>OZ018354.1:3125000-13125000 GCA_963969515.1 Yponomeuta evonymella
CAATTCAAAAGTCACCTATCGACTGAAATTCTACTTGAGTTTCTTTTTAGGGTTCCGTAGTCTGACAAGGAACCCTTATAGTTTCACCATGTCCGTCTGTCTGTCTGTCTCTCTGTCTGTCCGTTCGCGGTCTAGCGCATGGACCGGTGGTACTAGAAAGCTGTAATTTGGTATGTGTATACAAATTTATCACGCCGACAAAGTTAAAGAATAAAATGTTGGATTTTTTTTTAATTTAACTGTACCTCCCCTAACATGAAAGGTGGGGATGATTTTATTTTCTCGTTTACCTCATCATGTGGGGAATCGTTGAATTCGTTGGTCGTTGAAAATTATTGTGGCTTTAGGAAGACCATTTTCAGAATTAGGGTTCCGTTTGCGAAACATTAAGCATCAAAGCGCAAATTTTTGTACGAGTGATTCGTCTCTCCCCCTCTCCTGGCTAAAAGGTTCATCGCAGAAACTTAAAAAAATTCAGGGTTCAGTACATATAATAAACTTAAAAGGAAAAGCATCACGGCTAAGTAGGCTTTACTAGTTAACGAGTAATAGGCAACCAACTTAGAAAAGTAAAATTTTATAGTTCTGTAAAGCAGATAAAAAACCCTCTTTCCACGGAACCCTACATTGCCCAACACGCACTTGCCCCGTTTTTTTCCTTTTTTATCTTCAATTAATAAGTTAATAGTTGAAGAAACTCGCTTTTAACTTAATTTTGCTGATAAATTGATAAATACTTACATTTGCAAAGCTTAAAATCGACACAGCACATTTAGAAGTAGGCTAAGGCCGACTTTCACCACTTCTTACACGCCACCTAAGTAGCCACTTTAATTGAATTCTAGAGGAAGAATTTTAGTTAAATAATTCTTTAGTGTCATTTAAGAAATTGGTGAACGTCAGCCTAACATAGACTTTCAGATTTGTTTACATAGTTTGTTATATATACTTTTTTATATGTAGCCTATATACGTCCCACTGACAGGGCACAGGCCTTCTCTCAGATGGAGAATATGTGCTTAACAACAACATGTGCCCACCACGTATTGGCAGTTTCAAGCTCTAAGGTATTTGAAAACCACAGACACTCAGGTTTCCTTACGATGTTTTTTTTGCCGTTAGCGAGTGGTATTGCTACTAAAAGTACACAAAAGTACCTAACTTAGAAAACACAAGTCATTGGTACATGTCAGGATTCGAACTCGCGATCTCCCGAATGTGAAGCCGTTTTACCGCTTTTGCTACCACCGCTTGCATATATGTAAAGCTATTATGTAAAACTAATACAACACCGAATAAAAGCCTGTGTTCATAGTAGACCCACTGTATATTACATCGAGGTTCTGCAAGGAAATTACAGACTTTGCTGAATGCAACTCGGTCGATGTTAGATATTAGAACACAAGTCTGCTTGTGCACTAATTATTAATCAAATTTCATCATGAGAAAATTAAATACACGTAGCAATATGCACACAAAGTAGCACCACAAAGAAGGATGGTCATAACGGACCCAACTACGCATCCTTGTAGCAACTTGAGATCTACATACCATTAGAAAGGTCTTGCAATATAACTTACATATATTTTTTATATTACGGCAACTCTGTAGCTTGCTGAAAAAAATTAAATATGCCGAAATTCTTTGTGAATTCACGCCTCGCGTCATCTATGCGCGCTGTTTGTTGAAAAAATTAAGTAATCGTAAATTCGTTCTCAATTCCATTCGTTCGTAAATATTTTAGTGTTTCAAATATACCTCTTTTAAATGACACCTAGTCTATAATGCTACAAGGGTTAATACGGGGTTCATATAAAATTATCCATTGTTCTTTGTAACAATATCAGTAAACCTGCGCGGTGGGGTATTTAACTATGCACTCACGCCTCTAACCCGAAGGGGTAGGCAGAGACCAGATCCTGACAAACCTCTTCCGCTTCGCCAGCACTCATTAGTCTTTGCATGCACACACGCGTGTTTCGGGTACTTTTTATCTTGCCCTTCGCTGATAAATCCCCTATTTGGTCGAAGTATGTCCGCCTGGGACTTCGCTCGCACATTCGCTCGGTATATTTTTTCGTGTATCTTTCTTCCTTCATCCTCTCTATATGTCCAAACCAACGCAACGTTCCTGTCTCAAATTAATAGTGAAATCTGCACGCTGAAATCTAGGTGGTTTGAAATTAGTAATTAAAAATGCCAATTAATCAGATAATTATGTTTAAGTATAGACCTAAGATTAATCAATTTTCTTATTTTGAGATGAGATATCTTATTTAAAAAAAATCGCGAACAATAATTAGTACCGCATCTCCGTCTATCGCTCACCGCTCTTGCTGGCTGCTAATCATTTCATTGGGTGGGCATTTTTCCATTGAGGTTGCTTTAATTTAACCTTTAAAAAACTTCGCGTCAGCTGGAAGAAAACTGTGGAGGAGGCCAACACTTACGAAGGGTTGTAGCGCCACCGGAAGTAAGCTCTTTACGCTGCAGTAACCTGTCCAGGTGCTCCGTGTGGCGCCGGATTAAGAATAGCGTCAGTCCATTTCCTTCCGTGGATGTCGTAGAGGGCGACTAAGGAAATCAATTACCAGGAGACGGGCAGCAGCGTCTTCCTGAGATTCCAACCGCATACTGCGATCGCCAATATGAAAACCACGAAGGAGGCATATGTCCTGCAGTGGACGTCAAATGGCTGATGATGATGATGATAACCTATCCAGACATTTTGACAAAATATAAACAAACTTATAATATTAAAGCTGGAACCTAATAAAAAGGAGCTTATAAATAGAATAAAAAGTTTGTAAGGTATCCACCGGTATTTTTAATCTCGGACACTGCAATCAACTAATCGTGAGAGAGGAAAATGCATTTAAATTTCTGGAACAGACGGTCTATTTCACGCTGAACTTGCCACAGTTCGTAAAAATTTCATATGTGCTTTATATTCTTCAGTCTACTTTGTCCTTCCACTTTGTTAAAGCCACTGTGTTCATGACTGTCCACTATAATAAGAGTGTTATGTTTTCAGCGTTAATGAATGTAATTTGTTGCTTTATTCCACTATGGGCCAGTTTCTGAATTGAGAATTTCGCTAAGTAAATAGTTAACTGTAGTGCTGTCTCTTCGAATTTCTCAGAAAAGAGCGTGACAGAACGTTACTTAAGTATTTACTTAGTGAAATTCTCAATTCAGAAACCGGGCCTTAATCACTTAAACTCTTGGATCAATGTCTCTTCGAATTTCTCAGAAAAGAGCGTGACAGAACGTTACTTAAGTATTTACTTAGTGAAATTCTCAATTCAGAAACCGGGCCTTAATCACTTAAACTCTTGGATCAATTTAGAACTGTGTGATATTGTTAGAGTCCGTTTTTTTTATTATTTTAGACTTTATTTTATTTAAGACCATTCAGTGACAGACAGTCAGTTCGCTTTGTTCTGTTTTCAAAATAGCAGTGAGATTCAGAGCTGGCCAGTCATAAAAAAACAATAACAATTCAACCCTTCGAAAAGCAAAACACTATCTAGCAGTGGCAGAGAAATAAAAGCTGCTAGCGAGAAGCGCAAACTTTGATCAAACTATCTCTCTAGGAGCGAGACAAAGACGCTCTGCTTTTTTTAAAATAAAGCAAGAGGGATTAGGGTGACGGCTGAGTGGAATAGCTTTCAGCGTAATGTGTACTTCGTACCTACTTAGCTACCAATTTGTGTTTGAATGCTCTTTAGTATTTGTGTGCGTGCAGTTGTGCAGTGGTATAGTGGCGTATTTCAAACGACGACTTGTTCAGGAATCGCGCATATTAGAGCTAACCCTGTATTGAGAGTGAATGAACGTGCCATCTCTGCGAAACCGACAGAGGGTGAGATAGCGAGACTCTGCTCTGAATTTTCGAGGACCTACTAGAAAGTATATCTCTTCGAGTACCCAGGCCAAATTGTAGATTATTGAATAAGGACACTTTCTTTTTACCTCTCTGTAAAACCAATATGGGGAAAAATGCTCCCGTATATAGAATGTTAAAAACATATAATGAATGTTGGAAGGAATATGATCTGGATATATTTTATGATAGACTGGGGTTTTTTAAATCTAAAATTTCTGGAATCGATCTTGGCTAGTTTTCAAGTTGTAATATTAATATTTATAAGTCTAATAATAGTCGTGGTAACAGTATTGTTGTTTATTAGAATAAGCCAATAGTGCGAACCTGTGAGTGCTGTGCGCACCTATAATTGGCACAAACGCCAGCCCTCTGTTAGTTACGTTTAGTTAACCTTTAATGTGTTTGTGCTGTTGGTGTGCCTTAATAAATAAAATAAAATAAAAATAAAAAAATTTACTTCTTTTAATCCGATCCAATAAAGTGCAGTCCAGTCCGGCCCAGTCCAGAACAGTACTGTACAGTTCGGTCCAATCTAGTCCAACTAGTCCAGTCAAGTCTAATTCAGTTTAGTTTAGATCAGTTTCATCGAATTTAACTTTGTTGCTCACGAAACATATAAAAGGACATTACATATAAGAAATTACACGTACAAAGACGATCTTATCCCTGTAAGAGATAGTAGTGTTACATTCGTGCCCGGGCATATTGCCAGTATTCCCGGAAATGATACATAAGTATTAATAATAATAACTTCCATACAACACAATCACCTATCCTGATCCCAAACTAGGATTTAGGGTATGCTATGGAAACCTGGCAAAGACATTACAAACATGGAAATACACTCAGACTGAGGCCATGTGTACAAATGTATGGTGGCCCCCGGCGGGAATCGAAGCCATGTCCTCGGGCATGGTAATCAGACGTGATACCGCTAAACTAACGAGGCAGTCTAACCCACATACTTTAAAGACAAAGCAACCCCGTCCGCGTAATTGGGTATTTGACAAAATATCAAATGAGTTACTTTTAAAACGGAATTTTGTATGAAAAAACTGGCTTATGACGTCACATTTCAGAGCACTCTTTTTATGTTTAATCCATTTAATAATTGTAATAACTAGTAATTGACTAAAAGAGTTACATTTTCCGAGATATTTTGTAATTTTTGTTTTAATCGAGCACATGAAATAATGTATTGTTGATCGTGACAAATACCGTATTCCACTACCGCTCATCGCTCGCTCGTCGTTTGCGTCACAGCCGCCGCCATAGATAAACAAGTGTTTGCTCAATAAGGCTTTTATTTCCTACACCAGCTGTGTTTATATCTCTGTAGATTGAACGTTATCAGCCGAAGTGAGACGGTGGGAATAGAATTGCTGCACTCCGTCTAGACTGCGCTTTGTCTAAACTTGAAAAGAAATTTTCTGCGATACAGTGCTTAACTTTTACGGGTTTTTCGCATCAAGGTTTTACAAAACTTTCTCGGATTTACGGTAATTTTTAACTCTTACAAACACCGCACGAAAACCGCCCCCTAGAACTCCAGCGCTCAACAGAAATCGGGAAACGATTGTCTTCGGCCCCGCTCGGTGAAATACCGTCAAAAATTATCCATCGTAGCATTAATTATATACCGTTGTGAACTAGATAAAATTTCCTACGCCTATTTTATCGTAAAAATAGGACATTGATAGTACCTGTTATTCCACAGGTGTGATATTTCTTTTGTTCCAATTTTTTTGACACATGACCCATGTTTGACTTCCACGTTCTGTCCACTTAGACCTCACAAACACCAATTCTATTTTTTACAGTGAAGAATATCATTTCACTAATTGTTTTTACCCTTCCACTATTCAAAAGACAGCCAAATACTTTGCGAGAACTAAAAAACGGGCGCACATTATCTTGTAATTCCTCATGGGGCGTTCCGATTCGACAATGTCACCAAAAAAGCGCATCAATGCAGTACTAGATGTTCAAGATAACAGTGATACAGTAATTTTTGGCTACCTCAATTTAGAACGGTGAAAATCGTCGACCAATTAGACTGCTTTGCTTACGGACATATGGTGTCTGCTAATCGCCCTAGCGTCATAATCTTTACGACCAAATTCTGTCCATTCCGTGTGGCGCCGGATTAAGAATAGTGTCACTCCATTTCCTTTCGTGGATGTCGTAGAAGGCGACTAAGGAAATCAATTACCAGGAGACGGGCCGCAGCGTCGTCCTGAGATTCCAACCGCATACTGCGATCGCCAACCCGCCTGCCAAGCGTGGCGATTATGGCAAAACCCCTCATGGTTATGAAAACCATGCAGGAGGCCTATGTCCTGCAGTGAATTTTTGTCGGATGAGTCCGACCAGGTTTCGCTCTTATTCAAAGAGCTCAATCACGGTGAGTAGAGACGGAGCTCGCGTCTTCGGTTGCGCGTCTCTGACTGTGTAGCAAATGTACTGTGTTACGTACATTGTTTAATTTTTAGTAACAATACCACTCGCTAACGGTTAAGAAAACCATCGTGAGGAAACCCGTGATCTAATTGGTCAAGCAATTATTGACGCTGTCTTTCCTGTGAGTTAGCCCACAGAGAGGGCTGTTACTTATGATAATAACTAGCAGTGCTCGAATATGTCCACCCCGAAGGTCCATGCTAAATAATGGTGAAAGGATTTTTGAAATCAAGTACTTTCGGAGATTACGCTCTACAATACATATAAACTTCAAACTTTTTCTTTTTGTAATATTAGTGTATATAGATTAGAGTAACAACTTTAACAGGTTTTTGGTATGAATTTTTGTCCAACTGGCAGCGGTTATCAGTAGATTAACATATATAAATGTACGAGAAACCGCGGGTCTGGATAAGATATTCTGTTAACAAGTGCTGAACAAAGAGTTCTCTATGTGTCTATGCAAATAGATAGCAGGCAACAAATTTTATCTATTTATTTGAAATGGCCTACCAACTGCTATCCTAGATAATAGTATTTTTTGGGAACATTGAGAATTAAAGTAATTACATTCTTCCTAATTGTTTTTTGTTCGTGTATTTTGTTTGTTACCTCTGTGCTTCTATTACAATTTGAATGGATGTCTTCCTTCTTTCTTCTTTAATAAATAATTGCAAATAGACCAGTTTACAAGATTAGATCGAGAAAATCATAGCTCCGTGACATCAGAGAATGCACTGGAGTTGCCAGCGTCGAAGATCTATTTCGCTTGGCATACAGAAGAGAGGAATATAAAGCGCAGACGGTCAACTTCCAGTAGTGGAGAGGCACTGAAATAATAACAAGAAGAAGATTAATTTAGCGTGCAGCCATGACTCGCCACTTATTCATGCACGATTGCACGGCACTTCAAGCGAATACAAATTTAGAAAAATTATAAAAATTGTCACTTATCGAGATTTTATTTTACAAAATTATTTTCAACACACCTGCTCGTAAAGTAGGTCTTATTACAGCGTATTTACACTGATAATGCAGAATATTACCCATGCCGTGCCTTTTACATTACATTATCGCACTAGTGCCTTTTCATTACATATCTTTTTAAATATTAGCAAGAAGTATTAATGTTTCGAAAACAGCTAAGTAGTTATTTGCGTAAATATAAAATTAAATTCAAAATGTGATAAATAATTAAAGAATTTCATGAAACTGCTTGTTAGCTTGTTGGTATTTATATTTTGACGGTGTATTTTTACCTATAAATACCCAATTTCAAAATTTATAAATATGTGGCTGATTAGCTACTTTGCCGGTGCCCTTATCTCAGACTTGCGCGCGCATGCAGCGCTGAGCGCGCGAAAAAATAAAATTACGGCCGCCATCTTTTAAATGGGTTTCTGTTTGTTAAGTTGATTTACAGTATTGCATTTCGTTAGTGTTGTTTTTTTATTTACTTTTCCTCGCAAGTGTGTTGAAAAACGTCGTATGAAACACGTGAGCATTGGTCATTACACTTCTCGTCTCTATTAAGCCTTCGCCTACGGCTCAGGCTTAAAAACCGACTCGAGTGTAATGACCAACATACCACACTTGTATCATAATGTACTATTTCTTAACTTCTTACAGGGTCACTAAATTGTTTACGCACGTCGGAGGACAGACTCTTATTTATTATAGTAGAAATTATTTTTCAACTTCATGGTAGTTCCTACCACTTTGAATTTGGGTTCACAGTTTCCAGCGAAAAAACATAACTCGACTCAAATCCTCGCATTATTTACTAGCAAATTCTGACATAGTCACCCAAGGCACGTCCTAAAACATGCTCTTTAAGCCAACCGCAGCATGTTCCCTCAGATTCCTTTCTGGGAAAGGAAACACATCCATTCGCTCGTGACCCGCGTCGTCGCGGCCGTCCAATTTGCATGGCTCGCCTTCAATGCCGCGCGGCACAAAAGACCGCTACTCGACCGACTGACGTCTTACTGCGTGGTGCGAGTCACAAGAGAACAGGGATGTTACATGTCAACTCTGGAATTATGGCACCGGCCTACACAAAGTTATCATACTTTAAGCAAAGATATGGTACGTTTTCAGAAGTTTGAGCAAGTAACATAGGATTCGCACGTTCAATAAAGTTTAAATGTATGACAGTCTATATTGTGGTCTCCGACAAAAAATCAAAAGAAAATGTTTACTTAAATAATGCCTCATCATCATCATCATCAGCCATTTGACGCCCAATGCAGGACATAGGCCTCCCTCGTGGTTTTCATAACCAAGAGGGGTTTTGCCATAATCGCCACGCTTGGCAGCCAAATAATGCCTAAACGGTGCCAAATAGTTTTTTTTTATTAAGTTAAGTGTTTTTTTTCGTGGACGTAAAATTTTTACTTGGGTTAAAAAATTTAAATGATTTTGACCTAAAATTTCAACCAACTTAGCGTTTAAGTTTGAGATTGTGGCATGTCTAGGATTATAACATAATCAGATTTTTTTAAAGAAAAATATAAAGACAAGAACTTTCCTGTTAACAACAAAAACGAATCTTTTGCAAAACCATTATGTTTCATTACAAAACACACAATCATGATAATTGCCAAAATTTTGGTATTTTTGTGTACCATAATGGATGTCTTATAGTACATGGTACGAACAGCTGAATGATGGTACATGCACCGAAATTATGGCACGTGTAACACAAATGCAAGAGAAGAACATTTTAACTCTGACTGAAGCGCTGAGCGCTCAAACCCTTAGCACACCGCCGAATTAGCTGCCTTTTGCAGCAGAAGTCACACCGCGAACATTTTCTTATTTTTTAAAATTTTTATGTAGCCTCGATTGCGTCCCATTTTATTAATAATAAATTAAATTTGTACTAATGTATTTTTTGTACTCTTTGTATATTTGTGTAGCTTTGTGCGTGTGGCCATTGTTGGAAAGTATTCGTTCGTCGTATTTTTTTTACGCGGAACGTCTTTCAATGCGGTAGTAAGGGGTCACTTGCTAAAACCATGTCGCCGCGGTGAGGGTTGTAACTCTGTAACTACGTGTCGTGTGCAATTCATTTATATATAGTCGAGTAGAGCAAAGTAGCCATTACTCAGATCGTTTTGGCTCGTGCCGCTTTCACTTCCCCATTTTGCATATGATCCTGAAATACCAATAGTGCCTACATCGAATCGTTAAAAGTGATTCTGGTATTTTTAGGGTTCCGTACCCAAAGGGTAAGGGACCCTATCCGTCCGTCCGTCCGTGTGTCACCAGGCTGTATCTCATGAACCGTGATAGTTAGACAGTTGAAATTTTCGCAGATGATATATTTCTATTCCCGATATAATAACAAATAAAAATATTAAAAGACAGAATAAAATAAATATTTAAGGGGGGCTTCCATACAACAAACGTGATTATTGCCGTTTTTTGCTCGATATTAATAACGGCAACAGGTAGACGCTTAAAATGTTCAAATGTTGTATAGACAATGATACGGAACCCTTCGTTCGTGAGTCCGACTCGCACCTGGTCGTTTTTTATTATTTTCCGTTTTGTTTTCAGCTTATGACTCATCCACGGGCTGTTGCTCGCATCTCGGTAATACTTCAAACACAATGCCGCCGTGTTCTTTGTGGCCGCTTGAAAGATCGACACACGAACCACAAGCCAAGTCTGACACTGCACCTTTTGTACCTTGTTTTGTGTCGAATAGAGGCTGGTTTGCAACGGTGAGTGTATTTTGGGCAGGAAGATTGACAGACGTTGGAAATACTGGGTGCATGTTCTCGGTAGACGGGAAACATGAATTCATTGTTCGTTTACCTCTGCGTTTGGCTTTTCTAGAAAGATAATAGGCGAGTGAAGCGAAAGAGATCTGTCAGGATCGTGACATGTGGCAGCCCTTGGTCTCTGCCTACCCCTCTGGGATACAGGCGTGAGTTTATACTATGTTTTAAAAGGCGAGTTGACAGAAATACATGTTTATATTCTTTTTTGTTACACTAACCCGTGCTGAGGACGATTTTAAAAACCTATTTACAGGCTAAAAATTCCGGCACGGTTAGCTAGAAGTGGCGGGTTCAAGTCCCGGCATTCCCATTTAAAAGGTCATGTTAAGAGATAAATAATCCAGATATGGGTTTTTCGTCTACAATTTGAATTTTTAATGAGACAAAGTTTTGTTTCTATTATATGAGGTCCCGTAAAAAATTATCTTGTCTAACTTTGAGTCCACTACCGTATTTTGATGTTAGTACAGTCGACAGCAGGTCGATAACCTTTACATTTTTTTTAAGTCTTCACATAACTGATTAGAGTGCACGTATGTAGAGGTTGATGTGCTGTCAGCTATACATTTATAGCAGCCAAGGTGAAAGAATGAGACTGTCCTTATCACTGTAAATCTTGCTTGGCAACAAACGATTATTCCTTCTTCATCATCATCATCATCATCATCATCATCATCAGCCATTTACGCCCACTGCAGGACTCTATTCCTTCTTGCTTTCTTATAATCTAATATATACTAATTTCGTGTCACAGTGTTTGTTATCGAACTCCTCCAAAACGGCTTCACCGATTTATATGATTTTTTTATGTATACTTGTTAGGTCTGAGAAAAGTTTGTAGGCTAATAATTAAAACGGCAGAACAACGTTTGCCCGATCAGCTAGTACCTATAATATAAGAATGTTGTAAATTTGCTGATGTTTTTTTAGTTAAGATCCTAAGAAAAGTGTTTGAAGATGTATGCAATGTCTAAAAGCATAATCTCGTTATCTTCAAGAAAAAACCTCGCAACGAAATATGAAATATTTTCTTTAATTTTCAACGAAGAAACAGATATTATTTCGCTCTTTGTCAGTGCAAACCGTTTGCGCAGTTTTTAGACTGCGCCCCTTTGAGAGGAGAAAAGTTTTGTTTTTTAATTCCGATGAAGACGTGCATCTTCTGCTTTGCAGCCATCTTGGCTTAGGACTTGATAAAAACTTTCATAGCTTGGGTTCAAATATATTTATTTCTTATAAAGAACTCGCAGTTCACTTAATTAATGAGAAAAGTAACTTTATTCCATAAAAAAATCTATTACCTTTTATGACGTGCACTAAATTTCGATAAATTATTTATAATTTAAGACATTTAGTTTCAGTTTATTTTTAGTATTATAAGTATTGAATAGCAAAATCCGTCACTGCACTAAAAAAACTATTTTGAACAAAGTCGAGTTCAATATTAGATAGTATAATCTTCCAGACAACCTACGTTGACTACAACAAAATCTATCCTTACATATTTATTCCTCTCAAGATAGTCCGGCAAAAGAGTTACATAAGCCACTGTAGGGCACGGGCCTTCTCTCAAGGAGAGAGTATGTGCTTAATCACCAAGCGTGCCCACTGCGTATTGACAATTTCAAGCCCTGAGGTATGTGAATAGCTCTGACACTCAGGTTTCCTCACGATGTCAAAAAAGAGTATATCGATTTATTTGCACTGTAAAGTTGTACCTTTCTTACAGTAGTATTTCCGTGCACTCTTGCCTCGGAGTCGTAACGATTCAAAAGTTCTGCGGGGTGATTGTACTGTTTTAACCATCTCGCGTTTTCTTAGCTTCGGGGTTCCGTAAACGCTTTGGTACGGTCAACAGCTCGTAAACCATCGCATTATTGTTTGAAAATCACTCGTAACGTAACTGAGTAGAGTGTACGCGATTTTTGTGATGCATACTGTACCTAATAAGATGGTAGTGGTTCTTATTCGGGAGGGCGTGGGTTTGCATCCTGGCATGAACCAATGACTCTGTTTTCTAAGTAACGTACAATTGTGAAGTTATAGAGCAATCATCATTCAGCCACAAGGAGTCCACTGCTGAAGATAGGCTCCTCCATGGATTTCCAATACCGGTTAGAAGCGGCTTGCATTCAGCGTCTTACTGCCTCTTGGATGAGGTCATCTGTCCATCTTGTGGCTGCTCGTCCTACGCTACACTTGCCGATATGTGGTCTCTATTCGAGAACTTTTCGGCCCCATCGGCCATCAGTTCTGCGTGGTATGTGCCGCGCCCACTGTCACTTCAACTTATAGAGCAATACCACTCGCTAACTGATCTAGATTTTGAAATGGACACCTAGTTTAACTTGTAACGTTCATTAAGTCGCAGTTTCTGTGCTACTTTGAATAAAAAAAATTGATTTTGATTTTGAACTGTCAAGAAAAACATCGTAAGGAAACCTGTCTGAGGTGTTCACAAACACTTGAAATGGCCAAAATCGGCGCATGAAATAGCCAAAATCGTGGTGGGCAGGCGTGCTGTAAGCCCATACTCTCTGTCCGAGAGAAGGCCTGTGCAATACAGTGGGACATATGTATATAGGCTGCATTGTTTTACTGTACCTACTAGAAATTTTTGGGCAGATATTGAGCCTTATTTTGATTGAGTATGAATAGTCCAATTATGCCTTCTTGATATCTGTCTATTAGTCTGACCATTTCGTCCTGTGACAATAAATGTGTTACGGAAGTAGGAATCGAAAGGCGAAATTATTTTATATTTTTAGCCCGTCACATTCTTGGCCTGTTTTATAAAGATGAAATGCTAAATTTTTACGTTGTTCTAGCAGGTTTAATGTCTTTCCACTGCGCGTTTGCCAATAAAATTGAGTTACTTTTCTGGGAATAGTTATTCTCATAAATATTTATTTTAAGGAGCTCCAGGGAGTAACACTAGCGATACCGAGCAAAAACAATCATATCTTTTTTTACAGATCGAATTTGCAAAAAGTGTCTGCTCAATCTCTCAATCATGTTAATAGTGATTTTGAGGACCCATGGCTGTGAATCAAAGGCAAAAACCTAAGATTAGGTAGCGTTAACGCCGAAAAACGGCCACTTTTGGCATAAATGTGATTCTAGGTTCTTTTGTCGTGTGTCCTTAAAATCACTGTTAACATTTTATTTATTTTTTTTTTTATTTGTAAGGGACACAAACTGTATAAAGTACATCGCATTCTTAAAGATTTAGTTTTAATTTTACATTCTGGTACTTATACTAATAACATGCGTCCACAACGCTCACCAAACAAGTGGATGTGAAAGTAAATTTATGTTTTTTTTTTTTGTTACGGTATAAGAACGTGTAGATAATAAATGCTATTAGTAACTATTGTAAAACACATATTATTATGTATTTTGGAAGAAGCCTGGCTACCCATAGCACAGGGAATCCTAGTTTGGGAGCCAGTAACCACTTTTTTAACCTTTTTCTAAATAAAGTTTTTTTCATTTTCATTTTCATTTAGTGAAATGTTAATCTACAAACTAATAATATAATAAATTTTCTCAATCATGAAAATTCTTTCGAAATAGCTTTTCTAAATGCGTGTTTATTTGTATTAAAAATGTCTACGTTTAGTTGATTGTATTCTTTTATTACACGTGAAATGGTTCGTGATTGAGAAATTGTACAGACAGTTTTTGCAAATACGATCTGTACAAGAAGATTTGATTTTTTTTTCATTGGTGACGCTAGTTAGCCCGCTGGATCCCCTTAAGATCTTAGTTAAATGGAATAATAATAATAATTTACATTTTAAATGAGTAGGCCGGCTTTCGATCGGGCTACGGCACCATAGACCACATTCACACAGTGCGGCAGATTATACAGAAGACCGAAGAGTATAATCGACCCCTGTGCTTAGCGTTTGGGGACTATGAGGAGGCCTTTGACTCAGTCGAAAACTTCTAAAATCTTTGCAGCGATGCCAAGTCGACTGGCGATACATCCAAGTGTTGAGAGGTCTATCATCATCGTCACCATCATTCAGACACAAGAAGTCCACTGCTGAACATAGGCCTCGTCCATGGATTTCCAAAAAGACCGGTTGGCAGCGGCTTGCATCCAGCGTCTTCCTGCCACTTGGACGAGGTTATCTGTCCATCTTGTGGCTGGTCGTCCTACGCTACGCTTGCCGATATATGGTCTCCATTCGAGAACTTTTCGGCCCCATCGGCCATCAGTTCTGCGTGCTATGTGCCCCGCCCACTGCCACTTCAACTTACTAATCCGCTGGGCTACGTCGACGACTTTCGTTCGTCTACGGATCTCATCATTTCTGATTCGATCTCGTAGAGAAATTCCGAGCATATCCCTTTCCATAGCTCGTTGCGTGACCTTGAGCTTTCTTATGAGGCCCATTTTAACCATACTGTTGTAACCCCAACAAATTAACATTAAGTCTTAAGATAATAATATATTTCTGTTTGCTTTGTGCTATTTCGCTGACTTTATACGTAAGAAAAAGTTAAGCTACAATTGTTCCTCGAACCAGCAATGGAGCTTAGCTGCAAACGGTTGCCTTTTAAAGGAAAAATAAAATAAGAGTAAAATGTTTCTGAAATAATTTCATGGTGCAGCGAGCGACCATTTTCGCTTCCCTGGGAGAATTTCTGTGTTCTAAACCTATTCTGGAAGCTTGGTGGAGATATAACGGTACTTATGAGAAATGGCTCTTTGTTTATCCTCTTTCGTTAGTCATGTGGCAAAAAATTCTTCGAAAAGAGAGAGAAAACTCTAGTGTTTGCAATGCTGACCAACAAACTCCGAATACACCGACTCTATTCGGAATTTATTATAACTCACAATGTTTGTTTTATGTAAACTAAGTACAAAACAAATAAATTATACCATCGTACATAACTGTTACAAAAGAAACTAATTTATAGTAACTGCAGATGTTATTTTTAAGTATGAAGTAATTTTTATTCAAACTTCGAAACTTCGGTTTGGCAAAACTAAGACGAGTGCTACACGCTACGGCGGCTACGCAACGCGGCTACGAACACGACGATGCTACGCGCTACAAATTCGTAGCACCCGCAGAATACTTTCTCTTATAAACCACTAGCTGTTGCCCGCGACTTCGTTCGCGTAGAAATTTTGATGTGTATTTTTCGTGATAAAAAATATGCTAAACCAGACTATATTCTATCTCTGTGCCAAATTTGATCCGCATCTGTTCAGCCGTTTTTGCGTGAAAGAGTAACAAACATCCATCCATACATACAAACTTTCGCGTTTATAATATTAGTAAGGATTATCAATCTTGTTTGGGACAGGAGTTTGATCTGCCCCAGACTTATGCTGTATTTACATAATTAGCCTATAATATATTTATAGGGCATACTTATACTTTTATTAAATGTGTATCCCATTGCGGGACACAGATAGAATAACTTTGGGCTTAATCACCGTGAGTGCCCACCGTGGACTGACGGTTTCCCTTGTAATCGCTGGGTCCACCGCTACTTCCACTAGCGGGTCACGCGTTACAAGTACTTATGTTTCCAATGCCTAACATGACCCATGAGGATTTCTTAATTATTTTTTTCTCCAGTACAGTGAGGTAATTCCAATGTACCGGGTCCAGTGCGTGATTGAGTGGTTTTATTATAAATATGAGTGAAAAATAAGGGGCCCTTAAAAAAATATTTAAGAAATTCTCAAGGGTCATGTTAGGTATTGCTGCTGGCGCCCAGGAAGATATGAATGAAACCAGACGGCTGCTGATGCCGATATGTTGAGATATCGTAGCCAACACAATTGAATGCGCTACTGAAATCCAGTAGAGCGATATGCATAACTTGCCGATCATCCTTGTCGGAACGAACGTCATCTGTAATTTTGATGAGAGCTGAGCAGGTGCTACGTGAGGGCCGGAATCCTGGAATGGGTACAATTTACGTTATAATCTCATCATCATCAGCCATTTGACGCCCACTGCAGGACATAGGCCTCCTCCGTGGTTTTCATAACCATGAGGGGTTTAGCCATAATCGC
The DNA here is from genome assembly GCA_963969515.1 of Yponomeuta evonymella. Taxonomy (NCBI): domain Eukaryota; kingdom Metazoa; phylum Arthropoda; class Insecta; order Lepidoptera; family Yponomeutidae; genus Yponomeuta; species Yponomeuta evonymella. The sequence goes on from OZ018354.1 coordinate 3,141,187, forward strand.
CACGCTTGGTAGGCGGGTTGGCGATCGCAGTATGCGGTTGGAATCTCAGGAAGACCCTGCTGCCCGTCTCGTGGTAATAAATTTCCTTAGTCGCCTTCTACGACATCAACGGAAGGAAATGGAGTGACGCCATTTTTAATCCGGCGCCACACGGAACGGTATAATCTTTACGTTTACATTTATACTCATAATATTTTATGCGTTTGAAAGAAGACTGTAGCTACTTAGTATCTTTCTATTGTCACATAGGGCCGTGACAAAGCTCGAAGCTTAAAAGGCATCCCAGCAGTGTCTCGCAACAAACTGGCTAATTAAATTAAAACAATGACGCGCCTCGTGACGTCACTCCCGGGCCCGGATATACATATTTCACAATGTTACAAGGTACAGAAGCTTCCGGAATAACCTACCTGCCTACTTACTTTCTAAGTTTCTGATTTGGGCAGTTTAGTGCCAACTGTTAAATTGCGTAAGTAAAATCAAAGCTTGGTAAACAAGTAATATATTAGTAATATATATTATTATTTATTAATTAGTATATGGATTAGCGATGGTAGCGGAGCAGTAGGACTCCGGCTTCTCATTCAGGAGGTCGTGGGTTCAAATCTTGGCATATATCAATGAGTTTGTTTTCCAAGTTACGTACATTTGTGAAGTTGTAGTAGCAATATCACTCTCTAACGGTGAAGAAAAACATCCTAGGGAAACCCTAGCGGAATAATATCCATTCTTATGCGTGTATGATCACAAGCACTATCTATAAAATCACATCGAATAAAAATTAAGAAAGGTTATAACAAAATATTTAAAATACGTGAGTGAATGACAAACTTTATTTGACATTACGCATTTGCTAGGCAACTTTGTGTAGACAACTAAGTAGTAACTTTATTTGCTCCTCTGCAAGAAGCAAATTTTGCTTCTTAAATTTTATCGTTCTATCCCGTATCCCTTTATCTCACTACGTAAAGCAAAATGGCGCTAGGCGACTCCGTGATAAAAAACCTTTGTCAGAGTGTTATCCAGCGCAGTGCTACCGTGCCAGCCTCAATCATAGACCACCAGTTTCGGTAGCAAAAGCCCTTCTCTTGCGCGCGGAAGCATTCTCCCGCACTCACGTAGCGGTTGAGAGCGGCACGGCGCGAGCTTTTAATAAATAACTCCAATACTTGGTATTGGGTACAATAGAGTTTATCATTTTTACGTTCCTGTTTTTATTTTCTTAAAATGTGGTACATTATGATAACGTCTTATTAAACATGATCTCACATTCTGTTAGGTATGTTCTAACATGCAAATAAAAAATGAAAAGTTATTTGTGAAAATTATTTATTAATTTACTGTCGGGTACAAAAATCTACGACTGTCCGAATTAAATAATTGAAACGTTGCTTCGAAGTAAGAAAAAAATATTAAAATCACACTTAGCTGGAATGTGAAATATCAGTGTCGTATAATAATTTCTACATTTATTGGAAAATAAAATCACAAAGACCTTTGTTATACCTGAATGAACGCATCTACTGCATTCTACATAACGAATGCTTTTTTTTGCACGCAACTTCTGGATGTTCTTTGATTGCTTGTGATATTGCTCTATGAATATTCGTCGCTTGACGTGCCTCGGAGATATAAAAGGAGCGGAGCAGTGTCTCTAGACAGCCATCGTTGACGGAGGAATCCTACTCCATCCGAGGAGAGTGTCAATGAAATAAAGAGACAGAGTATCTTTGTCAAATACGAATACAAATATATTTATTAATATGAATTAACACAATATGGATCACGGAAGTAACCAAATTAGGATAAATCTGTGCTACGATAACTTGAAAAAATGTAAAGCGCTTGAAATCGCCAATCCGCGGTGGGCACGCGTGGTGATTAAGCTAATACTCTCTCTCTCTGAGAGAAGGCCTGTGCCCTACAGTGGGACGTATATAGGCTGCTTATGATGATTGTACCTAACTGAGGTGGAGCCCAAAAGGAGAGTAATGTATTTGGCTCGTACGTGTACGTAAGCATGTCCGATTCTACGTCCCCTTATATCAGGTTTCGACAAAAAACTTCTCAAGGAAGAAGAAGAAATACATCTGTTTATCGCTACATAACAAATAATAATGACAGTAATAAAATCGTTTATTTACTTTACAAAATGTTTACATAGACATATACAAGTCGTAAAACAGAAAAAAAATAAACCGGGCAGAACACAATCACAAGTAGGTGACATGAGCTATGTCCATGCGGTTGGTAAAACGGCCTCAGGCTCAGTAAATGAACCAGTACTCCCAGCGGCTGCCCACCATCCCACCATATCAGGCGCAGCAGGTATATCTCCCGGCACTCGGCGTCTTCTCTTCTTAAAATTTCCATTATTTTTTCATATCTCCGGAAAACATAATGCTCAGGGCCAATTTTTCAATAGTGAGATAAAACTTCTGGAGAATAATTTGCATGCTATCATTGTCTAAATCACACGACAAGACAGTGACGACATCAAAACTTTTGAAAAATCCCGTCTTAGTATTCTTCTTTACATTTGCTTCCAAATTTCAGTGCACTACTAAACTGTTCGTTCACTTATTTTGGTTATTGTACTTTTTGTTACAGATTCCTTATTATTTATTGACTACATGTTTAAGTCACTATTTTATTAATATAATTAATTGTAGGCACATTTATTACTTTTTTAATTTACATTTATTTAGGCCATCCGGAACTGCCACTGCGGCAGGCCGGCCGGGCGGGGCCGCCATGTAAGGAGGCTATTGGTTGGTAGTGTTTAATGAGACGCGTGTGTGCGGCTTCATATCGTATATTGCACTCTCTTAATATGGATTACACACTCTGAGACGCAAAAATTGATAAACGCTTCATGCATTATAAGGAGTTACGTGGAAGATGCGACGTCATAGTTTTAGCCCAATTAGTACGGCGCGTTTTTGTACCACGTGACTAAATTGACTTTTCAACAGGTTATATTATGAAAAGTATGAGTCGTAGATAAAAATAAAACCACGTTTATTTGTCTTGTAACACGGTCTCTCCGATTATATTGAAACACTTTTTATATTTTTTAGTGCAAGTTCTCTATTGAAAACCGTTGTTATTTTCAAGGAAAGGACTGACGAGGTTACGGTGTTCACTCACTACCACATTGAGCGCTGAACTCGTACCTCCATGCAGCGAGGCCCCGCAAAATACTAAAGCGGCCCCCGGGAGAGCCCGACGTTCGCAGCGACGTCGCTCCACTCGTTAAAAATACTCCATTTAAGAAATAACGAATGCAAACAGCCTTGTACTGCGCGTTGTTAGGAAACATGGTGAGACTGTTCCCCGCTTGAGGCCACCGCAGTTGATTTGTACAAATGGCCTCGAAATGGGCGTGATTCCACGTTTGTGTCAATGATTGGTCACCTTCAGGGTTGGTATTTTTAGCGGACACATCATTACTCCCCGACGCGCACACCAACGTACGCGCGCAAAAACACACACACACACATACACACACCCAGACAAACACACACACACACACACACAAAGTTTAAAATTTAAAAAATAATATGTACAATAATATTTATGAGATTTTGCATGTTTAATATTAATGAATGATACTGTAAGTAGGTATACTTGATTTTATGCAAGTTTAGTTTATTTTGCTTTTTTTTTTTAATGTAAACAATGAAAGAGCGGGGCCTCCTGACACAGGTATTAAGCTATACTTACTAGGAGGTCCCAGTGCTTGTTGTAATATGGCACAAGAAATATATGATTTTTATTTGATTTGATTTTTGACGTTAGTAGGCATCCTAGTTCAGGAGCGGAACAAGAGTATTATTGAAGTGAAAACTACTTGAGGCACACTTTTTCTGAACTGGGAATGAAACTGAAACATCACTCCTGGGTCCTTGACGCTGAATTGGATATACTCGGCTACAGTTGGTAGACGTCGTTCAACCGCCTATACTGAGTGTTTCGGCGTTTCAAGCCAAAGATCGAAAGTAAGTTTTAAAAACTCGTGCACGAAGGGTTCCGTACCATTATTTACACTTATTTACTTGTAAAGCGAATATAGAACTAAATATTCTGTGAATATTTCAAGCGTCTACCGGTTGCCGTTATTATATAAAAAAACGGCAAAAAAATTACGTTTGTTGTAGGGGAGCTCCCCTGAAATATTCAGTCTGTTTTTAGTATTTTTGTTATAGCGGCAACAGAAATACGAGTACATCATCTGTAAAAATTTCTGAAAACTTCAACTGCCCAGCCATCACGGGTCAAACCCACGAACTCCCGAATGAGAAGCCGTTCTACCGCTATTTTTTATATAATAAAAATATATTTTTTTAGGGTTCCGTACCCAAAGGGTACTATTACTAAGACTCCGCTATCCGTCCGTCCGTCCGTTTGTCACCAGGCTGTATCTCATGAACCGTGATAGACAGTTGAAATCTTTACAGATGATGTATTTCTGTTGCCGCTATAAAAAAATAAACTAAAAACTGAATAAAATAAATATTTAAGGGGGGCTCCCATACAACAAACGCGATTTTTTTGCCGTTTTTTACTCGATATTAATAACGGCATTATGTAGACGCTTGAAATATTCAAATGTTGGATAGATAATGGTACGGAACCCTTCGTGTGCGAGTCCGACTCACACTTGGCCAGTTTTTTACTAAATTAGCTACAAATAAATTCTTTTTACAATTTTCTCTAGAAATCTCTCAACAATACACAATGTAGTTAAGAAATACTGTTGTAAATCCGCGGCAGTATATCAAAACGCAAGAAGCTCTTAGTTGAAATTGTGACGGTGTACCGGCCGGCGTCACTTAGCAATAACAGAAGCGTGATTTGGACTTTATTCCACAGCCTTAAAGTTAATATTCATCTGTATTATCCCAATGAACAGGGAAAAGACAGTAAGTATAAGTGGGTAAGTGTATTCACAGAATCCTATTTAATATTATTGTTAACATTACACTTGTTTTATTTATTCGTTTTGTCTGTTGTGTATTTAGTTTTCTTTCTGTTGTTGTGCATATTATGTTACTTATCTGCTTATTTTGTTTCTGTGATGTTTCTTGTCGGCATAATAAATGTTTTTCTTCTTCTTCTTCTTCTTCTTCTTCTTCTTCTTCTTCTTCTTCTTCTTCTTCTTCTTCTTCTTCTTCTTCTTCTTCTTCTTCTACTATAAATGTAAAAGTTTGTGAAGATGTTTGTTACTCAATCACGCAACAACAGCTGAACGGATTTACGTGAAACTTGGCGTACAGATAGACAAAGCCCTGAATTCAGACATAGCATACTTGATATCCCGGTAATGCATTCCCGCGGGAACGCATTACCGGGATATTTGCTTTAAGTTTTAAATAGATGGCGTGGTGCGGGCGAACGTTGTGTTTTAATAATAGATGGCGTTGTGCAAGAATCGCATATATGGATTCTGTAGCGCTACGAAGTTCGTCGGGACAGCTAGTATGTAATAAAGGTGAAGATATACTTTTTCAAAACCGAGATATTTCCACTATTGGTTACGGGAACCAACTAGTAACCAACAGGGTTATTTCTCAGTTTTGAAAAAAAATGTCCCTTACTGTGTTTATTTTTGGGACAGCCTACATGTTCTGAGGTATTAGGCTCAATTGTTTTCGGGCGCGATAAAAAATTTCCAAATCACCTCAAGTTTAAATTTCAGCTTCGGTACTGACACTGCAGAAGTATTTTTGTATAAATTGTAGCCGGTTTCCAGTTTTTTTTTTTTTTCAAATAGATCAAATAAATTTGACCTAGGTAATCCCATCGTGGTCTTGCTAATTAAAACGCTAAAGTGCATACTTTCGGTCAGGTCTCCCCACTGTTTTGTACATGACAGAAATCGAAACATAGCTTTCCGGGCTGAGTCTCATAAAACTACCATTCGTAGGTTACCACGACAAGTCGAGGTATAGTCTATTCATCCTTACTTGTCCAATTTAGTAAACAAGATTCTACCCGCAAAGTATGATTTTTTAGTCGAAAACTGCCATATTCCCATAAATGAAGTAACCTGGAACACCATTTTGGACAACACGCTGCTATGTTCATAAACAAAGTGCACGAACTTGCAAGAAAACATCTAGTTTCGGCATCAAATGTCAATTTTGAGGTTAGAATATTGTTTACTAAATTGGACAAGTAAGGAGGAACAGACTGTACATTGGGTAGTAGAGTCTGTAGTTTAATCGACTTTGCAATTTACATCGGATTGTCATAGTAAACCATGAATTTCTAGTTCTATGAAACAGGCCGCTATTCGCCCAATAAGATACCATCCACTAGTCCGTAGCTCAATCACTACTTCTGTATTTCTTTTGTAGCTTGTAGCTGCGTTGTATGAGTGAAATATTGCTTCTGCTACGACTCCGGGAAATAAAAGACATTGGCTTTTATAGTAACCAGGCGGAGTACTTAGCTGCCGTCTGGGAAATATTGTTCCTAGAGGTGCTCTTATTATGATAATCTATTACAGAAATATTTACTGTCAGGTCCAACTTCAACATACTAAGAATTATCTAGACCTATCACATAGTACCATATTACATAGTACCTATCTACTATGTAATATGGTAGAGAGGTAGGCCTCTCATTCGGGAGGCCGCGGCCGTGGGAAATCAAATCCCGGCTTGTACCAATGACTTTGTTCACCAATTTACGTACATTTGTGAAGTTGTAGTAGCAATAGCACTCGTTAACTGTGAAGAAAAACATCGTGAGGAAACCTGAATGTCTACATACCTAAGTGTTTTTAATTGCAATTAAGCCCATACTCTCTCTCTCTCTTTCTGAAAGAAGGCTTGTGCCCTGCAGCGGGTCGTATGTAGGCAAAATAAAAAAAACTACTTTGAAAGGCACTTACTTGTATAACAAAACAGTACTATATGATGATGGCAAGGGACCGCAAGACCAAGCACAAAGGTTGTTGCACAAGTACGAGATAGGAAGCGGATTAGCATCGCCTAAACTCGAGAAGTTCAAAATTATTTGTGTGAAACTCATGCTACTGTGATGACCTTGGTGAAAAAAGAATGGCCTACCCCAAACTAGAAGACTTCAGGTATCTGTCTCTACAAGAATCGACCTGAAGTCTTCTAGGATTTCCCCAGTCTGGGTGTGTTTTCATGTTTGTGACGTCCCTGCCTGGTTGCCATAGCACAGGGTATCCTAGTTTGGGACCAGGTCAAGCGATTGTATTGTGTGGAAGTTATTATTATTATTTGATTGAAAATGAAAAATGTTTATTTCTAAAACAAAATTTTTACAAACATATTTTTCAAGGCTGAGACCTCCTTTTAAGTTATAACACCTGTGCCAGGAGATCCAACTCTTCCACAACTATACATATTAAGTTTTAGAAACTGTGATTTTATAATACATTTATTAATTGTATGTGTGTGTGCGTATGTGTTCATTACACCGATATAACTTAGTTCTCAAAGAAAGATAAAAAATGTTGAATTGCGATAATTTTTACCAGTAAACTCTACACTAAAAACTTTCGAAAAGATAAATCTAATAGTTCTTAATCGCTCCGTCCCGGAAGGTCGCCATCGCGCCCGGTTATCTTAGAGGTCCCTTTAAATTAAAAGTTCGCAATCTCAGTGACACGTCGTGCGTAAATCCGCACTGACATCCAATTTACCCTCGTGATGTGGGTAGAGAGAGGGGAGACGAAAAAATTGAAAATAAATTGATCTGCTAACGCGACTCGTGTGTCTGTGGAGCTATAAGAGCGATCGCTTGCTTCAATTACTTTTGTACGCGCTTCTAAGCGCGTTTTGTGACGTTTTTGAAAAGCGACGCAAACGCGCTGAGGCATAACATGCACATTATGTGTTGCTTCCATTTTTACGGAAGCGCTGCGTCCCGCGCGCGTGAATTGCGTTTTTAAGTCGTCGTGGGCGCTAGCTCTAAGAACCAAAATTTGTGGACGCTCTACGCTCCACTAAGGAAAATTGTGTGGAAGTTATTTTATAAATTTATATACATACAATAATAAAATAAAAAACCGACCAAGTGCATGTCGGGCCACGCGCACTGCGTGGCACATGCACGGTCCGTAGAATGAGAGGTTTTTTACCTTTATTACAGAAGTAACAACTTCATCAAAGTTTAATAATATTGAATGGAATTTCGAACGAAGATTTCCTTTCATAAGTTGGTCGCCTAAACTTGTAAAGCCTACTTAGCCGTCGTGGTTTTCTATTTAAGTTCAAAGTATGTGCTACTACCTTGAATTTTTTCACGTTTCGTCAATCAACCGTTTAGCCGGGTGAGGGGGGGACGCCCTGCTCTAAAAAAAAATTGCGCTTTAAAGAAATATTTCACAAGCGGATCCCTAAATCAAGAAATGGTTGGTTTCTACTCGAATAATATTTTCCTTCAGACTTAATACGATACTCCACACTATGGAGAGGGAGAGGAAACAAAATTGCATCCCTAACGTACCCTTAAAAAAAATTAAGATTTTATTCTACCCTTTTGTCGACATGATTAGTATGTATATCTACGCCAAATTTCAGCTTTCTAGTACTTGTAGTCCCTGTGCTAAGCCGCAGACTGAAAGACAGACAGACAGACAGACGGACGGACATGGCGAAACTATACGGGTCCCTCGTTGACTACGGAACCCTAAAAATCAGCTCAGCCTATACACGTCCCACTGCTGCAGGGCACAGGCCATCTCTCAGAGGGAGAGTATGTGCTTAATCACCACGCGTGCCCACCGCGGATTGGCGATTTCAAGCGCCAACGTATGTGAACAGCTCTGCTATATGCCTAAATTGTTTTTATTCCAGGCAAGTTCCCAGTGTAAGCAGCCACTTTGTAGAAACTCGCCGTGACACAGGGCAGGCAATCGCTTAGAAAATATCGGATTACGCAACTCGTTGGTGCCGGCTCAGCGGGAACGTCTCCGAATGGAAATCGCACCAGACATTTGTCATAGTCGATGAGGCGATAGTTTTTCTTTTCAGGTAACTTATCTTCAAGAGCTGTTTTGACATTTTTTTTTATTCGGACCTCCGACAGAGTACGCAATATAAACAAAAACATAAACATAAACATTTACATACAGGCACATACATTGCTTCTGGCCCCACACTAGGATACCCTGTGTCGTGGGAACCAGAAACAACGACATCACAAACATGTAAACATCCAAGACCTGGGGTTTTTTTTTTGTCCCCAGCCGGGATTCGAACCCGGCTTACTACTTATTACTTATTACTTAATACATAATAATAATACGTCCCAACTATAAGCAACTAGAAAAACCGGTCAAGTACGTGTTGGGCCACGCGTGCAGGGTTCCGTAGAAATAGGGGTTTTATTTATCTGGTTTACAGAACTAACAACTTCATCGAATCAATGGATTTGTACTAATTTTCCTTTTATAACTTGGTCGCCTATTACTTGTTAACTTGCAAGGCCTACTTAGCCGTGATATATTTCCTTCTAACTTAATTTTAAGTGCTATTGCCCTCAATTTTTGCCGTTTTTACAAACAGCTGTTTAGCCGGGAGAGGGGAGGTGAATGCTCTACTCTGACAAAAATCTGCTTTTTGAAGCTTAACATTTCGCAAACGGATCCCTGAATCGAATTTTACTACACTCACAATATTTTTTATGACCAATTCAGCGCTATTCATCACTAGTTTAGGTGCAAGGGAGGTACCATTTTTTCCGGTATACCGGTATCAGCTTTCTAGCATTTGTAAATCGTCTCTGAGCTAGGCCGCAAACAAACAGATAGACCGACAGACGGACAGACATCGCGAAACTATTAGAGTTCCTTGTTGACTACAGAAACTTAAAACTAGCCGATAAATTACTAACGAGGTTGAAGGTCGAGCACAGCGAAGAGCGAAGCTCAGAGGACTTGTGTCCTAGTACTTAAACATAAACTCACACCTGTATCAGAAATCAATAACTTATTTCAACGTAAAGAATTTACATTCTGTTCGCTGAATGTCAATGTACTATGTTACTATGTTAGCCGCTGCCTTCGGGCCGTATTTGTAGTGGAGAAATAGGCAGCGGGAAAAAAAAAACTCCACTCTCACCATTTTTTCTCAAATCAAATTAGACTTTATACATCAGGGCTTATATGATAATATTCCGTGATTGGCATCAATAACTTTAAAAGCCAAACCATTACTTAATTTTCCTACAAAAGTAGGAAAAACATTGATGCTGCGGCCAGACACACGAACAGCATCCGTTCACGAGCATAACGCAGGGGTCAGCCATCACCCCTTCAGCCATCAGCCGTCCCAGAGGGGTAGGCAGAGACCAGGGACTGCCTAGGAGGTACTTAAAGGGTATATTTAAAAGTATTTTAAATTAGAGGATTCCTGCAATAACTTATGGTCTTTAAAATAAATGGGTTGCTTTATAATTATGCGAATCGTAACTACAAACAAGTCATCTTCAAAATTGCTATCAAAAACCGTTATATGTAATGTTCTTAGTATTTGGTAGCGATTTTTACAAATTTTGCTGTATTCTTCTGTATTCATTGTTAAGCCTTAAACGGCCATAGCTAGTATAAATTTTTCATTGGTGTTGGACTTTATCTCAAGGAGGTAAGGTTCAATGATCATCATCATCATCACTGCGCTGCGCTAGCGAATAGTTGGGTAAAGTAGGCATTTTTTAAATTACAGAAATACAAATCCTAATAATAGAATTTTGACAACTCACGTGACTAACACATTCAGTGATAGTCATTTTAGTATATTTATTACTATCTCGAACTCAGGCTTTTAAATTTAGGCTTATGTTCGCGATTTTTTTTTAAAGCTATAAAGTTTAAAAAATCACAAAAATAATGTCCTTCGGTCCCAGATGGGACATTGAAAAATAATACATTTATTTTTTCAGATTCTAAATGCTAACCATTACAGACTAAAATGTATTTTAAAACACCTGATTTTAATGCTGTAATGTCGGAGAACCCAGCCTTACCTAAACCTTTTGAAATTTATCGCATTCACAAGAACGAAAGAAAAATTATATTTTACTATATTCAGTTAGGTGATACCCGGTGCTAACCAGAGCCACCGATTGGAAAAAAATATATCTTCTTTTATAATAAGTTTTTGCTTAAATTAAACATCATTGATCTCAGTAACTGTGATAGCTATTTTTAAAACCTACAGCCTAGAACCCAGGGCCAAGAACCTGGGACTTTAAAGCGTTTTCAGCGGAGATTTGATTTTTAAAACTATCATAGTTTGACTGCGTCATTGGTCTAGCGGTATCACGTCTGATTACCGTACCGGAGGTCGTAGGTTCGAATCCCACTGGGGGCCGCCGAACATTTGTAAAAATTACCGCAGTTTGGGTGTATTTCCATGTTTATGATGTCCTTTACCATAGCACAGGGTATCTTTGTTTGGTACCAGGACAAGTGATTGTGTTGTATGGAAGTTATTATTATCATTCATCATCATCATCATCATCATCATCAGCCATTTGACGCCCACTGCAGGATATAGGAATCCTTCGTGGTTTTCAGAACCATGAGGGGTTTTGCTATAACCGCCACGCTTGGCAGGCGGGTTGGCGATCGCAGTATGCGGTTAGAATCTCAGGAAGATGCTGCTACCCGTCTCCTGGTAATTGATTTCCTTAGTCGCCTTCTACGACATCCACGGAAGGAAATGGAGCGACGCTATTCTTAATCCGGCGCCAGATGGATTATTATCATTATTATAATATTATACTATCAGAAAAAAAAGTTGCATATCTGGATACCATCAGAAAAAGTTGCATATCTGGATACCATCGGAAAAAAAGTTGCATAGCTGGGACATGTATTCAGACATGACAAATACAATCTCCTGCAACTAATAATGATGGGAAGAGTTGCTGGAAAGAGACACGAGAGCAGAAGAAGGAAATCCTGGTCAAGGAACCTGTGAGAATGGACTGGAAATACAAGTGCAGCAGAACTTTGTTACTTAGCGAGAGACCAAAAGAAATATGCTGAGCTGACTGCCAACCTTCGGTAGTCGGGGAAGCACCTGAAGAACAAGAAGACGATGATCATATTTACTCAGAATTATGGCGCACTCTTTACAAAAACGTATTACAAAACAAGATAATACGATAGCGAAAGAGGTTCGCCGGAATTGTGGCAACTGGAAAACACTAGTCTCTGCCTACCTCTCTGGTATACAGGCGTGAGTCTATGTCATCACCATCATCAGCCATTTGACGCCCACTGCAGGACATAGGCCTCCCTCATGGTTTTCCAAGCTTCCCGGTCTTGTGCCGCCCGCATCCAGCGACTCCCCGCCTTCGTAAACAGGTCGTCAGACCATCTGGTGGGGGGCGTTCCCACGCTGCGTCGTCCGGTCCGCGGTTGCCAGGTCAGAACTATGAGTCTATGTAATACATGTATTTATCGTATGAAAAAACGGAACCCTTATAGGATCACTTTGTTGTCAGTCCGTCGTCTGTCTGTCAAGACCCTTTTTCTCGAAAACGCGTGAAGGTATTGAGTTGAAAAAAACATTTACTCAGGTCTACAGTTCCTTGAAGCTGTGAAAAAATCCAAATTCTAAGTTAACGTAAAAAAGATACGGCCGTTTATTCCATATAAAACGTATATTTCGACACTCGAGGCAATCAAAAGAACTATGAAATATAAGTAATATATCTTATACTACAAGTACAGGGAAAAATATGAAAACTATACACTATATGGTAATGTGTATAGTTTACAATTAAATCATCAAAAAAATTGTCGGGACAAGCTCGGAAAAAACTGCGAGAATCGATTCCTGAAGTATTTATAATATGTAAGTACCTATAAATTTGCACGGAACCCTCGGTAGGCGAGTCCGGCTCGCACTTGTCCAGTTTTTTTCTATTGGCGCTTGTTAGCACTCTTCTAATCTCTTGACCTTTGGTGTGCGGCAGCGTGCCGTTTTAAGAACGACAGTGTTAAGTGGAAAATAAAACAATTTTAAACGTTGTATTTAAACCATAAAATAGTTACCTATAAAGGTAGTCTCATTGGCGAAGATCCGCACCGAAGCAACGAGACTGCCCTGTGCAGATCTGCTCTTCAGCTTACCAAAGGTTAAAGCAAATCCATCGAACAGCAGCTTCAACGCAACATCTGCAAGATTCTTCAGCGCCTATCTCGACTGCTAAATCCACGGGAATATCCCAGGTAAAATACTTTCTCAGCGTCACAAGATACAATTTTATATTTCACATTGATTATACAGGGGCTTGAGCCCGAGATATGGTTCAATACTGTCCATACACAGTGACACTTTTTGTCAAGTAAATCGGAGTTCTGAATAGTCTCCTACTACGCGCATTGATACCATCGTCATTCCTGTTTCAATCCTATAAACTCACGCAATGTGTGGGAGGAATGACGACAGATAGAGGATTGCGTAGTTAGATCTCTCTGATCCCTAATATCCATCATAAAGTACGGCATTCCTTTATTGGACCGAGATTGGATTTTTTCTCTATCTTCCGGAGTATTTTCCTCTTTTTGCATATTCGCTGCTACGCGATTATGTTTCTTTTATTAAAAAGGAATGTTGGTATTAGTTTTCTTCGTATCGGTGAAATGAAAAATGTATATCCGCCATTTTCTATTTGGGATAAGAAAATGCGCTGCAGATTTGCCAAGCTGGCTGGTTGCAATGACGTTTCATTCGCTGTTTGTAGCATATTAGGTATATATGACTTTACTAACTTCTACCCGCAACTTCGTCTGCGAAGATACTGCAGCACTTCTAACAAACTAACGAAGATATTTTGAGTTGACATCAATACTTGTCATAAATTATATCCTCTTACAGAAACCGTTTTCTTTAAAAAGTGTATTTCCGTTCTCTCACTAGTCTCTTAAAAATTTGGTATCACTACAGAAAATACACTATAAATAAACAAATAATGCAGCCTATATACATCCCACTGTAGGGCACAGGCCTTCTCTCAGAGAGAGAGGGCTTAGTCACCATGCATGCCTAACGCGGCAATTTCAAGCGCAGAGATATGTGAATACCTCAGACGCTCAGATTTCCTCGCGATGTTTTCCTTCATAGTTAGCAAGTGCTATTGCTACCAGCAATGCTTAAAATACTCTATTGAACCTTTGTGACATGTGTCGAAAGCACCATCTTCTTCCCCTTGAACACCGCCGTGGGATCGCCGACCCGCTTTTCCTGCTGAAGATTGCTAATGGTACATCGATTCTCCAGATCTCAAAGCTCAGTTAGAAATCCGTGTACCAGTCCGATCCACATTCAATTTGGATCAACTAATTACAGGAGAAACACATATGTATTGCGGGCGTGCAAAAATTTTAACTTAGCTGTCAACAAACTCAACTTTGACGTATATAACAATAGTAAAAACAAACGGGTATAATCGCGGTTGTTATTAGGTAATTAAAACGTTGTAAGACCGTAAGACGGCGGATATCCCCAATCCCCAACCTGGCGAGCCGGGTGAGTGAGACAAGGTGTGCGTTGACTCAATTGAGGCGCTTTTTACAAGAACAACCTTTGTCCCAAGAGTAAATTTGGTGTTTTTTAGCCAAAATTATTGTCCTACAAGCAAACCTTGGTGATTTTTGTAAAATTTCCTAAACTTTTCGATGGAATAAGCGTGGACATAGGAAGGTTTTGTAAAAACTGATTAGTGAGCCTAATGCAGCTTGTTGAACAGTGTTGCCAAAAACCGAAAACAGAAATTCGTCAAAATTGGACATTGGCTGTAAAAAGCGCTTCAATTGCTATTTGATAACTGATATGCATAATATAAAACTTCAACCTGTGAACTGAATGCGAATATTTAGTTTAATTAGTTTCTGTTTGTGAGAACCTTTAATTAGCTTTTTTCTTTACTAAAATGTATCATCATTCGCCATTTGACGCCCACTGCAGGCCATAGGCCTCCTTCGTGGTTTTCATAACCATGAGGGGTTTTGCCCTAATCGACACGCTTGGCAGTTCGGGTTGGCGATCGCAGTATGCGGTTGGAATCTCGGGAAGACGCTGCAGCGTCTCAGGGAGACGTCTCCTGGTAATTGATTTCCTTAGTCGCCATTTCCTTAGTTATACTAAAATGTATACTTAAGTTAAAATAAAATAACTTCACAAATGTACGTAACTTAGAAAAAAAAGTCATTGGTACAGGCCGGGATTCGAACCCACGGCCTCCCGAATGAGAAGCCGGCGTTCTACCGCTCCGCTACCACCACCACACCATAAATACCCATCCGCCATAAATTACACCAATACACCAGACACCATACATTTGGTGTGGTGGAATTGGTACTGTTTATAATACAGGATTTTACGATCAAAAAACAAAAAGGCAACGAGCTCCAAATAAAAATCCCGAGTCCAAATACGGAGGCCATATTTTGCACGTGCGATCGGGGCTTGGCGCACAGAAAATATAATCTCATAGATCTCCTCATAGAAAAAAGAGCCCATCTACCGTACCTGCTTGCTTTTTTCAGTACAGAGGCCTTATTATGCACATCAAATCCTGAATGTTTCCTAGCTATTGAGCTCCACACAAATTAATATGATAAACATTTGAATTTCCAACAGGATTTGGTGCGCTTAATATAGGGGTGTCTACAGCTTGCGCGGTCTATGGTTTCCTAGTAATGAGCAATCTAATGTCACATGTCGGTTTAATGGCGCGAAATAATTGTCGCCGAGACGAGTTTGAATTATATAACGGCTTTTTATTACTGCTCGTTCCAAATATAAGTTAAGGTTTTTTAATTTTTTGGGGAGCTTGAGTTTCTTTTCGGCAAGTTTTATGTGAAAGTAAATTTTTTTAAAAGGCTTAACATCTACCTAATGCCCGCAACTTTGGTTGCGTAGGATTTGTTCGATGTTGTTTTTAAGTGAGCTCTTAAAGTTCTCAATTCGCCGATTTTTTTTTTCAACTTACATTAACATTTATAATATTTTAATTTCTTACTTCATTGTGCATGTGCACGCTTAAACATATTTGTATACCTACATTCGTTTTGGGTAGAACATAGCGCTCTAAAATATTCTGTAAGACCTTTATTGTAAACACACCTATGTTCATAAATAAATATATTTCTGTTTAGGCGTGTAAAAGTAACAAACAAACAGACAGACTTATTATAACGTCATAAATGCAAGAAAAGTTCTCATCCTGGACTATTCATACAGAATAATACAGCTAAATAGCTGAAGTCGTATAAAGTTGCAATGTACAGTTGAGCATCCATGAAATTTAACATCATGTTTTGAAAAATTGACCTCAATTTCTTTAACACGAAGGTTTCAAATGTACATTTCTCGTACACTACCAATCTATTAATCTACTGTTATCAGCTGTCGATTGGCAAAAACGCGTACGAAAGACCGGCCAAGTGCGAGTCGGACTCGCGCACGATGGGTTCCGTACCATTATCAATACAACATTAGACAAAGATCGAATTTGAGAACAGGGCCATCTATAGAAACTAACAAGAAGCGTTTAACATTGACATTTAACTACGAGGAAGTGAAGGTTACATAGATGGCCGCTAGATGGCGAGCGCTGCCAACGTTTGTTGTATGGGAGCCCCACTTCAATATTCATTTTATTCTGTTTTTAGTATTTGTTATTATACCGGCATCAGAAATACATCATCTGTGAAAATTTCTACTGCCTAGCTATCACGGTTCATGAGATACAGCCTGGTGACATACAGACAGAAAAAACGGACAGACAGATAGACGGATAGACGGACAGTAAAATCTTAGTAATAGGGTCCCATTTGGCACCCTTCGGGTAAGGCACCCTAAAAACAATGCCCACGTGTCAAAAGTAAGCACATTATTTTACAATTAAATCTATCATATTCAATTGTAAAATAATGTGAAAGTGAAAGTGAAAATATTTTATTTACCACACAAAAATAATAAATAATAATTATTGTTTCATTCACAAATGTTTGTGGTAAAAAAGAATGGGCTCAGCTTTATTGCCGTGACTGGATGCGTAGTCGTATGCTGGTTTTCATCCTTTCCATTCCCATCCCTTTTAATAAATTTTTAAAATTATAAATATTACATATGCGCCATTACGATTACGCTAGAAAGAACACAAACTAATTAATAGATAATTCAAAATTAATTAATCGAGAAGAGATAGATGACACATGTACCAGCAACCTTTATCAAATCAACTGTATATTTAAAACTCGTTTAACTTCCCACTACTTTACATAGTCTGGAGTCTTTCTGAACATTTCTGTAATACTGGAGAAAGAAGATTTCTTATCACGATAATCTATACCTTACAAGCTCGGATTCCTCTAACATCTCCAAAAACCGGTGGAGTTTAAAGGTAACTCAGCTAGCAATACCGCGGCTACACTATATCCCACCGAACAATCCACAGGAGGTCGACCTTTACGTCGAGAAGCGTTTTTACCTTTACACGATATGCACTCTTGTTATTATCTTTACAGGGTCTACAATACAAAAAAGCTCAGTCCCGTGACGTGCCCGTCGGTCGCACGTTGGCGGACTTTTTGTGCTTGAAGTTCAGTCTCTAACCTTTAAAGTATTTAAGGTTAATTTTAGTGTTTAACGTTGCGCCCGCACGTCACCGGCCCTGTTGTAATGTAGATAAACCGCCTTTAGTTACTTTACGGTTGAAGTCGCAACGAAAATTAAACACTTGATCGCTCACTCATATAATTGCGATGTCATTTTTAGCGTTCTGTACCCAAAGGGTAATGGACCCTAGTACTAAGACTCCACTGTCCGTTTGTCTGGCTATCTGTCACCAGGCTGTATCTCATGAACCGTGACAGCTAGACAGTTGAAATTTTTACAAATGATATATTTCTGTTGCTGCTATAACAAAAAATACTAAAAACAGAACGAAATAAATATTTAAGTGGTCTCCCCTACAATAATTTTTTTTGCCGTTTTTTGGTAGAAAATGTTGTTTAGACAATAACCTTTCGTGCGCGAGTTCGACTCGCACTTGGCCGGTTTTTTACTGTACGTCAACAGCATATCAGCCTTTACACGCGTGCACTCTAGTCGGTTGAGTTACGGGTGACTTTGCATCAAAAATGCAAAGGTAGATCGGCCGTAGACTGTACAACACGCGAGCTAGAACTCGGTACATGGTTTTGTTCGCCGGCGCAACTTCCCCGAAGTTTATAATGAATTTATGCATTTAGTTGTGTCGCACTAATTTCGTGCCGCGACACTGTTTTGTGCCGGTTATTAGCATAGTTTGTTGCGCGGCCTGGGATTTACTGCCTGCCGGTAATTGAGTTTTATGGACGAAATTGGTGGCGCTTTGCGATAACTGCGAGGTGTTGCAGAAACTCCCGATAGAATTTAAGGGACCTACAAACATTTTCACCAAGCAAACGCTAATGTCCTCTTAATCAGCAAACCCTGATCTTAAATGAAGTCATATGTAGGAACACAGACTCGTATCGCCAATGTTTTGTGCCGGTTATTAGCATAGTTTGTTGCGCGGCCTGGGATTTACTGCCTGCCGGTAATTGAGTTTTATTGACGAAATTGGTGGCGCTTTTCGATAACTGCGAGGTGTTGCAGAAACTCCCAATAGAATTTAAAGGACCTACAAACATTTTCACCAAGCAAACCCTAATGTCCTCTTAATCAGCAAACCCTGATCTTAAATGACGTCATATGTAGGAACACAGACTCGTATCGCCAATGTTTTGTGCCGGTTATTAGCATAGTTTGTTGCGCGGCCTGGGATTTACTGCCTGTCGGTAATTGAGTTTTATGGACGAAATTGGTGGCGCTTTGCGATAACTGCGAGGTGTTGCAGAAACTCCCAATAGAATTTAAAGGACCTACAAACATTTTCACCAAGCAAACCCTAATGTCCTCTTAATCAGCAAACCCTGATCTTAAATGACGTCATATGTAGGAACACAGACTCGTATCGCCAATGTTTTGTGCCGGTTATTAGCATAGTTTGTTGCGCGGCCTGGGATTTACTCTCATCATCAACCCATTATGTCCCCACCGAGGGGCATGGGTCTCTTCCCTGAGGAAGGTATAGGCTATACTCCACCACGGGGGCCAAGTTCGGATTGGTGGAGGCTTGTAGACTAGTGGCTCGTCTACTGTCAGAAGTTGTCAAGCCGCCCTAAGGCCTCTGACTTGGCTTAACGACTACCATCTATCGACGGCAGCCGGCACCAACAGCTTAACGTGCCTTGCGAAGCACGGAACCGCTCGGAAAAATGCCACTAGCGTTAGGCATAGACGGCGACCCATCCATGCACTGAACGCGCCCTGTGTTGCTTAACCTTCGTGATCGTTTAAGATCACTCAGGCGGCCGGGGCTACGAGCGATTCACGGATTTACTGCCTGCCGGTAATTGAGTTTTATGGACGAAATTGGTGGCGCTTTTCGATAACTGCGAGGTGTTGCAGAAACGTCCGGTGGAATTTAAGTGAGTTATGAATGTTTTCACTAAGTAAACCCAAAAGGCCTCGTAATTAGGAAACCCTAATCAATTCAATTTCAATTCAAATATTTTTATTCATTATAAAAACAGAATGTTTACTTAATGAACGTCAAAGTTGTTTATGTGGAGAAGAAGCTAACAAAGAAACTCGACATTTATTCTTTTCATAACACGTTTTAACTTAATTAACAGAGTTTTTAACTTAAAATATTAGCCATGAATGTGTTGAACACTAGTCACAATCGTCCTGTAATTAATATTAATCTACTGTTTAATGCCCTAAACATCTTTGTCTTATGTGAATCTTAGGTGAATGCACAGATATAGATATCTGTGGGTGAATGTCTGAAAAATTAAGTGTTTCATACTTTTGGACAGTGTATCGGCAACATACGTCGCAAAACAAGCTCGCGCTCGCATTCTACCGCCGCCTTTGTAATAACGTAACAGTGCTTCACTAACGAATTTATTGTTTTAAAGCCTGTATAACTTTCACAAAGCATTTCTCTGGCGAGTATTATTTGAAATATCAATGAGGTACTAGGTGATGTAATTACTGGAGAAGTGTGGAATCACACGAGATTTGTGTAGCAAAATTAAGATTTCATGCACGACGAAATTTGTGTGTTCACTTGGCCACTCCAAACCACCACCGAATTACATTTTCATCTATGATGACTCATCGACAGTTTGTTTGTTCGATATTTCAATTTATCCACTGTTTCATTTTGCGAATCTCATTTGTTCGGTGCTACGTTTCGCCTAAGCAGAAAAACGGCAGTGCACGCATCGTCTCGAAACAATTCATCGAAGCGACATAGCTCAAATCATCCAGCATACATTTCAAATTAGTACAGTCGACACAACAACCTTTACATAGCGCATTTTTAAATTTTTTTTTTTCTCCCTTATCAAATATGCAATATGCACATTGTTCAAACCTCAGCGAGTCATGTGTAGAAGAAAAGCAGCGCTAGTCGCCTTTGATTAGCATTTTGGTGAGCTGCAGCCTTCTGTTGTAGCACTTGTGTTCGGCATTATTGTATTAGGTACTATTATTTTCGTGTTCTCGTTTCTTTCCATAAATTTGCTTTATTTGTGTGTTATAGTCATTAGTGTAACAATGGAAATAAATGTTTTTCACTTTCACATGCTTGCACTCTAATCAGTTACGAATCAGGACGACTGCAACAAAAATGTAAAGGTTTACTAGCTGTCGACTGTACTTTTGAGATGATCGCGCGGCCTATCTATTTGAAAACGATCGATGTTTTGCGGTTCATTTGCAAACCATGTAGATTTATAATTTTAACCATGTAGATTTATAAACCATGTAGATTTATAAAGTTTACCGTTGATTCTCGTCATTTCGTTGAAAACCTACGCGTGTATTTAAAGATTTATAAACCATGTAGATTTATAAAGTTTACCGTTGATTCTCGTCATTTCGTTGAAAACCTACGCGTGTATTTAAAGATTTATAAACCATGTAGATTTATAAAGTTTACCGTTGATTCTCGTCATTTCGTTGAAAACCTACGCGTGTATTTAAAGATTTATAAACCATGTAGATTTATAAAGTTTACCGTTGATTCTCGTCATTTCGTTGAAAACCTACGCGTGTATTTAAAGATTTATAAACCATGTAGATTTATAAAGTTTACCGTTGATTCTCGTCATTTCGTTGAAAACCTACGCGTGTATTTAAAGGGGTCAAATAATATTGTAAGAAGATAAAGTATCGTTTAAGTGAGTCTGTCAGAAGGGTAGTAGCAAATAAAATTATATTTCGATGATTATATCTTCGTGGCGCAGCGGTAGTGCATCTGCATACCATGCGAGAGGTCCCGTGTTTGAATCCCGGCTGGGGACAAAAAAAAACCCCCCAGGTCTTGGATGTAGTTGTTTCTGGTTCCCACGACACAGGGTATCCTAGTGTGGGGCCAGAAGCAATGTATGTGCAATGTGTGTGTAAATGTATATGTTTATGTTTATATAAACATATAACCCAAACCCAATTTCGGGAGTCGACGGAACTCCAAATTCATCATCATATTGAGACAAGCTTATAGACTTATTTATAAAAAGTTGATTCCATTAAAACTCTATTAAGACAGTGGGAGTATGGGGGGACGAGGGAAGAGTTTTTGTTAGGGAAATCGGTCGGCGCCTGAGAAGTCTATCTACCTAAGGGTATGACCATCGTTCCGGGGCATACCTGATGCAGAGGATTTCCCTGGCGGTGCAGCGGGGGAACGCTGCTAGCGTCATGGGAACTTTTGGGTCGGGCGTGTCCCGGGGCGGTATATTTGATTATTTTAGTTTACTATTTAGTTTAACCTGCCTACTTAGCTGTGCAATGTATGTGTGACAAATAAATAAAGTTAATTAAGACAGAGTGAAAGCCGGCTTATGAGAGGAGTTCCTGTTATAAGCCGGCCTTAACTCCGTCTTAAGAGTGCTTTAGAGAAAACGACTTTTTATAAAATAAGACTGAATAGTTCAAGATACGATTTATGGCACATTTTTATTCAAATTGTAGGTGTAAATCAATTAGGCTCGGAATAAATATGCACTTTTAAATTTTGCGTCCAGTAGTTACCTTGCATAGAAATATATTCCAGTCTACGTCAGCTGCAAGATTTCATTAAGCTATATAAAATAGTTCACTCGACGCAAAAGTCACCACGTCCACTGTCATCTGTCAACTTCAGTACCAGAATAAATACTCGTCATCCTGTCCCATTTACATTGCATGTCTATAAAAATAACACTTTGTAATTATAATCCTATTGTTCGTATGTGCCGTTTGTTTTAACAAAGTTTCTACTCTTTGTTCAGCCCCTATATTACGCACACCAAAACCTGAGCGATTCCAAATTAGTATAGAAATTTGACAGTTAAGCGATTGGAATCGCTCAGGTTTTGGTGCGCATAATTGAGCCACTGACCTAGATATATACAATCTTAGTCTTCGACTTATAAGTCAAAATGTCTGCAATTATTGATCTCTAAAAGTAAATAGTATTTATTATAAATATAATAGCTATTGGCTTTGTTCCGGATTCACTTACTTGATTTTTCAAGTGAGTGAGTCGGTAAATGGGCTAATGATATATATGTAGTGCTTACGTAAGTTTTACTTCCAAAATATAATAAGTATTTAAAAGGCTGTTTTGTGTAAAGTAGTTTTAATTTGGGGGTAGAGATAAGGTCCTCTTTCATCATCATCATCATCAGCCATTTGACGCCCACTGCAGGACATAGGCCTCCTTCGTGGTTTTCATAACCATGAGGGGTTTTGCTATAATCACCACGCTTGGCAGGCGGGTTGGCGATCGCAGTATGCGGTTGGAATCTCAGGAAGACGCTGCTGCCCGTCTCCTGGTAATTGATTTCCTTAGTCGCCTTCTACGACATCCACGGAACGAGTGACGCTATTCTTAATCCGGCGCCACACGGAGCCGAAGGTCCTCTTTAGTTTTATATAATGCTCGTCTCATTACTCTTAAATATGAGGACCACCTTAATTCGTTTTTGTTTTTATTATAGTATGCATGCATAATTTGGGTGTCAATCTAACTTAAAACTGGAATATACCACAATATTGTTATTTTAAGATTGCTACCTGTTTTACATGCCTAATAAACAAAACAAAACATTCTACGAACATTATAGCGGTTAAAATAAACACACCACCATAACTTTTTGAAAAAAGGAACAACCCGTCAATCGCACCCACATCACGAACATCCTGTAGAATTAAAAAACAAAAAGTCGAGAAAACTTCCAGTCACATCCGATTACCCTTTGTTGTATCGAGAAATCCGCCGGAGCATATTAGAGAGTGATGGATGGGCCAAGTTCGACGGAAACGCTCGAAGAGTTGTCTCGAGCCGACACAGAGGACGGATCGTAGAGAATGACCAAAGGGCCTGAAGCTGTTTTATGTTTTATGTAGCATACCTTGTATGTAACAAATACAAATAGTTTATTGACACGAAAGCTATCTTATATATAAAACATCTCGTGAATATAAATATAAAACATTTTTAGGGTTCCGTACCCGAAGGGTGCCAAAGGAACACCGCCTGAGGAACACCTCAGGCACTCAGGTTTCCTAACGATGGTTTTCAATGTTAGCGAGTGGTATAGCTGCTAAAAATTAGAACACAAAACAATTACCTTTGCCAGAAGGTTTCCTTCGTCCGTTTGGCGCCGGACTAAGAATAGCGTCACTCCATATCCTTCCGTGGATGTCGTAGAAGGCGACTAAGGAATCAATTACCAGGAGACGGGCAGCAGCGTCTTTCTGAGATTCCAGCCGCATACTGCGATCGCCGACCCGCCTGCCAAGCGTGGCGATTACGGTAAAACCCCTCAAGGTTATGAAAACCATGATGATGATGATGATGAAAGGTTTCCTATTACAATAATAGGTGATGTAAACCTAAAATCTCATAGGAAGGTATAATATATTAAACATTTCAATCAGCCAGTTAAGAAACAGTGACAGCCTAAGAGCAACAGCTACGCGCTGGTTAAAAACGCTATTGTGGCAGGAGCAGGAATCTTCGACGAATAGTTTAGTTGAGCTGACCCGTACGGTATAATAGGCATGATGACAAATTTTGAAAAACTATCCTATAATGTCCCAAAACGTACAATATTTACAATCTATTTCATATTTTTGGTCACAGTTAAGGTTTAATGGTAAAAAAAATACATTTTAGTTTTAGGGTGTCGTACCAGTGTCTAATATAGAACCTTCACTCCTCAGCTAGGTATAGAATAAAAGCTTAACTTCTCAGCAAGGAATAAAATAGAAGGTGCACTCCTTGGTTATGAGAATAGGATATTCAATTCTCGGCCGGGAATAGAACAGAAACTTCACTTCTTTTCTAGAAATAGAATAGTAGCTCTACTCCATGGCTGGGGATAGAATAGAAGCTTTACTCCTCAGCTGAGAATAGAAAAAAAACTTCGCTCCTTGGCTAGGAATAGAAGTGAAGCTTCTATTCTCGACACTGGTTTGTGCAACACCGACCAAGTATTGGGTAGAAACCATTGACTGAACTTTGGTCGTTAGGTGCTCGCTACAAACAAAGGAGGTCGTGTAAGTAAAGTTGTATTATTAAAACTTCTTTTCGCGTTTTTTCAGTCCGTTAGCTTTGTAAACCGATAACTTAGCACCTTTGAGTTAAGGGGCACAATGAAAAAAAGAACTTTTACAGACAATCCTAGCAAAAAGGGACTTTTAAATCTCTCGAACATGTAAATAGTGATATTTCAAGGACCACGACCAACAACCTAAAGCCAAAAACCTAGTAATGTCCGCTAAAATGGCCGTTTTTGGAATAAAATCTATGTAGTCCCAGGTTTGTGATCGTAGATTCTGAGAATTGAGAGAATTGAAACACTCTTTTAGCAAAAATCATAAAATATTTTTCTAGGCACTGACTAAAAATCAGCGCTGAGTGCTCACTCCCTCAGCGCAACGCTGACTCAGCTGCCTTTTGTGGTGACACACCACAATCTAGGTTTTGTTTGTTTGTCTGTTGCGTATTTCGTTTTCTTTCTGTTGTTCATTTTATGTTACTTTCAGTTTATTTTGTTTCTGTGATGTGTCTTGTTTTTGTTATAATAAAGGTCTTCTTTCTTAATTTTTTTCTAATTTTTTTGTGTTGGTGACTCTTATGAACCTCATGGAGTCCCTTAGGGTAACATTTGAAAAGTCCAGCTTAGGGTCTGATCCCAATGCGGGCACTTATCCGCTAACTCCTGTAGGTCTCCGGGAATTCAGGTAAAAGTCGCAAGTGCGGGAGCCTCAGTAAAATCTCATAGATTCTACCTATCGCTAGTGCAATTCAGCCCTTAGTCGACATACTTGTTCAAACAAACTGTAGCTCGATATTTGGTTTGGAAATACTGACATCAAAGCACTTTTTATTTGTATATGAGTTAGAATTGTAAAAAATAAGAGAGCCGGTTTTCCGATATTTGTTTTGATGCGGACTTTGTTAATAAATATTATCGATGCTGTCAAATACTGTATGCCGAAAAGTTTCGGTAGAGAATATTTTAAAACAGCTCCACCGAAATACAGGCGTAAGTTTATGTATGTTTGACTATATAATACAAAGCATCACTCCTTTCTACGAAGAAAAGAATTCCATCGTTTTACACAGTTTTAAAAACAAACGGTGAATTCCCGGCTAAGTTTCTGCCGTCCTCACCAAACATTGGTGATATACATTCTTATACTATATGTTCAAGGGAAAGTTCGACTGCAATTGTCTTTGGGTTTAGTAAGAACTTCTCTGCGCCCGGCGAAGTTTCAGACTCATCCTTGGGGAGTCATCAGTTGTTGTCAATATTCTACCAAACGTAGATGTATGGGTGGTTTGACTGAAATATAAGGAAGGTACTTTATAAGTAATGGGATCACTACAAACATAATGTCTCTAACATACTTCGCACTGTTAAAAAATTGGGCTAGATATTAAATAAACCCGATTGAGATACGATCACATACACGCTAAAATCTACGTGGCTTGAAAGCCGCGGTTATGTAATTAGTAATTAAAAAAACGGCCAAGTTGGTGTCGGGCCATGTGCAGTGCCATCATCATCATCATTCAGCCACAAGAAGTCCACTGCTGGACATAGGCCACCTCCATCACAGTAATTTTCAATAGAATTTGTAACGAAGTTTTCCTTTTATAAGTTGGTCGCCTATTACTCATTAACTTGTAAAGGCTAGTTTTGTTTTAGGTTCATTATAATATGTACTACTGGCTTGTATTTTTTTATGTTTCTACAATCAACCGTTTAGTTGGGATGGGGGGGAGGACTTTAAAGCTTAACATTTCGCAGACGGATCCCTAAATCGAAAAATGGTTAAGTTACACTAATAATACTTTAAAATTACGAATCCAACGATGCCTATAGTGTGGTGAGAAAGAAAAATTGCATACCTAATTTAGGTGTAGGGGAGGTAAAAAAAATATTTTCTACCGTTTTCTCGGCGCAATCTCGGCGTACATCTATGCCTAATTATAGCTTTCTAGTACTTTCACTCGTCATTATGCTAAGCCGCAGACAGACAGACAGACGGACAGACGGATGGACATGGCGAAACTATAAGGGTTCCTTGTTGACTACGGAACCCTAAAAATGGCATCTAGTTATTAGTATATTACTTTTGAGTATAGACGTCAATAAAAAAATAATAATTGACGAATCTTGTTTCGAGTTGACAAATTTTGATTAAACAAAATGCGCGAACAATTAGTACTGCCTCGTTACATTGCATTACGTTAGTACCGTCCCCACAGCATGCGCACCCCGCTTCGGCGGGCTACTAATGGTTCTAGTAGATTCGAGTTTGTGGCGAGATATTTTTGTAAAGTGCCTTTTTTAAAAAAAACAAACTAACGTATTCTATAGCACTTTCATTTTGCTACGACGTTCAAACCACCCAAAATACGCGGTGTATAGCAATAGGGACTTTAAAAAGCCAGAAACAATTTGTATTACCTTGATATGATGGCAACAAGTTTTAGGACAAAGCGGAACCGAGTTGTGTCGGAGAATGAGCAGCGATCGGCTTGCCAACTTAACTGCCTATCGCAGCTAATGTCTGTTTTGTACAGAGGATTTGACTGAGCCCGTGACTAAATTGCTCGTTTCGAGGGATTTGGCAAGTATGTTTTAAGGAGTTAAGAGATAAGGCCAAGGACGCCCAGACATCCTTGGATAAAGCTCGTTAAAGTTAAAGAATTTGACGGATTTAAGCCTCATTTGTCTGCATGCCAGCACATTTATTGGAGCTCATACATATTTACGTCTTCTGAACATCAAAGAAATCATACTAATTCACCTCATCTGAACATAGTTAACTTATGTTTTACATTCGATGCTAGACAAAATAAAAAAAAATAATAAAATAAAATAAAAAAGTATATAAAATACACACACACGTATCCCGTGTGTATTTTAACCTCCTCAGTCCTGACCTTAAAAATAACAATGGTTTTCAATTGTTATTTTCAAGGCCAAGACTGAGGAGGTTATTAGCGTGTGTATCCCGGGGGGTAGGCAGAGACCAGGCAAAACACGGTCTCTGTCTAGAATGTATCCCTTGCCAATACCCAGACCAACTTCTTTCGCTTCTTCAACATCAATAACATCTTCAAAATGCGGTGGTAGCCCAGCGTTAGAACGCCGGTCTCAAATTCAGGAGGTCGTGGATTCCAATACCGGTATGAACCAATGAAATTGTTTTCTAAGTTACGTACATTTGGGAAGTTGTAGTAGCAATAAATGTGGTATTTACTAGTGTGGTATTTGTGGCATGCACTAACTGTGAAGGAAAACATCGTGAGGAAATCTTAGTGTCTGAGGTGTTTCGATACCTCAGCGCCTGCTACGTAGAATGGCCCAACTATGAGGCTAATAGCGGAAATCGCATGTCACATCTTTACCACACAATCACTTTTCCTAGTCCCAAACTAGGATACTCTTTGCTTTCATAAATCAGGTAATCTTGTCTTGCATAAATCAAAGCAGATTATTTGAACAAAATCCGGCAGCAGATTACTTGAACAAAAATCCGCGCAGTAGAGATGACTTTGTGATGGACACGTACCTAATCTGAGCGATTTATATATATATATTTTTATGTAGCCTATTAACGTCCCACTGCAGAGCACAGGCCTTATCTCAGAGAGAGAGTATGAGCTTAATTACCACGCGTGCCCACAGCGGATTGACAATTTCAAGCGCTGAGGTAGGTGATTGATTATTTATTAACTTGGCAAAACTAAAGTCTGAAGAATTCTAAGTCACATCACGTACCCCCAATGAGACCCGTAATACGTCCATGTGAAGTTAAAGTCGTTTGGTCAAGTTATTTTCCGAGCAATATACCTACGGAGTTACGAATACGAACCAAACAGGACAAAACTGAAACGTGAAACGTCTAAAACTGCTCTTTCAATGTAAATTTTCGCCACAACATCTAACGAGCTGTTAAAACTTCCGGCCCAGTGACTCGGACCATTTCCCCGAAGGTCCTTCTGTCAAAGCCCAGTTAGGGGCCCGATCGGCCGTTAAAATGCCAACTAAGCTCAGTGAGACCGGCCCACGGAGAGAGCATAAGATAAAAAACGACAATCAAAAATAGTGAAAGTGAAAGTGAAATAACATTTATTCTTTTGTAACAAATAAACATACAAAATCAACGTCAGAAATAAAAAAAATATTTCCTACGTCAAGAATTTACATACTATTTGTTGTATTTTAATGTAGGTACAATGTTGTCCGCTGTCTTAGGGTCAAAGGTTGTGGAGAAAAAGACAGCGAAAAAAAACTCCACTCTGACCATTTTTTCTCAAATTGTCTTAAATATAATACAGTAGTTGGTACAAGTACCTACCTAAGTACCTAAAAAGATCCCATGAGTGCAATCAACATCATGTAATAATAAAAATTACTCTGTAATTTGTTTTGTTGGATAACCAAATGTATGTCAACAAATTTTCTAAAGCATTAAAAAATACAAATATCAGCAAAGTCTCCACTTATAACTATTACAGTACAGAAACATAGAGACATGAATTACTCAAACGAAAAATGTATTGAAGGAAAGAAATGTTCGGTTGTCTATTAATTTTTATCTCAGATAATTTTTAGACTCGAGATTATGCAATAGAATCTATTCTATTGTATCTGTCTATTACGACTAGTCTGATCATCATGTCGCCTCTCCGCTAAAGCTCGTCTATTGGATGAAAAGCGCAAAATCAAAATTGGACCGTCCCAAAGGCCTGCCGCCTATTACTCAGCCGCTAGTTTCCATAAAATTACCGGTTGACTATAAAGACATTCCTCGCGGGACTCCGGGCGGGTTCAACTGTGGTCGATTTAAAGTTTTTCACATAATATTGAACACATTGTATAATTTTAAAATCCTATTATAGGCTAAGTAGGTTTGTAAAATTGTCCTCAACACGGGTTAGTGCAACAAAAAGAATATAACATTAAATAATATTATTTCATATTGAAAAAAAAAATAATGTCCAGTATTAAGGTACATTATCGTATCTAAAGGTCACATAAGTCTACACTCTATACATGTTTCTAAAAACGATGTGAAATTCTTAGCCAAAATTACGGTAGGACCTTACCTAAAATGTCAAAGCACCTTTTCTGTCGAATCACAGAGATAATGTATTATTTAGTTTTGCTATTATATTAAATTCTCAATTTGAATAGTACGTCCCAAATTATCATTGCAAGAGGAGAAGGTCGCAAAGAAACTTCACATTTCGTCAAAATAAGTAAAGCCAGACATACAAACAGCACCGTTCATACAAATAACATGAGGCATCAACTATCATGGCGTAATCATGATAATAATAACAATATACTTTATGTCAAATATAATAATAAAGTAAAATTCCTTGTATAGTGCTTACATGCTATATTTATTCTGAGAGGATAAAATTATAGGTCGAGATAAGTCAAACCCCTTTCGAATTGATGAAATATGAAGCCGTTTTCTACCGCGTTGATTGAATTTGTCACCGGCATTGTAAAATGTATACGAAATTGTACAATGGCCGTGGACAGAGCCTGTCAGACCCAATTTGTACCGCCAGCGGTGTTGTCGTGAATTCATTTGTTACTATGTAGATGGTCCGGTGAATTTCTTACCACCTAATCTCTGGTGAATGTAATCTAAAGAGGCCATACCAAATCACCAATTTTTTTTTAGCTTTTATGGCTGTTTCTTTGGGCTTCACCATTTTGTTTATTCCTACACCACTTGATTGAGTCAAACGAAAGAGAAAAAAAATCGAATCGGTCAAGCCATTTTACGTACAGGTTTTTTGTTTTAGGTAAAAGCTAATTCAGAAAAAAAAAACTTTGACTCCCATTGAAAGGGTTCTGGGTTCAATGGCCGAATACGCCTTACAGTTAGGTCGAAAAAATACCTACACTTTTTGCAAGAAGTAAAGAATGAAATCGCGGCTTTATCTTACACACTTTTATTTGTGAAGTTAAATAATTATGTTTGTTTACATACAATATTGTAAGCCAAGAACCACTCCCTGCAAAGCCTGGCGTCCACTAGGTGGATCGGGCCGGGGCGCATTTTTGCATTGCGATGCGCCCCCGCCCGATTCGCCTGGTGGACGCCAGGCTTAAACTTACAACTTTGAAATTTTGCATGCTTCAGTTCTGATGACTATTATATAAAATCAACTTTTGTAACGTTTCTTTTGTTTGTGGAAATAATGTAATAAGCACCAACATGAACACGTTAATTAATAAGTAATTACGTGGAAATCTGTATTTGGCCACAATAATCTCACATATTAAGCACTGTGTTATTAATTTCGCTGTACATTTCCTTATCATTAAATTAATAAAATACTAGAATGATAGGTAACTTGATGCTGCAGCCAAGGTTGTCTCCTGACGAGAGAACTCCTAAACGGTTGGTATATTGGACACGACACTTGGCATAAGTACGTTTAATTTTGATAGCTAAATAAAACCTTTACCATGAACTGGTAATGCAGCCAGAATTGTCTCTTCTTAAGGGCACTTTTCATGAGGGAATTTCTCAACCGTGAATACTTGCATTTTAGTACATAACATGCTGACAAAACTGTGTTATTAGTTTTTTTTATTTATTTATTTCCTGTTGATGCCGTAAAGGGTCCTTTGCACACCACGTTTATTTATGCGCTGTAACGCACGTTTTGACGAGCGAATTTGCAGATTACAGACGCAAGAAACGCGTGCATAGGTTACAACGTGGCGCCGCGGCGGGCCTGCGTTTGCTGAGCGTCCTGGTTGGGTTCTGGCGTCGTCGGCGCGTAGTGTGCAAAAACGTCGTGTGCAAAGCCCTAAACTGACAGAATGGTTTAGGTGATGGCCAAGCTTCCATTTGTAAGAAAATTTATATCTCAGATACTACTGCTTCTGCCACGTACCGTACCTACCTATAGGTAAGAGTTGTTACTATGCGCTTTACACGGTATAGTAAATATCCCATATCTACTAGAAAATAAGGTGTTCTACTCGTATAGACGAACAACTCTTCCTAAGTGCAAGGAAAACTTCGAAATCACAAAACAATTATAGGTTGCCTAGAAGAAATTGTTATTAGCAATAAGGCCACCAATTGTGTATTTTCTTTTGTCATTGCTATTTATGGTAAATTTTTTTCCGGTATACATTAATAGTACATTATGATACAAGTGTGGTATGTTGGTCATTACACTCGAGTCGGTTTTTAAGCCTGAGCCGAAGGCGAAGGCTTAATGGAGACGAGAAGTGTAATGACCAATGCTCACGTGTTTCATACGACGTTTTTCAACACACTTGCGAGGAAAAGTAAATAAAAAAACAACACTAACGAAATGCAATACTGTGAATAAACTTAACAAACAGAAACCCATTTAAAAGATGGCGGCCGTAATTTTATTTTTTCGCGCGCTCAGCGCTGCATGCGCGCGCAAGTCTGAGATAAGGGCACCGGCAAAGTAGCTAATCAGCCACATATTTATAAATTTTGAAATTGGGTATTTATAGGTAAAAATACACCGTCAAAATATAAATACCAACAAGCTAACAAGCAGTTTCATGAAATTCTTTAATTATTTATCACATTTTGAATTTAATTTTATATTTACGCAAATAACTACTTAGCTGTTTTCGAAACATTAATACTTCTTGCTAATATTTAAAAAGATATGTAATGAAAAGGCACTAGTGCGATAATTTAGAATCAAACAAACTTACCTGTGATGTTTGATGTCTAATTATGCGAGTATCTCGACCGAAGATGATTACGTTTACATGCAGCAGTACACGAGATGCTGCTGTCCTTATCACACTTTTAAAGCCTCCTATTAAAAGAAAGATGATGAAAATCCGCTGACTCACTCACTCTCACGCACCTCTTCCCAATTGGTTCCCGGCGCGCGTGTCATTATTTTTAGAGTTTTTGGAGGTAAAAAAGGTTTTTTTTTTTTTTTTTTGGGTTTAATTTGGGCCGGGCGGGAGGTAATCATCTTCGGTCGAGATACTCGCATAATTAGACATCAAACATCACAGGTAAGTTTGTTTGATTCTAAATTATACTTCGTATCTCTCCCGAAGATGATTACGTTTACATGCAGATGTTTAGAGTTATTTATTGAGAAAAAATAAAAACCCCTTACACATTATCTAAAATATTTCAAGAGAATGTGTAGAAAATAAAATTATGATAAACTAAGTACAATTATTATTATAATTTGTAATAAAATTACTACATCAGGTTATTCTTCCGAAAATAACATTGTCGAAATCATTATTATTTATTTTTATTATATTGATTTCCTTATTATAATGAAGTGTCATTTCAACCCGCGGCTTTACGAACCACTTCCGCACTGCCTTCTGCCTTGTGTGCAGCGGTTGTGGGTGCGTAGCGTGTGCTGTGGCTACTAACACGATCTATATCAATGCAACTATCATGAAGAATCACCCAAAGACGAGTTTGTAAATAGATCTACTTTTTTGTGGTTATTTGTAAATAATAAAAAAAAAATTCTCTTCGTT
This sequence comes from Yponomeuta evonymella, assembly GCA_963969515.1. Lineage (NCBI taxonomy): Eukaryota > Metazoa > Arthropoda > Insecta > Lepidoptera > Yponomeutidae > Yponomeuta > Yponomeuta evonymella. The sequence continues at coordinate 3,174,347 of OZ018354.1, forward strand.
GTTACGAAGAGGTCTATATTTTTCAAAATAAGGTTTTATTGCATATGCAGGGTATATGCTAGGGTTTTCTTGAATAAATGGTAATCTGACTACTTGTTGGCAAGAGCCAGATTTCTTAATCTTTTAATTAATTAATTTTAATTTAATTATTTAATTTAATTAAATCATCGACTTTTATTGTTATACAATTTCCATCATACTTTTTTTTTTTTTTTTTTTTTTTACTTTTATTAGACATACAGTTTGCATTCTTTGTGCGGATGCAATTGCTAACAGGCTTATGCTTTATAAACATGTAAAGAAGTCATACGATATGGATAAACGTTTGACACATAATAATAGCACAGTATTTGGACACCATGATTCATTACATTTACGTCTAGGGGGGTTAATCCGATACATTCTTTTGAAGAATTTAGTGGTACAATCATCTAACGTAGTTTTAGTAGCTAAAACCAGGGATAAGGTAGATTTACTAGTATTTTGGCTACTATAACCTGCCTTTTTAATTAACTTGTCAATTAGAAAGCTAATTATAATTACTGTAAAAACATGTTTTGACAATATTGCCACCAGGATTTTTGTGATGAATATTTTTAAAGAAGTTTGTGGAACACCACATCTCAAGAGCGACTGCCACCAGGGTAAGGTCTGCGTGTAAAAGATGGGCATCCCTGAAAACGATTTCACGAGAAATATGAAGCTTGCGCCATAGTGGGTATCATGGTCGTGTGGCACAACCAAGATACCCACTGCCTTATCATATAAAATCTGTTGAAGTACCTTTGATATAAAATAAAACGAAGGAAATGCATAAAATCTGAGGTTTACCAGTTAAATGTGAACGCATCTATTACTTCAGACTGAAGACATGAAGCGTATCTCTCTCATTAAAAATTTTGCACACTAGCAAATAAGTCCAAATCTGGGATACCAAACGTATTGTATTAGTAATATCTGCAAAAGCATATGTCGCTAATTCCTGCTCTGCCTCAATATTCTTTTGCCGAGATTCCCGCAAGTATTGCGGGACTGCAGATTTATCTGCAATAACGTTATCTGACGACTTAATGCACGATACAAATATATAAATATTGCGTATCTCACACCCAACCAAACTGCACACTACCCATCCTACGAGTATCTATAGGGGCAATGGCGGTGTTACTATCGATTCTCAAGAATATGTCGCGGTCGTTGAGGTAGTTAGACAACATTTTATAAAAATAAAATGCTCCTCTTAATTGTAATGCATGGATAATTCAAAATTATTCCAATGACCACTCGCAGTACGGCCATTGTACTCGAAGCGGAATATATTTTTAAGCAGTAGTTATCATTCCGAAGGGCACGAAAAGAAGAATCAATTTGATTTTTATTCCATAAAAGAACTTATTTGAGATAACTACATGAAATAATTTGTTTTTTATAACGATTTGTATAGTTTAGGGCCAAGAACTTTTCTCTTTCGAAGAGTTTGGTATATAACCACCAATACCTAACAGCTGGGCATGTCGATATTAATATACCTATATCATTATATTCAGCAAAATTATCGTATTGTAAATTTATTTACGTTTATAAATTTATCGACTTTTTCATTTATTAAAGCAATAAATGCTTCATTTGATTTGTATCAAAAATAAAGTCCAGGCCAATAAAGACATAAAGCCAATAAAACCAACTTGCTTATGTTATTTGTATTAAGTTGACTGTTTTCAATGTTAATAAACAATCCGAATTCGGTAAGTAATTGTTCTCTTGAACATCAGACATTCATTATAGGATGTACCTATACAAACGAGATCGTCTATATAGACAACTGAAAGGTGACCGGATAAACAAAAATCCTGCAAGACCAGTATTAACAACTTTGTAAAAAGTTACGGTGCCGCGCTCAAGCCAAATGGGAGAACTGTACAAATAACTAATTACTATTAATATTAGACCAAACATTGAATTTAATTGAAACTGTATCGTTTTTCTATAGTTTTCGTCGACATTTATAAAAAAAATATGCATATTTTACATCCAGTGTTGCCATAAAGTAATAAAAAACTAATAATTTCAGAGCTATCCGATAATTTTCAGTTTTAAAATGATCAACTTCAGTTGTACCTACTTATCTTCTTCAAGGTTCAAAATAAAACGATTCTACCATTTGACTTGGGCACTGTAAATACCAATAGGAGAAATGAACTGTCTTTTACATCGAGTACACGGTAGGTACTGTACAACCGTTTTGTAACCACTCAATAACTTCGATGTCTGATTGTGAGTAGTGCCTATTTGTAGGCAAACAAATCTGAGTGGGAACGTCTTAAATGGTACTATATATATACCCGTTCACCGATGATAGAATATCTGGGTGATTCGTTATTTTACACCATTCATTATACGAACCGGAGTAATATTGAAGGCTGTCTGCAGTCGGTATATCTACCTGAGATCGAGTTCGGTGTTGACGCTGTGCATTGATGAATTGGCGCTCGCCCCGCTGCGTATTGCCGACGACGCCGGTCCCGCGGTGGCAGACGGCACGGTTCGGGAGGTTACCTCGTGCGCGGCTTGGCCACAGTATATGGGCGGCGGATGCACGCGGCGCCCCCATCGCGTTTAAAGTTCTACGAGGATTAGCAGGCTAAATGATCGATGGTTTTTTAGTCTATGGCTATATATAAGTATGGCTATATGAACCGTAACTCAGATACCGATTTCGTAATCGCTATGGATGATTTGAGATGTTCTGAGAGCTCAGATCCAAACAGAAATTCATCAGGTTGTTTGTCTTTGATAGTTTCTTCATCTCCTTGATCAGTGTGTTGGTAATAGCAGAGGTATGTCTTTGATAGTTTCTTCATGTCCTTGATCAGTGTGTTGGTAATAGCATATCGCCTGGATTGGCTTTATCATTAATGTAAATAAATCACAGAGTAGTCATGCTGCTTAGGTCGCTTAGCAGTTTTAAGAGGTCTTCAGTTCTTGCGTCAGTTTATGACAAAACGACGTTAAGGGCGGCCACTAGGGCGGACAGACAGCTTGAAATTAGATTTTGTTCCCTTTAACTGAACGTATATTTTTTGGTATTAATCTCCAAGACAAAGCCCATGATAATCTCTGTTGGAGCTGCATTGATCTCTAGGTTTAGTTTTAGCGCCTTCGTACTACTGCAATTTTTTGGCTCCAGATATATGCTTTCACCAAATCCAAATTGCTTTTTTTTTTTTTTTTTTTGGAATGGCCATTTTTAAGAATATGGTTCCATCTAGGGACTATATCTTTATGTAGATTCTTGCCCACCACATTATGAAAAGATGGGTCATTTTCTGAAATGATCAGAATGCCTTGTCTAATGTAGCAGGGTCGACCGAGGTTATATTTATATTTATCATATGTTCATTTCTACCGTTTCATTAGGTATTACATCTTATCTTACATTATTCTGTAGCACTCTGTGTGTAATTTTATTTTTTTTTTTTTTGAACAGACCATATAGAACTGTTATTTGGTACTTGCCAAGTTTTGGTACATGCTGGAAGTGTTTGATTCATAAAAAAGCAGCTGCTCGACGCGATATACTTGGAGAGTGTTGTTAATTTCATCACGATATACGTGGAAATAAGTGGCTGTCCATATAGGACGCAGTAAGTACAGTCTACACAACACGATTAACGTGGGTAGGTACTGATAAATATTGAACCATAAGGATGAAATTACGTAATCGTCTCATCCAAATTTCTTATCAGTGAAAGTTGCACGTGCGTGTCCGGCGCCAGTGAGTCTAGACATTGAGGCGGCACATAGGGTAGGTGTAGGGCATTAGCAGCGCCTGCGCTGCGTGCGGTTCGCCGCTGCATACACCAAGTATCTACGCATACTTACATTCGAAATATGTACCTAGAGAAAAACAGTTTGATGACTGACCTGGTATTCCTTCCTCAGTGGAAATAGGTTCCAAATTTTATGATAAATCCTTCTCCTTGTTGTCCGGGCTCGAAGATGAGGATGATTCCTTAAACATTCTTTCAAATTTGCGCTCAAGTTTTTAAATTATCCTTGTCGGAGCGTTTCCTTTCTCCCATATTGGCACTATGCAAAGAACGATTTTTACTTGTATGTGAAAAAGCGTGTGACTCGGACAACACAAAAACGTGTAATGACACGCGCGCCGGGAACCAATTGGGAAGAGGTGCGTGAGAGTGAGTGAGTCAGCGGATTTTCATCATCTTTCTTTTAATAGGAGGCTTTAAAAGTGTGATAAGGACAGCAGCATCTCGTGTACTGCTGCATGTAAACGTAATCATCTTCGGGAGAGATACGAAGTATAATGTAATGTAAAAGGCACGGCATGGGTAATATTCTGCATTATCAGTGTAAATACGCTGTAATAAGACCTACTTTACGAGCAGGTGTGTTGAAAATAATATTGTTATCTTATCTTATCAACTGTTAAAATTGTTGCCGTAGGCGGTATTTAATTTAATATGAAATAGCTGTTGTTTTTCTCTGTTGAAAGTTGTTTGTATTGACATAAACGTATACACCCTGATAAATCCTATTCGCCACTTAACTTTTCTATAAATTAGACTACCTACGAAAATTTCCTATCTCCAACCAAACCGACAATAACTAGATCAATCCAGTTAAAAGCCTAGGCTACTCGCTGACCCAACCAGACCTTATAAATATCATTATCCAGTCGAAGGACCAAGTGGCACGGGTTTAGCTAAATCTGAGTCGAGACTAGGTCTTAGCCCGGCGTAAGTCTCGGGATTATCCGATTTAGTACCGTACTGAGTTCGCAAAAGGTTTGTAAGACTCTTCTTACACGTCAAATTACCTCTTCAGTGGCGGTAATAAGATGAAAATTCAACTGAAATTTGGCTTTTTTATGCAAAAAAAATTACTTAGAGACAAGATCACTAAGCACCGGTGCGGTTAAAGCCAGCTTTCTGAGAAAACTGCAATACTAACGTACGTATTTAACATGTATAAGCCTGAAGGGCCTGTGTTCACCCAATTAAATTATACTAGTTCGGGTATCTCACAGTTCTAGAATTGCTTAAGTAAACTTTATTTACTTACTAATCATAATATAGATTTAATTTATTTTGAATTTTGTAAGTGAGTTTGCTAGATTCCACGATCTTAGATATTTTCCTGAAGATCAGGGTTTACACCTCATATATAAAAAATCCCGTGTCACAGTGTTTGTTATCGAACTCCTCCGAAACGCCTTCGTCGATTTTTACGATTTTTTTTTTGGATACTAGGTGCGGCAATAGGTCGTAGGCTAATTAATATGGCAAAACAACGTTTGCGGAGTCAGCTAGTGTAATTATATTAAATCCGCGCTTTACGCTATGCCAATACCTTCAGGAAATTTAATTCATAGAATCTATCCAGTCCATTCCATTTACAAACACACATGTGTTTTCCAGCATGGTCTATCAAAAAGGGTCGCTAAAAAGCAAAAAAACCGTAAAAAAAACAATTTTTAGGAAATGTTTACAAATAAATTTGAAATATCGTACTTCTAAGTAAGTTGTTGTAAATTACTAACTCTAACCGAAATGTTTCGTCATTGTAAATTTTTAAAATAACCCTGTATAATCTAAGCACATAACTCTGTTTATTTGATGAATTAAACGAACTTCCCTGAAGTAAAGTTCGTTCTTGATCATTCTGCCTCCGTCCGAGAGATCAATCCTCAGATAAGCACTATCAAACCGATAAAATTGTAAATAGAATCGTTTTGTGTGACGTTAGCTTTGGTTTAGCATTATCACGTCTAATTACCACTCCGTAGGTCGTGGGTTCGATTCCCACCGGGGCCCGCCGTACGTTTGTACAAATGGCCTCAGTCTGGGTGTATTTTGATGTTTGTAATGTCCTTGCCTGGTTACCGTAGCACAGGTTATCCTAGATTGGGACCAGGTCAATGGACAATTGTGTTGCGTGAAAGTTATTTATTTATGTATTATTGGAAAATTGGCCCTGTATGAAATAGTTTAACAAGGTGTTAAACAATGGTTCGATTTCTACATTCACGCTCCCGTGAACGGCAAAAGCTTTGCCAGTACAGTTTAATGGGCATTATGCTCGCACCAGTTATTTTGACAATTATCATTCATTAAATTGTGCATCGGACTGTGTCGGGATCAAGCCGGATGGTTGTGTGAAAGTTTGCTTGTGCAACTTCCACAGTGGCTAAACTTCATATTAATTTAAACATATATTGTGTTTGTTATGGCATAATTTTAGATGCTTTTTGAAGTACAAACACTTTGTTTTACATTTTTTAATATACATTGAGTGAATCACAAACAACTATCCGCAAACTGTGTAACTTTTTTGTGTTGCCATGGTAATGATCAACTTATGTTTTTTTTACAAACATATTGTGGGGTCAGCTTTGAAAATGGAATACGTAAATTGATTATAATTACTTTACGATGTGTCCGTGTGGCGCCGGATTAAGAATAGCGTCACTCCATTACCTTCCGTGGATGTCGTAGAAGGCGACTAAGGAAATAAATTACCAGGGGACTGTGTAATGCTTGAACATATTTATATGTTTAACGAGTGTACTCGTAAAATCATTATCATCAGCCATTTACCGCCCACTGCAGCACATAGGCCCTCATGGTTTTCCAAGCTTCGAACATAACCATAAGGGGTTTGGCCATAATCGCCACGCTTGGCAGGCGGGTTAGCGATGGCAGTACCTATGCGGTTGGAATCTCAGGAAGACACTGCTGCCCGTCTCCTGGTAATTGATTTCCTTAATATATTAATATGTATATTCCGTATGAACCGATTCTAGGGAAAAGGCACACTAGGAGAATTCCATCATTTTACAGTGACCTTCTCCTGCAATATTGACGCAAGAAAACTCCATACGGACGGACTGGGAATTTGTATGGCTCAGCGTTAATTTAATTTTTAAAATAATTTCTTTTCTTTTAAATGTTTGCGGGTGGTCTACTTAGCTCGGTCGTGTAGTAAATTGAGAATTTGGCTCTTAACGTATATTTTTTTATTCTTTTTAGATCTAATTGTAATATGATATCGCGGAGATGTGTTCGGGATTTAACTGTCAGCTTACTGTATCGCTCACTACGCCAGTTGCGTTCCATTTGAGGTGTCTAAATTGGCAAAGTCACCCCTGACTGAACAATCGGAGCGTTTGTACGTAAATTCTGCAATTCCCAGGGTATCAGTATTAAAACTTAGTACATTTCGAGTAATTTCGACATTCTCCCTGATTATTTCACTTGTTCATTTGTTCATAGCAAGCTTTACAACCGAGAAGTTTAGGTTCTATTCCAGAATTAAATACTGAATTCGTTGATACCACTGGCTGACTGTGGGGGTCCCAGGTTTGAGTCCCGTTGTAGGCCTAATTTTCGTTCCAGAATTATTATTGTAACTAATTCACATGCCTGACGGAAAACTCACATTCCAATAGAAACAACCTGAATAAGTCCTGCAAAATCATATATCTACCATGAATTTTGGGTGGTTTGAAAGCCATAGCAAAATGAACGTGCCTCGAGGCTGGATTCTCCGACATTACCCCAAAATCATTATACATTTTACTCTCTAACGCTTAGTATTTAAAATCTGAAAAATAATAATATAACTTTTCAATGTCTTATCTATGGCCGTCGTTCATTATTTTTTATGATTTTTTAATCTTTACAGCACCGAAAAAAATCGCGAACATGACTCTAAATTATCATTAGATATGGATGTTTTTTTTAGCTGTACTGAGTTTTGGACAATAAAAAATATACCAAAATGACTATCACTGATACGTTAGTGACGTCGATCGGTAAAAGTGTATCTGTATTTCTTTAAGTGTATTTCTGTAAGTGGATTTGTATTTCTTTAATTTCAAAAATGCCTACTTTTCCCCAACTATTCCCTCGCGCAGCGCAATAAGTCCCATACACATCCGTGTGCTCGGAGAACTCAGCCTCAACAATAGCTATCGAATACGCTATCGAAATACGTTGTTTATTTAAAAACGCAAACGCTAAATATATCTCGACACAAACTCGAATCTATGAGAACCATTACTAGCCAGCAAGAGCGCTGCGTGCGTGCCGTGGGTCCGCGGGTCATTGTTCTGACAGACGGGGCGAGGCGGTACTAATTGCTCGCGAATGTTTTTACAACATTTCTTAACTTGAAACAATATTTCTTAACTCATTTTTAGGGTTCCGTACACCGTACAAAAAAACGGAACCCTTATAGGATCACTCGTGCGTCTGTCTGTCCGTCCGTCTGTCACAGCCAATTTGTTCCGAATCTACAGGACCAAATCAGGTGAAATTTGGTAGGATGGTGTAAACCTATGACCCAAATACAGATGTGTAAAGTAAATATATTTTTTTTAAATAAAGTTCATTTTTGGGGGACAAATTAGGATATTGAAAAAAAAGTTTTGCAAACTTGACTGTGTCATAATTATACGAAATGAGGATCTCAAATCATCATCATCATCATCAGCCGTTTGACGCCCACTGCAGAGCATAGGCCTCCTTCGTGGTTTTCATAACCATGAAGGGTTTTGCCCTAATCGCCACGCTTGGCAGGCGGGTTGGTGATCGCAGTATGCGGTTGGATTCTCGGGAGGACGCTGCTGCCCGTCTCCTGGTATTTGATTTCCTTAGTCGCCTTCTACGACATCCACGGAAGGAAATGGAGTGACGCTATTCTTAATCCGGCGCCACACGGATCTCAAATAATTTGAAACTAGCACCATATATCTCTAATACATGGTTAAAATGTCCCTTTAAAATACTGTGAAGGAATTCAAAGTCACCCTGTAGTCCGCAACTTCGCTCACGTAAAATTTTGATGTGTATTTTTCTGGAATAAAAAGCAGCTTTTGGGCTATTTCAAACTATAATCTATCTATGTGCAAAAGTTCATCCAGATCCATCCATCCGAACTTTCACATTTATAATTAGTAATAAGATTAATAAAAATAAGAAAATAAGGGAGTATGGGAGAGCTGGGGAAATAAGTCACCAACAGAACTTTTACTTTCTTTTATTTGCTCTATCATAAAAATTAGAACATAAAAAACCGAAATAAAAAATAACAATAACTACTAAAGAGGCGGGACTAACCTAGATACCTCGCAACGAGTCACAATGTTGATTTCGGGTCCTGCCGGATCGTTTTAGTGATTTTTTATTTTTTTGTTGGATTTATGCTAACATCATAATGTGTCCTACAAAACTCGCACCAACACGACCAATCGATTGACATGTTATTTGTCAAAATTTGAGAATTGGTTAAGGAACGTAGAATCGGACATACATACGTACAAGCCAAGTATATTATCCTCCTTTTAGGCTCCGCCGCAGTCGAGTAACAAGTGTCAGACTTGGTGCAAGTGCACTCAACGACGCAATATCATATTCTTGGTGGTACTGAGTTCCCTAAGTCTGTTTTGTTGATTTTCAGAATAGAAGAGCAATATTTGAGAGAGCTATCGCGGCGGTAGCCTAATGAGTAGAACATTGGACTCGGAAGCGAGAGACCCAGATTCGATTCCTACTGCAGGCATGTACCTATGACTTTATTTCTATGTTATGTACTGTCGCGAGCACATGTGAACTCTGCACGCGCACTATAAACTCAAACATTCCTGCATCGCGCAAGCAAAATTTTTCACATGACATACCATAAATATAACGTCCGACGAACATTAGTTGGACCGGCCGTCCCCAGGCATACGATCTGCCTGGCGGGAAATTTCCCTTTATAGTGGAAGAGCAGCGATCACCCGCTCTTCCCTACTGCACATTTGTGAAGTTATAGTAGCAATACCACTCGCTAACTGTGAAGGAAAACATCGTGAGGAAACCTGAGTGTCTGAGCTATTCCCATACCTCAGTGCTTGAAATCGCCAATTCGCGGTCGGCACGCGTGGTGATAAAGCCCAGACTCTCTCTCTGGGAGAAGGCCTGTGGGACAGACCAATGGGACGTATATAAAAATTAAAAATAAACCGAGAGTCATACTTTCCACTTGACGGCAGGAAGATAATAACTCAGATGCTCGGTTGCTAACAGAATGAAAATATGGTAGTACGCGTAATGAGACAGGGAACAAGGGAAACAAATCTGTTTTTCTCAGTACTTTCTTGTTTTCCTCATGACACAGGTCATCAATTGCACTAATAAGGAAATTAGGGGCAGGTTTTCCGAGATGAACATGAACCCTTCCTGTACCCTTATCAGGAGTTTACTTGGAGCGTGGACGAAAACGTCGTATGGACGCATTAACGGAAAAAATGTATCACCTATGTTTGCGCCTGCCAAAAGTATAAAATACTCCACGGAACTCCTTGCAATAAATAACTTTGGTTAATAACACTACCAATAACTTAATAATAATACATACATACACATACATAAACTCACGTCTGTATCCCACAGGGGTAGGCAGAGACCAGGGACTGCCACTTGCTACGATCCTGACAGATAACTTTCGCTTCCTCAACATTCATTAGTCGTTGCATGCACGCACGCCGGATTCGGGTACTTTTTTTAAATAATAATAATCATAAACGGCACTTGGCTTAGGCCCGTGCTCTTTATTAACTACCTTTTTATTAAAATAAAAAGAGAAAGCAATAGATATAATAATAATAAAATGTTTATTTCATCAACTTAAGTTACGTTTGTCTTAACGGTATATGAAGCTTCCATTTAAGCAAAAAGATGCCTGTGTTAAAAAACTGCGGAGGACACTCCGCTCTTCCATAGCTAGTATAAACCATTTTCAAGAAGTTACATTTAAAATAACATTTTATGTATAGGAAAAAATTAAATTAAACAAATTTAAGTACGTGTGCGTGTGTGTGGGGGGGGGGTGTTTGTGTGTGTGTGTGTGTGTGTGTGTGTGTGTGTGTGTGTGTTGGGTGTAGGTATTTTCAATGGAATTTAAAAGAAATTTTCCATTTACAAGTTGGTGGACTATTCGTTTACTTGTAAAACCTACTTAGCTGTAGTACTTTCATTTAAAACTTAATTATCTAACAAAAAATTGCACTTTAAACCTTTATACGATTTTTTTTTTGTAAGTGCAACAAAAGCATCAATAAATATATAAATAAAAAATCGCAAATGGTTTTCCTACACACGGACTATTTTTAAACGACCAATCCAATGAAAACACATTACGGGTTAGACGAGAAAAAAAATCTCCCCTAATTTAGGTATGTATAATCCGAAAATATTTTTTATCTCTAATTTTTACCGAAGATTTTATTCTACCGTTTAGTCGGCGTGATTAATAGTATAAACAAAGCATGCCTAAATTCAGCTTCTTTGTACTTTTTTCTCTGAGCTAGGCCGCAGACAGATAGACGGACCGACGGAAATGGCGAAACTATAATGGTTCCTTGGTGATCACGGAACCCTAAATATCGCCCTCCTTTGCTTTTGCAGCGGCGAAAATAAGACCATTTCGGATGTTAAATTTAAAATTATGCCAAGTCACATCCAAACGCTCTCGCCTTCGTTGGATCTACTTTGGACAGATGTTCCGCGCAGCAAATATATTATTTAGACGCCAAGTTTGCTCTACCTATGGAGCCTCCATTACTACGCTAATGGGCAAGGGATTACAGCGTTATATATGTATGTGGGTATTGTTTGAGAGTCGAGACGGATGTATGCACTCATGATTTGGGCAATTAGGAGATACTTACATTGGCAATTAATTAAGCTTGATTTCATGTTACGTTAGTGAGCTGAATTGATGGTAATGTTATCTAAGTTGGTACTCCTTCCTACAAGTTAATAAAAAACAAAAATATTTGATTTTGTTAAATAGTTTTACATTTTGGAATAAAATATTTCTTACCTTCATAAGCAGCCTATATACGTGCCACTGTAGGGCACAGGCCTTCTCTCAGAGAAGTTCTCAGAGTGTGGGCTTAATCACCACACGTGCCCACCGCGGATAGGCGATTTAAAGCGCTGATGTATGTGAATAGCTCTGACACTCAGATTTCCTCACGATGTTTTCCTACACCGTTAGCGAGTTGCTACTACACCGTTGTTACTATAACTTCACAAATGTACATCACTTAGATTACATTTTTTTTACGTTCCACTGCAGGGCACAGGCTTTCTCTCAAAGAGAGAGTGTGGGCTTAATTTAAACACATGCACACCGAAGACTGGCGATTTCAAGAGTTCAGGGGCAAAAAGTGAAATAAATGAAATAAAATTAATAAATTGAAATAAACTCTTTCTATTCTATTCTGAAAAAAGTTACTGAGACATTTTTTTAATGTTTTTTTAGGGTTCCGTACCCAAAGGGTGAAAACGGGACCCTATTACTAAGACTTCGCTGTCTGTCTGTCCGTCCGTCCGTCCGTCCTTCCGTCTGTCTGTCACCAGGCTGTATCTCAAGAACCGTGATAGCTAGAGTTGAAATTTTCACAGACTATGTATTTCTGTTGCCGCTATAACAACAAATACTAAAAACAAAATTAAATAATTATTTAAAGGCCCCTCTTACGTTCCCATACAACAAATGTGATTTTTTTGCTGTTTTTTTATCTTTGTGTCTAATGTTGTATAGAATGGTACGGAACCCTTCGTGCGCGAGTCCGAATCGCACTTGGCCGGTTTTTTACTTAGGCAAGGCACAAAAATTTTCGGTTAAACATAGTGTCGTACATATAAAGGTACCTGGGCGACCTAGCTTCGATCGTTAATTTTTTCTGTAAAACACCTCCTTGCATACATAAACTCTTTTCACTTTTTATTATGTAGCCTAATACCTACGTCTCACTGGTGGGCACACTCGTTCTCTCAGAGAGACAGTATGGGCTTCATTACCACGCGTGCCCACCGCGGTGAGGCAATTTTAAGCGTTGAGGTTTAAAAAAACATTACGGAGACATTTTTATTTGTATGTGTATTTTTACTTAGATGAGTCGCAAAAATAAATAGCTCAATCAATTTCGGTTTGGCACCTATGGGATCTTCTTAGATAGGCACTCGTACCGACTTATGTTTTAGATTTAAGATGATTTGAAAAAATGATTAGAGTGGATTTTTTTTACGCTGTCTTTTTTTCCACTACAACTCGACTTGAAGACAACGAATAACAATAACATTAGGGGTTAAAGTATGAAATTGCCGTTTTATTGCTATAGGTTCTTTGAATTGACATAGAATCTTCATGGTTTGAGGTTTTCGAATGAAACTTTTTTCAAATGGTTTCTATGATGTTCTTTTTTTTAAAAATGTGAAACATTTGAATGTCGACTTTCAATTGTTTTTGTTATTCAATTTAGACAAGAAAGATGGATACTGCGAAAATTCGAGTGAGAAGCCGACCCTAGTCAAACTACCCAGGAATTAGCGGCATGGTTTAACGTTACCTTACCCACAATATTGACTCACTTGCGTCAAATCAATAAAATAAAAAAATACGAAAAATGGGTGCCTCATAATCACTCGAATTTTCGCAGTATCCATCTTTCTTGTCTAAATTGAATAACAAAAACAATTGAAATTCGATATTCAAATGTTTCACATTTTTTAAAAAAAGAACATCATAGAAACCATTTGAAAAAAGTTTCATTCGAAAACCTCAAACCATGAAGATTATATGTCAATTCAAAGAACCTATTGCAATAAAACGGCAATTTCATACTTTAACCCCTATTATTTTAGATACATTGACATTCAATAAACGAAGTGCTGAAGTGTTTGAACAAAAACACCACAATGTCAGTCCGACTACAGGACCAGAATACGAATCCTATTCATTTGCGGCGCGGAGTGAGACAGGGAGATGTAATATCTCTGAAACTGTTTACAGCTGCACTTGAAGACGTATTCAAACTTCTGGTCTGGGAAGGATCTGGCATCAACATAAATGGCGAGACATCAGTCACCTTCGATTCGATGACAGTGATTACGGCTGAGACACTGGAAGATTTGAGTTCAAGGCTAAGATAATGTCGAACTCCCATTTAACACCCACTACTATCCACGTTGGCGGCTCTGACCTCGAAGTGGTCAACCACTATGTACACCTGAGACAAACAGTCCAGTTAGGGAAGTCCAACTTCGAGAAAGAGGTCACTCGTCGAACCCAACTCGGATTGGCAGCGTTCGGGAAACTAAAACACATTTTCGCGTCCAAAATACGTCAGTGTCTCAAGACAAAGGTGTATAACCAAGGTGTGTTACCAGTGATGACTTATGGATGTGAGACCTGGTCGCTGATTATGGGCCTCATAAGAAGACTCAAGGTCGCCCAACGAGCAATGGAGAGAGCTATGTTAGGAGTTTCACTGCTTGATCGAATCAGGAATGAGGAGATCCGCAAAAGAACCCGAGTTACATATAGCTCGAAGAATTGCTCAGTTGAAGTGGCAGTAGGCGGGGCACATAGCTCGGAGAACTGATGGCCGTTGGGGCGAAAAAGTTCTGACCTGGCGACCGCGGACCGGACGATGCAGCGTGGGCAGGCCCCCCATCAGATGGTCTGATGAGCTGGTTACGGTGGCGGGAAGTTGCTGGTCGCCTGCGGGCGGCACAAGACCGGGAGGCTTGGAAAACCATGAGGGCGTCAAATGGCTGATGATAATGATGATGATGATGATGATTCAACAAATAGAATGTTAATTATTTACACGGAAATATTTTTTTATTTCTGATTTCATAACACGCCGTACATTATGCAAGACCTACCTCTCCGAGCAAAACGGATGTCGCACCACACGATGTTAACAGTAATATTTCGTCTATACGCCGAACTTCTCGAAAGCCGCAGTACAAAAGCCTGGATATAGTTCTGTGGGTAGTTAGGTACTGAATCTTCAAACTGCTTCGTTCTATAAAGTCAAGTGCGCTGAACAGTACTCTCACGCCGTACACTATTTGAAGCCTATGTGTTATGTAGCCAGGTACGTATGGGAACATTCCCTACGTTATATTGGTTCTTTTTTTTATTTCTATTCTACTTCTTTTAAGCCTCCAGGCGATCAAGAACAAGTCTATTTTATGCAGTGCTGTACTTCTACCTGTCGGAAATATCTCAGATTCTTGAAGGAAGGCGCGTTCCTTCGACGTGTCTAGGTATTCATATCATAATTTATTACAACCAAAATTACAAGAAGTTGGTAGAATTGTGAATACCATAAGGGACTCTGTATGACATAGCACCTTTATAAGAATTATTGACAGCTCACTTACATACTCAAATAATGCTCGTTAGAAAACTTGTACAAATATCTGCGCAGTCAACGCCGAAGAGGAGTTTGCCATGTACACGTAAGATCAACATGTTTTCAATTTTTGGTTTAAATTGACTAAAGTAAATTTCGAATTTTTTTAAGTGTTCTCCTACGTCCCCCGCCAATGAGACCATGCCAACGTTTCAAATTCATTTGTTCAAATTAGTTGTCCAACTTTATACCTATCTAGTGCTCGTTTATGTAATGTCAATATAATATTATTATAAATACAGAAATTATATAACAAAAAAATGGAATGTACGTGTCTTCTAAGAGTTTTTGTTTACCTCTACTATTAATAACACATTTTAGTTCCGACGGGTTGTAGGTAGTCTACCGACTGTGCCACTCACTGCTCGCTCTCGAAGTCTGTCCCCGTATAAAGCAGTGCCTGGATGTCAATGCGACGTCTTTGTGCTAAACTGCTTAGCGCGTTTGCGAAACTTATCTACATATCGAGTATTGATTGTACTTCACGGACCGAGTGCTTGGACCGAGCTTAGCACAAGTCGATAAAGGTTTATGCTTGCTTCTACTACCATACCACAAGTTCAGGTTGGCGTTGGGAACTGAAAACTGTCTCGGTGGTCTGGCGGTATCACGTCTGATTACCGTGCCGGTGGTTCGATTGGCCTTTAGATTTGTACAAATGGCATCAGTCTGTTTTTATTTCCATGTTTGTGATGCCGTTGCCTGGTTACCACAGCACAGCATATCCTAGTTTGGGACCTGCCCTTCAATCACGTAACCGTCCACTCTACAGAGTTAACCATTTTGACGACTCCAAAGTTTCAAAATATGTATGTACCTGTATGACAGATTGGAGTGAGTTTAATCGGGCAACTCCATACAGTGGAGGACTTACGTAATAACGCCCCAGGACAGGTGATTGTGTTGTGTGGAAGTTTTGGAAATTAAAACCACCGTGCTGAACTATGGAGAACTGAAATAAAATGCAAAAAAGGAAGCTCTACTAACGATCTCGAAATGTTTCGATATATTATATCCATAATATAGGTACTTCTGGGTCTGATAAACAGTCTTCAGTTACGTTAAGAGGAACTTTATTTAATTCATTAGGTTGGTAACATTAAGCTACTAGCATTAAGGATTATTTAGAAGACAAATATGGAATAAAAAATGCTAACGGGAATGATTGTGTCTAGTGTTCAACACACTCATGCGCAATAACTTTAAGTTGAAAACTCTGTTAATTAAGTTAAAACGTGTTTTGAAAACAATAATGTGGCGTTTCTTTGTTACCTTCTACATAATCTATTGATTCTGAAACTAACAGTTTTGATGTTCATTAAAAGGGGTGGTAGCGGAGCGGTTGATAGCCGACTTCTCTTTTGGTAGGTCGCGGGGTCAAATCCCGGCATGTACCAATGGCTTTGTTTTCTATATTACGTACATTTGTGAATTTGTAGTAGCAATACCACTCGCTAACGTTGAAGGAAAATATGTTGAGGAAGCCCTAGTGTATGAGTTATTTACATACCTTAGCGCTTGCTACGTGCAATGGCTCAGGTATGAGGCTAAGTGAGGAAATCTCAGGTTTTACTAGAACCAGAACTGACGTTCATTAAGTAACCATTTTGTTTTATAATGACAATTTTTTTTTTATAATAAATTCTCGAAATTTCCCCCATGCCTGCACTTGCCCATTAGCTCAGTTGGGAGAGCGCTGGCACAGTTCCCGGCGTGGGTGGAATTTTTAGCCTCCAAATAAGTTTTTAATAAATTTAATTTTAACTGGCAACTCTTCTAGCTGGCAACAGTAGTGTATCAGATAGTGTCTACTATTGTAGTAAACGGAGTTAATACCTACTTATTTTTATTTAGTTATGTTTCATTAAAATTCATGAACTTACTCTTCATAAAAAACTCAATACTCGCCCCACCCTTAAAGTTATATAAAGTACTTATTGAGATATATCACCTAATTTTATCTTACAAGTAAGTCTAGAATAAGTAGCGTGAATCCGTAATAAATATCTTCTTATTAAATGAAAAAAGACATAAATACATTAGCATTTTATTTACTGTTTATTCTTTATTGCTTGTGTAATAAATTTATTCAGCCAAAGCTTGCTTTTTTGGTACCTACCAATGTCGATAATATTAGCAGAAAGTGGCAAAAGTTGTGCAATACGAATTGTGAACGTAGTCCGGATTTTATTGCAATAATATTTGTCCTTAACTCAAAGTTCAACGCGATCCCCCAACAGTTTCTCGAGTAACAACAAGACACTCCTAGAACGTGGAGCGCCTTTCAGACCAACAAAGTCCCGGACAAACCTCGCTGGAAACCACCGCAAGACTCAACTTTTTGCCCTCGACAAACGCTACAAACGTCAGCCGGAACAGAAGAGAGCGTACAAATTGTATTGCACGCCATTGCTGAAACCTTTGTCACAGAGACGACGTCAAAAGACGCCGCGACGTCTTTGATAGCTTGCTTTGGGCTGCAGCCGCGCCAGAGTGGAAATAAACAGAATGCCATTAAAAACATACCTTGTAAAAAAAAAACAAAGTCTCGCAACTCAGTTCTTCTACCGTAAAAAGTGTGAGATGTAACACCAAGTCGGTTAATCTATTCGGTCCTTACTTAAGGATCTTTATGTCTTAAATTACTATGTAATTGGCTAACCTAACAACATCTTATAGTGACCATATTAATCTTAAAAGTCTTTTATGTTTTAAATAGATAGATTCACTTGGCAATCGCACTAAACAACTGCTTATTTACGCAGCGTTGATGTAACTAGAAAACGCACTGGACCAAAATTGAAAAATATTTTAGTTTTTCCTTGATTTATACACGAAACACTAATTGTATTCTAAATTTGAAGCTTCTATGTCTGCTAGAAGTGCCTTAGAGTTTTGATGATCGGTCAGTCAGTGAGTGAGTGAGTGAGTGAGTGAGTGACAAAATAAAGAAACTTTGACTAGTTATAATTCTTAAAGTACAGTTTCAAATTGAATTAAATTTTAAATATACCGTGTTTATACAATGCCTGCTTGGTCACGGAAAATTCAGGCTTCTAGTTTTATCCACAACAAAGTTATAGGGGGTCGAAAATGCCCTGAACTGTTTCGAGAAGAGGATGATACGGCCGTGCCGGTTTTTGTTCGACGTGGCGGGGGCACTGCCGTGCCTCCAAATGTTCTTTGTAGTAGCTGATGTACCAGCGAAGAGCAATAGAAAACGCACCCGAAACCAGCGAGCGTGCATGCAACGGCTAATGGATGTAGATGAAGCGAAAGATGTTTGTCAGGATTGTGGCAAATGACATAGCTGGCTAGCATGACGCCACGAGTCTAGCGTTTTGTGGCGCTAAAATGTCAGAATTTCTCAGTTAATGTACTGAAAAGTCGCAAATTTGACATTTGAAACGCGCGACTTGCGACGTCACACAACCTATGCTGGTCTCCGCCTACCCCTCCGTTAACATTATCTACCAGCTATTTACTACCAGCTACCAGCTTTACTCGACGCTCTCAGTCGCCACAGAAGAGAAAAAAATCGTTTCTATTTTCTACATACGCACTAAACAGTTTGCAAATTTTAACACTAGGTGGCGCTGACAGTATTCCTTATCGCGGTATGGTCAGGCACGGATCCAGGCCTCGAAAAAGGTTGTGGTCACAACGGCCCAAAAATCAGTCAAGTGCGAGTCGGAGTATGAACTCGCTCATGATCGGCATAGAGCATTCGTACAAAGGAGATGTTTACAAAATATGTGACACCCGGACCAAGATTTTGTACTCGTTATGACAGAACCGATTTTGATGATTTTTTTTAACTTCAAATCTTCGGTTTGGTAGTCTTTAATTAGGGTTATGGGCATGCCCATTATACCTACAACGGCGGATCCGCGCTTCGGTATGGTTGTGTCCAAAATGTCGTCCTTTGCAACCTTTGCAAATTAAAGAGTTTGATGTTTTATGGGATCCATGATCCCGTCTTAACGAAATTTATCGAAATTTATATGACCACCTTTGAAATTTCCACTTTCTAACAATTAACCGATGAAACCGGACAATTTCTAAGGAAATATCACTGAATATATATAAAAAAATAGGCGAACTGAGAAGCTTTTCCCTTTTTTGAAATCGTTAAAACATAACTGCCTCTGCTAAGACAAAGGTGGTGGTGGGTTCGGTTTTCGCTGGAGGCTGCCGTACTTGATTTGTACAGATGTACTCAGTCTGCATATTTTTCCATGTTAGTGATGTCCTTGTCTGGTACCTATACCTCAGGGTCTCCTAATGTAGGACCAGGACAAGTGATTGTATTGAGTGGATGTTCTTATTATTACAGGGGATTTCAATAAAATCTGTATTATTATTATACATGATGTAATAAAACCACCATATACCAACAACTAGGCTACCACTACAGGCTGTGGACTCGGAACATTGGACTCGGAAGCGGGAGACCCAGGTTCGATACCCAGTGCGGGCATGTACCTGTGACTTTGTTTTCTAAGTTATATAGGTTTGCGAAGTTATAGTAGCAATTCCAAACGCTAACTGTGAAGGAAAACATCGTGAGGAAACCTGAGTGTCTGAGCTATTCCACGGTGGGCACGCGTGGTGATTTAGCCCAACTCTCTCTCTGAGAGAAGGCCTGTGCCCTACAGTGCGACGTATATAGGCTGCTTATGATACTAACAACTTTTACTTTGAAAAACTTTGAAATCCCGAAAGAATATCAGCGGCTATAGGGAAGAGCGGGTGATCGTGCTCTTCCTCTATAAAGGGAAATTTCCCGCCAGGCAGATCGTATGCCTGGGGACGGCCGGTCCAACTGATGTTCGTCGGACGTTATATTTATGGTATGTCATGTGAAACATTTTGCTTGCGCGATGTAGGAATGTTGGAGTTTTATAGTGCGCGCGCAGAGTTGACATGTGCTCGCCACATCACTCCCCTTCAAGACCGTAGCTACGCATAGCTAGGTCTGATAGGAATCGAAGTCTGTGCTCTAAAGCCTGCAAGTGCCAGGAGGCGCTGAGTCATTGAGTCGACTAGCGGTTAAGGGTGTTCGGCGGCTAACAGTCACTTCACCGGCGACAGTACCATGGGGTCCGCGCATATGGTAGGAACCGGTGAAGGCTGCTGTACCACTGGCAACGTGCGCTGTTGCTGTGTGGCTGCCGTGCCGAGGGGTTGGGGGAGATCACCATCAGTACCAGTAGTCGGTGCGTTGACTGTAGTGGATCTGATGAGGTGAGAGGGAAGAGGATGCTGGCCTTGCTTTGAGACTGATTGTATGTAGGGTGCTGCGAGAGCGAAGGAAGGTTGACAATGTTCTGTCAGGGGTCACCACTATAGGAAAGAGCGGGTGATCGTGCTCTTCCACTTTAAAGGGAAATTTCCCGCCAGGCAGATCGTATGCCTAGGGACGGGCGGTCCGACTGATGTTCGTCGGACGTTATATTTATCGTATGTCATGTGAAAGATTTTGCTTGCGCGATGCAGGAATGTTGGAGTTTATAGTGCGCGCGCAGAGTTGACATGTGCTCGCCACACGGCTACTTACATTTTAATTGTAACTTAACTTTAGTATTTAAGATTTTATGTAGTTTCCTAGTTTTCCTCACATGAATTGTATGGAGATATGGTTGCATAAAACTCATGCAATTTTCTCTCTTTTAGGAATTTCCTATTTACCTATGTAACTTTCACACAAAATATCTAAAACAAAATCTAATTCCCACTATTTTGGTAAATAAAAAGAACCCGACATCATCCCGTGCGCATGCACAGATACCAATTCGTCTGTAGAATTCTAAAGGACCGATTCTTTTAATGGTTCTTTTCAAGGTCATAATCTTACAGGTTTTAATGTTGATGAAACGAAAGAGTTTCAAAAACCTATTTAGAAGCTAAAAACTCCACCCATGCCCATGTACGTACTAGAGAAGAATGATGCCTGCACTTGCCCATTAGCTCAGTTGGGAGAGCGCTGGCACGGTTAGCCAGAGGTCGCGGGTCCAAGTTCCGGCATGGGTGGAATTTTTAGCCTCTGAATAGGTTTTCGGAAGAGTTTTGTCAGGATCGTGGCATGTGGTAAAACGTGGTCTTTGCCTACTTCCTCCGGTACAGGTTTGAGTTTACGTACGAATGGTTTCTTGCGCCTACTTTCTGAGTTCCAACTCTATGGAATCGACCCGAACGCCTTTCTGATGCAACCAGTGTTGTGTTGATTTCAGTTGGCTCACAATGGGAATTGTGATGTATTGTGCACATTTGTCAATATACTTTGACTCCGCAGGTAACAAGCAAAACTCCACAGAAGTAATAAAAAAATCGTTCGATTACAATCAAAGCCAATTAAGATGAAATAGCAAACGGTATTTATTGTTGCAATGAGTAAATAACACTTGTTTCATGTAGTCTATTATACGTCCCACTGGAGGGCACAGGCCTTCTCTCAGAGCGAGAGTAAGGGCTTAATAGCCATGCGTGCCCACCGCGGCTTGTCAATTTCAAGCTCTGAGGTGTGTGAAAACCTTAGACACTCAGGTTTCCTCACGATGTTTTCCTTCACAGTAAGCGAGTGACGTACGTTACTTAGAAAATAGAGTCGTTAATACATGCCGGGATTCAAATTCACGACATCCCAAATGTGAGTGAACGACCTCCGGCGTTCTACCACTGCACTACCACCGCTTATAACACTGATAGAGTGTATATAACACTGACAGAGTGTATATATCCAGTGAAATGACAAAAGCAGTATGCCTTGGGGAGGCCTATGTCCAGCAGTGGACTGGAATTGCTTCATCATCATCATCATCAGCCATTTGACGCCCACTGCAGGACATAGGCCTCCTTCGTGTTTTTCATAACCATGAGGGGTTTTGCCGTAATCGCCACGCTTGGCAGGCGGGTTGGCGATCGCAGTATGCGGTTGAAATCTCAGGAAGACGCTGCTGCCCGTCTCCTGGTAATTGATTTCCTTAGTCGCTTTCTACGACATCCACGGAAGGAAAGGGAGTGACGTTATTCTTAATCCGGCGCCACACGGAATTGCTTAGAGTGGTACAAATCTACCAATAACTTAAAACTTCTCTTTTGAAACACGGCAATTTTAAAACATAGCTATGGGGGTTGGTCTTCCCCCAAGTTCCACTCATATGCTTTATCTAGGCTGCAAGGACGAAGTGCCTAGGGGCCTTATTCCACTGCGTTCTTAAAGTTTCACTTCTTCATGACTGCCTCGTTGGTCACGTCTGACTACTATGCCGGAGGTCGTGAGTTCGATTCCCACTGGGGGCCGCCGCCCATTAGTACAACCATTTGTATTTCTTCTTCTTTCCATTTCTTCTTCTTCTACTGAGGCCATCCTCAGTCGGGGTGTATTTCTATGTTTGTGATGACCTTGCCTGGTTACCTATCATACATATCCTAGTTGGGCAAGCAGGACAAATAATCGTGTTACATAAGCAGCCTACATACGTCCCACTATAGGGCACAGGCCTTCTCTCAGGGAGAGAGTATGGGCTTAATTACCACGCGTGCCCACCGAGGATTGGTGATTTCAAGCGCCGAGGTATGTGAATAGCTCAGACACTCAGGTTTCCGCACGATGTTTTCCTTCACCGTTAGAGAGTGGTATTGTGAAGTTTCACAAATGTACATAACTTAGAACACCAAGTCATAGGTACATGCCCGCACTGGGGATCGAACCTGGGTCTCTCGCTTCCGAGTCCGATGTTCTACCCACTAGGCTACTACCGCTGTAATCGTGTTGTGTGGATATTATTATTGATATGTCATCAAACGCAAAGGGATAACGTCCCTGATGTGTAGGATTCGCGGCGATAGCAATAGCTTTCTGAAGGTTATTGCAGCTAAGGTTACAGTTCTGTTGCAAAATCACTGCTTACGTAACAGAGTAGATTGCAAATGTAACTAATTTCCTCCTTGACTGTTGTTATTAGCATAACTGTGAGTTTTTTTTTCTATTTCTTTGTATTAATCTATAGAAAACGCCACTGGTTGTACAATTACATAATCCGTGTAAGAATTTTCTGACGTGTAACTATATTGTACAATTGATTGTTTTCTTTCAATAGAATAAAATAAGGTTGACAATCCCTTCTTGAGGCTCTGGGTGGCAGCGCACATATTGTCCGACATTGGTTTCGCCCAACGAAAAATATTATTGTAACCTATTTTTAACCGACCGACTTTAAAAAAGGAGGAGCTTTTCAGTTCCACGAGCCGATTTTTTTTGGCTATATTTCGACAATATTTTTTTTGTTCGAATCGATATAACGTCCCATTGGTCCCATTTTAATTTGGTGAAGATCTGATGAAGACTTTCAGAGATAGAGAACGGAACTCTTCAATGGACAGCAGTAAATAATAGGATGGGGCCCATCCTATAGTAATATTTGTATGTTTCATAAAATAGTCTAAAACTAGTCCCAAGTTAATTTGGTGATGTTCTGGTGAAGACTTTCGGAGACGGAAATTGACAACATCAAATGTAGGGTAAATTATGGTTATAAGGAATTTGTTTATTTTTCTCCCGCTTCCGCGCAAAAAAATTAAAAATAAAAAGTTTTAAATAAAAAATTAATACCGACTTCGAAACACCACAGCACTAAAAAGTTAGCAATAATTTAAATAATTCGAAGTATGTACACCTGTAGGTATTGTAGAAGTATAATTTGGAGTCGGTGCCCAAATATTTTTAATGTAGGGTCGCGGGTCTGGGACGCAACGTGCGTAGATACCCTCGCACAGTCCCATATCCTAGCGACCGCCTGCCATGCGGGCGCGGCGGCATCTAATACAGAGTTGGACTCGCGTGGCGGCAAATATGCAGCCCTAGAGGTCAGGGCTACTATTTGTGGCATTCGGGGTAGAGACTCTGGGTCCACGGGGTCCAGAGGCGCGATTTCTCTTTAAGGAGATCTCGTCGCGCCTGGTTGACGCCTCAGGAGACCCGAGGGCTGGTGCCTACTTTGGTTAACCAAAGGTTAAGCCTCGCTGTACAGCGAGGCAATGCCGCCAGCTTTCTCGGTACTCTACAGGCCGACAGCGATCTGGTTCAAATATTTTATTTAAATTAGAGTTTTAGATCTAGTTAGGTTTTTCATTTTGGTTTTGTAAATATTCTGAGATAATATTTTTAATGTTGTATTGTTTTAATGTTATTTTTCTATTTTGTATCATACAAACATAGTACTAACACATAATGTTAAAATTAATTTGAAATGTAAATACGGACAAATTGTCTGAAATAAATTAACTGAATTGAATTAAATTATTTAATTTGTTTGTATGCTAGCTCACTCGCTTGTTTGCTCGCTCCTAAAATTGTCACAAATTAACTATTCCGTGTGGCGCCGGATTAAGAATAGCGTCACTCCATTTCTTTCCGTGGATGTCGTAGAAGGCGACTAATGAAATCAATTACCAGGAGACGGGCAGCAGCGTCTTCCTGAGATTCCAACTGCATACTGCGATCGCCAACCCGCCTGCCAAGCGTGGCGATTATGGCAAAACCCCTCATGGTTATGAAAACCACGAAGGAGGCCTAGGTCCTGCAGTGGGCGTCAAATGGCTGATGATGATGATGATGAACGCGTAAACGCTGACATTTGTGCGAGCGGTCAAAAATAGTGCCTTATGTCAAAATACATTTTACTCTCGAATAGCATAACATAAAAAAATTTGTTGCGCAATAATTCTCATACAAATCCGTGTGCTCAGAGAACCCAGCCTCGACAAAGTAAGTTTTCACTATGAAAAAATCTTGGTTCACAAATCAGACGACAAAAGGAAGCGAGATAGCAAGATGGTAAATAAAAATATTATTTCCTAAATAGCATTTTACCAGCAACGAAAGAAAGATAGCGACATAGCATAAGACGGCACTTAAAATATAATTTCCTAACTATCATTTTACCAGCAACATCCTGATTACAAGGATAACAAAAAGCGAAATAGCATAAGATGCTCAGTAAAAATATAAGTTCCTGAGAATGTATTTTACTCGCAACAGCCTAATTTTAAGTCATTAAATTGAATTCTAAAAAAGTTAAAAAACTTCCAAAACATTAGGCTACTTTTAAAGATAAAACTAACCGTAAAACTCCAAATAAAAGCGCTTATCCATCTCTGCCGTCCAGTTTAGTCTAAATCTTTTCAAGCGCAGTGGGAGGAGGTCCTAGTAATAACAGAGGACCCAGCCACACCCATCTTTTTCATCGCTGAAAGACAAAGGAGTCGGCACAATCACTTTGAGAGCGCACGTGCTCGCCCCTACCGCAGCGCTCGAGTTTAGGGTCCTCGGGTCCAAAATGAACCCTTTGACTACATCGGTGATTTTGAGAATTACCCAGTCTTTTAATTAGCCCAGTCCGTGCCTAACGCTAGTAGCATTTTTCCGAGCGGTTCCGTGCTTCGTGCTTCGCAAGGCACGTTAAGCTATTGGTGCCGGCTGCCGTCGATAGATGGCAGTCGTTAAGCCAAGTCGCTTGACAACTTCTGACAGTAGACGAGCCACTAGTCTACAAGCCTCCACCAATCCGGACTTGGCCCCCGTGGTGGAGTATGACCTATACCTTCCTCAGGGAAGAGACCCGTGCCCCTCGGTGGGGACATAATGGGTTGATGATGACACAGTGCGAGCTAGCGTACGAGTCAGCCTGCTGAGTAACTGCACTACAGTAACTCGTACTGTTTGGACGTAACTTACTAGTAACGTGTAGACATTTGATGCCGAAACTAGATATTTTCTTGCAAGTTCGTGCACTTTGTTTATAAACATAGCAGCGTGTTATCCAAAATGGTGTCCCAGGTTACTTCATTTATGGGAATATGGCAGTTTTCGACTAAAAAGTCATACTTTGCGGGTAGAATCTTGTTTACTAAATTGGACAAGTAAGGATGAATAGACTATACATACGTTTCAGGTGATCTCCCTGCCTATTCCCGGCGACTGATGGCACAACTTGCCTCGTGGGAGTCAAAGGGCGGAACCCTTGTGCAACAGATGGCAGTCGTAAGTTATTTCACCGCCGCCACGGTTCCTTGCGTTTTTTCATATTATGTTGGCGTAATTAATTAACGGCTAGATAAAAATTTATACAACATTTGCTAGACCATGCTGATAAGATACTTTCTTCCTAATGCCAAAGAAATCGCCGGTACGTTTTCTGAGTTAATCTAAGACATGATCTATCTATGTGCCAAAGATGACTCGTCAAATGTGACCCAAAAATCGACATGCCGATTGTGTATGAAAAACATTGCACAAAGAATGAATAGAATAGAAAAGAATAGAAATCATTTATTACCAAAATACAAAAAAATTAAAAAGCAATAATAATTACATTTTTTTAGACTGCGTCTATCCATTTTGGTAATTGGAGAGAGCTCAGCTAACATATCGGCTACCACAAGGTAGTAACCAACGCTGGCTTTTAGCACTCCCCAGCTCTTAGGATGACATTTAGAGCAGGAGTTAAGGCGGGTAGGTTAAATATAAAATTATATAAATAAAAATATAAAACAATTATGCGTTAACTAAAAATTTACAATTAGCAGTCCCATTTACAAAATTAGAACCCACTCTTTATGGCTTAAAGAGCGTTTTGCTCTTTGTGTTTAATAATGCAATGTTTTTCGTTACATACAACTATTATTATTATTATTATTATTAAATCCTTTATTGCATTTAAAACAGGCAGTTTTGCACATAGGCGAGCTTAATGCAGTTATTTTTTTTTTATTTCATTACCTATAATGGAAAATTTAAACATAAATCATGCGTACGCGGCGCGGGTCCGCAGACAGGCGAGATAGCCCGAAGATTTCTCTATTAAATTATTTTTTTACTTCTACACTTAAAAGTAATAATGAAAATGAAAAATGAAAAAAACTTTATTTAGAAAAGGGTTAAAAGAGTGGTTACTGGCTCCCAAACTAGGATTCCCTGTGCTATGGGTAATAGTCTGAATATATATTTTTTTGTTACTAATGACATAACCGCTGCTTCCAAACCACCCAGATTTCAGCGTGTATTATGGCATTTCTTTTGAAGACGGAACCCTCTCGCAACAAATGGCGGTCGTAAGTTATTACACCGTCGTTCCTTACGTTTTTTCATTCGGCGCAGAATTTGCTTACGACGACTCGTCTGTCTTGCTACAGTGGGGGGCTGTAAATCCGCGACAACAGATTTGCGGGGGTACAGTCGACTGCATACCGATTTTTGCATTTATGTTGCGAAGTTACCTAGTCGGTTACGAGGCCGAAGAGCAGATGGTCGATGGGTTGCAAAGGTTCTCGAGTGGAGACCACGACCTGGCAAACGCAGCGTAGGACGCCCACCAGCTGGCTGGACCGACGATCTGAGACAGATTGCTGGCAGTGGCTGACTGAGGATGGCCGAGGACAGAAAGAAGTGGCGCGCTTGGGGGAGGCCTAGGCAGTGGACGAGTACGAGCTGATTGATTGAAAGATCATCATCATCATCATCATCATCATCATCATCAGCCTATGCTTGTCCACTGCTGGACATAGGCCTCTCCTATAGCACGCCACTGAGCACGGTCCTCGGCTACTCTCATCCAACTCTTGCCAGCCACCCTGCGAACATCGTCGCTCCACCGAGTCTGAGGACGTCCCACACTACGTTTACCGATCCGCGGTCCCGATCCCGATTGATAGATACCTGAGACTGATTATGATGATGATGATTATTAGTATGATGCAGCCTAGATAAGTACACGCGCCTTCTCTCAGAGAAGGAGTACGGACCATCGCTTGCCCACAGTGGATTGGCATTATTAAGCGCTGAGGCCGCCAATTGTACTGCATTTTTGTAAACATTTCATGTTTGTGTTTTTCCTGGTACAATAAAGAATATTCTTATCTTATCTTATGTCAATACCTCAGGAGCACTCACGTTTCCTCACGATGTTTTTCTCCACAGTTAGCGAGTGGTGTTGCTATCACAAAAATTTACAAATGTACGTAACTTAGAAAACAGAGTCATTGGTACAAGTGCAAGTATTTTGGTTTGCCGTAATGACAGTAGATTTTCATAACGATTTTTCCCTGCGCCGTAAATGTAGCATCTCAGCTCGACTTACGAGTAATTTGGTCCTTTTTGTTTACCATGAAATGGTCTAAAGTTACACAGGATGATTGGTTATTTGATACAGTCATTTCATTCAATAGCTAATTCGTAACAAAAATTTTTCCCGCGTAGATTTCCTGAGTAGCATAGGCTTAGCGCTGCAGCATATGCAGTGAAAAGAATAGGGAACTCACTGACGTTGCAACTGCTAGGCTTCAGTTGCAATGTCAGTGAGTTCCCTATTTTAATTGTTTATTTTAGTTACTTCCATATTATTATGTCCTACGGTATACTACTATGGGGCCGGGTAGCAGACATTGAGACTATCTTCATCTTGCAGAAGAGAGCGATCCGATTTATTTAAAAGGTAGGTTGTAGGCATTTGCTACGACATTCCTTTAAAGAAACTGACATCTTAACAGTTGCAAGTCAATACATTCATGACAATGTTATGTACCTACGTTAGAAAAAATATTAAAGACTTCCAAAATGTTGTTAGCCATCATGTTAAAACCAGAAATAAACATAAATTTCCCCGATTTAGACTTGCAAAAGTATTTACAACAAGATTCTTCGAGATATATTAGAGTAACCCGGAGGCAACTCTAATATATCATGGTTTAAAAAATATGTCAAGCATTCTCTGTACAAAAAAGCTTATTATAACATCAAGGATTATTTAGAAGACAAAGATTAAAGAGTAGATTAATATTAATGGGTATTTAAAGGATGATTGTGTATGGTGTTGATCACATTAATGAGTAATAATTTTTGAATTGAAAACTCTGTTTATTAAGTTAAAAGTTTTTTGGAATGAATAAATTTGTAGTTTCTTTCTTCTTCTCCACATAATCGATCAATTGTGAAACTGATAAGTTTGACGTTCATTAAGTAATCATATTATAATCGATCAATTGCGAAACTGACAACTTTGACGTTAATTACGTAATCATATTGTTTTTATAATGAATAAAAATATTTGAATTGAATTGGAGTAGTCCCAAATAAGCAGCCTATATACGTCCCACTGTAGGGCACAGGCCTTCTCTCAGGGAGAGAGTATGGGCTTATTCACCACGCGTGCCCACCGCGGATTGGTGATTTCAAGCGCTGAGGTATGTGAATAGCTCAGACACTCAGGTTTCCTCACGATGTTATCGTTCACCGTTAGCGAGTGGTATTTCTACTTAGAAAACAAAGTCATAGGTACATGCCCGCACTTGGAATCGAACCTGGGTCTCTCGCATCCGAGTCCAATGTTCTACCCACTAGGCTACCACCGCTTCTCCGTCTGTCGCAAATCAAATGATTATTCTGGGCTGAAATCATAATGAGTTTAAATTATAACTTATAGTTTATTATGACAAGCCAAGGTACATTACGTAGAAAACACGACCTATTAATCTGTGGGCTAATTGGTCCTCATGAATTGTAGTACTATGAAAGGTCTTTCGAATTTTCCTAAAAACCTTTCCTGGAAATGACGTCTGATCAAAAAAATATAATACAACTATACCTCCGCTACATCCGTGTGTCCGTGACTGAAATAATGTCGAGTTGTGTTTGCGTCGAGCCAACTCGTTGAGAGTTCAAATCTGCCCGTTACACAATCCCCGTGTAACGGGGTTGCAATAGCACGTACTACTCCGTGAGGAAAGCCTCGCGTGTCTGGTTTCCATATCAATTTAAAGAAAGCCGTAAGCCATATTAGGTACCATTTTTTGTGTATACACAACGTGTTTTAGAAATTTCCTTTAATACTTAAATCGAGAGGACAAAATCAGCTATTTCGCTGAAGCCGAGCGTTGGTAGCCTAGTGGGTAGAACATCGGACTCGGAAGCGAGAGACCCAGGATCGATCCCAAGTGCGGGCATGTCCTATGACTTGGTTTTCTAAGTTATGTACATTGTGAAATTATAGCAGTAATACCACACGCTAACGGTGAAGGAAAACATCGTGAGGAAACCTGAGTGTCTGAGCTATTCACATACCTCAGCGCTTGAAATCGCCAATCCGCGGTGGGCACGCGTGGTGATTAAGCACATGCTCTCTTTTTGAGAGAAGGCCTGTGCCCTACAGT
The DNA here is from genome assembly GCA_963969515.1 of Yponomeuta evonymella. Classification (NCBI taxonomy): domain Eukaryota; kingdom Metazoa; phylum Arthropoda; class Insecta; order Lepidoptera; family Yponomeutidae; genus Yponomeuta; species Yponomeuta evonymella. Next base: position 3,204,837 of record OZ018354.1, read on the forward strand.
GGGACGCATATAGGTTGATTATGCTGAAGCGGATATTGAAGTTTAGCATGGAACAGCTGTTATTTTTTCGCTATTTCACAATTAAAAAAAAAATTTAAAAACTAAATAATAAAAAAAATCTCATTCTTTTGTTTTGTGTACGTTCGTTTTTGTTTGTGTGACAATTTAAATAAATGTCTTCTTTCTTTCTTTTTTTTTTTGAAAAGAATAAATGTGGAGTTTCTTTGTTGGCTTCTTCTCCACATAATCAATTAATTGTGAAACTAACAGCTTTGACGTTCATTAAGTAAACATTTTGTTTTTATAGTGAATAAAAATTTTTGACTGACTTTTCAATAAAAAAATATTACATACAGATGAGTGGAATAAGTTCTACGTTCTTACGTGACGCGGCGTGATTCTGACGTATCTACTGTGAAAGGAAAATAGGAATATTTTCGATTTGTGCATTTTCCAGTATCTAACCTGAAACTACAATATTTCGATCCTTGTATAGTAACATACATATTTTTATTATTGGACCAACTCTGAAATTCCAAAATTAATATCATCTGCCGCGTACTGAATCATACTTTTCGAGTGAATGTGTGCTACTGAATTTTCTTTCTTTTTGGTTTCACTGTTGGTCCCATATTAAAAGCTGCCGGTTCCAGGCTTAAAGGACCTGTTTTGCAAATTTGAAGTTATTTTTTAAGTGGCCTATAAACGTCCCACTGCAGGACACAGGCTTTGTATGGGCTTAATCACCATAATATATAAGTGTCCACCGGGGATCGGCAATTTCAAGCGCTGAGGTATGTTAACACTGGCCCTCAGGTTTCCTCACGATGTTTTCCTTCGCAGTTATTTCGAAGTTATCGCCACATTAAAAGTACTGACCTTTTTCTTCATAAATGTTGTGTAAAAAATTTTACGCAACATTTGCTAGACCACGTTGACAGGATAGATTCTTTCCTACGAAAATAAATCGCGAATACATTAACGTCTTATGAGTTAATCCAATATATGATCTACCTGTGAGCCAAATTTCATCTAAATCTTTTCAGCCGATTAAGCGTGATTGAGTAACAAAATGTTTCGATTATACCTTGTTAGTGAGATATGTTTTTCTTTTTTGAATATTCTTCGAAATACTTATTCTGAACCGCAAAAAGTTTAACACAAGCCTCCATTGTTATTCCTGTCATGCGTCCGTCGAATCTACAATTTCCTCTTCACTTCATAAAAACCTTTCGAATGGGGTGCCTATAGCCAAAGTTGGGCGAAAATTCAGTTTGATCACTATGTAGCAAAAATTTATTTCAACTGAAAGAATTTACATTCTGTTTGTTGAATGTCTATGGACAATGTCAGCCGCTACCTTCGGGCCGAATTTGTAGTGGAGAAAAACGCTGCGAGAAAAACCTCCACTCTGACCATAAGCATAATACGTCGGTTACTACCTGCCTATTTAATAAGATTCCATGATTGCCATCAATAAATTTAAATGCGAAAACATTTGTTACTTTTCTTACAAAAGTAGGAAAAACATGATTACTGCCGCCAGACATTTGTTTCGGTTGGTCTGTATGCAGCGTAAGTCTGCGTAAGACGAAAAACCGGCCAAATGCGAGTCGAACTCGTACACCGAGGGTTTCGTACGGAGACTTGACCGTTTTTTTTATTATTTGTCGTTGGAATATATACAAAGTCGTATGTATTACCGTTTTTACGACAGAGCATGAACAAAAAAAAACTGCGAAAAAATAACGTTTATTTTCTGGAGATTAGATTAGAACACTTTATTGTACACACCAGAAAAAAAAGAAAACTGGAGACCCCCGTCTTTTTATATTTTTTTAAATGTTATTATTTGTTAGGTAATCCGCCCTAATAACACATATTCTCAGAACATTTCATACATAAACAGCCTATATACGTCCCACTGTAGTCCACAGGCCTTCTTTCAGGGAGAGAGTATGGGCTTAATCACCACGCGTGCCCACCGCAGATTGGCAATTTCAAGCGCTGAGGTATGTTAATACTCAGATACTCAGGTTTCCTCACGATGTTTTCCTTGAACGTTAGCGAGTGGTATAGCTGCTATAACTTCACAAATGAACAAACAAAGTCTTAGGTACATATCCGCACTGGGAATCGAACTTGGGTATCTCGCTTCCGAGTCCAATGTGCTACCACTGCCCCCATTTCAAAGATAAAGGTCGGACCCTTTAAAGGTTGGACAGACAGACAGCGGAGGCAGTTATTGAATTTCGATGGCTTTCCAGAATCGCCCGTCGGGCCCCAAACCGCTTGAGACAAAGAAATGTGTCCGTGACGAGAATAACGCCAGCCCCGTTGGTATTCGCGAGCGAAATTCGTTTTTTTTTATAAAAAAACAACTTTTATTTATGTAAGAGTAATTGAATTTATTTTTACTCCACGGACTTAAATAGAAGGGAAGATCAATAGAGGGTTACCTCAAAAATGTACAGTTCTTGAAATACCCCCAATAAGAATTTCTGTTAGACAATATTTTTCTTAATAATTCTCTCTTTCTCTCTCTCTGAGACAAGGCCTGAGCCATGCAGAAGGATGTGTTGTACGTAAATAATCTACATAAGAAAATGTTCTAGGAGTTTTTTCACTGGCATATTTTTCGAAGCATCAGCTTTTACATTCTTTATGTAGCCTAAATGTGTCCCACTGTAGGGCACAGGCATTCTTTCAGAGAGACAGGTCTACCTCGAATTGGCTATTTCAAGCTGAGGTATGTGAACACCTCCGACACTCAGGTTTCCTCACGATGTTTGCGAATGGTATCTTTACTACTCGCAAATGTCCGTATCTTTGAGTGCATTTCAAATTAAAAAATGTTTTATTCAAAATAGCACAGAAACTGCGTCTTAATGAACTACGTGTCCATTTCAAAATCTAGATCATTTTGGAGAAAAAATGGACAAAAAAACTTCAAACTTAGTCTTTTCATAGTGCTTTATCAACAGAGTTTACATAATTATTCTGAAACCTAGAACTCATGCATTGAACTGGCTTTAGTTTCAGACATCATCTAAATAATCTTTAACTTAAGAAAGTGATTGGGAATTCGAACCCACATTACATTAATATTTCATTAGATTCGCGTTTTACGCGCTCTACATAAAAAGGTATCCATCTCGTAAATGTTACCACATACCGCTTAAAGTATTATCAATGAAACAGTGCCATTACTAAGCAAAACACTGTAAAACAAGATAAAAAAAATTAAAAATTAACAACAAAAATTCAAAATCATAAGCTATATTTTTTCAAAGTTCCTAATGATTGATCATAACATAAAGACTCTTTTTCATCTATTCATTGCCTTTTATTGATGATTGTACCAAAGATTGCCTTGGACCGATTGAGAATGAAAATATTTTTAATTTAAAATGTCTTGGACCTCTCTGGGAATCAAAGTATGAACATCCCGTGGACCTTTGGGAACAACCCAACAAAAGTTGTTGAGAAACGTTTATTAACTTCTTTCAGGAATTGCACATTTATTAGTTTACCCTGTATAATAAAATGTTGACCTATTAGTGTGAACTGAAGGTGAATATTTTAAGTACGTTCTAACTGTTAGTTTTACCCCCCGTGTTGAATAATGAGGTAAAAAACAAAAAAAAAGTTATTCTCATTGGACGCTACTGTTGTAAAAACCTATTTCGAGGATAAGTGTTAAGAGAGATATTTTTTTGTCGGCAGCGCAAGACAGATTACTTTTAGATTCAAAAAAATACTTTCCCAGCTCAACATTATCGTCTGGAACCAGCGTATACCCTGCCTTAGTCACATCACTGTTGCTACATTTCCCATTTCTGTAATCAGAGTAAGAATCGCATCTCCTGGACTCCCAAATACCTGGTGTGAAAGACGGAACTAAACTAATAAGCACACATTTGCTATGACTGCAAGAAAAGCTTCCCTCTTCGTCCATCTCTTCACAACCTATTTGGGTAACACCATCGTGAGAAACAAAATCGTAGTCGCTCAGTCTCAATTTAGTCCCCAAAGTATCGCTGCAGTGGAAGCTAATTACTTTCTGTGCTTGACCTGATCTTACATGCTCGTTTGGGCAGTCAACAAAGCAAGGACCTGCTGGGTCAGTGGCGAACAAAACTGGTAGTGACATCACACTTTGTTTAACGACTTCACCTACGTAACCAGCCATTTGCCCTCCAAGACTGTGACCAATTATTCTCAAGTTCTGTATGTTAACTTTCCTTAGTAGTTCAACACAGAATCTTCCAATAGCTTCACCGATGGACTTGGTAAACCTTACAGCTTCCTTGTAAGATTCCGTATCCCTGCCTACGACAGATGTTGTGTAGGCAGTATGGTCGATAATGATGCCAAAGGTCTTCATGTTGTTACATCTGATTTTGGCAAAGCTGCATTTGACATCGTCAGCAGTGCTACTTATAATGTTAGTGTTGAAGCCCAGTATGAAGATGTTGACGCATTGATTTTGGTTGAAGTAAGAAGCGAGGATCTTATCGCTTGCTTCTTTGATATACGACCAGTTTTCTGCCCCGTCCGAAGCGTAGTTGTAATAGAAGACTTTAACTTTTGACACGTCGAGATTCGATACTCTGTCGCAGCCACCTGGAAAAATGTTAATCAAGGTCAAACTGAAACAAACTAAGGTGACATTGGCAACGTCTGAAGACGTAATAACTTGTTTTTTCCTTTGTACTTGTTTATGTACTTGTAATGCCATTTTTTTCTTGTGGTGTGTTAATTTGTCCCAATAAATGTCTTTCTTTCTTTTTTCTTTCATTCTAAATAACAAACCACGGAGTTCGCTAAGGGCCGGTTTCTGAACTGAGAATTTTACTAAGTAAATACTTAAGTAGCGTTCTGTCACGCTCTTTTCTGAGAAATTTGTAGAGACAGCACTATAGTTAACAATTTACTTAGCGAAATTCTCAATTCGGAAACTGGCCCTAAGTATTAAGAAACAAAATATATTTCGTCTAAAATCAGATTGCGTGCATGATGGCTATCTCTGTTGTTAAGCGTGCTCTGTTTAACAACAGTTTCAATTGCTATCACGTCTATAGACGTCATTGGTCTGTTATCACGTCTAGGTGGTATTAAAATGCAGGCACGTTCACATAAAATATTGTCTCATTAAGTACGTACGAGTAGTAAAAGTTTCACGTAGGTACATTACTAACCCGTAACAATCAAACAACATCAATAACTATTTTAAAATTTTAAAATATTTTAGGGTTCCGAAGGCAACAGGGAACCCTTATAGTTTCGCCATGTCCGTTCGTCCGTCTCTCTGTCCGTCTGCCTGTCCGCGGCTTAGCACAGAGACGACAAGTACTAGACAGCTGAAGTTTAGCATAGATATATAGATTAACCACACCGACAAAACAGTTGGATAAAATCTTTTCTTGTTTATCCTACGGTACCTTCCCTGCACCTAAATTGCATTATATGCAATATTTTTTTCTCGCCTATCCATAGTTGTTATGTCGTTGGATTGATCGTTTTAAAATATTGTGCGTGTAGGACAACCATTTTTTCAATTTAGGGTTCTGTTTGCGAAATATTAAGCTTTAAAAAGCAATTTTTAGTTAGAATATCTAGAGAGACGAGAGCCCCCCTCTCCCGGCTAAACGGTTGATTGTAGAACCGTGAAAAATTTCAGGGCAGTAGCACATATATTATAATGAACTTAAAAGGAAAACTATCACGGTTAAGTAGGCTTTAAAAGTTAACAAGTTATAAGCGACCAACTTATAAAAGGAAAACTTCGTACAAATTCTCTTAAAAATTACTTTGATGAAATTGTTAGTTCTGTAAAGCAGGTCCAAACCCCCTCTTTCTACGGAATCTTGCACTGCGCGTGCCTGACATGCACTTGGCCGGTTTTTACAAAACGGATTACGAAAGATGATATGATTTTTAGCGTTCCGTACCCGAAGGGTGCAAATGGGACCCTATTACTAAGACTTCACTGTCCGTCTATCTGTCTGTCTGTCCGTCTGTATGTCTGTCTGTCTATCTTATGAACCGTGATAGCTAGGCAGTTGAAATTTTCACAGATGATGTATTTCGATTGCCGCTATAACAACAAATACTAAAAACAGAACAAAATAAATATTTAAGGGGGCTCCCATACAACAAACGTGATTTTGTTGTCTTTTTTGCTCCATATTAATAACAGCAACAGGTAGACGCTTAAAATATTCAAATGCTGTTTCGATAGAGGTACGGAACCCTTCGTGTGCGAGTCAAACTCGCACTTTTTATTTCCATTGGTGACGCTCGTCAGGCCTCACTCTCTGACTAAGAGAAGGCATATGCTCTACACTGGGATCTGTGTAGGCTGATTAATCTAATGATAAAGGGAACTGTAGGAAAAGGGAAATACTTATATTTTTTATTGCTTATATTTTTACCTTTTTAGAGTTTTATATCCAAGGGTTTTCCGACTGTTAGTAAGTTAACAACATCTGTTTGTTGGTCTATCTATGGACATTAATCAGAAGGTAATTTAATAACATACATACATAAACTCACGCCTGTCTCCCAGATAGGTAGGCAGAGACCAGGGACTGCCACTTGCCAGAATCGTGACAGATCACTTTCGCTTCCTCAACATTCATTAGTTGTTGGTCGCCGGTCTGTGGGACAAAAATAAAGGAAATCCCTATACCAGAGTCGTACAATACAAATACAAAATACAAGAAACTTTATTGTCACAAAGGTGTACATAGATAATGCGTGGTCCCCAAACTAGAAATCTTTGTAATATCGGTAACCAGACCTGCTCAAAAGTGACAATGGTTTTATTTTAATAGTCAAGTATTGTACTTTAATTTTACTTTAACCAGGCTAATTTTAATTTTCGTAGTTTTGTAAAGTTTTCTTGTTGGTGAAGCATCATAGCAACAGGAAGGAACACTAGTACTTGTGTTGTGTGCAAATGCCCGCTTATTTCGGATTTGATCGAGTTGCATTGGAGGCTCCAGAGAGGGCGCCACCGGTCTTTTTGGAGCCGATTTTTTCGTTTTCTCTTGGCTCTGATTGGTCGAGCTGACTGCGGTTTTTTGTTTTTAATCTTGGCAACGACTTTTCTGTGTGATGGACGACTTTTCTGTTATAGAAAAATAGCTCCGTGAAAAATAAGGAAATGTATTAAGTGGAGACTTTTCCGCATCAATTTGTGCCCCCCTGTGCTAGTGATTACCCAATATTCGCGGTGTAATGTTGACCGGCCTATATAGGGGCACTTTTCCTCCTGCCCCTATATTACGCTCACCAAATCCTGAGCGATTCCAATCGTCTAACTGTCAAATTAGTATGGAATTTGACAGTTAGACGATTGGAATCGCTCAGGATTTGGTGCGCGTAATTAGGCCACTGATCAACCAAATACGAGTCTCGATGACCGCCACCCTCCTGCTGCATGGTGGAGTTGAAGGTGTACTTACTCTCGTTCGATGAAGAGGTAAGTGGGTTTTATTGCTACGCAGTGTTGGGTTGGTGTTACTTCTTGTTCCTTTTTTCCGTGTTTGACATTATTAATAGGCTCAAATAAATTTATTTAAAAATTTAATATACGTACGCAAGTACATCTGGTCGTGGCTTCTTACACGCCACACCACTTGTGTTTGCTCTTTCGTACAAAAGATAATGCGTGTATCAACCTTAGTGTAATTATATTACAGTCCCTGCTGTGGGAGAACAAATAACAAAAACTGGCCAAGCGCGAGTCGTACTCGCGCACGAAGGGTTCCGTACAATATCTATAGAACATTTAAATATTTCAAGCGTCTACCTGTTGTCGCTATTAATATCCAGCAAAAAAGTTGTATGGGGGCCCTCCTTGAATATTTATTTTATTTAAATTTTATTATATTTATTTTTAAAGTGAATATACAGCTAAATATTTTGTGAATATTTCAAGCGTCTACCTGTTGCCGTTATCAATATCGGCAAAACAATCACATTTGTTGTATAGGAGCCCCCTTAAGTATTTATTTTATTCTGTATTTAGTATTTTTTGTTATAGCGGCAACAGAAATACATTATCTGTGAAAATTTCAACTGTCTAGCTATCACGGTTCATGAGATACAGCCTGGTGACAGACGGACGGACGGACGGACGGACGGACGGACGGAGGAACGGACAGACGGACAGATGGACAGACGGATAGATGGACAGACGGACAGATGGACAGACGGACAGACGGACAGTGAAGTCTTAGTAATGGGGTCCCGTTTGGCACCCTTCGGGTACGGAACCCTAAAAATCGATCAAATGTGGACAAGAAAACTCCAAACTTAGTCGTTTCAAAGTCCGTAATTAACAGAGTTTAAATAATTACTCTAAAACCTAGAACTCATGCATTGAACTGGCTTTGATTCCAGACATCATTATCGTCTCATCATCATCACCAGCCATTCGACGCCCACTGCAGGACATAGGCCTCCTTCGTGGTTTTCATAACCATGAAGGGTTTAGCCATAATCGCCACGCTTGGCAGGCGGGTTGGCGATCGCAGTATGCTGTCGGAATCTCAGGAAGACGCTGCTGCCCGTCTCCTGGTAATTGATTTCCTTAGTCGCCTTCTACGACATCCACGGAAGGAAATGGAGTTGTCGTCTAAATGATCTTTAATGTTTTAGTAGCCCTTTTGGCACAAAGTGTGCTTTACACATTTTTTGAACCGCGTTTCTGGCTTATTGTATCCTCAGGGATCTTATTGTAGAAACACAAACAATGCCCCATAAAGGATGTATTAACCTTTGCGAGCCTTTTTGGGAACGAAAGTTTATGTCTATTTCTAGTACTTATTTACACTGTGTTACTCTACCTACAGTTTTAAAGTTACTGATACTTTGTCCTGACGTACATTATATTTTACCGATTAACCCTCACTTTGAACACTTTAGTTTGGATATTTCAGTACTTATACACTTCAACTTCGAGAAAGAGGCCAATAGAAGAATACAGCTGGGCTGGGCAGCGTATGGGAAACTACGTCGAGTCTTCACATCTCCAATCCCACAGAGTCTCAAGATGAAAGTCTTTAATCAGTGCGTCCTACCCGTCATGACATATGGTGCCGAAACGTGGACAGTCACGGTGGGGCTGGTCCACAAATTTAAAGTCGCTCAGCGTGCTATGGAAAGGGCTATGCTCAGGGTTTCTCTGAAAGATCGAATTCGAAACGAGGTGATCCAGAAATCAGAAATCAATAATTTATTTCAATGTAAAGAATTTACATTCTGTTTGCTGAATGTCAATGTACTATGTTACTATGTTAGCCGCTGCCTTCGGGCCGTATTTGTAGTGGAGAAAAAGGCAGCGGGAAAAAAAAACTCCACTCTGACTATCTTTTGTCAAATCATCTCAAACTTATACATCAAAGCCTATATGACATGATTCCGTGATAGCCACCAATAACTTTAAAAGCCAAAACAACACTTCTTACAAAAGTAGGAAAAACATTGACCCTGCAGTGGTTAAACGTAGGAAAAGTAGGAAATAGGAAAAACATTAATCCGACAGAGAACCAAAGTCACCGACATAGCCCACCGAATTAGCATGCTGAAGTGGCAGTGGGCCGGCCATATCACCCGAAGAACTGATAACCGATGGGGTAGACGAGTTCTTGAGTGGAGACCGCGGATCGGTAAACGTAGTGTGGGACGTCCTCAGACTCGGTGGAGCGACGATCTTCGCAGGGCGGCTGGCAAGAGCTGGATGAGAGTAGCCGAGGACCGTGCTCAGTGGCGTGCTATAGGAGAGGCCTATGTCCAGCAGTAGACAATCATAGGCTGATGATGATGATGATGATGATGATGACACTTCACATTTATGCAATCAATGTCTCGTTTTAATCCACTTCAGTTTATGGTTTATATCGTCTACTCTGTTTAGGTACCTATCCATACATGTTCCCACGCATAACTCCTAAAGGGAAGTAACTAGCGAGACCCGAGGCCGAGCGCCGCGGAGGGCAACCCTAGTTAGCCTAGTTATAATATACGTCCTACTGCAGAGCACAGGCCCTCTTTCAGAGAGAGATAGTATGGGCTTAATTACCACGCATGCTCACCGCGGATTGGCAACTTCAAGCGCGGAGATATTGGACACCTCAGACACTCAGGTTTCCTCACGATGGTTTCCTTCACGGTTAGCGACCACTCGCTGGTATTGCTGCTACAACTTCACAAATGTATGTAATAAGAATAAAACGTAAAAAAAAAATGTTTATGTTAATGCTCGTAAATTTATGGCAGTACGGAACCCTGCGAGTCGCACCGGTTCTCATGTGCTTACAATTTACTTACATTTCAAGTTTTCCAGTTGATCTCTGTAACTACCACACAGAGTTTGTCGGATGGAGCACACTAAAAGAACCAAAAGCACGTCTATCATTGTGTTACGCTCAGAAAATTGTGAACTCAATTTTTATTTAAGTATATTATGTGCAGTTTCGTAAAGACTGTCGCGCTTCAGTTGTTCGGAATTCAGTAACTCAGTCTATAAATGAGGTTGCACAAGCCTTTTGTCGAGAAGTCTGCTTCGTCTTCGTGTACCTACGTAGGGAACAAGTCGCTGGGTGGAGGTTACGTGTAGATAGGAAACGAGTTACTGGATGAAGGTGAAACAAAACGAGTCTATTTTGGTGAAAATTTATTAAACAAACTGGGTCGATTTCGTTTTACTTAAGTTGGTTATATGCAGTTTCGTAAAGACCGTAGCGCATCAGTCGTTCGGTTCTTACCCCCAGTTTTTCGTACACTAACACGCTGTTAATCTACTGTTAACGGCTGTCAATTGACCAAAGTGCATACAAAAAAAACCACTGACAGTTGTTAACAGTAGATTAACAGCTTGTTAGTGTACGAGAAACCGGGGGTTAGTAACGTACTCTGTGAATGAGGTTGTATCAAGCTTTCATCGAGAAGTGTGCCTCGTCTCTGTGTACTTGTTCGTATCCGTGTACGTGGAAAGACTTGTTCCTAGGTATTGGTGAGCAAACCTTCTCTTTACGGATATTTATGAGTATTTTGTTACACCCTGTACCTATAACCACACAATACTTTATGAGGTGAGTTAACTAATAAACTTCACACAACACAATCACTTGTCCTGATCTTTAACTAGGATACCCTGTGCTATGATAAAAAGGCAATGACACCACAAACAAGTAGACGGTAGAAGACTGATGCCTTGTGTACAAATGTACGGCGGCCCCCGGTGGGAATCGACACCATGACCTCTGGCGTGGTAATCAGACGTGATACCGCTGGACCAAGTGGTGAGGTGAGTTAGCTGTAGATGAATAAAATAATTTGTAATGCCGAACAGTCGCATTTTCCTACAGCAGACATTGTGTACACAGTTACGTCAGGCGGTGAATTATAAAGGTTGATCAGCTGCCGAATTAACAACGGTCTATCTTTATATTATCAATGTTGTCTGGTACAATATGCATGAAGCCGCCCATGGTACCTTCTTTCATTGCAACTTTTATTTGAGTTTTTTTTTTCTTATGTGCAATAATTTAATATTACTGCATTAATTCCAATATTTGTTTTTATTTATTTATTTAATATTAGGAAGACTAACAGCACATAACAATGAATAACAGAAACTTTAGAAATACAGAAGGCCAGTTATAAGTCTCCACTTATAGGAATATTTTAAGACGTCGTTGAGCTCTTTGAGCAAAAACACAAAAGACAGCTTAAGAAACTTACCTTAATAATATAACTTATTCTAACCATTGAAGAAATCTGCACTAAGTTTTACCCTCAAGCTTTGGACTGATAAATTAAACATATCAAGATCACCTATCTTCGCCAGTTTATTAAATTGCTTACAAACCCTCCATAGATATGAGTTTTGCCTATACCTTGATGACACTTTTTCCAGATGAAATACTGGATTTACTCGCCTTGATCTATTAGGAACATACAGATTCAGTTGACTAAGCAGCTGTAGACAGTCGATTTGACTAGACGTAATACGGTGCAGTAGGGTTATATCAGCTATTTCGCGACGCTTTTGGAGGGGCAGAAGGTGGTGCCTACGACACGAGTCCAAGTAGATTTGCACGATCCTTTCCATGATTTGTTTTAAAATTCTAATAATGAATAAATTTTCTTTGAATAATTTCTAAACTTTTGCCATACACACTGTACAAAGGATTCCAAACTTGAGATGCATATTCAAGGTGACTTCTCACGAACGTACAGAATAAAATCTTCTATGTTTTAATAATATTGTTAACTTACCTACTTAAATTAAAAATTATATTGTTAGAGAACGTACCCATACTACGTGACCCAGTGTTGTCAGTCGGGTCTATCCAAAAGTTAACAAAAAGCAGTGTTGCCAGCCGGGTTTTGTCAAAAGTTCCCAAAAAGAGCCAAAAAAGTAATCTTACCAATAAAAAGGTATTATAACTTAATAAGTAATAACAAAAAAATGCAGTTCGTTTGTTTGTTACACTTTATTGCACAAAATTAAATAATATGTGGTACAAATTACGTGCAAAGTCGGTCTTATTTCGGTAGAAATTTCTTGAGCCAGGCTAAAAAGTTCTGTAGTATTTTCCGACATAACTTTTATTTTAAGACTCTTTCTATAAATTGCTCGCTGACTTTTTTATACACATGAAAATAAGGACATAAAATATTACTTTAGGTACCTAAGTATGAATTTGTGCGGGAGAGAAACACGTATTTTTAGGAGTTGCGCTCACTACATGTATGGACAGCCTTGCAAATTAAAATAGCGTTGCGTTTCGTTTTACATTTGTTTCAAGTAAAAAAATAAAAGGAATCCTGCAAATTGCAAAAAGTCATTTATAGTAACCTGATGGCAACGCTGACGTAACCAGTGTTGAAAGTCGGGTCTTAACAAAATTTAAATGAAAGACAAGAAAGTAACCTTTTGGTGTAAAAAGTCACCTTACCGATAAAAAGTTCTAAAACTTTTACGGTACATACAAAATGTTATGCATAAATACTTCGTTTTCAAGCTCTTCTTTTCAGAAAATAATCACTCACCGATCTAAAAGTACCGACTTGAAAAGTTCAAACATTTAGTGAGCGCCAATAACAAAAAAACGTATTTCTCGCGCTAATTTATACCTACCAAAGAACAAAGCACCGTGCTTACTCCTGTGACTCAGTCGATCTTTCGTTCACTAGTAGATTGTTTGTTTCTGATTAATTTTGTACTTTAAACTTTTGGAAACAGACAAGACCCGGCTGGCTGACTACGTTGTATACGTTCCCTTATCTGGTCTTATCATGATATAGCTGCCTCGTCGGTCTAGTGCTATCACGTTTGATTACCATGACCCACAAATTCCCATTATTGTTGCGTTGAAAAACCTCTAATTTATTTTATCTACTCTGATACTATAATACAAAGATTATAAAACTGAAAACAAAACTCTTATGACAAACATTACGCATAGGCCAAAAATAAAATAAAAAAAGTTTTATTACGATACAGGTCTTGTATGGACTGGACACCTGTATCATAATATAACTTTATAGTACATATGGTGCTACATTACCGCACTAGTGCGATAATGAGCACTTTACGTGCCTATGTCGAAACTTCAAAGGGCCATATGTACTATAAAACGTTGTACGATACACGTGCGAATAGGTAATTCGTAACTCGTGTCGATATAAAACACTCCCTTCGGTCGTGTTTTAATTTATCGCCACTCGTTGCGAATTTCCTACTTTTCGCACTAGTATCGTAATGTACTATTATCTACACTCATATCATAATCTTCAAATTAAGAATTCAAAGGTAAACACATATTGACAGGCTTTAAACAATACATAACTTTAAAGAAAATTAAAAAAAAGTGTAATATAATAGTAGTTTATGCAACTGTCATATAATGAAGGGTATTAAAACACGAGTGTGAGTTTATGAAACGCGCGCAGCGAGTTTCATAATAGTAACGAGTGTTTTAATACCCGTGTTATATGCAGTTGCATACACTACTTTATCTTCACTAATGCAATTAAAAATTAAATTCACGCGTACGTGTATAATCACAGTGATTTTGCCGCCATTAAAATTTAACCAATGAGAGCGCAGCTGCGCGCTTCAATAAAACGCGACCAACCTGATTGGCCCTGCAATCAAGTTGGTCGCGTTTTATTGATGTTATAATGAGATTTTACGATATCGATGTGAATATTATACCATCATGTGAAATTGCTTAAATTGAGTGTTTTGTTGTCTGCGCTATAACAGTAGTAATTATAAGTCAAGTATTGAAAACATAAGTAGAATGTTACAACATTAGTGTAGATAAAGTTACATTAAAGGTCAGATTTTTCACTTTATGTTACAGTTTTTTTTTTTAATGCGTTGCTGTGATCACGGAACAAAACTTAAGTTTTTTTTTTTTAATGTCAAAAGTTGACTCTATAAAAAACCTAATTTCATTTTCGTGGTACCAAAAGTGCAACTAAAAATACCTAAAATTTCGCGCGCAAAACTGAGTGCAGACGATTGAATGTCAAGATACTTTTGTCGAAATTGCGCCATTTTGTTTCAAAAATTTCATTATGAGTGTAGATAAAGTAGTGTATGAGACTGCACATAACTTGGTATTAAAACACTCGCGAATGCGCCTTGGCGCCAACATTTTACATTTAAAAAAACTTTTCAATATTTAAACAAAGTTTGGTTCTGTTTGTAAAATAAATTATTTTTTGTGTAAAAACATGTCTGAAAGCGAGGATAGTGGTAATTGTACACCACCAGACATTCTGGAAGCTGCGTCAAACATGACTATGAACCTGTAACCGGCAAAATCTAGGAGCAACTATAATAAATGTTACCACGAGTTTATTAGAAATAAAAATAAATTTGTTGATATTCGGCGTTTTATTTGCAATATTATTTTATGTATTATAGTATGAGAGTAGATAAAGTAGTGTATGACACTGTACATAACTTGGTCTTATAAAACTCGTGTGATACTATTAAAACACCGTCGTGTTACTATAAAATACAATTATTATTGGTTTCTCGTTGGTTTCACCATGATCATGATAGTTACACAAAACTATTAGGTGGTCGTGCGATTCGTTATTCATTGCGGATTTTATTTCACTGGATATATACTAGGGGGTTCAATAAGTAGCGAGAATGAATACGATGCAATAATTAAATTAAAATCTATTAAGGAACTATTTATTAGATATACAACATGATGTGTTATCACAATATAAATATTAAAAAAAACTAAGAATTGAAAAAGAAAACTAATAATTTAACTAGAAAATCGAAGCCAAATCGCTGCCGTCGGCCGGTAAGGTCCCTAGAAGGCTGGCAGCATTACCTCGCTGAATAGTGAGACCGGCCCGAGAGACTCCACACCAAAAGGCCCAAATATACAAATATATAGCTTTCTCCTAAGCCCGTATATTTGCGCCTCTTGTTCGCCTCCGCGGACGCCGCCGCCGCGAAGCAGGCGGTCGCTTGAACGTGAGATTGTGCCAGCGTGTCTACGCACGTAACGTCCCACACCAGCGACCGCCCGTTTTTCCAAGGAAGGAGCGTCATCCCATCCGGCCTCCTGCCTCGCCTCGCGCCAGTCCAGTTAGCTCCAGAACAACCAGCACGCTGACGCTGGCAAGAGCCCGGCGGATGACGTCATTAATGGCAGCGTGCCGCGGGATGCGTCCGGCGCTGCAGCGACGGCGATGTGACTCGTTAATCCTGGCTCCTACCCTCAGGGCTTACCGCTACACTGAAGGTAGACCGCTCTAAGAGGGTACCTAACGATGGAAGCGCATTCAGCCAGTAGCCTGACTCTGGCTCACAGCTTCCAATGAGACGAGCGCGCTCTATATCGCTGTCAGTAGCACAGATAGTCTGTTTATACCACTTTAACTACATTCAAAACAACTTTATGTATAGTCTGATTTTCGTATGTTTTTTAAGCTGCATCCAAATCAGCACACACAGTCTGATTTTGCGTATGCATTCAAAACAGTATACATAGGTACTCTGATCTTATGCTTTTTTAGCGGCATTCAAACATCACAAATACTTAGTTTGACTAAGCTCATGCTTTTTTAGGCTGCATTTAAAACAGCTCACTTATTGTATGGAATCAGGCGTTACTTTGCGGAAATGCATAATAGCATTAAAATGTGAAAATTAAATTGCTAAATTCCGCCAAAATCCCACAAGCACCATGCGGTTAGATGCGGTTACTGACAAGTCAGTCGACCATCTCGTGTTAGAGCGTCGACGAAACGCGTCGCAACGTATTTTTTCACACAAGTATTGGTGTCGGTGGTGGTGTGTTTGTGTCTTGCTTCTGCTTGAAAAAGTGGGAAGGAGGGCGGTGCATTAACTAACCGCATGGTGCTTGTGAGATTTTGGCGGAATTTAGCAAAGTAATTTTGACATTTTACAGCTCACTTAGTCTGATTATACGTATGCTTTTCTTAGCTGCATTCAAAACAGCACACCTTTAAATAGGGCACTGTACTAAAGCAAGTCCGTCCTCGACAGCGCTGTTGTTTAATTTTAACACAAGACAGCTTAGATTCCATCGAACCCAGCCCAAGTGGGATCAAAGGAGCGCTAGCAATAAAGGTGAGATTCCTTTGAAGTGCCGTCAAGCTTAATGAGCGGACTCTCTTTGGCGAAATTAACAGAGCGCAAGCGACATTCGCTCTAATTGTCCCGGCACTTAATTGCCAGTCGCTCCGCTTGACACTCCTATTCACGGGCCGTCCTTATTAATTGAGTATTTTCTTGTAACACGGCGATTTAATTTTCCCATTAAGTAATTTCACTGGTTAAGTGTTAAAAAGGTTGTTAATGGGGGACTGATCTGATTTTGACTTCGAAAGGCCATCGTATGACAAAGCTCGTTCAAAAGTGACAAAAATCCGTACAGACGTAGGTAACATGGTTATAATTTTCAAAATACGAGCCGGGTTGGAATGAAACAAGTCTGGCAAAAATGATGTCCAAGTTTGTTACAAAAACTCAGAAAAACATTGGATATTTAAGTAAGTAATTTATTCATAGAGACGATACAACAACACTAGGATCTATTTAGCTTTAATTTAACGTTATATCTAACGTTGGTTTTATAGACATTTTTAGAGATATTCGTTTTTGAAGACTAGAGTTTAGTTTAGAATTGTTTTTTGCCAGTTATAACCTCGTGGTCACTTACTGTTAGTCCAGTCAAAATAGATATTGAGTTTGCATTAGTTCCGGACAAGTTGGATTTTTGTATAGGTCTGATAATACTTTTAATACTTTTCTTATAACTCTTTGAATATTTTTTACAAATGTTATGTCAAAAGTCCCCATCGATCCCGCTTGTGCGTTGATTTTTGACCGAGGTCAAAGGTCACAATTTTTCTTATAGCGTATATCTCTGAAACGGCGAGAGTACCGAAAAAATGGACGTATGAAACTTTTTAGATCATAAAATCATCTACAAAAAAGGTTACAAAGCAACGTTCTCGAGTTATCACGATTTCAGACTATAAGATAGTCGTATTTACAATTATATGTACAAATTTCCGCACTACATCTGAGGTAGTGTACTCGGCGCTTTTTATGGTTCATGGTTCCGTAGTCAACAAGGAACCCTCATAGTTGCGCCATGTCCGTCGGTCTGTCGGTCTGTCTATCCGCGGAGTCTCCGGCAGAGATCCGGCTGCCAACCTAAATTTTGAGAGATAACACGTGATTTGAAGAGCTCCTCCAAGAGCTAGAAAATATCACCTGGGACGTCGTTGGGCTCTCAGAGGTATGACGCCAAGGTGAAGACCTTGTAAGGCTCTCCTCTGAAGAACTATTTTACTACAAAAGAGAAGATGATTCAATCTTCGCGGTCTAGCTCCAAGACTATTAGCACTAGAAAGCTTAAATTTGGCAAATATATATATATGTATATTAATCACGCCAACAAAACGATAAAACTAAAAAAGCTAAAAAAATTTGGGGCACCGTGCATTAGGGATGATTTTTTTTTCTCGTGTATAGGGTATCGTCGTTTAAAAAAATGATGCAGGAAAACCATTTTATGAGTCAGGAATCCATTTGCGAAATAAGCTTCAAAGCGCCAACTTTTTATTGGAGTAAAAATTACGATAAATCGAGAACAAAGGGAAAAAAGCATTGATACCTTTTTTGTAGAAATTTTAAGATGTACAAACTAGATGAACCAACAGATGAACCATATTTTTCCGATGGATCTCACCATTTCAGAGATTTACGCAAAAACGAAAAGTTGTGACCTTTGACCCCGGATAAAAACCATGGCTCAAGCGGAATCGCTGGATGCTTCTGACATAGCATTTGTAATCACGTATTTAAGAACTATATAAAAATCCAGCTTGTCGTGAAGTGGAGATTGTGAAGTCGCCCAAAGAGCAATGGAAAAGTCGATGCTAGGAATATTCCTCCAGACAGGGGATAAAACGAAACCATTCGCCAACGCACCAAAGTTACAGATATCGGAAAGCGGGTAGCAGTGGGCAGGGTATGTCGCCGGGAGGACGTAACGTGCTGCCGTAAATTCCTGACATGAAGACCGCCCGCGCACACGAGAATGAAGGTTAGGCAGACCACTTGCGTCTGGTCTGATGACATGAGGGCTACAACGGGGTCGACCTGGACTAAAATAGCCGCAGACCTCGATCGAGGGCTCACGAAGGGTTCTTCAGCATTTTTTTGTCCAACACTGGACAAACAAATGCTGAAGAAGAAGAAGTTCATTTTTACGTCAAATATAAGTAATCTGCGATGAGATCCGCAGAAGAACTCGAGTTACTAAAAAGAAGCTCGTAAGAAGCTCGAAGAATTGCTCAGTTTAAGTGGTAATGTGCGGGGCACATAGCTCGGAGAACTGACGGCCGTTGGGGCAAAAGAGTTCTGACCTGGCGACCGCGGACCGGACGACCCAGCGTGGGCAGCAACAGGCCCCTCACCAGATGCTCTGACGACCTGGTTACGGTGGCGGGGGGCCGCTGAATGCGGGCGAGCTTGGCTGATGACGATGATGACGATGAATCCAACAATACCCCACTCTATGGAACAGGCGAGAAAGAAAATTGCATCCCTCATTTAGTTGCTGGGGTGGCTTACCTAACGCCAAAAAAAAATTCTTTGAGATTTTATGCTACCGTGTTGTCAGCGTAATATAGTATATCTATACCAAATTTCAGCTCTTTAGTACTTAAAGTCTTTGTGCTAAGCCGCGGACCGACAAACAGACAGAAGGACATACATGGCGAAACTATAAGGGTAAAAAGTGTTGTTTTGTATATTTTAATCATTGTACTTTGACTCAATGATTTTAATTGACAAAGTGAGTGCCTAGGAAGAAAAGAATCACCCCACTCCATAAATCGGTTTAAAATTAACAAATTAACACTCCGTTTGTACTAACAAATCTCTAGGCTCTGATCGTAGTCTGTGCGATGACTGTCAGTCATTCAGCAAGTTACGTTTCTAAGATAGAAGTAGATATACGTTTCGCTGGCATGAAACTCCTAAACACGGCAGACTACCCAGTTTCTCGTACACTAACACGCTGTTAATCTACTGTTAACAGCTGTCAATTGACCAAAGTGCATACAAAAACACCAACTGTCAGTTGTTAACAGTAGATTAACAGCTTGTTAGTCTACGAGAAACCGGGGGTTAAACACACAAGTAAATTTTCATTCAATTGTTCTAATCACATATTATGTAGCCTTTACTACCTAAGTACCGTAACTAAGGGCATTTATACAAACACATGTACACTGTACAAGTGTACACAGGCCAGTGGGAATCGAACCAACGCTCTCTGCATAAATAGACATACCGACGCAAAATTCCTATGCTTAGCAGTAAGCCAGTAATAAATAACATAATAAGAAACCCAGATATGTCGAGGTACTTCAACTTTTACTCCTATGGTGTTATCAGATACTTTCGCTAATAATATCAGACCATGCCGGAATTTGGACCACTCTATGCCTTTTATGAATGCATTATCAGTTTGAGTCATCCAAACGTGACTAATAGATACATAACGAAACGTAATCGCATCAATTGTATGAATTGTGTCGCATCAGTTGATAGAATACTTAACCTGTATTGTGATCAAAATAACATAACAAAAATAGGTAGTAGAGACCAGGACTTAACACAAAAAAATTAAAACAAAATAATCCATACGTAGAGGTTTGTCATAAAAATATGCAGACCTAAACCTCGACTGAACGAAAATAAAAACCAGCCAAGCGCGAGTCGGACTCGCGCACAAAGTGTGCCATTATTATCTATACAACAATAGACAAAGATCGAGACAAGATAGATTAGGTATATTGGGAACAGCGCCATCTATAGAAACCAACAAGAAGCGTTTAAAATTGACATTTAACGACATGACATCGGCGCTGTGAAGGTTACATAGATGGCCGCTAGATGGCAAGCGATGTCTTTAGACAACGTTTGTTGTATGGTAGCCCCCCTTAAATATTAGGGGTTAAAGTATGAAATTGCCGTATTATTGCAATAGGTTCTTTGAATTGACATAGAATCTTCATGGTTTGAGGTTTTCGAATGAAACTTTTTTCAAATGGTTTCTATGATGTTCTTTTTTTAAAAAATGTGAAACATTTGAATATCGACTTTCAATTGTTTTGTTATTCAATTTAGACAAGAAAGATGGCCACTGGGCTATGTCGACGACTTTCGTTCGTCTACGGATCTCATCATTTCTGATTCGATCTCGTTGAGAAATTTCGAGCATAGCCCTTTTCATGGATCGTTGCGTGACGTTGAGCCTTCTTATGAGGCCCATAGTGAGAGACCACGTTTCAGTGCCATAAGTCATCACTAGTAACACACACTGGTTGTATAATTTTGTCTTGAGCGATTGAGGTATATTAGACAAAAAGACTTTTCTAAGTTTCCCGAATACTGCCCAGCCGAGTTGGATTCGACGATTGACCTCTTTCACGAATTTAGACCGGCCTAGTTGTACTGTTTGTCCTAAGTAGACGTATTCGCCTACAACTTCGAGAGTCGAGTTTTCCAATGTTATTGGGGTGGGCACAACACGGGGGTTGAGAGGTCTATACAACGCCGCTACTATGGCCGTCCAAATCCAGAACCGGCAGTCTAAGCCTATCCCCATAGGTCCTCTCGGAGACAAGGGGATGTTATTTCACCCAAATTGTTCACGAATGCAATGGAGAATATGTTTAAGACACTTGACTGGAACGTACCCCTTAATTAAAATAAAAATAAACGGCGAATACCTCTCACACTTGCGATTTGCAGAAGACATCGTCATCATGGCGGAAACGCTGCAAGACACACAACATAATATGCTGAGTGGCCTAGCTGATTCTTCCTAATGCTCAGTGAAAAAGTTCTGACCTGGCGACTGCGGACCGGACAACGCAGCGTGGTCAGGTCCCCCGCCAGATGGTCTGACGACCTGGTTACGGTGGCGGGGAGTCGCTGGATGCGGGCGGCGCAAGAGCGGGAAGCTTGGAAAACCACGAGGGAGGCCTATGTCCTGCAGTGGGCGTCAAATGACTGATGATGATGATGATGACAGATCAAATATATTCATCCAGTGTACATCGCAAATTCATCCCCACTACGCTTATTTTTGTTCAAGTTATGTGCCGGACATTGTACCAAACTTTTGTTTCCATCCGGATCCTTCTGGCAGAGGCATTCATAAGTAAACGCACGGGCCTCTACGGGAACTGCACCCACGACCGCAGCGCTAACGACAGATATGCCTTTCATCCAACTCGGCAACAATTTCGATAAGCCTCGGTCATAATTTATTATCATTTCAAAGTCAACCCATCTATTTCCCGCTTGTTACGATTATCACGTAAAGAATTTAAGTAATAAAAAAATTAAGCAGTAAAGATACTGTTTATTGTGACAGATCATTTTGTACTTTAAACAATAGGTACTACCATAATGACAGTACTAAACGTTGGGTATGGGACACACTAGGAGAAGTCAGTGTGCAAGATTTGCACTTTGCCATGCGGTATCGGTTTTTTAGCGCACATCAAAGCGTTCAAAGTTGATTGTGTTCAGATGTTTGCGTAGCCTGCCACCCTTGCGCAAAGTCCAGTTGCGCGAGCGTTGTCGAGCGAAACGGTTGTGTGAATGCAATATATGCTTCATTGTTCGAAATGGACTGGAGCATCGAGTGCGTCCTTGAATTTGTTGAGTTGCTGCAAGGGGAACCATCCAAAAAGAACCACCCTGCAAGGGAATCCAAAAAACCAAACGATACATTTCACACATCCATTCACGCCTTCTTCTCGGACGTTTCGATATATTTTGTTGCACATGTAAAAAAAAATTACATGCACTTAAATAATATAGGCAAACTGCGTCCACGAAATCGTCATCCATCTTGTTTGTTGTCTACCAGCATACTGTGGAGAAAAATGTTTCCGAAGCATGTCTGGCAGATTGCGTCAATATGTGTTCAAATGTGTTTTCAAAGCTTTGCAAAGTCTTCAAAGAAGTGTGCAAATCTTTGGAGCTATGTCTGGCGCCGGGGCTAGATTTGATCACACCTTTGGGCTTACAGTTTTCAAATAGACTTCACTAAACATGGACGACGATTTATTTACGATAATTATTTATTACACGTGCAAATAAATAAACAAAAACCGCCAAAACCAAGACGTGAATGGATGTGTGAAATGCAGTGTGCGCTAAAAAACCGACACGGAACGGCAAAGCACACTTAAGACTGTTCTTACGTGGAGCATCCTGTCTTGCTCGCACAATTTAACATTTTTATTTATGGTAAGAAAATGAGGGGTTAATCTAGAACAGTCTTAAGAACAGTCTTAAGTGATCAATTATGTGACAATAGTATGAAATGCCCGTGCCACACATGTGAACACTTATTTGATCACTTCTTTGAACTCATGTCACACCCACACGCACGCACGCACACACACAAATAACTATTTTATGTTATTTTCTTTTGTCTTTTTTATACCTTCTTAATTTAGATTGCACTGCAAAGTTTCTAAAAATAAATTATCCTTATACTCAATAAATAAACAATAAAAACCGACCTCGAAAAACTACAGCACTAAAAAGTTAGAAATAATTTGTGCAAAATATAATGTGCTGGTCTTGAAACTGGGCACCGACTACAAATTATACTTCTACAATAGCTACATGTATAAATACTTCTAATTATTTAAATTTATTCATAAGCAGGTTATTTAAGTTACTGATTGATAAATGTAACTACAGAATTATTGACTTTTTAGAGGATAAAACAATTTAGGGTCTACCTTAATTTTAAATTTGACATTTTACAACAATTTTATAATTTGAATTTGATATACAAATAAAAATAATTCAATTAAATGTTAACAAAGGTATTTCCAAACCAATAAAATGTCACTTTAAAATACAATGTAACTTTTTAGTGCTGTAATTTTGCGAAGTCGGTTTTTATTTTTTATTTAAAAATTTTTATTTTTCAATTTTTAGTGGGGGAGCGGAAGAAAAATAAATAAGTCCCTTATAACCATAATTTACCCTACATAATTCGTTACTTTAAAATTTGATGTTCTAAATTTTCATCTCCGAAAGTCTTCACCAGAACATCACCAAATTAACTTTGGACTACTTTTACGCTATTTTATGAAACATACGGATATTACTAAAGGATGGGCCCCATTAAGGCTTATTTACTGCTGTCCATGACCATTGAAGAGTTCCGTTCTCCATCTCTGAAAGTCTCCATCAGATCTTCACCAAATTAAAATGGGACTAATGAGACGTTATACCTGTTTGAACAAAAAGAGAATTGTCGAAATCGGTTACGATTTGACGGAGTTATGGAGGAACATAGCCAAACAAAAAAAAAATAAAATACGCGTCGAATTAATAACCTCCTCCTTTTTTGAAGTCGGTTAAAAAACAATGGACGCATGACGCGACAGTCGGCCCATGGTGCGGCTTAATCACCACGCGTGCCCACCGCGGATTGGCGATTTCAAGCGCTGACGTATGTGAAAAGCTCAGACACTCAGGTTTCCTCACGATATTTTCCTTCACCGTTAGCGAGTGGTATTGCTACTATAACTTCACAAATGTACATAACTTGGAAAACAAAGTCGCCTCCTATGACATCCGCGGAAGGAAATGGAGTGACGCTTTTCGTAATCCGGCGCCCTTAATCTAAACTTGTTGTTAACAACAACAATTTATACAACAATAATCACAACAACAACAAACAAATTATGCAACAATAATCGAAACATGAGAACACTCAGAACCGAACGAAAGCGCAACAAATACTGATCGATAGCCGATAAGATTATTGATGTAGATCATTATTGAAATACCCTGATAAAGGTACCACTTTATCCAGTTGTATTCTATCGCCTCTAGTGATAGGACTAGTTTAAATATGGCGCCGAAAAGGGATTACCCTTACGATATCACTAACGTGAGCCCGGAGGAGGAAAAAGTTATAAACAAGTGTCTTTATGGTCAGTGTATAAGTTTTTTTACGTTTTATTGGGTATCAGTAAACGGTTATTGTTCTTTCAGAACTCTCAAATCACTTAATCGGATCGCGAACTCGACACAACAGACTGGACACACGTGGTTTCAGTCTTCCAGTTAGTGAAACTCAAAATTAGTATCATTTATTATTTTTTATGTCCAGCCAAGATTTTTAGGCGTGTCCACACAGTGAAAGTTAAATGAAATAAGTTTTATGTTTTCGCCAACTGGACACCTTCAGTTTTTTTGCAGAAAGAGGGTACTGTCAAGTTAATAATCGCCTCGCTCATTCAATGAATGCGCCTCGGCTTTTATGAAAAAGCTGTCCCACTTTTTTGCTTGAAAACCCCTATAAGCTTGTATTGACGGCAGTTTGAAATGAAACAGCTGATCCTCAGCTACCTATTAAAGTTCGTTACCATCAACATATATAAATAATACATACCTACGTATAACATACTCCGAAAAGGATTATTAAGAGAAAAGTGACGGTGGTGCTCATTGTTATTATAACAATTGGGTGCTCGCCAGATCTTTGGATCGGAATACGTCATTGCCCGTCAACAATCTCCGAAGTAACGTGTGATTCTGTCTAATGATTAGTGTACATACATACTCGCGCCTAACGCCATGAATATTAATTAGTCGCTGAATGCTCGCTCGCCGGTTTTATGTAAGTACTTTTTATCGTGCCTTTCGCCAATGATGTATTGGCGCCAATACAATACATCCTCTATTTGGTCGACATTATTCGCTCTAGACTATTTGTTCGCTCGAATTATTTATTTCGTGAACCTTTCACCATTTCTCATCTCTCCATTTGTCCGAATCATCGCAACATTAAGTTCCAAGTGAGAAGTGTGGTAATATTGTTATATTTGTTGTTAATCAGTTTTGTTCATTATTGTACTAGCCTGTGCAAGAATTCATTACCGAACGTACGTTTTTGCACTCCAATACTACTTGTCCAGTTCAGAATTGATAAGGGGTAACTTTATAGCACGGTATAAAACAACTCAACTATACAGGGTCTAGGAAAACAGCCGTGCACATTCAGAAATGGGCGCTCCACCCGTTAATACGATCAACTCTTACTATGGGGCAAAACCTTGAAATCGGTAAAGAATATCAGTTGTTTCACACATTTTAATATTGCATGTGGAACCCATTTTACCACCTCCATAAGAACGTGCTATCACTGTTACTAAGCAGATGACAACGATAACCAATACCTTTAAAGACTACAATTTTATTTGCTTGGGTTACATTTAAAAATAATCTATAAATGAAATTAAAAAAGTAAATTAACACATCCCATAGAGTATCCCGCTGTGAACACAGGTGAAAAAGAAAATCAATAATATTGTTTAAAATAAACAGCAACAAAAAACCCGACTGCTGATCGCAAACTGCTAAGAAGGCTGGACCATCCTAGGACTGACCTAGATCACAATCTTGATTTTGGGTCCCGCCCCCATGTCCAACCACTCCGCCATCAATATTTCAAACAAGTCTAGCTCAAAAAAACAAACAACGTACTCTAGCTACAACATTTTTTATTATAATTGACTTACTTATTCATTTATTTAAAAAGATCATAAAAAGTTTTCATTTATTTATTTAAAAAAAATCATAAACGCGCATGAAACATAAACAGCTTAGTACTTTAAAAGATACTTTTGAAACAGGTTTTATTAATTCACTTAGATTCATGCGACTAATGGTACGAGACGATGCTGTACGTTTATGTTTTGAGATAATTTTTCTCTTTATCCTTAAGATTACTGATAAAAGTCCAACAGAGTACAGTTTTGATTACGTACAACGAAAGTGCGAATGTACTAGAGCGTGCATGAGGTGATGACGTTATTTATTGTGCGAAATTCTTGAGATAATAAGAAACGTCGTCAATTTATCTTTCCGGATATGTTGTGTTGCATAATGATAAAACTAAATGGTGTGTGCTGTGTGTAACATAATCCTCGTATCTTTCTTAAATAGGATGATTTTACTCATTCCTTTACCTTTTTACCCTTTACCCTAACATTTTTTTACGTAGCCTATAATATATGTCCCACTTCACGGCAGAGGCCTTTTCTTAGAGAGAGAGTACGGGCTTAATTACCACGCGTGCTCACCGCGGGTTGGCAATTTCAAGCGCTGATGTATGTGAACACCTCAGACACTCCGGTTTCCTCACGATTTTTTCCTCTACCCTAACATCGGCCGCAAATATTGCCAAAGAACACACAACGTGTAACAAAACTCCCTTATATCGTATGTGTATTTCCATGTTTGGTTACCATACCACAAGGTATTATCCTAGTTTGGGACCAGGACAAGTGATTGTGTTGTGTGAAAGTTATTATTATACACCATTAACTTTGGATGGTTTGAAAGACATAGCAAATTGAACGTGCCTGACAATAGCTATCGAATACGCTAGATTGTTTTTTTTAAAAAACGTACTTTACAAAAATATCTCGACGCAAACTCGAATCTATTAAAACCATTAGTAGCCATCCAGAGCGGTGCGTGCGTGTCGCGGGTCCGCGGGTCATTGTTTTGTTAGACGGAGAGGCGGTACATTGTTCGCGAATTTTTTTACACAAGATTTCTCAACTTGGAACAAAATTTCTCAGACAAAGATCGAATTTGAGAACAGCGCCATCTATACAAATCAACAAGAAAAATCAAATCAATCAACATTTAACGACATAACATCTGCGCCGTCAAGGTTACATAGATGGCCGCTAGATGGCGAGCGCTGTCTTTAGACAATGTTTGTTGCATGGGAGCCCCCCCTTAAATATTTTTTTTTTCTGGTTTTAGTATTTTTCATTATAGCGGCCTCAGAAATACATCATCTGTGAAAATTTCAACTGCCTAGCTATCACGGTTCGTGATATACAGCCTGGTGACAGACAGACAGACAGACAGACAGACAGACGGACAGTGAAGTCATAGTAATAGGGTCCCGTTTAGCACCTTCGGGTACGGAACCCTAAAAATTACGAAACAATATTGTACATATCAGTGATGAAATACAGAGCATTATCTCTCACAAGCATCGCCGCCGAGACACTCGACCGTTCGAGTTGGCCACCGACTCATTAAAGTTTGAAAATTACACACTTTATTAGAAAATTTTGTACTGTACATCATATTTCATGACATCTTTCTCGCCCTGACCTGCGTAAGAGACACAATGCCAAAAAGAGATGGACTGATTCTTAGGATATTAAGGGGGTTCTCGCTCTAACCTGTAGGCTACAGTGGAGTAAAATCCCAGAATCAGTGTGTGTTCCAAAAATTAAGTCGCACATGGACATCATCAAGTGATTAAAGGAAAATAACGTAACTAATATCATAACGTAGTAACTAATTTATTTATTTATTTTCAGATGATAACAATCTTTACAACTATGTAATTCCTATAATTGCCCATAAAAATATTATATCTATCTACATGACTATCTGTGGTACAATAAAGGTGAACGCAGACCTGGCCGCACCGCATGTGCCGCAGTCGCCGCAGTCATCGCTTTTGTTAATGGTCTCGCACACCTGTCCGCGTCGCAGTCACCGCACTCGTTCTCGTCGCCGCACGCATCGCACTGGATCAACTAGCGCCGGCCGCAGCGTCCTACGGGAACGGGCCGGCGCGGACGACGTCATCAGCTGCGGCTTGGGAATTTCGGCCGCTTCAGGTACAGCGGCGACCGCGGCGCGGGTGGGTGTGCGAGGTTGCAGAGAACTTCATATTAAGAATTCGAATGCGGCGACTGCGGCGCGTCCGGTGCGGGCAGGTCTGCGTTCACCTTAAGTAGCACTTAAAATAAATAACAATCACTATGTCCGATAATACCGAGGCCGCGCTAAGCCCCCTAATGTATCCAAACAAGATAGATGCTAATGAAATATCATCATCATCATCATCAGCCTATGCTTGTCCACTGTGGACATAGGCCTCTCCTATAGCACGCCACTGAGCACGGTCCTCGGCTACTCTCATCCAGCTCTTGCCAGCTGAAATGAATGAAATATGCACCTAATGAAATATGCATTTGTTCGAGGGGGTGTTTTTAAGTTCGCGGAATGGTGGATAAGAGGTGGAAATAAAAGTACGAATTTATTTTTCCTTTTCAATGTAGTCCCTGGCTACCTTTATACATTTTTCCGATCTTTCAGTTAACTTATACTTACCTTCGAAAAAAATGTTTTGTCTTTGTCTGCAAAATACGCCAAAACTCCATCCTTAGTAGTGGTGTGCCTTTTTTGTGCCACTGCATAGAGTCCTGTTTGGACTCAGGTTAATAAGATGAAGTTTTGATCCCAGTAACAATTCGAGTCAATACTCCATCTTTATCTTCACTACAGAGGTCTCTACGGTCACTACGAGAACACTCCACACCCTGTTGTTTTTTAGTCATTCTCGGCACCCATCTTGCGCTGACTTAGTCATGCCAAGATGATCGCGAAGAATTTTAAAAATGGTTGCATCTGATACT
The DNA here is from genome assembly GCA_963969515.1 of Yponomeuta evonymella. Classification (NCBI taxonomy): domain Eukaryota; kingdom Metazoa; phylum Arthropoda; class Insecta; order Lepidoptera; family Yponomeutidae; genus Yponomeuta; species Yponomeuta evonymella. Next base: position 3,233,949 of record OZ018354.1, read on the forward strand.
CCTACCAGAAAGGGAAGTTTAGGGAATTTTTAAACACCAAAATCGACAAAAAACGGCCTTTAAATACGCACTTAACAGAAACTGTAGTTCTCATGACACTAGGTGGCGCTGTATTCTTTATCGCGGTCCAGAATGCTGTAAGGATTCTTTGCAGATTGGTTGATTGGTTTGAACAGTGTGGTTTGGCAAGTTTGGTCAAGATCAGTTGACGGGATGATCTTGATCAAACTTATATGGAACCACCTCGTACCCCCATAGCATAAACAAAGAATCAATTAAAGGAATCGGACAAGGTGCTAAGGAATTATCGCTGAACAGAACCTCCACCTTTTTTGAAGTCGGTATTGGATTTACAAAAGTGATTGAAGTCCTATGCTCCCACAGGAGTTAAAGGACCGAAGGAGAAAAGTGTTTGCCCAGAAAATTATTACTTTTCCAGGTTACCTAAAATGCAGCGGGTTCATACGATGCGGCCCCGAAGGATACATAATGCCGGCCAAGTTTAGGAAACACGCGAAAGTTATCTACAACATGAATGTGAGGCCGGACGACGTTTGGGTCATAACTTTTCCACGATCAGGTGAGAATTTTAATGATCTAATGCAATCTGCACAATACTGTGCAATCTGGACAATACTGAGCAATCTGCACACTACAAATTGTAACTTCATTGTATCATCATCATTCAGCCACAAGAGGTCCACTGCTGGACATAGGCCTCCTCCATGGATTTCCAAAAAGACCGGTTGGAAGCGGCTTGCAGCCAGTGTCTTCCTGCCACTTGGATGAGGTCATCTGTCCATCTTGTGGCTGGTCGTCTTACGCTGCGCTTGCTGACTTACTTCATTGTATACACCGGATTATTTTTAAAATGCACAATTCCTAAGTTTGTGTCATTGACAATACCATACAAATACAAATAATATTTATTTCTCCATTCACAAATTAGGTACAATAGTGAAGTGAAATTGAAAAAAATGTATCATATTTTATCACATTGCATTAAAGAAAAATAATAATAACATACTTTATAATAAACTTAACATATTGATAAAAAGGAGTTTGCTCAGCATAAATGTTATGTTGAACACTATGCTGAGTTTGAGCAAATCCCTGTTAAATTAGTGGTGGTACAACATGGCACAATAGAGGTAATTTGTTGAGAGACTCGGTCCTAAACTAAACCAGAGTTATGTATCTTAGGATGTCAGGCCTGGCAAAAACTAGAACAACTAAATATGAAACATACTAAAAAAAACTATTTAGAGGCTAAAAATTCCACCCATGCCGGGACTTGAACCCGCGACTTCTGGCTCACCGAGAGCGCTGGCTCTCCCAACTGAGCTAATAGGCAAGTCCCGGCATGGGTGGAATTTTTAGCCTCTAAATAGGTTTTTAAATTGTCCCCAGCACGGGTTAGTGCAACAAAAAAGAATATAATGAAACATACTGTAGACAAGAATAAAACATTTTATTTGCTAAAGCATGGAAAATACATCAAAGTAACTGGTAAAGTACAATAAAAAAACATGCATGCTCTACCGGATAAGGTGCGCAAGTATCAATCTTAGAGAATAATCTAGATAACAAAGAATCTTAGTAATATTAAACACAAACTATCAGTAACACTTAGAAACTACTTAAAATTAGTATGATGATTAGATAAGATATTAAGAACATTTTTGAAACATGATTCTGTATATCTAATCTAAGGTCCCTACCAATAGAGCGATCTAACTTCTGAGATCATTCTTGAGTGCCCATGTCAAGATGCTGTTCGAATCAAAATAGCGGTTTTCACACAAGAGATCGCTCTTGAGTTCGGGAGAGAAGAATCACGAGGGAGAGACAGTTCCATAATTTACTCCACTGAACCGCTCAAGGTTCGTCTTGATAAAAGGATTAATACGGCCCTTGGTTGAATTGAGTTAATTACGTAATCGACGTTGTCCTAAAAAGATAAAGTTCTGTTTTCATTTGTTTTTAAGAAAAAAAGTTAACGAGCCTGAGCCGAATATTTGTATTTGGTCTGCTTTAACTAATTTGTAAAGCGAAAAAAACTGAATCCGAGTCTACGAAACCGGAATGACATCATCAAAACAAAGAAAACTATAGAGATTATTCCTAATATGTACAAGTTATTTTTTTTTTACAGAGTAAAGAGATGTCAACATCTTGGCGTTTTTTAAACAAACATATTGAACCTCCTTTCAATCACGTGTGAAGCGAACGTTAGAAGGTGGAATTAATGTCATACCCTTATTCACAAAAATACAAGAAAACAGTGAATATAATTGATTTTTGATTGTAGCATTGTATTTACTGAACTTATACCTTTAAAATGCCGTATCGTTTGTAACTATTGCCATGTTTAGGACAAATGGCCATTGTCTCTCCCCCGTGAATTGAGCTATGATGTCTCAAACTACAAAATGAAAAAGTAAATTCGTAATCACTTACTTAAGATTCAGGCTGGCAAAGGTTAATACATCCTTTATGACGCATTGTATACGATTCTACAATAAGATCCCCGAAGACAAAATAAGCTTGCCAGGAATGAGGTTCAAAAAATGTGTAAGGTACACTTTGTGCCAAAAGAGCACTAAAACATTAAAGAACATTATAGATTATTTAGATGACAAAAATGTCTGGAATTAAAGCCAGTTAATGCATGAGTTCTAGGTTTCACAATAATATGCAAAGTTAATTAGAAAAATCTGAAAAGACTAAGTTGAGAGTTTTTTTTTTGGTCCATTTTTACTCCAAAATAATCTAGATTTTGAAATGGACACCTAGTTTTACTTGTAACGTTCATTAAGTCACAGTTTATTTAAAATAAAACCACTTTGATTTTGATTTTTAAGTGATTAAGGTACTTACCACTTCGTGGAATGTTTCAGGCACGACATGGACCCAGGAAATGGTTTGGTTACTGAAAAACGACTTGAATTTCGAAGCGGCTAAAGCGAAGCCGCTGTATAAAAGATTTCCAATGTTAGAGTGAGTATGATTACCTCCACCCTTTCAATTTTATCTTCTATAAAAATAACAATAAATACCTTAGTTGAAAACCATTACAAATTGCTTTGATTATAAACGGGATCATAACTACCGTACTACACATATAAATTTTTAAAAACCATTAACCACGTGAAGGAAAAAAATGTGAAGAAACCGGAATGTCTGAGGTGTTTATATAACTCAGCGCTTGAAATCGCCAATCCGCGGTGGGCAAGCGTGGTAATTACGCCCATACACTCTTTGTTTGAGAGAAGGCCTGTACCCTGCAGTGGAACGTATATAGGCTACATAAAAAATACGCTATTATTCGTCTATTTTTCATCGAAATCATAGTCCCAATGGTTTGGCTCAATCCAGAGGGAGCGTCCCTTGACAATGGTTCCTGATTGATTAATCCGAAACTTCGAAACAGTCATGCCGTTTACCAGATTTCATGCCGCGGTTTTTTAACTTTGATTTACGGCAAATGTTTTGATAATTAGGTTAGAGAACTTGTGGCGAGCACATGTCAACTCTGCGCGCGCACTATAAAACTCCAACATTCCTACATCGCGCAAGCAAAATGTTTCACATGACATACCATAAATATAACGTCCGACGAACATCAGTTGGACCGGCCGTCCCCAGGCATACGATCTGCCTGGCGGTAAATTTCCCTTTATAGTGGAAGAGCACGATCACCCGCTCTTCCCTATAAACTGAAGAAACTATTTTTTGCTTTTACGTGATTTTTATTACACCTTGTGTGTTACCTATCTTTTATTAATTTTATAGTTTGAGCTGTGTTGTATTGCTACAATAAATGTATTTTCTTTCCTTCTGCAAACCGTTTACAAAACAAATAGTAACCATGAGTCACGTCTAGGGAATGCAATACCGGGATACCGGGATCCCGAAATACCGGGATCCCGCACCATTTTTGCGGGACCAGTCCCGCGCCTAAATCGTGCGGGATCCCGCGGGATTTGCGGGACTGCGCAGCGACATACAGCATGTTTTGTTCGGCACGCGGAAGCGCGCGGACTAAGCCGGCCGGCTCGTGAAAGATGTCGCCGAGTGACGGGCGGGGGGATGGGGCGCCGACGTTTGTTTTTGTTAGTTTTTTTGTCAGTTGTAAATTTGTAATTTGCAATTGTTCCGTGACGTAACGCGATCTAATAACGTGCATAGTTTTAATTGTTATAGTGATTGAATTAGGACGATTTGACATAATGAACATAATCTAATAACGTGTGTATTTCTATTTGTTTGAGTGAACTAATCAGGACGTTTTGAAATAACCTAATACTTGGTTTTATTTGATCTATAAACAGAAAGAAGATTTTTCAGTTATGTCGAACAATTCGAACATTGTTTATAAAGACTTTGTCAGTCCAGTTATTGTGTGGAAGTACTTCTTGAAGGCTGAAGATTCCCAGTCGGCTAAATGCAAGTTGTGTAAATCAATCATTAAAACTACAGGTCGATCAACTAAAGGCTTACATGTGCATTTAAAATCAAAACATCAGATCGACAGCAGCAAACAAAATGACTCTTCAGCGCCAGAAGAGGCATTACGACCAGATTCAAATATTGCGACGTCGTCGGCCTCTAACTCTAATTCTTCGGCACCACCACCTACTCCCCGAAGTCACCAACCTACACGGGACGAGTATTCACAAGACGCTCATACTTCTTCAGCTTCGTCATCAAAAAAACGGAAAATAACTGATCATTTCCATAGAAAAGATAATACCGTCGAACATAAAGTGTCACGAATGGTGGCGAAGGATGGCTTACCGTTCAGTGTTTTCTGCACTTCGTCAGATTTGCGCGAGCTTTTTAAAGCAGGTGGTTATAAATTACCTACAAGTCCAACCTCGATAAAACTTATGGTCATGAATTACGGAATGACACTGAAACTAAAAGTTCGAGAAGACCTTTTGAAGTTAAAAGAAACTAGTCTTCGTTTTACTCTGACATTTGACGAATGGACTTCCTTGAGAAACAGGCGCTTTCTAAATCTAAATATTCATGCCTTCTATAAAAATAAGCCCACTTTTTGGAACTTAGGCCTGATACGCATTTTTGGTAGCTTACCTGCAGAAGCCTGTATCACAATGTTATTAAAAAAACTTTCAGAGTATGACCTGGACATGGACAAGGATGTCGTCAATATTACTACAGATGGTGCCAAGGTAATGGTAAAACTTGGCCGTCTTATCAAGCCCAATCAGCAACTTTGTTATGCCCATGGATTACAGCTCGCTATAATTGATGTTATTTATAAAAAACAAGACTCATCTGAAACGTCACAAGACGGAATAAATAAACAAAACGAGATAGTCAATGATACTGGTACTGGTGAAGTAAGGACAGAGAACGATTCATCAGACATTGAATCGGATGATGATAACTTTGAAAGTGTGGACAGTGGCTTTGATCTGGTTCTTCCCACGAGCGAAGTAGATTTGTCATTAGAATACTCAAAAATAATACAAAAACTGAGAAAGGTCGTCAAGCTTTTTAAAAATTCACCGACCAAAAATGATTTACTGCAGACATATATTGTAAAGGACTTCGGGAAAAACTTAAGTTTATCGTTAGACTGTAAAACGAGATGGTCTAGTCTTTTAGAAATGATAACTACATTCAACAAAGTCAAATTGTGTGTATCTAAAGCTTTACTTGATCTAGGCCTGTCTGCTAATCCAGATTACTTCTTCAGTGAAGAGGAATATACTGTGTTAAGTGACTTAGAACGAGTTTTCCAGCCAATGAAACTAGCTGTAGAAGTTTTGTGTCGGCGGGAGTCGACTCTAATCACAGCTGAAACAACATTGAGATTCGTGATCAGCAAGTTGGAAGGACAACATTCAGTTTTAGCCAAGAAACTTGCTACTTCATTAAGAAAACGAATTACAGAGCGACGGACCAATATGACTGCGGTTTTATTGTACTTACAAGACCCTGCAAAGTACGAAGAAGATAGAATTGAATTCATGCAAGACGAAACTTTTAAGTTACCTGCAAAGAGTGTAATCCGAAAAGAAATTATAAATGTTATTGAAAGACTACAATTTAATAAGAGAGACCCAGCATTACCATTAACGTTAGTCTCATCAGAGGCTTCAACATCTTCTATCTCTACTCAGGAATCACAGGATGATTTACCTCTTTCTATAGTGGCCGGAATGATGCGAACAGAAAGCACGGAGCCTGAAGCAATATCTCTTAGAGATGAACTGGAACAAACACTATCGCGTTCTAAAACCGCTGGTCGATCTTCTTCGGGGCTTCATTCTCTTGAAGGTATAATCAGGAAAGAAATGAATTTGTTGCAGTCTGGTGGGCTTAAAGGTGAACATCTTCAGTTCGTCTACAATGCGTTGTTAACAGTTGTGCCCACCAGCGTGGAAGCGGAAAGGGCATTTTCTGCTGCCGGATACCTAGCATGCAAAGTAAGAAGCCGTTTAGCTGACAAAACCATTGACACGCTGTGTTTTATGCGCAGCTACTTCCAAAATAATGAATAATTGTTTTTTGTTTGTTTGTAATAGTTATTTTATTTCTAATTAGTGACTGATTGATTTGATAACTTAATAAATAGTTTCACAAAACTATTGAGAGGCTATGTTTTATGCGCATTTGCGCAGCTACTTCCAAAATAATGGATAGTTGCTTTTTGTTTGTTTTGTTTGTAATAGTTTTTGATCTTTGTTTGTAATTGTTATTTCTGATTTGATTACTTAATAAATAGTTTTAATAATATTTTTTACTTTCATTTTAAGTTCTATAGTCTCGTTTATGATACAGGATTCCTCTCTTTTTTCAATTACTTTAAAAAAACACGCGGGATCCCGCAAATACCTGGATCCCGCGGGATTGAACCTTTCAATCCCGCGGGATCCAGCAATTGAAATTTTAGTGCGGGATTGCATTCCCTAGTCACGTCCCATACTATGTTCCCAACTCCGGAGGCTTAAGCCGTCATATTTACTCTCCGCAGAATCACGTCTCACGTGCCGGAGCTCGGCGTTCAATTGATAAAACTGAATTTCATGAACTTGGGCAATTTCCAAGGATTAGATTCCGCCGTCCGCTCGCCGAGCTGGGAGGCAATCGAGAATGCACCCTCTCCCCGGTTCATAAAGACCCATTTGCCGCTGTCGATACTGCCGCCGAGTTTGCTCAGTACAGCCAAAGTGGTGTACGTGGCAAGGGATCCCCGGGACATAGCGGTCTCGTACTATTATTTACAAAAACTGGTCGCGAGGAGCATTATGAGGGCGACGTTCATCGATTTCTGGAACGCTTTCAGGAACGATCTGTGTGAGTAGCGCTTGCCTTTTTGTCTGTGCCAGTTGATACTGCTGAACTACACCAGCAATTAGGTGATCGACGTTAAATAGCTGTCGTATGTCTTTTGTATATGGTTTGACCATACTGCTTTGAACTTACTGCTGATTAGACCGTAGATTGGTGATTTTTAGAGTACGCGAAAGGGTTAGTGCGCAATGTGATACTTCTGAAACTCTAATTAAAACCGGTGAAGTGTCACTCCTAATATTCCATAGTGTTTATGTATTCTGATCTCTCCATCTGATCGCGGTCAACAAAGTGGTCTAAGTGGAGTTTATTTTCGCCTCGAAGGCAGTGCCTAACATTGTTCCATTCAACACACAGCCCCGCTTCTCTCGACGCTATTGTGTTAGAAATGCGTCACAATGAAATGCAATAAGTCAGAAATAACGACTAAGTTAATGTTTTAGTCAATCAAACGTATTTATAGATAAATGCACTCAATATAACGCAAGTTGGCTAAATTAACGCCGAGGGTACAGGGGCAGTAAATTCTTTACGTTGAAATAAATTTTTGATTCCTGATTTCATAGATAGATTCGCTGTTAGTTATTCATGTATCCATCGTCGTTTTGCTTCCAGTGCCCTGTACTCCAGCAGTCAGTCACGCCAACGAAGCCTGGCTTCAAAGGCACAATAAGAATCTCCATTTTATATTCTACGAGGATCTCAAGAAGGTAAGACAACACAGTATCAACGAAGTACAACACACTAACAGTTTTTTTTTTTCTGAACATAGCTTGGTTTCCACTTATGAAACCATGAAGAAGGAACACGCCAGGATGCATAACACCTGCAGTCCTGCATACCGCGTAACATAAGCAGCCTATATTCGTCCCACTATAGGGCACAGACCTTCTCTCAGGGAGAGAGTATGGGCTTAATCACCACGCGTGCCCAACGTGGATTGGCGATTTCAAGCGCTGAGGTATGTGAATAGCTCAGATACTCAGGTTTCCTCACGATGTTTTCCTTTAACGTAAGCGAGTGGTATTGCTACTCTAACTTCACAAATATACATAACTTAGAAAAGAAAGTCATAGGTAGGTACTGCTGCAAATTCTTTAAAAAAACATCGTAATAGCACTTGTACAATCATTAAAACACATGTATCTTCATTAAACACATCGTAATAACACTTATATATTCAATGACACTGTCACAAACTGTCCACAAGCTACAGGCCACTACCCTTTCCACTCTTCACGTCAACACGGGTTAGTTGTTAAGTTGTTTTAGAGCTGATTTTTCAATAGTCAGATAAAACATAACTGGAGAATAAAACTGATGTTGTCACTCTCTTGTCGTATGATTTAGACAGTGATAGCATGCAATTTATTCGCCAGTTAACTTTTATCTGACTATTGAAAAATTGGCCCTTAGTGCAATAAATATTTTTTTATTCAATCTCATACGGGTATAACGCGCGTTACAAGAGTGTGCGTATTCGAAACGCAACGCAAGCGCAGACCGCATACAGCAGCAGCACGTCGTCAAATAAACACAATATTCGAATAATTCGTTTGTTGCACACCCTATCGCCATCGCTAATTCATAGGCTGAATAAATGCATAGTTCCCTCCAGACTCGTGGTCACCCTACGATGTTCCTCTGGGGGGGGGGACGCGGAATTTGCGTTTACTCGTAGTCCCCCTCGATGCAATGTGGCATGTAATTGGCTTAATAGTTATCGGTTCAAAAATTCTGTATAGTACTACGCATATGGCCATAATTTAAATAAATAAATAAATTCTGGAGTACTCATTTGTGATTTTCCTTGCCGTTATGTTTATGTAGATAGATGGGTATGTTCCGCAACCTGCAACTGGGGTTCCTCAAGTTTATACTAAATAAGTTACCGGACCATATACATACCACATTGCATCCCACGGTTAAGTGTGAATCAAGGGGGACTAAGAGTAAATGCAAATTCCTTATTGTCCCCCTAGGGGAACATCTTAGGGGGACCACGAGTCCGGAGGGGCATAGTTTTATCTGAGTCCTACCCGAAAGGAGTCATTAAAGCTCTGCTGCTCTATGCTGTGACTCCGAGTCTGTGTATTTTGTCGTAGTTACACAAGAGTTATACTCTTCTAGGACCTACCCCAAGAGATCCGGCGCATGAGCAAGTTCCTTAATCAAGTCTATTCGGATGAGCAATTGGAGTTGCTACGGAGACACTTGAGCTTCGACAGCTTCCAGAAGAATAAACACGTCAACAACACGACTGAGAGCAAGGACGGTGATGCGAAGGTGCAGTTTGTACGGAAAGGTTAGAAAACTATCTCTCTCACACACACACGCTCTCTTTCTCAACATAACCACAACATTGAAATGTATCCGAGACTCGATGATAGGCGTCGAAATTTATGATACAGGCTCGCCTAAATTCCGTTTTTAATTCGATGCAAAAACAAATGAGGCAGTGTTACTACTATAAAATATTTAGTTAAACTCGGCGGTAGATTTTTTTACCGTAAAAAAGTAGACTCCTGTGACGAAAATCCTTATTGCATAAAAGAAAAAAATAATATTTAATTCAATTCAATTCAAATATTTTTATTCATTGTAAAAACAGAATGTTTACTTAATGAACGTCAAAGTAGTTAGTTTCACAATTAATGGATTATGTGGAGAAGAAGCTAACAAAAAAACTCCACATTTATTCTTTTCAAAACACGTTTTAACTTAATTAACAGAGTTTTTAACCTAAAATTAGTCATGAATGTGTTGAACACTAGTCACAATCGTCCTTTAAATAATATTAATCTACTGTTTAATGCCAAACATCTTTGTCTTCTAAATAATCCTTGATGTTATAGTAAGCCTTTTTGCACAAAATGTGCTTAACACATTTTTTAAATCGCGTTGGAGGTAAATCTAATATATCTTGAGGAATTTTGTTGTAGAACCTTATACAGTGCCCCATAAAGGATGTGTTAACTTTTGCAAGTCTACATAGTGGAAATGACAATTTATGTTTATTTCTAGTATTAACATTATGGTGGCCACCAACATTTTCGAAGTCTTTGATATTTTTTCTAACGTACATAATATTTTCATAAATGTATTGACATGCTAAGATGTTGGTTTCTTTGAAGAAATCTCTTAGCGAACCCCTACTACCTAACTTGTAAATAAATCGGATGGCTCTCTTCTGCAAGATGAAGATAGTCTCAATGTCTGCTGCCCGGCCCCATAGTAGTATACCGTAGGACATAATACTATAGAAGTAACTAAAATAAACAAGCCTAGCAGTTGCAACGTCAGTGAGTTCCCTAATTCTTTTCACTGCATATGCTGCAGAGCTAAGTCTGTGTGCTAATTTTACAATATGTGGACCCCATTGTAGTTTTGCATCGATTGTGATGCCCAGAAATACAGTATCATCTACAAATTCTAGTTTTTCATGTCCAATTACTATGTTGTTCTCAACTACTCGTACGTTAGGTAAGGAAAACTTTATACATTTTGTCTTTTTAGAATTTAGCAGCAGATTATGTGCTGTGAACCAATCTAGTACTTGCGAGAGAGCATTATTTGCATCGTCAAGATTATTTTCTTGTCTCCTTATTTTAAAAATAAGTGACGTGTCATCAGCAAGTAACACTATCTCAGACATTTTTTGTACCATAAACGGTAAATCATTTATATAGACTAGGAAAAGGAGCGGCCCTAAGATAGATCCTGCGGGACTCCTATTTTTACAAGTGAACCCGAGGATTTAATACGATTTACGTCTGCTTTTTGGACCCTTCCTTCTAAATACGATCTTAAAAGATCTAAACCTGCACCCTTTATTCCGTAGTGTTTTAACTTTAGGAGTAGCGTTTCGTGGTCTACACAATCAAATGCTTTTGATAAATCACAAAATATGCCTACTGCATCCTTGCGATCCTCCCACGCGCTGAAAATATGTTTAAGTAACATAACTCCGGCTGTTGTATTCCGCCCTTTAGTAAAACCAAATTGCTGGCTATGAAAGAGTTGGTAATTATTGAAATGCGTAAGTAATTGATCTAAGATGATCTTCTCAAATATTTTACTTAATACTGGTAGTACTGAGACGGGCCTAAAATTGGTCGGATCGTGTTTATCACCGCTTTTAAATAGGGGTACTAGTCTACTATATTTCATGAGATCCGGAAATACTCCCTCATCTACACATTTATTGAAAATTTTTGCTAACGGTAAAGCTAGGACATGGATCACTGTTTACACAATTACACATAAAAGAAATTTATTTAAAAAAATACCAACGTAGCACTCACAATTTTTACTTGGAAATAAAATGGGATTATACGAGTATTTTTTTACATATTGGCCACCACCTTGGATTTGAGGTTTGACACTATTTTCAAGACGTCATTTATTTTCAAACGTTTTCATGAAGAAGTAGAAACTGACTGATTGGTGACTGACTGACTGACTGATTGACATATCAACACACAGCCCAAACCACTGGGTCTAGAGACTCCAAATTTGGCACATAGGTGCACTAAGAATGGATTTTTCAAAACTGACCCCCTAAAGGCGTGAAACGGGGTTCCAAAGTTTGTATGGAATGATAAGATTAGTAAAAATATAAAAATAATAATAACGACTTGTGAATAAATAAATATCTATAAATGAATCCCTATTTCTCTTGGTTGTGGCATCACGCGTGAACGGCTGGACCGATTCGAATTCAATATTCACAGTTAGGATATGACAATAGCTGTCGTGTCAATATAATTATGTAATGTAAGCCAATGTGTATGCATTTGTAAATTTTTCGCAAAATTATGTTTTTATGTGTCTACACTATTATTAGAAAACGTATAGAATTGAATGAAAAAGTTAGTGTAACATTTTTTTTATTATTAGAGTTAGTTTATTGATTTTTTTTTTATATTTCTGTGTTTTTCTATGACCTTTATCATCTTTTCATTCACGTTTCTCTTTCATTCATTTATTTATCATTTATGCAGTGGTTTTTACTCATTACTAAAAAGTCTTCATGTCCTTTACTGTAGATTCAACAACATACAATGTCACCCCGATCAATTTTTTTGTCATATAAATACCACATTTAGTAAGGACATGGCGAATAGCAATGAAACTTTACCAATACCTATGTTTAATGCATATCGATCGAATCTGAATCGATTTAATCGTGTTTAGTATTATTTGTAAATACGCTACGGAACCCACGGTGAGCTAGTCCGATTTACACTTGGCTGGTTTCCTACAGCTTACTGATTCAACTTACTTATTCTAATTCATTTTTCTTTTTAGGAGAAGCCGGTGGTTGGGTAGAATACTTTGACGAGAAGATGGTTGTACAAGCTGAGGACTACCTGATCAAACGACTGACGAAGTACGACATCTGCTATCCATCAGTCTCACTCGATATCACTCTGTGCACGCATTTATAAGGTAGAAATTGCACTTAAATTATCATAGTTTTAAGCGTTAAGTTTGTATAAAAGCACTTTTTAGATGTTCAAAAGTTATTTAGTCTTAGAACTCTTAAAATTATTATTAAGTCCTGATTCAGTTCCTTGAAATTTTGTTTGAAGAGTCCGACCGGGGGCCTTTTACTATGAAAATTCGCTGTACATTGCTAAGTCGTTCAACCCCACAGAATAATAATTAAAAATAAGTTCTGTTTTTTTTTTCAAGAAAATATGAAATTTGGGAGTCTGGGCATATTTCGATATGGGCTGCTTTATTTAATTTTTAACGCGAAAAAAAAACAATCAGAGTCTACGAAACCGGAAGTACGTCATGCACGGAAGTACGTCATCAACTGCGATCCTACGAGCTGTCAGTTTCTAGTGATACATACCATGGCGCGATACAAAAACTCTTTAAATAAACAAAACTAACAAGACTCCTAATTTGTGCAAACGTAATATAGATATATTATTATCCTTTATTGTACACAAGAAAGAAATATTTTACACATAAAAACAAAGTAATAAGGACTAGTACATATTATATTATATTTATATTATTATATTTGTTTTTTTACGGAATACCGAGATGTTAATATCTTTGCGTTTTTCATTCAAAAATATTAAAGTTATTAAATATTTCATTCACATGTTTAACCAACGTTAGTAGGTCGAATTAATCACATAAATAAAGAAGTCACTGAATATTAGGTATTAATTTAATAATTTATGCTACAGCATTATGTTCACTGGCCTTTAAAATGAAGTATAATTTATAACTATGTCAATGTTTAGGAAAATGCCCATTACATCGAATTGTCACAATAAACCATGAACTGCATGTAGTTCTATGAAACAGGCCCCTGGCTCTCATTCGCAGAGCGAAACCTGTCATGTTTTAATTCTTAGAATCTAATGGTAAAAGGCGATGTCCTGATTAAATTGACTTACTTGTGAGCTGATTGCTGATTGCGTTTTTGTTTGGGATCTCGACTCGCGATTTCATTACCGAATCATTCAATAAAATCTTGAGCCAAACGACAGTAAGGGGCTGAACGCACTTGCGGGCACCTACTCGTAACCTCGAGCGGGTGCGGGTAACGGGGTAAGTAAGTAAGTAAATTTAATTATATCCAAAAAGAAATTACAATACTTTATAAATAAGCGAGGTACGTATACTCAAAAAAAATCTGAATGTGAAATGAGAGTCTGAGTGAACTGAAAATGCGCGAATTTCAGTACATTTCCATACATTTTATACATGCGGGCATTTGACCGCTTGCTTAGTAAACGCTTTGATGAATCACATCCGAAATGAGACAATTCGTTCAGGCGATTGACGCTTGAGGTGTCAATCTAAGGTGATTGACAAAGCCTACAAGATTAGCAAGCTGCAGTGGCAGTGGGCTGCTTGTCTATGCCGAGGAACCGATGGTCGATGGGGTGCACAGTTTCTCAAACGGAGACCACGCCCTGGCAACCGCAGCTGCGGACGTCCACCAGCTCGCTGGACCGACGATCTGAGGCAGATTGCTGGAAGCGGCTGGGTGAGGGTGGCCGAGGACTCTTTGAGGGACTCTTGTGTCCAGCAGTGGACGAGTACCTTCGGGCTGATTGACTGATTGATAAATAACCGTTAGCGCCCTAAGACACAAAGGGAGGCGTCGACTAACGAAGTAAACTCCAACAAGCCCTGCGAAGCTACATCATAAGCAGCCTATGTACGTCCCGCTGTAGGGCACAGGCCTTTTTTCAGAGAGAGAGTATGGGCTTAATCACCACGTGTGTCCACCGTGGATTGGCGATTTCGAGCGCTGTGGTATGTGAATAGCTCAGACACTCTGGTTTCCTCACGATGTTTTCCTTCACATTTAGCGAGTGGTAGTCATTAACTTTCCTTTTTTTCTCCTTTTCTTTTCAGCGTTCGTTTGTTTGATTACTTCGTTTAATAAAAACAATTTACAATTAACTGTTATGTTTTTTACGTTTACGATGTTTGTTCAATATACATTGTACTTCTATTTGTTGTTCCTGATAAAGAAAATAAAAATAAAGTGCATAGTGTCGGCTTCCAGCCTTAACTTTGCAGCCGTTAGTTTGAAAAAGTTTAAAAAAGGTGATTCCCCACTCGCGTACAAGCGGTAACAAACTTGTGAAGTTACTTTAGTTTCAATACAGCACAAGTTGGTGTTGCTACAAGTTGCAAGTACCCGTTATAGGTAGTCTGCTTTAGCTTGAATTATCACTAGGGTTGCCACAAAATAATATTGGTAGCCATCATAATGCTAATACTAGGAGTAGACATAATTTGTCATTTCCACGATAGACTTGCAAAAGTTAATAATAGGGTTTAAAGTATGAAATTGCCGTTTTATTGCAATAGGTTCTTTGAATTGACATAGAATCTTCATGGTTTGAGGTTTTCGAATGAAACTTTTTTCAAATGGTTTCTATGATGTTCTTTTTTTAAAAAATGTGAAACATTTGAATATCGACTTTCAATTGTTTTTGTTATTCAATTTAGACAAGAAAGATCGATACTGCGAAAATTCGAGTGATTTTTGAATACGAGTTCCGACGCGGAACTAACGCGGCAGAAACAGCCCGCAATATTAGTGCTGCGTTTGGAGAGGGGTCTACTAATGAACGCACCGTGCGATTTTGGTTTAAACGCTTTCGTGATGGAAATTTCGACTTAGAGAACGAGCCACGAGGAAGACCGCCCACACAGGTGAATAACGATGAATTAAGAGAGATAGTGGAAGCCGACCCTAGTCAAACTACCCAGGAATTAGCGGCATGATTTAACGTTACCTTACACACAATATAGACTTACTTGCGTCAAATCAATAAAATAAAAAAATACGAAAAATGGGTGCCTCATAATCACTCGAATTTTCGCAGTATCCATCTTTCTTGTCTAAATTGAATAACAAAAACAATTGAAAGTCGATATTCAAATGTTTCACATTTTTTAAAAAAAGAACATCATAGAAACCATTTGAAAAAAGTTTCATTCGAAAACCTCAAACCATGAAGATTCTATGTCAATTCAAAGAACCTATTGCAATAAAACGGCAATTTCATACTTTAACCCCTAATACATCCTTTATGGGGCACTGTATTACGTTCTACAGTAAGATTTCTCAAGATATATTAGAGGTGCCTCCAACACGGTTTAAAATTAATAATGTATTAAGCACTCCCTGTGCAAAAAGCCTAATATAACATTAAGGATTATTTAGAAGATAAAGATGTCTGGTATTAAAATAATGTTAATGGGGACGACTGTGTCTAGAGTCTCATCCATGAGTAAGTAATAACTTTAGGTTGAAAACTCAGTTAATTAAGTTATAACGTGTTTTGAAAAGAAATTGTGGAGTTTCTTTATTAGCTTCTTCTCCACATAATCTATTAATTCTGAAACTAACAGCTCTGAGGCTTTGACGTTCATTAAGAAAACATGTTATTTTTGTAATGAATAAAAGATTTTGTATTTCAATAATCATATTCTTAGACGAAATGGAATTCATTTATACCGGTATGAGTTCTTAATATATTACAAATTATTATTTATAGTCAGACCACTGGGCTTTGATTCTGTTTGTACATTACAGTAACAGATTTACGGTCGGGTCACGTGACATGTTTTTTCATTCCATTGACGCCTAGAAGGTTTTATATGTGTGCGAACGTGGACTTGAAGTGGCAATGAAATTAAATCATCGCGTCCATTCAGTTGTCACTGTACTACAATACATTAACAGAATCTAGGCCCTGGTCCTAAACAAGGATCCCTGTGCCCTATAGTCAAGGCAAGGTCGAACAAACTTGGAAATACACCCATACTGAGGCAATGTATTTTAAATGACGTCATTTATCACGCACACTTAACACATATTAGCCGGTACGTTATTAAGATAACATTAAATCCGGACTAATCTCCAGAACATTTGTATACAGCGTGATCTCAATTTACGAAATTAAACTTAGGCTAATATCAAGGTTTGCTCATTCGAATCAAGCACGGCGGCCTCCCGCGGGAATCGAATTCACATGACTTGGTAGTTGAGCGTGTTGCCGCTAGACCAACGAAGCAGTCAAACTAATAGGGCTGCCAAGGTAACCTAATTTAAGGTTGTCTGACCACCAGCTGCAAGGAGGGTTTCTATTAGACCAACGAAGCAGTCAAACTAATAGGGCTGCCAAGGTAACCTAAGGTTGTCTGACCACCAGCTGCAAGCTTTTTCTATTTATTTATTTATTTATTATACCATAAGAACTTACAGTTGCCCAAAACGCTCTTACAGTTACTATAACTATTACAGGTACATTATACTAATTACATAAGTGTAATCTTAAATGTACAGCAATATTAAACATGGAGTCAACAAAGATGTCAACATGTTGGACCGCGGTAACAAACTCGTTGAGCAGGGCGAGGGCCCTGGCCGTGGGCGCATTGTTAGCGCAGCGCGTGCGCAGCGAGAGCTCCGCGAACAGCTGGTGCCGGCGCCGCCCCGCACGCACGTATTTGTCGGGGACCAAATTCCCGTTACTCCGCTCTATCAAAGCTAAAGCTTTATTACAAATTTTATATATATATTTTAATCAATACAGTTTTAATTTAGATTAATTTTTCACTGTTTTTGTAATGAATTGAAATGAATTCTGCTGTGATGTTAACATTTTTATTATTATTGCTGTTATTACTGTCAAATATGGACCCAGGTCTGAAATAAATATTTTCATTCATTCATTCATAAAGCTCCAAAGCTCTCCAATAAATTTTCAAAATCTAAAATCAAATCAGCCATGAAAGATCATTAGAGGAAGAACAGTAAAATTTTAAGTAACTCACTGTAGCTATAACAAAATATCCATGAATCGTTTAATTTACAGAAAAAGTTCGAACCGGATTGGCTCCAGGTTCGCTGCTTTTCAATATAATAATATTGAAAATATGGACCTATAGCGGAGCCGCGATTTTCGATTGTTTTTCACTACTGCCGAAACAATAAATTATAATTAAAACCGGCCAAGTGCGTATCGGGCCACGCACAGTATCAGGTTTCGTAGAAAGAACGGGTCTCATCTGCTTTACAAAAGTAACAACTTCATTAACGTAATTTTCGATGGATTCTGTAAGAAGTTTACCTTTTAAAAGTTGGTAGCCTTTTACTTATTAACTTGTAAAGCCTACTTAGCCGTGATAGTTTTCTTTTTAAGTTCATTGTATGTGCTACTACCCTGATTTTTTTCAGCTTTCTACAATCAACCGTTTAGCCAAGACAGGGGGGGACGCCCTACTCGAACAAAAGTTTGCGCTTTAAAGCTTAATATTTCGCAAACGGGACCCTAAATCAAAAAATTATCTAGCTACGCCCACAATATTTTTAAACGACCAATCCAACGATACCACTCTATGGCGTAGGCGAGAAAAAAGTCATTACATCCCTGATTTAGTGTACATAGGGGAAGTAGACATTTTTATACAGTTTTTGGCGTGATTAATATATAACATGTCTATGTCAAATTTCAGCTCTCTCGTACTAATTGTTTCTGAGCTAGGCCGCGGACCGGCAGACGGACAGACAGACGGATGGACATGGCGAAACTATAAGGGTTCCTTGTCGACTGCGGAACCCTATAAACCGCCAAAGAGCGTGTCGGGCCACGCACAGTGTAGGATTCCGTAGAAAGGACTTCTTCACACAATATGTCAGTTAAAGTTTATCAAATACAACAACTTTTGTTGCATATGGCAAACTTTAACCGACATGTGTCTGACCGACATCTGGACACTTAAAGCTCGCACTCGGCGTAGAATAGACGCATTCGAAATACGAGTATGGTGTTTGGCGCCGAATGCTCTCCGCATATCATGGACGGCGCATGGCACAAACGAGTCCATTCTCAAAGAGCTCAACATCAAAAGTGGACTCTCCACCACTCCTCAGCTTCTTTGGACACATCGCCAGGACGGGGCCAGATGGCCTCGAAAAAGTCATCGTCACAGGACGTATAGATGGGAAGAGGAGTCGAGGACGCATGCCAACGAGATGGACCGATGCAATCATGGCGATCACCAATACAACGCTGCAGGCTACCATCAATCGAGCTCAAGATAGAGTGGCTTTGAGAGTGATGGTCAACCAATCGGGCAACCCATAGTCACGTCCCTCAGCTATGAGGATACGTCAAAGAAGAAGAAGAAGGTAAACTTTTGTCCTACGACTTACCATTTTTCAAAAAATTTAAAGTATTTTTTACGCTTTTCTGCTTTAGAGCTGCGCTGTTTGATAGATAATGCTTGAAACGAAATAGAAAGGATACTCTTCTGTGTAGGACAATGATGTATTGAAAGCAACATTAGTAGAACGCGCATCGCGTGAATTTAGTAAAATCATAATATATGAGGCCTGAGACACACAGAAAGGACTTTGGGCGAGGGCGCGGAAAAGACGCGTCGTCGTTCCAATTCACTTTCATACAAAATGTACTGAAGGAACGGGACGAAACCCACACAGAAGAGACAGGGCGAGGGCGCGGACTCTATGCAACGCGTCGCGTCTTTCACGTCTCGTGGGCCTGAGCCCTGACTTTTCGACAAATAATAATCCGAAAAACTGATAGAACCAAAGTTGTTGCCTAGCACAAACTCTAAATTGGGTGTCATGAATTGCGCATTATAAAAATAAAAACGGAACATAAACTCACGTCTGGGAGAACGGGGTCCGCCACTTGCCACGATCCTGACAGATCTAATAGAAAGCAATAACCAGGATATTTTTTTAAAAATAACCCAGTTATAGGTGGCTACTGTCAATAGGGCAACCCTGGTAACCGCCAGGGAACTCCCGGGCGTGTTAGGTATCTGTGCATGGCACAAACTTTAGTGATTAATCGCCCGAAACTGAAACCTGCCGCGCCGCGCTATCGATTCACTTTGTCCCGGATTTTATGCAGTGCGGAGTGCTAGTTACAAATTGAATTTAGTTACAGTCTAGTCGCCGAGTTGACCTAGTTAGGCGCACTCTGTTTCACATTGGCATACAAATGATGGGACCAAGTCATAGGTACATGCCCGCACCGGGGATCGAACCTGGGTCTCCCACTTCCGAGTCCGAGGTTCTACCCACTAGGCTACACGTATACATACTTCTAATTATTTAAATTATTTCTAACTTTTTAGTGCTGTAGTGTTACGAAGTCGGTTTTTATTTTTTATTTATTAAATTTTATTTTTAAATTTTTAGTGGGGGGTCGGGAGACAAATATACGATTCCCTTATAACCGTAATTTACCCTACTTAATTCGTTGCTTTAAAATTTTACGGTCTCAATTTCCATCCCCGAAAATCTTCACCAGAACATCACCAAATTACGAGTTTTATACAATTCAACTATAAGATACCATCTGATCGTGAAGATGCAGAAATGGCGTACCAATCCGATTAATATTTAAATTCTGAATATGATGATTAATGAACGATTACTAAAATTATACATTTCTGAATGGTTTTGTTTATTATATTTCAATTTGATTTAAATGTAATTTAAAAAAACAAAAGGTTACTTACGGTTTCTCTTTTCTCAATTCAATATCTATCTTCACGTACGTAGGAACCTTTGTAAAAAAGTTCGCATCATATAATTTTATAAAAGTACTAAGTGTAAACAAATAAAGTGGCCAATTCAAATTGGTTTACTATATTAAAAGCTGCCACATAAAGTGAAAATGTGGCGCCTTTAAATCAGATCAGAAAACCTATTCGGTTTTCATTAACACGCTATACATCGAATTGTCATAATGAACTAAAAATTGTAGATTTATGAAACGGCTCTAGATTCCGTTTTTGCTAATGTGCGTAAAACCATATCACGCCAATGAATTTGACAGTGGAGTGGAGATAAAAAATATTGTTAAAGATAAACGGTTATAAGACCGTTTATCTTTAAAAAAGTCTTTGTAAAAAGTCGATTTCACTAAAACACTCTTAAGACAAAATACAGAAAACAAACAAAGCGGAATATGCATCGTATAAAAGTAGCACAAAGAGCTATGAAGCGAGCCATGCTAGGTAGGTAGATCGGGTGCCCAACGTCATTCGTCGCAGGACAAAGCGGCTGTCCCAAAAATAAACACAGTAAGGGTTAATTTAAATAACACAGTAAGTTTTTTTTATCAAAACCGAGATATTTCCGCTGTTGGTTACTAGAACCAAAAAATTACCAAAACAACCAATGAAATACCAATAGGGTATTTCTCAGTTTTGAAAAAAAAAATGTCCCTCACTGTGTTTATTTTTGGGACAGCCGAAAGGTCGACAACATTGGCGAAAGAGTCTCGAGATGGAACCGGAAATGGGCGGGACACCTTACAAAGTCGGCGGAGGGTCCGTGGATGCGGATGGCAAGGGACCGTGAGAGATGGCATTTGGAGGAAAAGACCCAGCAGTGCGCAGCGGTGGGTTGATCCTGATGATGATGACTCTGAAGACGGAGTAAAAGCCGGCTTTTGAGGGGAGTATCTGTCATAAGCCAGCTTTAACTCCGTCTTACGAGTGGAATCCACTTTTTATGAGACCGAAAAAAAATTACAAATTCGGCTCAGAAAAAAAAACAATAATAACTCGCACTGCAACTGTTCTTGTCCACACATATCAACGGCCTATACAAAATGTGCATATAGCATTCGGCGACCTACCTAATTAAAAACTTTTCAATTAAAAACAAACATAATACAAAAACCACCGACTCGCTTGTTCATTTCATTATATTTCAGGCAACTTTAACAAGCAAATCGACTCACAAATCGGGAAGAACCGAACGGCCGTTTCAGTAAACTCTCTTATTTACTAAACACCTCTCCCCTTACGATTGTCTGTCTCTCTTTTTCCCGTTTTGTCTCCCTCTCTTTCTCTATATCTTCTTCTTTTTACCAGGTTTGAGCAATGCTGCCTGAGTATATATTCCTCTCTCCTTGCCATTGTCTCACTGTCTGTACTCACCAGGTCGGTTAACTCAAGTCTAATGGATCTAAATCCATTATGTAACTGCTGTTAACTTTTTTGCCATTTCAAAATCGGTAAATAAAACTACGAGTAGGTTAAGAGGGTGTACACACAAACATATTATATTTTGAATTTTTGTGTTCTCAACTTATTTTTCGCTGAAGCTTCACTTGAATCGACACCCAAAATTATTATTTGGAGAGTCGACCCAAGTGATTTTATTTTTAAAAGTCTTTATTTGACATAGCCCACCGGATTAGCATGCTGAAGTGGCAGTGGGCCGGCCATATTATCCGAAGAACTGATAACCGATGGGGTACACGAGTTCTTGAGAGGAGACCGCGGATCGGTAAACGTAGTGTAGGACGTCCTCAGACTCGGTGGAGCGATGATCTTCGCAAGGCGGCTGGCAAGAGCTGGGTGAGAGTAGCCGAGGACCGTTCTCAGTGGCGTAGGAGAGGCCTATGTCCAGCAGTGGACAAGCATAGGCTGATGATGATGATGATGATTTGACATAAACATTATGTATGGTAAAAACCAAAACACGGTCATAGCTTAATTGTCATAAACTAAGATACATTATCGGGCATACGATCTGCCTGGCGGGAAATTTCCCTTCATAGTGGAAGAGCACGATCACCCGCTCTTCCCTATAGTGGTGACCCTCGACAGAACAATGTCAACCTTCCTTCGCTCTCGCAGCACCCCACATACAATCAGTCTCAAAGCAAGGCCAGCACCCTCTTCCCTCTCACCTCATCAGTTCCACTACAGTCAACGCACCGACTACTGGTACTGATGGTGATCTCCCCCAACCCCTCGGCACGGCAGCCACACAGCAACAGCGCACATTGCCAGTGGTACAGCAGCCTTCACCGGTTCCTACCACATGCGCGGACCCCATGGTACTGTCGCCGGTGAAGTGACTGTTAGCCGCCGAACACCCTCAACCGCTAGTCGACTCACTGACTCAGCGCCTCCTGGCACTTGCAGGCTTTAGAGCACAGACTTCGATTCCTATCAGACCTAGCTATGCGTAGCTACGGTCTTGAAGGGGAGTGATGTGGCGAGCATATGTCAACTCTGCGCGCGCACTATAAACTCCAACATTCCTACATCGCGCAAGCAAAATGTTTCACATGACATACCATAAATATAACGTCCGACGAACATCAGTCGGACCGGCCGTCCCCAGGCATACGATCTGCCTGGCGGGAAATTTCCCTTTATAGTGGAAGAGCACAATCACCCGCTCTTCCCTATACACCTATTTAAACTTTTTGCTTAGACTGGGAAACTTGCAACAACAGCATTTACTTACTTCGGCGGATTCGTATGAGTAGTTTAGATTACATAACGTTATAATATGCTCACAGGTACCTATATCACCCATTTTAATTTTCATTCACATATAATTTACAACAAATTTGCGAGTGGACCCAAGTGGACTTTCTGCGCGTGCCCGCTTCGGCGTGAAATAAACAAAATGAAATTTCATTCCCTAAAATTGCTTTTGTGCCTTCTCCGGCGGTCTCGTCTTAATTAGGCGGACTTTATTGTGGCGTAACAATGAGAGGGCGGCAGTTGTCAGACGTTGTTAATGTTTCTGATTACGCCAGGTATTGAGGCCGCTTTCGCGCCCGCTCTGCGGGTTCATAGCGGAGCGGCTGTTGAATATACCTACTTTCGGAGTCGGTAGAACAGAACTCAACCTAGCGGGAATGCCTTCTAGTCCTAGGTTCTTGACCTTCGGTTATAAATCCTAGGTAATGAAGTCACAAATCAAGACGCGTGTGGTATAGCCCGCGCAAATGAAATAGGCATCGAAGAAGATCGAGTCACGCGAAGGGCCGGCAAGGGACGTCCCAGGTGGACCTACTTCAACCAAATAGGGGATGTATTAGCAAAGGGCAAGATAAAAAGTACCTAAAACCGGCGTGCGTGCATGCAACAACTGATGAGTGTTGAGGCAGCGAAAGTTATCTGTCAGGATCGTGGCAAGTGGCTGTCACTAATATCTGCCTACCCCTCTGGCATACAGGCGTGAGTCTATGTATGTAGGTATGTAATTATATATTTATAGGCTAGCCCCCCTGTTCTGTAGCATCATCCTTAGACGCACAACAAGCAAACCGGTGTGCTAAGCCCCAAAGCTAAGCTGACTGTGCAGTTTTAACAACGGGCTTCATTTAAATCAAGGAAGGCTCCTGTCTGCGGCCACACGTTTGCAGAACATTGTTCCACTAATGATCTGAGTTGGGAACTGGCAATTTGCTTGGTACAGTTGAGACTAGGAGTGTGGAGGCACAGAGAGACCGCAGGTTTGGTTCAGCAGTCCGACGAGCAGAGCAGTTGGTATTTTGTTCCTATGCACGGTAATTAAAAAAACGGCCAAGTGCGAGTTGGACGAAGGCTTCCGTGCCATTATCTATACAATATTTGAATATGTCAAGCGTCTACCTGTTGCCGTTATTAATATCGAGCAAAAAACGGCAAAATATTACGTTTTTTGTGTGGGAGCACCCCTTAAATATTTATTTTATTCGGTTTTTTTTTGTTATAGCGGCAACAGAACTACATCATCTGTGAAAATTTCAACTGTCTAGCTATCACGGTTCATGAGATACAGCCTGGTGACAGACAGACAGACAGTGGAGTCTTAGTATTAGGGTCCCTTACCCCTTTGGGTACGGAGCCCTAAAAAACACAAAACAATCAGTTTCCCATGCGCAAAATATTTTCGTGCGTAAAAGCAAAAATAAATGTTTTGTGCATTGAAAACCGTTTGTTATAGGTTTGAAAAACTCCAGCGAGAATCGTGGCAATTGTGGACAGCTTGGAAAAGACGAAAACATGTCTTATCCCAACCGATATAAGAGCGGAGCAAGAACTGACAGCTTCTAGTGCCACTGTGCTATCCACACGTAATTATTTTGTACCAGAAACTCGCTTACACTGTGTAAGCGTTTTAATTTTGCATCTAGCTGCGATGTTGCGGAGTCGGAGTTTGGGGCCATTGTTTCCTGTGTGCCAACCGATTGGAAGTTACAATAAACATAATTTAGAGGTGGCCGTTGATTTAACGAACGAGTTTTAAAAAGCTGCGCTCGTGATTCAATTTTAGAATCCTTAGCTTGCTCGGTCATCAAAATTGAGCACGCGGTTAAAAAGCAACTTTGCACTCTTGTATAACAAATAACTATTTTTCCTATTCCTTTTTCTTCGCCACTTGTTTGTCCAGTGTTGGACATATGCCTCTATATGAGTCCTTCATCGCAATCTTTTTCCTATTTAACAGAGAAAAAAACCGGGCAAGTGCAAGCCGGACTCGCGCACGAAGGGTTCCGTACCATTATCTATACAACATTAGACACAAAAATCGAGAAAAAACGGCAAAAAATCACGTTTGTTGTATGGAAGCCCCCCTTAAATATTTATTCCATTCAATTTTTAGTATTTTTTGTTACAGCGACAACATAAATATATCATCTGTGAAAATTTCAACTGCCTAGCTATCACAGTTCATGAGATACAGCCTGGTGACAAACAGACAGACTGACAGACGGACAGTGAAGTCTTAGTAATAGGGTCCCGTTTGGCACCCTTCGGGAACCCTAAAAACAAAAGTCATTGTAAATGACATACTTTTCGCCATTAACAACGACTTAGTGATTTTTAAATTGATATGTTACAGGAATTGCGCATTTTAGAGGTACCTATGTACACTTACTTCTAAAACACACAAAAAGATTGATCGGAATTAATATCCTACAAGTCATTTCTTTCATATTCCAGAGCATTCTAGCTGAACCTTTGTCAAGAGCAGCTAGAATGTTGTACACTCTTCTGTAATTTTTAGAATTTAGTAATATAGATAAGCAGTATTTAGTATAAGAAACGATGGGATTGACATCGTCACTTTCAGTGTACAAAAATCCCTAATAAATAAAGATTAAAAAAAAAAAAGTCCTTTCTGGCTTTCTATCATTCTATCAGCGGAGCCAGGGAGCAATTATTCTTCCACATAAAGGAAAAGGTTAACGGGAAGGTACACATCCCAAACAAATGTTTACTTAAGCAGGATCAATAAGTAAACAGCAAACAAGTATTGTAACTGCGAACTCTGCAGGAGCTGCCAATGGCAGTAGTAATTTGGAATTCACTCGGTTCTGGGCCAATATACCACCTTTACTTAAAATAGTCTGATGCCATGTGGTAAGGGTTGAGTTAGATTGATTTCATGCTGGTGAAAGTACCCGTTAAAGAATTCAAAACAATCCGCTAACAATTTTCCTCATTGCAAAAATTGGCAGGCAAATGGCATGTTGGACTGACGATCTATCCTTTTTTTAGGGTTCCGTACCCAAAGGGTAATTAGGGTTCCGTACCCAAAGGGTAAGGGACCCTATTACTAAGACTCCACTGTCTGTGTCTGTCTGCCACCATTGTGTATCTCATCAACCGTTGTAGCTAGACAGTTTAAATTTTCATAGATGATGTATTTCTATTGCCAATATAACAACAAATACTAAAAACAGAATAAAATAAATATTTAAGGGGTACTGCCATACAACAAATGTGACTTTTTTGCCGTTTTTTTGCTCGATATTAATAACGGCAACAGGCGCTTTAAATATTAAAATTTGTATAGATAATGGTACGAAAACCTTCGTGCGCGAGTCCGACTCGCACTTGGCCGGTTTTTATTGGTATGAATAAATCTAAAATCATGTTTTATTTCATCCATAAAGTGACATATTAATATGTACACAACAGGTTAACATTATTAAGTAGTCTATGTCTATGATACGGTGACATCCTGTTAACGGAAATAGGATCAAAACTTTAGATCTAACCGCTTAATGCCATTATTGCTGATGTTATTCAACAGGGACCAACACTGTTTATTTTCTGTTGTGGATGGAATCAAAACGTTGGACCCAACAGTTACCATATCCCTTGGCTGTCATTAGGGATTTAAGGCTTTGAATATTTCCAATTAAGGGTATTTTCTCCTGTCAAGGGCTGAGCAGTGTGATAGGGGGATTATCTGTCTATAGAAGTGATTTAATTGGTATCTGCGGTAGCTTTGCGCTTAGTTTATGTCGATTGAGGTGGACTTTAGTATGCGGAAATAATTTCGTGAAAAAAAAATTCTGGGTGACTATTTCCGATCACATAGAGGATTTATCAGCGAAGGGCAAAAAGAAACCGATACCGGCCATTTAGCTTTGAGAAGTAACACAAACGTTTGAAACAAATAAAATACCGATAGACCCCAATTACAAAAAATAAGATTATCTGCATCGCAAGTATCGAGGTTTTTTTATGTAGCCTCCATTATATGGGTGTCCCACTGCAGGGCAGAAGCCTCCCCCGCCCCTTCAGACCAAAATTTTCGGTCATTTACAACCTCAGACCACTCCGGCTAGAATTTGTCGAGATCATCCCGCCATTTGTAGTGGATTTTGCAATTAGACGATTGGAACCGTTTAGGGTTTGGTACGCCTAATACAGGATCAGATTGTTATTGTAAAATGAATAATATGTAGTTTTCACTAGATTTGCTGTATTTATTTCGTACTAAGTTTTCTTGACTTAACGATATTCTAAGTCAACTTGTTTAAATTAAGTCAACTTGTTTAAACTTGTTTAAATTAGTCATAACTTTACATGTATACCGATGTTTGTTTCTCAATAGGTAAATATCTTTATATATTTATTGTCTTCTCGGTCGCCCACCTATTCGGGTGTATGCGGCTTATGTACGTGGCCGGCCCAGTTCCACTTCAGTTTGTCGGTCTGAACACCCACATCCGCTATGCGTGTTTTGGAGCACAGTGTGGTATTCCGGATACGATCTATCGTCTGGACGTCCAATATACTGCGCTCCATTGCTCTTTGCCAAACCTTGAGTTTGGACTTCTGCTGTTCAGTCAGTGACCAAGTCTGTGAACCATAGGTAAGAACCAGCAGGATACACATGTCGACGAGTTTCCGTTTCAGAGAAAGCGGAAGATTGCCCTTCATGTGATCTTTCATGGACCAGTAGCACTTCCAGGCGTTTTCGATACGGCGATCGATTCCTTTGCCCTGCCTGTTTTCGAAGCTTACTAACTGAAAATATAACCAATTAAATATAGACCTATGGAGATCGCAATTATTGCACCTCTATTTCAGACTTAGTTATGTAAACGTGAAATAGAGATGGACCAAGTACAGATACCTGTGATACTCTTCAACGTCCGACCTTAGTATCAGATTCCTGTATCTTGTCTGCTTGAGGATTCTTATGGACAACGTAATAAAACAACCACTAAACAAATTAATAGTTTATAATTACTTTCTAAGCTTAGACTTTCTTCTTCTCCTGTTCATTTTTGAGCAGCTGGTAGACGAAAGAGAAGTCCTTTTCTCCATAGCCGCGCGACTGCACTATGCGGTAGAGCTGTGTGGCGACCGCGCCCAGTGGAATCGGTGAGCGGATACCCAGCGCCATGCTACTGGCCAGCTCAAGGTCCTAAGGTAGAAGACGAGTATTTCTTGGTATATTTACATTTAGCCTTGTAGTTGAGATGTCGTACGTAGTTGCGTAAATACTTCAGATTCTAGGGTTTCCTCACGATGTTTTCCTTCACTGGTAGCAAATGGTATAACTACTATAAATTCACGAACGTAAGTAACTTAGAAAACAAAGCCATTTGTATATTCCGGGATTCGAATTCACGACCTCCCGAATGTCAGGCCAGCGTTCCGTTGCGCTACCACCGCTTGAAGACTAGTAATAATATAGCATTGACAGAAAGCATAACCTCGTGCACAGGTCTCGGAATCAACAGAAGACATCCCACAGTAAAGTTGATAGTGCTGATGATAATTATATGAATGGGTGCAGCTTACAGGTACAGCGTACAGGTACAACCAGCTCCTACAATATCGGCATGTCTGGTACAATTAACACTTCCTCATCAGAAAGCCAAAAACCGAAATCGTCTAAGAGGACAAGGCATCTCATTGGACTGATGAGATTTTCTGGACAGCAGCTGATGTTACAGAGGGCTGCCGACTTTTTTGTAATATGACTAAGTGAAGAATTCTCAGATTTAATCAAATCCTTTTTTTTTTTTTCTTGAACCTACACCTAGTTCAAGCAAAATCGTCTGTATTACCTTGACCATAAGTTCGTTCTTGAATCCGTTGTCGTAGTTCCTGCTGGAGGGAGCGGTGGGGACCAGTCCGGGTACTGGGCAGTAGACCTCGGTGGACCAAGAGCGCGCTGATGAGTTGTTCAGCACGTCCAGGAGGACTTGGGGATCTAGGCCCATTCTGGAAGAATTTGGTTTTCTAGTCAAGAAACGTGAACATTGGACTCGGAAGCGGGAGACCCAGGTTCGATTCCCAGAGCGGGCATGTACCTATGACTTTGTTGTCTAAGTTATGTACATTTGTGAAGTTATAGTAGCAATACCACTCGCTAACGGTGAAGGAGAACATCGTGAGGAAACCTGAGTGTCTGAGCTATTCATATACCTCAGCACTTTAAATCGTCAATCCCCGGTGGGCACGCGTGGTGATTAAGCCCATACTCTCTTCCTGAGAGAAGGCCTGTGCCCTACAGTGGGACGTATACAGGCTGCTTATGCAAACGTGTATCGGTGTGATGATGGTACGGTGATGGATATAGCGCAAGTTATGAAGTGACCTTTAAAAGTCAGTTTATTCTACCTGATACATGATTTTCAGTAACTAATAGGCCTGTTAGATGGTTTTTGCAGCTTCTAATAGCAACTCGTTCCAACATTAGATAGGCGAAGTGACCTGAGACATATTTTCGAATGGTGTAGGCTTGCCCAAAACCTATACCATCCTCTCGCCAATATCCCCAATTTTTTTATTAGCCGATTCTGGCCTCAGTCTGCGTGTATTTTCATATTTGTGATGTCATTGTCTGATTACCATAGCACTGGGTATCCTAGTTTGGGACCGGGAAAAGTGATTGTGTTGTGTGGAGGTTATTTATTTCTCTTCTTCGGTCCTTTAACTTCTAGGGGAGCATATTGCCTCAACCTCAGATACCTACCGACCAACTATCGACGGTGGGTCGCGGCAGCTTCTAATTCTGGCCAGCTAGTTCCGATCGACTTGGCCTCGCGGGCTATGGATCTTTTCCATAGGTGACACTGGCCGCAATCTCCTTCGATTGCCCAAGGTACATCCCCGTGAGGAATTTATTTATTAGTTACTTTAAACTTATTTTAACAGCTGTATATGAATGCTGTTGTTGCTCCTTTTTATAATGTGGTGTGAGTGTAATACAATTGCGGACATTTCAATAAATTTTTGTTTTCCTATTCTTAGTTTTTGGTAAAGAAAAGTGATTTCCAAAATTATTAATTTCAGTATGAAATTTTCTCAATCAAAACTAGGTACAGGATAACAAAAAAAAAAAATGTCTTGAATATCCTTAATTTATCAAAAGTATACTCATTTTTGTGGGCACGCGTGGTGATTAAGCCCATACTCTCTCCCTGAGAGAAGGCCTGTGCCTTACAGTGGGACGTATATGGGCTGCTTATGTATACATATATGTATACAATTTTTTTTACAATAGTTAAAAATGTTACATTCTGCGAGCGAGACAGCATGCCCGACGTAACAGAAGCCTTAATAAATTAAATAAAAATTAACTCACTTGATGCCCATGTTCATGCACTCAGCAGTGGCCATGCCAGTGATGCCCATCAACATGTTGTTGGCGAGCTTAGCCACCTGGCCGGAGCCGATCTCTCCGCAGTGGAACTGCTTGGCGCCCATGGCCTTCAGCAGGGGCAGGGACCGGTCGAAGTCCTCTTTGTGGCCGCCAGACATGAACGCGAGGGTGGCGTTCTGAGCCCCCATGACACCTGGAACATACGCACGCATTCATAAACCCACGTATGTATCTCGAATAGGCAGGTAGATACCAGGTTTTGCCAAATGCCAATATCCTGAGAAACCTCTCGGGCTCTTTCTTTCTTTTCCCTCTATCTCTTTCTTTTTTTGGACAACTGGAACGTGGTAGTAGTAAGTAGTTAGACCTGGGATTTCCACACTTAGCCTTCTACTTGTGTCGTTGTACGTAGCAAAGAGGTATGTGCACACCTCAGGCACATGGGTTTCCTCACGTTTGTTCTTTTACAGTTAAAGAGAGATATCGTACTAATATTATAAATGTGAAATTTTGTGAAGATGTTTGGAAATGTATTACTCTTGGCGCACAGATAGACAAAGACCTAAATTGAGACATAGTATACTTGATATCCCGGTAATGCGTTCCCATGGGATTATATTTAAGTTTAACACGTTCGCGGCGGCATGAGTTTTGGCTAACTTACAGGTAGTGCGTTACAAGTCCAAAACGTCTGGAGGTTGATTATCCGTAACGGCGATACAAGGCCTAAGAGACTGGTACGGAATTTTTTTTCAACGGCCTATATTTTCGTGAATTTTCTATGAATAACTAAAATGACGTATGCAACTCATTGTAGATTAGTCAATCTTGAGTTCTCTGGCGCAGGACTTAGATCGGATTTGTACTTTAGAAGATATGAGCATTTTATTTTACCAGACACATTTTTCTGGTAACGCACCGATTGAAAAGGACAATCTAGAGTTTCCAAGTTTGGAGTAGTGATGGGAAACAAAACTATCGATAATAAAATACGAGATGCATAATAATGCATAGTGAGTATCTCAGAGCTATAGAGGATATTACCGAAAGGTCCTGTCAGACTAAATAGACTAGTTAAAAGTTTGTTGATAACAACAGAGAACATTTGTTATGAGGCTAAATGCGAAATCTCAAAAAAGGCATTAGCTCCATAACTGCTCCACCATCATGGTGCAGTAGGAATGGAATTAGTATGGAACAGCTGATATTTTTTCAAGGGTACCATTTGGCCCCATAGTGAAAGCTGCTTGACTGAATAGTTAACCACCCTTTATTATTGTATGACATGCCTTTTATGTAACACGTAATAAAAGGTGCCTAAATATTTTATCATTGACATCAAACAGTATGGTGCAAATAAAATATTTTATTTAAAATTACCTTAAACTTTCAAACCAATCTATGACAAACTTTTTTCTTAATTAGAAATTTTAAACTCAATAATAATTAGTTTAATCTTCTTAAAATTCTGACAAACTTTAATAATCAAAATTTTTTAAACTCGTTAATACTTTTTCAACTAAAAATCAGGAAACAAAACTTAAGTTACTCTAAATAAATCGGTAAATAAAAAAAATAACCGAATGTAGTATGTGTTTTGAAATCTTTGGTGCATTCACTATGGGATTATTACAGTGAGATCTTAAATAAATCACATTCGACTTTAAAAAACTTAAACAAAATTCTTCTTGAGATCAGAATAAAACATAAGTAAAATAATAAGTAGGGTATGTACCTACTGTAATATAACCTTCAATTATAGAAAATATAATTTTTCAACTTTGATTTATGTCATAAAGAAAAAAAAATCGACACATTCTTAACAATTTGGCGCGAAATCCAGTAAACAGTGGCACGTTCGAACAACTTCCGCGTCGCATGCAAACTGAAACAATCGCCAACACTAGACATTTATGCCCTCTACCCCGGTGCGATACCAGTCCTTGCCGTACCAGTCGTATAGGACTTGTATAGCACTAGAAGGATTTTTTTTTCGTCCAGGAGAAACCAGTCGAATTTGTCTGGTACTAATTTATTTCAATATTTAAGTGCCCCTTGAGATATCAAACCGAAATGTACAGTTATCTCTTTCACACTCCTTCAAACACTAAAGATATAGGCCGCGCCGCTGGGGGAAGTCTCATGTTTTTACCGCCGCACCGAATGGAAGTCCAGTACCAGACAAAAATGACTGGTGCCGCCGCGAACGTGTTAAATCAGATGGCGTTTTGCGAGCGAACATTATGTTTTAAAAATAGATGGCGTTGTGAAATAATCGTGTAAACGGATTCTGTGGCGGTACGAAGTTCGCTAAGACAGCTAGTTATAGATAAATAGAGAATATTGGCACATGATGGGGTTCGAACCCACGACCTGACCTGCCACGATATGAGGCAAGCGTTCTACCGACAGAGCCGAGAACTACAGTATATGTAACAACACAGTCTAGTGATCAAATAACAGTGACTATTGTCACGGTGAACGATACCAAAGCGACATTTTACTATTAAGATTATTTTGGCCTCTTAGTAACAAAATATCTCGGCCACAATAAACCATATCTTGTTTACCTATCTTTGATAAATTATTGCCTACCCCGTAATGTTTTTCTCTCATTTGTGTGCGTATATAACTAACAACATAATTACGTGGATTCGTTACATCATGTTTATTTTATCATAAGCTTATCAGTGGAGCGCTTTAATTACACCTTGATATTTTTTTTTCTTTTCTTTTCTCATGCTTAAATACTAACGGCCTTGTTTATAAAAACACCATTCCTCTAAAACTCTGTTTATTTTGATCTGTGGCTACATCTTGTCCTTGTAAAATCTCCACCACAGACTATTTTAATCGGCGTTTTTGAAGTGTTTTAACGAATCGAGTTTTTATAAATAAGGCCGTAAGGTTTTCGATCATCGAGCTGACAATTTTTTTTTTTCGGTCAACGGTGATTACTTATGCTGGGGGCACACTATCGGGAACCTTCAAATCGTTTAAATAAATAAATATTGCGTTTATTATTAACGCGATGAACTGAGTGGCTCCACTTGAACGATCAACGTGAATGCCCATTCTTGGCTATAAAGTTGGCGCTTACTCCTTGAATTTCGAGCAAGATGGACGAAGATGAAGCTGCTAGTCTGTATTTGATGAGTGTAAATTTGTATTAGGTATATGAATATATTTTATCATTACCGAACGAGGAAAAAAGAATCATCATCATCAGCCATTTGACGCCCACTGCAGGGCATAGGCCTCCCTCATGGTTTTCCTAACCATGAGGGGTTTTGCCATAATCGCCACGCTGTGCAGGCGGGTTGGCGATCGCAGTATGCGGTTGGAATATCAGGAAAACGCTGCTGCCCATCTGCTGGTAATTGATTTCCTTAGTCGCCTTCTACGACATCCGCGGAAGGAAATGGAGTGACGCTATTCTTAATCCGGCGCCACACGGAACAGGAAAAAAGAACACATAGAAAATAAGATGGTGGATGCTGCAAATGCACACGAAACGTACACTGGCAATGGCGTTTAAAGGCTAAACATAGATATATTTAGGCGCGAAACACACGGATGAGACGTGGGGCGAGGGCGCGGTAATATGTATAGAGTCACAGACCACAGTCCTTGCTCTGCGGTCGCTCTTGGTCTGTGACTCTATGGACCAGTTTCTGAATTGAGAATTTCGCTAAGTAAATACTTAACTGTAGTGTTGTCTCTTCTAAATTCTCAGAAAAAAGCGTGACAGAACGTTACTTAAGTGTTTACTCAGTGAAATTCTCAATTCAGGAACCGGCCCTATACATATTACCGAGCCCTCGGCCCCACGTTCGATTCTGTGTGTTTCGCGCCTTAGAGCGCTCGCGGTGCACACTGACATACGTAGTGTGGCCGCTTCAACGCATTGATTCTCGGATTAATCTCTTTGATGTACCGCCACTTGAGCTATCGCCTAACGTCAAACGGGAATGTGAATGCCGTTGTCTAATGATCGCGTTAAGTCGTGGCTACGCGTTAAGTCGTGGCTACGCGTTAAGTCGTGGCTACGCTCTAAGTCGTGGCTGCACCTACGTTTAACGTCCATCATCGCGATAATTAACTGCATTTTCCGTTAGTGTGGCCCCAGCATGATGCTGACGGTATTTGTCTGCTGGCTACCGGTAAGAAGAGTTGGGTATTTTTAATATGATTACCCCATCTTTTACCGGTTCTAGCAACATACGACTTCATTCACCGTTTTTGATGGGAACATTCTAACCATGGCTTAGTTAAAAAACATATGGCGCTAGTTTTAAAAAAATTGGTTCGTGTTACCAAAAAAGATAAAAATTGAAAAAAAAAAATTGTAAATTTTTTTGTATGGCCGGCGCCGACCAACTCAAATGATTCTTTTGATTGTTTAAGCGTATCGGACGACAGACTCCTAAACATTTAACATAATAGAAAACGTTTGTAACGCTAAGGTAGTTCCTACCACTCTGAATAAGGATTCACAATTTCTAAAAGGAAATCACGAATAAGTATTTCATTAATAACGAAAACAAAATAATGTTATTTTGTTTATAATGTTATCATACTGTTTATCAATCCCCTCAAAATATTCCTAACGATTTCAAAATTACGCCGTAGTGGCAGAGCAACCCCCGTTTTCTCTTACACTAATAATAATATACACTCTTAACAGCTGTTAAATTATTTTGTCGTAAGCACATTGGCCAACTGACAACTGCCAGTATAATAGATTAACAGTTTACTAGCGTAAGAGAAACATTACATTACATAAACTCACGCCTGTATCTCGGAGAGGTAGGCAGAGACCTTGGTTACTTGCCACGATCTGACAGACCTCTTGCGTTTCATCAACATTTATCAGTCGCTGCTTGCACGCACGTCTGTTTCGGGTACTTTTTATCTTGCCCTTCGCTAACACATCGAATTGCTATTTGGTCGAAGTAT
Organism: Yponomeuta evonymella; assembly: GCA_963969515.1. NCBI lineage: Eukaryota > Metazoa > Arthropoda > Insecta > Lepidoptera > Yponomeutidae > Yponomeuta > Yponomeuta evonymella. Next base: position 3,269,434 of record OZ018354.1, read on the forward strand.
GGCGCCGGATTAAGAATAGCGTCACCCCATCTCCTTCCGTGGATGCCGTAGAAGGCGACTAAGGAAATAAATTACCAGGAGACGGGCAGAAGCGTTTTTCTAAGAATCCAACCATATACTGCGATCGCCAACCCGCCCGCCGAGCGTGGCGATTATGGCAAAAACCCTCATGGTTATGAAAACCATGAGGGAGGCCTCTGCCCTGCAGTGGGCGTCAAATGGCTGATGATGATGATGATAATGTCCGCGTGAGACGTCCCTTACCGGTCCTTCCACCCACATTTGCTCGATGTATTTTGTTCTTCCTTCATCCTCTCCATAAATGTCCCAGCCAACGTTAATTTCTTACTCGTTTCTAGTCACTACATGATCTTTCAGTCAACAACATTTCTCTAATCAAACTGAGAAACCTGGGATCAAACTTAGGCCTAAGTTTAGTAACTTAGGCACTAACCTCCTGATACAGGGGCATCGATGAAGTGGACCCCGCTCTCAGAGGCTTTGTGGAAGATCTCCTTTGGCACGTTGGGGTCTACTGTGCTGGAGTCGATGAGAAGCGCGCCTTTGGGTGCCTGGAATGAGGAGCAAAGTATATATACAGTTATCTCTTGTTTATATTAGTCCACAAATAGAAGGTCCTGGGGATAGATTGAGTTTACCAGAGATGCGCTTAAAAAATATGTAAAATTATGTTTTACACTTTAACATTAAACGTTTTTAGACGACTAGCCAATCCCACAGGGTCTAAAGACGAAAGTCTTCAATCAATGCGTCCTAGCCGTCATAACATATTGTGCCGAAACGTTGTCCACGTTGGGACTGGTCCACAAATTTAAAGTCGCTCAGCGTGCTATGGAAAGGTCTATGCTCGGGGTTTCTCTGAAAGATCGAATTCGAAATGAGGTGATCCGACAGAGACCAAAGTCACCTACATAGCCCACCGAAACTATTGGAAAGATCATTTTGTTTCCTAAACCTTATGATCCGAAATAGAATTAGCATGCTGAAGTGACAGTGGGCCCGCCATATCACCCAAAGAACTGATAAGCGATGGGGTAGACGAGTTCTGAGTGGAGATCGTGGATCGGTAAACGTAGTGTAGGACGTCCTCAGACTGGGTGGAGAGATGATCTCCGCAAGGCGGCTGGCAAGAGCTAGATGAGAGTAGCCGAGGACCGTGCTCAGTGGCGTGCAATAAGAGAAGTCTATGTCTAGCAGTAGACAAGCGTAGGCCGATGATGATGATGATGGTGATGAGACGACAAAGAGGTATGGCATTAAAACCAGTCAATGCACGAGCTTTTAGAATAAAAATTAATTAAGGACCAAATCTTTAGTCTTTTCAGTTTTGCTTAACCTAAGCATTCTGTAATTCTCCCCGGTACACAATCGAGGCCCCTAAAAATACAGCCTACTTAAGTTGTTAGGTTTTGTTCCCGGCCTTTTGTCTGCGGATAGTTAATGCAGGGCCGGATTTAGGGGAGGGCAGGCGGGGTTACTGCCCTGGGGCCTCCACAAGGAAAGGGCCCCCACAAGAGGCTAATATGTACTATCATTAAACGCCAATCTTTTATGAGTACTTATAACGTCTGTTTGTTTTTCAAATTAAAAAAAAAAATATCGTGGTATTCATTGTAGTTTTTGTTTCGTATTTTTTATTTGGGAATAATTAGGGGCCTCCGCTCCTTCGTTGCCCTAAGGCCTCCAGACCTCAAAATCCGGCTCTGAGTTAATGCCACTAAAAGTTAATGACCCGCAAACTTGGTGCGAGATACCCAATGTCCTAAAAGGCCATTCCTCTTTTGGGAAGATAAATGCGACTTTAATCCTAAGAGTTAGGGGGGTGAGGAAGCGCAATAATCCTTACTAACGCTTTTAAATGTCATGACTGACAGAATGTGTGATCTATCTCTTTGTTTAATGAATGTTTATGGTCTATCTTTTTTTCTAAACACGTATGTATTCTAGCAAATAAATGAATTGAATTGAATTTGACACCACTACAAATGATCGGATCGGATAAAACTTGTCAGACAGCTGTGATTATGTTGCTATAGAAGGTTTGTTAATAGTTTAGAGAAGAAAAAAACATGAGCTGCCAAAAACAGTAATTTCGCAAATGACGGAATAAATGCCGGTAAAACGAAGTGTCCGTATTTTTTTCTGCCATTTTTTTACCGCTGCTGATATTCATTGATGATATTTATTGTTGTTAAACTCGCACCAATATTCAGAAGGTTTAATAATTAAACTTGCAATTATTACAAGCCGGCTCATATTTCAGAAATTAAATTAAAACCTACTTTTGTATGGAAATTCACTCTAGGGCTGCGTTTCATACGATTCCGATGATGGCCGATTCCTACTCGTTTATCTGTTGGTTTCAACGTTTCAACCTCTGTTTTGGTAGTCAAGCGTGTCAACCGCTACACTTAAGAGGCAGTCTATCAATCAAAATGTAATTTTAGTAAACTTTATCAGTTAGTACTAATTTCGGCGCCGAACGCCGTTTCGATAATAACCTAATCATTTTGTTACGCTAATCGACTTTAACTCTAGTGGCGCGCTCCGTATACAGAGCCTGGATGATCAATATAGATGAAATTGGGGCTTAGGCATTTCCATCTATGATATTGCTAGATACAGCATCCAGACCCAGGTAGAAAATGGAATATATAAAGAACAACAATAAAGAATATTTTTATCTTAAAATATCGTGAGGAAACCTGAGTGTCGGAGATATTCATATACCTCCGCCCTTGAAATCGCCAATCCGCGGTGGGCACGCGTGGTGATTGAGCCCACACTCTCTCTCTGAGAGAATACCTGTGCCCTACAGTGGGAGGTATATAGGCTGCTTATGTATGTAGGTATGTATTATTTACAAGTAAAAGTAGATACGTTCCAGCTTCAAAATTTTCCTCCACATTTTGTGCGAGCTAATTTAACGTCTCATTGAAACATGACCCATGTTTCAATGAACATGCGCCGGGAACATTTTTGCGCTATGATTTTTACGATTTCAAGTAACGCCTGAAACCGGACGAATCGTACTTTCGACTTATCGACTTCAGATGGCATTCATGGACGAAGGCCGTTCCAAGACAACCGTGTATAGTTTGGTATAACGAATTCAAGCGCGGTCGACTAACTTTGGCGGATGAAGAAAGGAGTGGTCGTCCTTTGACGGCTGTTGTGGAAGAACACATGCTAGCAATGAAAAATTTAATCCAAGACAGCAGGCCAGTTACGTATGAGGAGATTCAGCACATACTGCCTGCTCGAAAACTGGTTCAGCCGCTTTGTGTGAGAGGTCAATATTATTTTGATTAATGAATTCAAATGTACTCACATGAGCAACCACGCCGTCCTTCCCCAAGTACGCTTCCAGTACGATCTTGTTGCTGGGCAGGGTAGAGACCACGACGTCGGCGCCCTGCACGGCGTCCGCGATGGACTTGGCGCCGGAGACTCCGGCCTTAGCGGCGGCCACTACAGCCTCCGAAGACGGGTCGTAGCCGCGGACGGTGAAGCCCTGGTGGGATGAGGATTAAATAAATTATTTAACAGTCAACTGAGTCAACAGACCCTTTAATAAGAACAGAGTCCTGGAGTAACTATATCCTCGAGTAGTCATATTCACCCACTGGCTCACTGGGGAAACCCGACTACAGCGCAGAAAAGCGTAAGAGAGGCGAGAGGGACGTATTAGACGTGAGGCACATTGGAATGACGTGGGACGAGGGCGCGGAAAAGACGAGGCGCCCTTTCAATTTACTTTCATACAAAATGTACTGAAACGATGTGGCATAGCCCACACACTATGCAACGCATTGCGTCTTTGCTGCGCCCATAGATTACTATGCTGCGCCCTCGTCCCCCGTCCTTCCTATGTGCCCCACGCCTTAGTTGCTTAAGGAAATATTTCGAAATAATAAGTCCTGACATATGCTAATAGTCAAATCACCGGTAGAAATCAAACGGCATTACCACCAAATTCCTTCGAAAAAGCAATCATTAGCAGCTGTTACTAATTGAATTCTATACGCCTATAGCTAGGTATTCCAACCAGAATGCGAAAATACCAATAAAAGGAACAGAATCCCGTGTCACTCCATGTCAGACACCTTTTCTCTGGACGTTAAAGAACGAGTCATAATAATCATCACCGGTCAAAAGTCATTCATTTATTTCACTGATTCATGCATGAAAAAAAAATCAGGAAATAGGCAATGTCATCAGTTCTGAGCTTAAAAATCCTTGTTTCGCAGTTCTTGGGGAAGTATACTAGGCCCAACCCTATTAGTAGTAAGTATATTATACCTCTGTGACTTGGAAATAAACTCCGGGACGATAGTTTCCTATGCTAATGATAATGCGCTACTTTTCTCAGCAAAATCCAGGGAGCAATTCTTCGAATATGCACAAAACGGTTTCAGCCTAGTAAACTCCTTGTCTTATGTATAATCTGCCGCATCGTATGTATGTGGTCCAACGTACTAAAGCCTTTTCGGAAACCGATACCCAGATACCCAGTGAGCAAAAATTCAGGTTATGTACCTTCCCCCTTACAGAGCACAATGCTTTTCTCGGAAAGAGAGTACGGGCTTAGCGATTAAAAACCCGAGGTATGTGAGGTTACTTATTTACACATCGGTATTTATTCACATTCCTCAGTGAGTAGTGCTGGAGTGACTAGAGACCATTCATAAAGTACGTCACACGTTGAGGAGGGGGAGGCGGTCGACAACGCGTGACATTTTGTTTCAAGGAGTGGGAGGGGTCCTAAGTTTCGTGACGTCACATTTCAAAAATATATTTAGTTATTTATTGTTTTGTTTTTTATTTCAAATATTTGATATAATTTTGACAAGTAATGTTTAAGAATAATTTAAATGGAAATAAAACTAATTAGACATATAAAGACACTCACGTTGGGGCTGGTCCACAAATTTAAAGTCGCTCAGCGTGCTATGGAAAGGGCTATGCTCGGGGTTTCTCTGAAAGATTGAATTTGAAACGAGGTGATCCGACAGAGAACCGAAGTCACCGACATAGCCCACCGAATTAGCATGCTGAAGTGGCATCACAAGAACTGATAACCCATGGGGTAGACGAGTTCTTGAGTGGAGACCGCGGATCGGTAAATATAGTGTAGGACGTCCTCAGACTCGGTGGAGCGATGATCTTCCCAGGGTGGCTGGCAAGAGCTGGATGAGAGTAGCCGAGGACAGTGCTCAGTGGCGTGCAATAGGAGAGGCCTATGTCCAGCAGTGGGCAGGCGTAGGCTAATGATGATGATGATGATGACGATGAAAACTAATTTCGGAACTTCTGTTTTAATTTAATAATTTGTATATGTCAAATTGCAAAATATGTGACGTCACACTAGGGGTCTCATAAATGTGATCATCAAGTGTGTTAACTCACAAAATCACCGAGTATTGCAGGACTACGGAGAATAATTCTATCGAATGAAAAGTTATTAACTTCCCTTTAGGTGGAACGGGACTATTATATTTTACATGTTTTTATTTTATATTAAATTAGTTGGACTATGTTACGCATACGCATTCCAACCCACAAAAGGGAACTTTCGATAAAAAAGTTTTTTTTAAGTTTAACACTGTTTCGTTCAGACATCTTATATTTGTAATCACTGTAACATTAAAAACGTCTGAACAAAAACGTCCCCATCTTGTCCACTTCTTAATTCCATTTAATTATATTTATTTGAAACTTATTAATATTATTCTTTTGTTCCTACTGCTTGATATGTTGTATAGTTATAAGTGAAATTGACTTTTGGCTTTATTGTCACGATAATTGATTGCAGATATTTTTGTTATTTTGTACTCTTGGATTTCCAAATAAAGAAATATAATAATAATGAAACAAAATAATAGGTTTCAGTCCCAGTATGGGTGGAATTTTGAATCTCTAAATAGGTTTTTTTAAAGTAATATTAAAAAAATATATAAAATAAAAAAATAAAACTTCTTTACTTCAGGCAGTACCCATATATTGTTAGTAACTATGGTACATATAATATTATACTTAAAAAATATGTTTTCTCTAAAGTTTAAAATTTGAATTAAATGTTTTTGCGCAACACGGTCAAATGGTCATCGTATGAACTATTGACGGTTGAAACTCTCCCAGTTAACGAAATTATATACAAATGTGCAAACGAGGCTTCTGTCTACCCGTTTTGTGACTGAAATAGTCATGCAAATGAGAGGCGCCTGCAAAAACCGTTTTGACTTAAACACTGGGGTGACCTTAAATTTTTACGTAAGTTTTACATAATTTAACATAGTTTTTGCATGAAATGGAATGAAAGCAATTTTAATGTCGAAAAAGAAGTCTTTTCTTTAATGTATTCCACAAATTTTCATTGGGTTATGATAGGCACTAACGAACGAACGAACAATTATTAGTGCCCAACCCAGTTACCCGGTATCAGAGGAGATTAGGTAACCCAGTGAAACTCGACCGATTGTACGATAAGTTAACCTGTGAGATAATGACCTTGACCAGAACAATTAAAAACCATTGTTATGGTGGTCCCTTCGGGCCATTTAGAATTCTACAGATTTTGATAAGACAAATATATTCTACATTGTACACGAGAATACATCACAGTACATATATTTGTATAGATAAAGAGAAGATTATCAAATTACTTACGCGTTGACTAACGTCAGAAATACATACATAAACTCACGCCTGTATCCCAGAGAGGTAGCTTCTACCAGGGACTCCGTGCCTCTACAGGGACGCTGGTTTCGGGTACTTTTTGTCTTGCCTTGAGCTAATATTTCCCCTATTTGGTCGAAGCGTGTCCGCCTGGGACTGCCCTTACCGGCCTTTCCACCCACATGCGCTCGATATATTTGTTTCGTCAATATTTCTTCCTTTATCCTCTTCACATAATAAGGTTCCAATACAACGCGAACAGATTACGTTCTGATAACCAACGATAGAGTTCAAGTCCAAGGGGTCAAACCGGTCCGGTAAACAATTGAAGATCAGTAAAACTTCATACAAATTGAATTTCGAATGCGATTCTGAAGCAAAACGGATCAAGTTAGGTACTACTTTCAGTTTTGCGACAACATTCTATCTCGAACTAAAGGCAAACAGCGTCATTAAATATTTGCCGGAGAAAAACAACTTGTTTGTCCAAACAACTTTAGGCACATGTGAGGATGTATTTACCTTTTTGGCCAAATTCGCGGCCATGTAGCCTCCCATGCTCCCAAGGCCGAGGAAGGCGACATTCTTGTCAGTTTTAGAGCCAAAAGCTCTTTTACTGAATGTGAACAGCAAGTATTGCTGGCTGAGGATCGGTCTCGCGGCGGCAGCCATCTTGGATTCTTTATTTAAACACGTTCGACGACCAAACCCGGCGCGCGCGCAACTCGACTGGTTTATTTTAATTTGAATCCCACTGTGCGCAGCAATCATTTAGAATTGATAATTCTATATCATCGTCACTATCGTGCTATGTATTTGTTATCGCTACTCTGCTCAGTGGGGTAATTAGTAGATAAACTACATGTTTATTTTACAAATAATAGATTATTTTTTAACTATGTACCTAAGTAGTCGGATTTCTAGCGCTTAAATTGTACTGTGCTTAAAGGGTGCTACAAATTGCGGCTAGAGACACTTCCACATCAATACATAATTAATATGGCGAAACGGTTAGCTCAAATTAAGTAGCTTCAGATTACTCCGCTTATAGTCAAACGAATAGTTAGTAAAATAATATGTATAGCTTGACAGATGTCAAAGCGACAATTCAATGCTTAGGTAGAACACGCGCCATCACTGGATCGAAGAAGACCTTGTCAGCATTGACATAAGGACTTCAGCGGTGGCGCGGACTTTAGGTACTTCAATGCTATAATAAAATACGGAACTTCATGCGCAAATATCTCACATTAGTCCCAACATTAGATTTTCACGAAGTGTAAGTAGTCGCTTCACTACCTCCAGCAGCGGTTGCCAAGGAATTATTGATCAAAAAATTGCCTCGGCACGCAATTTTTGCCCGAAGTGGAGCCCAAAATGTGTTTGGCTGGTATGTGTACTCGTGTGTGTAAGTATGTCCGGTTCTACCAAGGATGTTTCAGCCAACGTTCTTGGGTTCTACGTTCCCTCATAACGCCTTTTTTTTTTTTTTTTAGCCCTAAAAAGGGCACCCTCCGGAGGACACGGGGGAGGGAGGTGGTGAATGCTCATGCATAACAGCACGGGCCCGGCCATGCTGCCAATGTGGGACTCACAGGAAGTGCGCCTACCCACTAAACACCACCTGGGGGCTGGTTTGGTCCTAAGGACCCCTAAACCTACATCATGAGCGACCCACCTCGAAGCCGAGGAGGGCGCGCAGCGGAGCTCCTTAAGGGAGCGTCCGCTTGGGACGGCTCGTCACAACGTGACCGCGGCTAGGAGGGAGAGGTGGGGACACCGGCGGGGACACCGGCGGGGGCGGGAGCGGGGGCTACGTTTGACTGGGACTGGGCCTCTAGTAGGCGGTCCAGATCAGATGAAAGTTTATCGGGGGGGTCGACGAGGGCGTTCCTGGGCCTGCGCACCAGGTAACGGGGGTTCGTCGTGGGGGGAGTGTAGTCCGCTGCTTGGCGGATTAGGGGGTTGGGGTGCACTTCGGCCGTGCTAAAGAAAGTCTCTGAGAGAGATTTAATAAATTGTTGGATAGTTGGAATGTCCATATCCCGATGGAGGTCGGCATTTCTGACACACCAGTGGGCGTTCAGAGTTCTACGGATAAAAAGATTTTGAACTTTCTGAAGTTCGTATAGGACTTTGGGAGACGCGTGGGCGAAGACGGGTGCCGCGTAAGTCAGCACGGGACGAATGCAAACCTTATAGAGTGTTCGCTTGTTCCTAGGGGACATCCTACTGTGTCGGCCTATCATGGAGGATAGGCGGCCTAGGTAGAAACGGGCGGTCCGGGTCACCTTCCGGATGTGAGGCCTAAATGTAAGTCTGCTGTCCAGGGTGACACCTAGGTATTTGGCGGTGGATCGCCAGGGGACTGGGGTACCTAGCATACGGATAGGTCGGTCGGAGAGACCGCGGCGGACCTTATGGTCGAAACGGATCGCGATGCTCTTTTCCGGGTTGACCTCGATTCGCCAGAGCCTGAACCAGGCACCTAGCTCATCGACCGCGGATTGGAGCCTATTAAGAATAACTGACATTTTCCGACTCTTGCAGTAGAGTGCGGTGTCGTCAGCGAAAAGAGACAGTTGGACCCCGTTGCGGGGGATGGGGATATCATTAGTGTACGAAATGTACAGGAGGGGGGAGAGCACGGAGCCTTGCGGGACCCCGGCTCTGAGAGGGCGGAGGAAAGAGAGAATGCCCTCGTGTCTAAAGCGGAAGGAGCGGTCCTTCAGAAAGGAGGCTAAGATGCGGACAAGTCGGTCGGGGAGACCCAGCTCGTACAACTTGAAAATGAGCCCTGCGTGCCAGACCTTATCGAAGGCCTTGGCGACATCGAATAAGACGGCTACTGTCTTTTCGCATCTGGGGAAAAATCCGCCCAGAATGAACTCTACTATGCGTTGGACTTGTTGAGGGCAAGAGTGAATTGCCCGAAAGCCAAATTGGTGAGGGATGATGAGGGGGGGGGCCCTCTGAGGGGAAGAGGTGATTTCTCATACGAGTGAGAATGACTCTCTCGAAGAGTTTGCCCATGGCCTTGAGGAGGCTGATGGGGCGATGGCTAGAGGGGAGGTTGAGGGGCTTTCCCGGCTTGGGGATGCCTATGACCGTCGCCTCCTTCCACGCGGGTGGGAAGTGACAGTGGTCAAAACAGGCATTGAAAATGAGTGCTAACAGGGTTAGCACCTGGGTGGGGAACATCTTGAGCGCTAGGTTGGCAATACCATCCGCTCCTGGGGCCTTTTCACGTTTCAGTCTTTTGATGAAAGACTATGGAAACGGACTTTCGTCCGTGGAAACCGCAATGGGATTTTCGTCGGTTGGAAGAGGGAGGGAGGTCTTTTTACGGACCTCCTCCTCGACCATACCGACGTGAGCTGGGTCGCACTGCTGAGTGCTGGGCGAGCATTGGGACTCAATGCTGTCGGCGAAACACTCGGCCTTCTCAACGTCCTCGAAGGCGGTAGAGCCATCGGGGCGGGCCATAGGTGGTGTGTGAGTGATCGCGTCTGCCCGAAGGGCCCTGGCTACTCTATAGTAAGCCTGGTGGGAGGGGGAGATGGTCTCCATGAGATCGCCCCATTGGGCGTTGTTAAGATCAGAGAGACGGGACCTGACTTGCCGCTGGAGATCATTAGCGCGTTTCCTGTAGGCAGGAGTTGGGTAGAGGGAGGCCCTCCGGAGGGCGGCTCTTTTGGCCCTAATCAGGTTCTTGATAGCGAGACGCAGTTTCCGGTCGTGGACCGGTACTACACCCTCGCCCTCACGAATTGCTGATTGGACCAAAAGGGTGAGGGATTCTACGGCGCTATCTATCTTGTCTGTGCAGTCGAAGTGGCCAGGGGAGAGCGCATAAGGCGTGTCGGGGGCTTCAAAGGTGGTGACTAAGGAGCTTTTGACACTGTCCCAATTAGTAATAGTTTTGGTGGAGAGTGTGGAGGGTGACGATGGGGGACCTAGCTGAAGGGACACCGGTCGGTGGTCGGAACCTAGGTCGTCGAGAGTCTCGATCGCCCTGAGGTTGAGATGGACACCCCTTACTAGAGCGAAGTCTAGTACGTCGGGGGCGTGGTCTATGTTATCGGGGTAATGAGTGGGGGAGTAGGGACATAAGACGTCCAATTCTAACGCCTCGGTTAAGCCGAGGAGGGCAGTGCCGCCGGGGTTCGTCTGTAGGCAGGTCCAATCCGTATGTTTGGAGTTAAAATCCCCGAACATAACGGTGTGGGCGCCTAGAGCGAGGATGGCTTCGAAATCACTCCTTAGGGGTAGTGTTCCGCTGGGTATGTAAATAGAGGCTATGACTAAGGACGGATGACCCGTCAGAGCTAATCTACAGATAGTAGCCTCCATGTTAGTGAGGGCCAGAGTGGGGACGGGGGAGCAATGGAGGGACTTCCTAAAATAAATGGCAGTGCCGCCGCCTCTACGGCCGTCGGCTCTGTCGTTCCTAACGAGAGAAAACTTGGGAATACTCAGGCCCTTGGTATGGGGTTTGAGCCAAGTTTCCTGCACTAGCAACAGATCGACTTCGAATTCTTTGACGAACTCTCTAAGTTCGGGTACGTTGCTGCGGAGGCCGCGAGCATTGTACGAAATGAGCGAGACACTCCTAGGTTTGATGCGTCCCGCGCTGACGGGAGACTGAGTGGTCTGAGGGACCGGGGGGCGCGACATTAACTCACTTATATGAGGGAGAGCAGATGGCTGTGTTCGGCCACAGCCATCAAACGCGCGGTGGGGGAGGTTGCGGCGCGCAGTCTGCGCGCCAGGACCGATATTTCGGCTAAATTAATATTGGCAATGGCGGCGCTGACCGTCAAGAGGTCATCCGCAATCTGGGAGTGAGGGGCGCCCGAGGGGGCGGGGCGTGGAGCGGGGGGGGGGACTGGGTCGGCGCTACAGGCCCGGCTGTAGCGGCGAGGGAGGGGCGGGGGGCCCACGCGGGGGCCTGGGGGGGGGTTGGGATTGGTGGTGGTGGGGCGGCCGCGGCGGCCGAGGGAGGGGAAATTGGACGGGGTGTTAGCCGGCGGTGGGACTGGTCTCCTCTGAGGAGAGGGCTGAGTTGCCTTTGTGGCCTTAGGGGCCTTAGGGGGGGAGGAGCGGGGGGCACACGGGCACCCCCGGTAGTTGGCCGGATGGCCGGGCTGCTTGCACAGCACGCAAGACGGAGGACCCTCCGACTCGCGAGTGCGCAAGCACTCCCCGGTGGCGTGAGGCTCTAGGCACTTCACGCACCTAGGGGGGGCGGAGCAGTTGGCGGACGCGTGGCCATAGAGTTGGCAACGGTGGCATTGGCCAGGGTGGCCGCGCCTGTGGGGCTTTTCGACTTTGATGCAGGAGAGCCCACAGACGGTGAGCTCTCCTGAGAATATTGTCCTACTGGAGGGGGTGTTGGTGAGAATCACCAGGGAGAGAGGAAAGATTTTTCCGCGGGAGCTGTGCATAGGATGCACAGCCTCTACGGGGTGACCTTGTGCTATAAGGTCATCCTTAATGGAGTTTAAGGGGAGTTCGGAGGAAACTCCTCTGAGAACTACCCGTACCTTGCGCTCCTCGGGGAGCGCGTATGTGTGGTACGGGACCTTATTTTGAGTAAGGAGCCTAGTAAGGCTCCTGAAGTGGTCTATAGAGGGGACCTCAATTTTAATTGTATCGCCCCAATTTTGGGCCTTTGTGTACTGGACCTTGTGGTCCAGGCACAATTTGGACACAGATGTCCAGGCAGACTTATCCCTTAGGAAGACGGGAGGGGGGGACTTAGCCTTCGGAGGCTGCCGTGAGAACCGCTTGACTGGTTTTGCCGGTGGCAGTGCGGATGCGGGGATGTCTAGGGACATGAGGGGGCGGGGGGAGGGGGCGGTCGCCGCGGCGGTTGCGGGGGCTGCGGGGGGACAGGGAGCTGCGGTCACGGGGGACGAGCGGGGGGTAGGCGAGTTGCCTTTCTTGGGGGAAGAAGCTTGCTTACGCAAAAGCTTCTTCCTCGGGACGAAAGTTTTAAAGCCGTGGCCTTCATCGGAGGAGATTTCGGCCGCGGTGATGCTTGCGCACGAGTAAACTATAGCGGCGGAGTCAGGAGACTCGGAGCCGCGAGAAACGGAGCGTTTCCGTGGGAGCGAGGGGCCAGGGGTGGAGTCGGTCTCCATGGGGGACGAGGGGCCGGAGGGGCCGGGGGAGGCGGGGGACTCAGGAGAGTCCGGGATCGCGGCGGCGGCGGTTGGGGGCCTACAGAATGCCTGATAGGCATCAAGGAGCCCGTGCTCCTTTATAAATGAGAAGAATTTCTCCGGAGAGAAAGGGAGCTGAGCCATAATGGCAGGCGGCACCCCTGCCGGGGGTAGGGGGGCGGGGGGAGCGCGGTTAAATACCAGTATGGAGATAAGGGGACAGAACAACAAAGCAAGTAAAGAAAGTCTAGCGGGGGCTAGACACTTACTCACTCGTTGGAATGCGGCAGGCAGGTGTTCGGGACACTGGAACAAAGAGATAAGAAAGGTGAGTAACAATTCGATAAGAGCTCGCCGGCTGTACACGGGCGCACTGTGTAAGCGGGCGGGCGGTCCAGTGGCGGAGAGCGAGACGTGTCGCTCTCAACGCTATCGCAAACGAACTGTGATAACGCCTTAACCAATGGTCAGATTTTGACAACAAAGATCTCAATCGATACACCGTGCTTCCGCGAGTGTCATAGATTATATAAAACCAGCACAAATGTAACAAAAAATTTAAAAATCATTAAAAAGACAAAGGTAGAAAAGCTGCTTTGAAATATGTTCAGAAGTGGGATTGCTCTAACAATAAAAATATTCGCAAAAACTGTCTGTCACGAAAAAGCAATCTTCATAAAGCAAGATAATTTGGCAGTTTTTCGCCATAAAAACCGACCTCGTCAATAACTTATCATTACATATTGCCAAGTCCTGGTTTAAATGTAAGGAAAATACTACTACATTATGGCTGAAACAATGACTGTACGAAAGGCATTCCTTTCGTGCAATATATTTTTTTTTAAAATGTAAGTACCTACAAAAATATGAGAAGGAATATTATTTGTTAGTTTTGTTACTTATTACTTACTAGAAGTTTTGCGAAGCGCGCAGAACAATTAAATCATTGATTGGCTCGTAGGCCTAACGGTTTCACGTTTGATTACCATGTCGGAGGTCGTGGGTTCGATTCCACTGTAGGTCGCCGCACATTTGTACACATGGCTTCAGTCTGGATGTATTTCCATGTTTGTGATGTCCTTGCCTGGTTACCAAAGCATATGGTAGGTATCTTAGTTTGAGATCAGGACAAGTGACCGAGTTATTTTGAAGATATTAAGTGTTTCTTATAGTTAAACATGATAACGTACTCGCTGATAAAGTTCTCCGCATTATGAAGTTGATACCCACTTAGTGTAGGTTTTGTTATGCCATTTTTGAACAAGGTCATTCGTTACAGATTTACGGATCAAGCAACTGAATCTGCTTTCTTTCGAATCTGCCTATTTCAGATAGAACACTATTGCATAACTGAAAAAAATATACTTATAACAAGCAATGGTGTAATACAAACTTGTAATACGAGCAATGGTATTACAAGCAATCTAAGAAATGGTATATAACGAGCGAGCTACTTGCTTAAGGTGAGACGATTCCCATACAAATTATTATTTCCAAATTTGTTACAAAAATTACATAATTATACACTGGAATTATGTCTGTCGGCATTAACTAAGATTTTTATTTGCACCAATATACAGTTTCTTAAAAAAAAACAGTGGTTTTATAGCTTAAATGAGTTTGACAATTTAGTTCATACAAAAATTATCGATCTTGTTTAACCTATTAAACTACTGTTTTATTCAAGGAAATATATATTGGCGCAAATAAAAATCTTAGTTAATGCAGACAGAACAGATGGTTAGGAAAACCATGAGAGGTTTTGCCATAATCGCCACGCTCGGCAGGCGGGTTGGCGATCGCAGTATGCAGTTGGAATCTCAGGAAGACGCTGCTGCCCGTCTCCTGGTAACGTATTTCCTTAGTCACCTTCTACGACATCCACGGAAGGAAATGGAGTGGCACTATTCGTAATTCGGCGCTACACGGAAATATATCTACATTGAATAAAAACATTCCGCTTGTTTCTTTTTTAATATATATTTAAATGCATTTGTTTCAGGATAAAATAACTATGTAAAGTCCTGAACATAATGCGACGTTTAGCTATTACCCGCGACTCCGTTCGCGTGAAAAGTTTGATGTGCATTTTTGCAATAAGAAAAAGCCTATTTGCTATTCCAGACTGCTATCTATCTCTGTGCCAAATTTCATCTAGATCGGGGTCAGCCGTTCGATTTATATGGCGTGGTCGAGTAGCAAAGTTGTATCCATCCAAACTTTTGCATTTATAAATGCGTTTAAAAGAAATAAAAATTAAAAAATTTAATTTAATTTAAATTTAGTTCGACTTTGATGGTCGTAGACGATTTTCCCGTCAGCGAAACTAAATGGCTTTTTTAGGGTTCCTTGATGACTATGAAACCCTAAGAAACCGTTAAATTTCCTTGTTAACTACGGAACGCTAAAAAGGCCCTTTAATATCCTTCTTGACTATGGAACCTTGAAAAAGCCGTTCAATTTCGCTGACGGTGAAATGGTCAACGAATCGTCGTCGAATCTTAGTATACTATTACAAATACTTACTAATGTATTCATAAGTTTGAATGGATGTAGTACATATTGTTTGTTACGGATAGATGGATTTCGTAGTCAACAAGGAACCCTTATAGTTTTGCCAAGTCCGGGTCCGTAAGTCTGTCTGTCTGTCTGTCTGTTCGCGACTTAGCTTACAACCTAGCTTATCGCGCTGACAAAACGGTAAAATAAATCATTTAAAAAAATCTTATTTACCCCGTACTTTGGGACATTTATGACATA
This sequence comes from Yponomeuta evonymella, assembly GCA_963969515.1. Classification (NCBI taxonomy): domain Eukaryota; kingdom Metazoa; phylum Arthropoda; class Insecta; order Lepidoptera; family Yponomeutidae; genus Yponomeuta; species Yponomeuta evonymella. The sequence continues at coordinate 3,285,060 of OZ018354.1, forward strand.
TCGCTGTATATGTTGATCAAAAATATTGTTGATATAAGAAAGTAATTTTTCGATTTAGGGATCTGTTTGTTAGATATTAAGCGTTAAAGCGCCAATTTTTGTTAGAGTAGCGCGTCACCTCCTGGCTATACGACTGATTGTGGAAACACGAAAAAATCCAGGGCAGTAGTAACACATATAATGAACTTAAAAGGAAAACTAGCACGGCTCAGTAGGCTTAACAAGCTAACGAGTAGTAGTTCACCAACTTATAAAAGGAAAACTTCGTACAAATTCCATTGAAAATTATACTTTTATGAAGTAGTCAGTTGTGTAAAGTAAGCAATTTTACGGAACCCTATAATGCGCGTGGCCTGACACGCACTTGGCCCGTTTTTATAAATATAATAAAGTTGTTCTCCCAATAACACGTTTTAATAATAAATAACGAGACTACACTACACATAAAACTTGTATTTAAACCCGTAGACAATCTTTTACTTATACTCAAGTACCTATAAAATTCTAGTTACACATTTTCACCGGTTGCCCCGCGCCGAAGTTCAAACAAAACCACCAAAAATGCGAACCCCAATCTAATGAATCCGAAAATAAAACCCCAGTAAAGCTTTAAACGAGAAAAGTTTTTATTTATAGCCGTAAAAAAGATCATTTTATGGCCTTTTTCGAGCAAAAATTTGAATTGTTTTTATAGCTAAGTTTTTTTTTTCACAAAACCAAGTTCGCTGACCATTTAAGTACGGCCTTTTAGGAATTTCCAAAACCGAACAAAAAATAATATTTTCGTCTCGTTCTGAACCACATACAGACCTTACACTCATCTACCTATAAAGAGGTTTATATAAAATATTAAGAGGGTCTAATCGCGATTAGGTAATTAAGTATGTGCACTACAACTTGTACGTAACTTAGGAAACATTGGTACATGCTGGGATTCGAACCCATATTAGGACTATTAAATGTATTTTAAAATTTCATGTCCTGTCTCTATCAAGAGATTTATTTGCAAAAATTAAAAATAACAAGTTTGGTAATGGGGCAAATTCCCGTTACTTACTTTCAACAAATTAAACAACGTTTAGTTCTTTTTAAATTGTAACCCAAGTACAAGACGTTCAGCCTTTTAGTAAATGTCTAAGTATACTTCAGGCATTAAGGTTACGAATATGCCACATTAATAAGCGCGGACCCTGTTTTTGCTCATATGAGCCTAGAGAGCTTACGCGTTAGGAACCTACATAAAAGCTGTCCCCGCAAAAAACCGCCGTATCACGCAAAAGGCTGAAAAGGTGCCCGAAAATCCGGGCAAAAAGGCACTGTGCGGCTGACTTTCATTTATTATCCAGTCACATTAACGTAAGAATCTTTTGTGAGCGAAAAAATATGATTATGACATAGAGACCGGGTCCTATTGTCCTTTATTCGATTTTTCCCGCCAAAAAACCAATATGGCCGCCGTTTTTGCTACCACTGCCGGAAAGGAACGGGAAAATTAAAAAAGATCTTTGTGCACTCGGACGCATTGAGTTAAAATGGTTCCTTTTCTCAAACATGCTTGGTTTGAGTACCTATTATTTTGACAACCTTCTTGGAGATAAGCCTTACTTTGTTTTAAGTCTTTTTTTTCTGATGAGGCAATAAATACTTTTTTCTCAAACATGCTTGTATATTACTGCAGCGGCCAGCAAAAGAGGCATTGACGGACGAACGTGGAAATGTGGGCCGAGGCGAAGCCGAGGCACACATACGTGAGTCCATCAATGCCTAGTTGTGGCCAAGGCTTGTATATCATTTTTCTCAAATAATGCGCGGAAATTAAAACTAAGTAGTACTAAGGCAGAACTTTTAATTTGAAAAATATTTTTCTTTCGATTTTAGCGGTAACAAGTATTCTATTACAGCTCTTGCCGCCTCTTGAATTTCAGGTGGCGTTAAAATAAGTTCGTCGCAGTCATTTTCATCACTTGAACTCATTCTGTTAAATTCAATAAACTTTCAAAATCAGACGAACCACGAACGAATAACAATAATTTTTGCCGCGTTAAAGTGTTCTTTTTTTTTTCAATAGGTAGGTATATCCAGCTTTCTATCGCAAGCCAGCTCGAAATTTAAATAAAACTTCTTATAAGTTACCTCCTTGGTTGTCATTGTTCGGAGTAAAAGATCGTTCCATTTTTAAATAACACCACAGATATGAGTTTAGTATGTAATTTATTTGGCCGCAAAACACGACAGTTATGAATTTTCATAGAACTTTTTCCGGCCGCTGCTCGCGTGTAATTGGCCAGTACAGCAATTTCGATTTATCTCGATGAAGGTTGTCGAAATAATGCTCAAAATTCCAAGCATGTTTGAAAAAAATTACATAGTAAACCACAGATTAAAAAGAAAAAAGACTGTCGTGTTATTTTAAACATGGAACGATCTTTTACTCCGAAACATGGCAAGGAGGTAGGTAGCTTATCAAAGGTTTTATTTAAATTTCGAACTGGCTTACAAATAGAAAGCTGTTTATTGAAAAAAAAAAACAAATGGATACTTTAACGCGGGCAAAATTATTATTGTTCGTCATTGATTTTAAAAAGTAAAAAGATCTGCCTATACGTACTACTTAGTTTTAATTTCCGCGCATTATTTGAGAAAAGTAAGAGCAGAGAAAATGTTGTGAAATGTATGATTCTCATCTCCATGTCCAAACTTCCATATTATCTCTTTCTCTCTTCTTTTTATACTTCCACTTTTCGACAATAAACATTCGACTTACAATTGGCCGGTTTTTTACAAAATATTTACTTTTTCAAGTATTGGCATATATTTAGATTCTCTATGAATTATTATAATAAATACAAAAAAACTGAAAATTATAAAGGCTATTCTTCCTTTAAAAGCAAAATTCAAAAATATTTACTAACTAGAGACTTTGTAAATATTTGACAAGCAAGATGGATGAGCCTAACAGGTCACTTTTCTCTAAGGATATTTAACAAATTTCGTGTTATTTTGTTAGCTCTCAAGCACTTAAGTTGAAAGCTTTATACATTTTTGATGAAATTTGATTGACAAAAGGCTTAGTTTAGGTAAATATTTCACGAGACTTACCTATTTAGTAGGTACCTACGTACTTACATAACCTATTAATTTCCTTTCAGCCTAAATGGTTGAAGAGCTGAATTATCTAGAGCAATTTCATAGCATTTGAAATTAATATTAATATTTTATATTAGCCACTTAATTAAATGGCCAGGGTGGTAATTTGGTATGGTTTTTTCCCTCAATCAATCGTCCACTGCTGGACTTCTGTCGTCACGTCAGCCATCATTACTCAGCCACTGCCAGCAATCTGCCTCAGATCGTTGGTCCAGCGGGTGGGCGACCTTTTTCAAAACTAGCGCCATGTTTTTAGTTTCAAATCATGGTAAGAATGTCCCCTTCATCATCATCATCATCAGCCATTTGACGCCCACTGCAGGACATACGCCTCCCTCATGGTTTTCCTAACCATGAGGGGTTTTGCCATAATCGCCACGCTTGGCAGGCGGGCTGGCGATCGCAGTATGCGGTTGGAATCTCAGGAAGACGCTGCTGCCCGTCTCCTGGTAATTAAAAAAAAAAATTAAAATTTAAGCTGTTTATTTCAAAAAATTATATATATTACATGGCATGTACTTAACTTCTAATCTTAATATTTAAAGATTTTTGAGTTAAGGAGCTGCTTATTCATAAATTTACATATTCATTATATTTTTACATTTATTGAGATAGGTTTAAACAAGTGCCGCTTAATAATATTTTTTGTTTGCTGACAAGTTTTGTTTTCTATTCTACTAACTAATTCTATTGGAAATCTATTCAATACTCTAGGCAGAATTGACTGCCAAACTCTCTGGCCATATTCGTTTTTACTTGTTGGTATCTCGAAGTTTGATTGATTGATTGATTTCCTTTGTCGCCTTCTACGACATCCACGGAAGGAAATGGAGTGACGCTATTTTTAATCCGGCGCCACACGGAATGTCCCCTTATAATGAACGAATTCAAAGTCTTATTGGTATTCGATGTCGCTCGGTCTAGGGCCAGAACCCCTTAGAAAAATACCATTGGTACGGAACTCTAAGACGTGGCTCACCTGCCGTGAAATTCGCTCCAGATGCAAATATTTCATTCACGTAGGCGCAAGTTCTTTCCCAGGGAACAAAATTAAAGCCTCTTGTATAAATTTTCTTTCAGTCTCTCCGTATAAACTGTATCGGCAAATTCTAAATGGCATTCGTGTCACGATCGGCCATTACTTGCCGACAGTGACTTCCAATTCGTCGAGTTACACTAAAATTCTCTTTTAAACACCCGGCGATTTTCGCCTGAAATCCGCCTTTAAATCAATAGAGCCAAGGTTCAGAATCAAATGGAGAAACGTAGCAGTTACGGCGGTTTTCGAGCGATGTTTTAAATGCGGTAACGTGCAAATTTTAAATTTCGTGTTATAAGTGAAACTTTATTTGGGAGCTCAAAATGCTATTGACCTATTCGGGAAATATTGATATATGGAACCAACCTACCTACTTAATAACCGCCGGTTTCTGAATCGAGAATGACACTAATTGTATCGGTGGGGCCTGTGCTCTGCAGTGGGACGTATATAGGCTACATAAAAAAGGTATCGCTTGGACTTATCAGATTTCTCAAAAAAGAACTACACATACAGATAAGATAAGACACATACATTTATTTAACGGCACAATACTCAATACATTACATAAACATTGTTTATACATGAAACAAACAAAAATGCAAAAAAAAAAGTACCAATCATAGAATTTGTTGGATTGCTAATGATTTGTACGAAAAATGTCCCAAAATGAAGTTTTTCGAGAGAGTTTGAACCTCGGAGCGGGCTTTGTTTTCTAAGTGACGTAGGTACATATTTTGTGAGTTTGTAGTAGCGTTACCGATGTCCTTTACAGTCAGTTAAACATCGTGAGGAAACCCAAGTCACTGAGATGCTCAAATAGCGGTAGCTTAGCGGTAGAAATGGCCAGTCCGCGGTGGGCACGCGTAGTGATTCAGCCCTCTCTCTCTGTCTGAGAGAAGATTGTGTCCTTGTTTCGTAAATATGCTTCTTATGTAAGAGTATGTGACAGGTCATCGGGGAAAAAAGATAGGAAAGGTTAGGTACCACTGAACTAACATATGGTAGAAAGTTCAAGGGACCCAGAGGACCCCATTAGATGCCCTTTTAAATCCAGAGGCTCCATTTTCGTCTACGAATAAAAAGTTCGCATCAGATCGATTGGTCGAGGATAGAAAGGTACTCCAAATCGATCGCGGCGCACCAGACAGGTCCGTATATCCTAACAAGCCCTCCAGACATCTCCAGATATACTCTAACAAGGGGAAACTAAGCCAGATCTAATACGAAAAGCCCTACCTGTGGCCGGCATCGCTCCAGACAAAACTCGTTAAAACTTTTGGCACTTGCTGTCAGTCGAATCAATTTGCTGCAAACCACAAATAACACGGATAACAGAAGGTGGATTGCGGATAAATAAATTAAACCCAGTGAGTACCTACCTTCGGTTTGGAATTCTGGTTATTCTGATAAATAAATTCCCCTTCTTCGCCTACGGCTCACTACAAGGTAGGCCTTCTTGCCACGGTTGATAAACCTTTATTACGTCACAAAGTCGTTTAAGGACTAACCACATGCTACGGGCCTGCGACATGCCAATTTAAAGAAATCCTTAAACCCATAAGAGTATTAACCGGAGAAGCTCGGCGGCGTAGTTAAGGGGGAAGCAGGTGGGTCATTGCATTCCAGGTGCACGATATTATGACCGTGTCAATGTCTTAATTTATTTCAGGCAATGCTCATATACCTGATCTTAGTAACAGGTATATCCCACGTATACCGGGATACGTAAAATTTGCACAACTGCAGAAACACGTCAATTCGTAATTTACGACACCTTGTATGTTACTTTTTAACGATTATTCTGCTTCGTGGTGTCGCTAACAGGTAGATAATGCCATCATCATAAGCAGCCTATATACGTCCCACTGTAGGGCACAGGCCTTCTCTCAGAGAGAGAGAGTATAGGCTTAATCACCACGCGTGCCCACCGCGGATTGGTGATTTCAAGCGCTGCGTTATGTGAATAGCTCAGACACCCAGGTTTCCTCACGATGTTTTCTTTCACCGTTAGTGAGTGGTATTGCTATTATAACTTCACAAATGTACATAACTCAGAAAGAAAAGTCATAGGTACATGCCCGCACTGGGAATCGAACCTGGGTCTCCCGCTTCAGAGTCCAATGTTCTACCTACTAGGCTACCACCGCTAGCGCTGCGACATGGTAGAGCGCGTATTTAATAAAATTACTCACATAAAACCTGATAGTTTGAAAAATATAAATCTAAGAAACTCACCGAATTAGTTATTTAAAAATACGAGGGATGTTTTACGAATTGCGCTTTTACGAGGTAATACTTCCGGCCCAAAAGAATCGCGAAGTCAAAAGAACTTGCGCCGTGCACTTACCAATTGTGATGCCGTGCGCAGAAAGAGTGTTTGCATCCGAACAGGACGAGTTAATCTGCCGACATCAAGTATTCAAGAGCGTGCCGGCACTGCAGAGAATTTCGGGGCCCAATGCCACAGCGGGAGTAAGCGGGAAATAGGAAACCAAGTTCTATCCCAGGTTTTCGCGAGACGTACTTACTTAAAAACCTGCGGTTTTCTTGCGTTGTTCCTCAGCGGGAATTAACGAGGGCTTAGGGTACAAGTTCGATCCCAGGTTATTGCGGAACGTACTTAGCTCAAAACTTAAGATTTTCTTGTGTAGACCCTGCGAGAAAAACCTATATTGGACTATTGGGATCAAACACTGTAAGCGTGGTGCACCGGTCTTTCTATGACGTTAAAAAGTCAAAATCCGACTGCCTAGCACCACCTGTAATGCCGTGGTAATCAAACGAGGTAGTTTAATTGACCAAGACAGAGATCGTGGGTTCTATTACCACTGGGGGCTGCCGTATTTTAATTTGTATCTACAAATGGCCTCAGTCTAGATGTTTCTTCATTTATGTGATATCCTTCTCTGTTTTCCACATCGCACTCGAATTTTGCACCACATGGTTTTTCTTTTATTGAAGAGCGAAGGGGTCACAGTTGATCATGCCACCTTACTTAACCAGAGTTAAACTTCTCGGTGCTGTCGAGCCCCTTGTAACGAAACACGGTTTTTTCCCCAGCGCCGGCATTCGCTTGTTTGTACAATTAAATTTGCGAACGTCGGGTTGTCTGTCACGCAGGTGGTAATAGTCTTCGGGTAATTGGAGTGGATGAGACTGCGCAGGTTTGGATACGATTCCCGGGCCAAGTGGGGCTTTGTATTCGCCTTTACTTTAGATACTTACTTTAGAATACGCAATTTCTGAAACAGCCCAATTAGAGTTTGTGTTTTGCAACAACTTTTCTTCATCAGATTTCTATTTTTCGAATTATCAGGGATTATATTAAAAATTTTATTACATTCGTGCGTTACGACCTGTTAGAGATCATTGTAATAGATAGAAGAATGCTCATTCTATTCAACACTTGCTGTTTTAAGAATTCTGTAGGTATTAAAAAGCGCCACTTTTCAAACTGTGGTAACTTAGATACACCACAGGCTACATCTATGGTCCTGTTTTATTTATTCGTTTTGTCTGTTGTGTATTTAGTTTTGTTTCTGTTGCTGTGCATATTATGTTACTTATCTGCTTATTTTGTTTCTGTGATTTGTTTGTTTGTTGGTATAATAAATGTCTTTCTTCTTCTTCTTCTTTCAGATTATGTTTCTGTTGCCGCTATAACAACTAAATACTAAAAAGAGTATAAAATAAATATTGAATTACAACAAACGTTGTCTAAAGACAGCGCTCGCTATCTAGCGGCCATCTACGTAACCTTCACAGCGCCGATGTCATGTCGTTAAGTGTCAATGTTAAACGCTTCTTGTTGGTTTCTACAGATGGCGCTGTTCTTAAATTCTATCTTTGTCTTTTGTTGTACAGATAATGCTACGGAACGCTACATGCGCGAGTCCGACTCGCACTTGGCCGGTTTTTTTTTAAGTTGCTTTATTATCTCTACTATGTATCAATCGTTTTTGTGTGATACCTTTCTAAGGGATTTAAAGCAGAAACGTGTGTTTTTTTTATATTTTCACCTTTCCATTTATTTATCGTCATTACCGTTTAAGAGAAGTCATTGCCATGCTATAGACGTAATTACCATTTAAAACAATTAAGTTTAAGATTTGATAGATAACTTCTGTTTCTCCAATTGGATTTCAGTGCCTTCAGCAAACTAGAAAAGGGTATTGGATAACCTTTAAAGGAAATACGTTTAGCACGAATTTCTAACAAGTTTAATGAAAATCATACGGAATCAAAAGGGCGGATTTACCCTCACGTACGTGGTAGGAATAAGGAAAGACATTTTCCATCATACCCATTACGTACCTACTCCGAACATAAGAGGCCATTAAATATGGATGCATAAGCAAACAAACAAGAGGTTTTTAAAGGGTCGTTAGCGAACATGCAAAAGGTTCAAAAAGGTTTTCGCTCGTGTTCTCGCCAATGGAGTCTGTAATGGGACCATCTGACGAGGATAGGTACATTACACGGTAACATACTCCCGCATATTCCCGGGAAGCTTGGAAAACCATGAGGGAGGCCTATGTCCTGCAGTGGGCGTCAAATGGCTGATGATGATGGTGATACTCTCGCACCGCCAATCGCCGATGGGCACGCGTGGTGATTAAAAAAAAAAGCAAAAAGTGGTTTATTAATAAAAATGGTTACATACACAGACAGTTTACTGTGGTCGCCACGCTAGGTCAAGCCTGTGTTGTGGAAACCATCATATGTTATCATAAAGAATGGCGCATGTTTATAAAATATAATAGACAAAATTTGAAAGAACTTATTTAGAACTTAATGTACCTAGGTCAAGAACGTTTTACCCAATGGACACGACACAGTTGACGTTTTCCTAGTTTCCCCGCGTGCCACTTACCGAGTCAAAATGAACACGGTCCTGATTTTGTCTTATCAGTATGACGTGAGAGATTATAGAGAAAACATCAGAAGAAAAGTGCAAAAAAATATACGAAATGCGCCCTATTATTCTGTAAAAATGAAAGCAACAAAACAGTTAATGCTTCTTATAACTCGTAACTTTGACTTTATGCATGTGTAAGCGGTATTTTTTGGTAAATTAATAAAACGTGCATCGTAAACAACATATAATACGCCGAAATAAAAATGGTTCCTGCTTAAGGCTATTTATGCCACTTTCACATTTGCTGCAGTTAGTGGTGTAATATTGTTCATTCAGACCTCATTCTGTTCTTTTTGGGTTTTTTTTCCTTGCGATAGGGTTTGCCACAGTCGATAAAATCTTTCGATGTTTTAATTGACTTCTAAACATGACGTAGAAATCATTATTATCTTACTTAAATATCCGAAAAATATTCGTCGGTGTTTTATTTAAAACGTTTTAAAGATTACCAGTTGATCAAGCTATCAAGAAAAGTAAAAAAAATAGTTGGTATCAGTTCATAAGGAACATTAATTTCAAACCGAATATTTACAAAACGCAAAAATCAGTGCAGGCTATACGGAGTTTCCTCTAAAATGTATAGAGGGAAATGCGTTTTAACGGAAATTAGTGTTTGTGTTTTACCAACAACTTTTGTTCTATGATTTCAAATTTAATTGTACCAAATATCAGGGTTAACATAATTTCACTTATTAAATTTGCGCTTATAGGAGAGCAACTTTGACGTTATTAAGTAAACATTCCGTTTTTATAATGAATAAAAATATTTGAATTGAATTGAAGTACTAATGTCGCAGCTTCCGGTAAATCATTGTTTTAAACAGAAGTATGTATATCCATTCTATTTATCATATCTCTATGTATAAAAATGAATTGCCGTTCGTTAGTCGCGCTAAAACTTGAGAACGGCTGGACGGACGTAGCAATTTTTTTATTGGTGAAAGTCAAGGTCAAAAACTATTATTGACGTATATCGGGTATTAATTTTATTGACAATAACTATTCTTTTCCAATACAGCATTTGCTGCATTCGGATTGAATGTACTGTTATGCACCCCTGGAAGTACACGGACCAAGGATACCAAAATAAGACTATCATATTTTAATATTTCAGTCGCATTGCATTAAGTGGCATTGAATTCAAATTACAAAGGAAGATATTACATTATGTGGTGTGTAAAAAAATCTTCAAAATCAGTTCATTAGTTTCATCAGATTCAGCCTGTGAAAAAAATTGGTAACCTGATAACTATTTCTTCTGTAGGTATCGGTGATAAACCATACATTCCTACAATGTTTAGGTGAGAACGGTAATTTTTTAAGCTTTTGCTTATTTGAAGTACAAAGTTCAATTATTTATACCAAAGAAACGTTTTTATTTATTTAGGTTATCCATACAATTTTCCAGTTTTCAGTAAAAAAATAAGTTTAGGGATTCCATGAGATTTACTAAGTTCTCGGTGGTCAGTTTTAAAAACCACAAATAAAATGATTGCGAGAATAAGAAGAAACATTTTGCAAAAAATTTCTTTAAAAAAATATTATTTTTTTCGTAACATTTGCTTTAACCTCAGTCCTAACATTGAAAATAACAATTAAAAACCATTGATATTTTCAAGGTCAGGACTGAGGAGGTTATGTATGTGTTGTGTGTGTGTGTGTGTGTGCTTTAGACCACAATTTAGTTTTTGTGTCATAGTCATACTTATTATTATATAATATGTCATAGTTACGAGGTGATTTGTAAACCAAATAAATAAACGAAATTAGTTTTTTACTCAACTCTTCTTTACATTCGTAGTCCGGTTAACCGACTGGCAAATTACTGACAAATAACCCGCAAAAATTAATAAAATTAAATGGAAATAATGGAAAGCAAACAGTTTTAGACAAATAAATACATATATAAATAACTACTTATTTGATATTTGTTATTGCCTCCAAACTACTTATTATTTAAAATTTATTAAATAAAATTATTAAATTTCCGTTTCCCTCATTCATTCATTTCGTTCAATCATCACTTATCGATAATATTTTTATCGACTTTTCCAAGCTCTTAAGTCATAATTTGACATTGACAGCTACCTCCCGCCCCCCAAAAAGTGGTCGTCTGTGTTTTCCTACAAAGTTTCGGTCATGTCATATCCTTTGGCTAAAACATCCTTGACCTAGGTACAGGTTATAACTTAAATATGTAACAAAAGAAACAGTTTTATAAATTAAACAGAAGACTAGAAATTTCAATTAACAGTAATCCGTCCTAACTGAGAGTCGTAAGTTTAAGCCCATACACTCTCCCTGAGAGAGAAATATAGGCTGCTTATGATACTAAAAACTTTTACTTTGAATGTTTACTTCCGTAAGAGCGCGCTGATGACACGTCATCATCATCATCATCAGCCATTCGACGCCCACTGCAGGACATAGACCTCCTTCATGGTTTTCCTAACCATGAAGGGGTTTGCCATAATCGCCACGCTTGGCAGGCGGGTTGGCGATCGCAGTATGCTGTTGAAATCTCAGGAAGACGCTGCTGCCCGTCTCCTGGTTATGTATCTCCTTAGTCGCCTTCTAGTCGTAGACCTGACCATCTGAGGAGGTTGGAACTTCGTGTGAGCATGCTTCCGGCTATAGAAGGCGGTGCTGCTTGATACAGCCCGGATAGTCCGACGTATTCTCTCATTGGCACCCTGACCTCCGGCCGCTTGCACTCCTTAGCCGGAGGGCGTCCGTCTGGACACTTTGGTCAGACGAGACTATTCTTTTTTACCCCAAAATAATAATAATAATGAAGTGGCGCGCCTTACGGTCGTATGGGCTGATGGATGGGATAGGATTTGGAATTTTCATGCCAAACTGTGTCATCATTCCGTGTGGCGCCGGATTAAGAATAGCGTCACTTCATTTCCTTCCGTGGATGTCGTAGAAGGCGACTAAGGAAATAAATTACCAGGAGACGGACAGCAGCGTCTTCCTGAGATTTCAACCGCATACTGCGATCGCCAACCCAAGCATGGCGATTATGACAAAAGCCCTCATGGTTTAGAAAACCGTGAGGAAGGCATATGTCCAGCAGTGGGCGTCAAAAATGACTGATGATGATGATGAGCCACCAGTTTGCACCATTTTGTTAAATGTGGCTTAAGTCGCATTTCTTTGACTAAAATTTTTTGTATTATTCCTATTATCAGGCCTTATTCTTGAAAAACAGTAATACACGGTCTTATTTATAAGAACCAGATTCCTTAAAACATTCGATAAACGCCGATTAAAATAGTGTGGTGGAGATTTTAAAATGAAAAGACGTAACCACAGATGAATAAACTGTCTCTGAGCAGTGATTTACAGAAATCGTGTTATTATAAATACATACATAAACTTACGCCTGTATCCCAGAGGGGTAGGCAGAGACCAGGGACTGCCACTAAATAAATAAATATTATGAAAGCCATTTCCAAGCTTCCAAAAAAATGTATGAACAATATGTAACACAAACTCTAGACCTGTTTTAGAAATTACGCAATTTAAAAATTGCAAGGGCATCAAAAATAAAAACAAATCAATTTTATGATTCCATTTATTATATTTTCATTGTAAACTCATACACTTGATCTATTCATCAACCGTTTATAATTTATACGTTATACACGTTACATCACGAAATAAGACTTACGACTAATGCGCGCTACTCTTCGCCAACAAAACCAAAGGTTCGCTTTCTCTGTTTTTTCTTGTGAATTATAATTATGCTAAATTACAGATAAAAACTCGTCTAACTTCGCACTAGTTCGTGTTCTTTGAGTTGATCGAAAACGCCACAATTTTATTAGTCCGCGACTTCGTTCACAAAGCAAGTAATAAACCCGTCAAATGAATTCTGAAACGCTACTGCATCTCTGTGGGATTCTAGCAGAAAAATTACCAATCCGCACGTAACAAGCTCTTCGAGATTTCCTTTGAACAAATGTTTATTTGTTCCAAAGTACTTAAGTGATGCTTTAATTTAAGAATCTGGTAAACTTCCCTAGAATGTTGCGTTTTAGTCGTAAATGCGAACAACCTTCGCAATGAAAACTTATGAGAACAACTTCGAAATGACGACAAAAATATCATCTGTTCTTTAATTTTGGTGTCGTAATGTTAGTATGAAAAAGCCGATATTTTTTAGCCATTTCGAAGTTACGTTTTTCGGAAAAATGAGATAATTTTGATAATCCTTTCAGAGCGGAATTATCCAATCCTGAAACGTTTAAAGCCTCGGGTGTTACTCGCATCCAATAGTCGATTGTAACGGAGTCGCTAATCTGCTATGTCTAGGCAGTAGCGCGCTAAAACAAAATGTGCAACCATCGCTTATACGTTTTCGTGAAAACGGGTACACCATAATTGACTGGACAAGCCAAAACATATTGAAAAAAGCGTGACGACAAAAATATATTGACATATTTTACGTTATTCGTAAAAAAAAACAAGATCCTATGTTGTCAGAAAAGGTATTTATAATTTTTTTTTTATATTTCCAAAGGTGCGCAACGTTTGACAAACATAACTCATTAAAATTAAAATACAAAAATAATATTATAAATACTCTCGTGAAACAAAACGTATTTTAAAATATTTCGAATACTACCCATCTCTTTTTACACGATAATTTACATTCAAAGAGTGAAAGAGGAAAAATTTATAACGTTAGATAAAAATTGCCATAGGAAAGAAAAAAATGACTCGCTTATTTATGGCACTTGCTTTTTTTTAATTCGCACTTCAGTTAGACTTGGGCAGTGATATTTACGGTATTTCATTCATACTTGGTAACTACTTAACGAATTTATAACTTTTTATTTCATAGAAAAGCGAGCTAGTAACTAAAACAGAATGAACTATTAAAAATGCAACCAAAACTAAGATTTAAAATGTAATTCTCACATTCACACCCTTAAAAGTTTAGCCTGTAGGTTATAAAAAAATCTTTAACAAATCTGACATCTAACATCCTATGCTAGCATTTTTTTATTTATTAATTTATTACTAGTGTGCAATAATCACATTATAAAAAATTGTGTCGTCCTAACTATAAGTAGATAGATACAGTTTGTAGTACATGGTATAAATTTTTCAGCTTGATTTCACCAAAGAATCTAGTTCTTCACTTAAGTATTTCTCTGAGTGAAATCATGTATAATGTACATGCAAAATCATAGTTCAACATACACTCAAATTGTACAAATAGCTACATGTTCACGGTTCGAAAACAAAAAACGAGTTATAAAATAACGGTTGGTATTTATGAAAACACGATTCCTCTGATACAGTCCTCAAATGCACTTTAATTAGTCAGTGGTACAGTCTTCCCTTTATAGATTATTTAAACAGCATTTAAGGCGTGTTTAAAAGAACCGTGTTTTTATTACTGCAATGTGTGGAAGTTATTTAACTTTTTATTGCCAATTTCACTGTTTCAATAACCGTTGTTTGTCACTAACCTGAGTTCGAAATAACAAATAGTGAAGGATTACTAACTCAGATTAGTGATTTATACCGTATTAAATTTTTGGTTGTCAATTCACATCCCTATTTCACCAAATAGAGAAATACGATTGATAAAAAATAAAACTATCCATACTTATAAAACAAACAAAGTTATCTGGGGACGATCTTAGAGAAAAGGAAAAACGGAAAAAATTGTGGAAATTAATCAAGGGGTTCAAATATTTTGTCGCCTATTTCAAAATGTCAACGGTTAGAACCGACTGTAGAACAGTACCCAAATGTATTTATTTATTTATTTTAATTCTTTATTGCACTAATTACATTGTAATTGTACAAGGGCGTGCTTAATGCAAGAAGCATTCTCTTCCCGCAAACCTTAACTGTACGAACTATTCGTTATTCTGTGGATCTGAAATTTGACGTTGCCAGATCAATTAGCCATTTCTAATTCGGTCAGTCCCAAAATAATAATGTTCAATTCGCAAATACAGACATTATAACAGAGACGAGCACGTGAAATAAGAGAAGATACTTCAAACGGTTGACTACTCTATATAAATACCTAATTGTACGGTTAAAAACTACTTATAAGTTAGCTTATGATGTTTAAATTATGCATTATCTTTGGCTGAATATACTGCTCTTAGAGTACTACCCAGTTAGCTAAAGAATGGGATTGAAACTCCATTCCTTATGTAGCCAAGCTTTAGGCCCCGTTCACATCATAAACGTCGCACCGCGCGTCCGAGACGATTTTAACCGCGTAATAACCTCCTTATGCTAGTCACGCCCGTTAACTGCTATACCTGCTAATGTGACAGGGCACATGTCACGCAACATTTACTGGTTAAAACAGGCTTTCAAACAACGTTACCAAGTGAAAGTTGCAAACTTTCAAAACTAAATAAAACAAGTGAAAAAATGTACAAAAAATGTCGTTGTAAAGTCTCTCACAAAACTTTTTAAATTTACTAGTTTTATTTATAATACTGTAGTAACGTTATAAAAAACGCTTACGAAAAACTGGTACCCCAAAAATTGGCTTTAGTAAAATTACCGTTTATAGTGTATTTTAAGTTATTCACACTAAGTCTAAGTTACTTTTACGTTTATACAATAGCATGGTTGTGGTGTTCAGATTTTTACGATAACGTTACTTCTATATTTTTTAACGTTACATATTTACTAAATTTGAGTCAGAGAAATCTAACACACTAACCCCCGATTTCTCGTACGCTAACAATCTTATAATCTACTGTTAACAGCTGTCAAATGTTTTTTTCGTATGCACTTCGGCCATCTGACAGATATTGACAGTAGATTAACCGCTTGTTAGTGTACGAGAAACTGGGGGTTAATTTTTCATGTTATCGCTACTTCAATCGTAGATCTGGCGACGTATTAAAATCGCGATAATATTAGACGAGCAAAGTTACTGCAGCATTTTGCATCCTATCTCCACTTAGTTACGCGTCAAACTCGCTCTTTGGATTTACAAAACCATGGAATGTAAGATTCTGAAAATTATTATATATCAACAGAGTAACATAAACGTAAAGGTTTATTGTTTCCAATTCTTAGCGTATCAGATAAGAAGTAAATATTATGTACAATATGAGATACTCGGTCAATAACCTATCTCATCGTATCGAAACGCATTTCGAATATTATAGGAAATCAAATTACTTACATATTATTTAATTCTAATTATTATTTATTATACACGACTCTCTCGACACGAGATTCTAATCTTCTGTTCGAGACAAACAAATTAAAAAAAAAAACAACACACTTTGTACAACGTTAACGACAATTTACACAAATGTTCGGAGACCTTTGGGGCCTCTAAGTATTAAACGTCATACCCCAAATGTCAAATTAAAGAGTCGTTTATTAGTATAAACATTTTTCAATACAGATAAATTCTGAATTCGCAGACCAAATATCAATCCCACGTTTTCAGTGGGGTTCTACCTGCTAAATAAATGTATATTGAAAATGCAATATACTTAAATGATGATACATAATATATAGCTGAAATCATTAAATGACTATCTAAATGTATAGTAATTTAAATTATAAACCGATCCCCGGGTGGCACGCGTGGTAATTAAGCCCATATTCTCTATCTGAGAGACGGCCTGTGCCCTGCAGTGCGGCGTATACTGGATACACACTATATATATATATATATATATATATATATATATATATTTATTTATATATTCCCCACTGTCTCTTTCGACAATCCTGTCAATCGCAAGTAACTTCGGTGTTCTCAGTCTCAACACGACGATTCTACATTTGAGCGCAAGGTTTTAAAAAATGAGCAGATCTCCCACCAGTCTTCGACAACGTCTTTTGAAGTGATTTTATTATTATGAAATTAAAAGTTACATACGTTTATTTTACATATTGGTCTTTCATACCGAGTTTCCACAGCCGTTTAGAATGGACACACATTTCTAAAGTAACATCAAAAGTCATGAGTATTTTAACGCTCTATTAGCTTGAAAGCTCTGTCTCTGTCACATCACATAAGTGAGAGCGAGAGAGCGATGTATCAATTCCAGCGTTATTTGAAATTGGTGTTTGAAGATTGAGTTTCATTCAAAAAATAGGCCTATATTTTAGTACCTGAAGAATTACTCGAATTCTCATTTAATTTTGGGTGTTTTAACGAATCCCCACTAAACCTATAAGAGTCTCGAGAAACCGGCTAACTTAACAATTTACAAAAGGTTGTACAAAAGATTTTGTGCCAAAGACAAAACAAGTCTTCAAAAAAGGTTACACTAGAAAATGTAGTTATATATTTATATACAATTATACAATTAATTATACTAATAAATTTATAATATAAATAAGTGTACACAGTCAGTTATTACATTTCGTTTTAGTAAATGTAAAATTAGTAGCCCACAGTTCGTATTATTAGTAATAATAGTAAGTTTAGATTTGAGCAGCTTTTAGCAAATTTTTTATCATTGCCATTGTTCCATTATGAGTTGAGACTATATTGAGTCGATCAAATGTCTTTTATATCTAAACGATACATTACCTATAGAATTGAGTACGAATTCCTCAATATTTTGTTCTAAGATCACGCTTTATGCACTAGTATGGTTTGCACAGTCACAAAGTGTGAAGTAAATTTACTTAGAGCTCATTAATGCAACTCTTATTGCAATCGAGATTAGGTCTAATATGCACTTATAGCCACCGGTACAGCATTACTGTATTGTACTTCAAAACCTACGTGTTATTTTTGGCCAATATCCGCTATGTATTTTATGATTCCATTATGTTTATAGAGCTAGAATACCAAAACATTTGGCCGTACACTGTAAACGTTACAAGTCATTTAAAATTTAAAAACGCGCGAGAACTTTTGTCCTTCACTGCAAAACCGTTCACCGGTCACTGTTCCTACAGTCGTTCGCGACACAAAACCTCCACGTCCGCGCCGCCGCTCGCAACACAAAACCTCGACGTGCCCTCGCTCGCAACACAAAACCTAGACGTCGACGCCAAGATGGCGGGCGGCGACGCAGAAGGTGACGGTGCGCCCCCGCGCGCCGGACTTTGAGTCTTATAGCTCGGTGACAGCGTAGAGATCGCGGTGGTCGTGCTGCGGCGGCTGCTGCGGGCGGCGCCGGTGCTGCGTGCCGGTCGGCGGCGCCGCCTGCTGCTGGCGGCGCGGCCGCTGCAGAGACCTGCGGGGTGACTTGCGATGTTTAACACTGTTATCTAAATAAAGGGGCTGGACATCTATTTCATTTTCGCTCATACAGTATTGTCGCCAAATAGTTGTTCAATCGCTTTCTTAAATTAACCGTGCGATATAGTTTCACTCAGCCGACTGACCGGCCGGGATACTGGTCTGGCGGGGCGGGATACTTGTTCGAAGGGGCGGAATACTCGTTCGAAGGGCGGGATACTTGTTTGAAGGGGCGTGATACTTATCCGGGGCGAGTGGCGAGATTCTGTATTATTTATAGCACAGATTTAGGTCAAAACTAAGATAAAATAAGCTAGTATCTAAAAAAAGGCTCATTTACTTGTACTGGAGAGCACAGCGGCAGCGGACAGCGTGCACCCCAACGACGGGCCATCTATTCGGCCGTACAGTTGCGTAATTATCCGCAACGGCCAGAATACTTGTCCAGCTGGCCGGTATACTAATGCGGGGCACAGGATACTTGTTCGGGACTAACTTACTTTCCACGCCCGAAATTGATACATTGCGCCACCTTTTTGTACTAGCCTAGGTAGTGAGGAAAATCTAAGGCCCCTCGCCCACGGCGACTTTTTGTAGTGATGCTGTCGCGCGTTTCGTAAACGCGCAACTGCATCGCTACGAACGCGCGTTAGTCGCATTTGCAACGCGCTGCAGAAGCGATGCCAACGCGCTACAGCATCGCGACTGTATCGATGCAAACGCGCGAGCGTATCGGAAAACATCGGGAGGAAAACGGAGGAAGGGTGGCGCATGAGTAGTACAACACAGAGAGATCGAGAGAGCTGTTGTTCATCGGTCCAACGGAGTCCATCTTGCAACTGTAGCGATCGCAGACATTTTGGTTCCGTTACTGAATCGCATTCGCATCGCGACAAAAGCGCGACGGTATCGCGTTTGTATCGCGACTGAATTGTGTTTACCGTGGGCGAGGTCACACAGCTTGCGACCGCATCGCTACTGTATCGATGCGAACGCGCGACAGCATCGCTACAAAAAGTCGCCGTGGGCGAGGGCCCTAAAGCATCACGACGTAAAATAAAGCGCATTTACCTGTACTCAAGAGCGGCAGCTGATAGCGGCTGCACCTCAGCGGCGGGCCTTCTATTCGGCCGCACCGTCGCGTACTTATCCGCAGCGGCGGCGTACTTCTCTTGCTTCTCGGTCTGGCCGGAATACTTGTCAGGCTGGGCGGCGTACTTGTCCGGAGGCGCGGGATACTTGTCGGCCGCGGGGTGGGCGGCGTGGGCGGCGGGGGCGCGCGGCGCGGGGGGCGCGGCGAAGGTGGCGAGCGGGGCGTGCGGCGCGGCGGGGCGGGGGCGCTGGGCGCGCGGCCCGAACGACGCGTACTTGGGGTCGAATCGGTTCAGGCTGTGCCGCTGGGCGGCCGCCTCGCCTGCGGAGGGGGCACGGTTACGACTGGGCTACTGAATGAATGCCGATGACAGCTTTCAAAGCATTCTTAGGATGTCTATCTATCTAATTAGCCCATAAACAGAGCCCACTGTTTTGGTTTAAGAGTGTCTACGAGTCACACTCAATACTAATACTTTGGTAGGATCTGAAATAGCAGATAATGTGTAAGTGAGAGTAATGTGTATCATTATAGATATACTGATGATCTGGTACAGCTGTTACGGTTGGTGACGAGATTAGCGATTGACTTGTAACCGGGTAGCTGGTTTGGGTGATATCTGCTAGAATTGAAAGCACTCAATTACTAATAAACTAACACAATATTAAACTGTCATTAATAGCTACAGAAATTACTTTATCAAAATGCTAATGAGTACGCTCATTAGCGTAATAATGGCTCCAAGACTGAATGACACGTTTCGTCCATAGTTATCATCATCAGCCATTTGACGCCCACTGCAGGACATAGGCCTCCCTCATAGTTTTCATAACGATGACGGGGTTTTGCCATAATCGCCACGCTTGACAGGCGGGTTCGCGATCGCAGTATGTGGTTGAAATCTCAGGAAGACGCTGCTGCCCGTCTCCTGGTAATTTACGCCTTCTTCGCCTTCTACGACATCCACGGGAGGAAATGGAGTGAAACTATTCTCAATCCGGCGCCACACGGATCCATAGTTATAAATCCAACCAAAACCGGTCAGGATCTTGTTGTAACAGTTCCAAACAGCTTTGTGAAATTCTCAGCCTGGTTCGTTTTTGTTCGGCCGTTAGCATTCTAGGCACTCAACGCGCTGACTTTTTTCATTCCCAAATGGTCATGTATAATATTATGAACACTCCCTATTGAAATCTTTAGTTCTTCAGCTATAAAACGAACAGTAGCACGACGATCCGCCAAAACAAATTTTTCAACATTTTTTATCATTTCTGCAGTCGTAGGGTGCCCTCAGCGCAAATCGTCATTAGTCGATGTTTTTTCTCTCTTACACTCAGCACACGAATGCGCAACCGTAGGATGAGGAGGAGCATGAACCCCTGACGTATCTTCCAAGTCTTGATTTACTTGTTCCGAAGTAAAAATTTTCAAACAAAGATAGGTATTAAATTTCCGCGCGAACTTCAATTTTCTCCATTTTCGATTACTCGTTGCGACAGAACACAAGTATTCTATGATTGAAAAAACAAAAGAGCATCAAACAATTTTTATTTTATTATGTCGACAAATAAGTGGGCCTGCCAGTTCTTTTTCTCTATCCAAGGAGTGAATATCACATTCTCACTACTTATTGAACACTCCTCGTATGTACGCAGGTCAAATCTAAAAGTTGCGTGACGAAATATGCCAAAAACGGCGTGGCAAATTCGCTAAAGTTGTTTCGTTTCATCAAGATAACGCCCCAGCGCACAAGTCCAAAGTTGCGATGGCTGCCATCGATGATGCTGGCTTCGAATTGGTAGAACATCCTCCATATTCTTCAGACCTTGCTCCTAGTGACTTTAATCTATTTCCGAGATTGAAAGAATATCTAAGAGGCCAGAAATTCGACGATGATGACGCGGTGATCGCCGCAGCGCAAGGTTTTGTAGAGAATCAAAATGAAGATTTTTTTAAGAAAAGAATTTTAGGTTTAGAAAAAATATATCCTAAGTGTATACAACTAAAAGGTGACTATATTGAAAAATATAATAACATTTGATAAAAGTTAATTGCATCTTACTCATTCTCACTAATTATTGAACCGAATATCCGAAACTGTTTACAACTGCACTTGAAGACGTATCCAAACTTCTGGACTGGGAAGGATCTGGCATCAACATAATGGCGAGTACATCACTCACCTTCGATTCGCCGATGACATAGTGATTACGGGCTGAGACTCTGGAAGATCTGAGTTCAATGCTCAATGACCTGAACAGAGCCTTTAACAAAGTGGGTCTTAAAATGAACATGGACAAGACTAAGATAATGTCGAACTCCCGTGTAGCACTCAACGTTGGCGGCTCTGACGTCGAAGTTGCCGACCACTATGTATACCTGGGACGAATAGTTCAGTGAGGCTAGTCCAACTTTGAGAAAGAGGTCAATCGTCGAATCCAATTCGGATGGGCAGCTTTCGAGAAACTAAAACACATTTTCGTGTCCAAAATACCTCAGTGTCTCGAGACAAAGGTCTATAACCAATGTGTTTTGCCAGTGAAGACCTACGGATGTGAGACCTGGCCTCATAAGAAGGCTTAAGGTCGCCCAACGAGCAATTTAGAGAGCTTTGTTAGAAGTTTCACTGCTTGATCGAATCAGGAATGAGGAGATACGCAGAAGAATATTTTAGTAACTCACTAAAATAGCTTGTAGAACTGCTCAGTTGAAGTGGCAGTGGGCGGGGCACATAGCTCGGTGAACTGATGGCCGTTAGGGCGAAAAAGTTCTCTGGCGACCGCGGACCGGACGACGCAGCGTGGGCAGGCCCCCCACCAAATGGTCGGACGACCTGGTTACTATGGCGGGGAGTCACTGGATGCGGTCGGCACAAGACCTGGGAAGCTTGGAAACCATGAGGCCTATATCCTGCAGTGGGCGTCAAATGGCTGATATGATGATTGGAACTCACTCGCGCTGATCTCGCCATTCCTCGCGGCGCCGGGCCGCTCTCAGTAGAAGTCGTTCCCCTCGAGCGTCTTGCACTGCTTGCTGAGCGTGGCGTACTTGGGATGGGGTGCGCGTCCCAGCGTGTGCGAGCCGGCCAGAGCCGCGTGCGCCGCGCCCCCGCCCCCGCCCCCGCCCCCGCCCCCGCCCGCGCCGCGTCCCAGCGTCGCCGCGCCCGACATGCGCGCCCGCCCCGCGCCTAGCACCGGCGACACGCTGGAAGGAAGTAACGGTGAGTTTACGCTAGGAAATGCCATGTTAAGAATTGAACGGTCAAATCTATAGTAGGTGATCAGTTAACTGAAACGGCGTTCTAGTTACAGAGCTCTGTAAGCGCGTTCGGCGGGCGCTGCTGCGTGCTGCTTCATACTGGGCCACTCAGCGTGCAGCTGCAGCGTTTTGCCGTCGCCAGCGGCGCGCGCTGCTGCGTGCTGCAACTGCATACCTTCACCGCACCGCGTGAAGCTGAGGGCGGCTTGGCGTCGCCAGCGGAGCGCGCTGCTGCGTGCTGCAACTGCATACCTTCACCGTTCAGGTTGCAGTCGAGGGCGGCTCGCCGTCGCCAGCGGCGGGCGCCGCTGCGTGCCGCAGCCACATACCTGGGCCGCTCGGCGTGGAGCTCCATGAGCTGCACGGCCGCGCTGTAGGAGGGCGGCTTCCCGTTGGCGGCGGGCGGGCGCGGCGGCGGGCGCTGCTGCGTGCTGCTGCCGCCGCTGCTGCCGCCGCTGGACAGGAACGGCGCGCGCTCCTCGCCCGTGCCGGGCCGCCTGCGAAAGGAAAAGCTGCTCAGTCTCGAGAATCTTTATGCACAGCGATTCCGCGGAGCGAAACCTACTCCGTCTAAAAAACAATATCCCAGGAACTGCAGCGTCCGCGTGGTTCCCTCTCCCATCTAGTGTGAGTATAGGTGCCCCTGGACGCTATATAAATCATCTCATTACGTAGACGCAAAAGGACAAGTCACTGGAGTTCCGCGATTCGTTCGCACGAGCACAGGGAAGCGTGTGTAATTCTCACTGTCGCACAGTAGATGTTTTAGGTTGTAGGGGATGAAGAAAGTGGATGTTGATGTTTAGGTCTTCAAAGTGTTTATTCGATACGGTTGGCAGACATATGTTGTTACTGAGAGACCAACGCCAGCTGTTTGGCGCAGGCAAGAAGGCCCGTGAGGTCGACTGTGCGCGATGCACAGTTAGCAATACGACGACCTAGAAAGATGTAAGCCCGTATAATTAAATAGTTGTTCTATAACATTTTTGCGCTTACATTGCATGCTGTGTCCAATCTAGTAGAATGTACATCACTACTAGGTTTATCATTTATTGGACTTGTATGTAATTTTTCGGTGTAACCAAACCATAAAAAACTATAAAGCTTCACACACTGTTAGGCATAGTTGCGTCGGCGGAAGCTCCGTGGATACGGATGGCAAGGGACCGTGAGATATGGCATTTGGTGGAAAAAGCCTATACCGCAGCGTAGGCAACCGTGGGCTGATGGTGATATTATTAGGCGCCACTCGCAACTTCTGACGTCCCTGGCTGCGCCTATTTACGAGATTTATTATTATACTAGCTGTGGCCGCGACTCCGATCGCGTACATTTCCACGGGGGCCACGTCTTATCATAACTGGAGCTAGAATTTAAATAGCCTATCCTGTGTCCCAGATGTCTATATGTTTTTATATCAAATTTCATCAAATTCGGATTATTGGTTTAAGAGTTATGGAGGAACATACATACATACACACATACAGAAAAAAATTCTAAAAATCGTGAAATTAGTTTCAGTATCATATATTGAGCCTATAAACACAATATCTCTGAAAACAAACTAACTTACTCCATGACCGACCCTTACAGATTTATTATTAGTAGTATAGAAGAAGATATATAGAAGACTAGCTGTGCCCGCGACTCCGTTCGCGTACATTTCGATTTTTACGAAGCAATTGTATGGGGGCCACGTCTTATCATAACTGGAGCTAGAATTTAAATAGCCTATCCCGTGTCCCAGATGTCTATATGTTTTTATACCAAATTTCATCAAATTCGGATAATTGGTTTAAGAGTTATGGAGGAACATACATACATACACACATACAGAAAAAAATTCTAAAAATCGTGAAATTAGTTTCAATATCATATATTGAGCCTATAAACACAATATCTCTGAAAACAAACTAACTTACTCCATGACCGACCCTTACAGATTTATTATTAGTATAGATAGATAGAAAACCGGCCAAGTGCGAGTCGGACTCGCGCACGAAGAGTTCAAACAAAGACAAAGATCGAATTTGAAAACAGCTTGATTTAAGGAACCAACAAGAAGCGTTTAACATTGACATTTAACGACATGACATCGGCGCTGTGAAAGTTACATAAATGGCCGCTAGATAGCGAGCGCTGTATTTATACAACGTTTGTTGTATGGGAGCCCCTCTTCAATATTTATCTTATTCTCTTTTTAGTATTTGTTGTTATAGCGGTAACAGAAATACATCATCTGCGAAAATTTCAACCGCTAAGATATCACGGTTCATGAGCTACAGCCTGGTGACAGACAGGCAGACAGACGGACAGTACAGTCTTAGTAATAGGGTCCCGTTTGGCACCCTACGGGTACGGAACCCTTAAAAGTATTGGCGTACAGAAAACTCTTTTAACACGACCTCTCCAATGAGAGTCATTGGAGAGTCCGCGTCATTATCTATCACTCACTTGGTGTTGATGTAGATCCAGGCATGCGAGTCCACGAGGACGATAGCCGTGAACAGGAAGCCAGCCGCCACCGCCGCTAGTAGCTGAAGCGACAGCGCCTGCAATTTACAGCGTAGAGGATTTCATCATCATCAGCCACTCGACGCCCACTACAGGGCACAGGCCTCCCTCGTGGTTCTCATAACCATGAAGGGTTTTGCCACAATCGCCACGCTTGACAGGCGGATTGGCGATCGCAGTATGCAGTTGGAATCTCAGGAAGGCGCTGCTGCCCGTCTCCTGGTATTGTATTTCCTTAGTCGCCTTCTACGACATCCACGGAAGGAAATGGAGTGACACTATTCTTAATCCGGCGCCACACGGAAGAATCCGGCGACGTAGACGATTTATAAATGTTATTTTATTCCGGATATATTACTTGTAATCGTGTCATAAGAGTAACTGAGTATTATCATAAGCAGCCTCTATACGTCCCACTGTAGGGCACAGGCCTTCTCTCCGAGAGAGTATGGTCTTAACCACCACGCGTGCCCACCGCGGATTAGCGCTGAGGTATGTGAGTAGCTCAGACACTCAGGTTTCCTCACGATGTTTTCCTTCACAGTTAGCGAGTGGTATTGCTACTTTAACTTCAGAAATTTACATAACTTAGAAAACAAAGTCATAGGTACATGCCCGCACTGGGGCTCGAACCTGGGTTTCTCGCTTCCAAGTCCAATGTTCTACACACTAGGCTACCACCGCTCTCCTGAGTATTGCTCTGATCTTAAGGGGGCGGAGATGGTGTGACGAATTGTCCAAATATTTACCTGGGTGGCAAGAATTGGCCAAAGACAAGGAGGAATGGAAGTCCAAAGGGGAGGCCTGTGCCCAGCAGTAGGAGACAATGATAGCTATTTAAAACTGTTGTTTTAATTTACTGTTTCTTCTAATTTACGTTAGTCGTGGCCCCACCGACCTGCAACCCGGCGTCGCAGAGCGCGCGCCGCGAAATTTCTCCTACCCTTCCCATCACAGTTTGGGACCAGGATAAGAGATTATGTTGTGTGAGAGTTATTAATAGATTATAAGTGTACGGAAACCGGAGCTAAGTGCGCCGCAAAGTTTATCCTATCCTACCCATCCTAGGACAAAGATAAGAGATTGTGTTTGTATGTAAGTGTACTATCTGTGTCAGATTGTAAGTGTACTATTTACAAAGCGCAGGCGCTCCGCAGATTCTAAAATTAAAGCACCGGTGTACACTGTTGCAGTTTATTGATGGAAACAGAAAAACGAAAGAAATTATACTAAGGCCGACTTGCACCACTTTTTTAAATGTGGCCTAAACAGCATTAAACTAAAATTTTTCATACAAAAGTCGACATAAATGGCGACTTAAGTGACATTTAAGAAGTGGCGCAAGTCGGCCTGAGTCTAATTATTGCTTGGGACTGCTTACGGCTGCTGATGACTGCTGCGAGATATGCGCGGAAAAACACTTTTATTAGCACTATAGTGCCGATAAGGACAAAATCTAGGTGAGACGGGTAGCCGGACATAACAGTACGGTAACCGTGGCTAAGTGACCGCGGCGAAGTTTCTCCTATCCTACCCATCATAGTTTGGGGCCAGGATAAGAGATTGTTAGTGTACCGGGGCTAGGTGAGTGGCGGTGTACCGATACCGACCTGCAGCCCGGCGTCGCAGAGCGCACGCGCGGCGGCGGCGAAGTGCGCGCGCGCCGTGCGGCACTCGAGCGCGCCGCCCAGCGCCACGAGCGCCCGCTCCGCCTCGCCGGTGCCCGCGCCCAGCGCGCCCAGCGCCGGCTGCAGACCTGGCGCGAGTTCATTTCGTTTTCGTTTATTTATTTGAGTGCACAAGCTAAACTGCGGATGCGCAGCACGTCAACTGTCAGTGTCCGCGCCCAGAGCGACTAGAGCTAGCCGGAGACCTGCGTCACGTATACACGAGTTAAACTGTGCCAGTACTTCAACAATTTATTATTTACTAGCTGTCCCGGCGAACTTCCTACTGCCACAGAATCCGTTTATACGATTCTTCCACAAAGCCATCTATTTCTAAAAAACAACGTTCGGCCGCACATCGCCAACTATTTTAAACTTAAAATAGATATTATCCCACGGAAACGCATTACCGTTGTCTATCTGTACGCCAAGGTTCATGTAAATACGTTCAGCCGTTATTGCGTAATTGAGTAACAAACATCCAAACATCTTCACAAACTCTCACATTTATAATATTAAGTAGGATTTATTTTATTTTATTGGGAAAACTAACAGCTTATCACTAACACATTAAATTTACACACAGAAAGCCACCAAAAAGTTTTCACTGCTAGTAATATTTTGAGCAATCTGTACCGGTGAAAGACACAAAACACCAGAGTCAGTTACCACATCGACAAAAAATTAAAGAAGGAGAATGAAGCCCTTACGTCATCTTCAAAGCCTATACCCGGCAGTGGACAGCGGTGGGTTGTTGGTGATGACCATCGACATGACCATCGAGGACTTACAGGAGAAAAACAGCCATTCGAATACCACAACACACGTGGTGTCCGAATATATCTACAGCCCATAAAAGACGCCCACCGTTTAGCAAACCTTTTAGCAACCTGTAGATTAGAGTTCTTAACAGTTATAAAATGTGCGATACAGTTATTAATATGCAATCACGTCGTCTGTACACTTTTTAAAACTAAATAAATAATAATATTAATAATTAAATATCAATGCAATCGCAGCGCAATTGGTTTACTACCATATACTCGTCTATTCTATAATAGGCTTTTTTACATAGCGACTTTTAATGAATGTTTTAGTTTTATTTGCAGACAAGGATAGAACATGTTCTGGAATTCTGATGTAAAAACGAACGCAATAGCCTACAAATTATGTACTCGTATTATTTACTTTGGCTAAACGAAATTTAGAATATGCAAACTTGTTTCTATTTCTAGTGTTTACCTTACGGCCGTCCGTGTTTAATGTGAACATTATATATTTACGGATATACATTATACTACCAAATATATATTGGCAAGCCAGTGCCGCCCATCGTACATTTTCATTGTTACTTTGATATTTTATGTCTCGCTTCTTGTGTGCAATAAAGAATATTCTTTCTTAACTTTCTTTGAAACGCTTCCTTAGCGATTCCCCGCTGCTTAAGTTGTAAATAGGTCTTTTTTGCAACACAAATATTGTTTCTATAGCTGCTGCCCGTCCCTATAATTACAAACTTACAAGCCATATGACATGCTCCTGTGAAAATAACTAACATAGACCAGCCTCGCAGTCGATACGTAGGCGAATACCCACCGAACGACGGCCATTTCAGTTCAATACATACATTCTTAAAAATAAAATAAAAAGTCTGAGAAAACACTTATACGATAAAAAAAACAATGTGTACCCCGCCCCTCCTCCTATCTACGCCTATGTCGGCTTCGGCTCGTAAAGGAACGAATACGTCACGTCCTACAATCCTCTCACTACGTGACGGCAACAGCGCTTTCCCGAGCGCCCACTGTCCCCACGCCAAGCGAAAATGTACCCTATGACGGTATGCTACGGCAAGCAATAACGCACCCTAAACAAAGAGCAATACATACCAGGATCAGTAAAGAGCTGCGGCGCGCCTCTCGCCAGTATGGCCAGCGCCTGCCGCACCGCCACGACCGCGCGCTGCCCGCTGCGAAGCTCCGCGGTCAGCACGTTCTCGCGGGACACTACGCACGCCAGGTAATAGTGCACCATCTGCCGACGGGCGTAAGGGCGAGATTAGAGTGGCTCCCGACGCCTCCATGCTAAACGTTTATGTTTGGAAGTTATCGCTTTCGGAATCTTTGTGTGGTTCAAAAAGCCAAGCTCTTTTGTCACCAAAAGCGTGATGACAAAAAAGTACGCAGATCGTAAGGCTGCTGCCTAAACGAATCACACCACACAACGGGGCGCGACAATCCGCAAATCTATTTCGCGGGGCGCGACCAACTAGACGAGTCACCGCTTGGAAACCTGGTCCGGCCTTGGACACTGCCAAGTATCTACAGTTAAATATGTGACCAGAAATTTTTCACTTAGCTGCATCATAGTAGGACGGTCCAGCCAGTTTACTCTCTCACCAGAAGTCAAGAACACCACAGTTAGTGATAGACTGAGTGACAGACTTCACGTCTGGTGGTAGCGAGTGCGGCTCATTACCCGGTGCACTTAACTTGAGCGATAGACTGGCGTCAGGCAGCAAGCGCTTGACTGATAGATTGATTGAGTGATAGATTCACGTCAGACGAGTGCAGCGCATTAGCCAGCGCACGTTACAGAGTTTTTTAATATTATAAAACTAAACATTATAAAACTAAAAGTAAAACAATACAGTAGTGTTATTAAGCGAAATAAATATGCTTAAACTATAATTGTTAGTAATACAGGCAAGCAGACATCACATATTTTTATTGTGCAGTATTATGGATGGACCATTGAGCAGTGGTTCATTCACTGCAAATTGAGTGATAGATAGACTTACATCAGGCGGTAGTGAGTACGGCGCACTAGCCAGCGCACTTTACTGACTGATTGACTGATTGATTGAGTGAATCACGTCCGGCGGTAGCGAGTGCGGCGCACCAGCCAGCGCGCTTGACTGACTGATAGATTGATTCATTGAGTGATAAACTCACGTCAGGCAGTAGTGCGTGCGGCGCACCAGCCAGCGCGTTTGACTGACTGATTCATTGATTCGTGAGTCCATACTGACGTCGGGCGGTGGTACGCTTGGCTGACAGATTGATTGAGTGATAGACTCACGTCAGGCAGTAGTGCGTGCGGCGCACCAGCCAGCGCACTTGACTGACTGATTGATTTATTCATTGAATGATAGAGTCACAACAGGCGGCAACGAATGCGGCGCACCAGCCAGCGCGTTTGACTGACTGATTTATTGATTCGTGAGTCCATACTGACGTCGCGCGGTGGTACGCTTGGCTGACAGATTGATTGAGTGATAGACTCACGTCAGGCGGCAGGGAGTGCGGGGCGTGGTGCGCCAGTGCGCTGGCGGGGTCCTGGCAGGCGTCGGCCGCCGCCACCGCCAGCGCCGTCAGCAGTGCCGCCGCCAGCCAGCACGCCACCAGCGCGCAGAGGGCTCCCACCTGGACGAAAAGGGATCGATAAGAAGCGAGATGGACTGACGACCTGGTCAAAGTGGCAGGAAAAGTCTGCTTGCGCAAAACCCGAGAGCGGAGCAAGAACTACAGGCGTGCGTGAGACCTACACTCGGCATTGGGTGGCTATAGGTTGAAGAAGAAAGTTGTGGCTACCTAAGACGTCGAGAAATAAGGTTTTCTAGAGTTATCTCCTAAAAATCGTCGACATTATATAGAATTGATTAGTTGCACTACTTCCAGAAAAACCTGTTGCGTACAGACAGCAGCAGCACCGCGTCCTGTCCCTCTCTTTCTCAGCACTCTCGCCCCACGTACTGAGAGCAGCAGCACTACCCCTCACACCCCCCCCCCCACGTTCCAACAGCAGCAGCACTTTCGTCCAACGTACCGAGAGCAGCAGCAGCGCCGCCCCCCCACCCCCTCATACAGACAGCAGCAGCACTGTCGCCCCACGTACTAACAACAGCAGCACTACCCGCCTCCTACGTTCCAACAGCAGCAGCAGCAGCGCCCCCCACGTACCGAAAGCAACAGCGCCCCCCCCCCCCCCACTAACCGAAAGCAGCAGCACTACCCCCCCCAACGTTCCAACTGCAGCAGCAGCGCTCCCAACTTACAGACAGCAGCAGCACTCTCGCCCCACGTACCGACAGCAGCAGCACGAAAGTTCCAACGGCAGCAGCGGCGCCCCCCACCCACGTACAGACAGCAGCAGCACTCTCGCCCCACGTACCGAGAGCAGCAGTAGCGCGCGGCGGCTGCGGCGCGCGGCGGCGGCCAGCAGCGCCACGCAGACGGCGCCGCCGCAGCACCAGCCCGCCATGCCGCCCGCCCAGCGCGCCGCCTCCCACACCCACGCGCGCTAGAAACAAAGGTACGCAACTGGAGAGAAATCGTCGAAAACATACAAGCCTATTATGAGGATTGCGGAGGATAATAAGAAGAAATACCACCGTGATAAAAACGAAAACTTTTATGGGGCCGAGGAACCACAAACACATTTACTCGTGATTTGTTGTGTTGGTTAAATCGTCAGAAATCGTGCCTGGATGAGGATTGGGGAGGATCGTTCGACAGGAGAGTTCCGCACTTAGCCTCATAGTTGGGCCATTGTATGTAGACGGGGATAATAAAAAGAAATTCCAAGGTGATAAAAACGAACTAGTTGTGAGTTTCGTGGGGTCGGAGAACCACAACTTTTACCTGTTATTTGTTGTTGTTACAATGTTTTTTCTTTTTTTCTAAAAGTATTTAACATAATATTGTTACAACGGTTGATATGAGGTAAAACTTTGAACGCGTTTTTCCGTGCCTTGGAGTCGTTTTCAGCAGGCTGAAATACGGTTTCAGACCGTTTCAGATGGTGCCCTGTCACATACTAGTTTATCAAAATTTCACCCAAGTTGACATGGTTTTCAAGCGTCTGAAACATGTTTTCAGTCCGTTTCAGGCCACCCTATATCCGATGACGCCATAACCTGAAAACCCGTTTTCAGGCATTTTCAGGACCCCTTATGGACCCTTCAAGTACATTTGAGTATAAGACGAAATTTTCAATAGGAGTGAAAGAGATAGCACTGTTAGAGAGGGATAGCTATAGTCCGAACATTCCGGAAAGATGTGACAGAGACATCACGATCGAGCGAGACGGCAGAACCTTCCACGACTTGATGGAGTTTTCGAGAACATCTCAAACGCTATATAAGCGGGGACGACTCGTGCCGCGAGTCAGTTTTATTTTGGAAGCGGAAGTGAAACAAAGTACAAGCGAAGGAAGAAGTACTACGAGTATTATCGATCAGTGCAGTGTGATTAAAAGTGTTTGTTTAGAGAAAAGTGTTGTGAAGTTAAGAAATAGTGTGCAAATAAATCCTACTCTTATTCATCGGTGTAGTGCTTTTTCGATCACGAACCCACCCCTAGAGCGTAACAATATCTAACACGCTGCAGCGCGTCAAGCCAAATTCGAGTCGAAAAGAGCGATGCGCTTCTACTCACAAAACGGTGATAAAGAGTTATGGAGTATCTTGCATATTTGAACATTGTACCATTGAGACGGACTAAGTGAACGAACAGTGTGAGCACACCGCCCCCCCCCCCCTGATCTTTCAAGGCCAAGCTCCACTCAGTCTGTAGACCAAATCCGCTTAGCGTAAAGGCGAATTCGACTGCACCTCTAGACATCCGGACGTGCGCCCGCTTCGTACATAGCAATCAAATTGTGAGCGTCGTCCACAACACAGGTACGCCTAGTGTGGAGTCGCTGTGAACTCACAAATCGCACTTTTGCCTACCCACCTTTTGTAATCAAACAATCACTAACATATAATGTTAGTTACTACTGCTTTTTTTGACTTGTTTAGTTTATATCTCTTTTGTTTGTACCTACTATGTTATATCCTAAGGGCCAATTTTTGGATGGTCGGATGAAGCTTAACTTGTGAGTAAACTGCATGTTGTCGCTGTCTAAATCATGCGACAGGACAGTGACAGCATCGGTTTTGTTCTCCGGTGTGTTTTATCTGACTATTGAAACTGGCACCCACGATACGGGGTCTCCTAGTGTGGGTGCCGCTGGAAAATGTACCTAATTTTAAGTTATGAACAATAAACCATTTTTTACTTTACTTTACTTTTACCATCTGAGCAAAGTAAGTTTTTATGTGGCGGTTATTATTTTTTTTTTTTTCTTGAATCGTGTAGTTTACTTACGCCTGTATCCCAGAGGGGCAGACAGAGGCCAGGGACTGCCACTTGCCATGATCCTGACGGATCACTTTCGCTTCCGCAACATTCATTCGTCGCTACATGCACGCACGCCGGTTTCGGGTACTTTATACTTTATACTTTATTGCACACATAAAATTACACGAATAAAACAAAACATTTACAGAATTAAAAAGTGTACATGGCGAGCTTATTTCAGCAGAAATCTCTTCCAGCCAACCCTTGATGTGGTGATACGAACATTATAAATAAGGGAGGAATTATATCTTGCCCTTTGCTAATACATCCCTATTTGGTCGAAGTATGTCCGTCTAGGACGTCCCTTACCGGCCCCTTCCACCCACATTCGCTCGATATATTTACTATATCGAGCGAATGTGGTTGGAAGGGGCCGGTATTCGCTCGATATATCACTTCATCCTCTTTCAGTCTACGACGTTCTCTAATCCAACTATTGCGTATCCTGTCATTCAAAGTAACACCAGACATACTTCTCAAGGATCTCATCATAAGCAGCATATATACGTCCCACTGTATGGTACAGGCCTTCTCTCAGAGAGAGAGTATGGGCTTAATCACCACGCGTGCCCACCGCGGATTGGCGATTTCGAGCGCTGAGATATGTGAACAGCTTTGACACTCAGGTTTCCTCACGATGTTTTCCTTCACCGCTAGCGAAAGGTACAGCTACCACCGGACCGAGGACCAGGACTTCATGATCTGCATTAATCCTACTTTCTTGCTTCGTGTAGTTTAAAGAATGCGATTAAGTACTACCTTCATGAAGTCATCCAAGTTGAGAGCGATGAGCGGCCGCCTCAGGTTGTCGGCAGCACTGGCGGCCGCGCTCGCGTTGTTCCTCAGAGAGGATAGGGCGCGCAGCAGAGTGCCCAGGGCCGTCTGGTTAGCGACGGGCGCGTCCAGGGCGTCCGCGAGACGCGTGAGCGGCCCGCGGGCGCGGTTCTTCATCGTGTCTTCGATTATGTTCGACTGGAACGTGTGGAGATTTTGTTATTAGGGACTGTGCGGAGCTAACCAGCGGCAAGAATGACGAACGTATATTTTCTATAATATCACTAAGAAAGTAATCGTAACATTGAAAAAACAAAAATAACTTTATTTAAAATTAATTAAAAAAAATCGCTATTGATAAAAATTTACACTAAATTCGCGAGTGTTAAATTCGACTGGAATGTGTGGAGATTTTGTTGTTAGGGACTAACATTGAAAAAACAAAAATAACTCTATTCAAAAGTAATAAAAAAATCGATATTGGTAAAAATGTACACTAAATTCGCGAGTGTTAAATTCGACTGGAATGTGTGGAGATTTTGTTGTTAGGGACCGTTCGGAGCTAACCAGCAGCAACAATGAAAAGACATATTTATTTTACAATACCACTAAGAAGTAACATTGAAAATAAATACATTTATTCAAAAATCACTATTGATAAAAATTTACAAGGCGAGTGTTAAATTCGCTAATTGTTAAATTTCAGTTAACACTAAAACACTTTTGTGCGTAAAGTGAACTTCAAAAAACAATGGTAAACGCTTCGGTTAGGACCTAGAACTCAGAACCTAGAGCCAAGAACCTACGACTTGAATAGGTACATGCACTGGTATATAGGGATGAGTGTATGTATGTAACGTAAACTCACGCCTTTTTACCGGAGGGGTAGGCAGAGTCAAGGTACTTGAACGCATTTTGCGGACATTCATTTAAATCCTAGGTTCTTGTCAGTTACTATAATAGCATAAGTACAGAATGTTAAAGTACGAGAGATCGGCGTTTAAAATAAACAAGTGAGTGAAAGAAGATAATGGCCACAAATCATAGTATACCTACTCCAGTCCACATAGCCTTGTAGGATAGAAGTCAGTATACGTCGGTCAGGATGTCATGAAAAATGGGTGCTACCGTTGGCGAACGGATTAAAAGTTCTAGATGTTGAATAGCAGGAGAACTATGTCCTTATATATGTATATCGTTTTTACGAAATCGTGACGAAATCGAAAGGGCGTCACCCTCAACTGAAACTATCCATAATCTAAATTGTCATTTGACATGAGTCAACAGCTGTAAAGTAACTCTCACCTGGTTCTTCACAGTGTTGACCAGCGCGGCCAACTGGTTCCCCGCCTGGATGCTCTGCAGCATCGCGTTGTGAAGGTCGTCGTTGCCGAAGAGGCCGACGCCTATCGCGCCGCAGCACAGCACCGAGAGAATCATCAGTGTCACCTGGGAAATGAAAATGGAATGAAATGAGTAGAGCCGAATTTACATTACGAAATTAGTGTCATGCATAATGAAACTAATTTCATGAAAGTTGTTGCAGTACTTGTGTAACTAGCTTATTTAGGGCCAATTTTTCAATAGTCAGATAAAACTTAACTGGAGAATAAATTTCACTTAAATCAATTAAACTGTTTAAATCATATAACAAGACAGTGAAAACATCAGTTTTATTCTCCAGTTAAGTTTTATCTGACTATTGAAAAATCCCGTCTTAAAGTAATAGTGTCGTGAAGTTAACAGTATAGCTGGAATTATGGCTCCGACAGCATCGAAGCTTTATTTTGCATTGCAAAATGTTATCATACAGATTTCATTGCATAAAATTAAGAAAAAAGTCGTCATTGAAAAATTTTACATTTTTATCAGCTGTCCAACGTTTTAATTTGTTTTTTCGCCCACACCATTAAAAAAACACACGTCCTATCAGCGCAGGCGCTTTCGCGACACTAGTTTCGCGTCGCGTTTATACGACGACATTAGTTGCATGACACTAGTTTTATCCGAAAATCGCCCGCGTCACGAAACTGTTTCAGTGACGTGAAATCGATGCATGCATTGTAAAACTTAACGTTTACACGTGAAATTGTTGATGAAATTAATGTCACGGAGCTACTTTCAGGCCACTAGTTTCATAATGTAAATTCGGCTTAAGGATACAGGTATAATTTGAACTGTTTGTGCGGTACTTCTCAAACGTTGGAACACATTTCATCAAGCTCTGCGTTCCCTAACACCCGCACTCTTTAAAAAACATTTACGGTCCAGAATTTTGCAACGCTGACTGCGTTATCTCTTAAAATCATGAAGTCCTCCTGAGTGCGGGTTGATGAAATATCAAGCTCTGCGTTCCCTAACACCCGCACTCAGGAGGACTTCATGATTTTAAGAGATAACGCAGTCAGCGTTGCAAAATTCTGGACCGTAAATGTTTTTTAAAGAGTTTTAATGAAAATTGTTTTGCTATCGACACGCTAAGAAGCAGTTGAAATTAAATTAAAAACCTTCATAGGAAAACAGGGAAAAGGTTACTGGCTCCCAAACTAGGATCCCAAGATGAGAGAGAGGTCTAAGTGTACGAGCAGAGGAGAGCGTGTACAACTCCCACTCTATCATCGCAGAGCCGATGTTGCAGGTTGTACTACAGTGGTGGATGAAGAAAGTAGAAGATCTTCAGGTCTTCGTGTCGTTTATTACATTATGTACACTTACATGTTGGGAGACGTATGTTCGTACGTTTTCGTGGGATCCAAATTCCGGTCACCCATACGGTTGCAGAATATTTAAAAGAAAGAAGTTTCGGCGAATCAGGGTGCCAGATTAAGGGCGAAAAGGGTCTGATTTGATTAGAGGTACCGATCGATGATCGAAACACCGTACAATGGGGGCTAAGGGTTCAAATCCCGAAGCTGTTGCTTATTCTAGAACTAATTGGAATATTTTTACATGTAAAAATGCTTGCTTTGGCGGATTTATTATAATAATCATCATCACCATCATCATCATCATCATCAGCCTATGCTTGTCCACTGCTGGACATAGGCCTCTCATATTGCACGCGACTGAGCACGGTCCTCGGCTACTCTCAGCCAGCTCTTGCCAGCCGCCCTGCGAAGATCATCGCTCTACCGAGTCTGAGGACGTCCTACACTACGTTTACCGATCCGCGGTCTCCACTCAAGAACTCGTCTACCCCATCGGTTATCAGTTCTTCGGATGATATGGCCGGCCCTCTGGCACTTCAGCATGCTAATTCGGTGGGCTATGTCGGTGACTTTGGTTCTGGTTGATTTATTATAATTCAGATGGCAAATCCAGCTAACATGAAAACAGAAAGTTTATGTGAAAAAATGTGTTTATAACTAATTTGTTGAGATAATAAAGCATAACTCCATATCGCTCGCCGAAGCAACCACATGTTTAGAACATCAACGCGAACGGTTTGATGAGAACCGTTTTGATTACACCCGCAGCCCTAAGGCACTATATTTAGATGACATTAAAAATGGCGCCTGGATAGGCGGACCGAGTATTCTCTTGGAAAAGTGACAAATTAACATTAATATCAACTCGAGACAACACAAAGAAAAAAAAAGATAGGCAGGGCACCTCATAAATTATACATCTGAAAATAAGGCATTCTATTTGTTAATATGAACAACTCTTACAAAAATTTCCAGAAGGCGAAAAACACCCTGTATTTTTAGATTCATATGATCCGATGTCAATCGCCGATTTATGTACATTTTAAGTTTTAAATCTGTGCACAGCTGTGCTACACATTCATTGAAAATAAATGTTTTTACTTTTAATAATTACGTCGAGCTTAGTTAAATAATGGAGTTTTTGCTAAATATCTTATCTGATTAGTGGACTTTTCCAATTATTATTTTTATTATTTCGACGGATGCACCTTAGACAAGGCGGATCCTAGTGTTTAGTAAAGAAAAACTTGAACATAATAGATGACAGGGTAATCTCTGCCTGAGCCCTGAAGTTGGTATAGTAAAAACCAGAACTAAGAAAAACAAGTGACAACTGGATATTTTTCG
Organism: Yponomeuta evonymella; assembly: GCA_963969515.1. Lineage (NCBI taxonomy): Eukaryota > Metazoa > Arthropoda > Insecta > Lepidoptera > Yponomeutidae > Yponomeuta > Yponomeuta evonymella. The sequence goes on from OZ018354.1 coordinate 3,322,927, forward strand.
GAATAGCGTACCATATTTTTTTATACCCAAAGTAAAATGGAAGGAACGCAGCATTGTTTATCCAGTTTTTACGACGTTTTTATTACTCTATTGTTTGCTTTCGCTTTCTCATTTTGTATCGGAAATAAATCAATGCCATTTCACTTCGATTTGCAACTAATTTTATCATGCCCTTAATTTATTTCGTATATTTTGATGTTACTTAGTTTAACTTGTAACGTTAATTAAGTCACAGTTCTTTGATTTTACTTGACTCCAATATGCAACAGATTTTACCACGCTTTCAATTACTTGAGTATATTTTGATTAAACTCATTGGCTAGGAACACTTCATATGGTTTAATGTTTTCTTTAAACATTATATTTTATTTGTTATACAAATCACCAAACCAATAACTGAAATTTGCCGCTCTAATATTAAAATAGTTTTTGTTGAAATTATACTTACTGTTGCGAAATGTATATTGTTTGTTGCACGAAAGCGTGCATAGTGTAATCAGAACACGTTTAGTCTGTGAGCTTGAGTCTGTACAATCTCAGAGATATTTTTTAATCAAGTTTTTTTTTCTCTCTTCTCGATCGACACACCTGCACCCATTTTTATTCCTTAATTGCATTTATTCATTAAACCTGCATGAAAAGTGAAACCCGCTAGTCTTTCTCACTTCGGACAAGATTCCACACAACTGGCGACGTTTCCTTACACCTACTATCGACACTACATGCTTTCCATATGTCAACTCATTCGAGCAATCCGGTCAAGTCGTTGCCATAAACAGGTAAACAAGCATTGTGCCACATTGTTTAGTTTAGTTAGTTACACCTGAGATTTCAGCACAGCAGCGTCATAGTTGGGCCATTGTACGTAGCAAGCGCTAAGGTATGTAAATACCTTAGACACTAGGGTTTCCTCACGATGTTTTCCCTCACGTTTAGCGAGTGGTATCGCTGTTACAATTTCACAAATGTACGTAACTTAGTCATTGGCACATGCCGGGATTCGAACCCACGACCTCCCGAATGTGAGGTCGGCGTTCTACCGCGGCGCTGCCACCGCTCTCTGCGTTGCACCACATACCTAGAGGCAACATTTTCACATACATACATAAAGTCACGTCTGTATCCCGGAGTGGTAGGCAGATACCAGGGCCTGCCACTTGCCAGGGTCCTGAAGAACCTCCCCCTCTTTTTCTTGCGTGTTACCTTCAAAGCGGTAATGCTCTTCGGCGGGCGCTGCTTGCGGTCGCAGCATCGCGTCAGCAGGTAGATGAGCAGCACACACAGCGTGAAGATGAGCCACGCCCCGGGTATCGAACCGAGGATCCCAAGGCTCTGGAACAGCCATGTTAAGGTCCAATAAGGGCGCCGCCAAGTCACTGGATAATAAATCTATATTATAAAAATTAATTTTTGTTCGTTAGTCTCGCCAGAACTCGAGAATGGCTGCAGCGATTTGGCTATTTTTATATATTTGTGGAAGTCCAGGGAAAGTTGAAATGGTGAGAACAAAAAAAAGATAATCAGATGTAGGTGATGCGAAGTTCAACAGCCGAGGGGTCATCAAGTTAAATATATAAATACATATCCATGGATAATAGGTTAATGACCGGGTTGTCAGTCATACAATCTATCCATAGCTTTGCAAATGTCATGGTGCGAGACCTTTTTGTACTTATTTACTGGATAGAGATTAAAACTGGATAGATAGGTGTTCAATGTGTTGTGTGCAATAAAGTATAATAATAAGTATTATAATAGATAGTGCTGTCAGATAGCGTTGGCGCAAGTCGACCTTAGGGTGTCATTTATACTATCAGCAAGTAAATGCGTTTTTCGTCAGTAATGCAATCTTTTTTGTCAATAGTTTTATGAGTCTATTGACTAATTGTATTATGAAACCAACTTTGAAATTGCGATTTCTTTCGCAAATGATGATATTTCTTTCGCGATTTCAGAGTTGGTCCCATAATATAATATGTTTGTATTATATAAGTAGAAGTTACCCCTTAAGTTCTACCAGACCTTTGTGCAACAACCTGTTTGGTCTATGCAGACTCTACTACACCATCTCTCTCTCTATCTTGTACTACAACTTCACTCTCTCTACTACTATTAACTTCTCTCCTCGTACTACACCTTCTCTCTCATACTACCCCCTTTCTCTCATACTACACCTTCTCTGTCTCGTAATAAACCTTCTCTCTCCTCGTACTGCACCTGCTCCCGTGCGTACTACAGCTTTTTCCGCTCCCACTACACCTTCTCTCGCTCATACTACACCTTCTTCCGCTCATACTACACTTTCCCACGCTCATATTACACTTTCTTCCGCTCATACTACACCTTCCCACGCTCATATTACACTTTCTCCCGCTCATACTACACCTTCCCACGCTCATATTACACTTTCTCCCGCTCATACTACACCTTCCCACGCTCATATTACACTTTCTCCCGCTCATACTACACCTTCCCACGCTCATATTACACTTTCTCCCGCTCATACTACACCTTCCCACGCTCATATTACACTTTCTTCCGCTCATACTACACCTTCCCACGCTCATATTACACTTTCTCCCGCTCATACTACACCTTCCCACGCTCATATTACACTTTCTCCCGCTCATACTACACCCTCCCACGCTCATATTACACTTTCTCCCACTCATACTACACCTTCCCACGCTCATATTACACTTTCTCCCGCTCGTACTACACCTTCCCACGCTCATATTACACTTTCTCCCGCTCATACTACACCTTCCCACGCTCATATTACACTTTATCCCGCTCGTACCAAACCTTCTCCCGCTCATATAACACTTTCTCCCGCTCGTACCACACCTTCTCCCGCTCATATTACACTTTCTCCCGCTCATACTACACCTTCCCACGCTCATATTACACCTTCTCCCGCTCGTACCACACCTTCTCCCGCTCATACTACACCTTCTCTCACTCGTATTACATCTTCTCCCTCTCGATCTCTCACCTCGAGATAAATCGGCGAGTGCGGCGCGAACGTGTCGTTCACACGATGCAGCGTCACATTGATCAATCACTCTCATACTGTAGTATGTCACTTATCCGGTGTACCTTATCCCGCTCGTACCACACCTACCCGCGCTTGCACTACACCTTCTCCCACCCAATACGCATCCCTCGCATCAATACTACACCTCTCCATGTCTCACCTCAAGATATATTGGCGAGTGCGGCGCGAACGTGTCGTTCACACGGTGCAGCGTCACATTGATGTGGGGGAGCGAGTGGATCAATCGCGAGAGCCGCGGCGGCGTATACTCGTCCGCGCCCGCCGCGCCCATCGCGACACGCCGATGTCGCTCTTAGCGCCTGCGGCATACAGAAGAAATTCAGTGAGCATCGCACGGAGATTTTGGTTGGCATGAGTGGGATTACATAATTTTTTCTTTTTTGCCTACTAGGAAATGTATATTTTTGTTACGTAGCCTATACACGTCCCAGTGCAGGGCACAAGCCCTCTCTCAGAGAGGCTATGGGCGGATTGGCAATTTCTAGCACTGTGGTATGTAAGTAAGTAATTTATTTATTTCCTTCTGACAGAGGTATCAGAACGCATAGTAGGTACAATTTGAGTAATCAGGACTTAATCCTCAGACACCTCAGGTTTCCTCAAGATGTTTTCCTTCGGTACCTTGGTAGGGGAGAATGGGAGAATCCCATGCCGATGATGGGATTCGAGGCCGGCGTTGTACCGCTCGCTCCGCTACCAACGCGCCTCATTTTTTAGGAACTTAAAAATGGCGGCCTGCGTCAACGAAATAAATCAAAACAGAAACTTTATAGACTTTCATAACTCAACCACGAACCCGACTAGGAGTGACAATGAAATTACGGCTAGATGAAATTGCGATAGCCTATTTAGATGCCGTTCGCTAATAAGCCAAAGAATGCGAAAACCTGTGGCGTAATATTCACAATGCAAATCAGGCAATAAAGATTTATGTTTGCCATGTGTGTATCTCGCCAGACGACCTATTTTGCTTGGCAACTCACTCAATGTTTCTGCCTTTATCTCGATAAGTGGGCTGTTATAATCTGACTACAGCTAGTAAAAACAATATCACTTCTGATTCTATAATTGTGGCAAGTTGGCAACCAAAAAATGATCAGCAAAGTAAGAATTTTCTCTGCGACTAATACTTATAATATAACTAGCTTTTGCTCGCGACTTCGTCCGCATGGAAAGAGTAATTTCTGGGATGAAAAGTATCCTATGTCCTTACCCGGGACTCAAACTATCTCCATAGCAAATTTTATCTAAATCTGTTCAGCCGTTATTGCGTAATTGAGTAACCAACGTCCAAACATCTTCACAAACTTTCACATTTAAAATATTAGTAGGATAACATGCCGAAAACTAACGGTCTTATTCATATAAACACTATTCCTTAAAACACTCGATAAACGCCGATTAAAATAGTCTGTGGTGGAGATTTTACAAGGAAAAGAACCACAGATTAAATAAACTGCCTCTGAGGCGTACTTTAGAGGAGGCGTGTTTTTAAAAATGAGGTCGTAGTTCTATTCACATGGTACAAAAACGCTCCATACAAATAGAAGAAGAAGAAGAAGAAGAAGAAAGACATTTATTATACCAACAAGATACATCAATAATAATAGGGCATCACCCTTGTTACTTTACGGTTTACGGCCAATTTGTATGGATGGTGACAAAAAAAAATCAATGAAATGGACAACATGGCAAGGAATTATCGCTGAACATACATAAAAATATACATGGACGAACTGAGCGCCTCTTCCTTTTTTAAGTCGGTTTCAAACTAAAGAGACAGACAGAAACTTAAGAAACCGGCGGTACGTCTTTTAGATCCAATGTTACCTCAAGTACTGCTTGTGCGCAGCGTCTAGGACGCCATATTCGTCATCATCGGTTGTCGCTGCGAATGACGGTGGGTCGATGCTCTTCACCTTATTCGGAACATCTGGAAGTAAAGCAATAATAAATATTCAAAAGTCAACAAAAGTCAAATTGTGTTATGCATACATTTTTCTAAGGGAGACATGTAAAGTGGCCAGAACGACATTTTAATTCATTAACACAGGACTTATCATCATCAGCCACTCGACGCCCACTGCAGGACCTGTGTCCTGAGGCCTGTGCCTCCTGCAGTGGTTTTCCCAACCATGAAGGGTTTAGCCATAATCGCTACGCTTGGCAGGCGGGTTGGCGATCGCAGTATACTGTTGAAATCTCAGAAAGACGCTAATATATTTCCTTAGTCGCTTTCCACGACATCCACGGAAAGAAATGGAGTGACGCAATTCTTAATCCGGCGCCACACGGAAGGACTTATAGAGGATTATTAATAATGTATTATATCGATGTCGCAATATCGCGATACACCGTTATATTTCGATATTGTTATTTTATACCGGTATCGCTATTAAAATTAAAAACCTTTTCCGTTTCCAACCTGGTTTGAAGTTACTGATATGTTTATCGAAACTGCATTGGTAGTCGAGTGCACTCAGTCTCTGATAAACTATATCTAAATATGGGTAAAAAACAACTGCTTGAACTACAATAAAAATCCATAATCCCCATTTTTTTTTTACGTAGCCACTGCTGGCCAAAGGCCTCCCCCAACATAATCCCCAGATACACCAGAAAATTAGTTGTGAAAAGGAAAAAATATTGAAACTGGAAAAGAATAACCTGTTCGATACATTTCAATTCCAACCTTATCAACGGGTGTTAGTATGGAAAAGTTCCCCCTACTAATTTTAATAACTGTTTGTTTCCATCCATTAAGGCTGGAATCTCCGAGCGCACGGATTTGTATGGTACTTCTTGCGCCGCGCAAGCGAAGAGTTAAGGGAAAAGTAGGCATTGAAATAGAAATTCTATTAATAGAATTTTGACGACTGAGGCGTCACTAACACATTCAGTGATAGTAATTTTGGTATATTTTTATTATCCAAAAATCAGTACAGCTCAAATAAAACCATATCTAGTGATAATTTAGACGTTCACGATTTTGTTGATGCTATAAAATTAAAAAAATCCTAAAAATAATGACCGACGGGCCTAGGTGAGACATTGAAAATAATATATGTTTTTTCACATTTTAAATACTAACCATCAGAGAGAGTAAAATGTAATTTTAATAGGGGTCTTGTAGGAGAACCCAGCCTTAAATCCTATCTGATACGGACTACCTTTACACTTTAAATTTGAATTAATATGCCTTTAACAGCGCGGTGGTAGCCTAGTGGGTAGAACCTCAGACTCGGAAGTGGGAGACCCAGGTTCGATCCCCCGTGCGGGCATGTACCTATGACTTGGTTTTCTAAGTTATGTACATTTGTGAAGATATAGTAGCAATACCACTCGCTAACGGTGAAGGAAAACATCGTGAGGAAACCTGAGTGTCTGAGCTATTCACATACCTCAGCGCTTGAAATCGCCAATCCGCGGTGGGCACGCGTGGTGATAAAGCCCATACTACTTCCTGAGAGAACGCCTGTGCCCTACAGTGGGACGTATATAATAGGCTGCTTATGTATGCCTTTAACATAAGCCCCAAGTACAAAATGTTATGGCCAATCACCTGCCGCCTGTACCACTCAAATGCACATTAAAAAAAAACCACTTGTAAGAGGCTCGATCAATTTGAATGAATTGGAAAGATTATCACTAAACGTTTATTTCATAACATATCAAAATTCGCTTAGGCCTTCATTGCTATTAACTTTCTAGAATGACCGGTCATTTATTGGCATTACGTAATCCAACATTTTACAGTCGGATAATTCAACCAGCCCTAGAGACTTCAAACGTTTCATTCGAGCGATGCAGAGCCAGTGAGTCATAATAATTGGCTGTAAAACTCTACTTCAGCCCGTCAGCCAGCACTTGAAGCATATTATCCGACGCTAAAAAGGCTAACAACTTTTTACGATATCGTAAAATATTCTGTTCAATGATGCTCGTGAAAGCGAACTGGTCTAAGTGGTCAACTATATACAGCGCACTGCACATCACGCTTTGTAGACGATAGTTAGCTAGTTTGATATATCCGCACTTAGCCTTATATTTGGGCCATTGTACGTGGCAAGAGGCAAACCCTGGTCTCGGCCTACCCCTCCGGGATACAGGCGTGCGGTTATATACGTCCCACTGTAGGGCACAGGCCTTCTCTCAGAGAGAGAGTACGGGCTTAATCACCACGCGTGCCCACCGCGGATTGGCGACTTCAAGCGCTGAGGTATGTAAATAGCTCATACACTCAGGTTTCCTCACGATGTTTTCCTTCACCGTTAGCGACTGGTATTGCTACTATAACTTCACAAATGTACATAACTTAGAAAACAAAGTCATAGGTACATGCCCGCACTGGGAATCGAGGTCTCCTGCTTCCGAGTCCAATGTTCTACCCACTACCACCGCTTTCGGATTGGTGGGTGATCGCTACTTATTACATACATACATAAGCAGCCTATATACATGTCTCATGTGACGAATCGCGAAAGTGACGTACATCTCACAAATCACGTCCCACTGTAGGGCACAGGACGTTGTGTAAGTATCGTATAAACGGATTCTGTTGCGGTACGAAGTTCGCCGTGACAGCTAGTATAAGCATAAATAGTTCCATGCAGAGCCTATTAGACCTCGATTGTCTTGCTTTAAAAGGGCTGACCCATTTTAGGAACAAAATTACCTAAACTGTGGCCGTAAACCTACCATTTGGTTAATTACATTACAATTTATGAGGCCTAGAGTCACTTAATCCAGTCCAATCAAGAACACTATTGTGAAAATCACTAGAGTTTAGTACCCATTTGACCTTAACAAAGTTATCAATAAACCACGAACAGTTCACAGCATTAACCTTTATTCAGTTACCTTACGGGCGATTTTGAAACAAAAATGTGAATGGCGATCTACCTTCTTATATGTACTGAGTGTTCGTTGTTGTAACAATAGAGTAAGTGCTTAATCTAACCGCCCTCGATAAAATGGTTTGTAAGTTAGATCAAACGGTTAACGCGAGCCCTGAGTGGCCACTCCATATCGCTGGCGCTTGGCATTGGCAGTAAAGAGTCGATGCAAAGACATGTGTTCACTGGAACCAGAAAATATTCAGTATTCAATATTGAGTGCCTCCTTGGTCTAGCGGCATGGTGATCACACGAAACAAGTCCATGAAATTTCTAGGTGAGCGAGTCGATCTTACCCAATTTGCAATTTGAAACTCCCTCATTCCTCTAAAATTGGCCTCTGTATTGGGTCGAAGTGGGTCTCTCCACACGACATTAATTACCAAACACCGACAAGAACACAGCTTTAAGACAAACGCGGAAAGCAACGACGTGGGCGGGCGTGCTTGTGAAGTGGAAGATATACAAAATGAGCATAAGTTTTTTTTTAAATAAAAATAAAAACAGACTTCAAAACACTACAACACTAAAAACAGAGAAATAATTTAACCGAATATGACCTTTAAATTCGATGTAGGTATTGTAGAAATATAGTTTGGTGCCGGCGCCAAGTTACAGACTCAGCACACACATTTTGGGCACCGACTCCAAAATATATTTGAAATTGAAAATTAAATAGAAAAAAAAAAATTGTCATATCACATTATATAAAAAAAAATCTACAATACCTACATCGAATGTAAAGGTCATATTCGTTTAAATTATTTCTCTGTTTTTAGTGCTGTAGTGGTTTGAAGTCGATTTTTATTTTTATTTAAAAATATATATTTCACGATTTTTTGTGAATATCACTACGACTCGATTGTATTTTCCGGAAGCAAATGCACGAGTCACTATAAAAAACACACACAAATGGCTTCATGTGCGCCTTTGAAATTTGAAGAGTTCCCTCGATTTCTCCGGGATCCCATCATCAGATCCTGACTTGGTGGCTATGGGACCACCTGTAAAGTCTACCCTTTCAAACAAAAAATAATTTTCAAAATTGGTCCACGTGTCTTCGAGTAATCAGTGACGTAGGCACTGACTGAAAATCAGCGCTGTGGGATCACTTCCTCAGCACAACGCTGAGTAAGCTGCCTTTTTTGGCAACTTTGATACACCACAGGCTACATCTACGGTGCTGTTTTATTTATTTGTTTTGTCTGTCGTGTATTTAGTTTTCTTTCTGTTGTTGGGCATATTATGTTTCTTATCTGCTTATTTTGTTTCTGTGATGTATCTTGTTGGTATAATAAATGTCTTTCTTCTTCTTCTTCTAATCGGGGAACTACGAATTGAGAACCTCCTGCTTTTTTTTTTAAATCGGTAAAAAGTAACGAATGTTTTGGTATTTAAAACTATTGATCATGGAGTCTTTATTACGTAGGTAGCCACTGATGTATTAAGTTTAAAATTATTTGAAAAACTATGGTCAGAGTGAAGCTACACATCGACCCGAGGCCAGCGGCTAACATTGTACATTGTAGATCCAACATAAGATAAAAAAGACTCCACTTGAATTATTAAAACAATCCGCTTCTCCTAATCAATCTGTGAATGAAATAAATGAATACTTCATTAATGTTGGGATGAAATTAGCAGAAAGAATTGATAAAAACAAACTTACGACCAGTACCAAGCAATCAATTGTTCGTCAAAACCTGAAGTCGAATCCGAATTCATTTGTATTCCTCCCTACAGACGAAGAAGAAATAGAAAGTCTATTAAATGGTCTAAAAAATTAAAGCTCCGTTGGTTATGATAAAATCTCAAACAAACTTTTAAAAGAATTTAAGTTATTTATTGTTCCTCCTCTTACACACATTTTTAATAATTGTATCCAATTTGGCGTATTTCCCACAAACCTAAAAAAATCAATTGTCTCTCCAATTTACAAAAGCGGAAATAGAGACCTTATGCAAAACTATAGACCAATTTCGATTCTACCATCCTTATCAAAAATTTTAGAAAAGATAATTAATAACAGATTGATAGTCTTCCTAGAGAGCAATAACCTCTTATCAGAAAATCAATATGGTTTTCGTAGAGGTAAATGTACAAATGACGCAGTCCTTGGCTTGACAAATTATATTGCCTCGAATTTAGACAATGGCAAAAAAGTGCTAACAATATTCTTGGATTTAGCCAAGGCCTTTGATACGGTCTCTGTCTCCCAGTTGTTAATAAGATTGGAACAAATTGGTGTGAGAGGTAACGAAATCAATATTTTTAAAAGTTATCTCAGTGACAGAACCCAAAGTGTCAAGTTAGGTGCATATGTTAGCGATGAGCGCGCTATATTACACGGAGTCCCGCAAGGAAGTATACTGGGGCCCACGCTGTTCCTAGTGTACCTAAATGAACTGCTTGAAATAAAACACAATGGAAAAATTATATTGTATGCTGATGACACAGCCTTGTCTTTTTCGGGTAATACTTGGGAAGAGGTCTATAATACAGCGCAAACTGAATTCTACACTTCACTGGTGTAAAGGAATGGCTTCAAAATAATACTTTAACTCTAAACATTGATAAATCTAAATACATTACTTTTGCAATTCGAGAATCGGCCGCACTCAACCCTAACCTTAAACTAATCGCACATGACTGTTCATCTCCCCGGTCACAAAGTTGTCCCTGTCCAATTTTAGAAAAAGTTAAATCTATAAAATATCTTGGTATAATGATTGATAAAAATTTAAATTTCAAAGAGCATATTGCACTTGTCAGTGCACGTATCCGTAAATTAATATATGTATTTAAGAATCTTCGCCATGTACTTGATCCAATTCGCATGAAGCAAACGTACCTATCACTCTGCCAATCACTGATTACATATGGCATTACCTCTTGGGGTGGCTCTAACAAATCATCCTTAAATCAATTGGAAATCTCCCAAAGAGCCGTACTTAAAGTGTGCACATTTAAGCCCTTCTTTTTCCCCACCTCAGAACTTTACAAATTCTGCGAAGTCCTAACAGTGCGTCAACTCTTTCTGCGTGATATAATTACTAAACAACATTCTAAGCTAATTTTCGACCTTTCACAAACGGCAAGTCGTAGAAATGTTAATGTCTGCAAATTCAAACGCCGTTTTCGCACCTCTTTTAGTCAACGATTTATTGAATTCCTGGGTCCTTTTGTTTACAATAAGGTTAATAAAGTGATCAATATCTATCAAAAAAGTAAATCTGATTGTAAGCGGATGGTTTCAAAGTGGCTTCAACAATTGACTTACGAAGAAACAGAAAATATAATTTCGGTTTTAAAATAGAACAAATATCAGCAGATTAAAAGGGAAAATAATAATTCATATTGATTAGTTTACCAACTACTTTAACACCTATAATATAATACAAACAACACACCCTCTCTACACACACACACACACACCTACACACACACACACCTACACACACACACACACAAAGAGAGGAACAAATAACAATTAACTTCTATTAGTTTGATTTTGCTTTTGTTTTTATTTATATAAATTAATTTTCTAAGCAATAGATTATAGCTACGATCACTTCTGTAACTAGAAACTGACCCATCTCATCGGGGAATTGGCACTGCTTGCTATAATACAGGTGTCCAGCCTAGCATAGCAACAGAAGCTAATATAATGTATATGATTCATAAACTAGTTGTAATTATAAATTGTATCAACTCTGTACGATTTGTGGAAATAAATATATTCTTATTCTTATTCTTAAAAACAAACAGAATATAAATTATTTACGTTGAAACACATTTTTGATTTCCGATTTCTGAATATTCCTTATTGTAGCTATGTAGTCCACGAATTACTGTTAAAACTAAAAAAGTTAACGAAAATACGAAAGGAGTTTAAAGACGGGTAGAATAAGAAGGCTCCAGACTAGATAATAGATTCCAAAATGCCGTAGTAGGTTTTGAGAAATGCGGATGGAATCGCTCCGGGGAGGATTAGAGTCTTCAATTCATAATTTGATTATTAGCTAATTTGAATTAATTAATTGTTATAGCTGTGCAGAGGAAGTTTGTTGATGAGCCGACTTTGATTATTTTATTAATTTAAACATAGTGGTCTTAGCTGGGAGTCTGATGTAGATCAGTTTAATTTTCATTTTTGAAGACAAAACTGTCCTATTCAACACAGTTTTCAAACTTCTTACTCACGTGTTAAACACCAGACACTGAAACGTACGAATAGTTTGGCGAACTAAAGCAAGCGTTCGTTTGTTCGGTCATAAGTTCGTCATTAATTCTCGAATCTTCAACAAACAACTTTCTTGAAAAATTGCTCGGTTTTAGCCCCATATTACACCAGACACTTTAAAGGATTCTAAATAAATCTAGATGACAATCGGGGCTCGGATTTGAAGCACTAAATAGTATAGAAACAATTTTAAATATGTTTAAACATTCATGGTGGCTAGAAATACCAGAATACATCATTATTATATTCGGGGGAGACCTAGTGAGAGCACTCGGACATGAGTTTACGCCATAAAACCAAGTTGTGAAACATCATATCACGTATACCACTTAAGGACATAAGGACCGGACGCTTCAAAGAGTCTCAAAGAGGTTGGCGTGTCAAAGCAATTACCCCAATCATCCTTAGCCGCCACACGCTAAGCAATTGGAATTAATTAGCAAAACGATCATGCTCTTAGCGGGCTCCTTTTCAAACCACGTGGTACGGAACTGGGGACCACCATACGGTGGATAAGCCGAAGGGCGCTGGCTTCTGTTCTTCCTTTCCCCATATGTTGTTAGTCATAATTTTATAATCAGGAAGACCAGCCATAGATGGCCTATGCTCTAATAAATTATAGTTAGAATTTGGAGGCCACCATACAGGCCCGCTTTAGGTGACCGATGGTTGGTTTCATGGAAAATGCATGGCTGAGGCATGAGTTGAGAATTCATTTTAAAGTATTGAAACCATTAGAAATATATAAGTAAAAAGGCTTGCTGACTAAAATTGTTCATGTATTTTTATAATGTATGGTGTGCAATATTAATCTAATCTAATCTTGCTATTGAACATTTGACAACTGGTCGACTTTTGGATTTTTGTTGCAATGTCACCCGTAACGTACGTAACTGAGCAGAGTCCATGCTTGAAAAGGTAGTTATGTACTGCTGGCTCTACGAATTGGAAGCCAAAAAGGTAGATTAAACCAGCTTAATGCCTCTCCAACTTCAAATCATGGGGTAAAGCCACAGTATGGTAGAGCTCCTTAGAAAAGTTAACAACCTCATTATGTCAGTTACATGAAAAGATGACAGGGGAAATATTGCCGTACCGGAACTGCGCCAGAACTGCCACAGTAAACTAAGGGCAATTGTATACTGCTCTATGGAATTGTTACCAAAACTGATACTTGTTTTTTGTCCCGGAATTAACGCCCGCAAATCTGACAACTCTAGATAGAAGTCATCAGTGAAGCTTTCACCGAAAAAAGTCACCCCGAATGCAATCAACTCATCAAGATGATCATATGGGCCTGTTTATAATTCGCTTGCAGAATAATTCGTCAATCACAACGTATAGAGAGAAAATAGAGAGAAGAGTCATCCTGACACAGATCATGATGACAATGTTACTGCTTTATTGGAAATAAATATTAATATGTTATCTTAATTAAACTCCACTAATGTTAACAATGTGAAAGTTTGATGATTGTATTGACATTCATAAGCGGCTGAACGGATTCGAGGAAATGGAGTACACGGTCGGCCACGTCCTGGCTTAACGTAACACAGGATACCTACTTGGACCCTACAGAACCCCATGTGAACAAAGTTGCGGGCACAGCGAGAGACAATAATGTGTTTTTAAAGATGTACAATAACAAACATTCTGTTTATCTATTCTGTGAAACAAACCATGAAACCACCTCTCTATATACAAAAGCCCTAAAGTAATAGCCACACGAGTGGTTTGTCGTTAGACCAGTTCTCAAACAGGCGAGATAAATCTAGAGACGATGAAAGAAAGCCTGCCCTAAGCACGCCAGTAATATGACAAGTGGGTGACAAGCCAGGCGGATTAGAAAGAGGTGATTCATTTGTGTTAGTAAATATTGATTACAGCAACGCTTTAAAACTAACATTGCAAAACAACCTTACCGATATCCAAAGATGATCTGCGGGCTTAGCATGACCAGTATGACCACCAATTTGTATATTCTCAACCGTCTACATACTCCGGAGTATTAGGTAAGAACGTCTTAAAATAAGGTTTATTTTATTAGTTAGATCACCAGAGAATACAATCATCATCATCAGCCATTTGACGCCCACAGCAGGACATAGGCCTCCTCCATGGTTTTCATAACCATGGGGGTTTTGCCATAATCGCCACGCCGCTGGCAGGCGGGTTGGCGATCGCAGTATGCGCTTGGAATCTCAGGAAAACGCTGTAATCCGTCAACGCTGTAAAGACGCCCGTCTCCTGGTAATTGATTTCCTTAGCCGCCTTCTACGACATCCACGGAAGAAAATGGAGTGACGCCATTCTTAATCCGGCGCCACACGGATTCGGAGTATACAAAAATACTTCATATTTCTTACTAATTGCTACGACACTCAAAGATGACCCCAGCAAGAACCGTGATGACATCAAAAATACATACAAAAAACCGGCCAAGTGCGAGTCGGACTCGCGCACCGAGGGTTCCGTACAAACCTGCAAGGTTTACAAAGTTCGTTCATTTGAATTTCAATTTAATACCTCTACGCGTTTATGAGGAAATGGGTAGTAAGTTTAAAATTATTAAAAAAAAATATATTATGTGATGTAACTAAAAATTTATGGTTTTCGTAATTTTTCCTTTATCTATGCTATAAGACGTTGCTTCGTACCAAATTTCAAGATTCTGAGTTCACGGGAAGCACCCTGTAGGTTTTGATTCCCTTGCAAGTGTCGAAAATTTGCGGCATAAACGGCTGTATCTTTTGATTGCGTTGGCTTAGAAGTTTGATTTTTTCACAGCTTCAAGGGACAGTAGACCTGAGTAATTGATATAAATTTCAGCTTCATACCTCCACGCGTTCCTGAGAAAAAGGGTCTTGACAGACGGACGGACGGACGGACAGACGGACAACAAAGTGATCCTATAAGGGTTCCGTTTTTTCCTTTTGAGGTACGGAACCCTAAAAATAAACTCAGGCCTGTATCCCTCATCCCCCGGAGGGCTACGCGGAGACCAGGGTTGCCACTTGCCATGATCCTGACAAGCCTCTCGTTTCATCAACATTCACAAAAAATACTTCTTAAAATGTTGCAAATTACAGTGTAATGCTGCCATCGGAGAAATAGCAATAAATTAGAACAATGAAGAATAAATTAGCAATGTTCTAATTTCATCATAATCATAAGCAGCCTATATACGTCCCACTGTAGGGCACAGGCCTTCTCTCAGGGAGAGAGTATGGGTATAATCACCACGCGTGCCCACCACAGATTGGCGATTTCAAGCGTCGAGGTATGTAAATGGCTCAGACTCTCAGTTTTTCTCACGATGTTTTCCTTGACCGTTAGCGAGTGGTATTGTTCTAATTTATTGCTACTTAATTATATTTACTATTCTCATATTCATGAGATCAGTTCGTATAAAACAAAATTGTACATACACAAAGTAATTGGAAATAAACCCCAACAGAGTATGCCACGTAGCGTACGTAAGCACCGAATCGATTTAAATGATCAAGCGAACTAATTTGTCAAAGGACCGAACAACGTCGGAAAAAACCAGCAAACTCACTCGAATACAGTACTATTTTTAACTGACTTCGAAAAATCTTTTTTTTTTATGTATGTATGCCCGATTACTCTGAAAACGCATGGACCGATTTGGAATTACATATAACTTTTTTGTTTGAAAGGCGTCACAGGTGGTAAAACATAGTCATCAAGTCAGGATCTGATATGGGATCCTGGAGAAATGGAATCTTAAAATTTCAGATGCACACTCGAAGCGATTTGGGTGTTTTTTAGGGTTCCGTACCCAAACGGTAATGGACCCTATTATTAAGACTCCACTGTCCGTCTGTCTGTCACCAGGCTGTATCTCATGAAGCGTGATTGCTAGACAGTTGAAAGTTTCACAGATGATTTATTTCTATTGCCGCTATAGCAACAAATACTAAAAAGGAAAAAAGGAATAAAATAAATATTTAAGTGGGGCTCCCATACAACAAACGTGATTTTTTTTGCTCGATATTAATAACGGCACCAGTAGGCTTAGCACGCTGATCATTTTGCCTGCTCTCAACTGTCACATTAAACACTAAACAGTATTAAGATGACGTCACAGAGGGATATCTCGCCGGTGCGAACATGAAGACCGCGTGAGCTGTCTCAACGCGCCTCCTTCTGTCAGTTTAATACTGTTTGTCTATGGTTTGCCGCAACCGCGAACATGAAGGTGTTTTTTTCTCGCAAAATGACAGCTTAACTAAGAGAAATTTCTCTGTTGGTGTCTAGGTAAAGACAAGGCTTTTAGGTTATAATTTGTCTTTGCTATCACACTCTTACATATTTGCGTTTCTTAGTTTTCGTGTTGATTTATGTCATGTGAGGATGATGAGCATACCCAATAAGGATATGAGGATGGCTTTACTACTAGGTCTTCACTTCACTTACCAGCCGCGAGAGGTCTAGTAAGTATAGCAAATTAATTGTGTGAAATTAGATGACGGCGTCATTGTACAAGGTCGAAACGACATATAATTACATAAAGCAGTTTTGCATTGAATTTAAAGATAGCCCAATGAACAAATACACATGTAACTGTCGTAAACAGTTTCGCTCCATTTTCTCTGGAACTTCAGAAAACTGTTATTTGTTTTGTAAGGTCGGTTGTTGGAAAGAAGAACAAAAACGTTTCGATATTCCATTCATATATTTACCTTCATAGTCAGTTCAGACTTCAGACAAAAAAACACTTAGGTTATAGACTGTTCTTAGGAGAAAAAAATTGTGAACAAAACGCAGAAGAGCTAAATGAACAAATGAATAGTGTTTTCATACAGTCGAAGTGTACCGATTGAGCGTGACCAACCCCAAAAATATTAAAATTTAAGCCTTTTTTTTAACTGACATCTCCATTTTGCCGCCTACGAGAAAGACTTTAAACAGTGTTTAAATTTCTCTTCCACTCACATCATGTTCGCTGTTGCGACAAAACTAATAAAGCGGCAAAGTTTATGCCGCGGCGGCGCCTGTCATTTTCTCGCATGCTAGTGTGCTAAGCCTACAGGTAGACGCTTGAAATATCCAAATGTTGGATCGATAATCGTACGGAACCCTTCGTGCGCGAGTCCAACTCACACTTGGACGGTTTTTATAGTGACTCGTGCATATGCTTTCGGAAAACACAATTTGTCAGATTCGTACTTCACAAAAATCGTGAAATATATTTTTTCAATGAAAAAAAAAACCGACTTTAAAACACTACAGTAAAAAAACAGAGAAATATTTTAAACGAATATGATCTTTCAATTCGATGTAGGTATTGTGGAAATATACTTTGGAGTCGGTGCCCAAAATGTAGGTGTTGGTCTTGTACCTTGGCATGGCACCTGCTCCAAACTATACTTCTGCAATACCTACATCGAAATTAAAGGTCATATTCGTTTAAATTATTTCTCTGTTTTTAGTGATGTAGTGTTACGGAGTCGGTTTTTATTTTTATTAAAAAAAAATCTCGCATATGACAACAACACTGCAAAGATTAATTTTTACTAGGTCTCTACCTGGGGAAGTAATCAGACTAAACTAGAGGCCACTAGATTTCTATCATCGGTACATCTATTATACCGAATATATCAGTCAAGAAAAATATTATACCGTGACGTCTGGAGCCTGGGGTCATGATCAATGTCAATAAACAACCAATTAAAACCACTGCAATCGAATAATAAAGATATAGTATTGATAATATTTACCTATCAAGTGGTTCTGATTCAAAACAACTTTTCCAATACAGTAAGAAAACTGATTAATAATTGCACTCTACATGGTATGATTTTCACTGAGATTTATAAACAACACATTTCCCTCTAAGGAACTATTAGCTGGAAACAAAACAAACAATTAAATACTTCTCATCAACATTCAAATCAACTTTTAACGAAGACTCAACTCGAAAGGCAAAAGAAACTGAACCTTCATTGCACAACCTCGAACCCGTTCGCTTTTACTGCAACACCAACCATTGTGGCCATCGACAACCTTTACTTTGCATTTAACGATCTAAAATTCCACACTGAAACAGTCTTTACCACTTGGCAATACAGCCAAGTTACAGGCGATATTAAATGCAGTATCGATTTGGCACTAACAGATCATTGAACTGGCAAACTTATTAATTAAAGCTAGAAGGCTTTTGTGCTATCAATCATGAGAAAATGGTAGTTAAGGAAAACATGTATAGATTGTAGAGCACTGACGGGTGAATTGGAAACTGATTGCTGGGGCAGATGTGAATAATAGTAAGCGTAGGAGGCCTATGAGGGTGCCCTGCGGCACTTTACGTCTATTATTAGTGTTTGTTGGTAATGTTGCAAAGTTGTTTTAATGGTGGATGCCTATGCAGCTATGATGTTTAAAGCTAATAAAGCCTACATTATTTTAGATACAGTGTAAATGACCAGTTATGATATAACTGAAATATACTGTAATATCACTTCCTGAACCTTCTACAGGATTTAAAACCACATGGTAAAGTGATTAGCTAGTTATTATTTTAGCTTACTAGTAGACTATTTTGCTGCGAAGTATACGGTACATGACAGGATTTCAAATAAGTTCCTTTCAAAAGAAAATTTTGTATTAAAATTGTGACAAGTGACGTGACTATTCATAGCACGTTTTTTGTTTGATTGTTTTAAAAATAGAGAAACTATTAAAAAACTAAAATCGTTAAATTCATTTTTAGAGATGTTTTCCGATATTTGTTTTGATGAAGCATTTTGCCGGATGGCAATTTCGATAGGCTCATTTCACGTGGTAGGTATAGCATTTATAAAGCTCAATACAATACGCATAACAATGAGACAAAGGATATTATTAACAAAACATTGAATATCTAATGATCTGTGTAACATAATGATCAGTGTACGGAACGACCATGCCATTGGTGTGACTTAGATATTTCATAGTCTAGGCTAGGCACTGATATCATAATAGGTACCAAGTAACTGTTAACCGACCGTGTACATTTTTTTCTCATCCGAAGAAAGAAGATTTCAATGAACTAGGTTATTCTACTTCTACTCTTCCATACGCAAACAACGTATGGGTGGGACCAGAATGGGAAAATATTAGCTTTTTTACATATGCTAAGTTTTGATACTTGCTTTGGTGAATATATTAACTGGTATTTTTTTCACGATTTCGGGGTCGATCCCTTTAGAAATGTTGTACAACAGATACTTTAGGGTTCCGTAAACCAAAAGGAACCCTTTTAGTATCACTTGGCTGTCCGTCCGTCCTGTCAAGACCCATTTGCTGAAGAACGGCAAGTTAAAATTTATATCAAATACTAAGAACGCACATTTCCCTTGAACATTTCAAGCTTCTGAGTTAATACAATCAAAAGATGTGACGTTTTTCATTAGTTATCTCAATAAAAAACATATAATTAGGGCACTTCCGGTTTCCGACTTAGAATCATTAAATTTGGCAACAAACAAGGTCTTAGACTCACAGCAAAAACGAAGGAAAATTGTTAATTTGTACTTACATCACACAAAAAAAGATTGCATATCTTTACACTTGGGTTATATGGGCGCTTTTCCACTTCTTAGGGTACATAACATACATAAACAGCCTATTTAGCCGTCCCACTGTAGGGCACAGGCCTTCTCTCCGAGAGAGAGTATGGGCTTAATCACCACGCGTGCCGACCGCGGATTGGAGATTTCAAGCGCTGAGGTATGTGAATAGCTCAGACACTCAGGTTTCCTCACGATGTTTTCCTTCAACTTTAGCGAGTGGTATTGCTACTATAACTTCACAAATGTACATAGCTTAGAAAACAAAGTACATGCCCGCACTGGGAATCGAACCTGGGCCTCTCGCTTCCGAGTCCAATGTTCTACCCACTAGACTACCACTTCACCGGGTGAAGTGGTAGCCTTCTTAGGGTATCGATGGCAAATAACTAAAGTTAAACCACTAAAGTTAAGTTAGGTACTAATATGTAGTTTGCTTGAAAACTCTTGTCCTGTTTTTAAGTTACATGATTCTACTAAAATTTTGATCTCAATTGCCGATTGTACAGACGAACTCAAGATCTATTTAATAATGAGATCAATCAGTAATTGCATGCCCTTAATAGGACTGCGTGTCTATTCTATTGATGACACAGATTGCATAGCTACAATTAGACACGGTCAGGTCACATACCAATTTACAATATCGATAGCAGCGCCATCACTATTATCCGGTCTTGAACACGTAATGGATACTTATTTCATCCTTAGTGCTTTAGTGATGTCAGTGAACTTAGCATATCATTTTTCAGCATATCAAAAATAAATGAAAGTTCTTGTCACATGCAGCAGAGTTCTATAGTTCCTGATACTTTTCAGATATAGTTCTGGCGTTTTTACATAGAAAAAAATCAATTAAAAAAATGATATGCTATTTTCCCGTAGCATATCACTTCGCAGAAAATCGAAAAAAAAAAGTAAGTTCTTATAGCATGCAGCTGAGTTCTACAGTTCCTGATACTTTTTTGAAATAGTTCTGGCGATTTTACCCCAAAAAAAACAACTGACAAAATGATATGCTAACTTCCCGTAGCATATCATTTCGCAGCAAATCGAAAACTTATGTAAGTTCTCCTCGCATACACCTATGCTATACAGTTTCTGATACTTTTCAAGAATAGTTCTGACTTTAAATTCAAGTAACAGCAGATCCCGTACAAAACTTTAAAAAGTCGAAAAATACCACATTCATCAATTCAAATTATTTTGAAAAACTCAGGACACAGAACTGTTCCGTTTTTGATGGTTATGTATCAAAACTGACAACTGACAACCTTAAACTAAATTAAGAACTAGAACTCACGGTAAAGTGCCAGCATATCATGTCAGAATAGTTGAAAATTGAAAAATACAACAATATTTTATGTAGCACATGTATTTAGGCTTGCAAATGGTGGTGTGAATTACAATTAACCACACATTTACTGCCTCATGCATCTACCTTTAATCTTAATGTGTTTTCGAAGAACGGTCTGCTTGCCTTTTTTTATGCGTGAAGCCGTGTCTCTTGCTCATGTTTGCCATGAAATATTACACACACACAATCGGTTTATAATGCGCAAAAAATACTTATATTCTGCTTCCCCCAGCAACGGAAATGGCTTGTTTATGTAACGATTTTTTAGCAAGGTGCACACCTTACAAATTACGAAGTCTGTATGTAGTTCTACATTTCTTAGCAATCTGCACCAGTGTAATCTTCTCTGACAATATCTGAAATATTTTCGTCTCTCTGCACAATCTAGTCGGTTACAATACGGACCACAAACATATAAAGGTCGCGCTGCTGTCGGCTGTACAACGTAACCGTAGGAATCCTATCATCAAAATTACGCACACACCACCCGCCCGTCAACAGAAATGCCTCTAACAACACACATTCCACAATACAGCACCCAAACGCCACACAAAAGATGCCAAGTGTACTGTCAAACGCGAGATAGTATTGTGCGGGGCATACAAGCGAAGTTATTCCTGGACAATTGTGTGCCCGTTCGGTTGCACTAGGTTTCGATAGCGAGCTCGTTTAGAGCACTGCCCTCATGTGGAACGCTGTGGGACTCGAATAAAACAATAATAGACCAATAGGAAAAGTGGACCGATGGTTCCAAAGGGGAAATGGGGCTTTGCGGAAACATAACATACCTTTACTTGCCCTGGTTCCGAACTAGGATACTCTGTGATATGGTAACCAAATAAGGGCATCACAAACATGGAAAAACACCCAGAATGAGGCCATTCAGTCAGAATTCATAGAATCCTTCTCCTACTCGTAGCACTACCAGACGTTCTCGAAACAGCTAGGTACTAATTTATTTACTTTGCCTGGTTGAAGCTTAGTAGGTTTATTCCAAAACAAGTCTTGGGATAAACAATTGTTTGTCTATGTGCCAACCAAATCTGTTTAGCTCTTTTTTGTGATTGTTACAGACATCGAAGCATAAACCAACTTTCTTGCTGCTGGGATAGCTCATTTTACTTCGATATGGTTTGTTTCCGTGTGGCGCCGGATTAAGAATAGCGTCAATCCATTACCTCCCGTGGATGTCGTAGAAGGAGACTAAAGAAATAAATTACCAGGAGATGGGCAGCAGCGTCTTCCTGAGATTCCAACCACATACTGCGATCGCCAAGCCGCCTGCCAAGCGTGGCGATTATGGCAAAACCCCTCATGGTTATGAAAGCCATTAGGGACGCGTATGTCCTGCAGTGGCCGTCAAATGGCTGATGATGATGGTTTGTTAGAGATCTTTGGGCCGGCGAGAGTCAAAAACAAAAAATCTTCGGCTCAATTCACGTCGGTAAATGGGTTTAACAAGAGATCGATCTTCAATCAACAATTGTAGGTCTAACTTTGTATTAGAATAGATGCGTTTTTGTCCTAACCAACAAAGAAACTAAAACTTACCTATTTAGCAACACAATAACCATAGCGATCTTAATAGCCGGAAATTCTCCACACTGAATATTTCCAATTGGAACCAGCTGAAGGATCGTTTCAACAACAGGGCTATATTTGGCATCGTCTGGTACATGAAGAATCCTTGCGGGATAGTTATTCTTGACTAATGGCTTCCTTAATGAAAATTCCGTTAAACTATTACACAGTCGCAGTTTACTTGGAAATGTTATTGGAGAGGTTTATTCGGTGCGATTAATTTTGATGCCACTTTGATTGAAGAAGAAGAAATACATTTATTTATCGCCACACAGACATTATACAAGGCATAGGAAACAAGGAAAAACGAACAAGGCAAAACAACAATATTGACGATTGCCTATAACAACTTTAACAAAGTGTAATAACTTTAAAATGTTGAAGTTATATATAATAACATAATAGGTACGTTATTTACACACAGGCACAGGGTAGGATGGCGGGTTTGATGGGCCTGCGGGGATTCGCACCAAATCCTGTCGGAATTTTGCGAAAGCAATTTGTATGGATTTTGACAGAAGATTGGAATCGTTCAGGATTTGGTGCGAGTAATATAGGGACAGACAGGACAAGTGATTGTGTTGTGTGGAAGTTATTATAATTATTTATTATAATTTATCGTCAAATATTTAGTTATTTTGGTGTGGTAAAGAACTCTACGTTCCGTGTGGCGCCGGTTTAAGAATAGAGTCACTCCATTTCCTTCTGTGGATGTCATAGAAAACGACTAAGGAAATCATATAACAGGAGACGGGCAGCAGCGTCTTCCCGAGATTCCAACCGCATACTGCGATCGCCAACCCGCCTGCCAAGCGTGGCGATTATGACAAAACTCCTCATGGTTATGAAAACCACGAAGGAGGCCATGTCCTGCAGTGGGCGTCAAATGGCTGATGATGATAGAACTCTAAGGTAAGTATATCCTTAAGCCAATCTACGGCGCAGGCAGTGAAGGAGTCGTATGCAAGCCATATACGTGTTGACATAGTGTGACAAAGTTCGTAATTTTGGTCTAAGATCAATCGATCGCCTCTTATTGTCTTGTTCGGTTCCAATCAAACAAGATTCACGAACAAACTATATTTTTTATTAATTTCGCAATATGGGTCAGTGGGGGGCACCGCGTCCGTCCGGTGGCCGTCCCGTTGCCTTCCGGCCACCGCCGGATATCGGACGCGCCGGTGTTCACTCCACATGATGGGATGATTTCGGTTGAAGTTAAATGCTTGTTTAGTCGCGAAACAACGTGGGATGCAGATTAACAGTCATCAGCGAGACATTGGAGTGAAACCTAATGGGATTAGTTCGATGAAATTAAAATTAAATTACAATAACATAATGACATCCACACAACACAATTACTGTCCTGGTCCCAAACTAGGATACCCTGTGCTATCACTTTTGTTAAAACATGTGATATTTTCATTGCCTCCCAAAATAAGATTTGGTGCGACTTGAGCTAATAGGCGTTCCAAAGCTATACTGACAAAACTTTACCAAAAACTACGTATAATCCAGGGTTGGCAGTTCAAGTGCTTAACTCTGTTTAAAATTTAAACAGCTGTTTTAAGCTGTGTTTTAAAAATGCTGACCCAGAATTACAGTCCGCATGCTCAACTGTGCAATGTAAAAGCTATAAAATGAAGGTCCCGAAAGTAGCGGAATGACATATCAAAGGAACACTCTGTTTAATTCCCGAAAGCAAACTGTTCGTCTTAGTCCAATGCAGTGCACATCGTAAAAGAAGAAATATTCCTCTCATTCAATACTCGTACGTATGCCTTGCACGATACGAGCTAGAGTTACCAATCGCCGGATATATGTTACCCACCGCACATCCGACTCATCTAAAGAGTACAAAGCTGATTAAAACGGATCAATAGAGTTTCACGCAAAGTTTCGAGCAGTGGTCCCGGCAGGATGGACTAGTTCTGAGGGTGGTTAGATATACCCTCAACTGTCCAACCTCTACCGGAAAACAGATAGCGTGTAGCCGAGAGGTCAACAATGATGTTGCTTTTAGTTATCGGGAAGTCTTCCATCAGTGACGACACTGAATTTAGACCAATGCATGTTATGATAGAGACAGTAAATCAAGAAAAAGCCTAAAATTATTGTAGACAATACTTGGGTTCAAGTCTCAATGAGTTATTCAACTTTTTTGCTGGTTTATTGGTGGTGCTTGAAAATCTTCAAGAGCCAATCAAAAGATTTCTTAAATCGGTAAGAAATAAGAATGGAAGGAAGCAAAGTTTTTGCTTGAAATAAAATTGTGCCGGGTGGGCTTACTCGAATACTTAGTCATCCATCGGAATTAATCGAAAATAAGGATAGAAGGTCCCAAATCACTGTCAATTACGACTGAGTCAGGACCAAAACTTGGTCATTATTGAAAGCCCATTGCGTCACACTGCCATAAAGCAATTTGTCGAAGGAACAATCTGTTGCGATATTCCAAAAGATCAATTCAGTCGGTATCACCATAAAAAACACCTTAAAAAAGCTACTTCTTTTAAAAAAGCCACTTCTTTTGAACTGTTTGTGGGGTAATTCTCAGACCAACTTATTATGTCCTACGTTATACTACTGTGGGGTCGGGCAGCAGACATTGAGACCATCTTCGTCCTGCAGAAGAGTGCGATCTGATTCATATATAAGCTAGGTGGTAGAGATTCGCTAAGAGATTTCTTTAAAGAAACTAACATCCTAACAGATGCTAGTCAGTATGTCTATGAAAATATTATGTACGTTAGGAAAAATATCAGTAACTTTAAAACTGTTGGTAGACAACACAATGTAAATACTAGAAATGAGTGTCTGGCGTTACTTTGAATGACAGGATACGCAATAGTGTGATTAGAGAACGTTGTGGACTGAAAGAGGATGTAGTGACTAGAATTGAGAAAGGAATGTTGCGTTCCTTGGACATGTGGAGAGGATGAAGGAAGAAAGATTGACAAAACAAATATATCGAGCGAATGTGGATGGAAGGGCCGGTAAGGGCCGACCCAGACGGACATACTTCGACCAAATAGGGGATGTATTAACAAAGGGCAAGATAAAAAGTACCCGAAACCGGCGTGCGTGCATGCAACGACTAATGAATGTTGAGGAAGCGAAAGTGATCTGTCAGGATCGTAGCAAGTGGCAGTCCCTGGTCTCTGCCTACCCCTCTGGGATATAGGCGTGAGTTTATGTTATGTTATGTGTTACTAGAAATAGACATAAACTTTCGTTCCCAAAATTTAGGTTGGCAAAGGTTAATAAATCCTTTATGGGCCATTGTGTATGTTTCTGCAATAAGATCCCTCAGGATATAATAAGCTTGCCAGAAACGCGGTTCAAAAAATGTGTAAAGAACACTTTGTGCCAAAAAAAGACCGAACTAATGAATTTCCCACCATCAATTATTAAATTTTCAAGGCAGATATCTTAGTTTTAGGAATTTAGCCACCATAACTCTCTGGCTAGATCTTAACACAGATAGTTTGTTTTTGAGGGCGCAGACTTTTAATGGTACCAAATGAAAAGCCTTATAAATATTTATTCATCCAACTAATTCTATTGCTAAAATACTCTTGTTGCAGCCTCAAAGGACTTAAATTGGGACTGGCCCCAATATTTTTTTTCATTCAAGTCCAATATTTGGAAAAAAGGATATGGAAACACTTCGTAGTAGGTTTTAGCTAGATCATCTTTGAAATTTCTGACACTTTTAATATGAACAATTCTTCACAAATGTTCCAATTGAATCGTGTGATTTTAAAACGACACATGTCCTTTCATTACAATTTTGCAGGAAATAGAAAAAACTGTTTTATTCAAATACTAATATCTACAACAGCAATATTTTAGCATATTATATTGATTTCTGTATGAATAAACTACAATTTTTTTTCTAATGTAAATCAATAGGTAGGTATAAATAATTTAATAAAAAAAAAATGGGCAAGTGTTATTTTAAAAACACATGTGACTTGTGTTGTTTTAAAATCACACGATTCAATTATAACTACGGCTCCTTTAGATTCATCTCCTGATCTTGCAGAAAGTATTTTGAAAGATAATGTCCCTCCCTGCGATCACGATTTTTCGTTTGATTATATTGAAGCTCATACCGTGAATAAAGCGTTTAAAAAGCTAAATCTTAAAAAAACTGAAGACCTGTGGGGTATGTCAGTAATAATTGTAGCTCAGTAATCGATGTCCTAGCACCCCATTTGGCCAGAATCTTTAACAAATGTTTAGATGAGGGTACATTCCCTGACCTAATGAAATATAGTAGGCTCGTCCCTTTATTTAAAAGTGGCGACAGGCAAGATCCCACAAATTTCAGACCAGTCTCGGTTCTACCCGTTTTGAGTAAAATATTCGAGAAAATAGTTCTAGGTCAGCTACTTACACACTTTAATAATTATCAACTTTTTCATAGTGAACAATTTGGTTTCACGCAAGGGCGGTCTACGACGGATGCTGGTGTCACATTAGTTAAACATATATTTAGTGCATGGGAGGATCGGAAGGATGCTATAGGTGTTTTCTGTGACTTGTCGAAGGCATTTGACTGCGTAGACCATAAAACACTTCTCTTAAAATTAAAACACTACGGAGTGAATGGGAGGAGCTTAAAACTTATGAGATCATATTTAGAAGGGAGGGTTCAAAAAGCTGATATAAATAGGACTAAATCATCAGGGTCGGAGGTTAAGATGGGAGTACCACAGGGATCTATTTTGGGGCCGTTTCTTTTCCTCGTATATGTAAATGATTTGCCGTTCATGGTTCAAAACATGTCAGAGATAGTATTGTTTGCAGATGACACGTCACTTATTTTTAAGATTAAGAGACAAGAAAATGACCTTGCGGATACAAATAATGCTCTCTCTAAGGTACTATATTGGTTTACTTCTAATAACTTATTATTAAATTCAAAAAAGACAAAATGTATAAAATTCGCACTACCAAATGTCAAAATGGTTGACAGCAATGTTATATTGGGGAATGATAAACTAGACCTTGTAGAAGAAACTGTATTTCTGGGTATCACAATTGATGCAAAGCTTCAATGGGGTCCTCATATAGGAAAATTGGCAAATAGGCTCAGTTCTGCAGCATACGCAGTTAAAAGAATCCGGGAACTAACTGATGTCGCAACTGCTAGGCTTGTTTATTTTAGTTACTTCCATAGTATTATGTCCTATGGTATACTACTGTGGGGTCGGGCAGCAGACATTGAGACCATCTTTGTCCTGCAGAAGAGAGCGATCAGATTCATATATAAGCTAGGCAATAGAGATTCGTTAAGAGATTTCTTTAAAGAAACTAACATCCTAACAGTTGCTAGTCAGTATATCTATGAAAATATTATGTACGTTAGGAAAAATATCAGTGACTTTAAAACTGTAGGTAGCCAACACAATGTAAATACTAGAAATAGACATAAACTTTCGTTCCCAAAATTTAGGCTGGCAAAGGTTAATACATCCTTTATGGGGCATTGTATACGTTTCTACAATAAGATCCCTGAGGATATAATAAGGTTGCCAGAAGCGCGGTTCAAAAAATGTGTGAAGCACACTTTGTGCCAAAAAAGCTACTATAATATTAAAGATTATTTAGATGACAAAGATGTCTGGAATTAAAGCCAGTTCAATGCATGAGTTTTAGTACATTTATATAAATCCTGTAAATTAAGGACTTGAAAAGACTAAGTTTGGAGTTTTTTTGTCCATTTTTTCTCCAAAATGATCTAGATTTTGAAATGGACACCTAGTTTAACTTGTAACGTTCATTAAGTCGCAGTTTCTGTGCTACTTTGAATAAAAAATTTTGATTTTGATTTTTGATTTTGGTCTAGGGGGTCGCTAGAACTTTTTACTTGTAAAGGGGTTCGCGTCTTCAAAAAGATTGAAAAACACTACACTAGACCAACGAGGCAGTCAACGTGGCAGAATACAGGTCGCTGCATGTAGGAACGAGCGATCATGTCCTTGCCTGGTTACCATAGCTTCGGGTATCTTAGTTTGGGACCAGGTTAAGTGTTTGTGTTGTTTGGAAGTTATTGTTATTATCCACCATCGCAATTCTCAGACTTGGAAGTTGAGGGACAACGAAGAAGCTTTAGTACTTTCAAAGCGCCAGAGAACTCACAGCCGGTCAACTCCCAAAGGACATTAGAACAATGGGGATCGACCGTCCTCTTCCAGGAACCCGGAGTGTTAAAGACCGCCCATTCATTTGTTATTTTGAAGACAATAACGTACGGGATTATTACGCACTGGGTCTCGGTACAAAATGAGTAGAAACAGAAGGTCTGCTTTAGAAAGCGTATACAAATACTAGCTGAGCCGGCAAACCATGTTTTGACATATTAATTAGCCTACGACCTATTCTCAGACCTACCAAATACACACAATTTTTTTTATAAAAAATCGGTCTAGCCGTTACGGAGGAGTTCTGTAACAAACACTGTGACACGATTTTATATATTAGATAATACTGGAAGGTTAGACACCGTTTTAATGGTGTATCGGTCAGACATTTGACTGCCTTGATGGTCTAGCGGTCACATACTTGATAGAGGTCGTGGATTCAATTTCCCCTGGAGGACGAAGTTCTTGGTTTGTGTAAATGGCCTCAATATGAGTGCTTTCCATGTTTGTGATGACCTTTCCTGCTATGGTAGCACTGGGTTTGGGACTAGGATAAGTGGTTGTGCTGCGTGGGACTTTATTTATTTATTTATTGTTTTATTGCACTTAAAGTTATTAGTATTATTCCGGATGTATGCGGCTGACCTAATTATTTTCATCTCAGAATATCTAACGTCAACTTATTGGTTTCAGACTGAAATTATTAATGTTCACGTTAGACTCGTTCAATGTTTAAACCAGAGGATCATGTTCAGGGTTCAATTGAATAGTCATGGTGATGCTAATTCTTTCCGACCGGGTTCGATCACGGCGGCTGTTACGGCTGGGGAGAGCGTCGGTCATGTGCGCTCATGACCGACATAGACATAAATAGTCATATAAATAAGTGAATGATACAATTTCATTTCCTTCTGACGTAGCAACACTAAGTGGATACTATGTCGCCCACTGGGTCTCACTCGGCTATTGTGTGTATCAGGGAACGTGTGGGACAATGCCTTCATTAGTACTTAATTGTGTGTCGCAAGACGCACGTGACTATGACAGGGCTTTGAACAATGCGGGAGAATTGATTTACCTTGGGACAGGAATCGTTTCTTACTAGTTTGGGAAGCGAAGACTTAGTAAATGAGGTGGCATGTTTGGGTTGGCGGGCAAAAGACGGGGGTATATTATATGTTTTATATTTGGTGTGAAAGTGCTATTGGAACACCAGCGCTGTTTCCAATAAAAACAGCAAACGCTGATATAGAAACATTGTCAGAAGCACACTTGTCTGTTGTAGAATTACCTGATCTGCGGTAATAAGAACGGTCTTTTCTGAAACCGATAACGCAACAGCAGGCTAAGAGAAATTCAGCAAACCACAGGTCATTGAACAATACGATGACCCATCCTTAGTGTCGATCGAGTGACGACGCCTAGGCCAATTGCCCAGACGCAGTATCAGAGGAAGAAATTCGGATATTCCTTGGTCACTCACAACTAATTGTGTGTACTAAAATCTGACATGCATACACAAAGTTACGTAAGTTAGTTGCTGCCACCGCCAATCCCAACTTGAAAATGTAATTTCAAGATCTTGAATATGAATATACCTATCAGATATTATGCAGATACTGATCAGGAGTCAGGAGTGCATCAAAGGCAAAGCAAAAATTACGACATGCCAACTGCACAAAAGGAAGAAACGGATAGCACGCAAGATAAAGATCAAAGGCTTTCATCTGTATACGTTAAATGCTTCCTGCTTTCCTAGTACAGTCAACCGCACATCAACCTTTAGACACACGCTATATTGCACCTATGGGCGACATTACGAGCAAAAAAAATTACCAGTTGTTGTCTTCGACTATTAATACTCACAGACACTTCGTGGCCGAGAGTTTCTGTTCAAAACACAAAATTAATGAGCGTGCGTAAAGGATACTATAGTTAATCTACGATGAGTTTGCGTTCGGTGACAGAAGGAAACTTGTGACAGCGGCCGTCACAGTGAGACCAGACTGCTATTGCCAGAAAAAGTGAATGAATAACCCTTAATGTCAATGAATATCGTCTTCTTATGTAATTTTAGTCAAAGTAGTTAGTTTTATCCGTTTATTTCGTATGCCTACCAGTTAATTTCTTGCACCACCTGTGGTTGACTGGTAGAAAATGGTTATAGCATTAAGTCCGCCACATTGCCATTGTATTTTTTACTTATGTGCAATAAACTTATTAATAATAATAATAATATTATGTGAAAGTGCTTATTATATAATGCTTATAATTATAATCCAGCCTATTTATACGTCCCATTTTGGGGCATAGGGCTTCTCTTGGAGAGAGAGAGAGAGAGAGAGAGAGAGAGAGAGAGAGAGAGAGAGAGAGAGAGAGAGAGAGAGAGAGAGAGAGAGAGAGAGAGAGAGAGAGAGAGAGAGAGTATGGGCTTGGTATGTGAACACCTCAAATTCTCAGGTTTCCTCGCGATGTTTTCCTTCACAGTTAGCGAGTTGTATTGCTACTATAACTTCACAAAAATGTAGTGAAATTATAGTACCAATACCACTCGCTCACTCATAATGTAAATGAAGCGTAGCGTAGCCTGACTGCCAACTGTATAACATTACTTAGATAATAATTGTTCTTATTTATATTCTTTTTGTTGCACTAACCCGTGCTGAGGTCAATTTTAAAAACCTATTTAGAAGCTAAAAATTCCAACCCTGCCGGGACTTGAACCCGCGACCTCTGGCTAACCGTGCCAGCGCTCTCCCAACTGAGCTAATGGGCAAGTGCAAGCATCGGCGAAATTTTGACTCTTTACAAACTTCTCTGTATTACGTACAGGCAGCGACATCTGGCCGAAGCAATTTACATCACTTGCAGCCCCGAGTAACCCACTTTGCAGTTAGGTTTTAACATTGGAATGATATCGCTGTACCTACATGATTATATTCTTTTTGTTTTCTGGTTGTGCAATAAAGTGTTCTCTATCTATCTATGCTGCCCCCAATATAAACTTGTAGCCTTTGTTGTGAAATAAAGAGATGTAACCTCATAAGGCGAGTCAAGCCACAAACAAACGTCGACTACGTCGAGTTCCGTGCGTAACTCAGCATAACCATCTGGGCCTTCTAAAAGAATATTATTCAAATCAGTATCTTGACTTTCGGTGAATACGTTCACACCCGTTTTCCTGAGAAAGAAAAGGTTCGTCGCGGAAAAAAGGTATCATCCTTACCGGTATGTGACATAACCATATGAGATTGTTAATTCAATCAAATGAGTAGGTAAATAAAATACAATCAATTACGCAAAGTTAAATACTCGTATGTATATGCGGATAGTTACGATAATACTTTCAAAGTAGTACGTTACCCGTTGTTAAGGACATTGTTTTATTCTATTAAAAAGTACAATCCGCTGCCGTCGGGTCTACATATCCCATTGGTGCCCCACATCATAATATTAGCAAAAATAGAACAAAAGCAGTATCCCCAAGTCTAGGCGACTGTACAAACAAAACTCAATACTCTGCCCCTCATTTGAATCTGAATACCACAGTGGCACGACCTGAATGGTGCTGATATTATTCACTAATCCCACTTCAAAGCATTTTTTCAATGGGTCTCTTGAGTCTTTATGATTCGCTGTCACTCTTTTGTTTAGCTGCTAAGAAAACATACTCACTGTTTAATAAAATTGTCTGACACGTGCTCTTTTATGCATCTCGGCTACATTTTCTGAGGTCTTACCTGTAAGATAAAGATAATTTGATTTTAGTTGATGAACAAATGTTGAATCGATACTGCCCATAACTTATTGATGGAAGCTGATATCTATCTTAGAAATCTACAAGTGGTAACTTTTCTTCTGAAACCTGAACTACGTGACAAAGTAGTTTAGGTATTATTTATTACCTTAAATTTATGAAAAACGGTGCAAACCTTTTCTTTCTGCCATAAAAAAAAAACACTTTATTTCAACTCTCTACACATTATAATTATCGCAAACTTATCCGTGTGGCGCCCGATCAAGAATAGCGTCACTCCATTTCCTCCCGTGGATGTCGTAGAGGGTGACTTATGGCAAAAACGGCTGATGATGATGATACACATATAACAAAATTATGGTAGACAAAAGTATAGTTACATACACTCATGCCAGTATCCCGGAGGGGTGGGCAGAGACAGAGTGGTCACCCACTTGCCACGATCCGAAACCGGCGTGCGTGCGTGCATCGACTAATGAATGTTCATTAGACGTGTAATTGTCAAAATTGTGTCCTAACGATTCGGAAGTAGCCTGGCTACCCATAGCACAGGGAATCCTAGTTTGGGCGCCGGGACACAAAAGTAGCACGTTGTATTAAATAAAATTTCTTTATTCTTTATTATTCTTTATTCATGAAGCGAACGAGGTTTGCCAGGATCGTGGCAAGTGGAAAACCCTGGTCTCCGCCTACCCCACACTGTAGAAGTACAGATAAATGTACACTGTGACAATTCCATGTACATTGCGAAGTCGCGTCTTCCTACTTGTTAATCTGTGGGTTGATCTTCTTTGCAATGTACATTGCATTGTCGTAGTTAACCATGATTTTTATAGTTCTACTATCTGACCTGGGAAACGTTGTTTTGCCGTATTAATTAGCCTACGTCCTATTCTCAGACTAACCAAATATACACAAAAAGTTAAAAAAAATCGGTGAAGCCGTTACGGAGGAGTTCGATAACGAACACTCTGACACGAGATTTTTATATATTAAATGAAACAGGGCCCTGGTCTTAAGTCAGAACCCTTTGTTACAGACTTATAACGCCAGCCCTATACAGTTGTCACATACTTATAAATCCAGCCCTATACACTGTAGACGTTACATAAACATAAACATTTACATACAGGCACATACATTGCTTCTGGCCCCACACTAGGATACCCTGTGTCGTGGGAACCAGAAATAAACGACATCACAAACATGTAAACATCCAAGACCTGGGGTTTTTCTTTTTTGTCCCCAGCCGGGATTCGAACCCGGGACCTCTCGCATGGTATGCAGATGCACTACCGCTGCGCCACGAGGTCGTCAAGTTGTTACAGCACAACAACTTCACACCAAACCATAATTCATCCGCATTTCGGCGAAGCAAACAACGTCATAGATTTTCCTGACACGTTTTAATTAAAAAGCTGGAACTAATGACTTAGAAAAAATAACAGAAGCGAAGCTGTTAAGAGCAAACCTCGATGCTTTTTAATTAAGTTGCTAATTTGTGTAAAACCGCGCTTAAAGAATAGCTCCGTGCGTAAATAGAACCTGCTAAAAATGTTACTGTGTAGAGCAAGGAAACATTGCTCTATAGACAACTCAGCAAGTGGAAGCTAATTTGGTCCTTCGAGCCGGGAGTCAATATCAGGATAGACATCTGAATATTTTTACATTTTTGTTGCAAAGTCGCCCGTATCGGGTACAGTCGACAGCACATCAACCTTTGTATTACATCCATGTACTCTACTCAGTTACGTTAGGATCGACCAAGGTTGATGCGTTGACGACTGTAAAAGCTAGCGTGCCTGCACGTACGATAGTGAACAAAAATATAGGAAGGATATTATAAATTTTGATTCGTGAACTCTAACCTTTACACTACGCAAGCCGGCTGACGTCATCGCTTTGTATGTTAGATACTGTTTAGGCTGTGGTGTAGGTAAGTAAACGAGACTCGAAGATGGTTTCATTCAAAAATCGCACCTATACTACACACTGCAAGCGTCACCAAATTATCATTTTTCACTTACTGGATGAGACTAAGGCAGACTTGCACCACTTTCTTAAATGTGGCTTAACAGCATTTAACTAAAATTCTTCATACAGAAGTTGATTTAAATGACGACTTAAGTGATATTTAAGAAGTGGTGCATGTCAGCCTGAAGCATAGTTTTATCCTTAAACTAAACAGGCTTTCGAGAAATCACCAGACT
Source organism: Yponomeuta evonymella (assembly GCA_963969515.1). NCBI lineage: Eukaryota > Metazoa > Arthropoda > Insecta > Lepidoptera > Yponomeutidae > Yponomeuta > Yponomeuta evonymella. The sequence goes on from OZ018354.1 coordinate 3,357,754, forward strand.
GGCTTTCGAAAAATCACTAGACTGTCTATCGACAAAATTCAAAAGCGAAGTATCTGTTAGCAAATCTACAAAGTATTATAAACAGCCCATAATTAATTCTCAATTAGCCCCACTTTCGGGGGCCAAAACCATTACCATGCTTACTCCCACGTTGGGCGCCAAAATTACTCCGGTTAGTTTTTTTTCTCGCCATATAACGTATTGTTTGTTCTTGTACAATTGTTTAATATTAAGCTGTTGTCATCATCGTCATCATCATTATCATCAGCCATCTTTACGCCCACTACAGGACACAGGCCTCCCTGATGGTCAAAACCCTTTATGGTTAGAGAAGCTGTTGTAAATCTCCTAAATTTGGCATAAGTAACAAAGCCTAATTCACATTGGGCACCATAATGCGCATAGAATTGTTTTATTTCTCTCACTGACTTTAAATCAAGCCGAATCTTTTAAAAATAAATTTATTGGCGCTAAACTGCGGGGCCGAGCTTAAAAATTTAAAGAAAGAAGGGCCCCATGTAAGGTTATAACACGTGCGGTAGTACAATGAATGGAGCACGTGGGAGCCGGGCACCGGGCGCGGTCGCTCGATAGAGCGGAGGCTGCGCGCTGAGCCCTCTCCCGGAACTAACCTACACTCGACCAGCGCAACCTGACCTGCCAAATAGGAATGCTACGGCGCTTCGACTCCTATTCCGAAAGGTCGGAACTTCCGATTGATTTTACACTTCGGAGGTCGAAGCACGATGACGACGCGGCGGCGGTGGCCGCGGTCAGCACGTACAAACAAGTTTTTACTTTTTGCTAGGGGTACCCCCTTCTCCTATTCTTTCTGTGGATTACTCTTTCACTCGTTGTTTTGTTTCGCTTTTGAGATTTTTGTTTTGTTTTGTGCGTTTGCGCTTCATTTATACTTATTTATACGTTTATTGAACATGGCAATGTGGCGGGCTTATTGTATTATGTTGTATTTATGTGACTTGTTTTTCCTTTGTACTTTTTTGTTTATGTTACTTCTTATACCTTTTTTTCTTGTGATGAGTTAATTTGTCCCAATAAATGTCTTTCTTTCTTTCCTTCTTTGAATAGTGTCAGTGTTTCATTTGACGTGCAACAAATTTATTAAAATTGTACAACTAAACCAAAATCAAGTGTATTAAACTGAACGTAAGGAGACTGAATGCTTGTAATTTTATTTTACAGCACCTACGCTTAAGTGATTTCTCTTCTACCTCCGCATCCGGTTCAGAATTCGATATCGGTTCCGACAGATCAAATTAAAAAACTCCGATACCAAATTCGATTTCTATGAAACCAACTCCGTCATCCCTACTGCCGAACCCCCGCTCCACCACCCAACGTAAAAATACCGGGTAAAGCAACGCGGCATCGCAGTCGCAGAGGCCAGCGTAAAATGGAGTGCGTATTCAGATTTTCGGGCTATCCCTTGATAAAGGATGCATGATTAATCGACGAGTTCATTAAATCATTATTCGGAGCCGTGTTCTGTTTTTCGGTCTCTTTTTGCGATGGGCCTTTTTTCCGGTCGCGAAAAAAGATAGCGAATAAATTATCTACACTTTTTTTGCAGCAGCGAGATATTTTATAATCAAGTAGGCTTACCCCCAGTTTCCCATACACTAAGAATCTGTTAAAAGTTGTCAGTTAACATAAGTGCATCCAAAAAAACCAAACTGACAGCTGTTAACATTACAGTAGATTAACCCCCAGTTTCTCGTAAACTAACACGCTGTTAGTCTACTGTTAACAGCTGTCACTTGACCAAAATGCATACAAAAAACCACTGACAGCTGTAAACAGTAGATTAACAGCTTGTTAGTGTTCGAGAAACCGGGGGTAAGATATCGTTAGAATTTGATTAAAGGCTCTGATTCTGCTATCAAAGTAAACAGCTCGACAGAGTTAACATATTAAAATAACTTGTATTATCATTAACTGCTACTTTTTCGTAACTCAGACGTTGGCAGAATCCTTAGGCAAGCCATCACTACAAAATTGAGTTGGGATTGTTAGTGTACGAGAAACCGGGTGTACTTCAGTTTCAATCCCACGAGATTTCCATTTAAAATACTCACTTCACGTTCATTGAGTCTTCTTTACAACTGTCGATAAACCCGCAAGCGTTTAAAGAAGCTTCTTGGAATACGTCGACCTCAAAGCGCCTTGACCTTAATCGTGTTACGTTTACGAGCTAATGGATTTCCTTTCAACTAATCCTTCCAGATAAATACATTTTAATAGATTTTTACGGAACTCCTATGAGTCCTATGACTTGCGCAGCAACTGGGGCGGTATTTTTTCTTGATAGGTTTTATCTCGAGAAACCGTCATAATGTTTAGTGGAGACAGGTACCTCATTCGTGTGGAATAAGGTGTTCTCATATATGTTATGTATAAAACGTAACGCAAATGTGCAGGGTGCATGCATATTAAGATTCTGTAGACTGCATTCAATGCTTCTGGCATAAATGCTATCGAGACCCAGGTGATCCTAGGTTCTTTTTCGTGTGTTCTAAAAATCTCTGTTAACATGATTGAGAGATTGTACAGACACTTCCTGCAAATACGATCTGTAAGATATGATTTTTTTTTCATTGGTGGCGCTAGTTAGCCCACTGGATCCTCTTAAACATTTATAGGTCTGTGTGCAATGCGACAATGCACTAATGTACGAATTAAGTAAATGATGATGACTTCTCCGGTAACTATGCCATATCTGTGGCTTACAGTTTATCAGTGTCATTTCTATTAGCACGGTTCCTCGAGAACAACTGCAGTTTAAATAGTCTTGCGTGAAGTGAAAGACGAGTTTAAACTGCGTTTTATGGGCCTGTCTGTATTACTACAATCTGTCAGAAACATCAAACCTGTCAAACAAAAAAAAAACAAGCAGTTTCATAGGTTGGGATAGGGCTTAGAGGTTGAAGAAGAGATCATCGTCATCAACCCATTATGTCCCCACCGAGGGGCACGGGTCTCTTCCCTGAGGAAGGTATAGGCCATACTCCACCACGGGGGCCAAGTCCGGATTGGTGGAGGCTTGTAGACTAGTGGCTCGTCTACTGTCAGAAGTTGTCAAGCCGCCCTAAGGCCTCTGACTTGGCTTAACGACTGCCATCTACCGACGGCAGCCGGCACCAACAGCTTAACGTGCCTTGCGAAGCACGGAACCGCTCGGAAAAATGCCACTAGCGTTAGGCATAGACGGCGACCCATCCATGCACTGAACGCGTCCTGTGTTGCTTAACCTTCGTGATCGTTTAAGATCACTCAGGCAGCCGGGGCTACGAGCGACTCGAAGAAGAGATCAACTTGTACTGAATAGGGCCACCATAAGATCAGAGGAATTGCAAGTCCATACAGATATCCGAACGATGAAATAGTTGTAATATTTCATTAGACCCGACCCCGCAACTGACATTCCGACCTAGTTTAAGATACGCGGACGTAATGGGCTCTCATCGTTTTGTGTTCTGCAGATAGGAGGGTTTGTATGCGAAGTGACTGACAGATGACATGTGATATGCATGACCTTTATTGTAAAGTGAAGTTTCGAACAACTAACGTTCATTACGAGCTTAAGTTTGACTTGAATTAAAATATTAGTACTAATCTAGTACAGACTTTTTTATATTACAAAATAGTTTAGATCCTCCTACCTGCTAAGAGAGGAGGATTACGGAATTATTACTGACTTGCCTGGTTACCACAGCACAGGGTATCCTAGTTTGGGACCAGGTCAAGTGATTGTATTGTGTAGAAGTTATAATTATAATTAAGCCGAATTTCATGCGCTGAGGTTTGTGATCAACTCAGAAATTAAGGTTTCCTCGCGATGTTTTCGTTTACCGTTAGCGTTAACTTAAATACGAAAGCATAAATTTGCATTTGACTGAATTAGAATGTATGAAGTATCGATATTTTTTTGTTGGTCCCATAATAAAGTTGTTTGTATTGTTGAGTAGAATAAACTGCATAAGTTCTACGGGACCTTTTTCAAATACCCTGTATAACTATCACGTACCGCTACTGGATTTTGATTTTGACTTGGCATCAAATCCAAGAAAAGTCTGCTCTCAAAATCGCAAAATATCTCTGAAGATCGCAAATTTTCCTCATAAGTTTTAACCACATTATCGGAGGTAACTCTGCGTTACATAACGGGTGTACGAACCGGGGCGAGCCGAGCTCGGATCCTTGTTTATTTAAATTAGTTCCGTGAACTTTGACCTTTGCCGCAATTCATACAGCTAGTACACCCAGCTAAATCAGGTAACATCCTCGTTGGAAACTCGCCCTTATGTCAGGGCGATAAGAGGTGCCGTAAATCTCTGATGTTTTAAAGTATACTCTGCCCGGGCTATTCTGCATTATAGATGGTGAAATATGAGTGAGAGCCTATTCGATACTGTTCGGAATTTATTGAGATGGATGACTATGATAATGTGGGAGTCAGGGGAGTTTGTTCGTATTGGAACGAAACATAGCAGAGCATACGATGTAACCTGTTAGATCGTGGGTTCCCAATGTATACGCCGCGGTCGATCGGAGCGGATCTTTTCTCCTGAGACTTAACTTACCTTTTACGTTGGTTTTATTACTGTGCCAGGTGTCAATGTACACAAATTTCAACTAGAGCGCGTTACAAAATATTAGACCTGTAAGTGTGCCGCGACATGAAAAAGTTTGGAAGCGCCCGTGATAGATGAGTTCTACAGAGAAATACAAAGACAGACTGACTATGGCAGTTCATACAAACTACATCATGAAATTTGAAAACAAAAAAAAAACATTTTTCACCCTGCTCATCCTCTTTCAGACATCGGGTATATTATGTCATAAGGCGAACAATAAATTCATTCACGGCTCCTGTTACTTCGCGCAAAAGACAATCAAACACTTCACGCCAACTCCTGTAGCTGGCAGCCTTAGTGAAAAGTTGCAAGCAAAGTTACGTGGGAAGCAAACAGCTCCTAGCACCTGTATCGCCACTACCTGCCTCTCTACTCTCGAATGAAAGACCGGAGCCATTAAAAACATAACTTGTCAAAAAACCAAGTCTCGCAAGCTCGCAACTCAGTTCTTTTACCGTAAAAATTTGTGAGATCCACGTAATACCAAGTCGATTAATTTATTCAATAAATGGATTGACTTGGCCATCGCATGAAAACACAATGTATCTCACAAGTAATACATATTATATTTAATTAGATTGTTCAGTGCGATTGCCAACTCAATCTATTTATTGAATAAATTAACCGACATGGTATTACGTGGATCTCACAACTTTTTACGGTAGAAGAACTGAGGTTGCGAGCCTACGTGACTTGGTTTTTTTACAAGTTATGTTTTTAATGGCATCTCATTTCTTTTTGTAGATAGATAGTCCTATTTTTTTTTTCCTTGACCATTTTACAAGTTACCTTTCAACATCAATATATGTAGGTACCTACCTACACCTATAATTTCTGCAAATGTAACTTTGTAATCCTATATATTTATATGCAGTTGGTATATGTAGAGAACTGGACCGAAATTGCAAAATATTTTAGTTTTTCCTTGATTTATACAGTAAACACTAATTGTATTAGTATTTAAATTTGAAGCTTCTATGTCTGCTAGAAGTGCCTTAGAGTTTTGATGATCGTTCAGTGAGTGACCAAATTAAGAAACTTTGACTAGTTATAATTCTTAAACTACTGGTTCAAATTGAATGAAATTTAAAATATACCGTGTTTCTACATCGCCTGCTTGGTCACGGAAAATTCAGGCTTCTAGTTTTATCCACAACTAAGTTATAGGGGGTCGAAAATGGCCTGAACTGCTTCGACAAGAGGATGGTACGGCGCCGGGCCGCTTTTTTGCTCGACTTGGCGGGGGCACTGCCGTGCCCCCAGATTAAAGATTGATCTTGTTAAATGGTGGTAGCGCTGAACGCTGGCCTCAAACCTCATTGAGGGTTTCTGGTGTCGATTCGAATGGTGGGAGTGGCCCCAAATCTCACATTCAAAAGGTCCTAGAGCCTATACCGACATGTACCCATATGTTTTCTAAGTAAATTTTTGAATCTGAAGTAACAATACCACTCCCCGAGTTACTGATATAGCTCGAAGAATTGCTCAGTTGAAGTGGCAGTGGGCGGGGCACGTAGCTCAGAGACCTGATGGCCGTTGGGGCGAAAAAGTTCTGACCTGGCGACCGCGGACCGGACGACGCAGCGTGGGCAGGCCTCCCACCAAATGGTCTGACGGGGGAGTCGCTGGATGCGGGCGGCACAAGACCGGGAAGCTTGGAAAACCATGAGGGAGGCCTATGTCCTGCAGTGGGCGTCAAATGGCGGATGATGACGATGATGAATGCCACTCGCCGTGAAGCAAAATGGAGGAAGAGTGCTGTTCTTCACGATATTTTCGTAAGTGATCTCTTTTTTGCATCGATTTCGTTATAACTGAGGGTCCTAACGTGATCGTGTTTCTGGAACAATTTTACTCATACAATGCCTTGCCAGTAGTTCCTTTCTTGTGCCAAGTATAGATAGATAGATAGAGAACAATTTATTGCACAACCAGGGCCTCGATTCTGTTAGTGCATTGTAGTATAATGACAGGTACACTGTCGGGTCACGTGACGTGTTATTTCGTACCATTGACGCCTAGAAGGTTTGATGGGTGTGCCCGCGTAGACTTAAAGCAGCCATGAAATGAAAACCGCCATGTTCATGCAGTTGTCATGTTACTACAATGCATTAACAGAATCTAGGCCCAGGTATAGGCCAGTAGTGGCGAGAATGACGCGGAAGTGCTCAGACCAAGGTGTCAAGCTGCTACCTCTTGGTCGCTTCTTCTCGATTTAGCCTGCGAACATCTCGTTTCTCCAAATCTGGCTTTTCTAGCGATGTTACCAAAGAACTCCAGGATCCTGAGCAGACGAATGGTGGAGTGGAGATATGCAATATAAAATTCATTTCACGAAATCCTATGGAAGCTCGCTCACCAACCCGCGTAGCATCCGGCGAATACAGAATTCGGAATTTAAAAAATTTTATCTACACTAATGTTGTAACATTCTACTTATGTTTTCAATACTTGACTTATAATTACTACTGTTATAGCGCAGACAACAAAACACTCAATTTAAGCAATTTCACATGATGGTATATTATTCACATCGATATCGTAAAATCTCATTATAACATCAATAAAACGCGACCAACTTGATTGCAGGGCCAATCAGGTTGGTCGCGTTTTATTGAAGCGCGCAGCTGCGCTCTCATTGGTTAAATTTTAATGGCGGCAAAATCACTGTGATTATACACGTACGCGTGAATTTAATTTAATAAATTTGTTGTTTGATTAATTGCATTAGTGAAGATAAAGTAGTGTATGCAACTGCATATAACACGGGTATTAAAACACTCGTTACTATTATGAAACTCGCTGCGCTCGTTTCATAAACTCACACTCGTGTTTTAATACCCTTCATTATATGACAGTTGCATAAACTACTATAAAGGCTCCCATTGATTTCGGTGTGGTAAATTCATTCGGTGCGGATTGGTGTGCTTCTCCTTAACTTTTTAACAAGGATATCTCAGGGTGTAGCGAAAAATGCCACATCCAGCGTCACTCGCATTCCAGAGTTGGGCCATGAGTTCGCCGAGTTTCCCGACAAAGAACCCGAGTGCGAAATGCTCACGGCTGCCGCCATCGTTATCTGCACGTTATGTCTTAACTGCCTGTGCCAAACTTAGAAAGCGGTAGATATGTAATTGTAAACTTCCCGTCTCACCAGACTAAAGGAAGATATTTGTGAAGCGGACCGTTTTGTAGATTTACCTGTTTTATCGTTTTGTCTCTTCGTTTATTCGTTTTTTATCTTGTAACCTTCACCGCCAGGTTGGGCTACGTTGGGTCAAATCTATCATTACAGTATTTAACTACGATGATCGGTCGAAATTTAACAAAGAAGGTGGTCAAGAATGTATGAAAACGCTTCACGAAATCTTAAACGTTTCATAAACACGAGTAATATTATATGCGGTTTAAATACAGCAATACAAGTATCGCCATCTCGATTTGTTGGTGATTCACTTTGGAATGTCGGATACTTGTAAAGTAGAACGCAATTAACTTTGTACTGTTTGTTTGGTTCTCTAGTCAAATAACAAATAGAATCATCGCCATCATCAAAAATATAGCACTAATTGTAAATTAATACTTTGCCGAAATTCTTTCATTGAACTGTAATTACAGAGTTTTGGATCTGACTCGCTCGATTCGCGTTCACTGTACGGTTAGCTTTAACTAAGTTAATAAAGACAAGCAGTTTATTCTTAGACGAGAATTAATAAGATAAGGGCCGTTGTCAGTTGTCTAATGAGGTCTCCCGAGTATCAATCGACCCACTTCATCCACCAATTACCTGATGAGAGGTTAAATTAAGCATCTCCTTACGACCAATTTGAGAGATTATTGAATGAAGACGACATAAGCAAAGCTAAGAGCGATAATTAGAAAGATAACACTAAAACTGGATCTTTTCTGTATCATCAGTCCTTAAGACGTAAGAACAGCCTTAACTAATCAGTTAACAATATTGGCAATTCTACTGTGAACAATTGTTCGTATAAGGGAAGGTTTAATTTAGTAAGACGGCCGATTACTGAGACCGTCAATTGCATTTATTTTATCTTAGGCATTTATGTTTATATATGGTGTACATTATAACTACGAATATTCTAATAAAATCAGTAAGATAAACCCTCAAGGCGCGGTGATTTGCGCAAACCTCTTGACCAATTTATCTTTTGTAAGCTTGTTCCTGCGTCTTTAGGAAATAACAGGACTGTGTGCCGTCTATTAGCAGTGTTTTAGAATTACATCAGGACCATATTTCATAGAACTACAATCGATGGTTTATTATGACAATCCGATGTACATTGCGAAGTACAAATTAACAAGTAGGAACACTCGGCTACGCAACGTACCTCACTATGAATTGTAGTTTAATGAAACGCGGCCCTGTAACCTAACTATGGGCACCAAATCCTGAGAGATTCCAATTGTCTTAGGGCCGGTTTCCGAATTGAGAATTCCACTAAGTAAAACAAAACCCCTCATGGTTAGGAAAACCATGAGGGAGGCATATGTCCTGCAGTGGGCGTCAAATAGCTGATGATGAATATAGGGACAGGTCCTATATTACGCAACCCGAAATCCTGAACGATTCCAATCGTCTAATCAAATTCCATACTAATTGCTACCGCAAACGTCAGGATTCCGACAGGATTTGGTGAGCCTAATTAGGCCCCAAGACCTACCTTCTAGTGAAATGAAAGGCCACCTTACAGTCACGGGTGGCAATCAGCACAAGTACACTGTAGTTTACGACGCCAAATTCCGTGACACGACAACAATAACAAATCGATGCCGAGCCGATTGCGAATTCAAAGCGCACCGCGCGAACGTGACTGGATGAGGATCCTGATTCTGTATACGATGAATATTGGATTGCGTTACTACTTAGATGCAAACGTACGTGGAGGAATAAATTCTGACCGTAAATTTAACCAGGTGGAAGGAAATTCCTAAAGGTGAATCTCATTTCGCGTGTTTCTACACAATACTTTACATAAGCAAGGTCAATGGAGTATCAACCTTGGTCTTGGGTCCACAGTGTATACTTGTGGTCACCGCAGAATAAAATCCACTGCACTCGGCTATCCCCTGAGGAACTACCAGCAATCAACTTTATGGCAAATGGTTCTTCGGCAGACCTTCCCACATGCAAAACACGTTGACTAAAAATGAGTCGGACTCGCCCACCCAGGGTTCCGTACAAATTTGTAGGTACTTTCATATTATAAATAGTTCAGGAATCGAGTCTCGCAGTTTTCAAAGAGAAATTCTAGGGTCGGCGGACTAAAGCACATAAGTCAAATTTCATTAAATTATTGTTCTATACAACATCAATAATTAAAATAGCAGTTTGCTTAATTATTGTAAAAAAACATGTCTGTTCAATTCATTGTTTCATGACAGCGCTCTCCGTTAATGCATTAAATATCGTAAAGAAGTTTTTTTCACTGCCTCAAAAATTTTGGTTCTGGACTGCTTGTGTCCGCCGACCCTACAATTTTTTTATGATTCAATTACAAATGTATAGTTGTCAGATTTTTCCTTGTACTTATAGTATAAGACGATATTACGTGACAAATTTCAGAGTTATACGGTCAACGGAAAGTACCCTATAAATTTCGATTCCCTTAAGTGTCGAAATATACGTTTTTTGTGGTATTTATCGGCCGTATCTTTTTTACGTTAACTTAGAAGTTTGATTTTTTCACAGCTTCAAGGGACTGTAGACCTGAGTACATGGTTTCAATTTCAACCTGATACCTCCACGCGTTCCCAAGATAAAGGGTCTTGACAAACGGATGGACGGACGGGCGTACAGTGGGTCGAAACTGCTATATGAGGGACATAGGATTTTTTTTCTCAAATTCCTTTTTTTCTTGACGCTTCTCGAAAGATCTTGTTATTCTAATGAATAATTGTAACTGAACGTTTTTCTCTAAAACTGATATTTTGCCCGGAAAAAAATATTTTTACTTTTATTGTATGAAATGAAACAGAAACTGCTAAAATTTGGCCAAGTCTTAACAGATCTTGCTTTAAAACTACTTACCTCTTATTCTTTAGTTTACTGGGTAGAATTCTACCCTATCAGCGCGCGCCCGAAGTTGCCCGTTCAAGAGTTATGAGGAGGAGTAAAATAAAAAAAATAGTAAGTGAAAAGTACTTTTTTATTATTAATATCACAATAAAATTATTTTGTTACATTAGAATATATATTATTTAGGAACATTTATAATTTCAAAACATACATTTATCGAAAATAGTAAAAATAAATTAATATTAAAGTCGATAATTATATTTAATTATAAGCTGATATTTATTAAAAACTATAGCTACTACAAAAAAACAAATAAAATCCAACAAAATTAATCACTATCACTATCTTGTAAAGTATTTACATTTATAAATTCCAGTTCCGGTTCAGTTGGAAGAGACACCAAAAGCTCGACTGCTCTTGGTGAGAGAACACTTCTCCGTTGTTTGGGCATTCTTGGCCTTAGATAGGTCAGTTTTGGATCAGACGACAAGAGAAGATTATGCAAGATATCTTCATTTGTCGCTGTTCTACTTACTTTTCTAGAATGGTTCTCTCTATATTTACGAAAGTTTTTATTTCGAGATTCTGATGCTTCTTCCGATAGTTTCCCGATTGGTAAGAGTCCAAAATGCTTACCTATATCCGCACCATGCAGTAGCAACTTATGTACACTAGAGGGCATGTAGTACCACGGATATAACTGTACATACAAAGTGGCAGTATCTTTACAAAATTGAGAAAATTTAAGAAGGTCCACTTGCTCACAAGAAGCCACTGTCTGCAAGATTATGTGGAACCTTTCAATCAGCTCTTCATCAACTCCTGTGATTCGAGCCGATGTTTTTGCATCACTGAAAAATCTTCTGGCAGTGTTGCCGTCATTTGTAGTGCCTGCGCCTTGTTTTACAATATCGACCAGCAAGCCGTTTTCATCTTTAAAGGCTTGCTGGATTTGTTTTTTTCTTTCCGCCAACTTAGTTTTGTCCTCGCCCCTTGAGCTCCATTTTTTAAAGTCCATCCGGTAAGCTGAAACAAAGAAGGCAATTCATTAGTATCCAGAAAATCAACTTCTACAAAGAAATATTCATTCCAAAATATATAACATGAAATAGTTACTAGATTATGATATTAAAAATTATATACCTATATGAAGCAAACATTCCATGCACCGGATCCACGCATGTAATGAAGACAATCCGTACTGGTACATATCTTCATTTTCTGTTCTACGGTCGATGTCTTCTAGCTTATTCATCTCTGATGGCTTCGCCTTACAAATGTCACACACAGCCATTGAAGTTTCTGACATGTACGAAGAAATCTTTCCATCAATCATTGTCATTAGCAGTTGATGTTTCACAGTCACTTCCTGCAGTTGAGATGGTTGAAGTGCTTCTATTTGCAGTTCTATGGCTTCCTTTTCAAGTTGTACTGAACTTTCACACTCCTTCATGAACTTAAATTGAATAGGGCGACAGTAAAACGTTGAAGACGGCCGATCATTTTCCCACAGTATTTCTTCGTCACGCATCAGCCTTATGGGTACTAAGCTGACCATGAAAACACTAGAATCATCAAAATCAGAACTGCTGACCTTCTGCTTATAGTTGCTTTGACTGGATGCTCCATCGAAACCTCATTTAGATATCAGCTTTAAATCAGCTTTAGATGATAGATTGAAATCCATTGCGTCTAGTAATCTAAAGATAGTCAAATTAAGAAGGCTCTGCAGTTTAATAGATGCCCCATCTTCGGTTATGGTGATGTCTTCTTTTGCAGGGTAACAATTTAATTTCGCTTGCTTTATTTTATAGTAGGAGGGATACATAGATGCTGCACCTTGTTTAATTGCAGAATCTCGTAGATTAACATATTGCCACTTGGATAAGTTAAGCGAAATCGAGAGTGCTAGTGCTTTTTCAGGTGTATATAAACTCTCCTCTTTTTTCTGACTGATGCAAGTCTTCACCTTATCAATATCTTCAGGATTGTTAAGCAAATGTTCCATTATTTTACTTACTTCGCAATCTCCTCTATTTTTGAGATTTTTCAAGGTAGCACTCTGTAACTCTTGTGGAGACACTGATTTGGCCAAGTGCTCTACGCGTCTTCTTTTTTGTTTGTTAGACAGCTCTTCAAAGGGTTTTCTCGGCGTGTATTGTGACGATGACGTTGAAGCTATTGAGGTAGATGGGGCAAAAGTTTCTACATCTTCACTGACATCATCGGGTTGGACATTTTCTGTTTGGGAGATAAGGTCATCAGGCCAAGTTATGGCAGACTCCAGCCAATCTCCATTTCTCTTCAAAAAATTGCTAAGAGTCCTGTTTGATCTTTCCCATCTACCACACACCATTGAACAAAACTTCTGAGTAAACTTTAGGAGTTTTTCACTTGTCTCTTCAGTCCAGTTAACATTCAGCGTCTGCTTGAGGTATTCAAAAAGTTTTTTACTTTCCGCCAAAGATCCAAACTGTTCTCGTAATACCATGAACAAATCCAAATTATTTACTAGACCTTCCATATTGGTGAGAAAAATATTTAGGTACACTGCAAGTGGTCTTGGTAGTCAAAATGCGTATTTTTGAATGATTTTAAATAAACGAAACCCGTATTTATAAAGGTCGGAATTACTCCTTCCTACAGGTATATCCCTAATGTATTTCATTTCCTAATGGGAAGTGGAGTCATTACATTACATTACATTACTAATACAGTAATTAGCAAATTGAAAAGATAATTTGCAATGAGTAGAACAGCAAATGAACTATTATATTTATCTGATGATTAGTTAATTGGTCACCGTCCGTAAATTACTTTCCAACAACAAAGATAGTTTAGCTAAGGAGAGACATAAATACACAATATAATGAATTGTTTAAAAGGAGTAAAGATGCCAGTAGAGTAGAATAGCATCACCCTATTTCGTCCTGTAGATGTCGTAAAAAGCGACTAACGGTACTGATTACATAGTACTCTATCCACCAACCTGCACTGGGCAAGCGTGGTGGACTACTACCCAACACCCTCCGAACAAGAGGAGATTTGTGTCCCAGCAGTTGGTTCATTTTAAGGCTGATGATGAAATATATTTTTCAAGTTCTGAACTTAACAGTTTCTCTTCGGAAAACTATGGTCTAAATTAAATTTTCATATTTAGTCATAGAATTTCTATTATTTTGATTAAATATTTGATAATCTACGACATTAAAAAATGAATAAAAATATAATTTTTTAAATTTTTTGGATTCTTATAGCTTTTGAACGGGCAACTTCGGGCGCGCGCTGATAGGGTAGAATTCTAGCCAGTAAACTAAAGAATAAGAGGTATGTAGTTTTAAAGCAAGATCTGTTAAGACTTGGCCAAATTTTAGCAGTTTCTGTTTCATTTCATACAATAAAAGTAAAAATATTTTTTTCCGGGCAAAATATCAGTTTTAGAGAAAAACGTTCAGTTACAATTATTCATTAGAATAACAAGATCTTTCGATGAGCGTCAAGAAAAACAGGAATTTGAGAAAAAAAAACCTATGTCCCTCATATAGCAGTTTCGACCCACTCGGGCGGATCAACAAAGCGATAAAGTGATCCTATAAGGGTTCCGTTTTTTCCTTTTGAGGTACCGAACCCTAAAAATTGTCGAGTCAAGGGAAAATCAGGTAGAATTAGAAACTCAACTAAAATGTATAATAGTGGTAAGAACCTCGTTTCTTTTACAAGTACGTCTGTCTCGGATATAACAGGTCAATTGTATGAAAGAATGGATTAACAAGAGCAGAAAAAATATCCAGTCCGCTTGGTGACAGAATGTCGGAAATATGCGTCAGTTTCCGCGCAACTGACGGGAAACCCGGAAGAAATACGATACGATTCTAAAACAACTTGAGAATGTGTTTGCAGTTTGCAACAAACAAACGTCAGACAAACAAACAGAGTCACAAACAAACCTATTGCTGGCGTTTCTCCTAAACTCGGATTGTAATTTTCCTCATTGTTCGCACCAACATTGAAAATACTGGGCGTGAGCGTCTAGTTTGCAGACACCTGCAGGCTTATCACAAGCACTATTAGAAGCTATTTTTAAGCTTTATAAAAAACTGCCCTGTGTAATGGGTACCATGAGCCATACAATCGCGGCGCTGTTAACTATAAGACGTTCACCGCCTAATCAACGCTGCTACCGTACTACAAGCTCAGTTTTGCGCGCTCGCAGCGCTGCTGAACTGTCATTCTTAGCAGTTATTTATATGTTACTCTTGAGCAGCTTTTAAAACCCTGGTAAGCGAATTATTGTTTAATTTACGTATTAAAATGAGTGATGAAGAAATTTTGTGGTTTTGGAGGATGATTACGTTTTTCGCAATAGGGAGAAAAAAGCGTGGCGTAAAATTATAGGAGGGCAGAGTAATCCATTCGAAGTTCACGACGAATTGTATTATATTTGGAGGTATCGACTTTCTAAGGTTTTAGTGGAAAATCTGTGCGAGACATTAGACCTTTGGTGCCGGTGCCAACGAAATCCACAGATTTATCCGTGAAGACGAAGATGAGCTCTATCCATAATAAAAAATAAGTTATGTTTCATCATAATTCAATCAACCCAACTTTGCCCATTGCTGGGTATATGATCATATATCAAGTCATAGAAACTTCTTATTGGCTCGAACTTTAGTCGCATTTGAAATATTTGTTTTAGGTATTAACAGCTTTTTCTTTTTTCAGCACCGGCTCCTAAGACATACATGTCATTATGTCTTATTTTTACCTAGATGCCAAACATCACGTTACATTGCTGCATTAAATTAATAACAAAATAAAAGTTATGAGTAACTTACGCTGCCATGGTCGTGATAAAATGATCGTAACTCTTTAGAATTGCTGAAAGTAGTCCAAACCGACACCGCGACACCACTTCATTTCCTTCAAAATCGTAGTTTACCAATAGCCTTTTCATCAATTTAAAAACATCTTCAAACTTCTTCAAACATATTTTGACGTAAACAAAAATAAGTGTCGAGACACGTTCAAAAACGTAATTTTAAAGTTATGTAGAACTTAGACAAACATTTTTTTCCGCAGCAGTTAATTTTATTTTTCCATAACTTGTTTTCAATTTTTATCTGCAGAGTGAGCAGTGCTGCACAATCAAAATGTTTTATTTTTATTTCATAATAAAAACGGTATTTACTGGCAAATTATGATATTTGGTTTTCGAACGCACACAACATTTGTGGCAAACAGGCCAGCCAGAGACAACCTATTTTTTAGCAGGTTTATCGCAGGCCTACTTGCTTCGGCTCATGGTACACTATGGCAGCAGTTTATTTTGAACATTGAAAATAAACTGCCCTGCTTTTGTCCTGCTAACTTCAAGGTTGTGGTAAGCCTCCTGAAGGGATTCAAGTACGCCAAAAATTCAAATATTTCATGGTAATAAAAAGTGTGTAAGTACATATGTGTAATAAAGAGTTATTTATCTATCTACGCATTCTAACTATAGACGTCAAGTTAGCAGCTTCAATGAATCAATGACCTTATATATCCCTTAAAATTATTGATCTGCCTAATAGTGCTTTGGGTTATTCAGTCTTTTTATTTTATTTTCTCTTGGACATATCCAGACCCTGCTTAAGCTACCTTGTTAGTTTCGTACACATCGTACAGACGATAGTAATCAGCTATCGTCTGTACATACATTATACATATTTTGGACTTTTCATCCTTAGTGAGTTCAACCGATTCGATCGCACCCGTTTATCGTGTTGCTGGCTGTCCCTGTACCAAAAACATTTGGCTGGACCGCTGGCCTATGTTTAGTAGTAGGTCGTCTCCGCTCTGTAGTAAGCTTAGATAGGTATTAAATAATAAAACCGGCCAAGTGCGAGTCGGACTCGCGCACGAAGGGTTCCGTACCATATCCTATACAACATTAGACAAAGGGAACATTAGACTAAAAACAGTACAACCACGATCGATACAAGGGCTGAGCCGAATGTTTACCGAATAAAATATCAATACGTTTTACGGCGCCCTATATGAATGAATTAATCCCTCCGGGGTATATCGGACAGTGTCGAAATGACCAAGAGTCAAAACGTCAAGGAAATAATATCACAGTGGCAACACGTCTAGTGGTCGAATTGTCCAATTTCCATATGTAGTATGAGTAACCTTGGCGAACCTTGGTTTCTTGCATTGATTTATCTGATCAGTTATTTATTTCCTTGTTAAGGATCCTGGGACGAAATTTAAAGCGAAACTTTTATTTACGAGATGCGGAGTACCCTATTTACTTTGACAGCTTGTACCTACCTAAGTTCTTAGATATTAATTTGGCTCTAGAACAGAGTTCCCTGGGATCCATGTGAGAAGTGCCGAGAGTCTATGGCTTGACTTGAGTCGTGAACATGAATCGTGCTGAATTTAATGCATAGAATGTTAGCGACTTTTCGGTGTTCTTTCTTCATCATCATCATCATCGGCCATTTGACGCCCACTGCAGGACATAGGCCTCCTTCGTGGTTTTCATAACCATGAGGGGTTTTGCCATAATCGCCACGCTTGGCAGGCAGGTGGGCGATCGCAGTATACGATTGGAATCTCAGGAAGTTGCTGCTGCCCGTCTCCTGGTATTTGATTTCCTTAGTCGCCTTCTACGACATCCGCGGAAAGAAATGGAGTGACGCTATTCTTAATCCGGCGCCACACGGAGCTTCTTTCGTCCGTTCTTTCTTATGACTAACTAACTCAAATTATAATAAATTCCTGAATCCAGACTAATAAAAAGTATTCTTTACTTCTCATGTTTTCTTTTTCTACAACTATGTTCGGAAAGGCTCCGTGGAATTTTGAATTTTTTTAAATAGGTCTGGGACTACGAAATTGTTTTGTTACAAAACCCTGCTCTAGAAATTGTCGCAAGTCCTAATTAAAAGCACCGTAGTCTCACAAAATGCCAACGCAAGTGCCAGCCTTCTACGAAACACGCTCCGTTTTCTAATAAGACCAAAAAACTGGACTAACAACGTAAATAAGGAAGTTCATTAGACGCGCCGCCGGCAGTTCTCGAGAGAATTTCAGCTACTTCGAATGCAAGACTGGTAGTCACCTATCTGGTGATCCATTAAACGGAAATATTCATGTGACACCTGGGGTCGAAAAATAATTGCATTGCTTTACAGACACCAACAGAACACGAGCTGAGAACTGGACTAACAACGTAAATAAACTTGGAAATAGTTGCAGCAACTGGTGTGAGGGTCAAGAATAATCTGTTTTTGTTCATACTATCTCTAGATTATAAGGATGAAATGTATTTTATGCTACGTCGATGGCATCGAAAGATAACTAACAAAAGCAGGAGCATCAACGACGTTTCCTCGTTGGAATCCATTTTTGGAATGAAGTATCAAGAAGAGCGCCAACCCAATCTAAACAAGTCGCGCGGCTGCAGCTGTAGTGAAAATGCATCAGCTACAGTCTCGCGGCTACAGCGCGGCAGCCGCGCGACTTGCGACTAGTGAAAAGGCGCTCTTATGGTAGTTAGATCTAACTAGAAGGTTTACTAGAGTCCTTAACGGACAACATTTTTTGCTCATTTGATCGGTCCCTTTTTCGGTCGGTAGTTTTTCTAAACTTTTTTAAACCTTCCCCGCTGTTTTCAACAACATTTATTCGTACCTTTGCTGCTGTTTCTAACGTTCGCCAGGTTCCCGGGAACGGCAGATCAATAATTCCGAGGTCCGGCCGTACATGGTCGAGCATCTGAAGGCTTTAGGTTAGATTTCATTAATACTGTTTATTGCACTCCATACATTATAAAGATACATAAAAAATATTAAATATCTAAGTTAAATAGTATACAACTGGCGGTTTTATCGCTAAAAGGAATCTCTTCCAGACAACCTTAGAATGAATAGTACTGTAAGATGAAGAGAGCAGAGAGGCTTTAATGGTTGATCAGCTTCTATATTACGCGCGACAAATCCGGGACGATTCGAATCGTCAAACTGTCAAATTCCATACTAATTGCTAACGCAAACGTCAGGATTCCGACAGGATTTTGTGCGCATAATTAGGCCCCAGATCAGCGGTCGACTGTACAAAGTATTATTTAAAAAAATACTTCCAAACCTAGTTGCAATTACACCAATACCTCATTCAATGGGAAACTTCTGACTGAATCACGTATTTAGTAAAAGCAGGACACCGGGAATACCTAATTTAAAACAGGCTAAATTCATCTGCTTACTCAATAATACTCGGGGGCGAAAATTCCTTTATTTAAATTGGGCACTTTTCATAAATTACCTGCTCTTAACTTTTATAGCCCCTTTTAAGTCCTCGATGGTATTAATAAGCTAATTAAGCTGTAGGTAAGGTGACTTTTGTTTAATTTTGTTAAATATACATCGGCGTTAATTGCCTTCTAGTAGGTATACACTGTGTGTTTTATATTCAAGGCGTTTATTACCATTGAACGGATAGAAAATATTTAATTTTAAAGATAGTACTTTGGTGCTGTCTTTAAAAATTAAATGCGGACTAAAAACAGTGATAAAGCCGATACATAAAGTGTCACACAGCGTATACTGTACGTTCCAGTTTGAACAAACACTTGTGATCTCTAACGCTGTAAAAGCGACTTAAGTAATTAAAATTTGCAACGTAACAGTAACGTAGAATAATAAGATTATTGCGGTAATTAAGTTTATTTGTGCAATAGGACCCGGTGACTACGGTGGTGGGGCGGGGAGTCGCTGGATGCGGGCAGCACAAGACCGGGAAGCTTGGAAAACCGTGAGGGAGGCCTATGTCCTGCAGTGTGCGTTAAATGGCTGATGATGATGATGATGATGACGATGATGATGCAATATGAAATTGTAGTGGCCTAAAAGAAAGAATGAAGTCGAACTGGCGAGGCTTCGCATTATCTCCGTAGGAATTAACTAAACTATGTGATCCTTTGTGAATGCTATTTTGGGAGCCAGGCCACAAATTGTAACCATTTTTGTTTGACTGCCTCGCTGGTCTAGCGGTGTCACGTCAATTTACCATGCCGGTGGTCGTGAGTTCGATTTCCAAGGGGGCCGTTGTACATTTGTACAAATGGCCTGAGTCTGGGTGTCTTGTGATTTCCGTGTTTATGACGTCCTTGCCTGGTTACCATAGCACAGTGTATCCTAGTTTGGGACCAGGACAAGTGACTGTATTGTCTAGCAGTTATTATTATTCTCTTTATTTATTTTCATAACTTAGAATAGGTTTAATCAATATTAATTTAATCAATATAATCAATATAAGGAGTTATTATTATTATTAATAAAACCATTCTTATTCTCCAAAGGTTTATTTTCATCGGCTGTTGGCAACCTAAAACATAATGAAGATCAACGAATTTTAAAAATAAATAATAACTTCTGCACAACACAATGACTTGTCCTCGTCCCTATCTAGGATTCCCTGTGCCATTGTAACCAGGCAAGGAAATCACAAAAATTGAGTACACCCGGACTGAGGTCATTTGTACAAACATACGTTTAAGATTGTACGTTTTGCTGTGAGATCATTCAATGTAGATGTTTTCTGACGAGTCCACTATTTGGAAATTTCATATGTGTCGAAGTTTAATCCTTCAGGCGACGTCCGAGTCATGCTCGCATGATTCATGGCGGAAAACCCAGACAGGATTAACTTAATGCGCCATGTTTTGCTTCAAACAGCCTACCTACAGTAAAGTCAAAAGGAACGCTGTTTTAATAACAGTTCGGTCCCATCATCATGACCATCAGCCATTTGATTCGATTTAAGCAAATAAAATTATTTTATTTTATTTTGACGCCCATTGCAGGACATAGGCCTCCCTCGCGGTTTTCATACACATGAGGGGTGTTGCCATAATCGCCACGCTTGGCAGGCGGGTTGGCGATCGCAGTATGTGACAGTTGGGTCTATTTATTAACAAAGTCCTGTCGGAATCATGACGTTTGCGGAAGCAATAAGTATGAAATTTAACAATTAGACGATTGGATTGGTTCAGTATTGCCGGAAGGGCTAGTAGGAGCCCCGTAGGTGCAGGGGCCGAGTTATGAGCACCAAATCCTGTTGGAATCCTGACCTTAGACGAGAGCAATTAGTATGGAATTTATCAGACGGTTGGAATCGTTCAGGATTTGATGCGCTTAATATACGAGCTGCTTTGAGCAAGATCCTCATATGTGAACTTATCGTTAAATAAAATAAACTTTTGCTATGGTGAGAATTTCAAAATAGCAAAAAAAATATTGATTTTGATTTTTTTCCAAATCCAAAATTGTTTTAATTGGCTAGTAGATTACCCCATTTTCGGATAGATGCAGGGCTTATAAAGTAATATTCAGAGGTAGGCAACCGTCACGACGTTTAGAAATGTGTAGTACTGGGGCTGATAATAATAATATTTCAGAAAACTGTCCGAGAAATCACTAGGTCCCCACGGAACCACTAGAAATGGTTAACAAAGGCTCGTCGCAGACGCTGAGGAGTGTTTTAGAGGAATTGTGTTTTTATAAATAAGACCGTAAGTTATCTAGCACCAAATTCTAGTACGAACGTTATTTAAATAGGTTATAGAGAGGTAACGTTAAAAATTGGGAAGATAATGGCAACATTATTATACGAATGCGTAAATATTTCCGGAAGTAATTCAGTCCATGTCTTTTTAGGGTTCCCTAGGCAACAAGGAACCCTTATAGTTTCGCCATGTCCGTATTGTCCGTCTGTCTGTCCGCGGCTTAGCACAGAGACAATAAGTGCTAGAGAGTTGGAATTTGGCATTGATATATATATTTATTACGCCGACAAAACAGTAGAATAAAATCTACCCCTACACCTCAATTAGGGATGCAATTTTTTTTTTGTCGACTACACCACAGTTCGTTCGATTGGTCGTTTAAAAAATAATGTGGCCGTAGGAAGACCACTGTTCTAACGCAAATTTTTGTCCGAATAGCCGCCCTATTCGGACAAAAATTTGCGTTAGAAACGGTTGATTGTAGAAACGTGTAAAAGATCACAGCAGTAGCACATATAATGAACTTGAGGAAAACTACCACGGCTAAGTTGGCTTTACAAGTTAACCAACTTATAAAAGGAAAATTTAATACAAAATCCATTTAAAATTACTTTCATGAAGTTGTTAGTGCTGTAAAGCAGATAAAAAAGACCCTCTTTCTACGGAACCCTACACAGCGCGTGTCCCGACTCACACTTGGTCAGAATTCCCTTGATCACTGATACGCTGTTATTATTTTGTACTATACGTTAAATAGTTCTGTTAAAGATCTAGAACAGACCTGCTAGAACAGAACAGCTAGACACTGCTGGAAGTACGCTCACGTGTCCTAATTAGATTGCATCGTGTTCGTGCCACATAATCGAACAGTGGTGCTACTTGGTAACTTCTCCACTGTAGGGACTCGTACGATTTAACCTACTCCGTCAAATACGTACATTTTTTGACACTGGAAACGTGAACATGTATAACCCAGTGGACAGTTACGTGATATGAGGGCCGAAAGGGCTGCACACGGATTTGGATGTTTGGCACCAATTGGCACAATGTAATATATCTGTGTTTGGCACGGATATTTACGAGGCCAATTGGTAAATTAATAGTAAATTAGCGAGATTACAAAGACTAGCCTTTGTAATCTCGCTAATTTAGCCAATTTGCGTTACAATTAGTGCATGCATTCTGCACTTACGAGTAGGTCGCTCTTTAATTTTCTCGTACTTCGAAATGTAGAAACGTATTGATAAGTCCATCTTCCTTTATTGGTTCTTCGAAGGAACTATGGGTAACTTTGTATGGACCCCGTACGCACCCCAGTAGCATTATAGACTAGGTGTCATTTATGGAACACTCAAAAATTAACGAATAAATGAAATTGAGAAAAGTTATTGCATCAAAGCACGCGCGTTTATGCTCACGCGCGTCGATGGCGCGAGGGGTGAATTCACCTAAAGAATTTCGGCATATTTTAATGTTAAATAACTTTTTTCTTCCGCGAGCTACAAATTTGCCGTAATATTTAAAAAATGTATTTTAATGACCTTTCCTTTTGCTTTCTCTAGTTGCTACAAGGGTTGCTTACAACAATGTTGAGTCATAACTCAACTATGACTCATCATTATTTAGAATCTTTTTGACCGGATGTTCACCGGCAAAAGCAGTTACTTTTCCGTTAATTTCCTGAGTGAATTCCGAGCCAGTTTTTCCTTCCGTTCCAACTAGCATACTTGAACCAGTTCCAAATGAAGCCCCTACACGTCCTTGCCAACTATGTCATTAGTTTGCCGGGGAAAGAAAGCGAATTCAGTTAGGGACTGTTCAAGTATCACTTAATTTTGAGACCCATCCCCCACGGCGAAATTTAAAAGTGACTCAAACACGATTCACACGCGCGTATGCGTACAAACGGAAGCAAAACAAATGGTACGCTGCAGCGCGTTTGCATTGTTTCTCAAAAATGCCACAAAACGCGATTCAGACGCGCGTTTAAAAGTCGTCTAATCTTTTGTACTTTCAAGCTGTAATCGGAAACCGTACCATCGCAGTTGAGTCGGACATAATAGTGTGCCTTTCACGGTTCTTTGTCAGCCCGATGGACAGGTCCATTAGCCATTGCTGTTATGAGTTGATAATGCTTACATTAGAGAGGGACTTCCAGCCACATGTTAGGAACCATTTACGTTCAGTGTTACCACTAAAACGAGCAATTCCTAAACGCTTCTATTTTTATCAAAAACAAAATATTTTATTTTATGTAGTTTTACGGTTTTCTTGCTTTCAATAGTAATTGATCCCTACACAAAATTCAAAGCCATTGCTAAAAATATTATTAGAAAATCTTCTAGCTAGAGTGATGAAAGAAAAATCTCGAACTAACGTGGGTGGAATGGCGGGTAAAGCACGCCATAGGCGGACGTATATCGATCAAATACAAGATCCATAGCAAGCGTGGGTGCAGCGACTATACTCCATTCCACGAAACGAGCTTCCAAAGAAAATCGTCCATGTGCGCCCATTAGTTAATGCGCGTGACCTTCAATGCATGTAAACCTACCCTGTGAAACCTACCCTGTATGAAGCGGACCGTCTTCGCTTAGCCGCGCGCATTGACCAATCGTCGTTCATACTGCAAAATGTCACATGTCAAAAAAATACGATTTTTGTTTTTTCATCGAAATTGTATTAAAAATAATTCTTTCACACGTGCAAGACATCGTAATCCTCGGTCTGATTAGCTGTGTATACTATTACGATTTAATTTTCTTAACTTTCTTTCTTAATTTAAGTATTTTATGACGATATTTTATTTATTTTTTTACTTTATTGTATAACATACATAACATACCTCGTGGCGCAGCGGTAGTGCATCTGCATACCATGCGAGAGGTCCCGGGTTCGAATCCCGGCTGGGGATAAAAAAAAAAACCCCAGGTCTTGGATGTTTACATGTTTGTGATGTCGTTGTTTCTGGTTCCCACGACACAGGGTATCCTAGTGTGGGACCAGAAGCAATGTATGTGCCTGTATGTAAATGTTTATGTTTATGTTTTATGTTTACAATTTAATTTGTCTTAATTCTTTAACTGCACCACGGCACGCACTCCGTAGTACAATTATGGGTTACCGTAGGCACTGACTGAAAATCAGCGCTGAGGGATCACTTCCTCAGCACAACGCTGAGTCAGCTGCCTTTTGTGGCAATGTAGATACACCACAGGCTACATCTATGGTCCCGTTTTATTTATTCGTTTTGTCTGTTGTGTATTTAGTTTTCTTTCTGTTGTTGTGCGTATTATGTTACTTATGTGCTTATTTTGTTTCTGTGATGTATCTTGTTCAGAGGCGGCTCGTCTTATAGAGCGCTGGTGCAGTGCACTCCCACAAAAATTAAGTACATTACTTAATAAAAAAATCAAAATTTTATCTGTTACCTACCACCTATAAATTTTTAAACTTATGCACACAAAGACCTACACACATTATAGTAGTTTACTAGAAATAATTAACTACGTAGGAAGTTAAAATGTTTTCAAGCATAAGATTTGGTGTCAAGTTGTTACCGAGTGGAGCGCCAGCGATTGTGCTCCTATGAAACGAAATTCAGTACAATGCCTAGTACTAAATTCAATTAGTGCGAAAGAGAAACATTGGAACGGTCCGGTACGTGAAACAAAAGATTTCATATGAGAAATGAACCTAATCTGGAGCGCCGCTCATGCGCTACGTTGCCAAATGGGGCGAGGTGACAATGCGGTGCACGCACAGTGCAGCTAATTTTGAGCCGATCTTAGTAAACAAACAAACGCGTCCCACCAATCTAATCAAGTAATCACATCAAGTCAGTCGATCACTTTTCGCGCGAATATCTACGACAGTTTTGTGTTATTCCGCTATTTAAATTAGTTTCTGTGCGTTATTTGTGCTGAAAATGGAACAATTCAAGGTATGTTATATTAAAAACTGTGAAAAGACTAGAAAAGCGTCTTGACCTAAAATCAAAGGGGCCACCACGGCCTGAACTCGCCCTGACACAAAAATGTGCTTCAAAAACTAAAACTTTTACGCGTGTGTTTAAACCCGAACAAGTTGCCTAACTAGCAAGACTTTTTAATCTTTTTGTGAACGAACACCTATAAAATAAAGTCACGAGCCGCCTCTGATCTTGTTGGTGTAATAAATGTCTTTCTTCTTCTTCTTCTAATTCACAAATTTTTATACTATTTCGATGAAAAAACATAAATCGTATTTTTTTGATATGTGACATTTTGCAATATGAACGACGCAATGAGATGCGAGTATTCTGTTCCCTAGGAGTTCGACTCGTGCAACGGAGTATAATAAATGTTGATGATGCGAAAGAGTTTTGTCAGGATCGTGGCAAGTGGCCTCTGCCTACCTCTTCGGGATACAGGGCGTCAGGTTATGAAATCTTCTAAATCTAGCAAAGCATACTCTTGAGTGTACACGTACCGCTTGCATAAAAGGTAGGGTTACAATGTCAGGGGTAGACGATTATGACGTCACAATTTAGGCCGATAGTGGCCCAAATAATTTAATTAACTTCAGTAATCCATTAGGGACAGAAAAGGGTTGAATTTAGCAGCAAAAACGGCTAGTTTATTATTTATTAGGTGGTGAAAGCAAAGCGAAAGTGATTTGTCAGGATCGTGGCAAGTGGCAGTCCCTGGTCTCTGCCTACCCTGCCTGAGGGAACAAAGATTGTTGCAACAATTTAATTCAATTTAATTGGGCCAGTTAAAATGTTGATTAAATTGTATATTCGTGAGAATGTATTGAGCTAGTAAAATGACACTTAACGAACATAATATATTTTCTGAAACAGATAACAATATGCCACTCGCTAACTTGAAGGAAAACATCGTGTAGAAACCTAAATTTTATGTCTGAGGTGTTCGCTGTGGGCATGCGTAGTTATTTTAAGCTCATATTCTATCTCTTTCTGAGAGAGAGGGACGTGTAAAGGTTGCTTGTATTATTTGGCAAGAAGTGCCATATCACCCAACGAACACATGTAAATTCCGAATCAGAGAACGATGTCGATATTCAGAAAAATACCCGTTCAAGACATAACCACCCAGAGACCCAAAAAGGAATATTTCAGTAAGTTCGAGCTAACCGAGTACATAAAAATAAAACAACCAATCTATCTTGGAAAGTGAGTAAAAGCACGACAGGGTCAATCCAAGTGATTCGGTCCGGACAGTAAAGAAAGCTATAAAGTGAAAGATTAAACTAGACCGAGGAATGTAACATTGTTGAGGAATTTTATTTTAACGCCCGCCGTCGACGACACTGGGAAGTGATGCAACTCGGAAGAGCAGAAAAAAACAACATCGTTGGGAAGCGACAAGAAATCTTGGATATTAAAGCAATAACGCTGAAAGTTGTAAGGACAGACTAAAATGTGGCTTTTAAACCAAACATACCTTCTGGATCTGGTCTTATCGGATGAGACTATTAGTGAGGGAACTTATGCCGTACTCATAAATTGTCGTATTTTTTTGTAAAATGAATAATAGTGAGTATTTACACAACTACTAGGGAGTGGGGAGTCATACAACTACAGCGAGCTTTAAGATGAGGCTGAGGATGAGATGATGGCTTTTTCTAGAAGATGAGCATATCTGTCTCATTGCGAGGCCTTGTCTGAATGTTACCGAAATAACAATACCTATCAATGTCAGAAACTGTGTCTGTCGTATATATTGTTGAAAACCCAATGTGTTAAATATAATGGCCGTTCTCTGTTTAGGACAAAGATTTACCGAAGGCTGCTGCAGGCTGGTACAAGCGCGTAAAACGATTCCTGACACTTCGAAAAATATGAATAAGAGAAAAAAGTGTCAGAACAAATGCTGCTGTAAAACCTTAACTCTATTGAACAGTTTCAGGGACTGCACAGGTAATGTCATGAATTCCGAATCATGAAGAGAACATTAACGTAGTTAAAATGCAGTTAGAACTGAAAAAAACGAGCAGTTAGCATGCAGTCGATGTGTAGTTAGTCGAACAGCACGTCGACTGGAAGTGGACTGCGCACTTGGTGGGCAGTTCTGACGCAGTTGTGACGACTACACGAATACTGCATCCAAACAGCCGTTTTGCAGTTCAAATGCAGCCTGTCTATTTTGGGCCTCAGAAATGCAACGTGGTCAACCTCAGCATGGCTTCTAAACAGGTGAGGCAGTTGCTCGGGTACCTAAGCACAAGTTACGCAATAACCGCGTGGGCTAACGTAGGCGGTGGTTTATGTCTGACGATGCTATCCGACGCAACGGGCTCAGCATTTCACTCGGAGTACGGTTCTCGATCGAATGCGTGGTACATCTGTCTGGATAAAGGAGAAGTGGAGGACAGATAGTCGTCTCAGAACGAACCTGAAATTAAGATACCTATGCTTATCGACTACGCTCAATGTAGCAAGGATCCTGAAAAGGCCGGAGAGTACATTGAGCTAATGATCTAAAGAAGAAGAAGAAAGACATTTATTGGGACAAATTAACACATCACAAGAAAAAAAGTCATAACAAGTAACACAAACAAGTACAAAGAAAAAACAAAACAATGCAACATAATACAAGTCAAAGTCAGAGTGCATCCTGTGTAAAGCGGATCGCCAGCAAGAAAAATCTGATTCTGGGATAGACCAGCGCCTATATCACGCGCACCAAATCCTGAGCAATTAGAATCGTCTAACTGTCAAATTCCATACTGATTACTATTGCAATTGTCAGGATTCCAACAGGATTTGGGCCTCTGACCTCTAACGTTCTCTGAGAGTGACCTACGTACGGAAGTGGATGAATATCGAATGACATCAGTTGTGACATTCTAGGTAGGTAAATAATTTTCTTAGCAGACAAAGGGACTGTTTTTAGTATCCCGTAGTCGACAAGGAACCCTTATAGTTTCGCCATGTCCGTCCGTCTCTCTGTCCGCGGCCTAGCTCAAAGACGATTAATATTAGGGGTTAAAGTATGAAATTGCCGTTTTATTGCAATAGGTTCTTTGAATTGACATAGAATCTTCATGGTTTGAAGTTTTCGAATGAAACTTTTTTCAAATGGTTTCTATGATGTTCTTTTTTTAAAAATGTGAAACATTTGAATATCGACTTTCAATTGTTTTTGTTATTCAATTTAGACAAGAAAGATGGATACTGCGAAAATTCGAGTGATTTTTGAATACGAGTTCCGACGCGGAACTAACGCGGCAGAAACAGCCCGCAATATCAATGCTGCGTTTGGAGAGGGGTCTACTAATGAACGCACCGAGCGATTTTGGTTTAAACGCTTTCGTGATGGAAATTTCGACTTAAAGAACGAGCCACGAGGAAGACCGCCCACACAGGTGAATAACGATGAATTAAGAGAGATAGTGGAAGCCGACCCTAGTCAAACTACCCAGGAATTAGCGGCATGGTTTAACGTTACCTTACCCACAATATTGACTCACTTGCGTCAAATCAATAAAATAAAAAAATACGAAAAATGGGTGCCTCATGATTTGACTGATCTGCAGAAAGAAACGCGTGTTGAAACTTGTGTTGCCTTGTTGAACCGGTACAGAAATGAAGGAATATTGGATCGAATTGTAACATGTGATGAAAAGTGGATTCTTTATGATAACCGGAAAAGAAAAATGCAATGGCTGACCCCAGGTCAAATGCCACAACAGTATTCAAAAATCACTCGAATTTTCGCAGTATCCATCTTTCTTGTCTAAATTGAATAACAAAAACAATTGAAAGTCGATATTTAAATGTTTCACATTTTTTAAATAAAGAACATCATAGAAACCATTTGAAAAAAGTTTCATTCGAAAACCTCAAACCATGAAGATTCTGTGTCAATTCAAAGAACCTATTGCAATAAAACGGCAATTTCATACTTTAACCCCTATTATGAGAAAGCTGAAATATGGCATAGACATACATATTAATGACGCCAACAAAATAGTAGAATAAAATCTAAATTTTTTTTAGTGTAAAACACCTAAATTAGAGATTATTTTCTCGCTTACACCATACTGTGGGGTATCGTTATACGTATCGGATTGGTCGTTTAAAAATATTGTGGGTGTAGGAAGGTCATTTTTTAATTCAGGGTTCCGTTTGCGAAATATTAAGTTTTAAAGCCCAAATTTTTGTCCGAGAAGGGCCTCCCCCCACTCCTCTCTCCTGGCTAAACCGTTGATTGCAGAAAAATTTCAGGGTAGTAGCACGTTATATGAAAAGGAAAACTATCATGGCTAAGTAAGCTGTACAAGTTAACGAGTAATAGGCGACCAACTTATAAAAGGAAAACTTCGTACAAAATCCATCGAAAATTACGTTGATGTAGTTGTTGGTTCTATAAAGCAGATAAAACCTCCTCTTTTTACGGAACCGTACACTGCGCGTGGCCCGACAGGCACTTGGCCGTTTTTCTTTAATGAAATACGCTAATCTAAGTGTAGCTAAAGCTGTAGAGAGCCTTTGCAACCTTAAAATTTTGTGCCACGGGTCTCGGCGATAATTCTCGTATCTAATCGTAAATGACAACCCGAATTGCCTTTTAACGTCAAGAGATAAATTATCTCCATTGAACGCCAGAATCAAGACCTGGGTACTTTGATGTTGTTGTTGACTCGTGATCTTGGAACACGGAACAAGCGGTTTCGGCTGATTGATTTACGGTGCGTACTGCACGGTTTACGGTTTTCAAATTACGTGAACTCTGAGGACAGTGAACTGAACGGCACTCCATTGTTAAAGATAATTAGCTTTCCGAAAGGTTTTAGATTCTCAGGCGAGGAGCCTGAGAATCTAAAACCTTTTAAACTAAATAAAAAGCCGCATAAGATTACTGTTATTCAAACAATTTTCCCAATTTTAGTGTTACCTCGTACGTTATGATTTGAACGTTGAGCCAACCATAAACATTGCTCTGCTGTGGGCTATATTAATTGGTCTATTGCGAACGGGTAACTGCTCCAATATTTCAATTCTGAATTGTAATCGAGGTGCGATTTCCATGCTTTTCATTCGCTGAAGCCGTCACCAAGTCTACGAATCCTACGCAGAGCTCAACGATACAATAACAACGTCTGTATTTAGCACATCCGCAACTGCGCGCACGTGGCTCAGCCTATATCCGGCGCGGGCCATCGCCCCCGTCCTTGCCCCCGGTCTAAATAAACGGTAGCGGGCCGTGCGTACCGAAAAAAACAACAGCTGCGGCCTTGGTGGCCATTATCTGCACGAAATAAGGTCTCGTTGTCTCCGAACTCTAATCGGAAACTGGCTGAAAACCGTGGCTTGAAACTAAACTACTGCTTTCATCATAATCTACAGCGATACTTAAACGAAATGAGAATGGAAATCTATAGGACTCTAATCGGACCCCTGGACTGGCTGGGAAGCCTTGGTAGTTATTAAATGAATGAAATGAGGTCGCGTTGTCTCCAAACTCAAATCGGAAGCTGGCTAGAACTACATACTACTTTCTTCTTCAGCTGTGGCACTGGGGGCAAATAACGGATTAAAATGAGGTGTATTAGGCTCCTAATTGAGACTGCCTAGAACAAGACCTACTCGTCTATTTACCAGTGAGGCAATCACCGCATCTGCTTTGGCCTCCTCGCCTTTAAGTAAGTACTTGATGTAAATTGACGTTCTTGTTGAACCCACTCAACAGCTGTGGCCTTGACGGTCATTATCAGCGTAGTGAAATGAGGTCTATTTGATTATTCGAGGCAGTCGCCAATTTTGCCTACAATTGGCGAATAGTTTGGCTTTAAAATTATGTAACCAAGTCCTTATTGGACGTTTTTGTGTAATAATAATTTCCACACAATACAATCACTTGACTTGATCCCAAAGTAGGATACCCTGTTCTATGGTAACCAGGCAAGGACGTCACAAACATGAAAATTCACCCAAGATGTACTACTGAGGACCTCATCGTGGTCGATCACAATGATCGCTAAATAGAGACAAAATCAAGATAAACTGTGTTGCAGTAAGAAAAATCGATTGAGCAAGACACAAAGGAACCTGTGCCAAGCTTGGCTCCAATCCAGCGACATATCACGAAATTCGACGGAGGCACAATAGCCCAAGTGGCCTTAAATAAGTGACATACCGAGTGGACATTAAAATAGATAAACCTTGAAGATGTTAGCATCAATAGCAGACATTGATGTCATTCCGACAAACAACAGTTAAAAGACGATTTTCACATTCCAATTCAGGATTCTCTCACAAAACAACAAACAAACCTTATTTAATCCCATGCAAAGGATAATTGGCCAGGAGTGGATGAATTTGGCGGGATCGCAACAAATAAATATCGGGTGGGTTCGATTTCCACTGGGGGCCGCCGTAAATTTGTACAAATATGATCTCAGTCTGGGTGTATTTCCACGTTTGTAATGTACTTGCCTGGCTACCATAGCACATGGTACCCTAGTTTAGGACCAGGACAAGTGATTGTATTGTGTGGAAGTTATTATTATTATTATAAAAATGTTCGTTGAACTCTTTCGACTTTGGAATCGAATCGTCGAATCCATCTGGAACGACTCCTTGCGCAAGGCCGAATAGAAAACAATTTTCCAAAAAGGAATGTCGACAACTTGAACCATTAGTCTGGAACACCATTCAACAGTAAATTATAAGATTTCCAGCCCCTGGGCAAGGTAGACGGATCGAATTACGGAACACTTAATCACTTTAGAGCGGTCGGATGATGAACTGAGGCGGACCAACTATTCTGCTAAAGTGAAGGTTTAGGTCACTAAGAAACTTGATATTAATGATGGACCTATAACAGATGAAATAATAATGGACAGCACCATATCCTGACGCTCTTACCCCCAGTTTCTCGTACACTAACACGCTGTTAATCTACTGTTAACAGCTGTCAATTGACCAAAGTGCATACAAAAAAAAACAACTGACAAAATGGTCATAGGGGTCGTGATATGATATATGACCATCTATGCGAATAAATAAACATTTTATGTCAGAGACAAGTATGCACATTATATTAGTAAAAATCTTATGACTATGTTAGTAAGTTAATAAATAAATAATATTATACTAAATAATAAGTTACTCTAAGTTTTATTAGGAGACCTCAAAGTCGCCGCTCAAGACCGCAGCAAGTAGAGGTCTTTTATAAAGTTACTAGCTGACTCGGCAAACGTTGTTTCGCCCTATTCTCAGACCTACCAAATATACACAAAATATTTCATAAATATCGGTGAAGGCGTTTCGGAGGAGCTCGATAACAAACACCGTGACACGAGATTTTTATATAGGAGATGATTTCAAAGTTACTTCAAAATAGTATAATAATCAGCTAGTCTTATTACTATTATAAATGCGAAACTTTCGATGAATTGATGTTTGTTACTCAATCGCACCAGAAAGGCTGAACGGACCTGGACGAAATTAGGCACAATAGATGTATGAATACTAGTCCAACGATGTCGAGCAGTTACGGCCCTTGGGTCACCCAACCTTTCGACAAGGCGCAATGAAATCTCTAATAGTACCTGATGTCAACGTAAATCAGTCAAACCATAAGTCGTAAGACTCGTGAGCAATAAATGGTAGACATTTAATATCAAACTGAGGCAGCGACACTTGCCGTATGCAGACAATCGTAGTAACAGCTGAACATACCTGCGGAAAGAAAGATTGACTTCATCAGTTAATTTGTTGGCAAACAACACGAACACAATTTCTAAACTAAAAAATACCCATCCATGGAAATAGTGCAAGCCAGCCTTAACCCTAATACTCAGCACCGCATTCATGAATAAGCGAAACTTATGACTTATGGAAATCGGATGAGTCAAAGGGTTAATCCACCAATCCGGACTTGGCAACCGTGGTGGAGTATGGCCTATACCTTCCTCAGGGATGAGACCCGTGCCCCTCGGTGGGGACATTGGGTTGATGATGATGATGATGAAAGGGTTAATATTACAATCCCGTTCTTTGACAATATGTCCATGAGTATTATTAGTAGTATTACTACCTCAAAAGCTCTAGCGAATTCAGAGTTTGTTCAGAATCAAGGCGCACAGGGTGCAGCCTCGGCAGACTATGTTCTCGGACGGCCCGCACTGTGCATATGTAAGATAGAGGGAGGTCGAAAAATGCTTGCCATTCAAGCATTTTTTGAACTAGACACTTTTTGACCCTCTGTCTTCGAAGCCAGTTATATCGCAGGTCTGAAAACATGCTGAGAGATTAAAGCTGCAAAGTTCCTTGCGACGATAAGTTGGTCAGTTTTTGAAATTTATGCTTCGGTGGGATAACTTTACACAAAACACAAAGTGTATTGGATTATTTGGAGGTGATACTTCACACCACATAGATTATAACGTCAATCAATAGTACATTGACGTCATAATCGAAATGGTATTTGCTAGAATCAGATTAATGGCAATACATGTTGGTTCAATGATATGGCCAGGATCTTCCACCAAATCTGATCGAAGATTATGGCAAAATGCCACACCGATAACTCGAACAAAAATCCGCGCAGCAACACGTAAGATTTTTTTAATTTGTTAATTTGACTAAATTAAAGTCCAGAGTTCTAACTCAGGCGTCATCCCGCGGCCCCCGTCAATGAGATACGAAATAGGTCCATTCCAAGTCAAAGTCATTTGTTCAAGTTATTTGTCGGGCATCATACTACAAATTAACAAATGTATGTAACTTTTACCCATCCAAATGCAATGTGAGCAAATAGATACTCGTACAATGTCAACACACGACTAAAGGACTGTAGAAAACTGCTTGCTCTACAAGTATTTTTACAAAACTCGATTGAACCATCATTTGTGCTTCACATTTTTTGTCGAGTGTAAAAAACCGGCCAAGTCCGCCTTAGGTTCCGTAGTTGACGGACAAGATACGCGTAATTAGAATTACTGTTTCTTGATAAATATTATGTTATGAACATATTGAGTTCATGGCGACATTAAACCCTTGCAGTTTCGCCTTGTTGACTTCGGAACCCTAAAAAGGTATTGTAGGTAGAGCTAGTAATATGTGTTACTATTGAATTAGTGTCACCGAAGTTGCAGTTTTTAATATTTCAAACAGACAATATAGCGTGGGAAAATTCACCCACCTTGAATAAATAAACATTTGGAGATAATCCTAAGTGGTTATATTTATAAGAAAAGATTGAATAAATATCCAGTTTTGAAGTGTCAAATCGGTGTTTGGAGGAGCCAGAAGGTCGTTGGAAGCTGCTCGGAATATGAGGCAATCCAAACTGGTTTCCGATAATAAAGTCACTACAACTGGTGCTGATAAAAAAACGTTTGAAAAACTAATAGGAAAAGCAGTCGCAGCCTTGATGGTCAAATTGTTAAATAAGGTATCAACTGTTTTACAGTGTAAATTAAACGTTACGCTGCTTCGTTATCCATAAAATGTCGCTACATATTTCTAAATGTGTCTTTGTCGCTGTGAAAAAATAAACGCTATCTTCTGTAGGTACTACCTTATAGTTATACATAAAACGGTACACCCGTTTATTTAAAAGTTAATTACCTTATTTCGCGACGTGTAATGTCTCGGCAGACATGTACCCCGCAGAGAAATGTTACATGTTTAATTGTTTATGTCATGGCATCAACGGAATACAAACGGTAAACTGGAGAAGGTAGGTTAGAGAGAGACCATCCTTGGTACCTATTTTAAAATCGAAGCGTTTTACTGTTTTTCATGTAACGTCAAGATCAGTCTTTGTTTTATGCAATGCTAAGAACTACTTCAAAGCCTAAAGCACGAATATGCCATTCCTGTTTCTTGGCGATCAAAGACCAGTTGGTCATCCTAAATATGACTGAAAAGACAAATGGCCTTATTTATAAAAGCAAAATTTCTCAAAAGCACTCCTCAGAGGCAGTAAATAAACTGTGGTTACGTCTTTTCCTTGTGAAATCTCCACCACAGACTATTTTAATCGACCTTTATCGAGTGTTTTAACAAAATCGTGTTTTTATAAATGAGACCGTACGTCGACGAGCATCTATGTGACCTATAAACAGGCGATTGACCGGGGACAGCTTGGGATAGAGAAAAGTAGCGAATTTACGTATCTTAGTTCTATACCCACCTGCTGCCATAACATATAATTATGAGAACGGCATTCTCACGTGCCCTCAGTGGCACGGAGTTTCGCCGTGAAGATAGGCTACATAAGCCATCTTCGAGCGCACCAGCGCCACATCTCTGATTAGGGGTCAAAGTGGTCGCCATGGCCGAAACCGGTCGGAACAATCATCATCATTTATTTATTGATGCTTTTATTGCACTTAAAGAAACTTCACGCAACGGAATAAGTCACCAGGAGAATTTCAAGAGTAGCATCCTAATACTCTAAGGCAGTAGAAGGCCTACCCTATTTCATTGGCACAACCTCAAGACAAGAACTGCCCACGCAAGAATGAATGCCAAAAGATGATTCCCCGATTCTCGAACAATATGTCACGGAAGGGACAAAGGTTACCGATAGCTTATCGACAACCCCCTATCATTCATACTGGCGCAGCTGTTGAGTGCGGATAGTCGAGTTTTCTGTACCCGGAAGGTAGTTTTATAATGCAGTTAGTGCGAGACTAAATTGCCAAAGCTATTACACAAAATGTTCGAAAAATAAGATTTTGAGCGCTCATTTTGTTTTGACTGCCACTTCTGGGTTAACCCGTAGAAACTAACAACAGCTTAAATCACTATCTAAACGATTTATTTATTTATTATTGCAAGACAAATAATTACATTACAGTTATTTAATTGCATTAAACATTATTTACATTATACATTATTACATTTAAAAATTATAAAAATTAGAACGTTAAAATTATATACATATGTACAATTTATTTTAGATTTAATTTAAAATTAAGATTAATTAAAAAAAGAAAATAAACAATCCAATACAAAATTTACATGGGTATCTGCTAGGTAGATAGACAGCGTACTCATATCCCACTTACCCCCGGTTTCTCGAACACTAACAAGCTGTTAATCTACTGATAACAGCTGTCAGTGATTTTTTTTGCTGGCACTTTGGTCAATTGACAGCTATTAACAGTAGATTAACAGCGTGTTAGTGTACGAGAAACTGGGGGTTAGTCGCTGTACTAGCCTGTAACATACATTTTAGATGGAGAAGGCAAGTCTGCCTAACAAACACCCTGTACCATCTTTTCAGCTCAGGCTCGCATGCACTAACTCTATCTGACGCCTCTATCCAGTGAATAAGTATAAAAACGTTTTGCACCATGACATTTGAAAACCTATCCACCAATAAATTGTATGGCTGATATGACAGACAACCCTGTCAATTGGCTATTTATTCCTTTATCCTTGGGTAAGTATTACTTATTCAGTGATTCGGCAGTGGAAACACCACGCTGAACTCCTTGATATGGAGTCAGTGTCCCATTGACATCTTTGTCCTCGACGATAATGTTTTTTTTCTGCGCAATGATCGGCACTGACTGTGGTGGTCTATTGATATCTGTTGTCGACGATAATGTTTTTAGGGTTCCGTACCCAATGGGTAAGGAACCCCATAACTAAGACTTTATTGTCCGTCTGTCTGTCTGTCACCACGCTGTATCTCATGAACCGTGATAGCTAGACAGTTCAAATTTTCACAGATGATGTATTTCTGATGCCACTATAACAACAAATACTAAAAACCGAATAAATATTTAATGGGGGCTTCCATACAACAAACCTGATAATTATTGCCGTTTTTGCTCGATATTAATAACGGCAACGGTAGACGCTTGAAATATTCAAATGTTGTATAGATAATGTTACGGAACCCTTCATGCGCGAGTCCGACTCGCACTTGGTCAGTTTTTTTTTTCCAATGATCGCCACTAGCTGTAGTGGCCTGTTGACATCTTTGTCCTCGACGATAATGTCTCTTTTTCTTCACAATGATCGCCACTGACTGTAGTGGCCTATTCATATCCTTGTCGTCGACGATTTTTTTTTTCTTCGCAAGGATTACAAAATACAGCCTGCGGATATCACGCGGAACGCAGCTGTCCCATAGCGGAGCACTTCCTGCGAGTCGAGTTACAAGGCGATACAGGATCGATTCCCTGCAGCGAATTAATAATTTAATACTGGCTCCGATGCCTTATTCGCAGAACGGTGTAGGGTAAAAGTTCCAGTCTACAATAACTTTTAATCAAGCCTCACACCTCAACTCGATAGATTTTATTTCTATAAGCTAATGCGCAATGCAACAGTTGACAACCTAATAACCGGCCCTGTTGAAGAAGATAGGTGTCACTCTTCATCTTAGGCACACTTGCGTGAACTTTATTTGACACCACTATCTATCTGTTGTCAGTCATACAATAAATTTATCCACGGATATATATATAACCTTTGTTTTTACGTAGCCTCTTCTTTGTCCCACTACTGGGCGAAGGCCTCCCTCAACTCGGACCAAAGGTCTTATTATGTGCACCAAATTCGGTCGGAATCCTGACGTTTGCGATAGCAATTAGTATGGAGTTTGACTGTTAAACTTTTGGCATAGTTCGGGATTTGGTGTGCATGATTATAGGAGCAGATCTTTTTGTCCTGCTGACTGTAGCTTACAGAGGCCATGGATAAATTGTATCACTGACTTGGCTATAAGACTGACCCTGTCAATAAGCTATTTATTCGTTTATATCTGAATACGAATTTATCTCTATATTGAGAATTAAACTTTACGTTCTTACTTCCTTATCCACGTACTCTAATTCACTTACTTCCTTAGTGACTCGGCGCAAGTCGCCCTGAGCGTCGCCGAACGAAGTTAGCTCTCATAGGGTTACTTTTAGAAAGTTTTGTCAACCGCTGTTCTTTCTCTAATAACAAGCCATGCAAAAAAATTGCCAGTCATAAAGCAATTACTCCCTTTAATTCCTTTGCGGAATTAATACAGAGATTACCACGTCTCTTATTGTCACTATGCGTACATAAGCAACTACCTACAAATTTCTGTATTTAAATACAAAACCATTGCATACTAAAGCATGTTTGGACTGGACACTTGCTGTTAATAGGTTATTCGTTGTAAAATGGCAAGAATAATAAGCGTGATACGAACCCAGAGGATGAGTAACATCGATCAGTCGTCATGATCCCATACATGTAAGTGACATCAGTCAGGCGTTGACTGTATTTGTTTGCGTTCAAACTAATAACAACGGGTAGTAATCTAGTATCATCCGTATTCTTACTCGTAAATCTCGTAATTCAATCAGTAAGTACTGCCAGTCAATTAATTACTTTGAATGTATAATGACTGGTACAGTTTGCTGTGTTCAGCAAAGTTCTGCTTTCAGTCTTTAGCGTCTTCCCAACTTCGTTCTTCATACAAGCGACTTCTGTAGCTTTACCTTATCTGTCTTGGTATACTGTGTAGCTGTAGTTGGATTTAGAACTTTAAGGTGAACGCAATAAGACTTTCTAGAAGATTGAATGCAGACAGATTGCGGCGGAACGTGTGGCTTTGCAACCTCATAAAGTGTATTAGAAAAGATGTCGGGATACCTAATTGAATTCGTGTTTCCACTTGGGATACTATGATGAAAATTTTCAATAGCGTCTATCGATAGAGCGAAAAGTGTTTAGGATTCAATAGGAACGCCAAGTCTTAAAAGTTGTCTTCA
This sequence comes from Yponomeuta evonymella, assembly GCA_963969515.1. NCBI lineage: Eukaryota > Metazoa > Arthropoda > Insecta > Lepidoptera > Yponomeutidae > Yponomeuta > Yponomeuta evonymella. The sequence goes on from OZ018354.1 coordinate 3,396,728, forward strand.
ACTTTAAAGTGCATCTCAACAAAATGCTCTTGCAATATGTTACAAAAATGTCCAAAACGCCCTACATCTTTTCTCTGTCTGAGAATACGATCAGGTCGAGTTTAAAGCGCTCTCTGTTTTTTCCTAAGAAAATTCCCTAAAAACACCTAGGTACACTAAAATAACCCAAATTTGACTGAAAATGTATCTTACGACGAATTACACGCTAAACATTTTCATAAAAAGAACCGGAACCAAAAGTTACTTACAGACGAAGCAACAATAGCGAAACGAAATCGATATTTCACAAACCATAAAGCACACAGCCGTGACGGCGAAATGAAAACGCGGGTCGACGAACTTTAAGGGAGGCTTAGTGGCTCTTGTTAGGATGCGGCCTTAGTGCAGAAGCGATAGCGATCAGGGACTGTGTCTGTTTTGAGACCTCTTGTTGCGTATGACTAGACCTAGGAAACACCCAGTATTTTTAAGATTATGTATATTTTACGTATCTGTGCGTCCCAGAAATCTTATGAAAACAGTCACCAGAGCAACAAACGCGGCGCACTTAGTGGTTGAGGGTAAGAGTATGACTCATTCATAGCTTTCTTCAGAGTAACTTAAGACTTGATCCAGGAAATAGTCTATTTGTAACCTATAAGTTTGTCATAGAAATCTTAGGTAAACTAAACTCAGAAGAGCACCAAACAACATAAATTGGTAACTCCGTCAAAACGCTTCTAACAAGCGCGAAGCGCACTTAGTGGTTGCGGGAGTGAATCATAGCTTCCTTCAGAGTGCCACGTTCTGTCTTGACACCAAGTCCGAGCCTTTACCCCGCCCACGAGTCAGTAGGTACCTACAGAGGCGAAGCCTAGTCACTAAATAGAAAACAAACCAATTGGTTAATTGTTCGTTGGAAAAGAACTTGACCAGACTATTAACGAGCGCGAGCATTAGGGAGAGTATTAGGGAGCATAAACCGAGTGCTATTAATTTAGTTCGCACAGTCTAAATAAATATATATGGCTTCAGGGTGGTAGTTATCGGCATAAAGGCAAATTGTTTTTAATGGCAGGAACGGTGATGTAATGTCCTGTTAAATGTCTTGTGTGCAATAAAGTATAATATTAATAATAACGGTATGTTTTAGGTAGGTATTTACAAAGCGCTTAGGTTTTTTATGTCAGCAAGGCCGTCCATTGTCAGTGATCCATTGATGTTTGCGCCCATCCATCTATAATCGCAGCCCTGACTTTGTTTCGCACAATTTTATCGGTTTACGGCCGCTTTTCCACGATGAACCTATTCGCTCGCCTTCCGCCAGCTGCATGGGAAACCCCTAAAATCACCTAAAATTGAGTGAATAAAATTTATTAAATATATCCGAATGTATGTGACATTAAACTACGATGTAACCTTAGATAAAACTATTAAACTATGTGATTGCGTAGGAAATTCTTTATTTTATCTGTTTAGTTTAAATTGTAACAAGTCATTAAAGCCATATAACTTTAGGATACAACAATTTTTTTCTGTTATTTTATATTTTAATATCGCATGTATTTAATATAATATATTTAATATATTTTATAATGTAATTTTATTTTCACTAGATTTAAAATTACCATGCCGCTGGACAGGTACTCCAGCGATGTATAAAAGGGGCGCCTATTGTAGGTGCCCAGAAAGTCACCGCCGCGCATTCATTTAGGTAGGACGCCCAGCTGCCCTACTGTGCATTTAAGAACACCAACACGCGACTTTTGATTTCAGTAGGTAACTGCACTCTCGAATCCTCCTGCGTCTCAGACATCGTCGCTTCAACAAAGTGTTTGGTAACAAACGAACCTTGTCATCTGAATTCCATCGTGAACACAGACCATTTAGAAAGAATAGAATTCCGCCTTACAAAGGCACGAGAGAATTACGAAATAGTTGTGCCTACGTTTTTGGATCAGCCTTTTTAGGAATCGGACGCTATTTTTGTGTGGTGAAAGGTTTGATGAATCACGCAAAAGTTCTGTGCATTATGTTCGCTAAAGGTTCGTGGCTGATTCATCGATGGTTGATGGTTATGTATTTTTTGCAATAGTGCAGAATATATTTTTCACATTTTAGTACTGTCATCTGAATATTGACGGAGTGTAACCAACTGGTTTCCTAATGTAGTAGCACATATACACTCACACCTTATTTCTGTGTACAATAAAGAAAATTCTATCAATCTATTTATCTTAGACACCAGGGCACTATGGCCGCTATGACCATACCAGCCGATGTCAACGTCCCATAAATACACCTCCGCGGTGCATTACCATATCCATGAATACCATAACAGTTGTCAAACGGCGGTACGGTTACAGCGAGTGCAGTTATGCATACAACCGTTTCTCAACGGTGCTCTGGAAATGGAGGATATATAAAACGATGCCACAAACTTTGAGCATATTGAACTTTACACCGCCGAAATGTCCAAAGTTCAAGCTTGTTCTAATGTCATATTAACAACGGATATGATTTCACCAACACTACATGAAAATGTTAATTCAAGATTGTTGAAAGAGGTCAACCGCGAGCTATTTTTTTGCCGTCATCAGTCTTACTCTAAGACTACTATTGATACCGATCAAGACTTCGTCGGGATCGAAGTGAAAGAAAGAGATATAAATATGATATGAATAGAGACTGAAGAGATAAAAAAAGTTGCGGCACTTTAAGAATGTGACGAAAATTGTGAATGCATTAAAAAGGATACCAACAATAAACAAAGTCCTACAGAAGATGTTAATCCTTCTTTTGTCAGGCCGCGGTATTCAACTGTCAAAGTTCACAATTTAAGCGGAGCGTACGATCAGAGGCGAAAGTTTTTCTGACAGGCAGATGACGGGAGCAAAAAAGTAAACTCACCATCTTTTTTGCAGCTGTTGCGTTGTATCGTTACATCCCTAAAGTCCCTTTTTTATAATTTGTATATCGGCTGTTATAGAACGGCCATGGCGTGTATCTGTTGCAGTCCGTCCTTAAAAGTATTTAGTGCAACATTGAGTAGATAAATGTAAGTTTGGTATTGAAATTTTTTTTTTCCTCAAATTTCAGTATAATAAAAATAACTTCCACGCAACTAAAATAGTAACTAAGCTGAAGATATACTGTGTTTTTTAAATTAGTATTTTGAACATCAATATTACTGACTTCGACCCTTATATTAATAACTTCATTCACCGCGGGCTCATTTGTAAGAAACATTGCCACCAACATGTCTGATTGTTCCTATTATCGCTTGAAGCCATTTAGGTCATAGGTCAGGGATGGCGAACCAATGGCACGCGTGCCACGCGCGGCACGTGAAGAAAATTCGGGCACGCGTCAGTGGGTCGAAACTGCTATATGAGGGACATAGGATTTTTTTTCTCAAATTCCTTTTTTTCTTGACGCTTATCGAAAGATCTTGTTATTCTAATGAATAATTCTCGACGTCAGAAGCATTTGGTCGGTTTTGCACTATTAATACTTTACAGGAGAGCAAAAAGAAATTTGCGAGATAAATCTGTTCGATTTCTCCAAACTTGTGAGGGATTTTCTAAAATTCTTTGTTATTTCAAATAGAGCAAGTATCTAGTTATGAGTAAAACAACTAACCCTTTATCTTATTTAACAAAAAAATTAAATAATCGTGCTTTTTTTAAAAAAATATCATGATACGACCTTAAGCTTCTACAAAACGTATATTTTCTAATATTTACTGAAACGTATCTGCCGTACGACTTCATGCCGGTAATTTTGTGTCACGAATCTGATACGTTTCTTGAAAACGTACGTAATGCCTTTATGAAATTATAACATCTTGTCATGAACTTTGAGATTGTAGTTACCAAAAATTAAACAAATTCCTCGTAATCAACTCTTGCAGTATTTATTTATTTTTATGTATCATACTTAACAATTATTTATCACCATGCTTACAGGAATCCGGGTTAAATTAACTGTAATACGACTTAGCGTCATCTTAAATTTTAATCACTATCAAAATAATAAACCCTTTACTGTTTTAATAATACCTCATTGTTTACCTACATTTTCATTTTCGTGGGTTAGTCTAATCTGAAATTATTTTTTTGTTTTTTTTACAGAGTGAATCGTTAATGAAGTTACTGTCAAAAAGAAAAAAAAACTGCTTGACATTCGGGAAAAAGCAAAAGAGATGAATAAAAATAAAAAAACCCGCCCATATTCTCTCTCTGAGAGAAGGCCTGTGCCCTACAGTGGGACGAATGATGGCTGCATAAAAATAAAACCAATCTTGATGATTATTTCAGCAGTAAAAAAAACACAAGTTATTGGTGATGAGTTTTAGTTAGGTCTAAGGTGATGCTTGATGTTCTTTTATACCACATATTTACGTATTCCTTTCAGATGATAATGAAGATGTGGAGCAATTTATTAAAGAAGGTGTTAGTGAAAAAGGTACACTTGTACAATCTATATCAAGATGATCTATTAAACGTTATAATAAAATTTCTATTCGCATACAATCATCAAATTACATTCTTCCATTGCATTGTTAAATTTTGACAATTTCATATTTAATATTTTTTAGCTCCCTACAAACAATACGGTGACTACGACAGCGATGACAGCGTTAAAGACAAAGATTTTGTTCCCGATTATGATTCAAGTAGCAGTCACATAAGCGGGTCTTCAGACTCTTCAGTGAGAAAACGAAAGATAGCTCAGGTAAAAAGAAGAATATTCTCTCCAGAAAAGAAGACAAAGGTAGAAAACTACGAAGTTATCACTCTTGGAGATTTGTTGGGTTCAACTAAAAACACAAAAAAGTAGAGTGTAGTTTAAAACTCAAATTGAATTTTGTGTTGAAAATATGTCTATAGATCCTTTCCTTAGCGATCAACTCTGATAATACCTCTTTATCTGACATTAGGTATCTCTTTGTTATGTTTATACATGGTCGAATATTAGGGTCGGGACCTAAAAACTTCCTACCACTTTTTTGTCGCGAATACGAATGCTATGACTTTATGAAAGTAAAAAAGTTAAAAAGTGGTCGGGACCTAAAAACTTCTTACCACTTTTTTGTCGCGAATACGAATGCTATGACTTTCATAGCATGGGTATGAATTTATGTGGTTAATTACTGATTGAATAACCACCTCCGGAGTTTTGTTTCCAGGTAGATGCCTTCCTCTTAGATCGGGAATTGTTATCCCTCCTTCAAGCTTAACAAATTTTTCTCCGACGCAAAGTGTATTTAGGAACATTACTTTACATACCGGTATAGACTCGAAGTTTGACAGGAGACTGTATGACTGTATACGTGAACTTCCTTCTGTCTGTGTCTAAATTGCCAGTAGTTCTCATCGTGCTCTTTGTTTTCTTAGTAACATTTCGTGCTAAGAATTGTCTTCGTTGTTTCCAGTTATTGCTAATCTTCCAAAATTGTTTGAAAATCATTGCTCTACTTTCTGGTGAGATATTTTCCTATCATTTCTGTCAGACTGATTTTGTCTATTGTCCTGATCAATCATTATATTGTCCGGTATGGATTCACCAGTTGTATTTAGAACGGTTGAGTCATAATAAGGTCTTATATCATTCAAATCGGAAGTATCTAATTCTACATTGTTTTCTCCGGAAATATTAATTTTTCTGCTGTCATCTTTCCTTATTATTTGAGCAGCAGAAAAATCAGGACAACCACAATGATGTAGCATACCCACTGTAACGATTCAGGATGTAGATTGAGGTTTATGTGAATCTCCTTTTGCTTCACTACTGTCGTGATCCCATAAATTAATATTTTCATCGATAGACGTATTATTTTTTGTGTTTTTAGTTGAACCCAACAAATCTCCAAGAGTGATAACTTCGTAGTTTTCTACCTTTGTCTCCTTTTCTGGAGAGAATATTCTTCTTTTTACCTGAGCTATCTTTCGTTTTCTCACTGAAGAGTCTGAAGACCCGCTTATGTGACTGCTGCTTGAATCATAATCGGGAACAAAATCTTTGTCTTTAACGCTTTCATCGCTGTCGTAGTCACCGTATTGTTTGTAGGGAGCTAAAAAATATTAAATATGAAATTGTCAAAATTTAACAATGCAATGAAAGAATGTAATTTGATGATTGTATGCGAATCGAAATTTAATTATAACGTTTAATAGATCATCTTGATACTGATTGTACAAGTGTACCTTTTTCACTGACACCTTCTTTAATACATTGCTTGTGTTTTTTTACTGCTGAAATAATAATCAAGATTGGTTTTATTTTTATGTAGCCATCATTCATCCCACTGCAGGGCACAGGCCTTCTCTCAGAGAGAGAATATGGGCGGTTTTTTTATTTTTATTCATCTCTTTCGCTTTTTCCCGAATGTCAAGCAGTTTTTTTTTTCTTTTTGACAGTAACTTCATTAACGATTCACTCTGTAAAAAAAACAAAAAATTCATTTCAGATTAGACTAATCCACGAAAATGAAAATGTAGGTAAACAATGAGGTATTATTAAAACGGTAAAGGGTGTGCTTACTTGGTTTTGTTGTCTATTTTACACGTAATTTGACCATAGATTCACTGCTAAGATAGTAGAATGTTCTCATTACGCTTCTAAGTACAATACATCACAACAAATTATAGTTTCCAAAGCATAATAACACGTTCCATTTGATCATAAACTAACCTATGGCGCGCATGTGACATTACTGATGACAGAAAACGCGCGAGCCTGCTAGCTGTGTTTATGCTTACGACCGAGCCCGAACACACCCAAACGTGGTCGAAAATATCCGATCTCGACTTCGTCGACTAAATGTTGCGGTGAGCTAGAACCATTCTCATATTTCTTTAAATACGTTTTGAAATTCTATCCTAATGATTGTTATCATTTGGGGCATAAGGTCGTAATCTCAGTAAGAGTTACAATCTCTAAATATTATGTTTGAAGCATAATGTCGTATGCTTACTTTGATCCTATGGTTCAGTTTTCTTTGCAAGGCAAAAAGTTTTATCTACAAATACAATATAGTTTTGAAACAATAGTGTATGAAGCATAATGTCTTATACACAAATACAGCGTAGTTCTAAGTAAGTTTTAATTGAAGCATAAACTGGTAACCACCTTTGCGACTTTTTTTAATCATAAAATACTAGTAGCAAAATATCGATTCTGTTGGTATGGCCAAATGCTTATATTAAAAGTGACAATAGTCTACATACGACATTATGAAACTGGATTATCTTAGCAATAGAATAAGATAGAAATATGATTCTCAGATGGTTAGAAAGAGCTCGAAGAGCTGAGATCGCAGGTATAAAAAAGTCATATTCGTCGGAATTGAACATACGACCTAATGCTTCTGACGTCGAGAATTGTAACTGAACGTTTTTCTCTAAAACTGATATTTTGCCCGGAAAAAAATATTTTTACTTTTATTGTATGAAATTAAACAGAAACTGCTAAAATTTGGCCAAGTCTTAACAGATCTTGCTTTAAAACTACTTACATCTTATTCTTTAGTTTACTGGGTAGAATTCTACCCTATCAGCGCGCGCCCGAAGTTGCCCGTTCAAGAGTTATGAGGAAGAGTAAAATAAAAAAATAGTAAGTGAAAAGTACTTTTTTATTATTAATATCACAATAAAATAATTTTGTTACATTAAAATATATATTATTTAGGAACATTTATAATTTCAAAACATACATTTATCGAAAATAGTAAAAATAAATTAATATTAAAGTCGATAATTATATTTAATTATAAGCTGATATTTATTAAAAACTATAGCTACTACAAAAAAACAAATAAAATCCAACAAAATTAATCACTATCACTATCTTGTAAAGTATTTACATTTATAAATTCCAGTTCCGGTTCAGTTGGAAGAGACACCAAAAGCTCGACTGCTCTTGGTGAGAGAACCCTTCTCCGTTGTTTGGGCATTCTTGGCCTTAGATAGGTCAGTTTTGGATCAGACGACAAGAGAAGATTATGCAAGATATCTTCATTTGTCGCTGTTCTACTTACTTTTCTAGAATGGTTCTCTCTATATTTACGAAAGTCTTTATTTCGAGATTCTGATGCTTCTTCCGATAGTTTCCCGATTGGTAAGAGTCCAAAATGCTTAATTATATCCGCACCATGCAGTAGCAACTTATGTACACTAGAGGGCATGTAGTACCACGGATATAACTGTACATACAAAGTGGCAGTATCTTTACAAAATTGAGAAAATTTAAGAAGGTCCACTTGCTCACAAGAAGCCACTGTCTGCAAGATTATGTGGAACCTTTCAATCAGCTCTTCATCAACTCCTGTGATTCGAGCCGATGTTTTTGCATCACTGAAAAATCTTCTGGCAGTGTTGCCGTCATTTGTAGTGCCTGCGCCTTGTTTTACAATATCGACCAGCAAGCCGTTTTCATCTTTAAAGGCTTGCTGGATTTGTTTTTTTCTTTCCGCCAACTTAGTTTTGTCCTCGCCCCTTGAGCTCCATTTTTTAAAGTCCATCCGGTAAGCTGAAACAAAGAAGGCAATTCATTAGTATCCAGAAAATCAACTTCTACAAAGAAATATTCATTCCAAAATATATAACATGAAATAGTTACTAGATTATGATATTAAAAATTATATACCTATATGAAGCAAACATTCCATGCACCGGATCCACGCATGTAATGAAGACAATCCGTACTGGTACATATCTTCATTTTCTGTTCTACGGTCGATGTCTTCTACCTTATTCATCTCTGATGGCTTCGCCTTACAAATGTCACACACAGCCATTGAAGTTTCTGACATGTACGAAGAAATCTTTCCATCAATCATTGTCATTAGCAGTTGATGTTTCACAGTCACTTCCTGCAGTTGAGATGGTTGAAGTGCTTCTATTTGCAGTTCTATGGCTTCCTTTTCAAGTTGTACTGAACTTTCACACTCCTTCATGAACTTAAATTGAATAGGGCGACAGTAAAACGTTGAAGACGGCCGATCATTTTCCCACAGTATTTCTTCGTCACGCATCAGCCTTATGGGTACTAAGCTGACCATGAAAACACTAGAATCATCAAAATCAGAACTGCTGACCTTCTGCTTATAGTTGCTTTGACTGGATGCTCCATCGAAACCCCATTTAGATATCAGCTTTAAATCAGCTTTAGATGATAGATTGAAATCCATTGCGTCTAGTAATCTAAAGATAGTCAAATTAAGAAGGCTCTGCAGTTTAATAGATGCCCCATCTTCGGTTATGGTGATGTCTTCTTTTGCAGGGTAACAATTTAATTTCGCTTGCTTTATTTTATAGTAGGAGGGATACATATATGCTGCACCTTGTTCAATTGCAGAATCTCGTAGATTAACATATTGCCACTTGGATAAGTTAAGCGAAATCGAGAGTGCTAGTGTTTTTTCAGGTGTATATAAACTCTCCTCTTTTTTCTGACTGATGCAAGTCTTCACCTTATCAATATCTTCAGGATTGTTAAGCAAATGTTCCATTATTTTACTTACTTCGCAATCTCCTCTATTTTTGAGATTTTTCATGGTAGCACTCTGTAACTCTTGTGGAGACACTGATTTGGCCAAGTGCTCTACGCGTCTTCTTTTTTGTTTGTTAGACAGCTCTTCAAAGGGTTTTCTCGGCGTGTATTGTGACGATGACGTTGAAGCTATTGTGGTAGATGGGGCAAAAGTTTCTACATCTTCACTGACATCATCGGGTTGGACATTTTCTGTTTGGGAGATAAGGTCATCAGGCCAAGTTATGGAAGACTCCAGCCAATCTCCATTTCTCTTCAAAAAATTGCTAAGAGTCCTGTTTGATCTTTCCCATCTACCACACACCATTGAACAAAACTTCTGAGTAAACTTTAGGAGTTTTTCACTTGTCTCTTCAGTCCAGTTAACATTCAGCGTCTGCTTGAGGTATTCAAAAAGTTTTTTACTTTCCGCCAAAGATCCAAACTGTTCTCGTAATACCATGAACAAATCCAAATTATTTACTAGACCTTCCATATTGGTGAGAAAAATATTTAGGTACACTGCAAGTGGTCTTGGTAGTCAAAATGCGTATTTTTGAATGATTTTAAATAAACGAAACCCGTATTTATAAAGGTCGGAATTACTCCTTCCTACAGGTATATCCCTAATGTATTTCATTTCCTAATGGGAAGTGGAGTCATTACATTTCATTACATTACTAATACAGTAATTAGCAAATTGAAAAGATAATTTGCAATGAGTAGAACAGCAAATGAACTATTATATTTATCTGATGATTAGTTAATTGGTCACTGTCCGTAAATTACTTTCCAACAACAAAGATAGTTTAGCTAAGGAGAGACATAAAATACACAATATAATGAATTGTTTAAAAGGAGTAAAGATGCCAGTAGAGTAGAATAGCATCACCCTATTTCGTCCTGTAGATGTCGTAAAAAGCGACTAACGGTACTGATTACATAGTACTCTATCCACCAACCTGCACTGGGCAAGCGTGGTGGACTACTACCCAACACCCTCCGAACAAGAGGAGATTTGTGTCCCAGCAGTTGGTTCATTTTAAGGCTGATGATGAAATATATTTTTCAAGTTCTGAACTTAACAGTTTCTCTTCGGAAAACTATGGTCTAAATTAAATTTTCATATTTAGTCATAGAATTTCTATTATTTTGATTAAATATTTGATAATCTACGACATTAAAAAATGAATAAAAATATAATTTTTTAAATTTTTTGGATTCTTATAGCTTTTGAACGGGCAACTTCGGGCGCGCGCTGATAGGGTAGAATTCTAGCCAGTAAACTAAAGAATAAGAGGTATGTAGTTTTAAAGCAAGATCTGTTAAGACTTGGCCAAATTTTAGCAGTTTCTGTTTCATTTCATACAATAAAAGTAAAAATATTTTTTTCCGGGCAAAATATCAGTTTTAGAGAAAAACGTTCAGTTACAATTATTCATTAGAATAACAAGATCTTTCGATGAGTGTCAAGAAAAACAGGAATTTGAGAAAAAAAAACCTATGTCCCTCATATAGCAGTTTCGACCCACTGTGGCACGCTACGTCAATTATATTTTTTGTCCAAATCTGGTTACTCGGAAACTGAAGAGATTGAACGGCAGCTGATTAAGTGAATTCACGATGTATTGTGAATTCAAAAAAAATGTCGAAATAAGGAAATTGCAGTTCCATAATTTATGGAAACGTAGAATTCAATTCCAGTCAATAAAACCTTTACATATTTTTAAAGTGAAGTGATATGATAGATACATTATTTATTACCAAAAAATGCGTGGAAAAGTAGACTTGCAGTGGAAACTTTTAAGAAAATTAGAAGAAAATTAAGACAATGTTAATGTGCCCAAGTACATAGGACATAAATACAACTAACCACGACGCTCACTTGTTAGGTTAATATTAACTTAATGAGGAAATTAAACTATTTGACTTGGGATTTTTCAATGACTCGCGATGCTCATACATAACTGTTACACATTTAACGGAGCTAATCACGATTATTTGTGAGGTTAACCTTATAACGTCGGAAATGTTGTTAACTTAACGTCGGGAATTAAGGTAATTTAGTTTACAGCAATTATTTTTTATTTATTAATAAAACATAAACTCACGGCTGTATCCCGGATTCATCAACATTCATTAGTCGTTGCATGCACGCACGCCGGTTTCGGGTACTTTTTATCTTGCCCTTTGCTAATACATCCCCTATTTGGTCCAAGTATGTTCGCCGTGGATGTCTCTTACCGGCTCTACCAGATACATTCATCCTCTCCATATTTCCAAACCAAAGTAACATTCCAATTCTCAATTATAGTCACTAGTAGGGTTGCCAACCCTACTATAGAATATAGTATTCTACTATATTAGGGGCTCAAATACTATATTTCAAAAAAAAATTTATAGTGGGCGAAACTACTATATTTTGCGTAAAGCGGAACCCAGCCTTAATCTTTTTCTAAAGCTCGCTCTTGAAGTCTAAGTCCGTGCATCGCGCAGCACGACTGCCGCTATTTTTTACTATGTTTTTAAGATTATTTTGCCATCTACTATATTTTTAGACGTAATTAACTTCGACAATACTATATTTGTAAGAAAAAAAGTTGGCAACCCTAGTCACTAGGAACACTACATTCTCATTCAGTCCACAATGTTCTTATTAATAATCGCGATGAAACCCAATGTATTCAACTATTTTTTTAAAATTAAGTAGGACAGGTTTACACTTGCCCCCAGTCACGTCTGATGGTAAACGAAGACAGGGTCTAAGCTTTTACGCGCTTACCTGTTGTGTATTTAGTTTTCTTTCTGTTGTGCATATTATGTTACTTATGTGCTTATTTTGTTTCTGTGATGTATCTTGTTGGTATAATAAATGTCTTTCTTCTTCTTCTTCTAAATGCCGGTTGACTCTAGTTTTAAAGACACCCGGGTTATATGTCTACAATGTAATTATATTTCACTAACGTTTCCCCAGCGTTGCGTTGGTGCCATCATATTTAATAAGCTGAATACCCATTCGCTACTGTACTGAAACTACAATAAACTGAGCAAAAAGACGTGAACATAAGCATAGCAATAACACGGCGGGAGAGCTTCAAAAGCGACCATTACAGGCAAGAAACAAAAACCCGTCACCCATAAACAAAACCTGGCATTTCTACGTACGACCGCGAAATAGGAACGCACAAAAGTTCCGCCCCACATGGTTTTTAGGACCCACGACATTGGACATTTTTAGGAAAACCAAGGATCACGGACCTGGGACTAGATAGCATTCAGTCTTGGGTTTTTTGCCTTAGGTTCACGGCCAAGAGTCTCAAAAATCACTGAGATTGAGATGGTCCGATACTTATTAACCGACTTCAAATAAGGAGGAGGTTATCAATTCGACGCGAATATTTTTTTAATTTTTGATTTGGCTATGTTCCTCCATAACTCCGTCAAATCTTAACCGATTTCGACAATTCTTTTTTTGTTCGAACAGATATAACGTCCCATTAGTCCCATTTTAATTTGGTGAAGATCTGATGAAGACTTTTAGAGATGGAGAACGGAACTCTTCAATGGACACCAGTAAATTAGCCCTAATGGGGCCCATCCTTTAGTTATATCCGTATGTTTCATAAAATAGCGTACAAGTAGTCCCAAGTTAATTTGGTGATGTTCTCGTGAAGACTTTTGGAGATTTAGAACATCAAATTTTAAAGGAACGAATCATGTACGGTAAATTATGGTTATAAGGGACTTGTTCATTTTTCTCCTGCTCCTCCACTAAAAACTGAAAAATAAAAAAAATTAAATAAAAAATAAAAACCGACTTCGAAACACTACAGCACAAAATAATTAGAAGTAGAAGTATTTATACATGAAGGTATTGTAGACAGGGTCCCAAATTAAAATGGGACCAATGGGACATTATATCAGGGCCTAGATTCTGTTAATGCATTGTAGTAACATGACAACTGCATGAACAGGGCGGTTTTCATTTCATGGCTGCTTTAAGTCTACGCGGGCATACCCATCAAACCTTCTAGGCGTCAATGGTACGAAAAAACACGTCACGTGACCCGATAGTGTACCTGTCATTATACTACAATGCACTAACAGAATCGAGGCCCTGTTCGAACAAAAAAAGAATTGTCGAAATCGGTTAAGATTTGACGGAGTTAAGTCGGTTAAAAAGATAGAAATAATTTAAATAATTAGAAGTATTTATACATGTAGGTATTGTAGAAGTATAATTTGTAGTCGGTGCCCAGTTTCATGACCAGCCTCTATACTAATATATTTGGGCACCGACTTCAAATTATACTTCTACAATACCTACATGTATAAATACTTCTAATTATTTAAATTATTTCTATCTTTTTAGTGCTGTAGTGTTTCGAAGTCGGTTTTTATTTTTTATTTAATTTTTTTTTGCTAAAACAATGTGTAAAAACCGGCCAAGTGCATGTCGGGCCATGCGCAGTATAGGGTTCCGTAGAAAGAGGGGGTTTTATTTGCTTTACAGAACTAACAACTTCATCAACGTAATTTTCAATGAATTTTCTACGAAGTTTTCCTTTTATAAGTTGGTCACCTATTACTCGTTAACTTGTAAAGAATATTTAGCCGTGATAGTTTTCCTTTTAAGTTCATTATATGTGCTAGTACCCTGTATTTTTTTCCGTTTCTAGAATAAACAGTTGACAGGAGAGGAGGGGACGCCCTACTCGGACAACAATTTGCTGTTTAAAGCTAAATATTTCGCAAACGGAACCCTAAATAAAAAAATAAATCTTTCTACACCTACAATATTTTTAAATGACCAATCCAACGTTTTAAAGTACGACTTTCTACCTTGTCCTACCTCCGGGAACAATCCTTGCCTGCAGCGTGGGGACAATATGACACACGGCCGTAAAAAATCCTGCCAAATTACCCTCGGCGAGGGAATTTCCACCTTAACCCTCGATTTATAAAGAACCTTTTTATGTGCACAAGGACTCCTGATTCAGGCCTTCGAATGTTGAACTTTGACTTGTTTTTTTTTTTTTGCATCGAATCTTTGCCCCAAGGGAGTTGGAGTTAAGGTTTAGGTTGGGTTGCAGGCGGGAGTCCGTGAACCTTTAATGGCTGAGATCAGCAAAAAGCCGCGCAGAAGCCGATAGGCTTTTGCTGCCAGCTCTGAAAGGAGGTCGGCAACCGTACGTATGACAGTTCCCTACTATAGTATATTACCTGCGTTGATACTCAGCCTTTTTGGCTAAATGCAGCTAAGATGATAATAAAGACGAATAAACCTTTGAATAATTTTCTGAAACTAGCAAATTTTTACTACAACTAACAGAATGTGTACAGTCGACAACACATCAAGATTTACATCTTAGTTGCAATGTCAGAGGCAACTGGTTGAGGTGCTGTCGACTGTATTAAGTTCTACACTAGTAAAAACACCCAAATCATTTTCTCCAAAAACACGTTTTGAGACCAACAAAATTACATTCAGTAGTGTCAAAATCCGACTATTCTAACACTGCAATGCAATGCCAGAAGACTGTAACAGTGCCCATTTTAGCTAGACACAAACACCGGTCCAAAACAATGCAGCGAAGAAATAACATACTGTTATTACGGACATGACATGCTCGTACAATATCTTAGTGCAATGCACCATTGAAGCGGGGCGTTGAGTTTGTAAACACCTATTGTCGGAGTCGGCTTAGACACGGAGATAGACTAAACATGTCACTGGGTTACATGTATCTTTAGCCTCATAATAGCTGTACTTAGAATAGGCTTGCTGGAATATTCTTTATCAGATCGGTGAGTATCATTAACGTGCTCCAGGGAATAACACTAGCGCCACCGAGGAAAAATATCATATCTTTTTTTACAGATCGCATTTTCAAAAAGTGTCGGTACAATCTCTCAATAATGTTAATAGTGATTTTTAAGACCGATGAACCCACAGATTAACTTGTAGGAAGACTCTGCTACGCGATGTACATGATCTAAACTCGGCCCAGAACTGGAAGCTTTTATTTGATTAGTGACGTCTGAAAGGGCTCCACGAGGATCACTAGCGCTACTAATTTAAACATAATATCTTTTATAATAAATAAAGTGTTCTTCATTCAAAGAAGAAGAAGAGAAAGACATTTAATATACCAACAAGATACATCACAGAAACAAGATAAGCAGATAAGTAACATAATATGCACAACAACAGAAAGAAAACTAAATACACAATAGACAAAACGAATAAATAAAACAGGACCATAGATGTAGCCCGTGGACAAAAGGCAGCTGACTCAGCGTTGTGCTGAGGAAGTGATCCCTCAGCGCTGATTTTCAGTCAGTGCCTACGGTAACCCTTAATTGTAGTACGGAGTGCGTGCCGTGGTGCAGTTAAAAGAATTAAATCAAATTCAATAACATACATACAATAAAGTAAAAAAAATAAAATTCCGTCCTTTTAAACATTTAAATAATATGTAGTATTTTTGGGACCCACAACAGAGTACCTAGGATCAAGCATTCGCGACTAGATAGCATTTGTGCCAAAAACGGCCTTTTGGAATCGGGTTCTTCTCGGTCATGAGTTCTAAAAATCACTAGTTACATGATTGAGATTTTAATTTTCCATTTGTGGCGCTAATAAACTTCAGTTACATTCAAACTATGTCAAAAGTTTAATTTAGATCTGCATTCGAATCAACTAATGAATTTTGAATTATATTGTGTTAATTAATAACATGCAGGTCAAACATGCGAAGGCCTCAAATGCAGATCTAAATGCAAAACACGACACCCTGACGTACCTACCTTACTGGACCTGTGACCTATTCAAATGCTAGTCCCAACATCCAATCGCACGATCATAAAACTGACAAGATTCTTGTTAGCCAAAAGCGTGACAAAATAAAGAGAGCCATTGAAACCCATAGCCAATCCACTATTGAACGATTCATATTCAAAAGGACACACAAAACGTGGCTTGAATCGACCAGCCACTCAATCCGATGCCTCCCTAATGACACCTCGACAATAGAGCCTTTTATTCAATAGAGAAAGAAACGCCAGGAAAAAGGAAAGAAACAGTATTGGAGTCGGGAACCTTTCGGAAGTGGGCCTGGGTCAACGACCGTGTTATCTTGGAGGCCCGGAGTTTTATCTGTAGCTACATCTGGATATCGCTCCAATGTATAGAACGTCGGTTCGATCAGCCAGTAAATTAAATCTTATTTCAATTCCAATGTGAATGAAAATAGATACTCTGTTTTTCTTTCCTGTCTAATTCAAACAAGCTAATGTACAAATATGTTTATTCTATCACGAGCAAGCGAAGTCATTCCCATCACTTTATCAATAAGCTAAAGACTGACAACGAGAAAGGAATGAATGCCACCGCGTAAATCGTGAAAAACTGGATTGGATTCTGCTAACTAATCGCAATAAATATATTAGGTAAAATTGTATTACCTTCAATTCCCTGCTCCTTGAGTCACTCATTGCAGTTGGTTACCGGACGAACCTCTTACCTGCTTTCGCGGGTTAGTCACGAGAGCCCATTTTTGGTGGATCTTGGCCTGGTCACCAAATCCCTACCGAGGCGACTTCGGAGTCTTTCTTTGTTTCTACTATATGTAGTAGGTAGGGCCTAAAAAGTAGAACTCTTAGGCACTGCTTAAATCGTCCGCAACGGACGCAAAGGCCTATCATGGTGGCTTGGTCAACTCAACGAAAGACCAGGCCAACCCCACTTCCCAGTTAGTACATCTCCATCTCCATGGGCGAGTCCGATAAACGTAGAATATAAAATCAAGACGGTGCCACGTGATATGTTCATATCTTGCGCTATCGGAGTCGCTTTACGCTTTACGCCTTTATGGAGATCCTATCGATTGCCTGATTGCAGGCTGCAGCTATCCAAATTACACCTTAACCCTCGGACATTTAAGTTCGATTTGCACTTCCTGACCGCCCGGAATGGTATTAGTACCGCCCCGGGAACGGACTTTTTTCAAACGGTTTTATAGGATTTCCGTCGACATGAATATCTTACAGTTGAGAGCTGGAAAGGTTGAAATATTATGAGCAGTTATTGTAAAGTCAGGCCATTATACTTACGGTCCTTTTATTGCGCTTTTATGGCGCGTAAACTACATACACCGCAGGATGGAGACTGTAGATTATGTTTTCATTATGAGACTCTTCAGAACTATTAGGTTTCATTGTCGTAATATTGAGCCTTTTCTACTTTAAATTTGAATAACCCGATGCAGACAGATACTGAGGATCAACTTTCTATACCTAACAATATCCAAACTTTCCAAAACTAATTAAAAGGCGCAAACGTATGCTCTCCCGCTAAACTAAAAGAGCTCTGCTTCCATAGTCTGGAGGCTAGAGGAGTATTGCACGCAAGACAACTGTGTGCATAGTATGAAAATAGGTTAACGTGCACCCCTGATCGTTAAAGGAGGACCGCACAAACACACTTCCCTCTATAACAGTGCGACCTAAAAATAAAACGGAGGGGTCCGCTTGATAACACGTCGCGAATCGACATTGTTATGCAAGGTGTAGGTACTGAGGTGGTTAACAACGCTTTATTTAAACATAACATAAACTCACGCCTGTATCAGAGAGGGGTAGGCAGAGACCAGGGACTGCCACTTGCTACGATCCTGACAGATCACTTTCGCTTCCTCAACATTCATTAGTCGTTGCATGCACGCACGCCGGTTTCGGGTACTTTTTATCTTGCCCTTTGCTAATACATCCCCTATTTGGTCGAAGTATGTCCGTCTGGGTCGTCCCTTACCGGCCCTTTTATCCACATTCGCTCGATATATTTATTTATTTATTTGTACCTATTAAATACAAAATTTGCACATCCTATCCATATATCGTAAGGATGACATTATTCTGCTCTATAGGGAAATAACTAATGAAATATTATCAGACTTATCAAAAGCAATTTGAATATCCACTACAACGTACAAATTATCACTATCAATAAGTCGTTGCATGTAGGTATTTACATGTTGTAGTGTATTTACATTCCGTGTGGCACCAGATTAAGAATAGCGTCACTCCATTTCCTTCCGTGGATGTCGTAGAAGGCGACTAAGGAAATACATTACCAGGAGACGGGCAGCAGCGTCTTCCTGAGATTCCAACCGCATACTTCGATCGCCAACCCGCCTGCCAATCGTAGCAATTATAAAACGCTTCATGGTCAGGAAAACCATGAGGGAGGCCTATGTCCTGCAGTAGGCTTCAAATGGCTAATGATGAGTGAATTTACACTACGGCTTAGAAAACGTCCAAAGACAAGTTTCTAATGTAGATCTAACAAATAAATAATAAGAACAGCAGCTTAAACATATCTTGACTTCAAAGACTTGGCGCGTACCAAAATAAGATTGCAAGTCACAGATTACCTAGGTTTGACGTGCTTGGGAAAATTGGCAAGAGTGGTTACGATTCTAGAAAGCAATCGACACTAAAGTATAGGATCCTCTATGACCTATCTTGGAGTTATTATTGTACTTGGAAAAAGCTTTTGATCTATTGATAATATCCTGTCATGTTCTTTGCTCCGTGCCTCGTTCACAATTGTATCAGTCACCCAATGTGGTGAACTATTGAGTGAAACTAAATTCTATCCTAATTTTAAAATCTCTACCTAAACGGATACATAACATAACATCCACACAACACAATCACATTACCACTAGTCACCAGCGACCCGCCAGTTATAAAATTTTAGTCCCCTTGCAGGGCTGTCATGTCATCCACATGATGTCGTGGATTTATTACTTCATTCTTTAAAAACTATAATTACAATTGTACCGCATGAAGCAATAAACTGAATTGGATTCATCCCACGATGCACGACATCTCCCCTACTGCGACACACCGACAGGTTCCGAACAAGGGCTCATGGGATTCGATGAGGTTTGTCCTTATTATATCCAGCGAAATCCTACACGTTGAAGAGAAACTGTTATGGAGCAAAGAACGTAAATCGACAGTCATTGATTGAGACGTTTCGTAGCCTTTGGCGAGCTTCAAATTTATTGAATAACCTCTGGTTTTCTGGTCCGCGTAATCTTTTGACGTCGATTTCCATCCATCCATCTTACTACATTTTGAAGTTAATCAAGTTGACAAGACATCTCCGGTTCTCGCCTTTGACACTCGATCTATATTCTCGCCGCGAAGACGCGGGAACACCCGAGAAGCGTTAACGTAGGTAGTTTCTCGCCGTCTCGTTCTCGTGTAGCACTGTTTTTGTGTTCGCGGATATCTCTGGACTTTGCGCGAGTCTGGAGGTCCTATGACGCCGATTCTCAAGGATGCCTTCCTTCGCTGGATGCATTCGGGCGATCGCCTTCCGTATTACGACTTACCGGCCGGTTCCGGGAGAGGGCTCAGCGCGCAGCCTCCGCCGTATCGAGCGGCCGCGCCCCCACGTGCTCCATTCACCGAGCAGCCGGGGTTAAAGGCGCACGTGGTGGCTCCTAGCTTCACACTACACTTCGGACGAATACAATCTCCCAAATAGGTAAAGGAGTTATTTATTGTTAGGGTCAGAATTTACGCGTGGATACAACAGTGCGAGCGGCTAAATCAAAACTGGGCAGACTTACCGACTTCGCGGCGCGCTAGAGGTCGTAATTTTTGTCGAAAGGTCTGAAAACTCTACAAGTTTGATTTGATACTAGACATTTTTTCGATATCTTTCACGAGTATAATGAAAATAGCAGAAAAAAATATTCACTACATAAATTTGTAATTTTTCAATACTAGTGTTATTTAGCAAAAAATAATCCTTATGATGAAACCTTTCGATCGGTATGATAAAGCTACAGGGTTATTTTTTTTCTCGTGTAGCTGGTTCGAGTCCCGCTTCAACCATGTAATTATTTCAAAATCTATGAATGCAGTCTATTTTTTATTAATTAAAATGTGTTTCAGTAAAATGTTCCATCTACCTCGTGTGTGCATAAGTTTTGAGACGAAATAAAAGTTGCATAACTTTTTTAATAATTAACTTATATTTCAAAATTTTTTAGTAAACATTAAGTGGATAATAATCAACAATAAAATATAATTATTATTCAAAATGGCCACCCCTGTTTTTTATACAGGCCCTTATACGATTTGGCCAGTCATCAATGACGGCCCAAATCTTTTCCAGCGGAATATGCTTTGCTTCTCGGACAAGGGCTCGCTTCAGTGACTCCAAGTTTGGGTGGGACTTTCGGCAGGCACTGAGCTCTAATTCAGTCCATAAAATGTAATCCAGGGGGTTGAGGTCGGGGCTAGAGGAGGGCCATTCGTGCGCCGCGATGAAGGCGGGCACATTACATTACAAACAAGCTTGGGTAGTTTTTGCCTTATGGAATGGCGCCGAGTCTTGCTGGAAAACCCAATCCTTGTTGTGAAATAAAGTATGAGACAGGGGTTTCACAACAGGCTCTAAAATGTCACTTTGATAATTCTTGGCTTTCACCTTGACGCCTTGTTGGCAGAAATGGAGCGGAATGACACCTTCATACGAACCTCCCCACCATACCATCACACTAGCCGGATAATGAGTACGCGAGACATTCCGTGCTGAAGCTGGGACATCCTTGCTACTTTTGGCATACACTTTATTGTTTTGTCGGTTGAACTTTTCTTCGACAGTAGAGATTTTCTCATCGGTGAAGAGTATCTTCCTCGCATCGTGTCTCCTAAGCAGTATTGGACAACGTTCAAGTCGCAATTTACGAAGGCGATCATTTAAAAAGTGAACTTTCCTACGGCTATAAGCCTTTACCTTAACATCATATTTCAGTATTCTGTTGGCTGAAATGCGCGAAATATTACTCTGCAGTGTGAGTTTCTTCTGAGTGCGACATGGATTTCGGCGAAGTCGCTCACGGATGATTTTGATGCTCGCAGGCGTTCTCACAGAGCGTGGCCGACCACTCCTTTCGCGATCTTGCAAAGAACTTGTCTCCTTGTATCGTTTGATAGTGTAATACACAAAGTTACGGCTCACACCAAAAGTTTTCACCTCACCGAAAATCTCAATTGGTTTTTTCCCCACCTTAAATAGCGAAATCACGGTCGCACGTAATCCTTTGGTGCCCTCCATCATGAGAAAATTTAAACAAATGAATTTGAAAATCTAAAAAATTCAAAGTTAACATTCCGAATTCAAAATTGGAAAAAGAAATAAATTTCAGCCAGTAATATTTTATTTTATTTTTCAAGTGCAAAGTTTGTCTCAAAACTTATGAACACACGAGGTACTTTCCCTCCATATGGCATAGCCGTGGGACGCCCTGTATATTCTATGTATAGTT
This sequence comes from Yponomeuta evonymella, assembly GCA_963969515.1. NCBI lineage: Eukaryota > Metazoa > Arthropoda > Insecta > Lepidoptera > Yponomeutidae > Yponomeuta > Yponomeuta evonymella. Next base: position 3,418,594 of record OZ018354.1, read on the forward strand.
TGCAGATGGTCATTTAGGTCATAACATAAATAGACTAATAAAATGATAGGGAGCACTCACGCCATGGAAAACTTCCGTCATAGTATTTTCTAAGGTTAACATAATAAAAACTCAATTTGCACGGATATTTACTAGTGTATTTTTCTTATTTTACAATTTTCCGAAATTTCGGTACTTTTGAAAGTTCCGTGGTCTCGGTAGACTGAGGTGACAGGCGTCTTTTTGAAAGCATTAACTGTTAGCTCGGCAAAAATTACAAAAAAAGAAATATTAAGTTAGGTTCCAAAAATATTTGGCACATTTTAAAAATTAAATTGGCAATAAAATGCATAAGCAGCCTATATACGCCCCACAGGGCACAGGCCTTCTCTCAGAGAGAGAGAGACAGAGAGAGTTGGGCTTAATCACCACGCGTGCCCACCGCGGATTGGTTGAGCTATATGAATAGCTCAGACACTCAGGTTTCCTCACGATGATTCACAGTTAGCGAGTGGTATTGCTACTATAACTTCACAAATGTACAATACTTAAAATATTTTAAATAAACTCAAAAATATTGATTATTAGTTATTGAAATTAAAATTCAATCTACAAAACAATTATTTTGTATAAACTCAAAAATATTGATTATTAGTTATTGAAATTAAAATTAAAACTACAGTCACACTTCTAGCAAGGGGGTCTCACGCACGCTATGTTCCAACCACATCACTATTGAACTTAGGATAAAAAGGCTCAGCTGGGTGGAATTCTGCACTAAGCAGCAGCATGAGAGCGTGTGGGACGGCATCTATAGGGTGCTAAGATGCGCCGCTCGACGGAGGGAAGACACCCTCCTCAGCGGCGCGGATGGACGCGCCCTGGATGCCGTCGGTTCCACAGCTCTCATAGCTGATACATTCTTCCCGGCTGACGATCTTCAGTCCGAGTCGGATACTCATGCCCGTGTCAGGCAGGCAGTCGCCCGCATGGAGGATGAAGCCAGGGCCAAGCCGCGGGAGTTTATTCCCTTCTCCCAGCACGAGCTCTCGGACCTCTAGGAAAAAAACGGTCCTCTCGGGCTAGAACTCGAACTTTATCAAAATGAATGTAGTGATTGGTACCGCTGAGTGTATGTACACTGACTGCAGATCTACTTGACCGCTTATGTTTCACGTCCGCGATATGTTCCTTCACCCTTTCAGCTATGATGGTACGCTTAGTTTGACCAATGTACGAGTTTAATAAAACTTCCGTCGGTTAATGTTTTTAACATTAGCGAATATTGGCATACTTACATAAAGGCAACATCACATTCTTTAGAAATTTGGAGCCCAACGTGGGGCGCTTTTGTATGACGTATGTCGGTTACTTAAAGAATGTATTTGAACTAGTTGCCTCTCGTCAATATTATCTCAGGGAGAGGAAAATAGTAGTTCAATTATACTTACTTTAAGTAACCGTACAATAGTCATTATGCTGTCAAGTTAACAGCTTTTATTCTTCGAAATACATTGAGGTTTTATTTTTTTTCCTTCATAATGTAATAAAGCAACATATGACAGCCCTAATGGCGACACTGAAAAGCCACTAACGGTTAAATCCACGAGGTCAGAAATATATTGGATGGCGAATCCATTAAAGCTTTTACACTGGGCGACATCCTTTCAGAATTTATTTGTTTTAAGTACTAAGGACACAGAAGTTTCGCTCGTCAATAATTACATGAGGGCAGTGGCATCTTTGAATCTTCGATGTACCTATGGAGCCATATCTAATCGTATCGAACTGTAGTATCTTGCCTTTCCACACTAGGTGTTGATAAAACATCCGCATATGACTTTAACAAATGTATGGCAAAAGTTTTAAATTAAATAAATAAATAACTTCCACACAATCACTTATCCTGGGCCCAAACTAATTGGTTTCAGTGTCTGAATATCCTGTAATATGTAGGGTTTCTTCTGGACGCACTCGAGTTACTTTATTCTGTCGTTTCGTAAAAATGATTAAATCAAAGGATTCTTCAACTTGGGCGCGGAAAATCCTTTGGCTCGAATAGGTGAACTTCCTTATTTGATCTCGGTTTTGCTGATAAAACAAACCTTCCCAGTTTCGCTACTCTGTGATGTTCACGTCAAGCCAATCAATTCAGATGAGCCCGCGTAATCGAATAAAATGCCGTCATTCAGATTCCCGTCAAATGCGTCGATACGTCGGCCGAGTATCGAATTTAACCAGATTTATAACGCGTCGAGGTGATTTTAATCCGCCTTGGTGAGTGGCCCAAATTGGTGTTTCTCTACGGAAATAAATGTGTTCGTCAAGCCATTTTATACATTATATTGTATAAACTCACGCCTGTAACCCGGAGGGGCAGGCCAGGGTTTAGCCACTTGCCATTGCCACCTGACAAATGACCTGACAAAAATGCCATCCTGACAAACCTCTTTCGCTTTATCAACATTCATTAGTCGCTGCACGCACGCACGCCGGGCTCGGGTAGTTTTTTTTTTTGCTCTTCGCTAATACTTCCCCTATTTCGTCGAAGTGTGTCTAGGTTCCCTTACCGCGGCCCTTCCACGCGACGTTCTCAAATTAGCGACCCTGGGTCTTCTATAGTTATTTTCTTGTCTTTACATTTAAATAAAACAAATCAAACTTGTTGTCAATACCAACTATAACTACGCATTTTGTAAGTAACCTTGTTTAAAAGTCGATGTGCCTTCTTCGGTGCCTGGACTACTACAGAAACGACTAAATGGAAAAGTACCGTCATTATATTCTGCTGCGCGTAAACCTGATCCTCTGGGAGATCCATTAATCAGGGCAGACGCTGGTGTCACGTTTAGCCTCGATATTAATAATAAAGAAAGGAAATGAACCTGCTCTTTCTTATTAGCTTCCCGTGGAGCATTTTTCATTTTGACGCTGCAGTAAAATTGAGACTGAGATCAAAGGAAGCATTTGTAGCATATCATATAAGGACGTCTACATGGTAAGAAGACACGAAATATGCGAAATACAAAGATCTTAGCTTGACACCGTATTTCACCATGCAGTTCTCCTGCACAAACGATCCTAATCAGTGTCAACTAAAGCGGACTCCAAAATACCTAAACAACTAAAAAACTTCACTCTGACCATTTTTTCTAAGGTGTTGGTCAGAGTGGAGGTTTTCTTCGCTGTCCACTACACCTTGACCTGAACTGAAGACAGTAGATAACATTGTACATTGAGATTCAACAAACAGAATGTAAATTAAATTATTTACGTTGAAAAAATTTTTCATTTCTGATATTCTGTTTATTGTTGTACATAAATCTCAAAGATAATCGGTAATTAATGTTGATGAAGCGAAAATGTTCGTTAAATGTCGTTTATAATGACCACATTAAGTGTTGGCTGGAAGAGATTTCCGCTGAAATCAGCTTGCCATGCACACTTTATTTCGTAAACTTTGTGTTTTCTGTATGTTTTTTATGTGTGCAATAAAGTATAATGTATAAGTGGAAGGGTCATCACAAGTGGCAAATCCTGCTCTTTGCCTTCCCCTCCGGAATACAGAGGTGAATTTACGTTGTATGTCATATAATTATCAAACTAATATCGAATAAAAGACAGAGCTTGGTTGCCAGTGCAAAACTTTCAGGCAAGGCTACAAAATAAATACATAAATACTTTGACACTTAAGAAACGTGAAAATGGATAACCCAATACAGTGGACAGTTACTTAATAGGAAAGCAAGTCCAGTTTCTCTACAAGAGACAATTTGGAGACTTTTGCAAAAATCAACGAAAACTTTCCAAAGAAAAATAATATTTCGGAACGGCACTCAAAGCTGCAAAGTTCTGGTCAGCACAGGTTTAGCGCGGCGCGTCCGGGCTGCATTTCAGCTTTATGCCGAAAGTTGGCTTTAACGATTACAACTAACACTGGCTTCCATCTGGGACGCTTTAGGTTTCCTACGAGCTAGCGTAAAGTCGTGGACAGACTACGAAAGTGTTGTTGGTAGGTACTTTAGGTCCATCTTATCGATTAAGTCTCGTGGATGGCTTCGTTGGAAAAGAAATTGTGTTTCGGTGGATTGAGCTCAGAGGATTTCAAAACCATTAGCATGCCTATACCATTAATCTAAAAATGGCACTGAGCATAAGCAATCCAGCTACTTTTGAATGGTAAAGCTTGCATTCTTCAATGCTTAATAAACTGTACTAACTGCTTTCTACGTCACCAAAACTGCTTAATTGCCTTTAGGTATTGATGGTAGTCCGTGTGGCGCCGGATTAAGAATAGCATTACTCCATTTCCTTCCGTGGATGTCGTAGAAGGCGACTAAGGAAATCAATTACCAGGAGACGGGCAACAGCGTCTTCCTGAGATTCCAACCGCATACTGCGATCGCCAACCCGCCTGCCAAGCGTAGCGATTATGGCAAAACCCCTCATGGTTATGAAAACCACAGAAGAGGCCTATGTCCTGCAGTGGGCGTCAAATGGCTGATGATGATGATGATGATGATTGATGGTAGCTAAACTGAAACTGTAGGTGTCTAGTGACTTGGTTGAAGGGCGTCTTCTAGAATACAATTTAGACGGTCGCCATAGTAACGTACTTTCCGTGAATTTCTCTGGAACTTCAATTCCAGTTCCATTAAGTGTAAGACGAATCCGTCCCAATTATACTTCGAGAAAATGATTTAAATATCAAAGCAATATCAAGCGCTGCCAATAAATTTCGAGGGCGGGAATATTGCTACGAGTCATAGCCCAGAAGAGCTAATATCAAATTCATATCCGCATCGGAAATGCATTGCGTCTCTGCAATATTTGTAGTTTTACTGGTACAACATTACATTGGTTGACTTTTCATCCTTGAAAATCCTTGACCAATCGTCTCACTGCAATGGCGAACCTTGTTTGAAATTGATACGCTAAGAAGAATGCATCCAAATCTTTAAAATCAGACGAAACCAGACAAAAACTGTATTTTAGAAAGCCTGGTTTTTGCCCTGATAACGTCGCGTCAAGTTCGTGACCACTGCGACGTGAATCGGCTGGCGATTGCCAAGAAAAGTATCACCCATTTATGCTACAATCCATCAAACAAGGGTACATTATGGAAAGCTAGATAACAACATAAATACGAAACAAAACTTGGACGTCGCAGGATAATATCTGAACGATAGGATATCCTTCTATTTGTAACAAGGTCGTCTATCTCCATACAGAATCCATCACACACATTATAATAATGTGGTACCATTATCTCGCAACGTTGGAACGAAAACTCGATTTGCTCTTTCATTTCATCGTTGGAATAGAATCATTTTATGTTGAATTGAGTCGGCTACGTTTTGCCATTTCAATATCCAGTTGTCACTTTTAGACTCTTATTATTACTTGCAAGCTAATTTTACGCTTAACGGAACTACAGGCATAGAATACTAAAATAGAATTGTAAGTTCTCTCACTAGGAGAAAGACGAGGTGATCCTGCGGTAGCTACTAATATTATGATTATAAACAATATTTGTTTGTGAAAAAGAAACATAACTTGACATTACTATGGCAACGTAAAACAGTCACACATGTGCATAATTTGTCTTGTGATTCACTCATTTAAAATAAATGTTTTAAAATGTAATTCAAGGTTTTTTTTACTGATTACAGCATCTAAAAAGATGCCAAATCAATCAATATTCTAAACGCGAATGTTTGTATGTATGGAAGGATGTTTGTTACTCTTTCACGCAAGGTATCCGGATAAAAATTTTGCACAGAGATAGATTATAGTCTGGATTAGCACATAGGCATCAAAATTACTACGCGAACGAAGTCGCGGGCAACAGCTAGTTATAAATAAATGTGAAAGTTTGGATCAATGGATGTTTGTTACTCAATCACGCCAGAACGGCTGAACGAATCGGGATGAAATTTGACACAGAGATAATCTGGAACAGGCTACCTACTTTTTATTCCGTACACATCAAACTAGCTGATGATAAGTTTTGATGTGTACCAAAATACAGAGCACCAGCTAATTGGTATACCAGTAACCAAAAAACTAGTGAAATCGCATATCTTCGGATGTAACTGTCTGCCCTCGTATCTGAGACGATTTGCGCGATCTCTTCAGACAGCCAGTCGCCTGAGGCATGGGCGTTGGCATCGGCAATGTGTAGACCGGAGTACACTAACCTAATCCGTATTCAAGGCAATGCGATCATGTATTCGGATGTGGTAAGGCAATGACACCAATTTATTTTCTGAAATCCATTAGTATAACAATTACTAGTGTTCCTCGGGCGTAACACATGAAATTATTCCAGATATATAATATAATGCTACATAGATTAAAAACCGGCCAAGTGCGTGTCGGGCCACGTGCAATATAGGGTTCCGTAGAAAGAGGGTTTTTTTTATCTGCTTTACAGAACTAACAACTTCATCGAAGTCATTTTCAATGGATTTTGTACGAAATTTACTTTTATAAGTTGGTTGCCTATTATTCGTTAACTAGTAAAGCTTACTTGGCCTTACATTTCCTTTTAAGTTCATTGTATAATTGTTTATTTACCGTAATAAAATAAATAAATAAATTATATGTGCTACTACCCTGAATTTTTTCACGATTCTACAATCAACCGTTTAACCTACTCGGACAAAAATTTGGGCTTTAAAGCTTAATATTTCGCAAACGGAACCCTAAATCAAAAAATGGTCTTCCTACACCCACAATATAAACCACCAATCTAACGATGCCCCACATGATGGGGTAGACGAGAAAAAAAAATCATCCCCACTTTTCATGTTAGGGGAGGTACATTAAATTTTTTTTTCCAGCAGTTTATTCTTTAAACTTTGTCGGCGTGATAAATATGTAGGTATACACATACCAAATTTCTAGTACCACCGGTCTTTGCGCTAGGCCGCGGACGGACAGATAGACAGACAGACGGACATGGCGAAACTATAAGGGTACCTTGTCAGACTACAGAACCCTAAAAATGTCCTTCTGGGCTAATGGCAGGTCCTCACATTTCTTTCTGCTTTGACTGCCTCGTTGCTCTAGCGGTTAACACGCTTAACTAACAAAACAGAGGCAGTAGGTATGTTCGATCCCTACTAAAGGCCGCCGTAAGTACTACAGATTTGTACAAATGGCTTCAGTTTGGGTGTATTTCCGTGTTTATGATTTAAATTTGATAAAGTCCTTGCCTGGTTACCATAGCACAGGGTATCCTAGTTTGGGAACAAGTCAAGTGATTGTATTGTGTTGTGTGAAGTTTATATTATTTCTTTGGGTCCTTAGGCGCGAGACGCACAGACACACCAGAGCGACCGCAGAGCAAGGACTGTGGCCTGTGACTCTATACATCTTACCGCGCCCTCACCCCACGTCCCATATGTGTGTCTCGCGCCTTAGTCAGTTTGGGCGCACACTCCAGTCATTCTTTACCATATTTCAACGTTCAAACCTCCATCTCCATCAAGCAAAATGTATTATGTCAGTAACATCCGACTGACATAAATGCTTGAAATTTTACGACACTAACAAAAATTGTTATTCAAAGGATCAAAGCATCCAAACGTATAAGTAAAGTCTGCATTAAACTACTTGCTATTCAAATCGCTCACTCTATCCTTATAAAAATTCCGTCCAATGCATAGATAGACATGTCAAAGGCTGCTATCGGCTACCGGCATATTTGGACCCTTCCACAAATAAGGCGTCCATATGATTCAATGCACATCATTTCCGGGCGACTAGACTATTATGTTTGTGTGAGATATGCGTGTCCTTTCTCGGTCCCGGCATTGATTTCTTTGGATTTAAATGAGGATATCACATCTTAGTAACTATTTTGAGATTCGGGAAGATTGGGTACCTTGTTTAGTTTAATAAGTGTAAATCGCGATTGCAATAACCGACGATCGGCAGTGTCTTTCAAGCTCTCCTGAGAGGCTGGTTAAGATACCTAAATGCAAAGCTTGCCTATGTCTATGCCATCAGCATCGCAGTTTGGACAGTGATACTTGATCAAATATGTATTACTGTCGCATTTAATTATAAAGGACGAATAGTTGTCTGGACATCCTGTGCGATGTACGTGACATAAGGGGCCATCCATAAAGTACGTCACATGAATTTCATGATTTTTAGACCCCCACCCCCTCCTTGTCACAGGTGGTCACATTTGTGAGACCCCCCCTCCCTAGTGTGACGTCACAAATTTGCAATTTTACATCTAAAAAAACAGCAGTTCCACAATTAGTTTTATTTCCATTTAAATTACTTTTTTTTATGAAATCAACATCAAATATTTGAAAAAATAACAAATCCATAAACTATTAATTAAAGAAAAAGAAAGGAACTTAGTCGTCTTCAGTCCATGGACTTTGAATACATTCCTTTAAATTAGGTATTTATAATTGGCATAGAAGTCAGTTCGTTCTCATTGGGGTTGTTAACGTCAGGAACATTTGTGGTGTCTGCATCTTTTTCATCTAACCATATGGCATCATTTATATCATCCAAACAAAGAATTTCTCTGGCACGTCTAGCTGCTATTCTTTGAGGACGAATCTTTGCAATAGGTAAAACTTGCTGCTTCTTATGTAGTTGTTTGTGTTGGTTATTGGCTTTATATGATGCAAAATAAAGACCACAGATGCCACAAGTTCGCTTACACAAGTATTCCTCGACACTGGGGCAGTAACTATACGGTACTTGCTTTAAATGTGATGACGTGCGCAGTTCCAAAGACAATTGAAGTAATAGTGGAGCGAATTTACCTTCGGTGTCATCTTTTTCTGTTGTTACATACCTGTTTGACGTCTGTTTAATTAAAAGAGGTGGTGGTAAAAACCCCTCTCGTAGTAGTCGCCGAAGGCTAGATCGTTGCACGCCACAACACGAGACAACTTCACATTTTACTATTTGTAGTAAATATTGTGATTCCCGCACATGATTTGCATCACTTTTCAATACCTTAGCCAGTTCAACATCCAGAGTAGGATCTGTGGGCACAATATATTTGGCAACCACAGGATATCCATCAACGACCAATTGGCTCCAAATATTACTCAGCACTGTGCCTGCACTCTCGAAGTTTCGTTTTTCTAATTCCAGGTCAGTAGTTTTATTACTGGAATCGAGATGTGAACCGAAATTGTCATGCTTTAATACAGCACCAGTAAGTTCACGACTAAGAGGCGCCATTCGTCTTTCCACTCTGTTAAATGCACTTCTTCCTGGGGCATTTGTGGCAATGTAAATAGCATCGAAATCAAAATCTTTAAAATGTTGTTTAGTTGAAATTATAACTCGCTCGTATCGTGGATTTTCGTCGGGACCACCATCGCAAGTAAAAATAAATACGGGTTTTACAAAACCTTCCCTTGTTCTTATAAAGTTTTCGAAGGCAGATATTTCAGAAAGTTTATGTATGTCTGTGGCATGAGTCTCTGCATTAGAGGACGAATGCTTTCCACCGCGAATTGCTACGTATGTAGGCCTAGAATGTGTCAAAGCTTCAGTTTTCCCTTCACCATCTTTCTTTACTACAATACCTGCATAATCAGAGGGAATAAGTTTATGTTTTTCCGCAACCACGAAATCATGATCCGGTAATTTTACACGATAATCAAGGTGCATTAATATTGGTGCTTGAGCGTTTGCTGCTGTAATACCTAATGGCACGCGTGCTTTGTCATCCATCGATAAAAAGAAAACTTGATCAGGGCCCAAAATCGATCTAATCTGATATTATATCCTTGTTTACAAAGTTCGGCTTGTAAGTCGTCCAATGTTTTGCAGCACGTCCGCCACATGTCCTTTCATTACAACTTTGCAGGAAATAGAAAAAACTCCTCCTCCGGTTCTAGTTGTATTCGTGATGTTGACGACGAAGGAATTTTCGAAAAAAAATTCAATAATGTCGCTTTTTTTTCCGTCATTTGTATCTGCAGCTCTTTGATTTTAGATTCCACTTCACCTTCAATGTTTTCACTACTTTTCAAAATTTTCCATAAGGAATTAACTTCTTGTATATGCTGTTTTTTTATCAGCGTAAGTTGCACTGTAAGTTTCATACAGTTTACGGTAAAGATCTATCTTTTTGTTCATTTTGAACTTGTTTAATTGAAATAAGTTGTAAAAAAATAACAGTATCGACAAAATAGCAGAACTGAAAAAACGACGTCGTTCACTGGGATAAAGTCAATTGTCGAATGAAATAGAAACAATGAAATCAGAGGTCGCGCGTGCGGTGCGTTTGACGGCATTAGTCAAAGGGCTCATAGTCGGCGCGTGCGGCGTGTCACTAGAGCGGGTATGAAGTCGTCAACAACAAACAAAACATTTCAAACCGTATGTTCATATAGATAGAGTAATATTAATATGAAATAAATAATAATTAATAAATAATATGAAATATTAATGAATATTTCAAATTTCTTGATTCAATTTATTAAATTTGAAATGTGATGTCACAAAACTTAGGACCCCGCCCACCCCTTGTCACAAAACTTAGGACCCCGCCCACCCCTTGTCACACCATGTCACACTTCGTCGACCCCCTCCCCCCCCCTTTACGTGTGACGTACTTTATGGATGACCCCTAATGAATGGAACACAATTTGTTCACTTCGCAGACAAGTTACTCACTAAGTCCAGCGGATTGTTATTGTAAATAAGCCGGCACGATCGGCTTTGTATGACAATGCTTCCAATGAACGTTCGTGCGAGTTACGTCGTGAGAGAATTGCATAAGCGTAACCGGATTGACCTGATCAAAGGAGCAGAATTGCCAATTAATTGGCTCGGTTCGTTTCTTTTTATGTTGGTCTTCCTGTGACGGGAGTTGGGGGAGTTTTCAAGGTCAGCTTAAGTGTGTTGGTAGCGGAACGTAAAATCAAACAAGAGCTTTACGCTAACCCAAGCTTTGGATAGGCAATGGGACTTGAATAATATTTGTTTACGTAACACAAGCATCATATACGTCCCACTGCAGAGACAGACCATCTCTAACGGAGAGAGTACGGGCTTAATCACCACGCGTGCCCACCCCCATTAGCGATTTCAAGAGGTGAGGGATCCTCACGAAGTTTTGCTTCGTTGTTACCGAATGGTATCGCTACAACAAATTCACAAATGTACGTAACTTATAAAACAAATTCAATGGTACATTCGACAGCACATGAACCTTTACATACGTGCACACTAATCAGTTACGTAAAGCAGGACTTTGCAACAAAAATGTAACGGTTGATGTGTTGTCGACTGTAAAAGCCGGAATCGACACAGGACCTATCGGATGTGAAGCAATAGTCCTATCCATTTTTTGTTTTATATTTTATTAAGGATATCAACAGCGAAAACATTAATTTGATCACAATAATAAAGAAACAGTTCACAAGGCCAATAACAGACATCCACAAATAGGCAGTTCATAATTACTAGAAATATACCACGATACCACATAGTTTAAGCTACTTTGTTAATAGAGTATAATGTTTGTGATACAGCTTATCAACGGTGTGTAATTCCCAGTAAATACTTGTGTACATCGCTATTCCGGAAACCGAAGCCCACACATCCGTTTCAATGATAAGCACAATGATAAAGGGGAACAAATTGCAACTTCTGGGAACATAAAATTGTGCAATATTAGCGGTTCCTTAAAATGAAACAATGCGAGAATTATCTATAAATATCCATTGCGAGAATGATCTATCTATAAATGTGAAAATAATGCGTTCCAAGCCGGACGTTCTTGGTTCTGTTCATTCCTCAGTACTTCATCGGTAGTGATAAATGATTCAACGCTCTAAGGTTCAGGGCTGCCATTTGTACGATTTAAATCGTATTTGTACGATTTTTTTCTTTCGACGCGAGTACGATCGAAACATCGAAATCGTACGGAAAACGTACGATTTTTTACAATAATTTCATTTAGACTTGTTTCAATATCAATTATCGACTACTTACGATGATATTTGGCGATTTTTTGAGAACAATTATATTTGAAACGGAAATATTTATTTTTCTGGACTTAGTCTATGGTTGGGAAATCCCTATCGAGTTTATATTATTTGTGGTACGTATATTGCGTTCGCGCCCGATCTTAGATAAGTGGTGACTTGAGTGGTTGTAAAAAAGTGAGAGAAACGTAAAAAGTAAGAGAAGTTGTGATTTGCAGCTGTAGTTAATTTTGTAAATATGAGTGGCGAAAGTGAAAATCAGAACCACCGGAAACTGCACTGACTTTAGGCCGACAGATCATATGTTAAAAATTATTACGACAAATCTGTACAAAAACAGTAAATAAAGGGTAAATAATAATGTACGACTTTTATATTTCAAATTCCTTTGGGCATACAATTTTTTTTAAACTGTTGTACAATTGCGACATTTTTTCCTCTGGCAGCCCTGCTAAGGTTTCACAAATGTAGCACACCAATAATTATTTGTGGTTTCCAGTTACCAGGCCGCTTCGTCTATCGATTCCAATTCCTGCGATCGCAAACACAAAATAAATATCTAAACAGAAGCTTATCCAACCAAAGGATTCATTTTTCGAGGATTTTGCACCTTGCTTAAGTTAAGACGTGTGGACTCTATTTTTGCTCACGCTTACCGGTATTTAATATTTTTTTTTTAAATAGATATCTTCATTGTCGTCAACACCCACGTTGGGGTACTGCATATATGCATTGGGATTCGGTGTGGCAGGCTCTTCAAGGCGAGCTTGAAAAATAACCCTAGTTACGCCAATCTCTGCCATGTCAGACCTCACTTTACGTGCATTCACTTTTCCTGGTAATGTAGACTGTGGTAATCATAAGCTTCTCAACTGTCCAACCCAGGGGGCAGATGCCTTGCCATAGGCAAGGACTTACTTACTTCCTAGGTACTTACGTTTCACTGTATTTTACAGGACGAGCTGTCCATCTGTATGTAATGTCTCCGCTCCGAAGCCACCTCGGTCATCGATTCGTACGATCGCGAAGCGTGCTCCTCGCACTTACGTAACGTTGTAACCTTTAGCATTTGAGGTCATGGATTTATTGTCACGACGAGCCGCCGGTTACCTCAGAAGCCTTTTGCGGTGAGCGGATTGTACGAACATGTTTACCCTGCTAGGGAGATAATATAAAATATGGGCGTGTGATGTGAATGCAAACTAACGACCGTGGCCGGTTTTACATTGGACGACCGTAACTGTATGACATCGTTAGACTAGTATTCATACAACATTAACACAAAGTTCGCACAACGGCCTTAGTTAATGTACAAAACTACCATTTCGATGATGTCGTGTCGTTACGGTTATCGTCCAATGTGAAAACGTCCATTGTTGGGTATGACAGGTACATGAAAAATAAGTCAAAGGCTATGTAGTCAAATATAGTACTAGGACACAAAGGAGAATTGTGACTAGTGTAGTAGAGAGACTAGAAAGCAGTGTAACTACATTAAAATTACATGTCGTCGTTGAAGAAGTAAGAAATTTACAAATCATACCATCGCACACATTCTAAAAATTCGAAATAATCGTTTTTAGACTAACTGAAACCATGTTAGTCTAAAAACCAATATTTCGAAATTTGTGTGTGTGTGTGTGTGTGTGTGTGTGTGTGTGTGTACGACGTTATAATTTGTAAAGTTTTTAAGTGTCTCCTGTAAAATTTTATAAAAGTCACGTTCGCGTTTTTGGATGCCGAACGACGATATCTGTTTGGTCGAAGTTCATTGAAAAAAAAAAGTAAATTAACAGATTATTAGAGTACAAAATACCGGGCTTACACCTACTAGTCCATATTGAAAGGAAAAACTCTATACAAGTCTAAAATTGGCGTCTCACTCCCTAACAACACGACTTCGTCCCAACTATCTTAATTAAATTTTCTTGTTAAGGATGCGGGAACGGTTTTCTGTGAGACAGAAAGACATCAATGGTATCTAGAACTATCTAGGTATTCGAACAAGATCCAGGACATCTACTCCGAGAAAACACGAACATAAAACTATTTTATACTACACCTGCTTGGAAAGTACCTTGATACTTTATCAAATTTACGGTAGAAAGTACGTCATTGCATATCGAACAAATATGCGGGGAGAAAACGCATCTGAGCGGGAGAGAAAAGTGTATGAAAATCCATTTCTTACGTGGTTTTTCTTTTTTAATTTTGGGTAAGACTATGCGCCGGTAACCTAAATATCAAAAGCCAAAAAGTTTTTACAGTGAGTTTTTATCTCCAAGTTCGCAAAATGACACTGGCCACTAGCTGTGTGTTGGATGGTGTCGGGCTGGCAGTGCGACCCTGCGGCGGCAGGATAAACAATTTGAAAAAAGAACATGTGAAAATTGCAGACGCCATTGGCGCCATTTCCAATTTGTGTGTTGTTTGAGGATTCAGTTTTCGTAGAAAGTAAAATAAAACTATCAAGCAGGTGTAGTATAAAGCACTATGTATCACTCGAGAGAAACTGCGATTCCCGATCTCGGGTGTTTTAAAGCCCTCGCCTACGGCTCGGGCTTCAAACGACACCCTCGACGGTAATCGGTCACTTTCTCCTCTCGGTGAACAATGTACTATTGTAACTTAAATCTGCCCGAGAATTTTACATAACAAGTTCGATATCTGCCACAAAAGTTGAAGACGACCCATGTCACCTCTATTTTTTCCCTAATCTGTGTCACCACAGGTCACACTGTCTTCAGAAGTCCGAAAGAACGAGACGTCTTGTTTTTCGTGGTCAATAACAGGAAGGAACGTGGAGAACAGATAGGTTAGGTGAACGCGGACAGGAAAAGAAAATATTATTTGTGCATTACTTTGTGTAATTTATGCCCTCTGACTGAACGCGGCTATCAATACATCTTGCGATGGAATGATTTTGGTCTCCTGTTCAGTCTTGCTAAACCTCTTATAGTTGTCGAAATGTAAGAAGCCCGTTTTGACAGCTACACAAAAATGCATTTTACTTTGGATTTACTCGAACAAATGCATAAAAAGACACATACTCTGGCATATTATTTAACGCTCGAAAGAAAAAATAGATTTTGTATCCCGAGAAGTTACTATAGTAGTTTAGATTTTTAATGTTTTTGATCTCAAACTAGGTTAGATTCTATGGTTTTTGTAGCTGTCAAAACGGGCTTCTTATATTTTAACGACTTTAGCTTATCCCCAGAAATAATTCTGTCAATCAGTCGATCTCCCCCTTTATTACGCGCACCAAATGCTAACGATTCCAATCGTTTAACTGTGAAATTCCATACTTATTGCTTCCTACAGGAATCGGTGCGCATAATTAGGCCTCAAGTCTCAAAATCTTCACGGGCTGTCTGAATTAAACTCGCAATTTTTTAATTGCCTCCCTGATAAGACTTATTAATTTTAACGGGAAAGCTCCCATTATGAGACTGAGTTGGGGGAAAAATTGCATTCGTCACTTGAAACGGGGGTGGGTGATTGGATTTCCACCCCTCGCTATGCCAGGGACCGTAGGGTCTGTCCGGGACCCCGTCTAAATAAACTTTTCTGCCAGTTTGATGGCATTTCGTTTGATTTGACGATTACTTGGAACATGCGTTAGTAGCGTTTCTGTGCCCGTTCTCATATTGAGGCTGGCGATCTCGAACTTTAGTTTCGATCCCCGATCTACGAAATTTGGCTTCGCCAGAAGCTATTGCGCACTTTGGTGCTAAAATCATTTTCCATCTTCTTTAATTTGTGTTCGTCTTTCTTTCATTTAGGTGATTTACCACTAGATGATGTATTCAAACATAGAAGGTAAGCAGCATTATTTCAGATGACGTCAAAAAGCCGGAAGATACTTCAAGGGCTCTCAGTTAAAAATGTCAAGCACAACCGTTAATTCATCAAAGAGTTAGGTCATTACAATCCCAAGTCATCCTTCACAGCTGGGTCTTGTTCTGGTAAATATCACGGCTTATCTTTAGAGAGCATTGGCCAAGCGGTGTACGGTACGGTCGGGGAAAAAAGGTCGATTACACGGCTTGATTACGGCAATAGGCTACTAAAAGAGACGAAAGGTTGTGTTTGGGTGATCTCAAACTTTAATTCCCCATTTGCAGAGCATAACATGACAAGAATCATTATCGACTGAAACGGCGATCTCAAAATTTTGCTTGCTGGTGAACAATGATGACTGCATTGTTCTCTTCTTGTGTAGTCCCCTAACGGATGTTTGCGATCAATTTGCCTACAGACTCTTCGTAGTTGCTATTACTAGTTAATTCATAAGCCAGGTACTTATCCAGTTAAAAGAACAGGCCAGCCATATCTTGGCAGTACTGCGCGCTGCACTCACAATACGCTGCAGCGCCTGAGTGGCATAACATATCCGGTTTAGAAAGGACTTGTTACTAGACGCTGTAAAACTCCGAGGTTTGCAAAATGCCTGAGAATTTTCTAGTTTATTTTTAACTAGAACTGCCAATGGTAGATTAGATTTAAAAGTTACTTCTGGATATACTTATTTCTCAGTCAATAACCGACTTAATCTTAGTAAATTCCTCAGCTCGGCGGAATTCTTGGCAAGATTCTCGCGACGAGATTGTATCTTATTGGGCTGTTTATTTCATTGCCCAAAGTCGAGCGTGCTTTTTTGCCAACCGTACTTCGTACGCTACTCCGTAGCAAGAATTTACGTAAGACGACTTAACCCACTTCCCAATTATCCTTCTTTAAACAACTGAATTGCTCTCGGGGACCAAAACTTTACACTTACTTCAAGGGTGTGACGGGAGTATGTTTTCGAATTTCTTCTTTTATTCGGTTTGCAGTCGAGATCTCCTTATTAGATTTTTTCTGTGCCAGTTTGTTATGAACCCTAATAACGCCTTCGTCCTCCAGTTACTTCATCAAGGGAGTAGTTCCCTCGTTTCATAAAAAAATAGCTCGGTAGATAATCAGAATACAATAGAAAATCTTTATTTGGTACGTTTACAATTATGTTACTAGGTTAACTAAAATTAATACAAAAGTACCAAAAAGGTTTCCGCTCAGCTTAATGCCACTTTTGATTCTGGTCACTTTTGGATAAACATTTTGTTTTTATTGAGAGCGTTAGTGCTCAATAAAAACAAAATGTTTTATCTTAATAATGGTGCTGCATTATTTCCCATATCAATTGGTTATAATAATAATATTGTATGAAGTATGTACCTATTTTCAATGTACTACATTTACTAACAGTAAAATATAAATTTACTGCATACATAAAACACAATATGGATGCCATGTATCTGAAATAAAAATTAATAATAATAATTACGGGAGTACCTTTAAAACCACTCAAGAATACAAGTGTTCATAAACTTGAACATTTTGTTTTTATAATCCTTAGTAAGAAGCTCCTACCTAGGCCTATGCGATTTCGTAACCGGCCTTATAAAGGGTGTAGAAAAAAGACCTCTCTTGCATTACTTCACAGCATCGATAGAGAACTGTATCGCGCACTGCGTCTATTCTCGGGGATTTTAATTGCACACTTTGATAAGGACACTGAGGTATTTAGGTTAGCGAGTTGTGTAAAATTAAATATGTTGCAAGATGCAGTCTTGAGAATAGCTTTAAGGCGCGAGGTGAATTGCCATTAAAGGCTCGAATTAATTTTTTAGGTCTCTGCACCGTACCCGGAAGGTCGAAACGGGACTTTATAAATACGATTACGAAGTCTGTCTGTCCGACTTATAAAGGGCTTATTTTTCGAAAATATAAGGTGAAGTCGTATATTCTTTTTTTTAATATTTTTTTTTTGCTTTAAATCTTAAAAACGATAATACGTACAAATGTCAAACGAACTTGAAGTGATAATAGTGGTTCCTATAATCATTAGTAGCTGCTTAGGTTGTTAATATACTCAACAGTCAGCTTGTTGGTCATTTTCTATTTCAGTTTTTTAATTTTTTTGTTGGCTTTATGCAGAATTCATATAGCCTATGACACTCGCGCAAACACGACGAATCGATTGAGTTATTATTTGCCAAAATCTGTCCATTGGTTAAGGAACATAGAATCTAACATACTTACATACATACATATAAAAACATACGAGCCAAACACATTACCCTCCTTTTGGGCTTCGCCGCAGTCGGGTAATTAAAACCAAACTACGTTTGTGTAGTAATCGCCTCGCGCAGTGCCCTCTGAACTGGATAAACCCGGACGCATTTATATAATAAATTGGGAAGTAACTTAGGGAGCTTCAGAAGACCAGTCTTAGTAACTTGGCAGGCAGAGAAGATTCACAGCATTGTTACGTCCAATGGCCCAACTACGACGCGTGGTAAGA
Organism: Yponomeuta evonymella; assembly: GCA_963969515.1. Classification (NCBI taxonomy): domain Eukaryota; kingdom Metazoa; phylum Arthropoda; class Insecta; order Lepidoptera; family Yponomeutidae; genus Yponomeuta; species Yponomeuta evonymella. Next base: position 3,436,909 of record OZ018354.1, read on the forward strand.
ATATCTTAGATGGGCGCACTAATGGTTGTGTAAGTTAATGAATTATAATAGTTCTTAAATTTGTTTACTACATTGGATGGTTAATTCCCCAAAAAATACATTGCTCATACTTTTAGACACACTAAAGTAACCAAAATTTTACAGCCATGCCGTCTCCTCACTGAAATATTTTACAAATATTTTTTTATTATAGTCACGATGTATATATTAGCCAAATATACACTCCCATTCATTTTATAAATGTTGAACCTAACATTATACATATTCATTGTTTTGCCTTGGTGAAAAGTAAAAAGTATAAATGCTCGTAAAGTTTGTTCGCAGTTTTTTTTTTCACAACCATGGCACGACGTAAAAATCCTCCCAAAAAAGTCAAAATGAGCGACACATAGCTGGCATCACTAAATATCTTTCTACTACGGCAATACTACATTACCTTCCCCTTTTCTGGACGGCGTGATGTAAGAGTGTAGAAAAAATATTTTTTTAACACATTTTTCTTAAAAGTTACCATCTAAACCTGTCCGCGCCGTGTTCGAGTTTTAAAAGGTAAATTAAATTTTTACGTTTGCATTGTTTATATGGCGTAGTTTCTATGAAAAAATAAGACATTGCAGAGAACTTATCAAGTTTTTAAATTGTACCAGACACGGCATGAAAATATCATAACCATGGCAGTCACAACCATGTTCTTTGAGGCCATGGCTGTGACATTTCAATGCATGGTTGTGATAAATCCAATATAATGGGGATACTAGATAGTACGACTAGACTAAGGAAGAAAGAAGGAAGTAAGAAAAACACATTTCACTAGTGAAGGATCTTATGCTATGTAAACAAAGAAACGAAAGGAATGGCGTGAACGCGTTTAAAAAAGTTAGCATAACGCGTATTTAGAGCGATCAGAGCTAAAACTGCTTCTATCGACAATAAAATGGAACCATTCTCTATATCGCAGTATGCGGTTGGAATCTCAGGAAGACGCTGCTGCCCGTAACCTGGTAATTGATTTCCTTAGTCGCCTTCTACGACATGCACGGAAGGAAATGCAGTGTCGCTATTCTTAATCCGGCGCCACACGGAACTGCGGAACACGGACTGCGATCGCCAACCCGCCTGCCGAGCGTGGCGATTATGGCAAAACCCCTCATGGTTATGAAAACCACGAGGGAGGCCTATGTCCTGCAGTGGGCGTCAAATGGCTGATGATGATGATGATTCTCTACATACTTCCCAATCATTGTCCACCAATACTTCAAGTGGATACTCTTGTCCTAGGCAGACTGCACGAAGAGACTTCAAAATCCACCATGGTTTTTTTGTATGCAGCCCCATTGCGTCCCACTGCTGGGCTAAGGCCTCCCCTTTAGCTCTCTAGTCGTCCCTCTTCGTGGCCACCTCCTGCCAACCCGGTAGTAAGTTCATGAGGTCGTCCCACCAGGTGGTGTCGCCATCGCTTTGAGCTTTGCTCGGATATTGCAAACTGGCCACGTTTACGATATCCGTCGCGTGGAACCCAGTCAGTGGCCATTTTGACTGACCTGTTTAGGCCCATACGACTTAAACGGCCCGCCCAGTTTCACTTCAGCTTCGCGGTCGTAGCTCCAACAGTCGTAGTTCTTACACCCGGTATACTGCGCACCATTGCCTGCTGGCAAACCTTAAGTCTGGACTTCTGAGCACCGTAAGATAAAATAGGCAAGTTGCTCGTGTCGACGAGTTTTCGCTTGAGGGCATGTGGCAACTTCCCTTTCATCAGCTCTTTCATGGACCAGAAAAACTTCCAGGCATTGTCAATGCTGATCGATTGCCTTGTCCTGCCTGTTTTCGAAGGAGAGTATGTGGCCCGAGTAACTTTATTCGTCTATGTACTGACTTTCCTACCCAACTACTTCGACACTACATTTTGTGCTCTTAGTCATAGGTCTATGCGTGTGTTGGAGTTCCAGAGCTTCTGGTGCAAACAGAACAATCTTTTCGAAAAAGCGGAGGTTCGTAAGCCTCTCGCAGTCGCCAACTTTATTAGTTATAGCTAGTCATTATGATTTAAATCGTCAGACTTTTAACTGAACGTCAGGCATGAGGTCTACTAAACCATCTGACTGATACTTAGTGTTAATCTTGTTTTAAAAATCTAATTTTTTAAGAGTTTTCAACACGAGATTATCAATCACAATGATTGAAATGTTAGTAAAAATTGAAGTCATTGTGTTATTGGAAAAAACGGTTTTGACGGTTTTATTCGTCCCATGCCTCATCTGTCATACCAAAACTATTGCATAATTTATAGATGTGTCACATCCATGTCACATTATCACAGCCATGTCATCAACAGTCACAGCCATGCTGCCTAATGTCACAGCCATACATTTGAACACCATTTTCAACCCTTTGCAAAGGCAATTGAGCGTGACCACATATACTGAAAATTATAATTTTGGACACACTTTCGAATAGCTTTAGTAAAATTAAAAATTAAATACTTTAATTTTTTTCGGCTTACGTAAGAAACACCCTGTTACGACCGATGGCCCAACTACGACGCGTAGCCGGAGTAAATTCACAACATTGCTAAGACTAATTTCCCAACTACGAAGAGTGGCTGGAGTACATTCACAGCATTTGCCCAACTACGACGGGTGGCTGGAGTACATTCACAGCATCTTTACGACTAATGGCCCATGAACGACGCGTGGCTGGAGTAGATTCACAGCACCGCTACGACCAATGGCACAAATACGACGATCCATTTTGTAGAAAATAAGCCATACACGACTTCTCTAATTCCCCAACTACACCTTTAAACTCCTCAGCATGGGTTAGTGCAACAAAAAGAAAATAATACACCTTTAAAGTTAAAGATCAATATTGCGCGATATTCAAAGATTGTGGCGAGCCCCTCGCGCTATTAAGCACAATGGGGTGGGCAGAACTAATGACATTTGCTTCACCCTTCTTATTTATTTACGCCAGACAGGGCTACGACCGCGGAGCAAATAAACAAGACAGAAGGATCATTGGATTGAGGCTTCGTCTATTTGATGCATGCACGTACTTAGGGCCGCGAATTCGTTACAGTATAGCGGAATGTAAGTGGTTTATTAGGTTTACAATCCATCAGGCTCGAAACATTAACTTTTTTAAAGTAAAAGTTAATTATCTAAGTAGTTGTACTGTAAGAAGATGAAACTTGAAAGTTAAGTACATACAGTCTGTTTATCCTTACTTGTCCAATTTAGTAAACAATATTCTAACCTCAAAATTGACATTTGATGCCGAAACTAGATATTTTCTTGCAAGTTGTGCACTTTGTTTATAAACATAGCAGCGTGTTATCCAAAATGGTGTCCCAGGTCACTTCATTTATGGGAATATGGCAGTTTTCGACTAAAAAGTCATACTTTGCGGGTAGAATCTTGTTTACTAAATTAGACAAGTAAGGATGAATAGAATATAGGTATGATAGTGTTCTGTCAACTTTCGACCGTAGCGGGAAAGACAGATGACTGTTGGGAGCAGCATTTGTGTGCCCTCAGATGACTGACAGCCGATTTTGGCAAAGAATTGACAACATAGTTAAGGCCCAAATGTTGGATGTTTGTAACAAACCCACCAAGTGTCATGGGAACTTTTGGTAACACTGTTTCGCGCCGTACTTCTGCAGCCTCTATTTTGTCTGAGGAAGGACACAGTAACCTTGGGTTTTACTATTGACACCCGCCATTAGTTTACTTGGATGATGATGAGAAAACTTTAATTAGTAAGTTAGTGTTAGATGGTAATTGATGAACAAGTTTGCATAATTTAGGTATCAGAACATAAAATATGCTATACAATATAAACTCACGCCTGTGGTCTGGAAAGGTAGGCAGAGACCAGCGTTTACCACTTGCCTTGACAAAAACTTTGCATTTTGCACCAGAAATTAACAGGTTGGGACTACGATTATGTTACCTTGGTACCATGATTTTGTAAATTTAAAGAGCTTTAAAGTTAAGAGTGAATATTGTATTCATGTCCTAGCAGAAAAAGTTATTTAACATAGTCAGCAGTAAGTTTTTGTATGCTGACTTTGGCAGCATTGTTGAGCTGCACAGAGGTGAGAAAAACAAGATCCTAGGACATATTTTATGATGCCTTTAACAATGCAATATGGGGTTCTTACAAAAAGTGTCACTTGTAAGAATAGATTTACTAGAACACATATATTGTTGTTTAACAAAAATCTATTGATTATATGAAGTAAATTACTTTTACAAGTTTTTTATTCTTTTACTACACAAAATATAGACTTACTGCCAATATCAGTAGCAGGGCAATCTAACACTCTTCTCCTTTTTGTTGTACCATCATGCTCGAGCTAAAGTAGTAGATTAACTAGGTAAGTATAGAGCATACTCCATCTAAAAACAATGTCCCAGGCACTGCAGCGTCTGAGTAGTTCCTTCACCCTTCTAGTTTGAGTGGAGGTTCCACTGGACTCTATATAAATCATATTACGTAGATGCAAAAGAGAGTGGTGGTAGCGGAGCGGTAGAATGCCAGCCTCTCATTCGGGGGTCATGGGTTCGAATCCTGGCATGTACCAATGACATTGTTTTCTAAGTTATGTACATTTATGAACTACACTCGCTTACTGTGAAGGAAAACATTGTGAGGAAACCCTGGTGTCTAAGGTATTTGCGTACCTTAGCGCTTACTATGTACAATGGCCCAATTATGAGGCTAATTGTGGAAATCTCAGGTCTAACTAGACTATGTAGATACAAAGTCCATAGAGACAGTAAAGCTACTTATAACTAACTTGTTCTACTTCCTAGTGTATCAATATAACTATACAGTCTGCTTTTAGGAACAATTTATTGTAAGAAATTCTGCTCTAAATTGGTTTATTTTTGGAAAATTATACCATACATAAGCTCACATCTGTATCCCAGAAGGGTAGGCAGAGACTAGAGTTTGTGAGAGTTTCCTACATTTGACTCCAAACTGCTATGATGTAGTGCATGTTTAGGTTTTACTACATGGAATAAAAATTATTCATTTCTCTGATTGTGAATACTATAGGCAGTGTTATTTAGGTTCTCAGAGTAGGAAGCCGAGAACCAAGCTTCATACTCTAAGTACGAAGTAAATAGTCACGCAAGTCGTGTCGAGAGAGAACCCTTATGCCACCCCGTAAGAGAATGAACCTTGCAGGACCATTCCAAATGTAAGTAGCATTGCCCGCACGTCGGTAATCCAATAACATGACCAAGAGGTGTGATACTGAGCACCAACGCTGAAATAGGACATAAAATGTAGTAAAGAAGCCTTTATATTGCATAAGAAAGACATAAATACCTTAGCAAGCAGTGAGAATGCAGAATAAAACCCGAATTATAGCTGCAGGTCGCCGAGAGACAAATCCATGCACCGCTCGACAAAACTAAATCGTACTCAAACGAAAACACTAAAACCACTACTCAAAGGAACAGAATGAACACAGAAAATAATATCACAAGTAAACTGTTTCATAAAACGTCCAAGAATCCAATAATAAGTGTGGTAAATGTATCATTTCCAATTACAGCACCGGCACACAAAAAGCACAACCACCACGATAAAAATCTTTACAAAACTGAAGAAAAATAATTTGACATGTAGTTGGCGCCACTGTCAGCTTTGAAAAGCTTTGCGCATGTGCGATTACGAAGCCCATTCACAATCGTATCCGGCATATTGCAACACGGCAACGCCGGGATGTCATTGAATGGGCTCAGTACGTACTTTGGATGAGCTTGGAATGAACGCATCCAAATCTACCATAAAATTCTATACTGTCATCATAGTGCTCTAGTCTATGGCTTCAGTGTTGCCAGATGAGGCGATTTGTCGTCATTTGGGTAGTTTTTTTCTGCGGTATTTTGGCTACTTTTGCGTGTTGTGTCTTTGTCCATTTAATGTGCTTTTGGGATTTGTCGTGCCATATAAAATCATATAAAAGTTGAAGTGTAATCAGAAATCAATAATTTATTTCAACGTAAAGAATTTACATTCTGTTTGTTGAATGTCAATGTACTATGTTAGCCGCTGCCTTCGGGCCGTATTTGTAGTGGAGAAAAAGGCAGCGGGAAACAAAACTCCACTCTGACCATCTTTTCTCAAATTATCTTAAACTTATACATCAAAGCCTATATAATATGATTCCGTGATAGCCACCAATAACTTTAAAAGCCAAAATAGTACTTCTTACAAAAGTAGGAAAAACATTAATGCTGCGGCCAGACACACGAACAGCACCCGTTCACGAGCATAACGCAGGGGTCAGCCATCACCAGTCTCAACCATTTTAGAGGGAGATAGGTGACCCGGCCACCACGCCACCATTCGAATGACCTTTAGCAAACCTGCAGATTGAGTTCTTGTCAGCTATAAAATGTGTGCTATAGTTATTAATGTGCAATCACGTCGTCAGTACACGTTTTTAAAACTAAATCAATTATAATAGTAATAATTAAATAACAATGAAATCGCAGTGGAATTGGCTTACTACCAAGGGATTATATCGTTTATATACTCGTCTATTCTATAATAGGCTTTTTTACATAGCGATATTTTAATAAATGTTTTAAATTTATTTTCAGACAAGGATAGAACATGTTCTGGAATTCTGTTGTAAAAACGAACGCAATAGCCTACGAACGATGTATTTACCTTGCCTAAACGAAATTTAGAATAAGCAAGCTTATTTCTATTTCTAGTGTTTACGTTATGGACGTCCCTATTTAATTTGAATATTGTTATATTTTTACGGACATAAATTATATTATAGAATACATATTGGCAAGCCAGTGTAAGAATTCCTATTTCTTTGAAACACTCCCTACTTCCCTATTGCTTAAGTTGTAAATTGCTCTTACTGCTCTTTTTTGCAAAATAATATTGTTTCTATATCTACTGCCCGTCCCCATAATAACAGCCCATATGACATGATACTGTGAAAATAACTAAAATAGACCAGCCTCGCAGTCGATATGTCTGTAAGTTGCCTAATTTTTCTAACTGCAAATGCAGCTGAACTCAACCTACCCGACAGTTTTTCAATATGCGGACTCCATTGCAGTTTTGAGTCTATTGTTATGCCTAAAAATAGTGTGGACTTTACCAGCTCTAATTTCTCACCAGATATTTTTAGACATCGTGTCAACATTTTTAACATTGGGCAAGGAGAACTTGACGCATTTTGTCTTTTTCGCATTTAAGATCAAATTGTTCACCGTGAACCAGTTTAGAACTGTAGATAGAGCATTGTTTACATAGTCAACATTACCTAAACTTATCTTTACTTTAAAAATTAAGGAAGTATCATCAGCAAACAATACTATCTGCGATAGTTTTTCTACTCGTAAATGTATACGTAAAAAACATGTTTTCATTACCTAAAATAAGATCTACCTATCTAAGCCCATAAACAGATGTTTTCATATTTTTAAGATAAATACAGAGAATTTTAGAAAACAGCTGCCTACAAAACTATTTTGAGGGAAGCTGTTATGGCAGCATTTCGCCTATATAAAAAAAGATATTTTTTTGCGTGGATTTTGGGGTATATGATGTCTGTAAATTGAGAAGATTTGGGCTACTAGAAATGAGCCGTTTTCAGTAAAAATTCACAAAGCAATTCATAGATGGCGCTTACAGGCGTGGCCATAGAAGAACCGGAATACGGCTGTCAAAATTAATCTGCGCTAAGCAAAATTTGACAGACGTGTCCCTGTCCTTGTATGTGTACGCCTATAAGCGCTATCTATGAAGTGCTTTGTGAATTTGTGCTGAAAACGGCTCATTAGGCGATATTTCGGGCGACTATTTTTCCAAATATTGGTGACAATGGCCAGCCAGCGTCTGGCAACACTGTGTGGTTCTGTGCTGTCATCTGTCTGTCATAAGACCATAAGTAAGTGTGTGACATTTCGTTGTTTGGAACAGTTCCATTTTGTGTTGTTTTAGTTGTTTTCAAGAAATTAGTTGGTAAGCTAAAATGCTGGACGACGTGAAGCGTATAATATTGGTCCTTTCAGGAAAAGGTGGCGTCGGAAAGTCCACTGTCAGCACTCAGCTCGCACTATCACTGAAAGAAAGTGGGTTTAAGGTTAGGATTGCTGTCCTTACTTTACTATCTTCGTAGTCAATTCATAGGTCACTTGAGTCGATATTTCTTGTGTTTTCAGGTCGGTTTACTAGACGTGGATCTCTGCGGACCCAGTGTGCCTCATATTCTGAATTTGGAAAGCCAAAGTGTGCACCAAGGACCTGAAGGCTGGATTCCTGTCTACACAGACAATGATCAGAGATTGGGGGTAATGTCTATTGGTTTCCTGCTAAATTCTCGCAACGATGCTGTCGTATGGCGGGGACCGAAGAAGACCTCGATGATAAAGCAGTTTCTGGAAGATGTTTGCTGGCAGGATTTGGATTTTCTTATTATTGATACTCCACCAGGTAAAGTTATTTTACATCCTAGTAAGGGTCAGAGAAATTATATCATAATATTTCAGCACTAACTTCATTTTTACTGCCTCGTTGGCGCTAAACTACCAAGACAGAGGTTGTGGGTTTGATTCCCACCGAGGGCCACCACACATTTTTACAAATGGCCTCAGTCTGGGCGTATTTCCATGTTTGTGATGTTGCCTGGTTACCATAGCACAGGGTATCCTAGTTTGTGACCAGATCAAGTCATTGTGTTGTGTAGAAGTTATTTATTTATGTGGCCTTCGGTAACAAGGTTTGATTCTTACTAAGGGATGTTATAATTGGATTTATACAAATGGCCTTGGCCTAGGTTCTGGAACCATTACAAGTGATTGTTTTGTGTTGATGTAAAGTATAAAAAGACTGCTGCTAAAGATAAAACAATCTGAACTAGTATGTACTGAGAACTATTGCACAATGTTTTTGTTCAGTAAATATTAAGTCCGCCGCATTGTACGATTTCTTTTTAAGTGCAATAAAAGTATCAATAAATAAATAAATAAATACTCAGATAAAAAAAATTGTCAGCTTGCAAAACACTCTAGTCAAAATGGGTAATTAAGAGCTTTTAAAAAATTCTCCCCAGTAGAAGAGATACAAAATAAACCAAAATGTGCTTAATGACTTTATGCTTAGTGAATGTGAATCAGAACTTACGCGAAGGGATCGTCCAATTATCATGTGAGACTCTAAAGGGGGAGGGGGTTCGCAAAAAATCACGAAATATAAGAAGGGGGACGGGGGTTTGTAGTGACATGTCACATGTATAAATTTGTTTGTTGACTGCACCATTTCTGAACTGTTTTTAACATGGTTACACTTCCCTGTCCATAACAACCCGCAACTTTAGTGTCTGGACATATTATGGTGCCTACTCTGTTAATTTTCCAGAATGAAATTGAATTTAAAGATAATATAGATACCGGTTCTTAAAGATAATTTTCTAAAAATCATTAAGATATTTTGTAGCAAAAAATACTCACGATTCTGGGTAGGAGCGGGGGGTTAGTCTAAAACCTCATGCCGCGTCCACACGCTTGCTGAGTCTCCACAAGCCATCAAGTGTGTGGGTAGGGTTTGTAGTCGCTTGTGAGCACTTGCCGCCGATCCGAACTGTGTCGGTATTTTGGGCACAATTCAAAGGAAGCTTGTTTGAATGGTTAGTAAAAAACATCACATGATTAATGGATGACCCCTAACTATGGACAATAAAGTCAAAAAGATTTTGTCAACATTGGCTGGTTGGCATTACAACAGATGATGATGTTACAATACACTTCATAATTATAGTTGGGTACCCATGATTCAACTGGAATGCGATGAAATAATGGTGCACTAATTGAAATATATTTACATCAGACCACAGAACCACTGTGATTCTTACTTTTGTCACCTTTTATGCTCCTAGGGACATCAGACGAGCACATAACAGTGATGGAGAACCTGCGGCAAGTACCTCACTGCAGGGCTATTTTGGTCACCACTCCTCAAGAAGTCGCCATAGAGGATGTACGCAAGGAGGTCACATTCTGCCGTAAGACTGGCATACCTATTCTGGGCATAATTGAGAACATGAGTGGGTAAGGACACTCTCAACTTATTTCTTTGTATATATTTGTCCTTTATTATGGTATAAATAAAATACAATGTAACTCCTGTACAAATAAATAGTACATTATATTCTATTAATATAGTTTTGAGGGATTGTAGGATGGATGCAATGGAGGAGTCCATTACACACACACCAATCGTCTAACCCTTGGTCTGACTGCCAAATTCCATACTAATTACTATTGCAAACATCAGGATTCAGACAGCATTTGGTGCGCGTAATTAGGCCTATGACCATGAATAATTCAGCTGATTTGCTGATTTTAGGTATTTGTAGCATGTCCAACTTCTACTGAGACGTGCAAACAGTAAGAAAGAACTGATTCCCAAAAACCAATTGTTTGTCCTTTACCGCAGACCTAAAAATGGTTGTGTTCTTTACATGGATACACTTCAATTTAGTAATGAAACTTAGCCATCATTAAACCATGCTTATTTTGTTTTCCAGCTATGAATGTCCAAGCTGCAGCGAATGCACAAACATATTTTCATCGGGTGGAGGCAAATCTTTGGCCGAAATAGCAAATATACCCTTCCTGGGGTCTGTGCCCATCGACCCGAGGGTCGGAAAGTTGGCTGGACAAGGGCTTTCTGCAATAAAGGAGCTCCCAGAGTCAAATACGAGCAAAGTGTTTGTGGAGCTAGTAAAACTGTTGGCTGAGAGCTTATAATAGTTTTATAAGCTTTAATTGCATTAGTTCAGCTATTTGGAGCGAAAGCACATGTTTTTGGCGGCTGATTATTTCCCAATCAGTTGCACTTTCTCGGGAAATGTACTGCTGCCATCAATATAGGTACAGTAATAATAGGGGTTAAAGTATGAAATTGCCGTTTTATTGCAATAGGTTCTTTGAATTGACATAGAATCTTCATGGTTTGAGGTTTTCGAATGAAACTTTTTTCAAATGGTTTCTATGATGTTCTTTTTTTAAAAAATGTGAAACATTTGAATATCGACTTTCAATTGTTTTTGTTATTCAATTTAGACAAGAAAGATGGATACTGCGAAAATTCGAGTGATTTTTGAATACGAGTTCCGACGCGGAACTAACGCGGCAGAAACAGCCCGCAATATCAATGCTGCGTTTGGAGAGGGGTCTACTAATGAACGCACCGTGCGATTTTGGTTTAAATGCTTTCGTGATGGAAATTTCGACTTAAAGAACGAGCCACGAGGAAGACCGCCCACACAGGTGAATAACGATGAATTAAGAGAGATAGTGGAAGCCGACCCTAGTCAAACTACCCAGGAATTAGCGGCATGGCTTAACGTTACCTTACCCACAATATTGACTCACTTGCGTCAAATCAATAAAATAAAAAAATACGAAAAATGGGTGCCTCATAATCACTCGAATTTTCGCAGTATCCATCTTTCTTGTCTAAATTGAATAACAAAAACAATTGAAAGTCGATATTCAAATGTTTCACATTTTTTAAAAAAAGAACATCATAGAAACCATTTGAAAAAAGTTTCATTCGAAAACCTCAAACCATGAAGATTCTATGTCAATTCAAAGAACCTATTGCAATAAAACGGCAACTTCATACTTTAACCCCTAATATTAATGTATGATCATACAGAGTAACTTGTAATAACCACTGCTTACCTACTTGCACCTTGTTGGACTAAACCGAAGTTATAACAAGGAAGCATTTTATTGCAAAGTTACCAGTAACATAACTGAGTAGGTATAGGAGGAGAGCTACTAGCTGAAGTGCTGTTGATTTAAAAGTGTAAATAGAAATAATATAAGATTGTTATCATTCCACTTATGTTGTTGAACTGACTGACGTGTGATTGAGCAAAGTCAGATGTGTATTTGTTTCAAATAAAACAAGTGGTTTTTACAATATTTTAAATGCATTTATTGGTTTGATTAATGAATTCCGAATACAGAAACATTTACCTATCACAATACCAATCACATTCAAAAACTATCTCTAACATTGATTACGCACAATACTATAAATATTTCTAAAAAAAACATTGATCAATACAAAAGAGGAAAGTTGGAATAATCCTATTCACATTATTATCCGGTTCAAATGCTCTTAGGATACCTTTTGGAATAGAGCGGCATATGACGTCAACACGCCTATCAGTACCGTCAGCAACGCTGTCGGGAAAGCGCGTGACACGTGAGTGACGAATGCAACTTCATCGGAAGTATTTTTCTTTAAATTATATTTATTACGGAAGGTGAGAGTGTAGTCGAACTGTGTAGAATAATCTAGATGCTAGGTGCAGATAGATTACGTGATAGGTACTTGTGTATGTAGAGACAAGAGAACCTTCCAAAATAATCTATGTGCCAGAAAGAGACAGAGCTAGCTATCTTTTAGACAGAGATAGAAAAACATTCTGGAATGTTCGATAGTCTCCTAGAACCTCCTTCTAGTATCTTCGATGTGATTCTGGGTACTTCCAGAAGATATTCTGGAATGTGCTATAGTTTTCTAGTAGGTACCTTCGACGTCTTTCTAGGTACTTCCCAAAGTTTCTAGACTGGTCAAGTAGAGTTCTATTATTACGTAACGCGTACTCGATCATTCGGGAACATTCTAGAAACCTCCGAGAGGATGGACAGATATCAAACCTTCTCGAAGTATGTGAGTGAGACAGGCGTTAGAGAAGGATAGGTTACAGTTTTTTTTTATTATTATAGGTGATGATACCATTCTGAAATCTCAAACGATGACAGCTCAGAAAGTAAAGGAGAGGCTATGAGTGGAGTAGAAGACTTAGAAGATTAACTTTATTTTTATTTTCATTACGTGCCTTAGTTACTATCTTTATTTAATAAATTAGTCGCCTTGAAACTTGCAAAAAAATAATTTAACTGATTAATATTACCTATTCATCCGACTGTTTTTCTGACCCTACACTCCGCACCCTAAATACCATCTCGGAAAAAATTGATGTTTTTGGATGTACTTGTACTCGGGGTGAATTCACTAGGACGGCATTAAATATTATGTGTTATTATAATTAATATGTATAGTATTTGAGAGGTTAAAACTAGTTAGTTTAATAGTAAATAGATAACGATTGTATGTTGAATTGTTAATTAATTTTTTGTGAAGATTTTAAAATGTTTTTAACTTGTTGCATTAGGTGCTAATCCTGTAATAATAAGTTATTATGTTAAATAAATAAAATAAAAATCACTGTCGCGTAACGCAACTCCAAAAGGTGGTATTCTAACAGCATTTGAACCGGATAATAATTGATTAATTTCGCTTGATCAAGTTGATCATTCCTGTGCCTCCATCATTTGGGAATGTCTAACTGTCCACATCTTTCACCTTTTGGTTTGATCCAAGTTGGTATAGGTACCCTGTATGAAATATAAATTGGTCTATTTTTTTGATTCCAATACGGTGCTGTTCATTTACTTATTGCGTAATAGTTTTAATCACTCATAACCCCTTCTTGTTAATGTAATTAATGTATGACAAAATAAGACTTCAAACTCAGTCTATGCCATATCGTACGTACATAAATAGAAACAAAAGACATTTAAGTACCAACAAGACGCATCACAGAAACAAAATAAACAGATAAGTAACATAACACGCACAACAACAAAAAGAACACTAAATACACAACAGACAAATCAAATAAATAAAACAGGACCGTAAATATAGCCTGTGGCGTGTCCAAGTTGCCACAAAAGGCAGCTGACTCAGAGTTATGCTGAGGAAGTAATCTGTCAGCGCTGAAAAAATGCTGATAAATGAACAGCCCCTATCATTATAAAACAGTATCTAAAAGTACTCCAATTATCAATTATATTGGCACCCCAAATATATTTCCAAAATTATATTAGACATCTCTTAGAGCTATTGTGTAAGTACTCGTTCCAACGGTTAGGTATCTGAGATTATTTACGAACCTACCTGTATATCCGTACAAGCAGCGACAGCGGGTTCTCGTAACGCGATATTTGCTACCCCTCCAAAACATCAAAATAAAAAGACAGGCCAGCGTATTTTTTCTGACTCAGTTACATTTGCTACCGTTGCAGTGGCTATAGTATTACAGTTGCTACAGTTACGGTGGCTAGTATTACAGTTGCTACTGTTACAGTAGCTACTATTACAGTTGCTACTATTACAGTTGCTACTATTACAGTTGCTACTATTACAGTTGCTACTATTACAGTTGCTACTATTACAGTTGCTACTATTGCAGTTGCTACAGTTACAGTGGCTACTATTACAGTTACAGTGGCTACTATTACAGTTACAGTTGCTACATATACAGTTGCTACACTTACAGTTGCTACACTTACAGTTGCTACGATTACAGTTGCTACTGGTACAGTTGCTACATCCCCTCGGCCTCGCTCCCCCCCCCCCTTTTAACTTCTTTAAAAAATCGATAAGCTACGAGATCGAGGATTCGCGTTGAATCCAGCTGGATTGATTGTACATGTTCTCCTATTACAAAATTACATTTGCTTGTACTATTGAGCCTTTTAATAAGACATGCAAGAAATCGAGTAGAATAGTGTTTTTGAATCCGTTTGAATCTGTTTGTTGACGTCAACTGTTTTAAAAGGCTTTGGTAAACTTATATCTTAATTGAATAAGCCCCCGGCCCCGTTAGCGCGGGAACCAGAGAGACAGTAGCTCCATACCGCGCCCACGTAGCAGATGACAGTGAGATGGTGCGAGTTTAGTCTATTCTAGGGACTATAAATAATGAAAACCTACTTAGAATTTAAAGGTCATAAAAAAGTAGTTTTAGTAGTTGTTGTTGGCATCATAGTTCAAATAATTTCTCTGTTTTAGTGCTGTAGTGTTTTGAAGTCGGTTTTTATTTAACCTGTTATATTATGACCTTGAAAAAAACAACTAAAAACCATTGTTATGGGCGGGTCCCTTATAATTCTACAGATTCAACATTTTTATGTCACGATTTTTGGTGCACGAGCCAATATCAAAAACAACCAAATCGCTTCAACTGCGCCTTTAAAATTCGAAGAGTTATCCCGATTTCTCCAGGATTCCATCATCAGATTCTGACTAGATGACCATGGCACCACCTGGGAAGTCTACCCTTTTATTCTTGTTGTTGCACTAATCTGTGCTGAAAACAATTTTAAAACCCTATTGAGAGGCTATTTTTTAAAATTGCCCTCAACACGGATTAGTGCAACAAAAAGAATATAATCATGTAGGTTAAAAAGAATATAATCGTTGTACAACGATATCATTCCGATGTAAAACCTAACTGTAAAGTGGGTGCTCGGGGCTGCAAGTGACGTAAATTACTTCAATGCCTTTCTACGTAATACTCGTACAGAGAAGTTTGTAGAGGTTCGAAATTTCGCCGATGCCTGCACTTGCCCATTAGCTCAGTTGGGACAGCGCTGGCACGGTTAGTCAGAGGTCGCGGGTTCAAGTCCCGGCATGGGTGGAATTTTTAGCCTCACAACAGGTTTTTTTAACAAAAAAATAATGATCCAAATCGGTCTAGGCGTAATAATAGGGCCCTGATACGTAAGGTCTCCACTGTACGAACTCGTCCGATTGAACCTCAGATTACTCTGAGGATTGAACCTACTCCGAACCTCCGAACTGTGAAATCTATACATGTCGGGGAATGATCATCATACGTGAGCAATCCTTCGTTATGTAAATGGGCCTGATAAGCGAATGTTAGTCTATGGTTTTGATAATCTGTGGCTCGGACAGCCCGTACCTATACTCTGTGTAATGTCATGTCAGTATTACGGATTACGGTTTTCCGCCTCTGTGTGGGTAGCCGACCGCGCCAGGTTTGCGTACTGATAATTGTTAAATACAAAAAAAAAAACTTGCTATCTCCAAAACTCGACATTAGCAGAATCCTTAGGGTAGCCATCATTAAGAATTGATTGAAGAAAATAAAATCGAAGAGATTGCGCAGGAACTAAATCCTCATGAATCCCGCCACGAACATATTTAGACACATCCGGACACGTGAAAATTCATAACCAGTGGATAGTTATAGTACGCACAAATATTTTTGGCGGTAACGTGAACATAGTCACAAATTGTTTGCATATCGCTTACTGTCTTTACAGCGTATGTGAGTAGGTAATTGACTACCTACTTTAGTAATTAACTAATATTTCTGTTAATGTCATCTCTGTGTACAATAAAGAATATTCTATCTATCTATCTATCTAATTTACTACGCATCACGTTACGTCAATTACTCACGCATACACTGTGCAAACGATCTGTGACTATGTTCACGTTACCGCCAAAAAGATCTGCGCGGACTATAGGTACGTAATAGAAGGGCTGGTCAGGGGCCGAATTATGCGCACCAAATCCAGCCGGAATCCTGTCTTTCGCGAATTTGGCAATTAGGACTATCGGAATCGCTTAGGATTTGGCACGCGTAATACAGGGGCAGTCGTCCCACCGCCGGCCCTCTACATGGAGTCCACCATGCTACCGGCGGGCTGGTTGGCGGGGTCGTCGTGCAGCCACATGAACTGCCGGATCTCGTCGTCGCCGGACGGACAGCAGTGGGGCGGCGCCTGCTGCAGCTTCTGGCGAAGCTCCTGGGAAGATTTCTCTCGTTACAAATTGTTTTCAAGGTTCCCTACCTCAAAAGGAAAAACGGAAACCATATAGGATCACTTTGTCGTCCGTCCGTCCGTCTGTCTGTCAAGACCGTCTATCTCGGGAACGCGTCGAGGTATCAAGTTGAAATTAAAACCATATACTTAGGTCTACGGTCCCTTGAAGCTGTGAAGTCAAACAGAACTAAGTTGACGTAAAAAGAAGTTACGACCGTTTATGCCGAAAAATATTTATATTTCGACACTCAAGGGCATAAAAATTTATAAGGTACTTTCTGTTGACCTAGAACTGTGAAATTTGGCAAGTAATATTGTCGTACAAAACCATACATTTGTAATTAAATCATAAAAAAAAATTGTCTGAAGTTCGGGAAAAGCTCGGAAAAAACTGCGAGACTACAAAGGGGTTTGAAGATTTTGGCATACTGGTCAGCCGCCATTTTGTTTTTTTTTCAAAATGGCGGCGCACAATTATACCTATGTACATCTACTGGGGACACTTCTGCAAACATAAAAATACTAAGGTCAATATATCCGAAAACGTCACGTTGCAGAGTTAATAATTGCAGAAAAAGAAAATCTTATTCAACTTGATTTATTTACAATAAAACCAATAATTACTTTCAGAATCATTGTTTTTTGGTCAATATAACATGCATTTATGAAAGTAATTTTCTTTTTCTGCAAATAACGCTGCAACGTGACGTTTTCGGTCATAGTGACCTTAGTATTTTTTTGTTTGTATAAGTGTCCCGAGTCGATGTACATAGGTATTATGGTGCGCCGCCATTTTGAAAAAATACAAAATGGCAGCTGGCCAGAGTGGCCAGTATGCCAGTCTTCCGACAAAAATCTTCAAACCCCTTTGTACGGAACCCTCGGTGGGCGAGTCCGACTAGCACTTGTCCGGTGTTTTTTTTGTGTAAGCTTTATACGTCCCACTCCAGGGCACAGCGGTAGAACACTGACCTCACCTTCGGGACTTTGTTTTCTTAGTTGCGTAGCTGAACTGTGTAGGTAACTGTGAAGGAAAACACTGTGAGGAAACCTGAGTGTTTGAGGTGTTCACATACATCAGCGCATAAAATTGCCAATCCACGGTGGGCAATTTCATGCGCTGCTCCATACCCTCTCTATCTCTCTGAGAGAATTGATGTGATAAAAGAAAGGGTCGAGGTTCAGCATTAGGCAAACAAGTCGACCTGAGTGATATTGGCAGTGCTGATTTTCAGCTGCTACCTTAAAAAAAAAGAATATACGCGTCGAATTGATAACCTCCTCCTTTTTTGAAGTCGGTTAAAAAGCAACTAAAACTAAACTTACACTTTAGGAGACAGGTAACAATCTTACAGTCTTATAAAAACATGACTCCTGAGAATACTCTAATGCTGATTAAATAGTCTGTAGTAAGGGGCCACCAGATTACCAGGAGACGGGCAGCAGCGTCTTCCTGAGATTCCAACCGCATACTGCGACCGCCAAACCGCCTGCCAAGCGTGGCCATTATGGCAAAACCCCTCATGGTTATGAAAACCACGAGGGAGGCCTATGTCCTCCAGTGAGCGTCAAAGGGCTGATGATGAAGGGGCCATCGACGCTACTAAGTAAGAGCTACTTTACCACAGTCTATCTAAAAGTAGCTATTTAAACTACCTTTAAGGAGTGTTTTTTTACAAATAACACCGTAACATTTTAATTGTCTGAAATATTTTCTTATTTGCAAAATCTCTTCCGACAAACTGTAGAAATTACTGCGCAAAAAAACTGACGTTACCTTCATAATACTTGTGAATAGAACTGACGCTACCGTTAATTTCATAATACTGCTTAATAAAAGGGACTTTACCTTAATAATACTGCTCAAATAAACGTGACGTTATTTTTATAATACTGCTCAATAAAACTGACGTTACAGTCATAACACTGCTCAAAAAAACTGACGTTACATCCATAATACTGCTCAAACAAACGTGACGTTACCTTTATAATACTGCTCAATAAAACTGACGTTACCTTCATAATACTGCTCAATAAAGGTGATATTACCTTCATCGCCGCGCGGTTTCGCTGCGCAGCGGACTCATGGTTGACCATCGGCGCGGGGTAGTCGCGCCCGATGATGCACTTGGCGCGCCCCTGCACGTCAATGGGCGCCTTCCACGGCTCGTAGCTGGAAGGGACGCGGTTTTATTGCAGTTTTCAGGGTCGTTCTTTGTAGGTGAAGATGGTAATCTAGTTAATGTAAATAATTCTATTAGTGTTAGCATTGAATTTTAATGGCCGGTCCAGCATGTATATATTTTTGACATACGTACATAAACTCACGCCTGTATCCCAGAGGGGTACGCAGAGTCCAGGGACTGCCACGATCCTGACAGATCACTTTCACTTCCTCAACATTCACATATTCATATTTTTTTGAATACCTATTGGAGGGATTTTAACTTACATGTAGTCGATGGGCATGCGTGCCAGCTCGGGCACGTATCGGCGCACGTACTCGCCGCTGGGGTCGAGTCGTTGGCCGAGTCGCATCGGGCAAGCGCACTCGCTCGAGTCCAGGAGAGCCTCGAAGGCGCTCGACGAGACCCACATCCAGTTTCCCGCGCAGACCGACCTGGGGCGGAGAATTGTGGGACGAAATAAACAGTTAGCACAAATGAGGTCTTTTCAGATTACGTTACACAATTACAAACTGGAGCAAGAATAGAAATAAAATGTGGAAATAGCTATTTTTGTCACCAAATATGATCTGACCAAAACATCTGTCAGTAGAAGTCGCTGTAGCTGTAAGTTCAGCAGCAATTCGGAGACAAAAAGCCTTTTTCTACTTTTTGTTTCCAATCGTACTCCAGTTTCTAATCACCCCGTATGACATTATCGTTTCTATTTCACTTGATGGCGTGACCAAACTGTGTGATTAAAAGGACCACTTAATGAGGTGACTAAAAGAACCACTTTAGCGACAACTGTGGCAAAATCGGTACTACTAAGAGTGCATTTTGCCTCTCTACTTTCTTCCAAGCCATTTATCACACCGCCGCAGGGCTGTTCTGCCGCATGGTTGTTTCTCCAGATTTCTCCTTATCTCCTCTACCCTCTTTATCTTTGTTTAGCGATATCATAATTGGCTCACAGTTTTCTGGCCGTGCGGTACTCTTTCTAACCGGTTTCATCCGGTACTTCACGTGTTCTGGCTCCCAGCTTAGCTGTAGCATACCACGCGTGAAGAAGGAAACGCTACCTGTCACTCCATCCCCATAACCCTCTGTTCAAGACTCCAAGGAGCCACTTCTTGTTTTTTTAGGGTTCCGTGCCTCAAAAGGAAAAAACTGAACTCTTATAGGATCACTTTGATGTCCGTCCGTCTGCCTGTCAAGATCCTTTATCTCGGGAACGCGTGGAGGTATCGAGTTAAAATTAAAACCACATACTCAGTCTACACTCCCTTGAAGCTGTGAAAAAATCAAAGTTATATTTAAATTAAACAAAAAAAGTAGATTTAGACACTAAATAAATAAATTACTCACTAAACTGTCATCATTGTTTTGTGATTATTGTGCCTTACTATATTGAAGACAAATTAACATTTTCTATTTCTAAAGGGAATCCAAATTTATAGGGTACTTTCTGTTGACCTAGAACTATGACACTTGACAAGTAATATCATCTTATACTACAAGTAATTAAATCGTAGAAAAAATTGTCTTTGAAGTTCGGGAAAAGCTCGGAAAAAACTGCGACACTTCATTCCTGAACTATTTATAATATGTAAGTACTTACAAACTTGTACGGAACCCTCGGTGGGCGATTCCGACTCGCACTTGTCCGGTCCTTTTTTTTAGCTCAAAGTACGCAATGTGTTACGCGGCACTGGCGCCATCTAGCGGCACGAGTCAAGACGATCTGAGTAACGGCAACAATTATGTCAACCATTAGTGGCTCACCAGTCAGCATCCAGCAGATATTTGAGGAAGTGCTTCAGCCCGTGCTCCCAGCTCAGCCACAGCGTCCCGCGCGTGAGGAATGAGGCCACGGTGTTCCTCACGGCGTGGTGCAGCCAGCCCTCGCTGAGCAGCTGCCGCATGGCCGCGTCCACAAACGGGAAACCGGTGCGGCCTTGGCACCAGCTAGTGGGAACACCCGCATGAGATTTCGTATTTTGATTTTGCCAAGAGCGAGTCGGACTCGCGCACCGCGGGTTCCGTACTTGCGCTTGGCCGTTTTTTATTTTTATTATTTGTCGTTAGGATATATAATAAGTTCCACAATCACGCTGAGTTTGATGCCTTTATATATTACCGTTTTTACGATAGAGCATAAACAAAAAAACGGCAAAATAAAACGTCTGTTTCATGGGGATCTGTAATGTTTTACCTACAATTACTTAATTATCAAAGTATCATTTCACAAGCGACATTTGTCAATGTTTCATTTTACAAAACATTGTTTGAACAATGACATCTAAATACAAAGATTCATTTGATATGCAAATATTTTGGAAATGGGTTATTTATTATATGTTTAAAGGACAAACTTGTTAACATTTTACAAATAACAAATAATGCCTTTTGCACTGTAACAACCACGTTTTCCACCACCACTCACTAGATGGCGCTTGCTAGTTGTGCATTGCGGTATGGTTATATCCGGACGCCGAATATATATAACTCCGCAAAACCAATTAAGCGATTCTCACCGCAGCCTCCAAAGGCTAAGTCCCCCCCTCCCGTCTTCCTACGGGATAAATCTGCCTGGACATCTGTGTCCAAATTGTGCCTGGACCACAAGATCCAGTACACAAAGGCCCAAAATTGGGGCGATTCCATCAAAATTGAGGTCCCCTCGATAGACCACTTCAGGAGCCTTACTAGGCTCCTTACCCAAAATAAGGTCCCGTACCACACGTACGCGCTCCCCGAGGAGCGCAAGGTACGGGCAGTCCTCAGAGGAGTTCCCTCCGAACTCCCCTTAAATTCCATAAAGGATGACCTTATTGCACAAGGTCACCCCGTAGAGGCTGTGCATCCTATGCACAGCTCCTGCGGTAAAATATTTCCGCTCTCCCTGGTGATTCTCACCAACACCCCCTCCGCGAAGTCAATCTTCTCAGGAGAGCTCACCGTCTGTGGGCTCTCCTGCATAAAAGTAGAGAAGCCCCACAGGCGCGGCCACCCTGGCCAATGCCACCGTTGCCAACTCTATGGCCACGCATCCGCCAACTGCTCCGCCCCCCCTAGGTGCGTGAAGTGCCTAGAGCCTCACGCCACCGGGGACTGCTTGCGCACTCGCGAGTCGGAGGGTCCTCCGTCTTGCGTGCTGTGCAAGCAGCCCGGCCATCCGGCCAACTACCGGGGGTGCCCGCGTGCCCCCCGCTCCTCCCCCCCTAAGGCCCCTAAGGCCACAAAGGCGTCTCAGCCCCCTCCTCAGAGGAGACCAGCCCCACCGCCGGCTAACACCCCGTCCTACCTCCCCTCCCTCGGCCGCCGCGGCCGCCCCACCACCACCAATCCCAACCCCCCCCAGGCCCCCGCGTGGGCCCCCCGCCCCTCCCTCGCCGCTACAGCCGGGCCTGTAGCGCTGACCCAGTCCCCTGCCATTTATTTTAGGAAGTCCCTCCATTGCTCCCCCGTCCCCACTCCAGCCCTCACTAACATGGAGGCTACTATCTGTAGATTAGCTCTGACGGGTCATCCGTCCTTAGTCATAGCCTCTATTTACATACCCAGCGGAACACTACCCCTAAGGAGTGATTTCGAAGCCATCCTCGCTCTAGGCGCCCACACCGTTATGTTCGGGGATTTTAACTCCAAACATACGGATTGGACCTGCCTAGAGACGAACCCCGGCGGTACTGCCCTCCTCGGCATAACCGAGGCGTTAGAATTGGACGTCTTATGTCCCTACTCCCCCACTCATTACCCCGATATCATAGACCATGCCCCCGACGTACTAGATTTCGCTCTAGTAAGGGGTGTCAATCTCAACCTCAGGGCGATCGAGACTCTCGACGACCTAGGTTCCGACCACCGACCGGTGTCCCTTCAGCTAGGTCCCCCACCGTCACCCTCTACACTCTCCACCAAAACCATTACTAATTGGGACAGTGTCAGAAGCTCCTTAGTCACCACCTTTGAAGCCCCCGACTCGCCTTATGCGCTCTCCCCTGGCCACTTCGACAGCACAGACAAGATAGATAACGCCGTAGAGTCCCTCACCCTTTTGGTCCAATCAGCAATTCGTGAGGGCGAGCGTGTAGTACCGGTCCACGACCGGAAACTGCCTCTCGCTATCAAGAACCTGATTAGGGCCAAAAGAGCCGCCCTCCGGAGGGCCTCCCTCTACCCAACTCCTGCCTACAGGAAACGCGCGAACGATCTCCAGCGGCAAGTCAGGTCCCGTCTCTCAGATTTTAACAACGCCCAATGGGGCGATCTCATGGAGACCATCTCCCCCTCCCACCAGGCTTACTATAGAGTAGCCAGAGCCCTCCGGGCAGACGCGATCACTCACACACCACCTATGGCCCGCCCCGATGGCTCTACAGCCTTCGAGGACGTTGAAAAGGCCGAGTGTTTCGCCGACAGCATTGAGTCCCAATGCTCGCCCAGCACTCAGCAGTGCGACCCAGCTCACGTCGGTATGGTCGAGGAGGAGGTCCGTAAAAAGACCTCCCTCCCTCTTCCAACCGACGAAAATCCCATTGCGGTTTCCACGGACGAAATTCAGTCTTTCATCAAAAGACTGAAACGTAAAAATGCCCCAGGAGCGGATGGTATTGCCAACCTAGCGCTCAAGATGTTCCCCACCCAGGTGCTAACCCTGTTAGCAGTCATTTTCAATGCCTGTTTTGACCACTGCCACTTCCCACCCGCGTGGAAGGAGGCGACGGTCATAGGCATCCCCAAGCCGGGAAAGCCCCTCAACCTCCCCTCTAGCCACCGCCCCATCAGCCTCCTCAAGGCCATGGGCAAACTCTTCGAGAGAGTCATCCTCACTCGTATGAGGAATCACCTCTTCCCCTCAGAGGGCCCCCCCCTCATCATCCCTCACCAATTTGGTTTTCGGGCAATTCACTCTTGCCCCCAACAAGTCCACCGCATAGTAGAGTTCATTCTAGGCGGGTTTTTCCCCAGACGCGAAAAGACGGTAGCCGTCTTATTCGATGTCGCCAAGGCCTTCGATAAGGTCTGGCACGCAGGGCTCATTTTCAAGTTGTACGAGCTGGGTCTCCCCGACCGACTTGTCCGCATCTTAGCTTCCTTTCTGAAGGACCGCTCCTTCCGCTTTAGACACGAGGGCATTCTCTCTTCCCTCCGCCCCCTCAGAGCCGGGGTCCCGCAAGGCTCCGTGCTCTCCCCCCTCCTGTACATTTCGTACACTAACGACATCCCCATCCCCCGCAATGGGGTCCAACTGTCACTTTTCGCTGACGACACCGCACTCTACTGCAAGAGTCGGAAAATGTCAGTCATTCTTAATAGGCTCCAATCCGCGGTCGATGAGCTAGGTGCCTGGTTCAGGCTCTGGCGAATCGAGGTCAACCCGGAAAAGAGCACCGCGATCCGCTTCGACCATAAGGTCCGCCGCGGTCTCTCCGACCGCCCTATCCGTATGCTAGGTACCCCAGTCCCCTGGCGATCCACCGCCAAATACCTAGGTGTCACCCTGGACAGCAGACTGACATTTAGGCCTCACATCCGGAAGGTGACCCGGACCGCCCGTTTCTACCTAGGCCGCCTATCCTCCATGATAGGCCGACACAGTAGGATGTCCCCTAGGAACAAGCGAACACTCTATAAGGTTTGCATTCGTCCCGTGCTGACTTACGCGGCACCCGTCTTCGCCCACGCATCTCCCAAAGTCCTATACGAACTTCAGAAAGTTCAAAATCTTTTTATCCGTAGAGCTCTGAACGCCCACTGGTGTGTCAGAAATGCCGACCTCCATCGGGATATGGACATTCCAACTATCCAACAATTTATTAAATCTCTCTCAGAGACTTTCTTTAGCACGGCCGAAGTGCACCCCAACCACCTTATCCGCCAAGCAGCGGACTACACTCCCCCCACGACGAACCCCCGTTACCTGGTGCGCAGGCCCAGGAACGCCCTCGTCGACCCCCCCGATAAACTTTCATCTGATCTGGACCGCCTACTAGAGGCCCAGTCCCAGTCAGACGTAGCCCCCGCTCCCGCCCCCGCCGGTGTCCCCACCTCTCCCTCCTAGCCGCGGTCACGATGTGACGAGCCGTCCCAAGCGGACGCTCCCTTAAGGAGCTCCGCTGCGCGCCCTCCTCGGCTTCGAGGTGGGTCGCTCATGATGTAGGTTTAGGGGTCCTTAGGACCAAACCAGCCCCCAGGTGGTGTTTAGTGGGTAGGCGCACTTCCTGTGAGTCCCACATTGGCAGCACGGCCGGGCCCGATAGTAAAAAAAAAAAAAAAAAAAAAAAAAAAAAAAAAAAGGCCGTGGAAGGTAAATCGGTTTCAGAAGCGAACGTGCTGCTTCCTGGGACGGCAACGGGCCCTTTACGGAGCTAATTGTAAAGCGTGAATGACCCTTCGGCATCGCTCCGGCGGTCTGAGGCGGCCGCTATAGGATTTTCCCTTGTAACATTATTCGAGTCTCCAACCAAATAGGTATACGGCAACGTAAAAAAACCCTCGGATTTACCTCAATCTTCATTCGACCTTCGTCACAATACCAATTTAATTCGCTTTTTAAAGTAAAACTTGAACAAAAATCCACGCAGGCGGGATGAGTTTGCAATGACACGGTTTTTTTTTACTTAGCCTCCTTTAATCCCACTGCTGGGCAATTGACACGTAACAGCAATTATGTTTTTAATTATTTGTTATCATCATCATCAGCCCTTTGACGCCCACTGCAGGACACAGGCCTCCCTCATGGTTTTGAGGGGGGGGGTTTTGCCATAATCGCCACGCTTGGCAGGCTTGTTGGCGATCGCAGTATGCGGTTAGAATTTCAGGAAGACGCTCCTGCCCGTCTCCTGGTAATTTATTTAGTCGCCTTCTACGACATCCACGGGAGGAAATGGAGTGACGCTATCCTTAATTCGGCGCCACACGGAAAAAATTGTAAATTTTAATAAAGTGCGAAGAATTCGAAGACACATCCCGCGTCCCCCGGCAATGAGACCCGAACTACGTCCATGTGATGTCTAAGTCATTTGTTCAAGTTATTTGTCAGGCGATATATCGATATTAAGCCACTTCGGACAAGCAAAATTTCGCATTCAAATTAACCAGGTCAAGATTCAAGATTTTATGAAAAAAAAAACTTCTACACACTGTGATTAAATTAACAATGATGAAAAAACTGTATCGAGGTTTTGCGAGTATTGTTTATGACCACAAAAACTCTTCTGTGGTCGCGCATAAACGCGTAAACGGCGAGGCGAGGCTGTTGCATGCAGACCTTGAAATACCGCTATTATGCTCCTAACGCTATGCGTCATAGCGCTATGAAAAGCTTCCTAAAACGTTATAATTTCAAAACGTTATACGGGGTATAACGTTATTATATTGGTCGAATAGCGCTATTCCAATAGCGCTATGCCCGAATTAACTTTATAAATAGCGCTATAATAGCGTTAACGTAACTTAACATAACGTTATATGGCATCTCTTTCACACACATTCCGCCATCATTATAGTCTATCTTTTTCACGCATCGCGCGTGGTTATGTGTGTATCCCTCCCTCCCTTGTGGATCTGGGTGCACGAGCGGGTAATATACAAAGATCATTCCAGTTTTCCTCCAACAGAAAAATCTTAAACTACTTAGAAATTGGTTAAGTAATTTTTCTTCATCCCCCAATCTCGGAAAGAGTATTTTTGCTATTCGATATCCAAGTGCAAAAGACGTTTT
Organism: Yponomeuta evonymella; assembly: GCA_963969515.1. NCBI lineage: Eukaryota > Metazoa > Arthropoda > Insecta > Lepidoptera > Yponomeutidae > Yponomeuta > Yponomeuta evonymella. The sequence continues at coordinate 3,463,515 of OZ018354.1, forward strand.
TATCCGCTAGAGGATAAAGTAAATTGAATTTAGAACATCGTATTATATGAAATAAATACGAAGAATTTACATGTAAAATCTTTCCACAATTTATTCTCCACCTTACACTTTGATTTTTTGCCACATTCCAGCAATTCCACATGCCTGAATACAGCATTATTCCTTTTTCTTCCCATTCTTCAAGTATTGCCAAGTAGGTTAGAGGTTATTTACACCGACACGTCTTTTGCGCAGAATCAAATAGGTATAAACATGTAAACCAAAGGAACGATGTATTTACACTATTATATAATTTATACGAACTACTTACACTTTTTCAATACAAAAGTTTAGCTGGTAACGCTTCACAGTGTATTATGGGAGCCATTTTTCGGACGTCTGCAGGCTTATTACAAAAACTGATACAAATCATCATAACAAACACTAGAGTAGAACTCCCGTGGGTCAAATGAGCCTAGTTAAAGAAAAAACATTGTTGAAATTTCTGTAAAATTTATCCGGTTAAAGTAAAAAAAAATCTACGCTTATAAGTACCTACCTTAAAAGCTTTAACTTTCACAGTATTAACGATAGTCGCAAATTGCTTAGAACCATAGATATAATTATTTGAAAATTTTTAGTTTTAATTTATTTTCTCAATTATTCCACCAAAGTGGGAAAAGTTATATAGATGAAAATTTAGATCTCTTATTATTCTATCCATTATAAAAAACCCACATCCCACTTTCGTGGGGTCTATGAGTAATAGTAAATTATTTGTTTCTTATAAGGGTTGTCACAAATATCCGGATATCCGGATGTAGAAATACCGGTCAAGTGCGAGTCGGACTCGCGTACCAAGGGTTACATACCACGCCAACCACCCAAAAAAATATAATATGAATACAATTTGGAAAAAATTAAGTACATACTTAGTGTTATAAAGCTTCATCTTGATACCATGAGTTATATAGAAAAGTTGACGTACTAGAAATGCAAGATGTTAGCAACTATATTATTAGTTAAACCAAAATAATGCAATCTTCTCTTCTTCTTCAATCGTCTTCTACGCGGAGTACTGAAGATACTGTAAAATCAAAGTTTTCTATCTCGGTGGTAATACTAGGATTATCTTGGTTAAAATCTGGGACAGCTACAGATTTTAATAATTTTATTGCGGCTGCAGGTAATGGTATCTTCAGCTGTTTATTTTGTCTTTTGGTTAGCCGTCCATTTGAGATCAAACGATCTGAAGATTCCAAAGCCCTATGAAACAGATTTGTCACTGTTTTTAAGCGATCCATTTTTCTATAATGATGCTCGCGATCACTTCCTTCCATTCCAATACAGTAGAACGTCGATTATCCGAACTAATTGGGGGACATGGGTGTTCGGAAAACCGATTTATTCGGATAATCGAACTATGTTCTTTTATTTGCCTACTTTAAAAACCTATTTAGAGGCTAAAAATTCCACCCATGCTGGGACTTGAACCCGCGACCTCTGGCTAACCGTGCCAGCGCTCTCCCAACTGAGCTAGTGGGCAAGTACAAGCATCGGCGAAATTTCGAGCCTCTGTACAAACCTCTCTGCATTACGTACAAAGTAGAAAAAAAAGGCTTCTGTTTTTAAAATTGTCCTCAGCACGGGTTAGTGCAACAAAAAGAATATAATTTACCTATTTACCAAGACAACCTATTTTTAATAATATAATAGGTACAATCAACGTCTGAAAAAATCTTTAATCTTCGGTGGTCGAAGCAAGCTCACCCGCTTATACAAAAAACCTAGCGCAGCAAGGTCACGCACTTTTTGAGTATCTCTAAGCATGCAAATGCTTCGAATGTTTTCTTCTTCATGATCTGCCTCACTAGTTCATCAATTACTAGAGGCATCAGTCACGAGGTCTACCATTTCACTATCCCAGATTATCTCAATCGTTGACATTCATCCATTGTTGAACCTCTGTGTTAGCACAAGTAGTGGGGAGAAACGGACCTTGAGGTTGGTAGCTAGTTCGGTTAAGCGGTCGTTCGGATGACCGACGTTCGGATAATCGACGTTCTACTGTATTTGTTTCTTGATTCCGAGGCCTGTTCAGAGAGCGTTGACGTATTGGTAAACAACTTCTTTACAAAACTCGCCAAATTTTTGATAATCTATTGGTAAGCCACTAGATAAAACACTTAAAATAACAAGTCATCAAGCAGCCATTTTTCGAGATCCAAAATTTCGGAAAAAGTTTGTCGGTTTTTGTCAGATAATTCGCGTGGTGTTTCCGTCATTAGTCGTGCCAGAATTAGGACGAACAACATCTACTAGTAAACCCAATTTTACCCTTACTTGATTTTTAATTTCTTTTTTTCTAGCATCAATGAGCCGCTTTTGTTCTGACTTCTGAGTCATTCTCCACATCTTAACCCTCACCCGCACCCCCGTTCCTCAACGCTATATGTATCGACATGGGGTTTTAGGAAAATACCTTAAGAGGGTGGACCCATTCCCATGCCACACATAACAAATCACTGGAATTAATTTACATTGATTTCAGTATATTATATCTCATCAGAAACATAAATGTAAAAGTCGTAGGCTGAAGAAAATGAGTGTCAAGTTTTTCTCAAAATGCCAAATGATTATTACAAATCTTCAAGCGATCTTTGCTTCTAAATATAAATTGGCGAGTTTTTCAGTTGTTTGTAAGATTCTAAGACGGTTAAATTAAATTTTGTTGAAACTTGATGTTTAAGGCCCCTCGCCCACGGCGACTTTTTGTAGTGATGCTGTCGCGCGTTTACGCAACTGCATCGCTACGAACGCGCTTTAGTCGCATTTCCAACGCGCTACAGAAGCGATGCCGATGCGCTACTAACGCGGTACAGCATCGCGACTGTATCGATGCAAACGCATATCCGTGTTGGACGACATCGGGAGGAGAACGGAGGAAGGGTGACGCGTGAGTAGTGCAACACAGACAGATCGAGAGTGCTGTTGTCCATCGGTCTAACGGAGTCTATCTTGCAACTGTAGCGATCGCAGGCATTTTTGTACCGTTACTGAATCGCATTTGCATCGCGACAGAAGCGCGACGGTATCGCGTTTGCATCGCGACTGAATCGTGTTTACAGTGGGCGAGGACACACAGCTAGCGATCGCAACGCGACTGTATCGATGCGAACACGCGACAGCATCGCTACTGCATCGCTACAAAAAGTCGCCGTGGGCGAGGGCGCTAAGGAGCAAAGATCGCTTGAGTTTATAATATGGCATTTGGAGAAAAACTTGGCACCCATTTTGATCTCAAAGATCACCCTTTGACTATAATTTCTCTCCTTCGAAAGCTTGCCTTGTAGAAATTTTTAGCAATAAGACCGCCATTTATACTATGTAATTCAGTTTCATTTTGTAACTCTATCTATAATAACCTTCGTAAAAAAACATACCCGGATAATTTTATTATTCGAAAGCAAGACTGACAACCCTGACGACAAAAAATCCGGATATAACTAAAAAAGGCTATAGTATCTAGACTCCACGGGAATGGTATTTGGGTTTTTTATAGTGGATACAGTAATAAAAGATCTTAATTTTCATCTATATAACTTTTCCCACTTTGGTGGAGTTACTGAGAAAATAAATGATAACCAAAAATTAAATTAAATTAATATCTCTTGTTCTAAGCAAGTTGCGCGATTCGTTAAAGCTCTGAAAGGTGAATCATTAAAGTGCTTTCAACCTGCCTAAGCAATTAAATAGTATTTAGTTTTGTTCTCAGTGCAGAAATTTTCTTAGCTGTAAGTACCTAAAATTTGGTAAATTAACTTTATTTTTTCCTTAACTGTTGCTGCACGGGAGTTCTACTCTAACAATTTAAATGATGATTTGTATCAGTTTTTGTAATAAGCCTGCAGACGTCCGAAACATGGCTCCCATAATACACTGTGCGCTTGGATAGAGAGGAACGCGCGAACTTGTTTGTGTTATTTACGAGTATTATTGTCTGTAAGTACTTTCGTTGCTTGCTCCGGGCGATTCCCCGCCACGTTCAGTGCGGCAACGCCGCCGGAAACGTTCGTCCGCCACGCCACGCCCTCCCGGTAGAGCGGAGCGGCAACAGCGCAATAACTTTATTAATAACGTTATTACACTGTTAATGATTTAGTTATGATTTCGTTATGTTTCTCGTAGAGTTTTGTTATCATAACGATATAATAGCGCTAAAATAACAGAACGAAATGATTTAAACGTTACATAACATTTAATAGTGCTATATTTTATAACGTTTTAAAGGTCTGGTTGCATGCATAAAGGTATATTCCAACTTGCTTCTAACTCAGAAGAAAAAGCTTCTCGAAAGAAAAATATTTTGACATTTCATCATCATCATCATCAGCCCCTTGTCGTCCACTGCAGGACACAGGCCTCCCTCATGGTTTTCATAACCATGAGGGGTCTTGCCATAATCGCCAGGCTTGGCAGGCGGGTTGGTGATCGCAGTATGGGGTTGGAATCTCAGGAAGGCGCTGCTGCCCGTCTCTTGGTAATGTATTTCCTTAGTCGCCTTCTACGACATCCACGGGAGGAAATGGAGTGACGCTATTCTTAATCCGGCGCCACACATTTGACATTTGATATTATCTAATATATAAAAATGTCGTGTCTCAGTGTTTGTTATCGAACTCCTCCGAAAACGGCTTCACCGATTTTTATAATTTTTTTTGTGTACATTTGGTAGGTTTAACAATAGGTCCACGTTTGCTAGTAAGTTTATAACAACGCTAATAACCGAAATATACGCTGGACCAACAACTACTTTTTAACTCACAGCAAGTGCCTATTTTAAGAGACTAGAATATTAGAAAAAATTTGAACATTCCCAGCCAACAATCTAGAGCAATTCAAATAAGTAATATAGTTATTTAGATACAAATCTAGAAAGGATTTTCTCTGGCGAGCCTTTGGGAAAGTCCGCCTGTGTGACCGCTCCTCCTAAGACTTACCGCTCAAGTTCCTGACCCTCGGGTTCATGCCACGGGATGTCGAGGCAAATGGGATTCCCCTCCATTTGTCCGTACTGTGGGTTGTTCACGCTCATCGTGTAGAAGTATTCGCGCCAGATCAGCTGGCCTGCGAAAAGGTACGAGTATAATAATTTACTTCTCTATTCAGATAATATAATAGAACCATCTGATATAACAATAGCAGGACACAAATGCAATGATTGATTGAATCAGAGTGGTATTGTTACTACTTTAGACTTAGAAAATTATAAATACGGGTATATGCCGGGATTCTACCGCTAGGCTACCACCACAGTAGAAATAAAGACTACCACTGTATATTTTTAATGTAGGTACTATCGCTTTTATAAGTTACACCCTACGTATAAAAAACCATAAAAGTATTTCTTCCTACAATAGTACATTACGATACTAGTGCGAAAAGTAGGAAATTCGCAACGAGTGGCGATAAATTAAAACACGACCGAAGGGAGTGTTTTATATCGACACGAGTTACGAATTACCTATTCGCACGTGTATCGTACAACGTTTTATAGTACATATGGCCCTTTGAAGTTTCGACATAGGCACGTAAAGTGCTCATTATCGCACTAGTGCGGTAATGTAGCACCATATGTACTATAAAATTCATAACATTCAAAAACGGCCCCAGTCAACTCGATTAGTCTTTACCAATGGAATGAGCGCAAGACGTGCTGCAGAGTAAATCACTCTGTGATTGGTCTATTCTGTACGCCATGCGTGACGTGAACGTTGATTGGGCGATAGTAAGTGACGGCTTAACTTATGGTTCGTTTTATACAAAAACGTCAAACCAATGACTTCATTGATGTATAATCCGACGAAATATCTAGGTACCTTGCAAGATGGCAGTCTAACGGAGCCAGGTGCGTAGATATTTTACCGGGTAATACTGAAGTCGCTCCGATTGGTAACACAATTGACAAACCCCGCCTGCCATCCCACAATTGAACATGACCCCAATTTTGAGCGCTATGTTTTATCATCTATGTTTTTAACTACCACTGACATCGGTGTAACTTATGCGCAGGTGCGCAGAAATCAATTTTTTGCATGGCGCGAAAATATCTCTGCCAATCATAGCGCGCCATGTGAACCCGCGAACGACCTCGTCCGCTATTGGCTGATGCGTACGCGCCATCGCGGCGTCTCGGCAGTCGGTACTTCTCAGTCGGTACTCGTCTGAGCGATATAGCACGAGACCACTTATTGTTGTATTTAAAATCTTATGTAGTTGCAATAAGTTCGTTATATCTCTGATTTTTTTATTCGGTTGGAGTCGGCGGCGGGTGGCGCTATTCTGCGCCATCGGGGCGTGTTAGTAAAGTGCTAGTACTGTAGATACTTTATTTTTGTTGTTATCTGTCAAAGGATGAGTTGCCGCCTAATACTGACATCGTTTTGAAGAGTGAAAATCTCATCCACTCATCTGAGGAAGTACTTATAGCCAGTTTAGACAGTTTACACAGACAAAATGCTTCATCTAAGGACCAAAGCCATTTGCAACAGCCTTCGGGACATTGTGGCCGCTACCCCGCACTCTGCGGTTTGTGTATTTTCGGTGTACAATAATTAGTATATTATGCAATTAGTGAATAAAAGACGGATTTAAAGCGAGGGCCATAGATGAATCATGAGCAAGTGCAGGATTTTAACGACTGAATCACGACCGTAGGGAGTGTTTCAAGTGTTAGAATCCTGAGCGACGCGAGTGATTCATGGCCCTCAATGTAAATCCGTACTTTATTCAAGAGTTGCATATTGTACTTTATATCATATTCATGACCACGAGAAAAATAAATAATTTAAGCTAGAATAGACACTTAATGAAGAAAAAAACCGGCCAAGTGCGAGTCGGACTCGCGCACCGAGGGTTCCGTACAAACCTGCAAGGTTTACAAAGTTCGTTCATTACGACAATCGAGTCATAACTATGGTATTTTTATTAAAAAATATATATTTTGTAATGTAACTAAAAATTTAAGGTTTTCGGAATTTTTCCTTTATGTGTGCTATAAAACGTTGCTTCATGCCAAATTTCAAGATTCTAGGTCGACTGGAAATACCCTTTAGGTTTTGATTCCCTTGCGAGTACTTGCGAGTTTCAAAATATGCAGCTTAAATTGCTGTTTCTTTTGATTGCGTTGACATAGAAGTTAGATTTTGTTACAGCTTAAAGGTATTATAGACCTGAGTATTTGGTATGAATTTCAATTTAATACCTCTACGCGTTTATGAGGAAATGGGTAGTAAGTTTAAAATTATTAAAAAAAAATATATTATGTGATGTAACTAAAAATTTATGGTTTTCGTAATTTTTCCTTTATCTATGCTATAAGACGTTGCTTCGTACCAAATTTCAAGATTCTGAGTTCACGGGAAGCACCCTGTAGGTTTTGATTCCCTTGCAAGTGTCGAAAATTTGCGGCATAAACGGCTGTATCTTTTGATTGCGTTGGCTTAGAAGTTTGATTTTTTCACAGCTTCAAGGGACAGTAGACCTGAGTAATTGATATAAATTTCAGCTTCATACCTCTACGCGTTCCTGAGAAAAAGGGTCTTGACAGACGGACGGACGGACAGACGGACAACAAAGTGATCCTATAAGGGTTCCGTTTTTTCCTTTTGAGGTACGGAACCCTAAAAAGGAAGGTTAAATTAATTAATATGCACATTAAAATTGGAACAATTAGTTAAATTAAGAGTCATTTTCTTTTTTTGCTGTAATGGCAGTAAAGAACACATTGAGGTACGGAACCCTAAAAAGGAAGGTTAAATTAATTAATATGCACATTAAAATTGGAACAATTAGTTAAATTAAGAGTCATTTTCTTTTTTTGCTGTAATGGCAGTAAAGAACACAAAACAGTTTTTACTCTAATGTTAAACATTCTCGAGGATTTACTTGAACAAAGAGTTTGTATGTCGAGTATTTTACGCAAGGAGATTGTATCGAGTATTTTTTGCGCATGGAGTTTGTATAAGCATTGAGATGGAGGTCGAATATATTGGTGTATTCTAAATTCAAACACAAAAATTAGTGATGAAAAGGCCTTATTATTCACTGTTTTCACTGAATAAAATAAGCTTTTTAGAGTGGGAATGGTATAAAGAATATTCTATCTATCTTATATTTATCTATGTTTATTTTTTTATCACTCGATGTTCGTCGTCTGCTGGACAAAAGGAGTTCATAGTTTATTATGACGAGTCTTCCTACTTGTTATTATGTTTGTTAATCAACTTTGGAATATACATCGAATTGTCATAGTAAACCACGAATTGTGGTTCTATGAAATAGGGCCGTCGGCACGGCACAAAGATATGCTCGCCATTAATTTATTTTAAAGGCATTTATTGGACACTTACTGGTGAACACAACATTTATACATCTATTTAGCATGCATTTCTTATGGCGGCTATACGTATTACACTACGTAAGTTCGTACTAGAACTTGGGTCACATGGGTCACCCAGCTTTGGGACGTACAAAGTTGACAATTACCAGTAATAAAATGGGCGTTCGGCAGACGGCCCTGATGAACACGATGGAATAACTTCTGAATAGACCAGTAGAATCTGCGAAGAAATGCGGGGTTGAATTGGGTTTATTCTTCTCCACGAAATCCGTATCCTCGGGCGCTGGGGTACGAAATAGGTGGGCTATTTTGTGCTAATCCACAATGAACGAGCAAGGACCTTAAACCTATTATTGATTCGCGGTACAAAATTATTGTCGTGTGAATAATCGTTTGTTCAACTGACTCACCTCCTAACAGAAAGACAGCCGAAACGCAGGGCCGGACTCAGTGAGATCGGGGGCCCCAACAAATCCGGGCTTCCGTGCGTCGGGAGATAGGAACCCCTGAAAATATAAACACTTGGAAGTTAAAAACCCATTTAGAGGCTAAAAAGTCCACCCATGCCGGGACTTGAACCCGAGACCTCTGGCTAACCATGCCAGCGCTCTTCCAACTGAGCTAATGGGCAAGTGTAGGCATCAGTGAAAATTCAAGCCTCTTTACAAACTTCTCTGTATTACGTACAGGCAGCGACATCTGGCCGAAGCAATTTACATCACTTGCAGCCCCGAGTAACCCACTTTGCAGTTAGATTTTTACATCGGAATGATATCGCTCTACTTACATGATTATATTCTTTTTGTTGCACTAACCCAAGTGATATAAATTGCCTCGGCCAGATGTCGCTGGAAAACTATGGAGGAAAACTTTTTGCACTAATCAGCTACGCAATGTACATCGAATTGTCATAAGAAACCGTGAATTGTAGTTCTCTAGTTTGGAGACCCCTGGTTTTTTTTTAAATTCTTTATTTACTGTGCCCTGTTTGACACAATATATACCTATCTACACTAAAGTGGAAAAGTTTGCATCCAGGGGGTAATCTCCGAAAGTAGGTACTTATCCGATTTAAATAAAACCTTTCACCAATATTTAGAATTGACCTTCACGGTAAACATAGGCTAAAACCACGCGAACGTAGTTGCGAGCACTGCTAGTAAGCTATCATCCTACTAATATTATAAATGTGAAAGTTTTTGAAGATGTTTAGATGTTTGTTACTCAATCGCGCAATAACGGCTGAACTTACGTGAAACTTGGCTTAAAGATAGACAAAGACCTGAATTGAGACATAGCATGCTTGATATCCCGGTAATGCGTTCCCGTGGGATAATATTTAATTTAAGGTACAAATAGACGGAGTTGTGCGAGCGAACGTTGTGTTTTAAAAATAGATGGCGTTGTGCAAGAATCGTATAAACGGATTCTGTGGCGGTACGAAGTTCGCCGAGACAGCTATCTATAAACCAATGATGTTTGCGCAATAAATAAATATTTTAATTTTAAAAACTCGCTCAAAGTCGCTCAGCGTCCGAAACGGGCTATAAGTACTCGGAGTCTCTTTGATGGATGGATCACATCAGAAATGAGACAATCCGCCAAATAGCCTATAAGATTAGCAAGCCAAACTCTTCCTTATATATTTATCTACTTATGCTGTTACAGCTTATATAATTTATATATATTATGTAGGTATTATAAGTTTTATTTTTTTATTATCGAGTATTGATTAGCAAATTTTGGTTAAAGTAAATCGTTTTATCCGTTTATCTCGTATGCCTACCAGTCAATTTCTTGCACCACCTGTAGTTCACTGGTAGAAAATGCTTATAGCATTAAGCCAGCCACATTGCCATTATATATTTTTTTACTAACGTGCAATAAACATATTGATAACTTTTAAACGAGCAATTCTTGTATTATATTATATAATCTGAATCTCGGAAACGGCTCCAACGATTTTAAAAAAGACACGGTAAACAAAGAAAAAAACCAGGTACATTCAGGTACCTACTACTTCTTACAACATAATCCGATCGAAAAGGCAATATAGTCACGCGGTACAAAAACGTGCCATACAAATCGGGCTCAAACTATGACGTCACAACTTGCCCGCAACGCCTTATAATGTATGAAGCCCTTATTAATATTTGAGTTATCTCGTAAAATAATGTTTTTATGCGCCTGCAGCCTTATAATAAAAAGTTTAGAATTCAATGAAAAAAGTATAAGTTTTTTATTATATGAGTAATTTTATTTTTCACATTTTAATGGTTTAAAAAATATTTTAATGGTTTTATTTTTTTATTTTTCCTAAGATTTTATGTCTTCTACGGTATATACGAGTAAGCGGAACTTACATTGGAGCGACATACACTCCAATCTAAGTTAGACGCAAGCTCCCCATTATTTTTATTATTCTCTTTATTTATTTTAATGACTTAGAATAGGTTAATAAAAGTAAAAAAATATAAAAAAATACAAAATATCTATACTATGATGATGATGATGATGATTTCCTCTTATCCCTTATCAGGGACATAGGGCTCGTATCTCCATTTCTCGCGGTCTTGTGCGGCAACTTCTAACTCGTTCCAATTGAGTCCCGTTGAAGCAGCCTCTTTCTCAACGGAACGCCTCCAGGTAGTACGTGGGCGGCCCGGCCGTCTCTTGCCAGAAGTTTGCCACGTTAGACTCTGTTTGGCCAGCTGGTTGTGGGGTCTTCTCAAGGTATGTCCAATCCATCGCCATTTTCTTTGCAGGATTTCCTTATTGATGGGCTTTTGGTCTGTCAGTTCCCATAATCTTGCATTAGATATGGTTCGTGGCCAATGTATACCGAGTATGCGCCGTAGACATATCTATACTATACTAATAATAAATCTGTAAGGGTCGGTCATGGAGTAAGTTAGTTTGTTTTCAGAGATATTGTGTTTATAGGCTCAATATATGATACTGAAACTAATTTCACGATTTTTAGAATTTTTTTCTGTATGTGTGTATGTATGTATGTTCCTCCATAACTCTTAAACCAATTATCCGAATTTGATGAAATTTGGTATAAAAACATATAGACATCTGGGACACAGGATAGGCTATTTAAATTCTAGCTCCAGTTATGATAAGACGTGGCCCCCATACAAATGCTTCGTAAAAATCGAAATGTACGCGAACGGAGTCGCGGGCACAGCTAGTATTTTATAAACCTATCCTAGTTGGCCACCGGTAACGGAGCTAGGCTCAAGCTACCGGTGGTTAGGGCCGCAGAGAGAGAAATCTCCGGACGATGCGCGCCGTGTCCAAGAGCACCGCCTTCTATATTATTATTATTATTAAAATTCTTTATTGCACTAATAACACAGATTAAACAGTACAAAGGCGAACAAAATGCTGACAGCATTTAAAAACTCGTCTGTACCTGCAAAAGGTGGCGTACTCGACGGTGAGACGTTGCTCTGCCTGCTGCAAAGCCATGGTCTCCCCTCCGACCCATCGGATCATGCGCACGTCCTCTTTCTCAAGGAATACGCCTAGATCCTCGGGTTTCGGAGTCTGAAAGTGGGTAGATTTATTGACTGATAGACTGTTCTTTTTGCGCGTCGGGCCACGCGCAATGTGGGGTTCCGTAGAAGGAGGGCTTTTTGACCTGCTTTACAGAACTAACAACTTCGTCGAAGTAATTTTCAATGGAATTTGTACGCATCGCATTTCTGTTGTTGTGCATATTATGTTTCTTATCTGCTTATTTTGCTGCTGTGATGTATCTTGTTGGTACAATAAATATCTTTCTTCTTCTTCTTCATTTTTCCTTTTATAAGTTGGTCGCCTATTAGTCGTTAACTTGTAAAGCCTACTGGAGGCCCGTTCAAGTATTAGGTAAGCAGATTTACTACAATTATTTACCCTCCCCCCCCTCCCCCTTCCTCCTCGTCAGCAATAGTAAGTAAGCAAAGCTTTTACCCCCCTCCCATGCTTACGTAAACATTGATGTATGCATTTTATTTTAATGTATTCAAATCGTCAATCGTACCGAAACGAAACAAACATTGGCGGAAGAAATTAAGACAAGCGAATAGCGCGCGGTGATTCCCCTACTCGGTTCTAACCGAGTACCTAAACGTATCCATTATTTTTGCGAATCCCTGAAAATGCGTTTCGTTTTCACAGACAAGTAGGGTTGCAATGTGTTCCAAGCAAAACCGACTAAGTTTTGTAGAAAAAAAAAGTAAAAAAATGAATACCTACATACTGCTGACGTAATCACAATCCAGACCACTCCCCCACCCCACTTGTCATAAAAAATAAGCATAACTAAGACCCCCCGCGCCCCTGTAGAGCTTACGTAATACTTAAATGGTAGCCGTGATAGTTTTCCTTTTGAGTTCATTATATGTGCTACTACCCTGAATTTTTTCACGTTTCTACAATCAACCGTTTAGCCGTGAGAGGGAGCGTGATTAATATATGTCTATGCGAATTTCAGCTTTCTCGTACTGATCGTCTCTGAGCTAGGCCGCGGACAGACATACGGAGAGACGTACAGACGGACAGACGGACAAACGGACAGGTGGACAGACAGACAAACGCATGGTGAAACTGTAAGGGTACCTTGCCGACTACGGAACCCTAAAAACTGACCTTATCGAACACCGTGAACTCCTCGTAGAAGCTCTGCGGGAAAGAGCCGAAGTTGACGCCGCTCAGGTCCACGTCGTCAATGGGGAGCGGGGGGTCGCCTATCGTGGCCACGGTATGCTGGAATATGTTATTTAAGTTAAATTTTCTTTTATAGATTTACGATAACAAATGTTTGGTATGTTAACAGAATTAAATAATGCAGTGTATGTACGTGAGACGGAGTCGCGAACAACTAGAGTGGCGACCGAGTACCGGAGGTAGAAGTGTAGGCCGGCGCTCAACCAGGTGGCGCGAAGACATTGACAAGGCAGCAGGGAAGTCCTGGAGAAGCAGCAGAAGCGACTGGCCCTTGCATGAAGAGGCCCTTGTCCAACTGTGGATATTGACGGGCTGAAGGTGATGATGATGGTAAACGTCCCTCCGTAGGGCACAGGCCTTCTCTCCGAGAGAGAGAGGGCTCAATTACCACGCGTGCCCCCCGCGGATTGGCAATTTCATGTGCTGAGGTATGTGAATACCTCAGTCACTCAGGTCTACTCTCGATGTTTTCCTTCACCGACAGCGTGTGGTATTGCTACTAGAAACTTACAAACAGAAATAACGTGCATGGTAACGATAAAATGGTAGGACTTTCGTGGAGTCATGGTTGGGCGTACTTCAGCTTCATTACCCAACTGCGAAAGACGTGTTTTTATGTATGGTGTTTATGACCACGTAGAGGGGAAACGGCTGGTCCTATTTTGACGGGAGGTATTAACGGCGCGAGTGTTACTAGTTATATATGACGACACGAAAAAACAAAACAGCTGACGTCAGTTGTCATAGTGCAGTAAAGCCAAAGTAAAGCACCTAAGAAGCTTCAAATAAAAAAACGTTAGAATTGTTATGGTGTCAACTAAAAAAGGATACTAATAATAAAACTTTAAAGGATATCTACACAAAAAATAAAAATAAAGCAGATAATTTGATACAAAGTGCAAAAAAAAAATATTACTCAAAGGCTTTTCAAAGTTGCTCTAATAATCCGAGAGGTATGTGGAAATTAATAAATAGTTTTTCTAATAATAAAGTAAAGACAAACGACATTTATCCTCCTAATTTACTCATAGGTCCTACTGCTATCACCGATGGCAATGAAGTTTGTGAACAGTTCAACGATTTTTTCTCTACTATTGGTGCTTTACTAGCTAATAAAATCCCAACACAGTATCACAATAATACAATTAACACAATAAATAATACACAAAAACAGAAACTTGAAGCATTGACGCCTTGTACAATAAAAGAAATAAATAAAATCATCGATGGCTTAGATGCAAATTGTAGTACTGGGATCGATGGAATTAGTACTAAATCAATCAAATGTATAAAAAGACCTATAATAGAAAGTCTCACAAGCTGTATAAATAGATGTCTAGTTGATGGTATTTTTCCTGATAGTCTTAAGATAGCTAAAGTAAATCCCATACATAAATCAGGCCCAAAAACCGATCCCTCAAACTACCGGCCGATTTCGGTACTTCCTGTGCTGTCAAAAATTTTTGAAAAAGTAATTTACAATCGTCTTACTCTTTACCTAAATAGTATAAATTTCTTCTTTAATAAGCAATATGGCTTTCGCTCACAGTCAAACACCTTAACGGCAACTCTCGATCTAGTAACCGAAATAAAGAACAACATTGATGAAAAAAAAATTGCACTCGGTATATTTATTGATCTAAAAAAGGCTTTTGATACCGTTAGCCACCCCATTTTATTACAGAAACTCGCTAGCACTGGAATTATCGGATCTGCGCTTAAAATGTTTGAATCCTACATGGAAAACAGGCAACAAATTGTAAAAATTGGCCAATATAAAAGCAATCCGAGAACTGTAACGTACGGTATCCCCCAGGGCTCAATTTTAGGACCATTGCTCTTTTTAGTCTACGTAAACAATATAAGTAATATCAGTCTTCACGGGGACGTAACACTTTACGCTGATGATACATGCCTTTTTTATTTTGGGCATTCTCTTTTAGACATAATTGCTACTGCACAAGCCGACCTAAATTTACTTAGTTCCTGGTTCAAATATAACTTATTAACTATAAACACACAAAAGACATCATACATGATATTTGCCGCTTAAAATAAAAAAATCCCGGACTATCCACATCTTACAATAGACAACGACACAATTCATAGATCCAAAGAAGAAAAATATTTAGGACTCATTCTTGATGAGAAACTCACTTGGAAAGGTCATATACAACATGTGAAATCAAAAATAGTGCCTTTAACAGGAGCCTTACATAACATGGTCCGTTATGTTCCCTATAAACTGCGCACTCTTATCTATAATGCATTAGTAAAATCACACCTCGAGTACCTTATAGAAGTCTGGGGCACAGCTAGTAAAACAAATTTAAAAGAATTGCAGAGGTCACAAAATAAAGTCATCAAAATCTTATTTAACTACAAATATGACACCTCGACAAAATTTTTATACGAAAAGACAAAGTTACTTAATATCCGTCAAATATATACATATAAAACATGCATACTAATAAAAAAAATATTGAAGAACGATATACATACTAATATAAACCTAAGTCGAGTCAAATCACCTCAATATAACTTGAGAAGCAAACGCAAAAACAAACTTAAATTAAGAACACCACGAACTGAATATGGTAAAAGAAATGTGATGTATGAAGGAGTCCAACTTTATAATAATTTACCGGCCGAAATAAAGGACATAGAAAATATGAATGCTTTTAAAAATAAACTTAAACTACATGTCTCAAATTATAGTTAAGCTTAATCTTACCTTAATGCATGCCATATAATTTTTATCTAATTTTAAGTTTTATTTTCTCATTAATTAAGCGAACTGTAAGTTCTTTATGAGAAATAAATATCTTTGAACCCAAACGTTAGAATCCCAAAAATACCTTACAAACACCTCAAAACCCGTGTACCAAAACCATCTGATACCACTGATCGCGTCGTCTCTGTCTCCGCCGATGACACATTGAATTTTTCAAGGCAAATCAATTTGGGCTGATCCAATGACTTTAGAAGCCCAAAAATTCTCCACAAACTACCTACTAAGGCCGCCTCAAAATCAACTTACCAAGAACATCTGATAGGTCAGCGGCGGGATACCCCCGTTCGCCCTCAACACCTCATCCGGTTCCCAGAGCGTATGGGACACGTGTTCCTTGCAGACTACGCCTATCTGCTTGCACTCGCGACGGATCGCGTCGTCTCTAGCGCGCCAGACTGGCTCGCAGTCCTGCTCGAAGCAGAGTTTGCGGATGCCTGGAGGGTAGAGGGAGGAAAATTAACAGATTCTCTAGTAAAAGTTTTTTCCTCTGTGGTAAAAGCATCGGTACTTTCGGGTGAAATGGACTTGGGGCTATGTTTGTGGCGAAAACGTGGTTTCCAGCGAATGATACATATGTCGCGCAGGCAGATGTCTCAAAACAAAAATATTATTCATCGTGCTGGCTAACGTGTATCAATCTAACAGGACCCCCACAGAGTTAGGACCATCTTATGCCCGTTAAAACGATTCTCACCGAACTCTTCCCAGAGCCGCCGGAGCACAACCACCGGTTTCCCCTTCAGCATCAGAAGCCTGCCGCCGTGCTTCTTAAATTGGCGGTCCAGGTCATCGAGAGCTTCCAGGAGGTAGCGCATCCGGTTGTACCCCACTATCTTGGTACCTAGAACCAGAGGGACAGAATCAAACACTAGAGCGAGCCAAATACTAACAGAACACGCACACATAACAATCACTTGAACAGGCGGTCCAGGTCATCAAGAGCTTCTAGCAGGGTCGATGTGATTTAAATCGCTAATTAAAATCATGTGATTCAAAAAAAAAACAGCGGCCAAATCGGCCATAAATTGACATAGACCTTCCCCCGTCATAAACTACGGCGCGCACACATGTGTCCAATGCTATGTTAACCTACGGCATTGAGAAGGCAGCCAAATTAGTCTTCCTTACCCTTAGGTTGGTACTTAGAACAAGAGGGACGGAATGAGGGCCAGAAGGTAGCGCATCCGGTTGTGCCCCACTCTAGCTTGGTACCTAGAACCAGAGGGAGGGAATGAGGGCCAGAAGGTAGCGCATCCGGTTGTGCCCCACTCTAGCTTGGTACCTAGAACCAGAGGGAGGGAATGAGGGCCAGAAGGTAGCGCATCCGGTTGTGCCCCACTCTAGCTTGGTACCTAGAACCAGAGGGAGGGAATGAGGGCCAGAAGGTAGCGCATCCGGTTGTGCCCCACTAGCTTGGTACCTAGAACCAGAGGGAGGGAATGAGGGCCAGAAGGTAGCGCATCCGGTTGTGCCCCACTCTAGCTTGGTACCTAGAACCAGAGGGAGGGAATGAGGGCCAGAAGGTAGCGCATCCGGTTGTGCCCCACTCTAGCTTGGTACCTAGAACCAGAGGGAGGGAATGAGGGCCAGAAGGTAGCGCATCCGGTTGTGCCCCACTAGCTTGGTACCTAGAACCAGAGGGAGGGAATGAGGGCCAGAAGGTAGCGCATCCGGTTGTGCCCCACTAGCTTGGTACCTAGAACCAGAGGGAGGGAATGAGGGCCAGAAGGTAGCGCATCCGGTTGTGCCCCACTAGCTTTATACTTGTACCTAGAACCAGAAAGATGGAATGAGCGTCAAATACTAACAGAACATCCACACATTACAATTACTTGTCATGTGCTATTATGTAACTGTCCTGTAACGGGCCCTACAGCCCTATTGCATAGACCTACAATTCGTGGTTTACTATGAACATTCGATGCAGATTCATAAGAAAAATAAGAAGACACAATGTGCATCGAATTGTCATAATAAACTTGGAATTGTAGTTTTATGAAACGCTTTATGAAAGCGTTTCAAAGCTTTATGTAGTTTTATGAAACGCGGCCGCGTTTCATAAAACTACAATTCCAAGTTTATTATGACAATTCGATGAACATTGCGTCTCCCTTTTTTACTTATGAATCTGCATCGAATGTTCATAGTAAACCACGAATTGTAGGTAATTGTAGCCCTGGTGTACAATAAGGAATACCTACTATTCTATCTGACTGTCTCGTTGGTCTAGGTCAGGGTTTCTCAAAGTGTGGTGCGCGAACCCCTAGGGGTTCGCCATGCGGCGGTAGGGGGTTCGCTACAAGATTTACATAATGTAATATTATACCAATTGTACTGTACTATGTTATTGTTAAATTCTCATATGTAATTCCTGGTGTACATACAATAAAGAATATTCTATCTATCTATCTATCTATCTATCTATTTTGAATTTCTGTATTTTCATACGGACTTTTCTTAGAAATCCTCTCAACTATATTTTATAACATAGGTAGATCTACTGATTATCCTTTTTCAAATCTTTTGACTTCTACCAATTTTATAGTCTATCTACAAATTTTCTAAAACTAGAGTTGGCAACACTGGTATGCTCAGTCTTTATTTGTTTTATTTATTGTTACATGCGCTTACCGCCTAACCTAACCTAACCCCCCCAGTTATAGGTTCGTTGTCTTCTAGAAACTTTGACAGGGGTACGTGGAGCCATACGTTTGAGAAACCCTGGTCTAGGTCTAGCGGTATCACGTCTGATTACCATGTCTTCGATTCCCACTGAGGACCGCCATACATTTGTAAAAATGGCCTCAGTCTGAGTGTATTTCCATGTTTGTGATATTCTTGTCTGGTCAACATAGCACAGGGTATCCTAGTTTGGGACCAGTCAAGTGATTGTGTTGTGTGGATGATTTATTTAATTGTTCACATTTAAAAGCCTTTTATTTTTTTAACAAATATCGCCAAACTGCGGTGCAGTTTGTTGGCGTCGCGCTCTATCTATGTATCTATTGATTTATCTATCTATCTTAGATTAAGTTCACCTTCTGCGGTCGACTGGGACAAAATATGTAAATCCGATTATTGTATATTTATTTTACGTGCAATAAAAGTATACCTATAAAATTATATTTAGCGCTTGAAATCACCAATCCGCGGTGGGAACACGTGTTAATAAAGCCCATAATTTCTCTCTGAGAGAAGGCCTGCAGTGGGACCTTTAAAGGGTAAGGAAGTATACATAAATGAAGAGATTTTGTAATTCCTCGCAGTAAAAAATTACGACGACTTTTCGATAAAAACAATAGTTTTAATAACAAAACGTGTTGATTGCGCAAATATTTACCAAGAAAAAAAAACCGGCCAAGTGCGTGTCAGGCCACGCGCAATGTAGGGTTCCCTTAAAAGACGTTTTTTTTATCTGCTCTACAGAACTAACAACTTCATCGACGTTATTTTCAATGGATTATGTACGATATTTTACTTTTATAAGTTTGTTGCCTACTACTCGTTAACTAGTAAAGCCTACTTAGTCGTGATACGTTTCCTTTTAAGTTCATTATATGTGCTACTACCCTGATTTTTTCACGTTTCTACATTCAACCGTATAGCCAGGAGAGGGGGAGGGGGACACCGGGACACCCTACTCGGACAAAAATTTGCGCTTTAAAGCTTAGATGATATTTTGCAAACGAGAGCCTAAATCAAAAAATGGTCTTCCTGCACCCACAATATTTATCAACACACCAATCCCCATATGATGAGAAAAAAAATCATACCCACTTTTCATGTTAGGGCAGGTACAGAAAAAAAATTCCAACATTTTATTCTTTAACTTTGTCGGCGTGATAAATATGTGTATACCAAATTACAGCTTTCTAGTTACCACCGGTCTTTGCACTTGGCCGCGGACGGACAGACAGATAGACAGACAGACAGACGGACGGACGGACATGGCGAAACTATATGGGTTCCTTGTCTAACTACGGAACCTTAAAAACGAAGGACGATCTATAGAAAAAGAATAAGTTTGAAGTAGCAAGGAGGTTGCATACTTTTTGGCAGGCGCAAACAATAAATAAAAAATTTCACCGTACACTTCAGTCGCGCCCTTATACGTACTTATACCTACGTACATTTTGTCTGGAAAATTTTGTGTTTCATAATAAAAGCAAACAAGTTTCAAGTTGGTTCAAGGGTTTCGTTATAACGGACTTATAACGCGTGCCACGAAAATATACATTTATTTTACCTGAAGTGAAATAAAAGAGTTTCACCACTGAAAGTTCTGAAACCTTGAAAACATTTTTCCAACTGCGAAACTCCACAACGTTTCGTTGAAATAACTAACTTTGGCTTTTACATCTACGTAATGAAATATATACAGCGTCTTGGCACCTTCCCTCATTAGATGGGTGAAGAGACCACCCGGACGCTGCCGTGCCTGGGGCATTGTTTTAGATGGATTAGGCTTGCCCAGCACCTACACCATCCTGACAGTTTAGTCGGCCTAGCCCACAGGAAGGACAAGTCAATACGTGCGAAGCCAAACAAGCAGCGGGTTTTATTGAAATAATGCAATACCTAAAAATTGTTTCTTCAATAACCGTAATCAAACCATTTTCAATCAGCAAATGTTTGAAATTCTCAATTTTATTTTTGTCTTTCATATAATTTCATACAACTTAACGCGGTCAATTCATATGAAAAATAAAAAATCTATTTGGGAACTTTGAATATTAAAATCTATACCTATGTGTAGAGATTATTTTTAAAATGCTCAATTTCTGTAACAGCCCAATTAGAGGTGGTGTTTTACAAACCGCTTTTGTTAGACGAGTTTTTTTTTCAGATTTTTATCTTTCGAAACATGAGGGTTTAAATAATTTTTCAAGCTCCCCATCTCGGAAAGAGTATTTTTACTCTTCGATATCTGAGTGCAAAAGCCGTTTTTATCCGCTAGAGGATAAAGTAAATTGGATTTAGAACATCGAGTGCACTAAGTTTGTAAATTCAAAACATCATTAAACCTATTTACATCTACCTCCATGGTGCCGAATTTATTATACTACTTTTTTAATTTGTTATAAACTCAGACTCAGAACCTCCTTTGTGTTCTTTTTTGCATTTAGTCATTTCCTCGATGAGGTGGGATGAAAAGTTACGTGTTGCACTCGAGTGCAAAGATTTTTCACCTCGTGCTCTTTTGATTCCCTCGCTAACGCTCAGGATTCTAATTTTTGAATCCTTCGCTTGCTCTGTCATCAAAATTGAGCACGCGGTTAAAAAGCAACTTTGCACTCTTGTATAAAAAATAACTATTATTAGATTCGCCCTTTACCAACGTCGCAGTCTGCAGTAAATTATAGGTAGTCCTTTCTATCTACGTAACATATATTATAACAAAGCATTTATTTTTTCTCTTCAAAAAACAGGAAACTTAACATAAATATTCATAACCGAGAACAAAAGTTGTTGTAAATGACAACCTCCAACCGACATTGTTTCAGGAATTGTGCTTTTCAGAAATAACCCTTTACATTATGTATAATCTAGGAAGGGGATGAAGGGTGCGCGCCGGCTTTATCTCGGCCTTTCTTACCCATAACAATAGTTTACCGCGCTGAAACTGCTCTTAAAACCAGTTCCAGAAAGACAGTCACCAGCAGACTCTCCGTTGAAGTTGACCAAGGGAAAGAAAGAGACGTTCCAATAATCCTCAGCAGAAACCAGTTTCTGACGCGTAGCGATAGCTCGCTAGATAAAAAACAGCTTTCAAAACCAGTTGCAGAAAAACTTAGCAGCAGTTTCATAGTTATCGGACACAAAAGGAAGAATCAGCTTGCCGGGTGAAAACAGCTCATAAAACCACCTCCAGTAAAACTAGAATACACTTACCAGCATTATCTCCGTCGAAAATACACAGGGGGAAGAAAAACACACTTCAATCACCTTAGCGAAGCCAAATTACTGACGGTTTGCGATTTGCGATAGCTTGCTGGATAGAAATATAATATTTTAAACCAGTTTCAGAAAAACTTTGCAGCAGTCTCTTTGTCAGGGAAAAAACAACTATGGCCTTTGCATCTACGTAATGAGAAACGTGGACACTCACGTTGGGGGGTGGTCCACAAATTTAAAGTCGCTCAGCGTGCTATGGAAAGGGCTATGCTCGGGGTTTCTCTGATAGATCGAATTCGAAACGAGGTGATCCAAGACTTTGTGCCATGATTTTATAGGGAAAGAATGGTTTTATCGATGTTTCGTATGATATTTTCTCAATAAAAATACCTATATAAGCAGCCTATATATGCCCCACTGTAGGGCACAGGCCTTCTCTCAGGGAGAGTATGGGCTTAATCGCCACGCGTGCCCACCGCGGTTTTTCTTTTTCTTTATACAGGCACATACATTGCTTCTGGCCCCACACTAGGATACCCTGTGTCGTGGGAACCAGAAACAACGACATAACAAACATGTAAACATCCAAGACCTGGGGTTTTTTTTGTCCCCAGCCGGGATTCGAACCCGGGACCTCTCGCATGGTATGCAGGTGCACTACCGCTGCGCCACGAGGTCGTTTTCAAACGCTGAGGCATTGAGGGATTGGCGATTTCAAACGCTGAGGCATATGAATCGCTCAGACACTCGGGTTTCCTCAGGATGTTTTCCTTCACAGTTAGCGAGTGGTATTGCTACTATGACTTCACAAATAAAGTCATAGGTACATGCCCGCACCGGGAATCGAACCTGGGTCTCTCGCTTCTGAGCTCAATGTTCTACCCACTAGGCTACCACCGCTTCGCTTATCGACCGCTTGCCGGTTAAAAATAGTTCTTAAAACCAGTTAGAGAGAAACTACAATACACTTACCGGCAGTCTCTCCGTCGAAGATGAACAGGGGGAAAAATGGGGCGCTCCGGTCCTCCACCGCGAAGCGCAGGGACGGGTTGTCATGGAGACGGAGACCGTGGCGGAACCACAGCACGCTGCCGCCCAACATGCTCGCTCAACGTTGGGCACTGGTGGGTTCGATGGTCAGACTGGGAAGGAAAAAAATGTAGTTAAATAATTTGTCGATGCTACTTACTAACCGTTAAGGAGTGACCTTATGAGAAGATAATCTTGGCGGCAGTAACACTGACTGCCTCGTTGGTCTAGCGGTATCACTTCTGATTATCATGCCGGAGGTCGTGGGTTCTATTCCCACTGGGGGCCGCCGTACATTTGTACAAATGGCCTCTGTTTGTGCGTATTTCCATGTTTGTGATGTCCTTGCCTGGTTACCATAGCACAGGGTATCCTAGTGTGGGTCCAGGTCAAGTGATTGTGTTGTGTGTAAGTTATATTATCTTATCAGTTTCAAAATTATAAATGCATAACATGCTTAGTTTCGTGTCCGCGTTACTAACCGTTGAAAAGTGTCCCCGGAGACTACCCTGGCTGCAGCATCAGGTTATTTCTATCATTTTAGTGTATTGTCATCACGGACCTAGCTATGCTCAATCCTCGAACTAAAACTTTCGTAAGCACTAGCTACACATGATTAACTTCATTCCGGATTCATCATCATCATCAGTCATTTGACGCCCACAGGATATAGGCCTACTTCGCAGTTTTCATAACCACGAGGGGTTTTGCCGTAATCGCCACGCTTTGCAGGCGGGTTGGCGATCGCAGTATGCGGTCGGAATCTCAGGAAGACGCTGCTGCCCGTCGCCTGGTAATTGATTTCCTTAGTCGCCTTCTACGACATCCACGTAAGGAAATGGAGTGACGTTATTCTTAATCCGGCGCTACGTGGAACCAGATTTACTTAATTGTTATTTGTCGGAAGAGTCCGACCAGGTAATTGAATCCGGAATTTAGTTAATAATGCGCAGTCCTGTCAGAACCCTGACGTTTATGATAGCGCCCCTAGTAGCATTTTTGATCGGCCACAATTGGCCAACGGTAGGGTTATTGATGGGATATGGTTAGTTAAATCGCCCACATGGAACTTGTATTGGCCCCACGAAGATCAATGACGCTATTATGCCGAGCTGATTCCCAACAGTGGGCCTTGACGCTTTTTTGCTACGGTTGGCCGAACAACGTTGGTACAACTGCAGTAAATAAAGGTTGGCCCAACCGAAATTTGAGACAACTGGCCAACGGTAGGAACATTGTTAAAATATGGTTAGTTAAATCACTCACATGCAACTTGTATTGGCCTAACAAAGACTCAATATCGGTTATTATGCCGACTGATTACCAACCTTGGGCCTCTCTCGAGTGCGAGGGGGTTGCAGAGGGTGCAGGGGAGGGGTGGTCGCCGCGCGCGCCACTAGGGCGTCCGCCATTTTGTGTGAATCATTTTATTTCGAGTTCGACGTGGTGCGGCAAGAAAAATATAAAATATGAAAAGCTTGTGAGCGAGTGAAGTGAAATGTCAAGTTTTCGTGATTCTCACCAATTCTCACTCATGTATTATAAGGTGCTGGAGTTTGAAGACAATGCCAAAGGAAAGCTGGTTTATGCTACGTAAAAAAGAATGCCTGTGGCCGCCATATAAAACATAGAGTACCTAATTTCAACAAATGTTTGGTGACGCAAGACTTGCCCGACGAAAACTGGGCCATGTATGCTGTTGAGCATAATATGTTTGAAACTGGTAAGTCGGCTTTGATCATTTATAGTTTATAATATAGGCACTACCTAATTGGCACTTCCTAACCTCTTTGCACGCCTACTAATCTTTCTTCCACCTCCTGCGGTCGATTGGAATAAAATGCTTGTGCATTAAGTCTGCCGTATTGTACATTAGGCTAGTGCAATAAAAGTATTAAATAACAATAATAATCCGATTTGAAAGACAAAGGTACCTAGTTGTTGTAACGGTTTTACATACTAACCTTTTGTACAATTACATTCTGACCTTTTGTATGCCGGTTTGTCCGTGAACCCAAACTAGCACTAATGGCTTTTTAGTCAAATACTATTTTATAACAGTTTAAACCATTCATTTTCAGATGATTTAAAATCAGCGAGGGAAAAGTGCAAAAAAGCAGAAAGTGAGTCTAACCTAGTCTCAGAAAATAGTGTTATAGTATTTCAAGGCAAAAAGTACGCTTTCCGAGTGAGTTGTATTGTTGCTGATGCACCAGCAAGAGCTTTTCTTAAATGTATAAAATCGCAAAACTCTCTATATGGCTGCGAGAAATGTACACAACAAGGAATTTACATTGGTAGAACAACATGGCAAAATACTTCAAATTCAAATCTTAGAGCTGATGATTATTTTCACAAACAACAATATGAAGATCGCCAATTAACTAAAACTATTCTAACAGAAATTAATATTGGGTTAGTTACTGAAGTCCTTCTGGATTACATGCACGGTAAAAAAATCGTCAACGCCGAAGAAGGAAAATACTATAACTAAAATAGTTTTAGATGACGGTTGCAATATTAGTATTAATTCCTGTTTCAATACCAAAGATGGATATTTTAAGAGTAAAAGCTATCAAAAAGATTGAGAATAGTAATTATTTCTCATTAGATTGATTATTTTTTAAATAAGACTTACAAAATACCTATTGAAAGCTGTAGCAAAATGTTTTCTATGACCTAATTTTTATGATAACGATCTTGTGTGCATTCCATTTGTGAACAGAAACTTGTGCCATTGAATAATTTTATATATTATTAGACACATAAGATGTAATTACAGCCTAATTTTAATAAATTTTTATTGAGTATAAGGCTCAATAAACAATGTTTTTAATTTCGTTATTGTAATTCTCTCACTCTCACAAACATACGTTTGTTTATTATTTGAAAGTGTGCTTAATGGAATATTTTAAATCAATGAAGCATTGTGACAAAATGTGATAGTGATTGAAAACAGAGATAGTTTTATATTACCCATATGATCCTACCGGATATGTACTATGGGGGGAAAATTCTGCAGATCCACTTTTCGCTCTTATTATAATTGTAATAAGAGCGAAAAGTGGATCTGCAAATTTTTCCCCCATGGTACCTAACCAGCATCCCAACAACGTTGGTTAAATGTATCATTCCTATACAAAGGCCCTACGAGAAATACATTACGTGGCCCTTTGTAGGATTCCTATACAAAGGCCCTACGGAGAAATACATTATGTGGCCAACTGTAGGATTTCTATACAAAGGCCCTACAGAGAAATACATTATGTGGCCCTCTGTAGGAGTTTTCACATAGGCCCTCCGTTGTCGGCCCTTCAGCAAAACATGCGGCCAAATCTAACCGTTGTCCAACCAAAGTCATGTATGTGGCCCAACCAAATGCCTACCAAAAATGCTACTAGGGCGATTAGTATTGAATTAGACGGTCGGACGGTTGGAATCGTTGGGGATCTGGTGGTACGCGTAATATAGAAGCAGAATTAAAGAATTACATAAATACATACATGCATAAACTCATGCCTGTATCCCAGAGGGGTAGGCAGAGACCAGGGACTGCCACTTGCCACGATCCTGACAGATCACTTTCGCTTCCCCAACATTGATTAGTCGTTGCATGCACGCACGCCGGTTTCGTGTGCTTTTTATCTTGCCCTTTGCTAATAAATCCCATATTTGGTCGAAGTATGTCCGCCTGGGTCGTCCCTTACCGGCCCTTCCACCCATATTCGCTCGATATATTTGTTTCGCCAATCATTCTTCCTTCATCCTCTCCATATGTCCAAACCAAGGCAACATTCCTTTCTCAATTATAGTCACTACATCCTCTTTCAGTCCACAACGTTCTTTAAATTAAAGAAGTAAGTAGGTATGGAAAATATTCTCACTGGATCTTCTTTAAGCAGTGAAACAAAAGTAAAACTACTGAGAAAAAACTCACTAGTCCGCTAGTCGAACTGTTCAGTGAAACTAGTGGAAGTTCACTATAACTCTGCGGCTTATCAATATAACTTTGCAGCAGTCCACGGCACAGCGACCTTCACATACGTACGTGCACTACAATCAGTTATATTAAGGGCGATTTTGCTACAAAAATGTAAAGGTTGACCTATCTCAATCTCAACTCAATAGTTGGACTGCCTACGTATATTAGCAGTACCTAGTAGGTAATACGTGGCAACAGCAGTGGTAGCCTAGTGGGTAGAACATTGGACTCGGAAGCGAGATACCCAGGTTCGATTCCCAGTGCGGGCATGTATATATGACTTTATTTGTGAAGTTATAGTAGCAATACCACTCGCTAACTGTGAAGGAAAACATCGTGAGGAAACCTGAGTATCTGAGCTATTCACATCAGCGCTTGAAATCGCCAATCCGCGGTCGGCACGCGTGGTAATTAAGCCCATACTCTCTCCCTGAGAGAAGGCCTGTGCCCAACAGTGGGACGTACATAGGCTACTTATGTAGGTAATACGTATGAAAAGCGATCAGGGCCGAGTTTCATAAAACTACAATTCGTAGTTTACTATGACAATTCGAGGTACATTGCGTAGCAGAGTCTACTTGTTTATCTTTGGGTTAATCGACTTTGCAATGTACATCGAATTGTCATAGTAGGTATAATGAAATTGTAGTTCTATGAAACAGGCCACAGAAGTGAGCCAAAGAACGTATTTGGAGTGCGCCATCTGACATCTATAATTCAATACCTTATCCCGTTATTCGAAAACAATGTGTAACTTAATTTTAATTTTGACATTTAATTACAAAATTGTTATAATTTTAATTTGACATACAAATACATAGTTATTGCATGCTTGCATAAATATTCATAAGCAAAGACGGGCAGCACATGGAATGCACTGAAACTCTGTATATACAGATCTATTTTATTTACCCATGTACATGAATAAACGATGCTTTACTTTACAAGCTGTCCTAGAAATTGTATGTTTCTTAATTCCCCCTATCCACTGTCCGTGTGGCGCCGGATTAAGAATAGCGTCACTCCGTTTCCTTCCGTGTATGTCGTAGAATGGGCAGCGATTATGGCAAAACCCCTCATGGTTAGGCAAACCATGAGGGAGGCCTATGTCCTGCAGTGGGCGTCAAATGGCTGATGATGATGATGATGATAATACCCCCTTAACAACACACTCGCTCGACTGTGAGAACTGAGAACAAATGCAAATTGCATTCGCGTAATACAATAATGGTTCGATTAGCCGGCTTTGCGTGTGACAGGGTTTTACGTAACAAGCTTGGCTTAGGTTTAAAATTGACCGGCATTTCTTACACGGGCTGATGCATCAAAGTCTGATTGAGGCGCATTGAGAAGAGGGAACACAGAATATAACAAAAAGAATATGTGTAGTGGATCCCACTTCTGATAACGATTTTGTTCAATACTCACATTTATGCCCTACGCTATAAAAGCTGCCCTGGGTATGTAGCGGCGGCGGCGGCGGTGAGATGAGAGTAAAATGCAAAAAAAAAATGCAATAAAAAAACGAATAAATGTATGTAATAAATTACTAACGAATGTTGATGAGAAAGAGGTTTGTCAGGATCCCTGGCCTACCCCTCCGAGATACGGGCGTGAGAGTGTTTGTACCTCATATAAAATCAGCGCTTTCTTGACCAAGCATAACGTAGGTTCAGTCGACACCACATAAACCTTTACGTCTATATACTTAGTTTAAAAGAGATAAACCCGTTATTAGCCTTACTTGTAATTGAATTCAAAAATTCTTTATTGCACAACAAAGGTATGTGTACAAAGGAAGGACTATTTGGCCTACCTAAATAATGAGATTATTTATACAGCGTCCAGTGGGACCTTCCCTCACACTAGATGGGTGAACGGACCATTCGAATGCTGCAGTGCATTGGACATTGTTTTTTAGATGAAGTAGTCTTGCCCAGCACCTATACCTACCACCCTGAGCTTAGTCGGCCTAGCCCACAGGAAAGGCAAGTCAATAAGTGCGGAGTCAACCAAATCGCGAGTTTCCTCACGATGTTTTCCTTCACAGTTAGCGTATGGTACTGCGATCGCCAACCCGCTTGCCAAGCGTGGCGATTATGGCAAAACCCCTCATGGTTATTGGTTATGAAGACCACGAAGGAGGCCTATGTCCTGCAGTAGGCATCAAATGGCTGATGATGATGAATGCTACTACAAATTTGCAGATGTACGCAACTTTGAAAATAAACAAACTCATAGCTACATGCCCGAACTGGGAATCTAATCTGGGTCTCTCGCTTCAGTCTATTGTTCTACCACCATTTTGCAAGGAACGACCTACTATTAGACATAAATGTACTTTATTACGCTGTTGATTTTTAAATTACAAACTATACGAGGTGCAAGAAAATCCCCATACAATATATCTGAAAAAGGGTTCAGTACCCCCCCCCCCCCATTTTTGGGGGGGCTACTTGTCAATGCGAACTTTTACTATGAAGAAAACTTCAACACTTTTGCCTACAGCCGAAAACAACAACCAGCTAGCCGGTATAATTAACATTTAAATAACCCTGTATTATTTCTGGCGTAAATAACATAAAAACTATAACTTAACTAGCAGACTCGGCAAACGTTGTTTTGACATAATTATTAAGCCTACGACCTATTCTCACACCTACCAAATTTACACAAAAAAATCATAAAAATCGGTGAAGCCGTCTCGGAGGAGTTCGATAACAAACACTTTGACACGAGATTTTTATATATTAGATTAATTAATATAGTAATCTTACTCTAAAAACGGTATCCCGGCCAGAACGAACGACACAACGCACTGAAGTCAAACCGACAACTGTCTGAAAGTAGGGCGCAGGTAGCCAGTTAGCGACAGGCTTCCAATCAGTGGCGTAACTATAGGGTGGCAGGGCTGGCGAAATGCCACGGGCCCCCACCCGTCGGGGGCCCGCGGTCCGTGAAGCGGCGAGCTCGGATTCAACCTAACATTTTTAACAAAATTTAGAAAAAAAACTAGCTTTTGCCCACGACTTCGACCGCGTATTCCGCGAAATATTCCGCGAGTATCCTAAAGAAGGAAAACATCGTGAGGAAACCTGGGTGTCTGAGCTATTCACATACCTCAGCGCTTGAAATCGCCAATCCGCGGTGGGCACGCGAGGTGATCAAGCCCATACTCTCTCTCTCTCTGAGAGAAGGCCTGTGCCCTACAGTGGGACGTATATAGGCTGCTTATGATGATCCTAAAGAAAGTTTTTTTTTAAATTTCACTCTTAAAGAGAAACCAGGAATAAGCAGAACACAATTAGATGCCAGTTCGTCACTTATGAAGTGAGAAACATGAAAATTTGTGTTCATAGGACCCTTCAAAACAAAAGTCCGTTACTTCAGCTTTTTGGAAATTCATCCCCTAAAGCGGCTGGATAAGGAGGGCCGAGGACAGGAAGAAGTGGCATAATGCCTTGGAGAGGCCTATATCTATCAGTGGATTAACATGGCTCTATGAATTTGTACTAAGTTTCAAAAATATCCGAGCCCAATATGTCTCATTTCCTGTACAAACTTTGGCACCTTTTCATCTTCTTAGGGGTGGAACTAAAAAAAATCGTTGCCCTTTGTGGTGGTCCTAAAATTCAGTTAATGTACATCTATGCCTAGTTTCGTATAAATAACACCATAAATATTTTACTTCCCGTTCTTTGACACCCCCTTTCATCCCTTTAGGGGTTAAAATTCGTTGAATTCTTATTTCTTGTCTTCATCATAAAGAACCCTCTGTGCAAAGGGTTCAGCTTTCTAAGTCCAAAGGTTTAGGCTGGGCGTTGACTTGGCCTTTTATACAGGGTTATTTCTAAAATGCGTAATCAACGATATTAATATCGTTGCGCGTAATACCTGAAACATGTCGGTTAGAGTTTGTCATTTACTTTTGTTTTACGACTTTTGATTTATATTCTTATTGTTGCACTAACCCATGCTGAGGGCAATTTTAAAACCCTATTTAGAGGCTAAAAATTCCACCCATGCCGGGACTCGAAATTTCATCGATGCTTGCACTTGCCTATTAGCTCAGTTGGGAGAGCGCTAGCACGGTCGCGGGTTCAAGTCCCGGCATGGGTGGAATTTTTAGCCTCTAAATAGACTTTTGATTTGTTTGTTGAATAAAAATTTTTTTAAGAAAAAATATTTAGAAATTGACGCGGTTTTTCTGTTTTTTTTTGTATATTAGATTTAATTTAAATGCACAAAATGTTAGTAATACTTTTGGGTAACTACTTAAGTGGCTCATTAAAATTACATTACAACGTGACGATTTTTACATACAATGAATTTGCCTCGGATGATATAGTTACGCCACTGCTTCCAAGAATCCCTTCTGGAACTTTCCGCGGGAGAACAAAAATAACTTCTTTTCAGAGTCACAGAGGGTACAAATAAACAGCTGATAAAGCTCAGATTTTTACTTTCGTTGCAAATGCTGATTATAAAACCAGAACAGTCCCAGTCGGAGTTGGGTTCTGTTATCACGATAAAACCCGTAACGTAACAAAGTAGTTTTTTTTAAACGTTACTTACTGGGCAATATATTATGTTTTTTTAGAATTGTGTCGAGAAATAAATAAAATATATTTTTCTTTCTTTCAAATATAAATAACTTCCACACAACACAATCACTTATCTTGGTCGCAAACTAGGATATCTTGTGTTATGGTAACCAGGCAAGGACATCACGGAGATGGAAATACACCCACACTGAGGCCATTTGTATAAATGTACGGCGGCCCCCAATGGGAATCGAACCTACGACCTCAGGCATGGTAATAAGACGTCATACCGCTAGACCAACGAGCCAGTAAGAAACCAAGCAGAGTTACTTACGTTACGTACTATATTGTAGTGAGAGAGATAGAGGATGAGTCTGACTGTCTTGCATTGCAGGCCGATATAGACAGGGTAGTAGCCTGGAGCAATGTGAACCGGCTTTTCTTCAACGTAGCTAAGTGTCAGATCATCTCTTTTAGTCGCAAACGATTGCCGCTTCTGCATCAATACCGAGTGGACGGCACTCCTTTACAGCGTGCAGCAGAAGTAAGGGTCCTGGGTATTAGATTTACTGCAGATTTAACGTTTCGGGAACACATTGTTAACGTCTGTAAGAAGTCATTCAGAAGCCTAGGATTCGTGATGCGCCAATCGCAAGGGTTTACGAACATATCCGCCATTCGCGCTCTTTACGAGGCTATTGTAAAAAGCCACCTCGAGTGTAATTCAGTCATATGGAGTCCACATGAGAAAAAATATAGGCTCATGCTGGAACGCATTCAAAACAAAATTAGGTTCATTTACTTAAAATTTTACGGAGTCTATCCTTAGCCACCTATATATTGAAGCTATTACGAGGTATGCATTGCAACTCAGGGGTGCTACAGATGGTAAGCCTATCCGTGCCAGACCGATATGTGTGGCGCAGACGGGGCGTTGATCTGTTGGCGGTGCCGCGCGCGCGCACCAACTTGCTGCGGGACGCGCCTCTGACGCGAGCTAGACGCACTCTGAACTGTATTTCAGAAAGTACTGACCTTTTTTGTTGCTCTCTGAATGAAATCACAAAGAATGCGCTTTTTGTTCTATGTTATAATCCGACATTACGTAAATCCAATTTTTATGACTGATCTGTCCATACATTTCATGTATTTTATTAATGACATGTTTTTAAATTTGTTTGATATATTTTTTTTTATTATTGAATGGAATTTATTTTACATTTTTTTATTAGAATTTAATGTAGCTACCAACATTTAGTTATTGTGTAAAATGTGTACTGCACTATCGCAATAGGGTTACCTGTCATGATAGTTGCGAGTTTCATGAAATAAATAAATGAATCGTGTGATTTTAAAACGACACATGTCCTTTCATTACAACTTTGCATGAAATAGAAAAAACTGTTTTATTCAAATACTAATATCTACAACAGCAATATTTTAGCATACTATATTGATTTCTGTATGAATAACTACAA
The DNA here is from genome assembly GCA_963969515.1 of Yponomeuta evonymella. Lineage (NCBI taxonomy): Eukaryota > Metazoa > Arthropoda > Insecta > Lepidoptera > Yponomeutidae > Yponomeuta > Yponomeuta evonymella. Next base: position 3,496,336 of record OZ018354.1, read on the forward strand.
TTTTTTTTCTAATGTAAATCAATAGGTAGATGTAAATAATTTAATAAAAAAAATGGGCAAGTGTTATTTTAAAAACACATGTGACTTTTGTTGTTTTAAAATCACACGATTCAAATTAAAAAAAATATTGCAGTGTGCAAAAATGCATCCAAAATCGCGGCAAGCGAGTGGAACACTTAGAAGAAGAGAAACATGAGTATTCATCACTGGCATTGGATTGGAGATATTGACTGCCACGTTGGTCTAGCGGTATCACGCTTGGCTAGCAAAACAAAGGTCGTGGGTTCAATTCCAGCTGCAGGCCGTCGTACTTGATTTATACAAATGGCCTCAGTCTGGGTGTATTTCCACGTTTGTGATGTCCTTACCGGTACCATAGCAAAGGGTATCCTATTTTGGGATCAGGACAAGTGAATGTGTTGTGTGGAAGTTATTAATATTACTCAAGTTTCCTCAGAATGTTCTTGTTTCCTTCACCATTAAGAAATGTTACTGCTGCTACAGATTCAAAAAGGTAAATTTGGAAACAAAATCTTTGGTACCTACATGACTGTTGATTCGAACCCGGATCTATCCACTGCGCTAGGTACCACCCCTAACACAATGCTGCTAGCAGTCCATCTCTGCAGAATGAAAAGCAATTGGGGCAGTTTCGGGTTACGCGGCCGTTGGTTTAACGTGAAACGTCTAATTTAGCCCAATGTGTTACGCGGCACTGGCGCCATCTAGCGGCACGAGGCAAGGGGATTCATTGAATTCAGTAATGGCTACTTTTTCGGTAGATTCAGTAATGGCTACTTTGCTCCACTCAACGATGCATAAATTAATTGCACACGACACGTCGTACTTACAGAGTTACAGCCCTCGCGTCAAAAAAGACAACTAGGTATATACTTCTGTCGCTTTTTGTTTTGTTTGAAAGGATGTTATTGATTCGGTTGGGAGACGGACGGGAGCTCTGACGGCGGCAGTCTGATGGTAATTTCAGGTGATTTTAAGCCTTCAGATGAAGCCTGAAAGTCGGGATTCACTTGGCAAAAGTTTGATGAAGCTGCGAAGAAAGTAGTGGGCTTCATTCAGAAGTTTAAAAAGTTCTGAACGAATTGAGTGAATCTTATAAAATACTTTTGCAATAAAATACTTTATTTGTATTATAGAAGAGGTAGTAGTAACCATGGTTCTCAAACACATTCTATCTTAAAGGTAACATCACTCACGTGTCTGTCCATCTATTTTCTCCGAAACACCGAAAATGGAAAATTTTAGTGTCTGAATTTAATTAACCCTAAAAAAATATAGTTTACAGGAAAAACGAAAATCTTCCGTCTTCACCATGGAAAATAAAATAGTAAGGAACTTAGCCGGTTGTAGCCGGGTTCTGAATCTTAAAGAAAAAAAACGGCCAAGTGCGAGTCGGACTCGCGCACGAATGGTTCTGTACTATTATTTATACAACATTGGACCCAAAGATCGAGAAAAAACAACAAAAAATATCACGTTTTCTGTATCACGTTTTTTGTATGGGAGCCCCCCCTTAAATATTTATTTCATTTTATTTCAACTATCTATTTTTGAAGCCAATATAGAACTAAATATTCTGTGAATATTTCAACCGTCTACCTGTTGGTGTCATTAATATCGAGCAAAAAACGGCAAAATTACGCTTGTTGTATGGCCCCCATTATATGTTTATTTTATATATGTTTATTTTATTCTGTTTTTAGTATTTCTTGTTATTTATTTATTGATACTTTCATTGTACTTAAAAAAAATCGTACAATGCGGCGGACTTAATGCCATAAGCGTACAGGAGGTAAGGGAAAGAGTTGGTAGGCGTGCAAAGAAAAGGAAAAAGTTAATATAAATTTAAAAATATACTTTAATAAAGTGTAATTAAATAAACTTACACAGTAATATAGACTTACATATACCGATAATACAATATATATTAAAATACAATAAGCCTATATACCACTAAAAATACATATTATATCTACACACTATAAGAGGTCAGGGGAATACATTATATTTTACCATACATACAATAAAATAAATATGATTAATAGTAGAGGACATAAAACTGAAAGAGCCTTATCATGAAGAGGGGCTAAAGGAGATTGGGGTAGCACTTCTCGAGGAAGTGTTCCCGAACAAGAGCTTTGAAAGAATTCCAAAGACAAACGACAGAGACGCAGAAAGAGCTAGAGACGTAACCAGAGTGGTGAGAGGGGTTACAAAGAAGAAGGCAAAGACTTGAGATATTGGGGGGTGTTGGGGTTCTTGAGAACAGAGAAGAGGGTGCAAAGAATTCGAAAGTTTCTACGATCTCGAATCGGAAGCCACTTCAACCTGGCGCGAAATTTTGACACATGATCATATTTACGGAGACTGAAGATGAAGCGAATGGCGGTGTTCTGCAGACGATCGAGTTTATTCAGGAATTCCTGCGAGAGATCGAGATAGCAGACATCGGCGGCATCAAATACCGTACTGCACAAGACACGTAGTTACGGAGTAGCAGCCCTCGCCGAGGCGACATGTTTTCGTTGCATGCGATTTTAGCAAGTGACCCCCTACTACCGAACTGAAAGACGTTTCACGTCAAGAGTCCAATTCGAGATCGGCAGGTCCTAATGCATAGGACACACAAAGGAAGAGGAATACTCGGGAGGCGGGTCGGTACGGATTTCGTGCCTCACGGCTCTTTTAACCGTCAGTGCCGGGCACTATAATTCGTCGCAGATTTTCTGTCGAGCGTGATGTGGCGGCTTTTGGGATTGACTACGAGAGCTAGACAGAGACGCCTGGAGATAAGAAGTACGAAAAAGACTTCAATACAGGTAGGCGCAAGATACCTGTTCATGTGACGTGCCCGTCGTCGGTCGCACCTGACCGGGCTTTTTAACAGACTAAAAAAAGGAGTTTTATATGCAAAACAAATATCTTATCTTATTATGGGGGTTGTGCGGCGGGTTAACGCCCCTCCCACCTGGAAAGAAAATTGTTACGAAACCGATAAAAGTAAGTATTTTATTATTGCTATACCTCTTCAATTCTCTTTCAAGACAACCACCTATTAATCCTTATTTAAGCCTAGACGTCATTCACTGCCGCCTCAGGTACCTAGTTCTCATTATCAATACCTTGAGCAATGGACCAAGTTTACAATAACAAGACCTAAGTGTTATTGCAGAAATGACTACTGTTAGATGAATTTAAGTCTTAGTATTATGCTGAGATAAGGTTTCAAATTCACTGAAGGTCTAATGAATGTAAGACTGTACAAACCTTTGTCTAGATTGCATTTGTAGATACAGTATGTTTAACAGTGTGTTTTTCCTTATTTCAAGGTTGAAGGAAGTTGAGGAATGCACTTAAAACTAGACTCTATGACTTATTAGCTAGAGTATAGAGTAGTGCATACAGGAAGTTACAAAATGCACATTGTAATATATCTGAAAAAGGGGTTTTTAGTAGACAATACAAACAACTTTTATTATGGGGGTGGAAACTTCAAAATCATGAAAAAAGTATGATACAATCTAACGCCGCAGTAACTTTAGTAAGGCTGATATAGATAGATAGAGAACACTCTATTGCAAAACCAGAAAAAAAAAGAATTACAACTATGATTTCTTAAATCTAGATAATGTAAGAACATAGTATATTTTTTGACATTTTATATTTCACATAGGTATCAAAAGTTGTTTATAATGACAAGTAGAATGCCCCATTTTCAGATCTAATGGGGATATTGTTACATGCTGTATAATATTTTTCTATGCTCTTAAGGTGAATTTGTCACCTACTATGCTTTTGACATAAAAATGGTCTAAAGTCCAGAAAATAAATAATATATCATTAGCTTTTGTCCACAACTTTATTTAAAATTTACTTATCAATATTTTACTAGGATAGAGTGGATTTAAAAAAATATATGGTAGGTCAATTTGTATGGTTTGTGGACCTATGAACCCAAGGGAATCTACATTACAAATATACTATGTGTTATTAAAATAAAATGGAACCCGTACAATGTTTACACATGTGGAGCAATTACTTTTTACACTGTGTAACCTTAGCAAAAACTTGCAATATTCTCGCAGGCACAGGATCCAGAATCATGTTCAGCCCATTTTTAGGACTGCATTTAGAGGCAATTTTTGTGTGGCGGAGCCCAACTTTTAAGATTGTATTTGAGGGTAATTTTTGCATGACATTTAGGTGATGTCCTTATAACAACTTCATAATTTTGAAGCTATGAAATAAACTGTTTCAATCCTTGTATAAACTGTACACCTATATTGTCCTGCTCATATCAGATTATTTTGAAGTCACCTTGAATAAATAAATTTATAAATATACTAGCTGACCCTGCAAACATTGTTTTGCCATGTTAATTAGCCTACGACCTATTCTCAGACCTTCAGACTTCATAATTTTGAAACTACGAAATAAACTGTTTCAATCCTTGTATAAACTGTACACCTGTATTGTCCTGCTCATATCAGATTATTTTGAAGTCACCTTGAATAAATAAATTTATAAATATACTAGCTGACCCCGCAAACATTGTTTTTCCATGTTAATTAGCCTACGACCTATTCTCAGACCTACCAAAAAAATTCATAAAAATCAGTGAACTTGAGGATTTCGATAACAAACACTTTAACAAAAGATTTTTATACATTAGATTAGTAGAATTATTTCAGAACCTCCAGTTTATTACTCAAACGTTTCTTGTCTTTACAGAAATAAACCTACAGTAGATTCAGCATAAAATCAAAACTTAAGTTTTCCTTAAGTTTTAATTTTAAAGTAAACCATACTTGCGAAAGTATGATTTATTTTATTCTCTAGAGGTGAAACTACAGTGAAACTTTTAAAACTTGTCCTTTTAGTCAATACGAACGTTAACAAAGAATAAATAATTCTTATAATGTTATAATCTAACAATATTACATGAAGCAGTGAGGCAACTTACGCACTGGGATCTGTCTGGGACGTTCAAACTACGCCACAGATGACGACGCAATGGCTAGATAATTTCGGGCACGACTTCTCTTTGAGTTCAAGGTATTCTTGTATTTATTACTATACCAATTGTTATATTATTTCATTTTCTTAGAACGTAAACAGTGTTTATCCACCAACTTTGCGAATTTGCAGTTAACACAGACTATAGAGTATACTAAGCACAGAACAATCAATGTCGAATTTGTTTGACACATCAGTGTTGCCATTTAATTTTCTTAGACAACCGTGTACGTTTATTCGATCGATAAAAAAGATGTTTGTAATTTTGTATACAACGGCCGAGCCGATTTTGTATAAAAGTCTACTTTTTTTCTAGACATTTTTAAGTTGGTCAGGTCAAAAATTCCCGAAAATTCAGAAAAAATTCATAACTCGAATACTATAAAAAGTCGCGGAACATACATGCGATTCGGATACCCCACGATACGAGGGACCAAAATTTTTTTTTGGACATCAATTTTCCGGCCACCCTGTACATGAAAAGCGACTAAGAAAAACACGCACTAAAAAGAAGAGTTCGATGACTTTTCACGGAACCCTGGAGGTATCCACCTTTTTAAAAAAAGAAGAAGAAACGGGATTATTCCCACGATTATTGATCAAAAGTATAATAGGTAAAGTAGTCTAATTTGCATTGCTCTCCAATGTAATGTTTGTATCTTTCGGGTAAGGTGTTAGTTTTTTAATAGCTTTTATATAGCTTGTGTGACACTCGCACTGATACCTAAATTTAACATAATTGTAGAAGAAACAAGTTTCTTCCCATGATTATTGATCACAAGTATAATAGATTGAGTAGTCTAATTTGCTTTGCTGTCCAATGTGGGTCTTTCGGGTAAGGTGTTAGTTTTGTGACACTCGCACTGATAGCGTTCTTTTGACACCCTATTTTTCAAAAACTTTCCAGCCGTTTGGGCTGTAAGAGATCATAATAAAGAATACGAAGCGTGAAGGAGCCTCCTTTTTTTTCGGAGTCGCGGTAAATACCATTGTTTCCGCAACAACAATAACGCTACGGAAATCGATATCTCTTAATCTGTGCAAACGGTCATCACTAAAGCTGTCAAATTTATCGCCTCCCAAAAATAACCTAAAAGCGTGTCGTACATAATTTTGTTGCATTTATCACAAAATCCTACAAATAAAAGTCATGAACGGAATAAGGATCATGAGGAATCTTCCTATTCGCCGATGGCGGTCATTCTCACGCTGGTAACTTATTCTTGAACTTCTATATGTTGTACCAAAATCCACTGGTTACTGACCTTATTTTTGTGTTTCCAGCACAGTATTGCCACAAGAAGTAGCTCAGACCATCATACCTCTAACAGTACCAGTTCCTGAAGGGGTTGACAAGCCAGTTTCTCCTAAAATCGAGAAGCTGGTCTCGGATATATCTAACCTCAACCTCCTTGAAGTATCAGAGCTGAGCCAGGTACTGAAGCGAAGGTTAAACCTTCCCGATGCTCCGGTGATGCCTGTGGGAGGCTTCGCCATGTCTGGCGCCGCTGGTAGTGCGCAGGAGGAGGAAGAGGCGACTCCTAAGGTGGTGAAGACTAGTTTCACGGTGAGTAGCTTTTATAACAGATGTGTTTTGAGGAAACAATAAGACCTTAATTCTTTGCTCATTTGCGAGTTTTCTGACAATTTCCGAAAACAATTTTTTTAAATATAAATGTGTTTGGAAAAGCAGCCAGATTCTCTAAATCAACTTGTTTAAGTGAATGTCTTTTTAACAATTGTTCTTTCACATTTTCCAGGTGAAACTGACAAAGTTTGACGATAAACAAAAGGTAGCCCTAATCAAGGAAGTGAAGAGTCTCCTCGAAGGCTTCAACTTGGTGCAAGCCAAGAAATTCGTTGAGAGCGCCCCCACTATTGTCAAGGCTGACATTTCCAAAGAAGAAGCTGAGAAGTTAAAAGAAGCGCTGAGTAAAGTCGGTGCCGTTATTGAAATTGATTAGAGTACATAGTTTTAGTTTCCCAGTAGGCTTTACACTAGACACACTATCTTGTGCAAGTGATGATGTCATCCTTTTCTCCCTGTCTCACTCTGGCATAACAAGGTGGGTGAGATGGAAAGACAAGTGTAGAACAGTGTGTCATGTCTAAAGCTAGGTCCAATACACCTAAGTATGAAGATGCTATGATTTTATGGTAAAGAGTACCCTACACAAGTACTTTCATACTTGGATGAACTCATAGTGTAGGTATGTATACAATATTAGCTGGTTTAATTGTAATAAAAAAATTTAAATACGGACAGTTTGTTTAACTTTTCCAGACTGTGTAGTTTGAAAACAGCTAGGAATTTAGCGAAGTGCAGATTTTTAGACAATAATCTGAAGGCACCGTGTCTAGAAAGAATTATTATACCGAGGTCCCTCATAACTCAAAATCTATTTGACCTACAAAGTAACGTCTGTTGAGGTCCCCTTAATTAGGTAGTACCAATGTCAAGGAATGTTTGATAATATTTTTTTCCGGAGCGTAGCTCGACAGCGGTTGGGTACGTGAAACTTGTATAGAATAAAAGTTGTAGAGAACTTTATGAGGTATGTACGACGCACCGTTTCGACATTTAGGTAAGCGAAAAACTACTACTCAGCCTCACCTCATAGACGTCAAGACGAAACAACTTTCTGAAGGAATCGATTAGGTCTCAGCTTATGCACTCCACATCGCCCTTATTTAACTTTATTATTATACTTTATTGCACTCACAAGAATAGAGTACAGGAAAGGTAACAAAGGAAAGTACATGTACAAAGGAAACCTTGGGGAGTCGGAGCAGAGGTGTGAAACGGGTCTAACTTTTTTCTCCAACGTCGTTGAATGCAAGAAACGAACAAAAAATAACCAACAACCCGACTGCTAAGCATTAACTACTAAGTTAAAGCTCAGCAACCGGGTTGTTGGTTATTTTTGTCTTCTTAGTGATTTTTTCATATTTCCGTTTGATCTATGCTGATTTTATATTAGCCACTCGTGCAACCACGACCAATCGAGATATTATTTTTTTAAATTTGACCATTGGTTAAGATGATATGAGGGAAAATAGAATAGGACATACATACATACGCGCCAAATACATTCCCTCCTTTTGGGCTCCGCCGCAGTTCGGGTAAAAACGAGGCATTATGAATCTTCTCAAACATCCTTGATCTTCTCAGTGTGATGGTCTAAGAATAACATTACTCTACGTTTTATTTGTACTTGTATATGTTTCCTTACCTTCTAATAAAATAATCCGCAAAAGAATGTATAAGATCTATGTTACTTTAATGAGTTTAAATTAATTCCATAGCAAGTTCGAAAATTTTTATTAGAAAAGGTGAAGAAAAAAATGTGTTTCTCCAGTCAGGGTGACTGAGTTAGCCTAATGGACGAAAGATCCATTCTAGTTAGATCTGAGATTTCCACACTTAGCCTTAGTTGGGGCATTGTAGGTAGCAAGCGCTAATGTATGTAAATACCTCAGACACTAGGGTTTCCTCACGATGTTTTCCTTCACTGTTAGCGAGTAGTATTGCTAGTGCAAATTCACAAATTTACGTAACTTAGAAAAAAAAGTCAATGGTACATGCCAGGATTCGAACACACGACCTCTCGAATTAGAAGCCGGCGTTCTACCGCTCTCCGCCAGCACCCCTCGCGGGTTACACTATTAGTGTACCTAATGTAAAATGTTGCGCTAAAGACGTTGTTGATGAATAAAAAGAGTATTACGTCCATGAACGTACATATATTTTAATCTCCGAAAAACCCACAGGAATACAAACAAGAAACAGTAACTAAATTCAAGGAATATCCGACCCACATTGGGGCTCTTTTTAACTTTCAATGATATTTTGTCTCGATTTCAACAATTTATTATTATCAACTTACTTTACAAAAAGTTAAATGTCTCAATAGCAATCCATATCATTTACCTCGTTTCCAATCTCATAAATACCCAAGGTATCATCAAGAAGCGAGGATAGACTTCTTATCCCGTCGTTCCACTGCCTTTTTTGCTCAATCAACGCCTTGAAGTCTTTACTGCTACAGTAGTTTACGAACATACTTGGCGCAACGTTCTCTATGACTTTGATCTTTGGGACTACTGTGGCCTGAATTTTGTCACTTTGTAACTTCATTTGGGCCTCGTATATGTTAGACAGTAAGTTTATGTCGTTGGAGTTCAATATGCCGTCTATGACATCATCCGTTCTAGGTCCAGTTTCTTCTTTGAGCGAACCATTTTCGTCTGACACGTCCTCTTCCTTAATGTGCGATAGAATGTCCATCAAGCTTTCTGTCTCTTCTTTTGATGGTTGTATTGCATCCATTACTTTATACTTCTTGATGGTTTCGAGCAATTCCGTTGCTATGACTAAAGCTGTGTCCATAATCTCAATTTCTATGTCGTCCTGCAGTAACTTAGCTAGGACAGTGAGACATCCGACGTTCGATAACTCATCTAATGCCTTTAGTAATCTCTTTTGAATCTCGTTATCATTTAATGTAACTATCTTCCTCGTTTCTTTGGAGAATGTGACAGATGGAAATGTTCCGTCCAGCATTCCTTGCTCAGTGAAATGGGCCTGGAAATTGTGTATGTTTTTATTGATTTTTATTTTGAAGAGCGTTACCAGGACCGTTTCAAGATCTTGGCGGTTAAGTATTCAGAACAACACAATTAAATCAATGTTTCGAAACAGTAGAATAGTGAACTTTATGGGGATTTCCTAGGCGCTTCGGCCACGTGCAATTTCAATTGGTTTTTACGACTTTTTGTAGAGGTTAGTAAAAGGAATATGCTAACTGAAATTAACTTCCTAGTTCTTTGTGTTTTTTATTTGTGAAGGCAATCGCATAACAAAGAATAATAATAATAACTTTCACACACCACAATCACCAATCATTGATTGTTGCAATAAAGTCTGTCGGTTTTCGTTTTGCACTGATGGGCAATTCAATAAAACATTATCCCCTTTCAAAAAGGGATGGCTCTACTTATTAATAGTACAATAGAGATAACTTTGAAGTCGTGAACAAATCGTCTGTTCCAATCAGTTTACTGTACATAGAACATTTGATAAGATACAGGTGACAATTTTTATGTTGCAGTAGAGCAGAAAACATTTTATTGTACACCAATAGTATTGTAACATTCTTTTTCCTAAATCCTAGTAATGGGGAAATCCTAGCATCGAAATTAGATTGAAGTCACATATTATGTAAGTATACCATAGATTACATAGAAAAACGCACAAAAAATTAAATAATATAAATATTTTCTTTCGTGGTTTTACTGGACTCAAAAACTATGAAAAATCAAGTTACTTTAATAATAAAAAACTTATTAGATTTAGTAGTACCTTTGGATTCTATAATACATGTTTTTAACATTATTTTATAACTCAATTATTGATAAATACATCAAGGCCTAACGAGCACAAAATTATTTTGTATGACGTGACTAGAGCTACTTTTCGACAGGTCGTGTCGAACGAACGATAAGAATTAGGTACATAGTTGTGGTGAAAAATATTTTTCTACTACTTTTTTTTGTCTTTTGACTTGTCAAAGGACATCAAAACATTTTTATGCAAGTTCTCCATTAGTGTGTGCAGGTATGGTATGTAGGAACAAGCCGACCGAGCTAAGTTTGCACCTCGCTGGAATGCGGCACCCCGCCCGCTGCTTTCGTCTCCTACTTGTTGATTTTTTTTATTTTTGGACTGTTCTTATTAAGTTTTTCATATAGACAGTAATAAACGCGAGGTGCAAACTAAGCTCGGTCCGGTTTTACCTATCTCTCTTTTATTTGCACGTGTAGGTACAAACATTCACCACTCACCTGTATAACCACTCTCCAGAACTTCAGCGCAGCTATTTGGGCCTCCCAGTAGAAGTCCGTCAAGGCCGTGGATACCATGTGTTCGTAAAGAGTCTGTTTCAACGCCGGCGCCAGTTTGGTGTTCTGGTACATTTCACAGAGCACGTTGACGGCCTCCTTTCGAACCAGGCCTTCTTGGTTGCCGCGTAGAATCGACACTAGCTTGTCCTAAAAAAAGATATCAAGTAAAATAAAAGTGTGTGTGTGGCTGTTCTTACGTCGAGCATTCTGTCCCGCTCGCGCAATTAAATATTTTTAGTGATTGTAATAATAGTAGATTGTGTCTCAAGGGAGCAAAATGATATATTTACGGCGAGGGCGGTATATTGAATCCTGAGTGAAGCGAAAGATTCTACAATAGAATCCCGAGCGTAGCGAGGGATTCTAAAGTAGAATCTTGAGCGTAGCGAGGGATTCAAGTGTTTACACCTAAGACGGAAATAATTTTGCTACCGAGTGACACATACTGCTTTTCACACCTGCTATAAGGAAAAATTATTTGTGCCGTGGAAGACAATTATGATCGATTGCAACAAAATAAAAATCGAATTGGAATTACATTACGGATCATGCTGAGGGCAATAAAAAAAAACTAGAATATCAGGGAAGAAAAGTACAACTTTGATCCCTCATTTGAGGGAATCAAGGGATCTTTTCTGAATAGCAGGTGTGAAAAATGAGTATACTTTTGATAAATGTGGTCTGAGGGTTTGATAGATAATAAAATTGCGGACATTCAAGATACATTTTCTTTATCCTGAACCTAGTTTTTGATTGAGAAAATTGGATTCCAAAATTTATAATATATTGGAAATGTCCGCAATTTAATTATGCATCACCCTCAGACGACATTTATTAAAAGTTTACTCATTTTATTACAATAATTTAAAATGTTAAATTGTGCGAGCAAGGCAGCATTCTCCACGTAGCCAACAGCCTCAATACATATAACACAGTCACAATTTCTATGCACCTCGCAGGAATGCGATGCCCCTCCCGCTTACCCCTTCACCGCGCCGCGCTCGCCCCGTCACATCGGTACGATAAGCAGCATGGTTGTCGACACGAGTCTTGATAATTTGGTTTATTTAGCGCACCGTACCAGAGCGCCGATGTAACGTCATTGAGCCGGGTGAACAGATATTGAGACCGTGTTATACATGCCTCACGACTGTATCGCGAAGTGTAGGCACAGATCAGAGTTTTCCACTTCCCACGATCCGGACAACCCGCTTTCACTGCATAACATATCATCCACGCGTTGCAATCATTTCACCACTCTTTTCACCAATTGGTGCATTACCGTACCATGTATTTAAAATCTAAATGCTTTTGCTCTTCATGTGCGCTTCTGCTTTGTACTATGTTTTTTCTGTGCTGTTTCTTTTAATTAGATGTATTTATGTTTTGTATACGTGCATGTGACTTATGTAAATAAATGATTTATCTATCTATCTATCTACGTTCTGGTCCCAAACTAGGATACCTACCCTGTGATACTGTAACCAGACGAGGACATCACAAACACGGAAGAACACTGAAACTGAGACCATTAAAGTATGGCAACCCCCAGCAGGATCGAATCCACAACCTCTGGCATGGTAGTCAAACGTTTTTACCGCTAGAGCAATAACACTGTCATCAACATTTGTTTTCTGGCACTATCCCTTCCACCCTCCATATCAACATACGTTAGCTGAAAATCTAGTATTAACCTCTCCTTTGTACAAAAGGGTTTTATTTAGTTCACTTAACAAATTCAATCAATGAAACATTCATTCTTTCCTTAATCTGTAAAATACCCTGCCCATCTACGAGCCCATTGTTGTGCTCTACGCACCATAATATCCGGTATTTCCTTTCGCAACTGCTCCCAAAGGCTGTTGACCTTCGTGGCTGCAGCCAGGCATTTCAGCGCCGACGCCTGCACGTAGAATTCACTGTCGTTAAGCGCCATCGTGGCTGCCATCTTTGTGAGGTTGTTCTCGGTTATCTGCTTTTGGAAGAATGGGAATTCTGGAAAGTGGAAACATGGTTGACTGTTACCAGTAAATGGTATGTTGACAGTGTATGGATGCGGTGGACCCGGACGCGACGCACTGGGAGCGGAATGGCATTTCAAGTAACCGAGAAGGACAGATTTTATATGATATTTTAAATAATATAAATAAATTAAAGCTCTAGAGAGAGCCCGAGGGCATATCCATATCCACCTAGCATTTGACATTATTTGCCTCAAAACGACGCTTTCATTCAGATTACTGGTTGCACGATGGGACCCGCACTATATAAAGCAATCGAGCGATAGTAATGCATCGATAGAAAGCTGGCCTCACATTCAAGAGGTCCTGGGTTTGATACCGGCACGTACCAATGACTGTTTTCTAAGTTACACACCCACATTTGTGAATTTGCAAATTTGCAGTAGCGGTACCATTCGCTAACGATCAAGGCAAACATCCTGACGTAACCTGTGACTAGGCACGCATAGTGCTTAAGCCTATACTCTTCTCTGGTGTTTCCGTAGGTATATTTTTTACAACTCGTAATTTTACCCATAGTTTGTGGGTGGTGAAGGAACAATTCGGGCGCCAATTTGGCGAAGTTGTGATGGTATATTAATCACCTAACATATATTTTATATAACTCGTTATTTTACTCATATAGACGTATGGACCAGCGATCTACGCATATGGACCCGCAAAAGTAAGCCACAGTTCGGGCGCCAATTTACCGAAATCCTGTCTGTCCTTTTTTTGCCGTATTTTATTAGTCATGATCTATATAAGAGACCAGCAGTGGGGTCACGTTTATCCATTGGCATATAACTATGCTTTGTATAATTTTTTAGTCTATTCTAGAATACAGCAATTGATTTATTCGAGACGAAGAGGGATTGAGCAAACTCACTTATAAAGGAGATTTCAGTGACAACCAGTAACAACTCCAGCGCCGAATCGCGCACCTCCCAGTTCATGTCGTGAAGCTTCAAGTAGATCAGCTCCCCTATATGGTGGACTGAGGAGCCCGGCTTGGTCTCTTGAAGGAGTGACAGGTTCGGAGGCAGGAACTTCTTTACTGTAAGTGCGATCACGTTGAGCGATGTTACTACGAACTGAAATTAAGAGGTGCTTGGCTTATAATAACCATAACTTGCTGGCGACTTGGCTCCTGAGTGACCATCATCTTGTGTGCAATAAAGAATATTCTTATCTTATCATTGGCATCGTAGATTGAGAAGGGCACAAAGATAGCCGATGTCCATGACTTAACTTAGGATAATTATAATTCGTCATTATTTGAGACATGCAAAAATTATGAATGTATTGTATCTCGCCAAACTTACCTTACAAGTAAGATTACTCCTAGTCTTCAGTATACTGTAAACAATTGTGTACAAACAGATAATCTCTATACTGTCCTTCCAGGTGATGTCATAATTCTTAACCAGCAATAGCACAGTATCCATCACATATGTCATAACTTGCACTTTTTCCTGACTATCTTCGTAATTTTCCTCTACGGCAATGGCACTCGTCTCTGCATTTTCTGTGTCCGGCACATAATCTTTCAGAACATAGAAGAGAGCTTGGAATATCATACTAGCCTGATCATTGTGAAGGTGGTTGATCAAGCTGGATAAACGTTTCACAGATTGTAAGGTGATCTCTTGGGCATCCATTTCTCCCATTAAATCCCTCATAGAGTAACATGCCCGGGCAGTGTGTTCGCAGCTCTGCTTCAACAGTTTAGTCATATAGTGCTCTAATCTTTCTTCTACATCCTCGACGCGGCATTTTTTAAGAACGTAGACCAGCATTGGAACTATTTGCAAGAAGACTAATTGGTGTTGTGTAAGCACTTTCTGTCCTTGACTGTTCTCGAATCGCGGCCCCTCTCTCCCCTGCCATATCTTAGCCCAGATGATATTGCATGCATTACAATAGTCTAGAATGGAAGTGGCACTTCTTCTTGTGATATAAATCTGTATCATGTTGTAGTACATGACTATGACTTCATTGAAGTCCAGAGTAGTGTACTCTACTCCATCATTCATAGGTTTAGTCAGTAGCATTTTTCCCATTGCAAACCAGAAGAGCAATCTAGCTATAAGTAGGACTATGTTTTTCAATCTCAGTCGCTCATTGAGTATGCACAGAAGACTGGTGATCTTATAATGGTGAATTAATTTTGTCATAAGTAGTGTAGGTTGCCGGATTCTCAGTGCGTCATCGAACAAAGCTAGTAGAGTATGCAGCATCGGTTCCAAAGCTTTGCAGTGTTCTAATTCATCTTCACTGGACATTATCTGTATGAGAATATAGTCCTTTTCAAGTAACGGCTTGAGAACGACATCCAGAACCATCTTCAAGTTGGTTTCGTCACCCATATTGTTGAGTTTCCACAAAAAGTTGCAAGAAAACTTATAAGTCTGTCGCACAACAAACACAGTTTGATTCATACTACATAGACTCAGTATATTCCTCCATGAACCACTCTCTAAGAGCCATTTAACGCCCATACTGTGATTAAGGGCTGCAATGGCCATTTCTAAGTATGCAACTTTTAGACTAGGATTCATATGAGTGCTGTTGATCTCTGCAAAAGCTGCGGCAATAGTTTTGTGAGTATCTGTGCAATATATGCATTCAAAATGCAACTCATGGTGTGAAACTATAGAAAAGAGTCGTATGATGAATACTTTGACCGTCAGGTGAGCATTTTCCATACTGTTGATGCCATCAATGAGGAGATGAGACAGTAGGGATGAGCTTTCTAGGAAAGCTGTTTCTGAAACAAGATATTGACATGATAAAAATAATTTTAGTTTATTCTTCAAATAAGGCAGTAAATAAATAAATCACTTATTTATATGCATCAATTAAGTATTTTATATAAGTGTGTTTTATTTGTAAAAGTAAACCAATTGATACAGAAATGCATCAGTACAATGTGACGTCTGGGCCCAGATTCTGTTAATGCATTATTGTATATGTTGAGATTCGCATGAATGTGTCGATTTCATTTCATTGCCGCTTATCGTCATGGTCTGATGCATCACTGTTATTAAATCTTCTAGACAGATTGCAAGAAAAAAGGAAGCAAAAAAAACTTCTAGTTGTCAATGGAATGAAAACAAGCCAGGCATGGAGAGTGCAACAGTAAAAAGTAAAGTATGTTACACATAAACTTACACCAGTACCCCAGAGGGGTATGCCTCTGCATACCAGGGTTTGCCACTTGGCACAATCCTGACAGACCTTTTTCGCTTCATCAACATTAGTTGTTGCAAGCACATACGCCAGTTACAGGTACTTTTTATCTTATACTAGCTGACCTGGCAAACATTGTTTTGCCATATTAATTAGCGTACAACCTATTCTCAAATGTACCAAATACATATACAAATTTCATAAAATTTGGTGAAGCTGTTTTGGATTCAGAGGAGTTTGATAACACACTGTGACACAAGATTTTTATATATTTTTTTGATAACTATTTGGTCAAAGAATGTCTGTCTGTGACGTCCCAAAAAAGTAAAGTAATCCCTATATGTTAAAAAGGTTAGAGACTACAATAGTCCACACAGATCTTTTTGGCGGTAATGTAAACATAGTCACAGATTGTTTGCACATCGCTTACTGTCTTTACAGTGCATGTGTAAGTAATTGACGTATTGTGTTGCATAGTAAATTACTATTAGTCAATTACTAAGGTAGTCAATTACTAACTCATACACTGTAAAGGAGGCAAGAGCTGGATGAGAGTAGCCGAGGACCGTGCTCAGTGGCTTGCAATAGAAGAGGCCTATGTCCAGCAATGGACAAGCATAGAATGATGATGATGACACTGTAAAGACAGTAAGCGATGTGCAAAGGATCTGTGACTATGTTCACGTTACCGCCAAAAAGATTTGTGCGGTATACAAGTACACAAAATTTCATAGACACCTGACGGCCGATGGGGCATCAGCAGTTGCCAAGCTTATTATATTAACGATTATTTTAGATTAAAATCGTAGCGCGGATTACATGAAAACTATTATTATTATTACTCTACAGGTTCACTCACCAGGATCGTTTGTGGAAGACAACTTATTGATGAGACTGTCACCGTAATAGTTATCTAAAATGTAGTTCGGTTCCTTGAATCTTTCGAAAAGTAACTTAAGTTTATTTTCAATGGCTCCTGAATCCATGGTAAAGTATAATTATGATAAAGTTTTTCACGGTACAGAAATGTTTACAGAATTCTGTGGTAAAAAAATCTTCCGACACTTTTTTATGGCACCCTTATGATTCTGCCAATGTCAGGTTTGCGGAGATGGCAATTTTTTTCCGAAACTTCCCTTCCCTGCATCATCTAATGCGTATCAGAATCAGACACAGACACAGAACACATATACCCACAAAGAACACAATCAGACAAATTCAGATTTCAGACAGACAGAAGTGATTATATTCTCTGTGGACAGAACAGTAGAACAACAAGATAAAGCGCGGTATACACGGTCCATCCCAGCTGTACGTCAGCTCAAGGCCGCGCCGCTGGATGTAGCATACAGACTATCCAGCACGCATCAATCGTGTCGTGCGTGATCAGTATCGAACAAAGAGGACGTGTTTTGTGTTTAATAAAATGCCTCCTGTTTTATCAAAACCCCAAAAAATGGGAGTTCTTCTGTTATTGTCAGCAGCGGCAGAAGAGAGGAAAAAAAGTAGGAAGAGGTTCTGGATGAAAAAAAAATTATCATAAACGTGCAGAGTATACTCAAATGAATAACATCATGAATGATTTGAATAACGCTATCAATCGTTGCAGCTTCCCCTAAAATGGGTACCAGATCTTGTAATGCATTTATTCTTTTTTGTTTGTTCATATAGTCTGGGCTTGAAACATTCCACAGACATGTATGAAATTTATATTTTTCGATAAATTTCGTAAGTGTCTCGGTCCATTTTGAGACGCGCAGCCACCTTGCGACGCAAGCTCAGAATGAAATCTGCTGTACAGCAAGTCTATACACGATCAAGCACGCACGATACGGGACCGCGCTGACGTACGTCCGCGTTATTCACTGTCTATCTGCACGATGTTCGCGGTGGTGGGGGTACTCGCTGGATGAAAAATCGGTCCGTCAAGTCCAGCAAACAAATAATAATAATTATCGACGTACGTCAAGCATATTCATGGTACTTTTGAATCGTGCATCGTGCATGGCCTTGGCAGGACGTACGGCAAGATGAATCGTGTATACCGCGCTAAAGTAAAGTCGAACAAATGTACAGTGTTGCCAGATGGTCCTTTGAATTTCCCCCCGAATCTGAAAAAAACCCCCCAAAAATATCCATTTAAAAAAAACCCACAGTACATTTTTTATTTTTGGGAATAAATATAGAAAATTAGCTTAGAAGGTACGTTTACAAAACACAATCTTTATTTAAGAAAAAAATGTAATTTCCGCCATAACTTCCAACACATCTTCGACGTTTTCAATTTCGTAAAATTTTTCGGAATTAAAGTTTTCAAACGTTTGCGGAGATGGAATAAAATATGATCACCCTTTTCTCAGAATTCCTTCCATATTCCAGTTTCCATAGATAACCTATTGATAGGCTAAATTTATAGATAGCTTAGAATAGACAGCCTATATTTTCAGCGTTGTTGACCAAAATCGCTTCAACAAAAAGACTTTTTTTAAGTTTTGTACAGCTGCGTACTAAAATTCTCTTAATTAATCTTAATAATCTTAATAGTGTGAAAATAACTCGTTAACGTATAATCACAGCACAATCTCTGCTTTCAATATTCATTGAACCCTTACCAGGCCACGACAAATAAAAACAACAAAAAAAAAATGGATAAAAAAAAGTCGCCCGTTTAATAAAGGTGAGAACTGTCTGATTCCACCAGTCGAAAATAATTTCTGACTTATTTGTCATGGTGATTGATAATGATAATTGTCACTTTCTTAGGATTCCTAAATGGGACCCTATTGCTAAATCTTGACTGCCCGTCTGTCTGTCTGTCTGTCCGTCTATCTGTCTGTCTGTCACCAGGATGTATCTCATGAACCGTGATAGCTAGGCAGTTTTAATTTTCACATAGGTATGATGTATTTCTGTTGCCGCTATAATAACAAATACTAAAAATAGAATAAAATTAATATTTAAGAGTATGATTTTTTGCGTTTTTTTCTCGATATTAATAACGGCAACAGGTAGACGCTTCAAATATTTACAGAATATTTAATTTTCTATGTGTTTTAAAAATAGAGAACTAAATTGAAATAAAATAAATATTTAAGGAGGGCTCCCATACGTGATTTTTTGTCGTTTTTTCTCGATCTTTGTATCTTCGGGCCCTTCGTGTGCAAGTCCAACTTGCACTTGGTTTTATATATTTTTCACAACACGATATCGGGGCATGCTTTGAGAAAACATGAGGGTAATATTTGAAATATAAGTAACAATTTTGCTTTTGTTTTGTATTCTGTTTTTGTCTGCTACAATGGACGCCTAATGCACGTGTTAATAAACCAAGAATTAACTTTTTAAAATAAATTTTTATTATTGGTTTAAATGTGCGACGTTATACATTTTGCACCAAATATTCATCTTCACTACCACGGGCGGCACGACATATTTGTAGATTTTCCACCATGACAAAGTCACTGATAATCTTTATTAAACACAAAATTGTCAAATTGTCAGATTGTCTTGTCATTGTCACGTTTATTAAACAGGCCCCTAAGAGGTAATTTTTTGTCGCCCATTCACTTTCCGAGATAGCCCAACTGGCGATAAATAACCTCTGGCAGCATTGGTTTCGAGGCAAGACAAGGCACCATTGTCAAAAAGCTGGACAGCTACTTACTTCTACTCTTGATTTAACGTTTCATTTCTTGCATAGTTTCCTCTGTGCTCATGAAATCTAATCTTTTAAGGAGTTCAGAATGTACTGGTATCTGACTCATTATTATTGACCCTTTGTCAACTCCTGTACTTATTACCGGTTTTAGGAAAAAAAGTTAAAAAATAAGTTTCATATTCGGACGGAATGAACCCTGCCTATAAACATAAAATGCCTTGCATCAGTGATAGTTTTTTTTTTTATTCGTAGCCTTGCATGTCCCATACATACAACTCCATGTAAGGCTACGAATAAAAAAAATCTAATTTTCAAATAATTTTTTAAATATCCTTGTTGAAATTTCACGATAATAATAAATAACAGATAAAAGAAGAAGCACGAATATATTTTGTAACTAAATATTTTGAAAGAAATGGAACGCAAGATTTTTGAACGTTGGTCTGAATTTGAGCAACGTTCATGTGAATACAACTGAATAACGTAAAACGTAAGGACAGCGTTGTATAATACAGGAGAAGGAGAGTAATCATCGTTTTGTGATTGTTCTAGAAGACAAACTGTGCGATGTCCGTCTGTTTGTCCGTGTGACGCGTGACTGACTGTCAGATTTTTTATGTGAAGTGGTGCAAACGTTTTCCAGCAGAAAACATTAATCCGTCCGATTTATCTATAATTGAAGTCGGTTACATGTTTATCTTTTGCTTTACGATAACCTAGTGAAAGAAATGCCACTCAGAGGAAATAACTTTGTAAGTAACCAAACCATTCCAAGCATTCCAATAGTTTGTGAGGTAACTTGGCTTTTGATTTTTTTCTAACATTGCTAGCATAGCGGAATAAACTACAACTTTACTATCTGTAGTAAATCATTCGCCATGACCTTGAAATTGTTATTTCAATATTACGACCGCAATTCCCTGTCATCTAAAACCTAACCTTGTAAAGAGCGTAATCAAACAATCCCGAAAAAACTTCCTTGCTTGCCTGTATCAGTTTAATATACCAATTTTCGCGCTTCATTGGTTGCAATATTATTTGGCCTAGAGCCAATATGTTGTCCTTGGCCACAGCCTTCTCTATTTACATGGTTCAGAAAATGTCCCATAATAGGGACAGCTATGATATCAGCTGATTAATCATACCTGAAACTGGTTGTGATTAGAGAAGGGTGTATGTCTGTAAAAGTGGAGTCTTGAAGTTTGAAACTATGAATTCAGTGACACTGAATAAACATAAATATAATAGCTACTGAATCCGTGTAAATTGGCTTTAATGTATGGAGCCTTTGGGAGCCCAGTCTGACAGAGTGCGTCTTCCGCAGGACGATTGGTGTGCCCTGATATAACAAGCCTGTTCCCTGAGCCTGCTAACAGCCTGTGCCCCAGTGCCTGTCTGTGAGGTTAGTTTGTTGTTTTTATTTCACTCTATATGACAGGGCTAAAGAACTGACACTGCAATGGATAACATAGTCTAGTTGAATGCTAGTATTAAGTGTGGTAAACTTTTGGTCTTGTAAAAAGTTGGTAAGTTGCAAAAGTCATAAGGGACTGTACATAATAAAACTGAATTTTAATGGATATTTACTCGTTGAAACAAACGAGTAAATATCCTATAAAATTCAATTTTTTTATGTCTAGTGCTTGTTAACCTCAAAAAACACTATCCTGGACTGTATAATGCTAGCTTTTTGCTATTTCAAACAACTATGTAATTCACATTGTTTTACGTACCTACTTCAATTAAATTAACATCAGATTAACTATAAAAAAATTAAATATACCAAAATATTTTAATTTTCCAACTTTTTAAGTACTAGACAACCATGTTACTTAAATCATACTAAATCATACAAAACAACTAGTCACATAAGTGGATGTTGCAATTTTCCATGGTCCATTCAGAAAATTAATTTAATTTGACATTTAAAAATATGTTCTCCTCGTTTTCTCTTTGCAAGAACTGGTATTAGTGTCTGGAGCATTCAGTGAAGAATTCTAGTCTAACGTTAATTAAATTCTGTGTTCTCTATAGTAAAATGAAAACTGTAGATAACAGTAGTTCCATCTTACAACTCTATAACTTACAACTAATAAGCTCATGATTATGATTTATCACTGCATTCCATCTTCATTCTGAAATACAAGATACATGAGTGATTGTGTAATTACTTGCTCAACCATATATAAATGATCGTGCTGGAGTGTACCTACCTGTATAATTAAATCCTTGCGTATTAGAAAATTATGAACACAAAACCTTTTAAAGGTAATATTAGTGGCTCATGTCCACAGTTCATGAAGCCGTTTACGATTAGCACCACAAAATCACCAATAGTTGTCTTGAAATCACTTTTAGTGATTAGTTTGCAGTTATTGGTACAGAAATATCTGTGTAATTTCTTTTTTTGTGTACAATTAAGCGTTCTAAACTCTAGTATCAAACCATCCTCATTTATTTGAAATTTTTTTCTTTATTATAATTGTTGATGAATTTGCACTTATTACCCAACCAGATATGCCTTTGAAAGGATTTAACACTAGGTAGTACAAAACCTAGCAGGACTGAAGTTAGAAGCTCTCGAAGAAAGCCCCGAATTACCATTTTATGGTCGGCTTGAGTAAATGTATAAATCCTATTGTTCCTTTTGCTCTGACAATAGAAAGAACAATACTTGGCTTGACTTGGCTGAATATGGCCATGCCACTTGAGAAATACAAATAAAAATTTACTTATATTCTTATCCCCGCCTCATCAATCAGCCTATTATATTATATTATCAATATTCATAGACCTCCAGCCGTACATCCAGGCGCTTCTGGCAAAATGCCTCAGATAATCAGTCCACAGAGCTAGTGAGTGTCCTACCCAGAGTTTAGCAGTTGATGAAATGTATACCACATCAGTTATCAGTTGTTTGGCAAATGTGTTCAGCTCACTGCCACTTTGAGATATTCACATGTAACAATAATATGGTTCAAATAAGGAAACTTTTTTTTTTGGACATATCACTGTGGGTGTTAAAAATTATTGCAAAACATGTTTTTACTTTCTGTCTAGCATACAGGACATCCCTAATATAGAAAACATTGACACTATTATCCGTTTTGGAATAATTGTCGATGCACTTTTGCTGAGTGATAGGTGGTAGGTGATAGATAACATCTATGGTTACATTGTTTACTGGTTATACAAGATGTTACATGGCAGATGATTATGACCATCTGCTGCCGGGTTTTCTGACAAGTCTTGATCACTGATTTTGTTAAACCAAGTGAATAGCCAAGTGAAGCGCTAGCATTGCACACCAATACCTCATCAGGAATCGCCCCATCCCGCTCTCACGTATCGGATAAGAGCGGGATGGAGCGAGTCTTGGTCTATCTCCTGCGCGCGGGATTGGGGCTCGTGCTACCGGGACTGCATCAGTTTATGCATATTCATTCGAGCAAATAAGTAACTAATTGTCATGCAATTACCATGCAATTTGCTCTGTCATTGATCAGGCATCGGCCTTGGAGTCTTTTGTAGAATTGTTCTGACCGTCTTTGTTTTAGAATTGGTCTCGGACGTTTGCCTTACATAATAGACGATTGGCTTAGCTGACGCATCCTTAAGTATTTAGGGTCCGTACCTCAAAAAGAAAAAGTGGAACCCTTATAGGATCACTTTGTTGTCCGTCCGTCCGTCGGTCCATCTGTGTCTGTCTGGCTGTCTGTCAATACCCTTTATCTCGGGAACATGTATCGTATCAAGTTGAAATTAAAACCGTATATACTCAGGTCTCCAGTCCATTGAAGCTGTAAAAAAATCAAATTTATAAGTTAACGTAAAAAAAAACCGGCCAAGTGCGAGTCAGACTCGCGCACGCAGGGTTCCGTACCATTACCTATACAACATTAAACACAAAGATCGAGAAAAAACGGCAAAGAATCACGTTCGTTGTGTGGGAGCCCCCCTTAAATGTTTATTTTAATTATTTATTTTTGAAGCGATATTCTGTGAATATTTCAAGCGTCTACTTGATGCCGTTATTAATATCGAGCAAAAAACGGCAAAAAATACGTTTCTTGTATGGGAGCCCCCCTTAATACTTATTTTATTCTATTTTATTCTATTAGTATTTGTTGTTATAGCGGCAACTGTGAAAATTTCAACTGCCTAGCTATCACGGTTCATGAGATACAGCCAGACAGACAGTCGGAAAGTGAAGTCTTAGTAATAGTTTTTAGGGTTCCGTAGTCGACAAGGGACCCTTATAGTTTCGCCATGTCTGTCCCTCTGTCCGTCTGTCTGGCCACGGCTGAGCTCAGAGACGATTAGTACGAGAAAGCTGAAATTTGGCATATACATAAATATTAATCACGCTGCAAAACGGTAGACTAAATTCTTAATTTTTTTTAGGGTACTCCCATATACCTAACTTAAGAGATGCAACACCATACACCATAGTGTGGGGTATCGTTGGATTGTTCGTTTAAAATATTGCAGGAATATCATTTTTAGGGTTCCGTACACCGTAGAAAAAAAAGGAACCCTTATAGGATCACTCGTGCGTCTGTCTGTCCGTCCGTCTGTCACAGCCAACTTGCTCCGAATCTACTGGACCAAATCCTATGACCCAAACGCAGATGTGCAAAGTAAATATATTTTTTTAAATAAGGGTATTTTCGGGGGACAAATCAGGAAATACAAAAAAACGTTTGCAAACCTTCCCGTGTCATACATCAAATGAAAGGCCGCGTTCTGAGGGTCTCAAATATATTACTATTGTTGTATTATTGTAAAATAAACAGTTTTGATTTTATTCGTGAAAGAAGAAGAAAATTGACCATCCCCCTGATCTCCGAAACTACAGAGCCTAAAAAATATACAAAATTTAGTTCATTGCTTGTAGATTTCAGAATCTATCTATAAGAATTCTATCAATTGAAAATAAGGTGGTAAACTCAATATCATACGTTCACTTACGGAAAATCGCGTCTTAAATAAACACATTTGACTTTGGCATTGTACGGAACCGTCTCCACGCGAGTTCAACTCGCACTTGGCCGATTTTGTTATTTGGGATTCCGTTTGCGAAATATGAAGCTTTTAAGCGCATATTTTTGTCAAAAATATTTTGAGTTCACCAAGCGTGGCGATTACGGCAAAATCCCTCATAATTATGAAAACCACGAAGGAGGCCTATGTCCTGCACTGGGCTTCAAATGGCTGATGATGATGATATAAAATTATTGTTTTGCCAATTTAAATTTAAAAATTTGCCAAAATATTTGTTGGAACGTAATATTTATTTGCCGAGGCTAGTAAACTAACAGTTAATGCTTTCAAAAAGACGCCTGTCATCTCTGTCTACCGAGACCACGGCACTTGCAAAAGCACCGAAACGCCGGAAAATTGTAAAATTAAAAAATAAACGAATTCAGTTTTTATTATATGCTTATCCGGGCAAAAGAATAGCTATTTGCTATTCCAGACTATAATCTAACTCTGTGCCAAATTGCATCTAGATCCGTTCTGCCTTTCTAGCGTGGTTGAGTGACAAACAGCCGTCCATCGAATCACATTCACATTTATAATATTTTAGTAAAATTAGCTTGCGTGTAGTGCAGGGCTTATTAGGCGGCACAGAAACGTGCCCAGCGTACAAGAATGGCGTTGACAAAAGCTATAAATTACAATTCTAAACGTCGACGCGCGGTGGGTGTGTTGGTGGGTGTTTCCGCGATGTTTAGCGAGGATTGAGTGACCAGAATGGAGACATCGGAAGTTTGGTCTGGCCACTGAGAACTAATTCTAAAACTTGCATTCTCTTTTCAAAAAAAAAAAAAAAAGAAAATATTATTAACCTTTTCAAAGAAAATTTACTTGAGTGGCTCTGCCAAAATTGTTTGACAACCTCCTTTTCAAAATTTGTACATCTTTAAAAGAATAAAACGTCTTATAACAAAGTACATGACGATCCAAATAAATGTAGAAACCGTATTTGTTTTGTATAAGTTTAAATTCTTAACCGTTCTTAATAAAAATGCGTAAAGCCAGGTTGACTTTGTCAAAGCAGTTTTGGTCAAAGTCCAGTTGGATACCGGTTGATACTATCCCAGTTCTTCAATTTATTTTTAAGTCGACGCTGACGCATTGGACAAATTATTGTATCCGAGTATACTTTGATTGTGTGTACACGGCTTTTGGCAAGTCGTTGATCACATAAATTAACCCTCCCAATATGGTTAGGATTAGTAAAATGTGTCATAAATCAGAAGAAATCGTTAAAATTGTTACAGAAGAGTGTGACTTAAAAGGAGCCACGCGAATAAAATTCTTGAAGTATTGAATTATGCATTATGTTACAAAAACTGTTTCGACATTAGTTATTGTTACATCAATATGCAACTTTCTTATAAATATTAAAAAAAACTATTTCGTTTTTGCGATCTTAGGCTTTTTTAAGGCCGCGTTAACACGATCAGGGGACGTAGTCTATAAAATGCATTGTTGTTCAATATATTCATATTAGTACGGTACTGGTGGTTTCATTGACATTATTGGTAGTCTAGTAACCGATCGCACTCCCATCCAATGGTATAAGTATAACCCGTGCAACTTAACTCGACGCCTCGCGGGATTCGATCTTCTCCGCGAGAGATGCCTATTAAATTTGCGAGGGCTATACCATTGGAATGTCATTGCACTGCTATTGCTTAGCAGACTACCGAATACAGGCAAATAATAGCTATTGTAGTGCATTTATCATTTTATTGAAGGACTGTGTGTGTATTAGACTCTAGGGCCGGTTTACTTCATTAGACAAACAATCATACCTAAAAGCCCTGAAATCCCACAAAACATAAAAGTAATAAAAAGCCAACTTCTTATTTTAGAAAATACATGACATATAGGAACTTTCCCAAGTTCCTTGTCTTCACGGGATTTAAAATAATTTTTTTTTAAATTCAAAGTAGCACAGAAACTGCGACTTATTGAACGTTACAAGTTAAACTAGGTGTCCATTTCAAAATATAGATCATTTTGGAGAAAAAATGGACAAAAAATCTCCAAACTTAGTCTTTTCAAGTCCTTAATGTACAGCATTTATATAAATGTTCTAAAACCCATGCATTGAACTGGCTTTAATTCCAGACATCATTGTCATCTAAATAATCTTTAATGTTATAGTAGCTTTTTTGGCACAAAGTGTGCTTCACACATTTTTTGAACCGCGTTTCTGGCAAGCTTATTATATCCTCAGGGATCTTATTGTAGAAACGTATACAATGCCCCATAAAGGATGTATTAACCTTTGCCAGCCTAAATTTTGGGAACGAAAGTTTATGTGTATTTCTAGTATTTACATTGTGTTGGCTACCTACAGTTTTAAAGTCACTGATATTTTTCCTAACGTACATAATATTTTCATAGATATACGGACTAGCAACTGTTAGGATGTTAGTTTCTTTAAAGAAATCTCTTAACGAATCTCTATTGCCTAGCTTATATATGAATCTGATCGCTCTCTTCTGCAAGACGAAGATGGTCTCAATGTCTGCTGCCCGACCCCACAGTAGTATACCATAGGACATAATACTATGGAAGTGACTAAAATAAACAAGCCTAGCAGTTGCGACATCAGTTAGTTCCCGGATTCTTTTAACTGCGTATGCTGCAGAACTGAGCCTATTTGCCAATTTTCCTATATGAGGACCCCATTGAAGCTTTGCATCAATTGTGATACCCAGAAATACAGTTTCTTCTACAAGGTCTAGTTTATCATTCCCCAATATAACATTGCTCTCAACCATTTTGACATATGGTAGTGTGAATTTTATACATTTTGTCTTTTTTAATTTAATAATATTTTATTAGAAGTAAACCAATATCGTACCTTAAAGAGAGCATTATTTGTATCCGCAAGGTCATTTTCTTGTCTCTTAATTTTAAAAATAAGTGACGTGTCATCTGCAAACAATACTATCTCTGACATGTTTTGAACCATGAACGGCAAATCATTTACATATACGAGGAAAAGGAAGGGCCCCAAAATAAATCTCTGTGGCACTCCCATCTTAACCTCCGACCCTGATGATTTAGTCCTATTTATGTCAGCTTTTTGAACCCTCCCTTCTAAATATGATCTCATAAGTTTTAAGTTTTTCCCATTTATTCCCATTTGTGTTTTAATTTTAAGAGAAGAGTTTTATGGTCTACGCAGTCAAATGCCTTCGACAAGTCACAGAAAACACCTATAGCATCCTTCCGATCCTCCCATGCACTAAATATATGTTTAACTAATGTGACACCAGCGTCCGTCGTAGACCGCCCTTGCGTGAAACTGAATTGCTCACTATGAAAAAGTTGATAATTATTAAAGTGTGTAAGTAGCTGACCTAGAACTATTTTCTCGAATATTTTACTCAAAACGGGTAGAACCGAGACTGGTCTGAAATTTGTGGGATCTTGCCTGTCGCCACTTTTAAATAAAGGAACGAGCCTACCATATTTCATTAGGTCAGGGAATGTACCCTCATCTAAACATTTGTTAAAGATTCTGGCCAAATGGGGTGCTAGGACATCGATTACTGAGCTAACTATTATTACTGACATACCCCATAGGTCTTCAGTTTTTTTAAGATTTAGCTTTTTAAACGCTTTATTCACGGTATGAGCTTCAATATAATCAAACGAAAAATTGTGATCGCAGGGAGGGACATTATCTTTCAAAATACTTTCTGCAAGATCAGGAGATGAATCTAAAGGAGCCGTAGTTATAATTGGAACATTTGTAAAGAATTGTTCAAAGGCCGCGGCAATGTCTTCGCGGTCCGCTGATTTGGATTTACCGGTTTCCTTATTTATTATATTCCAAATGGTTTTAGATTTATTAGACGAGTTAAGAAGTTTGGCTTTTATATGCTCGCATTTAGCTTTGTGGCAGACGGCCCTAAATAATTTTGAATATAATTTAACATACTGTAGAAAACTAGGGTCATATGTGTATGTCTTTTTCTCATATAGTGAATAAAGTGTGTCCCTACTTTTCCGGATGCCGGCAGTGGCCCATTCACTAAATCCTACCCTATTTCCTTTCGATGATAGCTTTTTCAATTTAAAAACTTTTTCAAAACTATCTGAAACGACCTTAAAGAAATCTCCATAATGGGCATTAGCATTGACGGTTTTATTTTTTTCGGTATGTAAACTACTTTGTAAATCAGTTTTAAATAATTCTAATTTTTTTGTTGTCATGGGCCTGTAAAGTATATCTTGTTCTGATTTTTTAAAATCTGATTCAAAGTGTACAATTTGACCACTGTGGTCTGACTTTAAGCAATTTATTTTAGAATAGTGCAAAAATTTACAGTCACAGTATACAGTACATTATCAAGACAGGTGGCTGTGACTTCGGTAATCCTAGTGGGCTCTAAGAAAATATTAACTAAATTAACACGGCCAAAATAACAGCCGAGTGTTCGTTAAATCTACCTTGTCCAAGCACTTTCATCGTATTAACGCAGCTGTAGCATAAAATTTAATTGTATGTTTGAGTCCCCCTCTATGAGTAGATGGGTTGGTCTGTACATGCATTTTACTCAGTTAAGTACTTTACAACGAAAATGTAAAGACCAGCTGTCGGCTATAACAAAATTACGGAGAAGGAAGACCCACCCAGACAATAAAATATAAATAAAACATTAAACCAATCAAGTTTTTATCGGCGACAGCAAAAAAAAAAAACAGAAATTCGAGTCGCAGTGTCTCGAAGCGTTCAACCGTCAATCGTATGAAACAAAGCGACTGCAGGATATACTGCAATAAAGTGGGTATGTAGACTTGTCACAAAGTCACGGCTGACTTACACCCGTATTGCCAGACGTTCCTCAAAGGCTCCCTCGCTCGACTCCACTCTTGCTCGAGTAAGGAACACCGTATAAAACTTCAAAGACTTCCTCCACTCGAGAAAATTTCTCGCTCGAGTCGAGTAACCAACTGTCAAAGTTAAGGTACCTCAGGACCTACCTTGAAACCTCCTCGAGAAAGATGGTAGGTGTTTTGCGAAGTTTTCACAAGTTTTTTAGTACCAACCTATTGATCTGATTTATCCTAGTAATATTGTAAACGTGAAAGTTTGTGAAGATGTTTGGGTCTTTGTTACTTAATCACGCAATAACGGCTGAACGGATTTTAATGAAATTTGGTATAGAGATAGTTTTGAGTCCCAGGAAAGGACATAGGATACTTTCATCCCGGAAATTACTCATTTCATGCGGACGAAGTCGCGGGCAAAAGCTAGTGTGTAACGTTGACGATGTCTATGATAACGACTGATATATTTTAAGATGATTTTTATAGTGACGGAAATTATTATGTGTGCATAGGGTGTTTTCTAACATAAAAAAGAATAAAATTACCTTAGAATTAATTATTTTAATAGTGATTTCTATTATTTTTAAAGAGCCTTTAAATGGGTCTCTTTTAAAATCACGTCGATCTCATCGCCATTGCCAATATAAAAAACCAAATTCTCACTCGAGTTACACCACAGACTATATTAGTTGCACTCACTCGAGTACACTCGAAATACTGACTGATAATACTACTTCAAGGCAATACCTCCACTCTCTCCTCGACTCTACCGTTGAGTATTGAGTCGAGGAGACTGAGGAACGTTTTGAGATACGGGTGTTAGTGTTAATTACAGAAAGGCACTGGATGCAGGCCGCTTCCAACCGGCTTTTTTTGAAATCCATGGAGGTGGCCTATGTCCAGCAGTGGACCTCTTGTGGCTGAATGATGATGATGATGACTGGACAACTATTTGCCTCTCGCTCAAACAGTATTGCCGTCTAAATTGTGGAAGTGACAGGCAGAAAAATCTTCAGTCCTCCTTCTCTATGTAGTTTTAGAACGTCTTCTCTTTTCTAGGAATCCTGCTTGACGCTTGATTTTTTTATTTTCAAACAAAATTTAAAGAAAATTCTTTATTCAAATAATGAAATTCACTAAAAAGAATCGATATCGTTTAAATAAAGTTAAAATAATAATCCTCATCTTAGTACTTTTGTCATATTATTATTTCTATGTCGTGTGATGGTTGTGATGTGTTTTGTAGACCAAATAAATAAAATAAAATTGCAGCGATACTCTAAAACGTACTTGTGTATTATGTACAATATGGGGCCGCTGCATTGAGACTGGAAATGAATAATACAAATACGGTAAGGGCGCATACATGGGCGGCACGTGTGCCAACTGCAGCCGTCGACAGACGTGTACTACCCTCTTGGGACTCGCCCGTACGCCCATACAAATTATTACTGGGACGTTCAAATGAACGTCGGCATGGGTTCCCGTCGTTCAAATTAAACACAAATTAATTTACGGTACTTTTGACGTAGAAGAAATAAAATAAGAGGTTATGCTTGACATAAAAACGACTTAAGTTTTAGGTTACATAATTAAGCAATAAATATTTCAGTAAATATTGGCGATTTGAATACGAGTATGTCGACAACCAATGAAAGTTACGAGTCAAATCCTCGCGCCTCTGTCATTTAAAGGCACCCAACGACCCTTGGCACCGACCTGCTCTATTTCCTGTCAGTTTCCGTCCACTTAACTCATTTCCGTCAGTACCTATAGAGCCCGATTTCATCGGAACGACTGATGCTCTTCGCGAACGTTTTTGGGTTTCGCCTTCCAATCTTACAATGGGACCCGATTACTATACCTAGGCTCCCTGTCGGTCGTACCTTCAAAGAGCTTATCTCTTGACCCGATAGGTAGCTTGTTCAGGTGTCTTTCTTCTTCTTCTAGTCAAATCTATTCTTTTTGTTTTTGCTCTATCGTAAACATATGAGTGGACTAAACTTTTTTCAGCCGCGCGGCCTGCCGGCCTCACGTTCGTGAGGTCGTGGGCCTGAATCCTGGCATGTAGGTACCAATGACTTTGTTTTCTAAGTTACATTTGTCCAAAACTGCGATGCGACGTCGCCACGTGAAAACGCAAAAACTTGCGAATTGATTCGCATCGGCGTTCATAATAGTAATAAATGGATGAACCCAAAATCTTCCTTGTTTCTTTTTCCTGTATCTTCTTAGCAATAACAGTAGTGAGCACTTCTTTTTATTATATTCTTTTTTTTGCACTAACCCGCACTGAGGACAATTTTAAAAACCTATTTAGAGGCTAAAAATTCCACCCATGCCGGGACTTTTTATGTTAAAAACCAATTTTTTTATGTTCCATGGCACGACCTAGTTTACAAAATACGGGAACGGAACTAAGGAATAGTCACCCGAATCGTGGGATGCCTTGCCGCACGAAATTGCATCGCAGCAATTCGTGTCGTAGTTTTCTGCGTTGCTATTTGCATCGCGCCGATTCGCAGTTTTGCGTACGGAGTAACAAATAAGACAGTATTTATACAATGAGTTTGAGTATGAAGCTTTATTCTTGGCCTTATAGAGGAAACATTTTGTGGAGATTACCGCTCTGCCGCCGAACCCGACAAGGCGCTTCATCATCATCATCATCATCATCATCATCAGCCCATCTCTGCCCACCACTGGGTATGGGCCTTTTCTCCATCACGCCATCTTTCGCGGTCTCTCGCCATTCGCATCCACGGGCCCTCTGCCGACCTGCCCCTATATTACGCTCACCAAATCCTGAACGATTCCAATCATCGGTAAAATTCCATAATAATTGCTTAATTAGCCTCTGACCACATCGTCGGACCTTCGGGTTGCTGGTCTACCCACTGACCGCCACCCGGACACCAGGCCCTTAGACGTTATTTGTTTCTTTCTCGTGGTTTTGTTGTATCTATCGCACATATTAGGATTCATCATCAGCCATTCGACGCCCACTGCAGGACATCGGCCTCCTTCGTGGTTTTCATAACCATGAGGGGTTTTGCCATAATCGCCACGCTTGGCAGGCGGGTTGGCGATCAAAGTATGCGGTTGGAATCTCAGTAAGACGCTGCTGCCCTTCTCCTGGATATTGATTTCCTTAGTCGCCTTCTACGACATCCACGGAAGGAAATGGAGTCACGCTGTTCTTAATCCGGTGCCACTCGGAATTTACAACTCCAAAATTGTCAACAGAAATTAACTCTGTTCAACGTCTATTAGATAAACCATTTTCAATGTCAATGTCAATTAAGGCAATTAGTCGAAACTAAAGTCGATTAGTCGCCAGTCGCGACAGATCGATTGGATCCAGTTCACAGAGTTCAATCAAACACACTTCGTACCTATGTCATATGGAGTTAGCACTTAGCATTGTTGTATGTGGTCTCTAATTTGCCAAATTTTGAGTCTTTCGTTCAGCCACAAAAAGTCCACTGCTGGCTATGTCCAGCCTCCTCCATGGATTTCCAAAAAGACCGTTTGGAAGCGGTGGCTGTGTGATGATGATGATGATAATGATGATGAGTCTTTCGTTCGTAGCATAGTGGCATATTTGTTAACCGACGAAAATCAGGAGGTTCTCTAGTCTAATCGACGCGTATTACAACGTGTTATTGAAATAACGCAAAACCTGGAATTCGTGTTTAAGGTTGCGTTATTTCCAAAATATATCGTTGTAACATATATATTTTTTATGACCAACCACAACTTTTTACAGAGTTGAGAGATTCTTTTTTAGGGTTGCGTACCCGAAGGGTGCCTAACGGGACCCTATTACTAAGACTTCACTATCCGTCAGTCTCTCTATCTATCTGTCTGTCACCAGGCTGTATCTTATGAACCGTAATAGCTAGGCAGTTGAAATTTTCGCCGCTATAACAACGAATACTAAAAACCGCATAAAATAAATATTTAAGGGGGGCTCCCATGCAACAAACGTTGTCTAAAGACAGGGCTCGTAACCTTCACATCGCCTATGTCATGTCGTTAAATGTCAATGTTACGCTTCTTGTGGGTTTTTATAGATGGCACTGTTCTCAAATTCCATCTTTGTCTAATGTTGTATAGATAATGGTACGGAACCCTTCGTGCGCGAGTTCGACTCGCACTTGGCCGGTTTTTATGTTCTGCTGTATCGATGTTAAGATTCGTAAAAGCGATCGATCTAACCAACTTCGACCAAGATTGCGATTGCCCAGTCTCTCTTACTTCCTATCCTCGACTGTGCTGATGCCAGCTATCTTGACCTTACCGAAGAGCAACTAAATAAGCTTGAGCGCCTCCAAAATTTCTCTATCCGGTTCATATTTGGCTTGCATAAATATGAATATGTCAAACACAAGTGGCTCTCTATCCGCTCTATTCGGTGCTGTTCAATCCAGCCATCTTCTCAAAAATAGCTTTGAGTTTTTGAGTGATACGCACGGCCGGACTGCGATCCGCTCAGAATCGATTGCTAAAGACACCGAGTCATTCGACACGGTTCTTCAGCAATTCCTTTACTATCACAGCTGTCCGCCGGTGGAACGATCTGCCTTTGGCCGTAACATTTTCACCGTCCCTGGCAGTATTTAGAGCAGAGTTCAAAAATATTAATTTGCCTTAGTTTAAGTTTGTTTTTTTTTTTATTTTATTTTCTGGTGAAATCTCTTCCTGCACCGACTACCCGTCATTTAGCTTCTCTTTTTTTTTTCGTCAATGGTTGTCTGGAAGAAATTACTTTTAGTACTAAGGCCGCCAATTGCACTGTACTATATTATTGTTAATTTCTCATATGTAATTCCTGGTGTACATACAATAAAGAATATTCTATCTATCTCTCTTTCTATTACTGATACTACGCAGTAAACTTAAATCTTTTAGTCTCCGTTCTTTTATTATGTTGCGTCATCTCACCCCTATTTGCATAAATGTTAACATTTTTGGAACACAATTAAAAACTAATCATTACTGGAGTATAGTGACAAACGACGATTGGAGTGAGAGAAAAGTCCTATATGCACTTGTGCCAACAATTAACTCTATTTTTATTATTATTTTATTTATTTGGTTTACAAAACAGATGAAATCCATAACACGATATATAAGTAATACTATGATATATGTACTAAGTTGTGGTCCAAAGCATGCTTCCAAAACATCGCCACATGTAATTTTGAGTATCTTAATAAAGTATTAAATATGAGGGATAAGCGTTTTGGATAATACCATAAAACTATAAATTCAGAATTTTGCCTGAGCATCTCTAACTTAGCATAATACGCGTTGGATATGTCGTAGCCATATCGTAGATTGTGCCATATCATAATGTGGTTAGCCATATCACGAAATGTGTCCTTTTCATGAAAAGGCCAAGTCAAAATGGCCGTATCGTTTAAGCATCAACGTTTGACGATATGGCAATCTACGTTTTGCCATATCATAATGTAGGTTACCTATGACTTATCCATGCACCAACCTTATTTAAGTTTGACATATTTACTGCATTGAGCTGAAAAATAGATTGAAGATGCCTAACGTATTTAGTGTTTACGTGCATTTGAACCTTATAGGTTGAATAAAATACCAATAAAAGAAGCAACAGTTTATATTTTATCACTCGTAAAATACAATGCGGTACAATGATTACAACAAAATGAGATTGCTGCCCTACTTTCCTCATTTTGCACAGTATTTACGGGAATATTGCCGTCACTAGAAATATTTTCTGTCGCCTCCATGGTAGAAATACACAACAAACTAACATCAGCGCCTCTAACGGTGGATAATGGAAGTATTTTACGATATGGTCGCTAACGTTTGGCCGCATCATGAAATAGTCATGCATTTCGCTATTCAAATCGTCAAACGTCGGTCGCTCATTGATCTGGCTAAGCCATTTCATAATACGGCCAGTTTGACTTGGCCTTTTCATGAAAAGGACACATTTCGTGATATGGCTAACCACATCATGATATGGTCAATTCTATGATATGGCTACGACAGATATATCGACTTCCAAGCTATATATTCAGGGCCTATTAGATTTCAAGCACTTACATAAAGTATTATAAATATTGTTTATGTGCACGATATTTTTATTTTCTTACTAGCTGTTGCCCGCGACTTCGTTTGCATGGTAATTTTGATGTGTATTTTTCAGGGATAAAAAATAGCCTACGTGCTAATCCAGACTATAATCTATCTCTGTGCAAAATTTCATTCGGATCCGTTCAGCCGTTTTTGCGTGAAATAGTAACAAACATCTATCCATACATACAAACTTTTGTGTTTATAATATTAGTAAGGATTGATAAGATTCTAACAACATTCGAAAATAGAC
This sequence comes from Yponomeuta evonymella, assembly GCA_963969515.1. Taxonomy (NCBI): domain Eukaryota; kingdom Metazoa; phylum Arthropoda; class Insecta; order Lepidoptera; family Yponomeutidae; genus Yponomeuta; species Yponomeuta evonymella. The sequence continues at coordinate 3,532,364 of OZ018354.1, forward strand.
GCGTGAGTTTGTTTATTATGTAAGTTTTATTGAAATAGTCAAACTGGCGTTCAGAAGTTATATCTTCCAGACAACCTTACCCAGTTAGGGATCTTTATTGTAACATGACACGATGCTGCTCCAGTTGACTAATTTCCTTATCCTAGACAACATCATGATTCCATAAAAAGGCTCGAGCTGGAGCCGGTCAGCCGGTGAATGACGACGGGAGATAAAGGCACCGAGTTGTAGTTATCAACGTGTTTTAGGATAATTTTCGAGTAGGTCATTTTGACTAGCTTTCACGACAGCTAACTAATTACTATACAAACACTTCGATTCAGCGGTTTTCTTGGAATACGTGGAAAAAAATACAGTAGCCGATTTCCTCGGATCGAGCTTCGCACGTTGTTTGCAGCTAACCCGAGAGCAATGGCAGGAAGGCATATTTTTTTTTGTGTGGTGAAGCCGAATCGGATCATGCGGTAACGCCGAATCGAATAGAAAATGAACTGCATCATTCAAGAGCCATTCTACTATTTGTAAGGCGTTTACACATACACATGCATACATAAACTCACGCCTGCATCCCGGAGGGGTAGGCAGAGACCAGGGACTGCCATTTGCCACGATTTCCTGTAAGGCGTTAAGGGTCCTAAAATCATTCTGTTTGAAACAGTGACAAAAATACGTTTACTTATTATCTGAATCCCAAGTACCGAACCGATTTGAGAGTCGAACTTCTATATCTAGGTCGGTATAACTGCATTTTAACGAGACCAAGTCCGAACCTTATCGAAAATGTAAGCAAGTAATTAGAAATACATTTTAAGAAATGAATCATACCGTATTTAGATTCAAAGAAGCAGAACAGTGCCACGCAGTCCTCAGCATCGAGTCATCGCGGGTATTATAATTAGGTATGTGCCATTGAAAAACTCACTACTTACTAATAAACCACAAATTTGAGCTAGCTTTGTGGGATACATATGGCTACCCACAGCACTGGCTATCCTAGTCTGGGAGCCAGGACACATTGATGTAATTAACCAGGCAAATAAATTATGAATAAGGGGACAGGAAATAAAAATCTTTAAAACAGTGATCAGAGCTAAGCAGACAACGTTGCGCCTCCACCACAGTAGCCTTGGGTAAACCGTAAACTGTATTTACAGTTTGGTACAAATTAAATAGTTGAAGTGAACACTAAGCCACTCGCTTTGACACAAGAAGGTAAGTGATTCTCCTGACTCCAAGACTACACATACACACTGCCTGGTTCTGTGATGCTTCTACATAAAATCACCCCCGACTTTGAAAATCAAGGGGTGTTATGTGTTTGACGCCTACTAAATAAATCATCTTATCTGTTTATGGCATCATAGCTTATCTAATGTTAGGTCTCGTGGATACTAATACAACCATTTCTAAGATCCTCAGGGTTGAGAAGCCATTCTTTCTCTAACTAAAAATGTATAAAAACCTATTTAGCGGCTAAAAATTCCAACCGACTCGCGACCATAAATTATCATTAGAGTAGTGTCTAGTTCAGCAAAGGCGTGCTTAGGGTTGGCACGCAAAAATGTATCATCTGAAATTATTTACTCTGTTATATTCTGAATGAGGAAAAGGAAAAAGTTTAATTTTATTCCACCGCTGGGAATGGCATACGCCTCCCCTAATCCATCCTCATCCAACTTGTGCTTATAATTGGCCAAATATTGTAGTTATTTTATATTATTTATTATGCACTCATGGCAACCCGACTACAGTAATTTAAAATGCTTTCATATTTATTTCATACTGCTAAATCACCTCCTTTTTTGGGGTTCCGTAGTCGACAAGGAACCCTTATAGTTTCACCATGTCCGTCCGTCTGTCTGTTTGTCCGTGGCATAGCTCGGGGACGATTAGTACTAGGAGGCTGAAAGTTGGCATAGATATACATATTAATCACGAGAGATATCTTTTGAAAAAAAAATTTTAGTGTACCTCCCCTACACCTGAATTTGGGATGCATTTTTTTGTCTCGTGTACCATAATGTATGAAGTTGTTAGTTCTGTAAACCAGGTAAAACCCTCCTTCTACGGAACCCTACACTGAGCGTGGCCTGACACGCACTTGGCCTGTTCTTAAAGTTATTTCCAAGATCATTCCATGACTTCTGATATAGTTATCTTCGAAATTCAAAAAGATCACTTCTTTGAACTAATATTGGTATCTGCATTCCAAAACATTTAAATCTGTTTCAATAACAATTCTCAGTGTCGAAACAGTAATTTTTTTTATCTGATTTTTATGAAACTTCGGCCACTAAAATAGCAGTGAATGATACAAAAATTTTACCGTAATTCCAATGCCAACACTTTTGTAAATATCTGTTTTAACCAACTCAATAAAATAAATAGAAATATCCTTCGGATAAACACGTCCCTAAAAGGGCGTTCTAAACTATCTGTACAATTTCCTTTTTTATGTACAATAAAGTGTTCTCTGTCTGTCTAAACTGCCAACCCTAAGCACATGTCTCGCCCACGCAGTGCAGCTAACTGCACAGTGCACAAACCACGCTCTAGTCGTGGGCAGCCCTGATGCATGCCCGTGGGCGGCCTTCAAGGACTTCCCTCTTACTGGCTTAGATACCGTGCAAGCTTCGACGTTGACAGATACCTGTCCTGTAACCTCTTTGTTCACGACCACTTTGGTTTTGCGTACGAGATTAATGAGTAACGAGAATAAAAAAAAATAACAAATAGAGTTGTTTTTACTCAAGGTCACATTTTTCCAGCTTGAGAGTTTAGGTGCTTGCGACTTGCAAAGCTTACTTAGCAATGGCCAAAATGGTGACAGATATAAAAAAAACTGGCCAAGTGCGAGTCCGACTCGCGCACGAAGGGTTCCGTACTATTATCTTTACAACATTAGACATAAATATCGGGAAAAAAACGGCAAAAATCAAGTTATTTATCATTTAATTATTTATTTTTGAAGCGAATACAGAACTAAATATTCTGTGAATATTTCAAGCGTCTACCTATTGCCGTTATTAATATCGGGCAAAAAAATTACCTTTATTGTATGGGAGTCCCACTTAAATATTTATTTTATTCTGTTTTTAGTATTTGTTGTTATAGCGGCAACAGAAATACATCATCTGTGAAAATTTCAACTGCCTAGCTATCACGGTTCATGAGATACAGCCTGGTGACAGACAGACAAACAGACAGACCGACAGGCGGATAGACAGACAGACGGACAGTGAAGTCTTAGTAATAGGGTCCCGGTTGGCACCCTTCAGGTACAGAACCCCAAAAACTGGCTATGGTATCCCCAATTATGTAAACCATGGACATTGTCCTTGTGTAAGTGTGAAAAATTACTGCTACATGTAGGGACATGCACAGGGGTGCAATATACAGCAGCAGGGAATTAAAATACTAGCAAAGAGGAATATGTCGAACGACAAATGTGTGTGAAAATATTCTACTACTAGTGGGGCCTCAACAGATTTTTTTTTTTTTGTTTTTTTGGCCATAAAATATGGCCTGGTTACACGACCTTTGAGCCATCCTCTCAACTGAACAAATTATGTCGGCTGCATAGATTGCTGTAATAAACTAATGGGATTGCCAATTTATCCTGGTGCTATCCTTATCCTGTTTAGTTGGCGTTGCTTGACCCTAGACAAGGGCGCGGTAAACAAGGTCTAATAGATGCCTAGCATTCGGCTTCGTTCATGGGATTTCTGCTTTCAAAATAGGATTCAAATTTCGATTAGAAGTCATAGCAAAAAACTGTCACAATTAAAAAAATCAAGCGTATCGAACTTTAAATCCTCAGAAGGCAATGGAGTCCTTAATTAACGTGACTAACGTATAACTGATTGCTACAAGACTAATAAAGACTTACAACGCCCTCCGCGTGCAGTACAGCAACACATTCAGGATGCTCATGGGCCTTCCCCGGTACTGCAGCGCGTTAGGTATGTTCGGTGAAGCCAGGGTGGATGATTTCTACTCTATTATCAGAAAGCGAATTGCTTCAATACTGCACAGAGTGCGGGTGAGCTCTAACAGCGACCTGCACGGGTAATACGATGGCACGAGTCACGCGTTTTGTGGCGCTAAAATTTCAGAATTTGACAAATAATGTACTGCAAAGTTGCGACTTTTGACATTTAAAACGCGCGACTAGTGCACCCATGTTGAGTGTGATTAGAGACAAAGCCCATGTGCGCGGATCCATTACATCATCATCATCATCATCATCAGCCATTTGACGCCCACTGCATGACATAGGCCTCCCTCATGGTTTTCCAAGCTTCCCGGTCTAGTGCCGCCCGCATCCCGCCACTCCCCGCCACCGTAACCAGTTCGTCAGACCATCCACTAAATATTTAAATTAAATTACGCTGCTCTATTACCTACATTTAGTTAGGTAGAGGCTAAGTCTTTTTATTACTAATACTATTATATGGATTTAAGTACTCTGAAATAAATATATTAATATAATTATATTAGTCCCGAAACCCCTTCCACAATCACTCCAATCAGCCATTGGGGCTCTGGACGCCCGATGACGCGGGTGAAAATATAATTTTGTTATTCTAAAACGGCTATTTCGGTATATTGTGACTCGGGACCCGCCTACTACTGCAAAACGCTCCGCACTCCAGAACTGAAGAGTTACTGTTGTGTATGTGCTTTTGACTTAACCATAGATTGTGAATAACCAACATTGTAGTTTCGCCTAAAACCTCCGACATGAAGAGAAATGTAAGTACCGACGCGACGGAGTGGTACAATGTCTCGGAGTTAAAAATAGATTTTCGTGTACTAACGTTTGTGCTGCAGTTGTAAGGTTGGTAACATTAACATGCGTGGTGCCGTTGTAAGGTTGGCAACATTAGTTGAGGTTGCCAGTTGTGTTATTATTTATTTATGTTGTTGGGTGGGGAGTTTCTTTTGGACATTTAATAATAATATTGACATCCACAAAATACCTACTATGGTTCCAAACTATACATATAATATAGTTATCTATCTATCTATTTAATACCGGTAATATACACAGATTCGGTATATCGGTTCCTGCATGGCACTCCGTGAAATGTCTTTCTTTTCCAATTTCATTGTCATATACCTATTAGGTTCTGATCATATTGTTGCAGCAGATGTTAACTTCGTTTATAGTTTTTTTTTATTGCTCTTCCACGATTTCTTGTTTTCAGTTTTCTTAGTCGACGTATTTCTCAGTATTTTTCTTCTATGTACACATATTTTTCTTTAAATTCTGAACGACAGTTTTATTAGTTAAACTATAGCTGGCGCAAGTAATTTAGGAACATCAACGTGATTAAGATTTATTTTGTATCACATATTTTTCAGTTGCCTCTCTTTGCGTTAACTTCTGGACGAAATGTTAATTAGGTAAACGAGTGATAGGTGGCGCAAGATATTTAGGTACCTACTATCAAATATCAACATGATTAAGATTTTTTATTTTTTTATTTCCCAGCCATTGGAAGTTGGCAGTCAGATCTTTACCAACTTACATATTAGTGTGTAGTTCTAGGTTCAAGGCCGGAGTTTTCACTATTTGTACTTTTATCTTATATTGCACAATAAATGAAACTCACGTATTCTCGTCGTGTTGACACCTACGTTACGACCTACATTAATTTGATACTTTTTTTATAGATCTGTGATAATTGGCCTTCGTCTTATTCCTAGTGTTTTTGCGCGTCGTGTAAACACTTGTGTGCTCCTACGTAGCGGTTTATCATCACGGGGGATGCCAGTGGTGCTTTCAATCAAGCTTTGTAATCCTACTATCATTCGGCTGGAAAAACTATTTTAGATTGATGATGAAGTACTATGCCATTAACGATGATTGGTGTTCTCAGCTTAAATTTAGCCCCATTGTATCTGCTTTGGTTACAGTTTATAATGGGCTATGACCAAAGCATACACATTGAGGCAAAGTTGTTGCTGAGCCTTATTTACCTTTATTTACATGCGTGCATTTGTGATAGTTACGTTACGAACTGCTTTTCAACCTACTTATAAAGGCTGACTCTACCTACTTGAGGTTGAAAATATGACGGTTTGATACTCGTTCCTTTTCAGTCATTTCTTTTAAAATGCGACTTTCACTATCACGTCTCAGTTGAGCAAGAATCTTTTAGTTAATTCCACAATTAGTTAATTTTATAACGTAATGTTAGTAATGAATGTTGAGGAAGCGAAAGTGATCTGTCAGGATCGTGGCAAGTGGCAGTCCGTGGTCTCTGCCTACACCTCTGGGATACAGGCGTGAGTGCATGTATGTATGTAATGTTAGCTAGTTTATGTACATGCACAATTGCACATAATGAGTTTTTATTACCTGCTATATGCGTAAGTAGGTGCACTGGTGCATGTTATGAACTCTCGTCTTATCGCTGTTCAACCCTTCACTGCCTCTTCATAATGGCATTGTTTAATTAGTATGCCCATTCCAGAGTCAGTTTCAAATGGACACAAAGCAGATGGCAGTCCGCTAGGCCTGGTACAGACTAGGGATGTTGCGGATATTCGTATCCGCATTAATTTTGACATCCGCATCCGCAATAATCCCTATGTCTAGCAGTGGACGAAATCGGGCTGATTGATTGATGCGCAATAAATTATCAACGCAGACCTTTTCGCTCATCCGGGATAACAACGATGGAATTACACTTTTGAAAAATGAGATACCTAAGTATATTTTTTTATAATACACTCCTAAAGGGAAGTTAAACAACAGGTCACATCGACACAATTGAATTTCTATAAATTTCAGTTAAATGACGCATTATGCATTATATAATATACTGTTTCATTCTAGTTTGTGTAAAACCAACGTCCAACTGTTCTCCTGTTAAATTTGCAAAAATGTAATTAGGTACTTCGTTGTTATCCCAGATGAGCGTTTTGTTGAGGGGATCAATAAATATAATTACAAAACATTACAATATTGGGCGGGGCCAAGGAAGAGCAATATGCCACGTGCATGTTTGGTATGGCTTGGCATGAAGGTAGAATCACAGTTTATGCACCAGCAGTGTTCCTAGTGAACAATTATTTAGTATAGTAGCGAGGTATTAATTTATGAACCTGAAAAAGGCTGGAGCTTGAAAAGGCAGCCGCGCTGCTTTTCATTAATAATAATAATAAAATTTACTTCAAATAAAAAGAGTCATAACAGTGTACAATTGGTTTAAATCGATAAAAATTAAATACTTATCTTATTATGCACAAATTTTTATGTAATTGTCAAAACAGTTTAAGTATTGCATATGTTGTTAGAACATGTAACCTTTATTACGTGTTCTGTACGTGTAACATATAAAACACATCTCTTTCATTTATTCGCGTATTTAATCTAATTAAAAGCTTCGTCCGCATACGAGGATGTGAGCCTAAAAAAAATCCGTAACCGCGGATGTCAAAAAATCTTCATCTGCAATATCCCTGCTACAGACCTCGGTCGTCGACCTCGCATTGGCATTACGACAAAATGCCACTCAGTTTTTCAGCTGCACGCCAATTTTATGCGCTCTTAATCATTAGAACATTGGTTTATCGCCCGTGTCCAGGTCGCTTACGTGGCTGATTTTTCTTACTCTGTTCGTCTCAGTAATTTTATTTTCCTTAAAATGATAAAATAAAGCACCTAAGGGATGAATCGGGGTGGTGTCCCAAATTAAAATTTGTGACCATTTCCTGTAAACAATACATCTATAGACATTTCTGCTTCGTTAGTAATGACACAAACTTCACGTAAAAAGAAAATGGATCATATTTACGGCTCGCAGTTTCATGTGCAATTAGTATATTTAAAAGAACTTCTCCGTGTGGCGCCGGATTAAGAATAGCGTCACTCCATTTCCTTCCGTGGATCTCGCAGAAGGCGACTAAGGAAATCAATTACCAGGAGACGGGCAGCAGCGTCTTCCTGAGATTCCAACCGCATGCTGCGATCGCCAACCCGCCTGCCAAGCGTGGCGATTATGGCAAAACCCCTTATAGTTATGAAAACCATGAAGGAGGCCTCTGTCCTGCGGTGGGCGTCGGATGGCCGATGATGAACTTTAGTGGATTTTTCGAAAAAAACTAGTATGCGGTTAAGTTAGCAGGAGCTGGATTATGATACAATGTTGTGCTGCGTCAAAGAAAATCAGGAATTTATTCAGTTACCTACTGTAAATATTTAGATTGTGATGCTGATGACGTATAAAATACATTGATTGATTGAAAATTCTTTATTGCATAATAAAAATATTTGTGCCTAGGCCAGCTTAATACCAATAAGTATTTCCATTTATTAAATTTTGTTTTGTTGCACCTGTTTTGATGCGCATTCTAGTAATATAGTAAATACTAACAGAGTTCGAACCCGCGCATACCGTAAATCCGGCTTCGGCTTAGATTTCTTTATTCATTGGTGAAGTTTGTTCATCGATAGATAACTAGCCGAGTTTTGACGGTCAAACCACCGGTTTCTCGTACGCTAACAAGCCGTTAATCTACTGTTAACAGCTGTTAGTGGTTTTTTTTTTGTATGCACTTTGGTCAATTGACAGATGTTAACAGTGGATTAACAGCGCGTTAGTGTATGAGAAACTGGGGGTTAGTGCGCTCTCGGACCGTGTGCGTACAGTTTTAGTTGATTATGACGATATGTCTCGGTCGGCTTATCTATCGATGGCGACTGCTCCCCATTGACCCACAGGGTCAGATGGAAATGTTCGACCCAGAGACAAAATTGAACACTGTGCGACGGATAGAAACAGGAAACTGCGACTTATCAAAAACTGAATCGACGATGCATTGTCGATTTGCAGAATAATGATTCAGTGCTTGAGACACATTTCATTGATTGCCAATAGTTAAATAAGTAGTTGCACATTATATGTTCAACATAATTGTGACTTGTGACTCATTCATTCGCATTGCTCGGTTTGTTTTTAGTTCATACCATATCCAGACATCCAGGCTACGACTGTGGTTACGACTTTTCCTTGTAAAATCTTTACCACAGACTATTTGAATCGGCGTTTAAAGGAATCGTATTTTTTATAAATAAGACCGCAAAACTTTTGTAACCACTACCAAGTGAGTGAATCTGGAACAAGGTTTAAATACTACCACCTTATTTATAAAAACACGATTCCTGTAAAACCAATCTTAAATTCTGTTTATTTAATCTGTGGCTACATCTTTTCCTTGCAAAAACTCCACCACAGACTATTATAATCGGCGTTTTTGAAATGTTTTAAGGGATCGAGTTCTTAAATAAAGACCGGTATTGTACTTCTGAGAAGTCACGTGTACTTCTCTGAATGAATGATCGTACGACTCGTAGAGTTATCCTTCCCCTATCCTCCTCCATTATAGCAAGGTCATAATTTTTTTTTAACTAATCAAATAACAAAAAAAATATTTTTGTTCGCATTATAAATTACGTCAAAAGGTTGAAAGCAATGACTCCTCAAAATCAAAGCCGTCCCACACAACTTCCGAAAACTCGAAAATGTTCGCGAAACCACCAGACTCCAAAACCGCGCAGGCGTGCGCCCGACCCCTGACCATACGATCAGACCTTACCTTGCCTATTGTTCTCTATCCATTACCTGCCCGCGTACAAAGCCCACCTTACAATCCGAAGTGACTCGGCGCAATGTAAATGCTCCGAAGTGAAACCGACAGCCCAATTCTCGAATGCTTCGCCTCTCGAACGTTCCGGAACATTCTCGAAAGCGGACCGTCTAGCGTATAAATATGCGGCAACCTATCGCGTCGATTCAGTATAAACAAAGCTACTGAGCAGAGAAAGACGATTTTTTCACAAGTGATATATCGAAATTTTCACGTGTTTACATTAGTGTTTTTAGTATTTTCTAAACAAGTGACTGTTCTTACATTCCAAGTGACCTTTGAATAAGACTGTTGGTGTATTTTTTTTTCCTGGATTGTTGGACATTTTGAGTCATGGAGTCACCGGTTGTTGTGGATAAACCACCCGAATATGGGAACGTGAATAACGAGGTAAGTTTAAGGTACGAAAAGTGGCCTAGAACGAAAAATAAATCTTTAAACAAAATATTCATTGCATTAAGTAGTAATACGAGTTCTGTTAAACATCACTTGGTATGAACAGCGATAAAATTAAAAGAAATACATATCTAAATTCTTAATTAACATCAAAAACTTTCGAACATAATAAAGAATTTTATTTTAAGCCGTTCATTACTTTATCCTTACTTTACCTTTAATAGCACCCAATATGGTAATCGCGATTGTTTTCATTATTTCATTCAATAACGGTCTGGTTCACTTTAACACCTGTTAGATTGTAAAACATGTTACTATTTTACTGCTAAGTATATTATTTTATGTGCAAAATAATGAATCTGAAGCATTTACCGGCTTCTCAATAAGACAACTATAGGTACAGCATTATTTTATTTAATCCAATCTACTGATTCAAAAAGTTGTGTGATCAATTTTTTTTTTAAATATGTAAAAGACACATTTTTACGTTTTTGTACACACATAGATGAGTCCAATTTTCCCTTAGGTACACATGTGTATTCGCATGTATGCGAATGACATAATATTCGCGTATTGCTTAGGTACTTAATATTTTCTCCGACAAATTATACTCCGAATACCTTTCCCAATCCTTGAGACAGAAATCACCTCAAGTTCACTCATAACATAACTAATAACTCTGCCAGAGTTGTACCAGGCTAGTACGCACTTGGCTTTCGTCCAGGTGGTGCCACGGTCTGGGAATTTGTCATGAATCTGTCACTTTCTTACCTTTTTGTGTCTTCGTAGTCATCACAGCCATTTAAAGTATTGACCAATATTTGCTGAAAAAGAATATTCGTGATGAGTAGGATTTCTTTCATGTCCAAATTTTTGGGCAAAAGCAATTTATTCTGTATCAATTCGACCTTCTTTTTCGGTATAGTTCGTAGCATTTATAAAAAATTGCATTACTGCTACTTAGCGTACCGGTCACAAACTAGGTTCGCTTTAGTAGTGAAACGATTTCCCGATCAGTGCAGTGGCGTAGCATAGCGTCGCCCTAATTCTAATAGGTAGTATCTCAATTTTGACGACTTTTGAGGAGGCTAAAATTACGGTTTTTTTCTTACAAGTTGTTAGAAAACAATAAAAGGTAAGTTCTGAACATGATATTAAAAATTAAATAGATGTCATAATTCATTATGAAAAAAACATTAATTCTTACAGATAGTGTAATATATGAGATGAGCTTTATTAGCATAGTTATTTCACTGAGTTACTACTAATTCGCACTGAAAATTAAACACAATGTTATCGCTAAAATCGTTATTAAATTTTAAAAAGCAGCACTACATATTTAAGTTTTAAAGTATTCTCTTCTTAATAATTCATCATTATCATTCAGCCACAAGAAGTCCACTGCTGGACCTATGTCCAGGCCTAGGCCTATGCCTCCTCTATGGATTTCCAAAAAGACCGATTAGAAGCGGCTTGCATCCAGCGTCTTCCTGCCACTTGGATGAGGTCATCTGTCCATCTGGTGACTGGATCGTCCTACGCTGCGCTTGCCAATATGTGGTTTCCATTTGAGAACTTTTCGGCCCCATCGGCCATCAGTTCTGCGTGCTATGTGGCCCGCCCACTGCCACTTCAACTTACTTATCCGCTGGGCTATATCGACGACTTTCGTACGTCTACGGATCTCATCATTTCTGATTCGATCTCGTAGAGAAATTCCGAGCATAGCCCTTTCCATAGCTCGTTGCGTGACCCTGAGCTTTTTTATGAGACCCATGGTGAGAGGTCAGTGCCATAAGTCATCACTGGTAACACACACTGGTTGTATAGATTTGTCTTGAGCGATTAAGGTATATTGGACGAAAAGACTTTTCTAAGTTTCCCGAATATTGCCCAGCCGAGTTGGATTCGACGATTGACCTCTTTCACGAAGTTGGACCGGCCTAGTTGGACTTTGTCCTAAGTAGATGTATTCGTCTGCAACTTCGAGAATTGAGTTCCCCAATGTTATTGGGGTGGGCACAACACGGGCGTTCGACAATGACCTTCGTTCTGTCCATGTTCATTTTAAGGCCCACACGTTGGGAAACTCGACTGAGGTCTTCGAGCATTGTGCCGAGGTCTTCCATCGTTTCTGCCATGACTACTATATCTTGGGCAAATCGAAGGTGCGTGATGTACTCGCCATTTATATTGATGCCGCGTCCCTGCCATTCCAGAAGCTTGAAGGCATCTTCCAGTGCGTTCGTGAACAGTTTCGGAGAGATAACGTCTCCCTGTCTCACGCCTCTTCTCAATGAAATTGCCTCCGAATTCTGCTCCTGTACTCGGACCGACATGGTGGCGCTGTTGTACAAGCACTTCAGCACCTCGATATACCGATAGTCAATACGGCAACGCTGGAGAGACTCGAGCACTGCCCATGTCTCGATCGAATCGAAGGCTTTCTCATAGTCCACAAACGCTAAGCAGAATGAAAAATTATACTCCTCAGTCTTCTGTATACTCGTAATTTGCCGCAGCGCGTGGATGTGGTCTATGGTACTAAAGCTCTTTCGGAAACCGGCTTGTTCGGGAGGCTGGAAGTCATCAAACCTGCGTTCGAGGCGATTCGAAAACAGCTTATAAACATGGCTCAGAAGCGAGATGGGTCGGTAGTTCTTCAATAGAGAGTTATCCCCTTTCTTGAAGAACAGCGTCACCACGCTTCTGTTCCATGCTTCTGGCGTTTTTCCTTCGAGCACAACGGAATTGAAGAGCTTCAGAAGGACTTTAAATACTGGTCTTCCACCCGCTTTTAGGAGCTCTGATGTGATTCCGTCCTCTCCTGGTGCCTTGTTATTCTTGAGCTGTTTCAGGGCCATCCTAATCTCATACAGGCTGATGTCCGGGATGTTTTACATCTATATAGATTACAACATCTTCTAAATTTTGTATACTGGATTTTTTCTTTATGATAGGTTTCTTCTTAGTGTCAGTAACTGTTACGCCACTCTCTCAATGCTTTTAAAATTTCCTGATCATCTTCGGAATCCGATTGAAAAATGTCCATTTTGACCTGACCTGAATGATTATGACCTGCACATAGATATCTGAAAATATAAAAAAGCAAAAAAAAAAAGTAAAATTATACAAAGTTTAATATGAAAAAAATAATATTAAAATATAATGTTTAATTAAGACAAAATTTCGCGAAACTGAAAAAAACTACAAACAAAATTTGTTCTTAAATTAGTGTCAATAAGAATTAACTCAATACTAAGTCTCAAAAAATTTATTCGAAAAAGAAGTATCTCAACAATAATTTTTAAACACATTTTTTTACTCCATAAAGACAATGTTGTGCCTAAATAATATCAGTAAACATAGCTCAGAATATAAATTACAAATTACTATCTGTTACTTACCTTAAATGCTAATGAATCCAAATATAAAACACTTTTATGACGCAGCGATCTGCAAAACGTCAATTAAGTATGGCGAATGGTGAGTTACTGCATATTCGCACTAATAATTCCGTGATTCGAGATGCGACATATTACGTCAAGTCTTTTATCTCTCTTTTTTTCATACAAAGCTTAAATAGTAACGAAAGAGAACGATGTAGTTTTGTCAACTCTATCCAAAACACCCAAAAAGTCAGTTTCGTCCAAAAATGAGATACTACCTATTAGAATTAGGGCGACGATAGGTCACTAGTACCCGGCGCGGATTCCAAATTTGCCGCCCTCTTATTTTTGTAATCCATTATAAAAAATTTGGGCATGGTAAAAAGAGTACTTTTATTAGTTTTATTGAATGATTTATTGAATTGAAAAGTGAAATTAACATTTTTTGACATAGGTAGAATATCACAGAAAAATTACAGAGAAAACGTAATAGAATAATGGAGAAATCGCCTACTTCACGAACGCTCTTTTGCGCACGAGTATCATTCAAAACCTTGCGCTTGCATCACCCATGCATAGAACCTGCATAGGTACCTGGGTATTTGGTAACATAAAAAAAAGACGAAAAAAACACTGAAAGAAATTTTTTTTTTTTATTTTAATTTTTTTTTCCGACTGCCACCTCCGCAGCGCCGCCCCCGGTAAAGTGCCGCCCGGTGCGGACCGCACCCTCCGCCCCCCCCATGCTACGCCACTGGATCAGTGTCAGAAGCGCGCTGATTATTGCCCATGCTGACATAATTTTCATAACATAAATTGTCTGAAAATTTTGTTTCTGAGGATGCAGCATATTCTGGCCTGATTCAAAATTATGGATCAATCAGCCCGTATTCGTCCACTGCTGGACATAGGCCTCCCCTGCCACGCCCTTGCTTTCTGTCTAAATCATGGACATTTACAGGAAATTTAACGTGTGGGATTACGACCTTGAAAAGAACAATTAAAAACCGGCCAAGTGAGTGTCGGGCCACGCGCAATGTAGGGTTCCGTAGAAGGAGGGTTTTTTAACTGCTTTACAGAACTAAAAACTTCATCAAAGTAATTTTCAATGGATTTTGGACAATGGTTGGCTATTACCCCTTAACTAGTAAAGCCTACTTAGCAGTGATAGTTTTCAAAAAAATTGCGTCCCTAATTTAGGTGGAGTGGAAGTACCCTAATAAAAAAAAAAATTCGAGGTTTTATTCTACCGTTTTGTCGGCGTTATATATATAATATGTAAATCTAAGCCAAATTTCAGCTCTCTAGTACCTACTTACCGTCTTTGTGTTAAGCCGCGGGCGGACAGACAGACGGACGGACATGGCGAAACCATAAGGGTTCCTTGTCCATTACGGAACCCTACAAAACATTTTTATGGTGGCCCGATCGGGTCCTTTACAATTTACAGATTAAAAACCTCGTTTACGTGATCATATTTGTTTAAAAGCAAAAACCAAACTATCTATCCTTTTAAACACTAAGATTCCTTTCACTCACGAGTTGTGTTCCTAACTTCCATAATAAATATTTTTTCAGTAAACAGTCACTTTTGTCAATAGCTGTTTCGTGAAAGGTGTAGGCTTGTCCGTTGATATGCAGAGTTATGTTAGACAACATTGATATAATAGGTATATTTGGTGCTAATATTTGTACTAAGAGATTGTCATTCTATCTAATCAGCCCATAAACAGAGCCCACTGATGGGCATAGGCCTCTTCTCTTTCACGCCAACCCATCCGGTCCTTTGCTAGTCTCGTCGTAAAACGTTTCCCAGCCGCTTTCACAATGTCGTCGGCCCACTGGGCTGGTGGTCTGCCCACCACACCACCAGACATTAAATTTAACTAAATTAATTTTTAATGCTATTCAAAATACTTCATCCCCAATCCTAGGTCTAAGAATGTTCGGTACCTTGTGTGAAATAGTAAGTAACACACTGTGTAGTGTAGGTTGGGATATTCTTCTGGTGCCAAATGAACAAATTTGCTACTTATATTTATAGGGACACCTGTTAGTAGAATCGTTGTGGGATACTGCCTTGACTTTACATGGTATACATAGTAAACTAAACACAACAACGACACTACTTTGGTACTGGTCAGGATCTCACCAGAATTTTTTTTATCAATCGATTAGAATCTTTTAGTCAAATAAAAATTAGAATCTATGTAGTAAATTGCTCTTTAAGACATTCAGAGGTTTCGTTATTACTCTCCAACAATATATGCTATAACTGTGACGTGACGGACAACATCGTGAGAAAACTCGCGGCTTAGTTGACGCCAAACGTATTGTACCTGTTCTTTTTGTCATAGGTCATCTAAGAGATGATAGCATAGGCACACCTCACCCATTTAGTGTAAGAAACTTTCCCCCAGATAAATATAGCATTAACCATGGATGTTAACATGATGTAGAAAAGCCACTTCAAGTCGCCGCAACACTCCGATATGTTTTACCACCTAAGACCCCTTAGCTTAGGCGGTGAGATCATCGGTTTACTTAGCCTGAGGTGTTTACGAGAGTTCGCGGCTTTAGTTAACGATCGTGAACGTGCCCGATGCAATTACCGAGAAGGACGAGGAAACATTCGTGCTAATGATCGTTGTCAACAGAGATGAGTAGCTATTGGATCTGGAATTATCTGCGGTAGAGAATCGGTCCATTATGCTATTGTCTCAAATATCATACTGTACATGCAAAAGTAGAGAAACACTAGGAAGTGATCTAATAGGAGACTATGACTGAATACCGACTGATATAGATCCTCTTTAAACTGATACTATTGTGAAGGTTTATGAGACGTTTCGAATGTCCGAAGTAAACTAATGATTTAATAATAACATTTTTGTGTTGCAGTGCAGAAAACACGTTTACATTGTATTACCAGAAAATATTATACTATCAGGTGCGGTGACTTAGTTTTACCTCCTAGGAACGGGAAACAAAATGTATACCTACATAAAACGCAAAAGACCTAACCTACACGTTTTGTGAAAATTTGCATGAATAACAAGATTTGTGCATAATTACAAAGTTATATGTCACAAATAATGCGTCAGTGTCAGCTGCCCACTCGTTTCTTACTGTTTTTCGTCTTATAAGGCCGTCGAATTCGTCAGTTTTAGATCAGATGAGTTGGCTTTGTGGCTTCCTTTATAAGTGGAGACGCAATTAGCTTGAACCTTCTACGCGATTTGCGTAGGATGTAACTGATGATGACGCGCAGAGGTTCAGTTAAAGTTACGTTAAGAACCATCCCTCCTACTTGATTGTATAAGATGCGATTCGACAGTAAGGCAAAAAAACAACATTACTTGTCCTACCATATATTACAAATAATACCAAATTAAATTCCAACTTGAAAGTTTCACAACATTGTCGTATTTCACGTCCAAATGTTGGCACAGAATCGGTACGAAATTCTTTCGCATACAGATAAGACTTCTATGAATTGCCAGTGACTCATGCTGAAATGAAGAAAGCATTTAATTTTTATTTCACTACCTCACGTTCATTAGTTTTACTTTGTCATCCTTAGATTCACAAATCGAAGCGTTTTCATTATTCACCCATCCATCCACATCGGTCATTGGCTTCACAATTACGTCAGGGGTTTATAATAGCAGAGCCGATCGCGCCTCTTCAGCTCTGCGTGGCCACTGTCCGAAATAGCACTTAGAGATATGCCTCTTGTACTACTTAACCCCATTCCTATGAACGACCTCGCCTTCTGTTTTATATTTCCTGTCTGCCCAGTTCCAAATGCATCGTAGGTTTCGGTCGGGTATGATAACTCGAATTAGTTTGTTTATTCTCGCTAGAACCTTTCGATAAATACGTTGTTTTGTAATTCAGATGTTTGACGATACTATTTCAAACTAATTCTCAATGAAATAAATATCAATATTACTGTGTTATAATAATTAGTTGTAAGCTATACTGATCGACCAAATAAGGTCAGGATCATCTGGTTCAACTTTTAGTTTGTCACCATAGTCACGGCTTTTTATAGTAATTTTGGTGTCTGGATTTAGATACTAGTTCTTGTTTGGTAGGGATTTTTTAATTATTATTTTTATTTCAAAACTTTGATTATTCTTCTGTCTATTGCCAGATCAAAGTTTAAATTTTGGATGAACCACACCACTTTGAATGCAGTCCAGCTATACTTAGTACCTATCTTATTTATTTACATTAAACCTGCACTGCTGCTCCTTTTACGAGCAATCGAGAATCAAAGCGAAGCCAAGTCATGTAGATGAAAGAGAAATATTATGTATTTCAGGCCTAACTTTATAGCCAGCATCACGTGTGACGACACGTGTTTTGACGGCTCCCGTGAAGTGTGCGCAAATCCGCGGCTTAGCGTGTTGTGACGCAGTCAATATTCGATTTAACATCGGTGCTCGGACTTTCCGCAAAATAAACAGAGCTCCGTGAGTTCAAGCCAATATAGGTTTCAGTGAGCAAGTTAGTTACTTGTCTCCTACAACTATCCTAGGTTTGGTCCGCTTCGTACTTCTACTGTAACAGCAAAGGTTGGCAATCAGCTCTGCGTATTACTCTTTCTCTCACACCCAATCTTCAGTTCGGTAGCACCTGGGAGTCTAGTTCACACTCGTAGGTTTCTTTTTTAGCTCTACGCGTGTCTGTTTTCTGTCGGCTTCATTCAACAACAACAATGCATCATCAGTCCAGCGGGATGTTCCATTACAGAGACTCGAATATAGCACTGCTCGCTCGGAGATAAGTTCCAGTTCTAGCTGCAGATGTGCATTTGTTCTTCCGTTTGTATTTATTTTGTACTTTTTGCCGTTCGGAGTCGCCCACGGTGCCGATCCGGGGTGATGTCATGTCTCGAGAGTCATCGAAATCACGCCGACGATTATTGTTATGTAAAAGGTGTTATTGCGCAGTGTAATTGTGATTTGTGTGTGAGATTGGGTGAGATGCGAAACAAATCTTGAGTTAGGTCAAAAACCTCTGAATGTCTCTCATCGGCAATTTTCCTCCAGTCCTTCCTCCTCCTCGACGTATTTTTGCTGGGATTCAAATGTTTTTGCCTCATCAATAACATCCAAAACTCATCCCAAAAGCGCTGTAATCTTCATATCTTCATATTATCACACATTAGCCTTGCCTACATCTATCTACGACAATAGTAATTACGATTTCTATTCTTATCGGCTAGCCTAAGATATCCTTATTGGTTGGTGTAGGTTCTTGGCTAACATCCGTAATCCGAAAAACCACTGCTCGGTTTCCATTTCGATTCTAGTCTTTCTCGCGCCGTCATGACGTCACCCTTCGCGGTTCGCTGCCAATGCTTGGTTCACCACCAACTGAAAAAGCTGACGAGCGCTTTCATATTAGCTGCAATTATGAACATCACCGTATCATTGACGTTCATTTGTGGCAGACGCTTCTAGCACGACCAGCAAGCTATTCGGAATAGGGAGAGGTCTCTCTGCTAGAGGTATCTACGTTTGGTAGTTCTGTAATCAAGCACTCCAGCGCATCTGAAGGTGTTGTACTAATGTTTACCTGTCAATTAGGCACGTTTAACAGGGATTTGTAAATAGAGTTGTGACGCGCTATTACTTTGTATGATTGCTTCTTTTATGTTGAGTTTTTTTTTGTAGAATTTTATTACATAAGTATTTTTCACGTGTACCTTTTGTGCTTGTTTGGTGTCTGTGAAGTCACACTTGTAATTTAGTTGTTCGAATTTGATATGTTAAGTTTTACGTTTTGTAAAGTTAACGCATATTAATTAGAGTCTTGAGATATGTCTGGCCAATAAAATGAGCGTTAAAAAAACTGAAGAAAAACTCATATTCTTATGCACGGTGTGAAAAGGTGCTGCATCTTTAGCCTTGTGTCAATCTAAAGTAACCACAGGTGTAAACCTACATTTACAGTAATCGAAAAACGTTAATCACCAATTCACAACACTTGTATGATTAGCCCCAAGCTGCAAAATGTGCAATAATCAGTTTACCAACAGACCGTCGTAAATACTGCCGTAGCGATTACAAACGCACTGACTTTAGTATGCAGCAAACATGCGTTTTGACCCAGAACATTGTGATCTAGTTCTATTCTGAGCCTCTCTACGTCACAATAGAGTAGGTGCATGGATATCGGTATCTGAGGAAGTGAGGACTTGGTATGGTGATCATGTCTCGCTTCTGATTGATGCAGTGATAGTAGGATGGCGTAGTGTAGAACCCTAGTAGAGATTTCAATAACTTCTTCAAGCAGATGGGTATTATTTGAGAACTTTACATGGGCAGGTCATGCAAAAACAGGGCGAAGTGGAGAGAAAAGATATAGAGTAGAATGGTTAGGAAAATAGAGAAGCTTAAAATAAATTATTGCACCAATCGCGAACCCGCGTCTTCGGCTATTTCAACCTTAATGCATAGAAATGCTTAATGTAAGCTTTTGTGTTATTCCGCGTAATCCACCAGCTGAAACGAATAGTCTGCATCTTTGTTTGCATGTTGACTCCTCGGATGTGATTCACGGTAGAGGCATTCCGTTGTGAGGCCGCGTCGTCGTCTTCAAGGTCGCGAGGTGAGCGAATAATTAGAGCAATTGTTTCTTTTTTGTCGTGCGAGGTATTTGGGACAACGCGTTTTTGTGTCGAATCCATAGACGGCCAGGCTACAGCAGAAAACAAAATTAATATCAGTGATAGCATCCTGGTATTGCCAGAGTATCTAGTATCTATCAAATTTAAATTGCTTTCTTAGCAAATTATCTTTGTATGTAACCGCAGTGCAGATACTTCGTAGCAAGACAGAGGATATCTTTCTAGGTCGTTGCAAAACTCGCTCTGGCTCTGCTGAAACTGCAGGTTTTCTTAAAGCACCTTTAACTATCGTAAATAATCGTACAATCGGTCGGTTTTTTCCAAGCTTTGAGCGCCCGTTTTCTCGTAACTTAATTTAATGGGCGACAAAAATCAATAAGCTTCTAGCAAAACCTTCTTTGCCTGTAGTCAGACAAGAAAGTTCACCCGGAAGGTCGACCCGGTTTTGCGTCCTTTCCTTATACGGCTACCTTCTCAAGGTGCTGTTCCGATCGAACATGCATTATAGGCGCCTATAATGATTGGTTCGTATTGTCATGAATGACATGGTTTAAAATTGAACCGATGCGGATAATTATCGCGTGTTACACGGGGTGCCAAACTTGTCTGTTAATAATAAAAATAAGAATTCAATAAGATGAGTGAATTTAAACTTTAAATTGTTTTAAGCATTGGTGTCTTGAAGGAAGATTATTCGTTTGAAAAGCTTTCGTATCGATACAAAATTGGACGCAGTATTTATTTGGGTAAAAATTTAACTTGAGAAATCAGCGATTTTCAGACCTTGAGCGTTGTATAACACATATTATTGTTATCATTGTCCTCACTTTTCATTAATATCAGATCCAAAATTCAAAGATCAACTGACGACTGTGTGGACGCCCCTCAACCTACCGGTCTTCCTGAGTCAATTCAATTCAATTCAATTCAAATATTTTTATTCATTGTAAAAACAGAATGTTTACTTAATGAACGTCAAAGTTGTTAGTTTCACAATTAATGGATTATGTGGAGAAGAAGCTAACAAAGAAACTCCACATTTATTCTTTTCAAAACACGTTTTAACTTAATTAACAGAGTTTTCAACTTAAAATATTAGTCATGAATGTGTTGAACACTAGTCACAATCGTCCTTTAAATAATATTAATCTACTGTTTAATGCCAAACATCTTTGTCTTCTAAATAATCCTTGATGTTATAGTAAGCCTTTTTGCACAGAATGTGCTTAACGCATTTTTTAAATCGCGTTGGAGGTAACTCTAATATATCTTGAGGAATTTTGTTGTAGAACCTTATACAGTGCCCCATAAAGGATGTGTTAACTTTTGCGAGTCTAAATAGTGGAAATGACAATTTATGTTTATTTCTAGTATTAACATTATGGTGGCCACCAACATTTTCGAAGTCTTTGATATTTTTTCTAACGTACATAATATTTTCATAAATGTATTGACATGCAACTGTTAAGATGTTGGTTTCTTTGAAGAAATCTCTTAGCGAATCCCTACTACCTAACTTGTAAATAAATCGGATGGCTCTCTTCTGTAAGATGAAGATCGTCTCAATGTCTACTGCCCTACCCCACAGTAGTATGCCGTAGGACATAATACTATGGAAGTAACTAAAATAAACAAGCCTAGCAGTTGCAACGTCAGTGAGCTCTCTAATTCTTTTGACTGCATATGCTGCAGAACTAAGCCTGTGTGCTAGTTTTACAATATGAGGACCCCATTGCAATTTTGAATCGATTGTGATGCCTAGAAAAACGGTATCTTCTACAAATTCTAGTTTTTCTTTTCCGAGTACAATGTTGTTTTCAACTAATCTTACGTTTGGTAAGGTAAACTTTATACATTTTGTCTTTTTGGAATTTAGAAGCAGATTATTTGCCGTGAACCAATCCAACACACGCGAGAGAGCAT
The DNA here is from genome assembly GCA_963969515.1 of Yponomeuta evonymella. Taxonomy (NCBI): domain Eukaryota; kingdom Metazoa; phylum Arthropoda; class Insecta; order Lepidoptera; family Yponomeutidae; genus Yponomeuta; species Yponomeuta evonymella. Next base: position 3,554,375 of record OZ018354.1, read on the forward strand.
CATTTGCATCGTCAAGATTATTTTCTTGTCTCTTAATTTTAAAAATAAGTGACGTGTCATCTGCAAATAATACTATCTCGGACATGTTTTGTACCATAAACGGCAAATCATTTACGTATACAAGGAAAAGGAACGGCCCCAAAATTGATCCCTGTGGTACTCCCATTTTTATTTGTGAACCTGTGGATTTTATACGATTTATGTCCGCTTTTTGAACCCTTCCTTTTAGATAAGATCTCATCAGTTGTAAACCTTTCCCCTTTACTCCGTAATGCTCTAGTTTTAGCAAAAGTGTCTCGTGGTCCACGCAATCAAATGCCTTTGACAAGTCACAAAAAACACCTATAGCATCCCTACGATCCTCCCATGCACTATAAATATGTTTAACTAGCAAGACACCAGCGTCCGTCGTCGACCGTCCCTGCGTGAAGCCGAACTGCTGGTTATGGAGAAGTTGATAATTATTAAAGTGCGTAAGTAGTTGAACTAAAACAATCTTTTCGAATATTTTGCTCAATACGGGTAGGATCGAGACTGGTCTGAAATTTGTGGGATCGTGTCTATCGCCACTTTTAAACAACGGAACGAGCCTACTGTATTTCATTAGGTCAGGGAATGTACCCTCACCTACACATTTGTTAAAAATTTTTGCTAAATGAGAAGCGAGGACATCTATTACTGAACTAACTATGATTACTGACATTCCCCACAAATCTTCCGTTTTTTTAAGATTTAATAGTTTAAACGCTTTAATTACGCTATGGGGATTAATGAAGTCGAACGAAAACTCGTAATCGCACGAGGGGACATTGTCTTTTAATAAACTTGCAGCAAGATCAGGAGACGAGTCTAAAGGAGCCGTAGTTTCAATTGGAACATTTGTAAAGAATTGTTCAAAGGCCGCAGCAATGTCCTCATTTGATGTTATTACTTTATCATCTATCTTTAGAGAAAATTCGCGATCCCCTGATTTGGCTTTACCAGTTTCCCTATTTATAATAGTCCAGATTGTTTTAGATTTATTTGAAGACTGGAGGATTTGTTTCTTTATATGTTCGCATTTAGCTTTGTGGCAGACGGCCCTGAATAATTTAGAATATAGTTTAACATACTCTATAAAACTGTGGTCATATGTGTATGTTTTTTTCTCATACAATGCATACAGTGTGTTTCTACTTTTTCGGATGCCCGCAGTGGCCCATTCATTAAACCCTACTTTATTTTCATTGCTAGGTAATTCTCTTAATTTAAAAACATTTTCAAAATTAACTGAAACGACTCTAAAGAAGTCTTCGTAATGGGCGTTAGCATTTAGGGTTTTACCTTTATGAGCAGTTAAGCTACTTTGAAGATGTAATTTAAATGATTCTAGTTTTTTACTTGTAATGGGCCTGCATAGAATAACTTGCTCAGATTTTTCTGAATCTATTTCAAAATTTACAATTTGACCACTGTGATCTGACTTTAAGCAATTCACTGTGGAGTAATCAAAAAAATTGCAATCGCAATAGACGTTATTACACTATTGGTTCAATTTCCCACCATCCAACGCAGTGGCGGAGTTCTCAATAACTCTGCAAACATTTACGAGTGGGTACAGCAATGTAGGCTCTACTAAAACACACGCCAGTTCCCGCGATGAACCGGTGTGCACCTAAGTTTTGCCATATTTGCATAAAACTATTACATATTTACTAGGCCTTGGTTAACAAGCGGAGAAGGCAACTGAAGAAACTGTAAGGTATTTGCTAGCTACCCAATTGCAAGGCAAGGGTTAGGTTAGGTGGAAGAAAATACTACCTAGTATTAAGCTCGCCTTTGTACAATGTGTTTTGTTAGTGCAATAAAGAATTTTTCAATTCAATTCAACAAGGCACTTTTTATAAAACCAATCAGCCAATCAGCACAGCAGAATTCAGCGGATCTATTCGAGAAATCACTCGAGTGATCGAGTGCTCTCTTAAAGATTACGTAGTTAGTACACAACAGTATCTTATTTACCTGTCCTTTACTGCCGGAACAGCAACGTAATGGAAGAATGAAAATTAGGTAATTAAACACTCATTTTAAATGGTGCAAAAAAACTTGACCAGTTTTTGCGACACCCACCTACATATTATTGTTTTGATGTTACACGCGCCAATGTCAAGTGGAAGTTAAATCGTAGTCTGTGCTTTGTTGGTTTTTAAATTTAATTTATAAAGTCGTCGTTATGTATTAACAACGTTGGAAGTGCTTTATTTTTTATTATGTATCGGTAATTGAAAAATAAAATGCGTATTTAATCTGCTAAGTGACCAAATGATTGATTGCTCTGTGACTATCACATTTGCTGCGTTGAAGTTGTTCGAGGGGATAACTATGGAATCTAAATGTCTAGGTGTTTTTCCATATTGTGATGTTCATGTCTGGTTACCATAACACAAGATGTGTGAAGGTTTTACCATAAAGGTTCGTCATTCCACTTACCTACGCCCGCTTTCTCCCGCAGCGCGGCTTCCCGTTTGATGAGGAGGACGGCAGCGGCGCGTGGAGCCAGCTCGCGGCGCGTCACCCCGACATAGCGGCGCGACTGCGCGCGCGCCCGCAGGCCTGGCAGCGCAAGAGGCGTCCCAGCGGTCACGAAACAGACGGTACGTCTCATTACCACGACTAAAAATCACTGATTATGACCACTCAAAAAACGCTTTGCCGACAAAAGGCCACCTGCTTCCTCAGAAACATTATGCGTTTTCCCAGGCACAGTTTGTTGAATAATGTGCTCATTAATTTATTGCTCTAAACAGCAAGTATTTGTAAGTACTCATTCCGATCTCCACTTTCGCAGGTGCTAAACCCAAGCGTTCCCTTCTTCCAGATTTCGGCGACGAGTTCTCCGGCTTCGACAGATTCCCCTTCGACGACATACCGCCGGAGTTCAGGGAGCACTTCCCCCAGCACTTTAGGAGGGAGCAACCACCCGCCCCACAGCCGCCCCCGCAGCCCCCACAGCATCAAACCAGCTCCACTCAGACTGAACAGCCCAGCACATCCACACTCCACCCACAAGATAACCTACCACAGTACGGCCTTAGAAACACAGTCGACCTAGGCCAGAAGAGCCCCGTCGACCCCAGCGTCGCTGACGCCGAGGACAGAGGTCAGAGGTCTATGTCAGCGCCCCCGGAGACTCGAAACGCGCCCAACATGAGCCACCAGGCGCCGCCGCCGCAGGCAGAGACGCCGCAGCAGCCCCCAGAGAGTCACTCGAACGTCAGGCACATACCCATCTTCGTAGAGGGTAGAGACGAACCAGTTATCAACAAGACCGCGGACCACGGCGTTCACTACGCCGACCCCAAACCCACGTACGTCCCTCCGCCGCACGTGGATCGCGAGCAATACTTCACAGACGACATCCCCGTCGGGTTCAACCACCCGCAGAACTTCAGCCGCGCGTTTGGCACGCCATTCAAGGGCTTCCGCCAGGGACCGCAACCCTTCGTGCAGCAAAAGGTTTATCCCCAGACGGCGTTCGCGCGCGCCAACTCCCCGCACAGATCTCAGTCGCCTAAGCCTCAGCAGGAGGAGTTCGTCAAAGTGCCCGTCCACCACGAGAACAAGCCCGCGCCCAAGCCGGCCCAACCCCCCAAGCCTCAACAACAGGCCCCGGCCCCCCAGCCACACCCCCAACCGCAGCCCCAGCCCCAGCCCCAGCAAGCCCCACCACCCAAACCCACCCCCTCACCAAACGACCCCATCACCCAAATCCTCGCCGTCCAGACCGACGTACTGAACCTCATGACCGAGGTGGAGAACTTCACCGGCTCCAAACGGGACAAGCGATACATGTACCTCGACGAAATGCTGACGAGGAACCTCATCAAGTTAGACACCATCGAAACGGACGGCAAAGAGAACATTCGGCAGGCGCGGAAGGAGGCCATCAAGTGTATACAAAAATGCATAGCCGTGTTGGAAGCGAAGGCCGAGAAGGGAAGCCAGGCGCAGGACATCGAAATGAAGGAGAACGCGGAGGCAGCTAAAGTCGAGAACGGAGAAGAGACCAAAGAAGAAAAGCAGGAACCAGAAGCGCCGCCAACCACTGAGTCAGAGCCTCAGCCTCAAGTTGGGAGCGAAGTTGCCCAAACACCGCAGGCAGCGGACACGCGGCCTGAGGAACCAAAGGAAGCGCCCGCCGATGGAGGCAAGAAAAAGAAGGCCAGCCCCAAAAAGAAAAGAGACAAGAGCAAAGAGACCAAACCAGAACAGAGCGAAGAGAAAGCGAACGCGGAAGTGATGCAGGTCGACGATAAGGGCGACAAATCCGTCCCTAACCAGCAGACAATGGAGGTGGATGGTGCTGCAGCTAGTCAATAAATTAGTACATAAATTCTTAGAGCATTCAAGTTCAAGTTCAAGTTCAATTGTTTATTGCCATAAATTACAGTCATAAAGATGGTATGATATTAAACATATTGCACTGTGTAATTTTACTGTATAACAGCATAGCAAAAATAATAATTATTAATAATTAATTAAATAATTCTCTGATATAAAATAATTTTAAAACACACAAACCATTAGCACAAGCATTTAGTATTTATTTACAATTGTCATAAAATTCCTCCAAATTATAGGGACACATGTCTAAAAGATATTTACTTAACGCCTTTAGGAACTGATTATCAGGAGCTGACTTGAGATTTTCAGGTAATTTATTATAAACCTTCACCGCCATTTGTCTAGTGCTCTTACTATAGGACCTGGTTCTGTTAGGTAGCATTTCAAGGTTAAAACGGTTACGATTTTGAAGTCGGCTGCATTTGTGACCCGCACTGATCGGAAATTTATCTGGATGACGCCTTACCAACTTGCATAACTCTATAATGTAAAGGGCTGTTACAGTATGTATTTTCAATTTGGAGAAAAGATCACGACAGGATACTCTATTTGATCTTATTCCGTTTAAAATGCGGACGCATCTCTTCTGTAAGACAAAAATTTTTTTTATCTCTACACTTCCACCCCAAAGCGCCAACCCGTGAAGGAGTCTCGAGTGGAAGAATGCGTAGTATGCTTGCATAGATGCATGGGTTGTGGTGACTTTTTTTAAACATCTCAAAGCATAAGTAAAGCTACTCAGTTTTCCTTGTAAAACTTCAATGTGCTTTTTCCAGCTCATGAATTCGTCCGTGAATATACCCAAAAACTTTGCGTTTTCTACGAGTTCTATTTGTGTACTGTCTATTTTAACATCCAGTGTAGCTCTTGGAGTATTGTAATTTCGGAAATGAATTAGTTTGGTTTTGTTTCCATTTGTTTTTAGTCCTAAAGCCAGCAACCATTCAACAACAATTTTTAATGATTTGCATATATTGTCCGATAATAAAGTGGCGTCATTTCTTCCAAACAGGAAAGAAACTGATACGTCGTCAGCAAACATTATAACCTTGTTTTCTAGGAGTTCTGGTAAGTGATTTAAATAGAGGATAAAAAGCAGAGGGCCCAATACACTCCCTTGTGGTATGCCACATGTTGTCTCCGTGCTTAAGGATTCAGTGTTCAATATTAACTTTGTTCTGGGGTCAACGCTAGAAAGTATTACACTTTGTGTGCGTTTTGTTAGGTAAGATTTTAGCCAATTCAAGCTGTTCCCTCTTATTCCATACCGATCAAGAATGAGAGCTAAGACTTTATGATTTACATGATCGAATGCTTTGGACAGATCAAGCAGCACTGTCACTACATTTGATTTTTTGTTCAATGATTCGGAAACAAAGTCCATCATGTTGAAGACTGCATCCACCGTTGATCTGCCCTTTTGAAAGCCAAATTGACTCGATGACAAAATTTTGAATTTAATTAAATATGATTCCATTCGGTTTGCAAAAAACTTTTCATATATTTTTGAAATAATCGGTAATAGTGCAATCGGGCGATAATTTTTAACATCCAGACGACTGTCACCTTTATGCAGTGGTAGGATGTGAGCTTTTTTAAGTCTATCTGGAAATGTACCCGTATTTATTGATACATTTATAAGATAAACCATAATATCGGCTATGACCTCAATGATGTACTTTAAAATAGTAATGGGTAGGCCATCATATCCAAAAGACTTTTTGTTGTTTAAACTTAAAACGATTTTTAAAAGCTCCCGTTTAGTTATTGGTGAAACAAACATAGAGTTCATTCGGTAGCTGGGAAGTTGCAGATCAGATGATATTTCTATGCCACTGTTACATTTAGATATATTTGAAAAATATGTATTAAATAAATCAGCAGCTTCTAACTCCTTTTCAATTTTTTTGACTCCGTCAGTGAGTCCAACAAAACTTTCAACTTTTTGATGTTTTCTCCCTTTTACATTTTCATTTACTATATTCCAAGTTGTTTTTATTTTATTATTGGAGTTTACGATGCGGAATTCATTATCTTTCTTTTTAGTAAGCGCTATCACTTTATGCAAGATTGCACAGTACTTCTTATAATGTTGTGAAAGCAGTGATTTGTTCTTTGAGTGCTTAATTTGGATAAAAAGGTCACGTTTTGTTTCACATGATTTCCTGATGCCTTTTGTAATCCATTTCGGTTTTAAGTTTCTTTTGCCTTCCTTGATTTTGATTAGTGGGCAAAACGTGTGAAATGCACTTATGAGAATGTCGTGAAATAGATTAAAAGATTGATTTGTGTCAGAAAGTGAATAAACATGGTCCCAGTTCATGACACTTAAAAAATTCTTAAGATCGTCTAAATTGCCTTTTTTTAGATCCCTTACAAGTCTATAACAACTTATTGACTTGGAGTCTAGCTTCACGTCCAAATCAGCACGTTGGAGGCAGTGATCAGAAAGACCAGGCTCAACCACTTTGACATCCCGCAGGCATATGTTTGAGATGATATTATCTATGCAGGTACTGCTATGATCCGTAATCCGAGTGGGTTCCAACACATACGGCTTTGAATTAAAAGATTCAAGGAGGCAAAGGAAATCTCTCGTCTCAGCACTATTTACCAATAAATCTATATTAAAGTCACCACATAACAGAAACTTTCGGTTCAGCCTGTTGCCCAAAATGTGATTCAACACATTTTCAACATTGTCGAGAAAATTGTCATTTCTTATAGTTTTTGGTCTGTATGCGCAAACCACATGAATACCATTAAAATCAATTCCACAAACTTCGAATATGTTTGGTACAGAAAACTGTTTTAAAGACAGAAGTTCTTCGAACTGTATACTGTCGTGGATAAAAATACACACGCCACCTTTACTGTTTGTATTTGCACGACAAAAAGATGAGGCTAACGTGAAATTTGTAAAACTTATTCGATCGAGGTCACTTTTCATTCTGTGATGCTCTGTTATGCATATAATTTTTACATTTCTTCCATGTTCCGAGCCTAACCAATTCTCAAGTAAGGCTTGTTTCTTGTAATTTAAGCTCTGTATGTTTATATGTGCTATTTGTATGGTGGCTGACTTCAGGGAATTTTTTTTATTACATATTTTATGAGTTACGAAAAAATGATTCTTTTTGCAGAGTGCCGTTGGTTTGGGTTGGCACAAGCGGTTTTTTTTTGAAGTAGTATGGCATAGTTCCTTTTTTTGCATTATTTTGGACTCCGTCCTCTAGTTTCTTTTTTTTAATATTATTTTTAGTTTCTTGAATTTTGAAAAAATATGGTATAGTTCCTTTTTTTAAAGATCCCTTTAGTAGTTTTGCATTTTGGTTTCTAAAGAGTTTTCCGAAGTTTGTAATAAATTTTTCCTTGTATTGCAAGTAATCTATTTCTATATTCAACTTAGAACTTAAATGTAACTTATTTTTTCTTTCCACAAAGTAACAATGGCGAAGCCGAGCAGCTATGGTTTTTAGTTCTTTATTGAGCGCATTTGTGTCAGTATATTGGTTGACTTTAATTTCACATAAAAATACTACAATTTCTTTATTATTTGTTTGCAATGTTCTTTCCAAGTCTGAAACAAATTTAGAACTTTTTTCATTCGAACCTAATATAAGGATTATAATGTCGTTTTTAGAGCTTCTAATAATCAATTCCCTGAGGTCTGCGAGTATCGCACAACATAACGAGTGAGGCTTAACGAGAGCAGAAACCTCATAATCGCTGTGACCCTGAGTTCTTCTTAAGTCGTGGAGTTTTTCTGCAATACCACGAGCTCCTTCATCGCCTAAGATATGGATATGAGACTTTTTGTTATTTTGCTTTGAGTGGCGTCCAATATTTTCTTCTCGTGGTTTTGGTTTGCTGGTTGTAGGGTGCTGACAATCCTCGGTAATCATCTCGTTTTCTGAGACAGTGTTCTGCTTCTGGATGACTGGATTTGGTAGAAGTGGATCTGTCTCTAATTTATCAAAACAGTTCGAAGATTCCATTTTCTCGAATACGATTTTCTTTTTTTTGCTTTTCCGTAAAGTGCTGGAGCATTCAGAAGACAGTGGTTTCGGCGTAGAAGTAGTTACACTTGAACTAAGTTTCATTAGTAAAGTTATTCTCCTATTCAGTTCTTGGATCTCCAACTTTAGTTTCGTATTTTCCTCATTTAAATTGATAATTTCTTCATGCGCGCTGTTTAATTCAATTTTTAGTGCCGAGACTTCTTCTGTCAAGTCTTGAACCAACGATTCATTTCTCTGTAAAGTATTTGGTAAGCTTTTTGTGGTTGAATCAAGAAAACTTGTGCTTTCATCCATGAAAGAAGCTTTTTGAAAGGAGTGTTCTTCTAAGGAGTTACGTTTTGTCAGTAGGTTTGGCGTACACTTAGTTATCTTCGGAGTTTGGAACTTATCTTTAGATTCATTTTTTTCTGCGCCAGAAGGAATGTTTTTCCTTAGGGTATTCTGTTTAAGTTTGTTTCCGCGGCCTGTATTAACATTAGTGCACGATTCGCATTTCCATGTTTTCTTAGTGGGGTATAAAGAGGAAAATTTTGCAGTTGTTATATTTAAACATTGATAGTGAAATTGTGTCTTACATGCAGCGCATTTTAGTAAGTCACTGAGTGCTACTATCTTTCGACACACCTGGCAGCTCATTTTTAAAATTGTTAGACCCAATACTTAGACACTCAGTAGGTAGACCTGTGTTTTTACGTAGAATGGAACGTGATTGCCACTGACGGCTAGGTGACAGTTCTCTGCATCGCAATCGCATTGTTTCTCGTGTAGATACATTATGATGTTACTTATGTGAATTGATGCTGGGACATTGATCGTGCGATTCTTCTCGCTTGTAATGTTTTTGAATGTTTAGCTTTATAGCCGAAAGGTTTAGTCTTAAAATTTTTTTTTTTGTGCACACTTCCGTGGCATGTTGTTACGCGTTAAGCCGCTATTTTACGGTGTGTAATGTTGCAGATTGTATAAGAAGTCCCTAGGTTTGTACGCTTTGTAGAATGGAAAAAATGTCTCATAAAATGTATAACTGATTATGCCTTCAATAGTGTAAGAAAATGAGATATTTTTCTGGCTTCGGAAGTATTTTCGTACGACGAGCCACAATTTGCTCTGCCTGCAATAGGTCTTTTCGTGATACATTGCAATTCGCGAATGATAGAAAGCGAGATCAGGTAAAGAAATACTTCCGGTTGTCCTTGGCGGGGGTATGGCCAAGTAATTCTATGAATTAGTACAATAAGTATTATGTTTTAACGTTTGAATCGTAGGGACAATGTCACTCTAGCATAAATTCTAGCATAGTAAGTTATCTTAACGCACGCTAAATGGGGCCTAGAGCTTTGCGTCTTCTCTCCGCAACGTAAAGGTAATTAATACTATTTGTTTTTGTGCATAAAATAACAAAAAGTGTTGCTCGTGTATATTGTTTGTAAATTCAATGTTTTAATGAAATGCCTAAATTCGGGGACAATTGAATCGAACTATATCATGTGGTTTCAAAATGTGTCAATTCAACTATCAATAATTATACATTTAGCAGAATGTACTGTTCGATTTATTTGCCCGCGATTTTATACATAAAAAAAGGATGCTAACGATCCTTTAGGATTTGAAGTGGTCTCTTTTTAATTTAAAACTCTTTTAAATATGTGTATTTAATTTATTGTTTATCATTGCAGTGATAACACAATTTTCTCAATAAAAATGATGACTCCTCAATATATGCTTTTTTATTTATATTCTTTTAATACCTATGATGTAGGTACATACTAATTAAATATTACATTACTAGCTTAGTTTTGCCTAAAGAATATAATTAAAAATAATATACAGAGAAAGATTACAAACCGTATATCACAGTAATAAGCAAATTATATTAATATTTATGACTTCATCTCATATTCAAACATTGCAAAACCAATCAGTCTTAACATTGGCATAGATAGGGGAGGAGCTGTGTGAGCCATGCCAACTTTAGAATATCTTGTGCCGACCCCAGGATGTTGGATCACCTCCGTCCCACCTGTACCATTGGACAGTAATGGTACAACTGGGACTGAACAATCCCATTTGTACCATTGATGGTACAACTGGGATTGACTGGTCCCACTAGTACCATTAGCCCCAAAGAGGTTGCATCCTACTTTCATATAACCTATTATTAGTCCTTCTTGAGATAAGAACTCTTTTATTTACCTACTTGTATCATGTGCTGGCCATTTCACCGAAATTTCTAGAATACTCGCTCTGCTTAATTGGGGACACAAGCACTATTCAGACGCAGTCATTTTGCATAGTTGCGTTCATGTGTCTGCCAACCAGACGATTCGGTATATCAGGTCGCTTTTTAGGAGCCAGGCTTCCCTCTAGAAAATAACCTTAGATACGCCAATGATCTTCACAAGGTCTTAAAAAAACATGTACTTTAGCCATGTTTTATGAAAAGTCCTATGCTTGACAATATTTTTCTTTGTTCCACGCGGTGCACTCCTCTTCCGGTACGAAAGGGCGATCTAAGGGACCACGAGAAAACGATCTCGAAGATTTTTTTTTTTCCTGTTTTTTTTTATCAATAAGAAAGTCTCACTCCCACTTCCACACGACACCGTCCCCACTCCGCATCCGGTATGAAGGGGTGATCGAAGTAAGCTGTTCAGTTTTCCCATCTAAAATCATGTTAATATTGTTGGTTGCACTGGCAACACAATACCCTCTTCTGGGATTGGTTTTCTTTTTATTATTTAATTGACAACTGTCGCCCTTGTCGGTTTAAAGTCATTGTCGAGGCAACAGCACTATCCGTGTCGCTGCTGTTTGCCACCATTTTCAACTATCGCTATCGTTCTATCGCCTCTCGTGTAATTGTGTCGTGAGCCAACACTGAGAACTAAAGTTCTGAAGGAAGCTGAAGGACGGACCCGGCTCAATCGTCGTCAGGTCAGGCGATGCTACTCACGGGCGGTCGTGGAAGGTAAATCGAAGAGCTAGAAGCGGCTCCCGCCCGAGGTACGCTAACCTTTGACCCCCTTCACTATCGGACCTGGTAAGTCAGTCTTCCTAAAACTCCACCTACAATCGCACTCAATAAGCAACCTACCGACACTCACTCATACAGTCATCCACTAAATTATCGCGCACCACGAAATTCCCGAATTAAACAGAAGCCGTAGCCCACATTTATCTTGCAAATGACTTTTTTGTCACCAAGAAAGTCTCATTCTATCTATCTTGCAAATTATTACTTTTTACACTACATACACTCACGCTTGTAACCTGAAGGGGTAGGCAGAGACCAGAGTTTGCTACATGACACGATCCCGACACACCGATTTTTTTATCACCAAGTAAGTATTTCACTCCCACTCCCGCATGACACTGTCCCACTCGTCATCGGGTATGAAGGGTCGGTCGATGCAGCGTATCATGTGCTCGCCGCAGTAGACGCACTCGCCCGCGACAAGCGAATCGCGCGCGCGACGTAGCTCCTCGCGCGGCAGGAGGGAGCCGGCAGCTGCGCCCGGCTCCGAGGGGAGGGCTAGTTGGCGCTCCAGCTCCGCTAGCTTCCTGCGCTGGCCTGGCCCTGGGAAGAAGTGGTCCGTTAAACTTCGGTCACACACAGGGACTAGTCGCTGCGAGTGCACTCGCCGCGAGTACCTGCTAGTCGCAGCGACAATACTACACAAGAATTTAGACCGTCTTCAGTCAGTCATTCGCGGCGAGTAAAATTGAACATGCTCAATTCTAGGCGCCGCGACTGCAACTCGCGCCGAGTGAATGTACTCGTAGCGATTAGCCGGTCACACACAGCGAATGCTCGCGGCGAGGAGGCACTCGCAACGATTAGTCGCGACCGAAGCTTTAAGGCGGCTGTTATATCTGGCATGCTGACTCGCTCGAACATTGTTACTTAGCTGCTTTTAGTGATTATACAATTACGGATATTTTTAATAATTTTTGTTTTCCTATAGGTACTTAGTTTTTGATAAAAAAAAATGTTTCCAAAATTATTCATTTTATTTTAGATTCTAGGAAGATTCTAGCTTTTACAGGGTTAGTACATAGAAAAATTAGAATACACTTAAGCCAATAACAGTCTTAAGTTATTAAATTTGTATAAAATTTTCTTAGTCATTTCTGAATTGAGAATTACGCTAAGTAAATACTTAAGTAACGTTCTGTCACGCTCTTCTCAGAAATTCGAAGAGACAGCACTACATTTTTACTACATATTTACTTAGCGAAATTCCCAATTCAGAAACTGGCCATGAGTCTCAAATGTCCGTATTTTTATTCTCTAGCAAAGCCTCAAGTCTCAGTCCACATATTATACCAACAGTATTGAGTAATACAAAAAATAATTGACAATTTAATATCGATCATAAACTTTATGTGACTTATTAAACAGTAATAGTAACGGCAATGTACGTAGATATCCAAAAACTGTGAAAAGGTATCAAGGGACGAAATTTAGAAGGTGGACGGACGGAAGGCGCACTTTATATTCTAATCCATCGCGAACGTGTCGCGGGCGCAGCTAGTGTTAGAATGAGTAAGCGAGACGGCATGCCAGACGTAACAGCAGCGTTAAATCTGGGGTATATTAGGGCCAATGAGTACCTGGTAGAGGAGACAGGGATGTCATCCCAAACAAGTTTAGTGTCACAGACTACAAGTAATTAGTATTTATGACAAGCCCTTGCCGTGACGGTACAAGTTCTGAATTTTAATAAAAACAATGCCATTTGTTATTTTGAAATACTGTACGGTCGACGGCAGTTCCACTTTTAGATTGTAGTTGCACAGCCGCTCTTAACGCAACTGAATAAAGTGCACGCATGTAAACGTTGATGTGCTGCAAATTTTTGCGATTTCACTATTCTTATTCGCTGCGCTATTAAAGGTTTAGTTGATGAAGAAGAGGGATAGTTTTTCCTGGCAAAATTGCGACAGCTTTTGGTCTTCACCACAGAAAAAAAGAAGTGTGTGACGATAAAATTGCCGTCCCGCAGGTATCTATATTAGGTCCTCCGTTATTTAAGTATTCTTTATTATCTAAGTAGGTTAAACTTCGGTAAGCACGCAGTCACTATGGAACTTGTGTCCGCACGGGAACAGATGAATAGTAGTCCTGAGAAGTTCAACAGAAAGCTCAGGATAATAACGTAATAATGCACAGTGGTCAATGGCTAGGCGGCAAATTGTTAGGGTGCAACGGCCCTCCCGCAAGGATCTATACTAGGTCCTCCGTTATTGAAGTATTCTTACTCACCTAAAGTAGGCTGAACTTCGGTAAGCAGGCAGTCGCTATGGAACTTGTGTCCGCACGGGAACAAATAGAATGGACGCAACAGGAGGGTGATCTCGCACAGCGAGCAGCAGTCCGTGGTAGTGACGCGGACGCTGCAGTTGCGAAACGACTGGATTTCTGAACGGACCTGGAAAGTAAAGTGGCGATTTGAAATCTTTGAGTAAAGGAACTAAGGACACTTTGGCACGCAACTTAGAAACCTCTAAATACATCAGTCAAAAATTTTAGTAGGCACTACTTACATATTCAGCAGATTTCGTAGCTTCTTCCATTTCAGCTTTCAGTTCTTCAATTTGGTTGTTGTATTCCTGGAACATATACAGGGGGGCAATTTAAGATGGGCAAACAAGAGGAACTAGGTGAAACTTTGTAGCTACTGAAAACATAGAAGACCATACCTAACATTTGGAGAAATTACAAAGTACATACCTAAAAACATTGAATAGTGGTACAATCAACAAGAAAAGTACTATTTCTCAGATTTTTTTTTAATGCCATAAGGAACAAGAATCTCGGGTCCAACTAAGGTTAAAGCACTGGTAAAGTTACAAATAAAAACAAAAACTGGCTTAGGCTTCAAATTAGAACAGACTTCAACCAACCTGTAGACTCTGGCAGATCGGCTGACGGAAGTGGTCGATGGTGACGACGTCGCTGAAGAAGGGGAGAATATCTTCAATCTTAAGCAGCGGACACTCCTCGAGGAAGCTCATGGCCTCAGTCAGGTCTTGCTTCTTGCTGATCACATGTTCGGCTGGAGCGATAGAAATGCTGCTTTGAGCCGAGGGGAATCAAAGGTGGATTTGCACGTGAATAACGGGAAAGGGAAATAAATTCAAGCCTACAATTAGGTTTACTGAAAAAAAAATGCATTACAATAATACTCTGGTGTATATCTATTGACGCGGGCAGAACGATCCAACGAAATTTTCAATTCTTTAAAACTCTCCTCAAATGCAGTTTAAATAGTCTTTCCCTAGACTTAAATATTCTATTAGATCTGCATTTGAAGTAAAAGCAGTTTAAATTGACTGTGGTAAAAGGAAAGACCACAGAATATTTAAACTGTATTTGAGAAGTGTTAGAGGGATCGTGTTTTCATAAAATAACACTGTAACAAGATAAAAATATTCTTATTTTACTCAGGAAAACATATCATTGACGGCCTCAGTCCAAATTGTACCTGAAGATCTAAGAGGCAGATTATGAGGCTCTCTTACTGATCTTGAGGCGGAGCAACTTCATGAGGTCACTCGGAAATATGACGATTGTCATATTGCTGTGATATGAAAAGCATCATATTTTGGCTGTGTTGAGCTGGATATGTAGATCAAGCCAAACTACCTAGACGATTTTCACAACAGTTTCGCGAGTAAGTTACACTGCTTACTCAAGTAAAGGGTTTACTTATCACCATTTTGACCTGATTGCTCCAGTAAAGGGTCTGCTTACTGCTTCCTCAAGTAACGGGTTTGCTTTCTACTTTCTGAAGTAACGGGTTTGCTTACTGCTTCCTCAAGTAAATGGTTTGCTTACGGATTCCTCAGGTAACGGGTTTGTTTACTGGTTGATCTGACAACGGGTTTGTTTACTGCTTCGTCGAGTAAAGGGTTTTCTTACTGATTCCTCAGGTAAGTGGTTTGCTTACTACTCCCTCAAGTAACGGGTATGGTTACTGCTGTCTCAAGTAACGGGTTTTCTCACCTATCTGGAGCCAAAGCTGCTTCCGCAGGTCCGGATCGCCTTCGGGCTGCGAGGCGAGGCTCTTGGCGAGCGGCAGACTGACTTCCAACGCCAGCTGCACGGCTGACTGCCAAAGCCCCAGTAGCGCCGACAGCTGGACGCAGGCTTCAGTAAGGTTGCGTTCGCGGCAGAGCCTGGAGACGAGAGATTGGTAACATCAACCACTTTACTACGAACCTTGAAATAGCAAATAAATTAGCATCTGTTTGATACTAAAGGCAGACGCAAGCTTTCCGTGACGCTGTGCTCGCAGCCGAGTTGACGACAGGTTCGAAGTATTTCGGGAGTAATGAGGCTTGATAAACAGACTTGACTTTTACCGACTTAACATGGGACTGAGCTGGCCATGTCTGCCGTATGAGCTCTGGCAGGACGACCTTAATTCATTCTTGCCGGAATGGTACAAGGTGGCTGAGGACACAGGAAGAGATGGAGAAAGCAACAGGGGAGGCCTTTGCGCAAGAGTGGGACACAAAATAAATATTTATTTACTGAAGTGAAACATTAAAGAGGTTCGAAATTTCGCCGATGCCTGCACTTGCCCATTTGCTCAGTTGGGAGAGCGCTGACACTCTTAGCTAGAGGTCGCGGATTCAAGTCCCGGCATGAGTGGAATTTTTAGCCTCTAAATAGGTTTTAAAAGGAACTGTGTCGCAAATAAAATGTAGATGAGCACTTAGCCTTCACTTTCTACAGCTAGTCCTGTTATCCATCAGGAATAAAGGCACCATTCGATGTAACTGCAACTGAAGTACTTACCAACAGACCTAAGCACCGCACTCACCTCAAAGCATAATGTACATCATAGTTGACCCTCGCGATGTCTTGACCTTGCCTCGCCAAGTATCTCATCAAGCTTTCAGGCTGATGCTCCGCGTACAACGTTACAAGATAGTTATGCAACGCCTTATCTTGCACATTGAAGTTCTCGAGCATAAACTCCAGGTATCTCATTATCTCAGTTACGTGTGCTTCGTCATTCTCACAGGATAAAAAAGCTGGTAGTAATTTTGAAGGACTGAGTCTTGTCCCCTGCGATATGAGTGCGTTTACCGTGTGCTTTGGCGCCTCCTCCATCAATGTTGGGACAAACTGGTAGAAAAGCTCTGGCCTTTTCAAGTTGGTCAGGACGTTCAAAGCTTCCAGGTAGGATTTTTTGTAGATATTTTGGGCGAGAACATTCTCGTAATCTTCGTTCAGAATGGTTAGTTTTATTAGGTTTTGCTTGTCCCCGTGCGAGGACAAGATATCGTAGATGACAGATTTGACGTGCTGCATGGAGTTTGAGACTTTAGGTTGAAGGAGAAAGACTTCATAATCGCTCTGCACCTCATGGTACTTCTGACTGTCGTCTTGGCCAGTCCTCCTCAAGTAGCCCAGTTGGGAAACGTACAACTCCGTCATCCATATGACGATCATTGGAATAAGAGTCATATCGTCCTCGCTGAGGGCTTCTAGTCGCTTTGACAGGTACACCTTTAGAGCGTCTGTCTCGTCCACCTCCAAAAACTTCAGGCATATCGTTTCAAAACTACTCAGAGTTTCTGCATAGATGTCAGCACTTTTAGCGTACTGTTTTTGCGCGAACAACATCTCTGCTTGCTTGACATTGATCATGTCTATAAACGCCGGGTTATTCTGGCAATATTCTTTAGCTAATTCAAACTCCTGTTTGTCGGAATATATCCGCCACACGTTCCTTTCCTCCCGAACGACTTTGTATCTGTACACAGCTTTATCTGTCACTGCCCAAATAGTCCTTCTTTTCGGGTCCCTGATGATGTTTTTGAGCTTTCCGTGAGCTTCTGTGAACCTGTCTTCGTAGACTAGCTCTTGGTTCAGAAGGCACACGGCTTTGATGCGGTCTGAGAACATGAGTAGCGCGTGGAATTCCGTCAGAACGAAGTTTAGTGGCGTCTTGTCTTTGCCGGTTTCGTTCTTCTCAGATGGGTAGTTTATCAGATCTCCTTGTGTGAAAAGGGAGTTAGAGTTTTGCTGCGATGTCGGATCCAACTGTAATAAATATTGGAAATAAACTACGTTTCTGAAAAAGCTTCTTAGGAAATTAAATGATTTATATAAAAGTAGAGTGGTGGTAGCCTAATGGGTAGAACATTGGACTCGGAAGCTAGAGACCTATACCTAAGCCAAATTCGATAACGAATAGCGATAAACAAACCGTTGCTAGGCAACGACTTGTTACACCTAAAAGGCAGATGTTAACAACCTTTTCTAGAAATAATTTTCATACAAATAATAATCGTTCTTCCTACTAATGTAAAAAGTTTATTTATGTTTATGATTTTATAGTGAAAGGCTTAACCGATTTGAATGAAATATGACACACAGATGTAACAGACATCCACGCGAGCCGTGCCGCAAGATTTTGCTAATAGAATTAAGCGCGTTTAAGCAAAAAAAACATACAAACTCTTCAACTTTATATTATTAATAAGTAACTATGGATGCGACTATGAAAATGAGGAGATTGGGACCTACTGCAAATATTGCAATAAAACAAAGTTCTTTGTATATATTTTTATTTATATGTTCACACTAATCATCACTGTCACTGACCGAAGAGGATGATGAATTTGTGTCTCCGGAGACTTGAATTATAAATTCGCCAATGACATCCATTACACCATCCAAATCGGCAATTTTCTTCTCTTCTGGCTACCCATAGCACAGGGAATCCTAGTTTGGGAGCCAGTAACCACTTTTTTAACCTTTTTCTAAATAATTTTTTTTTATTATTTTCATTTCTTTAATTATGTGTTCAACACAACGTTGCCATGCTGCTGGAGTAATTTTACTTATTACCTCATCTAACAAGACCTTTAGTTCGGCCATTTTAAAAGTTTTATTTTTGGCAGCAACATGGCCTTTAACTTGCCCCCGTATCATTTCTATTGGATTTAATTCACAATGATATGGGGGCACTTCTATATTTTTGTTTTTTGCCATTTTGTCACACACATATGCCATATACTTTTCTTTTTCGGGCCGTACCTACCAACTCCATTAATTGTCTTTTGACCATTTTTTCTTGGAACGAGATACCTTTTTCTTCGAAACAGCTTTGGATATCTTTTTTTTATCCAATACTAATCCAATATTATTAAACATAATACAGTACCACTAAAATAAGTTAAAGGTAAAATTGTATCAAAATATTTTTGATACGTATATATTGTACGTAGTCTTCAATGAAACAACGAAACGCGAGTCTTCCATACTTGGAAGTATTATAATGCACGTATTATGCGGTTGATTTGAAAATTAGTTAAAGTATGGAAAATTGTATTGACAAAAGACTAAACTTCACTTGTTGGCATAAACTAAATTCCCCAAAATGTGTTTCACCCCTGAATTCCATCCATGTTTCTTTTTTTGTAGGGCTATCGCGTAAAATTAATGTCGAATTTTTAATGGTTTTTCGAAATAACAAGGTAATATGCATGTTATTTGCGTGATTTTAGTGAAATATGCTGCAATAGGAATTGTTAATAAATAGTTAGCATGTAAAAGGCTATAATTATGTAAATAATAGAAGATTTGTAAAACGTGAGTTGTGATAACCCTAAATTGGTTTGTTTACTGCTATTCGTTATCGAATTTGGCTCAAGTGTAGGTTTGATTCCCAGTGCGGGCATGTACCTATGACTTTGTTTTATAAGTTATCTACATTTTTGAAGTTATAGCAGCAGTACCACTCGCTAACGGTGAAGGGAAATATCGTGAGGAAACTTAAGTGTCTGAGCTATTCACATACCTCAGCGCTTGAAATCGCCAATCCGCGGTGGGCGCGCTTGGTGATTAATCAGCATACTCTCTCCCTGAGAAAAGGCGCCTGTGCCTATAGTGGGACGTATATAAGCTGCGTATGTCTTATGTATACAAAAGTAATAATTTCACTGTAAATATTTATCTTTTTTGAAGTTTTAACACTTTCAATTTAAGATCCAGTCTCTCACCTGTCCATAAAAGATGCCGGGTTCCGTTAGCCAGGCGAACGTCTTCGGTACATCCTGCTTGTCGTAGAAGAACTGCAATTTGGAGTACTTGAGACTGGAGGGGATTTCCTGGAACCCCGTCTCCGGCATGGTCAAGTACGTGTGGAATATCGACTGGAGGGAGGCTTTCCCGTCCGACAAGACCGCGTGGCCTATGAACTGGTAGAGGCGGCGCGGTGTCGTAACGAAGACGAAGTATTTGTTCTTGTTCTTGACCCGATGGAACTGGATGCCGGTTATTGGCGTCTCGGCGCCTTTGCCTATGTCGAAGATCTGTGGAATAAATGCTGTTTGCTCAAAGTCCTACAAGAAGGCCGAGGCTATAACGCCCGCCACCCAATGGGTGACATTAACCAAGCTTGTGATGGTGCAAGTGTACCATTCTCGATTTCAGGACACAATTATTTACATCCTGAACTCGTACTCACATTGTTTTTATCGTGTAAGAAATTCAATTAAACACCCAATGGGTGACATTAACCAAGCTTGTGATGGTGCAAGTGTACCATTCTCGATTTCAGGACACAATTATTTACATCCTGAACTCGTACTCACATTGTTTTTATCGTGTAAGAAATTCAATTAAACACCCAATGGGTGACATTAACCAAGCTTGTGATGGTGCAAGTGTACCATTCTCGATTTCAGGACACAATTATTTACATCCTGAACTCGTACTCACATTGTTTTTATCGTGTAAGAAATTCAATTAAACACCCAATGGGTGACATTAACCAAGCTTGTGATGGTGCAAGTGTACCATTCTCGATTTCAGGACACAATTATTTACATCCCGAACTCGTACTCACATTGTTTTTATCGTGTAAGAAATTCAATTAAACACCCATCACCCATTGCACAAACTTCATTGCTACAAAGCACAATCAAGAGTCAACTCAGATGCCTATAAATTGAGAAACCAAACGCGGACGATAAAGCAATAAGAATGACATGCAATTTTTCAGACAGTCAGGTAAAGTATCGTCCAGTCAAAATGGATATTGAGTTGGCATTAATTCCCGACAAGCTGGATTTTTGTTAAGTCTTGAATAGCTACGTCATTGCTCAAATGCTATGTCAAAAGTCCCCATTGATCCGGCTTGTGTGTTATTTTTTATTCGGGGTCAAAGGTCACCAACTTTTCGTTTTTTGCGTATATCTGAAACAGTCAGAGCTACCGGACAAAGATAAAGCTTTTTTCGTCTATTTTGACTGGACTACTTATACTGTGCACGATAAGAACCATGCCCGCTCGCGCAGCATAATCCCTGTATCACGCTCATCATCATCATCATCAGCCATTTGACGCCCACTGCAGGATATAGACCTCCCTCATGGTTTTCGAACCATGAAGGGTTTTCGAAACATGATAAAGAGTCGCGCCATCTCTCCCACACTAGCAAGATGGCGCTATTACAGCGTGTTGCAGAAATGTTGTGAAAAATTTTAGGGGGTTTATTCATCATCAATAAAATAACTTTTATTTTGAGACAAACCTGAACTCGTCTATTCTGTATTCTATTCTGCACTAAATTCTAATACAGTTAGTTCTAGCGAATGTAAGAACCAGGTGATATTTTTCGCAATTTTAAACTTGGTCTTAACTTACTTTTTATTAGGTATTCATGATACAGGGATCACACCGTACAGGCTGTATTAATTCAATGTGGTAACGATAAGCAATAAAACATAAAAGTAGAGGGTTTAGTTACCAATCCATCAATCTCCTTCCCACCATACAAAGGGAGATAGTTTGGCAGCTTAAGTGAAGAAAGAAAGAGATACATAAAATATTAGATTTTAGAGAAATTATTAGACAGAAATCACATGGCTTGTGGGAGGCCAAGCATGTCCTGTAGAGGGACACCGTAATTACACATGCATAAGTATTTTGGAAAGTATTTTGTGATAGAGATATATTTTAATGACAAACGATGGTGCTCTCTCTAAATATTTTGTAAGTCCCGATGGGCGAAACATGTACAGGACGTATTTCAATGTAACAACCTTATATCTCATGTTTGACAAATAAATAATCTTTATCTTTATCTTTATAAATTGTGCTAAAAAATGTTTAGAATTGAAATACATTTATAGATTAATTAATCTAATTTTCAATTATATTCATATTCATTGAATGCATGTAATTAATTAGTATTTAGAAGAATCTAATAAAGGCTTATAAAATTATTAGACAGAAAAACGACGTTGCATAGCATCGGTAGAAAGCTTGGCTCACATTCAAGTGGCCAATTCTGCCTATGACTTTGTATTTTAAATTATGTACATTTGTGAATTTTGAGTAGCAATATCACTCACTAATGGTGAAGGAAAATATTGTAAGGAAACCTAAGTGTCTGAGGTGTTCACATGCAAATGTACTCATATGTAGCTATTACTTTCTCAATAAACAATATATTTATATATTTATTTTATAAATCACCTAACCGTGGCGCAAGTCTATGCATGGTGATTAAGCCCATACTATCTCTCTGAGAGAAGACCTGTGCTCTGTCTACATATGCAGACAGTAGACTGAACACAAGAAATAAAATAACAAAGTTTTCCACACTTCAATGTGTGGTATATACAATATCATTAGCGAGTGGAAATGGCCTGATAAACCAATAAACCAGTGAAGAACTGTGAGTGAAAACCTATTTAGAGGCTAATTGTCCTCAGCACGGGTTAGTGCAAAAAAAAAAAATTTACTGTTAGTGCTTTGTGATTAACAAACAAGCAGTTGAGGTTGAGATAGACGGGTTATGTCAGGTGTGATTAGGCTATAATACTTCCTCTTCCACTGTATTTTACAAAAGGTTTGTGAGCTGATTACAAAAATATGATTATAACAACTATTTTAATTGAAACTTTTATATAAATGTTAGTATGGCTCCGCCGATGAGAGCGAACCAGGTGGGACTATATTAAGAATATTACATTACTCAAGCCTGTATTCTGGATGGTGTCTGACTCTTCTGACAAAATTACAAACTATCCAGAATACATATCGTCATTCGGCATGCAAAACCACGAACGTGACTTTTATAAAATTTTACAGGAGACACTATAAACTTTAGAAATCATACCGTCATACACATACAAAAAATTCGAAATAATGGTTTTTAGCCCAACTTAAACCATGTTAGTCAAAAAACCATTATTTTGAAAAGTTTGTATGTGTACGATAGTATGATTTGAAACCTTTTTAGTGTCCTGTAAAACTGGATAAAAGTCACGTTCGTGGTTTTGGATGTCGAACGATGATATGATCCCCAAGTAAGTGCTCAAATATAACCCAGATTAGCACTCAAATAAAAAAAAAATGCAATTACCTGTCGCCAACTCTGCTGGCTTCCTGAGAACATTTTATCATTGTCCGACTCCAGATCCATCTCCAAAATGTGTCCTTGTGAAGTCCCAAGCAGTATCGGACCAGTGGAGTTCTCAGAGTCGTTTTCATTGTTCCACCCCACCTCAGTCACTTCATAGTTGCGAGACTTGCTGACAGACTTAAGTTTGGAGCTCTTTCGGTGTAGGTAGATGAGTTCGGGGTGACCTTCCTTGCTTCTTGCGGTGAAAGCTAGGAGCAAGTGGTAACCAAGTGGGTCGAGGAATACACCTGACAGCTTGGAACTTGGCTGGATGTACTTTGTATATTGGATTTCTGTTAAACAACAGGTTTGTTTATTTGTTTGTTTATCTATGTACCTTTGTAAATATTTTATGTTTGTTTTTTTCTGGCGAAAGTAAAGAATAGAAGAAGAAGTTTTATGTATGTAAGTAAAGAATATTGTTATCTTATTTTATTTCTGTTCACAGGGTTATCGGGCCTATAATTTGGATGTTGATAGTTTTTGTGGTAATATCTTGTGGAATATAGTTAAAAAGACATTACATAGACCTTTACATAAATGCAACCTATTCAGATATCCTAAACAGGAATTTGCAACTAAATTTAAAGAATCAGATTTGAAGACTCAGAGTGCGGAGCCCCTTAAATGGGCTACACTTTCGCTGTAATAAAAAGTAAGGTGTTAATCAAAATTCGCTTACCTTCATGTTGTTCTGGTTTCTTCAGGTCCAATCTGAACAGCCTCCCGTTCGCCATAGCCAGC
This sequence comes from Yponomeuta evonymella, assembly GCA_963969515.1. NCBI lineage: Eukaryota > Metazoa > Arthropoda > Insecta > Lepidoptera > Yponomeutidae > Yponomeuta > Yponomeuta evonymella. The sequence continues at coordinate 3,577,962 of OZ018354.1, forward strand.
ACCAAGTAGTCACTAGCCACCGCTACATGGGTGATGAGGTCAGAAGGATTGAAGTTCATCTTTTGCTTGGAAAACATGGGCGTGTTGTCTTCTAACTGCATATTAATGTAACCGGATGAAGTCATCATGTCGGCTTCGAACTTCGGCCGCTGGGCGACCTGCGGAGCTTGCTCGTGTTGGTCCAAAATCGACGTCATCTTCGCTGATCGAAGATTATTCTCAGGATATCAAAAGTGGGATGACTGAACTGTCATCACTTTGTTGTTTACACTGAACTGTTTTACGCAAAATACCTACGTATTTTGAAGTTACGGTGATAATACCGGGCTAATCCTATCTAGTTAGCAACTCGCATCCTAGGCAATCCACTGTGCACATTTAAATTTAGGAATTAAATTAAACAAGCCGTTTCGGCTAGGTAAATTCGATCACTATAAAGAAAAAAGACAAGTTCAATTCAATTCTTAATTATGGCTACCCTAAGGATTCTGCCAATGTCGACAGAGAAAATAATTAACATACTCTTTGAAAATAATGACAAGTTCATTCGACCATCGACATTTATTACAATAGTGTGTTCGTATACTCAATACAAATACTTTATACCTCTAATCTATGACTATTAGGTCTAATCTTGTCTATTTTAATCTTCTAGCTATTTATTTCAACATATTTTTTTAATATAATGCTTAGACTAATATAATATAAGTAGATACGCTTCTAATATTATAAAATCACCAGACATTAAACAATCTCTGATTAATAGGTATTACAAAAAATATTAATTTAAACGTCTTTCTGTTTCGAAATTATGATTTGCAACGTCCTTACTTTATGTAACTTTTCTTTGCGCTTTAAAAACGAATCTTAAGGTTACATATTTTATTTTTTATAAATATTATTATTTTTACTTTCGTACATACAAAATAATTGGCATAATATATTTTCGGCAGGTCTTTAGCTGCAGTGAAATGATTTTTTGCTCAATTTGTTTAGTGTTTCGAACGTTTCTTGTTTCTTCAGTTCAGCTATCTGTGAATCTGTCGTTCATTCTTCATCCCTATATCGTCTGTGTTCTTCATTCATTTTCATACCTACCTTATACCTATCAATCAATCTGTCAATTCTGTCAAATCAAAAATTTTGATATCATCCAGATTGAAGTGAAGCTAGTTTTAGGGGAACTACCTGCGTGTGGTTTTCGTCGCACGAAGTAGACTAAACCTTAGGTAGGTACGGTACTCTTTTTCCAATTCACATAAGTTTTACAATCTACCATCTCAATGTTTTTTATAAAGGTAAACCGCAGTACCTACCTTTCCAATACATTTGAACGAAAAAGCAACCGGTTCATAAAAGAAAAGTTTGAATAATAATAATATCAGGTCCAACTTTATACTGTGACCTTGTCGCATTATCATACATTACATTACCTATCGTATTTTGTGTCAACATTTTATTCCACATACTTATCACTGAGTGCTTTGTGTGATAAGTTCAGTTACATTCTGTTATAACCACCATGGCTGCCGGCGCTCTTTTCAAGTCTTCCAAATTCGCATGTAAGTATAAGTATTTATCAAATACAATTTTTGTAAATCAATTGTTTCCCAAAAAAAAAACAAAAGATGTATTTGTGTGCAGTGCTTATTACACTACAGAGTTTCAACAGTGCTGTGCATCGATTCCTATCTACACCATAATCTGATATTGTCTAGGATAACATGCTGGTGTCCCTTTTAAATAAATAAATAAACACAGTATTATTGGTTGGTGGGTAAAGTTGGCTGAGCCTCCCACCATTTCACGAGTGCTAACTGAAATGTAATTTTTCTAGTAAGCAAATTTTTCCTTTCGAATATAGTAGATTGTGTCTCAAGGGAGCAAAATTATATATTTACGGCGAGGGCGGTATATTGAATCCTGAGCGTAGCGAGGGATTCAAGTGTTTACACCCAAGACGGAAATAATTTTGCTACCGAGTGACACATACTGCTTTTCACACCTGCTATAAGGAAAATTTAAATGGATTGGTATTAAATTATTTATGTGCCGTGGAAGACAATAATAATTATGATCGATTGCAACAAAATAAAAATCGAATTGGAATTACATTTTGTGAAAATCTGCACACGGATCATGCTGAGGGCAATAAAAAAAAAACTAGAATATCAGGGAAGAAAAGTACAACTTTGATCCCTCATTTGAGGGAATCAAGGGATCTTTTCTGAATAGCATGTGTGAAAAAGTTCTTTTCTTACTCCATTATTCTATATTCACTTTTCCTTACTTAATTCTTCATACTTCCACCTGCCAGTGTTCTCAGCACAATGCACAAAGAGTGCCGTCAGCCAAAGTCGGCTGTTCAGTATCCAGCTGACAGAGCAACAGGAAGGAATCCAGGAGCTCAGTCGGAATTTTGCTGCAGAGCATCTCAAGCCACATGCCTCACAGCTAGACAAGGATGGCATTTTTCCTGCAAAGCAGGTACATTCTTTGTTACATTTCTTTAACTGCACTCCTACTAAAAACCATACACAAAACAATAAATTTTCCATGAGTAAAACACCCAAGTTGTTTATTACTTAGGTTAGTATCTAAATGAAACATTTCTTTCTGTAAAAAAATTAATTCTGAAGGCTAAAAGTGAAGGCATTGTTCACTAATAGGATATGTTGGTTTTATTTTTTTTGTTTTTTGTCGGTCTTTCTGAGTAATCCACCTGATTACTTTATTCAGAGGCCTTGGACCTACAACATAAAGTTGTTGAAAACCGTAAAACTCACAGAAAGATTAAGCGACCCATTGGAAGGCTTTTTAAAGTGATGGAAATTGGTCTTAAAATAATGGAGCTAAAGGAGAATGATCAAAAATGTTGCGCTTTAAGCATTTATAGCTCAAAATGTCTCTTTTGAAAAATTATTTCATAGTTCTATTTGATAAATTAAAAGAATCAGGGGTTTAAAAGTAATAATAAAAAAATATCTGTATTGCTTGTATAACTAAAAGACTTCAGTCAGTCAACACAGATTAGATTACATTATTGCAAAAATCGCAAATCGTGTACATACATAAAATGCGAAAGTGCAAACTGCAAACGGGGAGTTTTTAACGGGAATTCAAACGAGCGGTTTTATTACGCTTTTATTTTAAATTAGTGTAGGATTTTATACTGTTTAATTAGTGTAGTTTATTGTTAAAATGACCATGTGTATGAACAATCCAACCGGCCCTTCTGGAAATCGTTGGGGGAGGCTTTTGTCCAGCAGTGGACGTCCAATGGCTGAAATGATGATGATGATGTATGAACAATATGTGGAATAAATAACTAAAATAAACCGCCATTGTGGGCTTAGGATAGTCTTGTCTCAATTGTGCGCAGGACCAAAGACTGTTTGTGCTTATTTATCAGAAATTATCTCTTTGTCCCCCATTAAGCTCCTTAAATACTGCGACTTTTTGCAGCGATATAGTCTTATTATTATTACTTATTCGAATTATTACTAAGCACTAACTAACATACCTACCTATGTTTATAATTCAAACTGACTAGGTGCCAATGCCAACCTAAAATAACACCAAACCACCAAAGTTGTCATAACCTCAAAACATGGGCTCAAAATTAAGATTTCTCGAAACTCCCATCTAATATTTTCATAATATTTTTCCTGCATAATCCAGAGCTAATTTCTTATAGTTTCCCGTTGGTTTCATCAATGCGCAAGAAGATGCAAAAATAGACTAACTCCTATAGTAAATTGATCATTCTCCTTTAAATAATGCTACTTTGCACTGTGAAAAAATTGTTATACTGCAATAAAAGTAACCCCTATAATAAAAATACTACAAAATAATTTCTGTTGCTATTAATTAATAAACAGCTCTACAATAAATGGTTTCAACTATAAAATAAACTTTTAATGTACAATCGCACTTTGTAAACTTTAATAAGAGAAAAAGTCTCATGTCTTAGCAGTATTGTGTCGATATCCTGATACGGAAGATCTGGATTTGGTACCCAAGTACTCATTTTAAAGTTAAGAGAAGATTGTTTTAAGTTAATAGTGGCAATTCTAAAGATGGCTTGTTTGATTTAATATCTAAAATTATAGCCCACATTTTCAAATAAGTACATTTAAAGATGCCCCAAAGATTATTACACAATATCTTGACCTTGGCAATAAAATTAAAGATTAAGTTATCTCATCACCAACCACGAAAACGATTTTATCTCAGTAATTTTATCAATAAAAGAATTTAATCTCAATGACAAAAGCACAATACACTGTTGATCGACTGTTATAAGGCATTATATTAGCAATATCCTTACTAATATTATAAACGCGAGAGTTTGTTTGTATGTATGGATGGATGTTTGTTACTCTTTCCCGCAAAAACGGCTGAACGGATCCGGATGAAATTTTGGACAGATATAGATTTTATTCTGGATTAGCACATAGGCTATTTTTTATCCCGGAAAAATACACATCAAAATTACCACGCGAACGAAGTCGCGGGCAACAGCAAGTATTTTCATATTTTCGTATCTGTCCATTAAATGTAACTTAACATAGAACATAGAGCGATATTATATCTTAACATAACAATGACTGCCTCATTGGTCTAGCTGTTAAGGCGCTTAGCTACCAAAACAGAGGTCGTGGGTTCGGTTCCCACTGGGGGCCGCCGTACATTTGTACAAATGGCTTTAGTCTGGGTGTATTATCATGATTGTGACGTCCTTGCCTGGTTACCATAGCACAGGGCATCCTAGTTTGGGACCAGGTCAAGTGATTGTACTGTGTGGAAGTTATCATTATCAGAATATTATCGTTTTTTCTCCGAGTGTGACGCTCTTAAAGATAATGAAAAAGTAAAATAAAACTATTTTATTCTTCAACGGTCATTACATTCCACAGCTAAAGAAGCTGACAGACCTCGGCCTCATGGGGGCGACGGTGAGCCCAGACTACGGAGGCCTAGGCCTGGACTACCTGTCCCTGGCCCTAGCCGTGGAGGAGCTCTCCCGCGGCTGCGCCAGCACCGGCATGATAGTCTCCATACACAACTTCCTCTATGCCAACCTGGTCCACGAAAGGGGGACTGACCTTCAGAAGGAGAAGTTCCTGAGGGAATTCACTCGGGGAGCCATTGGGTGCTTCGCGCTGAGTGAGCCAGGTCTGTGTCATAGAATCTTTTAATTTTACAGGTTATATTTACAACATCAGCATATAAAAAAGTAACTAGTATAGATATGCTATAACCCCCAGTTCTCGTACACTAACACGCCGTTAATCTACTGTTAACAGCTGTCAATTGTTAAACCAAAAACCACTGACAGCTGTTAACAGTAGATTAACAGCTTGTTAGAGTACGAGAAACCGGGGGTAACAGTTTTATTTACAAAACAAGGCAAAGCGAAAGACGTAACCACAGACTCATACTGCCTCTGACAAAGTGTTTTAGGGAAATCGCGTCTTTATAAATAAGATCTTAATAATTTGTAAAACTCCAAATTATTAAGATCTTGATAGTTGTTTGAGAGATTTAAAGATTGATAAGGTTCGAGGTGATCTTTTAGAATTTTTATTTTGCCACCATCTAGTAACTATGCCGGTCCGGTCGCGACGCCGTGTTGGAAAAATGGGCGCTATTTTGAAACAGTTATTAAACTAAATTAAAGACAAAATTCCCTATAAACTATTACCTATTTAATTCTAAATTATTATTTATTTTGTAAAATAAATAGTTAGCGTCGTCAATTCTACTCAGTGAGGGATTATGCACACGTTGCGTTGCGGCGGCGGTGCAACGGTGTCGCTGCGGCGCCTGAATGGTGTCGTTGCGGCATATTACATACCAGTCCCGGCGAACTTCGTACCGCCACAGAATCCATATATACGATTCTTGTAACATCCAAACATCTTCACAGAATTTCACACAACCGTTTCTACGATTTTACCATGACACTATTTAATATGATAAGACCACCTAACTGAAACTCTTAAAAAGTGTACAGATGTCGCGGCGAAACAAAAAAAAAAAAACGGCTAAGTGCGAGGCGGACTCGCGCACGAAGGGTTCCGTACCATTATTTATACAAGATTTGAATATTTCAAGTGTCTACCTGTTGCCGTTATTAATATCGAGCTCCCCTTAAATATTTATTTTGTTTTTAGTATTTGTTGTTATAGCGGCAACAGAAATACATCATCTGTGAAAATTTCAACTGCCTAACTATCACGGTTCATGAGATACAGCCTGGTGACAGACGGATGGACGGACGGACGGACAGCGGTGTCTTAGTAATAGGGTCCCTTACCCTTTGGGTACGGAACCTTAAAAAATATTCCTTTTTTAGGTGCTGGCAGCGACGTAGCCAACATTAGCACAAAAGCGCACAAAGATGGCAATCATTGGATACTAAGCGGGAAAAAGAGCTGGGTGACTTCCGCCATAGAAGGCTGGGCCACTGTGGTCTTCGCCAACATCGATCCCAGTCTAAAACACAAGGGGCTTGCGTGTAAGTACGTTATATTGTATTTTATTCTAATAACCGGCCAAGTGCGAGTCGTTCTCGTGCGAGGGTTCCGTACCAAATAAATTTAATATTACCTTATGTCTTTAACAAAAATGTGTTTGCTTTCATTTATTTTGAGTCCCTTAGCCGACTCACATTTGAAAGGTTATTATTTTTATGTAGTTATACCACAGAGACCGCACTGTAATTACACCTATCTGCTTATCAAATTGTAATACTTGCATCCGTTTTTAGGGTTCCGTAGTCAACAAGGAACCGTTATAGTTTCGACATGTCCTTCCGTCTGTATGTCTGTCTGTCCGCGGCTTAAGACAGAGACGAAAAGTACTAGAAAGCTGAAGTTTGACACAGATATACATATTATTCATGCCGACAAAAAGGTAGGTTAAAATCTGTAAAAAAAAAATGTTACCCCCCTACACCTAAATTAGGGATGCAATTTTTTTTCTGTCCTTACCATCAGTCCACTTCTCACTGATTGGAATAGGAAGCTGCAATCACCTCTTTTAAACAGTAAATCGTTGACTTTCAGGCTTCCTAGTGCCGTTGGACGCTGAAGGTGTGTTCAGAGGCAAGAAGGAGTTGATCATGAGTGTGAAGTACGTACATTCTATTATGTTTTCTTTTGCTCTCACTGTCTTAATTCTTCGCCTCTCTGGAGAAGAAAAATATTCCACATAACACAATCCTTCCTTCCACACCTGGTTCCAAACTAGGATGCCATGTACATATTTATGGTAACCAGGCAAGGAAAAACAATTCAAATTTCTATGTTTGTTCCATAACAATCATAGAAAATTGGAGAAGCCCCCGGACTACAAATCAAGTACGGCGACCTTTAGCGGGAAACGAACCCAGGACCTCTGTGATAGTCAACCGTGATGACGCTAGACCACACTAGACCAACGGGGCCGTCAATTACACGTATCATAAAGCTTTACCTTAGACTTTGTTCCACACGAAATGGGTTTAATCGGAATAAAAATGTATTATTCTGTAACAGATAATCGTGATTACATTTGAGAGATGGACTCTTGTCAGTTTAGCACCTTGTACCAGACAATAAATCATACAGAAAATTAAAACCAAATTACCTTCGAATGGGATTCGCCACTTGAGGAACCTTCACACCCAACCCACTGGCCCCACGGCCTGTCCACAAAACGCAATAAAACATCACCCGAATTGTTGACAACAGAGCGGCGACGGCCTGTGACGTCACATTCGACGAGGTCCGGGTACCGGCGGAGTACATGGTCGGGGAGCCGGGAGACGGGTTCCTCATAGCGATGGCTCAGCTCGACCAGGCCAGGATGGGGATAGCGGCGCACGCTGTCGGTGAGTGGCGTCATAAAAGCCAATATGGCTGCCAAATAATTTTAGACCCCTAATCATGCGCACCAAATCCTAACGTTTGCGATAGCAATTGAATTTGACAGATAAGCTTCAGTCACACATAGCGACTAATCGCTGCGAGTGTCTATACTCGCCGCGAGGATTCCCTGCGAGTATTCACTAGCCGCAACTAGAATGGGTGGTTTTTTTTTTACTATTAAAAAAACAAGTAGTTCCCAAGAACTCTGTAGATGGCGCCGAACCGACTACGTTACTAGCGTGCGTTACCGTGAGCGATCATGGGCAAATTGGAACGCACTACAGATTTCTCATACCACAGAGGAAAGTCATACGAATTCGCATCTATAATAGCCGTTGCGAAATGGACGTCAATGGATAAATTTAATGGAGTCAATGGATAAATTTAATGGAGTCAATGGATCGTATACAAATAACATCTGATTTCAGGTATCGCCCAAGCGGCTCTCGATACGGCTATCAACTACGCTAAGGGACGAGTCGCTTTCGGAAAATCTCTAACAAGACTGCCCTCGGTCAAGGTGAATGGTTTTTGAACTTATCTACCCATCTACTCTGTATTAATAAGATATCGGTGTAACCCAGAGCCTAGAGACAAGAGTCTTCAACCAGTGCGTCCTGCCAGATATGACCTACGGAGCTGAAACGTGGACACAGAGTCGCTCAGTGTGCTATGGACCGGCTATGCTCGAAGTCTCTTTAATAGATCACATGAAAAATGAGACAGTTGGCGAAGAACTAAGGTGACTGTCATAGTTGAAAAGATTAGCAAGTTGCAGTGGCTGGCAGTGGGCTGGTTATATATGACGAAGCACCAATGGTTTTTGTAAAGCTGGTTAGTCTACATTTGCCCAAGTTGTCATATTGCTTAACCCTTTAAGTGGCGTTTGCCCGCAGCGGGCAGACGGATATTCTTTAACAATTGTGACAGATATTCTTTGACAATTGTGTCTGTTTGGCGCCACTTGAAATTGAAATGAAATTAAAATGTATTGGCAGAAAGGTTTTCTTCAAAGTACATAAAATACATTGTCATGTAGTTTAGGTTTCAGAAGAAAAGTTACACCTGGAATCTAAGTTAGACATAGAAATCAGGGTCACATAGTTGTTCAATAGGATGATATTAGGATGACAATAGCAGACATTTACCTGTATTTTGTAGTCTACTAAGCAACAGCATTGCAATGTTGTAACCCGCGCAAATTATATAGCCATCTCTCGCGAAGGAGATCGAATCGTGCGAGGCACCGAATTAAGTTGCACGGGTTATACCATTGGAATGCGATTGGTTAGTAGACTACCCACAATGTCTATGAAACAAACATTACTGTACTAATATAACTCTATTGAACAAATATGCATTTAATTTTTGTACTTTCTCATTGTAACGAAACATATTTTATGTCTCTTGTTCCTTGTGTGCAATAAAGAATAATCTTATCTTATAAGACTCGTGTTGCCCATCAGGACCGCCTCACTGAGATGAGCATCCTGACTGAGACAGCCAGACTGCTCACTTACCGCGCCGCCACACAAGTGTCGACCAAAAACAGTGCCATGGCCAAGTACGTCGCCGGAAGGAATGCGCTGGCCGTCGCCGACCACTGCGTGCAGATACTGGGCGGGAAGGGTCTCTCCATGGAGTATGACGCCCAGAGGCACTTCAGGTAAGAACCGAACGCTTTGCTTGGCTTTTGCTGGGAACTATACTGTTACTGGGGCTCTCGAGATTCTTGACGATATTGAAAAATATTTTCCAATATTGGGACATTAAAATAACGTAAAACATGAAAAAAAAATTCTTTCAAAATTGATTGTACTTTCCTCTGTGAGTTAAACTTCCCATGAGCACAACTTCATCAATTTGGTTTTTATGTTTCATACCGTCTTGAAACTCTGTGTATTTTTATATTAAAAAAAAAATTGATTGATATTTTTAATACTTAAGTAACGGTTTTCAAGTATAGTGTTCATTGACACGTTATATATGGGTATAAGATAAGATTAGGTTATGAAACGGGTTCTGGTGCTGAAAAAAATTTGCCGAAATGCGTGTTCTCAATTGGAAACACGTGTTACAGGTCCGATAGGTCTGTCCATGACAGTCCATTTCCATGACGTACGACGCTTACCGCCGATTTACCGAAAAATAATACTAATCTGTTAACAGCTGTTTTTTGTGGACGTTTTGCAATAGATTATCAGACAGATGTAAGTAATGGAATCAGGGGGCTAGTCTGTTAATCTCCTGTTACCATTGCCTTTTGTGGCAACGTGGATACACCACAGGCTACATTATGGTCCTGTTGTATTTATTCGTTTTGTCTGTTGTGTACCTATTTAGTTTCCTTTCTGTTGCTGTGCATATTATGTTACTTATCTGCTTATTTTGTTTCTGTGATGTATGTTGTTGCTATAATAAATGTCTTTCTTCTTCTTCTTCATCTGTAAGGTTGTTTTCTTAGCCTTAAGATGTGTCCGCGATATTACTGACACGGCATTTACAGCTTGCTTTGTACGTACAGGGACGCGCGCGGTACGCAGATCTACGGAGGTGTGACTGACATACAAAAGCGGCTCATAGGACACTACTTGCTGAAAGAACACGATGCTCTATGACATTCTTATACGTTAATTTAAGGTCTATCCACGTTGCAACGAGCCGCCGACGTGCAGCACGATTTCAATCCTATACTAATATTATAAACTAGCTTTCCCGGCGAACTTCGCACCGCCACAGAATCCGGTTATACGATTCTTGCACAACGCCATCTATTTTTAAAACACAACGTTCGCTCGCACAACGCCATCTATTTTAAACTTAAAATAAATATTATCCCACGGGAACGCATTACCGGTATATCAAGTACGCTAATCTCAATTACTGTACGCTAAGTTGCATGTAAATCCGTTCAGCCGTTTATTGCGTAACTAACATCCAAACATCTTCACAAACTTTCACATTTATAATATTAGTAGGATGTGAAAGTTTGTGAAGATATTTGGATGTTTGTTACTCAATCCCGCAATAGCGGCTGAACGGATATAGTTTGAGTCCTGGGGAAGGACATAGGATACTTTTCATCCCGGAAATTACTCACTCCATGCGGGAGAAGTCGCGGGGAATATCTAGTCTAAAATAATTTTTAAATACTTATGAAGTTCGAGACTAGAATACAACTTCACTTCTTCCGTGACCTGCTTAACGGCCGCCGTTTTTGCGTCTTTATTGAAGTCTCTAAAGTTGAAGCACGTCACCGTACCGTATTAATATGGATAGCCCTTAAGTATTTAGCACTGACCTCGCTGAAATAGAATAAAATCCACACAACTCAATCTCTGTCGTGGGGGCTTATTCTGTTAAGCTAAAGTTTACAGTTTAAAATCACTGACTTTGATAGAAGTTTTACTACATTAACGCCTTGAAGACTTGACCGTTTGTGCGAGTTAACTTGAAGCGGCAATGCAATAAAAAGCCGGTGAGGCTGCGTCGGATTACACGACCGTTGGTTTAACGTGAAACGTCGGTAAACGTCATACTGCGCTTTGTGTTACGCGGCACTGGCGGCATCTAGCGGCACGAGTCAAGAGGATCTTAGTAGCGTTTACTTTGCTCTATTCAACGATATATAAATGAATCGCACACGGCACGTAGTTACAGAGTTACAGCCTTCGCCGAGGCGATATGTTTTCGTTGCACGCGGTTTTAGCAACTAACGAACTGAACAACTGTCAAAGTCAGTACCTTGGCCTGGTCCATGAGTTAAAAACGTCTTGGATAGAGCTAGCATAGAACAGCTGAAGGCTTTGCCCCCGATTTAGATCATAGCTCAGTTCCTGTTGTCGCTTTAACTCAGACACTTGGCTGTCTGAATGCTAAATCCCAGTGGGATGGGATTGGATGCTCGTGCAAACTATGGGGTTTATGGGGCATGTACATCTGTATAATAACAGCAGAGTTCTCTCGGTTGGCTAGTAGTGATAAGAAATCCAATACGCTTCAGACAGACTACTGAGATACAGTATTAAAAGTATTGATCAAGAACTTTTATGGGCTTATTTAAGAAAACACGATTCCTTATAACGCTCCTCAAAGTCTGTGGTAGAAGGAAAGACATACCTAACCACAGATTATTTAGACTGCCTCTGAGGGCTGTTTTAAAGGAAACGCGTTGAAGACTGTTAATCTTGATGAATATTAAATTGAGGCGTATTTTCGCGCGCGAATGACAAGGCAAGTAGATTTATAGACGCGCGCGCAGATCAAGTGTAAATGTACTGAATACTTATAAGCTAGGCGTATGCTCAAATCGAATTTGTTAAAATAAAGGCTTGTCTAACAGAGCTGCCTTACCATTACTACTGCTAATGTTTTATTAAAATGTTTGTTGATTTTATCGGTACTTACTTATGTCCGATTTAGTATCGGGCGTTATTTATTTCTTAAGAACAATTTTTAAATGCATTCCTTTTTATATAAACATGAGTTGCTTGAAACCATTGAGGTTTGAAGACATTTTTTTATAGTAGTCTTTTTTTCATTGAGATCAATCGTTCTGACGTTTTTGGCTCAGAACTTCGGGAGCCAATTTCAAGGAGCGTACAAATAATTTCGACGAAAAATAGACGTCTATTTAACCGTTTATAACATAAAAAATGTGTAGTAACTTAGGAAAGTGTTATTGTATTATAGTAATGTTGTTTAAAATTTCTTTGAACTAAATCTGTGATCATTGATAACTAGATTACAAAATATGATATACCTTTATAAATAATGTAGCTTTAAATGTCTCTGAAATTGCAAAGGAAATATTTATTTAAAAGATAAGAAAAATAAAAGTTACTTCTTAATGCAAAAGATTTTTTTTTTCTTACATAAACAAACATACACGTGATTAACTCAGTCACTATCCAATAAGCCTTCTCTTTTTATACAGGCGTTACTACCGCTCTTATTAATTATTAACAATTATGAGCAATATATTATTAGACATTTTACAAAGTATTTACATACTACAAAACTATTTATTGACCAAAATAATACTATGTACGAACAAGCAGGTCCTGTCTCCCCTGAAACGTATATGAAAGCTATAAGGTAAGGCGCGCACAGGGGAGGGCTGCCACACGGCCGTGCGCACTAAACCACGTCGTGCGTTGAGTTGCATATTCCTGATTTTCAACTCAAAGTTTTTCACGGGTCCAATCGCGATTATTTATTAGGTAAACTCACTTATCCGCGATTAGACCTGTTAAATGTGTAACTATGTATGAACATCGCGAGTCACCCAAATCCGGACGTTTAAGCGCGCAAAAAACATCGTTGGCCGTAACATCGATTTCCGGTAGCTTTTCACTGTTAACGTCCAGCTATTTCTCCATTTTTGTTTTTGAACTGTATCGTTCAGGGTTATCTTAAAAATAATATTTTCAACTCAGACCTTAGCAGCTAGTATTAAATAAGAAGAGAAGAATCTCGCTCACAGCATGGTCACTATCTGAAAATGTCGCGAAGGCCCGCGATGACGCATTGTACCACCGGATCGTCGTCCGCGTAGCCAGCCGAGCGGAGGTGGTGGGATATACTGGACACGCACTGGAACAAAACCAATGAAAAAATCGGCAACCGTCTCTTGATAAAATTTACATTCCAATGTCCTTGCTAATGAAATGAGATGCTTCTGAGGCTTGCTTTACTCACCAATGTGAAATAACTTTTATTGTGGGTCGCAGCGAGTAGATTTTTATCCGTAAGTGATACCATTTTCGTAGGTGCCATTATCCTAACCTACGGTGCTCAGACCTTGACTTGACTGAAAATTAGAATGTTTGCCAGCGGGCAATGGAGCGTAGCATTCTAAGCATTCCTGAGATTCCAATCGTATACTGCGATCGCCAACCCGCCTGCCAAGCTGGGTGATTATGGCAAAACCCCTCGTGTTTATGAAAACCACGAAGGAGGCCTATGTCCTGCAGTGGGCGTCAAATGGCTGATGATGATGATGATGATTCTAAGCATAGACCGTGTTCGGAATACGTCGCTGTGCCCAGAAACTAAAATTGCAGATGTCGGAGTTGTGACCGCAAGATTTGTGGTGGTTTTGGGCAGGCCATGTCCGCCGAATGAGCTCCCGTATCCATGACCATTTTACGGGACCCGTTGGTAGCAGTTTTGGCCCATCCAGCCAGACGAGTCCAACTGAGTCCAGCAAAACGGACACCGACGTAGCGGCAGACCAAGGCGAAGATGGCGAGGTTTGCACTGAACTAAGCAATGGAGTGGAATAATTTGAATAATGGAATAAGTTATCGTATCCCTAGTCGCTCTCACAGAATTCGGGATGCCTATCCGCATTGTTTATTTATGACTTCATCCTGTAGGACCAACGCTGGTGAGAGGGCACCACTAAACAGAATTGTTAAAAGCTATAATTTGAACTTTCAATCACTTGATATATTTGTTCTCTCTACGGGGTTGTTTAGACAGGGTGTATTGTCCTTGCTGGATGTCGGGCCTTAATAGTAAGGGGCTCGATATTGAGTACGTAAAAATAAATATTAATCCTTCTAAAAAGCATATAATTTAGCACACTCTAGGTTTAATTTCTATGGTTCATATTCGTCCTTGAAGGCCGATAAACTCATAAGATATTAATGTTGTTAGTTTTAATTAACTTAGTTCTAATAAGTCAGAAGTTACCTCTCTCTGAGGCCTTTGTTTTCCGTATTTATTTTCTCTTTCTCCAATTCGTGGTAAGCGTTGCTGGTTGTACAATTACTTAAAATACTCAATTGTTACCTAAGTTGCTGTTACCACTCATTGTATAATTGTTTGTTTACCCAAATAAAATAAAATAAAATAAAATATGGCGAGACGACCTTAATGTATTCTTGCCGGGATGGTGCGTGGTGGCTGGGGACAGGGCGAGAAAGATAGCGGTAGGGGAGGCCTTTGACCGCCTTTGCATAGCAGTGCGACACAAAAAGGTAAAAACCGTCCAAGTGCGAGTCGGACTCGCGCACGAACGGTTCCGTACCTATACAACATTAGACAAAGATCGAGACAATAATAGATTCCAATATAGATTGAGAACAGCGCCATCTATAGAAACCAACTTAACGACATGACATCGGCGCTGTGAAGGTTACCTACATGGCCGCTAGATGGCGAGCGCTGTCTTTAGACAAAGTTTCCTGTATGGAAGCTTCCTTAAATATTTTTTTAATTCTGTTTTACGTATTTGTTGTTGTTTTGTGAAAATTTAAGCTGTCTAGCTATCATGTTTCATGAGATACAGGCTGGTGACAGACAGACAGATGGACGGAGTCTTAGTATTAGCGTCCCTTACCCGTTTGGGTATGGAACCCTAAAAATAAAGAGACTATTTGACTCACCTTTTCCAAATACGTGACGCCAGCCTGCGGGCACACGTCAACAGCCATGTTGACGGTGAAGTCGTCGGCCTCAGTCTGCCGCAGCGCTCTCAGCTCGTCCAGGAAGCCGGGCAAAGACCGCTCAGTCAGGTCAGGGACTAGTTTCACGCTGAACTGGAACCCGGTCTCCGGGTCCTCGGACGTCGATTCCACTCGGAAGCAGCTGGGAACGAGAGAGAACTATTCAATACGTTGAGTACAATTAAAACAAACAATTAAGGCGGTCCCTCACGGAGTAATTACCATACAAATGTACTTTGGTTTTAATCCACAAACGACAAGCCGGGATACCGCCGTTTAGCCAAAGTATTTTTCGCCAAATTTTACTTCCCAATAAACTTATGGCATCAGTTTCATTTCCCAAATGAAACTTTAGCAAGTTTTCATTTCGCATTTTATTCATTTGGTCAAATTATCATTTCGCATAATTTTACTGCGTCAAGTTTTATTAAGACAAACGTTTATTATGCTAACGTTTTATTTTGGCAAGTGTTATATAGCAAATAATTGTTTGATTAAAAAATAGGTCGCTGCGCTCCGCTCCATCCTGGAACTTCGGGTGTTAGTTCTTTTTTTTTATATAAAAGCGAAAAAAAATATTTCACTAAAAAACTTAGTTTTGAGTCAAACAAAAAAATTTTTGTTCTAGTTTACATTTCGCATTTTATTCATTTGGTCAAATTATACTTTTGACTGAATAATGCTTGGTAAAATGAATTTTGACCAAGTATTTATTTGGTAAACAATAACTTGCCATAATAACTTTTGCTAACTGTTTATTTGCTTTAAGTTGTTTTGAGAAATGTTTTTTTGCCAAGTGATAATTTGCGGAAAATAGTTTGGGAAGTAATACTTTGGGAAACGATTTTTGGCAATACATTAGTAAACCCGACAAGCCAGATCTCAATGACACTTTACCAATATGTCCATCTTGTGGCTGGTCGTTTTTCGCTTTAAAGCTTAATATTTCGCAAACGGAACCCGAAATCGAAAAATGGCCTTCCTACACCCACATTATGTTTAAACAAACAATCCAACGATACCCCACCATAGGGTGCAGTCGAGAAAAAAAAGCATCCTTAATTTAGGTGTAGAGGAGATCCGAAAAATTTTTTTTTTAACATTTTAATCTACCATTTTGTCGGCGTGATTAATATGTATGTCTATGTCAAATTTCAGCTTCCTAGTACTAATCGTCTGCCTGGCTCAGAGGATGAGACAGACAGACGGACGGACGATATAGCGAAACTAAAACGGTTCCTTGCGACTACGGAACCCCAGAAACTAAACTACGTCAGTACGGCAATTGCTCCTTGAGGGGCCTTCTTAATATGGCGGCGGCGATATGTGTATATATGTCTTATTTTATCTTATCCCATCTCAGGGAGAAGGCAATGGCTGAAAACCAGCGCTGCCCGGGACCAGCCCGGCTCAGCACGCTGAGCTGAGCCACTGCCTTTTGACTTATTTTACGTCATATCCTAATTAAGCCTTACTTTGTATTAAGTTGTTTTTTGATGAGGCAATAAATACTTTTTAAGTTATTTTAAATAATGTACATACTTAATGCAATATTGTATTGATATAATGTAATGAAATAATGTGTCAATTAACTAATTTTAATGATTTCATCATTATCATTTTAATGATTTTAAAAGGAGAAAGGCAGCTGGCGTACAGTCTACTGAGAAAATGTTTTGAACTCATATTTACACAATTAATTAAGTTCATCATGACGGTATAAATCCAGTATTGAGACATTTTTTTAAGTTGGAGGAAAGAAAAACCGAAATTAAAAACGAAACGCTAATAGTATGGAGAAACTAAACGCAATCATTCTTAAACCAATATGGGGCTGCCAGGCTAAAAGTTGAGTTACGATCGAGATACGATAAATCGATTCTAAAATCATCTAACTACGCAACAATCTTGAATCATTCGATATTATAAGTACGTTGGAACAAGATGTACATAGCATAGTCTGTAAAATCTAAACAAAATGATATTTTCGAGTTTTGTGCGACTTTATTTTAGTTGATTTTCATAAAACTGGCAACAGTAAGTGTCAAAGTCAGTCTAACTAATCTGTGAGTCACTAGAGAATCAAATCAACCGATCGAATTGTTTGATTTTGTTTGAGTTTCATTGGTTTGATTTGTTTTTAATTGTAAGTCTTGGTCTTGCATTTGATTCCAATCTTGTCCATAGTTGTCTGAGTCGAGCCACGCTCCTCAGTATTTAGATGGTGGTTTGTTGTTTTTTTTAATACCTTATTACTATATGTCGGATAATCTAGTGTTATTTAGTTCGAGCGCAGTCTCTTTGATTATATTTTATTAATTATCAGTGTGCACAGCGGCACGGACGATGACCCCCATAATGGCGGGAAATCGTACTACTGATTCATAGAGTATAGGCACAGCTGTTAGCCGTCTGAGCCATCACAGATTAGCACTGGTCAGGCGTTTACACACAAAGGATTACTCATCCCCCGACACGGCCATTCTGACAAAAAGCGCGTTCTCGCGCGTGTTGAACTCTCCTCTCATCAAACCATAATAAAATCCATTGATACCGATGAGTGAAATACAATCCAGCTTTAAGGTGTAATAAAGCTCAGAATTCTCAGTATAAAACCACAAATAGCAGGCATGCAAGCATAACGACACACCAGTTAGAGCATAGAAGTTAAGCTGTTAAGTTTTCAACATATAAGAGCACATAGTGAAGCATAGCCGCTTCCGACTCCAATCAAGCGTCAATTTTCGTCATATAAAACACGCAGTCAGTCAGCATAAGAACTTCCAAGTTTAAACTCAAATCAGATATCAAGTTTTCAACAATCAAAGACATGACATAGCAAATCATAAGAGCTTTCACGTTAAAACTCAATTCAGTTATTAAGTTTTCAGAGAATAAAGATCCACAGCAAAGCATAAAAGCTTTCAACAAATTCAAACCAAGTCGACGTGGTTTTCAAAGTAGATATAAAAGCACAGTGAAACATAGTTGCTTCCAATTAAAACTGAGGTAACGTGTGAATGGTTTCCAACCATTCCAACAATTTAAGTAGTAATCATAATACACAGCGAAGCGTTGCCGGCTTCCAAGTTTCAACCCTTTCCACATTTTAAGTAGTAGTCACAGTTTACAGTGAAGCGTTGCCGACTTCCAAGTTTCAACCCTTTCCACATTTTAAGTAGTAGTCACAGTTTACAGTGAAGCGTTGCCGGCTTCCAACCATTTCAATATCTTAAGAAGTACTCATAAGTAATACAGCGAAGCGTTGCTGGCTTCCAACCGTTTCAGCATGGTAAACAGTTCTCATAAGTCACACAGCGAAGCGTTACCGGCTTCCAACCGTTTCAGCATGTTAGCAGTACTCATAAGTCATACAGCGAAGCGTTGCTGGCTTCCAACCGTTTCAGCATGTTAGCAGTACTCATAAGTCATACAGCGAAGCGTTGCTGGCTTCCAACCGTTTCAGCATGGTAAACAGTTCTCTTAAGTCACACAGCGAAGCGTTACCGGCTTCCAACCGTTTCAGCATGTTAGCAGTACTCATAAGTCACACAGCGAAGCGTTACAGGCTTCCAACCGTTTCAATATAGTAAGAAGCATTCATAATCACACAGTGAAGCGTTACTGGCTTCCAACAGTTTCAGCTGGGTAAGCAGTAATAATTCATACAGCGAAGCGTTACTGGCTTCCAACAGTGACAAGTAGTAAAATCAGCGAAGTGTTTTTGGCTTCCAACTTTTACAGTGAAGCATTATAAGCTTCCAACTAACACAGTTAGTAAACTCAGCGAAGCGTTACTGGCTTCCAACTGACCCAAAACATAGCAAACTAGTGTCAGATGCAGAAAAAGAAAGTCGATAGCTTTTTCTAAACAACAACAAAACATATGCGCCTCCTACCAACTTTAAAGAGGCAAAAGATAATAATAATGCAATGTCAAGAAGACAAAAAGTCCAAAAACACAGATTTTAAAGTCTTGCTCCTTCAGTTAAGATGCAATCTTTAGAAGTTTCATTTTCACCAATTCAGAATCTTAATAAGTATTCACCCTTCGGTTAAGTATGAATTCTTAACAAGGCCAATGAATTTTGCATCTCCATTTATGTTAAATATTTAACTGCAAGTTAATTCACAAAACCAAATTAACTAGGTAATCAACTTATAGGTTCACTAACACAAAATAAAGTTAATTATTCAGTATTAGACAAATCTTTTCTTCTTTCTGATTTATGTGGTGCAGCCATAGCACAATAGTCCAATAAATTGTAGATGAGCTTGGTTGGACTGTATCATGTAACAGTTCTGAGCTCAATGTTTACGAGAGCTATGGATATTCTTGTCATACTACTATGGCTGGAGTGGATACTGTAAATAAAACTAGAATCTGTGATTAGCAGTAGTGAGAAGCACAGTAATAACATCTCCCAATAATAAGGTATTCAGTACTGAACTGAATATCCAAATGCAATAGACCACACATAGTAACACGTTTGTTACAGACTGTACCATGTAACATTGTGTAAAATTCAATTAATGTAATATACTATTAGATGTAGAATATCATATTGCAACTTCATTAAACAGACTTCAATAAGACAGACTTCATTAAATGAATATTCAAATGGAACAGACTGATACAATGTATCATACTACTACGAACAGACTGTACTTGTTTAATAACATTTTAAATCCAATTGTTACGAACTTTACTGAACTGAATATCTAAATAGAACAGACACTCAGAAATACACTTGTAATCTCACATTGTAAAATAGAATTGACCAAAATCATAAAACATTTCTTTAGTATTTGAATTATTATTATACACCACAACTTCAACCGCATTCCTGGATTTTTTAAGTAATTAAAATTAATCTAATTTAAAAGAAATTGCATCCCATAGCACATTCCATAAAAGGAAAAGCATCGCCATATGGCAGTTTGATACTCTTGTCAGGGCTCAGTAATACAACAACCAGGATAGGGTAAGTTACTTTTCAGATAGTAAAAACTTTTCACACAGTTGTCACACACTCCAAATGGAATTCAAAACAATGATCTTGCATATTAGGACCAAGGAGGATGATTGCTAATATTGTAGATTGTGGCACAAACACAGCAACTCTGCCCAAATGTGTCAAACGCAACAATACACTTTCCTTTTTACAAATTAATCCACATGAATAAGATTTTTGGAACATCAAACGAATCATTGATTTATATATATATTTTGGCCAACTCAATTACCGTCCCGCAACCAGGCATGGACGCCACAAACATGGATACACCAAGGCCACCTGTAGAAATCAAGCAAGGCGGGCGGCGGGAATCAAACCCGCAACCTCTTCACCGGCACCCAAGCATGTCAAGCGCTAAACCAGCGAGGCAGTCCATTATAATTACAGCTTTTATTTTGTAACCTTGAAAATTACTTACAGTTCGGACTACAATCAGAAAATAGGATTAAGACTATTCCTTTCCTTTTCTCAGACACTCTTGAAGCTATATTGCAGCTGCATTTTGCTTTGTGAAGGTACCATGAATAGGTAGTCCATTAGCTCTTAACACTATCCACATTAAGTTACAATTATAGCATACTGTTGACTTTTGTGACTCTCAATGTCCACACACATTTAGTTAACGGTTACCACCTATCAATACCTTTTTACCACTACCTTAACCAATACCTTTTGTTGCCAATCAGACCTGTCAAATGTATAACGATGGTATCAGGAGTCTGGAATATCCACTTCAAAACAAAGAAAATAATATCCTCTTTGATAATTTGTTTTTTTTTTTTGTAGTTTGTACCAAACCACATTATAAATTTTGTACTTTATACCATAATAGATATATCACTGTCTCTGCAACAAAATTATGAACTAGCTAAAAGCTAGCGTGGCAGCCTGTAAGGGTTAATGATCCTCACTTAATTTGTAGAAACACTTCTCAAAGTAAGATTGTTTTAAAATACTTTTTGTTTTCTCCACAAGGCCTCTAAACAGTGTTATTTATAATATGAAGAAAAACCTGTTTCAGAAACTTCTCAAGCAAAACACTATTCAAATTAATGAGCATTTAAACCACATTTTAATTATAAATAAAAAGTTCCAGCCAGAATAATGTTAAATTCGTTCATAGACCCATCCACCAGCCACAGATGTGCCAAGAAAGTCTAGATCAATATCTTTGTTCCAATACAATTTTAATCTTAACTTGCAGTCTGTATTCAACATATTGATTCCCACATACATTGTGAAGATTGCAGGTAATCAAATTTAGAAAACAAACAACTACCACAAGGTTCTCTAGACAGATAAACAACTAAACAAGGTTCCTGTCCGACTGTCTAATCCGCACTGCAAAGCTTACTTATCAGACGGTTAAAACCCACTCCATGTGTAGGAGCTATTGTAGCAGAGACAATTAAAACCAACCCCATGTGGTGTTATAGCAAGAGTGAAATGGAGATTATACTTCAATAATCACAACTTATCCCATTTTATAACAACTTCAATTCCACTCAAAGAACTTTAGTGGAATTGACCTTTTACAAATAGTACTACAAGTTCCCTACAATAGTACTTGCTCGTCCATCCTGATTCCAATAGGCCTTAAGCTATTAGTCTTATCTGAGAAACCGGGACCAAGATTATGAAAATATGAGATTTGATGGAAACTTGTACTGCAATGGGTGGTGCAAATTGAACAAAGTCAATAAATCATAAAGTGACCAAAGTGAAATGGTCAGCCTCTTATACTTTTCTAACTGTCAACTGACAAATAGTCCCAATTATTAAATCTCATGACTGCAACTTACTTTTTAATTATCTCTCCGTTACTTGCTTAGTAAGATTGAACACAATCTTATTCAATAGTATTGACTTACCAACAAGAAAACATTCTTTGCTAAGGTCTTAGCAGAGCAGAGGCAGATAAACAATAGTCTTTGATATGACACGGGCCGGCTCACTAGTAAAAGCAGACATTTACATGGATTCCAGTCAGGTTTGTCATGGTATTTACGTACCTCATATTAATTATTCCTCACGAAGACACGATTTAATGTGATCAGTGACTTCGTAAAAGGTCATAACGTGAACAATGTCCTCGTACGACAACTTGTCAGCCTCTTTACGAACGTTTTACGAGTAATTGTTCAGAACATACCTGAACTTCAGAGGTTTTGGTACTCAACCTTTCGACTCGGGCAAGCCAACTCGTAAAGCCCACCATCTTCCAGAAGATAGCCGGCGCGTTTGCTGCCGGGAATTGACATGACAGGCGCTTTTGCCTCGGCCCGTCTTGCAAACCAACTGGATGCGAACGCGCAGTTCGGTCGGTTTACTGTACACTGTTTACGGAGCCTCAGCCTCCTTTTTCCACTAGTTTACACGTTTTTTCACTTAACCGCACTTGACAATGGCGGATACCACGAATGGGCAAGCAAACACGATTGGGTGAATCCAATTGGATCAGCAAAATCCCGTTGAAATCAGCCTCAAGGGAAGGTCGTAGGCACTATACCACCGCTGCTGTCGGATAATCTAGTGTTATTTAGTTCGAGCGCAGTCTCTTTGATTATATTTTATTAATTATCAGTGTGCACAGCGGCACGGACGATGACCCCCATAATGGCGGGAAATCGTACTACTGATTCATAGAGTATAGGCACAGCTGTTAGCCGTCTGAGCCATCACAGATTAGCACTGGTCAGGCGTTTACACACAAAGGATTACTCATCCCCCGACATATAGATACACATGAAGCTGATAAATTGTGCCTATACTTTTCTTCACGCTTCTAGACTAGGTAGGCGGCGAGAGACCTAAACGCTAGACCTAGGTGCTTATGTGTGTTTAGTAAAATCGATCACGTAAATGTCAGTTGAAGTTAGGGTATCGATTCTGAAA
This sequence comes from Yponomeuta evonymella, assembly GCA_963969515.1. NCBI lineage: Eukaryota > Metazoa > Arthropoda > Insecta > Lepidoptera > Yponomeutidae > Yponomeuta > Yponomeuta evonymella. The sequence continues at coordinate 3,601,245 of OZ018354.1, forward strand.
AGTTATTCTAACCTCTAATCTCATAGTGAAAATGATCATAATAATTCCGACTCTAAAAATATATTTGTTATTTTTTCTGGTTTATAATATTTATTTTATGTTCAATAGTGACCATTGTGTAACAAAACATGCAATCCACAAAAGCGGTACGAAACACCCGTACAACACTGCCTTTCTCCTTTGCCATTGTTACTATAAGTTCGAACTGAACCAATTATAAGAACCATAATATTACGATACCACTGTGTAAATATATCTAAGAGGGCGCTGACATCTGTATTACCGATTCACATCTACCGCAGGTGTCAGAGTCAAACAAGCATTGTAATTGTAATATAATGGGGAACTTGCGTCTAACTTAGATTGGAGTGACATTGCTTTTATACCAAAATCATAAAAACCTAGGAAACATTTTAAAACAAAAAAATAAAAATATTTTTTCCGGGTTTTTGGGGTCACAAAATGTGCGAAAAATAAAGTTACTCTAACAACAAAAAACTTATTAGATTTCGGGTTGTCATTGAATTTTGAACGTTTTCTTATAAGGGTGTACATGCATAAAAAAGTATTTTACGAGATAACTCAAACATTGATAAATGTTTCATACATTATAAGCGTTACGTTAGGGAGTGACGTCATAGTCTAAGGTCGATTTGTATGGCGCGTTTTAATACCACGTCACTATATAGACTTTTCGACTGGTTATATTATCATTCTCATTCTATTAAAACATTTTTAGTGCAAGTTCTACATTGTATCAACTATGTACCCCATAATTGAAATACTTAGGTTATTACATACAATTGTAACTTGGTATATTATTAGCAATAATAATAGCGCGTATCCGTCCAGTTACGGTGGCGGGGAGTCGCTGGATGCGGGCGACACAAGACCGGTAAGCATAGAAAACCATGAGGGATCATGCAGTGGGCGTCAAATGTGTGATGATGATGAAGAAGATGATGATGATGATAATGATGTGCGTGTATGTGTGTGTCAACGGGCTGCCGCTCACCGGTACTGCGAGGCCAGCCGGCCGCGCGGCTGCGCCTGCGACGTGACGAACGCCAGCAGCGGCGCGCGGCGCTCCAGTGCCCGCTGCAGCGCCGCCTGCGTCACATCAAACACATTTTATTTGATTATAGATAGATAGATGGAATATTCTTTATTGTATGTACACCAGGAATTACATTCTTTTTGTTGCACTAACCCGTGCTGAGGACAATTTTAAAAACCTATTTAGAGGCTAAAAACTCCACCCATGCCGGGACTTGAACCCGCGACCTCTGACCTCTGGCACGGTGAGCCAGAGGTCTCGGGTTCGAGTCCCGGCATGGGTGGAATTTTTAGCCTCTAAATAGATTTTTAACATTTTATTTGTCCAAACATAGCTATTGTGCATACATTATAGTATACTGCATTCATTCTAGGTGGCTCGAAGGACATAGCAAAATTAACGTACCTGACATTAGCTGTCGAATAAGCTAGTTTGTTATTTTAAAAACCGGCCATGTGCGAGTCGGACTCGCGCACGAATGGTTCCGTACCATTATCTATACAACATTTGAATATTTCGAGCATCTACCTGTTGCCATTATTAATATCGAGCAAAAAACGACAAAAATATCACGTTTGTGGTATGGGAGCCCCCTTAAATATTTATTTTATTGTTTTTAGTATTATAGCGGCAACATAAATTATACATCATCTGTGAAAATTTGAAGTGCCTAGTTATCACGGTTCACGAGATACAGCCTGGTGACGGACGGACGGACGGACAGCGGACTCTTAGTAATAGGGACCCTTACCCTTTGGGTACGGAACCCTAAAAACGCACTTCAAAAATATCTCGACACAAGCTCGAATCTGTTAGAATCATTAGTAGCCATCCAGAGCGGTACGTTCGTGCCGCCGGTCCGCGGGTCACTGTTGTGATAGACGGAGAGGCGGTACTAATTGTTCGCGCATTTTTTGACCAATATTTCTGAACTCGAAACATGATTTTTCAACTATTTTTTTTTTCATTTACCTCTATACTTAAAAGCAATATGGTCACATATGGAATTATGTGGCCATATTGCTTTTAAGTATAGAGGTAAATTTCTGAATTGAGAATTTCGCTAAGTAAATGGTTACTGTAGTGCTGTCTCTGCTAATTTCTCAGAAAAGAGCGTGACAGAACGTTACCTAAGTCTAAGTAGATCCCACTTTTAATTACTAATTCCATAACGGAGGCTTTCAAACCACCAACAAATCAGCGTGTAGTGTAGCCAGACATTAATTTTACACGGTTCGTTGTGATATTGAGAATTTAGTATCATAAAAAATTTATATGTCAAAAGGAGTTATTTATATTTTTTAAAGCAAAAGTGACAAGAATTCCTGCACAGAATATCCACTTTTCACAAAATACCTGCGTGCGCAGATCCTGCGCCGACGGGGCTGGCGGGAACGACGGATGCGTGTGGTGCCACCCCACTAGGCAGTGCCCGGCCGACCGGAGCGACTCGGCGGCCAGCGCTTGGGATACTGGGAAAAACAAATACAGGGGTAAGCGATGGGAGCGGAGCGGTAGATACTGGGAAAAAAATACAGGGGTAAGCGATGGTAGCGGAGCGGTAGATACTGGGACAAACATATACAGGGGTAAGCGATGGCAGCGGAGCGGTAGATACTGGGAAAAAAATACAGGGGTAAGCGATGGTAGCGGAGCGGTAGATACTGGGACAAACATATACAGGGGTAAGCGATGGCAGCGGAGCGGTAGATACAGGGAAAAACAAATACAGGGGTAAGCGATGGTAGCGGAGCGGTAGATACTGGGAAAAACAAATACAGGGGTAAGCGATGGTAGCGGAGTGGTAGATACTGGGAAAAACAAATACAGGACTAAGCGATGGTAGCAGAGCTGTAGGTACTAGGACAAACAAATACAGGGGTAAGCGATGGTAGCGGAGCGGTAGATACTGGAACAAACAAATACAGAGGTAAGCGATGGTAGCGGAGTGGTAGATACTGGGAAAAACAAATACAGGACTAAGCGATGGTAGCGGAGTGGTAGATACTGGGAAAAACAAATACAGGACTAAGCGATGGTAGCGGAGCGGTAGATACTGGGACAGACAAAAACAGGGGTAAGCGATGGTAGCGGAGCGGTAGATACTGGGACAGACAAATACAGGGGTAAGCGATGGTAGCGGAGCGGTAGAACACATTTGGGAGGTCGTGGGTTCGAGTCCCGCCATGTACTTTGTTTTCTAAGTTATTATTTATTTTATTTTATTTATTTAGTAATCCAACAGGCACTTAAATTTATATAATACATCATCATCATCAGCCTATGCTTGTCCACTGCTGGACATAGGCCTCTCCTATAGCACGCCACTGAGCACGGTCCTCGGCTACTCTCATCCAGCTCTTGCCAGCCGCCCTGCGAAGACCATCGCTCCACCGAGTCTGAGGACGTCCTACACTACGTTTACCGATCCGCGGTCTCCACTCGAGAACTCGTCTACCCCATCGGTTATCAGTTCTTCGGATAATATGGCCGGCCCACTGCCACTTCAGCATGCTAATTCGGTGGGCTATGTCGGTGACTTTGGTTCTCTGTCGGATCACCTCGTTTCGAATTCGATCTTTCAGAGAAACCCCGAGCATAGCCCTTTCCATAGCACGCTGAGCGACTTTAAATTTGTGGACCAGCCCCACCGTGAGTGTCCACGTTTCGGCACCATATGTCATGACGGGTAGGACGCACTGATTGAAGACTTTCGTCTTGAGACTCTGTGGGATTGGCGATGTGAAGACTCGACGTAGTTTCCCATACGCTATATATAATACATTTAGCTTAAATTTATTAATAAGGCCCAGTGACAGGTTTACATTTGTGAAGTTATAGTGGCAATACCCAATACCACTCTCTGCCTGTGAATCCGCGGTGGGAACGCGTCGTAATTAAGCCCATACTCTCTCTCTCTCTGAAATCAGAAATATTAAAATAATTTATTTCACCGTAAAGAATTTACGTTCTGTTTGTTGAATGTCAAGGTTACTATGTTAGCCGCTGCCTTCGGGCCTTATGTAGTGGAGAAAAAGGCAGGGGGAAAAAAAAAACTCCACTCTGACCATCCTTTCTCAAATCATCTTAAACTTAATACATCAGAGCCTGTATGATAAGATTCCATGATCACCACCCATAACTCTAAACATCTCTCTCTCTCTGAGAGAAGCCCTGTGCCCTGTGGTGGGGCGCATATAGGCTACTTAAAAAAAAAAACCGGACAATTGCGTGTGGGACTCGCCCACCGAGGGTTCCGTACAAATTTGTAGGTACTTACACACTATAACCAGTTCAGGGATCGAGCCTCACAGTTTTTTCCGAACTTTACCCGAACTTCAAGCGTTATATACCCGGATTCACATCGCAGTCTAAGCAGTACATATCCGAATTCACCACGCAGTCTACCCAGGCACCCGAATTCACAGCTTAGTCTAAGCACGACATACCCAGATCAATATCTCAGTGCGTACCGCCCAACAGCGCGCCGCCCAGTAAACCCATCACTTCGCCGCGCGACGTGTGCCCCTATCACATGGCAGTCTAAGCACTAAATACTAGAAACCAAATCTTATTCTACACGGATTCACAGCGCAATGTAAGCACCACACATGGGATCCATATCGCAGTCTTAAGCAGTAGATACCAGAATCCACATCGTAGCCTATTATGTACCCGGATTCATTGTGTAGTCTAACCACAGCATATCCAGATTCTCAGTAAATTCTAACCGCCACATACCCGGATCCATATCGCAATCCAAGCAGTCTATTACGTACCCGGATTCATAGCGCAGTCTAACCACCACATATCCGGATTAACAGTGCAGTCCAAATGCCACATACCCAGATCCACATCGCAGTGCGCCGCCCAATATGCCCGTCACCTCGATTGCATAATCAGAGAAGCCGGTATCCAACAAAATACATATACACACATCAAAAAAAGTTTGCGATCACTTTGAAAAACTGAAATCTTTTTTGTTACTGTAGATTATATTATGATTTTTTCTTCTTTTTAGATTCTTTATTTAAAAATAAAGAATTAGAACACAAAACAATGACACCGTTCAGTTGTTTTTTTCATATTAAAAGGCTTTCAGTCCTAGCTTACGCTCATTCAGAAATCTGATTTAGTCAATTATAACCGATTCAAGATATTTTTTGCGGAAAGTTGTGATTGAAAAAATGCCAAGAGGATTATCAGAGGTTTTACGAGCAAGAATAGTAACTTTGAGGGAAGAAGGATACACCACGAGAGTACTAGCACGCAGACTTGCTATATCCCAATCCTGTGTCGTGGCTACGTTGCAGAGGTACCACGGAATGGGGAATTTAGCTGACCGACCCCGCAGCGGTCGCCCAACTGTTTTGACAGCTGCCCAAAAGCGCTATATTAGATTGCTGGCAGCCCGTGATCCAACAATCAACGCCACTAAAATAAAAGCAGAAGTCAGGGCCGCCTCTGGGCTTGAAGTTAGCACGCAGACCGTTCGCAATTGCTTGCACCACGCTGGATTACGAGCACGGAGGTCTTGGCGAGCTCCGCTCAATTCCCGGCAACGTCAACAACGAAGATTGCAGTGGGCTAGACTTCGGCAAAATGAAGAAGGTGAGGAAGAAAACATTTGGCAAAACTGTCTCTTCGTTGACGAATCCCGAATCAGCACTCATCCAGATAACCGACGTGTCCGTGTCTGGAGAAGACCAGGCGACCGTGAAAGACAAAGAACTGCCACTGGAACAGTTCAGCAAGGCGGAAAATCGGTGTCCTTTTGGAGTGGCATTATGATTGGAGGTAGAACGCCTTTGATCCCGTATCGGGGCTACATGACAGCAGACATGTACAAAGCAGTTGTTATTGATGATATCGTCAGACCATTCCGAGTAAACCATGGGCACCAATTTGTACTGGTCGATGATAATGCGCCCGCACATCGAGCTCAACGAGTCAATGCTGCTCTTCAAGAATACGATATCACACGTTTAGACTGGCCTGCCGGCTCGCCCGACTTAAACCCAATAGAGCACGCGTGGGATGCTCTTAAACGAGCTGTATGGAACCGTGAGCCACGTCCCCAGACAGTTCCAAAGCTCAGGGAAGCCGCTATTGAAGAATGGGATAGGTTACCCCAGGAAATGCTGGATAACTTGATCCTCAGCATGCCCAAGAGGATCTCCGCATATGTTCGAGCCAGGGGAGGAGTTATTTTATATTGAATTTAACCTTTTAATAATAAATTGTTGTTTAAGTTTAATTAAACAGTATTTTTCTTTCTATGAAATTTCTATCACAATTACATTATGATTAATGGCTCAATTTTTTTTAAATAAATAATAGTTTTATATTTTAATTTCAAACAGGGTATTCCTATTTAAAGAAAGCATACAACATAGATTTTTTCTTGATAAAGTTAAATTTAAAGAATTATAGGAGCTTATGCTATTGATCACAAACTTTTTTTGATATGTGTAGGAGTCTATGCACTAGGTACCCGAATCCACATCACAGTCTAAGCAACACATATCCGGATCCACAGCGTAGTCTAAGCACGACATACCCGGATCCATATCACAGTGCGTGCCGGAGGCGGCAGCGGCGGCGGCGCGGTAGGCTCGCATCGTAAGCGCGCCGCCCGACAGCGCGCCGCCCAGTAAACCCATCACCTCGCCGCGCGACGTGTGACCCTGCACGTCCATGGCAATGAGCGCCGACACGCACAGCCGGACCTTGTATGGCGCCTGGAAGGCAGGGTAAGTTAGAGCCGGGGCAGTTGGCAGTTGTAGTGGATGTAGGGCGGTCAGCCGCGGGCGAAGGGAACAGTCTCAGACCAAGGAAAGAGGTTGGACGCAGTTTGCTCTCATTTCTCCATCCACCAACATTTATATTGTTAATTTTTAAAACACTCTGGCAGACTGATTCTCACATTTGCAAGACCCTGGGCAGATTCGGAAAGGAATCATGTGCCCAATCGTAACCGGACGTATAACATAAGATAAGAATATTCTTTATTGCACACAAGAAACGAGATATAAAATATGAAAGTATATTGCTGTAATTTTGTTAAGTTACATTATACTGTACACAAAAAAGAAGTTTCTTCTTTTGAGGTACTTACGGGTCGTTCGCTGTTGTAAACCCTGCATTGTATGAGCTGCACATGCTGTTTCTTGGGCGCGCGGTCGCGTTTGGGCTCAGCCCCTATGGCGTACAGGTCGCCAGCGTCTGTGTGCATTATCGTGAGTCCGCCTTCGCCGTCCTGTGTTGGAATAAGACTTCAGTGACCATCATCAATAAAATAAAACAAGAAGATTTTACGAATCGTTCAGATCGCAACAGGACGCGCCGTTCATCCACAACACGTGGACTGCGTGAGATGCGGCGCGTCGCTAAGCGTTCAAACCACAGAACACAGGAATAACGTAGAAAGCGCATGTGGGCGGGGCGCGCGTGCCACGAACTTGTACAAATGATCATATTTTACAAAAACATACCCAGTCAGACGCGTAGTCTTACCGAGCATGTTACTGAAGAAAAACTGTTAAAAAAAGGGGTAAAAATGCCATCGTGCGCAATTATCACCTGCAGAGCTCGAAGCAGAGACGTTAGTCGGACTAATGGAGGAATTTCTTTTCATCGGTACGTAAATTAAACCCTTATTTTGAGTGATTTAATCGAAAATATTGAAAAGAGTATGTTTTCCAGCAATAGTGAAAAATATCGCAAGATGAAGTATACATTGCCGGTGTTGTACGCAAATAATTGCTGCGCCAACGTATTATGTACGCGAAGAGCAATGCAAAGCATGTGTGTCTGCGTGAACGATTGACTTCACAATATTCCGTGGTACTCCCCAAAAAGAGTAGCGAAGGGAATAACTTATCGATAGTGTTGGGTCAGTTTGTCGTGGTGTCGATATTGTTCAACTTTGTTATTACGGAATATTTCATTGCTCTTAGAAACCGGCTAAGTGCGAGTCAATATCGCGCACCGAGGGTTCAGTACAGACTTGTAGGTATGTAAATAATTCGTCCATTGCAGGAATCTAGTTTCCAAGATATATTTTTTTGTAACTACTAATTTACGGATTTCGGATTTTTTCCCTTTCATTTTTTATTGTAAATACATTTATTTGCAACTACAGTCACACACACAAAGCGAAATAACACAACATGAAATAAACATAACAAAAAAAAAAGAAAAAGAAAATAGGCAGACGTTAAAATGTAATTTTTTTTGCACATTCTGAGACCTACAATACGCCGAAATTTAGTTTTATGACTTTTGCGGTCTGAGTTTGAGGCGAGTTCCCCATTTAACCACTTCTGACACACTTGCCACGAGTATTTACGATAAAATTGCCATAAGTAAATAATGGAACCTAATCTGATAGAATTAAGCACTAAAGAAGAGTAGAGATACACCAGTACATGCAACAATCAATAATTACACACAAAATATCAACATTTTAAAATTACATTCATTCGCAAAAAGCTTCGCCAAACAAAGTTAATAATATCGATATCTTTTAACTTTTTGTCAATCCCTATTGCTTTGCTTGTACGTACAGGCGCACGCACACATCAAAAGTTGCGTTGGTGTGAACTGCATAGGCCAATTGCAACGCTTGCTTTCGCGGCCTCACACTCACGCACACATGTATAAGCCTGCGTGCGTATTGCTTACATTAGTAGTAGTAAAGAACGGTGGGGGGTGAAGCGACGATAGCGGTTCCCGTACAAAATACGCGCTAGGGCAATTCTAACTTATTTTCTCTGTTCTGTGGTTCAAACTACTATAGGTAAGCTACCTACTGTGGTCTGTATGCACCTTTAAGTTCTCTCACTGCCAAATTGTCTGTTGTGGAAGAGCGGAATCTCCTCCAGGTTTTATACACTTAAAAAAAAGGTCTCAATCCTGTAAATCGCGTTTATAATATTTTGTTATACAAATAAAAAAAATGCTTCTTGTTTCCAATTGTTGTTTATTGTAATAGTACTTTAGATGTACGTAAATTGTCGCAAAGATGTTCAAAACTAGCATTTTCTATATTTTAAATAGTACGCGTGAAGATGAAACAGTGATAAGGTCTTTTTTAGGGTTCCATACCCAAAGGCTGCCAAACGGGACCCTATTATTAAGAATTCACTGTCCGTCTGTATGTCACCAGGCTGTATCTCATGAACAGTGATAGCTAGACAGTTGAAATTTTCACAGATGATGTATTTCTGTTATCGCTATAACAACATATAGTAAAAAAAGAATAAAACAAATATTTAAGGGGGCTCGAAAATTTTTTACCGTTTTTTCTGGATCTTGGTGTGTAAATTTGTATAGATAATGGTACGGAACACTTTGTGCGCGAGTCCGACTCGCACTTGGCCGGTTTTTTTGTTGTTTATGGAAGTTCTTACCAAGTTCAGTCTTTTCTGTCGCCGCGGCATCGGTTCAAACTTGCTGAGCGGAACTGCTATAGGCTCTTCAGCTCGTTTGGATCCCTGCCCAGTTGATTCCGTCTCACTTGGGAGTCTAGGCTTAGCACCTTTGACAGGAGTGGAGCCCTGGTCGTCACTGTCGATGTCTACTTCAATGTCACTTTCAGCCTCGGACTCTTTATTTTTCTCGAGTTTTATCTGCGGAAGGGATTTATTTTAGGAAGTTTTATTTTAGGAGCTTGTCTTTTCACCCAACTAGTGCGGAGCCAAATGGGAAGGGTTGATTTTCGCAGTCTATGAAAGTATGTTTGTATTATGGATGTTCCACTGTAGCTTACTTATACTACTCATCCGATTTTGATGAATGAGGTGTCAATAGATTCGATTCTATTATGGTCCGGGTGACATAGGCTACATTTTATATGAACAAAATCAGTATGATAAAAAAGGGGCGGTCTCTGAAATACTTTGTTTTTTTTTAAATTTTTAAATACATAAATAAATTTTGATAGGTATGTTTGTGTATGTTTAGTTCTGATTATCAGTGAAAAGCTGTTATTGGCTTTGACTTTAAGTGTCTCAATTTTGTAAATATGCCTCTCGTATATGCTGTTGGTTTGCCAATAAACAATATACCTGAGGGGAAAGGGGAGTGGAATATTTATAGTTTAAATACTTTGTATATTTATGTTCATTATACAGCCTCAGATCATATTAACTAGTACAAAAATACAACTTGCAAAGCATAAATGCAACTTAATTTCAAATTTTACTCACCACTTGCTCCCCCTCTGAAACTGGCAAAGCTTGCCCAGAGCTGAATACGATTTGCAATTTAGGACTTTTAGTAGTATCTTCAGAGAGGCTAGAATCCTTCCGAACTCTGTTCTGAGGCGACTTTAGATTATCTTTGCTGCGATTTCTTTGTGGGCCTTTGTCATAGTTCCTTGACACTTTTCTTCTGTGATTACCAATCTTCTTTGTGGTCTTCTCATTTTTCTGATATTTTCCAAACTTTTTAGTTGCAACAACATTTGTTCTATCTATTTTGGAAGCACCAACTGATTCTGTAGAACCAACAATCATTCCATCATCGTGAACTATATCTGATGAGTTTAGAGTTTCATTTTGCAAATCATTGAAGACATCAGGTTTTAAGAGGCTATTTTTTGACCTGTTTATCTGTTTCTTTTTAAAAGGCAACTTTTCAGGAATATTGATAGTTGGAGATCCAGTAGTTATTAGGCTTATGACATTACTTATGTCAGAGGTGTCATCATCAGTGATGATTTCCTCTTGCCCAACTGCTGGTATGTCATCATTGTCATCGTGGGTCCTGTCCAGGCCCAAGGAAGGTGTGTCAAGAAGTACACCATACTCGGCTTCTATGAGGGCTTGGATTTCTACTTCTGACTTTGTTTTTATTGTCTGCGATATTTTGCGTATGTTGCGGCCGTATCGTTTCTGCAATAAAAAAATATATTTTAGTGAACAATTAAATAACTATTGACTTCCAAACAACACAATCACAATGTTCTGGTCTACAATGCTATGCTAACCAGGCAAGGACATCACAACCATGGAAAATAAAAACAAAAAATTTAATTTGTATTCTCAAACCATTGCTCTTTCGTCAACATATCTATACAATGTGTTGATTTTTAAAAATTTTACCCAATTTTATTTACCATTGAATGAGCTAATAACTTACCATTTCTTGAACTAGTTTCTTCTTTTCTAGCGGAGTCCATGATGTGTGTTGGGAGTTGTCTTCGAGAGTTCTTATTCTGTTTCCTGTCAGGATTCTTTGTGGTCCATTGCTGCGACTGAAGTTGTAAGGAGATACAAAAACTATTAAGAACAAGGTGTTCATTGCATATTTGTTGTAAGTCAACCAACACCACACTCTTATTGCTATTTAAAGGTAGTAAGAGATAATTCACGTGAGCTTTAAAATAACGAAACGTAATACCTTTATCCATAAAAACACTCCTATAATTTTAGGGGGCTTACCTAGCACTATCTTTATTCTGCTTATCATACCAGTTCGCGTCTGTTGAGTCCAGCAGCCAGTGCGGATGCACCGTGTCCTCCCGATCTGAGCATGATGGTCTGAATCCAGGAAAGAAGGTCAGTGTATCAAGTGTATGTCCCTGTATGTGATAATAGAGCGAAGTAGAAGCGAATGGTTATTGAATACAAAAGTACTATAGTATATATTTGCGGTTCTAAATAGAGTTTACATAAATACGCACTAAGCTAAGTTGCATTATAGGTATGTTATCGTTTTATTGCTGAAATTGGGCCTCCAAAACAATCGACAACCAAAACAAAACACCTAGAACGTAGGTGTTATAAAAGGTATCTTAAAAAAGGGTTGAGCATTTCTTCACTATGAATACAGTTTGTACTTACATTCCTTGATTATTCTGAGCTAGACAAGAATTAAACGAAAAATCCCCGAGAATATCAATTTCGTCATCATCCGCCATGTTTGTTTATAATTTTATAAAACGTTTTTTTTTGTTTTTGCCATGCCAAAGGAAATTCCAACAAACAGGCTCAAGCAAGCAGCTGACTGTTACAACGTAAAAACCATTACTATACTCTATGGTAAAAACTATTATATACTCTTTGACTGTTACTATCAGTTGATTTTAAAACATACCCAACCAATCACAACCAGTGTGGCCAGATGAGGCGATTTATCGCTATTTGGGCTATCTCACAAGGTGAATAGGCGATCAAATATTGCTATCGGCGACCGGTCGGGTCATCAATGGGTATCGACCGTTGTCCTAAATATTGACAAAAGTTGCAAATGATACAATAAAAAATCAATAAAATTAACTGATCTCTTTCTTTCTTTTTATATGACTTTCATACGACCTTTTAACACTCGTTTCACAAATTAATGAAGAATATTAATGTTGATATCTCGGTATTCTGTAAAACAAAACAACTTCTACAAATTCATCGAAGCAGCACAGATCAAAATTACTTATTTTTTTTCAAAAAATAATAGGCCAACAGAACTTTTTTTATAAGACAATGGCCAATACTACTTTTGGGCTACTATAGAAATATTGTATGATTTTTTTGTGTAATCATGTCTTTATTTATCGATTTATAGAATTTTTACATCTGCCTTGGTGTTGCAAGGGTTCAATGAATATTAAAATCGGGGACCTGTAAAGTTATTGTAATATTTTTAAGATGAATTTAGAGAACTTTTTAAAACAGCTGCATCGCTATTTAAAAACGTAATTTTATTCAGGTGATTTTGTGCTACGTGGCTACGAGATTTGGGCTAAGAGAACTTAGGTCATTTTTGGCCGTGTTTAGTTCGGGGATTTAGTGGTGCACGTCTGCACGATAATTTAGTGGACTGTATGACGAGTGTCGGTAGGTTGTTTATTGAGTGCGATGGTAGGTGGAGTTTTAGGAAGGCTGAAAGACTTACCAGGTCCAATGGTGAAAGGGGTCAAAGATCAGCGTACCTCGGGCTGGAGCCGCTTCCAGCTCCTCGATTTACCTTCCACGACCGCCCACCTTGTGTAGCCGTCGCCTGACCTGACCACGATTGAGACGGGTCCGTCCTTCCGCTTCCTTCAGCACTTCGATTCGTGTATTGGCTCACGACACGATAGAATACGAGACTCGATAGGCGATAGGTAGGTGTCCGAGAATGGCGGTAAACAGCAGCGATACCGACAGCCTTGACAATGACTTTTAACCGACAACGACGACATTTCTCAATACAAAAATTCCAAAAAACTAACAAAAAAACCAATCCCAGAAGAGGGGATTGTATTGCCAGTGAAACCAACAAAATTAACATTTAATTTAGATGGGAAACCTAAACAGGCCGACTATTTTCCAAATTTTGGCGCCATCGGCCGGCCAATATCTGGTAACACCGGACGCAACAACCAACCAACCAACATGTTTTGTTTTCGGATTTTTTTCGCGGAGATTTTATGTTAGAAAAGAATCTTCAACTCAACCATTATTATACGAGCGAGCATCCGTAAAATGCCGCGAGTTAAAGCGAAGATCACAGCAGACGCGGCAGAGGCAGCGAATAGGATCAAACCTACAAGAAGTAAAACCACTGAAGCTCCAAAAACTCTGGCGGAAAGTTCGTCTAACTCCAAAGATATAAAAGAAGTTAAAATTAAACTAGAGCCTGAAAGTCCTCATAAAGGAGAAGTATCAGTGGCCAACCTAAGTCAGTTCAAGTTCGAGAAAAAACCGCACGTTAGAATCGAGTACGAGAAGGAATCACCGAAGAAAGATGAGGTAGGTACAAAACGAGAAAGATTTTTAGGAATGCAGCTAACATTACAAGCACGCGTAAGCATAAGTTAAGAATATTCTTTATTGTACACCAGAAGACATAAGGTGTGGAGGTACAAATCTTTGCGCTTAAACAGCCTCCTCAATTTGCTTTCAGTTGAAAGCGAAGCTAAGCAAATATATTCCACCCAGTGATCTCCCCCATCGCATTGGGTATCCTGTTCCACACAGTCATTCCACTGCTTCTTTAGTCTGCCTTAAGCCTTTCATTACCTATTTTGCATTTATTTTCACAGGATCCAAAAGGTATTTGGGACCCTCCCAACTGGCGGGAATTCCTGGCTAACCTGCGCGTGATGAGATCCAACAATGATGCCCCAGTAGACTCCATGGGCTGCCATATGACTATGGACGCTAAGGCACCAGAGAAAGTGAGATGGCTTTATTATTTTATTTCCTGAACCATTTTTTTTTCTTTTGAACCTAATGTTACTTTCACCACAGAGGAACTTTCACCCCCCATAGAGATTAACCTAGCCTTTTATAAGACTACTTGCGTCTTCTAAGGGTTTATCGATACCATGTATATTGTCTAGTATGGACAGGATGCAAAATAATAATATATCTTGATCTCATTGGATCATCACAATTACCTATCTTTTGTAACTTTGTGCTGTGGACTTTGTAAAATGAATAAAATAAATAAATAAATATTAATCTTGTAAAGGAATCCCATGTCAAGATGTTCATTTTTTGGGGGCTGTGAAAAAAACATTTATGGCCTTATTCATAAAAGCACGATTCCTTAAAACAGTTGATAAACACTGATTAAAATAGGCTGTTGTATAGATTTTACAAGGAAAAGACGTAACCACAGATTGAATAGACTGCTTCTGAGTAGTGCTTTGGGGAATTGTGTTCTTATAAATTAGGCTGTTAATCTACTGAAACTTCTTTCCAATCTAATTTTAAGGCATGTTTCCCCTTACATCACATACTATTTGGCTATACTTTGACTGAGGATTTCTCTTATTTGCCTTCATGTCAGCTGTGTCAATTTATATGATGAAGCTCTTTGCTTTTTGCACAACAGGTAATCAGGTACCAGAGTCTGCTGTCCCTTATGCTATCCAGTCAGACCAAGGACCAGGTGACATTCGCGGCGATGGAACGCCTCATTGCTCGCGGCTGCACGGTGGACGGCATCTTGGCACTCAGTGATGAGGAGCTAGGGAAACTGATATACCCAGTTGGGTTCTGGAAGGTGAGCGAATTCCCACACTTACTTAGACAAATATTGTAGTGATTTCGGTGGGGAATTGTGGAATTTTTGTTCACAAATCCCCACGAAGTTTTGTCATTACTTACTATTTTTAGTCCACCAATCCCAACAAATTTTTGAGATGACTAATTTTTGTGGATTTTTTGGTCACAAATCTTCACTAAGATAGACTGATTGATTTCCAGTAGGCTTTAATGGAATAACCCATTCTTTTACACCTAAAATTGGGTTTCGTTGGGGTTTTTGATCAACATTTCATTTGGGAACCCATACTACATACGCAACTCTCCTTCATTCCAGACCAAAGTAAAGTACATAAAGAAGACCACACAAACCCTAAAGGACCAGTATGATAGTGACATTCCTGACTCGGTGGACAAGCTGTGCAAGCTCACCGGTGTGGGGCCTAAGATGGCGCACATTTGCATGAAGGTTGCCTGGAATAAGGTCACTGGGATTGGTAAGTGTATAGACACGTCGTCAAATGTAAAAAATCCCCATAATACTCACAATACGAACAACTTTACCAAAGTTCGAAATTGCAAAAAAAAAATTCGATTTTGCAGTTGGTAACTATGTAAAGTTACCAACTGCGCCACAAAAATGTATGGATCAGATATTTTTTCGCGATTTCGATCCATAGTAGAAAGTGTGATGAGTAATCTCATTTTCGGATGTATATTTGGGATTTTGTATACATTGTATATGTCACGCGGCACGACACCAAAAGAGAGGCGAGAAAGTATAGTCTTATTCACCCTAATTGGCAATCTTTAGCACTGAGTTCCGTCTTAAGTTGTACTAAGAACAATGTTCAATTTTGTTTTAATTAAATACTACTCGGGCAGAATCGCGGGATTATGTGGATAGGTAAAATCATACAGTAGACAACACAAATAATGCTAAAGAACGATTTTGGTCACCTGTGAAATTTTTAAACAATAACATATTTACAAAAAATAATCATCTTTTCCAGGAGTCGACACTCACGTGCACAGAATAAGCAACCGAATAGGCTGGGTGAAGAAACCGACCAATACGCCCGAAGATACGCGCAAAGCCCTAGAGACCTGGATACCCTACGACCTGTGGAGTGAAGTCAATCATCTGATGGTTGGTTTCGGTCAAACAATATGTCATCCTGTCGGTCCAGCGTGCGATGAATGTTTGAACAAACATATCTGTCCCTACACAGGTAAAGTTAGGAAGTCGCCAAACAAAAAGCCTGATGTCTCAGCAATCGTAACTCCCGTCAAAGACGAAGTAAAAACAGAAGGCTCAGATGATGATGAAATGAACGAATTTGAGGTGAAGAAGGAGAATTTGTTGGATTTGCCGAAGAAGGCGACGAAGCGTAAGGCGCCGCCGAAAATTAAAGGCTTGGAAGCCAAAGCTGAAAATTACTTTAAGGTGAAAAAGGAAACTCGAGAGGTAGAAGATGAAAACGACCATGCAAATAAGACAAAAAGTAAGTCGCGTAAAGTGACGCCAAAGAATACGGAAAAACAGAATGGTTGCTCCATTCGGAAGTCTGAAAGAACTAAAACTTGTTGATATTACGCATTTTTTGTTCAATATAAGGTGATAAGTGTGAAAATTACATACAAACTCAGTTCTTTTGAAATTTCTGATCTGATTTTGATGTTACTTTCTATTTTGAGGCAAGGCCTCATTAGATTTAGGATATTATTATTATTGTTTAACTGCAAAACAACTTTTGTGATATTGTTCATCTGTACTGTTTAATTAAATCATGTAAACAAAGTTACACATTTCTTTTAAATTATGTCTAAGGTTGTATTCAATGTTTTCTCCTACCAAAAATTTTCTTTCCTTTAGTTTTCTGTGACCCTTTCTCCTTCTTAGGCGGCCCATGATGCCCCCTCTCTCTTTTAGCTATAGTCTTCTTTACATGCTCCTTCTTTTGGTGAGACTTCTTTTTATTCTTGACTCGCTCCAACTTGTTCTTCATTTGGAATACTTTACTCTTCTGTATCTTTTTCGTTGCCTGCTTTTTGAGTATTTTCTTCAAGTCTTTCTTGGAGCTTACTTTGTTTTTAACGTCTTCCTCTGCTTCTGAAGCAGATTCATCTTCTTCTACTTCTGTGTCTGAGCCCATACCTTTTATTTCAACTGCACTGTGTTCTTTTGATTTCTTTGCTTCTTTGGGAGCATTATTGCTTTCTTTAGGCTTGTTCTCTCCTATGAATAAATTTTTCTTCTGCAGAGTGTCGGATGACAGTTCTACTATTTTTACATTTACATCCTCATCTTCATATTCATCTTGCAGTAGCTGTTCTATGTCGGGAATCGGACGACTTGATACTATTAGTTTTTTGTATGATTCTTTGTTCTGCAATGGACTAGGGCGGTTACGGACAAATTGTACTTGGTAAGTAAAGAATGTTGTACCATTTGATGTGTGGGGAGTACAAAATAAGGGATTTTCCCCAGTTTTTCATACACTAACAAGTTGTTTTTATATTTTCAATGGATTAGCCAACTGACAGCTGTTAGTAGTAGATTAACAGATTGTTAGTGTATGAGTAATCGGGGACAGTATGTTGCAGTAAGGTGAAACTTAACCCTTATACTCAGCAGCATATTCATGAATATGCGAGTCATTATGACTTGACACTAAAAGGGTTAAGGTTATTCTGTTCATCAGATCAAATCTGAAATCGGTAAACAAATATCCGCAGTTCAAGTTTTGATAACTGCTTTGAAACATTTGATATTTTATGTGATTTTAGAGTTCTCATAACAAACGGTGTTAGTATTGATGAGTAAAATAACTACTTAAGTTTCACCAGATCTTTCTGTAACACAGTATATGGGTAGAATGGGTGCACCTGAGGCCTACGTCTACAGGAAACTGAATCACCCTGCTTTGCTTTCGCAATAGTTTGGTTACCTCTTGTCTAATCCTCTTTCGCTCTCCTTTTAGAAGCATCTGCAGTTCTTCTTGGGCTTTCTTTTTTCGTTCCAATTTCCTCTTACGAAAGCCCGTTAGGAATTCCCTAGAAATTTAAGTTTATTGGGTGAGATAAGTAAGTTCGTAAGTAAGGGAAAGAAGTAGGTTGGGTAAATGGATAATTACTTGCGTTTGTCTTCATCAAACACTAAGGTGACTTTCTTTTTCTTTTCCTGGGTCTTGTTTTTCCTCTTCGCCATTATTTAACACGGAAGTCTCTAATTTCTGGCCTCGGAATTCACGATTAATAGAAAAAAAACAAACAAACACCAGTGTGCAAGATAACCTCAAATCTTCTATGTGTTGTGTTGTGTACGTTCCGTTTCTTGTATTCGTTTAATACGTTTTGTTACTTTTGCATTACGTCAATGTACAAAAAATTGTCTATTTCTCAATCAATCAATCGGTGTAAATACTACTTTACAAATATTTTACAATGATAGGGTATGTATGGTCATATCGCGTGTATGGAAATGTTATTGACAGTTATTTCATGCTACGTTTTGTTAGACAGTTTTGTTATTTCGCACCTCAGAACACAAAAAGTTTCGCACTTAAGATTTTGAAACGCGACTTAGGCGCGCCATTAATATTTTTGAATACTACGAAGGGATTGGTGGTACAAAGCAATAATTTTTTTTTTAGGCCTTTTTTCGACCAATCAGCGCCGAAGTCCAGAATAAAGACGAAATCATCAGCAGCATGGCTGTCAGTATAAATTTGAAGCTTGAACGATGCGCTTCCTCTCCGTGCGTTGGTTTTTTTTATTTGTGCAAATTGACGAAAATGTTATCGAATGTGGATTTATGTGGCACAGGATATGGGAAAATGTTGATGCAGTAACTTGATTGGGACTGTTCTGACTGAGGTAAGTTGAAAAAACAATTGGAAAACCAATAGAAAAGTTGAAAATTAAGTTTTAATGTTAGCAGCTGACTGGTGGATTATCGTGTCACCAGCAAAATCAATCCGAAAGTTATTACGTATGTGCCTTTCATTGTAATTAGATTAGGCTGATCCAAGGTCGGATGTAGGAAACAGTCTAAACAGTTGTAACAGAGGCCAACGAAGTGCAAGTAGGTACGCGATTTAATCGATAGAAAAACCCTCGGCCATCTGTTATTGCGTGAAAGGGTCGCGACTTGCGATCTCATATTACCTACCGTTACTATTCTCGTCATTGTTTTGATCCACTTGCCGCGCTGTTGCTTTTTGTCGAAAGTGGCGAGTAGATTGCAATCGAATGAAAGGGCAATAGTGGGTGCAGCTAATGGTAGTCACACACTCAGAACATTCTTCGCGGTGGTCCTCGGAGGTGGTCTTTGCATGGAGAAGAAAATAAAAGGCTAATCAAGGCCTCAGTTACAATCGCACCAGTCTACACTTCCTGTAAGAAATAACTTCAAATTAACTTTGTGTTTGACTATCAATTTTAATACAATGTACCTATATTAGTGAGAAACCTGTCTTAGAATAATATTCATACACCCAGATGGCCAGCATATGGAATGTACTGAAACTCTGTATATAAAGATCTATTTTATTTACCCATCTACATGAAGTAAAAAACAAAGTTATGTATGTCTAAATTTTGATCATAAGTTACAATTTTCCATGGTTCATTCAGAAAATAATTTGCACTTCCACTGGTTCTTTGCAGAAATTCTGTAAATATAAAATTATTCCCAGTACCCACATGTTTATTATGTTTATAGACCTTAAAATCATACCACCAATAAAGGGCCTTAACAAAGTGTTCAATTAATTAATTAAATTCTGACAATGTTTGTTTCTTAATTCGAAAGTTAGATACATTAGTCTGTATGTTTCCTGGCTTATTATTTAGGTGCTCCATGGCTAAGCAACTAAGGGTCATCATAAACCCATTATGTCCCCACCGAGGGGCACGGGTCTCTTCCCTGAGGAAGGTATAGGCCATACTCCACCACGGGGGTCAAGTCCGGATTGGTGGAGGCTTGTAGACTAGTGGCTCGTCTACTGTCAGAAGTTGTCAAGCCGCACTAAGGCCTCTGACTTGGCTTAACGACTGCCATCTATCGACGGCAACCGGCACCAACAGCTTAACGTGCCTTGCGAAGCACGGAATCGAAAGAATCGCTCGTAGCCCCGGCTGCCTGAGTGATCTTAAACGATCACGAAGGTTAAGCAACACTGGGCGCGTTCAGTGCATGGATGGGTCGCCGTCTATGCCTAACGCTAGTGGCATTTTTCCGAGCGGTTCCGTGCTTCGCAACTAAGGGTAGGAAACAATAAACTAATCAATAATAATGCCTTTACATGCATTATGAAATGATACTATCTACCTTACTATCTGTGAACCAATTAATTTAAGCCCTATCCATAAGTTACAGGCCAGTTTATCAATTGATCAACACTCTACATGCATTGTGTTATCTCCTCCGAAAATAAAAAAGATACACCAAAGAAAGTAACACATAAAAAATATAGTTAAGAAGGACTACAATTCAACCACATTTGCTTTAATTTTGCATGTCATTCTGTGTGAGCATTAGAACATACAGGTATCTTCAGTCCACTATTTAGGAACTCTAAAACACTGGCTCCATTTTAACGATTCCAATGTGTCAAACTAAACAGACTGTAGAAATTACTGTTCTTGTTTTGATAATGCTTGAAATTGAAATATTGAAAGTTTTAGTAGCAATACCATTAACTAATGGTGAAGTAAAACATCGTGAGGAAACCTGAGTGTCTGAGGTGTTCACATACCTCAGCGCTTGAAATTGCCAATCCACGAAAACATACTGTGAACAAAAGTAGATCACACACAATCAGATCTGATGATGAGTGGCGTCGCGTTCAGGCTTGTATCCAATGAATCGGCTGCTTCATTTTGGATCCCTCGTATTAACCCTTTACCGCATGATATTTTATTTTTCGCCAAAAAAAATGTATGTTATAGGGCATTAAAAATAAAAAAACCCGTTTTTTTTTGTTTTTCCATATTTATTATTATATTCGAAAAAAATACAAAAAACCACTTTGGTCCAAATTGTGCACACTATGCAGAAAGGACAGATGTCATATTTGTACCATTATGCAATAAAGGAATAAAAAAAATATTAACTTAGGTGAAACGCGGAGTAACAATTGCCACCATAAAATATTTTTGGATCCATCCTAAAAAAAGTGAAAAAAGATAAAAGGATGCGAAGAAAACCAGCCAAGTTCAAGGCGAACTCGCGCATTGATGGTTCATAAAAAATATATAAGCAATTCAAATTCAGACAGACGGGGTTGTCATAGTAGTGTATAGTGTATCTTTGGGCACCATATTACTTACGGAACCCTAAAAAGAAGTAAGAAGAAAATGTGTGTGCAACCCAAGGTAATAAAATATTCATTCGCTAGTAAGACTACAGTTTATGCATTTTGGATCATAAATATACCACACCCGTAAATGCATATTCTGCATGCCGTGTCAGATTAAGACCAGACCGACGCAAGTATGTTCTGCATTTTTGCATGCTATTCCAAATGAGGTACACACCGAAAAATCAAATTTGTGATGAAATTTACTAGTAAAAAGTTGAAAACTTACCTGTACGTAGTTGTTTACGTATTCATCTGACGAATCAACTACAATATTTGCAAGGAAACGCTGTAAAACTATTTTATTTTTATTTTCCAAGTACGGCAATCGTCACTGGTACAAATTTCGCTCCAAAGTAAACTTTGAGGTTACATAAGTTCGAAACGTTTGACAACAGATGTCGTTGGTAGTATCAAAATGAAGGGGAGTACGGTACGAATTCGGACAAGTATGCTCTGAGGTCACAATATTTAACTTTTTAAAGAGTTTTTGAGCAAAAACCGGGTTGGCTCGCATTAAGACCACGATGCGGTAAAGGGTTAAGGTGATATTTCAAGGATTTCATTGTTCTTTACCTAAATTATGTTAAAGTTTTAATTAAACTATAGATATTAGATAGGCAACCCAAACTTGGTGTATAGCCAGCTATAAATAATATAAAATAATGTAATAACATAGAAAGTAACTAGTTAGCTAGGCTTGAGATTTCCGCACTTAGCCTCAAAGTTGGGCCATTGTATGTAGCAAGCATTGAGGTATTTACCTACCTCAGACACTAGGGTTTCGTTACGATGTTTTCCTTCACCATTAGCAAGTGGTATTTTTTTCGTATTGGTGACGGTTTGGGTTTCTGCAACTCAACTGCAAATGAGCCTATTTTGCGTGGTATTGCTATTACAACTTCTCAAATACCATTGATTCATGCCGGTATTGTGGATAGGGTAGTGCCAGAAGATATTTATCAATGGGAAAATTATTAAGACTAGGTCGTAATTATATATAAACATAAAACACCTATAAATGAAGACATGTGGAGAGGATAAAGGAAGAAAGATTAACGAAACAAATATATCGAGCAAACATGGGCAGAAGGGCTGGTAAGGGACGACTCAGGCGGACATACATCGACCAAATGCTATACTATTGTATGGAATCAGGCGTTACTTTGCGGAAATCCATAATAGCATTAAAATGTGAAAATTACTTTGCTAAATTCCGCTAAAATCCAACAAGCACCATGCGGTTACTTGGTTAGTTGACCATGGAGTTGTATTAGCAAAGGGCAAGATAAAAAGTACCCGAAACGTGCATGCAACGACTAATGAATGTTGAGGAAGCGAAAATGATCTGTCAGAATCGTGGCAAGTGGCAGTCCTTGGTCTCTGTCTACCCCTCTGGGATACAGACGTGAGTTTATGTATATGTACCTATCATCATCATCAGCCATTTGACGCCCACTGCAGGACATAGGCCTCCCTCATGGTTT
This sequence comes from Yponomeuta evonymella, assembly GCA_963969515.1. Classification (NCBI taxonomy): domain Eukaryota; kingdom Metazoa; phylum Arthropoda; class Insecta; order Lepidoptera; family Yponomeutidae; genus Yponomeuta; species Yponomeuta evonymella. The sequence goes on from OZ018354.1 coordinate 3,624,133, forward strand.
TCCAAGCTTCCCGGTCTTGCGCCGCGCACATCCAGCGACTTACTGCCACCGTAACCAGGTCGTCAGACCATCTGGTGGGGGGCCTGCCCACGCTGCGTCGTCCGGTCCGCGGTCGCCAGTTCAGATCTTTTTCGCCCCAACGGCCATCAGTTCTCCGAGCTATGTGCCCCGCCCACTGCCACTTCAACTGAGCAATTCTTTGAGCTATATCAGTAACTCGGGTTCTTCTGCGGATATGTACCTATAAAAATGTGTTGGTCTTACGTGAATAGTTAAATGCCCACCCAATGCCCCAAAAAATAACTATTAATTTTATCCAGCAATACTCTCGGAGTGCTATTGGTATTGCCACTTAATTTGCACATCAGCGATCTATCTCTCTATCTTTCTATTACCACATAGATTGCGTCAATGCTCGCGTCAACAGACATGACTGTTAGGCTACAAAATATATCATCATCATCATCATCAGCCATTTGACGCCCACTGCAGGACATAGGCATCCTTCGTAGTTTTCATAACCATGAGGGGGTTTTGCCATAACCGCCACGCATGGCAGGCGGGTATATTTTTTTCAATTTTGCACTTAATAACAGTCTCGCGCCCTGTCTCTTCTCTTTCTATTGTATCCACACCGATAGGGATGGCAGAGGCTTCTTAAGACCATTATTGTTTTGCACGCGCAGGAAAAATACTCAATGAATAAAAAAACTCTTTCCTGTTGCCTTACCAATGCCCTTAAAACGTCAATTGTTACTAATCTAGTCAGTTATCTAGCAGTCTTCTGTTAGCCCACTTTCAGTGGCGTATCCGGCACAATACTTACGCCTTATCGCGTTCATATTTACACTGCTACGAGTTGTAATAGAATGCTCATGCCCATATCTCCATAGTGGCAAGCTAAGGCACTAACACATTGAAAGAATTGCTGTTTAGTCACAGACCCCATACATTATTAAAAACCGGCCAAGTGCAAGTCTGACTTGCGCACGAAGGGTTCCGTACCATTATCTATACAACATTTGAATATTTCAAGCGTCTACCTGTTGCCGTTATTAATATGGAGCATAAAACGGCAAAAAAAATCACGTTTCTTGTATGGGAGCCCCCCTTGAATATTTATTTTATTTTAATTTAATTATTTTCAAGTGAATATACAACTCAACATTAATTAGTAGTTGCATGCACGCACGCCGGTTTCGGGTACTTTTTATCTTGCCCTTTGTTTGCCCTTTTGCCAAAGTGATCTGTCAGGATCGTAGCCAGTGGCAGTCCCTGGTCTCTGCCGACCCCTCTGGGATACAGACGTGAGTTTATGTTATGTTGTTATGTTTTATAACAACTAAATATTCTGTGAATATTTCAAGCGTCTAGCAAAAACGGCAACGCATCGCGTTTGTTGTTGGGAGCCCCACTTAAATATTTATTTTATTCTGTTTTTAGTATGTGTTGTTAGCGGCAACAGAAATACATCATCTGTGGAACTGTCAACTGTCTAGCTATCACGGTTTATGAGATTTATTTTTGAATTTTCAACCATTCTGACGTGATATGCTGCCACTATTACATCAGTTTTAGTTCTAAATTGAGATGTATGGTTTAGGTTTAATACATATCTATGAAAAACAAAAGCGTTCTGTATTATGAGCCTGCTAAACCTATAAAAAAAATTGTGTTATTTTTGAATTTTCAACCATTCTGACGTGATATGCTGGCACTATTACGTGAGTTCTAGTTCTAAATTGAGATGTGTGGTGCAGATCTGATACAGATTTATGAAATACGAAAGAGTTCTGTATTATGAGCCTGCTAAATCTATTTAAAAAAAATATTGTTGTATTTTTCAATTTTCAACCATTCTGACGTGATATGCTGGCACTATTACGTGAGTTCTAGTTCTAAATTGAGATGTGTGGTTCAGATCTGATACAGATCTATGAAATACGAAAGAGTTCTGTATTATGAGCCTGCTAAATCTATTTAAAAAAAATATTGTTGTATTTTTCAATTTTCAACCATTCTGACGTGATATGCTGGCACTATTACGTGAGTTCTAGTTCTAAATTGAGATGTGTGGTTCAGATCTGATACAGATCTATGAAATACGAAAGAGTTCTGTATTATGAGCCTGCTAAATCTATTTAAAAAAAATATTGTTGTATTTTTCAATTTTCAACCATTCTGACGTGATATGCTGGCACTATTACGTGAGTTCTAGTTCTTAATTTAGTTTAAGGTTTCAGTTTTGATACAAAACCATCAAAAACGAAACAGTTCTGTGTCCTGAGTTCGTCAAAATAATTTGAATTTATGAATGTGGTATTTTTCGACTTTTTAAAGTTTTGTACGGGATCTGCTGTTATTTGAATTTAAAGGCAGAACTATTCTTAAAAAGTATCAGGAACTGTATAGCATATGATGTGTATGCGATGAGAACTTACATAAGTTTTCGATTTGCTGCGAAATGATATGCTACGGGAAGTTAGCATATCATTTTGTCGGTTGATTTTTTTGGGGTAAAATCGCCAGAACTATTTCTAAAAAGTATCAGGAACTGTAGAACTCAGCTGCATGCTATAAGAACTTACTTTATTTTTCGATTTTCTGAGAAGTGATATGCTACGGGAAGATAGCATATCATTTTTTCAATTTATTTTTTTCTATGTGAAAACGCCAGAACTATTTCTGAAAAGTATCAGAAACTATAGAACTCTGCTGCATGCGACAAGAACTCTCATTTATTTTTGATATGCTGGAAAATGATGTGCTAAGTTCACTGACATGCGCGTCACGCGATTCGATCTTCGCGAGAGATGTCTATTTAATTTGCGCGGGCTGTACCATTGGAATGCCATTGTACTGCTATTGCCTGGTAAACTACCAAGAGGTAAATAACAGCTATAGTCGTGCTTATAAGTAAGTAGTAAAGTCATTCTATTGAAAAACTGTATTACAACTCCAGGGCCTGGACGCCACAAGAAGACGGGCGCCCGCCGCGCCGGCGGTCTTTATGTATTAGGACGATGAGGGGCCTAATACATTTTCCCATGACTAAACTGCCGCCGTGCGTGATGTGATGACATAGTAGGAAAGGAACGCAAAATATGGCACACTCGGTTCCCATACATTTGAGCCACAGATCACCTCGATCTTTCATTTGAGCACACTTAGACAGATATGGCTTGGTCTGTGGGTGCGGGAACTAGCGTGTGGATCAAAGAGTCGGAGTTTCTAAAATAGAGTGTGGTTTTTTGTTTTTTAGAGACCTACTTGAGTCAAGCGTTCAGAACATGAACAAAGCTTATTTGAGCGAGTTTGTCGATTGGGATTACTTGTCAGTTTCGCGTTCATTGATTGAGGGCGAGGCTTAAGTAGGTATTTGATAGAACGTTCATTTGTTCGAAGGCTGAAATAACACTGCGACGAGTTTAATTGAACCAACCTCGTATTTGTCGCCCCAAACACTTGATCTTTACTTACTTATCCAGCGTCTTCGAATCAGAGTGTCGTGTAACCCTTGCTTCTATGATAACCCGGTTGTAAAGTTATCAATGTTTGCTCAATGCTTAAGAATGCAGTTAACAAAACAACTGCCTATTGTTACACGCCGCGCAGAATAATTTACACTAAGCAATAAAGCAAAGCTAGGCGCCAAAAAGGAACAGATTAATGCTTCTAAAGTACTCTATTTTATTTATAAAGCAAATGAGGGGCATGTGTTCTCACTATGAAACGAAATACCGTAAATTACGGCCCTTGGTTAGTCTGGTACAGCTTTTTGGCGCGCAAGACTTATCTAGATTTTACGCTCAGTCTAGCGATTCAACTCCAGTCTAGCGATTCTAGAAGTTCAAAAACTAAAATTTTATTAAAATCGTAAAAAACATATTCGGACTGAAGAAAAAAAAAGCTAAATCCGTCAATCCCTTCTGAAGTGATGCACTTATAAACATTATATGTGCATTATGTATTTCAGAGGCTTGAGCCTGACAACTTGACATGACAAGTATCTGAATATCTATTTCCAGCGTATGACGAACGTCATACTCTGACGAATCTGACGTCACGTTTCCTTTATCTCAAGGAAATTACATGCTGGCTTCGACACTTGTAGTTATGCTGTTATCGTCTCTCTGTTATTAGTACAGTTCGTTTAATGTAACATGTACGGGACCGTTTGCTGCCGACTGTACCTCTCATTTTATTCAATATTCGTATTTATGCAGCACGCGGAGTACCAAAACAAAACACAGTCGTCAACACATCAACATTTACATTTTAGTTGCAAAGTCGCCGGCAGCGAGTTTGTGACTCTTGTTTTATTTGGCATAAGAGAGAATGTCTGGAAATTTGAGTTTCATTCTCTTTCTGAATTAAGAAAGGCATTCCGGACGTGTGCGTTCTAAGTCTAAGCTTCACAAATGACAGACACAGTTGCATCACCAAATAATTGCTCATTCATTACTGCCAACGCATATCTATCAATCACACCCCTTTGCGGATGCGAAAATAATTTTACAGTAAGTAAGTGCCAATTGAGCCTTACTTTAGCATAACAGGGCCAGCATATCTTAGTGATTTTTGTATTTATTTTTAAGAATACATAAAGTGTCACGAGTGTATCCCGAAAGGGTGGTAGAGAGCAGGGTTTGCCACTTACAACGATCACGACAAACGTCTTTTGCTTCATCACCTGCATGCACAAGCATAAGCACGCCGGTTAAAATGATTTCAATAGATAATTCACAATTTTTCCAATTTTAAGCTCTCGTCATGCGAGGACTTTCTTGTAAAATATTCCCCCCTCCTTGACTATGTGTAACAGCACGGAGGAGAGTACACGCATGTGAAGGTTGCCGTGCAGTCGACTGTACGCGGCGGGCCGGAGGATATTGCGCATTGCCTTGAAAAAGATGCGATAGAGTTCAGTTCGCTGAACGGTAGCTATAATAGGATCAGACAGTTCGCCATCGGATCCTGAACAAGGATAGTTCAGTTGAATGAAATTTTCGTAACTGGAGGTATTCCACCATTTTTTATTATAAATACTAGCTGACCGAGCAAACGTTGTTTTGCCATATGAATTAGCCTACGACTATTCTCATCATCATCATCATCAGCCTATGCTCGTCCACTGCTGGACATAGGCCTCTCCTATTGCACGCCACTGAGCACGGTCCTCGGCTACTCTCATCCAGCTCTTGCCAGTCGCTCTGCGAAGATCGTCGCTCCACCGAGTCTGAGGACGTCCCACACTACGTTTACCGATCCGCGGCCTCCACTCAAGAACTCGTCTACCCCATCGGTTATCAGTTCTTCGGCTGATATTGCGGGCCCATTGCCACATCAGCATGCTGATTCGGTGGGCTATGTCGGTGACCTATTCTCCGACCTACCAAATATGCACAAAAAAAAAATCATAAAAATCGGTGAAGCCGTTTCGGAGGAGATCGATAACAAACACTGTTGACACGAGATTTTTATTTATACATTAGATAAAACTACGTATACCGGCGCGTGCAAGCATCGACTAATGAATGTTCGTGAAGCGATAGATGTTTGTCCGGATCGTGGCAAGTGGCAATACCCTCTCCACCTACCCCTCCGCGATACAGGCGTGAAGTTATATAGTACACGTGTGTGAAACTAAGCGTGTTATTTTATTTTACGCACTAACTTAGACATGTAAGCCTTTCAATGTATTTTGTTTTCTACCAATTTTCTTTTGCGTTTTAATTGATATTGACTAGATTGTCTTGATGGTCTTTGTATTGTTCTGGCACACCCGACACACTGTAGGACAGATGACTGACGTTAGGTTACCGAAGTGTGTTAGCTAGGGTAAATTTTAATAATTGTAATTAGAATTTTATGATAACCGGGGGGGAAATGTAACGATTCCTCTTTATAGGAGCAGGCTGGCAGAACCTTCTCGTCTTATTTTGAATATTTTGAAGGCTAGGCTAGGGAATCGATGAAAAAGACTAGAATAAAATAATATTGCTCCTTAAATCTGTGTATTAAATAATTAGAATATTACAGTACTGTAACGATTCCTCTTTATAGTAGCTGGCTGGCAGAGCCTTCTAGTGTCATTTTGAATATTTTGAAGGGAATCTAACGATTTGTTTAAGAAGTCAGTCGATCCCCAGCTAGGCTAGGTGATTGATGAAAAAGATTAATAAAAAGTAATATTTGCCCTTTAATCCGGGTTTTAATAAGTAGAGGTACTACAGTACAATAAAGTATTAATCTAAAAACATAACCGATCAGATATTGACCGGTAGAAAATGCTGATAACATTGAGTACGTCTTTGTACTTTGTTTCGTTAACGCTGTTACTAAGTTACGTACATTTGTTAAGTTAGCTCAGCAGTTAAAGTAAATACATCGTGAGATGTTCTGATGTCAGAAGTGTTCACATTACCTCAGCGCTTGAAATTGCCAATCCACGGTCGGATCACTTGTCGCGTTTTTACCATTACCATTGACGCCTTTTTTTTTGTTGTCGAGGGGGAAATCTTCCAAAGTTATCCGACTTTCTGGGGGGAACGCCGGGTTATGTGGGATTTTTACCCACTAAAACCCCCCCGGTGGCCCTCACCGTGCTTTTGGAGGAGGGCTCCGGGATCTCGTTGAACACTCTAGAGCCCCCGTGCACTGTGCATTTAGGCACATATCCTCGCTGTACAGACACGGGCCTAGAAAGCCTCACTAAACGGCAGTGTGCGGCCACCACACGCAGCCGCCGCCACGGAGTCGCTTGTAACGGTGGTTTAAGCCCCCCCACTCATCACCAACGACTCCGATGCTCCCTTTTAGTCGGCTCTTACGACAGACAGGAGATACCGTAGCGCTATTTAAGCCCGGGACTACAGGGCATTACCATTGACGCCTAGAAGGTATAATACGTAGAGCGTAGCGTGCGCCGTGCAATTGTCATTATACTACAACTGGTCCATTGCATTCCGGCGGCTATATTATTATAATATATTATTTATTTTTGTTGCACTAACCCGTGCTGAGGACAATTTTAAAAACCTATTTAGAGGCAAAAAATTCCACCCATGCCGGGACTTAAACCCGCGTCCTCAGCACGGGTTAGTGCAACAATAAGAATATAATCATGTAGGTACAGCGATATCATTCCGATGTAAAAAACTAACTGCAAAGTGGGTTACTCGGGGCTGCAAGTGATTTAAATTGCTCCGGCTAGATGTCGCTGCCTGTACGTATTACAGAGAAGTTTGTAAAGAAGCTCGAAATTTCGCTGTTGCCTGCACTTGCCCATTAGCTCAGTTGGGAGAGCACTGGCACGGTTAGCCAGAGGTCGCGGGTTCAAGTCCCGGCATGGGTGGAATTTTTAGCCTCTAAATAGGCTATATTATTGTATGCACCAAAATATTTCCTACGCATATGACTGTTTATTTCGGCATGAGTAATGTCATCGACCCGTGTCGGGTCGCTGGTCTTGCGATCGTTTGTCCAACCTTGGCCACTACCGACCGACCTCTGCGACTGTCTAGCTCAACCATAAGTTCTCAAAATTCAGTCGCCTGCGGCCCACTTTTACCAAGCAGTGGTAGCCTAGTGGGTAGAACATTGGACTCGGAAGCGGGAGACCCAGGTTCGATTCCCAGTGCGGGCATGTACCTATGTCTTTGTTTTGTAAGTTATGTACATTTGTGAAGTTATAGTAGCAATACCACTGGCTAACGGTGAAGGAAAACATCGTGAGGAAACCTGAGTGTCTGAGCTATTTACATACCTCACTCAGTGCTTGAAATCGCCAATCCGCGGTGGGCCCGCGCGGTGATTAAGCCCATACTCTCTCTCTGAGAGAAGGCCTGTGCCCTACAGTGGGACGTATATAGGCTGCTTATGAATGAACATAAAATCACGCCTGTATCCCAGATGGGTAGGCAGAGAGCAGGGACTGCCACTTGCCACGATCCTGACAGAACACGATTCAAATCAAACAAAACAATATTTCAATTCCGTACAACTGCCGAAATATGTGACAAGAAAACATACTTTTTTAACCCCCCTGGATTGCCTCAACGTCCGTCCCCAGCATAGGTAGTATGACGCCGCGAGCAACGCGTTTTGTGCCGCTAAAACGTCAAAATTTGACAATTGACGTATGTACTGAAAAGGCGCTACTTTTGAAATTTAAAACGCGCGACTTGCGTGGTCACACTACCTACTCTGAATTTCTCTGAGCTTTCCGCTGACCGTCAGCAAATCTTCCAGCGCCCATAGGCGGTGTCACCGCCCTCTTTGAGAAACACACCGCCTGCTTCGTGTTAATTTTAGTCGTTCACTGTTTCAGACGGACTTGGCTGCTGAACGCTGATCCTTGTTTCAAGATGGCTTCAAGGTAAAGTGACTGTAATGATAGATTGTTAATTTTGTTAAAATTTATTGTTTAAATATATTAATCAATAGTAAATTGAATAAAATCCAATAAATTATTAATGAATCAAGCCATCAATAGATAAATAACAATTTTTGGGACCAGGTCAAGTGATTATCTGTGGAAGTTATTATTATAAACCTAACAATTATATATTTTCTTTGTCATAAAAATTACGTTTGTATGAAAAACTAATTGAGAGTTTTTTACTTTTGCCTATTGGAAGATTGGAAGTGGTTTAATTTTAGATACTGAAGAATATTTTTTCGGTTTTGCGGTGTTTCAATAACCAATGTATTTCAGACTTACCCCCGGTTTCTCGTACACTAACAATCTGTTAATGTACTTTTAACAGCTGTCAGTGGTTTTTTTTTGTGTGCACTTTGGTTAATTGACAGCTGTTAACAGTAGATTAACAGCGTGTTAGTGTACGAGAAACTGGGGGTTAGTCTATACAACTTATGTCGGGTAGATCGTTTATAGGACGCGGTCATTAGTTATTGAATTCAAAGCCGAGCTAAACGCGGGTTGCTCTTAATTTGATGAAATTGCACACCAATTTGATGAGTGACCCGCCCACTCTCTGGAAACCGCTGTATTGCTCTCCCACTCATCGATCCAGACTTCCGACAAATTTCTTTGAGGAGGGTGTTTTGTAATAATGGGCACCTAGTTTAGAACCGATATTTTTCGGTATTACTGGATACTGATTCTGAATATCAGGCCTAGTGATATTAGGTACGATGTCATACGTTGGTCTTTGCATCTACGCAATGAGATGATTTATACAGCGTCCAGTGGCACCTTCACTCACACTAGATGGGTGATGGGCAGTGCCTGGGACATTGTTTTTTAGATGGATTGGCAGAGCCAACCAAGCCGCGGGTTTCCTCACGATGTATTCCTTCACAACTAGCGTGTGGTATTGCTACTACAAATTCGCAGATGTACGTAACTTTGAAAATAAACAAAGTCATACGTACATGCCCGCACTGGGAATCAAACCTGGGTCTCCCGCTTCCGAGTCCATTGTGCTACCCACTGGGCTACCACTGCACTACTTTTTTGATGATGATGTCATAACTGATACTGAATATCGGTTATATCAATATTAATGAGATAACACGTACGTCACGTACGAGAATAATTAATGCATGCCCCACACGCGGGGTCGCAATGGTAAGGGCTTATTTCATAGAACTATAACACATGGTTTACTATAACGATTCGATGTACATTGCAAAGTTGATTAACCTACAGATTGACAAGTAGAAAGACTCGATTACGCAATGTACACCGAATTCTCATAGTAAAATATTAACTTTAGTGTTGTGAAAAGTATATAAAGGCAAGATAAAGGCTATAAAGGCGTGCGTGCAATCGTGCATGCAACGACTAATGAATGTCGATGAAGCGAAAGAGGTCTCTCAGGATCGTGGCAAGTGGCAGACCCTGGTCTCTGCCTACTCCTCCGGGACACAGGCGTGGGTTTATGTAATAAAAACCGGCCAAGTGCGTGTATTTTTTTAACTGCTTTACAGAACTAACAACCTCATCGAAGTAATTTTTAATGGATTTTGTACGAAAATTTACTTTTAAAGTTGGCTGCCTATTACTCGTTAACTGACAAAGCCTACTTAGCCGTGATAGCTTTCCTTTTAAGTTCATTGTATGTGCTACTACCCTGAATTTCATAATAATAGGGGTTAAAGTATGAAATTGCCGTTTTATTGCAATAGGTTCTTTGAATTGACATAGAATCTTCATGGTTTGAGGTTTTCGAATGAAACTTTTTTCAAATGGTTTCTATGATGTTCTTTTTTTAAAAATGTGAAACATTTGAATATCGACTTTCAATGGTTTTTGTTATTCAATTTAGACAAGAAAGATGGATACTGCGAAAATTCGAGTGATTATGAGGCACCCATTTTTCGTATTTTTTTATTTTATTGATTTGACGCAAGTGAGTCAATATTGTGGGTAAGGTAACGTTAAACCATGCCGCTAATTCCTAGGTAGTTTGACTAGGGTCGGCTTCCACTATCTCTCTTAAATCATCGTTATTCACCTGTGTGGGCGGTCTTCCTCGTGGCTCGTTCTTTAAGTCGAAATTTCCATCACGAAAGCGTTTAAACCAAAATCGCACGGTGCGTTCATTAGTAGACCCCTCTCCAAACGCAGCATTGATATTGCGGGCTGTTTCTGCCGCGTTAGTTCTGCGTCGGAACTCCTATTCAAAAATCACTCGAATTTTCGCAGTATCCATCTTTCTTGTCTAAATTGAATAACAAAAACAATTGAAAGTCGATATTCAAATGTTTCACATTTTTTAAAAAAAGAACATCATAGAAACCATTTGAAAAAAGTTTCATTCGAAAACCTCAAAACATAAAGATTCTATGTCAATTCAAAGAACCTATTGCAATAAAACGGCAATTTCATACTTTAACCCCTAATAAATCAAATCAAATAATGGTCTTCATACACCCACAATATTTTTCAACTTTTTCAACGACCAATCCAACGATTACATACACTATGGTGTAGGCGAGAAAAAAAAATAGTGTCCCTAAATTAGGTGTAGGGGAGGTACTCCAAAAAAAATTTTTTTTTCGAGGTTTTATTCTACCGTTTTGTGGGCGTTATAAATATGTACATCCAAGCCAAATTTCAGCTCTCTAGTACTTACCGTCTCTGTGCTAAGCCGCGGACGGACAGACAGACAGACAGACGGACGGACATGGCGAAACTATAAGGATTCCTTATCCACTACGGAACCCTAAAAAGGATACAGGCTGCTGATGTAACACAGTCACTTTGGGAAGGGACAAGTATTATTATATTATATTGCACACGAAACATTTAATAGGACATTACATAAGACATAATAACAGAGGCGAGCTTATCTCTATATTTATGTGTATTGGCGGCTTGTTAACCCGAGTGGAATTACCAGGAAAATAACTTCTTTTGAGATTGCGGTTAGCTACGAAACGGCCAACTCTATCGTTAGTGATTCCAGTCGGATTTCAAATTTATTTAATCACAGAAACAATTTACGGCTGTGAGATATTAATATACAATATCTAGGTACTTAAATTTGTACAGTATTACATATGACAAGTCGACTCCACCAAAACACTCCCAAAACGAAGCCAAAGCCGGCTTATCTAAGGAATTCCTGCTACAAACCGGCCACAATTCCGTCCCAAGAGTGCACCAGCGGAATCGTACTCCTCACAAACAACGGAATAGTGTTTACATGCATCCGACTCCAGCAAGCATCGGTAATTAAAAATGTAGACTCTTGATTTTTTAATGCCTGTTGCACTTATACCTCAGCCTTGTCAGAAGCACCCTGGAATATGGATCAGTTATATGGTCCCCTTATTATAATATTCATGTAAAGAGACTTGAAAGTGTGCAAGCTAAATGCCTCCGAATAATCTACCATAGGTTCAATGTGAGTCGTAGGAGAATGCCAGAATACACAGAGAGACTCAAAAAGTTCCACTTGCAATCTCTTGAAACAAGACGTAAACAAACTGAGCTTATCTACTTGCACAAACTCTTGCACTCATCTATCGACTCACCATCACTGCTGGCAGCAATCAATCTCAACACAAAATTAGGTAAACGCTCGGTTCGCTCTCGAAATACTTTTACATTAGAAACTTATAAAAACAATACCTCTTACTTCAATCCCATAACAAGAATGTGTCGCTCATATAATGAAATATCAAACATCAATAATAATATAGACATATTTAATCCGCGGATAGGTCTCTTGAAGTCTGAATTTCGGAAAAGTTTAAACAGCCCGAAAAAATAGCCGCCTCCTTCTTCTTATCTTCACACCATATTCTTTTTAATGATTATTTTGTTTGTTCGCTCCCTGGCTTGATTGAGTTTGATCAAACCTTGATTGAATGTAAAACTATATAAAAAACTTATAATGTTAGTCTAAGTAACTCGTCTAAGTTCAATTTCGAAAATTGTGATCATGCTGTGTACACATGTTTTGGAGATTAGTCTGGATCTTACATATATAATAATGTTACCTTGATAATGTACTGGCTAATATCTGTTTTGTGTGCCTAATAAATAAAATAAAAAAAAAAAAAAAAAATGCAGTAATTAACACAATCTATTTTACTAGCAACAGCCAAAATGATACTGAGGGTAGCCGTATTAGTAAAAACTGTATGACGGCAAGATAGGTTCTTATTCTTGTTGTGACCAAGTAAGGAGCTCTTTATTAAATCATATTCCAAGTTTAAGTAGGTCTTCGTTAACTGGACTACCGGTAGTGTCTTATACAGAGCAAGTAAATTGTCTAGAGTTAAGATTTTTTAAAATAATTTTATCTCTTCTAAATTTTCTAATGAAAGAAAATATTTAACGGACATTAATAATTACATTTCATTAATAATAATTGAAACAATATTAGAATAATTTAATTGTTATCTATAATTTAGTATGACATGCACATGCTTTTTTTTATTAAGAAAATTACTTTTACCTTACTACTATGCCTTTGCCTTTATATACATACATAAATAAATCCTACATAGATATGATTATATCCAACATAGTAATTAGAAATGTAAAATGTATATAGTATTATAAAATTTATAAAAATATGTTATGTATATTGTCACCTTTTATAATAATACACATAAACATAATATACTATAACTTATTTATTTATTCATATCATCCACATCATCAGCCATTTGACGCCCACTGCAGGACATAGGCCTCCTTCGTGGTTTTCATAACCATGAGGGGTTTTGCCATAATCGCCACGCTTGGCTGCTGCCGCTGCTGCTCGTCTCCTGGTAATCGATTTTCTTAGTCTCCTTCTACGACATCTACTGGAGGAAATGGAGTGACGCATTTATTCATATAATTTATTTATAATCCCTTACATATTATTAATTTTATTACTCTTAGTATATTCTCAGTATGACTCGTAATCCAAATCGCCCAGAAATTTTGCAAGAATCCTTTTACACTGAAACATACAATTATTTAAAGTTAACGATTTCCTGACCTTTTTATACAAATATTGCGCAAAGAACAAAGAAAACTCCTGAGCAAAAGCAAGTTTACGTGAATAAACCTTATAAATAGCATGTTTCCTTCTTTGTGCGAAAACATCTAATCCTGGCAGTGAGTGTTGTCGAGGTAATATTTGTTTTATGAATACTTGACGTACATTTAGAACTTGAAATTCCCGGTATAGGTCTCTTGCAGGGTATTGGTATTTCGTGAACATTGCTACTTTAATAATAGTTCTTTGAGCCCTCTCAGCTTTGATCAAGTCAGTTTTTTTTAGCTCCCGTGCAACTATTCCGTACGATAAAACCGATTGACACAGCGTAGTTAGTCATTTTAACAGTAGATTGATCATCGACATGGCTTATTCTTCTGAAAATGCAAATTAACTTTCTTGCTGTAAAATTTAACACATTTATCTGTTTTTTCGCAATTAAATTTTTCGTCTATTTCTACTCCAAGATATTTAATAGTGTCGGTTTGAGAAAGGACATAACAATTACACACGGAACCACTCATATGTATGGGTTTTTAGGTTGAGATCTATCTTCGGCTGGGTGTTGTTTATTATGCTAAAAGTCATATACCTACATTGTCTTCTTTAGATTAAGGGTAAGCACGTTTTTGTTAAGCCATGACATCCTCTCGAAAGCCTGTTTCCTACTTCACCTGATCCCAAGACCCACCATCAAATATGACAGCTGTATCGTCGGCAAATGTTATGATTTTTGCATTTTTAAGCTGCTTAGAACAGAGGTTATTAATGTAAATTAAGAATAAGGTGGACGATGCAGTGTGGGAAGGCCCCCCACAAGATGGTCTGACGACCTGGTTACGGTGGCGGGGAGTCGCTAGATGCGGGCGGCACATGACTGGGAAGCTTGGAAAACCATGACGGAGGCCTATGTCCTGCAGTGGGCGTGAAGTGACTGATGATGAAGAATAGGCTCGCCCCCAAAACCGAACGGTGGGACTCCAAAAGAAACGTCCATTTTGTCTCTATTGATAGATTGGCCTTCCTTGGTAAATAGCTCGTAAAGAGGTCTAGGCCTACCCCGCGATTAAAATAAATCAGGATAGAATATTCTCTTCTTGTTGTTGTGAATGCTTTGAGGCAGCGACATATGAATATTGTGCAATCGCAGCTGCATTTTCCTGGAAAATCCGGCTTCACCTACACATGTATTGAATATCTTATATATAACAGATAGACGGAGCCTGGAAATTCTGCGAATATGATGTATTAGGTTTTACTTGCGACTTCGTCCGCAGGGACTCAGGCTCCTGTCATTATAGGGAGATATAACAGTGATACCAGATTTATAGTGTAATGATAAATAAACTTTTAAGCACAAAAATTTGGAGCATGGGACGCCAACCTCCCTGACAAAACTTCATCATTTTATAATACTTATAATAAAAATTTTATCACTTATGATGTCTGCGAATATACTAACCCCATATCGTGTCTTTTTTTTAGCAATTCTTCAATATGCAGTTGTCCGTCACCCTTTACATTTTGGTTGCAAAGTTGCCCGTAACGAAACTGAGTAGTGTGCACTTTAAAAACGTCGATGAACTGAAGACTACAGACGGACACACTTCTGTTACAGTTTTATAATAGTGTAGATGTCACATGAACCGAGTAGTGTGTGTTACAGCCTCGCAGGCAGATATCACATAAATGTAGCAATCCTATGTGCGCCCACCCCCTCACCTATTTTCCTGGAGCCCTATCTGGGTGTATTAGTGTTGCCAGTTGGAAGCTGAAATGCCAAAATTGCCATAGGCGGCAATTGGTACATCTAATTTTTTTTACTTGGGCAATCTATGCCAAATTTGAGCTTTCTAGTACGGAGCGTCTCTGAGCTAAGTCGCGGGGATTGCCTTGTAATTTTACTTAATAATGGTTTTTTTTATGTTTTAAGATGAAAGCGTACTAACTACCAAAAAAGTTTATTTTGTTGAGGCTATTTTGGGCCACATAGTTGGAAATTGAGGCGATTTGTGCCAGCATCTGGCAATAATAGGTAATCTGTACCGTACGGTAGTCGCGTCCCGGCGCGCGAGAGGGCTGGCCATGGTGCTCCCAACGAGGTACCACTTACTAACTTCGGCAGATTACATCTAGGGATTAAGGTCCCTCATTAAGATCCCTCCGAGATTATCTCTAGATAAGTCTAAAGGATACAGTAATGCCCCGAATTACGCCATAAGTGGGACTAAGTGATAAGTAGTGATAACCGCGTAAGACGGGGTATAATTTCTCATAGAAATACTTATAATTTACTTTTAATTGGGGCCAGAATTGAAGACAATTGTAATTTAGAAAAAAAAAAATGCTTACTAAAATCTCAGATAGTACAAATATAAAATCGGCAACCGAAGTTTTTTGATGTAGAAAATAGTTTGACGACTCAGTTTCTTTTTTCGCGCATAATTTCCTTTTGGCATGCTCTTAATTTTTCTCTCAGTGATAGAGAATGGGCTTAATCACTACGCGAGCCCACCGCGGATTGACAGTTTCAAGCGCTGAGGTATGTGGACACCTTAGACACTCGGGTTACCTCACGCTGTTTTCCTGCACAGTTAGCGAGTGGTATTGCTACTACAACTTCACAAATATACGTAACTTTAGAGAACAAAGTCATTGGAACATGCCACATTGGACTCGAACCCACGACCTCCCGAATGTGAGGCCGGCGTTCTACCGTTCCGCTACCACCGCATTACTGCAAAACTGATTAAATAAGCCCAATCTCAAAGGATCTGCTGTTATCCGTTGAAGAGATCCCGTATCCATCTCTCATTCACATCATCATATCTCTCCATATTATTCAAAGCATTTACTTATAAAACTCACAAAGTAAGTCCAAACTCGACAGATCAGATCTTTTGACCATATTATTTTAATATATTGTAGTCATGAATTCTGGATCATAATCGTAAATGCAATATTTCAAGAGCTCTCAATGGTAACTAAATTAATTCATAGCATTCTCGCTGGTCCCAGTAAGTACTTGTGAACGTTCCCGGAAGCATTCCCAGGAACAACACATCAGAACACCTTGCCCCTCACCCCCGCTAAACGTTCTTCACTCATTGATCTCACACCACCCTGCACCGAAACACATAAACTCACGCATTTATCCCGGAGAGGTAGGCAGTGACCCGGGTTTGCTACTTGCCACGACCCTGACAAGTCGAGAAAGACCCAGGTACCTGGGACAAGCAGTCCAATTAGGTAAGTCAGACTTCGAGAAAGAGGTTACTCGACGAATCCCACTCGGCGATCGGAAAACTAGAAAACATTTTCGCTTCCAAAATACCTCAGTGTCTCAAGACAAAGGTGTTTAATCGACGTGTGTTGCCAGTGATGACTTATGGATGTGAGACCTGGTCGCTGACTATGGGCCTCGTAAGAGGGCTCAAGGTCGCCCAACGAGCAGAGCTATGTTAGGAGTTTCACTGCGTGATCGAATCAGGAATGACGAGATCCGCAGAAGAACCCGAGTTACTAGTATAGCTTGTAGAATTGCTTAGATGAAGTGGTAGTGGGGGGGGCATATAGCTCGGAGAACTGATGGCCGTTGGGGCGAAAAAGTTCTGACCTGGCGACCGCGCACAGGACCACGCAGCGTGGGCAGGCCCCCCACCAGATGGTCTGACGACCTGGTTACGGTGGCAGGAAGTCGCTGGATGCGCGCCGCACAAGACTGGGAAGCTTGAAAAAACCATGAGGGAGGCCTATGTCCTGCAGTGGGCGTCAAATGGCTGATGATGATGATGACGATGACTCCACCAGGTTACGTTACGGGCGACATGGCCACTAAGGTTGACCTGCTGTCGACTGTACCTATAATAATACTTGCCAGATAATATGTAACTGGATATAAACAAACCACGGCTAAATTGCCATAGCTTGGCATTAAGTTCGCCTTAGAAATAGATTTCAGATTTCATAATAAATTTAGGTTTTAATCCATTCCATGTATAAATTATACAACTTTTCTTTCTATTTCTATTTTTATTTTCTTATTTAGTTAATAGTTCACGTAATCACGTTCACGTTCAGTATTATTTAGTTCAATGTCAATGTCGCTGCATGCGTTGCTAACTTTTAATTTTGGTCGGTCATCTCAGGAAATAGAACTGAGTGGGTGTATGATATGCTTGTTTGTTTAATTTTGTTATTTAATGAAGTAAAATATGCTACCCACTTGTCCCTGAATAAACATTTTTTGAAATCAAATTTGGTGTACATTTAAAGCCCAATGTTTCCGACTTTTAAGGCCTTCTTAACCTGCTTTAAGGGCCACTTGACAGTTATTTCGGTTTCACCAAGGTTCATCCGTCACTGCAACATCGTCCGATCCGAGAGATCGAGTATGTTTAAATACTAGGAAGTTTGGTTCAAACCTGGAGCAAGTAATAGATAAGCTCGCCTTTGTAGATGCATTTTCTTGTTGTATTGTTTTTTTCGTGTGCAATAAAGTAAAAAGATATAATGTTTAAATCAAACTTCCTAGTTTCCGCTCGGCAAATTTCATGCTACCTGAGTCTGTTTCCTCAGCAGAAATCCGTTTTCAATTGCAGACTCGACCGCCTATTCGTGCTGCTGGAGGCCGGCGCCGGCGCAGCCACCCGGCGAGCGGCCGCGCGGCAACTGGGTGAGGTGCAGCGGGCCCATCCCGAGGAGCTCCACCGGCTGCTGGCTCGCCTGACGCGGCATCTGCGCTCTCAGGCCTGGGAGACGCGGGTTGCCGCCGCACAGGTAAAGTAAAAGCAATACTTGACCAAAATTTAATCATTCAACCTTAACACATAAAAGGTCTAGCAGCAACTGATATATAGGTGCTTAGGCGGAGGCGCTAGGCACCGGCTAGACCAGTGCCGTCGCACACAGGTAACCGCAGATATCAGATAGTGCGGCTCAGAAAGGTTACAAGTTGTTGGCAAAAACGGCCGTTTTTTGCGGACATGCAATCTTGTACTAGGTTCTTGGCTGTAAGTTTCAATAATAGCTAGTAGTAGTACTATTATTGAGATTTCTGGATGTTAATTAGCGGTGGAAAAAAAAAAGTAGTGTATACTTCCCTTAATGTTACATCTGAGAGTCGTCCCGCTCGCTCATTCTATAATTTTTCAATTATGGTAACAAAATGAGTAAACTATTGATAAACAAATAGAATTCATTTGTGAAGTTATTAGCAATACCACTCGCTAGCCGTGAAGGGAAACATCGTGAGGAAACCTGAGTGTCTGAGCTATGCAACATACCTCAGCGCTTAAAATCTCCCATACTCTCTCCCTGATAGGAAGGCCTGTGCCCTACAGTGGGACGTATATAGGCTGCTTAAAAATGAATTGAAATATTTCGCCATAATGTCTCCTTTGTAGTCATAAAACTAGGAGGCAGTCTACAAATAAAGGCAGATATCATGGTCATGCCTGTCATTGCTGGAAGAATTTCTAAACAACGTTTGAGATTCATATACAACCTTTAACTCTATCTGCAAACAACAGAGAATAATTCTGCATGATTTATTCATCAATCGTTTCGTGTGTATTTGTGTGCGACTCATTGCGGCGGCTAGGAGCGCTCAGACGCCCTATTGTACCCCTATTCTGAGACTCGCTCGATATTATCTCAGAGTTTGCGTTCGGTAAAAAACTGCAAATCAAATCATTTATTTTGTTTAACATAGGTAATGGTCGTACAGGTGTTATATTTATTCTAAGTGCCTCTATGTTGTACCCATTGGGTGTACAAAAAATATTTTTAAAACTACCATGCAGAAGCGTTACATACACACAACTGGGTAAAATATTATTTTGTCTATTGAATGTCGGAATAGTGACCCAATGTCTTGATTTGTCAGTAGATATAATGTTTCCATTGTGAAGCGCGTTTGTTATGCGTTGTTGGTTACAGTAGACTTACGTCCATATTTGAATGTATGTAGTCAGTTACAGACGCCGGTAAACATCTTGAGCAAAAAACTGCGCAGAGGGGGGAAAGTAAGTCCGCCGTGCAGGGACCGACGTGTCAATTAATCGCGTGGCCGAAACGATCCTAACGAAATTATTATTTACGCTTTAAACTATTAATTACGCTAAGACTGTGTATCGAACAAAAAACACTAACCTCAAAAGCGAAGCGATACGCATACATTTAGGGTACGCAATGAGCCCCTGCGAGGCTTGGACTGAGTGAAGTTCGCAGACACGTATTGTTCGAATTAAGGGGCTTCAAGCAGTAACAATGGCGCTACCAATGGAAAAAAAAACCGAGTCAGACTCGCGCACGAAGGGTTCCGTACCATTATAAATATAACATTTGAATATTTCAAGCGTCTACCTGTTGCCGTTATTAATATCGAGCGACAAACGGCAAAAAAACACATTTGTTGTATGGGAGCCCCCCTTAAATATTTATTTTATTCTGTTTTTAGTATTTGTTTTTATAGCGGCAACAAAAATACATCATCTGTCTAACTATCACGGTTCATGAGATACAGCCTGGTGACAGACGGACGGACAGACGGACGGGCAGCGGAGTCTTAGTAATAGGGTCCCTTACCCTTTGGGTACGGAACCCTAAAAATCATATCTTTTTTAGGGTTTTTCACAGCTTGAAGCTGTGAAATCAGACTTCTAAGTTAACGTAAAAAAAAGATACAGTCGCAAAAAACGTATATTTCTACACTCAAGAGAATCAGAGAAAACTGCGAGACTTGATTCCTGAACTATACATACTTTGTAAGGACCTAAAAATTTGTACGGAACCCTCGGTGGGCGATTCGGATTCGCACTTGTCCGGTTTTCTTTTTCATAGTAGTGCATCCGGCTTCTCTAAAAATTTCAATCAAAATATCCACGTTATAGACTGTCGATTTCAATCTAAATAATCCTTAAATATGTACTAGTTCAGAGCCCGAATTGCAGTACTGTGCCTTGTAATTCTATCCTCGTTATAATCTAGATGAAAGTCGCGGGTACAGCTAGAACTGTTATCGTCAAAAATCTATTACTTATACTAAAATTAATAATACCGCTGTAATTGGAAGAATTACAATAATTATTAAGGATTACTCCTTATCTTTTACGTGGATTTGTAGGCAAACGATTTCGATAAAACTACCGAGTTTTAGATATGAACTACAAATAAATATACATAATTGTGTCACCAGAGGTCATTGTTGTTAACCTTGTGTGTCATCGTAAAATTCATTCTATATTAAAACTTACAAAACATTTAACAGAACATAAAAACATAAATTAATAATTATAAGTAAAAAAATAAATAATAATACATCCACAATTGTTTCGTCCAAAGTAATAAATCAAGATGTCCAGAACGGGAAATATATATAAGTATACATATACACACACAAGAATACGAAAGATAAATTAACTGTCAAACAAACCGCCCCGAGACATACTTACTCGAGCCAAAGGTTCCCATAACGCCGGCAGCGTTACCCCGCTGCACAGCGAGAGAGATTCTATATTTGAAATTTAATTTATTTTATACTAGCTGACTCGGCAAACGTTGCTTTGCCATATTAGCAAAACCAATTATCCGACCTACCAAATAAATCATAAGAATCGGTGTAGCCGTTTCGGAGGAGTTCGATAACAAACACTGTGACACGAGATTTTTATTGTATTTGATTATCGTGTTCTGTTACGCTGGCAAGCCCAACAAACTAAGTATAAATGAGTTTATACTTTGTACAAAATTAATCTTTTCCAGTAAACAACCGACAAAAATCGGCCAAGTGCAAATCGGCCTCGCGCATCGAGAGTTCCATAAAATTATGTACCTACTTGCCAAAAATATAATTTCTTTCGGGAGTCCGACTCAAACTTGACCGGTTTTTTTAATCGGCTGTGTACTGTGACGCCCTACTTAATAGTAACGGAATATTGGCAAATAATTACTCTTTCATTGAAACTTTTCAACTTTTTATCTGTTTCCTAGCTAGACATTGACGGACACCTCAAACAAATTGTAACGATTTCTCTTATACTATAAATCGGATTGGCACTGCGCACACCACGTTTGACACTTGATTGTGTGTACTGCCGCTTTTACGATAGTGTAAAAAAAGTAAAAAAAATATCTTTCTTGTTTGGGGACGCCAACTGATTTTTAGCTTATGTATTTTTTTGTTCCGTAATCCGCCGTCAAAACACATTTTTTTATATTTTTCATTTCATTGCGATGTTTTTGGGGTTCCGTACCCGAAGCGTGCCAAACGGGACCCTATTAATAAGGCCCCTCGCCCACGGCTACTTTTTGTAGTGATGCTGTCGCTCGTTCATCGCTACGCACGCGCGTTAGTCGCATTTGCAACGCGCTGCAGAAGCGATGCCAACGCGCTACTAACGCGCTGCAGCCTCGCGACTGTATCGATGCAAACGCGCGAGCGTATCGGAAGACATCGAGAGGAGAACGGAGGAAGGGTGGCGCATGAGTAGTGCAACACAGAGAGATCGAGAGTGCTGTTGTCCATCGGTCCAACGGAGTCCATCTTGCAACTGTAGCGATCGCAGGCATTTTGCTTCCGTTACTGAATCGCATTTGCATCGCGACAGAAGCGCGACGGTATCGCGACTGAATCGTGTTTACGGTGGGCGAGGACACACAACTAGCGCCCGCATCGCGACTGTATCGATGCGAACGCGCGACAGCATCCCTACTGCATCGCTACAAAAAGTCGCCGTGGGCGAGGGCCCTAAGATTTTACTGTCCGTCGGTCTGTCTTGTCTTTCCGCCTGTCCGCCTGTCCGCCTGTCTGTCTGTCTGTCTATCTAGCGTAAAACAATCGAAGTCGAAAAATAGGTAATTGTTTGTTTATGGAACGCGCATCTGGTACTTGAGTGTACGAGCGGAATCGCTGTATAAATAAAGGTCGTACCGCGGCCTTTTCTAAATACACAAACTTGTTCAAACGCTACGCGACGTAAGTACAGGGCAATTATTAATGGGCCATTTGCATTGTAGTTGATATCGTTGGTGTCAGTCGAAGGTAAGGCGCTGATGAAACAGCTCATGGAGCATTGCTTAAACGTTATTTTCAGCAAAATGTGGTTAGACTTATGGATGTGAGACCTAGCCGCTGACTATGGGCCTCATAAAAAGGCTCGAGGTCGCCCAGCGAGCGATGGAGAGAGCTATGTTAGGTGTTTCACTGCGTGATCGAATCAGGAATGAGGAGGTCTCTAGAAGAACACAGTTACTGATATAGCTCGAAGAATTTCTCAGTTGAAGTGGCAGTGGGCGGGGCACATAGCTCGGAGAACTGATGGCCGTTGGGGCGAAAAAGTTCTGATCTGGCGACCGCGGATTGGACGACGCAGCGTGGGCAGGCCCTCCACCAGATGGTCTGACGACCTGGTTACGGAGGCGGGGAGTCGCTGGATGCGGGCGGCACAAGACCGAAGCTTGCGGGAAGCTTAGAAAATCATGAGGGAGGCCTATGTCATGTAGTGGGCGTCAAATGGCTGATGATGATGATAATAAATGCAGCCTTTATACGTCCCACTGTAGGGCGCAGCCCTTCTATCAGAGAGAGATTTTGGCCTGAATGTAAACTGGATTAAGTTACTGCAAATAAATATTTTTTATCTTTATCTGTATCTCCACTCGTGCCCACTGCGGATTGGCTACTTCAAGCGCTGAGGTATTCGATCAACTCATACACTCAGGTTTCCTCACGGCGTTCTTTTTCACGATAAGCGAGTAGTACTGCTAATACAAATTCTAATATAAATTTTTGGCCTTCGCATCTACGTAATGAGATGATTTATACAGCGTCCAGTGGCACCTTCACTCACACTAGAATTCACTAGATGGGTGAAGGGACCACTCGGACGCTGCAGTGCCTGGGACATTGTTTTTTAGATGGAGTAGGCTTGCCCAGCAGCACCTATACCATCCTGACAGCGTAGTCGACCTAGCCCACAGGAAAGATAAGTCACACGTGCGGAGCCAACCAAGGCGCGGGTTTTCTCACCATGTTTTCCTTCACAGTTAGCGTGTGGTATTGGTAGGTACTTCAAATTCACAGATGTACGTAAAAGCTGTGGTGGCGCAGTGGGTAGAACAATGGTGTCGGAAGCGGGAGACCCATGTTCGATTTCCATGCGGGCATGTACCTATGACTTTGTTTGTTTTCAAAAGTCGTATATCGTAGTGAAAATATGCTTGATATTGTATCTGGAAATATATTTTTCTCCAAAACAGATTATAATCGGAATCCCTCGGAAAAAATGCCAAGGTCACTACTTCAAATAACCATTTCACAATCATATCTAACTTATTTACTTAACTTTAGCGATAAGAACGTATTGTATGTACGTAGGTATTGACTATAGGTATAGACTGTGTTGTAAGTACGTACGTACGTACATACTTAAAAGGACAGAAAGAAGTCGCGTGCTTTGGGGTAGGTCTATGCCTAGCAGTGGACGAGTACGGACTGAATCACTGGCTGATTTATTGATTGATTGGTTGATTGAATGGTTGATGCATTGATTGATTGCTTCATTGATTGATTGATTTATTTATTCTTCTTCCTAGCGTGTCGATAAAAAGTGCGTTGAGCGGTGAGGTTCAGATAACATTTCTGACTTATTCTGCGGGAAACCTTCGATATTAATAGAGACTATACACAGCGCCGGTTTATTTATTACCTCTACTTACCTCTGGATGTGGGTATGATTTAAATTTGAATGTTTGTTCCAGGCCGTGGAGGCGATACTATCAAATGTGCCGGAATGGAAGCCGCCACCTTTCTTCGGCAAGTGTGGTAAGTACTCTACCTTTACCCAACTGCCACAAAGACGGGCGTGCTTCAAATATTAGACTAGGAGCTAGTATAGTTATTTATAAAAAAAACGGCTAAGTGCGTGTCGGGCCACGCGCAGTGTGTTTTCAGGAGTTTTCTTATCTGCTTCACAGAACTAACATCTTCATCAAAGTAATTTTCAATGGATTTTGTACGAAGTTTTCCTTTTATAAGTTGGTCGCCTAATACTCCTTAACTAGTAAAACCTATTTAGCCGTGATAGTTTTCCTTTGAAGTTCATTATTTGTGCTGCTGCCCCGTTTTTTTTTACGTTTCTACAATCAACCGTTTAACCGGGAGAGGGGGGGGGACGCCCTACTCTGACAAAAATTTACGCTTTAAAGCATAATATTTGACAAACGGAACCCTAAATAGAAAAGTGGTTTTCCTAGACCCACAATATTTTTTCGAGATGTGATTCTACCGTTTTGTCGGCGTAATAAATATGTAAATCAATGCCAAATTTCAGCTCTGTAGTACTTATCGTCTCTGTGTTAAGCCGCGGACAGACGGACAGACAGACGGACAGACAGACGGACAGACAGACGGACGGACATGGCGAAACTATTTAATAAGGGTTCCTTGTTGACTATGGAACCCTAAAAAGGAGTAAAACCAATTTCCTCAGCACGGGTTAGTGCAACGAAATATAAGGAGTAAAACCAGTTTCAGCAGATCTAAGCTAAACGCTTTTAACTTTAATGAGCTTTTCAACTTTTTATAATTTGTATAAAACGCTAAAACGTCGATAAATGCGTAATACACGGATGCATTAGTTCTCTGTGGATGTATCAAAAAATGGTTTTCTTGTAACTACGAGACGTTTAAGACCCAGATATATATATATTCCTCGAGGCACAGTTTGTTTTTAACAACAGTATGTTGATTTAAGCATAGATTGCAGGTAAAAAAGCGTAAAATAAACGGCCTTCGCGATGTTCCTTTGGCAGGTAAACAGAAACAAGGTTTTTGTTTGACGCTCTAATCTGCGCTGTAAGATAGACTTCGAATTCAAGTAACTTTACGTGTCGGAGGCTTTATAGCCTTTATGGAACTGATTTAGTTAAAATCATTTTTCAAACACCGTTTTAAGAAGAAGAAAGACATTTATTATACCAACAAGATACATCACAGAAACAAAATAAGCAGATAAGTAACATAATATGCACAACAACAGAAAGAAAACTAAATACACAACAGACAAAACGAATAAATAAAACACGACTGTAGATGTAGCCTGTGGTGTATCTAAGTTGCCACAAAAGGCAACGGAAGGAAGTGATCCCTCAAAGGAAGTGATCCCTCAGCGCTGATTTTCAGTCAGTGCCTACGGTATCCCATCATTGTACTACGGAGTGCTTGCTGTGGTGCATTTAGCATTAAGTCCACCTTTTGTACACTGTCTTTGTTCAATAAAGAATTAATAATAATAATAATAATGAAATCAAATGCGATAACATACATACAATAAAGTAAAAAATATCGTCGTTTTAACACCATTTCAAGAACGTTTTAGTGGATTCAACGCTAGTCCCCGTGTCCAGACGTGCGTGCCCTTTTTACATTGAATTCTTTATGCCCAGATCTTCTAAAAACGTGAGCCACATTTTATGTCATTCCGATAGTTCAAATTTAAATTGTAATCTGTTTAATAGTACATTTATTTTATTTTATTATTATAATTATTTCTAAGGCGTCCTTTCCTTAACAAAAGACTATGAAATAATTTAGAATAATGGACTATTAAACAGATTACCATTTAAATTTTAACTATCGGCCTTAAAACTGCATTTGAGAAGTGTTTTAAGTAATCGTGTTTTTTTTTTTAAGAAATGAGACTATTTCTTTATTGTATACCTAAAAGTAATTTGACAGGAGTTTTCCTAACCAACTGCATACGCGGCGGTCTTTGTTTAGTTTAAGAAATTAGATGATTTAGTGTTTCGCGAACGATATAAATACCCAGTTTCTTGCCTAACAAATGTACTACAATGTTTCTGCTTGGTGTTGAAAGCTGTTTTCAATGTAACGGAAACGGCAACAGAAACAGTTTCACAAATTCAGGAAAATCTATTGTTTCCCCCTCCACCCCGGAATAGTCTCAAATTAGACAGACTGGCCAGACTTTAGATCCAGAATTTAAATAGGCAAATCAAAATAGCGAACACTGGCTTATATTATTATTATCCATACGTTTATTGCACATAAGTGAACATTACAATGGCAAATCGGCGGACTTAATGCTACGAGCATTGTATGTATTAGCATTATATTGATGTAACGGCAGTAGCTTTAGTGTGAAATGCCACTGTGATTTTACGGCCCGATGCGGTTTTGATATTATTTTGATTTTCATCAGACAGCAAAAGCAACTTGACTTTTTCATTGGTGTTGCGAAAACACGTTTGATTACCAGACAGGAGTCGTGGGTTCGATTCCCGTTGGTGGCCGCCGTACTTCGCGAGGCCAAATGCCACGTGTCCGAACTCGTGTGGAAAGATATAGAATTTTCGTTTAGGCTGTAATTTACGACCTTATAGTCAGGAGACCTTGTAAATTTTTATTTATTTTCTGTATTTTTCAGTGAGAAAATAAAATCGTACTTTTTACTCTAGAGACCATTGATCATCTATCATTGAGTGCTAAAAATTGCGAATTATAAAATAGCTGGATGCATACAATTTCAAGCAATCTTCCTTTTTCGTTCATTCTTGCCTTGTCACACTGCAAGTAATCTCAGTCTTTCTTATTCATAACTGGCTTCGACGACAGACGGGGCTCGTTTTGCTTCGTATAAATAGCCCAGGGGCCTAATAATGCGCACCAAATCCTGTCGGAATCCTAATGTTTGCGATAGCAATTAGTATGGAATTTGACCGTTAGACGATTGGAATCGCTCAGGACTTGGTCCGCGTAATATGGCGTAGCTGGCTGAGCGCTAAAAAACCCGCTAAACTTGGCGTCCGATTGTCCAGCATTATTCCGGTCCAGACACGTATAAAGCAAATAGGCATCCGCTAGAGAACTGAGTCAAGGTCGCGCGTGGCAACTGGCTAGACGACCGCTGATTGAGCTATTATTATACTAGGTTATTTCCGATCCGCTCCGCTTGGGGCCTTACGAGCAGGTTTGCTAAGGTACTATTCTTGGAACGAAAATACTGCAATGATAGATAGGTAGATAGATAGAATATTCTTTATTGTACACAAAGGTCATTGTAAATAAGATAGGATAGTACGCCTGCCTCGTTGGTCTAGCCGTTAACACGATTGACTACCAAAACAGAGCTCGTGGGTTTGATTCCCACGACCGGCTGCCGTACTTGATTTGTACAAATGGCGTCAGCCTGGGTGTCTTTCCATGTTTGTGATGTCCTTGCCTGGTTACCATAGCACAGGGTATCCTAGTTTGGACTACCAGGACAAGTGGTTGTGTTGTGTTGAAGATATGGCGAGACGGGAAGATGGTAGGTGGACCAGGGTAATCACAGTATGGCTGCCGAGAACAGGACGACAGTCATTAGACAGACCAGCAGCCCTACCCAACATTGGGCACCGGTGGGCTGATGATGATGGTTTGCCGTACGTCTAAACGACAGTGCGTGAACGTTGTATGGTCTATACAAAAACCTTACGACCATTATGATAACACTAAACTAGTCTGTCGAATGCAAACATACAGATAATAATATGTAAGCGATAGGTGACAAGGTACTTGAAAGTATGCTGGGAACTCAAGCGCAACAAGCTAGTGGAATGAACGTTAAATGTGTGTTGAATTGTAAGTAAATTATGTTGGATTTATTCATACCAGTGAAACCAATAAGTAATACGACGTAAGCTAAATACAGATTACATCGATTCTACTCTATTCAGGTGCGTTACGGGTGGTTTTACAACAAATGCAAAGGGTTACAAAAAAAATTGTATGGAGGCTTGGTCTCGTTTGCCAGTTGGAATTTTACACATAAAGACAGAGCATAGATAAACAAGCAAAAAAATTTAATTTGGTAGAATGTCCTAAAGTGACTCGTTTTCAAAATTTCGCAAGCTATTAAGAGCAAGTGAGCCTTTACATGCGTGACGGGCGAGTTTCTAACGAAAATGCAAAGATGACCTACTGTCGATTGTACATAGTTGGCGTTTGTTGACTCCTTTATCAGAATATTATCTAATTTCCGGCCTAGCCACTCAACCGTAAAACAGTTTCAATGACCCAATGAACGTTAAGTCGTAGTTATTGCTGTGAACCCAGGTTCGAGGATTGTGTCTAGTTAGATGATAAGACTACGCTGCAGTTAGGTACTATACTCGCGTAAGAGAAAGACATAATGTTGTGTTCTCTGTCTCTATTTTGTTCTTTTTGATAGAATCGTGCCCAAAAGTCGAATAATAGTGAAATTTTTATTGTAAAATAATTTAAGGCGAAAATGTTACAAATATTGGAATGTGTGAGTAATAACTTCTTCCACACAACACAATTACTTGCCCTGTTCCTAAACTTGGATACCCTGTGATATTGTAACTGGGCAAGGACCTCACAAACAAGGAAAGATACACCAACACTGAGGCCGATTGTAGAAATAAGTACAAATGTACAATAATTACAACATCGCTTACGGTTTATAGCCAAGATAGGCTGCATCAGTCATATGGGCGTAAATGACCGACGCTCTCCCCAGCCGTAACAGTCGCCATGACCTAATCCAGCCGGAAAGAATCATCATCATCATCATCATCAAGTTACAACAATAACTTTGTTTTATTCCGCCATAGAGCCGAAAACGGAGGGCGAGCCGCTGCGCCTGCGCTGCGAGACTTTCGACATCGATCGCGTGCTGGAGAACAGCGCGCACCTCATGGGCTCCGAGGGAAACGAGTACGACTTGGAGGAAGAAGGGCTGAGCGCAGGAGGTACGTACGCCGTGCCAAGGATTGGCTGTTGAAGCTAAATCACTTGCATAGCTTATGACCATAATCACTCATAAGTTAGCACTTATGCCACGTGACCATGCACTGTAAGAGCGTAGAAAAGCACCGGACAACCATCATAAGGAAGCTTCTTTATAGAAATAGAAAATGTTTATTTGTCTTCAACATAGTAAGGCACAATAATCACTTATGCTATAAAACAATAATGCCAGTTTAGTGAGTAATTTATTTTATCTACACTAATGTTGTAACATTCTACTTATGTTTTCAATACTTGACTTATAATTACTACTGTTATAGCGCAGACAACAAAACACTCAATTTAAGCAATTTCACATGATGGTATAATATTCACATCGATATCGTAAAATCTCATTATAACATCAATAAAACGCGACCAACTTGATTGCAGGGCCAATCAGGTTGGTCGCGTTTTATTGAAGCGCGCAGCTGCGCTCTCATTGGTTAAATTTTAATGGCGGCAAAATCACTGTGATTATACACGTACGCGTGAATTTCATTTTTAATTGCATTAGTGAAGATAAAGTAGTGTATGCAACTGCATATAACACGGGTATTAAAACACTCGTTACTATTATGAAACTCGCTGCGCTCGTTTCATAAACTCACACTCGTGTTTTAATACCCTTCATTATATGACAGTTGCATAAACTACTATAACAGCATTTATTTATCTTCTTCTTCGACACGCTAAGAAGAAGATAAGGAAGCTGGGATCGCTTCGGGAGGCCAGCAGTGAGATTAGAACAGTGCTGGCTGTCTTAAAAGAGAAGAGGCTGGCTGGAGTGATATCACAGCCGTGCTTCGTACAATCGCCCAAATTTGAGACCGCCCAAAGATGCAGAAATCACAGGACTAACTAACTACTAACTTATGAGTAATCATAACCTACAGCGGTTGAATTTAAACGCTACCTTCACCCCACCCTTCTGCCTTGTATCCACAGAAATAAAGGAGCGGCTCGCCAAACAGCGGCAGCAGCTTAACGCGCGTCTCGGCCTCGATGTAGCAGCCAGCCTCGGCATGGACACCACTCCGCTCTACAGCAACGAGGACCTCTGTCCCGCCGTCAAGACGCCACCTAAAGAGCCTGCTCGGGTTTGTACCCATTTTATACCATTACAACAATGAGCTTAAAAAAAGTTTGTAACAACTGAATGACGACGTACGGGGTGGGTGGGTGGCCAGTGGCCTGGACACCACTCCGGCAGCAACGGGGACTTCTGTCCTGTCGTCAAGACGCCTCTTAAAGTGCGTACTGGGGTTTGTAACCATTTTATAATATTACAACGAAGTCGCCGGCTTCAGTTCGGATACATCTTCGTTATACATCAACGAGGACCTCAACCACAAAAGTAGAGCTTTCAATAAAACCGTTTGTAACATCTGACCCTACACTAGTCATAATACATGGCGGCCTCGGCGTGGACATCGCTCCGCTCTACAGCAAGGAAGACTTCGGTCCCGCAATCAAGACACCTAATTTCTAGTTCCCGATATTTCGGCAGGGTCGCCAGGACCAAGTCTGCCTGCGAGGATTTCGCTGCAGTCTTATTTAATCATCCTCTACCCTAAACGGCTGTGTTGCGTGTTATTTGGTACCGATAACCTGGTTAGTTCACTATGCCTAACACTTCTTCATTTTTCGTACAGCGGCCAGTGCTAGAGATCGTCCCCGTCGCCACAGTGAAGCCGCTGAGCTCTCGCGAGATGAACCTGGCCAAGCGCAAGGCGCGGCAGGCGGCTCTCAGCAAGCAGAAGTCGCGGGACACCGACGACGGCCCGTCCGCGCCGCCCGAGCCGCCCGTTAAGAAGATCAAGGTCGACATTGCTGAGGATAATCTCGGTAAGTTTATAGACACGTTATTGAGCAGTGTGTGAACGCTGAAACTAGCCAAGCACAAGGCTACCCTATGCAACACTTATTTCAAATAATACTGTTTGAAACTTTCGTGGTTATAGATTTAAATTTTCTCCCCCAACAGTAGACACTGGTGCCCCAACCCCCGACTGCGACGGCAGCTGGGGCGAGGCAACTCGCTGGCCACTTGAGAACTGGTGCTGCGCGCTTCAAGCGCAGTTATTCAGCTCTTCTTGGGAGGCGAGGCACGGAGCCTCCAGCGCTTTGCGGGAGCTATTGAGGGCTAGGATCGGCGCCGGCGCTGCCAAAGAGCCGCACATGACGGCGCAACAGGTGGGAATTCTGTCTTAAACAAACTGATATCAGAAGTGGGAAAAACTGGATCCCACTTCTGATGTTTCCGTGACTTTGGTGAACAACTGTTTTATTTCAACTGGCAGCGATGAATGAAGCCTCTGGTTAAACAAATCAAACGATTGGTGCTTTGCTTAAAATACCATCGAAACTCACATTCGAAAGTGTAGAAAGCTCTAACCTTTGAGCAAAATTATTTAGTGCTTAGGGCGAGGCGAGGCATCAGCGAGGGAGCTGTGGTAGGATCGGTGTCGCCGTCGCTCATAACAACGCAATAGGCAATAGTGTAATAGTGCGAATAATCGGATCTCAGAAGGGGGATCTAGGTCTTCCTACTTCTGATATCCGTAATTTTTTATTGGTCGTGGCGAGGGTTGACTAACCTTAGGTAGTTCATGTGTCGCGTTCGTTCCAGATGGAGGATGCCCATCAAGAATGGTTGGAAGACATGGCGCTCAGACTGCTTTGCGTCTTAGCCCTGGATCGTTTCGGAGACTTCGTGTCTGACCAGGTACATGAAACGACTCCTTCCTATATCTATTATTTGTTAGTTCCAGATGAAATTTTTAATAAGGCTAACAGATTTTTTACCAGTAGCGCATAATGTCGTCCGCAGGTAGTGGCGCCGGTGCGCGAGACGTGCGCGCAGACGCTGGGCGTGGCGCTGGCGCAGCTGCGGGCCGAGCGCGCGCGGGCCGTGGCGCTAGTGCTGGCGCGTCTGGCGCGCCATCCGCAGTGGGAGGCGCGCCACGGGGCGCTGCTCGGCTTCAAGTATCTGCTGGCCGCTAGGCAGGTGAGAAGGGGAAATTGGCTTTCTTCTAGTGCTAAAATTGTTGAAAGCAGTTCAGCAGTTCCTGAATTAATTGTTGCCAAATATGATACAAAAACTGCACTATCAGAAGGGGGATTTTGAAGTAACCGCTGCTACCGTGTGGGCCGCAGCTGTCCGCCAGACAAGTGAGGGAGAGACATTTGCTTTCTTTTTGTGTTGAAATCAGTTCAAGCGTTAAATTGGTGTCAAATGTAGTAGCTTAGCTATCAGAAGTGGGATGTGCGGTGGGAGGGGGCTTCAAGTACCTGCTGGCCGCTGGGGGAGAAACTGGCTTTCTATTGGTTCAAAAATGGTTGAAATTGGATCGGTAGGTAACATATTGAGGTTAAAAATCACGCCACAAAGTGATTTGAAGTGGGATTTTCGTTGCAACTGTGATGAGCGTGTGGGGCGCAGCTTGCGCGCTATCACACTGCACACAGTAGGAGGCATTTTACGGAGCGGTGCTTGACTTCAAATTTAATTTATATTTTTCATAATAAAACATGAAAAACCATAATTACATCAGTTTGCCAAACTGATAATGCAGTTTATCGGCAATCAAGTACCTGCTAGACAGGTGAGAGGGAAAAATTTGCTTTTAGTGCGAAAACTTTTGTAATCGGTCCAGCAGTTTCTGAGTAAATTGAAGTCGCAGGTAGTTTCGGTCAGTTATCAGAATTGATATGCGCCCCATGCGTAATGAGAGGCGCGCCACGGGGCACTTCTCGACTTCAAGTAATTGATGGATATGTGAGTAGAAGAAATTGGCTTTCCGTTTGGTGCTATACTTGTTCAAATCGGATCAGTATTTATTGAGAAAACACAGGTCAAATATAGTAGCTTAGTAGCTGCGCTGTAAGAAATGGAACGCATTGTACAGAGCACTTATCAGCTTCAAAGCTGGCGGCATGCATACAATTCAGTAAAGCAACGAAAAGTAGTGAAGTTGGTTTTTGATTGGTGTAAACGCGACGCGCTTGTTACGTTGACTTGACTTCGTACAATCGACCAGCTCGTCGAACCGATGAACTGAGGCAGATTTCTGGCAGCGGTTGGGTAAGAATCGCCGATGTAAGAATCATAAGTGGAGTGCGTCCCCAATGCACCTATGTCCGGCAGTGGACGAATACGGGCCGAATGATTGATTTTTTGAATCGACTAACTATTTATAGATTGAAAAAGTATGGCTTTCAGGGTCACCACACTAACCAAACCTCTTGTCCACAGGAAGTGGCCTGCGAATCCGGCACCTTAGAACACCTGATCTCGGGCTTAGGAGACCAGGCGGAGGACGTGTCCGCCGTGGCGGCGGGCGCCCTCGTCCCAGCCGCCGCCGCATTGGCCGAGGCGCGCCCCCACGCTCTCAGGGACGTGGTGGCGAGACTGTGGCAGTTGCTGCACGAGCAAGATGAGCTGGCGGCGCCGGCGAACTCCTACATGGCGTTGCTGGCTGCTCTCATGGCGCTGCCGCAAGCTGCGAAGATGCTGCAGTGAGTGTTGTTGACTTTACCACGGTATTGCCACCGTAACTTAAAATTATTGATATTGATGAAAGCACATTATTAGGTAGGTACTGCTCAAAACAATTAGGGGAATAAGATTTCAAAGTATAATAAAAAACGTTTTTGGTTTTTTTTATTATAACTACCCACCAAATATTAAAGTGACATGTTTCATGAAAATAAAAAAAAAAACAAGAAAATTCAATGGCGTCACTTTGTTTTTATGAGTAGGTACATAGACTCTTAGCCACCGTATTAAATACTACTAACAGACACGCTGATGTTCTTTTGTTTTTGATTTTTGCAAAGGATGTCACTTTAATATTTAGTGGCCAGTTATAACCTACCTAAGCAAAATTTGTAGACTCAATAAAATAAAATAAAAATAAAAAATAAAAAAAAAGTTTTACTCTACTTTGAAATCTTATTGCCCAAATTGTTTTGAGCAGTGTAGGTACAAATTTTAACTGTAACAATTAAGAACAGTGGTAATTGCACTATAACGGAAGGACTGTCTCTTAACGTACAGGTTACCCTAGTTTAGGCGTCATTCGGGACATTATGTAGTATTGTAAGAAAGCTGTATCATCATATTGAAAGTTACGTTGTTTTATAAATAATTTCCTTACTACTGTAAGCTGGAATGTAGAATAAACAGTTGTCCAGCTAATTGCGGCTCATTGTAATACATCTATTGAAAGATGATGTCGAGACTTTGGCACTTATTGCATGAGCAGGATGGTTTAGCAGCGCCGGCTAACTTTTATATGGCGTTGCTAGCTGCTCTCATGGCGTTGATGTTACAGTGCCTATTTTTTACCACAGTAAACTTGAGTGTAGAATAGTCGTCAAGCTAACTCAACTTGTGGCTCTTCGCAATGTGTTGAGAGATGTGGTGTCAAGACTGGGTGTCCATAAAACTCAACGCTTGAAGTCGCCAATCCGTACTGAGTGCGCGTAGTGATAAAAACCGTACTATCTCTCTGAGAAAAGACTGCACTGGGATATTTATTGTTTATAGGCTTGTGATGCTAAATTCCGTGTGACGCCGGATTAAGAATAGCGTCACTCCATTTCCTTCCGTGGATGTCGTAGAAGGCGACTGAGGAAATCAATTACCAGGAGACGGGCAGCAGCGTCTTCCTGAGATTCCAACCGCGTACTGCGATCGCCAACCCGCCTGCCAAGCGTTGCGATTATGGCAAAACCCCTCATGGTCTTGAAAGGCACGAAGGAGGCTTATGCCCTGCGGTGGGC
Organism: Yponomeuta evonymella; assembly: GCA_963969515.1. Lineage (NCBI taxonomy): Eukaryota > Metazoa > Arthropoda > Insecta > Lepidoptera > Yponomeutidae > Yponomeuta > Yponomeuta evonymella. Next base: position 3,659,209 of record OZ018354.1, read on the forward strand.
GTATAAGTAACTTAGCAACCGCGATACCTCCCAGATATACCTTGCCACGATTTTTCAATCTTAATATTGAAATTGCTAACTTCACAGATTGTATCTTTTCCAGTCCCATCGACTTGCAAGACGTCCTTCCCCGCCTCTGGCCGTACCTCGACCACTCGACCAGTTCCGTACGCAAAGCGACGCTGCAAACCCTACGGACAGTAACAAAGCCACTAGTCACAAGCGATTCTGCGCCTAAACTTGAGGAGAATAAGGCCCAGAATGGCGTGGAATATCTCATGTGGACTCCAGAGCTGTTACAGGAAGCCATGAGGTTTATCTACCAGAGGGTGCTGTTTGAACACGTTGACGATATACAGGATATTGCTTTGCAAGTGAGTTAATTCTGTTATATTTACTCGTTCGGATGAAGCTTGCAAACTATCAACAGACATTGATCTGGGGGCACGGCAGTGCCTCCGCCAAGTCGAGTAAAAAAGCGGCCCGGCTTTTTTTCGAAGCAGTTCAAGCCATTTTAGACCCCCCATAACTTCGTTGCGGATAAAACTGGAGGCCTGAATTTTCAGTAGCCAAGCAGGCATTGTATAAACACGGCATAATTCACATTTCATTCAATTTGAACCAGTAGTTTAAGAATTATAACTTGTCAAAGTTTCGTAATTTTGTCACTCATACTTCTAACAGACATGAAAAAACTTTATTAAAACTATGTTTTTGGTTGTGTCTGTCTGTTAAGTTTTATTTCTGTTGTTGTTCATATTGTGTGAAAAATTGTTCATATTGTGTTACTTATATGTTTATTTTGTTTCTATGATGTGTCTTGTTATGATTATAGATGTCTTTTCTTTTCCTTTTTTTCTTCACTTTACCAGTCAGTCGGAGAAAGTGCATACAATAAAGACAACTGAGAGCTGTTATGGATTGAATGAAAGCGGTGGAATGGAGTGAAATCTATTTATTATGCGAGCAGAGTCCCAGTACATGCCGGGATTTAAACCCGCGACCTCCCGACTGAGAAGCCGGCGTTCTACCGCTCCGCTACCACCGGTCTGTCTCCACAGGTGTGGGAGAACCTGGTGCGGCACGCGCCGCTGGGCACGACGCTGCTGGCCGCGTGCCCGCTGCTGGCGCGCTGGCTGTGCCTCGCCATGCAGCCCGCGCGGGTCGGCGTCGAGCCGAGTCTGCTCATATACCCGCCGCCCAAGGTACGCCAGTGTTTGGTTACCTGCACACCAACCTGCACACCAAGGTACGCCAGTGTTTGGTTACCTGCACACCAACCTGCACACCAAGGTACGCCAGTGTTTGGTTACCTGCACACCAACCTGCACACCAAGGTACGCCAGTGTTTGGTTACCTGCACACCAACCTGCACACCAAGGTACGCCAGTGTTTGGTTACCTGCACACCAACCTGCACACCAAGGTACGCCAGTGTTTGGTTACCTGCACACCAACCTGCACACCAAGGTACGCCAGTGTTTGGTTACCTGCACACCAACCTGCACACCAAGGTACGCCAGTGTTTGGTTACCTGCACACCAACCTGCACACCAAGGTACGCCAGTGTTTGGTTACCTGCACACCAACCTGCACACCAAGGTACGCCAGTGTTTGGTTACCTGCACACCAACCTGCACACCAAGGTACGCCAGTGTTTGGTTACCTGCACACCAAGGTACGCCAGTGTTTGGTTACCTGCACACCAAGGTACTGCACCTGAGGTATCTTAAGGGGCTCCAGGGGGTAACGCTAGCTAGCGCCATCCAGGAAAAAAAAAACATATATTTTTCTACAGATCGAATTTGCAAAAAGTATCTGAACAATCTCTCAGGAATGTTAATAGTGATTTTTAGGCGCCATAGCCGTGAAAATTAGGCAAAAAAAACCTAGGACTAGAAAACGGCCGTTTTCGATAGTCCGAGGTCCGTGATCCTAGGTTTGAGGTCGTGGGTCAGACACTTTTTGCAAATTTGATCTGTAGAAAAAGATATGATTATTTTTCCTCCGTGACGCTAGTGTTACCCCCTGGAGCCCCCGCGACACAGATCTGTGTCCAACTTAGTATGGGCCACCTATATGTTCCATTCCGCGAGGGCAGTTCAGGGTTTAAGATACCTTAGGTGTGGGAGAACATAGTCATGCACGCGCCGGGACACCGAGCTGTTTAGATGATTATAATCTATCTATATCTATATCTATACTAATAATAAATCTGTAAGGGTCGGTCATGGAGTAAGTTAGATTGTTTTCAGAGATATTGTGTTTATAGGCTCAATATATGATACTGAAACTAATTTCACGATTTTTAGAATTTTTTTCTGTATGTGTGTATGTATGTATGTTCCTCCATAACTCTTAAACCAATTATCCGAATTTGATGAAATTTGGTATAAAAACATATAGACATCTGGGACACAGGATAGGCTATTTAAATTCTAGCTCCAGTTATGATAAGACGTGGCCCCCATACAAATGCTGCTTCGTAAAAATCGAAATGTACGCGAACGGAGTCGCGGGCACAGCTAGTACACCCATATATGTATTGCCTACTTGCTCTATGACCTTGGTCCGCCACTAGCCGCGTGTCCCATTTTATTGCCATGCAGCCCGCGTGGGGTCGCCGTCGAGTCCAGTCTTATAAGGTACACCGATGTTTGGTTAGATATACACCTTTGCAGCGCCTGCTTGGTCTGTGAACCTAGTGTTCCTCCTCTTCCGACGCCTCCGTGAGATCCTGCGAGCGGCACTGTAGAGCTTCAGGGCAGACATAAGGCGACTGCACCCAGTTAAAGGCACAACGGAAATCATTCTTAAAATTTAATGGTTTTTTTGTAAACAACGCTAAATCTTACTGTGAAACAATTGTTACATCTAAGAATATGCAATGCAGAATAAAACTCTGTAAAAATTCGTTAGAAAATCCATGGTTAATACTTGTCAAATACCCAAATACGAGTGGCCAAGTGTACCGCCAATAGAGAACTTGCATAAAAAAATGTTTTACATAATCTCCGAATATTTTAATTATTTAAATATTTTTTTTTCTCTACGGGTAAGACTTTTTATAGAATGATTTAATTTTAGTCACGTGGTAAAAAACGCACCATACAGATTGGACTCAAAATATGACGTCACAAATTGCACGTACCACCTTATAGTTTATAATGTATGAAGCGTTCATCAACATTTGAGTTATCTCGTAAAAAAATATTTTTAAGCATCTTTTTTAGAATTCAATGAAAAAACGTAATGTAATATGGTTTTCTATTATTAGACTAACTTCATTATTCGTTTTTTTTTTTGACCCCGAAAAATATATTTTATGGTTTTGTTTTTTAATTTTTTCGTGAGTTTTTCTGTGTCCTCTATGGTATACCTAAAAGCAAACGCTGCTTCAACCGTAAGTTCGCCACTGAACGCGTCGTCCTCGTCGCAGGAGAGGCGCGGGCGCGGCGCGGCGCCGGCGGAGGCGTCGCAGCAGCAGCAGCAGCAGCAGCAGCAGCAGCAGCAGCAGCAGCCGCAGCACGTCGGCGGCGAGCCTGCGGCCGCGGCGGGCGGCGCGGGCCGGCGCCAGCGCCGCGTGGCGCGCGCTCGCTGTCTCGCCGCGCGGCTGCTCGGTAAGCCCGCCGAACACGACCGAACACGACCGTACGCTTCCGGATCCTTTTAGAATACTACGTTGTACACCTAGGGGAGAAAACTCAGAACACAAAAATAAGGAGAAGTGTTATAATGGCCCGTTTGCTAGAAAACCGATGTCGCCACTTACTCACACAGCTACATTGTCCTCATAATCTCTATTTGATTACAACATAAACAACCGGCTCACTATTCGCTGTTTACACAAATGAAACAGCCAATGAGAAGAGCAGCACAACATTAGTGATGGGGACGAAAAAGTACATTATCGATTATACTTAAAAAAAATCGTACATCGTACAAAATCTTTTTTGTACATTATGTCGATTTTTTTCTTGCCATCTATACCTAAATAGTAACTAATTATTTCTCTACGTCGCGTAGTCTGTAACTACTTTATTTCGTTGTAGTAATCCTTTGCAAAAGGCTGCCTAAGCTTTTATTTTTACAGGCTTTGCCTACCAATGTGTTAATTCCTAAATATGTCAGTTTTGTTCATACCTACCTATCGTATAATTCGTGAATTCCGTTTCATCGTAAATTCTAATCATACAATTATTCTAAATGACAAAGTCTAGAGAACATTTGCTGAGTTACCTACAAAATATAGGTATGCAAAACCTACATAGGCGACGAAACGACGTTGGCTGTGCCGCGCCGCTTGAATATAATTCAAAACATATCGCCTGCGTAATTTTTGTTTGAAGCGGCAAGATGCCTGCGCCTTGCCTTCACCTTATGCGCGTTTTTGTATAGCGCACACCTTAAAAAATCTAGAACTACTTATTTTAACTCGTGAATTAATGAGCAGTGACTGGTAGATGTTTCTGAGTTTGGATTAAAATTTTCATTGCCTTGGTGGGTGACAACTGTGACGGGTACATAAAAAACATTCTCAATAATATCACATAAATAATATTTTTATTACATTAGGTAGTAAGAACTCAAAGGGCCGGTTTCTGAATTGAGAATTTCACTAAGTAAAAAGATAAGTAACGTTCTGTCACGCTCTTTTGTGAAAAATTCGAAGAGACAGCACTACAGTTAACCATTTACTTAGCGAAATTCTCAATTCAGAAACTGGCCAAAAGAAACTTGTGAAACATAAACTTAAAGAAACTTTCGAAACACATTTACATTAAAAAGATAACATCATCATCCGACTGAGATCCTGCAAAGAATATTTTACTGTTCCCTTAAAAGGTAAATATTTATTTAGAACTTGTCACTTGTTGACATTGTTCAATGTTTTGCGTGATTTCTTTTTTCGAGGTTTTTCTTCAATCGACATAAATCTACCAGTTTCTGGGCCTTCGGCAACTCGTTGCTGTATCTAAAATACAAAAAGTATGCATTTGTAAAAAATCTAATATTTTTTTATTTATACAGGGCCATTTTTAAGTTACCACAATTCCTGAAACACGTCAATTAAAGTAAGTCATTTACAACAACTTTGGTTTACGACTTTTGAAAACTCGATGTTATATTTTCAACTTTGTTCATATGATTAATACCGATAAATTATGTGTTCAATCGAATGGACATTCCTCTATGTCTGACAATTATTTACAGGGGTCTTTGACATTCACAGCATTTTTCGACAAAAAATATCCGTTACTTCCAAGGGGATCTAAAATAGTAAATAAATTATGAAATTATTTGGTCACCTGTTATTTCTTCAGGAACGCATGTTTCAACAGTAACAATATCCGAAACTTTCTAATACGGATCTAAAATAGTAAATAAATTATTAAATTATTGAAAACACTTCATTTACTTTATTTTAAATTAATCGAATTTTAGGCTCGTAAAAAAGTATAAAAATATTATTTAGTACCATAACCACATCACCTGACTTGTTTCTTTAGAAACACTTTCTTTTGCAGAGTTATGCGTCGTTGCGTCCATTGTCACCTCAAATAGAGAATCAGAATAAAGTAACAATCGAATATTCCACACCATGTAAAATATAATTATGCCGTGATTTTAGGTATATTGGTACCTCAACATTTATGAAACTCCTTATTACTGGTATTTTCAAAGAAGGACCTGCCCACGTTAATATTTTTTCCACTCTTTAGCATCTGGAAACATTTCTCCGTAAAATGGATGGAGCAACAGGTATTTGATTTGAGAGGAAGCCAGTTAAGCAATCTCCCTGTAGTTTCAATCCATTTATCCTTCCTATTAGGGTCTTTGGGAAACCTGAAATTAAATCTTTATTAAAAACTTTTTGAAATACGTGGTGAAAACTAAGCCTGTTTATATTACGACAAAATCTGCCACTAAAGTAGAAGCTTCCTTAGCAACTGAAGTCCACGCGGACGGAGTCGCGGACAATAGCTACCTAGTCGTACAATATAATTGGTTCTAGTAATTTTGGAAGTCTGGACGAACGAGTGTAAATGCGACGAAGTATCGATCCTTAATCAGTCTGGAAAGAAAGCAATTACCCCATCACTATGACTCCCGCTGACACCTACTGTGACTTTGACAATTCACGGCAAATACATGCGGCCGTACCACGAAACATCGCATTTCATCGCATGGAACAATAGGTAGTTTCGCGAGACGGTCCATTGCGGGCTTGCTTTTCCATGTTAGAAAACCTCCACGAAAATTCTACATAAAAACAGCAGTGGAGTAAACCCGACGATATAAATACGTCTCATTTATGTTCTTAGTACTGGAATGCATATTGCACAGGAAAATTATTATAATTATGATTTTTCGTAGTTTAAAGATGGATATAGTGAGTAAAATAGGCTTACCGGTGAAAACACACTACACTGTTATTTGAATAGCATGTATCACTGCGATTTCTGTAGGTAATCAGGCATTTTTCACATATGTTACGGCGATAGCGGGCGCGAGGCGATTGACGGCCATATTTAAAAGTTTCGCCGAGGTTAGCCCAACCGGGCTAACGTTGAGCGACAGTGCCACGCCCATATGGCACTTCTCCTTCTTTTTGTGTTCTGAGGGAGAAAACGATCTGTTTCTGTTCGAGAGTATGTTAAAGACTGTTCTTACGTGGAGCATGCCGTCTCGCTCGCACAATCCAACATTTTTTTCACTCCATCTGCTCGAAATGATGCATTTTGATGCCCAAATTTAGCACCCAAAACACGCTATTGTTGTTCAAGCTTAGATAGGTACATCAAAGTAAATAAACTCAAAATTGGATTCAACACTATCGAGTACACTACCAAAAGTTTTGATTGCGCCCTTGGTGAACAATCTACTATTATTATTGTAGTAACGTGAGTAAACTTTTGATAAATGTGGTCTGAGGGTTTTATGGGTAATTAAATTGCGGATATTCAAGGCATATTTTTCTTATCCTTTACTAAGTTTTTACTAAGTAGCGTATTCTTGTATTATTCTTTTCCTGTCAGCGGTCTTAAAAAAGCCTCATGAAGAATGCTTTATTCGTGCCTAATAAATAAAATACTATTATAACTGTGCAGGTCTCCTGTCCTGCTACCTGGTGCAGCCGGCGCCCGGCATCGAGTACAAAGCTGAGGACGAAAGCCCCATCGACTGTTATGTTAAGGTATCAACCATCACATATTTATTTACAAAACCTTTTCTGACTGTCGGACGGACGAAAGGAATTTAACTGTTATGAAAACCTGTATAGGGTTGTGTTCGTCCATCTCATGAATTATCACCCGGAAACGTTTCTGTGACCCAATGCCAAGTCCAGTATCTAATTCTTTTCGCATCTTTGCGTATTATGTGACCGTGAGGATATTTTATACAAAGAAGCTTCAGTAGAAGTGGAAAACACCTAGAATGCGGTCATTTCTGTAGAAGAAATGAAGGCTATTTCTGTAGAAGGTTGCACAGCGTATCCTAGTTTGGGACCAGGACATGTTATTGTAGTGTGCAGATCACTTGAACTGCCCAATCCGCGGTAGGCACGCGTGGTGATTAAGCCCATATTCTCTCTCTGAGAGCACTGCAGGCCAGTGCCCTGCAGTGCAGCTTATATAGGCTGCATTAAAAATATATCCTTACTAATATTATAAACGCGAAAGTTTGTATGACGTTTGTTACTCTTTGACGCAAAAACGGCTGAACGGATCCCGATGAAATTTTGCACAGAGATAGATTATAGTCCGGATCAGCACATGTGTATTTTTCCTTACCACGCGAACGAAGTGGCGGGCAACAGCTAGTACAAATATAATACACAAGATATAATAATAATTTAGCTTACAAGCCAGTGTGTCCTCCCGCAGGTGCTAACAGTGTACCTCCGGTCGGGCAGCGCGCTCCAGCGCCTCGTCACCAGTCTAGTCATCTCGTCGTGGGCGCTGCACTCCGTCCGGCTGGACATGTTCCCCCCGGCCCCGGCCCCGCCCCCGGCCCCGCCCAACGGGTGCGAGCGGGACGGGGCTATCGGCTGCGGCGAGGGAGAAAGGGAGAACAACACCGGTGACAGTGAAGCGGTTAAGGCGGAAGTGACCGGCGATGGTGCGGAAGCGGTGCGAGACAAATGTGAGACGGAATCCGGTGAGTTTTGCCCGATTTGTTTGAAGGTGAACCGAGATCTAAGGAAAAAAATAGATGAAAAATGGGGAAAATACCTTAGGGTGCCCCACCCTAAGGCGATTCGACAACGGATTATAAGTTCTCGATGATGTTTACAGCAGGGGAACTAAAATCATAGGAAAACAAATTGGCGCGTCGCTCAACGGAAAATTATTCAATTCATTGTAGTGTAATGGGAAAACGGCATTTTTTTTTTACATACATACACTCACGCCTGTATTCCGAACGGGTAGGCAGGGACCAGGGTTTGTCACTTGCTACGATTCTGACTTCTTTCATTTCAACAACATTAGTTAGTGCAATCGCAAGTGCAGTTGTGGTTTCTGGTAGTTTTTTTCTGACCCTTCATTAAAGAAAGAAAGAAGACATTTATTTCAATTGTCACAGAAACACAATTACGCGGGTAAACAAACAAAAATACAACAATTACATCCCTATTTGGCGATGGGCCGCATGGGCGCGAAAGAGAAGAGGCCTATGCCCAACAGTGGGCTCTGTTTATGGTCTAATTAGATAGATATATTTTAAATTTTACTTATTGTCAATATCACTATTTTCTTTCAAGATGGCGTTAGTACAAGCGACCACGTGAGTGAGGGAGAGGGCGGTAAGGCTGGTGGGAGTGAGGGGGACGCCAAGAAGTTGGACGTTTCGTCGCTGGCGCCGCCGCTGTTAGTGTCGACGTTGCATCAAGCGCTGAATCAGGCGCTTTACTACGACGAGGTGGCGTTGAACTGTAACAGGTGAGTTGGAGCTTATTTTGTTTCTAGTAGGTAGGTGTGTAGAAAGTTTTTTATTCATACAGTCACGCCAGTGTTTTATTTAATTTTTATTTTATTTGAGATAATAAACAGTTACACAATATCACATGATTGGCAAATAAAGGTATGAAATAGAACAGGTAAGTGTAATCCACCACATTAACCACAGATTAATTTAAGCATTGAAGAAGAAAAAAAAATTATAATTTCGCTAGAGAAACATAATTTTAAATATTTTTATAAAGGTCTGTGCTGTGCTGCATAATTGATTACAAGAAAGCGCTACAATTGCATGCCAAAATGTGTCGGAAAGATATTAAAACATCCCTTAGCATGCAATTTCAGTGAATTTTAGGCACATAGACACAGTGTGTGCATTGTTTCTTACTTATTTATCAATAAGCAGAACATTATAAGTTAATTACATATTTTAGAATAAAATTATTGTTTAATGCTATTAATTAGGTATCTATACAAACCAATTCTTTTGTTAATTTCCTGTTTGTGTGCAATAAAGCATATTCTTATCTTGTCTTATGAGCACCTCAGTTGTATTAATGTGATAATATTTATTATTTGAGTAAATTAATATATATTTTAATAATAACGAGACAATTATAAAATGGAATTTGCACGGAACCGTTTGAGTACCTATGGAAAAATGTGTTCCGGAGAGGTAGGCAGAGATGAGGGTTGCCACTTCCCACGATCCCGATAGATCTCTTTCGTTGCGTACGCGCACGCCGTGTTTAAATCAAATATTTTGTTTGTGGTAGAGCCGAGTTTACATTCTTTCACTATATGATGCTTCTGATATCCGTTCCTATTGGTTTCTTTACGCCGCCAATGTGATAATTACGATAAAATTGCCGCTATTTCTAACGATCTTCTTTATGAACACAATCATGCTCGGTTTATTGGATGGCATGCCAATACGCTACAATTTTGTTTCTTACATTTTTTCTCTATTTTGAAATTCAATTTGTATCGTATTTTTTCTCCGCAATATGGCTAACTTTCATATGGCACTAAATCCGAGGTGTTGTTCGCAGGATACTACAAGAGGCGCGCGATCTCTTGGCGATGATGAAGCATTACAAGTTACCGGTGGACGTTGAGGAATACAACAATATATTGAGGCTAGAACAAGTGAGTTCCATGTGAATTTCGCAGATATTAAATTTATAATATCTGCGTAATATTTTGTGTGGTGTGGCACAATTACTTGTCTTGGTTGGTAACATGGTAAACAGGCATGAACGTCACAGACATGGACTGAGGCTATTGGTAAGAGTACAAACTATGATTGGCGGCCTCCGGCAGCAATCGAACCCAACACCTCTGTTTTGGTAGTCAAGCATGATGCCACTCGTATGTCCAGCGTGTGAATTGAGCTTATTCCTTTATTATGCTTGTGGCATAAGCCAATAGTCGATAATAATTCATTGCCTTCAATAGAGAGCGGGTTGAGGAATAAATTACCTATGAACGCTCTATTAGACTCCACCAGACTGCAAATCTTCGACATGCACTTCAATTAACAGTTACAGAATACATTCTTTCCCGTAGGTAATCCATATGACGTCGGCCACCCAACAAATGATCGCCGCCATGAAGATTAAACGGGTCTCACAGACGTTGGAGGAGCGCCGCGCCAAGTTGCAAGCTGACGTGGCTCAGTGCGCCACGGAACAGGCCGCGTTGAATGTCTCGTAAGTGTGGTGAACTTGTCTCAAGCTCAGATTGTAGTGACATTGTTCTTAAACGATAGAAGGCATTGAAAAACTCAGAAAAAATTGAACAGTAAAACCACAAAATATTTTTTTCGGTGTTACACAGGACTCAAAGAATGGGAATAATCAGGTTACTCTGATAATAAAAATAAATAACTTAGTAGACTCAATTTTTTCCTTGAATTCTAAGATTTTTGTAATAAGGTCATCATCATCATCAGCCATTCGACGCCCACTGCAGGACATAGGCCTCTCTCATGGTTTTCCAAGCTTCCCGGTCTTGCGCCGCCCGCATCCAGCGACCCCCCGCCACCGTAACCAGGTCGTCCGACCATCTGGTGGGGGACCTGCCCACGCTGCATCGTCTGGTCCGCGGTCGCCACTCTTTCGCCCCAACAGCCATCAGGCAGGTCTCCAAGCTACTTTTTTGTAATAAGGATGTAGATTCATAAAAGTAAGCCGCTAGATCACGCTGCATAGTACAAATGCGGTGCCACGCGATCCTAAGTAGATGCTGGGGTGCGGTTGTTCACAAACCTCAGAGTTTAAAAACGTTTGCGAATTGGTAGCTGCGTTATCAGCCGTCATTCGGAAAATTAATAATTTCTAAGTTCTGTGACTGTATAGGCTTCATAACCGACAAAACCTATTACCACGGTGTGCCATTCTCCTTCTTTAATTTTTTGTCGATGTGGTTATTGATTCTGGTGTTTTGTGTGTTATCTCTCTTTCACCTGTGCTAATTGCTTAAAATGTTGCTATCAGTGAAAACTTTTTGTTGGCTTTCTGTAACTATGTGTATAAATTTAATGTTTAAGTGATTAGCTTCCCAATAAAATAAAATAATAAAAGTATGAGTCGCTTATCTTGACGGAAAACATCATGATGAATCGTGTTCGATGAATGAATTTTTACATATATTAGCGTTAGAAGTTGCCAGTATTGATTAGATTAGATTAGAACAGTTTATTGTAAACACCAGAAAACAAAATACATTAAAAGGCTTACATGTCTAAGTTTTGACGTATACAATTGGAGGTCATATCGCTAAAAGCGATCTCTTCCAGACAACTTTAGAATGGCCAATATCTGACTATCACGTCCCCTCCAGGGTCCAGGCGGCATTAGCCGGCGCCACCACCAACCTCCACGTGCTACCCGAGAAGTTGAACCCGGTGGTGCGCCCGCTGATGGAGAGCATCAAGCGGGAGTGTCACGAGGACCTGCAGCGTCAGACCGCGAGCGATCTGGCTTGCCTGCTGGGACAGCTGGCCTCCAGAGAGCCGTGTCCCAACGCCAAAGTTCTGCTCAACTTGAAGGCCTTCCTCAGGTTTGTTTTTCTCCTTTTGCTCATCCTATGATGTGGCGAATTTTAAAATAATGTTATGATAATTAAATAATGTTATGATTGGCAAATTTTTAAATAATGCTATGATTGGGAAATTTTGAAATAGTGTTATGATAGGCAATCTTTTGAATAATGTTACGATTGGGAAATTTTGAAATAATCTTACAATTGGCAAATTTTGTTCAGCCGTCTTCTGAAATCCTGATAACATTTTAGAACGCATTTTTTTCGAAACTTCTTTGTAAAGCAAGACGGCGCCTATACTTTCGGGTTTGGCGCCGAGTCGAGCCGCGAGGGCTGATGAATATTTGTTTTGATCATCATCTTCTCAGGTACGAATAAATAAAAACCTCAGGTTTGCTCTCGTCCCCGGGATGTTCTCCAAGACTAATCAAAACACCTTTGCCTACAGATGTGACCCCGAGTTCACTCCGCGCGTGTCGCTGGCCGAGAACACAGAAGAATCTTCGAACGGCGACAGCGACAGCGGCGGCGAGGGACGCGACAGTTCCACTACTCACGGCCCGCACCGTAAGCACTTCTGTAGGGTTATTTTGTAGGTGCAATGTAAGGGTGGCTGAAACGTATGCATGTAAAAATTTAAGAAAACGCGAGAGTAACTTTTAGGAATCTTTAATTCGTCTTTTTTTCTCTATTTTTCCTTGACATAGTCACATTTCAATTTTTAAAAATATTAGACAGAATATAGAAAGAGTATCAAAGATGTAAAAACATAAAAAAGATTGCTCGGTCGGTCGGCAACAGTGGTCTATTAACCCCTACAAAGAACGATAGCGCGAAAACCGCCCCCAGAGCTCCAGCGCTCAACAGAAATCGGGAAAAGATTTTTATCGGACCCGCTCGAAGAAAAACCGTAATAAGGCAGCCAAAAATCTAGTTTACAACGGTTTATAAATTTATGCTACGATATGCTTTAAACATAAAGATGTGCATTTATGTACATATTTATCGATCAGCTTGTAATTTCTCTCTTTGTGAAAAGGCCGGTGCCTCTACGTATGTCGCTTGCTGAAAACATCGGGATATCTGACGTGACAGCTCCATTTCTCGTGGGTCCGTGGGTGATAGATTTTTTATTCGCAGGGACTGTAAGAACGTTTTTCAAGATTTTGCTGTATAAATAAAGATCAAAATCGATCACTTTATTCACATCTTGTAACATTACAGCGCTGTAATATTACAAGGTGGTCAATCCGAGTACCAATCTCGTTATCATCATCACCATCATTGTCATGCTAAAAACTCCAAAAGAAATAGTTTCACGGTTTTACTTTTTCTATGACCATGACCATATGTACTGTATCATCAGTTATGTTATATGAAATAAAAAAAAAGCTGCAAATACGTCATCGCTCCAACCAAATTTTGAGGCACGTTCCCCGCTGTTGGTCATTTGCAGTGGACGAATAAATCTCTGCAAAAACTATTCTCATTGCGACTTCTATGTCAGAATTTGACAGTTCATGTACAGGAAAGTCGCGATAAAAGGCGCGATTAGCGTCCGTCGTGCTACCAATGAAAATACCTTATCACTCCAACGAAATATTGAGGCACGTTCCCCGCTGTTGGTCCATTGCAGTGGACAAATACAACGGCATCCTGACCCTGTGGGAGCAGCAGCGGGCGGCCGAGAAGGTGGCGCCCAAGCGCGGCCGCCCGCCCGCCGTCGCCGACATCCCCGCCGAAGCCCTGGCGCAGGAAGACGACGTAAGCAAACGATTCTTTTCATAGGGCTTTTATGGGAAACCATTGTTTATAATGTTGTGCATTTGTATGGTTGCTCGACCGGAGTGGAGGGCTCTGGTCAACACCAAAGTCTTTGACTTTGAACCCCTTCGGCGACCTGCCCCTATATTACGCGCACCAAATCCTGAACGATTCCAATCATGTAACCATCAAATTCCATTCTGGACAGGATTTGGTGCGCATAATTAGGCCTCTGAGCCGGACGCAAAAAGAAACACCTTTAATCCCTGAACTGCCCTCGCGGAATGGAACGTATAGGTGGCCCATACTAAGTTGGACACAGATCTGTGTCGCCGTAGACGAGTGGTTTGTCCGTTCACCTGCTGCGATAAATTACAATTACATTGACAGTGTACTTACAGTCTGATTCGTGCCATCTCCAGAATTCGAGTAATTTAGGTTCTTAGTTTAATTTTTAGGGTTCCGTAGCCAAAGGTTAAGGGACTCTATTACTAAGACTCTACTGTCCGCCTTTCTGTCTGTCTGTCTGTCACCAGGCTTTATCTCATGAGCCGTGATAGCTAGACAGTTGAAATTTTCACAGATGATTTATTTCTGTTGCCGCTATAACAACAAATGCTAAAAACAGAATAAAATATTTATTTAAGGGGGGTTCCCATCCAACAAACGTGATTTTTTATGCCGTTTTTTGCTCGACATTAATAACGGCAACAGGTAGACGCTTGGAATATTCAAATGCTGTGTAGATAATGGTACGGAACCCTTCGTGCGTGAGTCCGACTCGCACTTGGCTGGTTTTTAGTTTAATTTTGTTTTTCTCAACGATCTTACCGGCGATTCACACACCAAAATACTGTCCAGTACTTCTACTACCGTCACGATTTGTTTCCTTTCCGAAAAACCGTAAAAATGTACTTTACGAAAAAAAAAATAATCGTGTAATCGCGTATAACTAATACGCCAAATGTTGACCAAGGATTTCTGGGGTTGGTATTTTCTGTTTCACGGATAGAAAATCGTCCGATTTTCAAGAACTCATATCTTCTTAACTTAGCATATTTGGCCTCGGGAACTCTCGTGTACTATTTGAAATAAAAAAGTTTTTCGGTTTATGCAAGCGATTCTCTAAAACTTTCGTAAGTACTACACATTAGCGAAATCTGGTCGGACTCTTCCGACAAAAAAACCATGTAAGTGAATTCGGAATTAAGTTAATAATGCAGGTGATTCTGTTGTGTGGAAGTTATTATTATTATGCAATAAAAAAGGGCAGTCCGAAAGTCGGGTCTCAAAACACACTGTGCAGTGTTCAGAACCAGGGACTTCTACCTTAGGATCAGTGAGAAAATACCTTAGTAGTTCCACGGTAGAACGGTAGGAACGAAGAACGAATGAACGAACGAATTACGGGGAACGAAGCTCTAAAACAGCGATTATTGGTCAGGGTCGCAAGTAGCTGCAGATAATGAACAAAAGATTCATCATCATCAACCCACCTCTGCACAACTGCTGGGTATAGGCCTTTTCCCCATCACGCCATCCTTCGCGGTCTCTCGCCATTCGTATCCACGGCCCCCCTGCTGACCTGGCCACGTCGTCCGACCAGCGGGCTGTCGGTCTACCCACTGACCACCGCCGCCCGGTTCTCGGCTGCCACTCCAAGGATTTCTTATTTATTTATATTTTTTGGTCAGGTTTACTGGAAACCAAGGTTGGAAGCAGCGTTTATTTGTCAGGGCCACAAGCAGTTGCGGATACTGAACAACATAACATAAGCAGCCTATATACGTCCCACTGTAGGGCACAGGCCTTCTCTCAGGGAGAGAGTATGGGCTTAATCACCACGCGTGCCCACCGCGCATTGGTGATTTAAAGCGCTGAGGTATGTGAATAGCTCAGATACTCAGGTTTCCTCACGATGTTTTCCTTCACAGTTAGCGAGTGGTATTGCTACTCGTACTATAACTTCACAAAAGTACATAACTTAGAAAAGCAAGTCATAGGTACATGCCCGCACCGGGGATCGAACCTGGGTCTCCCACTTCCGAGTCCGAGGTTCTACCCACTAGGCTACCATCGCTAAACAACAAAGGATTGATTTATATCGTAGTTGATAAGCTGTTAGTTTTCCTAATAAAATAAAATAATAAAGTTTTCTGGATAGGATTACTGGGAACAAAGGTCTGAAACAGCGTTTATTGGTCAGGGCCGCAAGCAGCTGCGGATCCAGCGGCGCGGCGCGGCGCTGGCGCTGGTGAGCCTCACGCAGCACTTCGGCGACCAGCTGCCCGACCGGCTGCCCAAGCTCTGGGAGTTCATCAGCGAGCCGCTTCAGCGGGTCATGGACGATCACGGTGAGAGCCTGTCAGAATGTCAAAGCCGAACGTTTTATTCAAAGTACCACAGGAACTGCGACTCAATGAACGTTACAAATTAAAAGTAGATGTCCAAACCAAAATCTAGATTGTTTTGGAGGAGAAATGGACCCTCAACCCCGATTTTGGTGGGGTGCTCATTCCGTATTGTAAGTACGTGGATTGGATTTGATTACAAAATCAAATCTTCTTGTTCTTTTACTGCTTTCACTGGAGGTTGGCAGTCAGCTCTTTACAACGCTCTTTAACACTGGTTCACACTTCGATTGTGCACGACCATGACATCCTTCTTCTTTCCGGCCTTCGGTACTGATTGTGTGAGTTTAAATCTTTTCTTCACAGAGCTCGAGAACCAAGAAGCGGAGCCGGCCGAGGAGCTGATCTCGCGGCTGCAAGTGTTCGAGACGGTGTGCGGTCACATCGGCGAGGGGGCGTGGCGGCGGCTGGGTGGCGGCGCGGCCGCGCTGGCGGCGCTGGCGGCGCATCGGCACACCGCCGTGCGGCACATGGCGGCGCGCGCGCTGGCCGCGCTGGCCGCGCGCGAGCCGCAGCCCGCCGTGCACGCGCTCGTCACGCAGGTCGGTACCGGCGCCGCAGCCCGCCGTGCGCGCGCTCGTCACGCAGGTCGGTACCGGCGCCGCAGCCCGCCGTACACGCGCTCGTCACGCAGGTCGGTACCGGCGCCGCAGCCCGCCGTGCACGCGCTCGTCACGCAGGTCGGTACCGGCGCCGCAGCCCGCCGTGCACGCGCTCGTCACGCAGGTCGGTACCGGCGTCGATGCCTGCACTTGCCCGTTAGCTCAGTCGGGAGGGCGCTGGCACGGTTAGCCAGAGGTCGCGGGTCCGAGACCCGGCATTGGTGGAATTTTTAGCCCCTAAATAGGTTTTTAAAATTGTAAAATGCATCGTGCTCCCAATTTTCAATTGCAGAATAAAAAATTAGGTTCGAGCGAGATGATTGCGATCGATAATATAAGTTTTATAACACGATTCGTCGCTTTGCAGCTGCTGCCGGCGCTGGGCGACATGCGGCTGCGGCGCGCGCGCTGCGGGGCGGCAGAGGCGCTGTCGCGGCTGGTGGACGCGCTGCGCCTGCGCGCCGTGCCCTACATCGTGCTGCTGCTCGTGCCGCTGCTAGGTCTGTGCCGCGAGCGAGACAGCTCAGTCGCTTACTCTCTCACTCGCAAACTCCACGCTCACACGCTCACTCACACGATCACTCGCATGCGATTTAGGGTGGTGCTGCTGCTAGATCTGCGAGTCGCTCGTGCGCTCACCAACTCGCTCACTCATTCACTTGCTCGTTTACTAGCTCTCTCATACATCATCATCATCAGCCTACGCTTGTCCACTGCTGGACATAGGCCTCTCCTATAGCACGCCACTGAGCACGGTCCTCGGCTACTCTCATCCAGCTCTTGCCAGCCGCCCTGCGAAGATAATCGCTCCACCGAGTCTGAGGACGTCCCACACCACGTTTACCGATCCGCGGTCTCCACTCGAGAACTCGTCTACCCCATCGGTTATCAGTTCTTCGGATGATATGGCCGGCCCTCTGGCACTTCTGGCACTCATTCACTCACTCACTTATTCATTCACTCATTCACGGCGAGGGTGGTGGACGCGCGGTTGCTTCGCGCAGTGCCTTACGTCGTACTGCTGGCCGTGTCACTGCTGGGTCCATGCCGCTCGTTCACTCACTGACTCACTCGCTCTCTGATTCAATCACGTACCTTCTCAGTCTATTGTGCGGGGTGGGCATTGGACTTGCTGCCGTTGCGCACGTCTTAATGTCCGTCTTCTGAGTTCTTAGAACATTAAATTACACGTTTTAAAGACGACTTAAAACAAAGTAAGGGTTAACTAGGTTACGATATAAAATGTGGCAAAAGGCAGTGGCTCAGCCGATGTTGATCCGTAAATAATAGAGAAAAGTTTTTTCCAAAATTTTGAGCGAGCGAGTCAGAACGCTCCACGTACGGACTGCCTCAAGAGAGCACTAGGGTTTGACCGGTGCGGACCCCCCAGGGCGCATGAGCGACCACTGCGAGCCGGTGCGCGTGATGTCGACGCGCTGCTTCGCGGCGCTCGTGCAGCTGATGCCGCTGGACGGCGCCGTGCCGGAGCCGGCCGGCCTCTCCGCCGAGCTGCGCGCGCGCCGCGCCAGCGACAAGCGCTTCATCGAGCGCCTCTTCAACCCCAAGCTCATCGAGGACTACAAGATACCGATCGTCGTCAGCGCCGAGCTCAGGGGCTATCAGCAGGTGAGCGCTTCGCGCTGGATGCGTCTGCAGCTTGAGTAGCACGGCGACGCGAGTCGCCCAATTTCACGTCAAAAATCACGACTTTCCAGTACATTAATAGTCAAATGCTGACATTTTAGCGCCACAAAGCGCGTGACTCGCGCCTACTTGCTACCGAGGGTGGTGTGTCTGCCCTGTCTTGTTACTTAAAATCTATGGTGGTAATTTAAGAAGAAAAAGAAGAAGAAAAACTTTTATTAAGACAAATTAACTCATCACAAGAAAAAAAGGTATAACAAGTAACATAAATACTAAATAAAAACAAGTCACATAAATACAACATAGGACAAGGCAAAGTCAGAGCGTCAGAGTGCATCCTGTGGTGTCATTATATTATGTCCCGCCCATTTCCACTTCTTGCGCACCGACTCTTGACGAGACCCTTGCGCCAGGTTCGATTCCCAGTGCGGGCTATGACTTTGTTTATTTTCAAAATTAAAGGAGAAAGAAAGAAAGGTGAAGGGAACCCGCGACTTGGTTGGCTCCGCACGTATTGACTCGTTTTTCCTGTGGGCTAGGCCGACTGAGCTGTCTGGATGGTATGCAAGCCTACTCCATCTAAAAAACAGTGTCCGAGTGGTCCCTTCACCCATCTAGTGTGAGTGAAAAGGCCACTGGACGCTGCAGAAATCATCTCATTACGTAGATGCAAAGGCCAAAGTTCACCAATGTCGGTGTGGCTTTCGCCGACCAATAATGTATTGTGGACCGGGCACATCCAAGCTCTAATGAGGCCTTTTCAATATCCCGCAGGCCGGCGTCAACTGGCTCCGTTTTCTCAACGAGTACAAACTCCACGGCGTCCTGTGCGACGACATGGGACTGGGGAAGACCCTACAGTCCATTGTCGTGGTCGCCGGTTCGCACTATGAGAGGGCGCGGGACTACGCGGCTAAGGCGACTCCGGATAGGGCGCCGCTGCCTTCGCTGGTCGTGTGTCCGCCTACGCTGACAGGTCAGTGAGTCGTTCAATGGATCAATCAACAAATAAATGGTTCCTCTATAGAAAACCTAGGAGAAAACCGTTCATTCAATTACCTTGGTAGCCGGTCGTGAATCTGCCGACACTGACAGGTCAGTGAATCTGCCGACACGTCAGTTAGTCAGCCAAAATATTAAATAATGAGTCAACCATTCCTCAACGAGTACAAGCTCCACGGAAACGTGGGATGTCGTGGTCGCCTGTTCGCACTATGAGAGGGCGCCGCTGCCTTCGCTGGACGTGTGTCCGCTTACACTGACAGGTATGGATCAGTCAACAAATCAGACGTTCTTCCATACATGCCCTGCGAGGACATGGTACTCGAATAAAAATTTTTAAATAAAAAATTAAAACCGACTTCGAAACACTACCGCACTAAAAATTTACAAAAAAAATTAAATAATTAGAAGTACCTATGTATACATGTAGGTATTGTAGAAGTATAATTTGGAGTCGGTGCCCAAAATATATGTGCTGGTCATGAAACTGGGCACCGAGTTATTTCTAACTTTTTAGTGCTGTAGTGTTTTGAAGTCGGTTTTTATTTTTTATTTAAAAATTTTTAATTTTCAGTTTTTAGTGGGGGAGGTGGAAAAAACTAAATAAGTCCCTCATAACCATAATTTATCCTAAACTCTGTTCCATAAACTTAGTCAGTAAAATGACATTTGCGATGTGACCAGTATTTATTAGAAAAATAATAGGGGTGTACACAATCGACATAAAATATCGACTTAGTTTTTTTTCATAGTTATCTAGCAGGATCACTATGAACTAATGTTAGATACTTTTACGCGAGTCTAATTCGCACTTGCCCGGTTGTTTTACTTAAAATGTAAAATACATGGCTTAAATTTGGTGACACTTCAACGCTGGGTAGACTATATCTTGCACACGAAAAAAGTTGATAATGAAATGAGGAGATTAGACAAATTGATAGATGACGGAGTAGATACATTTATAATTAATGTAAACGATACAGACGATAATACTTCAGTCTCATCTTATTCAGAATAAAGAAAATAAACTTATGACGAATATTTTTTTCCCTTCAATTTCATTTTGATATACTTAATAGTTGTTTTGCTATACCTTAAACCTTCCAAATATACACAACCTGATCCTTATGTTTATATTTTTTCTATTTCATTAACAGGCTTATAATTTATAAATTTCAGAATAAATTAAGAAAAAAAAATTTACGACAAACATGACAATATATATTTTAAATGATTTAGGTTACTTCATCTTAATAAAATAAATTTTCCACTCTGTAATTTAAGCCCACTAACAACAATAGTACGAAAAATAATTGATTATGTCGTTAAATCGATCGACTAATGGACATCCCTATTTTAGCTGGCATCCCATTACACTAACATGACAGTTCTAATTGTCAATTTACTGACTAGAATTACGGTACAAAGTTTACTTAATTAATTTCTTTAAAATTTTATGTTTTCAATTTACATCTCCGAAAGTCTTCACCAGGAATTCACCAAATTAACGTGGGACTACTTTTACGCTATTTTGTGAAACATACCCATATTACTAAAGGATGGGCCCCATTAGGCCTTATTTACTGCTGTCCATTGAAGAGTTCCGTTCTCCATCTCTGAAAGTTTTCATCAGATCTTCACCAAATTAAAATGGGACGAATGGGACGTTATATCTACTCGAACAAAAAAAGAATTGTCGAAATCGGTTAAGATTTGACGGAGTTATGCGAAAACATAGCAAAAAAAACATAGGCGTCGAAGTGATAACCTCCTCCTTTTTGAAGTTGGTTTAAAAGTCTAAAAAGTTTATTTACATATTAGAATCCTTCTTGGTTCCGCAGTAATGAAAATTACATTGAGTCATAGTTAACGTGTTTACGAGCCCTTGATTAATTATTTATCATCGCTCACAAAATACTCCTTCACTCCTACAGCCGTTAATGAGTTGAATCTTGATCGTAAGCCACCTTTTAAGCTGCTGCTACCTCTGGCATGTCGTTTCGCTCGTACATGCAATTTAAAAAAAAAATGTGGTCGGAGGCTTTGCTAGATAATAAAATTACGGACATGTAAGACATTTGTAAGCTATCTTCTATCTAGTTTTTGATTCAGAAAATTTGATACTCCTAAATATTTTTAAGTTTGTGTTTTTGAAAGTATGCATGCAGTGGTTTTTTTTTTTTGATAGTATACGTTCCCTGCAATCTTACAAGTGAATAATAATGAAAACCTGTAACTAATCTGTCAATAACCCAAATAAATTAATTATTTTTTTTTATCTAGCAAAACCTCTAAGAACGTTTATCAGAAGTGATTTTTTTTGCAGCCATTATATAAATGTTAGATTGCGCTAGCGAGACAGCGTGCCAGACGTGACAGCAGCCTTAAGTATTT
This sequence comes from Yponomeuta evonymella, assembly GCA_963969515.1. Taxonomy (NCBI): domain Eukaryota; kingdom Metazoa; phylum Arthropoda; class Insecta; order Lepidoptera; family Yponomeutidae; genus Yponomeuta; species Yponomeuta evonymella. The sequence continues at coordinate 3,681,033 of OZ018354.1, forward strand.
CATAGCTTTTTTTTTCCAATAGGGTCAGCTTAATTTCATCAGGACAGGGGGGCCGGGGAGGGCTGTTTTATTTCTTTTTCCCCTGGGTAAACATCCAAGCTCCAACCCTCCGCAGGCCACTGGGTGTTCGAAGTGACCAAGTTCATACCCAGCAAGTACCTGCGGCCGCTGCAGTACGCGGGGCCGCCGTGCGAGCGGGAGAGGCTGCGGACGCAGCTCCGGCGGTACAACCTCGTGGTGGCCTCCTACGACATTGTGCGGAAGGACATCGACTTCTTCAGCGCCGTGCGGTGGAACTACTGTGTCTTGGACGAGGTGAGCACGCGAGACGTTGAACGGGACATTACATAAGAAATAACGTGACATGTACAAAGGCGAGCTCCATTTCTAGTTTTAGGGTACCGTAAGCGAAGGGTGTAGTGTAGGTGTAATGCAGGGTATTTTTTTAATTTTTTTATTACTACTCTTTTAACTTTAAGGGTGATGTATTTTTAAGATTTCGTTAGATTTTATTTACTAGAGGGATAAAGTAAAACAACATAATTAAATGCTAACTTTAAAAAGGAAGGAACTGACTCCTAAGATACGGGTTGCCCCTAGAAGCCAGGGACTTACGGCAGTGTCTCAACACTTAATATATAATAATAATAACTTCCACACAATAAAATCACTTGACCTGGTCCTAAACTAGGTTACCCTGTGCTATAGTAACCAGGCAAGGACGTCACCGACATGAAAATATACCCAGACTGAGGCCATTTGTACAAATGTACGGCGCTCCCCAGTGGGAATCGAACCCATGACCTCTGTTTTATGACGTTTAAAATGTGTGTTATAGCCAATAATAGTACATTATGATACAAGTGTGGTATGTTGGTCATTACACTCGAGTCGCTTTTTAAGCCTGAGCCGAAGGCGAAGGCTTAATGGAGACGAGAAGTGTAATGACCAATGCTCACGTGTTTCATACGACGTTTTTCAACACACTTGCGAGGAAAAGTAAATAAAAAAACAACACTAACGAAATGCAATACTGTGAATAAACTTAACAAACAGAAACCCATTTAAAAGATGGCGTATTTTTCGTGCGTGATTCGTGTTATGTATGGCGGTAAAATTCAAAACAGTATTCTTGTGCGCGCGCATCCATCAAAGATGGCTGCAATGCATGGCCATCTAGATATAATGAGGTTGCTAACCTATTCATAAATTTTATGTTAATTATTAGGTTTACATTAATTATTGTAGTGTTTGCTTAAAAATGCTAAAACAAGCAGTTTCATGAAATTCTTTAATTATTTATCACATTTTGAATTTAATTTTATATTTACGCAAATAACTACTTAGCTGTTTTCGAAACATTAATACTTCTTGCTAATATTTAAAAAGATATGTAATGAAAAGGCACTAGTGCGATAATGTAATGTAAAAGGCACGCCATGGGTAATATTCTGCATTATCAGTCTAAATACGCTGTAATAAGACCTACTTTACGAGCAGGTGTGTTGAAAATTACTTATTATTATTATAAGGGTGGGTTATAAAACAAGTTGCAAGTTACAAGTGTAACCGTTGCGATATTGGTTAAAATAAACTACTAAGGCAGTAAAGTAACTATAACCTCCTCAGTCCTGACCTTGAAAATAACAATTGAAAACCATTGCTATTTTCAAGGTCAGGACTGAGGAGGTTAATAATAAAGTTTGAGCAGTCATGGTCGTACATTCTACTTGTTAGTCGCGCAACTGTCACATCTGTTTAGCCTGTATTGACCTTTTATAGACAGTTTTTCATGCCAAGCCAGCGCTGGCTGACAGCGAGAATAGAGCGCCCGTCTATTTTTCACGCCAGTGACCTCCGCCCGCTAACCCCTCAACACCCGCGCCGGCCATGTGCGTTTATTTTTGACAACACGAGCCAAGCTAGCGGCGGCTTGCCTGTAGAACTGGCGCCGGCGCACTGGCTTCGTATAAACCATACTTTTGGTTTAACAATAATCCACTGCTACAACGCAATCAGTCTGTTCTCTCACCTACTGTTTTCATAGAATGAACCGCCCGATATTGCCCTACATTTTGATTTGTTGCTTCGTTTAGGGTCACGTGATCAAGAACGGCAAAACGAAGGCGTTCAAAGCAATCAAGCGTCTCGTGGCCAATCATCGACTCATCCTGTCCGGAACACCTATTCAGGTAAGATATTGTAATTGATTTTATTTGGAAAAGTCGTTGCTAAACTCCTTTTTGATGGTGTAAATTTTCATTTAGACCACATATTGTACGTCCACTTCTGCAAGAACGCAAAAAGCTTCGTCCGCGTACATATGTTCGTGTTTGGTAGATATGCATCTTGCGTGAATTAGACGAACAATGGGATAAAGTTCTGCTCGACGACGGAGCGAACGTGCGGTGCGATGCTTCGATTAATATGAAACACATTAATTTCGGGAAGTCAAGTAAATTAATAATCTTGGTAAGGATTCTTTTTCTTTCATACGAGTTATTATGGCTATCCTGTTTCAGTCTAAACACTTTCATTCCAAACACCACTTTCTAATGTTGAATAAAATAAAATAAAATTGTACCTACGCCATAGTGAATTTTTTTCATTCCAACATTGTATGCTTATTTTATTGGATACTCGTATTTGTACCACGCATGATTTCATTTATATTTATCCATCTCATGAATAGAGAATACACGTTGGTGTATGAAAATCTATTTATTTAATATCTTTTTATACGCCTCAGTCTGCTGTCAATGAAAGAATGAATGAATAAACGGTTATTCAATGGATGAATGAATAACCGTTTATTGCCAAGAACAAATCTGGTACACACTTATACCTACAAACTTATTCTAAACTAAATTGCTTAGACCAATCGGACCGATGGCCAGTTTGCGCTGCGGAATGCTGTGCGTCCTACAGCGCAAATTTTCAGCGAAATCAAACTCTTACACCCGTATTCCAAGAAGTTCCTCGAAGTCTCCCTCGACTCCACTCTTGCTCGGCTAAGGAAAACTGTATTATAAAACGTCATAGGTCACTCGAGTCGAGGAGGACCTACCTGGAAGCCTCGCTGAGTATCGAGTCGAGGAGACTTCGAGGAACGTCTTGGAATATGGGTGTTACAAGTTTAGTGCCCCCGGCAGAACAACGTGCTGGAGCTGTGGTCGCTGTTCGAGTTCCTGATGCCCGGGCTGCTGGGCACGGAGCGGCAGTTCACGGCCAAGTACTCGCGCCCCATACTGGCCGCGCGCGACCCGCGCGCCGCGCCGCACCAGCTGCAGGCCGGCGCGCTCGCCTGCGAGGCGCTGCACCGACAGGTGGGACCCCGGCCTCCTTAGGCGCGACCCCAGCCTCCTTAGGTGTGACCCGAGCCTCCTTAGTTGGGACCCCAGCCTCCTTAGGTGGGACCCCAGGCTCCGTAGGTGGGACCCCAGCCTCCTTAGGTGGGATCCAAGGCTCCTTAGATGGGATCCAAGGCTCCTTAGATGGGATCCAAGGCTCCTTAGGTGGGATACCAGGCTCCTTAGACGTAGAACCCTAGGCTCTTTAGATGGGACCCCAGGTTCCTTAGGTGGGATCCCAGGCTCTTTAGGTGGGACCCCAGGCTCTTTAGGTGGGACCCCAGGCTCCTTCGACCCCCGGACTACGACGACCTTCTCTATTGGGGTGTGGCCTACTGTCTCGCAAAAAATGTTTATAGATTTCGTTTGGTCTTAGTTTCAATGCCTCGTCCACGTCGCGGTAGGATTACATAGTACATAGGCCTACTTAGCGGGACTTGGGCTTCGGCCCAATGCGCGTGGGGGCGTCTGTACAAGAAACTTACTGGCCTCCCGCTGCAGGTGTTGCCGTTCCTCCTGCGTCGCGTAAAGGAGGACGTCCTCAAGGAGCTGCCGCCGAAGATCACGCAGGACTACTACTGCGAACTGTCGCCGCTGCAGCGCCGGTTGTACGAGGACTTCAGCCGCGCGCACCTGCCGCGCCCGGGAGACGGGCCCAGGACGCACGTCTTCCAGGTGAGGCCAGTTGGCTTCTTTACTTGTACATTGTGAATGCAGATATAACTTTTCAATTATAAGTAAGGGTTAGGTATATGGTAATATTCTCTAGCTGCGTGCTCCCATTTGCAGCTAAGAAAAGATGCCATCTGGCTTATCAAAAGGAGGCTTTCACCCGTAGCGGAGACCCTTAGTTATAATTTAAAGTTAGTTACATACCTGTACATTTGTTTTATTAGTTGTAGTAACAAAAAATATTAAAATTTAAGTTTCCATCTTAAAACCCTAAGAGGATTATTTACTAAGAGGTGATGAAGGTTTTTTTATTTCATTTATGCGTTTTCTAGCAGAAAACTGCTGGCTGTGTTTTGCGGACGGGACGTTTTGTGAATAAAACATTTTACGATGGATGCTTTGAGTATGGGACACTTTGCGAACGTGACGTTTGAGCATGGGACAGTTATAAGTATGGGACGTCTTGTGAACGTGGCGTTTGAGAACGGGACAGTTTTGAGAATAAAACATTTTGCGAACGGGACATTCTAAGGATGGGATATTTTGAGAATGGGACTTTTTGTGAAGGGGATGTTTTGAGAATGGGACATTTTGCGGACGTGGCACATTTTTATTTCTGCCTACAAAAATGAAATAATGTCAAGTGCAAAATCTATGACATTTTGCTATAAATCAAAGAACTTTGAAATATGTCAACGAAATATTCAAATAAACTTTGAACAAAGTTACTTTGTCCAAGCTGGCTTTGAGCGTGCCAATGTCAAATTACACTTTAATACTGTCAACGCGAATTTAACAGGCAAAATAAGCATAACGAACATCCCATCTGTTTCTGATGAAATATGGCATTCTTACAATGTCTCCACCTCCACCTATGATCGTAAAATACACAGTGCCAATTTTTTAAATTGTGAACGCAACCGTTTCCCCAGGCCCTGCACTATCTCCAGAACGTGTGCAACCACCCCAAGCTGGTCCTCACCGCGGAGCATCCCGAGGCGAGCAAGGTGTCAGCCCAGCTGGCCGCGCAGCGCACTTCTCTTGACGACATCGAGCATTCAGCCAAGCTGCCCGCTCTCAAGTGAGTCAACGTCATAAAGGGCTCCAGGAAGGCTAGCGCCATCGATGGAAAAAAATACAGGCTTACCAGCTTTGTGTATTGTAGGGTTCCGTAGTCAACAAGGAACCCTTATAGTTTGGCCATGTCCGTCCGTCTGTCTATCTATTTATCTGTCTGTCTGTCCATCCGCGGCTTAGCACCAAGACGATAAGTATTAGAGAGCTGCAAATTGGCATAGATATACATATTCATTACGCCGACAAAACGGTAGAAAATCTCTAAAAAACATGTTTCTTAGGGTAGCCCCCCCACCCCCCTAAGGACACCTAAGTTAGTCATACAATTTTTTTCTCGCCTACAACATAGCGTTGGGTATCGTTGGATTAATCGTTTAAAAATATTGTGGGTGTAGAAACCCCTCTTTTTTATTTAGGTTTCCGTTTACGAAATATTAAGCTTTAAAGCGCAAATTTTTGTCAAAGTTGGGCGTCCTCCACCTCCTGGCTAAACTGTTGATTGTAGAAACGTGAAAAAATTCAGGGTAGTAGCACATATAATGAACTTAAAACGAAAAGTATCCCAGGTAAGTAGGCTTTACTAGTTAACGAGTAATAGGCGACCAACTTGTAAAAGGAAAACTTCGTACAAAATCCATTGATCCATTGAAATTCTACTTTGATGAAGTTTTTAGCAGATAAAAAAAAAACCCTCTTTCTACGGAACCCTACACAGCGCGTTGCCCGACGCGCACTTCGCCGGTCTTTATACAAAAATGTCTGACCTTCCATCGTTTCTCTCCTAGACAACTCCTCCTGGACTGCGGCATAGGCGCGTCAACGGCCGACGCCGACACCGAGCCCGTGGTCTCCCAGCACCGCGCGCTGGTATTCTGCCAGCTGAAGAAGATGCTCGACATCGTCGAGAAAGACCTGCTGCAGAAACACATGCCTTCCGTCAGCTACCTACGGCTGGACGGGAGTGTGCCGCCGCCCGCACGCCATTCTATCGTGACGCGATTCAACAGCGATCCCTCCATAGATCTGTTGCTGCTTACTACGGCTGTGAGTACTCTGCGACAATCTAGCGCCGCATACTGCCTTTTCGCGTCACTCCATTTCCTCCCACGGATGTCGTAGAAGGCGGCTGAGGAAATAAATTACCAGGGGATGGGCAGCAGTGTCTTCCTGAGATTCCAACCGAATACTGCGATCGCCAACCCGCCTGCTAAGCGTGGCGATTACGGCAAAAGCCCTCATGGTTATGAAAACCATGAGCGAGGCCTATGTCCTTCAGTGGGCGTCAAATGTATGATGATGATACTGACTTTCACTCTAGTGACAATTCAGCGCCGCAGGTTGACTTTCAGTCTAGTGACGTGCTATCTCCGCAGACTGACTCCTTCTAGTGACATTCTAGCGCTGTGAGCGCTTTTTTAGATACAACGTGTCTCGCTTACTGCTTAACAGTCGTTTACTTGTGTTCTTTGTAAACGTAGGCATACGAGGGGTGTTCAATAAGTAGTGAGAATGAGGTATAAACTCCTTGGATAGAGAAAAAGAAAATACTGGCAGGCCCACTTATTTGTCCACATAATAAAATAAAAAAAGTTTGATGTTTTTTTGTTTTTTCAATCATAGAATGTTGTTACTTGTGTTCTGTCGCAACGAGTAATCGAAAATGGAGAAAATTGAAATTCGCGCGGTAATTAACATCTTATGTTTGAAAAATTTAACTACGGAACAAGTAAATCAAGACTTGCAATATACGTTAGGGGTACATCCTCCTTATTCTACGGTTGCGCGTTGGTGTGCTGAGTTTAAGAGGGGACGAAAATCCACTAATGACTACTCGCGCTCCAGGCGCCCTACGACTTCAGTAACTGAATTGTTTTGGTGGATTATCGTACTACTCTTCGTTAGCTGAAGAACTAAAGATTTCGATAGGGAGTGTTCATAATATAATACATGACCATTTGAAAGTTAAAAAAATCTCAGCGCGTTAGGTGCCCAGAATGCTAACGGCCGAACAGAAACGAACCAGGTTGAGAATTTCACAAAGCTGTTTGGAACTGTTACAACCAGATCCTCACCGGTTTTTGGCTCGATCTCTAACTATGGATGAAACATGGCTTCACCATTACGACCCTGAAACAAAAAAAAACGATCCGTGACTTGGAAGAGACCATCATCACCGACCCTAAGAAATTCAAGGCCGTTCCATCTGCCGGTAAGATCATGGGTTCTCTTTTTTGGGACAGTCAAGGGGTGGTGATGATTGAATACCTCGGCCATGGAGCCACTATTACGGGGAATATGTTCGCAGAACAAATCAAAAAGTTACGTGACGAAATACGCGAAAAAGGGCGTGGCAAACTCGCTCAAGTTGTTTTGTTTCACCAAGATACTGGCTTTGAATTGTTAGAACATCCTCCATATTCTCCAGACCTTGCTCCTAGTGACTTTTATCTGTTTCCGAGATTGAAAGAGGCCAGAAATTCGACGATGATGACGCAGTGATCGCTGCAGTGCAAGGTTTTGTAGAGAATCAGGATAAATATTTTTTTAAGAAAGGAATTTTAGATTTAGAAAAAGCTAAGTGTGTACAACGAAAAGGTGACTATGTTGAAAAAATTAAATAACATGCAACGACTAATGAATGTTGAGGAAGCGAAAGTCCCTGGTCTCTGCCTACCCCTCTGGGATACAGGCGTGAGTTTATGTTATGTTGTTATTTTAAAAGTTAATTTCGTCTTATTCATTCTCACTACTTATTGAACCCACCTAGTAGTGTAATTTTGGAAGAAACGGGATTTTTATCACAATTATAACTTTTTTTGAGTTTTCTATAGTTTGGTACCGTTGCAGGCACCATGGTCTGGACTAGCTTAGATTAGATTAGAACACTTTATTGTACACACCAGAAAACAAAATACATTAAAAGGCTTACATGTCTAAGTTTTGCCGTATACGGTCTGAAGTATTTGCGTTTCTTTATTATTGTCTATGCACAACCACGCATGTTGAAAAAGTATTTAAACGTTATATTACTTTTGTTGCACTAACCCGTGCTGAGGACAATTTTAAAAACGTGGGTTACTCGGGGCTGCAAGTGATGTAAATCGCTTCGGCCAGATGTCGCTGCCTGTACGTAATACAGAGAAGTTTGTAAAGAGGCTCGAAATTTCACTGATGCCTTCACTTGCCCATTAGCTCAGTTGGGAGAGCGTTGGCACGGTTTGCCAGAGGTCGCGGGTTCTAGTCCCGGCATGGGTGGAATTTTTATTCTAAATAGGTTTTTAAAGTAGTTAAACGTGTTTCATTTGGATATATACTTCGATAAGTTCCATTTATACGTTCACAACATTCCGTTCTTTCCATTGTTTCTAGGTGGGCGGCCTCGGGTTGAACCTGACGGGCGCAGACACGGTAATTTTCGTGGAGCACGACTGGAACCCGATGAAGGACCTGCAGGCTATGGACCGCGCGCACCGCATTGGCCAGCGCAAAGTGGTCAACGTGTACCGCCTCGTCACGCGGGACACGCTCGAGGAGAAAATTATGGGGTTAGTGTTCTCTCTGGTGAAATTCCAGCGCCTGTAGCCCTCTGTAGTGACACTCTAGCGCGGAAAATCGACTCTTTCGGGTAGAATTTTAGCGCCGGCTCCGCATACCGACTCACTCCAGTGACATGTTAATGATGCAGACCGACTCTCTCAAACTCTTTCGGGTAGAATTTTAGCGCCGGCTCCGCATACCGACTCACTCCAGTGACATGTTAATGATGCAGACCGACTCTCTCAAACTCTTTCGGGTAGAATTTTAGCGCCGGCTCCGCATACCGACTCGCTCCAGTGACATGTTAATGTTGCAGACCGACTCTCTCAAACTCTTTCGGGTAGAATTTTAGCGCCGGCTCCGCATACCGACTCACTCCAGTGACATGTTAATGTTGCAGACCGACTCTCTCAAACTCTTTCGGGTAGAATTTTAGCGCCGGCTCCGCATACCGACTCACTCCAGTGACATGTTAATGTTGCTGACCGACTCTCTCAAACTCTTTCGGGTAGAATTTTAGCGCCGGCTCCGCATACCGACTCACTCCAGTGACATGTTAATGTTGCAGACCGACTCTCTCAAACTCTTTCGGGTAGAATTTTAGCGCCGGCTCCGCATACCGACTCACTCCAGTGACATGTTAATGTTGCAGACCGACTCTCTCAAACTCTTTCGGGTAGAATTTTAGCGCCGGCTCCGCATACCGACTCACTCCAGTGACATGTTAATGTTGCAGACCGACTCTCTCAAACTCTTTCGGGTAGAATTTTAGCGCCGGCTCCGCATACCGACTCACTCCAGTGACATGTTAATGTTGCAGACCGACTCTCTCAAACTCTTTCGGGTAGAATTTTAGCGCCGGCTCCGCATACCGACTCACTCCAGTGACATGTTAATGTTGCAGACCGACTCTCTCAAACTCTTTCGGGTAGAATTTTAGCGCCGGCTCCGCATACCGACTCACTCCAGTGACATGTTAATGTTGCAGACCGACTCTCTCAAGTGACAGTCTAATGTCGCAAGTAGACTCTCTCAAGTGAATTCTTGTGTTGTATTCCGACTCTCTCAAGTGACATTCTAGCGTCGCATACAGAGTCTCAAGTGACATTGTTGTGTCGCATACAGACTCGCTCAAGTGACATTTTAGCGTCGCATACCGACTCTTAAGTGACATTCAGCGCCACATATTGAGTCTCTAGTGTCATTTTAATGCAGCAGACCAGCTCTTTTTCTCAGGTTTAGTTTTTAGGTATATATAAAGTCAAAAACCTTTTGGATTGTCGAGACGCAAAAGTTTGATGTCACTTCTAACCTTCTAAAATATTCAATAACAATTAAGACCTATAGACTAGTACAGTCAGGAGTACAGGCAAGTTTTTTTTACAAATAACTTCATCTTTCCCCCAACAGGCTGCAGAAGTTCAAACTTCTAACTGCGAACACGGTCATCAGCAGCGAGAACGCGGCCATGGAAACGATGGGCACCGACCAGCTTCTCGACCTTTTCCAGCTGTCCAGTGCACAGGACAATCAATCCAGTGGACCGAGCAGTGCCAGTGGACAAAGCGGCTCCGTAATAGACTCGTTGCCAGACCTGTGGGATGATCGCCAGTACGAAGAGGAATACGATATGAGTAGCTTTATCAAGGGACTGAGTAAGATTAATGCTTAGTTTTGCAGGACTTTTGAACATTGTGAAGATTAGGGATCGGTTGTCTTTCATTGTGGAATGATCCGATTTGACATTGGATAAACTAGAAAGCTATAGCAAATTGTCGCTGGACTATTTCAGCTGTCCAGTGTATAGGACTGTCCAGTGGACATGACAGTCTGTTTAATGGGCAGGGCAGTCTGCCCAGTGGATAGGACATTGGCCAGAGCAGTGCGGCTAGTGGACAAAGTGGCAGTTCTGTTAAATACCCGCTGTCAGGTTTCAGTGATGATGGCCGGTTTGAAGACGAGTACGGTGCAGTAATTTTAGAAAGGGACTGAAATTAACGCTTAGGATTGATTATGATCTTGCAGAGTGGAGTAGATTCTGACACCAAGATCCTGTACTGTGTAGCTACGTAAAACAAGATGGCGTTGTTTCTATCCCGAATAAAAAATTACAGCCGCCATTTGCATGAGGGCCATTTTTGTGACGTTACACCGATTACATTGCGGCCAGTATAGCACGGCAATTAAATTGGCATACAGCTCTTTAATAAATCCCTAGCTGTAGAAATTTTGTATTACGAACTAACGTGTATTCATAAAATAAGTATTCAAACCACAAAAGTTTTCCCGCTCCGCCACGTCTGTAGGAAAAGCGTCATCCCCTTCGTCGCATTGTCCAGTGGCTAAAATCGCTTAAAGATCACTTAAAAAGGAGGAATGATAAAAGGAATTTATTTCATCCACTTTTCATATAAAAAATTAACCCAAGAGACTGGCAACAATTTTATTCGTGCCCGCTGTTATTCGTCACTATCTAGAATAATTCGAATAGAATTCATTTGAATTAGCTATTAATAAGGTAGTAGTAGTTTAAAAAGCTTACGATGCTATGGAATCTATTTATTCCACTGGTGGCCCAACAAAAATGCTCTTTTCATTTGTTCGTAGAGACTTAAAATAGCCCTTTACTCGCATTAGTTTCATTGCCTCGGTGGGAATGGCGATGGGACGGTGGTAGCCTAGTGGGTAGAACATTGGACTCGGAAGCGAGAGACCCAGGTTCGATTCCCGGTGCGGGCGTGTACCTATGACTTTGTTTTCTAGGACCTGAGTGTCTGAGCTATTCGCATACCTCAGCGCTCGAAATCGCCAATCCGCGGTGGGCACGCGTGTTGATGAAGCCCACATTCTCCCTGAGAGAAGGCCGGCTGTGCTCTACAGTGGGACGTATATAGGCTGCTTATGATTATGATGATGAATGAACTACTGAGAATTTATTTTCGCACTAGTACCATTACCCCGAAGAACACAAAATCATGACCTTTTCGACTCCTTACATCACTATATTAATATGTTAGACTGAAATAGAAAGAGAGAGATGGAGGAATGACGTCACAACCGTAATCGTATTGAAACATTCGACTTCCCATGATTTTTTTTCTATAAGTATGTGGTTTTTGATGGGCCATCAGTTTTCTCCATACGTAATGTTAATCATGTTTAATAAAATATTATCTTCATATTATTTAACTAATAGTGAAACGGCTATCACAATTTTTTTATATTTATGTTTCCTTGCTAAACGGATAAATACCTCAAGTGTGAAACTTTCTCGTTTTTAATGTTATTTAACCTTAGTCTCGTAGATGGTAATTATTTAGTTCTAGCTGAGTAAGAGGCAAAGTCAATGTGTTTTAGTCATTTTTTTGTAGTATCTAGCGTGGAACAGATTGCTGTATCGTTTGTGTTTGGTGTATTCTGTAAAGGTCGTAATGTAACAGACTAGCGCTATATATTTAAGAGAAGTAAATGTAAAGTTCAGTCTTAAAGTTAAAATCCCGCGCAATTCAAAATTGCTATTTTAAAAACTAGGTACGGGATAAGAAAAAGAACAATGTTTATTTGTCCGTAATTTTATCAAACCCTCGGACCACATAATGTGTGAGCGAGACAGCATGTCGGGTGGAACAGCAACTATAAAAAAATACAAAATGCCGGCTTGGCCTTAAATCATCATCATCATCATTCAGCCACAAGAAGTCCACTGCTGGACATAGGCCTCCTCCATGGATTTCCAAAAGGACCGGTTGGAAGCGGCCTGCATCCAGCGCCTTCCTGCCACTTGGATGAGGTCATCTGTCCATCTTGCGGCTGGTCGGTCGTCCTACTCTGGCCGTAAATATAAACTCAAAAATACAATCGAGGTAAGCACCCAAGGAAGGGGATTATTACATTATCTTCCATTTTCGGTCGTAGTAGGACGTTAAAAATCGACACGCTTGATTATCATACAAATCGGCGTTGGTTGCGATGTCTAGCTCAATTCATGTCTGTGGGTTTGGTTCACTATGTCATAGACCAATGTTGATCTTGTCTTTAAACTGACAATATTAATCAGAGATTGGTTATCATTCATCATCATTCAGCCACAAGAAGTCCACAGCTGGAAATAGGCCTCCTCCATGGATTTCCAAAAAGACCGGTTGGAATCGGCTTCTTCCTCCCGGAGATTTGTAACTTTCATAAGACAATTTTGATGAGAAGGATGGGTTCAGAATTGGTGATAATAAAATTGTCTTGTCGATATAAGCTTATTTCTATCCCATATAGAAAAAACTTAAGTCCCGATCGGACGTCTCTCATAATAAATTAACAACCCCTTTTGCCCCTTATTGTAGGTATTCATAGGTAAACGACCTATCCACAAGATTTTTAAAATGTCTGAATTTGTGTTTGTTTATTTTTTATTTGTTTGTGCAACAGCATCACAAGCTGAGTTTAAAGATCCGTACGTGTTTTTTCTTGTCGTTTCTGTATTTTTGTTCTTTGTAACTTGTTTTTAATTTAAAATAAAACACTTTTGTGATAAGGCTGCTGTTTTCTCTTCTTAGTAAAATTCCTAAGATAGGTAGACAATAAACCGGCTAAGTGCGAGTCGGACTAGCACACCGTGGGTTTCGTACCGTGTTTTATTCAAAGTATCGCCATCTTGCGCCCGGTGGTAGAACTAATAGTTAGTTAAGTATTAGTTCGACTCGCGCTTGGTCGTTTTTTTTTTATTTGTTAGAATATATACTATGATGCGGCGCAATGTTCACATGCTTTCCCTCTTATACAATTTACTGAGAAATCCCAATGCCCCACGGTACTTGCGGGAAAGATTCTCGCTGCTGCGCCTCCACGTGCCAGGCCACAGAGGACTTGTGATGTTAGGACCTTACAAGTTCCTGCCTGCAACTCACAGTTTTACTTTTTAAGTCCTTTTCTGTGCGTGCTGCTCGTATGTGGAACGGTATACCCAAGTCTATCAGGGAGAGTCCATCTGTTGCTGTCTCCTAGGCCAAATTGAAAGAGCACTTCCTTTTTTCAGTATTGGAATAGGTTTATTTAGTTTATATATTTACTTATTTATTTATTTACGTATTGTAGTTATTTATCATCTTATAAGTAGGTTTATGTAACTTTTAACCTTTATAGCCAATATCATATGTATGATTGTATTGGGTTAATATGTACTTAATAATTATAGTACACTTACTCTTATTCTTATCCTTATTATTATTCTTATTCTTGTAATGTTCGTATCACCACGTCAAGGGTTGGCTGGAAGACAATCCTGCTGAAATAAGCTCGCCATGTACACTTCTTAATTGTTCTGTAAATGATGTGTTTCATTTATGCCTTTTTATGTGTGCAGTAAAGTATAAAGTACTTAAGTCCCACAATTATGTCAAGTTTGATTCCCGTTTTTATGTATTACCGTTTTTACGATAGAGCATAAACAAAAATATCAGACAAGTGCGAGTTGGACATGCCCACCGAGTGTTACGTACTTTGTAGGTACTCATCATCATCATCATCATCAGCCACTTGACGCCCACTGCAGGATATAGGCCTCCCTCATAGTTTTCCAAGCTTCCCGGTCTTGCGCCGCCCGCATCCAGCGACTCCTCGCCACCGTATCCAGGTCGTCAGACCATCTGGTGGGAGGCCTGCCCACGCGGCGTTGTCCGGTCCGCGGTCGCCAGGTCAGAACTTTTTTGCCGCAACGGCCATCAGTTTTCCGAGCTATGTGCCCCGCCCACTCTGCGGATCTCCTCATTCCTGATTCGATCACGCAGTTAAACTCCTAACATAGCTCTCTCCATTGCTCATTGGGCGACCTTGAGCCTTCTTATAAGGCCCACAGTTAGCGACTAGGGGCCTAATTATGCGCAAAAAATCCTGAGCGATTCCAATCGTCTAACTATATTCTTTGTTGCACTAATCCGTGCTAAGGACAATTTAAAAACCTATTTAGAGGCTAAAAATTCCACCCATGCCGGGACTTGAACCCGCGACCTCGGGCTAACCGTGCCAATTAGAACTCATGCGAGAAGACTATCCCAACAATTAAAGAAAGTAAATTAAAAAAGCCAGAATGGTGGACAAAGGAAATAGAAATATTAAAAAGAGAAATGACTACAAAAAAAAGAATAAGATGTGCTGCACCCGTTAGACGCCAACACGTTATAGAAGAATATTTGAAAGCAAGACAAACTTACGAAAACGAAGTACAAGCATACCAAATCAACAGTTGGAAAGAATTTTGTAAAAAACAAGATAGAGGGAATCTATGGAACGGAATTTACAGGATCCTAAGAAAAAACACGGCAAGGAAAGAAGACCAGCTTTTGATCAGAGATGGAGAAGTTTTAACTCCCCAAGAATCGGCAAAATTATTGACAGAAACGTTTTTTCCTGTAGATGAGACCGAGATCGACCAGGAAGTACATGCAAAAAGACGAAGACTGGCGGAGGAAAGTTGGGAAGTAAAGGAGACCGACAAAAAAGATCCACCATTTACCACACGAGAAATAAGGGACGTAATGGAGAGTTTTCATCCTAAAAAGGCCCCAGGCCCTGATGGACTAACGGCCGATATATGCGTTCAAGCTATCAGTTGCAACATACAAATCTTCAAGGCCTTAGTAAACAAATGTCTTAGCTGTCATGATTCCCGGCAGCGTGGAAGTTGGCAGTAGTCGCTGTTCTAATAAAATCTGGTAAGAGTGACTATAGCCAACCTAAATCTTACCGGCCTATATGACTTCTTCCAATACTAGGAAAAGTCCTGGAAAAATTGCTAGTGACGCGCATCAGATGGTACATATTGCCAAAGATAAACCAAAGGCAATATGGATTCGTACCCCAGCGCTGCACGGAGGACTCCCTCTACGATTTGATTATGCACATACCTACGAAAGGTAGGTAATAAAAGAAAAACAAATTGCAGTAGGTAATGGTTTCTTTAGATATCGAGGGAGCTTTCGACAGCGCTTGGTGGCCAGCAATCCAGACCGAGTTAAAACACCTAAATACCCCGACCAATCTTCGGTCTCATTGTAAAAAGCTACTTCGAGAACAGGAAAATCTGTCTTAGGTATGCTGGAGCGGAGAGTGAGAGAACAACCTCAAAGGGGTGTGTTAAGGGCTCTATCGCTGGCTCTACTTTTTGGACCATACTTATCGACCCGCTTTTGAACGAACTAGATAAACTGCAAATATATAACCAAGCCTTCGCAGACGACATAGTGCTAGTCTTCTCTGGACACGACATAACAAAAATAGAAAACGAAGCTAATAGAGCACTTGAATTTATACTTCAATGGGGACAAAATAAATAAATTAAAATTTGCACCGCATAAAACTGCAGCTATGATATTCACAAATAAATTAAAATATAATAAACCAAACCTACCTCTACGCGCATAAAGTGATCCTATAAGGGTTCCATTTTTCCTTTTTAGGTACGGAACCCTAACAACGGCGAAAAAACACGTTGTATGGGGAATCGCATTATTTTTTTAATTTTATAATTTTAGCTCATCCGCCGTAGTAACACGTATTCTGTGATTTCCAACCAATAACGGTTCCAAAGATATAGCCCTTTGAAGGTTGGACGGACGGATAGACAGACAACGGAGGCAAAGTAATTTGGCACTCTTCGAGTACGGAACCCTAAAAATGGGGAAAATTTATTTTAGGGAAACCGGACAAAAGTTTGTGATAGCGGCAGGGGAACTATATATTGTAAGTACGCTTCTGTGAAATTGAGACAACATTTTTGCACCTTCATCTACCGATAATAAGTTGGTCCATCTAAATCCCCCACCCCGAACAGCACCATGTCAAACATACTCATAAACTCCCGCCTGTATCCCGGAGGGGTAGGCATGTGGAGGCCTGGGTTTTCCACTTGTCACGATCATGACAAACTTCTTTCGTTGGCTGGTCGGTTGATGGACATTAAAAAAGACAAAAGGTCAGTTCTCTTCGAGGACACCGAACTCGTTGAGGACTGCCACAAGAAAAAAAGGTACAAACGGTCTTAGCTTTTCTGCAAAAGTTAAGAATGCTTATGGTGTCCCCCGAATTGTATCTATGTTTCTTCATGACCACCTAGAGACCTAGATGATAAACGGCTTAACCGATTTCGACACATACAAGTAAGTTGTCAAAAGAAAGGTGACTCAGCTGTTACTGGCTCGATGACGTCACGAACGTCACAAAAAAACAATGTGGTCACTGTCATCATCATCATCATCAGCCATTTGACGCCCACTGCAGGACATAGGCCTCCCTCATGGTTTTTTAAGCCTCCCGGTCTTGTGCCGCCCGCATCCAGCGACCACCATAACCGGTCACTGTCATATTGTTGGTAAAATATGGTAACAGTACCTACCTATATAAAAACAAAAAACGATTGTCCTTTATTGCAACATTGAAAAGCCGAATGCCAAAATGTTTTAAACTGGGGTTTTAAACGAGGCCTAGATGATTCTATTGACTTCACAACCTATTTTGTTTCATGGGGAAATCCTCATGGTTACTCTGCCGCTAGGGATGGTGACAGGGTTATGCCGGACTCTTACCGGCTAAAACCCTATGGTCTTCCTTCTTTCTCACGCCCTCGCAATCTTCCGGCCAGCGTAAACCCTGGTGGACCCCTCCATTGCCCATCATCCTCCAGGTATGAGCTTTCTAGCTAGATGGC
The DNA here is from genome assembly GCA_963969515.1 of Yponomeuta evonymella. Lineage (NCBI taxonomy): Eukaryota > Metazoa > Arthropoda > Insecta > Lepidoptera > Yponomeutidae > Yponomeuta > Yponomeuta evonymella. The sequence goes on from OZ018354.1 coordinate 3,698,364, forward strand.
GTTTGAGTTGTAAACATTGTTAAGTACGGGATGATTGCTACTTTCACAAATCTAAGTGGAAGACAAAGTCATTGTTACATGCTGAGATTCGAACCCACGACCTCCCGAATGTTCTACAGCTGCGCTACCACCACTAGGTACTCTCTTCTTTTATTTAAGCCTAATATTGTTTTATCTGTCTATTGACTTCACAACCTATTTTGTTTCATGGGGAAATCCTCATAGTTACTCTGCCGCTAGGGATGGTGACAGGGTTATGCCGGACTCTTACCGGCTAAAACCCTATGGTCTTCCTTCTTTCTCACGCCCTCGCAATCTTCCGGCCAGCGTAAACCCTGGTGGACCCCTCCATTGCCCATCATCCTCCAGGTATGAGCTTTCTAACTAGATGGCGTTTGAGTTGTAAACATTGTTAAGTACGGGATGATTGCTACTTTCACAAATCTAAGTGGAAGACAAAGTCATTGGTACATGCTGAGATTCGAACCCACGACCTCCCGAATGTTCTACAGCTGCGCTACCACCACTAGGTACTCTCTTCTTTTATTTAAGCCTAATATTGTTTTAAGTTGTTTTTTGATGAGGCAATAAATTCTTTTTTATCTTTATCTTTAAATAAAAAAGTAACAATTACGTAAAGTATGTACATATAATTTTAGTTTTAGTTCACAAAATCAGAAAAATGGAACGTGTATCTTATACGTAGGTATATATATGAAATCGAGCGTCAAACGATTGGTTTGGTTACGCGAATGTGCCGTAAGGTGTCGCCACTGTGCATCAACAACCATGGCGAAGGAGTTATTTGTCGCGTGAAATATTTTTACTTTTTCTACGCTATTGTGTTGTTTTCCCTCCGTTTCTAAGTTAAAACCCGCAACATTAAGTTCTTCCAAGTGTTATCCTTCGATTTTGAGGCAGTATTTCAAGTTCAAAGTGAAAAGTTTCGCGTGTGAAGTTGTAACGAACTCGAGGATCACTTTGGAATTCAGGTGTCAACGAGGTAAGAAAGCAAAGGATTCAATTTCTGCGAAACGAACAATTTTCTTTACATTTACAGCACCTTATGAATCTTTAGATAATAATTAGCTCAAAGTTGACACTAATGGCTATTTGGATAAACAGATCATAGGTTATAAAAAAAAGTGAATAGGAAGACTAAAGGTTAGGATATTCTTGAAATTGTGTCTCTGTGTCAACGCAGACAACGCTCCTGTTTTAATGTAACAACAGGTAACTAATTTCTATAGGTTTCATTGATCTATGCGCCGTATGAAACTTAGTTTTGAACTTTCTTGAATATTCAACTGGACCAGCTATCTTAAAACAAATCCCATCTGGCCCATTTTCTCCTCTTCGGTTGAGATAGAAGAGGTTGGGACGAACTAAGTAAAAAAATTACGGCAGTTACACCCAGTTTCTTGCTAACAGTTGTCAGTCATTCTTGTTTCCGGTTTGGTCAAAAGACAACAGACAACATCACATTATCTTTTTCTCCCCCAGTTTCTCGCCAGTTAGTCAAAGTGAACCAGAAAATGTGCGAGAGTGATGGTAGCAGAGCGGTAGAATGCCGGCTCATTCTCATTCGGGAGGTGGTGGGTTTGAATGCTGGCATGTACCAATGACTTTGTTTTCTAAGCTACATACATTTCTAAAGTTGTAGTAGCAATACCCCGTACTAACAATGAAGGAAAACATCTTGAGGAAACCCAGTGTCTGAGGTATTTACATACCTTAGCGCTTGCTATGTACAAGGGCTCAACTATGAGGCTAAGTGCAGAAATCTCTAACTGGGTCTAATTAGAACAGTTGAACAGTCGAAGAGCTCGTTGATTGTTATCCGGAGTGCACCAGATGTACAGGGATCATTAGGTACGACATTTGAGGCGGCACCTTTCATGCACTTCAGGCTCCCTCAATGTCTGTTTTATTACTAGGTGTGTTCGTCCTAGACTTATAACTTTTCTGTCTCAGTGGGTATTCAGCTACATTGGAGAAATGCTTTCAGATCAACCATATCCTTGAACTATTACAGAAGAAATCAAAAGTTTAATGCATACTATTCCGCAGCACATCAGAAATAAATAATTCACGCAACATAACAATTTCCACCATCTTAGAGGAGATTTGGCATTATAGTACTATCAAGCTTGGCAAAGTTGTCATAAAATGAATTCACTTCAGACCTTATAACAAAAGATAGCACATGCTATGCTCGGCTGAAGGGACAAAATATAATGCATCTCCCAGACAGAAAGTGAATTCTGCAGAATTGTATAGACCTATCTTTGGGCCAACCATGACCTACAGATATGCTGTAGAAACCCAAATAATTTGCTGTTGTAGTTGAAAGGACAGATTGCAAAAGGGCACCAAAAAGCTAAAAGTTCAGGCTAAAGTTCAAAAGGCTAAGGGTTTCAGTCATAATCAACATCCTGGTAAGTTTAGTATAATTTTTTCCCAGTTTGTGTGAGCCGATCTATAAAATGCCCTAGTGTGTATTTTTTTACGGAAATTGGTCACCACTTCAAGCCTTGCCTTACTTAAACAATGTATTTTACACCTACAGTTGTGATTGAGAAAGGATTAGCTTTATCGATTTATTTGTCAATTCTCTAAATTTGAGCATTATAATGCTCACGTACTGTCATTCACACAACGCCTTTCATTGGTGTTCCCCTACGTACACCCCATGCACTCCTCCAGCACTGTATGTTTGGATTGTAAACAAACAAGTTTATTGTTTATGTACTCTAACTAGAGCGGTGGTAGCGAAGCGGTAGAACGCCCAGCGCGCTGGCCTCATATTCGGGAAGTCGTTGGTTCGAATCCTGGACACCAATGACTTTGTTTACACGTACATTTGCGAAGATACAGTAGCAATACCACGCGCTAACTGTGAAGGAAAACATCATGAGGAAACCTTAGTATCTCAGGTCTACACAGAACTTAGCGCTTGAAATTGCCAATCCTTGGTGGGCACGCGTGGTAATTAAGCCCATACTTTTCTCCGAGAGAAGGCCTGGACCCTGCAGTGGGACGTATGCATACAGGCTTAAGAAAAATAATACCCTACCTATTGAAGGCAAAAATAAATACTCTGTAATGCAATACTTTAAGAAACTGTTCTTTATTTCTTACTTTAAATTTAAAATAAATAAAATATACTATTATTGTTGTTAATAACACGTTGCGTTGCTGGAAGCCACGCTTTTATAGCTTTGACAACAGTGCCGCCGGCGCCGGCTTGCCACATTGCGAAAAGAGCGCGCGCGCAATGAGAAAAACGACCAAGTGCGAGTCGGAATCGCGCACGGAGAGTTCCGTATCATTATTTATACAAAATTTGAATATTTCAAGCGTCTACCGGTTGCCGTTATTAATATCGAGCAAAAAACGGCAAAAAAAATCATTTTTTTTGTATGGGATCCCCACTTAAATATTTATTTTATTCTGTTTTTAGTATTTGTTATTATATCAGCAACAGAAATAAATCATGTGAAAATTTCAACTGTCTAGCTATCACGGTTCGTGAGATACAGCCCGGTGACAGACAGACAGACGGACAGTGGAGTCTTAGTAATAGGGTCCCTTACTCTTTGGGTACGGAACCCTAAAAAAGGACACAGAGAATCTAAGAAAGTATACAATGTAAATAAGTACTCTAATCTTTTCCTGGGTTTAAAATAAAGAAAATTCTAGCTATCTATCTTAATAAACTAAAATTAATGAACCATAAGAATCAAAAAATTATTACAGTGATCAGTGGGAAACTAAAGGCCGTGCTATATCTACGCCCAGACTCGAATATTAGATCACAATTGCCAATGTTAGCATATTTGACTAATATGGAAGTTGAAAAAAAAAAGAAAAAGTCAGGATTCATGGGACCTTGACATACGTCAAACTTTTATCTCATTTTCAAAATCGACTACTGTCATCATCGTCATCATCATTCAGCCACAAGAAGTCCACTGCTGGACATAGACCTCCTCCATGGATTTCCGAAAGGACCGGTTGGAAGCGGCTTGCATCCAACGTCTTCCTGCCACTTGGATGAGGTCATATATCCATCTTGTGGCTGGTCGTACTACGCTGCGCTTGCCGATATGTGGTCTCCATTCGAGAACTTTTCGCCCCATTGGCCATCAGTTCTACGTGCTACGACTACTATCAATGCTTCTTTACTCGTGTCTGTAAATTCACGTCTGTATCCCAGAGGAGTAGGCAGAGACCAGGGCCTCGATTCTGTTAGTGCATTGTAGTATAATGACAGGTGCACTGTCGGGTCACGTGACGTGTTTTTTCATACCATTGACGCCTAGAAGGTTTGATACGTGTGCCCGCGTAGACTTAAAGGAGCAATGAAATGAAATCGCCATGTTATATATCGAGCGAATGTGGATGGAAGGGCCGGTAAGGGACGACCCAGACGGACATACTTCGACCAAATAGAGGATGTATTACTAAAGGGCAAGATAAAAAGTACCCGAAACCGGCGTGCGTGCATGCAACGATTAATGAATGTTGAGGAAGCGAAAGTGATCTGTCAGGATCGTAGCAAGTGGCAGTCCCTGGTCTCTGCCTACCCCTCTGGGATACAGGCGTGAGTTTATGTTATGTTATGCATTAACAGAATCTAGGCCCAGGGTTTATCACTTGCCACGATTCTGAGAAACCGGTTAGTAATCTAAAAATGTTCAAAAAGATTCACATTATGAAAATGAAATTTGGACACGTTTTATTTTTCAAATCCCATTTCGGATACTTTGCTCAAAACTTCGCCAAAGAACTTCCAATGCGGGCCGCGCAAGGCTATTTGATATTCGACAAGAAACAAACTTTTTCGTGAAGGTAAGGACAAATAAGAGTTTCGAAGTACTCAACTCTTTCTTTTATAGGCCGACGTCGAATAAGGAATTATTTTGGTTGGTAGGTATTTTATTTTTATGCGGGCGTTATTTTTTCAACGTAGGCACTCAGTTTTGTTTTCTCCTAAAGAGCTTTTGTAACTCAGCAGTAAACTTAAGACTAGACCACTTCTACCGGCCAGTGCGGTAAAAAAAAACGTTTCCAATACCGCATTATTTGCTTAAATAGGTATAACGCCGCCAGATTAACACATAGAAAAAAAAAATTCAACTTCCTATCTATTACGCTCCAAGATATAAAGCTCTTTACAGATCAGACATACATCGTATCAATAGTAACGCGCTTCGGTTACGGAATTTCATGAATAGTTGCATTAAACGCGTATAATCGCGATTAATTATTAACTAAACGTACTTTATCAATTACCGTAATTCCCGACGTTTCGGCAACGTCGCAATTTCCTTGGTCACGGGTAGACTAAAACTAAGTAGCGAGTACGGTCGAATTGTAGTGATTATAGGTGGTCTATGTATGAGTATCGCGAGTCATTAAAAATACTATTGCAAACCGCACCGAAACCCTTTAAACTACCACGCACCTCATCTGCGGAATGAACCTACGAACAAAGGCTATTACTACTACAGTATCTAATAGACAAGGAGTACTTACCACTACATCCAACAACCCTACAAACACGCAACTACAGGGCAACTCCACATAGCTTTGTGCATCCCCGTGACGGTCCGCCGAGGGGGTGGCGGCAAATTGACGCGCACAATAATGGCCACCTGCCGGTCCTAATCGAGCGATAGAATTAAATGAACGGACTGCACTAATTGCCCGGTAAGACAAAGGGGCAAACACTCTCCTTTGAGCCGGACCGCCGGAGCGTCTAGTGGCCCATAGTGGGCCCACTCAGCGCAGACAATGGGTCAGCAGCGATGATTGATCGAGATCGCTGCAGCGCTGCACTCTCGCTGCACTTGACATCGAATAAAACACGTTTCAATGGTAGAGGTTTTCAGCGGTTCTTCAGCGAGTTCTTGGCATTGTCTCAAAGGTTGCTCTTGTAAAGGAAAGAGAGTATGGTGGACGTGCCACGTTATTAAATTATTGGTGGAAGAATGTAATTAATGTGTAGGAGTATTGCTGAGAGGCGTGGTTCCGACAAAAGCGGCATCAAATATACAGGGTTATTTCGTAAGCGCTTAAAAGGCGAATTTAATAAAATTATGTGAATCCTGATATTTTCGAAAAATAAGAAAGTTGTTGCCATACACAAACTGTAATGTTTCAGTGATTGCGGTTTATTATAAATATCCCTCTACAGATAGAGAATACTTTATTGTAGGTAATTATTTAAAATTAAAATAAATAAAATAATTTTATTTGCTTAGAACGTGGTACATTAGGATGACATGATATTAAATATGAGCTCACATTCTGTTACATATGTTCTTTCGACCAATGCATATATTTCGAGTTCCGAAGCAATAGAATAGACCTGATTCGAGGACGTGTTCCTATATCTCCATTTCCCAAAGTATTTAAGTACTTCTTAGGCAAACGGTCCAGCTAGTATTTCCGCCCCAAATCGAGCGCTTCCACCGATCTGAGGCGGCAGGACACCCAATCGAATGTCCGGCGGAGTAACCCGCTAACCTACGCCTTGGCAAGTGCCTAATGCTTCTGAGAATTGGGTGCAAACAGCAACTATGGTCTTGAGGGAATATTACAAGGTCTTAAGAATAAAGTGGAGTTACTTTGTTAGCTTCTTCTCCACATAATCTATTAATTCTGAAACTAACAACTTTCAAGTTCATTAAGTAAACATTTTGTTTTTATAATAATAGAATTTTTAATTCGCTTTCTTGGAAACTGTAAAATCTCTTATAGTATTGGAGAATCACAAAACATTAAGTGTAAATAAGAAATTAATAAAACGGTTGAAAAAAAATAAAAACATGCTTCTGTCGGTAAAGCATTACGTAGGGTTGTTTGGTTCGTGTCCTTCCCACCACTAACGTTGAGGATTCCCCCACTACCTTGGCGGCAGTATCAGGTTATTTCGAGAGTATTGTCATCAGAAAAGAACAAATGCTTGTTCTGCAAAATGCAAAATTTCAAAGTCACATTTGCAGGGGATGGCCAGACATGAGAGGAGCGGATGGCTAAAGGGGATGATTTTTGGCTCAGCAGATTTGGCATCCCAAATGGCTGCATAAAAAGTTTAGAAAGAAGAAAGTGAAAAGAGTGGCGTGCCTTGGGAGAGGCCTATGCCCAGCCGTGGACGAGTATGGTCTAATTGATTGATTGGTATAAAAGCGTTTAAATAGACGATAATGGATTACTTTTTAGGGTCCCGTACCCAGGGCGCCAGACGGGACCCTATTACTAAGACTTCACTGTCCGTCTGTTTGTCACCAGGCTGTATCTCATGAACCGTGAAAATTTTAACTGCCTAGCTATAGGCAGTTAAAATTTTCACAGGTGATGTATTTCTGTTGCCGCTATAACAACACATACTAAAAACAGAATAAAATAACTATTTAAGGGGGGCTCCCAAAGACGTAATTTTTTTCCGTTTTTTGCTCGATATTAATAACGGCAACAGGTAGACGCTTGAAATATTCACAGAATATTTAGTTCCATATTCGCTTCAAAAATAAATAATTAAATTAAAATAAAATAAATATTTAAGGACTTCCATACGACAAACCTTATTTTTTGCCGGTTTTTCTTGATCTTTGTGTCTAGTGTTGTATAGATAATAATAGTACGGAACCCTTCGTGCGCGAGTGCGACTCGCACTTGGCCGGTTTTTTTTAAGAAAGGTGATGGCAGAAGGATGGTGAAGTCACAAACACTTTAGGGGCTTTTTGAAAAACGATTAGTAAAATAAGATATGATTTTATTCATTGGCACTAGTATAAATTACTGCATGGAGTCCCTTATGGGCCAGGGACGGCCGTTTTTTTGGCGAAATTGCTATCTAGTCCCAGGTTCGTGATCCTAGATTCTTTGTCGTGGGTCCTAAAAATCACTGTTACCATGATTGAGAGATTGTACAGACACTTTTTGCAATACTATTTGTAAAAGAAGATACGATTTTTTTTTCATTGGTAGTTAGCCCACTGGATCTTATGAAGTGACGCCGTTTGTGCCCTACACTTTCTTATAATCCACGTAGCTTTTGAATTTGAAGAAACTCTAGACAAGCATCAGCAAAATTCTTTAGATTTTCGTACCTATTGCAATCTCTGTCTATTGCTGTAGTATCATCAAACCTGTTGTATCCCCTCTGAAACGTCGGCGTCTATTGCTCGACTGATTGAAGTGGTCGGTACACACGTTAAGGTTTCGGCTACAAGTTGCGTCTTTGTTGTTGCATTGGGTTGCAATGCTTGCAAATCTTGCAATGACTGAGTTCTGGGGTTTATTTTGTTCTACGAGACGGGTAGACAACGTTTTCTAGCGATACTGTTGGCATTTCATTGAGGTATATGTCTCGTACGATTTTAATTCTTGACTGAAACGCAAGAGTTTTGAGTTTTTCAGCGCCAACAGTTATTTTCTATGTTATTATTGCGACAGTATCTTTGTGAAAACGTGGTGAGCAGGTAGATTTCATCCTGAGGGAGGATGTAGAATAATAATGATGATGATGAGAGATGCCCTGTACAATAAGGATATCATAATCACGGCATAAATATCGAGCTAACGGACCTAAATTTAACGCAGACTCAGTCAAAATGAGCGATACTAAATAACTTTTAAAAACAACTTCACAAAATGCTCATGACATCAAATGATTTAACTGTGACCGTGACTTTTATACTTGCGCCCAAAATGTTGACAAATGTTTACTTCCAGGGATTTCATAGGAGAATATCAAAAAATATAGTCCCCTAGCTGTGACCGTGGCTTTTATATTTGCACCCGCCCGCTGAGATTAATATGGCCCTTTGTTGAAGTGTCTCTAGACAGACACAAAGGTCAGTAGCTTATTTGCATACACTTCCGGACATCCCCATAATGCCCTCCACTATATCAAGACCCCCGTCCTACTCAGAGCCTCGTCTAATTGGCGGACAATCTGCAGACATGCTTGCCTGGTCGACGACAACCCTCGAATCGACGAGTGGACGGACATTGGACGATCAGAGGGCTTGTCATGAACCAAACGATAAGCTACCGATAAACGGCCGACATAAACGGTATCCCAAATTTTGGAACTGAAACTTTTTCCACATTATTAACTTAAGTCCGTTCACTTGTTTGTAATTATGATTTAAGAGTCCGATCAGGGCCAAGTTTCATAAAACTGTAATTTACATAGTAATTGAAGTTTTCTTACTTCTTAATTTGTGGTTATTCGACTTTGCAATGTACATCTAATTGTCATAGTAAACCATGATAGTATTTATGCCATACACCTTATATTGCCACCCCCTCTAGGGCATCATGTACTATTATTATTAAGATTCTTTATTGCACAAATGTACTTAATGCTAAATTGCATTTTCTACCAGTGAACCTTTGATCGATCCAAATGATCATCATTATCAGCCATTTGACGCCCACTGCAGGACATAGGCCTCCCTTATGGTTTTCCAACCTTCCCGGTCTTGTGCCGCCCGCATCCAGCGACTCACCGCCACCGTAACCAGGTCGTCAGACCATCTGGTGGGGGGGCCTTGCCATACTCCCCAAATAGCGTAGTATAATACCACCATCTTATGTACAACATCACTGACGATCTTAGGCTGAGACTGACTGACTGCAACAAATGAATATGAATTATAGTTCTATGAAATAGGGCCCATGCATTGGCTATTCCAAATGTTTACTTTGCAAAGCAGAGACTGACCGATTAACTGATAGAATAATATAGTACCAACCAAGCTCAGACTAAGGCCCAGTTTACATTAGTTGCGAGTTGAGCTAAAACGGCGAGTGCATTTGGCAGAACTGACTAAGACAACTGGCTCACGCGATTCTTAATGAACTCGCACATGGTGTAACTTGGCCTTAGTGGATATTCTGTGACTAGACCAATCATGGGGTGGCATCGATAAATTTGATCATAACAGAGCCTTTTTGCCCCTAGTTCCTTAGGGATTATTAGTATCAAAAGTGGAGATTTGCTAAACTAGGTCAGTAATCAGCTCATAAATAGTTTTAAGCCAGTTTTTCGCAATTTTGTGGCATGTTAGCCTTATTAGGACGTCTAGCCACCGTTTTTGGGTAAGCTCTATAATAGGATTTGGTGGTCATCATAGAGACGGTTGGTTCCTGATAGGTAATCTGTGGAGACCCATCTGCTTCGCCAATTAAGTCGCATTAAACGCTATTTTGCGACGACAATGCTTGAGGACTGACCTTCCTTTGTGCTTTAAGATAGAACTTTAGGTAGGCACTTGAACGTTTCAAATCGGCTTTAACTGTTATGCCGCCAAGTATATAGGGAACGTACCCATACTACGTGACGGTTTAGCGGGGGGGGTCTTCAAAATACCACGCTTGTTCACAGGTACGTGGGGGGGGGGCTTAGGTCTTTCTAATTTGGTTTTTCGAGATATATTCCAATCATGGCGCGCAGCGTTCAGCGCTTCTTACTCACAGGTGGAACAGCACATATGCCGCGACGCCAGCTGATTTAAAACTGCCAGTTTTAATACTTTTTTGTGATGATTGTGGTGAGCCAAATGTTTTTTTTAAACTGCAACAAAATATTTTTTATTAATTACAACGAGAAAACTAGAAGGGGACGGGGACGGGGACGGGGGGGGGGTCATGGCATATACTACGCGTGGTCACCGAGGGGGGTAATGTGCGTGTAGGGCCGCGCGCAATGTAGGGTTCCGTAGAAAGAGGGGTTTTTATCTGCTTTACAGAAGTAACAACTTCATCGAAGTCATTTTCAATGGATTTTGCACGAAACTTTACTTTTATAAGTTGGTCGCCCATTAATTGTTAACTAGTAAAGCCTACTTAGCCGTGATAGTTTTCCTTTTAAGTTCATTAATATGCTACTGTTTAGCCAGGACGCCCTACTCGGACAATGCGCTTTAAAGCTTAATATTTCGCAAACGGATCCCTAACTCAAAGAATAGTCTTCCTACACCCACAAAATTTTTCAATGACCAATCCAACGATATCCCATGCTATGGTGTAGGCGAGAAAAAAAAAACTGTTCTACCGTTTTATTGGCACACAATTATATTGTAGTACAAAAATTATATTACAAAGTCCTTAGGTGTTTGGTTTTGTGGGTTTAACTGTATATTTATATACATATCTCAGTAGTAGAACTAAGATATTGCTTACAAAGTCTGAGTGTTACTCAACTTTACATAAAAAGACAAGAATTAGAACTCACCTTAGTCGCGAAATGCACCGATATGTCCGCCTAGAGCGTTTTTGCCGGCCGTTCCACCTACTCGCTCGACACCTATTTGTTTCGTCACTCTTCCTTTAACTTCTCCGTCCTCTACAATATGTTCTACAAATAACATTTATTTTCTTAAGCCTGTCCTATTTATTGGTACGACAATAGTATCAGATAATTCCACTTTTTTGGATGAAACATCCGTCATATTGATCTTATTCGTTGAAAACGTAGCCTAATCGATTGACACCTCATTTATCAAAATCAGAGAAGTAGTTAAGGCGCTACTGTGAAATATCTGTATCTGATCTCTAAATGCATCTTTTGACGACGAAGTCAAGCTGAAAGAAGGACACGAACCTTGTAATTTTTGAGACTAAATCTCGAAAAAAATATTGTTATCGTTTTATAGTATGAAAACAATGACATTACAATCTAAGTTTGACGCAAGTTTCCCATTGCATCTTACGCACAGCGTTTACGTAACACAAATTAAGACGTTATGCACAATCACTAGCTTTACGAAAATACCAGCTGGTTATTTTCACAGGTTATTATGGTTATTATTACAGGAACTATTTTTCTGATAACGAGAACGGTTCTTCCTAGTAAAACTTTTACCTTATAACCCTCCTAGAACCTTCCTCAACTTACCATTTGACGTGAAAGTCGCACTAAAGGAAGGACGCTCGCGAGGTGTCGCGAGTGCCTTGTTATCGCACCCTCCGCTCGGCACTAACGATATGCCGCACCGAACTGCGGCCCGCCTAATGGTCGACTTGTGTCGAATAAGGTGAAGGGATAGGTTTTTAAGAAATATGCAACCAGCGAAGGTAGCATGACGGCAAAGAGTTTCAATTTAGTTTTCATAAGAGGAAACGGCGGTGGTAGCCTACTGGGTAGAACCTCGGACTCGGAAGAGGGAGACCCAGGTTCGATCCCCGGTGCGGGCATGTACCTATGACTTGGTTTTCTAAGTTATGTACATTTGTGAAGTTATAGTAGCAATACCACTCGCTGACGGTGAAGGAAAACATCGTGAGGAAACATGAGTGTCTGAGCTATTCACATACCTCAGCGCTTGAAATCCAATCCGCGGTGGGTACGAGTGGTGATTAAGCCCATACTCTCTCCCTGAGAGAAGGCCTGTGCCCTACTGCCCTACAGTGGGACGTATATATATAGGCTGCTTATGTATGAGGAAAGACAAGGCCGGGACGGAGAGGCATGTTGTGGTTGTGCCACATCATGCAGTGGACCGGTGCTAAAACCGCGAAGGAGCTGTTCAGGATTGCACTGAGACTGTTGTAAAGAGCTGACTGCCAACCTCCAGTGATGGAGACGCACTTTATGAAGAAGAAGAAGAAGGAGTTTCAACTGGAACTTCGACACCGATTCTATCTACTGAAAGTCACAGCGAATATTGACGAGGCTTAACACTGTGGAAGCTCTCTGTAAAGGTGACTTATGAAATTAGAAATTAAGGCTGTATATAGGATGTAACCAAGCCCTATTTACATGCGAAAATTTTGGGTTCTACTCCTTAATACCAACAATTTTACTACGGTGGTAACTTGAGTATGAAACAGCTTATATTTTTTTCGGGATTCCAAAGTTTTTCCTGCACGACGTTTCGGATGATGGAACTTCTTTGAGATCAGACCGATTTGATCTGCTGAAAACCGGGGCTTATATTGACGAGGATACTAACCGCATAGTGGAAGCTCTCCTGTGCCGTCATGTTTGCGCTGACGCAAACATGCGAGAGATCCAATCGCTTGCCTTTGCTCACTAGGACCGAGGACTATGATTAATTTATTTTGCGCATAGGGGGTAAGTGAGGGTTATGAAAACCATGAGGGAGGCATATGTCCTGCAGTGGGCGTCGGGTGGCTGATGATGATGATAGGGGTAAGAAATAATTAAATAAAATTTAATTACATTAATGCAGCTGGATGCAAGCCGCTTCCGACCGGTCTTTTTGGAAAACCATGGAGGAGGCCTAGCAGTGGACTTCTTGTGGGTGAATGATGATGATGAAAGGTGTTGGATAGGGATAGCCAAGAACAAAAAGAAGTGGTGTGTCTGGGGGAGACTAATGACCAGCAGCGGACGAATACGGGCCGATTGATGGATTGGAATTGCACTTGATCACACGACGTAAAAAATGGAAACTCGAATTTTCACTGTATCGCAATAAAAGCTCCGTCCTAAATAAATACTAGAACAAAGGAATCGGATCGATGGCGATCTAACACCCGGTTTCTCGTACACTAACAAGCTGTTAATCTACTGTTAACAGCTCTCAGTGGTTTTTTTTGTATGCGCTTTGGTCAATTGACAGCTGTTAACAGTGGATTAACAGCGTGTTAGTGTACGAGAAACTGGGGGTAAATAAAGCTATAGGTCGCCAAAGTTCACCACTACGTATATTATATCATCATCATCAGCCATTTGACGCCCACTTCAGGACATAGGCCTCTTTCGTGGTTTTCATAACCATGAAGGGTTTTGCCATAATCGCCGCGCTTGGCAGGCGGGTTGGCGATCGCAGTATGCGGTTGGAATCTCAGGAAGACGCTGCTGCCCGTCTCCTGGTAATTGATTTCCTTAGTCGCCTTTTAATATTATATTACGTATATTATATGATAGAACGTAATTTTTGTTTTGCAAACTCTCGTGTCTATGCTATTAACCGCTGGGAAGTGCCCTTATGAGGGCAATCAGACAATCCTCGCGGCAGCATCAGATCATTATCAAAATTATCAAAAATTAAACGTTTATGCAAAGTTTCTCTTGTCCGTGATACTACTAACATTTGAGGACTGCCTTCATGAGGAGACAACACTAGCTTATTTCTTCTTTTTATGAATGTCATCAGAGCTGAATAAGTGTGCAACAAATTAATAAGTTTAAAGGATGTGGTTCTTTGGATTGGAAGAACTAAGTGAAGCGTTTAAAATAAAATATGCTCACCATAAATATGCAGAGTAAAAAAAGTCCGCATAAAAACAGAAATCGCTACACACCACAGAATAGATTAATTAGTATCACACATATTCGCCAAGCTTTGTAACTTCGGGGAAGTTGACGCGCGAGGTGAGGGGGACGCGGGCGCGGGGAGGGGGTGGGAGCGGCGGCACGGTCAAAGGGCCCTTTGATGTTTGCCGCCGGGGCTTAATGCACCGCCCCGCGCCCCTCATCATTAGTAATTTCCACATAATTTATTATCTCTCACCGCTATTTGTTTGTACGATTTGCCGTTAGCTCGCCATTGGCACGGTTCACGCCTCGGTCTGCCAGCCGTCAAGTGGTCGGTCGTGATTTGTTAATTGACAACTCATTTATTGACTGGTGTTATGTCCTGCGCCTTTTCGTGCGCCACTCAAGAGAAACAGTTTCAATTTTTTCTTCGAGCCGGATAATGACACCTCGCGGAATACCAAAGAAGCTACCGCCCCATTGCAAAATTAAGATTATTATCTTGGGTCCGGATCGAAGGACCAATATTTAAAAGCAGACATACACCTTCAATATTGGTCCTTCGAACCGGACAAATATTGTAAAACTGGGAGTATAAGGCCCTCTTATAAATGCAATGCAATTAAAATAAGCAATTATAACTTTTAATAGCAAGTCAAATTTGTGCCGAATGCCATTGTGCGGACAAAGCCACAAAGTACAGACAGGCAATTTGCGGTCCCTATTCAATGTGCGCGCTTTTACAAAGCATAATAAATATACTTCATCATCATCAACCTACTATGTCCCCACCGAGGGGCACGGGTCTCTTCCCTGAGGAAGGTATAGGCCATACTCCACCACGGGGGCCAAGTCCGGATCGGTGGAGGCTTGTAGACTAGTGGCTCGTCTACTGTCAGAAGTTGTCAAGCCGCCCTAAGGCCTCTGACTTGGCAAATAAATATACTTAGTGCAGTTAAAAAAAACCGGCCATGTGTGAGTCGGACTCGCGCAGGAAGAGTTCCGTGCCGTTATCTTATACAACATTAGACACAAAGATCGAGAAAAAAACGGCAAAAATATCATGTTTGTTGTATGGGAGCCCTGTTTCACCGGGGATCGATTTTCGGTTTTTAGTATTTGTTGTTATAGCGGCGACAGAATTACATCATCTGTGATTTAATCTGCCTAGCTATCACGGTTCATGAGATACAGCTTGGTAACACGCAGACAGACGGACGGACAGACAGACGGACGGACGGACGGACTGACAGACAGACGGACAGTGAAGTCTTAGTAATAGGGTCCCGTTTGGTACCCTTCGGGTACGGAACCCTAGAAATCAGCCAAATCTGTCGAGCTCAAGTGATGCTCTGTCATATATTGTGGTAATTGATTTTTATTTATATAGATACTGCACTATTAAACGTACTAAAGAGAATTTATAACGTAATTCTGTGCGGCCACGACACATTACCAATCTCTTTGATGCTGTTAGACCGCGGTGGGATGGTATTATATGCGCATATCTATAGACGCTTGAAATATTCATAGAATATTCTGTTATATTAGATCTAAGTAAATTAAAATATGATAGATATTTGAGGGGGGCTCCCATACAAAAAACGTGTTTTTTGTCGTTTTTTCTCGATCTTTGTGTCTATCGTTGTATAGATAGGTACGGAACCCTTCGTGCGCGAAATGACTCGCAATTGGCCGGTTTTTTGTGTTTGTAATGGTTTTTTTTATGTGAAATAATTTTCATGAATTCACGAAATAATATTTTTTAGAAAATCCAGATGAAGAATTTGCCCCCATACGAAACCGGGGCGATTCGGTAGTAAAATACATATTATCAGTATTTAAAGCCACCCGCTGAATCGACGGTGTCTCCTACAAACGTATCGTCTATCTAAGAGTATCATATCAACATTTTAGATAAGCACTACTCTATATATAGTTCTAGTTCAGCAACACCGAGGTTAACTGGAAGATAATGTTGTTAGCATTAAGTTGGCCTTTGTACTTTTTAATTTGTTTTAATAGTGCAATAAATAATTTTAATAATAATAATAACAACATTTAAGTTAGTCCCGTGGTCATGAAATCCATTCTTTCCCAACAAAATCCAAAGCGTGTGCAACGTAACAATGTTGTTGTATTTAACTAATTTGCCTTCAGAGCTTAAACCGCTAACTAGTTTATTTAGTGCCCGGTCGGGCGAACTCTAACTGTTATTTGATCTTCGCGAGTTACTTCATTCGATTATGAATAGTGCACTTGTTCTGGATAAGTTTTTGCCGAAGAACACACTGCGGCCCGAAAAGAGCGTCGATGAATTTGTGGCTGGCACAATGATAATAAAGAAAAGAATATAGTTTCAATGAAAATAGAAAACATAAAACTTTCATCAACAAAAAGAGCTGCTATTCCTTTTGTGACAAAAGCCTGAGAAATTCACCTTCAGAGCAGCAATCGCAGCGCTGAAACTACTCGAAAATGACACAAATGGCACTAGCCAACGATTCAGTCTGTTTGAATTCTAATCTTTGTACAAATATCAAAGAAGATCGAGGCCTCAAAGGCAGGATACTCGGCATTTTTAATGCCGCCCCGCCCAGAGTATAGTGATGCATAGACAAGAACGCCTCGCCACGCCACCCGCAAATGCTGAACGGGTTTTTCGCGATGCTTAAAGCACAGATTTTCTTTTGATTAATTAAATACGTATTCTACGTTAATTGCACACAACTCGATGATAAAGATTCTCTAGGTAGATTCTTGAAGAGTTTCCACCGAATAGTTTCTTCAAAAGCAAATAAAAACAAAACTACCTATAAAAGTCTATGAAAGACAGGGAATGTTCTAAAGTTGAGCAAAAGAAATATTTGATTAGCAACAAAAATCAGCAATACCTAACCCGATCAGCCAACAATTATTTAAGTCAGCAGAAATAATAGATGACCAGCAACAGGTGGTCAGTAAATAAATCAAATACGGTCAGCAAATTAATCAATATTTATTTTTTTAATAAATAAGAGGGGATGTATTAGAAAAGGGCAAGATAAAAAGAACCCGAAACCGGCATGCGTGCATGCAACGACCAATGAATGTTGAAGAAGCGAAAGTGATTTGTCAGGATAGGGAAAATCTCTGGTCTCTGCCTACCCCTCTGGGATACAGGCGTGAGATTATGTATGTATGAATTTTAATGAAATTTTTTGTAATTATTAAAATAATTATTTTGGTAATCAGAATAAATAAGTGAGCAGCACGACGTTAATTTATAGGGCTGCACTGCGGAATTATGATGTTTTGACCTCTTAAAATGCCCTGGCTCGATGCTGCGGCTAAATGCCTCGAGGGACGAAACCTAAAGGTCTATTCTCCAAAAACTTCTTAAATGCATTCTCCACAGTGCATCCCCTGTGTAGCATGTACAAAGACACCAAAGAGATAGTCGGCAATAGCGACGATAAGAAGTAGGCGCTTTCGTCGGCATATCGATACGTTCTTGTTGATAAATATTGTGTGTGGCCGACGCCGCGTCAAAGCTCTTTGAGGGTGACGCTAGGGATGGGAGGCGCGGAAAACCAGGCGCACTTCTCGCGAATTTAGATTGTATACCAAGTCCTAAATTGGTGTAGAAATAATAAGGGACCCATTTAAAGGATTTTTAACAAACCGTTGAAGATACTAAAACCGCCTTCGGTATGGTTGTGTCCATGAAGCCGTGAACATGCCTTCGTAAACTGAAAAGTTTGACGATTTTCCCTGTTATCACAATCATCAAACACTTTGCAAAGGCATCTTCACGGCTTTCAACAGATCTTGACCAAATTTATAGGGGACGACGTCTGAGGCAACCCCTTTTATAGCAAAAAAAAAAAGAATCAATGAAATCGTACGACGCCGACGTGGTAAGTCGTCGTAAGACATTCACCCCCGGTTTCTCGTACAGTAACAAGCTGTTCAGTGTTTTTTTTTTATGCACTTTGTTCAACTGACAGCTGTTAACAGTAGATTAACAGCGTGTTAGTTTACCAGAAACTGGGGGTGAAACTCAAACCCGTAGTCCTCGGGTCAAACCCGTGAAAGCCCCCGTCCCAACCCTAAAGGAAGGATAGACGGGTTCCGCTTTGAGAGCACAATTCAAATATCATAAGTCACGTCTGGCACCGCGTTCGCTTGCCGCGGTCCCTTTGCCGGGAGCAGACAAACACCTCGCGAGGTCCTCTGGCGTACGTATTACAAACAGGCAAGGCGTGTCTCCTGGTTTTGTCTCTAGCAGGGTTGCCAGACACACGAGCTGCAGGTGACTTGACTTACATAGCTATGTTGGGTATCTCACTCCGAGATCGGATCAGTAACACCGAAGAAAAATCCGGCCAAGTGCGAGTCGGGCCACGCGCGATGTAGGGTTCTGTAGGGTCCGGTTTTAGGGTTCCTTACCCGAAGGGTGCCAGACGGGAACCTATTACTAAGACTTCACTGTCCGTCTGTCTGTCTGTCTGTATGTCTGTCTGTCACCAGTCTGTATCTCATGAACCGTGATAGCTAGGCAGTTGAAATTTACACAGATGATGTATTTCTGTTGCCGCTATAACAACAAATACTAAAAACAGAATAAAATATTTAAGGGGGGCTCTCATACAACAAACGTAATTTTTTTGTTGTTTTTTGCTCGATATTAGGTAATAAATGCAAGAGGTAGACGCTTGAAATATTCACAGAATATTTAGTTCTATATTCGCTTCAAAAATAAATAATTAAAATAAAATAAATATTTAGGGGCGGTCCCACACAAGAAACGTGTTTTTTTGCCGTTTTTTCTCGATCTTTGTGTTTAATGTTGTATAGATAATGGTACGGAACCCTTCGTGCGCGAGTCCGACTCGCTCTTGGCCCGTTTTTTATCTGTTTTACAGAACTAACAACTTCATCCAAGTCATTTTCAGCGGATTTTGTATGAAATTTTACTTGCATAAGTTGGTTGCCTATTACTCGTTAACTAGTAAAGCCTACTTAGCCGTGATAGTTTTCCTTTTAAGTTCATTATATTATTATGCTACTACCCTGAAATTTTTCACGTTTCTGCAATCAACCGTATAGCCAGGAGAGGGGGGGGGACGCCCTACTCGGACAAAAATTTGCGCTTTAAAGCTTAATATTTCGCAAACGGAACCATAACTCAAAAAGTAGTCCTCCTAAATTCATCAGTCCAAAGTTTGAGGGAAATACTTAGTGCAGATTTCTTCAATGGTTAGAATAAGTTATATTATTAAGGTAGTTTCTTATGCTGTCTTTTGTGTTTTTGCTCAAAGAGCTCAACGACGTCTTAAAATATTTTAGTGGAGACTTATAACTTCTGTATGTCTAAAGTTTCTGTTATTCATTGTTATGTGCTGTTAGTCTTCCTAATAATAAATAAATAAACCCAGAATATTTTTCAACGATCAATCCAACGATATCCCACACTTTGATGTAGGCGAGAATAAAAAATTGCATCCCTAGTATATACGAGTAGGTGTAGGGGAGGTACCCTAAAGAAATATATTTTGTCGAGGTTTTATTCTAGCGTTTTATCGGCATTATAAATATGTATATCTAAGTCACATTTCAGCTCTCTAGTACTTACCGTCTCTGTGCTAAGCCGCAGACGAACAGACAGACAGACAGACGGACGGACGGACATGGCGAAACTATAAGGGTTCCTTGTCCCTAAAAACGAAACTGACCAACATAGCCAAATTGATTGCCCGTTGGAAGTGGAAATGGGGAGAACTCGTAGACAACACGACAAGATGAGGTGTAAAAGTGCTAGTCTGGTGTTCGTGGCCGATAAATCCATTAATTTCACTATCATCAATCACAATGTGCTTCAGAATCCCTGTGACGACACGTTAAAACGGCTTTCCTTTGAAACCGCTCTATTTACGGACAAAAATGCACGGAGAGGGCTTTCCCATTTAACATTCAATTTCGTTCAGTAAAGATAGGCATTCCCGACGATGAAAAGGAAGACATAAAAGGAAGTTAATATTAAGACACCTGTCACACGAGATCTCTTGGTGTAATCATAATACTCTGCTTAGCTCTGGAAAGAGCGATGGCTGGCTCGAAACAGAATTATACACGCACGACATGAGAGAAAAAAAAATCGGCTAAGTGCGGGTTGGTCTCCCGCACCGGGGGTTCCGTACCCTCTATAGATACAATATTACGTATTTAGCCGAAATAGGTTATCTTCATCCAATTCGGGAATGAACGAAAAAAAGGGACTCGCACTTTGTCGTAATTAATTTTAAGGCCTGCTCTATAGCAACTTTGACACTTGTATGTACTAACGTTTATTAGATAGATCAAAAACAATAACACTTGGTATCGGGACTCCCGTTTCAAAATTTCTTGACCAATCCGCCAAAAAAAACACTGGTGTCGGTTATTTTTTTCGCTAGCTACTTGTTGTTCGAGATAAAGAATTTTATAGGTCAGATAGACAGACAGGCGTCGTAGGCATCGTTGGCACACTACGGAACCCTAAAAAGGATGCGTGATAATGATATGTTTTTTTAAAGATCGTTGTGATTTTTAAAGGAATGACAAAATATTTCACACTGTTAACAATTTAAACAATGCCTTATTTACGGGTTTAGTTATTGTTACGTTATGTTAAGATAATATATTTATTATACATACATTTATTAATGGAAAATATAGCTACTAAATAAAAAAAACCGGACAAGTGCGAATCGGACTCGCCCACTGAGGGTTCCGTACAAATTTGTAGATACCAAGTTTTTCCCAAACCTCAAAGACAATTTTTTTATGATTTAATTACATTATGTTTAGTTTTCAGATTTGTCCTGCACTGCCCTTTCCGTACAAGGCGATCTTACTTGCCAAATTTCATAGTTTTAGGTCAACGGAAAGTACCCTTTAAATTTGGATGCCCTTGAGAGACTCGAAATATTCGTTTTTTGGGGCATAAAAGGCCGTAACTTATTTTTACGTTAAAGTTAGATGTTTGATTTTTTTGGAACCTCCACGCGTTCCTGAGATAAAGGGTCTTGCTTGACATAGGACGGGCGGACGAACGGACCTTTTTCCTTTTGATGTACGGAACTCTAAAAATAATTTAAAAAATGCATGGATAATTTTAACAAATTGTTACAGGTTCCTTGAATCGAATTGAAGATAAATTCGTAAAAACGTTCAATTTTATTTTTGCTACCCAGTATTTCAATTTTGATATATACAGGTGATGAACATGGCTCTTCCCGAGCAGCGATTTAATGGCAACGTCGAACTTGCAACGGGATACCGATCAAACGTGGAAAGAAATAAAGGAAATAGCAGCGACATCAAAGGGGTCCCTTACAAATGAAAAGTTTTCCTTTTCGACGCTTTAATCTCGGGGAGATCAATAGCTTTTATGATTTAAATTCCGATTAGAATGTCGGAATTGGATACTCGCGCGTTACACGCGAAACACACGCATAAACTATGTCAGTCTTATTTACAAAAACACAATTCCTTGAAACATTCCTCTAATGCAATTTAAATCATCATCAACATCATCATCAGCTATTTTTACGCCCACTGCAGGACATAGACCTCCCTCATGGTTTTCCCTTACCATAAAGGGTTTTGCCATAATCGCCGCACGCTTGGCAGGCGGGTTGGCGCTCCCGGTATGCGGTTGGAATTTTAGGTAGACGCTGCTGCCCGTCTCCTGGTAATTTATTTATTTAGTCACCTTCTATCTACGACATCCATGGAATAAAATGGAGTGAGGCTATTCCTAATCCGGCACCACACGGATTGCAATTTACCATACTTTACCATAGACTATTGAAACTGCATTTGGGGAGAAGAATCACGTTTTTATATAATTCGCGTCGCGATTGTTTTGTTTTTATTTTTTTGACGTTCGTGTATTTTGTTTGTGTACGTTCGTGTTTACTTTGTGTTTCTGTGACAATTTAAATAAATGTCTTCTTTCTTTCTTTCTAACACCGTGTGTACTTATATCGCACTCTCGATAGAACAAAACTCTGTCACAACTCTAACAATGTGTGATTTGGATTATAGACCACACTCATTTAAAAAAATGTGACGTGAGTTGGGGTGCGAATTGTGTTTTAATCTTGACTGTTGAATGTAAGTAACTTGGCTACACCGTACTTCAAAAAAACAATTAATAATGGAAACGGGACAAAGAGGAGAATGAAATTAATAAAGACACGGTGTGCCGCTTTGTCTACATTCGCAATCAATTCTTTACAAGGATTCCACTCCCTTTGCGTTGGCGGGACCACTTTCTGTGCTAGTAGGGTTGTCAAGTCGAAGACGAAAATCACCGATGCGCAAACTGCGACACCGTTCAAAATAAATCCGGAAAATCTGATATAAATCTGAAAACATAAATTAACATTAATGCTTTTCCCAAGATTAAGGATTTGCACCTCTTTCTTTAAGTATAAACTTGTAGGCACGTGCAGTGCTTTAGAACTAGGAACTTTAGTTAAATGACATATTATTAACTTAATTCCGGATTTAATTACTTGAATTTTTATCTGAAGAGTCCGACCTGGTTTCGCTCTGATTCGCAGAGCATAAGCGTGTTCAGGTATTCAGTTAATAATATTGCAGTCAACTAAAGTTCTTCATACGAAATTCAATTCAAATGACCACTTAAGTGTCATTTAAGATTTGGTGCAAGTCGACCTAAGTATTAAATTGTTTTCTTTGTGTGTGTTTAACGTTCGTTAGGCATATTATTTACGTTTTGACGGTACCCAAAGAATGTTGTACAAGTTCCGTACATGTGTGATTTTATAGTGCAATATCACTCTTGAAGGAAAATGTGATATCTGAAAAAACCCATATAAATTAATTATTACGTTTAAATTAAATACTTTACAGAAGCCTCAGTGTCTGAGGTGTTCGTTCATGAGTATATCTTGGTGCTTGATATCGCCAATCAGCAGTGCGCACGCGTGGTAATAAAGCGCCATCGTCTATGTGGGAGAAGATAGACCTAATTCTATAAGTGATTTTGACAGGTCTTTCCTCATTAAAAATTCTTCGCGAGCAGAGCTATGTGGAGCTAGTATTACAGTTTAATTTCGGCTCATTTGAGCCGCCAACCCTAGCTGGTTACGTCGGGCCCGCGTCAAAGGGGAATCTATTATTTAAAGTGAATGTTATTGAGTTTCGCTAAGGTTAAGTGGATCTTTTGACTTGTCTATTTAGTACCTTAAGATGGGTCTACTCGCTCCGCGAGGGGACAATCTTATTGTACGCCACTTTGATTTGTGACGACGAAAAACATCTACTGATGTTGTCTACGAATTCGAAAGGGAACAGTTGATTGAATTTTTGTTTTTCTTTTTCGCCAATCCATCAATCAATCAAGAGATTACATTCATCTGTAGTTTGAGCAAAGTTTTTACGCTTTAGAAAGGGTCATAAAAAGTGTTTAGAATAGAAGGTGTTAATTAAATAAATTAGATCTATAAGTAGATCTATTAAGATAGACCCGAAGACAGCGGGTAACATTATACATTGACATTCGCTAAAATAAAGTATCTGATTTCTGATAGCGAATTAAATGCCGCTAAAATCAGTATTGATTTTCGACTGAGAGAATCCGCCTTGAGCCCTACGTAAACGGGTTTATTTGACAAAAGCTTTGGTTAGTAGCTCGAAAATGCCAAAGTTGAGCAATAATAACTCTGTCATTTATTTAACTTTATCGATAACATTAAGGAAAGGAACTCCTCATAATAATTGTACTTCAAAACATTATTAATTTATATTCCATTAATCTACTAGCTTTTAGGAAAAAAAAATCCAATTCTTCACTTAATGTCCTGTCTTACTTCCCTTTCATTCTTAATGACACCGAAAGTGGTGACTGGGGCTAGTGTGTCAGCCCCTCAACCTCGAAAGGACGTTCCGATGTCAATTTCAAAACTTACGGCATCGATTGGCGCATCTCAATATCAGAAGCAGCAGACGTGTTTGAGTAGCACGAATATTGCTCAGTGACACAAAGTTGGATTAGTTTAGACTCATCATGTCGGCTTTGACGGCGGGACAAGGGGCCCGTCTGTGTGCCAACTTTGATAATAATCGCTCCACAGGCGGAGGCAAGCAAGCCTGTGTGCTCAGAGGCTGACTGACGCGCGTTTGATGGGTTTTGTACGAGTGGGTGTCAAAAACTGCAGTTCGCTTTAGCTCGACGTTAATACGCCATCTGAGGATCTCAAGTGAGATTGCCAAATTCGAAACTGACTGTTACGTTGCCTCAATACAACGTGTTTTTGAAAAAACTGAATAATAAGAAGCAACCCGACTACTAAGCGTTAACTGACTCACTGTGAGGTATTAGGTAAACTATTGTCATCATCATCATCAGCCATTTGACGCCCACTCCAGGACATAGGCCTCCTTTGTGGTTTTCATACCCATGAGGGGTTTTGCCATAATCGCCACGCTTGGCAGGCGGGTTGGCGATCGCAGTATGCGGTTTGAATCTCAGGAAGACGCTGCTGCCCGTCTCCTGGTAATTGATTTCCTTAGTCGCCTTCTACGACATCCACGGAAGGAAATGGAGTGACGCTATTCTTAATCCCGCACCACACGGAATGTGCAGTTAATACGGCATAGAAATAAATTATGTTATTTGCTGCGAACAAACCCTCATAACAAGAATTAGAACAACATACATTCGGCTTGTTTTTTCCCCGTGGTTTTTATTTCCCGTATTTACAAGTCCAATAAATTACAAATCCATAGTCAGGAGTTCAATGAAACGTGGTCTCACTATGGGCCTCATAAAAAAGCTCAAGGTCACGCAACGAGCTGTGGAAACGGTTATGCTCGGAATTTCTCTACGAGATCGAATCAGAAATTATGAGATCCGTAGACGAACGAAAGTCGTCGACATAAGCCCAGCGAATTAGTGACTTGAAGTGGCAGTGGGCGGGGCACATAGCACGCAAAACTGATGGCCGATGGGGCCGAAAAGTTCTCGAATGGAGACCACATATCGGCAAGCGCAGCGTAGGACGACCAGCCACAAGATGGACAGACAAGTGGCAGGAAGGCGCTGGATGCAGGCCACTTCCAACCGGTCTTTTTGGAAATCCATGAAGGAGGCCTATGTCCAGCAGTGGACTTCTTGTGGCTGAATGATGATGATGATTATTGTTATTTAAAATTCCATGGGTGACGTGACCTCAGTGTGGGGGCAAAAAACTTCACCGTGACACCACATTGGGGGCTTTGGATTCAACCTTCGTGAAACTTGTTTTTTTAATTGTATTTTTATATTTTTGTGCTATCATAAAAACGGTAATAGATACAAATGTCATACTGGGCGTATTATGTACGGACCTAGATAACAATACAAAATAAAAGCCGCCCAAGATCCTACTCTTGGTCGGTTTTTATTTCTCGTATGAAGGATCCTGAGTTGAATGACTTTATTCTGGTCTCTGATACAGTTATGTTCTAACAGCTGTCTTTGTTTTGTTTTGCGTGCACTTTGGCCAATTGATAGCTGTTAACAGTAGATGATAAATTTTTAGTTAAACCACGTTAAACTGAAGGAAATTAATTGAAACACATTTTGGCTAAAAAACAATATTAAATTTCGTCGGTTCAGAGGTAAAACTCATTTTGTGGCGTGATTTCAGGCAAAATTTATTAAGTGCCAAATAAGTTTTACCTGGGTAATGGATTACACAGAAGCTTTGGAGTAAAATTTTTCACGTGGCAGTTTTTTTATGGAGCACAATACGCACTTAGTGTTTTATTCTAGTCGTAGATTTTCTCTTTAAAGAAACAAAACTATCAAATTCTCATTTAGTGACTTTTACCAATGAACCGACGATTTATGGTGGCACGGAACGCTCGATCCGTGAGTCCAGCTCGCACTTGGCCGGCTTTTTCTCTAATCTCGCTGCGTTCCCCATCCATCAAATCAGCCAGCAATTCAATATGCAGTCTCTCATGCAATCTTGATGGCAGACGCCCGGCTGTCTGCCTGGTGGCTCCGCGGCAGCCGCAAACCGAATTTATCGCATTGCCTATTCAATACGACGAAAACATCTGCAGAGTGAAGAATGGAAAAATGTACTTACCGAAATCGCTGCGGCTGCTAGGGCGTAGCTGACAATGTCTGTTGCAGATTTCAAATTGTTTTGCTTGGTATAGTGTTTAACTAAATCAATGTTGCCGATTTCAAATTGTGGTGTTTGGAGGTAGTGTTCGACCAAATCAGTGGCTCCGAGCTCCAAACATTTTCAATTGTGTTACCCTTGTACTCTATTTCATTTATTTTTATTTATTAAGTATCAAGAGTTACACAAAAATAACATGAGTAGTATAAAAACTTAAAATCTGAAAAGACATGCGCACTCGTACGTAGAGTAACCACAACATTCGTTAGTAATAAGGCAACAACAAAAAATACTATAGAGGTAAAGTGGGCAGTCCCACATAATAAAAATTTAGATGATAATTTATTTCAGTAATTTATTTATTTATGTAGCTGAATGAGTAACAAGTTACGTTTATCCTTTGGTCCTAGGTAGTTGAGAGCGTTGGTAGAGAGCGTTGGTAGCCTAGTGGGTAGAACATCGGACTTGGAAGCGAGAGACCCAGGTTCGATCCCAAGTGCGTGCATGTACCTATGACTTGGTTTTTCTAAGTTATGTACATTGTGAAGTTATAGTAGCAATACCACACGCTAACTGTGAAGGAAAACATCGTGAGGAAACCTGAGTGTCGAGCTTTTCACATACCTCAGCGCTTGAAATCGCCGATCCGCGGTGAGCACGCGTGGTGATTAAGCTCATACTCTCTCCTTGAGAGAAGGCCTGTGCCCTACAGTGGGACGCATATAGGCTGATTATGCCTAGGTAGTAGCTTGAGTTTTACTAATAGAAGAGTTGAAGGTGTTAAAGTTAGAAAAGATGTCCATGTCAGATTTAGAATACTCGGAGAGACACATATTTCACTCATGTTTTCGTGTTTTTATTTTCTAGCCATTTAAACAAGTTTCACCAATACCCACTAACTCTCAGTTTCACGTACCTACACTAATGGTGTATTATAATCTACTATTAACAGCTATTTTATTTAGAGGCTTCGATCACTATGTGATCATGTCAGGCCCATCAGACCAAATCACAATGCATCCTCACACTAACTTTTTCAAATATCACTATCAATCAATAAGGCCGTATTCGTCCACTGCTGGCCATAGGCCACTTCTTTATGTCCTCGGCCATCCTCATGCATCCGCTGCTAGTAATCTGCCTTAGATCGTCGTCGGTCGAACGTGCTGGTGGGCGTCGTACACTGCGTTTGCCAATTCGTGGTCTCAACAAATATGGCTATAAATACATAAGTACTACCTTTTACTCTAAGATTTACCTACTAAGCATATCAGCACCGCTCCATCGCTGGCCTAGCGAATTTACTTAGCTCGCAGGCTGAGTGCAGATCCACGCCCAAATTACTATTTCAATTTCCTCGGAGAGCGCGCCGTATAAAAATACATTCGGAGACAATCGAGTAAACAGTTTTATTGGCAATCCGTTCAGTTTTATTAAACGTCTGCGCTTGTAAATGGCGACGAGGAAGAGGCTTTTTACTGTAGAAAACAAGATAATTCTTTATTATCTTGTTTTCTACAGTAAAAAGCCTCTTTCTTAGGGTGCTACAATTTGGTTACAACTTTGTTACAGTATAAAAAGTAAACATTAGATTAAACACACCTCATATCCGGTGATTCCTTCGACGTTTTATTGTGTTCAATGGTCACTTCATCATCATCAACCCATTATGTCCCCACCGAGGGGCACGGGTCTCTTCCCTGAGGAAGGTATAGGCCATACTCCACCACGGGGGCCAAGTCCGGATTGGTGGAGGCTTGTAGACTAGTGGCTCGTCTACTGTCAGAAGTTGTCAAGCCGCTGATCAGATCTTTACTCCTTAAAACTTCATTTGTGGCGACATCTGTACTTCCCAAGTTAAAGCTGTAGTGCAAAAAATTGATAGGAGAACGTGGAAGTAGTACTAAGACTACTAATAATCTTCTTCGATATTCCAAAAAGCCGCCATGTCCTCCCCCCCCCCCCACTGACTCGTTTGCCCCGGTTTACCTTAATTCAGTAGACTCTAATCACGCATACAAAACATCTCAATTGCTACAAATCTATGCTACCGTTTTTTTCTATCCATAAATCTTCCCCATCTGTGATCTTCCCTGCGCCTGCGGCCTGCGGACAGAGGCCCGAGGCCGCGTTTCATAGAACTACAATTCATAGTTTATTATGACTATTCGATGCACACTACGTAGCCGAATAGTCTTCCTACTTGTTAATCTGTGGGTTAACAAGTAGGTACTATCGCATTGTCATAGTAAATCATGCATTGTACGAGTAGTTCTATGAAATAGGGCCCAGAGCGTGAAGGCTCACTTCAAACAAGAAAGACGCGTACGGCAATTAACATTAGACACATCGCACGCCCCGCGGGCTCGCACACCTCGGCAGTTGTCCGCTAAAGGGCCGACAGCAAAGGTTCTGCCAACAAAGCTTTGTCTTTGGTCCCCTCGCGCCGCTGCCGACACTACGGACAGCGAGACGTCCGCCCGTGGTTTTTTCTCTCACTCGCGCGATTTGCTCGCCCGAATGGAAACTGTTTTACGCCACACGAATCATTGCGCTCGTTTTTAGGGTTCCGTACCTCAAAAGGAAAAAAAGGAACCCTTATGGATCACTTTGTTGTCCGTCCGTCTGTATGTCAAGACACTTTATCACGGGACCGCGTGGTGGTATCGAGTTGATATGTCTACAGTCCCTTGAAGCTTTGAAAAAATCTAACTTCAAAGTTAACGTAAACAAAAAGATACGGCCGTTTATGCCGCACAAAACTTATATTTCGACACTCAAGGGAATCAAAGTTTATAGGGTACTTTCTGTTGACCTATAACTATGAAAGGGGAACTAGGAAAGGAGCTGGCATAACCAGCCGCCGCCATTTTGATTTTTTTCAGTTTCCGCGCGCGTCGTAAGTGGTAAATATGGATAGAGGATACTTATAAAAACAAAAACTTCTAGTCATTGGTACCTTAAAGTGTCACGTTTACGACATATTTGGGGGTAAAAATCCTCATATTACATCAATGACAATCATTAAGAATGCAGTAATTACGTATGTATTGTATACGCATTTCATTGCATTCAAATTTCTGCCTTTTGTGGCAACGTAGATACACCACAGGCCCTGTTTTATTTATTCGATTTGTCTGTTGTGTATTTAGTTTTCTTTCTGTTTTTGTGCATATTATGTTACTTATCTGCTTATTTTGTTTCTGTGATGTATCTTGTTGGTATAATAAATGTCTTTCTTCTTTTTTCTTCTTCTTCAAATAATAATCTCCAGGTTGATTGAACTATTTATTAGAAGGCAGCACAACTTAGTACCACAAAAAAAAATACTTGCCTACTACATCACATCGCAATGAACGTTATTTTATCAAAGCAAAAAAAAAAAAAAAACAAAATGGCGGCGGGTGGATATGCCGCAGAGGTCTAATCCCCTTTGGCAGGTAATATCGTCAAGTACAGGGAAAAATCTGAAAACTATACATTACTAATTAAATCTTGAAAAAAAAGTCTTTGAAGTTCGGGAAAAGCTCGGCTCCTGGACTGTTTATACTGCTCCTGTGCTTTGGCTCTCGTCCATATTCTACCATGCTGTCATCACACGTTAAAGGATATGT
Source organism: Yponomeuta evonymella (assembly GCA_963969515.1). Classification (NCBI taxonomy): domain Eukaryota; kingdom Metazoa; phylum Arthropoda; class Insecta; order Lepidoptera; family Yponomeutidae; genus Yponomeuta; species Yponomeuta evonymella. Next base: position 3,728,396 of record OZ018354.1, read on the forward strand.
AACTAAATTATAAGCTTTCATCATGATATTATAACATGCAATGTTACTTATCTGTTGTGTAATGCAATAAATAAAATAAAATAAAAATATGTAAGTACCTACAAATTTGTAGGGAACCCTCGGTGGGCGGGTCCGACTGGCACTTGGCCGGTTTTTTAATTTTTGAAATAAATCCTTTTTTACTTATACTTTTTAGTGACGTCCTTGCCTGGTTACTGGCACAGGGTAATTTGGGACCAGGTCAAGTGATTGTATTGTGTGGAAGTTATTATAATTATTATTATAATACAAGTTACGTGTTATAGAAAACCCATAGGTTATACTGTGGAGGTTGCTATTCGAAATATAGAAAAAGCCCACGTTGGGCGCCAATTGTTCAGTAAACAAGAATAGCTTTAAAATCAAATATCCTCACAAACTATTTATTATAGGTACCTATTACAGATTTTATCACGGTCGGTGATCACAGGGCGCCTTTGTTGACCCACACACAGGTTTCGGGCGGCCCGTCGTTGGGCACCAATAAAATCGAGCTTCAAATTGTCCGTTGTTGAACTTTTAATTCGAGGCGTATGCTCAATGATGGCGGCCGACACAAAGAGCACAAAAGTAATAAAGGGGTGTCGAGTGACGTACACAACTCTACACATATGATTGGCCAGCGTTGTATGTGCCGACCTGTATTGTTTATACCGACACGTATCGTCAGGTCTGATTGACCTTTAATAAAATAAAGCCATCGGGCCGTAGCCGCGGCGCCGGCCGGTCACTCGCTAATCGCAAACGGGAGCTCAAAGTGAAGCGTGCAAATTCGAGGGGGGCGCACAATAAAAGTGCAGGTGGACCGCGGCCGTCTTCCGCGCCGACATCAAAGGCCTCACGATATCATACAAAAGCCCTAATGAGACGAAACCGACGCGTAATCGAGGCGACGGAAAAAGATGAGCCCAGAGAGCTACGAGGCAAATTTTAATAATTGTCAAAGCGGCGGCGTCGATCAAACGCGAGGGGGCGGCGCGGGCGCGGGGCGCCCCCTGTGAGCCCCGCACCTGTGACGCGCTCACACACGGTCTCATTAGCGTCACTGATCTAATGCGACTTCGAACTCGCGCGCCGTCTAATTAAACTTACAGAATTTCAATTTTACCACTGGAAATTTTAATACTTAAATCCGGAGCCGCGAACGCGACCTCCACAAAGGAGGTGAGCTCAAAGGCGAGGCCGTGCACGTTTTCGCTGATATTAAATGTGTTGACAATTTAATTTTTCATTTCCTTTGGGTGGCCGGGCCCGGGGGCGGCGGGCGCGGGACGCCACTCCTTTGACGTCGCGATATTGTCTTTGTGAGCGCCGCTGGGGTGAGTGGGGGGCGCTCGGCGGAGACTTTGTCGCAATACAATGTGTATCAATAAAACTTAGGATTGGCTTTTAGTGGTTGCACTTACGCTTTGTGAGGCTGCGCGCTCACCCTTTGACATTATACGCGGGGCGCGTGTGTGGGTGCGGCGCTGCGGAGCTGTGGAGCTCGCAGAGTAATAACGCTCAGACTGCATCGCTTTATTACTGCCGCGCGGTGATATCGCAGCGCGGCGCCGGCGTGCGCCAGCAATCATTGCCCGCGGCAGCATGCGGCAACCCGATTTATGAATATTGCTTATTTCAATGCGCCGCATATCTGCATTAATAATTGCAACTCGTAACGTGTGTGCAGAGACTGTTTGCCGAGACCGGGACGAAGACGCCAGTCGTCGAATCCGCCTGCCTTCCTTTCGTTCGGTAGAAAGTTATCATTGGTATTATTTGTCCTACTGTCAAGTCGGTCGTGTTGGTTGTCAAGGATTACAAACCATATCTTTAGCATTATACATTATATTTTGATTACGGACTTTGCATACTTTTTCTTCCTTGGAAACCAACCGGTTTAGCGGCATCATCCATCAAGTTATCATCATCAACATCATTAGTTTACTGCTGTGCGTAGATCTTTTGCCCTTTCTGCCATTTTCCGTATATGTAATATATATTCCTGCAATATATGTAAAAACCTTATGTTTGCAAGTCAGTAAGCGTAACCCATTGACGTAGTCTCCCAGCAAAGCGCGAGTGACTGCACCCCTGCCTGTCTCTCCCGTTTGCATGCAGGTGGAAAAACTCATCTTCTTTCGCGTCCCCTTACCTGCAGCGGAGCTATCGCGTCGCACGCTCGACTGACCATAAAAAATATCCACTTTTTTGTAATAAAATTACCTGTTTTAAAAGGACGTTACTACTGAGATTAAGGCGCAGCGCGATGTAGTTAGTTGTCGGCGGCTGATCAAAGGGTGCCGACGGCCAATAGGGCGGCGTTCTTTCGTCGAAACTCCGCCCACTTTTAGAGCCACGTGCGACGCGCGCACATTGCCAACTTTCAGTCGAGCGGATGCTTCCGTCGTCGGCGCTACCGTGTCGGTCGCGTGGCTATTTTCATCGCGCTTCTCACGTAATTCAAACATACTTTTTAAATTCTAGTCATTGCATTTAAAATTGTTGTTATAGAACCTAAGTGTACGATAATCGCATTTAACCAAGAAACTAGTGTAATTTAAGTGAAACTCTCCAATAAATATTTGTGTTGTCTGTGCTCTTTGTGTAGAAGATGTGAAAAGTTTCTTGTGCATGTAAAAATCTTGGATTTCCTTACGTGAATTGGATATAACTGTTATGATAAAAAAGCTATCCGTGTCCGCACAAATTCAGGTATAGAGACAAATATTCGACTTTGGCATTCCTAACTAACTTACCAACTTCGCAGATACTAACAACAGAAAACTTTTTTTCCTCTGGGAAATATTTTATGGCGACGGCATCCGTCAAAGGTAGGTACAGCCTTTGTTGTTTCGGTCCTTTTTTTCTTCTACGCGGAATAAGTTGTCTTTGTTTTAAAATTATTTATAAGTAGCCTTTTGTTTCTCCTTGGTTGTATGGCGTATTGTTGCTAACGGTTCCCTGCTAACGTGCTTGGTGCAAGGACTTTATTGTTTACTAAACTTATCGTGTAAGTTTTGTTACGTTTCGGATCTTGAATTCAATGCAACCATTTTTTTGCTTGCTTTTGAATGTTTCGTTTTAAACTTTCTTGATTAAGTAATCCTTTGTTTGTTCGTAAGTACATTGATTTCAGATTGTTTTTGTCCGACGCAAAAATATAATTTTAAGATAATTATTTTTATATATTGTCGTTCGGCATCCAAAACCGCGAACGTGACGTTTATAAAATTTTACAGGAGACACTAGAAAACTTAAACCGTATGACTGACGGTATGATTTGTAAAATTTTTAGTCTCCTGTTAATTTTTATAAAAGTCTCGTTCGCGATTTTGGATGCCGAACGACGAAATAATAATAATAATAAATTAAGGTGCCATTTATCTTATTCAACAATGTCGGCCTACTAGGTATATGAGATAAGCAGCATTATTAACTACTTACATGTATATATTTTCCATATAAAAGACATCAACGACATTTAATTTTTTTAATGTACTGTGTTACAAATGGGTAGTTTCGCATATTTCGTTCGACCTTCTCCAAATTTGAAGAGACCTCGCTGAAGGTTGTTGCCAATCAAATCAGGATGAAGACTTCAAAGCGCCTGGCTCCTTCCTATTTCTATCCAAATCATAAGGACTTACCTCAAAGTAAATCGTCTCATTAAATTGTATCGTTCGGGTAAAAACTTCCGCGGAAGATCAAACGGTCCTTTGCAGCGCGTGTACGGTGCCCGCCCAACACACTCGTGGGAAGCAACAAATTACACCGAAACATTATTAGGCGGATTCCGAGTTAGAGTATCGCATTAGCCCGCAAATTATACAAAAAGCACCTCATGAAAGCGTAATGCTGGTGAAAGGGTGCGCAGAAGGCTATGTCTTTGACCACGTCTCCCAGGAAAAGGATCGCTCTGTGCTAATTTCCAAACTCGGTTTCGCACAGATAAGGATAGACTCAAGAGAGGTGCGGTGCGTCTTTGATGTAGCCAGCCCTCTGACTCGGGGATGAGAGCTTTCAATGAAAGGATTTTTTTCATCTTCTTTCCCTTTGTACTTAATTTAAATTTCGTTTATATCAATGCTCCGAGTTTCCTTTTGGGTGTGTTTTTTCTTTTACTTTGTCGCGTTTATCCTCTTCAATTTGTTATATTCGAGCGTTGAGAGTTCGCTTTGTAATTAAATTTAGTGTTCCTAATCTCTTCGTTTCTAATTTTTTTCTTATCCATTTGTGCCTCCCGTTTGAAGTCGAGACTACCGGTGTAATTGCAATTTATAAATTAGGTGGCTCTTTGATTCGTATACTCGCAAACGTTCTCAGCTAATATTTTTAAGTCCGTTGTTTTCTCTTCTGTCGTCAAGTTACTCAATCTGGTTAAGTGTATTCCTGCAAGCCATTACTGGAATGAAAACAATCACGGACACAGATATGCGGCGGGCGGGCGAAACTTTTTAAGTCCTTTCTAAATAACAGAACAGATGCCTGTTTATTCAACACAGGCGTAATTATTCTTATCCACGTCTCTACGGTGTAGAGTCTACACTCCTCAAAAATAATCATGCAGTAGGAATGTTTCGCCTGTCACTAAAATCTAATCAATTTTCTGGCGGTGTTAGCGCATCAGTTGGGAGGAGCTAGGTTCGATTCCGACATGTACCAATTTCTTCGACATTCGACTTTGATTTGTAAGTTCGTGAAGGGAAATAGGAAATATCATGATAAAAACTGAGTTTCTGCGTGATGACCAATACGCGATGTAAACTTAGGCCTTTGCATCTACGTAATGAGATGATTTATGCAGCGTTCAGTGGCAACTTCACTTACACTAGATGGGTGAAAGGGCCACTGGGACATTGTATTTTAGATGGGGTAGGCTTGCCCAGCACCTATACTATCAGCTTAGTCGGCCTAGCCCACAGGAAAGACAAGTCGATACGTGCGGAACCAACCAAGTCGCGGGTTTCCTCACGATGTTTTCCTTCACAGTTAGCGTGCGGTATTGCTACTGCAAATTCGCAGATGTACGTAACTTTGAAAATAAACAAAGCGATAGGTACAAACCCGCACTGGGAATCGAACCTGGGTCGCCGATGTACGCGTGCTAATTAAGCCCAAAGTTTCCCTGAAGTGGGACGTACGCAGTGCTTATTTTATGCAGCAGTGCTTATGAGCGGCATAATTATTCAAGCCGTTGTTATGATATGCCTGCGACTAGTTTTTCGTGAGTCTTTGACGGCGCCAGGGGCTGCACTTCCCCTTTGTCGCAAGTTTCGTCGTACCGTTAAGAGGCCGGCACAAAGTTGCCTCAAACAACCTGCATCCTACGAAGTAGCACAAAGACACTTTGTCTCTCAACCTTTCGAGATTGAAACATCAAAGCTATTGACAACTCTTTTGATCTTTTCAAACCAATCAATGTAACTAACCGTCTACTCGGAGTTGTATTGAAATGTACTTAGAGAAGGTCGGTCGGAGTATTCGGGACACATTTCGTGGTAACATGTAAAATTTTACATCTGAGCTTATTAGAAACATCAGAATGTTCTGTTACGATATTATTTCTATTGAAACACATCGATTTCAATCAATCAGGCCTGTTTCATAAGAAAGAAGACTTATAGCTTTTAATTTCAGTCTGTTTTTCCTCGAACAGTTCGTTATCGAAGTGATGATGTATTGTAAAGGTGCCGTAAGACAAAGAGTTTGTCGCGCGGAGTAAGTTAAAACACACAGAGCGTTTCCTGTGCCTCACACAAAGGCGTCACTTTGCGGGCTCGCCTTTGAGCTGCGCGAGTGTGGGCCACCTTAATAACCTACTAATAGCTCTTAGTGTTCACGGGCGAGGATATGTGATCTAGAGGTGTTGGCTGACGGAAGATGGCTTCGTGTAATTAGAAAAAGAAAAAACCGGCCAAGTGCGAGTCGGACTCGCGCACGAAGTCCGTACTATTATATATATTACATTAGACACAAGTCACGTTGGTTGTATGTCAGCCCACCTTAAATATTTATTTTATTTTAATTTAATTGTTTATTTTTGAAGCTAATATAGAACTAAATATTCTGTGAATATTTCAAGCGTCTACCTGTTGCCGTTTTTAATATCGAGCAAAAACGGCAAAAAAAAAAAGTTTGTTGTATGGGAGCCCCCATTGAATGCTTATTTTATTCTATTTTTAGTATTTGTTGTTATAGCGGCAACATAAATACATCATCTGTGAAAATTTCAACTGCCTGGCTATCACGGTTCATGAGATACAGCCTGGTGACAGACAGACAGACAGACGGACAGTGAAGTCTTAGTAATAGGGTCCCGTTTGGCACCTTTCGGGTACGGAACCTTGATTTTGAAAAGATATAGAACCGAAGATTGAAAAGATATAACCTTTAACTAAGGCAGACAGTACATCAATATTTATTAAGTCCGTTTCTCTGGTTTCCTCCACACAGGGTAACCTAGCGAGGAGACCAGGGTTACACTTACGCACGTTACGGGTAGAACTCAGTAGGCCACTAATTTTACAATCAAAGAACATGGTTTTATATCACCTGTTATTTTTAGGCTCACTCTGTAACTTAGTAAGAAGCAAATAAATGAATAAAGTATTATTGTTATTATTACATGGCTGCTCTCTACTTATCGTTTGATTGATTGAACATTCTTTATTGCGCTAAAGCAATTTTGTGAAAAGGCGAGCTTAATGCTAGAAGTATTTTCTTCCAGCTTACCCTCGTTAATGTAAAGAAAAAGGCGTAGTGCCCAAAAAAAAATCGTTATTATATGTTACGAGTGATTAAGCAACAAATATCTATAGGTCGCTCAGCTACCCTAAGTGTGACCACAAATACTTTAACAAATAAATGACTCTACACACCTACCTGTAAGGTGTTAAGATAACAAACAAGTGAAGGATAAAAATGTGAAGATTAGACGAAAAGTGGGAAAGCAATTTTTTTCGCGTAATTAATTAATGCTACTTTAATTAAGGCAGCTTTTACCTAAACAGACTGTGAGATTGTAACGTTCCAAATAAGATTTCACAAGAAGCGCCTTCAAAGAGAGCACCCCTAATAAATACTGAAGAGTCCTCGCACGTGTTTATCAAAGACATCCTTTCGTTACTTACCGTCTGAATGGCCTCAAAAGAAACTCGTGTAAAATGTTCCACAAAGTGCCGTATCAAAGGGAAAGGCGGGCGCAAATATCTGTTTCGCAAACTAGTAAAAACGAACCACTCAAAGGTACTGCGTACTCGCGGCAAATTAGGCGGAGTTAAATACGAGCGCCGCCGCTGCTCACAAACGTATAACTTTCAAAGTGACTCGCTCATCATTTATGTAAGTCGCCGTAATCGTCAAACGGCTCCCAGGAGTTTTGTTTTGACAACATTACGCGTTCGGACCGAGATCGCGGCCGAAGACGCGCACATGTGTATCCATTTATTGCCCAATTCCCATATAATTTAACTTTGCGATCAAAGCGGAATTTTGCGAGTGCTTCCCGCGGGCTGGTGCGAGCGGGCCGCCGCCGCCATCGGAGTTCTGAGATCAAATGCTGGGCCAAATTAGTCACTCACCGTCTCTCTATCTCAAAGCCGATCCGTAGCAAAGTTTGCGCGAAGATGACATCAAAAGGAAACCACACACTGGGGTGGCGCCCGCCGCCGCCCGCCCGCCCTGCGCCCCCAGTCTTATTCTTAAATCCGCCGTGTCCCAGTCTATCTTATTGACACACGCGACGCCGCCTCTGTCGACTTGTGACCCAACTCCGCCCGGCTCCGTCTTTGGCAACACTTATTTAGTTAATTAATACGGAATGTCCCGTCAACTTCTCTGCCGGAGTCGGATAGAAACACTAGTTTCACTTGCGATGCGAGCTTCTGTAAAGGAAATAACGATGTCCCGTTTACACAAGACCGTACGTTCGTCGTTCTTTTCTTTAGTCCAAATTTGTAACTTCAAATATGGCGTGCTTCCCATACAAATTCAGTGACTTATTGAAGCCCATATAGGGTATGAATTTCCAAACAAACACCGAAACAACTAACTTTTGTTTAAAAACAGCAGCCTAAAATCATTTTCCCTAATATTTCCAATTTTCAAAAATGACTAAGTTTCTTACATTTTATCCCCTATGCAACCTAAGGGATGGGGAATTTTAAAAAATCCCCTTTTAGTGCTCACCTAGGTCACATAAGAAACTGTACTCTAGGCTTATCGGTTTAGGCTGTGCATGCATCGTCTGTCAATCAGCCGCTGTAATATAAGAATAGCCGTGTGGCGCCGGATTAAGAATAGCGTCACGCCGTTTCATTCCGTGGATGACTTAGAAGGCGACTAAGGAAATCAATTACCGGGAGACGGGCAGCAGCGTCTTCCTGAGATTCCAACGCATACTGCGATCGCCAACCCGCCTGCCAAGCGTGGCGATTATGGCAAAACCTCTCATGGTTATGAAAACCACGAAGGAGGACTATGTCCTGCAGTGGGCGTCAAATGGCTGATGATGATGATGATGAATATAAGAATATTCGTCATAACTTTTATATGGTTAGATAAGTATTTTATATGAACAGAAAGAGAAGACTAATGCAAGTGTACGTATAGTTCGTACGCAAAATTGCAAATGGTGCTGTCGGACAGTACGATATAAATTTAGTAACGTTGATCCACCAATTCCAGACTATTAGGACGGTTCCAAATAACCTGATGTAAATGGATCATCCCTTTTGATCTCTAATATGTGGCATGGTACTTAGTCGGCCTTTGTCTTTGTGTTGCTGTTCGCTGAATTGGTTGACCCAATCAAATAATTTTAATTTTCGCCTAATGTCACTAATGTAGAACTTGTCGGATCTGTAGTGGAGAAGTAGAGAATTTCACTTTACGCAACAATTTCGCAGTGATTTCGGAGACTGACAAGTTGGAAATCATTATAAAACTGTTTCTTGGCCTAACAACTTGTGTTCCACATTAACTGTTTTAAAATATGAGTTTCACTGTGCCCATCTGACCTTCGTTTATATGACCTGCAATTTCTAAAAGACATACATTTTCCAACAACTCTAAAGTTTAAAGTCGGTTGGAAAGTATTCTTTTATATTTCCGAGTTTTTCTGAAACTCTCCAAAGATGAAAGAGGTGTGTTAGGTTTCTCTAAGTTGGCAGCGGAAGCCTTAGAAACAACTGGCAGGTATGAGCCAACTCGGAACTGCGATGAACTAAAGTTTGGCCAGTTCACGCTTCACCAAAGCGAAATTCTAACGTATTCATCACGTTCCCAGTTCCCAGCCACAAATATAGTAAGTTTGTGCTGTTGTGATGATACAAAAAAAGTATTACCTACCTAATATTCCTTCCGGCTCAAAATGTTGAATTCCTGAGATGTTGAATTAGCAAAATGTTGAATCCCAAAATGTTGAATTCATAGTTGTCATAAACTGATAAACTCTCAAAATATTGAATGAACATTTTAATCCTTGTATGCTCACAATGTTGAATTCATTGATTTGATTTCATTATTTTTTTGTTTACTTTGTATAGTACTAGATTTGACGCCATGGCCTGATAGGAGAAAATAAGTTTGTCTTAGCACTTTTTATATTAATTATAATAATAATTGCCTACATAATTTCTTTTCCATAACGTCTTTTTTTTCTTTACAAAGAAAATCATATTCCATCACTAAACCATTCTTGCCCACAAAATTCCCAGATATGCAATTTGGAAATGTATTTGGGTCATCTTTCAGGAAGTAACTGTCGCTATTATGGTTTAATAAGTAAATAAAGTCCCCGATGATGAGGGATGGGCCGGCGGTGGGGAGTATAAGGGTCCCTTTTTAGTTTTTTGCTCATATAACATTTTCAAAACTACACGAGTTCTGATTTCGTTAATATGCTTAGGTTAATTAATTATTTGGTTAATTCAACATTTTGGAAATTGAAATCCAACATTTGGCGTACTCAACATTTTATGATTTTGCAAATTAAAAATCTCAGGAATTCAACATTTTATGAATTCAACATTGTGAGCCGTCCTTAGAGCTTATCGTAGAGCACTCACAACAGCAGATTAAGCTCAAAGACGGATATGAATGGAACCTAGGTGGTGATGTTTGCCTTTGTCTTTGTTAACATCTGCATTCTGACTCATGATTTTAGTACAGTCCACTACCCGTTATAGGTGGAGCTAATAATATTCTTGAGTTCAACAATCCTCTTCCTTTAGTATGGGACCAAAGCACAGTCTATATAAATACAGACTTATCTCCATAAATTGAGTATAGTGACCACTCGCTTCTGCTGAGAGAGAGAGAGAGGTAGAGAACACCGAGCTACGATGCTTGTGTCGGGTTTCGACGGCCTAAGCGTAATCTGTATAAAACCGAAGTCTCCAAATTATCAAAATCCCAATCGACCAAAAGATAACGAGCGTCTAAGCCGCTCGGCTAGACCCTCGGGTCGCGTCGGAGAATGCGTCTGCATTGTGCGCAAGAGTTTACGACTCGCCGCCACAATTCCCGGAATCGCCGGGTTGCTGGTGTAGAGGTGTCCCTGCCTCGATTTTGCTACAGTAGCTGCGAGTTCTTGAACCAGGCAACCGTCCATCCCTGTTGCTCATAGTGAGTTAAACAGAGACGGTTGTGTGCAAGGTTCTGAGTCGAAGAAGAGGTGTTTCTCCCCGACTATCTCCGTCGTCCCTTTCAAAGTTTATCTGATGCAAAGATTGCCGTTCGGTTATAAATAACGGATGTAATTATGTTTGCTCTTTTACTTTGGTTTTCGATTAAAAAACGCTTATAATTTCCACGAAGTCACCAATGTCCTGATATCGAAGCAACTGGAAGCTACTGTGAATATTTGTGTTCAAAGCGAGACATGCAGTAAAGAAAGTAACACCTGCTCTGAACCTCCTTAGTTAGACAGTAGGTGTCAAATAGCTTCTTGACCACCACATTGAAATTCATCATTCGTCACACCGCACCACACTTCATATTCTAGCCTCACGAGAGTTTTTGTCCCATATTGCCTTGTAATACGGCGAGAGTTCGTTCCGTTGCAGTAATATCATCTCTACCAATGCCCTATAGGGCTGGTAGTTGTTTACTTCGGCGTTCTATTGAGCGGACCGGTTCCGTCCAAGTGGAGGAATGCCGCCAGGCACGTACGGAGGCCCTTGGGGGTCCGTACTAGATCAGACCCCCCGTGACTCTCCTCGAAGATAGTCTACATGCTTGATTTTAAAAACTCTTAGCTCAATTCTTAGAATTACGCCTAGTATTTGTATTTGTGATTTTGTGATGTATGTATGTATGTATGTATGTGTGATGTATTTGAGGGATGTCAAAAAAGGACTCTTATTACAAACGAAACCCTTAGAAGGATATACTTATTAATGTTTGGCTTTTAAACTAGAATATTTTCATCATAGTGTGATCTACAAACTTATGGGGTTTTCTGATAGCTATGAACTCGCGTTGGTAGTATCTTACTGCGCATTGTTTCATTGCTACCTACTCATCAGCTTCACAAAATTCTGCTTAGTTCGAGTTTCCATTCGTCCTCATTGTAATTGTAATCGTAACATTGAAAGAAAAAAAAAATCGTGCCTCGTTGACACTATCCTTTCCCTGACTCCGCACCTGGCTGCCGCTCGTCGTTTGACGTTTTTGCCGCGCCGCGGCCCACGCGCGGCGAGTCGGCGCCAGCGCCGCTTCCCGCCTGTATGTTAATGTCCACTCCGATCCCCCATTTACACCCAGCAGACCGCAACATTTTTTCTTCATACCTTCTCATCTCTCTGGTACTGCTGGCATCTGAACCTTTGCATAAGTCCGTAACATAGTGTGCACGCATGTGTTGTCTAATGTACGGCCTCTCTATTTATCTCAATCGAAATAAGCAATTTTTTTTATTTTTTATGCTGCCCCCAGCACCGATAACTACCTTCGCGAAGCAGCCTGCACACGTATCATAGATTTCATAATTTATTGACGCAAATCGTTAAAGAGTATATAAGAAATTGCTAGCTTCCTCACACCTTTGAATTGGCTCCCCAAGCGACGTGTTCAAACGATGCACTTTACACTATCCCCGACACTTCTTCGCAATCGCCTCTTTCTTGGTCTAATCTCGGTATTATGTTAATGTGCACTCCGGTAGAGGTTATTAACGTTGAACGCCGTGCGCGAGTCGAGATCTTGGATAACCAGAGTCACTGGGAATTTATTCATTTGGGCTTGTCTCGAAATGTCATACATAAGCAGCCCATTTGAAATGTAATACATACGTCCCACTGTAGAGCACAGGCCTTCTCTCGGGGAGAGATTATGGGCTTAATCACCACGCGTGCCCATCGCGGATTGGCGGTTTCAAGCGCTGAGGTATGTGAATAGCTCAGACACTCAGGTTTCCTCACGATGTTTTCCTTCACAGTTAGCGAGTGGTATTGCTACTATAACAAATGTACATAACTTAGAAAACACACATGCCCGCACTCGAAAAAACATAATCTTTGCCTCTACCTTTGCCGTTACTTGAAAAAAGTGTCACTTGTCATTGTCACGTCGTGCAAGATAATAATCTGTGTTGCCTGTTTGTTGATTCGAATAGATCGTGCAAATTTTTTCTCTCATCTTTCGTTCACAGATAATAATTCGATTCGATCCACAAACTATAAAAACTTTCCGAAAAACGATACATAGTAAAGTAATCTTCAAGAGAATGAACACTGTGTCTCTCCCAAATTCGGTCAACTCCACGAGCTGTAGACGTTTAATAATGATATCTGGTGTATTCAAACGGTCGGACGCTCGTTTCGCAAGACAATCAAAAGAATAATTTAATTGGCCGGCGCCTATCTGTCTATAATATCTATCTATACTATTAAAATTAGTGGAATGAATCAAATAATTGTCAATACCATGTCAGTGAGCGGTGGTAGTCTAGTGGGTAGAACATTGGACTTGGAAGCGGGAGACCCAGGTTCGATTCCCAGTGCGGGCATGTACCTATGACTGCTTTCTAAGTTATGCACATTTGTGAAGTTATGGTAGCAATACTACTCGCTAACGGTGAAGGAAAAGGTCGTGAGGAAACCTGATTGTCTAAGCTATTCACATCGGCTTGAAATCGCCAATCCGCGGTGGGCACGCGTGGTGATTAAGCCCATACTCTCTCTCTCTGCGAGAAGGCCTGTGCCCCACAGTGGGACGTATATAGGCTGCTTATGTTATGTCAGTATTGTAGGGAACTTAGCCGCAGTGTGTGTGTTGATGCACAAGGACGCGGCCGAGTCAATGGCAGCGCAAACAGACAGCGATCATCCGCCATTACCTGATTGTCGCTGGCAAATACGTGACCCAGGGCTGTGCACAGATACAGAGAGTAACATTATTACGGGACCCGATTAGAGGCTCTTAAAAATAATGGAAATCACTGTACAAATAATGACTTCAACATAAATAATCGCACTGCGGAAAAAAGTGTTACACTGCAATAAAATGAATTCCCTATAATAAAAATACATCGGACTACAAATTAATTTCGGTGGTTATAAATGTATTGTTATTATTTATGTATATCAGACCATATGTCCATATACGTTGTAATTTACAAAAACATTATATTTACAATATATTTCACAAAAGTCAGCAATGTCTCAAAAAAAAGAAACTAAATTAAATTCATAAATATCATAAAATGTGAAAAATTAAAACTATACGACGACCTCGTGGCGCAGCGGTAGTGCATCTGCATACCATGCGAGAGGTCCCGGGTTCGAATCCCGGCTGGGGACAAAAAAAAACCCAAGTCTTGGATGTTTACATGTTTGTGATGTCGTTGTTTCTGGTTCCCACGACACAGGGTATCCTAGTGTGGGGCCAGAAGCAATGTATGTGCCTGTATGTAAATGTTTATGTTTATATATAAATACAAAACTAAAATAACCTGATGCTTGCCTACACAGTAAGAGTAAAGGAATGGAGCAGGCAATCAGCTATACAGCTTACCTGCTCCATGCCTGAAACACAGACGCGCATGCATTAGCGACCAGTTCACAAACACCTCTTAAATTTATGGGTTTCACTACAAATTAATGTTTCGCGCGAAGTAAAAAATGAAGGAATTTCTACAGTTGTTCTAAAAATCTAATTTCAAGTGAAAGCACATGCCATTTTGTTTTTCTTTTTGTTGCCAACGTCCTTAAAGTAACTGAGTAGAGTGTGAAGCTCGATATGAAGTCTACAGTAACAACGAAGTAAAAAAAGAAGAAAATGTAGTTTTTCTAAAATTGTGATTAAATTCACTGAATGCGATATTATTTTTCTTCTACGTCTATCTGGCAAACCTACACCGGCTGTTGTCGGTTTGTAGCTGGTACTGAATTAACTGTGATCTACTTCCCTAGTGCTTGAAGAGGAAAAATAAATAACACTGAACAGAATTTCAGTTCCACACGCAATATTTCTGTAACATCTTAAGTCCAACTATTATGTCTAAATTAATAATTTCTCAAATTGCGAAAAGGAAGAGTATTCGTTCCACGCGCTACTTTCTGCGCTGCGATAGGTTACACTTCGCATAACTTTCCCATTTCTCAACTTTACAAAAAACAAAAAAATTATAAATGTGACAATCACAAGCAACCTGATCTATCCTTTGTGAGTTATCCTTTGGTGAATTTCTCCTTCTTTCCTTGTTTCAGAATGTCATTCTCGTGCCACAATTGAAGCTGCTAGTTTCTGCTGGTAAGTTTTTTTCTAGTTCTGTAAGTTGTGTTAAACATTTGCGAGTTGGTTATCGATGTCGTACGATAACACAACTCGCAATTTTCAAGCTTAATCACCGTTTTCCAAAGGACAAAGGCGCCGTAACTACACTAGGCACACCCTTAAACTCGTACGTAACCAAGAGGTGTAATTGCTTACTGACCGGTCGCCAGTCAGCAGGATTCGTTCGGTAGAGTAACAACCACCACTCAGCGGTTACGTACGGCGTTGCTTCAGTTGCTCTGGCCTTCCTATTGTGACGAGGCCAGATTTCAGCAATAATGAGGGAGTGTCGAAGTGAGAGTTAAAGAATGTGCCGAATATAAAATGAAACTGCCCCTGGATGGAAGTACAATTATTTTTGTTGGTTTTACAAGCATAATTTTTATGTGTTATGTATTTTATTTTTCTATTAGACCGTGAAAAAATATTTAATTGTTTGAGGCCCATAGGTTGGATTTCTTAAAGGAAACTCGATGTTCTACTGTCGATTTTCTCTTCTTTCTCCATCAAATCGTTCAAGGTTCACTGCCGAATATAGTGATAGATTTGTTAGTTTCATCATAGACTCATTGAACCTTAGATCTGAATATTATAAAAATACGCATTAAGTAGTAATCCCAACTGTTAAAGTAACATCTAAAGTTTAAGAAAAATTGTTATTATTTTTAAGCCCACTTAATCATTCGATGTATGGCTTATAAAATAAATAAGATTAAAAAAAAACTTTTTATTTTAAATTCAACTTTTCATTCTATATCTAGAATAACCTCTGCCACGACGTCACATAGTTTTCAAACGAACACGTACCTAAGTCTGAGGGCCAATTTCTGAATTGAGAATTTCGCTAAGTAAATACTTAAGTAACGTTCTGTCACGCTCTTCTGAGAAATTCGAAGAGACAACACTACAGTTAACCATTTACTTAGCGAAATTCTCAATTCAGCAACTGGCCATGAGTCGTAACCGGTCGAATTTTTACTAACTTAATGACGTCACGTCCATGGTATGTAGCGTTTTCGGCGTTTGAAACGCCGTAGTCGATCAAAGATTAAACACAATATTTTTAAATTGAATTTCCACATGTTCTACTTTAATGTATTCAAATGGATATATTTATGTTCGTTAGGCACAGTATTTGTAACATTCAGTGGCTAAACTAAACGTGTTGTCTCTAATTGTCTTGCCTTCTTCTGGCATCCAAAACAAAGCCCGTGCTGGTGTCTACGCTATCATAGAGGTTTTCATAGGTAGAGGTTTCATTGACGTTGACATGATTCATTCTTCTCTGACTATTACTTAAGTCTTATCGCATTACATTTCACATTGATGAAACCCATGGACTGAGTTTTTATTTTACGCCCGGATTAAACATGTAGTCAGGACACATTATCTTTACTGCAGTCCACTAAACTTTCAAGTTTCTTGTTTTTTCACTTGTTAACGTGTATCGGACGATACGCTCTTAAAGATTTTACATAATAAAAAACAGTTTTACCACTTTGAATTTGGATTCATAGTTTCGAACCAAAACGGTCGGAAGTCACGAATATTTGCTAATATGCTATGCCATTATTTTGATTAATAATACTGTTCATCATAATGGAACCGGCTATGCTCGGAGTCACTTTGATGGCTCACATCAGAAATCAGCCCATCTGCCAAAGACCTGAGGTGACTGACCCAGCCTATAAGATTAGCAAGTTGAAGTGACAGTGGGCCGATCACATATAAGAATCTGTGGTCGATGGGGTGCAACTTGCAAGTGGAGGCCACAAACTTGCGAAGGCAGTGTAGGACGCCCACCGACCGACGATCTGAGTATGGCCGAGGACAGAAAGAAGTGGCGTGCCTTGGGGGAGTCCTTTGTCCAGTAGTGGACAAATACGGGCTCATTGATCATAATGAAAAGAACATTCCATCGAAATATTGCTAAGTTGGTCCTTCGAGCCAGATAGTAAGTATAGCAACAAATAGTTAATTAAATTCAAAACGCGTAAGTCCCATACGCTGATTACCATAAGCTGACAAAGGGGCGAAGTAACCCTTTGACGAATTAGTTGCCTAACGATAGTTAATGCGTAGGTATCGAGTGGTATTGTTGAGAGTTTGTTTTATTCTGCGACCAATCAGTTTGGTAATTTAAAGTTTTGTGGGCAGCAAAGCATCAGATCAAAGTGAATGAGAAAAATGTGGTGTATTTATATGTACCTTGATATAGATATATCCAATTATAACTTATGAGGTTTAAAAAATAAAAACCGACTTCGAAACAGCTGTAGTGTTTCGAAGTCGGTTTTTATTTTTTATTTCAATTTTTTTATTTTTCAATTTTTAGTGCGGGTGCGGGAGATAAATAAAAGTCCCTTATAACCATAATTTACCCTACTTAATTCGTTGCTTTAAAATTTGATGTTCTAAATTTCCATCTCCGGAAGTCTTCACCAGAGCATCACTAAATTAACTTGGGACTACTTTTACGCTATTTTATTAAACATACGGATATTGCCAAAGGATGGGCCCCATTAGGGCTTATTTACTGCTGTCCATTGAAGATTTACTGCTGTCCATTGAAGAGTTCCGTTCTCCATCTCTGAAAGTCTCCATCAGATCTTCACCAAATTAAAATGGGACCAATGGAACTTTATACCTGTTCGAACAAAAAAAGAATTGTCGAAATCGGTTAAGATTTGACGGAGTTATGGAGGAATATAGGAAAATATATATATATATTCCTATATTCCTATATATATATATATACGCGTCGAATTGATAACCTCCTCCTTTTTTGAAGTCGGTTAATAAATAGCTTGCACTAATTTTACTGTTTTAGCTTTAAAGTAAATTTTTGGGGACCGAGCCCGGACCCTCGTATCAGATTCAGAATCTTGATTTCGATGATGCAACATGTTTATAACCCACTTTCTAAAATTTACAAAGCGTTTTTAATAACCTATTTACAAAGCGTGTTTAGAGACATTCAAGCTTTATTTTACAGTGGTAATATTTTTTTAGTTTATTTATAGCAACGGAAATGATTGTATAGATAGTGGGAAGTATTTTTATTGATAGCGTTTATTTTATTTCACTGTTTCGCAGTTTTCTCCATAGTGAAGTAAAGTAGAGTTGTTCTATGCTTTTGCATCTATCCTTTTTTTACCTGAGACAGATGTATCGTTGATGCGGCGACATAGTGAAAATCAAAATAGATAGGACAGGACCGAAATGGCAGCGCTAATCAAGTTAGTATATCATGCGCCTAGGCAAACAAATAAAATTAAAGTTGGCAACGCGCTGGTGTAGTCTAATGACGCGCAATTAAAACCTGATGATACTATTAAGCGACGCGGCCGCGTTTCAAAATTAATTTCCTTCGTTACTCGATGCGCCGCCGCAGTACGTATCTTGAATATCGTTACTGGATATCGTGACTATTTGTGACATACCGTGTATTACTTGTACACCCTCCTAATGCCGCGATAATACACTACTTGCGGGAGGAACTGAGCAAGAAACTAGAGAAGATGCTTAGAAACTAAGACTCTTCTTATTTTTCTGAAGGTTCCTCTTAGTCTCCACTATTGCAGATCGGCAGTCAGCTGTTTGCGTCGTTTCTCGGCAATCCTATTAATTACGTAAGATTTAAGCTAACGTCCAGCATTTTTTTACTATGGGAGGAATTAACTTTGTTAAATCCTTCCCATTTTTTCGTTCAATCAATGAAACGGCCCACAATTGCCTACTGTTGGACATAGGGCTTCCACTTCTTTCTATCCTCGGCCGTACTCATCCAGCTGCTGTGAGCAATCTGCTTTAGATCGTCGATCCAGCGAGCTGGTGGGCATCCACCCTACTCGCCAGTTCGTTGTCTGTTTAATAGATAGATGATGGCCTGACTTTGGATACATCTGTCGCTAAAGGTGGTTTACTCAGTGCTTCATTAACTGACATCACATAGTGCCGGTTTCGGAATTGAGAATTTCACTAAGTCAATACTTAAGTAACGTCCTGTCTCGCTCTTTTCTGGGAAATTCGAAGAGATAGCACTGCAGTTAATTATTTAGGTACTAAGCGAGATTCTCAATTCAGAAACTTGCCCATAGAGTTTGGTCACGCTATCAAATGTGCATCGTAGAAACAGTAGGTACTTCATTTTTTTTTCATTCCATCTGAAAATACCTCAATGAGGTATTTGATGGATAACACACATCAGAAATGAGACAATTCGGCAAAGAACCAAAGTGAGTTACAAAGCCTATAAGATCAGCTAGTTAAAGTGGCAGTGGGCGGGTCGCATATCAGCCGAAGAACCGATGTTCAATGGGGTGCAAAGGTTCTCGAGTGGAGACCACGACCTGGCGAACGTAGCGTAGAACGCCCACCAGCTCGCTGGACCGACGATCTGAGGCAGATTGCTGGCATCGGCTGGATGAGGATGGTCGAGGATACAAAGAAGTGACCCGTCTTGGGGAGGCACATGTCCAGCAGAAGACGAATACGGGCTTATGGATTAACTAGCTGTTGCCCGCGACTTCGTCCGCATGGTAATTTTGATAGGTATTTTTCCTGGATAAAAAATAGCCTATGCGCTAATCCAGACTATAATCTATCTCTGTGCAAAACTTCATCCGGATCCGTTCAGCCGTTTTTGCGTGAAAGAGTCCATCTATACATAAAAACTTTTGCGTTTATAATATTAGTAAGGTTTGAGATCTTGTATGTCGGAAAATCACAGTGTGACGTGTGACCCCCCCCCCCGGACTACACGACAATAAATTATTGCCTAAAAAGACATCTTTCGTAACAGCCAATGCTACCAACTTAGCCTGCCGGTGGCCCGGAGATCTGGGCCTAGATTCTGTTAATGCATTGTAGTAACATGACAACTGTATGAACATGGGCGGTTTTTATTTCATGGCTGCTTTAAGTCTACGCGGGCACACCCATCAAACCTTCTAGGCGTCAATGCCAATGGTACGAAAAAACACGTCACGTGACCCGACAGTGTACCTGTCATTATACTACAATGCACTAACAGAATCGAGGCCCTGAACATAATTTTGGTCACCTTGTTGAGTACTAACGGTAACATTTTCTCGAAGCCAACTATTTAATAAAGACTTTTAATAAAATTTGTCTGCCATCGACACGTTAAGAAGAAGATAGCTCGAAATGACCAAGTCGCTTTTCGGGTCTCCCGTAAAAATGTCTCGAGCTGCCTTGCATATAATTCGTTTCTTAGCTGAGCATTTCGCATCGAGATTCTTTCGAAACCAAGAATGAATACAATTCGGACCGTCCGTCCCTCTGAATATGAAATATGATATTGAAAATACCGAATGTCAGCCATGCGGCACAAGTCGACTGACTTGTGGTCAGACAGGACACGAGGACGCTCGGCTGGAGGCTTGAATTCATATCCGATATTTTTGCTGCCTGAGTGATCTAGCCTAGCTAGGTAGTTGCTATGGTGTATGGGTGGTATGGATGTGCGAAAGTGGATGTAGTTCAAAAAGCAAATTTTATTCCAGTAACACGAAAACGGTGACTTATTATAATTGTGAGAATGAAGGTCATCTGGGGAATGTGGTAAGATCCGTGTATCAAGCCTACTTCGTCTAAAAAACAATGTCCCAGGCAGTGCAGCGTCCGAGTGGTACATTCACTCATCTAGTGTGAGTAAAGGTGCCACTGGACGCTGTATAAATCATCTCATTACGTAGATGCAAAAGCCAAAGAAAGTTATGTATTAATGAAAATGAACAATTATTATTATATTGACACCACAAAAGTCCAAGCGATATAAGCTTGTTCACTTAATACGTAGGTCTGGGACGTTTGATACATTTTTGATGGTCAAATAGCCAAGTTTGTCTGATTCTTATTGATACCTTTTCCAACTCCTTATTTAGGTCACATGACATGTGACGGCGACATGTAACTCACTTTGTTAATCGAGTCATAAGAGTCACGTTGCAGGTGATGCGCCTTTACAAAACATATACTAAAAACTAGATACTCCATACATAACCAACAGCACATAGCCCTTTGCTTTCGAAGTCTGATAGAAAAGGAATTTGACCAATTCTCAAGAGAGGAAACTGACCGTGTTACGCGCTTGCATAGTTCGTTAGGCCTTTGTCGAAG
This sequence comes from Yponomeuta evonymella, assembly GCA_963969515.1. NCBI lineage: Eukaryota > Metazoa > Arthropoda > Insecta > Lepidoptera > Yponomeutidae > Yponomeuta > Yponomeuta evonymella. Next base: position 3,749,342 of record OZ018354.1, read on the forward strand.
TGTCCGCGACGATCCAACTCGATTGCAAACCCCTCGTGCGTGTAAACAGCTTGTTAAAAACCGGGACGATGCAAATGGGAAGATGTGTTACAGAAATTGCCTATTTTACGAGGATAGGAACATTTTCTGGCTTCTGACAAGCAATGATTATCTCGAGAAAATAAATAGATCGTTTAGGTTTTAGGTTTACAAGAAAAAAAAACCTGAGGGCATTCAGAGGTAAAGGTTCGCCCTCAATCCAAATAATTTGCAAGCAATTCCGCGCTTCCATTGTTTTTCCGACGATTACCTGCCTGATTAAACTCCCGCTGTCGGGGACATCTAGACAGGTGGGCTGGAGATGGCTCGCAATCACGCCAGGGTTCCGTAGCCCTAGGCCCCGTGAATAATGGAATACGGCCTGCGCCTTAATCTTTGGGAACAATGCGCACCTCTGCCGGAGACGTTTTGCATACAATGACTCGCGTACGAGCTTAAAGCCGGAAAAAGTCTGAATAAGAGCATTCAACTCTTTGGACGTTTTTGATGAGATCTCACCGTATTTGGGATTGCATCCCGGTTGATTGCATTTTGACAGCCACCATTTGTTTTTTTATATCAGATCATTCATGTACTCATTAGGCCCCATTCGCTAGAGGGATTTGCAAAAAGCTTTATAGGCTGTCAAAGACTCGTCAGTACATACACTATTCAGTTTTAAAATGAAGTTTCACCAAACGCCGACTGTGGTGAAAATTCTATTTATTGTTGGCGTGGACTCGATTCCATTTGCTCCGCGAAGTCGACAGATTTGGCAGGTCTGCACCGCAACAATTGTTTTTTACTGCAGCTGTCGCAATTTGATTTTGAAACATTGAATTTCATTTTACTTGACTAGACTATTAAATTAAATCTCGACTTGTCACAACCAAACCGGTCGCAGACGTGGAACGCTAAATTAAAACAGTGGTTAACTAAGCCAATTTGTGCTCAGCTTTGTTATGCTGTTTCATTCGTGACCGTCATGAGTTGTTTTGCATACCACAATTCTCGTAGCAGGCGCCGCTGAATGACACTCGATATAAAGTGATGAATAAAAGATTCGCCAATTTGTGTAATAAATACGTCGCGTGCGAGATTTGTGGTCTCTTGAATTTTTTTCTGTAATTGGCGAGGATTTTCAATAAGTTGCCAAGTACATCCTTATAATTTGGGTTAGCGAAGGTAATGACTCTCATTACTTATAACTAATTCGTGGAATCATCATTGTCCGTAACGTGCGTGCATAAGTGGAAATGAAGATGTGTATGAATCAGATAAACTATTGTACAGAAGGTTCTTGTCCATACTTAGAACAAGGATTTGGCAGGTTTTGCTGAAATAGTAATAAATCTAATACAAAAGACGTTTTCCTCAATATGTCGTTTAACAGGATTAGCTGCTACTGGCACAAGTATTGAGCTATTGAATGAGGAGCCCAGTCCAGTCACAATACTCACAATGCCCATATCACGGTAGATTATTATATGATGAAAACGATGGAAAATCTTTTGTGAAGAGATTATGTCCGGCAACTTAGAAAGCTGAACATTTTCCGTTTTATGTCGTCGGACCTCGCAAAATTGAGGGAATGAGCTCAGCAACAATCATTTAGATGTTTGTAATTGTTTAGTTCCTCGATTGACGACCATCACAGCGTTGATAGCAAAACTCATTCAGTGAATCTTGTAATTGTGTAGTTCCTCGATTGACGACCATCAAACACCGTTGACAGCAAAACTCATTCAGTGAATCTTGTAATTGTGTAGTACCTCGATTGACGACCATCAAACAGCGTTGACAGCAAAATTCATTCAGTGAATCTTGTAATATTGTGTAGTACCTCGATTGACGACCATCAAACAGCGTTGACAGCAAAACTCATTCAGTGAATCTTAAAAAATTTTTACACAGACAGGCGACAGACAGTCTCCTCACAAAAACGCCGGTTCTATTTCGGATCGCAGTCTTAAGCAACGCCCAATGAAAATAATAAAAAGTCCCGACCCACATGCATGCAACTACAATATTCTACATTTGATCCGTCCCTACTTTGTCTGCTGCCGTAAATAAAATTATATTCGCGCAGAACTTCCTCGAAATGCACTCCCGATAATAAAAATGCGGTTACACATGTCAAGAAGATGTGCACTTTTATGCCGTGTCTCGCTATGTGATTACCCCGATTGCTTTCGCCGAATGAAAGGCTGGGAAAGAAAACTTACGCTTCTCGCCGAGTGACATCGATTCATATTCTTCGACGTATTCCTGAAGTCTGTTTTTTAATTCGATGCAAAAAAATTACTGTCACTTTGACATGTGCCGTAAACCATCACAACCCGTTACATTAATTTGTTGACGTACTCTGTGTGGACATCAATAAAGTTTATTTTTTAAACGTCGTGACAGGCGACGGCTATAAATAATAATAGATCGCGCGATGTCTTGTTCTGTGTAAATCTGACCGCAGTCGTGAGTGGACGCGGCTTTCATGTAGGATTTTGCGTGGAAAAAATATCACATAATATTGACGTCGTGCCGGCCATAACACTAAGGTTCCAATGAAATCTATGCCAATAAAAAACTGTTATCAAAACAAAAGTAAAAGATCTCTTATTTAAACAATAGAAAACTCTTTCACATGTTGCATTTACTCATGTGGACTCGAAAAACTAGCCAAAATTGTCGAAATCACAAGAGAACACGGGAAACGACATTCGCGTAACCAAGAAAAAAACGGAATGTTTGAAAATAAATTACGTCTTCATGAATGCGTCAGACCTCAATCCCAAGGGTATCAACATCCTAGTGTTGCTAATACGTAAAAGACTAATAATCCCAATTTACTTCCAATCCGGACTTGGCCCCCGTGGTGGAGTATGGCCTATACCTTCCTCAGGGAAGAGACCCGTGCCCCTCGGTGGGGACATAATGGGTTGATGATGATGACTTCCAAATAAAAATTTTGTGTGCTACCTTAGTGTTTTTTTAAATATGTCTCTTTTTATTAGTAAATATTTCATAGAGATCCGTTCAGCCCTCCTGGCGTGATTACGAGTACGTACCAAACATCCATACATACAAACTTTCGCATTTTCAGTAGTAGTAGTAAAATTGGATTGGTATTGTTTACTGTATTGTATTGCTGTGGAATTCTGTAAATAAAATAAAATAAAGATTCATGCGTCTAGGAAGTTTGTTTAGTCTTGTTTAGATTTTTTTACTCCAGTCCCGATTGAAATGCTAGGAGACAGTTTACGAAGTGAACTATCGACGGAAAATCGTTAAAATGTGTTTACGAAGATCGGTCCCCCGTGCGGTTGCGAGTTGCGACCTGTGGCTGGCTGGCCTGTAGCCGGCTCCATAAACCAGTTTAACAACTTCCAGTTTTACGCAGCCACTAAACTGCCGGCCCTTTAAGTGCTGCCGCAAATGGATTTCCGAACTTTCTGACCCAATTAATTGAATCCTGCGCGGTGGTTGCATCCCTTGTGGGTAGGGTTGCTAGGTGACGGAATTACCTACCTTCAGGAAATCGCTAAAAAAATGTTTTTTTCTATCCAAAAAGTAGGTCACATAAATGATATAAGACCCCTCCCCTGTCCTTGTCACAGTTGGTCACACACATTTGTGTGACCCCCCCTCCCTAGTGTGACATCACATAAGAACTTATTAAATTGAAACAGAAGTTTCGAAATTTCGTACATACATATATACATCAACTCACGCCTGTTTTTCAGAGGGGTAGGCAGAGACCAAGGACTCTCACTTGCCACGATCCTGACAGATCACTTTCGCTTCCTCAACATTCAATAGTCGTTGCATGCACACACGCCGGTTAAATTAAAATTAGTTTCATATCACATATCGGCAAGCGCAGCGTAGGACGACCAGCCACAAGATGGACAGATGACCTCATCCAAGTGGCAGGAAGACGCTGGATGCAGGCCGCTTCCAACCGGTCTTTTTGGAAATCTATGAAGGAGTTGACTTCTTGTGGCTGAATGATGATGATGATGATGGTGGTGATTATCAAAGTTATATCAAACATTCGAAAAAAGTAACAAAACAAATTGTTAATAATTAAGTATATTAAATATATTTTTGAAAAGTGACGTCACGAAACTTAGGACCCCTTCCACCCCTTGTCACCCAATGTCACACTTTGACGACCCCCTCCCCCCCTCTTTACGTGTGACGTACTTACTAAGTTGTGTTGCAATCCATCAAGCGCAGAGAAAAGTAATCTATTAAAAACAAAGGAACAAACTTATCGACGAAACAATTTGGATTCATATCGTTAATCTATGTACGGAAAGTTAGCTATATTTAGCCAGGCTGTTGAACAGCCAGTGTAAAAATAGTTTCAGTATCCGATTAATTTATTTATATGTTCTTATACGTAGGTCAAGGTCTACCTACCATGAAAAATGGAGAAATTGTAATTCGGGAACGGGCACCATTGATTCGAGGAAAACGGATTAAAAGTTCTTCCCCATAGAGGACAGCAGGGGAACTATGTACATTGCTTGTGTGATATTATAATCACAACTAGAGGCCCCTCCCTCAACTGAAAATAAGCTGGTCTGTCTAAAATTTTTATTTGACGCCGAGTACAGTTTGATTTATGCTTGAAATGGATCCCACTTTAAATTGAGCCTTATCACCTTCAAATGAAGTCCAAAACCAATGCAACATTTTTACTTCCCGTGCCGGGTTCAAGGGTTAATTAATAGTTTTCAGCCGTACGGAAACCCGTGTTTTTCTTACTTGTTATTCGGCAAAGTCTAATTTCGGAATAAAAGGGCCCAATTACTCTCGGTTAATTGGCTACTATTCGTCTCCGGATGACCATTTCGGCGAACTCTTTCAGGGAAGCCCTAGTAACAAGCCGTTACGGACCTTCGGGCTCCCACGTGCTATGCGCGCGTGACGTGACTGCGTCAATGTTGCCAGATCCTGGCCGGCCAATATAGCTATTAAAATTGAAATAACTACCTATTTAATGTCCTCGTAGTAATGCCCCGAAGCCGGTTTTTTACTCAATACTTTATTGGAGACGTTAGTTTAGTAGGATCTTAAATAACAGATAATGTGTATGATTATAAACCCGGTCGGGCACAGCTTTTGCCTAATTTCTAAATTCTTAGAAAACCTTGATAACTAAAGTGGTGTCCAATATCTAGGAATTCTTTAATCTTAACAATGTTTGTTACTTTAATGCCTTACAATAAATAACACTAAATTCTTCTACCAGATACCGGTTGAATGGGAGTTACTGTAAATTTGTGTTTTTTTACTCAATGGCCCAAAAGTAGCCGGAAAAAAATTCGTGGGCTACTACAAATTTTTCTTAGGCGCCCCGTTGCCAAAAAAAAAATGTAATCAGCGATTAGTCGCCATTTGGGTTACCCAATGGTGATAGTCCGAGATAGTCCGGATGGCGAGAAATCGCCTAATTTGGCAACACTGTTGGGTCAAAAACTTTGCCACCTGAAAAGGACTGGAGAATAAAAAAAAAGTTAATTGACATTTAACTTTGCGGAATTATTGGTAAAATAAAAAATGGCTGCCATGTGAAAATTTGCGCACGTTTTTGTGTTTTAATTTAGATTCTAAGTTATCTATTATGTACGGGCTGAGCACGGTGCATCGCTGCGTGTGCTAACATTGCATTGTTAGACACACTGTTACCGCCCGCCAGTCGGCTCTAGCCACTCGTCAAATATATACACCTACAACTTTAACTAATACAATGTAATTCTGTGCCAATAACTGTGAAGTGAATAAACAGCCATGAAGAGATAAACTACTCGTACTTCTTCTTCGTCCACCACCGTCCGACGTACTCTGCTCTTCTCTTCTCTGCTCGTACATGTGAATTTACCTAGATTGAAGGAATCATATTTGTAATTCTTTTTTTTCTGTTTGTGCAATAAAGTGTTCTCTATCTCTAACTATAATCAAATTTTGCTTTTCTCGAATCGCATTTAGTTTTTGTTTATTCAGGGCTTTTTTATCCTCAGGGTTTCCCCATAGAGAAATAATTTTCCAAAAGCCTTTCTCTGTTCAGAAGGCTGCAGTATCAGTATAAACCACTTTTGTTTATTCATTATACAAATTTGACTGCGACAAGTTTCAAGATGGTATGAAAAACATTACTACTGTTATGGTCGCCCATTGTACTTCATTGTAACTTTCATATTTTATGTCTCTTGTTTCTTGTGTGCAATAAAGAATATTGTTATCTTTTCTTATTATAAATGCGAAAGTTTAGATCTGAATGAAATTTGGCACAGACATTATATTAATTATAAAATGCACATTAAAAATTGCACAAGAACGAAGTCGCAGGCAACCAGCTAGTAAAAAATATATATTGAAAATTTTAAACTGGGGGTGGTTTAATTAAATAAATAAGTAACTTCCACACAACACAATCACTTGTCCTGGACACAAACAGTGCTAAGGGAACCAGGCAAGAACCAGACTTAGGCCATTTGTACGAATTAAATACGACGGCCTCCAGTGTGGATTGAACCCACGACCTCTGGTTTGTCTGAGAAATCAACATATTAGCTTTACAGTAGCTTTACTAGCTCATGTAAACCTTGATATAAATCTGAGAGGAATAGACGAAAGGGCAGTCGATAATAAACATAGAGTTTTCTGGCCATCCCTTGTTTACGCCACACCCTGTAGCCTGTATGTAGCCTAGATGTATGCAGCACAAAAACAACAGGTATCCAGCGACCGCCCGCCCCGCCGCGCCGCGCCTTGTCAACCCTTCCGCGGTGCGCCGTTCTGACAGCCGGGCCACTGCCGCCGACATTAATGACATTCATTGCCCGTTCGTTACGACAATAGGGGTAAGGGCTTCAGACGCAGGCAGAATTTGCATCGTTATTATTATTATCATATTTCGACTCCATCGACGATCTATCGTTGGTCTCGCGGTGTTAACCGCTTGACTATAAAAACAGAGGTTGCGGGCTCGATTCCCACTCGAGGCCGCCGTACTTGATTTGTAGAAATGGCCTCAGTCTTCTGGGTGAGTTTCCATGTTGCGATGCCCTTGCATGGTTACCATAGCACAGGGTAACCTAGTTTGGGACCAGGTCAGGTGGATTGTCGTGTGTGAAAATTATTATATTAATGTCTTTGTTTATCGATTAATCAATACATCTTTCTATGATACAGCCCATGAAAGAAAGGCGCCCACGGGCATATGCCTCTTCACCGTCATGCCGAGCCCGCCGGTCCCCTGCCAATCTCGTCCATTCAGAAGCCTCCTGCCACCTTCCTAACCCAGACGGGGATTATTAGTTATCAATGTGTCCACACTAAGCTAAGTTAACCTAGAAATTTCGACGTCAGAAATTCCCTTTTCTCTCCATAATGGCTCTCGTTCGCGAGCTTTCATAACGTTTCTTTACAAACAAGTCCTCTTTCTACGTACGAGCTAGAGCTGCTGTATTGCGTTCTAGGCGGGTAGTTTGCACGAAGAGGCTGTTGTTTCGCGCCGATAGTCACTCTAGTGGCGCCCTTGGCGGCACTGTGGGGCTGTTACAACAAACTATACGCTACGATAAAATTGCGTACAGAGTAAAAAACAGCATCACAGTGTTATGTATAAAAACACGATTCCTCTAAAAACACTCCTCATATGCAGTGTATATGAGGAGTGTTTTAGAGAAATCGTATTTGTTTTCAATAACACAGTGTTTAAGGGACTCTATGAGGTTCGGTCGCGTGGACAATAAAAATTAAAAAAACAAATAGGTATTTTTAAACAGTTTCTTGTAAAAGTTTAAGTATTCATTAAGTGAAGCAGTATTGTTTTATTTTTTCTGAACAGTTGCATAATATTAACTCGGCTAATTTGCTACTGTGCAGGGAAAACTGGTTCTAGGGCCGTAAGTTTCTGGACCGCAGAACCATATCAGAATTATTAATTTTGAAAACTTTTGTTCTATACAGCCCAACGCCCCCTGTTGGGCATAGGCCTCTTCACCGTGACGCCAACCTCGCCGGTCCCCTGCTATTCTTGTCCATTGCCTTTTGTGGAGAGATGGGCGGGAGTTCTAGGTAGACGTGAAGACGGACCGTGGACGAAGGCAGTCACTGAGTGGTGGCCGAGAACTAGCCGTCGTTCGGTAGGTAGGCCCCCTCAGGGAGGGTTGGGGCATTAAGTCTTGTTCAGTAAAAAGAAAATAATACTATCATGCTATTCGCGGCAATTTCAATCCCGATATTTGGTAAAACGGATTAGGCAACACTAATCGTAAACTAACAGTCATCAAAAGGGAAATAGAAGTTAGCACGGATCCTCTTGTTTTATCTATCTATCTATCCATCTATCTCTAGTTTTCTTATCGACTTCTTTCTATCGTCATCGCACTGTCAAGCTTGTAATAGGCCCCAGGGGAACGTAATGTTTCGTGCTGTAGCCAGGGCATGCATCGATGGTCTTAAAAAAATATAAAATTTCTGTTACCATAAAAAAAAACTCTGGTATGAAGTAAACGTGTAAAAATATAATTAGTTCTTTTTTGAAATTTACAAACTACAGCTAGATCGGTTAGGTGTAATTATGCAATGTAATATTCGCACTTTACATATTACAGATGTTTGATGCAACAATCCCGTTGTAATTTTCTCCGGGACCCCATTTCATAGAACTACAATTCATGGTTGAATATGACAGTTCGATGTACATATTACGTCTATGCAATTAATCTATTAACCCACGGATTAACAAGTAGCAATACTAATATGTAGTACTAATCGGCTACGCCATGTACATCGAATACTCAAAATGAACAACAGAATTGTAGTTTAATGAAACGCGACCCTGGGTGTATAAGGAGGACAGCTATTTACAGGAGGCTCTATGGCCACACTCTCGGTACAGCATAAGCGTGATAAATCCACGTTTTCTCTGCATCATATAATTTTTGTTTCCCAAAACCATGAATGGGAATTCAACGGTACTGAGGTTCAAAGACGCACCTTTATTGCAATATGTTTGCTGACAAGCATGTAATTTCGGGTACCGAAAATTTCCTCCCAAGAAACCTTGTAAGCTTTCTTTTAGAAAACTAATTAGAGTGTTCAATGCGCAATATATTCAAAACATTCGGAACTGAAACAGGCGTAGCACTGGTTTAAAGAAGAAAAAAACCATATATTTTAACATTACACAACATTTCAATGTATACTTTACCTAAGCTCTGTGCCATACTAACACTAGTAACACTGTAAGTTACGTCTCCATTTCGTGCTAACATTTTTGATATTTAATAACAACCCTTATTTTATATTTACCAATTTTTTAAAATAGTTTGATTTGGTATCCAGCATTTTGTAGCTTTTAATGCCTTCAAGCGTTATTTTTCTAACACCCTGTATCTACAGGGCAAATTACGTCTATCTGGAGGGCACACGCTTTCCCTCAGAGAGAGAGTATGGGCTTAATCGCCACGCGTGTCCATCGCGGGTTGGCAATTTCAAACGCTGAGGTATGCGAACACGTAAAAGAAAAAGCTCCTTTTGTCACCTATCGAGTATTGAGTCGATGCTCGGCGCACGCGTCGCCCGCGCGACTGCATTGTCCGGCCAGGCTGCCGTATCGCGCATCGGCCGCGCTCAAAGGGCGCCGACAAAGAGAGTCGCGTGCGGGTATTAGCGGCCCGTTTGAAGTCCGCCCCCGCCGGCAGGGCTGCCACTCGGCCACTTGCGCGAAAAAAAAGTAAGAAATAGGTTTGTGCAAAAGTCGGTGTGTGCATTCATTCATTCATTCAAAACAGTAAAAACGCGTTTATTGAGACGCGACCAACAATACACCAAATTTGACAGATAACTTTCATTCGTTCATTAATTTACGCATTCATTCACTCATTCTTTCATTTACTTAATCTTTTATTCATCATGCACTAAGTTACCCCTTTGTCACCTATCGAGTTTTTAGTCCGGCCAGGCTGCCGTATCGGGCCGCGCTCACAGGGTGCCGACAAAGAGAGTCGCGTGCGGATATTAGCGGGCCCGTTTGAAGTCCGCCCCCGCCGGCAGGGCTGCCACTCGGCCACTTGCGCGAAAAAAAAGGATAAAATAGGTTTATGCATAAGCCGGTGTGTGCATAAATTCAATCGTTCATTTATTAAAGTAAAAAATGCGCGTTTGCGATGCGACCAACAATACATCAAATTTGACAAATTGCGTTAGTTAATTAATTCTTGTACGGATTCATTCAACCATTCATTCGTTCGTTCGTTCATTAATTCAAAGTTGTTTGCACTGGCCAGCTTTTCCCCGCGTCTGATGGCATCGTGTCGTCATTTCCGAGAGAGAGGGATTACGTCACTGTCAGTGGGAAAGCTCAGTAAACTATATCTTGGGATAAAGGAGTAAACAATAAAGAGTAATATTGTCACTTATAAAAACCGGCCAAGTGCGTGTCCGGCCATGCGCGTGTCCGGCCATGCGCAGTGAAAGGTTCCGTAGAAAGAGGTTTTTTAATCTGCTTTACAGAACTAATAACTTTATCATAGTAATTTTCAATTGGATTTTGTGGGAAGTTTTCCTTTTATAAGCTTTTTTTTTTTAATTCTTTATTCAACAAAATTTATTGGAAAAAGCTATAATTACTTACGCAATTATACATGCTTGATTAAACAACTACATATTGATTAAATAACAACTACAACGACAATTAAGAACATGCTGTGAATTATAATAACTAGAATATTACATTTTATTGACCTAACGTTAAGGTGGGTAATATAAAAAAAATATATATATTGTTTCCGTTTGTTTTGCCTGTGATCTCCACACTAGGCGAACCTGTGTCGTGGAGATCGACTGTTACCGGTTTGTGTGTGCCAGAGACTGAGGGCGCGGTCATAGGCGAAAGGTATTCTATGGATGTGGTTGAACTAGACATAAAAATGGTACTTATATAGTTGTTCTTTATGACGTAGTCGATACGTGTATGATACATTTCAGGCAGCTACGCCTCTTGAGCTGAAGATGCACAACTGCCAAAAATATATGATATGTGAGAAGAAGCTCACATTTTTCTATGTGAGAGCTGTCTAAACAAGAAAAGATAAGCTATAAGTGTAGAATTATGCGTGTGTGTGTATGTGTGTATGTGTGAGGAAGAGAGGAAGAATGTGTGGGAGTGTATGTGTGATTGTTTGTTTGCTAATTTAAGTTACTAAAATACTAAGTCGTATTTATAAAAGTTGTTTTCGCTAAAACGCTCTTAAGACGGCGTTAAAGCCGGTTCACGGCAGGAATTCCTGTTTGGCGCACTTCTACATGGGACATAGACAAAGACCAGTTTTTTCAGGGCTCCTTTGTCAAGCGACACCCCTAACTCGGGTACAGTACGGCGCGGGCACAAAGTGAGTGTGTTACTCTTTAACCTGCGCGATCCGCGAGCTAAACTTACCACTCCTCTAAATAAAGTTAAAAGGCCCGCTTTGTCTCGGTCGCCTTTGATCTATTCCCCTTCTACCCATACTCCCTGTGCAAAGAGATGGGCTATCTTCCTCCGGTAACGACACTGACTCTTAACTCACTGAAGCCGCAGTAAGTACAGTCGACAGCACAAAACATTTCCTTTAGAAAGCCGTGTAACATTAAACCGCTTTCAATACATAATTTTCACTTATTGAAAGTTAAGGTTGTACATCCGATCCGATTGATTGTAGATAACTAAAATTCGCGCAGTCAGAATCAAGTTGCGATGTATTTGCAATTTTTTTATTATTATTTAATAATTTGTCTAAACTAAAGTCCGGAGAATGTTGCTAGTATATATAATATATATATAAAAATCTCTTGTCACAGTGTTGGTTATCGAACTCCTCCGAAACGGCTTCAATGATTTGTATGATTTCTTTTTTATGTATTTTTAGCCTCTAAATAGGTTTCTAAAGTTGTCCTCAGCACGGGTTAGTGCAACAAAAAGAATATAATATATTTAGTAGGTTTGAGATTAGATCGTACACTAATTAATATGGTAAAACAACATTTACCGAGTCAGCTAGTGCAATATAAAGTATAATCTGAATCTCGGAAACGGCTCCAACGATTTTCATGAAATTTAGTATGCATTGGGTTTCGGGGGCGATAAATCGGTCTAGCTAGGTTTCACTTTTAGGAAAAGTCGTTTTATCCGTGTTTTCTGGTAATGAAAAACTGATACAAAATCATTACAATATGAAGGTAAATTTCGCCTCCATCTACAAGGTTGTAATAGCAGGTGGGAGATCGGGTGGTCCCGAAACCAGAAGACTGAAGGTTGGAGTCCAGAGCCCGATGATTTTTTTCCCTTTCTTTCCCCTTTTTTTTTCATCGTGTCTAAGTATAATTTAAAAAAAAAAACCATTAACAAAAAAAAATAACATTCATCCAGGATTCAAAATAATAATGTCATCCAGGTACTAAGTAATTAAAGTAGCAGTTTGCTTAATTTTTGTAAAAAATCTGTGTATTCAATTCTTTGTTTAATTTCTTCATTCTTTGTTCAATTTTGTGGGCCCCAAGTAACCCACTTTGCAGTTAGGTTTTTACATCGGAATGATATTCCTGTACCTACATGATTATTTACAGCGATATCATTCCGATGTAAAAACCTAACTGCAAAGTGGGTTACTCGGGGCTGCAAGTGATGTACATCGCTTCGGCCAGATGTCGCTGCCTGTACGTAATACAGAGAAGGTTATAAAGAGGCTCGAAATGATATTCTATTAATATCTTATTATTATTTTTACTATTATTTTTTATTCTATTTGTATTATTCTATATCTTAATATTCTTTTATTCTTCCTAATATTGAATAAAAAAACAATAAAATAAATAATAAATAAATCGAATCAAAGCCACGGATTAACAGGTAAGATTAACCGAGTCTCGGTTACACAAATCGAATTGTTATAATAAACTATGTTTTTTTTTCATTCGACCAAATAGGGGATGTATTAGCAAAGGCAAGATAAAAAGTATCCGAAACTGGCGTGCGTGCATGAAACCACTCATGAATGTTGATGAAGCGAAAGAGATCAGGATCGTGGCAAATGGCAGCACCTGATCTATGCCTACCCCTCCGGGGTACAGGCGTGAGTTTATGTTATGTTGTATTAGATGTTGTGTCGTTACGGTTACCGTCCAGTGTGAAACCGTCCTATCACTTGGCCGGTTTTTAAAGTTATTCGTGAGGTTGTGTGCTCGTAGCGTAAGCAACGGGAATTATGGTTAATATTTACGGTATGGTTGCAGTCTCCCATAAGTACTAACGAATATAAAAATAGGACTCGAAAGAGTAATTTGTAAATTTTCTGCTTACACCTTCCTAGCGGTAAGGCATGTCATCCGAGATCTGAAACATAGCCGGCCGTTAAGATAAAAGAAATAAAGGTATTCATTCTAGGAAGGGTCCTTTGACGAAGGCATATTGTCTTTTTAGATTACATAATGAAGCGTAATGCGCTACAATTCCACTAAGTAGAATCATACAATGCCTTGGCTCCAACCCTCCATGAGATGACAAACTGATTGAGAAGCACACATCAATCCTCGCACACGCTTAGGTTTTTAAGTTCTTCCTGAAGCGCGTCACCTCGATCGCGCTCGAGTATTGTGTGATCCCGGAAGCGCGTCAACTCGATCGCGCCCGAGTATTGTGATCCCGGAAGCGCGTCATCTCGATCGCGCCCGAGTATTGTGCTCCCGGATGCGCGCCACCTCGATTGCCTTCTAGTCTTAAAGTGCATCCAAAAAAACACTGACAGCCGTCAGCACCCGATTAATATCTGTCAGTTGTTTCTTGTTTTTCAAATTTCAAATAAAAAAAAAATCTTTATAGAAACAATGTTTTTACATAATGAACGTCAAAGCTTTTAGTTTCAGAATAGATAGACTATATGGAGAAGAAGCTAATAATTCAACTCTTGAGTTAGTGTACGGGAAAGCGGGGGCTTATATAACAGCTAGTAACGTATAATTATTCTGAAGAGAACTCTCCGTTTCTCAACCGAGCCCGCACTCACTTGGCGAGCCGGCAAACAGTTTACCGCAACTAGACGCTCAAACGCTATAGTTTCGCTTTTTCCTCTTATCGGGAATTTCGCTATTGGATAGTGGATACCTATCTGGTAATCAAGCTCAATACGAAGTACAAAACATTGATGAAATGCGTCTAAATTGTTGATATGTCGAGTGGCAATCCGTTGACTAAATACAATTAATTGGTTTCAACTAGTGATGGCCACGATTTCGGCTAAAGAGTATCTTGTTTTCATGTCCGGACTACTCCTAATCAAAAGGAGGAGACAGAAGGAGTTCATGAAAAATTGGAAAAGTAAATAATTAATTTCCACACAATCACTCTCGATAACTTGTCCCGATTCCAAACTAGGATACCCTGTGCTGTGGTAATCAGGCAAGGGCATCTTGGGCACAGAAATTTACACAGACTGAGACCATTTGTACAAATAAAGTACGGCAGGGTCCAGTGGGAATCAAACCCACGACCTCCGTTTTCGTAGTCAAGCGTGTTAACGACTAGACCAACGAGGCAGTCATGTAAATTTGAGCATAGGCACCCTCGCCGGTTTTGGGGAAAACGGATTAAAAGTTCTTGATGGTCGATAGCAGGTGAACTATGTTGTATATTGCTTGTACTAAATTATGATTAATGGCGCCTCCCACAACTGAAAATAAATTGGTCTATTGAAAACTGACTGCCTAGTTGGTATAGCGGTATGATTAACATGCCGGAGGTCGTGGATTCGATTTCCACTGCGGGCCGCCGTACATTTGACACATTGTATGTCTCTCAGTCTGGGTGTATTTCCGTGTTTTTGATGTCCTTGCCAGGTTACCACGGTACAGGGTATCCTAGTTTGGGAACAGGACCAGTGATTGTGTTGTGTGGAAGTTATTATTATCATTAAATGTCCTTAATTATATTTACACAATAGTGTTTGACTTTTATTAATCTTCACCTGTTAGATTATGAACTTCTTTTTATGAAATTCTACAGATTAATCACACATTGCCATATTTATATCACTTTCTTTTTTACATTACCCGCCTGCTAAGCGTGGCGATAAGGAGCAAAACCCCTCACGGTTATGACAACCACGAAGGAGGCCTATGTCCTGCAGTGGGCGTCAAATGGCTGATGATGATCATGACATTTCATGAACTCACGACGATATCCTGGAGGGGTAGGCAGAGACCAAGGTTTGCCACTTGTCACGATTTTTCTTTGTTTTAAGTCATGAACGCTACCCCCAGTCATACGCTAAGCGATAAAGTTCCGTGGCCGACTAGCATCCACTTCCGAGGAATCCCCAGCAAGCGGCGATCAAAGTAGCCCGCCCTTTTGATGGTCCTTCGCTAATGCCCGACCCTCGCGTTCGTTTTGATCTCTCAATGTAACTATTGGTTACGTTATTGACTGGGTACCTACTGCTGGGGAAATTTAAAGTCGCTTTACTCTGCGTTCTGAGACTTTTTTTTTAAATCTATTTTATCTTGGGAACTTTTTTCACAAGGTGACGGTGACAGTTCCATCGTACCAGTTATGAAATTCTAATGAACTTGTATGGAGGCACCTGAGGCGTTTGGGGTCCGAGGTGGCTGGGTGCCATACATTACTGTATGGTACCCGGCTGCCTTTGACTCTATATGCCTCACATGTTCTATTACGATTGTTTTGTTTTATCTCTGTTTTGTTGACGTTCGTGTCTTTTGTTTGTGTACCTTTATGTTTACTTTATTATAATATCTCTTTCCTGCTACATTGGTTTCTTATATATATAAAGTAGCGTGTACCTTTCACAACGTGACACTGGCAAAATCCCTGTGCACCCTACAAGCACGGGGCAAAGTCCAAATAAAAAAAAATAAAAAATAAAATGGGTATGTTTACTTTGTGTTTCTGTGACAATAAATATCCTCTTTCTTTCTTTCTTTATACATAACAAAACAACTTAACTTTAGCTTAGGAACATTAGAGCACAAAAAACATAAGCTTTGATACATGAAGCTTTGGCACAAGCTACTGTTGCGTCTGGCATTTTTTTTTCTTTATTAAGAACTTAAACAGTGTACATACGTGTTCTGTTCAGCTCGCAGATTCTTTAAAATAGGTTTCAAAATCTACATAATTTTTGAGGAAAAATGGACAAACAACTCCAAACTTATTCTTTTGTCCTTAATTAACAGAGTTTACATATTATTCTCAAACCAATGCCCCATAGAGGATGTGTAAACCTTTGCCACTTTTGCCAGCCTGAACAAAAGTGGTCGCCAAACATTCTCCGTCTATTTACAATAAAGTATTAAACTGCAATATCAAAACATCCACTTGTCGTGAAGTCAATTCTCGTGTATCCAAATGGCTTCACACATTGAACTACTCGGTTACAAAATATGTATTAATTTTATGTTACAGTTACTTACAAGACTGAATATTGTTTAATTATTACTCCTTGTTATTATTTAACACGTTGAGTTTATTACTTTTAAGTCATCATTATTACTTTGAAGTGATATTCATCATCATCAGCTATTTGACGCTCACTGCAGGACATTAGGCCTCCCCCATGGTTTCTCAAGCTACCCGGTCTTGTATCGCTCGCATCCAGCGACTCCCCGCCACCGTAACCAGGTCTTCAGACCATCTGGCAGGGGGCCGTCCCACGCTGCGTCTTCCGGTCCGTGGTCGCCAGGTCAGGACTTATTCGCCCCAACGGCCATCAGTTCTTCGAGCTATATGCCCCGCCCACTGCTACTTCAACTGAGCGATTCTTCGAGCTGTATCAGTAACTCGGGTTCTTCTGCCTATCTCCTCATCCCTGATTCGATCACGCAGTAAAACTCCTAACATAGCTTTCTCTCCATTGGTCGTTGCGCGACCTTGACCCTTCTTATGAGGCCCAAAGTCAGCGACCAGGTCTCACATCCATAAGTCATCACTGGGAACACACATTGATTTATATTAGGGGTTAAAGTATGAAATTGCCGTTTTATTGCAATAGGTTCTTTAAATTGACATAGAATCTTCATGGTTTGAGGTTTTCGAATGAAACTTTTTTCAAATGGTTTCTATGATGTTCTTTTTTTAAAAAATGTGAAACATTTGAATATCGACTTTCAATTGGTTTTGTTATTCAATTTAGACAAGAAAGATGGATACTGCGAAAATTCGAGTGATTTTTGAATACGAGTTCCGACGCGGAACTAACGCGGCAGAAACAGCCCGCAATAACAATGCTGCGTTTGGAGAGGGGTCTACTAATGAACGCACCGTGCGATTTTGGTTTAAACGCTTTCGTGATGGAAATTTCGACTTAAAGAACGAGCCACGAGGAAGACCGCCCACACAGGTGAATAACGATGAATTAAGAGAGATAGTGGAAGCCGACCCTAGTCAAACTACCCAGGAATTAGCGGCATGGTTTAACGTTACCATACCCACAATATTGACTCACTTGCGTCAAATCAATAAAATAAAAAAATACAAAAAATGGGTGCCTCATAATCACTCGAATTTTCGCAGTATCCATCTTTCTTGTCTAAATTGAAAAACAAAAACAATTGAAAGTCGATATTCAAATGTTTCACATTTTTTAAAAAAAGAACATCATAGAAACCATTTGAAAAAAGTTTCATTCGAAAACCTCAAACCATGAAGATTCTATGTTAATTCAAAGAACCTATTAAAATAAAACGGCAATTTCATACTTTAACCCCTATTATTATGTTCTTATACAAAGATGCACCCATTATATTATGTTAATACTTAAGTTTAGATGGTATCATGGGATCCAAAACTTAAGTTTTACCATGATGATACAGGTCCGCCTAGTGTGGGATTCGCAGTGTTCTGTTAAACATACGTTTATGGAAATATACTCGTATAACTTTTTAATATTACTTTCACTTTACTTTAAACACAAACTCTACTTGGAGTGTCTCAGGAATTGCGAATTGTAGATATAATCTGAATGACAATGGAAATTCTAATTTAGTTTGTGTCGGTCACTTAGCAAGTTCGCTGTAAACGTGTTAAGCAGACAGAACTAGGTTTCATAGGAGAGCTGTCCTAGTGTTGTATTATTAGGCTAATCTAAGCTAGCACATGAGCAAGGGTGGGTATTGATGAAAATTCGATTAATCGCACAGCCTGCCCCCCCAGGCTCCGGCTAACAACGTCCATCAGTCCATCCTACAAGGCGAAATTTAATTAGGGCCAATAACAAAACGCGGACAGTTCCATTAGCCAATCAAAGGAAATCCGAAAGTTTGTACATCAAAGAGTCGTTTAGTACGTGGGCAATGAGCTAATGACCTTGTAGGGGGTGCTCGGGGCACAGAGTTGCTAGCCAGAAGCACTACAGGGTTATTTTGAATATGTTTACCGTATTTAAAGGGGGCATTCTTATCATGATTCAGAAAAATATGGTGCTAGTTTTGAAAGTAAATACGCGACAATAAAATTTTTTGTTCTTCTTACCCAAAATTACTTCACTTAAGTATAAACAAACAATATCAGGATGAAAAGTAATAAAAATAAAAAAACTACGCTTTCAGCGTGTTATGGTCGGCGCCGACCAACTCAATTATTTTTTTAATTGTTTACGCTTATTGGACGGCAGACTCTTAAGCATTTAAGCCCTTGAAGGTTTGACGCGGGAGCGCGCTTAATTTTTTTTCTAATTTTGTTTATTAGGGACAACAAACAGAAGTACAATGGTTATATTCTTTTTGTTGCACTAACCTGTACTGAGGACAATTTTAAAAACATATTTAGAGGCTAAAAATTCCACCCATGCATGCATTTGAACCAGCGACCTCTGGCTAACCGTGCCAGCGCTCTCCCGACTGAGCTAATGGGCAAGTGCACTGCTATCAGCGAAATTTCGAGCCTCTTTACTATCTTCTCTTTATCACGTACAGGCAGCGACATCTGGCCGAAGTAAAGAGAAGAACAGATAAGCAACAGGTAGACGCTTGAAATATTCAAATGTTGTATAGAATAATATCGACGGTTAAAAGGATATAGGGTATAAGCGACAAAAACCAAATTGTTCAGGAGAGCAATTTAAAGTTTGAAATTTCAGAAAAATGGACATAACTTTTTTATTTATTATCATAATGTAAGGATGGAAACAGCTCTAAACTCAAAAAAAATACGAGCATTAATTAACATTTTATTTTTTTTCATTCGACGTTGTTTTATGTACTTTATATGTCGCTTAACTCAATTGAACGTATTTTTTATATGAGGTAATTCGGCATATGTTACATCTACAAATAAAAAAACGAAGAGTATAGAAGACTAAGCTACATTTGGTTTCCGTATACCAAGAGTTAATAGAGCATAAGTCACATGCCTGTTGAATAATTAAAATAGGTAAAGAAGGATATATGACGATTCAAACCATTGTGACAAAAGGTAATGAAGCACAAGAAACGGTGCTTAGCAAAAACATCGTGAGGATGTCAGACATTAGTGACACCGAAAGTGAGTTGAATAAAAGGTAATATGGTGCTTCCACACATCAAGATTTTTAGGCCAAGAGGAAAACAAGAACATCCAACACATGACATTACCTGGGAGATTAGTAATGCGGATTAAACGTCACGTCCTACAAATAATAGATTCACAACCAACATGATTGTCCTTTAAAATGAGACTTAAGTAACTGCATACGTTAGAGGATGTCAGTTTCATCATCATAGTTCGTACCAGATTACTTACCTACATTAGGTATGATTTTGTAATTATTATCTGACCTAATAAGGTCAATTGAGCGATCAAATTAAAAGTTAGATTCGTTTTTTTTTCACTGTTTATATAAAAAAAACACAATTATAAAAGAAAAAAGTATTTTTCATAATGTACTCCTCTACGTAGTAACAGAAAGAAAGTCGTAACTTAACTTAATGACAATAACATAATATACCCAAGTGTGAAGTGAGAAGTTAGGTATTAATTACTACTACTTATAAAAATACTGTAAAAGGTACCTTAAAAATAAAAGTTTTTCTAAACATAATTAGTACAACATAGCACTACGTACTTAGAAACTTTAACATAACAATAAAAGCCTTCAAAAAAACAATAAAAAAAGTATTTTGTAGTGTTTACTCAATTCAATTCAATTCAAATATTTTTATTCATTATAAAAACAGAATGTTCACTCATTGAACGACAGAGTTGTTATTGTTAAAGTTGTTAGTTTCACAACCGATAAATTATGTAAAGAAGAAACCAACATAGAAACTCCACATGTATTCATTTCAAAACACGTTTCAACTCAATTAACAGAGTTTTCAATTTAAAATATTAGTCATGAATGTGTTGAACACTAGTCACAATGATTGAATCGTCCTGTATTAAATATTATTGTTTAATGCCAAACATCTTCGTCTTCTAGATAATCCTTGATGTTATAGCAAGCTTTTTTGAGTGTTAAGAAGTATTAAGTATTAATTTTTTGCAAGTCTAAATCATGGAAATGACAATTTGTGGTTACTTCCAGCATTAACACTATGATGGGCGCCAACATTTTTCGAAGTCTTTGATATTTTTTCTAACGTACATAATATTTTCATAAATATATTGACATGCAACTGTTAAGATATTGGTTTCTTTAAAGAAATCTCTTAGCGAATCCCTACTACCTAACTTGTAAATAAATCAGATGGCTCTCTTCTGCAAGATGAAGATAGTCTCAATGTCTGCTGCCCGGTCCCATAGTAGGATACCGTAGGTCATAATACTATGGAAGTAACTAAAATAAACAAGCCTAGCAGTTGCAACGTCAGTGAGTTCCCTAATTCTTTTCACTGCATATGCTGCAGAGCGATGTGGACCCCATTGTAGTTTTGCATCGATTATGATGCGCAGAAATACAGTATCCTCTACAAATTCTAGTTTATCATTTACAATTACTATGTTGTTCTCAAATAATCTTACGTTAGGTAAGGTAAACTTTATAAATTTTGTCTTTTTGGAATTTAGCAGCAGATTATTTGTTGTGAACCATTTAGAACTTGCGAGAGAGCATTATTTGCATCGTCAAGATTATTTTCTTGTCTCCTTATTTCAAAAATTTTAGACATTTTTTGTACCATAAACGGTAAATCACTTACGTAGACTAGGAAAAGGAACTCCCCTAAGATAGATCACTGTGGGACTCTTATTTTAACAAGTGAACCCGAGGATTTAATACGATTTACGTGTGCTTTTTGAACCCTTCCTGCTAAATACGATCTCAAAAGATTTAAACCTACACCCTTTATTCCGTAGTTGTTTAACTTTAAGAGTAGCGTTTTGTGGTCTACACAATCAAATGTTTTTGATAAATCACAAAAATGCCTACAGCATCCTTGTGATCCTCCTACTTGCTGAAAATATGCTTAAGTAACATGACTCCGGAGTCTGTCTATGTGCTGACTATGAAGGAGTTGGTAACTATTGAAATGCGTAAGTAATTGATCTAAGATCATCATCATCATCAGCCACTTGACGCCCACTGCAGAACATAGGCCTCCCTCATGGTTTTTCAAGCTTCAAACAGAACCATGAGGGGTTTTGCTATAATCGCCACGCCTGGCAGGCGGGTTGGCGATCGCAGTATGCGGTTGGAATAAAAAGACGCTGCTGCCCGTCTCCTGGTAATTTAATTCCTTAGTCGCCTTCTACAACATCCACGGAAGGTAATGGAGTGACCGTATTCTTAATGATGAAGATGATCTTCTCAAATATTTTACTTAATACTGGTAGTACTGAGACGGATCTAGAATTGGTTGGATCGTGTTTATCACCTCTTTTAAATAAGGGTACTAGTCTACTATATTTCATGAGGTCCGAAAATACTTCCTCATCTACACATTTATTGAAAATTTTTGCTAACGGCAAAGCTAGGATATGTATCACTTAACTAACAATGTTTACTGATATAGGTACCCGTTTTTTTTTTAATTCAATAATTAATTTTTTAGCAACGTTATGGGGCTCAATGTAATTAAATGAGAAATCGTGTTCGTACGAGGAGACATGGTCTTTTAATAATGTTGCTGCACGATCAGGTGAGGATTCTAACGGAGCTATAGTTACGATTGGAACATTAGTGAAGAACTGTTCGAATGCTGCAGCGATGTCTTCATTTGTCGTTATTATTTTGTCACCTATATTAAGCTAAATATCTCTTACCCGTTTCTCTATTTATTATTGTCCAAGTTGTCTTAATTTTATTTGGTGATTGTAATATTTTATTCTTTTTATGATCGCACTGGCTGTTTTCCGCAACTTTGTTCGCGTGGTAATTTTTATGTGTATTTTTCCGGGATAAAAAATAGCCTATGTGCTAATCCAGACTATAATTTATCTCTGTGCAAAATTTAATCTGGATCCATACATACAAACTTTCCCGTTTATAATGATAGTATGGATTTAGCTTTATGACAGACGGCCTTAAATAATTTTGAATATTTTTTTACTTTTACTTACAACTAATTAAGCTACTAACAATGACGAAATTTTATTTTGAAATTTAATAATAATTATAATATTTCTTAAAAAATACAATAATCGATCTCAAAATGTGGTAGGTAGGTACCACATTAAAATAAAGCAGTGACTTCGCGGCCGACAGATTTTGGGATAAGCGACTCGCTAAACAGGTAACTGAGTACAATAAAGACCTGAATAGGTAATACAAAATGGCATACGCTACAATTAATAAATTGTCGTTGTAAAGTAATACGGCATAAGTAACAGAGTTGTATTATATTTGTAAATGGTAGTAGGGAATAACCGAGAGTTAAATATTAGCTAGGTTTTAGTAATTGCGTATAAGCGACCACTGTATGGTAAACTTGTTAATGGTAGTAGGGTATAACCGACAGTTCAATATTAATTAGGTTTTAGTAGTTGCCTATAAGCGACAGCTGTATTGTAAACTTGTAAATGGTAGTAAGATATAACCGATGCTTAATTTTTTTAACGACAAAATAGGTACTTATGGTAAAGAACCGTAAGCGCCCAGAAGCTCTACACCAGTAGGAAGTAAAAATACCTTACCGACTAGAGGCCAAAAATGATGCCATTTTTACAGGGGTACAAGCGCTTTTAAGTAAAAAAAGCCTAAAACTCGGTAGGTTACACCAAAACGACCTTTAAAAACGCAGTTTTTTGCTTGGGATCAAGCGACAATAAAGTCATTGTAGAGCCGTGAGAGTAAGCGCATTCGACGCAGAATTTTTTTTTAAGTAAGATGGCATTCAAAACTCATTTTAGGCCAAAATGTCGCTTATCCCCTATTACCTTTTAACCGTCGATATAGAGATAGAGCGCTCTGCCAACAAACTGCATTGCATTTTGCGAAATTGTGTACTACATTACGGTTTTTTTATTTTTCAATAAATGGTACGGAACCCTTCGTGCGCGAGTCCGACTCGCACTTGGACGTTTTTTTTTAACTAAGAAATTAAATAAATTCACACTTACAAAACAGCACAATAAACTGTTTTGAAGATTGATTTGAGATTTAAAGCGGCGCAATGAAGTTAAATCGGCGATTTCATGCCCGAATTCGTAATTACCAGAATTTACGCGCGCACACCTATCAAACGTTCTAGGCGTGCCAGCGAGCTGGTGGGCATCCTTTTGGCCATTGGTTCTTCGGCAGACTTCGAGTTGCTAATGTTATAGGCGGTCAAAGTAGTAATTAAAAAATCTTTTAGAACCTTGCATTGTGCGAGCTTTCTGCTTGTATCTATCTCGTTCTGTCTGTCTGAGATCTTGGTGTCCCTTGCGGCTTTGACAAGAGTTTGAATATCGAGTGTTTCATAATTAGATGTCTAATTAAGATTAGAACGCGAGAAGGCCGCCTTGTTTGATTGATACGTTAATTTTTTATTAGGCTTTCGAGAGATTTTTCAAAAGTTTAGTTCAGTTGCGCAGATGTGTGAAGATCTCTTAGTCTCAAATTGGATTGACGTGTCAATATTTGTATGACACAAATCTCACAACCACATTCTAATGAGTGATAGGGTTTTATTTAATTTGTAGTTTCTAATCAATATTTCACCTTGTAGTGTCTAACGGACACGATTCGTTAACATACTCCATAAACGCCGTACAAATAGTCTGTGGTGTGTGTGTGACTTCACGAGGGAAATACTTTACCACAGAATATTTATACTGCGTTTATGGAGTGTTTTAAGGAATCATGTTTTATAAATTACACCGTAAGCTTGTAATTTATGAAGTGTTATTTCTCGTGCACTTGAAAATTACAACTGACAGCTGTTAATAGTAAGTAGATAACATATTGTT
The DNA here is from genome assembly GCA_963969515.1 of Yponomeuta evonymella. Lineage (NCBI taxonomy): Eukaryota > Metazoa > Arthropoda > Insecta > Lepidoptera > Yponomeutidae > Yponomeuta > Yponomeuta evonymella. Next base: position 3,773,730 of record OZ018354.1, read on the forward strand.
AGTGTGTGAGAAACTGGGGGTAATCCACTTCCAATAAGCAAGAGTAAAAATAAATTAAATATTTCATACAGTCTTGAAGGTTGACATGGTCAATTTGTATGAAAAATATGAGTAAGTAGTAAGAAAATAAAATTTAAAATTAAAATGTTTTGTTTATGAAAGTTGTTTTATTATCGATAAGGACCTGCTGAAGATGTTCAGGTTTTTTATATTTCACGTTATATAGCGGCGGTGGCGGTAGCGGAGCAGTAGAACGCGGGCTTCTCATTCGGGGGGTCGTGGGTTCGAATCCCGGCATGTACCAATGACTTTGTTTTCTAAGTTACGTACATTTCTGAACTTATAGTAGCAATACCACTCGCTAACTGTGAAGGGAAACATCGTGAGGAAACCCAGACACTGGTCTGGCACTTGCTACAATAACAGAGTACAATGGCCCAACAACGAGGATAAGCGAGGAAATCTCCAGTCCAACTAACACGTTATGTAGGTATATTTTTTATGCTCGTGCTCTGCAAAATATGCGCCTGCTAATCATAATCTTTCTCTTTGTTTCAGATAAATTCATCAAATGAAGTTGCAACATAAAAATATGCAGCGGCATTAGGCTGCTACTCAGGTAAATGTGAACAAAGTCAGTCGGGGTGTATTTTTTCACGTTTGTGGTGTCCTTGCCTGGTTACCATAGCACAGGGTATCCTAGGGACCAGGGGCCTTATTGTGCGCACCAAATCCTGTCTGAATCCTGACGTTCGCGAGAGCTATTTGTATGTAATTTGACAGTTTGAAATCGTTCAGAATTTGGTGTGGGAGTGATTATTATTATTATAAAGTTAATTTAAATTCTTTTTAAAGAGCCACTGTCCGTTTACCCGTGTGTTAACCAAGATAAATAAAATCATCAACTTTAATTTCCCGCTCCGCAACAGACTCACTCTGCCTTCACTGGAGATCAACAATTTGACTCCATCTGCCATCTAGTGGCAAAATGGTGAGATATGCAAATTACCTAGGCCAGACAGCTGTCAAAGACATTTGATTTCTGGCGTCGCTGGCAGATGGCGCTGCCCCGTCGAACTGTCATGGCTGGTTTCCTGTCAAACAAAACGTCATTGTTGTTGTGTACAAATGCATGTAGCCAAGCTAATTTATTATTTAGTTCAGTGAAAAAACCTCGCTATTTATGTCTCTACCCGATCACTCGGCCGGTCTTCCCAATTTCTGTGATAAGTAAGTGATGCCAACTTGCAATGCGGTACAACTCGTGTTTGGTCTATAAATACGTTCTTTCCGGGTTCATGATGGGATTTGGGAGATTCAGGATGCGACTGAGCGTTGTATTCTTTATCACGATAATGTACATACACTAGGAGAGATAATAAACCATCCGGTGATTAAGAAACGTGATCTATTTTATCACACAGCCGCTTCTAAGAATACGCCGAAAGTTGTTTATAAAGACGTTTCCTGCTTTTTTGATTGTCATTATAAATTTGACCAAGGCTGGGCTGGGTGTCCGTGAGACCAGATTACACGCCCTTGTTATTACTTTTAGTATTATTCAGTTAAATTTTGCTTTATGGACTCACTGCACTGATTATCCAGTACAATTTCGCCAATGACGTGTTAAGCAAGAAAAAGCCAAATTATCCAACGTTTATCCAAGAAATAAATTGTCTAAAAAATTCTCAAGTCAAAAAATCAGTGCCTAAAAAATCTTTTCTGACCAATCATTTAAATAAAAAATAGAAAACAATCTTCAGTATTATTACTTTTCATGAGTTATGTTTGGAAAACCCAGGTAAGTACATAGTAACTCAGTATTCAACTTATAGTTTCATAATAGGTACTTCCTTAACATTGGATTCAGTTACTACAAAAACAGTTCATAAAAATATCATATTTGAAACCAATCCCTTCACAAAAGATCATCCCGCTCGGAATGAAGTTCAACTTTTGGCCGCTACTATTGATTTTCTCTTCATAATAAACTCTATCATATACACAACCATACCTCAAATATACGAGGGGCATAAGAAAAGCGTGATCAGACCCCATTGTAATGGAGTACTTGGTGCCCGAAACAGATCTTTCACTCGCCTCGGTGCTGGAGCATTGCGCAGTCGTGCTCTTCTCTGACAATTTTTTTTTGTGAAATATTAATAAATCTGCTTATTTTATTGAGAAATAATTCTATTAACTGGTGTAGTACTTCCAGAGGGCATTGTTTGTGCTAGCACAATGAATTTGGTAAGGTCTATTATGTTTTTTTTTTCTCTCTGAACCCTATTATAATTTTTTCAACCATAATGTGTATTGAGGCATGAAGTTATGATTTTAATTTGTTATGACATGTTCTTATTAAGTGAATAATCATCCCTTTTCTTTGGAATATTAGTGTGTGTTTTGTAAAATGCAGTTTAATTTTGGTGCACGTTTGCATTTTTTTCGGTAAGGATGTTATGAAATATGATATTACAACATGGTATATGTGAGCCACAATGGTATTTGAGAGTTTTTGGTAGTTATAATAGGAATCCTTCAACAATAGTTCTTACCGTTATGGTGATGATACTTCCTAGTCCACGCCGATCGATGATGGAGACTCTTGACTTTGGCACGCTGTCTCACTTTTTTGCTAGTCCTCCCTTTCCCACTCATACAAATAAAATATAACCCTAGGTATGATCTCTGTTGTGGCCCATACTATTGATTTTTTACGGTGGCTTGGAGGTTTCATCTTATGCAACGTGACGGACATTTTGTGATTGTGTGTACGGATAAATTTTTTTATTTACTCCCTTAAGGTTTTTGCGTAGTGTTTACTTTTAAACGGTGTGAAAAGTTAATTCATAGTATCCTTGTAACTGAGATGAATACCTTCTGTTAAATCTCTGTTTTTAGTATTTTATATAAAAATTGTCTATAATCTATTAGTAGGGACTTATCATGTCTTGAAAACGCGTATGTCTTTAGGGAGAGCTTTGTCCATTGCGGTTTGTACTCTTGACAGCCTCCCAATTTTTTTAGCACAGCAAAAACAGAAGTTGCAAATGCGTGAAATTTTCGATGGCATAGAAATATCTTTATTTTTATTTGAAATTGTCATGCCGCAATAAAAAGGTAACATCTATCCTAGCTACCATTCAACACAAAGACGTAAAGATAGGAATTGCCGTAATTAGGAATATGTGATACCTCCACATGCGTTTATTCCCTTTGTCCGACGGTAGACATTTACTTGAGCTTAACAATAAATTTTAAATGAAAAACTACAATGGGCGGCCTTATTGCTAACAGCAATTTCTTCCAGACAACCTAGTGACGGAAAGGTTTCCGAAGGAGAAAGAGAGACGGGTAGTTGGTGCAAATACGAATAGTACATACTTAAACTTAATAATAAACTTACATAAATCTTACTTGATCATAATGTAAAGGCTTAATAACAACATGAATTCTTTGTCTATTTCCCGCACGCCAGATAAAATACTTGAGTTGCAGAGCTGGGTCACTCCCTTAAATTTTTGCCGTCAAAATTCTACGGTCTTATTTATAAACGCTCCTCAGAGGCAGTTTAAATACTCTGTTGTAAACTGCCTCTGAGGAGTGAATTACAGGAATCGTGTTTTTATAAATAAGACCACTACATTCGATGCTATTTGGTTGTCGTGCAATGTCCTTATGTAGAACCCGAGATACGTCCCACGGCAGGGCATAGGCCTTCTCTCAGAGAGAGCTTAATCACCGAGCGTGCCCACCGCGATTGGCGGTTTTAAGCGCAGTTTGTTAACACCCTAGAGTTTGTTACACGCTGCCCTCCACAAGCTAAAACGGCGTTATCTCCAACAATCAACTTTCGAGATATGCGCAAAAGACCACTGAAATAATAATAAAAATATATGCTGCTGATAACTATACATAATTTGTTTGACTACACAATGTCAAAAGATAGTTCTTTTTGAGTACTTTAAAATAGCTTTACCTTTAATTAGTAACGATAAATTCAGCTTCATCATCAGCCATTTGACGCCCACTGCAAGACATAGGCCTCCCTCATGGATTTCTAACCATGAAGGGTTTTGCCATAATCGCCACGCTTGGCAGGCGGGTTGGCGATCGCAGTATGCGGTTGGAATCTCAGGAAGACGCTGCTGCCCGTCTCCTGGTAATTGATTTCCTCAGTCGCCTTCTACGACATCCACGGAAGGAAATGGAGTGACGCTGTTCTTAATCCGACGCCACACGGAATTCAGCGTTATATTTTTGCGTTATTAAACTCAATTATTATTTAATAATTTAATAATGAAACTAAAATAACGGCATTTTTAAGTTTTTTATCTCTAGTACAAAAGCTAAGAAAAATTTGGTTCGAGGGATCGATAGAGATTTTTTTCTGATTAAGAGGTCATCAAAATGTCAAAATCGACTTGATGGTCGATAACGGCATTTTAGCTTGTGAACAGCAGCACGGGGGTCCTCGCGTATTTTTCCTTCATGTTTAGCGAGGGGTGTTGCTACTTTACATTTACAAATATTCTTAAGTTAGGAGAGTTTTACGCAAAGTTTGTGAAACGGTCATCAGTTGGGTGAACTTGGGTGTGCCTCGGAAAGCTTTTGCCAAAAACTGCCGCTTTTTTTTTTCAGAAATCCAATCTTGTACTAGGATTTTGCCCATATTCATGGGCATTTTTAGAACCTAGAATTTTCTAGGTTCTAAAAATTGTTAGTACTACTATTGAGATTTCGGGGTGACATTTGAAAAACCGAATTATAAAGTTGATATGAAAAGATTAGCAACTTGGTTTTCTTTTCTTACGGAAAGAGTTGTACCAATCCGCTGCCACCGCTCAAGTGCCCTAAATACTAAATGTGTACGACACATAATTAAAATAACTGATCTGTTTGTCTGTCGCCAGGTGGTGTCTCGCCATGCAGCGCGCGGGTGGGAGAAGGGCCTTTGCGCCATGAGCCATACTCCTGTCGGCGGCCACCCGCAAGGTAAACAAAAAAAAACCGGAAAAGTGCGAGTCGGACTTGCCCCCCTAGGGTTCCGTACAAATTTGTAGGTACCGAGCTTTTCCCGACCTTCGAAGACAATTTTTGTTATGATTTAATTACAAATGTGTAGTTTTTATATTCTTTCCCTGTACATTTAGTATAAGACGATATTACTTGCCAAATTTCATAGTTCTAGATTTCAATTTGATTCCTCCACGCGTACACACGCGCATTTATGCTTATTTTGACATTGAAATACCAAATTACTGCCAATTTATTCGTTTTTCCGAGTGCTGCACGTCGGTACACTACCGGGTACTGACGGAAGACCAGCGCTGGAGTGGTCTGCCTCTCCAGCATATGCTGAGTCAGAGCCCCTTTGCTTTTACCACACCCACAAAATGCTCTCTCGTATTGTCTATTGATTTGTGTTTGCTTATTTCTGTTACTCTTTTTGTGTGCCTACTTGCTGTATGTACGATTTTGCTTTGTAATTTTCTTTATTTGTTCTGTACCTATGTGTGTGTGGAAATGCAAATAAATGGTTTTATCTATCTATCTATCGTTCCTAAGATAAAGTGTCTTGACAGAGAGACGTACAGACGGACGGACAATAAAGTGATACTATAAGGTCTCCGCTTTTCCTTCTGAGGTACGGAACCCTAAAAACTACCCCTAACCACCTTTTACTACCCTTTACGACCACTGGCCGTGAAACGGTCGTTCGTTCAGTTGTGTTGTGACTTTGTAAAATTGAATTCATTTTTCTATTTTTTCTGTGTTTTTTTAATGTCATGCCTGTAGGTATATTGAATGTTTCAATTATAAATTACAAATGTTGTTGAAATAACGCCAAACATTACAACCGTTTCTTCATTATTGATAAAAGAATACTCTTCCAATAGGTAAAAGTTAAAAATTCTCTTTTTTTTAATTTTTCGTACAATATTGATACTGGAGTATTGTTTTTGTTATAATTGCAAGCTTCTGAATTAGATATTGGAAATGGCTAAATTATGGATTGATCTTATAATTAAAAGAGGTTTTTTTTAAATATTGAGTTGTATGGTGTCTAATCTTTCCATTTGACTTTCTTTTTCTATTTTTATCTTCAAAATTTTGATAGATAACACTTTATTGCACAATGGAAATAATAAAATAACGACACGAATTAAATTAAATTAGCAAAATCAGTGTCCCTCTTATTTTTTTATTTTAATTTATTTAGAGTAGTCCGCCATAGTGACACATATTCTGTAATAAGTTCAACCGGTACCTATTACGATTCTAGAGAAAAAAAAACCCTTTAAACAGACATACATACAGCGATGACGTCAGCGTCGTAGGTATAGTAATAGGTCCCCATTTGCACCCTTCGGGTACGCAGCCTTCATATTGAATTGAAAAATTCTTTGTTGCTCTGAAACATATTTGTACATAGGAGAGCTTAATAAGAATAACTTTATCTATTATTATTATTAATAATACGTTTATTGCACATAAGTAAAAAATACAATGGCAATGGGGCGGACTTAATGCTATAAGCGTTTTGTATCAGTCAACCACAGGTAACTTGTAACAGTGTAACTTTTGACACTAAACTAATCTTTCACGACCATGTAACTTCCTTGGCAGCCGAAGGGTTTAGGAGGCTGGGCTTTGTTTCGAGAAATGCCCGTGAATTCCGTAGGCCTCGAACTACCCAATTGCTTTATACTTCCCTTGTACGAAGCAAGCTTGAGGCTAGCGCTTGCGTTTGGAATCTGCATGAAGACAAGTATAAACTAATGCTAGAAAAGGTCCAAAAAAGGTTCTTAAGGTCTCTCTACAAGGCTAAGCATAGAGTTTACCCATTCATGTACCCCACTAAATTCCTACTGGGAACACTAGGCTTTAATTCCTTGGAGACGAGACGTAGTAGAGACCAGTTACTTATAGCTATTAAAATTCTGCGGGGGAGGATCGACTGCCCAACTCTACTAGAGAGACTACTTCGGCTGAACGTGCCTAGCCGCTTTCGGTATGGCTCAAGGAGGCTCAGGGCTCTTTTTAGTAATGAGCGAGTTCATACTAGCGCTCGCCGCTGGTTCCCGCTGAACCGCACCCTTGCCCGATTGAACCGGTTGCATGCGGCGGCTCCCCACGCCGATATCTTTAGCAGTCATGAGAGTCAACTTAAGAAGGAATGTCTGGCGATTTGCGAGGAAAATGAATAATTGACATTCCTCTAATTAGATTGACATTTTATTGATACCTTTGTGACAAAATTCAATTTCCGTGTGATTATTATCTTTTTAATCGAATTTATTTATTGACATGTGAACAAATAATTGTAAAAAATTAAATTTTATGAATAACTGACATTTCTCATTTCATGAATTGTACTTTAAATTTAGTTTTTTCAATTAATCTTAATTTTAAATTAAATCTAAAGTAAATTGTACATATGTATATCATTTTAACATTCTAATTTTTATAATTTTTAAATGTAATAATGTATAATGTAAATAATGTTTAATGTTTAATGCAATTAATTACGCAATAGTTTTAACTGTAATGTAAATATTTTATGTAAATAAATAGACGGATAGGACGATTTATAGCCACATACAAAAAAAAATCCTTTAATATCCATAAAGTAGGAGTAAATAGACGGCTGACAAATAACTAAGTTAGTGAGTCTTCTGACTCCCAACTATTCTCATAATGCAGATTTTTTTTGTCAGTGATCCTCTGTACAACAGTGGGCGGTACTGTACCGCTATACAACATTAAGCTGTACATACGAACACAAAATGCCGTGACTTATCTTAATATTGAAATACAGGAAGAAGCGGATAAAATACATGTAAAAATTACATTACTCTTGTATGTTACGTTTCCAGGTTGGGAGCACAAGCTTGCTGACAGGTCGTCGCTGCCGCCTGCTTCCGGGGAGGAAAGGAGCCAATCTCAGTCCAAGCATGTGTTCACACAGCCACAGTTGTCTAAGTACGCCCCCGCCCCGCCTTCCTTAGTTTGTTCCTTTAATAAATGTCAAAATAAACACTAGAAAAAAAAATTACTGACATGTTCGACGTATTTTTTAGATAATTTCTCATGGATAGTAACGTTTTTTGAATTTTATTCACTACATTTGCTCTAAAAACTTGCTTTTTGCTAAATTTCAGAAAGAACAGAATGTGCCCTATAGGTTTTGATAGTACTCGTAAGTTTGCAATCTAAACCAAACCTTACCTCTCACTGATGAGGGCGTACCGCCGCAGGGGCGCCATATCCGCTCGCTTGGCTCCATCTATGCTAATGTGAACTTCACCTTAACCCTCACTGATGAAGGCGTACCGTCTCAAGGGCGCCACGCCCGCTCGCCTGCCTCCATTTATCCTAATGTAAATTCCACCTTAACCCTCGCTGATGAATGCGTACCTACGCAGGGACGCCATGTCGTGGCGCGAGGAGACGAAAGGCTCCTCAGCAAGCTCGCCTTCCTCGCCACCTTATCTTTGTTTCCCAGCCAATATAAACCCAACCTTACCCCTCGGAATTGGCGTGTCATTGATTGGATACCTCATTGAATTGATTAATTTTATTTTATTATTTTTTATTTTTATTTATTGAAATAAAACAGACAATTGTACAATATAGTTACGAGACAAAACAATCTTACACGGATTGTAATTAATTAATTGTAATTCTTATATGTAATTGAACAATCAGTGGCGTTTTCTATAGATTAAAACAAAGACATATTAATGAACAGAAAAACTCACAGTTATGCTAATAACAAGAGTAAAAGAGGAAATTAGTGCAATTTACTCCGTTAATGAAATACCTCACACTGATGAAGGTGTACCTCCCCGCAGGGGCGCCATGTCGTGGCGCGAGGAGACGGAGGGCTCCTCAGCCAGCTCGGCCCGCTCGCCTGCCTCGCCGCCCTATCTACGATGGGCGAGGACCCTGCACGATCTACTCGAGGTATGTGTTAAGGCGAATTCAGAGGATTCACTCGGATGAGCGTTCACTCGAGTGATCGTTCCTTTTCACTTTCATTTCTCGATTACGCGACATGGTCAGAATTATTTCTTTATTACGCAAGTTGAGTTTATTTTTATTTTGGTTAAACGTAACTGTGGGAGAGCGGGTGTAGTAGCATAATAATTTATATTATGTATATTGGAAGTAGCCTGTACTTCCAATATACATAATAATATATGTTTTTTTACAATAATAACTAATAGGTAAACGTGCTTATACCGTAACGTAAGTAACGACTGCAGGAAACAAAACAAATAGGAATACCAGCTTATTAACGTTAAAACACGACTCCCACTAATTTTACAATATGAAAGTTCGTGTTTTTTTAATTATTATTACAACAACAATGGATGTTCGTAAACACATAGTCTCATCATCATTGTTAGCGCCGAAAATGGAAAGCCCGAATTATAGATATTACTTATATTTATAACAAATTAAATAATAAAAAGGACAATAAAATAGATATCGATCCAGGCAATTACCCCGATGCTATGTAAGTGTTATAACATTCTCACACAGCAACGGGGTTGCCAGATCTGTCGCCAACAATCATCATCATCATCAGCCCACCTCTGCCCACTGCTGGGTATAGGACTTTTCCCCATCACGCCATCTTTCGCGGTCACGTAGTCTTAATTACTGAACATTTTATTAAATATAGCTTAATTTGCAATATTTTTTGCTTGTTGTCATGCAGCTGTTTCTGAACTAAGAATTCCACCAAGCGAAATACCTAAAACATCACAGTTCATCTCTTCAGATTTCCCAAAAAAGAACGAGATAAAAGGTCACTCAACCACTTAGTTACCCAGTGAGACTCCCTTTGGCACATTCCGTGAATTTCAGTTACTAAGTATTATGCACCAGGATGCAGAAGGCGTCCGACTGTTCCGGAAGTTCGTGGGCGGCGCGGGCAAGCTGCACGTGGACCGGCTCAACTTCTTCTTCGCCGTGCAAGGCCTCCGTCAGGAGACGGACCCGCACTTGGTGCGACAGCTCGTCTCCGCGATATACAAGTGAGTACCGGTGGAAAGCAGAATTTGAACAGGACATATCTTGCTGAGCAGAATTTTCTAGGAGACAGACTCGCGCTAGCTCGTCTCTGAAGCTGCATGACAAACTCTGCAGCCTTGCGAAGCAGAATTTACTAGTGGACACCCTTGCGCTCGCTTCCAGCTCGTCTCTGTGAAATATAAGTAATTAGCGACTGAGCAAGCTACGAAGTCCCTTTATCTACAGCTGCGTCTGCCGAGAGTATCACAAGCTACAAAATAGTTCAAACTTCAATGCAGTGACAGACTACAGGACATTACGGCTGTTCCGTAACTTCGTTTGTAGCGCGGGCAAATGCACGTAGACCGGCTCAACTTCTTCTTCGGAAGGAGACGAACCCGCACTTAGTGCGGCAGCTTGTCTCCGCGATATACACTTGTATACTAGGTATATACTTGTACACCGATATGAGTACTGGTGGAAAGCAGAATTTGCTAGGAGGCCGACTCGCGCTAGGTGCCAGCTCGTCTCCGAGGCTGCAAGACAAACTTTGCAGCCTTGCCGAGCAGAATTTGCTAGGGGACACCCTTGCGCTAGCTTACAAGCAAGCTACAGTCCGGATATCTTTAACTGCATGTGGTGAGAGTAACCAGCTACAAAATAGACGGATAAACTTCAAGGCAGTCTAACAAGCTACGAGACAGACCGGTGGTTCCGTAACTTCTATATGACGCTGCATGGGGAACGGTTCACCATGTAAATATGTCATTTTAATTAAATCATAGTAGAGAGAAACTGACTCATTTCCCCTGCAAATCCCCAAAGTTGGTCCAACTTTGGTAGACTTACGACGTTTGTTGGGCCAGCGTTGGCGAATACGGTTGGATTGCTTCATAAGCAAGGTGCCAAATGTAACAGTTGGCCAACTGAGCCAATGTTACTAGCGTTGGCTCAATCGACACAAATCATGTCCTAACAACCAAAAGACGAACCATCTCTCTTGCAGTCCTCTCAAAAGGGGAGTTTTGTTACTAGAATTTAATGAACAATTTATCTTGGCAGGTTCCTCCGCAAGTCTCAGCTAGCGATGCCTGAAGACCTGAAGCTGCAGGTGAAACAAAGCCTCAGGGATGGCTCCAACATCGAGAAGACCATCTTTGATAAAATGGAACAGGAGGTGAGTTGCTATTATACACTAGGATATTTCAATGTTTGGAATAAAACTTGGGAAAGGTGTAAGGTTTATTACACCTTTCCCAAGTTTTATGTATGCTGTTAGTGTATACGAGCAAAATGAAGTGTCACTTTGAACTGTTTGTAAAATAAAAGGTTCGTAATGCCTTTTAGGATTTCGGATTTTAGCATCTAATATGCCAGTATGGAAGCGGTGGTAGCCTAGTGGGTAGAACATTGGACTCGGAAACGGGAGACCCAGGTTCGATCCCAGTGCGGGCATGTACCTATGACTTTGTTTTCTAAGTTATGTACATTTGTGAAGTTATACTAGCAATACCACTCGCTAACGGTGAAGGAAAACATCGTGAGGAAACCTGGGTGTCTGAGCTATCACATACCTTAGCGCTTGAAATCGCCAATCCGCGGTGGGCACGCGTGGTGATTAAGCCCATACTCTCTCTCTGAGAGAACGCCTGTACCCTATAGTGGGACGTATATAGGCTGCATCTGTGCTTTGGACACCAGACCTGCTTCTATATTACGCGCCCCAAATCCTGAACGATTCCCATTATCTGTCAAAGTTGTCAAATTCCATACTAATTGCTATCCCAAAATGTCAGGATTCCGACAGGATGTGGTTCGCTTGATACACGTAGGTGAAGGACATCAAAAACATTAAAAAAAAAAAACACCCAAACCGACGCCGATTTGTACAACTAAAAGCACCCGGCCCCAGTAGAAATCGAATCCACGACCAAAACAGCGGTACTATTTATTTTTATACGCAACTAAGCACTATTGAAACATCTCGGCAGGTGACCCGCGCCATAACGGAGTCTACATACCAGGCGTTCCTTCGCTCAGAGGCTTATGTCTCTTACGTGAGCGCGGCCACGCAGCCCCTCTCTTCACCCGACGCGTCTCCCCCGGCGCCCAGCAAAGAGGTAAACAAATATCTTATGCAAGTAGGCCTTCACTTCGCGTGGAAACCTGAGTGTCTGAGGTCTTAAAAAAAGGCCTTCAGTCCCCTCTTGGGGGTCTTAGCAGCTACCCTCTAGGGCTCAGTGACATTTAAATCTGCATCGTTAGACGTTCCGGGTTTTGTCCAATGCGGAGATCGGCCTGCGGCCTCGTGTATATTTATATAATATGTCGATTAATACATCTCGTCACCCTGATATTCTTTTACTATGACGACGTTCTTAATAGGTCTAGGGGTTTTAGATTAGATTAGATTAGAACACTTTATTATACACACCAGAAAAAAAAAACATTAAAAGGCTTACATGTCTATCATGTCATGTTTTATGCAAAATCGATTTGAAGATTGCACTCAAAAGTTGTATTGCATTCCAAGAAATAAGTTACCTGGGCCTAGATTCTGTTAATGCATTGTAGTAACATGACAACTGCATGAACATGGCGGTTTTCATTTCATGGCTGCTTTAAGTCTACGCGGGCACACCCATCAAACCTTCTAGGCGTCAATGGTACGAAAAAACACGTCACGTGACCCGACAGTGTACCTGTCATTATATTACAATGTACTAACAGAATCGAGGCCCAGGTTGATAGTGCTTATTTTCGCTAAATAAATGTCTACAAAGTCATGTCATGGGCAACGAAGAATCATAGCAATATTTTTTTTGTATTATTTTCGTACTGGCTTCTTACCCTTTCAAACAGCTTAAAAAATCGTCACTGATAAATTATCTCGTTTTTTTTATTATGGGTATGCGAACGACATTAAGCATTGTCGTCGGTCATCGTGCAAATATTAAGGGATCTTACACCTAAAGACGATATGACGACGGCGCGACGCCTGATTTGAACCAAATTAACGCGACGTCGTATCGTCGCCGTTTAGCTTCTCAATTTTTTTCCGTCAATGGTTGTCTGGATGAAATTACTTTTGGTAATAAGGCCGCCAATTGTACTGTAGTATATTATGGTTTAATTCTCATATGTGATTCCTGGTGTACATAGAATTAAGAATATTCTATCTATCGTGTTTATGTGTAAGAGCCCTAACTCCAGCGCTGCGTCTGTCGATGGGTGGGGACAGATTGCTCAATATTGCTCATACAATTTTTTCGCATGGTCCTCTCCCCCGCAGGTGCCGTCGGTGGGTCTGGCCACACTGCACGAGGGGCAGGAGCTGGGCGCGGGGGGCGCGGGGGGCGCGGGCGGGGCGCCGGCGCGGCTCACTCACGACGCCCTGCTGGCGACGCAGTCGCGTCGGCTGCACTCCGACGTCGCGCCGTGAGTGCTCGCATTATGCTCTCAACATAAACACGATACGACGTCGCGTCGCGCTACGACACCCTACTTTGGCTTTGATTTGAGCGAAATTTTGAACCAATATTGAGCTCTGAATTGAATAAGTCACGATTAGTTATGAGTTGACTAGATATTCGCGATTAGTTGCACTAATTTAAGCCAAATTAACGCGTCGTAGCACGACGCGACGTCGTATCGTGTTTATGTGTGAGTCCTCACTTGACCTTGAAGAGTATTCCGCTAGTTAGGTGTCATGTTGTGTGGATTACTAGCCTTTCCGAGGCATGTTTTAGAGCCTACTCGGCTGTTAAGCAGTAGAGTGTTCTATCTACAGTGTCAACCCACATGATCGCCGTTTTGAGTAAAACCTGTGTCCAAAGTTCTACGAATGGCCAGATTGTACGTTTGTGTCAAGTTTTTTTTTTAGGATTTCTTATAGTAAAATCGTTCCATAGCTTACTATGTTTTTGAAAAACATAGTTTATATCGTAAGCTATCGAACTGCATCAAATCGCAAATCTTAGCATTTTGTGGGTTGACACTGTATTGCTTAACGACATCCATTTAAGACCTATTAGCTGAACTCAGCACGATTCCACCAGCCGGCCTACTGTATAAGGTCTACTGCGCGCCGGCTGCACTCCGACATCGCGCCATGAGTTCTTACATTTGACGTTGACTGATAGACGAGAGAGTATTGTGCTGTGTTAGTCGGTTGCGCGGGCTGGTGTGAAATTGTATGGAGTACTAGTCTTTTACTGAGTTCAGATAATAGTTACGAGTATACGATATATCAGCCGAACTCGGCTTTTAAGGCCTACTGGGCGCCGGCTGCACTCTGACGTCGTGCCGTGAGTGCTCGCATTAAATCGACCGACATCGATAGAGGACACAGTACTGTGTTTTGTTAAGGCTAAACCACACCCACGCGGTGGCGGTGCGGTCCATACAAAACGATATTGCCGTAAAATATTTATGTATGGACCGCCACCGGTTGGTGTGTTTTATCCTTTACGCGGTTGCGCGGACTGGTGTGATGTTGTGTGAATGACTTTTAGAGGCACTATTTTTTTGTTTAAACAACCTTTAAACACTCTTTAAATGAAGTTTATTTGGTCTTTTACTTTACTACAGACTATTTAAACTGCATTTGAGAATTGTTTTAGGGGAATGGTGTTTTTATAAACAAGACTAAGAGAGCGTCTCACGAGGTATATGAAACGCCTCGTGAGGACACAAACTTAGCTTGGTTTTAATTTAAACAGATCGCAATAAAACTTTATGAAGCATGCTGTCTCGCTCGCACAATTTAACATTTTAAATTATTGTAATAAAATGAGTTAACTTTTGATAAATGTGGTCTGAGGGTTTTGTGCATGATTTAATTACGGACATTTTAAGTATATTTTTGTTTTCCAATACGTAGTTTTTAATAATGAAAAATAGTTTTCAAAACTATAAATTTTGGAATCAAATTTTCTCAATCAAAAACTTAGTACAGGTTAAGAAAAATTTGCCTTGAATATACGCAATTTAATTATCCATCAAACCCTCACACCACATTTATAAAAAGTTAGTGCAGGATAAGAAAAATATGCCTTGAATATACACAATTTAATTATCCATCAAACCCTCAGACCACAGTCATCAAAAGTATACTCATGTTATAACAATCACTAAACATGTTAAATTATGCGAGCGAGACAGCATGCTCCATGTAAGAGTAGCCTTAAGCACAAATCGGGGTTGATCGTCTTTAGAATTCAGAATGACGTTTGTAAATTAAAACCAAAGTATGTTTGTAGGAGAATTACCGCTTGAGGCGACCCCTTAAGGACTAGCTGCAACTGCAGCCAGGCTGGATTTTTTTTGAAGCGGTGTTGATGATATAAAAAAAATTATACTTGAACTAAGAAACCTCACGCTCTTGTTGGGAAAGATTTGCATTCACCTTATTCACTTGCCAGTCAGTAACTCTGCTCTCGATTTTGCTATTGTTGTTTTTCTCTTGGTAAATAAATGTATTTTAAATGATCACCAAAACGGCGAAATCAAAGTACGAGATCCTTGATTCCTCCATTTTCACAGTATTTCTAAAAGTCTTTACGAAAAAAAAAATGCGAAGGTATTACAATAAAGGACGAAATACACCAACGCGGTCGCGGTCGCATACGTCATTTAAGGCAGTAGTATTTTGTTGGACCGCCCCACCGCCACCGCGACCGGGGCCGCGTTGGTGTGTGTTGTCCTTAATATTTTTACTAGACTCGATCTGTAGAAAATCACACTGGAAATCATACCAGTAAACGCAACCGCTTTAGTTAACTTGTATAGTATTTGTTAATAGATTTAGTAACTAGAGAGTGATCCTAGATCCATACAAAGCATAAGAATCCTTTGCATGAGCCAATCCAAGCTCTTTAGCGGTTTCATTTAATGCTTCGACTTTTATTTTTTAGGCGCCTTTACATTATGCTGAATTCAGACTATTCTAATATAAAAAATAAGCGCAGGTAAAAATTATGTATGTACTCTGGAAAATGAATTAATGTATTTGAGTATAAATTAAAGGCACCTTCAGGACTTTACCATTGAAGATGACACTCTTTGGAATGAGCCAACAAGATTATATTATTATGTTTTCGAATTAAAACTTCCGTAAGACTACACATTATTAACTTAATTCCGGATTCACTTACTTACCTTTTTGTCTGAAGAGTCCGACCAGGTCCGACGAGCTCGCGTCGTCTGTTGCTCGTAAGTAAGTAAGTGAGTCCGGAATTGAGTTAATATGTATGTGTTTTTCTGTGGAAAAGTCCTTAACGAATTTCCTGATTAATAGTCGAGATATACTTACATAATTTCTCTATTAGACAGGAAATAATGTTAAATCATTTGTTTATACCTGCAACACCTTATATCTGCAACATTTTATATGGTTTTAAAAAACTTATTACATCACTTTGATCGTCAGCTGCAATAATAGGTAGAGAAATTGTCTTATTTATAAAGATACGATTCCTTAAAACACTCAGTTTAAATAGTCTGTGGTGAATTGGAAGACATAGCCACCGATTATTTAAACCGCTTCTGAGGAGTGTTTTAGAGGAATCGTATGTTTCATAACCAAGACCGTAAGTTTATAATATATCTATGGTTTGCCATGATAACTATCAAAAACACGAAAACTGCCCATAGACTGGTTGACTGGTAGAAAATGCTTATAGCATTAAGTCCGCTACATTGCCGTTGTATTTTTTGCTTACGTGCAATAAACGTATTAATAATAAATAAACAAGGCACGTCAAAAAAGAAAAATAAGACTTTTTCAAAACCATTTGAAACCATCCATTTTATTTTGTTTATTGAGTTGTCAGCTTTACTGATTCGTTTGTGTGTTCTTTCCACCCCCGTGTGTCCCCGCCTGCCCCCGTCGCCCGCATGCCGCTGTCGCCCGCGTCTCACCGACCGCTCGCCTCGCTGCCCGCAATGCGCCCCTTACCCCCCCCCCCCGATTACCCCCTTACCCCGATTACCCCCTTACCCCGATTACCCCCTTATCTCTAATTACACCCTTTAACCCTGTTGACTCCCCTTATCACGAAATTTACACATTACTACCCCCATTTTGACCGCCCTACTGTAATGTTCTCTGACCTTTCTATGGCATTTTATCGTACATCTGATTCTGTATTGCCTGGCCGCAATTTTTTTGTCTGTAAATATGATTGTGCCGCTTGGCTGTCAAATTCTAAACTATAATGTTCTATTTTCTGATTTCTGCGTTATCTAACGATACAAAATCACACGTCACCTAACCAATCGAACACCAAACAAAATCACGTTTTATGCCTCGTTCACATTCCTCCCCTCCCCGATGCCCAACAAAAACACGATTGCGGGCGGTCAGTGGTTCGTTCGCGTGCAAACGCTCGGTGTACTCGCACGCGCCTCACATGTCGTACGCCGGCTACTGCCCCGCCTCGCGGCAGGATTCGGAGCGAGCCAGCCTCAGTAGCGGTCGCGCGGACAGTGACGCCGTTTCTCTCTCCGGTAGCAGCGTGTAAGTATACAATTGCCTCAGCGCGAATATTCTTGCCTCAGCGTGAAACTGCACTGCCACGCAGCAGCTTCCCGAGTCACTCCGGGAACACCGTGTGAGCACACACTTGCCTCAGTGTGAGCACATTTTCGTCAATGTGAGTAGTTGCCTCAGTGTGAGCCTACGTGCCTCTGGGTAAACACTTCCCTTCTGGTTACGCCGGTGCGGGCACCAAGGCTGCCTCACAAAAGAACCCGTAATCCGCGAACGCTTTGGATTTAGCAACGCTACCGCCATCCTGTCGTTTCCATTCTGGGTAGTAAGTAAAAGTATGGTTTACTAGGAATACTCTGCGAAGTCAAAGAAGGTAAGCTAGGAAGATGCGCTTACAATGCATTTATTTTATTTGTCCTTTTTTATATTCACTAGTTGTTTTAATAAATTAGTTGAATAGAACACCCTCTTTATTTTGGTTAAAAAACACTCATTAAATCCAAACTAACAATTTATTTTGATTACCAATATATGCTAATGGCATTAAGTCCGCCGCATTGTACGATTTCTTAAGTAAGACAATAAAAGTATCAATAAATAAATACATAACACATCTTGGTATTAAATAATTCACCTTTATCTTGTTTTCCCAGTACCGTGATTTAAAAGAAGTCCGAAAGAGGGGTCTTTCTGATTTCTTTTCGGCTCTACAAAAACGTAACTCGTTCAAATCCTTTATGCCTACAGAAAGGTAAAATCCTCATCCCGTTACCGTTCCACTCAAATCCCGCAGCTAACGCTCTCTCTGCCCCGCAGTGACGGTCTCTCGCTGCGGCTGCGCGAGCCGCGGGAGGCGCGCCACCGGCCGCGTTTACACGGCATGGACCGACACGCCGTCATCAACAAGGAGCAGGATACCGCCATGGTGAGTGCAGTGAAGTCTACAGGACGTGATGTAAATGCGCTTCGGTACGAGATAGAATAGAATATTCTTTAGTATTGGGCGTTTCAGAGAGGTCCGGTGAAGATTTGATGTAGGTATAGATAAGTAATTTATTAATTTATAAATTAATAAATTAAGGGGGTTTCACTCATCAATAAAAAACTTTCATTATGACAGCAACTCTGAAATATCGAAAAAAAAATTACCTGTTTTATACATTCCCTCGAACAAACATCTACATTTAGTATGGGATAATGGGCATACGAAAAATGGTTTTATTTGTTAATCAGTAGCGGTCCTATTATAAAAACTCGATTCATTAAAACACTTCTCAGAGGCAGTTTAAACAGTCTGCGTTAAAAAGAAAGTCGTAACCACTGATTGTTTATACTGCCTCTGAGGAATCTTAAAGTTCCGTACTCAAAGGGTAAGGGACCCTATTACTAAGGCTCCGCTGTCCGTCCGTGCGTCCGTCCGTCTGTCACCAGGCTGTATCTCATGAACCGTGATTTATTTTTGTTGCCGTTATAACAACAAATACCGAAAACAGCACAAAATTCATATTCAAATCAAATCAAAATCAAATCAAAAAATTTTTTATTCAAAGTAGCACAGAAACTGCGACTTAATGAACGTTACAAGTTAAACTAGGTGTCCATTTCAAAATCTAGATCATTTTGGAGAAAAAATGGACAAAAAAACTCCAAACTTAGTCTTTTCAAGTCCTTAATTTACAGGATTTATATAAATGTTCTAAAACTCATGCATTGAACTGGCTTTAATTCCAGACATCATTGTCATCTAAATAATCTTTAATGTTATAGTAGCTTTTTTGGCACAAAGTGTGCTTCACACATTTTTTGAACCGCGTTTCTGGCAAGCTTATTATATCCTCGGGGATCTTATTGTAGAAACGTATACAATGCCCCATAAAGGATGTATTAACCTTTGCCAGCCTAAATTTTGGGAACGAAAGTTTATGTCTATTTCTAGTATTTACATTGTGTTGGCTACCTACAGTTTTAAAGTCACTGATATTTTTCCTAACGTACATAATATTTTCATAGATATACTGACTAGCAACTGTTAGGATGTTAGTTTCTTTAAAGAAATCTCTTAACGAATCTCTATTGCCTAGCTTATATATGAATCTGATCGCTCTTTTCTGCAGGACGAAGATGGTCTCAATGTCTGCTGCCCGACCCCACAGTAGTATACCATAGGACATAATACTATGGAAGTAACTAAAATAAACCAGCCTAGCAGTTGCGACATCAGTTAGTTCCCGGATTCTTTTAACTGCGTATGCTGCAGAACTAAGCCTATTTGCCAATTTTCCTATATGAGGACCCCATTGAAGCTTTGCATCAATTGTGATACCCAGAAATACAGTTTCTTCTACAAGGTCTAGTTTATCATTCCCCAATATAACATTGCTGTCAACCATTTTGACATTTGGTAGTGTGAATTTTATACATTTTGTCTTTTTTGAATTTAATAATAAGTTATTAGAAGTAAACCAATATAGTACCTTAGAGAGAGCATTATTTGTATCCGCAAGGTCATTTTCTTGTCTCTTAATCTTAAAAATAAGTGACGTGTCATCTGCAAACAATACTATCTCTGACATTTTTTGAACCATGAACGGCAAATCATTTACATATACGAGGAAAAGGAACGGCCCCAAAATAGATCGCTGTGGCACTCCCATCTTAACCTCCGACCCTGATGATTTAGTCCTATTTATGTCAGCTTTTTGAACCCTCCCTTCTAAATATGATCTCATAAGTTTTAAGCTCCTCCCATTCACTCCGTAGTGATTTATTTAGTATTTAAAGGGGAGCTCCCATACAACAAACGTGATTTTTGTGCCGTTTTTTTGCTCGATATTAATAACGACAACAGTTAGACGCTTGAAATATTCCAATGTTGTGTAGATAATGATACGGAACCCTTCGTGCGCGAGTCCGACTCGCACTTGTTTAGTTTCGAAATAACTTAGACTCGCTAACATGCCAACGTCCAACAGGTGATACCCCGGACGCAGCGGATGCAGTCCGAACAGCTGCGAGTTCTCGAGCCTTCCGAGTTCGCGCCGCTGCTCATCGAGAAGCTGGAGCGAGTGCGACGCGAGCGCGAAACGAAGGAACGGCTCGAGAGGCGGCTGGCTGAGGTAAATAAATATTTTATTTATACACTCACACTCTAGATTTCCGCACACGTATATTAGATAGATATAAATTCCATTTTCGCACTCACATTCAATCATCGCCACATACTCACTTTCGCAAAAAGACAGTTGAATTTCATCATAGAGAACCTAGAGCGAGTGCGACGCGAGCCGAAGGAAAGGCTCGAGAGGCGGCTGGCTGAGGTAGATAGATAAACATTTAATTTACACATTCACACTCAACTAAAACATTCTCACATAATAATTTAAGCCATGTTTATACGAAGCCATCACTGGCTTGGTATTGGCCTTTTATGTACTGTTTTTCATGCCAAGCCAGCGCTGGCGAGAATAGAGCGCCAGGGCTGGCTAGCCAAGCCAGTGACCTCCGCCCGCTAACTCCTCAACCCCCGCGCCAGCCACATGCGTTTGTTTTTCCCAGTAATCGCTCGGTTTGGGAACTCGGCTCAGTTCAGTATGTGGCGGGTAAGAGCAAAATGACGCGACGTTTTCATCGCGTTGACGCGCTCGGTGCAGTGATAGATATATGACTTATTCACATAAGACACACACACGTATACGAGGCGTCACATATTAAGGTGCTCCGTAGAGTAACACCGCCAAGGGAAAAAAGTCATATCTTTTTTAGAGATCGTATTTGCAAAAAGTGTCTGTGTAATTACTCACTTATGTTAATAGTGACTTTTAGGCCGTGAATCTAAGGCGAAAAACCTAAGACCAGTTAGCATTAACGCCGAAAACGGCCGTTTTAGATCCTAGATTATCTGTTGTGGTTCGTAATAACACTATTAACATTGTACAGACACTTTGCAAATACGATCTGTAAAAGAATACATGATTTTTTATCGTTCACAAAATAACAGCACAGAGTAAACACAGACAAAACAGAAGCGTATATAAATGATAGAAACATAGCTCGACACAGTGGTCGCGCCCCCATTCGGTTGGATGATGTAATACCGTGTCCCCGTGCGCAGGGCGACGGCGAGGACATGTCTGCGCAGGCGCTGCCGCCGCAGCTCGTGGCCGCCGCCATCCGCGAGAAGCTTCAGGTCGACGACGACAACGATCAGGATATCCTCGGTAAGAAATCTAAATCAGTGTTTCTATTTTTTTATATCTTTATTTTTAACAAAGTGTTTCTATCTTTTTTTTTATATTTCTTTTTTTTTAACAAAGTGTTTCTATTCAAAGTAACACATAAACTGCGCCTGAATGAACGTTACAAGTTAAACCGGGTGTCCATTTCAAAATCTAGATCGCTTTGAAGAAAGGAAAGTCGCGACTTTTGACATTTAAAATGCGCGACTAGCCTCGTCGTTCTGCCCAGGCTGGTGTGTGCGTGGCTGAGTTCTGCGCCAATCAAATTGACACGATAACAAGAAGATCATTTATTAACAACTTAAGAGTTAATGTATTTCCCTAGGTTTACGTAAGTTTATTATTGTATTTAATCTTCTTCTTGCACTACCCGTCACCAGTCTCTTCAAAACCAAAGGTTTGCTGGAAGAGAATGCTTCTTGCATTAAGCACGCCCTTGTACACTTACAATGTAATTAGTGCAATAAAGAATTAAAATAAATAATAGAGCCACTTAAAAAAGGTTACAATAGCGTATTGAATTTACAAATATTAAAAAGTCATAAAAAAGTCCGTGAACGTTTTTTCGTGGGTTTGCAGACCTGAAAATTAAGTTAGGTAGTCTACTGATAAATAAAATAAAAAACATATTTCTAGTCTATTGCTTATATGTTTGTGAAGGAATCCATAAAGATGTCCTGCACAGTTTCTTTGCTGATATTTCCTTATTGTCAGTGCCACCGTTTGAAGTTTCAAAACTACCAAGTGAATAATTAATTATTTACATAGTCCTAGTTATGGTATCACTAGAAATTGACAGCCTGCCGATCTTGCGTCAATGACGTATTTCCTTTCTAATGACGTACTACCAGTTACGTAAACGCAGATTCTTCTTTTTCGCTTTAAATATTAGCGAGAGCAGCCTGAGTAGAAACGAATGGCCTATGTTCTTTCCTTATTTTGTCGAACAAAAATATAAACGAAAATCTTTTATATTTTTTAAGACAATGCTCATTAACCTGTTAGATTATGACCTTGAAAAGAACAATTAGAAACCGTTGTTATGGTGTATTTTTGTATTTGTATTTATTTATTCAGAAACAATGGGCATTGTATTTGAAATATAACTTAGAAACTAATTGACTAAGACAATATTTACAATATTTAAATGGAAAATTCATACTATTCATATTTTAAATGTCAATAATAATTCTAGATTGTAATACTTAATAATAATTTAATATGTCGTCTATAATTAAAAAAAAAAACAAAAATCAACTAATAATAACATGATTCATATACAATTCGGCCAAAATCAATCAAAGCTCGTCAATTTTATACATATTTTTTTCCAATAATAGTCGCCGCAATTCAAGCTTGAATTTTTTATCATAAGCCATCGATTTTAGCTCGATAGGTAAGGCATTAAAGAGAATAGTAGCTTGATATTTAGTGGAGTGCTTTACGATATTAAGTCTGGGAATTATTTGGCTAACTAAATCAAGTCTTCGTGTACTCTCTCGAATTTTTCTTTGCTCCGTGGATTCTATGCTATGGAGATTTTTTATGAGAGACATAATCACTACAAGAGTGTACAATCCTGGTACTGTTAATATGCCGAGATTTTTAAAGTGTAGGCGACACGATTCTCTCTGTGAAATGCCTAACATTGTGCGTATAGCCCGTTTTTGTAAAACAAAAGCCCTATTTATATTTTGTTGATAGCTGTTGCCCCAGAACTGGATGCTATATCTTAGTTTTGATTCTACGAGACTATAATAAACCATCTTCAAACTCTGTAGAGATAACTCATCTCTTAGGCATCTAATTGCGTAACATGCTGAGCCTATTGAACCTTCCAGAGCACTAAGCTCTTCCTTCCAGTTTAGCAGAGTATCAATATTCACGCCTAAAAATCTAACGGTGTCAACCACTTCTATTTTGTCCCCATCTAGTTGTACACTAATTGTGTCTTTATTTTTAGCCGTAGATTTGAAGAGCATTGCTATCGTTTTGCTTTTATTTACTTTTAAATTGTTTACTGTAAACCAATTCATGAATGTACCAAGAGCACTACGTATGTTTTCATTTAGGCTTTCTACAGTTTCGCCTGAGATTACGGCATTGGTATCATCTGCAAAAACAACTACTTGAAAATTATCTGACCCTGATTTCGTGAACAAATTAATTAAATAATTTGTAAATAAACTAAAAAATATTGGGCCCAAGATGGAACCTTGTGGAATTCCCCTTTTAATCTCTACTAATTTAGACCTGTGGGCTATCTCTAAATTTTCTTTCATCGCGTTGACTTCCACGTATTGTTTCCTACTCCGAAAATAAGATTTTATTAAATCTAAGTTTCCATTTCTGACGCCATAGTAATCTAATTTTGCTAAGAGAATCTCATGGTCTACCGTATCAAAAGCGGAGCTCAAATCTAGAAAAACCCCTGCTACTTTGTACTTATCATTTAATTTAACGACCACATCATTGACTAAAGTGTCTATCGCGTCTACAGTTCCAACTTTCTCTCTATAACCAAATTGCCTGCTGTTCAAAATATCATTTTGCTTCAAGTGATTTATCAGTTGGTCTTTAATTAATTTTTCAAAAATTTTTGAAGTAGTCGGAAGCAAAGAAATTGGTCTATACTTTTTGGGATCCGTTTTTGAGCCTTTTTTGTGTACAGGTAGGACTCTGGCAATCTTAAGTTGGTCCGGAAACACACCAGTGTTAATGCAATTGTTAAAAAAGGTAGCCATTGGCCAAGCCAGTATGTCGATGTTGTCTTTAAATACTTTTATTGGGATCTCATCATAACCACAGGATGGCTTCAACTTAATTTTTTTTACTATATTGGTTATTTCATAAGCGTTTGTTTGGATTAATCTCATCTCTTTATTAACTCTCTCTGTAGACTGTTGAAGCAATACTCGGGATGTCTCTACATCTCCTATTTGTGGACTAGAGGCATGGCTAAATTCTTCTGAAAAAATGTTTACTATATCTAAAGACTTATGGAGAGTTCTATTCTGTAACTTTAATATGATTTGGTCTCTAGTACTCTGTCCCTTAGTTTTTCTTAACTTATTTACAATGGTCCAAACTGCCATACTTGAATTTTTAGCTCTATCAATTTCCTTACCTATCGAGAGTTTCTTTGCAACTCTGATAACTTTTCTATAAGTTCTAATATATAGTTTGTTATACCTTGACCAATTACTATCGTTAACTTTAAGATTTGATGAATTTAGAAATCGTTTCATCTTGCTAGACACTTTTATCCCTTTGGTTATCCATTTTAGTGAGTTTACTTTTCTTATATTAATTTTTCTTTTGAGCTTTTTAAAGCTTAATCTAAAAATAGCACTAAACGTTGATATAAAATTGTTGATACCTAGGTTTTCCCATTCTATTGTCAATAGTCTTTGCCTAAAACAATTATTATTGTGGTCATTAAAAGTTCTCTTTTGTTTAAAATATACTTGCTCTCTTTTATCTGAATTTTTAGCTTTCTCTAGTTCTAATGTACAGAAAATTCCGCTATGTCCATCCCCAAGCCCATTATGATCGACGTGTGTGTTTGAAACATAATTTTCTGGTAGGTTTGTCAAAAAGTTGTCCAGACATGACTCTGTGCTGTTCCTTAGAAATGTTGCTGTATTAATGAGGTGTCTAAAATTATAACAACGTAAAAGATTAATAAATTCATTGCAATTTGAGTCTTTGTCTAAAATGTTTATATTAAAATCCCCGCAAATTATAAATTTTTTGTTAAATATTTGTTCAAGTAATCTCTCCATTCTGCACATGAACTCATCAAAATTTGTATTTATGGGGTTTCTATATAGGCAGAAAATGTATTGATTGGTTTCAACGTCTTTGATTCCACACAACTCAAAACATTCCATTTTGTATAATTGCTTACATAATTTAAATTCTTCACATTGTCTATCTCTTCGTCCTAGTAACATGGAACCTCCCCTTTTTTACCTGTTCTAGTATTGTAGGACGAGGACTCATAGTTGAGTAACTTAAAAAGAGGAGCATTTAACTTATTGAGAAAATGTTCTGTTACACCCAAATAATCTTGCCTACTGTCTAGCCCTTCTAAATATAATTCTATTTCATCCCTTTTCGCTGTAACTCCACATAAATTTTGGTGGTATAAATTTAGTTTCACCTTTTTACTGATGTCGTTTTTTTCTACAATTAACCTTTTACTGACGAAAAAACTCTTTTTCAGTCTGCGTATCTTTATGTATCATGTCCATTTTGTAAACATCGTTTGTTTGTGTTTCTACGCGTATACAAGATTTTTTTACAGTTTTGTCTCTATTTTCGGTTTTCACTTTTTGTTGATATTTTACATATTCAGTTCTATAAAATAGCCTTAGAATGTCCCTAAGTAGCGTTCGGCCGGCATATAATTTATTGAACTTCGATCCGTTGAATATTACATCGTCATAAACATCTAGGAATGTTACATGAGTAAAACGTGAGCTGACAAAT
Organism: Yponomeuta evonymella; assembly: GCA_963969515.1. Lineage (NCBI taxonomy): Eukaryota > Metazoa > Arthropoda > Insecta > Lepidoptera > Yponomeutidae > Yponomeuta > Yponomeuta evonymella. Next base: position 3,799,980 of record OZ018354.1, read on the forward strand.
TCCAAACACTGATTTGTCATTTTCTCGTTCAAGTATCGAGTCATTCCCACATTACATAGAACCACATTTGTGTGTTTTAATTTATTAAGACTACAATAAAGAGTTGACTGAAGCCTTAAAGGTCGTAGTCGTTTGAACCCGCCAGTATGATTACCAAGTCCTGATCAGTGAGATCTCCACATTGCGGCTGACACGAGTCTACAACTTCAGCCAGCGATGCGTGCGGTTTAAGCATCGATGTCACTCTGAAACCTGAACCCAGAAGATGTTGCAGAGTTGTTCTTAGCCCTCTTCCTCTTTCATCGGCCAAAAGAAAGACTCTCCTTGCTTTCGGCATCATTTCCGGCTCATTGCTTCCCAGTGTAGAGTCTTTCATTTTATTTTCATGGACATTCATCTCTTCCGTTCCGTTGCTGGAGTTTTTTTGAATAGTTATATGCTTCTCCATGTTTAGGGTGATATTATGGAACGAAGGTTGTGACCCTCCATGGCACGTCTCTTGAATGTCACAGTCTATGATGTCGCTGCTATTCAGAGAGTGGGATGTCTGGACATGAACCGTATTCATGTGCATTCGGTTTACGACATTATTCGTCAAATCTCTGTGAGATGTACTTGGAAAGCCAACCTTCATTGCATCAGTTCGTATTTTGCGTATCTGACGGTATTGAGGCGAGAAATATTTGTTCGGGGATGAAGTATTACCCATATCGAAGTGCGTGTCACCTATACCTACCGACCTGTATAATTGGACCTTTTTTTCAAGCTCCTTATTCTCCTTAATTAATGCGCAATTTTCTGAATTTAAGTTAGCAATCTCCGCATGTGCTGCTGCCAGCTCTATTTTTAGCGTTTCATTTTCACTCTGTAGGTCCTCAAGTTCTTGGCTATCTTGTACACGTATATTAGGTAGACTTTGATAGGATGAGTCTAACACCGATTCATTGTGGTCATCATTTTTGTTCCGGTTTGGATTCCTTTTGGTGACATAACAGGGTGTTCCTTGTGCGCGCTTTGGCGTCGCGACAAGAGAGTCCGTTACACAGTTTTCGCAAATATACGCATTCCTGTGTGTTGCATAATTTGCCATGTATTTAGCCGTAGTCATGTTGACACAATTATGATGGTAGTTACTGTTACATACTTTGCATTTTAGGAGTTCTGTGCCAAAAATGTATTCCAAGCACACTTTACACTTCATTTTGACGTCAACCTTCAATATCTTTTCTGCTTTTAGCGTCTCTGGTGAGCGTTTGTTGAACTTAATTGAATGCTTTTAGCTCCCTCTGGTGAGCGTTTGTTGAAATTAATTGAATGCTTTTAGCTCCCTCTGGTGAGCGTTTGTTGAACTTAATTTTGAACTAGTGAATGCTTATAGCTCCCCGTTTGTAGAAATTCTCCCTGTGATTCTTATATTATATATTTTTTATGACATGAATTCTAGTGTAAGGAATAAAGAGGTATTAGAATTCAAAAAGAAGCAAAATTGTCCTTCGTTACTGAGTCTCGAACCCGTGTTAAAATAATATTCTCTTTTTTGGAGTCGCCGCTTAACCCTCAGAGCCACTGTGTCTGATAATCCAGATGGTGAATATGTTTATTATGTGTACACTTTTTACAACGATGACTAATTAGTCAGGAATTTGACCGTTGATGTGATGACTGATGGTTACCCTCACTTGTGTACAACTTTATTGATAACACAATATTATCAGCACCTTTCTGGCACGTTTCTCACAGTATTAATAAGTTTTTCCACTTTTAAAGTACAGCGTTATAATATTCTTTCATATCCACAACGACACAAGTTGGCATAATTTGTGCGAGTTTGAACCCATATTTTATAATTTTGCCACTTTTAACACTATTGGTATATTTATTTTAGTTTGATGTGTTACGACACACAAAATTATTCACACCACAAGACTTTTTTTGACTTTTAAGTATTTTTAAAATAACTTATACGCGGGAGGACACTTTATACGCTGCGACTTTCGCGACTTCGTAACCGCCCGATCGGGTCCTTTAAAATTCTACAGATTAATAATAATAAGTCCCACACAACACAATCACTTGTCCTGGTCCCAAACAGGATAACCTGCGCTACGGTAGCCAGGCAAGGACGTCACAAACATAGCAATACACCCAGACTGAGGCCATTTGTACAATTGTACGGTGGCCTCAAGTGGGAATCGTACCCACGACCTCCCGCATGGTAATCAGACGTGATACCGCTAGCCCAACGAAATTGCCATTGGAATTGCTTACTCATGATCGTTCCCCGACATATTTTGTACGCAGACCAACACGTGTCACGCGTGTGGTCGGAGCGCACGCCGGGCGCGTCCCCGCCGGGCGGACGTCGCGCGCGGCCGCGCCGCCGACCCCCCTCCACGCTCTCCGCCGACTCCGGACTCTACGACACGCACTCCGAGCGGCCCGCGCCGATCTCGCGCAGGTAACTACCCCGCTCTCAGCAGACTATACGACATATACTCCGAGCGGCCCGCGCTGACCTCGCGCAAGTAACTGCCTCAATCTCAGCAGACTATACATGCATGACACGCACTCCGAGCGACCCGCGCCGACCTCGCGCAGGTAATTATGTGATACACACTCGGAGCGGCCCGCGCCGACCTCGCGGACGTAACTATGCGATACGCACTCCCAGCGGCCCGCGCTGACCTCGCGCAGGTAAATTATTGATTTGATTTGCGCAGGTAACTACTGTAGGGATGATGGGCGGTTGTAGCCCACTGGGATTAGACACACAGAAAAGCCTGCCTGATTGCTGAGCCTCGACCCGTTAATTAACTGTCAATATTCTATTCTAAAAGCAAACATAGAAAGCTAGCGCAGATAATTACTGTTGGGATGTGGGAGGCAGTAGCACAGTGGGATCAGCGTGGGAGCGCAAGTAACAAGAAATACGTATTCGATCTCGTATCAATGATATCACAATTTTAAGTGAAGTAAATAACTTAAAATCATAAGAACATGAATTTGAATTGCTACCAAAATATCTTATTTCCTTACGGCCGACAACTTCCCCCTCCCCCCGCTTTTATCCATGTCTGGATGTTATTTATTCATTCATCCACTTTCCCTCCAGGTTTTCCAAAAAGACGGCGACGGAGCTCACAGACAGCGGTGTGTCAGTGGTATCATCGCACACAGCCAGCGCCGCATCAGTGGCGCCCCGCCTGCTGCAGTGGGTCGCCGAAGGCTCGGAGCGGCTGGCGCGGGGGCGCCCAGACTACCTCTCCTCGCGGGCTTCCTCCTCCGAGCGAAAGCCGCGTGTCAAGTATGTCCTTCAGTTTGAATTGCAGCTTAAAGCCTAGCTCTAGTGGCGCCCCGCCTGCAGTAGTGGGTCGCCGAAGGCTCCGAAAGGCTGGCACGAGGGCGCCCCGACTACCTCTTCTCGCGGGCTTCCTCCGCCGAGCGAAGTATGTCTTTCAGCTTGACTTGCAGCTTACAGCTTAGTCTTAGTGGCGCCCCGCCTAGAGCAGAGGGTGGCGGAAGGCTAGGAAAGGCGCCGCCTCGTCGGCGCCCGCCTGCTGCAGTGGGTCGCAGAGAGCTCGGAAAGATTGGCGCGAGGTATTGTGCCCTGACTAGCTTTCCTCGGGCTTCCTCCGCGGAGCGAAAACCGCGTGCCAAGTATATCCTTCACAGTTGGACTTACACATCTTGTAGCTTAATCTTAGTGGCGTCCCGCCTGCAGCACTGGATGCCCGAAGGATCAGAAAGACTCGTGCACGTTTGTCGAGGTGTGCCTCCTCCACTGGGCCTAAAGATAAGTCTCCAACCAGTGCGTCCTGCCAATTATGACCTACGGAGCTGAAACGTCGCCTCTAACGGTAGAACTAGTCCACCGATTCAGGGTCGCTCGGCGTGCTTTGGAACGGGCTAAGCTCGGATTCTCTTTGATGGATCACATCAGTAATGAGACAATTCGTCAAAGAACCAAGGTGACCGATATACAATAAGCAAGTTGAAGTGCCAATGGGCTGGTCACATATGCCGAAGAGCCGATGGTCGATGGGGTGCTAAATGTTCTCGAGTGGAGATCACGCACTGGCTAACGCAGGTGCGGACGCGCACTAGCTCGCTGGTCCGACGATGTGAGACAGATTGCTGGCAGCGGCTAGGTTAGAATGGCCGAGGATAGAAGGAAGTGGTGCGACTTGGGGGAGGCCTATGTCCAGCAGTGGACGGGTACGTGCTGATTGATTGATTGATATCTCTGTTCTTGATATGGGGTGTGGTAAGTATTGGTGAATTTCCTAAGAATTAAAACGTTGGCAGTCGGGTTTGTAGGGTCCCGTAACCGAAGGCTGCCAAACGGGACCCTATTGCTAAGACTCCACTGTCCGTCTGTCTGTCTGTCTGTCACCGAAGAACCGTGATAGCTAGACAGTTGACAGTTTCACAGATTAATAATGGCAACAGGTCTTGTTCGCTTCGAAAATAAATAATTAAATTAAAATAAATATTTAAGGGGTGATTTTTTGCCGTTTTTTCTCGATCTTTGTGTCTAATGTTGTACAGATAATGGTTCGTGCGCGAGTCCAACTCGCACTTGGCCGGTTTTTTTTCTGTAATAATAACTTTTCCAACTCCCTGTTTCCCTCCGCAGGGCTAGCGGCAGCAAATCAAGCGGCTCCGGTACCAGCAACACTAGCGACGCGCCCTGCACAGTACTGGTGGTCTCCTTTCTGGACGAGAGTGTGCCCTACCGGATTAAGGTCCCCGCCGCGCCCCTCACCCTTAAGACCTTCAAGGAGTATCTGCCGAGGAAGGGAAACTATCGGTGAGTCCAAACTTTCGACAGTAAGGTCTAGTACTGCCTGGCAGATTTCGTTCTACTGGTTTAAGGAATGGTACAAAACGCCCTATTATTTCAGGACCTTTTAGGAATATCAGCTAAGAAAGTGGAGGTACCGACAGATGCCATTCTTTAGTAAATTGCTAACTTAAAAAAAAGTTCCTCACGTTTAGCTCATAAGTTAAATAGATTGATTACAATCTCGAGACTTAATGAGTTTTCTTTTTTTGTAATGTTATTCGTGTTATTGAAATAAGACGCCCACCAGCTCGTTGGACCTACGATCTGATGCAGATTGTAGCGGCTGGATAACGATGGCCGAGATCAGAAGATTAGATCAATCAAATTGATTCATTGATTTATCAGTCAGCCAGCCATGATGAATCAATAAATTAATAAATCAATTAATCTGTCTTTAAATCAATTCCTTCTGGTCTCGGCCACCGTTATCCAGCGGCGATCTGCCAAACAATCAAGATTGATCGATTCCATAAAGGCTCTTGTTGCGATGTAACTAAATTCGTTTCCCCCCCCGGGCAGATATTTCTTCAAGACGGAGTGTGCAGACCTGGACAATACGGTCCTACAAGAGGAAGTCAGCCATGACAACGAGATCCTACCAATGTTCGAGGGGAAGGTGATGGCGAGGGTTAAGAGCATCGAGTGATCAGATAAGATAATATAAGAGGTTGTAGATGGATGAATCATCGAGTGAGTGAGTGACCACTCGCAGAGATCACTCTGTCATGTTCGAAGGAAAATTAATAGGGCAATTGAGTCGTCGGAAGAGATAAGAGTTAGTAAAGAAACGAAACAGCGGGTAGGTGAGTGAATCATCAATTGCACGTACCAAGCTGTCATGTTCGAAGGAAAAGTAATGGCGCGGGTTAAGGGCATTGAGTCATCGGATGAGACAAGATACGAGGTGGTAGAGAAACGAAACGGCGAGTGAGTGAGTCACCACTTGCAGAGATCAAGCTGTCATGTTGGAAGGCAAAGTAATGGCGTGGGTTAAGAGCATTGAGTCATCGGATAAGATAAGATAAGATAAGAGGCAGCAGAAAAACGAAAGAGGGGGTGAGTGAATCACCAATTGAAGCGATCAATTCGTGTTGTTCCTTCGAAACAATAATAGCGTCGGTTAAGAGCATCGAGTGATCAGATAGATTCTATCTGCTTACTCTTATCTGAGTCGCTATTTGTAGATATATTCCAATACGTATGATGTGGAAATTCCAAAATCGCCGATAAAGGGCCTATTTCGTAGATCCATAATTGATGGTTCACTATGACAATTCGATGTACATGGAAAAGTCGATTGACCCACAGTTTAACAAGTAGGAAGACTCAGCCGAGTCTTGTACGCAATTTACATACAATTGTCATAATAAACTGTGATTTTAGTTTCATGAAACGCGGCGCTCACCCGAAATATCACCTTGAAAAGACAACACAGAGATCGAGGCGTATCAGTCTTTTTCGTTATTTTGCAAGATATCTAAATTAGTATGCATATCCGATCAAATACCCTACTTGTGGCAGATTAGGATGAAAGAGTCGTATGACCTTAGGACCTTGTGAAATTGTTTCAATTCGTAGCTACATGAAAGATTGATAAACACACTTTAATCACCTGAAATTAAACTAATTTGACAAGGTGCTAATGTGGATCCGCTAATCGACAGCAACGCACACAGATAGACTATAACTCTCAGATAACAATTTTCAATATTGAGCCAAAATCACTTATTAATGTAAGCAACTTAAACTGAATTGAAAATTGTGATCAAAAAGTTATTTGTACTCACCGACCCTCAAGAACCCTGCCAAGCCGTGTACAGTTATTTAAATTATTTATTATTTTTTTAAGTCTTTTTCTCTATTAATCTAAAAAACGTGCCGCGACGAAAGTGTTAAAATAATCGGTTCCTCAATGTCTCTTTTTAGTTGTAAGTGGCCGTTGTCTAACCTGTTGAGGGACGAGGGACGCTTGCTTCTTTGGCTGGCTCAGACTACAAATGATTGCGCGACGTGCCACGCGTTCGTTCCACTACGTTTGAACGATGAGAATTTGACGAGCATAGCGTCGCGCGTTAAAGTAATTGGAAGCTAAAAAGCGCAACATTATTTCGCTTACGCCACCGACACAAATTCATGACCATAGAAAAACAAGATATAGTCCAATCAACTCAGAGTTACCCTGTTGGTATTGCCCGTTGAAAAAAAAACACTCGGTGACCATATAAATGGTACCGCCCGGTATCAAACTTGTAAATAGCAAACATGGTTAGTGTTGTAAAATATTTAAATACTTAATATAGTAATATCTACCTATAATTGCAAAAAAAACGCTGCCTTGCTTATTATTTTTTATTAACCATTTTTCAGTAGTCAGATAAAACTTAACTGGAGAATAAATTGCATGCTATCACTGTCTACATCATACGACGAGACAGTGACAACATCAGTTTTATTCTAATGTTAAGTTTTATCTGACTATTGAAAAATCAGTCTAACTAAGGTATAGTGAGTGCACCTCATTTAGGTGTAGCATGTTACTTCTGAAAGGCTAATCTAATAATTTATGTCTATGGCGTACGCGTGAACTTTGCGATGGAACGTACTCATGACGCGCATCCCTTGGTAGTGTGAGCGGGTCTATTGCGACGCCTTTAATCGAAGAGTTACATTATAACGCGTATTTCAAAAATACCCTGTAGCTCTTTACCTTTCTATTTCACCAATAAAAACAACTTGTCCTATTTGACGTTAACCAAACTTAAAATCGCGAAAGATATTGTCTGTTCCGTGCATTTATTTATTCTTTTGAATTTCTGACTGCATTTTATGGATATGACTAGTGTCATTAAAGAAACGATTTGAAACAAGCCCCTATAAGCGGGTCCACTTGCTCTTCGGGATACGATTAGTCGTAGCGAGACGACACGATGTTCGGCGGCTGGTTTCAGATCGTTTTTATTTATAAGGCAAGCGAACGTATGACTATATATAACCTGTGCCATGAACACAGGTTATAAATAGTTATTCGTTTAACGGGTCTAACCACAATGAGGATCATTCAGACATCAAAATATTGGACTTTCGAGTACCAACCCCTATATTACGCGCACCAAATCCAGAGCGATTCCAATCGTTTAGCTGTCAAATACCATACTTATTGCTCTCGCCAACGGCAGGATTCCGACAGGATTTGGTTCGCATAATTAGGCCTCAGGACGGATGTAGCACAAAAAATCAAGCATAGGTACTAGTTTAAGAATGACTGAAATCCATCAAAAAATGACAAAGTTAGAGAAGTTTAAACTTCGGCTCTTTCAAAACGCTGTGTTTTCTGAGACCCGATTTTCGTACGTGCCCATTTTTATTACAAAAACCGAAAGACTGACTCTCAAATACTTGACGAGAACACCCGAGTGCCAAATATGTTTAGTTAGGGAGGTATGAGTACTTAAACATCGGACTTTTTTGTTCCCGTAAAACAGAAAAAATATTTCTTGATCAAAAATTAGCATGTTATTTGGAAAACTTAGTTGTGCTCTTAAATTACATACAAAACCTATTTTTTAAGTGCAAATGGGAACTTGGTACCTATCATCTCTAGAATTCTAGTCTAATTTGGGTTTTTGGGTTTTTTTCACCTAGTCGGATGGTATTCAAATATTAAAATATTGTTAATTTTTTCTAATATCGGGATGATTTTTTTCCTTTCCAATTACAAGCAATTTAGTATTTCTTGGAGGTTTGGTCCACATTAGACCACAAAATCTAGACCCCTCGTCAAGTTACCTTTACAAATATTGATTTTGTTACATGTTCAAATCTGTGTGTGTGTGTGTGTGTGTATATATTAACACAGATTGACCGTAGCCTCTATACGTCTCACTGCAGGGCACAGGCCTTTTCTCAGATAGAGAGTATGGGCTTAATTACCACGCGTGCCCACCGCGGATTAGCAAAAAAGTAATTTTCTCAAATTTCACAAATATACGTAACTTAGAAAACAAAAGAATTGGTACATGCCGGTATTCGTACCCACCGACCTTCCGAATGCGGTCTAGCGCTCCGGTACGACCGCTTTAAATGGTTATTTTCCAATTTTATAAAAATGGTTATTTTACCATACCTATGTCATTATAGATAGATAGAGATAGTTAGATACTTTATTGTACATAAAAATGGAAATTACACAAATATTTCTTAACCTATCATTATTTTAAAGATATACTTATAATCATTATATTGTTAAAATATAGTTTTTTTTCTAACCTTGTCACCTAATTACTATTGTAATTTGTAACTCATCATCATCATCAGCCACTCGACGTCCACTCCAGGACATAGGCCTCCTGCGTGGTTTTTATAACAATGAGGGGTTTTGCCATAATCGCCACGCTTGGCAGGCGGGTTGGCGATCGCAGTATGCGGTTGGAATCTCAGGAAGACGCTGCTGCCCGTCACCTGGTAATTGATTTCCTTAGTCGCCTTCTACGACATCCACGGAAGGAAATGGAGTGACGCTATTCTTAATCCGGCGCCACACGGAATTTGTAAGTAAAGAGTATCTATCCCATTGCTCTGCGCCATTTTTTCTTGTATGACTGTCACTTTGCGATACGGTCGAAAGGCCAGTGCAGGTGACAAGTAACAACTGGGAAACAATTTGTACTGTACGATAAGTGTCTTAAATACGGTTTACAGTATTTTTATCCAATAAATTATTAGTATGTATACTCCGGATTAGTAAGTTGAAGTGGCAGTGGGCGGGGCACATAGCACGCAGAACTGATGGCCGATGGGGCCGAAAAGTTCTCGAATGGAGACCACATATCGGCAAGCGCAGCGTGGGACGACCAGCCACAAGATGGACAGATGACGTCATTCAAGTGGCAGGAAGACGCTGGATGCAGGCCGCTTCCAACCGGTCTTTTTGGAAATCCATGGAGGAGGCCTATGTCCAGCAGTGGACTTCTTGTGGCTGAATGATGATGATGTATACTCCGGAAACGTCGCGATCGAACGATCCCGGCTTATTTGGGTGCGATTTGTACGCAAAAATAAATTAATCGCGTCCTATTTATTACTGTAGGATCTACGACAAAAAAAAACTGAAAACCTAAATTACTGTAATTGGGTAACTTTGGGAATAGTTCGAAGTTTCTATTTGCACGTAAAAAGGACGCTGTATATAAGTGCTTCAGGAAAACAAATCAATTTGCCAACTAAGTTGCTCTTTTTTATCAAGCCATATATATTTTCTGTTGAACAGGAGGAAAAAAAGTCCGATTTTGGAGTAAGGTTATAGACAAATAGATAGACAACACCATTATAATTATCTTCTTAACTAAACATATTTGAAATTATGAGTATTTCGGTATAAGCAGTAAAATCGGGTCTCCGATCATATAACGTTAAACATTTCTTTTCACCCTTTATTTGTCCAATATTTGTATCACGACATTATAACCTAAACCGTTTGTACATAACGTTAATCTATTGCGATTCTCGCCCGAACATTGTTTACACAAGTCGAGACACCACAGATATCTATATCTGTGCGAGACACGTATGCGTCTATAGATCTACGATTATTCGCCTGTAGTGTAAACATTTCTGAGAAAAGTCTCGCTTGTGATACTTGCATTCGAGAATCGCTTGATTAATACGAGTGTTTGTCAAAATGTAAACAACCGCAGGCGAGAATCGAATGGCGAGTCTTACCATGGGATCGGTCGCCCTATTATTTGCTCGTTTGCCGCTCGTGTTCGAGAAACTCTCCTTGTGTAACACCCCCTTTAAACAGACCGAGATCACCCGAGATGCTATGTGCGCGGGAACTAAGCGCGCGGTTCATCGGGACCTGTGACGTGTCTAGGGTTGCCAACCCTACTATATAATATAGTATCCTACTATAGGTATTAGGGGCTCAAATACTATATTTCTAAAAAAAATATATAGTAGACGAAACTACTATATTTTGCGTAAAGCGGAACCCAGCCTTAATCTTTTTCTAAGGCCCGCTCTTCAAGTCTAGCCCCCGGTTTCTCGTACACTAACAAGCTGTTAATCACTGTTAACAGCGGTCAGTGGTTTTTTTGTATGCACTTTGGTCAATTGACAGCTGTTAACAGTAGATTAACAGCGTGTTAGTGTACGAGAAACTGGGGGTAAGTCCGTGAATCGCGCGGCACAACTGCCGCTATATTTTTCTATTTTTTTACCATAATTTTGCCATCTACTATATTTTTAGGGGTAGAAAAAAAAGTTGGCAACTCTAGACTTGTCAAGCGTACGGCGTCAGATCGCGCCCGTTTTTCGAACCTGGGGCGCTACTACGTAAATTCCCCTTCGGCCGTTAAGGTAACCGGAGTTTGGAAACCGGTTTCTTAAAAGGATTTTTTATCCTTCTACGTAACTGGTTTCCAATGTATTTTTTTTTATCCTTCTACGTAACTGGTTTCCTAAAAGTACTATGTTTATGTTATTTCAGCCGCCTACGAAACTAATAACCGGATTGCAGAAGAAATGGTTATTGGAATTGAGTATTGTATTTAAATAATTGTTTTGTAAAACCGTAATTATACCATTTATGTGTGGTTTATTTCAAATATATGAATTTAATAATAACATTTATAATATAAAATCAATTCATTAACAAACATTAAAACAAATAACTTACTTACTTGGAAATAAAAATAAAAATTCGCATGATGAAATAATTTCAAAACAGGTATACAAAGGACATTACTTATTCAGTTACATAGAAGTATAAAAAAATATTTAAAGGGAACCAGTTACGCAGAAGGATAAAAAAGTCTATTATAGGAAACCAGTTACGTAGAAGGAAAAAAAAATTTTTTTAGGAAACTGGTTTCCAAACTCCGGTTACCTTAACGGCCGAAGGGGTAAATTCTCCACTGTATGGAGTTGTTCGATTTAACCTACTCCGAACTGTCAAATACATACATAATTTGACAACTTTGAAATCGTCAAAATGGTTTACCCAATAGAGTGGACGGTTACGTAATAGGATGGCTGTGCACCAAAATCGCTGTAACTTCGTAATTTCTTAGCCGATTTCGATGTTTTTTCACAGAATATATATTTTTTTAATGTCTATAAGACTGCATAGGTACTTGGTTCAAAACGTGCATGATCCTCATTAGATAAACCTATCACGCTTAGACCCGTACATCACAGGCCTTGCGTCCGTTACGGACGATTTAAGCAGTGCGACACTTTTACGAATAACTAAAAAGTCCGATTCGAGAACGGCAAACAAGTAGGGCATACAAAGACCCGTTAAAGGGTGTAACTATTGCATGAACGTCGCGAGTCATTAAAAAGTACTACGAGTTATGAGTGTTGTTGTCGTTATAAAATGTTGTCTGTATTGGTGAGTAGAATCACACCTTAACAAGGTATGCCCGTACATTTTCTGAAGCTCTCCATATTATGATGAGACCCCGTTCCCTTCCCTTCCCCCTCGACCCTTCCCTCAGGTTGCGACGGCGTTATTTTTAATTTAAAAGCTAGTTCTGGGACGCTTACTACAATGTATGATATTTTTTTTAAGCCAGCTTTAGTTTGCTACGAATTTTAAATAATATTTTAGTGTTATCGGAATGACTGCTTAGGTTTTATTTAAATTTTAATGAATAAACAAATATTTAGCGTTAATGACGTGTTCTGTTAAAGAATAATATAACATTTTATGGAATAGGTAGTTGGGGTCGTTGCGCGAGCGCAACTATCCACTGTTTAAACGTGGCCGCTTTTCAAACACAAAAAGGGGCGGTGTATCTAATGCCAAGAAAAACGTTTTCTACGCCTGGTTTATGAAAAGCGTAATATAGTAAATCTTCCATCATAGCTTACTGGGATCTCAAGCCAATATTGTAAATTTTAATGTAATAGACGAGATACTCGATAATATTTCCGTTCTTCAGCTGTGAATATAAACTACTTAATACATAGTTTTTGTAATCGTATAATTTTGATGACATACATGAAGCGGCTTAGCGCAAAACTTGGGGCAAATTATTTTAAGTTGGTGCCCCTGATTTGATCGTGAGGACGCGTTATGTGTTACGTTTGCGTTGCATGTGGTCTTAATAATATTGTGTCTTTTCCACATGGACTTTGTTGTGCAATTTTCATTTTAGGTTTACCTATGAAAATTGTCGCATTTTTCTTTTATTTACATCAGCAATATTTGAATACAAATCTTATTTGCCCACCGGACCTTCATCTTGTTAATAACACATGCGGTGCAAACCAATTCCAATATAAAATGTACTTACATTTTACGTGTACTTCGAACATGTAAAGTATATTGTTAACTATGCTAGCTTGAATGTAAACTCCGATCCACAGTACATGGGAAGTTTAAGTGGGAGAAATTATGAGTTTGCGAAGTGACCTTTCCATGAGTTGCGGTAAGTTTTTTGCTTACAAATTTTTTAGAACAAGAAATTGTTCAATATTCACCAATTATTGTTTTGGGTTGTCTCCTGACGTTTTTGCTAACCTTTATAAAAGTGTAGTAGTATTTCAAGTCTTCTTCTCTTAGTTGCCTATCCTCAATGATTTCCTGTCTTCGGCTTGATATGTTTTAACGTATACGTTAAAACATATCAAGCGATTAGTCACACCTTAAGAAACTTTTAATCCCGTGGATTGTCGCTTCTTCTGCAGATGCGGCAGCCTCAATCATAATTAATTAAGCAAATAACGTCTATACAACACAATCACTCAAACTGGTCCCAAACTAGGATACCCTGTGGTTTGGTAACCAGGCAAGGACATCACAAACATGAACGGTTCTCACACTGACACCATTTGTACAAATCAGTGTACGGGGGCTCCCAGCGATAATCGAACCCAAGTCATGGTAATATATTAAAAAAAAAATATTTCAACAAGAATAAAATACTTGTTAAATCATCGAGGCAGTCAATTCTTGTTGTAACATTTATTGTATTTTAACGCAACTCATGGTAAAGGCACATAGTGGGTGCACCATTAGGATGGAAGTACCGGGTGCGGAAATCAGTGCCTTCACGTTAAATAAAAGTTAATATTGATAAATAGCTGACGCTTCTAACAAGCTCGTAAATTAACTGCTGTACATATAGGTTAAAAGTAAAGTTAAAACGTTAAAATAATAGTGCTACTGCGTTTCGGTTCAGATTTCGTTTAGAAAAGTAGAAAGAGGCAATCGGAAATTAAAATTATTTTTTGTTTTTTGTCGGTTACAATGACGTAAATACTTTTATGTTATAAGCAGTGAATGTTCACTGGTTACAAGACTTTTTAAAGGCTTACTCTCACTCTCACATTGTTACAAGAATTTGATAATCTAACCTGCGGTTTCTCGTATTCAAAGTCTGTTAATCTTTTGTTAACAGTTGTTTTTATTTCATGCACTTTTGTCAACTGACAGCTGTTGACAATAGATTAACATATTGTTACTATAGGAGAAACCGGGGGTTACCATGTCCAGTTTATTTTTAACGGTTTGTATCATCTTCGAGTTTTTGAGCCTAACCCCTTTGGCATCGGAAAGCCTAATTGATTTCAAACTGTAGTGACGCAGTGAGAGAGGTATTTGCAGAAGAGTTATGTTTGCTTTGAATTGTTATTGAATTTGGATTATTTTAGACATTTTATTCACTCTATCACTGCCAATATGTTTTCCATTTCGTCATAAAGGGCCCTGCATCCATAAAGATACTGGTTGTTGTCTGCAACTTTCGACTGATGTCCCTGAAATCGTCATATGCAAATTTCGACTGAAGTGTCATTGTATAACTGTTTTCTATAAAAGCAAGTACTTGTCACGTTACTAGCCTCGAAATCGTTAGTAGCTTTATGGCGGTAAGGCCTCAAGGCATATTTTTCATGTTAACTCGAACATTCGGTTGTCCCGATCTGTAAAAAAACTACTTTAAAATGGATTAAGTAGATCGTTTTTAAATTTATATAAATGAATGAAATAAATAGGGCACTCTCGGTCCGTATGTTAAAAATTACTATACTAAAATGTGGTGTAACAAAAATTAAATAAAAATCTGGAATGTGGGCTCAAAAGGTATGTCTAGTTAAAAGTTGCTTGTTAAACAGTTGTGTAAAAAGGAAATATAATGTTTTTCAAGTTTAGATTGTATACGAGAGTACATACAAATAGGTAATCGTTTTGTAAGAAAAAAATAAAAATAAATCAATCGACGTATAAATAAATAAAATAAAGTATTACGTTATGTAACAAATGATTCTGTGTAAAATAATAATTGTGGAGTCAAACTATTAATTGTAAAAGAATTTCAACTAATCGGACTGTATTTTTGTTTTTTATCTAGAACATGTAAACATTAAAAATAAACTGAAACTGTGCCATATAAATACTGTCTTTTATTCAAGAAATAGGACTTACTTACGGACGAACAGTCCGACGATGGTCTTAAGATGTGATCAAGTCGTCAGATGACCCGTGGACGCGAATGGCTAGTGGGAAACCCTGGTCTCTGCCCACCCCTCCGGGACACAGGTGTAATTAATTGCACTTAATTAAGCACACGAAACATATAAAATTTCTTCCAGCAAACCTTGGAGGATCGGAGAAGCAGTAAAGAATATGGGTGCGCAAAGTTAACTACCTACTTTAAACAACATCCTAAACAACGATGTATTTCAACAAGAGTAAACTATTAAGATTTTTCCCTGTGCCGATGACCTTGAGCGTTTGACACAGGTGTGCAGCACTTCAACATTTCACCGCTAGATGACACGACTGAATTAATTCCTAGTAGTAATCTCCATAGAAAGACGCGCGCGCGGCCCCACACACACAGTCTCATTCCCTTCGCGTAAGCACACGCCGCCAAACGCACACATATATAGCCGAATTTCGAACGCGTCGAGCGAGCCGAGCGGTTTCTACTTTTCTAGCCGGCTCGCCAGCCCAAAGAGTATGTAATCACTACGTTATAAGAGTCGGCACTTGCTAACAACACGTTTTCAAAATTATGAACGTAGTTTGTACCAACCTAACAAAAAATAGTATAATACCAACATGAGAATGAAATTGCAAAACATTAGTGATGGACTGCTTATCGATATCGATAAAAAAAAATTCGAGACGTCTCTCCTCTTACCACATTTTCATGCTTTGGAAATTAAAGTAGGCGATAAATCCCAACACAGTAGGTCAATTCAATTATTTCGAGTATGACATGGTGTGAATGGATTATCGCTTACTTTCATAATGAAAAGGGTATTTTTTTTAAATCAAATCATTTATTCAGCATCAAGTGTAGAAAACTTAATGTCACCAATGCGTCACGTCGCTATCAAAACTTTGCACTTTGGTCGAATTTCAGATCTTTGGAGTCTGCAACAAACAAAACAATAAGTCAAAAAATATATTATCTATACCATATTTATTTGAGGCTGAGACAAAATGAAACTTTTTAATGCTTTTAAAATGATACTGTCTGATAATGTTGTATACGTAATTTTTTATAAAGTATTAAATCAAATTCAATCTAATTTACTAATTTCTTAGTGTAAAAACCGAAATAACATTTTTCGACAATGAAACTAGTCTAAAGAGTACTGAAAAGTTGTTTACACTTTGTCTCAGCCCCAAATAAATATGGTATAGGTACTGCTAATAATAATAATGTCAAGGAACGTTTGTATCACCTGTTTAATATTTTGCTGTACTTTGAGCTTGCGAAATTTTATTTGCGTTCGCGTCAATTTCTTCTGCCTTTATGAAATCAAAATTATATATTTGACATTGTCTTCGAATAAAAATTTTTATAATTAAGGCAATCATATAACGGTGGCTATTACAGCTCCACCATGCAAATCTTCATTCCCTGTCGCTTTAACCCATAAGCGGCATCTAGAATACAAAACAAAGCGGTGCAATGTATTTTTAAAATATAAAACAAAACTGAATGCTTTGAGCAAAATAAAACAACATAAATTATTTCTGTTCTTGCTGTGTGGTGTTCGACGTTTAAAATTAAGTAGTTGTGATAAATTTTAGACAGCATGTAGAAATATCTGGCAGAAATCAATCGTCCAAAATATCGATAAAAAAATGTACCACATGGGTACCGCACTACAACCAGCGTTAATTTAAATTTGTCAAAATCGTAAATTGTTCTAAATAATTCAGTTGTTTTATCCAAGCGCATTAAATAAATATCAACATTTGCGTACATTTATTATGATAAACTTGCTAATTTTACCTGTTTGGCTCCAGTGGATATCTGGCTAAGAATATGCCAGACGTACATTAATTTCTGACTCTTCTAATGCCACAATTTTCACATTTCCTCAATGCTTATCCTCCCATATTTCTTGTTTAATCACTTTTCACGCACTACACCTATTGCTAAAGTTAAAATAAATAAAATAATGCCACACAAAAACAACAAACGAACAAAATTACCGGCCATTTGCAAAATACGTAATACCAATATTACCAACATTAGATTTCACATATAACCCGACTTAATTTTAAATCATGATACATCTACGTGATTCACTGCGGAGTTAATGCCTTTTGTTTTAGCAGGATTATATTTTTTGTTTCAATGTTGGCACAAAGTACGTTCATAATGTTTTTTTGTATGGAGTGACGAGGGCCTGCGCCAGCCCGCCCGCGTACGCGTAGATTGAATAGACTTCAATCTAATGCTTTCTTGTATAGCATGCGCCATTACAAACAAAAAAGATAAAGGGGTAGGAGGTACATCTCTTCAAAACTTATCTATGCTTTGTAGAAAGAATAGCTTTCAAACAAAAATCACATGTTTAGTACTTTACCTACCTACTTACGAAATAGTACATGTTTTTTCACAACAGGTTTTTATCTCAAAAAGTGAAAAAAAAATCATCTTATCTTTTTTCAATAAAGTGAATTTGACTTTGATTTCACATGGATGTATTTAGGGACTCAGTGGCAAAATTGGAACGTAGGAAGCGACTTCCCCATATGAAATAAAAAATATATTTCAAATGCCAATTCCATGGAAAGTAGAAATTACGACCATTTTAATTGTTATCCGGATTTTACGTCGTTAGGGTTGTCACGCTCTCAGATAGTAATTTATAATCCGGATCTGATTTGATTTTGAAAAAAATATGTAAATACCTGGTGCCATTATTATTGATATATTAATTAAAATACTAACATGATATACATCGCATATAACAACTTTATGTACACGGTGTGACGTGAAGAATGTATATACCTACATAAAGTTGATCAGCGAAAAACAGCTAGATAAAATTGTTGTCCCATTTTGATGTTACTAACTTGAAATTTTCTATACGATTAGTTTTTTTGCTAAAACTGACGGAGAAAATCGAAAACTTGGAGAAGCTTCTTTTTTTTTTCAACGGCTTAGGATAATGGTAACACTTAGGGGTGGTCTTTTAAAACAACATAAACTCGTTGCATAAACCCTAGATAGGACGGTGACGTCAACTAATTTTTATGGCAAATTTAATAGTGCCGATTGAAAAGTAAACTTGCTTAAATTTTCAACCAACACCTAATGCAGGTTTTGCCACCGGGCCCCGCTGGTCTAGCGGCTGGACTAATATTGTATCAACTTTATAGTCACACAGCATTTGAATGCTAAAATAAGTAGACGTGCAAAAATTCTTGAATTTTTGGTTGTTCTAATTTCGGTCTTATCAGGTGCTAAAAGATTTTCAAATTCCACATATGGTATAAACTTGGAATTTTCCATCCTTACAGGGTGATCCCTCAATCCGATAAGAAAAATCTGACTTGGAAAATCCGGTCTTTACAGCTTTTTTGTCAAAGCCTGAGAAAACGGTAACATTACGGGGTAGTCTTGTCGAACAAATGTTGAATAAGACCTTGGGTTGGATGACAACGTTAACTTACTTTTTACAAAATAGCGTAAGTCGAATTTCAAGCTGGCTCCTAAAAATTTAAAAATTCTGATTTTTATCTCTGGCTCCGTTTTTGTATGAAAATTAGTATTGGAGGTTTTTGTGGTTACTGATGACTACTCTGCGCCATGTTTATAAGCTGTTTTCGAGGTTCCTCACGAATCGTCTTGAACGTAGGTTTGATGACTTCCAGCCTCCCGAACAAGCCGGTTTCCGAAAGGGCTTTAGTACCATAGACCAAATCCACACGTTGCGGCAAATTATACAGAAGACTGAGGAGTATAACTTGCCATTATGCTTTGCGTTTGTGGACTATGAGAAAGCCTTCGATTCAATCGAGTTATGGACAGTGCTCGAGTCTCTCCAGCGTTGCCGTATTGACTATCGGTATATCGAGGTGCTGAAATGCTTGTACAACAGTCCACTATGACCACAGAACCACTATGTCGGTCCGAGTACAGGAACAGAATTCGGAGGCAATTCCATTGAAAAAGGGCGTAAGACAGGGATACGTTATCTCTCCAAAAATGTTCACAAACGGACTGGAAGATACCTTCAAGCTTCTGGAATGTCAGGGACGCGGCATCAATATCAATGGCGAGTACATCACTCACCTTCGATTTGCCGACGATATAGTAGTCATGGCAGAAACGATGGAAGACCTCGGCATAATGCTCGAAGACCTCAGTCGAGTTTCCCAACGGGTGGGCCTTGAAATGAACATGGACAAAACGAAGGTCACATCGAATACTCGTTTCGTGCCCACCCCAATAACATTGGGGAACTCGACTCTCGAAGTTGTAGACGAATACATCTACTCAGGACAAACAGTCCAACTAGGCCGGTCCAACTTTGTGAAAGAGGTCAATCGTCGAATCCAACTCGGCTGGGCAGCATTCGGGAAACTTAGAAAAGTCCTTTCGTCTAATATACCTCAATCGCTCAAGACAAAATTATACAACCAGTGATGACTTATGGCACTGAAACGTGGTCTCTCACTATGGGCCTCATAAGAAAGCTCAAGGTCACGCAACTAGCTATGGAAAGGCCTATGCTTTCTCTACGATATCGAATCAGAAATGATGAGATTCGTAGAGGAACGAAATTCGTCTACATGGCCGAAAAGTTCTCGAATGAAGACCACATATCGGCAAGCGCAGCGTAGGATGACCAGCCGACAGATGACCTCATCCAAGTGCCAGGAAGACGCTGGATGAAATCCGCTTCCAACCGGTCTTTTTGGAAATGCATGGAGGAGGCCTATATCCAGCAGTGGACTTCTTGTGTTTCCATGACTCAAGAGGTTTATTTACAAAAGCTGTTGAAAATCTTTAAATATAGTGTAAAAATACAGAGGATTATAAATATTTTAAAAGAGTGGAAATTTTGATAAATTTGAAGCTTGGATTAAGATTTTGGCTCAAAATCTTTGAATTTAAATCATCGACTTTACGCAATTTTTTATTTTATTTTACACTACGCGCATTCACTGAAGCGATTTTAAAAGGGTGTCATCGCTTCCGTGCCTGTGTGACCACATAGTCCATTAAGCGAATCTGACAGGAGTATATTTTTTTTCTATGGTATAACACAAACAAAATAATAAAAATTTTAAGAACAAAAGCAAAATAATTTATTTTTACAGAAGAAAAAAAAACATTTCAAAATGGATATTGACCAAAGAAATAAAACAAAAATTATGCCAGTGTTATGGGTACCTTTGGGTCGGACATGTCTCGGGGCGGTTTATTTAATTGACTGTACTTGTGTGTGTGTGTTTTTTTTATTTTTTTATTGACATTATATTGTATTTTAAAGTGACATTTCATTGGTTTGGAAATACCTTTTTTAACATTTAATTGAATTATTTTTATTTGACATAATAGAATTGTATGTGACATTGTATAATAAAATGTTTCTCCTATTTGCGTGTTATATAAGTTTGATAATGATTGTACACACTTAGACGATAACAGTACAAGAAAGAATTAACTTTGTGAGATGTAAGGTTTGTGAAGCGTTTTTATATGAAATGCCGAGTTGTGAAATGATACAATTAAAATTATGAAAATGGATAAAGACTTCGTTGCTAAGGATGTTGGCAAAAGAGCTACAAATGGATTTGAGTGCTTATTTGGCCTGCATCCTTGTTTCAGCACAAAGACTGATAAATATAATTATTAATAAACAGTGCCGCCTCGTCTTAACTTATATTGGTATATTATAACAGATTAATCTGTTGATAATCGTATTAATAGTGTAATTCATACCATTTCTATTATTTCATTCCAATAGCACAGGAAACATACAGCATTTAAGTGATTTTTGTCATTAAAGCTGATAGTTAAAAACTATCCATACCATAGTACAAGGAATTCTAGTGTGATTGCGTTGTGTGGACGTTATTATTATTATTATAATTTTGGAACTCCCCACCGACGAATATTTTCAAGATACATTAAACTATTCATTGTGACACTTAAATAAAAATATGTAATATCGGTAAACCAGGAACGCAGATTTTTATTTAATCTATTGTGTGATACAGTACTTCTATTTCTATTTGGTTACTTTTTGTTACACTTTTCCTTTTTGTTAAGGTTTCAGTTGTTTTTTTTGTTACGTGTACAAAAAACCTACCTACTTTCTTTTGTTGTCATTATGATTACGGAACCCAAAAAATATTATGAGCGTTAAATTATATATTTAAATTACGTTGTACCTAAAAATGAGCATCGAATAAATCATGAATAAAAAAACCCGGATTTTGTGACAACCCTAGCAAAAACAATTGAATAGGATCAACTTATACATGTCATGGAAGTGTGATTTATATTACATGTAGGGAAGGTAAAGAGCATAATTATTGCAGTGTAGATAACTTATCCCAATACGGCGGAATTTCGAGAAAATAAAAAAACTAAAAACAAGTACACACGTATATAAATTATAATTGCTTTAAAATTTTTAGCATTACGCCATTGATTCTTCTAACAATACTTCCGCATGTACAATAAAATGCGTGATAAAAATATACAGCGTTTTATTTTATTTAAAACTGAAAAACATGTCAGGCAGATAGAAAAAAAATTCACAGACGAAATCTACACAGATTCGTTTATGAATCAAGTATTATTCGTAACGCCAATCGAAGTTATTATTTACCAACACATTATTTACCGCCTATCGTCGCCCTAATTCTAATAGGTAGTATCTCATTTTTGGACGAAACTGACTTTTTGGGTGTTTTGGATAGAGTTGACAAAACTACATCGTTCTCTTTCGTTACTATTTAAGCTTTGTATGAAAAAAAGAGAGATAAAAGACTTGACGTAATATGTCGCATCTCGAATCACGGAATTATTAGTGCGAATATGCAGTAACTCACCATTCGCCTTACTTAATTGACGTTTTGCAGATCGCTGCGTCATAAAAGTGTTTTATATTTGGATTCATTAGCATTTAAGGTAAGTAACAGATAGTAATTTGTAATTTATATTCTGAGCTATGTTTTCTGATATTATTTAGGCACAACATTGTCTTTATGGAGTAAAAAAATGTGTTTAAAAATTATTGTTGAGATACTACTTTTTCGAATAAATTTTTTGAGACTTAGTATTGAGTTAATTCTTATTGACACTAATTTAAGAACAAATTTTGTTTCTAGTTTTTTTCAGTTTCGCGAAATTTTGTCTTAATTAAACATTATATTTTAATATTATTTTTTTCATATTAAACTTTGTACAATTTTACTTTTTTTTTGCTTTTTTATATTTTCAGATATCTACGTGCAGGTCTAATTGTCATCAAAATGGACATTTTTCAATCGGATTCCGAAGATGATCAGGAAATTTTAAAAGCATTGAGAGAGTGGCGTAACAGTTACTGACACTAAGAAGAAACCTATCATAAAGAAAAAATCCAGTATACAAAATTTAGAAGATGTTGTAATCTATACCGAAAACATCCTGGACATCAGCCTGTATGAGATTAGGATGGCCCTGAAACAGCTCAAGAATAACAAGGCACCAGGTGAGGACGGAATCACATCAGAGCTCCTAAAAGCGGGTGGAACACCAGTATTTAAAGTCCTTCTGAAGCTCTTCAATTCCGTTGTGCTCGAAGGAAAAACGCCAGAAGCATGGAACAGAAGCGTGGTGACGCTGTTCTTCAAGAAAGGGGATAACTCTCTATTGAAGAACTACCGACCCATCTCGCTTCTGAGCCATGTTTATAAGCTGTTTTCGAATCGCCTCGAACGCAGGTTTGATGACTTCCAGCCTCCCGAACAAGCCGGTTTCCGAAAGAGCTTTAGTACCATAGACCACATCCACACGCTGCGGCAAATTACGAGTATACAGAAGACTGAGGAGTATAATTTTTCATTCTGCTTAGCGTTTGTGGACTATGAGAAAGCCTTCGATTCGATCGAGTCATGGGCAGTGCTCGAGTCTCTCCAGCGTTGCCGTATTGACTATCGGTATATCGAGGTGCTGAAGTGCTTGTACAACAGCGCCACCATGTCGGTCCGAGTACAGGAGCAGAATTCGGAGGCAATTTCATTGAGAAGAGGCGTGAGACAGGGAGACGTTATCTCTCCGAAACTGTTCACGAACGCACTGGAAGATGCCTTCAAGCTTCTGGAATGGCAGGGACGCGGCATCAATATAAATGGCGAGTACATCACGCACCTTCGATTTGCCGAAGATATAGTAGTCATGGCGGAAACGATGGAAGACCTCGGCACAATGCTCGAAGACCTCAGTCGAGTTTCCCAACGTGTGGGCCTTAAAATGAACATGGACAGAACGAAGGTCATTGTCGAACGCCCGTGTTGTGCCCACCCCAATAACATTGGGGAACTCAATTCTCAAAGTTGCAGACGAATACATCTACTTAGGACAAAGTCCAACTTCGTGAAAGAGGTCAATCGTCGAATCCAACTCGGCTGGGCAATATTCGGGAAACTTAGAAAAGTCTTTTCGTCCAAAATACCTTAATCGCTCAAGACAAATCTATACAACCAGTGTGTGTTACCAGTCATGACTTATGACACTGACCTCTCACCATGGGTCTCATAAAAAAGCTCAGGGTCACGCAACGAGCGTACGAAAGTCGTCGATATAGCCCAGCGGATAAGTAAGTTGAAGTGGCAGTAGGCGGGCCACATAGCACGCAGAACTGATGGCCGATGGGGCCGAAAAGTTCTCGAATGGAAACCACATATTGGCAAGCGCAGCTTAGGACGATCCAGTCACCAGATGGACAGATGACCTCATCCAAGTGGCAGGAAGACGCTGGATGCAAGCCGCTTCTAATCGGTCTTTTTGGAAATCCATAGAGGAGGCATAGGCCTAGGCCTGGACATAGGTCCAGCAGTGGACTTCTTGTGGCTGAATGATAATGATGAATTATTAAGAAGAGAATACTTTAAAACTTAAATATGTAGTGCTGCTTTTTAAAATTTAATAACGATTTTAGCGATAACATTGTGTTTAATTTTCAGTGCGAATTAGTAGTAACTCAGTGAAATAACTATGCTAATAAAGCTCATCTCATATATTACACTATCTGTAAGAATTAATGTTTTTTTCATAATGAATTATGACATCTATTTAATTTTTAATATCATGTTCAGAACTTACCTTTTATTGTTTTCTAACAACTTGTAAGAAAAAAACCGTAATTTTAGCCTCCTCAAAAGTCGTCAAAATTGAGATACTACCTATTAGAATTAGGGCGACGCTATGTACCCTGCAATCTAACGAGGAGGCGAAGTGCGAGCGCGAGGACTGAAACAAAACTTCATCAAACTAAAATGAACCTTAAATGCTAGGTATTAGAGACTACAATACTCGAGCAGAAAGTCTGGCCGCGTGCGGCCGACCTAATCGCGACAATAAATGGATTATAATACATATGTAGTTAGGTTTCATTTTTAGTGAACCTCGCTTTTACCGTGATTTAGGCACAAATAATAGAACGATGTTTCGCTTAGGTTCGTAATGTTACAATAGCTCGGATGGGAAGAGGCGTCCCTTGAGCGGCAGAGAGCTTTTGGTTCGAATAATGATTATAATAAATGATCGGTTTCCTTTTTACTTTTCTTCTTTTTATTTTCTTTTTTAGTTATTTACTTAAATAAAAAAATACAGGAAATGGGAATTTACATTTTATGTTTTTCTAACGATTGAAGCTCGATCACTACTACAAAAATCAGTCGCCGTGCGTTGGTCTTGCAAAAACTCGAAAATGTCTCCACCGATTGGACTAATAGGTAATAATATTTTTTGTTTTGTTCGGACATGGGACGTGGGGCGAGGGCGCGGAAAAGACCCATCCCTTCAGGAGCCTGTTTCATAGAACTACAATTCATTGTGACTATGACCGAAAGCCGATTAACCCACAGATTAACAAAAAGACTCTGCTGCGCAGTGTACCTCGAATTGTCATAATAAACTACGAAATTATAGTTTTATGAAACTTGACGATTTTCTCTGTGATGAGGGTTGTTGATCGGTACACGTGAATTTCGGTTATTTTGAAAAAAAATATTTTAACGAATTCTTTTGGCATATTATCAGCTTCTGATTATTTCCAATAATTTTGATGCGGGTTTAGTCCTTATTTCCTGATTTCTTTTTCTGTGTCCCTTTATTTTGTAAGTAAAAACTAAAGCTAGGCTAGGTTTTTCTAGCAAAAAAGTGATCCAAGATGGAGGAACCTGACGGGGACCCTCCCGACATAAACCCTAATTTATCGCATAAACGTAAGTTGTCCGATGATTGCTCGATAAATTCAACGTTATCCCCGGCTCCTGCCAAAAAAAATATTACTTCGGATCGGGAAACCGTAAATGCCTCTCTTCAGAATATTTACACCCACCCTTCTTTGGACGCCGATATAAAGGAATACGACTGTAACTCTAGTGGTCCCTTCGTCGTCCACGTTCAGCGTGCTTTCGAAGACCCGTCGGCGGGTCTTACCATCAGACCAATCAAACTAGGCCAGTTCCTGGTTAAGAAAAATTTTAAAGGAATAGTCAACGATGGTGTTAAAGCTATTGGCCGCAACAGAGTGGCTATAACCCTAAAAACTGCAACCGATGCAAATAATTTCATCTCAAACCCTGCGATTGCGGCCAACGGCTACAAGGTTTCTATCCCCACTTATAACATCACCCGCATGGGACTGGTCAGGGGTGTACCCGTCGACTGGTCGATGGAAGAATTTGTTGGGTCTTTGTCTCTCCCCCAGGGGTGTGGCGGAGTCCTTAAAGCCAGGCGTTTAAACCGTAAAAAGATGGAAAATGACAAACCGACTTGGGTCCCGTCCCAGTCTGTAGTCCTTACATTCCACGGACAAAAACTGCCCGAAAGGATATTTTCATACCACTCATCGCTACCCGTTGAGGTCTACCTTCTACCAACCATTCAATGCTTGGACTGCTGCCGCTTCGGTCACGTAAAGGCTCAATGCCGTTCGAAGCCGAGATGTTATAGATGCGCGCAACCCCACACGGGGCATTCATGCCCTCGTTCTCTTGATGAGGCAAGTTGCCTATTTTGTTCCGGTGCCCATGAGGCTAGGAATCGTTCTTGTCCTGAACACTCACGACAAAAGTCTATTAAGATGACAATGTCTGAGGAAAACGTTTCGTACGCTGAAGCATCTCTGCGTTTCCCTGCCACTATTAGACGTACCTCTTATGCGGATGTCGCCAGCACCCTTTTTGCTCCATCTCAGCCCGTCTACACTTCACCGTCTCCAAACTTCATTTCCCTTTCTCCTAACGTTAGCTTATCTAGGTCATACAAAAAGACCACATTCAAAACTCCTCGACCTCGCTCTCCTCTTGCTCCTGGTTACGATAAGGTAACCCACAATAATATTACTGCTAGTATTCCTTCAAGTTTGCCCAACGGTTGCGCCCTCCAAAGCCCCTCTGAGGCTACCTCTAACGAAAATTTCTTAGACCTTATTCTTAGCCTCTTATTAAATATTATTACTAAGTACAATGATACTTCCCTACCGTCCAACGTTGCCCAAAAACTTTTTCAGCTTTCTTCATTTGTTCGCAATGGCGCCTCATCGCCATCCCCATCGTCAGCATCAAATCCTTCAATGGAATGTTAAAAGCATTCGCCATAAAAAGCACGAAATGATTGCCATCATTAATGAACTCCTCCCTCCGGTTGTCGCTGTCTCGGAGACGTGGCTAGCCCCGGGCTCTCGTTTCGGGATCCCGGGATACTCTTGTCTCCGCAGCGATAGACCGGATGCACATGCCGGATGTGCACTTCTTTTAAATCATTCCTTCTTATTTTCCCAGATCACTCTTCCTCCCCTCCCAGATGAGATTAATGCAGTCGCAGCAAGGGTGCTGGACATCACGTTTCTATCAGTCTATATTTCCGCTCCCAGCTCTTCTCTTACTCCTATAATCTCTAATCTTCTTTCCTTTCTACCTTCCCCTATCATGGTTTTAGGAGACTTTAATGCTCATCACACAATGTGGGGTTGCCCATCTTGCGACGCCTTTGGCTTCGATCTGGTAGACTTATTTCAAGACCTTAACTTATGTATACTTAACGATGGATCTCCCACTCGTCTGGTTTCACCGTTATTTGATCCTCGTAGCGCTGTTGACCTATCCATTTGCTCTTCTTCTCTTGCTTCTCTGGTTTCCTGGAAGATTTTAAATAATACCCATGGCAGTGATCACTTTCCTATTACTGTCACTATTCCTTTAAGAGTACAACCTTCTTCTTCTCCAGATCCATTACTAAAGTTTAAAATGAATAAAGCCAATTGGGATGGGTTTCTCACCTGTGTTGAAAATATGATTTCACAACTTTCTTTTTCTGATTCCGACGTTTTATCAACCTACAGTGCCTTTGTAGATATTCTCATTAATTCAGCTGAATCTTGTTTCCCAAAAAAAAAGAAAATTCCATGCTGTCACCGAGTGTCGTCCCCTCCCTGGTGGGACGATGACTGTACAAAAGCTGTTAACGATAGAAAAGAGGCCGAAGCACTTTATGGCTCTGCTATGACGACTGCAAATTTTCTCTCTTATCAGAGGATAGCTGCAGTAGCTAAACGCACCTTAGCAAATAAAAAAAGAAATGGTTGGAAGAAATTTTGCGAGTCTCTCTCACCCAGATCCTCGGCCTCTATGATATGGAGAAATATCAAGCGTTTTAGAGGCTCATTGCTTGATAGAAATATATCTTCTAACGACCCTTCCTCCTGGGCGAATGGTTTTGCCAATAAGCTTGCTCCACCATCTGCTCCTAATCATTGGGATCTGCCTTCCCCTTATCCTCGTTTCGTTTCCCATGATAGGTTTGATGACCCCTTCTCTTTTTCTGAGCTTCAATGCGCCCTGAATGGTTTGCGTGATTCCTCCCCTGGTATTGATGGCATTCCTTACTCTTTTCTCATTAAGTCTGGCTCAAAGTCACATAAATTGTTTTTATCTTTAGTCAACAAAATTTTCGACTCCGGAACTATTCCTAACCAGTGGAAGTCCTATTTAATAATTCCTATATTGAAACCTGGAAAAAATCCCACTGATCACTCCTCTTACAGGCCTATTGCACTTGCCTCGGTTCTTTCTAAAGTCATGGAACACCTCTTGAAAAATCGTTTAGAATGGTTAGTGGAAAGCAGACAAATTTTAGCTAAAAGCCAATTTGGCTTTCGCAAAGGCAAAAGTACCACTGACTGCTTAAGTATTCTCATTTCTGATATACGGCTTTCCTTCACCAGAAGGGAATTTCTTGTCAGTGCCTTTCTTGACGTATCTTCCGCTTATGATAATGTCCAAATTCCTATTCTAAGGCAGAAAATGCTTCAACTTAATATCCCAGCAAAGTTGACGTACTTTATTACTAATTTACTTTCTGAAAGATCGATTTCATTTCGATTTCAGCATATAACTGTCCCTTCAAGGACTATCTGGAAAGGTCTTCCCCAAGGTTCTGTATTAAGCCCCCTTCTTTATAACATCTATACTTCAGATTTAGAATTATCAGTTAACTCCTTCTGTGAAGTTCTTCAGTATGCGGATGATGTTGCTTTATACTCTTCTTCTGGCTCTATTTCGGAGGCTGCCATTAATATTAATACTGCTTTAAGCTATTTAAACGTTTGGCTCAACAATCATGGTCTGTCTTTATCCACTTCAAAAAGCTCGGTTGTCATTTTCACAAGAAGAAGGGATGTTCCTTCAGTGGAAATTTCAATCGACAATCAGATCATACCCATATTTAATCAGGTTAAATATCTTGGTTTGATTCTGGACTCAAAATTAACTGGCACCCCGCATTTCAATTACATAGCCCAGAAGTGTGAAAAAAATATCAATGCTCTACGAGCCCTTTCAGGTGTCTGGTGGGGCTCACATCCCTATACTCAAAAACTTCTTTACAATGCCATTGTTCGCAGTCACCTAGATTACGCATCTTTTCTTTTAATTCCAGGTAGTAAGCTATCCATTACAAAACTCGTTAAAATTCAATCTAAGTCTCTTCGTATCATATTAGGCGCAATGAAATCTTCTCCCATTAATGCCATGCAAGTGGAATGTGTTGAGCCCCCACTTAACCTTAGAAGACAATATCTTTGTGACCGGTATTACTTCAAAGTTTCCCAAATCTCGAGTCATCCTCTGCACTCTCGCCTTCAATCCCTTTCAAACTTCATAACATACCATCCTTTCTGGAGACACAAGGATATTCCGCCGTTAGTAGTTAGCTTTCGGAAAATTAATAATCTTTCTCAGAAAGTTCTTTGTTTTGATAAAAATCCTTTATTTACTACAAATTTTGAAGCTTTAATTTATTCTCCTAACATTATTTTAAATATCGGTATTGGTAAGGACTCGTTCGGTTGTAACGATTTATTTAATTCTATAATTTCCTCGAACTTTTTAGGTTTTAATTTGTTATTTACTGACGCCTCCCGCCTTTTGGATGAAGGCTGCGTTGGTGCAGCAGCATGGTTACCTAGATTGAATGTTGCTCTCTGCTACAAGTGTCCTCCACACTCGTCTGTCTTCTCTGGCGAGGCTGTTGCCATCCTTGAAGCCCTCTCTTTTATAGAATCTCACACTCTTAGTCCTTCAATTATTCTTACTGATTCCCTTAGTGCTCTACTGGCAATCTTATCAAACCCTTTTCGCAGTAAATCTACATTTCCTATTATTTTAAGTATTAGAGACCTCCTGTTACGATGTCATTTACGTGATATCACAGTAGTCCTTGCCTGGATCCCGGGTCATAGTGGGATTCAAGGAAATGAAACGGCTGATTCTCTAGCTAAGTTAGCTGTTGATGGCGGTTGCTTGGATCATAATAATAACTTTGCCCACGATCTACTAGCTCTGGCCAAACCAAACATGATTAAAGACTGGAATACTTTGTGGTCTTCTAGTCAGAATCGCGTTGGAAAATTTTATGGTAGCATTCAACCGTCTATCCCAGTTAGACCGTGGTTTTTCAAAGCTCGAAATTTTCCAAAATTTGTCACTTCTACAGTTTGTCGTCTGCGCTTAGGCCACTGCTGCACCCCTGTTTTCCTTCACAAAATTCGGATTCGGGATAATTCTTTGTGTGAGTGTGGTCTCGACGAAGGGACCACTGATCATATTTTTTTCAATTGCCCCCGTTTCTCCTCTTTATACCCATTCCTCCCTTGCTTTATCCCTCGTCCCATCAACTTCAAAACCCTTCTTCTGTACACCCATACTAAATTCATTAGAATACTATGTAAATATATTAATTATTTCAACATTCGACTTTAACTCCTCATCAAATTATAATATCTCTTTCCTTTTACATTGGTTTCTTGTATATATAAAGTAGCGTGTACCTCTCACAACGTGACACTGGCAAAATCCCTGTGCACCCTACAAGCACGGGGCAGTCCAAATAAAAAAAAAAAAAAAAAAAAAAATGAAACTTGACCCAGTACATTTTGTACGAAAGTGAATTGGAAAGATGCGGCGTCTTTTTCGGTCCCTCACCCCACGTCCTTGGCCTACAATCGGTAATTTTGTATGAGAATTGCTACTTTGAATTAATTTCACTATATGGCGCTCGAGGTGAACTTTGGAAGGTTGATTTATGATTGATGAATCGCTTATGAAAAGTTACAATCAAATCAATGGTGATGCGAAGAGCGCCTGATCACAGACAACATGCAACGAGTAGCTAGGGCTTTCCTCGTAAGGCGTAATGTGATAAATTGATGAAAACGTTTTTTCTGAATGAGTAACTATTGTTCCTGTTAGTTTTAAACATTAACATACAAGATTTCGATATTGCCCGTAAGACTGTATAAGCTTAAACGTAATCCACTGCGCATTTAAAATGGTACATAAATTCTTAGGTTTGTTTTAAGCATTCTTACGGAATATATTTACTCATAGAAGGCGTAAGGTTATGACAGTTGTCATACATGCCATAGGGAATCGAGGAGTTAAATTATATCATATATTAATTTCAAAGGTCTGCCATCTTCCTAGAGGATGTCACAAGCGATTCAAAAGCGTCTTCCAGCCAGTTCCAGCACACTGTAGCCCCTTAAGCTAAATGTAGCTACAGAAATATATAGGTAAAGTAGAAATAAAGAATATATAACTAAAACTTTGATAGTGCATAATTAAATTATTATAAAAATGGTTGCAGTTTTACCTTCATGTAGTGACTCATTGTTTCATCATCAGCCATTTGACGCACATAGGCCTCCTTCGTGGTTTTCATAACCATGAGGGGTTTTGCCATAATCGCCACGCTTGGCAGGCGAGTTGGCGATCGCAGTATGCGGTTAGAATCTCAGGAAGACGCTGCTGCCCGTCTCCTGGTAATTGATGTCCTTAGTCGCCTTCTACGACATCCACGGAAGGAAACTGAGTGAGGCTATTCTTAATCTGGCGCCACACGGACGCATTGGTGATTCATTGTTTAATTTATTAATTTTAACCTAGGTCTAGACTCTGAGAGAAGGTCTGTGCCCCACAGTGGGACGTAATTTAAAAGGCTACATAAACAAAAGTAGGTCTAAAATGGGGAGACCTTTGACCTGCAATGGGCACCCAATATCGCGGAGGCTACATAAGAGAAACATTATATGTAATAAAATAACATTGTTTAATTCCATTCTCATTCCACTAATTAGTAATTTTAGATAAACCAGTTTGGGCGATAGATACAACGATTATTTTATTGTAAAATACATTCCTTTGGGATGATTCGCAATGTTTTATTGGAATCCCACGCGAATAGAGTCGCGGGCGCATCGATTGTCCAGTAAACGTTGCTATTACCAATTGGTTTAACATTCCTCGACTAGACTGAAGCAGATAACATTTCTATTGGCTGTAATTGGGTGTGGGATGATGGCTGAGGTCATTTATCAGAGGATAGCTAAAGCAATTGAGGATCTAAGGTTGGTCTATGATCTGTGACTATACCACGAACTGAACGTAAAGGAACACATGGGCCAATTCATAAATTTATTACGATAATTCGATACATTGCGTAGTCGATTAGTACAAATAGTGTTCCCATTGGCTAATCTGTGGTTTAGGCGGCTATGCAATGTATTTCGAATTGTCATAGTGAATGAATTGTAGTTCTATGAAAAGGGACCCTTTATGGGTGAAATTGCCACTAAAATGGGGTTAAAAAGGTTACTGATTAGGTATTAGGGAATTAATTCCTCCTGATAACTGCGACAGGACATTCAATGCGTCAGATATCTATTCTATGGTTACATATTGTGCAAGTGTGCCCTGAAACCAGCCTGCTTTCTTGCTTGGTGCAAATGAAGAAAGTAGGTAACTCTTTTCATAATTAGTTGAGTAAACAATTTGTATAGAGTTTACAGTAGATTGATGGGTCTATAGTTACAAACATTTTTGGGATCGCCTTTTTTGTATAGTAGAGTTATGATGAGTTATGTATGACTGATGTTTCCCATTCCTTAGGTAGAGTTCTGTGTTTAAATGTTTTGGTAAATAGTTCTGTTACAAAAGTGATTGATTCTATGAAAGCTTTTAAAATTTTGTTCTGAGACTCTCTGGATTCTTTAGGGATTTCAGTGACCGTGTCGCATTGTTTATTTCCGATTCCAAAAATAGCATTCCAAATAGATTCCAAAAAATATCTTGTTCTTTGACGTCAGTATGTTCTTGATTGATCTCGCATAAGATTTCTTCTCCGCGCGATTTATAAAGATTTTTGTAGAACGTTGTAGCTACTTCTGTTTGTAGAGCTACCGGAGGGGTTATTTAGGGATGACATCCAAGCTTTTGAGCCGTCGAGGCTTTTGTGAGTTCTTTTAATTGATCTTGCATTTTTTAAGTTCTCTTTTCTTATTTTAAATCTTCGTGACTTCATATTTCAATTTTCTTTTTATTGTTCTGTAGATAGATAGATATAGAGAACACTAGAGATAGTTTGTAGTTTTCCTTTCTATGCTTTCGTTTTATTTGTAGAGATGAGCGTTCTTTTATCAAACTTTCTATGTCGGGTGTAATTATTTATTTTATTTTATTTAATTAGGACCACCAACAAGATACACACCAATACATTCACAACAGACAACAAAACCAAAAATAAGCCACAACATGCGCCGTCAGTATTATGTTTCATGAGGAACTAAAGCTAAAGATCAAATCTAGTTAACACCGGTTTGTGCCTCTGAGCTTCAACAATTAATTATGTTTATTTTCTATCGTTTTGTACATTGGGTAGCTTATTGACACTCTCTTCTTATGGGCAATCGGGAAAGCGACGAATTAACGATAGTGACGAATTAGCGAAAGTGACGAGTAGCTGCCCTAACTCAAGTGCAGGCATCAGCTCAGTTGATGGAGCGCTGGTACGGTTAGCCAGAGTTTGCGGATTCAAGTCCCGGCATGGGTGGAATTTTAGCCTCCAAATAGGTTTTTAATATCTAATCTTGCTACTCTATCTGATACGGCAGTGAAATTTGTAATGTTTTCATTGAACTTCTATTTCACCATAAATCCTACTCCATTACCTCCACTTTTCATAATATTTATGTTAGGGTCTCGATAATTGCCTTTGTTTATTAGAAATGATGACGAATAAATATAGTGTTGTAATTTATTAATTTAAGAAAATATCTAAATCATATTATAATGTATCGATTCACTAACTCGATTCTCTAAAATTTATATTAATGCTGGCAACCCGAACAAAACTGGAACGGTTTCGGTCTTCAGTTTTGAACGGGTTGGCGATTCATGGCATTCTATTGGGAGCGGCGGTCGAAGACGGTGGTGTAACTATTGTGTGAAGAGTTTGAATAAAAGTAACAGTTACTGTGTTCGATTGATTTTCTATTCAATCCTCACCACCCAAGTTGGACTTAGATAACAATTTCAGAAGTGACAAGAACTATCGAAAAACGTAAGAAACACGCCCAAATAGTTTTTCCTTTCGATTCCATAGTTTGAATCATGCAGGTTTGAAAATCATACTTTATTCTAATTTCTAAATTTGTTTTTTTTGAAAATTTATAAATTTCGTCTAAGGGTCTATCTTTGTCCTTAAGCCTAGGTGTATTTTAAAGGGCGTAAAAATTGCTTATTTTTGGTCTAAAACCAACCGTTTCCGAGTTATTTCAGGTTTTGTCTGAAAAGTAAATTTAATAACGATTTCAATTTTGTGACGGTTTTGTAACGGTTTTCTTTTTCTTTTCTTGCTCTGCGAGTATACCCACCACGCCGTCGAAGTCAAGACCCAGAGCGCCGGTGCTTGGAGACACCGGCCGAAGGGAGCCGCGTACCGCAACCTGCAGTCGCAGCCATTTGCGGACACGCAGCCCTAGGCTCACTCAACGGCAGCCAGTGCTAAGGCGTAGCTTGTAGCGAATCGAGATCCTGGAGAGGGAGCTTCGCCAGGAACGCGAGTGGCTGGAAACCAGTGGCCGTAATCGAACGTCACCGCGCCTGGATAGCGTGCACCGAGAGGAAACCGGTCATTGGAGTCCTTCGTCCAGCTCCCGTCGCAGAGAAGCGGCTGGGCGGTGCGTGGAACCACGTGCTGAGTCTCAAGCAGGGCGACGCCACGACGCGGAAGAGTTACAAAGGTCACGTAGCCCTTCTTTTTCTAAGAAAGACATTATAGATATTATAAATTGTATCAAAGGGAACCTTGTACCACAGCCATCAACCCAGGTCGCACAAAAATTAGATCACAAGAATATACTGCCCTAAGTCTCTTATCTTGAATCGCTCGTAGCCTCGGCTGCCTGAGTGATCTTAAACGATCACGAAGGTTAAGCAACACAGGGCGCGTTCAGTGCATGGATGGGTCGCCGTCTATGTCTAACGCTAGTGGCATTTTTCCGAGCGGTTCCGTGCTTCGCAAGGCACGTTAAGCTGTTGGTGCCGGCTGCCGTCGATAGATGGCAGTCGTTAAGCCAAGTCAGAGGCCTTAGGGCGGCTTGACAACTTCTGACAGTAGACGAGCCACTAGTCTACAAGCCTCCACCGATCCGGACTTGGCGCCCGTGGTGGAGTATGGCCTATACCTTCCTCACGGAAGAGACCCGTGCCCCTCGGTGGGGACATAATGGGTTGATGATGGTGATGATGAAGTCTCTACTGTGTGGCTACTTTTTGTCGCTCAATGGTGCCACAACGCTGATGAAAGGTTTCGGAAATAGCGTAGTACAATCTCTGGGAAAGCTGTGGCTTGAGTTATGTGTAGACGGGGTGTCTGCCAAGGCCTCGTGTAAAGTAGTAGATGATACCTTGTTAGATATGCCCATGCTCATAGGGCAGTCCTATACTGAGCAACCCCACATCATAGCTTACAAGACTGCTAGCAAACTGCAATTCTTGGATGTTAACAAAGAAATTACTCAATTAGACCAAGATCTCGATGATGAACGTCTTGTTAAAATATGGGTAGCCATTACGGTAAAACTGCATGGAGCAGTTTCAGTTAGGGCTCAGACCGAGACGACGGTTAATGGAAACCTGTTACTAAAAAGCAGCGTTGCAGGCAAGCCTAATGAGCAACACTTTGTTTGTGGAGGGCTTTATCACGCAAATAATGGCCGTATTTGGATAACGGTTTTCCCGTACATAGATTCTTGTAACCTCCCAGGAAAATCAGTTCTATGTAGAGCTGAACCTGTTTTTTTCAGTAAGGAGAGTTACTGTCACTCCTCCAGAACTACCGAATGTGACAGAAAGTGATTTCGACAAAAATCAGATTCGTGATGTGGTACCGGATACCGTAAAACAACGCTAGATTGAAATATTAACAAGGTACAAGCATTGCTTTGCCTCGTCGTTAAAGAATATAGGCTGCACTAAGATGACTGAAATGCGTATAGAACTGAATAATCAGCGACCAGTTGTGTACCGTCTATATAGACTTTCGCATTTCGAGCAAGAGAAAATGCGGTCTATGGTGGAAGAAATGTTGGACGCTGAAATTGTTCGGGAGTCGATGTCAGAATACCAATTCCTATTCCAGTCCAATTCTCCTTGCACGAGATAAAATCGACTATCTCGGTTACAAGATAAGCGCTGATGGCCTGAGACCAGCGGAGAAAATGATCACTAGTGTCATAAACATTCCACGTCCCGTGAACATACACAATATCCGGCAGTTTCTTGGACTAGCCAGTTATTTCCGCAAGTTTATCGAAAACTTTGCTCAAGTAGCTTTTCCACTCAGCAAGCTTCTGAAAAAAAGGTGAAGTTTTGCAATGGGGTGTCGCTCAAGAAGCTTTTGAAAACTTAAAATACCGGTTAGTCGATAGGCCAATACTCGCGATATATGATCCAGCAGCAGAGACCGAGCTTCACACCTGCAGGAGGCGGTTCTTTTCGTTCGGTAGCAGACAGACCTCCCAAAGGAAAATAACTTTCACTCTTACTGGAAGCTCTGGCTCTGGCGTTGTGTGCTCGCTGAGAAAATTCAGGGTTTACTTGCTAGGCATACAATTTAGGGTCTTGACCGATTGCAGTGCACTGCAATCTACGTTTTCAAAGAGGAACCTTATTCCAGGAATAGCTCTTTGGTGACTCTCTCTCCAAGAGTTTGATTGCACCATAGAGTACAGAACAGGTGTTAATATGAGTCACGTCGATGCATCATCCCGTAATTCCGTCACTAAACCTGATGACAGCCCAGCTAACGAATTCGCCGTTGTTATGTCCATCAGCCGTGAGGATTGCCTTTACACACTTCAGCTCGGAGACACTGAATTGAGGCGGATCCGAGACATTGTTAGCAGCGATATCGACGAGAAGGGTCTTCGCTACCTGAGAGAGAATTACGTTGCAAAAGACAATAAATTTTGTCGCTGCATAGGAGGTGACCTTCGATGGGTGGTTCCAAAGGGTGCAAAGTGGCAACTTTTCCGCATGAACCACGATGATATTGGTCACTTTGAAGTGGAGAAGACTCTTGAACGTAACGAAATCTTAGTAGTTTTCAAAAATGTCCAGGTTCGTAAAAAAATACGTAAGCGCTTGCATAGAATGCGCTTACGCAAAGAAACAGAACACATGGACATGGTCTTCTTCACCCTAGTGAAAAAGTAGGAATTCCCTTTTATACGCTCCACGTGGACCACCTTGGACCTTTTGTAAAATCGGGCCGGGGTAACACTCATCTGCTCGTTTTGGTTGACGGATTTACAAAATTCTGTTTTATTAAACCCGTCAGAAACACAAACACCGAAAACTGCATCAGAGTTTTAGAGGACATCTTTTCTACGTTGAAGACTCCCAAGCGTCTCATAAGCGATCGAGGTAGTTGCTATACCTCTCACGCATTTAAAAAGTTTTGCCTTAACAAGGGTGTCAAGCACATTTTGAATGCCGTGGCTAGCCCTAGATCTAATGGACAGGTAGAGCGGTATAATCGAACTATTCTAGACTCCCTGAAAGCGCTGTGTGTGAAACACGGTGAGAAAAGTTGGGACTGAACAACACTATTCAGAAGACGATCGGTAAGACTCCTTCTGAAGTGTTGTTCGGAACCTACACGAACGGTGAGATTACACCTGTACTTGATGAGATCGCAGAAGAAACACGAAATGACAGCGATCTTACGGTGGTAAAGGCGTAAGTCAAAGACAGGTTAGACTCCGAACAATTGAGACAAAAATCATATTAAATATGATAAACGTAGAAAACCAGCTCGAAACAAGAACATGCTTTAGCAATGATGGACAAAGCAAGAAACTTATTCCATCATACGTTGGCCCATATCGTGTTACAAAAGTTTTAGGTAAAGATCGACACACGGTGGCACCAGTTGCAGGACTGAGTGGTACGCAGAACAAACGTCCGACAACTGTTGCCGCGGATCGTATGATGCCGTGAATCCACATTGCTGATCTGGAAGTTAATGACTGTGATTCCGATAGTAGCGATATTGATGAAAATGTCCGAACAGTAACGAGTCGGTTCCTAGTTATGATTTTGCCCGCTTCGTGAATATTCCTTTGGATTTTTTTAAATGTTTTGATGATCTAAATGTATACAATTGTTGTTGCACCAATTTAAAGAACAAAGCTGCAGAATTATTTGTACATTGTTTCAGATCAAGGCCGGCAATCGATCGGATCGTGCCTTGACAGCCAAACCCCAGATCGAATCAACCTGTTGACGTTCCAAGCACCATTCGATTCGGCTTGCCGTCAGCTGAAGCTAATGCCGAGATAATCGATCGTTCGAGGCATTAGTCATGTTAGATACCCGATTAATCGTTCGTTCGGAGTATCTGTTAGTTCGTTTCGTCATTCGTTACAATTCCGATTAATCGTTCGTTCGGAGTATGTATTTTTACACTTTATTAGTTCGTTACGAAGTAATCCGATTAATCGTTCGTTCGGAGTGTATTCTTAAGTGCAAAATCCGATTAATCGTTCGTTCGGAGCACGAACTTGGTATTTTTTGAAAACTTGTACATAAAATATTTGCATTGTGTTTATATTTATGATTAATATTGAGTTCTAAGTCGTAATGTACAACAATTAGATAAATTAAACTGTAAGTACGAGCTTAGTATTAACTGTTTAATTTTGTAAATAAAAACCATTAATTAGATGTAAAGGATAAAACCCGATAAGCATATAGAAGAAAATAAATGTTTTCTTTCTTTATCGATCAGCGATCACTTGTTCGTTTATTCAATGTTGTGTTTTTTTTTGTTATTAATGTTCTTTTATTTTATATCTCTTGGTAAATTTACACTGATAATATTGAACATAATTATTTATTTAGTTCTAGGTTTACATCCGATTGTTAGGGTTCCACTTGGTGTCGTGCGCAGGGACGCGCACGATGTCAGGATGGTCGATTGTTAGGGTCTCGATAATTGCCTTTGTTTATTAGAAATGATGACGAATAAATATAGTGTTGTAATTTATTAATTTAAGAAAATATCTAAATCATATTATAATGTATCGATTCACTAACTCGATTCTCTAAAATTTATATTTAATGCTGGCAACCCGAACAAAACTGGAACGGTTTCGGTCTTCAGT
This sequence comes from Yponomeuta evonymella, assembly GCA_963969515.1. Lineage (NCBI taxonomy): Eukaryota > Metazoa > Arthropoda > Insecta > Lepidoptera > Yponomeutidae > Yponomeuta > Yponomeuta evonymella. Next base: position 3,839,323 of record OZ018354.1, read on the forward strand.
TTTGAACGGGTTGGCGATTCATGGCATTCTATTGGGAGCGGCGGTCGAAGACGGTGGTGTAACTATTGTGTGAAGAGTTTGAATAAAAGTAACAGTTACTGTGTTCGATTGATTTTCTATTCAATCCTCACCACCCAAGTTGGACTTAGATAACATTTATTCTATCCAAAGATATAGGTATTTTTAAATTTTCTATTGCACTTGTTCCTTCCTTCTACACCTCTGACAATCCTATGACATCCCATTTAATATTTTCCAGCGCATGTTTAAGTTCATATTGTCTGTGTGTTTTTACTACGGATCTCACGTTATACCTACGTTCAAATGTCGAGTTTGGCGTTTAGGTTTTTTTTCCTTCTTATCGTAGATAGTGGGTTTTACCTAAGTCTCTCTCTCCCGCGGGGATCAGTCGTCTTGGAGAATTTGTGAGGATTTTTCTTGTATTTTTGTTCTTGAGCTTCTTCATCATCAGTCATTTGACGCCCACTGTAGGACATAGGCCTCCCTCATGGTTTTCATAACCATGAGGGGTTTTGCCATAATCGCTACGCTTGGTAGGCGGGTTAGCGATCGCAGTATGCGGTTAGAATCTCAGGAAGACGCTGCTGCCCGTCTCCTGGTAACGAATTTCCTTAGTCGCCTTCTACGACATCCACGGGAGGAAATTGAGTGACATTCTTAATCCGACGCCACACGGAACACTTGAGCTTCTTACCTACGATTAATTGCTCAGTTTACGTCGTTGCAGGGCAGGGCCAGTAACAGGGCCGCGTTTCATAAAACTACAATTCATAGTTCATTATGACAATTTGATGTACCTACATTGCGTTACCGAGTCTTCCTAGTTGTTAATCGACTTTGCAATGTACATCGAATTGTTAGTAAAACATGAATGACACGCGGCCCAGACTCTCGTATCGTTACCGTTGCCGTTGCGTTCACTTCGTAACATACCCTCAGAGTGCGTAGCTAAAGCAATTGAGGATAGGAGCGCGTAGGTCGTGCCGATTTTACAGGACATCCTACGAATAAAAAAACCATAGAAGTATTTCTTACTACAAAATTCACTCTCAGAAACGGCCCCTGTCCTCTGGAATAGTCTGTACCAATGAAATGAGCGCAAGATGTGCTATAGAGTAAATCACTCTGTAAGTTGTTCATTCTGTGCGCCATGCGTGACGACGTGAACGTTGATTGGGCGATAGCAAATGACAGCGTAACTTACTCGTATGTTGGTTATGTACTAAAAGTCAATCCATTGACTATGATGTAACCCGTCGGTACCTCGTAAACTGGCAGTCTGACGGTATCAGGTGCATAGATATTTTGCCGGGTAATACTGAACTCGCTCCGATTGGTAACACAATTGACGAGCCCCGCCCGCCTTCCCACATTTGAACGTGGGGTCATTTTTAGCGCCAGTCAGACATCTATGTTTATTTTTTATCTTTTTTACCGATTAACGCTCAGATTAACAAATAGGAATATTATCAGTCTTCACGTGAATTTAATTCAAATTCAAATATTTTTATTCATTGTAAAAACAGAATGTTTACTTAATGAACGTCAAAGTTGTTAGTTTCAAGCTAACAAAGAAACTCCACATTTATTCTTTTCAAAACAATTAATATACGGGAAAGTTGCGATTCTTTACTTTAAAAAGTGCGACTCGCATGCTACCATGCGCACGACGCACGTGTGTCTTCTATGCATGCCCTACCCCTCTGAGATACCTACAGGCGTAAGTATGTACATGATGTGTATGTGAGAAGGCTCGAATCTACACTGCAATAGGCCCCTAGGACGTTCGTTTCGTGACTACCTGTCTTAAAAACGGTCAACGCGAAGCGCGTTTGATGTCATGTGCAAGGCAATTAACGAATTCCGAAGTGATAACTAACTACTCTCTGATTACAAAGTCATTGTCTAATGTGGGTACAGCAGTCGCTCGAGTTGGGGCCTGATGTTGCAAACAAGTTGTATCGATTTGGAGATCACCGCGTGGGGTGTCAGTTATCCATTGCACTTAAGCTCTCATAATACAATAGTTGCTCGCGAACCTTTGTGTCTTTGACACGCTATATTAGTGGGTTTTTTAAGTTTATTGAGTTGTGGAATACTGCTATTGACTGGTAAGTAGGCACTTACGTAATTATTCATTTCTGTAATTGTAAATTTTATATGCAGCATCTTTTTCCTTAAATAAATAACTCTCAGTTATTATTATTAGGTATTTTCATTGCAACGTACCATTCGAGAGACTTACTGCTATGAGCATTTCTTGCCAGCCGACCGTAGGTAGAAGAAAGTACTGGCTGGGATGTGTGCCAAAATAGTGAATTAAATAAAAATGTGAACTTTAATTTTAACTTGTAGATTGTAGAATTAAAGAGAAATTCAGTCTATGGTTCCGTACCCAAACGGGAAAAAACGGAACCCTTATAGTATCACTTTGTTGTCCTTCCGTCCGTCTGTCTGTCTGTCAAACCTTTTATCTCGGGAACGCGCATCGCGTTAAAATTAAAACCGTATTCTCAGGTCTACAGACCCTTGAGCCTGTGAAAAAATCAAACTTCTAAGTTAACGTAAAAAAATATAGTATTTCAAAAAAACTATTTCTACTCTCAAGGGAATCAAAATGTATAGGTAGGGCAAGTAATATCGTCTTATAGGTACTACAAGTACAGTGATAAATCTAAAAATTATACATTTGTAATAAAATCACAAAAAAAATAGTCTGAAGTTCGGGAAAAGCTCGTAAAACCTGCTAGACTCGATTCCTGAACTACATATAATATGTATGTACCTAAATACCTAGAAATTTTAATGGAATCCTCGGTGTGCGATTCCGACTCACACTTGTGCGGCTTTTTTTTAATAAAAAAACACTATTCTTTGAAATACTTTTCCAATGCTTTGGTTGGTTTTCCGGTTTTCCCCTTATCACGTATTTAAACTGCATTTGATACGTATTTTAAAGGAATCGTGTTTATGTATTCTATCCAAACGGTCGCATATATGATCTATTATAATTTAATAATCTCAATGTTTGTTATTGAACTCCTCAGAAACACCTTCACATATTTTTTTTATTTTTATTTTTTGTGTAGATATATGTATTTGGTAGGTCTGAGAATGGGTCGTAGGGGCTAATAAATATGGCAAAAACGTTCGCCGAGTCAGCTAGTATTAGTAGTAAGATTTCGTACGTAAGCAACCTATACACGTCCCACTGTACGGCACAGGCCTTCTCTCAGGGAGAGAGTATGGGCTTTTAATCACCACGCGTGAACACCGCGGATTAGCGATTTCAAGCGCTGAGGTATGGGAATAGCTCAGATGTTTTCCTTCACCGTTAGCGAGTGGTATTGCTACTATAACTTCACATATGTATAGAACTTAGAAAACAAGGTCCTCTCGCTTCCGAGTCCATGTTCTACCCACTAGGCCACCACCGCTGTACAAGATTTCGTAAACTCAGCAGCTATGTCGACCTCACAACTGACTATCAATATTAAACACCAAATACAGTTAAATTCTAAGTACGATTTACTTTTTACATAAAAGTCTACATGCTCCTAAGAAAGGGGGTTTGCTAGTGTAGGTGCCGCCAGAAAATGTAAATATTAAGTTATCGGAAATATATTTTTTTATCATTATCTTATGCTTATAATAAGACAGACCTACTATACAATTAACCTTATGCCATCCGCCATCCTTAATTCGATCCGTTCGCTCGCCATAAGGGCTCCTTTGCTCGTCCGCCTTCCCCTCGTCCGGTCCTAGTCCCAAACTAGGATACTTAGGGTGCTATGATGCCCAGGCAAGGACATAACAAACATGGAAACACACCCAGACTGAGGCTATTTGTACAAATCTAGTACGGCGGCCTCCAGTGGGAATCGAACCCAAGACCTCTTTTTGGTAGTCAAGCGTGTTAACAGTCAGACCAACGAGACAGTTATAAAGTAGCAAAGTAAATTACTGTTTATTTTTGTACTGATCGGTCGAACTTACTTCGCCATTAGTGATGTGCTGTGATTACTCCTTCGATTTATTTTGCAGATTTCGATCAATTACGCTGAGGACCATGTCGCTAGAGCCCCGACGGGATTGGCAAGCCTAAAACTGCACTAAAATATCGTAGTTTTCCTTTAGTTAAGTCTTATGAGCAGGCGACATGGTATATTGTTTACTATAACAAGTCTATGTATAGTCTGTGTACCTATATGTTCTGAATATGACACTGAGATAGGTATAATGTCCGACAAATATCTTGAACTAGCAGTGCCCGCGACTACGTTCGCGTGGTAAACGGTTAATCTATAGCCTATGTCCACCCTGAAGGTCCATTCAAAATACTGGTGAAAGAATTTTTGAAATCGTTTAAGTACTTTCGGAGATAACCCCCTACATACAAACATATAAACTTACGAACTTCCTCTTTATATGTAGATTGGCGGGGGACGTGGAACATGACTTAGAATTCTTTAGACTTCAGTATACTCTTATGTGTCCATCGCAACTCGTCCCGACTGCGCGGATCTTCGTTCAAGTTACTTGTCGGGCATCATGCAATTATTATTTGTATAAGCCGGACCAATTTTCCTGTGTTTGCAAATTCTAGCCAATATCGAAGGCTTATTTACAAAACAAAAGTTCTAGCCAAGCGTAATCTCTGTTATTCATAACATAAACTAGGAACAAACACGCCGTAAAGGGATTCTCAGAGCCCTCTATCGTTTAATCAGTAACGCGTCATTTTTCAGCAAAGCAAACACGCCTAGATAAGATATCCAATATGTAGGCACGCCTTATCAGCTCCTCATTACAATTTACCACCTACAACAGTCAGCTCACGCGTGAAAATGTACAAGAAAGTTTTTTTCTGGCTGTCGATAATAAACTTCATCTGCAGTCAAGAGTACAGTGCTGCTGAGAAGCCGAAGAGTGTTATCAAGGTGTGTGAATACTGCACATGTAGTGAAATACCGAACGAAGATGGCACGCACTTGGTGTTGAATATACAGTGCTCGGAGCTGGATCGTATTGAAAATCTCCCCGATTTGGATAAGGTCGAGTGGCCTGAGAACGCCAATGGACTGAAGATCTCCGCTGCGTTCGAAGGGCTGGGACTCACGACTTTGGAAAAGTAAGTGACCATGACCTACTCGGTTTACAAACAAGTTTATTATAACCAGAAACATCAGGTAATTTTGTTAACTTTCCTCCTTTTGATCATTTTAATTTTATTTGGAGAAAATACAGAGACAGATAATGAATATTTAACGTTTTACAATATTGGGTATGAACTTCTTTATCTTTTTTTTTTAATCTATTTAGAGGCTGAAAATTCCATCCATGCCGGGACTCGAACCCGCGACCTCTGGCTAACCATGCCAGCGCTCTCCCAACTGAGCTATTTATCCTGTGGAACATTTCTCACTTATAGTTAAAGCAGGTATTAGGCTTCTAGGTAATAAGGCTGTCAGGTCTCTACGTGATCCTAGCTTTAGCAGGTAGTATTAAGATCCGAAGAGTGCCAATTTCACCATTTAAACTTACCGAGGTTTGTCACTTCCCAGAGTTTAGAAGCAACATAGTTTTTTAAGCGTTTTCTGATTCTTTGTCACCTGTTTTACACACCAATGAAGTAAAATAAATAATAAAAATACAGGGTTATTTCTAAAATGCGCAATTCCTAAAGCACTTGGGGTGTTAGAGTTCGTATTTTACAATAACTTTTGTTCTACGAGTTTTTTCTCATATTTATAATTTTAGAAATATCAGTGTTTACATAATTTTATTGAGTTCGCGCCTTACGCGCTCTACCAACGTCGCCGCCTTAAGGGGGTCCAGGGAGTAACACTAGCGCCATCGAGGAAAAAAAATCATAGCTTTTTCTACAGATCGAATTTGCAAAAAGTGTCCGTACAATCTCTCAATCATGTTAATAGTGATTTTTAGGACCCATGGCCCTGAACCTAAGGCAAAACACCTAGAACTAGATAGCATTAATGCCAGAATCGGCCGTTTTTGGTATAAATGCTATCTAGTCCCAGGTTCGTGATCCCAGGTTCTTTGTCGTGGGTCCCAAACATTACTTTTTGCAAAATTGATCTGTAAAAAAAGATATGATTTTTTTCCTAGGTGGCGCTAGTATACTCCCTGGACCCCCTTAAGAAAATCATTGTTCTCCAAAATAATGTCCATTTTATTGAACACATAAGCAATATCTATCAATGAGCGCCACTACAAAGGAAAAAACCGTAAAAAACATTTTTTTTATTGAAAGTTAAACAAATTCAAATAGCAGCACAAAAGTTGTAGAAATCACCTATAGAATGTTTTTTTTATGTAACCTATATACGTCCTACTGCAGGGCACAGGCCTTCTCTCAGACAGACAGAGAGAGTACGGGTTTAATCACCACGCGCGCCCACCGCGGATTGGCAATTTCAAGCGCTGAGGTATGAACACCTTCGCCTAGAATGTGCTTAAAGTTGATGGAATACTCACTGTGGACTAGATACCAAGTGAAGGATTATTATTTGTTACTAAACGGTGTATAAATCGACTATCATAGGCTATTCTCTTGACAACTCAAAGAGTGAGAGAGTTTTCATTCACATTCATCGATTTATCACATTTTACATTAGGTACCCAAGAAAGATCATCTGAGGTGTTCTATATTCGAAGTTCCTTGCCCCAGTTAATGTCACGGTTAGATAAAGATGACGGAGCGTGTGATGTTGGCCGATGTGTCTCATCGGAGTCATCAATCAACCTAGCCATAAATCATGTTAGCATATTTTACACACAGGAAGTGTGATGTGTGCTAGTAAGATTTTGCATATAGATACAGTGAACCTCATGACGGGCTAGCCTTTTTTGTTCGATACTGGCAACTATGTGGCTCTTAATAAGTGGTAGCCGGTTCGCAGACAGAAAATAAAAGCTCTTGTAGCTTACAGTATAAGTGCGAATATTGCACACAATTTGTAGGTATCTTCGATAAGTCGCAAGTTTCTTATCTTTCTGACCAATAACCCAGTGAATCATAATGTTTGGTTAGGTGCATTTCATCATTCTTGAACTTCTATTTGCTGTGCATTAGGCCGACTAAGGAGGGTGACTAAAGGTGCAGGGCAAGCCTATTATCTAAAAATATGTCGCAGGCATGATCGAATTTAGTGTAGAGGAGTTTCTCATCCAGTGACAATGTAGTGGAGTTTCTCATCCAGTGTCGTGTCCAGGGTGGGACACGTGCCGTGGGCGCCATCCAAAAAATTTGTAAATAAAAAATAAAAACCGACTTCAAGACACTACAGCACTAAAAAGTTAGAAATAATTTAAATAATTAGAATTATGTATACATGTAGGTATTTTAGAAGTATAATTTGGAATCGGTGCCCAAAATATATGTGCTGGCCATGAAACTTCTAATTATTTAAATTATTTCTTACTTTTTAGTGCTGTAGTGTCTCGAAGTCGACTTTTATTTTTATTTACATTTTTGTTATTTTTCAGTTTTTAGTGGGGGAGCGGGAGAAAAATAAACTAGTCCCTTATAACCATAATTTACTTACTTATTCATGGCTTTAAAATTTTATGTTCTCAATTTCCATCTCCGAAAGTGTTCACCAGAACATCACCAAATTAACTTGGGACTACTTTTACGCTATTTTATTAAACATACGGATATTACTAAAGGCCTTATTTACTGCTGTCCATGTCCATTGAAGAGTTCCGTTCTCTCCAAGAATTTTAGAAATTCTTCATCAGATCTTCACCAAATTAAAATTCGACCAATGGGACGTTATATCTATATTCGAAAAATCTCTCTCAAAATCAGTTAAGATTTGACAGAGTTATGCGAAAACATAGCCAAAAAAATATTTATACGCGTCGAATTGATAACCTTCCCCATTTTTTAAGTCCTTTAAAAAGAGAAAATCTGGGTTGTTGAATCCGAGCCTCGAATCTTGGCGGGGCACCCCAGGTTAGTCGACTCCGTATTATATCATAATGCCTTAGATGTTTCGACCTACTATCTTAAGTGTAGTATGAAAAATTACTTCGTTGTTTGCCCTAGGCCTATCAGTTAATCTCTAATCTGTGGTTGGTACGCCATCAGACGAAGTAGGTATAAAACCTATAAAGAAGTCAAGGCCTCATTGGAAAACTAGCACAAAAAAGGTTTTGATGTCATCGGAGAGGCCATGTTAATTTTCCTCTATTTCCTTCCGTGGATGTCGTAGAAGCCGACTAAGGAAGTCAATTACCAGGAGACGGGCAGCAGCGTCTTCTTGAGATTCCAACCGCATACTGCGATCGCCAACCCGCCTGCCAAACGTGGCGATTATGGCAAAACCCCTCATGGTTATGAAGGCCACGAGGGAGGTTCATGTCCTGAAGTGGGCGTCAGGTGGCTGATGATGTTGACGACTAATACTTTTCATAAAATAACAAGTTCTACAAAAATACTCAATACAAATCGGGCTTAAGGCCCGATATAAAGCTAACTGCTCGCTAGTTCCAACAATTAATTCATGTTGATTTCCTTGACAACTTTTTACAACGTTTTTTCTGAGATAGGTTTCACGTCAATATATTCGTATATCTATATTAATTTTATTAAATTGATTGGTCAAGGAAATCAATTTGAATTAATTGTTTGAATTTGCGCGCAGTTAGTTTTATATCGGGCCTTAAACTCTGAAGTCCCTTGGCGGCTGTCTGGCTGACATTCTTATTATGTATGATGAATTTATCAAGATGTTAGTCATTTCCTAACACCCTTAACACCAAACGTTAAGAATTCAATGAAAAAACTGAATCTAACATTTTTTTTATTATTAGAGTAGGTAATATGTATTTTCGACCTTTGCTAATACATCCCCTATTTGGTCGAAGTATGTCCGTCTGGGTCGTCCCTTACCGGCCCTTCCACCCACATTCGCTCGATATATTTGTTTCATCAATCTTTTTTCCTTCGTCCTCTCCAAACCGGCGTGCGTGCATGCAATGACTAATGAATGTTGAGGAAGCGAAAGTGATCTGTCAGTATAGTAGCAAGTGGCAGTCCCTGGTCTCTGCCTACCCCTCTGGGATACAGGCGTGAATTTATGTATGTATTTATGTATTTTCGCGTGGCGCCGGATCAAGAATAGCGTCACTCCATTTCCTTCCGTGGATGTCGTAGAAGGCGACTAAGGAAATCAATTACCAGGTGACGGGCAGCAGCGTCTTCCTGAGATTCCAACCGCATACTGCGATCGCCAACCCGCCTGCCAAGCGTGGCGATTATGGCAAAACCCTTCATGGTTTGTAGGACCATGAGGGAGGCCTATGTTCTGCAGTGGGCGTCAAATGGCTGATGATGATGATTTTCGCATTTTTTGAGACAGGCTGTAAGACTCCGAAAAAGTACTCGTATGGTTTTATCTTTAATTCTTTTCTGAGTTTTTCTATATTTTTAAGCTTGAGGCGAGTTATGGAAAGATGGTCCATCGTCTGAGAAGTCTACTGTTTAATTTGCATATTTCAATCCATTATTACACTTCACGTCATTGCCTAAGTTAAAAAAGTTCAATTATGCATCAAAATACCTATGTGATGTGATTAGAGTTATACCATCATCTTCTTTTTTGCAGATTACCACCGAATCCTCAAGTGGAAACCTTGCGGTTCAGCAACAACGCCATCAAGACCTACTGGCTCGACCCTTTCGGTGGCCTATCCAACCTGAGAAAGCTATCCTTCTCTCAAAATGAACTAACGGAGATCACGCCAGACTTGTTTACCAATATTGACCATTTGGAAGAGCTGGATCTGAGCTACAATAAAATAACAGGTGCGTACCGTAACGAAATGTGATAAAAACACACGGTCTTATTTATTAAATAAAATAAAAATTGAAAAATAATATTTAAATATTTTTAATAATTTGGAGTCGGTGCCCGAAATATCGGTCGTGAAACTGGGCACCGACTACAAATTATACTTCTACAATACCTACATGTATACATACTTCTAATAATTTAAATTATTTCTTACTCTTTAGTGCTGTAGTTTTTCGAAGTCGGTTTTTATTTTGTATTTGTTTTTTTATATTTTTCAATTTTAGTGAGGGAGCTGGGGGAAAGTAAAGAAGTCGATTATAACCATAATTTACCCTACCTAATTCATTGCTTTAACATGTGATGTTCTCAATTTCCATTTCCGAAAGTCTTCACCAGAACATCACCAAATTAACTTGGAACTACTTTTACGGTATTTTATGAAACATACGGATATTACTAAAGGATGGGCCCCATTAGGCCTTATTTACTGCTATCCATTGAAGAGTTCCGTTCTCCATCTCTGAAAGTCTGCACCAAATTAAATGGGACCAATGGGAATATCCATTCGAACAAAAAAAGAATTGTCGAAATCGGTTAAGATTTGACGGAGTTATGCGAAAACATAGCCAAAAAAAGTTGCGCGTCGAATTGATATACTCCTTCTTTTTTGAAGTCGGTTGAGAACACTCTTTCCTCTAAAGCACTCCTCAGAGGCTGTTCATCTTCTTCTTCTTCTTCTGTTCTTCTTATAAGCGTGTCGAAGACAAACAATTTTTATTTAAAGTCTTTATTAAACACTGACTGCGTTATCACTTGCAATAATTAGGTCCTCCTGAGTGCAGGTGTTAGGGCACGCAAGGCACGACCAAACATGGCCCTTCGTCTAAGAAGCCTACTGCTTACTTTGCAGGTTTCAACCCATTGGACTTCAAGTCCTTGCATCAGTTAAAAAGGTTCAATTTGCAAAGTAATGGACTAAAGAAAGTACCAGCGGAGGCCCTGCGGCCTTTGACGTCGTTAGAAGACTTGGACTTGAGCAAGAACGGCATTTTTGACCTCCTGCTGACAAGATACGGAGGCGAGACATTCCGGGGGGTCAAAAGACTGAGTCTCAATGGAAACAGAATCAGATCCATTACAAAGGAATCTTTTCCTGAAAACAATTCTATGTAAGTAGCGGTACATTCGGATTTGATTTGTTAACGACTTGACAATGACAAGACATCTGATTCATAAAAACTCGATTGCTTAAAACACTCCCAAAAACGTCGATTAAAATAGTCTGTGGTGGAGATTTAGCCACAACGAAAAGATGTAGCCACAGATTAAATAAACAGAGTTTTAAATTGATCGTGTTTTTATAATTAGGGCCGATAAATTTAATGCCGCTCAGTTATTCGCCGTAATCCACAAATATTGTGAGTTTAATGTAAATGATTTCAATAAATATTTCTCGTCATGCGAGATTATTCACTCCCGCCCATAACTAAACTCAACTGGTGAACCTTTTTACGCCATCAATTACGGATTCATCAAGATATTATGCCAATGTTTATTGCCTATTCTTCAACAGTGAACTCGTAGACCTTTCCAACAACATAATCGAAAATATCGAAGAAGACGCATTCCTCGCGTGCTCCAATCTAAGGGAACTCAACCTTGGCCAGAACAACATAACGTTCATATTTGCACTCCCGCCGACGCTACAGATCTTCATAGCGAAACAGAATACGCTGCATCGGTGGCCAAAGTTTCCTGTCGGGATAACGTACGTGGATTTGTCCTATAACAGGTTGACTGAGATGCACGAAGAGGACGCAATCTTGGACAGTTTGGAGGTTGGTAAGAAAAAAAACAAATCTGAGGTCTAGCCGCAAGCACAGATTATAGGCGTAGCTAAGCAGGATGGTGGGTGTCGTGTGGCTAACCCAGACTTCTTTTAAGTTTACTTCAAGCTGTTGGGTTACTGCATATAGCACCGTTAGTTATAAGAAAGGGACTGAATAAGTATTTAGTTATGCGTTTATTTGATAGGTAAAGTATTAAATTATTATTATTATTGTTTTTATTCCATAACTATTTGTTTATATCTCACAACATATGGATGGCGTTATAGTAAAAGCTAGAAGCAAATAACTGTCCTTTCCCTTTCTTTAATTAACAGTATTAAGCCTTGTTTATACGAAGCCATCACTGGCTTTGTATATAAAATTTTTCATGCGCTGGCTGAGAGCGCTGGCGAAAATAGAACGCCCGTCTATTTTTCAAGCCAGTGACCAACGCCCGCTAACCCCTCAACCCCCGCGCCAACCATGTTGTTTTTTGTTTAGAATTTTTGTTACAAGATGCAGGCTGACTGGCTTCATTTAAACACGAGCCAAGCCAGCGGTGGCTTGTGTGTAGAACTGGCGCACTGGCTTCATATAAACTATACTTTATACATGCATTAGGATTCGGTGTGTTAGACCAGTGTTCCGCAGTGTGTGCCGCGCCTCACTGGTGTACCGTGGACATTTGTCGACGTGCCTTGGAAAAAATACGAGTTTTGCCAAAAATTATCGTTATAGCGCTAATACAATCTTTTAGATTATGGGCCCTAGACACTTTATTACACAATCCTTTAATAAATACAACAATTTGACAATTTTTCATCAAAATTATTCATTTGTGATGCACCACTTAAACTGCCTCACTTCGTATATGTGCCATGAACACAAAAAAAAAGCGGAACACGTCCATTCTCAGCCCCGGCCCCTCAGTAAAATAACCCTAAATACGCCAATGTAAGCCACTTGCTTATCAAAACTAATGCTGTGGATTTTTCTCTGACGGGGCGGGGGTAAAATCTTACGACATTCACGAGGGCTGCGTTTCATAAAACTACAATTCTTACCTCCAGTTTATCGTACACTAACACGCTATTAATACTGTTAACTACTGTTAACAGCTGTCGATTGACCAAAGTGCATATAAAAAAAACCACTGACAGCTGTTAACAGTAGATTAACAGCTTGTTAGTGTACGAGAAACCGGGGGTTAGTTTATTATTACAGTTCGATGTACCATTGCCCAGCCGCGTTCGTCTGTGGGTTAATCGATTTTACAATGTACATCGAATTGCCTAGTAAAACATAAATTGCAGTTCTATGAAATAGGGCCCAGGGGGCATCCCCATCCTAGTTTCTTCTTCAACCTGTAGGCACCCAATTCTGAGTGTAGGTCTCTTCTAATGCACGCCATTCGCTTCGGTCTTCGGCTCTGACGCATCCAGTCTTATCTGCCACTTTGGTGGTCACTCCATCTTAAATATCTCCCGGCACTACCCCATCCATTATCCCCATCACCAAAGGTTAGCTGGAAGAAAATACTTATTAGTATTAAGCTCGCCTATGTACAAAGCGGGATCGAATCCGAAACGAAGTAATTCGCCAGAGAACCAAAGTGATCGACATAGCTGAACGGATTAGCAAACTGAAGTGGCAGTGGGCTGGTCATATCTGCCGCAGGACCGATAACCGTTGGGGAAGACTGGTCCTAGAGTGGAGACCGCGAATCGGCAAACGTAGCGTAGGACGCCCTGTGACCAGGTGGAGCGACGACATTCGCAAAGCGGTGGGCAGTGACTGGGAAAGAAGAGCCTTAGATCGAGCTCAGTGGCGTGTCTTGGGAGAGGCCTATGTCCAGCAGTGGACTGACACCGGCTGATGATGATGATGATGATGTACAAATGTTTTTTTATTGTGCAATAAAGAATTTTCAATCAATCAATCTTTTTGGTTGTCTGCCCACCTACCTATATCCCTTGGTGCAAAATATAAGTTACCATATTGTACCTATTCCACTTTTTGGCAAGAGCCTTAGTTTTTTTTCTTTTCTTCCTCAGTCTTACAGTTTTCCACGTTATAAACTGTTAAGTCTTCTTAAAAAGTTTTTGTTTTCAGGTTCTAAACATAGCTGGCAACCAAATAAAAGACCTAACCTTACCCAACAAATTGACAAAACTGTACAGTCTAGACATTTCCTACAACCAATTCCAAGAGATACCAAGCAGCTTGAGCGCTGAAAACTTCCCAACATTGGAAGAACTGAGGCTTGACGGCAATCCTTTACGGAGCGTTTACTTCAGAAACATATTAAGCATCAAAGCGCTGTATATGAACGAGCTGAGTCTACTGCGTGTGGTGGAGAATAAAGCCTTCAGCAATGTCATCGGAAAGAATACTGGAGACGCAAATGATAAGAACTGTTTTTCTCTGCACTTAGCCAGTTGCCATTCACTGGGTGAGATTAATGAAGGGGCTTTCGCTGGCACTTCTGTTTGTATGGTGAGTTTTTGAAGATTTACCAACAATAACGGAGTTACTTTTGAAATGCGCAACACGTCGGTTTAGCATTGATTTTCAGCAAGGTCTAGTTACTTATGGAACAATCCAAAATATAAATATAGGTAGATAGAAAATTCTTTCTTATCTGATATTTTTGTTCCACTGCAGCTTCAGGTTCGAACGCATACACAACACGTCTTCAAGACGTCAATGTATTAAAAACATTCCGTTTTACGCTGGCTTTGTACCTATATAGGGTTATTTCTAAAATATAATAATAATAAAATTCAATTAGCTATAAAAAAAATATATTATAAAGTTTTAGAGTTTTTCTGCTTTGTAGTAATAGTTGTTTGATAGATAATACTTGACACCATTATGTGTTAAAACGAATGGACGTTCTACTAAGGACAATGATTTACTGAGTCCTAATATTTTGACGAATATAAATCTGACAAAAAAAATCATAGGACAAAGGTTGTAGAACACAAACACTAATTGCGGTGTTTCAGGAAAAAAAACTAACCCCGTGTACTTACAGAATAATGCCCCTGACTACCCCTTCTCCACAGCTAGACATCAGCAACAACAACCTGACCTATCTCCCCCAAGGCCTTCTACCCTGGAGCCAAGCCAGCGAGGGCGTGGACCTCCAGTGGAACCCCTGGCACTGCTCGTGTGACCTCCAGTGGGTGTTGGACGAGTTACTACCGCGAATGTACCACACACAAGCGCGTCTCTTGGCCCAGTTGAGGTATGCACCGCAACTATACCTTTTAAGGCGCAGTTACCCGGCAAAGGAGGATTTTCGCAGTTCCAAAGAGATCTTATTCCTTTAATACAATAAAATAAATAACTTCTACACAACACAATCACTTGTCCTGGTCCCAAACTAGGATACCCTATGCTATGGTAACCAGGCGAGTACATCACAAACATGAAAATACATCCTCACAGAGGCCATTTGTACAATTCGAACCTCCGGCATGATAATCAGACGTGACACCACTAAACCAACGAGGCAGTTTACAAATATCAACATTGATTATATTACCTAGAACTTGACGAAAACGAATACGCCATTCGGTGATATATTTTCGATAGAAATCCATTCCAAAATAACGCCTTTCATTTCAATTCATCTTCTCCTTCTCATTATACCGAGGTACGCTCCCGCCGTGCGAGACAGATATATAATTTATGTCTATCTCTCGCAAGGCGGAAGAGCTCGGCAGCACTCGCAATTCCAGACCACTCCTGAAGGTTTCGCAACCAGGCTATTTTCTACGGCGACGTTTTACTTGAACAAACGTTTGTCATTCAGGTGTGCTTCACCCCGGGCCGTGCAAGGCCTAAGACTGGTGCACTGGTATAACTGGACTGAACGAGTCCTGTGCTCTGATAACCTTATGGCGAGCGGAGCGCATGCCACGTACTTGGTAAGTAGACCCAGCCCTTAGGGACGTATGGATTGCTTAATTTTAATTTCATAGACTACGGTATAGGATATAGGAATATCTGAAGTATGTCTAGCTATTCATAATCTGGACACAAAAGCATTAGATTTAGAACTGGTCATTGAAGTAAAAAATACACATTATTAATTAAAAAAAAAATCGCAAAATGAACCGCAATAAACAGTATGCCAAAAAGTCATCACAAATAAATAAAACTACACACGTCTGCAAGGATATTACGGCCAAACTTGCGATTTCAGTAATATACCCATTTTTCATGTCAGCATACAAATTTTTCTACGAAAAATTCTTACTCGTCCGAGAGGAAAAAGTGATATTTGAAAACTTAAGGTCCCATGTCTATGAAAACGCGATTTTCAGCCTACCGTGCGGCGGCTTCCAGCGGGAATCGAACCTACGAACTCTGTATTAGTAGTCATGCATGTTACCGCCAGACCAACGAGTTGGTCAAAAGTCGCTTTATTCACTCATAAAGTCCGCACCATTGTCCATAAGTGACTTCGTTTTCTCTATTTTCAGCTAGAACCAACGAGGCAGCAAGACCGTAGTTATTTCTCCAGAAACCTGACCACGATCCTCGCGGTCTGCATAGCGGTGGCGCTCCTCGTGGCTATAGCGCTGACAGTTTACCTGATCAAGGGCAGAAGGCGATACAGGGTACGGCAGGCAGCGCTGAATAGGAAACGGCAAAGCGCCCTGGACGCCAGGAACTCTAACGGGCAACAGAAAGAGCAGTACTCTGCTTTGAATAAAGTGTAGCATCGCATTTAGACACAATAGGACGATAGTGCACGACGTAAATTCGAAGGAACTGACAAATTATTCGTATGAGTGAAAACGATTGAAGAATTACACAGTTATCATAGTCATCGAATAAACGATTAACCCCGGGTTTCTCTTACACTAACAAACTGTTAACAGCTGTCAGTGGTTTCTTTTGTATGCACTTTGGTCAATTAACAGCTGTTAACAGTAGATAAACAGCGTGTTAGTGTACGAGAAACTGGGGGTATGTCAGCTACACTTATAACTTGCTCTCGAGTCGAGTTTATATATAATGTGGAAACTTAATTCTTAAACTGTTCTATTGTTGTACTATTGTACATAATGTATAAAAGTATTTTGATACCAAAGGTAGTGAAAAAAAAATCACGTTAGATTATGTAGTTTGTAAAATATAATTAGAAAATATCTTTTAAAAAATATATTTTTTATTTTACCGACATAACCGCATAAAATTGCTATACAACAAATAATAATGTAAAATAAATAAAAACTGTCTAAGGACACGCCAAAATTTAGCACAAAGGTATATTTTTATCATACTTTACGTAATAAGGCTTAAAATTATTTATATAAAGAGCATTCCCGATAATAATCACAGACTACCGATATTTTTAGTGACACAGATTATATTTAGACTATCAGAAGCCTTCAAAATATATTTTTTGTGACATAAAATCGTAGATAGTGTACCTAAAAATCTGAATTACTGAATAAAATATTCACATAGCTTATTTCGTTACAAATATATACAAAAAATACAATGTACGCAATAACGTGTTCGCTACTGCACCTTTCAAGTTATGTGTGTTAAATAACAAAGATGGCTTGAAAAATATTCAATGTCTACCAAAAACTGGTAACGATACTAATTTCTGGGGTCAAATAGTATGTGATAAGTAATATAATTTATAAAATTTCAGGGAAACCTAGCAACATTTTATTGTCGTTTAATTATTTATATTAATTTGTTCTCTCTCCCTGAGAGAAGGCCTGTGCCCGACAGTGGGGACATATATAGGCTGCTTATGTATGTTATGCGGACGCTACCCTTCTTACTAGAATGAATGAAAAACGAGCGTGATAGTGTTATCGACCTTGCCGCGTTATCAATTCATTCTAGTAAGACACAGCGTTTCCACGATATCTTATAATTGAGACCCTTATCGCATACAATTTGACTCCCACCTATTTTATTTATAAGACTACGTAAGTCCACAGGGTAAGATTAGTGGAAAGCGCATAATTATTGACCATAGAATCAAAAATGCACACGTTATGTTGAGTAGAGATCTATAATCGACTCTCTGGCTATTGGGCACACGGACTATTTTCAGTTACTCGGTGCACGAGTAATTTTACAACATGTCGAATATTTTTCAGAATTCCGTCCACAAAAATAGCCGCTTAAAGTGCAGATTATATTTAGCTAAAGTAAGGCCGACTTGCAACACTTCTTAAATGTCACTTAAGTCGCCATTGAAATAGACTTTTGTATGAAGAATTTTGGTTATAAGCTGTTTAAGCCACATTTAAGAAAGTGGTGCAAGTCGGCCTAAGACTAGACTTTGTTAAGTTTCCGAAAAACTAGCTAAGTTTATTACTCTTGGTAAACTTAACAAAAGTATTTTCATCCACGTAATTTCCTTTTAGAATCTTACCCTAAAGCGCTACATACGGAGAGGTTCAGTCGTAGTTCAGAGTCATATGAATACACAAATATACGTAACTTAGAGAACAAAGTCATTAGTCCATGCCGAATTCGAACCCAGAACCTGCCGAATGTAAGACAAGTGTTCTAGCACTGATGACGCGCTACCACTGGGTCCAAACTAGGACTATCGAGTGTACATTCAACGTTCTATTGAATTAACGCAAAACCTAAAAACCGTTTCTACCTGTATTGATACTTAAACCACTTCCAATAAGCAAACGTTTAAAATTCTCAATTTATTTTTGATGCGAAATTTTTTTTTTCATACATACTCGAAATTTGACGCGGTCAATTTTAAATCTCAAGTATTGTCTTTTATTTATTCACAGAATCTTGAAACTTGACGCAATAATCAAATTTTTCCTTAATATTTTTCTATGGTCCTGTTTTATTTATTCGTTTTGTCTCTTGTGTATTTAGTTTTCTTTCTGTTGTTGTGCATATTATGTTACTTATCTGCTTATTTTGTTTCTGTGATGTATCTTGTTGGTATAATAAATGTCTTTCTTCTTCTTTCTTCTTCCTCTTTAATCTTGTAACTCGACGGAGTCATTTTTTACGAAAAAATGTATAACAAGTCGATGCGTGGTTTTCAGGTTTTGTGTAATTTCAAACACGATAGACTTACTGCAGACCGTCAGAGCCACCCCTCACTTCCTCCGGAGCGGGTCGAGCATCTTCCTCACAAACTCCGGGCCATGGTAGTATCCTTTGAGCATGAAGTTCCAGTAGATGAATGGGAATAAGTCTCGCTTCATGTAGTACGCCACTGTACTCTCCCTCGCCTGGGGGCGGAAGAAAAAGCAGCTTAATTTTCTATCCTAATAATATTATAAATGTGAAAGTTTGTGAAGATGTTGAACGGCTGAACGAATTCACATGGAACTTGGCATACAGATAGACAAAGACCTGAATTGAGACATAGCATACTTGATATCCCGGTAAAGTGGCAAACACATAAGCAGCAAGCGACTTAGAGTGACATTATATTTATAAGAACCTAGCCAAAGTTACGAAGTGGCAAACTTTGTAAACCATGGCAAAATTACTTACAAAGAATATAATACCAACAATTAATATAATATTACTATTAATTAGTATTAATTCATTAACAATAATTTCATGCAAATCTCTGTGTGATAAAAGGCCTGTGCCCTGCAGTGCGACGTGTATACATACCAACGTGACTGGTCTAACATGCTTCAATGTGTCCAATATGCTTAAAAGGGGGCAATAATAAGTATATACAACGTCACCAGCCGGCCTGGTCTAACGTGCTTTAATGAGTCGAATACGCTTAGAACAGGCAAGACCTACTCAAAGGTAGGAAGTAACAATCAGGCTGACTAGCGGCGAGTATGCTTCGAAGCGTCAATAGATTGCAAGTATGCTTAGCAGCGGCAAACATGCTCAGGAGCGGCAGAAATGCTTAGCATTGGCAAACATGCTTAGAAGTGGCGAAGGCCTTACAGTGACCTGGTCAAAGGGGAAGGTCTCGTGTACCACCCCGTCGTAGAGGAACTCTGCGAGGACGCACGTGGAGTATGACGTCACCAGCGGACACGCGCCGTAGCCGTCGTATTTCTCCTTTAGGTCTTTGTTCCCCATCACGCTGAGCAGATTGTGCTCTAGGACGTAGCACTGCTTCGCTGGAAGATGATAGGACGGATGATTAAGTAATTATGCTGTTTTGTACATATTTTAACAACAAACAATCTTTTATTCACTCACGAAAATCAGGCAGAACAGTCCACAATCGCACGATCTAACACTTGGCTAAATCCTACACCACCAATGCTCATGCTCAATGTAACACACTTAAGGCTCCTCTTACGTGAAACATGCTGTCTCATTCGCAATTTTTAATTATTGTAATAAATTGATTGAACTAATTTTAATAAAATCGCTCGTAGCCCCGGCTGCCTGAGTGATCTTAAACGATCACGAAGGTTAAGCAACACAGGGCGCGTTCAGTGCATGGATGGGTCGCCGTCTATGCCTAACGCTAGTGGCATTTTTCCGAGCGGTTCCGTGCTTCGCAAGGCACGTTAAGCTGTTGGTGCCGGCTGCCGTCGATAGATGGCAGTCGTTAAGCCAAGTCAGAGGCCTTAGGGCGGCTTGACAACTTCTGACAGTAGACGAGCCACTAGTCTACAAGCCTCCACCAATCCGGACTTGGCCCCCGTGGTGGAGTATGGCCTATACCTTCCTCAGGGAAGAGACCCGTGCTCCTCGGTGGGGATATAATGGGTTGATGATGATGATGATTTTAATAAAATGTGGTCTGCGGGTTTGATGGGTAATTAAATTAGGGACATTTTAAATATATTTTCATATTTTTTCCAAAGTTTTTTATTTTGGAATCAAATTTTGCTCAATCGAATACTTAGTACAGGATTAGAAATAAATGTCCCCTTGAATATCCGCAAGTTAATTATCAATCAAACACTCAGACCACGTTCAGCAAAAGTACTCATTTTATTACGATCACTAATAATGTTAAATTGTGCGAGCGAGACAGCATGCTTCACGTTAGAACAGCTTTAACCTCCTCAGTCCTGACCTTGAAAATGACAATTGAAAACCATTGTTATTTTCAAGGTCAGGACTGAGGAGGTTAAGCTACACTCAAACTGAACTCACCAATGGCGGCAGCAGTCTTGCTGTTGGGCGTGTTAGTGCAGTCGCCCAGACCGAACACGTTCGGAAACCGCTTGTGCTGAAGCGAGTACTTGTGGACGTCCAGGAAGCCGGCGTCGTCCGTCAAGTCCTTGTTCAGTTTCAGAACGTCCGGCGTGACCATCGGCGGGGTCACGTGGAGCATGTCGTAGTGCTGGGTCGTCGTCTGCGGAGGAAAGACCTCATAGTTCATCTCATCACCAACTTCCCTGTCCAGATACAACGCATTTTGCAAGTCCCCCACGTCCACAATTAAAAAAGTTCTGCGTCCGAGATGTATTGAAAATTAGTCTTATGTGACTCATGGACTTATTTCAATACACTAGGTCTAAGTCATATACGACTCATCGGTCAGGGTAGTGGTGAAGGCTGCTGTTACGTCTGGCATGCTGTCTCGCCCGCTCAGTCTAACTGTTTTAATTATTGTAAAAAATTGAGTAATTATGATGATGATTCTTTCCGACCGGGTTTGGTCACGGCGACTGATACGGCTGTGACCAGCGTCGGTCATGTGCTTTCATAGGCTTTAAAGGTGCGATTGCACCGACTACAAGTAAGTTTCCCGTTTGAGAAGTAAAATTGACTATACTTTTAATAAATGTGGTTTGAGGATTTCGGATAGTAAAATAACGGACATTCAAGACATATTTTGCTTATCCTTTACCTAGTTTTTGAATAAGAAAATTTGATACTAAAATTAATAAATGAATAATAAATAGTTTTTTTTTTATACATATGAGTACATATAATATGTTTTGTATTACTCTCTTATCGTCTGTAGCATGTTTTATTCTCACTTAATAGTCTTCTAATCAGCCCATAAACAGAGCCCACTGTTGGGCATAGACCTCTTCTCTTTCACGCCAACCCATCTGGTCCCTTGCCAGTTCCGTACAATGTTTACCAGCCGCTTTCACAATGACGTCGGTCCACCGGGCCACGCGTATATATTTTTTAATACAAATTGGCACGTACTCCCACAAAGGTACGCCATCACTGCACAGCGAGATTTCATGCAATAGTATCATTGTTACACGCACACTTCTTTCTTTACTATTATCGTATGTATGTACGGATGATTGTTTGTGGCAATAAATCAATCATTCATAAAAAAATTGCCTTAGACTTTCCTGTCTGCTTACCTTAGTCTTATCCGCGGCATCGAAGAACACGGCCTCCCGCTTCTCGTGGTCAATTTCCTTCAGCACCGTCCGGTAGTTGAGGCAGATGTTCTTCCGCTTGGCGATCTGCAGCAGGGCGTCCGCGTATTTCTTGACGCCGAATATCACGGGCAGCGTCGTGTTGTAGAAAATGCGGCTGCTCGAGCGGACTGCTGTCTGTGGACGGTGGAGATTAGATTAGATGTGGGAATCCAATCAAATGGCTTATTTGCAAAAAGATCATGACGTACTGTTTTATACCTACAAGGTATGTATACAGCGGTGGTAGCCTAGTGGGTAGAACATTGGACTCGTAAGCGAGAGACCCAGGTTCGATTCCCAGTGCGGGCATGTACCTATGACTTTGTTTTCTAAGTTATGTACATTTGTGAAGTTACAGTAGCAATACCACTTGCTAACGGTGAAGGAAAACATCGTAAGGAAACCAGAGTGAGTGTCTAAGCTATTCACATACCTCAGCGCTTGACATAGCCAATCCGCGGTGGGCACGCGTGGTGATTAAGCCCATACTATCTCCCTAAGAGAAGGCCTGTGCCCTACATTGGGACGTATATAGACTGCTTATGTATTTATGTTATGTATGTATGTATAATGTTGTATGTTATGTATGTATGTTGTTTAACCTCCTCAGTCCTGACCTTGAAAATAACAATGGTTTTCAATTGTTATTTTCAAGGTCAGGACTGAGGAGGATAATGTTGTATACCTACCTACGTCTGAGTCGTCATTTGACCTATTTACAAATTAGAGATTTTTTTAGTATGAGTATTCGTTTTTTTATCATTAGGGTATTAGTTAAGCCGGCCTCACATTCGGCAGGTTGTGGGTTCGAATCCCGGCATATACCAACTTGTTAATTTTCTAAGTTACGTACATTTAAAACAACTAAATTTTTTCAACTAGATCGTTCAAGAATGTGTTTGTTTGTTAGTAAATGCAACTTCACATTGGTAATCTTTCCACTATGTGTGGAACAAAAACCTATAACAGTTACTCGCAAACAATGCTAACTTTATTTCAAACATCCTAATTGATGCCACATGACGTCACTCGACCTCGCGGGGCTTCAATCATAGGTAATGTTTACCGGCACCTGTGAAGCGTTCCGAGGAATCCTTTATTGTAAGCTGTGGACAACTGTTATTGGCCTTATTTTTAGTAATTAGTTAATAAGTAATTATAATCAGATTACGCTGTTGTTGTTCCTAATAAAGTAAAATAAAATAAATAAATTTCATTCCAAGGAAGTTGAACTGGAAAGTACGGAATTCCAATTCGAAAATTAAAACCCAACTAAGTTTGTCAAAAATTTGACGTTTCAACGTTTCTACATATAATTTTAGAATCAGTCGAGATCTTGAGTGGTGGTGGCTTGTCAGCGTGAGTGGCGGGTGGATGGTGGATGAACTGAACTTGCACCAACTGTGGCATGGGGTCAGTTTTTTTCAGCGCTACTTATGCCCGGTTCCTATATTTAACGGATCGTTATTGGTGATCGGTAACTTATCATTAACAAGCGTCCCGTAACCTAAATAGCTGGTTGATGTTTAAAAAATTGTTAGAAACCTTACAAATTGCTATCTCCATACATTTATCGTACGGTACGTTATTCGAAACCGTTTTTAAGAGGAATACTTGAGTAGACATCTTAACCATCCGTAAGCAAAACGAGTCGTTCTTGAATATAGGAACCGGGCATTAGACATCTATAGATTTTTACTATCGCTGATATGAATAAACTCACTTACCTTGGTAAAGTGCGAGTCAGCCAAGTAGGCGATCTTCTGTGGCGCCCCGGGACATTTGATGGGCGTATCAGGGTAAGTAAAGATGGCGTCTCCACCGCGGAATGACTGAAAGTTACTCCACGTCTTCTCAACGTACTTTGGAGAGTATATGGTCGACACGCCGCTGTTGGAGTCTTCCAGCGCCTCTGTGAGGCCGGGTATCTGCAGATTGTGGGAGTTTTAGTTGGGAGAAGAAAGAAGTAACTGATTTATAAGCATCCGTTGATAGAAAAGGGGTGGATGTCTGTCAGGCCAGTTTTATTATAGGAGAAAATATCGAAACAATACACATATCACTCACTCCCACCTGCATTGGCATAGATAAGGGGGGAGGTGATGCACAAATGCATTGGAATTCGCTTTTCAGGAGCCAACCCTCCCTTGGACAACAGCTCTAGATAAGACAAGAATATTCTTTATACCATTCCCACTCTAAAAAGCTTATTTTATTCACTGAAAACACAGAATACTCGACATACAAACTCTTTGTGCAAATAACTCCCCAAGATTTGATTTGTCGATATTTGCGACAAGGAGTTTAGCATTAGAATAAAGACTGTTTTGTGTTCTTTACTGCCATTACAGAAAAAAAAGAAAATTGCTCTTAATTTTAGTAACTGTTCCAATTTTAATATGAATCTTAATTAATTTTAACTTTCCTTTTTTTCTTCATTAAATGTTTATTTTCGCTTAAATTATTTCTTTTTCTTGCAGTCATGGTATAAAGTATAGTATGAAACTCTTAAATAAAGTACGGATTTACATTGAGGGCCATGAATCACTCGCGTCGCTCAGGATTCTAACACTTGAATCACTCGCTACGCTCTGATTCAAACACGGTCGGTCGGTCGTACGGTCGTGATTCAGTCGTTAGAATCCTTCACTTGCTCGTGATTCATCTATGGCTCTCGCTTTAAATCCGTCCTTTATTCACTAATTGCATAATATACTAATATTGTTCTCTAGAGCACACATAAAAGAAATTTTATACAAGATACAGAGTACAATTGGCCACGCCAATGCCCTCCAATATATACACTCCAGTACAACTCATTAGAAGATGTAAGTAGATGATAAATTATGTTGACTTTTAAGAATACTAACCCGACAATAATCGTTGTTTAATCCGACCGCTACAACCATGAACTCGCACTGAATGGTGTCCCCGCCGGTCGTGGTAACCTGCAAAGTAGAAAATTTTAGTATGATTTGACAACACGCAAAAAATAGGTAAGCTGGCATTAATGGATAAATGCTTAATGCTGACCTCACTCTGTACGAAAGAGAATGACTATACGTATGTATGGCAAAACCTCTCATGATTATAAAAACCACGAAGGAGATCTATGTCCTGCAGTAGACGTCAAATGGCTAATGATGATGATGATACGTATGTATAATCTTAGTTAATGAATTTTATTTCT
This sequence comes from Yponomeuta evonymella, assembly GCA_963969515.1. Taxonomy (NCBI): domain Eukaryota; kingdom Metazoa; phylum Arthropoda; class Insecta; order Lepidoptera; family Yponomeutidae; genus Yponomeuta; species Yponomeuta evonymella. Next base: position 3,864,539 of record OZ018354.1, read on the forward strand.
CAGTTAATGAAGTTTCTGTATAAATATAAATAGAATGATAAACAAATGAGTAAATGAATGAAAGTGGTTCTCAAGCCACACTCGCTCTTATGACACACGCAAGCTCTTATGCCAGAGCGGTGGTAGCCTAGTGGGTAGCACGTAGGACTCGGAAGCGAGAGATCCAGATTAGATTCCCAGTGCGGGCATTTACCTATGACTTTGTTTTCTAAGTACATTTGTGAAGTTATAGAAGCAATACCACTCGCTAACAGTGAAGGAAAACATTGTGAGGAAACCTGAGTGTTTGAGCTATCCACATACCTCAGCGCTTGAAATCGCCAATCCGCGGTGGGCACGCGTGGTGATTAAACCCATGCTCTCTCCCTGAGAGAAGGCCTGTGCTCTACAGTGGGACGTATATAAGCTGCGTATAATTATATGACCCGGTCTATCGGCTATTTAGATAGATAGATAGATAAATAATTTATTTGTGCTTAGAGACACACACACATAAAGCAATAAGTACATAAAAGTTGATGACATACAATAGTTTAGGTACAAGTACAAACTAACTTATATGTATAAACATAAAGTCATATGGCACTTTTAGGCCATATATGGGTGTGCCACAAAAGCTCAAAAGGCCGTATCTCAGCATTATAAATATCCACTTTAATTAAGCAGATATTTTACTGCTACAGCCAGAGCCAGCAGCCAGCTACAGCCAGCTACAGCCAGCCTACAATTTATTAGTTTATCTCTGGATAAGTATCTATCTATTTTCTTAGTTATCCAGAGACTTCGCGTTTAGAAAGGTAAACATCTGGGTCCTTATGACCATAACGTAAATAAATGGCTATTACATTACCCGCATGGTGTTAGGGTCGATGCATTGCGCGCTGTGTTTTAGCCAGAGTGCCTTCTCGGGGAGCACCGAGCGCTCCTCGCGGCACGTCTGCCGCAGCGACCTGGCGCCGGCGCCCACCAGCGTCCACAGCGGTTGGTAGTAGTGCACCTGGGTGGACAAATCCCCCGTTGATAAACAGTTTAAGGCTGTTCTTACGTGAAGCGTGCTGTCTCGCTCGCACAATTAAAAATTTTTAATTATTTTAATAAAATGAGTAAAGTTCTGATAAATGTGGTCTGAGGGTTTGATGCATTATTGAACTACGAACATTTTTGTCTACCTATATACGTAGTTTTTAATTAAAGAAAGTTGTTGGCAAAATTATTGGAATCTTTTCTTAATCAAAAACTTAGTATAGGATAAGAAAAATGTGCCCTATATATCCGTAATTTAATTATGCACCGCGGTTCGGTAAACGTAGTGTAGGACGTCCTCAGACTGGAGCGATGATCGTCGCAAGGCGGCTGGCAAGAGCTGGATAAGAGGACCGTGCTCAGTGGCGTGCAATAGGAGAGGCCTATGTCCAGCAGTGGACAAGCGTAGGCCGATGATGATGAATTATCCATCAAACCCTCAGACCACATTCATCAAAAGTATAATAATTTTAGGCTGTGAAATCACCAATCCGCCACCTCCGTGGTGTTTACCATGGGCGCTTAAGGGGCTCCATGTAACACTAGCGTCACCAATGAAAAAAAACATATCTTCTTTTATTTACAGATCGCTTTTGCAAAAAGTGACAAACCATCTCAGTGATTTTTAGGACCCATGACCGAGAACTTAGGGTCACAGACCTGGCATTCATACCCACGGCGTCACGGGTTATTTGCCTTAGGTTAACATGATTGAGAGATTGGTCTGACACTTTTTCAAAAAATTATCTGTAAAAAAAGATATTTTATGTTTTCTCCATTGATGGCACTAGAGACCATATATAAGTACGTATATATATCTAGAGACAGAGAGAGAGGGCTGCTCGTGTCGCTCGCACATGAAACGCATTACGAAAACTCCAGTACTATAGAGTTCTGTAATTCGTTCTCAATTTGATTCTTAGAAACTCTTGTGGACAGTATGTTCAAAGAGTTACGGTAAGAAAGGATTTTCCCAAATGTCGAGAGTCTCCAGCTGTGCGAAGCAGCTTATTCGAACATATTTTTTACATTTTTTGTCGATAAGATCTTAGAAAAGAAGTGAGTGAAGTGGTGGTACATCGCACATTAGCCCTAGGACTGAATTCCTATATTATATGCAATGACTAAGCTACAAGGAAAATATATCTACTCAGAAAAAAATGATGATAAAACATACTTAAGAAGTAAAGCATTTTGAACCTTACTGTATGCAGTTAAAGATACTGTATACAGTTAAGTATTTGTAATCACAGTTGTGATATGACTTATTGTTTGCATTGCAATTGTTGATTGTCCAGCGCAGTGCGCAACTGTGCACCGAGTATGTCTCTGTAACTAAGGAGACTGACATAGCCCTTAAGATTAGCAAGCTGAAGTGGCAGTAGGCTGGTCACATATGCCGAAGAACCGATGGTCGATGGGGTGCAAAGGTTCTCGTATGGAGACCACGAAATGGCGAAGGCAGCGTAAGACGCTGAGGCAGATTGCTGCCAGTGGCTGGACGAGAATGGCCGAGGGCAGAAAGAAGTGGCGCGTCTTGGGGGAGGCCTATGTCCAGCAGTGGACGGGTACGTGATTGATTTGTCTGTAAGACTACATAAATCGATACAGGCACGTTTATATCGCACTATACTATGACGGTTGTTATAATCCCGATTTCTATCCGAAAAAGGTGTATTCGTCAATACGGAATTTATTACAGGAAAGATATCGATATCACGAAAAAAAAATATCAGCCGTTCCATACATTAATGTAGTAGGTGGTATAAAGCCCAGCAGCTAAATTGAACATAAAATCCGCGAAGTCGGGATGAGTTTGCGATGGACAAGAAAGGGCAATTTTGACGTGAAACGTCTTTCAGTTCGGTAGTAGGGGGTCACTTATGCACCTATGTACGTAAATGCTAAAAATATAGTCGATATTTAAGATAAGATAACATAATGTTTTATTTACACACCAAAACACACATTTGCACACTTGGGCGAAATTAACACATATTTAATAGGTAAGCATCACTCAGTGGCATGGGGATGGCTAAAAATCAGCGTCCTCTGGAGACCAGCTGAGCTATGTCCATGTTCGGCTTTTGTAAATTAAGTTCTGCAAAGATTTTTTTCTGTAATGGACATTGTCCTAAATAGTTAGAAATGATACTTTATTTTAAAAGTATAAGGTCAGTAAATACAATGCGACAGTTATATTTTTTTTTTTTTTTATTATTTTTTTTTTTTTTACGTAGCCTCGTTTGTGTCCCACTGCTGGGACTGTCGACCGACACATGCCGGAGTGGCCTGAGGTGGCACAAGACAGAAACATCTGGTCTGAGTTGGGGGAGGCCTTTGCCCAGCAGTGGGACACAAACGAGTAATAAATAATATAATTAATATTTTAGGACAATGGCAATTGTAAAAACGTATCTCATATTTTTTGTGTAATTGAATGTGTATGTACCCGGTTCCGTGTGGCGCCGGATTAAGAATAACGTGACTCCATTTCCTTCCGTGGATGTCGTAGAAGGCGACTAAGCAAATCAATTACCAGGAGACGGGCAGCAGCGTCCTCCTGAGATTCCAACCGCATACTGCGATCGCCAACCCGCCTGCCAAGCGTGGCGATTATGGCAAAACCCCTCGTGGTTATGAAAACCACAAAGGAGGCCTATGTCCTGCAGTGGGCGTCAAATGGCTGATGATGATGTACCCGAAATAAATATTTTCTTTATCTTTACTTGCTAAAACCGCATGTAACGAAATCACGTCGCCTCGGGGCGTGGGATGTTACTATCTCTTTACGTGTCGTGTGCAATTCATTTGTACATATATCGTTGACTATATCGTTAGGTAATGGCTGCCATATCCTCTTAACTCGTGCCGCTAGATGGCGCTAGTGCCGCGTAACACATTGTACAGTTTGATCTAAAAATTAACGCTTAATTATAGACGCTTCATGTAAAAACAACGGAAAAGCGATACAGCCCCACCCGCTTTTTTTTTAATTACTAGCATTGGATGATTTGACTAAACTCAGGTCCGAGGAATACTAACATCCCACGCCCCCTGCCAATAAGACCCGAAATACGTCCATGCGAAGTAGTTATTTGTCGGGCATTTTTAGAATGGAAATACTGAAGGGCCGGAAATGCCCATTATTAACTTAATTCCGGAATCACTTAAGTACTTGAAATTTGTTGGAAGAGTCCGACATGGCGAGTAGAGAAGTTTCGAAGTTTTCGGATAGATATGGGGGTTTTGTAATTTTGTCACACCCTGTATACACCTGAGTGAGTTATTTATTTTGTAAACAGTAATTACTGTTTACAAAATAAATAACTCACTCAGGTACAATAAAAAAACGATTTAAGTGTGGACTTGTGGAATTATTATATCATATCAGAATGTTTTTATCAATTTGTAATGAGATTGATAAGAAAGTAATATAAAATTGATGACTAACCTGAGTGAGTTTGTTAAATGCTCAGATCGTAATATTTTTATGATGCTCTTACAAATAGCACACTAAAAAAAGGTTTACAAAACCGGATATTCCCTATAGTGCTTTGACTGACTTGAGTTCAAATAACTGGCTTGCATCAGATTCTTTGATTTGTCTCCACAATTGGTTAGACCACTGATTTCCGCATTTTGCTTCATAGCCACTGTAAGCATATAGCAATGATGTGGTACCAGTGCAGCCAGCCTATCTTTACTTGTCATTGTTCTATCAAAATTTCAATAAATTTATTTGTGATTGTTTTGAACATCACCTTCAGTTTTTTGCTTTTTTTGCCCAAATTTTATACAGACAATTAATGAAAATTAAAGAAAACTGCCATATTGGTCCAGAGGGTCCAGCCGTACTTAAGTGATGTGCTTATTAACAAACAGCATTGAATTTATTTATATTTCAATTATTTAATTAGAGAAAGAAAGAAAAAGAAACATTGCAACAACAGTCATACACACTAAACACTAGACAAATACAAGAGAAAACAGAAAACATACAAGAAAATAAAAAAAACAAGAAATGGTTTATTTATGTGAATGACCACCATTTATCCAGTTTTATCAATGTCTTTTCTGATTCCATATTAATAAAAACAAGTCACATATCTCACCGTGGCAGGTTCCAGAACTATCACAGCATCCTTCTTCAGGCGCCGTGCAAACTTGTTGGCTATGGTGCAACCGCCGGAGCCTCCGCCGATGATCAGCAGCTTGCATCTGGCACGCCAAAACTTTTTGATTTCAGAGACCTAGTTTCAAACCCCGATTCAACCCAAAATGATGATTTAGTTTAGTTATTTTATTTTAAGTTTTGATAGGAAAATCAACAGCGAAAATATACAAAATATAACATGCAAAGTTAGACCTGAGATTTCCGCACTTAGCCTCATAGTTGGGCCATTGTACGTAGCAAGCGCTGAGGTATTAAATACCTCAGACACAAATGTTTCCTCACAATGTTTTCCTTCACAGTTTGTGTGTGATATTGTACTACAAACTCACACATGTACATGTACAAACCTTCGAAAACAAACTCATTGGTACATGCCAGGATTCGAACTCACGACCTCCTGAATGTGAGGCCAGCGTTCTATGGATACGCTACCAACGCTTCCGGAATGATGATGTTTGTGATAATTATTTATTTCTAATAATGGGGAAAATAAGGGATGACCCAGGCAGACATACTTCAACCAATTAAGATGTATTAAGCAAAGGGCAAGATAAAAAGGACCCGAAACCAGCGTGCATGCATGCAGCGATTAATTAATGATTGATTTTTTATTTTATGGCAACCAGCCGATGGCGACTATTCCTGCCAGAGTCACGTCTTGACACGAAGTACACTTGAGTTTGACTGAACTGGTCTGAACAAAACACTATTTTTAAATGACAGTTCGTGTAGGCTTTACATGCGGACAGCACAGCACAAGTACAATCTGTGAAACACAAAAACCAATATTTTATTGCAGACCATCACATTACATTAAAATTTACTAAATAAACATTTAGGGACAAAGGACATTATAAGTTATAAATATGTAAATATTATAATCTAATTTCGTTTTCCCCAATAAACCTTATTAAAAGCCTGAACAAATCGGAAGACATATGGGTCAGGAGGGAAGTGAAGTTAATAGGGAGTAAGATTTTGATACCCGGAAGGGACGAATATAAGTCAATGGACTTGTTATTTTTTGGGCAATTGAAAAAGATGTGGTCCAGGTCACCCTCCTCAAGACCACAGTCGCAAATTGGGCTGTCCCGAACTCCAATTCTGTGCAGAAAGACAGGCGAACAGCAGTGCCCAATGCGCAATCGACAGATTATCGAGACTACCCTCTTAGCAACTTTTTTAAAACTGAAGAACCATGGTTTTGTTCTGATAGTTGGTTGGACCGCAAAGAAACGAGAACCCTTCGTTAGACTGCTCTCTTGCCACAGAGACAACCATAATTCGGAGAGACATTTCTTCGGGATCGAAAGTAAGTCGTAGGGATGGTACAAGTAGTGCTTTCGGTCCGCTTCGCCACCGCAGGCCTGTTTTGCGATGGAGTCCGCATTCTCATTGCCCACAATGCCGGAGTGACCAGGCACCCAGACCAGAACCACATCAAGGTGTTTACCAGAGCAGCGTAATAGAGTATATCTAATATCCAAAATTATGCGGCTGTTCAGTTTGCACTTAAGTTGGCTCCGGCCTAGGGCCTGGAGACAGCTTAGGGAGTCAGTGAAAATAACGGCTCTCTCAATATTGTGAGATTCCACAAATAAACAGGCCTCCAGAACTCCAACACATTCCCCAGTAAAGACTGAGGATTCGGGGGGACACTTAAATTGTATGAATAATTTTGAATTCTCCAAGAATACCGAAACTCCAACTGGGGTGGATGGGGATAATTTTGACGCATCTGTGAAAAATCTCTGATAACCGCTCCAACGCTCGTGTACTACGTTATTGAATAGCGCGTTTGCTGTAAGGTTACCTTTACCGATGCCGATATCCAGGACAATGTTCGGTTTGAATATCGAAACGCGATACTCGTAGCCAAACAAAGGAACACTATCAGTAGCTACCAGAGATTTCTCAAATTGCTTGAGTTGTCTAAAGCTCTTAATCATAAGGGGTATGTTTTTGTGTTCCCAGTAACTGCTGGTGCGGACTAAGTCATCAAGTTCCTGCAGCCTCCGGATAAGAATGTGGGACGATCGGGAGTAAACCTTGGTCACGAAGCGGTCCGAAAGGTACTGGCGGCGCAGATGAAGAGGCGGTTCCACGGCTTCTACCTGGAGAGCATTTGTAGGCGTTGAACGCATACATCCCAATATAAGTCGCAGACATTTGAACTGTATACGATCCAACTTAATCAGTGAGGTGCTACTGATAGGTTCTAAGACGAAGCACCCATAATCCATTATGCTCCTAATAAGGGCATTGTAAACAAGCTTAAGGCAAACCGGATGGGCACCCCACCAAACGCCCGCAAGGACCCTGAGAATGGAAAATACGCGTTCGCATTTTTTAACGAGGTGTTCTACATGGTGCGCACCAGAGAGTTTCGAGTCTAAGCAGACTCCTAGGAATTTGACCATCGACTTTTGTGGTATGGGAACATCGCCTAATTTTACTGTGATGTCCGGGATATTACGTTTACGCGTGAATATCATCACGCCACTTTTGGAAGCCGAGATAGAGAGGCCCCGATGGTTAAGCCATAGGTTGAGGGAACTTAGGGACAGATTTAATGATTCCACTGCACGCTCAATGGAGTTATCACAGACATACAACGCAACATCATCGGCATACTGTAGAATATTGCAGTTGTAGTTGAGGCTGGAGTTAATGTCAGATGTGTATATGTTAAAAAGGATGGGACTCAACACAGATCCTTGAGGGAGGCCTTTCCATAGAGTTCTGCAGTGGAGTTCCAAATCAGGTACGCGCAGAGCCACAGTTCGAGACACAAGCAACAGACATATACATCGGACCATCTTAACAGGAACCCTCAGCTGTAGCAGCCTTTGCCTGAGGACTGAAAGAAGTACACTGTCATATGCTGATGATATGTCCAGAAAAGCTGCCACCGCTGAGTCGTTCCTGCTTAATGCAACTCTAATGTCCGTTACCAGTACCGCAACACTGTCCACTGTGCTTAGGCCCTTTCTAAACCCAAATTGGGTCTTTGGTAAGAGGTTCTTACTCTCTACTAGCCATTCGAGCCGGTTTTTCAGGAGGTGTTCTAGTACCTTGGATAAAGCAGATGAGAGGGCAATGGGTCTAAAGGCGTTCGGATCCTCGGAGCATTTGCCAGGTTTAAGGAGGGGCATAACAAGTTGTTTTTTCCATGGTTCCGGGATATAGCCAGATTCGAAACACGCATTGGCGAAATTTAGGAAATACTGTAGTGTGTTGGGACCAGCTTTGCCTAGGAATGAGTAGGGCAATCCGTCCTCCCCGGGGGCAGAGTCCTTCACTTGATAGACGACAGTTTCTAATTCCTCCATGGAGAAAGGCTCGTCAAACTGGTCCCTGGGCACAGCCGCGGGGAGGATAGGGATATGTAGCTCATCCTCAGCGGGGACATAAGGGGGGGCTAACTTTTGAAAAAAGGCTTGGGCAACCTCGTTGGAGATGGAAGTGGACAATTTTGGCGAAAAACTATGCCTGAACCTGTTTATTTGCTTCCATACTAGGGAGGGAGGGGTAGATGGGGAGAGGGAGGTACAGAACGACAGCCAGCTTTGTCTTTTCTTTCTCCTAAGCGCTCGTTTAGATTTGGCTAAAATACGGCGGTACTCAACCAAGTTGCCAATGGAGCATACTTCATTGCATTTTCTTTCTGCTTCTTGGCGTTCTCTTATAATCAGGGAGCACTCTTCATCCCACCAGGGAGGTGAAGGGATTTTTCTGGTTGGGGGTTTCTTGGTCGGGAAAGCCGATTCAGCAGCCCTATCAATGGCACTGGTAAAACCATTGTAGGTCGTGGCAAGATTACCTGCCTCAGGGGTCGGAAGGGACTGCATCTCTCTCTCCACGCACTCAGAGTACGGCCCCCAGCCACTGCTAATTAGCCGGTATCTCAGTAGTGGTTTCGCTGTCCTTTCTGGTAGAGATTTGTGTGGTAAACCAACTAGAATGGGGAAGTGATCGCTTCCATAAGTGGAATTCAAGCGGTCCCAGTTGCAGCTGGAGGCCATATCCATTGAGCACATGGAGAGGTCAACACAACTCCTCCTTTCACCAATGTTACCTCTGCGAGTTGGTCTACCATCATTGAGAACACACAATCCAACATCATCAATCAACTCAACCAACTCCTCACCAAAGCGATTGCAATACTCTGAGCCCCAGCGATAATGATGTGAATTGAAGTCGCCCATGATAATACATGGACCCTGCAGCTGAATAAAGATGGATCTGAGGGAGGTAATTAGGGAAATATGGGGGTCTGATATATAAATAGATACAAAGGATATTCCAAGGGCTTTTACAGCAACCACATTGACATAGTCACTATCGTCGCTGTTTAATGGAGGGAGTTGAATTGGGGAAAAAGGAATTTTATTGTTGACAAGTATGGCGCAACCACCATAGTTGTCAACCCTATCATCACGGACACAATTATAATTACTTATACTAAAATTGAAACTAGGCCGTAGCCAAGTTTCACTAAGGCAGCATATACCTGGATTAAATTTATTTATAAGGTGAATTAGTTCAGATTTTTTAGTATTAATACTCCTCACATTCCACTGTAGCAGTGTGAGGGGGAGAGCCATTGTGAAGGGCATACATAATCATGTTCAGTTTATGGGCAACGTGGTCTGGTAGGGATTTGGAAGTGATCAGTGCACAGATCAAAGAAACAAGTTGTTCCATCGGGTCCTCTCTATTAGGTGACATTATATTTTGGTGCTCCTGGCTTAGAGCACAACCATTTTTGGAGGGCGAGAATGAATAATTATGGATTAGGGCTTGATGAGTTTGTCTGTCAAATCCGGGGGATAGTGGTGAACGGGACCTGGGTTTCAGGAAAACAGTTTTTTTATTATATGATTTTGGTTCATGGGACTGTGGCCTGTGAGGTGGGGCTGATTGGGTTTGTGAGATACCTGGGTGGGCCTGCGGAGGCTGAGATGTTGGCATTTTAGTGACATTTGCATAGCTTCTCGTTATAGCTGGGATTTTTTTGGTGGCCTCTGGGTACGAGATAGATTGCTCCGCCATTAAAAGTTTAATTGCGCGTTGCCTACCATATTCTGGACAATCCTTGCTAATGGCCGAGTGATCTCCCTGACAGCTAACACAGAAAGTTTCACTTTTGTGAGTGTTACAACTTTCACCTGGGTGGTCAAGTCCACACTTGTAACATCTGGGCTTTGAGCGACACAGATTTCGAGTATGACCGAAACGACAGCAGCTAAAACACTGAACTATTGGGTACATGTACAGTTCTACCTCCAGTGCAGAATAGCAACAGTACACACGCTTTGGCAGGGTTTGACCGTCAAATGTGAGGACTACCGTCTGTGTTGGTTTCCATTCAGGTTGCCCATCAGTAGATACAAACTTACGATTCATCCTCCGGGCTTTCAAAACCCTGCCACAGCCCGCTGGTACTTTTGTCCGTGTAACTATCTCTTCCTCCGACCATTCAAGAGGGACATCCCTCACCAATCCCATGCGAGTTACGTTATACTGAGGTATAGTCGCACTATATTTGTAGGCTTCCAATATTGGGTTAGAGAGGAAAGCGTTAGCGTCTTCTGGTACCTTGAACTGTACTTCTACTTTGTTGCGTCCCAGTTTTTTAATTCCACCTTGCAATACATTAGTGACGTTGTTCTTCATCAGAAATAGTCCAAACTTGACATGTGTAGCGTTGGAATTTCGCTCCATTGGCTTACAGCCATAATTAACCTAAATTTTGATAATTTCTTTCGTTTTCGGAACCTTTTGTTTACATTTTGAACTTGACAGTTGTTTTTTTCCCTAAGGATGTCCTACTTTCTTCATTTGATGGTGTGGTCATATCACAACTTTATTTATTGGTTTTTGCACGGACGAAAGCGGAGGTAGATTGATATATCGCTCCTTTTTGTCTGGTTGTCTCCTTGATTAAAAAAAAAAGTCCTTGACTCATTCATTCTTTTTCCGAGTCTTCAGACCAAAGCCTCCATCATGTAATTATTTTCTTTTCCGCGGCGTGGCCGCGAATATCATGTCAATCGACGGTAAAATGGCTCGATTGATTGTTTATTTTGGATTTTGGTGAGTAGCTTTACTGGTTTTATAAATTATTTTTCGGTTTCGCACTGATTTGTGGAAATTTATCGAGGTGTGTCTTTTCAGATTTTGTCAATTAAATTTTCGACATGTCCCTGAGGATATAGAAGACGGGGTTTGTCATCAATTTCCATTTATGTAAGTATTTCCATTATTCGCCAGGGAGAAGAAGCGAATTTCGTTCGAAATACCTTCAAATTTTTTCATACTAACCTAAGTTACGCATTTTCCATTACAGATTTTCTTAACTTTTCGCTTAAATTGCGACAAAATGCAGACGTCGTGATTATTTACATTTAAAGAAACTCGGTGAGTGTTCTTGATTTTCCTTTTAAAAGTATGGGGAAGCTCGCGTTCTTTTCCATACATTTTACATTCTCATTTCCTCGGTTAGAAATGCTAAAGTGTTAATCGCGGATTTGTTTTCTTTTCCAGACTGTTGGTCGGGTTTCTTTCTTTCTTTCTTTCTTTATATATTTCCAATTTTCATTCCAAAACTCCACATTTCCTCGGGGTTCTACTTTGGTGCGGAGAGGTGGTTGCTTCCTGAAGATAACAAGATGGACGGCCCCAGGTTTCCCGCTGATAATTTATTTAATTTACCCGGATAATTTTCGGTATGTAGATTTATATTTCCATTTCCTTTTTTGGAGAGGCATTCTATGTTCACGGTGCTCTCACCAGCCTAACATATATTCAAGCGATAATCTCAAGTTTCCAAGACTTAAACTTTCCAACATTATATTTTCCAAATTTTCCACGTAGCAATTTTCCGACTTTCTACTGTGCGATTAAAACTTATTTACCTATTGTTTCCAAGCTAAATTGTAGTAATAATATTACTTTAGATTTTCTAAGTGCGTTTTTTTCATAAATTCTTTTCTGGCAAGCAGCCAGTGGTTAGGATTTCTTATTTTCTGAACCCATGTACCTACTGTGACTTTTTTGGGGACACTGAGACCTAACTACAGACTGCTAATAATAGTCAATCCACCTAATTTAATTAGAACTTTTTAAAATAAAACCAGGTTTGACGGCCTTCAGCCCAAATGTACATTTCTATTTAAAAATAAATAATTATTACTAGAACTAAATTCACTTTATTTCCTTAATCTCCCACTGCAGACTCAGTCATCATACCCGCCTTGCGATTAAAACCCAAGCGCTTTTCCTCTGACTATCCACGGTATCTTCTTTTAGTGCTGGCCTGGCGCCCGAGATCATATTTTTCTTTCAGCCTATTTGCCTAAGGTGTTAGGGTAGAGGGGCTCTAGTAAAACTTGTATTCCTTTCTTATAATTTTATTATTAATTGGTCAGTGCTAATTTATACATAAAATCATTGGTTCTATTTGAACTACAGGTCGAGCCCTGCCTTAACTTGAAGTTCAATTTGAACATCTTGTCAATGTGACACCTTAATAATACCTAAATAACCAACATACGTTAAATAAATTCTTCCTTTTTCTTTTTCTTTTTTAAAAATTCATTACAACTGGCGCCCGAACAGGGACCTGAAATATTTCTTACATTCATACATACCATACATTATTTCTTTATATTTTTTTACTTTTTCCTGAGTTCTGCTTTTGGAGGTTAAACTTTTAGTTTCCTTGGATTGCTTGGATTATCGCAATATTTTCTTTTATTTTCCATACATACATGCATATTTAGCAACGTAGTTGTTAAGTAAGGTTCTCTACTGTTATAATTATAATGCTATAACTTTTTTTGACAGTTTTTGCTGTTACCTTATTATTATTTTGAACTGTGTACTAGCTTTAAGCAGTGAATTTTTTGGTACCTATTTTTATAATGGAAGGGTCTTCTAAGGACTTAGTTTCTAAGGACGAGAAGGTAGCTACTAACACTATGGCTACTCAAACTTCAAATATTGTTACATCTGAACCTGAGAGTTTAAATCTTTTGGAGAATCATCCACATCTGGACATGATTGATGTTACGGTTCCATTAGCTACTAATGCCAATATGAATTCCAGCTCCGTTACTCGAGCTGACTTTGCAAATACTGCTTTGTTTCCAACTAAATTAAGTAAATATGTTGACTTGACTAAATCAAAGTTAAGATTTGACGGTTCGACTTGCGTCAGAGAATTTATTCAGAGACTGGTGGTAGTAAAAATTCAAAACATTCTCTTATTTGGAACTCTGAAGCTGAAAATGCATTTATTGCTTTGAAACAATCATTAGTATCATCCCCTGTTTTACAGTGTCCTAATTTTGAGAAGCCTTTCTTTTTACATTGTGATGCTAGTTCTGTAGGCATAGGAAGTGTTCTAAGTCAAGAAGATGACGACCATTCTCAACATCCTATTGCGTTTTATTCTCGAGCTTTATCTAAGTGTGAGCAAAACTATAGTACAACTGAAAGAGAACTTTTGGCAATTTTAGATTCAATCGAACATTTTCGATCTTATATTGAAGGCATGAAATTCACTGTTATTACAGATCATGCTAGTTTAAAATGGTTACTTGGTTTAAACAATCCTAGTGGACGCTTAGCTCGTTGGGCTGCTAGAATTTCACAATTTACATTTGACATTATTCATAAAAAAGGCTCTTCACATGTGGTTCCTGATACGCTTTCCAGAATTGAAGTAGCTTCACTTTTTGTTGATGAAATACAAATCGTTGCACCTGATGATGAAATAACAGATGTTTGGTATAGAAATATTTTCATAAATTGTCAAAAATATCCTGTACGATTCAAAAATTATAGAGTTGAAAACGAAGTACTTTATAAATATTGCAAATCAAAGTACTCTTTAAATTCAAATTTAGACTGGAAAATTGTTATCCCTAAAGAAAACATTTTAGATACTATTCGAAATAATCATGATGATGTAAATTCAAGTCATTTGGGTATTCATAAAACGTTAAATAAATTAAAAGCTCATTATTTTTGGCCTAAAATGTTTGATGATGTTCGCAAGTATATTAATTCATGTGATACATGCAAAGCTTATAAGCATTCTAATGCTCCCCCTTTTGGTACAATGATAAATCCTAAAACTGTTGATCGCCCTATGGTGATGCTTTCTATTGATATTATTGGAATCTTACCTCGTACATATTCTGGTCATCGTTATATTTTGTCTGTGGTAGATGTGTTTACGAAGTATTGCTGGATTTTTCCGCTGGTCAATGCTACAACTCGCGCCGTAGTAAAGTTCCTCGAAAAAGATGTATTCCTAAAGTTTGGGGTTCCCAAGGTCATTGTATGCGATAACGGTTCACAGTTCATTTCTAAAAATTTTGTACATTTTTTACATCGATATAATATTAATAAAATATTCTATAATACCTTATATACCCCTCAGAATAATCCTGTTGAGAGGTATAATCAAACTATAGAAACTTGTATATCCTGCTTTGTTAGAGATGATCATAGAAGATGGTCTCAATTTCTTCCTCATGTTCAGTTGGCTTTGAACAATAGTGTTAATCTAGCCACGGATTTTACTCCTAACTTTCTGATGTTCGGTAGAGAACTGATAATTGACGCTTCGTTGCATCGCTTCAATGATTCTTTTGATTTAGATACCATTAATTTTTCTAGTAGGCAAACCTTTGCCGATTCTTTATCTGTTCTCAAAGAAATCTTTGAGAAAGTTTCTTCTTCATTGTTGGACGCATATAAGCGTAACGCGTCTAACTATAATAAGGGTCGTAAGGTGGTTTCTTATAGTGTAGGTGATATTGTTTGGAGGCGTAATTTTGTTCAATCTAGTGCTGCTCACTATTTTTCGGCTAAATTGGCTCCTAAGTTTATCAAATGTAAAGTTGTAGAGAAAATTTCAAATAACGTGTATGTTTTAAAGAATCTTCCTAATGGGAAAGTTGGTCGTTTCCACGTTAAAGATATAATAAAAGTTTAAAATTTATTTCCATTTCTAACCTTTTCGGACTATTAGTGATTGCTATATTAGGGTAAGTCCTTTGGTTGGGAAGGTGACTTTGTAAAGATGATGAATGTTGTATGAAAGGATAATGGACTTTTGAAAGAGAAAGAGTGTAAGAGAAATACTCTGTATACAATTACTAATTTTAAATTAAATATTTTTCAATGCTTAGGACATTTCGGTTCTATTAATTCCCATTCTAAATTAAAACACTATAAGAAAGTTTTTGTATATATACCTTTTGTATAAAATTTTATGAGTACATTGTATAAAATTTTATATTCTATATACCTCTCTTTAATGTAGCTGTCTAGCTAATATACATTCATGTCCATATAAATATTAAGCTAACTAGCTATACATACCTTAATTTTAGTCACCGTAGTTTAAGTTGTAAAGAACCTCGGATTTGACACATGCATTCATTCATATACTTTCTCGATTTTGACATATTCCCATGTTGTATCAGCTTCGTTTTGGACGGCGTTGTCTGATCAACCAACATTTATTGCACTCTCCGGATTGTAGAGGGTTGCAATTACCTTTCGAGGCCTTTGGTCTCGTATACCTTTTACCTCGTGCATGGAAGTCTGGTAGGTTGTTGTTCCAGTCACGATGGATATTTTTCGTAGCTGCTCTAGGTATTGAGTTAGTTTACACATACATATTTGGACTTTGTGCATGGAAGTCTGGAAGATTGTTGATCCAGTCACATTGTTTCATCTTACTTTTTCAATTTTTTTCTGGTCGTTGTGCATGGAAGTCTGGTAGGTTGTTGTTCCAGTCACATCGTTCCAACTTTTTGTTACAGCTTTGCTATTATGAAGCTGTAATGAACCTTCATACCATATCCTGAGCTGCGTGCATGGAAGTCTGGTGAGTTGTTGTTCCAGTCTCGTTGTCTCTTATCTTCATTTTATTGGGGTTTATTTTGAAAGGTGATGTTCTACTTTTAGACTCATCGGGGTTGGTTTTTGTTTCAGGGGCGATTCTATTTCTAGATTCATCCTATGCTTTTCAATTAGAGTCAGTGGCGAGGGTGCCTAACTGAACTTCAATTAGTTTTTCTATAGGGTTGTTATTCTTAGAGTCGGTGGCGAGGGTGCCAAACTGATCTTTTGTTAGATTTCTACGGGGTAAAGTTTTTTGAATCAGTGACGTTGGTGTCCAACTGAATTCTTTTTAGTTCTTTATTTAGTTTATAGATGTTAAGTTTTGGTGAACATTTTGAGTCAGTGACGAGGGTGTCTAACTGGTCTCCAATCAATCAGTCAATCATACATACATATGCATAATATAACTTTGATTTCTTATACATTCTTTGAAGATAGTGTCAGTGACGGGAGTTTGTCCTTCTGATCTTCATTATCTTCTACTACACTACATATTATTTTAGAGTTTTGTTTATTTTTTATTCTTGATTTCGTCTGAAGGTTTCAAGTCAGCGACGATGGTGTCTAGCTGGTCTAGTAGCTTTACATGATATAATACTTTTTCATACTTTGAAATTTTTTCATAAAGACTTTCAGTCTTTATTTTTCTGGGGTGGGGTGTGATGTAGCGTTGGAATTTCGCTCCATTGGCTTACAGCCATAATTAACCTAAATTTTGATAATTTCTTTCGTTTTCGGAACCTTTTGTTTACATTTTGAACTTGACAGTTGTTTTTTTCCCTAAGGATGTCCTACTTTCTTCATTTGATGGTGTGGTCATATCACAACTTTATTTATTGGTTTTTGCACGGACGAAAGCGGAGGTAGATTGATATATCGCTCCTTTTTGTCTGGTTGTCTCCTTGATTAAAAAAAAAAGTCCTTGACTCATTCATTCTTTTTCCGAGTCTTCAGACCAAAGCCTCCATCATGTAATTATTTTCTTTTCCGCGGCGTGGCCGCGAATATCATGTCAATCGACGGTAAAATGGCTCGATTGATTGTTTATTTTGGATTTTGGTGAGTAGCTTTACTGGTTTTATAAATTATTTTTCGGTTTCGCACTGATTTGTGGAAATTTATCGAGGTGTGTCTTTTCAGATTTTGTCAATTAAATTTTCGACATGTCCCTGAGGATATAGAAGACGGGGTTTGTCATCAATTTCCATTTATGTAAGTATTTCCATTATTCGCCAGGGAGAAGAAGCGAATTTCGTTCGAAATACCTTCAAATTTTTTCATACTAACCTAAGTTACGCATTTTCCATTACAGATTTTCTTAACTTTTCGCTTAAATTGCGACAAAATGCAGACGTCGTGATTATTTACATTTAAAGAAACTCGGTGAGTGTTCTTGATTTTCCTTTTAAAAGTATGGGGAAGCTCGCGTTCTTTTCCATACATTTTACATTCTCATTTCCTCGGTTAGAAATGCTAAAGTGTTAATCGCGGATTTGTTTTCTTTTCCAGACTGTTGGTCGGGTTTCTTTCTTTCTTTCTTTCTTTATATATTTCCAATTTTCATTCCAAAACTCCACATTTCCTCGGGGTTCTACTTTGGTGCGGAGAGGTGGTTGCTTCCTGAAGATAACAAGATGGACGGCCCCAGGTTTCCCGCTGATAATTTATTTAATTTACCCGGATAATTTTCGGTATGTAGATTTATATTTCCATTTCCTTTTTTGGAGAGGCATTCTATGTTCACGGTGCTCTCACCAGCCTAACATATATTCAAGCGATAATCTCAAGTTTCCAAGACTTAAACTTTCCAACATTATATTTTCCAAATTTTCCACGTAGCAATTTTCCGACTTTCTACTGTGCGATTAAAACTTATTTACCTATTGTTTCCAAGCTAAATTGTAGTAATAATATTACTTTAGATTTTCTAAGTGCGTTTTTTTCATAAATTCTTTTCTGGCAAGCAGCCAGTGGTTAGGATTTCTTATTTTCTGAACCCATGTACCTACTGTGACTTTTTTGGGGACACTGAGACCTAACTACAGACTGCTAATAATAGTCAATCCACCTAATTTAATTAGAACTTTTTAAAATAAAACCAGGTTTGACGGCCTTCAGCCCAAATGTACATTTCTATTTAAAAATAAATAATTATTACTAGAACTAAATTCACTTTATTTCCTTAATCTCCCACTGCAGACTCAGTCATCATACCCGCCTTGCGATTAAAACCCAAGCGCTTTTCCTCTGACTATCCACGGTATCTTCTTTTAGTGCTGGCCTGGCGCCCGAGATCATATTTTTCTTTCAGCCTATTTGCCTAAGGTGTTAGGGTAGAGGGGCTCTAGTAAAACTTGTATTCCTTTCTTATAATTTTATTATTAATTGGTCAGTGCTAATTTATACATAAAATCATTGGTTCTATTTGAACTACAGGTCGAGCCCTGCCTTAACTTGAAGTTCAATTTGAACATCTTGTCAATGTGACACCTTAATAATACCTAAATAACCAACATACGTTAAATAAATTCTTCCTTTTTCTTTTTCTTTTTTAAAAATTCATTACACATGGTGCAATGTTGTGCCCGAGTTTGGTTCGTTTTCAATAAGAGAAACATGTACTATGTATGGACCTTTGTCAAGTACTGAATATTTCGTTCTGGCGGGTGGGTTTGGAATGGGTCTAGACAATTTTACCGGCATCTCGCTAGGGGAATTAGGCACCGCTGGGCGCTTTCTATTTTGGGTTTCAGAGACTTCCATTTTCTCAGGAACGGCATTTTGGGTCTGGGGGAGAGTAACCGTGATGACTGGGGTCAATTCAAACGGCTCAATATCTGGAGGTTTAGGGGGGATCCTTGTTTCGTCCATTTTTTACGGAATAAATGGTTGGACTTACCGGAATGTTATTTTATTTGGACAGACACTGAATACCAACACCACACAAGACAAAACAACAGTAAAGCCTCCGAAAAGTACTTAAGGGGAGCCAAAAAACAGAGAGCGCACGTGCCAGCCAGAGACAGCGACGCAGAAAACCGATTAATTAATATTGAGGAAGCGAAAGTGATCTGTCAGGGTTGTGGCAAGTGGCAGTTCCAAGTCTCTGCCAAACCCTCTGGGATACAGGTGTGAGTTTATGTATGTGTGTTATTGGGGAATATACCCAGCAGTGGGCAGAAATGCTGATGATGATGATTATGTGAAGTTTGTTTAGCTTTTAAAAGTCTATACAAATATTTTAAATCAGCTTCTACAGGACTTTTCATAGTGACCATACCATTTCACCTCACTTGTAAGTAACACTTGCCCATTATTATTTATAATCATTATGATCACGGTAATCATTATCATTATTCCTCATTGTTTTATAATTTTTGTTACACTGCCTAGCAACATTAGACCAATGATAGACCAGAACGCTCAGCCATCATCACATCATCATGTTGTTTAATTGTGAAGCCAAAAAACATACAATGTAAATCAGTTCAAAAACAAAGGATGCTTTACAAATTACATATTACCGATTTCTAAAGGGTTACATTCGAGCCTGTTCGTATCCCAGATGAGGCATAGATAGTTTTGTTTGCCATTCTGGAGAAGTGGACATTATTGCCAGGCCAACTAGATAATGGTAATATTTACATTAAAGAACTATGGAAAAGTTTAAAACTTTTTCTACTTACGAGTAGTTCTTGTTATTCGCAGCAGATAACGAAAAAGACCGATGAAATATTCGGTGCGACGGTATCGCCAGTTTATGCGCAAAGGTAGCCATAGCGAAGTTTTATATATGTTTGGTTTCTAATATGAAATAATGATTGACACTCCGTAAACATGAAACACAACAAACTAAATAAATCTGTTTGAATTTCAGACTGAAACTGAAACAAAAATTATAGCAAAGAAAGAAATTCCGTTGTTGACATTTCTCCGTTTCGTATAAATCTGACATTGACAATTGACATTTTTAATTATCAGCTGTTTTGTCCCGTTTCGGTGTTTACATAATCTGTGGCCCAAATACCATTTATACACGAGAAACGCTTTCCCGCGTGATGCGTGAATGACGCAATTTTGGTTTCTGTCTTTGTCTCACTCTAGCACAATCGAAACTGAGAAAAGGATAAAGTCATTGCGCGGGATAGCTCCTCTGGTTTATTTTGACCACATTTTAATCTGTGAAGATAATTAAAAAAACTTGAAAGAAATTGATTTGACAGGGTTTGATTGAAGGGTTTCAGCAAATTAGAATTTGTGGAAAATTTATAACAAAACGGCATAAGAATACACCAAAGTTTTTTAATTACACACATAACAATGCCAGAATTACTACTCGATCCTAAAATCCGGTTATGGGTCTTCTTACCCATCGTCATCATCACTTTCTTAGTGGGTATCGTTAGGCATTATGTTTCGATAATTCTCTCATCCCAGAAAAAAGTGGAGCTCATTCAGCTACAAGACAGGTAAATACAATATTCTAACGTACATGATGAGTTTCATTGCCTTATTGTAGGCCCTAGAATATATTTTTTATGTTAAAGTTAACATAACCTGAAATTTCGCCTGTTCATAATTTTGCAGTCAAGTGATGATAAGAGCTCGATTGCTTCGTGAAAATGGCAAGTATTTGCCTCGGCAGTCGTTTGCGATGCGGCGTCACTTCTTCAACAATGAGGAAACAGGGTACTTCAAAGTACAGAAGCGAGCTGCTGCTTCTCAGGTGCGTCCTACTAAACATTCGATGCTTAACTTCCTGAGTCGTAACCAGCCCCTCCTAACAACCTATAATTTTCTCTTAAGCTTGATACACAGTAATATATATTTCATCTTACTCCCATTCTGCTATGTAAAGCATAGAGATGCTAATTTGTATTGTTTTATTCAGCCTAGAATTGACATTATTCATATTTTCGGTATAAAATTATGGCTTTCATAAGCAGAATGATCTATACCTTAATTCTGGCTCTGTGGAAATAGTTAAAAGACCATATACACTTATAAGTTTTTTTTGGAGATTGGCAGGGGGTGTGATGTTGATTAAGCCTATGGCCAACAGCATCTTTGACCTGTTTAGATAGATAGATTCACTTAATAGTAATTTTGTATTTGCCAGCCTTCAAGTAGTAGTTTTTATTAGACGAGTTCTTGAATTTATTTTTAAGGGCAAGTCTAGAGTTTAGGACTAGGCCTCATTGCCTCATCAAGGAATAGGGCATGCCATTCATTTAACCTAACAAGTGCCCTCGCTAATGGGATGTATTAGTGGTCTATACAAACTTGGACACAGATATGTGACACTTCAGACAAGCGGTTAAGCAATTTATCATTTATTTCTGTTTGATCCAACTTTTGGTAGGTCTCTGGCTTTTTTATTTATGTGTGTTTAGTCTTTTCTTGTAATTTAATGAATGGATTTACTTTTTCCTTAACTTTAGCCCTAAATAACACTTTTATGGTTCTTTTCTTGCAGTCTTCTTCCATATCTCAAGATACTGAAGAAGACATTTCTTCTAGATGATACTTCCGCAGTTATTTCAAGAGTGTTTGTGATTTATTTCTAGATTGATGAAATTGGTTATAATATCTTTGTTTCCAGAACCCCATGACAGACCCTGGTATGATGACTGACATGCTCAAGGGCAATGTAACCAATGTCCTTCCCATGATCGTCATCGGAGGCTGGATCAACTGGATGTTCAGTGGTTTCCTTACAAGTAAGTTGTATTTTGGCTTGTTGAATATAGTCCATATCTTGTTTCGAACTAGGGCCTCCTCTGTTATACATTTGGGGACATTGGCGCAAAGGTTTATAGTGGGTATTAATTTTAAAATGTTGAGAAATAACTTCTTCAACAAAATTAAAGCAGGTATATTGTAAAAGAATTTTGACATTCCATGACTTTTTTGGGCAACATGCTTTTTTGTGGTTACTGCACTCAGGAGCACTGATAAATTATTTTACTCTCTGCAAGGATCCTTAAAAAGCGTAATAAAGACCATTTATTATTAGGGGTTAAAGTATGAAATTGCCGTTTTATTGCAATAGGTTCTTTGAATTGACATAGAATCTTCATGGTTTGAGGTTTTCGAATGAAACTTTTTTCAAATGGTTTCTATGATGTTCTTTTTTTAAAAAAAATGTGAAACATTTGAATATCGACTTTCAATTGTTTTTGTTATTCAATTTAGACAAGAAAGATGGATACTGCGAAAATTCGAGTGATTATGAGGCACCCATTTTTCGTATTTTTTTATTTTATTGATTTGACGCAGTGAGTCAATATTGTGGGTAAGGTAACGTTAAACCATGCCGCTAATTCCTGGGTAGTTTGACTAGGGTCGGCTTCCACTATCTCTCTTAATTCATCGTTATTCACCTGCGTGGGCGGTCTTCCTCGTGGCTCGTTCTTTAAGTCGAAATTTCCATCACTAAAGCGTTTAAACCAAAATCGCACGGTGCGTTCATTAGTAGACCCCTCTCCAAACGCAGCATTGATATTGCGGGCTGTTTCTGCCGCGTTAGTTCCGCGTCGGAACTCGTATTCAAAAATCACTCGAATTTTCGCAGTATCCATCTTTCTTGTCTAAATTGAATAACAAAAACAATTGAAAGTCGATATTCAAATGTTTCACATTTTTTAAAAAAAGAACATCATAGAAACCATTTGAAAAAAGTTTCATTCGAAAACCTCAAACCATGAAGATTCTATGTCAATTTAAAGAACCTATTGCAATAAAACGGCAATTTCATACTTTAACCCCTATTATTACATTGGCTCTCAAGCCACACTCGCTCTTATGCCAGAGCGGTGGTAGCCTAGTGGGTAGAACATTGGAATCGGAAGCGAGAGACCCAGGTTCGATTCCCAGTGCGGGCATGTGACTATGACTTTGTTTTCTAAGTTATGTACATTTGTGAAGTTATAGTAGCAATGCCACTCCCTAACTGTGAAGGAAGGAAACCTGGGTGTCTGAGCTATTCACGTAGCTCAGACACTAATCCGCCAATGAAATCGCCAATCCCCGGTGGGCACGCGTGGTGATCAAGCCCATACTCTCTCTGAGAGAAGGCCTGTGCCCTACAGTGGGACGTATATAGGCTGCTTATGATATGATATGATTAGTACATTGTCACTTATGTGATATTACATGGTCTTTATCTTATGGATTACTTCTTATTCTATTAAGTTAGCATTCTTCATTGATGAGATATCAAGGATTTCGTCAGTGACCCTTAATGCCTTGCGTTCACAGTAATCGCACGCACAAGCGCGGGTGGATCTATTTGGCCCATCATTCCTCGGTCTAGCGTCTGTTTATGACTTCGGCACGCGATCACCCGTTATTACGCCAGTGTCAAAGGGAAGACGCCAAGACACGCGCGTCCGCGCTCTCGATGAGTGGAATGAGCACTTTCACATTACAACGGGCCGGTGGCGACGTGCGGGCATTTCAATCTAAAATGAATACAGGTGCAAAAGCCCGTTCTCGTATTGTGCTCGTCACCGCACGTCGCTGGGCCTTTTTAGCGCTGGTATTGTAGTCTCTAACATTGAAAGTATTTAAGGTTTATTTTAGTTTGTAACGTTGCGCCCGCACGTCGCCGAACCGTCGTAATGTTAATATACCTTAAAAACAGGGGTTTCCGAACATACAGCAGCTGCTCAAAATTACAGAGCCTGCGAAGCTGTCTGTCGATCTGTCGCGTTTGACTCGCCGACACTCCGACAGTCGACACACCCCGCCCCGCTCGTGTCGGTATTCGAAACTCGGCTATGTGTGTATGGATAGTCCTTTAGACTGACTTTTGTTTTGGACTCGACGGAATCGTCAGTTTTTAGGATTGCGTACCGCAAAAGGAAGAATGGAACCCTTATAGGATCACTTCGTTGTTCCTCCGTCCGTCTGTCTGTCAAGATCCTTTATGTCGGGAGCGTGGAGGTATCGAGTTGAAATGAAAACCAAATACTCAGGTCCACAGTCCCTCGAGGCTGTGAAAAAATCAAACTTCTAAGTTAACGTCAAAAAAAGTTGGCCGTTTATGCTGCAAAAGACGTAGGTATATTCCGACAAGGAATCAAAATTTATAGGGTACTTCCCGTTTACCTAGGACTATGAAATTTGCCAAGTAATATCGTCTTATACTACAAGCACAGGAAAAAAATCTTAAAACCATACATTTGTAATTAAATCATAGAAAAAATGTCTGATGTTCGGGAAAAGCTCGTAAAAACTGCGAGACTCGATTTCTAAACTATTTATAATATGTAAGTTACGGAACCCTCGGTCCGGTTTTTTTACTTTCACTTATGGATGGACAAAACTCTGTAAAATTTTTATCATAAATAAATTAGGCTAGCTTAACTCAAGTGTTGTCTAAACTGGGTTACTGTAATGTATTCTGTATCTTAAGCGTATTTTTTAAATGTCTTCCCCAGCAAAAGTGCCATTCCCGCTGACACTCCGCTTCAAGCCGATGCTGCAGCGAGGGGTGGAGCTGGCTTACCTGGACGCGGCGTGGGTCTCCTCAGCCTCTTGGTACTTCCTCAACGTCTTCGGCCTGAGGACCATTTACACGCTCGTTCTGGGAGAGAACAACGGTAGGAAGTTTTCTTAACAGTTTTAAGGCGCTGTTAAATATTTTACGAAGTATTTGTAACTGACTTTGAAAAAGGGTATCGGATTCAGTATGCAATGGAAAAATTAAATCTGATAAGTTTTTTTATTATTAGATATAGTAAAAGAATTTATCGCAATTTTTCATCATCATCATCAGCCATTTGACGCCCACTGCAGGACATAGGCCTACTTCGTGATTTTCATAACCATGCGGAGTTTTGCCATAATCGCCACGCTTGGCAGGCGGGTTGGCGATCGCAGTATGTGGTTAGGATCTCAGGAAGACGCTGGCCCGTCTCCTGGTAATTGATTTCCTTAGTCGCCTTCTACAACATCCACGGAAGGAAATGAAGTGACGCTATTCTTAATCCGCTATTCTATGTCCGTTTATGGAATAATGTATTGTCACTCCAATCTAATTTTGAGGCATCTTCCTCATTAAACTACTTCATCATCATCATTCGGCCACAAGAAGTCTACTGCTGGACATAGGCCTCCTCCATGGATTTCCAAAAAGACCGGTTGGGCGCGGCCTGCATCCAGCGCCTTCCTGCCACTTGGATGAGGTCATCTGTCCATCCTGTGGCTGGTCGTCCCACGCTGCTTACAACTACTTACAATAAGTAAAAGTTGGTAAAAGTGTGACTTGATTTAAACTTGCAGTGATACAAATTATATTGAGCATTTTAATCTTTTGCTTACTGGACGTGGTTTAACTATTGACACCAAAGAAAATGTTTACGAAGTTTTTAGTTTTTGAACCGAAGACTTTTCTGGGCGCACTTTTTCCTTAACATTGGACGAAATTCAACGGTCACGGCCACATGAACACATGTGTTCTGAGGTCACGGCAGAGTCGACGACGCAGAATTGGCTACTATATGGCCGACTATCTGTCTGTCTGTCTGTCCGCAGCTTAGCACAGAGACGATAAGTACTAGAGACCTGAAATTTGGCATAGATATATATTTATTACGGCGACAAAACGGTAGAGTAAAATCTCAAAAAAGTTTATCGGTAATTGTTTAAAAATATTTTGCGTGTAGAAAGACCATTTTTTGATTTATCGTTCCGATTACGAAATATTAAGCTTTAAAGCGCAATTTTTTGTCAGAGTTGAGCGTTCATTCATTGAAAGGTACTTTGATGAAGTTGTTAGTTCAATAAAGCAGATAAAGAACCCCTCTGTCTACACTGCACGTGGCCCGTCACGCCCTTGGCACGTTTTTTTCAATAACAATAGAAGTGACCATTTATGATTTTCTGCACATGAAAGCACACCTCTTTTTTCAATAACACGGAGTTAAATTCAATTTTCGAATCCCCACAGCGGCCGACCAGTCGAAGGTTATGCAGGAGCAGATGTCGGGCGCGGCCATGGCGATGCCCCAAGACCCCAAGGCGGCCTTCAAAGCCGAGTGGGAGGCACTGGAGATCACCGAGCACAAGTGGGCCCTGGCTAATGTCGAGAACGACCTTATCACCTCTTACCCCGACTTGCTGCCGCAGTAGTGATGGGCGGAGGTGAAAGCAAGACTGAAAAGTGTGAATTATATTTATTGAAACAATGGGCATTGTCTTAAATATTGACAATAGTTAGAAATTATACTTCATTTTAAAGGTATAAGGTCATCAAATATAATGCTACAATTTAATGCTAAATTAATTGCTAATGCGTGGCGATTATGGCAAAAGCCCTCTTGTTTATGAAAACCACGAAGGAGGCCTATGTCCTGCAGTGGGCGTCAAATGGCTGTTGATGATGATGAATGCTAAATTAATATTATTCACTGATTTCTTGTATTTTTGTGAATAATCGTGTGACTAATGCGACCTTCTAACGTTCGTTTCATGCGTGAATGAAAGTAGTATTAATATTTTTGAATAAAAAACGCCAAGATATTGACATCTCGGTATTCCGTAATAAAACAAACATAATACATCTTTTACGTTTACACAGATTAGGAGTTGCATGTTGCACTAACCCGTGCTGAGGACAATTTTAAAAATTTCGAGCCTTTTTAAACCAGATGTCGCTGCCTGTACGGTAATACAGAGAAGTTTGTAAAGAGGCTCGAAATTTCGCCGATGCCTGCACTTGCCCATTAGCTCAGTTGGGAGAGCGCTGGCACGGTTAGCCAGAGGTCGCGGGTTCAAATAGGTTTTTTTTTTTATTTAAAGAGTGCTTGTATCGAGTCATGGTGTCACTAGAAACTGACAGCTCCTAGGATCTCTGTTGATGATATACTTCCGTGCACGACGTACTTCCGGTTCCGTAGAATCTGTTTTTTTTTTCTCGATTTAAAAATTAATTAAAGCAGCACAGGCTCTAAAAATTACCGATTTCCTCGAAAAAAAAAATTTAAAAGCGCAACTTAAGTTTTTTAGGACTATGCCCATTTATAGTAAACTCAGTAGGATCGGGTCGTCTATACGAACAACTTTTACTATTGAGAATCTCCGAAATTGCGAAAAAAATATCCGCTGCACATTTTTGATACTTTTTCTGATTTTTTATCTGATGCTTCTCCCATTTCGACGTATTCCCATGTGGGGATTTTGTCACACTCATACAATAGTACAGTCTACGTATAGTACGCCCGTAAAGTAAATGAATAACACGTGTAAATATGCTGTCGACTGTACCCTATGACATGCTGTACTACCTAAAGCCTTCAATCATTTTGAGAGTACAGCTCAGCTATCCCAAAAATAAGAGACCTTTTTTTTCAAAACCGAAATATTTCCACTATTGGTTACTAGTTGGTTCCAGTAACCAATAGTGGTAAGATCACGGTTTTGAAAAAAAATGTCCCTGTGTAAATTTTTGGGACAGCCGAGCTGGCGGCGCAGGTCACTTCATATATAATACCTAAGTAGTATATTTTTTTTGTGGATGGATGGTTGCAATGTTATGTGTCCTTTAGGATGAACAAAGTGATATTTTAGAGGCTGCGCTGCGCCACAAAAAAATCACTTTGCACACAAATACATAGTATTTTTGTGTAAATTGGAAGGATACCGTATTTATTTGTTACCTGTATAGTGAACATTCTAGGTTAATTTCAAGGTGTAATGAATTATAGGAATAATTGCTAATTTTGGTCTTTTAATTTGGTTTTTTTCTGACTAATTTTATTTTGGGAACAGTAGTCTTTATTCAGTTAAGACTATTTATTTTTACTAGAAGTAGGTTATTGTTATCGATTTATGTAGTGTATTTTCTACACGTATTCAGACCCGTTTTTTATTGCTTATCCGACTCTCCAAGGTTTGCTGGAAGGAATCTCTTACAGAGATAAGCTCGCCTTTGTGCATGTTATTTCTTATGTAATGTCCTGTTCAACGTTTCGTGTGCAATATAGTATAATTAGACTTCTCGTCTTGAAATAAAAGCACTTATTTCCAGTAAAAATAATTTATTCTAATGCCTTCAATTACATTTGAGTATATACAGTCATGAACAACACCATTATTATTTTAACTGCTGCAATCCTTCACAAACTCCTATTAATTAATGAAAAAAAAATGTTTAAAATAAAACTAATGCGCTCTAGCGGATAACACATGAACAAATTAACACTATCTAGCATTTGCGGGGCCTGTGCGCAACGTAATCGACTACAATAATCTGCCAACTCGCGGTGGGCACGCGAGGCCATTAAGCCCATACTTTCTCTCTGAGAGAAGTGGGACGTCATCATTTTCATCGAAATCAGTCGTTCCGACATTTCGGCTCAATCCAACGAGAGCCCTTCTCAAGAAGCGATCTGCGGCTAACTAACATTCCACTCGCATTCATCCAGACTTTCATCTTGGACTTAGTTAAAGTCCGTCCAAAAATTACGCAATTGTAATTACACTCTCACCCAATTACAATTTTTTTTTACTTGCGGAACAATTTTTCCAAATTGGTCTATGACTACATCCATAGACTACTACTACTAATGTTGTTCCGACTGCTGTAAAAAGTAGAACCAAGAGAACTTTTATAGAGCGTTTTTCCAAAAATCTCAATCAATAAGGTCTAGAATCCAGGGGCTAGAACGCATACCACAAAAACGGCACTTTTTGCAGAAACGGTTCAATGAAAGAATTCAAAACTGTAGGTATTCATTATTTTACAATAATTAAATATGTTACAATGTGCGAGCGACCTAGATCTCAGACGTAATAGTAGTCTTAAGACTACAAACAGCGTGCCGGCGAATGTACGGGCACCACGAATTCAATCTAAAATAACCCTTAAACCTATAAGGTTAGAGACTATCCGGTGCGACTCTGCGACAGCCGATGGCCGTCACGGGCTGTAATTTTTTTTTGCACTCGTATTGTAGTCTTAACCGGATAAGCATTTAAAATTATTTTAGTTTGAATCATTGCGCTTGCACGTCCTCCCAGCTCGTACCCTAGATAGTCCTTTATTGTGGTTACAAGTGTGGCTCGATACTTTAATTTTAAATTGCAATGTATTATCTATGATCTTACCAACGTCATAACAAACATGATAGCAGTGGACTACGCTATCATTGTAAGTATCTTACTTTCGTGTTTCTGATATCATTCCTGATTGTATTTCTTCGGAAAATCCAGATTAGTCTTCTTGCCTATGATCGAAAAGTTGCAAATTCAACTGTAACACAGTGGAGAGTGGGGACTAGTTTTTCACAACACAGGGAATCCGCCCTGAACTAGCGCTTCATCCATTACCATGAAATTGTTTATTTGGAACAAATATTATTTTCTATTTTGTTAGCGACAGAGGTTGCATGTCAATCCTCTTTTTAACTTATTGACCTAGCAATTTACTGAGTCATTATATTAATTATTCACCTCACTTCTCTGGGCTCTGCATGCCGTTCACACCGGGTATAAGCAGAATATCAGCGCTGGAGTTTCAGCAGATGCTGAATCGGAACGGTGAAGAGTGAACAGTGTGTAGACGGAAATAGTGTGTGAGCGGGAGGCAAATACGAGCGCCGCCAGGGTTATTTGTAAGCCATCTCAGAGTTCCTGTTTCATGACAACTTTTGTTCTATGAGGTTTTCTCAAATTTATATTTTTCAATATGTCTGGGTTGATACAATTTTATTAAATTCGCGATTTACGCGCTCTACCAATGTTGTAGCTATCAGTAGAAGAAGAATGTCCAGTATCTTAAATATATACGGCCTTATTTATCAAAACGCGATTCGCTCTTTTCCTTGTAAAATCTCCACCACAGACTATTTTAATCGGCGTGTTCGAAGTGTTTTAATGAATCGAGTTTATATAAATAAGTCTGATATAGTTTTAAGCAGAAATAAGGCAAAAAAAAGTCTCGCCAAAATGGAAAATTGAATAAGTCTTAGAACAAAAGTTGTAATAAAGGACGCTAACACTAAAGAACAATAACATAACATAAACTCACGCCTGTATCCCAGAGGGGTAGGCAGAGACCAGGGACTGCCACTTGCCACGATCCTGACACATCACTGTGTCGCTTCCTCAACGATGCAACGATGCATGCACGCACGCCGGTTTACAACTGAATTACAACTACATTTTGACTGCAAACTTCCCCGTTTCTAGAGCTGTGGATAGTCTTAAGAAAGATGATAGTGGTCTAAAGAAAACTAGATTTTTACGTACTTAGGTACGCCCAGTGTCCCGAACCGATCAACTCACATACTGTAAGCATAAACCTGGGATCAATTTATCTATAAAATTATAATTCCCAATAGACTACTACAAATCGATCACCAACACACAATTGATGAAGGGTATTAGGCACAGATGATGATGATAGAGCACCATCAGCAAGCGCGTTAAAATTACAATTTCGCGACGCATCTTTATTAACCACCTTTATTAAGTCATTATGTCTGCAAGCAGAATTATCGTGCATTCAACGAGACTTGTTATTTATAAACACTCGATTCCTCCAAAACACTCCTCCAATGCAGTTTAAATAGTCTTTGGTGAAAACTTTCCCTTCACCACAGACTATTTAAACCGCATTGAGGAGTGTTTTAGAAGAATCGTGTTTTTTTAAATGACACCGTTATATTTTAACTGCCACTTTAAAGTGAACGCGCACATAAGCGACAAAAAGGGCCAACGAAACTTATTTTAGAATTCTTCGTATGAAATCCTATATGAAATCGCTTCGGTCGAATTTGCCAATGACTTCGATTTAGTCAAATCGTTTGGTGCGGACAAAAAAGTTACGCAAAAACGCCACGTTTTTCTCAGGCGTGGGATGCATAGGAAGGACGAGGGCGCGGAAAAGATGGGGCGGGGCGTCCTTTCAATTCACTATCATACAAAATTATACTGAAGCGATGTGACATAGCCCACACAGATAGGTCGCGAACTCTGCACAACGCGTCGCGTCTTTACCACGCCCTGCATAAACTAGCCACAGACTACCATCCGCCGTCTGAGCCCCATTTACACCACCCACGCTTCTACTTCTTGATGAGCTGCACCACGTCCTCGTCAGCTACAGTATGGGCGACTCCGACGCGTTGGGGAGAGTACTTGGTGCTGACGCCCCACACGAGAGCGTATTTGAGCTGAGCGGCCAAAGTGCGGTGGATCGAGTGGCACACGTGCTCTATGGTGACGCCCTGAAATGGCGAAGGGCAAGCGTTAGATATAGATATTTAATTCAATCAATCGGCTGGTAACTGGCCGTTAAGGTAACCGGAGTTTGGAAACCAGTTTCTTAAAGGATTTTTTTATCCTTCTCTACGTAACTGGTTTCCTATAAAGACTGTTTTATCCTTCTGCGTAACTGGTTCCCTTTAAAGATTTTGTTATACTTCTATGTAACTGAATAAGTAATCACCTTTGTATATCTGTTTTGAAATTATTTCACCATGCGAATTTTTATTTTTATTACCAACTAAGGAAGTTATTTGTTTTTATGTTTGTTGATGAATTTATTTTATATTATAAATGTTATTGTTAAATTCATATATTTGAAATAAACCACACGTAAATGGTATAATTACGGTTTTACAAAAACAATTAATTAAATACCAATTAATTAAACCAGTTACGTAGAAAGATAAAAAAAATATTCATAGGAAACCAGTTATGTAGAGGGATAAAAAAATCCTTTTAAGAAACTGGTTTCCAAACTCCGGTTACCTTAACGGCCGAAGGGGCCGCGCCCGCACACGTCACAGAGCTACGGGGAAGGGGGGACGCGTATCACCGCCATCAGTCGAAATCAGTCCAACCGGAGCCCTCGCGGCTCTTTATCGTCACCACCCAAACAATATTCGTGTTTATCATTTCACGCAACCAAGAGAGCCCTAAAGAAACCATCATTACGACGACGCTAGTCGCGCATTCTAAATGTCAAAAGTCGCGACTTTCTAGTACAAATGTACTATTGCCAAAATCTAACATCTGAACGTCACAAAACACGTGACTCGCGCCACCGTACTACCCTTCCAGCAGCACTCACCTTCCGCAAGATGAGACCGTCGTCGAAGTCCGGCGGTTGGCCAGGTTTCTTGGTGTAGACGCGGATGAGCGAGAGGTACTCCCACAGCGTCTCCAGCAGGAAGTCCAGGTTCAACTTCATGTTGCAGCTGGAATGGGAGGGAACCGCGGTCCGATTATTTTATTGCATTCACTTGGGAAACGACGTCGCCACATAGTACACGACATACTGTAATCGGTCGGTCTTGTTGTATACATACATAGAGGCACAGTATGTGCTCTGTCTCTCTACCGCATTCGGTTACTCTCTTTATCGCTCATCTGACTGCAACGTAGTAGGGCAGATCAATCTCATACACATAGTGCTGGGTTTCTCTCCTCAAAAAATTAATAAATATTATTCAAAGTAACACAGAAACTGTGACTTATTGAACGTTACAAGAAAAACTAGGTGTCCGTTTCAAAATCGAGATCATTTGGAGAAAAAACGGACAAAAAAACTCCAAACTTAGTCTTTCCAAACATATTCCTTAATTAACGGAGTTTACATGTCATATCTTCTAAAAAGCTAGTACTAGGATGCATTGAACTGGCTTTAATTCCACACATCTTTGTCATCTAAATAATCCTCAATGCTATAATAGCCCATTCTATAAACACTATGTCTCACTTTCACCTGACAACAACGGAGTGGAGCTGGCGAACGATGCGGTCCACTTCCTCAATGGAGACCTGATCAATCTCGTTCACATGGATCAACAAGTGTTCAGTCTCTCTTTCTCATTCTATAAATACTACGCTACTCTCTCTCACACTTGACAACAAAAGAGTGAGGTTGACGCGCGATGCGGTCCACTTCCTTAATGGAGATCTGACCAATCTCATTCACAGAAGTGCTCGGTCTCATTCCCCCATCCTATGCATCTCTATCTCTCACCTGACGACAACAGAGTGAGGCTGGCGCGCGATGCGGTCCACTTCCTCAATGGAGATCTGATCAATCTTGTTGTACACATAGATGCACGGCAGGTACACCCGGTTGGCAAGGATCACGTCGATCAGGTCGTCAGCCGTGCAGTCCTCGCGGAATAGCACCTGTGATCACAATAAATAGTCATTTCTTCATCTTGGTATATTAGCGCTTTCGCGATTTTGGTACTTTGATGCTGAATGAAACGCGTAAAACAGCAGACTTTTCTTTTGCTATTTTGAAGTTTCCCGATACTAAAAGTTGTTTGTATCAACGAGTAGCACTTGCCATTCAGGCCTCAGCGAGTGTAGTCTCAATCAACGCGCGTGCCCATCGCTGACAAGCAATTTGTAGGATTTGATGTTTTTAGTATTGTGCCGTCAAATAATGTGTATTTCCTTTCTTTCAATTGCAAGTGCGAAAGTATATGAACACGCTGTGAAGGAGTACCATACACTGCATTACACTATAGGCATAGTGCATTACCAAAAACTTCTCATAATTGGTCATTAAAATCCATACCTATTCAGTCAAAGCTCGGCTGTACCTAATTGTAGAATTCTAAAGGACCCGATCAGGCCACCATAACAATAGTTTTTAATTGTTTTTTCAAGGTCATAATCTAACAGGTTAGCAACACATCAACAGCTAACCACGAGACGAAAACCATCATTATTTTGTAAAGGCGAACATTCTATTAGTTACCTCCGCGTTAAATATCTTGTACTCGTGTAGGATCAACTGGACGAGCTTCTCGTCAACCTTGGTTAGCTGGCAGGTGGAGTTGAACGACAGACCGCCACCTTTCTTGGCCTGGAATAGGTCACAGATTCGCACGTTACTTTCTCACTCGGAGAGTTTCACTGTATTAGATGGGTGAAAATTAATTCACGATCTTTGTATACTCGGACTGAGTGACCTGTTTTAGCTACTAAAATGCTACTTGTATCGTGTACACCGTACACCAACGATCTTAGTACAACAATTGGCTGTTTTTATCAGTGTACTAAGATGGCCGGTACACATGAAACGAGTAGATGTAGTCTTAGGCTGACTTGCACCACTCCTTAAATATCACTTAAACAACCATTTTAAATGACTTTGGTATGAAGAATTTCGGTCAAATGCTACTTCAGCCCCGTTTAAGAAAGTGGTGCAGGGTGGCCTTAGTAGCTAAAATGGTCACTCGGTCCGAGATCTTTCACTAGGACCGTGAAAACGCAGCTTTCGGCCTTGGGTTCCGTTAATACAGAAGTGAATAGAACAATTATTATGAAGCCATTGATTTTGACAAATGTTTTTATTGCATTGCCGCTTCAGGTTCACCCTCACAAACGCGTCAAGTCTTATTGGCGTTAAAGTAATAGAAACATTTGCCAAACTCTGTGGTTTTGCACTGGTTTTGTGAACTTTTGTCTTAACTTTGTCTTTTCTTTTATCAGCTCAAAGATATTTGTGCATGAATAAATAATAATAATAATAAGATGTTTGTACATTTGGCCTCAGTCCGGGTGTATTTCCATGTTTGTGATGTCCTTGCCTGGTTATTACTGTGCTATACAGTGTATCCTAGTTTGGGTCCAGAACAAGTGATTATGTTGCGTGGAAGTTATTATTATTAATAAAAAATAAGCCCCCTGTCACCGAAATCAATACGAATACACGATTTCTCTAAAACTAATCTAAAACTCTCTTTATTTAATCTGTGGCTGCATCTTTTCCTTGTAAAATCTCCACCACAGACTATTTTAATCGGCGTTTCCGAAGTGTTTTAAGGAATCGAGTTTTTATAAATAAGACTTGAAGCCAACCTTAAAGTAGATGTTCGGCTTGGGCTTGTTGAGTCGGATGCCGACACTTTCCAACTCCCGCTCCAGCAGCTGCCGGTGCACGTACGGCTTGGTCGCGTCCAGCATCATCACCACCAGGTCCGCCGTACGTGCCACCGCTATCACCTGAAAGCAACAATGATCATGTAGTGTCAGTTTTGTTTTCTTCCAACTTAACTTTTAATTCTCACTATTCTCACCATACCAATCACCCATAACACTACAAATCCTTGCACTACAACAAGACAGCTTACGGTTGATGACCGATAGCAGATAACAATAAAACTTTGTTTTTCACAATGTTTTCTTTGGTGTCTTCAAAATTTTACAATATCACTACACCTATTGCCTATTTTGTGTCTAGTATTAATTAGTTTTGGTGTTTCAAAATATAACATTTCATCAGTACCACCTTTTGTCCATGTATGTATATTTTTTGTGCGTGATTGAGTAGCAAAGAAATAGTTTCATAAACTGACATTTAGAACTAGTTTACGTAATACGATCAACTTGAAGCTTATAGTAAAATTATAAAAAAAAACCGGCCAAGTGCGAGTCGGACTCGCGCACGAAGGGTTCCGTACCATTATTATTAGTACCAACATTAGACACAAAGATAAAAAAAACAGCAAAAAAATCACGTTTGTTGTATGGGAGCTCCCCTTAAATAATTATTTTGTTTTGTTTTTAGTATTTGTTGTTATAGCGGCAACAGAAATACATAATCTGTGAAAATTTCAACTCTAGCTATCACGGTTCTTGAGATACAGCCTGGTGACAGACAGACAGACGGACGGACAGACAGACAGCGAAGTCTTAGTAATAGGGTCCCGTTTTTACCCTTTGGGTACGGAACCCTAAAAACCACATCCACTCAGGGCAGAGGTGCAAAGAAATTGACTCAGTAAGGTCTGTTATGTAAATAATGACTCAGCAAACCTGCCGACCACGACCTTTGCCCTGGGCCGCACCCTCGATGATTCCTGGCAGGTCAAGCAGCTGGATGTTAGCACCACGGTACTCTATAACCCCCGGGATGCATGTCAGGGTGGTGAACTCGTAGCTGGCCGCTTCGGACTGTGTGTGCGTTAGTGTGGAAAGGAGGGTCGACTGAATGTGGAAGAAAGGAAAGTTTGGTATTATTATAACATTTAATCTTTCAAAAATTTTAACTGAAGTTGGGTTTGAGATTTTAGCAACATTTGTTTCAAATCCTAAGTATACATGTATAATCTCAGTGTGTCTCATTCATTGTTAGGACAGTTCACAGATCAGATGAACAGTTGATCAGAATAACTATGATTTTCGATATATTCTTGTCTTAATTTTTTAATAAGAAGAATTTAGCCTACTTTCTGGTAAAAAAAATCATTACAAGAAAGTGTCTCATTGCTTGTTCATAAACGGGTTACAAAGTTCGTAATTTCTCCCAAAACGGTTTTATATGAAATAATTAAGTACTTGATTTTCGATGAAAGGAAGCTAGAAACTTTTTTGTTTTGTTAAATTTTGTTTTTTACTAAGTTTATAATTTAACAGTATGGTTTTAATTATGCTAAATACTGTTATTTTCATCATGGGTGTAGCTATAAAGCACTATATATATAAATACTATTATCACTCGGGAGAAAGTTCTATTTCTGTTCTCGAGTTTCGTTCAAACAGAAATTTATTCTTTTCTCCCCTCAGTGCACAATGTACTAGGTATTTTATTTTATGTAAGCATATGTTTTTCAATACGTTAACCTGGCAATAACTGTATGGTTTCCTAATTTATGAAGCAGTATGATTCCCGAATACCTACAGAGGTCAGAAATTGCTGCTAGATCAAAAAACTTCTTTTTAAATTACAAGGTGCAGCAGAACAAGGAGGATTGCCATTCATGTTCAGAACTACTGAATATGAATGATTGATAATAGACTCTAACTAGACTTACAACCAAAAGAAATGCCTGAGTAGGAAAGCAAAACTTTTCTTACTTTGCCAACGGATGGGAAACCAATCAAGGCCACTCTAGCATCACCAGACTTGAGTACGTCGAAGCCTTCGCCCTTGTCGCCGCCCTTCTTTGACGGCTCCAGCAGCTGAGAGCGGTACTTTGCGAGCTTGGCCTTCAGAAGACCCAAGTGGTACTCCGTGGCTGAAAGTTAAATTGTTCCTCAGATTTCTAGGAATTTATAGGATTTTTTTTTACAGATTGCGAACGACGATTATGTAGACTCCTCCTACATAATAATATTACCTTTATTCTTCTGGGTCCTAGCTATTTCCTTCTCGATTTCGGATATTTTTTCCAAAATACCCATGTTGTAGGTTCAGCACGTAAACAGTGGAGCACCGCAAAAGTATTGCAATAAAGTAAATGGGCAAACGGGATTCACCTAACGCTAGCCAACGATAAACATATCGTATTTGTTTCAATGTCTAAGGGGTAAATACTAATAAATATAGAGAAATTTATGATTCCTTGCAATTATTTTAACAAACATTTGCAGGTTATGTCGACGTCGCTTGACACTTGACAACGAGTAACTTTTTTATATTGAGTTTGAGACTGCAGTAACACAATAATTCAGCCACAGCTGTTTTTAATGCCTCGAAAATGAAAAATATGTCAACAAAAACAAAACAACTGCTATCGAAGACAAGGCCTTATTTTTTTGAGGGAATTTTAAACCAAACAAGGCCTCCTCGTTTTATTTAAAAAAAAATTATCGCTATTTACTATCATCATGAATATTGATTGATCAGTCGTCATACGATTTCTCTTTACTGATTCAATGCTCATTTTAAGCCTTTAAGCAATTATAATAGTACAGTAAACACTAATACAAATATATGAATGTATAATTTCTCAATCTCACAATAATTTCGACTTATTAAGTCATTAAGGATTTCCTATGAGGTTTCTGGTGACAATGCACGGGGAATTTTGGAGACTGCGCAGCTTTTTTTTCATAATCTACTTTTGCAGTCTTACTACAGTCCTCGCTCATAATGCGAGGAGTTCAACGCAGTCTTTAGAGGATCTAGCCTTATACTACGAAGATGAAAAAAATGCAATGATTGCTGTGACAGAAAAGGGTGCGTCGCGCATTTGTATAATTTAACTAGCCGGCCCAGCAAACTTCGTATCGTTTTACAGTCATATATTTTTTTTGTGATTTTATATTTTAACAGTTATTCTGTTAATTGGGGCGGAAAAAAGTCGAACAAATCAAACATCATAAACGTCGGTCCAGCCATACTTGAGCTATAAATGGTGACTTTGTTCTGTATATATTATATATATAATAAAGATAAAGATAGTTTATAGACCCCTCCCCCCACTTTATGAGTGACTTGAAAGGTTGATCAACTGCTAACTGTACCTACAGTTAAAGTAAATATAGTGTCATGCTACTTCGTATTCTTAGTGGACAGATAATGTCCATCATGAAGAACTCAATGTGTTAGATTTCGGACAACTGTTTTTTTTTGTTATGTTTCCTTACTACTACAAGGAAAGGGGGAAATTATTATGTTAAATAACTTATGTAAAACCCCTTTCATAGCTTGTACTATTTCAGATAACAGCAACCTATATGAAGATTTTTACGAGACAATGGATAACCGACTCACTTCGGAAGAATCAATAAACGTCATATTCTTTGGACCAGTGGCCACTTTCATGAGGCTTGATTCTGAAACTTTGTTGCATATTCTACATTACACGCAAAAAGAGAAAATAACGATTTCAAGGGCCCTACTTGCATGGGATATGATAACTGGTTAAAATATTCATTATGTAACGCATATAGAGTAGGAGTAGGATATAAAATTTCAAATTTATCATAGGTTAATGATACCTACCCTGAAAACAATGTCAGACTACTTATTGACACTAGGTATGTACTACGTTGAAAAATCCCTTAAAGAGAAACCCTCTTATATTAACATACTCTTAAGATGGCGCTTAAACGGTCTTAATGACCGTTGATCAGGATTTCTTAAAAGCGTTTTGCTTAAAGAACCCCTCAAACGTGCATCACTTAATTTTTATAAATAAGACTGTAAAGATATAAAGTCGCTTATAAACGCACGTCTGATCGTTAAGGGCATGCCCGCGGGCGCCTTGCATTTCAAGACTAAAATTGCAGCACGGCTCGGCTACTGAAAATGCCATTCTATGCTCGTCACATTCCGTATCGATACGATACAAGCAAACGAGTACCTAAGTAACAAAATTAATCCCACCCGCTTATAAAATATTTAATTTGTTTATTTCAGATGGAAAGACAGCGGCGTATTTACAAGGGCGAGAGTTCTTAGCCTTTGGTACTCTTTTGAACCATATCCCCGAAGAAGACTTATTCTACGCCAACTTTGGCGACAAGACCGTTACTAACTACTTCGCTAATTATTATGTTAATTTACACCCTCGAAAGGTAATCTTTAAATAAGGGTATGTCTGGCTCTACTCACGTGAGAATAGTAAACAAAGAGTGGCTTGATTTACAAATTTCTATGAGCTGACCGGAATGTTAATACTCCTTAGCAAAAAGGAAACATGCTGGAAGTACAATAATCAATGTAATACTTTTTTCAGTTTGGTGTTCTAGCGTCAGCATACAGACGATATTATGGGAATTCTTGGTTCTACAATGACTCAAACATAAATGAGTTGGGCTATTTGATGTGCGCATTTCCTCACTACGATCTAATGCAAATACCACCAAGGGTCTTTTTAAAAATTACAGTTGAATCGTTTGCCAAGTTGAAAAGATGTAGCATGAAGCAGACAAAGGTAAATGTTGTATCTTTGTACATATAATTTTAGCATCAGGGACCTTTCTGGCAAATGGCTTTAAACTATTTACAAGTTGTTGCATATATATTTTATAGGTTCTTTATGACATTGCTACGCATCCAGAAGCTTACGGTGAGCCTTACAAATGGACATCACATGAAGTAGCTCGAATCGGCGCCTTGTTCATAAGTATGGGTTGAATTTATTATTATTATTATTAATACGTTTATTGCACATAAGTAAAAAAAATACAATGGCAATGTGGCGGACTTAATGCTAAATTAAGTACTATATTAATACTTAAAACCCTGTAAGCGTGCTGGTGTATAGGTACCTAGTTATTATTATAGGAAGTTCCCACCACAGTGTAAAATTAATGATAATTTGGTGACGAAATAAAATTATATTACATATTTGTAAATATTTATATAAATTGGAAAGTTTTTTATTGGATTAGCTAGCAACCTTTTCGATTTCAGGGACGCCAAATAAAGATATTAGCACTATACAATTAGAGGCAATGACCGGGATAACTCCAACAGTATTGAAACTTATGGACCAAAGCAAACTGCATTACTTCTCAAAACAGCAAATATTGAGAATGTCTCCTAAAACGCGAAGAATATATATTCTAAGAATGCAGCTTTACGCTGGCTTCGATGTGGACCACTTGAGTGCGCCGAAAAGGGCGAATAGAAAATAGTTTGTACAAAATCTATACCTACCCTACGTAAAATTTGACATATTGTTTACCAATAAACTATAGGATATGAAATGAGGACAAATTAAATTTTACGAAATAATGTTTGTGTCCCGAGGACTTCATCAATTCTGGTCACACTTATATAAGCACTACCTATATTGTTCTGTGATACTGTCTCTGAGAGTCTGAGGTCTGGTGTGGTTCTAAAGATTTTCTTTGATTGTATCATCATCATCATCAGCCATTTGACGCCCACTGCAGGACATAGGCCTCCCTCATGGTTTAGCCTAACCACGAGGGGTTTTGTGAATCTAAGAATTAACCTAACCCTACAAAAATAATATTACCGTACAAATTGGGTATTTGACTAGTGTTGCCAGATGTATTCTATGGAATTCTGTAGGGCGAGACCAAAAAATCTGTAGAATTCCGTAAATTTGCGCTTACAAAATCCGTAGTTCTACAGACTTTTTCCAAAGCTTTTTTCTACTGTACCTGAAGCTTAAAATGTTATTGAAAGTTAGTAAATAGTGAAAGGAAACATATACACTTAACTGAATTCACCCGACCATAGACAAAAATTAGCCAGAAAGTGGATTTTTGTATACTCTGCTGAGTTCTGTCTATGGTCGAATCAATTCACTGATAACTGGGCTAAATTCCGCTAAGAGTGTGTCACCTTAAATTCTCAACGATGACTTATATATTTTAATCCAGAAATATTCGCAATTTTGAACCTGCAAGTAAGTACACACGCGTGCGGTGCGCCCAAGAAAAGAAGGATAGAGATAGAACATACGCAACGCGACCAATCTGAAAATGCGTTTCTATATGGTATATGGCCGACAGCATACCCGGTCGCAGCTAACATAATTTAGTCGGTTGGTACACAAAACCACAGTTGACACTTGACACTCTTGACAGTGACACTGACACTTCAGATCAGTTCAGCACTTCGCTCACCTCATTTCGAAGCGATAACGTTCCGTTTTAGTGTTGCGTGAAGTGGGTGAGCTGAGTCAGCTGCTCAGCTGTGTGTGTAACGAAACGCAGGTCGTATGAATAGTCCTCAAGTTATTTCTACGACGATTGCGTTTCGTTACTTACAGAAAAAGTGCATTCTATCCAATTAGTCAGAAATTCCGTAGATTCACTTATGATTTCCGTAGGTCTGTGTCACAAAGCCTAAATCCGTAGATCTCCGGATTTTTCCGTAGATCTGGCAACGCAAATAATTTGACAAAATATCAAATGAGTTACTTTTAAAACGGCTTTTTTTATGACGTCACATTTCAGAGCACTCTTTTTATGTCTAATCTATTTGAAAATTGTAATAACTAGTAATTGACTAAAAGAGATACATTTTCCGAGATATTTTGTAATTTTTGTAATTGAGCATATGAAATAATTTATTTTCGTTCGTGTCATATACCGTATTATAATATAATACCTTACTCGACTTGATTTCCTCCCCCTATTCTTTCCGGTTTCCTAACTTCCGCCCACATCTGAGTTCCCGCCACTTTGTTCAAAAGTCTAATCCATCCTTGCTGGAGGAACTTTTCTAATAGAAAAGTGAAATATAGTTATTTTTTCGTTTTAGATATTATGTAGGTAACCTTCTTGGTTGGTTATATTGCGCCATATGCGCTGCGCTCACTGACCCCTAATAGTCTTGTGTCTAAAGGAAGTAAATGCAATTATATTTCCGTTTCCTTGCGGAAGTTATGTATTGTGGTAATAGAGAGATATTTAGTAATTTTGTTCTCTGGTCTCACAATTTAAATTTAAATGTTTGAGGCTAATTAGATACTGAATTAAGTAATAAAAAAATGTGTTTATACAATTCTAAGATTATAAAGTATGTTGTTTATATTTGTCTTTATCATTTTTTTTTATTTGACCGGATGCGGTGATAGTTTTTATTTGATCTATATTTTCAAGGTCACGCAATGGTCAGAAAAAAAACCACCATTTTGTTTTGTTCAATATTTTATCGCCATTTTGTAGATAGGTATGTGGCGACGAAATTCGAAATTCATTTCTTTCTGAAGCCAACGTGAGAAGCGCGTTGCTATTGTGACCGCATCGCGAAGTATTTTCGAATTTATTACATAAGATAAAGTTTTATTTGGCTAAAATGCCACCAGTTAAGCATTATTCGTCTAGTGAAGTGAATCAGTATGAATTATCATCAAGATTATTATCTCTAACAGAAAACACATCATATACTCTTACTCAAATCAATGGTCAACGGATTTACAGAAAAGCGCCACATGCATGGAACGGACCCGAACCCTCGAGGAATTGTGAGGTAAGTTGACCACACCCTCGCCTTATTAGTCCTTTTCCTGTCCTGTCCTGGTTGGTGGGTAAAGTTGGCCTTGTTTGTTTTATTCAGCCGCTTGTAATATTTGCCGCTCATACTTACGAGAATCCTATACGAGGCACAGATAGGAATTTATTCATTGCTTAGCTAAAAAGTAATTGGTTGGGTTGGTTCCAAAAGGTATTCATCGGGCGGATCCCTCACGACTGCTTCGAAGACACCCTGGTGCCGCTGTTTCAGCAGGCCGGCGAGCTCTTCGAGTTTCGACTTATGATCAACTTCTCTGGATGGAACAGGGGGTAAGAGAATCTGCGAATCACGCATGGAAGGCGCCAATATATTATGACGCCTAATTGGCGGGCTTTAGTTGGGCAGCGAGTGTTCGCTGTTATAACAGTTTTAATTTACAAAAAAAACCGGCCAAGTGCGTGTCGGGCCACGCGTAATGTAGGGTTCCGTAGAAAGAGGGCTTTTTTATCTGCTTTACAAAACTAACAACTCCATCAAAGTAATTTTCAATGGATTTTGTACATCATCATCATCAGCCATTTGACGCCCACTCATGGTCTTACAAACCATGAAGGGTTTTGCCATAATCGCCACGCTTGGCAGGCGGGTTGGCGATCGCAGTATGCGGTTGGAATCTCAGGAAGACGCTGCTGCCCGTCTCCTGGTAATTGATTTTCTTAGTCGCCTTCTACGACATCCACGGAAGGAACTGGAGTGACGCTATTCTTAAACCGGCGCCACACGGAATTTGTACGAAGTTTTACTTTTATAAGTTGGTTGCCTATTACTCGTTAACTAGTAAAGCCTTCTTAGCCGTAATACTTTTCCTATTAATTCATTACATACTGTTAACAGCTGTCAATTGACCAAAGTGTATACAAAAAAAAAACGGCTGGCAGCAGTAGATTAAGAGCTTGTTAGTGTACGAGAAACCGGGGGTTAACCTCTTAGCCAGGGGGGGGACGCCCTACTCTGACAAAAATTGGCGCTTTACAGCTTAATATTTCGCAATTTACTAATAAACATTTTATTGTTTAACTTCGTCGGCCTGATAAATATGTACCTATACACGTATCAAATATTACAGCTTTCTAGTACCAGCGGTCTGCGCTAAGCCGCGGACGGACAGACAGACAGACAGACGGACATGGCAAAATTATAAG
The DNA here is from genome assembly GCA_963969515.1 of Yponomeuta evonymella. Taxonomy (NCBI): domain Eukaryota; kingdom Metazoa; phylum Arthropoda; class Insecta; order Lepidoptera; family Yponomeutidae; genus Yponomeuta; species Yponomeuta evonymella. Next base: position 3,908,523 of record OZ018354.1, read on the forward strand.
GATTCCTTGTTGGACTACGGAACCCTAAAAAGGGACTCGAACGATAATTATTTGGCTCTCGCTCCTATTGCCGTCATGCATATGAGCGAGGAGTGGTTATTCACTACCTATCTTATATTAACAGTGCAAAAATTGGTTTCAAGACTGCAGCTGATCAACCAGTATATTTTTGTTGCAAGTCGACCGAAATGTAGCTGAGTAGTGTACACGCGCTAATGCTCCACGTACTCTCGAGACATCGACTGCGAGACAACGCAAATTAGTAAATGAAATAGATGACCAGAAGCTGCTCATCCTCTTTGGAGAAGTTTATTTTCGCTGTCGCTAACTGTCACAATTCTTGAGTTGAAATAACAACCTATTTTGAATCAAAAGAGTTGTTGTTGCCTCTGCTTACGACTTCAAAGTGCGGGCGAAATATAGCAACAATTCAATAGTAATCAGCGCGCGATCAATGAGCTAGCATTTGGACATAGCAGTCTTTTTGAATGTTTTTTTTAATCTATGTGGCCCCTTTAGAGCACATAGGTGTCTAGCTAGATGACTGACCCCCAGTTTCTCGTACACTAACAAGCTGTTTATCTACTGTTAACAGCTGTCAGTGTTTTTTTTGTATGCACTTTGTTCAATTGACAGCTGTTAACAGTGTTCTTATCTTATCTTAGTGTACGAGAAACTGGGGGTGAAGTGGTCTGTCATTATCACTTTCTTATTTACGTTACTTACGTAGCACACGGGTCGGGGTATGGTAGGTGGGTTTAATATGGTTAACAAAAGAAAGGGATAAGGGAAATGTTTATATCCTTACTAATATTATAAACGCGAAAGTTTGTATGTATGGATGGATGTTTGTTACTCTTTCACGCAAAAACGGCTGAACGGATCCGGATGAAATTTTGCACAGAGATAGATTATAGTCTGGAATAGCACATAGGCAATTTTTTATCCCAGAAAAATACACCGTCCGATGACACCCGTAATACGTCCATGCGAAGTCAGTTATGTTCAAGTTACTTGTTCGTCATTTATTATACATCATGCGGCGTCTTATTCGATTTGTAAATCGATCTGCCGTCTTAGCAGGTACCTGAGACAGTCTAGGCTGAAAAGGTACAGTCGACAGCTGATCAACCATCAGATTTTGGTCACAGATATAAAATGAGCATAATGTAAAGGTTTTTTACGCTTTATTGCACAATGAAAACTTATAGGTAAAGGTTCAGAGTTCCTCCTATAGGTTCTTCAATTCCAGTAAAATCCAATCTCGTCCCACTGTCGTAAGGACTCGCACTTACGACACGGCGAATAGGAGTCAAAATACAAAAATTAAACATACTTAAAAATGAAACATACAGATTGCCTTTCCTAAGTGGCAGGAGGAATATCAATGGCTAATTAGGAAATAAAAATGAAATCAATAAAACCTTTCATTTATGCTGTGTATGTGACACCATTTCCTTTTTTGTAGGTATGCTTTCGCGATGTATACTTCGGACGCCGAAGCCAACAACGCTATTCGCATGTTCAACAACTACATGATAAGGCCGTCATGGCAATTAGGTAAGTCAGCCTCCATCCGATAGAACACTACTAGTTTAAGCTTAATTAGTGTATCATCCTCAGCCTACGCTTGTCCATTGCTGGACATAGGCCTCTCCTATTGCACGCCACTGAGCACGGTCCTCGGCTACTCTCATCCAGCTCTTGCCAGCCGCCCTGCGAAGATCATCGCTCCACCGAGTTTGAGGACGTCCTACACTACGTTTACCGATCCGCGGTCTCTACTCAAGAACTTGTCTACCCCATCGGTTATCAGTTCTTCGGATGATATGGCCGGCCCACTGCCACTTCAGCATGCTAATTCGGTGAGCTATGTCGGTGACTTTGGTTCGCTGTTGGATCACCTCGTTCTGAATTCGATCTTTCAGAGAAACCCCGAGCATAGCCCTTCCCATAGCACGCTGAGCGACTTTAAATTTGTGGACCAGCCCCACCGTCAGTGTCCACGTTTCGGCACCGTATGTCATGACGGGTACTGATTGAAAACTTTCGTCTTTAGACTCTGTGGGATTGGCGATGTGAAATCTCGATGTAGTTTCCCATACGCTGCCGAGCCCAGCTGTATTCTTCTATTGGCCTGTTTCTCGAAGTTGTTTTTACCTAACTGCATGGTAAACATACTCCTTAACAACTTCGAGAATACTGCCTTGATCTGCTGTATACTTTTTAGCTGGAATAAATAAATCTTACTTTTTCAAGTAGCTATGGGGTTAAAATAACGATTACTTTGTCTTATTTATGGGGAGGGGTTCAGAAAAAGAAGAACATCATATTTATCTATAATCATCGCAGGACTCGAACCCACGACCTCTCGAATAAGAAGCAAGCATTCTACCAATGCGCTACCACTGCTTATGTACTAAATAGTCCGTTGTCCCCAGGGGTGTGTCCTTCGATCAACAATTGCCGCATCTTCATATCGCGTATCCCGCCCACCACGCCGTCTGCGGAGATTGTGCGACTCCTCTACGCGCTCACTGATGAGGTAACGTGAATTAAATGATTCGAGCACAGTCTCAGTGTTATCGAACTCCTCCCAAACGGCTTCACCGATTTTTATGATATTTTTTTGTGTATATTTGGTAGGTATGAGAATAGGTCGTAGGCTAATTAACAAAAAACGTTCGCCGGGTCAGCTAGTTATAGGTAGGTATATAGAAGAAGACTGAAAAGGCGCGATATTTTAGACTTGAGCAGTTAGCTGTTAATGCTGCTGATACTGAAGAGGGATCATCGCTGAAAGATCGTAAGCATTTTCTTAGTTTAAAAATACCCTATTGTGTGTAATAATTTATTTAGTTAAAATTATGAGTTCTGTAATCCTGAACTGATAATAAACCGAGCTATAACAGCGGCATATAAATCTTTTGTGGTTTTCGCTCGCCTCTGCTAGAATAAGATATTTAAGTTTACCTTGTGCCCGTATGAAAATAAATAAAAAATACATTTTCATTCATTTTTTTTCATCATACTCTGCATGTCACTCATAGTTCTAGGACAGATTGCAGATCAAAATGGTGACCCAATTCAAGAAATACCTTAGTCCAAAAAGTAACTTTTGAGATATTGATGTTTTTAGGTTTAAAAATTGTGCTGAAATAATACGTGTCGCTTAAAAAATCTGAAAAAATTACACGCCATAGTACAAATCAAATAGTTTTATTTACTGAAACAAACAGAACATAAATGTTAGTACGAATCTCGTAACAAAAATACAAAAAAATTGACTTATTTCTAAACCTAGGACTTAGTGATTTTAGACGGATAATTAAAGGACTTAGTAATTTTATTGCAGGACCTAGAACAGCACTCATACAAATGTTGAGTACTACTCAACTTCATCTGCAGAGTCAATTTCCTCGCTTAAATAGGATCCTGATTATCATGAAATAGATCCTCATAAAATATCTTACAGTTTCGGGAACATGTTCAAGCAACCGCTTTACGTCTTTCACTTTTGCAGCTTTAATCGTCAAGGGTGCGTCGTAGCAATCATCAGGCGCTTCGTTGATCAATCTGCTGAAACCGATCTTATATAGTGAAAACTGATCAAAATCTTGGCTTTGTCATGGACATCACAAACATTGGTTTGCCCAATTTGCTGCTTGTTTTTGGTTATATCGTCGTAGATTTGGATGCGTTTTGCTACCTGTGAACTAAACAATATTATTAAAGTTAATAAAAATATAGCCTTAAGTACTTAAAAGGAAGCGATTCAGAAGGATCCTGTGAAACTTCGGAGGTTGTTTCACTCCTAATACAAGAAACTTTTACTACAAGACCAACTTTGAATTTGCGAAAAAATATCAGCTGTTCCATACTTTATTAATATACTTTGTGAATCCTTAGTGAACCATCGTATTAATTATAATAATGTAGTTTTGTAAATTCAAAGTTGCTTTCCTAGTAAAAGTTGCCTGTATTGATGAGTGAAACAACTCCCTGAAGATTCATAGGCCCCTAATGAATAACCCTGTATATACGGGTACAAATAAAACATTTTATTTTAGATAAATACCTCTTAGAGCATGTGGGTAGGTGTACGTCTGCTAACACTTTAATTTTTTTTTTCTCTGGAGTATCCGGTATCCATTCATCCTCAGATGAAGCAGAATAATCGCCAATATCATCGTTGTGATCACTTCCACTGGATTCAAAGAGACCGCTTTCTTGCATTAGCCTGAATCAATATTAAGTCATGAATGTAAGAAGCTAAACCTCTTTAAAATAAGTTATTGTTCATTGAACAGGACACCTTACCTCTTAAGTCTGTCTCCTGGTTCCATATTTTATGTACTTAATTGAATTCACTGTAGTATTTACGTAAAATTTTCTTTTAAAAGCTACACATTAACTTCACTCCACAACTTCCCAAAAAAACTTTGAAAGCACGCAAAAACTTTTTGTTGGAAAAAAACGTTATGAAACATTTTTCAAATAATTTACAACCAAGACAGGTGTCGCCATAGGACTTAAAGTCAGGAATCAAAGGACTTAGTAATTTCTTCGAAAATTTCCCTGGACTAAGTGATTTCTTGGACTTAGGGGTTTCATGAATTGAAAGACAGTTTTTTTTTTGGAAATGACACTTAGAGACGTTTCTATAAAAACTCAAATAGACATTCGAAAGAGAATGAAAATATCTGCAAGCTGGTGTTGCCAACTCAAAACCGTCAAAATTGGACTTAGTGATTTCTTGAATTGGGTCATCCTTATAGCAAAAAATACAGGCCAAGTACGAGTCGGACTCGCGTACGAAGGGAAGGGGGGTACCATTATCTATACAATATTTGAATATTTCAAGCGTCTACCTGTTGCCGTTATTAATATCAAGCATAAAACGCCAAAAAATTACGTTTGTTGTATGGGAGCCCTCTTAAATATTTATTTTATTGTTTTAATATTGGCCATGGGTCCTAAAAATAATTATTGGGAGATTGTACTGACACTTTTTGCAGATTTGATCTGTAAAAAAGAATTTTTTTTTTTTCCTCGGAGCCGCTAGTGTTAAGAGTGATTTTTAGGACAAAGAACTTAGGATCACGGACCTGGAACCAGGTAGTATTTATGCCAAAAACGGCCATTTTTGGTGTTAATGCTTTGCCTTAGATCCACAGCCATGAGCCCTAAAAATCACAATTTTTTTCCTCGGTGGCGCTAGTGTTACTCCCTGGAGCCTTTTAATGGATTAATGTCTCGATACTTGTGATCGCTACCGAGAGCGAAGAGGCCTATGGAAGTCCAGACAGTGACCTATGCTCAGAATTGGACTCTGCATGGGCTGGATAGATATAGATAGATAGATAGATAGGTAGAGAACACTTTATTGTACATAAAAATGGAAATTACACAGATATTTCTTGACCTAAGAGTACAGATGGCGGCCTTATCACTAAAAGTGATCTCTTCCAGACAACCTTTGGATGGACTGGACTAATACATTGGAGAGCGAAGTAGATGTACAAACAAACAAAACGATAGTTATGAGGTATATGAATTATACATGCCTAAATAACCTTATAACAATAACGTTACTTATTTTAAATTATCAACAGATTGATGGAAAACTGTTGAAGTGTTAACAGTTGAAATACTTTCTCTCTCGTATTCAGCCTGTATACGTCACACTGTAGGGCACAGACCTTCTCTCAGAGAGAGAGTATGGGCTTAATCACCACGCGTGACCACCGCGGCTTTTCAATATCAAGGTATGTGAACACCTCAGACACTCTGGTTTCCTCACGATGTTTTCATTCACCGTTAGCGAGTTGCTACTATAACTTCACAAATGTATGTAACTTAGAAAACAAAGTCATTGGTACATGCCGGGATTCGAACCCACGACCTCCCGAATGAGAAGCCGTTGTTCTACCGCTCCGCTACCACCGCTCATTAGAAGAACACACAACAACCAAAACACTTAAGACAAAAAAAAAACAGAAAAACATAATATACAATAATAGTACATTACTGCAGCGGCCAGCAAAAGAGGCATTGATGGACGAACGTGGAAATACGTGGAAATGCCTAGTTGTGGCCAAGGTTTGTATATTTTTATAGATTTTTCTCAAATAATGCCCGGAAATTAAAACTAAGTTACTAAGGCAGAACTTTTTATTTGAAAAATATTTTTCTTTCGATTTTGGCGGTAACTTATTTGGCCGCAAAACACGACAGTTATGAATTTTCATAGAACTTTTTCCGGCCACTGCCCGCGTGTAATTGGCCAGTACAGCAATTTCGATTTATCTCGAAGAAGGTTGTCGAAATAATGCTCAAATTTCCAAGCGTGTTTGAGAAAAACAAGCTTTGCAAACATTAGACGCGGTGTCTCTTGACAGCTGCTGCAAAAGGCAGCTGGCTCAGCCCTTGCTGAGGGTATTAGCCCACAGCGCTGATTTTCAGAGTGCCTGTTTGTTCTGTGAGTATCCTAGAGCGCGGTACAACGAGCGTGTCAAAAATAATAAGAAAATAATAATAATCATACTTATATAAATCAACATATTTACAACAACAACAATTAACATAATTAATGCTGCACAATACAACCAAAATACAGCTCGTTCAAAACACCATGATGATGCGATCGGTCAAGTCAGTTGCGGCGAGAAGTTGGAAGAAGATGGGAAAGTCTGCAGCTAAAGTAAATATGCCCTGAGCTTGCGCCCAAAGGCGCAAAAAGAAATTCAAAAGAAAAGAAGAAACGCTGAAAGACATCTAATAGGCGCTTCACAGACTGGGGGAGGAATATCGTTTCTACACTTGGACGCCGCATACCTTGCCAGGGAATGCCACGGTACACAAATTTTATCTTTATGCACGTAGCGCTGCCGGGTTGACCACTCGGGCTTGTTGTATAGGTAGGCAGGGGTTTTGGTACCGGATTACACCAAACAACAATGTGGCGAGGTGCAGCCATTACTTTCGCTCTTAAATGTTTTATTTATCTCTGGAACCTTTTGGAGCTCACATACTTCTTGTGCCAACCCCATACTCTCCCTAAGAGAAGACCTGTGCACCACCGTGCGACGTTTATCGGCTGCTTACGTATGTATTGTCTCAAGAAGAGAAGAAGAGAGCTAATTGCACTCCAAATGTCCGTAAAAAGGTGCAGGAGGTCCGCATTCGCCGTTCCATCGCCTCGTGTGCCGCAATCGTGGAGTACAAGTCGCACCGCGGCGCAGCGATGGCACGCAAGGCCTTGGTGGCGGCGGCGGCGGCGGCCTGGGGCTGCGGCGCGCGCCCCGCCGTCGACTGGTCGCTGCCGCAGTCGCCGCAGCTTCTCAAACAGTACCGCGAGGTAGGTGCTCACCACCAAATTCATTGAACGGCGCCCTCCCAGTAAAAATAGAAAAAATATATATGGTCCTTAGTTGTAGTACAAATGGTCCAACTTTAATTGATTTGAAGTACTCATACCTATAGAAACATTGTAATTGTTACAAATTTTTGTTAAAAATCTTAAGTTACTTCTGAGCTCGCGGCCCCTCAGGTCGGGGGCCCGTGGCATTTTGCCAGGCCTGCCACCCTATAGTTACGCCCCTGGTACTCACATCATCATCAGCAGCTATTTGACGCCCACTGCAGGACATAGGCCTCCCTTATAGTTTTCAAGCATCCCGGTCTTGTGTCGCCCACATCCAGCGACGACTCCCTGCCTCCGTAACCCGGTCGTCAGACCATCTGGTGGGCAGGCCCCCCTGCCCACGCAGCGTCGTCCGGTCCGCGGTCGCCAGGTCAGAATATTTCCGCCCCGACGGCTACAGATTGTCACAGATAGCTCAGATTTATCGCAGAATGTCCCGCCTGTAAAACAGTATCCTCATCTTATATCTTGAGGGCACTTATCAGAGACATATGACTTTTACAGAAGATCTACTTGCTGCGTGGGTTGCGACTTCGAGACGCTATGACTATTTTTTAGTGGTATGCTTTTACACTGCTCGCGTACCGTACCGCGAAGTGAAAGCACACATTGTATAGTCAGCAGGTCGTGGTTTTTCAGCTTCTTAGCACTAAGCCCCTGAATTGTGGCCAAGAATGGGTCGACGGGAGGTAGGCAGACCACCAGCCTGGTGGGCCGACGACATTGTGGAGTTGACTGGGAAACATTGAACGAGACTAGCAAAGGACTGGATGGCTTGGCGTGAAAGAGAAGCGGCCTATGCCCAACAGTGGGGTCTGTTTAAAGGCTGATCAGATAGATAGATAGAACAACTTTTAAAAGTCGAGACTCTCACTAATTAACTAGCTGCCTGTCTTTTTTCCATCCTAAAACTCGTCTCGAATCCAGCACTGGGAGCAGTAAAAAATTCAAATCTGTAAATACTCCCAAAGGTTTCAAAATAGTGCTGAGAACCATTGGACATGCACCCTGGTTCACAAAAGCGGATGAGCTGGACGATTACCTAGAGATAAGATAATTGTTTATTTGAACTCAAATAAATTAAATTTGTTTACAATTTCATTGTGCCCTGACTCCTGAACTAGGCGGGGACTAGAGATGCGCACCGTCAAGGAAGAAGTGGCCCACATAACCAAAGCCTATAGAGATAGGATAGCCAAATACGGAAACAGACTCGCCTCTAGCCTTCTGGCGCAACTCCCCACAAGACTTTAAAAGAGATACCACAGATGGGATGTAACACAATGAGTGTTACGCATGCATATAAGGGCAAACCGACAATGGAAAGGGACGCCTGACACGCCAATCTTCATACAAAAAACCTGCTTAGGGTCGTCAGACCGATCGCAAGTTAAAAAATATGTGGAGAAAAAGTTTTATCAAATTTTGTAGCTTTAAACTGTATGCTTTCCGAGACAATGTCCTGAGTTCACCCATAAAATTTACCACTATCTCTACTCTACCACTGCGCTTCCCGTAGACTTTTAATGTTATTTTTATGGTGTGTACAATACGAGTAGAAAGTTTGAATATCTAGTTCTAGAGTTCATTGTTTATAATTTAGTGTTACGGTTAATAAATAAAATATTTAATTTCATTTATTTATTTGCAAGCATTTCTTACTCTTTTTCTCCCCAATGAGCACGTCAGCTTACAATCTAAATCGTCAACAGATCGGCCGCTGGTCGCCAGAGCGCGGGGTCGAACTCACCCGCGCCCCCGACGAGCCTGTCCCGGCGTCACCTACCGGCGCCCCCTCGTACACTCTGGAGCCCTGGTCGCAGGCGCGCCGCCTTCGCATGATCCAAGAGGCTCAGCGCAGTGCCGCCGCGGCCGCTGCTGCCAACAACGAGTGAGTGAGCTGCCTATGGAGCCTCTCTTAGTACTCATTCAGAGTGCAGGCAATGGCGCGTGGGGCTTGACTTTTTCTTTTTCAGAGCGGCGAAGCGGCTATCAGTCCTCAATCAAACGATCCACACGCAGAAGGAGTCACAAATAGACATTAGAGCGCTGATAGGTACGAGTGAACTGGGTCAATAGATCCACCCGCACGGCGTGTACACCTGTCTCAGGGCAGGCGCACGCGACCATTGAATGCCATGTAATATCTAGTGAATCATTATCGTTGGCGTCGTGGTTTACTTTTGAGTTTGGGCTGGTATTAAACTTTTCATCCCCTTTCATGGCGCTGGCAACAATCAGCAGTTTTCGCCCTATTCAGCAAGCTGAGTAGTGCCTACTATAGGGAAGAGCGGGTGATCGTGCTCTTCCACTATAAAGGGAAATTTCCCGCCAGGCAGATTGTATGCCTGGGGACGGCCGGTCCGACTAATGTTCGTCGGACGTTATATTTATGGTATGTCATGTGAAACATTTTTGCTTGCGCGATGCAGGAATGTATCTTCCGTGTGGCGCCGGATTAAGAATAGCGTCACTCCATTTCCTTCCGTGGATGTCGTAGAAGGCGACTAAGGAAATAAATTACCAGGAGACGGGCAGCAGCGTCTTCCTGAGACTCCAACCGCATACTGCGATCGCCAACCCGCCTGCCAAGCGTGGCGATTATGGCAAAACCCTTCATGGTTAGAAAACCATGAGGATGTCCTGCAGTGGGCGTTAAATGGCTGATGATTGATGCAGGAATGTTGGAGTTTATTGTGCCCCCGCAGAGTTGACATGTGCTCGCCACATCTACCCTTGTGTGATAAATTCGTAATTGTATTGATGAATGGAAGGATTCGCCAGCAGTTCACCCTCCAGGGTGTCCCACCCTGAACGACCTCCCGCCCCTCCCTCGGCCTCGATCCGAAGGTGGGAGCCCAGAGGGCACTCCCCGAAGCTCCTCTCTCGCAGCCTTCTTAATACCAACATTTTATCTCTGTCACGCAGTAAAACACCCGCCCTCCACCGATGGCCGTTAAAGCCCCGGAGAGTAGTGGACGAGATTGACAGGAAAGCGAAGGGGTTGGCGTGTAAGAGAAAAGAGGTTTATGCCCAGCAGTGACCTCTATTAATGTGCTGGATAGATAGAGAGATGGTCACAGTTAACTGCCAGCCCTTCATGAGTGGTGGATTTGATAACAGGAAAGATTTACCGTGACAGGACAGAGGCCTTTGCCGAGAAGGGGGCTCCAATAGTAGCTAGATAGACCTATTTAGTCCCTATCAGCCTACAGATGCACCAACAGCTCGTCCTTCACGGGTAGTCACTAAAGCTGACATAAAGCAAAACTATTAGTTACATAGTTCCGCCCGCTGCCCGCGCCCTAGTTTCTCTCAGTCACAAGTCCCTTAGCCCCTCGCCCTCTACCGACGCGCTAAAGTTCACCCGCCCACAGGTGGTCCACTCGCATGAACCACGTGGACAACCTAGTCTCGTCCATGGCGGGCATGAACTTCGGCCCGTCGCTCGGTCTGCAGCCGAAGGAGCGGGCCGTGTGGGCGCCCCCCGCCGCGCCCCCCTCGCGGGCGCCCCAGCAACGGGACTTCAACCCGTGGACCGCGCGCCATCCGCTCGAGGACGACGAGTGAGTACGCTGGGGGTGACTAAAGCGGATCTGGGGGGGCGAATTTCCTAAATGCACATTAGTTCAATAGTGTAGTACAGTAATGGTTATTTCATTGGTAGTCTACTAACCATTGCATTCCAATTAACCCGTGCAATTTATGCGATTCGATCTCCTTTACGAAAGATGATTATTTAATTTGCGCGATATCGTGTTCAATATCACTATTGAACAATGATGCGTTTATTAGATTCTAGTCCTTGTTGTGCTCTACTTAGCCCGCCTATTCACTAAGGAAATTGACCATAGTGGTTTATAGAAAACTAAATTTCTGAGCGCTTCGAAAGGCCGATTTTTAAGGCCAATCGGGTTAGTGAGCCATAAATCACTATGTTGTCAATGTTAGTGGACAGGACCTCAAGGCGAGTGGGTTGCAGTGGGATGTCCCGCTCTGGCCTTTTGGTTCGTGGATGTTCTGGAAGGCTGGTCAATCTGATTGGGTTTAACAGATTTTAGTTATTGACTGCTTGACGAATTGTCTCTTTCAGCTTTATGCATTGGGCTCATTGCTTGTCAAATTGCTGCAGCTTGTTTCGTGTCGTTTGATTTTCGGACTAAAGATGACATGTTGACAGCGACAATAAAGTTTTATTCTCTCAGGAGTTGACCAGCTTTGCTGAAGGTACCCATAGTCTGATGTGTTGGCTCTCGTTGATTGTATCCCAAATTATCTAATAGTTTATTTCTGGATGCAATCAATCTTCTTATTTGTATGTGTGGGCGTCGGGCGGTTGTGCGGCGGTTTTTGGCGACTATATCATCGTCGTGTTAGACTGACACAGATTACCATCAATGTTGTACGGTTCTCTCAAATGGCGAAGATATTATTATTGATAATGAAATGGAGAAGATATTACTATTTTCTAACATTTTCGGTTAACTTTTCTTCTACTGAACAATCATAACACTTGTATCTATTTATGTATTATAGTTTTAAAAAAATCGGCTGTATTGCAAGAACAGTTTTTAATCAAATTGTTTCTATACTAACTTATTTATTTTTTAAACAAAATGAATTCGTTCGCATCAATAAAAAAAAACGTTACAGCACAACCGCTCAGCGCCGAAAAAACTGTAATATTAATGTGTTTTATTGTTTTAAAAATGATTAATTTATTGCATGGTTTTAGTTATAATTGAATAATTAACGTAATTAGGGTGTAAGTGGTTTGTGGCTTAACCACATTTGCTCGTAAGACTTTTTAGACGTTTCACGGAGTGTTGAGGGTGGCTTTTGCACATTTTTAATTCCTGTTTTGCTCGCAGCGATACTGTAAGCGCGAGTCTTCCTAATAGTGAAATAATCATTCTTTTTTTAATACGCCTAATCTCTAATAAAGATCTATGTACGTTACACGGGCCGGCGAAGTGCGGGCGGCACTATTTCAATCTAGAATAATCCTTAAATACTTATGAAGTTAGAGACTACTATACAAATGCAAAAAGGCCCGTTCCCGTGTCGTGCCCGTCGGCCCCACGTAGCGTGGCTTTTTTGCGCTAGTATTGTCGTCTCATTAAAAGTATTTAAGGTATATTTTAGTTTGTATTGTTACCCGCACGTCGCTCGCCCTATGTAATGTGGAAAGTTCTTAACGCCTGTGGTGTGATACCATGCTAAGTGCCCGAGTTTCTTTAAATCGCGCGTTTATTTTAACGCTCTTTCTGTGTGTGGCCAGGGCCGAGTTTCATAAAACTACAATTCGTAGTTTATTATGACAATTCGAGGTACATTGCGTAGCAGCGTCTACTTGTTAATCTGTGGGTTAATCGACTTGTACATGGAATTGTCATGGTAAACCACGAATTGTAGCTCTATGAAAGAGGCCCCTGGGGACCCTAAAGTTTACGGTCTTATTTATAAAGAGACGATTCCTGAAGTCCTTAGAGGCAGTTTAAATAGTCTGGCAGTAACGGAAAAAACGTAACCATAGATTAATTAAATTAAACTATCTTTGAGGATTGTTTTAAAGGAATCGTGTTTTTATAAAAGCACTATTCCACTAAAACACCCCTCAAATTAATTTACATTATTTTGTGATAGACTCACTTTTCCACAGGCCATTTAAACTGCATCTGAGGAGTGTTTTAAGGAATCCTAAGACTTCAAAGGGATCTTACAGATTAAGCGCATTATGTTGATATTTCATTCGTTGGGATTGGCGTAGGGCCAGTTTCACACAATATTTTTTGTCCCAATGACAGCTGTATTTCATAATAGTTACTTGATTTGAGCCGGCTTGTCTCAATTGATGCGCTGTTTTTTTAACACAAAAAATATTGTGTCCAACTTTATTGTCGTGTATGTGTGTGTGTGTGTGTGTGCAATTTCATTCCTTTGTGTTGTCGATATGGGAGGAGAGTTTTATCTTCTTACTAATGTTTGCACTAATCCTAGTTTAAGCTTACCTCGGTTTTTTCTTGCCAGTTTGAAAAAAGGAAGATCTATGTTACCATATGATTTCTGTTTTAATTTTTTTATTTTGCTGTCAACACTATTTTTCATAAAACACAATCTTTCTTTTCATAACTCCTTTCTAAGTTAAGCTTATTGATTTTGCAAAGTTCCTTTTACTTTTGCATGTGGAATGCTTTTTCAGATTGAATTTTCGGACGGTCTTATTTATAAAAACAAAAAACCCTAAAACACTCCTGAGAGACTGTTTAAATAGTCTGTAGTAAAGGGAAAGACTTTACCACAGATTATTTAAACTGCCTCTGAGGAGTGTTTCAGAGGAATTGTGTTTATATAAATTTATAAGACCGTAAGATTGAATAAATTTTCTGGGTTCTGGTTTTCAGTCTGGAAATGGCAATATATATTTAATTAACATGAATATGTATTTGCGTCTTCGATTTTTAAACGGTATGTAGATAATGTTGATTTCGGTAGGCTTTTCCTAAAGTTCTAATTGAAGATAAGTTTTCAAATGCCATGTGCGGTGCGTTTAGCCCCGACACTCCTTGTAAGGCATAAGGTAGATTTAGATTTTTAATTTTAGACATTTCTTTTAATTAAATCCTATCTTAATTAAGAATCCAATTGAGTGGCACAAATATTTATGTACGAATGAAAAAAAAAATTAAAGGCGGCATCGGTATATTTTAGTATTCGCTGCAGTTTATTGATTTAATTAATATGAATTAAGGGCAACTTAGACGTTAGGAATGACGGTTGACTCCCCGCAATACTGGCGATGCTGACAATCCGCTCTTTTTGATATTTTTTCAACGAAAATAATTAAATATTCATGTTTACGTAGTTTACTATTGTCTGTGTGAATAGGTAATATTCTTATTTAAAATCAGGTTTGAAGGTAAAATCAATTTGGAACTGTTTTGTCAGCCCTAACTCCTCATGCATTATGAAATTATCTATCTATGGAAATAATGAATACGAAATCTTAATACTAATTTTGTAACGCGGGTACCGTATGAATTTATCTCTTAACGTTTTATGAGAGATATTTAATTGATATTGCATGCCAGTACATATGGAAACAATAAATTGAAGTATAATGATTAACCTATTGGCCTTTCATTTATCTTTTGCACTAGCTTGTTCCTAAAGAGCTTGCAAACCTTATTATCCAGCCTGAATAGCAATATATTCTTACCCTCCAGTTTCTCGTACACAAACTCTCGAACTCAAAAATGTCATTCTCTATAAAAATAAATGTTTAATTAATGATCGTCAAAGCTGTTAGTTGCAAAATTAATAAGATATGTGGAGAAGAAGCTAACAAAGAAACTCCACATTTATTCTTTTCTAAACACGTTTTAACTGAATTAACAGAGTTAAAGTTACACTACACTAGACTTAATCGTCGTTAACATTATTTTAATACCAGACATCTTTGTCTTCTATATAATCCTTAATGATAAATCTAGGGTCGGCGGATTAAAGCACATAATAAGTCCAAAACACAAATTTTTAGGCAGTGAAAAAAAAAACCTGTTATGAAATTGTTCTATGACATTTTTATCTATATCTATACTAATAATAAATCTGTAAGGGTCGGTCATGGAGTAAGTTAGTTTGTTTTCAGAGATATTGTGTTTATAGGCTCAATATATGATACTGAAACTAATTTCACGATTTTTAGAATTTTTTTCTGTATGTGTGTATGTATGTATGTATGTTCCTCCATAACTCTTAAACCAATTATCCGAATTTAATGAAATTTGGTATAAAAACATATAGACATCTGGGACACAGGATAGGCTATTTAAATTCTAGCTCCAGTTATGATAAGACGTGGCCCCCATACAAATGCTTCGTAAAAATCGAAATGTACGCGAACGGAGTCGCGGGCACAGCTAGTTATCAATAATTTAATTACTTGACTTGATACTCAATAATTTATTGCATTCCACAAGTATATACAGATTGCATTTAAATCTAATATGGAACTTCGCAGGGTTATGTTATTTAGTCCTCTGACCCTAAATATAATAATAGGCGTTTTTGCACAGAGTTTGTTTAACACATTTTAGTTAACCGGCTGTCAGAGTGCATACGCAAAAAAAACCAGCGACAGTTTAAGTACTGTTTAATTAGATAACAGACTGTTAATATACGGTAAACTTGTTGTTTATCTTGGTTCCACTCCATCGAACTATTAACAGATGTACGGGAAACTGGTGGTTTATCTTGGTTCCACTCAATCGAACTATAATTTCCTACGCTGCAAGATACAAAATCTTGTACTTAGGCCAACTTGCACCACGTCTTAAATGTCACTTAAGTCTCAATTGAAATCGTCTTTTGTATGAAGAATTTTGGTTATAAGCTGTTTAAGCCGCATTTAAGAAAGTTGTGCAAGTTGGCCTAAATCTCTTAAATGTTGTCACTGTTTTTGCTTGTGGTGTTGTTTCTGTGATTTTGTTTGTTTGAACTTTGCTTTTATTAACACAGCCATGATACGATAACTTAAAGAAAGTAATTGAAAAGTATTTGTCGCTCGCTCGCTGAACATAGGCAGTAATGTACGAGCAGCAGGCAAGTAGTTCTTCAATAACATTTCAATTCTATTAACCAAATGTTAAAATTAACTTCATTCAACCATGCTGTAACACACATGAGAAAGTGAGTTAGTTAGCGATATCTGGGGCGTCCTCAAATTAGCGTATCATTTAAAAAAAGTATAACAATGACTTCAAACTCTGGCGCCGTCGACTGTGAATACGTGTGCAAGATATAGGTCAACAGGCTCTTTGCCCCCCAGTTCCAAAAGCACCATTAACTAACACAATCGATCGTGCAAATAACTCCACAATATGTCGTTTGCAATATCAATAGTGCAAATTAACCTACTGTCGTTTGCTCCAGAGCGAATGATACCAATATTTAATTACTGCTATTTGAATAAATGGTCACGCTGTTATGGCTATAAGGTAATATTTTCCACCAGTTTGCCCAACTGATCCGTAGTCACCAAATTGCCACACTATTGTGACTGTTGGGGTGGTTAATTTTATTTATCCGTAGTCACTTCGATCCGTAGTCACACCAAATTGCCACATTAGTGTGACTATTATCATCATCAGCCATTCGACGCCCACTGCAGGACATAGGCCTCCTTCATGGTTTTCATAACCATGAGGGGTTTTGCCATAATCGCCACGCTTGGCAGGCGGGTTGGTGATCGCAGTATGCGGTTGGAATCTCAGGAAGACGCTGCTGCCCGTCTCCTGGTAATTGATTTCCTTAGTCGCCTTCTACGACATCCACGGAAGGAAATGGAGTAACGCTATTCTTAATCCTGCGCCACACGGAGTGTGACTATGGTCAATTTTATTTATTCGTAGTCACACTCCGATCCGTAGTCACACCAAGTTGCCACACTGGTGTGACTATTGTTAATTTTATTTATCCTTAGTCATACTAGTGTGGCTACGGTTATTTTGTTTATCCGTAGTCACACCACTGTAAATACTGGTACTTATAATTTTACCGTACCCTTGACGATCAAAAACAAAAGACGATTAAAATATGGTGTAATTTTTTTAATTTTTTTATTACTACTTCAGATTGAACCGACTTTCGTAATTATTATAGTTTGCAAACTTCAAAGTATAAATATTGAAAGGGAAATAAGAGAAGTATCAAACCAAATAAACGACGCAAATTGGGTCAAGGGCGTGTTGATGTTGGTTATACTGGTGTGACTAAGGTTAAATAAGATTAATCGTAGTCACACTAGTGTGACTGCGGATAAACAAAATTAACCGTGGCCACACTAGTGTGACTACAGATAAATAACATTAACCATAGTCAAACTAGTGTGTCAATTTGGTGTGACTACAGAACGGAGTGTGATAAATAAAATTAACCATGGTCACACTAGTATGGCAATTTGGTGTGTGTGACTACGGATCGGTTGGGTCAGTTTGGCACTCGATATCTTAGCCCCGATATTACTTAGGTCACTTAAACTTGAGACAAAATAGCCCTTACTACAAATAACTCTGACAACTAAATAACCCCGTTTATGAAAAAACGACCAAGTGCGTGTCGGGCCACGCGCAGTGTAGGGTTCCGTAGGAGGGGCTTTTTACCTGATTTAAAGTAATTTTCAATTGAATTTGTACGAAGTTTTCCTTTTATAAGTTGGTCTCTTATTACTCGTTAACTTGTAAAGCCTTCTTAGCCGGGAGAGTTTTCCCTTTAAGTTAATTATCTGTGTTACTACCCTGAATTTTCATACGTTTCTACAATCAGCCGTTTAGCCAGGAGAGGGGGGCGCCGGAAGTCTACATGTAAAAATCGTTTTCCTACACCCACAATATTTTTAACGACCAATCCAACGATACCCCACACTATGGGGTCAGATAGGATTTTTCCTATCGTTTTGTTGGCGTGATTAATATATGTATCTATGCCACATTTCAGCTTTCTTGTACTTGTCATCTCTGTGCTAAGCCGCGGATAGACAGACAGACAGACGGAGGGGCGTGGCAAAACTGTAAGGGTTCCTTGTTAACCACGGAAGCCTAAAAAAGTAAGACTTGTTTCGAACCCCCTGTGCCCCTATGTCGTCTTGGTATTCGACCGAAAACATCTGTTCCTACATCACTAAATCGCTATAATAGAAATTAGACGCAGCATTGTCAACATCTTCCACTAAACGGTTGGAAATAGAGCCTTGACCCACTGAGTTGCGCAAGACGCCATGGCCGCCAACACTGCATGTACTTACTGGGGCAATGGACTCTGTATCTGTGGACTGGACACTGGAAACGACGGTGTCGCGATGATTTAGGCTCCATTACACTTACCAAGTTGCTCGTAGAACTTTGGTTGGATGGATGTGAGGTGTATCAAATTTTTCTTTCGTCATCACATTAAAATGACTGTCTTTCATGTCTTCTATTGCTAATATTCTTTGCAAGAAGCGTTTCTTCTTTTCCTGGTCACTCATTGCATCGAAAATGTCCACAATTCTTTATTAATTTTATAATTATAAAAAAATATATAGCGTTTTCTATCTAATTTAACATGACCTAATTAACTTTTTAAGAGTTTTGACTGAAATATCAGTCGAAACTAGTTTAGACCAATAAAGCTAGTCAATACTACTTTTGACCGATGCGATCAGTTAAAAGTAGTTTTGCCTAGCTTCATTGGACTAAACTAGTTTTGACTGAAATATCAGTCAAAACCACTACTGACCAGAAGCTTTGGACAAAAGTACTTGACTGATTTTAGCAGTCAAAACTAGTTTTGACCGTTTAAGAGTTTTGACTGTAACATATACAAAATAAGCCGTCTCCACTTGATCAAATTATTGGGGAAATGGAAAAAAAACTACCAACAACCCGACTGCTGAGCATTAACTAGGTACTAAGCAGCCGGGACCACACTAAATACCTCGCAACGAGTCACAATGTTGAATGTGGGTCCCGCCTGCTTAGCAGTTGACGTTCAGCAGTCAACTGAGAGGCAGGACAACTCCACTGGAAAGAGGTAGAACTCCGCTTACTCGAGAAGAACACTGTTAACTATTATAAGAATGTTGCTATCTAACCGTGTTCTCCCAGAGTTGTAACTTATTAAGTACCCAAGTGAACTTTGATGCAAGTTATCGGGCATCGGAGGAAGAATTATATTTTTAAATCGACTTAACACACTGCTTGGAGCCCTGTTATTTTTTTTATTGTACTATTACGTTATTCCCGCTTCAGTACCGTTCTACACTTATTTTTCTAGCACTGTAAAATGAATCTATTTTTCTATGTCACTGAACTGCTAAGTATTCATTACTCGCATAGGTAAAATACTACTATCTTGAACCTGATAACGGGTGTCTTTAAGGTCCTCGAAGGCCTCGCGCGAACATTAAAACTCAGACCCTATTCACACGGGCATAACGCTTAGCGTCAGGTGGGGTACAGTTGGATACAGTCTGCAATCTGGGAGACGCTTCTGTTTGTTCAAATTTCGCACGTATTGAGGGAGGTATAGAGGGATCAACTCATTGAATATTGGATATTCAGTCTAAGATGGTAAGATTCAGTCGATCTACACAGTCCATGAAAAACTCCCGCTGTTGCGATTTTGTAGTTATTATTATTATTAAAATTCTTTATTGTACCAGAAAAAAATTTACAATTGGTGGGCTTAATACTAAATGGTATTCTATTCTAGCCAACCAACAGGTGACGTGGAAAGGGTAGGGGTAGTGCCAAACGGTGTAATGATATTTTAATTTACTTAATTAGTTTTCAAATTAAACACTATACTAAATAGAATAATTATAATAATACATATACAAAGATAATAAAATTAAATGTAATAAAAAAATAGTACATACTTATAGCGATATACATTATATTTACACACATACGGATAAAATTACACATTATTATTCTGTAGACGAAGATAGTGTTGGTGAAAAATTGTATTGTTGAGTAAAATAAACCCTTTGAATTTCTTTGGGCTGTCCATCCAAATACATCGCCGTTTGACATGGACACCTATGATTTTATTTTATTATTTATTTTATTTAATTTAATTAGGACAACCAGTACCTAGTACACAAACATACATATGATTAACATACATATGACGTTAATTAAGTCGCAGTCTGTCCTAACTCCCACTGTACCTAAGTAATAAGTTTCCACACCATAGTGCATCGTCTTCAATGTCATACGACGCTACGGACGTTAGCGATGTCTTTAGTTCCGAACCGAACGCTGCGCCCATCGCGCGCTCGAGCCTACAATTTGTTTATAAATGACGTAATTTGCCAGAAAGAGTCCCTTAGATGTAAACAAATCTTTTATAAAAATCATTGACATACAGGGCATTTCAGAAAGGTCCTGTAGAACTTAAGGTGGACAACTGCTTTAACTTCTACAGGTCTATTTATTTAGTTGTTCCACGTCTTTGATTCGAAAATACCATTAGATAAAAATTGTTTACGTCTAAGGATAGTTTGTCTGTATACCGAATTGTTTTTCGGGGGTCATCATAAGCACTAATATCAATAAGCAGTCAGTTCAATCTCAGTTTTGCCGGATGCACTCCGAAGCGACATTTTCTAAGTCACGTCGTCGACTTGTAAAGGTTTACTTATTATGTAAATGCGGAGTTAAGTGACGTCTAGTCGGTTTGTTTGTAAAGAGGGAAAGTTGGTTATCAGTGACAAAATGGTGCTTTGCGATAAGTGGGTTGTATTGAAGATATTTGAGTTTGTAAGTATTGCTTGACTACTTTTTAAGGGATAGTTTAACGTTGGTGTTGGGTCTTACTTTAAATTAATACTACTATTATTAGTCTATACTTTTTGTCTGACAAAATTAATAAAATGCATTACACGGGCAGTAAGTACACCTTTCAGACAAGCCCTCACGTTCACCACCTTGGGCAACCGAAATCGGGGCCGGCCAAGGATCACCTGGATAAGATCTACAGCCCAAGAGGCCAAGTCGATCGGCACTAGCTGGCCTGAATTGGATAATTACAACATACATAAAGTCACGCCTGTATCCCAGAGAGGTAGGCAGATACCAGGGACTGCCACTTGTCACGATCCTGACATCACATTCGCTTCCTCAACATTCATTAATCGTTGCACGCACGCACGCCGGTTTCGGGTACTTTTTATCTTGCCCTTTCTCCCCTATTTGGTCGAAATATGTCCGCCTGGGTTGTCCCTTACCGGCTTTTCCACCCACCTTCGCTCGATATATTACAAATGTGTAGTTAATGTGTAGTTTGCAGACTTTTCCCTGTGCTTGTATTATACGACGATATTACTTGCTAAATTTCTTAGGTCCGTTCCGTGTGGTGCCGGATTAAGAATAGCGTCACTCCATTTCCTTCCGTGGATGTCGTAGAAGGCGACTAAGGAACTCAATTACCAGGAGACGGGTAGCAGCGTCTTGCTGAGATTCCAACCGCATACTGCGATCGCCACCCCGCCTGCCAAGCGTGGCGATTATGGCAAAACCCCTCATGGTTATGAAAACCACGAAGGAGGCCTATGTTCTGCAGTGGGCGTCAAATGGCTGATGATGATGATGAAATTTCTTAGTTAACGACAACGAACAACGAAAGAAACGACTATTCGCAAAGGACTTCTCTTCAGGCACATCACTCCGAAACTAGGCTCAGTTATAGAAAATGTTTTACCTGGCTGCGTTTTGAATGTTTTCATTGCATGTTGTTGATTGCACGCATGGGATTTTGTTAGGTAGGTGCTCGTACCAACTGATGTATTAGATTTAGATGATTTGAGAAAAGATGGTCAGAGTGGAGTTTTTTTGTAGGATCACCTTGATCTTTTAGTTATTGATCATAGGCAGAGACCAAGGACTGCCACTTGCTACGATCCTGACAGATCACTTTCGCTTCCTCAACATTAATTAGTCGTTGCATGCACGCACGCCGGTTTCGGGTACTTTTTATCTTGCCCTTTGCTAATACATCCCCTATTTGGTCGAAGTATGCCCGTCCGGGTCTTCCCTTACCGGCCCTTCCATCCACATTCGCTCGATGTATTTGTTTCGTCAATCTTTCTTCCTTCATCCTAAGAATATTAATTTTACAAAACAGTAAATGGCATTTTTTGTCTTCATTTAATCCTAACCGATACTTTTTCTGCTTTACTGCTGTAAGTACTGCAACTTACTATTGATCTTTCTATAGTTCGTGAATGTGTAGCGGCATTCTGCAAACCCTTTTGGCAACGCTATTCGAATTTAAGCTTCAAATTACGATGCAATGTGTGGGGGATCTTAGGGGCCAAGGCATAGGTACTGTCACAGAGTCAAAAGATGTGCGCGAATCCGAGCGAATTCGCTGTCAGGACCTGACTGAGATTCGCGTATTTGCACCGTACCAATCGGAGTTGTCTGCTCGCATTCGCATCTTTTTTATCTTGGTAGAAATATTTCGTATTACGATGTGAAGACATGAAGTTCATAAGCTATTTATTATATATTTTTATATTGCCGCTTCGTTGCCTTTCGACTCTGTCAGTATGCTTTGAGCATACAAGTTCACAGGCCTATCAGCTCAATGCCGTGACTCTAAATCAATTTGCAAGCTGGCTGGTTTGAACCCTCGCAACTCATTTGTCTATCACCAATTTCGGGATTCCATTCATGTGCTAATTTTCATGTTTTGGCGCCGAGTTCTTTTGAAATTGGGATTTCTAAGTAGGTACTCCGTACCAGTATCTGGTAACTAAGTAGGGTGGCTTTATACAGTTAGGTCATGTATTCGCGGAGAAACATTTGTGCCTATTATATTCTTTTTGTCGCACTAACCCGTGCTGAGGACAATTTTTAAAAACCTATTTAGAGGCTAAAAATCCCACCCATGCCGGGACTTGAACCGTAGATCGTGTTATCCCACTAGTGATATGATCTTTCCATTTTTTAAGATGTATTTAGTGAAATTATTTATCGACACGCTAAGAAGAAGATTGGAATTACTTATAATTCCAAATATTTTAAGATATTTACATAAAAAAAAATCAATTGCCAACCGTGACGATTATGGCAAAACCCCTCATGGTTATGAAAACCACGAAGGAGGCCTATGTCCTGCAGTGGGCGTCGAGTGGCTGATCATGAATGAGATGATTTAGCCCAGTGGCACCATCACTCACCTTAGATGCGTGAAGGGACCACTCGGACGCTGCAGTGCCTGAGACATTGTTTTATAGATGGAGTAAGTAGGCTTGCCCAGCACCTATACCTATACCCAGCCTAGCTCACCGGAAAAACAAATCAATACGTGCGGAGCTAACCAACCCGCGGTTTCTTTTCGGTTTTTTTTTATTTTTACGCTGTTGATTTCCCTATCAAAAAATAAAAATAAAAAATAAACTTTGAAAATAAACAAACTCATAGGTACATGCCCGCACTAGGAACCTGGGTCTCCCGCTTCCGAGTCCATCCATTATATTAAATCTAGAGGGGAACATAAAGAAAAACTTTACCAACGACGTTATTCGCGCGTCTCGTACAGGATATGCCGGTTTCACATTGTACGATAACCGTAACTGCAACGTTGGATTAGTATTCATACAATGTTCGCAAAACGGCCGGCCTTAGAAAATGTATGAAACAACCAGTGACGATGTCGCTTATCCGGAATAACAACGACGTAATTACATTTTTTCAAATTTAATTGGAGAACATTTCGACTATGGTTTTACAGAAACTATGTCAAATGAATCAATACCTATATAATGCGTCATTTGACTGAAATGAATATTTTCCCTTGTTAAAACTTCCCTTTAGGATTAGGAGCATTGTGTTATACCCATTTTTCAAAAGTGTAATTCCGTCGTTGTTGTTTCGGACGAGCGATGTATCGTTGCGGTTTCGTGTAATGTAAACCGCCCCAGTGTGAGCAGACATTGCTGTTGAATCTTTAACACGGTCACTGGTTTTCCTCCTATGACTTAACAGATTGCATAAAATTAATAATTATGCAGTTAATGCTTGTAATCATACCAATAGCGTTATTATCCATCTCACGCTCGGCTTGTAATTAATGTCAATTTGACCATGTGACTAGTTCAAGTTTACTGGCCTGAGAGCCGTCCGAACGTCCGTACTACCTAACCTAGTTACCAATTTTAGTAACACTGCCTGGAAAAAAATATTATTAGTAAAAATTTGTGGATGCAGGCAAAATTACGGGCGACCTTGCATTTAACATGAAAAGGTTGATGTGCTTTCGACTGCTCTACATTCACACTTGACCTTGCATCAAACAGTCCCAAGCCCCAGCCTTACGCATTTGAATAACAACATGAACAAATCGCAATCCTTCCATACACATCACACAAACGCATTACGTGCCGACCATACGCAATTAATTGCGCTGGCCAATGTCACTCCCACGGTACATGTGACGTCACTCGGTGACAATATAAACACGGTGCCGGCTGACGGTACAATGGACCTTACAGCTTCCCCGTTTGTTTGAAACTCGCACTTGCATCGTGTGCCGTAAGAGCGATTATGGGGTTATATAAAATATTGCTGGCGGCTAGTACTCAAACCTTAGTAGTGGATTTAGTGTCCTCTGGTAGCTTTTTATCTTCGTACCTATGTGTATTATAATATGCTATGTGGTATCTGCTATCATCAATCTCAATAATTGTGATAGCAATTTTTAGAACCTACGCTACAGACCCACTGTCAATAACCTAGTACTTAAAGCAGTTTTGCAAAAAAAAAAAAAAAGCAGGCAGGCTGGACCAACGCCAAGAGTCACACACAATGTTGCATTTGGGTTCCGCCTGCTTAAGTACATAGTTAATATTCAGCAGTCAGGTTGTTAAAAACCTATTTAAAAATTCCACCCATGCCGGGACTTGAACCCGCCACCTCTGGCTCACCGTGCCAGCGCTCTCCCAACTGAGCTAATGGGCAAGTGCAAGCATTGGTGAAATTTCGAGCCTCTTTACAAACTTCTCTGTATTACGTACAGGCAGCGACATCTGGCCGAAGTGAATTACATCACATGCAGCCCCGAGTAACCTACTTTGCAGTTAGGTTTTTAAAATTGTCCTAAAATTAAAATTGTCCTGTGCAACAAAACTTTGCTTACTTTTGCTAACGATGGGGGAGGCGGGGTAAATCATTTTACTGTCGTAAATCTGCTTACGTAATACTTAATTGAACGGCCCCAGTCGGGTAAAAACGGCCGTTTTCAGCAGAAATTGATTTCTGCTGGTCCCAGGTAATTGGCCTCAGGATCTAGGCTGTAGGTTCCACACGCCTTCTTAGACAGAGAGAGCCCTGCAGAAAATAGTCCTTGTCAGACAGAGAAAGAGTGTATGAGCTTAATTAAAACCACGCGTTTTTACCGCCGATTGGCGATTTTAAGGGCTGAGGTATGCGAACACCTCTGACTCTCAGGTTTACTCAAGATGTTTCTCTTCATATTAGCGACATTTATAAAGTTCAGCTTCAACTTCTATGTGTTTCAACAGAAACAGTTCAGGTCAACAACAGAGTATGGTCCGCTAAACAACGTGTTGGTCGTACTAAAATGGTAATTCGGTGATTGGTTTCGCTTTGGTATGTATTCATCGCATTCTAAATAAACTAATTCTGTATCTATTCTACGCATTATAATATTCCAGAAATCATGTGACGCTATTTTAGATGAATTTTGAACCCCTTTTGTGACATATAGTTTAACACTGCGTGTAAATAAATATTTAGTAGAAATATAAATTATTTTTGTTTCTCATACTCTGACAACCTGCTACAGTTTAAAGCTGTTAGTTGACCAAAGTGCATACAGAAAAAACAACCCCCCCCCCTAAAAATCGTAACATGTTTTCTGGACGCCCCCTTAAAGAAAAAAAAAACTACTCACCCGACCTCTCCCCAGCTCATGTGCGTGGCTTGCCTGGTGGCTAAGCGCGTGTCCTCAGACGACGAGGCCCGCCTGGCGCTGCTGCTGCAGAAGCTGTCTCGGGAGTGGTCGCTGCTCACCTCCGTCACTTGGGACTCGATTGGGGGATCCTTCGCCGATGCTGTCTATGGGGGTGAGAGAGCGAAGACCTGCGGCGCTGGAAAGTCACTACAGAGAGAGAGAGAGAAAGGCGCTAGCATCTAGAATGTCACTAGAGAGAGGCGGCCTGTAGAGCTGCAATGTCATTTGAGAGAGGCGGCCTGTAGATCTAGAATGTCATTAGAGAGAGACGGCCTGTAGATCTAGAATGTCATTAGAGAGAGA
Source organism: Yponomeuta evonymella (assembly GCA_963969515.1). NCBI lineage: Eukaryota > Metazoa > Arthropoda > Insecta > Lepidoptera > Yponomeutidae > Yponomeuta > Yponomeuta evonymella. The sequence goes on from OZ018354.1 coordinate 3,934,774, forward strand.
CGGCCTGTAGATCTAGAATGTCATTAGGGAGAGGCGACAATAGAGCTAGAATGTCACTAGAAAGAAGCGACCTGTAGAGCTAGAATATCACTAGAAAGAGGAGGCCTGTAGAGCTAGAATGTCACTAGAAGGAGGCGGTAGGGGGAAGTGGGGCACCTTCATACAAGGGGCACCTTCATACACTAGAGATATCTGTTGTTAAGCGCACAGAATTTGAACGACTTATGTGTGTGTGCGTAGCTTATTTATGCGTCTGTGGGCTCACGGAGTTTGACAGCATTCGGTGCGAAACGCGCGAAGAGGTGACAAGGAAAGTGATTCAGCCACGTGTAAGTAATTTTATAACCTCACTTTGAACATATTTTTATTGATGTAAGCTGTTTTCTAGATTTTTCAGTACTATTTTATTTGAAAGATAATAGGGTCAAGTTTGTAAATTGATACGTGAATAATGATATATTAGGTTAGTTTTTTTTTAGGAATGTTTTTATTTCATTTTCTTGTGATGGGGTAGATTCATACAGCAGTGAGCGGGGTACATTCATACTGTATGAATGTACCCCGTTATTATAGTTTGTTAGAATTGAAGTTCATTGATTCATTCATCGCTTCTAGGTTACGATAAACGTATCTGACTTGAGCTTAACTGAATTAAACTGATTCCATAATTATATTTTACAGAAAAAATATGGTCAGAAATTATAAGAAAAAGGGAACTAGGAGTGGAGAGGTGGACGAACAGGCAATGTTAAAAGCTATCGATGAAATTTTGGAAAATAAACTCTCTTTACGGAAATCAGCAGCCAAATACGGAGTTAATGCACAAACACTACAAAGCCGTATCAAAAAATTACGCAAAACACAAGACCTTGCTAGCGAAAATCGTGTATTTGAATCCAAATATGCATCACAGCAAGTTTTTACTAAAACAGAAGAGGATCATTTAAATAAATATATCTTAGAGTGTTCTAAGATGCACTATGGACTTACATGTATCCAAGTTAAAAAACTTGCTTATGAATTTGCTGAGGCCAATGATATTAAATATCCTGCAAGTTGGAATAATAATAAGATGGCGGGAGCAGACTGGTTAGCAAGTTTCCGAAAACGACATAAAAATTTAAGTTTACGTAAACCTGAAAATACTAGCGCTGCCAGATCATTCGGTTTCAACAAAATGGCAGTGAATGATTTCTTCCAGAATCTGGAGAACATATACCGCAAATATAATTTTACTGCTGATCGGATTTTCAACTACGACGAGTCCGGTATTTCAACTGTTTTGAGTACACCGAAAATTTTTGCTGACAAGAGTCAAAAACAGGTTGGTCAAATAGTGTCTGCCGAAAGAGGAGAACTGGTCACATTTGGTGGAATTGTATCAGCAAGTGGAAACACCATACCGCCCTTATTTATCTTCCCTCGAGTGCATTACAAGGACCACTTCTTAGAAGGTGCTCCAGAAGGCTCCTTAGGTGTAGCTACGAGAAGTGGTTGGATAAATTCGAATATTTTTGTTGATGTCCTGAAGCACATCCAGAAACACGCCTTATGTTCTAAAGAAAATCCAATATTGCTTTTATGTGACAATCATGAAAGTCACATTTCTATAGATGCAATCAACTACTGCCGTGAGAATGGGATTGTGTGCCTGTCCTTTCCTCCTCACACGACTCATCGTCTTCAACCCTTAGATGTTGGAGTATTTGGACCACTAAAATCAAAATTAAAAATAGCATTCAATGACTGGCACGTTTCCAACCCAGGAAAGACACTTAATATTTATAATATCCCAAAACTCACCAAGATACCTTATTTGGAGTCATTTAATGGCAGGAATATCACAAGTGCTTATGAAAAAACCGGAATATGGCCTTTTAATAAGTTGATTTTCAATGATGATGACTGCGCCAGTTCAGGTGTATCACTCAAATCCTGTAACAGCTCCTAATGAAATCACTGGTGGTGAGGAGCTTGATACAGTTAGTGCTGATAGTGCTGAACTATGTGATGTTTCTGCTCGAACACCACCGACTGTGTCGAGAGATGTTTCGCCTTCACTGCTTTCACAACATTTTGCATCAACAATGATAGATTTTGATAACCCTGCACCGTCTACTTCCAAAGTATTAAAGACGCCAGAAATGATAAGACCTTTCCCGAAAGTTCAAAAACGCACACAAACAAAAAAAGGTCGATCACTTGGGTAATCAAGAATTTATACGGATACGCCTGAGAAAACTAGAATTGAAGAATTGGAAAAAATTAAAGAGATGAAGAGATTAGAAAAAGAACGGAAAAGTAAAGCAAGAGAAATAAAGAGAGCGTTGAGCTTATTAAATGAAGATTGTGATAAATCAAGTAAACCAAAAAGAAAGAAAACCAAAGAGATTGAAACAATTAGTAGCGATAGTGAAACAGATGTCATACTAAGAGAAAGTTCTGCTTCACCTTTCGACGAGCTTGAAGAAAATGAAGAAGATGATTATGAAGAGCCTGTTGACCCTGAAAATATCAAAGACGGTGCCTATGTGCTTGTAAAATTTGAAAAAAAGATGTCTGTTATTTACTATGTCGGACAAGTCATCAAACATTACAGTTTAACAGAAGTGATGGTTTCATTTTTGAGGAAGAAACCGGGATCGTCTATGAAATTTGTATTTCCAGACGTCAAAGATGAAGCATCAGTAGATCTATCCGATATAGTATCGATATTACCGGATCCTAAATCAGCTAAGACAGCTAGGACTGCTAGTATTTTAAGCTTTAATAAAGATCTCTCTTTTTATAACGTGCATTAATATTTTTAAGTTAATTAGTGTAAAACATTTCAGATCTCTTTTAAAATTGTTGATTATTGATAGTTCTACGAAAAAAGAATAGACTGATCAGAAAGACTGTTATGTTAGTTAAGTTTCTTCAGTGTTATAAAACAAAACTACCTACATTTACCTAAGTTATTCTCTTTTTCTAATTAGTATTATTCGGTTATTACTTAGTATTGTATGCTCCTAAAGACGAATTGCTTTTGTTTTCGAAAATATTGTGTTTTCTTATTTTGATTTTGTTAAACAATTAAACATTTCACTCTCAATTTGTGTATTTTTTCACATGTATGAATCTGCCCCATAGCGTGTATGAAAGTGCCCCACATGCGGGGCACTTTCATACATTATTACTTTTTTTTACTAACTTTGACAGAAGACCGCACAAGCATATTTACACAAATTACATATTTTTGATATAAAGTCAGAAAGCAAGACTATTAGTTTTTGAGGAATTGATTAAGATATTGATACTAGAGAAAAATCTGTACGGCAAAATATAAAAACTGTATGAAGCTGCCCCACCTCCCCCTAAGTAGAGCTAAAATGTCACTAGAGAGAGGCGCTCTGTAGATGTAGAATGTCACTAGAGAGTGAGAGGCGGCGGGCCTGAAGCGCTAGCATTGTCATGCTTACCAGAGAAAAATAAAAAAATATTTTTGTGTCGTCTATGTAGACATCCGTGAGTCGGACGTCACTTTAGTAAAGCACAGCCTGTATTTTGAATGAAGCTCAAGTAATATCCTGAATTCACCGTTCGATCTACACGAGTTTAACAAACGGATTTCAGTACTACAAATAATTTACGTCTCTACTCAAGAATCACCGACTGAAACAAAGGAAAGGCTGATCCTTCATTTTCTTCATCAATCCACAGGTTACGTGATCATCACCTTTGGCCTACTCCTGGGTAGAATGTTCCAGGAGGTGCCTAAAGGTCGACGGATACTCGAAGGGTTCCTTCTGGGCATGGGGATGTTGTTCTTCCTTATCCTGGGTGAGTTCTGGACCTAATTCGATAGCAATAGGAATCCAAATCAAATAAGCCTAGGCTGAAAATCACTGGATATGTTAATGAACGTGATAGCTTTACCCGTTCCTGAGAAAAAGTTCCTCCCTATAAGGATCCCTCGTGATCGTGGTCGTGATCCCTATAAGGACCCCGTTTTTTTCTTTTTAACTTACGGAACCCTAATGCAGTTTCTGTTTTATTTTGTTTTAAAGAAGACTAACAACACAATATAACAGAACAACAGCAACATAGGAAACAGAAGGCCAATTACAAGTCTCCACTTTTAAATTTAGAATAGCAAGATAGACAGATAAACATAATTATAAGCAACAGATTACAGATAACACAAACATCGGACATAACAGAGACTAATTATGTGCACCTATTTATAGAGGAATTTTCTCCACAGTTTTGTTTTACATAATATTGTACCTATGTATAATACGCATAGATATTAATCACCGAAAAAAATCGCATTAAGTCTAGATTTCAGACTAGCCAGTGAAGAATTAAACAAGTCTATGTCAATGCTCTTCGACAATTCATTAAAGCTATTACAGACTCTCCACAAATATGAATTTTATCTATATCTTGTGGAGACACTGTCCAGACAGAATATCGGATTATTTCGCCGTAACCTATGAGGGACATAGAGCTTCAATTTTCTGAGAAGGAGTGGACAGTCAATTTGACCCGTCGCAATGCGGAGTAGAAGGGCTAAATCTGATAATTCACGCCGCTTTTGGAGTGGCAAGATGTGATTGACATAGCTTATAAAATTAGCTCCACTTTATTAGTTCCACTTGAACTGACAGTGGTCACATATGCCGAAGAGCCGGTGGTCGATGAGGTGCTAAATATTCTCGAGTGGAGATCACGAACTGGCTAACGCAGCGTACGACCAGGGCCGGATTTAGGGGAGGGCAGGCGGGGCTACTGCCCTGGGGCCTCCACAAGGAAAGGGCCCCACAAAAGGCTAACATGTACTAACTATCATTAAACGCCAATCTTTTATGAGTACTTATAACGTCTGGTTTTTTTTCAAATTAAAAAAAAAATTCGTATTCATTGTAGTTTTTGTTTCGTATTTTTTATTTGGGAATAATTAGGGGCCCTCCGCTCCTTCGTTGCCCTAGGGCCTCCAGACCTCAAAATCCGGCTCTGCGTACGACGCCCACCAGCTCGCTGGTCCGACGATCTGAGGCGGATGGCCGAGGACAGAAAGACGTGGCGTGCCGTGGGAGAGGCCCGTTCAGCAGTGGACGAATACGGGCTGATTGATTGGGTTACGTTAAAGTGTGTATGGCATGGGTTATACGTCCACTTAAAAAATTGCAAGAACTCATTAACCGACATATTCACTATTGGGAGAAAAAGGACTTTAGTTCGTGTTAGTTAATGGTTGTGTTTCCTCCTCCTTATTCCCTATAACATCGTTAAAATAATAACTGATACTAAAACACCACTATTGTATCATTGTTCAATGCATATCTATGTCCATACCTTTAAAAAAAAAAGCGGTTAGTGAGCTTTTGCAGTTTTTGACTTCTTGCAGTAAGCCGACGAATGGACTCGGTTCAGTATCGCAAACTCAAAAGCAGATTCTCAATGTAAAGATTTGAACAAAGTAACACATGGAACGTAAAGCAAATATGTGCAGAAGAACAATGGAGACATTAAAAATAGGGGTTAAAATATGAAATTGCCGTTTTATTGCAATAGGTTCTTTGAATTGACATAGAATCTTCATGGTTTGAGGTTTTCGAATGAAACTTTTTTCAAATGGTTTATATGATGTTCTTTTTTTAAAAAATGTGAAACATTTGAATATCGACTTTCAATTGTTTTTGTTATTCATTAGTAGACCCCTCTCCAAACGCAGCATTGATATTGCGGGCTGTTTCTGCCGCGTTAGTTCGGCGTCGGAACTCGTATTCAAAAATCACTCGAATTTTCGCAGTACCTATCCATCTTTCTTGTCTAAATTGAATAACAAAAACAATTGAAAGTCGATATTCAAATGTTTCACATTTTTTAAAAAAAGAACATCATAGAAACCATTTGAAAAAAGTTTCATTCGAAAACCTCAAACCATGAAGATTCTATGTCAATTCAAAGAACCTATTGCAATAAAACGGCAATTTCATACTTTAACCCCTAATAAGATTGTTGTTCAATCAAATTCGAGTAGGGCAAGTGCTGACCCAAATATTTGTGTATATTTATTTCCTAATTCCAGATATTGCAAATGTGACAGAATGTTTCGGCGTTTATAACGCCAGCACGCATGCATACCCCTATTTACTTCATAGGCTGTGCGGATTTGGACGATATTTGTCACGAGGTTAAAATCAAGAAAACTGTTAAATGATACATTTGAAAACGAGAAATAATTCAATATTTATTTAAAGACCCAGAATAATATCCCATGACCAATATGTCCCATATCAGGGGTTGAAAAGGTTAAGAGACACCCCAGTACGTCATTGAAAACAGTGTATTTATTACTCCCGCCTGAAACGTAAGAATTCTTGTTTGGCTTTCAGTGTTAGGTTTTTTTTTTTTTCAATTAAAAACTCCGTTTGTGTTACTTATTGGTGTTTAGAAATCAAGCGTTGAATTAATTTTAAATTATTTCTCGTGTGCAAGATCTAACTAGAGGGTCGGAGCTGCTTGTTTAGGTGTTAACTTGGTTAAGGTGTTAGAGTCAGGTATTTTATTGTTGATATTGACTTGTGATGGTTATGAAAACCATGAGGGAGGCCTATGTCCTGCAGTGGGCGTCAAATGGCTGATGATGTCGATGATGATTGAATTGTTGGTTTCGCATGGTCTTGGGTAATAAAAAAATCATATAAAAAGACTTAAATATTGATTGTTTGAACGAAGAATTTTGTCCCCATGCGCTTAGATAGAGGCCATCTTTTAGGGTTCCGCACCCGAAGGGTGCCAAACGGGACCCTATTACTAAGACTTCACTGTCCGTCTGTCTGTCTGTCACCAGGCTGTATTTCATGAACCGTGGTAGCTAGGCAGTTGAAATTTTCGCAGATGATGTATTTAAAAACAAATATTAGAAACAGAATAAAAAAATGTTTAAGGGGGGCTCCCATACAACAAACGTATTTTTTTTGCCGTTTTCTGCTCGATATTAATAACGGCAACAGGTAGACTCTTGAAATATTCACAGAATATTTAATTCTATATTCGCTTCAAAAATAAATAATTAAATTAAAATAAAACGAATATGTAAGGGGGGCTCCAATACAAAAAACGTGATTTTTTGCGGTTTTTTTCCTCGATCTTTGTGTCTAATGTTGTATAAATGGTATTGAACCCTTCGTGCGCGAGTCCGACTCGCACTTAGCCGGTTTTTTTCTACTATCAGTTAAGTACGTCTGGTGATCAAACCCATGTACAATTATTTTAATGGTCCTAAATACGTCGCACAGGCCACCTCTCGGTGAGAGATTATGAGCTTAATCACCACACGTGCCCATCGCTGTTTGGAAACTTCAAGCGCTGAGGTATGTGAACACCTCAGAATTTTCCTCACGTTATTTTTCCTCACAGTTGAGTGGTATTGCTACTGCAATTTCGCAAATGTACTTAACTTAGAAAACAAAGTCATTGGTACATGCCCAGGGTTCGAACCCACTAACTCCCGAATGTGAGACACCCGTTTTACCGATTGCGCTACCACCACTTATGGCCCGTGCCCTGCAGTGAAACGACAGGCTACTTACAATTAAAATACCAATTTTGTCTATTCTCTCTACAGGTGGTCTAGAACTTGCCTCGCTCGACTCCGTCCCACATAACCTGATCGTTAACGCGGCGGTCTTGGGGACTCTCTCCCTGGTCGTAGCGGCCTTGTTCATGCTCGACCTGATGGGCCCAAGAGTGTACACAGCCGCCCACCACTCACAGACTGACGTCTCCACCCCCGTCGCTTCCAAGAAGGTCTCCATAGCTGCAACACCCGTTGTAAACGGCCCCCTCAACGGACACTTGACAAACGGACAGAATGGGAAAATACCCAACGAAAAACCCAAAGATATCGACGTGGAAAAAAGAGAGAAGGCAGCAAAGAAAGACGATACGACTCTGTTTGAAGAGCCGAAGCACGGCTACACGAAATTCGAGGATAAAACTCTTGAGACCGAGGATTTGGAGCAGTCCAAGTTCGGATCCCTACGGAGCGGCATAGAAGGCGGCAACTACATCCGGCTCTCTGACCCTATAGCGGAAAACGACCGCCTGCATTATGAGCGAGAGCTGGCTAAATTCAACGAGCGATACTTCAGAGAGTATCTGGAACAGGTGGATGGAAGGTTTAATGTGAAGGAGGATTACCTACCCGAGCCCCAGACGCCGCTGTTCGCGAAAGTGAAATCCGGCAGGTTGAAGAGTCTCTACGACGATGTATCCCCGACTTACCAACGGGAAAGGTGCGTTATTTAATTTTCTTTTAGAATTATTGACTGTAATATAATATACAACGTGCTATTGAGATTACGCAAAATCTTGACCGTGTGGCGCCGGATTAAGAATAGCGTCACTCCCTTTCCTTACATGGATATCGTAGAAGGTGACTAAGGAAATCAATTACCAGGAGACGGGCAGCAGCGTCTTCCTGAGATTTCGATCGCATACTGCGATCGCCAACCCGCCTGCTAAGCGTGGGGATTATGGCAAAACCCCTCTTGGTTATGAAAACCACGCATGGGGCTTATGTCTTGTAGTGGGCGTCAAATGGCTGATGATGATCATGAAAACCCGAAAACAGTTTATTCAGTGCCTATAGATTACTTTTTCAAGAGTTCCAAAATTCCTACTCTTCATACTAATTGACCGTGTCAAGTTTAAAATATTATTTTTTTTGTTGTTTTACTTCTTGGAGTGTTTTTATTTATCAATATAGGTAATTACAGTTTTCATCGGTTGTTTTTACAGCTTTAACTTTTTTCAAGCAAATTATAAAAAAAAAAATTCAAAAATTTATAATAAAAAATTCAAAAGTAACACAGAAACAACGTTACAAATAAAACTTGGTGTACGTTTCAAAATCTGCATCATTTGGAGAAAAAATGGACAAAAAAAACTCCAAACTTAGTCTTTATAAATGCAAATGTTATTGAAGGTCACCCTTATTCACCCCGATTTCAGTGAAAAACTTACGGATAGACCATTTCTTTCATCAACACAGTCGCAGAATATTCTCGAAGTCCCAACCCTGAAGTCCTCGCATGCGAAGTTGTAGGCTGAACGAGTTTACCTTAAATCCTTCTCTGGTTACCTTCAATTGTTTTTAACAAGTATTCTTTATTTAGAAATGTATGCACCTTTTACAGAATAAACAATTATTTATTATTTTTTTTATTTTTTTATTTAATACCTACAGGGGAGCATCAAAATCGCCGTCCCGAGTGCGGACGGTGGCAACGCCCACCCTGCAACAGCTGGAGGACTACCTCAAGGGGTCAAACCGCTCCAGAAGGGCCGACACGCCAGCCGTGTTCCCTATGGAGCCCATAGACGAGACAGATGGTCCTGACCGTGACCATGGCAGAGCGTCCGGGACCCCAACGGACCCTGGCTTCGTGCAGTATTCAGCCGATAAGTGGCCGGATAAGAAGGACATACGCACCCCGAGACATAGTCCCACGCATTAATGGGACTAGTATGTGAATGATTTGTTGCTAGAGAATGAGATGAGGGTGTTATTTTGGTCAGATGGTTTCGTTTTACGCCTGATACACCACACACTCCCCCAATCTACGCCAATATCGGTTGATATTGGATATACGACGGGTCGGCCCAGGATGTTGAGATACAGCGAACATTCGTTGGAATTCGGTGTGATAGCTACGCTTTTCAGGGGACAGCGAAGCGGTAACAAAAAAAAACAATAATCAAAGACAATGGCTTGACAATACTTCCCTGTTTCCCGCACTTTTGCGGTAACAGAATGTTCTAGAGTAAGTTTTACAGTCAGCGCGTTCCCTTTTTTATACGAATCTCGCGCGAATTTCGCGGGTGATATCAGTACCCGTGCGTCAGGAACTACGTGACTAACCGCCGATTTCTGAATTGAGTATACTTCTGTCTCTTAAGACCTGAAAAAAAGAACGAGACGACGATCCTTAGTGAAATTCTTAGTTCAGAAACCAATGGTATACGTAATGACTGTCCGAAGTTAGGTTAGATACTTGCAATGTAATATTAATCCATCTGGTTTCTGATTTGAGAGTTTGAGGATAAGTGATATTAAGTTAACCAAATTTCAGTTTTTTTCGATAACATAAATCGTATTTAAATACATGTAATGAAATTCTCAAGTCAGTAACTGGACTCAATTCTACCTAGTGGTAAATACAGGGTGACTTTGAATTTGTTCATCGCATTTTGAGGCAATTTTCTTTTCATTCTATTCTTTTCACGTAGTATTAATGATTTGTCAGTAATGGTATAACATATTTGTAAATATTCGAGATTTCCGATCTTTGGCTCCAAACTGTGAATCCAAATTCGAAGTGGTTTCAACGTTACGGTACTGCCCTATGTTAAACGCCTAAGAGTCTGACGTAGGATTTGCGGAAACAATAAAAACACAATTGAGCTGGCCGGCGCCGACCATAAGACGCTTAAAACAATTTTTTTTATTGCTTTTCGTCCTGATATTGTTTGTTTATGCTAAGTGAAGTAATTTTGGGTAACAATAAATTTTTTTTTGCCGCGTAAGTATTTTTTTTAAACATATGGCATGTTTCTAAATCATGGTTTGAAAGTCCCTTTAAAATACGGTAAACGAATTAAAAGTCAGCTTGTAGATTATGTACAAAATGTACTTAACATAAATTTTATATCGACTAAAATGTGTTCGGTAAAGATAAGTTAACTGAAATATACTTTTACAAGCAAAATATAACATATACACTATTAAAACAAAATGAAGTTTAAATCACAAACTTGTCCTACCTAAAGTAGCAATTTTGTCTAAGAATGTTACCAAAACATTTTCTTAGAAGTGCAATTTTATTCCTAGGAAGTCTTTTGACCGTCAACTAAGAGGTACATTCGAGTTAATATGAAAATAATAGAGTTATTACAATAATTAGTTGGCGACTTACGTTACAGACATGCGTGTTGTGTTGTGAATCACTGCCGCGTCACACGACGATTTGACGTCTAAATAATATCCGGCTCGAAGGACCAAACATATACAGGGTGTAAGAAATCCCCATATTTATGTAGCCGAAGTGGGGGTTCTAATCGTGAACCTATGCTTACGTGAACATTGGTGCTATCTTTTTTTTTAATAAAATTAATATTAATTAAAGCAAAGGTCCGTCCGTGCCTCTTTGGTGCTTACGTAATGCTTGAATGACCCCTCATCCTAAATAGCAAATTTAACGGGACTATTCGCGATTGTCTATTGGGTAAAGTGACAATAAAAATTGTTTGTATTGACGATTACAACTCCCCTTTTCAGAGAGATACAGTGATCTTGTTACACTCTGTATAGTGCGCTGATGATGGAGATTTTTTTCAAAAAATGTACGTTACACTGACTTGACTGTCTGGCTCGATATTAATGGCATGTCGTGATGATTTATGTACGGCGCACTGTATTTTTTATCAAAAAAACATGAATCGCCCATAGGTCTGTGACATATGATGCCAACTGACCGCAAAGGTGACTTTGTTAATTATACTCAATCCAACTTAAGTTTTTTATCACAGCTCTTTCAGTATAAGCAATGTAAAGATAGATAGATGAGCTGTCATGTGCACAAAGTGTTGTGTACAGCAACACCTTGTACACATATCATCATCATCATCATCATCAACAGCCATTCGACGCCCACTGCAGGACATAGGCCTCCTGCGTGGTTTTCATAACCATGAGGGGTTTTGCCATAATCGCCACGCTTGGCAGGCGGGTTGGCGATCGCAGTATGCGGTTGGAATCTCAGGAAGACGCTGCTACCCGTCTCCTGGTAATTGATTTCCTTCTACGACATCCACGGAAGGAAATGGAGTACACATGACAGCTCATCTATCCTTACACAAACAATCTAAAATCGATCCTATGTCGACTCCTGTAACCTACACTAGATAGGTAAGTAAAATGACCATTCAGACGCTGTAGCGCCTGGGAAGTATTTTTAAAAGGGGTAGGCTTGCCCAGCACCTATACCATCCTCTTTTAGTTGGCTTAATCCACAGACAATACGGTTTCCTCGCGGTGTTTTGTGTTACAAGATTATGTGTTTATTTTCCGTCCATAAATCACATTCAAAAATAAAAACAACATTGCATAAATGATAGGTACACTGCAGAATGTTCTATTTGTGGAAAGACTGAAGCCTAAACTAGGTTTGTGCGGTTTCCACTTGAACTACAAAAGATTGGTATCTATCGTATTCGAGGCGTCACAATGACTAGGTTCACGGTTTTGTACCTGGATTAAACTTTCTCGTATTATACGTTAAGTACAGCCGACAGATCATCAACCTTTACATTTTAGTTGCGAAATCGCCCGTTACGAAACAGTAGAGTGCATTCATGTGAAGGTTGATCAGGTGTCGACTCAAAAGTGACAGATGTTAAGAAATTGTATCCTATTAATATTATAAGTGTGAAAGTTTGTGAAGATGTTTGGATGATTGCATGTTTGGATGTTTGTTATTCAGTCACGCTATAACGGCTGAACGGATTTACATGAAACTTGGCGAAAAGGTAGACAAAGACGAATTGAGACATAGCATACTTGATATCCCGGTAATGGGTTCCCGTGGGCTAATATTTATTTTAAGTTTAAAATAGATGGCGTGCGAGCGAACGTTGTGTTTGGAAAATGGATGGTGTTGTGCAAGAATCGTATAAAATAAACGGATTCTATGGCGTTACGAAGTTTGCCGGAACAGCTAGTGCTTGCATAAAAGAGGATAATCATATTGGATCAATGTGGAGGTGTGTCTCTGCTGTTCATGAAAAACACGAGCAACGACCATTGAGTTAAAACGACCTGGCTTAAGACAAACACAACAAAACCGGGTAAAAACTCAGCATTATAATTAGCTGATAAAAATACACAAAGAACGTTATCTTTGACAAATTATCTCTATTGAAAATTGCACGAAGTTTTTGCGTAACGACAAAAAGCGACTGCAAGGCGAACCGATATTGTTACAGCCAACAATTTACAAGGGTGTTACAAGTCACGATATTACTTGCTGTACCCGCGACTTCGTTTGCGGATTCATATAAAAAGTTTCACTCCAAGTCTGTGACGTGAGTTTATGTATGTATGTACAAACGCAAAAAAAATGTAATGCGGATAATTATTTAAATTATTCACGATGTCCATTTACTACAGAAAATTATTATTTTGATAATTTCGAACCCTGGTTACAAAATACGCTCATAATTTTTACGGGTATTATTATCTTTCACTGTGGTAGCGGTGGTAGCCTAGTGAGTAAACCATTCGACTCGGAAACGGGAGACCCAGGTTCGATTCCCAGTGCGGGCATGTAAGATAAGATAAGAATATTCTTTATTGTACCAGGAAAAAGACAAACTTGAAATGTTTAAAAAAATGCAGTACAATTGGCGGCCTTATTGCTTATAGCAATTTCTTCCAGGCAACCGACGACGGAGAGTTTGATGACATGTGAGATGGCATGTACTATGACTTTGGTTTCTAAGTTCTGTACATTTGTGAAGTTTTAGTAGTAATACCACTCGCTAACGGTGAAGCAAAACATCGTGAGGAAACCTGAGTGTCCGAGCTATTCACATACCTCAGCGCTTGAAATCGCCAATCCGCGGTGGGCGCCCATACTATCTTCCTGAGAGAAGGCCTGTGCCCTACAGTGGGACGTATATAGGCTGCTTATGTATGTATGAGGTGCGTTGCGTAGCAGAATCTACTTGTCAATCGATTTCTTTCAAATTTGGTATTGGGGCTTTTGGGGTCGCCAAATTCAAATCCGTTATTGCGTGTTCGGAATTCATAATGGTAGCGCCAATATTTAAGTTAAGTAAGTAATTTCGTTTATTTCCTTCTCACAGAGGTATCAAACATTATAGCAGGTACAATTTGAGTAATCAGGACTTATTCCTATGTGAGAGGCTGGAGTCCATACTAGGAAAGATCCTGTGTGACAGACCTCCAGGCCCTCACTAAACTTATGATGCATTGTTTCTCAATTGTATGTACATTTTTGAACATTCTTAAGTTTAACAGGAAATTATAACCGGCATATATGGCCGCTCGAGACAGTTTTCCGGCCTCCACACAAAAAGGTCCGCAGCCAACTATTAATTTTATTGTAGTTTTATCAAACGGAGCACGTTCAGCAGGCACACCAACGGGGCAGCGTTTCACAAAAGTACAATCATAGTTGGTTTATGACAATTTGCGGTATGAAGTGCATACGTCGAATTCTCGTAGCCTATGAGTTGTAGTTATATGAAACAGGCCCTATGCTATGATATTATTTATCATTATAATCATTTAATTTTTGTTAACGTTATTTTATTGTGCAATAAAGTGTAACAAACAAACAAACATCGTAAGTTCTTAGGTACTACAGGTAGGTATGTGGGTAAAGTTCGAATTGTTTCGACCGAGAAGTTTCGCAAGCCAAATCTTAGTAAAGTTGTAATATAGTGTTAATATGGCCGCTAAAACAGCAGTAGGTAGGTACAGAGGGCCATAGTTCGGATGTGGAAACTACTTAGCACTACCTCAAGTTTGGTGTTAGCGAATGTCAAGGCAACAGGTTGTTACTTGCTGCCAGGGCGCTATTTCATAGAACTACACGTCATGGACTTCACTTCATCGGTAGCAAACTAGCAAAGCATGTTAATTATTGTGTAATTAGCAATGTCAGCTGACTATAATGTCAATGGAAAAGGAGAGGAAGATGAGAAAGTTAACATAGTCACGTGGTACAAAAACGTGCCCTACAAATCGGGCTCAAAGTATGACGTCACAACTTGCATGTAACGCCTTATAATGTATGATGAAGCGTTTATCAATATTTGAACTATCTCGTGTCTCGTGTATGCATCTACACCCTTATAAGAAAACATTTAAATGAAAAAACTAAACCTAATATCATCAGCCATTTGACGCCCACTGCAGGACATAGGCCTCCTTCGTGGTTTTCATAACCACTAGCTTGGCAGGCGGCTTGGCGATCGCAGTATGCGGTTGGAATCTCAGGAAGACGCTGCTGCCCGTCTCCTGGTAATTGATTTCCTTAGTCGCCTTCTACGACATCCACGGAAGGAAATAGAGTGACGCTATTCTTAATCCGGCGCCACACGGAAAAAACCTAATATGATTTTTATTATTGTCGTAACTTTATTTTTCGTATTTTTTGAGATCCCGAAAAACTATTATTATTTTATTTTTTCATTTTTCCGTAGTTTTGTATACCTATCCTCTATGGTATAAAAGCAATGTCACTCCAATCTAAGTTAGACGCAAGTTCCCCATTAGTCACCGGCCAGTCCGCCGACCTCATCTGCTGAACAATGGCGATTGTGTGGCGACTCGCGGTTGACGATCTGCCGCAGCCGGAACATGCTACCTACGATTATGTCTAGGGCCAATCAAGCATGGCTAGCAAGGTTTGTTTTTAGGGATCCGTACCTCATAAGGAAAAAACGGCACCCTTGTAGGATCACTTTGTTGTCCGTCCGTCTGAGGGATCAAGTTGAAATTAAAACCGACTCAGGTCTACAGTCCCTTGAAGTTGTGAAAAAATCAAATTTCTAAGTTAACGTAAAAAACGTACCTATATTTCGACACTCAAGGGAATCAAAATTTATAGGGTACTTTCCGTTGACGTAGAACTACGAAATTTGGCAAGTAATATCGTCTTAAACTAGACGTACAGCGAGAAATCTAAAAACTATAAATTTTTAATTTAATTGTCTTTGAAGTTCGGGAAAAGCTCGGAAAAAACTGCGAGACTCGATTCCTGAACTATTTATAATACCTATGTAAGTAACCTAACCTAACTACAAATTTGTACGGAACCCTCGGTGGGCGAGTCCGACTCGCACTTGGCCGGCTTTTTTGTGTTTGTGGCCATAGACCCTGTCGAAACAATAAAATACCCGTGTTTTATGTCGTTAAATCGTCTTACCTGTTTATCTTTTATGCCTACTACTTAATTAATTGCACCACCTGTGGTTCACTCGTAGAATATGATTATAGCATTAAGTCAGCCACATTGGTATTACATTTTTACATCTCTGTGCAAAAGTTACTGTGATTATTTACTAGGCAAACCTTAATTCCAGAACGACTTAGGCCTGAGACACACGGAAAGGGAATTGGAAAGACGACGCGTCTTTTCCGCGCCCACGAGGGGCGAGGGCGCGGAAAAGACGCGTCGTCTTTCCAATTCGCTTTCATCCAAAATGTACTGAAGGGACGGCACGAAGCCCACACAGAAGACGCGAGGCGAGGCGAATTCTATACAACGGGTCGCGTCTTTTCCGCGCCCTACATTCACGAATACCGAACAAATAATCAGTATTCATTAATCACAGCAGTAGCAATACGGACCTGTTTTGTATCACCTGTATAAACTATTTCCATTGAATTTTACTATCTCCATCTGCGAGCAAGTGACATGTGACTTAACCTGGTCTCTGCCTAGCTCTCTGGGTAACAGGCGTGAGTTTATGTATAAATTAACAGCCTTATTTTATAAAAAGTAGATTCCTCTGCAACACTCTTAAGACGGAGTTAAGACTGCTTTATGGGAGGAATTCCTCATAACCGGCTTTAACTCCGTCTTAAGAGTGTTTTAGTGGGATTGACTTTTTTATAAATAACACTGTTACTTTACCTAATTGAATGTTTTTAGTATTTACCAATTTGCGATAGTTTTCTACCGCTCCGTTTCCATTTCATCATGACTTCTGGTCCACCCCGTATATCTAATGCAATTTCTGATAGGTCTCAACTCGCTGCTATGTATTATTTTTATGATAATAAAACTAGTTATGACACATTTAATAACATTATTTCTCACGCATTCACTGACAAAGTGCTCCAGCGACCCTGAAAATGTAAGTAAAAAACAAATTGTTTTTACAGACTCATGAAATATTTAAAGATTCTGCATTGTATTAAAGGCGAATGGACTAAAATTAGTTTTCGGTTTATTTTAGGCGGAAATAAGTTGCTAAAATCTGCACATTAGCGTATTTCCTGCTGCGTGTAGCTGATGCGATGACTTGAAGAAGTTTCAGTCCTATTTCGTAACAGTCCACTGTAACATGAAAAATATATAAAAAAGCTGACTCGGCAAACGCGCCATGTATGTATTTGACAGCTCGGTTACATCGGACTAGGATTGCCAACCCTACTAAATAATATAGTATCCTACTATATTAGGGGCTCAAATAATAGGGGTTAAAGTATGAAATTGCCGTTTTATTGCAATAGGTTCTTTGAATTGACATAGAATCTTCATAGTTTGAGGTTTTCGAATGAAACTTTTTTCAAATGGTTTCTATGATGTTCTTTTTTTTAAAAAATGTGAAACATTTGAATATCGACTTTCAATTGTTTTTGTTATTCAATTTAGACAAGAAAGATGGATACTGCGAAAATTCGAGTGATTTTTGAATACGAGTTCCGACGCGGAACTAACGCGGCAGCAACAGCCCGCAATATCAATGCTGCGTTTGGAGAGGCGTCTACTAATGAACGCACCGTGCGATTTTGGTTTAAACGCTTTCGTGATGGAAATTTCGACTTAAAGAACGAGCCACGAGGAAGACCGCCCACACAGGTGAATAACGATGAATTAAGAGAGATAGTGGAAGCCGACCCTAGTCAAACTACCCAGGAATTAGCGGCATGGTTTAACGTTACCTTACTCACAATATTGACTCACTTGCGTCAAATCAATAAAATAAAAAAATACGAAAAATGGGTGCCTCATAATCACTCGAATTTTCGCAGTATCCATCTTTCTTGTCTAAATTGAATAACAAAAACAATTGAAAGTCGATATTCAAATGTTTCACATTTTTTAAAAAAAGAACATCATAGAAACCATTTGAAAAAAGTTTCATTCGAAAACCTCAAACCATGAAGATTCTATGTCAATTCAAAGAACCTATTGCAATAAAACGGCAATTTCATACTTTAACCCCTAATACTATATTTCTAAAAAAAAATATGAGCTCGCTCTTCAAGTATAAGTCCGTGAATCGCGCGGCACAACTGCCGGTATTTTTTACTATTTTTTTGCCATTATTTGGCCATCTACTATATTTTAGAGGTAATAGCTTCGAAAATACTATATTTGTTAGAAAAAAAGTTTGCAACCCTACAGCGGACGATTCCATAAACTGGAGAAGTTACACGCGTAGAAGCGCCCCAGATATTTGATGTATAAATGGTGGTTTCCTCTGAGGAGTGGTGAGGGTAACACGTGAGTGGGTTGAAGTAATAGCATATTTCCATGCAGCTGTATATTAAAGTGCATTGTTTCAGATGGTATCAGATGTAGACATACCGTCACTTATCAGGAGGCAGAATCATAAATGTATCCGTGAGAATATTTGTAAGTATCTTAGATAAAATGCTTAACGTTTTTGCGAATTCGGTTGCACATTACGTAGGTAAGACAGGAAAGTGTTTTTGACTGAATCGTTCGTTCATTCGATATGTAGCGACATGACAAGGCTGTGTCATGTCGCCACAGATACTATCTATAGAGGACCCGATTTGGTATTAACCTCCATTCATTCATTTTATCATTCCCGCTGAAGCAGCTCCTCATAATGGATCTTGGCGTTCTCAACCAAAAGACGCCGTATTTCCCTGTCTTGCGTTTTCTCAACCAATAGTGTAGGTACCTGGAGCTCGCACAGGTCATTCCACTACTGCGTCTTTCTTGCGATTCAAGTTATGCTGTCTTGACTATGCAGCCCGAACTTGAGTTTGCGGCCAAATTCACGGTTTTATGCAGGATTCCGTGCATAGTCCACAAGGAACCCTTATAGTTTCGCAATATCCCTCCATTCGTCTGCCCCCGGCTTAGCTCAGATACGTTTAGCGTTTAGTACTAGATAGCTGAAATTCGGCACAGATCACAATATTTTTTTTTAGGGTAGGTACCTACCCAAATACTTACATCTAAATTAAGGATGATTTGTTTGTTCTCTTCTATCCCATAGTGTGTAGCTATAGTTAAATTAGTCGTTTAAAAATATTGTAGGTTTAAGAAAACAATTTTTCGATTTAGATATCAGTTTGCGAAATATTAAAGCACAGTACCTATTCTGCTAGAGTGGAGGCCCTACTGCTGCATGAAACCGATTTTTTTATATAAAAAAATAAAAAGTGGAGGCCTCCTCCTTCTCCCGGCTACACGGTTGTCTGTAGGAACGTGAAGTTAACAGTAAAACTATCTAAGAAGGCTTTACAAGTTAACGTCCAACTTTTAAAAAGAATACTTGGAATAAACATTGAAAATTACCTAGGTACCTTAATGAGAAGTCTTGCACTTCAACTCTGACCACGCTTGCAGCCAAGACAGAACGAGACAGCGGAACGTCGTACACGCCATCTACCCTACCCAGGCTACACAGGATAATCAAATAAGTCAGAGAAGCAGCAATACTACTCGACTTTGGGCTTGAAGAGGTAAACGCCCCTTCGGTGACACAAAGGCAGACGCCGTTGCGTGGGAAATTTACGAGCTGGGACCTTGGCGACTGGCTTCCTTTGGGGCCATGGCTCTGTTGATTGTCGCTGGAATCTACGAATAAAAAAACCATAGAAGTATTTCTTCCTACAAAATTCACTCTCAAAAACGGCCCCTGTCTTCTCTGTCTGTACCAATGAAATGAGCGCAAGATGTGCTGTAGTGTGAATCACTCTGTGATCGGTTCATTTTTTGCGCCATGCGTGACGCCGTGAACGTTGATTGTGCGATAGTACGTAAATGACAGCGTAATTTATGATTGGTTTTACATAAAAACGTCAAACCATTGACTTCATGATGTATATTCTTTTTGTTGCACTAATCCGCGGTGAGAATAGGGTTTTTTTCATGATGTAAAACTTGTTGATCGTCGATATCTAGGTACCCCGAGAGACGGCGCGGCGGTTTGACAGTGGCAGGTGCATAGATATTTTGCCGGGTAATACTGAACTCGCTCCGAATGTTAATACAATTTGGGCTCATCCAAATTTTTAACTATCACTGGCTGGAATAAACAAATGAAGTTCCTACCTTTACAACGTGTTAAGGATGAAACACACCAACGCTGTGACGGTGGCGCATGGCGGTCCATATATACCTACTAATGAATTAAATGCCGCCACCGCCACCGTGTTGGTGTGTTTCATCCTTTATAGAAAATATAATGCACAAACCCGATACCGTTTCTTGGGTATCGATAAATTAAATAAATCTACCAATTGTTTAAAGTAGATTAGTGTGGAGGAAGTCGCGGAATCTGTTCAGTTTTTTTTTGTTATTATGGACATTATTTGGCCAAACTAATAAAAAACTTAATTTAGAAATAAAAAGTCCTAAATTATTTATGATCTTATTTATAAAAATACGATTCCTTAACGCTCCTCAGAGGCAGTTTTAATAGTCTAAGGTAGGCAAAGGGAAAGACATAACCACGGATTATTTAAACAGCCTCTGAGGAGTGTTTAAGAGGAATCGTATTTTTATAAATAAAACTGTTAGAAATAAGATTTTGGATTAAAAACGCCATTCAAATTGCTTTGCCTTTAGTGTCGTTTCTCAGTCTAAGACAATAACATAATTAGGATTCTTTGCCTCATCTGGCGTGCTCAAGAACGTTCCTTGGGCGTGCTTCATGTGGCTATCATGTCACTTGTAATGTTGGAGAATTCTTTTATCAAACAAATAGTGGTTCATCGAACTTGATGGAATTTCGATGGACTACCATGTTTGGTAAACAAAATAAGTACCTAGAGAGGCAAGATTGCTCGTGTTAGAGCCAATGAAAATTATAAGCTTTAGATAATGTTAAAAACGACAGTAGGTACTTTTAAAATAACTTTTATTGGTAATTGTATAATACATTTCTTCGTTACATCGCATAAGTCTTTAAATATTTTACATGACAAGTAAAGTAAGTACATCTTATAAATACAATAAAATGACTTCGACCTTCTGGCCTTTGGATACAATGATAATTATACCTAATAAAATAGATTATTTATGAAAGTTAAACGAAATACTATTCCAATTGATTAACTAGCACCTAACATCGATAAAGTGGGAAGACGTTTTGTTTTTAAGGCACAGGAATGTATATATTTAAGTAATATTTTTATAATCGCATCAGAATCGTCTCCGTATACTCATTTTGTCGATGGAAATTACGATACTATATAGAACATAATACGAATTCCATACGAGATAAAACAAAGTACGTATAAACATTGTATATTTTCATATATTCGGATAATCTACACGTTCGAATAAAATAATAAACAAAATTGCAATTATTGTACATTAATAGTTCCATTTAAAATTTTTGCAAAAACAAAACCTATTTCATAAAATGTTTCAATAATCAATACAGCTTTCTTACAAGTACAGTAACCAATACAGCTTTCTTACAATCAATGATTTGGTGGTTATAAAATACGTTGGAATGTGATAAAGATTATCAATAAAATATAAGTAACACTCTTAGGGCCGGTTTCTGAATTGAGTATATCACTAAGTAAATACTTAAGTAACGTTCTGTCACGCTCTTTTCTGTGAAATTCGAAGAGACAGCACTACAGTTAACTATTTACTTAGCGAAATTCTCAACTCAGAAACTGGCTCTTAATAAATTACAGATTGACTAAAATGAAAATAGAAGTAATCTAATCTCGATCGATCATGCATTTTATTCAAACGAAAGATTCAAAATGGCTGACAAAATGTACATTTTGTCCAGAAAAAAAAACATAAGTAGGTACTTAGACAAAGCAGACTGACAGCCAGTACGAAGCTTTCCGTATATCCACCAAGAAAATTATATTTCCACAAAGTCCTATTCTCATTTTAATCGTACACATTAAAACTTAATTTACCTTAAGACTATTTCAGATCGAAATTGGATGGAGTTAAATCTCAATTTACAATACACATAAATACAATTCAAGGTTGCTGCCATATGGTTTTAAACATAGGTAATTACATACAGACAGACAGTCTTTACACGAGCGTGTTATTAAGTTTTAACCATGATGGTGAATTAAATTTCTTCTCATGGCGAGATTCTGCTCCATTCTTTAGCTGATGATGTAACCTGGAAAATTGGAAACATGAAACAAAATTTCAAAAATATAAATAAATTATTCAAGCTGTTTTGATATTATAACACTATAAAAAATGGTTTGTCGCAATAAACTACAAAATGAACTCAAAAATCTTCCTAAATTACGAGTTAATGACAGCGAAGGTTTTTTCCGCACAGATGTCCCTGAGTTTATATGTTATGATCCCAGTAGGCTTAGCACGCTGATCATTTTGCCTGCTCTCAACTGTCACATTAAACACTAAACAGTATTAAGATGACGTCACAGAGGGATGTCTCGCCGATGCGAACATGAAGACCGCGTGAGCTGTCTCAACGCGCCTCCTTCTGTCAGTTTAATACCGTTTGTCTATGGTTTGTCGCAACCGCGAACATGAAGGTGTTTTTTTCTCGCAAAATGACAGCTTAACTAAGAGAAATTTCTCTGTTGGTGTCGAGGTAAAGACAAGGCTTTTAGGTTATAATTTAACTTTGCTGTCATACTCTTACATATTTGGGTTTCTTAGTTTTCGTGTTGATTTATGTTATGTGAGGATGACGAGCATACCCAATGAGGATATGAGGATGCTACTACTAGGTCTTCACTTCACTTACAGCCACGAGAGGTCAAGTAAGAATAGCAAATGAATTGTGTGAAATTAGATGACGGCGTTATTGTACAAGTTCGAAACGACATATAATTACATAAAGCAGTTTTGCATTGAGTTTAAAAACAGCCCAATGAACAAATACACATGTAAGTGTCGTATACAGTTTCGCTCCATTTTCTCTGGAACTTCAGAAAACTGTTATTTGTTTTGTAAGGTCGGTTGTTGGAAAGAAGAACAAAAACGTTTCGATATTCCATTCATATATTTACCTTCATAGTCAGTTTAGACTTCAGACAAAACACTTATAGGAGAAAAAAAATTGTGAACAAAACGCAGAAGACCTAAATGAACAAATTAATAGTGTTGTCATACAGTCGAAGTGTACCGATTGAGTGTGACCAACCCAAAAAATATTAAAATTGAAGCCTTTTTTTTAACTGACATCTCCATTTTGCCGCCTGCGAGAAAGACTTTAAACAGTGTTTAAATTTCTCTTCCACTCACATCATGTTCGCTGTCGCGACAAAACTAATAAAGCGGCAAAGTTTATGCCGCGGCGCCTGTCATTTTCTCGCATGCTAGTGTGCTAAGCCTACTGTAGGTTTCTTCCATCAGTTCTTCGTCACTGTACTGTATGTGTTAAGAAGAAAAGATAGCGTAGATTTTTTCGCCGCCCTTTTCTCCACCACAAACTCGGCCTGAAGGCACCGGCTAACATTGTACATTGACATTCAACAAACAGAACGTAAGTAAATTCCTTACGTTGAAATACTTTTTTTATTTCTGATTTCTCGAAGTCTAGAATCCCGCCAGTTCTAACTACAACTTTTTCTGGTACAATAAAGAATACAACAATAATTGTCGCTGCCGACCTTATGAATGTTGTTCGTGCCGCGAGTCCCTGGCGAGGTGCGCAAACTATGGCAAAACTATGAAAATACACCAAGAAGGGTGACCACAAAGTGAAACAAAATGTGTGCAATTTTAAATACATTCTTAGTTTTGCCGTGATCGTGGTGGAAAAATTAGTAAAACTTTGCCAGATTATTACCCATTTTGCATCCGCGGGGCAACCCCCAGGTTCGGAGCCTAGGGCCTATGCTCGACATACCTACTACGGACATACTAGTAGGAAACGTAGTGGTTATATTCTCTTTGCTAGTAGGTATCAACATACTACGGACCTTACGAATGTTGTTCGTGTCGCGAGTCCCGCTGCAGCGCGACGTACTGGCGGGCGAGCCGCGCGATCTCGTGCGCCTGCTCGGCCTGCAGCCGGGTCACGCGCTGCTGCAGCAGCGAGCCGCATTTCACGTCCAGGAAGAGCGTGCCGTCCTCTGATCGCACCTGGTTAACACGAAAGTGTTTGGTTTAAGACTGCTCTTAAGTGGAGGATGCTGTTTCGTTCGCACGATGAAACATTTTTCGTGATTTTAATTAAATGAGTATGCTTTCGATAAAATGTGGTCCGAGGGTGTAATGGATAATTAAATTGCGTATAGTTAGGGCACATTTTTATTGCACTGTAGGTAGGTGTTTATGATTGAGATAATTTGATTTCAAAATTTATAAAAACTTTTCTTTGTTAAACACTACTAAAATGTCCGTAATTTAATTATGCATCAAACCCTCAGACCACATTTATCAAAAGTTAACTAATTTTATTACAATAAAAATATAAAATTGTACGAGCGCGACACAACCCGCTCTACGCAAGAGTAGCCTTAATAACTAGCTGGTCTTCTTTTTCGTTTTGCCATCTCCTATCGGAGGTTGGCAACCATCCGGATACCCTGCTTTTCGAGGTTGCCAATACAAATAAGGAACTGGTACTCTGTTAGCTGGTCTTAAGTCTGTTAAAAATTACGTTACTTGTTTCTTTAATAAAAATTACGTCAACAGTAAGTAGTGGTCTTTGATTTGTAGACGACTGAAAATTTACATTTTTTCTTTCGGCAGTTGGAAGGCCAGTACGTGTCTGGGGCTGTTGGCGTAGAGTTATATTTTTAAGTAGGTATCAGAAGTTGGATCTTGTACTTTCTACGTTGCTTTTCTATTCAGTACTAGATGACCCCGTGAACTTTGTATCACCCACATCAATCTTTTTTTTTTCTTCTCACCGTTTAAACCTTCCCTGTACGTCCACAAATATAAAAATTAGGCAAATCGGCCCAGCCGTTCTCGAGTTTTAGCGAGACAAACAAACAGCAACTGATTTATATATATAAAGATAAAAAGATTAGAAGAAGAAGAAAGACATTTATTATACCAACAAGATACATCACAGAAACAAAACAAGCAGACAAGTAACATAATATGCACAACAACAGAAAGAAAACTAAATACACAACAGACAAAACGAATAACTAAAACAGGACCATAGATGTAGCCTGTGGTGTATCTACGTTGCCACAAAAGGCAGCTGACTCAGCGTTGTGCTGAGGAAGTGATCCCTCAGCGCTGATTTTCAGTCAGTGCCTACGGTAACCCTTAATTGTACTACGGAGTGCGTGCCGTGGTGCAGTTAAAAGAATTAAATCAAATTCAATAACATAAAAAAGTATTTTCGTCTAATATACCTCAATCGCTCAAGACAAAATTATACAACCACTGTGTGTTACCAGTGATGACTTATGGCACTGAAACGTGGTCTCACTATGGGCCTCATAAGAAGGCTCAAGGTCACGCAACGAGCTATGGAAAGGGCTATGCTCGGAATTTCTCTACGAGATCGAATCAGAAATGATGAGATCCGTAGACAAACGAAAGTCGTCGACATAGCCCAGCGGATTAGTTGAAGTGGCAATGGGCGGGGCACGTTTTGCAGTTACAAATACAATGTAAGTAATTTTTTAATTAAAAAAATACAAGTGTAACAAATAGTGTGTGTTATCTTTTCGAATATACCCGGAAAAAAGTAGGTAGTCGGTATAGGAAAGAGCGGGTGATCGTGCTCTTCCACTATAAAGGGAAATTTCCCGCCAGGCAGATCGTATGCCTGGGGACGGCCGGTCCGACTGATGTTCGTCGGACGTTATATTTATGGTATGTCATGTGAAACATTTTGCTTGCGCGATGCAGGAATGTTGGAGTTTATAGTGCGCGCGCAGAGTTGACATGTGCTCGCCACAGTCGGTAGGTAGTAAAAGTACATAGTCGGCTTGATTCCGGATTCACTGCTGACTGCTGTCTGTGTCCTGTTTGTGTCTATCACATCTAAGTGATTACCTTCCTAGTGGAGACGAGCACGGTGTGTCCGTCTTAAGAGTGACGGGCAGCTCAAGCGTCATTGGTATCAGAAGTGGGATTTCGCGCGTCGCTTTTGTTTGAAATGCGTACCTTTCTAGTGGAGATGAGCTCGGCGTAGGGCCAGTGTGTGTCAGTCTCATGCGTGGCGGGCTCCAGCAGGTGCACCCCGCGGCGGTTGAGCGCCAGCACGTGCTCGCGCCAGTCGGCCGGGCCGGCCGCGGCCGACACGCGCCGCACCGCGAAGAACGACGACCCGAACAGCGGCCAGCGCGACAGGACCTGCGGGACAAGGTGGAACGTACAGTCATAAACAGGATAGACGAGAGTAAGCTCGGTGGTAGCCTAGTGGGTAGAACATTGGACTCGGAAGAGGGAGACCCAGGTTCGATTCCCAGTGCGGGCATGTACCTATGACTTTGTTTTCTAAGTTATGTACATTTGTGAAGTTAAAAGTAGCAATACCACTTGCTAACGGTGAAGGAAAACGTCGCGAGGAAACCTGGGTGTCTGAGCTATTCACATGCCTCAGCGCTTGAAATCGCCAATCCGCGGTGGGCACGCGTGGTGATTAAGCCCATACTCTCTCTCTGAGAGAAGGCCTGTGCCCTACAGTGGGACGTATATAGGCTGCTTATGATGATGATGAAGCTCGTCGTCACGCAATGTATCTCGCTTAATTTTATCTACAAGATTAACGAGCGAAATTGGATCGACGCAGGCTGTGTGTCGGAAAATCTCGTGCCGAACGGTTTGCAACGGTTTTGTAAATCTACTTGGCCGAAGGCATCTAAACATTCTTTCCATTACAAAAAAAATACGGATACAAAGTGAAGGATCACATCTGCAAGACCCTGGGCGTGACGAGACAGTAAAAATCAAAGGTACCTACAAAGACCAGTAGAAAGAAACATATCTGGAGGACCAATATCTTGGCGACAGCCAAGCCGTTCTTCAAAAATTTTTCTCTTCGTAGGCCCAGCACCGGCTTCGGAAGCAAGAACTGAGCTCTTTCTACTCCTCTACAGTCTAGGCTAACAAGTAAAAAAGTGACTATTCGCAACTATGGACGAGACGACAACAATCCAAGGCCTGGGTTACTACCCACGACGACGCTATTCGCGCGTTTCAAATGTAAAAAGTTGCAACTTTTCACTAAATTAATTATCAAATTCTGACGTTTTAGCGCCACAAAACGCGTGAATCATGGCGTCGACCACCCATGCTAGAGGACTAGACAGGAGAATATAAACAAAGGTAGAGAACACTTTATTGTACTGTTATAATCAATCGTAGTACACAGTAAATGCTGAGGCAAGCAGATTAATCTATACTAATCTATACTAATAATTAATCTGTAAGGGTCGGTCATGGAGTAAGTTAGTTTGTTTTCAGAGATATTGTGTTTATAGGCTCAATATATGATACTGAAACTAATTTCACGATTTTTAGAATTTTTTTCTGTATGTGTGTATGTATGTATGTATGTTCCTCCATAACTCTTAAACCAATTATCCGAATTTGATGAAATTTGGTATAAAAACATATAGACATCTGGGACACAGGATAGGCTATTTAAATTCTAGCTCCAGATATGATAAGACGTGGCCCCCATACAAATGCTGCTTCGTAAAAATCGAAATGTACGCGAACGGAGTCGCGGGCACAGCTAGTATTATATAAAACTGTTTGCACTCTTGTTTTCTGGTAGTCTACCCATAACCTCCGTCCGACAAACATGTCATCCTAGAATTGTATTCCTGTAGTCCTTGTGTGTGTGCAGTGAATTAAAATCTTTTTTTGTAGCAGTAATAAATCTTTTTTTAAAAAGGACCCGCGGACCGCCATCCTAACAGTACGTAAAAAAAGCAAATGTACCAAAACATACCTGCAGGACCCTAGACTTGGCGGCGGCGGGCGTGAGCTGCCGCGCCGGCGCCCACTCGGCGGTGACCCACGACGCCCACTTGCCGGGCCGCGGCTCGCGCAGGCCCAGCAGCGGCTTGGGCAGCAGGAACTTGAGGTCGCGCGGGTGCGGCGGCTCGGCCAGCCCGGCGGCGCGGTGCAGCAGCGCCGCGATGGAGGCCGCGTCGCGGAGCACGGCCGCCGGCGGGGCCCCGCCGTTGGGCAGCACTAGCAGCAGCCCTTCTAGGTAGTCGGGGGCCACCTGTCGAGTTTTGGTAAGGTTAAAATGCAGAAATAAACAATATACGGTCCCGCCGTTCGGCAGCACTAGCGGCAGCCCTTCTAAGTAGTCTGGGGCCACCTGGCGAGTTTGGGTTACATAAACATATAGAAATAAAAAAAAATATACAGTAAGGTGCCGGTCGGCCGATAATGTCTTGTGATTTTAGGGTTCTGGACAAACGTTTACGTACTTCAGGTGAAACAATAGAGAACTTGCACTATAGTTATGTTTTAATATAATCGGAAAGGCCATGTTAAAAGATAAATAATCGTGGTATTTTTTTTCTTTACGACTAATACTTTCCATTATGTGGTCGTCGAAAAGTCATTCTAGTCATGTGACGCGCCATACAAATTATAATTATTAATTTATGTTTATACCATTACATTTCATTAAAGCTGGATTTTGTATAGTTTTGTACAGTTCGATTACCTTATTTTGTATAGTTTAAGCAACTGCTATTTAATAAAGGATGTCTGGTATTTAAATAATGTTAACAGGAACGATTGTATCTAGTGTAGTGTAACTTTAAGTTGAAAACTCTGCAAATAAGTAATATGCCAATAAATTATTTATTATCTCGTAAAATAATGTTTTTATGCATCTACACCCTTTTTAAAAAACGTTTAGAATTCAATCAAAAAACAAAATCTTATATGTTTTTTATTATTTGAATTACCTGATCTTTCGCATTTTTGGGGACCCCGAAAGCCACGAAAAAACTATTTTTATTAATTTATTTTTCCTTGCCTTCTATGGTGTAAAAGCAATGCCACTTCAATCTAAGTTTGACGCAACTTCCCCATTGCTTTATTTATTCAACTATAAACTTTTTAATGCCAAACTTTTTGAAGGCCGAAAATCAGGCACCTTGGATGTTAACTATGAGTTTAGTTCAACGCAGGAATCGCGCCCCACCGCTCTTGGAGTACACGTGCCTACAATGTTGCGAGCATCAGAAGTATAGTCCCGCAAATCTTTTTGGCCGTAAAGTGAACACAGTCACAGATAGTTTTCATATAGTCCGCACAGATCTTTTTGGCGGTAACGTGCACATCGCTTACTGTCTTTACATTGTATGTGTGAGTAATTGACGTAGTGTGATGCGTAGTAAATTACTATTAGTCAAATACTAAAGTAGTCAATTACTCACACATACACTGTAAAGACAGTAAGCGACGTGCAAAAGATTTGTGACTATGTTCACGTTACCGCCAAAAAGATTTGTGCGGACTATACTGCCTTTACAGTGTATGTGTAAGTAATTTACGTAAAGTGATGCGTATCGATGTGCAAAGTAGAGAGGAAAGTATTTAATCGATTCATAAACTCCGATTAGAGAAATTGTCTGATAATTATTATAGAGAGATTTAGGGTTTTAACACGTGAATTATTTTATAATGTTTACACAATTTCGTTTTGTTTATTAAACATCTGTAAAAAAAGATTATTTTACAGGCTGCCATGAGTATACATGATGCGGGACTCGTATTGTTTTTAAATCGGGAAACAAGACTTATTACTATGTAAAGGAGCTTACAGATTGATATAGTACCTAAGGCTACTAATAAGAGGTTCTACCACTTAAATAGAGGTAGGGAGTTCTACTGAATAAATATCTCTTGCTTTCGTTTTATATTAGTACTTTCGTCCTTTTCAACGATCTATCTTACCAAGCACTTGACGAAGATTGTGACGTGCGATAAGATTTTGTTTCAAGAGTGGTTTTTCCCTAGTGACCCCCGCGCCGCTCCCCTTTGACACCTAAAATTAGTCATTGCGTAGGAATTGGCGAACTTTACTCAACCGTCAAAAACATTTACGCGGATTATATATTAACTGCTACTTACTTGGTTGAACATTACTTCAGTATGAAGCCGCGGCGCATCAGTCCGTAGCGAACGATGCCATACCGGGCGGTAGAATATGAGGTAGAGAACTCTAGTGAACGTCTAGCACGTATTCAACATGGTTGAACCAATTCCATTGGTTGGCTTGCTTAGTTTGGGATATGTTAGGTTGGGTTTGATTACGTTAGAACGCAGAAAACTACGCACCTTGAACGTCGACTATAAGAAGCATTAGAGACGCAGTATGATGACAGTGTACTTGCGAGACGGCGAAAAAACAAAACAGCAATTCAAGTGAAAGAAACCGTAGAAACTGTGTATTGTGGCAAATACAGTCAGCTACTTACTTGGTTGAACAGTACTCTCGTGTAAAACTGTGTTTTCTGTGGACTGTTGTATTTTGTGGTCTGATTTTGTTTTTGACTATTGTGTCGTCAAATAAATATATTTTTCTTTCTTTCTTTCAATGCAGCTACAAAGACGCCGTAAAAAAAGGAGAAAAATTGCAAGGCTACTGCCAGCTTGCCTACTTGGTTGAACAGTAGCTCAGTATAAAGCGGCGGCGCATCGGTCGGCAGAATATGAGGTCGAACGGGTGGTGCGTGGTCACGTCTAGCATGTATTCATCCTTGGTCGGCTCGGTTAGTTTGGGATATGTCAGGTTGGGTTTGATTAAGTTAGAACACAGAAACCTACAAACCTTGGACGTCGACTATAATAAGCATCAGAGGCGTGGTATGACGACAGCAAGATCGGCAGTTGCAAGACGCTGAAGAAAATCCGCAATGCAGCTAGAAAGTCGCCGTAGAAAGTATGTATTGGAGCAAATACAGTCAGCTACTTACTTGGTTGAACAGTACTTCGGTGTAGAGCGGCGGCGCGTCGGTCCGCAGCGGGTGGTGCCACACCGAGCGGCAGAATATGAGGTAGAACGGATGGTGCGCTCGTTGCAGCTCCGTGGTCACGTCTAGCACGTACTCGTCGCTAGCTAGCGGCATAGTGAGCGCGTCGCCGGCCACTATGCAGTACAGGGAGAACTCGGCGCGCTCCGCCTCGCTCGTCACGCCGATCTGGGCCAGAGAACAAAGAGGTTTATTTTATTTCATTCAGCGTTTGGCTGGGTGTGAACAAAATTTTTATTGAATTGTCAACAAATTGGTTATAGGGGGTTGGTTTGACCGAGGATGAGCAAACAACTGGACAGATATTATTCCTTTTCGGTTTGTCTGTATGTAGACAAAAGCTACAAGAAGACTTGGTGGCATACCAGAAATTAACGATATTTGTGAGGTAGTTTTAGCCCCACGGATGTTAGATAGAACATCAGGTCTAGTTTGTTAATGAATTTGTCCACAGTCTTACGGCCGAATAGGATTCAATGATTTTACGCTCAGGCTCAAAGAACTATCCTAACATTTTTTTAATGACCCGCGATGCACAAATATAGATTAGACGTTAAATGTATAACGATGTAGTGTGGCGGTACGTTACGTCCCATTGTAACGCACAGGCCTTCTCTCAGGGAGAGCGTATGGGCTTAATCACCACGCGTGCTCATCGCGGATTGGCGATTTCAAGCGCTGTGTGAAGAAGTATGTGAAAAGCTCAGACACTCAGGTTTCCTCACCATGTTTTCCTTCACAGTTAGCGAGTGGTGTTGCTACTATACAAAGTCATAGGTACATGCCCGCACTGGAAATCGAACCTGGGTCTCCCGCTTCCGAGTCCAATGTTCTACCCACTAGGCTACCACCTAGCTGTTTTTATATTAATGTTTTAAATTTTTATATATAAAAGAAGAAGAAGAAGTAGAAACGACGAGTGTACTGACCAGCTCGCAGAGGTCGTTGACGATGTCCTGCACGACGGTGGCGCAGCGCGTGTTGACGACCCGCTCGGCGCCGCCCGGCAGCCGGTACAGCTGCCGCCGCGCCGACCGCCCCGCCGACACCGCCGTCACCTGCACACCGCTCTCGCGTTAAGGCTGGCCTTACGGCGAGCATGCTGGCTCGCTCGCAAAATTGAACATTTTAGTGATTGCAATGAAATGAGTATACTTTTCATAAATGCGGTGTGAGGGTGTGATAGATAATAAAATTGCGAACATTCGAGGCGTATGTTTCTTATCCTGTACTAAGTTTTATATTGAGAAAACTCGATTCCAAAGATAATAATTTTGGAAATAACTTCTCCTTTTTTTAAAAAACCTGTTTAGAGGCCAAAAATTCCACCCATGCCGAGACTTGAACCCGCGACCTCTGGCTCACGGGTCGCGGGTTCAAGTCCCGGCATGGGTGGAATTTTTAGCCTCTAAATAGGTTTTAAAAAAAAATTGTCCTCAACACGGGATAGTGCAACAAAAAGAATATAATAACTTCTCCTTATTAAAAACTACGTATAGGAAAACAAAAATATATTTGAAATGTCCGTAATTTAAGTCTAAGATCAGCGTCAAATTGTCACTAAATTATTGTTCCATACAAGATAAATAATTAAAAGAGCAACTTTCTTAATTTTTTGTAAAAAAAACATGTATGCTCAATTCATCGTTTCATGACAGCTCTCCGTTAATGTACCTAATATCCTTACTAATATTATAAACGCGGAACTTTGTATGTATGGATGGGTGTTTGTTACTCTTTCACGCAAAACGGCTGATCGGATCGGGATGAAATTTTGCATAGAGATAGATTAAAGTCTGGATTAGCACATAAGCTATTTTTATCCCGGAAAAATACACATCAAAATTACCACGCGAAAGAAGTCGCGGGCAACAGCTAGTAGATAATAAAAATGTTGTAGAGTAATTTTATAATAGGTTTGGGACCACTATTTTGAGCTCGCTGGACCGACGATCTGAGGCAGACTGCCGACAGTGGTTAGATATATACGGCCGAAGACAGACAGGAGTGGCGTGCCTTCGGAGAGGCCTATGTCCAGCAGTAGACGAACACGGGCAGATTAATTGGGTGTTTCA
Source organism: Yponomeuta evonymella (assembly GCA_963969515.1). Lineage (NCBI taxonomy): Eukaryota > Metazoa > Arthropoda > Insecta > Lepidoptera > Yponomeutidae > Yponomeuta > Yponomeuta evonymella. The sequence continues at coordinate 3,967,819 of OZ018354.1, forward strand.
CCTCCTCAACGGAAGGCACGTTCTTCCTGCCTCCGCAGCGAAGAGTCTTGCGCAGATTGGCGAGGCACACCGAGGCGGTGCCCTGGCAGCCGCGCCTGCGGTCCGCCGCCGCCGCCGACAGATACTCCACCAGGAATGGCCTGGAAGTCAATAGAGAACGTAGTTAGTGGTGGTAGCCTAGTAGGTAGAACACCGGACTCGGAAGCGAGAGACCCAGGTTCGATCCTCGGTGCGGGCATGTACCTATGGCTTGGTTTTCTAAGTTATGTACATTTGTGAAGTTATAGTGGCAATACCACTCGCTAACTGTGAAGGAACACATCGTGAGCTATTCCCATACCTCAGCGCTTGCAATCGCCAATCCGCGGTGGGCACGCGTGGTGATTAAGCCCATACTCTCTCCCTGCGAGAAGGCCTGTGCCTTACAGTGGGACGTATACAAGGATGTTTTAGCCACGTTCTTGGACGTATATAGACTGCTTTGCTTATGTTAAGACTGTCCTTACGTGGAACATGCAGTCTCGCTCGCACATTTTAAAATTTTTAACTATCGTAATAGAATGAGTAAATTTTTGTTAAATGTGGTGGGTTTGAAATATATAAATTATGAACGTTTTAAGTATATTTTTGTTTTGCGATACGTAGGTTTTAATAAAGAAAAGTTGTTTCCACAAATTGGCGGTCGCGGTCAATAGAACGTCTGCCTCACATTCAGCAGGTCGTGGGTTCCATGTACCAATGACTTTGTTTTCTAAGTTACGTATATTTGTGAACTTGTAGTAGAAACCCCACTCACTAACAGTGAAGGAAACTTGAGTGCCTTAGGCGCTTGAAGGTGCCAATCCGCGGTGGCAGGCGTGGTTATTACGCCCATACTCTATGTATGAGAGAAGGCTTACAGCGGGACCTGTATAGGCTGCATTATTACGGCAACCAAGCTCCTTGGGCGTCGGCTGGGCGAAAGTCCTAAGTATCGCCAGCGAAACAGTCAGCAAACTTAAAGTCAGCATTTTTTATTCACTGTAGCGCAGAAACTGTGACTTCATGAACGCTACAAATTAATTATATTATAGGCGCAGATTTCAAACAAGATCTGCTCGTAGAGAAAAAAATGGATAATAAAAATACACCGTCAGTCTTTTAGACATTTCTTATACTGAAACTCATGAATTGAACAGGTTTTATTGCCAGACATCTCTGTCATCTAAATAATTTTCATAATATTTAACGTTATAGTATATTTATAAACATCCGCCATTCTTTATGTTAACATATAGGTGCGAAGGTTTCCACAAAACAGGCTTGACCTAGCGTGGCGACCACAGTAAACTGTCTGTGTATGTAACCATTTTTATTAAGAAAGAACTTTTTACTTTTACTTTTTTAGTAGACCTTTTGCGCGAGGTCTAATCGTAACTTGATATGTATTTAACCGAACTCCGAGAGAAACTTTCCTTGCGCGATACAGAAATTGCACATTACCTGAGCGTGTCTGAGCATGTGAAGTAGGCAGCTAGGATGGACATAAGCCGCCAGGCGCGCTGGCAGGAGTCTTGGGCCGGTGATCGGTTGGAGGTGGTCTGTTTCATCAGCTGGCAGTAAACTTCGTCGCGGAGCTCCGGTACTGAGTGGCAGTGCTGGAAATAGAGGGAAATGTGGTTAGTTTGTAGAAAAATATACGAGTTTTTGGGTGGAGGAGGTCAAGTAGGTTCGTAATTTCAAGTAGGTTTTTTCGGCCAAGAGTTGTAAATAGGTAGGTCATATACCTACAGTTTTCATAGGATTTAAAAGACGCGTATTTTACTGACTGAACTAATGGGGAACTTGCGTCTAACTTAGATTGGAGTGTAACATGAAACTTATTAGATTTCGTTTTGTCATTGAATTCTGAACGTTTTCAGTACATGGGTGGGTGGGCATGCACAAAAACATTATTTTACGAGATATTGATAAACGTTTCATACATTATAAGCGTTACGTTAGGGATTGACGTCATAGTCTAAGGTCGATTTGTATGGCGCGTTTTAGTACCACGTTACTATACTGACTTTTCGACTGGTTATACTATAAAAAGTATTAGTCGCAAAGAAAAAAATACCACGTTTATTTATCTTTTAACGTGTCCTCTCCTATTCTATTAAAACATTTTTTAGTGCAAGTTCTCCATTGTCATCATTCTCGCAAATAGCGTAAGATCTTTTTTTTTATGCTTTTTAACGGATATTTTGGCTACCACCTCTAAACTAGTGTAGATTTAATCTTTGTAGTCTAGAATTTCAGATGTGACTGAGACAGACCTCGCTGAACCGCAAAGTTGCGCGCTCTTCTGGTGTCAGATTCCCGCAGTATGCGCGTACGCAGGTGACGCATTCCAGAGCGGGCGGTGTTTATGTTACTTAACCATGTATCACTCTCACTCACCATAAGCACGGTGTAGACGCACTTGACCTCAGTCAAGTCCTGGTGTATCGCGCGTTCTTGCGGTGTCAGATCCCCGCAGTATGCGCGTACGCAGGTGACGCATTCCAGAGCGGGCGGTGTTTATGTTACTTAACCATGTATCACTCTCACTCACCATAAGCACGGTGTAGACGCACTTGACCTCAGTCAAGTCCTGGTGTATCGCGCGTTCTTGCGGTGTCAGATCCCCGCAGTATGCGCGTACGCAGGTGAAGCACTCGAGCGCGGGCGCCGCCAGCGCAGCGGGCAGCCTGAGCAGCGGCGCGCGCAGCGGCCCGCCTTGCCACTTGACTACGTCTGTCTGGGCCTTCCATGTCCATTCGTTGCGTTTCGCCTTGCTCTTAAGGGAAGAGTCCGCTTTTAGGATCTCTAATCTGTGGAAGGAAAGGTTTTGAGTTAGAAAAGTCAGAGAAAAAAATGTGTTAATTTCCTTTAAAGTTTAAATGATGTCAGTACCTTCGTAGTCACGATAATAATCAGATAAGATAATATAAGAATATTCTTTATTGCACACAAGAAACAAGAGACATAAAGTACGAAAGTCAGAATGAAAAAATACAATAGGCAGCCTTATTGCTAAGAGCAATTTCTTCCGAGAAAGAAAGAAAGACGGGTAGCTGGTGCAAACACGACTAGAGTATTGACATATTTAAAGTAATAACTTATATTAGTAGGTTATTATTATAATTTAAACTAATAACTTATATTAGTAGGTTATACACCAGGGTCTTGTTAATAATCTAAGACTTGAATCTATTTTCGCAGAAAAAGGCTGCTTTTGGCAAAAATGCTTTACAATTCTAGGTTATTTATACCTAGGATTGTAAAGCATTTATTGATATCGATGGCTTGTATAAGTAAACGTATATAAACGTATTATAAAAGAAGATTTTTCTTCCATTGCACAAGCTAGTTACACGTAGTTTCGGGTGGCTACTGAAGCTGTTATCCCACACTAAAAGGACCTGTATCGTTCCCGTTAATGGACGAACTTAACTTTTAGTCAAACTAGGGATTCCTAGGAGGTCGGTAATGCAATTCTAACATCTGTACAAAAATAATTGTCAACCTACTCCGTCTAATGATGGTCTCTATTGTAGTGCACTCTTTATGGTAAAAGGGTTGGTTTGGTTATAAGGTTTCGAGTCAATTTAGATAGAAGTAACATGAAAATGACATAAATCAAATCAAATCATTTATTTGTCATAAACATAGGTGTTGATTACAGGTCTTGAGTATGAATTGTATCTCTATGTTTTACACACAGAGCATACAAATACTTTATGGCTAGAACATATCTGGCATACATTGCATTTATAATATATCAATTCTTATTATGTCAAAATTGTAATTAAAATCTTTGAAAACAAAATTAAATAATATAAATCGTAATGTCAATTTACCAATGAAAATATAAAAAATGTCAAATAAGCTACCGTTTAAAGTTAACGTGTATTAAATAACGCACGACTTTTTGCTCAACAGTCTTGTAACTCATAATTTGTGCGCAGCAACGCACCGGATTACCCACCTGATTATTTAACACGAGCCGAGTGATCAATAAAAAAATATTCAACGCGAGATTATGGCTTAGCAGCGTAATATTGGGTAACGGCTTTTGAATCGATTCGATGGCCTCGAGCGCAGTCGGATCGAGGATCATCCGTGTGGTGCTGGATTAATAATAGCGTCACTCCATTTCCTTCCGTGGATGTCGTAGAAGGCGACTAAGGAAATCAATTACCAGGAGACGGGCAGCAGCGTCTTCCCGAGATTCCAACCGCATACCGCCTCGCCAACCCGCCTGCCAAGCGTGGCGATTATGGCAAAACCCCTCATGGTTATGAAAACCACGAACGAGGCCTATGTCCTGTAGCGGGCGTCAAATGGCTGATGATGAGCGCAGTCAAGTATCACAATATTTCGGAATGAGTTTAGGGATGACGTTTTTGAATAATACCGTGATGAGCGGTAGAAAACCACCAAGACTTTTAACTACGTCACGCTGTCCTAATACACTATACAGATTAAAACTAGCCAGCAACGATACAAACTAGAATAAATCTTAATTATACTTTAGAGGTTAAATACTAATATTAGCGCAAAAAAAGACCAACCCATGCGACCGACGCGCGACGGGCACGATACGGGAACGGGTTTTTTTTGCACTTGTATTGTGGTCTTAGAATTTTCGCAGTATCTTTCTTGTCTAAATTGAATAACAAAAACAATTGAAAGTCGATATTCAAATGTTTCACATTTTTTAAAAAAAGAACATCATAGAAACCATTTGAAAAAAGTTTCATTCGAAAACCTCAAACCATGAAGATTCTATGTCAATTCAAAGAACCTATTGCAATAAAACGGCAATTTCATACTTTAACCCCTATTATTCGTAAGGATTATTTTAGATAATCCTGCCCGCACGCCTTCTTACCATAGATAACTTCCACGCGTTTGGTTTAATTAGGCACTGACTGAAAATCAGCGCTGAGGGATCACTTCCTCAGCCCAACGCTGAGTCAGCTGCCTTTTGTGGCTACTTAGATACACCACAGGCTACATCCATGTTCCTGTTTTATTTATTCGTTTTGTCTGTTGTGTATTTAGTTTTCTTTCTGTTGTTGTGCATATTATGTTACTTATCTGCTTATTTTGTTTCTGTGATGTATCTTGTTAGTATAATAAATGTCTTTCTTCTTCTTCTTAATTAATACTTATATATGTACGCATAGCTATAGGCCATAGCGTCCCACATGCGGCAAATAAACACCACACAATTCGGTATTTGACACGATCAACAATAAATTATTTCATATGCTCGATTAAAACAAAGATTACAAAATATCTCGGAAAATGTATCTCTTTTAGTCAATTACTAGTTATTACAATTTTTAAATAGATTAAAAATAAAAAGAGTGCTCTGAAATGTGACGTCATAAGCCAGTATTTTCATACAAAATTCGGTTTTAAAAGTAACTCATTTGATATTTTGTCAAATACCCAATTTTCTGCAATGTGTCCGAATCCTAATTTTTTCTTGAAAAGTCTATAGCAAATACCTACTCTCTCCACCTACCTCGGTAGAGATACCAATACCTCGGCTCTCTCAAATAATGGCTGTCTTGAGAAATTAATTGAAATTGGCCCGAGTTCGAAAAACACACAAATTAATGTTGCCGATGCATAATTTAGGCATTTCGAATGCGAACTAGATTAATGGTTTCGGAGATACGAGGTATTTTTAGATTCTAACATTCTATATTCTGAGTTAGGAGTCAGATTTAAATGCAATCATGCAAAGAAAGAAAGTCATTGAAAGCTGCTCAATTTGTTTGTTTCGAAGAAACTTCAATCAAATCAAAGCTCAATCTCAGGTTCTAAAAAAGGGGTCTTCTATTCGTCAATACGTAATTTTGACAATTTCAAAATCGGAAAAGATTTGCAGCTGTTTCACCCATACTAAATAAAAAAAACATTCAAATGTTCACAAATCCTGAGAATTTTCCTGACAAAACCCGTAGAAACTTTTATTACCTGTGGTTGACTGGCCGAAAATGCCTATAGTATTAAGTCCGCCACATTGCCATTGTATTTTTTACTTATGCAATAAATGTATAATAATTACTAATAATTACTTACAAATATCTGTGTAATTTCCTTTTTCATGTACAATAATGAAATGAAATGAAATAAGATTTCTTTGGCAGAATGAAACCTTTTACGCTTGTTTTTCTTATATTTAGAGTACTTACATAAGTATTATAATGAAGTTTAGGTTACAGAAGTAAGTTTACAGCTGGTACTTATCTAAGCTAGACTGGGTCGGTAATATAGATACTAGCTTAATAAAGTGTTCCCTACTTATGTATCTCTACACGGTGGGGCGTAGGTGGGACGTCCGATTACCAACCCTATATGCTAAAAGTACCAAACAACTGTAGACTAGACGACGATCACTTCAAGTAACTCTATGGTTAAAAGAAAACAACCAGAATTTAATGGCCTCTTAGTAAAGTTAATTTGCAAAATTTGAATAAATCACGATATATTGTGATTTATTCAAATTTTGCTGCATAGTGGCCTCAGAAAACGATAATGCCAATTTATTAAACAGGGTGTGTTGCATACATCCGTATTATGGTGTTACATAAAGTGGGTAATAATATTCTCTCTGTACGAATAGCTTTCTGGTCTCGAAAATAAGGGTGCCAGTATGGAAACAGAGGTCAATGGATTATTGGTGTATTTACGACTTCCGTTATCGAAAGGATGTCGCGAAATATCGGTTAAGTATACTTAGTCTGATTGGCTCATGCATAATGCATCGAGCGTAAAATTGGATTTTTAGGGAAATAAGGTTTACGAACTGAAACTTTCGTAAGCACTGTAGAATACAGTACAGGTTTTTTCGATTTTTTGACAGTTAATATGCGGATAGCAAACTGTCAAAAAACGGTGCGAATCGTTCCCGGTTTCCCGTTCCACCACAATGAAAATGTAACTAGGTTATAGTTCCTGGTGTAGGTACAATAAAAAATATTCTATTTATTTCGAGTCATTTAGCAAAGCCTACTTAATATTATAAATTTAAAAGTTTGTGAAGATGTTTGGATGTTTATTACTCAATCACGCAATAACGGCTGAACGGATTTACATGAAACTTGGCGTACAGATAGACAAAGACCAGAATTGAGACACAGCATACTTGATATCCCGGTAATGCGTTCTTGCGGGATAATACTTATTTTAAATTTTCAAATAGATGGCGTTGTGCGAGCGAACGTTGTGTTTTGAAAATAGATGGCGTTGTGCAGGAATCGTATAAACGGACTCTGTGGCGGTGCGAAGTTCGCCAGGACAGCTAGTACATAATACAATTTTTCGATAGTTTTCATTACATGTCGTGACGAATTTAATAAAATAGTAACATTGTAAAATTAAAGTGGACATAATCAAATTTCAGCTTTTGTTCGAGTGTAAATATTTTTATAACTATCGAAGTCAATAAATTGGTAATAGGGGATAGGGGTTGATATCTTTCTAAGGGACGAGCAAACAACTTGATAGACATTATTGCTTCCGTTCGTTCTATTAACGGTTTGATTAAATGTAGACCAAAGCGGAATGAAATAAAGTATAACAGTGCGCTACTCTAAATCCCATTTTACCGATTTTTTTTTAATTTGCTCCTCCCGGCTCCTCCGTTCGTTCTATTAACGGTTTGATTAAATGTAGACCAAAGCGGAATGAAATAAAGTATAACAGTGCGCTACTCTAAATCCCATTTTACCGATTTTTTTTAATTTGCTCCTCCCGGCTCCTCCGTTCGTTCTATTAACGGTTTGATTAAATGTAGACCAAAGCGGAATTAAATAAAGTATAAATACGTGAACAGTGCGCTACACTAAATCCCATTTTACCGATTTTTTTTAAATTTGCTCCACCCGGCAACGGAAACGTTTTGTGCTTGGAAAACGTATTGTTTCGTGTAAGTAATGTTTTATAGCAGAAGGCACGCCTATGTACGTTACGACAGAAACTGCACACCAGTTTCGCCTTATTCGCGTCCATTGTTAAATTAAGTTTCGCAACGCCTTTGGCCTTTCAGTGCGGCTGCTACGTGCGTGTCGTTACATTTCAGACGCGAAAAAAAAAAACGAACAGCTGTTATATTTTTTCTATTTTTTAAAACCAGTTTGTTTACATGGCGGCGGAAACGGTTTCTACCAGCCAGCTTATTGTATCGAGTTTATTACATTACATGCAGAACAGGTTTTTGTTTTCGTGGTAGGTTAGACCTTTCAGTTCTGCGATACAACCTAATAGGTAAGCCATCACGCTCTAATACTAACTTGACTCAGTAATACTAACTCTACTAAGTTACGGAGCAAGATAAAGACATTAATACATTCTCTAAAAGCACCCGAAACCGGCGTGCGTGCATGCAACGACCAATGAACGTTGAGGAAGCGAAAGTGATCTGTCAGGACCGTGGCAAGTGGCAATCCCTGGTCTCTGCCTACGCCTCAGGGATACAGGCGTGAGTTTATGTATGTGTGTATGTTTAGAAAGTCGCTGTATCGATCCGCGTCTCGAGTTTATGGTGAGATTTTAGCGTCGTAAGATTAAACTATTAAATATAAAAGATTATTTCATAAATGCGCAATTCCTGAAACACTCCAAATGACTTATTTGTCAGATTTAAATTTCTCGGAATATTTGATTCGATTTGCGCTGCCCCGTCCCGCTCTACCTAGTCTAAGATGAGTGAGATAGAACACCGTCGTTGTTCCATCACGCTCCTCGTATCAAGTTCTTCGTAAGAATACAGAAGCTATAGTATTTTTAATTAACTTTTGTGTGGGCCACGACCGCTTGACAACTGCCTGTGATGTATGACTGTCTAAGCGTGTGGCAGCTAAATTGGTCCTTCGAGAGCAAGGGTACTTTTTCCCATAGATCACTATGGTATCGGGCCATGCCAAGTCTTTTTAACCGACTTCAAAAAAGGAGGAGTTTATCAATTCGACGCGTATATATATATTTTTATTCTTATATAGCCTGTATACGTTGCCCACTGCAGGGCACAGGCCTTCTCTCAGAGAGAGAGAATTTGGCTTAATCACCACGCCTGCCCACCACAAATTGGCAATTTCAAGCGCCGAGGTATGTGAACACCTCGTACACTCAGGTTTCCTCACGATGTTTTCCTTCACAGTTAGCGAGTGGTAATATTATTATTATCTATTTATTTCAGACCATATGTCCATATACATTATAATTTACAAAACATTATTAACAAGTACTGCGAGTGTTACCAAGTCTTAACTGCCTAAAATGGGTAGTTCATTCGATTCAAGTAGCTAGTTTGGGACAGATATGCGATTGTGTTGTATGGAAGTTTTGAAACAATGCGCTAATTTAGCATACAATGCAAATAACGTTTTCTAGCTGATGAAACATCCGTATTAGAAACTCAATAGAAGGACGAATTTGGAATTTTTTCAATGTAATCTTACATTAGGAGCAGTTATACCGGATAGTCCACTAATCCTACGTGATGTTTTTAATGAACTTTTAACCCCCAACAGAATTACGTGTATTCTTATTTTTTGGTACAAAATATCTCAATACTTTTTAAAATAATATCTTTAAGTATAGGTGTAATATAATTTAAAAACGTGTAACCAATCTGTCAATAACCTAAATAAAAAATCTGAAAAAATAACAGACTTAGGCACCGTGATATAATATGTCCACACAGACGTCAAGGTTGCAGGTTGTTTCTGACAAGCATAAAAAGAAAGAAATTGTAATCATGTCAAAATCGGTTTAGAAATTGTACGTTCAAAGAAAAAATAATACACGAGCAATCCCACTACACCTTCCGTCCCCTTGCGATATTTCGTGATTCTCAAACCAGAATATTATCTTACCATATAAACCTATCTAGCATAGAGACGAGTAATGTGCCAAACTTTAAATAAAAAGTCATTAATAAATTCTCTTTAAAATATAAACAACTTTTGAAAGGTAAATAAATTATCTTACGCTAATATCTTGACATATAAGACGTCACTCTGCACACAGCGTGATAAAGAACCACAGAAAGAAAATCTTCGAAAAGCTGATTATGATTTGTTTACATTGCGTAGGTAACGAAACGTTCGAAATTAAAAATCTCAAAGTAAGCTTAATTACTTACTACTACACTATGGACGGTAGAACGGAAGAAAAGTTGCGAGAAACCAATCGTCATTTGTCAACATCGCATGCACCTTCGAAATTCAAAACGCAAACACCATAGACCACGCAACGGTCGCAGACACGGCACCGCGAGAACTCACAGAAACTGCATTCCACTGTCTCCCTCGTCGTCCGTTTGCGGCGCCTCCTCCGACGTATCCATTCGAATGTCGAGCGCATCATCGTTGTCACTCAAACTGTCACTAGAAATGGCGGCAACGTCTATCGACTGGTCGGTCGACATCGCGGCGTCGACTGACGGGCGGGCGACCCGGTCGGTTGGCGCGAAAGTGTCCGCGGAAAGGGAAGGACGGTGGTTCTTGACGCGTGCGCCCAAATTGCCGCGCGTGCGCACGGTAGCTGCGTTTCGATTGGGTTCGCGTGATTTTATTAGGCAATGCAAGATGGCGCTGTGTTTTTATTGGTTATGCAAGCCTAATTTATTTTATACGAACTGTAAATATCAGTTTAAGTTATAATAATGATAATAAACTATTTATTATCATAATTACTGCCGCTGGTGTTTTTTTGCAATAAAAAGCGATTTCACAATAATATAAACAATACACGTCTATGCTATTTTCAACAGCAAAAGAAAATAAGATACGAATATTTTTTTATTGTATACCGGAAAAAATGTTACAGAAACAGCAATGACAAAAGAAAAGATACAATTAGCGGCCTCCTTGCTAATAGCTATTTCTTCCATGTAACCGCATACTGGAGAGTTTGCCGAAGGTATTTAAAATATGTAATAATTGAAAAATGTTTCTGAATTAAGACCCTTTTACACAGATCCCGACGACGTTTCGGAATCTTTAGGTACAGAAAACGTGGTAAAAGTTTCGTGCTCGTGAAATCTATTTAGTTTAAAGCAATTTTAAACATTTCAAATCATACCATTATTATCGTCTATTCCGCAACACGAACAACTTCCAAAAGACAAAAACAATCCATACTTACAGGTGAAATACGTCACAAATAAATCACACAACGGGAACTCTACAGCCTCTACATACCGTACGGTTTCTCACAGGTTCGCAACATTTTCAGTTTTCACTTCTCAAAAACATCCAAAACTAGCCTCCAACAAAAAGACTACTCGAAATAAAAACGGAAAGCGCAGCAGTAAAAATACTTGCATATAATACTTGATGTGGCGCAGATTCACGCACGGCATGGTGGAAGTCGGGGAGGCATCTGAACAAATGAACAAAGGTTGGCATTCTCACTGGCGACCTCCATATGGCGGCGTTTTGCTCCATTACAGCTAACTAACTTGCAGAGGGTCACGGATTACTCAACCACAGTCTACATACAGCGTATGAGAAAGAAATGAGGGGTGCTCTCACACAGGTGCCTGGGTAGATAAAGAAAGTAGAAGCGTGACAAAAGCGACGCATTTTTTGTTTCATAGTCGTTATGTAGTATCTACACGTTACTTATTGACGATTCTCATTCGTTCGCTCATTCTCATTCGTTCGCTCACTAGTAGCAGTCGGGCCTGTTCACCCGTGCGTCAAAGTAAACCACTAGTTTTTCTTCTTTTTTTTTCTGTTATCTATAGTGATGGGGTTGATTATCGATAATTGGGAATATCGACCATATCGATAATACAGTGTCACCAAGCATAAGATGGAGCCCTATCTCATTAGGTCAGCTTCTAACTCTAGCCTAAGCAAGCGTACACGCGATGAAGATAAAGATGATGACTGGCAACTACCCAAGCGTACAGCTACCCCGAGGAGGGAACTGGATAAACCGGACATTTCCACCAGCAATCGTTTTGGCCGCTTACCTGTTGATAATAACAAGCAAATGTCTGAGCCGCTACGAAGAGCTGTTACCAAAAGGAATAATCCGAATCGTATTCCCCCAATCATCATTGAACTGCAAGCTGATTGGACACATGCCCAGATCAAAGATATAATTGAGAAGTTTACAAAGAACTTTCATTTGCAATATAAAGGACGAAATAAACTAGCAGTCCAGTGCTATTCACCTGACTCCCACCAAGTCGTCAAGAATGGACTCCAAGGTGAGAATATCCCCTTTCATACATTTACACGGAAGGATGAAAAGCTGTCCAAAGTTGTAATTAAAGGACTCCCTACATACTTTGAAACGACATTGTCTACAGAATTATCTGAAATGGGCTTTAAAGATGCGAAGGTGTCAAAAATAAATTCTAAGACATCTGTGGAGTGTCCCCCTCTCCTTGTGCAACTTCCTGTGGGAACAGATATGTCAAAATTTCGACAAATAAGATACATTGGAAACTGTGTCGTCGAAATTCGTCGCTACAAATCTACGCAGTCATCGGGCACCCAGTGTTTCAGATGCCAAAAATTTGGACATGCGTCTCGTAATTGCAATCTGCCTGCCAGATGTGTAAAATGTACTATGCCGCATCTCACGAAAGATTGTCCTAAGCAAGATCGAACAGAACCAGCTCGTTGCTGCAATTGTCATCAAGAGCATCCTGCAAATTATTTGCATTGCACTGAGCGGCAAAAGTATCTACAAAACCTTAAGAACAAACACAATGTTGACCGAAAGAATTTTGCACTACGCAAAATATCTGTGAATAATCCCCAGCTACCTCCATTGACACGTAATGAAGGCATCTCAACATCCTGTGGACGAACCTATGCAAGTATCACCGCCCCACTACACCTTAAGCAAACGTTACCAAATATCGCAGCTGAACCAGTCGAAGAAGATGTGTCCACTAAGGAGATGCTGAATATACTGGTAGTGTTAAGGAACGTTAAAAGTCAGTTTTTGGAGTGTAAATCTATGCTTGATAAAGTTGTCCTAATACTTACACACCTTGGCCACTATGTTTAGTACAAGCCAATTGCGACTAGTACACTGGAACGCTGATGGCGTAAATAGTAAACAAAGAGAGCTCTATGAATTGCTATGCGAATTACGTATTGATGTGGTAGCCTTGAGCGAAACAAGACTGACCCAACGCATGCACTTAGATTTTCCTGGCTATATATGCCATAGGAATGATAGCCATCACAGTGGCCGAGGACAGGGCGTTTCCCTATTAGTCAAATGTGATTTGGAACATTGTCCTGTTAGTACACCCCAGACACAGCACCTGGAAGCTATAGGTGTTAAACTTAAAGTTAAAAGTCGTGAATACACAATTTTCTCGGTTTATCAATCCCCTAACTTGTCATTGCTTACCACTGATCTGGATTTGTTACTCGAGGTTGACCCTCAGGTTATCATTATGGGTGACCTCAATGCAAAGCATAGCCATTGGTTCGCCGGTACAAATAACACACATGGTAATAAGTTATATGAACATTTGCTACAGTCGGACTATACTATACATGCACCCTGCAGTCCCACTTTAGTCCACTATCGAAATGACCTTAGACCATCCTTACCTGATCTAATCTTAGCGAATAATATACATGATTTAGAAGACGTGAGAACCATCCCCGCCCTATCTTCAAACCACTTGCCAGTTTATTTTACTATAAATGTTGAGTTTGAACGTAAATTAGTCAAACGCCATAACTATGCAAACGCGGACTGGAAGGACTACAGATCTTTTCTAAACGATAATATAACTTTGTCAGCTCGCGTATTTAAGGCTAAAGAAGAAATAGATAGTGAAATAGATAACCTCCAAGCGACCATTATATCGGCTAGAGACAGGTCTGTACCACTAACTACCATTAAGCATGGTGCAAAACCATTACCTCGTAAAGTAAAAAGACTTATTCGATATAAAAATCGGTTACGCAGGTGCGATCAGAACGAGACAAATATAGATACCCGTATAATGTTGAGAACTCAAGTAAATTTTCTCAATAAAAACATAAAAAAATGTATTGAAAAACACAATGATGACATCTGGAATAAAAAACTCAAAAAAGTCGATAATCCAAACGCGGACTTGTGGCGACTAGCTAAGTCAATGAAATCTTCTTCTACTAGCTCAACCATAGCACCCCTGAAAAATATAGATGGATCTGTTGCTTCCCAACCCAAAGAGCAGTGTGATACTCTTGCTTCAGCATTCTGTGAGAGCATGTGTCTGACAAGTGGCTGGACAAGTGATGGTATCGAGGAGCTTGTTAACGACTCCTTTTCCCGAATTAACAACGAGCCATACAATTATTATCAGGATTGTCCAGTAAGGCCTACAGAAATTTGGATGTATATCCGTCGGCTTAAGACGCGTAAAGCACCTGGCTACGACAGTATCACCAACAGTCTTATAAAAAATCTTCCACATAAGGCCATTGTTTTAATAACTAAAATTTTTAATGCTTGCCTAAGTATTGCTTACTTCCCTTCCCATTGGAAAGTGGCGAAAGTCATACCAATAAAAAAAAGAGGAAAAGATGAAACCATCGCAACAAGTTATCGTCCAATTAGCCTTCTTCCAACCCTAGGCAAACTTTTTGAAAAAGCCATAAATGCAAGACTTCGTAAAGTAACTGATAAAAATATGATAAATGAACAGTTTGGTTTTCGCCAATCACACTCTACAGTCCAACAACTTGCCAGAGTAGTGGAACATGTAGCTCACAAAATGAACCAAGGTGAGTCAACGGGTATGTTCCTATTGGATATAGAGAAAGCTTTTGATACCGTGTGGCACAAAGGACTTATTTATAAACTGTTGGTTAGCAATGTTCCATCTACGCTCATAAAAATAATTATCTCCTATCTTTCGGATCGTAGTTTCCAGGTACATTTAGGTACAGTACATTCCTCTTCACGTCCTGTTCCAGCAGGTGTCCCCCAAGGATCTGTCCTCGGACCGTTCCTCTTCTTAATCTACCTAAATGATATCCCAGTACAACCCAAAACTCACCTAGCGTGTTTTGCTGATGACACTGCATGCTATACCTCCTCAAATGACCTCGATCTAGTTATTGACCGTCTACAGTTAGCAATCAATGTCCTGATGGAATATTTCCATAAGTGGAAACTAAAGCTTAACGAAACGAAAACCGAAGCGATCTTGTTTACGCGCAAAAGATCATGTCCTTCTCGTACTTTAAAAATAGGTAACCATCCTGTTCCCTGGAACAAATCGGTCAAGTATCTGGGGCTGATCTTGGATCAAAAATTGACCTGGAAAGACCATCTCACACATATCAAATTGAAAGCCACGAAAGCTTTTGGTGCAGTCAGCAGACTCCTAAATAGGCGGGCTAGACTAAGTAGTCGAACTAAAATGGCCATTTATACCACCCTGATTCGACCTTGCATTACCTACGGGAGTCCTGTATGGAGCAACATTAGCAAAACGAATTATAACAAATTACAAGTTGTTCAAAATCGAGCCCTCAAAATATCCTATAATACACCCTTCCGAACAAATTTCAATAAATTTCATGATAAAATTAATTTTCCGACAATTTTTGACTTTGTTATGAAACTTACAAAAAAATTTTACCTGTTATCCAATCCAAATCACAACAACAAGTTAATCTCAAACATAGGTACAACACGACCGCTCAATTGCAGGTATCGATATAAATATGTCACAAGGCTGCCACATCACTACGTGCTGGGTACTAGTTCGACTCCGCATATGGACGTTGCCAGTTTCCGTGATCCCTAATTTCTATACAACTACGTACTATTTGGGGTTCTAATTGTTCTGGTCAATTCTCTGCATAAGTTTATCGGCCGTTTGGGCCTAATTGTATGTTACCCTCAAATTACCAACTCAACAATCAAAATATTGATAACAAATAATATGTTGGCTTAATTATTAGACGTAATACAGTAATTAGGCTAGTGTACCTTTATGGTAAATATTCGTTTGTATGTTATTGTGTCCTGTAATTCATAAATGTGCCAGTTTTTTGTTCGTAAAGTCCTCGTGTGTCCAGTCCTGTGTGTTGTGTAAGTAATTATGCTACTAAATGTATACTATTTAACAAAGTATACATACTTTTATATTTAAATGGACATGTTAGGTTAGATGATAAACATGTTTATTCATTGATTTTTAAGTTAATAGTTTGAAAGGGCACTGATTTTGGCCCGAAAATGTAATTCGAGATAAGATACCTCTTCCTAGAACTAAGTTACGCTGGGTTGTAGTGGTCTAAATAATTTATGTTAATAAAGCACTTTAAAAACAAACAAACAAACAAACTTATTGACGATACAGGACTCTGCTCTACAAAAAATGTTCAAAAATTGCAAATTGCAATCGTTAAATCTTACTCTTAAACTAAATTCGGAAATTCTGTTTACAACGAATATCGGTGTCAAACTCATACAAAACTTCATAAAATAAACTTCACACTTGGCTTTTTTATTATTATTAGTTTATTTCCGTGTGTTTTGTCACCTAGTTTAGCCTATATTTATTTTAGTGTTATGTTACCATAGCACAGGGTATCTCAGGACAAGTGATTGTGTTGTATGGAAGTTAGTGAGTATAAGGCAATGTTGCGTTGTGTGAAGTGTGAACACTGCGCTTTTGTTTTCAATGATAGGGTTGTCAAAAGAGTTTCTTAACTCCTCGCGGTGCATTGTTTTGGACTCACACACACATTTGACGAGTTAAAGCCCAGTTCTCACGCGCCCGGTGGTAGTGTTAATCGAAACGTCTCATCGTTTCGGAAGTTTAATCTGGCCCACAAATGCCCAGGTTTCCTTTCGCACGGGAATGTTAAAAATACAATAAAGTAATAAATAATTTGTTTTGTAAAAGAGCGTTAACTCTGGAGACGACACGCGATTACGAATTCACACAAAGAAATTCTTCAATCGTTTTGAGTTTTTTTTTAATAAGTAACAGACCTATAATAACGCGGTGGCACAAAGTTACTACCATGTAACGTTTAAAAAAAAATAAATTTAGACCAAAAAAAATATTAATAGGATTTAAATATTGAGGAACACCAAAGCCAAAATTGCGCATGTATTAGGGCATGTGATTGTAAAGTCAATCACATGCCCTAAGTATACCAAATAATTCAAAATAATTGCTGAAAGCAACAATGACATCGGCACACAACCGCGTCATTGTGAAATGTGGAAAGTAGGCCTCGTCATTATTTTGACAATGAAGCTAACTAGCGTAGCGACATTTTTCAGTAAAGTGTGTGGATTACATAATTGCTAGCAAATAAAAAAATACTACACTATTGAAAGATTCACCATACAAATATTACAAACATGATTTATTTATTTTGGGAACCTACCTATTTATCCTACCAAAATATCCAAATCTACAACAAGTCAAGTAAGTTCTCACCAAATTGCTTTTACCAAAAATATCCATATATATGTATATAAACTTTGTTGACAATTTTTATATACCTACATTATGGATATTTAGAATTTATTCATTTTGGAAATGATCTATCTATTTTCGTAAACATTTACTTACTAAACGGACTAAGTCATTACCAGCAATGTGCCTCAAATCGTGGGTTCAACGGGCTGGTGGGGTCCTATTCTGGGGTTTCCAGTTCGTGGTCTTAAAAAATACTTACAGCACGCACAATCCTATAAAACAGAGGTTCCCAAACTTATTTCGTCTAACGCCCACTTTAAAAATCAGTTATTTTGTAGCGCCCCCATTTTTTTTCACCTTAAAAACCAATAATCAAGCGAGACTACTATAGTCTCGCCTGGAGTCAGGGGCGTAACTATAGGGTGGCAGGGCTGGCAAAATGCCACGGGGCCCCCGACCTGAGGGGAACCCCGTACTATGAGGCCGCGAGCTCAGAAGTAACTTAACATTTTAAACAAAAAATTGTAACAATTATAATGTTTATATATATGAGTACTTCAAATCAATTAAGTTGTGCCATATTTACTACAACTAAAGACTACATAATATATATAAACTGACGCCTGTATCCCAGAGGGGTAGGCAGAGACCAGGGACTGCCACTTGCCACGTTCCTGACAGATCACTTTCGCTTCCTCAACCTTCATTAGGTATACACGCCGGTTTCGGGTACTTTTTATCTTGCCCTTTGCTAATACATCCCCTATTTGGACCATAACTAAAAACCATATATATATTTTTTATTTTTACTGGGAGGGCCCCATCCAATGAATTTGCCACGGGCTTCAGATGACATAGTTACCACTACCTGGAGTTTAATTAAACCTATATTCTAAACGAGACTATTCTTAACAGAGAGAGCAATAATAAATATTTGTTCGCGCCAAACGTGAATTATAATTGAACCTTTTACTTTCAATTTTATTTTTTCCTTATTTTTACTAGATTAGGCACATAAAAAATCAGGCAAGTGCTCAGCTTGGCCGCAACAATAGATATCATCATCATCATCATCAGCCATTCGACACCACTGCAGGACACAGGCCTCCCTCGTGGCTTTCACAATAGATATACCTATTTTTAATACATGTCTTCAGAGGTGGGGACCTCACCTGCGACACTTGAAGACACGAATATTTTACAGTGTTTGATACCTATTACTAAATATCTAAAGATATAAATAGCGTTGTGAAGGGATTAAAATAATGAATAAATGTAATGTCGCTGTTTCTGCTTCCCACGACACAGGGTATCCTAGTATGGGGCCAGAAGGGTATGGGTATGTGCCTGTATGTAAATGTTTATGTTTGTTTATATGTAACATATTTTTAGTTTATATTTATACAATAAGATATAAATATGAACTAATAAATGGATGTTGTGTAGTAGGAGGATTTTAATTTCAGTGAATTTTAAAATATGAAGTAGCAGAAGTTATAAATCACCAGGGGGCGCCCTGAAATCACATCAACGCCCCCCATTTTCTTCTAGGCCCCTTAACGCCCCTCTCTAGGCCTCTAGCGCCCCCTTTGGGGGTTATCGCCCACTACTTTGGGAAAGACTGCTATAAAACTTCAAAACAACAACTTCCACACTCAATGAAAAAAAAGTTAGAGCTTCAATAAATAAGTAACGTTTCTACGAACAACATTCCGAACAGGATCGTTTCATTCTGTGCAAATGTTTCGCGCGTTTCAGAATGTTTTTTGCTTCGCCATTGTTCTTTGGGAAACAGCTATAATATTGCAATTAAAATGTGCAAGTTGTTATTGAAGTTATCGCTTCATAGTCAATAAAGTTTGCTTTATTAATAACCTGGTAACTGGTACTTAAATTGAAACTCAGTTCTGCTTCGATGAGCTTTAGAAGCGCTTATGAATTTGTGAGAGAAAACGTGTAAGGTCAGTCTATCATTTCTCGACCTAAAGAATACTTACATGCTACATTGACTAAGTTAGCAAAAAAGATTACCTGATAATACCACCAGGAAAGGCATTCTTACATTTAATTTCACTTCTGATGATGTAATCAAACACAGGTAAGTCATTCAAAATAATGGCTAGAATAATACAGACAAAAGCATAATGTATTATCTGTCGAATAAAAAAAATTTTATCTTTCCCTTCAAAAACGCAATATTATATGCGCAATAGAAAGGGTTTAGAAAGATCGCATCAACAGATTCAAGATTACGATTACATGCCCATCAGAACAGAAGAACACAAACGAATTCCAGAAGTCTGGATTTGTATAGCAATAATTTAAGACACATTACGTACGTAAATGAATAAAGAAATTAAATGATCTATCAAATCTGATGTACTAAGTTTGGAGTTTTTTTGTCCATTTTTTCTCCAAAATGATCTAGCTGATCCAAAATGATATAACGTTCATTGAGTCGCAGTTTCTGTGCTACTTTGAATAAAAAAATTGATTTGGTGTTTGATTTTGATCATTATATATTTAAGGGATTAATATTTATGTAATTTTTTTAAAAATGTAGTGCCTTCAATGTGTTTCCGTCATTCATTAGTTTTAAAAAAATGTACAAAATGAGATTGAATATTTCGTTGCTATAATTACGTTTGATACGATAAGAACATTTTTTAGTAAAAAATGGAAAGTTTCGAAAGTTTCTAGAAAGAATTCTAGGCCTAATGCTGTTTTTTTGGCAGCGTCTTCACCTCAAATAAAAAGCTCTTACCACGGAACCAACCTTTTGGTCTAGTTGTTGTCAAAGTTGGAAGAGTTCACTATTACGTTGACCTTTCTTTCGTCAGTACCATACCAGCACAGGTACCAGTAACGTTACGACATAGAATGAGGCTGCAGTTTTGCGGTATGACATAACAATTAAATGCAGAAGAGAGCTGTTTTCTTGCTGTGCCGAAAGTGCGGCTTGAGTACATCTTCACTGATTTGCGTGGCTTGGTTAGCTAGTTATGTATTGAACCCTGCCAGATCACTTTCGTGCCAGGATCGTGGCAAGTGGCAGTCCCTTATCTCTGCCTACCCCCTCTGGGATACAGGCGTGAGTTTATGTATGTATTGAACCCTTTATTTATTTTATTATACTTATTAGCGACACAAAACAGCAAGGAATTAAGTTTAACCCTATTAACCCTTATTCCTAATATTATTAAACCTGGTTAATAAAAAGTTTTTCCTTTTTAACCGACTTCAAAAAAGGAGGAGGTTCCTCCATAACTCCGTCAAATCTTAACCGATTTTGACAATTCTTTTTTTGTTAGAACATTGGTCCGATTTTAATTTGGTGAAGATCTGATGAAGACTTTCAGAGATGGGGAACGGAACTCTTCAATGGACAGCAGTAAATAAGCCCTAATGGGTTCCATCCTTAGTAATATCCGTATGTTTCATAAAATGGCGTAAAAGAAGTCCCAAGTTAATTTGGTGATGTTCTGGTGAGGTATAGACAGACGGACAGTGAAGTCTTAGCAATAGGTTTCCGTTTGGCATCCTTTGGGTACGGAACCCTAAAAACAAGGTAACAACACAGTCGTGTAATTATGTCTAGTTGACTCTCCAAAAAATGTGTCGACAGCATGCGATTGTTTGATGATTATTTTACTAAGGATTAGGATAATCTGAGAAGAAGCTGGATAAGCTTACTCTATCTAAAAAAATGGTTAAATTTTGTATCAATATTTAAACGTCGCTGGCATTACATTACAAAATATTATATCATGTACGTTTAAGTTTAGTAGTCAGTCTAAATACGCAATAGCTAAGAATTTAATTCATTCATTCATCATCAACCCATTATGTCCCCACCGAGGGGCACGGGTCTCTTCCCTGAGGAAGGTATAGGCCATACTCCACCACGGGGGCCAAGTCCGGATTGGTGGAGGCTTGTAGACTAGTGGCTTGTATACTATCAGAAGTTGTCAAGCCGCCCTAAGGCCTCTGACTTGGCTTAACGACTGCCATCTATCGACGGGAGCCGGCACCAACAGCTTAACGTGCCTTGCGAAGCACGGAACCGCTCGGAAAAATGCCACTAGCGTTAGGCATAGACGGCGACCCATCCATCCAAGCTAAGAATTTACTAGAGTAAAATAAAGAATATTGCATATATCTATCTCAACAAACCATCTGCCCCTATATTACGCGCACCAAATCCTGAGCAATTCCAGTCGTCTAACTGTCAAATTAGTATGGAATTTGACAGTTAGACGATTGGAACCGCTCAGAATTTGGTGCGCATAATTAGGCCCCTGTTCATATTTGTCTGCTTAATTACGGCTACTCTAGATAGGCAAGCGCGCAATCTTTTTATGACTACGAAACGTTCTTCGCATTCAAGTTCTAGTAAAGTTCGCTAGATGTCGCTACCGAAGCCAAACTACGTAGAGACGACTCTCGTACACTCGAGGAAATGGACACTGACTGAGAATCACTTCAGGTGCGAAAGGCTATGTTATTTTGAAGTAGGTACTGCATTTTTACTTAATGGATATTCGGCAAAAGCGTTCCAAATTCTGAAAAGTGATTTTACAGCCGTTAACCCTCTACTGTACTATATAAAGGAGATGAATAAAAAAAGATAAATGAGGTATTTAGACAACCAATTATTTTATCACTGTAGCACAGAAAAACTTGACATCTAATACATTTAGGCCGGCCACATACTCGTACAATCGTGATTATTCTGTTTACGGCAGTGTTCCGTTGGAAATTTTGTGCCGCATGTATGTGGCAGGTCCATAGGTTTGTATGAATTCAATGCGTTCGGAATACCGAATCGAAATTCGGAAACGGAATCTGGATTCTGACAGATCACTTTCGCTTCCTCAAAATTCGATTGTGATTCTATTACTAATGTATCTGGTTTTTTATGTATTTTATCTTTTTTGTTATTACTACATCACCACAACTAACTTACGGGATTTTGTTAAATATTAAAAAAAAAAAAAAAAAACTTGCTATCTCCAAAACTCGACATTGGCAGAATCCTTAGGATAACCATCATTAAGAATTGAATTGAATTGAACATACATCAGTCGTTGCACGCACGCACGCCAGTATCGGATACTTTTTATTTTGCTCTTTGCCAATACATCCCCTATTTGGTAGAAGTACTCATACGTCCGCCTGGGACGTCCCTTACCGCACCTTCCACCCACATTTGCCCAGTAGAGTTCTATAAATTAGATTAAATTAGAACACTTTATTGTACACACCAGAAAGCAAAATACATTAAAAGGCTTACATGTCTAAACCCTAACAAGTAGGAAAAAGGAGAAAAACGACAAGACCTATGAATTCCGTGCTGCCTGATAAAAAGGACATTATATCGGAGATTACATAATAATGCCTTCTTGCCACTCGGGCATTATTATGTAATCTCTGTCAAAACCGTAAAAATTTACAATTTTTCAGAGAATACCTAGATACTAAGGGCGTCCACATGCAGCCGCTGCCAGCAATCTGCCTCAGATCGTCGGTCCCGCGAGCTGGCGGGCGTCGCTATGTCGTCGTATGCTGTTCGCCAATTCGTGGTCTCCTTCATCATCAGGCATTTGACGTCCACTGCAGGACATAGGCCTCCCTCATGGTTTTCTAACCGTGAAGTGTTTTGCCATAATCGCCACGCCTGGCAGGCGGGTTGGCGATCGCAGTATGCGGTTGGAATCTCAGGAAGACGCTGCTGCCCGTTTCCTGATAATTTATTTCCTTAGTCGCCTTCTATGACATCCACGGGAGGAAATGGAGTGACGCTATTCTTAATCCGGCGCCACACGGATTTCCTCTTGAGAACCTTTGCACCCAACCGACCATCGGTTCTTCGGCATATGTGACCAGCCCACTGCCACTTCAACTTGAATCTTATAAGCTTTTCAGTCACCTTAGTTCTTTGGCGGATCGTCTCATTTCTGATGTGATCCATCAAAGAGACTGCGAACGTAGCCCGTTCCATATTACGCTGAGCGACTTTAAATCTGTGGACTAGTCACGCCGTCAGTGTGCACGTTTCAGTTCCGTAGGTCTTTACCGGCCGGCCATCAAATAATCGCATGCTGTCGACACATTTTTTGGAGAGTCAACTAGACATAATTACACGACTGTGTTGTTACCTTGTTTTTAGGGTTCCGTACCCAAAGGATGCCAAACGGAAGACTTCACTGGTTGAAGACACTTGTGCAGGGTCTGAGGCTGCTTATGGATTACTTACTCAGGACTCTGTCGGAAGTGGTCGACGGCGAACTGCAGCAAGGGATGTCTGCCGTCGTGCTGTGGTGTGGACTGCTCTCTTCTCTCCTCGCGCATCTCCCTATCCGTGGACCTGTCCCTCTCTCGCTCCCGCTCCCGCGGCGCCGGCGACGATGTGTCCCTGACTTCCCTTCGCCGCTGAAACGAAGGAGGAAATTGGTCATTGCACGCTTGTTGAACTAAGTGCTAAAAAATTCGAAAAAAAAAATGTTGGAGATGTTAAAAGACAAATAATGCTTAAAAGTTTCTTCTCTATGACGAATACTTTTCATAATATAGGTATCTAGCAAGAACGTTTTGGTATCTAGGTATAACGTGCCGAACAGTATTTTTTTTTAATTCAAAGCCCGGGCCAGCTGTGGTAGCGCAGCGGTAGAACGCCAGCCTCACATTTAGGAGGTCGTGGATTCAAATCCTGGCGAGTGTAGATACCAATGACTTTGTTTCCTAAGTGACGTACATTTATTGAAGTCACGTACATCACTAAAAATGTTACAGTACAACTTCCCAGTCCAATGAATCATACATTGCTCACAGGAGCGTTTTGGAATAAGTTCAGGAGTCACTATAATTTATTTTCAATACATTTTCGGACATACACCATTCTAATTCCAATTGTGGACGTGGGGCATTTGCAAAATGGATTGGAAGTTGTTAATATAGTCACTAGTCTCACCTGCGTAGTGTCTATGTGCTCAGTCTCGTCTCTGGACTCTCTGTGATCGCGAATCTCGCGCATTTCCCTCCCCTCCCGCGTCTCCCGCACCTCCCGCGAGTCCCGGGAATCCCGCGGACCATCGCGCTCCTTCGCGACGCCATTCGTGGTTGGCTTGGGTTGGACCTGTGGAAGAGAGAGGCTGGATTAAGTCCAATGCCCAACTAAAAACTAGGCCAAATAACTTTGGGGCCATCCAATAATTTGTCATAATGTTAAGGAGAGAGTCAACAGGACTACAAAAATGATTAAATTATTGTGACGTAATGGATGATGGTAATAAGTAATGGATGATGGATGGAGCGGTGGTAGCCTAGTGGGTAGAACATTGGACTCGGGCGAGAGAGCCAGGTTCGATTGCCAATGCGGGCATGTACCTATGACTTTGTTTTCTATGTACATTTGTGAGGTTATAGTAGCAATACCACTCGCTAACTGTGAAAGAAAAAATCGTGAGGAAACCTGAGTGACATACCTCAGCACTTGAAATCGCCAATCCGCGGTAAGCACGCGTGGTGATTAAGCACATACTCTCTCTTTGAGAGAAGGCCTGTGCCCTACAGTGGGACGTATATAGGCTGCTTATGAATGGATGATAAAACTATACGGACCAACTTCCTCCTTTCTTTAAGTCGGTTAACAAATATGCACAGAAGAGAGGTTCACAATTCGATGAATATGTTTTTAGACTTAAAATACCGCACACCGGCAACACCTAACGGGCAGATGGCTAGCTAGATAGTTTTTTAAAAGAAACAATGTACAAGTTGCTCAGGAAAGCGTGAACGTCCGAGCAGTTTAGAGAAATTATATTTATCTGAACACGAACGGGCGGTGTGGGCCTGTGGCCAACGAAGACCAGAGGCTTAGATCTATACACAATGCATCCAATCATCCATTCTGATAACTCGTATCCTGCATTATTTTGTCTCAACCGGTCCAGAATAAGGCGTAAAAACAGCCCGACCACAGGATTTTTTTATCTTCGTTTGGGATTTGTGTTGCCTACTATTTCCGTTTCGACGAAAGCCGAATTTAACTGGATCTTCTGTTACATGTTTGTGTGCATTTGAGTGGGCGAGGTATTTGTTAAGATGCACTTGTATTTAGAAGTGGCTTTCTTCACTTCAAAAGTACGTCGCCGGGACGTGTGAGGAGTAATTGAGATTGGCATGTGGCGGCAATCTTTCATATAGACAGCGATGTATGAAAATATCTAGTGATAGCCAAAAGAAGAACTTTACTCACAAGATATTACAAGTTTGGTAATAGAAAAGCTAGATAACAGCGAACAATCTATGTCAGACATGTGAAGCTATAACTCGAACAAAAATCCGCGTTGTCTGAATGAGTTTGCGATGGACAGTCTGGAAAGTGTTTTTTAATTCAACCAATCAGCCCGTACTTCTCGCTATCGCTATGAAATCGCCAATCCGCTATATTCGCCAACACTATTTCTTCAATCAGCTCGTACCCGTCTACTGCTGGACATAGGTCTCCCCCAAGGCGCGCCACTTCCTTCTGTCCTGGGCCAACCTCATCCACCCACTGCCAGCAATCTGCCTCAGATCTTAGGTTCAGCGATCTACGCTGCGTTTGCCAGATCGTGGTATCCATTCGAGAGCCTTTCGACTATCGGCTCTTCGGCCTGTGTGAACAGCCCACTGCCACTTCGGCTTGCTTACTTTTTAATTCATAAGCAGCTTATATACATCCCACTGTAGGGCACAGGCCTTCTCTCAGAGTGAGAATATGGGCTTAATCACCACGCGTGCCCACAGCGGGTTGGCGATTTCAAGCTGAGGTATGTGAATAGCTCAAACAGTCAGGTCTCCTCACGATGTTTTCCTTCACCGTTAGCGAGTGGTATTGCTACTATAACTTCACAAATGTACTTAACTTAGAAAACAAAGCCCTCACTGGGAATCGAACCTGGGTCTCTCGCTTCCGAGTCCAATGTTCTACCCACTAGGCTACCACCGCGTTTTTAATTATTATTTAATTATTTGACTAAAGATCGAAGAATTCTAAGTCACCCGCGTCTAGAACATCCTTGTCCCGCGTCCCGCGCCCCCGCCAATGAGGCATGTGCTAATTAGTCATTTGTTGAAATTATTTGTATTTCGTTTTCTCGTTTTTATTTTTTATTTTGTTTCGATTTACAGAGTAAATACTTATTGGTAATAAGTACAGGCGAGACCACGTCAACCTTTACATCATCATCATCAACCCATTATGTCCCCACCAAGGGGCACGGGTCTCTTCCCTGAGGAAGGTATAGGCCATACTCCACCACGGGGGCCCAGTCCGGATTGGCGGAGGCTTGTAACCTTTTACATACATGCACTCTAATTTTTTACGTTAAGAGCTACGTTGCAGCAAATATGTAAAGGTTGACCTGCTGTCGTCTGTACTGTAACGACTTATTTATTAATGAAACTAGTTATTAGCAGTAAACTTATAACTTTTATTATCTCTTTTTCATCGATTGCCTAGCCTAGTTAGGGATCGACTAACTCTTAAAACAAAAAGTAACAATGCCTTTCAAAATATTCAAATCCGACTAGACGGCCATGCCGGCCAGTTACTATAAAGAGGAATCGATACAGTACATAAGATAGAGGTGGTGGGGGATAAATTTAGGGGGTAGCTATATATACAGTGTTATATAAAACATGCTCAATTCCTGAAACACCCCTGTAAGGTTTTGTGTAGGCAATTGAAATAATACACACTTGCTGGTACTCGTAACGAACATAATTCTGTTATTGTTTTCCAATTGTTGAACACACAAAGTTACGATGTGTTTATTATCTACGATTTTAGTGCTGCTTAGTGCATAAATAACTCAGTATATCGAAGCTACAGGGTAAACGTTAGGTTCAAATTGTAACATTTAGACTTTTGCCTTTTTTAGACAAAAGAGTTGACAAACTACAAATGCGATCTGCTTAAAATGTTGCTATTTGACTAGAAAGCGGTATTTGATGGCCAATTCCTACGGGAATCAATAACTTTTGGACTTTCTTGACTGCCTTATCTGTCAGGATCGTGGCAAGTGGCAGGCCCTGGTCTCTGCCTACCCCTCTCCAGAGAGATACAGACTTGATTTAAGGTATGTATGTATGAAAGTTATTAATGTTTTCGACCCAACCGAAAAAAAAATGCTTGAGCTCTGAAGTGCTAATGTTACCATTTGATTTCAGCTTCAGTCGCTAGCCTAAGTACTTAAGTTAACTGGCATGCAAATATGCAGACGGTGCAAAATTTAGGACCACCTGTCAATATTACCTTAGGCTTTCGCTTCAGAGTCTTCCGACTGAGCGTTCTCATGACATCGTAAAGGCTTTCCATCGCAACGGCCACCGAATTCAAGCCCAATCGATTCTAAGCCGGGTCCCACTCACTTGAGTCTTATTATTCGTTTACTCACATAACGTGGTCATAGGTATTAGGCAATTTTTTGAGTTAACTCAGCGTAACAAATCACTTTCCACTTTCACAAAGCGACCGACATAAATGTGACCAAAAACCGCACTAGGGTCTCTTCTTTTTCGTTTTTGATTATTTTAAAATTCGAACATGGAGTTTCCGCGCTGCATTCGCGAGGTGCAGCGGCGGTGTGCGCCGGCGCAGTTGCACGCGCGCTGCCATCTTTTTTTATAAATATTGATGCAATCTCTACGTGCTCCGATTAATCGCTAATTTCTTTCATAATTCGAATAGCCAACTGGTTTTTTGCCTTAATAAGTGGGTAGAAAGAAAGAGGATTAGGTACAGAAGATTAGGTCCTTAGGCTCAGGTGGCGCTAGAGCACCTTCGATACCTCATTTCCGACTGTTTCCCTTAACATAGTAAGGCCAACTTGCAACGGTTTCTTAAATGTGACTTAAATTCTTCATACAGAATTCAATTTAAATGGCTACTTAAGTGACTAAGAAGTGGCGAACGCCGGCCTAACAATATCAGATAGTTAGCGATTTAGGGATATCACCAGCCACTGCTGGTGTTCTCCATTATCCACGATACAATGATATAACACATTCCAAACCATAGCACACAGTAGCCTACAAATCAGGTAAGGAATTCTTCTGACAACTCAAATTTGTCATGGAATTCATCGTAACAAAACCTCACCGGTTTACCCTGCTAACCCCAAATGGGTACTCTCCTTCCTTCTGTTCGATAAGGCCATTCTATCTAAAGTCGATGAGGACCTGGATGGTTATGCTCCATACACCAGTTTTCCGACGCCAGTAAAAGAGGAGCAGTTATGTGCCGGCCGGCGGCGCGCGCGCATATTTTACTCGAATTATTTAATAGTTCCGCGCGGCCCCGTTAGCATATGTTTATGGCGAGTATCGATTCCCTCGATAAAACACAGCCCTCCGAGCGTGTAATACGAGGCAAAAACGTCAGGTTGTAAAGAAATTTCAGGGTATCCTCTTGGAAGCGATCTACCAAGAGAACCCTTGAAAACAAGTGCTTTTTATGTGACAAAATCTTTATCTAAAGAATACTTGTGCATCAATTGAATAGGGAACAATGTTTTTAATAAAGAATATTCTTATCTTATTTTTTCAAAGTCAGGGAGCGAGAAATGTATAGAAGTTGTATCAAAATCATAGACCTATCAAAATTATTTATGTCTCGGATACAGGCACTCTCTAATTTAAAGTATTATCTTTAATGGTATGTGCAATTGTGCAATGAGCGAGTAAAATTTAGATAACACAAAAAGAGAACAGGATTTCTGAGAATAATCGGAAAAGGCAAAATATAGACTTAATTATAGATTAAGAGTCTAGCATTACTCACGAATGCCTTACATTGTTCACGAATGAACTGTCGACAGCAGGTCAAACTTTAAATTTTTCGTCAGCAAGATAAATGTAAAGTTTTGCCTGCTGACTACTGTACGTAAACACTTATAAAGCTCTTACAAACACTTGTAAAACCCTAAGCAAGGCACACAGTTTTATGTGTTCGATGGTCGCCCTGAGACCTTTGTATCTGAAACCGGCAAAGATGATAATAAGTCAACAATAAATAATCTGAATAAAGAATCTGTTTTCCGCGAATAAGTCATTGAATTTATGTTCACGGGAAATTGGCGATGAAACAATGGGAGCACGTCTCAGAGGGACGGGCCAAAGTATCAACGCCAGAATCCTATCTAAACTGACATCTAATGCAAGTCTGGGGGGTACGGCAGTGCCGCCGCCAAGTCGAGCAAAAACGCGGCACGGCCGTACCATCCTTTTCTTGAAGCAGTTCTGGCCATTTTCGACCCCCTATAACTTAGTTGTGGATAAAACTAGAAGCCTGAATTTTCCGTGACCAAGCAGGCAATGTAGAAACACGGTATATTTAAAATTTTATTCAATTTGAATCAGTAGTTTAAGAATTATAACTAGTCAAAGTTTCTTAATTTTGTCACTCACTCACTGACTGGCCGATCATGAAAACTCTGAACCTCTTCTAGCAGACATAGAAGCTTCAAATTTAGAATACAATTAGTGTTTAGTGTATAAATCAAGGAGAAACTAAAATATTTTGCAATTTCGGTCCAATTTTTTAGATACATCAACTACATAAAAGATTTTTAATATTGATATGGTCAATATAAAATGTTCTTAGGTTAGCTAATTACGTATTAACTTAAGGCAGAAGGACCTTAAGTAGACACTGAATAAATTAACAGACTTGGTATTACATGGATCCCACAGCTTTTTACGTTAGAAGAACTGAGTTGCGAGACTTGGTTTTTTTAACAAGTTATGTTTTAATGGCTTATACTTTAAGGATACGTGGAGTAATAATAGAAATTTTATATGTAAGGTCAATTGTACCGCATATAGAGATTCTGGGTGTGAACATTCTTTTCACGTCTGTGGGTGGGTGTAAATAATATAGATACATATCAAGCTCAGGGTTTAGGAACGGATCTTATTTTTTATTTTTCGTGTATACACTTTAGGTAGTAACGTTTAGGGCGACTTTACAATAAAAATGTTAAATAAATATCAGCAATTTTTTTTTGGCTTTCTTTTATAGCTATCAGAATAAGAGTACGTATTATAACGACAACGCAATATCGAAGTTCTACGGCATCACATCATCATAATTCATGAATGATTATTACGCATTCACTGATTGATCCAAAGCTTATTGAAAAAAAAACCGGACTCAACGTAATGTAATAAACGAAACCATTCCAGCGTGAATCTAACTCGCGCTTGGCAGACTTTTTACGTTATACTTTCGCGGAGTCACCGGACCGGAACTGATGTCTGAATGACAGTTATTACATGAGCAGCAAGGTCGAAGACGAAGGCGGTCAAAGGTAAACATGTTTTCGTGTTTGACGCAAAACTCATTGAAGCTGAACTATGAGCGAAGAGGCACCATGTCGGAATGAATTTGGATTACTTGTTTCGGTCTTAGACCGTTCAGATTACCCTCAAATGAGTCAACAGCGTTCCTACCCTGTGGAGGTAGAGATGCAAGTTGAGTGCTATAAATTTCTCAAATTTGATTTATTAATTATTCATTGATTATGAACGTAGAGAATGATCTCGACCAACATCTGCCGGAGTGGTCTGAGGTAGCCCAGAACCGAAAAATCTGTACTGAATTTGGGGAGGCAGTGGAACACAAACATGGAGGCCACGTAAAAAAACTGAACAAATTTCAACATGGGTTATCAAATTAAGCCCGTTAATTTCTAAATAACTATTAAGAACTAGTACCTTATATCTCTGTAAATTACTGGTGTGCAATAAAGTGTTATCTATCTATCTATGACCTTTCTGCATCACCCTGTATAGGTACTTACCGTAGAAGCTCTAGAGAATACAGAGTCTACAGTTGTTGCCGACCGATCAACCAACCTTTTTTATGTTTTTACTTCTTTTATACTTTTTCTATATTATTATGTCTAATATTTTAAAAATTGAAAAAGAACTATGTCAAGGACAAAGACGAATAAAACAGATTCCTAAAAGTTACTCTCGCGTTTTTCTTAAATTTTACGTGCATGCGATTCAACAGTGTCATCACGACAGAAACGTTTAGCAATGAACATGTGTGCAATTATGTTTTGGTGGGATTAATATGTTTTGCAATGATTTGCACAATTATATTCACTAGTAGTGGCTTAACTTGTATTTTTAGAAACTTTACTGCCGAGCAAATTGGCAACTTTAAATGCCATCTTGTGCACCGCACTGGTGTCAAGGGGCACACACACATGGCTAAAAAGTGCAAGATTTCATCGGAATTACTTTTCCGCGATATTAATGGCATAACATAAATGAAACTTACGTACACCATTAACTTTAATAACAATATATCAATAGAAATACCAGTTCCAATAATACGGAAGTCTCGACATCGCAACACCCCGCTAAGGTTCCGGATTATGCGCGACAACGTCGGATGTTGCACTCAACAATTTGAGTTCAACTACTTTCGATTCCATATAATGTAATCGAATCAGTTGCAGACCGAGCTGTACTGTTTTTCTTGAAGAGTGATAGGTACCGCGTTTACCATCACCTCTTTCTCTGAGAAATCGCCTGTGCCCACTAGTGGAACCTAGATGTAATATGATAATAATAATAACTTCCACACAACACAATCACTTGTCCTGGTCCCAAAGGATACCGTGTGCTATGTTAGCAAATCAAAGACAATGAAATAATGAAGGAAATAGGCCCAGACTGAGGTCACTTGTACAATCTAGTACGGCGGCCTCCAGTGGGAATCGAGCTCCTGTTTTGGTAGTCCAGCGAGTTAACCTCGAGACCAACGAGGCAGACATAATTATATTTAAGATTTAGACTCTTGTGGGTGCAGTACGCCAGGCAGTAAGTGTCCGGTGAGATTTTGTGTACTTGAGTAAAATTATCCTTACATTGCTCCATACAGCGATAGAGTCACGACTGATAATATAATAGTACCATCCATATGAATTTATAATAATCATAACTTGTAAAACTTTTCCATTTCCACTAGCATATCGACTAGTGAAAATGGGTCCTTAACTGAAATACTTCTCATTTACAATCACCCCACACATCCAGATCGTTTCATACAGATCAATGAATATGAGCACTAATGATAATGCCAAGTTGTACGAACTTGAGAGCGCGTAATAGGCCTGACCGCCAGCTGTCTCGAGTCCCGTTGGTCCAGTGCAGGGCATTAGCACGGATGCATCACGGAACCTGTCCGTCTAGCCTATAGTGAGTGGATCGGGCATAGTGGGCCGAGGAAGTATCCATTAGAGCCTATAGGCCATATCGCTGGCTGTAGATTTAAAGATAGGATGCGGTGAGACTGGAATGCTCTCGAAACGAAAGAAATTTAAGTTAAACACATACTTCTATTTGGCGCACGTCTGGGTACTTACGCTCGTCTAGCACTAGTCGTGGGTTCGTTTCCTCATGAGAGTGCCTACTTCAGAGTGAAGTCCTATTTTTAGTGATTGTATTGTGTGGATGTTACTGAAAATGCTGCATTTTTGAGGGTTTCCTTGTGCTCGGATGAGAACACCGACTTCCTATAAAGACATGCCTATGGCCCACAAGATGCGGGCTGAATATTAGTGCCCTATTTGAAAATTAAGTATAGATCAAGTTACGGATGAAAAATGTTTGCGACAGGTGGAACTTATTGACAATGTTTTAAGTTTGATTTCGGGTTTTAAAATACCCAATTCGAACCGTTGTGTCATATGAAAGGGTCGAAATCAAGGCAAAAATTGCTTTCTCACTCTGAGAGAATGTCACAGAATCTCATGCGTCTGTACCTAAGCTAGGGTTCAGATCCAAGAATACATATAGTGTAAAAAATCCCCGTATAGAGGATTGTATATCCTGTACATCCGAAACATCCGAATCGCGGAAAAATATATCAGCTGTAGATTATGAACATATAGTACATTACACCATAGTAAAAGTTGTTGATATTCACGGGTAGAACCCCCCATTTTCGGGGATTTTGTACATACATTTTAAAACATTTTAATGACGTATTTTAATATCCGTAGAATAACGAAAGTCGTCGACATAGCCCAACGGATTAGTAAGTTAAAGTGGCAGTGGGCGGGCCACATAGCACGTCGAACTGATGGCCGATGGGGCCGAAAAGTTCTCGAATGGAGACCACATATGGACCAGCCACAAGATGGACAGAAGACCTCATCCAAGTGGCAGGAAGACGCTGGATGCAAGCTTCCAACCGGCCCTTTTGGAAATCCATGCAGGAGGCCTATGTCCAGCAGTGGACTTCTTGTGGCTGAATGATGATGATGATTTTAAAACCACAGTTGGAGCCTAGGTATGGAGCAGCTAATATTTTTCTCATGATTTCGTAGATTTGTCCATAGTAAAAGTTGTTCATATTCACGAGTAAAACTCCCCACTTTCGGGGGATTTTGTTACACCCTGTTTATCTGTGCTAAGGGTGTGTCTGTGGCACTAGCGTTTTAGACAGTCCAAGTAAGTCCGGAACGTCATTCAGTTTACTTAATAAACAATCGCAATTAAACCCGTGAACTGTATAGCTAAGTAGTTCATCATCATCATCATCATCATCATCAGCCATTTGACGCCTACTGCAAGACATAGGCCTCCTTCGTGGTTTTCATAACCATGGGGGTTTTGCCATAATCGCCACGCTTGGCAGGCGGGTTGGCGATCCTGCGCGTGGCGATTATGCGGTGGGAATCTCAGGAAGACGCTGGTACCCGTCTCCTGGTAATTGATTTCTTTAGTCGCCTCCTACGACGTCCACGGAAGGAAATGGAGTGATGCTATTCTTAATCCGGCGCCACGCGCTAAGTTGTTGTTCGGAGTAAAACCCTTGATTATTAGTACACATTACCGGCCTGACGACACTGGGCGTGTATTCAGCCATAGGAACAACACGATAAACGTATTTGAACCATTAAACAGTGAGTGGTAGTGACTTCCCGCCAAACATACTGACAACCGGCTCCATCCCCTAACAGTCGTCGAAGTAAAACACGAGTTTTATCTACCCCCGGTTTCTCGTAAATAAACCATCTGCTAATCTATTTTTAACAGCTTTCAATAGTTTTTTTGCATGCACTTTGACCAACTGCCAGCTGTCAACAGAAGATTAACAGATTGTTCGCGCACGAGAAACTGAGGGTAAAACTGTCCACGCAAGAATGTACGCAATCAAGAAAGCGGCGTTTTCGCATTACCGCCCCAATTAGCACGCGCAGCCGTCCATAAAATGACAGCCTCATCCAGCCCCTTCCAATCAAAGACCGCGCGAGGAAAGTGTCACTCCGCCCACTTACACGTGTACGATACTTTCCATTCAATGACTATATTAAAGGACTATGGTGGCACTGGCCAGAGTTTACAAAAAATAAAAACCAACTTGGCTTACAGGCTGAGAGCTTACAGGCGTTTCAGAACGGGGTAGATATTAACACGTACACAAAACAAGAAAATAACAAAACAGGCACATGTAAACTTCTTTATGTAGCCTATAGTGCGGGGCACAAGCCTCTCAGAGAGAAAGTATATATGTGCTTAATCATCACGCGGGTCCACCGCGGATTAGCAATTTCAAGCTCTAACGTATCTTTGTGAACATTTCAGACACTCAGGTTTCCTCATAATGTTTTCCTTTACCGTTAGCGAGTGGTATTGCTACTATAACTATAGCAATAATGCAAATAAATAAAGTTATACGCAGTACAAACCCTAAAGTACAACATTACATACCTCACATACCTCAGCGCTTGAAATCGCGGTGGGCACGCTTGGTGATTAAGCCCATACTCTCTCTCTGACAGAAGGCCCGTGCCCTACAGTGGGACCCATATAGGCCGCTTATTATTATGACTACATGCTGTGATTCAACGAGGAAAATCTATCTATACTTACCCAATAATAAAGTTGTAACGAAGCCGTACATTCACTATTGTTTTTAGGTTGTGTTACAACACTATTTTTTTTAGGTTGTAACAAATTGAATAAATAAATGTAAACAAAACAAACTCTTAAGTGACGTGCTCCAGCATAACGAATCCTTGTGTGGAAACTAGGGCTTCGTGCCATCCTTTGTTATTATTTGGAATAAGGCGGACGTTGCAGACCGGGTACACCAAGGAAACGGTGACGAGACTATCTAGAATTCTAGACGGTGGCTCAGGACAGAAAAATCTGGTCTGAGTCGGGGGAGGCCTTTGCCCGTACACAAAAAAAGGCTACGTAAATAAAAAAAATTGAAATAAAAATAAAAACCAACTTCGAAACACTACAGCACTAAAAAGTAAGAAATAATTTAAATAATTAGAAGTATGATGAGAAGAAGATTTTACTTCTCAATTTGGGAGCGGGAGCAAAATAAACAAATCCCTTTTAACCATAATTTACCCTACTTAGTTGCTTTAAAATTTGAAGTTCTCAATTTCCATCTCCGAAAGTCTTCACCAGAAAATCACCAAATTAACTTGGGACTACTTTTACGCTATTTTATGAAACATACGGATATTACTAAAGGATGGTCCTAATTTGGTCGGCCTTTATTGCTGTCCATTGAAGAGTTCCGTTCTCCATCTCTGAAAGTCTTCATCAGATCTTCACCAAATTAAAATGGGATTAAGAATAGCATCACTCCATTGCCTTCCGTGGATGTCGTAGGAGGCGACTAAAGAAATCAATTACCAGGAGACGGGCAGCAGCGTCTTCCTGAGATTCCAACCGCATACTGCGATCGCCAACCCGCCTGCCGAGCTTGGCGATTATGGCAAAACCCCTCATGGTCATGAAAATCACGAAGGAGGCCTATGTCCTGCAGTGGGCGTCAAATGTCTGATGATGTGCAGCAGTTACGTTCCGGGTGACTTTGTACCAAAGATCGCTAGTAAAGTTGTGGACCGTACTAATCCGAAGCCTCCGATCGCCCTGAGTGTCATCGCAACATTAATGAAAGTACACTAATGCGCAGCTCTCGAGGATATTGCGGCAGGAAGTGCAATTACGCTGGATGAAAGTGCCTTCTCTAATGAACGGGGCACCTGTGTGCGTTTATGGCCAGTTGAACATCTTACGTGCGTACGCGCTGTTGTAAATGCAGCAAGTTACTTATTTCAGGAACCCCTATTAAGGCAGTCTATGATACTTAGCCCCGGTTTTTCGTATAGGAACAAGCTGTTAACGCACTGCTAACAGTTATCAGTTGTTTTTGTTTATGATTGGTCAACAGGCAACTGTTTACAGTGGACTAACAGATTGTTAGTGTGCTGTACGAGAAACAGGGAGTAATTCTGGCAAAGATAAATTGGCAAGTTAAGTTATTAGCAAACTAAACAAAATATTGCTATTCCGTTACAGTTAAACATCTAGAAATTACTGGTTATAAAAAATTAGGTAGTTAATTAAGTACAAGCCGAAGAATAGACTTCGCATTATAGGTACAACTTGATGCGGCAAAACCAACTTTAAAATAAGACTACTTTAGGCTTTAAAATAAATTTACATTTAAATTTTGAGAAAAGATCGTCAAAGTGGAGCTTTTTTCGCTGCCTTTTTCTCCACTATAACTCGACCCGAAGACAGCGGATAATACATTGACAATTCAGAATGATACTTAGATTTTTTTAATAAACACTATTAATCAAACTGCATTTCCAATGTGAATGACATCGCTATCATACAGTTTATTGGGATATCAACAAAGCTCCTTACATAGTCTAATTATTTCAATTTGAGCCTACGTCGGTAGGTGCTAATCGGAGAACGGTGTCGTTCAGGTGCTAATACGTACAAAACGAAGCGGCA
Organism: Yponomeuta evonymella; assembly: GCA_963969515.1. NCBI lineage: Eukaryota > Metazoa > Arthropoda > Insecta > Lepidoptera > Yponomeutidae > Yponomeuta > Yponomeuta evonymella. The sequence goes on from OZ018354.1 coordinate 4,005,107, forward strand.
ACTGTTACTTTTAGGTCACAAGACTCGAGCGTTGGTAGCGCATCGGTAGAACGCCGGCCTCACATGCGGGAGGTCGTGGGTTCGAATCCCGGCATGACTTTGTTTTCTAAGTTAATTTACATTTATGAAGTTTTAGTAGCAATACCATTCGCTCATTTTGAAGGAAAACATCGTGAGGAAACCCTAGTGTCAGAGGTATTTAAATATCTTAGCGCTTGGTATGTACTTGGTATGTAGCGCTTGGTATCCGTGTGGTGCCGGATTAAGAATAGCGTCACTCCATTTCCTCCCGTGGATGTGGTAGAAGGCGACAAAGGTAATCAATTACCAGGAGACGGGCAGCAGCGTCTTCCTGAGATTCCAACCGCATACTGCGATCGCCAACCCGCCTGCCAAGCGTGGCGATTATGGCAACACCCCTCATGGTTATGAAAACCACGAAGGAGGCCTATGTCCTGCAGTGGGCGTCAAATGGCTGATGATGATGATGATTGGTATGTACAACTAAGAGGCAAAGTGCGAAAATCTCAGGTCTAACTCATTCGACAACTTACTGGGCTCGGTGCATTGACTTGAGAAAACTTGAGGTGCATTGCGTAGCAGAATGTACTTGTTAATCTGTGGGTTAATCATTGTACGTCGAAATGTCATAGTAAACCACGAATTGATTTTTATTAGGTGTTGGCAATTACTTTCTCAACAGTGTTTGTTCCGGGAGCTACCTGTGGATGCTTTGTGAGGCAAAATCTATTACGATTTCTCTGTACGGAGGAATACATAAAAAGCGCAAATCTCACAAGCGTGAGTACTTTGAAACCTAACACGTAACTAAACCCTTTCCATGCAACTACGGTTTAGACGTGCGCTTTTTAATTTCGTTTTATCTGTGGACCCTTTGGTATAGGTCTGCGGAGCCCAGGTTATGAAACTCTAGGCTAGAGAAAATTATTGTCTACATTTTCCTACAGCGTATGTAAATATAGATCACTTTCACCATAGACAACTTATGAGCCTTTAGAGGCGCTGAGAGTGGAAATTGTAACTTTCATTCCGATACAGTTGTGCTAATAACTGTGCATTCTGAGGCCGACAGTTAGCCATTATGCAGTTGGTATTGGATTGCATTGCAATCGAGATTGTTTTCGTGACTATGCGGAATGTGTGTCCTATTCTGTGCACTGTGCACTTTTTGAAGTAAAAAGTTGCAATTGTACAACTTTTCACGGAAATTTTACGGTGATTCTGTAACACGCGAAATCACATGTAAGTGTACGCACTTGCGATTTAATATTTGAAGGAATAATCACCGCGAGAACAAATATCGCGCGGTGAGATTTCCCGGTGCGGCCTAAGCGTGAAGGTAGACGACGTGCAGCCATTTACAGTCTATTATTTTAATCTAAAAGGCAATAGAAATATAGTATATTGCTCCTATGTCGCCTATTTTTGCAGGATATTTCCGTCTTTTCATTTTCGAATTGGGGATGGAATATCATTTATACCTTTGGTAAAATGTGACATTATGAAGTAAATAAATATCCTAACCCATAGAAATGCAAATAACTTAATTTATGTTTTTGTTGCAAAGTCGCCCGCAAACTAACAGAGTATGCTAATAAAAAGCCGTGTTCGAATATAATATTTTCCCTCTTTAAAATGCGTAAAGAGAGCCACCATAATATTCAAATTCAGCGTAGTTCCTTTTTCATAGTTTCTAGAACAGACTCTACATTTTGAATTCTTTATAATTACTCAATTAAGTGACGCAAGAATACTGTTCACTTCTAATTGTTTTAACCAATCTTTTGTTACAATAAATGTCAGAAACCGCTCATAGTTAGTTACTTTCACTTGAGGAAAAAAATACTATTCTCATATCAAGATGGTTTTGTCAAGAATGCCGTGAAATGTTAAAGACACGACTAACTTTTAAAATAAAATAAAGTACATTAAAAAAGAAAGAGAGAGCCGAGATGGAAAGCAGGAGCGGAGACCTTTACCTAGCAGTGGGACACAAAAGAGGCTAAAAAAAGAAAATGCTTGATAAATATTGAGTTTGAGAGAATCTTGAACGCCTGGATAAGATGGATGTTCAGCGCGTCAAGAGCCTGGTTGTTATTTGTACAGGTTTTACATAACATAATCCTGACACCTTCCAGAGATAGGAATTTATAATCATCGACCTAAAAAAGCCTACAATGATTCCAAAACATTTATTCAGTCTAATAAAGTTACGATAAGTACTATGTGCCGCCCCAAAGGTGTCTTAATCGCAATTAAAATTCAGCCGTTCCATTCTGTTACCGCCCTTCGACACTAAGATGTATAGGACAGCTAATATAGAGATAGAGAACACTTTATTGTACATAAAAAAGGAAATTACACAGGTAAGTATTTTTTTTTTGCGATTTTAAAGTATACTGAAGAGACGTGATGGGGAAAAGGCCTATAGGTACCCAGCAGTGGGCCGAGGTGGGTTGATGATGATGATGATGTTGATATGGACGAGTGGAACCTTTTATTAGTACAAAATACATCCTGTATTTGTTTGGCGTATTTATTAACGTTATTGAAAGACCTTAAACTTTGCAAGCCATAAATCAAGGCAAACAATTGCACATTCCACAATTCAAATGATCGTCAGAAAAGTGACATTTATCAGCAATTTATTTAATAGATTCCTTCCGTCGTTGGCTGCGTGTCACAAAGGAATTATTATACAGCGTGTCGGAGGCAGTTAGCGTAATTTGAACATTCACATTATAAAGTGGTGGTATGGGCAAGGCCTTGCACTTGGTCAGAATAAATTAAGAGCAAAAATGTCAAGCAAAAGTTAATTATTGACAATAGTCATAATACGATCTGAAATCAACTCTATGACCTTGTAAAAGTTGACTAGTTGTCGTGACACATACTTGTGTTTCGTTTTATTCAGCTTTCAGACCAGTGCACTGATAACTCTACTTTATATATGGTTCTTATCTCACCTGTGCCATTTTTGGGTTATTATTTAAATAAATACTTTTTTATTTCCTCTATCTTATATTGCTTGGGTGTAAACATTCTGTTTTAAACACGATAAGTTAGTATTTAATTTTTTTTTTATTTTGAAATCTTAGTCAAGAAATTTGGTTGATATTTCTTGAATTAGAAAAAAGAAAGAAAGAAAAAAGAAAGAAAGAAAGAAAGAAAAAAAAGACCTTAATTATAACAAGGAGACACATCACAGAAAAAAACAAACAGATAAGTGAAATAATAATATAAATAACAGAGAGAATTAATCAGAATTAATGAGATGGGTGCGGGTGTATGAGATGAAATAAATCGTACGGTACATTCATTAGACAGCCGGTCAACCACTACATTTTTCTAGCAAATTCGCCCTCAACGTAACTGATTAGAGTGCACATTTGTAAGGTTGATGTGCTACCGACTGTACAAGTACGCGAACTTCAGTACATTTTCCTACATTGTATAAATGCAGCCATTTGACCGCATGCTAGGTAACTGCTAGTGCCTTTACCCAACGGGGTCTAATACTGATGCGTAGTCAATTTTTCTTTCAGATTTTTCCCAATTAAAACACATGACATATGAAAGGAAAAGCACTCTGATTCGAATCGTGTGGAGAAGAAAGTGAGGCTGTTCACGCTCCTATTGGGCTGACTGTAGGCGTGTAGCAATTAGTTGTCTCAATTGACAATTACGCAGTACCTATCTATGGCCGTTATGGGATCATAAAGAGCGTTATGGTGAAGAAAAACTTTCACTAAATTCGCGTCTTTATAGGCTTCTCGTAGCGTAATGTTCGTGGTGGTATGTCTTATACAGGGTTATTTCTCAAAATTCCTGAAACATCTCGGTTAGAGTTTTTTATTTACACCAAATTGTGTACTACTTTTGATTTTTTTTTGTTTAATTTTCCATTTTATGATAAAAGTTATGTATGAAATTTTCGTAGTTTTTCTGCTTGTTGTGGCGCTGTTTAATATATAGTGCTTAAAAGCATGTGTGTTACGTAGAACGGACGTTCCTGTATGTAGGGCAGTGATTTTGAAGGCTGTGACGTTGGTAGAGCGAGCAAAGCGCGAGCTTGATAAAATGATATAAACCCGATTTCATAAAACACTAACCCCCAGTTTCTCGTACACTAACAAGCTGTTAATCTACTGTTAACAGCTGTCAATCGACCAAAGTGCATACAAAAAAACCTAATGACAGCTGCCAACAGTAGATTAACGGCTTGTTAGTGTACGAAAAATCGGGGGTAACTCTTCTTGGGGTGATTCAAGAATTGTATTTTTAAATGACATTGATGTTTTTATAATTCCAAGCCTACTCCATCTAATGTCTCCCAGACCCTACAGAGACTGAATTGTAATTTCACTTGTCAGTTATAGGTTGCCACTAGACGTCATAATTTGTTCAGATGACGTCTAATGGCAACGCCCAGAATTTTAGATAATTTCAATTTCGTAAGGTCCATGTGATTGCGTTGTGTGGTTGTTACTATAATACAGGGTGTACTAGTTAATTCTAGTAAGAGGAAAACGTCTAATTTGCAAAACAAGTATAAGCTGTGCCATACTCTGAACTCACTAAAACGATCACCCCGAAGACAAACAAAACTAACACTATTAGACATTGACACCATTCAATAAACTTTTAAAATTGTGAAGGCACTTTCTGGATTACCACAAAACAGACACAAGTCTAGCTTAGAATCCGCTGTCAAAGTTCACCTAGTTATGTACAATTTCATCAGTAACCTACATTACAAACTACATTATACGTAAATTAAAATCAATAAAAACATACAAATACAAATTTAAATAATCTTAATCACACATGTCAATAAAATACCTAAAACTATATAAATATTATTAATACATAGACTTCATTAAAATGTGTATTACATCCTGAACTGTAACGCATTTATAAAAGTTTTGTGGTTTTTAAATAAATATTTTTTAATTTCCTTTATTTTTATAAGCCAGAGGTCGCGGGTTCAAGACCGCCATGGGTGGAATGTTTAGCCTCTAAATAGGTTTTCAAAATTGTCCTCTTCACGGGTTAGTGCAACAAAAAGAATAATGTAATTACTTTATTTTTGTTTTTTTTCGCGATTTCAGTTTACCTCACAGTGAAAGTTCTTAGTATTGACGAGTAGAACACCTTGTTTTTTAAGTATAATGGGATTTTGTTCCACCCTGTATTGATTACCTCGTTTTTATAGCAGCATCACGTCTGATTACCATGATGAGACAGTGGGTTCGATTCCCACTGGAAGCCGCCGTACACTTGTACAAGTGGCCTCAATCTCGGTGTATTTCCGTGTTTGTGTCGTCCTTGCCTGGTTACCATAGCACAGGGAATCCTAGTTTGGGATTAGGACAAGTGATTGTGTTGTGTGGAAGTTATTATTATTATTATGTAGTTAAAATTCTAAGCAAAGCAATATTGTTTAAGACTAATCATGTTAGGTATAGCGTGAAGGAAGAAACGGCTAAGCATCCACATCCGCAGAATACCGTGAGAATCTTCCGTACTATTGTCTAGTTAAGAATATCAGCATCAAGTTTGCTGGTAGACTAAATAAAACACGTATTATCATTTACTAAAAGTTCACCCATATTTTGGATTGAGAACTCAAATTAAATTTTATTTCGGGGATCCACTGCACTGTTAGTAGGTAAGATGAATATTAGTACGATTCAGGAAATACTATAATCATTAGCTTGGAAAACCATGAGAGAAGAATATCCCGCAGTGGGCGTCAAATGGCTGATGATGATGATGATGATGATGATGATGATGATAATCAATACTAAGACTCCAAGAATTGATGCGAATTTTGAAACAAGCAGAGCTGAAAGCCTATTAAGTTTTTCTTGTGTTAAAAATAAGAAGGCATTTACAGAGTTACGTATTTCTAAAATCATATAAATGTTTGCGATTCATGAAACATCCAAAAAATGTTCAAGAGTCGTAGAACAAAAGTTGTTTTAAATGACAATCTCTAACCGAAATGTCTCAGGAAATAACCCTGTGTGTTATGCTATAATTCAAAATAGGAATTTTAAAGAAAAAATCGAAGTTTTAAATGTTCGAAAATAGGATCGCGGCTTTATTCCAACGACAATAAAAAATCGGCCAAGTGCGAGTCGACATTCGAGATCTATATAACATTTGAATATTTGCCGTTATTAATATCGACCAAAAAACGGCAAAAGAATGACGTTTGTTGTATGGGAGCCCCCCTTAAATATTCATTTTATTCTGTTTTTAGGATTTGTTGTTATAGCGGCATCGGAAATACATCATCTGGGAAAATTTTAACTGTCTAACTACCACGGTTCTTGATATACAGCCTGGTGACAGACGGACGGACGGCCTGACAGCGGAGTCTTAGTAATAGGGTCCCTTACCCCTTGGGTACAGAACCCTAAAAATGTGACCCCTCCAAAACAGCGTTCGTCAACAGCATCGCCGGAAGTGCGGTAGGCTGCACTCTCCAACCGTCTTTTGTGCATCGTCCTAACAATGTTTTGTTTACATTATCTCTAAAGGTCAATTTTTAAGTAATAAGTCGTGTTGCTTACAGGTCTTTTTACATTTAAAACCTGAGGTCAATTTGTTTTGTAGTTTTAAATGTTTTTTTAATACCTGTTTCAGAGAGGTCCGATCAAACTTAAGCTTTATTATGAAATCAGCTTCGAATGTTAAATTTTATTGTAATAATGAATAGAATAACCCCCTTGTGTTTCACCGCACCTTTCTGAAAAACCCGATGTATAGCTTTCTTAAATAGTCAAATAGAGAACATTTTATTGTAAACAAAAAAGGAAAAAAAAAACAGAACATGCAGACCAAAGACAGATAGACAAAAATATACTTTATTGTACACCAGAGCACATGACAAAAAAATAAACAGAGCTTTTTAGGGTTCCGTAGTCAACAAGGAACCCTTATAGTTTCGCCACGACTGTCCGTCTGTCTGTCTGTTCGCGGCTTAGAACAGATACTTTAACTACTAGAGAGCTGAAATTTTGCATAGATATACATATTTAATACGCCGACAAAACGGTCAAAGTAGGGCGTCCCCTCTCTCCCCCTCTCCCGGCTAAACGGTTGATTGTAGAAACGTGAAAAATTTCAATAATGAAAAACTAAAAAAATCAATAAAGGAAAACTATCACGGCTAAGAAGGCTTTACAAGTTAACGAGTAATAGACGACCAAATTGTAAAAGGAAAACGTACAAAATCCATTGAAATTTACTTTGATGAAGTTGTTAGTTGTGTAAAGCAGATAAAAAAGCCCTCTTTCTACGGAACCCTACACTGCGCGGAGCCCGACACGCACTTGGCCGGTTTTTTTCTTAGTGAGAAGCGACAAAAACAAATAAATTATTTGAACAGGTGTAGTTTAGAGGATGATAGAACCGCACAGGATGCTAAAATTGGTAAAAGTGCAAAACCTGGGTAAAACACGAGTCCCGGCACGCACTTTTACATGACGGTATGTAATTACTGAACAGCAATTCACCGCATAGTTGTAAACATGCACTTATCCCCAAATGGGTACCATTTTGTTGAACTGTAAGCTTTGTGACAGTTTGTTGTATACAGATACATCCGGGGGAAAAGTCTACTAAATGTAAAATCTGGAAAATTTAAAAGTATAAGCACAGAAACAGCTGTCTTATTGACACGTGTTTTAGTCTACAAACCAATAATCGCATTCCGATAGTAAACATAGACGCTCGCGAAACAGAATATCCACCGGGTCATAGTGACACAAAGACCTACGGAGCGACTAGTCTTAGACTAGTGGATAGAGTACCAAATGCCGTCATCCGACGTCGGACGAAGGTTGATGATATTGGCGATCGAATCTCAAGTCTGAAGTGGCGATGGTCGGGACACCTGGCGAGGCGGGAAGACGGCAGGTGGACCAGGGCCTAGATTCTGTTAATGCATTGTAGTAACATGACAACTGCATGAACATGGCGGTTTTCATTTCATGGCTGCTTTAAGTCTACGCGGGCACACCCATCTTCTAGGCGTCAATGGTACGAAAAAACACGTCACGTGACCCGACAGTGTACCTGTCATTATACTACAATGCACTAACAGAATCGAGGCCCAGGGAGCCGATTCTCACTTCATTAGCAAATAATTCGTATACTACTCTAAGGCGTATGACTTGAATTCTACATAAAAAAGTCGAACGACAGCTAAAATCTGTATTCTGAACGCCATTCTACATTAAATTCGAATGAAAAAATAAATGTCTAACGACTTAAAACAGTTATCTGTGAATCATACGTTCCATTTTCTCGATTGTAAATTGAAAGTTAGTCGAATTTTATAACATTTACAATTTCACTTTTAAATTGATACATTTTGCGGCAAAATTTTAATTTATGTGTTATTTTATAGACTAAAGAAACCATTTAGGTATAAAATACATGGTATTAAAAGTTAAATAAAATTAACTCTCAAAATTTTCAAATGAAATGTAACCTATAACGAAACGTCAACTGATCGTCGACTTGTGTGTGGTGTTTGTTTGTTTACAAATCACAAACTTTTCATGCAAAAACAAGAAATCAGAGCAAGTCAAGGAGTAAAGAAACAATGGTTAAAGGGGCTTAAAAAAAAGGAAAGCTGGCTATGCTTCGGCCAGTCAGACGAGGAGGCTCACTGAGCTGCTGGATGCCGACCCCGAGCTAAGATCGGGGAAGTTTTCCGCCCATTAAATAAACTCACGTTGGTTTTCAAATCAATTTCCTTTTGTGGGACGAGAGGTTCTACTATACTTATGAGATTCCTTGCTAAGTATTTCGAGAACCGAAAGCTCTTTAAAATCAGCGTCGCTCATATCAAATGGCTCTACCCTTCATGTAGCACGGCGCCTTGGTGTCGCTGAAGCTATTGCCGCTTCACTCAAAATTTTTTCAACAAAAGCAGCTACAAACTTGTTCATTTTTAGTAGCACCATACTCCAAAAGTTTTTCAAAAGTTTCCAAATCTAACCTAACATCTTTCTTCTTTGGACTTTCCAATCAAGAAACGTCAACTATCAATGAATGCGTTTAAATTTCATACGCCTTTTGCCAGTCGCATGGTAATTACCATGCGACAACATGACATCTCAAAGCGAGCGAAATTTATTAGCAAATTTGCGCATACGACTTTGTGAGAATACGTGAAACTGATTTTTATGCGACAAATGTCTAATCCTTCGAATATTTTGCGTGTACGCTTTCAATTCGCATGGGCGAGAATCACCCCCCTGGGCAGTAACGGGGTGGCGGCCGACAACCGGGCGGCGGCGGTCGGTCGGTAGACCAACAGCCCGATGGTCAAACGATGTGGCCAGGTCGGCAGGGGCTTGTGGATGCGAATGGCGAGAGACCGCGAAAGATGGCGTGACGGGGAAAAGGCCTATACCCAGCAGTTGTGCAGAGGTTGGCTGATGATGATGATGAATAGTAAAAGGTAAGAATTCAAAGTTTTTTAAAGCCTTCAAGGCTTGTAATAAGCTCTGTCTGTATGTTGTTCTTTATGATATTCTCTAATCTCTGATGATTCTTCTAAATGTTATTACCAGATTGATCGACAGAGAGATTGACGAAAGAAATATATCGAGCGAATGCGGGTGGAAGGGCCGGTAAGGGACGAGCCAGGCGGACATACTTCGACCAAATAGACGCGCGTGCATGCAACGACTAATGAATATTGAGGAAGCGAAAGTGATCTGTCAGGATCGTAGCAAAAGGCAGTCCCTGGTCTCTACCTACCCCTCTCGGATACAGGCGTGAGTTTATATTATGTTATGTAATAAAAACAAAACAAAAAACCACCAAGAAAATATCACAACATAAATTTTATAAAAAAGAAAGGAAAACGAAAGGTCACGTCGTGTCCCTGTTGCTACAAATGCCAACTGACTCAGCAGTATGCTGAGGGTCAAGCCTTCAGCGCTGATTATCAGCCAGTTCCAGGAGCTGCCCCGCGAGCGTCACGCGGTGTGGTACAACGGTGAACAATACTATATAGAATAGAATACTACTTTATACAGAACAATAATTATATACAATAGAATACGCGAATTTAAGTTGGAACCATTCCGTGTGGCGCCGGATTAATAATAGCGTCACTCCATTTCCTTCCGTGGATGTCGTAGACGGCGACAAAGGAAATACATTACCAGGAGACGGGCAGCAGCGTATTCCTGAGACTTCAACAGCATACTGCGATTGCCAACCCGCCAGCCAAGTGTGGCGATTACGGCAAAACCCTTCATGGTTAGGAAAACCATAAAGGAGGCCTATGTCCTGCAGTGAGCTTCAAATGGCTGATGGTGACGATGAAAGTTGGAGACCCGATTATATAGCACATATTTGTACAGGTTTTTTTCCACTTTCTCGTACAACATGTACAAGACAGGGGCATAATCCTCCGCGGACAACCGTAATTCTAGTAAAAACAATCGATAAGCTAAGCTATCATTGAGAGCAGCTCATTTTATGTGACCCAATCAGCAGTGGGATGTAAGCCGAATCAAGAGCGATCATTTCGCTCCTAATCGCGCTAACTGTCGTGATATTTCCTTGCTTGGTATGTGAATCGAGATCAACGTTACGTGTTTGTAGGCAAGCTTCGGAATCTCTGACTAGCTGCGTTCATTCCCCCGTGTAATATTTATACAATGACATGTGTTATCGAATTAACGCAAAACCTGAGAACCGTTTCCTTCATCATAATCAGCCTATATACTGTAGGCTGTCCCACAGTATGCCAGGAGAGAAAGTATTGTGCCCACCGCGGGTTGGTGATTTCAAGCACTAAAGTATGTGAATAGCTCAGACACTCAGGTTTCCTGACGATGTTTTCCTTCACGGTTAGCAAGTGGTACTATAACTTCACAAATGTACATAACTTAGAAAACAAAGTCACAGGTAATCGAACCTGAGTCTCTCGCTTCCGAGTCCAATGTTCTAACCACTAGGCTACCACCGCTCCTACCGTTTCCTTAGTGTCAGTAATTAAACCAATTGGAATTGGCAGAAAGCCTTGTTTAGTAAATTAATATGCGACAACTGAGAAAACCTCACAAAGTAGAGCTACAAGGTGCCCTAGTCCCAAGCTGGAAAACCCTCTGCTAAGCAAGAAACACACAAGGATTTACTGTCGTTTTCCAAGCAGGTCCCTCCGGTATACAGGCATGAGTTTATGTTTTAAGGGTATCTGTATGTGTTGAGGTTTTTTTGCTAATGTACAGTACAACGTGTAACTAGACGAAAAACCTGAACTGAAAACATTTTCAGTACTTATCGATAAATATACCCTTTCCAAATTACGAGTATCCTTCCATCCTTCTTTGGCAGTCGGGTCTTAGTTTGACCTCATTCACACATGAATTAATAATGAAATGCACATTGGATCTATCCAAATTAGGACAGCTCAGAGACAAATTCTCACGAGCACCCATGGTGGTGACGTCACACGCGTCGAATCCCCCATCCGGTGGAATCACGCTCCGGTTCACAGAGCGGATTGTCAAGCGAGATTGTCCTCCAGCGCCGCCACCCGTGACCGGCTGGTTAAGGCTTTAATGGGGGTCATGCCTTCTCATCTCAATGATGAGTCGGTTTTGTGTTTAACTATTGACGAATTATTATTGAATGAATGATTGGACTATTTATTACCACAAACATGCTTATATAACAATAATAGTATTTATAAACAGAGAAGTGTGCGTACGTATGACAATGATACATACTGTTTTAGCGTTTGCTTTTGTATTGGTTTATTTGACTTTAAATTACCTAACTTAAGTCAGAGAATTATATTTCTGCTTACTTCTTCAGGGATATGTTCTGCGTGTATGTATATTGCAACGATATGCATTTCTTTCTGTAATTACAGTTATTATCGTCGTCGTCGTTCTAAAGACATGAACGCGTTTGCCTTTAGTAGTAGACACCCACGTTTGTTAGCTTCAAGGGCTCGGTTCTCGAAGGGTGCAAACGGAACCCTATCACTGTGCCTACAACGTCAGTCTATCTGACCTATTATAAAAATTCTTTTATAAGGTGTTAAGTTAAAATTTTCATTGGATGTATATGAAACGGTAATAAAATTAGGCACTGTAGTTTAAAAACAAATAATCAAAACCGGCCAAGTGTGAGTCAGACTTCCTCTCGTGGTCTCGACCTGAATAAAGAAAAGACACTTGCAAGGTAAATACCTACGTAATAATATATTTACATTGGTACGGCGCCCAATTCGACATTGTATCAACAAAATCAAAAAGCTCCTTCGTATTGTTTATTACTGTTTATTTATATACTGTTGAAATTAAAATTTCAAATCGCCACTGACCATCGAACGAAACCGCGCGTGATCAATTTCCCCCGCTCAATTTGTCACAGCCGTGAATTTACGCCGCCATCCATCCATCATGCGAAACACACCTGCGTATTAGCGAGACGAAATTATATGGCAGCTTACCACTCGGCGGCATATAACTTTCATAATGACTTCCACACAACACAATCACTTCTCCTGGTCCCATACCCTGTATCCTGGGAACACATTAAATAATTTCCAATAGCTCAACCACCTAACGGTTCTTGGCTCGCTACCAAACACTTTTGTAGCTGATACTTTGTTACGAATGGGGCAAATTAGTGAAACGCTGCTGTTTATTTATCTCTATAGGAGTAGCGGCGCATCACGCACACATACTTATACCTTACAATAACACTAAACGTACTTCAGACAGACAGAGTCTAAACAGACTGCGGTACTTTGAATTGGAATAGACTGTACGTACACACACCCATCAAATGAAATGACTTTCCCTTATTACGAGTCGATGCGTTGTGGAATCGCAACGAGCGTTTCATTGTCACACGCGGTTTTTTGGGCTTCTGAGAGCATAACTTATGCTTTTAGTTGAGAATTTAGACAATTCAGCTGCTACGCTTCATGTTATCTACCCAGCATTGTCTGACATAATGAAATTAGAAGTAATAGTTGGTAGTATAGATTGCCAGATTGTTCAGGGGATTCATAAGCAACATATATACGTCCCACTGTAGGGCACAGGCCTTCTCTCAGAGAGAGAGTCGTGCCCACCGCGGATTGGCGATTTCAAGCGCTGCGCTGAGGTATGTAAATAGCTCAGACACTCAGGTTTCCTCACGATGTTTTCCTTCACAGTTAGCGAGTGGTATTGTACATAACTTAGAAAACAAAGTCATAGGTACATGCCCGCACTGTACTGGATATTTTGTCTTTAAGTGCGTTGGAGAAAGAATAATGTACTACAACATCCACATTTACACACGTGCACACTAATTGGGTATAAATGAGTTACTTTTAAAGCGGAATTTTGTATGAAAATACTGACTTATGACGTCACATTTCAGAGCACTCTTTTTATGTTTAATCTATTTAAAAATTGTAATAACTAGTAATTGACTAAAAAAGATACATTTTTGATATATTTTGTAATTTTTGTTTTAATCGAGCATATGAAATAATTTATTGTTGATCGTGTCAAATACCGTACTGGTTAAGTTCCGGTTGACTTTGCAACGAACAGCAAGGGTTAATCTGCTGTCGACTGGACGTAAATGGGCATCGTATCAAACTTTAGTAATACTTAGTAACACATGTCATTACTCTGAGTGTACCCAGAAAGAAATATTTACAAAGAAACATAAGCGCATGACTTTACTTCGTTTCGCTTTGATTTAGAACTGTCTAACACTCTTAAGTATAACCGTGATGTGCGGTCAGTCGTCATTGATTGTACTGTTTGGATTCTACATACAAGGTGTAACAAAATCGAAGGTTCTACTCGTCAATATAAACAACTTTTACTATAGGAAAAACATCGAAATAGCCAAAAAATATGAGCAGTTTCATACTAAAGTTACCACCAGCTGTTTTAAAATAGTCTGGAAAGGTGTTCTTTTTTTTGTATTGACGATTAGAACCTCCTATTTTCGGACACCCTGTATAAGTTGGTTGTTAATTTTTCCTTAAGTTATGGCGTCGGCATCCTTGACTGCAATGCAGGTGAAGGGTCACTACCATCGCAACTAATAAACTAACTAACGTACCACAATAACTAGCCATCAAAATAACAGCTCAGCACGCATGTTAGCGTTAATGCCAGCGTAATTAGCGGTTCTTTATCGAATATACTCCAACACAACACATTGATTTTGCAATACTTCGATAACGGGAATCTTGCGAGTGTAAAATATGTAGAGATGAAAACGCTAAACGGACTTTGTTGATGGTAACAAATTCCATGCCTGCTTGCAAAAATATATTATTGCTCAATGTAAAATCAAGTGTGCAGAAATTATTAATTGCCGAAGTTGTTTTGTTTTGGACAGTAAAACTAAAATCATACTGCATGGTTAAGAAATCATGCTATTCTGAGATCTGGACTCGGTGGAATCAAATGCCAAAATGTTACATTCGCTAATTCCTTTAACCTGAAACCATTATGGTTTAGCCCAGTGAACTGTTACATATTCGTAGACTTCCGTATACCGGCAGCTTCTGCATCATAATTAATGAATGTTGCCAGTTGCGCGTTTAGATCATTTGGCCGATTCGTATGTTAATCGCAAGCGCAGGTCGAAAGTGTGTCGAATGGCCGAGTTACAGTTGGCATCATGAGCGAATTTAGAACGGTTTTAGTTAATTAGGAAAAAAACATTGCAACCATAAACAAGTTAGAGTAGACGTATTAAGTATTTTTTTTTATTGTAAAGAAGTTTACAGAGATTCAAGTAAAGAATACTGGTCGGCGATATTTATATTGGCGAAGCATTATGTAAAATTTACTAGGTCAGTGAGAGATGTAAACTTACAATATCTTTTGGATTCTTTGAAAGTTTATGAATTGACTTTTTATTTTGAATTGACCTAATGTTTACAGAAAGTATGTCATGTCACTCATGACTCAATCGACAGATGAATGGATATTTATTTATTTAAGAAACATCCAACAGCACTGACTAAATAAAAAAAATACATAACACTGGTTGGCGTGTTACCACACATACATTTGACATTTAATTTATTATAGTGTTAAAAGGTACTATGAGTACAACACTGAACTTAACAAATTCAGCCACTTTTACACAGAACCTATTAATACATTATACTTAGAAAAGTGGAATAACTTTATTCCACTTTTACTTAAAGCAGCTTCACATTATGCGTTAGCTAACAAGCGTTTGTGGGCACCAGCTGTAATTTATAATTCTCTTTATGTGCCAGTAATTCTCTTTATGTATGTGCTAATGCAGGAAATGACTTTTGTGATTTCTGTTTTATTTACAACACAACTTTGTATCATGCGCTAAGAGAGAGGGTCTTTCGCAGAAGAGTGAATTAACACTGAATTTAAGTAGGTACCTACTAACACACAGATAAGAACAAACAATTCCTGAATAATACCTTAAAAAACGGTCAAGTGCGAGTGGAACTCGCGCACGAAAGGTTGCGTACCATTATCTACACAACATTTGAATATTTCAAGCGTCTACCTATTGTCGTTAATATCGTTCGTTGTATGGGAGCCCACCTTAAATACTTATTTAATTCTTTTTTAGTATTTGTTGGTACAGCGGCAATAGTAATACATCATCTGTGAAAATTTCAACTATTTAGCTATTAGGGTTCATGAGATGCAGCCTGGTGACAGACAGACAGACAGTGGAGTCTTAGTAATAGGGTCCCTTACCCTTTGGTTACGGAACCCTAAAAAGAGTCCTAAAGAGTCACCCGTAGACGGGGAACTACCAATAAATGTTGATGAAGCAAACCCTGGTCTCAAGTGGCTCCGGGATATAGGTATGTACTTGTATTGTCCTTTTACATTTTCCACTTTAACCCGAGTTTAACTTTAACTTGACTCTTTCAAGGTGAAAACATTGAATGAACATAATTCCATCGATGAAGCAAAAAGTGTGCCCTATAAACAACTCGCCATTGAGAAATCGACTCACAAATGACTTTTTTTCTGCATACAATCGAAGCCGCTAAGTCGAATACAGACAATCAGAATCGACTGCGTTGGAAAGTGCTGAGTTTTACGTCTGAATACGTGTTCTCGGTTAGAAGAAAAAAACAATAATCAATATGCAATTATACATGTTTTTTTATATTCAATGGAAATAACAACAAATGGACGTTGTATCGAAAAACGATCTCTATGGGGGTTACTCTTAAAGTATATTCTTATTTAAACGCATCTTAATGACCAATTCGGTAATTGAAAGACATTATTAAAAGGATTACAGTTAACGTTATTTATTCAAATAATTTCAATCAATCTTATCAGACATATTTTCTAGAATTTATTAAATAAAATACTGCTATGAAGAGGTGGATAAAATCTCTGGTAGAGATGTCATCGAAGCAGTAAAGTTTTCTTTTTTACGTAAGTGGCACTTACTCCCTGGTTCTAGTACACCAACAATGTGGGAATCTAAAATTAACAGCTGTCAGTTGTGCAAAAATTGCATATAAAAGAAAAACCACTGACTGTTGTCACAGATTAGTACCGGCGCTTAGTATTTACGTATACTTCAAACGTTGAAAAGACCGTTCGGTTCACGAGTAAGCCCCCTGAAACGTTGCGTGCCGGATTGTTTCAAACCCGAGAACTTTTCTCAGTTGATTGTACGATAATTACCGTAAACACGATCGCGATGTTACTTAACACGACACCGTCGATTGTTTTTCTGTATATCTACTACGTAGTTTTTTATTAGCTGCCTGTAACGTCTCCTTGAACTCCACAGAAATTCTACCACTCACACAAATCCTGAAAATCAAAACGCACCCATTTCCCACTCCAAAGTTAACACCCAAAGAACGAACACAGAATCACTTCCCTTACACCAAAGGCACTTTAAAAAAATCACCAAATACAAACAAACCTGCGGCGTGTCGGTCTTCTCAGTGAGATTCTCGAACCGGGCCAGGATCTCCTTCACCGACACTTTGGGCTCCGTGGTTTCCTCGTGTATCGTCTCCATGTGACCACTAGACGACGACGAGTAACTCTGCGAGTACTTCTTACTCATCCTATCCAACACTTTTTTGACCTCCTTGGGTTCCGGGTCCCGCGTATCCGCGCCTGAATCGGAATCTGTCGCGGACGCATCGGCGCTCGAGACCGCACCCTCCGAGGAGTTTATCAGGGAGTCTAAGCTGGCCGTCCGCTTTGGCTGATCATCGAAATCGAAGCCGTAGAGACGCTGCAGGTGGCGCCAGTTGTCGCGCATGGCGGAGGAGAGGCGCGGACGCTGCATGGTGCGCGCGGGCACGCGGCGGAAAGCAAACTGCGCGTGCGCACGACCCCCATACTGGCCGCGCGGTCAGCCCGGTCGATGAGCCGCGCCGGCCAATCGGCCGTCAAGGGTGGATCAACAATTTCGGCGGCCGATTGATAGTGTTGAGCGTTGACGCGCGATTATGAGAGGCGTGTTTATGAATAGTACTTTCGTTTACGTAAGTGATTAAGTGCTCTTGGAGATGAGCGGAACGCGTTCGCTAGAGAGTGCAGTCGGATTCGTAATGAAATAATTAGATAGAAATCTAGCGGCTGCCGAGTGCAATAGAAATGAGTTGCGGTTTTCAAATTAATTAATTTTAACTTAAACACAGCCTGACCGAACTCATAGAATGTTCTAGTAGATAAAATCTGTAAAATTAAATACAGAACATAGAGATATGACCTAGCTGGTCATAAATATCTCTATTTAGGGGTAGCTTGGAAGAAGGCCGAGGAGGAAGTTTAATCAGTGATGACTCTTTACCTTATAAAAGTATTTTTTATAACTACTTCTACCTATATCACTATAAGATAGGGTCCGGTGAAACTAAACGCTATTTTACTCCTCAATCCAAACAACTTTTAATCTTTGTGTAGCATAGTAAAAATACTTCTTTAAGGTTAAGAATCATCATTGGTTAAGCCTACTCCTCCCCCTTCCCAAGGCACGCCATTTTTTTGTCGTCGACCATTCCCATCCATCCGCTACCAGCAATCTGCCTCAGGGGATAGGTGGCGATGGCGGGACGATCTCTCTTTTTCACGATTCACCTTTTTGCCCGGATGACTGAGTGTGGCCCAAGAAAGGGATGAGTGGAAGATCATTAACCAGCAGTGGGACATAAACGCGGCTAACTAAAACAAAAATGTCTTAAAGACTACAGTCTCTGAGTTATCACTGTATTGTCATTAGCTGTATTGACACAGCTATTTATATTTATCCATGTCAGATGATTTATAAATCATCTAACATGGATGTTACAAGCCTCCGTTTTCCTAACTCGTTTCCTAGTGTAAGTGTAACCGCAATACAAAGGAGGGAGTTGTTACGTGAAGCCCTAACGTCAGAATAACAAAAATCTATATGAATAAATGCATGAAATAAAAATTTAATAATTTATTGTAAAAAGAAAACCCTGACTGCTAAAAAAGACGGGTTACGTGGTTTTTTATAATAAGTTGTAGGTATTTTCGGGATCACACTGTATTTTAGCTCTAAGTATCATAGTACTGTGTTAAGTTGTGAATAAAACTTTTTCTATTCTATTCTATCTATTTATTTGTTCGTTTTTGCGGGTTTCTAATTTTTTACTAACATCATGACAGCTGACGTCTGCTATTTCTGACACCTAATATGCCAATATTGGCCTTTGGACGTAATAAAGAAGCATGCACATACACACCTACATGAAAATTAGATACCATCTTTGCTCTCGCAGTCGGTTGAAAAGAGAAACAGTTCGTGCAAAATCTCGTCATCTAATCTCTGAAGAGATCTCACATAAACTGGATGGTTTAGCGAAAGGTGGTTACAGTGTAAGGCACATCGAGTCACCCGGTAATGGGCTATAATATTATTATTACATATATATGCAAACCTACCTCCAGAACGCACTTAAAATTTTATTAGTGCCGTTAGTTCTTGAAATATTTAAGGGGATCCAGTGCGCTAACTAGCGCCATCAACGAAAAAAAAATCATATCTTCTTTTACAGACCATATTTGCAAAAAGTTTCTATACAATCTGTGAATCATGTTACTCGTCCTAGGTTTTTAGCATTAGGTTCACAGCCATGGGTCCGAGAAAGCACTATTAACATGATTGAGAGATCGAACAGACACTTTTTGCAAATTCAATCTGTATTAAAGATGATTTTTTTTCTCGGTGGCGCAAGCGTTACTTCCTGGAGCCCCTTAAGTACTCGTTTCAGTTTAAATATATACTTCGATTTATGTAGAAAATAATAGTACCAAGGAGAACAAATTTCAATTTCAATACAGAATAGTTGCTTGCAGTTCTACAATGTTTCGCAAAAGTCCCCATATTTTATCACCACCCACTTGTATTGCGTGTTAGACACCGTAGAAAGCTATAGCTGCTTTCAGTTTGAAACGTACTCACAGCAAATGGTTTTCCTCATAAAACTCGAGTCTCTACTGTATTATTGGACACTATGAAAGATAATTCTACCCTTCAGAAATTGGCCAAGCAGCGGTATCAGGGCGGAGCTTCAACAGGACGGCACACTAAGATCGGAGGTTCTAATGCCCTACAGATTACGTCACACGTAATTTATTGACGGCTCCAATGATTTCTGTATTAGTTCCAAAAGTTGTTTGTATCGATGAGTAGGGGTGATAACAAGTTACCACCTTGCTTACAATCGGGACATCAGTGATATGATAACCGACAATCAGTAGCGGCGGAAGAGTAGGGCGCGATCAGATGACCGTCCGGGGGCGCCCTAGGAAAAGAGGCGCTCGCGCAAGTGTCGAGGAGGATAAGTGCTATCTGGTCCCAGGTTCGTGATCCTAGGTTATCTGTCGTAGGTCCTAAAAATCACTGTTAACACGATTGAGAGGTTGTACTGCCACTTTTTGCAAATTTGATCTGTAAAAAAGGATATGATTATTTTCCTCGGGTGGCGCTAGTGTAACTCCCTGGACCCCCTTAAGATGAAACATGCACAAAAGCGGCTGCATTTATTTTCCCGGGAATCCCCGACCCGATCAACGACTCGAAGTTGCCACTTGTCTCTTCCTGCGCGCTCTCCTGCCAGTCGCCTGCCAAGGGCTTGGTCTATCTATTATTTACTTTATAAGTCGGCCCCACAACAGAAAATCATGTCTATCTTGAACAGGGGACAAGATAACATAACATAACATAACATAAACTTACGCCTGTATCCCAGAGGAGTAGGCAGAGACCAGGGACTGCCACTTGCTACGATCCTGACAGATCACTTTCGCTTCCTCAACATTCACTAGTCGTTGCATGCACGCACGCCGGTTTCGGGTACTTTTTATCTTGCCCTTTGCTAATACATCCCCTATTTGGTCGAAGTATGTCCGTCTGGGTCGTCCCTTACCGGCCCTTCCATTCACATTCGCTCGATATATTTGTTTTGTCAATCTTTCTTCCTTCATCGTCTCCACAACAGAGGACAACACCGCATGTATATCGCAGAGGAGCCAGTAGTGCTAAGACCGACATTGTTGATAATATCCGTTCTGCAAGAACCGCGTAATATGAGCAATAATTATAAATGTTAAGCACCTAATTGAGCTCTTAGTTCGGTAATCTCGAATTACTTTAGAACTTGTTCAGGTGATCGCTTTTCTTGGCCACGTTAGCCAATTACCGGTATTTACCGAGTATAAACTTGTGATAAAATTGTTTATATCCGCCAAGCAAATTGCTAATCGATTTTGGTCGTACGTGGAGCACCTAGTCGTTAATATGTGTCCTGGGAGCCGATTCTCACTTCATTAGCAAATAATTCGTATACGACTCTAAGGCGTATGACTTGAATTCTACACCAAAAAAGGCGAACGACAGCTAAAATCTGTATTCTGAACGCCATTCTACATTGAATTCGAATGAAAAAATAAATGTCTAACGACTTAAAACAGTTATCTGTGAATCATACGTTCCATTTTCTCGATTGTAAATTGAAAGTTAGTCGAATTTTATAACATTTACAATTTCACTTTTAAATTGATACATTTTGCGGCAAAATTTTAATTTATGTGTTATTTTATAGACTAAAAAAACCATTTAGGTATAAAATACATGGTATTAAAAGTTTAATAAAATTAACTCTCAAAATTTTCAAATGAAATGTAACCTATAACGAAACGTCAACTGATCGTCGACTTGTGTGTGGTGTTTGTTTGTTTACAAATCACAAACTTTTCATGCAAAAACAAGAAATCAGAGCAAGTCAAGGAGTAAAGAAAAAATGGTTAAAGGGGCTTAAAAAAAAGGAAAGCTGGCTATGCTTCGGCCAGTCAGACGAGGAGGCTCACTGAGCTACTGGATGCCGACCCCGAGCTAAGATCGGGGAAGTTTTCCGCCCATTAAATAAACTCACGTTGGTTTTCAAATCAATTTCCTTTTGTGGGACGAGAGGTTCTACTATACTTATGAGATTCCTTGCTAAGTATTTCGAGAATCGAAAGCTCTTTAAAATCAGCGTCGCTCATATCAAATGGCTCTACCCTTCATGTAGCACGGCGCCTTGGTGTCGCTGAAGCTATTGCCGCTTCACTCAAAATTTTTTCAACAAAAGCAGCTACAAACTTGTTCATTTTTAGTAGCACCACACTCCAAAAGTTTCTCAAAAATTTCCAAATCTAACCTAACCTCTTTCTTTTTTGGACTTTCCAATCAAGAAACGTCAACTATCAATGAATGCGTTCAAATTTCATACGCCTTTGCCCAGTCGCATGGTAATTACCATGCGACAAGATGACACCTCAAAGCGAGCGAAATTTATTAGCAAATTTGCGCATACGACTTTGTGATAATACGTGAAACTGATTTTTATGCAACAAATGTCTAATCCTTCGAATATTTTGCGTGTACGCTTTCAATTCGCATGGGCGAGAATCAGCCCCCAGGTCTCCAAATGTACGACCTACGTGCATAGATTGCTCGTGAATGTTGGTGGCTATGCTTATGTCCTAATAGTGAACTTTTTTTTTCACAAAAAGTATTTTAGTAGGTTTGTGCAAATGGTGTTTTCTTAGGCTTCAATGCCTGGTTACAAGAGTACGGGATATCCAGTACAGGATATATTTTTGGCGTGTGGATGTTATTATTAAAAAAATATTAGGTAATAATATAATGCCCGACAAATAACTTGACCAATTGACAGTGCATGGCAGTATTTCGGTTCTCAGTGGCGGAGAGCGCGAGATGTGACATAGATTTTTTCGGCTTGTTGTCTAAACGAAAATGATAATAATAACTTGACTAATGAAATTAACAAATATTTAAAAACATTTTTCTTTTCTTGTTCGTCCTTAAGGCTGGGTTCTCCGAACGCACGGATTTGTATGGGACGGACACAGCCCTAGACATTGAACAATAATATATATTTTATTCAGATTTTTTATACTAACCATTAGAGAGTAAAATATATATTAGAACACCTGATTTTGGGGCAATATCGGAGAAACCAGCCTTAATTGTAAACTCATCCCGACTACGCGGATTTTCTGTCAAGTTATTTGCCGGCCATTATCTTACCTCAAACTACTTATTGAGGTTGTCGGAAAGGTTGTTGGAAAGGTTGTCTGGAAGAGATCACTTTTAGTGATAAGGCCGCCATCTGTACTCTTGGGTTAAGAAATATATGTGTAACTTGCATTTTTATGTACAATAAAGGTGTTCTCTATCTCTATTTATCTATGTATCTTATTTCAACAGAAATCTTATAGGTACAAGCGATATAAAACGATAGCATAGGATAGTCACTCTATTATGTGAAGAAGAAGAAGAAGAAAGACATTTATTATACCAACAAGATACATCACAGAAACAAAACAAGCAGATAAGTAACATAATATGCACAACGACAGAGAGAAAACAACACAACAGACAAAACGAATAAATAAAACAGGACCATTATAGATGTAGCCTGTGCTGTATCTAAGTTATCACAAACGGCAGCTGACTCAGCGTTGTGCTGAGGAAGTGATCTCTACCAAAATACCCAATTCTGTCACCTCGCACCTGTTACAGTGAATGACAGGTGTTCAACGCTCAATCCGCTCCCCTGCGGAGCGGCCAGCGTAACGGTAGCCTCTAGCTTCCGAACGGTAACGTAACCGTAGACCATTGCGTGGTAAGTGGCGGCCGGTGATGTCGTGGGGAATAACCGCAAAGTTTAGTGTGTGACCAAAGTATAGGTCTTCGGGCAGGAAGGCGGCGGCTATAAATTTATTCCATGCACAGTCGAGAGCACATCGACCTTTACATTATTTTAGTTATAACGTCGCCCGTAACTTAACTGAGTAGAATACACTGATGTAAATATAAACAAAAAATATAATACAAAATTCGCAAAAATATTTTCTTAAATATCAAATTTTAATTGACTAAATTATAATAAATAAATAACAACTTCCACATAGCACAATCACTTGTCTTAGTCCCAAACTAGGATGCCCTGTGCTATGGTAACAAGGCAAGGGCATCAAAAACATAGAAATACACCCAGACTGAGACCATTTGTACGAATGTACGACGGCCTCCAGTGGGAATCGAACCCACGACCTCCGGCATGGTAATCCGATGTGATACCGCTACGCCAACGACGTTGAATGGACATAGCTCAGCTATATGTCCACAGAGGTCGGTAGTTTTCAGGAATCCCCGTACCGCCGGATAAGTAAATATAAATAAATATTTATTAACATTTTTACTCGCTCAGAAGCCCTACGGAAATATAATACCAAACCAAAACGGAACTTTTAAACCCGCAAAAAGCACTGACAGGTGCGCCCAACGAATTATGAAAGTTGATTAAAATTCAGGTTTTATTAACGCGCCTGCAATGTTGCTGTTTGTGCAGGGCTATCGCAAACCAGACGATAAAGGAACTAGACAAACTATAGTACGATAGTCGGTAGAGGCATCCGTGGAGTGGCACAAAATGGCGTATAAGCGACCTGAGTTGGCGGTCGACAATTTACAATAATTGTCAAGCGACCTAAGTTGGCGGTCGACAATAGACAATAATTTGTCAAGCTACCTAATTTGGCGGTCAACCGCCGGTCGAGATTGACAATAGCTGACGAAGGATTTAATCATTAGTTTCTGTTTTAACTTGGAATTATTTTTTTATTTATTTATGTATTCAGTTTCTTACGTCTAATTGTCGCCAAAGCAATCTGTAAGCGGCTCGCAATTTAAAATTCTTTGAAAGTAATTAGGGATAAGTCTTTCGACGGAACGAAAGACGTTTGTTAAGATCTTGGCAAGACGCAAACCTTAGCCTCTGCCCACCCCTCCGGGATACAGGCGTGAGTTTATTGAATGAAATGGTTATGTATTGGACGACACTAGCAAAGGACCGTATGAATTGGCGTGAAAGGGAAGAGGCCTATTGTCAACAGTGGGCTGTTTGCGGGCTGATTCGGGCCAGGCAGATAGAATGTAACGTCATTCGCATAGTTATCAGAATGTTTGTTTCACAATAGGAACTCTATCTGTTGCCTGGTGCGGAGCGGCAGTCCTAGTTTGTTGGTCAGTTAGATAAACTAGATGGACTGAACGAGTGGAAACACCTAAACTATTACGGTCTTATTTATAAAAAGTCGATTCCCAAGACGGAGTTATAGCCGGTATCTAGCAGGAGTTCCCGACATAAAACAGCGTTACGGCCTGCCTCTCCGATTAATTTATGTTTCAAAATCTATGAAGCTTGCTTGCTTGAAAATCAGCGCTGAGGGATCACTTCCTCAGCACAACGCTGAGTCAGCTGCCTTTTGTGCCATCTTAGACACACCACAGGCTACATCTATGGTCCTGATTTATTTATTTGTTTGCTGTGTATTTAGTTTTCGTTCTGTTGGTGTGCATATTATGTTACTTATCTGCTTATTTTGTTTCTGTGATGTATATTGTTGGTATAATAAATGTCTTTCTTCTTCTTCTTCTTATAATAAGGCTTGTACTTCGATTTGTTGAATTTCTGTTAATGTAATCTCTGTGTAAAATAAAGAATATCCTATCTATCTATCGACGAAGGAGAGTTTCATACACTCGTAATATAATCTTTTAACTGACTGCCTCGTTGGTCCAACGGTTAACACCATTGACTACTAGAGTTCGTGGGCTTGATTTACACTGAAGGCCACCGTACTTCATTTGTGCAAATGGCGTCAGTCTGGGTGTATGCTATTAATGGCCTCAATCGGGGTATATTTCCATGTTTGTGATGCCCTTGCCTAGTTACCATAGCACAGAGTCCCCTACTTTGGGACCAGGACAAATGATTGTGTTGTGTAGAAGTTACTATTATTTTATTTATTTTATTTTTTATTTTATTTATTTAGTAATCCAACAGGCTCTTAAATTTATAAAGTACCTACATTTAAATAGCTTAAATTTATTATATTTTCATTAGAGGTAAAAGGTAATCATCATTCACCCTGGATTTTCAATAAAAATAATTTTAAACGATGCTGTAAAACTAATCGTAACATCAACTTTCGTGGAAAATATATTTTTAATACTGATCGGCTTTAACCGCGGTAACAGATTGACCATTATCGAATGTGTGACCGTCTATGAGAAAGTAGACAAACGTTACTTTTCTCTACAGCTTTTTAATCGACTTAAAATCACCCATAGCATTTGGTTCTCACAGCCAACTTGTGATTTAATGAGACTTTTTTACTCAGCAAAAAAGTTATAGTCAACAAGGATTAGTCACGCCTATAATATTAAGTCTTATTAACGCACGCACTCAATACATAATACACTCTTAACCTATTGACATTAAAAGACACAACAAACCGCAATGAAAAATAGAAGCCGTCAGCCAAATCAGGCACATTTCCTACTTCCGAACGAGACCGCCTTCTTGCACAATGCTCACACATACAAATTTCGAATTAATGGCAATTACATAACACACTCTTCGTTCGCGACCGGTTCAGTGGAAGCCTCGATCTTTTTCGCGACGACGAATTCTACGTTATCGAACGTTACGTTATTGATACGACCTGCGGACTTACGTACATGGGACGCGTACAGTTTAACGTGCAATTGGTATTGCTTCGCGTATTTTGGCGATTTCTGTCAACGGTTTCTTTGCGTATGGACTGAAGCTGAGTGAAGTAAAGTATTAGGTAAGTTATTACATATAGAGTTAGAACGCTTCGCCAACAAACTGCTTTGCAATTGGACGGAAAACGTTTGTAAATATTAAGGTTTTTAAACAGAATAAATAAACATTAAAAAAAATTACGCAAAACCTTCTTCAGTATCGATAACTGAATCACATCTATATTTTTCTGTAGCCTATATTATACGTTCCACTGCACATGCTTTCTCTCAAAGAGCGAGTATGGGCATAAATACCACGCGTGCCCACCGCGGATTGGGAATTTCAAGCTGACAAACAAACTAAACACGTCGGACACTCAGGTACACAACCACTTCCAATAAAGAAGATTTCTTTATCATTTTCTTTTTCATATAAACATAGGTACGTGGCCAACGTCATGTTTCAAGATGGGACGAAAAAAAAAACTAATGAAACCGTTTTTACGTTTTGCGCTACTTCAATAACACGTTTTAGATTTGCCATAACGTCCATAGAAGTTGGAAGCGAAACCGGGAGTCGATTGTCTGATTGTTCCTATGGACCAGGCACCGACGGCCTGAACGCTAAATATGAAGAGATTAGGTCTCATCAACCGCTAAGAAAAAAGGATATTGTAGCATAATAACACAATAACGTCAATATAGGTAATCACTAGCCAGCGGCCGGCGAAAGATTTCGATCCGATTTCGGAAAACGTAAGTCTTGCATTCACCAGCAGTCACTGGATTGGGCAGACATGTGTTGTATTTCGATCAATAGCTTGAATTAATATGATTTGAATAGACCTACATCGTGCTGTTTACTCGGGTTATGTAGTGTTTACGTCTGCTGCGTGATTGTAGCACCGTTTGACATGCATAACGCGGGTTTTCTCCAGATTTTCAATCACGATCTCCTTGTCTTGATCGGATCGTTGGTCTTGCGGTAACACGTTTGAATATCAAGGCAGCGGCTTGAGTTCAATACCCGCTGGGGGCCGCTGTACTTTGAGTTTTGCAAATGACCTAACTCTGGGTGTTCATCCATAGATTTTGTGATGTGTTTGTCTGGATAACACATCACAGGGTCTCGTAGTTTAGGACTAGGACAAGTAGTTGTGTTATGTGTTATTATTTAAATCTTTTATTTATTTATTTATTTATAGAGTGTTTAGTACGCAGTAAACACCTGTCTCGGCTACGATTGTGCTTTTCGCAAGTCGCGTCGGTCGCCCAGACAAAACATATTTGTCGAAATGTAGAAAGACATTCAACATACGAGAAGTCGATTTGTTTTCCGGTTTAGGTAAATAAGGCCTACATTCTGGGACCTTTGGGCTTTAAGTAAAAGAAATGTCAAGGTAAATAGTGCATGACGGTTCATGAAGAAAGCAAGTGCAAGCGCAAGTATACGTACTTATCATCATACACTATACATCATCATCATCATCATCATCATTCAGCCACAAGAAGTCCACTGCTGGACATAGGCCTCCTCCATGGATTTCCAAAAAGACCGGTTGGAAGCGTACACTACGCTAATACCTACCAAGAAAACTAAGTCGATTAGTATTATATTATGCTTTAGGTAATATCAAATAATGTATGTGTAAGACTAACAATAGATATCACGTGGTGTGGAAGAGCGGAGCTTCCTGATACAGGTAATGCCCGATTATGTTACTGTAAATATTTTGTGAAGTAAATAAACGATTTTATTATTATTCATTATACGTACATTATACAAGCATAAAATTAGCTCAATGAATTTTATATAGTTACGAATTAAAACAACTTTTTGTGCTTCTGTGAGCAACCCATTGGCATATTCTGTACTGTAACGATTCCTCTTTATAGTAGCTGGCTGGCAGAGCCTTCTCGTCTTATTTTGAAGAGAATCGTTACGTTTTGTTTTAGATGTCAGTCGATCCCCAGCTAGGCTAGGGAATCGATGAAAAAGAGTATAATAAAAATATATATTGCCCGTAATCCGCGCATTAATAATATAGCGTATTACAGTACACATGTTATTCGATCACTACATAATAATCGAGTCATTAATTAGTTGATCTTCAGACCTACTTTCTGTTTTCCGCCGTATTGCAGTTTTATGTTTTTGTTAATGTCTTTGAGATTGTTTTATGATTAGTAAACTGTGCCAATCAATAAATACTGTTTTTAATTAACAGAAGTCAAGTTATTGTGGGAACGTTACTAACTACAAGCTTAGATTATGTCAAGGCTGTCTGTTCATATTTATAATTAGGTATTACATAATGCTGTTACATAAGCAACCTATATATGTCCCACTGTAGGGCACATGCCTTCTCTCAGGCAGAGAGTATGGGCTTAATCACCATGCGTGCCCACCGAGGATTGGCGATTGCAAGCGCTGGGCTGAGATATGTGAATAGCTCAGACACTCAGGTTTCCTTACGATGTTTTCCTTAACCGTTAGCGCGTGGTATTGCTACTATTACTTCACAAATGCACATATCTTAGAAAACAAAGTCATAATAACATGCCCGCACTGGGAATCGAACCTGGGTCTCTCGCTTCCGAATCCAATGTACTACCCACTAGGCTACCACCGCTCCATGCTGTTATGAATTATATAAATACCAATGTAAAATTTTAAGGTGTTTTGATATTACTTGAATTCGCAGGGAATTTTGGCACATTTGCGTCGTTATTATTTTATTTATGAAAGTATATAAAAAAAATCAGAACTCCCACCCGTCGGGTTTTTAAAGTCGAGGATTAATTTCAAGGGATGAGGTACAAAAATACATTATACACCTTCCGAGTGGTAGTCCTGTAGTAGCACTCGGAAGGTGTATAATGTATGGGAAATGGTTAGACTGTTTTTAATTACGATACCGGTATGAAATAACGATATCCCAAAATTTCGTTCTCCTAAAGGTTGGGATACCTTTATTTAACCTTTATGCTATTTGGTAGTGTGTAACCTTAGAGTCTATCATCATAATATCACTAACGAATTATTCAGGTTTTCAGAATTTTAGGTTATGACTAATACCGTATTTCAAAGGTACTTTTCTACCCGACTACGGTAGAGCCAAAAGGAAGGGTTAGAATTTTAGCATTCTATTCTATATAAACTACTCCTCCGATTTTAATGAATGAGATGTCAATCGATTCGCTATTATGGTCCGGGCGACATAGGCTACAATGTATTATACGAACAAAATCAATATAACGGATAACACATTAAGACGAAACGTTTCGAGAAGAAACGTTAGTACATAAATACTATGATATTAAAATTTTCCCAACGACAGAAAAACCATTTCACTGTAATTCGACGTCTATGAACATTACTGCCGCCATCTATAGTCGGTTATAGTTTTTAAACTTTTGCTTGTTGTGGGTCATTCAGGCCGTGCTACAATCTCACAAATATAAAGTATAGTTTATGTTTGTAGTTTATAGCTTGTGCGCTGGAGCCAGTTCTACAGACAAGTCGCCGCCTGGCTTGGCTCGTGTTGTTTAGATGAAGCCAGTCAGCCTAAATCTTGTCGCAGAAATTCTAAACAAAAACAAACGCACATGCCTGGCGCGCGGGTTGAGGGATTAGCGGGCGGAGGTCACTGGCTAAAAATAGACGGGCGCTCTATTCTCGCCAGCGCTGGCTTGGCATAAAAAACTGCATAAAAAACCAAGCATTGGCTTGGTATTGGCCTTGTATAAAGTATATTTATATTCTTGTTTAGCTCAATAAACATTATTCATTTTCTTTTTCAGTTTCATTTGAATTTTTTTCAAACAAGGCGTTATATAACTAAGCTATTGTAGTGTAGTTTCTTACAGTGTGTAGTGATGCCCTAAAAAAAACTCAACACATGGGAAAATCGCAGCTTTATTTTATAAGACCCCGATAACTTAGTGCCGTTTCCGGCAGTTTTCATTAATGCATGTGTAACTGAGACTGCAATAAATGTTTCTTTCTAGAAAGAAATAGAAATTTTAAAAATGTTGAACTAGCTGCTTCTAGCTCTAACTACCTTAGATAGGAAAAGACCACTTAGGCGCAGCATTACACGCATTGCGTAATACAGTTTAAATACATCTAAGTAAGACGATTTTGAAAACTAGATTTATAGTTTCCGCGAAACTTCAACACAAATGTTACAAATTAATGTTGCGTAATGTCACTTCGATTGAGTCGTAAACACTGATATAAACCGGAATTGAAAAGATTTGTAGGTTGCGAAGGAAGATTTGAACACTAAGGCGTTTGCACCACTTTCGTGAACGGTCCATGTTTTTAGGGTTCCGTAGTTTCGCCATGTCTGTCCGTCTGTCTATCCGTCCGCGGCCTAGCGCAAAGACCGGTTGTACTAGAAAGCTGCAATTTGGTATGTGTATACATATTTATCACGCCGACAAAGTTAAAGAATAAAATATTGGGCATCGTTAGATTGTTATATTCTTTTTGTTGCACTAACGCGTGCTGAGGACTATAAAGGAATAGGTTTAGGAACCTATAGGAATAGGTTTTTAAACACCGTTACATTGGTCATTGAAAAATATTGCGGGTGTAGGAAGACTATTTTGTGATTTAGAGTTCCGTTTGCGGAATATTACGCTTTAAAGCGCAAATTTTT
This sequence comes from Yponomeuta evonymella, assembly GCA_963969515.1. Lineage (NCBI taxonomy): Eukaryota > Metazoa > Arthropoda > Insecta > Lepidoptera > Yponomeutidae > Yponomeuta > Yponomeuta evonymella. The sequence continues at coordinate 4,035,943 of OZ018354.1, forward strand.
CTCTGAGTAGGGCGTCCCCCCCGTCCTGGCTAAACGGTCGATTGTAGAAACGTGAAATAATTCAGGGTAGTAGCACATATATTGAAGTTAAAAGGAAAAGTATGACGGCTAAGTAGGCTGTACTAGTTAACGAGTAATAGGCAACCAACTTATAAAAGTAAAATTTCGTACAAAATCCACTAAAAATGACTCCGATGAAGTTGTTACTTCTGTAAAGCAGCAAAAAAAAACCCTCTTTCTACGGAACCCTACATTGAGGCGCACTTGGCCGGTATTTTTTAAAGCTGTCACCAGCATTCTTTCTTTACACACGCTACATTTATGTTCATTCTGTTCTTTTTTTTTCAGAAAGAAAACGATCTTTCTGTTGTTGTTCATATTATGTCATTTCGTTTCTGTGATGTGTCTTGTTGTTATCTATACTAATAATAAATCTGTAAGGGTCGGTCATGGAGTAAGTTAGTTTGTTTTCAGAGATATTGTGTTTATAGGCTCAATATATGATACTGAAACCAATTTCACGATTTTTAGAATTTTTTTCTGTATGTGTGTATGTATGTATGTTCCTCCATAACTCTTAAACCAATTATCCGAATTTGATGAAATTTGGTATAAAAACATATAGACATCTGGGACACAGGATAGGCGATTTAAATTCTAGCTCCAGTTATGATAAGACGTGGCCCCCATACAAATGCTGCTTCGTAAAAATCGAAATGTACGCGAACGGAGTCGCGGGCACAGCTAGTAATAAATAATAACAAAAACTTTCACACAACACAATCACTTGAACTGGTCCCACACTAGGATGCCCTGTGCTATTGTAACCAGATAAGGACATCTCAAATATAAAATACACCCAGACTGAGGCCATATGTACAAATGTACGCCGGCCCCCAGTGGGAATCGAACCCACGACCTCTTGTTTGGTAGCTAAGCGCCTTAACGGCTAGACCAACGAGGCAGTCAATGACTTTTCTTTCTTTTTTCCTATATTTAAAGTTATTTATATTGATGGGAAGACTAAACTCCTCCACACACCTGACATTGGCAAAATCCTACGCATGCCATAAAAAAAGAACTGAATTGAGACTAAGCTCCTTTAGTTTTGCAGGATCTTTAAGAAGCAGTCTGTAGAGCGCGAAATGAGTAGCGCTATCTTGTTTTACATAATATAGATCTATTTATTGTATTAAGTGTTACCAATCTGTGGGAAATACTGAGGGATTGGCAAAATGTACTATATTGACTCTAATATTTTTTATCTTATAAATTTGTCAATTCTGTTTTTTCTCCTTGAATAAATAAAATAAAATCTGAATGAATAAAATAAGATCTATGTGCGCCTGCGAGTAAAATTGACTCGAATACCTACATTACTTGCGAAAACTATACTGTTTCTACAGTGAAACAATATCGTCAGCCGACGCTGAGTCTTACTTAGTCCTTCGATGTGATGTGTAGAGTTGTAGACAATTATGAAGATCTGCCTTTTGTGTCACTTAGACACACCACAAGATGGACATTCTCTACTTCAGTTCCTTTTCTTTATAATTGTTTGTGATATTGTTTTATTCCTAGTTATATTTTTGGTTTTCAAATAAAATAAATTCGTGCGTTTTTTTTTTTTTTGTGTATGTTCAGCGATAATTCCTTACGATGTTGTCGGATTTCATTCCTTTTTTTTCGTATGGGGTACCAGAGAAACGCTTTTTTTAGTGCGTGTTTTCCTTCAAGTTGGTTTTTTTTTTTCTGTCTTACGTCGCATTGAACAACGTTCAATGTTGTGACGTTGAATTGCCATTTTTCCTATCGTTATGAAATGGCTTTGAGATTATTGGAAAATTGCTTGGCGATCCATAATTCATATTATCTACATTGGGGTAATGTTTTTTTATGATTTTTGAGTCATAGTCAGTAGCGGGTTTTATGAAACTTTGATTGTGACGAAAAAACACTTTTGTCTCAATCTTGAAACTGGCAAAATCATTTTCAAGTGAAGACAAAGGTCGAACACCGACCCGCATTGCCTGCCAGCTGCGCGCTCGCCGCAATTGTTTCACTCTAATATACCCTTTCAATATACTATTCAATACTGGTTCGACGTCAACTGTCCTGCATCGCCTGCTCAGCAATGAGCGCGTGCGCGTAGTGAGTGCTTTTAAAAGACTTAAGAAAAGACTCAAGTTTGGAGTTTCTTTGTCCATTTTTTTCTCCAAAATTGTGTAGATTTTCAATGGGCACCTATTTTTACTTGTAACTTTCATTAAGTCACTGTTTCTGCTGTGTTATTTTGAATAAAACATTTTGATTTCATTTCATTAGAATCTACGTTTTGCCAAAAGGCTATCAGTTTCTTCGGACACATCAGGCGGTCTCCCAGGCATGGTTTGGAGAGGCTGATGATCACCGGCCAGGTGGATGGCAAACGTGCCAGAGGAAGGGCACCGACAAGATAAAAGCGGCAGTACCAGGCGGTCCACATGGCGGAAAACCGTTCGCTGCGGAAACGACCCATAACCGCGATCCTCATTCAAGGGCACGACGAAGAAGAATAAGACTTGATTAGCTCGGCACGGCCAGCGGCAACGTGCGCCAGATCGTGAGCCCGTGCGGTCCTAAATGAAGATAATGATCAAGCACTGACCTGCATCGCCTGCTCAGCAATGAGCGCGTGAGCATGGTGAGCGCTCGGCACGTGCAAAGTGAGCGGCGCGTCACGCGCTGCACACAGCTGCAGCGAGTGCGGCGTGGGCGCGCTGGCGCGGAGTCCGGCCAGCGGCAGCGTGCGCCGGATCGTGAGCCCGTGGGGTCCTGCACGGTTGGGGAAGAGGTCAGGTGTTTCCAGAATCACTTTTCTTGAAAATAGTCTAACGGTTAGATCAGGCTTTCCCTAGAAGTGCGACGGCACTGTCCCCCCAGGGCGTCGTGGAGCGGTACGCTCATGTCACCAGCACTACGGTAGGCAATCACTTATCCTGATCCCAAACTAGGATACCCTGTGCTATGGTAACCAGGCAAGGACCTCACAAACATGAAAATACACCCAGACTGAGGCCGTTTGTACAAATGTACGGCGGCGCCAGTGGGAATCAAACCCACCAGCATTGTACAATAATTTAAAGCTACACACAGTTAAGATCTTGTAAAAGTGACCCGCAAAAAAATTACAACATCTCAAGGGAGTCTTGTTATACTTCTTTGACATTAAGAGACAGAAGTCGTCGCAGTCGCTATCCACGTTCTCGTAGAGCGTGTTTGTTTCTCGAAGCTAACCTTTAACTCCCACGGTGACGGCCTCGTGCGACACGGCCAAGACCGCCGACTCCCCGGGCGGCACTCGGGCGGCGAACAGACGCGCGAAGTAGAACGGCCAGGCGCGCGCCATCTCCACGGCCTGCCGCTTTTGCGCGCGCGCCGGCGCGGCGGGAAGCGCGCGTAGCCAGGCCGCGCCCTCGCGCCGCTCGCTTGCGCTGATGCGTAGTGACGGGGCCGTCGAGGTTATGTCGTGGACGATCTGCGGAGGGGTCAGAGGTTAGAACATGACGTAAATAGGGCTTGAGGGCGTGAGGATGGGTTGAGCTGCCAGAAACGCGGTCAAAAAATGCATAAGCACACTTTGTTCAAATACATGGAGCTAAAGCGAGTGTAGGTTTTAGAATAGTAATTTAAACTCGTTGGTTAAGGATCAAAATTGAAAAGACTAACGGTCTTATAAAGACTAGAACACGTTTTTGACGTAATAGCCTGTGGTGGAGTTTTCACAAGGAAAAGATGTAATCACAGATTAAATAAACAGAGTTTTAGATTGGTTTTAGAGGTATCGTGGTTTTATTATTAAGGCCGTTAGTTTGGAGTTTAACAGTCCATTTTTTCTCCTAAATGATCTAGATTTTCAAAAGGGCACCTAGTTCAACTTGTAACGTTTATTATAGTCGCAGTTTATGTGTTACTATGAATAAAAACATGTTGATTTTCGGTTTTGCTTGCGGAAATCTAATCGCTGAAAGCACTAGGCAATAGTGCAGACAGCCCATTTTGGAAGCATCATATAAACGTGCATATGTAAAATAGTATCCGGGACTGTTTTGCCTGAACTTACTAACATAGTTTAAGTCACTATCTAACTATTTATATTTTATTTTTTTATTTAGGCTTTCTCTGACAGAGAGAGAGAGAGAGAGAGAGAGAGAGAGAGAGAGAGAGAGAGAGAGTATAGGTTACTACTATAAATGTAATATTCATAAATGTTTTATCTGAAATAAATAATGATATAAATCTTGCTTGTATACGTGTAGAGGGCATGTCATGGATCTATACCTTATTATTTAAGAACTGTTGTATGTACGACATGAAGCAATAAACTGAAACTGAATTTGAGTTTAGAATAGAATAAGAACAAGAATAATTTATTTCCAGATACATTACAGTGTTGATACAATGTAGTACTAAAAGTAGTTTATGAATCAACAGGTGCTACGCTTGACACCTGTATTATTTATTTATTGATACTTTTATTGCACTTAAAAAAAATCGTACAATGCGGCGGACTGTGCCAATTCCCCAGTTACATGAGTCAGTTTCTAGTTACAGTCGAGATCATAGCTTTACTATGATAGTCTGGAGCTGGCTCTGAGGAGTGTTCCACAGGAGTCGTGTTTGTACAAGGAACCCCGCGAGACGCACCTGCGCATAGAGCAGGTCGAGCACGGCGGGCTCGTGGTAGGGCTCGCGCGGCGCGAACACCTCCTTGCGCACGCGCAGCTTCCACGGCACGCGCGCGTACGTCACGCAGCTGCGCTCCGCGGGGAGCAGCGCCGCCGGCGCGGGGACGTCGCCTGGGACGAATGGGAAACATGCCTAATTTTTTTTTTCTTACGAGAACTTATCTATTTATTTATTAAGGCGTGTCTCATGCTCGTGTTTTATCATGAAACATGACACAAAACATTCTGTTGTCTTTGCGCTAAACATTTTCGTTGCTAGTGGAAGCAAAATAAAAAGTTAATCTGGAGCATTGAAAACCGATTGTTTTATGTAACGTTTCATGATAAAACACGTGCAGGAGACCAGGCTTTAGATATACAAAACAGTGTTACGGACATAAATTATAAACGTTAAATGACATAAAAACGCTCAAATCAAACCATAACACCGAGCTACGTGCATACTTACAACTACATAACAATTAGATTTTTAATAAAAGAAAGTACGATTATAATATATAAATGTCGGACAGGGCGGTCGTGACCACTTTATTCATTATCTCATGCAAGTACAGAAGGTCTTGGAGTCGACGCCGCTTGCTTAGAGGAGCCTGCCTGAAGTAGGAGCACCTATCGTCGTATGCTTTAATAGAACGCCTCAGACAAAAACGAGATTAAACATTCGTAAGAATTTCTTTTGTACCTATTCTACGGTGTCGCTGTAAATGGGCGATCAGATGACAGAGGCGTACTCGAGCCTACTGCGTACTACTCAATAACACATTAAATCTACAGACATGGATACTGAAAGCCAACCAAAAGTGACTCTAGATTTAGATTACATTCTGCCTTTTAATTTAAATGCATGCTTACAATGTTATTAGAGTTCTTATAGTTCTTAGCTGGTTTATAAGAGGAAATTCTGTCAAAAATAGGTAAAAATAGGTCTTAAGAGTGAAAACTAGAATCGACGTTTTATAAATAAGACTGTTAGTTGTTAATTTATTAAATTTAATGAGAATCTGTAAGTTATGCACTTCTTCAGCAATGTATTTAATTTTTTACTGTTTACATTGTAGATCTGCCTAAATAAATAAATAAAATAAAGTGTAAGTTAAAAATTATAATTTCACGACGGATCTGGTTGGCTGGACAAAAACTAGACATAAGCCCGCCTTACATAGACGAGCTTATATTTATTTTTTATGTTCTTTCCTTATATACAATAAAGCATAATGTAAGTATTGATAAATGTTTCATACATTACAAGGCGTTACTTGCAACTTATTATAAAAAAAACGATCAAGTGCGAGTCGGACTCGCGCACCAAGGGGATCCCTTGTACTATTATCTATACATTTGAATATTTCAAGCGTCTACCTGTTGCCGTTATTAATATCGAGCAAAAAACGGCAAAACAAAATCAATCACGTTTGTTGTATGGGAGCCCTCCTTCAATATTTATTTCATTCGGTTTTTAGTATGTATTGTTATAGCGGCAACAGATATACATCATCTGTGAAAGCATCAACTGTCCAACTATCACGGTTCATGAGATACAGCCTGGTGACAGACGGACGGACGGACGGACGGACAGAGGAGTCTTAGCCTTCGGGTACGGAACCCTAAAAAGTAACACACATACACAAAAACCGAAAGTAAAATAAAAAAAAACACTCACGCTCCAAATGCTCCGTACGGTCGGTGACATGCGTCGACACAGAATGCCGCCGCTCGGCCTCCAGTTTCCGATCCCGCTCTTTCTGTGCCATGTGCGTCTTAAACGTCGCTCGCTTGCTGACGTCATTGCTATCAGAGTTAAACCCGCCGTCGGACCTTGGGCTATCCCTAGCGCGCCCGACTAACATCTCCCGCGAGTTCTTACGCCCGTCGAAGCGCTCAAAATCGTCCGAATACGGCGAAGAGCGCTTGCTCCGGTCGAAGCCCTCGTCCAGGCCATTTTCGTCCTTACGGTTCGCACGCGTCGGGTGTATCTCGTAGATTTCAGACGCATCGCGACCTGAAAACCCGTCGCGACGGTCGTTGTGGTCTAACCCCGATTCTGAATCCCATTCGTCACGTCCGTGCTGACCTCTATCGTCATTATAGCTTCTGACGTCCGACTCGTCGCCCCACTCGTCCCTAATATGGCGTTCTCTGCGGTCAGAGGTGAGGAAGCGGGTGGCCAAGTCGTCAATTCGCGCGGAGTCAGGCTCGTCGCGTCTTCGCGAGTTCCAGTTGGCTAGGAAGGCGTGTCTGTCGTCGGCTTCGCTGTTCTGATGGACGCCGAAGGTATCTCGGTCGCGTCGCAATTGAGCGAAGGTGGAGGACTCAGGCGCCGGCGGGGGAGGGGCTGGCCTGTCGGGGGGAGTTGGGGGAGACATGGGAGGGGGAGGCGCTGGGCCAGGCGGGGCAGGCGGCAAAGGAGGAGGCAGGTGAGGAGCGTCCCACCTAGCCCCGCCGCCTAGCTGGCGCTCGAGCATCAGTTTCCTCGTGTCTTCCAACTTGTTTATCGTTCTAGGTGTCTCGGCGTTTGAGGAGGAACTTCTGACTGAATGATTAGCGGTGACTCGTTCTAATCTTTGTCGCATTTCGGAGCTAAGTTTAAGCTTTCCCACGCTGCCCGGCGAGGGCCTTTGCGCGCCAATCTCGAAGCTTCTCCTGGCAGTCCGCTGCGTCGGCGCCTCCCTCGTGGGTGACGTCACAGGCCTGTCGACTTCAAATTCCTCCCAGTCAATGCCAGGACTCGCCTCGGACCGAGACCGGCCTCTAGGCTCGTGCTCCACTATCCCATTAGTCTGAGATTGCGGCGTGTGACGCCTGTGAATCTGTCTCATCTTGAATTTGGTGAAATCTTCAGTGGTGTCTTGTCCGTTGGAGTCTTTCGGAGGGGGCCACCTCCATTTGCCTATGCGGACGGTTTTGGCCCTGCCGTACGGGTCCATGAAGTGGCGCACCTCGGACGGGTCCGTGGCGTGTAATGGCGGAGGCATGGGCGGCGGTGGCGGTGGCGGGGCCCCCGTGGACGAGCTTTCGTTCGACTCCCGACGTGCCTTGGCTACATTGTTCCTTGGAGGAGAATGTACCTGTGCGTGGACGACGGTCGACGCTCTAACCGGCGACGTTGGTACAGAATCAGACGCCTCGACCACCTGCCCCGCTAGCAACGTTTGCAGCGCCTGATTCTGAGCTAGCAGCTGCTGTTGTATCTGAATGTTTTGAGCCATTGCGCTTTGCAAGAACGCCCTCTGTAGATTCTGGTGATAGGTGGCTAGATCCACCGATCCAGGAGGTGGCAGGGTTAGTCCCATAGCCGCTGCGAGACCCTCTGGAGTTCCAGGCATTGTGACAGGCAGGGACATGTTCCCGAAGCTCAAGGCGGACGTGTTGCCCGAAGCCGTCCTCGGCGTTGCACCACCGCCCTTAATCGCACCGGATAACTTCTCACCGTCCGTCAGGCGCTTTAGGCTGTCGTTGACGAAAATCGGATCGAATAAGTTCGTTATGTAGTCGTCCACAGAGTCCACGTTTGAGTCTTTCCGCGCCATTTTGCCTTTGTCCTTTTGGGCTTTCGTCTCCTCCTTACCGCCGCCTTTTATTAGTGACCCTAATACGTTTGCATTGTTCAGCGTATCTATTTCTTCCTTGTATTCACAAGTCAGGACGCTGTCTATGAAGTGGGCGAAGGTTTTGCCTCCTTTGATGCTGGCAGCTAGAGACCTGGCGTCCGATAGCTCGTCGATGTTGGGATCTAGTACTGGAGAAAAGAGGTCGTCCAAGAATTGGTCGACGTCTGACGCTTGGCTCGGGACGCGGACGCGCCGGACGTGGGACGCGAGGCTCGGGGCCTCGGACGTGTCTGACATGGCCGAGGAGCTGCAACAAGGTCAAAGGGGAGAATAAAAGGTTGATGACGAGGCTCAGGGCATAACTCAGTCAATAAAATAAAGGCTTGATGTGTCAGCATCGTGGCAAGTGGAAAAGCCAGATAATACAGTCTCAGTATTATAGAAAGAAGAAAGAAAGAAACTTAAATAAGAGGATATTTATTTAAGTTGTCCCAGAAACACAATGTAAACATAAAGGTACACAAACAAAAGACACGAACGTCAACAAAACCGAAATAAAACAAAAAAATCGTGAAGAGAACTTGTGAGGCATATCATATGGTCTCTACTTTATGTATATATGTACAAAAAGGGATTAAACAACGTGGCCCTCTTATTTGCCTCTCGGTCAGTCTACACTACAAGGTGTAACACAATCGCCACATGCACCAACTTCGAAAACAAGAGGTTTTACTCGTCAATACGAACAACTTTTACTATAGGAAAACTTATCGCAAAAAAATCGTATTTTAAACTTACCGAACACCACCAAACTCGGAGCTCTTCTCAATATAGGCCCTACTAGACTGCGACCCAGCGGGCGCCCTCTTGCCAGCGTACTGCGACTTGATATACCGCGACGAGACAACCCTGGACCCCGTGCCGTACTCCATCTCCATAGCCTTGGAGCTGGTGACACTCGGGGCGCCCCCCAGCCGCTCCACTGAGTGGTAGCGGTCGTTGAGACGCGACTGGGACAGGCCCAGGTCGGCTAGGTTGGACGGCGGTGGCGCGGGGTTATCACCTGAAGTGGTAGTAAAATGTGAGAAAAGTCCCATCGAAACAGCGCTTGAAATGTAATTAACTTGTGCTGTGGTTTTTTTCAATAAACAAAATAAATAAATCTACGAGGCACTGAACACGCCCTCTTCTACCAGGTAAGGTCAAAAAGGTCTGTCAAGCGTTTAAATAGCATTATTGTGATAATATGAAGTAGGTACCGTCGACATAAGGGTACAGCACATTGATCTTTACCGTTTACAGTAGAGTGAACAGATGTAAAGGTTGCCCACTGTATTGAAAACCTTGACTGTATTAAAAGCCGCCTTAAAAAAACCGATGAATTGAGAACCACCTCCTTTTTTTGAAGTCGGTTAAAAACAGAATGAGTAGATATGTCGCAACAGCTGCTTGAAGGAGCCAGACTTCCTATTTCTTATAAAAAATCGATTTTTCTAAAACGCTCCTCAGAGGTAGTCAAAATAATCTATGGTTAGGACTTTCATTCTACCACAGACTACTTAAACTGGCACGGAGGAGTATTTACAATACAATTGATTCCTTCCAATAGTAAGGAATCGTGTTTTTATAAATAAGGCCGTAAGTTGTTAGTTTAAATATCAGTGCGTGTGGGTGTTTGTGTAGAAGTGAGTAAAGTTCATCTGTTTATCTTACCCAGTAAGTTATCCAACGATCTGCTGCGAACTTTGTCCGAGTTTTGCTCGAAGTATCTCTCGTTCAGCGCAGAGTCTCTCGAGAGGAGGTCGTGCGATATTTTCCTCGAGCTGTACTCGTGTTTGCTATGCGAGTGGTCCTGTTCGACTTTCCAGTTGTATTCTGATAGGCCCTCGTCTATCGAGTCTTGGAGCATTCGCTGGATGCTTGGCGAGCGCGATTTCGGTGGCTCGGGCGGTGGCACCTGCGAACGTGAGAGTGAACTTTACATACACATACATAAACTCACGCCTTTAAATCGGAGGGGTAGGCAATAGGAGTTTATGAATACGATCATGATGTGAACATAACCCTCTGGGCACTTACGAAACCACAGTTTCGAAGAGCCTTTTTTGAAAAAACGCTGTTTTGGGCTAGGCTTCTAGTACCTACAGTACCTGCGGTCATGTCCCCCTGACGGGGTCGACGGAGGAGGCCCGCGGCGGCGGCGCGGGCGGCGCCAGGCTTCTAGTACAGTACCTGCGGTCGCGTCCCTCTGTCGGGGTCGACGGAGGAGGCCCGCGGCGGCGGCGCGGGCGGCGCGAGGCGGGCGGCGGAGCGGAGCGGCTCCGGCCTCGTGCCGGGCAGCGCGGCCCACGTCTCGATCTCGCCCACCGCGTCCAGCGCGTACTCGCAGCCGGCCCATTCTGGTAGTAAAGCATAACAATAAATAACTTCTACCCTGGTCCCAAAATAGAATACTAGTCCAGTCCTTCGAACAAAAAAACCATACAAAATTCTACAAAATTCACTCTCAGAAACGGCCCCTGTCCTCTCGATTAGTCTGTACCAATGAAATGTGCGCAAGATGTGCTGTGGAATAGGTCACTCTGGGATTGGTTCATTCTGTGCGCCCCATGCGTGACGACGTGAACGTTGATTGGACGGTAGCAAATGACAGCGTAACTTTTGATTGGTTTTATAAAAAAAAAAACGTCAAACCATTGGCTTCGTGATGTATGTATAACCCGTCGAAATATCTAGGTACCTCGCAAGATGGCGGTCAGGCGGCATAGATATTTTGCCGGGTAATAGGTACCTACTAAACTCGCTTCGGGTACGAAACCCTAAAAAATATATACCAGTGAGTTGTCCATTGTGGTCCATGGTGAGCGTCCAGCCGGGCGCGTTGTGCGCCACCCCGGCGGCCGACAGCGCCGCGGCGGCCGCGCGCTCGCACGTCGTCCACGGCTCCACGCCCACGTGCTGCACGCTCTCTGTGGACCACGACACAGTAGTTTAGTATAAGGATTAATGAAATGTTATTTATATTGTTTCTTGTGATGTTCAACTTTTATTTACTACTAAGTTTGTAGCGATTTGGCATTAGCTGTAAGTTACAAATCTAAATAAATAAATAAATTACAGCGCTCTGCTCCGTGGCTGACACCCGATCCCAAGACCTAGGGCGTAGGGCTGAGTAGAGGACATAGGTAAAAACCAGATGCTGCTACTCATTTTGGAGCATGGCTATTTATAAAATGCAACCAAGTTAATACGCTTGCATTAACATGAATATTACATTTACACTTAGGTTAATGTCCAAAATATTGACAACAATGATACTTAATTTTAAAGGTATAAGGTCAGTAAATATAAGGCTACAATTATAAATTAATAATATTCACTGATTTCTTGTATTTTTGTGAATAATCTTTTACATTTGCACAGATTCGAAGTATTTATAGATCTATGATTCATAGTTTTGTTTCTTCAAAGAGTTCTTGTAGCGAGTCATGGTATCAGTAGAAACTGACAGCTCGAAGGTTCTTAGTTCATGACGTATTTCGGTGCATGACGAACTTCCGGTTTCATAGACTCTGGTTCGTCTTTCTTCGCTTCTAAAATTAATTAAAACTGCCCAAACCGAAAGATTCAGCCCGGGCTCTCAAAATTACCTATTTCCTCGAAAAAAATATATAAAAATTGAACTTTTTTTTTTGGGACAGTGACCCAGTGGCGTAGCATGGGGGGGGCGGAGGGTGCGGTCCGCACCGGGCGGCACTTTGCCGGGGGCGGCGCTGCGGAAGTGGCAGTTAGAAAAAAAAATTAAAATAAAAAAAAAAATTCTTTCAGTGTTTTTTTCATCTTTTTTTTATGTTACCAAATACCCAGGTACCTACCTATTACGTTTTCTCTGTAATTTTTCTGTGATATTCTACCTATGTCAAAAAATGTTAATTTCACTTTTCAATTCAATAAATCATTCAATAAAACTAATAAAAGTACTCTTTTTACCATGCCCAAATTTTTTATAATGGATTACAATTTACAAAAATAAGAGGGCGGCAAATTTGGAATCCGCACCGGGTACTAGTGACCTATGCTACGCCACTGCAGTGACCATTGCGCTTGGTGGTCCTACGCAATTTTCTCTGGAAGCTGTTACGTACCGTCGTAGAGTCGGAGCGGCAACTGCGCGCGCGCGTCGCTGCCAGCTTTCCACTCGAGCAGCGTGGGCGGGCACCGCCGCGCGACGCCCGAGGCCCTGGCGGCGGCCGCGCCCTGCGAGCACAGTACACGCAATAACGCCGCGCGCCGCCGCGAGGGGGCGCGCTCTGACACGAAGCGGACTAGATATCTGGGGACAATGTATGGAAGTTAGATACAATCATAGAAATTAAATTAAATTAAACCATTTGTGAAGTTATAGTAGCAATACCACTCGCTAACGGTGAAGGAAAACATCGTGAGGAAACCTGAGTGTCTGAGCTATTCACATACCTCAGCGCTTGAAATCGCCAATCCGCGCTGGGCACGCTCGGTTATTAAGCCCATACTCTCTCTGAGAGAAGGCCTGTGCCCTACAGTGGGACGTATATAGGCTGCTTATGATGATAGAAATTAAATTAGTGCGTCCTTAAAGTTGTTTAATTATGCCTTATGAATAAGAATCATTACAGTGTATTTTTCTAGCGCAGCAGGCCGACTCTCTGCCCAGACACTCTCTAGAGACGTTCTACCGCCGCAGACCGACTATCTACCTGATTGAGATAACTATGAGGATATAGGCACTCACTTGTGCAGCGCGGGCCCAGGCTAGAAGACACTCCCAATGTAGCTCGCACCAGTATGAAACACTCTCTACCTATTTTCTGTATCCGAGACTGCTCCCACAGTCAAACCAAGCGATTGGTATTGGGTGGCCTTGCTGTAACAAGTCACGACACTCACTTGTGCAGCGCGGGCCCCGGCTCGAAGGCAGCCAGGCAGTGCTGCAGCAGCGGCCGCCGGGGCCACCCGCAGCTTGGGACGAGACCGTGGTGCATGGTTGCACGAGGGTCTCGTAACAGGTATCGAAACCAAGATCCCTGGCTCGAGAACTCACTAGTTTAGTAACTCATGGCAGTGTAATAATCAGTGGTCGGAGTAGGTATATTGGTTTTTCGTACTTGCATCATGATATCGTAACATGGACATGCCATTTTTCTCAATGTCTTAAACGTCATCGCCATTGTCATCATTACCATCTGTTTTTTTGTAAATGGTAATGATGAAATGTAAACGATAATTATGTAATGTGTGTTTTATGAGCAATAAGCGTATATCTAAAACTATGATATACCTACAATTATTGCAATTTTTTTATTATATTATTATCGTCGACTACCACGAGTTGAACAAAATTTCACTAAATGAAAATATCAGATTTAGACATAATTTATATAAGTAAAACACACATCTCATCATTACCATTTGCTGCAAAAGTTGTAAAACACAAACTCTAAATAAATAGATAACTCTATGGTACACCAGTAATTTACAGAGATAGGGATAGATACGATCGGCGTTCTTATCGCTTGAAGCGATCTTTTTCAGACAACCTTTGGATGGACGGGACTGAAAGATGATGAGAGTTTGTAGGTGTACATTTGGCTTGATTTGATTTGATTCAATTTAATTTGATTTATTTTGATTTTCTTTAATTGGATTCAAACCAAATCATATCAATTCAACTAAATTAAATCAAATCAAACTAAATTAAGTCAGATTAAATCACATCAAATCAAATCCAATTAAAGAAAATCAAAATAAATCAAATTAAATTGAATCAAATCAAATCAAGCCAAATGTACACCTACAAACTCTCATCATCTTTCAGTCCCGTCCATCCAAAGGTTGTCTGAAAAAGATCGCTTCAAGCGATAAGAACGCCGATCGTATCTATCCCTATCTCTGTAAATTACTGGTGTACCATAGAGTTATCTATTTATTTAGAGTTTGTGTTTTACAACTTTTGCAGCAAATGGTAATGATGAGATGTGTGTTTTACTTATATAAATTCTGTCTAAATCTGATATTTTCATTTAGTGAAATTTTGTTCAACTCGTGGTAGTCGACGATAATAATATAATAAAAAAATTGCAATAATTGTAGGTATATCATAGTTTTAGATATACGCTTATTGCTCATAAAACACACATTACATAATTATCGTTTACATTTCATCATTACCATTTACAAAAAAACAGATGGTAATGATGACAATGGCGATGACGTTTAAGACATTGAGAAAAATGGCATGTCCATGTTACGATATCATGATGCAAGTACGAAAAACCAATATACCTACTCCGACCACTGGTAATAATGCTTTTAATGAATAAATTTGCATAACATTGCATTGGTTTACTCTTCCATTTCATCTTTGTTTTGTGCTGTTACTGCTGTGGGATTCCAGTAAATTGTTACTTGTCTGGAGTGGGCTGGGGCTAATATCTGTTTCTGCTTACCTTCAAAAGCAGCGCAGAGTCCCGGATGGAACAACCTTTAGTTCAGACATTCGAGCGCTGCAGGCAAACTCTCTACCTATGTTTATCGAAACGAAACTGCTCCCACGGTCAAATCAAGAGATTGCTGTTGTGGGGAATTATTGTAAGAATTGTACCTTTTTTAAGATAACTATGGGGTTAGAGACACTCACTTATGCAGCGCGGGCCCCGGCTGGAAGGCGGCCAGGCAATGCTGCAGCAGCTGCCAGCAGCGGCCGCCGGGGTCGCCCGCCGCTTGGTTGCACAGCTGCACCAGGATCTCGTCGCGGAGGCCGCGCGAACTGATGCCGCGGCTCGCTATGTAGTCTGCAAGGACCTGCCGGTGAACCGAAGTCGTTTGGGTCGTCTTTACTCCTATTTTTGGGGTTCCGTAGCCGCAAGGTGCCAACGGGACGCTATCAATTTGCCTACGACGTCTGTCACGGTGAGGGAATTGGCGATGAAAAAGAAAAAAATACGACATCAAAACCTGATTGGAATCTCAAAATATCGCATGCTGTACTTTGATTATGAAACTGCGTCCATTAGCAACACGCTTAGCCAAATCGCTCAGCTAACCTAGCAGAGTGCCCCAGGTCTCTTTGCTCGGTCCACTGATTTTCACAGTTTTAATAAGTGTGTCCACCTGGGCCTTAGTTCGTCCTAGTTGCTTTGTTTTGCCAGAAGATATGAAGATTTATCCATTTATATCAACACTGGACGATGCCGAAAAGCTGCAGCAAGATCTCGAAAGCCTTGGTTCATAATGACTTAACAATAGTTTGGAGTTGAATCCTACGTTCACGCGTAAAACTAAAAAAATTATCTACAACTACCAGCTGCGCGGATTTTCTCTAAAAAAAGATAACACCGTTCGCGATTTAGGTGTACTCCATGACTCTAAGCTTCTGGTTGACAATCATATTACAATATATACTCTCGCGAGCATACAAAGCTCTTGGTTTCATTATGCGCATGTCTAAAGATTTTAAGCAGGCCAAGAACCTCAAAATACTATACTGCACGCTAGTCAGATCTGCCTTAGAATACGCATAATATATCCAAATATGGAATCCCCAATATAGTACCTACATAAACAGAATCGAACCCATTCAAAGAAAATTTATTAAGTTTTTTGCTTTCGTCTTAATATCTCTCATGACATGTGTAGGATATTTCATTTTCTAACACTCCGGCTTAGGCGCGAGGTAGCCGACATTGTCTATTTGCATAAGATTGCAACATCTGGTACTCCTGAACTACTCGGTAAACTTCACCTAAGGGTTCCGGGCCGAGCCCGACTTAAAACTCCCGTTAGCAGTGCCTAAATGTTCCACAAACTTTCGACAAAATAGTTTTATTGTGCGAGCGAGTGATAAATTTAATAAAATTGTTAAAAAGTGGTTTCCAATAAAATTGCACATAAACATACATTGCTTCTGGCTCCACACTGGGATTCCCTGTGTCGTGGGAACCAGAAACAACGACATCACAAACATGTAAACATCCAAGACCTGGGGTTTTTTTTTGTCCCCAGCCGGGATTCGAACCCGGAACCTCTCGCATGGTATGGACATGCACTACTGCTGCGCCACGAGGTCGTCAATCGTATTGTGCGAGCGAGTGATAAATTCAACAAAATTGTTGCACATCCTGACATAGATCTGTTCGATACAAGGGGTCCACCTGAGGGGTCCACACTCGAAGACGTTTAATTAGTGCGCCATTCTTTGTGAGGGGATCATAGGCACTCAGATATAATTATGTAATTGTGTATAGTAAAATCATCTTTCCTATTTTATTGTCTTTAGTTAGTGTAAGTTCCATACATATTTTGGATACGTTGTATCTATAGGCGAGAATCTGTTATTAGCTGTTACTTACCTAATTTTAGTCAACTAGTATGATTTGTAAGCTGATGATTCTCCAAGCTGAATAAATAAATAAAATAAATAACTTTACATAAAGAAAGAAAGAATAATCATTGATTCGAACATTCCCGCATCACAATGACATGTCCAGCTTTTATATTACGCGCACCAAATCCTAAGCGATTCCAATGGTCTAAATGTCAAATTCAATATTAATTGCTATCGCAAACGTCAGGATTCTGAAAAGGGTTTGTTGCGCATAATTAGGCCTCTGTTCCCCAGGATTCCCTATTTAGAGGCTAAAAATTCCACCCATGCCGGGACTTGAACCCGCGACCTCTGGCTAACCGTGCCAGCGTTCTCCAAACTGAGCTAAGGGGCAAGTGCAGGCATCGCGAAATTTCGAGCCTCTTTACAAACTTCTCTGTATTACGTAGAATTTTTAGCCTCTAAATAGGTTTTTAAAATTGTCCTCAGCACGGGTTAGTGCAACAAAAAGAATATAACTAGGATTCCCTGTTATATAGTAACCAGTCAAGGACAACACAAACATGAAAACACACCCAATCTGAGGCCATTGATACAAATCAAAGTACGTCGACCCCCGTACCTTTTGCCTCGCTTCATTGCCAGCAGCAGACTCGTCGCACCATCTCAGGATGAGCTTGAACGTTGCCACTGCGTCGTTGAAGTCTTGATCTCTGAAATAATTGTCTTTCTTAGATGATGAACTACTCCTCATCGTAGTCAGGTAATGCGTCGGCGACCTCATGGTTTATAGAAGACTTACGAGACGATGGGCGCACATGTGAATGGCGTAATACAGCTTCCATTTCATATTACTTCATATTACAATAACCGCAGTATAATCTGTTATGAATTGAATACATACATATAGACAGATAGATAGATAACTGATTTATTTCCACAAGACACACACACATACAAAAAGCATTACATAAGTCACGAAGCAACGGCACAGAGTAAACATTGACAAGATAGAAGCATACATAAATCATGGAAACATAACAACTTGGCACATTATACGGTACAGTAAGTACCTATCTATTGGTGACATTAGAATAATAACATAAAAATATAAAGGTAAACATACGTACACGATTTTAGATACCTAGATAGTTTCCACAACATTGGAAATCTTAGTAACTAGGGCTTAGTAACCCGTCTATCTAATTAGTAACTAGGGCTTCAACCCATCTATCTAATTAGTAACTAGGGCTTCAATCCATCTATCAATTAGTAACTAGGGCTTCAACCCGTCTATCTAATTAGTAACCAGGGCTTCAACCCATCTATCTAATTAGTAACTAGGGCTTCAACCCATCTATCTAATTAGTAACTAGGGCTTCAACCCATCTACCTAATTTTTTAAACAATATTTAATTTTTCGTTGAGACCTCGAAAAAAACTCAGTTATAAATTCAGGGTAGTACCATATATAATGAACTTGAAAGGGAAAGTATCACGGCTAAGTAGGCTAACAAGTAAAATTAAAAGTAAAATTTCGTACAAAATCCATTGAAAATGACTTCGATGAAGTTGTTAGTTCTGTAAAGCAGAAAAAACCCTCTTTCTACGGAACCCTACATTGCGCGTAGCCCGACACGCACTTAGCCGGTTTTATTTTAACATAATTTTTATGTAGTACTTATTTTTGGTTTTGTTTTGTTATTGTGGCATGTGTACAGTTTACTAAACCTATAATGAATGATTGTTCTTGTTCTTCTTCTAAATTGTACATTTTTATCAAAAGCGTTTTCTTTACTTTTGAATAAAGAGTTTTTTATCTATCTATATAATAATATTCTTATTCAGTTTTGCGGTTTGCCGAATTGAGGTAAGAATACTTAACTAAATTCGACTTTTACCTGACAGCAGCTTTGGCCAAGAAGGGCCGTGTGATGGGGTGCTTCCTCGGACTGAGCTGTCCCCCGTCCGCGAAGTACACCGAGCTGAACTTGGCGAACGCGAATTGTTCGAGGTCGCGCGGAAGTTGGATGCGCTCGTCCTCGGCGAATACGTCGCCAGATACCTGGGGGAGATGTGTGGTTTGTTATATACCTATATATCAATCCCGACCGTATTCGCCACAGCCACTGGGATCTGACTATCGAGAGTTACGTTCATGTGCTCTCAGGTGACTGATATAGCCAATTTTAGCAGAAAATGTGCAATGAACGTGATTTGTTATTGCAAGCGATTCAATCAGATTCAACCAATAAAATAGACCAGATATATTTTTTTTTATAGAAATGAGTTAATAAGGTACATACATTTTGTTCAATTACATAAAAGTATTATATGTTTAGTGTAGGAAATTGTTGATATAAAATATGAAGAGTTTACCGTTGAACTGAATGAATTTGGTTTTAATATTATTTGTAGCAATTTAAGAAGTGGCGCAATTCCGCTTAAAGCTACGAAAAGAGAAAGAAATAAAGAGAGAGATATTTAATCAGATATAGGAGCTTACAAAATTTATACAGTTCACTCAAAACTACGCGGAGTACAGTTTTAGATTCATAAGATAAGATAAGATAAGATAAGAATATTCTTTATTGTACCAGGAAAAACACAGACATGAAATGTTTAAATGTTCATTCTTCTATACAGAAAATATATAAAAACTAGCTGACTCGGCAAACGTTGTTTTGCCATATTAATTAACAACGACCTATTCTCAGACCTACCAAATATACCTACACAAAAAAAATCATAAATATCGGTGAAGAAGTTTCGGAGGAGTTTGATTACAAACACTGTGACACGAGATTTTTATATATTAGATTTAGTATAGGACAGCTGCTAATATTTCGATATCATTCAGTTGGTCTCATCATAAAAGCTGTTTGCATTTATGACTAAAATAACCCCTTTAAGGTTTACCTGAAACACACAGCTAAAGACTAACCTTGGCCAGATTTCTCTCTGTGTGGGGCGGCTGCCACTCGTCCAGTTTGGACATCATGAAGGCCAGCTCGGCTGGTACTTCCAGCACCTGGAGACTCTCCGCCTTGGCCTTCTGCTCTGCCGCGCGGCGCCTGCGCACAAGATAGACTAGTTAGTGAATTATACCCAACGGGTTGTATTTATAGTTACACATTAACGGATCTAAGCAACTTATTTTTGTTTTAAAAAAACAAGCGTAATTCGCACCTAAATAATAAAAAAAAATAATGCTTACGATATATTTATTTTGCGCAGAATTCATTTATTTTGAAAAGGAGTTAATCGATTTTAATGGTCATTCATTTATTATGTATTTTGTAGTAATTTAATTTATTTTATGAATTTTATTAGAATGTATTAATAACACTAGAATTTACACGGCAGTGGCCCGCGATTAAAATTTAAGCATGACTGTAATCGCGCTAGGGACCCTGTCCCTTAAGCAACAGAGATTAAAAAGACCTTAAGCCAGGGCTCTCACTTAAGTCCGCTCTTTATATTTTATGCAAATAACTTAATTGTCAGAGGTGGATAATGATCGAAAATCTTGGACTAAAAAGGGGGAGGCCTTTGCCCGGATAAATAAACACTATAAACCTTATTAAAAAATATGTGAAAACTCCTTAGCAGCGGCCTGCTGAGCCTCGATCCTTCGCCGGTACTGCTCTTTGAGTTGACCAGTAACGGCGAAGACACACAAATACTCGAAAGTAAATAAAAACACTCTAAACTCTAGCTTTAAAGACTAACGGTATTATTTAAAAAAACTCGATTCCTTAGAACACTTCAAAAACGCCGATTAATAGTCTGTGGTGGAGATTTTACAAGGAAAAATGTAGCCACAGATTAAATAACAGAGTTTTAGATTAGTTTTAGAGGAATCATGTTTTTTTATAAATAAGGCAGTTGGTGTGCGAGGGTTAAAAAGACTGAAAACTCACCTAGCAGCGGCCTGCTGGGCCTCGATCCTCCGCCGGTACTGGTCCTGGATTTCACTTGTTTTGGCG
Source organism: Yponomeuta evonymella (assembly GCA_963969515.1). Taxonomy (NCBI): domain Eukaryota; kingdom Metazoa; phylum Arthropoda; class Insecta; order Lepidoptera; family Yponomeutidae; genus Yponomeuta; species Yponomeuta evonymella. The sequence goes on from OZ018354.1 coordinate 4,056,569, forward strand.
CGAGGGTTAAAAAGACTGAAAACTCACTTAGCAGCGGCCTGCTGGGTCACGATCCTCCGCCGGTACTGGTCTTTGAGTTGACTAGTACTGGCGCTAGGGTTAAAAAGGCTGAAAACTCACTTAGCAGCGGCCTGCTGGGCCTCGATCCTTCGCCGGTACTGGTCCTTGAGCTGGGCGTAGCGCCGGCGCGCGCGGCGTCCGCGCACGAGCGCCTGCGCGCGCGTGACGCCGCGCCGCGCCACCACGAAGCGGCGGCGCGCCGCGCGCCCGCGCCACCACGACTGGATCTTCACGGTGGAGTTCAGCATTTGGCTGTAGCGTTTTCTGGGGAGATTTAGGCACATAGAGAGAAACAGAAAAAAAATAAGAGACTTAAGAGTTTCATCTTAACTCTCTTATTCATAAATCACTTCCGATAAGTAACTTCCGCACAACACGATCACTTATCGTGGTCCCTAGGATACCCAGTGCTATGGTAACCAGGCAAGTACATCGCAAACATGGAAATACACCCAGACTAAGGCCAATTGTACGGTGGCCCTCAGTGGGAATCGAATCCACGACTTCCGGCATGGTATTCAAACCCAACGAGGCAGTCAATTAATCAATAGATATATGGCTTGATTCCCATACCAAAGTAGTTAGATCTTAATTTACAAAAGTCAGGCCAGTCACGTCTGCCAGTAATCTGCCTCAAATCGTAGTCCCAGCGAGCTGGTGGGTGTCCTTCGCCGCGTTTGCCAGTTCGTGGGATGAGAACGGCCAAGAATAGAAAAAGTGGCGTGCCTTGGGGGAGGCCTATGTCCAGCAGTAGACTAGTAAGGGCCGATTGTACGCTTTGGGCCTCATAAGAAGGCTCGAGGTCGCCCAACGAGCAGTGAAGAGAGCTATGTTAGGAGTTTCAATGGGTGATCGAATCAGGAATGAAGAGATCCGCAGAAGAAACCGAGTTACTGATATAGCTCGACGATTTGCTCAGGTGAAGTGGCAGTGGGCGGGGCACATAGCTCGAAGAACTGATGGCCTTTGGGGCGAAAAAGTTCTGACCTGGCGACCGCGGACCGGACGACGCAGCGTGGGCCCCACCAGATGGTCTGACGGCCTGGTTAAGGTGCCGGGGAGTCGCTAGATGCGGGCGGCACAAGACCGGGAAGTTTGGAAAACCATGAGGGAGGCCTATGTCCTGCAGTGGGCGTCAAATGGCTGATGATGATGTACACTTTCCCAGCTCTCACCTGGCCAGGTAGCCCCGGACCTGCGCCTGCAGCTTGGTGGCGGCGGCTCGCAGTTTGTCTCCGCGCGCCCGCTCCAGCGCTCGGTGCAGGGCCTCCCTTAGGAACACGCGGGCTGCTCCTAGCTGGTAATCCGCGCCGCCTGTGGGCAGGAAAATGGAGTTTAGTTAGTTTGTAGTAAATATACTCACAGACGAGTTCTTGAGTGGAGACCGCGGATCAGTAAAAGTCCTCAGACTCGGTGGAGCCACGATCTTCGCAAAGCGGCTGGCAAGAGCTGGATGGGAGTAGCCGGGGACCGTGCTCAGTGGCGTGCAATAGGAGAGGCCTATGTCCAGCAGTGGACAAGCGCAGGCCGATGATGATGATGATACTCAGCATCATCATCTGCCATTTGACACGCACCGCAGGACATAGGCCTCCTTCGTGGTTTTCATAACCATGAGGGGTTTTGCCATAATCGCCACGCTTGGCAGGCGGGTTGGCGATCGCTGTATGCGGTTGGAATCTCAGGAAGACGGTGCTGCCCGTCTCCTGGTAATTGATTTCCTTAGTCGCCTTCTACGACATCCACGGAAGGAAATGGAGTGACGCTATTCTTAATCCGGCGCCACGCGGAGGATGATACTCACAGAGGTGAAATTTCCTTAGACTGCACGTCTGGCATCGGAGTCGCTTGCACTCCACATATTTAATTATTGTAAAATAACGAGTACACTTATGCCAATGTGGTCTGAGGCGGCAATACATAATAAAATGACGGACATTTTAGACATGTTTTAGTCTTCATACACTTACGGTCTTATTTACAAAAACACGATTCCTTAAAACGCCGATTAAAATAATCGGTGGTGGAGATTTTACAAGAAAAAGTCGTAACCACAGATTAAATAAACTGCCTCTTACGAGTGCTTTAGAGGAATCGTGTTTTTATAAATAAGGCCGTTAGTTTTTGATGGATTCACAATTTTAGAGGCCAATTTTCTACATCAAAAATTCAGTAGAGGACAACAAACGTTTAAATAAAATGTAAATTTTTTTATGTTTGTTAGCCACATTTGATTAGACCACATTAAATTAAAAACCTATTTAGTGGCTAAAAATTCCACCCATGCCGGGACTTGAACCCGCGACCTCTGGCTAACCGTGCCAGCGCTCTCCCAACGGGTTCAAGTCCCGGCATGGGTGGAATTTTTTGCCTCTAAATAGGTTTTTAAAATTGTCCTCAGCACGGGTTAGTGTAACAAAAAGAATATAATCACATTATACTAATTATTTTAAAAACATTAGAAATGTTAGAAGGTGCAAGCATAGGTACAATGTGTCGGTTAATCTGTATGAGTTAATATTTGACTCAAATCATTACAAAGTTGGGTCAAAACAAATTTTATAAACGATAACACCGATGTCGCACCAAAGAAGAAACATGGACCAAAAATTATTAGAATTCGGATGTTAGTTGCTCAGTTACACATTCCATATTTGATATTTATAATTGGGTATTTGACAAAATGTCAAATAAGTTACTTTTAAAACGGATATTTGTATGAAAATATTGGTTTACGGCGTCACATTTCAGAGCATTCTTTTTTTTTTTTACAAGATAAGATATGTTTTATTTTCTATTTATATATTTACATTTACATTTACAAACAATATCATTAAAAATAACTAATAATAGAAAACTGCGCCCAGATCGCCGCCTCTGGGAAGGGTACCCAGTATGCTGGCTACGTTACCTCGTTGGATAGCGAGACTTATCCTCTGCCCGAGGTAATAGCCAGCCCTGGGGTCCCTGGTCGTGTCGATGAGGCGCGACGATAGTTCTTTGAAGAGCAGTCGCGCCTCGGGCCCCCATGGTCCTAGTGTCTCGACACCAAACGGCACAAATACGTGACTCTGTGTTAGAGTCCCGTACTTGCGCCGCTTGATGCCTTCTGCACTTGATGCCGCAGCGCCGGCTCTTGTGGAGGTGGCCTGGATGTGGGACGGTGCTAAAGTGTCCGCGCATGTTGCGTCCCACACCAGGGTTTTTCCATTTTTCCATGGGATCAACGACATCCCATCTGGTCTCTTGCCATCGTCCCGGGCTACACCGTTTGGCTCTAGAATGGCCGGGACGTTGATTGTGGCAAGAGCTCTCCGGATGATATCGTTGATCGACGCATGGCGTGGAAGTCTGCCGGCACTCCGCTGGCATGACAGACCGTGTTGACCCCGATGGTCGACGTTTTCTCCGCAGAGGCAGCGATGTGGCACAGTCAGTGGTGCGCCGAGTCGCAGGCCTACGGCTAGCGTCAGACTCATGTCGTCTAACATCATTCCAACGCTAGGCGATGGCAATGCATGCAGCCAAAGTCCGGATTCCGGCTCACTCACTGCTAAGAGGCGAGCACGCTCTGCAGGGCTTTCTGCATTATCAAGCAGTTTGTTTTTAACCACTTTGCAGAGCGGCTCGTCCCACAGCCTTTGTGAGTGAAGCACGGTCGGTAGGTCTTCCCCCGGACAGGCCTGTACCCAGGCAGTCATGCCCTCGGCCAGCTGCTCGACCTCCGCGTTACCGAGTGATTGGTTAGTGATCTTAACGAAGAGGTCTTGCACGCTGTGAGCCGAGGACAGGAATGCCGGGAGGGCCACACTGGAAATTTTTCTTATGCCGAGTCCACCGTGGCGGATCGGCAGCGATGCCTGCTCCCAACTCTTTTCGTCTAACTGACAATTTAGAATTTGGGTGAGGGACTGTTTTAGAATTTTGTCAAGGGGCTCCAAAAGCATTCTTTTTATGTTTAATCTATTTCAAAATTGTAATAACTAGTAATTGACTAAAAGAGATACATTTTCCGAGATATTTTGTAATTTTTGTTTTAATAGAGCATATGAAATAATTTATTGTTGATCGTGTCAAATACCGAATTACCCAAAATACTTTTATTACATTTACTTATGCCATTTTAATTGAGACGTTCACGCAGAAGAATTGGCGGCCAAAAGCTAGAAGCTTACAAGTAATCAAAAGACAAACAAGTACTCAGGTATTTCAAGCTAAGACAAGTAATTTTAGCCAACTGCCTCATCACCATTACAAATTTAATGCGCGCATTGCACAAGCGATTGTTCTAGCCAAGCTTTGAGTAACATACCGGCACCTGTGGGCGGCATCTCGGCGAGAATGGAATTGCAGATCTCTCTGTACGGCGTGGCTCGCTGAGGAGTGCTTGTGAGCAGATATCTGAAACAAAGAAAGGCGCGAATGGCATTGTAATTTAGGTATTGTTTGGGTCCCAAGTGGGCGCCCTGAGGTAATGCGAGAACGCTGTTTGGCCTTGACCCGGCTAAGAGCTAATAAACGACTGAACATGTGGGAACTAGGTTTTATTCAGCGTTAGGCTCGCTTTGTGATTCTTATTCGACAAGTAAATCTTCAGCTGTGCCTTCAACTTTTAATTAATTGTGTCTAATGAACATGTTTGTAATCGAATGAAGCGAACATTTTTTCATTCGCTGCGATTGTATGCTAAGTGCCGTGCCATCTACAGAAGCACTGACTTATATTTTAAGACCTTTTTACGTGTGTTCATGAATAAATTAATCTGATTAATTTTAATTTAACTTCGAACCCTAGATTTCATAGACTTAATAATTTACAAAGGTCAAGTTTATCTACTAGACCTGCCCTTAGTAATATATAGGGCACGTCCGTGCAGACAATCCTTTACTTTTAAAGATGTTTCCAGATATAGCATGCTAAAGAAAATGAGCTGAAATCGTTTTATCCTTCACTTTAAAGTTTTATTATAGTCGTTAAATACGCAACATTGCAAATTGTGTATGAAATCAGCAGCAATTTATTTCTTGCTTTTACGAGATACTGTTTACATTATCAAACTGTTCTAATTCTATTAGTAGGTGTGTAAGTCTGAATAATATGTATGTGTGCTTCATATGATTGTTGTTTACAAACGTGTTGTAAGCCTGCAATTTGTCAACCTTTTATTATTATTATTTTTGCAGTTAACCTAATGTACAATACGGCGCACTTAATGCCATAAGCATTTTCTGCCAGTCAATCGCAACTCTGCACTCACCTATATCTCTCCACGAAGTTCTGGAAGGGTATCCTGATCGGATAGCCCGTCTGCCTAATCTTGATCGTGTCCAGCATGCCGGTATAACGCAGCTGCGCCAACACGCACGGCATGTCGAACTTCATCGGCGATTTGTCAGTGTTGGGCTTGATGCAGCGCACGAACCAGGGGTTGCAGCGAGACATTGACTCGAGGAGCTGGTGCAGACTGTCTGAGAACCTGGAAAAGTTTATGCAGTTGTTAATAAAACCTCCACACAATACAATCGCTTGACTTGGTCTCGCACTAGGATACCCTATGGTGCTATGGTAACCAGGACGCCACAAACATGGAAATACCGCCAGACTGGGAATCAAGCCCACGACCTCTGTTTTGGTAGTCAAGAGTGTTAACCGCCACACTAATGAAGCAGTCAAAGATTATATGCAGCGGATGGCTTGTTTTTTTTATATCAGGAAGAGGATGGATTACTAACTACCTTTAACGTATTTACCATGCTTTAGCTAATAAACGGTCTTATTTATAGAAACTGAATTCCTTAAAACACTGATTAAAATAGTCTGTGGTGGAGAGAAAAGATGTAGACACAGATTAAATAAACAGAGTTTTAGATTGGTTCTAGAGGAATCGCGTTTTTATAAATAAGGCCGAAAATGTTTTTGTCTTTATTTTTTTATCTTTAGTTACAGAACTATAGTGCCAATGCAGAACAAAAAAACTCACCGAGCTGCCACAGTAGGCGTCCTAGGCTTCATAGTGACGAATCTCCCGTTCGCCCCTCTAGGCAGCGTCTTGTTGGAGTCGTGTTGCGCTCTCAACTGAGTGCTCATCTCGGCCACTAATGGCACCTCACTGCTGCATAGCAACTCCAGGACATCGGCGCGTAGCGCGTCTCTATTTTTGTCCAGGAACCCCTCGACGTTGTACCAGACTTGACCGGCGTAGTGCTTTATCTGTTGGAAACGAAATCAGTGTAAAATTGTGTTTATTGAGATAAGAAGCGACGCATTTACTTTTTTCCTGCTGTTCAAATCAGAATACATTAAACGGAAAATGCATGTGCCGATGTTTACGTAAGCATGGGAGGTGGAGTAAGAGCTTTGCTTACTTTTGCTGACGAGGGGGACGGGGGTAAATAATTGTGATAAATCAGGGGATTATTTTCTAAGTTACGAATTTATATTTGTGAATTTGTAATAGCAATACTAGATAACTATAAAGGAAAAGAACCGGAGAGTCTGAGGTGTTCAAATAGAACACCGCTTGAAATCGACAATACGTGGTGGGCACACGGGTTGATTAAACCCATACTGTCTTTCTGCGAGGTCTGTGCCCTACAGTGGTATATAGTATGAAAATTGGTCAAGGCATTTATTTCTGACTACCTACGAGTTGCTTATAATTTATTTATTCCGCTGACCAAAGTAACTGTTTGCTGATAGAATGATTTTTGCTGGTCGTTTAAGGGTGACTCGCGCAAATCACTGGATAAGTAAGTAAGTAGATAAATAATTACCCAGGGATAAACAGATAAATATCTGATTAGCAGGGTTGTCACTTTGTCATTCATACAATTTCTCTATAAATGTCACGCGTAAAGGTGTTTTTGGATATATTCACTGGATAGAGCTTATCAGATGGATAGTGCTGTCAGATAGCGTTGGCGCAAGCCGACCTTAGGAAATCATTTAATCACTTCTCTTAAAAAAGACTTCTTATTTCGTACTTACAATAGTACCGGTGGTAGCCTAGTGGGTAGAATATTGGACATGGAAGCGAGGAAGCGAACCCAGGTTCGATTTCCAGTGCGGGCATGTACCTATGACTGCTTTCTAAGTTATGTACATTTTTGTGAAGTTATAGTAGCAATACCACTCGCTCACGGTGAAGGAAAACATCGTGAGGAAACCTGAGTGTCTGAGTTATTCGCATACCTCAGCGCTTGAAATCGCCAATCCGCGGTGGGCACGCCCATACTCTCTCTCTGAGAAGGCCTGTGACCTACACTGGGACGTATATGGGCTGCTTATGATTGTCTACTTACACCAAACTCATTAGCGCCAAGCCGTGGACGCGAGTACAACTCATTCAGAGCGTGGTTGTAGTGACACTTCTCCAGGTAAGATGCGTCTGAAGCTCTAGGGAAGTTGCTCTCATCGTCCAGCAGGTGCAGGATACCAACTGGCTTCTTGCTGAGCAGCTGGATCACTGAGGAGGTTAGAAGAGACGTTATACACTATAGAGAGTCAAGGTGGAACTAAGGTAGAAGTGGACGACTGTACAGCACGATTAATTTCAGAAAGGGACTGGATAAGTATTTGCCTCACGCTCACACCATATAGAGGACAATATTGTATGAGAGTAAACAGTCTTTTTTTTAATTAACAGTGTTATAGCTAAACTTTACAGGAGGAAATAACACATTGGAGCTTGTTGATCATTTCGTACGATTTCCATATTTTTATGCAGTCAACAATCACAATGACAATTTTAATCACAATTTGAAAATGCCCACTTAGGACAGTTTAACTTTAGGGTTGCAAATTTCGGCAAGTATAATAATAATAATTATTATTATTTTATTTCAAGTAAGTAACACTCATAATAGCAGGCTTAAAACTATATATGTTAGTAGTTATAGCTAAAGACAAAATATATTATATTATAAATTACATTTAACAGGTACACATTAGAGGGTACATGCAGGCTGGCACAGTGACGCATGTAGGGCGAATCTAGGCGGCCTGCTGTCATGCTCAGGATGCTGTCGGAGCTGTCCCGCACCCTGCTAAGCATCGATGCGCACCGCTTACGCATAGTAGCGTAGAAGCAGTCTACCCGGGCCTCCGCAAACATGCCAGATGCACTATAGAAGCGGGGCAGCCCCATCAGCACCCTGAAGGCATCATTGTACTGTACACTGTACATAAAATGATGTACAGAATGCAGTATAATTCAAAAGATATCCATAGCTACGGACACTTGCCTACGATTATGCTTATAATTTTTATTTTATTCTGAAATGAAGCGTAAGACGCTTTCAGAGGGCCTCACAATGGTAAATCTTTTTCAATCCATCGATAACTTTTACCGTAGATCAATAAAGATAGAAGGATGAACAATGAAAAATATCAAAGCTCACCAGGCGAGTTATCATTCCACGTCAAATTCGTCCACTCCAGTCGCTCCTTCTGGTACTCCTGCTGTTCCAGCTTGAATATATGCTTATTAAAGTAATGCTGCAGGGTCTCGTTCGCGTAGTTTATACACAGCTGCTCGAACGAGTTCTCATCCAGATCTTCGAAGCCGAAGATGTCTAGCAGCGATATTCTGTGGGCGTCGTGCAGTCCGCCCCTGTGGACTATGGAGTTTATACGCAGCACCAACCAACTGAACAGCGATGAGTATAAAGCTTTGGCGAAGGCGTCCCGAGCGTCTAAGGCCTGGTCTATGGGCAGGGGTGATCGCATTCTTTCAGCCCGCGCAGCCGTCACTCTAGTTGTCAACGCTCTGGCCAGGTCTTCGGCAGGCACTTTTAATAGATGCGCTGCCCAGCGCACTTCTGCACCACCTCCCAACTGAACACCCTCTTGGCCGTGCCGTAACTGTCTTCTGTGAAAGTATACGTTGCCTAAGTGCAACACAGCAGCCAGGACTCTTATTATGTCTTCACGTTCCGAGTCTCCAATGCCCAGAACTTGCATGGCACCGCATAAGGCTGCCCAGTCGGCGCCCGCGCCTGCCCCACCGGAATCCCCGCCTTGGTTTAAATAGAAATAATGCTCAGCTGTGAGTAAGCCTCTCGCACGCCTCTGCTCCTCGTCCAGCCCCGCTAATAACTCATAGAACACGTGGTAGTTTCTCTCGCCCGGCGATTGCGTGACAATCCGTGACTTTTCCAGTAGATAATGCGCGACGCGCGAGCCAGCCAGCGCACCGTCTTTGAAGTATAGCTCAAGGAGTTTCCCGAAACGACTAGAGTTGTGGTTCTTCGGCGTCCGCGCGTTGCCGAACGCTTCCAGAAGCGGGGCTGCTTCTAAGATTTGTTCGGAGACGGGAGCCCGGCCGGGTGGAGCTGGGGCTACCGCAGCGAGAAACTGTACGGCTAGTTTGGTGGACTCGGTCTTTCCGGCGCCGGACTCGCCGGAGATGAGTATGGCTTGCGGGTGCGGGAGCGACGCACGCGCCGCCGCCGCTATGGCGAATAGGTGGGGAGGAAGGTCGCCGAGGGCTTCGGCTGCGTGGTATCTGGGGGCGGAAAAAAGTGGGTTACAGTCTGTTATGGCCAAGAACTATGTTGGATCCCTTTGGCAAAGAGATTAATTATAGAATTTTTGACTGATCAAAAGCATCCATTTACCTCGAGGGTACATCAGAATGTCCATGTACAGTCTGATATAATCAAAAGTTATTCTGGATCATCGTGGCAAGGAGAATTAATTATAGCTTGTGACTGCCTAAAGTCATCTAATCACCTCATTCTTATGTACGAATGTCGCTGACTTTGTACTGAGCAGTCTCCGCTGCAATGAACTGCTGAATTGGGACAGAGCATCAATCCGATAGCTATCCATGTTAACTAATCTATTCTTCCAGCAAAAATTCATACGTAAACTCACGCATGTATCCCGGAGATGTAGACAGATATCAGAGCTTGCCACTTGCCACGATCCCGAAAAACCTCTTTCGCTACATCAACGTTCATTAGGCGCTGCATGCACGGACGTCTGTTTTATATAATTTTTATCTTTTTCTCGAAGTAGGTGAGTATTTCTCGATTGCAGCAAAGAGTCGTGTAATCTATTCCGCAACCAGCTCACCTCCTAGCAGTCTGGAGGCCGTACAGCGCATCGACCGGCCGGTACGGGTTCACAGCCACCAGTATGGACCCGGCGTACGTGTAAATGAGGCCCTGCTCGTATCGCAGCTTCAGGTTCCACAGCAGGGCAGCCTCGTGGAGGTCGTGTAAACGGGTCATGTCCTCCACTCCGGTCGGGCCGAGCTCCTCCCGCGGCCAGACCGGATCGCCCTCCTCGTCTGCGCTGCCCATTTGGAGAGCGAATGTCTGCGGCTGGAATGGGAGAGGGCGGGGTTAGTTGAAACATCTAAAATCCTCATTTTATTTTCAAGGATTGGTTTAATCTTTGCTAAAAACATAATTAATTCTTATGTGATGTCCTGTCAAATGTCTTGTGTGCAATAAAGTAATAACAATAATTTCAATAATTAGATAAAAGATAGTGTTTAAAAACCTATTTAGAAGCTAAATAGAAAATAATAATATAAAGGTAATGTTGTTAAATTGTATTATTTCATCCACTATTTTTACAACACCATTCTAGCTGTGGAAGAGCGGTGTCTACTGCTACAGGCATTTTTATACTTACAAGTAGATACCGTCAATGTACGTAGTCTAAGGTGTAGTGGATAACGAAATAAAGAATTTTGTATTTGTACAAATGCTTCAGAATGGATATAAATAACTAGTAGTAATATAAATAACTTCATTACACGTTTTAACTACCCCTGATATTATGTATCAAGTTTTATTTCAATTACAAAAATACAAGGAGACTAATAAGAATAGATTATTATTCTTTATAGAACATCAGATCCATGAGAAGACCAAGACCACATGACATAAACATGAAGCGTAAACGTGAAACGTCTAGTCTATCTACTGCGCTACGACCGTAATAATCAATCACATATGTGCAAGATTACGCATCCAATCATTAATGGAACGACAAGAATTAAAGAAACGTGTAACAATTCCAAGGAAATACAAAAGGAGCCAACGTAAATTGACACAGAACTGCAGCCACTTGGAAAATTACGTCGTTCGCAACCATAACTGTGACATAACATGATGAATACCGCAACTGGCACAGAACAGACTTCGCTTCACGCTTCTCCGTACAGTGCTGGTTGGATTGGGGTGATAGTTTTCTAAAGCTAACAAAGGGCCGCGATGTAACGTAGTTCAACGATATTAGACTATCATTGGCGCGGTGTAGAGTATGAAATGCAATTTGCGTGTTAATAACTGGGAGAGTTAGCGGCCGTGACGGCGGGCGTTTGGTTTAGTTTTCTTGGATGAGTGATAAAGAGGTTCGTTGTTGCAAAAAGTTGTGAACAACTCGGTCTTTTTACTTCGCGTTGCGTCGTCAATAAGGAAGGATTTCTTTTAGTCCTTTGCTACTTCATTGGGCGGGCTAGAAGATAGGCTGGAGTTCTATCGATTTAGGTGAAATAGGGTGCATTGAACTGGCCAAAATAAAAAGCAGCCTTTTGGTCATAAAGGTCTCCACTTATGAAAACGGACATTTGCCTATAAGCACTCTCTTATGCTCAGGTCAGGAAATTAATGCAAATCTATACACATTTGCGTTGGTTATCCGTGTGTTTTAAATATTAAAAATAAAAATAAGTTAAAACACTTTGAATCATGGCAACCCTTTTTAAAATGAAAGAATCATGATTCATCTGTTTCAGACTTAGTTTTAAAATACCATGCCAACCCTTGTTAAAATTAAAGTTCTGAACCCTAACTTAATACTGCGGCATTAATTATGTGCCCGGCGCAACACTTTGTTGGAACATATGAACGTGATACAGTCACGATAACAAGTGCATTGAACCTACATTCTTAGTCAGAGTATCCAGACAAATGTCTTTCAACATTCGCACAGCAGTTGGACGTCTCCTCTTCATGACCTTCGTAGAGCTCCTTCCGAAGTTTGGCAGCGCCGCGGGGGCGCTGTGCCGGTCCCTTTGCCTTCGGATGACCTTCGGGGTCCTGCAGCAGATTTCCTCGCAGGAGGAACTAGAAGCTTCGCTCTCCGATGTCGTTATGGGCGTTGGGGCGAAGCGAACGCGCTGATACTTTGGTGGTACTTTTTTTTGTTTTCCTGGTGCTGGTTTGGGAGTGGGGCCGGTCATTCATTGTCCTTGCTTAGTGTTCCGTACCTAGTTTGGGGAGACGGAACACTCGATTTTGGTCACGTGAAAGACTCCATTGTTGTGGCACTGACGCGGGTGGCGTGAGGCGGTTTTTATTTGGGACAGTCTCTTGCAGTATTTGAGCGTTTAGGGAGGCGTCGACCGTAGAAAGGTTCTCATTATCACTTTTTAAACCACTTACCCCCGGTTTCTCGTACACTAACAAGCTGTTAATCAACTGTCAGTGGTTTTTTTGTATGGACTTTGGTCAATTGACAGCTGTTAACATTAGATTAACAGCGTGTTAGTGTACGAGAAACTGGGGGTTAATCTCTTATACCTCTAAGGTAACTGGCTCAACCTGGTGCAGGAGTTTTTCAAATTTCTAACTTGCACTAATTGTCTATTGTTAGACAAGTGTTTGTTTCGTACCAAGGTCCTCCCTTCGCCAACACTAAACTTAGCAAGGAACCATACACTGCACCGCGTCACTGCTTCCGAAATTAGATAACCACTTTGCGCCCGACGCGAAAGAAAGTGAAACTAGTATTTTTATTGATATTAACTTAAAAAAAGAACACGGCGTTCGCGAATTAATTTCCACGTTCAGACTGACACACTCGCTTCTGAGAAATTCGATCACAAACTGAGTTCGAATCAAGGAGTTTTGAGTCTACTCTTGTGAGATAATCTGCGTTACACTCTCCAATGTCCACATTAACTATGATCTCCGGCGTCTAAGCATTCCTTGGAATTCGCAGACGACCAGGATATTGACGCATAGCCTTCTCTAAGAAATCTCTCTGGTGTGTGTGGTGACCCCTAAATCTCAAGCCAATACGTGGAACAAACAGCGCTCCATAACTGGCGTCGTTGCACGTAGCCCGTAATACTGTTATGTATGGCCCTGGCTAACGGATTGTCCAGTCTAGGGGTGGCAGAAGCATGTTTGTACCGTAGAAATGCTTGTGGTAATATGGTGTTGGTGATCTAATAACGAACTAATATTACTGGAAGCTGTGATAAAGAGTGAAAGGTGTTATTGGAGGAAAAAATGAAAGAGCAAGTGTTGTTGTACTTACGAGTATAACTGATCAATAACACTTCACACTTTGTATGTTTTATTAATTAAGTTTAGGCATGGGAACTTTGCTATCCGAGATTAATATCAGCTGTGCCATTAACCAGGTATATATTAACCACATACGCGACATTAAAATGTACGGTAAAGCTGTTTTTTAGGGTTCCGTACCCGAAGGGTGCCAAACGGTACCCTATAACTAAGAATTCACTGTCCGTCTGTCTGTCTGCCTGTCACCAGGCTGTATCTCATGAACCGTGAAGCTAGGCAGTTGAAATTTTCACAATACATCACGTATTTCTGTTGCCGATATAACAACAAATACTAAAAAATGAATTGGGCTCCCATACAACAAACGCAACTTTTTTGCCGTTTTTTGCTCGATATTTATAACGGCAACAGGTAGACGCTTGAAATATTTACAGAATATTTTAGTTCTATATTCTCTTCAAAAATAAATAATTAAATTGTAATAAAATAAATATTTAAGGGGGCTCACATACAACTAATGTGATTTTTTGCCGTTTTTTCTCGATCTTTGTGTCTAATGTTATAAAGATAATGGTACGGAACCCTTCGTACGCGAGTCCGACTCGCACTTGGCCGTTTTTGTTTGTAATTTCGAAGTTTTCTCCGCAGTTAAATTTGACGGATTGACGACTAAAAAGAACCCCATTTCGGATAGACATGGAATTTTTTTTACACCCTGTTTATATTTACATTTACATACAGGCACATACATTGCTTCTGGCCCCACACTAGGATACCCTGTGTCATGGGAACCAGAAACAACGACATCACAAACATGTTGTTTCATTGCAAGCCTACTTTCAGAGAGAGAGAGAGAAAGAGAGAGAGAGAGAAAGAGAGAGAGAGAGAGAGAGAGAGAGAGAAAGAGAGAGAGAGAGAGAGAGAGAGAGAGAGAGAGAGAGAGAGCAGGTTTAATCATCACGCGTGCCCACCGCGGATTGACGATTTCAAGCGCTCGCTGAGGGTATATAAACTTATGTTTCCTCACGAATATTTCCTTAACAGTAAGCGAGTTCCGCAGAGAAAAGACAGCATTGTAAGTATGCCATGTCCATAACAAGAGAATTGAACAGTCCGTGGAGTTTATTATTCACAGCTGCGTACGAAGCCTTCATTACAGAGCATCCAATAAATACCAACAACGTCTCAGATCGTTTAACGTTGTCATTTATAAAGTAGGTACCGTTAAGGTACATCTCTCGGTTATTACGTGTGTCTAGTAAAGCAGTAATGTATTCTCTTTCCTAACAACTCCACATACCAGACAGACTGGTATTATCTGTTTACTTCAGCGCTCTCTATCCACATTCCGAGATTCCAACGGCCTTGCCGTCTCGTCCGTTGGAAACACTGTTGGCTGTTTGTAGCATTGTCCGGGCCTCGCTTTGTTTCCCATTAAAAATGTTGTACCTACCTACATTTGCCAGATTTTTTCCCGCGAAAAAAACAAATATGGCGCGTGTTCTAGGATCCCGAACGCCACGAACAAAACTGCGTTCGGATTTTCCGTCCGTTCCTTATAGATAACAAAGCCCCCGGTTTCTCGCACACTAACCCTCTGTTTCTCGTACACTAACAATCTGTTGATACTGTTAGCAGATTGTTAGTGTACGAGATAACAGCCTGTCAGTTGGCCAATGCATAAAAAACAACTAACAACTGTTCCGCTGTTCTGGAGTAGATATCAGATTGCTAGTAAACGAGAGCCCTAAGGGGAACCTACTCACATAGGAATTGCCTTGAAAATATTGAAAAAAAAAAAAAACACCAGCCAAGTACGAGTCGGACTCGCGCACGAAGGGTTCCGTACCATTATCTATACATTTGAATATTTCAGGCGTCTACCTTTTGCCGTTATTATTGAGCAAAAAACTACAAAAAATCACGTTTGTTGTATGGGAGCCCCCCTTAAACATTAAACTTTATTCTTTTTTGAGTATTTTTTTGTTATAGCGGCAACAGAAAAACATAATCTGTAAATATTTCAACTGTCTAACTGTCACGGTTCATGAGATACAGCCTGGTGACAGACGGACGGACGGACAGCGGAGTCTTAGTAATAAGGTCCCTTAAATCTTTGGGTACGGAACCCTGAAAATTACTGCTATTTCAAGTATTGTAAAATATTCGTATGTACCTGTTTTTTTATTAAACGCAATATTAGTTTACAACAGTGGTATTATTTTTAGTTTTGATAATCGGTCAAAAATTCATGGAATGCTCACGGAAGCCACTTTGCGTGAGCGAGGTCGGTCAAAAGAAGTGCTAAATATTACTTACAAATAAACAGACAACACATTTTAATTGCAATAATTAAATTAATCGCGTTCATTACTGGAGTTTACTAACGAAGCTGTAAGTTAAGAGTCGCCAAAGATTAAGACCGTTACGTGGGCGATGTTTGGGATTCCAAAGCTCTATTGGTATCATTGACCGCTCCTAGAGTCAGGTCGTGTGCATAAATATTTGAATATTTGTTGAGAAGCCATATTTCCGCGAGTCGTTGCTTTAACAACAAATACTAAAAACAGAATAAAATAAATATTTAAAGGTGGCTCCCATACAGCAATCGTGATTTTTTTGCCGTCATTTGCTCGATATTAGTAACGGCAACCGGTAGACGCTTGAAATATTCAAATGTTGTATAGATAATGGCACCGAACCCTTCGTGCGCGAGTCCGACTCGCACTTGGGCGGTTTTTTTATTGTAAATTGTTTAAAATAATTATTGAACTAACAGGGAATTGAACTGCAAAAAGAGAACAAGCGACTCTACAACGAGTTATTTAAGTAGCGGAAAACAGAACATTCGTTTTTTAGGGTTCCGTATTTATCACGCCGATAAAGTTAGAATAAAATATTGGAAAAAAAAAAATTTTACTGTACCTCTCCTAACATAAAAAGTGGGGATGATTTTTTTTAGTTCCGTCTACCCCATCACGTGGGGCATCGTTGAATTGGTCGTTGTAAATTATTGTGGGTGTAGGAAGACCATTTTTTTATTTAGGGTTCCGTTTGCAAAATATTAAGCTTTAAAGCTAAAATTTTTATAGGGCGAGTAGGGCGTCCCCCTCACTCTCGGTTGAAAAGTAAAATTTCGTACATAATCCATTGAAAATGACTTCGATGAAGTTGTAAGTTCTGTAAAGCAGATAAAAACACCCTCTTTCTACCGAACCCTACATTGCGCGTGGCCCGACACGCACTTGGCCGGTTTTTTATTTAGGCCTGGTACTGTCCATGTAGAAAAATTATCTTGAGGTAACCTGAGTTTCTGAGCTGCTCGCATACCTTTGCGTTTGAAAACGGCGATCCATGACGGATTTTCTTTCTCTCTACTTCTCTTTTACCCTCTGAAAGGAGGCTTATGATATATGCTATATCTGATTGATCTATCTACATCTAATCGCCATCAATAATGTTATTTCTCCATCTATAGGTACACCTTGCCACTGACTAGTGCGCTGAGGAGCATCACGCATGCCACTCGGTGAATCTCGATGAGTTTGGACCTGGCTGACTGTCCTCTTCAAATGATTTTATTTATGCTTATTTGTTCAGTTTACATGCATGATTCTTCGTCAAATGTCGTCAAATTGCAACAGCAATTTGTATCCGGCTCCTAATCCAAATCTAGTACATAAATCTCCCACAAAAATGTTGTTTCCCCACTGGCTAATGACTGACTCCCCGCCTCAACAATGACAATGTTGTTTTGCCAAGTGTACGTACACACCTTGCCATTGACTAGACCTCGATGAGTTTAGACACTGGCTGTTGACTGATCTCACACGGTGTGAGAAAATAACATTGTGATTGTTAAGGGTGTGACTGTCACACCCTTAACAATGACAATGTTATTTTCCCCGGGATAGTACGGATCACGCACGGACACATTTTACCACTGACGAGCAGCACGCAAGCCACCTCGCCGGGCAGCGGGGCTTAGTCATTGACTGAACAATTTAAACCCACTGAGCAATGTTCATCAAGTGCACACTACTTGCCATTGACTAGTGCGCTGACGAACAGCACGTGCGCCGCCCGTTAGACCTCGATGAGCTCGCCGGGCAGCGTGGCATTGCCATTGAGTGATCTATATAATATGTTTTGCTAGCTGTCCTGGCGAACTTCGTGCCGCAACAGATTCCGTTTATACGATTCTTGCACAGCGCCATCTATTTTTAAAACACAACGTTCGCTCGCACAACGCCATCTATTTTAAACGTAAAATAAATATTATCCCACGGGAACGCATCACCGGGATATCAAGTATGCTATGTCTCAATTCAGATCTTTGTCTATCTGTATGCCAAGTTTCATGTAAATCCGTTCACATCACAACGTCACAGGAACAAACATACAAACATCCAAACATCGTCACAAACTTTCACATTTATAATATTAAGTAGGATATTTCTATGAGCAATGTTCCTCAAGTGCACACACCTTGCCATTGACTAGTGCGCTGACAAGCAGCACGCGCGCCGCCCGGTGGACCTCGACGAGCTCGCCGGGCAGCGGGGCCGCGGCGCCGCCCGGCTGGAACCACACCGCGGCGCCCTCGGTCCACTCCTGCCCCCCGGAGCCTGCCATCCTGGAAGAGAAGGATCGCGGTTAGCTTTGTGAAGAGATTTATCTCGCAAATCCTCACAGAAAAATACGACGACTCATTAATAGAACCCAATGTTTTAATACCTGCCTAATTTATGTTTTAATAAGAAAAAGAATAAATTTAAACTAACAAGGAAGTTGCATACTTTTTGGTAGGAGCAAAAGGTCTTATTTATAAACAACACGAATCATTAAAACGCCGATTTAAATAATCTGTGGCGGAGATGAAAAAGTCGTAACTACAGATTAAAGAAAATGCCTCTTAGAAGGAATCGCTTTAGAGCCTGCTTTAGAGGAATCGTGTTTTTATAAATAAGGCCGTTAGAATTCTTCGGAATGTAGTTTAGTTCAATTAACAAACTATGGTCAGTGGGCAGACCAGCAGCCTGATGGTCGGGCGATATAGTTGAGCCGGTGCATGACAAGGGACCGTGAGAGATGGCATTTGGGAGAAAATGCCTACAGCCACCAGTCAAAAAATCCGCTAAAATATGCAAAAAAGTGCGACTTCCTCAACATCTCCCAAAGTGTTGTTTTCCTCAGCCACGGTTCCCTTGGAAAAAATGTTCGTGGTAATGCAGAGAATGCGTCGGTTTCGAGAAAGGCGTTACTACCTATATTAACATTTGGTATAGCATAGCGCGCGTGTGTAATTGCGCTTTACAACAGTAAGGTCTGTAACATACACGATAGATGATTTACTCAAGGTTAGTGGCAACGGCATCTCCTGACTTCACTAGAATTCGGACTGCAGTGTGGACTTGCCAGCACCTATACCATTATCCGTGTGACGCCGGATTAAGAATAGGTACTTAGCGTCACTCCATTTCCTTCCGTGGATGTCGTAGAAGGCGACTAAGGAAATCAGTTACCAGAAGATGGGCAGCAGCGTCTTCCTGAGATTCCAACCGCATACTGCGATCGCCAACCCGCCTGCCAAGCGTGGCGATTATGGGAAAACCCTTCATGGTTATGAAAACCACGAGGGAGGCCTATGTCCTGCAGTGGGCGTCAAATGGCTGATGATGATACCATTATCTCAGTTTAGTCTCCTTATTCCACGGGAAAGATAGAACGTGTACAACAGTACACATTACATACGTTTCGTAGTTTCCAGACAGCTTCTACAAAAGTATGTTTGTGAATCTTGTATTTTGTATGCTCTGCTTGACCACTCGGGGCCAAATGAGTGGGTCATCGATGCCGGCTGGCATTGTGAACTTACTGCTTTGTTTATTTAGGCTGTAAGCCCCTTGACTTAATACGTTCATGGGATTTAGATGCATGTGTTCGCGTTTGAATAGTTATTCAGTTTCGCTAACCACCTACTGTGAACAGCATAATAGCAGAGTATAATCTCAGGGGAAATGACTATTTGTTGACCTACGAAATACTCGTAGAACATGAAAGAACAATTTAAACTACAAGTTATGTAAAAAACAATTAACTTTATTTAGGCACATAAACTATTACCACCAACTTCACAATTGAAAATCCTAACTAAACTACAGAATATTTACATTCATCTATAAATAGATAGGTGGCGGGTATGGCGGAGGGCCACAACCGCAGGGAGGGGTAGGCGGAGGAGCGTTGTAGCACCCACAAGAGGGATGGGACGGAGGCGAGTAGCAACCGCAGGAGGGAGCGGGGGCCGCCGTCGAGAAGCAAATAGGGGGAGAAGGAGCCGGTTGCAGACAGATAGGGGGAGGGGTAGGAGGTTGGAGGCACATAGGCGGTGGCGGTGGCGGCTGGTAGCAAATAGGTTCCGGCGGTGGAGGCTGGTAGCATATGGGAACGGGCGGAGGGAATTGGATGGTCATCGGTTCGTAAGGGGGTGCCTGCACCATTATTGGTGGAGACGGTGGCGGTGTGACCGTCATAGGGGGCAGTGCTGGCGGCTGTACTGGCACCGGTGGGGGTGGAGGCGGCTGTACGACCACAGACGGGAACGGCGGAGGCTGGATCACTATCGGGGGAGGTGCTGGCAACTCCAGCAGGATCGGTGGAGGCAACGGAAGGTCCACAACAATGGGCCCGAGCGGGGGAGCGTTAATATAGAACGGGGGAGGCGCTGGAGGCGTCACGGTCATCGGGCACGGAGGGGGAGGGTTAATGTAGACTGGGGGAGGAGGCGGCGGGCATACCGTCATGGGGGGTAGCGCTGGAGGAGTTATACAAACAGGGGGTGGTGGCGGAGGAGTGATCATGATAGGTTCGGGAGGGGGAAGTTCTATCATGATGGGTGCACACTGTGGTCCGCCGTATGGTAGAGGCGCTGGGGGGTATGGTAGGGGGGCCGGAGAGTATATTGGAGGCGCTGGGGCGTATGGTAAGGGCGTCGGGGCGTATGGCAGAGACGCCGGAGCATATGGCAATGGTGCTGGATATGCAGCTCCTGGTGAGTAGTACTCGCAAGCGCAGTATTGGGCTGATGCTGTCTGGAATATAAATAAAAGTCTGATAAACCGGTTTTCCATAGAAGATCTGTTAGAACTAACGAGCTCGAAGAGAACCTTATTTCGTAGGAAAGAAGTTATTGCGACTGTCACGATGTTTTGTATGATTTTCTGAGATCCACCTCGGGTAAGGGCATTCAAATGGTGTCACAAATAGTTTCGAGTGACAGAAAATCTCAATTTTAAGTGACATCAGATAAAATTGGGATTCTCAAAAAGCAATTTTAGCTAAAAGCATAGTTAATTATACTCTAAGAGTTAAACAAATTACATAATCCATAAATCCATTTACCTGCAGCACTGCCGCTAACAGAAGCGGAACCATCCTGGTTGTCACCTCCATGAGGTGACCGTCCATACTCATTACTGGCCTCGTTACAACGTTCTGTTTTATACGTGACATATTGCCCCAGATCGAACTGAAACCTAGCGTTGAGAAATGGCATTGCCGGGCGATGGACTAATTTCTAGACGGTTCGCAGGGTTATCGTATTTCTGGGTTATAGCTCATCGCATTTCCAATTCGAAATAAAGAGGGAACAGATGCATGGTAATGAAGAAACAAGCTACAACGGACAAACGCCTCTCTTGGAGAAGGCCTGTAATTAGAAATGGATGGTTTGCAGGATGTTTACGTTTTATGTACTCAGATCTGCTTTATTGCGTCTGCAACCAAGTACAGTTAGGATTACAAAATTTTTGTTGAAAAGTCGTCCGTAACGTATTTGATTAGAGTGCACGCGTATGAATGTAGTTTTGCTGTCCAATGAACGAGAAACATGAAATGCATGTTTGAAGAGCCTACTATAAAAGTGGAAAATATTGCTATCTGTCTGAGATAAAGCACGTCGCAATAATAGATTAGGTATTGAGAAAGGTACTAAAATGGTTAAGTAATCTTTTGTTTCATCAAACACAAATTGTTGATACCAAGGGCCTGCACTTTCTTTCGACACGTTACGTACATATAACGCGTAATACGCATTAAGGCTGCTGTTACGTCGGTCATACTGTCTCGCTCGCACAATTTAGCATTTTAAGGGATTGCAATAAACTAAACTTCACATTGGACCGTGGGCCTAATTATCCGCACCAAATCCTGAGCGATTTCAATCGTCTAACAGTCAAATTCCATACTAATTTGACAGTTAGACGATTCGAATCGTTGCATATCGGTAACTGTACGGAAAACACAATGTTCGGCCAAGGCCGTAGTAAATGTATGAAACCAGATGTGCGCGTCGTTACAACGATAAATTTGACGATCTCAGAAAGCGAGGCCGAAGGCCCTCGGCGGTGTCTAGGAAAGCCGTCCCTTGCAGGCTGTGCATTGAGGCCGAAAGCCGTGTCAGGCCGATACCAAAGCTTGGACCGAGTCGGACTCCCAACGATAAAATTTACCCATCTCGGGAACCGAGGCCGAAGGACTGTTTCTTGGCAACCGTCCGTTGCAGGCGGTGTCGCGTCACGCGTCCAATTAGACCGAAAGCCGAGTCTCGCGGATACCAAAGCTTGGCCGAGTCGGAACTCCCAACGATAACGCAGGTCGACAGTGGTTTTGTTGCCGCCAAAACTATAACAGATTTTCAGAATAGGTGTTACCCAGATTAAAACTGCATACTTATGTTCTTAATGCAACCTGTTGTTTTCGAGATACGATTTTATCGAGACAAACAAAATAAGCGAATTTTAAATATTATATAGGAAGATGGTTTTTCTGTTTTTTTTACAATGTGGGTTTTTAGGGTTTGGTACCTCAAAAGGAAAAACGGAACCCTTATAGGATATCACTTTGTTGCCGTCCGTCCGTTTATCTATCAAGCAAGACCCTTTATCTCGAGAATGCGTGGAGGTACCAGTGGCCACTTGGGCTATGGCGGAAGGCGAATTTGCGACCAAAAATTGCAGTCGGCGACCGGGCGGCAAAGAGGATCATTCAGACATCAAAATATTGGATTTCTGAGTACAAAATTCAAAGCAACTTTAGAACTTTTTGAATAACTCAAATCTATCAAGAAATCAAAATTTTAAACTTTGGCTATTTTAAAACGCGCCCGGCGAGGCTTGAACGCTGTTGTCACGTCACAGGATCCGACCGGCTAGCCAGCCCATTTTTATGGGCACTTCCAAAAATCATTAAAACAGGTAAAGTGAAAAGTATTTATTTAAAAACCACACAAGCGACAAAAAATGTTGTGTTCACATGGTGCAGAACTTATTTCTATGGTCACATAATGATCGAGAGAATTTTAGAACAAGCGCTACTATTTAAAAAAGTCATTTTCTGAGCATTACTATTGAACATTTTATGGCAACACTAGCAGGTACCAAGCCTTCCTTATTGTCACTCAAGACAGAACGATTTCATTAGTCCACAGATAAAAATCATAGCGGCCAGTCCACCAAGTAAAGAATGCTCTTATCCGCACAAAAATCTGACTTCCTCGTCACATTTCACACTTGCCGCCTTATCCCACTGCCATCAGCTAGATTTCACTTTCTCTAGGCAATTAGGTAGGTACTTAAATGTCACTTGAAAGAAACCGAAATAAAATTAAATAATAACCCGACTGCTGAGCATTAATTAACTACTAAGCAGGCGGGACCCAAATACAACAAGGTAACTAATTGCGAGGGACCTAGCCTGATGACACTCGCGCAAACACGAGGAATCGATTGAGATATTATTTGTCAAAATCTGACCATTGGTTAAGGAGTTACGAGGGAACATAGAATCGGACATACATACATATAAACTAAACACTACCCTCCGTTTGAGCTCCGCTCCAGTCGGTGAAAAAGAAGACACATGCATTTCACATTCAGAGTTTTGTCGCCAGTTGATTTTCTTACTAGACGATCCAGACAAGAAGGGTAAAATTTTTTAGGGGTTCATTGTGTTGTTTGTCAGTTACATGTTATTTCCTGCCATAATTCCTAAATACCCGAGCAGATTTTGATGAATGAGGGTAACAGGAATGGTATTGGCGTCACAAGTGTCTTTAAGTATATAACCTCAAATATTGTTTGTAAAAAGCCACCAAAGAATGCACGGGCCAACCTGAACAGTTTCATAATATACACTTACCTTGTTGCTTGTCAGCAATTCTGCAAGGCCACGGACCTTTGCCGTCACCCTATCGGTAGCAATCTAAGTTAGTTCACGACATAGAGCTGATCCATTCAGACGGACTCTCGTCGCGTCCTCATTATCAGTACAGTATCAGTAGTAGCAGTTCATCTAACCCCTCATATTAGTCCTACGGTTACTATTGACAATATATCAGTTATAAGTTCCCAAAGTGAGTTCGTACCATTTATCAGAACTTAGAGTATAAAATAAATTTGGATGGTTTAAAAGACATAGCAAAATGAACGTGCCTGACAATAATAGCTATCGAATACGCTAGTTTGTTTAACGCACTTCAAAAATATCTCGACACAAACTCGAATCCATTAGAACCATTAGTAGCCATCCAGAGCGCTGCGTACGCGCTGCGGGTCCGCGGGTCACTGTTGTGTTAGACAGAGAGGCGGTACTACTTAATTGTTGGCGCATTTTTAAACAAGATTTCTCAACTCTAAACGTACCATAAACAACTCTACCATATTATTGTACGTCTATACTTAAAAGTAATAATCTAAATAGATGCCGCGGCTACTACCCAGAAATGAGCGTGTATAAGAGTACAAACTTTAAAATTGACGCCCTGAAAAGTTGAATTTTTTGACATTTACATAAACTTTTTTTAAAAACCGGCCAAGTGCGAGTCGACGGGGTCCGTACCATTATCTATACAGCTTTTTAATATTTCAAGCGTCTACCTGTTGCCGTTATTAATATCGAGCAAAAAACGGCAAAAAAATCACGTTTGTTGTATAGGAGCTCTTTTTTTTATTAAGCAGCCTATATACGGCCCACTGTAGGGCACAGGCCTTCTCTCAAAGAGAGTGTATGGGCTTAATCACGACGCGTGTTGGCGGACTGGCGACTTCAAGCGTTGAGGTATGTGGATAGCTCAGACCTCTTTCCTTACGATGTTTTCCTTCACCGTTAGCGAGTGGTATTGCTACTATAACTTCACAAATGTAGATAACTTAGAAAACAGAGTCATAGGTACATGCCCGCACTGGGAATCGAACCTGGGTCTCTGGCTTCCGAGTCCAATGTTCCACAATGTTGCATGAGAGCCCCTTAAAATATCTATTTCATTTTTAGTATTTGTCGTTATAGTGTAACGGTGTTCTAAAACACCTTAAAACAAAAACCTAAAATGCAATCGTTGAATCTATAATACTCGTACAATAATTAGGTACCTACGTATCTAATAAAATTATTTACACTCAAGGTTTACTCTAAAGTTAAAATAAAACATAACAGACAAACATTCCAATCCCCTATTCATATTAGTTACCCAGTTGCCCAGTCGTTCGGCTGGGCAGCATTCGGGAAACTTAGAAGTCTCTTCGTCTAATATACCTCAATCGCTCAAGACAAAATTATACAACCAGTGTGTGTTACCAGTGATGACATATGGCACTGAAACGTGGTCTCTCACTATGGGCCTCATAAGAAAGCTCAAGGTCACGCAACGAGCTATGGAAAGGGCTATGCTCGGAATTTCTCTACGAGATCGAATCAGAAATGATGAGATCCGTAGACGAACGAAAGTCGTCGACGTAGCCCAGCGGATTAGTAACTTGAAGTGGCAGTGGGCGGGGCACATAGCACGCAGAAGCGCAGAACTGATGGCCGATGGGGCCGAAAAGTTCTCGAATGGAGACCACATATCGGCAAGCGCAGCGTAGGACGACCAGCCACAAGATGGACAGATGACCTCATCCAACCGGTCTTTTTGGAAATCCATGGAGGAGGCCTATGTTCAGCAGTGGACTTCTTGTGGCTGAATGATGATGATGAATACAATCGTAAGCGATCGGAAGGTCCGGTTGTCACACAAAGAAACTCTCGGGAGTGTCATGAGTGCAATGAATTCGTTCATTTTAACCTGGCCGTTTACCGGAGAACACGCCTCCCTGTGAAGTAACTTCATTTAAATTCTAATTACCGAAATTAAGCCATCCAGGCATTCTACAAGTTCTACATTGCAGTGCCGAAGCTAAAAGTGTTTATGTGAATTTTCCCCGACTGGGGCCCTCGTTGCTGGCCGAGTTCTACGGTCCTAATCGAAGCCTACCCTTCGCCTACTTCAACTGCACCAGAGTTTGACCCTAGACTGCCGTAGCCTAAGTAGAATAACTCAAATAAACAGTGCAAAGTGAACTCGATCCGTTAATTCGAACTACGACCCTGAGCTATTCTAAAGACTTTAGTGCTATTACTAAGACTAAAAAGTAAACTGTATAAAAACTAAAACTAATCAAAATTGTAAATACCTAATTAAAATCTGAACATATTTAAAACTATCTTTTCCTAACTAAATGAGTAACCTAAACCCAAATCTACACTAAAAAAAAAGCTACAATAGCGGCCACAGAAATACATCATTTGTGAAAATTTTAACTGTCTAGCTATCACGGTTCATGAGATACAGTTTGGTGATATACAGACAGACAGACGGACAGTGGAGTCTTAGTAGGTTCCTTACCCTTTGGGTACGGAACCCTAAAAACAAAAAACACTACTTCGCCTGATAAAGTTGTTAAGACAAGAGAAGCTGGTACCTACTTACATGTACGTACTTAACAACACCTTACAAACGACCGACCTAAAAAAAGTTCACTGAATCCAGTCTGCAAACTTCCGTCTTCCAAAGACGTGGTGTTGCCACTCCGATGCATACCAATAGGTAAGTCAATAGCTAAAACTAAAGCGACCAAATGAAAATGCCCTTCGGCCTTTTAGTTGGCATTGCCAACCTGCAGTTCACACTTCGCCGGGTTATACAGTAAATTGAATATGCTGACAGCGCATACGACCTCAGCTGGGTTGGCTTTCTAACGGCACGCATGAGGTTAGCCTTACGCTGTAAAACCGGTTTAATACCTTGCAAAATGTATGTGAACATCAACGGGTTGAATGCGTAAAGAGGTAATATGATCTTGGACCTTGTTTGGAGATGGAGACATTGAATTATTCACTGTCTAAGGATACGTGTAAAATGAAAGTTCACTGCATTAAACATGAGATTAGCGCAAAACATTTCGCGTAGCAGGGGAAGCAAGATACAAACAATGTTTTATGAAGCGAAAGAGATTTTTCAGGGGCGTGGCAAGTGGCAGTCCCTCCGGGACACAGGTCTGACTTTATGTGGGAGTGTTCTGTGTAATGTTTTGCATAATGTTTGATGAAAAACACGAGCTGTAGGATTTAAGTATCGATTTCTAAATACTTAACTTGTTGTAAATATCGACAATTTTATGTTGCAACAAAGCCCGTAAATCGGTCGTAAACTGCGCATAGCTTGTATATTATTACTTTGTGACTCATAGCAAATTCCTTCTTCTAATGTCTAGTCGGTATCCACTTAAATTGCACCTACTTAATAGTGTATTTCCGTCAAAACTAGTATCAGATTGAATTATTCTTCCTTCACCTCTTCAGAGGGAATCCCTTCCTGAGATCATACAGTCAGATAACCGATAATCGCTTTTACAGAACGAAAAAACGATAAGAGGCACTGAACGTGATCATTTATGAATACCTCCGTTCTATAGAATGGAGCAGGCCTTAGAATTAAACGACCTTTTCGATCGGAACTTATTCAAATATAGATGCATTGTCTATTGCCCACTTTACACAAAGAGACGCGACGTCACCAATTTATCAAGTAATAGACTTAAGACTTACATTAGAGTTTCCTAACCCAAACAAATTTTAATTTCATAATTTACGCCTCGTAACCTATAATAAAAATTACAATCGAAAACAAGCTAGATTGAGTTTTACCGACTATAGAGGTAGATTAATAATAATTTTCATTTTTATCTTTCAGTTTTGCGTGTGCCAAAACGGTTTCAGAGTAAGAATCGAAAATACATTAGGGGCAACGCATGTCCGAAATTCCCAACATGTCGGAAGCAGGAACCGGCCCAGCTAAGCATGAGATATTTATTATTTATTGCAAAAAGAGATAAATGGTTAATTTACTCGATGCGGTGTCAACTACGCTGATGCGACTATTATTCACCACATGGACATTTTCCGACGGTTTGAATATCCATGGAGACTCGAGTCATCCTGATGCTGAGAGCGCTAAATCAAAATCATTTTTTTTTATTCAAAGTAGCTCTGTGACTGCGCCTTAAAGAACGTTAAGGTGTCAGTACATCATTTTGGAGAAAAAGTGGACATAAAAACTCCAAACTTAGTCTAAATCACATAGTAAGATTACGAAATTAAGACGGTGAGAGTAATGAAGCTTTTCGTAACACATTGATCTTTTGAGGTTCTTCACATAAAACGCTAACTAAACGGGCAATGTAAACGTATGAATATGCGGTATCG
This sequence comes from Yponomeuta evonymella, assembly GCA_963969515.1. Lineage (NCBI taxonomy): Eukaryota > Metazoa > Arthropoda > Insecta > Lepidoptera > Yponomeutidae > Yponomeuta > Yponomeuta evonymella. Next base: position 4,084,480 of record OZ018354.1, read on the forward strand.
CTACGTGAACCGTCTGTCTGTCTGTCACCAGGCTGTATCTGATGAACCTGATAGCTAGGCAGTTGAAATTTTCACAGATGATGTATTTCTGTTGCCGCTATAACAACAAATACTAAAACAGAATAAAATAAATAATAGGGGTTAAAGTATGAAATTGCCGTTTTATTGCAATAGGTTCTTTGAATTGACATAGAATCTTCATGGTTTGAGGTTTTCGAATGAAACTTTTTTCAAATGGTTTCTATGATGTTCTTTTTTTAAAAAATGTGAAACATTTGAATATCGACTTTCAATTGTTTTTGTTATTCAATTAAGACAAGAAAGATGGATACTGCGAAAATTCGAGTGATTATGAGGCACCCATTTGTTCGTATTTTTTTATTTTATTGATTTGACGCAAGTGAGTCAATATTGTGGGTAAGGTAACGTTAAACCATGCCGCTAATTCCTGGGTAGTTTGACTAGGGTCGGCTTCCACTATCTCTCTTAATTCATCGTTATTCACCTGTGTGGGCGGTCTTCCTCGTGGCTCGTTCTTTAAGTCGAAATTTCCATCACGAAAGCGTTTAAACCAAAATCGCACGGTGCGTTCATTAGTAGACCCCTCTCCAAACGCAGCATTGATATTGCGGGCTGTTTCTGCCGCGTTAGTTCCGCGTCGGAACTCGTATTCAAAAATCACTCGAATTTTCGCAGTATCCATCTTTCTTGTCTAAATTGAATAACAAAAACAATTGAAAGTCGATATTCAAATGTTTCACATTTTTTAAAAAAAGAACATCATAGAAACCATTTGAAAAAAGTTTCATTCGAAAACCTCAAACCATGAAGATTCTATGTCAATTCAAAGAACCTATTGCAATAAAACGGCAATTTCATACTTTAACCCCTAATATTTAAGGGGAGCTCCCATACAACAAACGTGATTTTTTGCCGTTTTTCCGATCTTTGTGTCTAATGTTGTATAGATAATGGTACGGAACCCTTCGTGCGCGAGTCCGTCTCGCACTTGGCCGTTTTTTTTGTGCTATGGGTCAAATTCATTCGTATGGCAGATCAATCGTTCCGATTTTCATGCTTCTAACACCATTTGCAGCTTTGTACTGAATTTTGGTGTACCGTAAAAATCAGAACATCTCTATCTGTTTGTCTTTAGTAGCCGTAACAGTAGCTCCGTCAGACTATGATTTTTTTCTGAAAAATGGTCCGTATTGAATTTTATCAACTAAACTTTTCTTTTCCTGTAAAACCAAACAGTGTTGCCAACATCGCAAAAAATATTTGAGCGAGGAAACAAGTCACCTCTGCAAGGAGGTTGTTACTTGACTCATTTGGTATTTTGCCTGCCATCTCCACGGGGCTCGGGTCGCGGTGTGCCAGTGACACGGTTGCGCGCGCGCATCTCCGTCACCGAGTAAGACGGTAGAGAAGGTCCGGACCACTGATTTTACAGATAAGTCTCTTTAAATACCTTGAACGATTCCACTCATCGTTCAACGTGGAACAATACATTTTAGATTCGACAATAAATAAAAAAGTTTGAAAATTATTTTTTTATATATTTCAAATTCTTTTAAAACTAAATTTTAACGTAAAGAATTAACACCTGTTTCTTAAATGAAAATGTAAGTACAATGTTAGCCGCTGCCTTCAGGCCGAGTCTAGTGGAGAAAAAGCGAAAAAAACACAACTCTGCCCGTGTCCAGACCATATTTTCTCCAATCATCTTAAATATAATACATTAGTTGGTACGAGTGCCTACAAACAAGATCCCACGAGTGCAATCAACAAATTGCAATGCTATTCTTACAAAAGTAGAAAAACACCAATGCTGCGAAAAGACATTGACAGCACCCGTTCCAGAGCATAACGCAGGGGTCAGCAATCCCCAGTCTCAACAATATGAGAAGGACACAGGCAACCCGGCCACCACACCACCATTATTATTATTAACTCTTTATTGCAGAAAGACAGTGCACAAAAGGTGGACTTAATGCTAATGGCATTTTCTACCAGTCAACCATTCGCATGGCCTTTGGCAAACTGTCTGATCAATTTCTAGTCAGTTATCAGTAATAATAACCTATAATTGGAACTTAAGTAAATTAAAGCTTTATGTATTTTATAAATTTAAGAGCCTGTTGGATTACTAAATAAATAATAGCATATTATCGATATCCAGACACAGCGTCTAAACATTTTCTTAAAAAAAAATTTGCAACCTACAAATATGTAATATAATTATAATAATACTCGTAACAATTATTAACTCTTTGTGGAATTGGTTTACCTTCAAGTTATCATTCAGCCACAAGAAGTCCACTGCTGGACATAGGCCTCCTCCATAGATTTCCAAAAAGACCGGTTGGAAGCGGCCTGCATCCATCGTCTTCCTGCCACTTGGATGAGGTCATCTGTCCATCTTGTGGCTGGTCGTCCTACACTGCGCTTGCCGATATGTGGTCTCCATTCGAGAACTTTTCGGCCCACTGCCAAGTGCTTACATATTCTATATTATCATGTGTATTTTATAATGACTGGGTCGAGTTGGACCTTCCGCCGGTGTAACTCCCCGCGCGTTTACCGACCCCGATCCCACACTCGAGATGCTCTGTTATGCAACGCTTTCAATAGACAAGACGTTAGTTTTTTTTATTGCTTAATTGTTTCTTTTTTATTTAAACGCGAAAGCTTAGGTTTTCAGACGGAAGAATGTGTTACGTTAAGGCCCCCATTGACGATGCGTCCAACACTCCAATGACGCCACGCCACGCCACGTCGTTGGAGAACGGACGTTGGACGTCTGCCGTCTAGCCTGCCCGTGAATGCCCAAAACGGCGTCCATTTATATCCATTTATAACGCGTGGAGGTATCGACTTGAAATTAAAACCATATACTCAGGTCTACAGTCCCTTGAAGCTGTAAAAAAAATGAAAACTTCTAAGTTAACGTGAAAAAAAGATACGGCCGTTTATGCCCCAAAAAACGTATATTTCGACTCTCAAGGGAAACAAAATTTAAAGGGTACTTTCCGTTGACCCAGAACTATGAAATTTGGCAAGTCGGAGATTGGCAAAAAAAATCATCTTTGAAATTCGGGAAAAGCTCGGAAAAAACTGCGAGTCTTGATTCCTGAACTATTTATAATATGCAAGTACCTACAAATTTGTAGGATACCCTCAAGCTCAAGGCATCAAGCCATCGCTATGTCAACGTCAAGAGATTTTGTTTGGGCATACATTGAAATGTACAGGGATACCCCTTGTTTGTGGAAAAATCAATGAGGCCGACTACCGTAATATATATGAGAGAAATGCCGCTCCTCTGAGGCTAAAATTTTTTTAAGAACGAAAGACGAAAACGCAAACGTTAATACTGTAAAACAGAAGATTCCGTCATTGATCAATCTTCTTTTTGAACAACGGCCGGACGCCGTACCTTCAGTGGGCTTGAATTCAACATGCATCCATTTGGATTAATCCATTTCGGTCGTAACGAGAATGGGGGGCTTTAGCGAGCTGTGACAGGTCCTTTTATCTCGTGAAGGTTGCAGGCCACTTTTATCTATGTATAAGTTACCAACGCAGCGCAGGACGCCCACCAGCTCGCTGGACCGACGATGTGAGGCAGATGGCTGGCAGCGGCTGGATGAGGATGGATGAGGATGGCCGAGGACAGAAGGAGTGGCGTGCCTTGGGGGAGGCCTATGTCCAGCAGTGGACGGGTATGGGCTGATCGATTGATTGAAGTATCCAAAGGATTCGTTAAAAATTAACAGAGAAATATAAAGTAATGAAATTGTGGTTTTTCTTGTTTTACTGAAAATTAACAATAAATAAAAAATACGTAATGTTAGTTGTCCTTTTTACAGCTAATTGTAATCGAATCGTTTTGATGCTCAAAAGTCTTCGTAACATCATGTTCAATAAACGTAACGTTCAATAAACGAAATCAATTTAATTTCTATTCGATATATTTACTTTGGCTTGCGCCAATGCTATATCTGACAGAAATATGTACCTGTTTATCCATGGGTAAGCTCTATCAGTGAGTACATAAGTACAAAAACATCTTGCACACTCAGAGTATAAAAAGGATTTCTTTGCTTGCACCATGAAATTTGCAGGGCTATCCACAGACAAATTCTATGACTGACAACTTGTCAATCAGATATTTATCTGTTTATTCCTGGATAAGTACTTTTACTCACTTATCCAGTGATTTAGCGAAAGTCACCCCTAGGGTGGCGATTTAGGTCAAGTGACAAACGTACCCGTACCGGGCTGCATGCTCGCTCTCCAGTCACGCTGGTCGGAGCCTACCCCTCGGGATACGCGCGAGTTTTGTACGTATGTATGTTAAAGATACTACTTACTTCATCATCCTACGATTCGTGAATTCCTGTTTTGTGCTATCATAGCAATATTATGTGGTGTAGAATGGTGGTTAATCCTCAGAAATACCGCCCCATATTTCTACGGATTATGACGATAATTTACGCTTTTCTCAGCACTCTACTGTCAACAAGCGACCTCTATTCTAATTCCGGCAAAAAACCCGATCTCCGTCGTTTAATCCCCCGAAGAATTCTAGCAAGAGCGGCAGTGAATATAGAAGAGATTACGAGTTTTTTACCCGACTGCGAGAGCAATGGAGGGTTATGTTTGCGCGTTTGCGTGGTTATTTACAAAATGAGCAGTTCCTGAAACACCCCAGCTAGAAACCGTTACACCAATATATAAAATGTGCGGTGCTTACGAAAGTTTAAGTTGTAAAATCCCAGCTAGAGTTTGTGTTTTACAACAACTTTTGTTCTATGAGTATTTCTTAAATTTAAAAAATATGAATATGAGCAAACGCTCCACCAATATTTCCTACATACATTAAATCTATATAACAAATATTATTTTAGGCATTATCTATCAAACAGCGCCATCACAAAGCAGAAAAACTGCGAAAAGTTATAATTATTTTAAAAAAGACTTAAAACAAAAGTTGTTACGAATGAAATCTCTAAGTGACAAATAACTCCTATGTCATGTAGGGTATTTCTTTATAACTATACACAGGCTAAACTAGATACATTTTGATAACTCATTTATCAAAATGTATCTAGCCGTTTAGCCTGTAACAAATGAAATATATTAACGACGCGAGTGTCATTATGTGTGGCTATGTGATGTCACGTAAGAAACAGAATCGTGAAAGTCAGCTGTCATATTGTTAGTAAAAGTAAAAGCCAAAAGCTTTAAATATAAAACAAAAACTTATTCGGGGACCTGAAGGAGCTGCTGTGGTTCAAAATTCAATACACTTATTGAGGCCTTGTTTAAGACATTTTAGCACTCGGGCTTTTAGTTTTATAATAAGTCTTCTACGTAGGTAATTCTTTAATAGGCATGGTGCTTAACTTAATGTATGATTGTTGAAGCCTCTCGTCCCCGATTACTCATTGTCTTTATATCCGTTGTCTTCTCTACTTGTAGCAAAGCCATTATAAGTTGATCTCCTCTACCCTTCACACTCTACGTATCTCCGAGAGAATTTGCTAGTTTTAACGGGGACCAAATTAAAATCGTCGTAAATTAAGTACATAGTTTAACGCGTATAGTCAATCCTACGTCGAGGCTTCAAAGTAGGTTTTCGTTTGCTAAATTGGCACAAACATGGGACGTCATTTGACTTCAGTATGAGTCTGAATAGTTAGTGATGCCATTTTTGTTCTATATTACCACTTGTATAAGAGCTAATGTGTCGACCGCACATGGCTGGCCTCAATGAGCCATACAGACTCCATGGTGGGGTTAATATATTAACACTGCTAACATGCTATTGTTTCAATTATTTTGTACTCACGTTTATTTCCTTTCTTCGGGTTTTTCTTTCTATTTTACGATTGGCAACAATAGATTTGACTAATTAATTATATTTGTTAATGTAACGTGGCGATACGTTCGCTGTTTTTAGAAAGGCTCAATTAAACTTCTTGATTAGTGAAGATAGAGCCACGGATAAATATCATAAGCTGAATAATATCTTAACGTCTTTCGGTCTAAACGCAGAATAAAGAAAGACAAGCTTGCCTTTGGACATGTTATTTCTTATGTAATGTCCTGTTGAAGGTTTCGTGTACCAATGATGTAACAATAATAGCTTTTTTTAAAACTTCATACATAAAATATAGTATATGTGGTGGTGTTTACACGATTCCTCTAAACCTACGGTCTTGTTTATAAAAACACGATTCCTTAAAGCACTCCTCAGAGGCAGTGTGGTAAAGGGAAAAACGTAACCACAGATGAAAGAAACTGCCTCTGAGGAGTGTTTTAGAGGAATCTTGTTTTTATAAATAAGATCGCTACAGTTTATAAAAGTGTCAGGCCATAAGACAGGCAGAGGTTCGCGGCAGCTTCCAATTCAGGCCAGCACGTGCCGATCGACTTGGCCTCTTGGGCTGACAGAAGAATGCGAAGGTCCTTGGGGGAGTCCTATCTTCGAGGTATTTGTCGCTAGACCAGGGACTCTATTACGTAACTTCTCCGCTGTACACGTATGGGCTCGTCCAATTTACCCTAATTCGAACTGTCATATGTCAATATATACGTACATATATATTGATACTTCGGAAACGTCAAAATGGGTAACCCAATACAGTGGAAACTTACGGAACAGGCTGGGAGGCTACAATTCTAGAGGAGTCGACACTTACTTCGTATTTCATAACTGCAGAATGGCAAGGGGCCACATCGCACCTCCCCCAAGCTTAACCTCACATCTGACATTGAGTCCAAACAATCGCCTAATCGCAGTCATATCGTAGGCATTTCAAGTGACAACGATTTGCGCAACAGATCATAATCGGTAACCAGATCGGCTGCATTGTAACTAAGTAGGCAACTCTGACTATTGCTAACGTAAATGCCGCTGCAAGTTTAGCGGTTCTGTTTTGAAACGAGTGATATTTGAACCGGTCCTGATGCGCGGGCGCTTCCCTCGTCGTGTTTTTCAGCAACAACCCGTCATGATTTTCACAGGCTTTGTAATAATTTCCCTTCTACTCTTGGCGGTAATACCGTCATATTTGGCGGTAATGAACTTAAGCGAGAGGCCTATGCCCAGCAGTGAGACACAGAATCGGCTAAAACCAGACGGAAAACGGATCCGGAGGCCGAAACAGCGGCATCCACTCCGCGAGCGCGAGCCCTACGCCTTCGGCTTCGTTCGAACGCTTCGGAGCGTTCCTCACCTCGGTCACTTTAACTCCAGACATCCCAGAAATATCACTCCACCGGTTAGTAGTATCTTTATACTGCAAAGAGGTCTTGGAGGTGTTGTGATAGTTCAGATGAGGACATTTTTAGTAGCTAGATTTAGTTGGGTACCTTGGACTGCATCCATTCCGTGGACATTTAGAAATAAGCTATTTTTTTTATAACAAAAAGTATTATTTTGTGATGTTATGAATAAACAGTTCCTAATAAATAGTTTATTAAACGTTTTATATGATTGATCTCAATTATTTCAAAGATCTCAATGTTTAATTTCAATTCCGTGGACATCTATGTCAATCCAGTAGCCATATTTGTTTGTTTTTTTTTTCATTCAGTTGACAAAATATTTCTTTTCACTTTTGTTGATTGTTAAAATTTCGACAAGGAATATATTTTTAAATGAAACATTGAATAAAAGTTAAGTTATCCCAAATTTTGTTTTATTTAAAATTAAATTCTTGTTCTGTAGAATGACCCACATTTGTGATTAAATCATAAAAAAATTGTCGTTGAAGTTCGGGAAAAGCTCGGAAAAAACTGCGAGATTCGATTCCTAAACTATTTATAATATGTAAACCTACCTACATAATTGCACGGAACCCTCGGTGCGCGAGTCCGACTCGCACTTGGCCGGTTTTTTATTTGTAAAATAATATTTACCTAAATACATGCAATAGGTACCTACATAATTATTTAATACAATAGTACAATACTTTATAAAACAATGATTTGGTTATTGGTACAAACTATTGATACAAACGACGAAATAGCCATCATTCCACAGTGTAAGAGCATTTTGTACATAGTGATTAGGTTCTTCCTGGAAGCAACTTCCTAACAGGTAAAGAACTACCAAGTATAGAAAAGTTAATCAATGCATAGGAAGGAAGTCTGCGATAAAATCTCCGAAGGTTGTGTAATTTCTCATCACCTACCTACCTTCGTTTGTCTGACATGCGAGGAAAACTATCAGCCAATTGTAGGGAAAGTTTACGGTGCTGGTAGGGCTGCCACCTCGCCGGATTTGATTCGGTGTTTACGGGTTTGTGTGGCGCATGTCCGGACTCCGGGTTCAATCAATCGATCAGCCTGTATCCGTCCACTGCTGGATAATAGGCCTCCGCAAGGCTTCTACTCTGTTCTCGGCCATCCCTAGCCGTCGTCTGCAATCTGCCTCGGTGGCCAAATTATGCGCACCAAATCCTGAGCGATTCCAATCGTCTAACTGTCAAATTCCGTATATAATGCGGGGTTCTTCTATGCCAGGCGTGTTAGGGAAGAAAACTGCAACCACTCTTGCGAGGAACACCACTGGGTCCTCGTTTAATGTGCACACAACGAAAAGAGTACATAAATCAGGGGCCTGAAGTCGGATTATACCTGTTTTCACAAAGAAACTAATAAAAATTACAAATAGCGAGTCGGGCGGCGGCGATTGCGTTTAGTTGACAGACCCGTATGCCCAGAGTAGCCTTGGGTAACTCAGGAGCCAGATATGATAGGACACACATCTCCCTCGCCATCAAGTGTGTCCCAGTCATATCCCAGAGATGTCAACTATATCTGGCTCCTTCACACATACTCTCAACTCAGTACGGTAGACATCTAGCTCCTGCTACTTTATCTAGCTCACACACAGTGCGCGAGAGCGAGACCGAGATCGGCTGAAATCGGATGCGTTCGGCCGCATCTCTCGTAATAAACGAGAGACGAGAAAGGGGTCACCAGACTCCTACAAATGTATTGACTTGGTGATCTTTTTGATCGCTATTGGTACGGATGGCTTGTTCGGTCAACATCGGGCATTTGGTCGCAGTACTCATGCTAAAAAGATGAACGGTAAAGACGATAATCATAAATGCTTGTCACGTTTTAATTGGGTTCAAAGATATTTATTTCTCATAAAGAACTTACAGTTCACTTAATTAATGAGAAAACCTATATAAAGTGTCAAAAGTTAATTAATACATATACATTTTGATTCTGGTTTGAACTCCTCTTATTGGAATAGACTGATAGTATAAAAAAGAGCGCGTCAGCTGGATAAAGTAGGAAACAGATAAACTAGACTCACTCACCACTTGTGTCTTACAGCTCTTGTATCCAAACACACTCACTCGATTGTATGTCGTATGAGCTAGGATACAAGTGGTGAGCCAGATATGATACAGATATAGTGTGTCCCGGTGAGCAAAGATATGGGATATAACAACTCCCTCTAAGGACACACTTTGCGCAAGTGTAGCCCAGAGGGCGCGAGCGGGGGTGAGGTTGCGGGACCCGGGGGCGGCGTACGGCTGCGTTCTATGTCATTTATTACACGTAAAAAGTAAAAAAGTAAAAGTAAAAAGTTCTTTATTAATAAAAAAGGTTACATATACAAACAATTTACTGTGGTCGCCACGCTAGGTCTAGCCTGTGTTGTGGACACCTTCGTGTATGTTAACATAAAGAAGATTGGCGCATGTGTATGAAAAATAATAGGCAAAATTTGAAAGAACTTGTTTAGAACTTAAGAATGTACCTAGGTACAGGTAATAACCTAAATAAGTATGTAGTTAGTTAAATAATAGAAACACGTACTAATTTGACAGTTAGACAATTGGAATCGCTCAGGATTTGGTGCGGATAATATAGGGGCCCATCGGCGGTCCAGCGAGCTCGCCAGTTCGTGGTTTCCACTTGGGAACCTTTATACCCGTATATCGACTGTCCGTTCTGCGGCATATGTGGCCTGGAAAATATTCTTATTTACCTAATAGTTGTGGTAGGCAAATAAAAATATACTAACTTATGGTAAAACAATCGCTAAAATACCACGGTCATTGTGTTTTTTTTTTTCAATTTTATTAAATGTTAAATTGAAATTTTAATTTTTGACATATTTTTCTATAAATAAAAAGAATATGAGGTATGTCAGTGGTCAATATGAAAGCGACTTTCCCTAAATCTCTAAGCCTGACTTGATGATAATGATAATGATGGCAGCCCTAAGTGCTGAGCTGTTAACGTGTTTGCATATCGACGGTGTGTTTAAGTGGAATGTTGTCAACAGCTGTCTGTCAATTCAGTGTAGTCAATATTGGATAGGATGTATTATATCATCTTTGTTTGCGCTATGAAAGTTTTTACTGAGAAATCAACCAAATATTTTTATTCACTGTAACCACTAATATAAAAAAAAAATTAAATAAAAAATAAAAACCGACTTCAAAACACTACAGCACTAAAGGGATAGAAATAATTTAAAGGAATACCTTTAAATTAGAAACTATGTATAATGTTTTTGATTTATAATTTTTTTTATTTTTTTGTGTTTAATGTGATAAATATGCGCATCTCAAGTTTAGGGTAATTCGGGTAACAGCATAGCCCTTTTTTACTTTCACAGCCGCCCGGCTAAAAAATCTTCCGTCCCTTAGGATAAGGAATCTTTATTAGCTTCATTCCGGATTCACTCACTTGATTTAATAATGTGCAGTGCTTACGAAAGTTTTAGTTTAAGAAATCTTTTTTAAATTCTATTTTTATACGACTTCAAAAAAGGAGGAGGCTCTCAATTCGACGCGTATATTCCTTTTTTATGTACAGTTAAGAATTCTTTATCTATCTGAAAAAGCAGCGCTTCGATAGACTTTTCGGCACACTTTTTAATGTTCAAAATACACGTACATAATTACTATAGCGCTTTATACTCAAACAGACACAGATAACTTGTCTCCGAAACTCACTCACAAACACCGTCTCTCCATTCTCCGTGAGAATCAAACCTACGACCTCAAACAAGCGTCTAAACAGTTACCCAACTAGATACACACTATAAACACTTCATCCGTGCGGGGGGTCGACCAATATCTTTTGACACCCCAAACACTTACGTCACCTGTTCGAAAGCGTCTCTCATTGAATGGACTTTCATTCATCAGCCACCTGTTGTAATCACTACATTCGACATTTCTCCACGTGAATTCTCACTACGGAGAAAAATAGACCTTATCTTGCGATGGTTAAAGTAGGAAATGACGCGGTGAAGGTTTGGTATGTCAATTTTCTCACAGTTCCGCGAACTTCAGAGAGATGGGTGCAAAGAAAGTTGTAAGCTCGTACAAAGTTATGTTGCCATGTCTTGTTATGTCGGCGAGGCCTTTTAAGATGGTTATAAAGATGGAATTTGATTGGCAGATGCGTCCGAGTAAGTTTGTTGGGTGCGGCCCTAGGTTTCGTAATGATTTCAAAAGTCGTTTGTTAAATAATTTTAATGATTTGTAATTGGCCAATTTGCAGTTTATGACTTCACTTTCATAGCAAGCCAAAAGTAGAATATCAAAGCAAGTGAATATTATAGGTCACCCCATCTATATTCTGCCCACCTAGACGTTCTAAAGAAGAAATAAATAGAAAATACTTGTTAAGGGCCAAAGTAACAAAGTACAAATTGAATCATGTTTGAAAAACCGGGTCAATGCCTTGTAGACACAAATGTAATAATTTGAAACAAGCACATAAAATGTCATCATCATCATCATCAGGACATAGGCCTCCTTCGTGGTTTTCATAACCATGAGGGGTTTTGCCATAATCGCCACGCTTGGCAGGCGGGTTGGCGATCGCAGTATGCGGTTGGGATCTCAGGAAGACGCTGCTGCCCGTCTCCTGGTAATTGATTTCTTTAGTCGCCTTCTACATAAAATGTAAGTAAATATATTTAACTGCATATCAGGTACATACAACCTACATACAACCTACTTGCGTCGGATTGAGGCAATTTGCACGAAAATAATGGTGCGACAAAAACGAACTGAAACTTGTACGCTACAAAACAACGCAGACTTTCGCCAGACTAATATAATCACTGTCTGAAAAACTATAATTTTCCCCGCAGTAAGTGGTACAATAACCTAGAGGCAGTAAAATCCAAGTAGGTAGATGGTGTGACAAGAAAACTAGGTATCAGTCAGTCAACATAGATGGCAACTATGATGCTTAATGACGTAGTAAAGAAGATGTCTTGACCTACAGAATTGTGAGATAAGTTTTAAGACGTTGGAAACTGTTAAAAACTTAGAATGGAGGAAACGTCGAACAGTCTTATTTATGAAAACAGGATTCCGAACTACTTACCTTCAGCTTTAGCTACATTTAGTGAAATACCCTTTAGCTCATGCCATTTAAACTGCATTTGAGGAGTGCGAGTGGAATCGTGTTCTTATAAACAAACAATACTAAAAACAGAGCCAAAATATGTAATAGCTAAAATAACAATAAAACTATCCATTTAAAAAAAATCGCACGCCAAACTAATCCTAGCTAAGCCAAAAGGTGCAAAATTTAGGAACGAAATATGACTGAACTTTTAAATCCGAGCAAAAGGTATTATACTACTGCCAATGTCCATCGTCTCTAACAGTAAACCTTAGTAGCGGAGTAGCAATACACTGTCATCACATCAGCCAACGAACTGGAGCACTATAGACCGTGATATGTGCTTGGCATTATAATCATAGAGCGTTGCAAAAAACTATTACAACTCTAGAAATGATGGCAAAAAAATCTATCCAATTCGAATCTTCGTTCGATTGATAATACGATCTTGATTAAACACGGGCCAAAAGTAGTAGAAAAAAAAGTCTCGTAAAAAGTTGCCGGCCATTTTGCACGTAAACGTCACAGTGCATTGACACATTGACAGACAAACTCATAGTTGTATTCAGTGATACTACTGTTCCATTCGATCTTTCTTGATCTGGAGACTTCGGATAGACATCGCGTGCGAAAAACCGACTTTGAACAAAAAAAACCTCGGCTAGATCTAACGGCGATGCCTATTAAAGACCTGTTAATGCTTGTTTACGATTTTATAAAGGCTGTGGTCAGCACCCGCACCTCTATGAATCATAGGCATCTATATTTTTCGTGCTCAGAACAGAAGTAATTTTTCAGTGTTCAGTTTAATTCTGACACCGGTCCACTCCTTGATATTGTAGTGCTACGACCAAGTCATTCCTGAAGAGGCAGATTCTACGTGAGAATTCGCATTCAGCCCTAGTGGTCTACGCATGTGTTGCTCTGCTGACCTGTAATAGTAGAGCCTTATACATGGAGCACACATACTTTGCGTGCCCGACATTCATCATCAGCCATTCGACGCCCACTGCAGGACATAGGCCTCTCTCGTGGTTTTCATAGCCATGAGGTGTTTTGCCATAATCGCCACGCTTGGCAGGCGGGTTGGCGATCGCAGTATGCGGTTGGAATCTCAGGAAGACGCTGCTGCCCATCTCCTGGTAATTGATTTCCTTAGTCGCCTTCTGCGACATCCACGGAAGGAAATGGAGTGACGCTATTTTTAATCCGGCGCCACACCGCCGTTTTTGGCCTCATCGACCCATCGGTTCTTCGGCATATTATGTGACCAGCCCACTGCCACTTCAGCTTGATAATCTAATAGGCTGCGTCAATCACCTTAGTTCTTTGGCGATTTGTCTCATTTCTGATGTGATCCATCAATGAGACGTGTAAGAGGTATATAAGGTAAGAGACGATAAGCTTCTATAGGATGAATGTTTTATATAGGTACTACGATACTAGATGCATTTCTACGAAAATATGAAACAAAGAGTGGGTCTTTAAACCTCAATATCTCTGAAGCGGTGGATTTACCAGGCATAGATCCTTTGAAATGTTCGTAATGATGCAGAAAACACGTTTCTGTAAGAGTGTAGGTAAAATAAAACTCAAGAATAGAGAGTAAACGCGTGCAAGGGTCGACGTGCTGCCGATATTCTTTCGTTCTGTCAACCGGCGCTAATTATGATTCTGCGTATCCCACCCGACTTCCACGACACAGGCTGTGCCTAGTGTGGGAGTTGCAATTGTTCACATCTGTAGTGTTTTGATTTTTAATAAACAATTTTTTATTATTAAAAAAAAATGTATATATATATATATATATATATATATATAATACCTATTTGAGGAAACTTGCAGAGCTCGGGGACGCTGTAAGATCTATAACCGCGATCGTTTTGTTTAATTCGTCCACTCTAGCGGACTGCGGTCTGTGGACAGGAAGTCTAGGCGCCTTGACCGCGCGATTGGCGACAGTTACGCGCGTCGGTTCGTGAAAATAGTGGTACTGGGACTATTGTGACTTGTAGGATAGTGCCTCTTTTACCCACGATTTCTCGTACAGTAAGAATCTGTTGATCTACTGTTAATAGCTGGCAGTTAAACAAAGTGCATACGAAAAAAAACTGACAACAGTAAATTAAAATATTATTAGGTCGACTTGCACCACGTCTTAAATGTCACTTAAGTCGCCATTTGAATCGACTATTGATTGTATGAAGAATTTTAGTTGAATGCTGTTTAAGCCACATTTACGAAAGTGGTGCAAGTCGGCCTTAGTGAACGAAAAGGTTAGTGCTTTTTAATATTTTGCCCAGTCTGATGAAGAAAGCCTATGTCGCTATGCTGAATTTTAATTTCGTTTTCTAATAGAATGTAGCCTCTGTAGCGAGCCACATATCTCGCATCACGACGCGAGGGAGAGCGTGATGGCGCGACTTTTGTTTATGTATGATTTTTTTTATGTTGCCTATACGCGTCCTACTACAGGGCACAGGCCTTCTCTCCGAGAGAGAGTATGTTATGTTAATCACCACGCGTGCCCAATGCGTATTTGCCATTTCAAGTGCTTAGATGTGTGAACACGTCAGACACTCAGGTTTCCTTACGATGTTTTCCTTCACGGTTACCGAGTGATATTGCTATTATGTAACTTAACAAAACAAAATACATGTATGTTTATTATCCTGTAAATATTTGTCTAGAAGTACGTACCTAAATATACTTTATTTACTATGTTAATTGATATTTGTAAGTATCTATTTCTAACTATAGTAACCATTAATTTTATATTAAACTTAGTAAGTAAAAGTAAAATGAAAATAAGCTATGAAATCAATAGGTGATTTTAGGTTTTTTTTTTATTGTTGAGCTTTATTTGCCATATCCCGCTCTCTTTTTAGGGTTCCGTACCTCAAAAGGAAAAACGGAACCCTTATAGGATCACTTTGTTGTCCGTCCGTTCGTGCGTCCGTCTGTCTGTCAGGACCCTTTACCTCGGGAACGCGTAGAGGTATCGACTTGCAATAACCTAATACTCAGGTGTACAGTCCCTTGAAGCTGTGAAAAAACTTTAAACGTCTTAGGTAACGTAAAAAAAAGATACGGCCGTTTATGTCGCCAAAAACATATATTTCGACACTCTCAAGGGAATCAAAATTTATAGGGCGCTGCCCGTGTACCTAGAACTATGAAATTTGGCAAGTAATATCGTCGTTTATAACAAGTACAGAGAAAAATCTGAAAACTATACATTTGTGACTAAATAAAAAAAAAATTGCATGAAATTCAGAAAAAGCTCCGAGAACTGCGAGACCCCGATTCCTGAACTATTTATGTATACGTAAGTACCTACAAATTTGTACGGAACCCGCGGTGGGCGAGGCCGACTCGCACTTGCCCGGTGTTTTTTAAAATTCAGAACGTTTCTTAGGCTGGCTGGAAGAAATTTCTTTTGAAATAAGTCCGCCTTTGTAACTCTCTTGTTCTACACATACCTGTTATTTAGTTTTTCATTTTTATTGCAATAAAGCGTATAACAAACAAACAAACATCGTTTTATCGCGCTCAGCCGGCGTGCCTTCTTATGCGCACGAGAATAGACAGACTCATCGCGTCGTGAGCGCGGCGATTCTTTGTCTATTTCTCGCGCGCGCACGGCACGGGGCCGATTAATAAAACTGTAGGTATAGCCCTACAAATGCCAAGATTTCCCTCCCATTCTGACGAACGGAAAAGCCTAGAAAGCGGCCTACTAGCCTCGCAGGTGTTGACTAATAGCTCCTTTTAAACGCAATTGACACTCCCGCGGGGGGCGAACGTGTGCGCGCACGCAGCGTGCGTCGCCGGACGTCGACTTCTCTTTTATTGCGAAAACGAGTGATTGTAAAAATTTCATACAAACGCAGTTTGACTTATTTTGATTTCCAAAATTGTAGCCGGATTAGAATAAAACTTTGTAAGTAGCTATACAGGGTGTAACAGAATTCCTATAAAAAATTTAAATTGAGGGTTCTACTCGTTAAATACGAACAACATTCGTGACTAAAATTACCCTTCGATAGGTTATATAATGAAAAGTATTACATAGTCGTAAAGTCGTTAAAATAGTTACCAAGTTTTTTTATCTTTTAAATTCTCCACTATGGCTTGTAACACAAGTTTGTAAAGTCGAGAGTAGAAGGGTGGATTACGAGTGCAATTATTGAGGCCCGGCGAGAAATGCCCGGCACGTCCGACAGACGTGCCCGGGACGGAAGTCGAACCCGCTCAGTCTGGAGAGACTCGGGCCCTACGGGGCCCGGACGTGACAAGCTCCTATATTTTGTGCACCAAATCCTGAATGATTCCAATCGTCTAACTGTCAAATTCCATATCAATATATGCACTCGCAGCGACTTGTCGCTGTGTGTAACCGAAGCATAACTTAGACTGGAGTGACATGACTTTTATACCATAGAAATCATATAAAAACTTGGGAGAAACTATTTTTAACTATTTAAAAAAATTGTAAATTGTTACCCTATTGGTGAAAGAAACTTATTTAGTCCTGAAACGGGGTTCGAGGGGCTAAATAAGCATTTAACCCGTGGTAATTCTATTCTTGTTAATCTGTGGATTAATCAACTTTGCAATTTACATATATAGTCGAATAGTCGTAGTGAACCATGAATTACAATGCATTCGAAAATGGGCCTTATTTATTTTCGAATTCAAATTAGTTCTATGAAATAGGCCTCTCCCTGGACCGAGGACGCCAAGCTGTCCGCGCGCCCGTTTGCTGACCCTCAAGCTCTACGACGACGTGGGCATTGTAATCGTAAATTCGTAATGTACATGGACCATGAGCCCTCGAAAGTCGGCCGTGACCGCACGCGCAATGCGGCCATTGTTCCAGCGGTTTAGTAACTCGCCCGTGTACTTGTTTAGTGGGCTCGCCCGGCCCGCTCTACTCTTACAAAAACTTGCGCTCCGAAGCTTAATATTTTGCAAACGAATCGATGAATAGAAAAATGGTTTTCCTACATCCACAATATGCTCAAGGTGTAGAGGAGGTATCCTAAAAATTTTAAGATTTCATTCTACCGTTTCGTAGCCGTGATTAATATGTACATCTATGCCAA
Source organism: Yponomeuta evonymella (assembly GCA_963969515.1). Taxonomy (NCBI): domain Eukaryota; kingdom Metazoa; phylum Arthropoda; class Insecta; order Lepidoptera; family Yponomeutidae; genus Yponomeuta; species Yponomeuta evonymella. The sequence continues at coordinate 4,102,002 of OZ018354.1, forward strand.
ATTTCAGCTCTCTAGTACTAATCGTCTTTAAGCTAAGGCAGACAGACGAGCGGACATAGCGAAACTATTATGGGTTCCTGCTTGTCAGGATGTTGCAAACATTTGAGTAGGTGTCATGGATTAACGTCAGTTTTAGTTTGTAATTTGACATTTAACAATAATCAGTTACCGTCAAGTGGGTGGGTACCCGTCACTGGTATAATTAAGCTACAGGATAAAATTGATCCATTACTTATAATAATAGTAACTACTGAGGTTAACCTCCTCCACCTCAAAATGACAAGTAATATCCTATCTAGACAAATGTTTGGCGACCAATTGATGTTATTTATGTTTCCTAGTCATAGCATTATTTCTTATTACGCGGTATTTTGTATCACCTACCAGCATATAGGTTAGTCTAAGACCTACTAGGTATCACTACCTCGTTGGTCTAGTGGTATCACGTCTGATTACAATGCCGGAGGTCGTGGGTTCGATCCCCACTGGAGGCCCCCGTAAATTTGTACAAATGGCCTCAGTCTGGGTGTGTTTCCATGTTTCTGATGTCCTTGCCTGGTTATCAAAGCTACTGTTGTCTGTTGACTAGAAAAAAAAATTATTGGTATTTGGCAATGTGTAATTAAGGGGCTCCATATGAGGATCACTAGCGCCACAAATGAACAACATAATCTTTTACAGATCGTTTTGCAAAATACTTGTATTTATTTGTAAATATAGAATTTATGTAATTTATATATTTTTATCATTTATATGGTTAAGTCCTGTTTCTTATTTCAATTAGTTTTCTTTTTGTTATGTTATGAATAAAATCGAACTTTTTGCAAAAAGTGTCTGACAAAACCCTGTATGGAGGAAACTAGTGAAATAGACAAACATAATGTGATCGTCTGTATGAACATTAAATAAGGTTCTAGGGGGAATGTTTTGAATAAGTTTTTATCAGTACGCTGCTATTCCCGCAAACTGCAGACTTTCCATCGGCCGATAGTATGGTCGGTTTTTTAATCAGTATGAAGACTATGAGGTATGCTAATGCGCCCATTACAGTGATTCAGTATCGGCCGATAAAAAAGTTTAATGGACTTCACAATTGAATCGTGTGATTTTAAAACGACACATGTCCTTTCATTACAACTTTGCAGGAAATAGAAAAAACTGTTTTATTCAAATACTAATATCTACAACAGCAATATTTTAGCATATTATATTGATTTCTGTATGAATAAACTACAATTTTTTTTTCTAATGTAAATCAATGGGTAGGTGTAAATATTTCATAAAAAAAAATGGGCAAGTGTTATTTTAAAAACACATGTGACTTGTGTTGTTTTAAAATCACACGATTCAATTGCCTTCAAACTAACTATCGGCCGACCGTTTGATCAGTACGGCGCTCTGCCCCGCTCGCACACTTGCCGATTGTTTCATCGGCGGACTCGACCGAGTATTTCCTATTTCCTTTGTTTCAAGTAAGCAATAATAATATTTCTGGGCAACCTTCCACGCGGCTGATCTCTTCACCAACTCCAGGGAATGTAATCAATCGGCCGACTGTTGGTTGGCTGGTCTGCACACTCACGTCCAACCCAACTGTTTTGTTGACCCAGTGTGCGCACTGGCATAGCAGCCCAATCCGACCAAATTATCGGCCGACATAAAGTCGGCAGTTTGCGGGGACTCCTACGATTTTTGATACACCATGTTCGGATGGTGATACAAAGATTATTGGTAGTACGAAAGACATCAACAGGGGGCTCAAAAGTTATGATTTTTATTTTGGGAACGATATTTTTTTTTCTTTGTCACGTAAAACCCAAGTCTTATAAAATGGAATGGGCCGGTTTCTGAATTGAGAATTTCACTAACTAAATACTTAAGTAACGTTCTGTTACGCTCTTGTCTGGGAAATTCAATGAGACAGCACTACAGTTAAGTATTTACTTAGCGAAATTCTGAATTCAGAAAGTGGCCCAATGTTACATTAGAGAAATTTAACTCACAAGTCTTGTTTACAAACTATACGCAGTTGACTACAAAGTCGCAAACAAAACATTCCATCGAAGGGTGCTCTATCTCTCTAACATAGCAAAAAAGTGCCACCTTACCATGCCGCAACTACACGATCCATACACAATAAGAGGGGACTTGAGAGCAAGTGTGTGAACTCACTAGATTTTTTTTAAATGCGTATTTTTTGTATCAATACCTTAATCTGTGCTCGATTCCTTGGATTTACTTAAAAAAACGTAATTTGCTTAATTATTTTTACTTAAGACTAGTCACAAAAAATATGAAATACTACTGTGTAGGAAAATTTTGGTGTAGAACCTGTGGCAATTTTTGATAATTCGCCAAGCCCACTCCTCTCCCCCGCGTGAGTTTGGGTGAAATTCGGCTCGACCCCCTCCCCCCCTAAACGCGGTTAGGTTAGAGGCTACGACGGGAGTGTTGAGTCGCAAAGTGAATCGGTGTCACTGCCTGGACCGCGGGCGAGCCCTAATGCGCGTGCGCGAGGAATGCACCGTGTCGCAACTACCACGCAGCTGTAGAGATGGCAATAGTGGCAAAAATCTGTAGGAGTTATTATTGAAATAATAATATTAAAACGTGCTACTAAAGAGCTCTTTATATTGCGTAACTTTTCACAGTACTGGGTTATGCATTTTCACGTTTCCTAAGTATCAAAATATAGGGTCATCCTATCCAGGGCAAGGCCTAGATTTTCTGGACCTTGTGTGGATTTTGGAATTTTGTGCTCCTATACCTTAAACATTACATTCTTATTTGTATAGTAATAATATACGCACAACGCTATCACTTGTCCTGCTCCCAATCTAGGATACCATGTACTATGGTAACCAGAGGTAACACATAGATTGTCCCAGGCACTGCAGCGTCTCCGAGTGGTCCCGTCATGCATCTAGTGTGAGTGAAGGTGCCACCGGACGCTGTATAAATCATCTCATTACGTAGATGCAAAGGCCAAAGTTTTTCTATACAAATACTTATACAAAGACACGCCCATCGGGGTGCCTGCGCGGTGCAGGGGGCGGTTCTACTAAATAAAACTGAACAAACATCAACTTGATTCTATTTCACTCGTTCACTTGATCGTTAACTTGCAACTTCCCACCAAAGAGCTCTTTAGTGACTTACACGTATATTTATAAGTAAGTACTTAAAAATTTGTCAATACTTACGTAGGTACGTCACTAGTGGCCAAGGAGCGTAAAGCCACCAACTTTTACCGATGTTTTTATTACATAGACGCCTCAGGCCCTGTGCAATAGTAACCAGGCGAGGACATATACAATACACCCAGACTGAGTACGGCAGGGGTTGAACTACGCAGAGGTCTCAATAGCATAGCAATAGCTAAGCCATTTCATCGTGGGTTCAATCCCACTGGGTGCCGCCCTACATTTGTACAAATGGCATCAGTCTAGGTGAATTCCCGTGTTTGTGTTAACATAGCACAGGGTATCCCAGTTTGGGACCAGGACAAGTGATCGTGTTGCGTGTTATTGTGTGTTATTGCGTGTAAGTTGTTATTTATTTGTCCTGCTGACGCTCCACAAAGTGGGTAGGTGCCTAATGAGCTGCACTGGCGTGCATAAAACTTAACATGTATTGAGTAAGCAATGCACTCACTCACTTCGGAAATAGCTGCGAAGTGGATTTGAAGGTCCCAGGCTTGACGCAATCGTCTTGCTCTGGGATATCTCTGTTCATATTTCAGTTTAGTGAATGTCGGTATAGTACACGTTAACAGATAGATAGATAGAATGTTTATTTGGTACTATTACAAAAACTAAACTTACATCTTAACATTTAAAAACTAGAAATTATCATTAAAATGGCATCTGCTTAGCTTTATGCCGTGGCCGATAGCGACCACGACGCTGGTTTTCAGCGGATACCACAAAACAAAACTTAAACACATAGACCGACATCACTGTAACACAAAAATTCGTTAACGCCTATTATATCATAATACTAAAAATCTCAATCTTTCCTTGTGGCGCCGGATTAAGAATAACGTCACTCCATTTCCTTCCGTGGATGTGGTAGAGGGCGACTAAGGAAAACAATTACCAGGAGATGGGCAGCATTGTCTTCCTGAGATTCCAACCGCGTACTGCGATTGCCAACCCGCCCGCCAAGCGTGGCGATTATGGCAAACCCCTCATGGTTATGAAAACTACGAAGGAGGCCTATGTCCTGCAGTGGGGGTCAAATGGCTGATGATAATGATAATGAACTAAAAATCTAATACATAATATCATAAAACAACGTTTGCCGAGTCAGCACTACACATAAATATAAAAATCGATATATAGAATACATACATAAAATGTACGTTACTTTACTTTATACTTTATTGCACACATAAAAACATTTAAATAAAACACAACATTTACAGAAAAATTTAAAAGTGTACATGGCGAGCTTATTTTAGCAGAAATCTCTTCGAGCCAACCAGTCAGCTAAACAAGGGGGGGAAAGTGTACAATAATTATTAAGTACTATAATATGTTAACCCAATATTAAGATCACAATTCACACTAGTATTGTGTGATCTTACATGACTTGACAACAATCCACGTAGTCGGATTGATTTTGCAATGGACACTTGATACCAATAATTATTTTTCATAGGTAAAGTAAAGTACCTCTCATGGTTATGAAACCCACGAAGGAGGCCTATTTCCTGTAGTGGAACGTGTAGTGTACATAGAACAAGACTAAGTAATATTACTAATACGAATTGCCGAATAAATATGTTGCCCATACTATAGTAAATCCGTATCATGGAATATTTATTTATGATTTGGTCAAGTTATGCGTCGTGCATTATACCTAACCAAAACGATTTGGTTCGGGTATACTAACATAACTTCTTCAAGGATTCTAAACATCATCGGGTCATCATTACAATCCGTTGCCAGAAAAACAGCCATCATCACGACGCAGTAAAGGTGCTTTCGCACTTCGACCTCGGATTCGGTTACGGGCAAAATTGGAGGGAATGATGCCCGCAAAAGAACATTATCGTGACTTAGAGACATGTCAGAATGGACTTGAGTGGTCAGTGTCGAAGAACTATTTCAATTGGCAAAGGGAAAAGTGATGTGCCCGCAGAAGAACAAGATTGTGGCTTCGTTACTCCCAGGAGTGGACTGGAGTGGTCAGTGTCGAAGAATTATTTCTATTGGCAAAGAGAACAGTGGATTATGAAGAGCTGACGACCAAACTCCTGTAGTAGAGAGGCTAAAAGACGCGGGGTGGTCGTGGGTTCGATTCCCATTAGGGAAGGCCGCCGTATATTTGTACAAATTGCCTCATTCTGGGTGTATTTCTATGTTTGTGATGTCCTTGCCTGGTTACCGTAGCACAGGGTATCCTAGTCTGGGACCGGGGCAAGTTTTATGTTGTGTAAAATTATACACAATTTAAACTAACTCATTAACTAAGAGATTAACGGTTTCTTATGTTGAGGTACTTGGAAGTTTAGTAAGTATTTGTAAATAACATACTTACTGAACTTCCAAGTACCTCATACTATTAATTAATAAGACATAAATAATGTTAATAAGCGGGTTACATAGCACGCAGAACTGATGGCCGATGGGGTCGAAAAGTTCTCGAATGGAGACCACATATCGAAGAGCGCAGCGTATTACGACCAGCCACAGGATTATTTTTGTGTTCTGTGGGATGGACAGATGACCACATCCAAGTGGTAGGAAGACGCTGGATGCAAGCCGCTTCCAACCGGTCTTTTTGGAAATCCATGGAGGAGGCCTATGTCCAGCAGTGGACTTCTTGTGGCTGAATGATGATGATGAATGTTAATAAACAATAACTATATGAACCAACCTACAATTTACATTAATTAACTAGGCACCGAAATAGCGTATCTTGTATTGTTTTGCAAGCATAATATTTGCAGTATGTTTGCGATTTACTGATCGAAGTGTAAGCCGACCTTTACTGTCGAGTTTTTGCACGAGCCGGGCTGTCATGATGTCATCTAAGTAGTCATCGAAGGATCAGTGTGATCTTGGAGAAGACGTCTTGATTGTTGCGTTTACTTTTCCACTTTGCAGATAGAATCAGAACTCTTCGTTTTAACAATACTCAGATAATATACATACGTAGCCAAATACACAAACGACCTAGAGTATAACGTTATTGTTAACAGAGCCGGCGCAGAATGTAACGGTTTTTCTAGGTACCTTCAATGTTTTGATTGTGTTAATTGATGTTATTGTTTTCGAACTAAAACTTTCGTAAGCACTACACATTATTAACTTAATTCCGGATTCAATTACTTGCCTTTTTTTGGAAGAGTCCGAGCGGGATTCGCTCTGATTCGCAGAGCTTAATCATGGTGAGCACTTGAGTAGAGACGGAGCTCGCGTCGTCGGTTGTTGGTCGGACTCTTCCAACAAAAAAGCAAGTAAGTGAATCCAGAATTAAATTAATGATATTACCGTTACCCATTTTATAAAAATTTAAAATCGACGTGTGCCGACGGCTGCCGTCGACGACGCGCTTGGTAAGTACGAGTACCTACATAGTGAATCTAGGGTCCTTTGCTAATGGGTAACATAAGATAACAATACATACTTTAACTATGTAATTTCCTCAGTATTTACTAGGCTGCCCAACGCAATGTAACTAAACTTAAGCCTCACCTTCTCTGGTCACCCATTGGTTGGTTAGAATAAAATACTATCATAATGTTATGCCTTTTTTAAAGCCAATACTCCGTTCTAGATACTCCTTGAATCGATGTAAACAAACCATTTATAAAAATCGTTAAAACCCACAGAATTGACTAGTTATTTTTTGATGATTGATTCATCTCTTTGATCATAGTAATTCCCAAAAAATTTTTTTTTTTTTTTTATAATGAGCCTATTTCAAGAAATAGTTTGTTTACAACCGAAATCTGAAACCGGCGTGCGTGCGTGCAGCGTCGAATTTTGATGAGGTTAAAAGAGGTTTGTCAGGATTGTGGCAAGTAGTACACCCTGGTCTCTGTCTACCAATCCGGGATCCAGGCGTGAGTTTATGCATGTTGTTTGTTTACATTCAGGGAAAGTTTATTTGGTACCGATAGCTAATTGTTTCCAAACCGTAAAAAAAGTAAAATACTCCAATCAAAAAGCCTACTGCCTGATAAACATTTTGGCATCGCTCGCGTGCCTGTAAGCACTTTTTCCGCGGATTTGCCGCGCGCCAAGAAATATCGGTGAAATCCGCTAGGCCAGGGGTGCTCAACCAGACCGCTATCAAAAGAAACCGAAAGACGAAAAATGATTTATACAAAAATTAAAAAACACTGCTGCGTCTCGATGGGATATTCCGTATTCAAGACCAGACCCTTGCTGAAAATCAGTGCTGTGGGCAATAAATCCGCAGAAATTACTGAGCTTGCGCCCGTTTCAAGGCCGCATGGACCGGACATAGCTCGTAACCCCTACTTGTTGGGTTCTGCCGTGTTTATTTATTTTTTCCGTTCTATTTCTTACGCGTTGTATATGTTTATGAGGCGATAAATAAATGCATTTCTTCTTTTTCTCCCAAAAATATACATTACCTGGATTACCCGGAACGATAGACACCTATGATACAAATCGGTTCAAGTGAGGTATGGAAAATTGATCTCTCTGTCTACAAGTAAGACATTGCAGGCTTATTAAAAAACATCAGGTACATTACAATTAATTAACAATTCTATTACAATTTCCAATTCAGAGACGGAGCCGACCGCGATCGTGAGAACCCCTGCGTTAGTCCATCACGATTGTCTTAATCGCTTTCTATCAAATCGGCTGGCACGATATTCCTCGGAAGAAATTCTTGTCCACCAGTGAAGGTGACGGATTAATTCCTTTAGCTGAGCTGAGGACTCACGATCTTGCACGCAGATTGTAAATAAATAACTTCCACACAATACAATTACTTGTCCCGGTTCCAAACTAGGATACCCTGTGCTATGGTAACCAGGCAAGGGCATACCAAACATGGAAATACACTCAGACTGAGGCCATTTGTACAAATGTACGGCGGCCCCCAGTGGGAATCGAACCCACGACCTCCGGTGCCCACCGCGGATTGGCGATTTCAAGCGCTAAGCTATGTGAATAGCTCAGGCACTCAGGTTTCCTCACGATGTTATCCTTCACCGTTACCGATTGGTATTGCTACTATAACTTCACAAATGTACATAACTTAGAAAAAAACATACCCGTCGAATTGATATCCTCCTCCTTTTTTGAAGTCGGTTAAAAACAACGTCATAGGTACATGCCCGCACTGGGAATCGAACCTGGGTCTCTCGCTTCTGAGTCCAACCAAAGGCTACCACCGCTCTAATTACAGCACGAAATATAAGAACTTGGCAAAATAACATTAGAAACTAATATAACATGAACTCACGCCTGTATCCCAGAAGAGTAGGCAGAGACCAGGGACTGCCACTTGCCACGATTGCCGAAAATTCAGATCATTTACATACTTCCTTTTTCTTACACAATATTTTTTTTAATGACTTGTTCTCTACATGAGTTTCTTATCACATAACATTTCGCGGCAGAAAATATCGTTACATATTTTTGTTAGACCTTATACTATACAGTCCATGAATACAACCTACTGCTGGGCATACGTTTCCATAAGATCCCTGAGGATATAATAAGCTTGCCAGAAACGCGGTTCAAAAAATGTGTTAACCACACTTTGCCAAAAAGCTACATTAAAGACTATTTAGATGACCATGATGTCTGGAATTAAAGCCAGTTCAATGCATGAGTTCCAGGTTTTCGAATATTTATATAAACTCTGTTAATTAAGGACTTCGAAAGACTAAGTTTGGAGTTTTTTTTTTGTCCATTTTTTCTCCAAAATCATCTACATTTGGAAATGAATGAACCTAGTTTAACTTGTAGCGTTCATTAAGTCGCAGTTCCTGTGCTACTTTGCTTAAAACATTTTTGATTGATTTGATTGATTGATTGCACATACCCTTTCCTGGCACACCAACCCCTTCGGTCCCCGACAACGCCGGCGCCCAAATACCTTCCAAGAATCGATACCCTGATCCCTGATAGAAAGACAACATAACGCGTCGTAATGTTTACATTATGTGGCGTCCAAGCATGTTATCTGAAATGATTGGAATTGCCAGAGTTCTTCACATCCCCTTTCCATAATTTTCTAATCACAGCCTAGCAGAAAGTTATGCCGCGCCGTTTTCATCATCCAAAGTGTGAGAGGCTTTTTAAGCAACAATTCAACGCATTTTTATAACTCATTCAATTTCCCAACAACAAAAATAGCTCGATCGAAAGTTGCTCGGCGAGTACGTCAAATGGTCAAGAGCAATTAACTAACAAGTGATTAACTGTGTAAATGGACAAGCGATGGCGAGCGTAGGAAGGTTACCAATTGCAGCTTTGTTTATGATGTTAATTAATTAAAACTAAGGCATTTACATCAGACCAACCGAACGATCGCGAACGAACGTTTCGTTCTCTTCACTAAACTCCATAATACTAATGTAATAACTATGTAGGTCAACATCTGTGTATACGGTAACGACTTACCTGACGATTCCTTGGCCGCCTCGTGAGTTGATGGGGATAGGTGCGGTCTTGGGTTTGTCAGCACGAGAGTGTCAATGTCATTAGATCACCAAACGGGGTAGATTGAAGGTTCACTGCAATTTCCCGTGGAAGTGGTCGCTCGGAGGTGAAAGTACGAGAAATGGGGGTGCTTGAGCGTTTCGCTAATGCAAACGTCGGTTCGCCAAGTTTTTCAAGACCGGTTAGGTACAAGGGTTACGTTTTTTTGTACGGTGTACGGCACCCTAAAAATGATCGAAAAATACCAAAACATACATTGCAACCTGCACTATCTTGTAACAATAGAAAATTGGTATAAACGACGGAACAGTCTGTCCACACAGATTTGTTCACTTTCATTCGTTCGCATACGTTCGGTTTTTCCGTATACCTAATGCAAGGAAGAATTTCAGGTCTCGTAGGCGGGGGGACGCGGGATAACTTTTTCGGATTTTAGTTTACTTGTGTCATTGAATTTCAAGGAGGCGCATGCTTAAAATTCAATGGTTATGTTAACAAATAATTTAAACAAAAATGCTCTACGTGTCCATCGCAAACTCATCCCGACACAGCGCGGATTTTTGTTCAAGCTCTCTGCCAGGAAATCGGATGAAGTTGCTAGCTCAGCCAATTTACACTAATATTATAAAGGGAAAATGTTTGTAACTTTGTATGTAGGGGGTAATCTCCGAAAGTACTTATCCGATTTCAAAATTTCTTTCACCAGAATTTAAAATGGACCTTCCGTTTACCACACGAACATAGTCGCTGGCTAGTTTCGTATAAATCAATTCAAGTAAAATTAGTGAGATACTCGAAGTACGTTGACGTCATTCATCTGTAGCAAATCTGTAGATTGATTAATCTTCGTTGCAAAATAAATACAATACGCACAGCTTATATTGTATAAGTTAGAGGTTGATTAAAGGCGTATTCTAAGGACAACGTTTAACAAAGCATGGCGGGCCACTGAACATGAACTTTCGCATCAGGTTTGATAGAGCTTTTGAATGTATGAAATAAATAAGTAGGTACGAGTAACATATTGATGAGTCGTTTATTATTTATTCAAGAGCTACGTGAGAGACTAACACTCAGTTTAACAGATTGTTCTTTTTTTAGAGTTCCGCAGTCCGACAAGGAACCCTTATAGGTTCGCCATGTCCGTCTGTCTGTCTGTCCGTCCGCGGCCTAGCGCAAAGACCGGTGGTACTAGAAAGCTGTAATTTGGTGTGTGTATACATATTTATCACGCCGACAAAGTTAAACAATAAAATGTTGGAATTTTTTTTTTTACTGTACCTCCCCTTACCTTTTTCTGTAACATTTTTTTCCGGTATACAATAAAGAATATTCTTATCTTATCTTATCTTATCTCCCCTACCATGAAAAATGGGGACGATTTTTTTTTCTCGTCTACCCCATGACGTGGTGAATCTTTGGATTGGTCGTTGAAAATAAAATAGAAAAGAAAAATATTGGGGTATTTCGATTTAGGGTTCCGTTTGCGAAATATTAAGCTTTAAAGCGCAAATTTTTGACAGAGTAAGGTCCCCCTCTCCTGGCTAAACGGTTGATTGTAGAAACGTGAAAAAATTCAGGGAAGTAGCACATACGAGTAAAAATCACGGCTAAGTAGGCTTTACTAGTTAACGAGTAATGGGCAACCAACTTATAAAAGTAAAATTTCGTACAAAATCCATTGAAAATTATTTCGATGAAGTTTTTAGTTGTGTAATGTAAAGCATTAAAAAAAACCCTCTTTCTACGGAACCCTACATTGCGCGTGGTCCGAACGCACTTGGCCGGTTTTTTTGTATACACTTTGGCCAACTGACAGCTCTTAACAGAGCTTAACAGATTGTGAGTGAACGGGAAAGGGGAGAAATAGATAACGCTATAAGTGGCGTCTATAAACTTTACACATCAGAGAACTGAGAGCGGTCTAAAGATGGATGACGACGGAGAGGACGGAGAGTCTAAAGATGGTGGTGGCCGGACCAGTGGACCGATATGGTTGGATTATCTTTTTCGACACACGCGACACCATGTTTTTGTCTTCAAAGATGTTTTGTATTTGGTTCAAGTATTATGTAAGCAAATTTATTACAGTTATTTACCCCCCTCTCCCCTCGTCAGCAAAAGTAAGCAAAGCTCAACCCCCCCCCTCCCATGCTTACGTAAACAATTGGTACCATGCATTTTTTTTAATGTATTCAATTCGTCAAATCGTACCGAAAGGAAGCAGTAGGTACATTGGCGGAAGAAATTTAGACAAGTTTGTGAATAGGGCGCGGTAATTCCGCTACTCGCTTCTAACCGAGTACCTAAACGTATCCATTATTTTTGGGAATCCCTGAAAATCCGTTTCGTTTTCAAGCACGGACAAGTAGGGTTGCCATGTGTTCAAAGCAAAATCGTCTAAATTTTTAGAAAAATAAATAGATACAGCTGACATAATCAACATCCAGACCCCCCACCCCCGATGTCATCAAAAATAAGCAAAGCTAAGACCCCCCGCCCCCCCTGTAGTGCTTACGTAATACTTGAATGGCCCCTTTTCAATACCTACCTACCTACCTAGTTACTAATCACTATAGACGCCATGGACCTAAAACTGGCCATGTTTTGGTACTTTAATAATTGTACATTCATATTCAATGATTTCCCAACGATTTTACGATAACTTTTACGACGAAAACCGGTACGTATAGAGTGGTCGTGATCAATATGGTCTTGCTTGGTAGAAATCTAGCTGTATTTTTCGCTGTTTATTTATTGGGCGTTGTATTGCGCCGTTTGCGGAATCTGGGCCCGTTAGTTTAGATTAGAATTTATTCGTAGAATATGGGTAGACAGTCGACAACTCGACACCACGTCGACCTTTAATCGGCTACGTTACGGACGACTTTTCAACAACAACGAAAATTAAGATAGATCTGTCTTATAGAATTTAAGTACTGAGCAGTGAATAGTGAGGTGAGAGTGAAACGTGTGATCATTTTAGTAAAAACATAATTTGTATTTTTTGTATCTGCTGTCGATAGTACGTGTGGGCGCGAATTTACTACCGATCTCCGGTAATTGCGTCTTACGAACGGTAGGTAGCTCTTGTAAAGCTCACACTTATTTTTGTTTACAATGACAGATGATTCAATAGTATTACGGTAGGTACAGTGCCCGACATAATAACTTGACCAAATGACTTTGACTTTCCATGGACGTATTTAGGATGAAACGCACCAACGCGGTGACGGTGGCGATGGCGGTGTACGGACGTCCATAGAAATACTACTGCAGTAAATGACGTATGTATGGACCGCCACCGCGTTGGTGTGTCTCATCCTTTTCTGGGTTTCATTGGCGCGGGACGCGAGATGTGAAAGTACAAAACAGTTTTGCCAAAAACACACAAGTGTAAAAAAACCGGACAAGTGCGAGTCGGACTCACCCACCGAGGGTTCCGTACAAATTTGTAGGTACTTATTATAAATAGTTCAGGAATCGAGTCACGCAATACGGTTTTCAGATTGTACCCTGTACTTGTAGCATAAGACGGTATTACTTGCAAAATTTCATAGTTCTAGGTCAATGATTTTGATTCCATTGAGTGTACGTTTTTAGCGGCACAAACGGCCGTATCTTTTTTTTACGTCAACTTAGAAGTTTGATTTTTTCACAGCTTCAAGGGACTGTAGACCTGAGTATATGGTTTTAATTTCAACTCCATACCTCCGCGTATTCCCGAGATAAAAGGTCTTGACGGATGACGGATGGACGGACGAACAACAAAGCGATCCTATAAGGGTTCCGTTTTTTTTGTAAGTGTAAATTCTTCGGGCTTTAGTTTAGTCAAATTAAGAAATAATTAAAAAAAAACCTTTGCTCTGACGAGTCATTCGTAAACTTATCGACTGCGCGAATTTTCTTTCGAGTTATTTGCCGGGCATTATAATTATATTAGTAGGGATAAGCTTTTGAATACTTGTCATTGAAAATATATACCTGAAGTTCCCGACACTGGTCAAGGTTCACTGACCCTAGTGAGCTGAGTTCAAGGGCATAATGTATTGTTTTTCCTTGCCTTCTCTCATGCATTTTAATGGCCATATAACTGGCCAGTCAAGCCTACAAATAAGCTGTATAAATGTTCCTGCTGTGCTTGCTATTGGCTTTTGCTGATCTGTGTGACCTTTTAAGATGTAAAGACAAGCTTTTTATTTGGAGTTTACTATGATTGGTATTTTTTTAAAGTATTTTTAATCAAGTTCAATGGTATCTATGAGAACTTTAAACATAATATGATTGTTTATTTACATCATTGTTTCATATTTACAGCTTGGCAAAAAAGTGTTGACATCGAAAGTGAAATCTAAGTTGATTTTACTGAAAATTACGTAATTTGTTACCTAAATTTCTTCAGTACGATACCTGCCTGCTGTTCTCGTGTACCTACATGAAAATAAGTCATAGCAAAATCTTACGGTCACCTATAAAACATGATTTCTCTAAAACACTCCTCAAATGCTGTTTAAATAATCTGTGGTACTCTTTCTCTTTACCACAGAGTATTTAAGGTGCATTTGGAGGAATGTTTTAAGGGATCCCGTTTTTTTAATAGGACTGTAGGTACTCTTTAATATTGCTTTTTTTTGCCCAGCTGTAATTTCTAACAAGTGGACTAGGTACAAGTCTGGCTGAGTCAAGTCTTCTTGTGATGGTGAGTGAAATTATTTTTCAGCGTAAGAGAACGCCACACAACACTTTTCATACACACCTTCAGGGATTGCGCAAACGCAGCGCAGCGCAGCTGAAGGCTTCTGCGCCACCAATTGAAGGGTTTTCTTTCTAGGTCAATGACATCGGAGCTGACCTTTCGCAATTCGTATCCTAGCTATTGGTGTTTACACGCAGTACCGTACTCGCGAAGTAGTAAGGAAGGGATGAATTGTGTAGACAAAGTATGCAAACACGGCGCAGGAAGGAAACTCAAAGGCGAATTTCGGTTTCACCAAGGAGGTGTCAAGGACCTCGTCCAAGCCAAAACAAAAAACATACAGGTCCAGGTGGGTAGCCGCACATTTGCAACAATCTCATTAATATTCCATAGGCAGACAGAAGACACCGGGACTAGGTACGTCACCACCAGACACGTCCAACTTACCTCTAAACCAAGCAGTTCCTTCAGCTAACAGCACGCACTCTCACTCAAACTCATAACACAACCTCGTCACAGCGGTCTGAACCCCGAAACACTGTTTTTCCTTAACTCGGCACTCACAAACGGGATTTTTGACACATATTTTGGTTGCGAAACAAACTATACGCGAACAGCGTCCGCGCAGGTCGCCGTGGAACTAGAAAGACCGACTGGCTTTTCTACAGAACTACGGAGGTTGCGCGGGCGGCTCCGCATTCCAAACTAAACGCTAGCCTTCTCTCTCTGTCGTGGTGAAGCCAAAGCGGATAAAAAGAGACGCTAGTATTCAACACGAAGGTAGGCTGCCAGTCCGTTATTCACACCAATCGCAGGTACGCGACTACACGCTGACTACAACACGGCGTTTTCTGCGGTTGATAGCTGCGCTGCGTTTACATTGACGAGCTTAACAGCGGGAATGATCCTTGCCTCCCTATCCGACTCTGGTTTATTGGTAAAGTGAGATGCGAGAAGTAAACAAGTGCAGGATGCAGCATTTATGTAACAATAGATCTTTTTAGAGTTCCGTAGTCCGACAAGGAACCCTTATAGTTTCGCCATGTCCGTCTGTCTGTCTGTCAGTCTGTGCGTCCGCGGCAAGAAAACATTCTTGGTCCGCGGCCTAGCGCAAAGACCGGTGGTACTAGAAAGCTGTAATTTGGTATGTGTTGTGGTTGTGTATACATATTTATGCCGACAAAGTTAATGAATAAAATATTGGGAGTTTTATTTATTTTTACTGTACCTCCCCTAACTGAAAAGGATAGGATTTTTTATCTCGTCTACCCCATCATGTGAGGCATCGCTGGATTGGTACCTAGTTAAAAAAAATTGTGGGTGTAGGAAGACCAATTTTTTTTTAGGGTTCCGTTTGCGAAATATTAAGCTTTAAAGCGCGAATTGTTGTCCGAGTAGAGCGTCCCTTCTCCTCTCCTGGTTAAACAGTTGATTGTAGAAACGTGACAAAATTCAGGGTAGTAGCAAATAATGAACTTAAAAGGAAAAGAATCACGGTTAAGTAGGCTGTACTAGTTAACGAGTAATCGAATACAATTATAAAAGCAAAATTTCGTACAAACACCATTGAAAATTACTTCGATGAAGTTGTTAGTTCTGTAAAGCAGATAAAAAAAACCCTCTTTTTACGGAACCCTACATTGCACGTGCCCCGACACGCAATTGGCCGGTTTTTTTTTTTGTTTTCACGATCGTGATGTCCATTAATGTCCATGCCGGGTTATCCTATCCTAGTTTGGGAAATTGTTTTGTGGGGTCCCTGAGGATATAATAAGTGTTACCTATATATTTATTTTGGCTAGTTATTTTAAATGAGCCGTCGTTTGAGGTTTTTTACAATTTTGCCGCAAATTGAACTTGGTACGAAAGCGCGGAAAAGACGCGAAAGATAAAGGTAGTCTGATCTCTGCCTATCCCATTGGAATACAGGCAAGAGTTTATGTATGATTTAACTTGTCGCAAGTTATTTTAAACGTATGTATGGGTGTATAATAATGTATGAAACGTAAGGCGCGGAGCCCACTGATCTGGCTCGGCCATGGCGAGGACATCATTCTGTTTCATTCACACCGTACCAAATACACGGTCATCAACGGCCTTTCGTCGGACGTGCTATACCTAGCACGCAATTTCGGCGCCCGCGCCCGATGGCAGTCAGTTCCAGGTCAGTTCGCAGGCATATAATATATTTTGTGGTTCGCAGTCAGTTCCTTCGTTCTACGCCTTTTAATGGTCATGCCCGTGCCATGCCTGCGCCATGTCCGCTCCATGCTAGATATGTGGGCTCCGCGCCTTAAGCTTGCAAAGCCAAACATTTTTTTGGTGTAATCTCAGAACAAGTGTAGGTAATGCAGAAAATATTTTTAATACCGCGCGGAGTATTGTTACCATCACAGAACAAGATTTATTTATTTAAAATTTTTCTTACTGGTAACACTAAATGATCAAATGTCAAACAAATGCCATGAGCAGGGTTGCCAGAACCCAATTTTTGGGCAAGAACAATCCTATTCTAATCCCTTGTATATTGCGTCGAATCGTCATTCGTCCTTTTAGGACAATGCACAGAAAAGGGTGATCATAAAGTTTATCATCAATAATTTCAAAGGAGATTTTCCAGCGCGCTGCTTACGATTAAAAAATACTTTGATTAAGCTACACTAACGTATGTTATTGGTAGGCTGGTTAACCCCATAGAGGCTGTTTATTTATTAAATTCAAGCACTTCTGGCTTGCTCTCTCCTGGCCCCTACGCAACACAAAAAACTCTTATACTAAATCTTGTAAGCTTTGTACGAACTATCATCTTAAATGACCAGTCAACTGTATGACTTCAAGAGAAGTATCAGGACGCGTTCCAAGCGCACATTTAGTTGTAAATAGTTAAATTTCGTTTTCGATTTTTCCATTTTCGTTCACACTGGTGTTTTACATCCATATACTTTTACGTTTGTAATAGGATCAACAAATGCTTTTGGGCAAGTTGTTGAAATTAATTAAGCGCGCTGTGCGTGCCTTTTATTTATTTATAATATACAGCACACAGTTGTTTGTAGATTATTATGGATTCTTGGTCAAAGATTAACAACAAAATCTATATTGAAGGGGTTATTTCTAAAAACATTATTTCCCTTAAAACACTCTATAAACGTAGGATGTATCAATCATCATCATCATCATCATCATCATCAGCCATTTGACGCCCACTATAGGACATAGGCCTCCTTCATAGTTTTCCAAGCTTCCCGGTCTTATACCGCCCGCATCCAGCGACTTTCCGCCACCGTAATCAGGTCGTCAGACCATCTGGTGAGGGGCCTGCCTATGCTGCATCGTCCGATCCACGGTCGCCAGGTCAGAACTTTTTCGCCCCAACAGCCATCAGTTCTCCGAGCTATGTGCCCCGCCCACTGTCACTTCAACTGAGCAATTCTTCGAGCTATATCAGTAAACCCCTAACATAGCTCTCTCCATTGCTCGTTGACTTCCTATGAGGCCCATAGTCAGCGACCAGGTCTCACATCCATAAGTATCACTGGCAATACATATTGGCTATACACCTTTGTCTTGCGACATTGAGGTATTTTGGACGCGAAAATGTGTTTCAGTTTCGCGAATGCTGCCCATTCGAGTTGGACTTACCTAACTGCACTGTTTGTCCCAGGTATACAATAGTGGTCGACAACATAGAGGTCAGAGCCGCCAACGCTGAAAGGAGTGGATGCTACATGGGAGATCGACATTATCTTAGTCTTCTCCATGTTATTAATGGTTTTATAAAACTTGGACCCATCGTATTAGAGTTTTTAACCCTTTACCGCATCGTGGTCTTAATGCGAGCCAAACCGGTTTTTGCTCAAAAACTCTTTAAAAAGTTAAATATTGTGACCCCAGAGCATACTTGTCCGAATTCGTACCGTATTCCCCTTCATTTTGATACTACCAACGACATCTGTTGTCAAACGTTTGGAACTTATGTAACCTCAAAGTTTACTTTGGAGCGAAATTTGTACCAGTGACGATTGCCGTACTTGGAAAATAAAAATAAAATAGTTTTACAGCGTTTCCTTGCAAATATTGTAGTTGATTCGTCAGATGAATACGTAAACAACTACGGACAGGTAATTTTTCAACTTTTTACTAGTAAATTTCATCACAAATTTGATTTTTCGGTGTGTACCTCATTTGGAACAGCATGCAAAAATGCAGAACATACTTGCGTCGGTCTGGTCTTAATCTGACACGGCATGCAGAATATGCATTTACGGGTGTGGTCTATTTATGATCCAAAATGCATAAACTGTAGTCTTACTAGCGAATTAATATTTTATTACCTTGGGTTGCACACACATTTTCTTCTTACTTCTTTTTAGGGTTGTAAGTAATATGGTGCCCAAAGATACACTATACACTACTATGCCTACCCCGTCTGTCTGAATTTGAATTGCCTATATAATTTTTATGAACCATCAATGCGCAAGTTCGCCTTGAACTTGGCTGGTTTTCTTCGCATCCTTTTATCTTTTTTCACTTTTTTTTAGGATGGATCCAAAAATATTTTATGGTGGCAATTGTTACTCCGCGTTTCACCTAAGTTAATATTTTTTTTATTCCTTTATTGCATAATGGTACAAATATGACATCTGTCCTTTCTGCATAGTGTGAACAATTTGGACCAAAGTAGTTTTTTGTATTTTTTTCGAATATAATAATAAATATTGAAAAACAAAAAAAAACGGGTTTTTTTATTTTTAATGCCCTATAACATACATTTTTTTTGGCGAAAAATAAAATGTCATGCGGTAAAGGGTTAAAGTTGGGAACACAGGCTGGCAACACTAGCCAAAAGTGTCAAACAAAGCTCTCTATATAGTCTGTGAACAAAGCGTAGCGAACGAACGTTCTTTTTACCTGTTTTAATTTTTGTTGTGTTGGTCAAAATCATAACAATTTCGTGAAAATCATTTTACCTACTCACAGAATGCCTAAAGTCCGTCGCAGTCGTAAATCTCCGCCGGAAGGCTGGGAATTGATAGAGCCTACACTTGAAGAACTGGAGCAGAAAATGCGAGAAGGTACGTAACCCCAACTTACTCAACAAACTAACCATCTTCTATTTAGCTTTTATGGTAGGTAACCTTATTACTGCGTGGAGTTTTTGTTTTTCTGCTGCATATACCTACAATATTTTCCGTTTTGCGTCTGAATGTACAGTAGGTTCATAAGACTGAATTGAATTGGTTCCTTTCCTCCACAGCTGAAACCGAACCTCACGAGGGCAAAAGAAAGCAGGAGTCTCTGTGGCCGATATTCAAGATCCACCATCAGAAATCACGGTACATCTATGACCTGTTTTACAGAAGGAAAGCAATCAGCCGTGAGCTTTACCAGTACTGTTTGGACGAGAAAATCGCCGACGCTAACCTGATAGCCAAGTGGAAGAAGATCGGCTATGAAAACTTGTGTTGTCTGAGGTGCATACAGACTAGGGATACAAATTTTGCCACTAATTGTATTTGCCGTGTTCCCAAGAGCAAATTGGAAGAAGGCAGAATTGTGGAATGTGTACATTGCGGATGCAGAGGTTGTTCTGGCTAAGCTAAATACAAGCTTGATTGTGTAGGGATTTAGGTTAATTCTGTCATTAATATCTCAGGACCTTGAAGGAACTTTCTGCATCACACTAGCCCCAGCCGCGGCATGTCACATTTGATACTAGGCCTGAAGTACGACACAGATTTTTCCTTCATTGTGCTTATATTTCCGATTGGTAGTAATTATCAGTTTTATAGCCGGTTGTTGTCTGAAAAACGGAAAAAGCTTAGAAAAGTATATATTATGGAAGTATGGTAACTCATATACGTTTTCAGAATTTTCTTTTCTGTCTTTATCAACAATGCCTACTTATGTCGCTAAACAACTCGCATTAAATCACGCCTGTATCCCAGAGGGGTAGGCAGAGACCGGGTTTAGCCACTTGCCACAATCAGGTGAGGTTGATCGCCACACCTCACAACAGGGCAGAAAGCAGACTTTGTAAACAACTTCTAAGACCAGGAAATCCTAATGTTTGCAAATAAACTACTTTTACTAACAATTGGAATCTTTTCTTCCAGAAAGAAAACAATATTTTAAAGAATAGGAACTTTTATAAAAGCAAAATGTTTGCTTGCTGCCAACATAAGGGAAGAAATGTTCCCAAGATCTAAACAATAGATACCCTTTGGCACTGCCATGCCAACATAAGGGGTAAAGCACTGAGATTATGCGATTAATGGGCAATGTTTTAAACATCAGACAGGCTGTAACAAGTTATAAGTATATTTTAAAAATAATTTGGTATGGCATTACCAATCAAATAAGCAGACTGTTAAACTGAGTATTGAAAAATCAGCCCTAAATCTATTACAGTGGTACCAGCCTATCCACAGAATTCGAGATTTAGGGATGATTAACTAATTAGTTAATCTGTAGAATTCTAAATGACCTGATTGGACCACCATAACAATGGTTTTTGTTCTTTTCAATTTCAGGTTAAACCCACCCACTGCATGTTTTAATTTATTTTACAACTTTTCCAGTAATCAGTTTAAATTCTACAGATAAGTTGGCAGGTTTGTATGAAGCATAGTATGAGATCACTAATTTACTAAACAAAATTTCTGAAGTAATTATGTATTTCTATTGCCCTTTCTAATGATAACAGGAATTTGATAGGAAAAAACTTAAATAGTTGGCAAAAGAATATAGTTTTGACGAATATCAGCATCAGAAATAAAATTACAGATATTTTGATATACTAAGGTTGACTTGCAAAGACAGCCTTACAATATTAAAATGTATGTCACTTAAGCAGCTTAACCATTTTTCTCTATCAAAAAAGTACATAAAAATTAAACCAATCTGTAATTTTATTATCTAGTGCCTGTTTTCTAAATTTGTTAAAAAGTAGGTTCATTATTTTGCAATTATAGAAAATTATGGAACAGAAGCGAAAGCTAAAATTAAAAATTGAACGAATTTTTTACATGTTGTTTTGTCTGAGGTTTCAAAAATAGGTTGGGGACAACAAGAAATTACTAAGCTTACAGTTATAGAATTTGAGTAGAAGCAGGTTAAGATAAGCGTTTAGAATTAAATTAATTTAACTTAAAAAATTCTGTAAGAACTTGCACCACTTTCTTAGATGTCACTTAAATCGACTTGTGTATGTAGAATTTTAGTTAAATGCTATTTGAACTGCATTTAAGACAGTGGTGCAAGTCGGCCTTAATACAAAAGTGGTGCAAGTTATTACAGAATTTTTTAAGTAAAATTAACCTGCTTCTACTCAAATTCTATAACTGTAAGCTTAGTAATTTCTTTGCTGAAACTTAGGTGACCAGTTAACGGTTCATTGTAGGACTCATTTCACCTTTCAGAATTTCACAGTAAGATCTTAAAGTTACAACACAAATCACAGGTAAATAGGAACTTTTTAAGCTTATTTTCCAATAACATTAGATAATTGACAAATACTTAGTTAGTTAACGCATACTTAGTGTTTTTTTCTAATCAGCCTTTTAAAATTTAACATCAGAACTTTGTACTAGATGTTATGAACTAAAAAAAAAATATAACAAGAAATAAATATAAATTTCTCCCTAACAAATAATTTTGACACTTACATTGTAATCAGCCTTGTATTAAGTTTGACAATACCCTGTATTGTAGAGAATCACTTGAGATCTTAGTTACATAATATTTTTTTATGCAACATTAAAGAAAAACTTAAACCACCATTTTTTGCTCCTCTTCTTTGGCTAACTCTACAATGAGTTCCTTGTAAATCATCGGATTCATATTCTTACCCAACAAATAGAGAATAAACCAATCACCAAAGCCAAACCTGTTCACAATTTTTGTCACCGATTGCCTCCGGACAACTCTCAGTTGGCCCATAATCATAACAGTACGTAGAGGAGTAATTGAGAAAACCATGAGACGGAATATGACGGCAATAGTTGAAACAAAGGCCAGCAGTATCAACCAAAACCACAGAATAACAAAAATCTTCTCGTTGACAATGTTCAGGGGTAGTATACAAATTCTGTCTTTTAATTCCATTGTCCCAGATGGACCAAAGCTTCTCAGCCAGCATTTAGTTATCTTGGGGAAGTGCAGGTCCATTGGATTGACATCATTCTCCAAAGGGTTGAAGGGACGGTATGTAAAGGCTGTCACTGCAGCACCATAGTTCCTGAATGCTCCACCCAGGAACATGTCTAGGAGGAATATCTGTCCAACCTGGGAAGGAGAAAAAGATATCATGACATGAATGAGACTTAGGGCCAGTTTCTGAATTGAGAATTTCACTAAGTAAAATTCGAAGACACCACTACAGTTAATATTTACTTAGTGAAATTCTCAATTTAGCAACTGGCCCTCAGGGCCCTAGATCAAGGGATAAATCCTGTGAGAAATACTTGAGATAAAAAACGACCCCATGAGAGTTGAAATTGTGCACTACCACATAATTGTCTTACTTATTTACCAAAAATGTGTTTTCTTTTATTCACTTCGGGAACCTTAGGAGTTTGACTCGCTCTTGGCCAGTTCTTAGCTTTTTTTATACAGGAAATACATTATAATCACACCAAGTTTGAGACTTGTATAATTTACTTATTTACTAATTTCACAAAAGAGCAAAAAGAAAATATACCCAGGGAAAATATTGGCACGGAGTATTCTCATTTCTTGTGTAATAATATTCTATCCTCTACATACCACATTGACAAGGTTGAGCAGCTCACAGAAGGCGTAGCGCAGGGCATAGAGGTTGTGCGACTGCATGTTGGTATAGGTGAGGTAGGAGACCAGCTCACTGCGACGGTAATCTGACCAATCCTTCGTGACCAGCGGGCTCGCTGGGGACAAATTGAGGGCATCGATTTCATAAACAAACATTCAATAAGAAAAGTTCTGGCACCGAATTCCACTTCGGCCTGGAAGTTGATCAGTCTTAACTGTTGAAACTTAATTTAATTCTTAACATTCTTTTCAAAGTATGTAAGATATTTTTTACTTATAAATTAAATGAGTGTTAACTAGGGTATGCACCCAGTTCTCTTTTTCTATTATTTCTATGTCTGTGCATTCCCTATTGTTTATACTTCTACTCAAGAGAGCTATAAAGAATAGTGTGCGTTTCGATTGCTCGGCTTGGCGTATTTTAAAAAAAAGCTATACCAAGATTTGTCAAAGTCGATTACCAAAACCGTGAACTTGTCATAGCATCATGGTTTAAAAGGGTTTGAACGTGGGCGCGCCATCGAAACTGCGCGGCCACTTTAAACTAAGCCTTGCAGAGACTTGAAATTTAGGTAAACAAAAGTATGAATTGTAAAAAAAAAAAAAATAGTATAGAAAAAAAGGCTACAACTATATTTCAAGTGTTGTGAGACCAAAACCCCGTGGTCGCCCGATGAATACGCAATCGCCAATATCTCGCTAAAATAGCGTCATAGAGGTCAGAAATATTGTGTACATTAAACTACACCAAACGAGTCCTAGGTTTATATTTTCGGCGCTATGAGACTAAAACACCATGGGCGCGCAGACGAAACGGCAAAAAACACGTAATCGTCGATATCTCGCTGAAAAAGCGTCGTAGAGGTCTGAAATAATTTTGTACAACCTAGATCTGAATTTATCAAAGAGATTACAGTACAACAAACGAGTCCCACGTTTATAGTCGAAACACACACTGAAGAATAAATGAGGTCTAAAATTGAAATCTAAAAATGTATTGGTCCATGTGTTTTAGGGTTTAAAATTAAACTCAGAAGTGTATTTTTAATGGGTTTTGACCCTTCATATCTTCAAGTCAAATAGGATAGGCTTACAGAGATCAGAAGCAAGTGTCTTCAGCCTTCCACCTTCCCAGATCTTCCACAAGTACCGTGGAATGTAGAACATCACAGCTTGGCCGAGAAGCACAAAGCAGACCCATTGGTAATACGTGTGTCGAATCTGTTGGTCGCCCTCACGGGGTGTTCGCACGCCAGTGTAGGCACTGTAAGCTTTAGCATCTGGAATAGACAAAGAAACCAACTTTGAGGCTAAGTGGGGGAAGAGATCTTACAGGCAAAAAGTTTATTTAATAGTATTTAGTAACAAATGGAGATTGTTGGTGATGAAAGCTGCCTTCTCTTTGCTCATAGTCACGTCCCTCAGTCATAAGGCTGTCACCAAAAAGAAGAATAGTATTTGCGCCTAGTAACTTGCCTCCATAAGCCTACTTGAGAGTGAGAACATAAAATTTCAAGAATGACACAAACATTGCCTTCCTTACTTCCCGCAAGTTTTCTTAGCTTTTTGGTGGCCATATTCTCGAATACTTATCTACTTTCATAGTTTAAACTAAGTAATCAAAAGTGAACAGATGCTTCACTTGTATGCAACTTGTATGTTACAGATAAACTAAATCACTAAGGCCGATGTGCACCACTTTCTTAAATGTGACTTAAACAGCATCATCATCATCAGCCAGTGTCAGTTCACTGCTAGATATAGGCCTCTCCCAAGACACGCTACTTAGTTCGATCTTCGGCTTCATGGAGTAAGATTCTTATGAGAATGATATTATTATATTATAGGGAAAGCCTGCAAGTTTCTCAGTCCTACAAAGGCTAAGTGGAGAGAGGTTTGAAGAGCTAAGCCAACCCTAGGATGGTGGGACGGGCTTAGCATGTGCTGTAATAGGCCCATCAAAGTTGTTGAGTAAAGATCGGCGCTTTTTGGGGCCAAGCCCACTCCGCAAAATAACCATAAATACGCCAATGGGCTAAGTTAACAGAAAATTACGACATTTAACCAGAAGAGGAAACAGCGTAACTTTACCTTCGCTAGTGCTATTCAGCGTAAAGGTCCCGTAGATCCAGCAGTAGCTGTTGATCGCTTCTATGTTCTTGTCACTGTCGCCCATGCAGTGTATGGGCTCTCCGAAGAACTGTTTCGATGTCACGAGCAACGTGAATACCAGTAGCATGATCACAGTCATCTTGTAATGCATCCGAAAGACGTTGTTGTCCGTACACACGTTATCGAACTTCAGGAACGCCCGAAAGGGCATGAATAGGTCTATCATTGTGTGAGATCTGGTGGACTCTGTCCAATTGAGTCCCCTGAAACAGCCGCTGCGTTATGTGGTGAAGCCACGAAGGACAAAGAAATTTCCTAGGCTACCCGCAAAATTATTTTTCAAAAGGGGCTTTCCTCTTGGCGGTAACGATGTTTTAGTGAAAGAAGGAAATCAGTGTTGCCAACGAATGTTCTGTAAAAAAGTCGTGTGCATAACATAAAGTTAAATCCTTACAGTTTCGCAAAGTATAACGTAATTATATTTGCGAAAATTCAGTTCATCCACATCTACCTATTTGCTTTTTCTCGCAGTTTATGAAAAAATGCCACTTACTATTAATTTCGATAACTAATTTAAGTAGGTATGTAGGTAACTCATTTCGATTCAGACTTTGTAATGTAGTATACGGATACAAACGAATCTAACATAAGACTTCTAAAGGTGAACATGCACGAGATGTGTTTGAAATAGTACAAGTACTTATCAAGATTCATAAATTTTATCAAGATCACCGCAACATTTGCAGACATTGTTGTCTTTGGTATGGCTATCACCCCAACATCATTCATCAGTGATAGCTAGATACCTAACTAGCCGAGTTTGGTATTGGTATTACCCGGCAAATTATCTATGCACCTACCACCATTCAGACCGATCTTGCGAGCTACCTATATATTGCGACGGGTTATGACCACATCATAAAGTCAATGGTTTCACGCATTTGTATAACACCAATCATAAGTTACGCTGTCATTTACTATCACCCAATCAACGTCACACATGGCGCACAGAATGAACCAATCACAGAGTGATTTACTCTACAGCACATCTTGCGCTAATTTCATTGGTACTGACTAATCGAGAGGACAGGGGCCGTTTTTGAGAGTGAATTTTGTAGGAAGAAATGCTTCTGTTTTTTTTTATTCGTAGATACTGTATTTTTTCGGCAAAAAAGCCGTAGAACACGCTAATTACCGTAGCGTTGGTAACATTGAATATGGCTCAGTACTGCCAACATGAAAATTCTATTAGCAAATTCAAAGAGAATATAACCACTACGCAAATTTATAGATAGCGCCATCTTTAACCGAATAGCGAAACTAAAACAAATATGGTAAGAACTTACATACTACATAAACTGAAGCCTCTACTGAATACCAGATAGCAGCACATGACGGTTCTGCTTTACCAACACTTCTTGTCACACAATGCGCGGCGGGCTGCGCGATTTATAAATTTTCGTACCCAAACGCCTTCTGACATAAATCTATAATCGTCACCTCATGTTAGAATGTCAGCTGCATCTCCCAAATTGGACGGAATGGATAATAACGTGGAGCAAAACAATAAAATAAACAATGCAAGGACCGCGGTTTGTGTTAAAAATAATGTTTCAAGTGATAAGGGTAGGAAAAGCAATGCCAGTGCAAGTAGTGCTAATAGTACAACCATAAAAGTGAAAAGTGTTATTCCAAGACGAAGGTAGGTCCTTTATTTCCTAAAAAAGAACCTTTCAATATTAAATATCAAAGCATCCTATAAAGAAAATCTGGTGTACTTTATTTCAATTGAATTAGGATCAAATTATGAAAATATTTTCACGCAATTTTCATTTGTGTCGGAGTATGTACTTTCAAGTCAGTCTCGACGTGAAACGTAATTATGTGGCCACACACAACTGACCCGACCTAGTTTCCCGTGATATAATTAACTAGGCGCATAGCATCTAAAAATATTTTCCTTGCATGCAAAAGCTAAACAACTCCGTTTCACGCTTCGCG
The DNA here is from genome assembly GCA_963969515.1 of Yponomeuta evonymella. NCBI lineage: Eukaryota > Metazoa > Arthropoda > Insecta > Lepidoptera > Yponomeutidae > Yponomeuta > Yponomeuta evonymella. The sequence goes on from OZ018354.1 coordinate 4,129,260, forward strand.
CCAAAAAGATTTTCCCGCGTTTCTTGACCGTAAAACTAGAACGAAACATTTTGCTCTACTGTTTTTTATAAAACATACCGCAGTGTTCAATTACTAAACTGTACTGACTAGATAGAGGTACCAAAGTATACCGCCAGCTTTTCACTAAGTTAATAGGTATAACTAATTCCCAGCACATAAATTGACCAAAAAAAGGCGAAGCCTCTTGGTAGAGCAAGAGCATGGTGGCTGACCGGAAGGCCATATATTTCAATTTATTCAGGTCAGATTTTATCTGTGGAAAAAAAAGAAATACTATCAAAGACCAGAATTATAATTGGGGTTGATATTTTCTGATAAGATGCAAGAATGACCTAGGCCGAGCAAAATTTGATAGACACTTGATTTTCGTATTTTAACGATTTTATCAGCGGTTTGTTCGGTTTGTAAAGTATAACCCAATAGCAGCTCTACAAACAATACGTAAGTAGATACCTACATAAAGAACTATACGATAAAATTCAAGGAAAGTCAGGAGATTTGATTAAGTACGAAACCGATAAGATAAGAAGGGAGAATGACCGATATTTCCGCGTAGTTTTTAGTCGCTTTAGCGACTACTTAAACCTTATCATTCCCGAAATGAAAAAGTAAATTAAAAAATTTCAAAAACTCGCGAAAAATCCTATAGAAAGTAAAAAAATATAGTTACAATGTAATCAAAATAGGGATTTAAAATTAGCTTAGTATATAAAAGTCTTTTTTTTACCACGATTATGATTTATGACTTCATCAAGACCATCAATATCAAATACACACAAATAGAATCGTAGGAACTATATTGTTAACTATACATAGTATAAGTATCTTTATAGTTGTGTAGTTCCATTGTGGTACAGTTCGATATTGTGTTGTTGATGTGTTGCCGACTGTACTAAAAGTAATTATGAACTTAACCGGAAGATCAAAAATATAAACAATTTGCGGTAATAAATACCCACCAATGGAATATTTATTACCGAAAATTGGCCCACATATCGGCAAACCAGCCACAAGATGGACAGATGACCTCATCCAAGTGGCAGGAAGACGCTGGATGCAAGCCGCTTCCAACCGGTCTTTTTGGAAATCCATGGAGGAGGCCTATGTCCAGCAGTGGACTTCTTGTGGCTGAATGATGATGATGATGGATGGGATATTCCGTATTTTGCCACAGTTCCATAGACTTCACACTTTCGTAGCTATAGTTACACTATTTCCTGTTTTGTCATACTAAATGGCAATGTAGTTACCTACACTGTAGTTAAGTGTTTGTTTGTTACACTTTATTGCACAAAAAAAAAAACATTAACATAAATAAAAACTTAAATAACATGTGATAAAAATTACGTGCAAGGGTTATTTATTTCAACAGAAATAAGTCCGCCTTATAGGCATGACCAAACAGGAAATCGGGTAACTATCTACTACAAAAGTGCGACATTTACGGAACTGCGGTAGAAGACGGAACAACCAAATAGTCACTTGCTAGTAGGTACCTAGTTTATTTATTGATTACTGACAATGATTCTGCGTATTCCAGTTTATGTAAACTAAGTGCACTTAGTATTTATCGTTCGATTTTGAGTCATTGCTTACACACCATCGATAAAAAGTTGAAGAATAATATGATCGATCGTTGTGTTCGATTATTTTTGGCACTAAGTATCTTCCTTCCTTACATTCGTACCTTTCATTTCTGATCGATAATACATAAGCAGCCTATATACCTACGTCCCACTGTAGGGCATAGGCCTTCTCTCAGGGAGAGAGTGTGGGCTTAATCACCACGCGTGCCCACCGCGGATTGGCGATTTCAAGCGCCGAGGTATATGAATAGCTCAGACACTCAGGTTTCCTCACGATGTTTTCCTTCACAGTTAGCGAGTGGTATTGCTACAATAACTTCACAAATGTACATAACTTAGAAAACCAAGTCATAGGTATGTGCCCGCACTGGGGATCGAACCTGGGTCTTTCGCTTCCGAGTCCGATGTTCTACCCACTAAGCTACCACCGCTGTCGATAATAATATTGACTAAATATATACAAATACAAATATGTTTATTTTCTCAATACAATTTTATTTTCTCTATATAACAATGACAATCTATTTAATACAATCCTCGTGACCTCTCTTCTTTGACGTTTTCATTTATTATCGCATGGAATGATTTTCATTTTTTTGTCACCTTTAAATTCACGATGTTAATATAACGTAATGCTATATGCTATTATTATTTATCATAATAATAATTTGTACGCCTATTACGGCAAAACATGCTGAACTGAATATGTTAATTCCAACATATTCTGTGCACATGTTTGACATATAAATCTCTTTATCTTATCTTTACCCATAGTTTTTTTAAATTTAGACCAGCTCATTTAAGCCACTATATTTTTTATCACATGGCTTTAGATTTTAGCAAGTGCCTGTTTCATAGAACGGCAATTCATATTTTCCGATGACAATGAATTGCAAAGTCGACCAACCCACAGATTAACAAGTAGGAAGACTCGGCTACGCAATGTACTTACATCCAATTGTTGTTTGTTTGTTTTTAATCACGGCTAAATGTTTGTCTTTGTGGTGTTAAATTTTTCTTCTTCTTATGAATTGCAGTTTTATGAAACAGGCCCCCAGATTGTTTTAATTTGGGCACGAAAAACCTTCACGTCGATGGCGGCCGGCGAGCCGAGGCGACATTTTTTAGGGTTCCGTAGTCAACAAGGAACCCTTACAGTTTTGCCGTATCCGTCCGTCTGTCTGTCTGTCTGTCTGCGGCTTAGCACAGAGGCGACAAGTACTAGAAAGCAGAAATTTGGCATAGATATAAAACATATACAGTTAATACCGAGTCTCTGACAAAACGGTAGAATAAATCTTAAAAAAAAATATTGTACCTCCCCTCCACCTAAATTAGAAATGTAATTTTTTTTCTCGCCTGCACTATCTCGCAGGTCGTTCAAAAATATTGTGAGTGTAGGGGAAACCATTTTTCAATTTAGGCATCCGTTTGCGAAATATTAGATAACGTTTAAAGAAAACAAAGTAATTCGTACAAATGCCGGGATTCGAACCCACAACCTCCCGAATGAGAAGCGGGCGTTCAGCCGCTCCGCTACCACCGCACATTTGTGAAATTATAGTAGCAATATCACTCGCTAACTGTGAAGGAAAAATTAAATTTGAATGAGCGCAATATGAGCTGTAGAGTAAATCACTCTGTGATTGGTTCATTCTATGCGCCTTGCGTGACGTGAACGTTGATTGGGCGTTAGTAAGTCACAGCGCAATTGGTGGTTGGTTTTATATAAAACGTCAAAACATTGACTTCATTGATGTTTAACCCATCGAAATATCTATATACCTTCCTCACAAGATCTGACGATCTGACGGCGGCAGGTGCATAGATATTTAGCCGGGTAATACTGAACTCGCTCCGATTGGTAACACAATTGACAAGCCCGACCGCCATCCAACATTTGAACGTAGGGTCATTTTTTCGCGCTACTTAGATATTTATGTATTTAGCTATCACTGGATTAAGCCCAGACTGCCTCTTTGAGAGAAGGCCTGTGCTCTACAGTGGGACGTATATAGGCTGAATTATAAGCGTCCCCTCCTCTCGCGGCTAAACGGTTGTTTGAAGAGACGTGAAAAAGTTCAGGGCCGTAGCACAAGGAAAACTATCACGGCTTAGCAGGATTTACAAGTTAACGAGTAATAGGCGACAAACTTATGACTTCGTACAAATTGTATTGAAAATTACTTTGATGAAGTTGTTAGTTGTGTAAAGCATGCAAAAAAAACCCCAACCTTCTGCGGAACTCTACACTGCGCGTGGCCCGACACGCACTTGGCTGGTTTCTTTTTATTCTTAGCAAGATAAGAAATAAAAAAAATATTGCGACACGAACGGCTGTACCAAAATACAAATCTTGAATACCCAGATAGCACACGGTTTTAGTTAAAGGGCTCCATAGAGTAACACTAGCGCCACCGAGGAAAGACCATTATATCTTTGTTTACAGATCGAATTTGCAGAAAGTGTCTGTACAATCTCTATCATGTTAATAGTGATGTTTAGGACCAACGACCGAGAACCTAGGATGACGGACGTCGGATTAGATAGCATGTGTGCCAAAAACGGCCGTTTTTGGCGGTAATGCTATCTAATCCGACGTCCGTCATCCTATTAACATGATTGAGAGATTGTACAGACACCAGATACCTACTTTCTGCAAATTCGATCTGTAAACAAAGATATGATTTTTTCCCGTCATGACGCTAGTGTTGCTCTATTTCCTTTTTTATGTACAATGTAGTGTTCTCTATCTCTATCTATCTATCTATCTATCTATGGAGCCTCTTAAGACTCCGAGCAAGACATGATAATTCTAGACGAGGCTCATGATAATAACTGTTTGTTTTACTCGCTCGACGATCAGAGACCTAATTACGCGAACCAAATCCGATTAGTTCGATTAGCGAAATTAGTGTAGAATTTGTCAGTCATTCAGGATTTGGTGCGCGTAGTACCTATAGGCGCTTAGGCCTAGTTCACAAATAAAATGATTTTGTTTTTATTTTCTATCTTATGCGCATCAAATCCTGTCGGAACCCTGACGATTGCGATGGCGATTAGTTTGAAATTTTACAGTTAAATAATTGAGTTTGTTCACGATTTGGTGCGCAGGTGAGCTGAATAAGAGCAGCAGTGCCCCGACCGCGAAACACCACGTTCTCGGTATGCGGCTCGTACAGTCGACAACACATCAACATTATTTACATTTTAGTTGCAAAGTCGCCCGTAACTTAACGGAGTGGAGTGTAAAGGTTGTGCTTTCGACTATACGTCGATCGAGCATTTCTGACGAGTCGCGAGCGCCAGGCTTGTCGGTTTTAAAAGCCCGGTTTAGCGAGGATACACGGCTAAACTTTACCGGACGAGCCATTAATCCGCACTAAAGCTAGCTCGACGATCAGCTTCTATAATTTTACGCGCACCAAAGACACACAGACGGACAGACAGAAAGATTGGCAGACAGACAGATAGACGGACAGACAGACAGACGGACAGTGAAGTCTTAGTAATAAGGTCCCATTTGCCACCCTTCGGGTACGGAACCCTAAAAAAGATATGATGTCTTTCCATTGGTGGCGCTAGTGTTACTCCCTGGAGCCCCTTAACGGAATCGACTATCCACTGCTTTGCTAGTTCTATAGCAGCTCTGTGCTAACACAGATCTTCCTCTTTCCAGGCAAGAGCTGCTAAAATGGTACGGCTGGGGATACAATGATTCTATGTTTTCCATAGACTACAAGAACGAGACCATCACATTCACCGGTGACAGGTATGTTATTATAATGCATTATACTACAATGAGAGTTGCATGAACGTTGCATGAACACTGTAAACCGTGTACTATGAAATAAAAAAAAATCTAAAATTCTATAAAATCATAGCGCAGAAACTGACCGAATGAACGTTACACGTCAAATATAGATGTTCATTATTATAAGCAAGTTCATTAAATATAGCAAGATTACGATTGTTGTGGAGAAAAAAATTGTCAAAAAATACACGTTTTTTTATGTAACACGTTATTTATTTATTTCATTTCATTGCCGCTTCAAGTCAACGCAGACGTACCAAACAAACCTCTTCTGTGTGTCCATGGAATAAAAAAACTGACCAAGTGCGAGCCGGACTCGCGTATTATCTGTACAACATTTGAATATTTCAAGCGTCTCCCTGTTGCCGTTATTAATGTTGCCGTTGTTGACGTTCGTGTCTTTTGTTTGTGTACCTTTATGTTAACTTCGTGTTTCTATGACAATTTAAATAAATATCCTCTTTCTTTCTTTCAAAAAACGACAAAAAATTATGTTTGTTGTATGGGAGCCCCCCTTAAATATTTATTTTATTATGTTTGTAGAATTTGTTTTACAAACATAATTTTGCCGCTATACGGCAACAAAAATAAATCATCAGTGAAATATTCAACTGTCTAGCTATCACGCTTTATGAGATACAGCCAGACAGACGGACAGACAGATAGACGGCCAGTGAAGTCTTAGTAATAGGGTCCCGTTTGGCACCCTTCGGGTAAGGAACCCTAAAAACATGTTACATGACCCGACGGTGAATCTGTACATTCGACAGCACATCAACCTTTACACGCGTGCACTCTAGTCAGTTACTTTACGGGCGACATTACAACTGCTGTCGTCTGTACTATAATGCCACGTGTTGTTTTTCGGGGTTCATGTATGTTTGTGCGTTTCTTTATTCTACCCGAACTTAGAAGAAGAAGAAGAAGAAGAAGAAAGACTTTTATTGGGACAAATTAACACATCACAAGAAAAAAAAAAACAAGTAACATAAACAAGTCACATAATACAATACAACATAATACAACTTCTAAATCCTGGGTTTCGCACCTGTGGGTCATTAACCCTGCGGGGGTAAAACACTCATTTTGCCGGGGTAATGACCTTATTGCCTCCGCGGAATATCAGTGGGTAATTACTGCAGGGGTAAAGCAGCTATACGAGGTAATAAAGCTGGTAGATAATAAATAATAATAATAATAATGTCATTTAACGTTGTGTCATAAGACTAACTGTATTGCAGTGCCCTCACAGGGTAGGTATCAAGTACTTACCCACAAAAACCAACACCACCTGTAATTATAACTGTGTACGTGATTTAGCAATAAAGAATATGAAATAATTGAATAATGATTATGATAGATCAGCGTCAAGTGCATTCCAGGAATCTTCCCGGGAAAAGGGTTTAAACGCCGGTAGTTTCTCCAAAATTTGTCAAATTCCACACTTTTAAATTGGTCTAAATCGTCTCCTAAGTATGGTTTTCCAGCAGCTAGGAAGGTTTGGGTGTTTCCTGTTAAAGCCCCATCACAAATTACCACCCTGTATGATTTCGACTCACTGACAAACTCACTGGCGAGTTCTAGAGGCTCGCTACATTCAAACTACGTATTATGGGTCATACTTACATATCGCGATTATGTTTTCGAGAAACTGATTAGCTTTCTTCCTTCCTTTGACTGCCTCGTAGGTCTACTAAAAGCAACTAAAACAACTTTGTACAAAGGCGAGCTTAATACTAGGTCATGGGTTCCACGGGGAATTCGTGTCTAACTTACATTGGAGTGGCATTGCTTTTACACCATAAAAATCATATAAAAACTTCTTTGTAATTTAAAATTAAAACAATAAAATTTAAAAATAAAACAAAAAACTTTTTTTTCTGTGTCTTCGGGGTCACGAAAAATGCGAAAGTGGCTCTAATAACAAAAACCTTATTAGATTTTGTTTTTCCATTGAATTCTGAACGTTTTCTTATAAGGGTTTTCTTATAAGAACTTAATTTGCATAAAAACTTAATTTTACGAGGTGTCATCAAATTTAAACGCTACCTGCAAGTTGTGACGTCATAGTTTGAGTCTGATTTCTATAGCGCACTTGTACCACCTGACTATATCGACTTTTCGACAGGATATATTATGAAAACTATTAGTCTTACAGAAAAAATATACCACATTTATTTAGCTTTTAACATGGTCTCTCCGATTATATTAAAACATATTTAGTGTAAGTTCTTCATTACCACAGGGGGCGGCGGCCGGCCCTACACTTTGTGCAAATGGCCTCAGTCTAGGAGTATTTCCATGTTTGTGATGTTCTTGCCTGGTTACCACGGCACAGGGTATCCTAGTTTGGGACCAGGACAAGTGATTGTGTTGTGTGGAAGTTTTTATTATTATTTTTCGGATTCGTCTAAATTGAAGACATAATAATAAGTAATCGTGTTGTGATTCGATTTATCCAGCTTTTTCGTGGTATGCCTCGTGGTAGCCTGGCTATAAAACGTTTTAGATGCATACAAACCGATTTTGGGTGGTTTTCCCCCGATTTTTTTTCCATTACGATATCTGCCTGGAATTATTCCGTCGGAATTATTCCAAGACTCTGCACTACACGGGAACTATTTCAGTCAATATAAATTATCAAATACATGGTGATCCAAATAGATTATCAGGTTGATAACGATTTTACGAATACGATTTTGTACTCCTAAACATTGGGCAATCAAATCGATCTGCTACATTGGCGCTAAGTCAGTGACGCGATGACGTGGATTCAATTCCTGTAAGTAAGGCGCAGTACAGTCGATTGCTGATCAACCATTTCGCTCTTATAATTAAGACCTACGGTCTTATTTATAAAAACACGATTCCTTAAAACACTCGATAAACGCCGATTAAAATAACCTGTGGTGGAGATTGTACAAGGAAAAAACGTAACCACGCTAGATTAAATAAACTGTCTCTGAAGAGTGCTTTAGAGGAATCGTGTTCTTACAAATAAGGCCGATACTGTCTTATTTATAAGAAAATAAGCAAAACCTGCTTAAGAGGCTCTTTAAATTTAAGTTATAGGTATTTGCTTTATTTTGAAAAGGGATACTACCTATATATTATTAGTAGGTAATAGCCGAGGCGTCAAAAAAACGGACATTAACAATGTATTCGACTTGTATGCTCAGGCTAAGGATGTCCAACCAGAGACGGGAAAGTTATTTTTTTGCGCTTTTCCTTATTCCCAATCACTTTCTGGAACGGATAACAGTGACATACATAGCCTGAATATGCATCCATCATTTGACATGTCGTCATAGTGACGTATTGTTTTTTGACATTAACAAGTTTGTTAAGAATTACTTCATGACGAGAGATACTGTGTACCTCTCTAAAAACAGTCGACGTAAGTTAGCCAGTCTATTGGCTTTTAATATTTTTGACTCTGTTGTTATAGGAATTATAACACAAACCAACGAAAACGACAACCGTGTTACTAGTATTAGTAATAATTTAGGAGCGGGCTCAAACACAGAATCGATGGATTTAAACGGCCATCGCAGACAAAGGAAAACCCTAAGTTAGGTCTAAATTTAGTTGCACAAAACATACCTACAGGGTTTTTCCGGCAAAGACAATTTAATAGAACTATTTTTAGAGGATTTTAATGTAGATATTTTGTGTTTAACAGAGCACTGGCTGAAACAACCTGAAATGTCTTTCACGTTAAAAGACTATTTAGCAGTAAGTACTTATAACCGACAGCACGCAATAAGAGGAGGTACAATGATATTTGTAAAAAGTAGTTTCAAATAATTAAAAAAAAAGTAGTAAATGAAAGAAAGAAAAGACATTGTCAGTCTATCTGTTGAACGCTTAATTGAGATCTCGTGTGTGGAATTGGATAGGTACATAGTTATGTGTGTTTATAGGCCGCCACAATCGAATTATAATGAATTTGAAATAGTTATGGAAGACGCCTTAAAACGCCTATTTACTAGCAATAAGAGCATAGTAGTATGTGGTGACTTCAATATAGATTTGTTAGTTGATAGTTCACTGAAACCTAAACTCACTAGTCTGTTCAGGTCATTTAATTTACATTATTTATTTACTGAACCCACTAGGACAACAGCTACTAGCGCTACTTGCATAGATAACGTTTTTTGTAATTGTCAATTTATAGAAAAAAAGGTCATACATAATTTACAGTCCGATCATAGGGGGTTATGGGCAGTTCTACCGTCAGTACTAGAAAAACCTTGTAATGAAGTAATTTGTAGGCCAATAACAGAAAAAAAAATTGAATTATTTGAAAGAAAATTAGGCACCCAGACACACACGAATCTATCGTTAAATTTTGATAGCACTGATCCGAATACATTATATGAAGTGCTGTTTTCGACCATATCAAAACAATTTGAACAGATATTTAACGTAAAAAAAAATTACAGGGTTAAATCGCGGTTTTTCAGAATGGGCAACGCCAGGTTTACATAAAAGTAGGAAAAGGCTTTATGAATTGTATGAAGAGAAACAATTTAATTAGATCCGCCTTTCAGAGAGTATGTTAAAAAATATTCAAAAACGTTTAGGCAAACTTGTTTAGCAGCCAAATCCATTAGCATAAGTAAACAAATTATTGCGTCAACTAATAAAATCAAAACAATCTGGCAAGTATTAGCAAAGAGACAGGCAAAACGATACCTAGGGACCAGATATTTGCTTTAAAGGTAGAAGGGAATTTAGTCAATTCAAAGGAAGACATAGCAGAAATATTTGAAAATTTCTTTAAAAACACACCCCTCAAAATAACGGCTAGCTTAAATTCTTCCCCTCAATCACCCGAAACTTTACTTCTGGAAAGTATAAATACATGCAAAGCTGACTTCCAATTCACCCATATATATATATATATACACCCATATAAAGTCCCTTTGCTATTGTCAAAATATTTAAAGAGTTAAACTTAAAAAAAAAACCGAAGATTTGTGGGGATTATCGGTTAAACTTATATCCACGGGTAGGTTGAGTTCAGCTGCATTTGCAGTTAGAAAAATTAGGCAACTTACAGACATATCGACTGCGAGGCTGGTCTATTTTAGTTATTTTCACAGTATCATGTTATATGGGCTGTTATTATGGGGACGGGCAGCAGATATAGAAACAATATTTATTTTGCAAAAAAGAGCAGTACGAGCAATTTACAACTTAAGCAGTAGGGAATCGCTAAGGGAGCGTTTCAAAGAAATAGGAATTCTTACACTGGCTTGCCAATATATATTCGATAATATAATGTATGTCCGTAAAAATATAACAATGTTCAAATTAAATAGGGACCTCCATAACGTAAACACTAGAAATAGAAATAAGCTTGCTTATTCTAAATTTCGTTTAGCCAAGAGGCGAGAGGTGCCTATTTAATTTCCGCGTGTTTATACCCTTGGAATGACATTGCACTGCTATCACTTAGTAGACTACGAAATAGAGGTGAGTCTCAGCTATTGTCGTGCTAATATCATTCTTTTAAACCACTGTATTTATTAGACTCCAGGCGGCCCAGTTCATTTTACATTCTGACGTAAACCAATTTATCCGGAGATAAGCCGGCGAGATCCTGAACTGACACTAGGCGCAGGTCAAACGCTCACAAATGAGTACATCCGTTTCATTTTGCACGGATGTCATCGTTGTTACAATTTCGTTAGGTAGGTTTAATAGAATGAGTCGACAGCGCATCGACCTTTCCATTCTTACACATTACAGTGTGATACAATGTATTATTGTATTGGGTGTACTAAGTGTACTAATATCCGAAAATGAAAGAATGAAACATACACAATTCTTTAATACACCCGTTTACTAACACATTAATACTCTAATAGCCTCTAAATAGGTTTTTACATTAATACACCACAAGAAAAAAAAGAAAAGGCATTTACCCTTCATAGCTTTACAAATAAGGAAAAAGAAAAAAAAAACCTCACAGAAATACAAGATAGTACAGACAACAGCACATCAACCTTTACATTTTTGTTGCATAGTCGCCCGTAAAGTGGCGTAATAGAGTGCACGTAGGACAGAGTCCTGTATCAAAGTTACTACAAAGGTTCTCTGGTTAGGCATGCTATAATTTCAATGATTTCGTTTTGAATATCTGGGTCTGCGATAGTTAAAATGTTAAATGAAATGCATGCGAAAGTGTTCGTCGTACTTGGTAGTAACGAGTTGGGAAATTTCCAAAAAAATTCCCCTGTTTTTGGACGATTTGTCTTCTTGATGCCCTCTTAAAGGCAAACCCTGACGGACAAGAGTAAGTATGATATTAATAAGTTTATTTTGAGTAACTTCTTGCTCTTGTTGCTTAACTACTTGCTGATAGACATCTCCAGTTTTGATAGAAGTATTGTAGCTTGCATATTTTTGTGTACTCTCAACATGAAGTGACGACTCGGCACGTTTTTTAAACTTTCTCCCAGTTTTTTCCAGATAATGTACCCAGTTTTTACAAATGTTTCATGTAGGTCACGAAGTCCATCCTTAGTGTAGTGCCGGCCTTATAAGGCAAAACAGCAGGCCTTATCTTCTTCCGTGTTGTATTCTAATCTAACCAGCTATATAATTCATAACTAGGGGGTGAACCCCCTGCGCGCTTCGCGCGCCAACCCCCAGCCGCTCCGAGCTTCGCTCTCCGCGGCGCTCGGCCTAGGGCCTCGCTAGACACTTGACGTTGGGATTGTTTGAGTGGGAACATGTATGGTCTCGGCCTTCGGCCTCGGCCTGGACGGAGCTCGGCCTTCGGCCTCGCCGTGGCGGGGTTCCTCATGCCCGTTTCGACCTCGAAAAATTGTCCCATCTGACTTTTGCTTGAAATTTTATACTAAAAGTCGATTTTCAGTATAAATCTCCATACAAAATTTTCTCATTTTCAATCGTCGATATCTTGGCCGCCATCTTCAAAATCCAAAATGTCAGATTTTTCTCATATACCTGGGTCCTTTGACAACCCGATGCCGTTTAGGGCACGTCTCTAGCATATGCCCAGTTGGCTGCCAACTTTTTTGCGCAGAGGTCGATTTTTTGGGCGGCCATATTCTCGCCCCTATTTTGAATTTCGAACGTTCAAAATTTTTTTTCACAATTAGATCACACAACAAACACCCGTTTCAAATTTTATCCAAATCGGCCAGTAAACAAAAAAGTTAGCCCATTTGTATGGGGAACGCGTTCGAAATTAAAAAATCGGCTTCATAGGATGGCTGTATATCATACATTCCCTACAACTTTCTCATACAAAATTTTCACGTAACTCTTACCGTTTCCGAGGAAACCTATAGATGATCAGTCAGTCAGTCAGTCAGTGAGTATACCGGATTGTAGCTATATATATAATTCATTCATAATTCATTCATAATAATTCATAATAATATTTTGATGAAAAAGATCTAAATCTGGCGCCAAAGTTTGTTTTTGGGAAAGTAAGGCTGTAATGGTCCGGGTTGCAGGGTGCCCAAGTTGTTTCGCTTTTCATTACCAGCTCAGCATTGTGCTCAGGGTGTCAGCCCTCAGCGCTGGTGTAAAATGCGCATCAGTATTAAGCTCGCCTGTGTACACATATGCTTATTGTGCAATAAATAATTTTCTAATTTAGTCTAAAATGGCGGGTTCTACTCGCATTGTTACTGTCTTAGAATAATAAAAACTGATTTTGCACGGATATTTACTCAGTTATTTTTTTCATTTTACAATAGTTAATGCTTTCAAAAAGACGCCTGTCACCTCAGTCTACCGAGACCACGGGACTTGCAAAAGGACCGAAACGTCAGAAAATTGTAAAATGAAAAAAATAAACGAGTAAATATCCGTTCAAATTCACTTTTTATTATGTCTAGTGCTCGTGTTAACCTTAGAAAATACTATCTTAGAGTATAAAGTACTAGTTACTATGGGGAAAACTGCGATCTGAAATTGCGAACTCGAAGTTTTCCTCATAGTAAAAGTGGGTCCTATTGACGGACGGGTATAACCTCCCATGTTCTCGGATTTATGTGGAGATTTTTTATTTCATTCGTTTATTTCATAACTATAGCTAAGTTGCTAACAAATTATTTATTTCATAACTATCCCTATAAGAAACCCTACTGCGATATTGAAGTACACATTTTACGTAATTGAATATATAAAAATCTCATGTCACAGTGTTTGTTATCGAACTCCTCCGAAACGGCTTCATCGATTTTGAAGAATTTATTTTGTGTATATTTGATAGGTCTAAGAATAGGTCGTAGGCCAATTAAAATGGTACCGGGTCAGCTAGTACATAATCAATATTTGCTTAAGCACATTAAATTCTAATAAAAAAATATAAAAACATAAAAAAATATCGATTAGATTAGATTGGAACACTTTATTGTACACATCAGAAAACCAAATACCTACATTAAACGATTTAAAACATGTCAACGGGTAGTTAACGGGTAGTCTAATTTAGAGTACGGGTGTGTCTGGTGTGAATAATAACCTTTAGCTGAAATCTCAGTTTTTTTTAGGGTTCCGTATCCAAAGGGTGCCAAACGCGATCCTATTACTAAGATTTCACTGCCCGTCTGTCTGTCACCAGGCTGTATCCCGCGAGCCGTGATAGCTAGGCAGATGAAATTTTTACAGATGATGTATTTCTGTTGCCTCTATAACACCAAGTACTAAAAACCGAATAAAATAAATATTTAAGGGCAGCCCCCATACAACAAACGTTACTTTTTGCCGTTTTTTGCTCGATATTAATAACGGCAACAGGTAGACGCTTGAAATTTAGTTCTATATTCGATTCAAAAATAAATAATTAAATTAAAATAGCATAAATATTTAAGGGGGGCTCCCATGCAACAAACGTGATTTTATGCCGTTTTTTCTCGATCTTTGTGTCTAATGTTATATAGACAATGGTGCGGACCCTTCGTGCGCGAGTCGGACTCGCACTTGGCCGGTGTTTAAAGTATTGGTGGTGTTTCTTTTTTTCTCTCTGCATAAACTATCCTTCATAAATATCCTGACACTGTCATGTAATGTTTTGTTAAATTCATGTTTAGCTTATGATTATTATGAAAATAAAAAAAAAAAACAACTTAATTATGATATTATTTCCACCAATCTTGACCCTTTGGCCAACAAATTAAATAATGACCTTGTTAAATCATACTGCCGAACTTGCAATTTTCTTACATTTATTGAAATGTAAATTGTCTGAATTTCCCTGTTAATTTGCGGCCATAGGGTACAAACAAGCATTAATCGTTCTTTTGTATCGTAATTTGTCCTTTGTCATCTGATTTGCGAAAGTACAACGACGTACTCAATACTTTTGTTGTAAACTGAAAAAAATTGCAATAAGATTTACTAATCAGAAAATATCGGTACATAGTTTGTGAAGTGATTGTGTTGTGTGGAAGTTATTTATTTATTTATTATTTACTTATTGTGGATTAGCCACTTGCGTAATTAAATTGACTTATGACTTGCGGTCAAGTATGAGTAAACTGATGAAATAATTAGAAGAAATATTGTTTACATAACATAACATAAAGTCACGCCTGTATCCCAGAGGGGTAGGCAAAGACCAAGGACTGCCACCTGCCACGATCCTGACAGATCACTTTCGCTTCATGAATATTCATTAGTCGTTGCATGCACACCGGTTTTGGGTACTTTTATCTTGCGCTTTGCTAATACATCTCTTATTTGGACGAAATATGTCCGTAGTGACTAGAATTGAGAAAGGAATATCGCGTTAGTTTGGACATGTGGAGAGGATTAAGGAAGAAAGATTTACCCAGGCAGACATATTTCGTGACATTTTTATTATTTATTTATTTAATATTTAGGAAAACTAGTGACTAAAAAATATAATATTACAAAGCGGAGATAAAAATTGTTATAACTAAATCGGTTATTTTACAGACAATTAATTAGTTTTAAGGATTGAAAAACAATTTTGATAGGAGACATCTCACCGCTGTTATTCCATCATGAAATAAGTCAATCGACTTCCCTAGCCAAAGAGTTGCCATAGAAAGGAATTCTGACTATAATTGGTTCTGAACACCGGTAAATGAAAAATTGGGTTGGATCTTGACGTACGAGTCGGTGTATATTATATTTAATTAGATTGTTCTCAGTAAAGATCTTTGCTAGTTCACACATACATTTTACAGCCTACTTAAGGTTAAAATAAATAGTTAATTAAACTAATCAAATATACCGCCCCGGGACACGCCCGATCCAAAAGTTCCCATGACGCTAGCAGCGTTCCCCCGCTGCACCGCCGGGAAATCCCTTGCATCAGGTATGCCCCGGAACGATGGTCATACCCACGTCTTCTCAGGCGCCGACCGATTTCCCTAACAAAAACTCTTCCCTCACCCCCCCATACTCCCATTGTTTCCACAGCCAGTGGGACGAACAAATAATTAAGCATAAGCTGGCTATATTTCCTTATCTTAAGTTTAGCTGCCGCTTCAGCAGCGACACCCGCAGATGCAGCTGTCAAACCCAAATGGGAAGGCGCAAAAGTGCAAACGTGTTAAAAACCAACGAAAAAGTAAATCTTGTACTTTATCATATCTAACGTCACTGACAAATATTTTGACCGATATAAAACCTTTAAGCAAATACCGCAGCAAATTGTTACTTTAAACATAGCATGTTTGTCAAATAGTTGACCGGTAAGGTCGTAATTTTGTTTGATCGGCGATAATGATATTGTTACGACACGTGCGCGTGCGTAAGTGCGTATGAGATTTAAAGTAGGTACTTCCCTATCGCACATGGCACTCATCAATTGAGCAATCACGAAACTTCCTACTTTTTTCATTCCAATACTCGTGTAAGTTTTAAAAGAGACTGAGTTTTTGCCTGAAAAATATTTAAGATAAGATACCTCCATGGGCGTAGCAGGGTTTTTGTTCAGGGGGGCAGGCAAGGTAAAAATTGTTGTATACATAATCCAAAAATCGGGCTCCATTAAAAAAAAAACATAGGTATTCACTTTATTTCCATATCAATAATATCCGAAGTTTTTCCCAAAACAGTATTTATTTACTTAGGTAGAGCTGGTTCTCACCCCATTCTATGTTTTTTGCTGGTCTTTATTTTCCACTCATATTTCAAAACGAAGAAAAATAATGTTACCTAGTGTGAACGCACCCAACTTTTTTTTTCAAAATTTGGTCAATTTAATATTTAATATCGAGTTGAATAAAATAATTGTAGACTATATTTGCCACATATATACACCATATATGGCAAATATAGTAAAATTAACTCCAATTATTTTATTTAATAAAAAAAATACTCATATTTTTACCAACTAGATGTATCGTACACTTACCACAACAGTTTAAATCCTGCATGCTTGAAACCCAGCTAATACGGTATTTGACATGATCAACATTAACTTATTTTATATGCTCGATTAAAACAAAAATCACAAAATATCTCGGAAAATGTATCTCTTTTAGTCAATTACTAGTTATTACAATTTTTAAATATATTAAACATAAAAAGTGCTCTGAAATGTGACGTCATAGCGTCCCTGGTGCGCAGGGTGCGGGGCAGCACCAACACCGCCCTGGCAATGATTGCGGATAGGATAGATTGCCCGTACATCCGGCACTGCTGCGACAGGCATATACATGCATAGAAGTGTGAATTTGAATGTGTTTTGTATGTACTGTAAGTGTTGTCTCTCTTTGTTGTTTTTATTTTTATTTTGTCAATATGGGTCTTGCAACCTGAAATAAATGAATTTTGAATAAGCCAGTATTTTCATACAAAATTCCGTTTTAAAAGTAACTCATTTGATATTTTGTCAAATACCCAATTACATGTAATATAGGTAGCATCGTAGTCACAGTCGCAGCGCGCCCGAAAATTTATCATGTTTATCCTACCTGCCAAGACTCAGTATAGTATACTAGGTTATTTTTATAGTGCAGCATTCATGAAACAAGTCAAATAGTTTATTGAGATTTTCTCAGATTAATACTTTTCGAAATATTAGGGTAAATTTATATTTTTTTACAATTTCTTACAGTATAAACGCGTTTTCACAATAATATTGCGAAATGCGCGTTTTTAGTGCAAAATCAATGTCTGAGTCTCAAGTAAATTATCCTAAAAAGCAGAATTTAAAACATACATATTTACAAATGATATTTCATGTGTTATTGAATCCAAATGCATATTGCAGTAACATCACAAAACCTATATTATAAATAAAGCTTTTATTTATAATACAAAGCCGCGCGTCTGCGTGCCCGAAAAATTTGCAATTTGGGTATGAACTAGTAACATTTTCCACAAGGATTGACCTGACCAAAGTTTTCCAAGGGGGTCGAAGGGTTATGTTTCCGGAGCTGAATTATGTATTCTAGTAGTAGCTCGACCCTTTTACAAACTTTGCCAATCACCACCCTGGCTGGTCCTTTCGCGCTAAGGCTACATGCCAATAACATTTCGTTTTCATATCATTAAGGACAGGTAGACTGTGGATTACGGACGTAAGTGACCGACATGTAGATAAGGTGTGGTAATGACTGATGACAGTGCCATTAAAAAGCTAAAATATCGTGAAATCAAATAAAAGAACAATTTTAACTGACATGTTTTAGGAATTACGTGTTTGAACAATAACCTCGTAGGGTAGAAATTCTA
This sequence comes from Yponomeuta evonymella, assembly GCA_963969515.1. Lineage (NCBI taxonomy): Eukaryota > Metazoa > Arthropoda > Insecta > Lepidoptera > Yponomeutidae > Yponomeuta > Yponomeuta evonymella. The sequence goes on from OZ018354.1 coordinate 4,147,383, forward strand.
AAAAAAAAGAAAGAAAGTGTCATAAAGGTCATAAAATATCGTCATTTTTATATAAAAAAAAACCTATTTATGTTTCATACTTTGTTCATTCCAATGGCATATTGCAGTAACACCACGAAAGGAATATAAAGGCAAATTTTGCAGTTTAGGTATGAATAAGTAGCATTTTCCTTGTCTTGACCGAAAATGTTCAAGAGGGCCGAATGTTTCCCGAGCTGAATCATTTAGTCCAGCGGCAGGTCATCCCCTACAATCACCAACCCACCAATCAACAACCCTTCTATTTCACGTTAAAGCTACATGCTATTAACAACATAACGCCAGAGAACAGTATAAAGCTTAGAATACAAAGTAAAATTCTGGTGACTTACTTGCGGCGCCCCCTTGCCCTCGGTGCCGGCATCCGATGAAACCATTTTTGTAAAATAAAATACACCATTATTGTATTGTGTCGTTCCATGTTTTGTTGATACCAATTGCATATGCAACAGCAGATAAAGGCGAAAAAAAATCGCTATATTGTGAGTACTTAGCACAGAAGCTTAAATAAATGATGAAGGGTCCATGTTGACGATAAAGGAAAGAAATAATGTGAGAGTTAAGAGGCTATTCCAAATGTGTCTAGGACGTAGCACTGCATTCAAGGTGACCTCTGATCATGATCAATCACTCCGTGCAAGCACAGCAATATTGCCAATATGCACGAATGTACGAGAACAATAACAATAGCGTGCGCCGAGCGCGTTAGCTGAGCAGACTCCTCCCTCGTATTGTTGAAAAAATTGCGCCAGCGCGCTTTTGTTGTTTTTTTCGTGCTCGGGCATATTGGCAATATTGCTGGGCACGGTACAAATGTAATAAATGACTCTGAAAAGACTAAGTCCAAACTTAGTTTCATTTTTTAATTTTTCTCCAAAACCATCTCGATTTTGAAATGGACACTTAGTTTAACTTTTAACCTTCATTAAGTCACCGTTTCTGTGTTATTTTGGATAAAATACCTTGATTTAATTGATTTGATTATACCTCGTTTGCCACCGATACGCTAAAAATAAGAAGATTGATTTAATTATTTTATCTACACTCATATCATAATCTTCAAATTAAGAATTCAAAGGTAAACACATATTGACAGGCTTTAAACAATACATAACTTTAAAGAAAATAAAAAAAAAGTGTAATATAAAGTTACATTAAAGGTCAAAGTTATTTTTTTAAAGTGTTGCTGTGATCACGGAACAAAACGTAAGTTTTTTTTTTTAATGTCAAAAGTTGACTTTATAAAAAACCTAATTTCATTTTCGTGGTACCAAAAGTGCAACTAAAAATACCTTAAATTGCGCGCGCAAAACTGAGTGCAGACGATTGAATGTCAAGTGACAGTCACATAAAACACTTTAACACTTTAAAAAAAATAACTGTAACATAAAGTGAAAAATCTGACCTTTAATATAACTTTATATTACACTTTTTTTTTTATTTTCTTTAAAGTTATGTATTGTTTAAAGCCTGTCAATATGTGTTTACCTTTGAATTCTTAATTTGAAGATTATGATATGAGTGTAGATAAACTACTATTATATACTCTAATACTATAATACAAAGATTATAAAACTGAAAACAAAACTTATGACAAACATTACGCATAGGCCAAAAATAAAAAAATTAAAAAAAGTTTTATTACGATACAGGTCTTGTATGGACACCTGTATCATAAATAATGTAACTTTTTAATCATAACGATACACCTATACAACCTCCGGCTGGACCAAGAAGGTTGAACCTCTACTTTTAAAAAAAAGGTTTCCATGAACGAGTCCGCGGCGACGCAACACGCATGCGCAATCGATGTTTGCGCCTTGGCGCCAACATTTTACATTTAAAAAACTTTTCAATATTTAAACAAAGTTTGGTTCTGTTTGTAAAATAAATTAGTTAACATTATTGAAAATAATAGAAATGAGGTCAACATTAACATACCCTCTCCGAGTACCTCCAATAAGGCTTCCTGTCCGGTTCAAATTTCATAATTGTAATATTCAGAACATCCATAATTATTACAAGTAAAAATAAATTAGTTGATATTCTGCGTTTTATTTGCAATATTATTTTATGTATTATAGTATGAGAGTAGATAAAGTAGTGTATGACACTGTACATAACTTGGTCTTAATAACAGTCGTGTGATACTATAAAAAAACTCGCCTACGGCTCGTTTTTATAAAACACACTCGTGTTATAAGAACCCTTATTATGCAACAGTACTATAAACTACTAATATTTTGTTTTGGCTTGTGCGTTGTCGACCGATTCTATTGTCGACTGCCTCGTTGGTCTAGCGGTATCACGTCTGAATACCGTGCCGGAGGTAGTAGGTTCGATTCCTACACCGCACATTTGTACAAATGGCCTCAGTCTGGGTGTATTTTCATGTTTGTGATGTCCTTGTCTGGTTACCATAGCACAGGTATCCTAGTTTGGGACCAGGACAAGTTTTGTGAAAGTTATTTATTTTAATTTTATTCTTCCTACTATACTAAAAAAATCTATCGGCGGTGTTGGGTCACCAAACTCATCAATAGTTCTAACAATACAACTAGCTTTGAAGGAAAACATCGTGAGGAAACATGAGTCTTTCTGAGGTATCCGCATTATACACGCGGCGCGTGGTGCATTGATAAACCGATTCAGGCAATATTGTCAATAGCTCGAGTATTTTGGGAATATTCCCGAGCACGGTACATCGTTAGTGGATCAAGCCCGTTTCTTATTCTCTCTTTGAGAATAAGAAGTGTTTATAACTGTAAACATGCTATCCAGCCTAGTAAAAGAGCCCCCCCTCGGTCCAGTATAAAACTATGTACATAAGACAAAAAAAAAGAATTATCGAAATCGGTTAGGATTCTAAACCTAGATAAGCCGATTGTTTTCGGGTAAAACTAGGTCTAGCCTTTTTTGAACTCGGTTAAAAAAGAAACCAGCTGATTACCTTACTGGTCTGCCTACACTGGTCTTTCTCTTTATGGACTTTTTATGATAATTTATTGCACTATGGATAGCTCAAGACAGAGAGGAGTGGATGATCGTGGTGGAGGCCTTTGCCCAGCAGTGGGGCACAAAACCGGCTAACTAATAAAATAATTCACTATGCAGAATGGCGGATGCGTTGGAGTCCGCGAAGATTTCAAAAACTTGTGTGCTTGAAGACGAACCACTTTCTTACGTTCTCGGATAGACATGGGACTGAGCGCCTTAATTCCGGACATAGTTATTGGACCTGTCGGCTGTAGGTACTTTAATTATTTAATAGAAGTATGAACGTAAAATAAGATGCAATTAGTCAACGCAATATGTAGGTGTGCAGTCGTGTTTGCACATTGGTCACGCACTGCGAATGACAATATTTCATTATTGTCCATTGGCTATGTAAACAGTGGCGCTGTTTGTGTAAATGAACTGTTTATTTATAAAGACCTTGACACAGGCACTGGAGATCCCATCGCCACCATGATCACAGGTTGGGACGTGCGCCGTATGCTCGATGGATTAAAGAAATCGTTGACGAAAATCGTTAGAAGACGGAAAAAGTATGTCTTTCCACGGGACTGGCAATGGGGAGTTCTACCTTTCATTACCGATTTCATTTTTACAACAGGGACGAAAATACCATCCAAAATACCAAAAAATATATCAGCTTCTCGATAGAAGTTTAGTTCAATGCAATAGCGGGTAGACTGAGTATGGAGATTTGGTCCATTTTTAGGATTCCGTAGTCAAGAAGGCACCCTTTTAGTTTTACCACGTCAGTCTGTTTGTCTAACTATCTGTCCTTAGCTCAGAGACGATTAGTACCAGAATGCTTAAATTTGGCGTAGTTAAACGGTAAAATAAAATGGTTAGCTTTTTGTAAATGGATTCCTGTTTGATTTGTAACGTCCGTTGAGTCACAGTTTGTGCGCTACAAGAAATAAAACCTTTGGATCTGATTGACAACTATGACAGTTGTAAATTCGACACATTTCACGAACCATTGATCACAATCTCCTTATTTTCAGCATCAGAAGTTAACATGACGTCTTAAATTGTCGGTCACGTCCAAGTCGCCCAACAAACAAACGCTTTGCCAAGAACTAATTAACAAACCATCGTGGTCTTTGGATAACCTACTTACTACGACGTATTTTAAAGCATGTTTTGGCCTCCATTTTTCTATCGGCTCAACAATTTACCTAACGTGACAAGTCCGGGCACGTTGTACAGTCGACAGCACATCAACCTTTACATGGGTGCACTCTAATCAGTTACCTTACGGGTGACTTTAAAACCAAAGGGTCAACCTTGCCGTCGAATGTAGGTACAAGCAGCTTTTACCACGATGTGGTGTATTTAATACTGTTCCGCGATAAGTTGTTGATGATCCTTAATAATTAAAATAAATAAAACAAAACATAATAATTGTCTAATTCGGCCATTTTTGGCATAAATGCTATTTAGGCCTAGGTCCTTGATTTTGATTCTCGATTGTTCCTCCCCAAAATTACAATTTACATGATTGAGAATTATATATTCTTTTTGTTGCACTAACCCGTGCTGAGGACTTAAAAACCTATTTTAGAGGCTAAAAATTCCACCCATGCCGGGACTTGAACCCGCGACCTCTGGCTCACCGTGCCAGCGCTCTCCCAACTGAGCTAATGGGCAAGTAAGTGCAAGCATCGATGAAATTTCGAGCCTCTTTGCAAACGTCTTCATTTTTAGCCTCTAAAATAGGTTTTTGATTGAGAATTGTATGCAATTTTTCGTAAAACGATGTATAAAAATGATTTTTGTTTTACTGGCGGCGCTAGTGAGCCTTAATAATTTTATGGGAACATTTATCTATCACATTTTTCCTTATATCTATTGCCGGCCTTGCTACCGCAGAACACCTCTTTCCACCGCGGGGTAATCATTCACAAGTTAGGAGTCCAGGTACCAGACCCTACGGCACACCTCGTACAATCGGCAACTCTTACCGCGGGGGTAATCACCCACAACTTAAAAGCTCACGTACCAGACCCTATGGAACACCTCTTACGATCAGTAAGCCACCGCGGGGCTAATCACCCACGGGTTAGGATTAGAAGCCCGGGTATCAGACCCTACGGAACACCTCGTACAATCAGCAACTCTCCACCCACAGATACTCAATCGCCGGAAAGGTTCTCCCGAACTTTCTGCCATGGGTGCTCGAGAATTTCAACATCGACGTCACGAAACCCCCGAAGACACCATCGGTCCCCACTGCCTTTCAGCCGAGCCGACTGCCTGGCCCCGTAAAGCAGGAGCTTGAAGCTATAGCCCCCATTAGCGTGGAGGGCTTGGACAGGCTGGTCAGGGCTCACGGTCAGACGTTGAGGGACGTCGCGCGGCTCAGGGAAGACTCGTTCAAGCGGATCCCTGATGTGGTCATCTGGCCTGAAAGCCATGAGCAGGTGAGGGTCACATATAAGTTAATATCTGTTGACGGTATCAATGAGAAAGTTATCAAACTCTTTAATTTAATTCTTTAAAACGCATCTTCGCGGATTTATGAACACAACCGTACCAGCGTAAAGAATACGATCAGCGCCATCTAGTGTAAAATTGGCGAACGGGTTTTTGTTTTAGTGCGTATTTTGAAATATTTCGTTTCTTAGGCTTCCGACCCTTTATCTCAGGAACGCGTGGAGGTATCAAGTTGAAATTAAAACCATATACTCAGGTTCCTACAGCCCTTTGAAGCTGTGAAAAAATCTACTTCTAAGTTAACGTAAAATAGAAGAGACGGCCGTTTATGCCGCAAAAAAACGTATATTTCGACACTCAAGGGAATCAAAATTTGTAGGGTACTTTCCGGTTACCTAGAACTGTGAAATTTGGCAAGTAATATCGTTTTATACGGTGGATATCTAGACTCGATTTCTGAACTATTTACAATATGTAAGTACCTCACTACAAATTTGTACGAAACCCTCTGTGGGCGAGTCCGACTCGCACTTGTCCGGTTTTTTCCGGTTCAAGTGCTGAGGTATGTTACTAGCTCAGCTTCCTGACCCTCAGGATGTTTTCCTTCAAAGTTAGCAAGTGGTATTGCTAAATACATTAGTTGGTACGAACCTTTTTTTTTTAACCCAGGAGGAACCCTATTACGGGTACCACCGGCTTGGGGGAGCACGGTGGTTATGTCGGACTCCCCGCCCTGAAAAGGGCAGTATACCGACTAAAACTCCTGGGGTATTCCTTCACACCGCAAGGGATGGGGCCGCGGGAACGCTTGCGCACACTACCGCAACCCCGTCAGCGGGCGCCCTCGCGGGCACTTCTTCATTGGGGGGAAGTATTACCTCCCCCCACTCCATTGAAGGCGCTCCGGAATACAGGGAGCGCCTTCCAGCCGTGCTCCCCCGACCCACCGCCCGAGGGCCCCCGTTAAGGCGGCAGACGGTTGGCATATGACCGGGTCTCCGACGGCGTTGAGGGCGCGAAAGGGGATCGTCCTCTCGCGCCCTCTCCGCCGCCTCCTTCTGTTCCATGACGGCCTCGCAGAAGGCGAGGACCGCTGCCCAGGCCTCTTCGCTGTCGACCATCGCGCTAACGATAGCCGGCAGCGAGAAGTTGGTACGAACCTAACCTAACCTAACCTAACAAGATCCTTAAAAAAACATTATGTGGAAGCGATAACGTTTATCTGGGTATTGTGGCAAGTGGCTAACGCTGGTCTCTGCCTGTTTATGTCTGTTAATACATAGGTGGACTACTCTTGCATAAAAAAACATTGTTAAAACCTGCCTCCACATAGCTTATGTGATCATTTTGATACAGTAATTTCTGTACTAAATTTAAACCCTCTAAGTAGCAATTTACTGGTCGTCCAGAAAGTAATGTGACGGTCGCCTAGAAGCAGCTAAGAAATGGAATGCAGGGTCGTTCATTAAAGGCGTTGTATTTGATGCGACAATAGGTCTTCACACTAGTGCTTGTGTGAAACTAAAAAATCCTTTTTATGTGAACTAGTCCGGATTGCATGCCGGCATCATATCATGGAGCCTGCTGCCACTTTCAGCTGCTGTTTCATGTTTGTTCGGCTCTACTGTTGGTCCGGAAAAGGCCAGTTTCCGGACCCACCGCTAAACTTTAAACCGCTTACAGAAAGCGTGGCCAAGTATTGATCGCCCTACTTATAGCGGAGCGGACATGGATATCTATCAGAATCCTCCATTAATTAGTTTGAGAGAAAAATTACTGAAGTACCTACCGAATACCCTACCAGCTACCAAGAGATGATTACCAGTAATGTTTGATGCGACATCTAAATGTTATCCGATGGCAAAGTAAAATTGTGTAGGTACTACTCATTTAGACGTCTTAGAACAAAACAAAAGTTGTGGAGACAATATTCCGAATTTTATTTTTTTGGACCACCCTAATAAATATATGTATGTAATAGGGGTTAAAGTATGAAATTGCCGTTTTATTGCAATAGGTTCTTTGAATTGACATAGAATCTTCATGGTTTGAGGTTTTCGAATGAAACTTTTTTCAAATGGTTTCTATATTTTTTAAAAAATGTGAAACATTTGAATATCGACTTTCAATTGTTTTTGTTATTCAATTTAGACAAGAAAGATGGATACTGCGAAAATTCGAGTGATTTTTGAATACGAGTTCCGACGCGGAACTAACGCGGCAAACAGCCCGCAATATCAATGCTGCGTTTGGAGAGGGGTCTACTAATGAACGCACCGTGCGATTTTGGTTTAAACGCTTTCGTGATGGAAATTTCGACTTAAAGAACGAGCCACGAGGAAAACCGCCCACACAGGTGAATAACGATGAATTAAGTGAGATAGTGGAAGCCGACCCTAGTCAAACTACCCAGGAATTAGCGGCATGGTTTAACGTTACCTTACCCACAATATTGACTCACTGCGTCAAATCAATAAAATAAAAAAATACGAAAAATGGGTGCCTCATAATCACTCGAATTTTCGCAGTATCATCTTTCTTGTCTAAATTGAATAACAAAAACAATTGAAAGTCGATATTCAAATGTTTCACACTTTTTAAAAAAAGAACATCATAGAAACCATTTGAAAAAAGTTTCATTCGAAAACCTCAAACCATGAAGATTCTATGTCAATTCAAAGAACCTATTGCAATAAAACGGCAATTTCATACTTTAACCCCTAATATGAATGTAGGTTTACATTTGCCCAAGGACACGTATTAACCAATACGCTCTTGTGTTTTCCACGTGTAGCCTCTGAGTCAATACAAAGCCTAAACTTGATTAAATACTAGCAATTATGAAGCACAATGGTGTGAGAAAATTCGCAACATATTTAATATTTGTTGTACCACCTCCTTTGACAATAAGTACTAAACATAATAAGTTTAGGTTTCTTCGTCTTTCCAGGGTTCCGTACCCAAAGGGTACGACTCAACTGTCCGTCTGTCTGTCTGTCTGTCCGTCCGTCCGTCCATCCGGCCGTCTGTCTGTCTGTATGTCTGTCTGTCTGTCACCAGGGTGTATCTCATGAACCGTGATAGCTAGACAGTTGAAATTTTCACAGAGGATATATTTCTGTTGCCGCCATAACACCAATTACTAAAAACACAATAAAATAAATATTTGAGGGGGGCTCCCATACAACAAAGGTGATTTACAATAATAATGAAGAATTTCTTACTTTCTACCGACCACTAAGTTGTTGCTCAAACGACTTTTATTATTTAACAAAACCGTATTATTGCTGAACGTTTAAAAGATACGCTTGCAACATTACTGCAGGGTGTCTTTGAATTCGTTCCCCGTTTGTGGAAGGAGCTCATTATTTTTTTAACCACAATTTAGAAATATATTTTGCCATCCAAACCAAATATTAAGAAAAAAAATATCTAGGCCTGTACAACACATAACAGATCAAAATGTAGCGTGGAGACCAGCGGATATCTCTACCTTATTCAACCTGTGTTACCACTACTTTTATATTGTAACTTTGTCCTCTGTACCTTTCTACATACATACATAAACTCACGCCTGTATCCCAGAGGGGTAGGCGGAGACCAGGGACTGCTACTTGCCACGATCCTGACAGATCACTTTAGCTTCCTCAACATTCATTATACTAGCCGCGTTACCAACCCATTGTTTGTGCTAGAATGGACTTTTTGGGAAAATTAGACACATTGCGGAATCGCTGCGGATAATAATACATTCAAGATAGCGATGTTGAAAGCCTCCTTCACAAAGCTATTGATAATGTTACACAGGAAGACTGGGTCAAGTGTGTGAGGCATGCCGAGGAACTTCAAAACACTGACTTACAGAAAGCCATTATAAGAGATCAAGCACCATTCATAATCAATCTACAGGACGATACAGAGGACGAAGATTCCGATGAAGAAGAATAAACGTTATTTAATTAACATTCATTACAAACGGCCCTTTTCAGGGCCACAATACTATCTAGGTACTATGTTTCTTATCGATATGCGCCTATAACCATCTTACGCACATCACTATGCAGCTCCATAAGACCCACAAGTGGGAGCGAGATAGACATAGTGAAATGATTTATGGCCCTACGACTCAGTTGTTAAAGCGGCCACAATAGTCGATGCATGCACGCTCGCCGGTTTCGGGTACTTTTTATTTACCTGTACACGAACCTTTTTGTGTAGCTCCCGAATGAGAAGCCGGCGTTCTACCATATTATTAGTTTATGCTTAACCACTGAATGAATGGCTTTTGTTATTGCTAGTTTGATGATTTGGCAGATGCCTGTAGCTTCCTTGGCTAATATTGTAACTGTCGCATTGTTCGGAACGAAATGTGTCGTAATAAGGTAGGTCCGATTGTCAATTGTGTCCTGAGTGGTTTTATTTTGTTTTATTGCTCAAGGGGTAATGAAGTTGCCGGAGTAGGTGCACATAAATATAACGGTAAGGCCAGCCACTCATTAGGGCGGTCGTGGTGACGACCGGGGCACTGACTGAGGAAATTTAATGGAATAGATGAAGAGAGAACACTTTATTGTTCATAAAAAAAGGAAATTGCACAGATAACAAAAAATAACAATAACTTTATTTTAAGCTTAATTTAAGCTATATTCATAAAGTAGGATAAGTTGATGGCTGAGAAAGAACTAAGTTAGCGAAAAGTCTTCTAACTCCCAAGCTAAAATAATCTGTATTATTCTCTGTACCACAGTGAATTATGGTATTTAGCCATCAAATATATTTAAAACTGATTCTACTTGTGCTGCAAGTCCGATCACAAATTGTCATTTAGACACATACTTTTATTATGTGTGGTTTGCAATAAAGAGACAATCTAATCTAATCCTTCAATATAATTAGGTACGGCGATGCGAATTTTGAGAACATTCATAATATTCCTGAAATTCCCGGTAACGTCACGCCCATACGAAAGTAAAACAACTGGCTGTGATTTGAATAGTGTGTCAGGCTTCAAATTGTAGGTACACACGACAAAATAGCGATCTATTTAAGAAACTGTGTTTCACAGCAAAAAAAATTGGTTGAGATAAAAACTGTAAAATGTATCACACACAACATAATTCCCATATCGCCCCAAAAAGAGAGATTCCTTATCAACAGCAACTGAAAAAACACAGAAAATCGCTGTTCAATTTATTTTGGTATCGTAGGCCTAGGTACTTTTGTATGGAACTTCGGCGTAATATTTTTGTAGTTCTTCGTCGTAAGTTGTTCGTTTCGTACAGCACATAAACATTTACATTCATAATCTCTACGCAGTTACATTACGGGTAACTAAAATGTAAAGGTTGATGTCATGTGATCTACTACTAAGTAGTACTAATCATAGTAGTAGTAGTACTGTCATGTGTACTAATAAGTAGAATACCTTTTTCGCTAGAACATTCACTGATTGTCATTCAAAAAAACGTGTAATGGCAGTTGTAAATATTTTTTAAAGTACATAATTGTACATGTACATTTTACCACGACAACACAAATGTAAAAAAACTGGCCAACTTCAAAAAAATACATGATGTTATGTAGGAACTTGCCAAATTCCTTGTTAGTCCAGTCAAAATAGATATTCAGTTTGCATTAATTCCCAACGAGCTGAATTTTTGTATAGGTCTTAAATACGTCATTACAAATCCTAGGTCAAAAGTCCCAATCGATCCCGTTTGTGCGTTGTTTTTTTACCCGAGGTCGAAGTTCACAATTTTTTTCCGTATATCTCTGTAACGGTGAGAGTACCGGAAAAATGAATGTGTGAAGGTTTGTAGACTATAAATATCTGTATAAAAAAGGTGCCCACACTTTTTTCCTTACGAAGCACCGTTCTCGAGTTATAGTTAGATAGCACTTTATTGCACACCAGTAATTTACAGAGATATAAAGTACTTAATAATCGTGAGTTATCACCATTTCAGACTGTAGGTAAGTCGTATTTACAATTAAAATATTTCCGCACCACCTCTGAGGTACTATACTCGGCGCTTTTTATGGTTCCGTAGTCAAAATGGAACCCTCACAGTTTCGCTATGTCCGTCCGTCTGTAGGTCTGTCTGTCCGCGGGCTAGCTCAGAGACTAGAAAGCTTAAATTTGGCATAAATATACATATTAATCACGCCGACAAAACGGTAAACCAAAATCTAAAAAAAAAAATCTTGGGTTACCTTCACTACACCTATATTAGGGGTGATTTTTTTTCTCGTTTATCCCACAGTGTAGGGTATCGTTGGATCGGTCGTTTAAAAACATTGTAGGTGTAGGAAAACAATTTTTGGATTAGGGAATCCGTTTGCGAAATATTAAGCGTCAAAGCGCAATTTTTGTTAGCGTAGAAATCACGATAACTCAAGAACGGGGCTTTATAGGGAAAAAAGTATTGACATCTTTTTTGGGGAAAATTCTACGATGTACAGACTTGGTTCAAATATTTTTCCGCTAGCTCTCACCGTTTCAGAGATATATGGAAAAAAACGAGAAGTTATGACCCGAGATAAAAAAAACAACGCACGAGCGGGATCGATGGGAACTTTTGACATAGCATTTTTAATAAAATATTTAAGACCTATACAAAAATCCAGCTTCTTGGGAGTTAATGCAAACTCAGCGCTTTTTTCGTCTATTTTGACTGATCTATGGTCTTCAGGGAATTTGCAGTGTTTTGATAAACATGGAAATAAATGTGTAAATTTTAAATTTACGGACCAAACTTGGCAGGTTTTTAGAGGATGTCGAATAGTTTTATAATGAAAAATAGAAACAGACTGACAAAGTGATCCTATAAGGCAGGGTTTCCCAAACTTTTAGCTTGGGGCGTACAAATTGGCCAAACGATCACGAACCCGTTATTAAAAGGCGAAAAACAGATGAAAAAATGTGTGTAATGATACGCATGATAATGTTATGCGGCATTTATTCCAATCTGGCTTAAATCTTATCCCGAACCGCCTACGATCAACTAACGAATCACGAGGGTTTGAGGATCCCTGCTATAAGGCTTCCCGTTTTTCCTTTAGAGCTACGGAAGCCTAAAAGTTGGTTAAATTGTTATATTCTCAAGCCATGTACCCAAGAGTTCGAAGTTTCGAACACATCATAATTTGCACATAAACATAAGTCAGTTAGTCTATGTACATATTCTTCCAATATATTTCATGTACACCCATCTACCTACTCTCTTCATCTTTCAGTTCTATCCATCCTAAGGTTGTCTGGAAGAGATAGATTTAGCGATAAGACCGCCAATTGTATACGGTAAGACTTAGATATCTTCTAGCCTTCTAATGTATTTTGTTTTCTGGTGTGTACAATAAAGAGTTATAATCTAATCTAATCTAATCTAGTTTTCATAGATAGGTCAAGCAAAGGGCGGAGGTCAACTTAAACCAACGTTGATCTACTTATTATGGTGATTTTCATTGATAGATCAAGCAAAGGGCAGAGTCAACCTAAATTAACGTTCACCTATTACGGTGATTCATTTGTTTAATGAATAATGACCGTTGCTGTATGCATTATCAGGAAGATCACCAGATGAGCCATCGACACTGTTCGTTGCTGTATAGTGTTCGTCCAAAAGAGTCTAGATCCTTAATAAAATATGTTGAGAATTTTATGAAAAACTAACGGCCTTATTTATAAAAACACTTTTCCTTTAAAACCAATCTAAAACTCTGTTTATTTAATCTGTGGCATCTTTTCCTTGTAAAATCTCCAATACAGACTATTTTATTCGGCGTTTTTGAAGTGTCCTTTTTTGGTCTATGGTTTTAAGGAATCGAGTTTTTGTAAATAAGACCATGAATTTATTTAATAATAGGAAATTATTTGAGTAACTTTAAGCTTTTTTAGAGATCTGTAAAACCCCAAAGTAAGTAGGTATAGTTCTAAGTTTGTGCTAAGATTTATAGGTACAAACGTACATAGGTACACAGGTACATAGTACAATTGTACTCTGTACCTTTGTATAGTATATAGTACAATACATAGCATAGTACATAGCGTAGTACAATTGTACTGTGTACCCAATATTTTGTGTTTGTTTTTTTCCGGTGTACAATAAAGAATATCCTTATCATATCTTATCTTTGAGGCAAGTTCCCCGTTATTAGATATCCATACACAAATGACCTAACCTTCATATCTCCAGGTGGAAGAGATCGTCCGTCTGGCTTCCCAGCGCAACCTGGTGATCATCCCGTTTGGGGGCGGCACTTCCGTTTCCGGTTCCATCACGTGCCCGGAGAACGAGAGCCGGCCCATCATAGCCCTCGACACCAGCGGGATGAACTCCATACTTTGGCTTGACAAGGAGCAGCTGCTGGCTAGAGTCCAGGTCCGTATAGTCATACTACGAGCTAAAACTTCTCAGGTATATGCCAAAAATATAAGCAGGTCCAATATACACCGAAGCATAAGTTAAGTAGTCTTACTATACAGGGCGTCCGAAAATTATGGGCCATGAAAGGAAAATACCTTAAATATCGTATATAGGGTATTTTGCTGAAAGAAGACTTTATGTTATTTTTAAAAGTTAGTAATTCGGCATTCAAAGATTTTCTAAAAGTTACTTGCCTCGTCTGGGAATCGAACCGACTTAGATGTAAAAAAAACACCCCTATTTTTATGATGCCAATCGAAAGAATGGCCAAAAACTAATAACTCTTCTTAAGATTTTCTAAATGAATGTTTTCCTACTTGGATTGGTACGAAAAGACCGATTCGATGGCCGGCCAGATCCTCGGACCTTACACTATTAGATTTCTTCTTTTAGAGATATGTGAAAGATATGCTATACAAAACGCGATACGAGAACCTGGGCGACTTACAAACAGAATTGTGCCATATCATATCGAGTATTCACCATAAAAAGATATGAAAATGAACTGGCAGCGGACTCATTAAAATATTGGCGATTTGCGTAAGACAAGAGGGATCACATTTTGAGCATTCAATTAATTAATTTACAAAATAATACCTACGGCATTGACTACGGCAGTTTCCTGTATGTTTTTAATTTGATTAAAATTATTAATTTCACGCTGTTCCTTTCTTTTAAAATACTATGTTACTTAAGAAGAGTTATTAGTTTTTGGCCATTCTTTCGATTGGCATCATAAAAGTAGGGGTTTTTTTTTTATTTAAGTCGGTTCGATTCACAGACGAAGCAAGTATTTTTTAGAAAAACTTTGAATACAGAATTACTAACTTTTAAAAATAACGTAAAGTCTTCTTTCAGCAAAATACCCTATCTACGATATTTAAGGTACTTTCCCTTTATGTCCCATAACTTTGGGACGCCCTGTATATACTGTCCATATACGTCGCACTGTAAGGCGCAGGCCTTCCCTCAGAGAGAGAGAATATGGTCTTCGCGTGCCCATCGCGTATTGGGAATTTCGAGCGTTGAGGTATGTGAACACCTTAGGCACTCAGCTTTCCTCACGATGTTTTCCTTCACGTAGCGAGTCTTCTCAGTCTGGGCGTATTTCCATGTTTGTGATGTCCTTGCCTGGTTACAATAGCCCAGGGATTCTAGTTTGGGACCAGGTCAAGTGATTGTGTTGTCTGGAAGTTATTATTATTATTATTATCATTCTCAGGCAAGCCTTTCAGGGTAGTAGCACATAATTATAATGAACTGAAAAGGAAAAGTGTCACGGCTAAGTAGGCTTATCTTATTAAAATTATATTATAATTATAGCATTAAATTAACTTATCAAAATATTATAATAAATGAAGCGGAAACTGCCCATTTCTTAGGCCTAACAATTGATAGACAATTGAATTGGAAACATCACATTGATGAACTAAGTAAAAAAGTTAGTAGTTCTTCATATATTCTCTTCAAGCTAGCTTCATCAGTAAGCATAGATACATTACTTGCAGCATATCATGGTCTCGCTGAATCTGTACTTAGATATGGCATTATTTTTTGGGGAAACTCAACAGGCAAAGAAATAGCTTTTAAAATGCAGAAAATGTTTCACATTAAACCCAGCGACACCTGCAGACAGCTATTCGTGACAGACCGTATTCTAACGCTTCCGTCACTATCAATATTTGAAGTAGCTTTGTTCGTCAAATGTAACCCTGAGCTGTTTCCACGTCTGTCTGCATCGGTAATCAGAAACAGACGTGATGAAAGCAAATTACGTCTACAGCCGGCGAAGACAGCTTTATTAGGCAAAAGCATTATATGCATGGCCCCTGTAATATATAATAAAATTCCAATGACCTATAGACAATTAGATACAAAGTTATTTAAAATAAGGTTAAAAAAATGTTGATTGACAAATGTTATTATATAATCAATGAATTTCTAAATGACAAATTTTAACTTAACATGTTGTGTTTACGTAATTTGACTTCTTTTGCACACATGGACTAATCACCGTTGACATTTTTGACCTTTCATATTTTTTTCTCTAATTTGTAAATTTTTTATGTGATTTCAATTTAATTTCTTTTTTTTTTTTTTTTTAAACTTGACATACCTACTATATCTGTTCTAAGTGGCGCGCCTCTCCTATTTGCACGCCACTCTTGGTAAAACGTGTTGGACCGAAATTAACACGACAATGTTATATTTAACAACTTAATAATGCATGTTATTGTAATATTATTGACACATGTTTATGCAAATAAATTTATCTTATCTTATCTTAACTAGTTAACGAGTAACAGGCAACTAACTTATAAAAGTAAAATTTCGTACAAAAGCCATTGAAAATGACTTCGATGAAGTTGTTAGTTCTGTAAAGCAGATAAAATAACCCTCTTTATCGAACCCTACATTGCGCGTGGCTCGACATGCACTTGGCCCGTTTTTTTATAAGTAATACCGTAGAAATGTGTGTAGTTTATTAATATTATTATTGTTATTATTATGTTTTTATTTAAGTTTTCCCTCTTTTAACAGAGCTACAAGTTGGCACGGGCCAAAGCCAAGTGCATTAATCACTAATTTGTTGGTTATTTGTTATTATTAATTGTTTATTGCACAAAGACAGTGTACAAAAGGTGGACATAATGCCAATGGCAATATCACACAGCTGTAATCTGTTTCTGGGAATAATTAATATTTGATTTGATTTAAATTACTCTATGCTGTCTGAACAATGACTAAAGAAATTGCACCGTGTTGTCCCCACTCAGGCAGGAATCGTGGGACAAGATCTGGAGCGAGAGATGCGCTCGCGCGGCTATACCGTAGGCCACGAGCCGGATTCCTACGAGTTCAGCACTCTCGGCGGCTGGGTGGCCACCCGGGCCTCCGGCATGAAGAAAAACACCTACGGGAATATCGAGGACCTGATCGTGCAGACGAGAACGGTGACCGCGCGAGGAGTTATCGAGAAGAGCTGCCGAGTGCCGCGGATCTCGTGCGGCCCGGAGTGGGAGCATGTGGTGATGGGATCGGAAGGATGCTTCGGGGTTGTCACTGAGGTGAGTGGTATCATACTTCAGAGCGTACTTTGGATTACAGACATTCCTCAAAAGGAGGAACCATTTTCCGTCGAATTTCTGGATGAAAGCATTGTACAGACAAAAATACAGCTGGAAAGTAAGTGGGGTCATTCTTATTCTATTCTTATTCTTCCGGAGGGTGAAAGAAGATTTAAAACCTGAGGCAAGTATAGGCAAAAAGTGATATTCTATTTGGGCGACTCTACTCGAAGTAGAAAAGACCTGTAACATTGAAGACCTGATCGTACAGACGAGGACGGTGACCGCGCGAGGAGTAATCAATCGAGAATAGCTGCAGAGTGCCGCGGATCTCGTGCGGCCCGGAGTGGGAGCATGTGGTGATGGGATCAGAGGGATGCTTCGGGGTTGTTACTGAGGTGAGTGTTATCATTATTTAGAGCGTACTTTGGATTACAGAATGATTACAGGCGGAATAATTTTTGCTCCAATCGCAATGTTTTTAGATGCTTCCGGAGAGTGAAAGCAGATTTAAATTAATCATAGGGCAAGTATAGTCATAAAGGTATGATATTCTATTGAGGCAACTCTACTCTACGTAGAAAAGAGCTGATATATTGAGGACCTTTACGTACAGACGAGGACGGTCACCGCGCGAGGAGTTATCGAGAAGAGCTGGCGGGTGCCGCGGATCTCGTGCGGCCCGAAGTGGGGCATTTGGTGATTTGATCAGAGGGTTTTTACTGAGCTTCGGGGTTGTTACTGAGGTGAGTGTTATCATTATATATCAGAACTGGATTTCAGAAGGATATTTCAAAGGAGGAAGAATTTTCTATCGAACTGAAGGATTTACGTCCATAAGGATGAAAAAGCTAGTAAGTGTGATGATTAAAATTTTGCTCCAATCTGCTTTACAATGTTTCTAGATCCCCGAAGATTTAACCCGGATTTAACTTATTCCGATGGGATCGGAAAATTAAGAGCGGTGGTAGTGTAGTGGGTAGAACATTGGACTCGGAAGCGGGAGACCCAGGTTCGATTCCCAGTGCGGGCATGTACCTATGACTTTGTTTTCTAATTTATGTACATTTGTGAAGTTATAGTAGCAATACCACTCGCTAACGGTGAAGGAAAACATCGTGAGGAAACCTGAGTGTATGAGCTATTCACATACCTCAGCGCTTGAAATCGCTAATCCGCGGTGGGCACGCGTGGTGATTAAGCCCATACTCTTTCCCTGAGAGAAGGCCTGTTCCCTACAGTGCGACGTAAATAGGCTGCTTATGCATGCTTATGCTTAACTTAATCCTAGGTAAGTATACTCACAAAGGTAATAGTAGATTATGTACTAAGGGAATAAAACCATGTATTATGTCATGGGCGGCATATTGAACCCTGAGCGGAGCGAAGGACTCCGAGTTAACTCGCGAGCGCAGCGAGGGAGTTAAATTTTAACTCCTGAGCGAAGCGAGGGAGTTATGTAGAGTCCTGAGTGAAGCGAGGGGTTCATACCGCCCGAGACTAAGACATGTTTTATTCCAGAGGTGAATACTCTACTTTTCACACCATCTGGGAGACAATAAAAAGACAGGGCTGCATAAGTTGAAAATATGTATTAAAACCTGAAATTAAATATAAAGTCCACACTCTTTTACGGCTTAGCAACTTAAATTGAATATAACTTTTAAATTCGTATTTGCAATTCGCGCCTTTTTTTCTTTTTTTTGTTGGTGTTTCGCGCGGTCACAGGACACAGTATTTCAGAAAAAAAAGAAAAAAAAGAGGTGAGTTTCGAACAACAATTCGAATTTCGAATTGCAATGCGGGGCTTCTCCATAGTTTTCATGCGAATTTTGACATTCTAAATTCAAATCACTTTATTCCCTAGGGAAATTCTTCATTATTATTGCCCTCGAGAGACAAGGCCATGCTTTACGATGATATTTGACGGTACGTAATAAGGCATTGTCGAGCAGGAGGTGTGAAATAGTAGATTGTACAACAAGTGCATAAAACGCACCATTTTACTCGAGACGTTTATCCATCCGAGCGAGCTTGCGAGCGAGGATAGATATAAAGTCGAGTGTAAAATGGGTTTTATGGACGAGTTGTACACTCTACTTTTCACTTCGATTGCGAGGAAATGAAACAGCAACATGTAAATATAGTAAATGCTAATTTAATTAAAATTGAAAGTTACATTAGAGCAATGAGAAATATTTAAAGTAATCGTTTTTTCTGGCATATTTAATGTTGTATTAGATTGTATTTGTGATGCGATATTTGGCATATTGTCAACTTCAGGTTCTTTTGAAGGAACGGGATTACCATTTAAGCTCTGTTCCAATGGTAAGTTAGCACTAGATGGGCCTGGTTCATTTGGGACTATGTCGATTCCTTCGGTAATCAAGTCGGTAATTTTAGCTTTTTGTTCTATGGATTCCTCAATATAGCCCTCTGCCACTTGGTCAGACTTCCAGCCGCCATGTCGCTTTAATGTTGTGAGATTTGCTCCAGAATCGGCTAACAGCGTAGCTGAAGTTCGTCGAAAGCAATGGCCTGTGTAATTTTCAGGGTTTTCTAATTTGAGAAAGGCTGCTATCTCCTTTGGCATTGCAGCGAATTTATTGCGTCCTATGGGTTGCCGTGTACATTTCCCGTTTTGATAATTAAGGAAAAACCGTTTCGTTGCCACATTTTCTGGACGTAGGGCTTGATACTTTCTAACTATATTTAAGTATTCGCCTTTGACGACGAATGTTCTTTCTTTATTTGTTTTTGTGTCAGGTAAGTTTATAGCCTGCAACTGAGTGTCCGTTTTCACGTCATCCACAGTAATGTTGATAAGTTCTATACCTCGACATGCACCACTGATTCCATATATGAGCGCCACCTACAATTAAAATAGTAATCATTATTACAACGTTGCACACTAATATAAGTACTAGGTAATGAATTATTGTACAATATTAAATTGCTGTTTAACAATGTAGAGTTTTACGTACTTTTGCAGCCAAATATCTTACATCCGGAGCGGTCTTTAAGAATGTTTCGATTTGATTCGCATTGAAAACCCTGGATTTTACACTTTTGTGCCCAGTGGAAAGCCTTTTCAGGTAACATGTGAGCTTCACGTAGGTTTTTATATGCACGTCGTTTTTCATCTGCAGCGTAGTCTTGAGCATAGAATACACACTCCATAGTGTAGACGGCTTAAACTTCTTAGATAATTCGTTGAAATACGTTAAGAAAACACTCTCTGAGAAACTATTCACTTGTTTTTCCGCCCTCCAACGCATGAAATTTTCATAAGCGGTAAGATAAATTCGCTTAGATTTCGACGGCAATATCTGTTCAACGACGTTTTCCGCGTGCCGCTCCATTAAAGTGTTAGGAGTGAGTGTTATTTCCTCTTCGCTTGACGACATTATTTATCGTTAATCAAAAAACAATTTTAAGTTGTAACACAAATATTACAATGAAAATAGTAGATTGTACAACAAGTGCATAAAACGCACCATTTTACTCGAGACGTTTATCCATCCGAGCGAGCTTGCGAGCGAGGATAGATATAAAGTCGAGTGTAAAATGGGTTTTATGGACGAGTTGTACACTCTACTTTTCACTTCGATTGACGACATTATTTATCGTTAATCAAAAAACAATTTTAAGTTGTAACACAAATATTACAATGAAAAAATAATTATGGTTCCCGCCAATTAACTTTTTTTTCTTTTTTTTTCTGTAGGGACGTGACACCTGACTTAAGGTCGTTACATACTGCTCAGTTATAAAAACATTTTCTTTTTATAACTATGATAAGTTGTTGTTATGGCTTAAATACTATACTGATCTACTAAATTGAAAAATAAACAAATATAAAAAATAATAAATGAGACGAAATACAAATTATAAGTTTATTTCATGAAGTTTTATTGTGTACTTTGGCTGTTGGTATCTTTGCCTTGGTCTTAGAATACGAACGAAACGAAATAAAATAAAGAGGTTGTTGTATGAAGTTAAAGATGTTCGTGTGGCTGTTGCAGCGATTGCCTTGGTCTTCGACGAAGATTTTACTTTATGCTCTAGAGCATAAAAAGCGACTTTATGTCGCCTACGCACGACATAAAGACGAACTTTTAGAGCATGAGAAGTGAAAATGATATTCTATTTGAGCAACCCTTTTAATGCACCTACTTAGGAGAAAAAAAACTTACGATAAACTTGTGATATCGATCCCACTTACTTTAGTGTTTTACTTCTTTAGGCATTTTAGCTAAAATATAAGTTTTAATGCAGACCGATACCTAATTTTATAGAGACGATTCGTCCAGTAGCTATTAGCTAACGGCCTATTGATATCAGTCATTGGTGTGACTTCCAAACTTCGCTACCTTCAAATCCTACCTACCTTTTTAGCAGCTGACGATGTATCTTGCCTCCAGGTGACCCTGAAAATCCGTCCCGTGCCGCCGGTGACCAGCTACGGGTCCCTGGTGTTCCCGGACTGGGAGGCAGGGTTCCACTTCGAGCGCGAGGTGGCGAGGCAGCGGCTGCAGCCTTCTAGCATACGGCTCATGGACAATGAGCAGGTGGGTTGCAGTTAAGGGAAATTGAAATTGAAAACGTACGATGCCAATTGAACGTACCCATACATCTAATTGTGGAGACTTTTAATTGGCTTAACCCCAGTTTCTCGTACACTAAAACGCTAGATTACCACCTACTGTTGACAGCTGTCAATTGACCGAAGCTCATACAAAAAAAAAACCACTCATAGGTGTTAACAGTAGATTAACAGCTTGTTAGTGTACGAGAAACCGGGGGTTAGTGTCCTAATTTTGTTGTGTATTATAATTTATAACCTAGTTAGTCTTCCTAGAATCTAAAATAAAATAAATAAAATACTACGTGATCCATTTTTTACAATTTTTTTCTCCTCTCCCCCCTCGGTCACCACCCGTAGTATATGCCAAGACCCTCCCCCCTCTAGTTTTCACTTAGTAATTCATAAATGTGGCGCCGGATTACGAATAGCGCCACTTCATTTCCTTCCGTGGATGTCGTAGAAGGCGACTAAGGAAATACATTACCAGGAGACTGCCAAGCGTGGGGATTATGGCATGGCGAAACCCTTCATGGTCAGGGAAACCTTGAGGGAGGCCTGTGTCCTGCAGTGGGCGTCGAATGGCCGATGACGATGATGATGATGAATTCATAAATATGGTTTTAGACATTTCTTTGCCAAAAAGAAATTAAAAAAAAAAATTGGCTCTACAATTATTGAAAAAAAAAAGTGCAAAAACTGTCAATTTTAAATTAGCTAGTGTCCTGGTATATGTGCTATGCCAAGTGTGAGTTAAACGCTCAATGTAATTTGAATATAGCTCGAAGTAGTAGGTTATAGACCTTATTTTTAGCTATTAGTTAATTAGTAATTATAAGCAGTTTTCGCTGTTGTTGTTCCTATTAAAATTACAATATGTAGTGTTCTTTTCCTTTCAGTTCCGCTTCGGCCTGGCTCTCAAGACCGAGACCACATGGGGCGGAGTACTCTTAGACGGTCTGAAAATGGCTTACATAACCCGCATCAAGGGCTTCAACCCGAAACTCCTGTCTGTCGTCACTCTCTTACACGAGGGGACCTCCGAGGGAGTGACTGAGAGGGAGAAGAAGTTGAACCGCATCGCTGCCAAGTTCGGCGGCGTGCCGGCTGGCGCTACGAATGGCGAGAGGGGCTATACGCTGACGTTCGTCATCGCTTATATCAGAGTGAGTACACACTGACGTTCGTCAACACTTATCTCAGAGTGAGTACACACTTACGTTCGTCATCACTTATCTCAGAGTGAGTACACACTGACGTTCGTCATCACTTATCTCAGAGTGAGTACACACTGACGTTCGTCATCACTTATCTCAGAGTGAATACATGCTGACGTTCGTCATCGCTTATCTGAGCATGAGTACACACTGATGTTCGTCATCGCTTATCTCAGAGTGAGTACATACTGACGTTCGTCATCGCTTATCTCAGAGTGTCAGAGTGAGTACACACTGACGTTCGTCATCGCTTATATCAGAATGAGTATACACTGACGTTCGTCATCGCTTATATCAAAGTGAGTGCCCTCTGACGTTCGCCGTCGCCTAGGTCCAATAGTGGACGACTACGGGTTGAAAGATTAATATATTTGTTCTGCCGTCATTATCAGCACACCGGTGCCCACTCATGGGTACAGGCATTTCCCCCCAAAAGTCATCTCTTGAAATCCGAATCTACGGACCTTTCGCTGACTCAACTATATCGTCCGACTACATACCGGGCTGCCGATCTTCCCACTGACCGATCGTCCTTTTCTCCTTCATGTACCTCCTTTTCAGTTCCTATATTACGACCACCAAATCCTGAACGATTCCAATCAGCTAACTGATGAATTCTATACTGATTGCTATCGCAAACGTCAGTATTGCGACAGGATCGGTGCGTACAATTAGGCCTGGGATGGCAATTAGAGTATTGTATGATGCGTGTTTTTATTCTTTATTCCGCAATTTCCCACGACCTAGCTATGGACTACGACACAGTGGCGGAGTCTTTCGGGACGTCGGTCCCGTGGGACCCCGCGCTGGCGCTGTGCTGCAGTGCTATGTCCAGCAGTGGACGAATACAGGGTTATTGATGTATAATGTGTCGGGGAACGATCATGAGTTAGCAACCCTTTGTGTGTAAACGGGCCTGACAAGTGCTAAACCGTGGCTCAGACAACTGTACCTATACTCTGTGTAATGTCATGTCAGTGTGATGTCACAGTAGTACTATAACAAAGTACTCTATGGTAGTACTGGTTACTTGCCTCTGGGTGGGTGATCGGCCGCGCCGGGTGTGCGCACTGACAATAATAAAAATATGATCGAAAAGACTGCGCTCGAAAATCTTTATGGATTCGGCCATTCGGTGTTTATTGTATGGACACAATCAATGGGAAGCTGGGATCCCAGCCAAGAGTGCTCTGATATCAATCAAGAGGCCTGCAGTGACATCAGAGCACTGTTTGCTTTCTGGAAAGAGATACGCTGGCTGGAGTAAATTCACAGCTTTGCTTACGTAAGTCGAAGGCAAAGTGCGGAAATCTCAGGTCTAACTAAGTAACTAACTATTGTATGATGCTTTTACTTCCAGGACCTAGCCCTGGACTACGGCATCGTGGCGGAATCCTTTGAGACGTCGGTCCCGTGGGACCGCGCGCTGCCGCTGTGCCGCAATGTGAAGCGGCGCGTGGCCGACGAGTGCGGCCAGCGCGGGATTAACTACTACCTCACCTCGCACCGGCTCACGCAGACGTGAGTTTGTTGACTCTGTGGATCTGTGTGCTCGTGGGTCTGTGAGTCTGTAAGTCTCAGTCTGTGAATCTGTGAATGGGTAATTCCGAAGTGTGACGCGGCTGACGAGTGCGGCCAACGCGGGATACGCTACTGCCTCACCTCGCACCGGCTCACGCAGACGTGAGTGAAGCTATGGATCACTGGATATGGATCTGTGGATCTGTCAGCCGGAGTCTGAGAGACTGCGAGTGCGTGAACCTGTGAATCTGTGAATCTATGGATCTAAGAATCCATGGATAAGTGCGCCCGCCACGTAATACTTTACGTCACTTCGCACCGGCCAACGCAAACGTGAGGTTATTAAATCTATGACTCTGTAAATCGATGAGTCTATGATTCTGTTCTGTCAATCTATGAATCAATGGATCTATGGACGAGTGCGGCCGCCGCGGAATACGCTACTTCCTCAACTCGCACCGGCTCAGAAGTGAGTTTGTTAAATATATGAAGCTATCAATCTGTGTAACTCAGGGAGTCCGTGACTCCGTGAGTCTAAATCTGGGAATCTAGGAATCTGGGAATCTGTGAATCTTTGGATGTAAGGATATCTGGACCTTTAAATCTACAACTCCATAAACCCATAAATCTTTGTTGCAGTTACGACGCCGGCTGCTGCATTTACTTCTACTTCGGATTCAACAGCACGTCTTGCGCCGACCCCGTTAGAGTCTTCGAGGAGATCGAAGAGGCTGCGCGTGACGTCATCGTCGCTTCCGGAGGTACGCAATTGTACTACCATATCACGACCATCTGATATAATGTTGGAGTTTGAGGACTCTCTGCTGTAACCATACTCTTTGGCTGTAACCTAAGATTGGCAATAAAAATAACAGGAGATCGAGGAGGCGGTGCGTAACGTCATCGTCGCTTCCAGAG
Organism: Yponomeuta evonymella; assembly: GCA_963969515.1. Classification (NCBI taxonomy): domain Eukaryota; kingdom Metazoa; phylum Arthropoda; class Insecta; order Lepidoptera; family Yponomeutidae; genus Yponomeuta; species Yponomeuta evonymella. The sequence continues at coordinate 4,172,605 of OZ018354.1, forward strand.
GTACCCATTTATACTACCGTATCATGACATCACATCATGACGTAATCTTGGGTTTTGTGGACTGTCTGCTGTAACTTAGCAGCGTAACTAGTAGCCAAGGCGAGAGATGCTAGGTTTACGTAGCTTCGGATCATAATCACGCCACTGAAAGATCCTATCATAAAATATCTGTCTTCGTAAATGGTTACCAGCACTGACCTCCATGGTGTAGTGGTACTATCAGGATGATAGCAACAAAGACCGCTTACGAGAAATCATGCATGAGCAAATAAAAGATTTAAAAAAAGTTTACAAACTTTTAGAGCCGTCACAAAGCTGCCAGCAACTATTTGATTAAAAAAAAAACCATTGTTCCTCCTTTCAGGTTCAATATCCCACCACCACGGCGTAGGAAAGCTCCGCAAAAAATGGTACACAGATACGGTCAGTGAGACCGGGCGCCAGTTGCTACTGGCCACCAAACGGACTCTCGATCCGGACAACATCTTCGCTCTCGGCAATATGGCTTTGGACGAAGGTGACAGCATCAAGAGCAAGTTATAAGACACTTTTGTACATTGAAACGAGTTCTCTTCGCCCGTTATGTTGCCCACCCTGAATGTTTTTTTTTTAAGCACAAAGATGCCACCCATGCTGCCTGTTCCATTTTCGAACTGCCTTTCGCACTTGTTCGCTTGTTTTTTTTTTTTATAGAATTTATGAACTCACTTTAATTTTTTTGGGGGGAGAGAAAAAGAAGTTTAATATAGTTATGTCAGTTATGGCCGATTTGCCATATTTACTGATTATAGGAACGCCAAATGAAAGAAACCTACTGTGGAATTCTAATTTAAGTAAATGAACTTGCATGAGTTCGTGAGATAATTTTTGGGGAAGTGAAAATGTAATGTGTTATCTATATTAGTGGAAAGTTGTGATTTTTTATAATTAGCTCAATGAAAGCTAATAAAGAGATAACAGTAATATAAAGAATAAGGGGTCTTGCATACCATACTGACACACATTGTCGTATCAGGGTGACATCGAATTAAAATTTGAAGAGAGCCCTATAACCATGACTTAGAACCGTATGGCACTAGCTGAAGAGCCGGCCAAGTGCGAGACGAACTCGCACACCCATATCATATAACATTACGTACCTACTTATTAAATAAACCCCTTGCAATTCCACACAGAAGTATCATTCCCGATTTATTTTTTTCATTTTTCACACTTTACCGCGTCAAGTTTCTAGGTTTTTCGTTTTGTCCTGTTGAATGTTCCGTGTGCAATAAAGTATAATTTTAATAATTAATTAAAGACGTTGTATACTCATTAATATAAAGCTTGCCTTTGTAAAAATATTTCTATCGTGGAATTTTTGTTTTCAATAAACGCCAATGCTCTTTTCAATATACGATGCCAACATTTAGCGCAGCTCCAGAAATTATGTTATTTTTAGTAGGCGTAGGTACTTACAATAATGGTGTTTAAATTTATGTTGAGTATTTCTATTGTTGTAATAAAATACAACGAAACCAACAATTTATCGTGATTGCAACTTGCATTCCAAGGTGTATTAGTAAAGTATGTTTAGTATAATAATATCAATAAATGCTTTTTAACATAAATAAAAAAACCGACTTCAAGAAAAATACGCACTAAAAAAGAGAGTTTGATGATTTTTTCATGGATCTCATCCACATCATTATTGAGCAAATTTCGAACTAAAACTTTCGTAAGCACTACATACACATTATTAACTGAATTCATTCAGAGACGAGCAAGCGACGACGCGAGCTCCATCTCTACTCACCATGATTAAGCTCAGCGACTCAGAGCGAAACCTGCTGAGACCCTTCCGACAAAAAAACCAAGCGAGTGAGTGAGTCCGGAATTAAGTCTAATAATATATTGAGCAAATTTACAAAATTTCATAAGACTACAATTCATGGTCTATTATGATTCCTGTGTTTTCTCGATGTACCCATTAACAATGAGAAAGATTCTACTACGCAATGTACATCAAATTACCATAATAAAGTTTATTGTAGATTTTATTGTAGTTATGAAACGCGGGTCCGGAGGAACCCTCGTTCTAACAAAAAATAAAACCGGCCAAGTGCGTGTCGGCCTCACGCACGGAGGGCTCCGTACCATTATCTATACAACATTTAAATATTTCAAGCGTCTACCTGTTGCCGTTATTAATATCGAGCAAAAACAAAAAATATGACGTTTGTTCCAAATATTTATTTTATTCGGTTTTTAGTATTTGTTGTTATAGCGACAACAGAAATGACATTATCTGTGAAAAGTTTCAACTGTCTAGCTATCACGGTTCATGAGATACAGCCTGGTTGTCACCAGGTTGACAGACGGACAGTAGTCTGATGCAAATTCGCAACGCAGAAAACTGCGACACGAATTGCTGCGATACGATTTCGTGCGGCAAGGCATCTCCCTTCCACGATTCGGGTGACCATTCCTTCGACGACCGTCAATCGTACTGAACGTATTTTGTAAACTAGGTCGTGATATGGATCGTAAAAAGAAGTGCTCACTTCTGCTATTGCTACGAAGATATAGGAAAAAGAAACAAAGAAGATTCTGGGTTCATTCATTTATTACTATTATGAACGCCGATGCGAATCAATTCGCAAGTCCTTGCGATGCGTCGCGCGAGCTCGCAGATTTTTACGATGCGACGTCGAATCGCAGTTTTGTATACGGGCCCTTAGGAAAGACCATTTAAGTCACAACTTGAAATAAATAGGTAAATTATGCAGATGTGAGATTTCTGAAATTCTGTCACTTTTTATGGACACGAAACAGATGTTGAGTCATACATAACGTACCGTCTCATGTAGCAACTTGAGACCTTTACCATTAGAAAGATCTCTGAAAGTACCTATTTTTTTTATTACGGTAACTTCGTAGCTTGCTGAAGAAAAAAAGTTATTTGAAATTAATATATGACGAAACAAAGTGAATTCACTCCTCGCTTCATGCAAAAATGAAGTAAATAATATTCTTATCTTATCTTAATCGTAACTTGTTATCATTCATTCATTCGTTCGTTCATTTTTGAGTGGCTCAAATACATATAGGTACCAGTATACCTCTTTTATATGAGGTGTACTGGTACATGAGGTACCTACACTTACGTTCTTATTTATAAAAAAAAATGATTCCTCTAAAGCACTCCCAACAGGCAGTTTATTTAATCGCTGGTTACGACTTTTCCTGGTAAATCTCCACCACAGACTATTTTAGTCTGCGTTTTAAGGAATCGTGTTTTTATAAATAAGACCGCTGGGGTGGGTACGGGGTCCATACAAAATTGGGTATTTGACAAAATATCAAATGAGTTACTTTTAAAACGGAATTTTGTATGAAAATACTTGCTTATGACGTCACATTTCAGAGCACCCTTTTTTATGTTTAATATATTTAAAAATTGTAATAACTAGTAATTGACTAAAAGAGATACATTTTCCGAGATATTTTGTAATTTTTGTTTTAATTGAGCACATGAAATAATTTATTATTGATCGTGTCAAATACCGAATTACCCATTGTTCTTTATTCGACCGTTTCGATTTAGAACCTCACCTGCAGATTTTTGTACCGACGTAGCTATCGGATATAAATAAACAAACGCCTGCATTATAATAAGATATTTTTTCCAAAGGATCACTGCCTGGGAAATCGACGGCTTATGAGATAAAATCTCGCACTTTTGACGTGAAACGTCTTTCAGTTCGGTAGCAGGGGGTCACATGCTAAAACCGTATGCAACGCAACATTTCGCCTCGGCGGGGCTGTAACACGGCTGTAACACGTGTCGTGTGCAATTCATTTATGTATTGTTGTGTAGAGCAAAGTACAAGAACGTTTTGGAACATCCTTGGCAAAGTAGCCATTACTCAGAATTGATTCTTCTCTTGATTCGTGCCGCTAGATGGCGCCAGTGCCGGGTGACACGTTGCGCAGGTTGAGTTAAAAATTAACGCAAGTTAAACTAAAGGCCGTGTTACCCGACACAATTCCACCAGCTTGCTTATTTTTGCAGAAATGCATCTGTTGTTATGTACCGCATAATCCTTTCCAAGACGCCTTGGAAAGAATCGTGCGGAATGTTTCAGGAATTTGAAGTATCAACGCGCTGTTATTTCCAATTCCTTTTCTAAAACTTTGAAATTTTCCTCACTCATATCACCGCTGTATCTATTCGAATCTGGGATATGAAACAAGCGTCGGTAATAGTGCAGTCGACAGCACATCTATCTTTACATTTCAGTTAAAATGTCGGCCGTAACGTAACTGACTAGAGTGCACGCATGTCTAGGTTGATGTGTTGATATCGCCTGTACCTGGGCTTCGCTTAAATTATTTATTCATGCTTCGTGCCATAAGAACAAAAGTTTCGGATCCATTATCATTTGCGCGTTGACTTTTTTTTTATTTTAGCATATTTTTTATGGATTTTTTTTTAATTACAGAGGCCTCATAGTGCGCACCAAATCCTATTTGAATCCTGATGTTTGCGATATCAATTAGTATGGGATTTGACAGTAAGAGAAGTAAGACAGTCTTAATCGTTCGGAATTTGATGCGCGTAATAGAGGGGCAGGTCAGGCGTCAATATTTGAAGAGCCTAGTTAAATCAAGAAATCTACTTTAGGTTCAATTCTGAGTTTCAATCTGCTACGAAAGTCTAATCTGTTTTGTTTGTGTAGTAAGTAATTGATTGATAAAGGTTTTTAGGCATTTTCGTTTTGTATGAAAAGGTTTGGGAATTATGGGAAAAGCGTTGCGTGGCGTTGTTTGTGAATAACTACCTGGTTTAATTTTTATTAGAGTTGCCTTATTTTTAAATCAATAAAACCCAAGCTATTTAGTGTCTGGTTTCATTTCGTCATTAAAGTAGGTACCTATACAATCCTGTATCCCGGAGAGACAGGCAGATGTTTCAAAGGCCTGTCTCTTAGAACTACATGATGGTTTACTGTGACAACTCGACATACATTGTAGGTACCTCTTCTTTTGTAACAGTTGTTTCCGTAATTGTTTTCTGGTGTGTACAATAAAGAATATCTTATCTTATGTTACATTGCGAAGTCGGATAACTCACAGATTAACAAGTCGAAAGGCTTTGCTAGACAATGTACATCGAATTGTCATAATAAACAATGAATTGCCACGATCCTGACCGACCAGTCGTCAAAATACAACTGTAGGTCAGTGAACGTAAGTAGAAAATGTAGCCTGCGTTGATGCCTATTGACTTTGATACAAACTATTATACCGGTCTTATTAATAATAAAAAGGCGATTCCTTAAAATACTCGATAAACGCCGATGAAAACGGCCTGTGGTGGAGATTGTGCAAGAAAAAGACGTAACCACAGATTTAATAACAGAATCGTGTTTATAAGGCCGTACAACCTTAAGGCTTCTCACCTATAAACCACAATGATAGAAATTGAAGAAAGAGTCTTATTATAAAAACACGAATCCTTGAAAGTTTAAACACTCCTAAAATACCTACAATCACTATGTTTTTTTCTTTTACTTGGTCAACCCAAACTTTATTATTCTGCCCCTATTAGGTAACGAAAATACCTATAAGGTTTTTTTAGAAGGAGACGCACCATAGCAATGAAAATATTGCAAAAATACTATACTCTAATACGCTTCCTTTCAAGCGGTTTTTCTGGATTCTGGTCGAAGTTCAAAACCACGCAAAACCTAAACCCCTTCGTACGTCTTCGGAAGTAACTGACTGAACCAGTAAAGTACCTGTGGACCGAACGGAACTGCGAAAATTGGAAAATGGGAAAATAAATTGACAAGCGATTCACTGTCGGTAAAACAGCACATGAGGGTTGGTTTACCGTGCCAGTGGTGAGTAAGACGTTGTGTGTTTGGTAGAGTCGAAATAATGTTTGTTTAGTTCTAGTTCTGCTACTCAACCAAAGATGGCAGCACTGTTTTACTTTACAAAATGTAGAGTTGATTGGACCTTTATTAAAAAAGATTTATTTTTTATTTCGCTAAGTTTACCAAGTCCCCAAGTTGTGCGATGGGTTGTAATAATCCACAGCACATCTACCTTTACATGCATACACTCTATAGTTCCGTTACGGGCGACGTGCAACCGAGATGTAATGTCGAACTGCTGTTGACTCTCTATAAAGCGCTTTATAATCTACTGCGGCGAACTATACTTTTCTGCAAAATTAGCCTCACAACAACGTTGGTGTAAAACATGGCTCTTTCTGCTGAATTACTGAGTTTTCTAAGGCTCCATGATCCCTGTATGTATGGGATCTCTATACAGATGATAGCACATCAATATTTACATCCGTTTACTTTAATTAGTGACGTTAAGAGCGACTTTGCAACAAAAATGTACAGTTCGACCGACGGTCGACTGTACCTGTTATGTAGTAGCGCCACAATGAGACCTCATAGTGCAGTAGACACGACAGCACATCAACGTTTACATTCTTTTGCTGTAATCAGTTACGTTAGGGGCGACTTTGCAACGGAAATGTAAAGGTTGAAATGCGGGCAATTGTACATTTTGGACTTTAAATCGACCGTCTTTATAAGACATTATTTCTTATTTATTAAAACACGATCCCGTGTGGCGCCGGATGAACGGATGCACTCCAATTCCTTCCGTGGATGTCGTAGAAGGCGACTAAGGAAATAAATTACCAGGAGACGGGCAGCAGCGTCTTCCTGAGATTCCAACCGAGTACTGCGATCGCCAACCCACCAGCCAAGCGTGGCGATTATGGCAAAGCTCCGCATGGTTTTCATAACCATGAGGGAGGCCTATGTCCTGCAGTGGACGTCGAATGGCTGATGATGATGATGAAAACACGATTTTAATAACGTGCTGTCTAATCGGTCTTTTTGGAAATCCATGGAGGAGGCCTACGTCCAGCAGTAGACTTCTTGTGGCTGAATGATGATGATGATTGCGGTTCATATCATCATGATATTCTGCCATTTTTGATTGACCTCAAAAACACGATTTAAGCACTCTTCGAAAGCAGTACAAGTTCGTCTTTCTCTTTACCATAAACTATTAACTGTCACAACGTTTGACTAAACTGCGTGTTGCTAAAAGCTATTTGAGGGGTGTTTTAAAGAATACTGCTTTTATTACTACCAATACCGAGTACCTACTCTATCTATACCGATAGATAATTAATAGAGCCAAATTACGTGTAAAGGTTGATGTGCTGTGTACTGGAGGAAGATGAGGAAAATTATTTCGCCCAAAACACAGTTGCTCAATACAGCTGATATTTAGGTAGTGGCTCACCGGGGGTAAAAAAGGCACACGCATACTTAAATAAGTTTATTTCTATGATAAAAAATGTTGTACAAAATATTTCTTGGGTTGACTTATGGCCAACTTGAAGAATCTGAAACTCAGTATAGACACATAAGTGTATCTTATGATGTGTAATAAGTATGTGTAGAGGTTTATAGTACTAAGTCACAGGATGTCTATTAAAAAAAGTTATTGTAAGAAGACGGCAAAACTAATTATTAGGCTTGTATAAACCTGGTACAGATGAAGCTCAATTAAATCCATAAAATAATTCAACCTACATATAAATACCTAAAATAATTTAAATTCGTTGCAGTTTTACTAAAACGTATAAGCACCTATTTCATTTATTTTATTATTTTTAATTCCTAAGAAATGCACTAAAGCAGACTTATTTAGGCAGGGTTTAACTTAGGTACTAAAGTATTTATTTACATTTGTTAACATTAATTTACACTGGAAATGTAGGACTAAACTAAATAAGTAACTTATATGAAATGTAGAGCATCAATCAAGGCTTTGATCAAATAACGTCAAAAATGGGCTAAAAAACAGTAAAAATATAGTTTTAGCGGTCTACAAGGTTTGAAGGCTTCTTTGTACCGAGTGGTCAGTTTCTAGTAAAAAAAAAGGATTGTAATTTTTGGTTCAACAAAAATTTTCATTCAGCAAAAATTTTCATTCAGCAAAAATATCCCTAAGTACTGTTTCATTGTTTTGTTATTTTGTTACTGGTAATTGTATCTTTAAGTTCTTGGGTATTCAATAAACAAATCTTCATTGATCACTAACTTATATATCATCACATCCCAAACCACAATTGGCGAATTAAGGTCTTATTTATAAAAAAACATGATTCCTTAAAACGCCGATTAAAATAGTCTGTGGTGGAGATTTTACAAGGAAAAGCCTTAACCCCAGATTAAATAAACTGCCTCTTAGGAGTGCTTTATAGGAATCTTGTTTTTATTAGTAAGGCCGTTGGTCTCATTTATAGAAACATAGTTCCATAAAACTTTTCTATTTAAACTGCATTTTAGCAGTGTTTTAGAGGAATCGTGTTTCTATAAACAACACTGTCAAATGATGTCACCGACTATTGTTTTTGGACCACGCTATTTTACCACGAAGGAACCTTCAAACCAGGCCACACTACTTAAAAAAACACAGAATGAGAACTTAAAATCTAGAGCAATAATTACGGAAGCAGCCTATGGTACTCCGCGACATTCTTACTCTTCTCCAAAACATAGAACGATTTAGGCTTTCCGTTCCCCGAAAAATACTTTCTGAACGAGGTCTTCTTAGCTGGGACGTAGTAGGACAGTCCGTTGATCGAATTCGGGTGGTTATCAGTCCCTTTGGGCCATGTCGGCGTGCCTTCAACGTCCACCACGTCATCGTCAAACCTGGCCTGGGGTCGGTTCTTGGCCATTTTCTGTAGGACCGGTATGTTCCAGTGGTAAACTCTAGCTGGTTTCCCGTTGCTGGTCATCTGGAGTGGCAGAGTTCTAGCAGCGGCCGGTGCGGGATCCGAGTGGGAGTAATAGTTCACATTCGGGGGTAGTTTTATGACGAACATTCTGGAATCGCCGGTGGCGTGGCGCCTTCCCTGTTCGGCCAAGCGTTTTCTGTTGTGGGCCGCTGGTATCCTGAGCTTCTTGAGGCCGAGTGAGCTGAGGAGGTCGTGCGTTGTCGGGTCAGCCTTGGAGCGCTCGAGGGTATGGTTCTCATCTGATGCGGAGGAGGCAGATTGGCAGGTGGCCACGGCCATCAGCAGCAGCGTCGTTCTGGAACAAGAGAGAAGAGGAGGTTAGAATACGCTGTGGTAAGTACACGGAATATACAGAGGTAAGGGTGAGCTGGAGTTTTAGTTGAATTTGGTCTCTAAATTAGTGATAAACGTGTAGGTACAGTCGAGAGCTGAGGCTTCTGTTATGAGCACCAAATCCTGTCGGAATCCTGACGTTAGCGACAGCAATTAGTATGGAGTTTGACAGGTAGACGATTGGAATCGTTCAGGATTTGGTGCGCGTAATATAGGGCTGATCTACCTTTGTGTTTTTGCGAAGCCACAGACTAGAGTCGACAGACTTTTACATACTCGCACTGTAAATTGTAATCAGTTACGTTAAGGGTGACTTTGGAACATGTACAAGTTAACCTCTGTTGAGTGTGAAGATAACACTCTGGGTCTCTGATTAGTGGAAAATGTAGTTTATTAACTGAAAAGTCGCAAGATTTTTGTTTATTGATTTTAAACGTCTTAGGCTGAATTGCACCACTTCTGAAATGTCACTTAAGTCGCCATTTAAATTGACTTCTGTAAGAAGAATTTTAGATAAATGCTGTTTAAGACAGTGGTGAAGTCGGTAAAACGCAGATAATTGAAACGCTAAGATATAATAACCTTAACATCAATATGCCTTGTCTAAGTATAAACAGGGAGGTGGTTAGGTAGGTACCACCTTGGTGGTTCTATAAGTACAATGTTAGGTACAAAGGTGCCTATCTTTTGTTCGAGCCAACGGATTCCTGTGCCATTGGCCCTTCAAAGTTTTACTGCTGTTGCAAACGTACAACGTAAGTACTAGGTACAGTCGGCTGCCGCTATGGAATTATTTGCACTTTTTCTATTCTAATTCTATTTCGATTCCGTGGCAATTACTGCGGCCTGTGATTTTCTACGAGTGAAAAAAGTTACAGGTTACCGGAGTCGCGATGGTCTCTTCACGTTTTTTTTTTGGTTGTTTCTGTATTTTGTTTACTTGTTATCTCTGTGTTTCTTCGGCAATTTGAATAAATCTTCTTCTTTTTTCAATGGCATAGGAATAAAATAGCTTGTACACCTCAACCCACTAGTCAGCTTAGATTTTTGGTTGCAACTTGACTGAGTATAGAGTGTATGCGTGTAATCTTTTTGCTCGTATCTTATGAGTGTGTGTGTGTGTGTGTGTGTGCATGCGTGCGTGCGTGCGTGCGTGCGTGCGTGCGTGCGTGTGTGTGTGTGTGTGTGTGTGTGTGTGTGTGTGTGTGTGTGTGTGTGTGTGTGTGTGTTTATGTATGTGTGTATGTACATATGTGTGTGTGTGTGTGTGTGTTTGTGTTGACAGTGTCACAACTTGCTATGATTTTTATGGGTCGCAGCCAAGTGGCAGGCTTTACGCGTGTAAAGGTAAATGTCGACAACAAGTCACGTACACTTTATTCAGCCACGTTGCGGGCAGCTCCAATGCGTGGCAGGCTTTAAGGTTGTGAGTTTCGAACAAAAATTACTTCTGCCATCGACTCTACCCACAATAAAGCAAACGTGATGTCGCAAACTTAGCAACCTTTTGTCCGCGTTCCTAGAACCGTCAAGTCGGCTCGCGCATGCGCAAATAAAACCCCGCTAAGTTATGCAGACTTTATGACATTTCGGTATACTCGCTGCCAGTTTAAACACAACAATGACATGTTAGCAAAAGTAGCTCCAATACCTTCAACTAAATCTTGGTTTGAGAAGTCTCAACGATTCCTAGGAAGGAATTTTATTACTACTTCGTGTCGTCTTAGAATCGGTCACTGTAAATTGCCGGCTCATCTCAGCAGACTATAGTTAATAAATAACGCATCTTGCACGTACTGTAATTCTAACGTAGAAGATAATTTACAACATATATTTTTTTAATGTAATGAATTTCAACCTCAGCGTGAAATATTTCTAAGCAAGTGTTGTGAAATGTGGAATGTGTCACGTAACCGATTTTTAGGTTGAAATTTTCAGAAACTTTTATCTAATGTAGAATTATATGTAACTATCTTTGAATTCGACCAAATAGGGGATGTATTAGCAAAGGGCAAGATAAAAAGTACCCTAAACCACCGTGCGTGCGTGCAACGACTCATGAATGTTGAGGAAGCGAAAGTGATCTGTCAGGATCGTGGCAAGTGGCAGTCCCTGGTAGGTATCTGCCTACTCCTCTGGGATATAGGCGTGAGTTTATGTATGTATGTGTATCTTTGAATCCGTTTCTTCATCCGCAAAGGATATTTAATCTAAAGTAGTTTTTTTTTTTGTTTTAGCTATACTCTTTAATTTTAGTTCAGGTTAATTCTAGATAATATGTAATTGACTGAACTAGTATAAGTATTGCAATGGTAGGTATTTACAAAAACTACCTATTTATAAAAACCACCAAGGATATTTTTTACTGCATTTTAGGATCAATTCTCAGAGAAAATCAGTCTTATTTTTAAAACACAATTTTTAAGGCAGTCTATAAACGTCGATTAAAATAGACTGTGGTGGAGATTTTACAATGAAAAGACATAACCACAGATTAAATCAACTGCCTCTGAGGCATGCTTTAGAGGAATCCTTTTAAGGCCGTAAGTGTGTGTCTTACCCCCGAACTCTAGTACATTAACAATTGGGTATTTGACAAAATATTAGGGGTTAAAGTATGAAATTGCCGTTTTATTGCAATAGGTTCTTTGAATTGACATAGAATCTTCATGGTTTGAGGTTTTCGAATGAAACTTTTTTCAAATGGTTTCTATGATGTTCTTTTTTTAAAAAATGTGAAACATTTGAATATCGACTTTCAATTGTTTTTGTTATTCAATTTAGACAAGAGAGATGGATACTGCGAAAATTCGAGTGATTATGAGGCACCCATTTTTCGTATTTTTTTTATTTTATTGATTTGACGCAAGTGAGTCAATATTGTGGGTAAGGTAACGTTAAACCATGCCGCTAATTCCTGGGTAGTTTGACTAGGGTCGGCTTCCACTATCTCTCTTAATTCATCGTTATTCACCTGTGTGGGCGGTCTTCCTCGTGGCTCGTTCTTTAAGTCGAAATTTCCATCACGAAAGCGTTTAAACCAAAATCGCACGGTGCGTTCATTAGTAGACCCCTCTCCAAACGCAGCATTGATATTGCGGGCTGTTTCTGCCGCGTTAGTTCCGCGTCGGAACTCGTATTCAAAAATCACTCGAATTTTCGCAGTATCCATCTTTCTTGTCTAAATTGAATAACAAAAACAATTGAAAGTCGATATTCAAATGTTTCACATTTTTTAAAAAAAGAACATCATAGAAACCATTTGAAAAAAGTTTCATTCGAAAACCTCAAACCATGAAGATTCTATGTCAATTCAAAGAACCTATTGCAATAAAACGGCAATTTCATACTTTAACCCCTATTATCAAATGAGTTACTTTTAAAACGGAATTTTGTATGAAAATACTGGATTATGACGTCACATTTCAGAGCTCTCTTTTTATGTTTAATCTATTTAAAAATTGTAATAACTAGTAATTGACTAAAAGAGATAAATTTTTCGAGATATTTTGTAATTTTTGTTTTAATCGAGCATACGAAATAATTTATTGTTGATCGTGTCAAACACCGAATTTAAATTTAATCTACTGTAAATAGCTGTCACTTGTATTTTCGTACGCCCTTTAGCCAACGCTGTAGAGTTTGTCAGAGTATTCGTTCGGAGACTTCATAGTCTCGCATATCCAGGAAAATGAGTCTTATTCGTAAAACAGTCAGTCGCTCACAATCTCGTTTGTCACCGCTTATATCAAGCAAGAACTACAACTGAACCGGTAAAAGCGGAAGTTGCTTTTCCTAGCGCTCTTGTTGACCACAAATGGATATCGTATTACTGAGTTCGACGTGGTGACAGACTTTAATATATATCGTGATCGTGGTATGTGCTACCCCACTTACCCCGGATGTACCGTGGTACTGTCGACGAGAATGTAGAAAGTTTTTAGTTAAATTTGTAGGTTGTTACAAGCTATTAAGATAACCCATCGCCTGAAAAAGTTTTCTTCAGAACTAAAGCAGAACTTTGCTTTTATATCATAGAAATCATATAAAAACCTATTTTTATGCCACACCTGGCCAAAAAGCGTGCAAGTTCTCCATTGTCAATTTAATTTTTGTGTTATACTGTAAGAATTGATTAATAGGTAATTTTACTGAAAAATAACAAAGAAAAATGGCACCAGAATTAGACCTACAGAAAGTCACCAAGGAGGTTTATATTTTCGAAAGTATTTCACGAGTGAGTATTTTTCAAAATGTATGATTCCGTAACTTCTCAAATTCTCTAAAAAGCGTAATTGTACCTAAGATGGGTGGGAGATCATTCATTCAAAAGTCAGCAAACCTTCATAAATGCTCACTTAAACCTACTTAAAGCACTTAAGTGCATTCGACTGTATGTACCTCAGATCATACACGCATCATCTATTCGTATCATAGCCTAGTGCTCTAGTTGGCAAGTGATATATCGCCCGGCGACCAATGGTGGTTAGAAATGGGCCGATGTCGGGTAAGGCCCATATTACACTAGGCTCAATACAGGTTTAAGGTACCCTTACTTTTGTTATGCCACGAATAGCTTATGGAGATCTGTCACACAGGATCTTTCCTAGTATGGACTCCAGCCTCTCACATAGGAATAAGTCCTGATTACTCAAATTGTACCTACTATATGTTTTGATACCTCTGTGAGAAGGAAATAAACGATATTACTTACTTACTTAGCTTACAATTACTTTTTTTACCTTTTATTGGCACCGATGCTATCTTTTGGGTCCATCACAAACATATACAGCTAGACACATAGATACACACACACACACACACACACACACACACACATACACACACACACACACACTCGACACGTGCTGAAAAACAGTGCCGTCAATAGGTATGCCTGGCGGCATATTCCGAGAATAAATCTTTTGCTGTCAAACTTAAATTTTAAATCTGTTACCGAAATCGAAATTACTTTTCGAAGTGAAAACTTTTTAGCTTTCTTAACAGTGAACAAACGGAACAGTCACGTTGGGGTCGGTGACGCTGAATGGGATATACTCGGCTTCGGTCGATCGGTGACGCTGAATCGCGTGTACTCGGCTCCAATCGGTCGGTGACACTGAATCGGGTATACTCGGCCTCAGAGTAGTCATTTAAATTTAGAAAATCATATGAGTTTTCACTTCTCTTACGTGGTTATACAAAGAAGGCACAAACCATCTTTTTTATTTGTGAGTGAAATCCGATAATAAATAATGGCTACATAGAATATCTTGTAAAATATCTTGGCTGTTGTTGCTATATTTTAGACATTATTAACTTGGTTTCTCACTCACAAAATAGTAATAATTCGGAAATAGACATTTGCAAGAAGATATGTAAACCAAAAACGTACGAAACGGATCACATAATAAAAATATGACCCAAGTTATAGGACGAACTCGGATAGTGTAATATTAGCCTTCTGAGATTGTGCAAAAATACGCAACTGTCGCCACAAATCACTCGGGTTGATAGGAGATATTTTATGGCCCTCCTGCCGACCAGACCTGAAAATGCAATAGTAGATGTAGGAATAGTTCCGCGATACATTTTGAGTTTCGCGCTCGATTCTGTGAGAACCAGCAACTGTCGTTGAAATGTGGTTTCTTTCCATCGCCGGCCTCAAGTTAGTAGACAGAAATTGTTTGATACGTTTAATATGTAATAAACACATCTAAGGGGGCCCCCTTTATCTTACAACGATTTGAAATATGAAAATGCAATGCTGGACATACAGAGTATTCTCCAAAGGTTCGTTAGAACTTAAGAGTCGTTGTTCTAATGCTCATAAATACAAAGTTTTTAGTAGTCGAGTCGTTTTTTTTGCGAATTTAGTAGGTGTCAAATAGGTTAGCGTAGGTTAGTAAGTGGCGGAAATTGTTTGTATTCACGAGTAAAATGACCCCCTTAATAATATAGGAATTTCCCCTTATAGTATAGGAATTTTGGAAAACACGTGGCATTTTCACTAAAACTTGTCGATTGAATGCGTTCGTCATAAAAACGTCATAACTCGAAAAACGTGACTCTCGGACGCATGAACAAAAAGTTGCCGCGGTCAAGTTTGAATTCGTCGCGCGCCGAATGAAGTGTCAAAATGAAGGGTTTTAGTTTGACATTTTTGTAGCATTCTTCCAATGGCTAATAATTTATTTAGCAATGGGCATAGTAAGTAATCAGTGAGAACAAAAAAATGTATTTTACCTATTCCGAAAACAGTATTTATTCTGTTTCCCTGTAAGAAAATTTAAGTCAAGAAAGAAATATCATGTCTATATAATTTTTTAGCAGAGATCGTCTTTTACCGAATTTCATTCGCCGTAATTTTTTTAATCCGAGTCTCTTTCGTGTTTGGCAGTATTTCAGCAACATCACACTAATATTCAAAACATATTTTTCTTTAAATTGCATGCAGATTTTGTAGACGAACGGCTGAAATGGTAGCTACCGCTTGCCTAGAATAATAGAAAAAAAAAACGACTGTCATTCCGAAACTCTTTCGGAGAGTTCAAATTCCGAACTGCCGTTTCGGCGCGGGGCGCTGCGTTTACAAAACTGCAGACGACAGCGCATGCGCAGTGCGTTGACCGCCGCGGCGTGACCCCGCCCGAGGTCAGGCGGTCACAGGGCTCGCCCACCACGACCGATGGGGTATGTAGATGGGGTGTGTTCTTGCAAAAATTACACTTAAGTGCTTCAAGCGGCAATTAAGTTTTTTTTATTTTTTATGTAGCCTATATACGTCCCACTTCAGGGTACAGGCTTTCTCTCTCGGAGAGAGTATGGGCTTAATAACGACGCGTGAACACCGCGAATTGGCAATTTCAAGCGCTAAGGTAGTGAACACCTCAGACACTCAGGTAACACTAGCCACCAATAGAAAAATAATATCTTTTTTACAGAACGTTCTTGCAAAAAGTGCCAGTAAAATCTCTAAATAATGTTAATAGTGATTTTTAGGACCACGACCGAGAACAGAGGATCACGGACCTGGGACTAGATAGAATTTATGCCAGAAACGGTCGTTTTTGCCGTTAATGCTATCTAGTCTTGGGTTTTTTCGTTAGGGTTCAAGGCCATAGGTCATAAGAATCACTATTAACATGATTAAAAGATAGTACTAATACTTTTTGCAAAAACGATCTGTTAAAAAAGATATGATTTTTTTCCTCGGTGGCGCTAGTGTTACTCTATGGAGCCCTTTAAGGAAAATTACCGCTGGACGCCACCGATAGCCACAAAATAACACTAACATAAATGTGTTCATTTGGACGAGCTATTCTATTCCTAATATTCTTATGATTGTGATTTTCTTCTTATAAAAAGTGACAGCGCGCCGGACTCAAACTGCACATGTTTACTGAATATTGCAGAAAGGTCCTGGAGGACTTAGGGCCAGTTTCTGAATTGAGAATTTTGCTAAGTAAATGGTTAAGTGTAGTGCTGTCTCTTTGAATTTCTCAGAAAAGAGCGTGAAAGAACGTTACTTAAGTATTTACTTAGTGAAATTCTCAATTCGGAAACCGGACCTTAGTATTACTCATCAATTCAAGCAAAATTTCTTATTGGACCAACTATGAAATCGAATAATATCAGCTGTTTCATACGTTTGCTAGAGCTGGTATCAAAATGTAGTATAGGATAGCTGTTGGTTTCGTAATATATTTTTTGGTATCGGAAAGCAGAATAAGTTAAGTTCTACATTACCTTATCTTCAAAACTCTGTTAAACTAGAATAGAAAAGAACGCGTGCAATTTAAATAACAGTTAATTTAAACGTATCTTGAACTTGATATAGAACTATGTTTCTATATCAATAATTTTACGATACAATCATTTTTTGTGTCGGAAAATCCTTGATATAGAAACTTATCGCGAGAACTGTAAAGTTAATAGAAATCCATGTCTACCTTATGAATGATGACATAAGGCATTTAGAAATGGACTCATTGTATTCACGACTCTTTAAATCCCTGCTATTATGTAGCTAAATTTAAAGATATATAATAGCAGCCATTTATAGCTAGTATAGTTTATTTTCAGATATACCAAACATACACAAAAATTTTCATAAAAATCGGCCAATCCATAAAGTTCAACAAATAACACTGTGAAACGAGATTTTTATCTATTAGATAATACCTAAAACGGGAGACGCAAGAGAATACTTTATTTTAGTTAACCCAACCACGACTACTATTAGTAAGCTGGTAAGCCCACTAACGATTTAGCAAGCTTTTGCATCTGTAGGATACTTATTGAGGTTTTAGACGGAGTTTAAATTTGTTTTGTAGGATTTACTTGATGTATGGCCAAAGGTAGTCTAACAAAAAAAAAACTAAAAATAAGAATAAGAAACAAGACTATCTACCAGATGGATATCATGTAGATTTTATCTTTAATACATACATAAACTCACGCCTGTATCCCAGAGAGGTAGGCAGAGACCAGGGACTGCCACTTGCCACGATCCTGACAGATCACTTTCGCTTCCTCGACATTCATTAATCACTAATCATTAAACACGTCGGTTTGGGGTACTTTTTATCTTGTCCTTTGCTAATACATCCCCTATTCGGTCGAAGTATGTCCGCCTGGGTCGTCCCTTACCGGCCCTTCCACCCACATTCGCTCGATATATTTATCTTTAATACGTACCCGTTTATATTGAAACTTTTTTTGACAGTGACATTAAAGTTGTTGTTTTCCTTTTTTAACCAACTTCAAAAAAGGAGGAGCTTATCAATTCGACGCGTATATTTTTTTATATGCACGCACGCCGGTCACTGCGTCCATGCAGCGATTAATGAATGTTGTAGATTTTTTTTGTATTTTTTAAAATTTAATTTACTATTTAATTATTACTAAATCAACGTTTATTAGAATGGTGACAAGAGGCAATACCCTGGTCTCTGCCTACTCCTCCGTGATACATCCGTGAGTTTATGGACGTACATGTACATATAAATGATTAATATAGGTACGTATTAAGACATTCAGAAAACTACTTTCTAGTATTTTCATCGTGAAATTTATTTGTGAGCACGTTTCAATGATGGAAACGCATCTAATCTTAATTTCTCAAAAAGCGACACGCTTGCTGACTGATTTGATGGACATTCATTACTTTTTATGTAGCAATGTATGCATGGCATGTTACGTAAATTAAAATTTCGTGAAAATGTTGGGCACTTTAAGAGTCGTTAAGCTTCATTTAAGGCTGCCACACACAAGCCGTCGTTTTTATTGCGAGGATCTCACGGAAATATGACTTGTTGAACACGGTTTCAATTCCATATCAAGAGTATTCTAGAGGGATCGATTTTTATAAATGTGACTACTAAGCTTTAAAAGAATAAATCTACAAAAAATAACTGGCATGAAGGTGTTCCACTAGTTGTGTGGTTGTGTGAAACGGTTATGTTACGTGAAAGGTACGTAATACGACCAATAACTTGATAAAACGATCTTGACTTCAAATGGACGTATGTCGGGTATCATTTCTACGGATTTTAGTTTAGTCAAATTAACAAATAATTAAAAAAACAGTGAATATTATTATTTATGGTTGTAGCGTTATATTCTGTTCATGGAAATAAAATCAGGCTTCATCATCATCAACCCATTATGTCCCCACCGAGAGGCACGGGTCTCTTCCCTAAGGAAAGTACAGGCCATACTCCACCACGGGGGCCAAGTCCGGATTGGTGGAGGCTTGTAGACTAGTGGCTCGTCTACTGTCAGAAGTTGTCAAGCCGCCCTAAGGCCTCTGACTTGGCTTAACGACTGCCATCTACCGACGGCAGCCGGCACCAACAGCTTAACGTGCCTTGCGAAGCACGGAACCGCTCGGAAAAATGCCACTAGCGTTAGGCATAGACGGCGACCCATCCATGCACTGAACGCGCCCTGTGTTGCTTAACCTTCGTGATCGTTTAAGATCACTCAGGCAGCCGGGGCTACGAGCTGTTCAGGCTCAATCAGGCTTAAAACATATAAACAAATTGTAATACAATAACAGTTACAGTAAGAAATACATGAAATATATACAGATATCTAACCCAATTATAAACCCCATCATCATCATTATCAGCCATTTGACGCCCACTGCAGGACATAGGCCACCTTCGTGGTTTTCATAACCATGAGGAGTTTTGCCATAATCGCCACGCTTGGCAGGCGGGTTGGCGATCGCAGTATGCGGTTGGAATCTCAGGAAGACGCTGCTGCCCGTCTCCTGGTAATTGATTTCCATAGTCGTCTTCTACGACATTCACGGAAGGAAAACCCCAATACTTATTGAAAAAAAATTGCTCAATTACGTGCTCATCGGAAGCACATCCCGACTACGCGGATTTGTGTTCAAGTTGTCAAAGAAGAATATATAGTACACGTGCGTTCGAATGTGAGTTACCTACATATTAAAACCGGCTCAAAATGCGTAGAAAAATATACACGGGAACGAATATGGCTATAAATAAGAACGGCGGTCGTCATTTCCATGAGATTGTACCTCTTAAGCCGTATTATGACCATTACTTATAATTTTTCTAGCAATTTTTGTCTGGAACGCCTCAGTTAAGCTTAGTAGCGACATTCTTTTACATTTTAATAGCGGTTATTTTAATACTTAATCGTAGCTAAATTGATTGAAGTATTCGTTTAAAAGTTGCTGCGCTTTGAATAAAATATTTTTGAGCTTTTTTTTCACAAATTACTGGTCCTTTTCTGCGCGTTGGTTGACTAAGCATCAGCACATTTTTGTCCTGACCACGATGATTTTCTTTTCCTTTTTTTTAGTTAGCTGCGGTTTTTAAAGTTTATTGTCTGCCAGCTTTGAAAAATTAAAGAAATAAGTTAAGTATATAGTCTTGTCTACAATGCAAACTTTGATTAACAGAAGAACAGGAATGACACTATAAGATGAGTTTGATAGATTGACAACTAATTTAACCTTTGAACTTGAAGGATATTATGAAATCCGTGCTCCTTCCACATAGTACCGAGGCACTATTACCAATAATAATTATTAATTAAACGTTATGTGAGTACTGACTTACCCTAATTAAGTATGTATGTTTGTTGAAGGAAATATAACTTCTTCAGCTTCCTCCAATCCATATTTAACGCGTGGGAAACTAATTACACATTACATAGGTAATATACGTCAATATTTACTCTGTTATTATTTTGTAATTAAACGATGCATCGATGTGGCTGTCTTCACAAAACTATTGCGAACGGAAGAACTGCCTTTCTGTCTGTACAAGACCGACCGTAAGCTTTAGGCTTTATTAACACTTCAAAACAAGGAGGAGGTCCGTTTACCGTATCGATATCGGTAGCATTGTCCGATATCCGAAAGAGGATACTCCGGTGGTCCAATATTAATTTGGTCAAGATCTGCTGTAAGAATCGTTATGTAAATCATCAAACTCTTCAATTTGCAATTAAGGCATCTTTACGGCATAATGGTCACAACCATACGGTGATAAAAAATACACTCAGCGCCACCTAGTGTTAAAATTTGCGAACTATTCATTCTGTTTACTGCGTATTTTGAAGGTGGTTTGTAATTCTCTTAACTTGATTTTTTTATAGAAGTTTGCATGTCGTCCGTAACCAGACGGAGTCGAGTGCATATTTTTGTAAATTTGTTGTCGATTACTAAGTTACTTACATCTTACTTAGTATATACACGTACAGTCGCAAGGTCAACGCCCGATTAAAATTTACATTGTCATTGCAAAGTCATCCGTAACATAATTGAGCAGTGTGCAGTTGGTAGCACATCAACCCTTATCTTGATTTTTTTTCCTGAACGCAATTGCGGTAACGACGACTTAGCAACAAAAATCGCGACCATTTCCTATTTATACTCAACATTTGAAACAAGGTTATCTGAGCTCAAGTTTGTACGTTTCTTTTGCTATAAATGTAGTCTTCAGGGTACTTCTGTTTACTTAAAATTTGTGTAGACTAGCAGTCATTGACTGATAGAGTGACGACGGACTGAATGGGAGTCACAGTACAAACGGCAGTTAGTTTATGGGAAGCGTATTATATTTGCATTTACAACAGAGACTTGTTACACGGCCTACGGCCAAATCAAATCATAATTCATTATTTATATTACCACTGACTGGTGCCCGCCACTTTGTTTGCGTGGAAATTTTTATGTGTATTTTCCGGGATAAAAAGTAGCCTATGTGCTATTCCAGACAATATGAAGAGAGATAAGAGCGCTTTGTTGATACGGCCATAATGTCGATCGCAGAATTATAAATAATTTCCAAGATACCATATAGTATAAAAAAAATTGTCTATTATACTAAATATAACATAGGTACCATATTAACCTTCTCTCGAACGACTGTTCATGGACTGCCTCTATATTACGCGCACCAAATCGTGCGTGATTCCAATCGTCAAACTGACAAATTATTATTGAATTTGAGAGTTTGGAACCGATTTCCACCGCTCAGGATTTGGTGCGAAAACTGACAGCTGTTAACAGCAGATTAACAGACTATTAGTGTACGAGAAAATGGGGGTAAGAATATTCTTATTTATTTTAAAATATTTATTATAATTTTTTAAAACGCTGAAACACACGCGTGCATGCAACGACTAATGAATGTTGAAGCGAAAGTGATTTGTCAGGATCGTGGCAAGTGGTAGTCCCTGGTCTCTGCCTATCCCTCTGGGATATAGGCGAGAGTTTGTACAATTTTTTACTAGCCCCCGCAAACCTCAAAGTATTCCATTTGTAAGTAATGCATGGTTTACTTGTGTGCCAAAGTTCCAAAATCGTTTATCCATTTCGGTGATTTCTGCTCACCAGAAACGCGGTTCAAAAAATGTGTCAAGCACACCTTGTGCTAAAAGAGCTTAACATTAATTATTATTTAGACGATAAAGATGCTAGTTCAATGTATTAGTACTAGGTTTTATAATAATACGTTAACTCTGTTAATTAAGGAACATTTAAAGAGACTAAATTTAGAGATTTTCTGTCCATTTTTTCCCCAAAATGATCGAGATGTTGACATGGACACCTAGTTTTACTTGTAACGTTCAATACGTCACAGTTTCTGCGTAATTTTGAATAAAAAAAATTTAATTTTGCGATTAAGTTGGCCATTTCAAACCAATCCCTTAAAATTACAGTACTCTTCTAAACCACCCTGTATATTTTTTGCAACTATTTTATTTGCATAAATAAGCAGTAATGTATTCTCAGCACCTTGCCTAAGAACGTTAACAGCGTTTCTAAATACTTCTAACCGCTAATAGCTGTTAGCATAATACTTTTTTGAATAAAACAAGAACATAACGCGGCTAGCCACGCCCTTATACTCGCAGGAGTGAGCAGAGGCATCTTATTGAACCACTTTTTGTTGTCATACGTTTCGCTCTTCCCCGTACTATGATAGGCAATATACAGATAGATACTGCGATCTTTATTTTGAGCTTGGTATGACAAATAGTATATTGACAGCAAAATTAATATTATTCGATCAGCAACAAAAATTAATACAGTCGACAGCAGATCAACGTTTATATTTTAGTTGCAAAGTCACGTAACTGTGTAGTATGACTAGATGTAAAGGTTGGTGTGCTGTCGACTCTACCTATTAAAATAATATGATCAGCCAACAAATATTTTGGTTAGAAGAATAATTAAATGAGCAGCATGTGTAAAATAAATTTTAATAAAGTACAACAATTTGGAAGTTGAATTTAGAATTTTACTGGTCAGTTTGGAATTTTCTAACGGTAAATTAAAAATTTTCTAAGTTTGTCAATTTCGAATTTTCCACTGGTCAATTTGGAATTTTCTACTGGGCAATTTGGAATTTTACTACTGGTCAACCACTTTCAGATGGTAAGGCACATATTTCTTCTACAATTTCTACGCCGATCCTATCGATCTAAAGGTCGAGCAGCTTATCTGTAACTATAGTGCTACCTTCTTGAAAACGTGACTGGTCGGCGTAGCCGTCTTAACTTGGAATTCGGATAATGAACGACCGCCGCGGAGTTCCTTTGATAGGTAAACAACAACACAACAAGGTTTTTGTTTGAAAGACTAATTCGTAGTGTAAAACAAGCTCATCGGACACAAAACGCTATTTTATGTGTGCAGATTTTACTTCATAAATTCTAATCGGTATAAACAAGCCAACTATTGGCAAGGCTCTTCTCTTTCACGCCAACCTATTCGGTCTTTTTCCAGTATCGACCAATATTTCCCCGCCGGTGATTATTCCCAAATAGTTATTTAGTTAAGTAAATCCTAATAAGCTTGTTTTAGTCTTATTTATGGAGTTCTTTAGTAAAGTAAATTTTCGAAAGTATGCCTTTAACATAAAACACAGCAAAAAATAAATTATGCTTTTTTTAGTTGTCGATGTTGTTGAGCTGTGGGCAACTGCAATTTACTATAACAGACCACTCAGATAGTAATTGGGATAAAAAAGTTTTTATGTATCAGAGACTGGCTACGTTTCTATTTTTTGCGAGCTAATTTAAATTATCGTGTGTCATTGAAAAATGCATCTGCGCCGGTAACATTTTCGCGCTATGATTTTTTACAATTTCAAGTGTCGCCTGAAACCGGACAAATCGTAAGATACACTTCAAACGGTATTCGTGGATGAAGATTCTTCCAAGAATTTTTTTCTTGTTATATCCGGTTCCCCGCCTCACCTAGATTTTGTCCTTATCAGCACTATAGTAGATACATACCAATAAAAGTCTTTTTCCGCGCACATCGCACAGAGCAGTCATTAGCAGTCAACAGCTGTAACTCTGTTTAAAATTATTATTATTGTGCTTCTGTTTCCATCAATAAACTGCAACAGTGTACATCGGTCCTTTGATTTTTGGACCCCCGGAGGTCTGCGCTGCGTAATAGCAACCATGTATCGTTGGTATAACGAATTCAAGCACGGTCTACTAACTTCGGGAAATGAAGAAAGAAGTGGTCGCCCTTTGACGGCTGCATGTTACAGGGAAAAATGTAATCCCAGACAATAGGTGAATTACGTATCAGGAGATTCTGCACATATTAGATCGAAGGCCTCCACGAGATTCTACTCCTGCATCTTCGCTTGAGGGGGATAGGTAGTTTCACGCTGGGTGCCGTACAACGGTCAGAAGCAGACCCGGGTAGGTAGAATGGTATGATATGATAAACAAATTTGAAGCAGGCTCGTTTCGGTGAGTTTACGACATCATTACAGATGATGAGTTCTCGATTTATCAATGCGACCCAGAAACGAAGCGCCAGTCGATAGTTTGGAGTGTTTCAAAACGAATCAACGAATACCAAAGTGAAGCGATCTAGAAGCAGGGGGAAGATTTTGATCGCGAGCTTCTTCAATTTGACTGGCTATTTGGTATTAATCCCTTTACGGAACCAAAGAAGCAACCACCCCGAATGGTATACATGCATGGTAGAAGTTTTCTCTGTTGTGTGTGAGCAACAAGCGACCAAACACAGAGCTCCGCGGGCTACTGTTCCACCACGACAACGCGCCCGTGCACACCGCGCTCAAAACAAGGGACTTCCTGGGCCCTTCTTACAGCTCTGACTTAGAACCGTGTGACTTCTTTTTATTCCCGAAAATAAAAAATGAGCTCAAAGGGATACAATTTTCGTCGCCGGAAGATGCGCTATTAGCGTTCGAGCTGGGCTGTAAACGAGGTGTCCGTGGCGGACTGCAAAGTGTTTCGAAAACTGCAGACTCATGAAACTTTGTATAGAGGTCGGTGGTGAGTACTTTGAAAATATTTAATAAAATAAACAAAACTAAAATCTACTTTATTTTATCATCGCAACACTTTCTGAGTGTCCCACGTACCTTGTAGCCATTTCCTTCAGTCGATCTGCCAATAGCTCTAGATAAGGTTACCAACAGTTAGTATTTGACATAAGCAGTATGGAAGAACTGTAAAATGAATAATAATACCGTCCATACCACACAATGGCAAAGAAATGAAAGCAGTCAATGGCAAGGACATCACAAAGAAATGTAAAACTATAAAATGTTAACAAACGGTACGTTGACTGATTGTATTGCGCAAACGGCCGTAAATAAACTGGCATAGATTTTGATGTCTCTGGCTACATCTGTTATGGCATTACATAGTGTAAATTGCAAATGGCGCCTAGGCAAAGGCGGCAAAATTTTCTTTTTCTTCTTTCTGCATTCTCGCCAGCCACGATTAGTTGCAAAAAGTAATTGCGGCCAGTTGACATTTCTGATGGATTGGAGTGTGCAGAGCGGGAAAAAATGTAGTTTGATAAATTTTGCGCACTTGATATTTTAATTAATCCCTTTGTCGGAATAAGTCCCTGGTGGTTTGTACCTAGCTAGATATATTATTCATAAATATGATAATTTATTTATTGTATAGTGTCATATTGTACATACATGTTTTGAAAAAATTTAAAACTATGAAACATCTAGCAGAAAAAAAGCAACAAAGAAAAATACCTACACGATCAAATTTATTCGAATCAAACCGCTCCATACACACACCCGACCGCCGCCGACTCAAGGGTTTCTATAAAGCTGACAGCATTGCCGCGCTGCATGCACAGCAAGGGAGATCCTCCGCATCAAATACGCCCCACAGTAGGTAGTCGAATCTAAAACGGTAGGTTAATCATAAACCAGTATTCTGGGAAACTTGCTTAGAAAATAACCTCACTTACGTATTTGATTAGTGAAATTCTGACACTGAGGGCTAGCATTATGCAAAAACAATACCGAAACTGAAACTGGCCGCTGAAAAAAGGCGCGCGTTTCTTCATTCAAAGATTCGTTCGCGTGCGTGTGCCAAATCGAGCGGCACTAAGCTTGTCTCGTCGTCGGCAAAAAAAGCAACAAGATTAGGTATCTCTCGATCTCGGTCCGTGGTGTGCGCTTGGCTTAATTACTTTTAATTGACACTGAAATTCGTGGAAACGCCTCTCGTGAAAAGCATCTTTTGTATGACCCGGAAAAAATATGCTAAATCTCTTACTGAAATTTGAACAAATCGTTTGTGTACAAAGTTTGAAATAACCAACATTAAACAAATGAATGCACTTTCGAGAAATCTTGGACCAAGAAAAAAACACACTGGCAGCCTTCCCATTCAGAGTAAAAAAAAAGTTTAGAAGTCCATTGGTTTTCACTTTGTTATTTTTCAGTCTGTTGGGGGTCCATTCTGCCACCATAACCGCAATAGTATATTTCATTACGAGTGCAGAAAGCCTGTCATTGCAAAGAGTTCCGACAAATGTCTACCCGAGCCGAGGCGCAGCCGAAGGTGAGGGTTGACAGTCGGAACAAGTTGCAATGACGGTTCCGCACGTGTACTGAACAACTATTTTTAATACAGTTGCGAAAAAATTAAGCAATTTAATAAAGAAAATTTTTGGAAAATGGCGCCAACCGTAAAAGAATATAAGCAGAGATTTTTTTTCTTCACCCATTCTGGGTAGGCAAAGGGAACTATGCCCATACAGCCAAGTCTTCAGCAGAATTTTTTTATTGATATGAAATGAAAATGAAATTTAATGAGATGAAATGAAATGAAACCTAACCTAACTCATTGAATCAAATCATTAAAGTAGTGGCTTCTTTTTAGAAATATTTGCATGAATCATAATATCATATGATTTTTTTTTTAGTAAAAACTTCTTGGTTGGTTTTTTCTATTTAATAAAATAGACATTATTTTGACAGTTGGGAAAGAGAACGCACGAGTTCGGAAAAGGTAAAGAAAAAGCTCGAGTATGTAATAGCCCACATCCCGAACGCTATACGTCCCTGCAATACGCCACTTTTTGAGCAACTGTATTAAAAAGCTATTTTATTTTTAAGACTCCACAATAATGTAGTAGTTGTAATTTAAATACAAAATTATATTTTTTTACCGGACTGTTGAAACAAAAAAGAGTTTAGCGTTCATGTTTATCTGTTTCTTTATTTCACTATTCCCAATTTCTTTGTCTTATGTGTTGTGCTAATAGAACCCTTATGTCACCCCGATAAGGGTAAATAAGCTTAGTTACCCTACTTTATGCGGGGCGGTGTTTTTTTAGAATTATCAGAAATTATCTAGGACCCATCCAACGTAGAGTTTGACATTATGAGGTACACACACTCTTGATTCACTTGAATCCATTAACAAGGCAGATTAGTATGACTAATTAACCATTAAGTAACAAGATTTATTGCGAATGTGTAGCGTCTTTTATAAAGACAGAAATTTCATGATATTACGATAAGTGACTATGATAAATGATTACTTAGTTGAGGAATTGTCTAGCAATGTAAGAAACAATTTTTTATGACTATTGTGGATATTTATTCTTGTACTTTTTCTCTAGTAGATAGATAAGTATTATATAAATTCTACTGATAGCAGGTTTTTCTTTGACTTTGGAGTTCACCTCACTACTTTGTATATTTTTCGAGTGTTTTATACGTAGGTACAGTCGAAGGTTCAGCAGTCCAACCTTTACATTTTAGTTGCAAAGTCGTCCATAAGGTAGCTGAATGGAAAGCAAGGATGTGCACGTTGATGTATTGTCGAATGTACAATGTACAATGGACAGCGAGTGGAAGTAGAGTGCATGTATCGACCCTGTGAATTGAAAGCCTCGCATTATGTAGTGTGATCGAGATAATTTTTCAGGAGGAAGAAAAATACATCTGGAGTAACTCATTCATTGCCGAGTTAGGTTAACAAAAATATATATAAACTCAGTTATAAAACCTTGCTTTATTTAAGTTCAGTGTTGTTTGTAAATACGTAAGTATAGGAAACATACGTTTTTTAACAAAGTACTTAGCGAGATTACCTCTAGGAAATATAAATAGATTCAATTCAGTCAACCTTTACATTTTTGTTGCAAAGTCATCCTTAACGTAACTGATTAGAGTGCACGTACGAAAGGGTCGACGTGCCTAGAGGTGACCAACCTTTTAAAGCCCTTTGCATAAATAATATGTGTGAATATAATAGTTCCCTATCCATTAAAGAAAACACTAAGTCAGCCATCCAGTAATTTTCCCGCCTGTTTGCACTTGGCAAAGCCAACTGAACATTAACCATGTCGCCATTACTATGAATATAGATTAGACACGCTCCTCCAGAGATTAATGGACATATCGCGAATGCACAAACTGGTTTTAATCAGTATAGAAAATAAAAGGCCTTCACGCTGAACGTTGCATAAGTACGTGAACCACTATCTTGGATGGTCGGTTAGAATAGAACACGAAACAACCCGCCTGCCAAGCGTGGCGATTATGGCAAAACCCCTCATGGTTATGAAAACCACGAAGGAGGCCTATGTCCTCCAGTGGGCGTCAAATAAGTAGTTGATGATATTTATTAAATTTTGTTTGATTAATTTTTTATTTCATTTTGTAATTTACAAACTTTGGCCTTTGCATCTACGTAATGAGATGATTTATACAGCGTCCGGTGTCACAGTCACTGACACTAGATGGGGAAGGGGACCACTCGGACGCTGCAGTGCCTCGGCCCAGCCCACAGAAAAGACAAGTCACTACGCGCGGAGCCAACAAAGCCGCAGGTTTCCTCACGTTGTTTTCCTTCACAGTTAGCACGTCGTATTGCTACTACGAATTCGCAGATGTGCGTAACTTTGAAAATAAATAAAGTCACATGCCCGCACTGGGAATCGAACCTGGGTCTCTCGCCTCCGAGTCCATGGTTCTACACACTAAGCTTCCACCGTTACAAACGAATTACATATGATTATTACCCGAAATATATATTTTCTTTCTACTTTCTTATATCTTTCTCAGAGGAAAGGCGTGTGTCCTGCAGTGGGACGTATAGTAGACATCAGGTCAATCTTTACATTTTTTTTCTAAAATCACCCTTAACGTTACTGATTAGAGTGCACCTGTGTGAAGATTGATGTGCTGTCGACTGTAAAAAGGCTGAGTAGGGTTATATGATGCATACGGATATATCTCTAAGAAGTTACGTGATAAGAAAAGATTATTCTTGTGTACTCAACACCAGACTTGTTGAGTACTCCACCAGAGAAAATAAAACGAGGACAATAATCAATTACAAATAGAAAGGGACAGTGTGGCTGCCATTATTGCTAACAGCTGCTAAAAAACTTGTTTTTGAAGTAGGGGACTACTTTTCTTCAGTCTATTGATTTGACCGATGCACTCTAGACCTCATTACATAATTAATTAAATTAGAGATTACACCGAGATGATATCATGGATAATATTAAAAGAAAGCAACCCGCTATCTTCACTTGCACATGCTCTCTTGTCAACTGCGAATCGCTGAGGTATGAATATGAAAATATTTGGCTTGATCATGCCATTGGCATCACGCGAACACAGAACATGCTCGCACAGAAGCCGGGGTAAAATTTTTTAAAATAAAAAAATATAATTTTATTTAAAAAAACCGGCCGAGTGTGTGTCGGGTTATGCACAATGTAGGCTTTCGTAGAATGACACGGTTTTTACGTGCTTTACAGAACTAACAACTTCGTCAAAGTTACTTTGAAAATATTCAATGGAATTTATACGAAGTTTTCCTTTTGTAAGTTGGTCGCCTATTACTCGTTAACTTGTGCCCTGCTCTAACAAAAAATGGTGCTTTAAAGTTTAATGTTTCGCTGCGGATCCCTAAATCCAAAAAATGATTATCCTACACTCACAATATTTTTTAAGCGACCAATCCAACGATACCCCACTCGATGGTATTGGCAAGAAATAAAAATGGCAACCTTAATTTAAGAGAGAGGAGTTACACTAAAAAAAATTTTTTCTAAAGATTCTATCCAACAATTTTGTTGGAATGATTAATATGTATGTCTATGCAATTTCAGCCTTCTAGTACTTGTCTCTGTGTTAAGCGGACAGACAGACAGACGAACGGACATGGCGAACCCTTATAGGGTTCCTTGTTGACTACGGAACACTAAAAATATAATAAGGTTCTATTACGGAGCACAGAACCCCTTTTTAGGATTACGAATATTGGAGTCCATTGCCCTATACCTACCCATAGTGTAATGACCCATAGTGCTGGGTTCTAGCTAAGGGTCCTGAACTGAATAAAAGAAAACATATTTTTGTCACGGATATTATGGACGGAACCCTCAGTGAGAGAGTCTGACTTGCACTTTGCCGTTTGTTCTTTAATTGATGCCCATCAATAAAATTCAATAATTTGAGTAATGTTGAGCATGTCTTAGGACCTTGCCAGCCCCGGGAATCGAACTGGGCGCTTTAGATGGAACCGTTCTACCAACCCACTTGGCGCGTGAGATGCATAATGTACCTAACGTGTTCTTTTTGTCATTGTTCAGTGACGCGAGTACAATGTTCACATGAAACAGGTGAAGTGATTTTTACTTTTATTGCCAGTTTCCAGTGAACAAAAAGACTTTGTGCATAATTTAATCTCCATTGATCGGTTTTGAGAAACGATTAAATTTTAATGCGTCTAGCACTGTTTACTGGAAGAAAGTGAAAAGAAAACTGTTGGTTGTGGAATCACTGTAAAACTATTTAGTTTGAAACTAATTCATCTAATTATTTTGTAAGGTCACCTTTTTTTATGGAGGTCAGTGGAATTTTCTGAACATTTTCCGGAACGCACCTGGAAACTTTTTTTTTCACAAATCCTTTTTCGCGGCAACAAGCCACCACGTGTCATCACGCCAGCCAGGGCCATGCGCGAGGTCGCCGACCCGTTAGCGCATAGCGGGAAAAGTCCATACGAGCGCCATTTAGCACAGCCCACACCTTGTTTACAACCTGCCAAAGTGCAATATTGGGGACGCGATGAGAACTCGCTAACAAAGCGCACCTAGAGCTCGGTCATGACGCACAGGGTGTAACACAAATGAGGCGAAGTAGTGATACGGTAATCTGTTGAATAGAATCTCTAGACAATCTTAGTCTAGGACAAGTCGACTTTATTCCTACACCTAGCCATCGAAGGTAAATGAAGTCAAGATTACGTCGTGCCGACCCGTGCCTGATTTTTCCCTTTACGTCGCTTCCAGTAACGCCGCTCATATTGTTAGGTGGAGAGTTATTATCCGAAATCACGCCGGAACACGAAAATAGTTTGGAGTGACTTCACTACTTCTTTTAAAGCAGCGGAATTTTCAAAACAGCTTTTATTAGATTAGAGGAGATAAAAAGATAAGCGCATCACATCCTTGTGACATACTCGTACCATTTCATAGCGCGGCATAGCATGGCACAGCATGACATAGCTTCAATCAATCAATTAATTTTATTTACTTGAACATCGTCGTTCATATTGTGAAATGTCACAAGTCAAAAAAATACGGCATATGGGTGTAATTTTTTACATAATACATTTTTTTACAAACTAAATACCATGCCATGCATTATCTACATAATAAACAATATCAGCAGATGTTTCTCCTAGTGTTCACGTTGATTGCTTGTATTTAATTTCCGGTTAAATTGGATGATTTCTTCGAGAAACTCACTTGTTTTGTAGAAAACTAAGTAGTTCTCTTGTTCTCTTAAAAAAACGTAGATATTTTCGAGTTCTCTCGAAGACTTAAATTAAATAGTTGGTTCTTGTACCCACGTTTTGGAAGCCAGTCCGAGAATACCTTTGTCAAACAATGCAATAATGGTGTTTCGTGGGGGTTTGCCATTATCATATTATGTTTATTACGTTGACTTTTGATATTTAAACAAAGTTGTGGGTTGCCTTTGACAAATACGGCTACCTTATAGATGTAAAGGCACGGGAATGTCAAGATTTATAGTTTTTTTAAATACAGCTGCTAGTGTCAGTACGTTTGAGGTGGCACATTTTTCTGAGCTAAAAGACAGTATCTCTATATAGGTACACTGTTACCCCAAAATTTGACAACTTTCTAACCCTACATAAGCAGGCTATATACGTTTCATTGGCTTTCTCTCAGAGAGACAGTAACTAACCTAACCCTACAGAAAATAATAATAATAAATTTTTGTTGAGACACACGTATCCATGTTATATTAGTAAAAACGAGATATGTATTCTAATTTGACATCAGTAAAATTGAAATCTCTCCGGAATATTTTAACAGCATAATCTTTATTAGAATCATACTGTAGACTACATAGTCTAAGTCAAAGAGGGGAAGGAAATTGTTAGGTAATAGCTATTTAGGCTCAGTCACAGTCACAGTCACAGTCGGGACTCTCGTCATAAAATATGCGAGTGTGGAACAAAAAGTTATATGTACTTGCGAATATTACAAACTCTACATACCTACTATACGGGCTTTTCACGCTCAACACTCGCCGTAGAAATACTTATGCATGTGTTATTGAAATAACCGAAAATCCAAAAACCCTTTTTAAAGTAGTTATGATGTATATCGAAACTGGATTTTACCACAGAGGACTGGAAATAGTGCGAATAAAAAAACTGCAAAGTGATAATTGCAAAGTGGGCCACGCGCAGAGTAGAGTTCCGTAGAAGGAGGGTTTTTTTACCTACTTTACAGAACTAACGAATTTGTACGAAGTTTCCGTTTTATAAGTTGGTCGCCTATTAATCGTTAATTTGTAAAGCCTACATAGCCATGATAATTTTCCTTTTAAGTTCATTATATGTGCTACTGCCCTGAATTTTGTCAAGTTTCTAACATCAACCGTTTAGCCCGGATGGGCGCGGGAACCTAGTCCCCTCCCTCCCCCCAGCTAAAAAAATTGTGCTTTAAAGCTTAATATTTCGCAAACAGATCCCTAAATAAAAAAATGGTTTCCTACTCTCACAATATTTTTAAACGATAAATCTAACAATACTATAATGCATCCCTAAATTTTGCGGTAAGTACAATAAAAAAAAATTAAGGATTTTATCTTACCGTTCTGTCGGCGTGATTAATATGTATATCTATGCCAAATTTCAGCTTTCTAGGTAGTACTTATCGCAGACAGACAGACGGACGGACATGGCGAAACTATAAGGGCTCCTTGTTGACTACGGAACCCTAAAACCAACATCATTTAAAAAATCAAATTACTCTAAAAATTAAAACCTTATTAAACCTTTTTAGACACATATGAAAGTATAATACACATAAAGGCATAAAACATAATGTAACGAGATATCTGGAATGGATAAATGCTTCAATAAACGTCGTATTGAGGCGACAGTAGCATTGTGACGTCACAGTTTGCGCTCATTTTGAATAGTGTTTTTGTACTACGTAATTAAAATTACTCTTCACACCTGCTATTCAGAAAAGATCCCTTGATTCCCTCAAATGAGGGATCAAAGTTGTACTTTTCTTCCCTGATATTCTAGTTTTTTTTTTATTGCCCTCAGCATGATCCATGTGCAGATTTTCACAAAATGTAATTCCAATTCGATTTTTATTTTGTTGCAATCGATCATAATTGTCTTTCACGGCACATATTGTGTTTGATTTAAATTTTCCTTATAGCAGGTGTGAAAAGCAGTATGTGTCACTCGGTAGCAAAATTATTTCCGTCTTGGGCGTAAACACTTGAATCCCTCGCTACGCTCAAGATTCTACTTTAGAATCCCTCGCTACGCTCGGGATTCTATTGTAGAATCTTTTGCTTCACTCAGGATTCAATATACCGCCCTCGCCGTAAATATATCATTTTGCTCCCTTGAGACACAATCTACTATTTCGTAACCTGTCGAAAAGTAATAATTCTAGTCACGTAGTACAAATTATAAAAAGTATTATTCCAAAGTCCTGTACCACCATTATGAGATGACATCAAAACCCTTGCATTTTTTTTTTGCAATTTCTCAATTCAGCAACGGCGGCTAGTCATTAAATATTTACATCGATCTATCGTTACTTTTATCCCATGACTCAGCGGGGCTTGCGGTAAAACGAACCATTTATTCAAAGTGAATCACTTGGGATTCACCGCGGACACACATGCCGTGGGAATTCAGTACGGTAAAAAAAACCAAGAAATGCTTTTTATTATTCATTGTGAAAGTGACCCCGTATTTAGCAGGTAAGCTGTGCTTGCGAGTTGCGACTACGTTTGTCTAAGTTTCAGATAAAGGTAAAAAAGAGATTTTAAAACACTCCTCAAATGTAAGTAAGGCCACTGTGTTTGAAGATTGGGCGACAGAGAACGTTTTGATAGGCATAAGCTTAAAATCCTTAATTATACACTTGTTTCATACAATTTTGGAACTTCACGCAGTCGATTTGTATGAAAAATTAAATGGAATATTTTAACCCTTTACTTATGGGAAGTGATTAAATTTAACCGATACCACAGAAATGTTCAGGTTGTGGGTTATTTCAATGACACGTAGAATTTTATTGAAGAATGTTAGTTCAAACGACACCTCACTGTCTGACATCCTAACATCCTGACTCGACACTACGTTTAAAGCTCGTCTATGGTGACTCCTCTACGCAGACTTGAGTCTCCTTGCGCGCGTTAGCATGTTAGGTGTCATACAAGATCACCTTCACGTGAAGAACAACTAGGAAAGTTATGAACCACTCACTTTTCTGTTGAGAAAAGCGGAAAGGAAATGTGTGACTCAGTATGGAATGTACGTTTGAATATTTATATCTTATTGATTGGAAGTGGCTTTAAATAGAGTAGAGGTGAGGACCGTATCTGATCTACTGCCCCGTCACTTTTGACGCTAATTTGGCCAACTTTGAGTTTAGTGTTAATATTTTAATGATGAAGACAAGGCATGGGAGCGAGTCATTTTGGTATCGTTTGACAGATTACTAATTCAGCCGACTTGCCTTAGAATTGAGTGTATTATTTAATTATTTAGCCAAGACTTGTAAGCGAGTCATTTTGGTATCGTTTGACAGATTACTAATTTAGGCAACTTGCCTTAGAATTGAGTGTATTATTTTAGTATTTAGCCAAAATATGTAAGTGAGTCATTTTAGTATCGATTGACAGCTTATTTTAGGGTTAGAAATTAAGGGAGAATGTACCTAAATACATATATTATTATGATATTATTGTAGGAAAAAAGTAAAATTTTAATGAACAGCAAAAACACTCGTTTTCATCCTTTTTATTCGATACTAGCTCTTAAGGCTAGGGCGATAGAAGCTGTGAGCCAAAGAACCGGACAAAACCTAGAATTTCTAAATTTCCGGCAAGAACTGCCTGCTTTTCTGATGAAAACAATTAATGTAAGTGAAAACGACATCACAATGGCGTCTAACTACGTGACTGTTCTCTGAAGCGATGTAAAAAGCTAAAAACGTGATGTTGGCTTGACAAATTGATTATTTTTTAGTCTCCCGAGTGATATAACGGCTGTTTCCTCATTGCTGTCCGTCTTTAACCAAGTAGGTACCTTATTAACTTAATTCCGGAATAAATCACTTACTTGATTTTTTGTCGGAAGAGTCCGAAGAAGTATCGCTCGTATTCTAGGAGTTCTTACGAAAGTTTTAGTTAAAAAAAAGAGTACCTATTACGTACCCCTTTATTTTTTTGTGGTACGGACTCCTAAAAAAAGAGAAAACCGGCCAAGCGCAACTCAGACTCGCATACCGAGTGTTCCATATTACTGTCAGTATAAAATTACTTAGCAAAATTGTGTTTTATTTTATTTCAGATCGAACGGGAGTTCAACACTCACGTTTCATCATCATCATTAGCCTATGCTTGTCCACTGCTGGACATAGGCCTCTCCTATTGCACGCCACTGAGCACGGTCCTCGGCTACTCTCATCCAGCTCTTGCCAGCCGCCCTGCGAAGATCATCGCTCCACCGAGTCTGAGGACGTCCTACACTACGTTTACTCACGTTTGGCCAGTTTTTATTGTTTGTGTTACATTATAGGGATGGACTCTCTGAGAGAAGGCCTGTGCCCTACAGTGGGACGTATATAGGCTGCTTATGATAGGTTTGGGCTTACCTCTTTGGTCTAGCTTAAAACACTTGACTAACAAAACAGAGGTGGTGGGTTCGATTCCCACTGGAGGCCGCCGCCGTAATTGTTTTGTACAAATGGCCTTAATCTGGGTGTATTTCCTTGTCTGTTTACCATAGCACAGGGTATTCTAGTTTGTCACCAGTAGGTACAAGTGATTATTTTGTGTGGAAGTTATTTAGGTATTTTATTAATTTACTACGCCCTTCCTGAAATACACGTGTTCTCTGCATCATTAAGAATATTTTTTCAAAGATACCATGTATGGAAACACATGGTGTTAGCGGAGATGTAGAACGCCGGCGTCTCATTCGGGAGGTCGTTGGTTCGAATCCAGGCATGCATCAATGACTTTGTTTTCTAAGTTACGTACATTTGTGAAGTTATAGTAGCAATACCACACGCTAACTGTGAAGGAAAACATCGTGAAGAAACCTGAGTGTCGGAGAAGTTCACATACCGTCCGTAGCGCTTGAAGTTGCCAATCCGCAGTAGGCACGCGTGGTGATCAAGCCCATACTCGCTCTTTGAGAGAAGGCCTGTGCCCTACAGTGGTACGTATATAGGCTGCATTAGCAAGGAAAAATGGAGGCTTAGGATAGTGAGGTTCCAAGTTACATTTTTTGCATATTTATGCAGAAATACATCTAGTGTCGTACTCCGAAGTTTTCTTCTCAAGGAACCGTATCGGAATTTTCAAGCTTTCTTTTAGAAAATGAATTTGACATTTCAACGGGCAATGTACTATATAAAACATCGGGACCTCAAACAAGTGTAGCATTCGTTTATTTTATACTTGTAGATCGCTATGTTTCCGTGCTACAAAACTATGAATTTAATAATTTTGTTTTATATTTTAACAACATTAAAAAAATTCTTAAAAAAATTTAATGGTATTTCTTAGCTAAGTTCGCATTGGTGTTCAGTAAGCTTTTGGGTCAAGCGTTTGTTTTTCGTCGTCATCATTTGACGCCCACTGCAGGGCATAGGCCTCCCTCATGGTTTTCCAAGCTTCCCGGTCTTGCGCCGCCCGCATCCATCGACTTCCCGCCACCATAACCAGGTCGTCAGACCATCTGGTGGGGGGCCTGCCCACGCTGCGTCGTCTGGTCCGCGGTCGCCAGGTCACAATTTTTTCGCCCCAACGGCCATCCGTTCTCCGAGCTATGTGCCCCGCCCACTGCCACTTCAACTGAGCAATTCTTCGAGCTATAAATATATCGCTGTTTTTAAACACGCTAAATAACCCTAGCTGGAGGTGAGCCAATGACTTCGCCTTCTCACTAAGTACTTATTTGTTGATAGAGTCAGGTCACCGAGATTAAATTCTATATTAGGTATGTATTTTTCTCTTAAACTAACTATCGAGCATTAACTTAACTTGGTACCTATAATAGATTCAGTGGGAAGTCAGTGCTGTGGGCAACACACCTGCAGCAATTACTGAGTACATTT
Organism: Yponomeuta evonymella; assembly: GCA_963969515.1. NCBI lineage: Eukaryota > Metazoa > Arthropoda > Insecta > Lepidoptera > Yponomeutidae > Yponomeuta > Yponomeuta evonymella. Next base: position 4,210,242 of record OZ018354.1, read on the forward strand.
TACCGCCGCATGGACATAGCTCGGGTCCCCTATTCGTTGTGTTCTGCCGTGTTTGTTATTATTATTGTAAATTTGGTACGCGTAATATAGGCGCAAGACTTCTACGGAAATAATGAAGAAAGAAATAAGAGGTGACAAAGTTTAACAAACCATTCATTTAAAAACTCACTAGTTCCTCGGCCGCCGTTCGCATTGGTATTAACTTAGCCCTGTGGACGTGCGTGACCCCACCCTGTCTGCTTGACTAGCCCGCAAAATAAATGCATGGAAAAAATAACCTGTCAAACAAGGCGGGAACAGCAAGGAGGCGCCATTAGAATAACCATAGACAAGAAATATGACCCTTCGTTTGCTTTTTATTTCAGTTAAAATAATGGGGTTGTAAAGTGGCTAGTATGCATTTAAGTGTTATTTTATTATTGACACCTATCTTGGTTTGTACGCATGTATGCCTGCATACACAAACTCACGCCTATATCCCTGGAGATAGCTAAGGCAAGAGTTTGTCACTAGCCACGATTCGCTTCATCAACATTAATTAGTCGTTGCACGCACGCATTATAAAATATGTCATTCGTTCGTTGGTGGGAGTATATACTATATTGTTATTGAAATAAGGCATAGGCTGAAAAGGGCAGAACCGGGATCAATAATTGAACCACTTCCTATGAGCACAAGTTTAAAACACCTACCCTATTTTTTTCTTACTTTTTCATATAAATAAACCGCGTTAAGTTTTTGAAAAAAAATTCAAAATTTAAACTTCTGCTTATGGCAAGTGGTTTAACTATCAATTTTGACAAAACACTTTCAGGTTTTGCATCATATCAACAACACGTTTATAATTCGCTCTAGAGTGTATATTCCCAAACAACCAAATTTTAAGGTGTTGTCGAACCACCGGTCATTCACTTATGATCTACATTTTACAGTCTAATTTATTCAGTAAAACTGTTATTCTGGTATGTTAGGTGACCAAATAGTTTGAATATAAATCTGCCACCCACGTTTTGTTAATAAGCAAAAAACCAATGGATCGAAATGTTACTTAGTTCAAATTGCATATTAAGTAGTCTTGATTAAAATTTAGTGGGCATTTTGAAGTGGCGTTGGGGTACGCTTTGCATTTTGTATGTATTGAATATTAACGAAATATGCACAAGTTTCGGGTACTTTTTGTCTTGCCCTTCACTAATACATGGTGTATCGAAGTATGTCCACCTGGGTCGTCTCTTACCGGCCGGGCCCACACTAGTCGTTATATTCCTTTCGTCAATCTTTCTTTCTTATCGTCTGTGCCTGCCCCTACGAGATACAGGCGTGAGTTTATGATAATATAATATAAGTTTCTATATTGTATAAAGGCCATAAAAATAATTTAAACAATCTTACATAACCCTACTTTTGATGTTACAGTTGGTTAGAACACATAATGTAAGTAAATAAAAAAGGAAAATTCTGATGCATTGCAGTAAAAGCGAGTAAAGACGGAAAACTCTATTTTAAGTCATAGTTTTCTCTATAAATAGTTAATTTGTCATGGCTGCCCTAGAAACCTTCGTAATGTATTGTTGTGATCATAACACCCGCTGTTAGAATCAAGGAAGACGAAGAAATGAAAGTAAAATATTTTATTACTCTCTTTTTCGTAGAGCCCTTTGAAGGGAAATGGTTACCTTTCTCTCAGTTACTTTAATAAGTTTAGAAATTGCATTTATACGTACCCAGTTTTTCTGCATGAATTTATTGTTGTAAATCTGGCTGTTTGTATGGCAGTTGTTCTGACAGGTAAAAAAAAATGTTTTAAATCAATTGAAGTCCTAGGTAATTGACACTAGGCTATAGTCTAGTCTCTAGGGTCTAAAAATAGCTAACACCATTATTGAGGTATACGATATTCACTTTTCACAAAAATATCTTTTTAGGGTTCCGTACCTGAAAGGGAAAAACGGAACACTTATAGAATCACTTTGCGTCCGTCCGTCTGTCTGTCTGGCAAGACCCTTTATCTCGGGAGCGCGTAGAGGTATAAGGTGGAAATTAAAACCATATACTCAAGTCTACAGTTTCTTGAAGATGTGTAAAAATCAAAGCTATAAGTCAATGTACAAAATCATACGGCCGTTTATGCCGCAAAAACGTACTCTCTCTGAAAGAAGGCCTGTGCCCTACAGTGGGACGTAAATAGGCTGTTTATGATTTATAATATGTAAGTACCTACAAATATGTACGGAACCTCTATTGGAACCCTCGGTGGGCGAGTCTGACTCGCACTTGTCGGGTTTTGTTTATTTTTTCATATACCTTATTAGCGGGGATCGCCCCTTATGATGCCACCTTCGTAGCCTCGTAGGCGTAAATACTTTCTCTTAATAAGGTCAGTAAAATCAATTGAAATAAATAAGTAAGTCTACCGTAAAAATAATAAAAACCTCATGAATATACATAGCAGGTTATCTCGGAAGCCTTAAATCTAGGACTGTAAGTACTTAAAAGGATATGCTAGTTTTTGCTCCGAACATAAGTATCAGTTATGGTTAGGGTGACAGCGAGTTTCTGTTTCATCGGAATAAAATGACAGTGGTGTCAATTGCATTCCATATATTTTTATTGGACGTATCCTATGCCCACTCAAGATTGAGCATTAAGATATCAATGTGTTTTTGTCGCAATTTAATTCTTGCTGACACTAATTCTATTACTTTTTGGAAGTGAAGTAGACTGATAAAGTGATTTCTATTTTAATTTAAAAGAAGAACAGAGCGATATATTTTTGTAATAACATTACATAACCCCACGCCTGTTTCCCGGAGGGGTAGGCAGAGATCAAGGCCAGTGGCCACGATCCTGACAAATCTCTTTCGCTTCATCGACATTTATTAGGCGTTGCACGCTCGCCGGTTTCGGATAAGTGCTTCTTTATTTATCCTATTCTATCAATGTAACTTTGACTTAGTTTTATTTCTTATAAGACGTGGGTATCCTAGTAAGTCACACCGTTAACTCGGGGCATAAGCTTGGAGCGACCGGTCGGCGATCGCCTTTGAGTGACCGAAGGCCTACCGCGAAACGATATTTAAAACGTACGGTCTTATGTATAAAAACACGATTCCTTATGACACTTCTCAGAGGTAGTTTAAATAGTTGGTGGTATTTTAAACTGCCTTTGAGGAGTGTTTTAGAGGAGTTGTGTTTATATACGGGTAAATAACACCAGTAGATTATACAGGTTGACTTCAAATTCGACCTAAAAGGAGTAATAGCGCAATTTATTTGCAACAAAATATGACCCATGACGTGTACGTCACATAATGATCTTAATCCGGCGCCAAGTCTGGCTATTTCCTTCCGTGGAGGTCGTAGAAGGCAACTGCAACGTTTTCCTGAGATTTCAACCGCATACTGCGATCTCCAACCCGCCTGCCAAGAGTGGAGACTATGGCAAAACCCTTCATGGTTAGGAAAACCACGAGGAAGGCCTATGCCCTGCAGTGGGCGTCAAATGGCTGATGACGATGATAATGATGTCCCATGAATCGGGTGTCAAAATTCGGTGGTTGGAGAGTTTATTATTTATTTTATTAAGGATATCAACAATAATTTATTAATAATTTGATCACAATAATAAAGAAAAGGTTCACAAGGCCAATAATAGACATTCACAAATAGGCAGTTCATAATTATTCCGGTATTTCATTTTTTTTTACTTTTCATGTAATGGGAACGTAATGACCATAATAGGAAAACTTCTCGGCGTCTAATAGTAGGTTTTGAGAGAAAATATTGTTACGAAAACGAACGGTTCAAAGTTAAAAGTGTTCAACTATAAAAACCACATTTTTATAATTTTTTCAAATCAGTCCATTTAGTTTCCCACTGCTGGGCAAAGGCCTCCTCCTTAGCTCTCCACTCCTTCCTGTCACCGACCATTCCCTGCCATCCCGACAGAAAGTTCGTAAAGTCATCGGATTCTGAAAAAAAAATGTTTAAGAAAAGCCCTGCACTTAGTTTTTAATACAGATTTTCAGAAAATGTCACAGTCTGTTGATTAGACAAAGACAAATTGAGATGTACAGTCGACAATTACGTGTTCGTTGCGAAGTCACCCGGAACGACAAGGTTCACGTGCTTTCGATTGTACGCCATTCGGATTCATACAGTATGATTCGCTACACAAAGGCAGAGGAGGTTAATTATTAAAAATCGGTAGTAAAGACGTTTACGAGGGGCATTAAAAATTAATTAAATATTTTGCCATAAAAAGTTTGGACTTCGCATCAGTTTTATATTTTAAGTAGATGATGGTGAGTATTATTTTTAAAATTGATTTTTATGTTGTTGTGATGTTGTTGGAAGCTTCACCCATACTTACATACATATCATAAATTCATGCCTGTATCATGTGTCGGATTAAGAATAGCGTCACTTCATTTCCTTCCGTGGATGTCGTAGAAGGTGACTAAGGAACCAGGAGATGGGCAGCAGCGTTTTCCTGAGATTCCAACCGCATAATGCGATCGCCAACCCACCTGCCAAGCGTGGCGATTATGGCACAACCCTTCATGGTTAGGAAAACCATGAGGGAGGTCTATGTCCTGCAGTTGGCGTCAAATGGCTGATGATGATGATGATGATCATGTCTCGGAGGAGTAGGCAAAGTCAGAGCTAGCAAATCAACAAGGGACTCACACATACCATAGGTATTTCAATTAAGTATTTACAACACTAATTCAAACCTTATCGTCATCATCGGCGCGAAAGATGATAAAATTATCTAACGTAAGCCCTATAATATTACAGCATTAATTGAACTCCCTCGAGATAGCCCGATGCGTAATAAACTGATTGAGATTGAAATAGCCGAGGGTCTCATGGTAGACTCTACCTAGAGTAAACCCTTTCAGTATTCCCGCAAATCTGTGGTATTATTAAGATCTTTGTGCCTAGATATGGTTTACATTTAAACTTATTTTGTTTTACATGCATCCCTATATTTATAAAGGCCATTTATAATACTATTTTCCTTTTTTGTGGCCAAAATACGAAACAAAAGTAAATAAAAAAATTCAACTTCAAAACTTCACAAACTAAAAAAATCTGATAGTATGGCTGGTAATCCTTTTACCTAAGAAAATTATTAACCAAGTAGCCTACATTTTTAGACGCGAAGGCAACAGTTACTTAAGTTATATGCGAATAATAATGCTAAAATTACTAAATTCAACTGAATTCAAACGGAGTCTGTATAAACTGTTATGCGATAAATGCTATTATAAGATAGAAGATTTTTTCTCGAAATAACTTTTTGCATTAATATGGCAACATTAATTTATCGACTAAATACCTGTTAATATCGATGAAATTGTATTATTTAGGACAATTTTAAATTATGAATGACATTGTAATATTTTTTCCATTATTTGACATTTAATATTAACACACGAATCTAGATTTAAGAACACGCCGCGAGGCAAAATAAATGGTGAACGTAAAATGTAATTGTAACCAACTGCATGTAAACACCCATATTTGACAAATTAAAAATAAATAAAAATAATACACGCCGGCCCGGCCTCATAGTCTCTTAGAGAAGTTCGCCTTTGTAACAATGCTATGTAATTAATTTTCTAATGTATGATTTGCAATAAAGAATATATATATAGTCGGGAGATCGTGGGTTTGTATGTACCATTGACTTTGTTTTCTAAGTTACGTAAATTTGTGAAGTAGTAGCAATTCCACTCGTAAATAGTGAACGAAAACATCGTGAGGAAACCTGAGTGTCCGAGGTGTTCACATAACTCAGGGCTTGAAATTGCCAATACGCGATGGGAACGTGTGGTAATTAAGCCCTCTCTGAGAGAAGGCCTGTGCCCTACAGCGGGACGTACCTATATAGCCCACATAAAAAATGGGTTACTGGTCAAATATCACTTTGGTGTAGATTGCCCTACCTAATCACTACCAAGTTTAATCTCTTATCTAACAAATCGCATTGCCCAAACCAGTAGCCTGTCACTGAACAGGCTAAAGCTAATTCTGGAACGCAATTAATTAGCCTTTATTGCAAATGGCCGGCCTTCTGTGACTCCCAATTAGCTGGCGAACACGGTCTGACTAACACGCAGAAAATTAACTTGGCTCGTGGACGAAAGATAAGGCTGGCGACTCGCCCGACTCGTATGGGGGGGGGAGGGGAGAGAGAGGCCGGGTGGGTTTCACCCACACCAGAATTTTTTGGTACTTACAACTGGGTTTGTGCTGATTTTATATCAGATTTGTCAAAATCTGACCATTGGTTAAAAAGTTATGAGAGAACACAGAGTCGGACATACTTAGATACACACATACGAGCCAAACACATACTCTCTTTTTGGGCTTCGCCGCAATCGGATAAAATAACCCTAGATACGCCAATGCTCTTCTACCTACCTATCAATACGATGTTATACTCTTCGAAATCACCCGAATAAAAAAACAGCTGTTCCCATAAAAATACCGATTACATTTTAGTTACATAGATCGAATCAATTGCAATTTGTTTGCAAAACCCCATAGCAAGATCAGGCTACGAAAAAAACGAAATTTGTATTTATGACGCAAATTTTAATATTGCCATGGTTGATGAAAATGTCAACAGTGCAGCCGACAGCACATCAACCTTTATATTTTAGTTGCACCCGTAACGTAAATGAGTAGAGTGCACGCATCTAAAGGTCGACGTGTTTTGTTCTAGCATTTAGCACGCGCCTCCCCGCGCGCTAGTTAGCTGCGTCCGCGCGTCGCCCGCTCTCTGCGCATTTGATTCAGTAACCATACTTTATTGACAATGCTTCTGGAAACAATATCTAGTCCGATAATTCAAGCTAAGTTTTTTTTTTGTTGAAAAAATGCATGTAAATAATGGATGGCTACTAAAAGGTTGTGTTAAATATGCATGTTGTTAGCCGTGTCCATTTTCTCTGTGTTACTGTGAATGACTAGCTTTACGAACGGAACGTGTGCCCCGGAATGTCTCGCCTCGCGTTTCGCTCACGACAACTCCTGTTTAAGGCAGAAGGAGATGTAGGTGGATTTACAGCCTCATTTTGTCTAATGCGGGCGCTAACATCTGTAATGTACCTAACTGATTTAAACAACATAGGAATTGATGTTAAACAAGTTGACTGAATAGAGTCAGTTCGTACATCAAGATCTCATTGGACTCTAGTTAATTAGGGTTGGCCCTTACTTTGAGTATGTCACCTCCTAGATCAAAATAGTTTTGAGTTTAATAAAGCTATTATGGAAATAGGTACTTTGGCCAAAATACCGTAAAATCTATACAAGTGTTAGCTCTCGTTTGTTTACCTACACGGAACCTTTATGAAATTTAAACTGGCTTTAAGATTAGTTTTACTGAGGTTAAAAGGTCAAGTAGGTCCCGTGTTTACCTCCGTCCATGCTCGGCTGCCCACTGAAGTTAGATACCCACTAATAAGGCGAGTACCTCTTCTAGCAGGCGTTTGGTGTCATAGTTCCCACATTCTGGTTTTGACTAAGTTTTATTGATTGTTCCGGATCCTCCTACTAGGCTTCAATACCGAGTGGGTGGGCTAGGAATTTATGATGCATTCAATAAAAACTTTGACTATGACAATAGAAATCGTAACTCAAAAACTGTATAATATGTACATATCCTAGATGGGCGGATATTAATAATGGCGTATATCTCTGCACAACACGTTCTTTTTTCCTGGTCCCTAATGAGGAAACTATGTTTATGCTGTGGTAACCAGGCAAAGATCGTAAACTCGGAAATACACTCAGACTGAGTACCAATGAAATACGGCTGCCTCCCACGGATATTGAACCTACGACCTCTGTTTTGAAAGTCAAGTTTATTGCCGCTAAACCGACGAAGCAGTCTCGAGATTGCGCGGAATTCTCCCCTTCGGTTTGTCAGGATCTTGGCGTAACCCTGACTCTGGCTACCCTGGCTCTGGCTACCCCTCCGGGATACTGGCGTGCTTTTATATATTTAGTACTGATGAATCTCCGTTTTACCCAACGCCAAGTTTTGTCAACCTAACTACCGGCTACCGTAAATCCAAGGCTAAGTACTTAGCAAGTCACCTAATAGTCCCCGAATGACTATCAAATTGCCCCGGAGATACACAAGTTTGTACATAATTTAAGCCCTACGTCTAGCCGTTTTGAGTAGCCTTAGTACAGTCAACAAAGTATTTGCATCTCTTTTGGCTACCGAATAATTAGTCTTCCTATATAAGAATTAGTCTTTTATTACCTTAGGTACCTTGGTACCTAAACCGTCTTGATCGAAAAAAGCTATCTCGGAGTTAATAGTGCTTTATAAGGGTCTGTCTGTTTTAATACAAAAAAGTTGTGATTATCTTTATAGATTATTAAAAAAAAACCTATGCCAATTTGCACAATATTTGACGTTTCAAAAATAAAGCTGTGAGTGACTACTGCTGAACTAGACGATTAGTCTGTGTCCCAAGTTAGAGATTGCTTAGACTGTTACAGTATTTTCCGTTTCTACGTGTCTAAAGAATTTATGTAGTAGGTACGTACTTTGTTTCAAAGACATTAATTACAACCATTGTAGGTACATCGCTGACTATACCTACAAACAAAATAAACAACGCCCCGGAGTCTACCTGAAGCCTCCAAATTACCCGCCCCGATCTTCTTAGATGAACTAGTCATGATACCTAGTCCCCGATCCGCTGAGATAACTCGAGTGCATAATAGGTATGCAATGTCGCGATAAGCTCAGGGAAACATAGGACAATACTGTGAGCTAACGTGGAGCTAACCACAGACAATTTGTCAGGGCATACCGTTAGAATATGATATGGGTGTTCTTTGGAACACATTGTATGAAGTGAGTGAAGCCTGAGATCAACGATATACTTCTATGGGTGTAACAATTTTAGTTGCATTATGGCATTGCCCGCCTGCCAAGCGAGGCGATTATGGCAAAACCCCTCATGGTTATGAAAACCACGAAGGAGGTCCATGTACTGCAGTGGGCGTCAAATGGCTGATAATGATGGTGGCATCGCTGTCAGAGACAAGGCTTGGTCTTGCTAGAATATTTTTTGGTGAAATTCGGGAAATACTTCTCGTTTATACATTTTTTTTTTTGACTGATTGTTGAACGAAATACCATCTCAATCTTAAACTTAAACCGTAGACACTTAAGTACTTTAGTATAAGCTTTTCAATAGTAGATTGTGTCTCAAGGGAGCAAAATGATAATATTTACGGCGAGGGCGGTATATTGAATCCTGTGTAAAGCGAAAGATTCTACAATAGAATCCCGAGCGTAGCGAGGGATTCTAAAGTAGAATCTTGAGCGTAGCGAGGGATTCAAGTGTTTACGCCCAAGACGGAAATAATTTTGCTACCGAGTGACACATACTGCTTTTCACACCTGCTATAAGAAAAAAATATTTATGTGCCGTGGAAGACAATTATGATCGATTCCAACAAAATAAAAATCGAATTGGAATTACATTTTGTGAAAATCTGCACACGGATCATGCTGAGGGCAATAAAAAAAAACTAGAATATCAGGGAAGAAAAGTACAACTTTGATCCCTCATTTGAGGGAATCAAGGGATCTTTTCTGAATAGCAGGTGTGAAAAATTTATTTACTTAATGGAAGCTATACAACGTGTTGTTGAAATAAAGAAAATCGTCTTTCATCGATAATAATTATGCTACTTCCCATGTAGGCAAAAGTACCAAATTCCCCATTTTATTTTCTGTACATTCTTAAAACTTGACGCGGCCAATTTGTGTGAAAAATAAAAAATAAACTATCTTCTTTACCTGGTAAGGTGTGAGGCAAATTGCTGACGGCAGAAAGATGCGGCATGCCTTGTCATACGCCTATGACCAGCAGTGACTGACTGATTGATAAATCTAGGTATTCAAGAAGCTGCATATAAGTACTTACTAAGTCTTCATCATCATCAGTCCCCTGCCGACCTGACTGTCGGGCTGTTGGCAGTGGCGTAACTATACCATCTGAGGCCCGTGGCAAATTCATTCGATGGGGCCCTCCCAGTAAAAAAAATATGTATATATGTTCTTTAGTTGTAGTACAATAGGCCCAACTTTAATTGATTTGAAGTACTCACATATAAACATTATAGTTGAAACAATTTTTTGTTAAAAATGTTAAGTTACTTCTGGGCTCGCGGCCCCATAGTTCTAGGGCCCCCTCAGGTCGGGGACCCGTGGCATTTTGTCAGCCCTGCCACCCTATAGTTAAGCCGGTTCCTTAAAACACTTCAAAAACGCCGATTAAAATAGTCTGTTGTGGAGATTTTACAAGAAAAAGATGCAGCCACGGATTAAATAAACAGAGTTTTGGATTGGTTTTAGAGGAAGCGTGTTTTTATAAATAAGGCCGTTAGAGTCCAACGCCATAGTACTGGCTAATTCTGATGCTGCGAGCGACTGAGGACAGTACGTACCTATTCCTCGACATTCAACTTTCAGCGTCATCGATTGTTAGGGAACACCGTTAAACCATCGTAAAACTCTAACCTGAACCGGTAAACGACTTGGGGTTTAAGTATTGTATTATGTTATTACGACTGTTATACGATACTCAAGGAGATAGCCGCCAGGGCTGTATTTCTTAGAACTACAATTCATGGTTTACCATGACAATTCGATGTACATGGCAAAGTCGATTTAACCACAAGTAGGAAAATTAACAAGCGGGAGGACTCGGCAACGCAATGTACATCGAACTGTAGTTTTACGAAATGCGGCCGAGTTTTTGTGCTTACGCCATTTCCAGACTGAAATTTGGAGGGTTCCAGCGCACTGTGGATAGTTTTCACGTTTTTTTGCCGCTAATCTGCGAATTTTTGATACATAGTTATAATGACTTTTATTGAAATATAACGATACCTGAAGATCATTCTATCAGTATTGATAATAATTGAACTTCCAATTAACAGAAATTTTACACAGTATTTTCTAAGGTTAACACGAGCACTAGACATAATAAAAACTGAATTTGCACGGACATTTAGTCTTTTATTACTTACTCGGTACTTTTGCAAGTCCCGTCTACCGAGACCACGGAACTTGCAAAATACGGAAACGTCGGAAAATTGTAAAATAAAAAAAACGAGTAAATATCCGTGCAACGTCAATTGTTATTAAGAGATTTAATATTCCTAATTTTTTTTACACACATTGTTTGCATCAAGCTTAAATAATGTATGAAAAAGCTGAAAATAAAATTGAAAATTGTAAATTTTTGCTTGTTGAAAGTGGTTTCATTATCGCTAACTTAGGTACTGAAGAAATGGTTAAGAGGTTTTGAGATTTCATAAACACGTTGTACGGACGTGCACACACTTGTAGCCGTGTAATTGTATTATCACACGTCTTCATTTCACTTGAAGCAAAAGAGTGCGGAAATTTTACCGTAGTGCGTAAGCCCTTACATTGTAGGAATATATTTCTGTGTCTTTTCTATCTATACTAATAATAAATCTGTAAGGGTCGGTCATGGAGTAAGTTAGTTTGTTTTCAGAGATATTGTGTTTATAGACTCAATATATGATACTGAAACTAATTTCACGATTTTTAGAATTTTTTTCTGTATGTGTGTATGTATGTATGTATGTTCCTCCATAACTCTTAAACCAATTATCCGAATTTGATGAAATTTGGTATAAAAACATATAGACATCTGGGACACAGGATAGGCTATTTAAATTCTAGCTCCAGTTATGATAAGACGTGGCCCCCATACAAATGCTTCGTAAAAATCGAAATGTACGCGAACGGAGTCGCGGGCACAGCTAGTTATGAATAGATACTTTAAGGGCCTAAGTCCGCGAAAACCACGTGGTGATAATCATGGTTATAAATATATTAGGAAATACCACATGTTAAGGGACCATGGAAAATACCCCTCATTCCCCATTAAAACTACTTAAGAGGTCTTCGAAACTCCATTCTAATGTGCGCAACCGAAACGTAAATCTTGCTGAAATAAACCAACTTAGCATCCGAGCAATTCGCACGCACGGAATGGCCGGTGCCAAAAGCATTTTGCTTACGACGTATTTATTACCTAATTACCTATTTAAGACACAGCAATAGCACTCCCAGACGAGCGGTATGCGCAAAATCTGAAGAGAAATCCAAGCCGGAGACAGGAGGCCTACGATGTAGGTACAGTTTGTGCCACTGTGAAGTATACCTACTCTTATAAAATTCGTACTTATATTCAATTCGGTAAGAGCTACAGTGGGAAAGAATAAAATATATCACTGGCTCTACCACAGATTATTCAGACGGAATATTTCAGGGACAGAAGATTTTTTAAAATAGGTTCTACTTATTAATTAACTACGCGTTCCCGAGATAAAGGGTCTTGACAGACAGACAGACGGCCGTACGGACGGACGGACAACAAAGTGATCCTATAAGGGTTCCGTTTTTCCTTTTAAGGTGCCCCAAAAAAGAAGGTTGATCTGCTTCGAAATAATTTTGACAAAGTCGTTTGAGATCTGTCAAAATGTCAAAATCCTACACAATAAAAACAAGGTTCACAGGTTCCCTGTTTATGCGCATGTCGTTTCTAGACGTGACCCTGTCAGAAATAGTCAACATCAGCTGGTTGCCATTACACCGAAAATTTAATTGAATGTTTACAAATAAACACTTCATAAAACAATAAAAAAATAAAATAAAAATAAACATTATTTTTCTATTTATATTGTAACGATAATTTACTGGTGCTAAATAAATCCTTTTTTATTTAAATTTTTTTTATCAGGAAAATTTATCAACTTTAGGAAACCTATTGAAGAAGAAAGCAGAAATTTCTTTCAACGGAAAGAATTTTCATCCTGTTTGTTGAATATAATATTCAATGTAAGCTGCCTTACCCACATACCACATAATGTCCCAAAATTATTATGTAGGTGCCTTTTACATAACGGGTGTTACCTTCATATTGAAATAACACAATAACCAACACGCAAAAGTTTAAAATTTTCAATTATTTATCTAAATTATACAGTTTCAAGATTGTTAAAAATTGAGAAATTAATTTTTTTGCTTATAAGAAGCGGTTTGATTATTTATCGATGCTGAAGTTACTGTTTTTAGTGGTACTACTACGTAAGTTCTCCACTGTATGGATTTGTCGGTTTTCACTTACTCCGAACTGTCAAATAGGTACATACATCTTGAAACTTCGGTTACATCGTCCAAATGGTTAACCCAATAGAGTTGTCAGGAACGTAATATGAGGGCAGGTAATGCGTTAATTCAATAAACATTTTGAAATATGAAGTTTCGTAACTTCTACACTTCTACACTAATCACGACTTTTCTCTAATGCCCACTACGACACATATTGTACCAAAGCGATACCTCTACTTTTATCAGCTGCAAGCATCTTCATCAGCCGCCTACGCTTGTCCACTGCTGGACATAGGCATCTCCTATTGCACGCCACTGAGCACGGTCCTCATCCAGCTCTGGACAGCCGCCCTGCGAAGATCATCGCTCTACCGAGTCTTAGGGACGTCCTACACTACATTTACCGATCCGCGGTCAATCCATCGGTTATCAGTTCTTCGGGTGATATGGCCGGCCCACTGCCACTTCAGCATGCTAATTCGGTGGGCTATGTCGGTAGCTTTGGTTCTCTGTCGGAGGTGATCCGAATTCGATCTTTCAGAGAAACCCGAGAAAGCTTGAGAAAGCAAGCATAGTCCACTGGAATTCTACATGACATTTAACATTATGCCATTCAAAAGTCTGCGCAAATAAAATATGCTATTTGTCGTTTCAAGCCATTAGCGGGCGAGCCAGCGCAACCGACTGTCCATTGAGATGGGCAAATAACGTTGAAGTTTTACATACCTTCTTGAGGAATTTACTGCTGACGTTGCAGTGCTTTGCCATTCCATTCAGAGTTCTCTTTTAAAGCTCTGTTCAGACTACAAAGGGTTGTGTGATGTCTGCAGTCGCAGGGCAGTGCGAAGTGAAGAAGTATCCACCTTGCAACCGGCTGACGACGGGCGGGTGCAACGACACAAAGTAAAATAAACCTTAAATGCTAATGAGGTTAGAGACCACAATATTAGCCCAAAAATAGTTCGGCTACGTTAAGTTACAGTTAAAATTTTCCCAGTCGATAATCTAGAACTAAATTATTTAGTTAGGTTAGTCCTCTACAGAGGAATACGTCGTAGTTCCAGATTGTAGGTCTTGTATCCCTACTATCCATACATCTTATTGATAAAAGCTACTATTCAATAGATGAAGCACTTGCTGATAATGGCCTTGTACAACCTGACATGTAGACTTAGTACTTAAGAATTCCTCTAATTTTATAATTTTAATGTATACTCATGAAAATTGGCATAATTATGATATTAATTTGTAATAAAATTTCATTTATTAGGTATTTAGTTGCATATATAGACTACCTGCATGAATGATTTATAATGATAATTTTAAGTGTCCATATGTTGACGTTTCTAAGTGTATCTTGTATGCCTAAAGATGAAATAAATACAATACAATACAATACAATACAACTTCCCTGTCCAATGAGTTATATATTTCTCACAGGAGCGTGTTGGAATGAGTTCAAGAGTTACATATGACTCATTTTCAATACGTCTTCGGACATATAACTTTCGAATTATGCATATTGCTTGCATGAAATTATGACTAGTGACGCCTGCCTCAACTGAAAATATGTTAAGTAGTGTTTTTGTCATGATGAAGTCATGAGATAAGGGTACCGTTATCTAGAACATAAATTATGACCGTACAGGCATAGGGCTCGACACAAAGTGGATGCCCCGCCGCTAAAATCTGTGCCAGCTAGCCGCCTCACAAGAGTCGGCAAGTTTAACTTCTTGCTGCTAAAGTGGCTATATTTGTCCATGTTAATTGTTTGCCCTCGACAAACGAATGTTGCGTGTGGTCCGTTATACCTCTTCTGTCAACTTTGAGACGGGTTATGGCTACATGTGCTAGACGGTTGGTTACTAAGCTGTATGGATTTCATTAAAGTTAGCAACATCTTGGGTGCGTTTATTTAGGTTTGTCGGCAGATAATATTTCACCGAAGAAGTGTAATAGTAGATTATGTACTAAGGGAATAAAACCATGTATTATGTCATGGGCGGCATATTGAACCCTGAGCGGAGCGAAGGACTCCGAGTTAACTCGCGAGCGCAGCGAGGGAGTTAAATTTTAACTCCTGAGCGAAGCGAGGGAGTTATGTAGAGTCCTGAGTGAAGCGAGGGGTTCATACCGCCCGAGACTAAGACATGTTTTATTCCAGAGGTGAATACTCTACTTTTCACACCATCTGGGAGACAATAAAAAGACAGGGCTGCATAAGTTGAAAATATGTATTAAAACCTGAAATTAAATATAAAGTCCACACTCTTTTACGGCTTAGCAACTTAACCCTTAATTCACTACCTGGGTCCAATGGACCCATACCAAATCTTAAAACACTTGCTATTTCATACTTATTGCGCTCAAGTTCATGCGCGGTCCTGTACCTTCCTGTAGTGCCGCGCCGAACGCGACAGCGATAGGACGTGCGTACGCGCCGCTCGCAAGGTGAGTAAATTTGCTTATATGGGTCCCATGGACCCATACTAGTGAATTGTGTTAGTGTTATCAGCTTTATTACAATCTTTCTTTTTCGTGTTTTAGGATACAAACATGGATCGAAATAGACCTGGACCGAGCTCAGTGAACGTAAATGATGATGAAGCATCTGAGTTAATAAATAATTGGCTCGTGGAAGAAAATGGCGAGACAGATAACGAAGAAGTTCGCACACCTAGCTCACCACCACCTGTTCATACGTCTCATTTGGCTTATGAGAACTTGGATTCTGATGACGAAGATGGTGAGTACATTCCGAGTGAACATGATACAAATTCTGAGTTTTCGGAAATGTCATCAGATGATGACGACGGTGATGGCCCACAAAGAGCAAACAGAGATATGAACTACTATTATGGAAAAAATCGTTTTAAATGGTCCAATACACCACCGTCCAGAAACGTTAGGACTCCATCTCATAATATTCTGAGATTGCCAAGAATAAGAAGACCTGATGACTACAATTTTGATGGCGGTGTCATGAATCCTATGGACACATTCCAACTTATTTTCGACCAAAGAATGATCGGACTAGTGCTGAAATGGACCAACAAGAAATTTGCGAATATACGTCAAAAATATCCGAATGATTTAGCATTCAGAGACACTGATCAAATTGAACTGAAAGGATTTTTCTCTCTTTTGCTTTATAGCGCAATTTCAAATCGAACAGGGAAAGCATTCTTTCGATATTTGCTACTGATGGTACTGGCCGGCAGATATTCAGAGCCTCCATGTCCAAAAATAGATTTCTGGCACTTTTGCTCGCACTCCGATTCGATGACTTCTCTGATCGCGAGACACGAAAAACTGTCGATCCGGCTTGTCAAATATCAGAAATACTTGATATGTTTGTGGAAAACAGCCAGAAAAACTATGTGATTGGTTCTAATGCCACTATCGACGAAATGTTGGTCGAGTTTAGGGGACGATCGAAGCACAAAATGTACATGCCCAGTAAACCAGGAAAATATGGTGAAAAAATTCAGTGCATGGTTGACTCAAAAACTTTTTATATATATAACGTGTACCTATATACAGGTAAAGGCTCTGACGGTTTGGGATTAAATGAAGATGAAAAGAAGATGTCCGTCCCAACTCAAACTGTTTTACGTTTAGCGACGCCGATTTATCACACAAACATAAACATAACTACCGACAACTGGTATTCGTCGCTTGAACTTCTGGAAGAACTGAAAAAAAGGGGGCTTACTACTGTAGGTACTCTGAAGAAAAATAAGAGGGAAATACCCCCTGAATTTCGCCCGAACAGATCCAGGACAGTAGAAAGTTCATTGTTTGGTTTTACCAAGGATGTAACTCTTGTCAGCTTTGTACCTAAAAAAAATAAAGCTGTGGTCCTTTACTCCTCAATGCATCATGATGGCTCGGTGATGGAGTCGAATAAGCCCGAAATAATAGAATATTACAATTCAACGAAAGGTGGCGTTGATGTTGTTGATCAGAAGTGTTCGGTATACTCCTGTAGTCGGCGTACTGCCAGATGGCCTATGGCAATATTTTTCAGAATTTTAGACATGGCTGCTCATAACGCGCAAGTGATTTACGAAGGTCAAGGAAATGCTCCAAAATTGACAAGACTGAATTTCCTCAAAACTCTCTCGGAAATGCTAAATAGGTCCAACCTCACGTCACGACTTTACAACGAAAGACTGCCAATGGAGCTTCGCTTATCTATTGCTAGCATCACAAAAAAATCCATTCCACAAAATTTTGACACTGACCAGCCAGCAAAACTTGCGAGAAACGAGAGAAAAAATTGTTATACCTGTCACTATAAAAAGAGAACCAAGACTGTTTATATTTGTTGTACTTGTTCGAAGCCTATATGCTTGGCATGTGCTAGAAAAATATGCAAGCATTGTTCTGTAAGGGACTAAGTTCAACCATTGCACGTTTTGAATTTTTGTATAGAATATATATAGGTTTTTTGTTTTTTTTTGTTGTATAAGTAATAGATTTAAGGAAAAATACCTCAAAGAAGTTCCTAATTCTTTATAATTTTAAATGTGATTTTTTAAAGCCGTGCCATGCCAAAAGGGGCTCAGTATTATAAGATATAAATGTTACTCATTTACTAGGGGAAATAGCTATTTTTTAAGTTTGTTTTGGCAGTTACTAAATGATTAAGAGAGTAATACTTTAAAATAAAAGAATATTTGATTAAAAATGTCACGTGTTTTAATTTTTTTTACCTGTCAAAAATGTGGGTCCATGGGACCCATACTAGTGAATTGTGTTATACTTTAGTAGGTAGTGAATTGAGGGTTAAATTGAATATAACTTTTAAATTCGTATTTGCAATTCGCGCCTTTTTTTCTTTTTTTTGTTGGTGTTTCGCGCGGTCACAGGACACAGTATTTCAGAAAAAAAAGAAAAAAAAGAGGTGAGTTTCGAACAACAATTCGAATTTCGAATTGCAATGCGGGGCTTCTCCATAGTTTTCATGCGAATTTTGACATTCTAAATTCAAATCACTTTATTCCCTAGGGAAATTCTTCATTATTATTGCCCTCGAGAGACAAGGCCATGCACGCCGGGTAATGTTCCTAGAAAAAAAATCGACCGTACGCCATTTTGCAAATATAGAAACTGACGTGTTCTGCCCTCGCTTCACCCCCTGGCAGTCCCCGCATTCGCCCTTAGTCGGCAGCCATCTTTCTTTGATTGTTTCTTTGCCGGGCAGCCGCCATTGTTGTCATTGTGAAGAATATAATTAAATTTAGTTGCCTTTGTTTGGTTTGGTTTGGACATTTTAAGTGTTGCGTCGATTTATTCCCGCCTTTTTACAAATTCAGCCTTTCCGTGGTGCCGCTTCGATTAAGTCCCGCCACCACAATTCAGCCAGAAAATTCAGTGATATAGACACTTTTGAAAATGTTTCGCAAGTGCTGTCTTCCTCAGTGCAAAAGTATACGAGAGGACGTAAAATTGCATAGATTTCCCGTGACCAGGGAAACTCAGAGAAAATGGTTACAGTGCATAAATAGTGAGAAGACAAGGTTGAGTCTTACAGACGATGAAGTTTGCAAATCTTATGTGTGTCATAAACATTTCGAGAAGAAATTTGTAAACCTGCACTCCAACCATCTCAAGGTTGGAGCTTACCCTTGGGTAAGCATTTATATAAATCAAAGAAACAACTCACATCGAATATAATGTAACCAAGTTACTAAGAAACTAATAACTAAATTATGTCCTTCTTCTTTTTAGGGTATAAAAATTTAGAGACTTGTCTCTTCACTGCATTAGAGATTTCTACAGGTAGTCCATCAACAATCAGTGTGGATACAGGTAAACTATCCTTTTCTCCCTTTTTACTTCATATCCTCCTACTTTTTTGTTCCCAGAATGTTTTCTTTTTGTTCAAAAAGCTTTTTATCAACGGCTCCCTTCATAACTTGCTTTTAGTCAGAAGTTCAGTAATCATATAAGCTCATTTTTTTTAGATGATGCCAAGATTGTAACAACGGAGCACACTTACACAAGAAAGCGCCATCACCACATTGAACATCCTTATGCACTATCAATTGGGCACAGACCTAGTAAAGATGCACAACTTGATGTTTCTGGTATGTACATTACACCATCCTATTTGGTCCTTTATTTTTATTTATTTATTTATATTTTTTAGGTTGATTACATCAATCAATTGAGCATTTATTATTATTATCTTTTTAAGTTGGTACTTAAACTATTTTTACATAACAATGTAAAAAGAAAACTACTGAAATACTTCTAAACCTTTTTCTGATATTGAAATGTCACTTCCTGCTTCCCTCAGCGAGACTGTTACCACTGACAATTCCCAAAAAAGGAATGGATCGGGTAAATGTTTAATACACAACAGTAACATGCATATTGTTAATACAACCCAAGTTGCACAGTACAAGCACTCTATAGTTTGTCTTAAAATTTGTACAAAACCTACTTTTATTCCATTTCTAAGTAACTTTCTTATCAATTTCAGTTATAGTTACCATGCCTTCAGAGACATCTTTCACAGTCAATGCATCATCCACAAGCACCACGATGTCGTCTGTTATACACAAAGTACAAAAAAGCGAAACGGCAAAACAACTATAGCCTGAGACTAAACGGGCATTAGATTTCAGTAAAGAGAAATCCTTGGAAGAAGCTACTAAGAACATGAGTCCGCTTTCAAGAAGAGTATTGTGGATGCAAATTAAACTCTCCATTTATCTCATATTTAATTGGTGCACTATTATAAATAAAATTTTGAAGGGAACTGACATAGTAAGACTTGAGCGAAGGACTTTGCCACCAATGCAGCAAAAGGCACTGAATAAGTATATGAAAAAATTGAAAAATAAAAAACTTAATAAATAACAGATTTTTTTATTTGTACCACACCCAAAATTTTAATAAGTAAGCACTTATATTTGACCACCCGCCCGCCTTGAAAAACTGGCTGTACGCCAAAATATCTCAGCCTCGTGCAAATCTCTACTGAAAAAAAAAACTCTTAACTGTCACTGGAAAGTTGATAATTTGCATACGGTTCACAGCCAATGTTCCTGACATGGCGGTCTGATGCGTAGTATCTCTATATAGTCTGTGAGGCCATGCTTTACGATGATATTTGACGGTACGTAATAAGGCATTGTCGAGCAGGAGGTGTGAAAAGTCAATTTTCAAACGAACACGATGTCTGTATAGTCGTACGACTGTCTCGTTAATCCGGCGGTTAACACTATTGACCTTCGGAAAAGAGGTCGTGGGGTTGATTCCCACTGGAAGCTGCCGTACTGTATTTCTACAAATTAATTCATTATAAAGCGTTACGCAAGTTGTGACGTGTAGTTTGAGCCCGATTTGTATGGCGCGCTTTTGTACCACATGACTATATCGACTTTTCGACAGGATATATTATGAAAAGTATTAGTCGTGCAGAACATATATACCACGTTTATTTATCATTTAACATGGTCTCTCTGATTATATTAACACATAATTTAGTGCAAGTTTGCCATTGCCACGGGGGGCGGCCGTACACTTTGTGCAAGTAGCCTCAGTCTAGGAGTATTTCCACGTTTGTGATGTCCTTGCCTGGTTATCATAGCACAGCGTATCCTAGCCTGGGACAGACCAGTGTGTGCAAGTAAAAAAATGTGACGACAATAAACTTAAGGGGCTGTTAATATTTATCAAGGCAATTTTAATCAACTTCGAAACTAGCCTCTTAGGGGGGAACGAACGGCACTTTAAACGTCCCGTCAACTTAATATTTTATGTCCGTAATTCGCGATGGCCGATAAAGGGTTGGCGCCAACAGAATTGGCAATGTAAGCGTAAGTAATTACAAAGCCGACTGAATTGTTAATGGATACAAAGTTTGCTTCGCCCTGTAATTATTTACCTAGTTAGATTAGTTGTGTATTTTGTTGGAGGGAATAATTAGTCAACATGCTATTTGGATCAATGTACGCGCATCGGCGCATCGCGCTTAGGTATGCCTTATCTATGATGCCCGATGCACGTATTTTTGCATTGACGATCACGACCAATTACTAAATATCCTTCTCTTTACCCGACTGCGTCAAAAAGAGGATGTATGTATATTCCTTTGGCACGGTCTGTAGCCTAAACGGCTTGGTGGATTTTAGCTTGAGAGGTGTCGTTAGAATCGTTTTACCTGTGAGAGTGACAGTGGGTATTGTATACATTTTTTGTGTACCCTATATCCGTCCCACTACAGCTCACAGGCTTTCTTTCAGAGAGGGAGAGTATGGGCTTAATTACCACGCATGCGGAGCGATAGAACGTCGGCTTCTCATTCGAGAGGTCATGGGTTCGAACCCCGGCACGTACATTTTAGTTTGATTTCTAAGTTACGTACATTTGTAACGTTGTAGTAGCAATACCACTCGCTAACTGTGAAGGAAAACATCGTGAGAAAACCTGAGTGTCTCAGGTATTCACTGGGTATATAAAAACAATAAATAAATTAAAATACCCCATTTTTGGCGCCATATCAAATCTCTAAAGGTCTTCCACATCGGTCTTCCATGACGATTCACATGGCGGAAAACCGTTCGGAAGTAAAGAGCAACCTGTGATCTCAGGGAACGACGAAGAAGAACTAGGTACATATGTCAACAATTTTTTTTATAGTTGGATTTTTTATATTTACACTGCCTTGCACTGCGCTTAAACTCTGTCTCGTTCGCCAGATGGTAAGCGAAGACGGGGTCTGATGTTATGTGTATGTGTAGTTACGTATTTTAAGCGAATTCAATTAATTACTTGTATAATGTCCGACAAATAACTTGGACAACTGACTGATTTTGCATATAAGTATTTCGGGTCTCACTGGCGGGACGCAAGTTGAGACTTAGAATTATTCGGACTTTAGTCAAATTAACAAATATTAAAAAAAAAAATAGCTCTTACGTGTCCATCGCAAATTCATTCCGATTGCGCGGATTTTTGTTCAAGTTATCTGTTTGTTATTACAAGAATTATTGAAGCTAATTTTAGGTATGCACCCCAAATTGTGATTAAAAATGTTGAAATCTAAATCTTCTGAACGCAATTTCCATTTTTATTAAACGCTGCAGCCAAGAATTTATTGCGACAAAATACCAAATGGAGCATAAAAGTTTATTCAGAAGATATCATTAATACTGTGGTTTGTTATGCAGTTATGTGGAATCCGGAAAATCGCGCTCAAGACGACAGAGAAAAAAAAACCAACACGATGCTTTGACAGATTTTTTTTTTCAAGTTCAACGTCCTATTGACAGTGTACCGACGTCATGTAGATGCTGAGTACCTATGTAAATAGAATACTTGGGTAAGGATAATAAAAGCAGAATAAAAGGAGCGAACCACAAATATCCATAAAGTGCCTGTAATAATTAAAATTGGAATGCAAATATGCGGATACATTTCTTATTTTACGATAACATAAATCGTTAAGGTAAACGAACTCCCATAAAAATGTAAATATTATACGCAATTTGCGGCATGGGAATATTGAATGTGTATTATTTACTAAAAGTGTTCACAAAAATATTTCCATATAGCTTTTTCTAACTCAATATAGCTTTTTGAAACTCATTTTTTTTATAAGTACCTGCCTAGCTGAGAATCTAAAAATACACAGCAATAGAGCTTTTATTCAGTATAATTATCACTCATATCTAAGAAAATGTAAAAATGAAAGAAAACCACCTATTAAGAAAATTCTACGCGTTTCATAAGTGTTCTCTACCTATCTATATTAACTAGGTAGTAGGCCACACATTTTTAAAATCAAAGAACATCCTTTTATATCACCCGTTATTTTTAGGCTCACTCTGTAACTTACTTAGTAAGAAGCAAATAAATGAATAAAGTATTATTATTTTATTAAAGTGAGTGAAAATCTAGTAGACAAGTATAAAGCGTATTAACAAGGTTCATACCAAAACCCTGTAAAGGCTTATGGAATTTAATTTATGTTACTTGCGTAAAAAGTGAAATTAAATTCAAGTTCGCTGGAAAAACGTCCGCGTACGCTTGCGATTCGGTTCACGGCCCTTGGAAGCTTATTTCCAACCTCGACGTTTCTAATATGAGTGTGTTAACCTAACAATGCGTACCTGCAGCCATTTAAAAATGTACCTCTAATAAGACAGCATAGAGGGAGTTTACGCAGGTGCTTTCAATGATAAGAAATATCGTCGAGAACGACCCTTAATGAAATAAAAAAAAGCAAAACAAACTCAAAAACTCACCCCAAAAAGTTCCGCATAGTGAAGCCAAACAATGCTGGCCACTAATTAGGAAAAATAAATCCCTGATCACTTCAGAAAAATGTACGCGCTCAAAATTCGAAACAACTTGTGTTCGGAATTTGATACGTGCAGTTTCGCGTAAGATTCTGATGGACTCCTTGGCTCGCGGGTGCCCGGGCGTGCTGGCGTGGCGGAGTCTCCGACACTTCTAAATGGCGTGTCGTCGCGTGGCTTTACTTGAACTTGGCTGGCTGCATTCGCTGCTGCAGTGTGCAGACTGCCCATTCTGGGTTGATAGAGGGGAAGTGGACACGCCAAGTAACTTGTAGCGGCTACAGGGTGTTTCCTCAGACATGTAGAGTCCTTTACTCTCAGAGCGTGTTTTACCATTTCAATAATGACTATGGTGCATTCTGCATGTAGAGTCTTAAGTATTTTTTTCTGTTTTCTGGTCGATAGTTCTGAGATGGCGCCTATTTTCATATCCATAAAAAATAATTTGGTCAAATAATTTCTACAACAGCTTATTGAAATAACGAAAAACCTGAAAACCGTTTCTTCGGTATCGATAATAATTATACCACTTTAAATTCCGATAAACAAAAGCTTAAAATTAAATTTTCGTAAATTGTACTTACAATAAATTGTACTTCAAGTTTCAACACTAAAAAATAGACTAATTTTCTTTAATAATCTAACTTTTTTTAATGGAAGTTGACATTATCGTTATCTTCAGCATTCAGCTGTTGTACAGAAGAATCGATTTCCACGTTTTGCGCTATTTAAAAAATCTATTTATTTACTCTTAACTTGTCTAAGGGACACATAAAATATAATAAGGAAAATCTTTTTTTTATCGACATAAAGTCAAATGTAAACGACCAACTGTAGGTTACGTTACAAGTTTTTTTACAAGAAAAATGTCAATGTTTCCCGCTATTGACTGGACACATGCATTGTTTCTGTATTGAATAACTAATAGTTGTTATTTTCCTCCCATTTGCCACCTTGTAAGAACTTAGCATATTATGCACCCTGTATAGGGTGCCTATGCTAAGTTCCCCGCAGGGCACAGGCCTTCAGAGAGATGGGCTTAATTACTACGCGTGCCCACTATGGATTGGCGATTTCAACTGCTAAGGTATGTGATCACCTCACCCCCGGTTTCTCGTTCACTAACAATATGTTAATCTACTGTTCACAGCTGTTACGAGAAACCGGGCGTCATAAATTTATTTTATGGGAAGTATAACAATAAATGGTTTCCTTACTTTTTGTGGTTTTTACCTTCAAGGGTGTGAAGAAAGTTTATTATTATGATGGGTTACTAAAAACGTTATATGTTATTTTGCTCTATTCCTCTTTTGTATATCCGTGATCAGTCAGGGGGGCAATGCTCTTCCTCTTATTAAAAGCTATTATTTGTGCATTAACGCGGCTTAAGGTACAGCTCGCGATGGCTAGAACCATAAAGAATAACCCTTATCACCTACAGCTTAGGTTGAATATTGAACATAAAGTTGTATCAGAGTTTCGGTTTTGTACCAAACAACGTTAAACGATGAGCAAAGGGAAAGTTACAAAAAAGAGTAAAAATGTCTATTAAGACACGATTTAAGTTTTGTAAGAGTTAGCGGCTGTAGCGACATCCGGATAGATGTTATACTTATACGGTGTAGATTTTTTAATTTGAAACCGATTGAGAGGCGACTCTACTTATCATACTGAATAACTTTTGTTCTACTATTTCTCGAAAAACAAAAACTTTTTCGCTTAGATTTTTTGTTGACAATTCAACCGTGTACGAGTTCTTGATTATTGGTAAAACAACCAGGTCAATGTGGTGAGATGGTCTGGGGTGGACTCTGATGAGTATACGCTGAGATGCGG
Source organism: Yponomeuta evonymella (assembly GCA_963969515.1). NCBI lineage: Eukaryota > Metazoa > Arthropoda > Insecta > Lepidoptera > Yponomeutidae > Yponomeuta > Yponomeuta evonymella. The sequence goes on from OZ018354.1 coordinate 4,235,595, forward strand.
TGTGAGGCGGGGAGGTGTAACCTCTCCTCGCCTTTTTAATATATATGTGAACAAGCTGATTGAGGGGCTGTAGCACAACGGTACTGTAGCTGGCTGCTCTATTGATGGAAAAATGATTAATAACATCAGCTAATACGCAGATGATATGGTGCTGCTGGCTGAGCCTATCAATCAGTGGCCTTAGGAGGCTCTTGAAGCTGTGTGAAGAATATGCAGAGTCACATGGGCTGAGGTACAACCCTAAAAAGAGTGAAATGCTGGTTTTCCAACCACGTAAATATAAGGTAGCCGTAGTGCCTCCTGTATCACTAAATGGGACCATACTGAAAAAGGTTCAGCATTTCAAATACCTCGGCCATTGGGTCTCCGAGGACCTATCTGATGACCTCGACATCGAAAGGGAGCGGAGGGCGCTGGCCGTTCGGGGGAACATGCTGGTTCGCAGGTTCGCACGTTGTGCTAGAGAAGTAAACGGTCTTTAAGGCATACTGTCAATCTTTTTACACGTGCAGCCTGTGGGCCGGCTGTACTCAGAGGGCGCTCAGCGCTCTCCGCATACAGTATAACAATGTCTTTAGGATGCTGCTGGGGCTGCCTCGGTACTGCAGTGCCTCGGGCATGTTTGCGGAGGCCCGCACGGACGGTTTTCATACCATAATGCGCAAGCGTGCGACGTCCCTGCTAGGCCGCGTCCGAGGCAGTGCCAGCGGCCTCCTGCAGGTATTGGCGGACAGGCCGGACTGTCCAATGTGGAAGCATCTGGATAACTTAAATTTTTAAAAAAAAAGAAGAAAATGTAAATAAGTTTATTAAATTAAGTAATTTTTAAGCCTACTAATATAGTGTTTACTTCTAGTTTAGTTTTAGTGTTTAAGGCTATATACTAACAACACTATGGATCTCTGTTCTATCCGAAATAAATGTTTTTATTATTATTATTATTATATTGGCGGTCGGTATTTTAAATTAGGTACATTCATATGTTAATTTGTTTTGTAGTAACAATACCACTCGCTAAAGGTGAAGGAAAATCATCGTGAGCAAACCCCGAGGCCTAGTGAACTTCGCACGTAGTATTGACTGTCTTTCCTATGTCTTTCCTAAAACTGTCGTTACTTTGTCACAGTCTGAAATAGAAGAATCTCCATTACACATAATACATGATATGTTTTTAAGCATTATCTATCAAACAGCGCTACTACAAGCTGCCCCTGCGTTTTGCTCGTGAACGGGGTGCTGTTCGTGTCTGGCCGCAGCATTAATGTTTTTCCTACTTTCGTAAGAAGTATTATTTTAACTTTTAAAGTTATTGATGGCAATTACGGAATTATATCATATAGGCTATGATGTATTAAGTTTAAGATGATTTTTCTCCACTACAAATATGGCCCGAAAGCAGCGGTTTTCATGCCATCATTACATCATCATCAGCCATTTGACGCCCACTGAAGGGCATAGGCCTTCTTCGTGGTTTTCATAACCATGAGGGGTGTTGCCATAATCGCAGTATGCGGTTGGAATCTCAGGAAGACGCTGCTGCCCATCTCCTGGTAATTGATTTCCTTAGTCGCCTCCTACGACATCCATGGAAGGAAATGGAGTGACGCTATCTTAATCCGGCCCCACACGGAACATCCGGCCCCACACGGAACGGCTTACACAGTAACATAGTATACATTGACATTCAGCAAACAGAATGTAAATTCTTCACGTTGAAATAAATTATTCATTTCATTTCATCACAGAGCATGAAAACCACTTTTTTTATTGAAAATTTACCAAAATATTTTCTTAAGAACAAAATAACACTCTGACAGAGTGTCATGTTTCAGAAATTGAGAAGAATTAAAAGTTGGACTAGCTGTCTACTGTACAACCAACTCTATGGGTCTAAATACTAAAATTGCTATAATTTTAGACTAATACACGTATTTAAATTGAAGCTTTTATGGGCTTTTCCACTGCAGACGAGTGAAGAGGCTTAGAAGATTAGTACAATGTAATTTATGCAAATGGTTCTTAATTTTGACGCCTAATATCATAAAATAAAAGTGTTACAGGTCAAACTCTACAGAATAAAGTAAGTTGAACAGGAAATAAAATAACCATAATACCATTTATTACATGTATTTTTTTCTAGTCAGTACCTACAGACAGTGAAGTAACAGAAGGATCAACAGGCAATTGATAGGAGCTCGAAATATCAATGTGTTTAATTGATTTACCATATGAGCCCTATGTCCATTATTATTTATTGTTGGGAATAGTTGAGAATTACGTAGCGCCAATAAATAAAAAATCATTGGACATGGTCTTTTCAATTTCGTAGCTAAATTAGAATATTCCCGAAGCTATTAGCGCCAGCAACAGAACAAAATCTTTTATAAAACGTTATTTCAAAAAGCTTACATCATATATCTCAATAGCTAGTTTTAGAACCTTGGTACAGCTTAGAACCTAAGGCAAAGTCCCGAGCTACAAAATTCCAAAGTCCCTAACCGGTTCATAACATTTTTATTAATTATTTTTATCTTAACAGAAGACAGCGCTATTAAGCTCCGGGTATCGGGTAGCCCTTACAGTAATGTTTGTACAAATATGTCGGTGCGTTGTCTTCAGCCGTGTTATTCCGTAAGCTGATTTTGATCTCGCACTTCAAAATTGAACTTTGCAATATTCTGCAAGGGTAGAATTTCACAGTAGTGCGCCTTTGCGATTGTGACGGCGAAGTGAAATAGTGTAAGTTAGATTTTTACCCTTATATCTATGAGACTACGTTTAGTTTGCGTTCTGTAAGCGAATGCCGCGCTCAGTTCGTTCCACAGTTCGATCCTCAATTCGAAATCATATGTCTGTACCTTCTGTCGGCTATGCTGTTCCATGAGGCAAAGTAAGTAACAGAGAAAATAACAATTTGCAACTTTCTTCACTTTAAAATATAATGTAGGTAAAAGGTGGGTGGATGGATGCTCCGTCTAGTCTATGTTTTACATTAAAAAAAAGTTATACCTCTAAAAGCGGTGCATTAAACAAGACAATTAAGTTTCATACCGGTGTTAATTTGAATTATTTATGGCTCCGAGAATTATGACCGAAGATTCTAGAATAACAGAACCGTTGATATCAGGTCAAGATAAGTACAGTCGACCGCAAATTAACCTTTACATTTTTGTGGGAAAGTTGCTCTTAAGGTAACTAATTACGGTCGTATTTATGAGAACACGATTCCTTAAGACACTCGATAAACGTGGATTAAAATAGTCTGTGGTGGAGTTTTAACAAGGAAAAGACGCAACCAGAGATTAAATAAACTGCCTCTGAGGAGTGCTTTAGAGGAATCGTGTTTTTATAGAAAAGGCCGTTTGAGTGCACGAGTGTAACGGTTGTTGTGCGGTCCACTGTACAGTGACTTGACTTATACATTGCACGCTCTAAGCTTTAAAGTAAGAAGGATTGATCAAAAGATTGTTATAAAATATTTCTTCCTTATTCCCGTTATCTCAGTTTAAATACCCTATGCTAAGGTTGGCTGGAAGAGATCTCTCCTAGAGATAAGTTCGCCTTAATTTGCTAATTTATGATTTGCAATAAAGAATATAAAGATCGATCTAACAGGTGTTAAGTCACAATCTTTTGTTCATTCATTCATTCATCACAATGAATGTTGAGGAAGCGAAGGCGATCTTTCAGAATCGCCTACCCTATCTACCCTTCTGGAACACAGGCGTTTTTTTTAGTAAAGTCTACATTTTATAAACTTTCCGGTGTTATTTATAAAAACATGATTCTTTTAATACACGTCTCAAAGGCAGTTTGAATAATCTGTGGTTACGTCTTACCCTTTAATGCAAACTATTTTAACTACATCTGAGGAGTGTTTTAAGGAACGTTGTTTTTTATAAATAAGAATGTTCAAGTGTAAGGCTCCGTACACAAAACTGCGAATTCGCAACGCAGAAAACTGCGACATGACACGACTTGCTGCGATGCGATTTCCTGCGGCAAAGCATCTCCCTTCCACGATTCGGGTGACCATTCCTCCGACGACCGTCAACCGTACCGAAAGTATTTTGTAAACTAGGTCGTGACAAGGGTCGTAAAAGGAAGTGCTCACTTCTGTTATTGCTAATAGGATTCAGGAAAAAGACGCAAGGAAGATTTTGGGTTCATCCATTTATTACTATTATGAACGCCGATGCGAATCATTTCGCAAGTTTTTGCGACGCGTCGCGCGAGCTCGCAGATTTTTACGATGCGACGTCGCATCGCAGTTTTGTGTACGGGCCCTAAAGGGACTGCTTTGCTTATAATCAATATTCAATAACATTGCAACCTTAAGGTTCTTCTCCCATTGAATAACTACCCTGACGTTCTCCCAAATTGAAGCCTAAACCTATATTGAACTACAATTCACCACTTTGGTTTAAAAATTAATTTGTTTTATTTATTTGATTTGTCTGTTGTGTATTTAGTTTTATTTATGTGGTTGTGCATATTATATTACCTATCTGTTTATTTGGTCTCTGTGATGTGTCTTGTTGATATAATAAATGTCTTTCTTTCTTTCTTTCTCTGGATAACGTACAAACTCCATTTACGTGTCGTCGGCAAATCTTTGTATGGAACAGCTGGTTGCTAGTGACTTTAGTATGGAACAGCTGATTATTTATTGTACAAAAAGCTCAGATGGGTATCTCAGTTCTTCCAACAACGGGGGGAAAATGCGGAAATTATATTAATAATTAATATGGCAAAAAAAGTTTGTCAGGACTATTGTCTATTTATATAGGTTATAATGAAATTCCCGCATTTTCCTTCCGTCGTTGGATGAACTGATATAATATTCTTAGCATACGACCTATTCTCAGACCTACCAAATACATATACACAAAAAGTTTTATAAAAATCGGTGAAGCCGGAGTTCGATAACAAACACTGTGACACAAGATTTTTATAGGTGTACCGGGCAGAACACATATTATTTATTACTGTTTACTGTTATTTACATATAATTGTTAGAATAAGTTTAATATAAGTTAATATTGTAATAGAAAAAACTTTAACATGTACCCATTTAAAATTATAAGTTGATTTGTTAGTATTAAGATCACTTTGTACAATGTTAGTACGTAAGTCTTTGCTTTGTATTCATTGGTCCATTTTTGCGGGCACGCCCCCAAACTAATCGCGTGCTTCACACGCAACTAAGTGCGAACCTAATTTGACAATATATTTCGTGCATTTTTCCGAAATAAAACTACTCGTGTCTTCTCTACGATCAAGAACCGGCCTTTTAATTACCTCCCTACCTACCTCAAGAGATAACATATGTACTTAGGTAGACTCAAATATAGTACATATTTCTGGTCCGATCGAGCCAAATAAAGACTGGTTCATCATCTACGATGGTTGGAACGCGCAGTACAGCGGGTATCAAGCACCAAGACAGCCCAGCGAGTCCCTCGGACGCTGTGGCAGCAAGTGCGTCAGGAATCGAGACTACAGTCTCAACCAGCATCGTGGCACCGACGCTCACGTCGCAAACCGCCGCCACGCTGACTACAGACCTCGACGCCACTCTGCGACCGCAAGTTGGAGCTACGCCACTACACGGTACTACATCAAGCAAAGCGCCCTCAACCAAGGCGTCCTCTACTAAAAGCCGACGACGCGAGCTACTCCGAGTTAAAGAAGAGCTCCTTAAAAAGGAAGCAGATCTCCTTAGAAAGGAAGCGGAAATCCTCAGAAAGGATAAAGAACTCGCAGCTTTACGTGTCGCCTTGAACGAAGACAGCGAAGAAGAAGAAGAGCGGAGCACCGTCCGCAACCACGAGCGCACAGAATCCTGGGTCAACGGTCAGCGTGCCATGCCAGCCGTTATGCCAGAACTTCACAACTCTACGCCAACGGAGCCCGTCCCCAACCAGCAACGCGGTCAAGTGCGACACTTCGCACCAACTCAAGCACGGGCTAACTTCACGGTTCCTAACGCCTCACGATACCAACAGACGCGGCGGGCACCCGAGCCGCACGTGATTCATCAAGAGCCCGGGACCAACACGCATCAAGAAGCCGCACACAATCCTGAGGGAGGCGAACCCCGATGCCCCGCCGCTGCACCATCGGTCTTCGACTACCGCGAGCTGGCAAACGCCATGGCCTTGGCCGCGCGTTCGATGCAACCTGTCAACGCTCCGCGCCTTGGTCCAGAGCTGCCCATCTTCAACGGAGCATCGAGCGAGTGGCTCCCCTTCAAGGTGGCGTACTTCGAGTCCGCCCACTACCTCAGCGAGCAAGAAAATCTGGCGCGACTCCGGCGCTGCCTGAAGGGTCCTGCCAGGGAAGCGGTCCAGTGTCTCTTCGTGGGAGCGACGACGTCAGCCGAAGTTCTTCGCCTACTCGCAGCGAGGTTCGGGCGCCCCGACGCCATATGCAGAGCCGAGCTTGAGAAACTCCGGCACCTGCCTCGCCTCAGCGAGAATCCGCGGGACGTCTGCACGTTCGCCTCCAAGGTCACAAACATCGTGGCAACTGTCAAGGCTCTGGGTAAGTTCTTTTATTTACATAACGCCGACCATGTGGACCATGTGCTGGAGAAGCTACCGCCAGCCATGCGTAGCGAGTTTTATAATTACGTAGCTGAGCAGCCCGACGATATGCCGGACCTGCTGCTACTCACGGCCTTCTTAGAGCGCAAGGCTGATCGATGCAGCCGCTTTGCCACCGCTGAGGTCATCGCCCCGAGCGACCGGCGGGAGCCAGCCAACACACAGCTCACTAAGAAGGCCGCGCGCACTTATCATGTTGAAGCGCCCGCCACGGCGCAACCACCCTCGTCGGGTAAGTGTCCTATTTGCAACAGGGAAGATCATCGCGCGAAAGATTGCGCCACGATGAAAAAGGTGGAGCCACCGGCGCGCTGGGAACTTACGAAGAAGCATAAACTCTGCTTCCGCTGCCTCAGGACACGTAAGTCCCACCATACTTGTAAATCCAAGAAGTGCCCGGTGGATGGGTGCAAGTACACCCACCACCCCCTGCTGCACGACCCTACTTACGTACCGCCAGTAGCAACAACCGCGCACGCCCAGGAAGTAGACACGATACAGTCGGAGCCAGAGGAAGTGATCGTCGCGTCAGCCAGACGCAATGGCGGTAACGCCGCCCTACTAAAGATCCTGCCTGTGCGCGTGTCTGGACCACTGGGCACACGCGATACGTACGCACTCCTCGATGATGGCTCTACGTGCACACTGATAGAGACCACTGTGGCAGAAGCCATCGGCGCCAAGGGCACGCCATCACCCTTCGTCATGGAAGGAGTAGCCGGTACAAAAATTGACGTAACTTCCTCGAGGCGAGTCGTCTTCAACATCTGCGGACGCAACGGTGGTGAGCCGATAGAGATCTCTGCGCGTACTATGGACAGCCTACGCCTGTCCCCGCAGACCGTTCCTACAGGCGTCATCGAATCCTGCACGCACCTGAGCGACTTGAGAGATAATCTCCTCGTACAACACGCAACACCGACCGTGCTGGTAGGTCAGGATAACTGGTGTCTTCTTCTCGCTCACGAGATGCGTAGAGGTAAACGAAGCCAACCGGTGGCATCTCTGACGGACCTTGGCTGGGTCTTGCATGGAGTCTACGCATCAGAACGTAAGTCCACGCATCGCATAAATCACGTTCAGGCGCTGCCGAACAACGATGCAATAGAGACACTTATGCGTGAGCACTTTGCTATGGAGTGCTTAGGCGTGGAGAAGAAACGCCCCCATACCGAAGAGGAACAAAGAGCTCTCGACATGCTTAACAAGCACACCCGCCAGTTACCGGCGGGAGGCTACGAGACGGGTCTTCTCTGGCGTAGCGACCACCCTTCGCCGCCAGAAAATCGCCACACAGCGCTGAAAAGGCTCGAGCTCGTGGAGAAAAAGTTAGACCGCCAGCCCGAGGTCAAGCGACAGTATGAGGCCCAGCTGCAGAACTTGATAGGCCAGGGGTACGCAGAAGAAGCGCCAGCCGATATACACCCGACCAAGCGCTGGTATCTCCCCCACTTCGGCGTGACTCACCCGGAGAAGCCAGGGAAGCTCCGCATTGTCCACGATGCTGCAGCAAAGACAAATGGGGTGAGTTTAAACAGTTTGCTCTTGTCTGGCCCCGACCTGCTTCAGTCTCTCCCCGGCGTACTGATGAGATTCCGCCAGCATCCAGTTGCCGTGACGGGTGACATCAAGGATATGTTCCTGAGAGTGGCTGTCCGGGAAGAGGATAGAGATGCCCAGCGTTTCTTGTGGAGAGGTGATCGGCGCACTGGTCCACCAAGTGAGTACCGCATGAAAAGCGTGATTTTCGGTGCCACTTCGTCACCATGCACGGCCATTTTTGTCAAAGACCAGAACGCTGAGAAGTTCAAACTTCAATATCCGGAGGCGGCCAGGGCGGTGATAGCCAACCACTACATGGACGACTATCTCGCCAGCTTCGCTACAGAAGCACAGGCCATTAAGGTCTCTCGAGAGGTCGACCTCATCCACAAGAACGCAAACTTCCATCTAGACAAATGGATGTCGAGCAGCCATCAAGTGCTGAGTGAACTATCACCAGAACGACAGAAGGAGGGCCAAAGACTGGAGCTGGACCCCACGAAGGTATTAGGGTTAGTGTGGGACCCTGAAAAAGACACCCTGACGTTCAACGTGAACGAGCGTCGCATCGACGGCGCAGTGCTCCGAGGTGAGCGCACACCAACGAAGCGAGAAGCGTTGCGGGCGGTCATGTCCATCTTCGACCCGCTCGGCCTTGCTACTCCGGTGACAGTACAGGCTAAGCGCATCTTACAAGATGCTTGGCGCTCCGGAATCGAGTGGGACGAACCGCTGAGAGACGCGGAGGCCGCGGCATGGAAAAGCTGGGGTGAGAACGCTTTTTACTTACCTCGACTCGCGATCCCACGCCCATATGCGAGCTACTCGACAGCGCAGGATCGAGAGCTACACACGTTTGTAGATGCCAGCTCGACCGCGTATGCTGCCGCTGTCTACTGGCGGATCACAGACCAGCTTGGCCAGGCCCATATATCCCTCGTCGCAGGAAAAGCCCGAGTGGCCCCCGTAGGTAAAGTGGTCTCCATTCCACGACTCGAACTGCAAGCCGCAGTTCTAGGCGTTCGTCTCGCCGAGACAGCGATGCGCGAGCACGATCTGAGACCCACCCGACGAGTCTTCTGGACAGACTCTGCCACGGTGCTCGCATGGCTGCGCAGAGGCGCCCATGCTTACAAGCCATTCGTGGCCCACCGCATAGCCGAAGTGCACGAGAGCACGAAAATTAACGATTGGCGATGGGTGCCGACAAAAGAAAATGTCGCCGACGATGCGACAAGGGACTCGCCAGGTGGGTTTGACACAAATCATAGATGGTTCCGCGGTCCGGCCTTTCTGAGCGCTACGCCGGACAAGTGGCCTCAAGAGAAAACTCATGCGCCACCAAGCGCTGAGGCGGCCGAGGAGGAGCGCGTCAGCATCGCCCGTTCAGCCCCTGAGACGAGCCTTTACGAAGCTTTGCCAAAAATCGACAAGTTTTCTAATTGGCAAAAGGTAATTAGGACAACTGCACGCGTACTTCTGTTCCTCGACCGCCTTCGCGCTGGAAGAGCGCAAGCGACTACTTGTGCAATCACGCGCAAGCGCACCTCTAAAGGAGCAGACTCGGACCCGACGTGGGGGGCGAGCAAAAGGAAAACGCCATTACGAGGTGACCGTACTATAGTTGCAGGCCATTCTAGCGGTGACCAAATTAGAATTGGACAGGTGGCGCCATCTGTTATTCCCGTCCAGTACTTATTCGCGGCAGAGTTGCTGTGGGTAAAAGCGCAACAACAAGAGTTGTTTGGCGCGGACATTGCCCATCTACGCCGCGGGGAGCCCATACCGGCAGCCAGCCGGGTCCACAAACTCGCTACTTATTTAGATAAAGAAGGGGTTCTGCGACTCCGCTCGCGAATAGCCGCGACTGCGGGATTATCACGCGATCAGAAGGAGCCGGCCATTCTCGGCGGCGAACACCCGTGGGTGCGACTCTACATCGAGTGGACACATCGCCAACTGCACCACGGGGGCTTCGAACTCACAGCGAATGAGGTGCGTCAACATTATTGGGTGCTCCGTTTGCGGCAGGCGGTACGGGGGAAGTTGAAAGAATGTCTTATTTGCAAAATTCGTAAGGCCACGCCCACCTGCCCGTCGACGGGCAATCATCCCCCGAGCCGCCTGGCGCACGGTAAGAGGCCCTTTAGCTTCACAGGGCTGGACTATTTCGGTCCGATGTCAGTGACGGTCGGCCGCTCGCGGCAGAAGAGATACGGCGTCCTATTCACCTGTCTCACTACGCGGGCGGTCCATCTAGAGTTAGCCGGAAGTCTGAGCACGGACTCTGCGATTATGGCGCTACGGCGCTTCATCGGCCGTCGCGGGTGTCCAACGGAAATTGTTTCAGACAATGGGACCAATTTCAAGGGCGCCAACGCTGAACTCCTCGCGGCAGCTCAGGGCTCAATGGAAGCCGCAGCGGGAGCCCGCGCCATCCGCTGGCGCTACATCCCTCCCAGCGCACCGTTCATGGGCGGAGCCTGGGAGCGGCTCGTACGAAGTGTCAAGGTAGCTTTACAAACTACTCTGCATGAGCGCGCCCCAAGGGAGGAGGTGTTGGCCACCCTGCTCGTCGAGGCTGAACACACTTTGAACTGCCGACCACTGACACACGTGTCGATGGAGCCCGACGAGCCGGAGGCTCTCACCCCTAACCATTTTCTTTTGGGTGGCCCGTCCCGCGTACCAATGCCTGGTGCCTTCACCGAAGGGGATGCGGCTGGCCGCAAAGAATGGCGAGCAAGCCAATTGCTCGCCGACCGTTTCTGGGCCCGTTGGGTGCGGGAATACTTACCCGAGCTACAGCACCGGCGGGAGCCCCACGCTACCGGCCCACCGATTAAAATCGGCGATCAGGTTCTTATCGCTGACGGCACGCTGCCACGTAATTGCTGGCCGCGCGGCGTCGTAGTAGCGGCTTACCCCGGTGGGGACCAAGAAATTCGGGTAGTCGACGTAAAGACCCAGGGTCGTGTAATGCGTCGACCTACCAAAAGGTTGATCGTGCTGCCCGGTTAACAGCTTACCAGCTCAAGGAGCTGCGGCGGGAGTATGTACCGGGCAGAACACATATTATTTATTACTGTTTACTGTTATTTACATATAATTGTTAGAATAAGTTTAATATAAGTTAATATTGTAATAGAAAAAACTTTAACATGTACCCATTTAAAATTATAAGTTGATTTGTTAGTATTAAGATCACTTTGTACAATGTTAGTACGTAAGTCTTTGCTTTGTATTCATTGGTCCATTTTTGCGGGCACGCCCCCAAACTAATCGCGTGCTTCACACGCAACTAAGTGCGAACCTAATTTGACAATATATTTCGTGCATTTTTCCGAAATAAAACTACTCGTGTCTTCTCTACGATCAAGAACCGGCCTTTTAATTACCTCCCTACCTACCTCAAGAGATAACATATGTACTTAGGTAGACTCAAATATAGTACAATAGGTATATTAGATAGAGAACACTTTATTGCAGAACCAGGAAAAAGCATATCTCTATCCTCTCCTCAGAACAATGTAGGAAGGCCCTTACCTTGACACCTGTGAAATTGATTCTGGAACGCCGTGTGTCGTATCGTTAATCACGCACACTCTGCCCTGCTCTGACGGGCGGAAGACGAGGCATTTGATCCTTTTTAGGGTTCCGTACCCGAAGGGTGCCAAACTATGACTTCACTGTCCGTCTGTCTGTCTGTCTGTCTGTCACCAGGCAGTATCTCATGAGCCGTGATAGCTAGGCAGTTGAAATTTTCACAGATGATGTTCAAATACTAAAAACAGAATAAAATAAATATTTAAGTGGGCTCCCATACAACAAACGTAATTTCTTTTTGACGTTTTTTGTTCGATATTAATAACGAAATAAATTAATAATTAAATTAAAATGAAGTTAATATTTAAGGCAATAAATCGTTATTTGTGTGGCATAAAAATAACGATTTACTACCGTTTTTCACGATCTTTGTGTCTAATGTTGTATAGATAATAGTACTGTAACACGCTACTTTATTAATACGCGGATTACGGGCAATATATATTTTTATTAGTCTTTTTTATCGATGCCCTAGCCTAGCTGGGGATCGACTGACATCTCAAACAAAACGTAACGATTCCCTTCAAAATATTCAAAATAAGACGAGAAGGCTCTGCCGGCCAGCTTCTATAAAGGAGAATCGTTACATTTCCCCCCCGGTTATCATAAAATTTTAATTACAATTACAATTAAAATTTACCCGGCGCCTCCACCAATATGTAACACGCTACTTTATTAATACGCGGATTACGGGCAATATATATTTTTATTAGTCTTTTTTATCGATGCCCTAGCCTAGCTGGGGATCGACTGACATCTCAAACAAAACGTAACGATTCCCTTCAAAATATTCAAAATAAGACGAGAAGGCTCTGCCAGCCAGCTTCTATAAAGGAGAATCGTTACAGTACAGAACCCTTCGTGCGCGAGTCCGACTCGCACCTGGCTTTTTTTTCTCCTTTTGAGTCTTCTTAAGACCGATTTATATGGAGATGTTTACGGGGAATTTTTAACTTATCCCAATGCTGTAAAGTGCTGCGGAAAATGACTGTAACCCCATAATAAAATCTAATATATAAAAATCTCGTATCACAGTGTTTGTTATCAAACTCCTCTGAGACGACTCCACCGATTTTTATGATTTTTTTTGTGTATACCTATCTGGTAGGTCTGAGAAAAGGTCGTAGGCTAATTAATATGGCGAAACAACGTTTGAGTCAGTTAGTCAGCCAGTTATAATATAATTCCATCATAAATTTCAGCAGTCCGTAAACGTAGCACTCAATCACTCAATAAAACAATAATCGCCTAGATAAGTGCTACCTAGTATGAAACAAAAAGCTTCTTACTTCTTGCTTGACATCGCTTGTAGTAATATGTTGTACAGTCGAGACCACATCAACCTTCACCTAAACGCGTGTACTGTTATTAACTACTTTAGGGAAGAAAAAATCAACGTTGATCAGCTGTTGACTTTACAGACACCGAATTTGCCTCCACTCCACATCACAACAGCTCTTATATCATGTAAGGTAAGTGCGATTATAGACCAAAAACGAGCGTTTCCTGGTATCTTTAACCGTACCTACCTTCGCAATTTGTCCTACAGGTTATTTACTATAATCACAGCAAACTAGATTCGCAAGTTCTTACTCAGCCACATCCGAACCTGTGATCTCTAAGTTGGTCGAAATAAAGCCTATAATTCAGCTAGGTAAATACTAATGTAGCTTCGATGCACCACAACCTCCTTATGTCCTACCCATGACTATGTGTTTGGGGTTCTGGCTGGCCTCAAAAATTAAAAAAGATTCGGTTCACGCACACGCACACGCACACGCACACGCACACGCACACGCACACGCACACGCACAAGCACACGCACACGCACACGCACACGCACACGCACACACACACACACACACACACACACACGCACTCACACATATACATACATACATACAAACAAACAAATATCATAATTGTACTGTACTATATTATTGTTAAATTCTCATATGTAATTCCTGGTGTACATACAATAAAGAATATTCTATCTATCTATAATCCTTTCTTTTGGCTCCGCCGGATTCGAGTAGCTAGGGGGCGCCAACTGAGCAACTCACGGTTACCCCCAACGATGTGAAAAACCAGCATCTCATAATGCAAATGTCCGTTAAATTGGAGCTAGATTGCGTTAGACAGGCACACATCTGGTTACGCTGAGTGGAGCAAAAAGTCTGCTCGAATAGTGATCTAACTTCGTGATTATAGGGCTCTACAGGTTTTCCGACTCGATGGTTTAATGTATAAATGTCGGTATGTTACACTTTAAGGCACTAAACAAAAACTTCTCTCTTTTTATCTAATGAGCCCATAAACACTATTGGGCATAAGTTGGGCATTTAAGCAAACTTCTATTTTCACATACTTATACGAAAATTAAAGTGTGCTTGTGAGTAAGATAGAATGTTTTTCACAAATATTACCAACCATTCCATTAGATTTTCGAGTTTAAATAAAGAAATCTCGTTTAATTGTAAAAGAGCACATTAGAGGCTTGTTTCATAGAACTGCAATTCAAGGTTTACTATGACAATTGGATGTACATTGGAAAGTTGATTAACCCACAGATTAACAGGCAGACTCTGCTACGCAATGTACCTCAAATTGTCATAATAAACTACTAATTGTAGTTCTATAAAAGTCGGCCCAGCAAATCTGAGCTGAAATAATTGGGTTTATAAAAAAAAACCTTGCGTCGTCGCGAAAATTTAAACAAAGAAAATCACGTTTAACCATAAAATAAAAAATCCCGCCATTCAACATACTGACGTGTGGGAATATTATTATGTTAAGCTTAGCTCATCAATGGCAATTTCATGCCAGTTGGTTGACAAAATTATGGTCTTTATAGGTCAAGTCATTAATATTAAAAATAAACAAAGGCTTTCTTGCCATATGACCAACATTTGAACAATTAGACACGTTCTAAAAAACTTGGTGACATCAAATTGACCATTATTCTAATGCTCCGAAGGTACAGACTAACCGAACCTCACAGCACTGAATTGAGATATCTGTGAACCGAACGAAGACACTCGCCACTACAGTATTCCTTAAAGATTGTCAGGCCAGTGACTTTGGAAAAGTGGTTTCATATTAGTCCCTTCCCGCACATTCTTTTTATTTTTACCGCAAAAAAATATGTTGAATGAAATTTAAAATACAAAAACATTTTTAGGTTAAGTTAAATTTAAAAAAATAGACGTATTCGTAATAGGGATATGCAAGTAAGACACATGGATATGCATATCACATTTTTAAATATAAATTTCAGTATTAGGTAGTTAGTATAATATAATATCTATGTTTATTTGCCTAGCTGGACATGCACCATTTAAACCGGTTTAAAACATGTGTTACACATTCTGTGCAAAAAAGCTTACTATAACATCAAGGATTATTTAGAAGACAAAGATGTTTGGCAATAAACAGTAGATTAATATTAATTACAGGACGAGTGTAACTAGTGTTCGACACATTCGTGACTAATATTTTAAGTTGAAAACTCTGTTAATGTGTTTTGAAAAAAATAAATGTCGAGTTTCTTTGTTAGCTTCTTCTCCACATAATCTATTAATTGTGAAACTAACAACTTTGACGTTCATTAAGTAAACATTCTGTTTTTGTAATGAATAAAAATATTTGAGTTGAATTGAATACTTATACAAAAAAATAATCTGTCTACGAAACTCGGCCCTAGGCAAACTCGGAGTGGAGGCAGTCTACTCGCACTCGGGCAAAGGCAACCGATCAGCCTCTCTACCACAGAGCACTCGACGCTACTTTATCCAACTTGCGTTACAATTGACTGCATTGGTTTACTAATGTATTGCCAAAAATCGTTTCCCAAAGTATTACTTCCCAAACTATTTTCCGCAAATTATCACTTGGCAAAAAAACATTTCTCAAAACAACTTAAAGCAAATAAACAGTTAGCAAAAGTTATTATGGCAAGTTATTGTTTACCAAATAAATACTTGGTCAAAATTAATTTCCATTATGTTTTTGTTCTAACTTAACCCACTTTTCTGGTAACAGTTGGTGTCTGTGGGGGGTCACAGTTCTAACCTAACCTAACCCACTTTTCTGGTAACAGTAGGTGTCTGTGGGGGTCGCAGTTCTAACCTAACCTAACCCACTTTTCTGGTAACAGTTCGTGTCTGTGGGGGTCGCAGTTCTAACCTAAGACACTTTTCTGGTAACAATTCGTGTCTGTGGGGGTCGCAGTTCTAACCTAACCTAACACACTTTTGTCTTAATAAAACTTGACGCAGTAAAATTATGCGAAATGATAATTTGACCAAATGAATAAAATGCGAAATGAAAACTTGCTAAAGTTTCATTTGGGAAATGAAACTGATGCCATAAGTTTATTGGGAAGTAAAATTTGGCGAAAAATACTTTGGCTAAACGGCGGTATCCCGACTGCATTTATTTATCAATTCATCCAAAATATGCTCACAGCGTCCGATGCGTTCTGAAGTTTCAATAAGTTTAATGCTATTTATAAGTCCGTTTACTAAGACGTTATTTCTGAATAATTATTACATCTAATTGGGACGCAATTTGAACACAATAGCGTCGAGAGTAGAGGGAGAGCCAACAGTACAACAACCTTGCCCACACAAACCTGCACTCTACTCAGTTACATTACGGGCGATTTTGCAACTAAAAAAGGTTAAAGGCTTCCTAAAGTGAAGGAAAATATCGTGACGAAACCTTAGTGTCTGAGGTGTTCACATACCTCAGCGCTTGAAATTGCCAATCCGCGGTGGGCACGCGTGGTAATTAAGCTCTTTGATAGAAGGCATGTGTCCTGCAGTGGGACATATATAAAAGTGATATATAAAAAAAATGTAAAGGTTGATGTGCTGTTAACTGTACTAATACTACGGAGATTGAGGATATTAAGTTGCTTTTGCCGTTCATCTGAATTTGAACTGATTCGTTCAATTGGTTCATACGCATTCGTTCGATCGGTCTGTCTGTACTCTGTACTGTAGCCGTGATGAGGAAAATTAGAGATGACTTGGAAGTGTCTTTACCTAAAGAGAAAGTGTAATTCTTTACCTACATGCTACTGAGCAGATTAATTTTTTGATCTATAACATTACAAAATTTTGTTTTTAATTTGTACGCATATTTCTTTATGCATTCTTTTACAACGTGTTTAGTTCGATATTTGTGCTTAGCACGTCATATTAAAACTACTCTGACAAAAACAGAACACTTTAGAAGAAGAAGGGGTTTAATGGCGTAAACGAAAAAAACTAAGAATGAAAAGCAATGTGTGCACTGCGAAAGATTTATTGAAAACTAAAGAAAAGAAAATAGGAAAACCATAGAGTAAAACCTTATCAAAAGAAAAAAATTATAAGTGTTGTAAACACCAGACTAGCTCCGACTGTCTCAGACTACATCCAATTATCTACATTTTGCTACTTCCTTTCTCGTTTCGCATTACATTATAATTCTTAGGTAGGTACATAAAGAAATAATTAACATCCACACTTCTTCTTGTGAAGTTATAGTAGCAATACCACTCGCTAACGGTGATGGAAAACATCGTGAGGAAACCTGGGTGTCTGAGCTATTCACATACCTCAGCGCTTGAAATCGCCAATCCGCGGTGGGCGCGCGTGGTGATTAAGCCTATACTCTCTCTTTCTGAAAGAAGGCCTGTGCTCTACAGTGGGACGTATATAGGCTGCTTATATATCACAATCAATTGTCCTCGCCCCAAACTAGGATCCTCTATGTTGTGGTAACCAGGTAAACATGAAAAAACACCCATACTGAGACAAGGTAGAGCCTTATCGTACTAGCGATTTGCGAGCGATTTGAAAGCGATGCAATTACGCCACGAGCTCGCCGCGCAATCGCATCAAATCGCTCGCAAATCACTAGTGTGATAGAGCTGTTAAAGATAACACAAATTAAAGAATAAATAATAAAATAAGTAACAAAAAATCGACTTATGGGCCAACCCTGCCCTTCTATCACGTAACTGTCCACTCTTTTGGGATAACCATTTTGACGACTCCAAAGTGTCAAAATATGTGTGTATTTGAAAGTTCGGAGTCTCCATACAGTGGCGTACTTACGTTTGCCGTACATTGCCGTACCGTGTATTGCAAATGTCAGAGCTTTTGATTTTATTTATGCTACTGTATTGTTCTATATTTTATTTGTTCTGTTACTTGTAATTTGCTGTGTAATGCTTTGTAAACGTGTGACTGTATGTATCTTGTGTACATACATTATTATTTATCTATCTAGTAGCACCCCTGGAGGTACCCCCCTTCTAAAAAAAAACAAAGAATGAGACAATGTGGTAAAGGACGGAGCAAACAAAATATACGGACAAATTGGGAACCATTCGAAGGTCCTTTCTTTTGAAGTCGGTTAAAAATAATAAAACAAGACCACTAACATAAAGTTACGAATTTATGACGATATACTTAATTATAATAATGGAGTAACGACGCTGCCTGGATTAATAAATCACAACTAAATGTCAAAATTAACAAAATTCGTTTATTGAAAACAGCCGTTATTCACAAATAACCAAAGTCTAAACGGCATGTTAAACGCCTCGCGTACTTGAATTATTCCGCTGGTCAACGTAATAAATTTTACTTTCGCAACCAAGATACCAAATAATTAGCGGATGCCTCCGGCAGATAAATTTTAGGTGGAAAAATTAAAACTAATCTGCAGCGGTCTAATGGCCGCCACATGTTGTTTTAATTGTTTAATTGCTGACATAATTATTTCCGATGTCTGTGTTTTTAGGGTTCCGTACCCGAAGGGTGTCAAACGGGACCCTATTCACTGTCCGTCTGTCTGTCTGTCTTTCCGTCTGTCTGTGTGTCTGTCTATGACCAGGCTGTATCTCATGATTCCTATATTCTGTGTCATGAACCGTGTTAGTTAGGCAGTTGAAATTTTCACAGATGATATGTTTCTGTTGCCGCTATAACAACAAATGCTAAAAATAGAATAAAATAAATATTTAAGGGGGGCTCCCATACAACAAACGTTGTCTAAAGACAGCCCTCGCCATCTAGCGGCCATCTATGTAACGTTAAATGTCAATTTTAAATGCTTCTTGTTGGTTTCTATAGATGGCGCTGTTCTCAAATTCGATCTTTGTCTAATTTTGTATAGATAATGGTACGGAATCCTTGGGGCGCGAGTCCGACTCGCACTTGGCCGGTTTTTTTACTATCGTAACGTCGCCGGAGATGGAGAGATGATTTCGTGGAATAGATGGAAAGCTGGAGGAAAGGCCTGTGCCCAGCAGTGGGACACAAAATAAATAAATCACTTCCGGAAATAACTTTCACAGAACACAATCACTTGCCCTGGTCCCAAACTAGGATACCCTGTGCTATGGTAACCAGGCAAGGACATCACAAACATAAAAGTACATCCAAACTGAGACCATTTTGTACAAATGTACGGGTGCCTCCAGTGGAAATCGAACCCACGACCTCCGGCATGGTAATCAGTCGTGGTACCGCTAGATCAACGAAGGAGATAAAAGAGGATAAATAAAAAAAAGTCGACAGCACATCAACCTATTTGCCAGTGGTTCCTAGCCTGTGGTCTGCAGATCACGGGTGCTCCGAGAGAGCCTCCGGATTGGGCCACAAAGGGTCCAGTAGCGCATATAAAAGAGGTTAAAAGAGAAGAAAAATATATAAAAGTGAAGAGACAATAAATGGAGATTGTGAAAGCTGAACATATCCGTGCCGATGTCTATCATCTGTTGAGCTAAAACACATTAGAAATATTTATTTAAGTACTTAACTCTTGTTTTCTGTGCATTTCAGGCTTTGCGTTATTTCATTATGTTATTTTTAAATAATGCAAAATGTAAAAAATTAAGTGTAATTTAACCATACTGAAGCCTCTTTTGTCTTTGCTAACAAAAAAAAACAGTGAATGTGGTCTTGGTCGACAAAAGGTGAAAAAAAACGTTAACTAAGGAAGAAAAGAAAAAATCAGCTAAAAATCTAAAACTAACTAAAAACATCGCTTTAAAAACATGCTTTCTCTCTCTCTCTCTCTCTTTGAAGCGACTTTGTAACAAAAATTTAAAAGTGCATGAGCTTGCTTCACAGTGGTAATCTCTATTCTCTTTATTTTATCATCTGATTACCATGCCGGAGGTCGTTCGATTTAAAGTCAAAGTCAAAAATGTTATTCAATATAAAAACCAAATGTTTACTTAGTCAACGTCAAAGCTGTTAGTTTCACAATTAATAGATTATGCGGAGAAGAAGCTAACAAAGAAACTGGACATTTATTATTTTCTAAACGTTATTATTTTCACAAACCAGATACAATCGTGGCGCTTTTTACAAGAACAGCCAATGTCCAATTTTAACGAATTTCTGTTTTCGGTTTTTGGCAACACTGTTCAACAAGCTGCATTACCACACTTATTCCATCGAAAAGATTAGGAAATTTTACAAAACCACCAAGGTTTGCTTCTAGGACAATCGATTCGGCCAAAAAGCACAACATTTACTCTGAGGACAAAGGTTGTTCTTGTAAAAAGCGCCTCGTCCTCGTTAACATTATTTAAATACCAACATCTCTGTCTTCCAAATAATCCTAAATGTTATATGGGATTTTTTGCACAGACTATGCTTAACACATTGTGGTAACTCTAATGTATCTTGAGGTATCTTATCGTAGAACCGTAAACAGTGCCCCATAAAGGATGTATTAACTTTTGCGTTTGCTAAAACGTGGAAATGACAATTTTAAATGGTTCTAATGATTCTCGCTGGGGGCCGGCCGCCGCGTACAGTTGCTAGTTGTACAAATGGCCTCGGTCTTCATGTATTGGCATGTTTGTGATGTACCATATTATACCAGAGCTTGGGACGAGGACCAGTGATTGGGTTGTGTGTAAGTTATTAGTTATTCAGCCGTCTGCTGCGCGGCTGCGCTTAATGCTGCGTTTAATGTAAAAGAAATCCAGGTTTATTTGGAAATGGTGAAATTAGGCCTAACTTGCTTCAGACTGCGGTTCTTGTTGCTTTGATAACGCTTAAAATTAACAATTATACAGGGGGTTTCACATAGGCCCGAGGAAATTATTCAACAACTTTTGTTATGAGAGCAACTACGAAAATATATCTAAAAAAATCGCTCGAAAAGTTTGTCCCACTGCAGAGCACTGGCACTGCACCTTCTCTCAGAGAGAGAGCATGGATTACCACGCGTGCCCACCGCGTATTGGCAATTTCAAGCGCTGAGGTATGTGAACACTTCAGACACTCAGGTTTCCTCACGATGTTTTCGTTCACCATTAGTCAGTGGTATTGTTACTACAACTACACAAATATACGTAACTTAGAAAACAGAGTCACTGGTACATGCCGGGATTCGAACCCACGACCTCCCGAATGTGAGGCTGGCGTTCTACCGCTGCGCTACCACCGCTTAATTTTTTTTTTCATCAATAATTTTATTATGCGAGCAACTCCAAAGATATATCTAAAAAAATCGCTAGAAAAGTATTAAAGAGTTGATTTTTGAGGTTCCGTAGTGAACAAGGATACGAAAACTAAAGGGTAGTTTTTTCAATTCAATTCAATTCAATTCAATTCGCAGAGACGACAAGTAGTAGAAAGCTGAAATTTTGCATACATATATATACATATTAATTTCGCCGACAAAACGGTAGGATAAAATCTTTAAAAAAATTGTTTTACGGTACCTTTACTACACCTAAGTTAGGCATACAATTTGTTCGCTCTAAGTTGTTTTGTTTTTTGATATTTCGGAGTTGGTCTTATAAGTTCTTTGTATTGATGAGTATATAGCAAAACCTTTAAAATTTTACTCAATCTTTAAAACACCCAGTAGTTACAAAATTCTTGTCTATATGACTAATTTGCGATTCTGCAGTAATACGTAGTAAAAGTACCTAACTACCGCTGCAATAACTTTAAGTATAGTGGTTTATTATGTTTTACTTAAGTGAATAGCCTATCCTATCTAAGTACTTTCTTACATAGTCACAAAGTTCCTCGATGATAAACAGTTGATTGTAAATACTTACACACGACGTTACTTATGGATCGTCTATTTGTGAAAAAACATAAATGTAGAGACCCACCCTCCCCCTCGGTAACATTTGGTGAGATGTGGAAGGATCCCCCTTTTCTTCCTAATTTTTCGGTAAGACCATGACAAACATAAATATACATACATAAACTCGCGCCATCATCCTCTTAAATGAGATTTGGTGAGGTTTTGCCGAATCTTCCCCCCCATTTATCTACCCACCTGAATTTGCCTGATGCACTAAAGTTCACGTCGGTAGGTCAAGAAGAAAACCGCACCATCTTATATCTCTTTGATTGACCCAATTGCCAGTGATTACTAAGTAATCCAGTGGAGCCATGGGTATTACCCACTTATCTCATATTCGATTACGTCTAATGACGTTACGACGTGCGCCTGCGCAAAAAGAGAGGCACGAAAGAAAGAAAGTAACTCGCCTGACTCACCTACTTATTTTTTTGCAAACGAAATAAATCGAAAGCGGAAAATAGTTGTTAAAACAACGCTAAAGAAACGAGAGCAGTTTACAGCATTGTTGTATTCTGGATTATAAACAGAAGACGCGAGCTAGCCAACACCCTCTAAAAATATGACACGGTTTTGAGGTTTCCACTGTAATACATTTGCATTGTATTAAAGGCCGTCTGGTGACTGCTGTAACACAGTTCTAATAGAAAACTAGCACAGACGCCAACGTAAAGTACGAAAAGATCATGTAAAAGAGATCCACTTGTTTAAGAAGATTACCTAAATGTTTCTTTTAAATAAAGAAATAATTCTAATTTTGTCATTCATATTGCAAAATGTCACATGTCAAAAATATACGATTTTTGTTTTTTCATCGTAATAGTATGAAAATGAGTAAATTGGAAGAAAATTAAGTAGTAATAGTATACACAGCTAATCAGACCGAACTATGGCTTGCGCGTGTGACAGAATCCGTTTTTATACAATTTCGATGAAAAAACAAAAATCGTATTTTTTTGACATGTGACATTTTGCAATGTGAAAGACGAATTTATGTTGCGTTATTTCAATAACACGGTGTACTTACACAGACATTCTCCCAGATATAGAGTAGGAAATCACGCGTGTCCACCATTGATCTCAACTATTCAAGTGCTGAGGTGCTGAAGTGCTAAATAAACTCGGGTTTCTTCACTCTCTTATTTATCTTATTCTTTTCATTACTCTCATTGTGAAATTGTTCGGAAGAGATCGCTTTTTGACTGCCAATGGAAAACTAGCACAAAAAAAGGCTTTAATATAATCGGACAGGCCATGTTAAAAGGTAAATAAACGTGGTAATTTTTTTTCTCTACGACTAATAATACTTTTCATAATATCACCGGTCGAAAAGTCAATATAGTCACGTGGTACAAAAATGCGCCACACAAATCGGGCTCAAACCATGACGTCACAACTTGCACGTAACGCCTTATAATGTATGATGAAGCGTTTATCAATATTTGAGTTATCTCGTAAAGTAATTTTTTTATGCATCTATACCCTCATAAGAATACGTTTGGAGAAAGTTTTTTTATTATTTAAGTAACTTTAGTTTTCGCTATTTTTGTGATCCGGAAAAACCCTTAAAATATTTTTATAGTTTTATTTTGTAATTTTTTATGTCTTCTATGGTATAAAAACAATCTCACTCCAATCTAAGTCAGACGCAAGTATCCCGTTGTATATTTCTGATGTGAACTAAAGCGTTCATTCATCTTTAAAAGTCGACTAAACATGACCTTCTGAAATTTCCTGTTTTGTGCCCGGATGATTCAAATGCTTACCTTCGCAATTATGTATGTTAATTGCAAACGGATCATGAATTAAGGATTATTTTGTTACTTACTACTGTACGTTATTATCGTTTAGTTACTTAGCTTTTAGCCCGGTTTTTTGTAAGTACCTTTCATTTAGCCCGGTAGAAGAGCAAAGGCGACTTGGCCTAAATCAAAATGTGTTTATTCTCAGAAACTGCGACTTAATGAACGTTACGAGTTAAACTAGGTGTCCATTTCAAAGTCTAGCTAATTTATGAGAAAAAATAGACAAAAAACTCCGAACTTAGTCTTTAATCGCTCAGAGGTTCCATTACATAGATTTTCTTTAACTGAGTTTTCTATGAAATGTCTGAAAATAACATTAAAACTGATATGGCCAAGTTGTCAGCACTGAAACTCCTCCTCCTGAATATCCTAAAACGTATTTTGGTAATATAAATCATATACCTATTATAGATTTGCTCAAGTCGATGGCGTTCAGCGTCGCCTCACTTCATTTTACGAACTCGAAGTTGCTCTGCTGAACATAATGAAGGTTGTTGCAAAATCACACTTCTGGGAAAATAGGAAATTATTAGATAGAGTAATTAATAGGAAAGAACACAACATAACTAGAATCGTATTATAGGCAACGTTAAAGTTCTTTTGATTGCTTACTGAAATTTTTACGACTTTCCGTGTAAGTATATTTTATTTCTATATTATTCGTAGGAAGGATTAAAAGTCAAGTGTGTTTATGTATTACACGATAATTTGCGTTGTTTTATTGTCAAACTTAACGATTTTTCGTGTTAATAATTATTTCTAATAACGTGGAAACAAGTAGCTGGGATTTCCCGAACGAAAACGACATCTTCAAATCAATAGAGCACGACCGTCACGCATAGTCTGAATATGGAAAGAATCAATAAAAATTTAATTGTCGATCAAACTAACTGGAATATAGTTGTTTTACCTACAGTAGCCGAAACCTCAGTTGCTGATTTAAGATGAGTCGATACCCATTTGTTGAGGAGATTCCACACGCACCTTCCAGCGCCATCATCAGTCTATGGTCACCAAGTTTTACAAAAAAAATTCAAATAATACCAACTAGGAAACTTTCCTGTTAAAACAGATAAAAAATATTGTTTCAGTTAAATACTGAGTAGAAACGGGTATTTTTTATGATTATTTTTAGGGTATTTACTCTCAGGCGGATTACATACTGATTAAGAATCCCGTGCACACTATGGCTATAATTCACAAACGACATACCGGTTTGCAATAAAACTTTACCCATACGCTTAGAGTAAGTATACACATCAAGATTTTAATTTCACTTTTTTTTTATTTCCACAAATTTTGTAAAACCTGATATTTCGAAAAATATCAACCGGAGAAAATTCTCATGAGTATATTCATGCTTAAATAATGTGGGGAAATATCTACGTACGAAAGTACGTACAGGTTTTTCCTATACTCTTTCCTATAGGTACCTTAACTGTTAGACGGTCAAAATTACCGACTTGTCTTAAGTTAGGTTAGGTCTCGTTAAGTTAGGCTCGTAAGCCGAGTAAAACGGTCCTTTTGTACATAGTTATTGTAACGTGATAAAATCATGACTGGAATTACCTGAAAAAGTCTTGTTTTACTTAATTTATATGCAGTGTCGTAGCGTTCCAGACATTAAGAGTAAGTTAAGAATTTTGCTGAAAAAAGTATAGATGCTTACATAAAAAGCCAGTGTAGAAAATAGTTGTGCATATAATTAGGCCAGTTTTTCTTTACATTTTCGCGTGGAATCAATAGTTTTATGACTATTCAGACGTGTGGGGCCGGATTTAGAATAGCGTCACTCCATTTCCTTCCGTAGAAGGCGACTAAGGAAATCAATTACCAGGAGACGGGCAGCAGCGTCTTCCCGAGATTCCAACCGCATACTGCGATCGCCAACCCGCCTGCCAAGCGTGGCGATTATGGCAAAACACCTCATGATTGTAAAACCATGAGGGAGGCCTATGTCCTGCAGTGGGCGTCAGGTGGCTGATGATGATGATGAAGACGTACCTCTAAACAGTCGACAGCACGTCGACCTTTACATTTTGGTTGCGAAGTCGTCCTAAACGTACGAGTGTACGTATCAGTCAGTTTAGTATCAAATCAGTATCAGCGCATCACTATAAATAAAAAAAACAATAATTTTTTCTCAATAATTTTCTAGAACTCAATAAGTTTGATCGTCTTAGGTCATTCATTCATCTGTCTGACGATGTCTATAATTTACAAGTAAACAAAAGCTGAATGAAATTTTCTCCCCGGTTTCGGGTAAATCCCATTATACTTAAAGGCCGGTTTCTGAATTGAGAATTTCGCTAAGTAAATACTTAAGTAACGTTCTGTCACGCTCTTTTCTAAGAAAGTTGAAATTAAAATTAACCATTTACTTAGCGAAATTCTCAATTCAGAAACTGGCCATAACTATCTGTTGTTAATCAACTGTTAACAGCTGTTTTTTTTTTTTTGTATGCACTTTGGCCAACTGACAGTAGATTAACATATTGGTAGTGTACGAGAAACCGGGGTAATTATACTTACGGTGTTTGATTTTTTAACAACAATTTATTTTGAATAACAATCCAGACGACCCTCAAATATCTTCATTTAAGTGAAGAAAGTAGACTTTGGTCTTTGAGCGATTTTACCTCATTATTTTAATCAAGCTACAACGAAGGCCTTATTCTGTACTAACTAAACGATTCGGTTTCAGATCAGCACCTCTATTCTTGAAGCTAGTTTAGCCAAAATATGCCGTCGGTTTTTGATGCGCCCTAAAGTTCCAATAAGATTATTGTTATTTCGTATACCTATAAAGTCGTTATTTCTTACTCATTGCGTGTAATTGTGGCGCAATTTTGAATACAATAATATCGCAACTGGAGCGGTTAGAAACGATAGAAAATTTTACTGCCTGATGTTTTAGTTCCTCGTTTTTTCTTCAGTAAATCAGTAATTTTACAGCCGTTATTAATTAATCGATAGATAACTCAACCGGTAATTAATATTCAGCGTATTTAATTGGAGAATTTATCTAAAGAAATACTTATGAAATTATTATTATTTATTTATTTAAACTGCAAAACATTACAGTCTAGAAGTCAGTTCTACAATTAGCAACTATGATACTACTCAAACACCGATTAAAAAAAGCGCAAATTCGCAAATCGGGATCCGGGAGACAGTCAAGCTCACTAGCCGTTGGACTCCACCAGAATTAGGTCGTCGGGATTAAGATATAATAACTGCCGCATACTTCCTCACACTGGCGGGCCATTATATGCTCTCTCTGTGTCTACAGGGCACCTTACATAACTGCCCTTGCGGGCTGGCTAAGATGTGAGGAGGGCAGGCGTGTAAACACGTAACCTACAACTCCTACAAGTGATTGTTTTGTGTGAATGTTCCATTAAACTTCACGTGCCTTGCCAATGTCGAGACACCGTACTTGACAGATGTTTTGTTTAAAAATATGAACCGCTCAAAAACGCGGGTTAATTGGATGAAAACATTGTCTATCGTAATAAAATGCATTCGTTTGCGCAATGTATAATGGTTGTGACACTGACTAATTAGGTCAAAATATAAATTATGTAAGTTTTTTGTTGTTTGTATATTTTTATCATTTATATATTAATTAAGTCTCTTATTTTATGTTTGAAATAATTATTCTTCGTGTAAAAAAAAGTTAAGCTTACCTACATTATAAAAACAAAACCTACTTATTATGTAAGGTCCTTGTATCGGCCCCCGCATCTTGATACTGCGATAAATGTATCTTACGTCATCCTGCTTTATTTCACTACGTGAAGATGACGCTAAGCGATTGCGTAGGTAATAAAAAGCGTTCATCGGTCGGTCTTGCTTGACACGGGTGCTTAAAAGATAAGAATATTCTTAGCGAAAACAAACTTACATTTTTACAAAGATACGGTATAATTGGGCGCCTTATTGCTAATAGGAATTTCTTCCAGACATCCGACGATAGAGACTTACTGAAGCAAAAGAGAGATGCAGAAGAGAAGAGAGAGGGAGGAAAGATGCGTGATGTGACTTTAAAAACCTTGCTCGAGCCGTAACTTAAGTAAAGGAGGGCGGAGACGCGGTCGCAATGTAAACGCGCTAGCACCTAGTACTTGTTTAAGTGACGGAAGTTCTTAACATTACTTATAATGGGCGTTTAATGAAATACGCGTAAATTAGGAGCAGTGGTAATGAGTCGAAAGCCGGGTGACGGCTTTATGTTACCTTAGGTCTTTTTACGTCTGTCTGGCAGAGAGGTCCGGTAAAGCTTGAGAGGTTATTAAATACAACAATACAAACATATTTTATTATGGTACCAACTCTAAATGGGGTACTTCGAGTGATACTACTAAGGGACATTTGAAAGCAGGAAAGAAGTGATGCGAAAAATCAAATCAATAATAAAAATCTTAGATTTTTTTTCATGGAAATTCTATATTGAGAAATCCTTCGTACATTGAAAAGTTTTAGACGCAGAGAAAAATCTTTATCACGATTAGGTATTTAACTTTTAACAGGACCTCTCCAATGAGATCTAAATATTCTTTTTGCAAGTTCTCCATTATCTACCGCGAAAAAAATATCACTTGTTTCATATACAAAGTGAACCTCGCTCTAGCGAATGCATGGATTTTTTTCTGGGTTTCAGAGTTGGTACCAAAATAAAAGTTGTTAGTTTTGATGATTACAAATCCCCACTTAAAACTTACCGGCGGACCGGATCCCATTTAAGTACAGTCGACGACACATTAACCTTTACACGCGTGCGCTCTACTCAGTTATACAACGAGCGAATTTGCAACAAAAATGTAAAGGTTGACCTGGGCCGCGTTTCATAAAACTAAAATTCATAGTTTATTATGATACTAGCTGTGCCCGCGACTCCGTTCGCGTACATTTCGATTTTTACGAAGCAGCATTTGTATGGGGGCCACGTCTTATCATAACTGGAGCTAGAATTTAAATAGCCTATCCTGTGTCCCACATGTCTATATGCTTTTATACCAAATTTCATCAAATTCGGATAATTGGTTTAAGAGTTATGGAGGAACATACATACATACACACATACAGAAAAAATTTCTAAAAATCGTGAAATTAGTTTCAGTATCATATATTGAGCCTATAAACACAATATCTCTGAAAACAAACTAACTTACTCCATGACCGACCCTTACAGATTTATTATTATATTATGATATTTCGATGTACATTTCGTAGTCGAGTCTTCCGATTCGTCAATCCGCAGGTAATCAACTTTGTAATGTACATCGAATATTCATAGTAAACCATGAATCGTAGTTCTATGAAACAGGCCGCTGCTGTCGACTGTACAGACTATTTCCAGGGCCCAGAGTCTACTAAATGCATAGTTGTTCCGTACAGTGACATTCGCACGGCAATAGGTGTTTGACTCTATTTTCTACTCAATCAGCAATCGTCAGCAAGCTATTTTAATAACATTATCGAACAGATTTTTATTTTAATTACGTTCGGGAAATCAGGGCGTCAAAAAAAAACAACTATGGAAAACACTTTTCCAGCGAGCTTTCCATATAAATGCGTTTATAAATTAATTTGGTAAGCTGTGGACAACTGTTATTGGCCTTATTTTTAGTAATTAGTTAATAAGTAATTATAATCAGATTTCGCTGTTGTCGTTCCTAATGAAGTAAAGTAAAGTACACGACTTTTTCACTATTTTGCATGGACACTCATGCTACTCCCGCTCCGACAGGCGCCGGCCTGGGTGGGTCGCCATGTAAGGAGGCTATTGGTTGGTGGGGTGTTTAATGAGACGCGTGCGCACAGTTTGATTTCGTATATTGGACTCTCTAAATATGGATTACACAAGTAGCTATCCTAAATGGGGCTAAAAGGTGTCACCACACTACAGCAGCCTACTAAGCAATAGTATCGTCATTCCAGTGGCATAAGCCGCGCAAATTAAATAGGCATTTACGTTTCTAGGGTTATACCATTGTAATACGATTGGTATTGGTACACACAACAGGTATTGTGAATAAAACAACATTTCCCTGCTATTGCATATATCCTAGTTTGGGACCAGGTCGAGTGATTGTACTGTGTGGAAGTTATTATTTATTTATTACAAGACTGGTCCACCAGAATTACCACCTCTGGTGCAAAATCAATTAAATGTCTATTAAAACTAATTACCGTTCACATTACGTGACCACAGACCAAATATTTCGGGACTTTTTGTGTTTTGGTTGCTATAAAAATCTATTCGTGAATTTTCTGGTGTCATTCATGTTTATATTTTTGACCTGACATAATGGCCGTAGTAAAGGTGAGTTAAAATAATCTTAACTACATGCAGTGTTCTTTATCCTCCTCAGTCCTGACCTTTAAAAAATAACAATGGTTTTGATTGGGGAAGTTGCATCTAACTTATATTGGAGTTACATTGCTTTTATACCATAGAAATCATATAAAAACTTAGTTGAAAATAAAACATTTTGTTTATTTTTAATTAAATATCACAAAATATGCGAAAAATAAAGTTACTCTGATAACAAAAGGAGAAGAGCGGACTCTGGACTCAGAAACGAGAGACCCAGGTTCGATTCCCAGTGCGGGCATGTCCCTATGACTTTGTTTTCTAAGTTACGTACATTTGTGAAGTTGTAGTAGCAATAGCACTCGCTAACGGTGAAGGAAAATATCGTGAGGAAACCTGAGTGTCTGAGCTATTCACATGGCTCAGCACTTGAATTTGCCAATCCGCGGTGGGCACGCATGGTGATTATGCCCATAATCTCTCTCTGAGAGAAGGCCTGTGCCCCACAGTGGGACGTATATAGGCTGCCTATTAATAACAAAATCCTTATTAGATTCAGTTTTGTCACTGAATTCTGAAAGGTTTCTTATAATTATTCTTATTTTCTTTTTATTATTCCAAACGTATTCTTATAAGGGTTTAGATGCATAAAAACATTATTTTACGAGATAGGTAACTCGAATATTGTTAAACGCTTCATACATTATAAGGCGTTACATGCAAGTTGTGACGTCATCTGAGCCCGATTTGTATAGCGCGTTTTTGCACCACGTGACTATGACGACTTTTCGACAGGTTATATTATCAAAATTATTACTCGTAGAGAAAAAAAAAGATATTACATTTATTTATCTTTTAACATGGTCTCTCCGATTATATTAAAACATTTTGTGTTTAAGGAGTGCAACTTCTCCATTGTTATTTCCAAGCTCAGGACTGAGGAGGTTAAATAAACGGTAGAGACCTTACAAAGGACTAATTACTACATACTATTTATTTTATACTGTGTTTATGAAGTATTTTAATTGAATCGTGTTTTGTAAATATCACCGTTACCATTTACTAGCTGTTTGTTGCGCGCAACTTCGTTCGCGTGGAAATTTTTATGTGTATTTTGGCGGGACAAAAAGTATTCCAACTAAGAATTAATCTGTGCCTATTTTCAGTAGTCGACAAAATATCCACTTATGTATATTTTTGTTACCTACCCATAATAAGTAACGCAACGCGAGTAGATTTCACCTGTGAGTGTGAAGAGATAAAATATCTGTGTTGTTGACTATCCAGTCGACAAGTTGCAATATCGCCCGTAACGTATGTGTGTAGAGTACACGGATGTAAAGATTGATGCGCTGTCGACTTTCTTAGAATTCATCTACAATACAATGTATACGGAAGTTTCAAATCCTTGCCAAAATTCACTTATTTATTTCCTCAAGAAACACCAACGTTTTCCATGGCTTTCGATGGCACTGCAATAATATTCCAATTAAATAGGTACCAGTTTGAGCGAACTTTATTATCTGGCTGTAGGTAATACCACTCGTTGCTTCATAGCAAGTAGTTTGTATTACCTGACAGACTTAATAGTAGATTTACAATAGGTACGTACGTTGTTGGTTGGAAATCTTAAAGTGGACCAAAAATCACTTAGAAAATGAAAATGACTAGTTTGTGTATCAAAGTAATTATCTGTTTACATTTAGGGTACTCTCATTTGAAACAGCCTATAGGTGTCCTTCT
Source organism: Yponomeuta evonymella (assembly GCA_963969515.1). NCBI lineage: Eukaryota > Metazoa > Arthropoda > Insecta > Lepidoptera > Yponomeutidae > Yponomeuta > Yponomeuta evonymella. The sequence continues at coordinate 4,267,337 of OZ018354.1, forward strand.
AAAGCAGTTATTAACAAGATAATCTCAAAGTTATTATGCAACTGCGTTCTCGATTAGCCTTTTGCATACACTTTCGCTGTTTCATACCATTCCTGTCAGCATCAACTGGATTGCAAAACTGACCAGTCATCCCTATTAGACTTTCGCCAGAAGATTATGGAATGTAGAAGGTCCTCTTAGGATTTTATAACGGCCTAATTGAAAAAAACGTGATGTTTGTTTAATGTTTAGTAGATTGGTTAAAACCGGCGAGCGTGCGTGAAGCGTCTGAATGAAGGTTTATAAAGCGAGAGAAGTTTGACAGGATCGTGGCAAGCACAAAACGTTGTTTGTAACTACCCCGTCAGGATACTACCGTGAGTTTATGCGTGATTGGATTTAGCTGTTTGGATGAGTGTGACGCTATACCAATTTCGGCTATTTGGATGAGTGGATGTGGCAAATGTGGATGGAAGGGCCGGTAAGGGACGACCCAGACGGACATACTTCGACCAAATAGAGGATGTATAAACAAAGAGCAAGATAAAAAGTACCCGAAACCGGCGTGCGTGCATGCAACGACTAATGAATGTTGAGGAAGCGAAAGTGATCTGTCAGGATCGTAGCAAGTGGCAATCCCTGGTCTCTGCCTACCCCTCTGGGATACAGGCATGAGTTTATGTTATATTATGTTATGTGGATGAGTGTGTCGCTATACCAATGGTTACTGATAGACAGTCATTTTCAAAGTTAAAACCAAGAAAAGAACACTTATCCAAATCCTACACGAGTGAAGCCGATAACTGGTTTTACATCGGACAATAACTGCACGACATCGTTGCACTAGTACTGTGTGCTAGTACAGCTTTCTATATAGTACTATAATTGCCTTTGCATACCATCCGAAGGAGAAAGATCGTATACTTCGGGCATGTATTCAGACACCCAATATATGGTCTCCTACAACTCATAATGATGGGAAAAATCGCTGGCAAGATAAGCGTCGGCCGGAGAAATAAATCCTGGTTGAGAAATCTACGGGAGTGTACTGGAATCTCAATGTGCTGCCGAGCTCTTCTACCTTGCGAGAGACAGAGAAAAATATGCTGAGCTGACTGCCGCCTTTGCTTATCGGAGAAGCATCATAAGAAGAAGAAGAAGAAGAAGATTGCACTAGTTTTCATACAAGGTTTACTCGTACACAACCTTCGCCAAGCAGCCTTCGTTATTGCATAAAACTACAAGTCCGATGATGAGTTTTCGTCCAATGTGAAACTAGTTCTCAATATAGAGCTGACCGCCGTTCTGTGTTACCTCTTGACGGTCAGCTTTCGCCACAAGAAAACGCAGCTCAATTACATTGAAAAATAATCACCATTAATTCCTCTAATCTGCAGATTGCAATCGTCGTCTCACTGATCACGCTCGTCCACGGGGCGCCAAACCTGACGCCGGAGTCCCAACAGAATGGTGAGAAGCCAAACGTAGTCCCCGGAGTCTTCATATCAGCTGACACGCTGAAGGATCTTCAGAGCAGAACTCAGCAGAACCTCTCTGGAGTGGAGAATTTGAATAGAAACCAAATTAGTGAAGGAGCTATACCTCCTGTATTGCAGGAAGTTACTCCAAACAGCCTGATGGTTCAGGGCAATCAGCAATCTTTATCCAATCAGCCCGTGCAATATCCGCAGCAGCAGCAGCCAATATTGGCTACCCAAGGCCAAGCGTACCAACAGCAACCGCAATACGTCAACCAACAGCCGCAATACGTCAACCAGCAACCGCAGTATCTGCAACCACAGTACCAGCAACCGCAATACCAGCAACCGCAGTACCAGCAACCGCAGTACCAGCAACCGCAGTACCAGCAACCTCAATCTTACCAGCCACAAATGGTCAACGGGCCGCTGCAATCGTTCAACGGGCAACAGCAACCAATTTACAGCAACCAGCCTCAATACCCAGTTGGACAACAAGCAGGATTGCCCAATCAACAGCAACCTATATACCAACGTCCAATGAATAATCAACCAACTTTAGTTTACCCGAATGCACAGCTACCAACCAATCAACCAACTATGGTTTACCAGAATGGTCCATCTTTGGTGCCCCAAAACCAGGTGCCTATTGTAAATCAACCAACGCTTATCTATCCCACTAACCAAGTTCCGAATCAGCAGGTCATAACTCCAAGTCAACCGGGAAATCTATATACTTTAGTACCAGTGAATAACGTTCAAAGCACGGTTCCAAATCCGAATCTTGGTGGTGGTTCCTACTTGGTGCAGCAATCACCAAGTCCAGGGCCGATTTATTTAAATAATGGGAAATAGAGAGCGTTTGTTGAGTTCATTTTTCGTGTTTCGCAAGTTACGTAAAATTAAAAGTAGAGTTGTTTGTATCAGTATAAACGTAAAACGTTTAACCAATGTGATTAAAAGTTTTGGAAAGTTACGTCCTATGAATTCTTTGAAAGCTGTAATCGGCTTTCTATTAATAGCCCTATAATAAGAGTACATGCTTCAGTTCAGCAGATTGATGTGATGGATGGTAGGTAAGGATAACTAACTAACCGCCTTGGTCGTGGAACCATTCCAAACTCTGAGATCGCAATGCAATAATTGTATTGACTTACATACTTACCTCGTCTTATTAATTGTGTCAAAATATAGAGGGTGTAACAAAATCCACATATACATACTAATATATTAAACGGGTCTAATCGACATTATTTATTAGGTACCATTTTATTACCTTTGATTCCCGGATGTATATGTATTCCACATATAGGTACATCCGAAAGTGGGGGGTTCTAGCCGTCAATACGAACTTAATTTGCTATAAGTACACTTAGGTTAACTTCAAAATCATTAAAAAATATTAGCTGTTCCATCCTAGTTCCTAGTGGTCTGGGCCGGCTTCGACTTCGATGTTCAGCTTGTGGCACGCAGTCGGTGGCGAGTCTCGCGTTCATGTTTTGGCTTTGCGAGACATTTTTTTTTTGTATAGGATCCAGGGTGCATTCGACTGACATGGAGATCCCAGCTCCACATAATTTCGCCTGGGTCGATTATTCCGGCTTTTGAGCGTCCCTATATTAATTAATACATACATACATAAACTCACGCTTGTATCCCAGAGGGGTAGGCAGAGACCAGGGACTGCCACTTGCTACGATCCTGACAGATCACTTTCGCTTCCTCAACACTCATTAGTCGTTGCATGCACGCACGCTGGTTACTCTTTATCTTGCCCTTTGCTAATAATAATGATAATAAATCATTTATTAATAATTAACTACACTAATTATCTAAAAATATTCTTAGTCTTCGTGCACCTTAATAGTGGAATATTACGCAGGGTATACGTACATACCTATCTCTGTCTAGCAATGGATGCATTAGGAAACCCGTACTATACTGTTCGATCCATCTCCACTTCATTTTTCCGTAGACTCTACATAAGTCGATATGCGATACCCAGCATTTCCTTACATCCACTTTCGTTCTCAGTTCCAATCAACGAGACGTGTAGAGTGTCATGTAAACAAGCATTACTTTACAACAGGATCTCCAAGTGTTTACTTACAACGCCATTCGGTCAACTTTCTTCGTGAATCACGGAGTATATCATTTCATCATCTTTCACTATAATTTCTGTGACGTGTCCTTGGAAATTCCAATACGCTCTGTGGTTTGCGCATGATTCATTAATTAAACCAAGAAGCGATCAAAATGTAAGTAGGGTTATTCCTAAAACGCACAAACCCATTTGATAATATTTTGTTTAATTTTCCATTTTTTTAAATACTGATTTTATGCGGGTTTTCTCCTTTTAAGTGACACTTCGACATATATTGCCTAAAACCATACGTGTTAAATACACGGTAACTTTTCATTCGTTCACCGTATTTCAAGGGTACATTCTAACCATGATATAGAAACATATGGTGCTATTCTTTAAAAAAATCAGACTGTTTAACACATTAGAAAACATATGTTAACGTTACGGTACTTACGGTACTACGGTAATTCGAATTTGGATTCACAGTTTGAAGCCTAAGGTCGGAAATCACAAACATTTACAAATATATTTTACCATTATTGATAAATCATTAATTATACTCCGTATTTTTTATAAAATAGCGTAAAAGTAGTCCCAACTTAATTTGGTGATGTTCTGGTGAAGAATTTCGGAGATGGAACTTTAGAACACCAAATTTTAAAGCAACGAATTAAATAGGGTAAATTATGCTTATAAGGGACTTGTTTATTTTTCTCCCGCTCCTCCACTAAAAATTGAAAAGTAAAAATTTTTAAATAAAAAATAAAAACCAACTTCGAGTTGTAGTGTTTCGAAGTCGGTTTTTATTTTTTATTTAATTTTTTTTGTACAATAAAGTTTTCTCTAAAAATCTATCTAAAACCTAAAGATTGGTGTGCTACCGACTGCAGCTGTGTCGGTACAGAAGGCACCCGGGCCGCATTTGCGCCGGCTACAATCCAAGACACACCGTTACGCGCCGAATATGGGCGAAACTCCGGCAGCGCGCTACTGTTTGTTCTATAAACAAACTGCTTCCATCTGCTGACCAGCCATCTAGACCAGTGTTCCACAAAGTGTATACCGCGCCCCGCGTCACACTGGTGAGCCGAAGTTGGTGTGCCTCGGAAAAAATCCAAGTTTTAGCGGAAATACTATCTTGTACCAAGTAGGTTGTAATTATATTAAAGAGGTTTCTTTCGCATGCATTCCGATACATTTATTTACTCCTGGTAGCCTCTGAAGGGGCTCCATGCGGCTCACTAGCGCCACCAGGAAGTGACAATCCAATCTCTTAATCATGTTATAGTGATTTTTAGGACCCATGCCCGAGAACGTAAAGCAAAAACCTAGAGTACTAGGCCAAAAACGGCCGTTTTTGGCATAAATGCTATCTAGTCCCAAATCCCTGACCCTAGGTTCATCCACGTAACTGAGTAGAGTGCATTGATGTAAAGGTTGATATGCTGTCGACTGTAAAGGAAAAAAACTGTAAGGAGCAATTAATTTTTAATCAATTAACTGAGCATTTTTAATTAATTTTATTTACTCCGGCGCGTTTAGTGCCTCTTCGGCTATGCCACCGCATTGGAGCATGCAGCAACGCAAAGTATCCTCAGCAAACATGCTCAGCAAATAAATTCAGCGTAGGTCAGGAAAATAAATTACTGATCTGAAAAAAAGTTACTTAGTCAGCAGTCAGCAGAGCATGAGCTCCCTTAGGCTGAGCTGACTGCTGACCAGTATAGATCGGTATCATAAGTATGCCACTTTTGCTACTTTTGCTTACACGATATAGGTACAAAAAACCATCTTATTTCCTCTGGAAAGTAATTTAAAGGTTTATCAAAACTACTATTATAACCGTGACTAGATTTTTTATTCGTATGGCCTTATTTAACTTAAAATTCAATGATGACTCACAATTTGCTGACCAAAAAATTTAAGAGGTCTGCAGTGGGCGTCAAATGGCTGATGATGATACATTATAAAAATACATGATTTGCTATAAGATTTTATCGCCGACCAAAACCATATTTATTTTGCTGACCGTCAATGGTTTTGGTCTAACAAGCAGGATCTCTACAAATTGGATCGTTTACCCAACTACCCGGGTGCCTCCGCCGTTACTTCCTTTTTACTGAAGTAGTAAAACCAATAACAGCCATCCCACTATACTACCAGCCCTGCATACGGCGCGTGAGATGGCCAATCAAGGAATATAACAGTGGAGTTTAACGACCAGCCTATTTGCGTGCTTCCAATACAATAACCTACTAATGCCAGTATGCCCTGAGGCCTACGTTACTGCCAGTGATATATGGTCATTATGCATCTGCCTTAGGTGGCTTTCCCACAGCTAGAGGAACTCACAAACTGTAAGCATTGGATGCAAAGGAGCGTGGTCTTCTGACACAGGTATTTTCGCAGTTCGGCCTCTGCCGAACCCCAGTTTTAAATTCATGGTTACAAAATAGATATTTATTTTTATTTTTATTTTTAAGAGGTCGCGGTCGCGGGGACGGTGGCCGGCACTAGCTGCAGTAGTATTTTGCATCCTTAGATGTTTGCATCATTTACTGCAGTGGTATTTGTATGGACGTATTCAATCCAGGGCGTTGTGGCCGCGAACGCAGGTTCAGTAATTATTTGTTTAGCGGTCAATCAATTATTCGCGTCCATGCAAGTACTCGTACTACTGCAGTAAACGACCGCTTCGGTTTGTGAGTTCCCTAAGAGGTACTAGGGGCAGAGATGGCCGATGAGAGAACTTAAAATTTGACTGAAGTGGGAATTATCTTTATTGTTTTTTTAGTGGCTAAATTCAGGGCCCCATTTCATAGAACTGTAATAAATTCATAGTTTCAATTCGATGTACATTTTATAGCCGATTAACCCACACCACACACATACACACGTGGACTCTAATCAGTTATTTGAAGGGCGATTTTGCTACAAAAATGAAAAGGTTGACCTGTTGTCGACAATCAGGGCAGTAGCACATATAATGAATGTAATAGGAAAACTATCACTTCTAAGTAGGCTTTACAAGTTAACGAGTAGGTAGCCGACCAACTTCTGAAAGGGAAACTTCGTACAAAATCCATTGAAAATTATTTTGATGAAGTTGTCAGTTCAATAAGGCCAATAAAAAAAAGCCCCTCTTTCTACGGAATTCTACACTGCGCGTGACCCGTCACGCACTTGGCCGGTTTTTATAAATTACACGATTTACAATACAAGGTTAACCAGTTTACCTTTCTCCTACATGTATTGTGTTAACCTTACAAAATACTCAGTCCTACATGTAAGTTTAGTTTTTAGTTTTTTTTTGGTTAGTGGCTGAAAATCAGCGCCGCCAAGATCACTGCGTTGACTTGGTTGCATAATGCTAAGTCTCAACCCTTTGTCTTAATAAATCAACCCTTTGTCTTAATAAATAAATATATAATAGATGCTTTCTATTTCTTTCTTATTTCTAAATCTCTGCGGGAAGCACAGACAAAACTTCTACCCAGCGTCTACCATATTAGGCCGGCTGAGCAGGTTACCGACTCGCGCGCTGATATCAGGCCTGCCGGGCAGGTTTATCACGAATACCATTAGCGCATGCATTCGTCATTCGTGTTTCTGCCTATCCCCCATTCACGGCCTCGGTCAGGGGCTCCCAATGTGTGGGGCGCCGGGAGCCCCGGTCTCGATCCGCGACGCGTAGAGGTGGGTTGGGTCTCCGGCCGATGTCCTTACACGACGAAACCAGCCCTTCTAACACTAACTGTCCACTCTACTGGGTTAACCGTTTTGACGACTCCAACCAAAGTGTCAAAATATGTATGTTAGGTTAAATCAGACAACTACATTGCAGTGGAGGACTTACGCGGTCGCGCTCCTGCCGTCGTACCGTACCTCCACTGTATTTAGTTATCTATTTTTAAGTTTCCTAAGTGTCAAAATATGTATGTTTTTGACATTTCGGAATTGATTAAACCGGACGAGTCCATACAGTGGAGAAGTTACGTAGTAGCGCCTCTGATGCTGATGGCGCTTCACTTGACTATTCGTATTCGCGTACCTATTTGCTAACGAATTGTATACACACTGTATTTACATTGTAGGTTGTACAAAATCAGCGCTAAAGATTAGTCGAAAACCCGGCAATAGACGGTAACATTTGCCAAATACGCAAATACGAGTTGCCAGTGAGACGCCGGCATTGCAAATAGAAAAATTAAGTATGTCTTCGTTCAATTGATTCCACTTAGTTGTAATTCATAAATATGTACCTAGTTTACTGTAAATTCTTTCTATAAAGATAGATTCACACTTTATGCAATTTTAAGTTCTCGTCACGCGAAAACATTCTCCCCTGCCTCTTAACGAGACGGTTTCTTATGCTGACTTTTATTAAGTAAACATTTACGGTTTTATTTATAGATAAGATAAGATAATAAAAAAGGAGTTAAAGCCGGTTTATAAGAGGAACTCCTGTCATAAACCGGGTTTTACCCGTCTTATGAGTGTTTTAGAGGAATAGACTTTTTATAAATAAAATGTTTGTTTGTTTTTTAATAAAATATTTAATTTTTTTTTATTTGCCTTTTTTCCGATGATTTATAATATATTGCAGGTTTTAAAAATTCGTCGGAAAACCCGACTGGTTAATATTGGCCAAATACGAGTGGCCAAGTGAGGAGCCGGCATAGCGGTTTTTTGGCGTTTTCTTACTTTGTGATTCGTTTTAATTTCGGTGCCTTTTATTTGTACACATGTCGACTCTGCTTAGCGTGAAGAAATACTAAACCTGTAACTAAATGCTAAGGTTTGGGAACCCTGGTCTAGGCATTGCGATGTTGCGAAGGAGGGCAAGAATTCTCGTTCAAGAAACTTACGACCCTAATTTAGTGGTATGCACAGTATGTAATGCACGTATGGAAATACAGTATACAGCTGTTTTTTTGGAAATTATATTAAGATACAATGAAAAAAAGGGTACAAAATAATCAAACTGGACTCGAACCGGGCTCTTCTGGTTTCGGAACAGCCCGATTTCCCACCTGGAGCTCTAACAACCTTGTAGATGGCGGCGAAATTTACCTTCGTATTTTAATGATATTGTACCAGTTTTTCACTGCCAGAAAACACGGACAAGACGACATTTTCTAAAAATGAAACCTAGCTAGATCGATTTGTCGCCCCCGAAACCCCGTGCATAGGTACAAAATTTCATGAAAATCGTTGGAGCCCTTTCCGACATTCCTATTACTTATAGATAGATACCAAGAAGTACCAAATAAGTTTTTCTACTCTACACATTAACCTTTACTCTACTCAGTTACATTACGGTAACCTACGAATAAACCGGAACCTTAAAAATCAAAATTTAAATGTTTATTTACTACTGTCGACTGTGCAATTGTGCACCGTATTGTCATACTAAACTGTGAATAGCAGTTTTATGAAACGCGCTAGTCTCTACCTACTCCTCCTGGTTACAGAACTGAGTTATTTACGTATCTATGTATTATTATACTGTATTAAGACCAGCCATAAGATGGACAGATGACTTCATCCAAGTGGCAGGAAGACGCTGGATGCAAGCCGTTTCCAACCGGTCTTTTTGGAAATCCATGGAGGAGGCCTATGTTCAGAGGTGGACTTCTTGTGGCTGAATGATGATGATGATTTATGTACAGTAAACTCCGTATACCTACACTAGTGTAAAGGTTGACGTGTTTTTATAAAGATTTCCATGTGAAGAACGTTGCATGGAAGACGTCGGCATGTGGGGCACGCAGCCGGACGGCCGGTGAATTAAGGTGGTCACAGAGAGGTAGAGGAGGTTGAGTAAAACTCCAGATTAAATACATTCATCTGAGGACTAAACGATCGGTAGGCAAACCAGCGACCCATGGGTCGTTGACATTAGTAAACCGTGGGATAGCAATGGACGAAATTTGCAGAGGATCGCGGGTTGGCGTGACAAAGAAGATGCCTATCCCCAGCAATGGGCTCTATTCATGGGCAAGATGGATAAATAGTTAGATAGTGCACTCTATCTACTTACAGCATTTTATTGAGTAAATGTACGTATTATACAGTCTACGACTACGACTGTGCTATGGGCTGTCGAAATATACAGTCAACCGCCGATTATGCAAATTATTGCGACCTGTTACATTTTTCTAAAACCTGTTGCTGCCTTGTAAGTTGTGACTCGGAGTGTGTGAGGAGATTATAATAACGATTTATTATCTTAGATGGATTAGTGACGGTTTTTAGGGTTCCGCACCCAAAGGGGTAAGGGACCCTATTCCTAAGACTCCACTGTCCGTCTGTCTGTCTGTGACCAGGTTGTATCTCATGAACCGTGACAGCTAGACAATGAAATTTTGACAGATGATGTATTTCTGTGGTCGTTATAACAACAAATACTAAAAGCAGAATAAAATAAATATTTAAGGGGAGCTCCCATACAACAAACATTGTCTAAAGACAGCGCTCGCCATCTAGCAGCCATCTATGTAATCTTCACAGCGCCGATGTTATGTCGTTAAATGTCAATTTTAAACGCTTAAACCAACAAGGTTTCTATAGATGGCGCTGTTCTCAATGTATTTACCTAATCTATCTTGTCTCGATCTTTGTCTATACCTTTTTTTTTTTTTTTTTTTTTTTTACCAGGGGAAATCCTTTATGGATACCACCACACCTCGTGGGCAGGCGGGTGGTTATGTGGGACTCCCGCCACTGGTCGGTATACCCACTAAAACCCCTGGGGTGTTCCTCCGCTGCGCTTTGTGTCGGGGCCACGGGCACGCTTTCGCACTCCTCCGCGGCCCCGACAGCGCCGGTCCAGACCGGACCCCACCTCGGAGCTTGCGCTCCCTCCAGATTGACGACGTGCCGAACACCAGACACGTCGTCATCCACCACCCGAGACCATCCAGCACCCGTATCCGACAGCCCTGGTCCCAATGCGACGGGTCGATTAACGTGGCCCCGCGCCTGCCACGACGGCTGCGGAGGACAGGGAGAGCGGCCAACGCAATACCGACACTCCTCTTCCCCCGCAGCCGCGCCTACCACTACGGCTGCAGAGGATAGGGCGAGCGGCCGACGCAATACCGACACGCCTCCTCCCCTGCAGCCCCACCGCCTCCGCCAACACGTTGGCGGCACCCGTTAGGGCCGCTGGCAGGATGGATAGGCTGCCGCCCGTCCATCCCGCCGCCGCCCCCGCCACGATGGGCCCGGCCGCGGCATCGCGACGAGCGCGACACCGCAGTCCACCTCAGTCGGCAAGCCGACCTACTGGCCACCTCCGACCGAACTTGTGCCCGAAGTCCGGAGAGGCGGCCCCACCGGGGGGTTCCTCTTGGTTCACCAGGTTGGCGAGACCTGGCTACTAAGCCCCCCCGCCACGACAAGGCGGGAACCCATTGGGGGGGTCTTTGTCTATACCTAGTCCAACATAGGATGATCTCTGACAGCTGTCAGTGTCAAAACACGCCTATGAAGTATCGTATTTTTCGACGGTAAAATGTATAGAGACAATTTAAATACTTTATTGGCAAATAGTGACGTGCTACACTTATCGTAAGACAAGTTATCGATCTTGACTCGAAACATATAATAGAATATTGATGATATTTTGTAAATAAAATAGATTGCAAACAACAAGGTAAATGAAATAGAAATACTATTAAAACAACGATAAAAAATAGCAAACTGAATTTTTAACGAGTGGTGCTTCATGGGCGCTCCACACTCGCGCGTGAAACAATAATGAAATCCCATTCATCCATTCATGCATGTTTCGCGGGCTTTGCGCGTGAGTGTGTAGAGTGGGCTTCACCGCGCCATGCCGCCATCTTGTTTGATTGCATTGCATCTGCCATTCTGCCATCTTGTTCAGTACGAGTGCCAACGCCTTGTATACGCCACGTGTTTTCATTCAGTCTCCATTCGGTTATCGTTATTGTTATTAATTTGTTGAGTTTTGCTGTTATTTGTTTGTTAAGTTTGTTCTGTTTTTGGATACAGTATGCCAAAAAGAACAAAGAAAACTGTTTTAAATAGTGAAAGCCGGGAGTTTGTGATTCGCTTGCGCGAATACTTTGAACGCGAGAGTCAAAATGGCGGACCGTTGTTGCCATTAACACAAGCGTGCAACAGAGTTGCTGATGCTCTGGGAATCGGGATTGCTACAGTGATTCGTGTCAGCAGAGAAAAGTATGGTGAGCAATCATCTGCGACAACGACGACAGAGGAAAACGAAGAGCAAAAACTGTCGACGCCAAATAAAAAAAGGAAGAGGACGTGTCCAATATCAAAAATTGACGATTTTGATGCCGCAGCAATCCGGAACCATATTTATGGGTACTACACGCGTGGAGAGTTACCAACACTCAGAAAACTACAAACATCTCTTGAAGACGCTGAATTATTTAAAGGTGGCCACTCGTCGTTAGCCAAAACACTAAAAAGCATCGGGTTCCGCTACAAAAAAAGTGACAAAAGAAAAATACTAATGGAGCGGACAGATGTTGCGCTCAAGAGAATTGATTTTCTCCGAAAAATTAAAGAGATCTCAAACTGGGACAAAGTGGTTTTTCTGGACGAAACGTGGCTAAACGCAAATCACACAGTTTCAAGATCTTGGACGGATGACACAGCTGAGTCAACTACAAAAGTGCCCGAAGGCAAAGGGCAAAGATTAATTATAACACATGCTGGGACGTCGTCTGGCTTTGTGCCGAATTGTTTGCTGGCGTTTAAATCAGTAAAGACCACCGAATATCATGAAGAAATGGATTTCGAAAGATTCAAAAAGTGGTTTTTAACTCTTTTGGAAAACCTGAAAGAACCGCATACCATCGTGATGGACAATGCATCGTACCACTCCGTACAAAGAGATAAAGCACCAACGTCAAGCAACCGGAAATTGGATTTAATTTCGTGGCTGCAAAGCAAAGGTATAGAGGCCAACGAAAAGATGTTGAAAACTGAATTACTACGATTGGTCCGTATACACAAACCCCGTACTCCAACATACATCTTGGATGAAATAGCAAAAGAAAAGGGCCATACTGTAATTCGGCTACCTCCATACCACTGCCAGTACAACCCGATAGAGCTGATCTGGGCTCAAGTCAAAGGTAAACGTGCTTATGTGTTTCTTTCACCATCGCTCGCATTTCTCTCGTTTGCTTAAAAAAAGTCAATTACATTAATATTTCTAATTTATTGTACTCACATAAAATTATAATCAAATACATTTTGATAGCATAGGAAGATAAGAATGTAAAAATATCTCATAAAACATCAATTAGCTAATAAAACATCGATTAGCTATTAAGACATCTCTTCCAACAAGCCATGGTGTGTTTTATATGTATTTTATTTCTTTGTTACAGGTTACGCAGCCAGACATAATACAACACCGCCTTTTACAGCAAATAAAATGCTGAAGTTACTGAAGGATGCATGTGACAGTGTCACATCGGACAATTGGAAGAAAGACATAGACAGAACAAGAAAAATTATGGAAGATGATTGGGAGCGTGACGTACGATTCGACCAATCTACCCAGGAACTGATTATAAATCTACAAGACTGCTCCAGCGAGTCAGAATCAGACTTTGATGATAGTGATTTGGGCTGTGAACCGATTTAACAAGAATAAAAACATGTTACAACATCCTTTTGTTTGATTTGCTTGAAACATTCAGAAACTTTGGTTAGAATATCGATAATTTATTTCGACATTATCCCCATGCCTAGTAAAGTCACAGTGACAAGCTGTCAGAGATCATCCTATGTTGGACTAGGTATAATGTTCGTAAAGATAATGGTACGGAATCCTTCGCGCGCGAGTCCGACTCGCACGGCCGGTTTTTTCCTTTTGGTGATAAATTATGATTTTAGAATATGAAACTGTACAAAGAAAAAAATCGTTTTCCACATTACGTTTGTACATGAGCAGAAACCACAATATTATGCTTATGGTAGAAACTACGAAAAATCACTGGGTAGTTCAGAAACAAAAATCCTGATTTGTGCGAAGTGGAACGATCGCGAGGAGAATCGCGCGCGCCCACTTTGCGGTGTAAACAGGCCAGTTGATGGGCCATAACACCATCGTGCAAAATTAATGGTATACAACTTGGCTTCTATAGCTGCTGTCTAAAAAGAGTGCATAATGATAACAGAGAGCTTTAAAGTAAAAAATAATAGTAGATACTTAAAACGCTGATATCGAGTAATGGCGTGATAGCCCATCGTGTAGAAGTAGCTCCAAAGATAATTTTGTAACGCACTTTACGTGAGCGCATTTCGGAATCATCGGAAGGAATGTGACAATTAGTGACAAAAGACAAAAAAACATGGCGGCAGCGTTTACGTGAGCTGTCAACGCAGCAAACATTTTTCGCGAAATATTGTTTTACCTCTGTAATTACAGCAGCAACATCACCAAAATGTCGTCGGCAGAGCCGTCGCAAAACAAGACATGGGAGCTGTCCCTTTACGAGCTCCATCGGACCCCCCAGGAGGTGATAACAGACGCTACCGAAATCGCCGTCTCTCCACGAAGTTTGCATAGCGAATTGATGTGCCCTATTTGCTTGGATATGCTCAAGAAGACGATGACAACCAAGGAATGCCTGCACAGATTCTGCTCCGATTGCATAATAACTGCTCTGCGATCTGGCAACAAAGAATGTCCGACCTGTCGCAAGAAGTTAGTCTCAAAGCGTTCTCTTCGAGCGGACCCTAACTTTGACCTTCTAATATCCAAGATATACCCAAGCAGAGATGAATATGAGGCTCACACGGAGCGGGTGCTGCTCAAGCTTAACATGTCACAGTCCCAAGTGTCGCTAGTCAACTCCATTACTGAAGGAATCAAGCTCCAATCACAGAATCGGCCGCAGAGGTCTCGTAAGACGATGGACGAGACTGGCAGCGCCTCTAACTCTAACAGCAACGCCGAGGGTGCTCAGAATGGGAGCTCCTCGGCTCCTAAAGACAGTACTTCTACTGGCAACCCTACACCCTCAGGGCAGTCTGTGTCTAACCCCGCGTCAGTCAGGAGTACACCATCGCCTGTACCATCTAATATAAGCTCTATTTCGAAGAACACCAGCATTACAAAGCGGGCCAAGTCAATTTTGACTTCGGAAAGGAGTGAGGAAAGTGAATCTAGTGATGGAAGGTTAGTTTGTATAATGTTTCTTGTCTTCTCTTTGTTCTAAGTTTAATCGGTTAAACAATAGGGAATGTCTAGTAAGTTAGGGGGATATGGGGGTCCAAGGAGGGGAGGGGTGCTCTCTCCAGGAAAGGTATAGTGTTTGAGAGTTACTGAATTATTTTTGTAAATGGACTGAATTTACTTCTGCAACAGCTCCGGCACTGCGGGCAGTGCAGCCCCTTCGCCCTTACGTAACAAAGTGCAAGCACCCATCGTTATTTTGTTACAGCAGGCGGGGGCTGCCCTCCCTCAGTGCCTCCGGCTTTTTATATACATTCTAGGGAGGTAACCACCACCACTGCATGGAAATAGGGTGCTCAGAGTTTGTTTTCAAACCATTTGAATCTATCAGCAACCGAATCAACCAAGGGCGGTAATTCTGTTTTTAAGCCATTTGAACCTATTGACCATTCGAAAGTACGCTGGAAGAAAAATCGTCGAACTCACATTTAAAAGTCACTAATAACGAATGAAAGGGAGAAAAACAGTGTTTTAGACGTTTTATTTTTGCTCATATCTCGTAAATTTTGTTCTTAATTGTAATAAATTAGTATTGCGGCGCCTGTACTAAATGATACACTAAATGGGTTCAATTGAACCCAGAGACACCCTCTATACTTATATCATAATTAAAGTCTACTAGACAGTCTTCATAGCCAATCCATTTAATCATTTGTATTGGTCTTTGTATTTAATTTGTTACATATAAATTGTGGCTAGAAACCAATTCCAAATTCTAAGACAATCCTTTTGCTTTTACTGGAATATATTTAGTATTCTCAATTTAAGTATAAAAATTATAGCTGAGTAATTTTAAATTGTAGCATTATAAATGAGTGCAATAGAGTTTTACCTTGAAGTCTGACTGTGGAAACTTTATTACTGAGAATAGATATATTCCAATCACTATCAAAGAAGTAAAGGTAATATTGGGACTGATTGACTGACCTTTTCTCTTTACTAACACAGCCACTTATTGAACATAAATGGCTCCTTTGATGTGTATATTATACCATGAACATTGCAGTATTTTAACCATTAAGTTCATAATTGGTCCAACACTGGTTGGTCGGTCCACCTTCCGACCGACCGCACTCCTTATAAGACGGGTTTTCTGTTGCCATGTTCCTAAATGTATTATTCGCCTTCAAATAAGTGTCCAACAAAAGAGAAGTGAATAGATGCGTCATCCAATATACTAGGAACCTCTTTATCATATAAAGCGCATAGTGTGTGTAGCTCAACCAAAACTGGTGGAGATAGCCACAAAAACTGTGAACTTTGACAGTTTTCTAAAGGCAAGTAAATATCCCTCTCACCTTCCAAGTCTGGTTCGGACCCGAATCTTCATCGTCATGATGGTCTCACGGATCATCTGGACACTTTTATGTCAAGAATGAAACCCAAATGTACAAGCGATGAAGACATGTCCGTCATCATTTCCAACGAATTAAAGGAGTTTAAAACAGAGATCCACCATGCTTGCCAACTGGAAAGTGGAGGATGAGAAGAGACAGGCAAAATCGGCTCAAACGTTAAAGGAGATAAAGACCACAATACAAGAGTTAGAAAAATTGATGGAATTTGTTTCTTCTCAAAACCACGATATGTCGGTCAAAATTCAGGAATTGGAGAATAAAACTGAGAAGCAAACACATTGAAACACTGAAGAATGAAGTCGAATTTTTGCAGCGTGAGTCCAGAAAAACGTTCCTAGAACTGCGAAACGTACCAGCTGAGCAAAATGAATGCAAGCAATCGCTCGTTCACTCTGTTATAACTCTTTGCAACACAATAAAAGTCGAGACTACCCCGAATGAAATCAAAGAAATTTATAGATTTCCCGGAAAGTGCGACACAATCAAACCTATAATTGTTGAGTTCACTACAAAAGAGAAGAAAATTAACCATCCTGAAATCTGAAAACAATGAAGAAATTTCTAGCGACATAGATACTCTCACACTAGCTACATCAACTGTATGTGACCCTGAAGACTGTTTAACATTTATAAAAGAACCCAAATCACACCTGAAGATTATCACCCAAAATATTCGCAGCATTTATAAAAATCTGCATAGCTTTGAAATACTACTTTCCCGACTAGCATTTAGACCTGATGTTATAATTCTCACAGAATGCTGGCTGGACAATAATAAACTTCCTCCTCCTCAACTTGCTAACTATAATCAGTCACTTTCGAAACTTACCTAAATCAAAATGATGGCCTGGTTTTCTACACGAATCCCAGTATCGGTTGTTTAGTGGAAGAATCAAAGTTTACAGACGCTAACTGTCTGTCTCTAAAAATTGGAAGTGATACTGCAATCTTGGCAATCTACCGTTCTCCCTCTGTAAAAAACCTAGACCACTTCTTTAACTCCCGAAGAAATGTGATCGTTGCAGCAGATTTCAATGTTGACATCAAGTCAAATAGTACTGACAATAATACCTCATCATATTTAAATAACATAAGTGAGCTTGGTTTTCTTCCTGGTCACACATGGCCTACAAGGGGACGTAACTGCCTTGATCACATTCTATTAAAATGTAAAAAACAGTCTAAAGTTGCAGTCTTAAACACATCACTGACCATCAAGCAGTTTTATTAGCTTTAGAAATAAATTCACCATCCATTAAAAGCCGCCCAACTCATGATAAACTAAACATTGATATGGCTGTCTCACATCTGGAAAACGCCGATTTTTCTCAAGTGACAGATTGCCAGGATCCCAACCTAGAAACTGAAAAACTAGTGAATATCATAACTAATTCTATCGATATACATACTCAGTTCCGACCCATCTCTTCCAATAAACGTATCTTACAGCCTTGGATAACCCCAGGGCTGTAACACGAGGAGTGGATATCTATAAAGACTACCTTATAAACAGGATGCAACGGGTAAAAATAAACGAACTCACTAGTAAAGATATTCCTAATACGTTTGGTATCCCGCAGAGGAGTATACTTGGACCAAGTCTCTTTTCAATCTATTCAAACGACCTTTGCAAACTCAGCCTCAAAAATGGTAAAACATATTGCTTCGCGGACAACACTGCACTTGTTTTCTGGGGAAATACTTGGAGTGAAAGATACTCCTTAGCAGAGCAGGGTCTCCAGAAAGTCGCGCATTGGTTGGATTCAAATTTACTCTCTTTAAATTTTGACAAAATAAAATTCATCGCATTCTCGCTGAAAAATATAGCAGAACCACTTTCACATCTCTCGATTAAACTTCATAGTTGCGATCAGTCTTCTAACCGTCAACATTTTTTTTTATCTTTGTTCTTGCAATAAATCTTTCTTGGCACTACCCCTTGCACTATCCACATAACCCAAGGTTAGCTGGAAGAAAATACTTACTAGTATTAAGCTCGCCTTTGTACAAACACCTCTTGTGCAATAAAGTATTTTTGAATTTGAAATTGTAATTGCACTTCAATCCAACGGACCGACAAAATAAAATATCTAGGTGTAATAAATTATTGACGAAAGATTGACTTGAAGATCACATATCGAACTAACATCGCGTGTCCGAAAACTAATATGGGTCTTTAGAAGACTCCGTCATATAGCTAATTTTAACTTTGATCCCAAAATTACACTAACCAAACGTCGACATGATATCGTTTGTAAGGTTCCAAGATGTCGCACGTCTTTCCTGCAGAAACAGTAATACTTTCTAAGCCCCTTTCTATACAACAAACTAAACCGTATATTGAACATCTATTCTACGCCAAAATTCAAATGTAAGACTACTCTCCGCTATTATCTCCTGAAGCTTCACTACGATCAGACAGAATCTCTCTCCAAGACTACAAAATAAACAAAAAGTTTATTATGATTGGTTATATATTTTATTATCTATATCTAAATCGAGATACAGGTATCGTAGGGCTAACCAACCCGTGATAATAAATTGAAAAATTGAATAATATACTACTAAAGAAAGAAAGAAAGAAAGAGTATATTTAAACTAGGGGGTGAACCCCCTGCGCGCTTCGCGCGCCAACCCCCAGCCGCTCCGAGCTTCGCTCTCCGCGGCGCTCGGCCTAGGGCCTCGCTAGACACTTGACGTTGGGATTGTTTGAGTGGGAACATGTATGGTCTCGGCCTTCGGCCTCGGCCTGGACGGAGCTCGGCCTTCGGCCTCGCTGCGGCGGGGTTCCTCGTGCCCGCTTCGCGGAGCTCGGCCTCCGGCCTCGCAAGTTTGTCCCATCTGGCTTTTGCGTTGTTGCTTGTTCGCCGGAAAATGTATAGTCTCGGCCTTCGGCCTCGGCCTGAACGGAGCTCCGCCTTTGGCCTCGCCGCGGCGAGGTTCCTCATCCACGCTTCGGCCTCGAAAAATTGTTCTTTTGAAAAAATTTTCATCTTTGTTTAAAATTTTGTACAGTCGATTTTCAGTACAAATTCTCCATACAAAATTTTTTCATTTTCAATCGTGGATATCTCGGCCGCCATCTTGAAAATCCAAAATGTCCGATTTTTCTCATATACTCGGGTCCTTTGACAGCCTGATGCCGTTTAGGGCACGTCTCCAGCATATGCCCAGTTGGCTGCCGACTTTTTTGCGCAGAGGTCGATTTTTTGGGCAGCTATATTCTCGCCCCTATTTTGAATTTCGAACGTTCAAAATTTTTTTTCACAATTAGATCACACAACAAACACCCGTTTCAAATTTCATCCAAATCGGCCGGTAAACAAAAAAGTTAGCCCATTTGTATAGGAGAACGCGTTCGAAATTCAAAAATCGGCTTCATAGGATGGCTGTATATCGTACATTTCCTACAACTTTCTCATACAAAATTTTCACGTAGCTCTTACCGTTTCCGAGGAAACCTATAGATGATCTGTCAGTCAGTCAGTCAGTCAGTCAGTCAGTGAGTATACCGGATTGTAGCTATATATATTAGTATAATTGTCACAGAAACACAAAGTAAACAAAAGGTACACAAACAAAAGACACGAACGTCAACAAAACAGAGATAAAACAAAACAATCGTAAAGAGAACATGTGAGGCATATAGAGTCAAAGGCAGCCGGGTACCATACAGCCACCCCGGACCTCAAACGCCTCAGGTGCCTAAAGAACTGCTGAGTGGCGAAATAACCGATCCCAAGAGAAAAAGAAACTAAAAATTGTGCTAATTACCCAAACTAATGCCTGAGCTCAGCGGCTTTGAAACCCGATCCCAAATAATTTTCCTATCGTAGGGCTGAGTTCAAGCGATATTCTCAACTCACAAACACACACACACGCACGCACGCAAATACACACAAACACACACACACACACTATTTTGTAACAATAAAATGTATTAAAAAGCTCCAAACTCTTGGTGCTCCTCTATTCTTTATTCTGTAAAGTGCGAAAACTCTATTTAAGTGTAATAATGCTCTAACTAATGTATGTGTTTATAGTATTATGTTTCTATTATATAAGCCAACCTAAAAATCAAAGCAACAAAAAAAAAAGTTTAATTGCTGTCAGAAAAGTTTTACTTAGGTTCTTAGTTTAAGTAGTTAAGTAGTAGTATTATCCTCAAGTCAAGATGCTTTGGTTTAAATATTCTTGCCTCAAGTTTATCGTCCGTAAGTTGCGACCTACCCACAGTAACTTTGAATGTACGTACTGTTTAAAAGAAGGTGTAAACAGGTTTGTAGCCTACTATGAATACCAAGCAACTATTACTACGCATACCGATCAACTAATGTACCATATCAAATAAGTGACTTGTACTTGTACTTTGGACGAATACACTTTATCTAAATGGAGGGCTACATTGTGACTAGGAGGTCATAGCCAGATGACTGACTTCAACGAGACCGAAGAGAAAAGGCGAGACATTAATTTATTTTAATTTCTTCATCCCCAGGACTGAAGGTGAAAACTCTATGGACACTGAAGGCGAGAGTGAGCCACTGAACCCCAATGAAATAGAGCTGGTGTTCAAGCCCCACCCAACAGAGATGACCGGAGACAATCAACTCATGAGAGCATTGCGGGACAGTTCTGTGCGCTATCTCAAGACTACTGCTAATGCTTCTGGTAAGCACACCTTCCATGACAAGCACCATTCCTTAATTTAAGTACGGAGACTAGTTTCTAATGGCGAAGAGGATGGCTGAAATATCTATCGAAATGGCATCTCTTCCAAGCGAGACAGGATGGGTGCAGTAGTCTACATCTTTCTACACAAAACTACTAAACTTTAAGGTCAAGTGTGTGACTCTCAATTGTATTCTATTGGTGCCTACGAGCCTAGATATAACTTAGATGCAACATACACCAGACTGAATGGTCACCTCCAGTTTTACTTTACATAAGAACGGCTCCTGCTAAAGTACATTTCACAAAACAATCTGTTTTTCAGAACACTTCAGAAAATGCCTGAAATAGGCACAATATCCACACAGACTAGCTATATCAGCCCTAGGTTTCGGGATTATTACCATTTTGGAGACCTTTTTCATATGGAGACCAGATTATATGCAAAATGTTTGTCAATGAAATTTGTAATTTAATATCTTCTCTTAATACGTTTTTGTAAGTGGAAAAGGATAATTTTATTTCCACTGAGGTGAATGCGCAGAATTAAAATTTGGGGTCCATAAAGGCTCAAACAAATTTTCTTCATATTTTCCTCATTTCTTCGGAACAAGATGGAGATAGAGCTTAAATAAGCATGATTTAAAAACTTTTGCTAAAATATGCAACTACAGCTAGAAGGGACTAACTATGCAAAAGCATATGCAATATGTGAATGCATATGATATGGTCTCTACTTATGACTAATTTTTCACGCACTCTTTCAGTGGACCACCTCAGCAAGTACTT
Organism: Yponomeuta evonymella; assembly: GCA_963969515.1. Lineage (NCBI taxonomy): Eukaryota > Metazoa > Arthropoda > Insecta > Lepidoptera > Yponomeutidae > Yponomeuta > Yponomeuta evonymella. The sequence goes on from OZ018354.1 coordinate 4,288,949, forward strand.
GGCCATGCGTCTGACACTGGACCTGGATGCAGAGCTCCCAGAGGCTTACCGGCTGCTCAACTTCTGCATCTATGTGGCACCAGCGCCTGGACAGTTTGTGGTCCTCAATGGTCCTCAGACCTTACGGCAGATCAATGATAAGTTTTGGAAGGTAAATTAATGTTGTTCCACTTATCTTACAGGTTAACAGCCTTATTTAGCCACTCAAACGTCCGGTGCGCTAGCCCAAGGAAGCGTCAAACGTCCGAGCGCGCGTGTTTAACTAGTTTTTTATTACTTAATCGTAAAATATCATTGAAATATTAGCTGAAAAGCAAGAACAACTATTCATTTAACATATTCAATCAATGTATAGTAGAAATATAAAGAGATGTGTTAGTATTTTACCATATTTTGAAAACGTTTGCCTGTGAGCTGTCTCGAAATCATTCAGGAGTAGTGTGTATTTTATTTAAGTTCTGCAATGCATAGCATATCTAGTTTAGATTTATTATTATCAATTTAAAGCTTAATAACTGTAATTATTTAATAAAATATTTTTAATTGCTTAGAACTGTCCGATTAATTATAAAAATTCGATAATGAATGTCTAATTAGAATATTTATATTAATCTCTAAGTTTGGCAACGTTTCAGCTTTTATATTACAAATAAAGTCATTTATTTTTCATATTAATTAATTCTATATACATTCACCTGTTTATCAGTATTTTTTGTTTTAGGATAGCTTGAGTAGTTTGGAAGCAATTACGTTTTTGTTAAAAAGGTAGCGGTTGCTCAGAGCGCAATCCTTGTAGGTCGCGCGCTCAGATGTTTGACGCTTCCTTGTGCTAGCGCACCGGATGTTTGAGTGGCTAAAGAAACACGATTGATCTACAACTCTGTGTATTTAATCTGTGGCTACATCTTTTCCTCGTAAAATCTCCACCACAGACTATTTTAATCGGCGTTTTTGAAGTGTTTTAAAGAATCTAGTTTTTATAAATAACACTCTATATGTTTTACATCGAGTTTAAGTGTGAATTAAGAACGTTTCTTGTATGGATATGGAGTTCTTATTTCTTGAACTTGCTGTGAGTTTATTTTATTTGTAGAGCTCTTGATGTTTGAGGTCAAATATTTCAATGCATGGATTTTAATTAACTTTGGCACCCAAATGATTCACTCCGATTTGGGTCTGATATCATGGATGACAAGATTAATAAATTTTATTATTAATCCGAATCCTATGCGACTAAACTCACGGGAATGTAGTCATTACAAAGTACCCCTAAGTTTACACTGAAGAAATTAAACTAAAGGAATTTTATTTTTATTTCCAGAGCAACAAACCATTGGAGATGTACTATTCGTGGAAGAAAACCTAGAGGTAGATCACATTTTAGTTATGTCCATGTCATGCATAACTAAAATGGCGTTAGGAAATTGACTGTTGATCTATTGATATTAAGGCATCCTAGAGCTCATGCTGTCCTCAAAACGTGACGCTATTTAGCCGAATTTCCGTCTTGACGGGATGACAAAGTTGCGTGACATTACTTGCAGGCGGCACGAACTTTTGTGGTAGCTAAATCAAATTGGAACACAAAGATAACGTTCGTGTTTTGATGCGGCAAGTATATTATTGGGTTTCATTTCATTCAGCTTTCGTTTACATGTAAACAAACAGTCGTAGGTAATTTGTTCATCTACTTAATCAACTATTGTCTTCATCTAATTAATTCCAAAAATATCAACTATTGTCTTCATAGAATTTAAAAAAAAAGTTTACATCCAGACCTAAGCTGAATAAAACGAAGCTTACGTTATGCAAAGGGTATAATTCAGTTAGAAACATGATAAAAAAAATATGGTAAGTGAAAATTAAATAATCCTGCAGATAAGGTGAATTTAACTTGTCGCCTGTTATACAGTCTTACCATAAGAAATTATGCTGTATAAACAGTTTCATATTAGCATTAAGTCAAAATGAATAATCAATTTAGTTTTATCCCTAGAGAGTAAAGTAATTGAATATTTAAATTATCTAGTAAATAATAAAAATGTGATAGGTTTTTAAATATGATGGAATTTGCAAGAATATTTGATGTCAGAGCAGCACTGGATAGTACTTGAGATGGTTTTAAACTATTAATTAAATATGTATGTTTTTGTATTGTTTTTATCTCCAGATTATACATGCACCAGCTAATTTCGATTTATGGGGTGTTGCAGAAAGGGCCAGTAGAAATTAAAGTTTTTTTGTATTGAAGCCCTGTTTTATATAAGACCTTTCTGCAATACCACAAGAGTATTGTATGTAATGTGCAATTATAATTATTTTATTTTATTGATCTCGTTCTATTTCTTATCCAAGTAATAAGGCTACCAATTGTACTGTACTATTGTTCAAGTATCAAATGTAATTCCTGGTGTACATGCAATAAACAATATCTATCTTTTTGAATTATTTTCAGTAATTTCATTAGTACAGTTGAGTGGAAGATTTATTGCCTCATGTTCATTTAATAGCTGATAAAATTAAATACAGTTTTAAAACCATTAATGGACAATTTGTATTTTCTTGTTTCACAAAGACAATAGACATGCTTATAAATTGGTGAGCTCAGCATTGAACTATCACTTGATGACTAATGCTAGCAAAACAATTACTAAAATGTTTATTCAATTACTTTTCGCACACAAAAGGCATTGAATATAACCAATATTTTAGACAATGCGTAGTACCAATGTTAGAGCATGGCGCCAAATTTAAAATCCAAGGCACTATTACTTTGAAGTGTAGATTACTATTATTTTCCAGGAATATAACGTCTTCTAAATGCATTGTATTCTCTCCGAAGAGCTTTGGTGGTTTCTAGTTTCAATATTTTCAGGGCTTCGACGATTTCCTCTTTGTTTTCTGAATCCTTAGCCGAGGCCAGCCTTTCCATAGTGGCGAGATCGAGCTCTTCAATTCTTTCGGCCTCATCCATAAGACTGTCAAGGTCTCGTGAAAAGCGCCTGAAGGACGTGCTTTCGGAATTTTCTTCGTAATTTAACAGTTTTTCTACATGCTCCCAGAAATCGAGAGCCCTCCGACCGTCCTTCATCTTGCTGGTGAACATAAAGTTTCTAAACAGTCTCCGCCCCTTCTCGTCATTGAGAACATTTTCTATTTTGTCCGTAAAACGATCTAGATCAGCTTTCGTCACTCCCTCGGTACTATCGCAGCCGCACACGGCGAAACAGTTATCCATCTCATTGGCATTTGTGTGACACTGATAATTTCCTTATCGATTTTGTTTACGTCGTGACAGTAACATCATGCGTGTATTTTTAGCCTCTTCGAGCCTCGTCTGTACAAAATCCAGCTTTATGTTTCCACACTGCACTTCTATTTCGGAAATCTGAACAGATGATTCACCAAAACTGAACTCCGGTAACTGTAGGTAAGGTTAACTAAAACTAGCGACAGGCTTACATCACCTAACACACGAAAGTCGATTAACACGCGTGCGTAAATAAACTCCGTCCGAAACGACTCGCGCCTCCGGCAAGCTGTTTCGTTTTGGCGCTCACTTCACGGCTTTTACGCGCATGCGTGAAAAAATTTTCTTTAAATTGCCCGCCAAAATTTCCACCATTTTTCCAAAAATGAGACTTTTCTATCTCAAAAAATCGAAGCGACTCGACAAGTCGTGAGTAGAATGTGACTTGCAATCAAAACGCGAGGGCATTAGATCACGCCCCAGGTAAAAAAATATGCCGTGACCTCGAAGACGAAGTCGGCATTCATATCATGGGAAATAACGCAGGCCGCAGCGGAGCGAAAACAATGGCCCCTCTAGTCGTTCGTGTACCTACACTGTACAGTCGACAGCAAAGGCATGTGTCATAGAACTACAATGCATGGTTTACTATGAATATTCGATGTACATTGCAAAGTCGATTAATACCCTGATTAATACAAGTAAACACTGCTACGCAATGTAACTCGAATTGTCATAATAAAATAAAGTTTTTAAACCCGGCCCAGGGGCCAGTTTCATAAAACTACAATTCATGGTTTACTACGGCAATTCTGTGTACAGTGTAAAGTCGATTAACCCACAAATTAACAAGTAGACTGCTACGCAATGAATTGTCATAATAAACCGTTAATTGTAGTTATGCCCTATGATTTTATTATTATTAAACAAATTACAATCACAAACTAAAATTAACAACAGTTTTAAAAAGAGTGGGTAGACGTGAAACTGAGATCACCACACTACGTAACGTAAGCCTGGGCCATTCATTATGAAACTGCCCAGGGCAACCTGTACATTTTAGTTGCAAAGTCGTCTTTAACGTAACTGATCGTAAAGTGTACGTATGTAAAGGTTGATATGCTGTCGAGTCGATGGTTGACCGTATGGCCGGTTTCACATTTTATGATGACTATAACGACACGAAATCTTGAGTTTCATATATTTACTAAGGCCGTTGTGTGAACGTCGTAAGAATACTTATAGACACTGAATTTAAAATTCAATGCTATACATAGAAGTACCTACCCGAGTCGTTTGTTTCTTCCTCTCTAACTAAATACCTAGAATATCTACAAAAGAGCACCAGGAGGGTCGCGTTTCAGTTTATTAAAAGAATTCGATGTACATTGCTTAGCCGAGCCTTCCTGTCGAAATGGGTTGGACACATTGCAATGTGCATCGAATTGTCATAAGTAAACCATGAATCATAGTTCTATTTTTTTTCTTACGGTTCTTTTGCTTTGCAATGGCGCTGTATCGTAGATATTGCCATTGAATTTTAACTTTAAATTGAATAATACCTACATTCGGGTGCCAAGCTAAATGGGATAGGATAGGAACCAACGATTTTTTTAGATACGGTCCGTATGGACTGAAAAAATTCAATGGCAATATCGCGGCCTTAGGTACCAGTACTCTTAATTTGTTACCGAATTTAGAGCCTATGTACATAGTGTAGTGTAGATAGAGTTGCGACTGCTATGCATGTTATAAAACCTGAATTAATGATGTACCTACATGTTTTCTTGCTATAAATATAAAAATCTTTTTTCTGTACACTGGTAGCACTGTTCATCAGAGTTTAGGATACTTTTAAGGTATACTTATAAAATGAGTATAATTTAATTATGCATCAAACCCGGAGACCACATTTATCAGAAGTTTACTCATGTTATTAGAATATTAAATGTTAAATTGTGCAAGCGAGTCAGCATGCTCCACGTAAGAACAGCCTTAATGAGTAATGAGGGATTCATTAATCTGAGCCCTATAGTAAATAAACAACATGGTCTTATTAATTTATTAAAACAGTATTCCTTAAAACACTCCTCAGAGGTAGTTTAATTAAATAGTAGTAAAAAGAAAGACGTTCATCATCAACCCATTATGTCCCCACCGAGGGGCACGGGTCTCTTCCCTGAGGAAGGTATAGGCCATACTCCACCACGGGGGCCAAGTCCGGATTGGTGGAGGCTTGTAGACTAGTGGCTCGTCTACTGTCAGAAGTTGTCAAGCCGCCCTAAGGCCTCTGACTTGGCTTAACGACTGCCATCTATCGACGGCAGCCGGCACCAACAGCTTAACGTGCCTTGCGAAGCACGGAACCGCTCGGAAAAATGCCACTAGCGTTAGGCATAGACGGCGACCCATCCATGCACTGAACACGCCCTGTGTTGCTTAACCTTCGTGATCGTTTAAAAAGAAAGACGTTACCGCAGATTATTTATACTGCCTTTGAGGATTGTTTTAGAAGAATCTTTTTTTTATAAATAACACTGACAGTTTTCAGGGCTTGTCTCATTTCAATAACACATTGTATAAAAGCTCTTTGATAGCGTGGCGTTGAGTGAACCGTGCGAGCGCGAGTGACTGAAATTTGAACAGTGGAGTAGTATATCAAATAACATCTGCTGGTGTGCCTCGCTTGATTGCATTTTTATTAAGGAATCTTTCTGCCATTGCGGACTCAGCATGATAAGCTTTGTATAGAGGTTGAGTTTGTAGACGAATACGTCTACTTAGGACGAACAGACCAACTAGGCCGGTCCAACTACGTGAAAGAGGTCAATCGTCGAATCCAACTCGGCTGGGCAGCATTCGGGAAACTTAGAAAAGTCTTTTCGTCTAATACCTATACCTCAATCGCTCAAGACAAAATTATACAATCAGTGTGTGTTACCAGTGATGACTTGTGGCACTGAAACGTGGTCTCTCACTGTGGGCCTCATAAGAAGGCTCAAGGTCACGCAACGAGCTATGGAAAGGGCTATACTCGGAATTTCTCTACGAGATCGAATCAGAAATGATGAGATCGAAAGTCGTCGACATAGCCCAGCGGATTAGTAAGTTGAAGTGGCAGTGGGCGGGACACATAGCACGCAGAACTGATGGCCGATGGGGCCGAAAAGTTCTCGAACGGAGACCACAATATCGGCAAGCGCAGCGTAGGACGACCAGCGACAACAGATGACTTCATCCAAGTGGCGGGAAGGCGCTGGATTTGCCTTGGATAACTCAGGAGCCAGATATGAGAGGACACACATCTCCCTTGCCGTCAACTGTGTCCCAGTTATATCCCAGAGATGTCAACTATATCTGGCTCCCTCACTATACTCTCAACTCAGTACGGTAGACATCTAGCTCCTGCTACTTTATCCAGCTCACACACAGTGCGCGAGAGCGAGACCGAGATCGGCTGTAATCGGATGCGTTCGGCAGCATTTCTCGTCGCAGTAATAAACGAGAGACGAGAAAGAAGTCACAGACTCCTACAAATGTATTGACTTGGTGATCTTTTTGATCGCTATTGGTACGGATGGCTTGTTCGGTCAACATCGGGCATTTGGTCGCAGTACTCGTACTAAAAAGATGGACGGTAAATACGATAATTATATAAACTTACAGTTCACTTAATGAGAAAACCTATATAAAGTGTAAAAATTTTATTAATAGATATACATTTTGATTCTGGTTTGAACTCCTCTTATTGGAATAGACTGATAGTATAAAAAAGAGCACGTCAGCTGGATAAAGTAGGAAACAGATAAACTAGACTTACTCACCACTTGTGTCTTACAGCTCTTGTATCCAAACACACTCACTCGATTGTATGTCGTATGTCCCGGTAGTAGTGTGTCCCGGTGAGCAAAGATATGGGATATAACAACTCCCTCTAAGGACACACTTTGCGCAAGTCTACGCTGGATGCAGGCCGCTTCCAACCGGTCTTTTTGGAAATCCATGGAGGAGGCCTATGTCCAGCAGTGGACTTCTTGTGGCTGAATGATGATGATGATGATGAGTTTTCCTATCTTGCTTTACTCTAAATTCTGTTCTATAATTCCATGCAAAACTGTGGCAGTGCTACTAAGTATTAAGAAATAGTTACACCCGGTAGATTTTCGGTCTTATTTAAAAAAAAACACGATTCCTTAAAACGCCGATTAAAACAGTCTGTGGTGGAGATTTTACAAGAAAAAGTCGTAACGTCACAGATTAAATAAACTGCCTCTTAGGAGTGCTTTAGAGGAATCGTGTTTTTTTACAAATAAGACCGAAAATCACCGTGCGCTACGCACACCTTTTACTTGGAAGTAAAATGTGATTATTCGTTTTTTATGTATTGCCAACACTGGGCTGTTGACGACCTTGGGCTTGAGGTTTGTTTGATACATTCATCAAGACGTCATTTATTTTGAAACATTCCGTTTGTTTCTTGGTTACGTGAGTGTTGTTTTCCATGTTCTCTTATGATTTCGACAATTTTGCATTGTTTTTCGAACTGATTCTTGTAATAAGTGAATATGGCTGTTGTTTACGGACTTTGTTCTCTACTTAGCTGTTTACCACGGCTTTGTCACAATATACAGATCCTGAATGTTACGTTTACATACAGAACGTTTTATAATTAATGTCCAAGATGAAAGTGACGACGAAGATGATGAGGACGATATATCCGACGAGTTCGTATGAGTAGGTACTTAGATGCAAGATGTAAAGAAATTTTAATTGTATTAATAAAAAAAATATAATTTTGTTTTTATAATAGAGTTTTTTATTGGCATAGATTTCATTGAACCGTAGATTTATAGCCGTCACAGACGATGGCGTTAATATATGTGATATATTTTTCCACACAATATCCAATATGCAACCCGCGTCCGCACACGACTGCGGTCGGATTTAGTCTAAAAGTAGACATCGTTCGATATACATATTGCCGTCGTCTGTCACAAAATTTAGGATATGAACTTGTAGGTACTCATATCCACAGAGTACGTCAACAAAATGTGATTGGTTGTGATGGTTTACGATCCCGGCACATGTCGAAGTGGCAGTTTTTTTTTGCGTAGTCTAACGAGACGATTGCATATCGCTTATAAACTAAAGTGCCATAAATAAAAAAACCTCCAAAATCGATTTTATTTCAAAAATGTAGTCAAAATGAACCAAACTTTCATAATTCACGTATAAGAAGGTGCCACCGTTCTTTGCCCCATGAAACTAAAGGTACAGTCGACAGCACATGAACTTTTACATTTTAGTTGCAAAGTCACCTGTAACGGAATGGACTAGAGTGCATAGATGTAAAGGATGATGTGCTGTCGACTGTACTAACCTGTCGCTGGTCATGGAGTGGAAATAATATAATTCTGTAGTGCAAGTGGGATATTTTTTATTTTAATAATTTCGGCTCTGGTCACAGAACACTGGTACCCGACGCTGGTTCTGATTGCAACCCTGCCAATATTTTCAAGACATTCTGAACGTAACTTTCACTTTTATAGGGATGCCACGTGAAAAAAACCACCTACAGAAACAAGGATCCCTTTGATTCTAACAATTTCTATAAATAGTTTTCTTCGATTCATAATTTTGTAATTAATTAATTAGCACACTTTTGATTAAATACGGCATAAAACCGTAAACCAACAACGCAATCAGCAAAAGAAAACTTGATCTCTGACTTTAACAGCAAAGTTGGTTTTCTTCTTGTATCAACATCGAGACAAGCTAGCCAACTGAATCGTCGCTGACGTTTATGTCGGCCATTTTGCAGTTTTCTCGGTAACTGTTCCACACGTGTTCGGTAGGTTATTTCATAAATTTAACTTGAAATCGGTGTAATTACCACACGAATTAGAAGTAATGTAATGCCTATTGTTTTTAGGTTGCCAAAAATGGCAGTAACAAAGAAGCCCGCGCCGAAAAAAGGCCAACTTCACCAGAAGACTGGCAAGAAGGGAGTCAAGGGTGGCAAAATCCGTGGCAAGGGTATGAAGAGGAAAATCAACCTTAAGTTCACGATTGACTGCACCCACCCCGCTGAGGACAGCATCCTGGACGTTGGCAACTTCGAGAAATACCTAAAGGAGCACGTCAAAGTTGAGGGAAAGACTAATAACCTCGGCAATCACGTTGTCGTCGCTAGAGACAAGACGAAAGTCGCTATTAGCGCAGGTAATCATTCTCAAAATCTACTTTACTATTCTCCAACGTCACCCCTTTACTGCCCCGCTAACCTCTTATAAATTTGGTAAATAAAAGCAAGCTTACTCCTTTGAGGTTAGGTTTAGATTTGGTCTGCACTGCTAGTGAATGTAAACATCCATCGTGCAGCATTGTACCGGTTTTATTTATGATTGCCTCGTCGGTCCAACGGTAAAATGATTTGACCACCAAGACCAATGTGGGATTGATTGACTGTGCAGGTGTTTTCATATGTTTGCAATCTCTTCTTCATCATCATCAGTCTTCTGGTTACTGTCCTATCATGTCTTGTTATAATAAGGGCGTCGTAGTTTGGCATGAGAACTATTGAATGAACATTTGTGGTTATTATTTAGCTATCTCACGACACCTGAAATTTCTTTGGCAGCCTATTGTCACAATACCTTTTTTTCTCACAGTGGTTTTAGTTTATCTACTGTCCAGAAATTCTAATTATACATTTACTCTAAACAAAACCCTCTAAATAAACAATAATTATTACATGCTTAACTGGTTCCTATTGTATGGTAGAAATGGGACAGTAACTGGTTCTAAATGCCTGAATCCTTCTACTAGTTTAAACTGCCAAATCAACAAGGCAGTCGAGAAAGCTTAGGAGTTTCAATATTTATTATATTGTATTCGAGAGTAGTGATAATACTGATTACATGATTCCACTGTAGCGTAACAATGTGAGACTGTCACTTAACATTGTGACTGACATCTATAGTATGTCACTCATGTACTCTCTCTTATGTTGTTATTCTACAGCTAACATAAGAAGCGATACATTTTGTTTTAGTCCATTTCAATGCTTTTATAAATTTATTGTGTTCCTTGGCATTCCATTCTGATTAGGAAAGCTGACAGTATAGGTTTTAACCCTACAATTTTGTTCTTTTCAGACATTCCCTTCTCAAAGCGTTACCTCAAATACCTGACAAAGAGGTACCTTAAGAAGAACAACCTCAGAGACTGGCTGCGAGTGGTTGCGGCCGCTCATGACTCGTATGAGCTCCGCTACTTCAACATCAACGCTGACAGCGACAATGAAGACAATGAGGATTGAACTAAATAAACATTAGTTTTACACTATGTTGGATTTCCTTGTAATTCACCCATACCTAAAAACACTCGAGTCGAATCAGAATTGAACCAGATGATGCCAAGGGTTCATCTTGAGAGCACAGCTTGTGATAATAGTCTTGATAATTCCAGAAATATCCTCTGTCATTTTGGGAGTAATTGTCAATTCTTCTGAGCTGAACCTTGGTTGAACACTGAACAGTCTGATCACAGTACATATAAAGGTCTGATGCTACTTTTATTCTCGCTAGTCTGATTGAAAAACTAATTGATTGATCTGACGGGGATACGTCAAATTTTAAAGCAATGAATTAAGTAGGGTAATTTATGGTCATAAGGGCTCGTATATTTTTCTCCTGCTCCCCCACTAAAAAGTGAAAAATAAAAAATAAAATCCGACTTCGAAACACTACAGCACTAAAAAGTTAGAAATAATTTAAATAATTAGAAGTATGTATTCATGTAGGTATTGTAGAAGTATAATTTGTAGTCGGTGCCCAGGTGCAATCTATTAATTTGCTTAGCAGCTTGATGGAATTGGTCGTTTTTTTTTCAGTTATCTATAGGAAATCAGCTACAGAATGACTAAATAATTGTCATCCAAATATTAGAAACTTTGAGAAAGAGATCCAATGAGAAGTTTTAGGAAATATGGCTGTCAGCGTAGGTATAAAAATAATAACAATACAATCACTTGACCTGGCCCCAAACCAGGATACCCTGTGTTATGGTAACCAGGCAAGGACGTTACAAACATGAAAATACTCGCAGACTGAGTCCATTTGTACAAGTGTACGGCGAACCCCAGAGGGAATCGAACCCAGACCTTTGTTTAGGAAGCTAAGTGCCTTAACCGCTGGACCAATCAGGCAGTCGAAGGTAGCCAGTAGAATTTTGTCTGAGCTCGCCCCTAAATGTTAGCTTACTCTGCATACCTGTATTCAATGATAGTTAAAACAATGTTTTTTTTATTTGTAGCCTGTATTGGCATTACACCATAACAAAATAGACCATCGCTTTTCGGGACCCAGGCATCCCCTGAAAACCAACTCTATAATCTTCTGATGCCGATATACCGTCTAGTCTAAAGAAGAGAGACAGCATAGACTCAAGAACATACATAGTCGTAGAGGTAGACTGTAAAAACAAATCGAAGTCGGTATATAAGAAATATATTTATTGATCTCCATTTTTTTCTTATTACTTATTTACAATAAATAAATAACAATACACACATAGTTCTAACTAAAACTAAACTAAATGCTTTTTAATCACTAGGACTAACTAATGCACCAATGGGTTTCACTAAAGAACGTTATCCTTGGTTTCACTAAAAGAGTGTGCTAATGCCATTGCAGGTTTCCATTGTAAACTCTCTGAACTGAACTAGAAATACAATATAAATCTTGAGCACTTCGTGTAATAAAATTTAATGAAGAAAGCATTTTTAAAAAAAAATTTTTACATTTAAAAATAACATAGTTTTCATTTCCGTATGTAAACACATAACATCATCAGCCTTACGTCCTACTGCAGGTATATAACTGGCCTACACTCGGAGAGAATGGGCGTGCCCATCGTGGATTGGCGATTTCAAACGCTGAGGTACGTGAACACCTCACAGACAGGTTTCCTCACGATGTTTTCCTTCACAAAGTTGGTCCCTACTTAAGATTCAATGCATATACTCAACAAAAAACAGCATTATAATATCCATTATGTGAATAAATTATTTATCTATGTATCCTCTCCTGTATTAAAAGCCAACGGCTCCTCTAAAAAAACTAGGATTACCATTACTTAACTACCAAATTTTAGATGACAAAATGGAACGCAAATTAAAATGGGACTATCAAGGGCGCACATCTCTAACGCGTAATAAATATTGTAAGACCCCCTCTTAGGCCTCCTTCAGTTTCTCGAGCAATACGGTGACGTCGCGAGACGTAAGAATTAAAATTTACTTAATTAAATTGATGTCCATGTTTAATTCATTTGCTGATCATCTGTTGCTGCTTATTTATGCCAGCAGCCAAACAGAAGGGATGTGAGGGCGCGGAAAAAACGCGTCGTTAATACAATTCAGTTTCATACAAAATGCACTGTAGGGACGGGGCGAGGTGTGCGATTTCTATGCGCGCGTCTTTTCCGCGCCCCGGCCCCACGACCCTTCTGTGTGGCCACTGGGTGTTTCTTCTGCTGACCAAATCAATTAATAAGCTGACTAAAATTAACTTACCTGCTGACCACATGTTGACAATCTACTGACCAAAATAATTGTTAACGGATCGGATGACTTTTTTGCTGATTAGTTTTTAATACAAGACAAGACACTATCGATTCACCATTCACTAACGCCACTACTCTAAGACCCATCCTGGTTCTGCAACTGTTTCAGCTGCTTCAAAACAGTATCCAGCAGCTTCCTCCTGTCCCGTTCGTTTTTCTTCAGGACGGAGAACACAGAACTCTTTTGTTCGGCCTCCTTCAGTTTCTCGAGCAAGACGGCGGCGTCACGCGGCGGCACTAGCGCGTACTTGCCGCCGTCGACTCCGATATCGTGGAGGTAGGACGACCAGTCCCAGCCGGTTATCAGGTCGAGGAGTTGCCTGCGGGGGCGGAGAGGAGGTTTCAGAAACAGCTAGCAATATAAATTGACTTACCCCCCGGTTTCTCGTACACTAACAAGCTGTTAATCTACTGTTAACAGCTGTCAGAGGTTTTTTTTTTGTATGCACTTTGGTCAATTGACAGCAGTTAACAGTAGATTAACAGCGTGTTAGTGTGCGAGAAACTGGGGGTTAGTCTGGGTGTTTTTCCATGTTTGTGATATCCTTGCCTGGTTACCATAGCACAAGTACTAGTTTGGGATCAGGAAAAGTGATTGTGTCGTGTGGAAGTTATTATTACTAAATTAGCAATAACAATACAGTTGACCCCTGAAAATATTAGACCGACATACCCTGCGGTACTGGGTCAAGACACATGTTCGGTCGTCGATTGAAACCAATAGCCGACAGACAGCCGATCCTCTTTAAAATAAAAATAAAAACGTTTTCAGTGATTAACACAGAACAAGTATCAATTGTTACTAACATAATAGACAATGTTTGAGATAAAAAAAATATTCTATGTCTGCAACTTTGACCAGGTATTTTGGACATGGAACAATAACGAACGCAAAAAACATATTGATCTCATTCTGACGCTGCGGCCGCCTCCCTCTAGTGACATTCTAGCGCCGTACCCGCCTCTTTCTAGTGACAATTGATATCCTATCGCCGCGACCGCCTATATCTAGTGACATTCTACCGCAGGCTGCTTCTCTCTAGTGGCATACTAACGGTGCTACCGCCCCTCTCTATAGTGACATTCTAACGCCGCAACCTCTAGTGACATCCTAGCCGCCCCTCTCTGGGCTCACCTGAGAGCGGCGAAGTGGTCCAGCAGCTCTCCCTCCCTTAGTCCAGCCAGCGGCTCGCCGGCCGCCCACTGCTCGCACTGGATCACGTCCAGGTCCAGCTGATGCAGCGCGCCCATCGAGATCTGCCGCACTGACGGCTCAAGGACCATGTCGCGGAGGCGCGTCGCGATGCGGTTGGTCGCCGCGCGGACCGCCGCCACTCTGGGTACGAAATTGTTTTGGTTTATACACACAGCGGTACGGGGTAATTCATCATCATCATCATCATCATCATCATCGTCATTCAGCCACAAGAAGTCCACTGCTGGACATAGGCTTCCTCCATGGGTTTTCAGAAGAACCGGTTGGAAGCGGCTGTCATCCAGCGTTTTCCTGCCACTTGGATGAGGCCCATCTTGTGGCTGGTCGTTCTACGCTGCGTTTGCCGATATGTGGTCGCCATTCGAGAACTTTGGTGATTAGTAACTGGAGTATGAATAGAAGTTATGTACACTTGTGAAGTTACAGTAGCTATACCACTCGCTAACGGCGAAGGAAAACATCGTGAGGAAAGCTGAGTGTTTGAGCTTATTCACTTACCTCAGCGGTCGAAATCGCCAATCCGCGAAGCCCACACTCTCTCCCTGAGAGAAGGCCTGTGCCCTACAGTGGGACGTATATATAGGCTACTCATGTATGTTTGAGTAGAAACAAAAAGTGGAAAATGGTATGTCTAATCACTGATAGGCACAGGCAACTTCTCTTTCGTACCAACCCATCTGGTTTGGCAGTTCCGTCAAGTGTTTCCCAGTCGCCTTCACAATGTTCTTTTGTTTATGATAATCGATAATATCAATCATTCGAAAGTATAACATTATTGTAACCAGTGGTAATTTCTAACCCTTGCTTCGAAACTGAGAATCTCAATTCAAAGTGGCAGAAAGTATTGTAGCGTTGACAGATGGTCACTCAGGTCACTCTGAGATCTCTCAGGTATCAAGCTATACTTTTATGACAGCGTGACCTTTCAAAGGCTGAGACAATATTGAAACAGATCAACAACACTCAGTTGGTGTTGTTTTTTAGGGTTCCGTGCCCAAAGGGTAAGGTACCCTATTACTAAGACTCCGATGTCCGTCCGTCCGTCTGTCACCAGGCTGTATCTCATGAACCGTGATAGTTAGACAGTTGAAATGTTCACAGTTTTCACAGCCGCTATAATAACAAATACTAAAAACAGAATAAAATTAATTTTTAAGGGGGGCACACAACAAACGTGATTTTTTTGCCGTTTTTTGCTCGATACGAATAACGGCAACAGGTAGACGCTTGAAATACATATTTAAATGTTGTATATAGATAATGGTACGGAACCCTTCGTCGTTTATTATTACATATCTTTTTAAAGTAATGTAAAAAATTGTTTATGGCACTAAGAGTATAAGCAGTAAGGTGTACATTAGGTGTAAATCTTATTTCACGAGTCCCCTATCGTCTTTCTAAGTACTAAACAAACCAATACTAACCTTGCCCGCTCCGGCAAGTGTTCCAACGACGTCAGCACTCCTGATAAGTAGCTCAGCATGTCTGTAACGAAGGCCGACGCTTGCCCGGTCGGCTCCACTGCAAAACGATACAATGCAGAACATTTTAAAAACATATGGGGTTGCTGGAACCTGATTTCATTACTACATAATTTACACAATGACCGTTGTTAATACGTATTTGAATGTTTATCACGCAGTAGAATATATCGTGAAACCTGAGTCTGAGGTGAGGCCAATCCGAGGTAGGCACGCGTGGGAATTAAGGGAATCTAGTGGGCTAGCTAGCGCCACCCACGAAAAAAATCATTTAATTATATCCGTGGGGATGTATTAGCAAAGGGCAAGATAAAAAGGTACTCGAAACCGGCGTGCGTGCATGCAACGACTAATTAATGTTAAGGAAGCGAAAGTGATCTGTCAGGATCATGGCAAGTGGCAGTACTTGGTCTCTGCCTACCCCTCTAGGGTGAAGGGGTGAGTTTATGTTATGATTTTGATTTTTTTCCTCGGTGACGCTAGTGTTACTCCATGGAGCCCCTCACTTTTGGTCGTATTGTACGGCTGTGAAAGAGATAAAAGTTAACAAATTTCCATCCATTTCTTTCACCAAAAACAGGCCACTTTATATCATTTACCCATAACATTCAACCATTCTCTAGCAGATCAAGTTGGTAATCTGTATCGATAAATTAACTCACCTAAAAGCCAATCGTAAATCTCCAAGTCAAGGAATTCGTCGACCTTTTTCTCTAAGTTCTCGCAGATCTGTTTCTCAGCATCGTCGCGGGCAGTTTGGAACATACTCCCCGGAGCCTGTGCAAGGAAATTGAAGAGGAGTTTCATTCAGAAATTAATTTTAATTTTAAATTAAATCTAAAGTAAATTGTACATATGTATATAATTTTAACGTTCTAATTTTTATAATTTTTAAATGTGATATGTATAATGTAAATAATGTTTAATACAATTAATTACGCAATAGTTTTAACTGTAATGTAATTATTTTTCTTGCAATAACAAATAAATAAATAAATTCCGATGTAAAACCTAACTGCAAAGTGGGTGCTCGGGGCTGCAAGTGATGTAAATTACTTCAGCCAGATGTCACTGCCTCTACGTAATACAGAGAAGTTTGTAAAGAGGTTCGAAATTTCGCCGATACCTGCACTTGCCCATTAGCCCAGTTGGGAGAGCGCTGGCACGGTTAGACAGAGGTCGCGGGTTCAAGTCCCGGCATGAGTGAAATTGTTGGCCACTAAATAGGTTTTTAAAATTGAAGAGGAATCAGGGCCGGTCGAGAGGTCCTCGAATCTGTATCTAACTATTTATACACCCCATGAAAGACGCCCACTGTTGGGCAAAGGTCTCTTCATCGTTACGCCAACCTCGCCGGTCCCCTGCTAATCATTTAATTTAGTTTTTAATTTCATTTATTCAAGAGCAATATTAATCGTATTTGAAATATAAAACACTAAACCAAGTTAGTTAACTATATAATAAAATTTATATAATTGCAATAAGAATTATGATTACGATTCAAATTATTTACATTTCTACAAATTCACTGTTTTAATATTAATCGTATTTGAAATATAAAACACTAAACCAAGTTAATTAACTATATAATAAAATTTATATAATTGCAATAAGAATTATGATTACGATTTAAATTATTTACATTTCTACAAATTCACTGTTTTAATTTTGTTTTTGTAGATAACTAATTCTTCAATATTCTCAAACTCGTCCATTGTCCTCCTACCACTTTCTTAATGTCATCAAACCATCGGCTACGCCTACCCACCGAACGACGTCCGAATCTCATCATGTATCCATACCAATGGCTTTGTTTTCTAATAAAACGTCGTGAGGAAACGTGAGTGTCTGATGTTTTTACATATTCACTGCTTGCAAGCAATTAGGTTCCTAAACCTTCACTTTTATCATATCTAAGTGTTTTACAAAAAAAAATGTTCACTGGCTCAACCTATAAATCAAATTGATTTTTATGAAGACAACTCAGGTCGATTAGTGTTATTAAAAGTTGTTTCAAAACTACGTTAGCAGATATACGAGTATGTCAAATTCATATTTTATTTGTCATCATCTCATAATCAGCCAGTGTCAGTCCACTGCTGGACAGCCACGTCACTGAGCCCGATCTAAGGGCGCGTGTCGACGTACACGGTTTTTATCCGGCACGGCGCCGGCCCCTGCGCCGTCCAACTTTGTGCACGCACACGGTTTTAACCCGGTTCGTATTCAGATTCAGTTGACTGTCATTGTTTATTTAACAATGACACGGTTCCGAGCCGGACCGGCGCTTGCGCCGGCTACATGTACAGACTTGTTTAGAGCTTGATACATAACTGGCACCGGCCCAGCGCCGGGCCGGCGCCATGCCGGGTAGAAACCGTCTCGTGGACACGCAGCCTAAGGCTCTTCTTTTCCAGTCACTGCCCACCGCTTTGCGAATGTCGTCGCTCCACCTGGTCACAGGGCGTCCTACGCTACGTTTACCGATTCTCCGTCTCCACTCTAGAGCCAGTATTTTATTTATATTTACCCAATTTTAATGATAAAATATTTTATGCCGTTGTTCAAATAAATAAGACGTGAGTTACCTGGGTGGATACTAGTTCGCTGCCTGTGATGTTACTGATGAACTCATAAAGGCACGAAGTGGCGCCCTCTAAGTATTGTGTATCCACAATTATCTGTGAAAACAAATAATTCAACCTATATATATTTATATGAAACAAAATCGGGTTATTTTATTTATAACAACTTCATCATAATCATCAGCCATTCGACGCCCACTGCAGAACATAGGTCTCCCTTATGGTTTTCCAAGCTTCCCGGTCTTGTGCCGCGGTTGTGAAATAACAACTTATTTTCAACTTAACAACTGGCGTTACTTTGAATGACAGGATACGCAATAGTGTGATTAGAGAACGTTGTGGACTGAAAGAGGATGTAGTGACAAGAATTGAGAAAGGAATGTTGCGTTGGTTTGGACATGTGGAGAGGATGAAGGAAGAAAGATTGACAAAACAAATATATCGAGCGAATGTGGATGGAAGGGCCGGTAAGGGACGACCCAGACGGACATACTTCGACCAAATAGAGGATGTATTAACAAAGGGCAAGATAAAAAGTACCCGAAACCGGCGTGCGTGCATGCAACGACTAATGAATGTTGAGGAAGCGAAAGTGATCTGTCAGGATCGTAGCAAGTGGCAGTCCCTGGTCTCTGCCTACCCCTCTGGGATACAGGCGTGAGTTTATGTTATGTTATAAAAGAAAAAATGTGGAGTTTCTTTGTTAGCTTCTTTTCCACATAATCTATTAATTGTGAAACTAACAACTTTGAGGTTAATTAAGAAAACATTTTGTTTTCATAATGAATAAAACGATTTGAATTGAATTCCATTTATAACTCGACAAGGGCTCGACCATTTTTTATGATCTTTAAATTGTTTGACAAGTCTCCACTCCGAAAAGCAGAACAGCTATTAAAACCTGGGAAATATTCACGAAAACCTCATCGATTCTGAGCCGATAGGAAATTCGCCGGGCCAGCTGGTTATTAATAAAAATCGGTCGGGTTTAAAACTCCAGATTTTCCTAAAAGCCAAGTTAAGGCCGAAAGCCAAGTCTAAATATTTAATTCAGGCATTTAGTGATTGTGAAAATATTTTATTTACTAGTTTTACTACAATAATAAATAATAAGTTTTCTTTCATTCACATGTCTGTGTTATGTTCATTTAGCATTAGCGTTAAAACTAAGGGCGCTTATACACGGGCGGCACGTGTGCCGATGGCAGCCATCGACGCGCTGACGCAGATATTCGACGCTGACTTGTCGGCGCGTCGACGGCTGCCGTCGGCACACGTCGACGCCTGCCATTTTATTTTTATAAAGCGCCCTAAAGCGCCGTTTCGTGTGGCGTCGGATTGAGAATAGCGTCACTCGATTTCCTTCCGTGGATGTCTTAGAAGGCGACTAAGGAAATCAATTACCAGGAGACCGGCAGCAGCGTCTTCCTGAGATTTCAACAGCATACTGCGATCGCCAACCCGCCTGCCAAGCATAGCGATTATGGCAGAACCCCTCTTGGTTATGAAAACCACGAAGGAGGCCTATGTCCTGCAGTGGGCGTCAAATGGCTGATGATGAAAGAGCCCTAAAATGAGCGTGTATAAGCGCCCTAACAGGGGCGATATTACGTAACTACGTACCTACTGTATGCACTCGTTTGATTCAACCTACACTGAACTGTCAAACTGTCAAAAATAGATAACCTAATACCTACTGTGGACGGTTACGCAATAGGAGAGCTGATGCCTGATAGCCAAAAGTTGTTAAGAGGGCGCCTCACGAAGCGATTCCCATACAAAAGTAGTTTGGTTTTTATTAACAAAAGACATGTGGGATTGCAATAAAACTTTACCATTACGTTTAGAAGACACAAATCGAGGTTTGATCGTACTTAGAACGGTCACAATAAGGTGCACAATACGATTTTTTTTAAATATAATCGGAGAGGCCATGTTAAAAGATAAATAATCGTGGTTAATTTTTTTCTCTACGACTAAGGTCCGGTTTCTGAATTGGGAATTCACTAAGTAAATACTTAAGTAACGTTCTGTCACGCTCTTTTCTGAGAAATTCCAAGAGACAGCACTAGGGTTAACCATTTACTTAGCGAAATGTTCAATTCAGAAACTGGCCATAATACTTTTCATTAATCTTTATCAAGATCTCTAGACTGGCACCCCATGTTAGGCGCAGGTCTGGGGTTCTTGATAAAGATTAATGAAAATATAACATACGACTTCCAGAAAACTGTGTTTATTTTATTGTAGCGAAACTTCGATAGGACCATACAGAATAAAAAGCAGTAACCAAAAGATAAATCACAAGTAGATAATTGTCAGAGATGATAATGTAGTCAAAGGGTGAAGTATAATATATTTTTGAAATGTGACGTCACGAAATTAGGACTCCTCCCACCCCTTGTCACACTTTGTCGACCCCCTCCCCCCTCCTAACGTGTGGCGTACTTTATGGGGTTTGATATCATGCCCACTATCGCAGTTTGATTTCATTTCAATCCAATCGGTAGCACAATGAAAAACTTTGTAAATCTTCATACAATAGGTCGCACCATGCCCACTTTAATAATTATAAAAAAAATTAGTTTTTTTTTGTTCTTCACTGTACAAATCGTGGCAATCCACGCATTTAAGGTATTGCACACTATAAAAGTGAGTATCGTGCGACAAAACAAATCTTTTATACCAATAGGCTTTGTGCTATTTTAGGCATACTGCGATCTCACTCACGAAGATTTATAATAGTTGCCATTGTGCTACTGGTTGTATTGAAAAATAATAAAAGTGACAATGTGCTATAGTGGGCATCGTGCAATCAAACCCTTTATGGATGGTCCCTAACTTACCTGAATCAACTGCATAAGCGCCAGCGGGTGCCTGAACAGGGCCGAGAGACAGACAGTGAAGGAGCGAGTCGTACTTTAAGGATGGACCCTAACTATGGATGGTCCCTAACACACCTGAATCAACTGCATGTGCGCCAGCGGGTGCCTGAATAGGGCCGCGAGAGACACCCAGTGAAGGAGCGAGTCGTACTTTATGGATGGTCCCTGACTTATGGATGGTCCCTAGCCCACCTGAATCAACTGCATGAGCACCAATGGGTGCCTGAACAGGGCCGAGAGACAGTCAGTGAAGGAGCGAGTCGTACTTTATGGATGGTCCCAGACTTATGGATGGTCCCTAACCCACCTGAATCAACTGCATGAGCGCCAGCGGGTGCCTGAATAGGGCCGAGAGACACCCAGTGAAGGAGCGAGTCAGCAACAGCGAGGCCGAATGCCGAGCCGAGGCCGCCCGCCTTGTCCCACCGATGCCGAGGCCCGCCGAGTACTTCAGACAAGCGTAAATGAACTCCTTCACCTCTACGTAGACATCCGGGACAATCGACGAGAAAGGGAACCTGGCAGCGAGATAAATTACAATTGATCAGCCTTCTAGAGCGCCAACCAGGGGTCGGTGACACAAATAAAAATAAAATACTCAACGACCACTTTTGACTGCAGAACCGGTGGCCATTGGCTATCGACACAACTGGTTCCGATCTTTCTCATCTGCCGCCCAAGAAATAAATAAAAATATCTGCGGAAACCATTAACAGTTAACAAAAATGCGGATCAATCAATCAATCAGCCCGTATCCGTCCACTGCTCATAGGACTCCCCCAAGGCGCGCCACATCCACCCACTGCCAGCCACCTGCCTCAGGTAGTCGGTCCTGCGAGCTGGGCCTCGTTTCAATTTATAATTGCTTACCCGATACTTCCTACTCGTTAATCTGTGGATTCATCGCCTTTCCAATGTGCATAGAATTGTCATAGTAAACCGTGAATTGTAGTTCTATGAAAAGTGCCCCTGGTCCTATGCTGCGTTTGCGGGTATTAATTCATTAATTAGCATTAATGAATAAGTGGGGACGGAAAGCAAAAGGAAGGATCGGAGTATTCTGTGTCAATGGCCACCATTTTTCAATCAGGGGTGGTCGACGCCATACTTTTTTTTTTAATTTGTGGTAACAACTGTGTGAGCCCGACGCGGTTGCACAACGATCATAATTCTTTTTGTTGCACTAACCCGCGCTGAGGACAATTTAAAAACCTATGTAGATAGATACAGCGATATCATTCCGATGTAAAAACCTAACTGCAAAGTGGGTTACTCGGGGCTGCAAGTGATGTAAATCGCTTCGGTCAGATGTCGAAGTTTGTGCAGAGGCTCGAAATTTCATCGATGCTTGCACTTGCCCATTAGCTCAGTTGGGAGAGCGCTGGCACGGTGAGCCAGAGGTCGCGGGTTCAAGTTCCGGCATGGGTGGAATTTTTAGCCTCTAAATAGGTTTTTAAATTGCTACTATAACTTCACAAATGTACATAACCTAGAAAACAAAGTCAAAGTCACGCACTGTTAATCGAACCTGGGTCTCTCGCTTCCGAGTCCAATGTTCTACCCACTAGGCTACCACCGGCACATTTCCGAGCCAGTCCCGAGCCATATTTTTATCTAAATGGAAGTAAAGGAGTTTAGTAGAGTGATTCATAGTTGAATAGGGTTTTCGTGAGATGAGCAAACCGATATTCAACTTACTTCTTGGGGAAAGGCAACATTTCGATATCGTCAGCGTCGTAGGGGAAGTTGTTCATCACACGCTCGAATTGCTCCTGATTTTCCACCTGCGATTAAAATAAACAACCATTTGTTACAAATATAGGGTAGAAGAAGAATATAAATTTATTTAGAAGAAGAAACTAAGAAAAAAAGAATTTAGAAAAATAAAGTTATTTAAAAATAATCATAAATAGTTCGACATTCTTGCAGGAGTAAAAGATTGTGCCATCATATGACATTACTAGCTGTGCCCGCGACTCCGTTCGCGTACATTTCGATTTTTACGAAGCAGCATTTGTATGGGGGCCACGTCTTATCATAACTGGAGCTAGAATTTAAATAGCCTATCCTGTGTCCCAGATGTCTATATGTTTTTATACCAAATTTCATCAAATTCGGATAATTGGTTTAAGAGTTATGGAGGAACATACATACATACACACATACAGAAAAAAATTCTAAAAATCGTGAAATTAGTTTCAGTATCATATATTGAGCCTATAAACACAATATCTCTGAAAACAAACTAACTTACTCCATGACCGACCCTTACAGATTTATTATTAGTATAGATACCGTATATTACAGCGATATATTATACCGTTGTTTCGATTGTCAGATATCTTTTAACTTAGAGTTAAACTTTTGGTAGGCCGTTTGCGATCTATCAAAGGAAATTCCCTCAAATGAGGGATCAAAGTTGTACTTTTCTTCCCTGATATTCTAGTTTTTTTTTATTGCCCTCAGCATGATGCGCGTGCAGATTTTCACAAAATGTAATTCCAATTCGATTTTTATTTTGTTGCAATCGATTATAAACTTCTTTCGATATCTTAATTGTGTTTGATTTAAATTTTCCTTATAGCAGGTGTGAAAAGCAGTATGTGTCACTCGGTAGCAAAATTATTTCCGTCTTGGGCGTAACACTTGAATCCCTCGCTACGCTCAAGATTCTACTTTAGATATACCGCCCTCGCCGTAAATATATCATTTTGCTCCCTTGAGACACAATCTACTATTTCAGCCCTAGGTCGTTTTCAACTGACAGCTGTCAAATTATTTAAAAACAAAAACTAGTTCTATTTTCAAATTTCTGTTGAACCATGTTCCAACTTTTCAAATTTCAGCTAGCGAGAAAAAAAGGCGGGGCAGCGGCAATCCGATCTTCCTTTGTTTTTTCGAGTTGTAGAGTTTTTGTTTGTACTTCCGTATAGCAGAGATGTATTAACATTTTAGCTACTTCACGTTTTTATATTTACTTGCCCTATATTTTTATATTATGCGATGCAGGATTCCCAAGTACCTTACCTCGATGGGCAAAAACGAAGCGTTGTCCAGAATCTCTCGGAAGACGACGACCCAACGCTGCATCAGCACCTCCGTGTAGTGTTCCGCCATTTCTTGCAACAGCAATGGTAGAGGTTCGGTCGGTAGGCCGTAGCATCTGGTGATAGAGTTCAATTTCGGTCACTGTTATCATGCATGCCCCGTCGCACATAGCTAAAGAAAATTACACCTTGAAAGACGAATGGGAAAGTAATTGTCTGTTTGGTAATTCGGAATACACAAATGTTTCTGATATTCCTTGAGGACTACACGAAAGGGTCTCCTTTCGTTTAGTTTTCTTCTCACTATATTCAGCACTAGACTGTTCTATTGCTTTCCGACACTCATTACCACCTCAGAGTGAAGGAAAGCAATAGAACAGTTTAGTGCCGAAAAATCACCCCAAATATAGAATGGCACATGAGCTAGTTTTCACTACAAATTAAGGTATAGTTTTCTCAAACACAATTAGTCACATCCTCGCTCATCAACACACTCAAATAAAATTTCCCCATTTTTCCTGAGATCCTAGTATATCTATACTTCTTCCCTTGGGTCACTGATCGGGTGCGTCTCAAACGCCCCCTCTTCCGCCTTCCCATAGGTTACAGTTTATGAGAGACACATAAGAAATGAGACAACCCGCCAAAGAACTAAGGTGACCGACATCTATACTAATTCTATACTAATAATAAATCTGTAAGGGTCGGTCATGGAGTAAGTTAGTTTGTTTTCAGAGATATTGTGTTTATAGGCTCAATATATGATACTGAAACTAATTTCACGATTTTTAGAATTTTTTTCTGTATGTGTGTATGTATGTATGTATGTATGTTCCTCCATAACTCTTAAACCAATTATCCGAATTTGATGAAATTTGGTATAAAAACATATAGACATCTGGGACACAGGATAGGCTATTTAAATTCTAGCTCCAGTTATGATAAGACGTGGCCCCCATACAAATGCTGCTTCGTAAAAATCGAAATGTACGCGAACGGAGTCGCGGGCACAGCTAGTAGCCTATAAGATTAGCAAGCTGAAGTGGCAGTGGGCTGGTCACATATGCCGACGAACTGGGGTGTAAAGGTTCTCGAGTGCAGACCACGAACTGGCGAACGCAGCTGCGGACGCCCACCAGCTCGCTGCACCGACGATCTGAGACAGATTGCTGGGCAACGGCTGGATGTGGGTGGCCGAGGGCAGAAGGAAGTGGCGCGCCTTGGGGGAGGCCTATGTCCAGCAGTGGGCGACTGCGGGCTGATTGGTTGATTGACGGCAGGATAAGCAATAGCACAGTATAATGAACACCAGTAGGCAATCTTGGCCGTTCGCTGGATTTAAGTACCTACGCTCGCTCGATCGGAGTAGGCGCGACAGGGTTGACGCGCTTGTGTTTTGAATTCGATACTGCCACATTTAAATATTGTCGTCTCATTTACCAGGTATTTCGAAAGTTGTAGGTAGTTATTTATATTATGTGCTTGTTTAGTATGAAGTCTAATAAGTGGATACGAAATAATATTTCTACTTTCTACTCACAATGTAACAAAAACAAGAAGTTTGCAATAAAAAAGAGCAGAAAATTTTAAAAAGTTAACTCTGGTCTTGATACTGTCGAGTTGAGACATCCGTACACCGAGCAATATAGGGTGTCGACGTGATTTCGACATTTTCGTATAGCCAGTCTGCACTCACGCGCGGTGAACACCGGACTGCGGTGTGACCGAACCTTACCGAGATCTCGCGTTTCGTAGTTATGTATATTGTATAGGCGCGTTTCGGATGTTAGTAGGAAGATTGGTAACTGATTCTTATTTAAACTGTGGCAATAGCTGTAATCTACAATAAGCTACCTAGTGCATTACGAGAACTGGACTTAGGCTTGTTTAAGCACAAATTAAAAAAAATATTAATTGAAAAATGCTATTATACAATAGAATTTCTGACCGATAATAATATTGACTAAATATATACAAATATGTTCAACGTCTCAATACAATATTCTCGAAATAACAATGACATTCTATTTAATGCAATCCTTGTGACCTCTCTTCTTTGACATTTTAATTTATTATCGCATGGAGTGGTTTCTATTTTTTATTTCGCATCTTTTTGACATTTTACTCACGATGTTAATATAATATTAATGCTATGCTATTACTATCAATAATTATAAAAAAATTGTACGCCTATTATGGCATAACATGCTGAACTAAATATGTTAATACCACCTTTCTGTACACGTGTTTGACAAATAAATCTCTTTATCTCTATCTTTATAGGCAACTCACTTCAGGGTGTCGATGAAGAGCACGATATGACGCTTGATGCTCAGCATGAGGGTAGGGTCGGTGATCAGAGAAGTGTTAGTGCGCAGCGTCACGGCCACTTTGCTGACGGTCATACCCCACGTGTCTAAAAATTGTATGTATGTATGTGACTAAATTTAATTAAAGAAAATCAATACATTCATATTTTTTTTAACGTAAGTGCAATAAAGGTATCAAGTAAATAAATAAAGGAAGAAAGAATGACGAAACAAATATATCGAGCGAATATGGGTGGAAGAGCCGGCAAGGGACGTCCCAGGCGGACATACTTCGATCAAATAGGGGATGTATTAGAAAAGGGCAAAATAAAAAGTACCCGAAGCCGGCGTGCGTGCATGCAACGACTAATGAACGTTGAGGAAGCGTAAGTAAATTGTCAGGATCGTGGCAAGTGGCCATCCCTGGTCTCTGCCTACCTCTCTGGGATACAGGCGTGAGTTTATGTGCGTATAAATACATAAAATTATTGACTGCCTCGTTGGTCTAGCGGTATCATTAATGGTAATCAGCCACGCCGGAGGTCGTGGCCTTTGTACAAACGGCCTCAGTCTGCGTGTATTACCATGGTTGTGACGTCCTTGCCTGGTTACCATAGCACAGTGTATCCTAGCTCGGGAACAGGACAAGTGATCGTGTTGTGTGGAAGTTACTTAACTTACTTACTAACTTATTAGGGACTCAGATCCTACGACACAGGCCTGTCTTGTGTGGGACTCGCAATATACCTACTAAGCATAAGCAGCCTATAACGTCCCACTGTAGGGCACAGGCCTTCTCTCAGGGAGAGAGTATGGGCTTAATCACCACGCGTGCCCACCGCGGATTGGCGATTTCAAGCGCTGAGGTATATGAATCTCAGACACTCAGGTTTCCTCACGATGTTTTCCTTCACCGTTAGCGAGTGGTATTGCTACTATAACTTCACAAATGTACATAACTTAGAAAACAAAGTCATAGGTACATGCCCGCGCTGGGAATCGAACCTGGGTCTCCCGCTTCCGAGTCCAATGTTCTACCCACTAGGCTACCACCGCTTCTGGTAGCCTAGTGGGTAAAACATACCTACTAAACGTTTATGGAAATATTACTTTACTTTTCAAGACACTATAAGAGAATGGCTCTAACATAACTAATGCTACTTCGTACAGTAAAAATAAGCCTGCAGTAAAATGAAACCCCTGTAATTAAAATACATTCAACTGCAAAATTATTTCCGTCCTCATAAATTAACAAATATTTTTTTCTCAAACACGCTTGGAAATTTGAGCATTATTTTGACAACCTTCTTCGAGATAAATCGAAATTGCTGTACTCGCCAATTACATGCGAACAGCGGCCGGCAAAAGTTGTACTCGTATGAAAATACATAATCTGTCGTGCTTTAGCGGCCAAATAAATTACATAGTAAACTCATATCTGTCGTGTAATTTAAAAATGGAACGATCTTTTACTCCTAAACATGGCAACCAACGAGTTATGTAACTTATGAAAGATTTTATTTATATTTCGAAGTGGCTTGCAAACAGAATGCTTTTTACTGAAAAAAAAAAACAAATAAACACTACTAACGCGGGAAAAAATATTGCTGTTCGTTGTTCGTCATTGATTTTGAAAAGTTCTGCTGCCTCGGCTTTAACACGAAAAAGATATTTATAAAACATAACAAAGATTTGGGTTTGGCCTTCTACAAAGAATTACATATATTAACAAGTTGTTTTCGGTTAAAGAAAAAGGAAAAACGTTAGGCCTGGCTGCACGAACGAAAGTCCTTTGCCTATTTCTTTATTTATTTAATATCGCAATAGGAGCTTACCTATTGCTATGACTACGTACATAATAAACCTTATTAAATACTTACATAAGTGTAATCTTAGTTCAAACGCTATTTTGAACGCTATTCTGCTATTAGCAGAATAAGAAGATTAAAAAAAATAAGATCTGCCTAAATTTAATTTCCGCGCATTATTTGAGACAAGTACTATACAAGCCTTGGCCACAACTGATGGACGAAGTCCATCAATGCTTCTTTGCTAGCCGCTGCAGTAATGTACTATTTTTATAACACTATATTTATTAAAAGTTTAGGTCTTATTTAG
Source organism: Yponomeuta evonymella (assembly GCA_963969515.1). Classification (NCBI taxonomy): domain Eukaryota; kingdom Metazoa; phylum Arthropoda; class Insecta; order Lepidoptera; family Yponomeutidae; genus Yponomeuta; species Yponomeuta evonymella. Next base: position 4,317,467 of record OZ018354.1, read on the forward strand.
AACAACATGATTCCTTAAAACACTAATTAGATGCAGATTTATTAGTCTGTTTTAATGGGTAGAAGTAACCACAGATTATTGAAAGTGCCTCTGAGGACTGTGAAGAATGGAAAAAGTTGACAATCTCATCTCTCTCTAAAATTAAAAACTCTTTTAAAGGAATCGTGTCTTTGCGCGCTTTGAAATTTTTTTACAAAGCGCGCAAAGACACGATTCCTCTAAAAGAGTTTTTAATTTTAGAGAGAGATGAGATTGTCAACTTTTTCCATTCTTCCACAGCATTCCTTCTTTTCTCTCAGAGAGCATAAAGGTTTAGTTAGGTAGGGTTATAAGAGAGATACTGACCTAGCAGCCAGTCTTTGGACACCAGACCAGCGCCAGTGGTCAGAAGGTGTTCCTCAAGGATGAAGAAGCCAAGAACCGCGTTCAGGTATCCCTTGACGCTTTGGATGGAGTCGTGGAGGTTCCCAGACGAGGGGATCAAGACCAGACGCGCTTGCTGATTGCGTTGGGCTCTGAAAGTGAGCATTATGTTCAATGGGGTAAGGGTGAATGTTGAATATATATCTTGACTGAAATGTGGAGTTACTTTATCAGTTTTTTATTAGGGTTCCGTAACTAAAGGGGAAAAGGACCCTATTACTAAGACTCCGCTGTCCGTCCGTCTGTCCGTCTGGCACCAGGCTGTATCTCATGAAATGTGATTGTTAAATAGTTGAAATTTTCACAGATTATGTATTTCTGTTGCCGCTATAACAACGAATACTAAAAACAGAATAAAAAAATATTTAATGGGGTCTCCCATACAAAAAAACGTGATTTTTTTGCCGTTTATTGCTCGATATAAATAACGGCAACAGGAAGACGCCTGAAATATTCACATGTTGTATAGATAATGGTACGGAACCCTTCATGCGCGAGTTCGACTTGGCCGGTCTTTGTATTACATTGCACGTAATTGTGGCGCGATTTGGAACGCAATAAAATCCAGTGTAAAGCGCATCACACAATTGGTTGAGATGAGACTGGCGATGGCTGACCCCTGTGTTATTCTCATGAACGGGTGCTATTCACGTGTCCGGTCACAATACAATACAATAATACAATACAAATAAACTTTATTCTCCTTCCACAAATTAGGTATAATAGAGGCGATACAATATGGCCAGTGAAGCCATTTGTAGGAAAAAGTAACTAATGTTTTGGCATTTAAGATTACTGATGGAAATCATGGAATCTTGTCATAAAAGGTAGAAGCTGATGTATAATGTTTAACATGATTTGAGAAAGGATGGTCAGAGTGGAGTTTTTTCGCTACCTTTTTCTCTGCTACAAACTCGGCCCGAAGGCAACGGCTAACATTGTATATTGACATTCAAAAAACAAAACGAAAATTCTTGACACGGAAATAAGTTGTGATCTCTGAATGACACACCACACGTGCGCTATACTATGTCACAGCTATACAGCACGGCAGCATGGGCAGCTTGAAAGCCGCGGTTATGTAATTAGTAATTAAAGATGGCATCTATGTTTAAACATTAACATTAACATCTACATACAGGCACATACATTGCCTCTGGCCCCCCGTATCGTGGGAACCAGAAACAACGACATCACAAACATGTAAACATCCAAGACCTCGGGGGTTTTTTTGTCCCCAGCCGGGATTCGAACCCGGGACCTCTCGCTTGGTATGCATATGCACTACTACTTTTAGACTACCACTTTCAAGTATAGACATCCGTGTGGCGCCGGATTAATAATAGCGTCACTCCATTTCCTTCCGTGGATGTCGTAGAAGGCGACTAAGGAAATCAATTACCAGGAGACGGGCAGCAGCGTCTTCCTGAGACTCCAACCGCATACTGCGATCGCCAACCCGCTTGCCAAGCGTGGCGATTACGGCAAAACCCTTCATGGTTCGAAAACCATGAGGGAGGTCTATGTCCTGCAGTGGGCGTCAAATGGCTGATGACGATGATGATAGACATAAATAAAAAAAAAAGTTGATAAATCCTTTGTCGAGTTGAGAGATCTGGTTTAAAAAAATGCACGAATTAGCTATTGTCAGGCACGTTAATTTTTCTTTGTCTTTCAAACCACCCAAAATGAACGCGGTAAGCCTTAGTATTAAACAATATTTATGAATTAGCTTTACACTGCAAACGCTATTTTAAAGCTGTTACAAGCCTGACTGTTGGTGACCGAATCTCGAGTCTGAAGTGGCGATGGTCGGGACACCTGGCGAGGCGGGAAGACGGCAGGTGGGCAGTAACGGAGGGGCGGCGATTATGAATACGGTATTTGACACGATCAACAATAAATTATTTCTCGATTAAAACAAAAATTACAAACTATCTCGGAAAATGTATCTCTTTTAGTCAATTACTAGTTATTACAATTTTTAAATGGATTAAACATAAAAAGAGTGCTCTGAAATGTGACGTCATAAGCCAGTATTTTCATACAAAATTCCGTTTTAAAAGTAACTCATTTGATATTTTGTCAAATACCCAATTATGATGAGAGGCCTAACTAACCTATAGTACTGAAGTAAGTCATTATTGGCGCCCAGGACGCTGTAGACGTGCAGACAGCTACGAGTATGTGGATGTGCATACCCTATTTTAATGCTGATACAGACCATTTTCCACTGACTAACCTGTAGTATTGAATGAAGTCATTCTTGGCACCCAGTACGCTGTGGATGTGCAGACAGCGATGCAGCGGACTGAAGTCCACCAGCTCGTGAGGACACTGTGGGCCGCTGGGCTCTTTGATGGCCAAGCCGAGAACTGCCATGTCTAAAACAACCAGGGGGGTGAGTATCTTAAAAGCATAGCTGTTCAATAGAGTATTATTAAAACTTCTTCGCGAGAGATAGCTATTTTTGTGTGGGTTATACCATGTGTGTAGCCAGTGATGACTTATGGATGTGAGACCTTGTCACTGACTATACGCCTCATAAGAAGGCTCAAGGTCGCCCAACGAGCAATGGAGAGAGCTATGTTAGGAGTTTCACTGCGTGATCGAATCAGGAATGAGGAGATTCGCAGAAGACCCCGAGTAACTGATATAACTTGAAGAATTGCTCAGTTGAAGTGGCAGTGGGCGGGGCACATAGCTCGGAGAACTGATGGCCGTTGGGGCGAAAAAGTTCTGACCTGGCGACCGCGGACTGGACGACGCAGCGTGGGCAGGCCTCCCATCAGATGGTCTGACGACCTGGTTACGGTGGCGGGGGGTCGCTGGATACGGACGGCACAAGACCGGGAAGCTTGGAAAACCATGAGGGAGGCCGGATGTCCTGCAGTGGGAGTCAAATGGCTGATGATGATGATGATGATGATGATACCATTGGAATGACATTGAACTGCTATTGCTTAGTAGACTACAAAATAGCGATGAAACCCTCACCAACCACAACCGAGAGTCAGATAGCAGTCACCGTAGCTGAATAGGGCAAGGAGGAGGATATTTGTTAAAATACGTGAAAGACGCTATAATTTACCGGTTTTGGCTTTGACAATAGATTCCAGACTCCTTCCCAGCATTTCCTGTGTTTGTTTGAGAGCCATTGCACCAACCTGCAGTAAGATAGTTTTTCAAAATTAACTACACCTCTGTCTGATTCTTCTCAAAATCGTAAACAGTTTTAATTCCATCTCTTTACATTTGCGGCCATTTTTTTTATAATTTTTATTTATGGAGGGTTCGGTACACTTTGTGACCATGTCACCCTCGTTAGGTCCAACACTTTCTTACATTACCTACTAAAAGTTAAACTTACAAATTCTACACCTTAAATATATATATAAGAAAATAAAGAGCAAACTGTCTTATATTAAATATTTAAAATTATGTGCCCCTAACTCGACAAGTTTAATCGAATTAGTTTTTCTATATTATATCTGTCTTAACTTTGAGTGTCAATCTAGCTTAAGCTAATATATAACAATCTCGTGTCACGGTGTTTGTTATCGAACTCCTCCGAAACGGCTTCACCGATTTTCATGATTTTTTTTGTGTATATTTGGTAGGTCTGAGAATGGGTCGTGGGCTAATTAATATCGCAAAACAACGTTTGCCGGGTCAGCTAGTATAATGTAATACTTCTAGCAATTAGCTTAATATAGCTAATATAATACAAGTAGCTGTAGCCCGGCGACTTCGTTCGCGTTCGTTCGGAACTTTGGTGTGTATTTTATCCGAGATAAAGGGTAGCCTATGTGTTACTCCATCCTATATAATCTATCTCTGTGCCAAACATCCAGATCCGTTCAGCCGTTCTGGCGGGTTTGTGTAACAAACGAAAAAACGTTCTATACGAACTCTCGCATTTATAATAGTGAGTAAGATGTGTTTACTTAGATTGTTACGTGTTTTACGCGCGTTCGAAAGAGGCGCAAGACCTGCGTCGTTATGTAGTGCACGGCACTGGCGGATAAAAGAGCCAACTACTTTTTCCTTTTTAGGGTTCGGTACCTGAAGGGTGCCAACCGGGACCCTATTAGTCTGCCTCCGCTGTTTGTCTGTCTGTTCGTCCGACCTTTAAAGGGATCGATCTTTGAAACCGTAATAGGTAGATAGTTGAAATTTTCTCAGAATATGTGTTATTACGGCGGATTACCTAACAAATAATAAAATTTAAAAAAAATAAGGGGGGGTCTCCATACAACAAACGTGTTTATTCGAGGTTTTTTTGTTTATGCTCTATCGTAAAAACGGTAATATATACAGGCATCAAACTTGGCGTGAATGTGGGATTTATTGTATACTCTAAAATAAAAAACGGCCTAGCGCTAGTACGGAACCCTCGGTGCGCGAGTCGACTCGCACTTGACCGGTTTTTTTTCCGCACAAAACCGACTCCGGACTCTCCTCTATACAGTAGGAGGGCCTGCCGCGTCCGAATCGGACATTTCTGTCATTCCAAAAAGTGTAACTCTTAGGCACTGCTTACATCGTTCGTAACCTATGTGATGATTGAATCACGCTGTTAGTAAAGTAGGTAATGATTGAATTAATGAGAAATTCATTCATGAATACCTGACCGAACAATGTTAAGCCTCGCCTCCATTAGAGCAGAGTCGAGCCGCAACTTTTCGCGTCGCTAACGGACGCAGTTTGAATTGCTATTGCAAGGTACAGTTAGTAGGAATAATAGATTACAGAAAGAATGAAAAGTTCACGAACGAATGAACGAACGACTTGTCTTCGAACTAAATACAATATGACCGGATAAATCCGGTATCAAGTTAATAATTAAGAGCGACCTGTCATCCACTCACCTGCGGGCTGACGGTGCGGATGTTCTCAAGGAAGGTCCTCAGGTCGGCCATGGACGCGTCCCGGATGGCCTGCCGCAGCCGCGGGATGTCTCCCGAGATCTGCGCGCACCACTTGTAAGGGCCCACACGCGGCAGCAGGACGTGTTCAAGCTGCTCCAGGGTCTTCAGGGCTGGATAGTAGCTGGAAATATTGCACGGCTATATAAAGAAAAGGGAAAGATACGTACAATCTCCGAATAAAAAAAACCATAGAAATATATCTTCCTACAAAATTCACACTCAAAAACGGCCCCCGTGATCTCGATTAGTTTGTACAAGTGAAATGAGCGCAAGATGTGCTGTAAGGTAAATCACTGTGTGATTGGTTCATTCTGTGCGCCATGCGTGACGACGTGAACGTTGATCGGGCGATACGAGTAAGTGACAGCGTAACTTGTGATTGGTTTTATACAAACACGTCAAACTATTGACTTAGTGATGTATGACCCGTTGAAATATCTAGGTACCTCGCAAGATGCCGGACGGTGGCAGGTGCATAGATATTTTTGCCGGGTCATACTGAACATACTGATTGGTAACACGATTGACAAGCAGCCTTCCCACAATTGAACGTGGGCTTATTTTAGCGCTACTTAGACATGTACGGTTTTAACTATCACTGCGTACAATTGCCCAACCATGAAGCAAAGTGCGGCAGCTAAAGAAAGCGACTGAATAATTATTTATCTCTCTCACATTATCTAATAAGCAGCCTATATACGTCCCGCTATAGGGCACAAGCCTTCTCTCAGGGAGACAGTATGGGCTTAATCAGCACCCGTGCCCACCGCGGATTGGCGATTTCAAGCGCTGAGTATGTGAATAGCTCAGACACTCCGGTTTCCTCGCTATGTTTTCCTTCACCGTTAGCGAGTGGTATTGCTACTATAACTTCACAAATGTACATAACTTAGAAAACAAAGTCATAGGTACATGCCCGCACTGGGAATCGAACCTGGGTCTCTCGCTTCCGAGTCCAATGTCCAACCCACTAGGCTACCACTGCTTTTAATATACGTACACAAAAATCTCGTGTCACAGTGTTTGTTACCGAAGTCCTCCGAAACGGCTTCACTGTTTTTTATGAATTTTTTTGTGTATATTTGGGTAGGTCTGCGAATAGGTCGTAGACAAATTATTATGGCAAAACAACGTTTGACGAGTCAACTAGTATTATTATATTACATTAACTAAACTCACAGTTGTGCCCCGGAGGGGTAGGCACAGACCAGGATTTGCCACAATCCTGACCAACCTCTTTCGCTTCAACATTCATTAGTCATTGCATGCGCGTACGCAGGTTTCGGGTACTTTTTATCTTGTCCTTGGCTAATACACCCTATTTGGTCGGAGCCACATACGCTCGACATATTTCTTTTGTCAATCTTTAGGCCTTCATGCTCTCCATGTGTCGAAATCAATGCTACATTCTTTTCTAAATTCTAGTCACTACATCCACTATCGATCCATTACAATCTACTGGATATGCACCAGTGTGATTAGACACTATTGCGTGTCCTATTATTCAAAGTAACACCACACTACTCAAGGAGCTCAATTGTACACGCTATAAGACGGCAATATTGTATGAGCGAGAGGCAAATAGTTGGCCACTCGTTGTTTTTACTTAACAGTATTATAGCATTCTGGGTGATGATGTACTGTGACGAACATTTCCCATATGCCTGGCATGAATTAGATGTGTATAGTTCGCGATAAATGCCTTGAATTATGGACTTCACTTCATAAAACAATTCAAAGCATAACAAAGTAAATAAAAGCAAAAAAAAAGTTTATTCTTGATGTCGTACCGTTTAGCATCAACTTGAGACTTGAGCTTGGAGTAGGTGGTGAGCAGAGGTAGACAGAGCTCCATCTTCTCAATGGTGGCTGCTATGTTCAGCTCAACACGACGAGCTCGGATCAGTTCCTCAGCTCTGGTGCAGAGACCTGTAGAGTTAGATCAGAGCTTGCATCACAAAAAAAATGTACAAACCCGCAATTTACAGAGTTTTTAGCATTGGTTTCACAAAGTTAGTGATTGTGCAAGATGAATTTTGCATGTAAATAGACCAATTTGTGAACTAACAAAAAACAACTGGAGATAATTTTTTTAAATGCCTTTTATTTCTTTATGTTAATAAGATGAAGGTTTGACTGCTGATGATAATGATAAAACACAGATCACACTAAAGTTCACAAACCTCACCAAACAGTTCAAAAAATTATGGTACAAATTATTTAGCCCATTTTTTTCTCATTTGGTCTTTTAATCAGTTACCTTGCGTGACCAGCCTCTTGACTCAAATTTAGTCAACGTGCATAACAATTGAATGCATTTATTTAATGTTAATATACCTGTAGTATCCAACGCCCTCTAAAGTTTTAATAACTTTTATGCTATTTTATTACAAATAAAATGTTAATTAAGTACTTAGTTAAGATTGACTTATTGCATTCAATTGTGGTGCGATTTTGAACACAACAATTTCGAGAATTCAGTGGCAGTCCACACAATAATATCCTCCACTGTCAGAAAATTGTATTTGTTAGTATATACAATTTTTTTTTATACATCCCACTGCAGGGCACAGTTCTTCTCTCAGAGAGTGTGGGCTTAACCGCGGATTGGCAATTTCAAGCAATATAATTGTAGTTTATATACAAATATAATTTTTAAATATTAGCGAGTTCATAAATCTAAATCAAAACTTTGATATTTATCTTAAACTGCTGTGCAGTATACAGGATGTAAATCTCAATATAGATCTGAAAATAGAGGGTTCTACACATCAATAATAACTGAATGGATAGTGATGGTGGCGGAAGCCGCCCTATGGACATCCCTCAGTCGCAGAGGGTACAACAAAAAAAACACATAAATATGGAAAACGTTTCCATCGGGGACATCTTCGAAATCACGAAAAATCTATCAACTGTTCCTTATATTTAATGTATAATGTAACTCCAGTATTGAACAGCAGATAATTTTTTTTCTATCTTGAAGTTGTCATTCATCATACACCCTGTAAAAGTTTTTAAGAAGAGCCACATTAAAACTATGAATGGTACCTTCAGTAGTTTCCTTCACATTAGCATCTACATTGGATATTTCTGCGTGTAGCTCCTCCGCATGAGATCTCACTTGAAGTAACTCACGGATAGAGTCTATGAAACCCTGAAAAAAGTAAATATCTTGGTTTAGTCTGTTGCTATGTCTGGAATGGAGAACTTGCACTAAAAAATATTTTAATATAATAAGAGAGGCCGTGTTAAAATATAAATAACTGTGGTAATTTTTTTTCTCCACAAATTACACTTTTCATAATATAATCTGTCGAAAAGCCAATATTGTCACATGGTACAAAACATGCCACCTTATAATGTATAAAGTGTTTATCGCATTCAATTTATCTCGTAAAATAGGTAATGTTTTTATGCATCCACACCCTTAAAAGAAAACGTTTAGAATTCAATGAAAAAAACTAAACCTAATAAGTTTATTATTATTAGAGTATCTTAATTTTTTGCAATTTTTGTGATCCCGAATACCCCAAAAAATGTTTATATGGTTTTTTTTTAAAGTTTTTATGTGTTTTCTATGGTTTAAAAGCAATGTCACTCCATGCTAAGTTAGACACAAGTTCCACATTCTGTATTGATCGCACATTATAGTTTTTATTTATTGTAGAAAAATCATCAAAGTATTATACCACAGAGAAGAGGGCAATATCAAAACTATCTAATTAAAAATAGTACACCTTAGATCACTTACATGGAGCTTACTGTATTTATGAAATGGAACATAAGTTAATGGTATAGAAGTTAAATAGACAGTAACAAATATGGTTGCACAGTTGGTGTGAATAAATATGGCCAAATGATGTGGTCTTATGACAACTCAGCTGTCCCAAAAATAAATAATCAAATAAAAAAAATTATATAACTTTTGCTGTCCCAAAAATAAACACAGTAAGGGACATTTTTCTTCAAAATGAGTCATTTACACTATTGGTTACTGAACCAAGTAGTGGTAGTAATATCTCAGTTTTGAAAAATAATTTCCCAGTATTTATTTTTGGGACAGCAGAATTTATTAAGTTTTTTTATTTTTATTTATTAAGGAAAACAAACAGTAGTGCAATGATAACTTAATATTATTACTTGATTATTTAAAGTATTACGTAATTATACCACCAGCACTGTTAACCACAGATTAAATTGATGAATTGAAACGTTTTCCTAACAAAACAGAGACCTTAATATTATATTATTATTCTTGTGCCTTTTAGACGTTAGAATTTAGTCCTGAATTTAAGCGAGTAAAAGTTAGTATACCTGGTAATGGAAGTTACACAGCTTTTCAATCTCCTTGTCATGTTGCTTGATACGTTCGTCTAGTTGCTGGACGAAGGCTTCGTGCCCTTCACCCTCGTAGACGGACCGAAAGGCTGGGCCCCAGTAGTCGTCTATACCCTCAATTTCCTACAAGTAGATGAAATTTTTTTTTTTTGCTAGATTGGTAAGTATAGGTAATTGGTTTAGAGTTTAAGGAAAGAGCCACGAGCTGTTAAATTAGTATACTTTCATGAGAAAAATCATTGATTTGTTGTCGTTGGGAAAAAATGATAGAAAAGGCTAGGAGGATACACCCACCTGTATAGTAGCGTTGGTCATAATGCTAGCTTACTCTTGTGCTTTAAACCTATTAGGAGACTACAGCAGAGCTAAAATAGATGTATTGTTAGTGCATTTCTTCAGTAAATTTTGTAATTTCTGTATATTTTCTTGCTTCTAATCTACACAACACAAAACAAACACAGACTAATTACTAATTAGACAGTTAGACCAGTGTTGCGAGATCGCCCTTCGAATTTCTCCCCCAATCTGAACAAAATGCAAGGATGACAAAATCTCTCCGAAAATAGCCATTTTCGAAAGAAAACCCTCAAATAATTTTTTAATTTAAAGAATAAAAACAGAAAATAGTACGTTTATGTGAAATAAAACACAAACTTTATTTAAAAAAAAATATATAAATTTCCGCCTTAGCTTCTAAAACATGTTCGCTTTCAATTCCGTTATCTTTATCTGAATTAAACCTCAAGGTAACATTGTGGAGACAGAGCAAAACACATGCATCCTTTAGGCATTGTGTAACGAATTCTAAGAATTGCCTCTACAGTTTCAATTGTCAATCTAATGCATCATTTATCTTTAATTATATTTACTTGAGAAAAGGGTCTCAACAACTGCATTGGAAAATGGCAGTGACAACATCTGATTTTGTCGCAGCCATTTACACAATCAGTGAAAAGTAGATTGTAATTTTTATTAATGAATGCTTTATAGCACAAACGTGTGTAACGTAACCATTAAAATTATATGAAAAGCCTGTATGAGATTCTTCGTGTGAAAATATTAGCGTGTGCTTCCTTATCTTGGTGATTAAACGATTAACCTCCAAAAAACCCCGAACTCCATTTTTTTCCTCCAAAATTCCTATCAAATAACTTCTCCCTTCAAAATTCTCCCCTAAGCAAAAAAAAAAACCTGATTTGGAGCGAAAGCCCCCCTCCCCATCTGGCAACACTGAATTAGAGCTTATTTTTTTCACAGACAGCTTGACAGAATGACAGAAACAGGGAGCTGATATTATTTATGCTGGCAACATCAATCGTTCATACGTCAGATAAATTCCGAACGCGACTAGTGTGACCGTATTGTGACAGTTTCCTGCCTTTGTGGTCGGATTGGTCCCTTGTTATTTTATGCTGTGACAGATTTAATGAGTTTTTGAAATCTAACAGGTTTCTTCACTAGGAAGTTAGGAATTGATTAACTTTCTTATTGATACTTGATTAACACGTACAGTGTTTAATTTTTGCTTTGACAACCTCGTAGCACAGCGGTAGTGCATCAGCATACCATGCGAGAGGTCCCGGGTTCGAATTCCGGCTGGGGACAAAAAAGAACCCCAGATCTCGCATGTTTACATGTTTGTGATGTCGTTATTTCTGGTTCCCACGACACAGGGTATCCTAGTGTGGGGCCAGAAGCAATGTATGCGCCTGTATGTACAGTCTGTTCATCTTTATTTGTCCAATTTAGTAAACAATATCCTAACCTAACCTAACCTAACCTCAAAATTGACATTTGATGCCGAAACTAAATATTTTCTTGCAAGTTCGTGCACTTTGTTTATTATAACATAGCAGCGTGTTATCCAAAATGGTGTCCCAAGTTACTTCATTTATGGGAATATGACAGTTTTCGACTAAAAAGTCATACTTTGCGGGTAGAATCTTGTTTACTAAATTGAACAAGTAAGGATGAATAGCCTATAAATGTTAATGTTTGAAGGAAAAAAATATTTATTGCTCTGGGACATATTTATTTCACATGTGGTTGGTGGTTGATTGGTTGGTGGCTTGTCAACTTTTATATATCTAGACATAAACAGTTCTGAGTCGGGTGCTCTCAGTTAGCTTGTCGTACCGCCAGTGACCCGCAGGTGACAAGTTGCTACCTATCATAGAATTAGGGTTTTTTCACCGGTTTTAATTATATTAACTTAGTTAGATCATCTTCCCGTGGCTATTGTTTTCTTGTCTTCAACCGAGGGCTACACACAAGGGGCTGCGGGTTTCTTTTCTCTGGTGCTCAGCGCCTTTTAACCTTCCTGATCAAGTGTCACCAAGGAAAAAGCACATCTACCAGCTGTAACAGGATATTGTTAGTATTTAATTTACTATTTATAAAAGCGGAAGAAGCGCTAGAAGCTTCGCGCAGTTAGCTTCTGAGTAGTATCTTTATCCTTTTTCATGGTGAACAATAAGCCAGATGTGACGGTTGATAAAACTACCGACAAGTTCTGTCTCCCTTGTCGTGCATCTGCAAAGAATTATTTGATGTTTTCACAGTGATTGCCCCCTTCAGCTGAACATGAGACAAGGAGTCACAAAAAGCGTACTAAGCACTAGCTAACAGCCTTCACAAGGCTAGTTGTACTTACTAAATCCTGTCGGATTCCTAACATTTGCGATAACAATTAATTTGGAATTTCACAGTTTCTGACTGACTGGAATCGTTCAGGAGTTGTAGCCTATAATATAGGAGCTGATAGTTCGTAGATTTTGGATTCTGGATAGTACATAATCCAGTAATAACAGCATGATCTTGTTATGATATAGGGTTCCCGAGGGGATACCAGTCCCGAAGGATACTTTTAATCTAGCGAGCCTTAAACTATACTCACCTATATTCATCAATCAATGCGTTTTCATACTCCTTGTGAGAAAAAAACATTTCGTTGACGGGATTTTATTCCAGGGGTGCACGAAAATACTGTAAAAAGGAAGACACTCTAACTTATAGCGAATTCTCCTCTCCGACAATCGCTGATCGCGGTCGTACTCAGAGTAGAAAAGACCTGATCGTGCCCCAGGTAAGCTGGCACGCGACTTGTAGAAAGAACGATCCGTGAGAACAGTACAAAAGACTTGCTATATTCAACCATGTTGATCACTTCTACGGCCGTAGACGGTGATTCAGGTCAAAAGCCATTATCCGGTGGGGTGGGATACTTTCATGTCCTGTAACGGTGACAGACCTTACTGAGCGTGCCTTACGCCTGTCGTCATATCCTCTATTGTCGGCTTGTATTTTAGCTTCTGTCACTTTGTAACAGCAGATTCGTAGAATTTCAATTTTCATCCTGAACGAAGATAACCACTGAAACGTTTTGAAAAAACTGATACAAGGAAAAGAAGAAAGAACGATGTGATTTTATCGGCACCCTTGTGAGGTAGGTAGTGATTATAGGTATACTCTTTGCTTCTAAGATCGGCACAAACCGGCAGAATGGACACAGACTATACCACAGATTAGGACCCAGACCTCAACCACACAGTGTGTACTTATGGAGTTTTTACTTTTTTATTAACTTTGAAATAGTGATTATTCGGCCTACACTGCAGACCCGGCCGTATTCTTAATCCAGAGACGACGACGTTATATTGGTGACGTGGGGTACTTATTTTAAAAACCTTGGCGATTTTAGGTGACCAGGATCTGGCAACACTAGACATCTGCCATGCCAAGTTTGTCAAGTGCCAAATTCCCAAAAAAGTCTCAAAGACGAAGCAACCAGTCGTGCACTTCTTCGGCTTCCACAAACTGCTTCAAGCAGTAAAACAAAACGGCCGAATAGTTGTAGAAATCCATGTGGCTCCAATTTAATTAATTCTAAGTGTAACTTCGCTTTTATTGGATTATAAGACGTCCCGCAACCATGGCACACTGTATGAGAGTTTTGCATGGCCAGGTAAGTTATCTAACAGATTCCCTGCTTTTACTCCCTTTTATCTATTACTGGGTTTATCTTTCTCTGGTCTACAACGTAAGTTTTATTGAAATACCGTGTTTATTTACTTTTTTATCAATATCGGCGTATGATGGCCGCGCTTCGATATCGCGGTGAATGAATAGGTCAGGTAAAGATTATCGTGGGGTCAAACTACGAAACGACAAGAGACTTGTATTATTTTTAAGGCGCAGAAGTCTCATTTCCAGCGTTAACCCACTTTTTCTATACATGGGTTATTTTCCCTGACTCAAATTCCTGACGATAGTTTTCTTTTTTTTCAGGGTAGCAGGACCAAGATTGTACTCTTGGAGATTCAGCAAAGATGTTTCAGCATCTCTCCCCTCTCCGCTGCAGCGGCTCAGGTAATAGAAACTTTGAAAAGTGTGTTCAAAGAGTTTTTCAATTATGGACTAAAACTGTTATGTAATCATTTCACAAGTGAAAATTCAGTTTAGTGCTTTAAGATGTCACTTTCGAGTGATGTTTGTGGTCTTAAATACTAAGGCCTGAAGTGCACTTATGGTTAAAAATGATTTCCAACTTAGTCCATCAGTATTTATGGAGAAATTATGTTATACCTACTAATCCTGAAAAGGTTCTCTGACTTACCGACAGCAAGCGAAGACTTTGTAAAAAAAAAGTGTTACAAATCACTCGCTGAATACTAGAGTAGAATTTATTAATTATTAGAAATTGTGGGAAATTGGGCTACCTTCTAAATAATTAAAAATGCCAACTGAATTTCAATTTAAATTACTTAAGTTACTTAAATTAGTGAAATAAACTTTCTAGTAATGTTCTTATCACTTTAGCATAAACAGCCTATATATACATCTCACTGGCACTGGCCATTTGTCACTTTATTTACCTAAATCATGCTGTCACTCACTGACCCATTCACCAGGTGGCCATGTCAAAGTTCGACAAGGCGCCTCTACCTTACTCCAAGCTCACGCAGAACTTGGAGATTGTGAAGAAACGCCTTGGCCGCGAAATGACCCTCTCCGAGAAGGTGCTTTACTCGCATCTGGACGATCCTAAGGGACAGGTATGTATAAAGAAACTTAACTAGACAAACTGTAGGGTTTTGAATTAGAGGTAGCTTAAAATTTACTGCCTCGATGGTCTAGCTGTTAAGGCTCTTTGTTATCAAAACAGATGTCATGGGTTTGATTCCCACTGGGGGCCGCCGTACATTTGTACAAATGGCCTCAGTCCGGGTGTATTTCATGTTTGGGACGTCCTTGTCTGGTTACCATAGCACAGGCTATCCTAGTTTGGGACCAGGTCAAGTGATTGTATTGTGTAGAAGTTATTACTATTCTTATTAAGGCCCCACTTGTAGTTGGCATAAGTTGAGAATATTCTACAAGACCTCCAAATTTAAGCATAAGCATTAAAGCTATACAGGTTGTAACAAAATCCTCACATACATAAAAAAATCGGAGGTTCTACTCTTCAACACAATTCTATAAAAAGATATGTAAAGATATTATAATAAATAATACGCTTGCCAGAAACGCGGTTCAAAAAATGTGTGAAGCACACTGAGCCAAAAGGGTTACTATGTGTGTTCTAGTTCTACTGGAGATTTCCGCACTTAGCCTCATAGTTGGGCCATTGTACCAAGAATGTACGTAGCAAGTGCTGAGGTATGTAAATACCGCAGACACTAGGGTTCCCTCGCAATGTTTTCCTTCACCTTTAGCAAGTGGTATTGCTACTATAATTTCACAAATGTATGCTACTTAGAAAACAAAGTCATTGGTACATGCCGGGATTCGAACCCACGATATGCCGAATGTACCGGTTACTATAAAGATTATTTAGATGACAAAGAAGAAATTAAGACCAGTACAATGCATGAGTTCTAGATTTTGGAATTATATATAGACTTTGTTAATTAAGGACCGATTTAGAAAAGACCGAGTTTGGAGTTTTTTTGTCAATTTTTTCTTTAAAATGAACTAGATTTGGAAATGTACACCTAGTTTAACTTGTAACTTTTATTAAGTTTCAGTTTCTGTGGTGTTTTGAAAAAAAAAACATTTTGAATTGATTTAAACTTTTACTTTATGGAAAATTTCAAAGTTGCGAAAAAGATACAGTTATTCCATACGTTTAATGTTGCATTTGGTATTTTTAATTGATTTTTTTTTTCGCGTTCCGAAGTTTTCCCCATAGTGAAAGTTGTTTGTATTGGCTTTCGGATGTATATAGGGACTTTGTTTCACCCTGTACAGAATTTTTACACATTGTCAATGTCAAGTAACCAGTGAATTAGCTTCAGGAGTACTGTTACAAGTTTCTGTGTAATTCCTATAAGTAATTGTAGATGTAATAGGGATTGGCAGGAAAAGTAAAAAATTGTGACCATTATTATGTTTGTCCAATCCAATTCAATTCTGCTTTGTGGACTCACTGCACTGATTGTCCAGTACAATTTCGCCAATGTCACGTATTAAGGAAATACACTACCAGGAGATGGGCAGCAGCGTCTTCCTGAGATTCCAACCACATACTGCGATCGCCAACCCGCCTGTCAAGCGTGGCGATTATGGCAAACCCCCTCATGGTTATGAAAACCATGAGGGAGGCCTATGTCCTGCAGTGGGCGTCAAATGCCCGATGATGATGATAATAACTTTTTGAAAAACTGCTTGGTTATTATTGGCCAAGTCTATTGTTCATCCTATTCTAAAAATTCCATTGCCTTAGTTAAGTAATTTTTTTGTGTTTATCTTATTAGGTTCTGCAGTTGATTCCCGTGTGAAAACAACTGTAGAGACTTGTTTAAAGCATTCACATTGCCAGTGATAACTGATATGATTTACAGTCGCAACCTTCAGTGCATAATAATTGTGTACTAGATTGTACATTAAAAATGTATCAATAAAAATGCCAAAATTAAGTCCTCGAATAAAACAAAATACACTTTATACTAGATTTGAGTACATTATATAGCACTAGTTAGTTAAAAGAGGCCACTCTCATAATAATTATGTTACATTCTGTGTATTTTTCCTGTTATGTTAAAAAATATGCCCCTTTTGGTAACAATTGGAACCTCCTCTCTAATGGCGTATGCCTACAAAAACTTGGTTGCGGTAGTCAGGCTATTACAAACCTGCTACATTTGTAAATATGTGCTAATCTATGATAACAATTTATGTCAACAAACAGGATTTCTTTTGATAAAACTACTTAGACTACCTTGATATTTCTATGCAGTCGAACTTTTAGGTTTTTATTAAAAACAGCACACAAACTTTATTATAACTTATGAACGTTCCGACAATACTCAGAGGATACTCTACCTTGATATTTCTATGGAGTCGAACTTTTAGATTTATATTAAAAACAGCACACATACTTTATTATTATAACTTATGAATGTTCCGACAATACTCAGAGGATACTCTACCTTGATATTTCTATGGAGTCGAACTTTTAGATTTTTATTAAAAACAGCACACAAACTTTATTATTATAACTTATGAATGTTCCGACAATACTCAGAGGATACTCTACCTTGATATTTCTATGGAGTCGAACTTTTAGATTTTTATTAAAAACAGCACACAAACTTTATTATTATAACTTATGAACGTTCCGACAATACTGAGAGGATACTAGAAGCCATTTAAAATTGGACCCTAAACCCGTCTCACAAGCCTCACTTCCGCAGGAAATCGAGCGCGGCACCTCATACCTGCGCCTACGGCCCGACCGCGTTGCCATGCAAGACGCCACTGCCCAGATGGCGATGCTGCAGTTCATCTCCTCCGGACTGCCCCGTGTGGCGGTTCCTTCCACCATCCACTGCGACCATTTGATTGAGGCCCAGATTGGCGGCGACAAGGATCTAGCGAGGGCTAAGGTGAGGATAGAACAGGATATAAAATGTTTTACTCACAAATTTATTAATTGAATACCTATTTAGAGGCTTAAAATTCCACCCATGCCGGGACTTGAACCCTCGACCTCGGTGAGCCAGAGGTCGCGGGTTCAAGTCCCGGCATGGGTGGAATTTTTAGCCTCTAAATAGGTTTTTAGACTACTAATAATGTCAATGAAACAACCGTACTATTATGACTATTTAACAACTATGAGTCTTGTCATGATATGTTCGGAACCCTGAGGACGCGAGTGCTAGTTGCATTTGTTGGGTTGTTTTCATAGCCTTTTTAGCCGACTTCAAAAAAGGAGGAGGTTATAATTTTTTTGCTTTCGACAATTCATTTTTTTATATCGAATAGATATAGCTATGTCCCATTGGTCCCATTTTAATTTCAGAGATGGAGAATGGAACTCTTCAATCGACAGCAGTAAATAAGGTCTAATGGGGCCCAGCCTTTATTAACATGCGTATGTTTCATAAAATATAGCGTAAAGTACTTCCAGGTTAATTTGATGACGTTCTGGTGAAGACTTTCGAAGATGCAAATTGAGAACTTCAAATTTTAAAGCCAAGAATTAAGCAGGGTAAATTATGGTTATAAGGGTCTTGATTTTTTTTCTCCCACTCTCGCACTAAAAATTTAAAAATGAGAAAATTTTAATTCAAAATTAAAACCGACTTCAAAGACAATTTTGGGCACCGACTCCAAATTATACTTCTACAATACTTACATGTATACGTACCTCTAATTTAAAGGTATTCTTTTAAATTATTTCTAAATTTTTATAGTGCTCTAGTGTTCTGAAGTTGGTTTTTATTTTTATTTAATGTATTTTTTTTATTTTAGTGTTTTGGAGTGACTTTAGTTGGCCCAGGATAGAATATTCCTCAAAATAGTAAGGCAGGCCTTTGCCCTAAAACATACTAATGGTGTATGGTTAAATGTACTTTAAAATAGAGGATCCCAACTATAATTGTGATACTTATACTTGCGATATTTAATTAAATAATATTTAATTGAATTATAATGTAATAATTTGACTGATAGTAACTATAATCAGTAACAAGTAGCCGTTTTACTTCTAACTTTGTATTTCTTCTACTGACTTTAAAATTAATAGGGTCCCCAGCTTTATTTTAGTTTTATTTTATAGTGGAAGCAATAATTTTTAAAGAGTTTATGAATATTTGTTTAGTTCAGCTTTTTAATTTATAGTGATGGTAATTATTTTGTAGTTGGATGTATTTTTATTATTGCAGGCATACAAGATAAAATAAGATAACAATATTCTTTATTGTACCAGGAAAAACACAAACATAAAATATTTACAAAGATACAGTACAATTGGCGGCCTTACTGCCAAAAATGTAATCTACGTTAAAGCCATTATTAATTTTTAAAGTGTCTTTAAATGTGTGCCTTTAATTATAACTTTTTAAGTTTGTAGAATTGATTTATTTTTATTTCCACAATTTGTTTATAACAACCACTGTCCCACCACGCAGGACATCAACAAAGAGGTCTACAAGTTCCTGGAGACCGCCGGCGCCAAATATGGCGTCGGTTTCTGGAAGCCGGGCTCCGGAATCATCCATCAGATCATCCTGGAGAACTACGCCTTCCCCGGCCTCCTGATGATCGGTACCGACTCGCACACGCCCAACGGCGGTGGACTTGGATGCCTCTGCATTGGTAAGAAGAGCTATGTTTTAACACAGCAAAGGGTATCGTAGTTTGGGACCAGAACAAGTGATTGTGTTGTGTGGAAAATAAGTATAGGAAAAGCTTCCAAATCCCAAAAAATATAAACTAACAATTTTGTATTGTAAACACTACATAAAGGAACTCATAATGACTCTCAGTAGACATTCAAAACTTCGCCACAGAGATTCGATTCGATTATGTATAACTAAGGCGTGGGGCACATAGCAAGGACGTGGGACGAGGGCGCGGAAGAGACACGGCTTCCTATTAATTCACTTTCATAAAAAATGTACTGAAGCTATGGGTCATAGCTTACACAGATAAGAAGGAGCGTGGACGCCGCGAATACAATACAACGCGACGCATCTTTTCCGCGCCGTCGTCCCATGTCCTTCCTATGTGCCCCACGCATTAGCCTGTCCAATTTCTAAAACGATAACCGATGTGATCTGTGACGGTTCTACTGTGCTTGACAGGTGTCGGTGGCGCGGACGCCGTGGACGTCATGGCTGACATCCCGTGGGAGCTCAAGTGCCCAAAAGTCATCGGCGTGAAGCTGACTGGTGAGTTAAATCCTTAACATAAGCAGCCTATATAAGTCCCACTTTAGGGCATAGGCCTTCTCTCAGGAAGAGAGTATGGGCTTAATCACCCCGCGTGCCCACCGTGGATTGGCGATTTCAAGCGCTGAGGTATGTGAATAGCTCAGACACTCGGGTTTCCTCACGATGTTTTCCTTGAGTGGTATTGCTACTACAACTTCACAAATATACGTAACTTAGTTAACAAAGACATAGGTACATGGCCGCACTGGTACTCTATACTGGGTCTCTCGCTTCCGAGTCCAATGTTCTACCCACTAGGCTAACTCCTTAACCGGCATAGATATTATGATTTTTTCATTGGCTTTGGGCTTTATTTGAAAGTGATAAGATAAACTTTAAGGTGTACCCGAGATTGGCCGATTTTACATTAGACTATAACCAAACACTACGGTGTTGTAGTTTCATACATTTACTAAGGTCGCGGTGCGAAGGTTGCATGAATAATAGTCTAACGGTGTCGTGCAGTTAAGGTTATCGTCCAATGTGAAGCCGGCTATTAGGTAGACGACCGACAGGCAAATCTACTTACTAAAGCCGAAGACATTCCCTACGTGTGTGCGTATGTACAGTCAAGAAAAAACGGCGACATCTGAACTAGTGATCAACGCTGCAACCCAGATGTCAACGCCCACTACCGCTAGATTCCAAGTCGAAAATGTATGAAAGGTAGTTTTAACGTCAACGTAAAAAAAAAACCCGGCCAAGTGCGAGTCGGACTCGCGCACGAAGGGTTCCGTACCATTATCTATACAATATTTGAATATTTCATGCGTCCACCTGTTGCCGTTATTAATATCGAGCAAAAAACTGCAAAAAAAATGACGTTTGTTGTATGGGAGCCCCCCTTAAATATTTATTTTATTCGGTTTTTAGTATTTGTCGTTATAGCTGCAACATAAATACGTCATCTGTGAAAATTTTAACTGTCTAACTATCACGGGTCATGAGATACAGCCTGTTGACAGACGGTCGGACGGACGGACGGACGGACAGCGGAGTCTTAGTAATAGGGTCCCTTACTCTTTGTGTACGGAACCCTAAAAATATGTTCAAATTATCCGTTTATTACGTTTGCCAAAAGTGTAATCATTCCATTACAATAATTGAAAATGTTAGAATCTGATATAAAGAGGGTTAACGCCCGCACTGTTAACGGCCATCATGCCATGATTGATGTGCAATAAAAACAAGTTAATTTTACCTTGCACTTCACCGACAATGAGAAAAATGCACACGAAACTTGCCCTCTGGCACTAAATAATCCTGTACAGTCAGTGACAGCTCCATCTAACCCGTATAGGTCTTATGACGTATGCCATAAGTGCGGGTATTGAATACTAGGTGTTTTTTCTTGGTGTCTCTAACTATAGTATAGATGGAAGAGTTAGTATGTTTACAGATAACTTGGCTTTAAGCCAAGAAGCGCTGCTTTTTATGCGACACACACAATGACTTTTGCACTCGCGTATTGAAATTAATAAAACGTGCCAAGTGCGAGTCGGACTCGCGCACGAAGGGTTCCGTACCATTATCTATGCAACATTAGACACAAAGATAAAAATCTTAAATAATTATTTTATTTTGTTTTTAGTATCTATTTGTTGTTATAGCGGCCACAGAAATACATAATCTGTGAAAATTTCAACTCTCTAGCTATTACGGTTCTTGAGATACAGCCCGGTGTGACAGACAGACGGACGGACAGACAGACAGCGAAGTCTTAGTAATAGGGTCCCGTTTTTACCCTTTGGGTACGGAACCCTAAAAATGTGTTCCAATATTTAGGCTGATTTGCACTACCTTGTAAATATCATTTATGTGGCATTAAAAATTGAATTTAGTACGAAAAATTCCAGTTAAATGCTACTGAAGCAAAACTTGAGACGCGAATGATTCCCGAACTTGGTAGGTTATTTAGTTACATTCTAAAACTTTGGAGAGATGTACAGTCGAGAGCACATCAATCTTTACACGCGTGCTCTCTATTACGGCCGACTTTGCAACCAAAATGTAAAGGTTGGCCTGCTGTCGACTGTACAGAGAATAGCATTCGGCCAAAGATTGTAAAATATACGGCCAAAGATTGTATAGATTACACTTAATTACGATGATACGGAAACTTTGTTGTTGACTCGCACATAGTGACCTAAACTTACACACAATCACTGACGTATACACACATTCATACAGACCCACTCTCTCCCCCTCACATACACACACACGCACACACACACACACGTATACACACACACACACACACACACACGTATACACACACACACACGCACACACCTTCACACACACACACACACACACACACACACACACACACACACACACACACACACACACACACACACACACAAACACCTAGCGCTAAGATTTTGTCTTATTTTGTAAAGTTATTCATGTTACTATTTTGCATGCTTAGTAACACAAATTTAAATTACTATTATTTCCGTTAATAGCTACAATTTTTCTTTTATGTCAGTAGCAATAGAGACTCTCTGAAACTGTTATATCAGTTAAACGTAGTCGAGCGTCTGCGATACAGGATTTCCTAGTGCAGGGCTCAATGTTAATTGTATCTTATTCTCCGTATTCTGCAATAAATAATTTTAATTTGAATTTGAAAAGAGTTTGTATTGTCAAGCACTAAAAACGACGATTGGCCGACTCGGAGAGACGGGTTTCTTTGACTGTACGTTTTTTTTTTAAGTAGAAAACTTTACCTTTATTTTGTATGATGTCCAAAGACAGTTGCAGTCTAGAAATTGCCAAAGAAATACAGAGAAAGAATTGTGGCGCAAGAATTTTGTATTGTCAAGCAATAAACAAGATGAGTAACGGGCTTCTTTGACCGTACGATTTTTTTTTTAGTGTAGACAACTTCTACACTCTTTTGTATAAGGTCCAAAGATATGGAACATCAGATCGCGGCGGGATTAAATTAAGCATAAGCAGCCTATATACGTCCCACTGTAGGGCACAGGCCTTCTCTCAGAGAGAGAGTATGGGCTTAATCACCACGCGTGCCCACCGCGGATTGGCGATTTCAAGCGCTGAGGCATGTGAATAGCTCAGACACCCAGGTTTCCTCACGATGTTTTCCATCACCGTTAGCGAGTGGTATTGCTACTATAACTTCACAAATGTACATAACTTGGAAAGAAAAGTCATCGGTACATGCCCGGACTGGGAATCGAACCTGGGTCTCCCTCCCAACTTGTAGCGGTGGTAGCCTAGTGGGTAGAACGTTGGACTCGGACTTAATTAGTATCTTATTACTCGTGTCGCGGTCACGTGTCGAATGCATCTATCACAATTGGTATGTTGGGAAGGAATTGAGGCGTATATTCTACGAGGCGGCTATGGAAACATACTACGTCGTAAACAAAGTCGTATTGCTACTTTCTAACATCGAGACAGGTATTTTAAGTATAGGTAATTTTTTTTTTATTTGTGTTTATTTGAGTAAACCAACAGTTTACAAAAAATATGAGTGCAATTTATGAATATTATTAAAGGTAAATGCATAACCAGTAGTGGGAATCTGGTTGAGGCCCTATGATCCCCTAGGATCTTATGGCACTGAAACGTGGTCTCTCACTATGGGCCTCATAAGAAAGCTCAAGGTCACGCAAAGGAATATGCTATGAATATGGAAAGGGCTCGGAATTTCTCTACCAGATCGAATCAGAAATGATGAGATCCGTAGACGAACGAAAGTCGTCGACATAGCCCAGCGGATTAGTAAGTTGAAGTGGCGGGGCACATAGCACGCAGAACTGATGGCCGATGGGGCCGAAAAGTTCTCGAATGGAGTCCACATATCGGCAAGCGCAGCGTAGGACGACCAGCCATAAGATGGACAGATGACCTCATCCCAGTGGCAGGAAGGCGCTGGATGCAGGCCGCTTCCAACCGGTCTTTTTGGAAATCCATGGAGGAGGCCTATGTCCAGCAGTGGACCTCTTGTGGCTGAATGATGATGATGACCGTAACGTTGAAAAATGATTTCTAATATGCTTAAGAGTCTGACGTCCGATATCCGTAAACAATTTAAAAAAAACAATTGAGTTGGCCGGCGCCGACCATAAGACGCACAAAACGTAGGTTTTTTGGATTTTTATAACATTTCGTCCTGATATTGTTTGATTATGCTTAAGTGACGTAATTATGGGTAGCAAAAAAAAGGTTTTTTTTAACGCGTAATTTTTTTCAAAACTAGCACCATACGTTTCTGAATCCTGGTTAGAATGTCCCCTTAAAATACGGTGAACGAATTCAAAGTCACCTTGTAGTATTTGTAAAACAAAAATCAACTATCCAGCGGCAGTGTACAAAGTTCCGTATGCGCCCTCAGTCTCAGGGTGCTTATTTTATGCCGTTAGTTTGGTAATCGAAACAAAAATACATTTGAACCCAGTGGGAGAATCTCCTTTAGAAAATAGATAGATAGATAAGATAGATAAATAATTTATTCACATAAGACACACACACGTATATAAAGCAAAGTAATACAAATCAATTCAAAAGTCACAATACGAAGAAAGAATATAACAAAACAATAACATACAGAAAAAAAGCAAAAAACACACTGGAAATTAGCCAGACACGGTACGACAGGGGTACAAAAGTGACCAACGTAGGTGTGGCAAATGTGAATGGGCTCCGACTCAGCATGTGCTGAAAGTCCAGGGCCTAGATTCTGTTAATGCATTGTGGTAACATGACAACTGCATGAACATGGCAGTTTTCATTTCATGGCTGCTTTAAGTCTACGCGGGCACACCCATCAAACCTTCTAGGCGTCAATGGTACGAAAAAACACGTCACGTGACCCGACAGTGTACCTGTCATTATACTACAATGCACTAACAGAATCGAGGCCCAGGAAGAACTTCAGCGCCGATATTCTGCCGGTACCCGGTGGGAGCGGCATGCAGCGCCAGGAGAGCTGAGGTGAGGTGGTCGAATTGTTATCAGACCGGATCATATAATGTAATGTCACGTTGCAAATATTGGAATAAATTGTATTTTTATAAAAGTATATTATTACAAATAGTTTGTATATATTCGTGTGTAATGTCCATATAAAGTGTAAATCCGTGTAGAGTCATAGATATTAACTAATTTTATAAATATTAATGATTGCACAAATAAATTTTAAATGCCAACATCATCATCAACCCATTATGTCCCCACCGAGGGGCACGGGTCTCTTCCCTGAGGAAGGTATAGGCCATACTCCACCACGGGGGCCAAGTCCGGATTGGTGGAGGCTTGTAGACTAGTGGCTCGTCTACTGTCAGAAGTTGTCAAGCCGCCCTAAGGCCTCTGACTTGGCTTAACGACTGCCATCTATCGACGGCAGCCGGCACCAACAGCTTAACGTGCCTTGCGAAGCACGGAACCGCTCGGAAAAATGCCACTAGCGTTAGGCATAGACGGCGACCCATCCATGCACTGAACGCGCCCTGTGTTGCTTAACCTTCGTGATCGTTTAAGATCACTCAGGCAGCCGGGGCTACGAGCGAGCCAACATGTTATTATTTTAATAATTTGTGCGAGGCAAGAATAGTCCAGAAGTACAAGATCCAAACAAAAAATGTCAAAAGGGGATGAAATTAAATTGTATTATAATATTAAACTAAATAAAATAAAGTAATTAAATTGGTAATAATATTATATATGTCCAAGAAATAGTAATTCGTAATAAAAAATTATATTATATTCAATAAAATTAAAGTCCGGAGGAAAATACTAGACGGATAAATATGTACCAATAACTTATTATTCCTTCAACTTACTAGGGCAACAATTTCTGCTGATCCAGCAGGAGCTTTCTTATGTGCGCCCTGAAAGTAGCCCTAGACTGGAGTTGGCGGAGAGGTGGCGGTATATCGTTCCAGCACTTTGTGGCCTGCAACCTGAAACTACCGCGAAAGGCGGCAGTACGGTGATGCGGCACAAAAAGTGGGATCGAGGTGATCCTAATGCAACCCCCCAAATCTCTTATCTCAAAGTGCCTCTAGGCCTTACTCTTAAAACTCAGAACAATTTCAACTTCATGTGCTTTGTTTCGTTGTGTGAAAACCGCCCTCTGCTTCAGTCTGGCGTTAACTAAAGTTTGGAAAGTTTCAACAGAACAGGGGCGATAACTCCGTAGGAAAATAATTCAAAAGTTTCACGAGAGTAGGAGCAAGTGGTGACCTTGAATTGTGTAGCGGCAAACGCCTATTTATATCACGGCCAGCTCGCGGCGATTGTGTTAGTGATTGCGCATTACGTGAGACATAAAGCGTCAGGGTGATAAGTTTTTGTGGGTAGACATATGACAGTTTTGGGGTTAACGGTACAAGAACTACTAGAACAGCGGTTCCTAGAGTTTGGGGAATCTGGAACACTAACACACTTCAAAAAAAAAAAAAAAATTAAATCGAGATTTTTTTTCAAAGTAGCACACAAACTGCGACTGAATGAACGTTACAAGTTAAACTAGGTGTCCACTTCAAAATCTAGATCGTTTTGGAGAAAAAATGGACAAAAAAACTCCAGTCTTTTCAAGTCCTTAATTAACAGAGTGTATATAAATAAAACCTGAAACTCTTGCATTGATCTGGCTTTAATTTCAGACATCATTGTCATGTAAATAATCTTTAATGTTATAGTCACAGAACAGAGAAAATGTTCTG
Source organism: Yponomeuta evonymella (assembly GCA_963969515.1). NCBI lineage: Eukaryota > Metazoa > Arthropoda > Insecta > Lepidoptera > Yponomeutidae > Yponomeuta > Yponomeuta evonymella. The sequence goes on from OZ018354.1 coordinate 4,344,077, forward strand.
TGGTTATAGTAGCCCTTTTGGCACAAAGTGTGCTTTAGTTATTTTTGAACCCCGTTTCTGGCTAGCTTATTATATCCTCAGTGATCTTATTGTAGAAACGTATACAATGCCCCATAAAGGATGTATTAACCTTTGCCAGCCTAAATTTTGAGAACGAAAGTTTATGTCTATTCAATTTATTCACCTATTTCAATTTACCGGGACCCCATATCAAAATATCAATTCACCAGTTCACGATTTAGATAGAATCGTAGACAAATTATTTATTTATTTGACTGTGGTGATTAAGCCCGTTTCTGAGACAAGGCCTGTGCCCTGCGGTGAGACTTACCTATATAAAAAAAAACCTTACATAAAAAAACTCCCACTGCAGGGCCTTCTCTCAGAGAGAAAGAGAGAGAGAGAGAGAGAGAGAGAGAGAGAGAGAGAGAGAGAGAGAGAGTATGGGCTTAATTACCACGCGTGCCCATCATAAGTACCCTATATACGTCCCACTGTGGGGTAGAGGTCTTCTCTCAGAGAGAGAGTATGGGCTTAATCACCACGAGTGCCCACCACGGATTGGCGATTGCAAGCGCTGAGGTATGTGAATAGCTCAGACACCCAGGTTTCCTCACGATGTTTTTCCTTCACCGTTAGCGAGTGGTATTGTTACTGTAACTTCACAAATGTACATAACTTAGAAAACAAAGTCATAGGTACATGTCCGCACTGGGAATCGAACCTGGGTCTCTCGCTTCTACCCACTAGGCTACCACCGCTCCCATTTTGGATTGGCAATTTCAAGCGCTGAGGTGTGTGAAAATCTCTGACACTGAGGTTTCCTTCCAATGTTTCACTGATCACAGAACTCTTGAGTTTCTCGGAACCCTTCGGGGAACCTCTAGGTATCTATCGCTCAAGAAGTGGCTTAACATCCTTGGTATCGCTGTACTACGAGTAGATTGCGCTATGATTTCGGTTTCACATGGAACTAGCGTATTGAGACGCGCTGATCACTTACAAAGTAAATACAAGCAATTTATTTCTTTACTTTAGTAATAAAAAGGTTAATAAAACTTGTCAAGATAACCTATACATCTGGGTCGGTCAGCGTTTTATGTTTGAACGATAATTCTTTATCCGCAAAAAACGGGATGACGTGGTTGCATCGACAAAAAGTCATTGATGAGTCAATAGATGATAATTCGGACTTGGTAGATCAGTAGTGACTATGCGACGTGGCAATGGACTTGGTTCAAATCTCTTTATACGGTGCGGTGGGTTCTAATGGCCAACGGCGTTCAATATTATTTGGTACAGAGATAGACCGGGTTTGGTTTAAGGAACGTATACATATCGACTCACTCCATTTCCTTCCGTGGATGTCGTAGAAGGCGACTAAGGAAACACATTACCAGGAGAAGGGCAGCAGCGTCTTCCTGAGATTCCAACAGCATACTGCGATCGCCAACCCGCCTGTCAAGCGTGGCGATTATGGCAAAACCCTTCATGGTTAGGAAAACCATGAGGGAGGCCTGTGTCCTGCAGTGGGTGATGTGACGCACTGATGACATATTGACTTATTCGCACTTCTGTGTCTGTGGGGTGGAAGTGGCTCGTCTGGAGCGTCACTGCACCATGCAATAAATTAAATTGTCCGGAGAGCGCTGGTCCCTGCGGTTCTTGAGCCACCGGGGTTGTACGGTAAACGTCCAGACGGTCTCACCTTGGTGCCGTGGGAGAAGGGTCCGAGCCTCTTGTGGGACGCTACGTGCGTTTCCACTTTTGCGCCTTTCCGTTTAGGTTTGACAGCCGCATCTGCGGTTGCCGCTGCTGAAGCGGCGGCTTAACTTAAGATTAGGAAATATAGCCAGCTTATGCTACAATATTTGTTTTTCCCACTGGCTTTGGAAACTATGTCAACATGAGGAATGGGGGAATAGCTTTCATTAGGGAAATCGGTCGGCGTCTGAGGAGTCGTGGGTATGACCATCGTTCCGGGGCATATTCCTGACGCAAAGGATTTCCCTGGCTGTGCAGCGGGGGAACGCTGCTAGCATCATGGGATCTTTTGGGTCGGGTACGTCCCGGGGTGGTATTTTTGATTAATTTATATTTTAGTTTTATGCTGTATATGTTTTGCCTCTTTTTGCCTTAATGTCTCTTTTGAAATTATACAAAATTTAACTCTACGCCTGCTTCGTTAGCACTACAGGAGTAGCTCTTAGAAAGCTTTTTTGAACCTTATGTGAAAATGTCGTGGGGATAGCTTAGATTTCGACAAAAGTAAAAGAGGAAGGAACTAAAAGAAACACATTAAAACTTTGTCATTATAGACCTTGCTCCCTTCTCCAGGCAAGCTGAAGGGCTGGACCAGCCCCAAGGACGTGATCCTGAAGGTGGCCGGCATACTGACGGTGAAGGGTGGCACGGGCGCCATCGTGGAGTACTTCGGGCCCGGCGTCGACAGCATCTCCTGCACCGGCATGGCCACCATCTGCAACATGGGCGCCGAGATTGGGGCCACCACCTCGGTGAGTGGCCATGTTGGGTGTGAGAGAAGAAGGATGTCGCTAGAATGTCATTAGAGAGAGAGATGGAGTGTGGGCTTACGGCGCTAGAATGTCGCTAAAGAGAGTCGGCCTCCGGTACTACAATGTCATTGCGTATTGATGATTTGAACCTCGTTCTCAGGTATTCCCGTACAACTCCCGCATGGAGACTTATCTGAAGTCCACCGGCCGCCACGAAATTGCCAAGGCAGCTAACGAGTACAAGCATCTGCTGACGCCCGATGCGAAGGCGCCTTACGACCAGGTGAGACAGCTGTTTTTGAGACTTGCTAGATGCTAGACATTATACAGACAGTGTGTTGATTTGTACTCAAACATATTTTGAAATAAAACCGGCCAAGTGCGAGTCGGATTCGCGCACAAGGGGTTCCGTACCATTATCTATACAAAATTTTAATATTTCAAACGTCTACCTGTTGCCGTTATTAATATGGAGCAAAAACGGCAACAAAAATCACATTTATTGTATCGGAGTATTTGTATTTATTCGGTTTTTAGTATTTGTTGTTATAGCGGCAACAGAAATACATCATCTGTGAAAATTTCAACTGTCACGGTTCATGAGATACAGCCTGGTGACAGACGGACGTACGGACGGACGGACAGCGGAGTACCCTTTGGGTACGGAACCCTAAAAATGTTGTTAAGTACATAAAAAAAGTCTTTGACCTACAAATTATACCAGTGGAAATATCTAAGGCACCTTACCACACCGGGTAAGACAACTCTTTTAAGACATGCCAGGTGCTATACATTGCACAGACGGATTATTGATTTGTAATTTTGTTCTAGATGCTGGAAATTGTATAGTCAGTGATTTATATTTTTTTTCCGACTCCGGGATAATACTCGTAGTATACTCAAAACTGTTTCAAAGAAATGTAGTTAAGAAAAAGAAAATATCTGAGATGTAGAAATGTCAGTGGAACATGCTAAAATTACCTCTAAGTTAACATTTAGATGTAATTTAGAGTCGTGCAAAGCTAGCCGATAGCCGTTGCGAATTCAAAGTGTTAACTGCAGAAAAAGTTGTTATTTATTTGTAAGACCACATGAATTAACAATCACACAAATTTGCTAAGCTGCTAATGCAGTTTATCGGCAAGCTCTTACTGATCGTACTGACGAGTTTACTTCCCCAGATTTTCGGATTTACATGGGGATTTGTTTACGTCGTGTATAAAAATCGAAAATAATATTTACTAATCGTTGATTGTAGGTACAAAAAAAAAACCAAATATAACATAATCTAAGAGATCAGACGACGTACTTATCACTAAAAGTGATCTCTTCCAGACAGCCGGAATTGGTGTGTTTTTACCACCCGATCTTTCCCCAGATCATCGAGATCGACCTGTCAACCCTGGAGCCTCACGTCAACGGCCCGTTCACCCCTGATCTGGCCAACCCCATCTCACAGCTGGGCCAGGTAGCCAAGAAGAACGACTGGCCTATCGACATAAAAGTGGGCCTCATCGGTTCCTGCACCAACTCATCCTATGAGGATATGGGTCGCTGTGCCAGCATCGTTAAGGAGGTAAGGCTGTGTGAAAACTCTTTTCGAGCAAAAAGGTTGTAGATAGACCGCTAACCTCCATGTTACCGCAACCATGGAGGTCGGTGAGATAAACGCTGCGTGCGCCAGTATCTTTAAACAGGTAACAATGTGTTAAAACTCTTTTCGAGAAAAATTGTTTCGGGTAGATCCGTTTTATGGGAAGGTGCCGGGGTCGTTATAGAGGTAGGAATGTGTAGAACTCTTTTTCAGAAAAAAGTAAAGAATTGTCAAGGAGGTGTCATGTTACTGTATGGAAACTTTTTTTGATGAACGTAGTCAACACAACCTGGTGCGTTAAATGCATTGCATAATATGGTTCATGAATGGAATATCCAACTACCTGGTTCACAAAAAAAAAATCATGGATTTGCAAGAATGACTTATTTGTTTTGTATAAACAAACAAGTATTGTGACCAATCATTTAAATTATAACAAGAAATACAAAACACAAGAAAAAAAAAACCTTCATTATCAGCTTTTAGGTTATCAGTTGGTTAAACCAAAGTGCAAAATGTTGTAACATAGCTAATTCATAATTCGGTTTAAAGGTTGTATCTTTATTGTGTTTGCCTCTTGAGAAAACAGTTCCTGATGCGATTATACGTACAGCCTGATATCCGGTTCAGAGCTAGTTTAGTTCTAAAGTGTATGTAAATAATGAATCAGAAACTCACGTGTGCACAGTCTCAGTAAACAGAACTAGACGTAAACAATCTGAAACGGCTTCTAATGATGTTCTAAGTGGCCATAATTATCTGAATACGAGAGGGTCATGCGATAAAGTTAAGTGGCGCATTCTAACTGACACGTAAACGATAGGGCTGTTGCACCCCTGACTCTCGTGATAGCGTTATCCCGTGAATGTGTATATTTCGTTTCATTCGGCTTTGGTCTGGGTGTAAACGAAAAAATATTTGAAATACTATCAAAGTCTAGCAAAGAACATTATGGGTTGATATTTCTGTAATGGATTGATTATTAATAAATAAAATTATTTCCACACAACACAATCACTTGAATGACCTAAGACAAGCAAACAACTTGATGGACATTTTGTGTTACAGGATTTTAAAGAAAAGGCAATATCATTTAGATCTTGACATCTTTATTTCCCTTTGGCAACTTTTTCCTCAAAAGCTTGCCTAGTAGATTTTTTTACATACTTTTTACGGTACATACTTATTTTTATTTTTACAGGACCACCTGAACAAAAAAAAAAGTGTTATTTTTCCAGAGTTTATTTATGTATGTTGGTCCGTTTCCGGTCCAGTCGGTCGGCGTGACTTCTAAACGCTTTAAAAACTGATTTGTTAAAATATTTTTGTCATCCCGCTTAATCTAGGGTATCTAAACAGGCACTTGCGTTTTATCATTTAATTTTCTTATGATCCATTATCCTGCGCCCTAGGAGCGTTTCTGTTTTATACTTTTCACTATCTAATAAGCCATCTCTTGTATAAGAAGAAAGCACACCAAATTTTATCTTATATTCTGCACAGGCGTTGACATACGGCGTGAAGTCGAAGATCCCCTTCAACGTAACCCCCGGCTCCGAGCAGGTCCGCGCCACCATCGAGCGCGACGGCATCGCGCAGACCCTGCGCGAGTTCGGAGGCACTGTGAGTGTTGCACCCTATTCTTAGATACGCAGGCGCCGTGTTGGCTTGGTAGGACATCGAATTCCTGCATCGCGTCAGTCACCTCGAGGCTTCTTGTGTGTTAACAACTATCAACAGTTGTCAGATGCACACGAGTGTTATATACGAGAAGCAGTTTATTTTTTAAAAGACGCCTCAGATTCCCTTGGCGTTGCGGACGAGTTATCTAATAGGAATTTGAGCTGGATTTCACGTCCGCATGAAACTCAGATCCGCCACGAAGAAAAATACTGAAATGACTAATAATTTCGACCGCAAAACCGGCTTTTCAAAGTCACTGATTCACGGTTTGATCCTCAAATCCCCGCCAGGTGCTCGCTAACGCGTGCGGCCCCTGCATCGGTCAGTGGGACCGCAAGGACGTGAAAAAGGGCGAGAAAAACACGATCGTGACGTCATACAACCGCAACTTCACCGGTCGCAACGACGCCAACCCCGCCACCCACTGCTTCGTCACCAGCCCCGAGCTCGTCACCGCCCTGTCGCTCGCTGGTAAGTCAGCGCTATCTGGTAAGTCGCTGTGTCGCTAGCTGGGAAGTCTACGCTAGCTGGTATGACGCTCTGTTGCTGGCCGGTAAGTATGTACCTATGTCGCTAGCTGGTAAGTCTGCGCTAATTGGTAATTAGTCGATCTTTGACTTACGATAGTAGGTGTTGATAAGAGACCGTAAGAAGGGAATTAAGAATAAGATCGTGACGTCATACAACCGCAACTTCACCGGTTGCAACGACGCTGACCCAGCCACCCACTGCTTCATCACCAGCCCCAAGCTTGTCACCGCCCTGTCGCTCGCTGGTAAGTCGCCACTTTTTCGGTGTTTGGTAAGTCGCTATGTCGCTGGCTAATAAGTAGCTCTGACGTTGGCTGATTAGCCAATAAGATCGCAAGGACGTGAAGAAGGAGGACAAGAACATAATCCCTCCGTTTGATTTGTAATTTTTTTTTACTTATTTAGAAGAAGAAGAAGAAAGACATTTATTATACCAACAAGATACATCACAGAAACAAAATAAGCACATAAGTAACATAATATGCACAACAACAGAAAGAAAACTAAATACACAACAGACAAAACGAATAAATAAAACAGGACCATAGATGTAGCCTGTGGTGTATCTAAGTAGCCACAAAAGGCAGCTGACTCAGCGTTGTGCTAGGGAAGTGATCCCTCAGCGCTGATTTTCAGTCAGTGCCAGTGTCAGTATTTAATTATTATAACCTGTTCCTCAGGCCGCCTGGACTTCAACCCTCTGACCGACGAGCTCACCGGATCCGATGGCAAGAAGTTCAAGCTTAGCGACCCCTTCGCCGACGAACTCCCCGCTAAGGGCTTCGACCCCGGTCAGGACACCTATGAGCACCCGCCCGCCGACGGCAGCAGTGAGTTTCTTTCTGTTTTACCTCTTTCTGTCGACCACCTCAAATTAAAATAGTTTGTATTCAGAGTAGCACAGAAGCGGCGGCTTAATGAACGTTACAAGTTAGACTAAGTGTCCATTTCAAATGAACAAAGAAACTCCAAACTTAGTCTTTTCAATGTTAGTCCATAACTATCAAAGTTTAGATTCTTAAACCTTGCGCATTGAATTTGTTTTAATGCCAGACATCTTTCTCATCCAAATTATCTTTAATGTTATAGTAGCCCTTTTTGCACGAAGTGTCATGGATCTTATTCTAGAACCGTATACAATACTTAGCCGAGGAACTCCCCGCTAAAGGGTCCGACTTCCGTCTGTTTTTAACCGACTTCAAAAAAGGAGGAGGTTATCAATTCGACGCCTTTTATGTTTTTCCGCCTGCTTATGGCTGCAGTGAGTATTTCTCTTTCTGCCTCACCTCTTTGTCCCTATTAGTCAGGTCTTTCTCGAGTGACTGCCGCGTAAAGTCGGTTCAGTGTAACTCGAGTGACCTCTTTGCCGACAACTGCCCGCTAAAGACTTCGACTCGGGCCAGCACGTGTAGTACGATGGCACGTCACACTTTTTGTGGCGCTAAAATGTCAGAATTTGACAGATAATGTAAGTCGCGACCTTTGAAATTTAAAACGCGCGACTATCGTCGTCCTAGTGCCCATAATGGACACCTGCAAACACCCGTTCGCGGATGGCGGCAGTGAGAGCTTCACTCGTTCTTTCATTATAGTAATATTTTTTTTTACTTAATTCCGGAATCACTTACCCGGAACCCTTATCCGGAATTTTTGTCCGGAGAGTCCGACCAGGTTTCGCTCTTATTCGAAGAGCTTAATCATGGTGAGCACGCAGTCAGAGACAAGCAACCGACGACGCGAGCTCCGTCTCTAATCACCATGATTAAGCTCTTGTCGGACTCTTCTGACAAAAATTCCAGCAAGTGATTCTGGGATTAAGTTACGTGAAGTCACTATTAACATGATTGAGAGATTGAAATGACACTTTGAAAAAAAAAAAAATTGGCCTTTGAATCTACGTAATGAGATGATTTATGCAGCGTCCAGTGGCACCTTCACTCACACAAGATTGGTGAAGGGACCACTCGGACGCTGCAGTGCCTGGGACATCGTTTGTCGGACGCATTAGGCTTGCCCACCACCAATACCATCATGACAGCTAAGTCAACCTAGCCCACAGGAAAGACAAGTCAATACGTGCGGAGGCAACCAAGCCACGGGTTTCCTCAAGATGTTTTCCTTGACCATTAGCGTGTGGTATTGCTACTACAAATTCGCAGATGTACGTAACTTTGACAATATACAAAGTCATAGGTACACGCCCGCACAAACATAACGGGTTTTGCAAAAACGATCTCTGTAAAAAAGACATGATTTTTTTCCCCGCCAGTGTGTAGGGCGCTAGTGTTGTGGAGCCCCTTAACTTTCTTTTAACGTTTCGTCCGCATTGCGTCCCAACAGAGGTCCAAGTGGACGTCGCCCCCACCTCGGACCGTCTCCAGCTCCTGGACCCCTTCGACAAATGGGACGGCAAGGACCTCACCGACTTGACCATTCTTCTCAAGGTCAAAGGCAAATGCACCACGGACCACATCTCCGCCGCCGGGCCCTGGCTCAAGTTCCGCGGCCATCTGGACAACATCTCCAATAATATGTTCCTCACGTGAGTGCTGACTATTTTACTGGTTTTTTAGGGTTCCATACCCAAAAGGTAATACCCTATTACGAAGACTCCGCTCTCCGTCCGTCCGTCTGTCACCAGGCTGTATCTCATGAACCGGATAGCTAGGCAGTTGAAATTTTCATAAATGATGTATTTCTGTTGTCGCTATAACAACAAATATTAAAAACAGAATAAAATAAATATTTAAGGGGGGCTCCTATACAACAAACGTAATTTTATTGCCGCTTTTTGCTCGATATTAATAACGGCAACAGTTAGACGCTTGAAATATTCACAGAATATTTAGTTAGTTATAAGAGATAAGAGACGTAGATATAAGAAACTATTTGTAATCTCTTTCACCTGGTTGTGCAATAAAGTGTTTTCTATCTATCTATGTATCTAGTTCTATATTCGCTTGAAAAAAAAAAAAATGTTGTATGGGAGCCCCCCCATAAATAAAATAAATATTTATTGGGGGGGGGGGGGGGGGGAGGCTCCCATACAACAAACGTGATTTTTTGCCGTTTTTTCTCGATCTTTGTGTCGAATGTTGCATAGATAATGGTATGGAACCCTTCGTACGGGAGTCCGAGTTTTTTCAATATTTATTCTGCTATTCGGGGCCGAGGCAAATCAATGATCATGAATCCAGCTGTACTTGAGCGTTATTATAGTGTAAAAATATCAACCCCATAGCGCGACGAACGCCGAGAACGGCGAGCTGAACAAGGTCCGCAGCCAGCTGACCGGCGAGTGGGGGCCGGTGCCGGCGACCGCCCGGGCATACCGCGCGGCCGGCATCCGCTGGTGCGTGGTCGGCGACGAGAACTACGGCGAGGGCTCCAGCCGCGAGCACGCCGCCCTCGAGCCGCGCCATTTGGGCGGCCGCGCGATCATCGTCAAGTCCTTCGCCAGGTCCGTGCGGCTCATTTATTTATTTAATCATTATTCATTCGTGCATCAATTTTTCATTCGTTCGCTTATTCAGTCCTTTGCCACGTCAGTGCATCTCGATTATTTATTCTTTCATTAACCTTTGGAACGCCGAAGCGCGGATCCGCGCGCCAGTACTAGAATGCCGAAGCGCGGATCCGCGCGCATCCGATATCGTGTAGGTTTTGCGCTATTTTAATAAATACTACGAGGGAATAGAGTTTAAAATTGTGTTTTTCTTAATCCTAATGAACGAATGAACCATAAACAAAAGTCACCCACAGAGTACAATATCAAAAAACCGGTCAATGCAAGTCGTGGAAATTCAAACTTGCCGAGTGCGTACATACAACTACGCGGTTGACAAAAAAGTGAAATTCTAAGGAAAATAAGCTTATTTACGAAATAAAGGATGAGTAATCATTATTTATAGTTCTTCTGCTATCCACATAAATAAAATTTAGATTGAATCTATGCATTATTATCGTATTATCTTGAAACCAAACTAACATTCTAAAGTACTTGAGACTAACCTGAATGTTTGTTCGATGATTGTACACATGTCTCAGTATGTTTGTAGTGACTTACTTGTATCATTTTGATGGGAATTTTGTCCCTATTATATCTTTCAATTCAATAATTACGTCGGATAAATAGTGTAGCAGATAAATGCCTTTTTTTGACCATCATGCCCAAAATACACGCACACATGCACACATACGATGTGTAGGACGTTGTATGTTCACTCGTCCGCCTAAGCGCGGATCCGCGCGACTATACAGGTGGCTCTCTTTCCTATTTCGAGACACCACATCATGCCATGTAAACATTGAACATTTTAATATGAAGACTGGCATATTTTACGATTAGGAAAATAGCATAATAATGATTTACTATTTACTTAATAATGACTACGTTTATTTCCGATTTAAATCCATAAAAATTATTTAAATTAATATATAATTAAATTATTAATAATAGTAATTATTATAATACATAACTAATAACTCCAATTTTTAACAGACTTCAAAAAAGGAGGAGGTTATCAATTCGACGCGTATATATATAAATATTGTTTATCAATAAAAAAAAATACTATCCTAAGTATTTATTCAAACCATCTCAATAATTATCGGTATGTCCATCTATAAAATAATAACACGCAATTGTAATTGGTACGAAATGTCCCTAGCTTTTTAGCTACTTTAGACGACCCCCTGTATAGCCGCGCGGATCCGCGCTTAGGCAGGTGAGTAAAGATTACTTCGCGCGGATACGCGCTTCGGCAATTGAACGCAGTAGACCGTTCACTCACACATGCATAGAACAGTTCAAATGTGGTGCGAGAATATGCTGTTTTTATAGTTTATTTTCTCAAAAAAGTAGTTCCACAGAGTACTACTGCCTTATACACATCGACAGTCCATTTATTGAACATTGCAATACTGCTACTTCCATAGACAAAAGAGGAGATCTTCATAAAAAAAAGCTTGAACTAAAGTAACCTACTCTAATCACAATTGTTCGATTCATTTGGCAAAAAATGTTTCATTAGAAGGATTATGTGATTTATTGATAACTATAAATGAAAAAGGACATTATATTTTACCTAAATAAGCACGTACATATGACTTACATCAATGTGACGATGTGTTGTGAGCCTCGAAAAGTGAGCATCGAAAAAGTACTAAATGGCGATTTTTCTGGAGAAATGTAGAATTTTGATGATAGTATTTCGGCGACAAATTTCACTAGAAATGCGTTGTTTTTCATGTCAGTGAATTCTTCGGTAAATGGTGAATAGTAAGCGCTGAGTAAAAGTAAAAATAAAACAAAGTAATTGACAGAAAACATCATCAATGCAGGAAGAGGTAGAAAAAATATACATTGTTTACTTTGTGAGGTTGTATAGTAAAAATAAAAAGCGTCCTTTCAATTCTATTGTGTCTATATTACTAGTTCATTATCGAACTTTCTATATCAGCAATAAATTTCATAGGTTTCACACATTTTACCAAGTTTCCAAGACATTTTGTAACTCGTTGTCACTCGCGCTAATTTACACTGTTACGCCCGGCGTACAAGGGTGCAACATTTTCGGTTGCTCTGGCGTTCCAAAGGTTAATCATCCCTTCATTCATCACTTTCATTTATTGTTCATGAATTAAGTAATTAATTCATTCATTTATTCATTCGTTCATTCAATCGTTCGCTCGTTTATTCATTCAATTATACATTCATTATTTTTTATTCTTTCATTCATGCATTGATTTGCTCACCTATTCATTCATATATTAATTACCGCGGACACTGACTAAAAACCAGCGCTGAGGGCTCACACCCTCAGCACAGTGCTGAGTCAGATTCCTTTTGTGGCAACTTTGACACACCGCAGGATGCACTCTGACGCTCTGACTTTGCCTTGTCCTGTGTTGTATTTATGTGACTTGTTTTTCCTTTGAATTTATGGTACTTGATATGCCTTTTTTTCTTGTGATGTGTTAATTTGTCCCAATAAATGTCTTTCTTTCTTTCAAGCTAGAGCCAATTTATTTTATTTACTTATTTCTATGTTGGCAAGACAGCCACAGTTTTACAAATAGGTATAGGGGAAATATACTTAATGAAAGACTTAGAGTGCCAAGAATAACATTATTAACATATGGAATGGGATGTACATACGCTGTGCGTGACGTCGCGTGCGATCTGGCGGCTTGAATTTATGTGCTTAAAAAATACACAGCCTACGCATCTGACGCGACGGCCGATCTGCCTTGCCATCGAGTATATATAACTTATATACAATTTGAATGAGAAATGCTAAAAAATCAACAAAATATTCAATGATAAAAATTAATTATATTTAAGTATAAAAATGTTTTACCTATGATAATTTCTTTCACTACTAAAACAAAAAAATATATTTTTAAAAAAACAAACAATCCGTCCGTGAGAAAAATTGTAAACATAACATTTTCTAACTTACTTTTACATTAATTTATAACTGTGATGGTCTCCTTTAAAAATCGTTATTAATGCAATTTTTCTCCTATACAAATAAGTATTTAAGAGGATGAAACACGTTTATGTTTATTTCTAAAACAAAACAAGATGAATAATATGACTTTGTTTTCTAACAAACAACTTTACACAATTTGCAATACCATTCGAGGTGTTCACATATCTTAGCGCTCGAAATCCGCGGTGGTTATGCCCATACTGTGACTGCAGTGGGATGTATACATGCTTACCTTATGTCATACAATTATAATCCCCAGGATCCACGAAACCAACCTGAAGAAACAAGGCATGCTTCCTCTCACATTCGCCAACCCCGCCGATTACGACAAAATCCAGCCCGACGATAAGATCTCGCTGCTCGGACTTAACAACCTCACGCCCGGCAAGGTACGTTCAACTTTATTGCCTTAGAACAAAGTCCAAAGCTAGAAGGAGGGTATCTTTCGGTCACATTCGTTAACCCAACGCCAACGACAAATTTAACCTCACTCCCGGCAAGGTACGTTCAACTTTATTGCCTTAGAACAGAGTCCAAAGCTAGAAGGAGGGTATCTTTCCGTCACATTCGTTAACCCAACGCCCGAGCCCGAGAACATAATCTCGCTGCAGGGATTAAAGACTGTGTCCCCGCCAAGGTACGCACAACTCTAAGGCATTAGAATATATTCCTAAGCTAGAAGGAAGGCATGTTTTCCTCAATCAATTGCTTTGAGCTCATAAATTCGCTGCAAGTTTTGATTAATCCTAGTTTCAGCTCATCGAACTTCATGCGCGTTCAAGTTATGGCTTTAGAATAGAGTCCAAAACTTTTCAGAAGCAAGGTATGCTTCGTCTTAAATGCAGCGACAAAATCCAGTCCGATGTTAAGATTTCGCTGCTTTGGGACTGCGCTGTCCACTGAATTGGTTATACATTTTGATTTTCCGGCAGTTCAGAGGTTAAACCGTACGAGTCCATACAACCTTTTGTGTTGTGTGGAAGTAATTTGAAAGAAGTATATTATTGAAATATAATCTAATATGTTAGGTATGCTATTATTTTACTTTATGTGGCATATTTTTATTTTACCTGTATTATTAAAACAGTATTTCTTTAATTTCTCAGTTCACCTTCTCTCGTCATCCATTGGTTGGCTAAAATAAAGTACCAATTAGTATTAAGCCAGCCCGCCTATTGTATAATATCTACCTATGTGTTGCAATAGATAATTTTAAATAATAATAATGATAATAGAATAATGATTAAGAATTTAATATTTGAATATTCATCTCTTCCCGCAGCCGGTGGACTGCGAGATCAAGCACAAGGACGGCAAAACTGAGCGCATCAAGCTTAACCACTCGCTCAACGAACAGCAGATAACCTGGTTCCGCGCCGGATCAGCGCTTAACCGGATGAAGGAGATCGCCTCCAGGGCTTAGAGAGTCTCACCTGGTACACAGACTCACCACCGCACCACCACTGTTTTCCCGATGAGAGTCAACTAGAACATTCGATTTTGGAAGTGAAAGACGAAAGGCGTAACACGACGCAAATTTAGTCGCCACAATGGCCTTAGTATGTAATTATTTAAATACGCCATCTAGCGTGAGGCAATTCTAGCAAATGGCTGCTGTCGAGTGACGTCATTCGATTAAGTTGCAATGATTCTCAACACTCAAAACTCGACATTGGCAGAATCCTTAGGGTAGCCATAATTAAGAATTGAATTGAACACTAATTTGCTGGGCAGTGGTAGAAAGTGTTGTTGTTTGTGGTACATTAAGACACACTCGCGGTGGTGCGAGACATATTTTGTCCTTGCGGCGCGCCTGTATGGTTCTTAGGAATAACCTAGCCTTATAAAACCATGAAAGTCATACCAAAAGTTTGAGGTCGAATATCTTTTGTAGGTTACCTACTGCTAATTGCAACTCGTACAGAAGTATTGTATGCCCTAAGTTAGGATTAGTTAAATTCAACTTCATATTTGTTTAGATGTCGACTCATTCTCATCATATTTGATCGGACAATAGATACTTACGAGAATGCGCGTTACGAACATTTTGTATCGTAGAAGTAGTACAAATAACACGCAACTTAAAATGCAATCGTGTAGTGTATAAGTTTCAGCCTTTTGAATGTATTATTTTTAAACCAGCGATTTTGTTTTTAATATTTTTTTTATATATGTAATCTATTATTTATGTAAATAGTAAATACGTTATATCATCAATAAAATAAAGTTTACGTACAACATTTACATGAGTTTTTAATAGGAGCCTTAGAAAATAGGGTTCCATTTCACCAACAGAGAAAGAAAAAAAATCACAGACAGAACAGTTCATTCATTCAGAACATTAACCTTGGTGCACAAAACGATTACATGCAAGTAGTTAACAAAATTTTAAGTTAAAACATGCGTGTAAACAATCACTACAGAGCTTTTCAGCCTCCACTTAACTATAATTGGACTTTTTCATAAAAACACGATTCCTTAAAACACCCAACCCAACAACAGAGACAGTTTAAATAGTCTGGTAAAGGGAAAGAAGTTTTCATTACTCATACTCTGAAAGGAGGTCATTGTTCATCCAGGCACCGTGCTGAAAGTGGTACATGTCTGCTCTAAAGCAGAAAAGTATTAAAAAAAATATATATGAATCGTAGTTTATATTGAACAACGCAATGGTAGTAACCTATACAGCCATAAAACGATTAATTCTTCATTTATTAGTAATTATTAGTTTTGTTGACATTTAAATTCTTTTTGATGTTTATAATTAATATAATGTACTTTATGTATTTATTAGTCACTTTCAAGGCGAGATATCAGCCCTCGGTTAACAATCTACTATTGTGAAATACACTCGCTAACCGTGAAGGGAAAACTTCTTCTGAAAAGTGCTTTTAGAGGAATCTTGTTTTTACAAGTGAAATGGAATCGAGTTAATTTTTCTAGCTCGCTCCCCGTACTCTGCAGATATCCTGATGGGTGTACTGGTTACGTAGCATTGGTTTCGTGGGCGGCCGTACGTAACTAGTTTCGTAGAAAGAAAAAATCCTCTTTGTACGTAACTGGTTTCGTAGCAAGAAAAATAATTCTTCCCACGTACCTAACTGGTTACGTAGCGTGGTTTCGTCGGCGGCCAAGAGGTCTCTTTGATTTTGGCGGAATTTAGCAAAGTAATTTTCACATTTTAATGCTATTATGGACTTCCGCAAAGCAACGCCTGATTCCATACATTATGCGTGATTATAGGTACTTTGTAACGGTGCAAACCTTACACAATTTCTGTTATTTTCTTTCATTCTGTCTATCATCTTAAAATTACGTCACCCCATACTAGATTTCATTCGGATTTTCATTACTACTTCACCCTTTGACTACAGATTATCTCTGACAATTATCCACTTGTGAATTGCTTATTTTTATTTTGTTTTGATCGAAGTTTTCTGTTCACCACTTACCAACAGTTTTCCGAAATAAAAGCACAGTTTCTGAAGATCTAAGTACATTATATTATCTTATCATTTACATCGAGAGTCCTCCATCAATACCGAACCCCGCTAGAACTTAACTAAATTGCATGTGAAATCTGCAAAAGAAGATATGATTTTCCCAATGGCGGCTCTTGTAAACCTCAAGGACCCCTTAAGGCGCCACGCTACGTGATACCGGGGGCCTGTTTTATGGAACTACAATTTACGGTTTACTATGACAATTCATAGCACGCAGAACTGATGGCCGATGGGGCCGAAAAGTTCTCGAATGGAGTCATCGGCAAGCGCAGCGTAGGACGACCAGCCACAAGATGGACAGATGACCTCATCCAAGTGGCAGGAAGGCGCTGGGTGCAGGCCGCTTCCGACCGGTCTTTTTGGAAATCCATGGAGGAGGCCTATGTCCAGCAGTGGACTTCTTGTGGCTGAATGATGATGATAATTCGATGTACTGCATTGCAAGGTCGATTAATGCACAGATTAACATGTCTGCTACGCAATGTACCACGAATTGCAATAAACTATGTACGAATTGTAGTTTTATGAAACTCGGCCCCGGTCGCGTCTTATGACAAAGCTATAGAGTTGAATTTAGGATGGCCGTGTAAAGGTCGTTGAGCTGATATCTGTATGAACCTACCTACCTTGAGTACTCAGACACCTACAAACTGACCAGGCATAAGTCATAAAAAAGCCAATCAATATCATATCAGCCGTCGAAACGCTACTCTTAATCCCCATCAAAACGTCACGTCTAGCTCATGCCATAGATTCCAAGTTAAGGTATCCATGTCCGCCGGTGACGTACAGGTGCAACACAATTTCTATCTAAAATGATCCTTTTATACTGACGAAGTTAAAGACAAGTGCAAATAAGCCCGTTCCCGTGACGTGCCCGTCGGGGGCACGTGCTTTTTTACCCAACTGTGGCGGAGCCCCAGACACACGTTGGCGCGTGTGTCGTAGGCTATATGAAATCAGCATAAACCCTAAACAATAAAAATCACTAAAAAGGCAAAAATAAAAAACTGGCTTAAAAAAATATCAACAACCTGACTACTGCGTACTACAGGTGCGCAGGCGGGGCCAAAATTCAACAAGGTAACTTTTTGCGATGTTCCTAGGTTAGTCCCGCCTGCTTAGTACCTAGTCGGTTGTGGGTTATTTTTATTACAGTTTTTAGGGTAATAACGGCAACGGGTAGACGCTTGAAATATTCACAGAATATTTAGCTCTATATTCGCTTCAAAAATAAATAGTTAAATTGAAATGAAATAAATAGAGGGGCTCCCATACAACCAATGTGATTTTTTGCGGTTTTTTCTCGATTTTTGTGTCTAATGTTGTAAAGATAATGGTACGGAACACTTCGTGCACGAGTCCGACTCGCACTTGGCCGGTTTTTTTAGATTGAAATCGGCCGCCCGCATTTTGCCAGCCCATTGTAGTGTGGACACAGTCCTTTAGACATTCGAATCGTCGAATTATTTGACTAATGATTCCCGTGCAACAATGTCACTAAACAAAGCCTGCGTAGCATGAGACTATGCAAGTCGGTAGCAAGGAGACGGCTGAAAGTAAAATTATACGGCGTTATGACAATTATAAATATATATTCAAAAAAGATGTCTTAAAACACTATGCCGGTGGGCACACGTTGCAATTAATCCCATACTATCTCTCTGAGAGAAGGCCTGTCCTGCTGTGGGACGTATTATGACGTAAATAGGCTACGTTAAACAAAAAACTACCTACAATTAAAATTAAACTGGGCTCCCCTATGAACGGAGTGTATATTACGCGCACCAAATCCTGAACGGATCTGAGGTTCCAATCGTCTAACTGTCAAATTCCATACAAATTGCTGTCGCACGCGTCAGGATGCTGACCGGATTTGGTGCGCATAATAAGTCCCCTGTTCCTATTAATTTGGACTCGTGCTTAGCGGCCTGTTACCTACCGTTCTGTTATCTGATAGCGCGACCTTGTGCTAAGCGTGACCCGCCCACTCGGTAATCGGTGGGAGCTTTTAGGCGCGCACGGTCAGTGCATACTGCGATGGTAACTGCAATAAAATATACCTAATATTCATGTTCTATGGGATAGATTAGAGAACACCTTATTGTAAAGAAAAAAGAAAATTACACAGAGATATTTCTTAACCTATGAGACTTGAAACTCATGAGCGTTCAAAAAATTACGGAACGCTTCCAGAAAAGGTAGTATAAAGCCATCGTTTTGCTCGTCTTGGCGGGGGCACTGCCGTGCCTAGAGAACATCAACGGACGCGTGATTGCCTAGGAATTCAAAACATCGGTTTGTCAAACAAGAGCGTAGCGCTGGTTTATACCAACGGCCCCGTGACATAAATCGCTGAAAGTTACGCGTCTATTTTTAATATTTCGGTAGCCCACAAATTTTTTCGACTTCCCAGCAAGAAGCGTTTGATTCGGGCGTCAGAATTTAATGCAATGAACCTCGAAAACCTAACACCCTTTGTGAGCAATCGTGTAAAAAGACTACAGCCGTGTTTTTCATGAAACGTTATTTAGGTACCTAAGTATATGAAACTATCCGTTTTCAATGCACCAAACAGATTTCCTGTTCGCGTTTTTATGAAACATTATGTAGCTACCTTAGTATATAACTTAGTAACGAAAATATTTTACGCATGGAAAACAGACTGTTTTGGTTTTCTCTAAGTCATGTTCTTAGCAGGAGGAGGTGCACCTTATATCTACACAGTTTTACTTGACCGTATTGCTTACGAAAGGTCATAGGTAAGGTACACACGGCGCAAGTAGGTGGTCGGATGCCAGCAGTGATCTAGAATACATTAATCTGGCGCCAACCTCTGTATTGTTTTCAGCGGACTTGTTTCGGCGACGCCAGCGCAAGTCATGATCGAATGTTGAAATTATGTCGCAGTTCAGTCGATTGCATAATTATAAATTGATTGCATGTCAGTCCAATTCACTTTCAAAATGTACCTTCTGAAGGGACAGGACGAAGCGCACACAGAAGAGAAGGGGCGAGGGCGTGAACTCTATAGAACGCGTCGCGTCTTTTCCGCGCCCTCGCCCCACATCTTTCCTATGTGCCCCACGCCTTATATTAATTTGGAGAACTTATAAAACTGAACTATGGCGGCATCTACTTTTATGGTATTATAACTTACATAAACACAGTTTTTTTTTTAAATAAAGCTTCTTACAATTTGTTTTTAAACACTTTCATTGTTGATATTATGTAAATTATTATGTTCTCATCATCATCATCATCATCAGCCCTTTGACGCCCACTGCAGGACATATTATAGGCCTCCCTCATGGTGTTCATAACCAAAAGGGGGTTTGCCATAATCGCCACGCTTTGCAGGCGGGTTGGCGATCGCAGTATGCGGTTGGAATCTCAGGAAGACGCTGCTGCCCGTCTCCTAGTAATTGATTTCCTTAGTCGCCTTCTACGACATCCACGGGAGGAAATGGAGTGACGCTATTCTTAATCCGGCGCCACACGGAACGTTTTACGGCATAGCATATCTACAGGGTGACTTTGAATTCGTTCACCGTATTTTAAGGGGACATTCTAACCATGATTTAGAATCATATGGTGCTAGTTTTGCAAAAAATTTAAAAATGTTTTTTTTTCTTACCCAAAATTACTTCCTTTAGGCATAAACAAACAATATTAGGACGAAAAGTAATAAAAAACCAAAAAAAGTATGTTTTAACCGTCTTATGGTCGTCGCCGGCCAACTCAATTGTTTTTAAGGGATCCGTACCCGAAGGGTGCCAAACGGGACCCTATTACTAAGACTTCACTGTCCGTCTGTCTGTCTGTCTGTCTGTCCGTCTATCTGTCTGTCTGTCTGTCACCAGGCTCTATCTCGTGAACCGTGATAGTTAGGCAGTTGAAAGTTTCACAGAAGATGTATTTCTGTTGCCACTATAAAAACAAATACTAAAAACAGAATAAAAGAAATAGCTAAGGGGGGCTCCCATACAACAAACGTGATTTTTTGCCGATTTTTCTCGATCTTTGTGTCTAATGTTGTATAGATTATGGTGCGGAACTCTTCATGTGAGAGTCCGACTCGCACTTGGCCGGTTTCTTTTATTGTTTATGCATATCAGACGTCAGACTCTAAAGCATTTAACATATACTAGAAAACATTTTTAATGATACGGTACTTCCTACCACTCTGAATTTGAGACAACTGGAGTTAGGGTCCGTTTTAATTACCTAATGTTAACGGTGTTATTAATGTTAACGGGCAGGAAGGCGCTGGATGCAGGCCGCTTCCAACCGGTCTTTTTGGAAATCCATGGAGGAGGCCTATGTCCAGCAGTGGACTTCTTGTGGCTGAATGATGATGATGATGATGATGATGAACGGCGTTATTTATAAAAAGTCGCCTCGGCGAGGGCTGTTGCACTGTAACTACGTGTCGTGTTCAATTCATTTACATATCGTTGAGTAGAGCAAAGCAGCCATTACTCAGATGGCTAGACCCTTGACTCGTGCCACTAGATGGCACCAGTGCCGCGTAACACAGCGCAGTTTGAGCTAAAAATTAACGCTTACTTTTAGACGTTCCACGTTAAGGGAGTCCCGGGACTGACACTAGAGGATAATAATCATATCTTTTTTACAGATCAAATTTGCAAAAAGTGTCAGTACAATCTGTCAATAAATATTATGTTTATTGCATTCCACAAGTTTTAGGGTTGTTACATTTTAATAACTTAACTAAATATTACACACATACATTTTGCCCAGAACCTAGGGCACAAAACCTTGGACTAGATAGGATTTATGCCAAAACAGCCGTTTCTTGCCAGGTTCGTGATCCCAGGTTCTTTGTTCGACGACCTCGTGGCGCAGCAGTAGTGCATCTGCATACCATGCGAGAGGTCCCGGGTTCGAATCCCGGCTGGGGACAAAAAAAAACCCAGGTCTTGGATGTTAACATGTTTGTGATGTCGTTTTTTCTGGTTCCCACGACACAGGGTGTGGGGCCAGGAGCAATGTATGTGCCTGTATGTAAATGTTTATGTTTATGTTTATTGTGGGTCCCAAAAATCACTGTTAACATGGTTGAGAGATTGTACTGACACTTTTTTGCAAATTTGATCTGCAAAAAAAGATATGATTTTTTGTTCCTCGGTGGCGCTAACCGAGGAACAAAACATAAACATAAACATTTACATACAGGCACATACATTGCTCCTGGCCCCACACCCTGTGTCGTGGGAACCAGAAAAAACGACATCACAAACATGTTAACATCCAAGACCTGGGTTTTTTTTTGTCCCCAGTGTTACTGCCTGGACTCCCTTAACGAGGAACGTCTAAAGCAAGCGTTAATTTTTAGCTCAAACTGCGCTATGTGTTACGCGGCGCGCGGTAGTGTACCCCACACATCCCCATCCACTTTTTTGTGATTGAATATTTGCTTATATTTATTTAATAATGAAAGTTAGTGTTGCGAACGACACGGCGCGGTTTCCCGCTTCCATTTTAAATTATGTCTTCGTGTAGGTAGTTGTTTCTTTGCTATCCTCTCAGTAACAGCGCAATGAAAACCAGACCCGCAGATTTACATACGATTCACAACAAACAACCTATTTGTTTATTCCTAGTGACATGATGACGAAACGGATTATTCTGTTCCCACGGTACTTACACGGACACCCGTAGTGGTGACCTCCCAACTTGATAATTCTGTAGGCACTACCACCACCAGGATTGGAAGCTATTTGCCGTATTGCTTAGGTCGGTATTGTAACAAAATACGGATGTGGACGCCGAAGGACGCAAATGTTGTCTGGACTAGTGGAAGTAAAAAATGTAGCTGGTGTGCTAATGAGTCAGAGAAAAAAGAACAATGAACTGGATGACCTACTCTTAGGCTGAGGCTAGGTACACAGTCAAACTACGAACCATTTTTACACCGTGAGTTTGAAATAGTTTGCAATATTTTGAGTAAGTTTTGTTTTCGTTGTGATAATCAGTATTAAGTAGGTAGGTATTATATTTAATAGTACGTCGTTTGATATGCGATTTGATTTTGAATCTACTATACTACTCTCATAAACGGCCCCTGTCCTCTCGATTAGTCTGTACTGTACCAATGAAATAAGCGCAAGATGTGCTGCAGAGTAAATCATTCCGTGATTGGTTCATCCTGTGCGCCATGCATGATGACGTGAACGTTGATTGGGCGATAGTAAATGACAGCTTAACTTATGATTGGTGTTATAGAGAAACGTCAAACCATTGAATTCATGATGTATAACTTGTCGAAACATCTAGGTACCTCGCAAGATAGCGGTCTGACTGTGCCAGGTGCATAGATATTTTGCCTGATAATACTGAACTGGCACCGAATGGTAACACAATTCACAAGCCCCGCCCGCCTTGGTAATTTTTTAGCGCTCTAGTTAGACTTCTATGTTTTTAACTATCACTGGCAAAAACCTTTTGCTCTTAGCAATAATGCCGACAATTATACTATGTACTTTTGTAATTTTATGTTTGTTTGTTTTCCGCTGTACAAAAAAGAATATTAGAGTTGGCTGGCGCCGACCATAAGAAGTTTGAAGCTTTGTTTTTCGATTTTTATTACTCTCGTACTGTTATTGTTTGTATGTGCTTAAGTAAAATAATTTTGGGTACAATTTTTTTCAATTCTGACAGACACTTCGAGAACTCGTAGGTACCGGGGTTACCTTATTTATTCGAGTAGGTATTCTGCTTATTTCTGCAAACAATTTCATAACATATCTATTTCAGTACGTAAGTGCTTTACATATTTTCGAGGAGTTACTTCACAGAATGAGGTCACCCACAGTCATGAGTAAGTTACGAGAAACTTCCAATGATTCAGTCCATGAATCAGCTGATATCTGTCCACTACCGCCTCAGGGCATAAATTCAGACAAGACTGTAGAATATGGAATCTAGGTCTTGTATGACAATTAAGTACTTATCTTACATACTTAGTAGAGGTAGTCTAGATTATCAATTCTGTTTTGCAGTTTAATAACCATATCTAATTCTAATCGTGATAAAAGAGGCGCGGCAAAATCTGCATTGCCTAGAGATCACACAGTCTACAGACGCTTCATTGCAGGCCGATCCCAATAACGTAGTCAGCGAGGTATCGAGAAACTAGTTAACAATGGCGTAAGAGCAAATACACACGGCGGTCTTTTCACTAAAAGCATTCTATTCTAGACAGCTAGACAAAGCTTTGTTCTGAATTGTTCTATAGCAGTGGGTACACTCTAATACTTACACACAGCGGTATTGACCGTCAAGACAGAGCTCTCTAAGTTTTGTTCAATGAGATAATTAAGCCGTTAGTCAGGGTTTTTTCCTCTGTGGTCAGGGGTGTATCGCCGAGTAAGGTCTTAACAATTTTCAATTGAGTTTTCAGTACAACAGAAAGAGGAAATAATGAAATGATGGATCCGCAAGATTCCTCTGGCTCAGTTACATAAAATGGGAGAGCATCGGAGCCTGTTTTATTTATTCGTTTTGTCTGTTGTGTATATAGTTTTCTTTTTGTTGTTGTGCATATTATGTTACTAATCTGCTTATTTTATTTCTGTCATGTATCTGGTTGGTATAATAAATGTCTTTCTTCTTCTTCTTCTTCTTCTTCAAAGAGAGCATGTTACGTTGGTCGGCTCAACGCTGGAAAGACGTAATGGAGAGCGACCAGGGTAGATGATTGGAGGAATATTGCATTGAAAAGGTTAAGGTGACGTCTTTTGGGTTGCAGAGGCCTAGTTCCATTCTGGGTCGTTCAGGCAGCGAGAATCAATGAGTGAATACTTCCCAAGGGAGCGCTTTAAATAGACAAACAAAGCTGATTCTTGTAGCTGCATAGCGCGCTATAATAATTACTCTTCTGCAGTCGAAAGTCCGCCTTATGGACTCTTGTGCCAATTTAATAATAATAGTAACTTCCACACAATACAATCACTTGACTTGGTCCCAAAGTAAGATACTCTATGTTATGGTAACCAGGCAAGGACGTCACAAACTTGAAAATACACTGATACTGACGCCATTTGTACAAATGTACGGCGGCCCCCAATTTCTGATTTCTGATTTCCTAGACGCTGTATAGTATAACTCAACAAAAAAGGCTTAAGTAGCTTCCCTCCCTATCTCTATGACTTTCATGTGATATGCCTTGTCGAAGCCATAAAATTAATTAAGCAAAAACTGCCAAGTGCGGGTCGGACTCGCGCACGAAGGCTTCCGTACCATTATCTATACAACTTTAACTTTGTTTAAACGCTTAAACGTACGTTTAACATTGACATTTGTTACATAGATGGCCGCTAGATGGCGAGCGCTGTCTTTAGACAACCATTGTTGTATGGGAGCCACCCTTAAATATTTATTTTATTCTGTTTTCCGTAGTTGTTGTTATAGCGGCAAAAGAAATATATCATCTGTGAAAATTTCAACCGCATAGCTATCACGGCTCATGAGATACATCCTGGTGACAGACAGACAGACAAACAGACGGACAGACGGACAGACAGACGGACAGTGAAGTCTTAGTAATTTGGCACCGTTTGGCACCCTTCGGGTACGGAACCCTAAAAAGTGGCTCGAGTCATTGTACAACCGTTAGCCCATCAACCTTTACATCCATGCACTCTAGTCATTTACATGCAGTTAGCGGAAACTTTGCAACTAAAATATAAACATTGATGTGCTGTCGACCGAGCAGTCAGCAGCTGGTCAACTCCTTCAAGACTCCAAGTTTTTTTCATCGTTCAGCCTTTTCATCGATGCGACATCTCTGCCTACCTACTCTATGGCATTGCCTAATAGAAGCAAATATTTGTTGCACTCCATGTCCCAGGGCTCGAATGTGGAGCATACTCTATGCAAATCACCCCACATGTCCTGTTTGTGGCAGAAATGCACTGAGCAAAGCTAATTTATGAGCGATTGGGACTCATGGCCGCTGTAGGTGCAATAATTGCGAGAGCTGTGGAAACCTGCGGCTACCTACGCATTGTAACGGTGTAAACCTCTACACCATGATTGTTATTAAATAAAAGAAATTTTCTTTTCATTCTGTTCTATAATTTTTAAAGATAAAAATTAAAATTACGTCACATACGGCAAGTTTCTGAATTGATAATTTCAGTAAATGGTTAACTGTAGTGCTGTCTCTTCGAATTTCTCAGAAAAGAGCGTGACAGAACGTTACTTAAGTATTTAGTTAGCGAAATTCTTACATTTCTTTTGCACCCTTGTCTTTTTTTCTTTCTAATCTGTGGGTACATAGGTACTATTTTGTCCTTGGAACAAAACAGTTGTCATACACTTGTCATTGCTTAAAATCTACAGCTAAAATAAACACAGTTTCTTCCCATGACTGACTCGTCATTGGCAGAAGTAGTCGTCCAAGACAGGACCGATTTGAGTTGCCATGAATATAAAAAAAAAAAAAAAAAAAACACAGTTTCTACTCGTATACATTTTGACATTGGAAATGTCTTTTCGTTCGCTCCAGTGTAGGCACCGATTTCACGAAAAAGTGCGATCCCCTTATATCTCGGAGAGTTGTGAAGATATAATATTCAACAAAGGCTTAGTATTCACGAGAGCTGTACGGTGTAAAAAGAATTATTCGAGAATGTCAGAAACGAAATAGTGAAAAAAAAAAATTTTTGTCTGATTTTTTTATTTTCGCGCTCGTTATTTTGGAAACCAAGGATGATATCAAAATTTTGAGGAAGATTCCTCTGGAAAATTTAGTCAGCTACAATCTGAGACAAAGACGATCGGGTTAAGGGTTTGCCCTGTAGCCTAACCATTTTGAAAAAAGTCAAAAAGTCAGAACGACATTTTTCACATGACATTTATGACTCGATTCATTTCCAGTGTGCTCGATAGTCGTGTGAGGCACGATTTTTATTATTTTACATCAAGAACTCTTCAGCATAAGCTTGAGCTTTTAAGACTGTTCTTACGTGGAGCATGCTGTCTCGCTCGCACAATTTAACATTTTTAGTGATTGTTATAAAATGCGTATACTTTTGATAAATGTGGTCTGAGGGTTTGATGGACAATTAAATTGCGGATATTCAAGGCATATTTTTCCTATCCTGTACTAAGTTTTTGATTGAGAAAATTTGATTCCAAAATTTATAGTTGGAAACCACTTTTCTTTATTAAAAACTATGTATAGGAAAACAAAAATATATTTACAATGTCCGTAATTTAATTATACACTAAACCCTCAGACTACATTTATCAAAAGTTTACTCAAATGATTACAATATAAAAAAATACACTGTGCGAGCGAGACAGTATGCTCCACGTAAGCACTTTGATGACTGGTTGTAGCTCAGTATTTTCAATATTGTAGATAGCTTTAATAAGAGATGGAGCTAGCGTCGTCGGTTGCTCTACTCGCCATGAATAAGAGTGAAATCTGGTCGGACTCTTCCGACAACTTTCAAGTAAGTGATTCCGGAATTAAGGTAATAAAATTCTTTATTACTCTTCACAAATTAACAAGAATCATTTAGAAGATTTGCTGCCTGCCCGGAGTACTAGTTACCTACTGCAGGCCATACCAAAAAATTTTTGGCCTAAAGCACCAAATTAACTGAATTATTTATGTTCTTAACAAAGAAGAAAATACTGTTTCTCTGTCGGGAAGTGCTTATAAAGAATTTATAACTATGTATGAGCATTGCGAGTGAAAAAAAATACGCGTAGGTTTGAAGCGGCAATGAAATGAAATCGGCCATTGATAGTGTACGGCGCGCTCACGCAGTTCTCAGTACTAAGATTCTGTTAGTGCAATCAATGAAGCAATCAGCTCATATTCGTCCACTGCTGGTGGGCCTACCCCACGCCGCCACTTATTTCCGTCCTCGGCCATCCTCATCCAGCCTCTGCCATCAATCAGCCTCAAATCGTCGACTAGCGAGCGGGTGCTGCGTTTGCCCGTTCGTGGTCTAAGTTTATACTTTGCATCCCATCGAGATCGATTAAGCTTTGCCAGCCTAAATTGTGGGAACGAAAGTTTGTTCTTCGTCCACTGTAATATAATTTGAAGAAGTACGAGTTAGACTTGCGCACCAAGGCTTTCGTACCGTACTTACCACATTATCTGTGTTACTTATCTAGGGGATGGCGGAGAGAGGAAAGTCAGGTAAAATCTCAGAAAATCTCATTGGGAGTAAAAATCTCGTCATATTTTTTAGTTGTCATGTACAAAATTTTTATAATAATACTTATAATATACGTTGGATTTTTAGAAGAAACATTTCTGAACAGTGAACGAAACTGAACCGTCACCGTCACGCCACAGAGAAAATAACGTCACGCTAGTGTCAGTGTCAGTGACGCTGATTCGTGCATATATACTGACTCGGATTAAGTCGTCATCTAAATTCAGAAGTACATATTGTACATATCGTCTTGTACATGAAGTCTTCAATTCTTTCGTGTGGTCATAATAAGAACGTGGCTAGAACATGCTTGGGTCATAAGCACACACCATCTTTTTTGTCATTGTATTACCACGCACTTTCCTTTTGTACACTTTCCTCCCTTGTTTATAATGTTCGTATCACCACATCAAGGGTTGGCTGGAAGAGATTTCTGCTGAAATAAGCTCGCCATGTACACTTTTTCATTCTGTAAATGTTTTGTTTTATTCATGTAATTTTATGTGTGCAATAAAGTATGAAGTATAAGTATAATTGTAGGGGAAACCTCCTGAGGGGAAGGCCGGTCTCTATATCTCACCAAGGTGGAAGAGGGGTGTAACCATTTTTTAAATCCCTCCTTTCCCGTGGTACAGCATCCAGGTAATCCAAAATGGCTCCTCGCCAAATAGTACCAAAGTATTTATCTATGGTTTTTTACCCTGAGAACAACCGTCGTATAACTTCACACTTCACGACACGCACTGAGAAACGTTAATGCTTTTGCCGACCTTGCCTGCTCGTCAACGGGTTGCCAATAAAGTTGTTCACGCCTACGGACTTGAACCGGTATACCACCGTCTCCTACTAATGAAAGTAGAGTGAGGTTATGTTTGTCTGTCATTTGCTCTAGTAGATTCAGTAAGTGCACAAATACCACGTAACTTTCTCAGATTTAAATTCCCCTAATCAGATTTTATACTCGCTTACCCCCGGTTCCCCGTACTCTGACACAGTAGGTAGGTACTAATACTACTAATTGACAGTTAGTTGGCCAAATTCCGTCAAAAATCAACTGACAACCGCCAAAAGCGTTTAGAAACCGGGGGTTATGCACATCCCAGTTAACTGTACTGGCGACAGCGGGCTACCTCTACTGTAGCTCTTTCAGTGTATGGACTCGTCGGATTTAATCGATGTTAAAGTGTCAGATACCATGTTTTCACAGCTCGAAAATGTCAAAATGGATTTAGAAAGTGTCAACTGTGGTACAATTACAGAATAATAGGGCTGGGACGCTACTAAGTAACTTCTGCACTGTACGGACTCGTCCGATTTAACTTAATCCGGACTGTAAAATACATACATATTTTGACACTTCGGAAACGTCAAAATGGATAACCAAATACAGTGGACAGTAACATTATTGGTGGGCACGACATCACAATCATGGAAAAAACACAGACTGAGGCTTAGAGTATAACAGTTATTTGTTATACTAGGGTGCAAAGTTGCTTTTTAACCACGGTCAATTTTGATGACCGAGCAAGCGAAGGATTCTAAAATTGAATCACCGGCGCAGTGAAAGAATCAAAAATTAGAATCTTGAGCGTTAGCGAGCACGAGGTGAAAAATCTTTGCACTCGAGTGCAACAAGTAACTTTTCATTCCACTTCAGCGAGGAAATGACTAAATGCAAAAAAAAAAACACAAAAGGAGGTTCCGAGTCTGAGTTTTTAACAAATTAAAAAAAGTTTTATGATAAATTCGGCACCATGGAGGTAGAAGTAAATGGTTTAATGATATCTTGAATTTACAAACTTAGTGCACACGATGTTCTAAATTCAATTTTATCCTCTAGCGGATAAAAACGGCTTTTGCACTCAGATATCGAAGAGCAAAAATCTCTCCGAGATGGGGGATGAAAAGTGTATTTCTATGGATTGAGGCCAGCTCTATAAAAAAAGTTTGGCGGCCCCATTTTGTCTTACGTAGAGGAGGGAAATTCCCAGTAACTAAACAAAAAAGGACTTACGGAATAATTACACTGAATTATAGTCCGCACAGATCTTTTTGGCGGTAACGTGAACATAGTCACAGATCATTTGCACATCGCTTACTGTCTTTACAATGTATGTGAGAGTAATTGAGGTAGTGTGATGCGTACTAAATCAATATTAGTCACTTACTAAAGTAGTCAATTACTCACACATGCACTGTAAAGACAGTAAGCGATGTGCAAACGATCTGTGACTATGTTCACGTTACCGCCAAAAAGATTTGTGCGGACTATACAAACTGGACTTTAAAATCATAGACAAGAAAAACCGCGAGCAAACGTTACATGTAGCTCCCAATTGGTTGATCCGCACAATTTTAAGCTCCGTATTCATTATTTGGGTCATTCCAATCACGATGCGTTATGTAACCACCTGGGTAATATAATGACGGTTTCAACTAAAGGTTAAATTAAAGTAACCGATTTTTCTTCTGTGCAAATGTACTTTTACTCCCATTTTCATTGCGGAACGCTGGTTGTCGCTAAACTTGATTCGGAGCTCCGGTGGGGCCACAGTCTCGAGATAAACGGCCGTATCTTTTTTTACTTTAACTTAGAACTTTGATTTTTTTACAGCTTTAAGGGACTGTAGATTTGAGTATATGGTTTTAATTTCAACTCCACGCGTTTCTGAGATAAAGGGTCTCGACAGACAGACGGACGGACGGACGGACAACGAAATGATCCTATAAGGGTTCCGTTTTTTTCCTTTTGAGGTGCGGAACCCTAAAATAATTAGGAGAGAAGCTCGTTCACCCAGTTACTGCTTATAAATAGGGACTACCTTCGTTTCATCAAAATGGGGGGGGAGCTTGTTGAATCCAATTAAGTAACACCAGGAACACTTACGCACGGTATAATTCTATAAACTCTGCCATGCATTAAACTTCGCGTGCGTTTCCGTCCAAACCGAATATTTGGGTCACCTTAAGCTTTCGAAAGTGGTCCATCCAGATTCCGAGCGACCAAAAAGGCCGTAACTCAGCCCGGCGTTCTTTTCTGGGGGTTAACTAGGGTGAGGTCACCGCCAGGTGGAGAAATAACAATAATTATATCGGTCATGTAATTGTGCAGACAACAGACGTGGTCCCAAATAAGGTACAATGTCTACCAACCTATAAAAATATCCAAACTGGTAACGTTGCCTACCGATACAGATAGATTGAAAACCAAGATAACAGGGGAGTAATTCTCTGACACAAAAATATAGGTTATATAGGTATTTCTAATCTACGAAATAGTTGACAACATCAGCATCATAACGTTAAAGTTAGGTTGTCCCAGTCAGAATGACAGTGTATCCCTATATCGTCTTTGCGACACAGTGTGAAGAAAATGAATGCTTTGGAAACATGTACCTAAGCTTTAATTTGTTTCGGCTCTCATTCAAGTGCAAGTTCTAAGTACGAGTATTAACACAGTCATACCATACTTAGATTTTATGAACTTATGCTAGGACACAATCTGAAATTGTTAATTGGAAGGCTTGTAACTCATCTTACTTGAAATCTAAACTAAGTAAGTTCCAAAGTCTTTCAGAATTAAAATTAGTCACGGTGTGATTGAGTGGGCTGATCACTTCAAGTTACATTTTTAATGCACAGATACCTATGTCAGTTATTTAAAAATGCATATTGAAACTAAGTAGTTCTTACCGTATCTACACGACTTGCAAAATTATCTAACTCGTTAGTCCTGTTGTGTATGGTTATGTTTATGTTGAACTTGATCCGATTGATTTCGTAAAATAAGAGCAACAGCTGTTTCTCAAACTGGGCTTGGGCAGAGAAACTGACTTTCCTGTTTATTATTGGTAATTTGGTAATTATTCTAGCCTTAGAATTCTTGTGATGTGACTCAGAATTCTTTTTTCCTTAGTTTAGTCAAATTAAAAAATAATTACAAACGATTTTGGTCTTGTGTCCGTCGCAAACTCATCCCTACTTCGCGCATTTCTGTTCAAGTTATCTTTGGGGCGGGCGTCATACCACCAACCAGAATCAAATGCGCTCGAAATCATGTTGGAATCCTAATATTTGCGATAGCATGGAATTTGACAATTCAGGATTCAATCGGTAATATAAGAGCAGCAGTCTCTTGCTGTGCCCAAGTTTGACAACTACAGACACACCATTTGCATAAAAATAACTCGCCTTCCAAGTCATGTGGAATGGCACAGCCTGGGGGCACAAAGGACATGCTTTGCCAAACACACTTGTCTTAGCAACTCAGTGGAATGCCTTGATTTATTGGCGAATACTTTTGCCGTGACGTGAAGGTTGGGAGTAAAAGTTGAGAATGACTGCACCTACCGACAAATATACGTACAGTGGATAGCAGGTCGACTTCGTTGTTCGACAAGTTCGTGGCAAAGTAGCCTGTAACGTAACTGTATTCAGCAGTTCAGCATCTAAAGGTTGACATGCTGTCGTCAACTGAACGGGTATCTAGATTCTAGAGTTGTAGGTATATGGTATCCCGTAATACACCAAAACTTAACTTCGTAATAAAGATGTCCTAGTTTAGGAGTGCGTGTGGCGATGAAAAAAAAAGTCTTACAAAGTCAGATCAAAACGGCCTGATTTCATGCTCTTGTGCTTTAATAGAATCTATAATCTATACGATACATGATCGATTGGTCAGAAACCGGAAAACTGGGCCTTTTTTTGAAGACATCGACGCTATGTTTTTGCTAGAGTTGAAAGCTTAAAGTTTGTATCGGTTTTCATGTTTACATCAGTCGACAGCATAATATTTGCTTGCGTGCACACTACTTAGTAACGCTTCGGGCATGTTTGGGATAAAAAAATTAATGATGCTATTGGCTAGTGGGCGCACATTGGACCTATACGTCACCATCGTAACTCTTATCACACGAGGCGATAATACCAAACAAAGAACCGGAGATGTCCCTGCACTACACAAAATTGCTCGTTGCATTTCTTTTGATAGAACGCTACGCACATTATGGCCTTATTTTAGCAGCTGGAGATCATAGATAATGGCTGATGGCCATGCGAGCATAGACAATAGAGGGAGGGGCGTATGTTAAGCAGAGCTGTTACTAAATCGCTATGCGCGCGCGCAAGTCATTATGGTAATGCTAATGGCCGGCTTATGGCATAGTGGCACTATTATTGTTACGGTTATTAATGGGTTGTATCACAGCCTTCTTTACCTCTCTGTGCAAACTTGACGTAATGGTTAAGGAAGTTTTTAAACAAACAAACATCAGGCAAAACATATTCCTTCAATAATCTTTTAGTGAGACAGATTCTCGAATTATGGACACTCAAGTCCTTAAAATACAGGCCCTCTAAAGTTTAGGAGCTGCCTGTCCACGTAAGAACAGTCTTAGGTTTTTATTGTGCAAACGGGGACTCTGTTACTATGGTTGCGACGTCTGTCTCTTGAATTGCTTCAGGTAGTTTTCACAGAATATGTGTTGTCAAGACGGTTTCTCCAACAAATAATAAAAGAAAAACAAAAATAAGGGGTGACCAATGTCTGTGGGATGACCCCACCACAATTTGGCAAAAGGCCATAAGGCATAAACTCAGCCTAAAGTCATCAGGGCACATGTTCCACCGCCTACGCTGATTTTCAGCAAAAGCAAAGAAAGAAAAGACATTTTTGCTAAACACGAAATATATTAGGTATATTAATGTCGGTACAAAACAATTGGTGTGCGAGTCCGATTTGCACGTGGCCGCCTTTTTTAGAATTTATATTACTCTCATTGCTAATATTATATAAAATATAGATTTTTTCGGAACAAATATTTTTCGCGGTGGGCACGCGTGGTGATTAAGCCCATACTCTCTCCCTCAGAGAAGGCCTGTGACCTACAGTGGAACGTTATAGGCTGTTTATAATATTTATTGCTTTGGTATACTCGACAGCACATCTACCTTTATATAACGCGCTCAAGTTTAATTTCGATGTGCTTTAATTTAGGACGACTTCAAGAAAAAGGTTAAGGTTTATTCTATTAATTCGTAGTATATCGTGGCCGTGACGTCGCTTCCTTCCAAGGATATAGTCTGAAAGAAGAAGTAAGTAATTAATAAACAATTT
This sequence comes from Yponomeuta evonymella, assembly GCA_963969515.1. Lineage (NCBI taxonomy): Eukaryota > Metazoa > Arthropoda > Insecta > Lepidoptera > Yponomeutidae > Yponomeuta > Yponomeuta evonymella. The sequence continues at coordinate 4,377,722 of OZ018354.1, forward strand.
TGTTATCTACTAAAAGTTGCGGTACTCCAGTATTTTGAAATAAAGAAACATCATTCCATTCCTCAGTTCGTTCCACCATCCGTTCCTCAATCCATACGATCCGTTCGTATGTCATATAGTTCATTAATGTATCCGAAAATTTCGTTCGTCCGTCATTTCGTTTGTCCGTCCATCCAAAAGTTTCGTCTGTCTGTAAGTTTGTTCGCTCTTCCGTTCGTTCGTTCGTAGCGTTTGCGTCCATTCGGTCCTCTCGTCGGTGGTTCTTCTGTCATCTTTGTCAGCTATCGTTAAGATTGTTTATTGTGAGCATTTCTTAAATTCTTACCATTTTCGTTTCATTCTCACCGAACTCTCGTCGGAAAAACGCCATTTTTCCGTCTGGCTGCTTGATCGTCTGTTTCAGGACTTGGTCGCTCTCCAGCAAGTATATCACTTTGACCTGTAAACGAGAGACTATTGGTGAATCGTGTTTATATAGCAACAAAGTGTTATTGGAATACCACAAAACCTGGTAACAGTTTATTCAGTATGGCTGTTTAAAACACTTTTTAGAATTCTCAGTTGTTTCTCTTTCACACAATCTTCAAACTTAACGCGATCAACTTGAATTAAAAAAAAATATATTTTTTTACTTTTGCTTGTTGTTGTGGTTAACCTATTTCGGTTTCTCTAATTTACTGTCAGTTAACTGTTTATATGTAAGGACAGTTACATATAAACAGATGCACTGAGTGTGTCTTAATGTTGTTTTATCACATCTATTCGAAAAGAGCTAAAGGACTCGTAACCAGAATAGCTCTTTGATCCCAAGGGATGAAAAGTTATTTGAATTTGGAATGTCGATACGAGTATTTCTAGTAAAAGTTCCAATCACCAAAGAGATCAACCACGAACATTGTATGAACAATTAACTAGCTGTAAGATAAAGAAACCGCGCGTGAGCTAACCCAAATTAAAAAAAAAGTTTGTGAAAACAATAGGGGTTAAAGTATGAAATTGCCGTTTTATTGCAATAGGTTCTTTGAATTGACATAGAATCTTCATGGTTTGAGGTTTTCGAATGAAACTTTTTTCAAATGGTTTCTACTATGATGTTCTTTTTTTAAAAAAATGTGAAACATTTGAATATCGACTTTCAATTGTTTTTGTTATTCAATTTAGACTAGAAAGATGGATACTGCGAAAATTCGAGTGATTTTTGAATACGAGTTCCGACGCGGAACTAACGCGGCAGAAATAGCCCGCAATATCAATGCTGTGTTTGGAGAAGGGTCTACTAATGAACGCACCGTGCGATTTTGGTTTAAACGCTTTCGTGATGGAAATTTCGACTTAAAGAACGAGCCACGAGGAAGACCGCCCACACAGCTGAATAACGATGAATTAAGAGAGATAGTGGAAGCCGACCCTAGTCAAACTACCCAGGAATTAGCGGCATGGTTTAACGTTACCTTACCCACAATATTGACTCACTTGCGTCAAATCAATAAAATAAAAAAATACGAAAAATAGGTGCCTCATAATCACTCGAATTTTCGCAGTATCCATCTTTCTTGTCTAAATTGAATAACAAAAATAATTGAAAGTCGATATTCAAATGTTTCACATTTTTTAAAAAAAAGAACATCATAGAAACCATTTGAAAAAAGTTTCATTCGAAAACCTCAAACCATGAAGATTCTATGTCAATTCAAAGAACCTATTGCAATAAAACGGCAATTTCATACTTTAACCCCTAATATAAAAGACGCGCGAAATGGATTCCTCCGCCTTTGTTCGTAATTGTTGACATACTCAAATACGGATTTTTCAGATCAAGTGCAGAAGGTATTAAGCGGCGTAAGTACAGGGCTCTAGCAGAGTCAAGTATTTAGGCCGTTTGGTGTCGAGACACTCGGACCGTGGGGGGTCGAGATGCGACTGTTCCTCAAAGAACTATAGTCGCGCCTAATCGACATCACCAGGGAGCCCAGGGCAGGCTGTTACCTAGGGCAAAGGATAAGTCTCGCCATCCAACGAAGCAACGTAGGCAGCATACTGGGGACCCTTTCCAGAAGCGATCAGTCCCTGTATTACGCTCACCAAGGCCTGAGCGATTCCAATCGTCTAACTGTCAAATTAGTAGATGGTATTTGACAGTTAGGCGATTGATATCGCTCAGGTTTTTGTGCGCAGAATTAGGCACCTGGGCACAGTTTTCATTACTTAGTTAGGTATATTTAATTATAGGTTAAAATAAAAATAGTGAAAATGATAAATTTATGGTAAATAGATAAAAAAGTATTTATTGCCTCATCAGAAAAAAAAACTTCAAACAAAGTAAGGCTTAACTAGTGATGACATAGAATAAGGCAAAAGGTAATGGCTCAGCTGGTGCTGACCCGGATCAGTCCCGGGTTAATATAGTTTTCTATGGTCCCGGGCAGCGCTGATTTTCGGCCACTACCTTCTCCCTGAGATGTTGTGCGGGAGTTATGTTAGGAGGGCTAAAACAGTCAACTAGGCATCTAAAAATGTTCTGGACATCGATTAAAAATCTTATATGATTGTAGCATTATATACTGTTCATGTAGTAAGAAAATACTTACAGTCTTTTTTTATAAAAAATAGTAAATTTACTACTAAAGACTGTTTTAGTGGAATCGATTTTTTTATAAATAAGACTCTTACGGCCTTATTTATAAAAACACGATTCGTCTAAAGCACTCCTAAGAGGCAGTTTATTTAAACTGTAGTTACGTATTTTCCTTGTAAAATCTCCACCTCAGACTATTTTAGTCTACGTTTATCGAGTGTTTTAAGGAATGCTGTTTATTTTTGTAAGTAAGTCTGGCAGACTTTGTTTTCTAAGTGACGTTAAAGCTAACGATAGACATATGAATTGAATAGTTATTAATTTAACGCACTATAATGCATTTTGAACTTTGAACTGAACGGCATAGAGGTGATTCTAGATTTTCAATCGATGTTCTATCTTTTACCTTAGACCCGTCCCTCCTCTCCATTAGCAGTTCTTCGCCAAGCCGGAAGTTGGTGGTCATTACTCGGTCTCCCGAGTGCAGCGTGAAGCTGAAGACCTGGTCATCATCATCGCTCCTGGTGAAGGAGAACACTGGCGAGCCCGACTGGATGAGGTGGTTGAGGTGATCCGTAGCGTCTGAAATATGTGGTTAAAAGAATGGATAACCGGAAAACCGCATCTTCAGTTTGGTTAATTAAACCACTCCTAACAAGCGAGTTTAAAATTTTAATAATCTCATTTTTTATTTTTCTTACTATCTTGTAACTTGAGGCGGTTGAATTATTTTATCTACGTCTGGCTGCAGGGCACAGGCCTTCTCTCAGAGAGAGAGAGAGAGAGAGAGAGAGAGAGAGAGAGAGAGAGAGAGAGAGAGAGAGAGAGAGAGAGAGAGAGATTATCAGAAATTTCAAGCGACACCTCGGACGCTCAGGTTTCTTCACGATCTTTTCCTTTAATATTATCTAGTGCTATTGCTAGTGCTACAACTTCACATTACGTGACTTAGAAAACATAGTCATTGGTACATGCCGATCCGAGACCCACGACCTCCCGAATGTAAGGCTGGCGTTCTACCGCTAAGCTACCGCCGCTCTACACTTTTGCTTATTAACAACAAAAAAAATCTACAAATAAATACATATAATGTAAGTAGGTAAGCAACAAAATTTATCTCTCATTCTTGCATGTAGTCGGAACTTATTAATCAATCGATTAAATCTTTTCTACTTTGCACATCACTACGTATCACACTACATCAATTACTCACACATACACTGTAAAGTCAGTAAGCGTTGTGCAAACGACCTGTGACTATGTTCACTTTACCGCCAAAAAGATCTGTGCGGACTATACTGAGGACAAGGTTTTCAGGTTATACTTTAAATGTAGGTACAGGATGCAGAAAGGTCCCGTAGAACTGGCACGGGTTCAATATTTTAATTTATTTAAACAGTATTTTAGGCCTAATTAACAAACTTGAGAAATAGAAAAAGCAGGATTCGAACCCTCGCCGTCTCTAGCATACCCTGCCAGTGCTCTAGAGCGCAGCGGGTCGGAATTTTCTTTCGTTGTTTCATTCATCAACACAAACAATTTTTACTATGTTCCAATCTCTAAAATTGTAAAAAAGGTACAAACGTTATAAAACGTTTCTATAGTATGTATTATTGAAATTACGTATTAAAATAACTAAGTTTAGCATGCCTGCCTGAAACTAAATAAAAATAAAAAAACTAACATTGAAATAAATAATTTATTAATTTCAAGACGCACGAAAAATAAAAAAATAAAAAAAAGAATTTTAAACTTTTGCTTATTAAAATTTCCATGTTAAACTCAGATCATTATATCACTTTCATCGGATTATTTCTGAACTGAAATAAACCTGTTTAAAAAGCGACACTGAGAGAAGATAGATCAAAATAAATTACAACTAACTTACCCGCTGCTTTCAGTAGTTCCTCAATGTTTTCGCAGCGTACTCGCCTGAACTTCTTACCGGAAAATGACATTGTACCACTATTGATATTATTTTATTTACTCCTCTTTCCACCACCTTATTACTATTGATATTAACCACAGTATATGCGGGAACGAAATTTACACACAACTATGCGGCGAAAGATCACTTAGACCGCGCACAAAATCAGAAACTTTGAAGTAAGTTTGGTGAACTGATTACACATGAAGAATGTATTATTGATACCATGCCTTATCAATAATAAAGACTGATCAGAGCGTTCAGATAAAGATAACATATTGATTCTGTTAACACAGGATACTGACCGTGACGAAGTATAATGCCCGGCAGATAACTTGAACAAAAATCTGCGCAGTCGGGATGAGTTTGCAATGGAAACGTAAGAGCTATGTTTTTTAAATTATTTTATAATTTGACTAAATCCCGAAGAATTAAAGTCAAATCCCGAGTCCCCCGCCACCAACATCCGAAATACGTCCTATGTCAAAGTCATTTGGTCAAGTTATTAGTCGGGCATTATATCTGTCTGTCTCGTTCTTTATGGGAACATTGAAGACAACGAACGACATTTAAGTTCAGGTTGAGTAGTTGTCAATTCAGAAACCGTCGGTTACGTCCAATAGTAGTATGTTAGTAACTTGACTTACCATGTAATAAACATTGCATTTTAGACCCCTAAGAAGTTGTGCCAGATGGCTTTCGGACCAAAACCAGGTCTTAGAACAGCGACTTAAGTGCGAATGTAAGTTAATACTCGTACAAATGTTGCATTTCTAACATAATGTTAAGGTGTGAACTGACCAGGGCCTAGATTCTGTTAATGCATTGTAGTAACATGACAACTGCATGAACATGGCGGTTTTCATTTCATGGCTGCTTTAAGTCTACGCGGGCACACCCATCAAACCTTCTAGGCGTCAATGGTATGAAAAAACACGTCACGTGACCCGACAGTGTACCTGTCATTATACTACAATGCACTAACAGAATCGAGGCCCAGGGCCCCATTTTATAGAATTACAATACACAGTTTACTACGACAATTCGATGTACATTGCAAAGTCCATTAACTCACAGACTAACAAGTAGAAAGAGTCGGCTACGTAATTCTCATAATAGACTATGAATTTTAGTTTTATAAAACGCGGCCTGTCCCTCTTATTAACGGTGATTTCGTATTGCGTTTCAATTAAATGCGTCTATTTCAGAAATAAGCAGCCGATGACGTTTCAGCACCGTAGTTTTAATAGCAAGTTTTATAACCTAAATCACGCTGTAGGTTTTAAAAATTGTTATTACTATCATGGAGATTCCTGTCTTGACACTTTTTCCCAAATGGACTATAATAGAAGGTGAGATTTTTTTACTGATGGCGCTAGGTAGACCAAGTGGCTTCTTCCTTAGTGAAATACTCGAAACGGAAATTAGACGTGAGCTTTGACTGTTACTACGGTGACAATTTCAAAATAAGAAAAATTATCTGATGCTTAATACTAATAGAACGGCTGATTTTTTTCCTTGATCTTTGTTGTGATTTCCCTGTAGAAAAAATTGTTCGTATTGATGATTTTTTTTACTGTTATGTAGATTTTTTTCGTATGTTGTGAAATGTTACATTACAGGTGAAATGTATAGTCAGTCGCCACCTTTAAGTACTTAATGGTATTATGTAATTTGCGTAATGAGTATCTGAGATCGAATTCTCAGCGAAAAGTGGAACAGCATTGAAAATTAGAGTGTGACTGGCTTGTCCGACGATTGCTGTGGTGTCTCTACTATGGAACTTTTCACTTTAAATATTTTAAATATTTGGTCATCATAAGCATGATTGACTGCTGATAAAACGTTTTTCCTCACGATATTTTCCTTCACAGTTAGCGAGTGATATTGCTAATAAGTAACAATCAAATAGAGGTTTATTATACTAGGCAGAACCGTTTTATTAGAATTTAATTTTTTTCAAAGTTTTCCTTTTTCTTTTGTGTTGATGAGTAGAACCTCCATTTCAAGTATACACCCTGTATATATTGTATAGCACAATATAATATCAATCGCAAATATTACACAACCCAATCTAATACCTACATCTGCAAGTGTAAAATAATTAACTTCTCAACACTACAATTGTTTCGATACCGGAACAACATCGATCTTCTAACCACATTGTGTTATTGTAAGGAGATACGATCGGTCTTTCTCGTGGTAGCGGCACGAGAAGGTTTCTCTTCCAAAAGTGACACTTTGTTGTCTTTTGAAATCTACACTTGGAACATCTTAGGCCTTTTATTCACTTTCCATTAGATGAGATAGGCTAAGTGCGAGTCAGTTATACATAAAAAAATAAGGAGACTTTTATCGCATAAAAATATCTTGAAATCCAGTTTAAATAATTATTTAGAAGAAGAAGAAAAAAAAACATTCATTGCACCAACCGTCACCCAAACAAAACACCAAATAAATACAAAACATCTAGCTCTAGCAGATAAAAGAGATATTTAGCAGACAAATCCATGTCAAAGGGGCGTTTCGAAAGAAGACACTCTTTTTCGTGTACCAAAGTAAGGTTTTTTTTACAAGATATAACTGCCTGGTACCATTGATAATGTCAGGGACATGAACGATGTGTTACCCCCTTTATGTAAGGGGGAAACAGACTAATAGATTTTAAATGGCGTGGTTTAAATGGGCAAAGAACGAAACAGCCTAGTTTGCCTACTCTAATTGAAAGCATCGAACTCTTTTGTTGGTCGTATTGAAAGAAAGTGTATTTTACGTTTGGACTCCATTATCTGCCAGACTGCAACAGAGCCTGAAACATAGCTTCTCGATATTTACAGTTTTCTGTTTGGGTGAACTTTACGTAGTAGGTACTTATCTTAAAATGCGCAGTTCCTGAGACGCCCCATTTTAGTGTTTGTGTTTGCCAACATTTTTCGTCTTATGAGTTTATTCTCAGATTTTTATTTTTCGAAATGTCATCTGGTTGCGAAATATTAGCAATTTATATTTTTACTAGCTGACTCGGCAAACGTTGTTTTGTCATATTAATTAGCCTACCACCTATTCTCAGACCTACCAAACATACACAAATAAAATCATAAAAATTGGTGAAGCCGTTTCGGAGGAGTTCGATTACTTCACAGAACAACACTTTTAGACTGGCTAGCTAGTGAGTTGCCATATCCACTAATGAGACAACAAAAACAGCATGCAAGATCGCAGCTCTAATTAAGTTTAGTAAACCAACGACGGTCGGGAGAGCGCGTGACCTTGCCACCGTCAATAGCCAGCACAGGGCGGGGGCTTACTTACCTGCACTCAGCCAGCCAGCGCACTGGCCACTCGTGCACCGCACACGACACGAGACGCGCCATCAGCACCGCCGAAAAAGAAAACGAACTGTCAAAATCGCAACGAAAAAAAAACGCGCACATTCGAAAATTTGGTGTCGTTTCGATCTTCGAATTGTTACGTACGGCAATGTTCGAAGGAATTTGTTAAGAAAATGTGGGTTTCGTCACTGCTTGCCGCGCTAGCGGTGTGTTTTGCCGCAGTCGAGGGCGCGGGCGCCGGCGCCGCCCGCCTAATCTGCTACGTCGATGGCACGAAAACTGACAGCTTTTCCGAGTGCACGCATCTCGTTTACGCGGGAAATGTGAGGGGCGAGAAGCTCGACGCTCTGCTGAAGGAGTACAGGAAAGACAGTCCGCGAATGAAGATTGTTCTAAGAGTGTCCGAGGATGATAAGGTAAGTGGAATGTTAATTTATCTGTAGACTCTTTACACGAATCAACTTTAAATTAAAAGTACCTAATGAACAGTTGTTTTGTTCTACGTTGTACCTACGCTTACACTGGAATATTTTATTATTATGAAACAAAAATATATAAATATGGCAGTAGTTTGACTTGACTACTACCACGTACACTTAAAAACTCAATTTTGCACCTTGGTGTAGCTACGAGCCTCTGATGTATTTAAGTATATATTAATTCTTACGTTAGTTATGAAGCTATACACCGGTTTCTAAATTATGTGTATAAGATTAGATTAGATTATTGCTCACCATACATTATAAAGATACATGAAAAATCTTAAATATCTAAGTATACAACTGGCGGTCTTGTCGCTAAAAGCGATCTCTCTTCCAGACAACCTTAAGATTGATAAGACTGTAAAATGAAGAGAGTAGGTAGGTGTATATAAATTAAGGTAGGTATGGACTGGGATTAGACGACATGTGACGTCCATTGAGTTTGTAACCTTACACAGTTTCTGTGATAACGATAACGATGAGGTGTGTAGTAAGTGCAAAAGTGCACCCAGGAGTCAGTAAAAGCTCGTCCGTTGCCGCTTCAGGCTCATCAAATTCTTTCCGGCGTCAATATAAAATATTTGTCAAAGTCAGTGGGTTCTCACTAGTTTGCTTCCTATTGTAATATTTAGATAGCCCTCAATACATACTCAACAATTTACCTTAAAAATTTCATTCTTTTCTCTATTACGAAAACTTTTGCATCTGTTCAAATGATGAACAAATCAAAAAGATGAATAAATTCAAAACTCTAACAAAAGTTGTTCAAAGCAAACCCTTTATTGGGTAAACTCCTGTATGGTAGGCAGGGACCAAAATGCCTTGCGTTGCACTGGAAATGCGCATTTTTCAGATAACTCAGTACCTACCTAAGTATTACATTCAGAGGTTACGCTACTAGGGTTTTTTTTTTCACTCTCCTCATTTTTACGTAATAGCGGCGCAATGGGTCGCCAATTGTCACTTCCGAACCCATTCAGGGTTGCCAGAAGTCGACAGTTTATTTTCGTAGCATGTCATGGCTAGGGGCCAGAGGGGGCCTGGCCCTGAACAGCGATGGGGTGCCATACCGAATTCGTGTGCGTGTATACACCTAACATCCTAGGGTGGAAACTAGGCCCACCATGCTCCCCTATCTACATACATTTTTCATAGACACAACCCATTTTTTAACTTTGATATTTTCATGATCAGAGTAACATTAGCGTATATTTTTTATAAGAAAAAAAATCCAGCTATACCCAGATTACTTTGTTTTTACCAATAAATTTTCGTGTGTTTTTGTCCTATTTCCATCGTAGATCAATTTCTAATTTTTGTCTTTATATCAATTGGTCTTTATTGCCCACACCAGTATTAGCGTGGGGATAATTAGATAAATTATAAATTGTCTTAATTTTTCGTCATACATTTTCTTTCATTTTATTTTTAAGTCTGTTCTAAAAACTAGAAACCTCTTGGCTTTAGAAGAGCAGAGCGTCCCAAACATATTTTACGCTCGAAATACCGCTTAAAAACAATGTCCCCGAAATAAACACTTTATTTAATATTTACTTAATTATAATTTTATAACATATCAAGGAATCTTGTACGAAAATCTACGAGAATGGATGTAACCTCGAAAAGGGACCTCTTAGTCTCGTACTTGTTCCAGAAAACTCTTTCGGATGGTAACCCTGGACCCATTAGTGATGAAGATCACACACCGCCCCTTTGTTCACGAACAAACGATGACGGAACGTCAAGACAACGTTTCCAAGAAAGTGCGGGCCAAGCCAGCGCTAATTGCTCGTATTGTAGAGGATGTGTTGATATGCTAATCGGTTTTTAACAAAACAATTAGATGGCTTTTTAAGGGGTTACCTGGAGCTAACAAGTGATTTAATGTCGAATGCTGTGTGAGCCTGTAATTGGCAACCTTACAAGACTCAAACTGTATTTTATAACTGTATTTTATATTTTATTATTTTTATACTTAATTATTTAAGTAAAAATGTCCTGTAAGATAAGTAAAATTGTTCGCTTACCTACTAAAAAAAAAGAAGTAAAGACTTGTTCTTGGTCCTACGTTCTAGGCTGTAGATAAAAAAAATGTTATTATGTACCATTATTGAGACTTATAATTTTGACTTTTTGCAAATACTATAAAGATTATTATTATTATTATTATTAAATCCTTTATTGCATTTAAACAGACAGTTTTGCACATAGGCGAGCTTAATGCTACTTAGCATTATCTACCAGCTAACCTAAGTAATTAAGAAAATATTAAATATACAATATTTAAATATAAAATATAGTTTTTACTTAGTGTAGCACAAAAAATGCGAATTAATTAATTAATTAATGCCTGACGTTTCAAAGTTTTTACTTAAATATAAAGATGACTTTTTGGAGAGTTTTTCTTCATTGGGGGCGTTAGTTTACTCCGGCTAGCCATTTGGTCGCTAGATATTTGGTTGTAGAGTCCTAAAAATAACTAGGTATTTACAGAATTGAGAGATACTTTTTTTAAGATCGTTTTTACGATCTGTAATAAACGATATGAATGACTAGTAGACTCATGGAGCCTCGTAAGATGAACTCGATTTTCTCATATTATTTGTCAGAATGACTTCATAGTCATTCAAGCATCACTCCCCTCTACCTAAAGTTCATACTTTGTAATATACCTACTTGTGACCTTTTTTGACGAAAATGCGAAAATCGTTATGAAAGCTTTTATAGGGATTTCGCGATTAAAAATTAACGGTATTATTTATAAAAAATACGAATTCTTGGAACACTTCTCAGAGTCAGTTTAAATTGTCTGTGGTAAAGACTATTACACAGATTATTTAAACTGCCTCAGATCAGTAGTTAAGAGGAATCGTGTTTTTATAAATATAAAATATCAAAAAGTATTTCAAATAAATAACACTGTAAGGTTTTACTCAAGCACAACAACATCTTTTCAAATAAATACTTAGTGCTATATTGCTCCTATACTAAGGAAAATCACACTTTTAGTTGTTTTTTAATGTATTTAGTGTCATATACCACAAATTTCTTCCTAAGGAAATTTACCAAATTATTAAAGATTTCTTTTAAAAAACGTACGTATCATTAAAAAAAAAAACAAGCGTAGACCCACAGGTATGTAGTTCGTTGGTGCTTACGCTCCGTGCCGTAGAAACGCTGAAAGACCCATTGCGTGCAAACATTTTTGATATTTTAGCAACAGAAAATGATTCAGTTTTGGTTTTCAGCATGCGAAGCATTCAGGGCCCCGTTTCAATTAATGGTTTACTTTGAAAATTCGATGTAGGGGAGCGAGGGGCTTGTTGTAACAGGGGTAAGTAGTAACATGCCCTTTTCACTAGGATCTTAAACGCTATTAACGTATTTCTTTGACTCGATTTAACCTATAAACCACGCCGCATCATGTTGCCATAGCCAATGTCCCGCCGGCCGGCGCAGTGAGCGGAAGTGTGCACGTGCTTCATTTCTGCCAGGTAATATAAAATTGTACTGTCGTAAAATTTCGGTTTGCGTATTTAATATCGACTAATTTCAAATTTTTTATATCTTATTTCCATTCAAATTTATCTATCTCTGATAGTGTGTAACAGTTTTTTTGATTGCTAAATTGTTTAAATAGTTATCTTGATAAATGTTGAAAATCATACCATAGGGTTAGTTGTAACAAAATCCCGGGGCTTGTTGTAACGTGTTACAAAGAGTATGAAAGATCATTACAAAGATTGGATAGAGTGTATCATTTGTAAGATGTGGGCACATGTAGGATGTGTTACAGGAGACATTATATCTTTTATTTGTATTAATTGTAACTCAGATGAAGACTGAATTTAATTATAATGAAACCCACCAAATGTTGATTGTATTTGAGTTGATTTTTGATAAGAATTACGTAATACTTACTTTAGAAAGATGTCAATTTAAAAAAAAAACAAAGAATAAATGATTAGAGGTAATATTGTCGTTTTTTTTTGTCGTTACTACTTGCCCCGGTAGATGTTACAACTTGCCCCAAGCACGAGGTAAGTTGTAACACCGCACTTCTTCTAGAAAATAATTGATTGTAAAATAATGACCAATAGTTATGGTATTATTTTTCCTTGATTTGGTAGAGGAAGAGTTACAGTATTCATCCATCTTTATTTAGTAGAAATTTAATCAATAGATTTCAAGATACATTAGTTTTAATGAAAACTGTTACAACAAGCCCCTCGCTCCCCTACTTTGTAAATTCGATTAGCCAACAGACAAGCAGGCTGGGCTGCGTAATACTATACATCGAATTAGTAGTTGCTAGGGTTAACACGAGCACTAGACATAATAAATACTGAATTTGCACGGATTTTTACTCGTTTACTCTTTCGTTTTATAATTTTCCGAAGTTTCGGTACTTTGGCAAGTCCCGTGGTCTCGGTTAATGCTTTCAAAAAGACGCCTGTCACCTCAGCCTTCCGAGACCACGGCACCTGCAAAAGTACCGAAACGTCGGAAAATTGTAAAATGAAAAAATCACAAAAAATAAACGAGTAAATATCCCTCCAAATTCAGTTTTTATTATACATCGAATTTTCATAAAAAAACAACCATGATTTTTTAGTTTTATGAAACGCGGCCAAGATGCTGCGGCGTCAATATAACACCTGTATACATACATACATAAACTCACGCCTACTGTATCCCAGAACGGTAGGCAGAGACCAGGCACTGCCACTTGTCACGATCCTGACAGATCACTTTCGCTTCCTCAACGTTCATCCTGCATAATAATAGGATTACTCGTACCTATATATGTACATACATTGCTACTGACCACAAAGATCCTAGTGATTAGAGCTATTAATAGGATCTTAATACACAATTGCACTCACATAACCATACCTAAGAAAGACTGACATCCGTAAAACAATAATTAACAACTTATAGAACACCTCAAACCGTAATAGCAATTAAAACTGAATGACGGCGTCATTAGTTATCCGCAGACATCCTTGATTAAACTCTCGTTAATCCGGGTATTTGAATGATTGTCATTAAATTTGATGAACTTATTAAGTGTTGTTTGACAGATTAATCGAATTGATGGGCACACTCAGCCAGTGAATTTATTCTCGTGGTATTCAGATAAAAGACAGAACATGGCCTATCCATGTGCTATACTTCAGAAGCAGCCTGTATAGGTACGTCCCACTGTAGGGAACAGGCCTTCTCTCAGAGAGAGAGAGAGAGTATGGGCTTAATCACCATGCGTTCCCAACGCGGATTGGCGATTTCAAGCGCTGAGGTATATGAATAGCTCAGAGTTAGCGAATGGTATTGCTACTATAACTTCACAAATGTACATAACTTACAAAACAAAGTCATAGGTACATGCGCGCACTGGGAATCGAACCTGGGCCTCTCGCTTCCGAGTCCAATGTTTTACCCACTGGGCTACCACCGCTCAGTGCTATACTTATTTGATCGAAATCTGTTTATCCGTTTTTACGTGATTTCTGAGGAAACCACTAAGCATAACTCACACACATTGGTACACACACACATTAGTATAAATGTTTTCACTATTTCATACTAACAAACAGAACTACAACATTTTAGATCGGTTTATGGAAGCATTAAATTCTTAATCTAATCCCGAAGAAATTCAAAAAAGTTTGAAAATTATTGCACACCAAAAAGGTTTTATGTCCTGCGTCGATAAACAAAAATCGACTGTTAAAATCAAAGATATGAAGGTTTCGTTTATCTGAGACACTACTCCTTGGAGGTCTGTGATCTGAGGTAAAAACATCTGACCACTAGCTGACCTTTCAATCAAGAAAAAATAATTCGAGCTCAGTCAGACTGGTCATTAAAAACATTCGAATAATTTCACCTTCATCCCATATATCGAGAGTTGACTTGAGATAAGTGATATAACTTAGATCGATACCAGTGATGGATACGGATCAATACGGTTTTAAGAATTATCTATTAAACACCGTGACCTAATACGGCATCAGGGTTTTCGCTGACTGTATCTATCTACTGAGTGTTGACGATGACGTCATCATATTTTATGTAGGTCGGAGCCGATTCTCATGGGCACACCTTGATGCTCTCGATTCGCAATGGCACACATGACTGTTACTTTTATTAAGGTCCATCACTAGAGCTACCAATGAAAATAAAGTAGCAGTTGTTGGAAAAATGCCTTCTAGTCCTAGGTTCTTGGCCAAAGATTTTAAGCTGTCGATGTTGGTCTACAATTAGCTATAGGTAACTGTGACAGGGACTTTTTGCAAAAACGTATTGTAAAAGGAGATTTGTTTTTATTGTTCTTGGTGGTGCTGGCTGGTAAACATAATAATGGGCCTTAGTAAGGGCATAAAACACCTTTACGCCTATAAAGTCGAACAAAGAATCTGATTATTTTTTTTTCTGGAAAACCACAAAATGAACTAAAAGATTCTTTACAAAATAGTGAATGGCAAAGTGAACTTGTGAACAGTATTTGTTTCTTGTACTTTGAAATGAAGCCAAATCTATTATAGAGACATTTCTATTTCAAGATATTGATCTAAAGACATGACATAAGCGAACACCTGCCTGCGTCCACGATTCGATTAAAGTAAAAAGCGATGCTTATCAACTGAACGAGAAACGAAGGTAACATCGATTAAGAGAAAAAATCCGAGAATGATTTTATTCTTATTTATAAATACCGGATTCCTTATGGAGAAGTGTTTTAAGGAATCGTGTTTTTATATATAACACTGTTATCCATTTCAATAGTACGAAAATTGTCTGTTATCGTATTTTCTTCTATATGTACGATCAAATTCAGGTTTTACGTTGCTTTTGCTTTTGAGTAGGTAACCGACCATGGAAATCGGTGAATTTTAATAAATCACGACTTGAATTAACCGACTTCAATTAAGAGTCGGAGTGGATTTTGATAAGTGTCAGAAAGCAAAAAGTTAATTCGAATATCTCGAACACTAGGTAACACGATTCCTCAAAACACTATTAAAATGCATTAATAATCATCTTCCTCTTTACCCAAGGCGGGTAGTTTAGTAGCGTTTTACACGAATCATGGTTTACTAAAGCTTTTATAAGAAGTTAAACAATTATATTCTACGGAGAGCTAAAATAGTTTTCACAATTCTGCAAACCACCGTGTAGCCGGGAGAGGCCTCCCCACAAAGCGCAATTGAAAACATAACGGTCTTATTTATAAAAACGAGATTCCTTAAGACACTTAAAATGATCGATGGTGGAGATTTTACAAGGAAAAGTGTAGCCACGGATTAATGTACGGAGTTTTAGTTTGGTTTTATAGGAATCGTGTTTTTATAAATAAGGCTGTAAGTTATTGTAAGAGTAGAGCGCGGGGACGCTCTTTAAAGCTTAATATTTCGCAAACGGATTCCTGGATCAAAAATGATTTTCCTACACCCACAATATTTTTAAACTACCAATCCAACAATAACCCTCATTATGGAATAGACACGTAATTCCGTGTGCCGCCGGATTAAGAATAGCGTCACTCCATTTCCTTCCGTGGATGTCGTAGAAGGCGACTAAGGAAATCAATTAGGTACCAGGAGACGGGCAGCAGCGTCTTCCTGAGGTTCCAACCGCATACTGCGATCGCCAACCCGCCTGCCAAGCGTGGCGATTATGGCAAAACCCCTCATGGTTATGAAAACCACGAAGGAGGCCTATGTTCTGCAGTGGGCGTCAAATGGCTGATGATGATGATGATGATGGGATATCCCATAATGTGGGTTATTGTTGGATGCTTTTTTCCCGTCTATCATAGACGGGAAAAAAGCATCCCTAGTTTGGGTGTAGCGGAGGTAGGTACAATATTTTTTTTATGACGTGATTATTATGTCCATCTATGCCAAATTTCTGAGATAAGCCGAGGACAGAAGGAACAGACAGACGGATGGATATAGCAAAACTATAAGAGTTGCTTGTTGACTACGGAACCCTGAAAATCCTATTACATTTTGGTTGATATTCTGAACCTTTTCTAATAAGTATCTAGGTAGACACATAAAAACATTATTTTGCGAGAGAACTCAAACAATGATAAAAGTTTCATAAATTATTGGCGACACTCAACACTTGTCATATGACGTCATCGTTTGAGCCCGATGGAGCGTTGTTGTACCACGTACAGGTGACTAGAATTATTTTTCAATACGTTGTATAAGGAAAAGTATTATTAGTAAAGAAAATATTTTGTCAGGTTGTTTTTATCATTTAAAATGGGCTCTAGTTGAGAAGCAAAAAAATATTGGTATTTAGCGTTTTCTTTCTTACGGTTGGCTGAAAGAGCTCTCTGGAGATGAGTTCGCAATTCGCATTTGCAACTAATTTTCTGTTACATATTTCTCTTTTACTGTACACGATAAAGAACATAAAATGATGTTCGATTTTAGTTTAAGAGAGGGGCCAAAGCTCGCCCGCTCCTATAAAGTGGGTGGTTTATTTTTCTGACGTAGTTTTGCGACCAGCATCGCGCGAAACTGCCAGCTATTTTCTGCAAGAGGTAAAAACTGTATGAGACTGACTAGTATCAATTTGAGGTTTTTGAAAAAAGAATGCCGATTGCTTTTCTAAATTAGTTAATTACACCAAATTCAAGCGATTTGCGTCCAAGTTCACGGGAGGGGCAAAGGCCTGCTCCAGATAGCGTCAAGTGGCGTCTCAGTGGGCGGCGTATAACTCCGAGTTGCGTAACAACCGCTTTGCTTGACTTATGTATGACTCGCCCACTGCCGTGTGGGCTGTCTGTTTTGGCTACAAGCCGGTCACACTTTTTAAAATCTGAGTCTTATTTATATCTAGCAGTACCCGCGACTGCGTTCGCATAGTAAACGGATTAGCCTGCCTATGTCCATACTATGTCGTCCGTGTGGCGCCGGATTAAGAATAGCGTCACTCCGTTTCCTTCCATGGATGTCGTAGAAGGCGACTAAAGAAATCAATTACCAGGAGACGGGCAACAGCGTCTTCCCGTGATTCTAACCGCATACTGCGATTGCCAACCCGCCTGCCAAGCGTGGCGATTATGGCAAAACCCCTCATGGTTATGAAAACCACGAAGGAGGCCTATGTCCTGCAGTGCGCGTTAAATAGCTGATGATGATGATGATGATGTCTAAATGCTAGTGAACGAATTTTTGAAATCGGATAAGTACTTTCGGAGACTTCCCCCTACAAACTTACAAACGTTTCCTCTTTATAATATTAGTATAGTAAGTATAGTATGCCAATAGCATACAAGAAAACACGGTTCATTAAAATACTCCTTAAAAGCAGTTTATAGTCTATGAAAGACTTTACCACACATTATTTAAACTGCATTTGTGGAGTATTTTAGAGGAAGAGTGTTTTTATTAATACTACCGTAAGCTTTTTTAAGGGTGAAGGAAAACATCGTGAGGAAACCTAAGTGCTGAGGTGCTTACATACCTCAGGCAAAGGCTACACGGGATTTTCTATTACACAGAATCTCGAAGCATGTTTCCACAAACTAAACACGTTGGGGTGGGCTCGAAGTTGGACACCCCCCCACCCCCCTATCAACGTAAATAGACGGTTTTACATTGGACGATAACTGTAACGACACGGCATCATTAACGGCATCGTGTTTAGTGAAAAAATGCATCGGGATTCTGTGTCACAGAAAATCACATTGGCGATTTTGAATCTATGAAATGAAAGATTTTGTTCTCTATCCATTGGACAGAAAGGCTCCAGTCATAAGAACGTAATCTGCAGCAGTTAGATGGTAAGAATGTGATAATTTGTACAAGTTTATTTTATCAACGGGCACGTAGCAATTTGCATTTATTATCTACTTTAAATCATGAACACTAAGTGCCCATTTCACGATTCAAACTATTCAGGGTTCGTAATTACATGCAAACTAACCCTGATTTTTGAGCTCTTTTCATGAGCGCGTGCCGTATTTGGAAATGTGAACTTGTACCTATGTTTAGTAGCAAACTGAGTTAACTTCACTTAGAAAAAGAGGTCGCATTAGAGAAGGCCTATTTTTCTGTCTCTATGGGTTTATTTCGTAACGTATCACATACAGATTTTTTTTCGCTGTTTTTTTCTGAACTACAAGTCGACCCGAAGTCAGCGGGTACCATTGTACTTTGACATTCGACAAGCAGAATAATTCTTTACGTGAATTAAATTTTTGATTTCCAATTTCTGATTTCTGTCAGCAGCTGATACACGATCATCCCCAGATCTTAGACCAAAAGTGAACTTTCTGTTTTTCGTTATTTAGTTTCTGTACCATTAATCATGAAACGTTTAGCGTACATTGATACCAAGCGATCATTCGTTTTGACAAAGCCCGAAGTGACAGATGAATCACCAACAATGTTAATCTTGATCCGTAAAATAGCCTCGAATTTGACAGATCGGGTCACGGTCGATGGCCATTGTCATAACTTTGACAGCCATGTTTTTCATTTTCGAATTTGGAATGCTGTCCGGTTGGTTGGTCGCTTGGATTGATATGACAGCCTTTTGTTTTTACTTTTTAATTAGAATCTCTCAAAAACTGCCAAGTCGTCTTAGGAAAAAAAAATAATTTGTTCTAAATTATTTGTAATAATAATTATGTACATAGCAAATTGAAGTCACGATTTTACCTATTTTTTATACTATTGTTGAACCTAGTTACAAGAGTTGTACCAGGTTTCGCTTGGTGTAACTGCACTCTACTCTTCCACGGTCTTTCTCGTGGGTCCTAAAAATACTATTTAACATAATTGAGAGATTGTACAGGAACTTTTTGCAAATACGATCTGTAAAAGAAGTAATTTTTTTTTATTGGTGGCGCTAGTTAGTCCACTGGTTCCGCTTAAAACAGTTCACAGTAGTTAACTTCTATCTGTTTATTTACGCACGCTGTGAAGATTCTTTTGTAAGTGATACAAATGGTGTCTAAGTCCAGAACTGGATACATTTCTACGGACGTAGGTCTACATGACGTAAGCAGCCTGTATGAAAACCTCAGCCTAATTGAAGTACAGTCATCTAAGAAAATCTCTATTCATAGCAAAGTCATCTATTTCACTTAAAAAAAAATAAAGGCAAAATTTCCAAAAGTAAATAAAGTTGGTCTTATGTTTTATGAAACGCAGCTTTTATCAGTTTACGAAGACTGATAGCGCAGAGATCCACCTCACTTTCGTAAGCGACTGTACAACCAAGCCACCTGCTCCATACTCGTATCCTGCGGGCCAGTAACGAGAGCAGACCACTGTGGCAACAGTGACAACATTACGTAACGCTTGGACTACTTCGTAGGGAGTAGAAACAGATGGTACAGACGTTGCACATCGACCTTTACCGGCGTGCACTCTAATCTCTTGCGTTATGGACGATTTTGCAATAATCAACAACCTGATCAACCTTGACGTAAATAAAGGCATCCAAGGGTCGAAATTAGACCTTATAGTGAGAAACACTTAACATAGTGAACATACGACCGCAGACTTGAAAGGTACCAATCATTCGTCTGATTAAGGTAATTTCTTTGCGATGTAGGTTGGTTCCTCAAACGAGCCACTCCGTACTGCAACCGTTGAAACTTGAAATAATACGTCAATTCAACCCCTCGATTGACGTTTTTTTTAGCCTTTTTAGGGTTCCGTACCCGAAGGGTGGCAAACGGGACCTTTGGCACCTTTACTTTGCCTCCGCTGTCAGTCTGTCTGTCTGTCCGTCCGTCCGACCTTTAAAGGGCTCTATCTTTGGACGGTGAAGCGCGAATACGGACCCAAGGTGCGCGCGAGTCCGACTCGCACTTGGCCGGTTTTTTATTTTCAGTTTCGGTTATAATGATTTAAGTAAGGGCCGTTACCTCTGAGATCGGTCTTGAGTGCCAAACAAAACAGCAAGTAAGTCTTCTGTTCCGTCTACCACGTTATAGGGGCAAAAAGCTGTATTTTAACTCTCTGACAATAACCAGCTGACCGACAGAGAGCGATGCAATGCATCGTATCGGGTTAAATATCACAATAACAGGGTTTCCATTACAACATTCGGAGCAGTTATCGTTCAACATTTTGAAGTCGGTCGGTTGTAGAGAGGAGAAAGATTTCTACACATTGCCTCAGTCTGGGTGTATTTCCATGTTTGTGAGGTCCTTGCCTGGTTGCCTTAGAGCACAGGGTACTCTAGTTTGGGACCAGGATAAGTGATTGTGTTGTGTGGAAGTTATTGTTATTACACTTATCTATTTAATTTTAAAGAAGACTACCAGCACAATGTAACAGGGAAGCAGTAACTGCGGAAACAGGAGGCCAATAATTATAAGTCTCCACTTATAAATACAGCATAGTGGGATAGAGAGATAAACATAACCATAAACAACAGATTGTGGGCATAAGCTCACGCGATTTTCCCGAAGGGGTAGGCAGAGACCAGGGTTTACCACCTACCACTATACTGACGTTGTAAAACACAGTACAGGGTTATCTAAACCTATGACGCGGGTTGGAGTTTGTCATTTCAAATTTTGGTTCTATGATTTAAGAAGTATAAAGAATATTGTATCTATCTATCTAAGATTTACTAATTAAATATTTCTCATTTTACAAAATTTGATTGTAATATATTTTGTTTTGGTTTGCTCTGTAGTAGCGCTGTATTATAGTGTTTAATAAAACGAACATTATTCGATGTTAAAAACCTATTTAGAGGCAAAAAATTCCACCCATGCCGGCCCAGAGGTCGCGGGTTCAAGTCCCGGCATGAGTGAAATTTTTAGCCTCTTAATAGGTTTTTAAAATTGTCCTCAGCACGGGTTAGTGCAACAAAAAGAATATATAATTATTCGATGTGACTAAGCTTTTTGTGAATGTTCTAGTTTTGTGTTGCCTGAAGTTTTTTTTTCTCGATGAAGTTTATAAAACTGTGATCTATTGGAGGCAGCGACATCAATAAAGCACGTAAAGCGCGAATGGCATAAAAAGTCCTGAAGGTAAAAGAAAGCACATCTGAGAAAAAATTATAAAACAAAAGTGGTTGTCCAACAAAAATTCTAATTGAAGTGTTCCAGGGATTACACATTTTAGAGATAACCTCGTTTGCCAATTTGTATCGGGCTGGACTGAACATGCAATTAGACTATGAGGAAGTCTTGTCCGCCTACAACGTACTTATTGGTAAATGGTCACAAGTCAAATTATTAACGATACCTTTAATGGACGCTAAAATATAAATCCATTAGTATTTTAATGACTGTGCATACTTTTTTATTGGCTTGTTAAAACTACCTAACCCGCCTACGCGAACCAGAACCAAAAGTTAACCTCTTTTGGGCTGTCCTTCCTTCAATATGTATTGAAATAAAGGTTTTTTAGGGTTCCCTACCTCAAAAGAAAAAATGGAATCCTTATAAACGGATCACTTGGTTGTCCGTCCGTCCGTCTGTCTGTTAAGATCCTCTATCTTCGAAACGCGTTGAGGTATCGAGTTGTTATTAAACTCAGGTCTACACAAACCTTTGAAGCTGCTTTTTAAAATCGTCCTCAGCACGGGTTAGTGCAACAAAAAGAATATGAAAACTTTCAAGTTAACGTAAAAAAAGTTTATGCCGCACAAAATGTACCTATATGTATTTCGACACTCAAGGGAATCAAAATTTATAGGGTACTTTCCGTTGACCTAGAACTACGAAATTTGGCAAGTACTCGTAATATCCTCTTATACTGCAGGTACAGGGAAAAATCTGAAAACTACATTAAAATTAAATAATAAAAAATTGTGTTTAAATTAAAAACTGCGAGACTCGATTGATGAACTATTTACAATATATAAGTAGGTACCTGCAAATTTGTTCAGAACCCTCTGTGGGCGAGTCCGACTCGCACTTGTCCGGTTTTTTATAGGTACCAGATCGTAGGCAAAATTCGGCCATGCCCCATAGCTTTTATTGCTCACAATTTAAGTGCGATAATAGCACAAAAAGTACATCTAGTCTTTTTTTGACTGTACTAATCTAAGTTAGCAATTAAGCCGTCATAAATACGTAACATTAAGTAGTTAAGTATCATAATTACCCTTGACAAGACAATATTTGTTATAACAAATGTCTCAATTACGTTTGCAATTGACTATTTAGTTAACTACTTGACAGCACGCTAATGTTAAATTATAGTTTAAGTTTTACTTTAGATAAATGGGGAGTGCCCTTAACTACAGCTACAAGCTGGCGATATGTGGTACAGTAGGCAGTGAAACAAGAATACACCTCGAGTCTCTGAGTTTTATTGACGCCTACAAAATAATGACATAAAAACAAACGCAATTCCTCTAAAGCATTCCTCCTAAGAGGCAGTAAATGAACTGCCTGTGGTTATAACTTTTCCTTGTAAAATCTCCACCACAGACTATTTTATTCGGCGTTTTAAGGAATCGTGTTTTTATAAGTACCTATAACCGTAAGTATCCAAGTGACGTGGCCGCAAAATAAATAGTGCTGAATAAAATTAGTAAAACAAAACCCCTCTGCCATTCCAATTTCATAATGGTCACAACATACAAACTCTGCAAATCGTTTTAGGTACAGTACTACCACTTTTATAAGTCGCCTCGGCATTGTCCGATGTTGCAGAATAGCGCAACCCACCGCCGACTCCAACCGAATGAAAATATCAGTGAAATAAAGAAATTATTACAACTACATAAGATTTTAATTCCAAAAACAAGTGGACCTGTGCTATGTCGCTGACAAGTACCGAAGGCTTAGACGTCGCGAACGGTGCGGCGCTGCAGCGTGAACTCCAGACATGGCGCCAGAGCCGGATTTTGAGGCCTGGAGACCTATTTTTGAATCACTCGTATGAAATTGTATCGTCGAATGCGACTTAAGTCACACTCGTCTTCTAAGTCGCAAGATGTCGTTTTTCCGTATTTTTGAATCGTTCGCCTGAAGTGTTGCCAGTACAATTTGAAGTATTGTATTTTATCCATTCCACGCAGAAATTAAAAAACCGGAAACTACCGTAACAGAAACGGAACGTAAAACACTGTTTTATTGGCTGTTTAAATAAAAAATCTTTGTCTTTTGTTACAAACAAAACACTACATACTGTCAACTCTTTTTGATTGTTGACACTCAGAATGACAAACAGTACCAACACACATTTATCGTTTTTTGACAATTAATCTACCGATCGCCATGCGAGACGAGTGGTGAGGACCATTCGTTGCAGTCGAGTGATTCAAAAATACGGAATTTCAGATGTCGAACGAAAATCAGTAGAAATCGAGCACTCGACGCGATACGAGTGATTCAAAAATAGAGCTCCTGGAGGCCCTAGGGCAACGAAGGAGCGGAGGCCCCTAATTATTCCCAAATAAAAAATACGAAACAAAAACTACAATGAATACGACGAATTTTTTTTTTTAATTTGAAAAACAAAGAGACGTTATAAGTACTCATAAAAGATTGGCGTTTAATGTTAGTACATATTAGCCTTTTGTGGTGGCCTTTTCCTTGTGGAGGCCCCAGGGCAGTAGCCCCGCCTGCCCTCCCCTAAATCCGGCCCTGCATGGCGCGTAAGCATTATAGTCAATAGCGGACGGGTTCGTTCGCGGGTTCACATGGCACGCTATGATTGGCAAAGATATTTTCGCGTCACGCAAAAATTTGATTTCTGCCCAGGTACATTGTAACTTATAAAAGTGGTGGTACTGTACCAAGAAACCATCCAATCTTCTATTTTTACTGGCACGCAAGAATGACCTCAATAAAAACATGCGTCTTTGAACCACATGTTAAAAATACCCTTTTAATATGTAAGAAAAAGAAGGTTTTACAACAATCGCTACTGAAAATCCCCACCATTTGTGGATTTGTGAAATATTTGTCCACAAACTGCCCCTGTGCCTCAATTAAGTGCCTAGTAGGGTTTTGTGGAATTTTAGGCAGGTGAGGATTAAAAAAATATAATTATTGCGGAACATGTTTCAGTGGAGCCGAAAGTTCATATTTGGCGCGTATGTGGGCCGAAACCGGAACGTTTTTGGCTGAAACCAAAACCGAAATTACAGTGATACTTAATATTGGACTTCGGCTTGCTTGTCTGTTGATTTTATTGGCAAAGTAATATGCACAAAATATAGGTACAAACGGCGGTGGTAGCCTAGTGGGTAGAACCTCGGACTCGGAAGTGGGAGACCCAGGTTCGATCCCCGGTGCGGGCATGTACCTATGACTTGGTTTTCTAAGTTATGTACATTTGTGAAGTTATAGTCGCAATACCACTCGCTAACGGTGAAGGAAAACATCGTGAGGAAACCTGAGTGTCTGAGCTATTCACATACCTCAGCGCTTGAAATCGACAATCCGCGGTGGGCACGTGATTAAGGTGATTAAGCCCATACTCTCTCCCTGAGAGAAGGCCTGTGCCCTACAGTGGGACGTATATAGGCTGCTTATGTATAGCTACAAACATATAGAGTCCAAATAATTGAAGATATGTCGTCATTCATCTCTCATGTAGAGTCTACAAAATAGGTATTGGATGGTGATTTGTGTCTGATATCCGTGTGGCGCCGGATTAAGAATAGCGTCACTCCATTTCCTTCCGTAGATGTCGTAGAAGGCGACTTAGGAAATAAATTACCAGGAGACGGGCAGCAGCGTCTCCCTGAGATTCCAACCGTGTACTGCGATCACCCTTTCTGCCAAGCGTGGCGATTATGGCAAAACCCCTCATGGTTAGGAAAACCACGAGTGAGGCCTATGTCCTGCAGTGGGCGTCAAATGGCTGATGATGATGGTGATTTAAGCTCATATTTGAGTCAAAACCGAACCGTTATTTTTTGGTCGAAAACAAAACCGAAGTGTCGGTCAGATGCTGGGAAACAGTGATCTATGAGCTCGATAAATCCGTTGCAAGAACAACTGGAGGAGACACCTAACGAACACGTCTATGGTATTTAATTAACATGCAACCGAAGTGTGTATTGTTTTAGTCCACCGCGTCTCACAGTAATTATTCTTCTGGTACAAAAGCAAAGTACTCACATCCCTTTTTTGTTCAATAAAAGCACTTCTGCCGTAAGCTCTAAAGGCTACCGTAGGAAAGTGTAGCTGACTGTAAAGCGACTGGTATGTACTCGTAGGTAGTCCACATCCATAAATTAATAGTTTCTTTGTTCAAAGATTTTGAACTTCCGTGATGGTTTAAAACAAAGAAACAAAACGTTTACTGTGAAAATTTAACAATAGAATACGCTGTCAACCCTGAGTACATATTTTAGCATGTGCAATTAGAATGCTCGTTGCTACAGTAAAAATGATCTTATTCCATAACTGACACTAGTTATAACTTTACAAGCTTCTTTTTTTTTTTGAAATCGCCAATCCGCGGTGGGCACGCGTGGTAATTAAGCCCGTACTCTCTCTTTCTGAAAGAAGGCCTGTGCCCTACAGTGGGACGTATATAGGCTGCTTATGATTAAAAAAAAACCTACTATTGTATCTTAAACAATTAAGTAAAAATTATTGTATGATCTTCTTTCATGGTTTGGCTTGAAAGCCAGCGCCAAAGCCCTGCTTTGGTATCATTTTGAGACTGCTCACTTGAATACTCCTAAAGTTCAGGTATTATAGGTAAGTAATAGCTAAAATGTGTTCTGTGTTGTATTAATTTTGTTATGTAACTACTGTGTAATGTTGTCAAATAAAGTTTATTCTTACTCCGTGCGGAGCGAACAAACCCGCTCTTATAAAATAAACTCAAAACGGAACGCGGGCGCGGCGGCGCGGCGGCGAGAACTCAAATAATACATCTACGCTACGACGTATCTACGGTTTTAAGGTTACGTAAGGTTGTCACAGATCGATTTAGTTAAATTTCAATTTCCGTGCTAGGGACACCACGCATTGCGCAAGTTTAATCTATAAACTGGAAAGATAAATCGGTACAATTTTCCAGCTGTCACGCTTTGCATTGCGTTAGATTGCTTTAGCCGTCTCATACGAGTATGTGTGTGCGATAATTACTGCAGTCGATTATCCCGCTATCGGTTGATCAAAGTGTAGTGGAGATTGATAGAGGTAGCTTATTTCATTCGTTTACTCTTGTGAAGGTACAAACTTCAGGATAGAAACAAATAATATGGTAGAGTCTATAGCACATCAAACTTTCATCATCATCATCAGCCATTCGACGCCTGCAGGACATAGGCCTCCCTCGTAGTTTTCCTAACCATGAAGGGTTTTGCCATAATCGCCACGCTCTTGGCAGGCGGGTTGGCGATCGCAGTATGCGGTTGGAATCTCAGGAAAACGCTGCTGCTCACGAAATGGAGTGACGTTATTCTTAATCCGGCGCCACACGGAACAAACTTTACATGCGTGTAGTGTACTCGGTGACAACTAAAATGTTAGGGTTTTTCCGAGTAGAGTGCACGCATTTAGGTTTATGGGATTAGGGTTGGCGATCGCAGTATGCGGTTGGAATCTCAGGAAAACGGTGCTGCCCGTCTCCTGGTAATATATTTCCTTAGTCGCCTTCTACGACATCCACGGAAGGAGATGGAGTGACGCTATTCTTAGTCTGGCGCCACTCGGAACGCTTGATAATATACGTGTCGATAACGGTGCATTTGTTTTACTTTAGGGCCTCCGCTTGTTTGTCTGTTGTTTATTGACAAAGTATGGTGCAAGTGTACAGAAAGTTCTGTAATTTGTTACAGCATGGTATAATTTAAAATGTGGCAGCAAGCGGAAATATTTCAAGCTTTGTAGCGCTGAGGGATCACTTCCTCAGCACAACACTGAGTCAGGTGCCTTTTGTCGCAACTTAGATGCACCACAGGCTACATTTATGGTCCTGTATTATTTATTCGTTTTGCCTGTTGTATATTTAGTTTTCTTTCTGTTTTTGTGCATATTATGTTACTTATTTTGTTTCTGTGATGTATCTTGTTGGTATAATAAATGTCTTTCTTCTTCTTCTACTGGAAACAATATTAGAAGATGTAACTTTTGAATTAAACTGCGTTGTCCGTTAACAAATTTTGCAAAAGCATGTTACAGTCAGGCAAAGAAGTGCAATTTCTTCCACATTTCATGCACTTTGATTTTGTTATCAGTGAATTCCTCCAAAAGTTAGGTTTCGTCCCCTGAAAACATTTTCAAGTAACTACAAAGATTCAGGTAGGTAGTTTCCCTGGCTGCCTCATCTTAACTTATCAACCTGTATTCGGCAATTGAAGATGACATTCAATACGTCGCAATCGCAATGTAGAAATAAAATAGCGTTGCTTCCATTCTTAAGTTTATTCTTTAACGTTTTGTGCTTTTTAAGCGGTGGTAGCCTAGTGAGTAGAACAATGGACTCGGAAGCGAGAGACCCAGGTTCGATTCCCAGTGCGGGCATGTACCTATGACTTTGTTTATTTTCAAAGTTACGTACGTCTGCGAATTTATAGTAGCAATACTACATGCTAACCGTGAAGGAAACCATCGTGAGGAAACCCACGGCTTGGTTGGCTCCGCACGTAAAGCCTTGTCAGCTGTCAGGCTGTCAGGATGGTATAGGTGCTGGGTAACCTAAAGCAATGTTCCAGGCACTGCACGGTACGAGTGGTCTCTTCACACATCTAGTGTGAGTGAAGGTGCTACTGAACGCTGAATAAATCACCTCATTACGTAGATGCAAAGGCCAAAGTTGTGCTTTTGTGAAAACATACTCTAGTATAGAGCAACCAATCTTATCTTGCAACAGAGCCTTACTAAAACAACCCAAATCTCTATGTAAGGGGTTCACGGGTTCATTATTTCCTTCTCAACTCCTAAGCTTGCTCAATGGCACTCGATCTCATTGGTTCAATGCAAACCGCTTTAGCACACGTTTGTGGCTGAGACCCACTCGAGACACGATTTAGGTATTCACCTACATTCCCTGCTTGAAACTCAACAAAAAAAACCCGGCCTAGTGCGAGTCTGTACCTAGCGTTGTAAATATACTATTACGTAAGTAGGTAAGTATTTACTTGCAATGTATTTTCTTTCATTCAGTTTGGGACATTTACCGGGAGCCCGAATCACCTTTGGCCGATTTTAGTTCGGAAACACAATACCCACCTTTATTAATGCGTACTGTAAACTGTATACATCTGTGCCAAATTCAGATGAGTTTAAGCGACATTAAAAACTCTTAGATTTCAACAAAAATTCTCAATCTTAATTTTGATTCATGAATTGGATGGACGCAAATGGATAAGCTTTAGTAACGGTTACGAATTATGATTCAGTGCGAATTAACTTGAATTGGTAACACGTTCTTTCATCAACATTCATGCGATCGAAGTGAATCGCACTTTTATCATTATAGTTACAATGTTTGGGTTAATTTTTACTTTAGCAAGAATGTAGCGCTTTTGCTAGGCTTTATTAGGAATTAGGCTTCTGCATTTGCATACCTAGTATTTATTACGAAATCAAAAGCCATGCACGAATACATGGTTTTACCCGACTGAAAAACGTTATATTGTACACGCGTAAGTATGTATGTATCAATCCACAAATCTGCCTGTAATCGTCCACTCGTCATGGTTCAATTTTGACAGTCAGAAATTGAAGGTATGTAAAAAAATTATCGCGGACAATGTTAAAAATCAAGAAACCCTAAAAAGTGATTAGCCGAAAGATTAGTAAGCATAACCTCCTCAGTTCTGGCCTTAAAATATCAATGGTTTTCAATTGTTATTTTCAAGGTCAGGACTGAGAAGGCTAAATTAGTTTGCCGAAAGAACAGGTATAGGAACAAACTGATATAGGTAGACCTACAAGGAATAGAACAAGAGGTCCCGGCTTATGATATTGAAATTGAAAGACTTATTTAGGGCTTTTCAGCAGTCGAGTTTTTTTAGAATCCGGATTGCGGAAAAGTCAGGACTTAGGATCTGAACGGACTGACGGGCACTTATCCGCAACCCCGAGCCTCGCGGGTGAATGTGCAAACAAGAACATACATATTTATATAGGCACCTATTATACATTTTAATTTCTAAGGTACGCAATCCCAGTAACACCTCAATTAAGAGTTTGTGTTTGACAAAAACTTTTGTTGTATGAGTGTTTTATGAAATTCAAACTCAGAAAAATATTCAGAAAGTTATTTTTTTGAAATACCAGTGTTTAAATAATTTGAATAAATTCCCGCTTTACGCGCTCTAGCACTGTCTTCAGAAATTTACAATAATCGTCCTAGGTGCAAAGTTTAATTAGTTTAACATAGTAAAGCAGTCTAACTGTGCTACAAGAATGTTCATCCTATGTGACACCTACGGTTTTAAGCATTATCTATAACATAGTAAAGCAGTTTAACTGTGCTACAAGAATGTTCACCTATGTGATACAGACAAGAAACATCCTTGGATACAGACGGTTTTAAGCATTATCTGTGAAACAATGCCATTACAAAGCAGAAAAACCACAAAAATAATAAAAAAATAAAATTAACAAAAAAGAAAACTTTTTTGTTCAAAAAGTTGTTGTAAATGACAAACTATAACCTACTTTTTTAAGGAATTCAGAAATAGCCTGTGTAAATGTGGGCATTTGACCGTATGCTAAGTAAATGCTAATGCGTTTCAGCGCTTACTCATTCACTGGTCCAATACCGACCATGGTCCGATATGACGAAGGTGTTCGATAGAGTTCGATCCAGTTATTGTAACATTGTGCCTGATAAAAATCTGCAAAGGATTAGTGTTGCGAAATCGTGAAGGTGACATGGGGGCCAATGCAATCTAGTTTAGAGACAATGATGTTGTATACTTATGTATGTGGTTCATGTAGAGTCTAGTTCAGTCTAGAAGATTTAAATATCTGTCGGGTTTTAATCATTCTTCTTTTCGATACTTGGTAGTATGAACTCTAGACCTGACAAAACGATGACCCTGTTCAAATTATTGTATGCCTCTGTCTATCTTAGAAAAAAGCCGGACAGGTGCGAGTCGGACTCGCGCAAAGAGGGTTACCGGGGGAATAGTTTTTCCGAGCTTTGTCGAAATTCAAAGACAATTTTTTGTATGATTTAATTACAATTAATAATAACAATATTAATTTAATGTATACAGTTTTTAGATTTTTCCTAAAAACTGTATACGACGATATTACTCGCCAAATTTCATAGTTCGAGGTTCGAGTACACTATTTAGATTCCCTTGAGTGTGTCGAAATATACGTTTTTTGTTATTATATAGTTATACGCCGTTACTTTTTGTCATTTTCGCGGTGTATACCTATTATGCCATGCCGTGGGGTGCCGGCTTTAGAATAGTACCCCCCCATCTCTTCCCGCGGGTGCCGTAAAAACCGGCTAAGGGACATTACCAGAAGGTGGGCAGCAGCGCCTTCTGCGAAAATACGATATACTGCGCTCGCCAACCCGCATGCCAAGCGTGGTGAGTAAGGCAAATACCCTCATGGCAATACACCAAAAAACCAGGCCCCCAGTCCCCGGCGGCTCCGCTATTCCTGGCTACGGTAGCGGCCACGGTAACGGCGGAGCAAGGGGTGCTAAGAATCTCCGGCAGAGATCTGGCTACCACCCCCAAAACCGAAAACGACTGGCCCTGGTAACACACAACATTCGCACATTGAGGACAGACGAAAAGCTAATTGAGCTGGAAGAGGAAATGGGTAGGTTACACTGGGATATCCTAGGGTTATCTGAAGTCCGTCGAGAGGGCGAGGACACGATAACCCTGAAATCCGGTAACCTGCTCTACTACCGGGAGGGCGAGCAACAGTCCCAGGGTGGTGTCGGGTTTCTCGTTCACAAGTCCCTCGTAAATAACATTTTGGCCATCAACAGTGTGTCGAGCAGGGTGGTGTACCTAATACTCAGAATATCTAAGAGATATTCGCTGAAGGTCATTCAGGTATACGCACCGACCTCGTCACACTCTGATGAGGAGGTAGAGGCGATGTATGAGGACATTAGTAGGGCCATACATACCTCGGAGACCTATTTTAATGTGGTTATGGGGGACTTCAATGCGAAGCTGGGCACAAGAAGCGAGGGTGAGATGAGAGTGGGGCAATTTGGTTATGGGCAACGGAACCCGAGAGGACAAAGGTTGGCAGACTTCCTGGAGAAAGAGGGACTCTTTATGATGAACTCTTTCTTTCAGAAGCCACCTCACAGGAAATGGACCTGGTTGAGTCCCGATGGTTCCACGAGAAATGAGATAGACTTCATCCTGACCTCCAAGAGACAAATATTCAATGACGTCTCTGTGATCAACATGGTGAAAACCGGAAGCGATCACCGAATAGTAAGAGGCACATTGAATATCAATGTCAAACTTGAGAGGTCTCGTCTCATGAAGTCCACGCTCCGACCTACTCATGCCCATATCCAGAACCCCGAGAACTTTCAACTCGAATTGTCAAATCGCTTTGAGTGCCTGGAGAGCGCCGCATCGGTGGACGAGATCAATAACAGGTTTGTAGAAACTGTCCGTACAGTGGGCTCGAGGTTCTATAGACCCAACCGTACGAGTAGACCACAAAAGCTCTCAAACTATACTCTCGACCTCATGGCTAAACGTCGCGCGTTGTAACTGCAGTCCTCCGAGGATGCTAAGTCATATAGGCAGCTCAATAGACATATCTCAAAGTCTATGCGGCACGATATTCGGTCCTTTAATACCGAACGTATTAAAGAGACTATAGAGCGGAACAAGGGCTCCAAAGTGTTCGCAAAAGACTTGTCTATTGGGCAAAGCCAGCTGACGAAGCTGAAGAGAGAGGACGGCAGTATAGCGTCGACCAAATCAGAGGTGCTGAGGGAGATTGAGAGTTTCTACGGACAGCTATACACCTCAGTCGCAAAACCTGTTAGCAGTTTGAACAAAGATCCGAGAGCCAAACTGACCCGACATTATACCGAAGACATCCCGGACATCAGCCTGTACGAGATTAGGATGGCCCTGAAACAGCTCAAGAATAACAAGGCACCAGGAGAGGACGGAATCACATCAGAGCTCCTGAAAGCGGGTGGAACACCAGTACTTAAAGTCCTTCAGAAGCTCTTCAATTCCGTCGTGCTCGAAGGAAAAACGCCAGAAGCATGGAACAGAAGCGTGGTGACGCTGTTCTTCAAGAAAGGGGATAACTCTCTATTGAAGAACTACCGACCCATCTCGCTTCTGAGCCATGTTTATAAGCTGTTTTCGAGGGTCCTCACGAATCGTCTCGAACGCAGGTTTGATGACTTCCAGCCTCCCGAACAAGCCGGTTTCCGAAAGGGCTTTAGTACCATAGACCACATCCACACGCTGCGGCAAATTATACAGAAGACTGAGGAGTATAATTTGCCATTCTGCTTAGCGTTTGTGGACTATGAGAAAGCCTTCGATTCGATCGAGACATGGGCAGTGCTCGAGTCTCTCCAGCGTTGCCGTATTGACTATCGGTATATCGAGGTGCTGAAGTGCTTGTACAACAGCGCCACCATGTCGGTCCGAGTACAGGAGCAGAATTCGGAGGCAATTCCATTGAGAAGAGGCGTGAGACAGGGAGACGTTATCTCTCCGAAACTGTTCACGAACGCACTGGAAGATGCCTTCAAGCTTCTGGAATGGCAGGGACGCGGCATCAATATCAATGGCGAGTACATCACGCACCTTCGATTTGCCGACGATATAGTAGTCATGGCAGAAACGATGGAAGACCTCGGCATAATGCTCGACGACCTCAGTCGAGTTTCCCAACGTGTGGGCCTTAAAATGAACATGGACAAAACGAAGGTCATGTCGAACGCTCGTGTTGTGCCCACCCCAATAACGTTGGGGAACACGACTCTCGAAGTTGTAGACGAATACGTCTACTTAGGACAAACAATCCAACTAGGCCGGTCCAACTTCGTGAAAGAGGTCAATCGTCGAATCCAACTCGGCTGGGCAGCTTTCGGGAAACTTAGAAAAGTCTTTTCGTCTAATATACCTCAATCGCTCAAGACAAAATTATACAACCAGTGTGTGTTACCAGTGATGACTTATGGCACTGAAACGTGGTCTCTCACTATGGGCCTCATAAGAAGGCTCAAGGTCACGCAACGAGCTATGGAAAGGGCTATGCTCGGAATTTCTCTACGAGATCGAATCAGAAATGATGAGATCCGTAGACGAACGAAAGTCGTCGACATAGCCCAGCGGATTAGTAAGTTGAAGTGGCAGTGGGCGGGGCACATAGCACGCAGAACTGATGGCCGATGGGGCCGAAAAGTTCTCGAATGGAGACCACATATCGGCAAGCGCAGCGTGGGACGACCAGCCACAAGATGGACAGATGACGTCATTCAAGTGGCAGGAAGACGCTGGATGCAGGCCGCTTCCAACCGGTCTTTTTGGAAATCCATGGAGGAGGCCTATGTCCAGCAGTGGACTTCTTGTGGCTGAATGATGATATCTATTACTCAGTACAGCCACCTCTCGTTATGCCTAAGTGATAGCGCGAGTTGGGCATAACGAAAGTTAGGTATAAGGAGGCTTAGGCATAACGAGAGTGTGACATACCCCGACATAGTTCTGAAGCAAGGAAGGCATAACGCTAGACCGACTGTGTAAAGAAAAGTACTTAGTATAGTATAGGTATATAACCATCCTTTAAT
The DNA here is from genome assembly GCA_963969515.1 of Yponomeuta evonymella. Lineage (NCBI taxonomy): Eukaryota > Metazoa > Arthropoda > Insecta > Lepidoptera > Yponomeutidae > Yponomeuta > Yponomeuta evonymella. Next base: position 4,411,729 of record OZ018354.1, read on the forward strand.
AAGTTTTCTCCGCCTTTTCTATTTTTTATAATTACGTTAACTTAGAAGTTTGATTTTTTCACAGCTTTAAAGGACTGTCGACTTGAGTATAATGTGGTTTTAATTTCAACTCGATACCTCCACGTGTTCCCGAGATGAAGGGTCTTGACAGACAGACGGACGGATGTCATCATCATCATCATCATCAGCCTATGCTTGTCCACTGCTGGACATAGGCCTCTCCTATAGCACGCCACTGAGCACGGTCCTCGGCTACTCTCATCCAGCTCTTGCCAGCCGCCTTGCGAAGATCATCGCTCCACCGAGTCTGAGGACGTCCCACACTACGTTTACCGATCCGCGGTCTCCACTCAAGAACTCGTCTACTCCATCGGTCATCAGTTCTTCGGATGATATGGCCGGCCCACTGCCACTTCAGCATGCTAATTCGGTGGGCTATGTCGGTGACTTTGGTTTTCTGTCGGATCACCTCGTTTCGAATTCGATCTTTCAGAGAAACCCCGAGCATAGCCCTTTCCATAGCACGCTGAGCGACTTTAAATTTGTGGACCAGCCCCACCGTGAGTGTCCACGTTTCGGCACCATATGTCATGACGGGTAGGACGCACTGATTGAAGACTTGATGGACGGATGTACGGACGGACAACAAAGTTATCTTATAAGGGTTCCGTTTTTCGTTTTGAGGTACGGAACCCTAAAAACTGAAAAATTTACCTACTATTATAAATGCTGAAGTTTGGATGGATGGACGTTTGTTTGTCACACAATCCTACCAGAATGGCTGAACTCATTTGAATAAAAATTAAAAATAAAAAGTTTAGTCCGGAACGTTTACTTTTGTAGAACCAGCTACTCTTTATCCAGAAAAAAATACACATCAAAATTTCCACGCGAACGAAGTCGTGGGTTAAATTAATTAAGGATTGCGTTTAAAAATACGGGCGTTATAGGCGTTTGCTACTAATAGTACATTATGATACAAGTGTTCTAAGTTAGTCATTACACGCGCGGCATTACTGTAAGCGCGAGCCGTAGGCGAGCGCGGTAAGGAAGCTAAGTGTGTAATGAATGATCAATGCACACGAGTTGCATACGACGTTTTTCAACACAATTGCGAGAAAAAAAAAAACAAAGTTGTATTTTAAAAACCTATTTAAACCTATTTAACTTGTATTGTTAGTACATAACTTGAAGTAGACATTTTTGATAGTAATTAACCACACAGCAGTAACTTTACCAAATACTTACGGAAAATGGCGCGTAAGTTTTGTTTTTCGCACGCCGCACTTTCGATGCGCGCGCAGGGTCAATAAAGGCACAGGAAAAACCGGCTGTTCAGCCGGAGCAGCAGCAATATGTAAAATAAAATAGACTATAAATTAATGTTTCTAAATACGATAGTTAAGCCAATTTGTGTTTATAAATAGACAATTTGATGAAATGAAATGTTTATTTGTCATCTTAACCCCAAAATAACTCAATATTCGTAGAAATATTTAACGTTCTTAGACATAAATTTTTGCTGAAATTAAAAAAAAGTTAATATTACACCACTTGTACGGTGATGTTTTTACAGCACAAGTATACTGATATGCTGAATTATGAAGCTAAAAACGGTGTAATAAGAGTCAATTTACGAGCAACTGTGTTGAAAATAATGTTATCGTTGTCTTGTGGTGTGTACAGTTGACAGCACATAACCTTTAGACAGATGCACTACAATCAATTACTTCAAGGGCTACTTTCAACAAAAATGTAAACTGGACCTGCTCTCGACTGTACCTTAACGTGGCGACAGTATTTAGAAGTTTTGTTTTCTTATGATACCAGAGTACCTACAAACCTTCAGTTTGTTACCTGCTATCAAAGTTAAGTGTCCAATACACGTAGAATTATTCACTTATATTGCAGTAATCACTTTAATCATTCCAACCACATTTGGGCCCTACCAGAAGCAAAAGCGGCCGCTAGTACCACGATAAGAAGGTGCAATTTTGCTTGTGTAGAGGTCAAAACTAAGCTGGTCTACATTGTATGGTAGTGACCCACTACATTTTCTGTTGGAGCTAATAAATCAGACGGAATCGACGCCTGTACGCCGTTTTTGCTATCGAAAGGAAGCTGATTTATCTCTTAAACAACTTCTGATGTCGATGGTCGGAAGAAACCGTTTTCGATTCAACTCAAATAATTTAAAATATAGCCACATAAAAATGCTCCATCGCTAGATGTGAAGAATGGAGATACAGACACTAATCGACATTTTTTGTGTAATTTTTCTTGGTTGGTTAAAGCATATGGTTGTGTAAGTTTTTGTCTGATATTTATTGTATGAATTTTTTGGCTTTGCAAATACATAAATATTATATCTATCCATAAACGTAGTGTAGGACGTCCTCAGAGTCGGTGGAGCGATGATCTCCGCGGGGCGGCTGGCAAGAGCTGGATGAGAGTAGCCGAGGACCGTGCTTAGTGGCGTGAAATAGGAGAGGCCTATGTCCAGCAGTGGACAAGCGTAGGTTGATGATGATATATATCCATGACAAGTTATTGTGTTGTGTGAAAGTTACTATTATTATCTACCTATATTGGTATGTGCATACCACAGAGAGCTTCTAACAGTATCCTTAGTGATGGATAAATTATTTCCAGCGATCCAAAAAATGGTTTGCTTTACCTCTCGCCTGGTCACCTTTGCGCAGCACTGGTAGGACATTTTACATGTCAGAATTTGACATTTGACATTTAAAACGCGCGACTAGCGTCATCGCACTACCCATGCAGGAACTCTCGTCTGGGATCAGGCAAGGCAGGCGGGTTGGCGATCGCAGTATGCGGTTGGAATCTCAGGAAGACGCTGCTACCTGTCTCCTGGCGACCGTGGACCGGACGACGCAGCGTGGCAGGCCCCCCACCAGATGGTCTGACGACCTGATTATGTCTGGCGGGGAGTCGCTGGATGCGGGCGGCACAAGACCGGGAAGCTGGAAAACCATGAGGGAAGCCTATGTCCTGCAGTGGGCGTCAAATGGCTGATGATGATGATGTGTGAATAACTTGTTAAACTGCTGAGTCCGTTAGGTTTAGAGTTTTTGGTGTCATTGGCAAGAGGAAAATTAAATCTATAATCGTGCGAAACTTACTAAATCTATCAGACTGTTCAAAAAAAAGAAAATCAAGCCCAAATATAATTAAAAATACCATCGTGTGAAATTTTCGTGCGTAAAAAATATTTTATTCTTACAATACAATATAGCCAAATGCTATAAAAGGACTACATACCCAGCTCCTACAATACGCGCACCAAATTCTGAATGATTCCAATCGTCTAACTGTCAAATTCCAAACTAATTGCTGTCAAAAACGTCAGGATTCGGACAGGATTTGGTGCGCTTAATGAAGCCTCTGCTTCCACAGTGATTTAATTAATTTCGTTTGATTAACCGTTAACTCCATCTCTTCCTCCGCAGGATCTGCGAGCACTCCTTAAGTTCAAACACGTCCAGGGCTTGGAGATCCAAAACGCCCACGCCACCCTCAACCGCACCATGGTTCTGCAGGCCGTCGAGTCCGCCCGAGCTGCGATCTTGGCTTCAGGCGGGGGTCCCCTTTTCCTCAGTCTGCCAGCGAACCCTGAGCTTCTGGCTAAATACTACGACTTGAGAGCGCTGGTCAAGATCGCGGACCTGATGATGGTCGAGACCCATGAGCTTGGGAAGGCGAAGAAGATGACATACCACCCGAGCCGGCTGAGCGGGCTATGGGATATGATGAATACGGTGAGTTGTGACGTTGCTATGTTGGTTTTGCAGGCGTTTTCAACTTTGCATCACACCAAAAGTACCCTAGGTTTATTTGCAAAGAAAAATAAAAATGCACGAATGGCTGCAGTTTCGCGAGGACTTGTTCTTATTGGGCAGGCATGTTTTAGTTTTAAAAAGAAGCAGTTACAAAATATCATGAAAAAAGTTTACAAACATCTGCGCCAATTTCCATAGCAACAAATCCCAAATTAGTCATACGAGGTAAAAACTAGTAAAATCGCTAGAATCACCAGTTAAAGAAGACGACAACATGACCTACTTACTTCTTAAATGTGAATTATGGTGTCAATGATAGTGCTATAACACGTCTTATCTCAAAGGCATAAGATCTAAGATAAAGTGCATACTTACTTTTAGTGGTTCACCTTCACTCTAAATTAGCACTGACTGGCTGATATTTTTTTAGTTGTGATACTGCGTAAGTACAGTCGACAACACATCAACCTTTACGTCCGTGCACTCTACCCAGTTACGTTACGGGTGACTGCAACTAAAATGTAAATATTGATATGTATGTGCTCCAGTGTACATAATGTACGTGAGTGGAATATACGCGTGAGTGAAATAGGAAAGGAAACAATTTTGATAGAACTTTAAAAATAAAGTAGATATAACATTTTTTTCTAAGCATTTGTGTTCTTGGCTAAATAGGAATGATGGGGATGTCTTAGTGAAGGGCGAAGGGTATCTGAAACCGGTAAGCGTAGTTTCAGGCGTGAGTGATAATGTTGAGATGCCTTCTGATCTAATTCAATCGAATTCTAGCGAGTTTTCCATCGATCGATAGGTTCTTACTTAATATACCTACACACATAAATTCAGGCCTCTATTCTAGAGGGGAAGACAAGACCTTATGAAAAATGCGACATTATAGGAAATAGCGAGATGGTCGCTTGTCAGTGTATTAAATATGAAACTATTCAAAAAAGGAACCGTATTTGTCGCTAGGTTCGAGTGAGTTCGCTTGTCAGTGTATTAAAATCCATAAACCGATACCATAGAACAGAACGTAACACACCTTTTAGCATTTTTTTGGTGTGTTGCCTTTTGGGACAACTCTCAGTTGCGCGTTTGACGTTACCCTATGCGCGGAGACAAATCTGTCTCTGCTGCTAGTGTAGAGGTAAAAACCCAAAATTGAAAAATAAACCATCAAATTCAATCACTCGTAATAAAAACGTCAGCGGTTATCCGACGTAAGTCTTGCTGGAGGCAACTCTCTCTCTAAATATGAAACTATTCAAAAAAAGAACCGTATTTGTCGCTAGATTCGAGTGAATTGTCGGGCTCAAGCGCGACGTTAACTACCCTTCCGAACATTCTGCTAGCTAAGTGTGAAAAATATGGACTGCGTGGTATTTGCTACAATTGGATAAAAAGTTATCTAGAAAATTGTTTACAACTTGTTGAAATATCAAACATAAAACAATGAAATGGAGCCCTGTAGGGCTCTGAATTACAGAAAAATGAATATGGGGTGCCTTAAAGCAGTGTTCATGGACCATTATTGTTTTTATTGTACTACATTAATGATCTTCCGGCAGTAACAAATCATAAATGCATACTATTTGCGGATGACATATCTTTAATAATGCCTAACCAAATTGCACATTTTGAAGAAGAAATAAATAGAACGATTGAAAGTATTTGCGCTTGGCTAGCTAAAAACAATTTGCAAGTTAACCCAAAAAAAACAAAGTATACACTATTTAAAAATATAAAAATGAGACAGATCGTCTTAAAACTAAAATGTAAAAATGAAGAAATAGAAAGAACAACGTGTGCAAAATTCCTAGGCATTAATATTGATGAAAACTTGAATTGGTCACGACATATAGATCAGGTTATTAGTAAAATAAATAGCAAAATTTATTTAATATATAGGCTAAATAATATAGCTGATAGGAAAACTGCACTTCTTGCATATCATGGATGTGTGGCTCTCATAAATACTTTATGGCTCGATCTTATGGGGTAACTCTACGGAGTTGAACAGGGCATTTATAATACAGACAAGATGTATTCGTGCCATCGCGGCCGCTAAACCACTAGACTCTTGCAAACCGCTTTTTAAGAAATACAACATACTTACCTTACCTTGCATGTATATCTTTGAGCTTGTTTTGTAGCGAAACAAAAACTTATTCACAACAAAAAAACAGGCATTAAGCTTTAAAACGCGATATGAAGATAAACTGATATTACCAGCATGTAAAACAACTTTGCACAGCAGAAATTGCGGCTCTATGCTTGTAAGAGTGTATAACAAAATACCTGTTGAATTCCTAAATTTAAGATGGTCAATAAACTACAATTAAATATTTGCATGTTAGAACATATCTAACAGAATGTGAACTCATATAATATCATGCCATCCTAATGTAGGTACCACGTTCTAAGCAAATAAAATTATTTTATTTATTTTATTTTATTAACGCTGCTTCATAATAAGTTGGCCACTTGTCACGACCAACCTCTATCGCTTAAATTCGTAAATTATTGCACGTATTTACTCATATAAATCATAGGTACTTAATAAAAACCTATCATTTATCAACCAGATAAAACAATGAAGTATGGTATGACCTGTTTGGGAACAAACCAGCGATTAAGAATCTTTTACGAATTCAGAAGACCACTGCAAACCAACGATAGACAATAACACTGTAAGCTGACTAATAGAACATGTTATTGAAATAACGAAAAACCTCAAAAGAGTTTCTGTCCACAGTCTGGGTATATTTCTTTATGACGGCCTTAGGTACCTGGTAACCATAGCACAGAGTATCCTAGTTTGGAATCAGGACAAGTGATTGTGTTGTGTGGAAGTTATTCTTATTATTGTTATTATTTGTAGAAATAAGTCAAACTTCGTACAAACAAACTAACAAGTTTAATCAATTCGGGCAATAAACTAAATACAACAATATCATATGACCTTCCAGGATTCCGTGGTGGACCTAGTCATAGGGCTCGGCGTGCCACCATCCAAGGTCGTCATCACCCTGCCAGCTTCAGCCCAGCAGTTCACCCTCCAGAATGAGACGCTCAGCACTCCAGGGAGCCCAGCCTTGGAGGACGGTCCTAAGCAGATTGACCAGGGCGAGCTGTGCAGAATGCTGCAGAAGGGTCGATGGACGCTGGAGAGAGACCAGGATCTTTCAGCGCCGTACGCGTTTAAGTAAGTGAATTATTATAAGTTGACCTCTTTCGGGTGATTAAAAGTTTTTCCTGGATGAACTGTTTTTGGCAAGTCTGTGATGCGTTTTAGGAGTTTAAGCAATTATTTTGAGGCTATATAGGCTATTCTTCAAAGCTAAGTCTTCAACCAGAGCATCTTCCTAGATATGATCTTACTAGACACTAACGGTAGGACTCGTCCACCGATTCAAAGTCGCTCAGCAGCTTAGGAACATGAGACAATGAGACAATTCGCCAAATAAGTAAGCCATAGCCTATAAGATTAGTGGAAGTCACGAACTGGCAAATGCAGCGTAGACGTCCACCAGCTCGCTGGACCAACGATCTGAGGCCGATTGTTGGCAGCGGATGGATGAGAATGTCCGAGGACAGAAAGAAGTGGCGTGACTTGAAACAGGCCTACGTCTAGCAGTGGACGAGTACGGGCGGATTGATTGATTACAGACAGTCTACGATGTTATAACTCCGAGAACAAAATTAGTTCACGCAGGAGTTTTTTAGACTTTTTTTGTCCATTTTTTCTCCAAAATGGTCTAGATTTTGAAATGGACACCTAGTTTAACTTGTAACGTTCATTAAGTCGCAGTTTCTGTGCTACTTTAAATAAAAAAAATGATTTTGATTTTTGATTTTTCACGGCTAATGGAACAACTACGAGTGTGGGAGAAAATACTGAGGAGTTCAGTTGCTAACGAGACTTGCAATTTATTTTTCAAGGAACAAAATCTGGGTCGCCTTCGAGGATTCCTCCTCCATCGACGTGAAGGGCAAATACGCGAGGGTCAGAGGCCTGGCGGGGCTGGCGCTGATGCGGGCGGATCTGGACCGGGGCACCCCCTGCGGGCCTACCCTGAGGGCGGCCTTGGCCAAGGTGCTGAACCAGCAGAGCAGGGCGCCGCGTGCCCTTGTGTTAAGGTCAGTCAAAACGTTGTAGAGCTTTTGTAGCTGTCTCAAGTCGAAGTAAAGATCCCGAGATGTAGATTGATTTGTTGTGATTTCGGCTGCACATTTTCGCATTGCAATATACCTATACCATCCTAATTTCAGTTTATTTAGCCAAACGTTATCTGGAGAAAATAATAATTACAAAGAGAGCTAGTTTCGAACTTCTTTGCTGACTATAGCTGAAATTCTTTTTGATGACCATATTTGATTGGTGAAAACAGTTATGAAATGAATTTATTTGCGAACCATTTTCGATTTATTTGCTGACCACCTGACGCTGCCCATTTGTTTATTTCCCCCTCCAAAATTATTTCTGGCTGATTAAATATTTACTTAATTAATAATATAATTGAACATAAACTTACGCCTGTGTCCCGGAGGGGTAGGCAGAGACCAGGGTCTGCCACTTGTCACGATTCTGACAGATCACTTTCGCTTAATCAACACTCGTTAGTCATTGCATGCCCGCACGCCGGTTTCGGGTAGTTTTTATCTTGCCCTTTGCTAATACATTTAATAATTTCATTGAATAATTTTGGTGCTTTTATGTTTCCGGAAACAAAGTCATCAGAAAATAAAGTCAAAATCAAACACATTGTGAAGTTACAGTAGCAATACCTACCACTCGCTAACGGTGAAGGTAAACATTGTGAGGAAACCTGAGGGTCTGAGCTATTCACAAATCTCATCGCTTGACATTGCCAACTCGCGGTGGGCATTCGTGGTGATTAAGCCTATACCCTCTTTCTGAGAGAAGGCCTGCGCCTTACTGTGCGACGTAAATAATAGGCTTTATTCAATTCAATTCAATAATTTATTATTGCAAAAAAGGTGTTTGTACAAAGGCGAGCTTAATACTAATAAGTATGACTGCTAACGATGATGATGTTTCCAGATCTCTGGAGCAAGAGATCCTGTCTGCGCCGGCGCATGCGCGCGCGCTTGACGCGCTCCAGGTGTCTCCGTACCGCATTACGCAAGTTGTCGACGCAGACGGCGTCATACACTCTGTTCGAGAGGTGAGACGAAACATTTACAACTCTCGTTATTGGTAAATAAGGGGCTCCGTGAGGTAAACGCATATTTCAGCGAGCTTTGGACATTGGAAATATCTTTTCACCTCACTAGCTCGTAAAAGCTCCCCCTCCTTCCCCTCGGACCACCGACAGGTGCATACGTGTCCACTGTCTGCGTTAGTTTAATTTAAAATATTAAAATATTAATATAACTTTGAAAACCAAATAAATCCGTACAACATAATAGGAGTGCATAAAATTGAAGACGTTACGTGCTGGATGATTAGCGCCTGATACTTCGCGGCGTGCTAGCCACCGGTTTCTTCAACAAGAGACTCCAGCGCAGCGGTCAACGAATCCGGCTCGTCCGCGACGGCAACCATCTTGAAGCAGCAACGAATCCACGCCCAATTGCTACAAGATTGGTCCTACCCCACTGCTGGACCCGCCTACTGATAACGTGAGTCCATCCACATCACCAATCAATACGATTATTCGCCACCGCGCATCGTGGGACGGAACGGCAGCCATAATTAAATAGTCGCTTGGCCTAAGCCACTTTTTTTTTTTTTTTGTTTGGTTTTACTGCTTTGTCGCTTGCATTGAAGATGCCGACCTTGGCGTGCGCGGCCTGCCCCAACCCCATAACTAACAAAAAATTTCTCAACTGCGCAGTCTGTCTTGACACATACGATTTGCTTTGCGCAAATGTCTCCGATGAAAGCTTTAAGGCTATGTCTCGAGAAGATAGGGACTCCTGGACTTGCGACATGTGCCGAAGCAAGCTTCCCAAGGGTAGCAATTCGAACACCCCTCTACGCCTGCGATCTGACAAAACATCCTTGGCATCTAACAGCAACGACGTCTCGAACGTGACTGTTCGAGCTAAGGCGGGCGGACTTAGCATGAAATCTCAGCCTGTCGCCTCGTCTCCCGTCGTCCAACCCATGCAAGATGCCCAACTGTGCGCACTCGTACGTGCTGAGATTACACGTGCCCTTGAAACAGAGCTGCCGAAAATTCTTAACAACTCGTTATCAACAAAGCTTGCTCCTATTCAACAGGATTTAATCGAGATAACAAAGTCCATTGGATTTTTGGATAAAAAATATGATGATATCATGGCTCAGCTGAAATCAAGGGAAGATGAGATGAGGGACCTCAAAGCTACCAATACGCATCTACAAGCCACAGTCAAAGACCTCTCTAGCCGTTTGTCTAACCTGGAACAGAATCTTCGGGAAGCCAACATAGAGATTCATGGTCTACCTGAATTTAAAACGGAAAATCTATCTCAGACCATAATGCAAATCGGGACAGTTGTCTCACAGCCCATACAGGACGGTGATATTTTGTCATGCTTTCACGTTGCTAAACGCGACAATACCAGCAAGCGCCCACGCACAGTGGTGGCTAAATTCCGCAGCGCTAGATGCCGTGATTCCATATTGGCTGCTGTCGCGAAGTACAACAAAGATAGTCATCATGAGAAACTGAATACTGGCTGTATTGGTATCGGTGGCGAAAAAATACCAATTTACATCAGTGAACACCTGTCACCTGAGAAAAAGTCACTACAGGCTGCTACTAGAATAAAGGCTCGGGAATTATCATACAGATTTGTGTGGGTGAGGAACGGCAGGATACACATGAGGAAGACTGAAGCCTCTCCAGCTATCCCCATCCATAACATGGACTGTCTTAATCGTGTGCAGTAGTATATTACTCCTACGTGTATTTTTTCCATGTAAATTGCTTTATCTGTTAAATATGTTTCGTATATATTATCAGAATGTAAGAGGAATGAGAACCAAAACTAGTGCCATTTACAAAAATATCTTACAAGACAATTATGACGTGATAATTTTCACTGAGACTTGGTTAAATTCCGATATCTCGGATAGCGAGTTCGTAGACGCTCGATACCAAGTTTATCGTCGCGACCGACAACAGTCTGGTCATAAAAGTGGGGGCGGAGGTGTATTGATTGCTGTATTGAAGGATGTTAAGTCTATTAGAATGAAAAACTGGGATAGTGACTGTGAGGATCTGTGGTTAACACTTGAGCTCGTTATTAACAAAAAACCGTTGCGTTTGGGTCTTTGTGGTGTGTACTTACCTCCTCCGGTTAACATACATTCTTTAAATACATTTCTAGATAATACTAGTGAAGTCCTTAATGAGATTGACAACGTCCTTATTGTGGGAGATCTCAACTTAGGGTTTATATCCTGGACTCTGAACAAAGATGATGGTGTCCTGTCTCCTGATACCAATGCGCTTAATAATTTGGGTCACGCTCTGACTGATTTCGCCGCAGTCTCAGGTTTGAATCAGTACAATGGAATCAAGAATACTCTTGACCGTACTCTCGACCTGGTGCTGTGTAGTTTGCCTTGTGAGGTCACTAAATCAGATAGTCCAATTAGCAGACTAGACCACCATCATCCACCGCTGGATATCTCATTCAATTTCTTGTCGGGCCGGATGCTCTCGCCGGTTCCTCGCACGGATTTTAATTTTCATAGGGCAGACTATGCACGTATGCTTCAGGACCTCAACGCTGTTGACTGGGCTGTACGTTTTGGTGATTGCGGTGATGTCAATCAAATGGTAGAAAGATTTTATGAATCAATAAATAAAATAATTGAAAGTCACGTACCTAAAAGAAAACGTCGACCTCAGGCTTACCCACAGTGGTTCACAAAAGATTTGATTTTGCTTCTTAAAGAGAAAGAAAAGCTTAGAACTAAATACCGCAAATACAAAAATCCTCGTGACCGCCTTGAATACGAAATTCTGCGAGCACGCTGTGGCAAGCTGTTTGGCAAGTGTCATAGTGACTATATCCATAACATTGAAAGCAGCATGAAAAATAACCCTAAGTTATTTTGGAGCTTCGTGAAAAGCCAGCAACATACTACATCTAACATACCTTCTGAAATGAAATTATATAACGCAACGGTCATTGGTGGTAGTATGATTGCTGGCACATTTGCCGCTCACTTCCAATCAACTTTTGGCTCTGCTTCAAGCGCAGGTGTGGATGTGGCACCGACATTAATTTCTCCTTCTGCAAATATTCTTTCATCGGTTAAGCTCGACGAAAGAACAATACTCAAACACATGAAAATAATAAATATCAATAAAGGTCCCGGACCTGATTGTATCCCTCCCATTTTTGTCAAAAGATGTTCTTCTGCACTATCATTTCCCCTTAAAGAAATTTTCAATAAATCCCTAACAAGCGGGATTTTTCCTGAAGCATGGAAGAAAGCTCGTATAGTTCCTGTCCACAAAAAAGGCAACACGGAATGTATTCAAAACTATAGACCCATCTCAATTTTAACTTGTTTTTCTAAGTTATTTGAATCGGTCGTGAAACCAATCGTAACTGCACATACTCAACACTTAATCAGCTTGAGGCAGCACGGTTTCCGTGAAAGACATTCAACTGTCACAAATCTCTCTGCTTACGTCTCTCACTTAATGAAAAGCGTTGATAGTGGTCGCCAAATTGATTCAGTATATACAGACTTTAGTGCTGCATTTGATAAAGTAAGTCATGGTATTCTCTTGACAAAACTTCGCGAACAGTATGGTTTTACGGGACAGATACATGCATGGTTTGACTCTTATTTGAGGAACCGTCCCCAATCAGTAGTAATTCACGGATATCAGTCTGAATCCTATATAGCTTCCTCCGGAGTTCCTCAAGGTTCCTTGCTGGGTCCGGTCCTTTTCGTCCTTTTTGTCAACGATATAGTATCATGCGTCCACCACAGCAGTTGCTCATTATACGCGGATGATATGAAGATATTTAAGGAAGTCATAGACTCTTCCGACGTCTTAAAATTGCAGTCCGATTTAGACAGAGTAGCAGTTTGGTGTTCTATTAATCGCATGGAGATGAATGCCCTTAAATGCCAGCACATTAGTTTTACTAAAAAGAAAAATCCAGTCGATTCCGATTACTACATTAATGGAGAGCAGGTTAGTCGGGTTAATGAGGTTCGTGACCTGGGCATAATCCTGGACTCGACTCTCAGTTTCGTTCCACACATTGACCATATCATCGGCAGAGCGGCCAAACTTCTGGGATTCATTAAACGCTCAACGAAGGATTTCAGATCTGCCGGCACCAGAATTGCTATTTTTAATGCCCTAATCCGCAGCATATTAGAATATGGAGCAGTTATCTGGAATCCTCTTTATGCCACCCACTCCACGCGCATAGAGTCGATCCAACGAGCTTTTACAAGACATCTCGCGTTTGTGTCTCCGGGAATTAGTCATAGATCCTCATACGACGCCAGACTGAATCACTTCAACATGTTGCATCTGTGGAAGCGTAGACAGATGCAAGATTTGATATTCCTACACAATCTAATCAATGGCCGGGTAACATGTGAGGATTTACTTGAACATATTGATTTTAGAGTTCCGAGACCTAACTCCCGACTGAAACAGTCAGCCGTTTTCTCTTTGCCTATCTGCAGAACTAACGTAGGCGTCAATGCACCATTGAATAGAATGCTCCGAACTTACAATGAGTGCTGGAGTGAATTAAATTTGGATATTTATCATGACAGCCTTGGCACATTTAAGTCTAAATTAATTCCTAAAATCTGAAAAATAAATTGTATAAAATTTCTTAATTGCATGCAAAATCTGTACTATCGCTATGTTACAACATCTTGATTGTAATTTAAAGCTATGTACCTAAGTACCATCCTAAATGTTTACAAATGCTGTGTATACCTTTAATTGGCATAATCGCTAGCCCTAAGTCACATTTATTATAAGTTTTGTTATGTTTGCGTGCTTGCTGTTGGTGTACCTAATAAATAAAATAAAATAAAAATAAAAAAAAAATAAAAAGCTCTGTTTATCATTCGAAATCTGCGTGGAAAATCGCACTTTATCCGCTAGCGTGGAAAGTGTTTTTAAAATTCGAATATTTTTATTCAATAAAGGTTTCGTACAATAAATTACATATATATAGAACCTCATTGGTTTCGTAATAGTTTATATTCTCTGCAGCCAGTCCATTGATGATTGAAATGCAAATACTTATTTCATGTCATGCGCCAGCCTCATTTAAAGAATCGCACTGGCCGGCAAGAAAATTTGATTTAAAAAAAAACTTTAAAATTTTCTTCTCTTTATTGAATTCACTTTACTTCCATTATTTTGGTTTGTTTTTTGATAAAATCGAAAGAAATCATAAAATATGAGCGAAGCTAGCAGCGACGAAGATATAAATTAACAGTAATTTAATATTTATTAAAACTGTTTTTCTTGCACCTAACATTTTCCTCGCTTTAGTGAGGTGAAAAGTTGTGTGTTGCGCTCGGCAGCAAAGTTATTTAGCGTCTCGTACCTTTGAAACCCTCGCTACGCTCAGGATTCTATATTTGAACCACTCGCTTCGCTCGTGGCTCAATCCTAGAATCCTTCGCTTGCTCAGGTTTCAATACAAGGTACTCCCGCCAAAAATTAACTTTGCAGCCTTGCATAACAAATAACTATTTCGTTCGCTCCAGTGTAGGCTCCGATTTCACGAAATATTGCGATCCCCTTATATCTCGGAGTGTTGTGAAGATATAATATTCAAAAAAGGCTCAAGAGAGCTGTAAGGTGCGAAAACAATTATTCGAGTAAGTCAAAAACGAAAAAAATTATGGCCGAAATAGTGAAAAAAAAATTCAATTTTCCCAATTTTTTATTTTGGCGCTCGATATTTTGGAATCGAAGAATAATAAAAAAAGTTGGGAAAACTCCTCTGGACAATTAAGGGCCAGTTTCTGAATTGAGAATTTCGCTAAGTAAATAGTTTACTGTAGTGCTGTCTCTTCGAATTTCTCAGAAAAGAGCGTGACAGAACGTTACTTAAGCAATTGCTTAGTGCAATTCTCAATTCAGAAACCGGCCCTAAGTCAGCTACAATTTCAGCTTAAAACAAAGACGATCGGGTTAAGGGTTTGACCAGCAGCCGAACCTTTTTGAAAAAAGTCAAAATGTCAAAACGTCATTTTTCACGTGACATTTTTGAGTCGATTCATTTCCAATGTCGTTTATAGTCGTATGTGGCACGAAATCCGTGAATCGCAAGTGTTACCGCATGGAGCCCCTTTAATGCTGCGTTTATGATCATTAAAGGAGCTCCATGCGGTAACACTAGCTAGCGCCTCCAATGGAAAAAAATATAACTTTTTTTACAGATCGCTTTTGCGAAAAGTGTCAGACCAATCTTTCAATTACGATAAAAGTGGTTTTTGGACCCCACGGCCGTGAACCTGAGGCGAAAAACGCAGGACTTGATAGCATTAACGCCAAAACCGCCCGTTTTTGGCATTATTGACGACCTTGTGGCGCAGCGGTAGTGCATCTGCATACCATGCGAGAGGTCCCGGGTTCGAATCCCGGCTGGGGACAAAAAAAAACCTCAGGTCTTGGATGTTTACATGTTTGTGATGTCGCTGTTTCTGGTTCCCACGACACAGGGTATCCTAGTGTGGGGTCAGAAGCAATGTATGTGCCTGTATGTAAATGTTTATGTTTATGTTTATATGCTATAGGCCCAGGCCCGTGATCTTAGGATCTCGATTATAGCTCTTTTTAAAAATCACTTTTAACATGATTGAGGGATTGGTCTGACACTTTTTGCAATAAAGATTTGTAAAAAAAGAGATATTTGTTCCCTTGGTGGCGCTAGTGTTACGGAGTCCCTTAATTCGTAACCTATGGACAACACGGATGTCCCAAAAATAAACATAGTAAGGGTAATTTTTTTTCAAAACCGGGATAGTTCCACTATTGGTTACTGGAACCAACTAGTAACCAATAGGGGTATTTCTCAGTTTTGAAAAAAAGTGACCCTTACTATGTGTTTATTTTTGGGCCAGCCGAACTGTTGTTGGCGCTTAGTTTTTAATAAATTTGTAATGGGGATCTTGCGTCTAACTTAGATTGGAGTGACGTTGCTTTTATAGTATAGAAATCATTTACCATAGAAATCATTTTCAAAAAATTTAAAAACGTAACAAAAAAAAAACAATTTTATCGAGGTTTTCGGGGTAAAAAAAAGAGAAAATTACAGTTACTCTAATAACAAAAACCAACCTTATTAGATTTAGTTTTGATTTCCTTATTAAATTCGGAACGTTTTGTTATAAAAATTATTTTAGAAAGAAAGAAAGACATATAAAAATTATGTTATAAAAATTATAACAACGAGATACATCACAGAAAAAAACAAACAGATAAGAGATAACTCAAATATTGATAAATGCTTCATACACTATAAGGCGTTACGTGCAAGTTGTGACATCATAATCTGAGCCCGATTTGTAAGGAGCGTTTAATTTTGTACCACGTGACTAGAATGACTTTTCGACAGGTTACATTATGAAAAGTATAGTCATACAGAAAAAAAAACACCACGTTTATTTATGTTTTAACATGGAATTAATCACCGATTATATTAAAACATTTTTCAGTGCAAGTTCTCCATTATAACCTATTTAAGCCGTTGTTGTTTCTAATAAAGAAACAATAAAAGCAGCAATAAATTCCCTCGCCTTTAACTTAGGTACTCATATTAAAGTACATAGTGAGATATATTTTTGGACGCATGCCCAGTTCATATTTTTATCATCTAAGTTAAGAATAAGAATAAGTGGCATGTTTCTGTAATATCTCCGTATTAAATAAATAAATGAAGTAAAGCTATAGTCTATTCATCCATACTTGCCCAATTTAGTAAACAAGATTCTACCCGCAAAGTATTACTTTTTAGTCGAAAACTGCCATATTCCCATAAATGAAGTAACCTGGGACACCATTTTGGATAACACGCTGCTATGTTTATAAGCAAAGTGCACGAACTTGCAAGAAAATATCTAGTTTCGGCATCAAATGCAAATTTTGAGGTTAGAATATTGTTAACTAAATTGGACAAGTAAGGATGAACAGACTGTAAAATAACCCAAGTGTTGGTCAATTGCAGGACACTCGCACTGAGTTCTCTTGCTCCCGGCAAGGTTACTTCGTGCACCCCCGCTCCTGCGCCCGCTTCTACCGCTGCGTCAAGTTCGACCAGCTGTCGCCAGATTATACTGTGAGTATAGTGCAATAATACATTACGATACAAGTGTGCTAAGTTGGTCATTACACGCGAGGCATCATTGTAAGCGCGAGCCGTAGGCGAACGCGACAAGGAAGCCGAGTGTGTACCTAATGATCGATGCACACGAGTTGCCTACGAAGTTTTTTAACACAAGGGGACGAGCAGCAGCGTCTTCCTGAGATTCCAACCGCATACTGCGATCGCCAACCCGCCTGCCAAGCGTGGCGATTATGGCAAAACCCCTCAAGGTTATGAAAACCATGAGGGAGGCCTATGTCCTGCAGTGGACGTCAAAGGGCTGATGATGATGATGATGATTACACACGAGGGTTTATTGTAAGCGCGAGTGGTAGGCGAACGCGGTAAGGAAGCCGAGTGTGTTATGTATGATCAATGCACGCTAGTTGCATAAGAAGTTTTTTAACACAATTGCGAGGAAAAAAATAAACTTGTGTTAACAACACAAAATGTGCTTTATGCATTTTATGAACCGCGATTCTGGCAAGCTTATATCTCTAGGGATCGTATTGTAGAATCGTTATTATAGTGTATGTATGTAAAACACTAAGGATGCTTTTCAGAAAACTTTGCCTCATTCTTTTAATCTCATCACATTTTGTATTTGCTTCAAATTGTCTCTCCCAAAGAACACGTTTCAGGATGTATGCCCTCACTCTGTTTTTTTCTGTCTCGTATTTCTGTGTGTATTTTTGCTAATTTCTGTGAGTAGTTCGCCTTTCTTTTCTTGTCAAGAACCTTGGTCTTCTTATAGACTGTAACTTGTCCTGGCAGGCTCAAATAAATGACATTAACCGACGCATCCACTTTTCCTTCCATTCTCTAAAACGTCTCCAAAACTTTTTATCTTTTAAAACAAAATTTATGCTTGCTCAGTCTCTCCTCTTACCTCTTCTAGACTATGCTGATGTTTGTTTCATGGATGCTACTGAGGTTCTCGTGAATAAGCTCGATGGGCTCCAGAATCTCGCCACCAGTTATATCTTCGGCTTGAGGAAATATGATCACGTGTCAAACTTTCGACGTCAGTTAAATTAGCTTCCTATCAGATTGCGTCGCAACCTGCACATGCTGACCCTTCTCTGTGATATCCTGAGAAACCCCAATGCCCCGATGTACCTGTGGGTAAGATTCTCGCTTCTGCCAGCCAGAACACAGAGAGCGTATAATACTAGAACATTGCAAATCCCAGTCTGCAATACTGAGTTCTACTTCAACGCGTTTTCTGTGCGTTCTCCCCGTCAATGGAACTCTCTACCGAAGGCAATCAGGGATAGTCCAACTGTGTCACAGTTCCGAAGCAAATTGAAAGAGCACTGCATTTCTAATCTATAATAATAAGTATTGAGTATATCTTAATAGTCTGTGTAATATACTTATATGTATGTTTGTTCTTGTTTAGTGTATAGATATTATTTACGTTTAAATTAGGTATATTTTTTTTCATTTTTATATTTATGTAGACATTCGTGTAAGCTGTATGTATATTAGTAAGTAGTATTTTATATTGAAATGTATGTAGCGATAGGTTTTGGTTGCACTTTATCTGCCCTACCAAGCTCTCTTTATTTTCAAAAATTGTTAGGCTGGCTGGAAGAAATTTCTTTTGAATAAGTCCGCCTTTGCACACTCTTATCACAAGCCTGTTATTTAAGTTTTACTTTTGTTAACGTTTTTTATTGTGCAATAAAGTGTAACAAAACAAAGCATTATTAACTTTAGTTCGAACATTACAATAGCACTCGTATAGGCATATACTTACTTTCCAGGTGTTCGAGTTCGACTGCCCCGCCGGTCTGGCGTTCGACAACCGCTACGAGGTGTGCGTGTGGCCTGGCAGCCTGCCGCACTCGCAGGCGTGCCCCGGCTCCTCGGAGATCGCGCCCGTGCCCAAGACGCGATTCGTGTGCCCTGACCATGAAGGTACACTGACTTTGTGATCGCCTGTTTTAAGCAGTGAGACGCGGACACTCTTTCAAATGAGCAGGATAGCTCGCGGCTCCTTGGAGATCGTGCCACTGCCCAAGACCTACTTCTTATGCCCTGACCATGAGTCTATCTATGAAAGTCAAAGTCGAAATTAAATTCAAGATCTAAATCGTTTTAAATGTGGACTTTATCATCCCTACCATCGTAACTATGTATAGTGGCCCTGACCTGAATTTGAAGTATGTTAGCTTTGAAAACCTGTGCCTGTTTTAACCAGTGAAACGCTAATTTTGTGCTGACTGTTTTAAACTGTGAACTTTCAAATGAGTAGAGTAGGCAGTAGCCAGCGCCTCCTTGCATAATGTAAAACAAAGATACTCTACTATGACGCTCTTTCAATCTTGTCAACTTCATAACTCTCTAAAAATCCGGAACATTCTAAGACCTGACCATTTTTTGGCTTCTACGCCGACCCCGAGAAACGCCGTTGGTTCTCTGCCTGCCAAGACCACGGCAAGATGCCGCTGTGTCCTGTCGACGTCATCCCATCTAAAATTCAGAACATTCCGTTAATGTAATTTCTGTGCACAATAAATAAATACTATCTATCTAACATTCTAAGTCCTGAACATTTTCCAGGCTACTACGCCGACCCCGAGAACTGCCGTTGGTTCTTCGCCTGCCTGGACCACGGGAAGGCACCTCTTACAGCCTACGAGTTCCGCTGCCCCTTCGGCCTGGGCTTCGACGCGGCTCGGCTGCAGTGCGACTGGCCCTGGCTCGTCCCGGCTTGCGGGAATATAGCCCGATATGAGGCCGAGGCTTTCGGCTACGCTGGTTCAGCTCTTGGCGGTTAGTATCTGCTTGATGGTTTGTTTGGAGGACCGTATCTTTTACAGAAGATTTTTGCTTACTCTCTGTTTCGTATAAATAGTGGTTTTTAGGCCCATGGCCGAGAACCTAACGCCAAAAACCTAAATCTAGACTGTTTTTCCTCTAAAAACGGACGTTTTCGGCATGAAGTCCCGGGTCCTTCATCCTCTCCTTCATTTTCAGGAGCAGCAGGCTTCCACGGGCAGTCAGCTGCCGCGATCAACGTAGCTGGCCATCAAAGCCTCGCTTCTGGAGCTTCTTTACACAACCTCGTCGGCATCCAAGGTGGTTACCTAAGCCAAGCAGACTCATTGGACAGCAACTTCATCGCCTCCCAAGAGTTAGCTGGATCTTCTGAATATTCCGGGTTGGCGGGGCAAACAAGTCAAGGATCTTTAGGTAACACAGGTTTCGTTCAAGCGACTAGTTATAACAACGAACCTAAATACACTAGTGGTTCGCTGATCTTGGACGAGTATAGACAGCCAAACGCGTATCATAGAGGCTATGTCCAGCAAGGTTTGGGGCAGAACAGTGGAGCTGGTAGTTACGGAAAGACTGTTCAATATCAAGCTAATGTATATTCAGAAGATGACTCGGGAGCGTATGTGCACGACTCCACGGGTGATAAGGCGGAGCCTTACAGACATATCGAAGGTGCTGGTGTACCTTACATCCATGATGATGCTGCCTACAAGCAGTTCAATGATTACCAAAATTACAAACAATACAGTGACTACGACGGAAAATATAAGGAAGACAACAGTGGACAGTACGCCCAAGAGAATTCTGGTGCTTACTACGCTGCTTCTGGTGAAGCAAATGGTGCTTACAAATCCACAGCTGGATCTGTGGATTTGTCTGGTTTTTACCGCAATGACAATTCAGGACAATACAACAGTGATGGTGAGGGTAAATATGTAGCTGGCATCTACCAAAATGGACATAATACTATTTACAACGGCGGACAGAAAACTTTAGGGCACGTTGGAAGTTCAGTCAATATCCATCAGTATGACGGGAATTATGGCAAAGGAAGTAGCCAATACTTAGCTGATTCCAAAGCGTACACCGGTGCTTCCCACACTTTGGCAGCTGGAGCTATTAACGTTGGTTTAGTTGGAAAAACCACGCTCGTAGACGCTGGATACATAAATGAGAATATTGCTGCTCAGAACGCCTATAACGCCGTTCAAAATGCAGCTACCCAGAGGGCTTACAATGCAGCCCAACGGGTAGCTGTCCAGAATGCTTATAATGCAGCTCAAAATGAAGCGGCTCATTATGCATATAACGCTGCTAAAAATGAAGCTGTCCAAAATGCTTATAACAGAGCTAATAATGAAGCGGCTCAAAACGCATACAATGCAGCTCAAAACGAAGCTGTTCAAAATGCATACAATGCAGCTCAAAACGAAGCTGTTCAAAATGCATACAATGCAGCTCAAAACGAAGCTGTTCAAAATGCATACAATGCAGCTCAAAACGCCTACGATGCAGTACATGACGCAGCTGCTAAAACAGCCTACAATTCAGCCAAAAATCTAGCTGCTCAAGCCGCTTATGATGCTGCCCAAATCGCCGATGCTCAAAACTCCTACAACGCAGCTGTAAATGCAAAGATAGCTCAAAATGCATATAACGCTGCAAAATCTTACAGCACAAGTCAAAGTGTCGTCCACCAGGCTCACAATGCTCAACTAGGTTACATTTCTCAGCCATCAGTTGCTATAAACCACTTAGGTACAGACTCTCACAATCTAGACGGTTACAGCTACGTTACTACACCTACATCTTCAGGAATCCCTACAACTTCAACTCCATTCGCTGTTACAACAGCTATTCCGTCCACTGTGACGTATAAAACTACATTCTCACCCGAACCTCCCAAAACCAGTATAAAGCAGATCTTCGGTTACTCTCAACCAGCTGTTACGCTGGTTCAACCTACAGCGGTGCCTGTAAAGTATGTGACTCCAAGAATCGAGATTACTGATCACAACCAAGCAGTGAACTATCAATCAAACCATTACAACTCTGGCGGATCGATTGTAAAGACCGAAACTTCAGGCTACGATTATCCCAAACCCAGCATCAAGTTTGAAGAAGGTATATCATACACAACTCAAGCGCCAGCCATCCAAGTCTCTACATTCAACCCTCAAAGCTTCAGTCATGGAACCGAGCATAAGTACGATAGCGTAGGTTTTGGATACACTACCCCAGCTCCGGCCCTAGCCGTAGAAGAACCTTTTAAGAAGGTCGTCGCTTATACTACTGGACCTGAACCTGCAGTGGCCACTTACGTGCCTCAGTCCTTCAGTCAGCAGACTATACATAAAGTCGATGCAACACAAGTAAACGTGGGATCTTATGGATACGAATATAACCAACCCGAAGTAACTTATGAACAACCCAAAACTGTGGTTCAGTACACAACCACCCGGCCGGCATTACTGCAACCGGTAGTATCCACTTACCAGCCCCAGGTTTATTCCCAACAAACGTTTCATCAAGTAGACCACAACAAAATAAACGCGTATGCTGAAAATAATGCTCAAGTGGGTTACGAATACCAGAAGCCTGAAGTTTCATACGTTGAAGAGCAAAAAACTGTAGAAGTGTCGACGGTTCAGCCTCCTGTAGTTGTTTCTACGTACAAGCCTCAATCTTTCAGCCAGCAGACGATCCATAAAGTTGAGAATTACGTGCCAATAGTGTCAACGCCTGAACCTGAAGTTCAGTACCAATATCAAGAACCTACTTACACGCAACAATCTTACCAAAAAGCTCACTCCAGCCAAGTGCACAGGTATTCGCAAGACGCATCAATCTCCAAAGGCTATGACTATCCAAAACCAGCTGTGAAATTTGTAGAAGCGCCTAAAACCCTAGTGGAAGTTTCTACGGTACAGCCAGCCATAGTTCCCACCTTCAAACCACAGACGTACAGTCAGCAAACTATACATAAAGTGGAGACGCAAACCTACGAGCCAGTTTCGTCCACACTTGCTCCACAAGTGGAATATAAGTATGAACAACCTCAAGTGACAGTATATGAAAACCCGATTCTAAAGTACGCACAAAAAACTCTTCCTATTTATGAGAAGCCAATAACAACAGTTTATAAGCAGAGTTATCAGCCTGCACAACAGTATGAAGTGAAACATATTGACAACCAACAATACGACACTTACTCCCAACAGAACTATAATACCCAAAACCTACAAAACCTAGGCTATTCGTTCAATCAGCCTGAAATACAGAGGAACGTGGAATTTAATTCGCCAAGCTACTCTTTAGCTAGCGATGTTTCACATCAAGTTATCCATCACAATACTGGAAACACTAACTACAAATCTGGTAGCAAGAATGTGGTATTCGTGTCGACCACTCCAGCTGTCTTAGCATATGAGGACCATTACAGCGAATACGAATCTCCTAAGAAAGAAGTGATTTATAAAGCTCAAGAATATATACCACCAAAGAACGAATATCAAGAAACTTACGTGTCATCCTCGGTAGCTCATGTGGTACAACAAGAGCAATTTGGTTCTATACAACATAACCAAGATCAATACGAGTACAAAGAATACGGAATAAGAGTAAAACAACCTAAAAAGATTGAATCTTACCACATTTCTTCCTTCCCCGGAGTGAGCGTCACGTACAAACCTGTTGCTTACGAATCACCTGAAATTCAAGTTGGGTACAACGCAGAGGAATACTTATCGCCAGTCGTATCCACTGCGCAGACAGTTTCTGCAACTAGTAAGGAGTATTTACCTCCCGTTAGCTCCACACAAAAAATATACTTACCCCCCGTGACATCTACTACACCGAGAGAATATTTACCACCTGTCACATCTACCACACCTAAAGTTTACTTACCACCAGTAACATCCACTACGAGTCGAGAATATCTACCTCCTACGCCAACACCCGAGTATAACGCTCCCGAGTACCTTCCGCCTCAAGAAAGTACCTATCTACCACCTTCAGCAACTACCAAACATTTATACAAGTCTTCCACGCCATCTACCACTTACGAATATGTTGAATCAACCACATTTAAAGCACCAGAATATTTACCGCCACAGGAAGAGTCTCAAGTGGTCAATTTCGAGAGTTTCGGTTTGAAAAACAGTGAAGCCTCGTCTAAGATCAAATACAACCCTTACCAAGAAGTTGTCGAGGTCAAGCAGAGAGTTCCAGTTGTAACTTCAACTTACACTCCCGTGACTAGAAAGCAAAATATCGTCGTTCAAAATGCCAAGGCCCATTTACTAGGTTTTGGAACAGTAGGACCAGACGCTGGGCTAGTATCAACATACTCTTCTACCCCAGCTACAATATCCAGTTCTGAAATATATGATCTCATACCTAAATCTGTAACTTCCTCCACTTATGCTCCTATCAAGCAAGAACTAGATGAGGTCACACCGTCTCCTATACCTAGAAGACGGACTAAGTCTAAAGTAGCTGTAGTGACAAAGATAAACGACTTTAATCCTTTATTAGTAAGGAAGCTAGGAGCTGTATGCAGTTGTCAGTCAAACTCACCAGTTTTGGTTCTTAAAGGAAGAAGGCCTAATGTCCAAATTCAGCAAGAATATGACAGCGACTATAGTTCAGATTACGAAGAATCTGGTAGAGGTGATATCGCAGATTATGAGATTGTTAAAACTGGTCCAAAAAGCAATGAACCACCAGCAAGGATAAAAACTGTTACTGTTGCTCCGGTATCCACTACCACCTTCAACCCAATTATTGTACCAGACGATTCGTACTATCAAGATCTCTACGAAAACAACGGTCGATCAGAAACTTACAGCTCCAGTACACCAGCAGTCTATTCCACCACAGAAAGAGTAATAAAAATCCGACCAAGAGTAAAAGCCGTCACTGTTGCTCCTACATACAAAACGGTTATCTTAAATGACGCCACACCGGCTCCTATAATTGTCAATGAAGCTCAGGAATCTCATGCGAACATTGAATCTCAAACTTTTGACAGATACGGCCCAGGTGGTTTAAGAAGTAGAGGCGAAACCTTGCAAGGTTCTGTGGATTGTCAAAGGGCAGGTTTGTTCCGTCATCCTAAGCAATGTAACAAATTCTACGCTTGTAGATGGGACTGTACGAAACAGAGATTCACGCTTCATGTCTTCAACTGCCCTGTTCAATTGAGCTTTGATCCTTCTATTGGTGCTTGCAACTGGCCCAGCCAAGGACCGGCATGCCAAGGTGATACTCTATTGACGAATTCTGTTTAAGAATAATTATAAGGGCCACCAGTGGCATCACTGGTATTACCTGCAGTTGGGACCGAAATATTTGATTTTTAAATACATTTATCCGTATTTTAAATTTGATTAAACTATTAATGATTCGCTTCTGCTACATAATAAATCCAGTCACGGAAGGATAAATAAATTTAAAACCATGAATATAATTACAAATACTTTTTAATAAAAGTATGGATTTGATTAGGTATGTTTTTTTTGGAAATTATTATCAAAATTTTTGTATAATACTTACTGAAAAAATTATGTCGAAAAGGTTTGAAGCAACAAGCTGCTACAATTTCTTCCAAGGACACTTTATTTTGTCTTGGTGCTCGAATTCAACCTCATAATATACAACTTAACAGTGGTGATGTGATGATATACCTAATTAAATTGTCAGTTTTAATCTAGGTTTCGAAAGAAAACCTCTCTAGACCATTGTGGTCGCCATGCCATGAAATATGTGATAAAGCGATATCGATTTCTGATTTCTTTTTGCTGAGATCTTAGTTGTCTCTCTTGCTTTACTTTTAAACGCTTTATTTATTTTCGATTGTTATTGTTTAGTTACCTATTATTTATTTTAATAATTTTACTTGCGTGTGACAATGCAATATTCTTACCAATTAGTGAGTTACCATTTTTTTACTTAATTTTTAACTTACATGGTGTAATGCTGACGTATTTAAAGTGTGAAACCGAAGTCAATTGCAATGTTTTGGGTAGATTAACGCGTAATTTGTAAATAATATGTAATACATTTTTTATTCGAAAATTTTGTTTTATTTAAAGAATACAAAGGCTCATCAACAGTTATTAAATACTTATAAATATCTCACTTGAGCAATAAAATCATATTCATATAGCCTTATCTGCAAAATATTAAGGCAGTAACTGGATCTGCAAGAGCTTAAATATTTAAAGACACTGGTTTCTCAACAGCGGCAAGAGATTCCTTGTACTTAGCCACCACAGGGACAACCTCCTCCTCGAGAAACTCGGTCACTTGTTCCGGGGCCCTTCCGATGAACGTTGACGCATCCAGGATCTTGTCCAACTTCGAGATTATCGGTGCAAAGTAGCCGTCTTTCTTCACACGCTCAATCAGGTCATTGTCCTTACCGTGCTGCTTCACTTGGGCTCCAGCCTCGTGGGACAACACCCGGATCTTCTCGTGGCACACTTGCCGATCGCCGCCAGCTTGCACCATAGCCATAATAATATTCTCCGTCGCCATAAACGGCAACTCCTGGGCTATATGACGGGCGATCACTTTAGGGTAGACCACCAAACCTTGGCAGATGTTCAGAAGAGTTATCAAAGTAGCATCAGCGGTTAAGAAGGCCTCAGCCAGGGTAAGACGACGGTTGGCAGAGTCGTCCAAAGTGCGTTCAAGCCACTGGACCGCGTGAGTGTTGGCAGCGTTGGAGTGGAGTGTGATCAAGTGACGAGCCAATGCGCAGCACCGCTCAGACCTCATAGGGTTCCTCTTGTAGGGCATAGCACTAGACCCAATCTGTGAGGCTTCGAAAGGCTCCTCAACCTCCTTTCGTGAGGCCAGAATCCTAATATCGGAGCACATCTTGTGCACGGTCGCTCCGAGACCTGCCAGCGCTGAGACAACTTCCAAATCAACCTTCCTGGAGTACGTCTGGCCAGTCACCAAGTACCGCTTGTCAAAACCTGCTAACTCTGCCACGCGCTTGTCCAGAGCTCTGACCTTTTCGCCGTCGCCGTTGAAGAGTTGTAGGAATGACGCTTGAGTTCCAGTAGTACCCTTGACGCCTCTGAAGCGGAGATCGTCCCTTGCGCGAGAGAGGGCACGCTCGTCCATCAGGAGGTCACTGAGCCAGAGGGAGGCGCGTTTACCGACCGTCGTGAGCTGCGCCGGCTGCAGGTGGGTGAAGCCAAGGATCGGTATCGTTCTGAAAATGAGACGTGGGATTGTTAAGCTTTGTGCCATACAAATCATTCCAGCTGTGGGAGGACGTAATCGTGGAAACCTAAAGGAAAGGTAAGAAAAACGTTTTCCTAAAATAATTTAAAATCGTAGCTAAAAAAAATCGACAATTACACGACTGTAAGGCACGAAACCTGTGAATTTTTTTGTCGGTAGAGCTTCGAATTAGATTCGAGCACATTGGAAATGAATCGAGTCATAAATGTCGTGTGAAAAATGTCGTTCTGACTTTTTTCAAAAAGGGTAGGCTACAGGGCAAACCCTTAACCCGATCGTCTTTGTTTTAGGCTCAAATTGTAGCTGACTAAATTGTCCAGAGGAATTTTTCTCAAAATTTTCATATCATTCTTCGTTTCCAAAATATCGAGCGCCAAAATCAAAAATTCGGATAAAACATTTTTTTTTTCACTATTTCGGCCATTGCTTTTTTCGTTTTTGACTTTCTCGAATAATTCTGTTTGCACCTTACAGCTCTCGTGAATACACATCTTTTGAATATCATAACTTCACAACTCTCCGACATATAAGGGGATCACACTTGCGAGTCCGCATAGTGCTTCACTCGGTTCAAGCGAATGACTTGATAGGGAAGATCATCGATCTAGGTACCTACATACAATAAATTGAGAATTGTAAACTTTACTTATAAACTGAAGATAGTTAGACCAGTTATTTGAATAACACCTTTTGGACTCACTTGAACTCATCAGCAAAATGCGCCAGCCTACTAATCACAGCGGCCACCCTCGGCAGCAGCAAATCCAATCCGTGCTTCAACACGATCAAGTCCGTGTTGTCCCCGACGTAGCACGAGGTGGCTCCGAGATGTATGATCGGCGCAGCCTTGGGGCATCGATGGGCAAGTGTGTGGACGTGGGCCATGACGTCGTGGCGCACCGCCTTCTCCTCTTCAGCGGCCATTGTCCAGTCGATGTCGTGGACCGCGCCCTCCAGCTCCGAGATTTGCTCATCGCTGATGTCCAGGCCCAGCTCCTAAAAATTGGGGAGGTTCTCGTCAGTTTAGGTACATCCGTGAATCACGTATCACGTGGAACCTTGCACTCAGTTCAGTTATTGAGGGGGGGCGAAAAACAAAAAAAATATCAGCCAATTTCCATTTGTCGTTGAATGCTATCGTTGAAGGACATTCTGAGAACCAAAAGTTTGCCATCAGGACATTTTATAGGCAAGACATTTTGCGGGAGATTTTGCAACGGATCCTATATAAAAAAAAACTGTCTGACTGGTTTCATACTCTCGAAACTAACCTTGCTCTAGGGCCCACAGATGACAATGAGCATAGCTTTTCCTAATTAGAAACCTCTCTTGCCTAATTAATTCCGAACTCGACGGCATTAGCAAACCTTTTCAACTCCCACCGCGGCAATTTCACACTTTCCCTGCGCAGGCGCACCCGACGTTGCAAGACTTCCTTCGGAAACAAAAGGCAAGGGCTTTTGCGTCACCGTTGTTACTAGCGGGTTAGCTAAGCGTCGAAAATTATGGGTGGACCGTTTTGAGGAATCTGTTTGGTCTAAGTAGGTATTCCACTAGTATTACGGCTACATTTATGTGTGGTACCCAAACTACCTCTCTCGCTCACCTCTGTGATTTCGTTGCAGTCACCCAACTAGTTTGAGTGCACGGTACATGTTGATGTGCTGATAACTGTACCTGGTTATACCAATGAAAATGCTACATGAACCTAATTGTGGAGTTGACATTCTGTCACTGTAGGTTACCATTAATACAGTTATTTGGATGGAACGCAAGTGTGCGGTGTTCTACATTCGGCTATGGCCCTTTAAGGCGGCACTTTGGAAGGTTCCTTATTAGACGGACTAGGGTTTCTTGTATTCTGCTGTAATGTAGCCAGGTGTGGACGCGTGTGCAGCTGTACAGCCTTTACATTTGTGTACTCTACTAATACATTACGGACCACTCTGGAAAAAAATGTAAGCGTCGACGCGCTGTCGACAGTACAGTCAGAGATACTCGTACTAATAAACAGGAAAATCTTAGTTACCACTTACTATTTTTAAATTTCCATATACCGAAAACTTTTACTTAAGTTCGGGTCGTTCTTGTCGCAAAGACGTCGATATCAGACTGCCACTGTAAAGATCGATGTACACATGGAGGCACATCGATCTTCAAGATGATTTCCAGTTGACCGTTGTTTACTTGTAGTTAGCTAAAAGTAAGTAACTACAGTCGGCAGATTAACCTTTATAGTTGAGTCGAGTTTACGTAAGTATGTAAAGGTTGTTGCGCTGTCAATTGTACAGTACATAGCTGACCTACCTTTATAGTGTTGCAAAGTTCGTGACGTTCTTAAGAGTTTACTCCTGAGGTTTACTCATTGATGTGCAGTCCACTGTACACCGATAAATACTCGTAACATTGATATTGATTTAGCAACAGAAATTAACAAACATTTAAAAGTAAACATCCTGGTTACACTACATCTAGTTCTCGGTTTGTGGTGTTTTATTCAAAGGATTTAATTCATCAAGATGCAAGGTTGAGTTTTATGCCTCGAACTGTTAATTTGCCCATAAAATTTGAGGCTCAATGGTAAAACACTCAGTGATGTGGTAGGACGAGAATACGAATGTACATTTAGCAGGCGTACTTTATACGAGACCACGAGGTGTAACTTCCGTAGGTATCAAGTTCAAGGAGTCAGAGGAATAAGGGTCACTGACTAATTTAAAACAATTTATGCTCAGGTATAGCTCCGAATAATTTTCTGATAGTCAACACGGCACCGCCGTTTAGGAGCACAATGTCGCTTTCCCCGCCTTGCTCTATTTAAGTAAACTATATTTTCGATGAAAAGATGCAAAAGGGTATGACTAACAAAAGTTATTAGAAAAAAAGTACTGAATGAAGCTCATAAAAACAACAAACCAACAAACGAAAACCAATTCTAACACATAGAACCTAACACCTACTTTAAAAGCAATTTCATCGGAACCGTCATACCGTCCTACTAAATCGCTCGCAAGTAGATAAGATTACACCTGTACATGGCATAGCTAAAACTGATAAAAAGGTACGCCGATAACACGGTGAAATCAACCAGTGACGATACTCGTTCTAGCATAACCAGACATAAGACAAAGAAGTCAGTGAAAAAACTCTTTGAGACGCAAGTGTAAGAAGTGCCAAAGTGAAAATGGTGTCGGTGCAAACAATCGCTACGATAGTAGTAAAAGCATTCAAAATTGTAAGTAGACAAAATGTGTGTGACAAACAAGAGTTATGGTTAGGGTTTCACGGTGAATCCATTACAGATGAAAGTGTGAATTATTAGCGTCGCCGTTGGAGAAAATATACCCAAGGTTAGCGTAGGCTAGACGATAAAACAGTGGAATTCGCGGATTTAGAAGGAAACAATGTAGAATAGTTGGTATTAGTAGCAATGACTCTCCACGATTTATCTCTAATGTATATCGCTAAAGGAAAGAAAGATACGATTGACCGTAATGAAGGCAAAACGCATACCAAGGATTCCTTACTGTACTGATAAGTTGATGAATTTGGTGTTGAAGTTAACAAAGATACTCTGTAATATCATTATTTTAAACATGCTTAGTATGTTAAAATAATAATAAGTTAAATTTAAAGAAGGTTTAGTTTATACAATACGTTATTTGAACAAAACTGCGTATTAAGAAAAACTGTATAACTAACAACTGCTTGATTCGAAGAAAGGATTTCTCTAATTTACCTAACCCAATTTTCTTAATACTATTTGAACATACCTGATCATGTTTAAAATATATAAGTCTAGCAACATTCCTAAACTGAGCATTATTCCATAGAAAGAACATAATTAAAGTGACTCATTTCCTACATTACTCATAACAATTGCCATGACGACGGTACTTACAATCCAGTTTATAAGCATAAACCAAAACAGACACAACTGTTAACCTGTTTAGCAATATAGTAAAATAATTCACATGCATGAAAACTTCAAATCACTGTTAATATACTAGTGCTCCTTATTTTGTTTCTGTGATGTGTCTTCTTGGTATAATAAGTGTCATTCTTCTTCTTCTTCTCCTTCTATAAGCAATGTTTTTAAATTGGGGTATAGCAGGAGTATAGCTTAAGCTCTAGTGGGCCGCCCTCATTTCATATCAAACAGTGATAAGGCCACACCTCGTTGATATAATTAAGGGGCTTTCTATTAATTTTGCACGCTTTGCATCATACATTCGTAAGTGTCACTTTTGATTTTAATGCAAGTATTTTTTAACTTATCACTGGCACTAAGTGTTTACTTTTTACAGAGATAAAGGTAACTGAAGAGGTAACTATGTATAGAAATTGTAGGATAGCTCTACAATCTTTTATTGCCCACTGTGTTCCGTGGCACACACGCAGATCGTCCAAGGTGATATTTTAGGTAACTATTTGTGCAAATAACTTGTAAATCAGGAAAGGGACGAAGGGGATGTTTAAGTCCAGGGACGTTTAAGTCCCCTAACTCATTATTAGTCACTACTAATTAGAAGAACTCTCTGAGAAGCGTGTAGTCGATAGCAAATATATATATAAAAAAATATAGAGAACACTATTGCACAACCAGGTGAAAGAATTACAAATAGTTTCTTATATCTAAGTAGTGGTATACAATTGGTGGTCTTATCGCTTAAAGCGATCTCTTCCAGACAACCTTTGGATGGAGTGGATTGCAGGAGAAATATAGTCGGCAGATGGATGTACATAAAAATCAAACTTCATACGTTTGCAAACTACTCCACTGCATTACGGCTGGTAGTGACTAACGTTCAAAGTAGGTAAATCAGTGAACTAACTTTGAAAGAACTGTCAGGATCAATTCTAGAAGGACCGATTGTTTTAAATGTTTATTACAGTTCGTTAGGAGATCTATAAACTTAACTATAAACTCCATATTGCCCTTTTTACCCGACTGCGGCGAAACCCAAAAGGAGGGTAATGCGTTTGGCTCGTATGTATGATCGATTCTTGTCCCCTCATAATTACTTAACCATTGATCGATAGTGTTTTTTAATGACTTGCGATGTTCATACACAGTTATTAGGGTACTTCCGTAGTCAAAAGGTAAGGGACCCTACTACCAAGACTCCGCTGTCCGCCCGGCCATCCGTCCGTCCGTCCGTCCGTCCGTCTGTCTGTCGCCAAGCTGTATCTCATAAACCGTGATAGTTAGACAATTGAAACTTTCACAGATGATGTATTTCTGTTGCCGCTATAATAACAAATAAAATCAATATTTAAGGGGTGCTCCCATACAACAAACGTGATGTTTTTCCCGTTTTTTGCTCGATATTAATAACGGCAATAGGTAGACTTTTGAAATATTCAAATGTTGTATAGATAAGGGTACGGAAACCTACGTGCGCGAGTACGAATCGCACTTGGCCGGTTTTAATGACTCGCGATGCTCATACATAGTTATATATTAAACGGATCTAATCGCGATTATTTATTAGGTAAAATTTAATTCCCTTAGAAATAATCACGATAATCGCTTTTAGACCCCTTTAATGTTTACCAATAATCAGATTTTGACAAATGAGACCTCAATCGATTCGTCTTATTTGCGCGGGTGTCATAGGCTATAATTATGGAAAAAGCACAAATGCTACAAAATGTAATTTCTTCCTCAAAGTCGCCTGTAACGTTGTATCGTTACCAAACGGAATAGTAATAGTGACAGTACTAAAACCTTGTAGTAAACGAAAGTAGTAGTAAACGTTGGTCTGCGAATAATTTAAAGAGACAAACTGGGCCGCCCTTCGAGCCCTATATGAGGCACGTGTTGCGAGACTCTACAAACACAAGGCAACTTATCTGATATCACTTGTATTACTCACTGTACGCCTTATAGGCACTTGGTATGCGAGGTATGTGCGTTTTTAGGAAATGCGTTAGTCATCTATGCTGTGGTTTTGTTTTGATGGTGAGGTAAGGTCCGGGGGCCTAATACATAAGCAGTCTATATACGTCCCACTGTAGGGCACAGGCCTTCTCTCAGGGAGAGAATATGGGCTTAATCACCACGCGAGCCCACCGCGGATTGGGGATTTCAAGCGCTGGGGTATATGAATAGCTCAGACACTCAGGTTTCCTCACGATGTTTTCATTCACAGTTAGCGAGTGGTATTGCTAGTATAACTTCACAAATGTACTTAACTTAGAAAACATAGGTAAATGCCCGCACTGGGAATCGAACCTGGGTGTGTCGCTTCCGAGACCAATGTTCTACCCACAAGGCTACCACCACCACTCACGGGGGCCTTATAATGCGCACCAAATCTTGTCGAAATCCTGACGTTTTGCGATAGCAATTCGTGCATGGAATTTGACAGTGAGACGATTGGAATCGTTCACGTTTTGGTGCGCGTAATATTAGGTATATTAGATGAGATTAGATTAGAACTCTTTATTGTACACATCAGAGAAAAAGAATAATATATTAAAAGCCTCACATATGTAAGTTTAACAATGATCGATAGAGAGAGAGAACACTTAATTGCACAACCAGAGGAAATAATTACAAATGGTTTCGTACATCTAAGCAACGATATACTTACAATAAAATGATTTGAGAAAACATACTGTTAACTGCTGTCAGATGGTTTTTTTTGTGTGTGTATTTGTGCCAACTGACAGCTGTTAACAGTAGACATTGTTATTGCACGAGAAACCTGACATTGCTGGTATAGAGGTAACGTTGCCTTTTATGTCTCTAACTAATTAATTCAGTCCACGCACACCGTGATAACTCAAAACAAAAGCAGGACCACAATAACACGGAAGATACTTAGGTATTACACCTATGGGGATTGAAGTTAGTTTTAATATGCGATGATCTATTGTTTTGATTGTACTTGTAGTTACCTGCATTACTTTTTCACTACACCACTCATGGCTTATTTGTTACTGCGTAGAAAATCGTATTGCCATTCTATCGTATGGCCATATATTAGGGGTTAAAGTATTAAATTGCCGTTTTATTGCAATAGGTTCTTTGAATTGACATAGAATCTTCATGGTTTGAGGTTTTCGAATGAAACTTTTTTCAAATGGTTTCTATGATGTTCTTTTTTAAAAAATGTGAAACATTTGAATATCGACTTTCAATTGTTTTTGTTACTCAATTTAGACAAGAAAGATGGATACTGCGAAAATTCGAGTGATTATGAGGCACCCATTTTTCGTATTTTTTTATTTTATTGATTTGACGCAA
Organism: Yponomeuta evonymella; assembly: GCA_963969515.1. NCBI lineage: Eukaryota > Metazoa > Arthropoda > Insecta > Lepidoptera > Yponomeutidae > Yponomeuta > Yponomeuta evonymella. The sequence goes on from OZ018354.1 coordinate 4,446,166, forward strand.
GTGAATCAATATTGTGGGTAAGGTAACGTTAAACCATGCCGCTAATTCCTGGGTAGTTTGACTAGGGTCGGCTTCCACTATCTCTCTTAATTCATCGTTATTCACCTGTGTGGGCGGTCTTCCTCGTGGCTCGTTCTTTAAGTCGAAATTTCCATCACGAAAGCGTTTAAACCAAAATCGCACGGTGCGTTCATTAGTAGACCCCTCTCCAAACGCAGCATTGATATTGCGGGCTGTTTCTGCCGCGTTAGTTCCGCGTCGGAACTCGTATTCAAAAATCACTCGAATTTTCACAGTATCCATCTTTCTTGTCTAAATTGAATAACAATAACAATTGAAAGTCGATATTAAAATGCTTCACATTTTTTAAAAAAAGAACATCATAGAAACCATTTGAAAAAAGTTTCATTCGAAAACCTCAAACCATGAAGATTCTATGTCAATTCAAAGAACCTATTGCAATAAAACGGCAATTTCATACTTTAACCCCTATTATTAAGCACACCAGTGGGTGTGCTTAATATATGGCCTCCCTCAAGTGCACCCACTGGTGTCCTTAATATATGGCCATACGATAGAAATGAAAACTTAATGATTACCTAAATTTAGATGACGGCTGAAAGAAAAGACGAAAAACATTTATTTATCGTCATATAGATAATATACAAGACGCATATAAAAAATAACAAATATGGCAAAACACAACAAGTGGGGGACACGAGCTATGTTCATGCGGCGGGTAGGTACCCGGCTGATTTTCAGCAAGCGGCCGGTTTGGAGCAATAAAGTATAAAGTAAGGTAAAGTATATTAGGTATGCATTTTAGCATCACCGACCGACGGAAACCGAGATACCTAATTTAAAGTCACCGCCCCGAGTGTGCCTGTCAGTACCTATCGTTCAAAGCTCAGAAAAAGGGTGACTAAAGAAGATCTCAATTCAAACATCTTCTTTCAATATTATTTTTTAATTACTCGCGATGCTCGTACATATGAGTAATATATTAAACGGGTCTAACCGCGATTATTAGCGTCGGGAATTAAAGGTAATTAAATTTTACCTAATAAATAATCTTCTATCAAACCACAGGATGCACTTTGATGCTCTGACTTTGCCTTGTCCTATCTTGTATTTATTTTTTGGTGATTTGTTTTTCCTTTGTATTTATCATCATCATCATCATCATCATCATCATCATCATCATCAATCAGCCACAAGAAGTCCACTGCTGGACGTAGTCCTCCATGGATTTCCAAAAGGACCGGTTGGAATCGGCTTGCACACGCAGCGTCTTCCTGCCACTTGGATGAGGTCATCTGTCCATCTTGTGGCTGGTCGTCCTACGCTGCGCTTGCCGATATGTGGTCTCCATTCGAGAACTTTGTATTTATGTGATGTGTTAATTGGTCCCAATATATGTCTTTCTTTCTATCAGAGACCCATCAAAATACACTAAACCGGAATGGCTCTTGGGCGTATTTCTGTCTATGGGGCATTCCACTTGAACCCTTTTCCGACGTAGCTTTGACCAGTGGACTGGTTAATTTCACGCAAAGTGCGCGCCGCCGCGTTCTTTTGCGCGGAATTTTCGTATTGTACAATTGGCTTAAAATAACATCGAGAAGAACTACCTATGATGTGTGTTTGGGACTCGAGAGCCGACATACCTACACCACTTTAAAAGCACGAGATATCCGTGGAGTTCCGTTATGTCCTATTTTACGTATGTACTTTATTATTAGTAACTCGTCAGTTACAGTTTCACTAACGTGCATCCGTGACTTATCACGGTGTTAGAGCATTGTTGCAATAAAACAGTTGTTTTGTGCGGAAAAGTTGGCCTTAAGTTCTAGGCTGCGGGTTCTACAAATTGCTATTAGTTACTATTAATTAAAGTACTGTTGGTCATATTTAACGCGGATTATAAGAGAAGACATTACTTTTTGGGGTTCCGTACCTCAAAAGGAAAAACGGAACCCTTATAGGATAACTTTGTTGTCCGACCGTCCGTCTGTCTGTCAAGACCCTTTATAACGGGAACGCGTGGAGGTATCGAATTAAAATTAAAACCGTATACTCAGGGCTACAGTTCCTTAAAGCTGTGAAGAAATTACTTGGGTACAAGTTAAGTTAAAAAAAGGATACGGCCGTTTATGCCGCAAAAAAACGTTTATTAAATTTCGATACTTAAATAGTCAGTGGTAAAGAGATGTACTATTTAATTACAAACTATTTATTCCGCATTTGACGAGTGTTTTAAGGAATCGTGTTTCTGCAAACCGTAAGAGACTGCTAGTTAGGAGACTGCGGAGGACTAATGGTCTTATTTATAAAGATACGTTTCCTTAAAAAAACGTCTCAGAGGCAGATTAAGTAGTCTGCGTTTACCACAGATTATTTAAACTGCCTCTGAGTTGTGCTCTAAGCGAATTGCGTTTGCATAAAAAAGACCGTTAATGTTTAGTTGGTAAGCATATTACTCAGTTATGTTACGAATGACTTTGCAACTATAATGTAAAGGTTAATGTGCTGTCGACAGCACCCAGGGACCTACTTATCAGGCATTAACTCGTAGGCATTAACCCATGTATGTTTTATTATATCGTCTTCTGATAGGGTTCAATCTACATGATCGATTTCAGCATAAAGTCTCTATGAATACATCCATACAAACAGGACGTCCACAATGATCTTTGTAACTTCCTAATGTAATTAATAATGTAACTAACCCAGGTCTTGGACGTTTACATGTTTGTGATGTCGTTGTTTCTGGTTCCCACGACACAGGGTATCCTAGTGTGGGGCCAGAAGCAATGTATGTGTCTGTATGTAAATGTTTATGTTTATAAATGTTTATGTTTAAAAAAATGTTTTAAAAATGTTTAATTATGGAATGCGATTGATGTTAGAATGTGACCTGGAAGCATGAGTAATTAGCGGTTAGTTAGTTGGTTGGATCTATCTTGTGGACCACACGGATCTTACATTACATAAACTCACGTCCGGATCCCGGAGGGGTAGGCAGAGGCGAGAGTTAGCCACTTGCCACGATCTTGACAGACCTCTTTCGTTTCGTCAACATTCATTAGTCGTTGTATGCACGAGCACGTACGCGGGTTTCGGGTATGTTACGTATGTTACGTACATCTGCGAATTTGTAGTAGCAACACCACACGCTAACAGTGAAGGAAAACTTCGTGAGGAAATCCGCGGATTGGTTGGCTCCGCACGTAACTATCCTAATCACCCATATAATTAACAAGACAACCTGTACCCAAGTAATATGTAATCGCTGATGAATCATATCGGCTACAGAGGCAATGTTGGTAGAGTCGACACCAAATTCAGCTTTACATGCTGCGCTTTATTCAGTTGCGTTTTGGTCGAATTGGCAACAAAGGATGCTCTTGACTGTACGAGCGTAAGAAGGACGTTTTTCTTTGCACTTTTTGCACAGAGGCGTTTTTTGGAGCATAACTGGAGGTCACGTGGCCTATTTAAATTGTTTGTCTTGTGACACGTAGGAAGGTATTATGGTGGCGGAATTGGTGGGAAGTAGCAGGGTCTGTATTCTATTAATGCATTGTAGAACAATGACAACTGCATGAACGCGCCGATTGAATGTCATTGCCACTTCAAGTTACTTACTACATTTTGTATCAAACCTTCTAGGCGTCAATGGTATAAAAAAATATGTCACGTGACCCGACGTGGAGCCATCGTTATGCTATATGGTGTGCGTGTAAGAATATTAATCTAATCTAATCTATGGAACAGCGAGGCCACTTGGTACAGGTTACTTACTCAGCAGACGTTATTTTGCCATATTAATAAATTAGCATAGGTACGACCTATTCTCAGACCTACCAAATACCGGCCGCGACCCGACTTATACTTACACAAAAAATTTCATAAAAATCGGTGAAGCCGTTTCGGAGGAGTTCGATGACAAACACTGCGATACGAGATTTTGTGTATATTAGATAAAATGGTAAAAACTAAATGAAAGAAAAATGCACTTACAGAAGCAAGGTCCTGTTGTAATGAAGTTACTCTACTCTTCTTCAAATCGCCAATCTCTCTCTCTGAGAGAAGGCTTGTGCCCCGCAATGGCATGTAACATAAGATGATAATCAACTGTGGATCTTATCACATTCGGCATAAGTGCCAGTATCGAACTAAACAGTCTTGCGGGTGTACAGTACTAAAAACAGCATTACATTAATTACCTTCTGATTTTCTTTTAACCTGCCTGCCTTACTTACCTACCTACTTCCAACGTTTTACACGTTGGAAGTTGGAAGTAGGTAGGTAACCTAGTATAAGCAAAATTGACAAATCAAGAACATACTGATTTCTTCAAACGCTTTCATAAGAAGGTTTGGTAGCCTAATGAAGGTTTGGTAGACTCGGAAGCGGGAGACCCAGGTTCGATTCCCAGTGCGGGCATGTACCTATGACTTTGTTTTCTAAGTTATGTACATTTGTGAAGTTATAGTAGCAATACCACTCGCTAACGGTGAAGGAAAACATCGTGAGGAAACCTGGGTGTCTGAGCTATTCACATGCCTCAGCGCTTGAAATCGCCAATACGCGGTGGGCACGCGTGGTGATTTAGGCCATACTCTCTCTCTGAGAGAAGGCCTGTGCCCTACAGTGGGACGTATATAGGCTGCTTATGATTAAACGCTTTATTATCCTTTTATTGCTTTGCTTAAATAATAAAAAAAGAAATAAAGTTATAGAAAATAATATAAAGTTACAACAACCAAGAGCTCGAAAATAGTTCCGCGCTCTCTCTTTGAGCCTATCCACAGCAAAACCAACCCTAACATCACTATAACAAGACTCCATTCTGCAGGTCCTCAACATCGTGATCCTGGTGCTGTACCGGACAGGCTTCAACGGGGAGTTCCTCGGAGTAGGCGGGACATGGAACCTCAACGAAGAAAAGAATCCGGATGCAGAGATCGTGGCGTCCGGCGTCATAGTGGGCTACCTCATCTACACCCTCGTCCAGGTCATCACCTACCTGTTCGGGACCACTGAGCATAAAAGGTAGGTTCAAAAATCGGTCATCACCTACTTGCTCCGGACCACTGAGCATAAAAGTTGCGTTATTAGTCATCACCTACATGTTCGCCATTGAGCATAAAAGGTGGGCTCCAGAATTGGCCATCACTGTGCAGGTCATCACCTACCTGTTCGGGACCACTGAGCATAAAAGGTAGGTTCAAGAATTGGTCATCACCTATCTGCTCCGGACCACTGAGCATAAAAGTTGGGTTCAAGAATTAGTCATCACCTATATGTTCGAGACCACTGGGCATAAAAGGTAGGTTCAAAAATTGGTCACCACCTATCTGCTCCGGACCACTGAGCATAAAAGTTGGGTTCAAGAATTAGTCACCCCTATCTGCTCCGGACCTGTCTCACAAATCTGACCAACTGTGACAAGGACGGGGGAGGGGTAAAGAAATCACGAAATTAGTGCGACGATCTTTGTGGATGACCCCCAATAACAAATATAAATTTACAAACAGTAAAAAATATTTTAGCATTTAATGTGGTTGAGGTTGACACTTCTTACTTTAGGTATGTAGTAGACAGATAACACGTTATATAAGTAAGTTTAGTCTTTGTAGTACTTAACAAACAAACCGTTGTATTGAATTTAAAATGAGTTGGAAAAAGATTGCCAGAGTAGAGTTTCTTCATCGCCTTATAATTTACATAATCGACCCGAAGGCAACTAACATTGTAAATTGATATCCAACAAAATTAGTGTCACTACAATTTCTGAATGTAAAATATCAACATTCGACATTTGCTGGGCTCGGTTTTCTCTGTCATAAGATCACGGTTCAGTCGAGAAATTGGCACTGTTGCCAGTTGAAAAACGGCAACTGCGAGTCTGAAAATGGTCTATTAACGAGTACAACAGATAAGTTTCATTTTGACTATTTCTCATCGAGTCGCACCACTAGAATGCGCCACTACTCGATGTGATGAGTTTGTCATGCAAACAGGGCTGTAAAACTTCGCATTTTGTCAGAGCCAAGCACTTCGGATTATTGTGACTTTAACCAATGATTATATTGATGATGTGTATAATATATAGTTCTTCCAAGCGGCAGGAAGACGCTGGATGCAAGCCGCTTCCAACCGGTGTTTTTGGAAATGTATTGAAGAAGCCTATGTCCAGCAGTGGACTTCTTGTGGCTGAATGATGATGATGATATTGATGATGAGCGTCTAATAATTTCAGGGCCCTGTCCGAGGTGGTGATGAACTTCGTGGGCGTGTTCCTGTGGATCGCCGTAGGGGCGGTGGCGCTGCACTACTGGGGCGGCTACCAGGGAGAGCACCAGTACCAGTTCGTGTTTGCCGAGAGACAGGTATAACCTTGCATTAACACAATATACCCTAATACATGGTTATTTTCAAAATGCGCGACTCCTGAATTAGTTCAATCAGAGGTTGTTTTTGCAGCAACTTTTGTTCTAGGGTTTTTTCTCATGTTGTTGATTTTTTAGAGTTCCGTGCCACAAAAGGAAAAAAACGGAACCCTTATAGGATCACTTTGTTGTCCATCCGTCCGTCCGTCCGTCCGTCTGTCCATCCGTCCATTCATCCGTCTGTCTGTCAAGACCCTTTATATCGGGAACGTAGAGGTATCGTAAAATGGCCGCTGTATAAATGGCCGCATGTTATTTAACGTATAAAAAACATGCGGCCATTTATACAGCAAAAAACGTATATTTCGACGCTCAAGGGAATCAAAATTCAAAATTCATCCCGTTATTAATATCGTCTTGTATTGTAGTAATATAGGGAAAAATCTGAAAACTAAACTTTGTAATTAAATCATACAAAAATTAGTATTTAAAATCCGTGACAAGCTCGGAAAAAACTCCGAGACTCGATTCCTTACTATTTATAATTTAAAAGTACCTACAAATTTGTACAGAACCTTCGATGTCCGACTCGCACATGTCCGGTGTTTATACACGATCTAGCAATGGCGTAGCCTTTAGTAAATCATGTCTTATGTAGAAAAATGTCAATTCTATGTAACACATGATGCAAATACCTACCAAACAAGAACATCGCGAAAATATTTTTTTTATTACAAAATTGTAAATTGAACCCGCTCTTTGGGATAAAAGTAATGTGGTACATTGAACAACAAAAAAAAACAACTGGTAGACCACACAATTTAACCGATCTTTTTCGGAAATTGCGAGTAACATTTCAACACGTTCAGTCGACAGAACATCAAATTTACACCCGTGCGCTCTTTTTAAGGGCAACTTTGCAACCAAAATGTTACCATGTACTGATGGTGCAGCTAGGATATATAGATAAATAGATATATAGAGAACACTACATTGTACAACCAGAAAAAAAAAATTACAAAATAGGATTGTATCTTCATTGAATGACTTCCTACCATATGTTATTAACCTACCATTACCGGTAAGTGTTTTCAGTTATTACAAATATTTTTGGCTTTTTCAGGTTGGTATTGCAGTCGGTGCCCTTTGCGTGATCCAGGGGGCGGTCTACTTACTAGATACGGCCCTGGCAGCCATACACTACTCCAAGGAGATGTAAAACTAGCCTTTAGTTGTATGTTAATAAGGTTTACTTAAGGTTTTGGTCTTTACCTGCCGGTTTTGAGATTTGCTATCAGTATCTATATATTTGATATATAGTTACATATAGGTACTTGAAAATACAACTTTTTGTTTAGTAATAAATAATTATAAATAAATAAATAACTTCCACACAACAGAATCACTTGACCTGGTCCCAAACAAGTGTACCCTGTGCTATGGTAACCAGGCAAGGACATCACGAACATCGGAATACACCCAGACTGAGGCCATTTAAAGTATTTTAATGAGATCCTATTGATTTGTCTCGGTAACACGTATGGCATCCGAATCAATTGAATCGTGTGATTTTAAAACAACACAAGTCACATGTGTTTTTAAAATAACACTTGCCCATAAAATAATATGCTAAAATATTGCTGTTGTAGATATTAGTATTTGAATAAAACAGTTTTTTCTATTTCCTGCAAAGTTGTAATGAAAGGACATTGTGTCGTTTTAAAATCACACGATTCAATTGCACGAATGACTTTTTACACATCATGTCACATGTTCTGGCGTAGTTAATCAGGAATAGTCCAAAAACAGCTTCAATATATAGATGCACACTTTATTATGTTACTCTATTTACGTCAAAAGAAACGAAAAAAAAAAATAGCTCTCCTATTCTTCTAGGAACGATAAACGCGTCCATTTTGAATTTTACTGCTGTCCCACCTTGTTATTTTAATTAGGTTAATGATAAAGTAATAATGTTTAAATGTCGTTGTTTATTTTAGTCTATTGAAACAATTGAAAAAAATCGAGCTTTTATCACTTACCTTGAAACTATTTTATGAATAAACTAATACTTTATAGAACGTGCTTTGTTTCATTTATGGGGACTAGTACAATAGGGATCTGAAGTTAAACTTTGTATAATGCCCGACGAATAACTTCAACAAAAGACTTCGCTTCGCGTGGACGTATTTCGGGTCTCGTCGGTGGGGGACGCGGGAGGTGAATTAGAATTCTGCGGATTTTATTTAAAATAACAGACAATTTAAAAAAAAATGCATCCTTCGAAAATTCATCCCGAGTGCGCGGATTTTTGTTTAAGTTATCTGTCGGGCATTACAGTGATATTTTTTCGACAATAACGCCTTTGCTTACAATAACTGCAACGCTAGACATTGCGGGTCCACTGCGTCCACGGCGTCCAAAAAAAATTCAGGTCAGTTTTGTTTTTCACATGTTTTGTTCTAGTTTCCAGTCTAGTTTTGATGTACAGCTTTCGGGTCGTGCGTCAGTATTTTAACATGCTGTAAATGTTTTATAAATAATTTCTAGAAACTCTAAGGGCACTTTGCACAAGGTGCACAACGCTCAGTTTCTAGACATTAATTTTATTACTGGCTGTTGCCTGCGACTTCATTCGCGTAGAAATTTTGATGTGTATCTTTCCGTGATGAAAAGTAGCCTGTGTGCTATTCTAGACAATAATATATCTTTGAAGCAAATTCCATCTAGATCCGTCCACCCGTTCCGGCGTGATGGAGTAACAAAAATCAATCCATCTTAACTTTCTCATTCATTTATAAAATATTAGTAGGATGACGCTATTTGTACGTTTGTAATTATAGTAACATTATTATCCACTATAAGACAGTCAGAGGCGCCAGATGATTATCCACAATGGTCCAGCTTAATTAGTACCGTCTGTAGAATAACAACCAGAGAGAGGGTCAATAGAGGGTCAAACGAAGGGGTCGAACGGTCAAACAGAATCTCCGGTGAGCAACGAATATGAAGACAGATGAACCGTTAATTGACTTAGTGGTTTAATCATTTTCATTGCGGACAGCTGTTTGGTAGCTTGAACAATATTATTCGTGGGGAATATTGGGTGCGACAATAAATAATAATCTGTTAAAAAGTTACCAAGAGCTCCGAAAAAATTCATGCGAAATTACTATGTTTTGAGATAATAAGACAGTTTGTAATGTACGTTTTTGGTGCTCACGGAAGGCTTATTAAATTGGCTGTGGTCAAACTCGGGGTTGGTTATCGATAGAGCTGTATTAACCGATACCTTGACATTGAATACTTTTTTAATTTTAGTCACTCGTAGTTGCGAGTTCGAAATTCAAGAACTGGAATTCCTACTTAACTATCAGTATTTTGATAATTAGCTTTTGACATTTTACACGATTTTTTTTTCAACGTTATAAAATTATTAAAACTTAACAGATTATTGCCAATAATATCTAAGAAATCGTAAGCGTTAGTGCTCTGTTTCTTCGGTTGTAGAATTGGACCTGAGTCTGTCGCCTACTTTATTTATTTTAGCCAAAACATAACCAGAAAGTGTCATTGGGAGAGAAAAATAATTTAAGCAGTGTTTGTGTGATCTAGAACGTGAAACCGTCAAAATTGCGCCGCTCACGGAAGACGTAAGTAGTCACATTTGAAATTGCTTCTACGACACAAAAAAAGTTTACCAAAAGGCTTTTAGTTTGATGCCAGTCATATTACTCTCTCTAATTTTCTGTTTTTGGGCTGGGATATATATTGACAATAGTAACGCTGTGAAAATCCACTCTGAAATCTTTGTGTTATTGATCGCTTTAAATATGTATTTTTGTCATAAATTTTTTATGTGCTCTGGTGTACCTACGATTAAGAATATTCTTACATTATCTTAATTTTTTAATTAATATTATAATACTTACATATTTAAAAGCCTTTTTTCATTTAATTGTAAGTTAAAAATACAAATATAAAAAATATTTTTTAAATATAGGTACTTTGTTGAATTTGGCGTACTTGTATCTAAGTACGAAAAGTCAAAAGTTAGCTAGTTCGACTTTTAATTCTACTTGTTGCTGATGATGTTTCAAAGTCATACAGGGTGTTGCAAAAAGGTCCGGTAGGGGTTATCACTCATCAATACAAATTAACTTTATTATGGAAACCAACTTAGAAATCGCGAGAAAAATATCAGCTAAAGCAGGTATAAAAACAAAACTCGTAATAAAATGCAAATACCACCGCACAGATTTACGTCTAGTGTGGTAATGAACGCAAACCATGCTTGTAATGTCTTTCTTTTTAATAAAACATTTTGTATTTTGTATTGATAAGTCGAATAACCCCTTTAACCACTTAACATATTGGTAAACTTGATCATTGCGATCCGCCATGTGATTTGTAAATCAAAACTCAATTACGTTTGTATGGAAATGGCTTTGCTGCAAACACCGTATATTAATTTAAAAGAGAGATACTGAATGAGCCGAACTATAAACTACATTTCTACTGAGCCTTACTGTTCCTTTTCGTTTTGGACAGAGACGTTTTCTATTCTAGTATGCGAGCGGCGTTGTGGAAAATTGGCAGAATCAAGACGAGGTAAGTTAAATTTGAATCTAATGTAGCCCATATTCACAGGACCCACTACTATATACAAAGGATCATTCCACTACTGGACATAGCCTCCCACAAAGCACGACACAGACCTTGTCCTTGGCCACTTAACACGAAAAAGAAAAAGGAAAAACGTTAGACCTGGCTGCACGGACGAAAGTCCTTTGCCTATTCTGGCAAATAAGAAGATGAAAAAAAAAAATATTGTCCTTGGCCATCCTCATCCATGCGCTGCCAGCAATCTGCCTCAGGTCGTCCGTCCAGCGAGCTGGTGGGCGTCTTACGATCCGATCGCCTGTGGTTTACTTTTAATTTTGTTTTGTTCAAATTACCATTTTTTTCTTTCAATATTACACTTATACTTTAGTTTTATATCAAATTCATCATCATCAGCCATTTGACGCCCACTACAAGACACAGGCCTCCCTCATGGTTTTACAAACCATGAAAGGTTTTGCTTGGCAGGCGGGATGGCGATCGCAGTATGTGGTTGGAATCTCAAGAAGACGCTGCTGCCCGTCTCCTAGTAATGATTTCCTTAGTCGCCTTCTACGACATCCACGGAAGGAAATGGAGTGACGCTATTCTTAATCCGGCGTCACACGGAACATCAAACGGATTTGAACACGGATATCAAATTATTTTTTACGTAATTTTACGATTTTAAAACCATATGTGTCACATAGAATGAACATTCTTCTATAGAGAGTGTAAAAAAATCACCATATACAGGTTTAACGAAAATTTCGAAATCGCGCTAAAATATCAGCTATTCTAAGTTCCAATACGTGTTTTGAAAATAATTAATGTGGAGTTTCTTCGTTAGCTTCTTCTCCGCATAATCTATTAATTCTGAAACTGAGAGCTTTGACATATGAACGCTAATAAGAAAGATAATTTAAAAAACCTGCATTAGAATGTACGTAACAGCTCATGCTTTTTCGCGATTATGATGTTTTCCCCAAAGTAGAGCCCCCATTTTCAGATGTATAGGTTTGGTGGCAATTTATCACACCCTATATAGCCAAGTTAGCCGTAACAAGCCAGTGCCGCACAGCACAAGGCGTGGCAGATGAGTGATGCCTCACTTCACTGCGACTGACCTGCATTGTGCTCACGAATTGGGGTGTGCGACCGATGTGAAGCACGCGGTGTGCGCGATAGCTACTTTTTTAGTACAATCGACATTAGGTCAACCTATATAAATATGATTTTTGCAAAGTCGTCCTTAACGTAACTGATTGGAGTGCACGTCTGTAAAGCTTGATGTTCTGTCGACTGTACAGTCGACGTAACGACCTTCACGTGCTATTGGTAGGTCCTCAATGTAGATATTGGAAAAATCCTACTCAACGTTACGCGGGCGACTTATAAACGAAAATACGAGTATGATGGTTGAAATTCTGCCGTACTATTTGGGCGGGCTCCAAGTGAGTTTTTTTAGAGACCACATACATCAATTTCTGTTAATGTAATGTCTGTGTACAGTAAAGAATATTCTATCTGTCTATCAATGTCTACAAATACAAATAGCAACGTCTTTTACATTGGACCTTTGTCTCGAATCTGCCGTAATAGTAATGACAAATCATTGCTCAAAAGCAATGATTTTGATACTAACCTTGATGGTTATTGCATTCCGGGATTTTAAAAAATCAGTATAGCATAAGCATAATCAGCCTATATGCGTCCCACTGTAGGGGACAGGCCTTCTCTCAAGGAGAGAGTATGGGCTTAATCACCACGCGCGCCCAATGCGGATTGGCGATTTCAAGCGCTGAGGTATGTGAATAGCTCAGACACTCAGGTTTCCTCACGATGTTTTCCTTCACAGTTAGCGTGTGGTATTGCTACTATAACTTCACAATGTACATAACTTAGAAAACCAAGTCATAGGTACATGCCCGCACTTGGGATCGAACCTGGGTCTCTCGCTTCCGAGTCCGATGTTCTACCCACTAGGCTACCAACGCTCCAGTATATCACGCAGTATATCAGGCAGGATCAGTATAAACAAAGGCAATCCAGTCGATAGATTCATTATTTAATTATCATCTTAGTAACATCCTCTTATCTACGATGTAAGCTTAAATTTATAATAATAGGGGTTAAAGTATGAAATTGCCGTTTTATTGCAATAGGTTCTTTGAATTGACATAGAATCTTCATGGTTTGAGGTTTTCGAATGAAACTTTTTTCAAATGGTTTCTATGATGTTCTTTTTTTAAAAAATGTGAAACATTTGAATATCGACTTTCAATTGTTTTTGTTATTCAATTTAGACAAGAAAGATGGATACTGCGAAAATTCGAGTGATTATGAGGCACCCATTTTTCGTATTTTTTTTTTTATTGATTTGACGCAAGTGAGTCAATATTGTGGGTAAGGTACCGTTAAACCATGCCGCTAATTCCTGGGTAGTTTGACTAGGGTCGGCTTCCACTATCTCTCTTAATTCATCGTTATTCACCTGTGTGGGCGGTCTTCCTCGTGGCTCGTTCTTTAAGTCGAAATTTCCATCACGAAAGCGTTTAAACCAAAATCGCACGGTGCGTTCATTAGTAGACCCCTCTCCAAACGCAGCATTGATATTGCGGGCTGTTTCTGCCGCGTTAGTTCCGCGTCGGAACTCGTATTCAAAAATCACTCGAATTTTCGCAGTATCCATCTTTCTTGTCTAAATTGAATAACAAAAACAATTGAAAGTCGATATTCAAATGTGTCACATTTTTTAAAAAAAGAACATCATAGAAACCATTTGAAAAAAGTTTCATTCGAAAACCTCAAACCATGAAGATTCTATGTCAATTCAAAGAACCTATTGCAATAAAACGGTAATTTCATACTTTAACCCCTAATATAAATATTGTTCATGTCGGAGGTCGTGGGTTTGATTTCCTCTGGGGGCCGCCGTATATTTGTACTGAGGGTATGTATGTTATTGGTGTGCCCAATAAAATAAAATCTGTGTGAGAGAAAGAGAGAAAGGGGGAAAGAATATGGCCGTTTGTAAAGCGTACGCGATCATTCCGATCATACCATCTCGTATGAGGTAGGCTATCATTATGGGATTTTTAACAAATTCCAAGCATCAGCTTTTCACAAGTAGTTTCCTTTCTATTCACATACATGCCATAAATGATGTAGTAGGTACTTAGCAAAAGTGAAGGTTTATGAGTCTCTGGTGAACAACTCTAATGACAAAGTAGCACAGCATTTAAGCAATGTTTAACAAAGGCGTTACTTATACGAATATACATCTTTTGCTGAATTGTGACCTACCGGCCATATACGGGGTTCTTTAAAAAATCCGTAATTCGCGAAACACGTCAATTGAAGTTCATCAATTTAAACAACTTTTGTAGTTTAAATTCTTTCTCGGATAGAAAAAAGTTGTTTAATCAGACAAGAAAACATCCCCTCACCTAAAACGTCATAACACGAATAACAAATCGCGTTATCAACCTGTATACTCTCCCATTACACTAGACGAACAAAACTATGACAGTGAATATTGTATGACGTACAGCACAGAACACAGAACGGAGCTGAGCAGAATGGAAAGAACGAAACGGAACGGAACGGAGTTGAGCGGAACGGAAAGAACGGAGCTGAGCGAAACGGATCGGAGCGGACCAGAACAAAAAATAACAGAAAAGAATAATACAATACACAACACAGTCAAAATCGCAATCAACAATAGTGTACTAGAACAGGACCGAAAATAACAGAATAATACAATACGTCACTGTCTAATTTACTATCAACAATAGTGTTACCGGGCTGATAGGGTGACCTCTCGATAAAGCGCCTATAACCCAGTTTAGGCGTAGGGCACGCGCAGAGATAACGGCACTGCACGGTGACATGACGATTAGTCGCGCGTGCGCTTTGCGCAGCCTGACAATGTGGACATGCATAGGAAGTATGACGACGTGACTAGCGATTCGCGCGTTTTAAATGTCAAAAGTCGCGACTTTCCAGGACATTAATTATCAAATTCTGATATTTGAGCGTCGCAAAACGCTCACGCCGTCATACTGCCTGTGATGGAGGTGGGACTCGTCTGCCTCGTTGGTCTAGCGTTGAAACGTTTGACCACCAATACAGTAGCCGGCGTGAGTTCGATTCCTGCTGGGGCGGGCCCCCACTTTGATTTGTATAAGTAGCCCTCGTCGATTTTTTCCACGTTCGTTTGTATCCGAGCCCGGTTACCACATCACAGGGTAAAATAGTTTAGGACCAGAACAAGTGATTGTGTTGTGTGAAAGTTCTTTATTGTGCATCAGAGCACTAAATATTTTTTCATTTTTGACATATGATTGAGAGATTGTTCCGACACTTTTTGCGAATTCCATCTGTGAAAAAACCGGCCAAGTGCGAGTCGGATTCGCACAAGAAGGGTTCCGACCCATTATCTATAGAAGATTTAAATATTTCAAGCGTCTACCTGTTGCCGTTATTTATATCGAGCAAAAAACGGCAAAAATACACTGTATTTATTTTATTCAGTTTTTTTGTATGTGATGTTATAGCCACAACAGAAATACATCATCTGTGAAAATTTCAACTGTCTAACTATCACGGTTCATGAGATACAGCCTGGTGCCGGACGGATGGACAGCGGGTACGGAACCCTAAAAAGATATGGTTTTTTTGCCTCGTTGGCGCTAGCGTTACTCCCTGGAGCCTCTTAAATGGAAAGAGTAGGAAAAGTAACTCCCGGATTCCGAACGGAGAATTTGAGGAGACGTGATGATGAACTCAGGTAGGTACTTACTTACATAAACTCATGTTACATAAACTAATGTTGCTTACATTTTTTTTTTTGGAAAGTATGTATTTATTTCAACAACAAACTTAAACTCATGTTACTTACATAAACTTATGCCTTTATACCAGAGCGATAGGTAGATCCGTTTTTTCACTTGCCACGATTCTAACAACCCTTTTAAAGAAAATCTCACGTCGTAATCTACACGTATGATAATCTACACAGGCTGTTGCACCTACGCAAAGAAAATCCCATTAAAAGGCTGAATAATCATCAGTCAAAATATTTGTTTACGTGCCTTCAATGTTGTTTAGACTGACTC
Source organism: Yponomeuta evonymella (assembly GCA_963969515.1). Lineage (NCBI taxonomy): Eukaryota > Metazoa > Arthropoda > Insecta > Lepidoptera > Yponomeutidae > Yponomeuta > Yponomeuta evonymella. The sequence goes on from OZ018354.1 coordinate 4,462,286, forward strand.
TGAACATCATTCCACACCTTGAAGCGACAAGTCCAGCCCCGCCACCGTTCTTTACCACCCTGTAACACGCGCAAGGATCAAACTAGTCGCTTGCCATTGTTTATGCACTAGATAGATAGAAAAACTTGAACATATATAAACTCACGCCTGTATCGCAGAGGGGTAGGCAGAGACCAGGGACTGCCACTTGAGACGATCCTGACAGATCACGTTAATGTACATAAAAACGAAAATTACACAGATGGGTGCAGACGGCGGCCATATCACTAAAAGTGATTTCTACCAGACAACCTTTGAATGGACTGGACTAATACATTGAAGAAAGAAGTAGATTTACAAACAATATTATAGGTTGAAATCCTGGCATGGGTGGAATTTTAGCCTCTAAATAGGTTTTTTAAAAATATCTTCAGTACGGATCAGAGCAACAAAAAGAATATAATCAATATTATATTAAGTAGATGAAGGTTTTTCCTTTGGTTAGACAGTAATTTTTCATTTTATTCTCTGTTGGATCCGATATCTACTCGTATTTGTATGTAACAAACATACTTAGGTACTAAATTTATCCTTGCATGACGATTGTAGAGACAGGACATTTTCCCTTATTCTGCCCCCCCGATCGAGTGGTGACTCGGAACAACTCATTTCCACCCCGTGGGGTTACTAGCCGATACATTGAAAAGTCCCTGACAAAAAGCCTGATTTACGAGTGCAAATTATATCAATACACTTTCTTCAAACTTGCGCGCGCGTGATTGACGACGCACTAAGGTTTTAAGAAGTACCGACACTTTTCATCTGTACGACACAAGAAGAGACTATGGTTCGTACTAGTAGAAAATATATTTCTTTTAATTTAACCTAAATAATGTCAAAAATTGCGAAATTTTCAATTTTTAAGTCTGCTGAATTCCAGAGAGGCGTCCAAAAATCTTGTAATATCAGGACTAATCCTGACGACTGGTCGCCCAAACGCCGTGTCCTAGAGAAATAGGTCACCAAGCCAACGACCCCCCCAGCTACAGTATCTCCACGCAACGCACTCCCGCCCCTAGGCGAAGGTCGGCGCCAAAACGCCGCGACAACATGGCGCCGTTGACATCGAATAGGGGTCGGTTATGGGGCATTTTCTTGAAAGATTATGTTGGTAGCAACGATAGGAGATGAGGTTCAGTGGCACACTTCTGATCGGTAGTTTAAGAGAGTAAGGAGTTTAAGGAGGGGGATGAAGTTTAGTAGCATATGTACTTCTGATTGGTAGTTTGTGAGTGTATTCTGAGAGGGAGGGGGGGTTATTCATATGGCACAAATGGAGAAAATCTAAGTTGCACAAAGGGCCATGGAGCGAGCCATGCTAGGCATCTCTCTTGTCGATCGTTTGCGCAACGTCGTAATTCTACAGAAGACCAAAGTGGAAGACGTGTGCACACGAAGCACGATGCTTAAGTGGAGATGGGCGGGACATCTAGCTAGACAAGAAGACGTACGGTGGACGAAGGCAGTCACAGAGTGCTGGCCGAGAACTGGCCGTCGTTCGGTGGGTTAGCCCCCTACCCGACGGGCTGATGACATTAAGAAGGCGGCAGGAGGATAACGGACGAGATTAGCAAAGGACTGTTGGTTAACAAGGAGGTTGGCGTGACGGTGGAGAGGCCTATCCCCAACAGTGGCCGTCTTTCATGTGCTGTATAGATCACATAGATAATAATTTCTACACAACGCAACGCTTGTGCTGGTCCCGAACTAGGATACTGTCACGAAAATAGAAAAACACCCAGACTGAAACCGCCACTTGTATAAATTGCGGCAGGGAATAGAAGCCACGACTTCAGATAAGTCACTCAAAGATAGCTTGGTCAATTTTCCTGCTCCGGATTTAAAGTTCACCAACCTTTGAATAATCAAAATAAAGGGTGCGACTGGCAATTGGGAGAAGGAACAAGGAACAATGGAATCGTGCGACAAACATGCATTGTTCATGCGTTTACACAAATGGTTCTCAAAGTGGCTTATATAAATGAAAACCCTTAATGATGAATATTATCCACACAGTACAATCAATTGTCCTGAGCCCAGATTCCGTTAATGTATTGTAGTATAATGACAAATGGATGATAGGGCCGATTTCGTGTTAATGTCGCTTCAAGTCTACGCGCGCACACGTATCAAATGTTCTAGACATTTAAATCCTTATTTATCCAGTCACCCAAGTAACCTTAAAGAATTCTCCAATATGTTATTTTAAATGCTTAATAAAATTATCGTTATTTAACGAGACATACCAATTAGTTTTTTTTTAAAGTTGGCGTTAACGGTGTGAAAAAACACGTCACGTCACCCGATCGTGCATCTATAGTGAAAGTAAAAAACATTTATTTATCTTGTTACACAAGTGAACATCACATAAAAAAAAAACTTATGACAACTAAATTTTAATAAAAATAATAATAATACAATCATGCAAACATGGTACAGGAGAAAAAGGCTACAGCTCAGCAATATGCTAGCCACAGGTGACCAACGCTGGTTTTCTGCACCTCATAATGCGTTAGCAGAATTGGGACCCTAGTCCCAGACTAGGATGCCCTGTGATATGCAACGAAACAAGGACATCACTAATATGAAAAACCACCCAGTCTGAGACCATTTGCAAAAATTCGAGACGCCCCATTGGACCCATGCGGGAATGGAACCCATGGCCCATTCGTAAGCAAACGTGTGCTGCTAAAACCAACGAGGTAGTCAATATATCCCCTCTTAAGGTCTATTGAAATTCGCAAATGGGGCTCAAGTTTTTGTTTTTATTATTATCATTTATCCATAAGAAAGATTAATATTTGGGTAATCATAGTATTAAGGTGAAAGATTACAGTTTATTTTAGCGACCTCAAAATTAAGTCGTACGAATATGGCTTACCTTACGTTATGTTGCCCATTGAAAACGTTAAAAACCCTTATTATTTTTTAATCCATTAGACTCAGTATACAAAGAAATAGAAGACTGGGAATTTTTCATTGCTTAGTCTTGCTTACGTCTGCTTTTAGCCTGTGGAACTTAGCTTTATCATCTCTTTTGGAAAGAGACAAAACCTATGTCTGCGCCTGCTAGTACTCGTAAAGTATACCTAAGACTACAAATTCATCATAGGGTGAGGCGAGGGGGCTCTATACAAATCACATACAAATATAATGTTGTCAAAGGTTTACGAAAAGTTTCAGAACTTCTGGTTGACGCAGTCCCTTAGCAAGTCTGGGATAATAACTCAGATTTTAAAACGACACAAATTTATATTTTTCATTGAAAACCGTCTGGTTTTTGGTCAACCAAAACAATGGATCTAATTGTGATAAAACACGTATGGGAAACAGACTTACCGTTTTTAGGGATCCGTACCCGAAGGGTGCCAAACGAGACCCTATTACTAAGACTTCATTGTCCGTCTGTCTGTCTGTCTGTCTGTCACCAGGCTGTCTCATGAACCGTGATACGAAGGCAGTTGAAATTTTTACAGATGATGTATTTCTGTTGCCGCTATAACAACAAAACAGAATAAAATAAATATTTAAGGGGGGTTTCCACGCAACAAACGTAATTTTTTTTCCGTTTTTTGCTCGATTTTAATAACGGCGACAGGTACACGCATGAAATATTCACGGAATATTTTGTTCTATATTCGCTTCAAAAATAAATAATGAAATTAAAATAACATAAATATTTAAGAGGGGCTCCCATACACCAAACGTATTTTTTTTCGATCTCTAACGATGTCTAATGTTGTATAGATAATGGTACGGAACCATTCTTACGGTCAACAAATGAATCACGTTACTTGCATGGTGTTTTCCCCAAGTAATCGGATGCAAAACTGTAAGTTTTTCCAGAAATGAGATGACTATTGCAGGCAGATTTATTAATGAAATAATAAATAGATTCATCAGTGGGATTTATAAAGGGAAACATAATGAAATAAATGACTCATTGGTACAATATAGGCATAAACTAAAACCTGAATCAGAATCATAAATATTCAAGTTGACTGCAAGAAATCTGCTGATGTGCAACATTCTATGGAATAAATTAGGCCTTGTTTTTAGCAGTCGCGTTTTTTTTAATAGGCAAAAACCTTACTTACGTTTTTTGTTATTTACATAGATGTGAATATAGTGCATATAGCAGAAAGGCACTGGACAACTATTTGGACGCCCTACTCTTATAAAATTTCGCAAAAAGATCCCCAGATCCAAGAATGGTTTTCTTAGACGCGGAGCCCACTGATGTGGCGTCTGGTACAGGCAGGCATGGCACGGACTGCAGACATGGCACAAGCATGGCGATAAAAGGCGTAGAGCGAAGGGTTTCATGCATGACATCTATTGCCAAATATTGAGCCATGTCGTCGTCGGCGCTCTAGCTCTCGTAAAATTAATAATTATGCAGGTGCCTCGACGGCACTGGGTTCATCCTGTGTGGCTATCAGCACAAGATTCAAGACTGTATCTATCAATGCGAGACCAGACGCAATATTATTTTCCGATTTCCTGCCATAGTTTGACCTAAACGTTTCTATTACAATAATCATGGCGAGTATAATCATAAATGACTGGATGTTTCTCTACTAATTTACGGAATGTTGTATTAAAAACGATGTAGTCACGAATATTTTATTTTCTGGATTCCTTACCTAGAAGACAACCGTCACACGTGCGCGCTGACTGCTAACTGACCTGGAACTGACTGCAATTGGGCGCGGGCGCAGAGGCGTTAGCGTTAGGTAGTGCATGAATCCCCTTAATTGTGTTATACGTACAATATCTTACGCGAACAAAGCCGCAGGCCCAGCAGATCCAATAGAATCGTGATAAAAAAAGATTATTACCATTACATGTGGCTACTACTGTAAGCTCGAACACATATGTCGTGCGCACGCGCAGGAGCACGCGGCATGCGCCTTGTAGACCGGAAAACGCTAGAAAGTGCATTTTCATTCGCGAATAGCTACATAAATATCAGACAACCATTCGGAGCTGGAGGCATAGCACAAACCAATTACAAATAATTTAGAACAAAGGAGCGAGTTAAACACGAGACGGTCATATCGCATGGTTGTTACGCTTGTATAACATCCGAAGTTCTAACGGATAATAACAGCATTTGCGGATTTTTCTCAGTTTTTAGCATTATTATTAAACGCCAACTAGAGTTTGTCTTTTACAAAACTTTTGGTCAACGACTTTTGAATTTTTTTTCGTTTTACTTTCAAGTAAATATATAATTTTTAATATAAACGGCTAAAAGGATTTAGATGCAATTTGGCGCATAGATTGCGTTGTCCTGTGTTGAAAAAGATAGTTAGACCTGATAAATTGGTAGAAAATAAATAGCTAGTAATATTAGTTCATAAAAACTAATATTACTTCATGAAAACATGGCTTGTCAAGTGTCGACTTTTACAAGGAAATTAATCCCTAACGATAAGTTCGCGACAGGCCATTTCATTTATTTGCACCATGCCGTGGTCCGGTAAAGAGTAATTGGGTTTTAAATAGTTTTTGAATCATGGAGAGAACAGTGCTGCTAACATTATTAGTGAGGCTAATATGTTAATTAGTGTCGTTTTTTTATATGAAGTACCTAATTATTAGTGGTGTTAATAAAGGTAAAGATAATGTGGTTTTATTACAATAAAAAAGTAACTTTTTTGTGATATTGTAACGCACAAAATTTCAAACCACCCGAAATTATTGACTACGTAGTACTTTAAGTCAATGCCCGAAATCTCCTAATTCCAGGCGCGAAAATATGAATGAATGAATGAAATTTCTTTATTGCCCTAAAACAGTGATTTTTCTTCCAGCTAACCTACTTTGATGTGGATGTGATGTGAAATATCATTGAAAGGTACAAAATCAACAGATTTGAATAAAATTTTGTACAGATTCGATTTTTTAAACATCACATCATGTAATACACATCTTGCCATCCCCGAACATGCAAATGAATTCTTCAATGTACACAAGAAAAAAAATATTCGACATAAATTACCTCGATACAAAGTACGCACATAGAAATATTATATTTGAAATATCTGACTTTAATTTATATAAAACACGAGTCTCACCTTTGTTATATTTAGGCCGACTTGCACCACTTTCTTAAATGTGACTTATACAGAATTTAACTAAAATTCTTCATAAAAATGGCGACTTAAGTGGCATTTAAGAAGTGGTGCAAGTCCGCCTTAAATATCCAAACTTGACTGGTTATCAAATATAACAAGGGGGCGAGACATTCTGGCGAGGCAAAAAAGAAAAATTGAGAAAGGTGTGTTGCGTTGGTTTGGAAATATTCGACCCTTTGGGGAAGAAATGTAGTAAAAGCCATTTTACGAATGTTACAGGAGAGCGGAACCAAAAAAGTAAAGCAAAAGAAAGCTTTCTTTTTTCTTTTAAATGCCTTATTAATGCAATGATAACAGATAATTGTATTAAAAGCTTTATAAATATTCAACTTTAATTTTTTTTTAAATTAAATATCTTTGCTAGTTCAGAAGTTCGCAAGGCTTATACTACAAAAAAATCTGCGTTTATTGGCTTTTACAGCAAAAAATGTACTAAAATAATTGCAGTATAAGCCATAAGTGCATCAACACAAATGTCTTTTACGGCAAAAATTAAGTAGCATCAGCATCGTTTGCAGCATATTTCAATGAAAAAATTGTGAACTCTGTTAAAAGATCAAGGTAGTAAAGCCATTTTTTTGCGAATTTCAGGAAACGAAATATACAGATTGAAAGAGCTTGGATAACTGAGAACGACTGTATTTAAAGTCCATTTTCACCAAAAATAGTTTTTATAACATTTCTCAAAGAGCCCAATGGAGAGATCATCCTCTCCGAAGAAAGATTGGAGAAAGAAATATATCGAGCGAATGTGGGTGGAAAAGCCGGTAAGGGACGTCCCAGGCGGACATATTTCGACCAAATGGCGGATGTAAATTGTACATACATCTTAGCAAAGGGCAAGATAAAAAGTACTTACCCGAAACCGGCGTGCGTGCATGCAACGACTAATGAATGTTGATGAAGCGAAAGAGTTCTGTCAGGATCGTGGCATTTGGCAAGCCCTGGTCTCTGCCTACCCTGCCAAGATACAGGCGTGAGTGTATTTATTGAATGTAATATAGTAGCTGGCGAGGTGTTTGTATTTTTCACTATTGTAACGTAATTAAAAGTAACTTGAGCTTGAGTGGAATCCATGCAACTGTAAAGAAACAGAGGTATGGATGGGCCAAGATCACCGACTGCCACAGACAGACATCTTGACCAAAAAGCTGCTCAATGGAGGAGAAACAGCACAAGGTGCAGGGACAAACTCTTCAACCGATCGCATGGTCAAAACGATCCTCTCCTACATCTTGCGCCTACTTCAGTCCGCCAATGAGTCCTAAAAATCGACTATGCGTCAAGATGTTTGCCGGCATCTGTACGTAGTAAGATAGCAGATCAGTGTACAAGATGTTTTATAGCTGTTCCCACGATTGTATATATTACCGTAATTGTTTTGATCTAAATGAAGCTCTTTAAAAAATTATGCACGTGACTTAACGAAGTTATCTGGGGGCACGGCAATGCCCCCGCCAAGTCGTGCAAAAAAGCGGCACGGCCGTACCATCCTTTTCTCGAAGCAGTTCAGGCCATTTTCGACCCCCTATAACTTCATTGTGGATAAAACTAGAAGCCTGAATAAGCAGGCAGGCATTGTATAAACACGGTATATTTAAAATTTCATTCAATTTGAACCAGTAGTTTAAGAATTATAACTAGTCAAAGTTTCTTAATTTTGTCACTCACTCACTCACTCACTGACTGACCGATCATCAACTCTATAAGGCACTTCTAGCAGACATAGAAGCTTCAAATTTAGAATAAAATTAGGCTTTAGTATATAAATCAAGGAAAAACAAAAATGTTTTGCAATTGCGGTAGTATCGGTTTTCTAGATACACCAACTGTATAAATAACTTTGTAATCCCATATAAATCTCTCCATAGAATGTAACTTTGTAATCCATATGGCCAAGTCAATGTATTTATTTAAAACATAAAAGATTTTTCAATATTGATATGGTCACTATAAGATTTTGTTAGGTTAGCTAATTACGTAATAACTTAAGACAGAAGGACCCTTAAGCAGGGACTGAATAAATTAACCGACTTGGTATGACAATATGGATCTCACAACTTTTTACGGAGTTGCGAGACTTGTTTTTTTTTACAAGTTATGTTTTTAATGGCATTCCTTTTACCATCGAAGATACTTTGCGTGATTTTCGTCAGCTTTTTAACACCGTGTCTTTTATTTTCAAGCAAATAACGAAGCTGTTGTTTTATGTATTTGTTTTGTTTTTGTAGAAGTTTTATTTATGCATTATGTGGTGCAACCTTCAATAGAACCTTCGAAAGGTTGTGGTCAGGTTCTATTCATCGAAACGCTCTGTTCCTTTGTGAGACCTTTCACGCACTATTGACTTCGGATCATGAAGAGTACAAATGATAGATGAAAAACTCTTTTTTACTCACTCCAATTGCAATAAAACTTGAAGAAGCTGGTACAAATCTGTTCAAACACAATTTAATGTAAATATAGACTATAGGAAAGGGAACTTCAAAATAATTTACATGAAGTATGATGATTTCAATGTTTTTAAACGAAAACTTTTCTATTTTTTCCCCTTATTATTGATTTTTTACTATAAGTGAGTTCTTATACTTTCCATTTTATTTGTTAAGAACGTATGTAAGAAATACCACAAATTTGAATAAATGTTATCAATTTCAATTTACAACAAAATTACTCTAAGTAGCTATCTTGATCGATCTTAAACCTAGGACTCTCATCGATTCCCGCTAAAAACCGGCGTTTTTGGCAATTTTTTTTTGTCCTAGGCCCTTTGTTCCAGGCTTTACATAAGCAGCCCATATACGTCGCACTGAAGGGCACAGGCCTTCTCTGAGGGAGAGAATATGGGCTTAATCACCACGCATGCCCACCGCGGATTGGCGATTTCAAGCGCCGAGGTATGTGAATAGCTCAGACACTCAGGTTTCCTCACGATATTTTCCTTCACGGTTAGCGAGTGGTATAGCTACTATAACTTCACAAATGTACATAACTTATAGAAAACAAAGTCATAGGTACATGCCCGCGCTGGGAATCGAACCTGGGTCTCTCGCTTCCGAGTCCAATGTTCTTCCCACTAGGCTACCACCGCTCCAGGCTTTAGTTAGGTTCTAAAAATTGCTATCAGCATTATTAAGATTCATCATGATGTACACTCTTTGCAAAAACGAAAGATAAGATAACATAAGAATATTCTTTATTGTAGGTACACTAAGGCACATGACATAAAATTTTAAAAAATACAGTACTGTTGGCGGCCTTATTGCTAAAAGCAATTTCTTCCAGACAACCCTATGACGGAAAGTTGCTGTAGGAAAATGAGACGGGCAGTCGGTGCAAATAATACTTATATAAATAACAATATACCTACGTACATAAATAACTTATAATAAAATCGACTCGAGCAGGAAATAAACAATACTATATAGCATACCTACGTATTATAAAAGGAGAGTTAATTTTTTCCATTGGTGGCGCTAGTTAGCTCCGGGTGTCGCCGCTGAATTTTTAAAAATATATAATCTAATTTCACGGGATCAGTGGAAAGCAGCATTAATTATTGTAATTTAGGAACCCGCAGACAGACAGTCATTGTCATTTTCCACGCAAAAAACTTTCACACAGGGCTACTAGATGAAATCTGTTAAGTACCGTAATAGCTGTACAGTTGACAGCATATCAACCTTTTTTAAGTAATGCGTTGGTAGCGCTGTCGGTAGAACACTTGTCTCACATTCAGGAGGTCATGGGTTCGAACCCCGCGCATGTACGAATGACTATGTTTTCTAAGTTAAAACGTACGTTTGTGAATTTGCAGTAGCAATACCACTCGCTAACTGTGAAGGAAAACACTGTTCACATACTCAGTGCTTGAAATTGCCAATCCGCGGTGGGTACGCGTGTTAATTAAGCCCATACTCTCTCTCTGAGAGAAGGCCTGTGCCCGGCAGTGGGATGTACCTAGGGTTCATATATAAGTATAGTAATGTAGAAAATTGGTGTTTACCAAGTTTTATTTTGTCCGTTGGTCGGCTTCCAACTTGACTGATTATAGCGTTCATTCTAATTTGGACCTAGGTAAAGTAATTTATTCCAAAGGGGTAGACAAGACAAGTTCGACCCATTGGATTAACAAAGGTGCGATTTTCCAATAATCCAGAATGGAATAGGTTTGTATGATATTTATTTATTCAGTAATCCAACAGGCTATCATATATTTTTATTTTCTTTCACAGAAAAATAAAACAGATATTAGCCAGTATATTTCAAGATAAGATTAATAATAAAAATAGTGTAGCAAGCAATACAGAAACATACAAAATGCCACACCACTGACCTAGTTTTTTCGAAAAATAGAGCAGGAATGAAATAACGTCAATAACAATAAAGGTGGCATGAAAATGAAATATCATCGCTTTCAATTTTTACAAAAAATAAACCCTAGGGCAATCTGGTCTTTATTATAGTAAAAAAGCAATCGAACTCACGCATACTACTAAATAAATCAATCAAAACAAAAATAAAGCAAACGCAATTTAATGAATGAAAGTCGTATTTGTACGATACGCATTTGAACGCCTGCATTACCGATATGGCCAATTTATGGAGGCCTCCCCCACCTCTCTGCGTGCAAGCAAAAGAGTCCAATGAGGATAGAGTCGGAACTACTAGTAGGGTCTTGGTGTGGTTTTTAGTAAGCATAGAGGTTCGGGAATGTTGAGTCAAGCGGTAGTTGCTTCGCGCCATACCTTCGACGCACTCGCCTCTAACGCACGTTAGAGTCATTCGACATTTGAAAATTCCGTGTCAGTGAAAATAAAAAGTAATTAGAATCTTCCTTTGTGACTTGCCGGAAAAGTGCCAGTGTTTTTAGCGACTCCGTTTTTCCGGGGTTCCCGCGGGTCTCCTCTTTGGTAAGCACGGTTTAGTTTTTAATAACTATCTAAAGATTGATCCTAAATATTTTCTGGAAATTTTTAAGGGCATTTCCAGTTTTAGTTGCGATGTAAGTATAATTAAATTAAACTTACATGTACAGGTTTATCTCTTAAACGCGCAATTCCTGAAACATTAGGGTTTATGTTTGGCAATCGTTATGTTTGATTCAATGTGTTTTAACTTCTAATTTTTTTTAAAGTATTAGAAATTATACATTTTTATTAAATTCGCGCCTTCACTAAATAACAGACCTACTCAGAAGAAAGTCAATTCAATTTAACACATATTGTTATCCATCAAACAGCGCCAACGCAAAGCAGAAAAGCCTCAAAATTTAATGATTGTAAAGGAAAAATTTACAAAAATAAAACAGCAGTTGGAGAACGGTAGAACAGAAGTCGTAGAATGGCAAAATGTAATCGACATGTGGCAATTTCACATTTTAGAAAAAATCCTGTATTTTCTCTTGTATATTACAACAATACAGGGTCAATTCTAACAACTACATTGTCACCAAATCTAGTATACCTCTAGTCCACATACCAAACGGTTCGTAGAATAATTATCATTATTCTGTACCTATTGCCATTGTATATACGTCTATTATGTATGCAAAAGTTTACTCTTATAGTTATAATAGTGGGGGCTATAATTATTATGCGATGTACTCTACCAACAAGACTACTGGAAGCAAGACAATAGTAATGTTATAATAGCTCTACTATGATGTGAAAGAAGTTAAGCTACTTTTCCCTGAAATTATGGACTTTCCCGCTAATATCTCGTACAGGCGACAAGAGCTTGTCTTTACAGTCTTTTACCTTTAAAATTTTGTTGTAAAGCCACCCATAAACGTAACAGAGTACGGTTCACGGATGTAAAGGTTGATCTGTTGTCGACTGTACGTATGGAGATAAGGGTAGATTGGAGAGAGAAAATTTTAATTTACTTAATAATAACTATGAACCGATTAATGTAACATCTTACGTTAGAAAAAAAATATTGTACAGTCGACAGCAGGTTATTCTCTGGAGAAAAATCATCCAAATATAAACGTGACTTTGAAGTAGGCGTACCAAATATTAGGAAGTTATACACGTTGTAATAAAATCCTCGTCGATACAAAAATGTTTACTATGATGACAACTTCGATAAACAACGTAGGTTAGCTGGAAGAAAATACCACCTAGTATTAAGCTCGCCTTTGTACAAAATTAGTTTGACCAATCAATAAAACGAAAAATATATCAGCGATACCATAATAAAGTTACCACAAACATGGTATTAAATTGTATAGCTGATATTTATTTCAGGATTTTTAAGTATTCCCCTTACTTAAAGTTCGCCTTTTTAACGATTAGGCGCCCCCTATATTTATAGAGATATATGGATTTAATTACACCCTGTATAGTACAGTACTGCCCTATACAGGGCAGCTCTAGCGTCGAACGAAGATCCGAGTCTTCAACTCCAACGTAAAATCGGTCCTTTGGAACGGCTAAGACCTGGTTCGTGCGTTCAGACTCAGACAGACAGAAACTGGGGATATTCTGGCCACAAACAATTCGGAATGAGGACCTCTGTCAGTGTACCAACCAGATGTCCATCTAGAAATCCTGGATAGAACATAGCGGTGGATCGGTCACCGGTCATCCGGGATAAGGGATGCCTGACAAGACAAGGCCTCACGTACAGTACACCCCTTGGGCAACCGAACTAAAATCCATGGCTGAGGCCCTATGCTCCCCTAGGAGTTAAAGGACCGACGAAGAAGATAGTACTGTTTTTGAAATGTTTGGAAATGAGGTAGCCCAGAACCGACCATTACCAAAAGGAAGTACCTTCCTAAGTATGTGCCTCATGGGCTAATGGTGGGTGTTGACACACGCGAAGCCATTGTTTTCTAGAGCTCAAACGTAAACGTAACATGCGTGTGGCATGTACAGACGTCAGTGGGTCAACATTTACATTTTTGTTGTAAAGTCGTCTTTAACGTAGCTGATTAAAGTGCATGTATGTAAAGGTTGATGTGCTGTCGACTGTACGTGGTACACGGCTCTCCCAACTGATCGCTAAATTGCGGAGAAACATGCCGATTGTGAATATACAATAGAATAATATTATGATGGTGTTTCGATAGCGCGTAATCACACAAACACATTTAAAACCCTACTTTTAATAAAACGAACTTTTACAGAGCGTTGATTTGTAAATTGATTCCCTATCGATGAATAAAATTTCAAAATGCGCCGCTTCTTTAAAAAAATTCCCGCAAAATTATGGCTATCACTAGACCAGCCTCTCCAGAGAGGTCCTAACTGAAGGGTACAATCACAATATTATCACACTCAGCAATTTTTGCTCTTAATTCGTTATTATGTTCTTATTTCGCGAAAAAACGTTTTTGTTTCGATGTTTCACTGTTTGAAATTTTGTATTGAATTGTTTTTCTCCAACTTGTAGTACAAAAATAAAATAAATCACCTCACAATCGCAGTGCTGTACATAGATTGTAGTTTAATAAGCAGCCCTCTCAAGATGGCAATATCAAGGCTTGTCCTAGTGTCTTTCTTTGAAAAAGTACTTTTAAATGAACTCTTACACAATTATGAATACCTAATTGTGACGATAGAGATTTTTGGGACAGCCATAAATTTTATTTCATTTAGAGGTAATGTACATTTAAATAAGGTGTTGGATTGAATGTGACTCGTAGGTAAACTCTTGCATCACGTGACTTCAGAGGCGGATCTGCAGTGTTAGCCGCCCTAGGCCGGCTAGAACCCGCCGCCCCTGTGTAATTAAGTACAAATTAATGATTATGAATTCATACTTAATTATAATAGGGGTTAAAGTATGAAATTGCCGTTTTATTGCAATAGGTTCTTTGAATTGACATAGAATCTTCATGGTTTGAGGTTTTCGAATGAAACTTTTTTCAAATGGTTTCTATGATGTTCTTTTTTTAAAAAATGTGAAACATTTGAATATCGACTTTCAATTGTTTTTGTTATCCAATTTAGACAAGAAAGATGGATACTGCGAAAATTCGAGTGATTTTTGAATACGAGTTCCGACGCGGAACTAACGCGGCAGAAACAGCCCGCAATATCAATGCTGCGTTTGGAGAGGGGTCTACTAATGAACGCACCGTGCGATTTTGGTTTAAACGCTTTCGTGATGGAAATTTCGACTTAAAGAACGAGCCACGAGGAAGACCGCCCACACAGGTGAATAACGATGAATTAAGAGAGATAGTGGAAGCCGACCCTGGTCAAACTACCCAGGAATTAGCGGCATGGTTTAACGTTACCTTACCCACAATATTGACTCACTTGCGTCAAATCAATAAAATAAAAAAATACGAAAAATGGGTGCCTCATAATCACTCGAATTTTCGCAGTATCCATCTTTCTTGTCTACATTGAATAACAAAAACAATTGAAAGTCGATATTCAAATGTTTCACATTTTTAAAAAAAAGAACATCATAGAAACCATTTGAAAAAAGTTTCATTCGAAAACCTCAAACCTTGAAGATTCTATGTCAATTCAAAGAACCTATTGCAATAAAACGGCAATTTCATACTTTAACTCCTAATACTTTCTTGCCAACTTTTATCGAAATCAGTTCAGAAGTTGGGTTGTGAAGAAATAAGAAACATTTGAAAATTCTTTGTTGCACAAGAGATACATCTGCACAGAGGCGAGCTTAATACTTAAAAGTATTTTCTTCCAGCTAACCATGGGTGATGTGGATAGAGGAAGGGGTAGTGCTAGTAAAACAATACTACAGACATACCTACTGGATTTTTTAAATTGGATTATACCAGTTTGTTTTTTGAAAGAAAGAAAGAGAAACATTTATTGCAGCAACAAACAACACACATTAATTAAAACTTAAAACAAAACAAAATATGGAAAATAAAAAATAATAAAAACATTTTTCACAATTTTTCGTGTATGGAGACGTAATACTGTATACTTTAGTGTAAATACTCTGATATAACCTCCTCAGTCCTGACCTTGAAAATAACAATAAAAAACCATTGTTATTTTCAAGGTCAGGACTGAGGAGGTTAATGTGTAGTTTCATGTTCACATCAGTATATTTTTGCCACGATTAGCCGCCCCTGGTTTCTGGCCGCCCTAGGACCGGGTCTAATAATATATACCTAATCGGCTTTAAGCAAGATGGGAAATCCGCCTCTGTCCAGCATATACTTTTGAGTTGGATCTAATTACGTGCTATTATAACATACATGACATAAATTCACACCTGTATCCCGGAGTGGTAAGCAGAGGCCACGGTTTACAACTTGCCACGATCCTGACACTAACGGTTAATTACTATTAGTACTTACATAAGCAGCCTATATGCGTCCAACTGTAGGGCACAGGCCTTCACTCGGAGAGAGAGAGAGTATGGGCTTAATCACCACGCGTGCCCACCGCGGATTGGCGATTTCAAGCTAAGGTATGTTACACCTCAGAGATTCGAGTTTCCTCACGGTGCTTAGCGAGTGGTATTGCTGCTACATATTCGCTAATGTACGTAACTTTCCCCCCGGTTTCTCGTTTACTAATAATCTGTTAATCTACCTACTGTTAACGGCGACGACGCGCGTATTAAATGTCAAAAGTCCCGACTTTCCAGTACTTTAATTGTTTAATTCTGACATTTTAGCGCCACAAAACGCGTGACTCGTGCCGTCGTACTACCCTCGTGTCAGTTATTTCATTTGTATGCACATTGGCTAACTGACAGTTAACAGTAGATAAACAGATTGTTAATGAACCAGAAACAGGGGGTAAATGTAATGCAATGTAAATCCTCAAGTTGTTTTCTTTTCAATCTGTAGACGTAAGATTTTCCTTGCGTCGCTTTCCATTGCGGTTTGGGTGTGATGTTGCCAATAAAAGATACGTTTTAGCGCAGAGGCGATAGAAAAAAAAGTAGAAAAGCCGCGGCCAGCCATCCATCCGCTTTGGTATGATATTGGAAAGTGGACGAGCGACGCGCGGCGCGTTCCGACCGAATGATTGGCATTTCACCACAAAACAAACAGCAGAAGTACGATTCCGATGTTTGGTTTGTTTGGGAATAATGTAAGGTCACACGCCGTACAATTTTTATTAGCAGCGTGCGTTTGTGCAGTGATCATCAGGATGTTTATATTAAGATGTTAACATAATTAATGGCAATTTTCAGATAATACTACATTTAATTATCATAAGGGATGTATAAAAAGTTCAAGTTTTATCTGAAACGGGGCATTCTTTCAGGAAATATAAGTATAAAGTTTGAGAGAAAAAAAGGAGTTTATAGCGTAAATATTACAAAAAAATACGAAAAAACATCTGTTGAATTTCCAGAGGAAAAATAGCTGACAAACATTTTATTAAAATTTTCATGTAATACAGGAGTCAAGAAATAGCTTTTGTAACAGCATTATCTTCCAGTTAACCTTTTAACATCCCATCCATCTTACTAAATCTCTTGAAGGTCCTCCCCATCTGCCCAATTTATATAAAAATATGAAAAAAAAAACACCTCACAAAAACTGACAAAACGTGCTTCTGTTCCTATCTATTTTATTAACGATTTTCACTGTGATTATTGCTACTGATTTATGAATGCCTGCAGAAGTTGCAAATATTTTTTGCAATTTAATTTCAGTTTATTGGCTTGTTCGTGTAACTTCACTGAAGGCATTTCGTGAAAAACAGCAACCACCTAATTGCGTTTAGGGATTCACGGAAACGTTGTTATATTTTTTTATGTGATAGACCAACCTAGTAGGTAAGTAAATAAATTTGAACAATAATAAACAATTAAGCTAGTCAATGGCAATGTGGAGTCAGGCACAGAAAAAATATGATAATCATAAGTTACCAAATCAATGTTAACCAAATCAAATCAAACTTCGCGAAAAAAATATCAGCCCTTCCGCTGTTCCATATAAAGTTGCCACCTGCGGCTTCAAAATTTATGGAACATTTGATATATCACGATTCCCTTATAGTAAACGTTATTGACGTTTATAACCCCTCCCCCCGAATTTTCGAACGTTCATGTATTACGGAGTTTTTATTATTACACATTGTCTTCTCTTAGCCGCAAAAAATCGTAATTACACAAAAACCTACGTATAACTTGGTCCGATTCATAAACAGTTGACAGTCCACATTCTATCAGATCTGAGATCGGAAGCTGTGCGCAACCGAGCGGACAAAAACCGGTCCTTTATAATGCTTAGCCGCTTAGAGGCGCAATTACAACCACTCGTGTTATGATCCAGCACCTATCGAACAGGTGTTTAATGTACTGGTTGCTAACATTTATGAAACTCAGCGGTTGGACTTAGAAGTAAATAAAATAAAAAGTAACATAATAGATACGTAGGTAACCGGCCTAAAATTATTTGAGTCCTCGGGCGTTAAGATCTTGAGTGAAATTAGAGGCGACGAAAATCATGATGTCCAAAAGATGAAAAATTAACGAGGTCAGGATATCAGGTTGTGGGTCGTAAAAAACACAATTTACATGATTGCGAGATTTGTGACCTACTTTTTGCAAAAACTATCTGTAAAAGAGGATATATTTTTTTATTGGTGGTGCTAGTGAGTCCCGAATGATACGAAAAAGACTAGTTGTTTGCTCTTTCTAGTCCATTCATCCCATTTCTTAAAGAAATATCAACCACTTTTGTCAATTACGAGCTTCATTTGGATAGTATTCCACAAAATTGTTTCAAGAAAGCAAAGCAATCCAGAAAAAAATCGGAATGACGTACACAAAGATTCCCTGTCAAAAGCCGAATCTCAGCCTTCTATCTCGTCATCAGGTGTCTGACTTCAGCGTCGGCGCACGAGTGATCTGGGCCATGTCGGCGGGCGACCGGGAACGGGAAGCCGAGGCTCAGGCCAAGAAAGGCGAGGAAGGCTCCGGGGCCGACCGCGATAGCCGAGCCGCCGCTGCGCTCAAGCAGCACTGGTGCGTCGGCCTTAGAATCGTGGAGCTGGTAAGACCCTTAGAATTTTTGAGCTTGTAGGGCCCTTAAAATGGTGGAGCTGGTAATAATCTTAGAATCGTCGAGCTGGTAATAATCTTAGAATCGTCGAGCTGGTAAGACCCTTAGAATCGTGGAGCTGGTAAGACTCTTAGAATCGTTGAGATTGTAGGACCCTTAGAATCGTGGAGCTGGTAAGACAGTTGCAATCATGGAGCTGGTAAGATAATAGATTTGTGGGGCTGATAAGACCTTTAGAATCGTGGAGCTGATAAGACTCTTAAAATCGTGGAGCTTGTAAGACCCTTAGAATCTTGGAGCTGATAACACCCTTAGAATCTGGTAAGACATCAACTCATCCTAGAAGACCGTACAATCCTAAATTTGAAATTGTGAAACCTGCCTTCCTAGACGCAGGCAAATGCGCTAGCTGTCAACTGTGATACCTTTGTCTTTACTAAAAATATATACAGTCAACAGCACATTAACATTTAAACGCATGCACTCTACTACGTTAAAAAATTACTAGTGAGTTTGGAACCAAAATGTAAAGGTTAATCAGTTCATACAATAAAAGACAAATGTGGCAGGAGAACGGCGCTTGGATAGTCAGATGCAATAGTGGTAGCTGGTTACTATATTTAAGACCTTCGTGGCTTTTCATAGATATTATTCTAAAAGAAACGGTATAATTATGTAACCCGATCTATATTATTTTTATTGTTTACTTTCAATAAAAATAATATAGATCTAAATATATTATTATTATAAGTTTTACTTGGTATTCAGTACTTCGCTCGGCTAATGCCAGGCTCCTAGGATTTGCAACCTTGTTAAATATGTGCAAATCACGGGAAATAATTTTGTTTTATTTTAAGATCTTTGAGATAAATAAAACAATGCTGACTCATCTAATAATGACGTTCAAAATAGGTACTAATAAATTAATGAGGTGTGTTCCAAGGTCAATACTAGGCCCACCTGTGTTCATTATGGTGTGCTAAAATCACACTAAGCTTGTCAACACACTCGTCATCACTTGTAGGTACCTATTGTTCTAGAGCGAATCGATTCAAGGTTAGTCATACCTACAAATGGCGTTTACAAGTGGAATTATGGTTAATGAATGCACTATGGGAAATACCGCGTGTAAAGCGAGAGTTAATTCTTCGTAAGTCAGGCAAAATCGATGAATTTACTTCAGTGACCTTGTCACTGTACTTGCAATTTCTATTCGCATACAAAGAGACAGACATCGAGAAGACGTTATCGTTAGGACAATTAATGTTTATTCGAGTCGCTGTAGACATTGCACTTAGTGGTATCGGGCAACGTTGAATGTCAAAAGAAATCTCTGTAGAAAATGGAAAGCATAATTTCACATCTAAGGTACTGTGATACAACACAACACTAAAAGCCACGATGTCGTTAAGCCTATCAATACAACATGGAAAAAAAAATAAACATCATAAAGACGTACTTACTTAGCAACATAATTGTATTTCACTTTTAACACCATAGACCTCATAAAGTGTTTACAACCGTGAAAGTGAAATGAGCAAATTTTCTGCTGTCTAACAAGCTCGAGGCTTGCGTTTATAACACGACACTCAGTCGTTATTCAATCGTGGAAATGCTTACCTCTCGGCTAGGGAATGCAATCTTGATCTTGCAAGATCAAGATTCCACCAAGATCTTCAGTGATTTTCCAAGATTCAATCTTGAAGGCCATCAATCTTGAATTTTGAAATCCCTTTCGCGATCTTGGCAAAATAGACCAAGATTGTAACAAGATTTCAAGATTTTCAGACTGATCGCGCGTGAAACATCATACGCAATAACGCAACCCAAAGCGCTGATTTCTGACAAAATTGACGCAATTTTGAAAAAAGAAATGAATCTTTACGAATACGGAGGAGAACGGGGGCAATATCTAAAATTCGCTTTTAACAGCCTTTTAACTTTCGTCCCAACTAGCGTGGAGGCAGAAAGGGCCTTTTCAGCCGCGGGCTATTTAGCCACTGATATACGGTGCTGATTGGGTGATGACACTTTAAGTGTATTATGCTTCTTGAGAAGCTATTTTCAAAATGTTTAATGTTTTTTGCTCTTAATTTCATTTATAGGTTATACTAATTATGATCTCATTGCATTGTTGGCAAGAAACAATCAACATTTTAATGATTAAAATAAAATAAATGCAATAATGTATTGCATTTATTATTATAGTCAATAAAATCTTGATTGTTTCTTGTTAATTTTTGAAATAAACGTTGATTATTGTGTTCATGGAAAGTTGTTTACTTTGAAAAGTATACTCAATTATATAAAATAATCCAAAAATACTGGTTTGAAAGTCGATATTCAAATGTTTCACATTTTTTAAAAAAAGAACATCATAGAAACCATTTGAAAAAAGTTTCATTCGAAAACCTGAAACCATGAAGATTCTATGTCAATTCAAAGAACCTATTGCAATAAAACGGCAATTTCATACTTTAACCCCAATACTAATAGTAGGTGTACTGTTGGCCGAAGCGTATAAACGAACGGATCAGTGTGACAATCAGGACCCTTTTTCAAGACGCAATAGACTTGACCATCACCTATGGCATCTACAGAGCTGTATCTTCTATCAAGACAATAATGGTGACCTTGTTTTCAGGTGGTAGCCGTGATAGCCATAGGTCTAGCCATCGGGGCCCTGAACAATGCCACCCAGATCGTCCACAACGATGCCAGGCACATCGCTCTTATCTACTCGGCTTATTCCAGTAAGTCAAACTTGATTGTGCCTTTTCGTAGATAATAACCGTAGATACCGAAAACAAATTTAAATAGGTATATTAAAGGGCTTGGTTCTTTCCGATATTGGTTCGGATATACCTTCACCCAGTTGTTCAATATACGTCACGTCAACAGGTTTTTAAATATATTTGTAGCGAAGTTGTCAACATTACTATTGATTTGTTCAGAATGGATTCTTAATTTATCAATCACGCAAAAAGTTATAGTAAAAATACAAAAGTTGTTAAATAAGTACATAGGTACACTAAAATGAGTGTTTGATGAAAACGTTAGAGGCTTACCATAGTTGCCGTTTTACAGACTCTGCCTGGATATGATAGCAGATCACATAATGTACCCAAAAACTGGGAAGCAAAATAATAATTTAAGTCATAATTTTTTTGGTTATTCCGGTAAAAGTACGAATTGGTAGGTATGTAACCTCTTAAACTTATTTGACAATACGCAATGAGTTACTATTTTGATTACTATTTTTCGTTTTATTTTGATTCCTCTAGCCCACCTTGAAAGACAAATAAGGATGTACTTTCTTACATTTATAAGCAATAGCGTAGCAGATATTATATATTATATAATTATATAGTAAAAGCTGGACGTTTCTCTAGACGTTAACTATCATCAGATAAACCAGAGAGTCAATAAAGCCGTAGACAAAAACAATTAAGAACAAAACAAACAGCGACAACGCTCTTTGCGAAACCCATCACCCACGTATTTGAAACAATCAGCGAAACGGTGACCCGGTTAGATGGCCCAAGGAATTTGTTGTTAATCATCCAATTTACAATTTGCACTCGATTGTTCGAATCTAGCACGTTTCACGGGCCACCGGGCATCGTTTTTAATTCAGCTGCAGCAGGTTTACAATAAATCTTGTTAAATTGGCAAATCGGCGCTTGGTGGGTTAGTTCCTTCTCAATGGAACCATGAATTGGAGCAATTTTTTTGGCAGTTTAACTATTGCGAACATTGAGTTGAAGTAACTCAGTGATTGCGAAGGCAAATGTGATAATACCAACGAGTTTACTTCACTGGATAATAGTGACAAATCATAATAGTCATCCGAGATTACGACGTCTATTTAGCGCATTGGTGCATACTAATTTGGACTGCTTTGATGAGACGGTTATGCACGACCGCTCAAGGGTTTAAAGAGGTATTAGAGTTTTTGCTACTTAAGAGAAGGAGGTACCTACTGTGTTTAACAATGCATTTCAGTTTAATGACCTTCGTAGATAATTAAAAATAACCCAAGGGGCCTATCCGAAAGACATCACGCGAAACTTCCTGGCATTCAAGTGACATGTTGGAAAAAAAACTATGAAATCAATGATGAATTCGAGTTCAACGCTTTATAAATATAGATCCATAAAGAAACATAGATTCCCACTGGGGGCCGCCGGCCGTACATTTCCACACATTGCCTCAGTCTGGGTGTATTTCCATGTTTGTGATGTCCTTGCTTGGTTACCATAGCACAGGGTATCCTAGTTTGGGACCGGGACAAGTGATTGTGTTGTGTAACGAGCTGCTGGGTTGAAATCCCATATGAGATACATTTATATACACCAGAGGCTACATCTATGGTCCTGTTTTATATTTTATTCGTTTTGTCTGTTGTGTATTTAGTTTCCTTTCTGTTGTTATGCATATTATGTTACTTATCTGCTTATTTTGTTTCTGTGATGTATCTTGTTGGTATAATAAATGTCTTTCTTCTTCTTCTTCTTATTTATATACTTAAATCAAGCAAACTGCAAGACGAATTGGAATTTTTTTGAATATATCACAAATACGTAGAGGTTTGCAACCTAAGAAACTGAAAACGGCGTCTTACTGTTGCTAAACAAAACACTGACCCGTAGGTACCTATCCAATTCAATGGTCATCAAAGCCTATAATGCACTCGTGTAAGTTGAGGAAGCTAATTCTAAACAGCAGTTCCACCTCATTACTTGGAAAATTGATTACGACAACCTCGTCAATCGAAAGTGAAAATGTTTTGCGTATCTTTTGCCGCGTTGCGAGTTGCCAATCAAACATGCTTTCGTTCGGACCAGAGACATTTTCGACATACGAATAGGATAAAGGAGGAAATAGTAACGGAAATAAATCGAGCTAATGTGGGTGGAAGGGCCTATAGAGGACGCCTCAGCACATACGTCGATCAAATAAAGTGAGACTACAGAAATCGAATGCCAGGTCCCACCTGATGGCCTGGTTTGAGACTTTATAGCAGTCGCGAATTTCGTTATTTTAGTATGTTTTTTTATACAGAACTTTCTTAGTCAAACATTTTCACAGTCACAGTACATGTATTTTGGGCACTGTCTCCAAATTATACTTCTACAATACCTACATGTATACTTACTTGTAATTATTTGAATTATTTCTAACTTTTTAGTGATGTAGAGTTTCGAAGTCGGTTTTTATTTTTTATTTAATATTTTTTAGATTTCAAATTCCCACCGAATCGCTCGCCAATGTCATGGCGTCGCTAGTGAAGTCAATTCTGTTTTGGTAAACTAAATTCCGACCGCAATTTATGTACATGTTTTTTGATCTTCAGTAGTCTAATTATACGCAGCAAATCCTGAGAGATTCCAATCGTCTAACTGTCAAATACAATACTAATTTTACACTTAGACCGTTGGAATCGTTCAGGATTTGGTGCGCGTACCTAATACAGGGGCAGATTATTACTAATCTGTAGTGATTAAAACTAGTACTTTGTTATGTTGAGTTTTTTATATTTATCTTTAACGAAAATTTTGTTTTCTGTTGTTTTTAGAAAGGAAATTTTGTTATTGTCATTCTTTTTCTGCAATATTTTTTGCAGTGTTGGTGATTGGACAGAATTAACAAAATTCTGTTTGTTTTCTTTTAGCTTTGGGTACATTAAATATTCTGCTGTCTATTGCTGTCCTTTTATTCGCAATAAAGTATTACTTTTTTATTGTTTCTCTACAGGCTTCATCATCATCACTGGCGTATTGATCATCGCCCGACTGCTGGGCGAGTCCGCGGGCTGGCGGACTTCCCTGGGCTTCTCCGTCATCGGGGTCGTCATGTTCACCGCAGCCGCTGCCGTTATCTTCTACAGTAAGTGTAACTTTATCATCACCACAATTTTCATAATCATTATCATCATCACCCTATAGACCTATTTTCACGTGGCTTTAGGTTGGTTTGCTAATTTATTTGACTGCTCACTTGAATTCATTAAACATCGACGTAGAAGTATTACAAAATTACTCGTAAGTTTAGAGTTTCATCATTCATTTATAAGCAGCCTCTGTACGTCCCACTGTAGGGCACATGCCTTCTCTCAGAGAGAGAGTATGGGCTTAATCACCACGCGTGCCCACCGCGGATTGGCGATTTCAAGCGCTGAGGTACTTATATGAATAGCTCAGACACTCAGGTTTCCTCACGATGTTTTCCTTCATAGCAAGCGAGTGATATTGCTACTATAACTTCACAAATGTACATAACTCAGAAAACAAAGTCATAGGTAAGTACATGCCCGCACTGGGAATCGAAACTGGGTCTCTCGCTTCCGAGTCCAATGTTCTACTCACTAGGCTACCATCACCACTCACAGTTTAGAGTTAGTAGGTATAGTATATTTCTTGTGTCAGTATTTTGGACTCTGCTAAACGATTCATTTATTATCTACTACGCAAGTACCAAAGGAACTTGGTCAACAAATTCGTCCCCAAACGCGTCGTAGCACCGGACTTAATTACGACCGTAGGTAAGCTTATAAACCACGCACACCTTAGAGACTCGTAGTGACTCTTTGTTTCTCGGTTGGCCATGATCAAGGTTTCGTTCGATTGTGATGCCTGTTTCGAGATAAGTAAGGGCCATATGCATTCGACTGCTTTAGCTCATTAACATGCTTAGTCAGTGCTTTAGAGACCCACTTAGTGTAGGACCTTCGGCAACGGAAATAATTATAACGTGTAGTTCGCAAGGGAATAGCGTAGTGGAATTGTGTCGGGAATTCCGAAAATCTGTAGGGAATTGCGCCTAGATTTCATTATTAAGTACTTCTTCTTCAGCATTTATTGTCCAATTACTTGATGATTTTGTTAAATAACTAAGTACACATTTAAGGCATTTCTCCTTGGTAAGTACCCTGCTTTTATACCACATTCAGATTCGTTTGAGAGTCAGTTTGCCTATAAGTTTAACCTGTTGTGGAAGCAGAGCCTACTAAATTGAAAAGAAAGATAACGAGCCAAAAAATAGTTTCCATAAGGTTTCAGCTTGGAGAAGACTTTCCAGTAGGTAGTCAAAATGCAGTGCATCCTTTGTCAGGACTTTGGCCAGGCATAAGGTACTGCACTGTAATGGGATTGTCTACGTGGCGTGTAGTATCCATTACCTTACAATCAATATCAAATACAAATACGAATGCTTTTTTTGAATTATACAGATTTAAACAGTAACTCTTATTCTTTTTTAGGGTTTCGTACCCGAAGGGTGACAAACGGGACTATATTACTAAGACTTCACTGTCTGTCTGTCTGTCACCACGCTGTATCTCATGAACCGTGATAGCTAGGCAGTTGAAATTTTCACAGATGATGTATTTCTGTTGCCGTTATAACAACAAATACTAAAAACAGAATCAAATAAATGTTTTGTCGTTTTTTTGCTCGATATTAATAACGGCGATATGTAGACGCTTGAAATATTCACAAAATATTTAGTTCTATATTAGTTCCAAAAATAAACATTTAAATTAAAATAAAATAAATATTTAAGGGGGGCTCCTATACAACAAACGTGATGTTTTGCCGTTTTTTCTCGATGTTTGTGTCTAATGTTGTAAAGATAATGGTACGGAACCCTTCGTGCGCGAGTCCGTCTCGCACTTGACCGGTTTTTAATATACAGTGCACTTTTCGTTTTGAATTAAAGTTCACAATTTTGTAAAGAAGTAAAGAGTCACACTTTCTTACAACTTTTGTTCTACGGCTTCTGAATTATTGTTGTTGAATTTTCGATTTAGAATGTATTACATCTATGTACCACAGTGATTTATTACAGGCTGCGATGTTAGTAAAGCGTGTACTGGTCAGCACGAATGCAATAAAACTATGTACACCCAGATATTTGGAAATATATCAAATGTTACGGAACAAAAAGTTTGTGTAAGACACAAAATCTGATTATTAACCTCGTAAAGTATATAAGGTAATATGAAAAACAAACTTTTTGTTCTGTGAGATTGGATTTATATTTCCAAATATCTGGGTTTACAGTTTTATTAAGTTATGTTTTTGTTGACTGACAGACCTGACAGTCGTCCGCTCAATGCTTCTCGACCATGTATGTACGCACTTTTAAAGGCTTAATTTAATTTCACCTTCTCCTAAGATAGGTACAGGCTTTTTCGCCTAGTTTAGGAGATAGGATGCAATGACAAGTCTATTGTACAATAGATTAGCACCGAACGATTGTTGTCATTTTTAATGTACTTTTTGGTTCAAAATAAACAAATTATTATTATTATTACATTCGCGCTGTACACGCTTTACCAACATTGCAGCCTCTGATAAATCACCATAGATGATCAGCAGTTTGGCAAACTAATGAAATTGTGTTTTTTTTTTTGTTTTGTTGAGAATAAATGTAAATAAATAATTCTATATGGAATATTCAACGAAAATAATTCAGAAGCCATAGTACACACGTTGTTGTAAGAAAGTAAGTAAGTATGACAAACTCAAATTGTGAATTTTAATTTCTTTTGTGGGCGACAGGGCAATCAACAGCTGATCAATACGTTTCTGATCAAGTCTCCCGTAACGTAACAGTGCACGGTCTCAGTGGGTTTATGTGCTGCCGATTGTATACCTACGACACCCCAACTCGACTATACCTATTCGTTCTAATAGAGTAGGTACTCAGAGTAGGTACTATACAATGGAGCACAAATGTATCCTGCACCCACATTTGGTGACATTACGCACTTGACCGACGACGTCAGTGTTAATTGTGATTGGACCGAACATTACGAAATTTTCCAGGCGGACTTGTCCGACAAAAGTTGCGAGCATCTTATATTCAGTCTTGTCTACGATGATTTTAGTTTATTTCAAATTGAAGATTATTTTGTGTTACACAGGCAGGAAGGGGTCAGAATGTGATTATAATTAATTGTCTTAGCGTAATAAAGGGATAGTTAGATAGCTCCTCCGCTTCAAACGATTATGAAGTATGACACAAGCAGTCGATACAATTATGTTCCACTGCAGAGAGCAGTCCTTCTCTCCGAGAAACAGAGAGAGAGAGAGAGAAAGAGAGAATAGGCTTTTTATCATCATGTATGAAGAGCACCTCAGGCACTCGGGTTCCCTCACGATGTGTTCCTTCGTATTGCTTTGCTGCTATAAAGTCACAAATGTAGGTACTTAACAAAGAAAAACAAAGTCTTTGATCCATACTGTTGAATTCCGGACCCACCACCGCTTTAATTTGAGGCCAGCGTTCTAACGATGTGCTACCACATCTCTATATTTTCAAATAGGCACTTCGCGTATTTTTATATTAAGGATTTAAATGTAAATTTTTCACATTCCAGACTGGCACAGATCCTACTACGCTAACGTGCGCCCCAACAAGCAATACTACGACCTCCTAATAAGCTCTGGAGTCTTCTCGACCATCAACGCCTTGGTATTCCTCATTCACGCCTTCTTTACCTTCCGGAAAGAGGCTGAATACTAGACTGTCTCTCTGGTAAAAAACGTATAGCAAGATGGCGACGGATTTTTTTAAAGTATTGTTTAATTATTATTTTATCCTCAGTTATTATCTGTGGTATTATATATAGCTTCTGTAACATTGCTACTGTTTTTGTTCGGTTTTTATTCGTGGGTTCGGTTACAATGTTTCAAATATTTTGTATGGTTGTTTTCTGTTGAAATAATTGTGCAGTAACTAATTAAGGTAAGTTAATGTAAGGTTGTATCTAATTTAAGAAAGTTGTGGTTGTCTTGTAGCGTGCAGCTAGCAAATATTGTATATTTTAAGTTACATATTTGAAAGTTATAGAGTAAAATTTAAAAATATTAGGCCGATAGTGCAAGCAATAATGTATTAGGTACTTGAGGCTTAATTTTTCAAAGTATGCAGCAAAAAATATTTGAAAACGCTAGTTTAAAAAAAAAAACAACAGGTACCTATGAAAAGCTGCCAGTTTGTGTATCCTTCTTTAATCTTAACTAAGAAGATTCCGGTTTAATTAAGGTAGAATAATGTTGCTTTATATTATATTTAAATAGGATTGTTTGATCATTCCACTAAAAACCAAATTTTGATACCATAAATAAAACGTTTAGTTTTCGAAATATGCTTCTTTAACCAAAATATCTACTTACTTACCTTCAAAATGGAACTTATAAACATTTATTTAAACGCATTAAATCTTTGAAAATATAGTGACGATTGAACGAAAAACAACCACCGTTTATTTTGTTTAGTATTTTTTAGATAAGTAGGTACCAAATTTTGATACCATAAATAAAACGTTTAGTTTTCGAAATATGCTTCTTTAACCAAAATATCTACTTACTTACTTTCAAAATGGAACTTATAAACATTTATTTAAACGCATTAAATCTTTGAAAATATAGTGACGGTTGAACGAAAAACAACCACCGTTTATTTTGTTTAGTATTTTTTAGATAAGTAGGTACCAATACATACCTACCTAGGTACATATTTTTATCACTCTAATTCTTACTTACCTACTATTATTATTTTTAATAGGTACTTTATTGCAGAAAGACAGTGTACGGTGGACTTAATGCTTATACTACCTACACTAAAATTATAGTAAGAAACGTAAATTTATATTACTAAAAAATAAAATACGCGCGCCGACTGAGAACCACACCACCTTCAATTTTTTTTAAGGAGGTTAAAAAGAGTTTACAACCCTTACATTGGCGCGCTTTTTAGTCTTTTTTTTATTTTAACACTGAAACTGCCTCGGCCTTGTGTCAGCCTTGTGTCCTAACTGATTTATTCTAATACATACACACTTATATTTCTTTTTAACGTTTAATTTAGCATTGTAACTACAAAAAGATAAATCATCAGTATCCGTCCAGTGGTAGTTTTTAATTTAATTTAGTTTAGACTGCTCTGCGTAAGAACAGTGTCTATTTATACTTTACGACTAGGTTTGTTATTTTAAGCATTGAAACAAAATGTACGTTATAATATTTTTTTTTGTTATTTGAAGAATATTTTTCATCATTGTTGTATTAGTAGCGTAATAACCGAATGTTTTGATTTGAGTACTTATTAAAATTTCATTCAAGATACAGACAGTTGGCAGGAAGGTAAGGTACTCAAATTGAAAAATCGAATTTGTGTGTAAAGTGTTAAACGTAATAAATGTAATATTTAGGTACATACTACATAATTTAATTACATACATAAAATACAACAGGCGCTAAATGTTACCTAAGATAAAATGCATAGAAATTGTACCACGTAACCACCATCATCTATTTTCATGTTGTACCCTGCATATTTGTTTAAAATAAAGCATTTACACACAGCATATTTTTTTTTTAATAAAAACTAAATACCAGGCTGCTGGTCACCAACCAGTGCAACAAGAAATGCTGATAAAAGCTGTGGCTGATGGCGAATAATGTAAACTTTGACGAAAGTCTCTGCAAACCAGAGCTATTGTCACTTGTAAAGCGACACAAGCCAGAGCCAAATATGAAATCGACCAGATTTTGGCAGATCATGGTCACACCCTATAGAATCGATATGGAGAATCGCGAAACATAAAATCGCCTCCAGCAATGTGCTCTCCCCTATATCCAGGTAAGAGTGAGCAAAGCACCTGGGTTCCATTAACCTTTCATTTGCTGCACCATCATTTTTTTATGCGTTTTAACAATTAGTGAGCGACTGCTGCTGAACTAGACGGATAGTCTGTGTTTCAGCATTCAGTTTCCCTTTCATTGTGTCTAAAATCATGCATAATTTAGGTACATAGCCATAACATCAATAGTAACTGAGTTTTTTGTACTTATTTGAAAAGAAACAAAAGGAGCATGCATTTTAATCTAAGAGATGACAAAAAATTACTATATCACCAAAACATGTTTTTTTTTAAAGTGTGTGTGTGTGTGTGCGTGTGTATGCATGCGTGTGTGTGTGTGTGTGTGTGTACGTGTGTGTGTCTAAGTGAAGTGAATGTAAATATGTGTTTGAGAGAAAATGTGGTTTAACTTTACTGATTTTCATAGGATTTCACTAACCAGTAATATTCATTCATTAGAAATTTGTTATTTTAGTTATTTTATTTATTTTATTATATAAATAGGGGCCCAGAAAGGGAAAGAATCTGCGGGCAAAGGAAGTTTTGATTTTCAAAGATTAGTCACATACTTCATAATTCCTGCGTTTGTCTTGTAGAGCTGGGTCGAAGAATACCCTAGAGTGCTGCTTCATTATTATTTGTGAAATAAATAGCTGACGGACTGTTAATACTTCACATGTCTCATATAGTTGGGAAGAAAAAGGGTTTGCGTGTGCATACTTTTAGTATCGCTCTTTGCGCAACTTCGACTTTCCTAATTGTAGTTTTTGGAGAACCACCCTAAGATGATATGCAATAGGTTAGTAACGATTGGCATATAGCATAGTATATTTGCTTAAGTAAATGTGGTTCAACTACATTTCGCAGCGTTTTAAAGAAATATATATGTTTACGTAACCTATTACAAAGTATTTGTATATGTTCTTTAAAGCTAACTTGTTCATCTAGAAGGACACCTAGGTACTTTACAGTTTTAGCACGTTCTAAAACTTTGCATGCGCACTTGTTTATATTAGTTTTATATGTACAGCTAGAATAGCAACGATGAGCAATCAAATGAAAATTTAAATTTGGAGTTTCACGAATCGAGAACGCCAAGAATTTGTTTTTTTCTGCATTTATCACGTAGCCACTTCCCTACTTCATCAAAACCGTTTTGAGCCAGTTGAAAAGTATCTTCCCAGGTTTTAGCCGAGAAAATAAGAGCCGTGTCATCGGCATACGACAGTATTTTACCGTGAAATGACTTTAAGGACAGTAAATCGTTGATATAAATAAGAAACAGGGTGGGTCCGAGATGCTGCCTTGCGGTACGCCGAATGTTATTTGAATATCTTTACTAACATATGGGCCAAGTTTAACACACTGGTATGTGTCCGATAAGTTGTCTGTCATCAACTTTAACTGTACATCTCTAATACCAATGTGTTCCAGTTTGTGCAGGAGGATAGGGACAGAGACCGTGTCGAAGGCTTTGGCAAGGTTCAAAAAAATAGATACGAACTTATTTCCTTTATCTAAGTTGGAAGTCACGAAGTTAATAAGATTAAAGACAGTATCATCTGTTGATCTACCTCGGCGAAAGCCGTATTGATGATCCGATAGTAAATGATTATCTTCTAGATATCCAACTAATCTGTCATTTATAATTCTTTCCAAAACCTTCGACAGAGCTGGTAGAATGGATATCGGCCTGTAATTCGTGACCCGGTCTCTGTCCCCAGCCTTATGAACAGGGATTATTAGAGATCTCTTTAAGTATTTTGGAAAAGAACCCTGTGACAGACAACTATTGAAAATGTAGGTAAGAGGCGGCACCAAAGTATAAATATTCTCTTTAAGTACTCTATTTGAGATTTTGTCCCATCCTACTGAACACTAATTTTTCAGGCCTAGTAGGTATAAGGCGTTCAACTTCTTGTTCGTCTGTGTTCGTGAGTACAAAAGAGCCAATTCTGCTATTACCCTGAAGCATATTTTTGATGTTACAAGTACGATTTGAGCTAATGCCTGTAGATGTAATATTTTCCGCTAACGTTCTACCCACATTCACAAAATATTGATTTATTTTATTTACAGATTCCTTAGGGCTATCGTTAATAGATAATAATTCTTTAGGTAAATGGAAGTGTTTGTAATCTCTTTAATAGTTTTCCACAGTTTTTTACTATCTTTGCCCGCTTTATGAACCATCTCCTTATCGTAATCACATTTTACCTTTTTTAGTAACTTGCAACAATAATTTCTGTAACGGCTATAGGTTAACTTAAGTACTACATTATCAGGGGATCTTTTTGCCTTCTTTGTCTCGATTGCGAATGCATCTCAGAAGCCCTGGAGTAATCCAGGGCTTAATAATCTTCTTTCGACGTGGTAAAGAAACAGTCGTTGTATTTTTATCTATAGCTGATTTAACATTGTCGACCAAGAGATCCAAAGCTGAGTTTGGATCTGTAAAGGAAATAATGGCATCAAAGTTTATTTGGCTTATATCTGTCTTCAGATTATCGTAGTTAACTTTATTAAAACTCGAGAATGTGTAGTTTCGCTCTTGCTCTTTTTTCAGACACCAGATAACTGTTTTATCATCTGTGAGTGTAGAGTTTACAACGACTGTTAGAGATGATATTTTTGTTTTTACCAGTACGTGATCAATGCATGTTCCACAAGCATCACGGGTCACAAAATTGTGGGCAGGTAATAAACCGTGAGAAGCGGTAAGTGAAAGGTATTGATCAGTATTAGAACAGTTATTGTTGTCATTTGGTAAAATATCAATGTTGAGATCTCCTATCAGTGACACATTTTTAAAGTTTGAGAGTGTTTTCAGAGTCTCGTCCAATGATATTAAAAAAGGATTGACATTAGAGTATGACGGAGACATGTAAATGGCCAATATTGTAGTCTCGTATTTACCTAACTTAATCATAAGACAGTTGCAGTTAGCAATACCGGGTTCTTCAACAGTATAGGACAAGTCGTTTCTTATGTAAATAATAACCCCATCATTTTGAATAGGGTTAGAAGCAGTAGCAAAATAACTATAGCCATAAATATGGGGAAACGAGTTTACGTGAGACAACCAACATTCTGTGAGAATCAAAATGTCTATATAGCTTCGAAACCCAAGAAATTGCAGTTGAAACTTCGTATATTTTGTGATAGTACTGTCAGGTAAGTGCCGACCGGTATTATTTTTTTACAAATGTCTGCTTCACATTCTTTAGAGTCCGAGACTGCATATTTATCAATATCATTTATAGTAATATCCAAATTAGCCATATCTAATATTGTAGAATATTAGATGATACAGATCAAAATCCAAGGAGAGGTTGGTGTTGTTGCGGACTGAAAGTATGGAAGTAAGACTGGTTTGGAATCTATGAGGTGTGTGTATTTGTAAGTAAGTAAAATCAAAAGTTTGTTTGAAGTGGTGTGGGTTGTTTAGTTTAGTGGATGTGAGTGTTTTTAGTGATGTTTTTGTGTTTATTTTATAAAAAACAATTATAAAACTACTAATTTTAAAGTAACATAAAAATAATAAGGTGACACAGGCAGAGATATCTAGTCATTTTTCCTCCTTCATTCTGAGTAGATGGGCTTCAGACTCAACCCGGATTGACGGAGAGCCCTCCTTTTTACGTAAGTAAACTTTCCCGTAAGCTGACCAGCAAAAGCTGAATTCATTTGCCTTGGCGAATTCTCGTGCAAGGAAGAACAATCTTCTCATATTTGGCGTTAAGTTTTCTGAGACATAGATTTGTTTTTTAGGACCATCAATATGCAAGATGTTCGAGTTTAGTCCATTTTCTTTATTTAGCTTATTAAATTGTTTTACTGAATCTATCAGTTTGTCCTTCAAGAGTACAGATGTGAAGTCTACAATAATAGGTTTGTTTGCTTCATTTTTAGTGCTTGTGCGGAAAACATTACGTATCTCGATATTGGCAAATCTAGCGCCTGGCCAATATTATTAACCAGTTTTAGTAAATCTTGCTTAGTTTCTCCCTTTGTTGGCGTAATATTTCTGATTTCTACACTAGAAGATCTGCGATTTCTCTCCATGTTCTCTATTTTGTTTTCTAGAGTTTGTATTTAAGCCATATTGTTCCTTCTCTCTATGTCACATTCGTTCATACTGCTTAGACATGAACGTTATAGATTCCTTAAATTCCGCGTTTTGTCTCGATAGCTCCTCTAATGACGATTTCAGTTCTCTGTAGTTGTTATCCTGTTGTGTCTTAAAATTGCTGAAAAGCTTTCTCATTTCGGCCATAAAGGCAACAATAGAGTCAGTTTGGGTGAGTGGTGACTTTTCAGAGACATTAGAGCCAACGCTGCCTGCCTGGGCCTTCACTGGCGTATTGGTATTGTCCACTTTTGGCAGGTTATTTTTACAGTTTGGGCAATGCCAATTTCGAGTATTTTTGTGATTGGCAGCTAGTCCTACATACAGAGGGTGGTAGAGCGATGAGCATGAGACACAAGCAATTCTATCTGTTTTTTCTGTGTAGACATTGCATGCATGCATAGCAGTAGTCGGCCTTACAATTGGCACAGTACCAAGCAGCGGTTTGTTTTTTTTGCCGATTCTAGAAGTAAGGGTAAGACCCACACACTTGTAGTGAAACAAAGCACCACATGCTTTACGGTTATAAATTATTTTTTCTCTACTCACCACCGTGAGATCGCATGCTGAGCATTTGCCCATTCTGTCTATGCTTTGTTGCTCTTTGAAAAAAAAAATTGTCACCGTGGCTGACAGCAAGGATCGAACTCGAGGTTTCCGCGCTCGAGTCGAGCCATTTGGTCCTTACTATCGTAGCATATGCAGGGACATCAACTCATCCACTCAAGCCGAACATCAGTACCTAATGCAGTCCAACCGGTTTTAGCACGGAGTCGGCGATAAGAGGTCAATAAAACACTGATCGATTAGTCTGATTTAGCACATTTTTGTCACCGATTCCGCTGTTTCAGGGATTTATATGTTTTAATCGAGCTCAATATTTATTAGGATATCACTATAGCATTGTTTTGGCTAAGTTTACGACACAATTGGCGACTTTAGACACATTTATGAATTAAATAATAGGAGCACTACTTAGACACGTCTATTCGCCACGGCGATGCGACGCTGATACTATGGTGTAGACGAGAAAAAAATTGCATCCCTAATTTAAGTGTAAAAAATTTGTGTACATTTTATCCTACCGTTTTGTCGGCGTTATCAATATGTCTATGACAGACAGACATGGCGAATCTATAAAGATTCCTTGTCGACTACGGAACCCTAAAAAGCCATTTCATTGACACGATTTTGGGCTACATGGCTACAAGTTCAGGCGATTTGGGTTAAATCTGGCAATTTTTTTCCGGCGTCATAGACCGGCCACGGACAGTGTCTAGCAACACTATAACCTCAAAATCTAAGTGTTTTTCAGAAACAATGCCTTATTTGAGCACTATTCAGCAAAACTGTACACGTACTTACCTTTTCAGCCTTTGCCAAGTAGATCCAGAGCTTCCTCCATGTAGAAAACTTCTTCTGGTCGCTGAAATTGTACTGCATTTCTTTGGAAGCATAGCGAGTACTGAGAGGTGACCGGTAGTTACAGAACTCTGAATTTTGGATCTCTAGGGGTGCGTCAATTGAGAACATTTTGATTTTATCACGTTTCGTGCCGACTGCGACCTTAATTCTTCTATTGACGGCACACAACTGACTGACTGAATAATAATATGAACCGAACTCTACTGACAGACGTTTTGTTGATCGAATTGAAGGTCAGTTGCGCGGGAGAATCAAACTTTGATATGAGACGGGGTTATCATCGCGCTAAGGGGGTATTATTGTAATCTGACGTAATTTACAACATAAAATACAATGTAACAGCATAAAATACTCTCTAGCCCACACAGATGTTAATCAACTTTTGAATAGCCGTCGACGTAGGTATTTATATCATTGAGTCAATTTATATGGACATTATGTATAAGTAGGTAACGTGTCACTTAAGAGCAAAAAATTGGATAAAGAAGTAGGTAGTTGGACTCGCGCACGAAGGGTTCCGCACCATTAGGTATCTATACAATATTTGAATATGTCAAGCGTCTACCTATTGCCGTTATTAATATCGAGCAAGAAAACGGCAAAAAAATCACGTTTGTTGTAGGTATAGTTGCCCCCCTTAAATATTTATTTTATTCTGTTTTTAGTATTTGTTGTTATAGCGGCAACAGAAATACATGATTTGTGAAAATTACAACTGTCTAAGTATCACGGTTCATGAGATACAGCCTGGTGACAGACGGACGGACGGACGGACAGCCGAGTCTTAGTATTAGGGTCCCTTACCTTTTGGGTACGTAACCGAGTTTTTAGTTTTGTCTATTTTAGTTAGGGTTAAAAATTAATTAATTAATTAAATTAATCAAATGCATGCTAGCTTGGGCACGTACACCTAGGGATGGGCAAACGGATAAAATATATCGATATATATCGTATCGATATTTTTTAAATATATCGATATATATTTACAAAAAATATCGACATTTCGATATATCGATATTTTTTTCCAAGATAGGGTCAAAACTAGATACCAATAAAAAGTAAATACACATGTGACATTATTTTATTTAAGCATTGATAAATGTAATATTGACTTAAAATCATTCAAACCAGTATTCGTCTGGTATGGACATCAGCAGCACTCTTTGTTTGATGTGCTCCCCGGTCAGTCTGCTCCTATTGTCCGGCACTGTTAAATTAACAACTGAAGCAACCCTTTCGGATGATACTGATGAAGCTTGACATATCAAATATTTTAGAGCAACCACGCCACTCGCCGACGAAAATGATAGTGGTGGATTAAACCGAAATGCAAGCACACACAAGCAATCGAAAATGCAAGCGCACACAAACACACCCAGTATTAGATACACTACACAGTGACACCTAGCAAACAATTGTCAGTCAGTGTCCGTACCTAATCTATGGTTCTAGTTTGCTCCCCTTAAGTTGGCTCCACTGCACAAACCACAAACGGATCATAGACTAGATATTTTTTTATTATGTTCGAAGCGAAGGAAACATACAGCCTACTAAACCTTTTCTTTAGAATAGAGATCGAATTCTTCGGATACATGAAGTGAAGCTTGAGCGGAGAGAGCTGTTCAAAATACATCGGTTTTGATATCCGAAAATATATATCGAAAATCGATAAATCGAAAAAAATATAATCGCCGATATATATCGATTATTTCCTGGAAAAATATCGATATTTCGATATATCGATTTATTTTACCCAAGCCTACGTACACCAAACTGCGAAGCGACGTCGAATCGTAAAAATCTGCGAGCTCGCGCGACGCATCGCAAGAACTTGCGAATTGATTCGCATCGGCGCCGGCGTTCATAATAGTAATAATAATAAATGGATGAACCCAAAATCTTCTTTGTTTCTTTTCCCTGTATCTTCTTAGCAATACCAGAAGTGAGCACTACTTTTTACGATCCATGTCACGAGCTAGTTTATAAAATACGTTTAGTATGGTTGACGGTCATCGAAGGAATGGTCACCCGAATCGTGGAAGGGAGATGCCTTGCCGCACGAAATAGCATCGCAGTTTTCTGCGTTTTGTGATTAGCAATTTTGTATACGGAACCATATTCCGCACAAATTTTAGAAAGTAAATATAGTCACAGCACAGATCGTTTGCACATCGCTTACTGTCTTTACAGTGTACGTGTGAGTTGCGTAGTAATGTGTAAAGTAGAAAATATTTAATCGATTAATAAATTCCGATGAGATGAAAGAAGAATAGACTGATAATTATTATAGAGAGATTAACCCCCAGTTTCTCGTACACTAACACGCTGTTAATCTACTGTTGACAGTTGTCAATTGACCAAAGTGCACACAAAAAAAAACCACTGACAGCGGTAGATTAACAGCTGGTTAGGGTACGAGAAACCGGGGGTTAGTGTACCTATGTACACGTTAATTAACTTATAATTTTTAGTTTCGTTTTGTTTATTAAACATCGGAAAAAAAATTATAAGCTGCCATGAGTAGGTATACAATGATGTAGGGCTCGTATTGTGTTTAAATCGGAAAAAAAGACTTGTGTAGAGGAGCTTACAGATTGACAGTAGGAGCTTATAGGACCTACCTATATAATATAGTCAAAGTAATTTAAATACAAAAATCCCGGCATGTACCTACCCATGACTTTGTTTTTTAACTTACGTATGGTTACGTACCTACATTTGTGAAGTTGCAGTAGCAATACCACTCGCTGAGGAAACCTGACCTATATAGGCATTTTTGGTAAACGTAACCGTTTCGGCACCTAGTGTAGACTCTGACTTAATCCCTAAACATAATCTTATCACCGTTACGTAGGTACTTGAGCTGTGAGCTGTGGTAGCGGAGCGGTAGAACGCCGGCTTCTCATTCGGGAGGTTGTGGGTTCGAATCCTGGCATGTACCAATGACTTTGTTTTCTAAGTTACGTACATTTGTGAAGTTATAGTAGCAATACCACTCGCTAACGGTGAAGGAAAACATCGTGAGGAAACCATAGTGTCTGAGATATTTACATACCTCAGCACTTGCTACGTACAATGGCCCAACTATGAGGCTAAGTGCGGAAATCTCCAGTCGAACTAGAACTAGTAGGTACTTGTACGGTCGCTGCAACTAGAATCCGGGGACAATCGGATCGCAAACAAATTTTGCAAATATGTTTAGATGTCGCAATTCGAGATTTGATTTAAAAGCCTTCTTATACAACCTATATCACTGCTATACAACCTTCTCAAGCATCTTCAAACTAAGTTTGTGTGGGAATCCCCTCCCTTCTTATGGCAGGAGGCAGTAGGTATAATGCCCGACAGGTAACTTGAACACAAATCCGCGCAGTCGGGACGAGTTCGCGATTAAACAAATGGCCACGTGAGAGCATTTTTTAAAATTATTTGCCATAACACTGTCAATTAAAGTAAGGGACTGGAAAACTATTTGCTTCTCGTTTTTACAATAAAGCCGTCCACATTGTGTGAGATAGAGGCAAATAGTTATTCAATAATAACAAAAATGAAAATTTAATAGTCAACCTAGTAAATAATGGCGATAACTAAAATAGTTATCCAGTCACTGTCTTATACTAACAGTGCTATACAAGTCCGAAGAGTCTAAGCCCCTGGCCACACAGAAGGGACGTGGGGCGGTGGCGCGGAATAGACGCGTCGTTAATCCAATTCACTTTCATACAAAATGTACTGAAGGGACGGGACGGAGTCCACACAGAAGAGACGGCGCGAGGGGCGATTTCTATACAATGCGTCGCATCTTTTCCGCGCCCCCGCCCCACATCCCTTCTGTGTGGCCCGGAGCTAAATCACATCCCGCGTCCCCCGCCAATATGACCCGAAATATGTCGTCAAAGTACATAATTCGTTGAAATTATTTTGTTAAACTTGTAAAAGCGTTTGAGTGTATTGTTTGTAAAATCGAACTTTATTTACAGCAACAACATATAATTCCAATTTTCATAAAATAAGTCGCTTTATTAACAATACCATTACGCTTAAAATACAATAAATCAAGGCGTGCATTAAATATATTTCCGTACTATTTGGCTGTAGAACACAATATCACTTCTACAAAATCTCTCTGAAAAATATATAACAATTTCGTTTGTAAAAGGCACCTTAAAATACAGTATTTATATAAATACATTCTGACAAAACTCTTGAAGCTGTTACTGGTCAATATATATATTTTTTGCTTTCCGTTTAGTTTAAAAATTTACAACATACCTGTCAGCTACATATTCGTTCACAGAATCAATGTTAAATGTCATGCAGAAACATCTTGACACATTCCAAAATACTATTTGTGATATCAGTCTATAGGTAAAACTGAATTTGTAATTAGTAGGTATCATCTAATACTCATACACTTGGATACATGAAGGACCCGATATTTGGTGCTGTTTGAAATATCATCGGTATAATATTATTATGAACCCTCCTCCTTTGAGGCCCCTTTCGTTAACCCAAAATCGGCGATACTAATATTTATGAATGTAATAGACAGAAAAGTCACAAAAGCTTTTAAGGACTTTGTGCCAATAACCAAAATCTGTAAGGATCGGGGCAACGTATTTCAACTATACAAAATTAGAGCTTATTCTTTAGTGACTTCATCAGCTTTTCGAGCTTCATCGCCTTCTGCAGGTCTCCACTGATCTTCAGTTTGCCCATCATGAATGCTGTGGTTGGCTTCAACTTACCTGTAACGAAAAATATTCATTTCACCCATTCCACACACAATACGACACCGGTCGCCCGACGAAAATGCCAAAACCCCACAGATTTTAGGCTGCTTGAACATAGATATTGCTCGTAGCTGAGGGTTAGTTTTGTAAAAATATTAAAAAATATATGTTCTTTGCTATAAATTCTTCACCAAAGATTGGTTTCAATAGATTATATACTATGTTTTCGAGAAAATAGGTATTTTTTGGAGCCTGTGCCGAAGCCGATTGGGTTATAAATATTTGGGCTGCTTTAGTTAATTTTAAAGAAAAAAAAAATCTGAGTCTACCACACCGGAACTACGTCATTGCACGGAAGTACACAATCGAAACAATCAAAACAAAAAATAATCTTAATCTATGCAAACGTAGAAGAGGTTTAACGTAGAAAGTTAATTGTATTTTTTTTTTTACACAAAACCGAAATGTCAACATCGCGGCATTTTTTAATTAAAAAATATTAAACATAGAAGGTAAAATGAAAGTCATACACTTATTCACAAAAATACAAGGAATCAGTGAATATTATTACTTTATGGTTGTAGCATTATATTCACTGACCTTACACCTATAAAATGCCGTATCTTTTGTAACTATTGTCAACACTTAGGACAATTGCCATTGCAATACTGTGTGTCTCACCAGCGAACATGTCCGCAAAGTTACCGCCGTCCATCGTGAGGGTCGCGTCCGGCGTGTTTTTGGGCTCTCCATGGCCGCATGCTCCCTCACCGTTCTTGAGGTCCAGATGCCACACACCCTCCTCCTTGCCTGTCGAGCAACGAACAATATAGGTTAGAGGAGTTAAGAGTCGTCCATTACCTAATTTGGCTAATAACAGATGCCAGCTGGCCACAACAAGTATTTAAAAAAAAAACCAGCCAAGTGCGAGTCGGACCCGCGCACGAAGGGTTCCGTACCATTATCTATACAACATTTGATTATTCCAAGCGTCTACTTGTTGCCGTCATTAATATCGAGCAAAAACGGCAATAAAATCACGTTTGCTGTATGGGAGTCCCCCTTAAATATTTATTTTATTCTGTTTTCAGTATTTGTTGTTATAGCGGCAACAGAAATACATCATCTGTGAAAATTTCAACTGTCTAACTATCACGGTTCGTGAGATACAGCCTGGTGACAGACGGACGGACGGACCAGATTTTGCTGATTGTGAAATAAATATTTGATTATAGTGGACGCCAATTCCAAGTGGATTGAAGTGATTAAAATGAAGAGCACTGACGCTAAGTCGACAATCAATGCGTTTAAAAGTATATTCGCAAGGTTTGGGCTTCCGTCTCAGCTTGCAACTGATAAGGGGCCGCCATTTACAGCCCAGGAATTTGAGGTATTTTGTCAGCGGAATTGTATTAGGCGTGTAGCATCTGCACCATACAGACCGCAAGCAAACGGCGCGGCACAGAATGCGGTGAAGTTTGTTAAGACTGCTATAATTAAATAAATAATAAAAACCGACTTCAAAACACTACAGCACTAAAAAGTTTGAAATAATTTACTCCAAATTATACTTCTACAATACCTACATGTATAAATACTTCTAAGTGTTTAAATTATTTCTAACTTTTTAGTGCTGTAGTGTTTTGAAGTCGGTTATTAAATTCATTTAAAAATTTTTATTTTTCAATTTTTTGTGGGGGAGCGGGAGACAAATAAACAAGTCCCTTATAACCATAATTTACCCTACTTAATTCTTGCTCTAAAATGTGATGTTCTAAATTTCCGTCTCCGAAAGTCTTCACCAGAAAATCACCAAATTAACTTGGGACTACTTTTATGCAATTTTATAAAACATACGGATATTACTAAAGGATGGGTCCTATTAGGGCTTATTTACTGCTGTCCATTGAAGAGTTCCGCTCTCCATCTCTGAAAGTCTTCATCAGATCTTCAACAAATTAAAATGGGACCAATGGGACGTTATATCTGTTCGAACAAAAAAAGAATTGTCGAAATCGGTTAAGATTTGACGGAGTTATGGAGGAACATAGCAAAAAATATATATATACGCGTCGAATTGATAACCTCCTCCTTTTTTGTAGTCGGTTAAAAACGGCATTATATGAGGGTGCAGATGTAACAGCAGAGTTGTGTAAGTTTCTATTTCAATATAACAATATCGCAACTGTGAGCATGCGACGACGGGCGTCTCTCCGGCGGCAGCGCTGCTAGGACGTCGGCTGCGATGCCGACTGGGGGGGTCACGCTTTCCACGGTCTTTGCAGGTTGGGGAGCAGGTACTCGCACGAGATTATTCTAGTAGGGGAGAGAAGTGGTCCGAGGGGCAAGTTGTGGAACAAACAGGTCCACTATCATACAAGGTTGACATGGGGTGTGGGGTCGCACGCAGACATATTGATCAGATTATCCCTATAACAAACAATAGTAATAGGTATTTATTAACGCGCGCCAATGTGGGTTTGTCTGCTGTAGCGGAACCAAGTTCATGTCGTTCGGGAAAAGTGTTGGAAGATGCGTTGGGTCGCGTGGCGGAAGCGGAGGCTGTTCCGGGAGTTTCCACCAACCGGGTGGCAGAACTGAGCGGGGGTTCGCTATCAACACAATTTTTCATTTTGTTCATACCTACATGACCCTCATGGATCTCCTCTAAAATTTGCCTTTGCAACTTAAGTGGAACGACAATTCTGTATTTGTATATAATGCACCCTAAGTCGACAATAAAATTATCCTTCCTTGGAAAATAAGGCTTTTCCTCGTCACAAGTCGCGGTCGCCGGCCAACCAAACGAAATGTATCCAAACACTTTACATAATAAAGCATCATTTCCTGTCTCCTCAGCAATCTCCACGTAACTCACTGGCAACGAATCCTCTACCACCTTAATATAGCTAGCCGTATCGGTGGAGCGAACCTTCCACTTCAACGATAATCGCGACAGATAGGCACCCAAACTTTACAAGACACGGCAGGCGTGTTCTCAGATAAAGTGTGGCCTACCCTATCGTGAAGTTTGTATCCCTCATCATCGTCGGCCTATACTTGTCCACTGCTGGACATAGGCCTCTCCTATTGCACGCCACTGAGCACGGTCCTCGGCTACTCTCATCCAGCTCTTGCCAGCCGCCCTGCGAAGATCATCGCTCCACCGAGTCTGAGGACGTCCTACTTTTGTATCCCTATCACATCCAAACATAACAAGACACGCCAGGCGTGTTCTCAGTCAAAGTGTGGTTTACCTTTCACGTTGAACTGGAAAACGGCCTGAGTCTTCTTCACCAGCTCGGGACTGATGTTCTTGCCGATGGCCGCGAACAACTGGGGGATCTGACCGCCCGACTCGGACTGTCAACACAAACAAACACTGTTGGGACTAAGTAATAACATTGAGCGCGTTAGAACTTCACAGCCAAGCGCGCTTTACAAGTTTACGAGTAATAGGGCCGGTTTCTGAATTGAGAATTTCACTAAGTAAATACTTAAGTAACGCTCTTTTCTGAGAAATTCGCAGACAGCACTACAGTTAACTATTACTTGGCGATATTCTCAATTCAGAAACTGGCCCATAGTCCGTCAAGTTGTTAAAGGAAAACTTCGTATAAAAGTGGAATAGAAGTTTATGTTTTGTAACATGTAAGTTAGTTTGTAAGATAAGTCTGTACAAACAATTGTATGTTAATCAACTTTTTTATATGTAGGTAATGCTTTAAGTGTGTATCTCTAAGCATAAAAAAAATGATTTATCTATCAATAAATTTCATTGAAAGTGACGAAGTTCTTAGTTGTGCAAAGCTATCAAGAAACCTCTCCTTCTACGGAACCGTAAACTGCGCGTGGTCGGACAGGCTCTTGACCGGTTTTTAGTCTATTTTTAATATCAATTCTATTAAAGATTTTTGCAGAGAGTAAATTTGATAGAGCTCTGCTGCCATAGGACAAATCGGTGGCGTAAAGTATGAGAGGGACAACCGATATGTTCTATAGTAGTTCTATGAAAATTACATCTATATCTATGGTTAGTAGACTAACCTCATGTTTCTCGTACGCTAACAATTAGTTAATCCACTTTTGACAGTTGTCAGGTGGCCTTTGCGTACAAAAACAACAACTGACAGCTGTTAATAGTAGATTAACAGATTGTTAGTATGCGAGAAACCGGGGGGGTATTATTATCACCTTGACGTGCAATCAAATCATGCATTTCGTAGACTTAAGGCTCTTATCCCAAACTGGTTGTCGAAAGGCACCCAGGCATCGCAAACATATAAAAACACACACTGATGTGGCCTCACCATTTGTACAAATAGTACGGCG
This sequence comes from Yponomeuta evonymella, assembly GCA_963969515.1. Taxonomy (NCBI): domain Eukaryota; kingdom Metazoa; phylum Arthropoda; class Insecta; order Lepidoptera; family Yponomeutidae; genus Yponomeuta; species Yponomeuta evonymella. The sequence goes on from OZ018354.1 coordinate 4,506,711, forward strand.
GTCCCCAGCAGGAATCGAACCCACGATCCCCTACTAGCAACAAGCGTGTTACCGCTTGACCAACTGGTCAATTATGACGTACGGCCATCGTCAGCGCCATCTGGCGTACAAAATTAAAAAAAAATTTTTTTTCTTTATTTCCAAAATAAAATTTTACAAATGTTCTAAGGCCAGGTGGCGCTGAGGACGTACAAACACCCTTGCAATCGTAAGCAATATTTGAAGGGAATGTTCTTTTCGTCTTGATAAATAATGAAATTAATGATATGTTTCTTAAATGACATTTTCGACATTTTTTTTTTTCAAAAAAAAAAAAAAAAAAACCTTTGTGTGTAGTACACAATTTCGCCATTGCAATCAAAAATCAAAGCGAGGCATTGAAAATAGTTTTGCCTTATAATAGACATACAAATTATTCGCTAAATGTGAAGGAAAACATCCTGAGGATACCTGAGTGTATGAGGTGGTCACATACCTCGGCGCTTGAAATTGCCAATACGCGCTGGGCACGCGTGGTGATTAAGCCCATATTCTCTCTCTGAGAGAAGGCCTGTGCCCTGCAGTGGGACGTTTATATGGTACATTAAAAAATAGACAGTGAGTATTACAAAAATGTTTTTACGTTTACCCGCACCCGACAGTCCCCAAGCTTGACTAGGCCTGTATTTACAGTTAATAGTTAGATCTACGGGGACATTTCATTTCTACGCGTAATTCCTGTAACGTGTCGGTTAGCATTTGTCATTTCTAAACAGCTTTTGTTCGACGATCCTGAAAAAGTTCGTTTTCCAATTTTTTTTTTATGACCTTTCCCCTCCGGACATCTGACCACCAAACCTCACCACCGGCGATCAGTTGGGAGTGGCTACTGACTACTGGAGGTAAATTGGGAGCAATTCATTCCTAATTCATCATCAGTGATGAAGTGGGATTTTTTTTGTCTCTACTTACCACCTGTGGCCTTCTGGAACAATCTCGCCACAGGTGGTCGGTTGAGAAGAAAATTTTCCCATCTGACTACTGGAGGTCAATTAGGAGCAATTCTTGTTGAGCTTGTTTACTTATTACTTACCTGAGTTCGTTTTACTTACGAGTACATACAAAAATTTAACTCATTTTAAACATTCAAAACTTTCTTTCAAAACATCCATCGTTGGTAGGTAAATTTAGATGATTTTGTTATTTTGCTCCTTTGTAACTATGGGTGGGTGATATGGCAGAACCATTGTGTTATTTAGTCACTGGTAGTCAGTTGAGAAACTACCGACCACCAGTGGTGAAATTTGGTGGATCATCGAAAGTCATCACCAGTGGTGAAATGGGACAGTTTTCACCACTGGTGCTAAAGTGGGAGTAAAATTATGTTATTTGGTAACTGGTAGTAGGATGAGAAATTGGAGTGCCAACTGACCACCGGTGGTCAGATTTGGTGGTCAGACGGTCCGGAGAGGATTTATCGCGGTTTTTATGCTCTGTAGTGGCGCTAGATAATGCTACATAGTATGAACATTAATCTTTGTAGGACAACATACTGGAGGATGCGACATCGGTAGAGCGCGTGAAGTGCGAACTTAATAAAATTATGTTAACCCGCGGTAGGCACGCGTTGTGATTAAGCCCATACTCTCACTCTGAGAGACGGCCTGTGCCCTACAGTGAGAAGTATATAGGCTGCACTATAAGTCAACCCTGATATTAAAAAAAAAACTGACACAACCCATAAAAATTAAATGAGAGTTGTTGTATAACACAAACTCGTATTGGGGTGTTTGAGGAATTGCACAATTTTTATATAAATAACCCTGTATAATCAAAATATGTGTTGTCACACCTTTTTGCCGGCTGGAGCGCTTTTCGGCCGGCCGGGCTCCTCCAAAAAGAAGTCGGGCAACAGATTAACTATGTTATCTGTGAACAAACACAGTTTTGTCTCGTTTTTATCACAATTTTGAACATTATCAAGCAAATAATCGCAACGAAACGATGCCAATGATTGATTTCGCCTAACAACTGTGCTATTTCATAGATAATAGTAACGTACCGCGAATAAATCTATCTAACGACCAATGATTCTAGCGCCTTGTCTAAGTGTATTTTGTGAATTATGGGTAGGTACACAATAAGTATTTATTTACAATTCTTTAAGCCAAAACTTAGGGGTAAGCATAGAGTACAAGCAAGCGTTTACTTTGTGCAAAGGCAGAAGAGCTAATAGCAAAGCCGTGATACTATTGGAAGGACGCAACTTCCAATATCAATAAAGCTAGTTTTACGCGTAATTTGTACGGCCCGGAGATTTACTGATATTGAAAGGTTTTTCTTCTCCTATGTAGGGCTAAAACATGTGGGAGGCTGCGACACATTAAGTGCGAATTTCATAAAAAAAATACATAATTGAAAAAAATATACAATCAGAGCAAAAACTCGGAAATAAAACAAAAAATATTGTAAATTACAAACAAGTCCTTTCAGATGACATAAAAAGATATAAAATTTTTTCAAGACGGTTACTAAATGGCATTCTTACTTACCAAACTTGTATGTGTTGTGGGTAAATGAGCCAAGTAATACAAACTACCTTTAGGGACCTCTGTGGCGAAAATCGGTACTAACAATATTAACAGATTCGCTGTCTAAATAATCATTTTATAGTACTGTAATTAACAAACAGTGTTATATGTGATTCATATGACATGTTTTGTTTTGTCAAAAGTACGAACCGGTTATTACTGGGGCACCGGGAGCCTCTTAATTGCTTTTTATTTTCGCTGAAACTACGCCATCGACATGTTTCAGGTTACAAAAAAAAAAAAAACCTCTAATCTCTTCAATAAAAAAACCAGAATTACGAAATTGGCACTTACAGGAAACTCGCAGCGCTCAAAATTGACTGGGGCTTAGTACCCTTTGAATTGATTTGGCCGGCGCTGGCCATTTTATTTATTATATTTTAAGCCTTCATTTGCTCACACAATATAAATTTCACATTAAAAGTGTTCATGCGTGGTAAAATTAAATAATAGTTTGTATCTATAATATAAATAACTCAAAATAATCAATTGGGCATAAGATAAGTTTCAATTAAGTGCATTAATGTCCAATTAATAACCAGAAATTGGCACTTACGGGGAAGTCACAGCGTTCAAAGGTTAATTTGGGGCTTAGTGCTCTTTGAATTGAATGAGCCGGCGCCGGCCATAGGTGACTATAATCTTTAACCTTCTCTTTGTAGTTGACAGCGGACGTGTGGTACCGGCGCGCCTGCATCCCGGTCAGGTTCGCGTGGTGACTCATCGCTCGCGGATCATCAAGGAATCCGTCGATTAGAAGATTATTCGCGTTCTCTGCGTGAAAAACAAGATGGCCGGCTTTAACCCTTGCCTTGCCGTTGAATTGAAGATTTATAAAAGTTCGCTTCCTTTAATCGTTTGCGCAAATTATCAAATTGAGACAGCAATAGGACGCACGGAATCCTGAACGATTCATAGTCTAACTGTCAAATTCCATACTATTTGTTATCGCTAACGTCTGTGAACGTAATTTAATGGTTTTGATTAATAAAAAAAAGTGTGCCTTGAAACGAAAAATATAACGTTATCAAGTTCCGTTAACGTTACTTGCTTACACAGAGAAAAAAAATTAGAGACCTGTTAAAGTAGTACGGGACCTTTTATTTTGGAATAAATTTCTATCAAGAAAATATTATCCAATCGCGTTTTTGTCTTTACAGGCTGTCGGTAATATAAGCAATAATAATGATACCCTGAAACCTAACTTTAGTCAACTTAGTACTAAAGCAATGAGTACTGTTTAAAGCCGCACGAAAAAACCTCCGTCGCCCGGTACCCGGCCTTAACAGCCCTAATAATTTCAGTACCGATTTTTTCGCAACCCTGGAAATAGCAAAGTTATTTTCCGATGTTTCCAACTCTCATGCGACTAAGTTACCCCTGAGGGCTTGTGCGCCGTAAGCGTTCCTTCTCGCTCGCACATTTTAGGCGTATTTCATTTCCACAAATGTACCAAACATTTGCACTAGGAAATAAAACCACGGACATTTTATATCATCATCATCATTCAGCCACAAGAAGTCCACACACACACATATATATTTATTGTATATATATATATAAATAAAACCGTTAGTTTTTAGTTTTCGATAGAGAAATATGGTTAGAAAAGTTCTGAACTTCATAAAATATTTTTCTCTTATCAAAAACTAAGTAATAAAAGAATTAGTTAATCTTTCCTCAAATAATAATTTAAAATTATAGATTGTGCGAGCGAGAGGGAATGCTGCCGACGTCAATCTCTTAATGGGCCCCATACAGTAAAACTTGTAACGATAAAGATATGACATTTTCCATTAGGCGCGAGACACACAGATGGGATGTGGGGCGAGGGCGCATAGGAAATAGTAATCATCATCATCATCATCATCATTCAGCCACAAGAAGTCCACTGCTGAACATCCTCCATGTTTTTCCAAAAAGACCGGTTGGAAGCGGCTTGCATCCAGCGTCTTCCTGCCACTTGGATGAAGTCATCTGTCCATCTTGTGGCTGGTCGTCCCACGCTGCGCTTGCCGATATGTGGTCTCCATTCTTTTCGGCCCCATCGGCCATCAGTTCTGCGTGCTATGTGCCCCGCCCACTGCCACTTCAAGTTTAGTAAATAACATACATAAATATTTGAGCTATTTAGCTCAAAGTTATGATAGAGATAGATAGTGCTCTTTCAACTGCTTCTTAAATGTACCAATTGTGGGACTAGCGCATATTTTTTATGCGACGTATATGGGCTACATAAAAAGAAAAGAAAAACAATCCATGTCGAGCCCGACAAGGGGGCCGATGTCGTCATTGAAACTTACTGGGATCGCAGGCGTAAGGCGTGACGTCACTGACCCCGGCCTCCTTGACGATGTCTTCGTCGATCGCGAAGTTACCGGTGTACGTTTTCGGGTCTCTGAAACCGAAGAATGCAGTGATGAGTTGAATAAATGATAAGATGAAATGAGTTTTGGCTTTCCCACCAAAGAAGGCTTATAAATATCGGAAACCTGACGCTTTCAGAGATTTCTTCAATCAGCAGAGTCCAACCATTGAACAGTCCTCTTCTCCACCTTCGAAAGTCTCCATCAGATCTTCACCAAATTAGGAGTTGATAAAGCCATAAAAACCGCCTTCAAAATACACACTAAACAGAAACAGAGTGTTTGCTAATGTTAACACTAGGTGGCGCTGTAGGTATTATTTATCGCGGTATGATTGTGTCCACAACGTCGTGAAGATGCCATTGCAAATTGAATAATATGGTGATTTTTTCATGGATCCCGTCGACGGATCTTGACCAAATTCACATGGGGCCACCCTTTCTAACACCAAAATAATCAATGAAATCAGATAACGCGGTAAGGAATGGGGATTTTTCCTTGTGTCAAATATAGTTGCAATCACTGTCAAACTCAGTGTATTGCTCTGTGGTTTCTATGAAAACCACAGATAATAGACCGAATTTGACAGTTATTGCTACAGAATTTATCTGTGAGGAAAAACGCCCATTATCGCTGAACATAAATAAAATAAAGAAATATATAATAACTAGCTGTCCCGGCGAACTTCGCAGCGCCACAGAATGCGTTTATACGATTCTTGTTACCATGGCAACGCAATAAATAAATATCTTAGTGTTGAAAAAAGGTTACGGTAACAATAATATATTATTCCACGGGAACGCAATACCAGGATATCAAGTATCATAATCATAATCAGCCATTTGACGCCCACTGCAGGACATAGGCCTCCCTCATAGTTGGCATAACCATGAGGGGTTTTTGCCCTAATCGCCACGCTTGGCAGGCGGGTTGGCGATCGCAGTTTGTGGTTGGAATCTCAGGAAGACGCTGCTGCCCGTCTCCTGGTAATTTATTTCCATAGTCACCTTCTACGACATCCACGGGAGAAAATGGACGCTATTCTTAATCCGGCGCCACACGGAGAAAGTATCCTATGTCTCAATTCAGATCTTTGTCTATATGTATACAAAGTTTCATGTAATTCCGGTCAGCCATTATTGCGTGATTGAGTCACCTTTATAATATCAGTACCTAGTAGGATATAAAGACTAGCTGACTCCGTAAACGTTGTTTTCCACATTAATTAGCCTACAATATATTCTCAGACCTACCTAACATAAGTACACAAAAAAAATCATAAAAATCGGTGTAGTCGTTCGACAGCAAACATTGTGACACGAGATTTTTATACATTAGATGAACTGAGAACATCATTGTCTTTTTGAAGTCTGTCAATAGTTATTTGTTATGCAAGGCTGCAAAGTAAATTTTTGGCGCGAGTACCTTGTATTGAAACCTGAGCAAGCGAAGGATTCTAGGATTGAGCCACGAGCGAAGCGAGTGGTTCAAATATAGAATCCTGAGCGTAGCGAGGGTTTCAAAGGTACGAGACGCTAAATAACTTTGCTGCCGAGCGCAACACACAACTTTTCACCTCACTAAAGCGAGGAAAATGTTAGGTGCAAGAAAAACAGTTTTAATAAATATTAAATTACTGTTAATTTATATCTTCGTCGCTGCTAGCTTCGCTCATATTTTATGATTTCTTTCGATTTTATCAAAAAACAAACCAAAATAATGGAAGTAAAGTGAATTCAATAAAGAGAAGAAAATTTTAAAGTTTTTTTTTTAAATCTAATTTTCTTGCCGGCCAGTGCGATTCTTTAAATGAGGCTGGCGCATGACATGAAATAAGTATTTGCATTTCAATCATCAATGGACTGGCTGCAGAGAATATAAACTATTACGAAACCAATGAGGTTCTATATATATGTAATTTATTGTACGAAACCTTTATTGAATAAAAATATTCGAATTTTAAAAACACTTTCCACGCGAGCGGATAAATTGCGATTTTCCACGCAGATTTCGAAGGATAAACAGAGCTTTTACGAGCTAGTGAGGTGAAAAGGTGTTTGACTTGATGGTCCCACACTCACTTGCAGAGCATGAGGTAGGCGGCATCGCTGACGATGTCCACCTTGCGGCTGGTGGACGTGTCTCCGGTCAGCATCTCGATGGCCGCGGTGGCGATGGCCGTGCGTGGCCACAGCGCGTTCACGCCGATGTTGTAGGGCCTGAACTCCTCCGCCATACCTAGGACGCACATCGACATGCCATACTTGGCCATCGTGTACGCTACGTGGACTGAAAACCTGGGGATGAGATAAAACAAATTTTAAATAAAAGTTCAAACCGGCTTCAAAACACTACAGCACTAAAAACAGACAAATAATTTAAGCGAATATGAACTTTAAATGTAGAAGTACAGTTTGTACCCGGTGCGAAGTTACAAGACCAATACATACATTTTGGGCATCGACTCCAAAATATATTTTAACAATACACATTATCATATTCATTTTCACAGTCTTATTCGTATAAATTATTTCTCTGTTTTTAGTGATGTAGGTAATGTTTTGAAGTCAGTTGGTATTTTTATTTAAAACATTTTATTTCGCGTTTTTTTCTGAATATCACTACGACTCTGCCAAATTGTGTTTTGCGAAAGTAAATGCACGAATCACTATGAAAAAACACTCAAACCGCTTCAAGTGTGCCTTTGAAATGTGAAGTTCCCTTGATTTCTCCAGGATTTCATCATGAGATTCCGACTTAGTGACTATGGGACCACCTGTGAAGTCTACCCTCTCAAACAAATAATGAATTTTCGAAATCGGTCCACGCGTCTTCGAGTAATCGGGGAATATATTAAAAAAAAAAGATCCTGACGAATTCAGAAACTCCTCCCTTTTTTTTTAAATTTGTTATAAATAATTTTCGGATCTTTGCTTCAGCTATGCAATGAGTGCGATCTATGGGCGTGATCTATGCGTGTGCGCAACGACTAATGAAAGGTGATAAAACGAAAGAGTTTTTGTCAGGATCGTGGCCAATGGCAAATCCCGGCGGCGTGCAGGCGTGCATAGGCCTGAGTTACATATGCATAGAAATCAGAAATCAAAAACATATTTCGACATAAAGAAATTACACTCTATTGAATGTCAATTCACAAGAGTCCTTGCAATGGAAGCCACAAGGGGCAAATCAACCGGAGTGGAGTGCTGTGATCAACACCAACGTCTCTGACTTTGAAGCTCTTCGGCGGTCTGAGCTGGAGGCGAAGAGAGACCTCTTGAAAACCCGTCCACCTGCTGCGATCAATCACAATAATTTGCATTGACGGTGTGCTCGCATGTCTGCAATATGGCTGAACTTATACAAAAAAAGTTGGTTATGCGAGCGATATTTCATTTTTATTAGGGTTCCGTAACCGAAGGGTGCCAAACGGACCCTATTTTTGTCTGTCACCAGGCTGTATCGCATGAACCGTGATAGCTAGGCAGTTAAATATTTCACAGATGATGTATTTCCGTTGCCGCTATAACAAAAAATACTAAAAACAGAATAAAATAAATATTTAACTGGGGCTCCCATACAAGAAACGAAATTTTTTTGCTCGATATTAATAACGGCAACAGGTAGACGCTTGAAATATTCACAGAATATTAAGTTCCATATTCGCTTCAAAAATAAATAATTGAATTAAAATAAAATAAATATTAAAGGGGGGCTCCCACACAACAAACGTGATTTTTTTGCCGTTTTTTCTCGATCTTTGTGTCTAATGTTGTATAGATAATGGAACGGAACACTTCGTGCGCGAGTCCAACTCGCACTTGGCCGGTTTTTTTTATTTTATTAGGGACCACCAACAAAAGTTACACAAAGATTACATAGCATAAAAACTTCAAATCTAAAAGGCCATGTGCACTCTGACAACCTCCGTGGCGCAGCGGTAGCGCATCTGCCTACCATGCGAGAGGTCCCGGGTTCGAATCCCGGCTGGGGACAGAAAAAAAGACCCTCGGCCGTCAGTTGTCGCTGAGCTTCACTGGGTAGTCACTAACCGTATAGGCTTAAGGTTTATTTCAGATTAAAATTATGGCACACTGTATATTGTAATGTTGATAGACCTAGAAAGTGACTTACCAGTAGGGGCTCATGTTAAGTGGCGGAGACAGGTTGAGGATGTGGGCATGGTTGCTGTTCTTTAGCAGAGGCAGACACAGTTTCGAACTGAAAAAACAACATAAAATTTTAGGCTGTTCTTACGTGGAGCACGCTGTCTCGCTCGCACAATTTAATAATTTTAGTGATTGTAATAAAATGGCTATACTTTTGATAAACGTGGTCTCAGGGTTTGACAGATAATAAAATTGCGAACATTCAAGGCATAATGTTTCTTATCTTAAAATTTGATTCGAAAATGAAGTTTTGGAAACAACTTTTTTTTATTAAAAACTACGTATAGGAAAATAAAAATACCTATATTTAAAATGTCCGTAATTGAATTACGCATCAAACCCTCAGACCACTTTTATCAAAAGTTTACTCATATTGTTGGCAAGAGCTGGATGAGAATAGCCGAGGACCGTGCTCAGTGGCGTGCAATAGGAGAGGCCTATGTCCAGCAGTGGACAAGTATAGGCTGATGATGATGATGATGATGATGATGATGATGATGATGACTCATATTGTCACAACATTAAAAATTAAATTGTGTGAGCGAGACAGCATGCTCTACCTAGGAACAGCCTTAATTGGAATTCTACTTCTACCTTCGAGGCGAATGCGTCACTCATTTATCCTCTTCGGATCAATCCACTTTGGTAGCTCGATTGGTCCTCGAGAAAAGGGTCTTGACAGATGGAAGGCTTTCATACATAGAGGTACAGACGACAGCACATCAACCTTATCCTCCTCAGTCCTGACCTTGAAAATAACAATTGAAAACCATTGTTATTTTCAAGGTCAGGACTGAGGAGTTTATAGTTGGAAAGTCGTCCGTAGCGCAACTGAGTAGAGTGCATAGATGTAAAGGATGATGTAGCGTCGACTGTACTATAAGGGTTTTGTTTTTCCTATTGTTCCGTATTTTCTCATTGTACATTTTCAGATTTATATACTCCATTTCTTTCCGTGGATGTCGTAGAAGGCGACTAAGGAAATAAATTACCAGGAGACGGGCAGCAGCGTCTTCGTGAGATTTCAATAGCATACTGCGATCGCCAAGCCGCCTCCCAAGCGTGGCGATTATGGCAAAACCCCTCATGCTTATGATAACCATGAGGGAGGCCTATGTCCTGCAGTGGGCGTCGAGTGGCTGATGATGATGATGATGACATTTTCAGAACCCAGAAAATTTACGAAAATTACCTAGAACGATGTGAATTAAATTTATAATCATTCTTACGCCAGGAAGGTCCCTCTCGTGTTAATGTTGTGCATGAGGTCGTATCTCTTCATGTCTGTCTGTGCGGTGCCAGTCAGCGAGATAGCCGATGCGTTGTTCACCAGTATGTCAATGCCACCAAACTGCGGAAACATAAGGCTGATCAGTGGGACTTTTAAATTATATGAAATGAAATGAAAAGAAATAGTTTATTGTCAAAAGTTTAACTATAACTAAGACAGTAGCAGTAGCCACCACACAAGGTCGAGCCTGAATCGTGGTGGCCTACGTTTGAAAACATTGTAACGTTTTTTGGGTTAATACAGGAGTGTGATTTGATAGTTGTTATAAGTGAATTTAATTAGATGACAAAGATTTTTTATGTGAAGAAGTGTGATGCAAAACTTTATTTAAACTATATAAAATTAAGGTGTATGTGAGTTAGCTTGAGTGAGTGGGTGAGTGTAAAGTGGTAGTGAAGGTTGTCGATGAGTGTGTGTGCTCTGCTCAGCTATGTCGAGGGAGTTTGTAGCTTCACCTGACTACACTCTGTATCAGAAGATAGACAGTTTTATCCATTAGTTAGTAGATAGGTAGTTATCTATTAGTATAAGGATTCTCAAAGTGGGATACGCGAACCCCTAGGGTTTCGTTGGTTGATCGTAGGGGGTGCGTGATAAGATTTAAGATTGGGGTAAGTGCCCCATAATGCACATAATTATATTGTTTTATTCCTACAGTTTTTTCCCTCTTAATATGGGTTTCGCGATCGTTTGGCAAATTAAATAGGTTCATGGGACGCTATTAGTTTAAGTGTTTGTCGCTAGATGCCAGTGAATTGTCAGACTCAAGCGCGACGTTGACGACCCTTCCGAACATATCGCTACTTCATAGTAATGGCCCAGACGACGACGCGAGTCGCCCGTTTTAAATGTCAAAAGTCGCGACTTTACAGTACATTTGTTGTCAAATTCTGACATTTTAGCGCCACAAACAGGGCGACTCCTGCCATCGTACTACCCATGCTGAGACTATAAGCTGACAGAGCTCGATTTTGACGCGTGACAGAGCTTGTCCAGCGACAGTTGATTTCTCAAGTAAAGTGAATCCAGAGCTAAGATAACCATGTGTAGTTTTAGTTCAAAAGTAGATTTCTTATTTAATTATGCTTTTCTTCACTGACTTTCACTACAAAGTCTTATTTGGGAGAGGTTTCTCCATTATTGTTATCTATGATGATGCAAAGCTTCCAGCATAGTCGGAGAGTGAATCTTTTTAGGGGCCTTGCATTATTGCCAGTAACGTCTCGCAGACATGAGTGACGAAGACAAATATGTATGGATGTATTTACCTTCTTAACAGCTTCATCGATAGCCTTCTGCACTTGCGCCTCCTCCCTTACATCGACGATGCATGGTAGGGCTTTCCCACCAAGAGCTTCGACTAAAACAAACAGTCAGGTAAGAAACTGGGAAGCGCGAATCAGTCTCTCCCTTTTTACCATCATCAGCCATTTGACACCCACTGCAGGATATAGGTGCATCGGATGGATCGGCCTTTTGTTACCATTGAATTTTATTATTTGTTGGGAAATCTGACTGCTTAGTTGGTCTAGCAGTATCACACCTCATTACCATGCCATATCAGAGATTTCTTTAAACTGCGAATAAAGGGGAAGGGCTGAAAACCAGCACTACTGACTATGCATGCAATCAGAGCAATAAACTGAGCCCCTTCCTTTTTACCATAAAACTAATACACATATTTATTGATTTGTATCCTGTAAGCACTGATTTTATGGTAAATAAAATAATTTCAATTTTAATAACAGAGCATAAGGTTATGCTTGCCACTTAAATCTCCTGCTGGCCTGATCAATGAAATATTCTCACCATCTAATCTGTTTGTTTAAAAGAAAAACAATGATTTGTAATGAGCAAAGATAATCATTCTACTTAAAGAAAACCCAATCCAAAGTTCAAGTTCAAAGTCCAAACTATTTACAAGACTAGAAAAACACACACAACCTCGTCAACACCATCCCTAAAGGTTTGTATAAGTTTCGAAGACTTAAAAATGTATTAGGGGTCTTATTTATTTACTTACTTTCTTCAGCAGCCGAGTAGATCGTGCCAGGAAGTTTAGGGTGAGGTTCCGCGGTTTTGGCGGCTATTACGACATTCGCGCCGTCTTTGGCCGCTTTCAGGGCTATAGCTTTTCCTATACCCCTAGAGGCACCAGTGATGAACAAGGTGCGTCCAGCTAGTTTACTAGAAAAGGGAATAAGTCGTCCAGATTAGAATAATTAGTACACAAACCGTCGACGTTGCGGATTTCAACGGTGTTTTGTACTCACCCAGTGTTCGCCACTAAGCTCATGTTGAAAGGGGTGTTGGTGAATACTACGTGGGTATTTGGGGTTTATCAAAACAGTGGTTTTCGGCAGTTTTAATTAAATTAGGAAAAAAGCGTCGGAAGTCTCCCTGCCCTTTTTTTCACCCTAATGACAGTTTTTTTTGTTGACGTGACATTGACAGTTTATTTAGTGTTACCATAAAGAAATTTAAAAAAACTACCCTTGGAGTTAAAAAGGTATGCCATTTAGGATAAGTATACGGTTACTCGTCAAAAGATACCGCTACACGTTAACTATGATGGTGACCGAATTATACTTTTCAGGGTTTCATAGCCCCAGGGTAAATAGTAATTAGTAGTAGACAACGTGATCATTACTAATAAGATCTGTAGGCATCACTGTCTGCCTCTATATATTTCCCCCCACAGAATTCTCTTTAAGGGGATCCAGTGGGCTAACTAGCGCCACCAATGAAAAAAAAAAAATCATATATTTTTTTACAGATCGTATTTTCAAAAAGTGTATATACAATCTCTCAACCATGTTAACAGTGGTTCTTAGGACGGCTAAGAACCTAGGATCACGAACCTGGGAGTAGATAGCATTTATACTAAAAACGGCCTGTTGTGGCGTTAATGCTGTCTAGTCCTAGGTTTTTTGTCTTAGGTTCACGACTATGGGTCCTAAAAATCACTAGTAACATGATTGAGAGATTGATTTTGTGCAAGATCTGAAAAAAAGTTATGATTTTTTTTTCCTCGGTGGCGCAAGCAAGTGTTACTCCCTGGGTGGCAACCACGAAAAATACTCCTCTGCATGGAGTTGTCTGACTGAGCCTATAAAAAAATTGTTCTGTGGCTGGAACCCATTAAGTTCTATTCACGTTACAACGGGCTGGCGGACGTGGCGGCTCGATTTCAATCTAAAATAACCCGAAGTTGGAAAATATAATATAATGCAAAAAGGCCCGTTCCCACGTCGTAGTATAAAATTGAAAGCATTAGAAGTTTTTTTAGTTTATATCGTTGCACCCGCACGTCGCCGGCCTGTTCTTATGTGTTCTCTCCCTCAGGTGGCTTAAGTGGTCTTAAGGCTGCTGTTACATTTGGCATGCTGTCTCGCTCGCACAATCTAACATTTTTAGTGATTTTAGTAAAATTAGTATACTTTTAATAAATGTGGTCTGAGGGTTAACTCAATTATTCATAAGAATGTTACGACGAGTGAGCGATACAAAAATTAACGAGACCGCATGCCATTGGTCAACATAACTTATTTATTTTTTGTAGGAAAGGGATTTAATAGTAAATACTCCGGGGATTTGTTTGAAATACATTTATTATAATTTTGTGCATCACTCCAAAATGTATACCACTCGATAAAATTCTAATTTACAACACACCACCTGCATTTGGTGACCTTTAATTTGTTAAAATAATAAAATTATCCTTTTCTTTAACATCATAAGACATTTATTTAGGCTGTATTGTATAATGATATAATTTTTTATTTGAGTAGATATTTTATTATTCTCGTTTTCTGTATCTTCTGTTAAATTAATTTGATATTATGTATAAGAAGGTATTTATCTACATACAATGTAGATTGTAGACTTATTCAGCATTAGCTAATTCCTAAAGTAGAATGTTCCTACCGATGAATCTTCCATATTTACAATAATTTCCATGACTGCTTATTTAAGTTATTTTATACCAAACAACCCTTATCGGAGAAAGGGTACTTACCAAAATTTTATGAATATAACTAAGGGAATATACCCATACTAGGTACGCGACCCACTACAACTACAATAAAAAGCATAAAACTGTCAGTTTTAAATCCTTCGTCATAATTTAAATATAGCTCGAAAAACCACGAGATTTCGAGAGTGACGAAGACCTAAGTCCCCCTCCCTTCCGTCCCTGTGACCAAGCATGGTATTTTGAAGACCAACCCCCTAAACGGGTCATGTAGTATGGATACGTTCCCTAAGCGCTAAACATTGAGTATTTTTGCCTTCATAACACATTAACTTCCCGTTACGAAGGATTTTTATATTGGAAACTTGAGACAATTAAAAATACTCTGCTAGAGATCATTGTACATGTACACGTTAGGGGCCATTTAAGTATTACGTTAGCACTACAGGGAGGCGGGGTGGTCTTTGCTTAGCTTATTTTTGATGACATGGGGGGGGAGGGGGGGTCTGGATGGTGATTATGTCAGCAGTAGGTATTAATTTTTTACTTTTTCTAATTTTCTAGGGGAATTAGAGCGCGTTATTAACTTGTCTAAATTTCTTACGAAATGTATTGTTTCGTTTCGGTGCGATTGACTATTTGAATACATTGAAAGAAAAATGCATACCCAATGTTTACCCAAGCATTGGGGGGTAAGAGCTTTGCTTTCTTTTGCTGGCGAGGGGGAGGGAGGGTGGTGGTAAATAGTTCTAATAAATCTGCTTACGTAATATTTGAAAGGCCACTTATAGGTAAGTTAAAACTGAATCATATTTTCAATCATCTTCACACATAGCACGTGGAATGTCTAGAGCCTTTTTATAATGCGGGTCGTTACAGACAGTCCAATTCAACGTAAGGCCGGGTTCTCTGAGCGCTTGGATTTGTATGGGACTTATGGCCCTGCGCGAGCGATAGTTGGGGGAAAAGTACCTAGTAATTTTTGAAATTACAGAAATACAAATCCTATTAATTGAATTTCTCAAATAAAACCATATCTAAGTAGTAATAATTTAGACTCATGTTAGCGATTTTTTTTATCTTTTAAAGTCTAAAAATTCATAATAATAATGACCGACGGCCCTAAATAGGATATTGAAAAGTAATACATTTTTTTTCAGATTTTAAACAATAACCATAGGCAAATTTTTTTTAAAACACCTTATTTAGGGATAACGTCGGAGATCCCAGCCTTAAGGGGGTTATTATACTCACCAATTAAGAGACCAACTCTGAAATCGCGAAAAAAATATCAGCTGTTCTATTCTTACAAAATTTAGATACCTACTTGCTCTAGTGAAACAATTGTAATTTTTTGAGATTTCAGTGTTGGTGTGCCACAATAAAAGAGGTTTATATTGATGGGTAGAATAAGCCTCTTTAATATGAACCATACAAAGTTACAGAATGACTTTTTAAAATTTATTCAGCGGTTTTCGTCGATTTTATTCATCGACATTTTATAAAACTATAATAAATTGATAGTTTATTATCACTTTCAGATGATTATTGGGTAGCCGACTAGTTAAATTTTATTTGTCTTCCTAATTAACTTTAAAGTTAATCGGCTATGCAATATACTTGTACATCGAACTGTCATAGTAAACTATGAATTGTAGTTCCATGAAATGGGCTGTGTACAAAGGACGGAAATAACATTCCTTCAAATGAAATATAGCTTCTTTCGTCTCAAACCCTGTTTACCTGTGATATGTGGAGCACTGACCTCTTTGTCGTGTCAAAAGTGTACAGTGGTTGAATTTGAACATGTCCTCATAATAATATATTATATAAAAAAACTTTGGACGCACAATAATGACGTATATTAATACTACTACTTCCGGTAAGAGACTTCCGTTTCCGGTTTCTCAGGTGGCTTGAGAAGTTTAAAAATGTAAACTACCCTTGCTTCTGTGTACTCGAGTCTAATGTTATCTTGAATGAACTATATAGCAATGACGTCCCTTATAGGAATAATAGTGCCATAGTGATATAAGTAAGGCGACTCTATATTATTATGTATTGCTTTATACATGGTGTTGCCAAAAGGTGAATTGAAACTTGTGGGCGGTTTTATCCTGAGGTTTACGTATTTTGAGTTTTAACAAGTTTCAAATTAACTCAATAAAATCGTCGCTTTTTTAGAGGGCAGGCAAATGCAACCCATATTTCGAAGGTAAGTAGGTTAAAATTCACTAGTTAGGTATTTATGCCTAATATAACGTTTTACGCCTCGTGTAGTGACAAAAAAATTCACGACGGAGAATTAATCTCTGTAGATAAACTAGGATTTCTACAATACGACTCTAGGTACAATACAACGAGATAGGAAAAGTTATTTGGAGATATGTACACATGACAGCATATTATTACCTGGCTTTGGAACAAAGCGTTTAAGTCTTAAAATATTTATCCAAATACGTGTTTTTGTTTTTATATAAGTAGGTAGGTATTGGGTATAAAAATATTGATATTGTCTTGACTGGCTATGTTTACCACATTATTTGTTCGTCCCACTGGCTGTGGAAGCAATGGGAGTATGGGGGGTTGAAGGAAGAGTTTTCGTTTTTTAAGTTGTCGGTCGGCGCCTGAGAAGTCGTGGGTATGACCATCGTTCCGGGGCATACCTGATGCAAAGGATTTCCCTGGCGGTGCAGCGTCATGTGAACATTTGGATCGGGTGTGTCCCGGGCCGGTATTTTTGATTAATTCAGTTACCTAATAAGTTTTATGTTGTTTGTTTCTTGAAACCTAGTATAAGTTATTTGTCTTTTAATCTGCAACAACAAAAGTCACACAAATTGTACTTAAATTGAAATTTGCAAATTGTATATATTTTTTGTATTAAACGTTATAGGTACTGTAATTTATTTTATATGACCTGATTGTGAGTTATTCTCATATCAATAAATCTAATAAACTATGTTTGTGTTCACTGGCTAATAAAGTTGTTTAAAACAACGATTTTTGTGGTCACTACGAAACATTTCACATCTGTAGTCACCGCACACTTCCTTTCTTTCATCAGTTGCATGCACATTTTGAGTCAGTAACAAGATAAGACGATGAAAATATACCTAATCTATATTAATTCCAAAATTAACAAATTTGTCTTTCATTAAGTAGACATTTTCGGTCTTAATTATTATAAAAAGTTGATTCCACTAAAACACTCTTAACACGGTGTTTAAGCCGGTTTATGGGAGGAGTTCCTGTCATGATTCGTCTTTAACTCCGTCCTACATGTGTTTTCGTAACATATACTTTTTATAAATAAGATTAAATTTTTTTTTATCGAATAATAATTATTAATTTCAATGAATATATAATACATCATTTATAATATTTAATGCACATAAAATGTTTTAATATAATCGGAGAGGTCATGTTAAAAGATAAACAAACTTGGTTATTTTTTTTCTCCACGACTAATACTTTTCATAATGTGACCAGTCGAAAAGTCAATCTAGTCACGTGGTACTAAAAACGCGCCACACAAATCGGACTCACTTGAAAGTATCATAAGTTTAAACTATAAGGCTCAAACCACATTGAATTGGCAGCGACGCGACGCGCAGTTTTAATAACAAGACGTTATAAACCTTATGTACAATGCCATATGATATAGAAGTTTTATTTTTGTCTTGAGTTTTAGTATGTCTTTTATGGTATAAAAGCAATGCCCCGTCGATCTTAGTTTGACGCAAGTTCCCTATTGTTCTGAAAAAAAAAATATTGTGAATTTGTTTTTAAGTCTATTTTTATAAATGAACCTTTTGATACTTAGAAAAATTATGTATACTGAATAAAATTCAAACAGTATCAATAAATTATGTAAGTATGACAATATAGATATGATTATGTTGTATATACATACTTTCACATGTGGAAGAAAATACACGTCTTTACAAGAACTTTCAAGAGCCCAAAGGGTATGCTGTCCTGTGTACATTTTACATACCTACTGCTATTTGAGCCTTATTAAAAGCCTATTCAATATTTAGGTATTACTAGAAAGGATTTTCCTGAATATAAACAAACCGTTGATAACAATCGAGAGAATGCGGTATTTTTATTTTTTTGTTTTGATAACGCACTTCCGTGCACGACGTACTTCCGGTTTCGTGACTCAGTTTCTTTTTTTCCGTTTCCAAAATGAATTAAGGCAGCTGTATGGCCCAGGCTCGTAAAATACCTATTTTAGTGATTAAACGTATAGTTTATTTACATTCAAGAAAAGTTTTTCTGGTATTGAGTAGGTAGATTACCACCTAAACATAAATAATTTTTGCGATGTTATATTACAGCGAGAAGCACCATAATTATACAATAACTACTATTTCATCATTTGATCTATCACTCACAACCTACCTATCTACTTAAAGCATCAACTAAGTAATAAGTATAAATAATATTGGCACCAAAAATAAAACGTATTTTCGATCGGGCGCTTATAATTAAAAACGGTATACCCTATTGACACGTTATCTCTTTACTTAAAAAAATAATTGCCTATTAACTATTACTCAGCCTCACAACTAATATTAAAAAGTTTGCTTATCTTCGAGATAAAAATCAAAAACGTACGCAACATACGTTGTAGCAACTTTCAAAATAATTTTCCTAACAAAAAACAATAACTAGTTCCAACTTCAAATGAATGCTGGCTGTTTGGCGGAATACTCTAGGGCTGCCAATACATCGTGCTTGAGCCTAACGTACAGTCTACCCTTTCTCCAAGGATTCTGCAATTGCAGTGGCCTAAAGTCATCTCGGAGGCACCTCTCCCTGGCCCCAATCACAGCTACGAGACAGAAATCCTGCAACTTCTCTGGTCCATACACTGGACCAGGTTTTCCTTTGAGGACAACGGCCACATTCAGTTGCTTGACTACTAAATCGATGACCTCCCGCGCTGAGGTGCGAGGTGTCACGTGGAGCTTCAACGACGTGCCTGATGCTAGACCGGTTTCATAGGCCGCAAAAACCTGAGAAGAAAAATATGATGATGTCAAAACTCTATTCAACAGCCTCTTCTGAGAATTACCTCTTTGAAGAACTAAGTACCTAACAACACTTTTTGGTGATAACCATAACTACCAGGAGACGGGCAGCAGCGTCTTCCTGATATTCCAACCGCATGCTGCGATCGCCAACCCGCCTGCCAAGTGTGGCGATTACGGCAAAACCCCTCATGGTTATATGAAAACCACGAAGGAGGCCTATGTCCTGCAGTGGGCGTCAAATGACTGATGATGATGATGATATTAATTATTATATTGTGTCAAAACTCTTTCCTAAGTCCTCTTTTCAGAACTAATAAAACTTTTTAGTGAAAACCTCTTTTTGATGATAAGAACAATTTAAAAACTCTTTCTCACCTGCAAAATCCCTGGCTGGTCCGGTACCCTCGCCGCTTCAGCCGTCTTGCTGCTATCTTCGCTATCGCTCTTTATCATTCTATCTTCGGTCTTCGAGACCTTATTGCTAAACTCCGCATCTTCTTGAGTCTCTAACAACGGCTGTCTCTTCATACTCGCTGGCTTTACGAACAAATCTTGCCCTGTGTCCGTGTATTCAATATCCGAAGACTTCACATTGGTCATGCTTTTCGAGGCTATAACATTGCAAGAGTTTCGTTGCTGGTGTTTAGACTGCGGACGGTTTTTGACAGGAACTGAAGTGGCGGTTATCGGGCAGCTTTGGCTTTCCGAATCACTGGACAGACTTTGGGCGGACTCCGTGACGTTTTTGCCTCTGACGCTAATCATACTGCCCGGGTAATACCCTTTAACTGTCAGCAGAGGGCTTGATGTTGTGGACATACTTGTGTTGATACTATTGGGTCTCGGCTTCGGGTCTATGTTTTCGTTCTGAAGGACAAGCGTGTCTTCGCTCCGGGATGGCGGTAGGCGACTGGAGATGCTAGTATGAGATCCTGAAGACTTGATGTCGAATTGGGAATTGCTACTCAAGTAGTTATTGCTGACGGCACTGGAATGTGTATATTGGGAATCGGCGCTGTTCTTCCTGGAATGCTTGTTAGAGTCAGCGCTAAGGTATTGTGAACTACTTAGATTTAAAGTTGAAACTGAAGTTTGCCGAGGCGCTATGCTCAAATGCTGTTCGGACTTGCTGAATTCTGGGTGTAGGTTGGCGTGGTTACCGTTCCCTGCTGGGCCAGGCCATGACCCTCTGCCGGGAGATGTTTTGGTGATCTTTCCATCTCTTGAAGGAATTTGAAGGAAGTCTACGTGAAGCCCGTCTTTGTCACCGCTCTGGCCATCGGTGCCGTCGTAGCAACTTTGAGAAGGAGTCTTGTCTAGGACGTGTTTGAGCAATATACCAGAACTTGGCGTGGCTTTATCCTTATCGCGGGCAAAGCAAATCAAATCCATTAGCCAGCGCTCTGTCTTCCATACAGCGTTCAGATTACTCTGCAGCTCTTCCAACTTCGTCAGCCTTTCTCTGGCCGTCTGCAACTCTGTAGAAGAAAAAGCTTCTCTGTGCGAGTGGGCTGCCAAGGCCAGGTCTAGCTCCAACACACAGCTCAACTTGGCGTATTTTTTCAGAATGTTAGTATGGTATGTCTGAAGATGGATCATCTCGAACGCTTGTATGGGCAGACTTAGTAAATCGCCTCTTTGGAGTAGTATCTCTTTTTGTCCCGGTACAGAGCACGCCAGCTCCGACGGGGGGCATACCATGATGAAACTGACATCACTACTTAGTTCCACCACTTCTAAGTCGTAGATTCTATGTGTGATAGCGCTATCGATGGGTATCTCCATTTCCTTGAACAGTTTTCGGGAGGCGGCAGCGATTTGGTCGAGGAATATTTCTTGAGATTCCGAGGGCTGTCTGTTCTGGCTGCTGCTGCTGATTGACACTAAATTGTTCTGCTCCTCGGTGGCGATGTTGGCTTGACTACGAAGGTAGTCCCATTCTTCTCTGTAAAAAAGGAAAAATACAAATACTTCTGTGGCATAGGTATCTAAAGAAAATCATTCAATTAGAACACAACAATGACCTGATTAAATATGTGGTGGCCATTTTGACTACACTAGATGAGTAGATGAGTGTAGTTATTTTTGAGACCTCTCAACGCTCTTTATCAACGTAATTTTCAATGGATTTTATACGAAGTTTTTCTTTTATAAGTTGTCGCCTATTACTCGTTAACCTGTAAAGCCTAAGCAGGTTAAGCAGCCGTGATTGTTTCTCTATTAAGTTCATTATATGTGTTACTACCCTGAATTTTTTCATGTTTCTACAATCAACCTTTAGCTCGGAGAGGAGGGAGGGGGGGGGGAAACCCTTCACGAACAAAGATTTCCGCTTTATAGATTATTTAGATATTCCGCAAACGGCGAGAAAAACAATTGCATCCCTAATTTAGGTGCATAAAGGTACCCAAAAAAATAATTCTTTTTTTTACTCTTAATTCTACCGTTTTGTTGGCGTGAATAATATGTAGGTATGTCTTTGCAAAATTTCAGTTTTATCGTACTAATCGTCTCTGAGCCAAGCCGCGGACAGACAGACGGACAGACGCCTTTTCGCGGTGTATATTAAGGCTTCTCTCGCAAGCGATGGGCAAACGATCCGTGACTATGTTCACGTTACCGCCAAAAAGATCTGTGCGTACTATAGCAGCAGCGCCCTAACGCTTCTGTTACGTGGAAATGGGAGGTGAATGGAAGGTGCACTCACGCGGAGACGTGCGGGTTGTCGCGCACGCGCGCGTGCGGCGGCACGTTGGGCGTGCGCGCCGGCGCGACGATGCGCACCACCTCCACCGAGGACTGCAGCTTCAGGTACCCCACGTACAGCCCGCGGGGCAGCTGCACCCGGGACACCTGCGGGGAGGCGGTCGCGGTTACAGGACGAACTGCCTAGTTTAGGGGCTGTCATCGAATCCTAGAGATTAAGGCCGACTTGCACCAGTTTCTTAAACGTGGCTTAAACAGCATTTAACTTAAATTCTTCATACAAAAGTCGATTAAAATGGCGACTTAAGTGACATTTAAGAAGTGGTGCAAGTCGGCCTAAGTGAAACTGTAATTCTGGGCATTAAATTCTGCAATAACTGTGTCATTTTAAAACAATATTTTTACTTTTACTTCACTTTAACTGACAAGCCACGGGCAACGATCGAGAAAATAACAAAGTTTACTAGGAAGTGCAACGAACGATCACGCATTTATCTATACTTGTAGTGCGTTTTGTTTTTTGTTAGTAAATGATGAGTTTTAAGTTGATAGTATTTAGTTTAGTGTCCTGTAATTTGACAAAAGACAAATTACAAATTTTCATTTGACAAATAACGATTGACAAAATTATGCTTCTCAAATTGATCTTTACACAATGTATTATTTCTGTAAATAACTCATTCGACAAATAATTATCAAACAAATTATTATTTTACAAAACATCATTTGACATACGAATACACGTGAATTGGTAAAACAACGCAAGGTATAAACAACTTTTGACAAAATGCATTTTGCGGAAATCCTTCCTACACAGTTGAAGATATCCAAGGCGAATAGAGAAATATAGTCGCGACGACGAGAGCAGCGAGGAGTGTTAGGTTCCATGATGATAAAAAACCTAAAGCCGAGGGAAGCGGAGCGGAGCGAGGCGTCCCGGAATGTTAAACTACACAAATGTACACAAACTAAGTTCGTCATTATGTGAAACATAGTTGAAACATCCAATATCTTATCTAACAATTTGTAAAATTGCGAATTTGACAAACGAAATATGTGGCCAAATAAAAATTTACAAATTATAGTTTTAACAGCCAACTCATTTGCAGAGTAAAACATTTGCGAAATGTGTATTTGTCAAATGATACGTTTTCGAAATTAGATATTTGTCGAGTGCCAATTATTTTTTACAACGTTATTTGTAAAAATTATCATTTGTCATACGTTTTTTTGTCAAACATTAGTGAACCCTTTAGTTTCCCATTAATTAATCTGTAAGTCGAAATTGTGTGGCTTCATCAAGCATTTATAATAGAAAATATGCCACGTTGATCCAAGGTTCGCCATCCGTGACCTAGAACAAAAGTTGTTGCAAATGACCAGGAGTCGTGAACTTTTGAGGTATGCCTCTAGACCTTACCTGGTGGTGCGCGATCTGGTCCTGCACGCTCGCCACGAGCAGTTCTCCGATGGTGTGGTCCTCCGAGAGCACGCGCCGGCGCAGCTTGCCGACGGGCGCCCAGCGGGAGTTGAGCGGCGACACCGCCTTGCACGACTTGACGCGGCTCACGCAGGAGAGGACCACCGTACCGTGACTGTCTCGAAGCGGTTTGTGGTAAAGCTGGCCTGGGGGTGAGGTCGGGGAGTATATTTTATTATTATTAGGTATAAAAATTCTTTATTGCACCAAGTAAATTGTACAATAGGCGGGCTCAATACTAATTAGTACTTAATTCTAGCCAACCAATGGGCAACGTGGAATGGTGGGGGTAGTGCCAAACCGAGAAATTAAGGAAATACTATTTTAAATAATACAGGTGAAATAAAAATAATTTATTAAGAGCAGAATAATAGCATTACTATCGTATATATATAAATTTGTATAATGATATAATACGTAATACCTATAAATTAAACTAAACAAATAAATAAACATACATGAGAGTTACACACGTAATACGAGTATTATCCATTCTGAAGACGGAGATAATGCTCGTGGACTCTGCCCTTGAAAACCCCGGCTGACGGAGCCTTTTTGTCATTAAGTTACAGCTTATGCTACAAGGAATGAAATGTTTAAATTCGTGTTTGGGCATTATTGCATTCTTATTGATAGCGTACAATGGTGCATATAAGCATAATCAGCCTATATGCGTCCCACTGTAGGGCACAGGCATTCTCTAAAGGAGAGAGTATGGGCTTAATCACCACGCGCGCCCACCGCGGATTGGCGATTTCAAGCGCTGAGGTATGTGAATAGCTCAGACACTCAGGTTTCCTCACGATGTTTTCCTTCACCGTTAGCGTGTGGTATTGCTACTATAACTTCACAATGTACATAACTTAGAAAACCAAGTCATAGGTACATGCCCGCACTTGGGATCGAACCTGGGTCTCTCGCTTCCGAGTCCGATGTTCTACCCACTAGGCTACCAACGCTCTTACAATGGTGAACTTGCATCAAACTTAGTGGAGTACCTAACATTGTTTCTATGTCATGGAAGACAAAGAAACACAGAGAAAAAACTTAAAAATATTTTTTCGGAGTTTTACAGGT
Organism: Yponomeuta evonymella; assembly: GCA_963969515.1. Taxonomy (NCBI): domain Eukaryota; kingdom Metazoa; phylum Arthropoda; class Insecta; order Lepidoptera; family Yponomeutidae; genus Yponomeuta; species Yponomeuta evonymella. Next base: position 4,531,388 of record OZ018354.1, read on the forward strand.
TTCAAAAAATGGCAATAATCAAGTTACTATTTTAGTTTTTTCGCCGAATTCTAAACTTTTTCTAATAAGTATCTAGATGCGTAAAAACATTATTTTACGAAATAATTGAATAATTGAAAAACGTTTCATACATTGTAAGGTTTTACACCTGCACCTTGTGACTATATAGTTTAAGCCTAGTTTTTATGGCTCTTTTTTGTTCCACGTGACTAAAATTACTTTTCGACAGGTTATATCATGAAAAGTAGTAGTCGTAGAGAAAAAATAACTACGATTATTTAATTTCTTATACTTAACATAAAAAAAATACTACAAGGTCTTAATTTTATCTTAAATAACAGTCTGTAAACACCATCTTAAATACAGGCACTGCAGCATCCGAGCGGTCCCTTCACCCACCTAGTGTGAGTGAAGGTGTCACTGGACGGTTTAAGTTAGTTAAACACTGTAGCACTAACAATGCATCAAAACATGCACAAGATTCCTGATTGCCACAAGTCGAGCATCGACTTACCCAAGTCTTGCACGCAGAGCGCTGACTGCATCTGCGCAGCCGCCGTTAGCAGTTTTAACCGGAAATGGATGGAAGACGAGGTATGCTTCTCCATATCGGTCCGGAGCGCCTTCACGTCGTCCCAGGCACACGATACCTGTGAGGAGATGGAGTTCAGAGCTTGTCTTTTAGGTGGTAGTGTTCACTTTTGAATGCTCCGAGTGCCTTTGCCAGCCAGATGCCAAGATCATGACATGATATCGAAATACTGTCTCGGTGTCTGGCTGAGAAAGGCGCTCAGTGGCCTAATTACGCGCACCAAATCCTGAGCGATTCCAATCGTCTGTCAAATTTCATACTAATTTGACAGTTAGACGATTGGAATCGCTCAGGATTTGGTGAGCGTAATATAGGGGCTGGCCTCAGTGGAACTAGTGGTTTGGTAAAAATTTTAAGCATTAGCCCTTTCATGTCATCCATCCGACACCAGAGGCGACACGCAGCTTAGCCTGAGACCAGAGCCAGGTACAGTTTTAGTCACCATCGGAATGAACGAACGACGTGGCTTATTCTTATCTTATGACCTACCCTAAATTAACCAGAGTTAAAGACCTGTTTAATTTGTCACGGAAATATAAAGAGCTGACAATCAATAATAAATAGTGGACTTTCTCTCTCTTTTGGAGTTTACCCGTCAGCTGAGAAAGAGAGCCAAGTCTGTGCTTTTGTATACCTTCATGAGCCAATGGAAGTCGGTGTAAATGCAGGTGGGGTAAGTCTCGTCGACTTCGATGACCGGCAGGAAGTCTTCGCTGGTGACCAGCACCTTGTCCTCGTGATACAGGATGCAGGCCAAGTACACGCCTCTGGATGGTAAAAGTACAAGATAGTATACATATACAATAATTTCGTACTGACATTCACTTAGTCATCATCATCATCATGATATCAAATATTGGGGTACCTATTTGGGTGATGAATAATTGTAGACTGTTTAGTTTAGTTAACCCTACCACCACCTAACGTTCTCACATACCCAAATACCCCATAACCTAACCATTCGTCAATTTGATGACAATATTTTAAGTGTTAATTTTTAAATAAAACTTCTTTGTTTTTAGTATCTTTATTGCATCCAAGTGGGAGGTAGACGCTGGATGCAAGCCGCTTCCAACCGGTCTTTTTGGAAATCCATGGAGGAGGCCTATGTTCAGCAGTGGACTTCTTGTGGCTGAATGATGATGATGATGATTATTGCACTAAGATTATTTACGTACAATTATTTATTTTTCTTTCTGTTTAAAATGGCATGCGTTTCTACAGATCAAAACCGACATTCTTGTGAAAAATTTAATTAAAAGAGAAATTTAAAAAAGTATAGTTGTTTTTTTTAAGGGCAAACTTAAACTGTAGACATTAGAAGAAAAAAAAAATTCACGCCCATTTAGTACAAAAATCAATGTTATGTTCACCACAAATTGCGATATTGCACGTATTTTTGTAAAATTTCGAAAAAAATAGTACTTGGCTGTCGGAATGCGTTGCCTCCCGCCAAGTCATGACGAACACCGAGTTGACAAGAGACACAACGGTTATCTGCACACGCACCAAAAAGATACAACAATTTTTCTGTCACGTATTCGTCGAAACGACGAAGGTTACGTGTCTAGGGTTAAGCATAAGTTTACTGGATTAAAACAAAAATATAAATTAAGATCAACAAAACGTGTGTTTTCAGGACGGTTCCTTCAAATGTATGGAACGGTCGATAATAATAATAATAGTAACTTCCACACAACACAATCACTGGTCCTGCTTCCAAACTAAGATATCTTGGGCAATGGTAACCAGGCAAGGACATCACAAACATGGAAATACACCTAGACTATGGAGGGAATAAAGATTCTCAGAGACAGTCAGAGCTGGTATAACAGAGCTCTACATTGTCATCACTGCATCTCACCTCCTCAAGTTCTTCTAGAACTTGCTGGCGGCAGTGAAGAGCTATTGGATGGTGGTGATCTTTTTGGGAAGCCGCGAGGGCTGTAGCAGGCTCCAATAAAGATTCTCAGAACCAGTCAGAGCTGGTATAGCAGAGCTCTATGCTATCACTGCGTCTCACCCCCTCACCTTCTTTTAAACCTAATTTAATCTAATAAAGATTCACAGAGCTAATTTCCTAGTTTATGCTCGTCAAACTTTATGGTATTTGAGATAGAGTTTCTTCTCCCCAGGTTCTTCTGGAACTTGCTGGCGGCGATGACGAGTTGCCGATGGTGGCAATTCACCTGCGAAGCAGCTGTAAAACTCTCAGAGTTGGTCTACATTGTCATTACTGACTCTCACCTCCTCAAGTTCTTCTGGAACTTGCTGGCGGCGGTGAAGAGCTGCCGGATGGTGGCAGTCTTCTTCTTGGGCAGCCGCGGGGGCTGCGCGGGGGGCCTCTGGCGGGCCCCCGCCGCGGCCGTGGCCAGGGCTTCCAGCGCCGCCGCCGCCCCGCCGGACTCGCCGCGCGACACCCGGGTTGTGACGTCGCGCCAGCCTGTCGAGAGATATAGATTGGAGCTGTGGTTCCCGTTAATTTAAGCGTTAGCAGCCTAGGTATATACTTTCTACTTTAGCGCATGAGCGATGAGCGTAATCACCACGCTTGCCCACATCGGATTGATGATTTAAAGCGGTTAGGGATGCGAACACCTCACACACGGTATGAGGTAACTTACTACTAGGAACAACGCTCCTGGGAGTAGAGGCGGCGTACGGCCCCCAGCCCTTGACGTTGCCAGCGCAGGCCCTGAAGAAGTATCTCCTGCCGCGGGTCAGCCCTGCCGCCAACACCCGCGTGCCACTGGCCGCGCCCGAGGCCGAAATTTCCCGCGTGCCGCATATGTTGGAGAAATCCGCCCGCGAAGACCATTCCACTGAAAAGATACCATAATATACATAAGCAGCCTATATACGTCCCACTCTCAGATCACTGAGGTCCCACTGTAGGGCACTGGCCTTCTCTCAGGAAGAGAGTGGGGGCTTAATCACCACGAGTGCCCACCGCGGATTGGCGATTTCAAGCGTTGAAGTATATGTATAGCTCAACACACTCAGGTTTTCTCACGAGGTTTTCCTTCACCCGTAGCGAGTGGTATTGCTTCTATAGAAGCTATAACCAAGTTATAACTTCACAAATGTACATAACTTAGAAAACAAAGTACATGCCCGCAGTGGGAATCGAATCTGGGTCTCTCGCTTCCCAGTCCAATGTTCTACCCACTACGCAACCACCGCTCTTAATATATAGTGTAAGATAAAAATATTTTACGACGAACGAAAGTCGTCGACATAGCCCAGCGGATTAGTAAGTTGAAGTGGTAGTGGGCGGGGCACATAGCACGCAGAACCGGCCGATGGGGCCGAAAAGTGCTCGAATGGAGACCACGTATCGGTAAGCGCAGCGTAGGACGACCAGCCACAAGATGGACAGATGACCTCATCCAAGTGGCAGGAAGACCGGTCTTTTTGGAAATCCATGGAGGAGGCCTATGTTCAGCAGTGGACTTCTTATGGCTGAATGATGATGACGATGAAAAATATTTTACAAAATTTACCAAAAAGTTTACAATCTTATCGCTGGCTTTATGATTTAGTTACGTGAAAATTCAGCGCGTTCGAAAATAAAGGATCTGTCCTATAGACACGTGTGAGCGCGACACAAAAATTTATTGCAGTGTCTTTTTCATTTATTTCCGTCAAATAATTTATTTCCGAAAGCCAGCCAGGAAATTTATGGTGGCAAAATTGACGAAGGCGTTTTCATACAAACTTTGCGCCCTTGATTATAAAAGATTTAGATGCGCGTCAGCGCGCCCAAAAGTTACTATATTGATGGTGGCAATTTCATTTAGTTCAGTAAAAACTCAGCACCTTTAAAAACAAAAGTTTGTCTTGTAAGCAAGCCAGAGAATTTACTAAATTTACGGCGGCCTTTTCACAAAAACTCAGCGCCTTCCATTTATTATACAATATTTGTCTTATACACGTCAGTTAGCGCGGTCGAAAATTTACTAAATTGATGGTGCCAATTTAATTTAGTTCTGTAAATACCCAGCGCTCTCGAGACCTGTGCCTTATAATACACTCAAAAATGTATTAAATTGTCGGTGGAATTTTCGTAAGAAAGACTCCCAAAATTAAAAGATCTGTCTTGGCAATGTGATAAATTGAGATGGGAAATTCATTAGTTTCGTAAAAACAGTTCATGATGGTGCCGAAAATTTAATAGACTGACATTTTGGCATTTGACATTGGATTGACATTTTCTTTAGGATGTCTTAAAATACAGCGCCCTCAAAAAAAAATAAAAAAAACGATTTTAAAGTCCCCCAAATCCCGACCGTTTGGTCCGTGATGATCGTTTGTTTTATTCTATCCCGCTAAATTGGCGTTTTTTCCAATTTTCCCACTAGCTGCACTAACTAAAAACCTTGCATTTTACTTTTACCCGGCTGGCGACCGTGACCCCGCGAGCAAGACATTGCGACCCCCAGTTGGGGGTTGCAACGCAGTTTGAAAAACACTGCTTTATTGTACACCAGAAAACCAGAAAAGGACAATATTTACAATAAGAAAGCGTCAATGAAAAGTGTGTACTTGTGGAATGCAATAAAATATTGAGTATTGAAAAGCTATGGACGGCCGCAATGGCGCATGCACGGTCTACCAAATAAATGAATAAAGAAATGTTTCACGAATTGCAGTAATTTTAAGGGTAAATTTTATTTACGTGGCACGCGCATATTTTCCAAAAACTAATTGAATAAATCGTTCTCAAACTTACTCTCAGAATCAGACAACATTTTACACAGGTTTTGTGGAATACCGGCGCACCTTGAGAAGTGAAAACAGCGTCTGGTGCCAAATACTCGTCACGTAGGTACGTAGGACAAGAGCGTGATTTGTGTTCTGAGGTGAACACCGACCTTTCGACCTCGTATTGCGTACGTGGCGTGAGTAACATCAGTGTGGTTCTACCTTCACTCACCTCTGTACTTGGTGATGATGGGCGGGTCGCGCTGCGCCGTCTGGCCTCTAGGGTCCCTCAGCCGGACGGCGACGGAGTGCGCCCCGCAGACCTCCAACTCGGGCGGCGGCGGCGACGGCGGCGGCCGCGCCTGCTGGTAGCCTTGTAGCAGGCGTCTGGAGAAAATAAATCCAGCCTTAGTTGTAGCCTTGTGACTGAAGCTCGTGACTTTCGCCAGTAATGCATTCCATTCGGCCCGATTATGCAAACATTCTCCTATAGTTCCCCGCTGCCCTGCTTAATCCAGTTAGCAACCCACTACCCGCCGGGCCCTCATTCTCTACCTTTAATGATAGAAACGCAAGTGAATGAAATCCAATGGCAAGTTAAGATAATGCGCTCGCTCGTCCTAGGCTGGAAATGTAAAGCAAACTGCCGCTATTGGTGATATTAGGTACTTTATACTGAAAAATCTTAAAATCTTAATCTTAAGGAAGCGAAAGTGACCTGTCAGGATCGTGGCAAGTGGCACTCCCTGGTCCCTGCCTACCTCAGGGATACAGGCGTGAGTTTATGTATGTATAAAAATCTTAAAATTTTTAAAAATTATCATTAGATGGCAGGGTCGGACGTCTACCACCTCGCTGGGCCGACGACCTGAGGTACATTGTTGGCAGCGGATGGATGAGGATGACCGAAAACAAAAAGAAGTATCGTGCCTTGGGAGAAGGCTATGTCCAGCAGTGGACGAGTACAGGCTTAGTCGTTGATTAGATGATCATCGATATAATCACACACACGCACACACGCACACACACACACACACACACACACACACACACACACACACACACACACACACACACACACACACACACACACACACACACACACACACACACACACACACACACACACACACACACATATACACATACACACACACACAGACACAGATACACACACACGCGCACACACACAAACTTTCTGCAGGCAGTTAATTTATTATTTTTATTCCTTTATTTTGTTTCTTTTTAAATTCTTCATTAGATTTTCTTTAGCAGAGCGATAAAGTATAACGACGTAAAACAAAAAGTGCTAAATCTAAAAAGGAAGGAACTGACTCCTAAGATACAGGTTGCCCTAGTTTAGGAGTCAGGTACTTACGTTAGTGTGTAACTTAATATGTAACTTTTAAAATGTGATATGTCTCTGTAACTTATAGCCAATAAAAATTACTATCTATCTTACTATCTATAAACCTCGCTTAGCCGATGGGGAAAGGAAGAAACAACGGCCTAGGTGCATCTGCTTACTTGAGTGACCGAAATCTTCTTTCCCAATGCTGCGCCTGCTTGTCTTTCTCCGAGCCGGCGCCGCCTGCGCAGCCCGTCGTTCCAGCCGCCGGGCCTCCAGATGCTGATGACCTGGATAAGAGAGCTTAATTTGTAAGGACTAGGAATTGTAAGGGTACATTGAGTTTTTTTAAGCTACTTAGAAAAAATCCTACACGAACAGGTACTTTGATTCATGCGATTTAGTTTTTCGTTAGCTAATAGGATAATGTCGAAGTCAGGGACACTGAATTTACCTGGCAAGCTGGGGTATATTCAACGATCTCTTGCAGCATTGTCTTAGTCTTTTTCGTCAGCTAATAGAAGGACGGTCACCTGAAAGTACTTAGACTGATGTAGAAGAAATGTGTTAGCCTTTAGTCCAAAATGAAACTGAACCAACCTGGTGCAAGCCGCGATATCACGGTCCTGGGTACAGACAACAACCTTATTCACCCTTGATTCCGCCATAGCAACATAGGTTCTTTTCATTAGCTAGTAGAATAACTTATAGGATGGGAGAGGATGGCTCAAGACAAGGAGGAGTGGTATATCGTGGTTTGTATCCCACTTCTGGGCAAATACCTCCTCTTTACTCAGCTGTGAGACACCAACGCGTCCAAATAATAAAAAAACAGAAGGCCGGTCATCTGAAAGTACCCAAGCTGATGTGGAAGAAATGTCCAAAGGGAAGTTGAACTAACCTGGTACAAGCCGCGACGTCACGCTCCTGAGTACACCCAACGACCTCGTGCAGTCTCGACTCAGCCTCTCGAGCTAGCCGCCTCAAGTGGGCGCCTAGAGCCTCCGTGCATTTGACTGGAACAAAGAAGAAAATATATTATAATTACCTCAGTCTTGGTGTATTTTCATCTTTGTAATCTCCTTGCCTGGTTACCGTAGCACACGGTATCCTAGTTTAGGACCAGCTCCTATATTACGCACACCAAATCCTGAACGATTCCAATCCTCTACCTGTCAAATTTGTATGTAATTTGACAGTTAGACGATTGGAAACGCCTGAGCGTTTCCAATGGTTCAGTGCACATAATTGGGCCCCTCGATATGTGATTGTGTTGTGTAGAAGTTACGATTATCAGTGAAGAATGTGAACCGAGAAACAAATACAAATTAAAAAAAACTTTTTTTTTCATAAGAGTTTAGGTACACAGATGGTGCCTGGATCCCAAACTAAATTACTCTGTTTTATTAGAGAAATTGAAACTACATCTCAGCTTAAAACATTTTGCTTGTTGAAGCTCAAATTACAAGACAAACTACCATATACAGTTTAAGATAGCAGATGTATGTTGCAGTAGAAAACAACTTGGCTGTACGTCTGACCAAGTACTCGTAAATAAGTTTAAAATATATGTACAAAAAACTTTGTCGGGCATTTCGGTGCAGTATTTGGAGAAAAGGCCGGAAAACGAAGGATTTTATGAATGAATGAATGATTTATTGCCACAAACAAACATGCTTACATACAATAATTAAAAAATAATGAGACAATGATACTATTTGAAATAGCGCTGGTTTTCAAATAGCACCTCCACGCCAAATGAAGAAAACGTGTCATACAGCTTAAGCGTCAGCGGCTTACCGCTAAAAAAAAGTCTGGCAAGGGAACAGGTGGGTTGGCGTGAAAGAGATGAGATCTATGGCCAACAGTGGGCTTTGTTTATGGGTTGATTAAGTAGATAGAAAGCCGCGGAAGAGTTATTCAGAATGGTACTGTAAAAGAGAACGTTGCAAAGATCTGCCAATGATGGGGAGGCAGTCCTTATGAGCAGTTCCCAGCCAGGGAACTAGGAGAACAGTCACTGCTTAATCCAGTTAGCAACCCACTAATACACACCGGGTGCTCATTCTTTACTAAAGCTACTTTCAATCGATAAATCGCTATGAAACCGAGGCGTGAGTGCCTTAAATCGCCGCGGGTGGACGCAGAAGACACACATAAACGGCGGAACAGTTTTCGCTGGAATTTGGCACATACACAAAAATGTTACCTCAAAAATGCGTGATTTGTCAAATATGTCAATCATAGTTAGTGATTTACAACTTTTGTTTTATTATCGACTTTTAATTTTTTTATATAATTTTTTAAATATTTTTTTTATTTTGTTTCACAGATTTTCTGCTTTGTGGTGGCGCTGTTAGGTAGATAGTGCCAAAATAGAATGGTCTTCATTACAATGATTTACCGGAGGTAGAGCGCGTATGACCCGAATTTCACAAAATTTTAAAGCTTGATATATTGAAAAATGTAAATCTGTTGTTGTAAAACATTGATTCTAATTGGAGTGTAACGATCCAAATGAAACATAACATAAACTCACGCCTGTATCCCGGAGGGGTAGGCAGAGACCAGGGTCTGACACTTGCCACGATCCTGACAGATCTCTTTCGCTTCATCAACATTCATTAGTGGGTGGCACGCTGGTTTTGGGTAGTTTTGAAATGAAAAATAAACCTAAATCTGACCGTGCCATAAATTTGTAGAATAAGGCCCCAGTCAGATTCGCAAAGCAATCAGAATTATTGCGAAATACCAATATTTGTTTGGAGCTTTGCTAGTAATTTTATTCTGTACGGGATTTGGCACAGTAGTACCCAAAACTAGCCTTTATGATATACGTATCATAAAGGCTAGTTTACAGAACCATCATGGCTTCTTAGACCTGAATCAATAAAACGTTCTTAGAGATGCGATCAAACTTAAGTGCTTTTCTAAACAAAGCATCTGTATCGATTTCAGACCGTTTTATTAATAAAACAACATCAAAATCAATCTCAAAGCGTTTTATTAATAAAAAACAAAATTTTACATAGAGTGTTACATTAATTGAAATTACTAAGGGCTGTATCTCTGAGATCACTTTTGAGTGTGCTGTCAAATTTCTGTTTTATTTCGAACTTCGTCTTCAAACGGATACTCAAGAGCGATCTCGGTCAGTCACTTATTTATTTTATTTTATTTTATTTTATTTGGTGTACAAAACAGATCACAACCATTACACGATATAAAAGTAATAATATGACATGAGTACTAAGTTGTGGTCTAAAGCATGTACACACAACATTGCCACATGTGAATTTGAGTATCTGAATAAAGTAAATTTTAGGGATAAGCATTTTTTATAATGAAGTCAGGATTTTGGCTGAGCATCTCTTAAATTTAGCATAATGCGCGTTGAAGATATCGACTTCCGAGCTAGTGGCTACAACTTCGTTGTAGAGTCTACACATTCTCACTATCGGATTGTAGTATGATGTGTTATTTTTAAAAACATTTAAAAAGAAAGGCCTATAAGATCGAGATTTGCACCGAATATTTATTGTCAGCTAGTGAGGGCGAAAGTTATTTAATATTTTATTCCACATGCACCTTTATATGATTTTTCCAAAACCTCTGCATTGGACTATCTACAGTGTGTTCTTGCTTAAAAGCTTCAGCATGCCGTTTGAAATTCTTGTCCATTAATTAGGTAATTTTTTTAGTTATATAGTAATTTGTTGTCTAGTTGATTTTCCCTATGGAGATGTTGTCTAACTAATTACTTGGGGGTTTTGGGTCATTAAAACTATTCATAAATTTATAGTAGGTAATAGTTAGTACTCTTTCCTTTTGCGTAAAACCTAAAATTGTGTTGTGCGGTCGAAAACAAATCGATCTCTACACGCGTAATTTACCGGTGACTGCAACAAAAATTTGCCATATATTTATGTAGGTACTAAGGTACAATAGGTTCCCCTATATCTGAAATATCTGTGTAATGTCAATTTTTATGCACAATAAAGTGTTCTCTATCTTTATTGCAAAATCACCCGTAGCGTCACCAATTAAAAGTTGATGTGTTGTCGACAATACGTTAACCTTCGTATTGATTTCTACCAATAAGGAGTTCAAAACAAGTCTCGCAGATTTTAACATTCTTAACCATAGAAAGGAACTTCGTTATCCCGTGAAATAAAAGCTGTATAAACGTGGTATTAGACCTCTTCCCTTACATTCGGTCTATTTATTTTTGCTCCGCAAGAAGGGATAGGAAATTGCGAACATCCCAAAGGAGCCGGGCATAAGTTAGGCGTACACTTAGGCCCGTACTTTGGTAGCCCTGGAGGCAAGTTCGCGTTATATAGAAGAATATTTGTGGGTTACCTACTTTAGTGCCAACAGGGATAAGAAATATAAGGTTACCCCGAAATTTTCCAATTATTCTCGAAACGTTCGTCTGTAAGTCTGAAGTTTTTGTAGAGTAGACTAAACTTACACTATCTTAAAACTTACAAAACTTAAATAAGTAGCCTTAAACGAGCAACGCTATCTACCGCGACAAAGGGTAAACGTAACTCACCGCCGCTTCTGTTCTAAAGTTATTGACGGCAATCATGCAATATTATCATGGCAACAACTTTAGGTTTAAGATGATCTGATATTTCAAGTGAGCAATTCTTCGAGCTATATTAGTAGCTCGGGTTCTTCTGCGAATCTCCTCATTCTTGCTTCGAACACGCAATGAAACTCCTGACACTCCAAACTCTCCGTTGTTCATTGGGCGACCTTGAGCCTTGAAAAACCACTTGCTAATTGTGAAGAAAGGAAAACATCGTCAGCAAACCTGAGTGTCCGAGGCCTATCATCCGCGGTGGGCACGCCGCGTGATTGAGCCCGCAGTCTCTCCCTGAGAGGAGGAGGTCTATGGGTCAGTTTTATGCTGCTTTTGCATTTATTCTCGAGTGGAGACAGCGTTCTGGAGAACGCGTCGTAGAGAGCCCACCAGTTCGCTGGAACGACAATCTGAGGCAGATTGCTGACAGCGGCTGGATAATGCTGGCCAATGACAGAAATAAGTGGTGGGCCTTGGGGAAGTCTATGTCAAGCAGTAGACGAATACGAGCTCATTGATTGATTGATGCATTTATGAATAAAATATAGATATCGACACAAATATCGCGCCCAACGTATCCGAGTACGCTAAAAATACCGCATTGGCCATAACTCGGTCAAACTTTTCACTGACGCAGTTAGCGGCATTTTCCTCAAGCTAACTAAAATGGAGTGATTGGGGAGTTGATCTCTGAACGATGATGTTAAATGAATGGAGAGGAAAAGACAAGGAGAAATGTCAGCAGTCACGGAACGATGTGAAAGAAAACTCGTCATAAAACCGGCCTCTAAAACTCTACGGATAAAATTGATTGTACACCATGAATTTTGGATGGTTTGAAAGCCATAGCGAAATGAAGGTGCCTTAATAATATCTACCGAATAGGCTGGTTTGTTTTTTTTTTTTAAAGGCGCTTTCCGAAAATATTTCGACACAAACTCCAACGTATAATACTACTGGAAGAATATTGTGAATGTTATGTATGTACACTGTTTATGTTCCTAATAAAGATAATTCATTAAGTAACGCTTTTTTTTAAATAAAGATTAATAGAAATACTTTACTCTTTCCTACGAGGAATAATAGATGTGTGAAAAATCCCCACGTATTCGTCGATACTAACAACATTTACTATGGGGAAGACTGGAAAATCGCGAAAAAATTTTTCAGTAGTCCCGTACATTTTGATGCCGCAGGTTGTAACTTTAGTATGGGTGTAACGGAAAATATTTTCAGTAGTTCCGTACAATTTGATGCCGCAGGTTGTAACTTTAGTATGGGTGTAACGGAAAATATTTTCAGTAGTTCCGTACATTTTGATGCTGCAGGTTGTAACTTTAGTATGGGTGTAACGGAAAATATTTTTTCGCGATTTCGAAGTTTTCCCATAGTAAACAAATTACTTCAACACAGCATCAGCACTCACTAAATAAAAACCAAATCTTTGAAATAAATGAGAAGAACCCCCATTTTCTGATGTATACGGGTATTTGTTTACACCCTGTTTCTAACAACACCTCACACTTCTAACTCCGGTTTCTCGTATACTAACAATCTGTTCCATCATCCTGTTAAGGATGTAGTAGGTTAGGTCCATAATGCACTGTAGAGTTTTTTTTAATGCACTTTAGATTGTCAGATTCTTAGTCTACGAGAAATCGGGGGTAAGTCTGTTCAACTATTTAAAAGCTTTTGGTGGACTTAAGATACGGAGGCGCGGTATACATAAAATATTAACAATTTTTCTTCGTTTGGTCAGTCGAGTAAGAAGCGTATAGTCGACAGCAGCTCGATCTTCGCTATAAAGTCACCCGTAATGTAACTGAGTAGAGTGCATGTATGCATATTTAGTTACAATCAGCTGTATTATATATATAAGTAGCCTATATAAGTCCCACTGTAGGGCACAGTCCTTCTCTCAGAGAGAGAGTACCTAGAGAGTACCTATGGGCTTAATTACCATTTGTGCCCACCGCGGATTGGAAGTGTCAGAACGCTCTTTCTTTTTAAGTCACTAACTCATGCACTCTTGGTGTTACTGAACTCTGCGATCTAGATAGGAGATAGTCTTTAGAAAATAAGTTATTGTTATGATCCAGATGATCTTGCTAAGTGATTTACAGATACAAAGATAGGAAAGACGATCCTATTAAAGATACAATTTGAGCAAATTTAGCACCTTAGTGTGGTAGAAAACAGAATCTGGGGCCCAGACCCAGCTCAATAGGGTTTTATAAGTTTTCTAATAATTTTCCATCATTGGACTCTTCAATAGCTTAATTCCGAATTCACTTACATGATTTTTTGTCGGAAGAGTCCGACCAAGTTTCGCTCTGATTCGCAGTGCTTAATCATGGTGAGTAGAGACGGAGCTCGCGTCGTCGGTTGCTCGTCTCTACGGCTCGTGCTCAAGTAAGTGAATCCGGAATTAAGCTAATAATGTGTAATGCTTACACATTATTAGCTTAATACCGGATTTTTGTTTTTTATTACTTTTCTGTTCCATTAATGCAAATTTAAACAGGTTCCCAAACGTATTTCGTCTAACACCCACTTTCAAAATCAGTTATTTTGCAGCGCCCCCCATTTTTCACTTTAATAACAATACGTGTCTTCGGAGGTGGGGACCTTACCTGCGACACTTGAAGACACGAATATTTTTCAGTGTTTGATACCTATTACTAAATATCTTAAGATATAAATAGCGTTGTGAACGCATTAAAAATAATAAATACTAAATATATTTTTAGTTCATATTTATACAATATAAAATAGGATATAAATATGAACTAATAAATGGATGTTGTGTGGTAAGTTTTAAAATAAGTAGTAGCTGAAGTTACAAATCACCCATCGCCCCCCTTAAATCACATCAGCGCCCCCCAATTTTTTCTGGGCCCCTTAACGCCCCCTCTAGGTCTCCCCCACAAGGGGGCGTTATCCGAAGACAGATATGACACTCGCGCAGGGATGACGAATCGATTGAGTCCTTATTTGTCAAAATCTGACCATTGGTTAAGGAGTTATGAGGAATCGGACATACTTACAGGACATCGGACAGTCGGGTAAAAATTGGAATCATATTTTCTAGCACCATTTATTCGAAATGAAATTGAAATTGAAAAAAAAAATTATTTATCGCATCAAATTACATTTAAAAAAATCATAATAATATAAATAATTCTAAACTTAGGGATATTGATAAAAAGGGGTTTGCTCAGCATATATGTTGTGTTAGACACAATGTTGTTTTTCAGCAAGTCCCTGTTAAATTTTCGATCTAATAAAATTAAATAATAACAATAACAATTAGAATTAGAGTTGGACGTGTCTATAAAATTGAATAAATTACAAGTACACTAAAGAATTCATTAAATAAAATAATTGATATATTAATAAGTGTTACGTTAAAATTAGAATAACCATCAATATAACTTGATCCTCCAAAAGACAAAACAGTTTTCAAACTATAATAAATTAAATGGTCTTCCAAACAAAATAGCAAATTGACAATTCACTCCAGAGCTGTGAACTAAGGGCGACTTACGCCAAGTTACTGGATAAGTAAGTAAATAGGTAAAATACGTATCAAGGGATAAACGAATAAATAGCTGATTGACAGGGTTGTCAGTAACACAAATTATCGATGGATAGTTCTTACACATCGATTAACAGACAGATTGCGCCAACGCTATCGCAAGCCAGCCTAAAAGATAAAGATTGAAATTTTATAATCGAGTATAGCGCCTAAAATAAACCAATTGGATGCGTTACAGCAATATTTCAAAGCGACATTAGGTCCGTGTTAACAAAACAAGCGTTTCAAGAGATTTCCGTTCACGAATGTTGTCAAGACGCTGTTATAATATATTTCAAACGGTTTATATATCACATATATTCTTTCTACCACCGTGTGGCGCCGGATTAAGAATAGTGTCATTCCAACCGCATACTGCGATCGCCAACCCGCCTGCCAAGCGTGGCGATTATGGCAAAACCCCTCATGGTTATGAAAACCACGAAGAAGGCCTATGTCCTGCAGTGGGCGTCAAATGGCTGATGATGATGATACTTTATCAAAATCATTTGTCGTTTCAGCACAGTCCAACGAGAGGCAGGAGCGAAAAGATGCTGTTTTGTTAGGACTGCATTATGTATGAATGATTGATTTTTATTTCTTGGCTGAAATAGAACACGAGAATTCTCTTCAACACTGCAAGACACCCATCTATTTGACTTCCGCAAACAGAATATTTATCAACGCTAACAACTGTCACGTCTAAGTCCAATATCAAATATTTACTCTCTTTCCTGTTGACGGACAGATTTTACATTACTTATCATTACGCACCACCTCTGTTTTGGTAGTCAAGCGTGTTAACCGCTACACCATTGAGGCAGTCATAAAAACGGATTTGCATCCGTTTAGCGTATGCTAACTAAAAGTTGATTTAAAGCATTAATCCGTGTATCCAGGCCAACGTTCTTGATCCAGGCCAGTCTCCAACAATGGAGAGACAAGAAAAGACAACCCCAAGCAAAACCGAAGATTTATCAAGTAATAATGTCGGACTTATAGATCATACAGTAAATCTTGGGTGTCGTCGCGACATCCTTACATTATGCTGAAAATCAGTGTTGGCAGTGGAGCATGTTCCCTAACGACTTTAAGCTGAGATTGAGACTTTCGGTCTTAGTTGTATAATTCGTTGTATTTTTTTGTCAATAAAGACAATTGCAATGTAACTTCTTTGAGATAAAGTAATTACGAAGCCATAAGGCGAGGTTGTGTAACGTAGGATAGGGTAACAGGCTGCTCACGGCCTATAAGGGCTGAGAGAGTTATCAAACCGCCTATAGGTGCTCACTTTGCCTTTGCCGTAGCTTTAGCAAAACTGCAGCCTGTAATATTTATCACTATAACGTGGTGTTCGCTGCCTGGCTGCTACTTGTTGTTTTAAACTCGCACCTACGCCACACGGGATAAGAACTATCAAGGGTGGCCTGTGAAGTCCACCGCACAATCAGAGACAACAACGTCTAACCCGTCGTAGTTCCTATTTCTCGCGACTTAAGGGGATCCAGTGGGCTAAGTAAAAATGAAACCAATGAAAAAAATATAATATCTTGTTTACAGATTTAATTTCCAAAAAAAAATCTTGTTTTTTACATATCAACTTTGCAAAAAGTGTCAGTACAATCTCTCAATCATGTTAACAGTGATTTTTAGGACCAAAAAAATCTTGTTTTTACGTATCAACTTTGCAAAAAGTGTCAGTACAATCTCTCAATCATGTTAACAGTGATTTTTAGGACCAAAAAAATCTTGTTTTTACATATCAACTTTGCAAAAAGTGTCAGTACAATCTCTCAATCATGTTAACAGTGATTTTTAGGACCAAAAAAATCTTGTTTTTACATATCAACTTTGCAAAAAGTGTCAGTACAATCTCTCAATCATGTTAACAGTGATTTTTAGGACCAAAAAAATCTTGTTTTTACGTATCAACTTTGCAAAAAGTGTCAGTACAATCTCTCAATCATGTTAACAGTGATTTTTAGGACCCACGATAAAGAATCTAGGATCACGAATCTGGGACTATATAGCATTTATGCCAAAAGCGGCTGTTTCTGGCGTTAATGCTATCTAGTCCCAGGTTTTTTGCCTTAGGTTCAGGGCCATGGGTCCTAAAAATCACTATCTAACATGATTGAGAGATTGTACTGACACTTTTTGCAAATTTGATCTGTAAAGAAAGATATGATTTTTTTCCTTGATGGTGCTAGTGTTACTCCCTGGAACCCCTTAAGTTCGACTATCGAGTAAAATGGGGTGTCTCATACTCACCGTAGTAGGTACACGAGCCAGCGTAATTCAATGTGTAGGGTTGCCATAGGTGCAATATTTTCTAGTATTTTGACCTTTTATTTAGGTTCTACATTTCTAAGTAATTCCAGGTCTTCAACGTAGATTTTTTGTTTGGAAAAAAAGTATTTTAGAGGTTATTTTAACTAAGCGTATACAATATACCTAATATCTAAAATGCGCGTAGCGTGTGGAATTTTCAATTGAATTTACGAGGTACAGCCGACAGCACATCAATCTTTACATACGTGCACTCTAATCAGTTACGTTAAGGACGACTGGCTGCAACAAAAATGTAAAGGTCGACCTGGAGGCTTACCACAATCTTGAAGTTAGCAGGACAAAAGTAGGGCAGTTTATTTCCAATGTTCAAAATAAACTGCTGCTATAGTGTACCATGAGCCGAAGTAAGTAGGCCTGCGATAAACCTGCTAAAAAAAAAGGTTGTCTCTGGCCTGTTTGCCTTAAATGTTGCGTGCGTTCGAAAACCAAATATGATAATTTGCCGGTAAATACCGTTTTTATTGCGGAATAAAAATAAAACATTTTGATTGTGAAAAATGTTATAAGAAAACATCTGTAGCAGCACTGCTCACTGCGCAGATAAAAGTTGAAAACAAGTTATGGAAAAATAAAATAAACTGCTGCGGAAAAAAATTTTTGTCCTAAGTTCTACATTACTTAAAAATTACGTTTTTTAACATGTCTCGAAACTTATTTTTGTTTACGTCAAAATATGTTTGAAGAAGTTTTTGAATTGATAAAAAAGGTTTTTGCTAAACTACGATTTTGAAGGAAATGAAGTGGTGTCGCGGTGTCGGTTCAGACTACTTTCAGCAATCCTAAAGAGTTACGGGGTTATAAATTACCAAGAGACGGGCAGCAGCGTTTTCCTGAGATTCCTACCGCATACTGCGATCGCCAACCTACCTGCTAAGCGTGTCGATTATGGCAAAACCCCTCATGGTTATGAAAACCATGAGGGAGGCCTATGTCTTGCAGTGGGCGTCAAAGGGCTGATGATGATGATGATGATGAAAGAGTACCTAAAACAAATATTTGAAATGCGACTAAAGTTTGAGCCAATAAGAAGTTTCTGTGACTTGATAAAGGATCATATATCCAGTAATGGGCAGAGTTGGGCTGACTGAATTATGATGAAATATAACTAATTTTTTATTATGAATAAGATAAGATATTTGTTTATTTTCTGTCCACAAAATACATAGAGAAATAGAGCTCATCTTCGTCTCAACGGATAAATCTGTGGATTTTGTCGGCACCGGTAACAAAGCTCTAATGTCTTCGCACAGATTTTCCACTAAAACCTTAGAAAGTCGATACCGCCGAACATAATACAATTCGTTGTAAACTTCGAATGGATTACTTTGCAGTCGTATAATTTTACGCCACGCCTTTTTCTCCCTATTACGAGAAACGTATCATCCTCCAAAACCATGAAATTTCTTCATCACTCATTTTAATACGTAAATTAAACAATAATTCGCTTAGCAGGGTTTTAAAAGCTGCTCAAGAGTAACATATAAATAACTGCTAAGAATGACAGTTCAGCAGCGCTGTGAACGCGCAAAACTCAGCTTATAGTACGGTAGCAGCGTTGCTTAAACGGTGAACGTTTTATAGTTAACAGCGCTGCAGGGCAGTTTTTTATAAGGCTTAAAAATAACTTCTAATAGTGTTTGTGGTAAGCCTCCTGCAGTCGAATGTAATTGACTAAAATATCCTGACTTTTTAGTAAAGGTCAGGAGTTTTCATAATTTCGCAATGGTAACCCTACACCAGGCTGCATAAATCGCAACTTTACAGGAAGTCGTTGGCGTACACCGTACCAGCTCGGCAATTGGAATCGGTGGAATATTCAGAGGCACTCGACATCTAAGTGTTCGATAGAAAACGCTTATAGTAGGATATGATATTCCTGAGTGTCCGAGGTGTTCTTTTTCCTAAACCTATGGGCGCAGTAGTGTGGTCAAGCAACCAATGAGATGGACTAAAGACCTGGTCAAACTGGCAGGAAAAGACTGGATGCGAAAAGCCCAAGACCGAAATTAATGGCGTGCATTAGAAGAGCATTGGGTAGCTATAGGTCTGAGGTGTTCGTGCGCTTGCATTTGCCAATCCGCGGTGGACAAGCGTAGTACCTAATTAAGCTCACATTCTCTCTGAGAGACGCAGCGGGACGTGTAGGCTACATAAAATATTTTTATAGATATCATACTCGGTGTGGCTGCTATTCTATATTTGTTTATTTCCTTGCTTGTTTACTAAAGTACAGTGCACTCTTATTTCAATCAATCCATCAGCCACGTCCACCGCTGGACAAAGTCCTCCCCAAAAGCACGCCACTTCTTTCTGAGCTCTGCCAGTTATTCTGTTCTGTACTTTGTACGTTCATGGTCTCCACTCGAAAATCTTTGTGGGGTTCAGTCGACAGCAGATCATTGCAAAATTGTCCGTAACGTAACTGAATAGAGTGCTAGCCTGTAAAGGTCAACGTGCTGTGGTCTGTGCAAAGGTTCGGCAATCGGTTATTCGATAGGTAGATGTGACCAGCCACTTCAACTTGCTAATCTTAAAGGCTACGCTAGCATATGTATCGACTAAATAAATCCAAGACATTATTATGAGATCTCAGCACAATGCTGAGTCAGATGCCCTTTGTGGCAACTTTGACATACCACAGGATGCTCTCTGTAATATACGCGTCAATTCCCGCAGGCACTGACTGAAAACCAGCGCTGAGAGCTCACACCCTCAGCACAATGCTGAGTTGCAACTTTGACACACTACAGGATGCACTCTGACGCTCTTACTTTGTCTTGTATTATGTTGTATTTATGTGACTTGTTTTTCCTTTGTACTTGTTTGTTCTACTTGTTAGGCCTTTTTTTCTTGTAATGTGTTAATTTGTCCCAATAAATGTATTTCTTCTTCTTCTTCTTCTATTTAAAAGTTGAGTCGGTCATTACTTAGCACTAGCCTAAGCTATCGAGTAGCATATTTAGTAAAGGAAGCGGAGAATAGAGGTATGCTCTGAGCTTATAAATCAAAATGTTCCAGAATTTAGCTGTGCTCGTAGTTGTGCCGTTGTTAGAGCGTTAAATTTCAGCAACTATTTCTTTTTTATATGGCTTAAATCGAGCCATAACTCATTGGGTGTTTGAATAGAATTAATTTCAATCTATGGCTCGCATAGACTAGGTAACTTTTTGTCATAAATCATCTTACGTATTGACGGTATTTGGCCGAACTACCTCGTCGTCGTCGACTACCTCGTTGGTGCAGCGGTATCATCATCATCATCATCAGCCATTTAACGCCCACAGCAGGAATTAGGCCTTCCTCGGGGTTTTCTAAGCTTCCCGGTCTTGTGGCGCGCGGTATCTTGTCTGATTACTATGCCGGAGCTCGTGGGTTCGTGTTCCACTGGGGGTCGCCGTACATTTGTACAAATGAACTCAGTCTGGGTGTATTCCCATGTTTGGGATGTCCTTGCCTGGCTGCATAGTACAGGGTATCCTAGTTTGGGACCAGGGCAAGTGATTGTGTTATTAGGAAGCCATTATTATAATTAAAGTTAGCCAGCGGACAATGGAGCGCAGCATAAATGGCGAAAGGCAAAGGTATGTAAACACCTCAGACACTCAGGTTTCCCCACGACGTTTTCCGTCACAGTTAGCGAGTGGTATTGCTACTATACCTTCACAAATGTACGTAACTTAGAAAAATGATTGAACGAGTTTACGGGCACTAAAATATCAGCGCCCGCGACTTCGTATTGGATAAAAAATTGTAAAAACGAATTTTGTATTAGCATATTTTTATTGAATGTGTTTTTATTGGCTCGTGTCACGACACACCTAAAAGATAAAGATGTTGCTTTGATCACAATGTAACTTAATAAAAAAAATAAAAGGCTTTTACCTTTCAGGTATTCATCAAAACAAAACGTGCATTGGGGCTTCGCAGTCGTATTATTTACATATAGTTTAGATAAAGTTTGACTATTGTAAATTCCTATCAGCTGACATTGAATTTTCAAAAACAGAAAACCGACTTCTGAAGACTACGGTAATGAAAACAATGGTACTATAGAACTGTTTCTAATTGCGTAAACAATCTAGCGATCTTATGTATAACCTCACTCAGAGACTTTTAACTGAAAGATTAAACGCCGCATAACTAGGGTATAATTTCTTGATTTATAAAATGTTGATTCATTACTTGTGGACATGTTAAAAAACGCCTTTGTTGCTGCAACGACGAGAGACTATCAATTCTTTATCTTAGGGCCGGTTTCTGAATTAAGAATTTCACTGAGTAAATACTTAAGTAACGTTCTGTCACGCTCTTTTCTGAGAAAATAAAAGAGACAGCACTACAGTTAACTAATTACTTAGCGAAACTCTCAATTCAGAAACTGGCCCTAAGTCTATGGTCAAGGCTCTGATGTATTTTTTTTAAGATGTATATTATTTCTTAAAATGTAGCTCGATTTTATCAACAGAATGTTGACTTACCAATACATCCCCGATTGCAGGAAACAAAATTAGAAAATATACGACCGCCGCAAAGTTCCTCTGATATGACAACAATGTTTTTGTTTGACAGTGTAATCTGTGCTCTGATATAAACTTAGCGGCCATTTATACGCGACTTTAGGTTGTCGAGGGCTTATCTAGATATTTTACTTCATAAATTATAATTTTGGTTAAAACCTGTCGTAAGACCGTTATAAGTCTAACTGAGGACTATTTTAGTGGAATCGGTTTTTTATAAATAAGACTGTATATATTTATTTTGTGCACAAACGCAATTTTATTATCAAGCAAAACGGATAGTTAGTAACCTTATCATTGTCAAGTGCTCTGGGAATAATAAAACAGATTTTGTTTTTTACGAATGTCGTTGAGGAAAACTTTTTTCATGGCGCGGGTACTGGCCGTGATTCATTGGAGGAGAGGAAAAATAAATTCGAGATGAAATGCACACCCGGTTTCACTTTGGACGATAACTGTAACGACACGATATCGTCGGACTGGCAGTTTCACAGATTTACTAAGGTCGTTGTGCACCCGTTACATGAATATTCGTACTAGTCCAACGAAGTCGTGCAGTTACTTGTTAATGCAAAACAAACCATGGCGGTTTGGCGGTGTTTCAGCCAGGTCCAGTAAAACTTAAGGTACCCACCTTAAGATTTTTTTTACGTAGCCTAAGTTCGTCCCATGGAAATGGGCGGGACACCTGGCGAGGCGGGAAGACGGCAGGTGGACCAGAGCAGTCACTGAGTGGCGGCGAAGAACAGGACAAAGGTCAGTAGGCAGACCAGCGGCCCGGTGGTCGGACGATGTCGTTGAGTCGGCGGAGGGTCCATGGATGAAGATGACAAGGGACCGTGAGAGACGGCATTTGGGGGAACAGGCTTATACCCAGCAGTGGGCAGCGGTGGGCGTCATCATGATGATGATGATGTTCAGCCCACTGCGGGGCACAGGCCTTCTCCCAGAGAGAGTAAGGGCTTAATTGCCACGCGTGCACGTGAACACCTCAGACACTCAGGTCTCCTCACGATGTTTTGTTTCACAGTTAGCGCGTGGTATTGCTGCTACAAATACACAAATGTCCCTGAATTAGAAAACAAAGTCATTGGTACATGCCGGGGCCCAAGACCTCCCGAACGTGAAGCCGGCATTCCACCGCTTGCGCTACCGCAGATCATTAATTAGTTAAAACGAAATTTATTATGGGATCTGAAATTGCGATTTTTATCAACGGTTTATTTAAATACTGGAGAACCAAACGAAAAGGCTATTAGTAGAAAGAGTTTTGTCAGGATCGTGGCGAGTGGCAAGCCCTGGTCTCTGCCTACCCCTCCGGGATACAGCCGTGAGTTTATGTATGTAAAGGCCAATTTAAAGCCGTAAGTTTCAGGGGGATCCGGAGGGCTAACTAGTGCCACGAATGAAAAAAAACGGCCAAGTGCGAGTCGGAATCGCGCACGAAGGGTTCCGTGCCATTATCTATACAAAATTTGACCCACGACAATGAACCTAGGATCACAAATCTGGGACTAGATAGCATTTATGTCAAGAACGGCCGTTTTTGGCGTTTATGCCATCTAGCCCTAGGTTTTTTGCCTTAGGTTCAAGGCCGTAGGTCCTAAGAATCACTATTAACACGACTAAGAGATTGTACAGACACTTTTTGCAAATTTCACAAGATATAATTTTTTTTTCCTTGTTGGCGCTATTGTTACTCCTTGGAGCCCTTTAGCACAAAATACGCCTTATTAAAGACTGAGTAAGTGTAAAAGAAAGCGGAGTTCTGAATTTGCGAAGAAACTCTTTCGGCCGAATACCTACTCAAACGTCAGTCAAATCGATCACTCAGTTGAAGAGCATTCTTTGAACATCTGTTAAATATAAGTGGTATACACAAACGTCATTCAAACAGTTTCAGACCGTGATCAGCTGAGAAGCTGTCAAATTAATAACAAGTCTGTTTTCATTTACAAAATATTTTAAACTTACGTTATGTATCCGTTTTACGCAGAGTTTGTTCAAAAAATTTTATGTTTTATTCTGAAATATTGAGTTTTTATGTAAAAATTAAATAAAATAAATCATAATATGATTTATAAAACAAACACAAATTATTGTACTAGATAATATTACCTCGTTCTGTACAAAACAAAATGTTTAGAGTTGAAATAATAATATCTTATCTTGTCGTGGAATGAAACGTTAGGGCTACCTCAATGACATTTGAAAAGTCTACCACAACCCACTGGCTGTATGGCTCTATTGGCTCTATTACGCCTTGTAACTGGTTGGATTGTATGTCCAAAGACGGACTCCAATATAATACAGTCTCTTTCGACAGCCGGAACCGCGCATGGAAGTCCGTTTCGTTATAATACTCAAAAGCATTTAACTTTGCCTCATTTCTTCGAGGCCCTTAGGCCCTTCCTCACCTCATCCGACAAAGAGGATAATGATGATAAGGACATTGTTTTTCACTTAAGTTCACTGATATTAAAACTTTTTTACGATTTGAAAGACCTCGCGACCACTCTCAATTGTAACGCCTACTCAACTCGATTTGACAGCCGATTTAACAGCTAGATCGCGCTAACTTGCGTTCGGGTATACGAATTTTTCGCTGAGTGATGATTAACTAAAAGTTATTTTGTGTTCCACTTAAATTTAACAGAAGCTTTTAACTAACGTTTGTGTATGCGAATTTTGTGTTTAACGGCTTGTCAGTTGTTTAAGATGCATTTAAATACTTGAATGACGTTTGAGTATTCGGCCGTTTGTGCCTTAAATAAAGTTATCATTAAAACAAAAGACCCAACCGACTAAAAGCATATACTCTTACATTAACTATTTTAATTTAATCGTATCGTCATAATGCCCTGTGAGGGCTCGTTCTCCCGAACCGATGCGCTGCCACTCAATTTTGCAAAGTCGTTTAAGCCCTTAGGGCCTAGGAATAAAAAACCGGCCAAGCGCCACGCGCAATGTAGGGTTCCGTAGAAAGCGGGTTTTTTAATCTGCTTTACAGAACTAACAACTGCATGGAAGTCATTTTCAATGGATTTTGTACGAAATTTTACTTTTATAAGTTGGTTGCCTATTACTCGATAACTAGTAAATCCTGCTTAGCCGTGATACTTTTCCTTTTAAGTTCATTATGCTCTTAATTTTTTTACGTTTCTACAATCAACCGTTTAGCCAGGAGAGAGAGGGGGGGGGGGTTCTCTTCCAGCCTACCTTAGCACAGGGTGTTTAAATTGAGATAACGGGAGGAAGGGAGAAATATTTATAACTACAAGTGTTCCTTGTCGGACTACGGAACCCTAAAAAACCATAGAAGTATTTCTTCCTACAAAATTCACTCTCAAAAACGCCCCCTCTCCTCTTGATTAGTCTGTACCAATGAAATGAGCGCAAGATATGCTGTTTTACTTCATATCTGGCGCTCATTTCATTTGACTCTGTAATTGGTTCCTTCTTTGTGCCATGCGTCACGACGTGAACGTTGATTGGGCGTTAGTAAATGACAGCGTAACTTATGATTGGTTTTATACAAAAACCTCAAACCATTGACTTCATGATGTATAAGCCGTCGAAATATCTAGGTACATCGCAAGATGCCGGTCTGTCGGTGGCATGTGCATAGATATTTTGCCGGGTAATACTTAACTCCCTCCGATTGGTAACACAATTGATAAGTCCCGCCCGCCCACAAATTGAACGTGGGGTAATTTTTTAGCATGCAACCTCTGGCGTTAACACCAATTATGTATAATGCTTATTAAATAACTGTCCGTGTGGCGCCGGATTAAGAATAGCGTCACTCCATTTCCTTCCGTGGATGTCGTAGAAAGCGACTAAGGAAATTAATTACCAGAAGATGGGTAGCAGCGTCTTCCTGAGATTCCAACCGCATACTGCGATCGCCAACCCGCCTGCCAAGCGTGATTATGCCAAAATTATGGCAAAACCCTTCATGGTTGTGAAAACTACGAAGGAGGCCTATGTGCTGCAGTGGGCGTCTAATGGCTGATGATGATGATGATGCTTATAACTTATAAACCGAAAATAATTCTATTCTATTGAGCTCTTTGCTCTACTCCCTCCTTGAGAGAAGGCCTGTGCCCTACAGTGGGACGTATATAGGCTGCGTATGTATGTTATATATTTTATTGAGCGGGGTGTCACAAAGAAACATACAAATAACACAGGAAAAACATAATACTCCTTTGATTTGATCGTTGGGTGAAAAAGGTCTGCATGTATCGAAATAAAATGAATAAGTTAGACTCAGTCGAAAGAGTGCCTAGGCGACAAGTTTATAGGCTAGATCCAACTTAGGGAGAATGTTAGCCTAGTTTTATTTTAGCTTAGCAACAGGCGCGGACTACCCTTGAAACTAACACGCCCTTTGTAGCGACTAAGTAATATTGAATGATGAACGTACCTATTGTTTCTTTTTTTTTAACGAATTCGATAAAGAAAGCGGTTCTTAATTCAAGCCACTTTTTTTTTTCAATTGAACATTGTAACGAAAGCCACTTAGATCTGTGATTCGGCTTCCGTAGTTTACCTTCATATTGAAGCCATTTTTACGTACGAACGAAAGCGACTCAAGGGGCTCCAGGGAGTAACACTAGCGCCACCAAAGAAAATAAAAATTATATCTTTTTTAGAGATCGAATTTGCAAAAAGTGTCAGTACAATCTCTCAATCATGTTAACAGTGATTTTTAGGACCCACGACAAGGAACCTAGGATCACAAACCTGGGACTAGATAGCATTCATGCCAAAAACGGCCGTTTCTGGCGTTAATGCTATTAAGTCCTAGTTTTTGCCTTTGGTTCAAGGCCATGGGTCCTAAAAATAACTGTTTACGTGATTAAAAGATTGTACAGACACTTTTTGCAAATACGATCTATAAAAGAAGACACTACCTATAATTTTTTTTCATCGCTGGCGCTAGTTCGCCGACTAGATAGTTAGCTAGTTCGCATTTTAGATTTTCCTGAAATTTTGGTAGGTATCTTCCGTTCCAAAGACCGATCATTGTAAAAAACTACACAAATGCTGCTTTAAAATCTTGAATTAGTGACTGAGCATTTTTTTATTTCTATTACGATAGAAATCTCAGTTTTATCTGTAACCCCTCACTGATACAATTATTTGAATGTCAAGAGGCATAGGTACGACGTCATCATACGAGATCCCGCTAGCTTAGTAGTTAATGATCAGCAGTCGGCTTGTTGCTAATTTTTATATTGCTAAGAGGTGTATTACTTTGATATTTTGTTGGTCGATAAGCCAGAAAACAGGATAAAAATCATATAGCTTCTGGGGTAATTAGCTGTAGAATAACCTCCTTCAAGGAATAAATCGAAAAAGCCACAACTTTTTTCTTCCCTGCCAGATTGATTTACTCACGATGTTTTTGAAAATGGAATACCTACTTAGAAAGAATAAAAAATAGTCTACTCACATTGTGTACCCTCCTTGGCGCCAAATTCCATGAGCATTTTCGCCAGTTGCCTGTTACTGACCAACACTGCCACGTCCAACGGTGACAGGCCGTCTGTGTTGAGGCTGAAAAAAATACAATATTACATTACCTACATAATCTAAAGTATGGTTTATACGAAGCCAGTGCGCTGGCGTCAGTTCTACACACAAGCCACCGCCGCTGACTTGGCTCGTGTAGCTTAGATGAAGCCAGTCAGCCTGCATCTTTTCGCAGAAATTCTGAACAAAAACAAACGCACATGCATGGCTGGCGCGGAGACAGAGGGGTTAGCGGGCGGAGGTCACAGGCTTGAAAAATAGACGGGCGCTCTATTCTCGCCAGCGCTGTATGAAGAACTATTTATACTAGGCCAATACCAAGCCAGTGCTGGCTACCAGTCATACTACTGAAAGCCAGCGATGACTTCGTAATATACAAGGCTTTATAGAGTTTTAGGCGTGCAAAATTTATCACGCGAATGTCTGGTGCCATGTGAGATGTAGTCTACTCTAATCATTTCCGTTCGTCTCCTCCTGTTTTGATCCCACCGGGGCCAGTGATACCAGGCCAAGTTCTCGGCCGGCCCGCGCTGTGCATATATTTACGCGAATCCATTCGAGCACATTTCAAACCCTCTATATCTCCGAAGCCAGTCAAGTCACAGGACATGTCATGTCATGTCACAGTCATTAAGGTTACCAAAAAGAAACATTGCTCCAAAGCTCATCTATAGTAAGAATACTTTACAAGACTGGACTGGGGGACTGAAAATTGCAATTTTTGGCATCCACTGACTCACTCACTCATTCACTCACTCACTGATGGATCAAACAAAGTCTAAGGTACGTCTGATTGAGTATGAGCTTTGAAATTTGGGACATAAATAGTGTTTAATGAGCAAACAATGGGAAAGAATCGAAAATAATAAAAATTATACAGGGTTTACATAGTACTATAATTTTTAAGACCGTATAAGGGGAACCACCTAATCCTTCGAAGATAAAAGTTTGTTGGAAGAACAATCCTAATTATAAGAGTTATGTGTGTTTGAATTTAAAGATTTTGAAAAATACGTACTGTCAGCAAAAAAAAATCAACATTTCACTTTTTCCTGTCATAACGACAATATATTATATTTTATAAACTTATCAGCAGTTCATTAGACATGTGAACATCAAGAAAAAATCTAAAATAGTTAAAAATATACAGGATGACCAGGTTATACAGGGTCATAATTTGAAATAGCGTATTAGGGGCTAACTAATCCGTAATGAATAGAGAAAAACTTTGTTAGGATACCTCCACTAATTATTAAAGTAATGTATTCCTGAAATGTCAAATTAAAAAAATATGATCAACAAAAAAATCACAATTCTCGTCACAAACTATTCAACATTTTCTAAAAACTTGCCAAGTTTGGTCTATAATTTAAAAGTTACGCAATTTTTCCTTGTTGAACAAAACATCGCCAATTCCGTGAAGACATGGAACTTGGCAAGTTCTTACATGTCAAGTATTCTTTGAGACGAGAAGATGGGCAGTTTTTTAACATTTATGTTTTGGTGGGATCCCTAACTTATACCATATGATTCCCGTTCAGCGGTGGTCCGGTGACACGACTTTTTTTTTTTACAAAAAAACCTCTAATTCTCACTGTCCACTACTGGTTGACCTCTGATCAGGAGTGAATAGAGAAACTGTCTGACTGTTCACCAGCGAGGGCCAAGTGGGCGGCTAACGGGATTGATCGGCTATAAGTTGTATCTCGGTAGCTGTGGTAGCCTAGTGGATAGAACATTGGACTCGGAAGCGAGAGACCCAGGTTCAAATCCCAGTGCGGGCATGTACCTATGACTTGGTTTTCTAAGTTATGTACATTTGTGAAGTTATAGTAGCAATACCACTCGCTAACGGTGAAGGAAAGCATCGTGAGGAAACCGAGTGTCTGAGCTATTCACATACTTCAGCGCTTGAAATCGCCAATCCGCGGTGGGCACGCGTGGTGATTAAGCCCATACTCTCTCCCTGAGAGAAGGCCTGTGCCGTGCAGTGGGACGTGTATAGACTGCCTAGGTAAGTTCTGTCTCCAGCGCACAGGGATGGTCAGTGGCAATTAATTTTGCTTTTTTCGCTTCACTTATAGTGCCAAAGCCGGAGAGGACGAAGGGGAATGATCGGACGTCACTGTAGCATCAAAGTTGAAATTATAGTAAGTAACTAGCTTTATCTCCCCGTCGAGCACTCTTGCCTTCCATAAACTCGAGATGGGTTAAGTTAACAAGAGCACTTTGATTGACATAGATTACGAGAGCTGCTCCGTCGAAGTAGGGTTCCCTTTGATCAAAACTATTACATATTAACATCATTATTAAGCCCCCCCCCCCCCCCCCTACCTACTATTCCGCAATTAACTTGAACTGACATCTTGGCTTCAGCATGGATTGAACAACGACTGAGCGACTGGTCTTGAGGGAGCCGTAAACAGATTGCTGAAATAAACAAATTTGTTCGGACTTAGCATGCGTAGCTTGGAAGCAGCTTATATACGTCCCAGTGTAGGGCACAGGCTTTCTCTCCGGGAGAGAGTATGGGCTTAATCAGCTCGCGTGCCCACTGCGGATTGGCGATTTCAAGCGCTGAGATATGTGAATAGCTCAGATATACAGGTTTCCTTACGATGTTTTCCTTTACCGTTAGCGAGTGGTATTGCTACTATAACTTCACACATGTACGTAACTTAGAAAACAAAGTCATAGGGACGTGCCCGTACCGGGAATGGAACCTAGGTCTCTCGCTTCCGAGTCCAATGTTCTACCCACTAGGCTACCACCGCGCTGCGTAGCTTGATGTAGTGATATATTAAAGGGATACAAATCCTCTTATCTTTCTGCAGCCCTATAATATGAACCGCTCTAGTTCAGTACCGACGACACCAAAATATAATAAACAGCTGATATTTTTTGCTATTTCATAAAACTTACCCCCAGTTTCTCTTACACTAACACGCTGTTAATCTACCGTTAACAGCTGTCAATTGACCAAAGTGCATACAAAAAAAAACACTGACATCTGTTATTTGACATTCTTATTCTTATTCTTATTCTTAGAAATCGTAAAGCAATAATGTCTATCAAGTTATTTACTCGTCTTGGGTACCTAATTCATTCATCTCAATAATTCAAGAAATGTCAACCCTTTTCATTCATTTCTTGAAATTGACAATATTAAAAAAAAAAATTCCAGACCTGAGCTGAATGAAACGAAATTTATACTTAGTGTACCTATCTCTTACTTACCTATTGACATCGACGTCGGTTGATTCGAGGATGTTTCGCGCCTTGTCCAGGTAGCCATGTTCCACGGCTGCGAAGAGGGCTGTGGACAAAATAATGGAATTTCAAGATGACATAACTTGGTCCTTAATATAAGTGCAAACAATTTATTAGGATTGAGTGGAATAGCGTCACTCAATTTCCTTCCGTGGAGGTCGTAGAAAGCGACTAAGGAAGTAAATTACCAGGAGAAGGGCAGCAGCATATTACTGAGATTCCAACCGTAAACTACGATCGCCAACCCGCTTGCCAAGCGTGGCGATTATGGCAAAACCCTTCATGGTTAAAAACCACGAGGGAGGCCTGTGTCCTGCAGTGGGCGTCGAGTGGCTGACGATGATGATGATGAGTGTAAAAAGTGTGTTTCTTCCAACCTTCGACACACGTTGCGACAGTAAATAAGTAAGACCTACTTAGATTCTAGGTCATGTTTTCTCGCTTTCCATAATCGAATGTAGGTAATAATATTCGTTCTCAATAGTCGGCATAATCCGCCAGTGACCTCACTAAACAACGTTCCTTTCAATGCAAAAGAAAAATATAACCTGGCCGTATTAAGAAAAAAGTAGTGGTCGGAAAACGAAAATGAAGAAAAAATATGTCCCTTAAAATGTGCTTTCAATGCAAAAACTAATAATAATGGCCGTAATTAAAAGAAAAAAAGTATGTAAACAAGACTGTCCGGAAAACGAAAATTAAGAAATAAAAAAGAAAACAAAACTCTACCATGGAGGTGGATGTTAACTTGGGCTAGTTTGTCGTGCTGGTCGCGGGGGTCCTTCTTGCGCCCCTTATCAAGGTGGGGGGGCAGAGGCGCACACGCCGACAATGACGGTAGCTCGGCCCCGCACCCCTCGAGGAGAGCGCCGTATTGCAACTCTAGAAAAGGCGGGAAAAAAGAAAAAAATATAAAACAAAAAAATAAAAGAAAAATAAGAAACAAGGCTCCTGACGTCGGGAGGTGACATGTGCGGTACTAATGGGCTGAGAGCGTCGCTACAGGGAACCATGGAGAGCGTTCGAATCCCGCTTTTGACCGAATCATTTATTTTCATGTAGGTATAGAAATTAAAAAAAAATATTTGACCAAAAAATAACTCCATAGGACAAAGGCAGAATATGAAATGGCTAAAAAATAAAGAGAGATTTTCACACTAAGTTATATTGTATCATGCATTCTTACGCATAAGAACCATAAATTAGTCATCTATAAGAACCTATCTAAGTGGTAGTTGCTTTTGCCTTACTACTAGCATTGAATTTACTAGCGACTACAGGAACACAACGGGCCGGCTTTACACACAGATGCGTATTTGGAACCATCCATCCATCCGGGTTTGAATGAATCTTTGTTATACCTGCACTGTATTCTAAATCGTCGGCGAATACGAATAGCCAAGTGAAGTGCCAGCATAATAGCAATACTTGTTTTGTTTGCGGTAGAATCATTTATATTAGTTATTCTCCATGAGACAGTTATACAATGATCAGTCTGTATAAAGATGAAAGGTGGAAATGTTTGGAGAAAGAAAACTGGGCCAAACATAAAAAGACGCGCGATCTCGAGATATTGAAGCAATCGAGACAATCAAATCGAATAATCTCGAATTCAATCGACTCTACATTAACTGTGATTGATGTTGTGAAAAAAAAACTTAATTCGGAACACAACAAAAATACAAAAATTTATCGTCAGCCTTTGCTTCTTTTGTTGTCGTCGAAGATTATCTTGCGAAAGGAGCTTTGCCAAAATAATAAGCAAAAGGAACAATAAAATACTTTGCTTTTTTAAAAATTCAACAAAGCCCCATGAAACAATAGCTCCTTTAAAAAAAATACGAACATCTAATTGTTGCACAAATAATCAACGCCATATAACCGAAAAAATCTCCCGTAGCATAACTTCCTTTGCGCATATAAAATTTGATTATATTAATAAGTACAGTCGACAGCACGTCAATCTTTACATGCGTGGACTCTACTCTGTTACGTTACGGGTGACTTTACATAAAGGTTGACAAGCTGCCAGCTGTACTAAAGTATCTCCAGTTTCCCATCAGACGCCAGGGGTGTTTTAAATAAAACTACAATTCGTAGTTTATTACAACAATTTCATGTACGTTGCGTAGCAATCTTCCTACTCGTTAATCTGTGGGTAGGTCGACTTTGCAATGTACATCGAATTGTCATAGTAAACAATGAATTGTAGTTCTATGAAACAAGCCCCAGACGGTGTCCCGTCAGATGTTAACGGCAACTATATAGCGCTGTCTTATAGATAATGCTTATAAGCTGATTTGATAGAATGATGATTGATTGATTTTTTTACGTTAGATTTAGGAGGCTGGGACATTGGTGGAGCGCGTAAAGGGAGGGTTTCGTAAAATTATATACAGACCCAATTCAATGACAGACCTTATATAAGTACTGCTCAAAACACTTATGGAAATAAGGTTTCAAAGTAAAGTAAAACTTCTTACTTAGGTTTTTAATTGTAACTGGCCACTAAATATTAAAGTGGCATCCGTTACAAAAAATAAAAACAAAAGACTATCAGCGTTTTTGTAAGCAGTTTAATACTCAAACATCTTCGTTATTTCGAATAACGTAATCGGTTTCGTGGGTTTATTTTAATGAATTATCTATATGTATCCAAAAAAATAAAATTTAACAATACTGCCTTTATAATGAACATAATTTTTTTATAACGTGAAAAATCGTTTACACTTAACAATTATTTATTACAATAATTAATTATTTTGTAAATACATTTTTTTAACATAACAGACCTAAAAAAAAATACAAACAAAAATAACTATCCTTTGAATATAAAAAAACTAACAGGCCTAACTAATTGGCTTTGTTTTTTTTCTGTTATGTTGTATTTTTCACAGCAATTACAGACTTTTTTATGAGTCCGTGGCTTTAACTCGAGCGGTAGTTAAAGCCACGGTTCCTGAGAAGACGCCCTGTCTCCCCTGGGCAACCCAAACTCCAGTAGTTTC
Organism: Yponomeuta evonymella; assembly: GCA_963969515.1. Taxonomy (NCBI): domain Eukaryota; kingdom Metazoa; phylum Arthropoda; class Insecta; order Lepidoptera; family Yponomeutidae; genus Yponomeuta; species Yponomeuta evonymella. The sequence continues at coordinate 4,564,888 of OZ018354.1, forward strand.
CAAGGTGAATGGTACAAAAAGGTGCTACACATCACGGCTATATTTCGCAGGGCTGGGCTTCTTAGTATTTTTTTTATTGACGAGACCTACACCCTATTGTTTAACTTAGCTAAACTTAATGCTTCGCGATTAGACAGTAATTTACCACTAAGTACAGGCTTACACCAAGCTCTTTTATCATCTAACACAAATTAAAATCTGTATGTACTTTTGCAACTTAAGAGAATTGAGCTTATAGTACCGTAGTAGCGTTGATTGGACGGTGAACGTCTCATAGTTAACAGCGCTGCGATTATATGGCTCATGGTACCATTAATCAGGGCAGTTTTTATAAGGCTTAAAAATAACTTCTAATAGTGCTTGTGGTAAGCCTCCGGGTATTATGTACCTATTGTACTTCTAAATGAGAGTAAGTATCAATACCTATCAGTCAATGCCAAACCTTAACTGCATATTCGTGCCACGGCTGACCCTGAAAGTGCAATGGAGTCAAATCAAAGTAACCCATAGGGCATTCGCAATAAAGCTCTTTTATAACATCCGTTGACCTCGAGGTCAGTACGGTGTGTGAATTCCTTATAAGGGGATGTGTGGTACATTATGATTAGTTTGTGCAACTTTTTTGTGGGTTTTCACCAAGGTTTAGTTTTTAAAGCGGCTACTAAAAATGTAGGTAGCTAACCCTCACGATACGTGACAGTTAATCGAGCTTTAAACTTTACTGAAGTTTTATATTGATTTATTAGAGAAAATAAACAGTTATACAAACACGTTAATGTAACTTAGGAATAACATAAACACTACATAATTGTACAACCAGCAGCGTTTTCTACAGTTTACTTAAACAGAATAAGCACAGACGCTGACATTGAATGTTTAAGTGGCAACTGAAAACAAACATTAGATGAAACCAACAATTTTACAGGTTAAAGGAAGAGACACAAAAATACAAAGCAAAGGAACAAGGACAACCAATCAAACAATATTTACCAAGAAAGCTAAAATCATAGAATGTCAGAAACAGCACTGATCACTGACTTTTTGAACAAGCCAGTGATCAGTGCAGTTTTATTTCCATGAAGAAGCTAATAATAATAACTTCCATACAACTCAATCACTTGTCCCAAACTAGCATACCCTGTGTACTATGATAACCAACACATTATTACACACACACAACACATTATTTTCCAAAAAAACAGTGGAAACTTTGTAGTTTGTGTGGGTGGAAGTGGATTTTAATGCACCCTATGTAATATAAAAATAATCTGTGTCTTATACTGCACCTTATAGAAAATATGAAATTTTTCGGAGATAAAAAAAGAAAATGCTAATCTACTGTGGAGATACAATGCATTTTTATTTGCAATGTAGGTACTGCTACTTACTCCGATTTCTGAGAATTTAAGACTTCACAAAGGGAAAATACATGAAATACATATTATTATTGTTTTTTTTTCTAAAAAAATTTAAAATAATAAATAAATACCGACTTCAGAACACTACCGCACCAAAAAGTTAGAAATAATATTGTAGGGCATGAAACTGGAAACTTATTTTTCAAGTTTTAGTGGGGGAGCGGGAGAAAAATAAATAAGTTCTTTATGACCATAATTCACCCTACTTCCATTTCCGAGTCTTCAGCAGAATTCATGCTAAAGTAGTACCGAGATTTACTTTGGGACTACTTTTACGCTATTTTATGAAACATACGGATATTACTAAAGGATGGGCCCCATTAGGCCTTATTTACTGCTGTCCATTGAAGAGTTCCGTTCTTCATCTCTGAAAGTCTAAGTTATCAGATCTTCAACAAATTAAAATAGCACCAATGGGACGTTTTACCTATTTGAACAAATAAAGAATTGTCGAAATTGGTTAAGATTTGACGGAGTTATGAGAGAACATAGCCAAAAAAAAAACATACGTGTCGAATTGATAACTTTTTTGAAGTCGGTTAAAAAAATTTATTCAAGATTAACTAAAGTATCATTCCACACATGTACATTATAAAGGATCTAACAGTGTTATTTATGGAACTACAATTCTTCTGAAACCCTCCTACAATGCAGTTATGTAAATAGACGGAAATACCTCTGTAAGTTTATTTTACGACTGTCTTTAAGGGAATCGTCTCTTTTTCATTACACATAAGGTCTGGGGCACACAGGAAGGACGTGGGACGAGGGCTAGGAAAAGACGCGACGCGTCCTGTATACGGTTCGCGTCCTCGTCTTATCTGTGTGGGCTATGCCCTAGCGCTTCAGTACATTTTGAATGAAAGTGAATTGAAAGGGACGGAGACGCCCGCCGCGTCTTTCCCACCTCCTTCGTGTGTGCCACACGCCTTACGGTCTTATTTACAAAAACGCATTCCTTAAAACTCTCCTCAGTTGCAGTTTGAATAGTCTACCGTAAATGGAAAAAACCACTTACTAAGTTGGTGTCACCCTTAGGACTGACTATTTAAACTGTATTTGAGGAAATACCTCGTTTTTTTCTAACTAACACCTTTAGGGCCATCAGTTTCTGAATTGAGAACTTCGCTAAGTAAACAGTTAACTGTTAACAGTTAACAGGGCCCTTAGTCGATACTTGTTGCTTTAATGTAATGTCTTGTAACTATGATTGCGGTAAGTTACCTAACACCAATTAACAGGAACGTGTTAATACTTTCAGTTTTATACACCCGTTTAACTGATCGACTAGAACTGATAAGCCTCGTTAATTGCCTTGTTAACTACCGACTTTGTATAGTACTGCTGATTAACTAACACGATAGTAATTCACTGTAATGAAAATGTTCAAGTCACGCGGAAAAACTACCAAGGATTCCTGTAGGAAAAGTACTTATACATGTTGGTCGTTGAGTTTACATAAATTCTTTTGAAACGCTTGGTGACAGTACCACGTGCAGTCTCGCTGGCACAATTTAACATTTTTTATATTGTAATTATTTGATAAATGCGGAATGAGGGTTTGATGTATAATTAAATTACGGACATTCTAGATGTACATATTTGTTTTCCTGTAAGTAGTTTTTAATAAACAAAAGTCTTTTCCAAAATTATTAATTTTGGGATCAAATTTGCTCAATGAAAAACTTAGTACAGGATAAGAAAAATATGCCTTGAATATCCGCAATTTCATTAACCATCAAACCCTCAGACCACATACATTAAAAGTAGGTATAGGTACTTACTCATTTTATTACAATCACAAAAAATGTTAAATTGTGCGAGCGATACAACATGCTTCACGTAAGAAAAGTGTTAAAATGAGATATGGATATTGATGGCGGTAACAAAAAACCTTACAAAAAAATTAAAAGTAAATTTTTTTTAAATCATAATAAGGTATATACATACTGTAAAGTTTTATTAAAGTTTTAGCGTTGCTATTTAAAATAATACCAAATATATTGTAGAAGTATTAAACTTCTTAAAAATTTTAGCTAAGAGCCTGCCATTTGATACAAGAACGTTTTTAGGGTTCAGTACCTCAAAAGGAAAAACGGAACCCTTATACGAGTAGGATCACTTTGTTGTCCGTCCGTCCATCCGTCCGTCCGTCTGTCTGTCTGTTAAGAACTTTTATCTCTGGAACGCGTGGAGGTATCGAGTTGAAATTAAAACCACACTCACGTCTACAGTCCCTTGAAGGTGTGAAAAAATCAAACTTCTAAATTAACGTAAAAAAAATTATATTTCGACACTCAAGGGAATCAAAATTTATAGGGTACTTTCCGTTAACCTGGAACTTTGAAATTTGGCGAGTAATATCGTCCTATACTACAAATACAGGGAAAAATTATAAAAACATTAGTCCTTGAAGTTTGGGAAAAGCTTGGAAAAAACTGCGATACTCGATTCCCAAACTATTTATAGTATGTAAGTACCTACCTACAAATTTGTAGAGCCCTCAGTGTGCCAGTCCGACTCGCCCTTGGCCGGTTTTTTTTAATTCGGTTCATAAGTATTCATAAATAGTTAAGTTTAGAGTACGATTTTCCTCAATACTTTTTTCTTTGTCTATTAAATTCTATTATTTACATTAGTTTATAAGAATAACAATCTGAAGCCACTTCATAAAACGTTGTATTGTAAATAAAGGACGTAGATGCTCTGAATTTTCGGTAACAATTAGTGATGTTTCACTTCCGGCTTAATTTTTTTTCCAACCTGTTATTCTATTGTACGTCAATCGCATTGGATTGGACAATGCGGAACTGAGTGCCGATCGACACGATGGAGGTCGCGTACGGAAAGAGACGACATGTAGCCAACATAATAAGTATTTGTACAAAAAGAAAAACCGACTTCAAGAAAAACATGCACTGAAAAGAAATAAATGCCTCAAAAACTTTGCCCGGGCATCATTTACTTGATTTGAAAAAAAAATATTGCAAAAGAAACATTTCTACATTGGCGAGTTTAATACTAATACAAATTTTCTTCCAGCTAACCTTTGGTGATGGCGTTAGTGGATGGGGTAGTCTCAGAAGATATAAGAATTGAAAATTTCTGTTATTTGTCACGGATCCCCATTATTAAAAAATTAAACTGCCCCTTTCGAAGACAGATACTCATCAAAATTGGTTCAAGCGGTAAGGAATTATTCGCGCGTACTCGTGCAGATTCGTTTGCAAATTGAAGAGTTTATTTACTTTTTCATGAACAGGACTTGACTAAAATTATATGAAACCACCTTGAGGTAACCCCATGAAATCAGACAATGGGGTGAAGAATGACTACAGATGAACATACGTAACAAATACACGTACGAACTGACAACCTCCTCCTGTTTTTAAAGTCGGTTAATAGTGATGACCGTCAAAATCGGCCAAGGCACGTAACTCACGTGAATCGAATCGGAAGCTCGATCGGAATCGATTAATTCGCCTCCAATTCTCTGTAACGTGCCTGCGTGATCAAAAATATTGGTTGTGAAAAAACTCTACAAGCAAATAGCCTATGTTTAGTTGACTATAAATCAGGAGGTATATTTTGCAATTATTAAATTGCTTCATTGATTATTTCCGGGAAACGTTAAACAATATAAATAGGCTGGTAAATTAGTGGACAATAAAAAGAAATTAATGTAGTTAAAAATTAACTGGAACCATAGCGTGGGAGTTAAGTACCTCGAAATAACTGTGAAAATAGAATGTGATAAATAGACATGAATATTGTACGTTGTTATGTTTTCTATGTAAACAAATCTATAAACAGCCTTATCACTGGCTTAGATTCAAGACTTTACCAATAACAAAGCGTATTTTGTTTGTCTACAAAACAGACCGATCCTTCACTAAGAATATCTACAAATTACGCAACTGTCACTTTGAAAACAAAACAACGCAGTAAAAACACTGGCACAAAACCACACTTTCAAAAATACTTCGAGAACGATGTTCCAAATTCAAAACATAAAAACCGAACACTGACCACATGTTGAGAAGAAATCAAGCATGTCACTCCATTGCAGCAACATCGTTGCAACTGAAGTAAGAAGTTTATTTCCCCGCAACTTTTGAGTCATTGTTAAAAATGTCTGATTAATAGATTATCTCGCCTAGAACTGTGAGAAAGTGTCGCGATGACATCTCCACTTTTTACTTAGTTTATTTACATTGCGACGAGCAATGTCGAATAACGAAGTAACGGTGAATTGTTCTTTAACTATAAAATAAAGCTGTAAATTATAGTTAGGTATAATAAGTTAAATTCGTAATGGACCTTTTAGAAATTATACGTACTTCGATCATAAGTAACTGGTAAGTTGGAAAAGCAATCAGCTAAAATTTACTGCCCCATTGAAAAGTCAAATCCACAATAGAACATTAAACTAAATTATGTAAAAAAGAAACACCTTACAGAATCTCTAGTCAACAACAACCTACGTAATCTCCGTAAGAATACGCCTTACAGGTATTATGTTATTACGGATTACATAAAGTCTTTCAAGCAGAATGGTATATGTGTGGGATATAACCTCACAATGGGAGTACGTTACGAAACTTATCGAAAGCTGAGACATTGACCTTTCGCCGGATTTACAACATTTACCGCAACATGACTAGTGTGACGGCGATGAGTACAATTTTCACTTTTCAAATGCGATTTTGATTACTCTTGGAATAGCGGTGTGTGAAATACATAAATGGGACATTCTAAATTCCACAGTGATATTACTGTATTTTATTGTGCTTCGACTGTTGTGAAGGTTAAGCGCTCGTCTGTCGCGATGGTCTTGGGTTTGGTTCCCGTTGAAAGTCGCTGTAGTAGTGTCACACTCAACCCAAGGTACAATTAGCAATTTTAAATTACGTTTAAATATAATTACAAGCAAGTGAGCGAAACTCTTCCTTGCTTGGGGCATATTTTTTTAGGGTGCCTGGTACTAACTTTTTTTTTATCAAAACAAAACAGCCTTATTTATAAAAACACGATTCCTCTAAGACCAATCCAAAACTCTGTTTATTTAATCTGTGGCTCCATCTTTTCATTGTAAAATATTCACCACATACTATTTTAATCGGCGTTTTTGAGGTGATGTCGTGAACAAGTAAATCGGAGCTCGAAAAAAAAGCATCAATGATATTTATTACAAAGAAGCTTCCACGTTCCGTCTTAAACATCCTTCCATTGTTTTTTTCCAAGTGCTTTCTCAGGAAAACAATGCAATGCGCATTTCCCTAGGTATACGTAATGTAACGATAATAGTGCGTAGGTTTACCTTTCCTTTTCTTTTTCTATGTTATGAGTTTCCGGTAGAGTTTTTGTAGTTTTCGCAACGCCACATATGCTATTCAATTCAATTACTGTCTTAGCTACTTACATAAGAGCACTTGCTACGCTTTTGTATGACAATCTGGGACATTCCAGCATTTGTCAAAAATGTAACGTATTTTACAATAGATTTTTCTTCGGTTTTATTAAGGAAAACAAGTGGCCAAGTGCGAGTCGCATTCGCCCACCGAGGGTGCGTACAGTAGGTACTTACATATTATAAATAGTTCAGGAATCGAGTCTCGCAGTTTTTCCGAGCTGCTCCTGAATTTGAAAGACTAATTTTCTTATGATTTAATTACAAACTTATAGTTTTAAGATTTTTCCCTGTATACTTGTAGCATCGTACAGAATCGCTCGTAGCCCCGGCTGCCTGAGTGATCTTAAACGATCACGAAGGTTAAGCTACACAGGGCGCGTTCAGTGCATGGATGGGTCGCCGTCTATGCCTAACGCTAGTGGCATTTTTCCGAGCGGTTCCGTGCTTCGCAAGGCACGTTAAGCTGTTGGTGTCGGCTGCCGTCGATAGATGGCAGTCGTTAAGCCAAGTCAGAGGCCTTAGGGCGGCTTGACAACTTCTGACAGTAGACGAGCCACTAGTCTACAAGCCTCCACCAATCCGGACTTGGCCCCCGTGGTGGAGTATGGCCTATACCTTCCTCAGAGAAGAGACCCGTGCCCCTCGGTGGGGACATAATGGGTTGATGATGACTTGTAGCATACGGCGATATTACTTGCCAAATTTCATAGTTCTATGTCAACGGAAAGTACCCTATAAGTTTTGATTCCCTTGAGAGTGTCGAAATGTACGTTTTTTTTGCGGCGTAAACGGCTGTAACATTTTTCTGCGTTAATTTCAGAATTTGATTTTTTTTTCATTGCTTCACGGGACTGTACACTTGACTGTACAGTCCCTTGAAGCTGATACGAATTGAGAACGTCCTCCTTTTTTTAAAGTCAATTAAAAACTGTTTACTTCCAGGAAAAATATACTTGGAACGGAAAGCCAGTATCACTGGCAGCCAGCACTGGCCTGGTATTGGCCTTGTATATGGGCTTTGGTATTGGCCTTGGCCTTGTACCTAGTTTTATTTGTAACATTGAATAAGTCACAGTTTCTGTGTTGCTTTGAATATAAAATGTTGAATTTTGAAATTTTCGTAAACAGTTTTCATGCCAAGCCAGCGCTGGCTGACAGCGAGAATAGAGCGCCCGTCTATTTTTCAAACCAGTGACCTCCGCCCGCTAACTCCTCAACCCCCGCGCCAGCGTTGCGGACACGTGTAGACGTACACGTATACGTGCACACCATAAGAAAGATGTAGGCTGACTGGCTTCACTTCATCTAAACAATACGAGCCAAGCCAGCGGTGGCTTGACTATAGAACTGGCGCCAGCGCACTGGCTTCGTATATACACGGAGGTTTTTGCACTACGAGTTCCCACGGTGAGCAGTGAAACGGGCGATTTTCATCGCTCTGTCTGCCTCGCCGGTGATAATTTACTTTCTTGCGATTGTTCAACGCGATACGCGACGCTACGTAACTAATGAGAACGAGAATGACTTTTCCACGCGGTATTTATTTACCAGTGAGAACTGAGGCACACATTGTATCGGATGATAGTTGCGTAGATGTAAACAAAGATCTCGTCGAGACCACGAACTGGTAAACGCAGCGTAGGGCGCCAACCAGCTCGCTGGAAAGACGATCTGAGGCAGATTGCTGGCAGCGTCTGGATAAGATGGTCGAGGACAGAAAGCAGTGGCGTGCCTTGGGGAGGCCTATATTAAACGATTATTTTATTTCTCGGCTGTTGGCGTCTTGTGCAGTCTACTATAATACTTTTTTATTATTATTTGTTTATTTAATTTCATTAATAAAGACCTTTACATTTTTTTTACAAGTTTCGCCAAACTGCGGTGCAGTTTATTGGCGTTACGCTCCTATAATTTATGGTTTACGATCAGTCTTTTACAGCTCTTAATATTTTAAGTATTTTAACTTAGGCAGAGGTTAAAGCTTTAAACTTAGGCAGAGTATTTTAACCTAGGCAGAGTCTGTAAAATAGCAATCATGCTGAGCCTCTGTCACCTTTACATCACACATCTATATTCAGCGTACTTATGTATCTATGTATTCATATAAAACCTTCTGTATATGAACTTAAGTGATTAATAAAGTCCGATAAATTTATTTTATTTATTTATTTTATATACTAGAGAGGCCTAGGGATCTACTTCCTTCTCCAATGTATTGGTTTATCAAAAGGTTGTCTGGAAGAGATCACTTTTAGTGATAACGCCGCCGTCTGTACTCTTAGGTTAAGAAATATCTGTGTAATTTCCTTTTTTATGTACAAATAAAGTGTTCACCTATATCAATAAATTTTTATATTGGTTTTTAATTCAAATTTAAGAAAGTAACTGATGACTATGTACTTGGCTCTCGTTCACAGAATACTTCCATGTATGTTGTGTATGAGAGAAAGTTAATAGGTTTTCAATCAATTGCGTCAACTTTTAGTAGTCAGTTGTAACTGTAACTGGCAACTGCAATGAAAAGCTACAAGGTATTTGCATGAATTGTTTTCTTTTTCTAAACCTAAGCACATATTCTTACCTGCTTGTGTTTAATTTTCTTAATTAAACACAAATATGACTATTGTTACGTAACTCGAGCCAACTAGAGTGCACTAATTACCTTGTCCGATGGAGTATGCGCATCAATTACATAAGACACGCTTTAAACGGTATGTATTTTAGAATAATTGATACAAACACTGAATGTAGATAGATAGAATATTCTTTATTGTATGTACACCAGGAATTACTCGTACATATGAGAATTTAACAATAATATAGTACAGTAAAATTGGCGGCCTTATTACTAAAAGTAATTTCTTCCAGACAACAATGTATTACAAAGTCTTGTTATAAAACTGTTTCAATTTTTCTGTAGCCAACTTTCTTTGGGTTATAATTATAAATACAATGTTTTATGTTGACGTAAGCCGGGAATGAGTGGTGTGTTATAAATAAAAAGTTTGAGAAAATTGGTAATTTTATATTATTGACTTCGGCTGCTATCTTCAATTTTTAAAACAACAAAGAAGAATCTGCGCCTGCGAAAGCGGAAGTGCATCACTGCAAAGGAAGTACGTCATTGACTGAAATTTTTTAAGCTCTGTGTTTTTCAAGTATCTTTAAAGATTATTAATCTAATCTATACAAAAATACTAGGCTGACTGACACAGTCGACAGTGCATTAATTTTAGTATGTACACTCTTTATTCAGTTATGTTACGGGTGACTTTTCAAATAAAATGTAAAGGTTAAGATGCTGTAGAGTGTATCGCTACTAGCAGGGTTGCGATGTTTAAAACGAAGTGTTTTGAAATACATGTTATATTTAGGTTGTTGTGACTTATGGAGATTTTATTTTATGAATCATGTTTTAGTGAGATACTGTCTTAAAGATTACTTCAAATCCATATAAAGAGGGTTTTGGAGGAATCGAATTTTATGAACAAAACTGTAAGATGACAGTGCAGTAATAGACCTTTTACTTACATTCCTTCCACATCAATTTAAAACCAAACGCGAGTAATTCATCGATTGATTGATTACGAGTTATCCATCTTCAGATTGGAGTGACACAACCACGCCGTTCAATCGTTGATAAAGATTTTGATATTTTTTGTATGAATGAGTGGTTTTCGTTTAAATTTTTTATTTAAATTGCTTCTTACAAAAAAGAACTATCGTACTAAAAATGCATAATTTCACACCATTTTAGTGAAATTCTTGCCAAATTTCATTTGCCAAAAAATTAAAGCAATGAATTCAATAGTGAGCCGTTTTTAGCACAAATTTACAAAGTATTTCATAGATGGCGCTTGTAGGCGTGCACATACAAGAACAAGGACACTTCTGTCAAATGGTTGTTTAGCGAAGATTAATTTTGACAGCCGCATTTCGGTTCTTCTATGGCCACGCCTGTAAGCGCCATCTATGAATTGCTTTGTGAATTTGTGCTGAAAACGGCTCATTGCGAATACCAAGAAAGCCCAGAGCGAATGAATAAATTCCCATGAATTGATTAATTAAAAAATCTATTAGGAGAATATTTATTATTATCGTGAGGTTTCATTTTATTTTGGGTTGGATAATATTCCCATTCATAGTCATTCCTACATTTATCCATACATCCATTCCTTCATTCATTAATTATCGTTTGTTCATTCATTTATTAATTTATTTCAAAAGCCTTTATTGTATATCGGTGCAAATTTAATTAAATTTATTTTGAGTCTATTTAACAACGTGGGCCGAAAAACATTTTTTTTCTGCGTCTAAATTACATCTTTGTTGTCTATTGAAAAAAAAAAAGAATAAATACGAGGTGGACTCGCGCACGAAGGGTTCCATACGATTATCTATACAACATTTGAATATTTCAAGCGTCTGCCTGTTGCCATTATTAATATCGAGCAAAAAACGTAAAACAAATCCCGTTTGTTATATGAATATTTATTTTATTCTGTTTTACTTAAATATTTTTTTTATTCTATTTTACTATTTGCTGTTACAGCGGCAACAGAAATACATCATCCTTACTAATATTATAAACGTGAAAGTTTGTAGGTATAAATGGATGTTTGTTACTTTTTCACGCAAAAACGGCTGAACGGATCCGGATGAAATTTTGCACAGAGATAGATTATAGTCTATATTAGAAAACAGGCTGATTTTTATCCGGGATAAATACACATCAAAATTACCACGCGAACGAAGTCGCGGGCAACAGCTAGTCTATCATAATTTCATCTGGCTAGCTATCACAGTTCATGAGACTTACCTCCAGTTTCTCGTACACTAACACGCTGTTAATCTACTGTTAACAGCTGTCAATTGTCCATAGTGCATACAAAAAACACCACTGACAGGCTGTTAACAGTAGATTAACAGCTTGTTAGTGTACGAGAAACCGGGAGTCAGCCTGGTGACAGCGGAGTCTTAGTAATAAGGTCCCTTACCCTTTGGGTATGGAAACCTAAAAAGGTGGTTCAAAAAGTTCTTCAAAGCGGCGACTTAATAATTGTTTAGATACTGTTTTTTTCGTCGCTAAGAACGGCCGTCTACGTTTAATTTTTTATGATTATTAGATTATTTTATCAGGTGAAATTAAACTGCGGAGCCTTGAGCCCGGTCAGTTGAAAGAGAAGGTAACAGGCGAATCATACACATGTTTTTTTTTATAATTAGCAAAAGTTAAAAGAGGCATGACATGCAACCTTTAACGCTGACATCGATGAAATTACGATGACGAATAATGTTGCTATACTCACACCCGGATTCTCGTACACTAACACGCTGTTAATCTACTGTTAACAGCTGTCAATTGACCAAAGTGCATACAAAAAAAAACCACTAAAAGCTGTTAACAGTAGATTAACAGCTTGTTAGTGTACCAGAAACCGGGGGTTAGTCTCTTTGATGGATCAATGCGGAATAGTTCAAAAGTACCTACACGCGACCCCAACATGTAAACTTTCTACGTTTCTTAATCAGGATTTCTTCCGTCGGCTATCCTATCTCGCTGGAAACTTTTCTCATTATTACAAGTTTTCATGTCTGAAAACACGTCCTAGGTATTCCCAACATACCACCAAGGGTAGGTTTTAGGGATAAATAATTAATAATCTCTAATAATTACTAATCATATCTTGAAAACCTTTTTAGAGGCTAAAAATTCCACCCATGCCGGGACTTGAACCCGCGACCTCTGGCTAACCGTGCCAGCGCTCTCCCAACTGAGCTAGTAGGCAAGTGCGGCGTCGGTACGAGTCGAGTGCATTGCACCTCGCCATAGGTGAGCAAGTCACGAGGAACGCTAAGAACTCGTCTGATTGATGGATCGACGTCACACGCGATACACGTCTCTCCTGTCGAGAGGCGGGCCTGCATCTGTGTGTGAATGTTTCGACGAAACTAAGGTAGGTAGAGTCAACAGCACATTAACCATTGCACGCGTGCACTCTACTCAGTTACGTTACGGGCAACTTTGCAACAAATATGTAAAGGTTGACCTGCTGTCGAATGTACCTGTTAGAGGAGAGGTGATCCCAGGGTTTCCAACATTTTTTTTTCAGCTATTTGTAGTATTTTCCTGAACACACTGTGAAAAATATAGTACACACTTCATATGTACAGTATTTTTAGAAAGAGGGATTCCGTGCGTTAGGAAATCATTCAAAGTGCCTACCTGTGCAAAAATTTAAATTATTGTTAGTTTATACTAATAAAAAATATTATTAGATTAGATTAGATTAGAACACTTTATTATTATTAAGGAGACAGCCGGCTAGGAGAAAGCTCCGTTGGCTCCGTTCGGTATAAACAAAGATTGATGCATCTAACTGAAATATAGATAGTATTTTTACGTGCTATATTTCTTCAATAGCTACGCAGACCCGAGATATAGCAAAACATTTATTGTTTATTAACATTGTCTTAATAAATTACTTATTTATAAGGCTAAGTATTTTTAGGTTGGCAACAAGTGTAAAAATTTCGTGCATGGAGTTTAAGGTGTAATTTTCATTAGACGAGAAAGGGAAGGGGGCAGAATGTGGTTAAAATTTATTTGTGAGATCCATAAATATTTGTGAGATCCATGTAATAGATTCAAGCCGGTTAATTTATTCAGTGCCTACTTAAGGGTCTAAAGGGAAGAGCGGGTGATCGTGCTCTTCCACTATAAAGGGAAATTTCCCGCCAGGCAGATCGTATGCCTGGGGACGGCCGGTCCGACTAATGTTCGTCGGACGTTATATTTATGGTATGTCATGTGAAACATTTTGCTTGCGCGATGTAGGAATGTTGGAGTTTATAGTGCGCGCGCAGAGTTGACATGTGCTCGCCACATCACTCCCCGTCAAGACCGTAGCTACGCATAGCTAGATCTGATAGGAATCGAAGTCTGTGCTCTAAAGCCTGCAAGTGCCAGGAGGCGCTGAGTCAGTGAGTCGACTAGCGGTTGAGGGTGTTCGGCGGCTAACAGTCACTTCACCGGCGACAGTACCATGGGGACCGCACATGTGGTAGGAACCGGTGAAGGCTGCTGTACCACTGGCAACGTGCGCTGTTGCTGTGTGGCTGCCGTGCCGAGGGGTTGGGGGAGATCACCATCAGTACCAGTAGTCGGTGCGTTGACTGTAGTGGAACTGATGAGGTGAGAGGGAAGAGGATGCTGGTCTTGCTTTGAAACTGATCGTATGTGGGGTGCTGCGAGAGCGAAGGAAGGTTGACAATGTTCTGTCGGGGGTCACCGCTATAGGGAAGAGCGGGTGATCGTGCTCTTCCACTATAAATGGAAATTTCCCGCCAGGCAGACCATATGCCTGGGGACGGCCGGTCCGACTAATGTTCGTCGGACGTTATATTTATGGTATGTCATGTGAAACATTTTGCATGCGCGATGCAGGAATGTTGGAGTTTATAGTGCGCGCGCAGAGTTGACATGTGCTCGCCACAGGTCCTTCTGTCTCAAGTTATTACGTAATTAGCAAACCTAACAACATCATAGAGTGACCATAATCTATATTAAAAATCTTTTATGTTTTAAATAAATAAATAGACTTGGCCATCGCATGAAAACACAATGTATCTCACAAATATTACATATTATATTAAATTACATTGTTTAGTGCGATTGCCAAGTCAAACTATTTATTTAAATAACATAAAAGATTTTCTAATATTGATATGGACACTGAAAGATGTTGTTAGGTTAGCTAATTACGTAATAACTTAAGACAGAAGGACCCTTAAGTAGGGACTGAATAAATTAACCGACTTAGTGCCGCTAGTAGGCTATTCAATTTTTGTCGCCCCTACTGACCTTTGAAATTCAATACTTACCTACGCTACGCTAGTTTAGTTCACAATCATATTTATTCTGAAATTGCAACTTTATGATTTGTGTTCTAACGTCCTCATTACGTTACGAAATTTAAATTGTAATTAATATTGAAACTAAGTTTGAAAGTAAGTACCTATATTTAACAGTGCGTTTAGTAATCTTTTATTTTATTATACGGATTACGGACGTCAGTTTTCAGTATACTGTTCATTACTAAAATATAAAAATTTTTGTCACTCGTTTCTTTGTGTATATAATGTTTTTTTTTAATTTCTGTAAGATAAAAAAAATTGGGCCAAATTTGCCGCCCCCTAAAATCTGCCGCCCTAGGCTCCAGCCTACTCAGCCTACTGGTAAATCCGCCTCTGGACTTAGTATTACATGGATTTCACAACTTTTTACAGTACCTAGCTGAGTTGCGAAACTTGTTTTTTTTTTAGTTATGTTTTTGATGGCATCTCATTTTTTTTTTGTAGATAGTCCTAGGTACTTTTTTTCCTTTACCATTTTACAAGTATCTAGGTACCTATTTCTCTATTATATTATAAATATACTGGTACACTGATTCATTCACTGCAACTGTAACTTTGTAATCACATATATTTATGCAGTTGGTGTATCTAGAAAACTGTATGGGAGCCCCCCTTCAATATTTCTTTTATTTTAATTTAATTATTTATTTTTGAAGCGAATACAGAACTAAATATTCTGTGGATATTTCAAGCGTCTACCGTTATTAATATCGAGCAAAAATGGGCAAAAAGATTACGTTTGTTGTATGGGAGCCCCCCTTAAATATTTATTTTATTCGGTTTTTTTGTAATTTTTGTTATAGCGACAATAGAAATACATCATCAGACAGACAGACAGACGGACAGTGAAGTCTTAGTAATAGGGTCCCGTTTGGCACCGTTAGGGTACGGAACCCTAAAAACGACGACCTCCGTCGACAGTAGGTCAACCTATAGGCCCGGTTTATGTAGAAGAGACGCGGCGAGGACGTGTGGCGGTGGCGGATAGTCAAAGTAAAACAATATAAACCTTAATAATACCTAGCATAGAGACGTTTTTGTCGTAAGGAGAATTTCTGCGCCTCCAGGCGACGTCCCGCCACCAAGTGACGCTCCACCACCACAAAGTGGCATGCCGCCATAAAGTGGCGCGCATCCCGTCGTACCAGTCACAAGCTAGTCGACGCACAAGGACATTACAGGAGACGCAAAAAAATTGCGTGACGATGCTGAATTTAATATACAGTTTTGTCAACTAGTGGAGCAATATCCTGCTCTATATCAGTATCCGCGCCTCTCCGCCACTTCAGTATAATTTATGCCGCGACGTGACAAATTTCCGCGCCAGGTCATACGCCACACGACGCACGCCACACGCCACACGCCACACGCCATACGTCTCTTGTTTAAAAACCAAGCCTTACATTTTTGTTGTAAGATCGCCCGTAACGTAACTGTGTGGAGTGCAAGCGTGTACAGGTTGATGTGCTGTCGACCCGTCCCGTCACTCCCGTGATCACTTAGGCGCGAGACACACAGATGGGACTTGGGGCGAGGGCGCGGTGAGATGTAGGTATAGAGTCACAGACCACAGTCCTTGCTTTGCAGTCGCTCAAGAGCGAGACCAAGGTCTGTGACTCTACACATCTTACCGCGCCCTCGCCCCACGTCCTATCTGTGTATCTCGCACCTTACGCCGATGTTGTTATTGACACGCATGTGCTTCAGGTGGGAACCGAACCTCATCGTTCGAACGATCGGTTTTTGTTTCTTTTGGACCACTAAATATTCAGTGCCTCGTTTATACGCTATCTATGAATGACAGTTTACATAGCCAGGTAACCATAAAGTGTCGTCGCAGATATACATACATATAGATACTTTCATGTCTCACTTATAGTAAATAAAGATTTATTTATTTATTATTATTATTATAGATATTTTTGTTATAAAAGCGTCCGTGAAGGAACCAAATGAATTACTTACATGAATGAAAAGGTTCATATACTTTAGACGGTATTGTTTAACAACTCTAGCTGTACTAGTACATTTGAAAGTTTACTTAACGGGGCTTAGAAGTTATGTAAACGGTAATTCAAAAGCTATGCCTACTTTACTCTAGCAATGACAATAGCTACACTATTTTATGATTTTTGTATATTTTTCATTTTATTGTGTTTTATGTTCTGTTTTGCTTAGGTACGAGTACGTCGCTCAAGTTGCTCGCTGTCATATTTTTATTATATCACATTTTCCTGCTCAATAAAGACCATTTTCAAGCCTTTCCTTTAGTTTCATCTATTATACACTTCACATTTGGACAACCGTTCACAGGCTGTTAACAGGTTGTTAGCAACAAATCAGGGGTTTTTCACATTTGGTCTAAAATATGTCAACAACAAAACCTATATTGCTAAGATAATTTCTTTTTTCTAACGTAATATCCTGTTAAATGTCTTGTGTGCAATAAAGTATAACGTCGCTTAGCAAACAACACCGCTCAAGTCGAAATTTTATGGTTTTGACATTTGAATACCATTGGGTGCAGATTTTAAGCGCGAATCGATCTATCTATCTGTAGGATTCAACCATTCAGACTAATCAGTGACCGTTTTTAAAAAAATTGGAACACCGCATAAATATTTTTCTTCAATCTTCCACACCGTAGAAACGGTTTACGAAATTAAAAAGTTATTTGTCTCTCCTGTAAAGTAGGGAAAAACGATTAGTGCGATGTTGTTTGCTAAGCGACGATAATTATTAATTAATTGAATCATTAATTAAAGGAATTATATTTGGAGGGTAAAATATTAAACCGATGAGGTTTAGATAGATAGATAGCATATTCTTATATTCTTTAGCGACACCTAGCTTTAGCACTAATTGTTATACAATGTACCTATGTATTTGTTCAACTAATAAAACACACACTAGTGAACACACTATTCCGTGAAATACCTAAGTCCAAATGAGCAAGAAATGTTGAGGAATGGTGTTAGGTGTGATATTCAATTACGTATTTCTTGAATACGGTATTTGACACGATCAACAATAAATTATTTCATATGCTCGATTAAAACAAAAATTACAAAATATCTCGGAAAATGTATCTCTTTTAGTCAATTACTAGTTATTAAAATTTTTAAATAGATTAAACATAAAAAGAGTGCCCTGAAATGTGACGTCATAAGCAAGTATTTTCATACAAAATTCCGTTTTAAAAGTAACTCATTTGATATTTTGTCAAATACCCAATTACGTAGTGTAATACTCAATTATTTCTTTCCAAAATATGCCATCTTACCAAGCCAAGTAGGTACGCTACTATCAACCGTGGCAGGTGGTGGCCTATAGCAGCGATTCCAATTGTGAGCTTCGCGGAACCCAAGGGTTCTGTGGAAAAGTGACAGGGGCTCCGCGAATCACATGTGTCACTGAATCCTTCGATTATTTTGACTTACGAGCACATTTCCTCAGCTATAAAATATTTTGTACTAACGTAATGGGACAGTGGCGGTACCGTCGGAGGCTTGAAGCTTCGACGTCAAATTTTGAATTGATGTTGGATGTGGGGTTCAGTAAAATAAAATAGATGTATTAGGGTTCCGTCCATGGCCTTTAAAGTTTAGGAACCGCTGGCACTCGACCCGAAGACAGCGATAACATTGTAAATTGTCATTCTGCAAACAGAATGTAAATTCTTTACGTTGAAATAAGTTTCTGATTACAGCAATAAATTATGTGTGAGAACGTCTCGTTTGACAGTTGTCGTTAATTTGTCTTCTAAGATTTCGTGGCAGATTTGTCACCTCGCCGATTTGATAAGATAATCGTAAACGTTAAGAGCATGCCACTAATGATGACTTAACTATTGGGTCTTACGACAAGGGCAACTTACTCAAATATTCGGTCGGTGACGTAGCCAGCTTCCTGTCCTTTGGCGGGGTGCTGTACACGAAGGCTGGATTAACACATCCTTTCGGTCCAACGTTCGCCAACATATCACTTTCTGATCCTCTCCGCTGTCGCTTCTGTATCACTAACTCCGTCATAGACTTGGCTGATTCAGACTTTCCCATTCCCTTAAGCTTCTTCTTGGCTTTGTATTCCGGCGAGTGTATATGGAGCAAGGCCGCCGCCTTCGGCGGTATCTTTTCGGGTGGCATCAGCTCTTTCGCCGATATACTCTTTTGCTTCTTGCTAGAGAATAAGTCGGTGAATTTCGACTTTTCAACCTTGCCGTGCTTGTGCGGTTTCAAGTTCAAATCTATGTCGCCACTCTTGCGCCGCTGCGTCGCGGGGTCCGCCTTGGTCTTCGCCATGTCTTTGGGGTTGTAGGTGCCACCGAGGCCTTGGTAGCCGACCTCGTAGTCCTTGCTCCAGATCTGGGTGGAGAAGACGACGCTGTTGCGTTTGAACTTCTCCAACTCTATGTCCTCTTCGTCCTTTTGGGAGCGCCAGCGGTTACCGATCATGCGGAGGGACGCGCGGACAGAGCGGGAGCGGCGCAGGCCTCCCTGCTCCCGCTTGAACCGGTCGATGAGGGTCTCCATGACCCGGCGAGGACCGCTGTGGGCATTGCACGGGCGCGTCGCAGACTGCGCGCGCACTATTCACTGTACCACGATAGTAACACGAGTCTGCGGTTCAACGTGCGCTCGACACGCCGTCGCTTCGGCGAGTGAAGGCCTGTGGCAATATTTACCGCGGTTAGGGCTTCACACTTGACCCGCGGAGCCCCTAGACTGCGCCTCGGCGGCCGATAAACTAACCGCTCTCATTTGCACAATCCCACTGTGATTTTCGATAAGATAATTGTGCCCGATACGGCTGTTTGGAGTGCGCGTATGTCATAAAGCTGAGATTTATTTGCCTGACGTCACGTTGATAAGGTTGCGGGGCGCTTTTGTTTTATTCTACTTCGTTTGTGCCGTTTTTAGGGTTCCGTAGTCAAAGAGTAAGGGACCCTATTACTAAGACACGACTGTCCGTCTGTCTGTCACTAAACTGTAACTCATGAACCGTGATAGCTAGACAGTTAAAATTTTCACACATGATGTATTTCTGTTGCCGCTATAACAACAAATACTAAAAATAGAATAAAATAAACTTTTAAGTGGGGCTCCCATACCACAGACGTGATTTTTTTTGCCGTTTTTTGCTGGATATTAATAACGGCAACGAGTAGACGTTTGAAATATTCAAATGTTGTATAGATAATGGTGCGGAACCCTTCGTACCCTCGCCCGACTCGCACTTGGCCGGTTTTTTTTATTGATCAGATCTGTGTCGTTCATTCTACCTTTTTTAGGTTTACTACATTACATAGAAACGTGGCACAAAGTAACCTCGAGCTTAATTCAATTTAAAATAAAATAAGGTCTTGGGGTTCTTATTTAATAACATTACATAATCGTGATCTGTCAGGATCGTGGCAAGTGGCAGTCCCTGCCTAGCCCTCTGGCCTTACAGGCGTGAGTTTATGTATGAATGTACCATGTATGTAATCGTAGAGTATCTTATGTTACAAGTTTTTTGAAAGAAAAACAAGTACCTATGCCATTTTCTCACAATCCTGGCGTGTCTCTAGAACTATTCGCACCTATACAAAGCTATACAATAAAAATAATAACTTTGTGTGGAAGTTACTTTAGAATTACTTGAACTGGCCCCAAACTAGGATACCCTGTGCTATGGTGACCAGGCAAGGACATCACAAACACGGAAATACACCCAGCCTGAGGCCATTAGACGGTCTTATTTATAAAAAACACGATTCCCCTACAACACTCTTCAGAGGCAGTTTAAATAATCTGTGGTTACGTTTTTCCCTTTACCACAAACTATTTGAACTGCCTCTGAGGAGTGTTTTATGGAATCGTGTTTTATGAATGGGACCGTAACACTTTAGTACCGATTATTCAAATATTGGTCACTCGAAAACATGCAGCCAGCCTGCCGCCATTATGGTAAAAAAAAGTCTTCAAAGAAAAACATGACTTATGCGAGTTTGAAAGTTATTTATTAACGAGGATGGAAAGTTGCGGCAAGTTTGCCCCTCGAAGATTTTACGGGGGAGTCTTTTAACTAGATCGGAAAATTATCTAGACATTTCATTAACTTTATTACAAGGAAGCACGACTTGACTCGGTGTTCCCGGATTTTTTACGCAACTACGAAAGGATTGTTATGTGTTTTGCGCGTATGTGTGTAAGTATGTACTTACTTATGTTTCTTTATGATCGCGTAGATGCCAAACGGCCCGATTAATTTTGAAAAACGAAAATGATTGACGAGTTATTGTATTGAGACAAATGTTTTTAATTTTTTTTATTATCTCCAGCTTTTTGGTAAATCTACTCAAAGGCTACGACATAGATAAGGAATTTATTCACAACATAAAATTAACGGGTAGTTCTACAACATGGCGAATCATAAAACTTACCGTCATAAGAAGTTTATTATTGCTTGTGCATAGCTTAATAAAATGCATCCATCGGTAACAACTGGTTTCAATGCTTCTCCATAGTTTGTTGACGGCCAACGACTGTGCTCTACTCCGAGTTAGTTGTGGTGTTCAATAATAATACTTAGGTAATATAGATTAGGCAAAGTAATGAAGTGTTCTTATCGATCTATAATTTCCACAAGGATTATCTTACTAGTAAGGCTTAGGTTTTATAATAATAATAATAATTATTATTTGTTTTAATTATTTGACTTGCAGCTTAGATTATAAATGGACAGAGATTTAGAGTAACTACATATAAGCTAAAAATAATGGCTTAACTTATGTCTTAGCCTTCATAAAACTATAAAAATTTTAGTGATTACTAAAATATTAGAGTTAAAGATAATTAATAGGTATTCTTTAATAGGTCTATTGCAACGCTCTCTGAGATTCTAGAAGTCAAGACTTATAATTACATAAAATAAGCAGCCTATTACGTCCCACTGTAGGGCACACGGCTTCTCTCAGGGAGAGAGTATGGGGTTAATCACCACGCGTGCCCACCGCGGATTGGCGATTTCAAGCGCTGAGGTATGTGAACAGTTCAGACACTCAGATTTCCTCACGATGTTTTCCTTCAACGTTAGCGAGTGGTATTGCTACTTTAACTTCACAAATATACATAACTTGGAAAACAAAGTGATAGGTACATGCCCGTACTGGGAATCGAACCTGGGTCTCTCGCTTCCGAGTCCAATGATCTACCCACTAGGCTACCACCGCAGGCTTGTAATTATTGGCCTTATATTTCTTAGCAAGTTATGTGCTGGTAGTCTCATTAATATTAAATGAATAAATAAAAAAATACACTGTACATACCTAACTGCACGAATGAGCTGTAAAAACAAGTAAGCATTTTAAATTTCTATTTGTGTACATAAATTATTAGATACATACATACACTCACGCCTGTATCCCAGAGGGGTAGGCAGAGACCAGGGTCTGCCACTTGCCACGATCCTGACAGATCACTTTCGCTTCCTCAACATTCATTAGTCGTTGCATGCACGCATGCCAGTTTCGGGTACTAGATAATAAAGATAATCAGTATTAGATAATTGAAGTAATTTCCTTATTTTCCGGAAACTGTATGACGTTATTAAAATAACATCGCAACCCACCATTTTCCCCCAAAAACTTCCATTGGATTTTATAAATAAACTACAATTTATTTACATTTTACCAAATATTTTCCTTATTTTCTGACGAGTGACTCAGAGTAGGACACCGTTCCCTTATAAAGCGTGGCACCAATTTGTCGCAACGCGTAAACTATCCATTAAATCATCCCTACTAGGCTATAGTTAAGTGTGTTTAACACGCGTTTATAGGTCGGAAGTACTTCCGCCCAAACAGCCATATTGCTCAAAATGGAAATCTAGATGGAAACGTTTTAGGAAAAGGCATCGCCAAACACTAAACGAGTTAAATTTCCCACAGAGTAGCCCGACAGGGATGGGGTGACAGGGAAGAGGCTATGCCCAGCAGTGTGCTCTCTCTATTAATAATAATAGTAAATACATTGTTTACTATGAAAGCATTTGGAACGGTGGTAGCCCAGTGGGTAGAAAAATGGACTCGGAAGCGGGAGACCCAGGTTCAATTCCCAGTGCGGGCATGTACCTATGACTGTGTTTATTTTCAAAGTTACGTACATTTACGAGTTTTTAGTAGCAATACCACACGCTAACGGTGAAGGAAAACATTCGTGAGGAAACCCGCGGCTTGGTTGGCTGCGCACGTACTGACTTGTCTTTCCTGATGGTTAGGCCGACCAAGCTGTCAGGATGGTATAGGTGCTGCACAAGCCTACTCCATCGAAAATACAACGTCCCAGGCACTGAAGCGTCCGAGTGGTCCCTTAACCCATCTAGTGTGAGTGGAGGTGCCAATGGATGCTACATAAATCATCTCACTACGTAGATGCAAAGGCCTAAGTTATTATGAAAGTAATGATTGCGTGGTATACATCTACATCAAACTTATCCTTCAAGAAAAAAATATAATATAAAATGTAAATTGACTATACATAATATCTTTTGTTGGTATCATGCGATATTACAAGTTATTCTTGCGCTGAATAGATAGAAGTCCAATTCTAGTTAGTTAAATTATCCTAGGTGAGGGTATACAGAGTCATTTTTAACCGACTTCAAAAAAGGAGGAGGTTTTTTTGGCTATGTGAAAGTCGGTGCCCAGTTTCATGAGCAGCACATATATTTTGGGCACCGACTCCAAACTATACTTCTACAATACCTACATGTATACATACTTCTAATTATTTAAATTATTTCTAACTTTTTAGTGCTGTAGTGTTTCGAAGACAGTTTTTTTAAAACACAATTCTTGAAACAACTAAACTACCTAGAGCTAAATCAAATCAAAACAAATCAGAATGCTTTTATTCAAAATAGCACACAAACTGTGACTTAATGAACGTTACAAGTATAATTAGGTATTCATTTTAAAATCTACATGGAGAAAAAATTATCAAAAAAAACTTCAAACTTAGTCTTTTCAAATATGTTCCTTAATTAACAGAGATTATATACCTAATTATTCTAAAACCTAGAATTGGCTTTAATTCCAGACGTCTTGGTCATCTAAATAATCTTTAATGTTATAGTACTTAGCCTTTTTGGCAAGAAGTGTGCTTTACACAATTTTTGATCCACTTTTCTGGTAAGCTTAGTATATCTTCACGGATCTTATTGTAGAAACGTATACAATGCCCAATAAGAGATGTATCTTGGGAACGACAGTTTATGTTTATTTCTAGGATTTACATTACTTTGTCTACCGACAGTGTTAAAGTTACTGATATTTTTTTACTAACGTACATATTCTGTTAACGAATCCCTACTGTCTAGCTTATAAATGAATCTGATCGCTCTCTTCTGCAAGACGAAGATGGTCTCAATGTCTGCTGCCCGACACCACAGTAGTATGCCAAAGGACATTATACTATGAAAGTAGGTAACGAAAATAAACAAGCCCAGCAGCTGCGACGTCAGTTGATTCCCGCATTCTTTTGACTGCATATTATGCTGCAGAGTCCTATTTGCCAATTTGTCTATATAAGGACCCCATTGAAGCTTTGCATCAATTGTGATACCCAGAAAAACAGTTTCATCTACAAGGTCTAGTTTATCATTCCCCAATCCAACGTTGCTGCCAACTATTTTGACATTTAGTAGAGTAGACTTTATATAATACTATGGACTATTATATAATAATATACGGACATAATACTATGGAAGTAACTAAAATAAACAAGCCTAGCAATTGCAACGTCAGTTAGTTCCTGTCTTTTAACTGCATATGCTGCAGAACTAGGCCTGTTTGCAAATTTTTAACCGACTTAAAAAAAGAAGGAGGTTATCAATTGGACGCGTATCTTTTTTTTATTATTTTTATTTTCGCTATGTTCTCTCATAACTGCGTCAAATCTCACCCGATTTCGACAATTATTTTTTTGTTCGAATATATATAACGTCCCATTGGTTCCATTTTAATTTGGTGAAGATCTGATAAAGACTTTCAGAGATGGAGAACGGAACTCTTCAATGGGCAGCAGTAAATAAGGCCTAATGGGGCCCTCCTTTAGCAATATGCAAATGTTTAATAAAATATAGCGTAAAAGTAGTCCCAAGGTAATTTGGTGATGTTCTGGTGAAGACTTTCGGAGATGGAAATTGAGAACTTCAAATTTAAGTTTTTATGTTATAAGCACTTTTTTTAAATAATTTCATTCGTGAGTCATTCTCTGGTGGCTGGTGGATATTGATGCATTCGTTTTGAAGATCATCAGCTCGAACGTCGTTCTTGAGAGGTTCTAAGCTTCTATTCTAGATATAAATAAAAAATAATTAAGTTGCTGTCCAGGTGACAGCAACTTTATTTTTTCCAGAAACCGGCATTGAACAGGTAAGAACGTAACATCTTAGTTCCCCGTCTTCGTTTACCATCAGGCGTGACTGGGGTCAAGTGTTAAACTATCATACTTAAAAAAAAAAATTCTCTGTCGACCTCAACTTCATTGCTCATTGGTAAAGATGTCTAGTCGCAGAAGTGGTCAGTTGTCAACCGTTTCTAATGGGAATTTAATTACAGTTACCTCATCAGCTTGATTGATGATAACTAGTTGGTCCATTCTCTTATCGCCACCAAAAATGTCTAAATGAGTGAAGAAATACTTCGGTCACAATGTCACTCTCTTTTCTCCGTCTATTGCCTCTGAGGGTTACCGTGAGTTAGATAATTGCCTGTCCACGTCAAAAACTTTTTTAACAACCACGTTATTATATATATGTTCAATAGTTCTGCTCTTAGCATTGTACAATTCCTATCTTGATGCATCCGATCTCCTTACCTAGGGGATATGAAAGTAAGGTTATCCAACAGTAGACGAGCTCCTACAGGCTGATTAATTGCTTATCTTTATCATAAAGTTCTCCTTGACTCACTATACATGGTGTATCAAATTCTCGTAACTATCCGAAAAGGGAAGGTTCTACTTCTACGAACAAACTCGGAGGCCATTTACATTACTTTATAAATTAACCACTGCCTCCAGTGAGAACAGAACCTCCGATCTCTACTCTGGTAAGCGCATAACCGCTACGCTGATAACTCTATCAATTATGTAGGTAGGTAGAGTTCTTAATTTATTCTGCCCCTGGCTACCTCCGTCATAACGATTACGTAAAGCGGTTGGTGAAATAAATTTGAATCAATGAATAACTTTCGTTTTGATCTAGTTCTGAGGATTATTTATTAAAACATTTCCTCAGAGCACTTGTGTGGGATACGATTGAATAATAATTTATTTAATTGGTGATAGAATGACGCGTGGACGAGAGAAAACCGGCTCTCTAATTGCCGTTTTTAGGGTTCCGTGTCCGAGGGGTGCCAAACGGGACCCTAGTTATACCTTCGAGGACGTCTGTCCGTCTGTCTGTCTGTCTCTCGAATCCTTATAGTTGAATTTTTCGTTTTGTGCATTTTATGACGCATTGATTCATTATTGTCGGTCAATGGCCAACCAATATTCACCATGAATTTTGGGGTGTTTGAAGACCATAGCAAATTGAACTTATCGAAATAGCTATCGAATACATTAGTTAGTTTTTTTTGAACGCATAACTTTCTAAAAATATTTCAATACAAACGTGAATCTGTGAGAACTGTTAGTAGCCTGTTAGTGGCGGTACCTGCGCGCCGCGAGTCTGTGGGGTATTGTTCTGATAGGCGAATTTTTTTAAACAAGATTTTTCAACTCATTTTTAGGGTTCCGTACCCCAAGGGTGACTTCACTGTCCGTCTGTCACCAGGCTGTATCTCACGAACCATGATAGCTAGGCAGTTGAAGTTTTCACAGATGATGTATTTCTGGTGCCGCTATAACAACAAATACTAAAAACAGAATAAAATAATTTTTTAAGGGGGGCTCACATACAAGAAACGTAATTTTTTTGCCGTTTTTTGCTCGGTATTAACAACGGCAACAGGTAGACGCTCGAAATATTCGCAGAATATTTAGTTATATATTTGCTTCAAAAATAAATAATTAAATTAAAATAAAATAAATATTTAAGGGGGGCTCCCATTCCTGCGCGAATCCGACTCGCAATTGGCCGGTTTTCCTTTAATTTTTATTTTACGTCTATCATCATCATCAACCCATTATGTCCCCACCGAGGGGCACGGGTCTCTTCCCTGAGGAAGGTATAGGCCATACTCCACCACGGGGGCCAAGTCCGGATTGGTGGAGGCTTTAGACTAGTGGCTCGTCTACTGTCAGAAGTTGTCAAGCCGCCCTAAGGCCTCTGACTTGGCTTAACGACTGCCATCTATCGACGGCAGCCGGCACCAACAGCTTAACGTGCCTTGCGAAGCACGGAACCGCTCGGAAAAATGCCACTAGCGTTAGGCATAGACGGCGACCCATCCATGCACTGAACGCGCCCTGTGTTGCTTAACTTTACGTCTATACTTAAAAGTAATTACGGAACCCTAATAGGCTGAATAGATCGCATTTTAATTACTAATTACATATCTGCGGCTTTCAAACCACTCAGATTTCAGAGTGTACAAATATAGGGAAGAGCGGATGATCGTGCTCTTCTACAATAAAGAGATATCCCTTTATTATCGTATGCTTGGACACCGGTCTGACTGTTGGTCGTCGGACGTCATAAATTTATGGGTTGTCATGTGAAACACTGCATGCGCGATGCAGGAATAGCTGAATATGTAGTGCGCGCGCAGAGTTGACATGTGCTCGCCACCCTAAAATGAAGTAAAACTGAAATAAAAAATAACCAACAAACCGACTGCTGAGCATTCCCTATAATACTAGTGATTTGAGAGCGATTTAAAAGCGATGCGATTGCGTAGCGAGCTCGCCGCGATTTTCACCGTCGACGCCATTTTGTACAATCGCGTTCGACAGTCCGACCCGCCCCACTTGATTCATAAAAGATACGTGTGTAAGCGGACATTGTATCGTTTAGTTTAGGGGTACCTCCCAGATTCGTCGTTGCCTTCTTCGTTTTCTGTGTCTCCGAAGTAACAAAACCAGCAGTAGTGTTTCCTCGTCAGATCAATCCATCTTGCTATCGCCTGTCCAAAACGCGGCGGGCACGCCGCGAAATCGCCACGACGACGCAGCGTCGTCGCGGCGTGCTCGCCGCGCAACCGCTACGCAATCACGGTGAGCTCAATGCGCCATTGCGCGTGCGTTGCGTGATAGGGCTATAACTACTAAGCAGGCGAAACCAACCTAGGTACTTCGTAACTTCGAATTTGGGTCGTTTGTTACTTTTTTTTATTTTTGTTGTTTTAGTGATTTTATGCATTACCCTTTTGGGCTTCGCCGCAGTCGGGTAAATTAAATGCTTTGCTATAGAAGAAACGTATTGTTTTACGTCTTTATGGTTAGGTTTCGACCGCTCCGCTACCCCCTCTCTCCTTATAGTATACCTAATAACAAATCATAAAAGCCGGCCAAGTGTGCGCCGGACCCACCGTTAAGGTTACAGAAATGAGTAAGAGAAAATAACTGACGGAGAATTGCTGACAGAAACGGCCCCTTCCAGCGGAAATTTGTGGCGCTTGTTAACACTTTAGGAAATAACTTAAGATGGATAGAATATTCTTTATCGTACACAAGGCAGTTAAGGGTTCCCTAGTTAAAATCCATTCCACGAAACGAGCTCCCAAAGAAAATCGTCCATGTGCGCCCATTGGTTAAAGCGCGTGACCTTCAAAAGGCGCTACATTAAGTAAACCTACCCTATAAAGCGGGCCGTCTTCGCTCATTGTCTCACTTATCTCTAAAATAAAAAATAAAAAAATAAGATGCGAGTATTTGCTCCCCTAGCAGTTCGACTCGTGGTACGGAGTATAGGGGTGGTTTTTGGTTTGTAAAAACGGGCATTATAGACCTAAATTCATTAGGCAGGCCAACTCAATCCCTTCGCTTCCGCGGGCCTTTGTGCGCGCAAAAAATACGCCCATGAATTTCCATTCGCAAATTGCGACGTCCTTCAAGGTTTGGGGTCTGTAGAGCCCTATAGACAAGTACGGGCAGGTAGCAGGTGGACCGCCTGGCATAAGTGGGTCTTTATTACGTACGGGATTCTTTTTCCCAAAAAAATACAGGGTGTAGGTTTTTTAATGGCTTGACATTCACATACGTGGTTATACAGAGGGTCTAAACGCGATTGCTTATTAGGTAAAGTAGTAGTCGAATCACAAGCTTTAATTAAGTCAAAATAGATTCTCCCTGGCCTTTCTTTACCCCGCTTTATTTCTCCTCCGCTCCTTTATTTATTTGAATGATTTAATTTATTAATTTCGTTGCTTTTGTTTACTTTTATCACCTATTTAATTTACTTGACTTATTTTATTTGTTCATAAAACAGTCGTGACTTAGCGAAAGATCGATCGTCCTCAGCATCGATCTTCTCGCATAG
Organism: Yponomeuta evonymella; assembly: GCA_963969515.1. NCBI lineage: Eukaryota > Metazoa > Arthropoda > Insecta > Lepidoptera > Yponomeutidae > Yponomeuta > Yponomeuta evonymella. Next base: position 4,594,105 of record OZ018354.1, read on the forward strand.
CCCTCTTAAAACTAGCTCATTTGTTACCTCGAACGCCTCTGACACTTAGGTTTCCTCACGATTTTTTCCTTCTCAGTGAATAAGAGCAATCAATAAATCAGCCCGCACTTGTTCCCTGCTGGACATAGTCCTCACCAAGGCACGGCACTTCCTTCTTTCCACAGCCACTGCCAACAGTCTGCCTCAGATCGTCGATCCAGCGAGCTGGTGGATATCGTCATCATCATTCAGCCACAAGCCTCGCTAACGGTGAAGGAAAACATCGTTTTCGTCGTTGGACGAACAGACTTTTCTAAGTTTCCCGAATTATTATCTATTATATCCCTGGTGGATATAATAGATAATAATTCTACAACAGCAATTAGCTGTCCTCAGCCGTCGGACGTTTGATAAGGTAGCCAAAGCCGACATGTACGAGGCCTATCATGCGTGACAACAGGTCACGAAGCCCCTGTCTATTTGGCATATGACCTAGATAATTTCTAATAGAGCTACATGTTTCTCCATTGGACTGCAATTATATGCTAATTGTGTTGGTGTCGTGTCATTAACCGGAAACTGCTGTGCATGGATTTAGGAACCTAATGATTTCTGGTTTTGTTGTCGAACTCACGACCTTTATACCGGGTAGGCAGGAGGTAGCTGTGAACAGGGAGGAGTGGAAAGCGTACTTTATAACCTGGAGGCCTTTGCCCAGCAGTAGGACACGATCGAGCTACATAAAAAAATATTTTATTTCCTGCTTCTTCTTTAGTATCAAATGTAATTTCTCGTGTAAAACTATATTAGATTTTATACAATTGTGAACTTCCACAGCTGTTACGTTTGTTATGGCTAGTTTTTGCAGTTAGTCTTTATTCACGTGCTGTATCTGCGTTAAGATCCAGGAACATTTTGGTGATGTCTAATTCGGATTTCATAATAATATACTTTTAATTTTTCATAGTTGGAAAGTAGCTCTGAAGTTGTCTGAGAAGCGGGCTGAAAGTAATAATTTCCAGCCCTAGGGAGAATCGTTTTCAACTGACAAGTGTCAAATTATTTAAGAAGAAAAGTTCTAAACTAGTTCTATTTTCAAATTTCTGTTGAGCCATGTTCCAAATTTTCAAATTGCAGCTAGCCAGCGACGAGAAAAAAAAGGCGGGAAAGCGGCAATCCCATCATCATTTGTTTTTTCGAGTTGTAGAGTTATGTTTGTTCCGTATAGCAGGGATGTATTACAATTTTAGCTAATTCAAGTTTTTATTTTTATTTTCCTTATATTCGTAATGAAAAGCACAAAGTTTACCTCGAGTGAAAGACTTATTTAGTGCCGAGACGAGGTTTGGCGCCCGAGCGTAGTGAGGTTGTTACTTTAACTTTCATTCCTGGGGTAATACGTGTACTATTTCATTACTCATACTCGGAAGGAGTAGGGGGTTGTTGCCTGAGGAGCAAGTCGAAGGTAATACTTTCCAGCCCTAGGGAGAATATTTTTCAACTGACAGCTGACAAATTATTAAAAAAAAAAAAAATATTTAAGAAGAAAAGTTCTAAACTAGTTCTATTTTCAAATTTCTGTTGAACCATATTTCAACTTTCTACACAGCCACTCAATTACAGCGCGATAAAAAATTTAAAGAACATAAAGTTAAATACTAATTAAAGAACATATTTTTTTAAATGACTATTATAATTTACTTTCAACAATTTCTTTAGAATAACATAGATTTAGGCAAAATATTTACCATTTTTTCAATGATGAAAATGGAAAATAGTGGCTGAATGGCTGGCCCACCACAGAAAAAAAAAGTAGGCGGGAAAATTGAAGAATGAGTTTCACCAAAGTTGATAAAATTCACTCATGTAAATGTGGGTTACCACTGGGTTACCCGGTTTCTGTTAATAGTAGATTTCAATTAACAGAAACCGAGGGTGAGACTGAACAAGCGGTGAAATTTGTAATTTGTATCTACGTATTTTTCATTCTTGGAAATAGGACGATTGTTAAGGAATTTTATTGCGTCAACGTTTACCGTCAAGCTTTTAACGATGCCAGAAGGTAAATAGAACACTGACACATAAATAGGAATCGTAATCGATATCGCTGTGTCGGTAATAAAGGGCGGCTTGTAAAATGTTACTGTACATTATAAAGTGCCACACTGGGGGCGACGTAATGACTCTTCTTCGGTTATTTGGGTGTTTTAACCCTGCGTAGATGACAAAATTACTTTTGTAATCTACGCAATAATAGAGGGCTTGCACAATAAAAGGTTTTAATCTCATTGGAGAAGCCATGTTAAAAGACAAATAACCTAATTTTTTCTCTACGACTAATATTTTTCATGATATAACCTTTCGAAAAGTCTCACGTGGTATAAAACGCCACACAAAACGGGCTCTAAATATGACGTCACAACTTGAAGGCAACCTTATAACTTATGAACGAAGCGTTTATCAATATTAGAGATATCTCGTAAAATTATGTTTTTTTTTATGGGAAAACTTTTAGAATTCCATGAAAAAATTAAATATTAAAAGTTTTTTATTATTAGAGTAACTTGATATTTCGTTGTTTTGGGGTTCCGTACCCGAAAGGTGCCAAACAGGACCCTATTACTAAGACTTCACTGTCTGTCTGTCTGACTGTCTGTCCGTCTGTCTGTCTATTTCTCACCGGGCTGTATTTCATGAATCGTGATAGCTAGGAAGTTGAAATTTTCACAGACAATGTATTTCTGTTGCCGCTATAACAACCAATACTAAAAACAGAATAAAATAAATATTTAAGGGAGGCTCCCATACAACAAACGTTATTTTTTCAGTTTTTTCTCGATATTTATATCTAATGTTGTATAGATAATGGTACGGAACCCTTTTTTAATCGCACTTGGCCGATTTTTATTGAGTCCTGTAAAAACCCCAAAAAACTTTTATGCGCTTTCTTTTTTATCTGAGTTTTTCTACTTTTTTAACCGACTACAAAAAAGGAGGAGGTTATCAATTCGACGCGTATATTATTATAATTTTTTGGCTATGTTTTCGCATAAATTCGTCAAATCTTAACCGATTACGACAATTCTTTTTTGTTCGAATATGTATCACGTCCCATTGGTCACATTTTAATTTGATGAAGAGCTGATCAAGACTTTCAGACAACGGTTTGTAGTCGGTGCCCAGTTTCAAGACCAGCATATATATTTTGGGCACCGACTCCAAATTATACTTCTACAGTACCTACACATATACATATTTTAATTATTTAACTTATTTTTAAATTTTTAGTGCTGTAGTGTTTCGCAGTCGGTTTTTTATTTTTTATTTAAAATTTTCTATAGAACAAAAACAATGGTACTCCAATCTGAGTTTGGGGCAAGTTCCCCACTGTCGTAAATAAACTCACATTGTGAGTAAAATGGTCACATTGTGAGTAAAACGGTAATTCTGCTCAACGTTGACTATACAATTTTATCTGCACAACCAGACTTTTTTCGGGGTGCACATGTACCTTAAAATTGAGGTTTTCAATCGTAACTTATGATCTATGAGATAAATGGTTTGCTAAAGAATTTTACGGACAGTCACCGTAAATATATCATCTTTAAAATTGCTTCTTTTAACTTAAGCCAGTCTTCTTTGAAATTAATAGTTGGGGCACCGGACTCGGATCCTCCGTACCGCTATACCCTTGAAATTAAAAGCATTCCTTTTTGGTCCAGTTCAGTATGGCTCTTACAAAATGCTTCAACTTTCACAGGGTAGACTATGAATCTTATAAATAAAAGTTCATATGAAAAAGTGCTTAAGGGGCTCCAGGAAGTAACACTAGCGCCACCAAGGAAAAAAACATATCTTGTTTTACAGGTTGAATTTGCAAAAAGTGTCTGTACAATCTCCCAATCATGTTAAGATGGATTTTTAGGACCCATGGCCGTGAACCTAGGGCAAAAACCTGGGACTAAATAGCATTAATGCCAAAAACGTTTTTTGGCATAAATGCTATCCAGTCCCAGGTTCGTGATCCTAGATTCTTTGTCCTGGGTCCTAAAATCACTGTTGATAATCACTGAATATGATTGAGAGACAGAAACTTTTTGCAAATACGATCTGTAAAAGAAGATATGATTTATTTTTCACTGGATTGGTGGCGGTTAGCCCACTGGATCCCCTTAAGGGTGCTTTTACACCTGAAATGCTGTCTCGCTTGCACATTCTTACATTTTTAATGATTGTAATAAAATGAGCGTTAAGGTAATTTTATTATCTATCAAACCCCTGAGGGCCATATTTATCAAAAGTAAAACTTTATTAAAATGACTAAAAATGTTACGTTGTGCCAGCGAAACAGCATGCTAGACGTAACAACAGCCATAAGGGTATTTATTTTTCATTGGTGGCACTTAGTCTTTCTTACAACCTGTGCTTTCAACAAACCTAGTACTGCGTACTTTATACGCGACGCAATATTGTGTACGCCACGATGTTTGTGTTTTCAACGCTGGTTTATAATGCCTGGTTTAGCGCTGTTTGTCTGATATCACAGCTGAAATGATATGAAAATTACTGCTTTTAGAGCTAAGCAAAGTTTTGTTAAATGTAGCTAATGAAAACGTAAACTGATTAAGATTAAAGGTTTCTGTATTTTTCTTATAACATTCAATTGAAAACTACGACAGTAGTAAATTCGCAGTAATGAGTAAAATTATAATTATTGTGGTACCGAATTACAAGTAGATTAAAAATCTATTAATCTACTTTCTGCATAACTACGAACTTACCATGAAGGAAAACATCGTAAGGAAAACCGCGGTTTTCTTGGCTTTACTTAGAATTGATCTAGTCATTGTTGTGAATTAGAACGACTATTTATTTATCGTGACACTGGTCTTATATAATCCACTATAGATGTTTAGATTAGTACAATGATTGGCCAAGCCTCTGTATAATGTCAGATTTCAAGTGCTGTAGATGCATGTCGCATTCGAAAAATGTCTCATTGAATTTTAAGTTTCAATGTCCCTATATTACATATGATGACCTCGTCGCGAAATGCCCTAAACGCAAAATGTAAAAATACTGAAAAATACTCTGCATCTCTCCGTTAAGTGAAACAAGAAGCATAGCTAGACCAGGGTCAGAGGATAAGATGGGAGTGCCACAGGACGTATTTTGGGGCTGTTCCTTTTCCTTGTATATGTAAATGATTTCCCGTTCACGATTCTAAACATGTCAGAGATACTATTATTTGCAAATGACACGTCACTTATTTTAGGAGACAAGAACATGACCTTAACGACACAAATCATGCTCTCTCTCAGGTACTAAATTAGTTCACTCCTAACAACGTACTCTTAAATTCAAAAAAGACAATATGTATAAATTTTACTCTACTAAATGTCAAAATAGTTGACAGCAACGTTGTATTGGGGAATGACAAACTAGACTTCTTAGGTAGATGAAACTGTATTTCTAGGTATCACAATTGATGCAAAGCTTCAATGGGATCCTCGTATAGATAAATTGGCAAATAGGTTTCTGCAGCATAATATGCAGTCAAAAGAATCCGGGAATTAACTGACGTCGCAACTGCTGGGCTAGTTTATTTTAGTTACTTCCATAGTATTATATCCTATGACATACTACTGTGAGGTCGGGTAGCAGACATTGAGACCATCTTCGTCTTGCAGCAGAGAGCGATCAGATTCATTGATAAACTAAGCAGTAGGGACAGAGATTATTTCAAAGAAACTAACACACTGAAACTCTGTGTAATTTTGAATTTAAAAAAATTAATTTGAATTAGTTTAGCTCACTTTATCTAAATCTTCCAGGTGATTTCATTAATGGAAGCACAAAAAATGTTTTAATAGAATTGGAGAGACCATGTTAAAAGATAAATAAACGTGGTAAATTTTTTCTCTAACGGACTCAAACTATGACGAGTTGAACGTAACGCCTCCATTCGAGTTATCTCGTATAATAATGTTTCTATGTATCTACACTTTAAAATTCGTATTTTTTAATGACTTGCGATGCTCATACATAGTAATATATTAAACGGGTCTAACCGCGATTATTTATTAGGTAAAATTTAAGGCTAGACCACCTACCCTCACTACAATAATTGATTGTAGGTGCTCGCCACTTCAGTCTACCCGTGACCACGGCAGCTGCAACGTTGCCGAAGCGTCGAGAATCAACGGTAATTATATTTTACCTAATAAATAACCACGTTTAGAATTCAATTCAAAAAACGACATCTAATATGTTTTTTGTCGTTAGATTTTCGCGTTGTTTGGGACCCCGACAGAGCTTTTTGTGTCTTCTGTGGTGTAAACCCTGCCACTTTAATCTAAGTTTGACGCAAGTTCCCCATTTGTAATTTCCTACATTACAGATTAATAAAATGATCATTGAAAGCAGATGCTTTAATCTAGATAGATAGAAATATGAAACGGACACCTAGTTTTTCTTGTGGCGTTCAATAAGTCACAGTTTCTCTGTTACTTTGAATAAAAAACTTTCGACTTTGACTTTGACTATGCACAGAGAGATTCTGATATTTATAGTGTTTGCTTGTTAGTAGCGGTCTCTAAAAAATCGACCATTTCAAATGTAAACATAAAATGCCTTTAAACAAAGCAAAACAAAGGCTCGTGAATAAATTGGAGCATCGCAATCCCATCAGCTTTTATCAAAGAAATCCCTTTTGATGCGATGCAAATATGTTCACTCCAAGGCCGTACCGAAACTTATTTACAGGAGCCCCCGGATACTTATTCGGGAGATTATACGGTGGGTTCTTTCAGTACAGCCATTTATGGATTTAAACAGGATGTTATTTACTTAAGTAATGGACGTGATCCCGTCATTCCAGTCCTATTACGTGATGCAGTATGTACATTCGGCTTATGGGATTTGTAGGAGGAAAAGAGAAGACGTAAGTTTACCCGAAAGGAATTTATCGGGAATGTGACTGTATTTGTATGTTGGCTGGCTGTCACACCTCGAATCACGAATATAAGTTTCGTCCTTAATAAATTGCGGACAATGAGTATCTGAAGTAATCCCACGGGTAATAAATACCATATTCTTGGGTATGCACGTACGGAAACTATGTATACATTTGGTTAGATGGGAAGACGGCCGATGAACTAATCCACTGAGTGGTGGCCAGAAACGGATCGACGGTCGGTAGGCAGACCACCAGTAGCAGCATGGGCCGACAGCATTGTGAAAGCGGCTGGGAAACATTGGCCGAGACTAGCATTAAGGACTGGATGGGTTGGCGTGAAAGAGAAGAGGCCTATACCCAACTGTGGGCTATGTTTATGGGCTGATAAGATAGTCAGATAGATACCCTATCCTCTCTCTCTAAGTTGCTTTGTTTGGGTTATTTACCAACTCGACACAAGAGACCGGACACAGGTGTGTCCAGTTGGTGATACTTAAAATTTTTAGGCGTGTCCACATAGTCAAACTTGAATGAAATACCTAATTTTTACGTTTTCGCCAACAGGACACATTCAGTTTTTTTTTTTCGAATAAAGGGTACAGTCAGGTTAATAATCGCCTCGCTCATTGCATTAATGAACGAGGCGATTACATGAAAAAGCTGCCTCACTTTTTTGCTTGAAAAATCCTATCAGCTTCCACTTAAGGCATTTTGAAATAAAACGTATAATATTATATAACAATCAACAATTCCCCAACGGCAGCGGTCTAGAGACAATCTTTTATATATAGATAATATTTATTGTAAATATGTAAACATGAATTTTGTTATTTTACAGTCAAATAAACTAAGTATTAAAAAAAAATCAAATAATAATATTTATTATTATGAAGACAAGTATACTTAGCCAATGTTACTTTTTTACTTACTTAAAGGAACTTTTGTAACAATAGTGTTAAAATATTCAATATCATCTAAGTGTACCTAATAATTTAAAATCATCACTTCGAGTATCACAGAAAAATCAAATAAGGACGGACACACAATTTTAGTCAGCAAAATATATATTTTTATTTTTCAAGGATAATCATACAAAATTACCCATTCCCGATAGTGGAACGTTTAGTGGCCGACAATGATTGTGACAGAAGACATTCTGCGCGACTGTACTTTGTCATCAATTCGGGTAAAATGCGAATGTGTGTCCAGTTGGCGAAAACATAAAAGTGATTTAATTTAAGTTTCTCTATGTGGACACGCGTAAAGATCTTGGCGTGTCCAGATGACGACATATTAAGTGATACTAATTTTGAATTTCACCAACTGGACACACGGGTGTTCAGTCTCTTGTATCGAGTTGGTGAATAACCCCTTTGTTTTATGCTTTTATGAATCGCAATGACAAATGGGTTTACTAAGGTTTCATTTGATTCAGTTAGGTGATGAGCTCATTTTGTGAGTCTAGAGAGCAGCAGATATGGATGTCATATTTTAACAATCGAAAAACCATTTTTATTTTGAAGGTCAGGACTTAGGAGTATAAGAAATTATGAATAATGATGGACAATTCCTAATCACAATTTAATAATAATATTATGAATTGATGTTTTGTAACTTTGTGGGTATCATACCAATCACGTTTCAAAAAAATCACGTTTGGCTACCCGCAAAGTTACAAAACATCACGGAAAATAAAAAATGGCGAAGTTATGATGTCACACCACACATAATGACAACAAAAAACTATTTTTGTTATAGACGCGTATGATCTACTATTCTCACGCAATTCAAAATAATACTGCGGAAAAATCCGGGTAAATATTTTTTTTCTAATCTTTGAGAAAGGAACTGTCTGTCTCTTACAGAGATAAGCTCGCCTTTATACATGCTATTTCTTATGTAATGTCCTGGTTAATGTTTTGTGTGCAATAAAGTTACAATACCTCTTTGTAGGTGTGCGCTTAGATGTGGTAGGTGCCTAGCTGGCCGGCACAGCCGTATAGTTTCAATAGAAGAGAAAACCTTACATTTTGTTTTAGGGGTCAGTCGCACAGATTAAAAAGAAAAAAAGACAACTCTGTCAGTCGACGACTAGCTAAGAAACTGAAAGGATGTTGAAAAGATAAAATAAAAAACCAGCCAAGTGCGAGTTCTAACGAGTTCCGTACCATTATCTAAACAACATTTTAATATTTCAAGCGTCTGTAGCTGTTGCCGTTATGTATAACTTTACTTTATACTTTATTGCACACAACAAATTACATGAATAAAACAAAACATTTACAGAATTAAAAAGTGTACATGGCGAGCGGTTATTATTATTAATATTGACCAAAAAACGGCAAAAAAATCACGTTTGTTGTATGGTAAAGGGGGGTCCTTTAAATATTTATTTTATTCTGTATTTTTTATTATAGCGGCAACAGAAATACATTATCTGTGAAAATTTCAACTGCCTAGCTATCATGGTTCATGAGATACAGCCTGGTGACCGACAGACAGAAAATATAGACAGACGTACAGTGAAGTCTTAGTAATAGGGTCCCGTTTGGCACCCTTCGGGTACGGAACCCTAAAAAAGGACATTAGCTAATATTCCGTTTCATTCAGAAGGAAGTGGCGTGCCTTGGGGGAGACCTACGTCCAGCAGTGGACTGATTGATTGATTCTGTTTGATTTAGCTAGGGCGTTACACATAGATGGGCTTTTTTCATGTGGGTACCCATTTGTTTTGAACTCCATCGGGCTAGGTGTCTTAACCCTTCGTCCGTTGAAAACGTTTTTGGCCACATAAACACGGGTAAGTTGCTAGACGCGAGTAGAGAGATGCGAATGTTTGGATGGTTTTAAAACTAACAGTGTTATTTATAAAAACACGATTCCTTAAAACACTCCTCAAGTGCAGCTTAAATTTGTCTTTCCCTGTACGCAAGACAGTTTAAACTGCATTTGAGATTTTCAAAGAATCGTGTTTTTATAAATAACGCTGTAAATATTTATTAATTTACTAGCTGACCCGGCAAACGTTGTTTTGCCATATTAGGTAATTAGCCTACGACCTATTCTCAGACCTACCGAATATACACGAAAATTCGTTAAAGTGGAAGCCATTTCGGAGGCTCCATATATTAGATTAAACACAAGTTTAGCGATATTTATAGTCAGCCTTAATTTTTTTACGAGGGGTTAATCACGTTCCATTTTACTGTTATCTACCCCGGTTCTTTTGTTTTCCATAGATAAAGTCTTCAAAGATTAACACGTTACAGTATCCATAAAATATAATGAGATTTTTATTCATGTTTCTTGTACCTACGCTTCTTGGGAAGACCCTTGTTAAATTTTATGCTATGCCATTCGTAGTGATTGCACATTATTATTTAACGAACGGCAATTAAATTATTGTCAGTAACTATTATTTATTTTCTCTAGCGGGTCTGTAATTAGGTACCTGTTTTTGTAAAACCCCTTTAATTTTTTAACTTCGTAACATTGGTATAAGAATCTACATTTCGTGTAATTTAGCTTTCTTCTATCTTGGTGAACAATTTTTAAATACCAAGAGTTTATTACAAACATCTGTTGGGTTTACAGTCCTCAGTTTATTGTAACAATCCTCACAGCGTCGCAAAAGTGTAATAAACGTTATCTGAGGCCAACTGAGGCTCGTGGGTCAAGTGTTACAATCGAAATAATACCGACTTTCATTAATAATTATTGTAGGAAAATACCAAATTTACCGTACAATATCACATTCCGAAATTCCTTATTAAATGCACTTCCTTTCAACTGTCACTTTTGAAAAAAAAAACACCACGCAATGCAAAATCACAACCAACATACAAAAAACGGTTCGCAGACTTTTACACAATGCTCATCACTTCCGTTGATAAATAAAATAACACGAAGGAAAACACAAACTGTTCCAAAATATTCGACTACACTATCGTAACTATCGTAACGTATTTACAAACGGCAAACAAGTTTTGGTGACGCGAAGTTGCCCCGGCGCAAGGGTTAACAACTTGACGATGTCAAAGTGACAGTTGAACCAATATGGCGGCTGAAACCGACAGTGGCACCAACATGGCGATCCCAAATGGCCGCCAGTCAACGGCCTTTTCTGTCCGATTGCATGAATGGGGATAGGGCACAAAATATATAAAACAGAAGAATTGACTGAATTTATGACTCGTAGGGCTTCACCTTTACTACATAGAGTCACAATGGATGGACCCAATGTACATATAGGATTATTTTGTTAGTGCAAATTCCTTTCACGTCAGATAGCGTTTGTCATTTACGGCATTTTGTACATAATCTCAACATCTTGCAGCATTCTTTTAGAAAATCCAATGTGCTATTTATTATGTTTCCATTTTTATTATGTTGCAAATTTTTTTCTCTAATCTACAATAAAGAATCACCATTTGCTAGTCTTTTCAACACCGAATTTATATTACTTGTTTCACACTCAGAACTCTTAAATGTTTTACGTAAAAGAAAACATATTTCAATGCCACGATGCCCACGATACTAAAGCACTTTGATTCGTGATCGATTACAGTTTCGAATTAAATACTGAAAATCGCAAATATCTAAAAAAATCTAGCTATTACTTTAAAATCACTGTTTAAAAAGAGGAAAAATACTTACATTTCTTTGAAATATTTCGAAGTTATCTTCAATGAATAATTCTTAGATCGTAATCCGTCTTTAACACAGTCAAAATTAACCTTCTGTTGTTACTATTTTGTAGTGGGACCACGACGAAACATAACTTCCCAAACCCGTTTTTGTTGCGCATCCCCCTCAACATGATTGTAAGGTGAGAGTGAGACGGCACGATCCTATATTGATGATGTCATTTTATCGAGCGGATTCGAGCGAGTCGATCGATTATGCTGAGAGAACTGCTCCTAGTGTATTTGGAAGATAGTGTAAGAATATTTTTATGTGCCTACAGTCTACAGCAGGTCAGCCTTTACATTTTTTTTTGCAAAGTCGTTCTTAACGTAACTGATTAGCGTGCACGTACGTAAAAGTTGATGTGCTGTCAACTGTACACCGGAATAACTGAACAATACACTGCGGAACGATTTCACGATTCCCCTCGACTCATATTCTGTGGAAATGTCTACTGGTTGCCTATTATGATTCCAAAGATAGAGCGCTTTAAAGGTCGGACGGACGGACATACAGACAGACCGACAGACAACGGAGGCAGAGTAATATGGTCTCGTTTGGCACCCTCCGGGTACGGAACCCTAAAAATGAACTAAAAATTCAAAAGTCGTAGAATAAAAGTTGTTATAAGAGACGAAGTCTAACCGACACGATTCAGGTACTGCGCATTTCAGAAATAACTCTATATGAAGGTTTTGTACAGCAGATTAGTGTTTTGTTTATGTATAGCCTATAATACGTCCCACTGCAGGGCACAGTTCTTCTCTCAGAGAGAGTGTATGGGCTTAAACATCACGCGGGCCCACCGCGGATTGGCAATTTCAAGCGCCGAGCTATGTGAACACCTCAGACACTCAGGTTTCCTCACGATGTTTTTCTTCACAATTAGCGAGTTGTATTGCTTACAACTTCACAAGTGTACGTAACTTAGAATGCCGTTGGTACATGCCAGGATTCGGACCCATGACCACCAGAATGTGAGGCCGGCGTTCTACCGCTTGTAAACATGCCATGTAAAATTAAATAAATTAATAAGTAACCAGTCGATTGTACACACCAATGGACAGTATGGAGAGTGAAAGTTATAATTATGTAACGTGATTGTTACTTACGCTTCGGTTACACTCTACCTAACCACTTACTGTTCCTACGGCAACATCACGCTACGTCCTGAATGGGTGTAGTAGTAAATGATGATTAAACGTTAATTGGTAGGCGTGTTAATGATTTGTTAATAACATCGTGATTGTATGCTTAAGACGTCGGCAAATTAATATACTTTTTACAGTTTACGTGGTCGTAGATTTAAAAAAAATTACGAGTTTCCCGTTTCCGGGAATTTCGTTTAATTAATCTTAATTAATTACCGACATGATTGTGAACGTTTACCATCATGTCGGTAATTAATTAAGATTAATTAAGCCTTCTGTTGAAAATACTTGACACTTGAAAAGCTAACACAAAGGAGGGGGGTTATTCTACTTCTCAACACCGGCAACTTTTGTTTTGGGACTAACTCTGAAAACTAACAGCGAAATTAGCAAATAAAATATCTGCCGTTTCATACCCGCTACATTTGCTACTGCAGCATTATAAAAAACTCGAAGTAAAAAAAATCACAATAAAAACCAAATGTTTACTCAATGAACGTCAAAGCTGTTAGTTTCAAAATGAATAGATTATGTGGAGAAGAAGCTAACAAGAAAACTCCTCATTTATTATTTTCCGAGCAGTACCTACTTAGTATGAAGCAGCAATTTTTTTTTCACGATTTTAAAGTTGGTGCCATATTCTTCTTCTTCTTTCTGGTCGTGCCTCATGACTGAGGGACGTGACTATGGGGCAGCTTCCGCCAGCAACGTTTCCATCCGGACCGATTATGCGCCAGATGTACGGCTGCGTGCTCACGTGTTTTTAGGGTTCCGTACCCGAAGGGTGCCAAACGGGACCCTATTATTAAGACTTCACTGTCCGTCTGTCTGGTGTCTGTCACCAGGCTGTATCTCATCTTCCTCTGTGATCTCATGAACCGTGATAGCTAGGCAGTTGAAATTTTCACAGATGATGTATTTATGTTGCCGCTATAACAAAAAATACAAAAATTAGAATAAAATAAATATTTAAGGGGGGCTCCCACTCAACTAACGTAATTTTGTCGTAGCCGTTTTTTGCTCGATATTAATAACGGCAACATGTAGACGCTTGAAATATTCACAGAATGTTTAGTTCTATATTCGGTTAAAAGTAAATTATTAAATTAAAATAAAATAAATATTTATGGGGGGCTCCCATACATCTAACGCTATCTTGCAGTTTTTTCTCGATCTTTGTCTAATTTTGTACAGATTATGGTACGGAACCCTTCGTGCGCGATTCCGACATTCTCCGTTTTTCTTTTTACGCAACCTATGGTTTACTAAAAGTTTATATTTTTGGAGTTGGTGCCCAAAATGTATGTGCTGGTCACGTAACTAGGAACCGGCTCCAAATATACTTTTGTAATAATAATTTGAAGGTCAAATTTGAAGTAGGTTTTTTCAAAATTCCATTACTATCAAATAAATAAATGAACATACTCTTTATGAATGTGACCTGAGGCGTTGCTATTTTTTATAAGAATTAAAAATTGTTAGAATGAACAAGCGGGTGTACAATTCTAAATGCCAGACGTAACAACAAGCCTTAAAATCCTTAAATCGCTTTAAAATCCCAAAGTCCTTTGAAACATGAGTAATTTCTAAATAAGACCATTAGCATATGCGCCAGTTCTGTGGTGCCAACTTGCCAAATAATAATTGCTATGTCTAACAATATTAAACATTCCAAAAATATCTGGTTTCAAATGTTTCTGTGACGTGTCTTGTTGGTATGATAAATGCCTTTCTTTCTTTCTTTAAATATTATACACGGCCGAAAACATTGATGTTGACGTGATCAAAGAAACCTATTAACTTCGTAGCTTTCATTCCTTAATTACCACTCGCTTCACGCTACGAAAATATGATAACAATATCAGGTTAACTTAAGGTACCCACCAAGCAGCTAATATTTTTTCACTATTTTGATAATATGTTTTGCCCTTAGTAGAAATTGTTCGTATTGACGAGAAGATCTCCTATTTTATATCGTCATCAGCCATTTGACGCCCACTGCAGGACATAGGCCTCCCTCGTGGTTTTCCAAGCTTTCCGGTCTTGTACCGCCCGCAACCAGCGACTCCCTACCACCGTAACCGTAAACTATTTTATATTCCTATTCCTTTTTCCCTATTTCCATACCGTGGGTTGTGGGTTTGATTCCCACTTAGAGACGCCGCCATGCATTTATACAAATGGCCTTAGTCTGGGTGTACTTTCATGTTTGTGGTGTCCTGGCTTGATTACCATAGCACAGGGTATCATGGTTTGAAACCAGGACAAGTGATTGTTTTATGTGGAAGTTGCATCCCTTATCACCTTCTTCCAGTCTAAAATCATAATGTTGGAAGAGATCGCTTTTATCTGATGCAGTAATAATGATAAATTACTTCAATAAAATATTTTTTTGCCGTTATCTCAGTTTAAACACCCTTTGCTAAGGGTGGCTGAAAGAGATCTCTCTTAGAGATAAGTTCGCGTTTGTAACAATGCTATGTAATTAATTTTATAATTTGTGATTAGCAATAAAAAATATAATATACCTACTTAAGTAATATACCTACACGTTCTGTGTGGCACCGGATTAAGAATAACGTCACTCCATTTCCTTCCGTGGATGTCGTAGAAGGCGACTAAGGAAATACATTACCAGGAGACGGGCAGCAGCGTCTTCCTGAGATTCCAACCGCATACTGCGATCGCCAACCCGCCTGCCAAGTGTGGCGATTATGGCAAGACCCTTCACGGTTAGGATAACCATGAGGGAGGCCTATGTCCTGCAGTGGGCGTCAAATGGCTGATGATGATGATGAAACACGTTTGTATTTGCTTCAGAAATAGATGTGGTCTCTAAATAACGTTTTTTGGTAGCTGAGAAGGCTAGGTTTGCTGTTGCACTCGAAATTAGTAGTTACACAACCCTTTATAACTTCTTTCGTCATTAAATGTAGTTAAATGTTATATTTTTATAGCGCCTTCATTTGACATAGCTACATAAGGAAATTTTTTAAGGGCGGATACGATGTTCGTACAAAAATGCCCACTATTCCAACTTTTGAATTTACAGTCATTATTAGGTGACTGCCTCGTTGGTCTAGACGTTATAAGGCGCTTAGCTAACAGAGGTCGTTCAATTCAAACTGGGGGCCGAAGTACATTTGTACGAATGGCCTCAGTCTGGATGTATTTTCATGTTTGTGACATCCTTGCCTGGTTACCATAGCACAGGGTATCCTAGTTTGGGACCAGGTCAAGTGATTGTATTGTGTGGAAGTTATTATTATTATTATAGGTAAAAAAATCCTCAAGTTGATAGTTTAACTTTTTGTAATCCCAAACTGTATATTACAAAAGTTTTCTCATATCTTGAGGTCACTTGAGGAGCACATAACTTTTTCCTATTCATAATGATTTAGTGTCATTTTCTTAATGTGATGCAAATTATATCGAACCAAACTATGAAACCCTCAAATGAGCCACATTTCAGCGGAAGTTGGAAGCTGATACAATAATGGCTCTTATTTGTCAGAACATAAGAACGAGAATTGAATACGGTATAGCTATTCTACTTCAGAATACTGCCTCAATCTTTAGAATTGTTTGAAAAGTTGAAGCGGAATATATTTGACGACATCTGTTGTCCAAATTCGACTAAGTTGACAAATATTAAGATTAAGGCACTGATAACAGGCAATGGAGCTAATACACCCTTACAGTTTAAACAATGTTTAGTAAAATCTGGTTAATCTAAAGCATTTTTTGCGAAAATTGATGTAAGTCCCCTAGGGCCTTATTTATAAAAACAGGATTTCTTAAGACGCTCCTCAGATGCAGTTTAAATAGTCTGTGGTAAAGGGAAAGACGTAAGCACAGATTATTTAAACTGCTTTTGATGAGTATTTTCGAGGAATTGTGTTCCTATAAATACGACCGATACGTTCTAGGTTATGTTTTCTAAAAATAGCTATCACGATTACTGAGATTTATGATGGTCATCATCATCATCAGCTATTTGACGCCCTCTGCACGACATTGGCCTCCTTAGTGGTTTTCATAACCATGAGGGGTTTTGCCATAATCGCCACGCTTGGCAGGCGGGTTGGCGATCGCAGTATGCGGTTGGAATCTCAGGAAGACGCTGCTGCCCGCCTGCTGGTGCAATTGCGCTTAGTCGCCTTCTACGACACCCACGGAAGGAAATGGAGTGACGCTATTCTTAATCCGGCGCCACACGGAATGATGGTCACTTTTTGCAAAAACTTATTATAAAAGAAGATATGAATTGTTCCATTGGTGGTGCTTTGAATACTTCAGACACTCAGGTTTTCTCACGATGTTTCTCAAATGTGCGTGACTTAGAAAACAGTGTCATTCGTACATGCCGTGATTCGAACCCATACGTTATATTCACTACTCTTCGCCAAATATCTCGAACACCACTCTTGCGGAAATTATCTATGTCACTGAGGCCCCAATTATATTTCAGCGAGTCCCGCTAAAGCTTCGGTCACACACAGCTGCTATCCGCTGCGAGAGCACTCGCCGCGATTACAACAGTCGGTCTAACCGTTTATTTAACTTTTGACAGCTCAATTTACGTTCTACGAAGTTACCGATTCGATTTTGTATGATAATCGATTTGAATTAGGCTGAAGTTTTAATCGATTGATTGCATTGCTATTTTATTTTGTAATTTTTATAGTTTGTCTATCTGAGCGTAATAAACTAAAAACTACCCAACGAGCTTTCATATTATTTTTGTATAATATTTAAACCTAATTTCTTATAGTATAGATCTTTCTGATAAGATAGGTTTATATTTTTATAGAAAATCAACTTGAATAGTTTTAGCGACATAATCTACTCTTTATAATATTGCAACAAAACACGTCGCATCACTATTGTGAAAAAATAAAGGTGACCATGAAGTGTTACATTTCTTGCCTATGGTTTCTTGTCAAATAAATAAGGAACTTCATAGATGTGCATCTGTCAAAAGTTAAATAAACGATTGGACCGATAATAGTCGCAGCGACAATTCACTACCTGCCTGTCACACACAGCGAGTGCGCATTGCGCAGTGAGCATGCGCAGCGTGTATAATTGAACATGCTCAATTCTAGTACCGGCGACTTCAACTCGCGGCTAGTGAATCTAGAAGAAGAAGAAGAAAGACTTTTTGTTATACCAACAAGACACATCACAGAAACAAAATAAACAGAAAGAAAACTAAATACACAACAGACAAAACAAATAAAAAATGTAAATAAAAAAAAATAATACATATTAATATTGAATACTATGTATTAGCATGGCGAGTCATTAAAAAATACTATAAAAGAAAATCTACTCGCAGCGATTAGCCTGTCACACATAGCGAGTAGGCACTCGCGGCGATTAGTCGCTGTGTGTGACCGAAGCATAAGCCTCAGTTATGTCCTTAGAGTGTACATTCATTACATTACAAGCCCTCACTGCAAGAGCAATAGCGGCTAGTTTCCTCTGCTCTCTCCACAGCACTGGTGGTTATTTCCTCAAAGTTTTCCCTCTGTGGTCGGGCTTTTTTATCCGACTGCGCCAAAAAAGGGTGGCTAATATTTTTCAAGCCAAAGAACGACACAACACGTGACGTCACGTAAAATCAAAATGACGACGTCATCTGTCAAACAATGACGAATGTATGGAATAATAAGTAAAGATATGTATAACTTTCTGATACTCTTGGGTCGTCCATTAATCACGTGACGTTTTTTCGCGACTTTTTAACCCTCCCTCCCCCATAGTGATACATCGTGAGGTTTTAGACTATCCCTCCCCTACTACCCAAAATCACGTGTATTTTTTTGGTACAAAGCATTGAGATGCTTTCAAAACATTAAAACATTAGCAATTTCAAGCGGGACCTCAGACAAACAGGTTTCCTACTATAACTTCACGAATGTCCGTAACTTAGAAAACAAAGTCACTGGTATACATGCCGGGATTCGAATCCACGACCTCCCGAATAAGAATCTCCGCTTCCACCTGCTTTTTTCTTACTTATAACTTTTTTGGCGGTCGGGTTTTTGACTTTATGTAGTTTTTTTTTTAAATTTGCGCCATGCAAATGTATGCAAATTGGAGCAAACAAGGGAGACGTCATTATTGGTGGAGAGGCGCTTAATTTGAGGCTTGAGGACGCTTGGCCATTGTTAAGTCGTGTTCCCAAGCGCCTGTTTTTCAGCAAACAAAACACAAAACTGCAGCCAGGGCCCTGTTTCATATAAATTAAATTGACAGACATTTGTCAGTGAACAATTCACAGTCGTAGTAAATACCTAATGCGTTTCAAAAAGAACTTACAAACGTCGCGTAAATTACGCGAATCAAAACTGATGTTTTATGAAACATCAGTTTTGACCGGCAGTCACGAAAAGTAACTACGAAAAGTCTCAATTCACCCTTATTATGTTGCACAATGTGTTTTATAAAGCAATTGTAGTGACCGGTAGTAAACTGACAGAACCACAATTAGTAGAAATTTCATGAAAAGATGCGTTTCAAATTTTTTTAGCCGACTTAAAAAAATGAGGAGGGTATCAATTCTTTGTTATGTTTTCGCATAACTCCGTCAAATCTTAATCGATTTCGACAATTCTTTTTTTGTTCGAATAGATGTAACGTCCCATTGGTCCCATTTTAATTTGGTGAAGATCTGATGAAGACTTTCAGGGATGGGGAACGGAACTCTTCAATGGACAGCAGTAAATAAGGCCCAATGGGGTCCATCCTTTAGTAATATCCGTATGTTTCATAAAATAGCGTAAAAGTAGTCCCAAGTTAATTTGGTGATGTTTTGGTGAAGACTTTCAGAGATGGAAGTTGAGAACATAAATATTTTAATTTTAATAACGATATTTTTTACCCACACAATATCCAACATGCAACCCGCGTCCACTCATGACTGCGGTCGGATTGAGTATAGAATATATAATTATTTGTAGCCGTCGTTTGTCACGAACTTTATGAAATAAACTTGTATTGGTGTCCACATAGAGTACATCAACAAATGTTAAGTCGTTCTGATGGTTTACGACCCCGGCACATGTCAAAATGACAGTATTTTTTTGCATCGATTTAAAAAGTAGACTTTAGATACATATAAGAAACAATAAGAAGATCCTACATTCTAAGATAGATTCTCCCTTCTTGGTTAGTCTCCTCAACATCAATTGTTATTTTAGAACCCGTAAATACAGTCCATTTCACCTGCGCGTGTATAAGAACAACACCTCGTATTACAACCCTATTTCTAGAATGTGTCGTCTATATAACAACCTGTTCGCCGAATTTCCTGGTATTGACATATTTGAACCAAGGCCTTCAAAATTCATCAAAATTATTAGTTTTATAATATCTAACCCGTCTTCGTCCAACGCTTTACCCATTAATTAAATAATTAAAGCTGCTTCAGTTCTAAATTATCTACTTTATGTTCAATTTAGGCTTAATGTTTTAGATTAAGTACTGCATATCCCACTTCCATTTTGGCAAACTTCTATGTTTACATACCTTGGACTACAGTCCAGAACACAAATAGTTTATTTCTAAGTTTATTTTGTATAACAATCGACTGTATTCTGTTTTGTAGACTAAATAAAATAAAATAAAATAAAATAAAATAAAATAAAATAAAATAAAATAAAATAAAATAAAATAAAATAAAATAAAATAAAATAAAATAAAATAAAATAAAATAAAATAAAATAAAATAAAATAAAATAAAATAAAATAAAATAAAATAAAATAAAATAAAATAAAATAAAATAAAATAAAATAAAATAAAATAAAATAAAATAAAATAAAATAAAATAAAATAAAATAAAATAAAATAAAATAAAATAAAATAAAATAAAATAAAATAAAATAAAATAAAATAAAATAAAATAAAATAAAATAAAATAAAATAAAATAAAATAAAATAAAATAAAATAAAATAAAATAAAATAAAATAAAATAAAATAAAATAAAATAAAATAAAATAAAATAAAATAAAATAAAATAAAATAAAATAAAATAAAATAAAATAAAATAAAATAAAATAAAATAAAATAAAATAAAATAAAATAAAATAAAATAAAATAAAATAAAATAAAATAAAATAAAATAAAATAAAATAAAATAAAATAAAATAAAATAAAATAAAATAAAATAAAATAAAATAAAATAAAATAAAATAAAATAAAATAAAATAAAATAAAATAAAATAAAATAAAATAAAATAAAATAAAATAAAATAAAATAAAATAAAATAAAATAAAATAAAATAAAATAAAATAAAATAAAATAAAATAAAATAAAATAAAATAAAATAAAATAAAATAAAATAAAATAAAATAAAATAAAATAAAATAAAATAAAATAAAATAAAATAAAATAAAATAAAATAAAATAAAATAAAATAAAATAAAATAAAATAAAATAAAATAAAATAAAATAAAATAAAATAAAATAAAATAAAATAAAATAAAATAAAATAAAATAAAATAAAATAAAATAAAATATTACATACGTCCAGCCTACAGCCTGCAGGGCACAGGGCTTCTCTCAAAAAGAGAAAGAGAGAGAGTATGGGCTGAATCCTCACTTCTGCCCACTGCGGTTTAGCGATGTCAAGCCACTCAGGTTCACTCACGATGTTTTCCTGCGAGTGGTATTGCTACTACAAATTCACAAACATAACTTAGAAAACGAAGTCATTGGTACGTGCCGGGATTAGGTATAACCTCCAACCTCTTGAATGCGAAGCAAGCGTCTATCAACCGCGCTCTACAAGGTACAAGGGGCTGACAAGGGCTAACTAGCGCCGCCAACGACCAAAAAATCACATCTTCTTTCACAATCCGTTTTTGCAAAAAAAGTGAACGACAAAAATGTCTGTGTTGGTAACAGCAATTTTTAGAACCTACAGCTTAGAAATTAGGTTTAAGAATCTAAGAATCTAAATCTAGTACCTAAATGAAATTATGGCCTAGGTTCTTGGCCCCAGGTTGTAAGTTCTAAAAATAGCTATCACTAATACAGAAAACTCCGTCACTCACTTTTTTGGAAAAATGGATACAAACGAAGATGTGATTTTTTTTTTCATTGGCTGCGATAGTTAGCCCTTATTAAAATAAATATGTACATAACTTTCACAAAATTCTGGTCCCATGGTAGGATACCATGTGCCATGGTAATCAGGCAAGGACAGTGAAATACTCTCGGACTGAGGCCATTTGTACACTTTATTGTACGGCCGCCCCCATGTGGGAATCGAACCTACGACCTCTGGAATGGTAGGCAATCAGACGTGATACCGCTAGATCAAAGAGGTACTAATTAGGTACCCTACTTACTTTCGATGAAATACAACACTTTGATTAGATAAAACTAAAATGAGAGAACTTCGTCTAGGAACGACTAAAGTAAAATTGGCGAACCTAACTTTTCCACTTTTTATTCCCTCTCTTAGTTCGAATGTTCAACAGAAAATCCTTTAATCTATCTGAAAACCAAATTAAACTTCCTGAAAGTGCACGCGAAAGGCAGGCTTATTTCAAAGGCGATAGGGTGTTTTAATACTGTGAAAGACGGCTGGTTAGTTGGATTCAATGACTATCAACGTTGGGATCGGCTTTAGGTCGTCCGTTTTCATCAGTTTAATCGAAAACAGTACTATAGCTTGTACTCTATACTATAAAATACACAGAAAGACGAGCCCCCTCCTCACGCTTCTATGCCAGATGAGGAGATAATGACCAATATATTGACGATACGTACTCTTATTTATGTAGATCTATCGACCCAAATAATGTCTGGAAGAGATCGTTCTAAACGATAAGACTGCCAATTGTATACCTACCGTTATATATATATGAAAATGGATTATTTTAATGATATTGTAGCAGTTTTTCATTGCCTGAAAACGCGGATGAAGCGACGTTTTCTAAAAATGAAAAGCAATTCTGTTCTTCTCAAGAGTTACGCGATGGTAAATTCTGCCACCATCTACAGGGTTGTAAAAGCTCAGGTAGGAAATCGGGCTATCCCGAAACCAAAAGACCCCGGTTCGAGTCCAGGATGTCTCCAGTTAGATTATATTTTCCCTTTTTTCCCCCTTTTTTTCCATGGTATCTAAATATAATTTCCAAAAAACACGATTAGCCAAAAACACAATACCAGGGTCATCCAGGTACTTGTAACAATATGAGTAAACTTTTGATAAATGTGGTCTGACGGTTTGATGGATAATTGAATTGCGGATATTCAAGGCATATTAGCATACTCTCTCTCTGAGAGAAGGCCTGTACCCTACAGTGGGACGTATATAGGCTTATGAAGGCATATTTTTCTTATCCTGTGCAACAGTTTTTCATTGAGAAAATTTTATTCCAAAATTTACAATTTTGGAAACAATTTTTTTTTAAACTATCGGAAAACCAAAATATATATAAAATGACAGTAATTTTATTATCTATGAAACCCTTAGATCGTTTTTATCAAAGTATATTAATTTTATTACAATCACAAAAAAATGTAAGATTGTGCGAGCGAGAGAGCATGCTCCACGTAAGAACAGCCTTAAGTTAAAGTTAGAAATTCCTCTTTTAACGTATATTTAAACGTACCGAAAAGCCGTTCTTCTAAGTTCTTCTACATAGAACAGTTAGTGACTCAGTGCACGCCAGCAAGGCTAGTCGTCAATCGTATAATGAATGCGAGATGCTCTCCAAATTGATTCTACCGACATCGCTCAGATTTCCTCACTGAAATTAGACCTGGTTTTTCATTAAACGAAGCTAAGTAATAAACATGCTACTGTTACCAGAAGGTAATGGACGAAATTGGCAGGAGATCGATGGTGTGATGGAAAGAGGCTTTTGATCAGCAGCGGGCTTGTTATGAAATAAAAAAATCTAATCAATCTATCTGAGGCATAGAACAGTCTGTTCTGTGATGTGAGGTGTCATAAGTGTTCGAATACCTCAGCGCTTGAAATTACCAATCCGCTGAGGGAACGCGTGGTAATTAAGCCCATACTCTCTCTCTCTCTCTCTCTGAGATAGGGTTTTTGCCTTGCAGTGGGACGTATAGAGGGCGTCCCACGGCTATGCCAAAAGGAGGGATAGTACCTTGAATATTGTAGATGGAAGATTTTACTGAAAGGAGTCTTTATCTTAATCTAAAAAGCAATTTAAACTGCATTCATAGATATTTAAATAATTTCGGGAATCGAACCTGCTATACGAGAAAAAAAATTACCCTGTAGCTTTACCATACTGATCGAAAGGCTTCATCATAAGGATTATTTTTTAATAAATAACATAGCGTCAGAAATAAAAGGAAGACCATGAAATTTCAACATTTGATCTGAAATTATGTTCAGAAAAATGAAAAGCTCGCAGATGAAAAAACTAAAACAAAAACTGGCCAATTGCGTGTCGGGCCACGCGCATTGCAGGGTTCAGTAGAACTCTTTTATACAATTAACAACTTAATCAAAGTAATTTTCAATGGAATTTGTTCGAAGTTTCTTTTTCTAAGTTGGTCGCCTATTATTCGTTAACTTGTAAAGCCTACTTAGCCGTGTTAGTTTTCCTTTTAAGTTAATTATGTGTGCCTTAAATTTTTTCACGTTTCTAGAATCAACCGTTTAGCCAGGAGAGGAGGGGGGTCACCCTACTCTAACAAAAAACCTTTTCCCTCATCAAAAAACGTTTTTCTGCACCCACAATATTTTTAAACGACCAATCTAACAATACCCCACACTACGGTGTAGGGAGGAAAAAAAATTGCATCCCTAATTTAGGTGTAGGGGAGATTATTATTATTATTATTATTAATACGTTTATTGCACGTAAGTAAAAATACAATGTCAATGTGGTGGACTTAATGCTATGTAGAGCTGATTCTTGATTTCTAATTTATAATTACAATCACGAAAAATGTTAAATTGTTCGAGCGAGACAGCTTGCTCATCGTCAGAACAGCCTTAAGAGGCTCCATGCAGTAACACTAGCGCCACCAATGCAAATCATATTTTTTTACTGGTCAATTTTGCAAAAAGTGTCAGACCGATCTCTCAATAACGTTAATACAGTGGAACGGCGATTATCCGAACTAATCGGGGGCATGGGTGTTCGGAAAACCGGTTTATTCGGATAATCGAACCACGTAAATATGTACTTGTTTAACAAAAACCATATTTAATAATTATTTCAAATCTAATCAAATCAAATTTTTTTTTATTCAAAGTAGCACAGAAACTGCGACTTAATGAACGTTACAAGTTAAACTACGTGTCCATTTCAAAATCTAGATCATTTTGGAGAAAAAATGGACAAAAATCATTTCTATCATCTTTATCGCAGTGGCAAGTAGGAATTAAACTTATTTTCAAACGAAGACAGCGTGTAATAAGATGCATAAATAAATACCCAAAAGGTACAATCAACAAATAAAAAAATATTTAATTTAATCTTCGTCTGCTGAAGGAAGCCCCACCTACTTAAGAACAGCTAGGCCACGCACTTTTTCGAGGACTGGTCGCATAAAGTTTGTGCTTCTAACCACCGCAAGGCAGTATCTAAGCAAGTAAATGCTTCAGAAGCAGCGGGTGTGTTTTCATCTGCATTATCTGACTCACTAGTTAATGCATTCTGGTGGCGTCAGACGTGAAGTCTACAATTTCACTATCCTGCATTATTGGGTGCCCTTTATCTTCATCGAAGACATACAGCCATTAGTTGGGAGAAGCGAGGTTCGTAGCCAGTTCAATTAAGCGGTCGTCCGGATGATCGACGTTCGGATAATCAACGTTCTACTGTAGTGATTTCGAGGACCCAACATTGACATACATTTTATTCTTGCCTATGGCTCTAGAATTAGAATATTCTAGAATAGAGCCATGGGGAAGAATAAAGCCCTAGGGCTGGATAGACACCTGTGAACTGTACATTAATATTACACACGAGATAGGACGATCTAAGTTCAGTGTAGGACTGAAGTTAATGAAACGTAAAACCTAGGGAGCATGCTGGCTCGCTTGAGGGCAATTAATTCAGAGAGGCTCAGTTCACTTCAAAAGGTTGGATTTAGATTTCAAATCAAACCGGTCTCTTTTCACCTTTGTTGTTCTGATACATGAAGATCGTTTAAGGAACTGAGTATAATCTTAAAACATTACATAAACTCACGCCTGTATCCCGGAGGGGTAGGCAGTGACCAGGGTATGCCACTTGCTACGATCCCAACAGACTTCGTTCGCTTCATCAACATTCATTAGTCGTTGCATGCACGCACGCTGGTTTAGGGTACTTTTAATCTTGATCTTCGCCTTGAAATGAAAAACTGTGCGAATTCTTCTCGAAGTGGCCAATTCAGCTCGCCTTTGTGCATACTATTTCTTATGTAATGTCCTGTTCAATGTTTCGTGTGCAATAAAGTATTTTACATGGTTCAAGGAACAAAGCAAATAGTGCAGCTTTTAATTACGATTCATCCATATTTCAGTCTGGTTGGGAGACTAATTCCTCTTCAAAATTAATGGCGTACCCGCCGTTAGTCCAGAAAACACAATGAAATTATATCTATTCATGAGTTGAAATGAGCGGAGCGGTTTCGATTATACGGCACTCTAAGCTGTCACAAACTAGGTTCAGGTGCAGAAGATTCATGACTGCCTCGTTGGTCCGGCAGTAACACGTTTGATTACATTCTTTTTGATAAAAATTGGCAGTCCCTGGTCTCTGCCTACCCCTCTGGGATACAGGCGTGAGTTTAAGTTATTTAAGGAATCAGGTTTGACTCTATTATAGAGTGTGTTGGAGACAACCATTTTTAGGATTCCGTAGTCAGTAATCCAGTCTGTCGTTGGATTGATTGTTTAAAAATATTGTGGGTGTAAGAAAACCATTTTTCGATTTAAAGGTCCGTTGCGAAATATTAAGCTTTAAAAACGCTATTTTTTGTTAGAGTAGGGCGTCCCCCGTCCCTGTCCTGTTGATAGTAGAAACGTAAAAAATTCCAGGGCAGTGGCCCATATTATAATAAACTTTAAAGGAAAAATATCACGGCTAAGGAAGCTTTACTAGTTAACAGTAATAGTTCGAAAACTTCGCACAAATCTCATTGAAAATACTTTGATGAAGTTGTTAATTGTGTAAAGCAGGTACAATGCGCGTCCTACAATACCCTACAATGTACTTACTTGAATTTTATTTATATGTATTTTCAGGGTTCCGTACCCAAATGGTAAAAGACCCTGAGACTCCGCTGTCCGTCCGTCCGTCCTTCTGTCACTAGGCTGTATCTCATGAATCGTGATGGTTAGACAGTTGAAATTTTCACAGATAATGTATTTCTGTTGCCGCTATAGCAACAAATACTAAAAAAAATAAATAAAATAAATATTTAAGGGGGACTCCTATACAACAAAAATATTATTTTTATTTTTTTTGCAGTTTTTTGCTCGATATCTATAATGGCAATAGGTAGACGCTTGAAATATTCAAATGTAATATAGATAATAGTCCGGAACCCTTCGTACGCGAGTCCGACTCGCACTTGGTCGGTTTTTTTACGTCGTTGTAAGAATGTCGCTTCAAGGCTACGCGCACATGCGTATAAATTGCGTGATATTTTATTTTATGTTATTTTCTATAATAAACACAGATAATGTTTCTCTTAGTGAGCTGTTGTGGCAAATAAGATGGAAGCTTACAATGCATTAACATAATCTGGACCCTGCGTCTATAAGCTTCTTATGACTATTCTGCTGAATTTCCTCAACCAGCGAGGAACTCTAACTTCTGTTCTGTCATAACATCATCCCCCGTTTTTTCTCGCCGTGAAAAAAGTTCCACGACCGCTATGAAAAGCAAGCTGAAATCGAGATTGATGTGAGGGAAATTGGGTCACTGTTGTTCGCGAATTGCGCGCACAAATAAACTTTTTGAGATATGATCTGACTTCAAGCTGTGTCTCCGTCTAACGCCATTTCGTTTGTTGGTCCAAAGTTGTTTGACAGTTAACGCTTAAGTTGTGAAGAAAACAGAGATCTATGGACCGCGCCAGACAGACTTCCCAAGACGTAAATATAATCCGTTGATTATGGCCTCAGTCTGGGTGTATTTCCAAGTTGTAAGTAGGCCTTGCCTCATCATCATCAGCCATTTGACGCCCACTGCAGGACATAGGCCTCCCTCATGGTTTCCCTAACCATGAGGGGTGTTGCCATAATAGCCACGCTTGGCAGGCGGGTTGGCGATCGCAGTATACGGTTGGAATCTCAAGAAGACGCTGCTGCCCGTCTCCTGGTAATGTTATTTATAAAAAAATATATTTTATAAAAAAATTCCTTAGTTGCTTTCTACGACTAGGACTAGGCCTTGCCTACTTACAATTATATTACAGGGTATCCTAGTTAGGGACCCAGGACAAGTGATTGTGTTGTGTGAAAATTATTATTATTATTAACTACATGTTTATATTTCCAGGTATGTGATGTCCTTGATTTGTTTCCATGGCACAGGGTATCCTAGTTTGGGATCCAGGACAAGTGATTGTGTTGTATGAATGTTGTTACTATTATTAACTACATGTTTATGTTTCCATTTATGTGTTCTCCTTACCTTGTTATCATAGCACAGGGTATCCTAGTTTGGGATCCAGGACAAGTGATTGTGTTGTGTGAATGTTGTTACTATTATTAACTACATGTTTATGTATCCATTTATGTGTTCTCCTTACCTTGTTATCATAGCACAGGGTATCCTAGTTTGGGACCAGGTCAAGTGATTGTATAGTGTGGAAGTTATTATTATTATTATTACAAAATTTTGTAATAACCTCCTCCTTCCCTCCGCATCTCCTTTTTAAAATGACTTAGTTTGGTCATTTGAGGAGAGTTTATCTGGTGCAGAGTATACTCCCCTTCGAGGCAGTTTTCTGTTTTATAATAGTACATTACGATACTAGTGCAAAAAGTAGGAAATTCGCAACGAGTGGCGATAAATTAAAACACGACCGAAGGGAGTGTTTTATATCGACACGAGTTACGAATTACCTATTCGCGTGTATCGTACAACGTTTTATAGTACATATGGCCCTTTGAAGTTTCGACATAGGCACGTAAAGTGCTCATTATCGCACTAGTGCGGTAATGTAGCACCATATGTACTATAAATAACATAATAAAACTCACGCCTATATCCCGGAGGGGCAGGCATAGACCAAGGTTTGCCGCTTGTCACGATTCTGACAAACCTTTGACTCTTCATCAACATTCATTAGGCGTGCTACGTCCGCGCCAGGTCCGCACCGTGCCAGATCAGTGGGCTTCGCGCCTTACACGCTGCATGCACGCACGCCGGTTTCGGGTACTTTTTATCTTGCACTTCGCTAACATTCCCTTCACATCACCTAGTTGGTCGAAATATGTCTATCCGGGACGTCCCCTTACGGACCTTCCACCCACATTCGCTTTTTATATTTCTTTCGTCAATCTTTGTCCTTTCATCCCTTCCACGTGTAAAAACCATCGCAATATTCCTTTCTCAATTGTAGTCACTACCGCCTCTTTCAGTCCACAACTTTTTCTAATCACACTTCTGCGTGTCTACGATAGTGTGCTTAGAGAAAGCTACAGCTAAAAAAATTTAAAATATATTTTTGAAAATTTGTAATATACTCGTACGTTAAACGAATTACATTGAAGCTTAGCCGAGTAGTCCTCTACGTATACGCGAGCAAGCTACACACGAACCCCCTGAAAATAAGGTTGAAAATCCAAAGTTAAGCCTACCCCGTTTCACACGCGAACTATTTGAGTTTCCGACTGAATTTAATTGCCATCAAAGACCGGACCACCATATGCTGCCGAACTCGGAAGTAACCGTCACGCCGCCCTGGCACCGTATGGCGTAGTTCACACACTATTTTGAGCAAAATAAAGGACTATCCACATTACGACGACGGGCTGGCGACATAATACGAATAATAACTTTCATAGGATGTAAACAATCAGCACAAATCTACATAACATAAGCAACCTATATACGTCCTACTGTAGGGCACAGGCCTACTCTCAGGGAGAGAGTATGGGCTTAATCACCACGCGTGCCCGCCGCGGATTGGCGATTTCAAGCGCTGAGGTATGTGAATAGCTCAAACACTCAGGTTTCCTCTCGATGTTTTCCTTCGCGGTTAGCGAGTGGTATTGCTACTGTAACTTCATTTTTCTATAAATCTACACTAATATTATAAATAGAAAGAGTTTGTAAGTTTGTACTAAATGTAGTACTAAACCGGTTAGAAAATACTTTCACCAGTTAGAATAGACCTGCAGGGTGGACATAGGATACAACATATAGACAAATCCGTTTACCACGCGAACGTAGTCGCGGGTACTGCTAGTCTAACATAAACATAAAACACATCACTAAAAAGGCAAAAATAATAAACAGAAATAAAATATAACCAACAAATCCGATTGCTGAGCTTTGACTGCTAAGCAGGCAGGACCAAATTAGGTACCTCGTAATGAGTTAAATTATGGACTTTGGAGCCCGCCTACTTATAGTAGTTAATGCCCACTAGTCGGGTTGTGGGTCATTCTTTGTTGTTTCAGTTTTTTTATTTTTGCCCTTTCAGTGATTATTTTTATTTTCATGTTGCATTTATGCTGATTTTATATAATGGCCCATGACACTCGCGCAAACGCGACTAATCGATTGAGATGTTATTTGTCAAAATCTGACCACTGATTAAAAACTTATGAGGGACCATAAAATAGGGCACATACTTACATACATGCATACAAGCCAAACACATTATCCTCCTTTTGGGATTCACAGCAGTCGGGTAATAAACCTTAAATACTTACGAAGGACTACAATACAATGAGTGCAAGAAAGCACGTGACGAGCCCGTCGGTCACATGTGGCCGGGTATTGTAGTCTTTAATCTTAAACGTATTTAAGGTTTATTTTAGTTAATATCCCGCCCGCACGTCGCCGGCTCGTGACAATGTGGGTGGACCTTTATTTTATTTTAGATTGAAATCGTGCCATTCGCACGTCGCCGGGCCGTTGTAACGTGGAGAGACCTTAAATCCTTCTATCTACCAATTAAAATACCATATAAGTATAGTCCTTTCTACAAAATTCACACTCAAAAACGGCCCCAGTCCTCCCAATTAGTCTTTGCTTTACCAATGAAATGAGCGCAAGATGTGCTGCAGAGTAAATCAATCTGTGATTGTTTTATAACTAAATACCTACACTAGTACACAATATCGATATAAATTCAAAATAAAAAAAAAACATTGTAAAAACAAACGGCGTTATTTATAAAAACACGATATCTCTAAAACACTCCTCAGAAGCAGTTTAAATATTCTGTTGTTAAGTCTTTTCCTTTACCGCAGACTATTTAAACCGCCTCTGAGAAATGCTTTAATTAATCGTGTCTTACATACAAAAAGCCCTCTCTTACCTTTTGTGTACGGAACCCTAAAAATGGTTACATACATAAAAATTCAGTAATGTGGCTAGATAACTCCCAGGGCTAGCCGACTGAACGTGGGAAAATGCCTTTTTTAACGTCAACTCATTGTTTGGAGACTATTTGTCGTATAATGGGCAGGATAATTAAGGTTTATGGTTATCCAAAACGTATGCGGAGGCGAAGTCAACTAAAGTAAAACTCTTTATGCGACAAAAGCACTTATATCGTAAGTAATAAGAGTAAAACGAATCCGCGTGGTTGATTGCAGTTATAAGGTTAGAAGATGAGAAAAAAGGTATAATGCCCGCAAGTAACTTGAACAAAATAAATGGCTTTGACTTAGACGCATTGGACTGTGATTGCACTGGACTTCGCATTGGACGTATTTCGGGTGCCATTCACCGGCCTTTAGCTTACTTAAATATCAAATAAATTAAATAAAAATGCTCTTTGTGTCATGTCCACAGCAAACTCGGCCCGACTACGGATTTTTCTCCAAGTTATCTGTCGGGACTTATACCAGTGATATTGTTAGATGTATATAAAAATGTGAAAGTTATATGTTTAGATGTTTGTGTGTTTACCGGTACGTATAAACGGCTGCACGGAATTCGATGAACTATGGCACGCAGAGAAGCCATAAGTCAGTTGACATAGGTTTTTATCCGAATCGCACGTAACGTCGTGGGCAAATTAATTGGCTGTAACGTGGCTGTAACAATGTTTTTTTATTTAAATTTTCTGGGTAAAACGGGTTAAAACGTGATTATGTATTACTTGTTAGGTATGCCTTCAACGTGACCAAAAATGAAGTAAAATAAGTAACTTATTATTTCTTTCTAGTACCCAAACGCAATATGACAATTTTACGTAAAACTATTGTGAATGACTGGGTGAACGAATCCGGGGGAAATCTGGTACAGTGATAGATTATTAGTCTGGAATAGCACATATTAGGCTGCTTTTTATCCCGGAAAAATACACGTCAAACATTTCTACGCGAGCAAAGTCGCGGGCAACAGCTAGTAATAATATAAAATAAATAGTAGCAGTAATTCTGCCAAGTCAGTCGGTATCAGGTTACGAATAACGATAACACAAAAGGATTCCATTGCGTTGACTCATACTGTTACACGTCTGACATTCCAATTATTTTATGATTACGGTTCCTTGGAATAAAGACTTTCTTTGAGAGGATGACCTAGGTATGTGAGTACTCACATACCTAGTCGACAATACATCAACATTTTACATACCTACCATGCCTATTTCATAGAACTGCAATTTATAGTTTATTATGACAATTCGATGTAATCTACATTGCCGTCTTCCTATTGTTAATCTGTTGGATAATCGGGTGTGCAGTGTACATCGAATTGTCATCCTACTAATATTATAAACGTGAAAGTTTGTGAAGATGTTTGGATGTTTGGAGGTTTGGATGTTTGGATGTTTGGATGTTTGTTACTCAATTACGCAATAACGGCTGAACGGATTTACATGAAACTTGGCATACAGATAGACAAAGACCTGAATTGAAACATAGATTAGATTACAACACTTTATTGTACACATCAGAAAACAAAATACATTAAAAGGTTTACATGTCTAAGTTTTGCCGTATACAATTGGCGGACATATCGCTAAAAGCGATCTCTTCCAGACAACCTTAGGATGGGACATAGCATATTTGATGTCCCGGCAATGCGTCCCCGTGGGATAATATTTATTTTGAGATTAAAATAGATGGCGTTGTGCGAGCGAACGTTGTGTTTTAAAAATAGATGGCGTTGTGCAAGAATTAATTGTATAAACGAATTCTGTGGCGGCACGAAGTTCGCCGGGACAGCTATTAGTAAATAATGAATTGTAGTTCTATTGAATTGGGCCCAGGGACCTATTTAATAATAGGTTTTAAGTCATGGTTTAGTATGAAAACTCGATGTACATTGCAAAGACGATTAGCCCACAGACTAACAAGGAGGAAGTGTCTTCTATGCAATGCACATCGAATTATCGTGGTCCTGTACAATAATTGTACATTATAGAATTGTCAGAATCGTGTGTTTATAAATAAGACTATGAGAATGTTAATCATTTGGCGATTTATTGGAAGTGGTTACATTTTTTATATTGAGGAAATAGTTGTAATAGTTTTTGTGATAATATCATTATTGCGTGATATATAGTACCTACTCTTTGTGAAGACCATTATATCCAGAATTAACAAAAGGACACTTTAGGAATCGCATTCGTAGGGTGCCAATGTTAAGACATAAGCCAGCATAGTTTTAGACATCTGTCCGTCCGTCTGTTTTATCTTACAGCTAATAATGTCATATACATAAAACTGTAAATTTAAACAAAAAAATTAGAAACTTTCTTTTCTAATTTTGAAACTTGTAAAACAATAAAATTTTGATGATGTTTTTACAAAAAAGTAAAAACATAAACAATTGCTGTATTTCAGGAATTGCACACTCCATCCATGTAACAACAATATTCTTATTCCAAATTAGTGTTGATTATTTAATACTTAATATTATGCCTCACTGTTTTTTATTTATCTATTCTATACTAATAATAAATCTGTAAGGGTCGGTCATGGAGTAAGTTAGTTTGTTTTCAGAGATATTGTGTTTATAGGCTCAATATATAAACATAAACATAAACATTTACATACAGGCACATACATTGCTTCTGGTCCCACACTAGGATACCCTATGATACTGAAACTAATTTCACGATTTTTAGAATTTTTTTCTGTATGTGTGTATGTATGTATGTATGTTCCTCCATAACTCTTAAACCAATTATCCGAATTTGATGAAATTTGGTATAAAAACATATAGACATTTGGGACACAGGATAGGCTATTTAAATTCTAGCTCCAGTTATGATAAGACGTGGCCCCCATACAAATGCTGCTTCGTAAAAATCGAAATGTACGCGAACGGAGTCGCGGGCACAGCTAGTAACGAATAAGTGTAGAAAATCGCGGCGGAGACTGAAAAACCGCATTAATGCTGAGGCGCCGACCATTTCAAAAGTGCACTAAATTAAATTACTCTTAACATAAGCAAATTTGTTACTTTTGAATAAAGTTCTTTTTATTTAATAATAATAAAAACCAATCACATTTAGGTGAAGGTACTGAATGATAGAAAACACATTTTTGCCAAAAAACTTGGTACAATATTATGATAATTTTGAGGAGGTACGGAATCCTCCGTGCACCAGTCCGTCTCTCACTTAACTTTTATTAGAGTCTCATGGCATACATAGGTACATACATACATAAGCAGCCTATATAAGTCCCACTGTAGGACACAGGCCTTCTCTCAGGGAGAGAGTATGGGCTTAATCACCACGCGTGCCCACCGCGGATTGGCGGATTTCAAGCGCTGCGGTATGTGCAAAGCTCAGACACTCAGGTTTCCTCACGATGTTTTCCTTGACCGTTAGCGAGTGGTATTGCTACTATAACATGGCATATTTGTATTTGAATCCTACGCGAACAAAGTCGAGGATGCATCTAGCAAAAACGAGGTAATAATTTACCTACTCATAAATTAAGTTGTTGCATTTTTCTGTTCAAATCTAACCAAGAAATACCTGAGGTTAGGCTAATTAAATCTGATTATATGCAAGACTGCATTCATTAAGTAAATCTAGATAATATTGTCTGGTAAGGTCATTTGATTGTTAGATTTGTAAGCAAAACGCAAATCGTCATGCAAATCAAGACAATTTACAATGAATCCAAGTTTTTTGCTCACTGCATAAAATCCACCTTCCGACCTTAATAAGATTTTGAATAATTAGCTTAAAGTTGCGTAGGTACCTATTCAATTGTAGGTACAGTCGACACCCGTTTAACTTGTACAATTTGTTTGCAAATTCACTCGTAACGCAACTGACTAGAGTGCACGCAGGCATGTAAAGGTCGATGTGTCGACGTGTATAAATATTTTTTTGTCGATAATTTATTGTCGCATAAAAAACTAACAATAACATTCATGTTTTTCGAGAACAATCAATAAAAAGCGTGAATAACATATGTTCGTGTATGTTTTGCGCTATCTATGTGTCTATCATTATCTATCAAAGCTTTGATTGTACACATCTTTCGACCAAAGAGAGTCTATCAATTAACATATAAAACAATCATCAACTAAAAAACGGCTTTACAGTGCACAACTTACGTTTGAGCTTAATCTTGAGGCTGCTTTTCGGACTCCACGATGAAAATAGTCCACTGTTCGAGACCACACCACGAATATTCATTTACCTACACACTGGTACCACTTCCACACACACTGTGGCAAAAAGCCCATTTCAAAAGTGCAATTTTTTTCTCGCCAAGTGCAGTTTTCAAGCGGAAAACTGAGAATGTTTGGGTGCCGAGTACAATGCCTATGCCATGCGCCGGAGCAAGCAAAAACGTATTACACAAACTGTCATTTAGTACTGGTTAGCGCCACCAGTTGGCGTGGCAGTGGCCGAGTGAGACAGCGCAGTACCGGTTTTCTTTGGCAGGTAAGAGACAGAAGATAAGGTTGTATGGGCTCAAAAGCTCACACCTACACAAGGTCGGATTTTGTGCGTGCGACCACGCTTTATGTTGACGGAAAGTC
The DNA here is from genome assembly GCA_963969515.1 of Yponomeuta evonymella. Lineage (NCBI taxonomy): Eukaryota > Metazoa > Arthropoda > Insecta > Lepidoptera > Yponomeutidae > Yponomeuta > Yponomeuta evonymella. Next base: position 4,630,029 of record OZ018354.1, read on the forward strand.
TAGACAGCTGTCCTTTGACTCTTTTGATATAAGATTTGAGGTCACCATTTATTTTTCTTCGTCGTAACAGCCGTACCACCTGGGATTGGGGGTCAAGTTTGGATTATGACGCTTATTTTCATAAAAACAAGATTCATTACGGTTCTTTGGAGTCGTAATAAGCAAGGCTTTGTTATTAAAACCCTTGGATTACAGGTTACGAAGGAAAAATCTGGAGTCATTTGGTAAGTCCTTAATGTAAAGTAAGTTTTGGACAACGGCTTCAAATTATTCGGTTCTTTTTCCAAATATTTCAAGTAGCCTGTATAATTTTCCTCAATTAACTTTACTATCATTTAAGTACATTTTTATAGAATCTAAGTGTCTTCTTCTTCAGCATTTATTTGTCCAATGTTGGACGTATCCCTCTTCATAAGTGAACCTAAGTATGTGATCTACATTAATCCAGAGACGTATTTTTTTGTGTTCCAATTTTGCACATGAAAACAACAAAGCTTTTACAATTTGTTTTGTTTTTCTTTTTAATCTACGATGTGGTTTAAAAAGGCCCTGTAGAATTTAAAGGGGTTTTAAAAGAGAGACTAAAATATTTTTCGTTTACTTAACCAACTCAACGAAAAAAAAAATACAGTTGTTTCGAAGAAGTTGATATTTTTTCGTGTTTTTATTTATGAGTATCTCAGCACCAATTTTCAGTCAGCACCTGTCCCATTAGCGTTCCGCGCGCGGCACGGTATATCGATAATAAATAAATAAATAATGTACTTACTTTGTGATAGAATTACATAAATATATAAATAAAAAAGTCCGTGTGATGCCGAATTAAGCATAGCGTCACTCCATTTCATTCCATGGATCCGTGGATGTCGTAGAAGGCGACTAAGAAAAAAAAAACAGGAGACGTGCAGCAGCGTCTTCCTGAGATACCAACAGCATACTGCGATCGCCAAGCCGTCTGCCAAACGTGGCGATTATGGCAAAACCCTTCATGGTTAGGGAAAACTATGAGGGAGGCCTATTTAATTAATAATATCAAACTTATATGTACTAGATCAGAGCTCCTGAAAGCGGGTGGAGCACCAGTATTTAAAGTCCTTCAGAAGCTCTTCAATTCCGTCGTGCTCGAAGGAAAAACGCCAGAAGATGAAACAGAAGCGTTGCGACGCTGTTCTTGAAGAAAGGGGATAACACTCTATTGAAGAACTACCGACCCATCTCGCTTTTGAGTCATGTTTATAAGCTATTTTCGAGGGTCCTCACGAATCATCTCGAACGAAGGTTTGATGACTTCCAGCCTCCCGAACAAGCCGGTTTCCGAAAGAGCTTTAGTACTATAGACCACATCCACACGCTGCGGCAAATTATACAGAAGACTGAGGAGTATAATTTGCCATTCTGCTTAGCGTTTGTGGTATTGACTATCGGTATATGGTGGTGCTGAAGTGCTTGTACAACAGCGCCATCATGTCGGTCCGAGTACAGGAGCAGAATTCGGTGGCAATTCCATTGAGAAGAGGCGTGAGACAGGGAGACGTTATCTCTCCGAAACTGTTCACGAACGCACTGGAAGATGCCTTCAAGCTTCTGGAATGGCAGGGACGCGGCATCAGTATCAATGGCGAGTACATCACGTACCTTCGATTTGCCGACGATATAGTAGTCATGGCAGAAACGATGGAAGACCTCGGCATAATGCTTGAAGACCTCAGTCGAGTTTTCCAACGTGTGGGCCTTAAAGTGAACATGGACAAAACGGAGGTCATGTCGAATGCCCGTGTTGTGGCCACCCCAATAACATTGGGGAACTCGACTCTCGAAGTTGTAGAAGAATACGTCTACTTAGGACAAACAGTCCAACTAGGCCGGTCCAACTTCGTGAAAGAGGTCAATCGTCGAATCCAACTCGGCTGGGCAGCATTCGGGAAACTTAGAAAAGTCTTTTCGTCTAATATACCTCAATCGCTCAAGACAAAATTATACAACCAGTGTGTGTTACCAATGATGACTTATGGCACTGAAACGTCGTCTCTCACTATGGGCCTCATAAGAAGGCTCAAGGTCACGCAACGAGCTATGGAATTTCTCTACGAGATCGTATCAGAAATGATGAGATCCGTAGATGAAAGAAAGTCGTCGACATAGCCCAGCGGATTAGTAAGTTGAAGTGGCAGTGGGCGGGGCACATAGCACGCAGAACTGATGGCCGATGAGGCCGAAAAGTTCTCGAATGGAGACCACATATCGGCAAGCGCAGCGTAGGACGACCAGCCACAAGATGGACAGATGACCTTATCGATGCTGAAGAATCAGTGTTCGTTATTTCAATTACACGTCCTATATACCTAAAGAGATGACCTCATCCAAGCGGCAGGAAGGCGCTGCATGCAGGCCGCTTCCAGTCTTTTTGGAAATCCATGGAGGAGGCCTATGTCCAGCAGTGGACTTGTTGTGGCTGAATGATGATGATGATGTACTAGATACACAACAGCCACAAGAAAATTACAAGTTATAAGTCAGAATGATGACGCGATCACATAGTCACGTCAGAAGCGGCGAGAAGTCTGGAGAGGATGGGATAGTCTCTGCTATTCAAGCAAATACGCCCTGAGCGGACGCCCAAAGGCATACCTACTAGATGCTACACGGACTGGGGGAGGAATATCACTCCAGCTCTTGGACGCCGCATACCTGAAACTGCCACGGAAAGACATAGTTCTATGTGCAGGCACACAAATTTTGTATTTATGCATGTAACGCTGTGCGGGATGAGCACTCAAGCTTTCTATAAAGGCAGGAGGGAGTTTTATTACGTACCTACTTATACTATACAATATGGACGTACCCGTTGACAGTACAACAACTAAATAGATTTTAGTTGCAAAAATCGTACGTAAACTGAAATTATTTGTTTATCTTGTGCATTAAGAGTAGACGTGCGGTTTAAACCTATCTCCTCGGTTTGTAGCCGAGACATTGCGTTGGCACGAGCTTCAACATTAATCTCAGAGGTCTGTCCTAACCTAACTGTAAAATGTAGAGTCGCAAGTCGCGATTGGCGAAACAGGTTGGCTCAAATCACCGTTCCACTTGGCCTTTGGATGGAGAACAGCAGAGACCGTGGAGTCTTCAAGCAATTAAGTTATGTTTAAAATGTACGGTCATACGGGGTGCATAGGAAAAGAAAGAATGAATGAATATGTCGAGTGAATGTGGGAAAGACGGCCTTTAACCTCTTATTTTAACCTCTCCATATGTCCAAATCAACGCAACCCTCCTGTCTCAATTCTATTTAATACGTCTTAGATACTTAATATACCATACCATAATGTAATTCTTTCTCCTGGTTGTGCATTAAAGTGTTCTTTATCTATCTACATTTATTTAACGGGACAGTACTAAGAACAAATATTAAGAAAACACAAAAAGAAAAGAAACATACATATTTACATTCATTAATATCGATTTCGATAGAAGATTCTATCAGAATGATTCTTTATACGTTCGAAATTGTACAAAATATGTTTAAATTTCCAAGTTCAGGCTAAAAGTACTGAGTCGCTAAAATGACCCCGACTCAGCACCGAGCACCGAGATACCTACCGACAAAGAACAACAGTGGGACGTGAAGCTACTCCCTCCTTTTCCCTGTACCATGTATGAAATGTGCATCGCATATAAGGAGGTGGTCGTGTGTTGCTTGCAACCGGCAGTGACATCATTGGCCTGCCCCAATCACAAGCTTGCTTCCTAGAAACGCATTTTGAAGCCCAGTCCCTGCGGCACGACGCAGCGACATATGTTTTTTCGCTGCCTAAACTTGCAGCGGTGGTAGCCTAGTGGGTAGAACATCGGACTCGGAAGCGAGAGACCCAAGTTCGATCCCCCGTGCGGGCATATGCCTATGACTTGGTTTTCTAAGTTAAGTATATTTGTGAAGTTATAGTAGCAATACCACTCGCTAACGCTGAAGGAAAACATCGTGAGGAAACCTGAGTGTCTGAGCTATTCACATATCTCAGCGCTTGAAATCGCCAGCCCGTGGTGGGCACGCGTGGTGATTATTTTTTTATTTTATTTTATTTAGAACACAAAACAGGTTACAGACACATTTACCAAATTTTACATACATTACAGATCAGATCTAGCCTATGACCCTAAACTTGTGTACCTAGCATGCATTTAGACTACTTGTAATTTTAACCTTAACTTAATTACCCTTAAACACCTTTTTTTCTTAACTTATAAAATTATATTAATTTATTTTATTTTATTCTCTCAGGGTGCTCTGAGGGCGCCACGGACAGCTTTCATAAAGACGTAAAAGCTCTGAAAAATATGCTATGAAAAGCCCATACTCTCTCCCTGAGAGAAGGCCTTTGCCCTACAGTGGGACGTCTATAGGCTAAAACAAACCTATGGCTTCTGAAATACGAATTCACTGAAGCATTTCATGTAGGTACTCGTAGGTTTTATATTTTCGAACATGCGTCGAACGGTACCTAATTCAGTAAACGAGGCTTGCAAAATATACTTCAAGTTTAATGACATTTTTTGAGCACTTTTTGAGATCTACCGATCTCTGTGCGAATCTTAATTGGACCGTGTTACGTAGAAACATTCCAACCTACTATAAGTAACTTTCGAGAATTTTTTTTTTTATGTAAGTATAAGTACAATATTCCTTTTTTTTCGTGTTTTTGTGATTACAAATGTAAAACGTTTGAAAAAAGACGTGGAACAAAACAACGTTATTAACTCTAAAAGCGATTTTCCCGAAAGGAGAGTTTGAAATCTTTCCGCCTAACACGGTCCAATTGTAGAAATGCAATTTAAATTAAAACCTATTGATTACTCTATTTATTTGCCATCAAGGCAATATTTACATATTTTTTACTCAAAAATAATTTTAATACACCTTCAAATTACTTTCTGTACCCAGTTATGGAAAACTGCGTAGGTATATACTTATTCAAATAGGTATAGACGTAAAATAGTCTAGATCATTTTGGAGAAAAAAAGGACAAAAAAACCCCAAACTTAGTTTTTTTTCAAAGGACTGTGAAAGAATGAAAATGAATTTTTTTTATTAAGCCATAACTGAGACATCAGTATCAGAGGAGAAACAGTCCTAAATGTAGATATTTACAATATTTAGCGATACATTTTATCGTGTCGTGGGTTGCAATTACAGTGGTTAACATTTTGGTTCGAAAGGCAGAATGTTCGATTAAGACCGAACAATTAATTCTATGCTCCATGTGGTGCCGGATTAAGAATAGCGTCACTCCTTTTCCTTCCGTGGATGTCGTAGAAGGCGACTAAGGAAATCAATTACCAGGAGACGGGCAGCAGCGTCTTCCTGAGATTCGAACCGCATACTGCGATCGCCAACCCGCCTGCCAAGCGTGGCGATTATGGCAAAACCCCTCATGGCTATGAAAACCACGAAAGAGGCCTATGTCCTGCAGTGGTTTCAACACAAGTTGTTTCAAAAAACGAAAAAGCACACGCATCGCAAGTGGAAAATTTGGAATCACTAATTAATTTGCAAGCGGTTGAAATTTTATCAAAGTTATTGGCTGTGATAAAATATTGTTTTTATAAGTTTCGCTGCACGAATCACACAAGCAAGCATCCTTTTCATATTCTGTTGGTATTCTGTTAGCAATTTAATGTCAAATTCCGTGTCCACTTCAGTTGCGACGCCGTTTTAGTTACATACTTTTTTAAAAGCACAGATAACGATAAAAAATCCGACTGTCAGTCAGATTAAAAATAGCAAATGTAAACCAGCCCTAAGTTAGATTTAGAAGCCAGACTTTATTTCTGGATTTATATTCACCAGGGGTGTAGGTACTGTCCGATGTCGCCAGCTCGGAGCAATTTGTTTTACAAGTACGGGTGGAGAAAAGCGGAGAAACTTTTGTTACTAACTACCTAACAGAGCTTACCTACATATTTTAAAATCTAGAACTCATACATTGAACCCATGCATCGCACTGGCTATAATTCCAGACATCTTTGTCATCTAAATAATCTTTAGTGTTATAGTAGCCTTTTTGGCACAAAGTACTTATGCTTTACACATTTTTTGAACCGAGTTTCTGACAGGCTTATTATATCTTCAGGGATCTTATTGTAGAATCGTTAATTTGGTTGGGCTTAGTAACAAGCTACGCTTAGATTGAGATGTGAAATCGCCTGAACAGTAGGTACTCACCTAACCATAAACAAATAAATACGTACACAAAACTACAATAATTAGTGTTGACGTTCAATCAACACTTCATTTGTATGAAACAACTGAATTTCCATTTGAAATGGAGTAATTAATTAATTTGCAATGTATCAATTGATTTTCAAATAAAGCCGGCGAATTCGTACAAAGCCGAGGTTATGATTGGGATTTTAGTTCAGTATTATCGCCAAATCCTAGTACAGTCGACAGCAGGTCAACGTTGACGTTCAAGTTGGTGTTTATCTTCAAACAAGCTAATTATTTAGCTTTGCAATTATTTCAATGCCTTATAAAATAATATTGCTATTTTAAAGTTTTCACCGTAGTAAAGGTCGCCAGCAGAATACTCTCTATTTGGATAAACCGGATAATAGCATAAACCTCTTCCAATAAGCAATCTTCAAACTTGATTATCGATACTGAAGAATCAGTTTTCGTTATTTCAATTACACGTCGTACAAACCTAAACAAATAACGTCCACACAGCAAAATCGCTTGCCCTGGTCTCAAACTAGGATACCCTGTACTGTGGCAACCACCAACCAGGCAAGGACATCACAAACGTGGAAACACACCCAGACACATGATGTACAAATCAAGAACGGCACCCTCCAGTGGGAATCGAACCCACGTGTCTACGACCTCTTTTGTAGTAGTCAAGCATGTTAACCGCTAGACCAAGGAGGCAGTCTAATAGGGGTATAATAAGTAGCGCACGCGCTAACATCGAAACTATCTCACGGACGTGTGATACATGGTGCCGATTCAATTAGCTCGAGTAATCAGAAGCACTTGTGGCGATAACCTTACCACGTAGGGCTTTCCACCTTATTCAGTAGGTGTAAGGTCGACTTTTGGATGGGATTTTGAATGTCTTATAGCTCTAAAAGTTGTGTGATACCGACGTGCGGTGAGAGCACTTCTTAGTTACAGCGATGATGGTGCATTAATTTAAGTTTCGATTGTAATAGCCAACGGGATTTCAGCTTGATTGAGTTTTATGAAATTGTATTGTTGCTTCGGTTGGTTAAAACACTTTAAGCAAGCTTAACGAAGAAACTTTATTAATCACAACGATTTTCATTAGCGCCTGCACGTTTTCTAACGGCTTCAAGTTGAAAGCCATTAGCAGAAACGTTGCTATGATCGGATATACAGGCGCTATCCGCGGTATCGCGCCACTCCGCTCCGTAGCTAAATTGCTGGCTGACACGCTATTCCTTACAATTTAAATAAATAACTACCCCAAAAGGTTCAGAGTAACAGAAAGTTGTCGTCGTTGTTTTAATTTATTATCTACTCTAATTTTAGCTACGTGTTTTTGTTGAATTAATTCAATTTAAGCAAGTCATTGTAGCATTGTTTGATAGGTAAAAATATTCTTTACTAAAAACAGTTAACAATAACACAGAAATAAAAGTTACAATGGGCAGCCTAGGTCAACCTAAATCGCCTAGAGCTTTCTTCATTTAGGATTACTTATCCTTTTTTTTCCAGGTTTTCAAACGAAATGATAGCGTTGCATTTCCAGATTTACATTGAAAGTTTCTTAATTAATTTTACCCTAAACCGTCATATGCTCATACATCAGCGACTAAAGAATATTTAAGTAGGTTAACTAATGTGAGCTGGTAGATAATGCTGAATAGCATTAAGCTCGCCTATATGCAAAACTATGTGTTTACATGCAATAAAGATTTTAATAATAATAATATTTAACAAGCGAAAGAGCCTAGTCTCTGTCTACCTCTCCAGGATAAAAATGTGAATTTTAATTAGTACTTAATTTAGATTGATAGATAGAAAACACTTTATTGCACATAAAAATGGAAAATAATCATAATATTTAATTGATGCATCAGCTGTAGTTTTTCCAGTGCGATCACCTACCAATGCTCTTTTGATCTGCAGCATTAGTGTGTGTCTCGAACAAAAAGGGGGTACCTATCTCCGCTTTGACTGCATCAAAGCCGCGAATTAGCATTGAGACTATTCGAGACTGGAAAGCCAAACAAAAGTACCGTTCATTTCCATCAAGCTACGGAGTTCAAGATAATTGGTTTACTGCTGCGCGCCACCTCATTACCATGTCTAAGGAATGCAGCGGAGCTGTCTTCTTGGCATAAAGTAATACAAGTTTCAGTTTATACGCCCTGAAATTCAGTGATCTTTCTGTGGAGGTTGTTTTTATTAATCGGTGGCCATGTTAAAAAATGCTTTTGTTGCTGCAACTACGAGACAATCAATTCTTAATAGTAGATATGTGATCAAAATGTCCGATAATTTTTAGGGTTCCGTACGCTTCGGGTGCCAAATGGGACCATATAACTAAGACTTCACTGTCCGTCTGTCTGTCTGTCTGTTACCAGGCTGTATCTCATGAACCGTGATAACTAGGCAGTTAAAATTTTCCCAAATGATGTATTTCTGTTGCCGCTATAGCAAAAAATACTGAAAACAGAATAAAATAAATATTTAAGGGGGGCTCTCATACAACAAACGTAATTTATTTGCCGTTTTCTGCTCGATATTAATAACGGCAACAGGTAACGCCTGAAATATTCAAATGTTTATATTCTTTTTATTGCACTAACCCTTGCTGAGGACAATACAAGTTATACAAGTCAATAACTGCCGATAAACTGCTGCGCAGTTTGGCAAATCTGTCAATCTATTTGTTATTTTCTTCTTTAATAAAATCTTTAAATACAATACAATACAATACAATACAATACAATACAATACAATACAATACAATACAATACAATACAATACAATACAATACAATAACCTGTCGCTGCCTGTACGTAAATACAGAGAAGTTTGTAAACAGGCTCGAAATTTCATCGATGCTTGCACTTGCCCATTAGCTCAGTTGGGAGAGCGCTGGCACGGTGAGCCAGAGGTCGCGGGTTCAAGTCCCGGCATGGGTGGAATTTTTAGCCTCTAAATAGGTTTCTCATATTCAAATGTTGTATAGATAATGGTACAGAACCCTTCGTGCGCGAGTCAGTCTTACACTTGTCCGGTTTTTTTATCTTTTCATCTCTCGCTAGAATTAAACGATTAGTATCAGTTTAAAATTTACCAATAATACCAGTTAGCAACGGGGAAAGGGCAAGAAGCGAAAGAGGTCTGTCTGAATCATGGCAATTGGCGAACTCTGGTCTCTGCCTACCCTGCGGGTTGCAGGCGTGAGTTTACGTCATGAAGTTTCTACCATAAGCTAATGCATCCATGAATATCTCCTCACGAGGGCGCTCGTCAATCGTTCGTAGTATGGACGTGAAACTTTGCATTTCAGTGCATGACCGACAGAAGCGCTCTAATGGCAGTTTGATAGCTTAATTCACGTATCGTAATTATAGGTGCGGGGCGGAAAAATCGATCAGTTACAGCCGTTTCCTGTATCAATAATCGATAGGAGGCAAACATACCGACAGTTGAAATTTCATAGTGTAATGCGTAAATAATAGTACCTGGATGACGTAGCTTTGCTCGGTATTTTTTTTTTTGATAATCGTGTTTATTGGAAATTTTATTCTATAGAGTATTTATATATATAAATACTCCTCCTCTAAAACACTCTTCCAATGCAGTTTAAATAAAATTGTTTTAAATTATTTCCCTTTACCACAGACTACAGCAAATAAAATGTACGTGAATGTATTGTAATAGTTTAATAGTCTACATTCGAAAATGAAGCGACAAAAAATATATCACATTTATCTAAAACCTAAACCGCCCTATTTATAAACTGTAAGTAGTTTGAGAATGAAAGCATTATCAGCCTTATGAGAAATTATTAGTAGAAAAATCACACTAAACCCCGTTTTCGTACACTAGCAATGTGTTAATCTTTGTTAACAGCTGTCAGTTGGCCAAATTCCGTGCGAAAAATACAGCTGATAACCTTAAGTTCAATTATGTTAGCGTACGAGAAATCTCCTTCTTAACGTCTTCCTTCTACCGTCTTCCTATACACAACCATTACAACGGCATAATATGCTGCCTAATAACTTCCACAATACATAATCACTCGTCCTGGTCCCAAACTAGTCATCAGGCAACGACATCACAAACGTGGACATACATCCATACTGAGGCCTTTTGTACATACGTACGTTCCGTGTGGCGCCGGATTAAGAAGCGTCACTCCATTTCTTTCCGTGGATGTCGTGGCGATTATGGCAAAACCCCTCATGGATATGAAAACCACGAAGGAGGCCTATGTCCTGCAGCGGGCGTCAAATGGCTGATGATGATGACGGCGGCCAATGTGGGATTTGAACCTACGATCTCCGGCATGGTAATCAGACGTAGTACCGCTAGGCCAACGAGGCAGTCAATACCTCCGTGTATTCCTATACAAAATACATATGCTGTTTTCCCCGTGTATTCCTAGTATGTAAACGCCAGTTAGCCCGTCTGTCCGTATGTCACTCTTGCGGTGGTTTGATTGACTTTGTCACTGATTGGAATACCCTGTGTCGGTTGTTTGGTAGCCTCTACATTCTTGGCTGATTTACAATAGCTGTTATCCCAGGCGGCTTAAAGCGAGTATTGAACAAAACTGTTGTTGCAGATTCAATGCTGTACGTTGGATCGAAGGATTTGTTTTGGATGCAGAAGTCAAACAAAAACACTTAGCTTGTTTTTTAACCGACTTCAAAAAAGGAGGAGATTATCAATTCGACGCGTATGTTTTTTTTTTTTTGGCTATGTTTTCGTGTAACTCCATCAAATCTCAGCCGATTTCGACAATTCTTTTTTTTTTTGTTCAAATAGATATAACGTCCCATTGGTCCCATTTTAATTAGGTGAAGATTTGATGAAGACTTTCAGAGATGCAGAACGGAACTCTTAAATGGACAGCAGTAAATAAGGGCTAATGGGGCCCGTCCTTTAGTAACTTCTAATTTAAAGGTATTCTTTTAAATTATTCCTAACTTTTTAGTGCTGTAGTGTTTTGAAGTCGGTTTTTATTTTTTATTGAATGTGCTTGACTATGGACAACTATTGCCAATATTGTATCTCCTTCACAATACAACCACATGTCCGCGCCTTTATTATGTAACGTTTCACGCATGTATCTGTGTGAAAAACAAAATATCTACTGTACTTTGTCGTACTGTTATGTGGCTCAATATCACGCTTCAGGTATCCACTGAAAGCGATATCCACTAAAAAAGTTTGGCCTTTGCATCTAGGTAATGAAATTATTTATACAGCGTCTAGTGTCACCTTTACACATACTAGATGGTTAAAGAGACCACTCGTGCGCTGCAGTGCCTGGGACATTGTCTTTAGATGGAGTAGGCTTGCCCATCAGCCATACCATCCTGACAGCTTAGCCAGCCTAGGCCACAGGATAGACAAGTCAATGTTTGTTTTTCTTCACGTTAGCGTGTGGTATGGCTACAATAAATTCGCAGATGTACGTAACTTTGAAAATAAACAGTCCTAAGCCCGCACTGGGAATCGAAACTGGGTCTTTCGCTTCCGTGTCTATTGTTCTACCCACTGGGCTACCACCGCCTATGTGTTTTATATATAACGCCTCGTGATGACAGATTTATACGTTAAATAATACGTAACCAAGGCGCTCAAACAGAATACCCTATGCTATACCTAAGCAAGGACCTCAGAAACATGGAAAGACGACTTCTTGTAGCTTTCTTCTACGTAAACTTGAACTCGTCTTTCCATGTTTGTGATGTCCTTGCCTGGTTATAGCATAGGGTATCCTAGTTGAGGGCTTGCTGCTACAATTGAGGTATTTTAAACCTGGCCCTGTATTTCGTGTGAAACTGTAGGGATTGCGAAAATAAGTAGTTAAGATATTTTATTTTATTTTAACCTTTAGGAAAACTTACAGCTAAACTTAGCCAAATATACATTTTAGTTAAAAACAAAACACTAATTATATCTTTAACTTTCCTTTCTTCAGCGGTCTAGTTAAAAACTTCTCTTCTTGAGCCAAAGTTACTCCATGTAGGTACTTTCGTGCTAACTATCCAATCGGAACTTTACATCCGATGGAGCATTTACTTGTAGATCGTCGCCGCCTACATCACTCGCCAAACCTTTACATTATCTGGGGATTAAAACCCGTGTCTAACACAGCTTCAAAGTTTTGGAAACTTGTTTTGAGGTTTGAACACATATTGTCACACAAACTTGGACACATTTGGTCACTAACCATTGTACCTGCAAACATGCTTTGCAAAGAGTATTCGAATCTAAGACGACAAAAATAGGACCGACAACTTAGTGGATGCGGTATTCCTGTGTGCACTGCACATAAATAGCGCATGTAATTTGTTTTCATAACCATAAAAAGTTATTAAAATTTTGGGGTGTTATTCTGCCCTTGTAGCGAAACCTTACTTCAATTCCATATGAAATACATGTTTTCATATTGTCGTCGGTACGTGTACGTATACACGAATGAGCAGCCGCAAATGTATTTCAGGTTTTGCGTTCTTTTGCGTTACACGCTGCATATCACATGATTTACGTGCTCGTATTCCCGTATTCCCCGTCTACACTCAGCATTTGCGACACCAGACTGCCCTCGCCACTGCTTCGCCAACGAGACTGAATGTACAGTAGCTGATATTGGAAAGCGCGGGCGCTGGGTACAAACCATCGTTGAATCGTTCGCTCTCGTGACTACGATTTCTATCCGGGAGACGAAACCCCGGCTACATACTACTTAGCATGTGTATAGAAAGCAACAGCTTCGGTGGAACGTTTACTCATCCTGTTCTCGCTTTTGCTTTGCTCGCCTGCCCACTGACGGTGACCGTGCACTCACTGTGTACAGAGACTGAGTGTACAGTCAGCGCACGGCGTGGGGAGCGCCGGCGCTGGGTACGAACCGTCGTCGAAGCGCTCGCTCGCGTGACTATGTTTTCTATCCAGGAGATCAATCCCCGTCTACATAGCACTCAGCATGTATTTAGACGGCAACGGCTTTGGTGGAGCGTTTACTTACCCGCCTGCCCTCGCTGCTGCTTCGCTCGCCTGCCCACTGCCGGCGAGACGAGACTGAGTGCACGGTCGGCCCGCGGAAGGGGCAGCGCTGGCGCAGGGTCCGAGTGGCGCGCGCAGATCGCCGCCTCCACCATTGAATCGATGCTAGCAGAGCGTGGCAATTGGCCTGACGACTCACGTCTGGGGAGGAAAGACACATGTTATGTGATGTTCATCATAGGCCTTTGCGTCCGTTGCGGACTATTTAAGCAGTGCCTAAGAGTTTCTCACTTTTTCGAATGACTAAAAACTCCGGTTCGATGATAATGTATTTGGTGTTACTTAAATATTATTTGGATGGAATTTTGTATGAATAATTTTAGTTACTTAAGTCCTACATAACTGAACACGTTGGGAGGGTGCTTGGTGCAGGTCAGCCTTAGAATAAGATGAAACAAGAAGTGTGCTATAATTAGCCAACAAACTGCCACACGGTTTCACAATATTTTGATATAAAAAGAAGTCGCGCACGAAGGGTTCCGCACGGTTATCTATACAACATTAGACAAAGATCGAATTTGAGAATAGCGCCATCTATAGAAACCAACAAGAAGCGTTTAACATTGAGACATCGGCACTGTGAGGGTTGAAGTCTGTGATGCCGAGCGCTGTCAACGCAACGCTGTGAAGACAACGTTTGTTGTATGGGAGCCCCCCTTAAATATTTATTTTATTCTGTTTTTAGTATTTGTTGTCATAGCGGCAACAAAAGCACATATCTGTGAAAATTTCAACTCCCTAGCGATCACGGTTCATGAGATACAGCCTGGTGTCAGACAGACAGACAGAGGGACAGACAGACAGATGGACAGTGAAGTCTTAGTAATAGGTTCCCGTTGTGTACCCTTCGGGTACGGAACTCTAAAAAATAAAAGGCTTGTTATTGGCAAAAGGACCGAATGGGCGATTCCCCACGGGTGCCGGCAGCGGCAGTGGAAAGTGGGAAATGCCCAATAATAAGGCCTCAACTTTACTCAATCCAATGGAGTGATAATAGCACGTCTCTGCTATTGGCACGGAGGGTGCCAATAGCAGAGAGTATGGCCTTGGTAACCCACCGCGCATTGGCGATTCCAAGGGCCGAGGTATGTGCATACATCAGAAATTCAGGTTGTCTCAGGATGTTATTCCATCAACGGTAGCGTGAGGTATTGCTAATACAAATTCACAATCATACGTAACAAAACATAAAAGTCATTTGTACATGCCGGAATCGAACCCAGAAGCTGCCAAGTGTGAGGCAAGCTTCGTACTATCAGTGCCGGTCTTCGTTAAAATAATAATAATTTCCACTCAACACAATCACGTGTCCTAGTCCCAAACTAGGATACCCAGGCAAGGACATCACAAACATGGAAATAAACCCAGACCGAGGCCATTTGTACAAAAAGTACGGCGGCTCACAGTGGGAATCGAACCCACGGCCTCTGGCATGGTCATCAGACGTGACACCGCGAAACCAAGGAAGCAGTCAAATGGAATGAAATGGTTATAATTAAATTATTTTTAACTGATATCAGAAAACTCTCCCATCCACACAATGGTTGTGTCATCTCATTTGCGAATCGCGGTCTCCAACTGGCTGGGTTTATTATTCAGAGGCTATTCCAAAAGCTTCGTCTAAATAGGGGCAATCCTGAATACTTCAGTGCGAATACTTTTTTTTTTAAATCACAGCTCGTTTACTCATTATATTTAACGTCACTTGCCACGAGTCCTGTTCCATTTCCCATGGGTCCTGTGGGGACTCATGGGAAA
Source organism: Yponomeuta evonymella (assembly GCA_963969515.1). Taxonomy (NCBI): domain Eukaryota; kingdom Metazoa; phylum Arthropoda; class Insecta; order Lepidoptera; family Yponomeutidae; genus Yponomeuta; species Yponomeuta evonymella. Next base: position 4,645,063 of record OZ018354.1, read on the forward strand.
GGCACGAGTTAAATTACTCAAAGAGTTTTATTACTCAAAGAACAGTACCTACCTCTCGTGTTAGTTATTAGTTCAGACCTCAGGTTGGGCCATTGTGCGTAGCAAGCGCTGAGGTATGTGAACACCTCAGACACTAGGGTTTCCTCACGATGTTTTCCTTTACGGTTAGCGAGTGGTATTGCCACTGCAAATTCACAAATGTATGTAACTTAGAATTCAAAGCCATTGTTACATGCCGGGATTCAAACCCGCGACCTCCCGAACGTGTGGTCAGCGTTCTACCGATGCGCTGCCACCATTCTACGGCACCTCCCGAATGCAGCGGGGCTCCGCTGACACTAGCGTCTTCTTCTTCGATCCTTTATTTCCTAGGGGAGCATAGGGCCTCGACCACAGATTTCCACTACCGTCTTCATGATAACGAGCCGGTGTCAGTCCACTGCTGGACATAGGCCTCTCCCAAGACAAGCCACTGAGCCCGATCTTCGGCTCTTCCTTTCCAGTCACTGCCTACCGCTTTGCGAATGTCGTCTCTCCACCTGGTCACAGGTCAGTTTGCCGATTTCTCCACTCTAGAACCAGTCTGTCCCAACGATTATCGGTCCTGCGGCAAACAAGACCAGCCCACTGCCACTTCAGTTTGTTAATCCGTTGAGCTATGTCGATCACTTTAGTTCTATTACTTCGTTTCTGATTCGATGACATAGGTACGGAGCTGAGACGTGGACACTCACGGTTCGACTAATCCACCAATTTAAAGCGGCTCAGCAAGCTATAGAGAGAGCTATGTTCGGTGTTTCTCTGCGGGATCGAATCCGAAACTGTAAGCGTCTTAATCAGGGAAAATTATTTACCAACCTTAATACCCCCGCGGGAGTAATTCGGAACCTAGGCCTATAGGAATATAATAATTCTTAACAAGTTCTTAGAAAACAACCTAAATTAGAACGTGTACCCACCGCTGTTATCTGATTCTTAAAGACATTGAGTGGAGTAGCAATCTGAAATTGACATCTCTAGATTACCAAATAACCGAGGTCAAATCTCTTCATTCGGTTCTAGGAATATCCTGATGATTATCTATCGAATAAGGTAGTTTTCGGTTCAGTTTAGTTTGATTAGAGAACGTAGTGGACTGAAATAGGATGTGGTGACTAGAATTAAGAAAGGAATGTTACGTTGGTTATGACATATTGAGAGGATGAAGGAGGAAGAGGCGGTAAGGCGGACATACTTATTACGACCAAATAGAGGATGTATTGGTTAAGGGGAAGAAAAAAGTACCAGAAACCGGCGTGCGTGCATGCAACGACTATGACTGTTGATGAAGCGAATGAGATCTGTCAGGATCGTGGCAAATGGCAGATCTTGGTCTCTACCTACCCCTCCGGGATACAGGCGTGTTGTTATATTTTCGCACTTTCTATCATATCAAATTTAATTATCCATTAATTATCCATTAATAATCCATTAATTGTGAAACTAACAACTTTGACGTTCATTAAGTAAACATTCTGTTTTTACAATGAATAAAAATATTTGAATTTGAATTTGAATTTATTGTAAATGAAAGAGTAGTGTAATGTTGACAATTTCTTAGTGAAATTCTCAATTCAGAAAACGTCGGTAAGTTTTTACATTGCACGATCAAATCGTCACGGTTTGATCGTACAATGTAGATCTTTAGACACTTATCAACAGAGTTGTTTTCAAATCCACTGCTTCCTTTAATTACTTATCCGAGAGCTTTCAAAAGTTTTAATTCAATTAAAATGCAAATATATTGCTGCATTACCGTGATGCCATGTTGTCGCGCTAGAAATAATAGTCAGGAAAGTAATCGAGACGATTGATAATCCCACTTTGTTGCTGTTTTCTTACTTTTTAGGGTTCCGTTGTCAACAACACAAGAAATTCTTTCGCTATGCTCAGGGCTATGTAGGCTTTACAAGTTAACGAGTAATCTTCGACATCTACGAAGGAAGTAATATATAACAAAGAAAAAAGGAAAGAAATTTTTACGAAGCTTGATATTCGAAGTTTAGTATAAGTACTTCGTATAAATACTGATAATTACTTTGGTAAAAAAGGGCGTTAAAATACATAACAAAAATTCTGAGTATCAATCAAAAAACACTTCTTTCCTATTTTAACTGCCAACTACGAAACCCTACACTGTGCGTGGCCCGACACATATCTGGCCGCTTTTTTTAGAGTTCCGTACTTGAATGGTACCATCATCATCATCATCATCATTCAGCCACAAGAAGTCCACCATCGGGACCTTATTACTACGCCTGCGATATTAGAGTGATACCACTCGCTAACTGTGAAGGAAAACAATCGTGAGGAAACCGAAGTGTCTGAGGTTTTCACGTACCTTAGCGCTTGAAATCGCTATCGCATCACCGTGGGCAGCCGTGGTGTGATGAAGCAAATATCGTTTTGCCCATACTATATTTCTCTAAGAGAAGACCTGTGTCCTGCAGGGAGACGTGCATAAGCTGGTTATCTTATCTATTTGAGTGAGTTAAATTAATTTACTATTTAATTAAAACATAACGACAGCAAGGCAAAAAATCGTCAAACATCATTTCGGTTCCCTTTCTGACGCGTGAACAAGGAGTATTCTCCTTGGAGATACCTAGTTATTTAATTTGGTCTTATGGCAGTGGTGAATGTTCTTTTAGGGGTTCCATAACCGAAGGGTGCCAAACGGGAACTTATTACTAAGACTTCACAGTCCGTCTGTTTGTCTATTTGGCTGTCTGTAACCAGGCTGTATCTCATCAACTGATCAAATGAAATTTTCACAGATGATGTATTTTAGTTTATTTATTTATTTATTCCCCCCCCATTCAACAAACGTAATTTTTTTGCCGTTTTTTGCTCGATATTAATAACGGCAACAGGTAGACGCTTAAAATATTCACAGAATATTTAGTTCTATATTCGCTTCAAAAATAAATAATTAAATTAAAATAAAATAAATATTTAAGGGGGGCTCCCATACAAGTAATGTGATTTTTTGCCGTTTTTTCTCGATCTTTGTGTCTAATGTTGTATAGATAATTGTACGGAACCCTTAGTGCGTGAGTTCGACTCGCACTTGGCCGGTTCTTTTCAATTTATGAACATTCAAGGACACTACACTACAGCACCGTGGCTATAGTGTAGTGTAAACTTACTTTAAACTTCTTTTATACTTGCACAAATGTACATGTTTGTCCCTAGTTACCATATGCGGAAACACATTTTTAGCTTATAGATCTGCTCATTTATAATGTAAGCTGCAAGTTTCAAAAATAAATAATAGTAACAAAAGTACCTACTTTCCTCGTTTTCATATTTTACCAAATTATCTAAAGATCAGTCTTAGCAACTGAACGTAAATTGACTTAGATATTTGTTAATATCATTAAGCAGCCTATATACGTCCCACTATAGGGCACAGGGCTTCTCTCAGAGAGAGAGTATGGGCTTAATCACCACGCGTGCCCACCGCGGATTGGCGACTTCAAGCACTGAGGTATGTGAATAGCTCAGACACCCAGGTTTCCTCGCGATGTTTTCCTTCACGGTTAGCGAGTGGTATTGCTACTATAACTTTGTTAATAATTTAGCATTCAACTTTAGTGAAACGCCGAATTAGTCAGACCAATCTTATCCTTTGGCCTGAAGGGACTGTTAGTCATAATTATTTCAGTGAAGAAGTTAACAAGGTCCCAATTGTAATCTAGAGAGCTGGAGACCTTTTCCTAGCAGTAGATTATTTAAGTAAGTAAGTAAGTAAATTATTTATTTGATACTCAAATCTTAATATCTATAACAATACAAATTTAGGCTAAGCTGTTACCAAACATCCACAGCTGCTGATGAATTTAGTCTAGCTTAAAGTTTTTCGCAAGTTACATTGCAGTCTTGTTTTGCCACCTCGATGCAATAGGTTAATGCAGGGCCCCTGATTATGAAGCAGCGATATGTTCGGAAGGGTCGTCAACGTCGCGCTTGAGCCCAACAATTCACTGCCACTGGCAAGAAATTTCGAAACTATTAAAAAAAGAACCGTATTTGTCGCTAGATTCGAGTGAATTGTCGGGCTCAAGTGCGACATTTACGACCCTTCCGAACAAATCGCTGCTTTATAATAAAGGCCCAGATAAAGATGTTTGCTGTATCAGTCTCAATTCCAAAACGAATGTTATGTGTTGTTCAGCAAGGGATTTAATTATTTTATTTTATTTTGTTTATTAGTCATGTAAAACAGGTAACAATCTTAAAATAACAATATTGTGGTAGATCAATCAATCAGCCCACTCAGCCCATTTGTCCACTGCTGGATCATCATCATCATCAGCCATTTGACGCCCACTGCGGGACGTGGTTTTCATAACCAAGAGGGCTTTTGCCATAATCGCCACGCTTGGCAGGCGGGTTGGCGATTCGCAGTATGCGGTTGGAATCTCAGGAAGACGCTGCTGCCCATCTCCTGGTAATTGATTTCTTGAGTCGCCTCACTGCTGAATATAGACCTCCCATAAGGCACGTCACATCTTTCTGTCCTTGGCCCAGCCATTGCCAGCAATCAGCCTGAGATCGTCGGTCCAGCGCGCTGGTGGGAGTCCTAAGCTGTGTCGTGCAGTAAAAATAAAAAGTTGCAAAGTTTGAAATAAATCTAATTGTACCAAAAATCCTTAGTAACTCGTCAACTTAGTCAATCACTATTTGACTTTATTGATTTGTAATTTGTTTAGGCATTCAGGGCCTAACACAGTGAAACGCTGCCCAGTGCGGACATATTTAATAGGACCCGCCAACATTCCAATCCGAGTTCTCATTCTTCAGCAAATAATCTCGTAGCAAATCAGTACCTAATGCGGTGGTAGCCTAGTGGGTAGAACATTGGACTCGGAAGCGGGAGACCCAGGTTCGATTCCCAGTGCGGGCATGTACCTGTGACTTTGTTTTTCTAAGTTATGTACATTTGTGAAGTTATAGTAGCAATACCACTCGCTAACCGTGAAGGAAAACATCGTGAGGAAACCTGAGTGTCTGAGCTATTCATATACCTCAGCGCTTGAAATCACCAATCCGCAGTGGTCACGCGTGGTGATTAAACCCATACTCTCTCCCTGAGAGAAAGCCTGCGCTCTACAGTGGGACGTATATAGGCTGCTTATGTAAATCAGTAACTTCGGCGGAAAGAAGAGTAATATAATAATGAGTATTCATTAAGATAAGGAGACGTAATATCGGGAGATTGACTGATTGATTGATTGGTGATTGAAATCACCAATCCGCAGTGGTCACGCGTGGTGATTAAACCCATACTCTCTCCCTGAGAGAAGGCCTGCGCTCTACAGTGGGACGTATATAGGCTGCTTATGTAAATCAGTACCTTCGGCGGAAAGAAGAGTAATATAATAATGAGTATTCATTAAGATAAGGAGACGTAATATCGGGAGCGTTTAAAGACCTTCGCCGTGCTAAGAATCTTGAGGGTTGTAGAACTACTGTACGTAATACGTATTTTCTCGCTATTATTCGGTGCTAATAATATTGGCTTGTTTTAAATATTTTCTGTTCCACTTACAAATGCAAAGAACGCGTTTTGTTTTGTGACACGAAAAAAGAAACGGAAACTTTGATCCTATGTTCAAGTAATTAGTTCCCATTTCGAAAAACGGAAAGTCACCACCCTAAAGACATTTTTAAGCTCATATAACTTCACTTAGGCGTAACAAGCTCAGTGAATATTAACAATTGACTCTGAGGTACCTACTGAATGTGAATTAAAGAAAGAAAGAAAAAATCCTCCACAGAAGTGATTTTTCGTTTTTCAATTTGAAAAATGCAAATCTTGTTAAAAAAAATGATAAGATAGCAATATTCTTTACTGCACACACCTCAAAACAATAACGGAGACAAAAGATCAAAAAAAGAGGTGCAACTGACGGCCTTATGGCTAATAGCAATTTCTTCTAGTCATATTGGAAAGATTGCTGGTAATAGAGATGGGTCCTTCATTATCATCATCATTATCATCAGCCCACCCCTGACCACAGCTGGGTATGGACCTTTCAAATGCTGACTCTCACAGTCCCTTGCAATCCGCATCCACTGACTTGCCGCCAACGGATCTGTCTCGTGGGTCTAGCAGTATCACGTCTGATTATCACGCTGGAGGTCGTGGGTTCGAACGTCCGGATTCCGAGTGAATTTGGTCGAGCGAGTTTGATAATTAGGCCTCTGGACAAGTGACTGCGTTGTGTGTAAGTTATTATCTTTGTGTGAGGTAAATGTAGAAACGTTACCACTCACGTAACATTTCCATGTCACCTTGTAAGCATTAAATAACCTACTGAATATCCGCTGTCCAATTTAGTCGCGCGTGATTGATCGCCGCTTCCAAAGATGCGAGGGTAAGTAATGAGATTTTTTACATCAACTCTAAGGAAAGAGTTGATTCGGATGCGTGTGATTTATGTTCCTTTAACGGCCGTGCGAAAAATAAACATCGAGCTGGATATCCAGAAAGAGATAGGTAGAGAAATATACTTTATATTCGTTTACTATGCCTTTGATTTGATTTCACTGATTTGTCAGCAAAACGGTACATTCATATTGATGTTAAAAATTAATCACGTGGCACATGCGTGATGCACCAGCACAGTTGGTATGCAAATATTAAAATGTCGACTTAAATACTGATACTATAGGTAGAAACTTATTGAAAAATATATACTTACAAAATGAAAAATGGATAATTTAATGTCAACCCGAGATTACACGCTTGCAGGCCAACTATTTATACAGAGTAGAGGTAAACTGTTTTTCTGGAAGATAACTTTAGATAGTTTATTAAATATTTTATAAACATGTACAACCTATTGCGTTTGAATAGCTCTAGGTTTGGATGGGGGTAAATTGATAGTTGGTGTCGTGCTGGTCGTTTGTTTGTGTTGTCTCGTATTTCTATAAAAACTCAGTGACTCTTACATTTGTACATTTTAACAGGAGAACATTTTGACCGTGGTTTTACAGAAACTAGAATGAATCTGAAGCTTATAATGCATGCGTCATTTGACAGAAATTAATAGAAATGCCATTGCGTCGATGTTGTTGCTTCGAATGAGCGATTACTTACTTACTGTTACGATCAATCCTAGTTTTGCAGTAAATGCTAATTGAATTTATATGAAACTGTTTGCACTCCGTCCGATATACGTCGTAACTTAGCATTATTTTCCCGCTATAGTCCGTGTGCTGTGCGGTGAAATAAATTTTTTGGACCCGTGGAGCGTCATCCTTACAAATTTGATATCAAAAGTGGGATAAATTTGTAAGGATGGCGCTCCGCTTTAAAAAAATAATTAATTGTCTAAGGTGATGTGCTGTCAACAATATCGTGGTAGAGTAGTTACAAATAGATTCGCTGGGTAATCAAATCACTTTTAATTTGGATTAAAAACGCGAAGACCGACGCTATTTGTACTTATCGAAGTACGGCATTCACCAGCGGTAATCGAACCAAATGACCACTGCAAAATTTGGGGTTCTGTCTGTCTGTCTATCCGTCCGTCCTTCCGTCTGTCCGTCCGTGTGAGTGTGAGTCGGACCTGGTCTGCTGTGTGTCCCGGTGATGGAAAATATCGCGAGGAAATCTGAGTGTCTGAGCTATTCACACACCTCAGCGCTTGAAATCGCCGATCCGCGGTGGCTACTCGTGGTGATTAAGCCCATTCTCTCTCCATGAGAGAAGGCCTCTGCCCTACAGTGGGACGTAGATAGACTGTTTAATGTTATGTACCACACCATACATACATTTATGGAGGTACGGAAGCCTCAGTGCGCGAGTCCGACTCGCATTTGGTCGACATTTTCTACTTTTATTTTGGCATACATTTTGTTTCATCAGCTGTCGATAATATCAGTGAATTGAATTTTTTAGTAAAAAACTACAAAACACCCAAACTTAAAGGGCAAGGGTGCCCACGAATATGTGCCTGCGATAACTCTGCCCGAAGTAATTCGAAGCCATATGTGGGACGGATAACACCGGTGAGTCACGTAAATATCACGGCATCTTACTGAAATCGTCTACTTAACTTCGGGCGTGTCTCGAATATAATACCACTGTAAAACCACTTCAGACTGACCTGTAATCTGCAATGATTCTATCCCTTCGAGGGAGATAGAAAGGTAGGGCGAATTGGGGTGATGCAGGTCAGGGCAAACTGGTCTAGGCAAGGCAGATATTGCCCAGATTCGCTCGTATCGCAATGATAGAACGCTCGCCCTATTGTCGGAACAACTGAATGTAGCCTTTTCAATTCATCTCGTCCTATTTTTGTGGATCGAGTTACGCCTGATTTTTGAAGCTCTTTGTGCGGAATGTTATGAATGAATGAATGCGCCTCGCTTGGCCACTCGTATTTGCGTATTTGGCAAATATTAACTTTGGATTTGGTAAAACCTGCAATTTATTCTAAATCGACGGCACATACGCGGATACGAATAACCAAATCAAGCGCCAACACTAGCTTGTTTTTGTATAACGAGCCAATTGATAGATGTTAGATAAACTGACCCATAGTAAAGTACTCTGTGACTGAACCTGTACAATATACAATTACTTTTCATTCTATGCTGGATAAGTTTACCTTACCAAACGTAAGATTAGTTGAAAACAACATTGTACTCGGAAAAGAAAAACTAGAATTTGTAGAAGATACCGTTTTGCTAGGCATCACAATCGATTCAAAATTGCAATGGGGTCCTCATATTGTAAAACTAGCACACAGGCTTAGTTCTGCAGCATATGCAGTCAAAAGAATTAGAGAGCTCACTGACGTTGCAACTGCTAGGCTTGTTTATTTTAGTTACTTCCATAGTATTATGTCCTACGGCATACTACTGTGGGGTCGGGCAGCAGACATTGAGACGATCTTCATCTTACAGAAGAGAGCCATCCGATTTATTTACAAGTTAGGTAGTAGGGATTCGCTAAGAAACCAACATCTTAACAGTTGCATGTCAATACATTTATGAAAATATTATGTACCTACGTTAGAAAAAATATCAAAGACTTCAAAAATGTTGGTGGCCACCATAATGTTAATACTAGAAATAAACATAAATTGTCATTTCCACTATTTAGACTTGCAAAAGTTAACATATCCTTTATGGGGCACTGTATAAGGTTCTACAACAAAATTCCTCAAGATATATTAGAGTTTCCTCCAACGCGATTTAAAAAATGTGTTAAGCATATTCTGTGCAAAAAGGCTTACTATACTACTACTATTTATCAACTACATACTATAACATCAAGGATTATTTAGAAGACAAAGATGTTTGGCATTAAACAGTAGATTAATATTATTTAAAGGACGATTGTGACTAGTGTTCAACACATTCATGACTAATATTTTAAGTTGAAAACTCTGTTAATTAAGTTAAAACGTGTTTTGAAAAGAATAAATGTGGAGTTTCTTTGTTAGCTTCTTCCCCACATAATCCATTAATTGTGAAACTAACAACTTTGACGTTCATTAAGTAAACATTCTGTTTTTACAATGAATAAAAATATTTAAATTTGAATTTGATTTAGTGCTGTATTTATAAAAAAAAAATGTCTGATATGGCTTTTTAGTGCACTGTTAAGTTGTTATATTATTTCTTGCATCTTAAACTCTTGTATCTTGACTACCTCGTTGGTCTCTTTACGGCCAAAACATAGGTCGTCGGTTCGATTCCGATTAGAGGTCGCCGTACCGGATTTTTACAAATGGCCTCAATCTGGGTGTATTTCCATGTTTGTGATGTCCTTGCCTGGTTACCGTAGCACTTAATTTATTGTTATTAAAATGGGCACACAAGAGCGAATGAACGAACGAACTCGTATCTTAGCAAATACCCTAGGAAGATAGAGAATTAATTATATCCTATCCGCTTCATAAAATAATCCTGGGGCATACACATAATACTCAAATACAAAGACAGTTCGTACCAGACACCCACAGTACTGCACAATAACTGAAACGGATTTATTATAATTCCTTGTTTTTCAGTGAAATTCAGGTCAGCGGTTACAATCATTTCCGGAAATGGCACGTCGATGGAAGGATGTTGTGGGATCCCGTGAGGTCTCCTGTGACTAGCTTCCACTAACATAGCGTCAACTCAGTACCAAGGGGCAGAAGTGATCGTGGGGTAAAAATGGTTGCAAGCGAGACCCGAAACAGCAAATGTATCGTATGCACCACTGGTATGTAAGTTTATTTGATACGATTTGAGTTTATTTTTTTCGCTAACTTTTCCTTTATTACAAATAGACCCGAAGGCAGCTTTACATTTTAATTTGACATTCAACAAAACGAAAGTAATTTCATTAGGTTAAAATTAATTTCAGATTTCTGATATCATCATCATCATCATCAGCCATTTGACGCCCACTGCAGGACATAGGCCTCCTTCGTGGTTTTCAAAAAAACCATGAGGGGTTTTGCCATAATCGCCACGCTTGGCAGGCGGGTTGGCGATCGCAGTATGCGGTTGGAATCTCAGGAAGACGCTGCTGCCCGTCTCCTGGTAATTGATTTCCTCAGTCGCCTTCTGCGACATCCACGGAAGGAAATGGAGTGACGCTATTCTTAATCCGGCGCCACACGAATCTGAATTTCTGGTATAGCTATGTGTTGTAGACAGCTAATTAACCCGTACAATTTTGTTGAAAAGTCATCCGTAATATAACTGGAGGATAAAACACACCAACGCGTTGGCGGTGGTATGGACCGCCACCGCCACCGCGTTGGTGTGTGTCATCCTTGAGAGAGAATATAATATATACAGGCGTTGTGTTAGTTAGTGTTTAGATTTCTATATAGTTTATTTTTTTATCTGAAAGAAATTTACCTATAATAAAATAAATAGGAGAGCAATTTTCATAGTAGGACGATACTATCAAAGAAGGCCTCAAAACATGGTTTTGCCGGGATGACGGGATATATCCGCAAAATGATCGCCTTTCATAATACAGAATTGTTGTTTCAGGTTTTTCATTCTTAAGCTGGCAAACGGGACGCTCAGGTCGTGGGCAGCTTAGTTTATGATGAGAAATATAAAATGAAATGAAATGACCCCATTTTCGTCATCGGTAGTTTCGTTGCCAGTAATGCTACGAGTACATAATCCTGGTATTCATGCAATGGTTACATTTACGCTAAATTATGCCAAAATTTATTTAAAAAAAATATATATTTCACATCGCAAAATGTGCTAGAAGAAGTGTTGAGTATAACTTCTTTATTGAATAATGTGTAACTGTGGTGAAAAAGTGTCTGACAAAATAAATAACGTCGTGCAAACGCGTCAGAAAGAAAGAGCAAAAAAGAAATAGTTGAGAGAACTACATCTGTTTTTTAAGAGGGTTTGTTTGGAAAACAAAATAAATAAAATGAAAAGAAACAACGTTAAAGCGTTTCAATTTCAAGGCTTTTGTTTTGTGTACAGTAGAAAATACTGCGTGCTATACATGATTACATTATTTGCAAACAATTTTCAGTTTTTATTTGCCACTACAAATTGACAGCATCTACGTATACAAATGGATGTATTAAAAGTTTCAAGATGTATGAAAAACAAAAATATCAGGTATAAATTTTTGTTTATTGTACACGCTCATTTTTGTGTGGTTTTAAAGGAGCGGCTAGTTCTAGTTCTAATTCGACTGGAGATTTCCGCACTTAGCCTCATAGTTGGGCCATTGTACGTAGCAAGTGCTGAGGTATGTAAATACCTCAGACGCTTGGGTTTCCTCACGATGTTTTCCTTCACCGTTAGCGAGTGGTATTGCTACTATAACTTCACAAATGTACGTAACTTAAAATTAAATTAGTCCTAACAAATTATGTCTACTTTTGTAAAAAATAAAAAAATATGACCCTTAACCAAACTTTACATTGCGAATTAAAGTTTGTCATTTACAACAATGTTTGTTCACAACATTTAAAACTTATTTGTAAAATGTTCCAAAATATGTGTTTTTGCAGTTTTTTTGATTTTCAGTGGCGCTGTTTGATAGATAATGCTTAAAATAATACTATGCTTATACTTAGAAAGGACTTATCTTCTATTTAGGACTAACAGATTACAGACATAATAAAAACTCACGCCTGTATCGCGGAGGGGTAGGCAGAGATCAGGGTCTGCCTCTTACCACAAAAATATGATTTTTTACTCTAACGAATCTGCAAAACGTACCTATATTCTACTAGCGGTCCCCGCAAACGTTGTTTTAGCCTACGGCCTACTCTTAGACCTACCAAATAAACACAAGAAATTTCATAAAAATCGGTGAAGCCGTTTTGGAGGAGTTCGATAACAAACACTGTGACACGAGATTTTTATATATTAAATTTATCAAGTACATAATATGGTTTCAAGCATTATCTCTCAGACAGCGAGCGCAAACACAAAGGAAAAACCGGCCAAGTGTGAGTCGGACTCGCGCACGAAGGGTTTCGTACCATTATCTGTACAACATTTGACAATTTCAAGCGTCTACCTGTTGCTGTTATTAATATCGAGGAGCAAAAAACGGAAAAGATTAACGTTTGTTGTATGGGAGCCCCCATTAAATATTAATTTTATTCTGTTTTTAGTAATTGTTGTTATAGCGGCGACAGAAATACCTACATCATTTGTGAAAATTTCTGTCTAGCTATCACCGTTCATGAGATACAGCCTGGTGACAGACAGACACACATAGGGACAGTGGGCTCTTAGTAATAGGAGCCCGTTTTTACCTTTTGGGTACAGAACCCTAAAAAGATCTGTTGCAAAAAAAAACAAAAGTTCTGGCAAAAAGCTCGGTAAAACTCCCGGGCGGCATAAATCTGTCACATCAAAAATTCATACCAACGAAGGATCGGTGGGGCCTGTTTCAGAAGTTATTTTTCGTTATAGTTTTGAACTTGCTAACTTTCAACTTGCAGTGTTAGGGTTCTAGTTCTAGATAGACCTGAGATTTCCACACTTAGCCTCATGGTTGGGCCATTGTACGTAGCAAGCACTAAGGTATTTAAATACCTCAATACTAAAGTTTCCTCACGATGTTTTCCTTCACAGTTAGCGAGTGGTATTGCTACTATAACTTCACAAATGTACTTAACTTAGACAACAAAGTCATTGGTACATGCCGGGATTTGAACCCACGACCTCCCGAATACGAAGCCGGCATTCTGCCGCTCCGCTACCACCGCTTGGCAGTGTTAGGTTATCGTTAGAACGCTGGCGTCACATTCTTGAGGTCCTGTACTCAACACCGCTCTGTATAACGACTTCGTTTTCTAAGTTACGAGTACATTTGTGAAATTGTAGTAGCATTACCACTCGCTACATTATCTCACCAGGGGCCTAATAAATCCTGTCGAAATCCTAGCGTTTGCTATACCAATTACAATGGAATTTGACAGACGATTGGAATCATTCAGGATTTGGTGACAAAACTTTGAAATCGACAAAAAGTATCAGCTTTTCCATACATTTGCGGCCTGCCTCTTTGATGACACATGAACCAAAAAAGTCACTAAATATCTTAACGATAATATTATTTTTGTTGCATGTGCTGAGGACAATTTTAAAAACCTATTTAGAGGCTAAAAATTCCACCCATCGCGGCACTTGAACCCGCGACCTCTGGCTAACCGTGCCAGCGCTCTCCCAACTGGGCAAGTGCAGGAATCAGTGAAATTTCGAGCCTCTTTACAAACTTCTCTGTATTACGTACAGGCAGCGACATCTGGCCGAAGCAATTTACATCACTTGCAGCCCCGAGTAACCCACGATCTTATCTTAACGATAGCCAAAGTAACCAGTAACGTAACTGAGTGGAGTGCAAGCGTGTAAAGGTTGATGTGCTGAATTGTGCTCACTGTATCCTGCCATACCCCGTACAGCTCCCGTCATGCGAACATGGCGGCGTGGGCAGCGAGCCGTCAAACCTGAATTGACGCGGCGTGGCGCGGCGTCGCACACAATCAGCCCGACAGATATGACGGCCGCTCGAAAATCGCATGTAATTTTCAATGATTGTGGTTTGCAGCGCCCCAGCAAGAGCTTTAGCGCCACAGCCGGGCGCTAGCTATTTAATGAAAGATAGGAAGCGCAAAAGTGGCCTAACCCACAATTTTTCATATTCGTGCTTATCTGTTGCAATTTATTTAAAACATAATAAATTTTGATGCAAAACCGGCCTATCTCTAGTTTCACCCATGGGTAACAGATGGCGTTGTAGACATTATTTATTCGCGTATTGTTTTTGCCTACAAAGCTGACTATGTAGGTATTAAATTTAAATTCATGAAAATGTATAGCTCATTATCTCCATGCCAACTATGTTAAGCTTAGGCCACTTTTGCGCTGTTGTCCTCAATTATATCATAATGCATGTGGCTTACAGCGCCCTAGCAAGAATTTTAGGGGCGCTGGCTATTTAATGCAAGAAATAAAATATGATAATTACAACAAAAACCTTAAATGTGACTGCGAGCATGTATTCTATTTTAAACGGGATGACATATTTTTTACATTCATCAGTTAATTGTTAAGGAATAATTTTGAAAATACATAAAAATGCCTCTCTCTTTATGCCATTACAAGTGAATTTACTAAGCCATAATATAAGATGATTTACAATGACTATTTGATGTACATTGCATAGTATTGCTCGCCTTTGTGCAGATTTATTTCTTGTGCAATAAATAATTTTCAAAACAGATCAAAATAGCCAGTTAACCCACAGATTAACCAGTAGGATACTGTACTAATCGGCTACGCAATGTAGATCGAATAATTATAATAAACTATGAATTGTACTTTTTTGAAACACCGTCTTGTTGGACATGAGGTAGTCACTTCGATCGCGGTTCTGAAAGAAAAAAATATTTCTACTTTGTTGTCTTCAGCCTATCACCCTTATAACCAATTATTAGTAGGAAAATCACACTAACCCCCAGTTTCTCGCACACTAACAAGATGTTAATCTACTGTTAACAACTGTCAGTGGTTTTTTTTTGTATGCACTTTGGTCAATTGACAGCTGTTAACAGTAGATTAACAGCGTGTTAGTGTACGAGAAACAGGGGTAAGCCTACACCATCTGTCATTTAGACAGTATATCGACTATTAAACTGTAACGACTTCAAATAATGATTAATTAACAGACAATAAATTAATCCAGGTGGACCAGGGCAGTAAAATAGTGGTGGCTGAGAACCGCGGCGGTCAGTTGGTATAGACCCAGCAGTGGGCAGAGGTGGGCTGATGATGATGATGAAATTAGTCTACCTCTGTCATAGAAAATCAATCTTTTTGGACCCCCAAAAATAAACATCAAGAAAAGCAAGAATACCTAATATTTGTGAGAAAAAAAGAAACGTTCATCAAGCGCCCGTATGTACTGCTTTGGTGGTCATCGCAAAAAACGTGCCTCCACGCGTGTTAATTTCTTCGGGTGTGAAAAAAGGTTGCATGCCTGTGGGTAACCTTAAGCGAACTTATTTGAAGTGTTTACCATTTAGGCAATTTTAAAAATAAAATAAACTTCGATTTTCTTTTTTGTCTAATATTTAAAGGTCAAAAGAGGTTAGCGCGCTTTTTTTTCAAAGGAGTTCTTAATTTAATACTTGTTTTCACTAAGTACGATGTTGAACCTTGTATAGCATCGATAATATCTAGGAATATTGTACGCTCTTGCTTTGGTCTAGTGCAGTTTAATTTCCTGTAGACATTGTGGACTCGGTTTGTAGGTCTCAAAAGGAAAAAAAAGGAACCTGTTGAAAGGAACACTTTGTCGTCCATTCGTCTATCAAATAAAAACCCTTATCAGTGATCCAAAAAGATTTTTTACAAAAACAAGATTTCTCTAAAACACTCCTCAGGGGCAGTTTTATTTAACCGTAGTTCCTTTTTTTCCGCGTGGCGCCCGCTAATAAAATATACATTTAATCATAAAGCACTCGCTAATAAAATATACATTTTTCTAATTATATAAAAGTACGATTAACTTATTACGTATTCGAATAGGAAATGGTTGATATTGACAATCAAGAGTTTACCGTTGGACCCCACATACATAAGCAGCCTATATACGTCCCACTGTAGGGCACAGGCCTTCTCTCAGAGAGAGAGTATCGGCGTAATCACCACGTGTGCCCACCGCGGATTGGCGATTTCAAGCGCTGCGGTATGTGATTAGCTCAGACGCTCGGGTTTCCTCACGATGTTTTCCTTCACAGTTAGCGAGTGGTATTTGCTACTATAACTTCACAAATGTACATAACTTTGAAAGAAAAGTCATAGGTACATGCCCGCACTGGGAATCGAACCTGGGTCTCTCGCTTCTGAGTCCAATGTTCTACCCACTAGGCTATCGCCGCTTTTGTTGGACCCGACACTAGACGCTAATCTGTTTAGTGAGGACCTGGTTATGATGAATTGACGGTGACTAAAGTTGGCGACGGGTACAGAATCGTATTTTTACTTAGGTAGGTACTAAACAAAAACCGACGTTGGTACAAAAATGTTGAACATTTATAACATGAAATTAGTTGTGTTTACAATAAGAAAAAAATAGAAAGGAAACATATTTAGAATCAATATTGCGAGTTCAGTAATGGTTTGTTGGTAACCAGCATGGCGCGAGTCCTACTTGCGCTTGTCCGTTTTTTTAGAAAAAAAAAATTTCCGCGTGCCTCCTGTTTGTATATCACTGAAAACACAACGTTTCTAATGAGTAGTAATTAAATGTTTAGCAATTATAAAATTTGGTGAGACACATAAAAACAGCATTTAAATAATTTGGTCAGCGTACAAAGATCTTGTTTGCAATAAAAAAAATCAGTCAGCAATCCGTAAAAAATTAAATCATAAATCACAATAACATTAGTTTGCATAATAAACATTCAGTCCGCAAAATAACTACTTGATCAGCAAGATTTCATGACTGATCAGCAGAGAAAACATGTCTATAAGCAGTGTATTTGATTGGTATGCATATTTAAAACATGGTGAGGAAAATTGGATTGCGTCTTTGTTGAAAAATCGGCAATGTACGTTAAAAGTAGGCGGAACAAGAGCAGCCGCGTGGCACAAGGAGCCAATCGCTTAAGTACCTACTTATTTGTTTTATATTTTTTTATTTATCTCAATTATATTTTATAAGAACAAAAAAAATCTTTTATTATTTACACTTCTATAAATAATACATACCCAAACCAACACATCCACTCAGATAGTAGATAAATTAAATCTTTGTAAGGAATGCGCCCATTTTGCGCATGACAAGTAAACTATCTTTGCTACTTTTATATACCTAAGTGTTTAACAAAATTTTATTAAACAGGAACAACTCATTGCAGCTTATATAATTAACCCTTTGACGGACAAAAGAAGACCGTTGGTATTTTTAAGCAAATTATTATAAAATTAGGTTTATTACAACGTATTAGAAATTTATGTATAAGAAAAAAAATGTTTTTTTTAATAGTTTTTTGGAAAAACTCTGGGACAACCCTGTCCCAATATGCGTCAAAGGTCGATTTTCACGTAATTTAAACATTGCAAATTGCATTATTTTTAATGTATTTATCATATACTATGGAATAAAAAAAATAATACAATGAAAAAAATATAATTTTTATTTAGTTACGTAACATAATAAGCCGCAAATTAATTTCGTTTGGAAGTAAAACATAGGTGAACATTGCACAGTTCACAAATGGAAGGAAAGAAAATCGGACTAATAATTTGTCCGATTTTCTTTCCCTTCCTTGGCACAATGGGCATTGTTCACCCATGTTTTTTATTCTATAAATCGAAAATATAGACTAATATAATAAACTAATTTGAATATTTTCTTAATTTTCGATGCCATTATTTTTTTATTAATTACTTAAAATTTCTAATAGCTTAGTAAGTATGACGTCACCACTGGCATAATGATGCACGTTCCTTTGCCTTTTTTCATGTTTTTTAAAAATAAAAATACTCTGACGTTTGACAATGACAAACAAATGTCAATCAGTGTCAACTACTTACCGATATTTTCTTTTCTAATCATATTGCCAATAACCAAGAATTGTATTAAATTCATGTAAATACCAAGCTAGCGTCTCCTTCGTAATAATTATTCAAATTACTTGAATATTTGTTGAGAATTGAGGTTGTCTTCACTGTATCTAAGAATTTGACACTTTTGACAGTTGTCGAACGAACGAATGTATTAATTTTTTATGTTTGAAGATAGTGGAACTACCGCATTAGAGCCAACGATGACGTAATTGAAAGACAAATGAAGGTTATACATTTTTTGCGATAAATATTAATAATCCGTCTTTATTTTACTTATTTAAACCTCTAATAGTAATCAGTATCCCTATTCCTCGAAATGGTTTTCACTTTACGACAGTCGATGCCTCCCTGAACAATGCCCATTGACGCATCTCCTCCGGTTTTGGTCTTTTTTTATGACGTAAGCGGGTATTTTGTCTTCTGAAACCGTTATTTTGGATCCTCTTCCTTGTCATAGACATAGTCGGCAAGGCATTTTTTCGCACAAAAGTCTCCTATCATTGCTCTAGCCACGGCCTGCCGATATACTAATGAAGAAAGCCTTGACTCGATGAGCCTCGTACAATTTCACATAAAGCGTGTAGGATATTGCAATATCAAACTATCAAAAAATACCCTCCAGTAATATTTAATTCTTGATTTTCGGTTGACTTCGTAGGTAATCTTCTTCTGATCCATAAGATCCACGCCGCCCATGAACTTATTATATTTACATATGATATCCGGGCATGTTACATCTAGCTTTTGAGCCGAACCTATTTGACGTCGTTTCACAGTTAGTGTCGGAATTGGTGAAAGAGAATTGGTGAGGAGGTGTACAGCCTTATTATAGTGATTCAAAGCTGCTTGAAAAATGTTATTGAAATGAGTTATCACCGGGCGTATTTTGTATGCCCCGTTAAAATTTGTAGATGTCGTTTTCTGTTTATTATTATCACAAAAATGAAGAGTTCTGATTTCTTCGAATCTTGATCGTGGCATTACTTGAGCCACAAAGGTATACCCATGTCAGGTTCAGTGAACCAGTAACATCGCAACGTAGGCAAGACATGATAACCCATGACGTAGTTTATACCGATAAATGCAGCGATTTCAGGGATCTCATTCAATAGTAAATACAGATCCATTACGATGTGCATGTTATATGTAATTGATTCAAGTATTATTATATCTTTGAATAAAAGTTGCATGTCTGTAGCTGCACAAAATATATCTTTCAGAAAATATATAGGGACAATACGAGTTTATTTTTCATAAAAAGTTCGGGATGGCGTCAGTGGAAGGTTCAAGTGAAGTGGGAGTACAATGAGGAGGCTGTGGGTCATTTGCAGGATCAATGATAACTTCCGTTACACCCGCTTTCACGTTTTGCTCTAGGAATGTAGTCTTCGTCGTCTACCAGGAGAGCATCTTTATAGTCGCTGTTGTCGGCTACCAAATATTCTTCTATTTCATTTTCTTTTAGAGAAAACATTCCTAATCCTTGATGAGCCTAAAACAATTAAAACATTACAAATATTTGTGTAATAACGTGTAAAACAAAACTAAATTGTGCGGATAAAATATTATTAAAATTGACCTATGACGCATATTGGGACATATACGTCCCGACACCTTGAAATGCAATATTAGATGAATTATTTAAAGAAATCACACAAAATATTGATAAAAAAAACATATTTACTTACCATTTCTACGAAATTTAGCATATTCTAATCAATCAATTTACAAAAATCATTCTTTTACTTATGTTGAAAAAAACTTGAATGAGCGCGCGAAAATGTCACTCTATATGGTTCAACTTTTTTGTTTTTTTCTTTAAACAGTGCTGCCAATATGGCAAAAAATTAAAGATGCGTTCAGATACTAGCGTTTAAAAATAAACATAAGTTTATATACCGATTGATTGAGCCACAATATGCTAATATTATTTGGGGACACCGGTGTCCCATTTACGTGAAAGGGCAGGCTGTACAAAAATAATCACTGCCATTCAGAATGACATAAATTGCTGATTGATTTTGAAATGTTTGCTGGCCATGAGTTGCTGATCAATTAGCTATTTCTGCTCGCAGATTATATTTTTCTGCTCACAAAAATACCAATACTATGCTAACCATTTAAATAACACCCGTTTCTAATGTGTAGGTACCATCCAAGCGCTAGACGCTGGTTTGCATAATAATTTGCGTTAATAATGCAATCAGTAACCGTCCGCGGCGAGTCCCCAGGGGCCAGTTTAATTCCATCTCTCAACCCAAATTGGATCGCACTAGAACTCAGGGAGTAGACCCTCGTTGTCTAACCTAACCTAACCCTGTAGGCTTAGTACGCTGAACATTTTGCCTGCTCTCAACTGTCACATTAAACACTAAACAGTATTAAGATGACGTCACAGAGGGATATCTCGTCGCTGCGAACATGAAGACCGCGTGAGCTGTCTCAACGCGCCTCCTTCTGTCAGTTTAAAACCGTTCGTCTATGGTTTTCCGCAACCGCGAACATGAAGGTGTTTTTTTTTTTTTTCACCAAATGACAGCTTAGCTGAGAGAAATTTCTCTGTTGGTGTCGAGGTAAAGACAAGGCTTTTAGGTTATAATTTATCTTTGCTGTCACACTCTTACGTATTTGCGTTTCTTAGTTTTCCTGTTGATTTATGTCATGTGAGGATGATAAGCATACCCAATGAGGATATGAGGATGGCTTTACTACTAGGACTTCACTTCACTTACCAGCCACGAGAGGTCAAGTAAGTATAGTAAATGAATTGTGTGAAATTAGATGACGGCGTTATTGTACAAGTTCGACACGACATATAATTACATGAAGCAGTTTTGCATTGAGTTTAAAGACAGTCCAATGAAGAAATGTCGAATACTCATTTTTTCGCTCCATTTTCACTGGAACTTCAGAAAACTGTTATTTGTTTTGTTAGGTCGGTTGTTAAAAAAAAAACGTTTCGATATTCCATTTATATATTTATTTACCTTCATAGTCAGTTCAGACTTCAGACAAAAAACTTAGGTTATCGACTGATCTTAGGGAAAAAAAAGTGAACGAAGCGCAAAAGAGCTAAATGAACAAATGAATAGTGTTGTCATACAGTAGAAGTGTACCGACTGAGTGTGACCAACTCAAAAAAATATTAAAATTTAAGTCTTTTTTTTAACTGACATCTCAATTTTGCCGCCTGCGAGAAAGACTTTAAACAGTGTTTAAATTTCTCTTCCACTCACATCATGTTCGCTGTTGTGACAAAACTAATAAAGCGGCAAAGTTTATGCCGCGACGCCTGCCATTTTCTCGCATGCTAGTGTGCTAAGCCTACCGGGCCTAGATTCTGTTAATAAACATAAACATAAACATAAACATAAACATAAACATAAACATAAACATAAACATAAACATAAACATAAACATAAACATAAACATAAACATAAACATAAACATAAACATAAACATAAACATAAACATAAACATAAACATAAACATAAACATAAACATAAACATTTACATACAGGCACATACATTGCTTCTGGCCCCACACTAGGATACCCTGTGTCGTGGGAACCAGAAACAACGACATCACAAACATGTAAACATCCAAGACCTGGGGTTTTTTTTTTGTCCCCAGCCGGGATTCGAACCCGGGACCTCTCGCATGGTATGCAGACGCACTACCGCTGCGCTACGAGGTCGTTGTATTGTAGTAACATGACAACTGCATGAACATGGCGGTTTTCATTTCATGGCCGCTTTAAGTCTACGCGGGCACACCCATTAAACCTTCTAGGCGTCAATGGTACGAAAAAACACGTCAAGTGACCCGACAGTGTACCTGTCATTATACTACAATGCACTAACAGAATCGAGGCCCTGGAATATTGTGCTGATTTGGACATATGGACAGGTTAAAGAAAGAAAGATTGACATAAGGAACATATCAAGTGAATGTGGATAGTGGGGCCGGTAAGGGACGTCCTAGGCGGACACACTTCAAACAAATACAAATATGTTTATTTTCTCAATCCACAAATCAAGTGCACTTTATATACTTAGATACAAATGGTAGAAGCTATAGTAGAATTTGTGGAAAGACTGCAGCCTAAACTAGATTAGAGATCTGTATTTTAGGTTTCAAGGCCACCCAGCTCAAAATATTTAGGAAAGTAAAGGGATGTAAAGGGACGTCTTAGCGAAGGGCAAGATAAAAAGTACCCGAAACCGGGTGCGTGCATGCAACTACTGATGAATGTTGAGGAAACGGAAGTGATCTGTGCAAATGGCAGTCCCTGGTCTCTGTCTACCCCTCTGGGTTACAGGCGTGAGTTTATGTACGTATGTATCTAATATATAAAAATCTCGCGTCACAGTGTTTGTTATCGAACTCCTCCGAAACGGCTTCAACGATTTTTATGAATTTTTTTGCGTATATATTTGGAAGGTCTGAGAAAAGGTCGTATGCTAAATTAATATAGCAAAACAACGTTTGCCCAGGCAGCTAGTAAACTATAAATCTGGTTGTATGAAGCGCGAAACCCTGGTCTCGGCCTATCCTTCCGCGATACCGGCGCGGTTTATCTGACGTACGTAAAGCGCGTACCTAGGTCATAGCGGTACGAATACAGAGCAAGCCGCAAGTCGCCGCTTGACTTTGACATCAAAACTTGAGTTTCAATCCGCGCTAAGTAAACAAATTTTTGGTTCGAAATCAACACTAATTAGTTTTGGCAACAATCAAAAGTTTAGAGTTGGTGACGCTGAGTTGGCACACAATAAACTCACAAATTATGGGTGGAAATAATGAAAAACCAGCCAAGTGCGAGTCGGACTCGCGCACGAAGGGTTCCGTACCCTTATCTATACAACATTACAAAAAGATCGAATTTGAGAACAGCGCCATCTATAGAAACCAACAAGAAGCGTTTAACATTAACATTTAACGGCATGACATCGGCGCTGTGAAGGTTACACACATAAATGGCGAGCGCTGTCTTTAGACAACGTTTGTTGTATGGGAGCCCCCCTCAAACATTTATTTTATTCTATTTGGGTATTTTTATTATAGCGACAACAGAAATAAATACATCATCTGTGAAAATTTCAACTGCCTAGCTATCACGGTTCATGAGATACAGCCTGGTGACAGACAGACAGACAGACGGATAGTGAAGTCTTAGTAATAGGGTCCGTTTGGCAGCCTTCGGGTGCGGAACCCCAAAAACAACATCGAATTTCTGAACAGATCGTAACATAACATAAACTCACGCCTGTATCCCGGAGGGGTAGGCAGAGCAAACCAGGGTTTGCCAGTTGCCACGATCCTGGCAGACCTCTTTCTCTTCATCAACATTCAATAGTCGTTTCATGTACGCGGGCCGGTTTCGGTTACTTTTATCCTGTCCTTTGCTAACACATGTCGGCTGGTCATTGGCATTTGGTCGATGTATGTCCACCTGGGACGTGCCTTACCGGTCTTTCCACCCACATTCGCTAGGTATACTTCTCTCCTCAATCTTCCTATCTTCATGCTTGAATCACCATATCCTCTTTCAGCGCCAGCGACTCTTTCTTTTTTTGTCGCCAGCGACTATTGCAGATTTTCCGAGTTTGTTCGTGAAATACAAAAAGGGTTACTCGAGCAATAACTACTCGACCGATTTTGATAGAAATTTTTGTGCTTAAATGCTTATGATTCACCTTAAAAACAGTACTTACAGGGTGTCTGAAAACTGACGCGTACTGAAGAACAAAAAAAAACTTTGTCCATAAACTACAATAGCAATGTCGCTATAAGTGAAAACCTTTTAATGACTCTCTGCTACTATAACGTCCAATGTACCTTCTATTTTGTAATTTCTTGTCCATTGTTTTGCTAAAAGCCAATAAAAGAAATTATCCTTGGAAAAAACGGAGCGTACTTCGAACGTAAGCAAATAAGCAGCAATCACAGCAATTCAATCCAAATATTTTTATTCATTATAAAAACATAATGTTTACTTAATTAATGTCAAAGAATGGGACGATCATTATAATGCCAGTTTCACTAAGACCTTTTTTTTTCCCCCGGGACTTGTCTCAACAACCCTTTTTTATGCACAGTCGACAGCGCATCCGTGCACTCTATTCAGTTACGTTAAGGGCGACTTTGCAAATAAAACGCAAAGGTTGACGGACTGCAGACCGTACGTAACTAGTCGGGCGAGCAAGTAAGTTAAACGGGTGTTCTTATAAGCCGGATAATCCGGGATTACGCAAACCGGCCGGATCTCTCATAGAGACCGGGCTCAGACAGAAAGATAAAAGCAGGAAGAGCTTGTAGGACTGTATTTTCACAGTGCAATCACATAGCTTGGCTGTTTACAAACTTAAATTATAAAAACAAAATGAGTACTTTTAAGTATGCTGTCCGTCCCTAAATGTCTAGGTGAAGTATGTGAATGACAAAAATGTACCTCCAACAAGAAGCACATAAATACACTTTTTATTAGTTCTTACCCCCGGTTTCTCGTACACTAACTCGCTGTTAATCTACTGTTGACCAAAGTGCATACAAAAAAAAATTACTGACAGCTGTTAACAGTAGATTAACAGCAGATTAACAGCTTGTTAGTTTACGAGAAACCAGGGGTCAGTCTCATAAAAACCATAGTTTCTAAATGGCCCTAGCTTTTAAGTAAGTATTATTTTCTTTATAGGTAAAACAGCCTGGTAGAAATGTTCTATGTTTAAGCTACTACTGTGCACTTGTTTATTTTATCAAGCGTGTACTATTTGTAAACTTATGAACAAAGAAATCTGATAATCAATCAAATCAAATCAATCGCATAGCTTGAGTAGAATTCTGACTTAGAGGTCCATCCGCGTTACCACGTCTCATTCTATTGCAGGCTTAACAGTTTTTTACAGAGCTATTAATATTATTTATAGTAATGGGGTGGTAGCCTAGTGGGTAGAACATTGGACTCGAAAGCGGGAGACCCAGGTTCGATTCCCAGTGCGGGCATGTACCTATGACTTTTCTTTCTAAGTTATGTACATCCTGGGTGTCTGAGCTATCCACATACCTCAGCGCTTGAAATCGCCAATCCGCGGTGGGCACGCGTGGTGATTAAGCCCATACTCTCTCTCTGAGAGAAGGCCTGTGCCCTACAGTGGGACGTATATAGGCTGCTTATGATGATTAATATTATTTATGTTAGAGACATTATTTTTAAAGTACCTTTTCTTCGCTTTTCATTTCATCTTTGGTCTAACTGCCTCGTTGGTCTAGCGGTATTACGTTTGATTACAACGATAGAGGGCGTGTTTTCGATTCCGACTGGAGGCCGCCGTACATATATTTAAATGGCCTCCAGTCTGGGTGATTTTTCCATATTTTTTGTTTGTTTGTTTATTACACTTTTTGATATATGTTTCGATTTCCACGTAACTCAAGAATATTAAGGTCACTGCCCACGATTCAGACCAACATATTTCGCTTCATCAACGTTAATTAATCGCTGCAAACGCAGACCGGTTTCGGGTAGGTAGGTACTTTTTGAAAACACGAGCCTCTGCCTACCCCTTCGGGATACAGTCGTGAGTTTATGTGTGTATGGGAAGAGCGGGTGTTCTTCCACTTTGAAGAGAAATTTCCCGCAACGCAGATCGTATGCCTGGGGACGGCTGGCCGGTCCAATTGTTGTTCAATGGACGTTATATTTATGGTACCTATGTCATAGGCAATAACTCGTTTGCGCGAGGCAGAAATGTCAGAGTGCGCGCGCAGACTTGATATGCGTATGTGTAAGTATGTGTACATAGTCGGTGCAACCGCACCTTTACATCCAACATATGCTACATCAGTCATTGAGAACACATGACCGATGCTCTCCCCGGCCGTATCAGTCGCCGTGACGGAATGCGTTCGGAATGAATCGCCATCACATCAGGGTCAAACTCACCGTTCCCAGCTGAGCCTCCTGGGCGTGTCTCCTCCATTGTCCTCAGCCGGCCCTCGGACTCCCTGCGTGAGCAGGCGGGCCAGCCGGGAGCCCGTCGAGCTACCGGTGCTGGAGACAGACCCTCGTGGCGTCGGGACCCTGGGGACAGAAAGAGAAGGGGACATTTCAGTTCACGAAAACAGTTTACAAACTTGCAATTCCTATAAGCGATACGTAGGTACTTGCAAGGCAGTTTCATTGTCGTTGAAAGCAGCTTACAGTACACTCCATTAAACTAGCAGCAGTTGGAGGCAACTGAAATATCAATGGTACTCTGTATCTTTTATCTTTTTATGTATGTCATGTGCTCTGGTGTACAATATTCTTATCTTGCCTAATATGTATTTCCATTTTTAAAACGGAACCCTCATAGGATCAGTTGTGCGTCCGTCCGTCCTTCAAGACCGACTTCATCTCGGGAACGCGTGAAAGTATCGAGTTGAAATTAAAACCATACTCAAGTTTACAGTCGCTTGAAGCTGTAAAAAATAAAAAAATATATACCGTTTATGCTGCAATAAACGTAGGTATATTTCGACACTCAAGGGAATAAAAATTTATAGGGTAGGTACTTTCCATTGACTAGAACTATTAAATTTGGCAAGTAATATCGTCTTATACTACAAGTACGGAGAAAAATCAGAAAACTATAAGTTTTTCATTAAATCACTAAAAAAATTGTCTTTGAAGTTCGGGAAAAGCTCGGAAAAAACTGCGGGACGCGATCCCTGAACTATTTATAATATATAAGTACCTACAAATTTGTACGGAACACTTGGCAGGCAAGTCGGACTCGAACTTGTCAGTTCTTTTTTAAACTAATAATCATCATAAAGCCATTTTACGCCCACTGCAGGACATAGGCCTCCTTCATGGTTTTCCCTAACCACGAAGGGCTTTGCCATAATCGCCACGCTTGGCAGGCGGGTTGGCGATCGCGGTTGGAATCTCAGGAAGTCGCTGCTGCCCGTCTCCTGGTAATTGATTTCCTTAGTCGCCTTCTACGACATCCACAGAAGGAAATGGAGTGACTTTATTCTTAATCCGGCGTCACACGGAACTATCATTATTAAATGTCTTTCCAGAAATCTACGCTTACAATATACGTCTCATATTGCAGTCGCATTAAGCCATATTATATTAATGCAGATAAATAAATAGATGAGTATAAATTAATTAGGTATAAGATTATGTAAGTTCTTTTAAATAATCAGTCAAGTAACAATAAGTAAGTAATAATATTACATTAAATAGATTAGTGCTTAAGAATTAATTACACAAAAAATTTTTTTACTTAGTTTATCTACCGGCCTTCTCTCAGAGAGATGGAGAGAGAAAGAGTATGGGCGCAATTACCACGCGTGCCCACCGCGGATTGGCAATTTCAAGCCTCCACCGATCATTGGTCCAGCAAGCTGGTGCCTAAGACTCAGTTGCTCGTACACTAACACGCTGTTAATCTACTGTTAACAGCTGTCAATTGACCAAAGTGCATACAAAAAAAACCACTGACAGCTATTAACAGTAGATTAACAGCTTGTTAGTGTACGAGAGACCGGGGGTAAGTGGCGCATGGTGTGCTTTGGCGGAGGCCTTTGTCCAACAGTGAACGAGAACTGGCTGATTGATTGATTCATTGATACACAATTTTATTCATGCTCAAGATTGTCATTAAAACATTTTTTATATTAACGAACGAATCTCTATCTATCTATCTAACTCTGTATGACTCACACAGCTGTAACACTGCAAGATACTTTACAAAATTATTAATCAACACAATGTTGGGACGGTAATTAGATTGTGGCTAAACAGTTTTAATGAGTCCACAAACAAAGAGGCCGCTATCCAGAACAAACAAAAGCAAAACCTAAACAGCCCGAAACTCAATTTTATCGTAAGGCTTTTTGAACAAATGAGAAACTTGTCACGAAACGGCTGTGGTCGGTTTCACATTGGACGATAGCCGTAAAGACACGACATGACTATCAAAACGTTACCCGACCGCTTCGGACCTCAAAAGGGGGGTAATGTGTTTGGCTCTTATGTATGTAAGTATGACCGATTCTGTGTTCCCTCATAACTTTTTAACCTTAATTGTCAGATTTTGACAAATAAGATTTCTATCGATTCGTCATGTTTGCGCAAGTGTCATAAATAGGTTTTTAAAATTGTCCTCAGCATGGGTTAGTGCAACAAAAAGAATATAAAGTGTCATAGGATTGTGAAATCCAAATAAGTCCAAACGAATAAAACTGAAACTAAAGTAACCAAGAACCCGACTGCTGCGCATTAACTGCTAAGTAGGCAGGACCTACTTTAAATAATGCAACTCAATGCGAGGAACCTGGGTAGGTCCCGCCTGCTTAGTAGTTAATGCTCAGCAGTCGGGTTGTTGGTTATTTTTCATTACTCATACTCGGAGAGTAGGTTTGAAGTTGCCTGAGGAGCGTGTTGAAAGTAATACTTTCCAGCCAGGGAGAATCGTTTTCAACTGGCAGCTGTCAAACTATAAGAAAAAAACTAGTCCTATTTTCACATTTCTGTTCAACCATGGTCCAACTTTCTATACAGCCACTCAATTACCGCGCGACGTAAAATTGAAATAACATAAAGTTAAGTATTAATTAAAGAATATATTTTTATAATTGACTTTATTATAAATTTACTTTTAAATATTTCATAAACCTACAATAATAAATTACGGTAGTCGATCAATGTAAACCTGCTAATCTGCTGAGTAATTTTCTACTATGTTCAGGCATCATTAGTGGTAAGTATTGTCTGACAGTTTATGTTATCAGTCATCGTCTAAATCAATTTTTTGATGGCTCTACAGTAGACGGAGACAAAAAAATATGGACTTTTTCAAAAACTGTGTGATTGTTTTTCTGAAGACGCCAATGAATCGTATTTTTAACGGACTTCAAAAAAGGAGGAGGTTATCAATTCAACGCGTATATTTTTTTGTCTATGTTTTCGCATAACTCCGTCAAATCTAAACCGATTTCGACAATTCTTTTTTTGTTTGAATAGATATAACGTCCCATTAGTCACATTTTAATTTGGTGCAGATCTGATGAAAACTTTCAGAGATGGAGAACGGAACTCTTCTAATGGGGAAATAAGCTCTAATGGGGCCCATCCTTTAGTAATATCCGTATGTTTCATAAAATAGCGTAAAAGTAGTCGCAAGTTGATTTGGCGATTCTGGTGAAGACTTTCACGTAATTAAATTATGGTTATAAGGGACATGTTTAATTTTCTCCAGCTCCCCCACTAAAAATTGAAAAATAAAAAAAAATTAAATAAAAAATTAAAACTGACTTCGAAACACTACAGCACTAAAAAGTTACAAATGATTTAAATAATTAGTAGTATGTATACATGTAGGTATTGTAGAAGTATAATTTGTAGTCGGTGCCCAGTTTCATGACCAGCACGTAATATTTTGATCACCGACTCCAAATTATAGTTCTACAATACCTACATGCATACTTCTAATTATTTAAATCATTTCTAACTTTTTAGTGCTGTAGTGTTTCGAAGTTGGTTTTTATTTTTTATTTAAAATTTTATCGTAAGACAATGTTCATTATTTGTATTCTCAGAGCTCATTAATGTCCTCCAAGGTTTGCTGGAAGAAATCTCTTAAAAAGATAAAATGGCTCTGTACATGTTATTTTTAATGTCCTGTTTTTAGTTTCTTGTAAAATAATGTAAGTATGTGAATAAAACATAATATAGTTAAAATATTCTTAATTGTATGAAGAGAGAGATAGGTATTTATTATTTTACATTATAACTTGTCAGCCATGGACATGAAAGCCTTTGCTTTCAATAGATAAACAATATTGTACGTGTTGGCAACACTAACATTATTGCACCAACATTATAGTCAAAATGTAAAGGTACCAACATAAAGAGGAGAAAAGTTCCCTTGAAAGTTGCAGTTTTGCGCAAATATTCTTCCTAATTACATTATATTCAGTTTACAGTTTTTTTATTAAGTCTCCGCCTCCAATATCAGCAATAATTATTCCATAATGTGCCCAAAACAGTACTTAATTTTCTTAGTACTTTGTTGAGCTATTTACAATTTTTTCTTCAGTCGAGTGTCAAGGAATTATATTGAAACTCATGACGTAGATAGTACTAATTACTATCTACGTCATTGTTGTCGTGTAGCAATTATAATTATTGCTGGTCGTCATTTCTCTTCTTGTATATAGAATATCTACGTTTATCTATCTACCATCAAAAAAATTTGGCAACAGTATGCTCTTACGAACTCCGCGACAATTCTTGCTTGTTGGTTCTTTTGTATTATCCTTGTTAACTCGTTTAGTATTCTTTGGAGTCATCAAAGTCCCCAAGTCAGGGGTTTTATGGCTATTTTTTGATCGTTTGTATTTCGAGGATTCTGTTGCCGTTTCTTCTGGAAAATCTCTTTCATCAGCATCTGTAATCCCCATTTCATTCAAGATAATTCGAACTTCATCCTCGTAAGAGACTTGATTTATCCGAGTAGTTGGTTCTGGTTTTGGATTGTGAGTGGTAACAAAATAATATCTTTCGTTTCTCGGTTCTGATTCTTTGTTTTCGTCAAGTAATTCTAATTTAGACTTAGGGTTTGCGTGTTTCAATTTTAGAAACTTCATTTGCAGTGGTTCAGTTTCATTTTCAATTGCGAGCACAATATTATCGTACCGTACATTTTCCACGGTATTTAATTCTTCAGTCTTAGCCTCTGGTTCAGATATAATCAAACCACTACCATTATAAACTGCTACAAATCCATCTGACGTCTCATCGTCGTCTATATCGTCATTTTTACCTTTCGGAATTTGTACGGTGGAACTGTTAGAAATGATATTTTTATCATTTAGTATTTTATCATCAATTATGGTTTTTTTATGGCCTTTCACAGCATACTGATCATTTCGAATTTGTTCTAAATCTTTTTCATCAAAAACTAGTATCTCTTCATATTCCTTTACCTCCTTATTTATAGTTGGCTCAGAAGTGATCATGTGTGAATCAACACCTACATTATGTACTATACTTTCTACGCGATCTGTTTTTTTGTCGTCTCTATCATCCTCATTATAAACATAATCTTCAGCTACCATCACTAAGTCATCATTATGTTGTTCACTATTGTTGTCTAATTGTGTTGAGTCAGATTTGTTATTTAATATACTATTATGTTTTTCAGCTTTGATATAATTTTGTATCATTTCTGTTGTTTTGTATTCACTATAATCTTTATCAACCCGGTATTGTTTATTGTCCGTTCTTTCACTTATGGTTTTGTATTGACTAACGTTTGAATGAAAGCGATACAATTTATTTTTTATTGTTTCAGTTGCTTTTGTGTGCTCGATAATGTCTTCAACAAAATTATCTGGTTTAATTTTTAGTATTTCATTTGTAGTCTTTTCTTCCTTATTATTTTGATCAGAGTAATTTCGACTATAATATGCTTTTTCAGTTATCGTTCTGTCATTTTTATTACCGGTCGTTTCCTGTTCATTTCCCGTTCTTTCATTCATCGTTTTTTGCTCCCTGGTACTTCCCTCAGAGTAATATTGTCTACTTTTTGTTCTATCCGTAGTGGTTCTTTGATAGTTTTCAATTTCATAATTTTCATCAGAGGGATCCTGGCCACCTTCTGTTGTTTCATTTGCCGTCCTTTGTTCACTGTTGTCTTCATCAGAGTTTATTACACTATCTTCATACTGCTTGTGACTAGATTTATAGTCGGTCCTTTCTTCAATGACATCCGATTTGTTAGATATGTAGTTGATGTTCACATTCATTGCCTTGTTATTCTCTTGAAATAGCTTAAGCATATTGTTCCATACTCCTAGATCTAGTGACACAAGCACCTTGGAATTATTGCATGTGACGGGGTCACCTTGGGACCCCGTACCAATAATAAATATTAACATTACAAGAGGTGTTGAATTCATGCTTGTGTAATACTGACTGAAGTGTAGTTGGTGAGTGGAGTTTGTTTTATAGGTAGTGGCGATGGAATAAAAAATAAATATAATAAATCGCGTTTGTTTTGATTAGACAATGGAGTATCATGATGTGCATTAGTTGTAAATATTTACTAATTGTAAACTATTATTTTTTCAAGTGAATAACACGGAAGTGTGGTATTTGAGTGATATTATCGTGATGATATGATGTAACTATCACTTTATGTGGCTTGACGTAAGTTAGGAACTAGGCAACGAGGCATAACATAAACATCACCCAGAGATTACACTAGTTGCTTTAGATGCAAAAGGTTCGGGTTCAATTACAGTTATGTACTACTAAGCTATGACTTGGGCTCTTAGACGTAAACAAACCGTTCATAGAAATAATTAAAATACGGAAAGCCAAGCAAGTTATCAATAAAGAAAATTTATTAAATTTAATAAATGAAAAAATCTCTTGTGACAGTGTTTGTTAACGAACTCCTCCGATACGGCTTCACCGATTTTCATGAAATTTGTTGCGTGTCTGTTGCAGGTCTGAGAATAGGTCGTTGGCCAATTAATATGGCAAAACAAAAAACAACGTTGTCCAGGTCAGCTAGTATTTCTATAAAATGTTTCGCTCATCCTAGGTCACTACCTAGTTAAAAAAATATCAACCACAATTTTAAATTTAATGATTATGACACTAATAAAAATAGTTTGTTTATGAGTTATTCTCGTCATTTATATTAGCAATTCAGTAGAACTGCAATGGATAACTGTTAAATAAGGCTGCTTTTACTTATAGCATCTGTCTCACTTGCAGACTCCAACATTTTTACTTGACTACGAATACAAAGGAGGGTGGGTTATAGACTAATTAGAAACTTAATTGCTTATATTTTATTTTAGACAAGTCCTGAAGTAGAAAAAACTTGGCAATCGGACAGCCGCTCAGCCTGTGCTGCGGGATGCAGGGCATCCTACAGCGCTGATTTTCAGCGAAGCCCGAACCTGGTTTTTGCGCGCATGTGTGTATGTTTCTTTATAATCACGCAAAGATCAAACGGCTTTAGGCATTAAGTAAAAACACAAAAAAAAAAATTTACGTTGCGAGTGTCCCGAAAAAACAAAGTGGCGAACGTTTGTAAGCTGTTTGAAAAAAGTCACAAAAAGTATCAAATAAGTAATGATTATGATTGTTGAAACTGTATACTTTATTGCACAATTAAAAAAAAATAAAAGACGTGTCTGTTGAATTTTCAACCCGCAACACCGGAAGTCGGTATTTAAGCAGCCGTGTACGTTTGCCTCTACAAACTGGTATTCAGTCAGCCGATGGCTTAAGTCCGCAAACTTCAATTAACTATCTGTAAACCTATCTAACATATTCGATTCTGGACAATCATAACGTAATTCTCAGTAGACTGTATAATATCGACAAAGTCAACACTACTAGATTAATTCGAATCCACACCGTATCGTTGTCAATCACATGGTTTAATCCAATATCCACCCAAACTAATAACTTCCACTAAACCTGACTCGAATTTGTACCGAAATCGGTTCGTGTGAATTCTCTGGTGACAAATGTTATTTGCACATCGCATAGCGCATACTCCGTTCCAAATGTAAGTGTATGAAAAAAAGTCATTAGAATAACAATATTTAAAAAGGAACCGATTTTTGCCATAGATGGCGCTGGTGATAAAAGAATTCTGCATACAAATCAGGCACAAACTATGACGTCATAAGTTGCGAGTGGCGCTGAAATTGCAAACTTTTTTTGGCCTTATTGTGTCGCACTACCGGGAAAAGGTCTCCCTTTTAGCTCTACACTCCTCTTTGTTGGTGGTTACCTAATGACAACACGGTAGAAATGTCGTGAGGTCGTCACGTCATCTCTACTTGGCTCGGCCACGTTTGTAACAAATATCCGTCGCATGGAACCCAGTCAGTGGTCATTTTTGCTATCTAGTTGGGCCCATATGGCTTCTATAGGCCCCCAAATTTTAGTTCAGCATAGCGGTCATGGCTCCAACATCGACAATCTTGGTTCTGATGCGCAGTGTTGTGATTCGGATTCTGTTAATCCAATTTACAACCAGTATACTGCGCTCTGTTACCTGCTGGCCAACTTTGAGTCTGGACCAGGTCTGAGCACCATAAGTTACAATAGGTAGGATGACATGTCGACGGGTTTTCGCTTCGTTGTCGATTAAATATTTGACGTCGTCCTTATTGGGGCCTGGGCAATTTCATACAAAGTTTGGCATGGAGGTCAAAGATTTATTTGCATCGCAAATAAAACTATTCGTCACCGATCAAGCACGCCAGCTAAAAGATGCAGGTGAAAGCTACAATAAATGCAACGAAATTATAGCAAAGAAAAAAATATTTTATCTACACTCATATCATAATCTTCAAATTAAGAATTCAAAGGTAAACATATATTGACAGGCTTTAAACAATACATAACTTTGAAGAAAATAAAAAAAAAAGTGGAATATAAAGTTACATTAAAGGTCAGATTTTTCACTTTATGTTACAGTTATTTTTTTTAAAGTGTTGCTGTGATCACGGAACAAAACTTAAGTTTTTTTTTAATGTCAAAAGTTGACTCTATGAAAAACATAATTTCATTTTCGTGGTACCAAAAGTGCAACTAAAAATAAATTTATAATTGAAAATTTTGTTTCATTTCGATATGAATTTAGTTAATAACCGTAGATTTATGTATAGTACAAAGCTTGTCAAACGTGTTTTCCTTTGATTCCTTAAGTGTAGATAAAGTAGTGTATGAGACTGCACATAACTTGGTATTAAAACACTCGCCAATGCTATTAAAAAACTCGCCAAGGCTCGTTTTTTAAAATCTCGCTCGTGTTTTAATAACCCTCATTATGTGACAGTCACATAAACTACTATTATGTATAATTCTAGGCTGAACTAAATAATAAACCAAGCTCATAACTAGGGTAGACATTTAAAGAATTCACATACCGTCAAGTATTCATCTATTGTTTTTGGTTTAACTTTTATCCGACATAGCTTATAGGTACAGTGCATGTTACCACCAGCTAAGCTTTTTGGTTTTATACTCGCACTTATACCGTGTACAATAAGAGCTGATATCGAATAGACCACCTTACTAAGATACACAGATACACTCAACTGCGCAGTAGTGAATTCAAATTATGTCTCGAAACCGGATGCAAACGAATGATTTGTTTTTTATTTCTTTTCTGTTACCGGCCAGCGAACTGAAAAAAGCTTGGGAATGTCATTAATTGAATTTTGTAAGTTTTTGGCACTTGTAATGTCGAAACATCTGAATACGAAACAGCTGTAGAGGGAGAGAGGATCAGCGGAGAACTATTATAAAAAACCGGCCAAGTGCGAGTCGGAATCGCGCACGAAGGGTTCCGTACCATTATCTATACAACATTTGACAAAGATCGAATTTGAGAACAGCGCCATCTATAGAAACCAACAAGAAGCGTTTAACATTGACATTTGACGACATGACATCGGCGCTGTGAAGGTTACATCGATGGCCGCTGGATAGCGAGCGCTGTCTTTAGACAACGTTTGTTATATTATAGGATTCAATCATATTAAATATTTATTTTATTGTTTTTAGTATTTGTTGTTATAGCGGCAACAGAAATACATCATCAGTGAAAATGTCAACTGCCTAGCTATCACGGTTCATGAGATACAGCCTGGTGAGAGAGACAGACAAACGGACAGACAGACAGACGGGCAGTGGTCTTAGTAATAGGGTCCCGTTTGGCACCCTTCGGGTACGGAACCCTAAAAAAGTACCTAGTTACGGACAACAAAAGCATAGTTTTTGGTATTTGGCATCACAGTCGCCAATCCATGATGTTTACGCGTGGTGAGTACTGTCAGATAGCGTTGGCGCAAGATGGCGCGAGACATCCTGATTCGTTCTTAAACCTAATTTTTTCACCTTTCTACAATCAACCTTTTATCCAGGAGAGGGGGAGGGGGCGAAACGCCCTATTCGGACAAAAATTTGCGCTCTAAAGCTTAACATTTCGTCTTGTTGGTATAATAAATGTCTTTCTTCTTCTAAATCAAATAAATAATAGGGGTTAAAGTATGAAATTGCCGTTTTATTGCAATAGGTTCTTTGAATTGACATAGAGTCTTCATGGTTTGAGGTTTTCGAATGAAACTTTTTTCAAATGGTTTCTATGAACTTCTTTTTTAAAAAATGTGAAACATTTGAAAATCGACTTTCAATTTTTTTTGTTATTCAATTTAGACAAGAAAGATGGATACTGCGAAAATTCGAGTGATTTTTTAATACTGTTGTGGCATTTGACCTGGGCTCAGCCATTCCATTTTTCTTTTCCGGTTATCATAAAGAATCCACTTTTCATCACATGTTACAATTCGATCCAATATTCCTTCATTTCTGTACCGGTTCAACAAGGCAACACAAGTTTCAACACGCGTTTCTTTCTGCAGATCAGTCAAATCATGAGGCACCCATTTTTCGTATTTTTTTATTTTATTGATTTGACGCAAGTGAGTCAATATTGTGGGTAAGGTAACGTTAAACCATGCCGCTAATTCCTGGGTAGTTTGACTAGGGTCGGCTTCCACTATCTCTCTTAATTCATCGTTATTCACCTGTGTGGGCGGTCTTCCTCGTGGCTCGTTCTTTAAGTCGAAATTTCCATCACGAAAGCGTTTAAACCAAAATCGCACGGTGCGTTCATTAGTAGACCCCTCTCCAAACGCAGCATTGATATTGCGGGCTGTTTCTGCCGCGTTAGTTCCGCGTCGGAACTCGTATTCAAAAATCACTCGAATTTTCGCAGTATCCATCTTTCTTGTCTAAATTGAATAACAAAAACAATTGAAAGTCGATATTCAAATGTTTCACATTCTTTTAAAAAAGAACATCATAGAAACCATTTGAAAAAAGTTTCATTCGAAAACCTCAAACCATGAAGATTCTATGTCAATTCAAAGAATCTATTGCAATAAAACGGCAATTTCATACTTTAACCACTAATATATACCTGCACCACAATATTCCTAATTTAGGTGTAGGGGGTATAACCTAAAAAAAATTTTATCCCAGATTTTATTGTACAGTTTTTTTGTCGTGATTAATATGTATGTCTATGCCAAATTTCAGTTTTCCCGTACTAATCGTCACTGAGTCAGGCCGCGGACAGACAGACGGTCAGACGGACAGACACACACACAGACGGACGCACGGACATGGCGAAACTATAAGGGCTCCTTGTCGACTACGGAACCCGAAAAACGGGCCAAGTGTGTGGCAGGCGGCCACGCATAGTGCAGGGTTCCGTAGAAGGAGGGGTTTTTTTACCTGCTTTTCAGAACTAACAAATCAAATCATTTATTTACAAAAAAAAAACTTAAATCCTAGTGACATGAATAGACTTAACTGAATGTGGGTAGGTTTGAAAAAGATTGCCACTAAATACACGTAGTTGCTTACTGGTGTTCTTCGCACTATGCGGGCCTGTTTCGCGAGAACTATTACACAAAAAGATTGCCATGAAATGTTAATCGATCAAAG
The DNA here is from genome assembly GCA_963969515.1 of Yponomeuta evonymella. NCBI lineage: Eukaryota > Metazoa > Arthropoda > Insecta > Lepidoptera > Yponomeutidae > Yponomeuta > Yponomeuta evonymella. The sequence continues at coordinate 4,682,748 of OZ018354.1, forward strand.
TAATTTTCAACGGAATCTGTACCTACCTACGAAGTTTTCTATCGCGATCCTAACAAAAGTCCTTGACTTCGTCGACATCAATCAGGTAGTTGCTAATAAATCTCAAATTTTGTCGAAATATGTCTGGAACACGGACGTCCTCTACCGGTCTTTCCATCCACATCCGCTCGATATATTTCTTCCGTGAATCTTTCTTCCTTCATCCTCTCCATATGTCCAAACCCACGCAACATTCCTTTCTCAAGATATGGAATGCTCAAGTTAAAATCCGACACACGACACAATTCGTTCCGAAGATCTACTTACCGACTAGTGAAATCGACATCCACCACAAATTCAATATAAGCCACGACCAAACACGACGCGAGAATTTTAATAGGAACCGCTCCCTGTTTGTGATGTCCTAACTGGCCCTATCCTATGCAATTTCTCTTGTGCCCAGTTCCTATATTTAACGAATCGTTATTCGTAATCGGTAACTTATCCATGAGATGCGTCCCGTAACTTGAATAGCTGGTTGCTATTTAAAAAAAATGCACACTAACTTTACAAATTGTTATGTCCATAGATTTATTGTACGGTACGTTATTCGAAACCGTTTTTAAGAGGAAGACATTTTAACCATCCATCAGCAAAACGAGTCGTTCTTGAATATAGCAAACGGGCATTAGTCAAAAGTTTAGGGCAGTGGTAGCGCGGTCGCGATTCGATTCGATAGGGTCGGTCGGTCAAGGTCAGGAGTTCGAGCCCTGGCATGTTTCAATGGCTTTGTCTTCTAAGTTACGTACATTTGATTTCTTTTAGTAGCAACACCTCTCGCTAAAAGTGGAGGAAAAACTCGTGAGGAAACCTGAATACTGAAGGTGATCACTAACTTCAGAGCTTCGTTTGCGAAATTTTAGAAACAAGATTTGTCAACTATTTTTTTTGCCTGTAACCCGCGTGCGTGCTTGCCACGACTAATGAATGTTGATGAAGCGAAAGAGATCCGTCAGGATCGTGGCAAGTGGGAGACCCTGGTCTCTGCCTACCCCTCTGGGATACAGGCGTGGGTTTGTGTGATGTTTGTGTTTTTGGTACACTTAATAGTCTAAATAGATGGCATTTTAGATTACTAATTTCAGCGTGTATAGGCAGCATTACTAGTAATCCGAAGTAATTCAAATTAGGCTGACATCAGACGGACTGCACCACAACAACCGCTCGAAGTCGCATCAGCAACCGCGCGCAGTCGCTACATTCAACTACATGTAGTTGTCTGCAGTCGGATCTGACTTCACGCAGTTGACGCCAAGCATTAGGCCAGGAACTCAGTGTAAGGTTTGACAACGAAATGGAAGCACAGACGTTACTTGTCTTAATATTATTACTTGCCGACGACGGCGGTAGCGATGAAATCAACATGCAACGCGGATGTGGATTGATCCTTTGCTATTATTTTCCCATACAGAAGGTGATTTTTCAATACTGTATCCGAAATTAAGACAAGATGAACGTAATTACAACTACTTTAGAATGTCGGTGTCGAAATCCATTTTTTAAACCGTTCGACGCAACCGACGGCTCCTTGACTAACTGCACACTAACTGTATGCGGTTGGCGGTGGACAGCATGCGTCGACACTACACGACTGTAGCCGACCGCGCGAAGTTGAAGGCACGGCTGCTAACTGAATGCAAATTGACTTCACACGACTGCAGCCGACCGCGTGCATGACCGCGCGCGGTCGCTGTGATGCAGTCCGTCTGATGGCAGCCTTAGTTAGTAATTCGCTGCTGCTGCGGTCTACAAGAAAGTTGGTTGCTGTTCGGCCGTTTTTAAAATATAATAAAAATGCATTTCGCGGATGGTCGCGTATCGGACACTCCTAATATAAATATAAATGATTAAATTTCTGTGGGTCACGACAATCGCGGTTCCTCCTAATTATTATTTTACAGTGAATCCACAGATTAAATTTTCTATTAGACTTGGCATAGTAGGACCCTTTACACGTGATTGGTACTTACTTCAAATCATAAAGAAACTTACTCTTTAATTTCTTAAAACGTGTGGGTCACTTAGTTACATCGCCAAAATTACTCGCTTATTGTCAAAGCCTATAAATCCTTCATCGTCAGAAGACTTATCTTGTTTCCTTATGCCTTGGTACCACACCTACTATCTGCTAGGTAGCGCGGAAGCAAAGTGATAGTCCTAATATAAGTCCAAATAAAATGTCTCCTTGGCCTGGGATCTTGGAAAGTCCCAAAATGCCAAGACAAAGAGTTAAAATACTTAGGACACAGATTAAAGAAAAAAAAATAACGTAGGATTGCGATTATATCCCACATAAAATATGTTTACTGCAGATTTAATCTTTAACGTAGTTATTTTTGAGCCGACTTGTCAGATAAAATGCAAATAAAACACAGGAATTCTGATCAACAGTTGTATTTTTTACTTTAAATAATCACAGCGATAATCTTAAGTCTTTTAATATTTTTACAAAAGTATTAAAAAATATAAAACAAAAATTGTTAAATTTTAATTAAAGCAATCAACCGTACCAAACCAGTTTACCTCCAAGAAATATTTTTTGTCTTCTTACAAAAATATAATTAAAGTACACTTTTATCGGATTTAACACTCGTTTTGAGTGAAATCTACTGATAAATTTAATAAACGTGTATTTTAATACGCATATTTAGTGCTCGTGCAAACCTCATAAAACAATATTAAAATAAAAAAAAAAACATAAGTTCGTTTTTAAACCAAAACCCTCTTTTCGTTGTTAGTTCAATCTTTGTTATGTCACTGTTTATACTTGAACCGGGGATTGGCTCATCCATATTGAACTGCCACATACATGCGTACGATGCAATTAAGACGCTTTTTACAAGAACAACCTTTGTCCCCAGAGTAAATTTGGTGCTTTTTGGCCAAAACAATTGTCCTACAAGCAAACCTTAGTAGTTTTTGTAAAATTGCCTAAACTTTTCCATGGAATAACTGTGAACATAGGAAGGTTTTGTAAAAACTGAGGAGTGAGCCTAATGCAGCTTTTTGAACAGTATTTGCAAAAACCGAAAAAGAAATTCGTTAAAATTGGACATTGGCTGTTCTTGTAAAAAGCGCCTCATTATTATTTGCTAACAACTACCAATTATTTGCTAACAACTAAATGCTGTTAATAAAGTCAGAATGTGTGATGCACTAAAAAATTAAGAAAGAGACTACGATATGTATTTCTAAAGCAAGCACGCTGTCTCACTCGCACTTATCTTACCTATCTTGCCACAGTCTTGACTTTGCTTGCTTGCTGCCAAAAAAATACAACTAGAACTCTTGCCATGCACAGAGATAATGAGAATATATTATTTGCCAGAACTACTGGAAGAGGAGGGGTCTCCTAAGATGAAGACCACGATGATGATGATGATTATTATTATGGTGGTGATGACTAGAAAGACTAATAAAACATTTGTTATTTAACAAAAGACCCTTTTGGTATACGTATTGGCAAACGTAAGAAAAGGTGAGGCTAGGTAGATCTTTCATAATGGTAGGTACACAAGCGCCACTACCAAGCAGATACAATGGTGCGTCCAAGTACGTGCGTAGTAAGCGTTAGAACGCCGGCCATGTTTAAAAGTATCTGACTCTGCCCCAGTTTCTCGTACACTAACACGCTGTTAATCTACTGTTAACAGCTGTCAATTGACCAAAGTGCATACAAAAAAAAACCACTGACATCTGTTAACAGTAGATTAACAGCTTGTTAGTGTACGAGAAACCGGGGGTCTGTCTCTTCGTGCCATTGTTTTTCTAAAGTATCCGAAACCCGATCATCATTCTATCTGGTTTTGTGTCAAAATAAATACATTTTGAAGGGCGACCGAAACGCGACCATCCGGGAAATGCATTTTCAAAAACGGCCGCACAGCGACCAACTTACTTGTTTACTACACATCGACGATGACCGAACCCTGTCCAGACCCTGCGCGGGTCGCGGGTCCGGGTCTGCGGTCTGCTTGGGACGACTGTGTCCTTTGGATATAGGCCACTAAAATAATCAATAGGGCTTGAGTGACGAATTATCCTGTGAATTATTTAATAGCTTTTGAATGTTCCCCGAGGAAACTTTGTGCTTTAGGGGAGTCTCGATATTCGATATTAAAAAGCTATTATTGGAATCTAATTTCATGTTTCTGCATTTTTTCTCGCTTTGCTGAAGGAACAGATGGCAAAAATATATTGGTAACAAAGTGTGTGTGACTTTCGCATAGTAGTACGTCAGTGTTGTCCTTAGTTTGTACGAGGAGCAAAAAAAAAACCATAAAAGTCCCTACAAAATGCATTCTTAAAAACGGCCTCAGTCATCTCGATTAGTCTTACCAATTAAATGAGCGCAAGATGTGCTGCAGAGTAAATCACTTTCATTATATGCGGCATACGTGACGTAAACGTTCATTGGACCATAGTAAGTGACATGGGTTTTATACAAAAACGTTTAACCAATGACTTAATTAATGTATAACCCGTCGAAATATGTAGATAACTCGCAAGATGGCGGTCTGACAGGCAGGGGCATATATATTTAGCCGGGTAGTACTGAACTCGCTGTGATTGGTAACACCATTGACAAGCCATCCCAGAATTGAACGTGGGGTCATTTTATTTCGCTAGTTAGACATCTATCTTTTTAACTATCACTGCTTTCGTTCGTTATTTCGTTTGTTCATTCATTCGTTCGTTCATTCATTGGTTCGTTAATTCATTCGTTCATTCATTCATTCGTTCATTCATTTGTTCATTCATTCGTTCGTTCCATGGCTCGCTCGCTCGTTCGTTCGTTTGTTTGGTTCTTCGTAGTTTGAAATGTAAATCAAAATTTACAATAAAGCATCAGTAATTATATCTGTGGCGTGAAAAAATTGTTTTTTTTTCGAACTAAACCTTTCGTAAGCACTCATTATTAGCTTAATTCCGGATTTGGATTTACGTGATTTTTTTTGTCGGAAAAGTCCGACCAGGTTTCGATCTGATACGCAGAGCGTAATCATGGCTTTTACCTAATTTTGTTTTTGTTTGGATATGTAAAGAGAAAGAGGTATGTGGGTGTGACGAAAAAAATATTGAGCGACTGTAAGTTGTAGGGCCGGTGAAAAACTGAATTCAAGTACGTTTTATCAATCTATTTTAGAAACTACCCTCAATATTGTTTAATGCACTAAAAGAGAAAATAATAACTAGGGAACACAAAATTTGTGACAAATACGAGCTTATCTCTAAGAGAGATCTCTTTCAGCCAACCTTATGAAATGGCTTAAGTAAGGATAACGGGAAGAAGGGAAAAATACTTGAACACTAAATAAAAATCTATTAAAAAATATATTAATATATTAATATGTATAATAAATATAAATAAAGAATTGTTTATTTCATCCAAATAAATAATAAAAAAGAATTACAATTAAATGAAATTTAGGCATATTTAATTTCACTTAAGTAACTTTCTTTTACATGTTAACAAACTGTTACAAACGAGAAAACGTCTTGGTTCATTCGTTCATCTCACGAAACCGAGGAAAGGGAAGCGAAAGTCATCTGTCAGGATCGCCTACCGCTCTGGGATACAGGCGTGAGTTTATGTATGTACGTATGTATGTGTACTTCACTATGGATTTCGAGCCACTACCTTCCTAAATCAATATTTTAGGCTTATTTATAATTCACCAAGCAACATTACCGTTTATTATGTGGCATTAGTCTTATCGTGACAATCATCCGAGTAATTATGGACGCTTGTTGATTGTTTTTATTTGATTGTGTTAGTACCAAATAAACGTTTTCTATTTTATTCTCTTCTATTCCATAGTGTCATTGAGTTGTAATTCTACCCTGGTATTTACCTGAAAGGGGTAAAATGCCCGGGGATTTACTCAATGAATCTACCCAACGGGTACTTTAGTTTATCAGGGTAAAAACGAAGTTAACACAATTTAAGCAGTGCCTACGAGGTACCCTTTTTCGAATGACTACAAAGTCCTATTCGGGAGCGGCACGCCCTACTGCACGATATCATCATCATCATCAGCCATTCGACGCCCACTACAGAACACAGGCCTCCTTCGTAGTTTTCATAACCATGAGGGGTTTTGCCATAATTGCCACGCTTGGCAGACGGGTTGGCGATCGCAGTATGCGGTTGGAATCTCAGGAAGACGCTGCTGCCCGTCTCCTAGCTGATTTCCTTAGTCGCCTTCTTACGACATCCACGGAAGGAAATGGAGTGACATTCATCATTCTTACATACTCCGATTGCTCGAACTAACTCTGGTTTAAAAACGTTTTTATTTTTAAAAACCTGCCACAAACGTAGTTCTATTTTATCCCTAGAGTTTGAAGACTTAAACGGTTGATTGTAGTTTCGTTAACTTAAATTATGTCTTACTTGAGAATGCAAAGTGTGCTTTAAATTTCCTTTGAGAAAACTGCAATTTAAATTGTTTCAACGTTTAGTTGAAAACTATAAAAGTATTCAATGAGACGGTTTGCGTTACAATAAGAATAGCTGTAAGTGATATAAAGAAAATGGAATGTTGGCGTGTAAAAATATTTTTATCGACGTTACTATCGATATATGCATAACTTTATTCAATCCAATATTTGAATAACTATAAAAACCTGAAAAAACTAAAAACCGATATTTGAATAACTTTATTCAGATATCAGTTTTTAGTTTTTTAGGGTTGGTTTTAAGTTCAAAACTACATCACTTAAATCTATAAATTCATGTGTCTTATTTCTGCCTGATTGCATAACAGTTTGTTGTCCGACCAAAATTTACAATTACTATTTTTTTTACAATTTTACAAGAATTCAAAGGCTTCGAATTGGTGGAACGTTGTTTGCATTCAACAAAAACCGGCCATGCGCACGAAGGGTTCCGTGCCATTATCTATACAACATTTAAATATTTCAAGCGTCTACCTGTTGCCTTTATCAATTTCGATCAAAAAACGGCAAAAAATCACATTTGTTGTATGGGGGCCCCACTTAAATATTTATTTTATTCTGTTTTTAGTATTTGTTGTTATAGCGGTAACAGAAATAAATAGTTTGTGAAAATTTCAACTGTCTAGCTATCACGGTTCATGAGATAAACCCTGGTGACAGACAAACAGACAGACAGACGGACAGTGGAGTCTTAGTAATAAGTTCCATAACCCTTTGGGTTCCGCACCCTAAAAATGGTGGAACTATTACGAGGTACTAACCTGAGTCCAACAAAACTGAATAATGAAACTCCAAATTGAAACTACATTACAAATTACAAAATACTACAAACAAACAGATTAAACACCCGTTCTAATAATTAAACTCACTCTGTTATTTACAGTGTGCTTGAACATTAAAGTTTACGCGTTTTTTATGTTGGTGTTGGATTTTTTACGACTGCGAAGGAGTCTTTGAAGTGGTTGTGGATTCAAAGTTACTGCGTCTATATGTTGAAGAGGTAAACAATACACAAGCATACCTATTTTTATTCGGTAATCGCATTTAAACCATATTGTGATAAAAGCTGCCTCTACATAGTACACCCTCTACTTTCCTTTTTTTTTTAATTAAGATTGTTGACTCTTGCCCCGGTAACGCACGCCTGATGGTAAACAAAGACGGGGCCTAAGATGTTGCGTGTTTACCTGTTAAATGCCGGTTGACGCTAAGTTTCAAGACACCCAGGTTGTCTCTGGAAAAACAGACGACGGCAACGCGTTCCACATATTTGCCATCCTTACATAGGAAGGTTTTCTAGAAGAGATCGTGTTTAGCGTGAAGACCGCCAGTTGTTTACTATTTAACTTAGATATTTAAGATTTTTCTTGTACTTTTATAATGTATGGTGTGCAATCTAATCTAATCATAGTACGACTTAAATGATTTCAAGACCAAAGTTTTTAATCATTTCCTAAATAATTTACAAACCGGTAACTTAACTTAATTATTTATGTACTCTTGTTGTCGTAAGATAAGTATAGTACGCATTATTTTATATATATATATATATATACTACGACATATATATATATATATATGTCGTAGCCATATCGTAGATTGTGCCATATCATGATGTGGTTAGCCATATCACGAAATGTGTCCTTTTCATGAAAAGGCCAAGTCAAACTGGCCGTATCGTTTAAGCATCAACGTTTGACGATATGGCAATCTACGTTTTGCCATATCATAATGTAGGGTACCTATGACTTTTCCATGCACCAACCTTATTTAAGTTTGACTCAAAACTAAGTTTTTTAGTGAAATATTTTTTTTTCGCTTTTATATAAAAAAAGAACTAACACCCGAAGTTCGAACCTATTTTTGCTTATGTGTACTGACCTAACAACCAACCCAAAATTCTTTGTGTCGCGTTGAGTAAAAACGTTGCATTTTTTAATTTTTTCGAGTTTTGTTCTGCTAAAGAAATAAAAATTATTTTATTACGCATTTTCGCAGATTAAAATTTATAAATTCCGTTTCAGTAAAGCTCCCTGAACACGGGCATATTTTTTGTTTTTCCAAATTCGGGGACATCGTTTCAAATACCAACCCATATTTTCTGTCGCCTCCATGGTAGGAATATATAACAAACTAACATCAGCGCTAGGGATTGCAATCCAGCGGCGTTTTCAATCCAGCGGAATTTTTGCTGGATTGACCTGAATCCAGCTGGATCCAGCGCGGATCCAGCAAAACGTGGAACGAAAATAAAAAGACGACATTTTTAAGACTTTTTATTAATTTGTACTTCTTACGATAATCTTTGAAATCTTCCACTCATTTGGTGATATCTTATATTAATTTGCTTTGGTTTTTTAATAATTTGAGATCAAAATAATCAACATAAAATTAAATAACAAACATATAACCTTATATTCATATAACATTTAAGATAATGTTTCTAAGTAAGCACTATCTTATTAATTACGCTTATGTTTAATGATAGGACGGCTAATCAGTAGCAATCAGTCTCACAAATTCTTTTAAAATTAACTTAATTAACATTCTTTTAAAAAAGGACCGTCACAATAACACTATTTTAATTTTCAATAGTATTTTTGTATCAAACAAAAAAAGCTTTGAAATAATCTTCTCTCCGCTCGTTAATCCTTAATAATTAAGCAGTTTAAAGTCTGACGATAAGAGACTACTTCTTTTTATCTATAGTCTTATCTCCCAACCTGCTTCGCACAGAACTGCATATATAGCCGGCTGCTGAGAATGCCCTTTCGGCCTCTACACTGGTCGGTTTTAAGTTCATTAAATACTCATAAACCATTGATAAATGTTCACCTCGCACTCCTTCGCTCTCATAAACGCTCATTTCTTTTTTCAGGATCTTTTCGTAATCTAATTGACCACTTGGCTTTTGTTTATTAAAGTTCTCTTTCTCTCTTTTAAATTCTATCTCAAGCTCTAGCTCTAGTCATTTTAACGGGTTCTGCGTCATCATCTACACGATCTTCTTCTATCTCCATGGTATCTTCTTGCACCAACATTAATACTAAAATTAAAAATAAACATTTTACTTTACTTACCATTCATTCTCTCAAACAACAACCAACACGCACTTCATATGCACTTTAGTGACACAAAGACACTTTCTATCGAGTCGAGAGCAGTTATTCAACTCAACTCATCAACTGTCTTTGATTTATAAAATAAACAAACATAAGCGGTTCAGTTGGTAAGGGGGAAAGGGGGCGGGCGGCGTTGCCTTTCATGCGGCACGTGCTATGGTGACAGAACGACAACGTTGCCGCGCCTATTCGAAAATGGCGGCAACTCAAAACTAAACAATAGAAATTGATACGTTTGCGGATCCGCATCGCTGGATCAAGATGTATGCTGGATCCAGCATGTGTAAAAAGGCGCTGGATCCAGCTGGATTGCTGTATGCTGGATCCAGCAATTGCAATCCCTAATCAGCGCCTCTAACGGTGGATAATGGAAGTATTTTACGATATGGCCGCTAACGTTTGGCCGCATCATGAAATAGTCATGCATTTCGCTATTCAAATCGTCAAACGTCGGTCGCTCATTGATCTGGCTAAGCCATTTCATGATACGGCCAGTTTGACTTGGCCTTTTCATGAAAAGGATACATTTCGTGATATGGCTAACCACATCATGATATGGTCAATTCTATGATATAGCTACGACATATACAATACCATGTAGGTTTATTTGTGGGGGGTGGGGGAGCTTCCAGATAATGCAGTTAGCATTAAGTGCGCCTTTGTACTTTTGAATTTTTTTTAATAGTGCGTTAAATAATTTTAATAATAATAATAACTTTTCTAAGCAAAAGTTGCATTTTTCATCCTCTTGGAATTTGTGAATAGTCTTGATAAGCTACCCACACATTATTACTACATTAATATTATGTTACCAACTTACTAGCTCATGTAGACTATTTCCTTGTTATGACTCTATCTTGTCGTGTCGTGGGGTGCCGGCTTTAGAATAGTACCCCCCCATCTCTTCCCGCGGGTGCCGTAAAAACCGGCTAAGGGACATTACCAGAAGGTGGGCAGCAGCGCCTTCTGCGAAAATACGAGATACTGCGCTCGCCAACCCGCATGCCAAGCGTGGCGAGTAAGGCAAATACCCTCATGGCAATACACCAAAAAACCAGGCCCCCAGTCCCCGGCGGCTCCGCTATTCCTGGCTACGGTAGCGGCCACGGTAACGGCGGAGCAAGGGGTGCTAAGAATCTCCGGCAGAGATCTGGCTACCACCCCCAAAAACGAAAACGACTGGCCCTGGTAACACACAACATTCGCACATTGAGGACAGACGAAAAGCTAATTGAGCTGGAAGAGGAAATGGGTAGGTTACACTGGGATATCCTAGGGTTATCTGAAGTCCGTCGAGAGGGCGAGGACACGATAACCCTGAAATCCGGTAACCTGCTCTACTACCGGGAGGGCGAGCAACAGTCCCAGGGTGGTGTCGGGTTTCTCGTCTACAAGTCCCTCGTAAATAACATTTTGGCCATCAACAGTGTGTCGAGCAGGGTGGTGTACCTAATACTCAGAATATCTAAGAGATATTCGCTGAAGGTCATTCAGGTATACGCACCGACCTCGTCACACGGCCATACATACCTCGGAGACCTATTTTAATGTGGTTATGGGGGACTTCAATGCGAAGCTGGGCACAAGAAACGAGGGTGAGATGAGAGTGGGGCAATTTGGTTATGGGCAACGGAACCCGAGAGGACAAAGGTTGGCAGACTTCCTGGAGAAAGAGGGACTCTTTATGATGAACTCTTTCTTTCAGAAGCCACCTCACAGGAAATGGACCTGGTTGAGTCCCGATGGTTCCACGAGAAATGAGATAGACTTCATCTTGACCTCCAAGAGACAAATATTCAATGACGTCTCTGTGGGGATCCTGCCTTTTCGCAGAAAATTGTTACGCTGATTATCACTTGCCAACCAACATTTCACCTATTTTTCACTTTGACAACAAACGATTTACAAATTTTTGTATGGCAACGTTTCATTTGGTAGGATTGTTGTTAAGCTGATTATTATAATGAAACAAAACGTTTTGGGTATTTATTATTTTTCAAATCTTTTACTAGGCCAAACAACTATTAGATGAATAACGTTTCGTCTGTGAAACAGTTCCCTTTTCGTAAATAGATATAATATATAAAAAAAAACTTGAATACAGTTTTTTTTTTTTTGCAAACCTATAGGTTAGGTTAGGTTAGAACTGTGACCAACACACGCACGAGCCGAGCGAGCGAAGCGAGCGTGCCGCGGCAGCGGCCGGCGAGTGCTAGGAAAATTCTATCCATTTTACTAGGTTTTCCTAACCTTTAGGTTAATCTATAGGTTTGCTTAACGAAACTTAATGCAACATTTGGTATACAATAAACAACTGAATGAATATTACGCTAAGTAAAACATACGCTACTTAAAAGTTGGCATTTTGAAAAAATTACATTATAAAAAGCAAACCAAACAAACAGTTGGCAACTGCGAGGTTGGGAAATAAAAAAAAATAATAAAAAAAGTTGGCAAATGATTATTCCGCAAAATAATATTCTTCGAAACGTTAGTTGCCAAATGAAAATCGGCCAAAAATGTTTCTGCAAAAAGGCAGAGAACCGTCTCTGTGATCAACATGGAGAAAACCGGAAGCGATCACCGAATAGTAAGAGGCACATTGAATATCAATGTCAAACTTGAGAGGTCTCGTGTCATGAAGTCCACGCTCCGACCTACTCGTGCCCATATCCAGAACCCCGAGAACTTTCAACTCGAATCGCTTTGGGTGCCTGGAGAGCGCCGCATCGGTGGACGAGATCAATAACAGGTTTGTAGAAACTGTCCGTACAGTGGGCTCGAGGTTCTATAGACCCAACCGTACGAGTAGACCACAAAAGCTCTCAAACTATACTCTCGACCTCATGGCTAAACGTCGCGCGTTGCAACTGCAGTCCTTCGAGGATGCTAAGTCGTATAGGCAGCTCAATAGACATATCTCAAAGTCTATGCGGCACGATATTCGGTCCTTTAATACCGAACGTATTAAAGAGACTATAGAGCGGAACAAGGGCTCCAAAGTGTTCGCAAAAGACTTGTCTATTGGGCAAAGCCAGCTGACGAAGCTGAAGAGAGAGGACGGCAGTATAGCGTCGACCAAATCAGAGGTGCTGAGGGAGATTGAGAGTTTCTACGGACAGCTATACACCTCAGTCGCAAAACCTGTTAGCAGTTTGAACAAAGATCCGAGAGCCAAACTGACCCGACATTATACCGAAGACATCCCGGACATCAGCCTGTACGAGATTAGGATGGCCCTGAAACAGCTCAAGAATAACAAGGCACCAGGAGAGGACGGAATCACATCAGAGCTCCTGAAAGCGGGTGGAACACCAGTACTTAAAGTCCTTCAGAAGCTCTTCAATTCCGTCGTGCTCGAAGGAAAAACGCCAGAAGCATGGAACAGAAGCATGGTGACGCTGTTCTTCAAGAAAGGGGATAACTCTCTATTGAAGAACTACCGACCCATCTCGCTTCTGAGCCATGTTTATAAGCTGTTTTCGAGGGTCCTCACGAATCGTCTCGAACGCAGGTTTGATGACTTCCAGCCTCCCGAACAAGCCGGTTTCCGAAAGGGCTTTAGTACCATAGACCACATCCACACGCTGCGGCAAATTATACAGAAGACTGAGGAGTATAATTTGCCATTCTGCTTAGCGTTTGTGGACTATGAGAAAGCCTTCGATTCGATCGAGACATGGGCAGTGCTCGAGTCTCTCCAGCGTTGCCGTATTGACTATCGGTATATCGAGGTGCTGAAGTGCTTGTACAACAGCGCCACCATGTCGGTCCGAGTACAGGAGCAGAATTCGGAGGCAATTCCATTGAGAAGAGGCGTGAGACAGGGAGACGTTATCTCTCCGAAACTGTTCACGAACGCACTGGAAGATGCCTTCAAGCTTCTGGAATGGCAGGGACGCGGCATCAATATCAATGGCGAGTACATCACGCACCTTCGATTTGCCGACGATATAGTAGTCATGGCAGAAACGATGGAAGACCTCGGCATAATGCTCGACGACCTCAGTCGAGTTTCCCAACGTGTGGGCCTTAAAATTGTTAAATCAAAGACGTATGTACGTTCAATCGTTTATTGCGAGACTGGCGGAACAAGCGACCGCTATACTTGTCTACCCACATTATACCTATATAACACCTCCACCCTTAATTTATACTACGCGATAAATCCTCTCCATCCTTATTTTACTTATTTATATTTATTTTAAAAATTACACTAATAGGAAGACACAAAAAAGTAGAACTTATGTTCTTAAGGAGCTTTAAAATCTTAATGCTAACAATAATACTAAAACTAACCTTGTGTTTACAAATATATTTTTGCAATGAATTGTTTTCCTTAATCTATCTCATCAAACCCATAACGAACCGGTGGTCTACGCAATCGCGCCGGATACCTACGGCCTGTTTCACCAGAATCACATGCACTTAACCCCGGCTGCGGTTCCATGTTCGCCGACACACTGGGCACACACACCGGATTAAGAGTCGGCGTGACGCTCGGTGGCGGAGTCGCCCCTGTTGCTGTTGCTGTTGCCGGCACGGCCACCGTCTGGGGTGAACGCGAACTCTCACCACTACCACTAGTTAGCCTTGTTAGTTAGTCCCCTGAGTTAGCCCCGTCTCGTTCCAGGTCCGCGCCTTCGGTCGTGGGAAACGTCAATGACCCGCGGTGTTGCCTCCTGGCTATATCATTTTGTCTAGTTAGGTCGAAATTGATTTCTCTACGAGGTATGTCACTATTAACCGATGCATTTGTAACCCTTTGCCTTAACTGATCGACATGTCTGTGAATTTCGGTTCCAAAAATAGACCTAACGGTATAATCGGTACTACCTAATCTTTTGTTGATTGTACCCGCTACCCATTTATCTGGACCCCGATATTCACGATACCACACTTGCGCTCCTGACTCTAGTTGCCTATGGTTACCTCCTGCACTTGTCTCGCTCTGAGCTTGACGCGCGGCTACACGTTTTTCTCTCTCCGGTTTTAAACTATCCAATCTCATACGAAGATTGCGTCCCTGCAAAATTTTTGCGGGACTGTCACCAGTCGTCGCGTGTTCCGTATTCCTATAAGCTAAAAGAAACCTGCAAAGTGCTGTGTGTAAATCTAATTTTTGTTTTAATGCCTTTTTAATTGCGCGTTTACAGATTTTTACAGCGCTTTCGGCTGCCCCATTGGATGCCGGATGGTAAGGCGCTGAAAAAATGTGCTCGATCCCATTATGACTCAAAAAGTTTTGAAATTCTGAACTAGAAAAAGGTGGACCATTGTCACTGACCGTTTGTTTAGGGATACCAAATCTCGCCCATAGGTCCCTCAGAACTGCTATAACGGCACGTGCTGTTGTACTATTCATTTTGATTGCTTCGATCCATTTTGAACATGAATCTACCACCACTAAGTATGTGATGCCGTGGATAGGGCCTAGAAAATCTAAGTGTAGTCTGGACCATGGCCTCGACGGCCAAGGCCACGAGTGCGGCGCATGGCCGGGCGGGGAGTCAGCCACCGCGGCACACACCACGCACTCACGACATTCTTTCTCCACTGCCTCGTCAATCCCTGGCCACCAAACGTAACTGCGGCACAGCGATTTTGTTTTAACCATACCCATGTGTGTATCATGTAACTCTGCCAGTACCCTTGTTTGACATGCCGAAGGTATAACTACCCGGTGTCCCCACATGATGCACCCTAATTCACAGTAAAGTTCGTTCCTCCTATTATAATAGGGTTTAAGTTCTCTGATATCAACGTCGGATGGCCAACCGTCGTTAATATAACTCAAAATGCGACTGAGAATCGGATCACTGCGGGTTTCCCTTTTTAAAACATTGTAGTCTAATAGCAAAGCATCCGTGCAAAAATGCAAGTATGTTTGTTCCGGGATTACACTTTCCTGTTCTGTTGCCGCTTCATCTTTCTGTGACTTAATTAATCGCGAAAGCACATCGGCGGTGTTTTTATCAGTCCTTATATACTCTATTGAGAAATCGTAGGCACTTAATTTTATTGCCCAACGTTGCAAACGGCTGGCTGCTGCGCTAGGGATACCGACATTAGGTCCGAATATGCTTACGAGGGGTTTATGATCAGTGCGAAGCACAAACTTCCTACCATATAGGTACTGGTGAAATTTCTCCACTGCAAATACAATTGCCAACGCCTCCTTATGTATTTGGCTATAATGAATTTCGTGAGCGGTAAGTGCTCGCGAGGCATACGCGACCACACGCTCCTCCCCGGGGCCGCCGCCGTCGCCGCCGGCCGCGGTCGGCGCCCGCTGTGCCAGCACGGCGCCCAGTCCGCGTGAGCTGGCGTCCACTGTCAATACAGTCTGCTGATTCATATCAAAATGGACTAGTGCTTCCGTGCTACTTAGGTATTGTTTAACTGTTAAAAATGCAGCATTTTGGCTTAATCCCCATTCCCAGTTCGCCCCTTTTTTTAGCAAACTGTAAAGAGGTGACAAGAGTGAACTTAACTTAGCAATGAATTTTCCGTAAAAAATCACCATTCCTAAAAAAGATTTTAATTCCGTGACGTTTCTCGGGTGTGGCATTGTGACAATTGCTTTTATCTTTTCTGGGTCTACTCGAACACCATTTTCATCAATAATAAACCCTAAGTACCTCACTTCTTTCGCTAGGAACGCGCACTTGCTTTTCTTAATTTTCAAGCCATTATTTGACAAAACTTGTAACACCTCCTCAATTGTTTTTATATGACTTTCCAAGTCTTTATTTTTAATTAAAATATCGTCAAAAAAAAACCACCACATTTGGCATGCCTTTAAACATTTCTACCATTAATTTCTGAAAAATCCCGGGACTCGAGGATAATCCATAAACTAGCCGTGTGTATTTAAATAATCCCCTCTGTGTATTAATTACCGTGAATTTCCTAGAGTTGTCTGTTAACTCTATCTGATTATATGCCTGTGAGAGATCTAATTTTGTAAAAAAATTGTTCCCGCTGAGATCGCTAAATAAGTCCTCCATTTTTGGAACCGGAAATCTGTCAATCGCCAAAACTTTGTTAAGGGTTACCTTGTAGTCGGCACAAATTCTCAACCCGCCGTCGGGCTTGTTTACCACGACCAGCGGCGTGGCCCAGTCGGAGTGGGCAACGGGCTCGATGACCCCCGCGCGCAGCATTGCGTCGAGCTCCGCGTCGACGCGGTCGCGCAGTGCGTAGGGCAGCGGCCGCGCGCGGCAGTATATCGGCTGGGCCCCCTCACGCACGAGCAGCTCGGCCCTGCCTCCAGTGTATCTACCCAATGTGCCGTCGAACAGTGGTTCATGTCTGTAAATAATTTCATTTATAATTCTCTTGTTATCTAATGGGCCTTGGGATACGCTATTGCTATGCAGACTTACTTTAGATACATTTACAGGAATATTTAATTCGGCTAACCATTGCCAACCCAGTAAATTTGTTGTTCCCTTGTCTATGACGTACAAGTCTAGTGTTTTTGTCATACCTTTGTAACTAACATTAACTTCTATGTAACCTAAGGGCTGAATAGTCGAGCCATCATAAAACTTTAGGGTTAACTTAGATCCTTTCAAATGCATGTCTTTAAAACAATTTTCATACACTTGTTTACTAATACAAGATAACGCTGACCCAGTGTCTATTTCCATAGTAAGCAAACAATTTTGAACCTTAACTCTTATACATACCGGTTTATAATTGCTTAAAGACATTTGGTACATAGTTTCTTCGCTATCTTCGTTGCTTTCGCTGTCCTCGTGATTCTCCTGGTGTTCGTCCAGCGAGTGCACTGGGGCCTGGTCCCGGCCCAATCTCCCCGCGCCGCGCTGCCCGTGCCCCGCGCTCCTCCACGCTGACGTGCCCCGACCGGGCGCTGCGCCCGCGCCGCGGCCGATCACGCGCGCCCCGCGTGTTGATTTTTCGTAACCACCGGCCGATCCCGCCGGTCCCCACCGTCTCGCATGATCGTACTGCATACTCTTAGATTTTCTAGGACACATTCTTCTTAGATGGCCGATTTCCTGGCACCCGCTGCATACGTAATCTTTATAAACACAATTGTTTTCTTGATGCCTGTTATCTCCGCACCTCCGGCATTCGTTGAAATTGAACTTATGTAAACCTTCCGTGGTCGGCTCCACGCTACTCCGCTCCACTACATTGGCGTCCCGCTCAGCTGCTTCTAACGACAATGCCAGTGACACAGCTCGACTGTATTGCAGTTCACCCTCAGCGAAAAGTCTTTGTCTGATTAATTCGCTCTTAAGTCCACATACTAACTGATCACGCATGTTCTCGTCTAGTGTAGCTTTGAAGTTACAGTATTTCGACAACTTTTTTAATTCGGTTACGTAATCTGTTATCGATTCGTGGCTGAGCTGCCGACGTTGCCGGAATTTATACCTTTCGGCTAACTCTGATGGCCTGGGCTGAAGATGAGCATCTAGAAGATTCACCGCTCGTTCGTAGGTTAATTTCGAAGGCTTGGTTGGGCTGGATAAAGTGGACAATAGTTCATACGCGTCTTCGCCCATAACCGAAATTAACGTAGGTAGTTTCATTTCATCCGGCACTTTGTTCACGACGAAATACATTTCTAATCTCTCGATATATCCACTCCAATTTCCTGTTTTCACTGCGAATTCACGCACTTGCCCGACTGACATCGTAATTCTGTTCTTTAAATACTTTTTACTTCCTTATTTTTCGCGTTCGCCATTGTTAAATCAAAGACGTATGTACGTTCAATCGTTTATTGCGAGACTGGCGGCACAAGCGACCGCTATACTTGTCTACCCACATTATACCTATATAACAAAAATGAACATGGACAAAACGAAGGTCATGTCGAACGCTCGTGTTGTGCCCACCCCAATAACATTGGGGAACACGACTCTCGAAGTTGTAGACGAATACGTCTACTTAGGACATACAGTC
Source organism: Yponomeuta evonymella (assembly GCA_963969515.1). Taxonomy (NCBI): domain Eukaryota; kingdom Metazoa; phylum Arthropoda; class Insecta; order Lepidoptera; family Yponomeutidae; genus Yponomeuta; species Yponomeuta evonymella. The sequence continues at coordinate 4,701,314 of OZ018354.1, forward strand.
CAACTAGGCCGGTCCAACTTCGTGAAAGAGGTCAATCGTCGAATCCAACTCGGCTGGGCAGCTTTCGAGAAACTTAGAAAAGTCTTTTCGTCTAATATACCTCAATCGCTCAAGACAAAATTATACAACCAGTGTGTGTTACCAGTGATGACTTATGACACTGAAACGTGGTCTCTCACTATGGGCCTCATAAGAAGGCTCAAGGTCACGCAACGAGCTATGGAAAGGGCTATGCTCGGAATTTCTCTACGAGATCGAATCAGAAATGATGAGATCCGTAGACGAACGAAAGTCGTCGACATAGCCCAGCGGATTAGTAAGTTGAAGTGGCAGTGGGCGGGGCACATAGCACGCAGAACTGATGGCCGATGGGGCCGAAAAGTTCTCGAATGGAGACCACATATCGGCAAGCGCAGCGTGGGACGACCAGCCACAAGATGGACAGATGATGTCATTCAAGTGGCAGGAAGACGCTGGATGCAGGCCGCTTCCAACCGGTCTTTTTGGAAATCCATGGAGGAGGCCTATGTCCAGCAGTGGACTTCTTGTGGCTGAATGATGACTCTATCTTACCCCCAGTTTCTCGCAAACTTACAAGTTTTTAATCAACTGTTAACAGCTGTCAGCGGTTGCTTTTTTTATACGCACCAACTAACCAACTGACAGCTATTAAGGTTGTCGAGAATGCTGTCTCGCTCGCACAGTTTAACATTTTTAGTAATTGTAATAAAATGAGTATACTTTTAATAAATTTGGTCTGAGGGTTTGATGGATAATAAAAAAAGCGGATATTCAAGTTATATTTTTCGTATCCTGTACTGTACATGCCTGTACTAAGGTTTTGATTGCGACAATTTGATTCCAAAATTAATAAGTTTGGAAACAACTTTTCTTTCTTAAACACAAACAAGTAAAACAAACAAGTAGAACAAACAAGTAATTAAAATGTCCGAAATTTAATTATGCATGAAACCCTCCGAATTTATCAAGTTTACTCATTATATTTATTAAAATAATTAAAAATATAAAATTGTGCGCACGAGAGAGCATGCTCCACATAAGAAGCCTTAACTGCAGATTAACAGCTTGTAAGCGTACGAAAAACTGGGGGTTACTATTGTTTCCGTAAATATAGGAACGTTGCAGACATACTGTTATAAAACATGTATGACTCTGAAACGAAAATTTGCTTAAATTGCTAATTTTAAAGGTCGATAGACGACCATTGTATTTTTGAAACATGCTAAGCTACTAATTGAATTGCGACGCGAAGCTGTATATTGGTGTTTAATCTTTAACTAATAAGTTTACTGGCGCGAATCCTGGTGTGAAGATAGCGGTGCTTTGTAAAAAAGGACATTATCACAACGTACTTCAGGCTCCATGATGCGTGTCGATCATAATGCATTGTCTGGTTAGGCTAGAGTACTTAGTTGCATTCCAACCTAGGGATCAATAGAGTGTGGTTATGTGATTGTGCTGTCGGCATACTGACGTTTGCGATAGAAATTGGTATGGAATTTCACAGTTACACGATTGGAATCGTTTAAATTAGTATATAATTTGACAGTTAGTTGATTGGAATCGTTCAGGTTAGTATATAATTTGACAGCTGTGTGACGATTGGAATCGTTCAGGTTAGTATATAATTTGACAGTTGGACGATTAGAATCGTTCAGGTTTTGGTGCATAGGTGGGGACTGGACTCTGCTATCCATATTTTGAACCCGCCATTCTGAAGTCAGGATGGCGGGTTCAAAATCGTAGTAGTGCGAGGCCCTAGCTAAATAAAACAGAATATTAGCCAAATAATTACTTTTTTCATTTAATCTTTTTAACATCCTATCTGCTTCCCAGCTAATCGTCGACTGACCCCTGGAACAAAATGTGACGATTTCTTTTCTATCCAAAATAAAACTGCACGGCTGTGCCTTACCATACCATACCATATTTGAACCACAAAATATGTACAAATAAGTATAGTTCGGTACTAAATTCGCTAGGAGTAGACAGCGTAACCAATTGAATGTAATTTAATCTAATCTAAGCGTGTCCGTGTGGCGCCGGATTAAGAATAGCGTCACTCCATTTCCTTCCGTGGATGTCGTAGAAGGTGACTAAGGAAATAAATTACCAGGAGACGGGCAGTAGCGTTTTCCTGAGATTCCAACTGCATACTGCGATCGCCTATTGTGGCGATTATGGCAAAATCCCTCATGGTTATAAAAACCACGAGGGAGGCCTGTGCCCTACAGTAAGCGTCAAGTGGCTGATGATGATGATGATGAGCCAAAGATAAGAATAAGAGAAGAATCTGCTTTATAGTTCAACAGGAAAAGACAAACATAAACTATTTACAAAAATACAGTACAATAGGCAGCCATATCGCTAATAGCATTTATTCCAGACAACGGACGATGGACTTATCTTTTAGGGTAGGTACGTCAGCAAAAGAAAGCGTGAATCTTGAGCAATCTGTAGTTCTCACGTTCTCTGGCTAGGAATTTGAATCCCGCGGGAAGCATCAGAAACTTCAAATCGATTTTCACGTAAACAAAACGTTAGAATTTGTAGGTCAAACAGTCCACTGGCCAAACATTCCTCCCCAAGCTACGCCACTTCTTTTTGTCACGCATTACTATATTCTACAGGGTGACATTGAATACGTTCACCATATTTTGAGGCAATATTGTTTTCATTGTGAGAAACAGTATTATTAATGATTTACAGTAATGGTATAAAACATATTACTAAATATTTGTGATTTTCGACCTTTGGCTCGAAACTGAGAATCCAAATTCGAAGCGGTAGGTGGTACTGTAAAGTTGAAAAATGTTTTCGAATATGTCGAATGCTCAAGAGTCTGACGTCCGATATGAGTAAACAAAAAAAAAACAATTGTGATGACCGGCGCCGACCATAAGACGCTCAAAACATAGTTTTTTTCTTTTTTTATTACTTTTAATTTTAATATTGTTTGTTTATGTTTCATTGAAGTAATTTTGGGTAAAAAAAAATTTTTTCAAAACTATGCTAATATGTGCTAATATGTTTCTAAGTTATGGTTAGAATGCCCCCTTAAAATACGGTGAACGAATTAAAAGTCACCCTGTATACCTGTTACCATGTATATTGTAATTATGTAATTTATTACAAACTGTCTACCTGACGCGTGCCTCCACAGATGAGTTCCTAATCCTTCCTAACAACCACTACCATTCTGGCTTAGCCTTACTATAATAATTGAGTTACCAACTACGCCAACTTTTCCAATACGGATGACGCCCGCGCCCGACTCAATATAAGACCTTCGGGTAACTTGTTTTTTTCCCCAATCGTCTCTTTTTATTCATAGATCGCCTCATAGTGTTTCTAGATCCAGATTATTACGACAACCGGCTAGGTAACAGATGCTAGCTTCACAATTTCAGCTAATCTCCGTTTAATATTCTTTTTGTTGCACTAAACCGAGCTGAGGACAATTTTGAAAAACTATTTAGAGGCTAAAAATTTCACCCGTGCCGGGACTTGAACCCGCGACCTCTGGCTAACCGTGCCAGCGCTCTCCCAACTGAGCTAATGGGCAAGTGCAGCAGGCATCAGTGAGATTTCGAGCCTCTTTACAAACTTCTCTGTATTACGTAATCTCGGTTTGCCACTAATCGGGCGACAGAACGAGTTGGACCAGGAGGGCAGTGCTATGAAATGCGTTGAGGCGAGCCCTACTAAAGCGAGTGCAGTGGCTCTTTTACTAACACTGTCTGTTTAATAACGGCCGGTAGGGGATGTCCCAGGCGGACACACTTCGACCAATAGGGGACCCTATTTGGTCGAAGTACGTGCGCCTGGGACCTATTAGCAAAGAACGTTGTGGACTGAAAGAGGATGTAGTGACTAGAATTGAGAAAGGAATGTTGCGTTGGTTTGGACATGTCGAGAGGATGAAGGAAGAAACATTGACGAAACAAATATATCGAGCAAATGTGGGTGGAAGGGCCGGTAAGGGACGACCCAGACGGACATACTTCGACCAAAAAGGGGATTAGCAAAGGGTAGAGATAAAAAGTACCCGAAACCGGCGTGCGTGCATGCAACGACTAACGAATGTTGAGGAAGCGAAAGTGATCTGACAGGATCGTGGTAAGTGGCAGTCCATGGTTTTTGCCTACTGTTTTGTTTAGGGATGAACGCCGTTATGTTGATGAGATCCACAGAAACAACCGAGCTATTTTTTTAATTTTTTTTTTATTTATTGACTTACGTTGGTATCGCAATAGCTCGAAGAATTGCTCACTTGAAGTGGCAGTGGGCGGGGCACATAGTTCAGAAAACTGATGGCCGTTGGGGCGAAAAAGTTCTGACCTGGCGACCACACGGATATGAATAAGATATAAATAAGAATAAAAAGGTTTATTTACATGCAAAATAAGAAAAAACGTATGTAATAAAAGTTAAGTTATACATTTGTGAAGTTGTAGTAGCAATACCACTCGCTAACTGTGAAGGAAAACATTGTGAGGAAGAACTAGTGTCTGAGGTATTTACATACCTTAGCGCTTCATAGGTATTTAAGGACTATTTTGGATTGAAATCGAGCCGCCCGCATGGCGCCAATCGTACCGTGGATACACTTTTAAGTTGTGACTTCCTAACATTACTGTATTAAACAACCATAAACATTCAGTAGACTCGTCCATCTGAAACAGATTACCGGTGGCGATGGTGATGAACGAGGACGGAAATAAGTGACGTGTTTTGGAGGGTTGAGTACAGTAAGTAATGCATGAATGCGGCCTATGGATAGAATCTGATTGTATCTGTTCTTAAAAGAAAACACGGATTAGGCTGGAGGCTTCGGAGTTCGTGGAATAGACCTTTTTATACCGCAGAGCATAATCTAATAACGTCCAAATGGATGGCTCATCTCGAGGCCTCAGTACAATCACACCTACTCTCATTGGTGTCAATTAGTATTATTTGTATACTTTACTATACTATACCACCAGCTAGAAGTTCAGTAGATGTAAGCAAATTAAAACATTGAATGTTTACCATTTTGAGAACACTGTAATACACCCAGTAATACTGGGCCAGTATATTTTAGGGTTCCGTACCCGAAGGGTGTCACCCTATTACTATGACTTCACTTTCCATCTGTCACTCATGAACCGTGATAGCAAGGCAGTTGAATTTTTCACAAATTATGTATTTCTGCCGCCGCTATAACAACAAATATTAAAGCAGAATAAAATAAATATTTAAGGGGGGCTTCCGTTCAACAAACGTAATTTTTTACAGTTTTTACGCGATGTTTATAACGGCAACAGGTAGACGCTTGAAATATTCACAGAATATTTAGTTTTTGTATTCGCCTTAAAAATAAATAATCAACATAAAATAAAATAATTAATTAAGGGGGGCTCCCATACAACAAATGTGATTTATTGCCGTTTTTACTCGATCTTTGCATCTGATGTTGTATAGATAATAGTACGGAACCGTTCGTGCGCGAGTTCGAATCGCACTTGGCTGGTTTTTCTAATTGAGTTTCCAAGCAAAGACCGCCAGCTCGCTGGACCTTCTATCTGAGGCAGATTGCTGGCAGCGACTGGGTGAGGATTTCCGAGGCCAGAAAGAATTGGCCTGCCTTTGGAGAGGCCCACGTTTAGCAGCAGACGAATACGGACTGATTGATTGAGTTTTGTCTCCTACAGACTACCTACTAATAGTCATCACAGCTTTGCCAAAATATGGACAAAGTTGTATTATTTGATACTCGCGCGCGAGTATCAAATAATATAACTTTGAATACAACTGTTGCCCGCGACTTCGTTCGCGTGGTAATTTTTATGTGTATTTTTTCGGGATAAAAAATTGCCCATGTGCTAATCCAGACTATAATCTGTCTCTGTGCAAAACTTCATCCGGATCCGTTCTGCCATTTTTGCGTGAAACAGTAACGAACATCCATCCATACATACAAACTTTCGCGTTTATAATATTAGTAAGGATTATTCACAAGTAGGTACAGTCGATGGCACATCAAACTTTACATTTTAGTTGCCAAATTGCCCGTAACGTATCTGAGTAAAGGTTTATGTGTTGTCGACTGTACACGAAATAGATGACAGACAGGCAACAGCTTATCAACCTTTTTAATGTGAAAGTTTGTCAGTCTTACGTATTTACAAAGACACGATTCCTTAAAGCACTCCTCAAATGCAGATTAAATAGTATGTGCTAAAGGTATATACTGTACCACAGATTATTAATTAAACTGCATTTGTGATGTGTTTTAGAGGAATCGTGTTTTTATAACATAAGACCTTCAATCTTTAGCTGAATGTATATGAATGGAAATTTAAACAAACAAAATAAGGAATTTCTAGTTAATCGTATAAGACACTTACCCGAATACTTCTCTTTTAAAATAAACGAAAAAGCCTATCCACACATCAAACCTGCTTTGTTAAAGCTATTTATCGCAATCTCAGTGCTCCAACTTGCTCAAGCCAACAAATCCTCAAAGCCTGCTTAATATGGAGGTCTAGCGCAAAAAACATGCCTAGAATGGACAGATTACTTACATAATAGAGTTTCGTAGAAATGTTCGGTCTCTCTCAGGACGTCGATTTGGCCACATTGTGTTGAAATTAATATGAGTAGTTTTGGAACTGAACCCGCATTCTTCGTGAAATGAAATGACATGAGACGAGACAAGACCAGACGAGACGAAACGAAACCAAATTAAATGAAAATGGAATGAAATCATCATTGTATGAGTTTTGGGTCCGGATCTTGACACAATACCGCTTAGAGACAGTTAAGCGGTATTGTGTCAAGATCCGAGATTCGGTGAAATTAAACAACACATATTTAATTTTTATTTTTTTTTATTTCATTTCTTAGGAATCCAACGAATACAACAAATCTACGTTAGTAATCAAAGTGAACACTATTACGGACATTTCCTCTTACTTTTGTTTACAAAGCTCGATCAGACATTGTAGCTTTATTTTATAGTGCTCATCATACATTTTAGAGCTATCTATTACTTTCCGTGTGGCGCCGGATTAAGAATAGCGTCACTCCATTTCCTTCCGTGGATGTCGTAGAAGGCGACTAAGGAAATCAATTACCAGGAGACGGGCAGCAGCGTCTTCCTGAGATTCCAACCGCACACTGCGATCGCCAACCCGCCTACCAAGCGCGGCGATTATGGCAAAACCCCTCATGGTTATGAAAACCACGAAGGAGGCCTATGTCCTGCAGTGGGCGTCGAATGGCGGATGATGATGATGATTTATTTGTAATGACACGAAATATTTTTGTAATCAGAGGTATATTTATAAATGAGGATATAGTATTGTACAGTGTAAAGATTTTTTCACAGTGAGACTTGCTTTATGTTAGCGTCGTTATTTTTTTAGTTATTTCGATGTATAAAGAGGATGTAGTGACTAGAATTGAGAAAGGATTGTTGCATTGGTTTTGACATGTGGAGAGGATGAAGGAAGAAAGATTGACATAACAAATATATCGAGCGATTGTGGGTGGAATGGCCGGTAAGGGACGACCCAGGCGGACATACTTCGACCAAATAGGGGATTTATTAGCAAAGGGCAAGTTAAAAAGTTACCCGAAACCGGCGTGTGTGCATGCAACGACTAATGAATGTTGAGGAAACGAAAGTGATCTGTCAGGATCTTGTCAAGTGGCAGTCCCTGGTCTCTGCCTACCCCTCTGGGATACAGGCGTGAGTATTATTAATAGCCTATAGGATATTTCGATAATTTTAAAAGAGCCTTTAAATAGGTTCCGTTAAATAAATGAAGCTCAAGCTAAATTGGAATATAAATTTGATCTCAATAGTTTTTTCAGGAAAAGCTCAGTGGCATTTGGATAAGACAAATGGACAGGCTTGATTCAACAAAAAAAGGATCTTTTGTAGGTCTACAAAACCCAAACAGCCACAATATGTGTCTACTTAGTTTGTAGGCTGTATCTAGGCGTCAAAGCCTCTACTTAAGAATAGAAGGCTAGAAGGAAAAATGTATGATTACAATCGACGCCACCTCAACGTTTACATTCATGCATTCAAATCAGTTACATTACGGGCGACTTTGCAACTGAAATGGAAGGTAACTGTCGACTGTAAATTTATAAGTTTTTTATCCACAACATTTCTTTGCCTTGGATGACTCGAACGAATTGGCACGGCACGCTGCTTCAGCTAAGCTATGCTGTAAAGTTTTAAAACCTACCCTTCCGATAATAGAAATATATCGAGGGAATGTAGGTGGATGAGCCAGTAAGAGACGTGCCAAATATATAGATCGACTAGATATGTATTAGCAAGCGAAGGGCCAGGCAAAAAGTACCCGACACGGCGTGCGTGCAAGAGTAAGCGAGTGCTACAAATGTGCGCAACTTTGAAAAACAAAGTCAGTGACTTTGTTTCGGATTCAAACATAACACCTCTCGCAAGTGAGGCAGGTACTATACTGAAGCGCTACCACTGCGCTGCAAAGATACTTTTTGGTCAAATTTCCACACTTTCAGATCTCAGAGTAGGGCGCACCCTTATGTTTCGGTCACACACAGCAACTAATCGCTGCGAGTGCCTACTCGCCGTGGGTATTCGCTGTGTACGACAGGCTATTCATTGCGAGTAGATTCAATCGCCGAAGTGGAAGTCGCCGCGACTAGAATTGAGCATGTTCAATTTTACTCGCTACGAATGCGCACTGACAGTCGAAATTCTCGTGTAGAACTCGCTATATGTGAGAGACTGGCAGCGAATTTTTCCTTTGACTAGTATTCGCGGCGAGTGCACTCGTGTGACCGAAGCTTTGGCCAATATAAGAAACACTAAATTACGACACACGTTCACCGAAAGACGTGACTTCTGTCCGAGAAGTAATTTCGCTCTTATTAACTCTTAAATTAGGCAGATGTTAGCTTTTTGGAGAGAACATTTTACCTGTAATATGAATGTACGAGTCAAAGTAAAATATTCTAGAATCGTATTTTCCAATCGTAGAGTTTTCCAAGCAGTGAGTTTAATACGAAATACAAACAGCCTCATGGTAGGACGATGTGGTCAGGTCGACAGTGGGCCAAACGATGCAGATGCCGCAAAACATAGCGTGATGAGGAAAAGGCCTATACCCAGCAGTGGGCAGAGGTGATGATTATTCGTATTGACAAGTAGAAATCCCATTTTTTTTATATATCGGGGGATTTTGTTATACCCTATGTTCACACACAAGACGTCGGCGGCGGCGGCGGCGGCGGGGGGAGCAGGGGAGCGGCGCCCGCGCCTCCGCACCGCGCGGCGGCGTCCATCACTTCCACTTTTTTGATTGTCGCGAACGCACATCTAACTCTTGTACCTATCATAGCGACCTATTAAACCAGCTTATCTAATTACAGTCCACTTATATTACTCTAACGACCTGGCCTATCTATGGTCCTTCTTCGCATCAAAATAAAAGTTAGATACGAAAAACGCGTCGCGCCGCATCTTAAAGTCAAGTCAACTCAGCGAGCTCGGAATTCAGCTAGCCGTCACTCAGCGGCTAACGCTTCAGCGAGGGTAGCATCGACTAGCATCCGGCAGCAACGCAACGGCTGCAACCAGCAGCAGCAACACAGCCAAGCAGCAGCATCAACGGCATCAGCAACAGTCATGATAACGGACGAAAAAAGGGTTTGGTAGCAGCAGTTGTGAGTTCGACCAATTATTCGTCTCCTCTGACACCAGTATCTCTCATTCATGTTCATTTTCGCTCTTGCATATCAGTGACCCAGTAAAATTTCATCATTCCAATCATCTTTCGCAATCATCTTTGTGTGTGAACACCCTATATTTAATTTATATAAATTATGTCCACGTCAGCGCAATCCCGTCGGCGCGGTCCTCGCTGGCGATGCTCGCACGGGGCGAGGCGCTGAGGCAGCTGGAGGCCGAGTGCCGAAGCTCGCAGTGCTCGGCCTCGTCCTTGCTGGTGAACGAGTCTGTCTATTCGCCTTTCTATTGGTTTTTCATTCCGTATGTTTTCGGTCTATCTATCCGTTTTTTTTTAACTTTCCGATATAAGAATAAGTAGATGAATAGATTTTATACACAGAAATCTATCAATAAAATTCACAGGGCGTAACAAAATGTACATCCAAATTTCTACTCAATTTCAACAACTTAAAAAATTTAATGCCTTATGTGGTTACTTTAGTGCGAAACAGCTGATATTTTTGTCGTGTTATCTGACTTTTCCCAGCAGTAATTTTCGTAGACACAACAGGAATTTAGTTAAACTTGTCTTATATCTCTCTGGAAATCTATCCTTCTCACCTCAGCGCAATCCCATCATCGCGGTCCTCGCTAGCGATGCTCGCGCGGGGCGAGGCGCCAAGGCGGCTGGAGGCCGAGCGCCGACGCAGGTCGCAGTGTTCGGCGTCGTCCTTGCTGGTAAACGAGATGCGCGGCGCGTGCGCACGCAGCCCGCACACCTTGTGCGCGCTGAGCCCGCGCCCCAGCAGCTGGCTCTGCGTCAGATCTGGAAGAAAGTTTTCGTTACATAATAGCCCATAGAGCCCTGCACACCGCCTTATGGGTACTGATGGAAGACCAGAGCTGGAGTATCACTCTCCAGCTTATGCTGAGTCAGAGCCCTTTTGTATTTGCCACACCCACAGTATTTACACTGGATAATGCATTGCTGATGTTAATGTTTTTAATTGTATTGTTGTTTCATTGTATTAAGTATGTGTTGTTTTCTATTCTTACTATACTGTATAGTCTGCTTAGTATTGAAAATAAATAATTCATCTATATCTATCTATTTCTCTAGCGGTAGCTTTCAAGGATTATCCATATTATATCGGGCCTTCGAGGTGTAAGCGCTACGGTACAAACTAAAATAAACCTTAAATTATTTTAACTTAAAAGTTAGATTTTTTGACAGCTTCAAGGGACTGTAGACTTGAGTACAAGTTTTAATTTTAGCTCGATATTTCCACGCGTTCCCGAGATGAAGGGTCTTGAAAGACGGACGGACGGACAACAAAGTGATGAAAACTGGGGCGACTCAATAAAAATTGAGGTCCCCACGACAGACAACTTCAGGAGCCTTACTAGGCTCCTTACTCAAAATAAGGTCCCGTACCATACGTACGCGCTCCCCGAAGAACGCAAGGTACGGGCCGTCCTCAGAGGAGTTCCCTCCGAACTCCCCCTAATCTCCATAAAAGATGACCTTATTGCACAAGGTCACCCCGTAGAGGCTGTGCATCCCATGCACAGCTCCCGCGGAAAAATATTTCCACTCGCCCTGGTGATTCTCACCAACACCCCCTCCGCGAAGACGATCTTCTCAGGAGAGCTCACCGTCTGTGGGCTCTCCTGCATAAAAGCTGAGAAACCCCACAGGCGCGGCCACCCTGGCCAATGCCACCGTTGCCAACTCTATGGCCACGCTTCCGCCAACTGCTCCGCCCCCCCTAGGTGCGTGAAGTGCCTAGAGCCTCACGCCACCGGGGACTGCTTGCGCACTCGCGAGTCGGAGGGTCCTCCGTCTTGCGTACTGTGCAAGCAGCCCGGCCACCCGGCCAACTACCGGGGGTGCCCGCGTGCCCCCCGCTCCTCCCCCCCTAAGGCCCCTAAGGCCACAAAGGCGTCCCAGCCCCCTCCTCAAAGGAGACCAGCCCCACCGCCGGCTAACACCCCGTCCAACTTCCCCTCCCTCGGCCGCCGCGGCCGCCCCACCACCACCAATCCCAACCCCCCCCAGGCCCCCGCGTGGGCCCCCCACCCCTCCCCCGCCGCTACAGCCGGGCCTGTAGCGCCGACCCAGTCCCTCCCCCCCGCTCCGCGCCCCGCCCCCTCGGGCGCCCCTCACTCCCAGATCGCGGATGACCTCTTGACGGTCAGCTCCGCAATCGCCAACATAAATCTAGCCGAAATATCGGTCCTGGCGCGCAAACTGCGCGCCGCAACCTCCCCCACCGCGCGTCTGATGGCTGTGGCCGAACACAGCCATCTGCTCTCCCTTATATAAGTGAGATAATGTCGCGCCACCCGGTCCCTCAGACCACCCAGTCTCCCGTCAGCGCGGGTCGCATCAAGCCTAGGAGTGTCTCGCTCATCTCGTACAATGCTCGCGGCCTCCGCAGCAACGTACCTGAACTTAGAGAGTTCGTCAAAGAACTCGAAGTCGATCTGTTGCTAGTGCAGGAAACTTGGCTCAAACCCCATACCAAGGGCCTGAGTATTCCCAAGTTTTCTCTCGTTAGGAACGACAGAGCCGACGGCCGTAGAGGCGGCGGCACTGCCATTTACTTTAGGAAGTCCCTCCATTGCTCCCCCGTCCCCACTCCAGCCCTCACTAACATGGAGGCTACCATCTGTAGATTAGCTCTGACGGGTCATCCGTCCTTAGTCATAGCCTCTATTTACATACCCAGCGGAACACTACCCCTAAGGAGTGATTTCGAAGCCATCCTCGCTCTAGGCGCCCACACCGTTATGTTCGGAGACTTTAACTCCAAACATACGGATTGGACCTGCCTACAGACGAACCCCGCCGGTACTGCCCTCCTCGGCATAACCGAGGCGTTAGAATTGGACGTCTTATGTCCCTACTCCCCCACTCATTACCCCGATATCGTAGACCACGCCCCCGACGTACTAGACTTTGCTCTAGTAAGGGGTGTCAATCTCAACCTCAGGGCGATCGAGACTCTCGACGACCTAGGTTCCGACCACCGACCGGTGTCCCTTCAGCTAGGCCCCCCACCGTCACCCTCCACACTCTCCACCAAAACCATCACCAATTGGGACAGTGTCAGAAGCTCCTTAGTCACCAACTTTGAAGCCCCCGACTCGCCTTATGCGCTCCCACCTGGCCACTTCGACACGACAGACAAAATAGATAGCGCCGTAGAGTCCCTCACCCTTTTGGTCCAATCAGCAATTCGTGAGGGCGAGCGTGTAGTACCGGTCCACGACCGGAAACTGCCTCTCGCTATCAAGAACCTGATTAGGGCCAAAAGAGCCGCCCTCCGGAGGGCCTCCCTCTACCCAACTCCTGCCTACAGGAAACGCGCGAACGATCTCCAGCGGCAAGTCAGGTCCCGTCTCTCTGAGTTTAACAACGCCCAATGGGGCGATCTCATGGAGACCATCTCCCCCTCCCACCAGGCTTACTATAGAGTAGCCAGGGCCCTCCGGGCAGACGCGATCACTCACACACCACCTATGGCCCGCCCCGATGGCTCTACAGCCTTCGAGGACGTTGAGAAGGCCGAGTGTTTCGCCGACAGCATTGAGTCCCAATGCTCGCCCAGCACTCAGCAGTGCGACCCAACTCACGTCGGTATGGTCGAGGAGGAGGTCCGTAAAAAGACCTCCCTCCCTCTTCCAACCGGCGAAAATCCCATTGCGGTTTCGACAGACGAAATTCAGTCTTTCATCAAAAGACTGAAACGTAAAAAGGCCCCAGGAGCGGATGGTATTGCCAACCTAGCGCTCAAGATGTTCCCCACCCAGGTGCTAACCCTGTTAGCAGTCATTTTCAATGCCTGTTTTGACCACTGCCACTTCCCACCCGCGTGGAAAGAGGCGACGGTCATAGGCATCCCAAAGCCGGGAAAGCCCCTCAACCTCCCCTCTAGCCATCGCCCCATCAGCCTCCTCAAGGCCATGGGCAAACTCTTCGAGAGAGTCATCCTCACTCGTATGAGGAATCACCTCTTCCCCTCAGAGGGGCCCCCCCTCATCATCCCCCACCAATTTGGTTTTCGGGCAATTCACTCTTGCCCCCAACAAGTCCACCGCATAGTAGAGTATATTCTAGGCGGGTTTTTCCCCAGACGTGAAAAGACGGTAGCCGTCTTATTCGATGTCGCCAAGGCCTTCGATAAGGTCTGGCACGCAGGGCTAATTTTTAAGTTGTATGAGCTGGGTCTCCCCGACCGACTTGTCCGCATCTTAGCTTCCTTTCTGAAGGACCGCTCCTTCCGCTATAGACACGAGGGCATTCTCTCTTCCCTCCGCCCCCTCAGAGCCGGGGTCCCGCAAGGCTCCGTGCTCTCCCCCCTCCTGTACATTTCGTACACAAATGACATCCCCATCCCCCGCAATGGGGTCCAACTGTCACTTTTCGCTGACGACACCGCACTCTACTGCAAGAGTCGGAAAATGTCAGTCATCCTTAATAGGCTCCAATCCGCGGTCGATGAGCTAGGTGCCTGGTTCAGGCTCTGGCGAATCGAGGTCAACCCGGAAAAGAGCACCGCGATCCGTTTCGACCATAAGGTCCGCCGCGGTCTCTCCGACCGACCTATCCGTATGTTAGGTACCGCAGTCCCCTGGCGTTCCACCGCCAAATACCTAGGTGTCACCCTGGACAGCAGACTGACATTTAGGCCTCACATCCGGAAGGTGACCCGGACCGCCCGTTTTTACCTAGGCCGCCTATCCTCCATGATAGGCCGACACAGTAGGATGTCCCCTAGGAACAAGCGAACACTCTATAAGGTTTGCATTCGCCCCGTGCTGACTTACGCGGCACCCGTCTTCGCCCACGCGTCCCCCAAAGCCCTGTACGAACTTCAGAAAGTTCAAAATCTTTGCATTCGTAGAGCTCTGAACGCCCACTGGTGTGTCAGAAATGCCGACCTCCATCGGGATATGGAGATTCCAACCATACAACAATTTATTAAATCTCTTTCAGAGACTTTCTTTAGCACGGCCGAAGTGCACCCCAACCCCCTTATCCGCCAAGCAGCGGACTACACTCCCCCCACGACGAACCCCCGTTACCTGGTGCGCAGGCCCAGGAACGCCCTCGTCGACCCCCCCGATAAACTTTCATCTGACCTGGACCGCCTACTAGAGGCCCAGTCCCAGTCAGAAGTAGCCCCCGCTCCCGCCTCCGCCGGTGTCCCCACCGGCGTCCCCACCTCTCCCTCCTAGCCGCGGTCACGATGTGACGAGCAGTCCCAAGCGGACGCTCCCTTAAGGAGCTCCGCTGCGCGCCCTCCTCGGCTTCGAGGTGGGTCGCTCACGATATAGGTTTAGGGGTCCTTAGGACCAAACCAGCCCCCAGGTGGTGTTTAGTGGGTAGGCGCACTTCCTGTGAGTCCCACATTGGCAGCACGGCCGGGTCCGTGCTGTTATGCATGAGCATTCACCACCTCCCTCCCCCGTGTCCTCCGGAGGGTGCCCTTTTTAGGGCTAAAAAAAAAAAAAAAAACAAAGTGATCCTATAAGGGTTCCATTTTTTCTTTTTGAGGTACGGAACCCCAATAAAAACAAGCGTTTGCTAGCTCCAAAAAATTACCAAAGCGAACCAAGTTTGCAGAACGGAGACATTTACATTGAAAAATTAGTTTTCTGGATTAATAAGAAAAGAAAATCTGTAAAAGCTTAAAGAAAGGAAAACACTCGAAGCGAACCTTTTTACGCTCTCGTAAACAGATTCTGAAGCCGAAATTGGCTCATTTAGGTACTACAGAAATGTTTCTCGGAGGAAAGCTTGTGTGGACGTCAACAGAATAAATTTAATATCAAGATAAATAGGTACCAATTAAAAGATATTTTTCATAAATAAAAAAAAAAATTGTACAATAGGTACCTAAATGATAGATACTTACTCTTA
Organism: Yponomeuta evonymella; assembly: GCA_963969515.1. NCBI lineage: Eukaryota > Metazoa > Arthropoda > Insecta > Lepidoptera > Yponomeutidae > Yponomeuta > Yponomeuta evonymella. The sequence goes on from OZ018354.1 coordinate 4,716,976, forward strand.
TAAGTAACTATGTTGTCTGTTTCTTACTCTCATATTCTGGTAATAATTATGTTTTTTTTTTCAAATTATGTCCAAAAAGAAACATGATCGAGCCAAGAGCTGATATCGAATGGTAATATGGAAGAAATTACTCTTAGTAACAGGCCATCAGTTGTGTCGTCTAATAAAGCACCCACTTAACTGCCTCGTTGGTCTAGCGGTATCACGTCTGATTTGAGAAGTTTGTAAAGAAGCTCGAAATTTCGCCGATGCCTGCACTTGCCCATTAGCTCAGTTGAGAGAGCGCTGGCACGGTCAGCCAGAGGTCGCGGGTTCAAGTCCTTGGGTGGAATTTTTAGCCTCTAAATTTAAGCTCCTTGCTTAATATAAATTTAAAGTACCTAACCAACTAATAACTGTACCTTGTCAGGCATCGAGAAGTCAGTCAAAATTATCTGTTTTTTTTAAGATTTTATGCTTGTTCGTTGTGCTAATAAGAAACATGCTAAGTTGTCTTGTTATTCCGTGGAAATATATAATTTGCCTTACTATAAGTATCTTTGTATGTAATATTTCGTTTAGTTTTGCTGTTGATTTCCCTATCAAAAAAATAAATAATAATAATAATAATGAACTTAAAAGGAAAACTATCACGGCTAAGAAGGCTTTACAAGTTATCCATTGAAAATGACGTTGATGAAGTTGTTAGTTCTGTAAAGCAGATAAAACCCCCTCTTTCTACGGAGCTCTACACTGCGCGTGGCCCGACGACACACACTTGGCTGGTTTTTAATGTAAATTTTGTATGAAGAAATACATTTATGGTTTTTTAATTCGTAGGTTGTTTATAATGACGCTACCATATTACCCTACCTTAACTTTTTATCCGTTAATTTGATCTACGTAATTAAATTGAATTAAGACTTTTAAACTTTAGCCTCTTGGTAGTAGACTTTAATTATCGATACCAAATAAACGGTTTTACAAAATAACACATCGTGTAGTAGACTAGTAAATTTCCCTTCGAACTAGACATTAACTAGGTCGAGAGTCTTTAGACCACTAATAAAGAGCCGTGGTAGCGGAGCGGTAGAATGCCGGCTTCTCACTCTCAGGGAGAGAGTATGGGCTTAATCACCACGCGTGCCCACCGCGGATTGGCGATTTCAAGCGCCGAGGTATGTGAATAGCTCAGACACTCAGGTTTCCTCCCGATGTTTTCCTTCACCGTTAGCGAGTGGTATTGCTACTATAACTTCACAAATGTACGTAACATAGAAAACCAAGTCATAGGTACATGCCCGCACCGGGGATCGAACCTGGGTCTCCCACTTCCGAGTCCGAGGTTCTACCCACTAGGCTACCACCGCTGTGCCCAAAGACTAATTTCCAATATATTCGTCTATCCTTGGATACGTATTTACCTATTTGCTTACTTATCCAGTGACTTGGCGCAAGTGGCCCCAAGAACTTTGTTTTCACCTCACTAGCTCGTAAAAGCTCTGTTTATCATTCGAAATCTGCGTGGAAAATCGCACTTTATCCGCTAGCGTGGAAAGTGTTTTTAAAATTCGAATATTTTTATTCAATAAAGGTTTCGTACAATAAATTACATATATATAGAACCTCATTGGTTTCGTAATAGTTTATATTCTCTGCAGCCAGTCCATTGATGATTGAAATGCAAATACTTATTTCATGTCATGCGCCAGCCTCATTTAAAGAATCGCACTGGCCGGCAAGAAAATTTGATTTTAAAAAAAAACTTTAAAATTTTCTTCTCTTTATTGAATTCACTTTACTTCCATTATTTTGGTTTGTTTTTTGATAAAATCGAAAGAAATCATAAAATATGAGCGAAGCTAGCAGCGACGAAAATATAAATTAACAGTAATTTAATATTAATTAAAACTGTTTTTCTTGCACCTAACATTTTCCTCGCTTTAGTGAGGTGAAAAGTTGTGTGTTGCGCTCGGCAGCAAAGTTATTTAGCGTCTCGTACCTTTGAAACCCTCGCTACGCTCAGGATTCTATATTTGAACCACTCGCTTCGCTCGTGGCTCAATCCTAGAATCCTTCGCTTGCTCAGGTTTCAATTCAAGGTACTCGCGCCAAAAATTAACTTTGCAGCCTTGCATAACAAATAACTATTTCCAGGCAAGTTTGCAACACTTCCACATCACCGGTCTACAGCCCCGTGGGCGGACAACGTATCGGCTCCACACACGTCGTTACAAACAACAATCCGGCCACGACAATAACACAGAGTAGAAAGGCCGAAAGGTATCAGCCCACTGAACTCAAAAGAGTTGGAGTACACTACAGTCATAGTTTCACCAATAAGGGCCGCGTTTCATGAAACGACAATTCATAGTTTATTATGTCAAATCGAACACGGGAGGCTGGGTTACAGTCGGCTATGCGATCGACAGCTAATCAGTTCCTACATTTATGTTGCAAAGTATTGGATATGTGCTGAAGCCTACGGATTGACGTAGGTACTTATGATCGGCAAAGATTTCCGCCATCTTGAAAAAGAGTTAAATTCAGTTTTTTTATACAATAATTCGGTTCTCCGTTGAGATACGAAAATTTTGATGCGATACTTTTCTGTTGCTTTTTTTACGATCTACAATTAAGGTCCTTTACATTTTTCACCTATTATTAAGGAATTGTGTTTGTATAAAGAACACCGTAAAAATTTAAGGTACTTACTTGATAAGTAAAGGATAAGTATTTGATAAGTGGATGGTGTTAAACAACATAGTGTCAACCCACACGATCGCCATTTCGAATAAAACGCGATCAACGTTTTGAACACTGAAATAAAACAATTCTTATAAAAAGAAAATTCGAAAAGCTTAACAACATTGGCCTGTAGTATTTTTAATAAGCAAGATTAAAATATTGGACTTATAGGTACATAGTTTCCTCTGTGGTATATGTTTTCCAAAGACCAAACCAGCCTTTTTGTAGATAAAACTCTAGGAGGTAACATTAAAAGTATTCAGTATAAAGCGTACAATGTCGCTCTTGTGTTACCTAGTATTTCCACACTCTTTGTTGGGGAACTTAGCTCAGATACAATCTGATATTCTTGTGAAAATATTTGTTATTAGATACTTTCTTATTTTGTCAATATTGAAAAACTGTCTGCAATGTCTGCAAGTTTCGCTGTATTGGTTTATTTTTCCAACAGTCTAGGAATGTTCGTTTAATGGTTTAAACAGTGTGTTTTAAAAAGATGAGATAAGAATATTCAATAGAAAGGTTTAAGAAATAAGAAATTTATTACGTTTTGAACATCTGTACGAAATTAGACAATTAACTTAGTAAGTAGGCGTATCATATATACATACATACATAAACTCACTTCTGTATCCCAGAGGGGTAGGCAGAGACCAGGGAGTGCCACTTGCTACGATCCTGACTGATCACTTTCGCTTCCGCAACATACATTAGTCATTGCATGCATGCACGCCGGTTTCGGGTACTTTTTATCTGGCCCTTTGCTAATACATCCCCTATTTGGTCGAAGTATGTTCGTCTGGGTCATCCCTTACCGGCCCTTCCACCCACATTCGCACGATATATTCGTTTCGACAATCTTTCTTACTTCATCCTGTCTACATGTCCAAACCAACGCAACGTTCCTTTCTTAATTCTAGTCACTACATCCTCTTTCAGTCCACAACGTTCTCTAATCAAACTGTTGTGTATCTTGTCGTTCAAAATATTAGTAGGCGTATCCTACTAATATTATAAATGTGAAAGTTTGTGAAGATGGTTGGATGTTTGAAGGCTTGGACGTTTGGATGTTTGAAGGCTTGGACGTTTGGATGTTTGTTACTCAAGCACGCAATAACGGCTGAACGTTTTACAGAACAAAGATCTGAATTGAGACATACTCGTATCATACTTTATATCCCGGTAATGCGTTCCTGTGGGATAATATTTATTTTAAGTTTAAAATAGACGGCGTTTTAAAAATAGATGGCGCTGTGCAAGAATCGTATAAACGGATTCTGTGGCGGTGCGATGTTCACCGGGACAGCTAGTAAAGAATATTCCATCTATCTATATATTATGGATACTGAATAGGCTGTTTTCGGGTTTCACGCAAATCCGTTCAGACGTGATTGTGTGACAAACATCTAAACATACAAGCTGTCCCATTTATAATATTAGTGGAGTAAACCTTCATTAGCAAAAATAACGGTGGTAGCGCAGCGGTAGAACGCCGATCTCACATTCGGGAGGTCGTGGCTTCGAATCCCGGCATGTACCAATGACTTTGTTCCCCAAGTTACGTACATTTGTGAAGTTGTACTAGCAATACCATTCGCTAACGGTGAAAGAAACATCGTGAGGAAGTCTGAGTGTCTGGAGAGTTCACATACTTCAGCGCTTGAAATTGCCAATCCGGGGTGGGCACGCGTGGCAATTAAGCCCACACTCTCTATCTGAGAGAAGGCCTGTGCCCTGCAGTGGGACGTATAAAGACTGAATGAAAGATCGGAAAGAGATTTTAAGGGCAGAAAGGCAGTACTGGTTATTTCTATACGATAGTATGAACATGGTCTTAGTAAAAAAAAGCTTGGTTTTGTATATAAATCGCGATGCTTGCGTCGTCTAGCTAGTTATATATCTGTGGTTCAGCCCCCGAGTGTAGCTGGTCTGGTTTGTTGAAATTTTCCTGTAGTTTTCTATCCAGATTGCATGAAGTTTTGCAGCATGGGCACTAGTTTCAATTTCGCTGCAAGGTTGCCAATTACCACCCGTTAAAGTTCAAACTATCGTATAGAAAATTAATACACAATTTTGTCCACCTTAGTAAGTTGTAGGACAGTTTATCCATTCCTGAATAAATCTGTTAGCACATTCCTGAATTTATCCATTCCTGAATAGGTAAGTCTATTTTACTGTCGATAAACCGGCTAAGTGCGTGTCGGGCCACGCGCAATGTAGGGTTCCGTAGAAAGAGGGTTTTTTTTATCTGTTTTACAGATTTAACAACTTCATAAAAATAATTTTCAATGGATTTTGTACGAAATTTTACTTTTATAAGTTGGTTGCCTATTACCCGTTAACTAGTAAGGACTTCTTATGTTCTTAATTCTTCTTAAGTTCATTATATTATGTGATACTGCCCTGATTTTTTTCACGTTTATACAATCAACCGTTTAGCCAACAGAGGGGGGGGGACGCCCTACTCGGACAAAAATTTGCGCTTTAAAGCTTAATATTTCGCAAACGGGCATGTACCTATGACTTTGTTTTCTAAGTTATGTACATTTGTAAAGTTATAGTAGCAATACCATTCGCTAACTGTGAAGGAAAACATCGTGAGGAAACCTGGGTGTCTGAGCTATTCACATACCTCAGCGCTTGAAATCGCTAATCCGCGGTGGGCACGCGTGGTGATTAAGCCCATACTCTCTCTCTGAGAGAAGGCCTGTGCCCTACAGTGGGACGTATATAGGTTGCTTATGATTTCGCAAACGGAAACCTACATCAAAAAATAGTCTGCCCACACCCACAATATTTTTCAACGACCAATCCAACTATACCCCACACTATGGTGTAGGCGAGAAAAAAAAATGCATCCCGAAATCAGATGTAGGGGAGGTACCCTAAAAAATGTTTTTCGAGTTTATATTCAACCGTTTTATCTGCGTTATAAATATGTACATCTAAGCCAAATCTCAGCTCTCTAGTACTTACCGTCTCTGTGCTAAGCCACCGACGGACAGACAGACAGACAGACGGACGGACATGGCGAAACCATAAAGGTTCCTTGTCCTTTACGGAACCCTAAAAACGGAGGGTGTACTCACTACCGTAAACACCCTCCGTTTTTCGTCAGTAAAATATTCATTGGCAAAGTCCTAAGGCTTGTTACGTGGTGTGAGTAAGTACTTTGGCGAGTACACGAGTAATGCCTGGCTGGCAATAGAGTTATATTGTAATCTAAGCTACGCAGTCAACAAGTTTGGGTTTCGTAGTTAACAAGTTTGCCGTTTCCATTCGTTCTGTCGGTCTGTCAGTCTGTCCGCGGCTTAGCTCAAAAAAGCTGAAATTTATTTGTATTCGACTGCCCCGTCACGTAGTCTAGCGGTATCAAGTCTGGTCGTCTGATTACCATGCCGGTGGTCTTGGGTTCGATTCCCACTGGGGGGCGCCGTACATCTGTATAAATGGCCACAGTCTGGGTGTATTTTCATGTTTGCGATTTCCTTGACTGGTTACCATAGCACAGGGTATTCTAGTTTGGGGCCAGGACAAGTGATTGTGTTATGTGGAAATTTATATAACCATAATATTGTTAAAGATACATCTTAATCATGCCGCCAAAACATTGAAGTAAAATATTTAGATTTTTTTTATGTTTGTACCTAAATTAAGGATGATTTTTCTTATCGCCTGCCCCGTAGTGTACGATATCAATGAATTATCAATTTCAAAATATCGTAAGCATAGAAAAGTTCTTTAATTCTGGGATCGGTTTGCGAAATATTAGGCTTTGAAGCGCAAATTTTGATCTTCCTTCCTCTCCCGGCTAAACGATTGTTTTAAAAAGGTGAAAAAAAAATCAGTAACACAGAGAACGACGTTAAAAAGAAAACTAAAAATAACAGCTGATTAGGCTTTATAAGTTAACGAGTAATAGTCGATCGACCAACTTATAAAAGGAAAACTTCGTACATAAGGTAGGTAGCAAACAGAAAATCTGTTTCTCTTCGTGATATTATGTGATAGTGTTGAGTTTGTTAGGCGTAAGAGAAACAACCGTCTTTAAGGACATTCGTTTATTGACTGACTGACTGACATAAGTGACAAAAATGGCCGATGGATCATTGTACGATGCACGCCCACGTACGCCACAGATAGTCATAAGGTAGGCAGATAGAAAATCTTTATGATATTATGTGATAGTCATGAGGTAGGCAGATATAAAATCTATTTCTCTTCGTGATATCTAATTAGTAAAATACGATTCTAAAATTTGAGATCAATCATATTGGTTACAAAAAGCAGGCGTCAAATTTCAAGACTAATGAGAAAAATAAAAAAATATTGAAAACCTGACCTTGGCTTGTTGGAAATAGTTCAATTATCGATAACTGAAGAAATGGTCTTCAGGTTTTGCGATAAATCAATACAATACAATACAATACTTGTTCTGGTCCCAAAATAGGATACCCTGAGATATGGGATACCCTTTTTAAATGTACAATCGGTCACACAGCCCATAAATAATCGGTTCGGGTTGTGAACATGTACACGAATTTTTCCACAGCAAGCAAATTGCCCAAAACCATAAATCTTCATTTGACCCACCACTTTTTCCTGTAGCCCATGTACCTACGTCATATCTTTTTGTTCGGAATTAAACAATGGAGAGAAGGTATTCAGTGCGAAGAGGTGCTGCCTGCATACAGGGTTTTTTCTACATTATATTATAAAGACTCACGCCTGTATCCCGCACGCTGGCCAGAAAGGTGAGATAGCATGAGAATATTATTTTCTGTCAGGAAAATATCGTGAGGAAACTTGAGTGTCTGGGGTGTAATTTCTGAATTTGATCTTGAAAACGCGCAATTCTTGAAACACCCAAATTATTCAATTTCAATTTAGTTTATACATGCTTCATGTTGTATAAACTGTTCTTAAAGATTAAAGTAACAGAACCATGACCATGAACCATGTTGCCAGATGATATTATATGAAATACCTAATTACTTTATGAGGTGTAAGGTGTGCAAAACATTTTTATATGGAATGATGAGTTGTCAAATGATACGTGTGCATTTCGTTGTTTGTTGTCGGAGAATTTGTTACATAACTCTTGAATTTTTGAATGGTACCCCTGGTACGTACTAGCGGTTGCACTAGACTTTATTTTTGACTTCGTGAAATATACAGATGTCTTTTTTGGGTTAACCTCTTCAGTCCTGACCTTGAAAATAACAATGGTTTTCAATTGTTATTTTCAAGGTCATATTTGAGGAGGTTATAAGTAACCTATGTGCTATTCCAGACTATAACTATGACACAGTGACCTGTGCCAAATTTCATACAGATCCGTTACGCTGTTCTGAGGTGTTCAAGTAAGACACAAACATCCATCCATCCAAACTTTCGCATTTATAACTTGTAGTAAAATTGTAAAACTTGACGCTGACACGTGAAATTGTTGCCGATATTCGTGTCGTAAAAATAGTTTTAAGCCACTAATTTCGTAATTTCTCCTTAACATGAAGGAGCTTCGAATCCACGTTAGAACTTCTATGTTCTTCTATTCTGTGACGGCTTAGTATCCGACGGAACTCTGGGGAAATACACTGCAACGTATCTGAGGCTGCAACTGCTAGAATGCTACGTGAACCGCATAGTGTGACTGAGACTGAAATACCATTAAAATATTAATTAAGGACAAATAGAGATTTGCACTTAATTGATAATAATAGAATAAAGTTAATATATAAGGACTGAGGAGGTTAATACTCTTTATTGCTTACACCATACATTATAGAAGTACATGAAAAATCTTAAATATCTAAGTTACATACGAGTATTATCCATCTGGGCCGAGCTTCATAAAACTACAATTCGTAGTTTATTATGACAATTCGAGGTACATTGCGTAGCAGAGACGTTTTGTTAAATGTGTGGGTTAATCGACTTTGCAATGTAGGTACATCGAGTTATCATAGTAACCCATGCATTGTAGTTTTATGAAATAGGCCCCTGGCGGTCAGTTAATAGTGGATAGACAGTATTTTTTAATTACTCGCGATGCTCATACATAGTTATATGTCGGGAATTAAGGTAATTAAATTTTAACTAGTGAATAATCGTGATTAGACCCGTTTAATATTTAAGTATGAAATAGAGATATCCGTGTGGCGCCGGATTAAGAATTGCGTCACTCCATTTCCTTCCGTGGATGTCGTAGAAGACGACTAAGGAAATACATTACCAGGAGACGGGCAGCAGCGACTTACTGCGATCGCCAACCCGCCTGCCAAGCGTGGCGGTTATGGCAAAACCCTTCATGGTTAGGAAACCCTGAAGGAGGCCTGTGTCCTGCAGTGGGCGTCGAGTGGCTGATGATGATGAAATAGATTGATATATAGTTAGATAGATACATATTTGTATTTTATTTCATTAAGGATCACCAACTAGCGTTACACAAAAATTACATAGTATCCCAGAGGGGTAGGCAGAGATCAGGGACTACCACTTGCCACGATCCTAACAGATCACTTTCGCTTCCTCAACATTAATTTTATTAGTAGTTGCATGCACGCACGCCGGTTTCGGGTACTTTTTATCCTACTCTTTGCTAATACATCCCCTTTTTAGTCGAAGGTCTGCCTGGGACGTCCCTTAGCGGCCGTTCCACCCACATTCGCTCGATATATTTGTTTCGTCAATCTTTCTTCCTTCATCCTCTCCACATGTCCAAACCAACGCAACATAGTATAAAAACCGGTCAAGTGCAAGTCGGACTTGCGCACGAAGGGTTCCGTACCATTATCTATACAACATTAGACACAAAGATAAAAAAAACAGCAAAAAAATCACGTTTGTTGTATGGGAGCCCCCCTAAATAATTATTTTATTTTGTTTTTATTATGTTTTGTTATAGCGGCAACATAATCGAAATACATAATCTGTGAAAATTTCAACTCTCTAGCTATCACGGTTCTTGAGATACAGCCTGGTGACAAACAGACGGACGGACGGACGGACAGACAGACAGCGAAGTCTTAGTAATAGGGTCCCGTTTTTACCCTTTGGGTACGGAACCATAAAAACTTAAAATCTAAAGGCCACGTGTACTCTTACTTACAGGTTACCACAACATGCGTTAGTAATAAGGTAAGTACAAAAAAGACTGTGGAGGTAAAGTGAGCAGTCCCACATAATAAAAATTACTATAATAATTTATGTAACTTAAGCTGAATGAGTTACAAGTTAGGTTTATTATTTGGAGTTATTAATTTACGTAGTAGCTAGAGCTTTACTAATAGAAGACTTGAAGGTGTGAATATCAAACGCAGTACCTACTGCAACATTGGCATCAAAAGTAGAGAGGCACACAACAAGAATAAAGCCCCGGTGTTGGCTGACTAGTATCAGTTTACAAAAGAAACCTAAGCCCGGGCGCACTGCATCTGCCCCTTTATCACCACAGAGAGCCTGTAGTGGCGACGTAAATACGTTATTATATTTCCTCCTCTTCGTATTCGTCTTTGTTGGACGAGACGCCCTTGTGATTGTGGCCTACTGGAGTGAACTTGTCATGTTCCTTGCCAGTTCATACTACTCTACCTATAACTACAATAATCACACGTAACACACACGCACACACACGCACGCACGCACGAATGCACACACGCACGCAGGCTTGCACGCACGAACGGACGCACGCACGCACGCACGGACACACGCACGCATACACGCACGCACGCACACACACACACACACACACACACACACACATACACACACACACACACACTCAGGTCGAGCTCTTTCGACAAAACTTAAAGTAAGTGAATCCGTACTTAATAACTAACCCATAACTTATTAAACACCTACCTACAGAATACAAGAATCAATAAGGCATTTATGCCCAAAGGCCTATTTTTGTCGGAAATCCATTTAAGTCTCGCTTTCCTTTTCGCTTCACCTAGTCGGGTAAAGAACGTCGATTTGGTGCGACAACTCACGAAAAGTGGCAAAAAAAATCAGTCAAGTGCGAATCGGACTAGCGCACAAAGGGTTCAACATTAGACACAAAGATCGAGAAAAAACCGCAAAAAATCACGTTTGTTGCATGGGAGCCCCCCTTAAATATTTATTTTATTTTAATTTCATTATTTATTTTTGAAGCGAATATAGAACTAAATATTCTGTAAATATTTCAAGCGTCTATCTGTTGCCATTATTAATATCGAGCAAAAAACGATAAATAAATTATGATTGTTATATGAGAGCCCCCCTTAAATATTTATTTTTATCTGTTTTTAGTATTTTTTTTGTTTGGCACCCCTCGGGTACGGAAGCCTAAAAACAAACAAAAAAACAGCAAGGAAAAAAAAACAAGAAATACGGTTGTAACTTTTAACCTTCCACTGGATCTATATACGTTGTCTTCAGTATATCATTGAAAAGGTCGGGCGGGCGATCTCTGCAGATTTTACGAGGGACCCCGGGCTCTTAAGGGCAATCAAATCTCCGTCCCCAATCCACGAAACTACCTTTAACCTAGTTTTTGCTTTGTCCCCCTCTACACACGATACGATGGATAAATAACCAGTCTTGGGCTCTTCGATTACAGCAGACATTGTCTCCGAAGGTAGCGACCGAGAACCGGGCCTACAATCTAATAAACACTAACGGCCTTATTTATAAATAAAACAGGCCAAGTGCAAGTCGGACTCACGCACGAAGGGTTCCGTACCATCATCTATACAACATTAGACGAAGATCGATACAAGATAGATTAGGTACATTGAGAACAGCGCCATCTATAGAAACCAACAAGAAGCGTTTAACATTGACATTTAATGACATGACATCGGCGCTGTGAAGTACATAGATAGCCGCTAGATGGCGAGCGCTATCTTAAGACAACGTTTGTTGTATGGTAACCCTCCTTAATTATTTATTTTATTCTGTTTTTAGTATTTGTTATTATAGCGGCAACAGAAAAAAAATTCACCTGTGAAAATTTCAACTGCCTAGCTATCACGGTTCATGAGATACAGCCTGGTGACAGACAGCCAGACAGACAGACAGACAGACGGACAGTGGAGTCTTAGTAATAGAGTCCCTTACCCCTTTGGGTACGGAACCCTAAAAAACACAACTTCTCTAAAGCACTCCTCAGGGGCAGTTGATTTAAACTGTGGTTAAGTATTTTTCTTGTAAAATCTCCACCGCTGACTAATTTAATCGGCGTTCATCAAATGTTTTTAGGAATCGTGTTTTTATAAACAAGACCGATAGTTATTCAATAGAATAATATAAGCACGGTAGAGGCTATTTTATTGACACTAATGATACTAGTCTATTGAATTAGCCAATCGCATGCCAATGATTCGACTCTTGTTCAACTGGACCTGGAACCTAATAAACACATAGTTGTTCAATAGAATTATATTTGCACGATAATAGCCGTAATTTGCCTCTATTTCGGTTACTATGCAATGGCATTACCTACAATTTCAGTCCAATACCGTAACCCCGTGGTTAGCCATGGGGCCTAATAGGCAAACCTCGCAAAGGATATCGAATCGGTTACTATACTATTGGAACGCGGTTGGTTAATAAAATACAAATAATGTAAGTAGAACAATCATCGACGTGCGTTGAACTTCTGTGCATTTAAAGGCCCCCACGATATTCACGATACGACCAAATGGCGGCATCCAAATGGATTAAACCAAATTGAAACCCGAATTTCAAGCCCACTGACGGTGCATCCGCCGGGACGGCGCACGGCGTCCGGCCGTTCTTCAAAATGAAGATTGATCAATGACGCAATCAGCAATCTTCTTTTTCACAGTATTAGCATTTGCGTTTTCGTCTTTCGTCATTTCTCTCACAGGAGGGGCATTTCTCTCATTTTTCCACAAACAAGGATTTTCCCTGTACATTTCAATGAATCATCAGCAGCCTATATACGTCCCATTGTAGGCACATGCCTTCTCTCAGGGAGAGAGAGGTGGCTACAAATGTTACATTGTGCGAGCGAGACACAAAGAGGACGTAACAACAGCCTTAAGAGACTTGTCCACTCGTACATTTTAGCCCGTGGTTGTGTTACTATAATATGTAGAAAGGTCGTAAGGGCAGAGCTAGACAAATTAATAAAAATAACAAACATCCCGACTACATCAAGTAGGTGGGACCACCATAGGTACCTCACAATGCGTCATCATCATCATCAGCCATTTGACGCCCACTGCAAGACATAGGCCTCCCACATGGTTTTCGTAACCATGAGGGGTTTTGCCATAATCGCCACGCTTGGCAGGCGGGTTGGCGATCGCAGCATGTGGTTGGAATCTCAGGAAGACGCTGCTGCCCGTCTTCTGGTAATTTATTTCCTTAGTCGCCTTCTACGACATCCACGGGAGGAAATGCAGTGACGCTATTCTTAATCCGGCGCCACACAGATGCGTAACAATGTTGAATTTTGGTCCCACCTGCTCAGCAGCCGGGTTACTTGTTACTTTTCATTTCAGTTTAGTTATTTCCTTCTTAGTTATTTCTATTTAGCAATAGCAATCCGTGTGGTGCCGGATTAAAAATAGCGTCACTCCATTTTATTCCGTGGATGTCGTAGAAGGCGACTAAGGAAATAAATTACCAGGAGACGGGCAGCAGCGTCTTCCTGAGATTCCAACAGCATACTGCGATCGCCAACCCGCCTGCCAAGCGTGGCGATTATGGCAAAACCCTTCATGATTAGAAAAACCATGAGGGAGGCCTACGTCCTGCAGTGGGCGTAAAATGGCTGATGATGATGATAAATAGCAACGCTAGTGATGAGTAGCAAGATAAAACAGTAGCAAGATTTATAATAGCGAAATCGAGCGACTATGTAGAGAACTTCTTACGTTTGCATTAGAGAACTTCCTCATAAATACATGCATCTGAGCAAGCACGCGCCCGCGCATACTTACACACATACACACACAGACACACACACGGACGCACATAATAAGAACCAAAAACATTATCTTTTGGGCTCGGGTCATGTTAAAGGAAAATTATAATTTAGGTTATGGACCCAATTCCTTGGCTTGCCGGAAAGGAGCACAACTTAGTCTGACTTGGCCAGTCTCTAGAGACTAAAGCCCCAAAATAGTGGCTTAACTTCGTTAGTAGTTAGGCGCGTGACAAAGATGGCCGGTTTCACATTGCACGATAACCGTAATGACACGTTAAAGTGAACCCGTAGTTTCATAGATTTTCTAAAGCCTCAAATGTAAGAACTTATCGTCAAATGTAAAACCGGTCATCAAGGGTTTCCATGTCTGCTATGAGTTTAGAAATTAGCGCGTGTGTTTAATAACTTGCACCCAACACAATCACTTGTTCTGGTCCCAAACTACGATACCCTGTGCTATGGTAAAAGTCAAGGGCATCACAAACAAGGAAATACCCCCAGTCTGAGGCCAGAAATGAACACATGACCTTCAATATGGTAATCAGACGTGATACCGCTATACCAAAGAGGCAGTCGTTGTAATAATGTAAGTAGAGATGTGCCAGGGAGAATATCGCATGGCCAGACTAAAAAGTTACATGATATTACATAAACTCACGCCAGTATCCCAAAGGGGCTTACAGGATATGCTCGGCAGTAAGGCTTTAGGCCTAGCACGCACAGCCTTGCGTTGGAACGCGGTGAATAAACGCAGTCACGAGTCCGCACGAGGCAATATGAGATTTTAAAACGTTCAAAGAGTCAACGCAACCAACTTTTTTGTTTGAAATCATGACACGTTGTATGTAAAGATCGATGTAAGTCGTTGTGGAAAACCGATGAAAAACTTCAATAACACTTTACCACAATCAAAAAGGAAATCCGCTCGTTTAAGAAGTTGCAACTTTTCCTACGAAGCCCTGCTTCTCAAGTGGCGAGATAAAAGTAAGAAAACTGTGATGTACCTTTATGAGAAAAGTTCCAGTGTTGAAAATAGTTACCTACGGGAAATTGATCGAACATTCAGACTAATTCCAGTTTAATTTAGCTTTGTAATTAGGTACAGGGTTCGGAAACTTGTAATAAAGTGGGGTTCGGAAACTTGTAATAAAGTGAATAGTAATATTTTGTATTTGTGCCGATGAAGGTTTCTGCAACTCGACTTCTAGTAAGCCTATTTTGCGTAACTAGGAAGGTTTAATTTATTTCATTCATTAATTGGACAGTAATGACAATAATAATAAATAAAATAATAAATAATAAAATCATTATTAAATAAGCAGCGGTTATAGATTAAACACGTCGTTGGGGCTCTGTACTAAGTCGAAACCTTTGTTACAGATACCCCGCTCTTCCTTTTGACATTGCTAAGCTTATTAAAAATTAACATAAATTAAATTAAATTAAAAGTTATGCATAGTTATGTAGAATTAAGAACAGAAAAGTTGTGTGTGTGTGTGTTTGTGTGTGTGTGTGTGTGTGTGTGTGTGTGTGTGTGTGTGTGTGTGTGTGTGTGTGTGTGTGTGTGTGTGTGTGTGTGAGTGTGTGTGTGTGTGGGTGTGTGTGTGTGGTGTGGGTGTGTGTGTGTGTGTGGCTTATTATTGTCACCATCTTTAGCAGTAAAGAGGGTCGTGAATGAGAGGTCGTGGTATGAGAGAAAAATATTTATACTAAGTAGGTACATAATATACTTTGCTATGCTGTGATTAGTGCTTCGGTAGAGTCATAATCAAGTTGGCTCAACCAAGCGTGGATTACATTTTTGACGTTGTGAGAGAGCAAAGGGTATATATTCAATAGCTTGTTAGCTTTATTATATAGATGCGTGGAACAGGCATTGAATTGATTACTTGCAAACGTAGTTCTACAATTAATGCTTGGGACGGCTAAATAGCGTCTTCGTAGGGTGATCAAGTCTGAGTCGTAGTAAAGGGACTTATGTTTTTTAAGAATTGAATTGAGGATGAATAATTGACGCACGTTTAACAGTTTATAGGAACTATACAGATCATAAGTAGGGAAGCGGTAGGCTTTGAAAAACATAACTTTGATTAGGGCTCTCTGTGCTCGCTCAAGCTCTATAAATTTTGTCTTACAGGCGCCACCCCAAACAGTGATGCAATAGGTAAGAACAGAACGTGCCAGCGCGTAGTAGATGCAGCCTATACGTGCCGCTGTACGGCAAAGGTCTTCTCACAGAGAGATAGACATTGTTTTTTAGATGGAGTAGGCTTTCTCAGCACCTATACCATAATAACAGCTTAAATGGATATGTTAAAATTAAAAATTGGAGACCAAACTTGGATCCTCCGTATCAGAATTCCGACACCAAACCACAGAGCTAAAAAAATATGTTAGCCTACACATTCCACGATCGCTTACTCCGCTTTTTAAATAAATATGGAAATTATTTTAAGTTGGTCGAATTTATTGACTGTCTCGTTGGTCCAGTGGTTAACAAGCTCGACGACCGAAACAGAGCTCGTGGGTTCGATTGCCACTGGAAGGCGCAGTACTTGATTTGCACAAATGGCCTCAGTCTGGCTGTCATCATCATCATTCAGCCACAAGAAGTCCACTGCTGGACATAGGTCACCTCCATGGACTTCCAAAAAGACCGGTTGGAAGCGGCCTGCATCCAGTGTCTTCTTGCCACTTGGATGAGGTCATCTGTCCATCTTGTAGCTGGTCGTCCTACGCTGCGCTTGCCGATATGTGGTCTCCATTCGAGAACTTTTCGGCCCCATCGGCCATCAGTTCTGCGTGCTATGTGCCCCGGGCACTACTAACCCGCCGGGCTATGTCGACGACTTTCGTTCATCTACGGATCTCATCATTTCTGATTCGATCTTGTAGAGAAATTCCGAGCATAGCCCCTTCCACAGCTCGTTGCGTGACCTTGAGCCTTCTTATGAGGCCCATAGTGAGAGACCACGTTTCAGTGCCATAAGTCATAATTTTGTCTTGAGCGATTGAGGTATATTAGACGAAAAGACTTTTCTAAGATTCCCGAATGCTGCCCAGCCGAGTTGAATTCGGCGATTAACTTCTTTCACGAAGTTGGACCGACCTAGTTGGACTGTTTGTCCTAAGTAGACGTATTCGTCTACAACAACAAATACAGTCTGGCTGTATTTCAATGAAATTGCGCTGCACTGCAATGTATTTAGACTTTTCTATGCAATTGAAGCAATGAAATTGAAGGCAATATTGAACCAAAATTGAACCATAATATTAGGTAATATCGCTTTTACCTGACTAGAGAATATGTACGCATATTTTAATAACAACGTGTGGTCGTTTGTACTGTAGTGCAAGCTCCTTTTAAACACTGGCCGGCGGCGGTACAGTCGTCTATTATATTTGTTTGCGTATCACTACCTGCATGATTGTTCTAGGTGTCAGTCGCGTAAGCTAGGACAGAGGTGAAAGTGTAGTGTATTGAAACTGAAAATGTGACTATAATAATAGTTTTGTTAAATGTGTAGTTTCCTTGTCAGTTTATTCTTCGCATAATTACTTTGCTGACAGTACTAAAGCCATTAGGTTCTGTCCTTCATTAAGTCACAATGTATTGTGCTATGATGAATAAATATATTAGAGTTCGTGTTTCTTTGACCCTGACGAAACTATTAGATTTTGACATTCATTAAGTCTCAATTTATTGTGCTATGGTGAATCAAAATATTTGAGTTTTCGTTAGAATTCAATACACAAAAGTCAAGTTAAATAAAATGCAGGCAGTGTCGCGAGCAAACGCTTTTGTCAGTCTAGATTGGTCGCTGAATGGAGTGAGTTAGGCTTCATTTACAGCTACAAACCCTCTTGATACGTTTCAAGCCAGCTCGAGTTCAGAACTTGATGTTCTGGGGATAAAACGGATAAATACCAATAAACATCGTACTTGCCTCAAAATAAGCTTCACTGAAAATTATTGGAGTAACATTTAATTTAATTTATACCATATCGAGAAAAACTTTTAGAAAAAACTGAAAATATTTATTCCGGGTTTTAGAGGTCTTCACGATGTTTTCCTTCACGGTTCAGTGAAGTGATCGTAAGGAAACCTGAGTGTCTGAGGTATTCCTTACCTCAGTGCTCGAAATCGCCAATCTGCGGTGAGCACGCGTGGTTATTAAGCCCATACACTCGCTCTGAGAGAAGGTCTGTACTCTGCAGTGGGACTTACATTGGGCTTCATAAAAAGAGGTCTCAAAAATTTGAAAATTGAAGTGACTATAATATTAAAAACATAAATAAATCATAAGTTATATCATAAGTAGTTAAAACATACTGTATCACATTGCGGGGTGAGATACGCTGTGAGTTTCAAAACGGATTCGTTAATAATTTACTGAGAAATGTAAGAAAAAATCTGCCTCATTTTCTTAGTAACGTTGCGCTTGGTATAATTTTGCTAAATGGAGAACTTGCAAAAAATATTTTTTTATTTACATTAACGAACATTAACGATAGGACAATGGTATTAGTTAAATATATCGACGTTGGAAAGGAAATACCCTTGAAGAGACACTTGGTCAAAATTGAGTTATACACATATTCGGAATCAGCGTTTTTGTTATACAACGAATATGTACCTATATAACTCAATTTCGACCCAAGTGTCGCTTCAAGTGTTTTTCCTTTCGAATCATAATCCTTAAGTAGGTATCAAGTTCCGCTACGAGGGGCGAATTCTAAATGCCAAAGTAAATTAGTTAAAAGCAAATTAAATTCCCAATTATTTTAATGACTCGCCCCAGTTACTAAAATTGTGAAGTAGTTGAGATTCAGATTCGTCGTTCAGTATTTACAATTTGTTAGACCTGTGGCCTCTACAATTCATGGTTTACTATGATAATTTATGTAATCAAAGAGGCAATGTGAAAGGATAAATAAACGTGGTATTTTTTTGTCTACGTCTAATACTATGGAGAGTATAAGACGGAGAGAATATAACCCATCAGAAACTCATTATAGTCACGTGGTAAAACAACGCGCCATACGAAACGGGCTCAAACTGTGACGTCATAACTTGCACGTAACTTAAAATTTTACGAGATAACACTTTGAGTTATCTCGTAAAATTAAATTCATTCATAACACAACAAAAAGAAAACAAATTGAAATAAAAAACTGAACTTAACTAATATATAAATGATAATAACATATATATATTATTATCATTTATATATAATAATATATATATGTTATTATATATATATGCCAGAGGATTATATATATATTCTATATTTACAAATAAAACACGTGCCCCAGGTTACTGTCCCGCGTCAATGAACCCAGAGCGCTGGCGACGTTACACTTTGGATGGCCAGGCTTATCCTCTGGCCGAGGTAAAATATCGTTTTATGCACCTACATCTTTATAAATAACTTTTAGAATAAAAAAAATCATAATATATTACAAGTTTTTTACTATCAGGGTAACCCGATTTTTGTCATTGTTTGGTAACCCGAAACGCCCGAAAAAAAATGTTTTCTGGTTTTATATTTGGTTTTAATTTGTCTTGAGTTTTTGTGTCTTCTATTGTATAAAAGCAATGCCACTCCAAATTAAGTTTGTCGCAAGTTTCCAATTTAACGACAGCTATTTTAATGTCACGGCCCAGTTAGTAGTGATCGTGAAGA
The DNA here is from genome assembly GCA_963969515.1 of Yponomeuta evonymella. NCBI lineage: Eukaryota > Metazoa > Arthropoda > Insecta > Lepidoptera > Yponomeutidae > Yponomeuta > Yponomeuta evonymella. Next base: position 4,736,335 of record OZ018354.1, read on the forward strand.
TGGTGGTGATGAGTATATAATTATGTCGCAGCCATACCGTATAACACGCCGTATTACAAGTAGGCGCGCTGGATTGAAAAACGTCGCTGTAATGTAATGCGGCTACTTCACTTTCCGCCGATACGGCTGCGACTTATGCCCGGTTCCCATAATTCAAGAACGACTCGTTTTGCTTACGGATGGTTAAAACGTCTACTCAAGTATTCCTTTAAAAAACGGTTTCGAATAACGTACCGTACGGTAAATGTATGGAGATACCAATTTGTAAGGTTCCTAAAGATTTTTTAAACATCAACCAGTTATTCTCGTTACGGGACGCCTATTAAGGATAAGTTACCGATTACCAATAACGATTCGTTGAATATAGGAACCGGGCATTAGACAGTTTGTTAGACCTAAGATTTCCGTGCTTACCCCTCCGTTTCGCGCACTTTAGAAATCTGTCAATTTACAATTAATAGGAGTCTTTTGTTTTCATAATGGAATTTCTGACCTGATTTTGGCATCTTTAGATGCATTTTGCATTAAAAATACTCCGTAAAAATTCTGCGCAAATTGTGTAAATATTTGGCGTTGCCAAGGAAAAGTGCTGACTTATGTTTCTTTCACAAACAGGACCAATTCTCAGGTCTTCTTCTCTTCATATAGTATAACATGAAAATGTAAGACCTGTGATTCCCGCCCTTACCCCGGTTTCTCGTCCTAGACTAACAGCCGATTTCTTTTACACAATATAATGCAGCCTGTATACGTCCCACTGTAGGGCACAGACTTTCTCTCTGAGAGGGAGAAGATTGTACCCAATGAATCTGTTAATCTACGACTAAATGACTGGTAGACAATGCTTATATCATTAAGTCCGCCACATTGCTATTGTATTTTTTTCTTATGTCCAATAAACTAATAGTGCTTTCTTGTAAACAGACCGTTGACAGAAATGCTTAAAATTCGCGAAGCAATGTCTATGAGTTAATGGCAATAGTAATTATGAAAGTTGTTTGATCGTCGTAAGAGAAGGTCATTCATTTATCTCATTAATTCAAGAAATAGGAACCCCTATTTTTAATTTTCTGCCTGTATCCCCAAGGGGTATGTAGAGACCAGGGTTTGCCACCTGACAGGGTTTGCTACCTGCCACCTTTCGCCTCATCAGTCAGTCGCCTCATCAGACATTCATTAGTCGTCGTATGGAAGCACGCCGGTTTCCGGTGCCTTTTATTTTGCCTTTCTCTAATACATCCCCTATTTGGTCGAAGTATGACCGCCTGGGACGTCCCTTCCACCCACATTCGCCCGATATATTTCTTTCTACAATGTTTCTTCCTTCATCATCTCCAAATTTCCAAACCAACGCAACATTTCTTTCTCAATGAGCCTTTTTCAGCACAAATTCACAAAGCACTTCATAGATGGCGCTTATAGGCGTGCACATACAAGAACAGGGATACGTCTGTCAAATTTTGCTTAGCGCAGATTAATTTTGACAGCCGTATTCCGGTTCTTCTATGGCCACGCCTGTAAGCGCCATCTATGAATTGCTCTGTGAATTTGTACTGAAAACGGCTCATTGTAACGTCTAACAGTATAGTCTAATAGTATTGTCGTAAAATTTTTAACAATATCGTCTAACGTAGCAAATGCATAGTCCCTGACGTGGCAGCCGCAGACTGAGTGGTATACCTTGTTTGCATTCTTTGCAAAATGCATCTATCACTTCGGATGTCTCCGGTAACTTAGGCCATAGTATCAAAATGCATTTTACTCGTTTTACCTTTAGGGTAATTTTCATTTTGAAGAACGAAAAGTCACAACCGTGGAGGACATTTTTGACCCTCAGTAATTAACTACCTTTAGTGTTTGCACGGTTAGTTCATAGTAACCATTACCTCTAAGGTAGTAATTATTTATCTTAAGGAAAGTCATAAAATTTCGAAGAAAAAAAGATGAGCCATGGTTGTGACATTTCGTTTTTAAAATTGAGAGTTAATAACCCTTTAAATTAGAAAATACCGTTTTCTAAAAAGGATATAGACACAAAAACACTTTACTTTCAAATACTAATAAATGCTTCATACACTGTAAAGCATTACGAGCACCCTGTGACGTCATAGTTTCAGCCCGATTTGTATGGCGCAGTTTTGTGCCACGCATCTAGAGTCACTTTTTTACAGGACTTTTTCACCATTACTTATCTTTTAACATGGCCTCTCCAATGACAACAAAATATTGTTTTAAGTTCAAGTTCTCCACTTAGGAAAACCTCTGTAGTATGACTACGTTGTAACGTCGGCCAGCACTACGCTAAGAAGATGAGTTACATGCGACTTTTCAGCAAAAATGCAAAGATTCATTGTAGTTAGTAAACTTGCCTTTAAAATAATTTGCTCCGTAATAGTTTTTTCATTGAATTCTGAACCTTTTGTAATAAAGGCGTAGGCTCATAAAAACATTAACACAAATATTGATAAATTCTTCACACTTCAAGGCCTTATGAGCACCTTGAGACGTCATAGTTGGTGGCGTGCTTTTGTACCCCACGCCACATGACTGCATAGAATTACCTTTCGACCGGTTATAGGTACCTATTATGAAAAGTACCTATTATGTGCGGCCTACCCGTCATGACATATGGTGCCGAAACGTGGACACTCACGGTGGGGCTGGTCCACAAATTTAAAGTCGCTCAGCGTGCTATGGAAAGGGCTATGCTCGGGGTTTCTCTGAAAGATCGAATTCGAAACGAGGTGATCCGACAGAGAACCAAAATCACCGACATAGCCCACCGAATTAGTGTGCTGAAGTGGCAGTGGGCCGGCCATATTATCCGAAGAACTGATAACCGATGGGGTAGACGAGTTCTCGAGTGGAGACCGCGGATCGGTAAACGTAGTGTGGGACGTTCTCAGACTCGGTGGAGCGATGATCTTCGCAGGGCGGCTGGCAAGAGCTGGATGAGAGTAGCCGAGGACCGTGCTCAGTGGCGTGCTATAGGAGAGGCCTATGTCCAGCAGTGGACAAGCATAGGCTGATGATGATGATTATGAAAAGTATTAGTCGTAGAGAAAAAAACCAGCCAAGTGCGAGTCGGACTTGCGCACGAAGAGTTCTGTGCCATTATCTATACAACATTAGAGATCGAGAAAAAACAAAAAAAAATCACGTTTGTTGTATGGGAGCCCCCCTTAAATATTTATTTTATTCTATTTTTAGGGTTCCGTACCTCAAAAGGAAAAAACGGAACCCTTATAGGATCACTTTGTTGTCCGTCTGTCCGTCCGTCCGTCTGTCAAGACCCTTTTTCTCAGGAACGCGTGGAGGTATGAAGCTGAAATTTATATCAATTACTCAGGTCTACTGTCCCTTGAAGCTGTGAAAAAATCAAACTTCTAAGCCAACGCAATCAAAAGATACAGCCGTTTATGCCGCAAATTTTCGACACTTGCAAGGGAATCAAAACCTACAGGGTGCTTCCCGTGAACTCAGAATCTTGAAATTTGGTACGAAGCAACGTCTTATAGCATAGATAAAGGAAAAATTACGAAAACCATAAATTTTTAGTTACATCACATAATATATTTTTTTTTAATAATTTTAAACTTACTACCCATTTCCTCATAAACGCGTAGAGGTATTAAATTGAAATTCATACCAAATACTCAGGTCTATAATACCTTTAAGCTGTAACAAAATCTAACTTCTATGTCAACGCAATCAAAAGAAACAGCAATTTAAGCTGCATATTTTTAAACTCGCAAGTACTCGCAAGGGAATCAAAACCTAAAGGGTACTTCCAGTCGACCTAGAATCTTGAAATTTGGCATGAAGCAACGTTTTATAGCACACATAAAGGAAAAATTCCGAAAACCTTAAATTTTTAGTTACATTACAAAATATATATTTTTTAATAAATATAAACTTATTACTTTTTTCCTCATGAACGCGTAGAGCTATCAAGTTGAAATTCATATCAAAAGATGACTATTTTTGTACGGAACCCTCGGTGCGCGAGTCCGACTCGCACTTGGCCGGTTTTAGTATTTGTTGTTATAGCGCCAACATAAATACAACATATTATGTGAAAATTTCAACTGCCTAGCTATCACGGTTCATGAGATACAGCCTGGTGACAGACAAGCAGACAGACAGACAGACGGACAGTGAAGCTTTGTAATAGTGTCCCGTTTGGCACACTTCGGGTAAGGAACCCTAAAAATTATCAGGAAATACTTGTCTTGTAACATCTCTCCAATGAGGTCAAACATTTTCTCCGTTCCGTAAAACCTGTACAGTGCACTTACATCTTACATTGATACGCTAAGAACAAGAGTTGCAGGAGACTTGTCAGCAAAAATGCGAAGATGAATCATAAACGGTGAAAAAATTCACTTCATCATCGTCCCTAGAGTACTGTCCGTCGACCATTATGCACAAACGCCCCGTTTGGAAGCGGGCCAAGCGCGGTAGCTAAGGCTGCATTTCGCTCCCGTTTATCGTGGAATTGCCGATTCTATTCGTTAGCAGGTTTCAGTTTGGAGTGGATTTGTGCATAGTAAGCCAGCGGTCCTGAGTCAATTAGTGCATGACAACTGCTGTGACAACTCGGCTGTCCCAAAAATATACACAGCAAGGGACATTTTTTTTTCAAGACCGAGATGTTTCCACTTTTGGTTACTGGAACCAACTAGTAAACAACAGGAGTATTTCTCAGTTTTGAAAAAAATGTCCCTTACCCGGTTTTCCGAACACCCACGTCTCCTAATTAGTTCTACTGAAGTACATTGTACACCGAGAGGCGAAAATGATCTAATTCTGTTCGGGAGTATGTTCAAGCCCGACCCGCAGCGGAGGGAAACTCGAGAACACAAATAGAACTTTCTCCCGAGTGATACATAGTGCTTTGTACTACACGTACGAAGAAAATAAAATTATTTAGAGTAATTAAAAGCGTACTGTCAAATTATCCGTGTGGCGCCGAATTAAGAATAGCGTCACTCCATTTCCTTCCGTGGATGTCGTGGATGGTGTCTAAGGTAATCAATTACCAGGAGACGGGCAGCAGCGTCTTCCTGAGATTCCAACCACATACTGCAATCGCCAACCCGCCTGCCAAGCGTGGCGATTATGGCATAACCCCTCATGGTTATGAAAACCACGAAGGAGGCCTATCTCCTGCAGTGGGCGTGAAATGGCTGATGATGATGATTTAACAAAACTAAATAAAGTGCCGCCCTTGTTTTTTTCTCGTAGTGCAGAAAAGGTTGCCAGCATCCTCTCATTAAAACTCGAGTACAAAAAGAAAATTCCACCTCTTTTTTCGAATTATTTGATATAAAACCTTTTTGAGATTTGACGTAGGCATGTATTTTTTTATGTTCGCTACTAGAAAGCAAAAAAACGCTAGCAAGGCAGGAATGAAATGCCATATAACTTTTTCCGCCGCAAAGGAAAATGATCAAGTGATTAAGATACTTACTCCCAGTTTCTCATATACTAACACGCTGTTAATCTACTGTTAACAGCTGTCAATTGACCAAAGTGCATACAAAAAAAACACTGCCAGCTGTTAACAGTAGATTAACAGCTTGTTAGTGTATGAGAAACTGGGGGTTAGTATAGCTAGCAAGAAAGTTATGCCACAATGAAATAATACCTTAATTTGTAGTACTGGCTTAAAATACTATTGTTAGCATTAAAGTAATTCTCCGGACGAGGATGTAATAGTATTGTATGGAGATTTACCAAAACACAAGAAGTCTCTAGCTTAACTCATTTACAGGTATTTATTTACTCCGTCTCACAAAAATACTAAAATTCATGCGAAATAGTTATTAAAGAAATATACATTCTGATCATGAAGAAAACAATCGCAAAACCGTTTAGAACATAGTGAATATATTCTCTGTGGTTATAATGATAGGTGACAGGGCGTAACACAGATTATGAACAATTACATTCAGTGCTGCAAAATGTAATTTATATCGATCATCAATTCGATTCTTTCAGTCACCATTTCATAAAATATATCTGAAATGTAATATAATTGATTTACGTGATGCGAGTAGAAAGCCCGGTAATTATGCCTCATATCACCTTTACACAATAATATATATATATGTAGTCTATGTAGATAAACCATAAAATTTTAGTTGCAAGGTCATCCATTTTTTTTTTCTCTTCCCTAAGGAAGGTACAGGCCATACTCCACCACGGGGGCCAAGTCCGGATTGGTGGAGGGTTGTAAACTAGTGGCTCGTCTACTGTCAGAAGTTGTCAAGCCGCCCTAAGGCCGCTGACTTGGCTTAACGACTGCCATCTATCGACGGCAGCCGGCACCAACAGCTTAACGTGCCTTGCGAAGCACGGAACCGCTCGGAAAAATGCCACTAGCGTTAGGCATAGACGGCGACCCATCTTCCTTCCCCACCTACCTTCCTTAGGGAAGAGACCCGTGCCCCTCGGTGGGGACATAATGGGTTGATGATGATGATGATGATGAAGGTCATCAATAACATAATCAGTCACGCAAATCTTTACATGCGTAGGTACTAATTACGTTATGTTCCCACTTTAGGGCACGAATTGTCTCGCACGCAAGCTCGATGACTTGCAGCCCCCCGAACAAGCCGGTTTCCGAAAAGGCTTTAGTACGTTGGATCACATACATACGCTGCGGCAGAATGTACAAAAGACCGAGGAGTATAAATCTGCCACGATGCTTAGCTTTTTGGGAATAAGGTGAGGTATGGGTACATTGGGCATACCTCATACACATGTTTCCTCTCGATGTTTTCCGCAAACGTTAGACAGTCGTATTGCTATAAAAAAAATCTCATACAATGTCTGATCGAAAAGTAATGTAATGCTACTTTATTACCAATTTATTCCCAGTATTATAATTATTCGATTTGTAAAGTAGCGGGCGGCAACACTAGGTACATTATTGAATGCACAGATTGAGATTTTAGGTTAATCTGTGAATGGATGAATAGCTTTGTATCACAGAGAAAAAAATCACTGCTTTGTATCAAGATGACAGCGGTTTAATTATTGTATACCTTTATTAATTTAGAATTACGGAGAAGTCAGAAGTAAAATTGAAAACATGAATTATGGACACTGAAAACTGGTGGAACTATTTAGATTTTAGCGATACCGCTAATAATCAAGATCCTTTATAATGGAGAAATGACGAACTTTGTTAACCATTTATGAACGAGCAATGGGACACTTTCTGAGTGGGTGTGGTATAAATGCCTTTCAGCGTTGTTACATATATCATTCTTTTCCCTCTCCGGACACAAAACGCGCAAGTCTAGTGTTTATTTATGCGTGATGAGCGCTACGTTTTTGCCTCGTAGTCAGGAAGTTAAATAGTAGCTGTCCCAATCAACCCTTATTAAACAGAGAGGATGGTGATACCATTACAGCACGTCCAATCCACCTCAAAAATTCCATTCAGCGTTTTTGCGTGATGGGCGCTACCCCTTATTTAGTGCGCACAAAGAGACGAAAACGTTTACTGGCAATACGTCCAATTTATATAACGTGGAGACATACAGCCATACCACGATGTAGAGTGCACTCAGCGCCCTCTAGTGGTTTTTTATAGAAATTTGTAGGCAACTTAAGAAGAGTGCAAACATTTTCTTTAAGTATCCTATATACATTCCACTGCAGGGCACAAGCCTTCTTTCAGGGAGAGAGAGTATGGGCTTAATTACCATGCGTGCCCACCGCGGATTGGTAATTTCAAGCGCTGTGGACACCTCAGACGCTCAGTTTCCTCACGTTGTTTTCTTTCACCGTTAGCGAGTGGTATTTTCATTGGGGGTGCTAGTGAACCTTATGCATCCCCTTAAGGCTGTTCTTAGCTAGAGCATGCTAAAATAAAATTGCAAACATTAAAGAGTATGTTTATTATCCTATACTAAGTTTCGGATGGAGAGAATTTGATTCCATAATTAATATATTTAGGAAATAACAAAAATAAACTATATTTAAAATGTCCGTAGGTAATTTAATTATGCATCAAACCCTCAGACCAGTCTATGAAAAGTTTACTAATACTATTACAATATTAAAAAAATGTTAAATTGTGCGAGCGAGACAACATACTCCATGTAAGAACAGTCTTAAGGCTGTTGTCCATCATCCGTCTCGCTTACACATTCTAAAATATTTAAATAAATAAGTAAATCGGACTTTATTCATCACTCAAGTTCTAATATAGAAGTTTTTATATAAATAGGTACATAAGTACACGTATAGATATGTGATGAAAAGGACAGAGGCCTATATCATAATCATGAATCATTTAGCCATTTCAACTCGCAAACTCAAAGAGCCGTACAAGTCAGAAATAAGTAAGTACCAGAAACCGGCTGGCGTGCATGCAACGACTCTTGGATGTTAATGAAGCGTAAGGCGTCTGCAGACGAGCCACTAGTCTACAAGCCTCCACCAATCCGGACTTGGCCCCCGTGGTGGAGTATGGCCTATACCTTCCTCAGGGAAGAGACCCGTGCCCCTCGGTGGGGACAATGGGTTGATGATGATGAAGGCGTCTGTCAGGTTATTAGCAGGTGGCAAACTCTGGTCTGCCTACCCCTCTGGGATACAGGCGTAAGCTTATGTAACGTAATGTAGTGTAGGAAATAAGTATGAGTTGGAGACTAACGGTCTTATTTACAAAAAAAAAAACATGATTCACTAAAACACTCCTCAGAGCCAGTTTAAATAGGCTGTGGTAAAGGGAAATACATAAACACAGATTATTTAAACTGCTTGTGAGGAGTGTTTTAGAGGAATGGTGATTTAATCAATAAGAACGTGAGAGAGTAAAGGTAAGCCATAGATTTGAATGATACAAATATATTTGAAAGATAGACTACTCCCATAAAAGACACAATTTCGAGTTGAATAATTCATCTAATACATAAAAATGTAACGCATAAAAATCTCGTGTCACAGTGTTTGTTATCGAACTCCTCCGAAACGGCTTCACCGATTTATATGAAATTTTTTGAGTATATTTGGTTGGTCTGAGAATAGTTCACAGGCTAATAATTATGGCAAAACAACGTTTGCCAGGTCAGCTAGTATCATACAGATTTGAAAGATGCATTACCTACTCCCATCAAATACACACTTTCTGCAAGTCGAGTTCGGAACAAACGTCGACAGATGTGCTCTCATATATAATCCAACTGCACAGATTCTTTGTAATCGTTCACCGTCGACAACACATCATTCTTCACAGGGTGTACAGTCGACAGCAGATAACCTTTACATCCGTGCAGCCCACAGTGTAGAGTGGTAACCATGAGGGGTTTTGCCATAATCGCCACGCTTGGCAGGCGGGTTGGCGATCGAATTTGAAGCGAATATAGAACTAAATATTCTGTGAATATGTCAAGCATCGATCTGTTGCCGTTATTAATATCGAGCAAAAACGGCAAATGTAAAGACTCGTCAGCGCTCTGTACAGTCTAGGGCAGGTCAACCTTTACATTTTTATTGCAAAGTCGTCCTTAAAGTTACTCAGTACAGTGCACGCGCGTAAAGGTTTTTGTGCTGTCGACTGTATCACGGATTCAATAGGTAACACATCTGTAAAAATTATTTTAAACAAACATTCTGCCCGTCCTACGCTAATGAGGCGGATCCTAACAGAGAAAATTCGAAATTTCAGTGAAAATAAATGGTCCACGATTCAGTGAGAGCTTTTCCAGTATCTCTTACTCTAATTGCTTTACCGTTGGTCTTTCCAATGCAGCAGTGATTTAATTATATCAAGGTCAAAGCTCTCTTGACCTTTATGAGCGTACCTTGCTATAAAGTGCTCTACAGGGTGTATCAGAATCATGCAACCATATAAATACCACTGCGTAAGGCACAGACCTTCTCTCAGAGAGAGAGTATAGGTTTAATCAACACTTGTGCCCGCCGCGGCTCGGCAATTTCAAGCGCTGAGGTATGTGAATGCCTCAGACACTCAGGTTTCCGCACGATGGTTTCATTCACCGTTAGCGGGTGGTATAGCCTCTACAAATTCACAAATGTACGTAACTTAGAAAACAAAGTCATTGGTACATGCGCCGGGATTCGAACCCACGACCTCCTGAATGTAAGGAACGTTCTACCGACCACGCTACCATCGCTTCTTTCGCATACATATTTTTTTAAACAATGCATCGGGTTCTAGATCACGGTTAAAATACCCCATTAAATTTTTGCTGACGTTTAATTCACCCTGTAGTGTACAATCGCGTGCCAAGGAAATGCAGCCGGCGACACGACATTGCTGATAGGGGTGACGTAAATAAATCCTTTGAGGAGGTACTTTTCGGTCCGTGGACGGGTCCATAAAAAAAAAACTTTTGAAGATTACGATTTCACGTGGAAATCGTACCACTATTCGGGCTTATCGTAGACAGCTAGAGCAAAAAACCTGGGGCGAGTCTCTTTAATGCGTAGTTGTTCGACAGAGTAACATTAGTATGGCAATTGTGGAAGGGTAAGGGTAAGGGACGTCCCAGGCAGACATAATTTGACCAAATAGGGGATGTATTAGCAAAGGGCAACATAAAAAATACCTTAAACCGGCGTGTGTGCATGCAGCGACTAATGAATGTTGAAGAAGCGAAAGTGATCTGTCAGGATCGTGGCAAATGGCAGTCCCTAGTCTTTGCCTACCCCTCTGCGATACAGGCGTGAGTTTATGTAAGTATGTATAGTTGTTTCATTGATACTATTGATAACTAGGTACTAACCAATCGCATTCCAATGGTATAATTTGTATAACCCGTGCACGCTTGAAATCCCACGCGTGGTGATTATGCCCATTCTCTCTCCCTGAGAGAAGGCCTGTGCCCTACAGTGGGACGTATAAAGGCTGCTTATGTATACCTTTGGAATGACAATTGTGCTGCTATGGTTTATTAGACTACGAAATAGAGCCAAATAACAGCTATTGTGTCGTGCTACTATCATTCTATTGAATTTCAACAATTGAAATGTTCCCACTAGTTCCATTGGTTAGTTCCATGATGGAACAGGTGAGAACTTTTCTTCTCGGTAGTTCCATGGGACTCGTGAATGGAACCTCTGCAACTATTTTCTTCTCACTAGTTCCATTAAATTATAATACGTGTGGTAGGTACTTTATGCACACGTACTATCCTCATCATCATCATCCTAATGATGATAGTACGTGTATGTATTTATTAGACATTGGGCCTTGTTGCAGTGCAGTGACAACTACGTCGATTTCATTTTATTGCCGCTTATCACACGTACATTATGAGTTTCAAAAAAGGATTCGTTAAGGTACAGGCTGACGTGTAACAATTTTGACGTTAATTTATTAAATATATTACTTAGATAATAACATCTTCACTCTCTTTCTACGCCATCACAAAGGTTCTCATCGATAGGAGGTTTCATTGTACATATTGAGATTAATTATACTTCTTTGTTCTTTTCCTATTGTCATTAAATTTCTCTCGCTGGTAAAACCCGAAAATTGAGCCTTTTATTTCACGCACGGCTTAAATTAATAAACAGGACTCCCTAAATAATACAGTCCCCTGTAACACCAACTCTAGACGGCCTAACCACTGTCCATGGTACAATAAGTAACAATAAGTTGCGATTTATTTTGATACAAATATAATTTAGAATTTTTATTTATCTTTGACTTAAAACCATGGAAAAGTTGTTCAAAATCTAAATGTTTGTATTCAAAATAGCACAAAAACGGAGACTTAATGAACGTTACAAAGTTATATCCCCTGTGCGTTTCAAGAAGAACGTTTGGGAGAAAAAAATGGACAAAACACTTTAGGCTTAGTCTTTGCTCAAGGCCAGTGTTTTTCAAACTGTGGATTGCGACCCCCCTATGTGGGTCGCCAGCCAGGTAAAAGTAAAATGCAACGTTTTTAGTAGGTGTTGCCATTGGCAAAATCGCCAATTTGGCGGTACAGTAGAATAAAACCAACTGTCGGAATTTGGGCATACTTTAAAATCGATCTTTTTCTTTTATTTTCGAGGGCACTAAGCTTTAAGATATTACAATGACAATGTCAATCTAATATCAAATGCCAAAATGACAGTCTATTAAATTTTCGGTGCCATCATGAACTATCATAGGTTCTTACAGAACTAATGGATTTCCCATCGTCAATTTATTCAATTTTCAAGACAGATCTTTTATTTCTGCGAGTTCTTCCAAAAATTCCACGGCCAATTTAATGCATTTTTCGGCATCATTATAAGGCTGAGGTCCCTTATTTTCGAGGGCGCTGATTTTTATTAACTGAATGAAATTGGCACCATCAATTTAGTAAATTTTCGGCCGCGCTGACGCGCGAATTTCTTTGAACACGGAGGCATTTTTTGTTGCAGCCCTGAAAGACTTAAAGTGGGACTGATCCTACTTTTTTATTTGTTTCCCGATATTTAGTAAAAAAGATAGATGCAACACTTAGTTGTTGGTTGTAACTACATCATCTTCGAAATTGCTTACAATTGATATGGTCTTGCGGGCCTGAGGTGTCGCTAGAATTTTATACTTGTAATGGGGACCCCCTTTTCTTCAAAAAGATTGAAACACACTGCTCCAGGCAATGTACTACGATAATCTGTCAAACGATCCTACCACTACACATCAAGGAGTACTAGACAAGGAGAATAGACCGGCTGAGGTGATATCACTCACCGTTACTGCGCTGAGGGTCGATCTGCGCGTGCAGTATGGATAGACCCGGCACGACGATGGCGGGGAGGGTACGCGATCGCAGCAGGGGGGGTGGCGCCCGCCTCCCCCCACCCCCCAGCGCCTCCGCCGCGGCTGCCGCCGCTGATGCCGCACTGGAAGAGGTGGAAAAGGCTCACAAGGGGGAACTCGCGTCAAACTTAGGCTGGAATGACAATGTTTTTAGACGGTAGAAGGCATAGAAAGACTCGGAAAAAATGTGAATATACAAATCAAGTAAAGAAAATACAAATCAAGTTACTTTAAGAACAAAAAATATTACATGCATACATAAACTCACGCCAGTATCTCAAAAGGGTAGGCAGAGACCAGGGACTGCCACTTGCCACGATCCTGACGGATCACTTTCGCTTCCTCAACATTCATTAGTCGTTGCATGCACGCACGCCGGTTTCGGGTACTTTTTATCTTGCCCTTTGCTAATACATCCCCTATTTGGTCGAAGTATGTCCGCCTGGGTCGTCCCTTACCACCCACATTCGCTCGATATATTTGTTTCCAATCTTTTTTCCTTTATCCTCTCCACATGTCCAAACCAACGGAACATTCCTTTCTCAATTCTAGTCACTACACGTCATTCACTATAACTTGTCCCTTACCACCGTCATGTTTGCACGCTATGACAGGGGCACAGAGTTTAAATAATGACAGGGGACTTCTTATGGTAAACGCACTGTACATCCTCTTTCAGTTCATAACGTTTTCTAATAAAACTATTGCGTATCCTGTCATTCAAAGTAACACCAGACATACTTCACAAGGACCTAATTTCTACTGCATTAAAAAATATTATATTAGTTTTTTCATGGAAAGTATGTAGGTAGACTCATAAAAACATTATGTACAAACATGCATAAATATATATACAAAAACGTAACCCTGGTTGCGTAAGTCCGCACTGGGCCGGTTTTTAATCCCTTCCTGCGACTCCAAGGCATTTCAATTAAAACTTCGCTACCTGGGCTTTCGTGATGAGAATCTCCGGTATTTCCTGTAAACACGGCCTCCAGCGAACAGCTGTTGCCTTATTACGGACATACTGCATATTTTCACGAAATCCTTTTTCCGGTAAACCTACTTTTCAGAGCTCTTTGCACAAAAAAAGGACTTCCGCAAAAACAAGGCTATCAAACCCGGGACTGCAAACATATCTAAATTGTGGTAACAAAGGCGAAAATCCTAGATCAACTAACGAAGGCTTACTCCATCTCTATTTAGTCTGTGGCTTATCCAGCTTCTTTCCATAAACGTGTAGGACAAGAAATGGAGATATTTGACGTAAAGCTTCTGACAGAAGAGTGATATGAGGCTTTGCGTCAATCGGCAATCATTTTTGTCTACACGTAAATAAAACTGGTTTGACAGAAATCGTTAAAACATGATCTATCTACTTGTCAATATCTATCAAGTTGTTTGCTCATCCTATTCCAAGGTCATTTATATCAATTATAAATATCATCTTCTATATTAATTTATCGATTTCTAGACTTTAGTTGAATAAAAAAAAACACAAACTGAATAAAATAAAACTTAACCAAATTTTAGCTGTACTCAATTTTCTTTTAAGGGAAAAGATCTGGTTAGAAATTATCAAATCAGGGGAGTCGGGACTTTCCTTGACGCCATTTCCGTTGGCTTTATCAAACCCGGAAACTGGCGCACAGATTAAAAATTACTTCATTCTTCTTGCCAATGACCTTTCAGAGGCAAGGGCTGTGCGCAAAACAGGTCGGTTAAAAACTTATTTTAGAGAAAAAAAAAACCAAATGTTTAAATCTAATCGCAGAATTGTTAATCTGAAATTACATTAAGTTAAATTTATTTGGCAGAAATAAATTTAACTGGCAGCCGCGGTTGTAGCCTAGTGGGTAGAACATTGGACTCGGAAACGGCAGACCCAGGTTCGATCCCAGTGCGGGCATGTACCTTATGACTTTGTTTTCTAAGTTATGTACATTTGTAAAGTTATAGTAGCAATACCACTCGCTGACTGTGAAGGAAAACATCATGAGGAAACCTGGGAGTCTGAGCTTGAAATCGCCAATTCGCGGTGGGCACGCGTGGTGATTAAGCCCATACTCTCTCTCTGAGAGAAGGCCTGTGCCCTATAGTGGGACGTATATAGGCTGCTTATGATTTGGCAGAAAGGAACCTTTTACACTGTTTCTCTAAACTTTAATTTACATAAAAATTGTCATGTAGTCATGTTTCATAGGAAAAGTTACAGCTGATATAGATATCAGCTTCCATCTTCCATCAATATTATGGTCCGAGGCTACAATACAATAGAATTATTATCTCTGAATTAAAATCTGAAACATATCACGCTCGCACATTCCAATATTTTTAATGATTGTATAATATTCATTTTACTTTTGACGAATGTGCTCTGGGGCGTTGCTAGGAAGTGAAATGAAAAATACTTTTGTCTTCGATAGAAAACTGAAATTATTAACTTATTGAAAAACGAAGTACATAAATGAGAATTAAAACGTGTCTGAAATAATAATAATTACTTCCACATAACACAATCACTTGTCCTAGTCCAAAACTAAGATGCCCTGTGTTATGGTAACCAGGCAAGGACATCACAAGGATGGAAAAACACCCAGACTGAAGCCACTTGTACAAATCAAGTACGGCGGCCGCAGTGACTGAAATGACTGAGTGAGTGAAATGTCCGTAACTTTATTAATAAATTTTTTGTTTCTTTAAAGAATTTATTGATAACACACAATTATATTCACACAAAAGGCATCATTTAAACCTTACTAGGTTTTTGCGTGAAGCCTGAGCCGCTTTTATAAACATTTTATGCTCACTGTTTTGACACACTTACAATCCTAAGTTATATATATATATATATATATATGAACGCTAGTGGGATTTTTCCGAGCGGTTCCGTGCTTCGCAAGGCACGTTAAGCTGTTGGTGCCGGCTGCCGTCGATAGATGGCAGTCGTTAAGCCAAGTCAGAGGCCTTAGGGCGGCTTGACAACTTCTGACAGTAGACGAGCCACTAGTCTAAAAGCCTCCACCAATCCGGACTTGGCCCTCGTGGTGGAGTATGGCCTATACCTTCCTCAGGGAAGAGACCCGTGCCCCTCGGTGGGGACATAATGGGTTGATGATGATATACATGATATAATAATACTATTATTATCAATAATAATACTCTTCAATAAAACATTTCTTAACCGGACTTTAATTTGATTTCGTTTGAGAGAAACAAGATTAACTACCAAATTTTTTGGCAGTTGGTTGAGTATATTCGGTAACATAAAAGCTACTGTTATTTTTCGTTGGTAATGACGCTTTAGACCATATTAGTCAAAATTACGTATACTCATTAACCTATATAAAACAAATGCAGGTTAGTCACACCATTCACGAACGTGTGGGCCGATCTTTGAATTATATTATTTTTTTTAATTACTATTTTTTTGTGATCTTTGCTTTGTTGGCTTTATCTCTATCAAAACAAGGGAAAATTCGACATAAAATAGTTATTTGTTATACAAGAGTGCAAAGTTGCTTTTTTACCGCGTGCTCAATTTTGATGACAGAGCAAGTGAAGGATTCAAAAATTAGAATCCTGAGCGTTAGCGAGGGAATCAAAAGAGCACGAGGTGAATAATCTTTGCACTCGAGTGCAACACGTAAATTTTCATCCCACCTCAGCGAGGAAATTACTAAATGTAAAAAAACACAAAGGAAGTTCCGAGTCTGAGTTTATAACAAATTAAGAAAAGTAGTATAATAAATTCGGCACCATGGAAGTAGAATTAAATAGGTTTAATGATGTTTTGAATTTACAAACTTAGTGCACTCGATGTTCTAGATTAAATTTACTTTATCGTCTAGCGGATAAAAACGGCTTTTGCACTCAGATATCGAAGAGCAAAAATACTCTTTCCGAGATGGGGGGACGAAAACTCTTTTACTGAGTAAGCAGCACTGCAGTAACTCGTACTGTTTGGACGTAACTTACGAGTAACTCGTAGGTACGAGCTGGACAGTAGCTCGCATCCGAGTCACGAGTACTTCAACATTTTTTGATTTCACTCGCCTTTCGCCCGGCAACTCGCACATGGCAGCAGCTCGCATGGTTTGAACATGGCAGTAGCTCGCCAGTGCCAACGAGGGAGTGAAACTTGCAAGACTGGACACCAGCTACTATGTGTAGTGTAGACATCAAAGGCGAGCTGAGGTACTGGCGCACGAGTAGGCAAGCCGAGTAGCTGTCTACTGGCCAGGCAGCAGCTCGCACTCTGTAAACTAGCCATTAGAAAACAGTCTGTCTCATGCCGGGATTCAAAGCCACGACCTCCCGTATGATATCCTGCTCAGGTACAGGATAAGAATGTCTTCAATGTCCGTAATTTTATTATCTAAGAAAACCTCAGACCACACTTATCAAACGTATACTCATTTTAATACAATAATCAAGAATGTGCGAGCGAGACAGCATATCAGATGTAACAGAAACCATAATAACTCGATGAACAAATGGATGTTTGTTTAGCAATACTCATGTAAATGCAGCAAAACTCATGAATTATTTATTCAGGGAAATGTATTTTCATGTGTGGACGTCCTTGCCTCGTTACCATAGCACAGGGTTTCCTAGTTTGGGGCCAGGCCAATTGATTGTGTTGCGTGGAAGTTATTATTTATTATTATTATTAAAATTCTTTATTGCTTTAAACATTGTTTTGCACATAAGCGAGCTTAATGCTACTTAGCAGCATCTACCAGCTAACTTAAGTTTTGTTGACATCACAGCAGGCGTCATCTATTTTCGTTCACTCAGTTCGACACCCTTAACTTTTACTATTGTTACTTTTACTTTTAAGTTTTATTGTAAAGGTTAATGAGTTATCGATTAAAACGTATTAAATTTTATAATCACGCAACCTACTTAGTTAATGTTTCGGGCAACGTTGCAACAATATTATAGGCTGTCAAAAAGTCCTCTGCCATCGAAACCTGAATATATTAAGCAGCCCCTCTACTCTCGCCGTTGTTTTGTCAAAATTGCGTCGCAATTAAATGCGATTAGTCAGAAATAACGACTTAGAAGGTAAACGTTTCAGTTGCAAGAAATAGCATTAAACTTATTGGAACTTCAGAGCGCATCGAAAACTGAAACCATACTTTGGCAAAACTATTAAATAAATATACTCATTTGTTACGCAAGTTGGATTAATTTACATCGAGAGTAGAGGGGCAGAGGTCCGGACACTCGTTCAAGTCCAATTGTAGGTGTACCGCCGGATGCTTAGAATTTTCTGGGTCAAAGGGTCCACTGCCTTTATGCTCAGCATGAAAACCGTTTCTTGTATTTAAGTAATTGACTCTTGTAGGCAAAAGTTTAATATTCGGTTTCAAGGTATTGATTTATATCTATAACACAATGTATAGACACTTAATTAAGATAAGATAAGGTAAGAATATTATTAATTGTACACCAGGAAAATAGGTAGAAGGTAGGCACTTTCTTCACTGAGTACAATCGTAACAATAAAAGTTTATGGTAATTGGACGTTAATTTTACGTCGCATTACGTAAGGTATTTGCCAAACGTTCTTAAACATATCCTCCGTACAAAACAACATATCAGTAACGTACGTGTGTTTCATTTTCTCAAGAAAAAGGTGAGTTGATAATTGTACTTTCAAATTTTAAATACTTTTTTTAACTACAAAAACAAACGGTCTTATTTATAAAACACATTTGCTTAAGACAGAGGTGGTTTAAATAGTCTGTGGCAAGCGGAAATCGTAACCACAGATTATTTAAACTGCCTCTGAGGAGTGTTACGTACTTACCACCTCTCTTAAAAGTTTCAAAAGTCGCCGAACAAAAGTGGTCATAGTACCTAATGTTAGTTTCAGTTATAGCTCATTTAAAATTGTTAGCCTATATACGGCCTTCTCTCAGAGAGAGAGAGAATTCGGGCTTAGTCACCAGGCGTGCCCACCGCGGACTGGACATTTCAAGCGCTGAGGTGTGTCAACACCTCAGACACTCAGGTTTCCTCACAATGTTTTTCTTCACTGTTAGCGAGTGGTATTGGTACAATAACTTCACAAATGCACGTAACTTAGAAAAGAAAGTCATTGGTACATCCCGGGATTCGAACCCACGACCTCCCGAATGAGAAGCCGGCGTTCTACCGCTCCGCTACAACCGCTAAAAAGGGTATTAGGACGATTATACAATTATAGGCAGGAACAAGTTCTACAAGCCAGGTAGATTTATGGAGCTATCAGCTGCACACAGATACAAATTAGCCTTCCCAATATCGGATACCCAGACTACGTTTGAATGTAAATTGCTTCTGCATAGGTAAATTGGATGAATATTGAAGCTTTTGCTTTCATGATTTTGGACAGTTTCATCGACCAGCCTTCTATCAATGTGTTTCAAATAACTCGACAATCAAATGCTATATGCCGGAAATAACGACTTAGAATTGTTACAATTAGAGTAGTTAACTCACTGGTAATTACGAAATCACTTAATTACTTGTCATGTCAATTAATGACATTAAATTTTTTTTGTTTCTTTAAACATAACACAACATAAACTCACGCCTGTATCCCAGAGGGGTAGACAGAGACCAGGGACTGCCACTTGCTACGATCCTGACAGATCACTTTCGCTTCCTCAACATTCAATAGTCTTTGCATGCACGCACGCCGGTTTCGGGTACTTTTTATCTTGCCCTTTGCTAATACCTGCTAGTTTCTTTATTTACGTGCAATTAGGAACATAGACATAACATAGACACACTGTTACTCGTTAGTTAGATAAAGAACACATTTGACAATATTACTGTTAGCGCCGAAAATGGAAAGCCCGTATTATAGATGTTACTTATATTTATAATAAATTAAATAATAAAAAGGACAATAAAACAGAAATCGATCCAGGCAAATACCCCGTTGCTATGTAAGTGTTATAATATTCTCACACAGCAACGGGGTTGCCAGATCTGTCGCCAACAATTACAAAGCCATAAAAAATAAGTACATCCACAAGCGTTTCGTCCGAAGTAATAAAAATAAAAAATACATAAGAAGCAAGATGTCCGGAACGGGAAATATATGTATATTATACACACACACAAAAATGCAAACCATAATTGACTGTCGAGCAAACCGTCCCAACACATACTCGAGCCAAAGGTGCCCGTAACGCTGGCAGCATTACCCCGCTGCACAGCGAGAGAGAGATCCTCTGCGTCAAGTATGCCCCAGAGCTACCGTCCATGCTACGCTTTACTTGTTTTTACTTGTGGGCCTTAAAATGAACATGGACAAAACGAAGGTCATGTCGAACGCTCGTGTTGTGCCCACCCCAATAACATTGGGGAACACGACTCTCGAAGTTGTAGACGAATACGTCTACTTAGGACAAACAATCCAACTAGGCCGGTCCAACTTCGTGAAAGAGGTCAATCGTCGAATCCATCTCGGCTGGGCACGAAAGTCGTCGACATAGCCCAGCGGATTAGTAAGTTGAAGTGGCAGTGGGCGGGGCACATAGCACGCAGAACTGATGGCCGATGGGGCCGAAAAGTTCTCGAATGGAGACCACATATCGGCAAGCGCAGCGTGGGACGACCAGCCACAAGATGGACAGATGACGTCATTCAAGTGGCAGGAAGACGCTGGATGCAGGCCGCTTCCAACCGGTCTTTTTGGAAATCCATGGAGGAGGCCTATGTCCAGCAGTGGACTTCTTGTGGCTGAATGATGATGATGATGACTTGTGTCTTAACATAACTTAAGCTCACTGTTCTTTATATACTTTACATTCGTTAACTCAGTTACGTTACGGGCGACTTTGCAACAAACCGCACAGCTGGAGCGGCTGTCGACTGTACATTTACGATCTTAATATTGAGAGCCCAAGTACACTGGCAAAGAGCATAGGAGCATTACCACAATAATAAGTAGCAACTTGCGCTTACGCGTGTTTATTCTCAGGCATCCCGACGTATATGGCGAGATTATGATTTTTCGCGAATTTGGAGCGGTTGCACTTAGCACCCATTTGCAACCCAGGGCAATGTCCCTCTGCTTTAGTGAATGAATGAATTAATGCATAGCTCAATGAATGAATGGACAGACAAATTAGTGAATGAATGAATTAATTAATTTATTGCCACATATATTTGAAAAAATATTTTAAAATGAGGCTTCCCCTTCACGAATAACACGAACGAACGAATTTTACTATGGGAAAAACGTCTAAATTGCGAAAAAAATGAGCTGTTCCCCATTTTTTGTTTTTTGGCCGTCGGTGGTAACTTTGATAATCTATCTTAAAAAAATATTTTGTTGACCAGTAGGACCAACCCATTTGGAGGCCAGTTAAATTAAAAAAAAAAAAAAACAGTATTAACAATAAATACTCGACTGCCGCGACACAGATCTGTGTCCAACTTAGTATGGGCCACCTATACGTTCCATTCCGCGAGGGCAGCTCAGGAGTTAATTAAAACGGTCGTCAAATGCAGTTTAAAATATTTACTCTATCTAATAAAACATAACATAACATAACATAAACTCACGCCATGTCAATCATGTTGAGGAAGCGAAAGTGATCTGTCAGGATCGTAGCAAGTGGCACTCCCTGGTCTCTGCCTACCCCTCTGGGATACAGGCGTGAGTTTATGTTATGTTCTATCTAATAATCGTGTTTTTTATAAATAACACTGTATATTTTTACATAAATTAAAAAGGAGTCAAACAGTGAGACATAGTGACAACAGCATATCGCAAATCGCACGTGTATATAAATAAACACACTTTATGCTTATGCTTATGGCATTTTATTGGTTCAGCTCTTTGTGAAAATGCTTCACGAAGTACTTACAATGCACATTGACAGTACATTGAACTTTATATCTTTGTTCTCAACTAAGATCAACATAGTGCATTCCGATATTAAGTACAGTCGACAGCACATCAACCTTTTACATAATAATAATAAATCGACGCTAATACTGGTTAAAATGGGGAACTTGCGTCTAACTAGGATTGGAGTGACATTGCTTTTATTATACTGTATACAGGTAGAACTTATAGAAGGCATATAAGAACTTAAGAAAAATTTAAAAATAAAAAAATTTTTTTTTTTTTTTGTGGGCTTTTGGGGTCACAAGAAAAGTTACTCTAATAACAAAAAGCTTATTAGATTCAGTTTTTTCATTGAATTCTGAACGTTTTCTTATTAGGTGTACATGCATAAAAACATTATTTGTCGGGATACCTCACATATTGATAAACACTTCATCATACATTATACGGCGTTACGTGCAGGTTGTGAACTTGTGACATCATAGTTCGAGCCCGATTTGTATGGCGCATTTTAGTACCTCGTGAGTTTACTGACTTTTCGACAGATTATAAGTAGTCATCGAGAAAAAGAATTACCTAGTTTATTTATCTTTTAACATGGTCTCACCGATTATTGCAACTCCATTAAAGGCATTCATTTAATAATTTAGCCAAAGTAAAAGTGAACGCAGACCTGGCTGCACCGCAATTCTTAAAATAAAGTTCCATTATTTATTTCCTACTCGCGTAGATTTTTATTATAACTTATTTATGTATGTTCATCATAACCACATATGTAATGGTTTATGTAGGTATATTGTTATTTATGTAAGTATGTATTTCAATATTCATATTTGCGCCGGCTACCCTTTTCCTTCAGAACTTTTCATCATACGGTTGTCTGGAAGAAATTGCTATTAGCAATAAGGCCGCCAACTGTCCTGTATCTTTAAAAATATTTGATATTGTGTTTTTCCTAAAGAATATTCTTATCTTACCTTATCTTCTTTGCAACCTCACAAACCCACCCGCGCCGCAGTACCTGAAGCGGCCGAACTCTCGAAGCCGCAGCTGATGACGTCATCAAAGCTGGCCCGCCCGCGTCGGGCACTCCGGCCGGCGTGCGGCGATAATTGATACAGTGTGATGCGTGTGGTGATGGGAACTATTGCGCTGACTGCGGCGCAGACAGGTGTACTAGACCATTAAAAAAGCGATGACTGCGGCGCGTGCAGTGCGGACAGGTCTGCGTTCACCTTGAGCTTTCAGTTTCCGATGCGCTCTGAAGTTTCAGTAAGTTTAAGGCTATTTCTTACAACTAAATAATTTACTAAGTCGTTATTTCTGACCCATTGCATTTAATTGTGACGCAATTTGAAAACAATAACGTCATAAGTAGATGGGCATTCGACGACGACGTTGTTACGATTATCGTACACTGTGAAACCGGCCAATTTTGACGCAAAAAGTGAAGTCTTTGAAACTTTATGCCGTATGACAGAGAAGAAAATTAATATCGTCGGAAATATCTTCGATATTAGGAGAATGGCCGGCCTAAAGTATTTCTCGGAAAGTTATAAATCGATACTTCTTTTGGGCGCATCGTGTTTTGCTCAATTTCACGGTTGTTTCATCGATCCGCTTTTTCCAAAATATTCTTAGATTTTGGAACTAATTTAGAAAGAAAAGAAAGAATAAAGAAAGAGGATATTTATTTAAATTGTCACAGAAACACAAAGTAAACAAAAGGTACACAAACAAAAGACACGAACGTCAACAAAACAGAGATAAAACAAAACAATCGTGAAGAGAACATGTGAGGCATATAGAGTATCTGCTATTGATTAATAACAATTTTTACACTTTCGTATGTATTGTTCATTCGTTTATGTTAACCTATGTCCTGTGTAAATGTTTCGTCCTTCGTGTACTTACAATAAAGTATAAAGTAAGCATATATTTCAAATCCGGTTAATACCCTCGTGTCTAAAAAAACATCTGTTTTGAGAGCTTCAAGATTTGAAATTAGTCTTGTGTTCAAATATTCAGAACTTGGATAGTTTAGAAGTATAGCGTTGTCAAACCATGAGTTTTAGTCGAGCCATGTTAAGAAAGTCAGTTTAACCAACTTGTCGTCAAATTAATGGGACCAATATGACATACTTACTTGCTGAAATCATTCTTGGCACATTTTTCAACGACGCGTCGTGCCTTACGTAACCAAATAAAGCATTTTTATTAACATCCCGTCACCCCAAAATTGCTCCGGCGCTTTTATTTTCCGCCTCTTTTTTACGTTGATGCCCCGTTTATACCACTCACATCGTGACCGCATGGGCAGCATGACGAAGCGAATCATACGTCTCTTAAAATTGGTAAGTTGAACGAATTGACCGGATGCATCCGACGTTAGCTGAACAAACGATTCTACGTCGAGGGTGTTGCACATTTATACGGAAGTTTCTTACAGAGATTGTAAGTGAGTGAGATAGCGAGATAGGGTTGATACCTTTGGGGTATAACACATACATAACCAGGTAGCCTAATATGTATGTAATATCAAATCTCGCTTCAAAGTTACCCAAGTCTATATTACCTATGCTGGACTTAGCCGAGAAGAAGTGTAGAAAGACGTCTGCACTTTAAAAGGGAATCACAAACTTTTTCAGTTAGTGGCAAATTTTCTTGTTTAGCATTTTATAATGACAAAATACGCCTTTATACGACTCATTGCATGGTACAGGCCTTCTTTCAGCGACATAGAGAGTATGGGTTTAATCACTACGTGTGATCTCCCAATCGGATTTGCAATTTTAAGAATGTTTTAAGACATTTTCTTTCTATAGTAGGCACTCGCAGCGATTATTCGCTGTGTGTGACCGAAGCTTTAGAGAATAAACTTATTGGTATGTGACTCCAGCAGCGTTCTGATTGACAATGTGTTTATTTGCAGCGTATGATGTTATAATAGTATATATATTACCGTCATAATTTCATTAGCAGTCCATTACTTTTTTGATGTGCAATAAAATACCTCCTAACGAAATAATCAGATCACCTGATCAGAATGGCAAATTGCGGGCGCTTCATAATCGATGGGTGCAATCAGTTTACATTTATTAGGCCGATTTAGTTTCCACTGCAGAAGATTGTACGCGAAGAAGTGGTAGGAGCTCTAACCCAAAGCAGCAGTCCATCATCATCATCATCATTCAGCCACAAGAAGTCCACTGCTGGACATAGGCCTCCTCCATGGATTTCCAAAAAGCAGCAGTCCGAAGGGACTGAATGTAAATGGGCGTCAGACGTGTTCACAGAATTGCGATCGACTTTTATTGTAATCCATCAATTTACCCTCCGCAAAGCCGGAAAGTTTCCGCACGTAACCAACGCAAAATGTTTCAACCAATCGAAGTTATTATTCAACGTTTTGAACTTCGAACGGTCGGCGAATTATTAATGTTTTCATTACGTCCAACTAATTATTAATATCTAGATTCATGACGATCTGGTTACAGTGGCAGGGAGTCGCTGGATGCGGGCGGCACAAAACCGGGGAGTTTGGAAAACCACGAGGGAGGCCTATGTATTGCAGTAAACGTCAAATGGCTGATGATGATGATGATGATG
This sequence comes from Yponomeuta evonymella, assembly GCA_963969515.1. NCBI lineage: Eukaryota > Metazoa > Arthropoda > Insecta > Lepidoptera > Yponomeutidae > Yponomeuta > Yponomeuta evonymella. Next base: position 4,761,591 of record OZ018354.1, read on the forward strand.
ATTATTACGTCCAACTGTAGGGCGTCTACTCTTTGTCTATATTTCTACTAGTACTATAGACTAAACTACGTTATATTCCATTCCCGACATGTTTTCCTTCGGTGTAAGCAAATCGTAGATGAAAATCGTTGAAATACGCGAAATTTTTATACGTTGATTTATTTTTATATCTCGGGAGCGGTAGAAGCGGAGCGGTAGAACGCCGGCTTCTCATTGAATCTCCGTGGGTTCGAATCTCGGCATGTACCAATGACTTTGTTTTCTAAGTTACATTATATTTGTGATGTGTTTTTTTCTGATGAGGCAATAAATATTTTTTTATCTTTTTTTATCTTTTTAAGTTACAGTAGCAATACCACTCGCATACTTTGAAGGAAAACATCGCGAAGAAACCCTAATGTCTGAGGTATTTACATACCTTAGCCCTCGTTAAGTGATTATTGTGCCTTACTATATTGAAGACAAATAAACATTTTCTATTTCTATTTCAATGGCCCAACTATGAGGCTAAGTGCGGAATTCTCAGTTCTCACTAGAACAACTATGACGGCTAGAGTTTGTCATTTACAAATGTTTGTGATACTTCTTTTTTGTTTTGTTTCCATTTTAGAAACAAAACATACTTCCGCTGTTTGAAAGATAATGCTTAATTTATTGTTAAATTCTCATATGTAATTCCTGGTGTACATACAATAAAGAATATTCTATCTATCTATCTATGCTTTAAATAGAATTGACTTTAAGCACAATGATTTACTGAAGACTACGACTTTGGCAGCGCGTGTAAAGCGAGAGTTTATTATGAAATTTATACCATCATCATCATTCAGCCACAAGAAGTCCACTGCTGGACATAGGCCTCCTCCATTTATATAAAGCCTGATATTTAAAAAAGAATCATAAAACGAAAGCGGTTGCCAATCACAAACACTTATTGTTGTGTCTGGGAGATAGCGATGCAGTAGCGATGCTGTCGCGCGTTCGCATCGATACAGTCGCGATGCTGTAGCGCGTTAGTAGCGCGTTGGCATCGCTTTTGTAGCGCGTTGCACATTGCGTTGCACGCTGCATTGCGTCTGCTTATTTTGTTTCTGTGATGTATCTTGTTGGTATAATAAATGTCTTTCTTCTTCTTCTTCTTCATACAGTCGCGATGCGGTCGCATGCTGTGTGCCCTCGCCCACCGTAAACACGATTCAGTCGCGATGCAAACGCGATACCGTCGCGCTTCTGTCGCGATGCAAAACCGATTCAGTAACGGCACAGAAATGCCTGCGATCGCTACAGTTGCAAGATGTACTCCGTTGGACCGATGGACAACAACAATCTCGATCTGTCTGTGTTGCACTACTCACTCGCCACCTTTCCTTCGTTCTCCTCCCGATATCGTCCGACACGGTCGCGCGTTTGCATCTATACAGCCGCGATGCTGTAGCGCGTTAGTAGCGCGTTGGCATCGCTTTTGTAGCGCGTTGCAAGTGCGACTAAAGCGCGTTTACGAAACGCGCGACAGCATCACTACAAAAATTCGCCGTGGGCGAGGGGCCGAGACATGTTACGTTAATGTGTTCGTGTTGCAGAATTTTGCTCGACACACTCCCGGTCTTACTAATAAAAACACGACTCCTCTAAAGCACTCCTCAGAGGCAGTTTAAACAATCGGTGCTTACGTCTTTCCCTCTACTACAGACTATTTAAACCGTCTCTGAGGAAAACATCGTGAGGAAACCTGGGTGTCTGAGCTATTCACATACCTCAGCGCTTGAAATCGCCAATCCACGGTGGTGATAAGCCCATACGGTCTCTCTCTGAAAGAAGGCCTGTGCCCTACAGTGGGACGTGTATAGGCTGCTTATGAGATCTTTTACTGTCAATTTTATCCATTAAGACGCTTGAGATAAAGGCTATTTTTTTAACATACTTCAAGCATAAATATGTTATTTTTACCAAAGTTAGATTTAAGCCACTTGTACACTGTTATAACTCTTTTTAACCGACTTCAAAATTTTTTTTTTTTATTTTAAATAATATTTGACATTGGAAATGTCTCTTCGTTCGCTCCAGTGTAGGCTCCGATTTCACGATAAAGTGCGATCCCCTTATAGTTGTGAAGATATTCAAAAAGGCTCAAAAGACGCGTAGTCACGAGAGCCGTAAGGTTCAAAAAGACTTATTCGAGAAAGTCAAAAACGAAAAAAGTTATTGCCGAAATAGTGAAAAAAAAATATTATAATTTTTCCGTTTTTTTTTTAAACGAAGAATGATATCAAAAATTTGAGAAAAACACCTCTGGACAATTAGTCAGCTTCAATTTGAGCCCAATTGACGATCGAATTAAGGGTTTGCCCTGTAGCCTAACTTTTTGAAAAAAGTCAAAAAGTCAGAACGACATTTTTCACATGACATTTATGACTCAAAGGTAAGGCACAAAAGCTGTGATTTTTAAAATTATTAATTGCCCTCGAGATCGTGGGTATGACATACTGTAAGGTATATTTCCCTCCTTCTCATCCAACCCTATCCTCTGTACACAATTTGCGGAATCGAGTTAAAATAGCAATATCATTTCTGGTGCAATACGATGTCGCGACGCGATTTCCGATTGGAAAATCCACCTTTATGCCTGGGTGGGCCGGTAAATAGAATACTGATAGAATACGTCGTATGAGTTTGTAGTTGATCCTATGCCTAGTTGATCTAACGGCGTGCCTTGGGGGTGGCCTATGTCCAGCAGTAGGCGGACACAGGCTGATTGATTGATTAATTGATTAGGGCAGTAAATATTAAATTTATCGTGCTGCTAACAAGTGTATACCAGTTGTTAGTAGCACAGTAAAATTTAAATTTCAATTCTGGATTTTCACTTAACTTTAAGAGGTCGAGGGTTCACACGCAATTTAGCAATTTAGTTAAGTATCTTCAGTGGCGGTGACAGCGGAGCGATAGAACGCCTCACATTCCGGAGGTCGTGGGTTCTAATCCCGGCATGTACAAATGACTTTGTTTTCTACTTTACGTGCATTTGTGAAGCTGTAGTAGCAATTCCACTCGCTAAATGTGAAGGAAAACAGCGTGAGGGAACCTAAGTATCAGATGTGTTCACATCCCATACGTACGTAAGCACTTAAAACTGCCATTCCGCGGTGGGCACGCGTGGTAATGAAGCCCATACTCTCTCTTTGAGAGAAGGCCTTTGCAAAAAAAAAAAACTTCATACAAATATACAAGGAAGCGCTTATATGCAACATAAAATTAGAGTCGACTTGTTTTAGTCGCCAATATGCAACTTGCTATTGAAGACCTACTTAACTGACTGCGGCAAAGCCGAAATGGAGGTTAATGTGTTTGACTCGTATGTATGTAAGTATGTCCGATTGTATAACCAATGGTCAGATTTTGACAAAAAGGATCTCAATATATTCGTTGTGTTTGCGCGAGTGAATAGGCTAATAAAATTGCTTTAAACACAACAAGAAAAATATCTGTAAAAAGGCAAAAATAAAAAACTGAAATAAAAAATAACCAAATCGCCTGCTAAGCAAATTCAAGAATGTAACTCATTACGAGGTACCTGGGTCCCGCCTGCGTAGTAGGTATCTAATGCTCAGCAGTCGGGTTGTTGTTTGTTTGTTATTTCAGTTTTTTGACGTGAAACGTTCGGTAGTTTCAGTTCGACAAACAGCATGGCACGAAAACATGTCGCCTCGCCGAGGCCTGTAACTCTGTAACTACGGCTCGTGTGCAATTCAGTAATATATCGTTAAGTAGATCAAAGTAGCAATTACTCAGAACCTCATGACTCGTGCCGCCACACGGCGCCTGTGCCGCCTAACACATTGCGCAGTTTGAGCTAAAACATAACATAACATAACATAAACTCACGCCTGTATCCCAGAGGGGTAGGCAGAGACCAGGGAGTGGCACTTGCTACGATCCTGACAGATCACTTTCGCTTCCTCAACATTCATTAGTCGTTGCATGCACGCACGCCGGTTTCGGGTACTTTTTATCTTGCCCTTTGTTAATACATCCTCTATTTGGTCGAAGTATGTCCGTCTGGGTCGTCCCTTACCGGCCCTTCCATCCACATTCGCTCGATATATTTGTTTTGTCAATCTTTCTTCCTTCATCCTCTCCACATGTCCAAACCAACGCAACATTCCTTTCTCAATTCTTGTCACTACATCCTCTTTCAGTCAACAACGTTCTCTAATCACACTATTGCGTATCCTGTCATTCAAAGTAACGCCACACATACTTCTCAAGGACCTCATTTCTACTGCATTAATCCTACTTTCTTGCTTCTTTTGCCATACCCAAGTCTCGCTAGCATACATAAGCTAAAAATTAATGCTTATCGGCTTACTTATAGACATTTCACGTTAAACCAACGGCCGTCTAACCTGACACAGCCCCACCCGCTTATTAGTGACCGTTCACACGTATGACTTCTCAACAGTCGTAATGCGTATTTCAACATTGCGCAATTCCAGCTGCAAACCAATAAAAACGAAAAACCAATAACTCGTGGAATCAAAGTTGTGAAACGACACTAAATTCGATTGTGTTCTACAACATTTTATTCGAAGCTAGACACTGTTACATCTACAATTGCATCTCCGTACTGAGTTGTGAGCCGTGAGTTCTTCCAAAAAATATTACCTTACTGTACTTACAGTCAGCAACAATAAATTTGAAAGAAATTAGGTAGGGTACAGTTGGGTTTTAAATTGTAGAAGCCTTTAAGCAGGAATATAATAATAATAACTTCCACACAACACAATATACCCTGTGCTATGGTAACAAATAATAAAATTAAAAAAACAATAAAAAATAGGGGGTCTCCATATTGCGATTTTATTTCCATGTCTATTATGAAACTGAATTACATAATTATGTAGTTAGTTAATTAGTGGATACTTTTTAGTTGTTTCATTATTTTTTTTCATAGCAGGTATCAGTGTTCTACCTTTCTTTCGCCTTAATAAAATAACTTTATTACTTTAAGTTTCGGGCTTCGCTGATAATCTAAGCTGTAGGAGGCCCTGCATCCCGCAGCACAGGCTGAGCGTCTGTCCGAGTGCCAAGTTTTTTTTACCCTAGAACTTGTTTAAAATAACATCTAAGCAATTTAGTTTCTAATTAGTCTGTAAGTTAGGTGTAACAGATCTTTCTTATTGGCAATAAATGGTTATTTATTCATTCATTCAATACCTATTATATAACAAACGTGTTTTTCGCCGTTTTTAGGGTTCCGTACCTCAAAAGCAAAAAATGTAACCCTTATAAGATCACTTTGTTGTCCGCCCGTCCGTCCGACCGTCCGTCCGTCTGTCTGTCTGTCTATCTCGGGAACGCGTGGAGTTATCGAGTTGAAATTAAAACCATATACTCAGTTTTACAGTCTCTTTAAGCTGTGAAAAATCAAACTTCTAAAAACTATATACATTTGTAATTAAATCACTAAAAAAGTTGTCTGAAGTTCGGGAGAAGCTCTGAAAAAACTGCGAGACTCAATTCCTGAACTACCTATTTATAATATGTAAGTACCTAAAAAATTAGTTCAGAACCCTCTTTGGGCAAGTAAAAACGGTAATATATATAGGTATCAAACTTGGCGTGATGGTGGGACTTATCATATATTCTAACGAGAAACAATAAAAACAGCCGAGCGCGAGTACGGAACCCTCGTTGCGCGAGTCCAACTCGGTATTTTTTTAGTGATTTCGAAGTTTTCCACATGGTACAAGTTGTGCGAATAGAACTCCCTATTTCTTTATGTAAGTACAAAAGGATTTTGTTGCACCATGTATAGTAATTATTCAGCAGTGATTTTGTTTTTGTTACATGTTATAGAAACGCCAGTTCTTCGTCTCTTTTTCCAAAGCAAACCTCACCAACCCAGTCACAGTACTATGAGTCCCTACCCCGCGCGCGAGAAACAGACAAAGAAGTTCTCCGTCCCGCGCTCACGTAGCGGAAAGAGCGGAACGGCGCGAATCTTCGTCAATTCTCGCGCGTGAGATAAGGACTCATGCTACAGGGGCTACAGGGAGTAAGTTTGATAAATGAGCGAATTGGATGTAAAGATGAAGTGCAGAAGCAGAAGCTTAAAAACTACAGGGCTATTTTCTAAACGCCCCATTCCTGTTGCGCAACAACTTTTGTTCTATGAATTTTTTTGAAGTTTTTTTGTTAAATTTTCCATGTCTCCAGTTTTTTTTATGAATGTACGGTTTTCTGCTTTGGAGTGGCGCTGTTTGTTAGATAATGCTCAAAATCATATATGCTGAAATAGAATGGACATTCTTCTGTGTAAGAAAATTATTTACTGAAGGCTGCGATACTGGTAGAGCGCGTACAGCGTAAGTTTCCTGCTACATACAAAAAAGTAGGGATCCCCCATCTTTATTTATTAATTTTGTTCGTATAAAATGTAGTCTTTGGTACCCAGACCATAATAACAAATCTCTGGACACCTTATTCATCGAAATCGCAGTGTTTAGGCGCTACGGCGGATGATCCGTAAATAGAAACATATATATATATATATATATACTTATATACATACGTACATACCTACAGACACACATACATACAGGTCAATCGTCAAATCCAACTCGGCTGGGCAGCATTCGGGAAACTTAGAAAAGTCTTTTCGTCTAATATACCTCAATCGCTCAAGACAAAATTATACAACCATTGTGTGTTACCAGTGGTGACTTATGGCACTGAAAGGTGGTCTCTCACTATGGGCCTCATAAGAAAGCTCAAGGTCACGCAACGAGCTATGGAAAGGGCTATGCTCGGAATTTCTCTACGAGATCGAATCAGAAATGATGAGATCCGTAGACGAACGAAAGTTGTCGACATAGCCCAGCGGATTAGTAAGTTGAAGTGGCAGTGGGCGGGGCACATAGCACGCAGAACTGATGGCCGATAGGGCCGAAAAGTTCTCGAATGGAGACCACATATCGGCAAGCATAGCGTAGGACGACCAGCCGCAAGATGGACAGATGACCTCATCCAAGTGGCAGGAAGGCGCTGGATGCAGGCCGCTTCCAACCGGTCTTTTTGGAAATCCATGGAGGAGGCCTATGTCCAGCAGTGGACTTCTTGTGGCTGAATGATGATGATACATACATACAAACATACATATGTAGGGTGCTAAAATCATAACCCTTTTTTGACTTTGCCGTAAACGAGTAAAAAAGTTAAGATAACAACATTGCAGACTGTACCTTTCTTACAATAGCAATGTCCCCGTAACATTGTCTAGACTGCGCTAAAGATGATACTTAATGAAGAATTAAAATTGTCATAAAACTCGGAGGTAACATATTGTGGCCCGACCTTTTAATACGAGGGCCTTGGGTTTGATTCCAGCTTTTTATAGAGGTCTGGGCAATAATATTCCAAGTAGATTCTAAGTGAAGTGGGTAATGAAGTTCGTAAGGTTGGCTTAGTTTTTGTAAGCCATCACCTAATGTTTTTATAACATAATATAAACTCACGCCTGTATCCCAGAGGGGTAGGCAGAGCCCAGGGACTGCCACTTGCCACATCACTTTCCCTTCATCAACATTCATTCGTCTTTGCATGCACGAACGCCGGTTTTGGGAACTTTTTATCTTACCCTTTGGTAATACATCCCTTATTTGGTTGAAGTATGTCGGGACGTCCCTTCCATCCTCATTCGCTCGATATATTTGTTTCGTCAATCTTTCTTCCTTCATCCTCTGTTTCTGTTTTCATCATAAGTAGAACAAATTCGGATTGATTAAAGGTAAGTTATATGTTTAACGGGTCTAATCGTGATTATTTATGCCACGAATAAAGGTAATTAAGATTACCCTCTCTCTGAGAGAAGGCCTGTGCCCTACAGTGGGGCGTATACAGGCTGCTTATAAAAGTTTACCCAATAAAAATCATACATAGAAGTACCATACATAGTATGCTGACTATATACGATCATCGCAATCCAAATTACTGAGTATAAGTGATCGTTAAACTCATTGTAGATTGGCGCCGTCAATTTGGCAGCCCTATGTGGAGAAAACTCTGTTTGAAATCTCTTTTGGGCTCGAGCACAGAATGCCCTGAGGGCTCCAGGGAGTAACAGTAGCGTCACCGAGGGTAAAAAAATCATATCTTTTTTTACAGATCATATATGCAAACAGTGTCTGTATAATCTCAGTGATTTTCATAACCCACAGCCGTGAACCTAAGGCAAAACACCTAGGACTAGGTACCATTTTCGCCAAAAACGGCCGTTTTTGGCATAATTGCCATCTAGTCCCAGGTTCGTGATCGTAGGTTCTTTGTTTTGGGTCCTAAAAATCACTGTTAACATGATTGAGAGATTGTACAGACACTTTTTGCAAATGCGATCTGTAAAAGGAGATACGATTTTGACATTGGAAATGTCTTCTTTTATATTCGCTCCAGTGTAGGCTCCGATTTCACGAAAAAGTGCGATCCCCTTATATCTCGGAGAGTTGTGAAGATATGATACTAATAAAAAGCTCAAACGAGAGCTGAACGATGCAAAAATAATTAAAAATGAATTATTCTAGAAAGTCATAACTAAAAAAAGTTATGGCCGAAATAGTGAAAAAAAATTATTAAATTTTTTCCGAATTTTGATTTTTGTGCTAAATGTTTTGAAAACGAAGAATGCTATCAAAAATTTGAGACACATTCCTCTGGAAAATTTATTCAGCCACAGTTTGAGCCTATAACAAGGACGATCGGGTTATGGGTTTGTCCTGTAGCCCAACATTTTAAAAAAAAGTCAAAAAGTCAGAACAACATTTTTCACATGACATTTATGGCTCGATTCATTTTCAATGTGCTCGATAGTCGTGTGTGGCACGAAATCTGTGAATGTTTTTTCAGTGGTGGCTGGATCCCCTTTAATATTCAAAGATTTACCCGAAACCGGCGTCCCAACATCAACATTCATTAGTCCTTGGAAGTACGCAGCGAATAATGAATTTTGATGAAGCGAAAGAGGTCTGTCAGGATCGTGGCAAGTGGCAATCCCTGGTCTCTGCGTGCCCCGCCGGGATACAGGCGTGAGTTTAAGTATATTTATATACGAATAAATTTGCCGATGCTATTATAAAATGGTCATGGCCTCTATGAGCAATTCCTGAATAACATTAATTAGAGTTTGTCAGCAAAAATTACTTTTTTTCTGTGAAGATATTTTCTCAACAGCCCTATAACACTAGCCTCCTGACCTTGAAAATAACAATGGTCTTCAATTTTTATTTTCAAGGTCATGACTGAGGAGGCTAGCGATTTGCGAGCGATTTGAAAGCGATGCGATTGGACGCTGTGCCGTCGCGGCGTGCTCGCCACGTTTTCGACACTCAGTAGCAAAATGTATTGATCTGATGGGGAAACACGGCTTTGTTACTTCAAATACAAGTCAAAGACGAATCTGGGAGGATTAATTATCAAGTAGTCGACTGGCTAGAAGAGAGCAACTAGATTGTATTCCATGTACGGGACGATTTTGAATTTTAGTTATAAATAACTTTGTATCTAATGTATCAACGACGATTTTACCTCTAAACGATGCTACGAGTACGTCCGCTTACACACGTATCTTTGATATGAATCGGTGACGCATCGTCGCGGCGTTGTTGCGGCGTGCGCATTCGCATCGCTTTCAAATCACTCGAAATCGCTTGTAATAGATCTCTAATGGACAAACAAGAAAAACAAAAATAATTTTGTTTTTTCGGGATTTAACATTTTTGAAAGTTACTTTCAGAAGATGTTCCTAAAGTACCTGTTCGCGACTTGTCTCGCGACTTGGGCTGATAGCCAGCATCTGCCCAAGCTAGGCCGATTGCCCGGCATCAGCAACTCCCTGGTCAACCTTGGAAAAATGGACATATCTTTTCACTTTAACAATAATGGCGCTGGTGGTCGGTATCCTGGTGAGATGAAATACGTTTCGTAGTACACAGACTGCATGTACCACCTCTACGATAACAACTTTCACTTCTAAGTGCCATTTTTTAGGGTTCCGCGCCTCAAAAATAAAAACGGAACCTTTATAGGATCACTTTGTTGTCCGTCCGACCATCGGTCCGTTTGTCCGTCCGTCCATCTGTCTGTAAAGACCCTTTATCTCGACAACGCATAGAGGTATCGAGTTGAAATTAAAACCGTATATTCAGGTCCATTGAAGTTGTGAAAACTTCGAAGTTAACGCAAAAAAAGTTACTGCCGTTTATGCCGCAAAAAAAACGTATATTTCGACCCTCAAGGGAATCAAAATAGGGTTCTTCCGTTGACCTAGAACTATGAAATTTGCCAAGGAATAGGCATGATGACAAATTTTGGAAAACTGTCCTATAATATCCCAAAACGTACATTATTTACAATCCATTTCAAAATTTTCGTCACAGTTAAGGTTTAATAGTAAAAAAAGACATTTGCTAATGTCATGGCGTCGCTAGTGACGTCACAGTGCAAAAGTGTAAAATTAATCTGTGGCGTTAAACGTAATTTAATACTCACGTGGAAGTTTTTACGATTCTAAATTCTGCTGAACAAAAGTCTGTACTTGATGCTAAGTATGCTCCCAACATCAACACATCTATTTTAGGCAAATTTCCACTGTCTGCGTTAGTAAACCCTTGTTCCATGATGCGTGTTATTTCACTAAGGATTTAAATGAAATACAAATAAGAAATATCGTAATAATCGTAAATAAAACCAGAAAACCGGCTGCTTGTTTACTACCACAGACTATGAAGAGATTGTTACATATGTCACAGATTATAAAGCAATATGTTTGGTTCTAGTCTATGTTTACTCGCGTGTCAAAGTGACGTCATTCGCTATTCAACTGAATATGGTGGACATACGATTTTTGTAGATATTAATTATAGTAATAATTATCAATGCCCTTAATAAAAAAAAATAAATGCTTGTTTCGTATTCCACAATTCAAGTTTTGTTACATAAATATAGAATTTTAGTGATTTTCAATTACTGTCATCGTGCCTATTGTCTTATACTACAAATACAGGGAAAAATCGGAAAACTATACCTTTGTAATTAAATTATAAAAAAATTGTCTTTGAAGTTCGGCAAAAGCTCGGAAAACACTGCGAGACACGATTCCTAAACTATTTATAATATGTTAATAACTACCTACGAATTTGTACGGAGCCCTCAGCGCGCGAGTCCGACTCGCACTTGGCCGGTTCTTTGTTTTAAATTATTTCAATCATAATTTTGATATCGGTTGAAATTATAGTCTTCTGTTTAAGATTGATGTACTATTTTAAACGCAGGGATGACATGATGGATTTCAATAACAAACATATCTGATTAGATTGAAACTTTTTTATTGCATGCGTAAGGAAGCCTGAGGTGTTCACACACCTCAGCGCTTGCACGCACGGTGATTAAGCCCACAGTCTCTCTCTAAGAGAAGGCCTGTGCCGTGCAGTGGGACGTACATAGACTAAAAAAAACATGAATTCCCTTAAATATTTAAGTTGGTATAAACTTACTAGCATTGTCCATAGTAAAAAATTTCTCACGTAATATTTCAGACCAGTTCCAACATGTACCGGACACGTTGTCGCTTCTGCCAGCTCCAAGCTCCTTCAGCAGCCCAAGGAGCATATCCCAGCCCTTGGGCGTGTGCCCTTGCATAAGGAACGCCATGAAGGAAATCTCACGCAGTAACCCAATCGACTTCATCAGCAAGATTATGACAAGTAACAATTGGCTTACCAACAGCAAGGAACCTATTTCGTCATCGCTCTGTTGTGGTTCCATGGAACAAATTGAAGAGACCGTCATCGTAGACCTGACCAAGCCTCAAGAGCAGAGCTCCCCTAACGTTCTGCCAGCCATGTCGTTTCCGTTTGCCCTAGACGCCATAATGAGAGCCCCATCGTTGCCTAGAATTCCGATCCAGAAACCGAAAAGCTTCGAAGTGTACCTCTACCCAAACAAGAAGGATATGGTCAAGCTCTACCCGAAGAAAACTCGGAAGTCTCTGGACAAGAAACGAATCCTTGCAGTAGGCGATAAAGAACTCAGGAATGAATTCCCAAGTTTAAACATTCGATCCTTCCAGCCAATTAAGACGTCCGTGAAAAAGGACTTGAATATCCAGGAGAAGGTTATGGGGAAGATCGAGGAGGAACCAGCGAAGGAAGGCAAAGAGCTTGAGTTTGGCAAGCCAAAGGATGATAAAGTCAAAGATCCTGCGTCACCTCCCTTAGATTCAGTGAATAAAGTCGTGTGAGTTGTTTGAAACTGGTTCTAATAAAGAGAGCGTGATGGATTGGAATGATTCTCATTTTCGTTTAGAGACTATTAAGTTTTAAAAACCTATTTAGAGGCTAAAAATTGCTTCGGCCAGTTGTCGCTGCCTGTACGTAATACAGAGAAAGTTTGAAAAGAGGCTCGAAATTTCACTGATGCCTGCACTTGCCCATTAGCTCAGTTGGGAGAGCGCTGGCACGGTTAGCCAGAGGTCGCGGGTTCAAGTCCCGGCATGGGTGGAACGTTTAGCCTCTGAATAGGTTTTTAAAACTGTCCTCAGCACGGGTTAGTGCAACAAAAAAAACCGGCCAAGTGCGAGTCGGACTCGCGCACCGAGGGTTCCGTACAAACTTGCAAGGTTTACAAAGTTCGTTAATTTTTTTTTCACGGGTTAAAGGCAATTAGATCTAAGTATTTGATATGAATTTCAACTTGATAGCTCTACGCGTTCATGAGGAAAAAAGTAATAAGTTTATATTTATTAAAAAATATATATTTTGTAATGTAACTAAAAATTTAAGGTTTTCGGAATTTTTCCTTTATGTGCGCTATAAAACGTTGCTTCATGCCAAATTTCAAGATTCTAGGTCGACTGGAAGTACCCTTTAGGTTTTGATTCCCTTGCGAGTACTTGCGAGTTTCAAAATATGCAGCTTAAATTGCTGTTTCTTTTGATTGCGTTGACATAGAAGTTAGATTTTGTTACAGCTTAAAGGTATTATAGACTTGAGTATTTGGTATGAATTTCAATTTAATACCTCTACGCGTTTATGAGGAAATGGGTAGTAAGTTTAAAATTATTAAAAAAAATATATTATGTGATGTAACTAAAATTTATGGTTTTCGTAATTTTTCCTTTATCTATGCTATAAGACGTTGCTTTGTACCAAATTTCAAGATTCTGAGTTCACGGGAAGCACCCTGTAGGTTTTGATTCCCTTGCAAGTGTCGAAAATTTGCGGCATAAACGGCTGTATCTTTTGATTGCATTGGCTTAGAAGTTTGATTTTTTCACAGCTTCAAGGGACAGTAGACCTGAGTAATTGATATAAATTTCAGCTTCATACCTCCACGCGTTCCTGAGAAAAAGGGTCTTGACAGACGGACGGACGGACGGACAGACGGACAACAAAGTGATCCTATAAGGGTTCCGTTTTTTCCTTTTGAGGTACGGAACCCTAAAAAGAATATGACTATTAAGTTCCCCAGTAGGCACTATTTTCGATTTTTAGACAGATAAAGAGAAATGATACCTAAGCGCATTGGCATTCGTCGTGTTTGTGAATTTACGAAAACGACCCCAAGTGACCAATCCGCTCCAACTTCCTGATGACCTAACCTTTATGTACAATAAAGTGTTCTTGATCTATCTATCTAACAGTTGAACCACGACGACGAATTTTCTCTCGATAATTGATTGAAAATTATTTTGTGCACAATAATACATTCGTACATAGGCAAAGTAATATCTTAAATGTACAGATATGAATTCGTATGTTTGGTTATTGTTTTGGCAATTTGATGCATAAGCTACCTATGCATTTTGTGGATTTATATGCACTGACTGCCTCGTTGGTCTAGCGGTACCACGTTTGATTACCGTGCCAGAAGTCGAGGGTTCCATTCCCACTGGGGGCCGCCGTACATTTGTACAAATGTGTAAGTATATCCATGTCTGTAATGTCCTTGCCTGGTCACCATAGCACAGGGTATCCTGGTTTGGGACCAGAGCAAGTGATTGTATAATATGGAAGTTATAATTTTCTTCAGTATTTTCCAACTTTTAAAATCTAATAGACTTATAGAATTTTAGACAAGCATTTTAGAAACGAAGTTGTTATGCATTCCTTGCATCGTGTCGGAACGTTTAGACTCATCATAGTAAAGTCTGTACGTGCCATGACTTCCGACTACCCTTATTTGGGCAACGTGGGTTAAGCTAGCAGACGCTTTATTGCGCTAAACAGACACGGCTCGTTTTATTGTAAACATTAACGGCCTTATTTATAAAAAACACGATTCCTCTACAACCAATCTAAAACTCTGTTCATTTAATCTGTGGCTACGTCTTTTCCTTGTGAAATCTCCACCACAGATTTTGACGTGTTTTAAGGAACGTAGTTTTTATAAATAAGATAAGATAATATAAGAATATTGTTTATTGTATACCGGAAAAAATGTTACAGAAGCAGCAGTGACAAAAGAAAAGATAAAATTGGCGGCCTTGTTGCTAATAGCAATTTCTTCCAGGCAATTTATATATATGTATATACTTTATTGCACACAAAACATTTAACAGGACATCACATAAGAAATATTTATATATAAAATAAAAATTGCCCTAATATGCCACACTAATACTTATGATGAATGATTTATTTATTTATAATTTAAATAATTTGCCATATTTCTATTCTATTAACAATTTTAAAATGTATTACAATTTTATGACAATTTTAAATATATATTTTGTATTGATACTTTTATTGATTTAAATAATTCAGGAGTTGCTGTGTTCATGATTTATTATAGTTAGAAGTCTGTTTTGTTTTTCGAATGATTAACATATATTAATGGTCATTATCATTTTAATGTAACACTTGTTAATATGTCAATTATTTAATTTAATGAATTCATGATTGTATTTATATTTTATTCAACTTTAAAGACACGTTCAACTCTGTCTTTAAACTTTAACAGGGATTTGCTGAAAATCAGCGTTGTGCTCAACACAACATTTTTGCTAAGCAAGTTCATTTTTTAAAAACCTATTTTAAACCATTCCTCAGGACGGGTTAGTGCAACAAAAATAATATATAAATTCATTTTTATCAATATCCTAAGTTTAAATAAATTATATTATTATCATTTTTGTAATATATTGTGATATGATAAATAATTTTGTTTTCAATTTCATACCAATAATCACACCTACTTACAGAGATAATGCACTTAAGATATCTAGTTTCTCCAATGGGAATCGAACCCATAACCGCCGCTTTGACCAACGAAGCAGTCACAAGGAAAGAGATAACTTCTATTTAATTCAAACTGTATCATAGTAAAAGTTGTCTGTAATCTTGGGTAGAGCCGACTTTGGAAAGATAAGAGGATGATAATAATAACTTGTTTAAATTCAAGAAACACAATATGAAATCAACAAATCATTCATAGCTACCAACTCCCTCGCCTGGAAACTATTATTCCTATTTGCACAGTAAAATTACGGTTTCTGCGGAAATATTTTCAACATAAATCCTGAATTCCTGATCAGGGGAATATCATTTGAGCAAACACCCTTTCAGGACCTCCGTTTTCGTCATGTTTGATAAGCGCGACATTTATCCAAATGTCACGTTACGTTCACCACGATCGTTAAACATTGCCGGTAAAGTTCTAGAAGAATTGAACGTGTTACACGTGCTAATCTGAATTATTGGTTAAACAATGGTTATTCAACTAATGTAATATCTCCGAAACTGTTTACAGCTGCACTTGAACACGTAGATATTCAAACATCTGGACTGAGAAGGATCTGGCATCAACATAAATGGCGAGTACATCAGTCACCTTATGGTTGATGATTATGGCTGAGACCCTGGAATATTTGAGTTCCATGCTCAATGACCTAAACAAAACTTCTAGCAGAGTGGGTCTTAAAATGAACATGGACAAGACTAAGATAATGTCGAACTTCCATGTAGCACCCACTCCTATCCTCGTTGGCGGCTCTGACCTGAAAGTTGTCAACCACTATGGAACAAACAGTCCAGAGGCAATTCCAACTTCGAGAAAGAGGTCACTCGTCGAATCCAACTCGGATGGGCAGCGTTCGGGAAACTAAAACACATTTTCGCGTTCAAAATACCTCAGTGTCTCAAGACAAAGGTGTATAACCAATGTGTGTTACCAGTGATGACTTATGGATGTGAGACCTGGTCGCTGAATATGGGTCTCATAAGAAGGCCCAAGGTCGCCCAACGAGCAATGGAGAGAGCTATGTTAGGAGTTTCACTGCGTGATCGAATCAGGAATGAGGAGATCCGCAGAAGAACCCGAGTTACTGGTATAGCTCGAAGAATTGCTCAGTTGAAGTGGCAGTGGGCGGGGCACATAGCTCGGAGAACTGATGGCCGTTGGGGTGAAAAAGTTCTGACCGGGCGACCGCGGACCGGACGACGCAGCGTGGGAATGCCCCCCACCAGAAGGTCTGACGATCTGGTTACGGTGGCGGGGAGTCGCTGGATGCGGGCGGTACAAGACCGGGAGGCTTGGAAAGCCGTGAGGGAGGCCTATGTTCTGCAGTGGGCGTCGAATGGCTAATAATGATGATGATGATGATTCAACTAACAATATACAAACGACTTTCAATACAGGAAATGGACCAATTTTGGAAATGAGTCCCATACACTCTGGACTCGTTATAGATATGGAATAGCTTTTTTTTTTCAGAGTACGTCAACAAATGTAATGGGTTGTGATGGTTAACGACCCCGGCACATGTCAAAGTGACAGTGTTTTTTTTTGCATCGACTTACAAAAACTTTAGGTCTCCAGATTAGATTGCTGTAGATGTGAAAGTGAAATGTTTATGCATTCATAATTTGGGGTCAAACTTTCAGCTAAGCCTTCTCGCTTTAAACTAAATCACGGGTTAATATGGTTTGGTGTAGATAATTGGATTAGTGTCCTATTTTCGGAAGGGATTCGTGAACTTTATCAATGTAATTATTTAGGGTGTTGCAAAGGGTCTGAATACTAGGCAAAACTTCTTTGGACTGTGAGTTTGAGACAGGTTCTAATGGAAGCTTCCGTTTTCATAACACAGTTAATAGTTATGAAAAAGGAACTCTACCTCTTAGACACTAGTGACACCACGGAAATAAATTATGTATGTTTTGAGCTTTTTACTTTCAGCTCTGTTGTATCCTGCTGTTGATTATCTTATCTTAAAGCTCTTCCTTATTCCAACACAACTACTTAATGACTATTCGGACATTAAAATAAGTACATTAAGCTGGCAAGAGGTTGTAGGAGGCACTGTGATCGGACAGCGGTCAGTGGTTAGACCAACACCTCGATGGTTGGACGATGTGGTGAAGTCGGCAAATGACTCGCGGATTCGAACGGCGAGAGACCGAAAAAGATGGCATGATAGAGGAAAAGGCCTCAAACAAGCAGTGGGCAAAAATGGGCTGATGATGATGATAATGATTTCATCGGTATATTTTTTAAGGTTGACTAATAGAAAAGAAATGGGATTCGCAACACGAAACAAGCTTTCAATATTTTATCACCACAACAGGTACTATGGGTGGAGAGCCGTGGTAGCGGAACGGTAGAACACCGGCTTCTCATTCGGGAGGCCGTGGGTTCAAATCCCGGCATGTACCAATGACTTTGTATTCTAAGTTACCTACATTTGTGAAGTTAGAGTAGTAATACCACTCGCTGACCGTGAAGGAAAAAAAATCGTAAGGAAACCCTAGTGTCTGAGGTATTTACATACCTTAGCGCTTGCTACGTACAATTGCCTGACTATGAGGCTAAGTGCGGAAATCTCAGGTCTAGCTAACTAGCAGGTACCATGGACGCTGGTAGAATTACAGTTTTAACAGTTCACAAATAGGCAGAGGGTAAAGGCAGAGACCAGGATCTGCCACCTGCCACGATCCTGACAAACCTCTTCCGCTTCATCAACATTCATTAGTAGTTTCCGAAACTAAAACAGCAGCAGCAGTTCCTAGTAATAAAATAGCAAAAAAACACTTACTGCTTCTCCTTTCTCTGCTGGCGTTTCCTGTTGAAGGCTCTCTTCACCCTCAGCAGGAGGAAGGCGGCGCGGTCTATGGTCAGCACCGAGGGGCGCTTGGCGGCGCTCGATTCCTCCATAGCCTCGTCCTCTGCCGGCTCATCGCACAACCTCAGGCCGAGCCATCGCTGCTTGCCGCCAGAACGTGTCGCGCCACCGCCGGGCGCGGACGTTGGAGAGACACTCAGCTTGACGCTGGACGCGTCTCACTTCATTTTTTGGCGACGAGGATTAGATTCTTACGCACTTGGTTTTTTTATATAATTATGTACGTTTTTTATTCAGATCAAGTATATTTGGTTGTTTGAAGTTTATTGTCCACAAAAACCAACTTTGTTTAGATAAGATTGCACATTTTTGCGTGGGTTTGTTTAGCAATCACTTCTATTATATGGTTTAGTTAAAAATACACTGGCTAAAATAATTTGTTTCTAAAAAAGGAGGTAGAAGCTCGTTACGTAGGACTGTCACGTTATTTATTTTAATAGACAGAACAAACACTTCTTTAGCGACGTCTCAAGCACTCCCGCCTCGAACCGGGTTTTTCCTGGAACAAAAACAAAACAATTTGTTAGGAAGCGACGTAAATTGGACGGCCGTCCGTGGTTTTCAATTTCAGGCTTAGCTCAAACGGATTGTGGTTTATTTTCGCAAGGATAATATTTCTCAAAAGCTAAAAAGAGCTAACATTTTATCAGTCTGATGTATTTTCCAGTCAGCATTGGTTATTATCGTTAATTAAGTTTCTCTCTTCCACAACAATTACCAAAGACTCTTGGTTATTTGTGGGTTTCAATGAAGCTGCGCAGTTCATGGAGAACACCAAGCCAAACTGCTTAACTACCTAGTCAAGTCTAAGAAAGTTTGTGTGAAAATTAATGCAGTTTAAACTTCACAGTAAGGAGTACAAACCGGACAAGAGCAGAAATCCCGTTTCTGAAAGGAGACAATTAATTGCCATTTGTACCTGCCATTCCGATAAACTAGCTATTCAAACTAATCTCGCGAGCTGGTGAGTTATGAAGTTGTAATTTAATGACTACTTTATTAGTCCTATTACGTTAAAAAAAACAACTTAAAAAAAATACGCACTAAAAGAAATGGGCGGGTGGTAGCGGAGCGGCAGAACGCCAGCTTTTCATTCGGGAGGTCATGGGTTCGAATCCCGGCGCGTACCAATTACTTTGTTTTCTATTCTACTAAGTTACGTTCAATTGTAATACCACTCGCTAACTGTAAAGGAAAACATAACAAACTTACGCCTGTACCCCGGAGGGGTAGACGGAGATCAGGGTCTGCCACGTGCCCTGCGTAAGTAGGCTGCATCAGAAAAGAAATGGAGAACAAATGCGGGACCAACCTTGAGGCACCCACGCAACCCCTTTCTAAGAAAACAAGAGTTAATGAAATTGGTCAACGTGGTAAAAATTGTTGCTGAACATGCATAAAAAAATCACATTAGACATTTTTCTATGCAGGATAATAATTCAACGAAAGCTGCGACATTAGTAGAAATCATAGAGGAAAAAAGTAGAAATTAATAAAATGTAGTTCTTTATTTTTCGAAAAATATAACTTTGTTAACGTGTATCACCAATGGAGGCGCTTTTTACAAGAACAACCTTTTTGTCCCCAGAGTAGATTTGGTGCCTTTTAGCCAAAACGATAGTTCTACAAGCAAACCTTGGCGGTTTTTGTAAAATTTCCTAAACTTTCCGATGGAATAAATGTGGACATAGGAAAGTTTTATAAAAACTTATTAGTGAGTCTAATGCAGCTTGTTGAACAGTGTTGCCAAAAACCGAAAACAGAAATTCGTTAAAATTGGACATTGGCTGTTCTTGTAAAAAGCGCTTCAATGGGCCATTTTATAGGAAACCCATATAGCAGTTGCTTAAGTTATAATGTAGTCTTATGCCACGGATAACGTTCATAAACTCCGTACTAAACAAGATTTCCTTGTAAATTAAATTAACTGAATTTTTCAAGCATTTGCCGGTACCTCTATTCATATTTAAACATTCTGTGTCAACGTAGTTAATGCAAATGAGGACCCAAGTTAAGTTAGCTTTAGAGGCACTTGGAAATTGTGTTCAATACAGCGTTTACATTGCTCAAACTGCAGATGAAGTGGGTAAGGAAGTGCGAGAAATTCGATTGTAAACACGACAATCCTCTAATTCATCATCATCAACCCATTATGTCCCCACCGAGGGGCACGGGTCTCTTCCCTGAGGAAGTTATAGGCCATACTCCACCACGGGGGCCAAGTCCGGATTGGTCAGAAGTTGTCAAGCCGCCCTAAGGCCTCTGACTTGGCTTAACGACTGCCATCTATCGACGGCAGCCGACACCAACAGCTTAACGTGCCTTGCGAAGCACGGAACCGCTCGGAAAAATGCCACTACCGTTAGGCATAGACGGCGACCCATCCATGCACTGAACGCGCCCTGTGTTGCTTAACCTTCGTGATCGTTTAAGATCACTCAGGGAGCCGGGGCTACGAGCGATTAAGTGCCTTTAAAAAATGTAACGTGCCAGAGAGTGGCGATTGTGTTGTTAACATATTTGTATAAATTCGGCGTTGGGGATCATTGAAGCGGTTCATCATTTGTTTTGAGTTCTTTAATGTGTCATATTCTGCTAAATGGCAGTTAAGAATGGATCACGAAGCGAGTGATGTAAATAGGGCTTGGACAAATTTGAAGACCGTGTGTGGGAATCGCTTTACATGCGGGTACAGTCGAGAGCATGTTTTCCTTTACATACGTGTACCCTACATATTGTCAGTTACGTTTCGTATAAATTTAAAACAAAATTTAAAGACTCTCGACTGTACTTTAGGCAAACTCAAGGTACATCTAATTATCGACTTCTCACTTTAATGATTATTTGACAGACACTGCCAATGATCGTCGAAGTTTCGGTATTGCTTATGAATTGTGATAGTACGATCAAATTGACGGCTTTACTCTCGGTAGTTCTATCTCTAGAGGGGTAAAGTATTTTATCGAATAAAAATGTGTCACTGGAGGGGGTTTCGTGGTAAAGTCATATAAAGACACGCCAACCTTCACCTGCATGAGTGAACTCTACTCAGATACGTCGAAAGCACATCAACCTTTGCAAAGTGCCTGCAATGGAAAAAAATGCTTTTAACAATTCCTTTGTGCGAAAAGCGTCAGACTAATCTCTTAATCGGGTCCCTTTCGAATGTCCGACAGTTATTAAACAATTTTTTAGATAACAAGCAACGTAATGCAAATGTATCATTCACAACTCAACATTCCATATAAAAATGTTAACAAAAGTCACATCTCATAAAGTAATTCTTTCTTATAATGTCATTTGGCAACAGAACATTAGCTAAGTTTTCTTAACACAAATGCAATAAATCGACAAAGTTCCACAAATATGATTTAAGATTTACAGTTCGAATAAGTCAGAAAAACAGGGCACGAGGGGTGCAGGGGGGGTGGAGCCCCCATGCGAGGGGGGCGCCTTAAAAAAAATCATGCTCGCCCGGGAACGGTTACGTTGGGTTAGGCTTGTGAACTTGCTACGCGGAGCGAGCGAAGCGAGCCGAGCTTCCTATATCTTAAAAACCTAAAAATTCCACCCATACCGGGACTTGAACGCGCGACCTCTGGCTCAAGGTGCCAACGCTCTCCCAAAAGCTAATCGGGTAAATTTCAAACCTATTTATTACCAATGAATGCTTTTGACGAAACAAAATTAGTTTCTTATTTTACAAAGCGAATTAAATTGGTATTGCAAAATTTATTATTTGTTATCTGTAAAATGTTGACATATATGTCTTTTAAACGTATACCTAATTAATAATTCATTTTTGAAATTACTGCATATCAAATGAACTTTTGTATTTAGATGTCATTGTGAAAACAATAGTCTCTAAAATGAAACATTGACAAAATATCGCACCCTTAAGCCAATACCGCCACTAAACAAAAATCTCTAAATTTCTGGTTTTAATGCGATCTATTGCAAATATTACAAAGTAACACTAAGCGCTGACTAGTTCACTTAAATTCCTATTTAAAACTGTAGATGGAAAACGAAGCATAATACAGAACTATATACATTTCTACACATTGAAAATCTTTAATAGCTTCTCCTGCACAATTTACATTTTTCGCTTAGTGCCAGTATTGGATTAAGGGTGCGATATTATGTTGCTTGTGAAGAGATATTTTATAATGAATTGTAGGTAAAATATCATAGACCCCAATCATGTTAAAAGTGACGTTTAGGACCTATGGTCGGGAACCTAAGGCAAAAAAACTCAGGACTGCTGAGACCCAGGTTTCAGAAACGGGCGTTTTTGGCATAAATGCTATCTAGTCCCATGTCCGTTTTTTGACACATTTTTAAAGATAGGCCTGACGATTTGTAAAAAAGTTTCTAATTCCTTGGGGGCGTGAATAAACGGTGACGTGCTGTCGGCTGGTACATTCGCGCGATTTATAACCTTAACAACGAAAATTTAAAAGATGATGTAAGACCTGTTGAATGTACATAAGTGTCAAAACCTAAACATAGCATATACTCACGACTGAATCCCGGAGGGGTAGGCAGAAACCAAGATCTTCCACTTGCCACGATCCTGACAGATCTCTTTCACTTCATTAACATTAATTAGTCGTTGCGTCGGTTTCGGGTACTTTTTATCTTGCCCTTTGCTAATACATCCGCTACATCGAAGTATGTCCGCCTGGGAAGTCTCACCGGCCCTTCCACCTAGATTCGCTCGATATATTTCTTTCGTCAATCTGAAAGATATAAATCTCCTTGATAACTTTTCGCGCGTGGTGGGATCCCTAGGTCAAAGAAGACTGCTTTTATTTTAGTAATAATACGGTCGTTAGTCCTATGATACCTACAAATTTTAACATGATATTTCACTCAAGTCATAAAAGAAACATATTTCAGAGAGCCGCTCTGTCAATGGCCGGCCATTTTCCGGAAATACATAGATTGTTTGTTTGTTTGTGCACTTTAATGCACAAAATACAAAATTTAGCACTTAAAAAACATGATTGTATTCTTTATAAGATAAGATAAGATAAGAATATTCTTTATTGTACCAGGAAAAACACAGACAGCAATAGCTGATCAACCTTAACCTATTTGTTGCAATGTCACCCGTAATGTAACTGAGTAGAGTTCACGCGTGTAAAGGTTGATGTGCTGTCTACTGTACGTACACCAGGAAATTGCATTAATACATATCAACATGTCAAAGTACAGTGCCGTGTGGCGCCGGATTAAGAACAGCGTCACTCCCTTTCCTTTCGTGGATGTCGTAGAAGGCGACTAAGGAAATAAATTACCCGGAGACGGGCAGCAGCGTCTTCCCGAGATTCCAACCGGATACTGCGATCGCCAACCCGCCTGCCAAGCGCGGCGATTATGGCAAAACTCCTCATGGTTATGGTTAAACCACGAAGGAGGCCTATGTCCTGCAGTGGACGTCAAATGGCTGATGATCATGATGATGATGTCAAAGTACAATTGGTCCTGTTATTACTGAAATTTCGTCTGGATAACCATTTATTCTCATTTACTTAATGGTCTCTCACTATGGGCCTCATAAGAAGGCTCAAGGTCACGCAACGAGCTATGGAAAGGGCTATGCTCGGAATTTCTCTACGAGATCGAATCAGAAATGATGAGATCCGTAGACGAACGAAAGTCGTCGACATAGCCCAGCGGATTAGTAAGTTGAAGTGGCAGTGGGCGGGGCACATAGCACGCAGAACTGATGGCCGATGGGGCCGAAAAGTTCTCGAATGGAGACTACATATCGGCAAGCGCAGTGTGGGACGACCAGCCAGCTGGATGCAGGCCGCTTCCAACCGGTCTGTCAAGCAGTGGACTTCTTGTGACTGAATGATGATGATGATGATGATGAACCATTTACAGAGAATAGATAGGACAAATTAAATCCCGTAGGACTACACTGGCTTTAGAAGGTCTATGTGTTTAATATGATTTCTGTGTAGTCTAAGGGCTGAGACGCAAAAAGCGGTTACTTATTACAGCGGTAACCTACTACGAGCCCGATTTTTATAGCACGTTTTCGTACCACGTGATTAATATTACTCTTCCGCAATTTCTATTACGAAAAGTATTAGCCGTAGAAAAAAAATTACCACGATTATTTCTCTTTTAACATTACCTCTCCAATAAGAGAAACATTTTCTGTGCAAGTTCTCCATTAAAGATACGGAACCGTGAAATTTGTCTTTATTGCGGCTCAAGTTACGAAAGTAATAGGTGAGTAACAAGAAAATTCGCCAAATAACAGAAACGACATTGTTCAGATATCTCAATAGAACAAATCAACAGAGTAATGAAATATTGTTGGACAAAAAGAACCTCGTAATATTTTTCTTCTTAACATAATAATATTATTTGTTAGCTTAATCTTGTTTCCATGCCCTTTTTTGTGAAACAACTTAGAAAATACTATCTTGTTTTTATTACTTAACTCTTTATTCACTCTCAGAAGGACTCTAGATTAGTACGCTCTTTCTTAGGAACATCGTAAGCGAATATAAAATATTGTAAAAATAAATATAAAAAGATATGAGAAAGTCTATTAATGACGTCATCCCTTGATTAAACATCGGGCACCATATTATGACAGACAGTGTTACCAACTCGAAATTACCGCCCTTCGAAAACTTTTTTTGAAGGTTGGCACTTTTGCATAATGCTAAGCAAGAACGTTTTGGACGCGACACAGTTGACTTTTTTGCCTATTCCCCCGTGCCACTTACGTGGTCATTTAACCACGGTTCTCATTTTTTATTGTCAGTGCGACATCAGAGTTCCGAGGAAAAACGTTAAGAAAAATTTAAACATATGACGAAGTGCGCGATGTGTTCTGTAAAAGTTACAGCAACAAAACAGCTAATGTTTCTTATCACCCGTAAGTATACTTTTGTACTTCTGCGGTATTTCTTGTGCAGTATTTCTTTAGTAAATTAATAAATAGTGCAACATAAACAACATATAACACGCCAAAATTAAAAAGTTTCATGTTTATATGGCAATATAATTGAAAATGAAAATGAAAAATATTTATTTCCAAAACAAAAATTTTACAAACATATTTTACAAGACTGAGATCTCTTTTTTGCACTATGACATTCTGTAATGTACGGTACAGTATCGTTCATTCATACCGCAAGATGGAAAAAAGAAGAAAATCTTATCCTATGTTTGATGAATAAAACTTGGGCATTATTATATCCTAAATGTTGACAATAGTTACAAAATAATCCTGCAATCACAAGTTAATAATATTCACTGATTTCTTGCATTTTTGTGAATCTTCTTCTTAGCGTGTCGATGGCAAAACAATTAAAAAGTAAAAAAAGTAAAAGTAAAAAATGGTTTATTGTTCATAACTTAAAATTAGGTACATTTTCCAGCGGCACCCACACTAGGAGACCCCGTATCGTGGGTGCCAGTTTGTCATGTGTTGTATTACGACAACTTATCTAGATACTTAAGATAAATAAAAAATAAAAATTATATAAAAATAAAAATCCATAGCATTTCTCTTCCTTTATCTAGTTACAGTTAGAAGTGCCTCGGTGTCATCATAGTTTAGGGTGGCCAACCATTTAGTTATAGTACTTTTACATTTTTGCCATAAGGATGTTTTTATGTCACAATACTTAAGCACTTTGTCTTATACGTGTGGTGCTGAATACCATACAAATCTGTGTGAGAACGTTGTTCGTGAGCAAGGCATTTTAAGACGAAAGTTTCTTCTTAGTAAAAGCGTCAGATAGTCAGGGGAACTCAGGATTTTTCTGTGTTGAACCAGGGTCAGTCTGAGAATGTACATTTTTCTCACAGAAAGCACCCGTGCTTCTGCGAGGAGAGTGGTGGTTGGGAATCTAAAAGGCTTTTGTAACAAAACCCGTAATACCGATCTCTGTGCTCTTTCTATAGCTATGATTGCGGTTTTTGCCGCCCCACCCCACGCAGAGATACAGTACGTTATGAGAGGTTGACATAAGGCGATATAGACGAGTCTGAGTATGTTAAAACTTGCTCCAACCCGGAGTAGTTTAAATACATGGATTAGTTTCCTAATTCTTCCGGATAAGGTATTTATGTGATGGTTGAAATTGAGTTTTTCATCCAAATACTCACCCAGGTATCTCAAGTACGGTGCTCTACTTACTGTGGGACACAGGCATGGGGCGTTTCCCAGCTTTACACTACAAGAGTGGATTTTTATGTTGAGTGTAAGGGGAGGCTCGGAGGCTTTAGTTTTGTGGAAGCACAAAAAATGGGTTTTTGCTGCGTTTAATGTAAGAAGGTTTTTGCTGAGCCAGTTGGAAACAAGTTTCAACCCCATTTCTGCGCTTTCGAACACCTTTGACCAGGACTCATCTTGAAATATTAGGGCGGTATCATCGGCGTAACAGGTGACATCTATCTTAGTATTAGTTGAAAATATGTAGTTTATGTCATTTATGTATAGGATAAAAAGTGTTGGGCCAAGAATGCTGTGGCACGCCGTAATGTACAGTATCAGGATTACTACAGTTATTCCCAACTTTCACAATTTGGCTCCTGTCCGTCAGGTAACTCTTGAACCACTGCAGACAAATACCCCTGACACCACATTTCTCTAGTTTTCTAAGTAGTATTGCTGTTGAGACGGTGTCAAAAGCCTTTGCCAGGTCCAAGAATACGCCGACACATGCCTGACCAGTGTCAAGGGCAAAGGACACCTTTTCTAGGAGTTTGTTGACTGCGTCTTCGGTAGACTTCCCCGTTCTAAACCCAAACTGGTTGTCGGAAAGTATTTTTTGTGCTTCTAAGTATTGTATCAAACGTCTATTAACTAGTTTTTCAAGAAGTTTTGAGAAGAAGTTTAATAATGAAATTGGTCTATAGTTTAAGGGTTCTGTTTTTGTGCCTGCTTTAAATATTGGTGTCACTGATGCAATTTTCCAGTTATTTGGGAAGATACCCTGTGCGATACTTTGATTAAATATGTGGGCTATTGGTGTGATAATTGATGGTCCTATGTTTTTTATGAGTCTATTATTGATACCGTCTATACCTGGTGACTTGTCATTCTGTAGGCTAATAATCAGGCTTCTAACTTCTTCTGAATCTGTGGGAGACATGAAGAAGGACTGAGCGGAACTTACGTTTGGGGCTGTACAGTTTGAGACGAGCTCTGTTTCGGTTAGGCCTTTACTAGTTAGGATTTTGGTTGCTAGGTTTTTGCCAACATTTGAGAAGGCCTTATTGCATATATTTAGTGACTGTGACGGTGTTGATGCTAGCTGTGTCAACTCTTCAGCA
Source organism: Yponomeuta evonymella (assembly GCA_963969515.1). Lineage (NCBI taxonomy): Eukaryota > Metazoa > Arthropoda > Insecta > Lepidoptera > Yponomeutidae > Yponomeuta > Yponomeuta evonymella. The sequence continues at coordinate 4,789,075 of OZ018354.1, forward strand.
GTGACCCTCTTTTGGTTTAGCTCACATATGTTTTTTATTACACTCCATAGCTTTTTTGGGTTACTTTTATTATTTTCAATTTCATTTCTTTGATGTTGTGCCTTCATATTTTAAATAACTCCTTACAAAAGTTTCTGTATCGGTGATAGGTAATACGAAGGATGTAATTTTTTGGTTGTTTGCGAGTTTCGAGATGGAGTTTGTCCCGATGAAGAAGGCACTTCACGATTCCGGGAGTGATCCATGGTTTTAGTGTATACTTGGATCTAGGAATTTTTATGGTTGATGTATGTTTGCTTTTTGTAGTTTCAATTATCAACATAAGTTTATCAGAGGCCTCTGTGGGGTCAGAAGAATTGAGTACTTCGGTCCAGTCATACGAAGACAGTTCATTAGTCAATGCGTCAAAGTCTGTTTTTGTTGAGAGCCTATTCTTTCGTTATGTTGGGTCTTTAGTTGTGCATATCCCTATTAAAGCAATGTCATGGTCTGTAATCGATGATTTACACACCAGGCCCTCGGTTTTATCTCGGCAGTCTACAAACATGTGATCCAGACATGACCGTTCTCTTGTAGGTACTGTTATTGCTGGGATCAAGCCAAGCTCGGACATTAAACAGAGATAATCGTTCACTTTGTGGTCTTCTGGCTTCAGGATATTGATATTGATATCACCCACCAGGACAAACTTCGATGAACTTTTAGTTTTTATCTGGGCTTCTAGGGACTGCAGAAAATTGTCAAGGTTGTCAAAGGAAGGTGATCTGTAAATTGCGAGTATGGTGTAGTTATTTGGGAGTTCCACCTGCAAGCAGTCTGCCTCCTGAATGGCTGGTTCAGAAAAGGTCACACTCCAGTCCTCTCTGACATACGTCACTACCCCCCCTGCCCTATTATTTATGTCTGTTGTGCCGCAGTGGGAGTATCCAGGCATATTTCTTATTATCGCGCACGTACCCAGGTGACACTCTGTTAGTTCTATTACATCAAAGTCTATGCTCATTCTTGCTAATAACACCAGAAATTCATCAAAGTTTTTTTGCATGCTTCTTATGTTGTAGGTTAGAATTTTAAAGTTTAGATTAGTGTTTAGATTTTGCTTACAGGTTTCGGGGAGCTCAAGTTTCAAACATGGTATGTTTAAACTGTCATCAATATCCAACATTATGTGATGTGTTAACGCCATCTCTGTGAATGATGAGGTGGAAGTTGGTGACAGCTTTTTTCCAGATATTCTAGTCCCCGCACGCAAACCTTCTCGAGCTCATTGTTGTAGGTGTATGTTTTGTTTTTGTTTCTCGTTATTTGACAGGTCAACAGTTCAGCACGCACAGGTTGATTATATATATTAGGTAACATTTTTGTATAATAGTAATATAATATAGATTCTTTGTTTGGTTTAGGGATTTTTGTTATGTACGGTAATTTAAACAAGCCAATAACGGTAGCAGGAATATCAAGCCAAGGCAGCAGGATTAAAGTCTGTAGCTGCGGCAGGGTAAGTTGGCGAGTCACACAGTTTCTCCAGCACCTCGTGGGTGCGTACTTGGATAGCCGGCCTACCTTCTCGTTGACGCAAGAGCACGGTGCCATCATGAGTCCAGCAGTACTTGAAGTCCCTTTCGGCGGCAAACACACGGGAGTCTCGAAATAACTTCCGATTTTCTCGCGTAAGGCGTTCGTTGATGTACACCTTCTGCGCAGGACCATTAAGTTCGAGATCAGCAGTTGTAAGGCCTCTTCTACTCTTACTGGCTATTATTACTTCATCATGTTTAACTTTTCTTACCATTCTAACCACCACATTCTAACCACCACCACAATTTTCATCAAAGTCTTTAACAAACACTGCTTTACCGTGCTTCGGTTGACAGGTCTACGGGTTTCTTGGACGCACGTAACGCCGCAGTGTGTTGAGCGGGTGAATAGAAGTGCATGACTTAAATAGACATTCTAACGTTCGCTCCACACGTTAATGAAAGAAGTTTATTTAAAAACGCCATTTCGGTAGTCTCTAAAAAACATAAGTTTTACACAGATTAGGATTCTTTTTAGTTTGTTTTGATGACGCACTTCCGTGAGCTTAGGCGTCAACTCGCCCTCAACTATGTTATTCACTATAAAAATTAATTAAAGCAGCCCAAATCGAAATATTCGGCTACGGATCTCAAAAATACTTATTTTCTCGAAAAAAAGAATAGGCCTAATTAGGACAATATCTTTTTCATAAGCATAAAGGTTGGTCAGCTGTTGATTGTACCTATTTAAAGGTGCCGCGTCTCTACGCTCGGCCATTTTAAAAACACTTCTTATTTCAAAAAGTAAAATTCTTTCGCTCCATTTGTTTGGATGTTACTCTGATCGGAAACAAATGTGTCCATTACCCTTCGTTTTCATTTTTCAAAATAGTACAGTACCGATTTTTCAATCTAGCACAGTTAAGGAAAGCGACTAGGCAATTTGTATCTCGCTCACACATTGTATTCGGAAATATTGTAGGAGCAAGAGGCAAATAGATTTACAGGCCCCTTCTTTAATTAAGTGTATAAATGAGATTCACTAGCGCCACCAATGAAAAAAAAACCCGGCCAAGTGCGAGTCAGACTCGCGCACGAAGGTTTCGTACCATTATCAATACATCATTACACACAAAGATCGACAAAAAACGGCAAAAAATGTCGTTTGTTGCATGGGAGCCCCCATTAAATATTTATTTTATTTTAATTTAATTATTTAGTTTTGAATCGAATATAGAACTAAATATTTTGTGAACATTTCATGCGTCTACCTGTTGCCGTTATTAATATCAAGCAAAAATGCCAAAAAAATTACGTTTGTTGTATGGGACACTCACAAAGGAGTGCAATGCACCGTTTACACAATTTCCTGCTTTTACTCTTCTTGAATAAAGGTTAATAATTATTATTATTATTACAGTATTGGTTGTTGATAAAAAATATATGCTCATTAGTCGTTGCATGCATGCGTTCCGGTTTTGGGTACTTTTATCTTCACCTTTGCTAATACATGTCGTACGTAGAAGTATTAATTAGTTTCTAAATTGGTAATTGGAAACGAATGGGCCCAGAGAGGTGAGCAAGAATCATCACTGACTGGGTTCCACGCGACGGATATCGCAAACGTGGCCGACACGTGGCAGGAGGTCGACCTTTTTCTAATAAGGGTGGGAGGGAGTCTTGATAGTTCTTACGTAAGCTCACAAAACGTGCAAAGTTAAAATTACAGTCCGAAAAATAAAAAATAAAAACCGACTTCGGAACACTAAAAAGTTAGAAATAATTGAAATAATTAGAAGTATGTATACATGGTTGCCTCACGATGTTTTCCTTCACCGCTAGCGAGTGGTGTTGCTACTATAACTTCACGAACGTACTTAACTTGGAAAGAAAAGTCATAGGTACATGCCCGCACTGGGAATCGAACCTGGGTCTCCCGCTTCCGAGTCCAATGTTCTACCCACTAGGCTACCACCGCTCAATGTACAAATAATAACTAAATAATAAGAACTTCCTCACAACACAATTGCTGGTCCCGGGTCCTAACTGGGATACTCAGTGCTATGATAACCAGGCAAGGATATGAAACACATGGAAATACTCAATCTAAGGCCATTTATAAAATGAAATAAGTTGGTCATGTTTCCTACTGAGGTAAGTGAGATAAACCCACAGAAGCGACTAAACTAAACTGTTTATGGTTTCTACGCCTTACTTTAGTGGGGTTTACCGCCCCCGAGCTCACGAGCGTTTGATGACCGCGTCCCTAGTTCAAGCGCTGAGGTATGTGAATAGCTCAGACACTCAGGTTTCCTCACGATGTTTTCACGGTTAGCTAGTGGTATTGCTTAGACAAGTGAATAGCGCACGGTAGTACTCGGTTCTAATCGAGTACCTAAACATATCAATTATTTTTAGGAATCCCTGAAAATGCGTTTCGTTTTCAAGAACAGACAAGTAGGGTTGCCACGTGTGTTCAAAGCAAAATCAACTAAATTTTGTAGAAAAAAATGTAAAAAATCAATGCCTACTGCTGACGTAATCACCATATAGACTCCCTCCCCCCACCTCCCGTGTCATCAATAAGAAGCTAAGCTAAGATCCCCCGCTCCCCTGCAGTGCTTATGTAATACATGAATGGCCCCTTATTCCGCGATGTCAATTTTCAAATAATCCGAATACAGACCCTGCGCTAAAGTTTCTTTCATTTTATCACTCCTTTGCTTCGGTCCTTTTTCGGTTTGCCTTTGCGTAGAGTATTTTTATATTCTTACACTGGATTTTCTAGCGGACGATGAGTTTTTTAAGTGTACATTCGAGGTAAGATTGTTCTCGGCTGTACAATTCTGCTTTTACTTTGCCTGATTGTTCTGGATGAGAACACACCTTTGATGTCTGACAAAGGATCTCACTAGTTACGCAATACCTCAAACTACCTCTTATTAAATCATCGATCAATTCGTAGTCAGTGCCGCGTTTCATAAAACTTCAATTGATAATAAAAATAATTCGACGTACACTGCGTGGCCGTCTTTTCCTACTTGCATAACATAACACAACATAAGCAGCTTATATACGTCTCACCGTAGGGCACAGGCCTTCTCTTTTCCTACTTGTTAATCTGTAATTAATGTTCATCGAATTGTCATAGTAAACCATGAATTGTAGTTTTATGTTATGTAGCTCTGAAAGGCATGAGGGAGATTTTACATGGCTTTTTTACCACTACAGGCAGGATTTTTTAAATTAGTATATATTCTTCATCATGAATCTTTTAGGACATAGTAAAAGATAAATAATGAAGAGGGATGGCACAATATAGTAATAAAGACAAGGAGCGAGAGAGGTCACATAATTAACCAAGTAAACAATCTACACGCTGCGCACTGAAGTTAACTAGAAGCCAGTACCCAGTTAAAGCGAAGCAGTTTAAAATATGTCTCCATTGTAAATTTTAATAAACATTGAAGCGGTGGTATCGTGGCGGTAGAACATTCGGGAGGTCGTGGGTTGGAATCCCGGCATTTACCAACGACGTTTGTTTCTAAGCGAACCCGATTAGAATATGTCTGGATGTAGCCAAGCCATATATGACACAAATTGTAGCCAAGCCATATATGACTGTTCCGTTCAATATAGAGTGAATATTCTTTCTTGCATGTTCTGGCATGTATATTGACTTTGCATGACTTTCTTTTCTAAGTTACGTATTTTGTGGTGTTATGCTAGCACACAGCAGTAAAACATGCTGAGTTGGAGACCCTTTTTTGTTGTCACGTAAGCACCGGAGGCGTTTGGAGTCCGGGATGGCTGGGTGCCATGTATTACTGTATGGTACCCGGCTGCCTTCGACTCTATCTGCCTCACATGTTCTCTTCACGATTGTTTTGTTTTTATTTTTGTTTTGTAGAAGTTTGTGTATTTTGTTTGTGTACCTTCGTGTTTACTTTGTATTTCCGAGACAATTTAAATAAATGTATTTTTTCTTTCTTTTAACACCACTCGCTAAGAGTGAAGGAAAAGATCCTGAGTAAAACCTGAGTATCTGAGGTGTACACATTACCTTAGCGCTTCATCATCATCATCATCATCATCACCCATTTGACCCCCATTGCAGGACATAGGCCTCCCTCATGGTTTTCCAAGCTTCCCGGTGTTGTGCCGCCCGCATCAAGCGACTCCCCGCCTTAGAGCTCGAAATTTCCAATCCGCGGTAGGCATGCGTGGTCATTAAGCCCATTTTACAGAGACATAAAAAATATCTATTCTAGGAAAAAATATCGAAATCGTAGGTTCCGATGAATCGCGCGCTTGGTTGTCGCGTACATCATATCGGTCTGTCTCAATGAATTGATGTGTGCGTGTGCGTTTTAAACGTTATGTATGTAGGTGATAATGTCGCATTACAAATATTGTAATGTGCCAAAATGCCAGAATACGACTTTATTGATAGCGCAGTTATCTGCGCCGGAAAAACATTTTTTTCGGGTTACACACGGCGAAAAAGTTGATATTTTTAATACTTATCATTTCAAAAACTACAAAAGAACACCCGAATGCCAAATATGTTTAAAAAATATAATCACTCAAAGAATCGGACTTTTTTCTTCCCGTGTAACAGAAAAAAATATTCCTCGGTAAAAATTTTGCATGTTTGTTGGCAAATTGATTTGTGTTCCTAAAGTACATACACATAAAGCCTCCTTTTTACGTTCAAATATAAACTTTGAACCAGAATTCCAGTAATTAGGTTTTTAGTTTTTTTCTCGTAGATCCTACCGTAATAGGACGCGATTCGTTTATTTTAGTGTACGACTCGCACCCAAATACGCCAAAATCGTCCGAAAGGGCGTTACCGGGGCATCTTTATGGTCATGAAAATTGCTACTTAATAACCATTTTTATATTAGGGCACAGGATTTGAACATGTAACAAAATGCTATATTCGTAAAGGGAACTTGACGAGGGGTTTAGATATTGTGGTCTAATGTGGACCAAACCTACAAAAAATACGAAATTGCTTGTATTTGGAAAAGAATATAATCATCACGTTAGTACAAAAATTGGCCATATTTTGGTATTTAAATATCATCCGACTAGAATAGAATATTCAAGAAAAAGTCGTATTCATCATAAATTACTCGTACTCTGAAAATGGTACGAATTTTCTATTTCTACGAAAAATTTGGTTTTTTTTTTAACTTTAGGAACACAAATAAATTTTCCAACTAACGTGCTAAATTTTGAACAAGATTTTTTTTTACGAGAACAAAAAAGTTCGATTTTTAAGTACTTATGCTTTATTTGGCACTGAGGTGTCGTCTGTCGTCTTCTATTTGACAAGATAGTCTTTTGTTCATATAATAAAAAATTATCACGCACAAAAATTGGGATCCTATGACGTCACAATAGGAATCAAGACCCGCCGGGCGCTTTTTGAAACAGCAAGTTTAAACTTCTCTAATTTTGGAATTTCTTGATTGATTTGAGTCATTCAAAAAGTATTATGCTTATTTCCTAGTACTAGGAAATCCTATATTTCAGTGTCTGAATGATACTCATTGATTGAAAAAGGTTTGTTTATTCAGGATCGTGACAAGTGGCAAACCCCTTTCTCCACGTAGCACGTACCCCTCCGGGATACAAGTGTGAGTTTGTGTATGTATATAGTATACGTATTTTCGATACACATGTAGTACGGACTCTTGCTGATTGCTCCTTGCATTAAGGTCGATAATAATGGTTTTTGATTCAAGTTTAAAGCTAGACCTCTCCTGACTGTCTTATTTGTCCCTGAAGCGGGACTCTGGGCTTACTATCGAAGACATTGCAATTAGTTTTTGTTGCAATTTCCTGTTATACAATTAATATTTACTTATGTGAAATTAACGTATTATAAATAATTAAATTTTTGACTCAGAGCGTATTGTGTTACATCAAGTTATTGTGCTTTTAATCTAGATTTATAGATAGAGAATCGCTCGTAGCCCCGGCTGCCTGAGTGATCTTAAACGATCACGAAGGTTAAGCAACACAGGGCGCGTTCAGTGCATGGATGGGTCGCCGTCTATGCCTAACGCTAGTGGCATTTTTCCGAGCGGTTCCGTGCTTCGCAAGGCACGTTAAGCTGTTGGTGCCGGCTGCCGTCGATAGATGGCAGTCGTTAAGCCAAGTCAGAGGCCTTAGGGCGGCTTGACAACTTCTGATAGTAGACGAGCCACTAGTCTACAAGCCTCCACCAATCCGGACTTGGCCTCCGTGGTGGAGTATGGCCTATACCTTCCTCAGGGAAGAGACCCGTGCCCCTCGGTGTGGACATAATGGGTTGATGATGATGAATCTAGATTTGAAACGCGAAAACACTATTAATGACGGTGTCGTTACTAAGTTAGTAAAAATTCGAATAGTCTTATCTGTATTTTTGCAAACTATGTGACGTTATGGCACAACTAATCTTAGAACAGCATCACTGACAGCGTTTTTATCTACATAAAAACTTGATTATATTCTTATTATTGCACTAATCCGTGCCAAGGACAATTTTAAAAACCTATTTAGAGGCAAAAAGTTCCACCCATGCTGGGACTTCAACCCGCGACCTCTGGCTAACCGTGCCAGCGCTCTCCCTGCTGAGCTAATGGGCAAGTGCAGGCAACAGCGAAATTTCGAACCTCTTTACAAACTCTCTGTATTACGTACAGGCAGCGACAACAACATCATCTACAATCATCATCTAAATTTACAAGTGATGTAATAGTAGATTTTACAACAAGTGCACAAAATGAACCATCTGCGACTTTTCGCCTTCGGCTCGGGCTGATAGTAATGTCGAGGATAAAATGGTATTGTGGACGAGTTATAAACTCTGTTTCTTACTTCGATTGCGAGGAAATAAAACAGAAGTATAATTTAGCAAATTGAAGAAATTAATAAACGCACGAAAAAACATTTTTTTTTAATCTTACGACATTGATATTAGGCTTGGGCTGCAGACCTATATAGCCTAGTATTAAATTAATTTTGTAATAATCATCATTATGATGTAATAATAATTTTCTTAAATTAATTAAATAACCTACCTTACTTGAATTAATATTTTAATATATGTTATGTCTTAAAAAACACATAAGGCAAATAAATTAAAGTAAATATTATAAAATAACAAATTTTATCTATGAACTTCTTATTGTGTTTGGCTATATGGCTCATTTTCTTTGCCTTAATACAGATACATTTATGAGTAGATACGTTAATGCACTTGTGCAGAAAATTCCATTTTGTGCATCCTTTATCCTGCACAAATAAGCACTTTCAGAGCACGATAAGCGAAAATTACTTTAGCCAGATATCGCAGCCTGTACATAATACAGAGAAGTTTGTAAAGTGGTTCGAAATTCCGCTGATGCCTGCACTTGCCCATTCGCTCAGTTGGGAGAGCGCTGGCAAGGCTAGCCAGAGGTCGCAGTTTCAAGTTCCGGCATGGGTGGAATTTTTAGCCTCTAGATAGGTTTTTATAAAAAGTGGAATTTAGAATTTAAGTTTTTTTAAGATGTAATAGAATACATATTAATTACCAACTTATTGACATACATTACACAGTTCCGTCATACACTATCTGTCAAAATTCTATTTAACTTAAAGTTGTGCAAGCCGGCCTAATTTGACAGATTTGTCAAAGGATGTTCTGGGTTAATGTTGTTTCCCTTTTTCGGGGAATGTATGCTATTTTCAATCGACGTCAAAAAAGAATGAGGTTCTCGAGGTTAATATTTGTTTAAATATGTTCCATTATAATATTTCACCGATTGAATTAGTTCTTTTTTGTTATAAAGTGTGGTCTCATATAAATTTGATCATAATCTATTGGTGGGATTTGTAAGAAAAATATCGAACTCTTTTTGTTAGCGCAGTAGTTTTTGAAGACGTTTTTTTTTTAAATACCAATTATACAATGTGTGTTTAAATTGCGAAAGCTCAGCAAAGACTTTCCCTTAAAGCGAATCTGCAACCGCCATCACGCTCCGCCACGCTTAACATGCAAATACGTATTACAATTAAACGAAACATGCTGGAACTTGGCTTTAATTTGTTTCCGTTTGTTTCTAGCTGAAACTACTCTCCAAGTAACCATACACATGAGCCGCTTTTACATATACCTGGGGCAGAGTTGTTCAATAGAGGCATTATTAGTATGATTAGCGAAGTATTTCCTAGTCGGTTTTTAAACATGGTGCCAGGTACAAAAAAAATCTAGAGTTCATTCAATGGACAATGGCCCCGAGTTCTAGCTGGTACAAAAACGCTGGCATTCAATGTGTTAATTACAGTCAGCCCATCCTATGAATGCGATTTTTTTATTTTATTTTGCGGTGGTCCAGTGGTCTTAGGTAGTTAGGTAGTTACTCGTACCAACTTATGTATTAGATTTAAAATGATTTGAGAAAGAGATGATTTGAGAAAGGGTAGATTTGAGAAATGATGGTTAGAGTGCTGATTTTTCTTGCTGTCTTTTTCCCCACTATACAACTCGACCCGAAGACAGCGATAACATTTTTAATTGACATTCAACAAACAGAATGTAAATTCTTTATGTTGAAATAAATTTCTGATTAGTATTTTCTCTTGTCAAAGCACTAGATATAATAAAAACTGTATTTGCACGGATATAAGCGGTATATCCGGGAAACGGAAATAAACGAGTAACAATATCCGTGCAAATTCGGTTTATATTTTAAATTTCTGATTTCTAAGACTGTGTACCTAATCTATAATGGTTTTTATTGCGAAGAACTTTGTGGAGCGCAGTTTTTGTCGGGTACAGGTATTAATAAATTTGTTGATTTTGTTTCTTGTTTACGTATAATTTACAAGAGATTGAAAAACCGCTTTCATCAGAAAAGAAAATTTAAGTATCCTCCGAAGGATGTCTGTAGATCACCTTCTCTAATTGGAAATTTAATCGGGGTCATTACGTACGAGCGAGCCAAGGAAGAAGCGAGTTAAGTAGCGTGGTACCTACCTTGGATAAGAACTAGTAGATATTGTGCACTGTCTCCTAGCGAGCTATGGATACCTACATCTTGTAGTGGCTGTTGAGTTCTCTTCTAACGAAGCAGTCCGTTTAGACCGTGCTAGTTTACTTGCCTAACATTTAATATTTGCCTTAACATTTGCCTAGTAATTACATTCTTTTTGTTGCACTAACCCGTGCTGAGGACAATTTAGAAACCTATTTAGAGGCTAACCTATTCCGATGTAATAATCTAACTGCAAAGTGGGTGACTCGGGGCTGCAAGTAATGTAAATTACTTCGGCAAGATGTCGCTGCCTGTACGTAATTCAGAGAAGTTTGTAAAGAGGCTCGAAATTTCGCCAATGTGTGCACTTGCCCATTAGCTCAGTTGGGAGAGCGCTGGCACGGTTAGCCAGAGGTCGCGGGTTCAAGTCCCGGCGTGGGTGGAATTTTTAGCCTCTAAATAGGTTTTTAAAATTTCTCTAGTATTTAATAAAATTAGGGTTTTCTTAATTGTATCGTAGAACAAACTTGGTTGAAAATAGCTTTTTGCAGGTTAAGTAGAAGTAAAAAATATAGTCGTTGATGTTAAAAAAGATATTCAAGTAGAAAAATCACAAAATAATATCAAGATTATTATTTTTTATTATTGGACTGGTATTCCGCACACACTTGACAGTGACAGGCAACGAGATGTTGCAGTCTATTCTTTGGAAATAAGTGCTATTATTAACAAATCCATGAGGAACCGCGTCCGAAATCTTAGAAGATGCTCAATAGAAGATTCCTCAAGCTTGAAGTTCGAACCACGTCAGTAAATTAAATTCAAAATCTCAATTAAATAATAAATAAATACCGACTTCAGAATACAATAATAATTTGGAGACGGTGCACAAAATTTATTTGCTGGCCATGTAGCTCGGCACCGACTCCTATTTATTATTGTATTCTGAAGTCGGTTGTTAATTTTTTAATTTTTTTTTTCGAATATTAAAGACTTGGGGACGGTAAAAAAATATTGCTTGATGCCAATTTGTATGAAACATGCACCGATTACTAAAGGATTGCTCACATCAGACTTAATTGGGTAATATCAATTGAAGAGTTCCGTTCTCCATCTCCAAAAGTTTTCATTAGAGCCAAATTAAAATAAAATACGACCTTTCGTCAACTATTTGACCATAATCAAACAAAAAAAAACCGGCCAAGTGCGTATTGGGCCAAGCGCAGCGTAGGGTTTTTATCTGCTTTGCTGAACTAACAACTTCATCACAGTAATTTTCAATGGATTTAGTACGAAATTGTCCTTTTATAAGTTGGTCGCCTATTACTCGTTAACTTGTAAAGCCTACTTACAAGTTAAGGAAGCGGAGGGGACGCCCTACACTGAAAAAAAATTGCGTTTTAAAGCTTAGTGTATCGTAAAAAAAATGGTCTTCCTACACCCACAGTATTTTAAAAAGAACAATCTCATGATACCCCACACTATGGTGTAAGCGAAAAACACATCACTAATTAAATAGGTGCAGGGAAGGTATAGGTATCCTAAAAAAAATTATACAACATAATGTTAATAAATAAATAAAATAAATAAATTGAATAAATAAATAAATAACAAACTATTTGTAATATCTTTCACCTGGTTGTGCAATAAAGTGTTCTCTATCTATCTATCTATCTATCTAAATTAAAAATTAACTTAAGTTTATTTTGGGCCACCTTACTATTCATGTATTCTTAAAGTAACATGAATATTCATAGAAGATAATTTATTAATGGCACGCAAGTTTTGTGTTGCGAGCAAGTTATTTATAAATACTGAGAACAGTTACTGGAACTTAATAATCCCTCAACGAGGGGTCAAAAACCTAATAATCGGGGTTTTCATATTGTTATTCTTAGTCACTAACAATTATTTGATGGTTTAGATCAATATGATATTTACAAATAGATAAATAAACTTGCTTAAAAGAAAATATTTTATTAATATTTTTTAAACCAACTTTTCTTTTTATCAAACCAACCTTTGATGTACGCTTGCCATACAAAATTAGTACTGGGGCTTTCAGGTGAAAGGCGGCACGAACGTCGAGAATCGTTCAAATTAAATAAAATTTAATTTACGGTTGTTTTGATGTCTAATAGAAGAAATAAAATGTTGTAAGCGTTACAAAAAACGGACTTAAGGTTTTTTTTTGACACCATAGCAATAAAACTGCCAATTGTATACAATTAAGAAATCACATAGATAATTCTTTTTGTTCTGGTTGTGTTTTTGTTATACAGTGTTCTCTACTATCTGTCACACGGTTAACTCTATCGCAGTGCACTTACAGGGTTTCATGTCCCTACTTAAATAAAATACCTACAAATACCACCTGAACTCCCACAATGTACATGAGCATAGCATATTATAAGCATAGCATATCATATTATAGCAAAGCATAAGAATTGTACTGTATCAGTCTTATATATCATGGTAAGACGATAAGTTTTTAAGACGATATCCCGCCATAAATCGGATTAAACTCGGTCTTAAGAATGTTTTAGAATTTTGTGAAATCAACTTCTTATAAATAAGACTGAATATATTTACAAATTTACACTGTGCCCTACAGTGGGACGTAGTATATAGACTGCTTATACATATGCATATTTACAAATATAATGTCATGTGTTCTGGTGTACCATAAATAAACAATATTCTTATCGTATCTTATGATAAGCGGTGGTAGCACAGCAATAGACCGCCTCTCATTCGGGAAGCCGTGGGTTCGAATCCCGGCATGTACCAAAGACATTGCTTTCTAAGTTACGTACATTTCTGAGGTTGTAGTACAATGGCACTCGCTAACTGTGAACGAAAACATCGTGCATCGTGAGGATACCTGAGCGTCTGAGGTGTTCACGCTTGAAATTGCCAATCCGTGGTGGGCGCGCGTGGTAATTAAGCCCATACCCTCTCTCTCTCTCTCTCTCTCTCGGAGAGAAGGCCTGTGCTCTGGGACGCATAAAGGCTACATAAAAAATCTTATGAATAATCACTGGACCGTCTAAACGCGGCCCCGCAGCAAGAACCACCCTCTATTAGACTGCACGCGTCATGGAGCTGGGACAATGCCACGAGGCGAGCTCACGACTTCCTTGCGTTGCAGGAATCGTCAAGATTGCAGCGTGTACTCTGCAGCCCCTATTTGCTGACGACGTTACCGGGGCCACGTTTCATAAAACATTAAGATTACACATTACATAAGAGCGGTGGTAGCCTAGTGGGTAGGACATTGGACTCGGAAGCGAGAGACCCCGGTTCGATTCCCAATGCGGGCATGTACCTATGACTTTGTTTTCTAAGTTATGTACACTTGTGAAGTTATAGTAGCAATAACACTCGCTAACGGTGAAGGAAAACATCGTGAGGAAACCTGAGTGTCTGAGCTATTCACAAACCTCAGCGCTTGAAATCGCCGATCCGCGGTGGTCCGGGGGAAGTCCCACGTCCTTCCTATGTACCCCAAGCCCTAGACACTGCTTAATAGACAAAAATGCTTATGTTGATGAAACATTAGCTTAGATTAGATTAGATTTATACTCTTTATTGCCCACCATACACCCAAGGACACTGTTAAGTAAGTGGACAAAGTGGATATTATACATTTCATTCATTAATTTGTATCTTGGGAGCTAAGTTGGTAAGATAAGACGTATCTTTCACTACACGATCCATTATCATCTAAATGTATATATATCTTCTTCTTTTACTTAGAAAACAAAGTCATAGGTACATACCCGCACTGGGGATCGAACCTGGGTCTCTTGCTTCCGAGTCCAATGTTCTACCCACTAGGCTACCACAATTCGAATCCCACGCTAAGGCGAAAGCTCAGCTTATTAATGAGCCATAAATAAATACACGTGCCGCAGCCACTCTGAGCAACAATACACTAATAATAAAAGCCGGCTAATGTAGCAGCTCGTAATGACCACGAGGCTAGGACGTCAGACCTTTCTTTTGTATCCTGAAAATGTGCGGTCGACATCACATCGACTTTTACATACGTGTACTCTAATAAGACTTATTTCAGAGACAGAGAGAAAATATTGATTGATCAATGGATGGACCCACGCGTACCATGCGCGAATTGACGATTATACGCGCTGAGGTATAGATAAATCGGCTGCCTCACGTGCATGAAGGCGTGAGTTCGAATTCTGACGTGATCCAGACTTTTTTCAGACCGCTCTCGCTAATCGCGAAGGAAAACATCGTGAGGAAATATGAGTGACAGATGATGATTATGATATATCAAATCCTAGAAACAAAATGTACCTTGTACCCTACAAAGGCAGAAAAGCCACTTCTAAGATGGAGACCACCCCCTTTCACTGCAGTTTTAAAATATTTATTTGAATAGTGTAAAACTCCTCTTGATGTAGCGAGCCACATAATAGACGATCGCTGTGAAAACGACAGAATGTTTCGATAAATCTAGCCGGCGAGTTTTCTAGCACGTGTTTCTGGCAGCGTAAATAAGTCTAATACAATTTGTCCATGAACTAGAGCTGGTGCCGGTGCGAGGAAGAAAAGTGTTTCTTTGAAAAGAAAAGCAAACTGGAATTTTCTCGTGTGAAGGAAAACTTCACGAGAAAACCGGAGTGCTCAGACACACGATTTTTGTGTAAAAAGAAAGAGGTTTCCAAAAAGGCTAGTTCAAATCATTATCCTGTTACATTATGACCTTGAAAAGGACAATTAAAAACCGTTGTGATGGTAGTCCGATCGGGGCATTTAGAATTGTACAGATTAAGGCTTTAGGCTAACATTCTATTTTGTTTTATTCCAAAATTTACATAGATCTTATATTAAAAAATATATTAATTTTCTCAAAATGATTCCACAAATAAAACAATGTGAATAGTCATTTGAAATGTGTGCCGTTTGTTTGAGGTATATGGCGTGGGCCACACAGAAACGAGTCTTTGTATAGAGTCACAAAGCACAGTCCTTGCTCTGTGGTCGCTCTGTCGTCTGTGACTCTACACAACGCGTCGCGTCTTTTCCACGCCACACGTCCTTTCTGTGTGGCCCACGCCTATCGCCTCTTAAGGAAACTATAAATTTTTACGGGATATTATGGGACCAACTCTAAAATCACCAATAAATACCTTTCAATTCCGAACTAAATAATTTTGATACGAGGAAGTTAAACTTCCATAAAACACTATCACTTGTCCTGGTCCCAAACTAGGATACCCTGTGCTATGGTAACCAGGCGAGGACATCACAAACATGAAAATACACCCAGAGTGAGGCCATGTGTACAAATGTATGGCGGCCGGATGTAGTTGGTCTCATAATAATATTTTTTAATTTATGATGCTGGCGTTACCTTGTTAGTCTATGCCCAACAGTGGGCAGTTTTTGGACTGTTTCTTAGATAGATAGAAGTTATGCCGTAACGGTAACTTTATGTTTCAAAGTTTTCTAGATTTATACGATCAAATCTATGTTTTCTCTACATAGATTTATGGAATGAGGAACTTGCGTCTGTCTTAGATTGGAGTGACATTGCTTTTATACCGCAGAAGGCATATTCTAAAACTTGGGTGAAATTAAAAAATAAAACCATAAAAAGAGAAAAAAAGTTTTTTTCAGAGTTTTCCGGATCAGAAAAATGCAAAAACTAAAGTTAAGTACTATAACAATAAAATACTTAATAAATGTAGTGTTTTCATTGAATTCTAAAGGTTTTCTTAGAAGGGTGTAAATGCATAGAAACATAATTTTACGTCATAACTCAAATACTAATAAACGCTTCATCATACATTATAAAGCGTTACGTGCAAGTTGTGACGTCATAGTTTGAGCCCGATGTGTATGGCACGTTTCAGAACCAAGTAACTATATTGACTTTTCGACGCGTTATATTATGAAAAGTCTGTCTGTTTAATACTCTAAACATCAAGGCTGGCTGGAAGAAATTTCTCTTGAAATAAGTCCGCCCTTGCTCATAGTCTAAGACAATCATATTTTTTTAGGTGCAAAATTTTGTATTTTGTGCAATAAAGTGTAACGAACAAAGTAGGTATTAGTCGCAGAGAAAAAAGATTTAAAAGTTAATCCCCTTTATATTAAATATTTTTTTAATGCAAGTTCTCTATTAAAACCAGCCATGCATAAGGTATAGGTTTGAGAATAAAAATTTAAGCTTCGGGGTTTTTTGTCCATTTTTCTCCACAACGACGTACCTAGATCTTGAAATGGACACAAATTTTTAACTTGTAGTGGCAGTTTCTGTGCTATTTGGAATAAAACACTTTCGGTCTTACTTATAAAGAACACTATTCTTTAAAAAGCTGATTAAAATAGTCTGTGGTGGCGATTTCACAAGGAAAAGACGTAACCACAGATTAAATAAACTGATTCTTAGGAGTGCTTTAGAGGAATCGTGTTTTTATAAATAAGGCCGTTTGACTATAACTTTGTATGATTTCGGTAGTTCACCTCACTACCGCATCGTAAATTAAATACTACTCTGGTTAGCTAATCTTCTCCTATCATTCTTTTCGTATCATTCCCGTTTCAACGCTTAGTAAACAGGAGCTTAGTTTAGAGGGTGAGATTTTGTTAATTATCCCGAGCTAAATAGGATTAGCCTCCTGGGCAATTACGTCGCCAACCGTAAATAGCTAAAATAGCTAAGCGTTTACGTATTGAGCTAATATTTCGTATGCCCGTTTTATCAAAAACTATCTTAGGACAACCTGAGGTGACTTTTGTTTCGGACCCTCGCTTGCACATTTAATTTTTTGTACAATAAACAAACGATTTATTCATTCTAAGATATTTGAAGGACACATTTAAAGGCACTCAAAAAATTATGGAAATCACTTTAAAAATAACATAATCAAATACATGAATAGTATTAATATGTTGACATCGTTTTGCCGATGACATTGTCTCGTTTTCCCCTACAGCTCTTGAACTCCAACAGATGTTGCAAGATCTCAGTGACGCGAGCTTTGAGGTTGGACTGAGGATGAACAGATCAAAGACTCAGTGTATGACTAACAGCACAAAATGTAGGGTCGAGGTAGATGATACTTACCTAGGCCAGATAGTCTCCTTCGAAAACAGGCGAGACAAGGAGATCGATCGTCGTATTAACAACGCTTGGGAGAGCTACTGGAGCTGATGAAAGGCGAGCATCCACTTACCCTGAAGTGTATGCTTCAGACTGTGATGGCGATTTCACAAGGAAAAGACGTGACCACAGATTAAATAAACTGACTCTTAGGAGTGCTTTAGAGGAATCGTGTTTTTATAAATAAGGCCGTTTGACTTTAACTTTGTATGATTTCGGTAGTTCACCTCACTACCGCATCGTAAATTAAATACTACTCTGGTTAGCTAATCTTCTCCTATCATTCTTTTCGTATCATTCCCGTTTCAACGCTTAGTAAACAGGAGCTTAGTTTAGAGGGTGAGATTTTGTTAATTATCCCGAGCTGAATAGGATTAGCCTCCTGGGCAATTACGTCGCCAACCGTAAATAGCTAAAATAGCTAAGCGTTTACGTATTGAGCTAATATTTCGTATGCCCGTTTTATCAAAAACTATCTTAGGACAACCTGAGGTGACTTTTGTTTCGGACCCTCGCTTGCACATTTAATTTTTTGTACAATAAACAAACGATTTATTCATTCTAAGATATTTGAAGGACCCATTTAAAGGTACTCAAAAAATTATGGAAATCACTTTAAAAATAACATAATCAAATACATGAATAGTATTAATATGTTGACATCGTTTTGCCGATGACATTGTCTCGTTTTCCCCTACAGCTCTTGAACTCCAACAGATGTTGCAAGATCTCAGTGACGCGAGCTTTGAGGTTGGACTGAGGATGAACAGATCAAAGACTCAGTGTATGACTAACAGCACAAAATGTAGGGTCGAGGTAGATGATACTTACCTAGGCCAGATAGTCTCCTTCGAAAACAGGCGAGACAAGGAGATCGATCGTCGTATTAACAACGCTTGGGAGAGCTACTGGAGCTGATGAAAGGCGAGCATCCACTTACCCTGAAGTGTAAGCTCGTTGACATGTGCATCCTGCCAATCCTAACCTACGGTGCTTGCCAAAGGGCCATGGAGCGCAGCATGCTAGGCTTAAAAAAGATTGACAAAATCCGGAAAGTTTGGCAAAAATCGTCACCGATTGGGTGCCGTGCGATGGCCACCGGCCACATATTTACCTTGTACTTGTATTATTAGACGATATTACTTGCCAAATTTCATAGTTCTAGGTCAACGGGAAATACCCTATAAATGTAGATTCCCTTGAGTTCGTCGAAATATACGTTTTTTTGCGGTATAAACAGGCGTATTTTATTCATGTTAACTTAGAAGTTTGATTTTTTCACAGCTTCAAGGGACTGTAGACCTGATTATATGATTTTAATTTCAACTCGATACCTCCACGCGTTCCTGAGATAAAGGGTCTTGACAATGGGTGAGGAGGTTAACTTTCATCCAAAAATACGAATCCAGAGAATTCTCTTTCAACATTTTGTCTTTCTGTTGGAATTAGTGTGCAACTGGCTTCATTTGGTAATCTGGTCATGGCACACAGTGATAAAGGGCTCAAACAGACTAAGCTTTACTGGAACCACAGAGGCTGAAACTACGTAAATTATATTCCAAATTCAGTGTGCAAGTGAGATGTAGTGAACAAACAGTGGTTTTAAATGAATCCAAGGTGAAGGAAGTTTAGAAGGTGGTGGCAAACCGAGGAGAAAAAATCCTTTAACAACAATATGAAGATGATTTCTCATGTGTATGTTTGATTTGATTTTCTTTTAACAACGTTACTTGGTTATTTTTCATGCAAAGGAGGTAAATTTCCAATTTTACGTTACTAACAATGGACAAAAAAAACACTACTACATTTCACTGCGAAAAATTTTAAAATGTCACAGATGAAATGTGTCCCATAACCTATAATTTCCTCGCAGCTATATTATTTTGGCAAAATGGGCTCGATCAGTTCCTGACGACCACTTTATCGCAAATAATAAGTTGATCTGAGGCGGGATTGGGCTGAACACATGATGTCTCAAAGTTCTTTGCACTGATAATCTCTACTCCCTTGCGATAAGAGCCATCCAAAGTCCATAATGTGAAACTCTCGACCAGTTGCTGAGTGTACGTAAAGCGTGGCACACGGAAACAGAAAGACTTATCGTGTTCTTCTTTAGTTTTTAGAAGCTTTCTATTTATGTACCCAGTAAGTAAGCCACAACTTCGTTGAGTGAGAAATCTAAGGAAATCTAAGGTCGACTTACTCACTTAAATAGATGAATACTTATCCAAGTAGCTTATTGTGACAGGATAGAAAGCTAAATGACATATATTTAAAAAAATTATATCCAGCTCTGCTAATTTTCTACCGTTGTGTGAATTATCCGAATTCGCAGAGTATGCGTGACATCTAAAAATTAAAACTGTGTTAGTAACTTTAGTATTATTGTGATATTGATGATGATGATTGTTCCGACCGGTTTCGGCCATGGTGACCACTTTGACCCCTAATCAGAGATGTGGCATTGAGGCCTATTTAATGCGTCGACAGCTTCGGTGGTTCGGTCACGTAGGTATCTCGTATGGCGGAGGAAAGAGTGGCGAAGCGCATCTTCTATTGTGATATTAATAGATTAAGAAGACAATTTTTTTTGTTTTCTCATTTTGTGCCCCAGACCTCTGCTCAAACGGTCCGCAATGATTCTCGACGATTTTTCTCCGCTACACGTTCAGGAGTTTAGGTCCGAAAACGTCTTATTTAATTTTGGTAATAATTTATCTACGTTCAAAAAATGCGGAGTAATGTATGAACGTTGAATTAGAGCTGCCTGATATAGGTCAAGCGGAAACTGGTGAATTATTATTAATATTAAAAAAGGTGAGTAAATAAGGTCACCATAATGTAATATATATATTGCAAACAACATATTATAATAATAATTATATAACTAAATAGTTTCTGGATATCCCTCTTGAAGAATATTCTTATCTTGTTCCACCATCCATCATTGTCTAGCTGATCAAAAGCAAAATTATGTTTATGTAGCCTATATACGTCTCACTGGCACGGGCCTTCTCTCAGAGAGAGAGAATGCGCTTAATCACAACCCGTGCTCACCGCGGATTGCCATTTCTAGCTCTAGTTCGACTGGAGATTTCCGCATTTAACTTTAGAAAACCAAATCATGGTTAGATACATGCTGGGATTCGAACTCACTACCTCCCGAATGTGAGGCCGGCGTTCTACCGCACCGCTACCACCGCATCTTTATCTCCATATTATAAAAAGCATTTAAGTACTATAAAACTCATGAAATAAGCCCACAGATCAGATCTGTTGACCACGAGTCCGGAGTCTTTTAGTTCCACTATCAGACCCTGACCACCATTATATACACAAAACTCACTTATTTCTATCACACATAAACCCTAACAATAAGCGAATTTATTTTCATGAAGGTTTAATATTTCGTACTGAAATTACCTTCGAAAGATTGAAATTAATTTTTCTTATTCTTTAAAGTACTCTTTTATCGATTTGTGAATTAACCTTAGGAGATACATATATGTCATTGCGGACTTTTTACAGGCCTTTTTAAGATCTTCATCTTTCCTATAGAAATCGTTCATGTATGCTCTTACCGTTGAGATAGGGTTTGTGAGAAAGGCATTCGCTTTGTCGTTTTTTCGACGATTTACGTTGCAAAATTGGTCTCTTCGCAGAGGACCTTTAATTTAATAAGATAATAATAATAATAATAATAATAATAATAATAATAATAATAATAATAATAATAATAATAATAATAATAATAATAATAATAATAATAATAATAATAATAATAATAATAATAATAATAATAATAATAATAATAATAATAATAATAATCTGTAGCCTATGTCCATCCTGAAGAACCATTCTTACTGGTGAAAGAATTTTTAAAATCGGATGAGTTTTAAAATCCTGTTTAGAGGCTAAAAATTCCACCTATGCCGGGACTTGAACCCGGGAGAGTTGGGAGAGCGCTGGCACGGTTAGCCAGAGGTCGCGGGTTCAAGTCCCGGCATGGGTGGAATTTTTAGCCTCTAAATAGGTTTTTAAAATTGTTCTCAGCACGGGTTAGTGCAAGAAAAAGAAAATAATCGGATGAGTTGTTTCAGAGATTACCCCCGACACACAAACTTACATAATAAACTTACAATTATGCAAAATTTTCGTCCTTATAATATTATATTATTCTATTATATAGTGAGAAGTGTAGATGGTACGGAACCATCGAAAGTTCCCCATCATATATATAATATCACGCTTTTCTCAATTTGCTGGCGAAAGTCTCGATAACCCTTTATTGTTTGAAAGGAGTCTCCGTCATGTCCCTGAAGCTCAAATAAAGGACATCCTTCATTTCCGTATAGGATTACACAAGCTACACATGTTTCGCTTATTTACACTCCTTCCTTCGGACATGGCGTGAGCTGCGAAGCGAGAAAAGTGGTCATACACGCTGATTTCTGGCTGGTTTGAAAGCCACGGTTACGTAATTAGTAAATAAAAATGACATCTATCTAGACTATTACTTTTAACAATAGACAAAAATTTATTAAAAAAAAAATATGGTTGAGAAATCTCGTTTCAAAAAATGCGCAAACACTTTACCGCCTGTGCGTCTAACAGAACAATGACCCGCGGACCCGCGGCACGCACACAACGCTCCGAATGGCTACTGATGGTTCTAATTCCCGTTTGTGTCGAGATATTTTTGAAATGTGCGTTTTTTAACAAACTAGCGTACTCGATAGCTCTTGTTGGGCACGTTCGCATGCCATTTTGCCATGTCTTTCAAACCATCCAAAATGAATGGAGGAACAGAGGGAATTAACGGTCTTAATACCAAGAGTGTCCACCGCGGATTGGCGATTTCAAACGCTGAGTTATGTGAATACCTCAGGAACTCAGACTTCCTCATGGCGTTTTTCGTCATCGAGTGGTAGGTGTTACTACTGCAAATTCACAAATACGTAGCTCAGAAAACAAAGCACTCAACGGTAGCTCAGCTGGTAGAACGCTGGCCTCATGTTCGAGATATTGTGAGCAGTGTCAATGACTTTGTTTTCTAAGTTACGTACATTTTATAGTGATACTATATTTTGTAGTGATACCACTCACTAACTGCGAAGGAAAGCAATGTGGGGAAACCAGAGTGAGATGTTCACATACTATAACGCTTGAAATCGCCAATCCGCGGTGAGCACGCGTGATGATTAAGCCCATACTCTCTCTCTCTCTCTCTCTCTCTCTGTAAAGGCTTGTGCCCTGCAGTGGAACGTTTGAAGGCTTTTGTTGTGTTATTTAGAAGCTAGCTATTTAGGGCAAGACAACAAGTACCCGAAACCGGCGTGATGAATGTTGAAAAAGCGAAGGAGGTCTGTCAGGATCGTGGCTAGTGGCAAACCTTGGTCTCTGTCTCCCCAAACGTGATACAGGAGTGACTTTATGCGATGTATTTAGAAGCTCAGTAGAAGTGAAGTGAGAAGCCGTAGCTGGCTAAGGGGTGAAGGTAAATTGATACAATGGGCGAAACAATGACGAACCCGATCGCTTGTAACAAGGTCCTGAAAACAAGGGCCAGAGGTTTTCGTTACTTACTTTGATGTTAAGGCAAGGGCAGTAGGGTGTTAAATTGCATACTGTTGGATAGGCGTATGTTTATGGTGACATATGTTGGGTAGGCATATGTTTAGGCTAGCTTATAGATAATGCTAAGTGGCAGTAAGCTCGCCTGCGTGCAAAATTATGTGTTTAAATGCAATAAAGAATTTTAATAATAATATTTCTACATGTTCAAATTTTATTGGTCCGCAGTTTTCGTAGTAGCCAAAAGCCCGTTAAAGTTAAAACGGCAAACAGCACAGGATATAACTATAATTCCTATATTCCACTTCAAACACGATTTCCCTGGATGTAAACTATTCTTTGAAATACGATGAAATTAAAGAAATAATAATCTGGGAATGGTATAGGTTGAATAATATTTTAACAACGGTTTGTTTAATTTGTGAGATGGAATTTAACTCTGAAATAGTACCTTGTATTTTTTAAGACTCGCGATTCTCATAGTTATCAAGGCGCACAGAGTTCGCCAGGCCAAGTTCTCGGCGGGCCCGCACTGTGCTTATATTTATACGAGTCCATTCGAGCCCTTTTCGACCCGCCTCTATCTTCGAAGCCAGTTATTCACTCAAGTCATACATTCTACAGTCTACCCTTGACCAAGGAGACCACAACGTTGCCGAAACATCGGGAATTAAGGTAAATTATGTTTACCTAATAAATTATTGCTATAAGTAGACCCGCTGAATATATAAAAAGTACGCAAAAAGTACGTAGGTACCTAAAAAGCGAGACACGAGTGATTTTTTTTAATGTAGCCTATAAACGTCCCACTGCAGGGCAACAGGCCTCCTCTTAGACAGATTATGGGCTTAATGACCACGCGTGCCCACCGCGGATTGGCAATTTCAAGCGCTGAGGTATTCCTGCTACACATTCTCCTTAATGTAAAGAACCTTTTAAATGTCCGATAAATTTTTATTATCGTCTATATACTACAGATTAAACTGTCAAACAAAAACCTTGACCCTCGTTTACCCGCCAAAGGATACCGTGGGGGTCGTTTATTTTCCGATCTTCCGATATACGTAGGTACTATAAAATTGATCGAAGACTTGATCACAGCACCAATAACTTAAGGAGCTTCTGAAACCGGTTCATTTTCATTTTCTTCATTTTCATAAATAATACTGTAAAATTCAAAGGTTATTCAGTGGTCCACTTTTCGAGAAACACTATTGTAACTGAGCCAAAGTTTTACTACGAAGTATCATAGGCTAAGATAAGATAAGAAGATTCTTTATTGTATACTTTATTGAGCACATGACATAAAAATTTAAAAAATACACTGTACAATTGGCGGCCTTATTCCTAAAAGCAATTTCTTCCGGACATTGCATATATATATATATATATATATATGCAATGGTTTCTGTAGGTATATTGTTATTTATATAAGTACGTATATTAATATTCATATTTGCACCGACTGCCCGTCTCATGCGTAAGCCAAATATGAACCTTATAGCGAAGCTAACCTCTACTAATACGAATTCTACGGGCTAGAAGAATCTAAGGACAACATCATGTAAATTAAAACTTCAAGAGAAACACTAGATGCCCATAGTACAAGTCCGGCCTAGTTTAGGCACCTAGAGATGGGTTATACCACTAATCCCTATTGAAAATCCCCGTTGATGGAGATTTGAGAACTTTTTGTTCACAAGGCGTGTCTTAGTATTGGCAGTGGGGCTTTTTAGAATAACCCCTAGCGATCATGTAAGACGTAATTATACAAGAAACACTATTTTGTAAACATTATTGTAAACTTTTCGCTTAAATAAATTATCTTATCTTATCTTAGCTTACTTTACTTTAGGTTCATATTATTATAATTTTTTATTATTTTTTTAATATTATTTGACATGCCATTAATTTCTTTAAATTTTTTATTTGATTAATTATGTAATTTTATTTCAATTAACATGACATGCATGTACCTAATATAATTATTGATATTCCATCTACTGACATTTGTATGCCAGAGTCTGGCGCAGACATGTGTGAACTACTGAATTGTAATCTTTGAAGAACTTATTGTACCATGTTTGCCTAACTGCTGCAGCTACTGTGCTTCAGGTTTACCCTCGTAACTGTACGGTGACCACAATACCACTCTACTGCGGTGGTGTCACGAGTAATCTTACAGCCTTTCTATTTTATGCTCACAGCTTGATAGATCATCTTGTACCCCAGAGCGCGGCGTCTTCGACGTAAGAATCATACAAGTCGCGTCGACGCGTTCAGAAACCACCCGCCAGACAAATACACTCAACCAAACGATTGTTCGTGAACAATCGGCAGCTGTTCAACTTTTTCGAACTAAAACTTTCGTAAGCACTACACATTAATTACTTAATAAGTGACCAAGCCAAGCCTTCACCAAATAAGTGAATCCGGAATTAAGTTAATAATAAGCTGTTCAACTTTTACATTTTAGTTGAAATGATCGCCCGTAACGCAACTGGACAAAGTGCACGCATATGGTACCGCGTCGCAATATCTTGTATAGTACATAGTTGGGCATACATAGCTGATATATACACCCATAATGTTTGTAAATGGCCAATCGTATGGTGTAGGCGAGAAAAAAAGGCATCCCTAATGTAGGTGTAGAGGAGTATTTTTTTCTACCGTTCATTTTGTGGACGTGTCTAATATGCATATAGGTCTGTGACAAATTTCACCCCTGTAGTACTAATCTCTGAGCTAAGCCGCGGACAAACAGACGGACGGACACGGTGAAACTATGCGAGTTCCTTGTTGACTACGGAACCCTAAAAACGAATTAATGAAATCTGATAAAGAATTTTCGCTGAACATACATAAAAATATACACACAAGCGAATTTAGAACCTCGTCCTTTTTTAAGTCTGTTAAAAACAAAATAGTTCATCAGCTAATAATAATGAGAGTCCGCACGTGACACAAGAAGCCACCTATTTATCCATGCCAGCCCGTCATGTCGAGACACAGTGTATTTGCAAATTGTCCAGCGCAGGAGCTCCCTTCGCGGTTCATTGCAGCCGTTTACGGGGCATTGAGTGAGAATTGTGGAGAAGTTCTTCTCATAAGTTCTTCTATATTTGCCTCTCTATATTTGTCTGCTCCTAAGCACACGTAACCAAAAATCATAGCCAGGAAGTACTTCACCTACGCAAATGCACACACACACACACACACACACACACACACACACACACACACACACACACACACACACACACACACACACACACACACACACACACACACACACACACGCACACACACACACACACACGCACACACACACACACACACACACGCACGCACACACAACGTGAAATTTGTTTATATTTTTATCTGCTTGGCATAATTATTTTTTATCGAATGTGTACTTTTTTTTTAAATAAAAATATTGGGTAAGCGAGAGACATTTTTTTTCATCAAAAATATGATTTTATTCTTTTTTCTTCTTCCATTTTGATGGCACTATTATTTTTTTAACTTAGTTTTATTGTAATTAAAAACTTTCCTTGTGGCCCTCAGCGTATCTGGTGAAGCAAAAAACTAGCGCTGGATCGCCTGTGGCTAGCATTGTAGTGCACTAAAGTAGTAAAAGCTCAAGGTGTGCAGTGCACAACTAGTGCCCACCCTGAGTTTTAACTAGAACAGAGTTTAATTAGACCTAACTAGCACAGAATTTTGAGTATAGTCAAAATAGATCTTCTGCGAATTACTCCGTCTAGGTGGCAGCGGTGCATTTTCCATCGCATTTTATCGTCCAACAAATGGGGCGTAAAATTAAGATTTACCCGGTCGCGCACCTTCCTGCTTCCTTCTTTTTAGAGGGTGGTTCTCTAAGGTGGTTCTAGTTCTAGTTCGACTGGAGATACTACGGTTTTAAGAAAAAAATTAAACGTTACATATAATTTAACGCCACAAAGACATACCTATTACAGTTGACAGTTTTCATGCATGTCTTTTGTTTCATAAGCAAAACAAAACAAACCTAGCGGATTGTATTGTTACTACAGATTCTGGTGCCTCGTTGGTCTAGCGGTATCACGTCTGATTACCGTGCCGGAGGTCGTGGGTTCGATTCCCACTGGGGGCCGTACATTTGTACAAATGACCGCAGTCCTTGCCCGGTTACCATAGCACAGGGTATACTAGTTTGGGACCAGGACAAGTGATTGTGTTGTGTGGCAGTTATTTATCTATTCACAAATGTACGTAAGTTATAAAACAAACCCATTGGTGCATGCCGGGATTCGAACTCACGATCTCCCGAACGTGAGGCCAACGTTCTACCGATTCGCTACCACTGATGCGTGATGGTTGATGCGTTGAATATACGCTAAGTTACGCTTTGTACATATTACCACTAAAAGCGATAAAAATACACATGCATTAAGAGAAGGGGAACCGAAAAAGGAGCTATTCTTGGCCCACAAATTGCACTCTAGGAATAACCCTTTGCTGCGTCGAGGGCCACTTCGGCCCGTCGGATATTGACCGACTTAGGGTTAATCCAACTTAGGGTAGGATTCCGATGTAAGGTTGTGCGATCATTCTTTATAAAAATAAATAAATAAATTTAATGTAATTATTGATTGTTTTATAATTTTGGTATTTCGTATTTATTTATAGCTAAGTTACTTAATATCTATTTATTTAATTAAAGTTAAGGTTACTTATGTCAATATTATTTGATAGCATAATTTATATCATCAATGTTATAATACTTAAAGTTACATAAAATTTCATTAAAAATTATATAAAATTTCATTAAAGTATCCATAAAAAATTATAAATACCTAAAATCGGCTAACGAATGTCGATGAAGCGAAAGTAGTTTGGTTGGTTAGTGGCAAGGGGCCCCGGTCGGTGCCTACCTCTCCGGGACACAGGCGTGAGTTTATTTAATGTGATGTGTAAGTACCAACCCATTAGCAATAATGGTGATTTGAAAAAAAAAACTTTGCTCTTTGGATCTTGAGATGGTTTATACAGCGTCCAGTGGCACCTTCACTCACACTAGATGGGTGAAGGGACCACTCGGACCTCAGAACACTGAGACTCGGACACTGCAGTGCCTGGGAAAGTGTTTTTCTTTTCTAAACAATCATTTCAGAACTATGTTATTAATATTATTAATAATAAATCACATTTGCTACGGTATGCTATTTTGTATGTATAATTTTCTTTCGATGAAGATAAGATAAAATTACTCTTAATTGGGCACCAGAAAGACGAATTGAAATAGTTACAATACAAAATAAAACTTGTATTCAAACGATTAACAAAACGCAAAAATGGTCCGACCAAAAAAGTCATCATCAAATTAAATACATTCTCACCAAGTGGCGTTTACTAAGAAAATCGAAAACCTAACCAAGTTAATATTACGAGTATTACCAGATTGCGTTTACCGACCAACAAAGTCCAAATCCCTTCCAAATTGGATTAAGCGCGTTTATCAAGAAATTTGTTGAGCAATATTATTTATCAAAACCGGCCAAGTGCGAGCCGGACTCACGCACCGAGGGTTCCGTACAAATTTGTAGGTAGGTCTTATCCGAGCTTTTCCCGAACTTCAAAGACAAATTTTTTGACGATTACAAATGTACAGTTTTCAGATTAGTCCCTTTCATGCAGTGTAAGACGATAATAAATACCAATTTTCATAGTTCTTTTTTTCATAGTTCTTTTTTTCATAGTTCTTTTTTTCATAGTAACTTTTTTTTACGTTAACTTAGAAGTTTGATTTCTTTCCGTGTAAGAATTATTAAATCAGCCGTTCATATTTTGCATATTTTTTCACAATTTTACTCGGACTAATATGGGGATTATGTTGCATTCTTGCATCTGGAAAACTTTCTTAGTAAGATAAAATAAGAATATTATTTATAGTACACATCAGAAAAAAATACGGAGACAACAGTTACAAAAGAAGTGGTGCAATCGGCGGCCTTATTGCTCATAGCAATTTCTTCCAATCAGCCGTATATCGGAAAGATTGCCGAAGGAGAAAGGAGACGGGTAGCAGATGCTGGCGAGGACGAATATTAATGTACATATACGTTGTATACATAATAATTATAAACTTACGTATAACGTATACTTAAAAACTATTATAAACATACATAAACATTGAGTCATAATAACAAGCATGACGCTGCTGCCCGTCTCCTGGTAATGTATTTCCTTAGTCGCCTTCTACGACATCCAGGGAAGGAATTGGAGTGACGCTATTCTTAATCCGGCGATTCTGAGATCCTGAGATTCCAACCGCATGCTGTGATCGCCAACCCGCCTGCGAAGCGTGACGATTATGGCAAAACCCCTCATGGTTATGAAAACCATGAGGAAGGCCTATGTCCTGCAGTGGGCGTCAAATGGCTGATGATGATGAACAAGCATGATAGGAAAGTATAAATGTGGTATACTACATATAGAGGAAATAAAGCGAGTAATTACAGCAAACCAAACTTGTCTAGAGGGAAATAATTCTGGGTTTAAATGTGGATAAAGATGGGAAGCGCCCTTATTGATACTGGTCGATTAGATACAGATACAGATACTTTATATTTTGTCAAACATAGGTATACAATAAAATACATGCATGGTCTTATAAATCAAATGTGCGCTATGTTTAGCCAATAAGGCGTACAAATGTTTTAAGGAAACAATTATATTAGCAAAATTACAAGTCAATAGTATGTATTAATTGATTATAATTAGAAAAATAATATTAATCATAATAAAAAAGTAAACAATGTCAAAATTTGTCATTTAAATATTCGAAGACTATGATTAGTACTATGTATCACATCTGAAAGTCAGCAAAGAATATTTTTATCACCAAACGATACGTTTTGCAGCCAATACGTACGAGACAAACCCTTTTCCAACCGAAAGGAAATTCGAATGGCCCTCTAAGAAGACCGTTTCCGATCGGGGGCGAGGGGGGGGGAGTTCCTGCCCACTCGATTCGTATCGTGTCGTGTGCGCTCCAAGTGGCCCAATATTGCTCTCGGGAAATTACCTTCAGCGTGTCTGAAGGTTAATGACATGACCGTTTCGAAAAACAATGGTCATGCCAAGTAAAATGGGTCCTTCGTAAAAGATCATCAAAGGTTTCAATACGATTTACAATCGACGACCGTTCAATTCTATACTTTTTGTTGCAGTCCCGTAACTTAAGTGGGTAGAGTGCCCGCGTATGACTGTACACAGTTGGAAAACCCAGCTATTAAGTATCACACACAACTCTTACGGCACATCAAATATTACACAAAACTCTTACAGCACCGTCCATAAGTGCGACAATCGTACAAAGGGTGGTACAACATAGTGCAGGCGGAGTGTACGCTTTCAGCCTCACTAATTAAAACATTCTTTTCCGCGCGGCCCTAATTAGATATTTCACACTTGACGGGGGTCAGCCGACCACAAGGCTCCTACTCAGAAGCTACGGCTCAACGTATTAGAGAGGTTTGACGTCACATAAAATAGCAAGGTAATGAAAACGCTTGATCACCGAAAACAAATTAAAGTAATTCGTTCTCTCTAGTACATATGTGCAAAGTAAGAATTCCAAACTGGCCGAGTGGTGGTAGCGCTGCGGTAGAACGCCGGCTTCACATTCGGAAGGTCCTGAATTTGAATCCCAGCATGAACTAATGACATTCTAAGTTAAGTACGTTTGGGAAGTTGTAGTAGCAATACCACTCGCTAACTGTGAAGTAAAACATCGTAAGGAAACCCTAGTGTCTCAGGTATTTACGTTACGTACCTCAGTGTTTGCTGCGTAAAGTGGCCCAACTATGAGGCTAAGTGCGAATATCAGGTCTACACCTACCCATGGTTGAGACTGGCGATTGCCGATCTTGCGTGATGGTCGTGATCGGGTGTCCTTATGTCTGGCCGCAGCATTGGTGTTTTCCTATTTTTGTAAATTGTTGATTGCACTCATGGGATGTTAGGTAGGACGTTTTATTTATGGGCTGTATAGATAGATAGATTATTAAGACGTCAAACACTAAAACCCAGCTAAGTACCAAAAGAGAAAAAACAATAAAAAAATGTAGAATAATCACGCTACTTGTATAAAGATTGTTATCTATCTATACAAAATTTTTACTTATTGTATTTCTTTATATTTGTAAGCATAGCAATACGGTCTCATTGGCACCCTTCGGGTAAGGAATCTTAAAAAAAACAGTCGTGATATAAGATTAGATAAAATCTATAAATCTATTGTCCCACCCGTGGGACACTTAATCGGCTTATAAAAAAATCTACAATAATATACTTATTACTTAACTTCCAATATTATAAAGAGGAAAAGTTTGTAA
Source organism: Yponomeuta evonymella (assembly GCA_963969515.1). Classification (NCBI taxonomy): domain Eukaryota; kingdom Metazoa; phylum Arthropoda; class Insecta; order Lepidoptera; family Yponomeutidae; genus Yponomeuta; species Yponomeuta evonymella. The sequence goes on from OZ018354.1 coordinate 4,820,702, forward strand.
GTTTGTATGCAGGGGCTAATCTCCAAAAGCAGTAATTATTATTATTATTAATACGTTTATTGCACATAAGTAAAAAATACAATGGCACTGTGGTAATTATACGACTTCAAAAATTATTCCAACAGTATTTACAATGGACCTTCAGGGTGGGCATGGGCCATTAATATTCTAATCCGTTTACGACGCGAACGTTGCTGCGGGCACTGCTAGTTTATTCATAAAATCATAGGAACGATAAAAAGTCCCACAGTAGACGCCCTGCTGACTTTGTGACCCAGGCACGCCTGATTGAAGGGGGTGAGTTTCTAAGCCTTTTATGTTGTTTTACATTGCTGCATAAAAGACAACATACAATGAACTGTCACGCCAACCGACATCCTTTGAAGGGATTTCCAGAGGCCCAAAGTCATATAAGGAAACTAAATAAGTAACTTCCACACTGCCAGCACTGTGGTTACCGCACAAAAAGATATAAAGATAAAAATATGTGGACCAAGCTTATGGTCGGCACCGGCTTACTGAATTGTTATTTTACTATTTTACGTAGACGAGACGGTAGCCTTGTAATTAGTTAGGTTTCCTCACGATGTTTTCCTTCACTTGCAATAGTTAACGTAAAAGATAACATTTTTCAATACCACGATACGTCGTACCGCTTTGATTTCGTAGAACAATTTCGAACAAAACGTTGAAAATCGCGATTATCTACAAAAATTAAATATACAGTTACTTTCAAATCCACACTATCACTATTTATGAAGGCGAAAATAACACTTCCTTAAAATTAAAATATTTTATTAAAAAGAAAAATGTTACAATCATAGCGTTTTTTTTTTCAATAAAGAAAGGCATTTTAATGTTAACAAAGAGAGACATCACAGAAAAAAACAAACAGATAAGTGACCTAAAATGAAAATAACAGAGAGAAAACGTACACAACAAACAAAGCAAAAAACAAAAATATAACAAACATAGATCCGATATATAATCCGATAACCAGCTGCGTCAGCTTAAAGCACCCCTTCTTCCCAGAAGTGGCTGATGCAATCATGATTGTTATGACGCGATGGGATGTTTAGCCTTAGTTAGCATGTAAAAATCTTAGCTCGACGCGGGCACTTCCTAATCAAACCGTTTGGGGTCCACACGTCTCTCGTGGTTCGATCAAAATCGCGAGCCATTGTATTTGTGTGTTTAATTAATAAATACAATTTAAAAAAAACAGTTTTTGCGTTCCCAAAGTTAACTACGTAGCCTGTGGTGTGTCTAAATTGTTTGCTTTGTTTACCACACTATAGACGTAAATCTATCCCGTGGTAACTTACACATTACGATTAGAAATTTAATTTTATTATTAAATTATTGAAATACTTTATACTTTTTGTTGCACTAACCCGTGCTGAGGACAATTTTTAAAAGCCTATTTAGGGGCTAAAAATTCCACCCATGCCGGGACTTGAACCCGCGACCTCTGGCTCACCGTGCCAGCGCTCTCCCAACTGAGCTAATGGGCAAGTGCAAACATCGATGAAATTTCGAGCCTCTTCGAACTTCTCTGTATTCTACGTAATAACGTACAGGCAGCGATATCTGACCGAAGCAATTTACATCACTTGCAGCCCCGAGTTCGCGGGTTCAAGTCCCGGCATGGGTGGAATTTTCAGCCTCTTAATAGGATTTTATTGAAATACTGCCAACGATTTCAAATTCACCCTGTGCATAGTTATCACCAGCTAATGGTACAAGTAGTTCGTAAGTATTTTTGCTTCATCCGGCCCATCTCATGTTTGCAAAGTAGTTTTATGCAAATGCTTCAAAGGGGAATACCAATGGTTGGTTGCTAAAACGATATTTGCGTCGGATAAAGAGCTTCAGAAGAAGCGAATGAACTCGGAAATGCCATTATTGGGTAACGGTTGGGTTTCTAGCGTGCAACGTAGAACAGCAATTTATAGTTAGGCCATCGGTAGATTAGATTAGAATATTGAAATGGAGTTCACGGTTCATGGCTGGAATGGAGACCACATATCGGCGAGCGCAGCGTAGGACGACCAGCCACAAAATGGACAGATGACCTCATCCAAGTGGCAGAAAGACGCTGGATGCAGGCCGCTTCCGACCGGTGTTTTTGGAAATTCATGGAGGAGGCCTATGTTCAGCAGTGGACTTCTTGTTGCTGAATGATTTCTCATGAGTTCTATTCCAGCTGGAGAGCGCCGTAAGAACTTAAGCTTGTAAAAATCATCATAAGCAACCTATATACGTCCCACTGCAGGGCACAGGCCTTCTCTCAGAGAGAGAGTATGGGCTTAATCACCACGCGTGCCCACCGTAGATTGGCGATTTCAAGCGCTGAGGTATGTGAATAGCTCGGACATTCAGGTTTCCTCACGATGTTTTCCTTCACCGTTAGCGAGTGGTATTGCTACTATAACTGCACAAATGTACATAACTTAGAAAACAAAGTCATAGGTACATGCCCGCACTGGGAATCGAACCTGGATCTCCCGCTTCCGAGTCCAATGTTTTACCCACTGAGCTACCACCGCTCAATGTAGAAATAATAACTGAATAATAAGAACTTCCTCACAACACAATTGCTTGTCCCGGATCCTAACTGGGATACTCAGTGCTATGATAACCAGGCAAGGATATGAAATACATGGAAATACCCAATCTAAGGCCGTTTATAAAAAAAATAAGTACTTAGGTCATATTTCCCACTGAGGTAAGTGAGATAAACCCAAAGAAGCGGCTAAACTAAACTGTTTATGGTTTCCACGCCTTACTTTAGTGGGGTTTACCGCCCCCGAACTCACAAGCTTTTGGTGACCGCGTCCCTAGCCAAAAAACCACAAGTACATAGGTAACCAGACGAAAAGTAGACCTAGAATTCCATAGCTCAGCAACATTGTCCGCTGTTCCAATATTCACGCGCTTGTAACAGTAAAGCCAGTTTATGCCTCAATATGCGATACTTCTGAGGGTAATATTATTGTTAAGGAATGAACCTCATTGTAATTTATAGCTACGCAGATACACAGAGGGGACTATACTCCATTCGACGAAACGAGGTCCCAAAGAAAATCGTCCATGTGCGCCCATTGGTCAATAGCCACTTCAATAGCGGACCCTCTTCGCTTATCTCTAGCCGCGCGCATTGACCAATGAGATGCGAGTATTTGGTTCCCTCGGAGTTCGACTCGTGGAACGGAGTATGTATAGGGAATGCTTCTGCTAATCCCGTCGGTATCGGTAAACTGGAGGCCGTCGCACTTGATTCGTACAAATGACCTCAGTCTGGGTGTATTTCCATGTTTGTAATGGGACCAGGCCTCGATTCTGTTAGTGCATTGTAGTATAATGAGAGGTACACTATCGGGTCACGTGACGTGTTTTTTCGTACCATTGACGCCTAGAGGGTTTGATGGGTGTGCCCGCGTAGACTTAAAGCAGCCATGAAATGAAAACCGCCATGTTCATGCAGTTGTCATGTTACTACAATGCATTAACAGAATCTAGGCCCAGGATTGTGTTGTGCGGACACCTTGTATATATAGATATGGTTATGATGTTATTTATAAAAAACACGATTCATTAAAACGCCTATTAAAATAGTCTGCTGTGGAGATTTTACATGGAAAAGTCGTAAGCACAGATTAAATAAACTGCCTGTTAGGAGTGCCTTACAGGAATCGTGTTTTTATAAGTAAGGCCGTTAATGTTTGTCTTGACGTACAGTCGACTGTGCAATGAATTTTAAAACCAAAAAGAACCCATACTTAAACATTTTTAGAGGACATTTCGACAAAACGTAGTTTGTGGCGGGTGGAGTTCATTGCCCATAAAGCAGTCTCCGAAGTTACTGCAATTTAAACAAAAATAAAACTATTCAACGAAATTCGCAGCAAATGTTACAGTCCAACGAGCGTGCTTGACATGATTCCACCAAAAATATAAATGTTCAAAAGAGCCAAATTTCTAGTTAGCCCAGCATATTTTTTTAGGGAATTCGATGTTAACTTAACATCAGTATATTCCATTAGTAGAAAGGCACAGGAAGAAGAATATAATGGAAAGTCTCTTTAAGGATCTTACAATACAATACGTGCCTACGGCCGCGGCGGGTAGTCTCATAACTTGGCAGGTGCACTGCCTTTAAGATCCCGGTACTGCTTCGATCGTCAAGCAGTATTTCGCTTGCTTATCATTACAGAAATCACAAGTTCAATTCCCGCAGGGGACCGCCTTGTACATAAGCATAAGGACGTCCGTCCCACTGCATGGCACAGGCCTTCTCTTAGCGATATGTGAGCCCACCGCGATTTCAAGCGCAGAGGTATGTGAGCACGGAGCGAAATAATGAAAAGATTGCGATTTTGTATTCAACTTTTTCTCGTGAAGCGGGTTCGATTCCCGGTTCAACCATCTAATCATTTAAAAATCTATGAATGCAGTTTAAACTGGTTTTTAAATTAAATTAATGTCTTCTTTCAGTAAAATGTTCCATCTACAATATTCAAGATACTTTCCCTCCATGTGGCATAGCCGTGGGACGCCCTGTATATTATTTATCACATAATTATAGTAAATTCAAAACATAAATAGATAAAATTTGTTACAAAGGTGAACTTATCTCTAAGAGATATCTCTTCCAGCCAACCTGAGCAGAAGGTGTTTAAATTAAGATTGCGTTCGTCGAAATGTCCTCCTATATCTATTATATTTATATTTTCCTTCGCATTTAGCGAGTGGTATTGTGGAAAGTTTGAAACTTTAAATAATTTTCTTTTTCCTCGTATTTGGGAGGTCTTGGGTCTGTCTAAGTCTACATTAGTGAATTTGTAGTTAGAATACTCGTACCACTTACAAACTGCGAAGAAAAGCATCATGGGGAAACCTGAGTATATTGATTTGGACAATGGAGGCCATTTGTACAAATCGATACACGTGGACGTTCTGAATGTAAATAGATTGAGGCCCTCTACAGGGTGATTCGAATTTGAACGTCCATGGTTCTGAATGTAAATAGATTAAACTGAGGGCCTCTAGGGTGACCTCGAATTCGTTCAACGTTGTTTAACCTTCTAACCATCATTTAGAAATATATAAGAATAAGAAGAAGAAGAAGAAAGACATTTATTATACCAACAAGATACATCACAGAAACAAAACAAGCACACAAGCAACATCACCACTTATAATATGGTGGACCATCACTTATAATATGGCGCTAGTATTGAAAAAAACAGCCAAATGCGAGTCGGACTTGCGCTCGAAGGGTTCCGTACCATTATCTATACAACGTTAGCCACAAAGATCGGGAAAAAACCGAAAAAAATCACATTTGTTGTATGAGCGCCCCCCTTAAATGCTTATTTTATTTTACTTATTTATTTTTGAAGCGAAGATAGAATTAAATATTCTGTGAATATTTCAAGCGTCTACCTGTTGTCGTTATTAATAGCAAGCAGAAAACGGCGAAAAATTGCGTTTGTTTTATGGGAGCCCCCCCTAAATATTTATTTTATTCTGTTGTTATTGCAACAATAGAATTACATCATCTATGAAAATTTCAACTGCCTAGCTATCACGATTCTTGAGATACAGCCTGGTGACAGACAGACAGACCGACGGACAGACAGACAAACGGACAGTAAAATCTTAGTAATAGGGTCCCGTTTGGCACCCTTCGGGTACGGAACCCTAAAAAAGGGACATAAAAAAACATATTTTCACAAATTACCTCTTACTTCGAGTGGTTCGAGCATAAACAAAATCAGGACGTAAGGTAATAAAAATCGAAACAATCTTTGGTTCGAGCATCTTATGGTCGGCGATGGCCAACTCAATTGTTCTTTCACTTGTTCTTTCACTTTCTTAAGCATTTAACATAATAGAAAATATTTTCCAGCGTTACATCTTTACCACATTGAATTTGGATGCTCAGTTTAGAATCAAATTACGGAAATCACGAATATTTACAAATATGCTATTCCATTACTGATAAAACATCAATTACATTTAATAAAAGGACACGCCCCTAATATCATTATCATCATCGGCCATTTGACGCCCACTGCAGGACATAGGCCTCCTTCGTGGATTTCACAACCATGAGTGGTTTTGCCATAATCGCCACGCTTGGCAGGCGGGTTGGCGATCGCAGTATGCGGTTGGAATCTCAGGAAGACGCTGCTGCCCGTCTCCTGGTAATTGTTTTCCTTAGTCGCCTTCTACGACATCCACGGGAGGAAATGTAGTGACTCTATTCTTAATCCGGCGCCACACGGATAATAATATATTGCCAACGATTTGAAAATCACGCTGTAGATGGATTGATCGAACCGTAGTGTGCCGTAGTCCGCTAATTAGAGACGTCTACGCAGTGCACTATTACCTAATTCAGAGTGGCAGATAGTTTAATAACTTATTTCCGGAATCACTTGCTTGAATTTTGGTCGGTAGAGTCCGACTAGGTTTCGCTCTTATTCAATGAGCTTAACCCCCGGTTCCTCGTACACTAACAAGCTGTTAATCTACTGTTAACGGCTGTCAGTGTTTTTTTTGTATGATCTTTGGTCAATTGACAGCTGTTAACAGTAGATTAACAGCGTGTTAGTGTACGAGAAACTGGGGGTAAGTATGATACTTACTTATCACACTTTAAATAGTTAATGTCGGTTTATGAGAGATTTGATTTTACGAAGACAAGTTCGATAAAGGAAAGTAAGAAAATAGTCGTCGCTTTAAACGAACGGAATCACGTCCACATTTCAGAGGAAATATTCACTTTGACTTTTGTATATTTCGAAGGATAAATATGTAATAATAAATATTTTTTTATGGGACCTACCGACGTGTCACCACTGATTTTAGCTAGTACATACGTTATAAATTTATAATCTACCTTCGTTTCCATGTTCCATTTATAGGAATATCAGGTTATGAGCTAAATAAAAACCACTAAGATCGTTTTGCTGGAATCAGAATATTATTTATTCTTTACGTCACTGGAAACCAAATGATCTGAATGAAGGAATTTATCAAGATGGCGTTACAATCACAATTATTGTTAAACGCGATTATTAAGTAATCGATTTGAGGTAAATGATTGTAAATTAAATAAAATCAATACCATTTATAATGCCCGGCAAATAACCAAGCTTAACGTTTGCGACGGACAACCAAGGGCTTGTTTTCATTTGTCCATGTGACTTTTTCTTATTTACACACAATTCAGTTTAATTGAAACTTGTTTTTTTTGCGTTCGTAGTGCTTGATATGTAGGATAGTTGAAGTTAAAAGTGAAATCTGCAGATATTTTTCTTATTTTGTGCTGTTGGATTTCCAATTAATGAAAAATAATAATAATGACTAGAGTCAGCAGAATTCACATCCCGCGTCCCCATCCAATGAGACCCGAAATATGTCCATTCGAATCTATGTCCATTTGACGCCCCCTGCAGGACATATGCCTCCCTCATAGTTTTCCTGACCATGAAGGTTTTGCCATAATCGCCACGCTTGGCAGGCGTGTTGGCGATCGCAGTATGCGGTTGGAATCTCAGGAAGACGCTGCTGCCCGTCTAATGATAATGAATTTCCTTAGTCGCCTTCTAAGACATCCACGAAAGGAAATGGAGTGACGCTATTCTTAATCCGGCGCCACACGGAAAATTAATTTCGGACGGAAAGTCCATTCGAGTTACAGTCAAGTTATTTGTCGCGCATTATATTAGCTTCTCAATCTAGATTTTGATATTGCAGTGCATGGAATAGTAAAGTTACAATGTAAGGTATAATAAAATATATCTCCTTCTATTCGGGAGCCACCGAATACTTTGTTTGAAAGCAAAGTCTTATACACTCGAACTCAAATGGGTTATCGACAAAATCTTAGATATCTCAGTAAAGGGACAACGCAAACAAAAATATAATGCTAATAATATAATTTATGTACAATAGAGTGTTGTCTATCTATCTATGCCTCTATATATCTACCTAACTTAATAAAATATAATAAAGACCATTTTTATATTAACACTAGCTGACGTTCTTTCGCCATAATATACACAAAAAAAATCATGCAAGGAGGTACATGAACCCCTAACGTATTTTGCAAGTCTTCATTTACTTGTTCCGTTGTCAAATTTTTCATACAAAGATATTTAATTACCGCGCGGTCTTTAATTTTCTCCATTTTCGATTACTCGTTGTGACAGAACACAAGTAAGAACCTTCTATGATTGAAAAAACAAAAGTGCATCAACCTTTTTTTATTTTATTATGTCGACAAATAACGTTACTGCAGGATTTGATTACTGATTCCGTGGATTTCGTAGAAGGCGACTAAGGAAATCAATTACCAGGAGACGGGCAGCAGCGTCTTCCTGAGATTCCAACCGTATACTGCAATCGCCAACCCGCCTGCCAAGCGTGGCGATTATGGCGAAACCCTTCTTGGTCATGAAAACCACGAAGGAGGCCTATTTCCTGCAGTGGGCGTCAAATGGCTAATGATGATGATACTTACTTAGTTATCGACGATCGTCACCTATCTAACATCAGCAATCATAAAGAGAAGATCAAAATTAACAGCTTCATTTATGGATATTGACGTCAACAAGAGTTTGTTTTCCCCGGGTTCAAATTCCGAAGTGGTCGATAGGTTATTTATGCAAAACGGAAAGTTTAGGGTTAGGAATGTAGGCAGCACAGTCATCGAATCAGCGGACTCGTTCAAATCCTGCAGTAACCGTCGGGCTGTGCCTGCCAGTATTTTCTTTTTCTCTATCCAACGAGTTTATACCTCATTCTCACTACTTATTGAACACCCCTCGTATACACAAATAAACACAAAAATCGGTGAAGCGAGATTTTTATATATTAGATTGTACGCTCAGCAACGCCGGACGTGACGTCCTAGTCTAGCTTTTCTTCGCGGTGGATGGCGGAAAAGCAATTAGCGAAGGTTTAATAGACCGACCGCCTCTTATCCCGGGGTTTATTGAGCAAGTCGCGATGGGGACTTTAATTGCTAATTATTCATTATGATTCAATTGTGTTTAACGCGTCTCAGTAATTTTTAGTAACCCGAGAATTCATTAAACTTTCACTTTAAAAATTTTTTTTAATCTCATTGATGAGGCCATGCTAAAATATAAATCTTCTCTTTCAGTATTTTTTTGTTCACTGTTGGACAAACTAATGCTCAAAAACTATGCACTATGTCTCTTCATGAGTCCTCCATCGCGGTAACCCTGTAGTAGACCCTGATGCCATCAGACCCTCCTGCAGGTGGTCTGCCTACATTTCGTGCTCCTTTGTGCGGTCTCTATAAAATATAATAATCGTGGTTATTTTTTTCTTTTCTAAGACAAATACTTTTCATAATATAACCTATCTAAAAGTCATTCTAGTCACGTGGCACAAAAACGAGCCATACAATGTGGGCTCAAACTACGACGACGTGATAATTAATTAGCACATAACGCATTATAATGTCTTCACCATTAAAAGGAAACGCTTAGAATTCAATGAAAGGACTGAACCTAAAAAGTTTTTTTATTATTATTGTGATTTAATTTGTTGAATTCTTTGAGACGAGTAAAATCCTGAAAAAATATTGTTACCGTTTTATTTAAAAAAAATCTAAGTTTTGCTGGTTTCTATGGTATAAAAATCCTCATTATATCAATAGCACGAACAGGCACTCTTTTAACAATTCCTTAATATAAGAAGTCTATGTACGTCTGACGACCTGGTTACGATGGCGGGGTGTCGCTGGATGCGAGCGGCACAAGACCGGGAAGCTTGGAAGACCACGAGGGAGGCTGATGATGATGATGATGATATACGTCTCAATACAGAACACAGGGCTTCTCTCATAGAGAGAGAGAGAGAGAGAGAGAGAGAGAGTACGAATTCCATTTCGAAATTTCGATTCGTATTATCGATTCGGGATTCCGAAGGCAGTAAATCCATACAAACATAAGGACCTACCACATAGATACAGTAATTTTCCGTTTGAAGTTTTCTCCGATTCGGAATTCCGCATGGTAGCCTGCACTCAGCAACGGCGACGTATTTGCCTATTCTCAGCATTTATTGCAGCAGAATATTGTCCTCCATATTCGCTGGAAAAAGGTCTGAACGCAAAAGTTTTTTTTTTTACTCTAATCTATTAGAACATTAATATTGGATTAGCCAGCCAGAGCAGTGCATTTGTGCCGGGTTATTGTTCTGATGGACGGAGAGGCCGTACTAATTGTTCGCGTATTATTTTAAACAAGATTTCTCAACTCTAAACAAGATTTCTCGACTCATTTTAAGGGTTTCGTACCCCAAAAGGAAAAACGGAACCCTTAGTTAGTCAGTTAGACCTGAGATTTCCGCGTTGGGCCATTGTACGTAGCAAGCGCTAAGGTATGTAAATACTTCAGACACTAGGGTTTCCTTACGATGTTTTCCTTCACAGTTAGCGAGTGGTATTGCTACTATAACTTCACAAATGTACGTAACTTAGAAAAAAAAGTCATTGGTACATGCCGGGATTTGAACCCACGACCTCCCGAATGAGAAGCCGCTGTTCTACCGCTCTGCTACCTCCGCTCTTTAAACGGAACGCTTATAGGATCACTTTGTTATCCATCCATCCGTCCGTCCGTCTGTCTGTCAAGACCCTTTATCTCGGGAACGCGTGGAGGTATAGCATAAGCAGCCTATATACGTCCCACTGTAGGGCACAGGCTTTCTCTCAGGGAGAGAGTATGGGCTTAATCACCACGCGTGCCCACCGCGGATTGGCGGTTCATCTACAATGAACTTCTAGGTATTACCTACCTAAAAATTTGTACGGAACCCTCAGTGCGTGAGTCCGACTCGCACTTGGTCGGTTTTTTTTTTATTTACGTCCATACTTAAAAGTAATAGTCTAAAGAGATGCCATTTTTGCATTTTTAGTAACTAATTACATAACCGCGGCTTTCAAACCACTCAGATTTCAGCGCGTATAATCTGTGCTACGCGGAACGCGGCTGGGTCGAACGCGCGCATTTTTTGAACCCCTCAAATATTTGGGACGAAATGGGTGCTCTAAAAATAGAAGCGAAGTTTCGAATGCACAAATAAAAGCAGGAATGTCGTGTCGCGTCATCATTCCGAATGGATTTGGCTTGCTGGGGAAATCTGATCTGATATAAAAAAATCTCGTGTCACAGTGTTTGTTATCGAACTCCTCCGAAACGGCTTTACCGATTTTTATGTTTTTTTGTATATATCGGCTAAGTTTGAGAATAGGTCGTAGGCTAATTAAAATGGCAAAACAACGTTTGCCGAGTCGGTTGCTTATTTCATTAACAGAACTTCCTTCCACCTTTTGTACTATCTTTGTGCAATAACGAATTATTAATAATTAAAACAATATCAACTTAAAATATTTTACATTACGTTTAAAATAAACTAATAGGCTAAACAGTCAAATTAAACAAGTGTTGCCTAAATGTATCCTAAATGTACTCTAAACGTCTATAGAACAGGCCGGCGAACTGCGGGCGGCAGGATTTCAATCTAAAATAATGCCTAAATTACTTATGAACTTAGAGACTACAATAAGAGTATTTTTTCTGTCAATAAAATCAATATTTTTTTAGCGAAGTCATTTCAAGGCATATCCCATGCGACTAGGTTCCACTTAGTAGAAAACGTTAAATATCTTATGAACCTGAGTTCATTTATCGACAAAAAAGTACTCGAATTTGTAGTCTCTAAAGACTACAATTCGAGTATTTTTTTCTGTCAATAAAATCAATATTTTGTAGCGAAGTCATTTCAAGGCATATCCCATGCGACTAGGTTACACTTAGTAGAGAACGTTAAATATTTATCGTACAAATTAGCGTATAGATACTCGTATGTCGAGTTATGTTTGTATGGATCGTCAAGCGAAAGTGCCAATAACTAATACATTACATAAACTCACGCCTGTATTCTGGAGGGGTAGGCAGTGACCCAGGGTTTGCCACTTGACACGATCCTACCTTGATTCGCTTCAACAACATCGCTTTCTTAAACTCACTCAAACTTTACACCACGAAGGGATTTTATAGGATTTTTTTGTCAGCAATTTTATAATTTCATTCAAACACTAGATTCGCCAAACAGAGATGGGACCTATTCAATAAAAACTTAATGCAAGTTAAACATTACGATCGGTCGTTCGCAAACTTCCAAGGAAAGTTATTACTAATGCAAGCGGTACAATAGATGGCAAGGAATTTGATGAACGAAATATAAAAGGAAAATTGGTTTTACGTAAACTTCAGTCCCGAAAGTCACAGAAGGATAAGTACCTACTTTTGAAAGTAGGTAACTATATTTGCAAGTGAAACAGACGCGGAAAATACACTCCATTCCACAATCCATTACGAGACCTCATAAACTTTCGATGACAAACACTGTGATGCGAGATTTTTATATATTAGATTATTTACGCGCTCTTTCAACGGTGTAGCCTTCAGTAAATCATTGTTTTACATAGAATGTCCATTCTCACATAATTATGGTTCTGTAAGCATCATCTTTCAAACAACTCTATTACAAGGCAGAAAAACCCCGAAAATGCATAAAAAAACCGGCCAAGTGCGAGTCGGACTCGCGCACGAAGGGTTCAGTATCATTGGCTTTACAACATAGACACAAAGATCGAGAAAAACGGCAAAAAATCACGTTTATTGTATGGGAGCCCCCTTAAATATTGATTTTATTTTAATTTCATTACTTATTTTTAAAGCTAATATAGAACTACATATTCGGTGAATATTTCAAGCGTCTACCTATTGCTGTTATTAATATCGAGCAAAAAACGCCAGAAGAAAGTTTGTTGTATGGGAGCCCCGTTAAATATTTATTTTATTCTATTTTTAGTATTTGTTGTTACAGCGGCAAGAGAAATACATCAGCTGTGAAAATTTCAGCTGCCTAGCTATCACGGTTCATGAGACAGACAGACAGACAGTGAAGTCTTAGTAATAGGATCCCGTTTGGCACCCTTCGGGTAGGGAACCCTAAAAATGGTAAATTTTACCGAAACATTTCAACATTCAAAAGTGGTAAAACAAAAGTAGCTCTAAAAACTCTAATGGGCCTGTTTGAGCCACTGCGCATTATAGAAGTTATCCTGTATACTAACCTTACTTTAAATAATTTCAATAAACATTCACACATTTTTCAAATGTTAAGTTTTCGTTGGCGAGTGTATATACAAATATGCCCAAGCCCATATTTGACTTATGCATTATCCACATGACTTGCGAATAATGCACAAGTCATAATAGAATTTATACACGAATTTTTAAAGAGTCCCTCTTCGGCTTTTCAGGGTTGCGTTTTATTCTGTGTGCCCGCTTCCTAAGTAAATAAAAAAAAGCTTTTTCCCTTTTCCGTTTGTTTGCGAATTTCCTCAATGAATGAGCGGCGAGTCGCTTAGCTACTCTGATTTTTGCGTAATGTGATTTCCAGTCTTTTTTTTTTTTTTCATTTACATTTGCAGATTGTCTGACTTGGAAAAGTAAATTGTCAAATTAGTATTATTTGTGACCTCGTGTTATTATACAGTTATCTGATACTTAGCGGCCAAGCTTTAATTGAAATGTGAATTAAACCTCCAAGCCCGTACCTTGAAAATAACAATCGAAACCCATTGTTTTTTTCAAGGTCAGGACTGAGGAATATTTACATACACACACACAAACACAAACACACACATACACACACACACACACACACACACACACACACACACACACACACACACACACACACACACACACACACACAAAATCACGCCTGTACCCAAAGAGGGCCCCTCTTCGGACAGACATCAGACACCAAGGTTTTAAAGTTAAAAGCACACCTATAAAATGTTAGGATTCCGAACATACCTACTTGCTTAATAAATGTGTAATCAAAAGTAACGACATACAATTTTAAACCCCATTTACAGGCGGAAAATGGGGGCTCTACTCGTCAATACAAACAACTTTTAATAAGGTAACAACTTCGGAGGATCATTAGCTGACTCGGCAAACGTTCTTTCGCCATATTCATTAGCCTTCCACCTATTCTCAGACAGAGTATACACAAATAATTATACTCTTTTTGTTGCACTAACCCGTCCTGAAGACAATTTTAAAAACCTATTTAGAGGCTAAAACTTCCACCCATGCCAGGACTTGAACCCGCGACCTTTGAACCGCTGAACTTATGGGCAAGTGCAGGCATCGGCGAAATTTCGAACCTCTTTGCCCATAAGCTCAGTTGGGAGAGCGCTTGCACGGTTAGCCAGAGGTCGCGGGTTCAAGTCCTGGCATGGGTGGAAGTTTTAGCCTCTAAATAGGTTTTTAAAATTGTCTTCAGCAAGGGTTAGTGCAACAAAAAGAGGATAATTATTTGTGTATTTTTGGTAGGTCTGAGAATAGGTTTTTAATACACAAATAAATTCATAAAAATCGGTGAAGCCGTTTCGGAAGAGTTCGATAACAAACACCGTGACACGAGATTTTTTTCTATATATTTGAATTATCAGCTATTCCACCTACAGTTTTAAAATGAATGGAACAGCTGATAAAACAATGTTTACGGGATCCCAGATTACGGGGTTTTACAAATACAAAACAATTGCAGTGTTTGTAAAACCCCCAATTTTCGGATTCATTTTGTTACACCCTGACATCAATATTTTCATGTATCCAGCCGATTAATAAAGTTCACTGTTGGGCAAGAGCCCCGTCTCTCTAACGCGTTTGGGCCCCCCCACCCCCCTCCCCCTCGGTTCCCCGCTCTCGCCCAAAGCATTGCTGAACAGGTTTTTTAATGCACAAACAAGGAAATTCAGCATTTTCTGCGCCAAACAGGACGCGGGCCTGTCGTCTGTTACCCTGCGTCTTATGTTATTTGAGATGTAGACCGTTTTTTGTGTCTAGATTATTTTCCGGAAACTTCGTCATGCGCAATTTTTCTGAATAGTGAACGAAACTGAACCGTCACGCTCGGGTCGGTTATGCTGAATCGATCCAGCGGTCATCTAAATATGATATAAGTGTTCACTTCCATCGTATAGTCATAAGCGCACAAATTATTTTAAATAAAAAAAATTAAAGAATTTGACGTGAATCTCACGCAAAATTCTAACCATGTTTGTGTTAACGTTTCAAATTTTGGAACCTATAGGGAAGAGCGGGTGATCGTGCTCTTCCACTATAAAGGGAAATTGCCCACCAAGCCGGTCTGACTAATGTTCGTTGGACGTTATATTTTGCTTGCGCGATGCAGGAATGTTGGAGTTTATAGTGCGCGCGCATAGTTGTCATGTGCTCGCCACAAACCTTTTGAAGATATACGAACCTACACTGGTCTCATTGTGCTAACGTGAAGTAGTGTTAGCGCCGTTGGTGTTCTACCGACCGTTCTACTTGCCTCGGGTTCGAGCCCCGTCATGTAATAAAGACGTTTTCTTTTTAAAACTTACGTACATTTTTGAATTTGTAATAGCAACACCACTCGCAAATATCATAAGAAAACCAGAGTAACTAAGGTGTTCACATGCTTCAGCGTTTGAAATTTCCAATCCGCTGTGGGCACGCGCGGCAAATAAGCCCATACTCTCTCTGAAAGAAGGCCTGTGCCGTACAATGGGACATATAGGCTGCATTAGAGGTGCTAACGTATGTCGTTGGGTCGCCGACACCCAGCTCCAGGTCTAAGTTGTCCCCGCGAAGATGAATCTATTAATCTAACGGCACGCAGATTGCCTCAAAGCGCCAGGGAGGCGCGATCGCCAGTTTCCTTTGCGCGTAATCGAGTTGAATCAGTGAACACAGTCGTGTCTCAGACTAATGGACGCCGACTTAATTGCTTCGAACGTACCCCGTAAAAGAAGCTGCGAGGCGAATATTGTTACTCAACTCTCAGGCGCGAAACACACAGATGGTACGTGATTGACGCGGACGGACGCGGTAATTTGTATAGAGTCAGAGACCAAGAGCGACCGCACAGCAAGGACTGTGGTCTGTGACTCTATACCGCGCCCTCGCCCTACGTCCCATCTGTGTGTTTCGCGCCTAATGCAAAGTTTGTGAAAAAACTAGGTAAAGTAATTTAAAGATAGATAGAAAACTCTGAAAGTCTACGGGTGGCATTCTGTATAACTCGTATTAGGGGACCGTTCAGCACCGCCTGGACAAAGCCCATATGATTTTATAACTGTGGTTCGCGTCACGTTTCCATTATGGCTGCTTTTACATCGACCATACTGTCTCGCTCGCACAATTTAACATTTTTAGATTGTAATAAAATGAGTACAGTTTTCATGAATATAGTCTGAGATTTTGATAGATTGATTCTTTGTTGTGTTGAGGGCTGGATCAATTACAAAACTCACTTTTCACACTTTAATGATATTTATCTACACTAATGTTGTAACATTCTACTTATGTTTTCAATTTCAATTTCACATGATGGTATAATATTCACATCGATATCGTAAAATCTCATTATAATATCAATAAAACGCGACCAACTTGATTGCAGGGCCAATCAGGTTGGTCGCGTTTTATTGAAGCGCGCAGCTGCGCTCTCATTGGTTAAATTTTAATGGCGGCAAAATCACTGTGATTATACACGTACGCGTGAATTTAATTTTTAATTGCATTAGTGAAGATAAAGTAGTGTATGCAACTGCATATAACACGGGTATTAAAACACTCGTTACTATTATGAAACTCGCTGCGCTCGTTTCATAAACTCACACTCGTGTTTTAATACCCTTCATTATATGACAGTTGCATAAACTACTATTATTTACCACTTTTATCGACACAGCTTTTACAATTTAATTAAAAAGAGGAGCGCCTCAGGAGCGACGCGTTTGGTTAGCGGACCGGTGGGAGAGAGAGGGAGAGCGATAACTTAAGGTTTCCGTCTCATTCGGAACATAGATAATAAAATTGCGGACATTCAAGACATATTTTTCTTTATCCTGTACCTAGTTTTTAATTGAAAAAAAAATTGATTTCAAAATTTATAATTTTGGAAACCACTTTTTTAATTAAACCCTACATATAGGAAAACAGAAATATACTTGAAATGTCTATGATTTAATTATGCATCAGACCCTCAAACCACATTTACCAAAAGATTACTCAATTTATCGCGTTAATTATAAATGTTAAATTTTGCGAGCGAGACAGCATGTTCTACGTAAGAACGGTCTTAACCACGGATGGCATACTTGGCTGGAGGTTAAATATAAATATAGATAACTTTCACACAATACAATCACTCGAACTGGTTCCAAACTAGGATACCCTGTGCTATGGTAACCAGGCAAGGACGTTACAAACATGAAAGTACACCCAGACTAAGGCCATTTGTACAAATGTACGGTGACCCCCAGTGGGAATCGAACCCACGACCTCTGTTATGGTAGCTAAGCGCCTTAACGGCCAGACCAACGAGGTAGTCATGGTTGAGATAAAAAACTGTTATATTCTAATAAGAAAGGTACGTACATACATACACACATACAACATACATACATACATACATTTTGGGCATAGTATTTGTAATGACTCGCGATGCTAGTCATATATTAAACGGATCTAATCGGGTATATTTACAGTCAGGCGAGTACGTCGGTAATTAAAGTATTAAATTTTACCTAAATATAATCGCAATTACACCTGTTAAATACATAACTATTTTGGAGCTAGAGATAGAGAGATGTAAGCGCGCAATCGCAACTGGCTTTTTCTATCGCATATGTGAAGCGCGCAGGCGATGTTTTAATTGCTTGATTACCAATTCCATCTGTGCTTTTGTACAAGTTTTAAACGGTACAACTCATGTAACTGAGATTAAGTCTCTCTCTCTCTCGTTCTTTCTCTCTCTCTAACACCAATCCACTTCTTGATATTGCTCCACCGAATGGTGCAACGTGAAGAAGTCGACTGGTGTTAAAGCCGCGGAAGAGTTGTAGTTAAAGGAAAGTGAATGACGGAATGAAGATGGATGTCCTAAACATCTACCTTCATCCCGGCATTCTATTTCCTTCTGTCTTGCCCATCATAGTAATCCGTAGCAACGGGTCTCTTTGTTTTCGTAGCGCATGACCTAACAATTAACCTAAGGGCAAGAAAAATGCACCTAGGAGAGGTGATTGTTAGTTTCCTTTTGCGCATAATCAGTAAAAACTCTAGATTAATTTTATGTGGGCAAACTTTATGTGCCACTAATATGGGCTAGGCCAGGCCAATGCATCCACCATCATTCAGTTCATTCACGCTAGCCCTTCAAGTACACAGTGACCGATGTATTTAAAAATCGCGACGAAGGCCGTATATCAGAGAGAATGACATCCTATAGCTAGGCTATTTTCACAGTGTCAGAAACGGATAGGTTTGCCCTATTTGTCAATGTCCAAGACTAACGCAGGTCCAACATCGGAGTTCTTACCCTAGAGAAAATATAGGCCTTTTCACACTCGATAAATTTTAAATGAACCACGGGACATATCTGCGAGTTTGAGATATTGTCTTCAATTTTGGCGGAAAAATTTTATGGTGCGTCAAATTAGGTGAGAATTTATTGGATTGTTTTTCTTTTCAAGTTGATTGAGATATATTTGTATACCTGCGTCTGTAAAGAACTAACTTCTTCTTCTTCTTCTTTAAGTGCTGTCTCCTATCGGAGGTTGGCAAACCATTCAGCTTACTTACTTTTCGAGGCTGCCAATACAAACGAGGCACTGGTACTCTGAAAAAAAATTTACTAAGAAATCTTAATGCCCAAAACTTATAAATATCTACTCATCAAGTTGCGTTTATCAAAAGAATTGCCAACCAAAACGGATAAATTTTGGTGACCATTTATTTCTTTTGTGAAGGTTTTACCTACTTTAGACCGCATTTATTTTTTTTTTTTTTGGAAAGCGGAGTATTATTACTAAGTAGCCGATAAGTAGAATGAGTCTTCCTACTTGATAAGCTGTGGGTTAGTCGGGCGAATTACACATCGAATTGTCATAGTAAAACAAAAAGGAGACCTGGTGAGATGTCGTGAGGGCAAAATAAAAAGTACCCGAAACCGACGACCGTGCGTGCAACGACTAACGAATGTTGATGAAGCGAAAAAGGTTTGTCTTTATCGCGATAAGTGGCAAACCCTGGTCTCTGCCTACCCCTCCGAGATACAGGCGTAAGTTTGTAACGGTATAAACCTTTTTGCATCATTTTTGTTATTTCTTTTCATTCTGTTCTACAATTTTTAAGCACAAAATTAAAAATGACGTCACCCACTCTAGATTTCTTTTGGATTTGGACCATTACTACTCTATCCTTGGAACAATACAGGTTGTCATCCACTTATCTTTACTTACAATCTACAGCTAAAATAAACACAGTTTCTGTATGTATTTTTATTATTTTACATCAAGAACCTGAAGAAGTTCATATAATGTAATGCTTCAGAGCTCGAAACAAAGTTCATGCTAAGCCAGCAGGTATGTCTTTAGCATCAAATGTGATGAAACCATGATTTAATTTCAAAGTCTATGAGGGAAAAAACTGAAATAAAAAATAACCAACAACCCGACTACCAAAAATTAACTACTAAGCAGGCGATACTGACCTCGGTAACTAGCAATTTTGAATTTGTTTCCCGCCTGCTAAGTAGTTAATGCTCAGCAGTCGGGTTGTTGGTTATTTTTTATTTAAGTTTTTTTGTTTTCGTCTTTTTAGTACTTTTTTATTTTTTATTGTTTTTATGCTGATGCCATATAGCCTATGGCACGCGCGCCATCGACGACAAATGCGACGAATCGATTGAGATCTTATTGGTCAAAATCTGACCATTGGTTAAGGAGTTATGAGAGGACATAGAATCGGACATACTTACAAACGACCCAAACAAACCCTTCTTTTGGGCTTCGCCGCAGTTGGGTAAGATGGATTATCCTTATATTTCATCCCGGGAGATTGCACGGAGGCGTAAAAATTAATCAACGCGGCTGCGTCATTGTGGGGAGAATTTCTTAAATAAAAATTGCAATTTGCAGAAAGATCTCCATGAGAATCAAAACGTATTACAAATCAAGATACAACTACACTTGACTATGTCAAGAATCGTCACATTATCTTAAATGTAATTGTAGTTACGCAACTAAACGGTTAAGCAAAGGTTCAAGAGGAAACCTTCGTAGTCAATACCTGTCAAATTCGTTTGTAATGGAACCTGTTACTTTAGTTAAGTGGACATTCGGAGAAAACTTCTTAAGGGGATCCAGTGAGTCAACGGCCTTGGGCGTTCCGCTTTTTGCAGGCCACCCACACCTTGATAAATACGATGATTTTTTTATGAAAAAGCCATCTGCTTATATTCTTTTTGTTGCACTAACCAGTGCTCAGGACTAGGTTAAAATAGATTAGGAAATAGGTTTTTAAAAAGCCGTCTGGTGTCATGTTCTATTTAATATCGATAAGGTATCCAGTTGCATAACGCCATCTACAGCTAGCACAGAAATTCCCTGTAGATGTCGTTAAATAAAAAAAATATATCTAGGTGCACAACGATATCTACAGGCTTACCGGAAAATTACGACTCTGTCCAAATTATGTAATTATCCAAGTACAATTATAGGTTGTCATAGGCACTGACTGAAAATCAGCGCTGAGGGATCACTTCCTCAGCACAACGCTGAGTTTTGTGGCAACTTAGATACACCACAGGCTACATCTATGGTCCTGTTTTATTTATTCGTTTTGTCTGTTGTGTTATTAGTTTTCTTTCTGTTGTTGTGCATATTGTAATGCTTATCTGCTTATTTTGTTTCTGTGATGTATCTTGTTGGTATAATAAATATCTTTCTACTTCTTCTTCTTCTTCAAATGTTAGTATGACGGCTAGTTAAGAATGCGAGAGGCATGGTACTTTTATAGAGATCAAAAACGAACGAAAACGGCAAATAAATGGACGTAGCGCCTTAAAGAAGAGTTTTTCATTATTAACAACTTTCATTCCAGCAGTTTTTTGGTTTTTGATCAATTTTACATTTTTCCAATAATAGTACATTACGATACTAGTGCGAAAAGTAGGAAATTCGCAACGAGTGGCGATAAATTAAAACACGACCGAAGGGAGTGTTTTATATCGACACGAGTTACGAATTACCTATTCGCACGTGTATCGTACAACGTTTTATAGTACATATGGCCCTTTGAAGTTTCGACATAGGCACGTAAAGTGCTCATTATCGCACTAGTGCGGTAATGTAGCACCATATGTACTATAAAATACCATTATGTGTTTTTAAGGTTTTTCTGCTTTGAGTGGCTCTGCTTGACAGATAATGCTAAAACCATATATGTTAATAAGAGAAAATATTTACTGATGTGTTGGTATTTTTCTTTTGTATTTTTTTATTTGGTGTGGGTCCATGTTTGTGATGTCCTTGCCTGGTTCCCATAGCACAGGGTATCCTAGTTTGGGCTCACGACAAGTGATTGTGTTGTGTGGAAGTTATTTTATATTTAATGTACAGTCGACATCACGTCGATATTTACATTTTAGTAAGACTTTCCCCCGAGTCCCAATGGAACAGAACGGAACGGAACAAAAGAGTAAAGAACAGAATAGAACAGAACAAATCAGAACATAGCAGACAAAACTAAACAAATGAAAAATTGTTTTCCGTTCATAATTATCATTACCTATATCTGCCTACCCTCTCTTCATTTCTCTTCATAACTTTAAAGATAAATCCTTGTAAAGAAATATCAAATGTCGATATGACAGAGGTCTGTACAAAGTCAGTGCGACTAAGCCTTTGGCTTATCAACATCATTATCGACACGAGGCTACCAAGAATTAAACTGTAATAAGGCTGTTATCTGATAAATCGAGAGATACCAGAGCTATATCAGTAATCGAGAGATCACTCGACCGGGATTGCCCGCTATGCTTAATGCATTACTGCCCCGAAGGTCTAGCGATAACACGGTGAAAAACTGACACAGGTTCGATTCCCGCAGCGTACTATGGGCCGTATTGACTGTCAGATCTTAATACCGATCTCAAGAGCAGTATCAGTGACACTCAATATAAAATCGATTTCTCAAGGCTTAATTAATAGACAGATCTTGACTGCGGATCATATCAATCTCAGGAATGAGTTACAGCCCTATCACACTAGTCTAGTTATTTGCGAGCGATTTGAAAGGGATGCGATTGCGCAGCGAGATCGCCGCGATTGGGCAGCGATTGCGCGGCGAGCACGCAGTGACGACGCTGCACCGCAGCGGCGAGCTCGCGGCGTGCAATCCTCGTTTTGGACACTCAAGCAAAATGTTTTTTTCTGACGAGCAAACATTACTGCTGCCTTCCTTACTTCCTTACTTTCAAAGACGCAGTGATTTTTTTGTTGTTTTTTTGCTCGGTATTAATAACGGCAACGGGTAGACGCTTGAAATATTCAAATGTTGTATAGATAATGGTACGGAACCCTTCGTGCGCGAGACCGACTCGCACTTGGTCGGTTTTTTTTCTACACTGGGCAACTGATAGCTGTTAAGTGTAGATTAACAAATATTAGTTCACAAGAATCCCCTGTGGATTAGATTGATAATTTACTTCATGTTTCTAGTTATAGTTACAGATTTTATGAATTGCCATTGCCAATTATTTGAGAAGTTAGATACTGATAAAGTATATATTTACTAGCTGACCCGCCAAACGCTGTTTTGACAAAATAATCAAAGCAGATACAAGTCAACGACGAATATGCGAGGATCATTATAAAGTTATTGACATCATTATTGACTGGGAGAAAGCGACTACTTGTATCCCGTATAACTGTCAAATTTTGAATTTTAGTTAAAAATATCTTTATATCCATTGTATCAACAACGATTTAAATTCTAAACGATGCTACTTCCGCTTACACACATATCTTTGATATGGCTCAACTGGGGCGAGGCGGACTGTCGAACGCGATTGTACAAAATAGAAGAAGAAGAAAGACAATTATTATACCAACAAGATACATCACAGAAACAAAATAAGCAGATAAGTAACGTAATATGCACAGCAACAGAAATAAAACTAAATACACAAGAGACAAAACGAGTAAATAAAGCAGGGCCATAGATGTAGCCTGTGGCGTCGAGGGTGGCAATCACGGCGACCATCGCTGCGACGGCATAGCGTCATCGCGTAGCGTCATAGCGTCGACGTCGCGGCATGCTCGCTGCGCCATCGCATCGCTTTTAAATCGCTCGAAAATCGCTAGTGTGATAGGGCTGTTAGTGAGAGACACATCACGACGAGTTTTTTCACCACCTCCAGCGATGCCGTTTTAAAAGAGAAGATGTGAAAACTTAAGCATATTACATTCCAGGCGCGATTTCCACCATTTAAATTAATTATTTATATACGTAACGGACGAATCAAAAGTAATAAATCAATTATTGCTATTTCTTGAATCAATGAAATGAACAAAATTGCCCTCAGCACGGGTTAGTGCAACAAAAGGAATATAAAAGATGGTGAAATATGAAATTTTTCTTTCGTATTTCCTCAATTTTCAACAACAACGGTTTGAAACGTATTTCGGATATATAATTATCATACAAGGCAAGGTTCCAGGAAGAAGGAGACCTGGGAGGCCATAAATATCATGGCTACGACAGTGGTTTGAACAGAGCACCAGTACCTTGTTTGTATTGGTAGCCTCGAAAAGCAAGAATTGGTTACTAACTCCAACAGGAGAACATAAAGGTACATAAAGAAGAAGAATGGTTTGTGTACATTCAGGGAAAGCGTCCCCAAAATGGAATATACTTTCGTTGTAAAGTATGTGCGGGGCCCCGCACTCTATCACGCGACATGCATCCCGTCTCAAAAGCCCGAGTGGATAACCGACCGCACAGGTGGCTGAGGGCTCTTAGAGAAAATTGTGTACCGCGTACAATCGACAACATCCACCTTTTCGTTTTGCTTACTGAAACGTAGATAGATAGATTGACTTTATTGCACAACCAATCAAGTCTATTTATCTATGTCTATGATCTATCTAAAGTAGAGGAAAGTATTACAAATTAATATATTTATAATCTAGAAAGAAATAAAGACATTTATTGGAACAAATTAACACATGACAAAAAAAAATCGCATAACAAGTACAAAGGAAAAACCAGGCACATAAATACACTAAATATAAGGGACAGTCAAAGCGTCAGAGTGCATCCTGTGGTGTGTCAAAGTTGCCACAAAGGGCATCTGACTCAGCATTGTGCTGAGTGTGTGAGCTCTCAGCGCTACCAACTTTATTACAGGATCAAGTCTGAATTACCAGTGAACTTCACATGGTGTTACATTTCCTCGAAACAACATAACTAGAGCACCAAAAAAAGCAAAACACTACACACGCATTTTAATTGCAAAGCCCACAATTTAACTGCTGTCGAGAGATAAATAATAATAATAACTTCCACACAAACACAATCACTCGCCCGCGTCACGCAGTTACACGGCTCAATGAAACGTCAAATAAGGAGTAGCATACGGATTTGACAGCCGGACAGTTACCGAGGAACAGCATTGATGTAAGAGAATACGAACGTGGCTCTTCGGTACCTATCACGTCGTTCATTTGTCTGTTATAGATTATTAGATTAGTAGTATACCGTTAGCGTCAAAACCGAGTCTTTGGACTCCCTTTGAACTCCCTATGAACTGCAATGTATTTAGTAGAGTCGACTCCCCGGTCGCAAACAAGGATACCCTGTGCTATGTTAACCAGGTAAGGACATCTCAAACGTGGAAATACACCCAGCCTGAGGCCATTTCTACATATCTATCTTTTGGAAGAAACTTCTAAGAACATTAAGGCCGCCGTGTCTGCTTATAGTTTCTGTCTCAGTTTATACATAATAAAGAGCATTCAATCTACAATTTTTTTAAGTCCTAGGATCGTATAAAGCTATTATTAAATTGACAACATAGCGTAAGATATAGACTGAAAAATTTTTAATAGAATTTTGATAATTATTTTTTATACATAAGCAGCCGGTATACGTCCCACTGCAGGGCACAGGCCTTCTCTCAGGGAGAGAGTATGGGCGTAATCACCACACGCGCCCACCACGGATTGGCGATTTCAAGCGCTGATGTTTATGAATAGCGCAGACACTCAGGTTTCCTCACGATGTTTTCCTTCACAGTTAGCGAGTGGTATTGCTACTATGACTTCACAAATATCTTAGAAAACAAAGTCATAGGTACATTCCTGCACTGGGAATCGAACCTGGGCTACCACCGCTGTTATTTTCTATAAATTTTTTATACTGACTCCGTATAATGAAATTGTTGAAAATGAAAAAAAATATTATGAAGTTGACTGCAAAGTCGCTCGTAACGTAACTTAATAGAGTGACAGTGTACAGTCGACAGTACCTTTAAAAGCGCGCATCATAGTTGAGCTACGAATGACTTTGCAACTAAAATGTGAGGGTGATCTGCAGTCGACTGTACCCATACTCTCTTCAGTCTATTTTCAAAGCAGAAAATCCTCATTAAAAAGTAAAATTGCACCAGTGGATGGCAATTTTTAAGTGCAGAAGCGAGCGAGAAAATCATCAATTATGTGAAGCTTTTTTTTATTTTTGTCACATTATACGAGTCATTCTGAAGTGGCGCTACACAGTAATAATATGTTTTATTAGATAAAAAATGCGCAACTGTGCACTTTCTTGCTACCGTACTAAATTATCTGTTAATCCAATTTATTGCTGCTCAAAAATCAGATTTAGTAACTAGGATTAAGAAAAAAAAATGCTGCATTGGTTTGAACATATGAAGAGGATGAAGGAAGAAAGATTGATGAAAAAAATATATCTAGCGAATGTGGATAGAAGGGCTGATAAGAGCCGTTCCAGGCTGACATTCGCGACCAAACAGGGCATGTACTTTAACGCTGTGGTGGCGGAGCTGTAGAACGCCGGCTTCTCATTCGGGAGGTCGTGGGTTCGAATACCGACATAAAACAATGACTTTGTTTCTAAGTTACGTACATTTTTGAAGTTATAGTAGCAATATCACTCGCTATCTGTGAAGGAAAACATCATGAGGAAACGCCTGAGCACTTGCTACGTACAATGGCTCAACTATGAGGCTAAATGCGGCAATCTCTAGTCGAACTAGGAATAGGGAACGTACTCAGAAAATTTCAACTGGCTACCGTTCGAGGAGAGAGCCCTTAAATAGGTCAGAAAGAAAGACAGACAGTTGCAGTTGTCGATTTGACACTGAAGGGACGATAGTGAGCACTGAACTATATTTAGTGCTGATAAAAACGCCATGGGTTGTGCTAGATGGACTTAATGTTTAACTTTGTATGTGAACACAGTTTAAATTACACAGGGACAGCAAATTAGCGTACGCACGCAGTGAGACACACAAAACGTCTCTAATTTGTGGAGACAGAAACTAAAGTAAAGTAAAAGTAAAGTAAAAAGTTCTTTATGAATAAAAAAAGGTTACATATACAAACAGTTTACTGTGGTCGCCACGCTAGGTCTAGCCTGTGTTGTGGAAACGACAATCATTCATTCACCATTCATTTATCATTTACTCGGCCACCTTCATTCACTCAGTGCCGTATTGCCAACAGGCACCGTGTGTAAGGGACCCAGAAAAGTACTCTTTCAGCAGTCTGTACTTCAGACAGAAGTGTACTTTTTATTATTCATGCAAACGACGGTAGATGGCGGTGGCGTGCCAATCTAGATTTTCCACATTTCTGCCTCTCCCTGGTCTACGCGGCGCAATTTCGTCAGACCAAAAAATTGCTCGGAATTTCAGGTAAACCCCTTACGGAATCTTATCTTTGTGGATCGGCATTGCCAGTAAAATACCTTCATGACTCTGATCGACTTTTTTCACGCTAAGATAAATTTGGTACCTACTTGCGACGGCACGATATTTGCATTTTGACTTTGTAACTACAAAGTTAAGGTGTTAAAGGTAAAATGAAGACTTTACTAAAAGAGGGTTATGTTTTTCATGCGTATGTGTGTATAATTTCATATGTTGGAGATTGTTGCTATCTGCACGTCACCTGGGCCGCGTTTGATAAAACTTCATAGTTAGTCATGCATGATAACTCGATGTACATTGCAAAAATTTCTACTTGTTAAGCAATGTAAACTATGAATTGTAAGTACTACTATGAAATGAGAACTTATCAGTTAGCCACGTCGTAATGTACCCGTTGTTGAAATACTTTCCAATAAATTTCAGTGATTCCTTTGTTTTCACACGCTGTGAATAGTGTTCCGGCCAATTTCATTAGTGACATTTGACAAGGGCGTCGCCAGCCGATGGCGCAGGGGGGGGGCAAGCTGACTTTACCTACTACAATTCATACTTTTCTCATTCTCTATGAATGAGAAAAGTAAGTATGAATTGTAGGTAAAGTCGACAGCACAGGAAGCTTTTCACTTGTACTACGAGCCTTACATCTACAGCGATTGTAATTACAACAGTATCTTAGTACTATATACATATATATTCTGTGACAGTACAGAGTCCAATGTGTAAAGCTACACGAGCACGAGCTGACAGAATGACAGACGCTAAAACAAAGGCGGCTATGCGGGGGGCGCGAGCGCTGCGCGGTTACATGTTGCTTCCCCACTCCCCCTCTCCCGCTTCATCGACAGAGTAGAGCAGAGCGTAATTGAGCGTACGGAATATTAGGAGTGGAATTGGTAAATTCATTCGAGTTTCGACGTACGGGAATGATTGTTCAAGGCTTGAACTTCAAGCAAATTAACTCAAAGACTTAAGACTTTGGTTGCATTAATATTTGGCAACTTTTTTAGAATCTCTAGGGGGGGGGCAACTGCCCCTCCCTGCCCCCCCTTGGCGACGCCCTTGACATTTGACATGATTAATTTTGGCGTGAGTTTATGTACCTATGTATGGTTTACAATAGTGTTCTCTATATATCTATCTATAAGTCGCGAGTTTTCCGTAAGTGTCGTGTGTTATAGACCGCCATCGCGAATAACCAAAGAACTGTCACGGCTTAGATATGAAAAATAAAAATATTTCTTTGCTTAAAACATAAACTGTTGTTTTATTATTTTGTAGAAACAAACTTTGTACCTACGTATTGAGACGAGTCGCCAACCCGCCTGCCAAGCGTGGCGATTATGGCAAAACCCTTCATGGTTATGAAAGCCATGAAGGAGGCCTATGTCCTACAGTGGGTGACGCCCACTGTATGGCTGATGATGATTGAGACGATTTGTACAGCGTCCAGTGGCGCCTGCACTCACACTAGATGGGTGAAGGGATCACTTCACCCGACCACCACTCGGACGCTGTAATGCCTGGGACATTGTTTGTTAGATGGAGTAGGCTTGTATCTATGTTGTTTGTAGAAACAAACAAATACAGCTACATTCTATAATAATCATAAGCATAAGCAGCCTATATTCGTCCCACTGTAGGGCAGAGGCCTTCTCTCAGAGAGAGAGTATGGGCTTAATCACTACGCGTGCCCACCGCGGATTGGCGATTTCAAGCGCTGAGGTATGTGAATAGCTCAGACACCCATGTTTCCTCACGATGTTTTCCTTGACCGTTAGCAAGTGGTATTGCTACTATAACTTCACAAATATACATAACTTAGAAAGAAAAGTCATAGCTACATGCCCGCACTGAGAATCGAACCTGGGTCTTCCGCTTCCGAGTCCAATGTCCTACCCACTGGGCTACCACTGCCAAGGGCAAGATAAAAAGTACCCGAGACCGGCGTGCGTGCATGCTCGTTGCATGAATGTTGAGGAAGCGAAAGTGATCTGTCAGGATCGTGCAAGTGACAGTCCCTGGTCTCTGCCTACCCATCTGCGTTGCAGGCGTGAGTTTATGTATGTTAACAAATATAAAGATTAAGTGTGTAGGATTCGTCGTAACGTCATGTAACGTCAAATGTAACGTCGGTGTCTGTACCCGCTAAATGTACCGGCTTAATTCTGGCCGTGATTGAAAAGATGCTTATCAAAAGGAAATAAAGTCTATTTTGCAACAATGTCTCCATCATTCGAATTTCATGTGATGCAGCCGTTTTTTGACACTATAAAAAACTGTCTAAAAGCGGCTCAGATCACTTTGTCGTTTTTAGAAAGTTAAAGTTTAACACAATTGCTGCGTGATTTTAAATAAAACTGTAAAGGTATCCGGTCTTCCTCAAAAATATTATAACAACTCCCCGATTCAGTGAATAATCGACAGTGGATCAAACTTCTAACCGCTAGATAACACATTGCCTAGTTTGAGCTAATATAGACGTTTCACGTTTCACCAACGGCCGGCCGTGTAACCCGACGCAGCCTCACCCACTTTTTTGTTCACTTTTTTCTTGTTTGGTTTTACGTCCTTTCTACTTTGTAGTGACGCTTTTTGATGAATTACGCTTAAAATCATATGTAATAAATATACGCTGATTACTGGCTGATTACTGGATTAAGCGGTGGTAGCCTAGTGGGTAGAACATTGGACTCGGAAGCGGGAGACCCAGGTTCGATTCCTAGTGCGGGCATGTACCTATGACTTTGTTTTCTAAGTTATGTACATTTGTGAAGTTACAGTAGCAATACCACTCGCTAACGGTGAAGGAAGACATCGTGAGGAAACCTGAGTGTCTGAGCTATTCATATAGCTCAGCGCTTGAAATCGCCAATCCGCGGTGGGCACGCGTTTTGATTAAGCCCAACTCTCTCTCCCTGAGAGAAGGCCTGTGCCTCACAGTGGGACGTATATAGGCTGCTTATACTGGGCGGTTTGAAAGCTGCGCTTATGTCATTAGTAATTAAAAATGCGCCGTGTGGCGCCGGATTAAGAATAGCGTTACTCCATTTCCTCCCGTGCATGTCGTAGAAGGCGACTAAGGAAATAAATTACCAGGAGACGGGCAGCAGCGTCTTCCTGACATTCCAACCGCATACTGCGATCGCCAACCCGCCTGCCAAGCGTGGCGATTATGGCAAAACCCCTCATGGTTATGAAAACCATGAGGGAGGCCTATGTCCTGCAGTGGGCGTCAAGGAGCTGATGATGATGATGAATTAAAAATGGCATAATATATTTAGACTATTACTTTTAAGTATAGACACCGCTCTGGATGGCTACTTATGGTTCTAATAGATTCGAGTTTGTATCGAGATATTTTTTAAAAGTGCGTTTTTTTTTAAAAAAACAAACGCATATTCAATAGCCATTGTGAGGCAAGTTCATTTTGCCATGTCTTTCAAACCACCCTAAATTCATATTGTAGAATGGTCATTCTTCTACGTACAACAATAAATTACCAAAGGCTGCGATATTGGTAGAGCGCGTAAAGTGCGAATTTCATAAAATTAGGAACACAATTATATGATGAACTTCATAAAATTGAGTAACTTATAAAAAAACTCTTTATTTAAAAAAATTAAGAACAGTATTTAATAATATGGTACTGAACGTATTTGGTATACATTTGGCAAATTCAAATAACTGAATCTGGTAGAAAACATTTTGGATGTCGCTTGTGAAACCGGGTTATTTATTACAAATGCTTGCTTTCTCGACTAAACAACGAGTTTTAGCCTGATTTCAAACGGACACTGAATCGGAGACGCCAAAGCTGAAAACTGCCAGAGGTATACTTGAGAGCGAAAAATAATGAGGTTCTCGAAAATTATTTCACTTTGTACATAAAATACCTACTGTAATGAAAGGCAAAACGTTTTTAAAGCAACGGTAAATACGGTAGGCATGGAGGTATGGCTTTTTAAACAGTTTTTTTACGTGTAGCCTATAAACGTTCCACTGCGGGACATATGCCTTCTCTCCGAGAGAGAGTATAGGCTTATTTACCACGGCTACTTGGTTTCAGTAACACGTCAGTGTTTGGCATCTATAACAACTTTTGAATTTTTTTTTCATCATCATCATCATCATTCAGCCACAAGAAGTCCACTGCTAGACATAGGCCTCCTCCATGGATTTCCGAAAAGACCGGTTGGAAGCAGCCTGCATCCAGCGCCTTCCTGCCACTTGGATGAGGTCATCTGTCCATCTTGTGGCTGGTCGTCCTACGCTGCGCTTGCCGATATGTGGTCTCCATTCGAGAACTTTTCGGCCCCATCGGCCATCAGTTCTGCATGCTATGTGCCCCGTCCACTGCCACTGCCAAATTGTTTTTACATACATACAAATATACATAAACTCACGCCTGTATCGCAGAGAATAAGTTTTGCGGTTTTGTTGCTTTTTAGAAAATTAAAATAAAGTGAAAGTAAAATTGCCTTTCGCAACAAAATTTAATTGAATTACGATAACAGAAAAAATATTAATAACGAAAATTTGGCAAAAGTCCTCTGAGTCGGCTGAGCCCAAAGTCAGCAAAAGCCTTAGATGTTAGGTTAAAAGATATAAAATAATTACAGAGTCACTAAGCGCAAAATAATGTTAACTTTTTGAATAAAGTATTTTCTGAGGTTAAACGAGCACTAGACATAACAAAACTGAATTTTAACGGATATTTACTCGTTTACTTTTCCATTTTACAATTTTCCGACGTTTCGGACCTTTCGAATATTTTTATTTTTATGTAGTTGTAGTGTCATCATCATCAGTCATTTGACGCCCACTGCAGGACATAGGCCTCCTTCGTGGTTTTCATAACCATGAGGGGTTTTTCCATAATCGCCACGCTTGGCAGGCGGGTTGGCGATCGCAGTATGCGGTTGGAATCTCAGGAAGACAGGATTTGGTGCGCATAATTAGGCTCCTCAGATGTTAGCTTAAGAGGTGTAAGAATAGAGGCACGATTTAATATATTGTAACACTTAAAACCACGAAGCAGGCCTATGTCCTGCAGTGGGCGTCAAATGGCAGATAATGATGATGACTTAAAAACATAAGTCTTCTATCTTCAATGAGTTGCCACGGGCTGTGACATTGGTAGAGTGCGTGTAACGCAAATCAAATAAAGTTATGTAAAATTATGTATTTCGCAAAATATCAATCTGAGCAGAAACTCATAGAACAATATCTTATAAGAATATCGTAAACATATTGTACTATATTCTAAAGTTAAATAGTAATGGTTTGTGTTTACAACTACTTTTGTGTTGTACTTGAATCTTAAATTTTGCGAGGATTACAATTGTAGGTAAGTGGCATCAACAAAGACATTGGTACATGCCCGCACTGGGAATCTGGGGCTCTTTACTTTACGTACATTTTTAAATTTGTAGTAAATACCACTCGCTGTGAATGAAAACATATTGAAGAAACCCTAGTTTCTGAGGTATTTACATACCTCAATACTTGCTACATACAATGGCCCAACTATGAGGCTAAGTGCGCTTAGCGCTTGAATTCGCCAGTGAGCAATGGGCTCGAGTGGTGATTTAAGCCAATAAATACTCTGAGAGTAGCATGTGCCCTGCAGCGGACGTATGTAGGTCAAAGAAAAATGTAGTTGTGCAAAGTAGCGCAGAAACTAGCACCTTATGAACGTTAACCATAGGTGTCAATTTGAAGATCGTAATCGTTTTAGATAAAATATGGACAAACCTTGATTCATCATCATCATCATCAGCCATTTGACGCCCACTGCAGGACACAGGCCTCCTCCGTGGTTTTCATAACCATGAAGGGTGTTGCCATAATCGCCACGCTTGGCAGGCGGGTTGGCGATCGCAGTATGCGGTTGGAATCTCAGGAAGACGCTGCTGCCCGTCTCCTGGTAATGTATTTCCTTAGTCGCCTTCTACGACATCCACGGAAGGAAATGGAGTGACGCTATTCTTAATCCGGCGCCACACGGAATGAACCTTGATTAACAAAGTTTAAATTAAAGATAATATAAACTCACGCCTGTATCCTGATACCAGAATTTGTGCCAATTGCCACGATCCTGGCTTTGCTTGTCCCTTATATACAGATGACAAATCTAATACTAAAAATAAAGTTAGTATTTGTCCCTTCCTGTAATACTGACCATTACTTCGTTCCTTTTTATCAGTCAGACTCAGTTATAACAATGGGAGCTTCATTCGTTACGATCCAAATGCTGACAAAATGTGCTTTTGTTCCGAAACAATATTTTGTCGATAATAATGTGGTGCTTAAAGTGAAATAGACGATTCGGAGCAAGCCTCCCCTTATCACCAAATAGCACTCAACTTTCCCGCTCTTTTTTATGATCCGGATTTATTGTTTTTATTTAAGACATGTACACGTTCTAATCTAACTTTTATGTGTAACGGCATAAAGATTTGTTAAGCTTGACAGGAACTTAGAAGATTGGCTTTTAAACAAAGTGTAGACGTTGCTAAAGTTGCGAACATTAAAATGAAATTTATACTCATGTAGGATCCTACAGAAAGGTCTGAGCATATTCTAGAACATATTTAGTTTTATTTATATTTAACAAAATTAGACATTTCTTAAAAAGGAAAGCGAAATCTTATTAACTATTATTAACCTTTTAATTTTTTTGTCAAGATATTGTAAACAAAATACAAACTGTTGGCTCGAAACATTTTAAATTGCACCAAAACTTTAGTAATTCCGTGTATTTCTAAGAAACATAATATTTCTACTTCGAATAGCGCCAAGACTGCATCATGTCTACGTGTGCTGCAAAGGTATTTTTATATTTTCCCATCTTGCACGTGCAAATAAACCCGCTACGGCGTAGCAGCTACAAAGCTCGCTACGACATTTCGTAGCTCGTAGCGCTCAGTGAAAGATAAATAGCAGCTCCTCTAAAGACGAGTTTAGATCTTGTTTTGAAATGCATAAGACCGATTTTTATTTGATAAATTGTGCAGAGGATCAAAGATGCAGGAGAAATAAATGGGATTAGCTTTTAAACGTGCAACGTGTAAACGTTGACTAAAAATAAAACGCATTCCCGGGGTCAATAAACTGTTACGTCACGGTAGACTCGCTGACAAAAATGTAGGTGGATATTTTTAGGGCCACGCTCTGAAATACTAAAGCTGAAATAGATTTGATGCTGTAATAGATGTGTCAAGCTAATCTAACAACATCCACAAATAAATTTTATACCTTTTTACTTTAGACTTAAACTGGAACATGCAGTTTTGTACACACAAAATTCAAACATTCAAATCAGCGTAACTTTTATCTTGGTGATTTAGTACCTCCACGCTTGAAATTGCAAATCCGCGGTGGGCACGCGTGGTAATTAAGCCCATACTCTGTCTTTCTGAGAGAAAGCCTGTGCCATACAGTGGGACGTATAAAGGCTGCATAAAAAAATGCAATTTCGTATAATAACCGCTTGAAATCGCCAAACCGCAGTGTGCGAGCGTAGTGTTTGAGCCCACAATGTCTCTGATTGAAAGTCTATTTTTGTGCCCCGCAGTGGAACGTAAATAGACTATTTGGTAACCAATAAACTTACGTATGTGGTACTCTTTTGCACTAAAATAACTTGTAACGGACAAAACCCTTCTAACGTTTATACCGCTATAAGAGCAGGGGACTTTTTTATATACCTACAATTAAGGTTTATTATGATTTATTGGATGTACATTGCAAAGCTACGCAATTTACACCGAATTGTCATAACAAACTATCATAAATATAATAATAAAATATTTCTTACAATAGAGCATTAATAACATCAGAGTGGCCTTACTGAATTCAGATATGTTTATGAAGAGTCACACATAAAATATCAAAATGTTAAAATTAAATTAATTCACAAAAAGCTTCATCGAACATAAAATGGGACAATTAGTACAAAATACGCACATAAGAAAACACCCCTTACTGAAAATTTTTGTAACGTCAATGCACTTGTTTTTAATCTAACTTTTTGTTCAGTTAAATTAAGTTGTTAATTTAAATTACGAGCCGTCATACTCATGCAGTAGAGTTAATCAAAACGTTTCACAAAGTTACGTAAGGCTGGGATCTCCAGGCGCACGTATTTGTATGAGACTTAATTGCGCTGCGCGAGGGAATAGTTGGGGTGAAGTAGGCGTTTTTGAAATTACAGAAATACCAATCCTATTATTTGTTTACTTTGTGTTTCCGTGACAATGTAAATAAATATCTTCTTTCTTTCTTTGTTTAAAAGAATTTCGATTTTTTACTATCCAAAACTCAGTACAGCTCAAATAGAACCATACCTAGTGATAATGTAGACTTATATTCACGATTTTGTGATGCTATAAAGTTTAAAAAATCATAAAAATAATGGCTGACGGCCCCAGATAGGACATTGAAAAGTAATATTTTTTTTTTCATATTTTAAATAATAAGCATTACAGAGTAAAATGTATTTCAAAACACCTGATTCAGGGGCAATGTCGGAGAACTCACCCTTAAAGTTAAAATGACATTCGTGTTGAACGTTTATTTTGACATTTTCTAGATAGTGCCTTATTAAATACAAACAACTCTGCATACAAACTGATGAATGTCTCGTTGGTCTAGCGGTAAGGGACTTGATTACCATCATAGATATAATAGGTTTGATTCCTGTATGGGTCCACAGTACTTTGGTATGTACAAATGGCCACAGTCTGGGTGTTTTTGCATGTTTGTGACGTCCTTATCTAGTTACCATAGGAAGACCGGAGGAACGTTTTCTATTATTTGGCGTTAGAATATTTAATAAGTCCCCCAATTACGCCAAGGTTTTTACTATAGAGCAAAACGAAACGGCGAAACAACACGTATGTTGCACCAAGACCCCCCTTATTTTGTAATTTTATTATTGTAATGACACCTTTTCTTTGATTTGAAATTTTAACTGGCTAACTGTTACGGTTTCAAAGACAGAGCACTTTAAAGGTCGTACGGATGGACAGACAGACAGATAGACACACAGCGGAGTCAGAGTAATAGGGTCCCGTTTGGCAACCTTCGGGTGCGAAACCCTAAAAAACTAATTAAAAGCGCGTAATGTAAACGCTATTTTCAAAGGTTCAAATCAATATGTTTTATTCAATGTAGTTCATACGAAAAAAAAACCTGACAGCTGTTAAAAGTAGTTAGTCACGAGTAACGATTAGCAAGATGAAGTGGCAGCGGGCTGTTCACATCTGTCGAAGAACCTATAACCAATGGGGTGAAGACGTTCTCAAGTGGAGACCACGAACGGGCGAACGTAGCGTAGGAAGTCCACCTTCGTTGGATTGGTTATATAAGGATAGCCAAGGAAAAAGAGGCTTTGAGGGTGGCCGAAGTCCTGCAGAGAACGTGCTTACTGCTTAGGCTGATGGATTGCACTGGATTGGATACCTTTTTTTGGTCCTTTAACTCCTAGCGGAGCATAGGGCCTCAACTATAGATTCCCGCTTCTGACCGTAGTTCGCAGCAGCTTCCAAATCAGGCCAGCTAGTGCCGATCGACTTAGCCTCTTGGGCTATGGATCATTTCCAGGTGATCCTTGGCCGTCTTCTCTTTCAAATAAATTAATTTTCAAAAAATGTTACAAAGAACATCTGTTGCAGGTACAAAAATCAAACAGTAACCCAATCCCCTGCGTACCTACCTGTGTTGGTCCTTCTGCCACTATCAAATCAACGTGAGTAGGTAGATAGTCTTCGGCAAAAATGGAGCAGATATCACCGGCAAAACACCATTCACGAAACACTTAATTTTATATACACTTTTCGCTTCTATATTTTGCACACACACCACAGATTGCACGCCACACAAAAACACATCACATTCGTATTATTGGGCATCCATTTTCCAACTTACTGTATTCCACAATTTTTCTTTTTTTCACAAACACGACTAACCGCAACATGGCCATGACAGAATATCATCGTCGTATCTCGGTGCTCCTGCAACACATGCTGAGTCGGGGTCATTTTAGGGGCTCAATACTTTAAACCCGAATTTGAAAATGTAAACGGTAGTAATTTTTTTTCTGTTTATCTAATCATTTTGTGTTTTGTTAATATTTGAGTCGCTGTTAATTTGGTATTTTATGTGTTCATGTTGTTGTATTGTATGTTGTGTTTTCAATATTGTGCCGTTAAATAAATGAATTATCTATAATCTATCTATCAATTGCCCAAGGGGGTATACGTGAGGGCTTGTCTGGTCCTGCATCCCTTGTCACGGTGTAGTGTACGGCCTATTCTAAATGCTTTTCTAAATGCACAGGCGTCTGAGTGGTACACTTCCAGAGGTCCTCATTCCGAATTGTTTGGATTGTATATACCCTGTACTTAATAGTACGGAACCCCTATTTATTTCCTCCTCTGTTAGTACAGATAAAACTCTATAGACTGTTCCAACTAAAACTAAACCCGGCTATACAGGTCAAACTTCCTCGCTGTTATCCGGCAGTTTTAACGACGTACCTGGGCGCTTTTTAAGTTTTTTATCCGGCTGGATTTGCGGACTGAAAGGACTCAAAACTGGTGTAACTACCTGAACCTGTTGCATTCGAAAAAAGATAATAGTGAATATAGTAATTAGACGTTGGCTACCACCATTCGCAATGAAGTATATGAAAATGACTACTAATATGTTACAAGAATTTGTAAAACCTTTGGACTGTATTTTAAAACTCAAAAATGTTTATTGTAAACATTAAAGAAAGAAAGAAAGACATGTAGATAGATAGATAGAGAACACTTTATTGCACAACCAGGTGAAAGATATTACAAATAGTTTCTTATATCTAAGTAGTGATATACAATTGGCGGTCTTATCGCTTAGAGCGATCTCTTCCAGACAACCTTTGGATGGAGTGGATTGCAGCAAGAATATGGTCGGTAGATGGATGTACAAAAAAAAAGAGAATCTGAAATAATTATATTATTTCATTATATTAATAATTTTATAGCATTAGCTATGTGAAGTAACAAATATGTATAGCGAGAGATTACAAGAATATAAGTACTGTATTATACCAAAAAGACATACAAGACATTTGTAGTAGTAATACCACACGCTAACCGCGAAGGAAAACATCGTGAGGAAACCCGCCGCTTGGTTGGCTCCGCACATATTGACTTGTCTTTCTTGTGGGCTAAGCCGACTAAGCTGTCAGGATGGTGTAGGTGCTGGGCAAGCCTACTCCACCTAAAAGCAATTACCCAGGCACTGCAGCGGCCTAGTGGTTCCTTCATCCATCTAGTGTGAGTGAAGGTGCCACTGGACGCTGTATAAATCATCTCATTACGTAGAAGCAAAGGCTAAAAGTAATGAAAATACAGAATGCCCTGACTCTTAAAATAGAAAACCTGTATCTTAAAAGCCAGTGAATGTCATCTCAATAATTTTATAATTTAGATTGTTAAAAAATGGGCCATCCTTGTTCAACATTTTTATATGCTGTCGATCACTATTTTATTTATTTATTTTATTTCATTTGTTAAGTGAGTACAACAGGTGACAATCAGAAAAGAACTTACTGTTAATCAAAGGAATTCTTTTCTAATCACAATTTTATATAAATTGAGTAAACTAAATATATGGTTCAAGAAATGACTTACGAACGTGAACCAAAATTTACAAAATTTCCCTTAAAAAGTATGGAGTAGAACCCCCCATTTTCGGATATGAGGATTTTATTACACCCTGTATAAGTTACTAGCGGTACCCGCGACTACGTTTGCGTGGTAAACGTATTAGCCTATAGCCTATGCTCACCCTGAAGATCCATTCTAAGTACTGGTGAAAGAATTTTTGAAATCGGATAAGCACTTTCGGAGATTACCTCCTACATACAAACTTACACACGTGTGAACTTACAAACTTTTCCTCTTTATTAGTGTAAATATAGACGAAGACTAACAATTTAAGTCATCTTTCATTATAACAAATAAATTTTGTTTGGTACAGCTATGTCAGCACGCCAATATAACATCCCGTATACCGACGTCAAGGCATCTAAGAAATGGCACCAATAATTGCCAATCTAGAAAAGTGTTACTTGAGTGGGGGACAGAAAGGAGTAAACAAGTTAATAGTCACTGAAAGTTGAACGTCTATTTTGGCCACACTAAGTTCATTTGGTGCAAGAATTAACGCTAGCTAGTCAACTTTCTTCAGAAAGAGAGAGAGAAAGGTTTCTCCTTTTGAGAGAAGATCGTTGGAATAATTCTATGTCGCAAAGTTAAAGGGTCGCCGAAAATTTTGAGCTTAACCCACATACATATACTCACGCCTGAATCCCGGAAGAGTAAGCAGAGAACGTTTTGCTGTATGGAACAATCGTGACAAACCTGTTTCGCTTCGTCAATATAAATTAGTCGCACACTTGCCGGTCAAGATTAAATGCTTAGAAATAATAGGAAACTCGCCTAAAAATTGTTTGGAGCTACATTGTATTTAGGAAAATTCAGAAAAGAATAAATCCATGAACATATTTTTTGGGATTTCACAGGTCTCAAAAAGCCTAATAAAAGAAAATACTCTACTAATAAAAATATTAGATTTATTGTAAACCTATAAACGTAAACATCTATAAACGTAATAAGGGTGTAGATGAGGAGAAGAAGATGAAGAAGAAAGACATTTATTATACCAACAAGATACATCACAGAAACAAAATAAGCACATAAGTAACATAATTATGCACAACAACAGAAAGAAAACTAAATACACAACAGACAAAACGAATAAATAAAATAGGACCATAGATGTAGCCTGTGGTGTATCTACGTTGCCACAAAAGACAGCTGACTCAGCGTTATGCTGAGGAAGTGATCCCTCAGCGCTGATTTTTAGTCAGTGCCTAGGGTAACCCATAATTGTACTACGGAGTAGACACATTGATTATAAAATAAATAATATTGATGATTGCTTCGAACATTATACATTATAAGGCGTTACGCTTACGAGCACCATGTCAGGGAATAGTTTACATCCGATTTGTATGACGTATTTTTGTACCACGTGACTAGAATTTATATTCGACAGTTACTATAAAAAGTGTTAGTCGCAGAGAAAACTTTCCATCACCACTTCTTATCTTTTACCATGGTCTCTACAGTAACTTTTTTTGCATGTAATAAACGCTAACGGATTTCAGAAATAGCACATTTAAAAATATCTCTGTAGAATATACCCCCCCACTTACAGAAGTGGATCAAGTGGCGGCTATAAAACGTGATTGAGTGCATTTGCTTGCGCTGCGGCCAGGCTTTTACCCTTTTGCATCGGTTTTACAACTCCGCATGTTGCGTTGTTGACGCAAATCGGCGGGCCTGGTGCAGTTACCGGTGTCTTAATAATAACATTGTCTTTGGGTAGATTCTTGATATTCTTAACATAATTTTATTCCGGAATGACTTACCTGAAAAGTCCGACCAGGTTTCGCTCCTTTTCGAAGAGCTTATTCATGGTAAAAAGTGAAAGTGAAAGTGAACTACATAGAGACGAGTGAGAGAGAGAGTGTGGTCAGGGTCAGCCGAGACGGAGCTCGCATCGTCGGTTGCTCGTCTCTGAATCAATTAAGAATGTGTAGTGCTTGAAGTAGTTGAAGTGGCAGTAGGCGGGACATATAGCTCGGAGAACTGACGGCCGCTAAAAAGTTCTGACCTGGCGACCGCGGACCGAACAACGCAGCGTGGAAAGGTCCCCCACCAGATGGTCTGACGACCTGGTTACGGTGGCGGGGAGTCGCTGGATGCGGGAGGCACAAGACCGGGAAGCTTGGAAAACCATGAAGGAGGGCTATGTCCTGCAGTGGGCGTCAAATGGCTGATGATGATGATGTGTAATGCTTATGGCAAGCGTTGGTGGCGGAAGCTGCCCCATAGTCACGTCCTGCAGTCATGAGGACGCGACCAGAAAGAAGAAGAAGTGCTTACGAAAGTTTTAGTTCCAAGATTCTTGATATTTATCCAGAGATATGACATTTAGAGTAATTAGATATTTTATACA
The DNA here is from genome assembly GCA_963969515.1 of Yponomeuta evonymella. Taxonomy (NCBI): domain Eukaryota; kingdom Metazoa; phylum Arthropoda; class Insecta; order Lepidoptera; family Yponomeutidae; genus Yponomeuta; species Yponomeuta evonymella. The sequence goes on from OZ018354.1 coordinate 4,861,706, forward strand.
GTAGTCACAAAACTTATACAGGGTGTAACAAAATCCCCAAGTACATATAAAATGGGGGGTTCTACTACTACCACTGTGATAAAAAATCAAAATCGCAAAGATAATATCAGCTGTCACATAGTAAAGTACCAGGAGATGGGCAGCAGCGTCTTCCTGACATTCCAACCGCACACTGCGATCGCTAACCCGCCTGCCAAGCGTGGCGATTATGGCAAAACCCCTCATGGTTATGTAAACCACGAAGGAGGCCTACGTCCTGCATTGGGCGTCAAATGGCTGATGATGGTAGTAAAGTAGACGTAGGTAGTAAATAGTGACAATAAAACCGGGGTTTTTTGTTGTTACTGTCCCCTGCATTGTTATTTTTTATCGACTTTTTTATGTTTGTTCCCCAACTACTCGAAGACGCTTGGACTGATTTGGAAAATATTTTTATTGTTTGAAAGAGTGGACTTCAAAGATGGTCCCATCGTCAACAAGTCAGGATCTGATTATGGGGTCCTGGAGAAATCGAGGGAACTCTTCAAATTTTAAAGGCGCACTTGAAGCAATATAGGTGTTTTTTTCATTGGTTTGTGCATTTGCTCTCGAAAAACACAATTTGGTGGAGTCATGAATTTGGTGATTCACAAAAAATTTTAAAATTAAAACCGACTTAAAGGTCATATTCGTTCAAATTATTCTGTGTTTCTAGTGTTGTAGTGTTTTGAAGTCGCTTTTAATTTTTAAGTAATCTTTCTTTTCGCACACCTTTTAAATTAATATTCTTATAAACATTGTATGATTGTATGTAAACGTGTCAGTTTTTGGCACTCGTTGCTATTGATCAGAATTATTTGAAATGTCCTCTTGAATTTGAAGTGGAAATTCAATGCCTCAGACCACATTCAAAATCACAAAAAATGTTAGATTGTGCGAGCTGTCTCAGCATGGCTGACGTAACAACAGCCTTAAAGGTTGATGGCGTTATCGACTATACAGAGGTAGGAACATGCTCGAGTTTGTTTGTTCAGGACCGTCAATGTTTGGCGCTCGCGACTTGATTTCGACCCCCTTAACTGAACGGATTGCCTATTGTGCCATTCAGATGAATAAATGATGACCCACTGTTACATTCAAACAGCTAAGTAGCTAGTCAACAGCAGACCAACTTTATATTGACGTAAAACGTCTTTCAGTTCGGTAGTTAGGGGTCACTTGCTAAAAGTGTTTCATTGTTTTTTTTTTCTTTTTCACCTTTTGTATTATGATTTAATATTTTGTGTTGTAACGTTGTTTATGTATGTGTGTGTTTCTGTTGTTGAATTAAATGGTTTACTTCTTCTTCTTCTAAAACCGCATCCAACGAAAACATGTCGCCTCCGCGACAGCTGTAACTTTTAAACATCGTTGAGTAGAACAAAGTAGCCATTACTCAGATCCTCTTGATTCGTGCCGCTCGATGGCGCCAGTGACGCGTAACACATTGCGCAGTTTGAGGTAAAAGTTTACGCTTACTTATAGACGTTTCACGTTAAACCAACGGCCGTGTAACCCGACGCAGCCTCATCCGTTTCTTTAGTTGCAAAGTCGCCTGTCACCTAAACGAGTAGAGCCAATACGAAAATGGCTTTGCTTGTATTGTAATTAATGTTGACTTTCAACATGTTATCGAAATTAGAACTATCGTTTTTACTAAGGGCAGTTCTAATTTTGATAACAGGCTACCTAAGCTAATTCCCAAAAAGCGGGTGTATTTATTTTATTTTAGTATTTACTTTCTTCCATACTATTCATAAACTCACGCCTCAAATCAACCTTTACATTTTCATCATCATCATCATCATCATCAGCCACTTGACGCCCACTGCAGGACACAGGCGTCCCCTCAGAACACGATGTGTTCTGTGGGCCTCCCTCATGGTTTTCCTAGCCATGAAGGGTTTTGCCATAATTACATTTTTGCCTTTACATTTTAGTTCATTTCATTCATTTTGCAGTGTTCGGTAACCTAAGTGCACGGATGTAAAGGTTGATATGATGTGCTGTCGAATGTATGATTGCGGATGAATTGACGTCCAATAATTTGAAAAGCGTGACGTTTCATGCGAGGATCGAATGAATGAATGTAGCTGTGCCCGTGACTTTGTCCGCCTGGGCCCTATATCATAGAACTAAAATCATTGCTTTACTATGACAATTCGATGTACATTGCATAAAGTTGATTGCCTCACAGATTAACAAAGTAGGAAATCTCGGCTACGTAATGTAGATCGAATTGTTTTATGATAAGTATCAAAAGTTTGGATGGATAATGGATTTATGGCGAGCACATGTCAATTCTGTGCGCGCACTATAAACTCCAACATTCCTGCATCGCGCCAGCAAAATGTTTCACATGACATATCATAAATATAACGTCCGACGAACATCAGTCGGACCGACCGTCCCCAGGCATACGATCTGCCTGGCGGGAAATTTCCCTTTATAGTGGAAGAGCACGATCACACGCTCTTCCCTATAGATTCGTTACTCAATAACGCTATAATGGTTATGTCTGTGTCATCATCATCATCATTATCATCAGCCATTTGAAGCCCACTGCAGGACATAGGCCTCCCTCATGGTTTTCCAAGCTTCCCGGTCTTCTGCCGCTCGCATCCAGAATATAATATGTTAAAATTCCGCAATTTGGTTGCAAAGCCTTCAAAATATTTATCAAAAGTATAGCATTTTTTTTTTACAAACATTACAAATGTTACAGTGTGACAGCGAGATGGAGTGCCACGCGTAATAATAGAGTTTTAAAACAAAACAAACTACTTTCTAAAAAACTTTCTCAAAATAAACTTTCGACCTGGGATCTTAAAAACCTAAAAATTCCACCTCTGGCTAACCGTGCCAGAGGTCGCGGGTTCAAGTCCCGGCATGGGTGGAATTTTTAGGCTCTAAATAGGTTTTTAAAATTGTCCTCAGCACGGGTTAGTGCAACAAAAAGAATATAATGACGTAGGATCTGTTAACCATCATCATCATCATGCAGGACATAGGCCTCCCTTGTGGTTTTTATAACCATGAGGGGTTTTGCCATAATCGCCACGCTTGGCAGGCGGGTTGGCGATCGCAGTATGCGGTAGGAATCTCAGGAAGACGCTATTGATCGCCTTCTACGACATCCACGGAAGGAAATGGAGTGACGCTATTCTTAATCCGGCGCCACACGCTACAAGTACCTGTTAACCATAAACAATCTTAATCTATTGGTATCAAAGTTCTAACTGCAAAGCCATAAAAAACCATGTCTCTTTGAAGCTGTAACAATTGTTAACCGGAAGGGGCTCCACGACGTCTACTAGCGCCACAATCGGAAAAATTATCGTCTTTTTTTTACAAATAATTTTTTAATAACGTCTCAGATCAATCTCTCAATCATGTTAATAGTGATTTTTAAGACCCTGGCCGTAAACCTAGGGCAAAAAAACCGAGGACTGCACTGGTGACGACTAGTGACCATGACGGATCCCCCTTGAATAACCTATTGGAATAAAAGTTCCAGCCGTGTAAATGCCCATTTCAAAAGGGCTATTCTCGAATTACCGCACCGTTCGAATAACGTCAATTACCTTTAATGTGGATTGTTTGTCAAAGTCGACCGCCATTATGGGTCACCTTGCGTCGAAGACAAATTTCAGAGGTCCCTTGCGGGTAGGGTTGCCAAGTTTTTTTCTAACAAATATAGTATTTTCGAAGCTATTAACTCTAAAAATATAGTAGATGGCAAAATAATGGTAAAAAATAGTAAAAAATAGCGGCAGTCATTCGATTGCGATTCACGGACTTGGACTTGAAGAGCGAGCTTTAGAAAAAGATTAAGGCTGGGTTCCGCTTTACGTAAAATATAGTAGTTTCGCTTACTATATCTTTTTATTAGGAATATAGTATTTGAGCCCCTAATTTAGTAGGGTTGGCAACCCTACTTGCGGGTATTAAGTACTTATATGATCGTAAATAAGCAGGGACGGGCGAAACTACAGAAATTAATTAAGGACATTTTGTTTCGGCTACTTAGTTCCAGGATGTTTGGATATCGGGCCAAGCACTTTGGTAGATTTATTTACAATTTATAAATGAAAGAGGAGAAAATTTCAGGGCTTATGAATACTACTAGCGCCATCTATCAGTAGTGGAGCTTACTTAACATAGTTTTAAACTCGTCGTTAAGACCCTCAATTTAGCACAGTGGGCTCCTTTATAATTCTTTTTCAGCCTTAAATCTTGGGTCAAGAACCCAGTATCTAAGGCACCTAGATTTTAGGCTGCAGGTTCTAAAACCAGCTTTGACAGTTATTGAGATTAACTATGTTAACTTTTTGCAAAAGCTTATTATTTATTTAAAGGGACACAAACTGTTAAAGTTTTAAGACAAGATATTATCATTTTTGCCATTGGTTGCCACCGGATCACCGATTAAAAAAGCGTGTGAGGCTGTGTCTGATTACCCGGCCGTCGGTTTAACGTAAAACGACTATATTTAGTGTAAATTTTTAGCCCAAACTGCTCAACGTCTTACGCGGTACTGGCGCCATCTAGCGGCATGAATTAAGAGGATATGAGTTGGATACTTTGTTCCACTCAACGATACATAAAATAAATTACACACAACAAGTATTTACAGAGCTACAGCCCTCGCCGGGGCGACATGTTTTCGTTGCATGCTGTCTTAGCAAGTGACCCCCTACGATCGAACTGAAATATCTTTCACATCAATAGCTTAGCCTGTAAATGAACGCCATATTTTCGAATTTCGAATACGAATGTAAAACCCATTCGACTTGATTTTCTTTTATTGCGTCCTCTAGATATGCTTTTTTTCCATGATTACTTTACTGCGCTTTTATTTGGCTTATACGACTCCAAATTGCTTTGGAAACAAGCTGGAAATTTGCGAGTTTCGCAAACTATAACACAATACTAACAGCGCCAGAACTGCACCACAAACGTAACCTTATTACAACCCGAGGTTACGTGATAGACACTGCAAAGGAGGATTATGTTTTTAACGCATAGTAATACCTATGTCATTAAATTAACTATATAAAACTAAACAACGCGTATTTTAGCTGATGTTAGATCGTTTCCTTAATGGGAGACTGGTTATGACATGGTTTTGACCAAGCAGGTGTCGAATTAAAGGTACTAATGACGAACGAAAAGACCAAAATCTGACTGCCAAAAGTGGTTTAACAAGGCTTAGTCCGTTCAATTTTCAATCTCAGCTGGGGGACCAAACTGCCATAGATGCAATCGTATCATTTTATCAAATTCTATCTCAATGAGAGGCCCCGCACATGCCCATATTGAAGTTGAGCGTTGTTAAACTTTTTGACAGTCCGTTTTATTGTTTTTATAACAAGTTTTTTGAAAAGTTGAGGTTGTGCTGCGCGCGCAAACTCAATAAACACCCTTCGTGACTCCTTCAGAGAAGTCTTTGAAAACTGTAAAGTGATTCTTCCTCAACTCGAGTGCCTACTTCGTAAAATTAAGTACTTACTTACCTGGCCAACGCTTTTCATCAATTTTTTTGAACGCGCATTATAAATTCAAACCTTCACAAGGGGGCGTTTAGAAATGTTACTAAATACTACAATTATAATTATTGCCTATATACTTTTGGGATTGGTCAGACGCACAATATAACGTAGGCTGGGTTTAATACTTCACAGTATATTTCATAATAAACACCATCACACAGTGAGTTTCACCATTTCAACAAATGCTCATAGTATGAAGAGGTACATACAAATGTACCTTAAAATAGCGGTTTTCAACTAATTAATTTGTTGGTTAAGTGCTTGTTATGCATGTACATGTCACTAATATTAATCTACTATATACAAATTATGTACACGGTAAAATATTTTAAATAGGCTGTTGCGTTTAAGAATTGGTCAACTAATAAAGTCCCCAAGATACAGGCCTAGCCTAGTTTGGTTGACTGCCGGTAAAGGCAAATACATTTTATGTAATACCCTTCAATGACTATATTTATAAGCGACCTTAATTTGTATATCTTTTTGGAAATAAATATTTTTTACTTTTTTTTTACTTTTTTTTACTTATGAACTTAAAATTAGAGCGTTTGCACGGATAGTAACTTTAAGCAGATCGATAACTTTAAGGCGTTGTCCGTCCTGTGTTAGTCCACAGTTATAGTCTCGTTTGCTTCCAACGCAATTTGGAGTCGTAAAAACCTCATAAAAGCTCAGAAAATTAATCGTAGGAAAAAGTATAGATGACCGAATAAAAGATTTTAGTCATGGCTGGAATTGCCACTTTTAACTGAAAAAATTCTTAAGTTGATATGAATACTTGGAGACCGAAAGCTCCATCTTGACACAATTCCTACCACAGAACCAACAAGATATGAGACGTCGGTGAAATTTAGTAATAGGTTAATTTTCTCTTACAAAAGTTTACAAAGCGCGACTAGATATTGAAGTTTTACTATATCTATTTTAAAATTATTTTGTAGTGAGATGTATTTTCATTGTATAGGGATTATGTTATTATTAGCTTTAACATTATTCATGTTAGAACAATTGTTATAGTATTTTCTGAGGTTAACACTAGCACTAGACATAAGAAGGTTGAATTTTAACGGATATTTACTCGTCTACTTTTCCATTTTACAATTATTGTAGTGTCAATTTCAATTTAAAAATTTGCCAAAATATTTTTGGAACGTAACTTCAAAAATTTTGCCGAAGGTAATAAACTAATAGTTAATGCTTTCAAAAAGACGCCTGTCCACGTCACTTGCAAAAGTACCGAAACGTCGGAAAATTGTAAAATGGAAATGTAAACGAGTAAATATCCGTTAAAATTCAGTTTTATTAGAACAATTGTTTTAAAGCGCCTTTGAATGGGTCCCGTAAATAATGCCAGGGCTTAGTTTCATAAAACTGCAATATAAGTACCTCGAATTGTCAGAATAAACTACAATTCGTATAGGCACCAGAAAAATAGTTACAGAAACAGCAGTTACAAAAGAAAGGATAAAAGGCCTTATCGCTAATAGCAATTTCATTGATTTATACAATTGACCTTAGTGCGGGTCCGTTCCATGTTTCTATTAGATGTCCGTGATTGTGTTATGTGGATGTAGTTTATACTCTATTGTTAATTCTATTAGATATTGGGCTTGATCAAACTACAGTACGCAAATATATTGGATCAGTAGTGCGAACCTTAGACAAAAATAACTACGATGGATTGAATAGCTTTTTGAACTACCTACTTAAGTATCTTATTTCCAACCGTAGCAATCCCTGGTCTCTGCCTACCCCTCCGGGATTCAGGCGTGAGTTTATGAGTGTATGTACATTATATACATACTTATAACAATATATTGTCTCCCTCTCTCTCTCTCTCTATATGTGTGTGTAAGACAGCCAGCCCGTACTGTGCGTATTTTATATTTACACGAACCTACTCGAGCACTTTTGGTCCCTCTTTATCTTCGAAGCCAGTTAGGTTACAAGACTTAAAACAGCCGTTAAGTTTACCAAATTAAAGCCTTACCCAAAATTTCATGCATCCAGCTAGCAGAGCAGCTAGTACAACATACATACATACATACATACATAAACTCACGCCTGTATCCCAGAGGCGTAGGCAGAGACCAGGGACTGCCACTTGCCACGACCCTGACAGATCACTTTCGCTTCCTCAACATTCATTAGTCGTTGCATGCACGCACGCCGGTTTTGGGTACTTTTTATCTTGCCCTTTGCTAACACATCCCCTAGCTAGCCCAAGTATATCCGTATATATAAGTAATAATACTAACTTAACTATTACTTATATATACGGATATACTGGACCTTAATACTCCAAAATTGCAAATTGCAATTTTGGAGTATTGAGGTATGAAAATAGGTACTTCGGATGCTCAGGTTTCTGGAGGTTGTTTTTCTGTGCCCTATAATATAAAACAATAGCATTCGGGGTCAAAGACCACGGACCAAAGTGCCGCAAACACATAACTTAGTTAATTCTTACGACCCTTCTTAACTACTCAATAGCGGACAATAAAGCCTGCCACACACACACTTCGCGGTGGCCGCCACATAAAAATTGCAGCCAGATGTTTTATGCTTAGGATATTTTTATTTGAATCCCATGAGGACAAAACGTCTGTGTATTGAAATAACGACAAACCTAATACTAAAATAATAGCTATAAACTTACCAAGGTAGAATAGATTTATTTCTTATTTGTCACACCTCCCTACTATAAGCCGCGTTCTCACGATCTTAGCGCGCTCGGACAGAGTGACCTATTTTAGTTACCATTACATTAAAGACATGTGCCTGTCTACTTTTTGACCCAATTCGATCATAATAATAAAGTGTAATTTTTGGCTTGACATACTTTTATAACCTTTTTATGACTGATTAATAATTACTGTGATGGCGAAACTCTCTTATTTGCACGCCACCTTCTGGCAAAGCATGTTGAAGCAAAACTAACATGACAATGTTACATTTAAGACCATAGTAATGCATGCCACTGTACTATTGACACATGTTTATGCGAATAAATGAATCTTTATCTTTAAAATGCTACTCGTATACGCCGGCGATCTTAGAACACTCTGATGTGTTAACGGCATTTTTTGTACTAAGTTCGCCGGTGAACACGACACGGGTAGCTTCCGAGTAGCAAAAATAGGTCACTCTGTCCGAGCGCACTAACATCGTGAAAACGCGGCTTAAGCCCAGCTGCGGCTTGGCACCTAAGCCGATATTGTTTGTATCGCGTTTCAGCTGCGTTCCAACGCCCCTTACACAAGTGTTTTGGGACGAATGTACCTAAACCTAGTGCATTTGTTCCGACAGGGCAAAATTAGTAAACCAACATCTATCTAATCAGCCCATAAACAGAGCCCGCTGTTGGGTGTAGGCCACGTCTCATTCACGCCAACCTATCCGGGCCGTTGCTAAAGTTGTCAAAATATAAGAAGCCCGTTTTGACAGCTACAAAAACCATAGAATTTAACCTAGTTTGAGATCAAAAAACATTAAAAATCTAAACTATGAGTAACTTTTCGGGCTACAAAATCTGTTTTTTTTTTGAGCGTTAAATAATATGCCAGAGTATATGTCTTTTTATGTATTTGTTAGCGTAAATCCAAAGTAAAATGCATTTTTGTGTAGCTGTCAAAACGGGCTTCTTACATTTCGACAACTATAGCCGTTTAAGGTTTCCCAGCCGCTGTCACAATGTCGTCGGCCCACCGGGCTGGCGGTGGTCTGCCAACCGACCGTCGACCCGTTCTTAGCCACAGCTCAGTGGCTACCTTAGTCAACCGGCCATTTTCTCGCCTAACCAAATACCCCATGAAACTAACTTAACATGGCGTATTGATAAAATGTTACATTTCATAGTGTTGGGTAGAAGTTTGCAAAATTTCTGCAGAGGTTCGATAGAATCAATCTGAAAGTAACTAACTGTATTTTATTATAGGGGCTGGTTCGGAGAGGTTTTGAATGATAGAAGATCTCGGTAGTAATAATGTGACTTCTTTTATTTTTAGTTTTTAAAAAAGAAGTGCTAAATAACAGCAGGAAACAGAAAGTATTGCTAATTTAGAAAAACCTTAAAGCTACGTTCAATCTAATATATTATTGTATCGAACACAATCGATTAATGAATGAAATTCATTATTGAAGTTGAATAGATAGATGACGGATGATTAAGTTCTATACGTCTTCAGTCACCATGCACCTTAAAGAAAATGCTCTCTCACAAAGCTATTAGAGGGTATTATTTATTGAAGATCATGTGATAGCGCGGCGAGAGGCCCCAGACTGTTTATTGGCAGTTTGCCACGACAGCGTGGTGTGCGATAGCCTTTATCCTCAGTGTATAATATTGTTACTATGGTGCGTATGAAGGTATGATTGCGTCCTTTATAAATAAATGTGGCCTAGAGTTTTAGGCACAAAAAATGTCATCATCATCATCATCAGCCATTTGACGCCTACTGCAGGATACAGGCCTCCTTCGTGGTTTTACAAACCATGAAGGTTTTTGCCATAATCGCCACGCTTGGCAGGCGGGTTGGAGATCGCAGTATGCGGTTGGAATCTCAGGAAGACGCAGCTGCCCGTCTCCTGGTAATTTATTTCCTTAGTCGCCTTACTACGACATCCACGGAAGGAAACGGAGAAAATGTATTATTAGAAAATTAATTAGCTCTACTGCCCGGTTAGTTTACGTAGGTATGTAACTGGGATGATATGAGGGTTCTAAAAACACCAGTGTTTTTTTTTACTTTTCAACATTTATACGCGTGCAATATTGTTATGAATAAAAAAGAAATTAGAGCCTTATCAGCCTTCTCAAAGGCTTTAATTTCTTTTTAATTAATTTATTCGCAATTCTAAACACGCTCAAACCTCTATTTGTGTGCTCTGGGCATATTGACAATGTTTCATTGCAATCCAGCATGTCGTTTGAAAATTAATACCGAACTACGGTTATATGGGAATCACCACGTGAGGCGCCCTCTTCAATCCGGTGCTGATCTTTTATTGTATAAAATTAATAGTCGGTTGAGTCCATAATTACCGCCTCCTGCTTCCGTCGCAGCTTGAGTCTCCTCGTCTTTTCTGATTTTCCGACCGTTGAGGTTTTATTACACGGCACGCCTTCTCCAACACAGTCACATTACAGGTGATTAAGCAGCATAAAACTTAAAGGCCTACCACGTTTTGTAAACTTGTAAACTACCATTCCGCAAAAAATTGGATCGTGTTATGCAGAAACATTCCAACCCACAATACGTAAATTGGGAGAAAAACGCTTTTCTTTTTCATGTTTTTCTTCAGACGTGTTTATGTCACAGAGATTACAAATATAATGCGTCTGAATAAAGACATAAAGCAAAAAAAATTTAACACAGTCGAGTCGGACTCGCGCACAACGGATTCCGTACCATTATCTATGTTATAGGCAAACTCCAAAGCTCCGGCGCTCCTAGGTTGGACTGGTCAATCCTCAGGTCAGACTGAATGACTTAGTCAAAGCCCAAACAAATGTAAATTTTCGGCCTTTGACTAAACAATTTTCGTCAAACCTGGGAGAGACTAATTTGGTCAGGCAAACGTCAAAACACAATTTTATTAAATCGGGGTTTGACGAGTCAAACTCCGATATAGGTATGAAGTGTCTTATCTTCGTATATTTGGAAGCATTTTATCATCATACAACTGTTTGTTTTTTATGTGAAATGAACACTTATTTTTATTCAAATTATAAATTTTCTCTTTAAACTTTACTTTTAAAGCTTCTTTATCCACGTTTTTAGTAACAACAACACCGTTTGATTCACTCATCTTCAATTTTACACAATTACACGCCCGCACGCTCAATGAACGAACATGAAATGACAAAATAATCGGTCGGAACACCGCGAGAGACATTATGAACCTGTTTAAACATGTTCAGATCAACGTTCGACCGAGTTTTGCAGTCGCTTCTAGGATTGACTAGGCCAAAAGCGAAACAGAATAATTTACTTTCGATGTTTGACTGAAAAGTTAGGAGCTCCTGGGTTTGACTAAAAATACTTCAGGCAAAGGGCGAAATTGAAATGTATTTCGGGGATTGCCTGATGGCTTTGGCCAAACCTAGGATAAACCAGTCCTTCCGCGAAGAGACTGTGTATCGGACTTTGACTATAACATCTATACAACATTTAGACAAAAATATCGACAAAAAACGGCAAAAATTACGTTAGTTGCATGGGATTTAAATTACGTTTGTTGTATCTCATGAACAGTGATAGCTAGGGAGTTGAAATTTTACAACAAATACTAAAAACAGAATAAAATAAATATTTAAGGGGGGCTCCCATACAACGAACGTAATTTTTTGCCTTTTTTTCTCGATCTTTGCGTCTAATGTTGTACAGATAATGGTACGGAACCCTTCGTGCGCGAGTCCGACTTGCACTTGGCCGGTTTTTATATCAACAAACTCAACAAACTTTGACTGACACGCGCGATTAACTAACACGCTACTAGGCGCGGTATGAAAGATCCCACGCTATTTTTAGCTAACTTAACCTTTGCAGGGTTAAAAAGCTATATAACTACATGCAACGTTGCTATAGATAGACAAGGGGCAAAAAGGTTTCAGTTGATGGGTACCACAGAACACTCTTTTTGTGTTCTGATATAGGTACACTACAGTCGGCAGCACATGAACTACACAGAATCTAAAATAAGCTATTCCTGAAGCACCCACCATATACATGGTGACTTTAAAATCGTTCACCGTTTTTAGGGTGACATTCTAACCGTGATTTAAAAGATATGGCGCAAGTTTTGAAAAAAATATGCGGCTCAAATTTTTTGTTTCGTTTCCCAAAATTACTTCACTTAATTTGTAGAATTCTAAGGACCCGATCGGGCCAACATGACAATAGTTCTTAATTTTTCTTTGCAAGATCGCAATCTAACAGGTTAATCATAAACAAACAGTCATCATCATTTAGCCACAAGGAGTCCACTGCTGGACATATGGCTCCTCCATGGATTTCCAAAAAGACCGGTTGGAAGCGGCCTGCATCCAGCGCCTTCCTGCCACTTGGATGAGGTCATCTGTCCATCTTGTGGCTGGTCGTCCTACGCTGCACTTACCGATATGTGGTCTCCATTTGAGAACTTTTCGGCCCCATTGGCGATCAGGGCCTAGATTCAGAATGCATTACATTGTAGTAACATGACAACTGCATGAACATGGCGGTTTTCATTTCATGGCTGCTTTAAGTCTACGCGGGCACACCCATCAAACATTGTAGGCGTCAATGGTACGAAAAAACACGTCACGTGACCCGACAGTTTACCTGTCATTATACTACAATGCACTAACAGAATCGAGGCCCTGTTCTGCGTGCTATGTGCCCCGCCCACTGCCACTTCAACTTACTAATCCGCTGGGCTATGTCGACGACTTTCGTTCGTATACGGATCTCATCATTTCTGATTCGATCTCGTAGATAAATTCCGAGCATAGCCCTTTCCACAGCTCGTTGCGTGACGTTGAGTCTTCTTATGAGGCCCATAGTGAGAGACCACGTTTCAGTGCCATAAGTCATCACTGGTAACACACACTGGTTGTATAATTTTGTCTTGAGCGACTGAGGTATATTAGATGAAACAAACAGTATCACGACGAAAAGTAATGAAAATCCAAAAAACTATGTTTTGAGCGTCTTATGGTCGGCGCCAGCCAACTCAATTGTTTTATAATTGTTTACGCATATCGGACGTCAGACACTTAAGCATTTACCATATAAGTAAAAATTTTTAACGTTACGGTACTTCCGATCACTTCGAAGTTGGCTTCACAGTTAGAATCCAAACACTAATATCTACTAATATTAGGGGTTAAAGTATGAAATTGCCGTTTTATTGCAATAGGTTCTTTGAATTGACATAGAATCTTCATGGTTTGAGGTTTTCGAATGAAACTTTTTTCAAGTGGTCTCTATGATGTTCTTTTTTTAAAAAATGTGAATCATTTGAATATCGACTGTCAATTGTTTTTGTTATTCAATTTAGACAAGAAAGATGGATACTGCGAAAATTCGAGTGATTTTTGAATACGAGTTCCGACGCGGAACTAACGCGGCAGAAACAGCCCGCAATATCAATGCTGCGTTTGGAGAGGGGTCTACTAATGAACGCACCGTGCGATTTTGGTTTAAACGCTTTCGTGATGGAAATTTCGACTTAAAGAACGAGCCTCGAGGAAGACCGCCCACACAGGTGAATAACGATGAATTAAGAGAGATAGTGGAAGCCGACCCTAGTCAAACTACCCAGGAATTAGCGCCATGGTTTAACGTTACCTTACCCACAATATTGACTCACTTGCGTCAAATCAATAAAATAAAAAAATACGAAAAATGGGTGCCTCATAATCACTCGAATTTTCGCAGTATCCATCTTTTTTGTCTAAATTGAATAACTAAAACAATTGAAAGTCGATATTCAAATGTTTCACATTTTTTAAAAAAAGAACATCATAGAAACCATTTGAAAAAAGTTTCATTCGAAAACCTCAAACCATGAAGATTCTATGTCAATTCAAAGAACCTATTGAAATAAAACGGCAATTTCATACTTTAACCCCTATTATTATGGGTATTTCTCCAGAAGAGGCAAAAATGGCTGACTTCGGTGGTCGTTTTTTTTTTTTCGTCTTTCGGGAATTTTATCGATTGTTTTGGATAAAGGGCTAAAAACTATAAATCATGATATATTTTGGGTACCCAGATTCTCGGTTATAAAACGAAATATTTAAATCACCGAAATCAGACTACACCGAAATCAGAAAACTATACACCGGAATCAGACTACCAGCACCGAAATCAGAAAAACTAACACCGAAATCTGACTACCTGCACCGATATCAGATTGTAAGCATCGACATCAGGAAATAATTCACTGGAATCAGAAAAAGACCAGAGAATCATTTAACGTGCCAAAGTCACAATTTGATACCAGTAATGTTAGGCATTGTCTAGTAATTAAAAGAGGATATAATAAATAAAAACCGGGCAGATATAATCAATCAACTTGTTTATTGTAATTCTCATACATTATTAAGCTCTAAAGTACCTACTTCTTTTACCTAAAATCACATTTTTTCAGTCAGTTTTTCTCATCTGTCAGTCTGTCAGCTCGTCATGCAAGCGCTAAAAATCTAACACGAATTGCGTGAGTAGGTAACTATTTCTAGCTAACTATTCTAGAACGAAAAATAATAATCCTTCCAAAAAAAGTGGCAAAATTTTATCAAAACTCGCAATAAAGTCAAACTATACATTTTTGTCTCAGTATAGCCTTGTTTTTATAAAGTGACTACACCAAAAACAAAAAGCAATTCGAGACACCCTTTATTTGGTTTTAACATGGCATAATTAGTTATGAAAGAGATAAATTATTTTAACAAAATTACACATACTATGCGAATTTTACTTCCGGACTTTATTTATTCCATTTTAACGTTTTTTTTTTCATGAAAAGCGAATTTAACATTACTCAACTTTAAATGCCGTAAAATGGAATAAAATAATCTACGTAGGTAAAATGTGTTTAATAATAATCAAATAAAAATTCTACAAACAAAACTTTCCTTAAACTTAAATCAGTCTTATGAACATATTTGTTTAACATTGTCGATAACCTTATTATAAAATTTACTTAGCAAAATAGTCTTTTGGACTTATTCAACACAAAATGTTGTGCAAACATTCAAAGATATGTTTTTATTATATTTTTTTATGCTACGGTTTGTACTTGTCAATAATAGTAATTGAGATAATTAAAAAATCGACAAACATAACTTTCCATAAATGTTTTTCAGACTTAAATCAGTCTTCGGAAAATATAATATTTATTTAACATAAAGATAAAACTTACTAAGAAAAATATATCTTTCTTAAAAATATTGTCTTTTATACTTAATTTATGAGGTAATACAAAGTACAGGTAAAGATAGCTTAACAATCTTCCCTTCCATCTTCCTTTTTAAGTAAAGCTGTCTGTCTTTTTCGTTAAGTCGTTCATAAAGGATTCACTCTTGATTTTTACTTTCCTAGCACGCTCCTTCAAACTCTTTCTTTCTTTATGTTCCTGTTTTTTTTTTGCAGCTTGTTTTTGCTTTATTTGCTCCATGGTCAGCTGAAATAGAATAGAGTGGTAGGTAGAGTAGGTTGATGTAGAGCCTACTGTACATACCTACATAAACTTACACACCGACTGACCACAAACTATAAGAAAACTATGTTTAAAAAATGTACACCCACTTTCTTTCTTGTAGGTACTTTAAACTTGCCATTGTTGACACATTCACATAATTCACAAATACAGACATAATAAGCACACACATACACATGGAAAAATGTACACACGAATAGGTACACATGTTTCACATTTTCAAGTTAACTAACAATCTAACTGAAATCAATTATGACAGAAACAACATATGTATTTTTGTCGTTATTATTAACAGTAAAGAAAATATCTACACGTGTAAAACTATTCATAGGTTTCCACACGATGTTTTCTTTCACAGTTAGCGATTAGTTAAAAAAAAAAACAAATGCGCATATCCTACTTGAAACTTACATGTAAGGAATCTGACCTCGGTTCTCTAAAGTCGAACGAAATACACTGAAATCAGGCAAATTTGACTTCGGTGGAAGTTTTTCTGACTTCGGTGCTCAAAAAGCCACCGAAATCAGGCACACGGTAATCAGAAAAGATATGTTTTTTCAAGTTCACTCTTAAACAACAACACGTATCAACCCCAGCTCAAGGCACTAGAAATTAGTCACTGAGATAAATTGTACAGTAAGCACTAGATTTTACAGTCAACAAGTATTCTTTCCAATAACACCTCCACCGAAGTCGAAGTGTGCCCTGGACCAAATCTCAAGAATCAATTACTTACCCTGATATTTCCCAAGACTTTCATTCAATCACCCGTCCGTTGACCTCGGGCGCTACGGCGTAACTGACAAAATGGCTCATCCACACCGCGAATTCCTAGAGTAATCTACGACCGAAGAAACGCTTGGTTCATAAGTGCCACCGGATTCAGGCAGAAGCAAGGGACACTCAAACATCTTGCTATTGTAGGCGAGCTATTGTTTAGATTCTTATGGTATTTAAATGAGAGGTACTTTAACTATCTGAGAATATGTGAACATAAATACATTCCCCGAAAACAGTCTGAGTTTTACAAAAATAATTATAAATTGTCAAGTTTTGGGTTGGGGACAAGCCACCGAAGGTCATTTTCAGCCATTTCAGATTTTTTTTCTGTGAGTTGCAAACGGTTTTCAGCAAAGTTTGCATGTTCTCCAGGTAGACGAGGACCTAGAGGATACTGTAGTATTTTTTGCAGGGGTATATTTTGATAATCTGGACATGTTATGCGCCGGGCCGTCAAGTTCGGACCCCGTGGAGAAATGCCCTTATACCATTACTAGATAGATAAACCATTAATAGATAGATAGAGATAGAGAACACTTTATTGTATATAAAAATGGAAATTACACAGATATTTCTCAACCTAAGAGTACAGATAGCGGCCTTATCACTAAAAGTGATCTCTTCCAGACAACCTTTGGATGGACTGGACTAATACATTGGAGAGGGAAGTAGATGTACAAACAAACAAAATGAAAGTCATGAGGTATATGAATTATACATGCCTAAATAACCTTATAACAATAACCTTACTTATATTAAATTATCAACAGATACATAAAAATAATTTACACAAATAAAAATTAAATCAATATTATATATAATTACATAAATTAATAGGTAATACTGTTTACACAATGAAAACAACATGGCCAAAAAAACAACTGGGGTCAGAAGTGGGATTCGAACCCACGCCCAGTTGTTTTGTATTCACCCTGGGTCTTTTGAAATTAAACACCAAATTACACTATGACAGTTATATTGTCTAGAAAACACGAAAATACACGTAACACAAATTAAACAGAAAATTTAGGAGCTAAGTAAATCGTGAGTGTTCGACCGGGACTGACTATCCGCGTCCGCCGAAATTGGTTTTGGAGTAAATCTATACCAAACGGTGTGACTGCTGACTATTGCAATTACAATGTATCGGAATAGGGTTATAACAGAACGAATTCAAATTCACCCTGTAGAATTTCTATTTTATATGAACATTTTTGTTCCGTGAGCTATTTATCGAATTTACATATATATTTCTAAATTATAAGGGCTTACATAATTGTACTCAATTCGCGCTCTTGTCGCGATGTTGTCTTATAGAATGTCCATTCCTAGAACATTTTCGGTAACACATATGGTTTGGAAGCATTATTCATCAAACAGCGCCGCTAGAAAGCAGAAAAACCATCTAAAAAAATACCACCTAAAATAATCATATAAACTAACAATGAGGAAACCTTCGTAAATCTAACGGTTACCTATATCCGTAGGTTACTAAACCTACGGTCGCCAAACAAAAAATATTGGCATGTTTTTAATTACGAAACTCGCTGCATCGACAATTAATTCGGCCAGTAACACAAAATAAAAAAAAACAGAAGGTCTATTAACTAAAAGTTTCTACTTTTCTTTACCTTATTGAATAGGTGCAAATGGCTGCTGATTTCGTTCAAGAATCCATAGCTACTGGATGGTACAATAATAATTACGCATGCACTTAATTTAAAAAGAGTTTTCAAATAGATTGTATAGAAATCAAACCACAGATTAAGGAAAGAAGTCTGTTTCAACTTTAGGTATTGATTGGAAAAAAGTGTAGAATTAGGAAGTAATTTTTATCATAATTGTCTACTTATTCATCATCATCATCATCATTCAGCCACAAGAAGTCCACTGCTGGACATAGACCTCCTCCATGGATTTCCAAAAAGACCGGTTGGAAGCGGCCTGCATCCAGCGCCTTCCTGCTACTTGGATGAGGTCGTCTGTCCATCTTGTAGCTGGTAGTCCTACGCTGCGCTTGCCGATATGTGGTCTCCATTTGAGAACTTTTCGGACCCATCGGCCATCAGTTCTGCGTGCTATGTGCCCCGCCCACTGCCACTTCAACTTACTAATCCGCTGGGCTATGTCGACGACTTTCGTTCGTCTACGAATCTCATCATTGCTGATTCAATCTCTCTCTTTTCTTTTAATTACATATGTTTTAAAAACAGAAGCTAAAACCGTTTCACAGAATAAATTGGGTAGGTACCTACTTAAATCGACGTAGGTAATAATTAAATTTTCAGTAGAATAATTGGTTCGGTTTCACTTTCTCCTATAGACTGCAGCCTTCGCCCTACTCTGTAGTAGAAAGCATTGTAGTAGAAAGCATATCCAGGTAAAACCCAGAGGGGAGGACCCTTTAAAAAAGTGGACTCAAAGTGATAAATCGCGGCGAGGTTTTTTAATCTGTCAGGGACAGAAATTGCATCCGATCCCATCCGGGGACCATTAAGGTGAAATCGGACGAGAAATTTTGACCACTCTTTAATTTAAAATATTTGTTACCATAGCAACATTCTTACATGAGCTATACACAATGAACGTCTAAAAGCACACTAACGTTAGAAACGCCCAATGAAAACAGATCCAACTATCTGTTTCGTTTTCCTAGGGGTAGGAAAGAAGAGTGAAACGTCAGAACACAGAGGGGTCCTAAGGGAATCTACTTTTTTCTTTTTACTTTTTAGGGTCCCGTATCCAAATGGTAAGGGACCTTATTACTAAGGATTCCACTGTCCGTCTATCTATCACCAGTCTTATGAACCGTGATAGCTAGACAGTTGAAATTTTCACAGATGATGTAACAAATAGTAAAAACCGAATAAAATGAATATTTTAGAGGGCTCCCATAAAAAAACGTGATTTTTTTACCGTTTTTTCCTCGATATTAATAACGGTAACAGGCAAACACTTAAAATATTTACAGAATATTTAGTTGTATAATCACTTTAAAAATAAATAATTAAATTAAAATAAATTAAACATGTAAGTGGGGCTCCCATACAACAAACGTGATTTTTTGCCATTTTTTGCTCGATATTAATAAAAGCAACAAGTCGACGCTTGAAATATTCAAATTTTGTATAGATCATCATCGCCATCATCAGCTATTTCACGCCCACTGCAGAACATAGGCCTCCCTCATGGTTTTCTCTATAGGGAAGGTTATAACCTTGAAGGGTGTTGCCATAATCGCCACGCTTGGCAGGCGGGTTGGCGATTGCAGTATACAATTGGAATCTCAGGAAGACGCTGCTACCCGTCTGTCTCCTGGTCATTTATTTCGTTAATCGCCTTCTACGACATCCACGGAATTAAATGGAGTGACGCTATTCTTAATCCGACATCACACTGATAAGTATAAGTATATTTGTATAGATAATGATACGGAACCCTTCGTGCGCGATTCCGACTCGCACTTGACCGGTTTTTTACTCATTAATTTCAAGTCTTTTTGTCAAATCGAATTAATGAAAAAACCGGCCAAGCGCGAGACGGACTCGTGAACCGAGGGTTCCGTACACCTCACTTATTTTATAGGATTAATACAATATTATCTAGCCGTATTATCCAGCCATCTGGCGTCCGTTGGTAGAACTAATATTCATTTTAATTTAAGTGCAGTTAACAAAGTATTTAGTCGGTCCGACCCGCGCTTGGCCGTTTTTTTATTATTTGTCGTTAGATTTATAATCTAAAAAGCCCCACAATCACGCCATGTTTAATGCCTTAATAAACAAAATAACGGCGAAAAAACACGTTTATTTTATGGAGATCTCCCTTATTTTTTTAATTTTATTATTGTTAGTTAATCCGCCGTAATAACAAATATTCTGTGAAAATTTCAACTTTGCTACTTATTACGGTTCCAAAGATAGAGCCCTTAAAAGGTAGGGCGGATGTCTATCCGCCAGACAGCGGAGGCAGAGTGTACCTTTCGGGTACGGTACCCTAAAAACTGACCTGGACTCGTGGCTTTTAGATGCGGAATAAAAGACAGAAATGACCAAAAACTAAACTGTCTGATTTCACCTTTACTTAAAAGAATGATTCTGTTTTCCCCGCCTTTTTCAAATAACTTGTATCGAAAAAACCAAAAAAAAAATACTTTTTTTTTTCAGCATTTGCATGCCAGCATTTTCAGTGACACGTCCTTGTAGCCACCGTGTAACTCTCTCAGATGCGGCACCAGGTAAAACGAATCAACGAGTTGAGATAAAAGGAAACCTCTCTAGCAAGTAATGCCTCGAGTAATGAAGACGTATGCCCCAGAGCAGCCTCTAGAGGTGGGTATATGTAAACGGCGGTGGTACTAGGAACAACTGTTTTCGTGATCCGAAAATAATCGTTCCTAAATAAGTACCTGTTAAAGTATAGGGAATAATTTTGCTTTAATTTTTAATATTCACTTTAGCGCTCTGGTTATTGTGCAGAATAACTTGCATAACGTCTTAATAGGTATATCTAGTATGTCGTTGTATCTTATAAATATTAAGAGCTGAGTGAAAACAGTTTCTATCATTAACGATCATGTAATCGCAATTATTCCATTTCTTTCAGGCAATGCAGGTAAGGCAAAGTTTTATATTAGGTATATTAAAATTAAAACAGCATTACGTAATTTTGCAAAGTTCTCAGTACCTAGCTGATTTAAAATCGTTTTTCCATATTCCGTTTCTTCTCCCTTTTAAATAATCCATTTTGGTTCCCTACCTTTTAAAACTGTCTCCTATACTTGACACTTGAGCAAAAACCGTGTAATGCCACAACCATAAAAAAAAACTATTAATATGCATATCAAGAATCAATTAATGCCTTGCTACAATTTTACTCTAATGCAGGATAGAGCGAGAAGGAGGTAACAGGTACGATGATGCGCATTTTTGTAACAAGTACTTTGCGTACTTGTTATTTATTATAACCGTTCTGTTAGATAACTTCACATCACACCTATAGAAACCTCGGCTCTGACAGATGGGAAAATGAGAAAAAATCACACGCCTGCCCCCTGGCGTCTGATGGAAACTATAACACATGATTGCGACATTGTTTGTTTTAGCGGCTTTTTTATTAGGCGTGCAATTTAGAGGAGATTGGCTGTCGCAGAGTCTCGGCTCGTAAATTAAGTCGGCGACCGTAAAAAGATTCGGCCCACTTCTCTACATTTCAGAACATCTTTTTGTAGAACAGTTTACAGCCTAGGTATCAGTGGCAAAGGGTGGAATTATGATAAAAGAAAAACGGTCCAAAAAAAAACTCATCGAGTTGATCATAAGCAGCCTATATACGTCCCACTGTAGGGCACAGGCCTTCTCTCAGAGAGAGAATATGGGCTTAATCACCACGCGTGCCCACCGCGGATTGGCGATTTCAAGCGCTGAGGCATGTGAATAGCTCAGACACCCAGGTTTCCTCACGATGTTTTCCTTCTCCGTTAGCGAGTGGTATTGCTACTATAACTTCACAAATGTACATAACTTAGAAAACAAAGTCATAGGTACATACCCGCGCTGGAAATCGAACCTGGGTCTCCCGCTTCCGAGTCCAATGTTCTACCCACTAGGCTACCACCGCATCGAGTTGATGCGAGCGCCAATTTTTTTATTTTCACTGAGTATGAATTTTCTACGAGAAATTTTATTCTAACCGGTTAGCATATCAAGAGCTGTATTTGTATTATTAATTTCAAGTCTCAATTCAGCGGCTCCATATTGTACATAATGCCCCTGTTTCGTGGCAAAATTAGGTAAATTATTAACATCCGTAAAATCGGAGCCGCTCCAAACTGAGTTAGAGTCGGAAAATAATAAACACGGAAAACAAAACATTTTGTTCAATTTGCTACTACTGCCCGTCACCCATGTATATTTGTCGTAAAAAGATATATATGGAAATGTTTATAAAAATCCATCTTTCCTCTTGCAATCAATAGTCATGTGGAACCGCACGGCCTAACTGAATGACGTGCTTTTTCATTTCAAAACTAAGATTGGAAAACGAAGTTTGACAGAGCAAATAGTCAGTTGAACAGCACTCCGTGTGAGTTAATGTCATATTGACTAAGAAAACTTACCGCAATGTAACAAACCCAGAGAAATCCCTACTAATATTATAAACGCGAAAGTTTGTATGTATGGATGGATGTTTGTTACTCTTTCACGCAAAAACGGCTGAACGGATCCGGATGAAATTTTGCACAGAGATAGATTTTAGTCTGGATTAGCGCATTGGTTATTTTTTATCCCGGAAAAATACACATCAAAATTACCACGCGAACGGAGTCGCGGGCAACAGCAATAAATAAATAAATAATAAAGAAGTGACAATATCAATTATCTACCACAACAGCGAAAACCACAAAAAAAAATCTATTTTTTTTTTCACAAGCATGCACGCAAACAACAATCCATTATAGCACTACTATTTGTTTACTTCCGGAACACAATTTCGCGAAACTGCAAAGCAGTTCGTTGGCGAAGCGCTCTATCTCTATTATATTATTTACTTATATTATACCTATATTTATTCTTATTCATAAACAACGTATATTTAAATTTATTCGGCTTTCAGTCCATACGCACTGTGGGAGTGCGAGCGAGACAGTATTATTGTGCAAAGCGGCTACAATGGCGCCGAGGTAAGCCGTTAGCATTCCGAGTTATTTCGATAAAATGTATACAGAGTTCGGAGTGCCTGACATTATGACTGCAGCAAATTTGGTTTTGGCGGGGGTCATTGGGGGGGAAGCCGGTGGAAATCGGCTTATATACACCCTTCGTCACTGCTAAGTACCTTAGCTGGTAACCTAATGTATATAAAAAAAGTATTTTTTCCAAAAAAAAAACATGCCTGGAAGTTTGAGCATTATTTCGACAACCTTCTTCAAGATAAATCGAAATTGCTGTACTGGCCAATTACACGCGAGCAGCGGCCGGAAAAAGTTCTATGAAAATTCATAACTGTCGTTTTGCGGCCAAATAAATTACATGCTAAACTCATATCTGTCGTGTTATTTAAAAATAGAACGATCTTTTACTCCGAACAATGACAACCAAGGAGGTAAACTTATCAGAGGTTTTATTTAAATTTCGAACTGGCTTGCGATAGAAAGCTGTTTATACCTATTGAAAAAAAAGAACACTTTAACGTAGCAAAAATTATTGTTGTTCGTTCGTGGTTCGTCTGATTTTGAAAGTTTATTGAATTTTTCAAATAAAAAGTTCTGCCTTAGTACTACTTAGTTTTAATTTCCGCGCATTATTTGGAAAAATCATATACAAGCCTTGGCCACAACTAGGCATTGATGAACTCACGTATGTGTGCCTCGGCCTCGCTTCGGCCCACATTTCCACGATCGTCCATCAATGCCTCTTTTGCTGGCCGCTGCAGTAATGTACTATTTTACCCGATTGCGAAAGCACAGGAGGGTTGTGTTTTGCGCTCGTATAGATAGATAAAAAATTGTACACATATACAGGAATACAAAAGATAAGCAAAGTGTACATAGAGCATACAAAGAAAAAAATATGTAGGTATAACAGATGACCTCATCCAAGTGGCAGGAAGACGCTGAATGCAAGCCGCTTCCAACCGGTCTTTTTGGAAATCCATGGAGGGGGGCTATGTCCAGCAGTGGACTTCTTGTGTATGATGATGATGGGTCCAGTGAAGGGTATTAATGACGCGAGTTCACTGGCTTTACTTATGGCGTCACGTAAAAATAAAAAATATTGTTAGTAAAAAGGCAATAAATAGCTTCAAACATTGAATTTTAAGTTCAATGCTTCAAACTAAAAATAAAACTTATTATTGAACAAAAAACCTGACTGCTAAAAAATCTTAACGAGGCCTAAAAGAGTCTATTGAATTTAAAACTTATGCCTACAAGATTTTCAATGAGAGCAAGCTTTTTCAATTAAAGTTTTTTTTTGTTTAAGAATAAGTTTCTTTCACAACGTCTCGTTATTTAACTAGGTATCTTGTAAAACACGGTTGGCACGGTTAGCCAGAGGTCGTGGGTTCATATCCCGGCATGGGTAGAATTTTTAGTCTCTAAATAGGTTTTTAAAATGGTCCTCAGCACGCGTTAGTGCAACAAAAAGAATATGATTAGGTATCTTGTATTTTTCCTTCATCCGCAAGCATTAACATAGTCTTTTTAAGCAGAAGAGGTTAGTATAATGCCCGACAAATAACTTTGCATGGACGTATTTCGGATCTCATTGGCGGAGGACGCGGGATGTGATTTCGAAATCTTCGGACTTTAGTCATATTATCAAATAAATAAAAAATTTACTCTTAGCTACATGTTCATCGCGTACTCATCCCAATAGCGTGGGTTTTCATTAAAGTTATAAGCCGGGACCTGTACCTCCCCTTAGGTGCTGAGCAAACGTACTCTATACCTTTCTATACCCAGCCACTCGACTAACTTTGAAATCGCGAAAGAAATATCAGCTTTGCTGTTCCAACCACAAATTATAACGCTGCATTAACTGACATTAATTAACGGCTCCATTTCCTTCCGTGGATGTCGTAGAAGGCGACTAAGGAAATACATTACCAGGAGACGGGCAGCAGCGTCTTCCTGAGAGTCCAACCGCATACTGCGATCGCCAACCCGCCTGCCAAGCGAGGCGATTATGGCAAAACCCTTCATGGTTAGGAAAACCATGAGGGAGGCCTTTGTCCTGCAGTGGGCGTCAAATGGCTGATGATGACCTTTTTTGCAACATTTTCCGACATATGCGGGGATCTTGTTACACCCTATAGGCTCAGCCAGGTTCCACAGTACACGGTTTGTGAAGTAATTAATACGCCTCTGCGGTTACGCGGAAGGCCGCCTATCCGTCGCTGCCACTCGCTGCAAGCGCCTTTGGCCCTGCAGACCTCACCACAATACAATCAGGGTCCGGACACAATTTCATACATACATACATACGTCAACTCACGCCTGTATCCCAGAGGGGTAGGCTGAGACCAGGGACTGCCACTTGCTACTATCCTGACAGATCACTTTCGCTTCTTCAACATTCATTAGTCGCTGCATGCACGCATGGGGATTTCGGGTACTTTTTATCTTGCCCTTTTCTCATACATCCTCTATTTGGTCGAAGCATGTCTGCCTGGGATGTCCCTTACCGGCCCTTCCACCCACATTTCATAAACTAGATAGATAGATAGATAGATAGATAAATTATTTATTTTACACTACAATTCATGCTTTACTATGAGAATTCGGTGTACACTGCATAGCCCACAGATTAATAAGTAGGATGATTTTAAGCACGGAGTTAACCAGTGATTATCTCAGACACTCAGATTTGCGAGTGGTATTGGTCCTACAAATTCACAAATGTACAGTCGACCGCACATGTACTCAACAAAAATAAATAAATGAATAACAAAAAACTTCCACAGAACACGATCACCATACTGGTAGCGAACTAGGCTGCTGCAGACCGCTTTGCTGTGGTACCCAGGCACGGACATCACAAACATGGAAATACACCGAGACTGAGGCGATGTGCACAAATGTACGGCGGGCCCCAGTGAGAATCGAACCCACGATCTCCGGCATGGTAATCAGACGTGATACCGCTAGACAAACGAGACAGTCAAAATGAAGAATGATGTCCTATCGACTATACATCCTGGGACCTCTGTCACAGCGAAAGCGAATCGAAACAACGACATCACAAACATGTAAACTTCCAAGACCTGGGATTTTTTTTTGTCCCGAGCCGGGATTCGAACCCGGGACCTCTCGCATGGTATGCAGTCTGCATACCGCTGCGCCACAAGGTAATAAAAATAACAAAGTAATATATAAAAATTGAAGTTATAGTAGCAATACCACTCGCTAACTGTGAAGGAAAACATCGTGAGGAAACCTGAGTGTCTGAGCTATTCACATACCTCAGCGCTTGAAATCGCCAATCCGCGGTGGGCACGCGTGGTGATTAAGCCCATACTCTCTCCCTGAGAGAAGGCCTGTGCCCTACAGTGGGACGCATATAGGCTGCTTATGTTATGTTATATAAAAATCTCGTGTCGCAGTGTTTGTTATCGATCTGCTCCGAAACGGCTTCACTGATTTTTATGAACTTGTTTGTGTGTATTTGGTAGGTCTGAGAATAGGTCGTAGGCTAATTATTAGGGGTTAAAGTATGAAATTGCCGATTTGTACTGAAAATCTAAATTGTTTATTTTTTAAATTTTTAACAAATTTATTTAATCAAAATAGTTGCCATTATTATCTATACATTGCTGCCATCTAATGGGAAGGTCATTAATGCCTTTGCGATAGAACTCCGACGATCTAGACTGCACAAACTGACAAAAACCAAACCAAAAACTTCTTGTCACGTAGATAATTGTCCAAATCACTAAAAAAATGGAAGTCCGTTGGAGCAAGGTCTGGTGAATACGGAGGATGACGAATGGTTTCTAACTGCAGTTCCTGAAGGGTCAAAATGGTTTCTCGTGCTGTGTGAGGTCTCGCGTTGTCGTGGAGCAATAATGGTGAAGATCGATTCATGAGTCGGGGCTGTTTTACTGCTAGTTTTGTCAACATGGTTCGGAGTTCGGCACAATAGACATCTGCCGTTATTGCTTGACCAGATCGGAGAAAACTATAGTGAATAACACCATGCTGAGACCACCAAACAGTTACCATTACCTTTTTATTGGTAAGTTTTGCTTTAGGACACTGTTGTGGCATTTGACCTGGGGTCAGCCATTGCATTTTTCTTTTCCGGTTATAATAAAGAATCCACTTTTCATCACATGTTACAATTCGATCCAATATTCCTTCATTTCTGTACCGGTTCAACAAGGCAACACAAGTTTCAACACGCGTTTCTTTCTGCATATCAGTCAAATCATGAGGCACCCATTTTTCGTATTTTTTTTATTTTATTGATTTGACGCAAGTGAGTCAATATTGTGGGTAAGGTAACGTTAAACCATGCCGCTAATTCCTGGGTAGTTTGACTAGGGTCGGCTTCCACTATCTCTCTTAATTCATCGTTATTCACCTGTGTGGGCGGTCTTCCTCGTGGCTCGTTCTTTAAGTCGAAATTTCCATCACGAAAGCGTTAAAACCAAAATCGCACGGTGCGTTCATTAGTAGACCCCTCTCCAAACGCAGCATTGATATTGCGGGCTGTTTCTGCCGCGTTAGTTCCGCGTCGGAACTCGTATTCAAAAATCACTCGAATTTTCGCAGTATCCATCTTTCTTGTCTAAATTGAATAACTAAAACAATTGAAAGTCTATATTCAAATGTTTCACATTTTTTAAAAAAAGAACATTATAGAAACCATTTGAAAAAAGTTTCATTTGAAAACCTCAAACCATGAAGATTCTATGTCAAATTCAAAGAACCTATTGCAATAAAACGGCAATTTCATACTTTAACCCCTATTATTATGGCATAACAACGTTTGCCGACTCAGCTAGTAACGTATAAAAATCTAAACGAAGGGAGAACAGTTACCTACCCATTTATATCCGATCCGACCAATAAGAAGTGGACTTGCTACGTCATGATGACATGGGGTCATGGGGTCAAAAAATCAGCCAATCAGCCATGCAGACTGAGATCCCGTAGGTATCAAAAGTGAGGAACGATCAGATGACCCATGTAGTTCTTAACCCGTCTTGATAAGCTTATGTATATACATATACCTATACCTACCGGTTTTTTTAAATAATATAAGTAAAAGTAAGACAAAAGATACTCTCCGCTAAGAATTAAATAAGGAATAACAGTACTATTATAAAAAATCTGGTCTAGGTACATCTGGTTTCCCAGATAGATTTGACGTTTATGTATTTTTAACAATTCGACGCGAATATTCTTTTTGTTATTGCTCACTCTAGGTCGCAGGTCTAGTCGTCCAAGATTCTACTGCTAACGGATTGGGTTAAGCTCAGCCATGCAAAATCTCGACCTACTCGCTCCATTTCCTACACTATTGTCGATTAAAAAGACATAGGAAAAAGAAAACTCACCCCAAAATGAACTTGATTTCCTCGAAAAAAAAGACACTAAAATAAAACTTAACTTCACTTTTTACTTCCAACGAAAACAAAAAAAAAAGTTTCACTTCAATTAAATCACAACTGGCCACTTAGCTCCCCCTCCACGAAAGAAAAGAAGTGATTCAATTATCTTTCCAAAACTTCGAAATTTGAATTCGTTCATACGCGCGGGAAAACGCATCGGACGTGTGCGTCCCGAAACGCGATCGAGTCAAACTGAAGGGCGGTGAGGCTGAATGAACGCTGGACGCTTGCGCGTCTGAAAAACGCTTGAATGAAAAAGCTTTTTCACACTCTCGTCTCAGCGGAGCTAGAAAATGTATTTAGGTGCCTCTTCGCCTATAGTGCAAGAGGCGCCCCGGGGGTTTTGTTCCGGAAAAGTGCTGAACTATGTGGGTGTACCTACTTTGGTTGCGGGAATCTTGCAAGGAAATATGAAGTTAAGTGCGTGGAGGGAAAAGTTCAAAATTGAGAACTGCTGCTTCGACCGTGTATCTACTTAACTTTCTTTTACCTTTTTAAAATGTCGTCTTTTATTAACTAGAATGATATTTCTTGGTAGGCTACCAGGTAGCTGCGGGGGACTGAAAGAGACAACTCGTTAATTTTGAGCTTATTTAAGGTCAATGGTCATTTCTAGAGACTAGAGGCCTAAATGGATAGGATTGGTTGCTCAAAACGAAAGAATATAAAATTAAAATAATAACGTCCACACAACGCAATTGTGCTGGTCCCAATTCCCAAACCACTTTATGCATTCCGGTACTAACAAATGGAGAACACTCACTAAAAAAGGGAGACCATGTTGAACGGCAAATCAATGTGCTAATTTTTTTTTCTAACATAACACATATTTTTCATAACATGGGTAACCTGTCGAAAAATCAACATAGTCACGTGGTCAAAAACGAGCAATACAAATCGGGCTCAAAGTATGACGTCACAACTTGCACGTAGGTATACCTAACGCCTTGTCGTGTAGGAAACGTTTATCATTATTTGAGTTATCTCTTAAAATTATGTACAGTAAGTTTTTAGTAACAGTACCTAGTATTTTTATTGATGTTTGTAAGAAAACTTCAGTGAAAAAAATTAATCTAATAAGGATTTTGTTATTAGAGTAACGTCGCAGTTTTTGTGACCCCGAAAACACCTAAAAAAATATTTTTATTGTTTATTTTTTTAATTTTTCCTAAGTTTTCATATAATTTCTATAGTATAAAAGCAATGTCGCTCCAATCTAAGTTAGACGCAAGTTCCCTATTAAAATCACACGACGCCATGTTAAATTTATTTATTTCTTTCATTGACCTATTGAAAGCGCTGGAGAAAGACGCAGAAAGGCGCAAATCCGCAAATCGATATACCTTCATTGCGTATCCTGTTTAGTATCTACCTACACTTTCTTCCTACTTGTTAATTTGTGGATTAATGATTGTGCAATCTTGGGAGGGAAGCATGCGTTCTGCCCTATGAACGATTAGGTATTATAATATCTATGGTTTTACCGATGCGGTGCCAACTTCCAGGTAAGTTCCAATGCAATCCAACCTCCAGGTAAGTTATGTCGCGATGAAGTTCCAATGATTTTAACTAAATAATAGATAGGTATATTATATGTACCACAGAACACAGGAATAAGGTAGAAAGCGCATGTGAGCGGGGCGCGCGTGCCACGAACTTGTACAAATGATCATATTTTACAAAAACATACCCAGTCGGCCGCATAGTCTTACCGAGCATGTTACTAAAGAAAAACTGTTAAAAAAATGGTAAAAATGCCATCGTGCGCAGTTATCACCTGCAGAGCTCCAAGCAGAGATGTTAGTCGGACTAATGGAGGAATTTCTTTTCATCGGTACGTAAATTAAACCTTTATTTTGAGTGATTTGATCGAAAATATTGAAAAGAGTATGTTTTCCAGCAATAGTGAAAAATATCGCAAGATGAAGTATACATTGCCGGTATTGTACGCAAATAATTGTTGCGCCAACGTATTATGTACGCGAAGAGCAATTCAAAGCATGTGTGTCTGCGTGAACGATTGACTTCACAATATTCCGTGGTAAAACCCCAAAAAGAGTAGCGAAGGGAATAACTTATCGATAGTGTTGGGTCAGTTTGTCGTGGTGTCGATATTGTTCAACTTTGTTATTACGGAATATTTCATTGATCTTAGAAACCGGCTAAGTGCGAGTCAATATCGCGCACCGAGGATTCAGTACAGACTTGTAGGTATGTAAATAGGTAATTCGTCCATTGCAGGAATCTAGTTCCCAAGATATTTTTTTTAACTATTTACGGATTTCGGAATTTTTCCCTTTCATTTTTATTATAAATACATTTATTTGCAACTACAGTCACACACACAAAGCGAAATAACACAACATGAAATAAACATAACAAATAAAGAAGAAGAAAATAGGCAGACGTTAAAATGTAAATTACATTGCACATTCTGATACCTACAATACGCCGAAATTTTGTTTTATGACTTTTGCGGTCTGAGTTTGAGGCGAGTTCCCCATTTAACCACTTGTGACACACTTGCTACAAGTATTTACGATAAAATTGCCATAAGTAAATAATGAAACCTAATCTGATAGAATTAAGCGCTAAAGAAAAGTAGAGACACACCAGTACATGCAACAATCAATAATTACACACAAAATATCAAAATTTTAAAATTATATTCATTCGAAAAATGCTTCGCCAAACAAAGTTAATAATATCGATATCTTTTAACTTATTGTCAATCCCTATTGCTTTGCTTGTACGTACAGGCGCATACACACATCAAAAGTTGCGTTGGTGTGAACTGCATTGGCCAATTGCAACGCTTGCTTTCGCGGCCTCCGACTCACGCACACATGTATAAGCCTGCGTGCGTATTGCTTACATTAGTAGTAGTAAAGAACGGGGTGGGGGGTGAAGCGGCGACAGCGGTTCCCGTACAAAATACGCGCTAGGGCAATTCTAACTTATTTTCTCTGTTCTGTGATATGTACTCACCGCCACTCCCAACCCTTTACTTACAAACACGCTCTGTTCCAGGGCCGGATTTTGAGGTCTGGAGGCCCTAGGGCAACGAAGGAGCGGAGGCCCCTTCATCATCAACCCATTATGTCCCCACCGAGGGGCACGGGTCTCTTCCCTGAGGAAGGTATAGGCCATACTCCACCACGGGGGCCAAGTCCGGATTGGTGGAGGCTTGTAGACTAGTGGGTCGTCTACTGTCCGAAGTTGTCAAGCCGCCCTAAGGCCTCTGACTTGGCTTAACGACTGCCATCTATCGATGGGAGCCGGCACCAACAGCTTAACGTGCCTTGCGAAGCACGGAACCGCTCGGAAAAATGCCACTAGCGTTAGGCATAGACGGCGACCCATCCATGCACTGAACGCGCCCTGTGTTGCTTAACCTTCATTCGATCGTTTAAGATCACTCAGGCAGCCGGGGCTACGAGCGATTCCCCTAGCGGAGGCCCCTAATTATTTCCAAATAAAAACTGAAATGAATTGACGCCGAAAATTTTTTTCAAATTTGAAAAAAAACAGACGTTATACTTATAAAAGACTAGCGTTTAATAATAGTACGTATTAGTCTATTGTGGGGGCCCTTCCCTTGTGGAGGCCCCAGGGCAGTAGCCCCCGCCTGCCCTCCCCTAAATCCGGGCCTGCTCTGTTCAATTGAAATTAATTAGTGTCGGAGGGACAACAGTCAATCGATTCCACCCTATTCAATCGGGTTTAGTAACGTGCTCTATGTGTGTGCAGGGGAATAAAGAAAACTACAACCGTTATTGAGTGTTAAAGGCTCAATCTGAACAGTTACTTCAGTATCGATAGTCAGTTTTATTCTACCATATAAGTTTAAAGTTACTAAAAAGAAGATTAATGTTCCTACTCTAGCTAGCATATTACTAATATGTTGCAATACCTGTAAAAGGTAACTGAGTTTCCAAGTAGGTACTCAGTTTATAATTAGGTAAGAACTTTTAACATACAATTAGTGGCAATAAATAATTAGAATTTAAATTAAACTACTTCCAAAACTTTGAAAAATTTAGTCTGAAGCTCGGGAAAAGCTCGGAAGAAACTGCGAAACTCAATCCCTGAATTATTTATAATATGTAAATACCTACAAATTTGTACGGAACCCTCAGTGGGCCTCGATGGAATTTCTGAAATTGAAATCGAAATTGAAGAAGAAATTGACCCATTCAAAATGTATGAAAAACAAAATCGTTATTTTTAAAAGTACCTATTACAAAAAAAAAAGTTTTAGGTAGGTATTAAGTTATTCTAATAAGACGTTGTAAAAGAGCTTTATGAGCTACTTTGACAGTGAAATAGGAAAGCAATCATTTCGGTCACTAGGTACCTATATGACCGACATGATTCCCACTTTGATTCTCAGTGAGATAGTTGATAGTTATACATTCTTAGTGATTTGTGAATAATGACATTGCAACCCGTTTAAAACAATGGAGAACCTACAATGGAGAACTTGCACTAAAAAATGTTTTAATAGAATACGAGGTTAAAAGATAGGTAAATAAAAATTATATTTTTTTTCTCTACGACTAATACTTTTTATTAGGGTTCCGTACCCGAAGGGTGCCAAACGGGACCCTATTACTAAGACTTCACTGTCCGTCCGTCCGTCCGTCTGTCCGTCCGTCTGTCTGTCTTTCTGTCTGTGTCTGTCACCAGGCTGTATCTCATGAACCGTTATAGCTAGGCAGTTGAAATGTTCACAGATGATGTATTTCTATTGCCGCTATAACAACAAATACTAAAAACAGAATAAAATAAATATTTAATGGGGGCTCCCATACAACAAACGTAATTTTTTGCCGTTTTTTGCTCGATATTAATAATAACGGCAACAGGTAGACGCTTGAAATATTCAAATGTTGTATAGATAATGGTACCTACAGAACCTTTCGTGCGCGAGTCCGACTCGCACTTGTCCATTTTTTATACCTCCGAAGAATGCCCCCGCCTCAATAACGCGGATATGACTTCCCAAAGTGCCGCTGTCACACACGTGCGGCGTCCTTTGGACTCGTCTGTGTATGTTAAGCCGGGTCTCCTGCTCGTGTTTTTCATTAAACATTACACAAAACAATCGGTTTTCATTGCTCCAAATTACCTTTTTATTTTGCTTCCCCTAGCAACAAAAATGTTTTGCGCAAAGAAAACGGAATGTTTTGTGTAATTTCTTTTAGCAGGAGACACGCCTTTAGATATTAGCCACTCAGCCGTCCACGTCAAAAAACTACCACAGCTATAGTAAAATAAAAAATACTTACACGGATAGCCAGATAAATATAGAATCTAATAAAAAAAAAATTTTTTTTTTTGTACAGACGATAAAAATGTACAGACTGTAAAATAAAGCAATAAATTTTGTGAATTAAAAAAAAATCCAGTAGTTTCCTTTTAATCGAGTTTTACTTGATAATTAACATATTTTTATCAAAGAGTCTACATCTTATAATACTAGATTGTGTACTCTTTCAAATGATACCAATATCTTATTTTAAATATTTATCTTTGTATCAGAATTAATTAAAACTATCAAAGCACTCCTAACCAGGCAGGCGAGTCGCGGGCGGTCTGCAAATCGAGCAAGATGGCCGCCGAATTAAGGCCCAGTAGGTACACACTTTGGAATTTTTTAAACGAAATAAATTTTATATTATTGTTATCATTACCCAGTAATAGTTAATAACATACCTAGATGTCGCTAAGCGCTAAAAAATGAGCCCACGTTCAATTATTGTGGGAAGGTGGGCGGGGCTTGTCAATTGTGTTACAAATCGGAGCAAGTTCAGTATTGCCCGGCAAAATATCTATGCACCTGCCACTGTCAGACCGCCATCTAGCGAGGTACCTACCTAGATATTTCGACGGGTTATATACATCATGAAGTCAACGGTTTTGACGTTTTTTGTATAAAACCAATCAGAAGTTACGCTGTCATTTACTATCGCCCAATCAACGTTCACGTCGTCAAGCGTGGCGCACAGAATGAACCAATAACAGAGTGATTTACTCTACAGCACATCTCACGCTCATTTCATTGGTACAGTACAGACTAATCGAGAGGACAGGGGGCAGACCTCAGAACACAAAGTGTTCTGAGGGGCAGACCAAGTTCTTGGGCCAGACTAATCGATTGAATTTTGTAGGAAGAAATACTTGTAACGTTTTTTTATTTGTAGTTTGGGCCTGAGGTTTCCGCACTTACCCCCAGTTTCTCGTACACTAACACGCTGTTAATCTACTGGTAACAGCTGTCAATTGACCAGTGCATACAAAAAAACCACTGACAGCTGTTAACAGTAGATTAACAGCTTGTCAGTGTACTAGAAACCGGGGGTTAGCCTCCTACTTCGGCCATTGTACGCCTCAAGCTAGATTATGTGAATAACTCTGACACTAGGTCTAGCTAACGATGTTTTCCTTCACAGTCAGCGAAAGGTATTGCTACTACAGCTTCACAAAGTACCTACGTAACTTAGAAAACAAGTCATTGGTACATGCCGGGATTCGGACTCACGACCTCCCAAACGAGAAACCGGTGCGCTACCACCGTTCTTGTCTATGTATAACATATAGAGATTTTCTTGAGGCGCTGATAATATCTTCAATCTGCAGTTTTTTAGGAAAATGTGGTTGGTATATCGTAGTGAAAAAAGTACTCTATAATATTTCTGATAACATCTTGGTCTCCCAAGGACATTATAATTGAAATGCCTTAAAAAAAATCTAATACCCCTTAAAAACCAACTAGCTATCATATTATATTTTCAATTAACCTACCAGCTTTTCAGTAAATCCAGTTTTTAAACTTTTCACTTCATTTCAGTCTTTCGTACCTACACCTATACAGGGCTGGCGGAGGTCTTCAGTCAGCGTCTTAAAAATAATTGTGTCAGCTGTACCTTCATTAATAAATACTTTCATACCAATAATACCTACAAATAATCCGCCTCCATGCATTTTTAAAGGGTTTCCATAACATTTAAATCCCCCGTTTCATTTCAAAAACCATAATTTATTCACCATATTATACCGTGTAGAACAATAAAATTGAGACTTGCACTAAAATAAATTAACTAAAGAAAAAAATCTCCAAAAATACTTTATAACCAACGAAGTATTAAAAAGGCCATTCATCCATTTGAAACGTTTCAATTTAATATGATTTCTATAAACATTACCTATTGTATAATTTAAACTGCTTACATCGGCGAAGAACATTGCAAAAGTATTCCGCTTAGAATGAAAAACGGGTATGTAACAAAAACTGTTGCCTGATTGAGTAGTCCTTTTATTAAAAAAAGTGTGTGTTTTCTTTTTTCGTGAACGACGGTTGTCTGTCTGCAAGGAGGCCGGTTGCGCGCCGGCCTCTAACGTTTCGACAATATGGCGACTACTCGATGACGGTCTGTTCCTCTTTCACAAAGAATTCTATAACTTCCGCCACCGTCTGCTCCGTATCAATCTCGTCCGTGTCCACATCTGCAAGGAGAAAAATCGTTTTACTGTCGAGTTTTATTTGCGGCACATCCTAACTGCCGCAGTTTCCGCCGATAGACGGGATCACCGGACACAGGTGCGACTTTGTAGACGCCGGACGGGACGTAAAAATCGACTGCGAAGACACGATGGTGACTGCCTCGTTGGTCTAACAGTTAACACGCTTTACTACCAAAACGAGGTAGTTGGTTCGATTCCCACAGAAGGCCGTACTTGATCTGTACATATAGCCTCAGACTGGATGTATTTCCATGTTTGTGATGTCCTTGCCTGGTTACCATAGCATAGGGTATCCTAGTTTGGGACCAGGGTAAATGATTTTGTTATGTGGATGTTATTTATTTATTTATCAAAAAGTGGAGTTAAGTCTGCTTTCTGACTTGCAAATTCTTACAAATTCCATGTTTGTGATGTCCTTGCCTGGTTACCATAGCATAGGGTATCCTAGTTTGGGACCAGGGACCATGATTTTGTTATGTGGATGTTATTTATTTATTTATCAGAAAGTGGAGTTAAGTCTGCTTTCTGACTTGCAAATTCTTACAAATTTAATTGCTGTAAAAAATTATGAATAGGCAGGCATACTTTTAACCAATGTGGTCTAAGGCGGCACATGTTTCAATATTCATATACTTGGCTTTTGGCAGAAAAACCTAGCGTAAGATTATGATCTTATGCAATACAATACAAACAAACTTTATTTCTCCATCCACAAATTAAGTACAATAGAGGTGATACAATATGGCACAATGGAAGTAATTTGTGAAAAGACTGGATCCTAAACTAGATCAGAGATGTGTTTCTTAGGATGCCATAGTTAAAAACTAAGTACAGGATAAAATAAAAAATGTCCAAAATGTCTCTGGGTCCACGTCAGCAAACGTATACTCATTTTTCCATCAATAACCATGTTCTTGAATGTGCGAAAAATATAGATGCCAGAAGTTAAAGCAACTAAGTTCAAAAGGATTAATATGCACTTAACTGCCCCCTCATCATGTAAGAGTCCCCTGGGTGGCTTTTCCATTTTAAAGATTCCGAATCTTAGAATTATATGGCCCCAGGACTGCAGTCGGTTTTTTAAATAAAAGTAAAAAAAAAGTAGCTGAATTGTCATTCTTCGCGAAGCCGGTTGTCAGTGTCGTTAATCACCTCGCATTGGCTATTACAAGCGGTGACATATGTGAGCACTTCGATCACTCAGGCTTCCTCGCTATTTGTACAAATTCACAAATGTACGAGTACGTAACTTACAAAACAAAGTCACTGTTACATGCCAGGGTTCGAACCAACGACTTCTTGAATGTAAGGCAAGCCTTCTACCGACGGCGCTACCAGCACTGCTGCACACATGGGCACTGCAAGATACCACGAAGCCACTTACAATTCCTCAGCTCGATGCGACGAGGCTTCTGCTCGTTCCACTCCTGAACCTTGGACTCGCGGTACTCCACATACTTCTTCATCTGCTCCGTACGCTTCGCCACGAGTTCCTGCAACGAGGGAGCGTTTTAGAGAATTTATTGGGCAAGCGGAATAGGTCAGGTGCGCATTTGTATGAAAACAAATACGTGACGGAATGGAGAACATTAACCAAAAAATGTTTTAGTCTTCAAATTAAAATTCGAAAATGGTTTATTCAAAGTAGCACAGGAACTGCGTACGAATGAACGTTACAAGTTAAGCTAAATGTCCATTTCAAAATCTAGATCGTTTTGGAGAAAAAATGGACAAAAACACTCCAAACTTACGGCCTTATAAAAAAAACACGATTCCTCCAAAATTATGTCTATTTAATCTGTGGGCACATCTTTTCCTTGTAAAATCTCCACAGACGTTTTAAATCGGCGCTGTTATAAATAAGACCGTTAGTCTTTTCAAAGTCCGAGTTTTCATAATTGTTCTAAAACTTACAACTCTCATTGGCATTGGTAATTTTTTTCTCTACGACTAATTCTTTTCATAATACCTGTCGAAAATTCATAAATGTCGATTAATGCAACGCGCTCAAGGTGTGATTTTGCTGCCAAACCTTCGAAAGTGTTTCAACGCTGGATGGAAGTGAATGGGGAATTTTGACTTGGTAGGCTTTTCGTAATTCGACAGAAGACCAAAGTGGAAGACTAGTACACACGAATCACGAAGTTTAAGTTTATATTTACCCCCCTTAAATTTTTATTTTATTTTGTTGTTATAGCGGCAACAAAAATACATCATCTGTCGTAACTATCACGGTTCATGAGATACAACCTGGTGACAGACGGACGGACGGACAGACAGCGGAGTCTTAGTAATAGGGTCTCTTAGCATTTGTGTACGGAAACCTAAAAAGGAAACTACGTTTGTATGGGAATCACCTCGTGGGGCGCCCTCTTAAGAAGACAAAGAAGAAAGAAGGCCCCGTACCTTGCTGGCCTTGTTGCTGCGCATGCGGTCCTTAGACTCGAACTGGGAGTAGTACTTCTTGAGGTTCTTCTTGATGTCCTTCTGCTGTTTCTCGGTGAGCAGGCTCGGCGGGCGCGGCCGCCAGTGGAACTGCGCGAAGCCCTCCTTCATCACTCTGGCGGGGAGATAAACTTCTTCGTAGGGTAATGGTTATAAAAAAAAGTGTTTCTATACATATTTAATTTGTTCGTGAAAATTGGTAATTTTGACGCGGGCCACACACAGAAAGGACGTGGGGCGAGGGCGCGTCAGACACGACGCTTTGTTTAGAGTCACAGACCACAGTCCTTGCTCTGTGATCGCTCTGTGGTCTCTGTATAGCGTTGGATAGAGATACAATGCGTCGCGTCTTTTCCGCGCCCTCGCCCCACGTCCTTTCTGTGTGACCCACGCCTCTGAGAGCCATTTCGATTAGGTATGCTTTAAAGAATTGACAACGAATCTTTTGAAATCGCCAATCTGGGCATGCATGGTAATTAACCCCATATACCCTCTGTCTCTCTGAGCGCAAGCCTGTGCCCTGCTTCGAGACGTAAATAGGCTGCTTCTATTATATCCCGTTGCCCTACAGGTCCCAATTTCCTAAGCAACTTAAGTCCGATTGAAACGACAGAGCGTAAATAGGCTGCTTATATTATATCCCATTGCCATAAAGGTCCCAAATTCCTAGACAACTTAAGTCCGAATGAAACAACAGATGACTCACCTTCTGAGAATCTTGCCCTGGAAGGACCAGATGTAGTATCCGCAGTCCATCTTGCACTTCAGCGACGACACGCCAGTCACCACATAGCGTCCGGTTGGGTCCCACTCGATGCCTGACATCTAGAACAAGAGCATAACTGCTGAAACGCTACAAAATAATATCAAAATAAAAAAAAATCAAAATCAAAATTTTTTATTCAAAGTAGCATAGACACTGCGACTTAATGAACGTTACAAGTTAAACTAGGTGTCCATTTCAAAATCTAGATCATTTTGGAGAAAAAATTGACAAAAAAACTCCAAACTTAGTCTTTTCAAGTCCTTAATTTACAGGATTTATATAAATGTTCTAAAACTCATGCATTGAACTGGCTTTAATTCCAGACATCATTGTCATCTAAATAATCTTTAATGTTATAGTAGCTTTTTTGGCACAAAGTGTGCTTCACACATTTTTTGAACCGCGTTTCTGGCAAGCTTATTATATAGAAGATTCACTAACTCGAAGCAATATGGTAGGTGAACTTGCACAAAAAATGTTTTAATATAATCGGAGAGGCCGTGTCAAAACATAAATAAACGTGGTTATTTTTTTCTCTACGATGATATGATATGACCTGTCGAAAAGTCATTCTAGTCACGTGGTACAAAAACGCGCCACACAAATCGAACTAAAACTATGACGTCACAACTTGCAAGTAGCACCTTCTAATGTATAGAGCGTTTATCAATATTCGATTTACCTCGTAGAATAATCTTTTTATGCATCTACACCCGTTTTAGAAAACGTTTAGAATTCAATGAAAAAACAAAATCTAATGGTTTTTATAATTAGAGTAACTTGATTTTTAAAATTTTTTTGGGACCCTGAAAACAATATTTTTATGGTATAAAAGCAATGCCACTTCAATCTAATTTAGACGCAAGTTCCCCATTGTACCTTTTCTTGTGTAACTGTCGTCTCTCTAATAGGAATGATGACAAATTTCGAAAAACTGTCCTATAATGTTCCAAAACGTAAATTATTTACAATCAATTTCATATTTTTAGCAATTAGGTTAGTAGTGAAAAGAGACATTTTAGTTTTTAAATTTAAAATTCCCATCGAAACGCTCGTCAGTGTTATGGCGTCGCTAGTGACGTCAGAGTTAAATAGTCAACACAGCAACGCTAGTGGTTTCGTATACGCATATTATACTATTTAATAAAGTGTAGGTGGTGGTGCAGTCCCGCAGTGTGGGAACACATCAATACAAACCTCTAAATAAGTCATTTGTGTTCGTTCCAAAACAGAAAAATTTACGAGACAAGTGGCTTAAACCTGCAAGGCGACATACAACAGGGATATTCTATAATACTCAACTTTTGTAAGGATCATTTCAACGTGAGTATGTATTTAGTTTACACTGTAAATTCTCAAATTGTATATCTTGTTTGAGATCTAAATTTAATATAGAAATAAAGATTTCAAGTTAGAGAGCGGTAGTAGCGGAGCGGTAGAACGCCAGTTTCTCATTCGGGAGGTCGTGGGTTCGAAGCCGATATACCAATGAGTTTGTTCACTAAGTAACGTACATTTGCGAAGCTATAGTAGCAATACCACTCGCTAAAGTGAAAGAAAACATCGTGAGGAAACCTGAGTCTGAGGTGTTTACACACCTCAGCGCTTGAAGTCGCTAATCCGCGGTGGGCACGCATGGTAGGACTAGTGACTAAAACATTTAGGCAAATTAGCACTGGTTGCCATAGTAAACCCTTGTTGCATGATCCATGTTATTTCACTCAGGATTTAACATAAATTACAAACAAGAAAGATTAATTAAATATTCAATCGTAAATAAAACCACAGAGAACCGGCTATTTGTTTACTAAGTTAACTCGCTTGTTCTCAAAAGTGACGTCATTCACTGTGATTGGTATTCGACTTAATATAGCAGACATAGGAATTTTTTAGATTTTGATCGACCCCGCTTTTAATAAACAAATAAATGCGTGTTTCGTATTCAACAATGCAAGTCTTACTAAATAAATACATAATTTTAGTGATTTTCAACTACTGTCATCATGCCTAATTCCTGTCTTATTTGGTTCTGTCTAGCCCTCGGTCCGAGCACTGACCGTCGTCATAATTAACTAAAACTGTACCCACACGGTCCGAGCGAACTAAGACCTTCAAAACCCGGCTTAAGAAAACAAGAAAATCTCAACATCTTGTGGATTTGTCTTTCAAAACATGTTTTGTTTTGGTTACAAATTTTTATTTCGTCTCATTAACCCAGATCAAAGCTGAATGAAATATCTATGCATTTGATTATTTTTATTTGTTCACTTTTCACTTTTAAGTTTGCCATAGTCAACAAAAATCCATTACAGTTTTGCATTGCCCGTCAGTCTGTCTATCTGCAGCTCAACTCATAGCTTTAGCTAGGCTTTTTATTTCACATACCTGGTAGTGGTCAGAGACGTTCATGATGGTGAAGTCGTTGGTATCAAGGAACTCTAGCGCACCACCGGTGAGGCCCAGGTTCGCAAGGACGATGAACTGGCCAGATGGGCACCAGAAGAGATGGTTGAACGGTTTGCGCTCGAACTTCTTCAGGAGGGTCGGTGCTTGGCCTGTAATGATAAACATGACGTAATCAACCTACAGGAAGTCTGAGCCCTATTGTAAGACATTTGTCGGCAGTTGTACTGCTTTTAGGTAACAAACTTAATAGCAGTTAAGGAAGCTACTGCTGCTGTTTCAAGTGGTACAATAAAGTGTTTTCTATTCTACAGATGCTTAGAATTAGTTTGCAAGAGCAAAATGTTCCTCCATCCATCAAGCATAAGGCCCATTCTGATAACAGTGTTGATATGAATTCGTGCCTCGGATCCGCACTGTGGATTCGCGCCGTGCGCCCGAATAAAGTAATAACTACTTTTTTACATGCACTAAAAGTAAGAGTTTGATGACTTTTTTTTCAATTCAATTCAAATATTTTTATTCATTGTAAAAACAGAATGTTTACTTAATGAACGTCAAAGTTGTTAGTTTCACAATTAATGGATTATGTGGAGAAGAAGCTAACAAAGAAACTCCACATTTATTCTTTTCAAAACACGTTTTAACTTAATTAACAGAGTTTTCAACTTAAAATATTAGTCATGAATGTGTTGAACACTAGTCACAATCGTCCTTTAAATAATATTAATCTACTGTTTAATGCCAAACATCTTTGTCTTCTAAATAATCCTTGATGTTATAGTAAGCCTTTTTGCACAGAATGTGCTTAACACATTTTTTAAATCGCGTTGGAGGTAACTCTAATATATCTTGAGGAATTTTGTTGTAGAACCTTATACAGTGCCCCATAAAGGATGTGTTAACTTTTGCAAGTCTAAATAGTGGAAATGACAATTTATGTTTATTTCTAGTATTAACATTATGGTGGCCACCAACATTTTCGAAGTCTTTGATATTTTTTCTAATGTACATAATATTTTCATAAATGTATTGACATGCAACTGTTAAGATGTTGGTTTCTTTGAAGAAATCTCTTAGCGAATCCCTACTACCTAACTTGTAAATAAATCGGATGGCTCTCTTCTGCAAGATGAAGATAGTCTCAATGTCTGCTGCCCGGCCCCATAGTAGTATACCGTAGGACATAATACTATGGAAGTAACTAAAATAAACAAGCCTAGCAGTTGCAACGTCAGTGAGTTCCCTAATTCTTTTCACTGCATATGCTGCAGAGCTAAGTCTGTGTGCTAATTTTACAATATGTGGACCCCATTGTAGTTTTGGATCGATGGTGATGCCCAGAAATACAGTATCATCTACAAATTCTAGTTTTTCATGTCCAATTACTATGTTGTTCTCAACTACTCGTACGTTAGGTAAGGAAAACTTTATACATTTCGTCTTTTTAGAATTTAGCAGCAGATTATTTGCTGTGAACCAATCTAGTACTTGCGAGAGAGCATTATTTGCATCGTCAAGATTATTTTCTTGTCTCCTTATTTTAAAAATAAGTGACGTGTCATCAGCAAATAACACTATCTC
Source organism: Yponomeuta evonymella (assembly GCA_963969515.1). Lineage (NCBI taxonomy): Eukaryota > Metazoa > Arthropoda > Insecta > Lepidoptera > Yponomeutidae > Yponomeuta > Yponomeuta evonymella. The sequence goes on from OZ018354.1 coordinate 4,905,104, forward strand.
AGACATTTTTTGTACCATAAACGGTAAATCATTTATATAGACTAGGAAAAGGAGCGGCCCTAAGATAGATCCCTGCGGGACTCCTATTTTTACAAGTGAACCCGAGGATTTAATACGATTTACGTCTGCTTTTTGGACCCTTCCTTCTAAATACGATCTTAAAAGATCTAAACCTGCACCCTTTATTCCGTAGTGTTTTAACTTTAGCAGTAGCGTTTCGCGGTCTACACAATCAAATGCTTTTGATAAATCACAAAATATGCCTACTGCATCCTTGCGATCCTCCCACGCGCTGAAAATATGTTTAAGTAACATAACTCCGGCGTCTGTTGTATTCCGCCCTTTAGTAAAACCAAATTGCTGGCTATGAAAGAGTTGGTAATTATTGAAATGCGTAAGTAATTGATCTAAGATGATCTTCTCAAATATTTTACTCAATACTGGTAGTACTGAGACGGGCCTAAAATTGGTTGGATCGTGTTTATCACCGCTCTTAAATAAGGGTACTAGTCTACTATATTTCATGAGGTCCGGAAATACTCCCTCATCTACACATTTATTGAAAATTTTTGCTAACGGTAAAGCTAGGACATGGATCACTGAACTAACAATTTTTACTGACATACCCCACAAGTCCTCCGTTTTTTTAAGATTCAATAATTTAAATTTTTTAAGAACGTTATGGGGCTCAATGTATTTAAATGAGAAATCGTGTTCGCACGAGGAGACATGGTCTTTTAGTAATGTTGCTGCACGATCAGGTGACGAGTCTAACGGAGCTGTAGTCACGATTGGAACATTAGTGAAGAACTGTTCAAATGCTGCAGCGATATCTTCATTTGTCGTTATTATTTTGTCATCAATCTTAAGCGAAATATCTCGGTCTCCCAATTTTGTTTTACCCGTTTCTCTATTTATTATTGTCCAAATTGTTTTAATTTTATTCGGTGACTGTAAGATTTTATTCTTTATATGATCGCATTTAGCCTTATGGCAGACGGCCTTAAATAATTTGGAATATTTTTTGACGTGCTGTATGAATTTGGTGTCATATGTATAAGTCTTTTTGTCATACAGTTCATAAAGTGTGTCTCTACTTTTCCGGATACCCGAGGTTGCCCATTCACTAAATCCTAATTTATTCTCATTATTTGTTAGCTGCCGCAATTTAAAAACTTTTTCAAAACTACCCGACACGACTTTGAAAAAGTCTACATAATGAGCATTAGCATTTTGGTAATTTTCTTGAGTTTTTATGCTACTTTCAAGGTCTACTTTAAATGACTCTAATTTTTTACTTGTTACGGGCCGGCAGAGGATAACCTGTTCTGCTTTATCATGGATTTCATCAATGCACGAAGCACGGAGGAGGTTACTAGACTAGAAGTGCTTTTTTTATGTAGCCTATATTCGTCCCACTGCAGGGCACAGGCCTTCTCTCAGAGAGAGAGAGTATGAGCTTAATCACCACGCGTGCTCAACGCGGATTGGCAATTTCAAGGTCTCAGGTATGTGAACGAACACCTCCGACACTCAGGTCTCGCTAACGGTGAAGAAAAACCTGACTAGAAGGACTAGAACCTAACAAAAAATTTTTATGAAATCAGATTTGGTAAGGAATTATGATTGAACCTCCTCCTTTTCTGAAGTCCGTTAAAAATATAACTTACCAGTGTTGACTTGATAGAAACTGATGGAAATATTGGCTGGATCACCATGGATGATAGAGAACTTGGACCCGACGGGCTCCCAAGCGAACGCCTGGATCGGCTCTTTAATCTCAACCGAGTCCACCGGAATCTGCTTCTCCTTCATGTGGAATATCTCAAAGTTGTAGTACATTCCTGAATACTTTATATCGTTCTTGTCTTTCTTGACTTTTGAGTAACGGTCGACCTTCACACAGAGGTAGTCGCCGGACTTCTGCCAGTGGATTTTGCAGTCGGCAACAGAGAACAAGTTCTTGGAGCGGACCTCAGTGCGGTTGGGGATCTCAAGTAGGGTGACACGGGCTGGGACATCCTTGTCTTCGGCAACCCAGTAGGCGAGAGTGTTGTCCGTTGGGGACCAGCTGAAGTCTCTGTAAATAAGATATATGGGGTTAAAAAGATCATTGTAATCAACTTAGCTGACCAATCAAGTTCTATGTTTTGTAATCTCGAATAATATGGTGCAGCACGGTGCTGTTAACTGTGGATACACAGCATGAGATAACAAACACTATAGTAGCACACCACACAGTACTCTCACATTTTAACAACAATTCCATGAAACAAAAATAAATACCTGCTAGTTTCATGACAAAACCGTCTTCACGCACTTCATTTTGGCAAGCTTTCTTAATTATTTTACCCACTCTCTCTCGTGTGACTATCTTACCTTATACCCGGGATCTTGATGGACTTCTTATCTAGAAGGCCAAAGCCGGGTGTCTCGTACACTGACAGGACATCCTGGCCAAGACGAGCGAAGAACCGATCATCCTTGCTCCAGCGGAAGATCGGCCAGGTGACATACTCGTCGGGAGCAGGGAAGCAACGCTTCTCGAGGCCGCTCCTGGGACGAGAACAGACATTTTTTGGTTATTAAGTGCTGTCATGGTTGTTCAGAACACACAAATTATACATACATAAGAAATTGATTACCTGATTTGAAACATTTTTACATACACAGTGGGGTCATGTGAAGCGCTTTTTCATGCCATTAACGCCTAGGTTTGATACGAGAGACGGAGAGGCGGTACTAATTGTTCGCGCATTTTTTAAACAAGATTTCTCAACTCGAAGCAAGATTTCTAAATAGTTTTTTTTTTATTTACGTCTCTGCTTAAAAGTAATAGTCTAAATATATGCCATTTTTTTATTACTAATTACATAACCGCGTACCTATTTCAAACCACCCAGATTTAAGGCATTATAATTACCTGATGTCCCAGATGATGAGTTTCTTGTCGTCGCCGCGCTCACTGCTCGCCGAGAAGGTAACCAGGTAGTTCTCGCACGGGGAGAAGGAGATGAAACGCGCCTCCGGGTGGAAGAACTTTTGGAATTGCGAGAACTTGGGCCCCGCCCACAGCGCCACGCCGCGCCAGTGGAAAGTCGCCAGGTAGGTGCCGAGAGGAGACCACGCGGCGTACGTCTCCGTCCAGTTCTGCGGGAAGATTGCTGATTAGGAAGCGTCTTTTATTTCAACGTCAAGAATTTACAATCTGTTTTTTGGTTTAAATTTGAAACAAAATTAACAAGTTATCATCATCATCATCAGCCATTTGACGCCCACTGCAAGACAGGCCTTACAAAGGAGGTTTCTAACAAGTTATAATACATCCACAAATGTTTCGTCCAATGTAATAAAAATAAAATATACATATGAATCAAGATGTCCAAGCGTCTAGAAGTCATGTGACGCAATTTTAGACTAATTTTGACTGCTAACCTCCTTAATAACACAATTTTTGGGGAACTCTAAGTAGGTTGTGGATAATTCATGCAGCGTCTGGTGGTTTTTATCTTTATGGATTAGAGCAATTAACAATGGGAGGGATATCAAATAATAAGCTTTTTACATATATGTATCTTGTCTTTTACGCTAACGCTAACGAAGGAAAACAACGTGAGGAATCCCGCGGCTTGGTTGGCTCCGCACGTATTGACTGCTCTTTCCTGTGGGCTAGGCCGACTAAGCTGTCAGGATGGTATAGGTGCTGGGGAAGCCTACTCCACCTAAAACAATGTCCCAGGCACTGAGTGGTCCCTTCACCCATCTAGTGTGAGTGAAGGTGCCACTGGACTCTGTATAAATGATCTCATTACGTAAAGTCTAATTCTATAGAATCCAACGATAATGTAAACAAGATAATTATTTCACAGTTGTCTATGATCATAGTGTTGTACCTATACTGATACTAATGTCAAAGTGAGTGATTGAGCATCGATCATTGATATATAGTTCACTGTTCGTTAGTTCATCCTAAGTACTTTAAATAATCCAAAATAATTATGAAGCAATCCAAATAAAGACAGAGCGTATATTATTAATATTATACTAGACTTTTTATGTACCTATCGATATTTTTATATAAAATCAGGATTCAATTGTCCAAATGATTATTGCAATATTTAAATAATATAACTATCGCACAAACATGATACACGATCACTATGCATTATTATATGAACTATTATGGCCTAATATGCAGTAACATACTTTGTTATATTTTAGGTTTTTAGTACACAAATAAAATTAATAAAAGGGCTTTTGCAATATTCCAAAACTAAGGGCAAGGCTCTTTAATGTACCAAAAACCAAAACACAAAAAGCAAAGTCGTCGATAATTAGAGGAAACAGAAAAACGCACAGAACTCGAAATAACCCACTCACACAGGAAAGTGACAGTGAGTGAAGTAACAAACGTTTTTTTATATTTACCCTTTTATGGCGGTGGATACAAAACTCTTTTGCTTTTTTAAAAAAATCACGCACTGAAATTGAACTGACTCATTGATTCAAATGTTTAAACCTTTTTGAAATCAATTCAAAACAATGAACAACACTAACTTTCCAAAGAAAAATAAGACTTCGATGAGTAAAAAATTAATATGACAGATTAACAAATTATTGAAATTTTCGTCGTCCGAGTATTTTTATTAAAATAGCTATCCTACAGAAGTTATTTGGTGTCGAAATGATTGTTAGAACAATGTAGGTATGGTTCCTTGATATGTGAATATGATCAGGATTGATAATGATTAATGTAAGATAATGGAGTAATCGTGTTAAAATTGGTTTGTTTACACGATTGTCCGATTCTATTGGAATAAGGTATAGATGTAAAAGCCAAAGTTCTTTTTTTTAATATAGAAAGTCGTAGTTTGGGACCAGGACAAACTGCTACTGCGGTCAGGAGAATGCTTGCTACACATTAAAGAGGTCGGGATTTCGAAACCTGGCATGTACCAATGAGTTTGTTTCGCAAGTTTTGTACATTTGTGATTTTTTAGTAGCAATACCACTCGCTAACTGCGGTGTCTAAGGCCCGTATTACAGAAGCGTACTCAAGCGCCGATCTCAGTTTAAGACTAGATTTAAGTATGGTTTTCATTTTAGAACGTTACTTGAGTTGACACTTACCAATCACAACTCGACTGAGTAATAGCTAATTCTAGAACGATACTTGGGTTGCAATCTCTACTTAAGTCATGTTCAAATCTGTATTTACTCAAGTGTGGTCGGAACCACGCTTGAGAGTCGATTTTCCTTGTGAATTGTTTCGTAATTATTGTAAAATGAATATATTTGAAGATATTGATCCTTATGACGATATAGAGGGTTATTTTTAAAGTCACTGGATGCAGACGGCACGAGACCGGGAAGCTTGGAAAACCATGAGGGGGGTCTATGTCCTGCAGTGGGCGTCAAATGGCTGATGATGATGATGATAAAATGCGTCGTAATCAGTTGTTGTAAATGACAAAATCTAACCAACAAGTCATATAGGATCATGTATTTAATGAAAATAACATAAGCTTTAACATATCATTGTTCCCCCTACGCGTTTGAGAGACACTCAATATCCCTATTTTAAGGATTTTGATCAGTTTAAGAAGCGATTCAGATTTACCCAAGAAGTCGTGGTTCACATCAAGACATAGGAGCTGTACAGGAAAACATCGTGAGGAAACCTGAGTGCCTGAGGTGTGCACACTCCTCGACTTAAAATCACCAGTACGCGGTGGGTCCATCCATTCAGCCTGTACTCTCTCTCTCTCTCTGAGAGAAGGTTTGTGCTTATACTGTGGGACGTTTATAGACTGCATTATTACATCGAGACACGGAATGTGGTCGAAAGAACTTATAGCAGATGGAACCGGAGATTCCCTTGTCTACGCAGAGGTCTAGGTACAATTGATCAGTGTCGAACGTAATTGTTGCATGCGCTGTGCCTTCACAAGTGATGCGACACCAGCAGAGGATGAACAGCATAAGCATTCCTCTTCACTGTAGTGAAGTTCATTTTCCTCATTTTTTTACTCATATTGTTACAAGACAGCGCGTCTTATAAACAAACTTAACAAATTAATTAGATAGACGTCAGAAGAAATTTTATCGCTGACATTTTGTTACGTTCCGTTCTTTAAACAAAACGAACACATAAGAGGCGTGCACGTTTTGCTTATTTATTTATTTTATTTTATTCAAATAACTAAATAATGAAAATTTAAACATCTAATTGACGAATAAATAAAAAAATATTTTATTTTCCTCTGTATAATTCATATAATTAAACTAATTCTTATCAATATTTTATTATATCATGCGTAGAACGAAATAAAAGTTTATACTTGATTTTTCTTGTTATAGAAAACAAACATTGGTCATAGACAATCTGATTGCAGTTCAGAATCTTTACTTAAGCAGCGATTGGCTGAGGAACCCTTAAGTACTATTTAAAAATAAAGGGTGTGCTTGAGCATCGATTCAGCGCTCAAGTTATGATTGGGCGATCCGAGATCAATCTGCGCTTGAGGATCGTTCTGTAATACGGGCCTAAGTGTCTGTGGTGTTCACATACTTCAGCGCTTGGAATTTCCAATCCGCGGTGGGCGCGGTTATTAAGCCTATTCTCTCTCTCTAAAATAAGATCAGTGACATACAATGGGAATGCATGGAATGCATTAGGTATTATTATTGATGTGCCCTGGCACAATGTCCCTGACACTGCAGCGTTCGAGTGGTCCCTTCACCCATCTAGCGTGACCACTGGATGCTGTATAAAATAATCATCTCATTGCGCAGACGCAAAGGCCAAAGTTTGTGCCCTACATTGAAATGTATCCAGGCTGTAGTATTATTATTTGAACTACAATAAAACTTGACCAATTTTTGAAAGTGGTCAAGCAAGTTACAATAATGGGGAACTTGCGTCCAACTTAGATTGGAGTGACATTGCTTATAAAAATGTTGGAAATGCATTTTTATAGTAATCATATGTAGGAAAAAATTAAAAAGAAAATAATAAAAATATTAAAATAAATAAAATAATAAGTTACTCTAATAACATAAAACTTATTAGATTTGGTTTTGTCATTGAATTCTGGACGTTTTCTTATAAAGGTGTACACGCATACAACATTATTTTACGATAATATTCTCTTTGTTCCACTAATCCGTACTGAAGACAATTTTTTAATTTGTTTTGGAATTTTTAAACTAAATCAGCCTTATTCCAAAACGCGGTCTAAATTTAGTACTGGGATTGTTACCAGGTTTAAACCATAGACCAAGTAAAATGTTATTACAAAACGAAGTTTATCGCTACGTCATGGACTATCTATGGTACTAAAGTTAAACTTCTGATACCCCTAGTTTATCTATGGACTAACCTCCAAATTGACGTTTGAATTTGTTTGGTTTCGTATGTGTGATAGATTGCAATAAATAATTAATATTATGGACGTTATTGATATGATGGATTTCGATGATTTGGACGATTTGGACATGCTGGAGACGTCTTCGTCGATCTGTTTTCGATGATATTAGCAGATTGTGCTATAAGTTGACGTAATATTTCCTGTAATAAAAGAACAATTAGTCGATTTAAGGATTATGGCTAGCTTGTGCTGTAGTTGTTGTAATATAATAAACGCGAAAGTTTGTGAGTGTGATGGATGTTTGTTCCTCTTTTACGCGAAAACTACTAAACGGATTTGGATGAAATTTGGAATATAGATAGCTTATACTCTTGATTTACACTGAGGCTATAATTTCAAAATAAGTACAGTGAATAAAAGTGCCTTGAATAAAGTTTGAGCGGACAAAATCTAGTAATAAATAAATCAAAACTTACTTTATCTTCTGAGCTCCAATTTTCACTTCTTTTTTTCTTCAAATGTTCCATTTTATAATTATAATAATCAACAACGAAACCGCCCAAAGTTTAAAAATTAATAATACCTATGCCCAGTATGAAACTATCAGAAAATTTTTGACGTCTCGGATTGGCGCGCGCGCTGGAATATTTCACTCCATTTCACACTTCACACCACTTGATTATAAAAACGCTTCAATAACAATATAATAATTAATAGTGCTCATTTTAGTTAGATTGGAACCTAAACAAAGAACAATTTACGATGTATAGATATTTTAAACGCAATAATGAATATTTTTGCGTTTAAAACGTGAAAATAATATCCATTTAGTGAAACGGAACGCAGCATTGAATGAAAGCTGAATGAACGAATCAGTGAATATTATTTGAACCATGGCTGATCTCTGGTTTAACTGATCCTCGAATAGTCTTCTATTTGTAATAACGACACACATTTGATCTGGGTCTAACTTTGATACCGCAACAATCCTAGATCTTTTAGTCTTGGTTTAAACCAGGACTTATTCAAGTTTTTATAATAAGGCGGAATAGGTTTTGAAAAATTATTCTACGAGATAACTCAAATATTGATAAACGCTTCATACATCATAAGCATTACGTTAGGAAGTGACGTCATAGTCTAAGGTCGATTTGTATGGTGCGTTTTAGTACCACGTTATATCATAAAAAAAATACCACGTTTATTTATCTTTTAACGTGTCCTCTCCTGTTCCATTAAAACATTTTTTAGTGCAAGTTCTCCATTGTAATTGAAACCAGTCTAGTTGAGACCTATGAAAACAATATTTAAAATTCAGGTATATAAACTACACCATGCCAAGTACACAAAATAATGTTTATTCTTAGTAATGCCTTCCTGCATTAACTAATTTGATAATATGAGTTTCATTAAGCATACAGATTACAATAACAGAAAGGAACAAAGTCCAACCCAGATAGAGCAAGTAATTTGCTATTTCCATGCTTTGCAGAATTAGCATGACAAGTAATGCAGAGTATGCATGTCCGGTAGTGTCATTCCAATGACATAGATCTCTCTTCAGAACTGTCTGTTCTGCATTTGACTTAATAGTAAAGCAATAATAATATAAATAATACAGTGTTTTGATGATTCTTGAGCTCCGAAGTATTGTTAACAGTTAGTACTGGGGCTGCAATGTCATTTGCATCAGACTCATAGATAATAAGAACATTAGCATGCTTAAAAGCTGCTGTTAACAGTAGATTACCACATTGTTAGTGTTAATGAACTTATTCCCATTAACATCATGGCGAGGAGTCTGTAAAACACTTTTGTTCCCATTGGTATGCATTCAGAGTTGGCCTGAAAGAAGGGGCTGACGAACCTTTTTTTCTATTCCTAACTACCTTTGGCATAAGAATGCCAATCATGTAAAGTTCTAACTGTTCGGCAATTATTTATTAGTAGTACTGTACTGAGCGGTGGTAGCCCAGCGGGTAGAACATTGGACTCGGGAACGAGAGACCCAGGTTCGATTCCTAGGGCATGTACCTATGACTTTGTTTCGTGGTACATTTGTACCACTCGCTACGGTGAAGGAAAACCTCGTGAGGAAACCTGAGTGTCTGAGCTATTCTGTCTGAGCTATTCATATACCTCAGCGCTTGAAATCACCAATCCAAGGTGGGTACGTGTGGTGATTAAGCTCATACTCTCTCCCTGAGAGAAGGCCTGTGCCCACAGTAGGATGTATATAGGCTGCTTATGTAGTACTGTACTAACCAACATGGACTACTTCACTAAAACACCAACTCTATTAAAACCAGACCAAAGGACTTAGTTTGTACACATAACATTATTGTGAAATAGTACTTTCTAAGGTTAACACGAGCACTAGACATATAAAAACTAAATTTGCACAGATATTTACTTGTTTATTTTTCTTTTTAAGATTTTCCGACGTTTCGGTAATTTTATAAGTCCCATGGTCTCGGCAGACTAAATAAACAAATAAATATCCATGCATATTCAGTTTTTATTATTGTGAAACTTTATTTTTCACGATTTTTCACATTCCTCGATCCTTTTCTCTACAATAGGCTCAACTCTAGCCTAAAACTGTTTTCCTTAATGTTCCTACTTTGGCAACATAGATTACAAGAATTATTGCAAAACATCTGGTGTCCTAAATTGAAGAAAATAGCAACAACTTACTGGTCTCTCCTGAAGCAGAATAGGCTCTGGCAATGCATTCTGCCAGACCTGCAGCGCCACGCCAGTACCGATACCGACGAGGAACTGGTCGTACGCATCAGGATCCATCAGGTACCACTGGAGGTCTGACTGCACCTTGAACGGCTGAGGCGCTGGTGGCTCCCATTCCTTGGGGATATCTTCATACCTGAAATTGAAAGATGCACTTAGTTTTTCTACAAATATTGCAAGTAACACACTAAATTGGTCATAGTTAGTTAGAACACATATTTCCACACTTAGACCCATAGTGGGGCCATTGGGGCTTTATGTGAATTCTGTTTCTGTCCTTCAACACCTAATGTACACCTTACTGCTTATACTCTTAGAGCAATAAACACTTTTTTACTTTACTTAAATAAATAAATTAGAAGTAGAAGTTCTGAGGTATGTAAACACTTCAGAAACTCAGGTTTCCTCGTGTTTCCTTCACCATTTCACAACAAATTCACAAACTTACAAAACAAAGCTTTTGGTGTATATCAGGATTCAAACCCACAGTCTACAGTGACACTTGTTACTCAATGACACTATTAAAACAGATATTTGGATAAAGTGGGTTCAAATAACATATAGGGCAATTTAGATAGATAAAAAAAAGAAAATAAAAATAAAAAAAAGAACAAAGAAGCATACCATTATGTTCAATGAAGACATAACCTGGGTGACCAAATACCTCTTCAAAATACATTAAGCATTTTGTCACCTGTAAGCTACTGTGCAATCAAAATAGAAGATAACCATACTAACAAAATAATATAATCAGACTAAGTAGTTTTATTCATTCTACACAACCATTCTATGAATTTTGTATGGATACCTCTGCTGATATTGTTCACTTTTGATTATTGTCTAATCTGACCACAGTCATTACATTGATCTGCAATAATCATTTAGGTAAATCATTGTAAGAATTTAGAAATATCTCCAACACTGACTAATTTTTATGGTTCCGTACCTCAAAACGAAAATCAGAGCCCTTATAGGATCACTTTCTTGTCCGTCAGAACCCTTTATCTCGGGATTGCATGGAGGTATCGAGAAAAAATAAAACTATATATTTATTCGTCTACAGTCCCTTGAAGCTGTGAAAAAATCAAACTCCTAAGTTAACAGAAAAAAAAGTTACAGACGTTTACATTGCAAAAAACGTCACTCTCAGGGAATCAAAATTCATAAGGTACTTTCCATCTACCTAGAACAATGAAATTTGGCAAGTTGTATCATTGTATACTACAAGTACAGGAAAAAATCTGAAAACTATAATTTGTAATGAAATCATAAAAAAATTGTCTGAAGTTTGGGAAAAGCTTAGAAAAACTGCAAGACCACCAATTTTATATGAACCCTCGGTGGGCGAGTAAGACTCACCCTTGTCCAGTTTTTAATATCTTAAACCCTATATTAATGCTAACATTAGCTAGTTCTTGAATTTTATATATTGGTTTGATGGATTCACTTACTTTTATTAGCGTTGGGATAGCGGATGTGCATTGCTTATGAAATTTTAAGTTGTAAAATAGTACTAGAATGTTAACTTAAAAGCACTTATGCACTCCGATCACAAATTGCAAACAAAGATAAAGCGTGAATCGGGTTGGCACTTAAAAGAAGCCAGTTGATTTTAATTATACGCTATTTACTGGGGGTTGCTGGTATTTAGCTTGAACCATTCGCTTGGTTTTCACGACTAGGAAATGGGAATAGAATTTATTACGGAACAAATTAATATTTAAAAACTTAGTTGAAATGGAACGTGTTTTGTTGAGTTTGTATGAGATTAATGTCAAAAATGCATTTAGGATGACTGAAACGGAACGTAATCTTGCTGATGCGCCGCGCGGACGCCATTTAGTTGTTTGTCATTCATTCATCTCACCTCTATCTATGATTCATTTCATTCTGTGATTTCATTCCGTTTCTGTTCTGGTTGCGTGAATGTTCTCTTTTGTAACAACCCAACTTAGTGCACCCAACTTCCATGCAGTGTCTGTGGTTACCTCCCTAGAGTGTATATGAAAAGCCGGAGGCGCGGAGGGAGGGCAGGCCCCGCCCGCTGTAACATAACACTTGCACCCGTGCGAACCAAAGCGGCTGAGGCTGGTCGCCGCAGGCGGCCAGCAAGCCGAAGCTGCGGAGGTGAGCATAGGTGTAAGTGTTATGTTACGCAAGGGCGAAGGGACTGCACTTCCCGCAGCGCCGGAGCAGATGCAATATCCTTTAATTTAATTAAAGTTTTTAGCTATAAGAAATTAACAGTGTAGTCAGGATTTCACTTCTTCATCTTATCTTACAGAGTTATCAAGTAAGACTTTTTCTGGTATAAAAACCTTCATAACTTTTAAACTATTCATTTCCTAGACTAGAGATTTTAGGGGGGAGGTCCCGACTCTCCCCCCCCCTTCCTCCCCCCGCCACAAACCCCTATGAAACTGTCTTTTTTCAAGAAATTTTCCCGTGAATCATATAAATATAAGAGATCTAGAAACTTACTTCTTGAAATCTGTGAACAGATTCACTAGGAACGTATGTTGCTTATCTAATTTACACAAATTAGTCGCTTTTACCGCCTCTGCGGCGTTTTGCGGGTTGCTGTACTCCAGGAAAATGTAGCCACTCGTGAGGCCTGCCTCGTCAGTTGGGTAATACTCGTTTACTATCTTGCCAAATTTGCCGAAGATCTTGTTTATAACCGTCTGGAGCTTCTCCAGACGCTCGGGCCCGACCTGCGGGCACCCGTCGACGACCACTACATTCTCGTAGCCGTCAGACTCCTTCGGTTTCTCTTCTAAAAGGTCCTCCAACAACTCTGCAACGTCAATTAGGGGTTATGTTCTATGACATGTTATTTATCTGTTGTTTGATGATAGGGATTATATCAGGCTGACGCGTTTGGACCAAAAACAGTTTTTATACAATTTTATGGATTGTTAGCACTGTTGCAAAGCGGAGAAAAGCCAGGGTGACGCATATGGCCGGCCCAACCTCAATCGGCCGCAAAAACCTACCTTCGTCAGGAATATCGTCCACAAAACCCTCCGGATCATCAAAGTCGGGCTCCTCGTCAAAATTTGGCTCCTCATCACTGTGAGGGGTTTGATTTACTTTCTCATCACCCTTTTTCTTAGCCATTTTGACGTTATAACGTGTGGTTCCGGAAGACACGCCATTAGTTAGTGAAAGAATGTTGCCAGTCTCCAGCCTGTTGTCAAAAGTATTAGGTACTTACTACCAATCTACCATTCTATTATTCTGTATGAACGCTGAATACGATTGAGTGAAAAAGGTCAATAAATAGTAAAAAATTGTTTTGTAGGAAAATCTATAATGTATCGGACCTTGCCGGTGTACACACCTAATAATATAGAAAATTAATACAAACAAATTTTACTAGGGCATTGGGTATTATGTACAATATGGGGCCGCTGAATTGAGACTTCAAATGAATACTACAAATACAGCTCTTGGTATGCTAATTATAGGAATAAAATTTCGCGTAAGACATTCGTATTCTCAGAGAATATAAAAAAATGGTTTCACACTCACTTAAAATTTATTAAAAGAAAAAATATATGGTTCTGCATCAAACAGGCCCCCCTGGAGGGGGCTACAGGGGATTGGGGATACCAGCTGTCAGAAAAATCAATACGAGGGATGTCCCGTTTTCTTCACTATTTGTATGGGAAAAGCACAATATTTGTAATTTAAAAAAAACCCCAAGATGTGTGTAGTGGCTTTTTTCGGAAAAATCAGTACCTATGCGTTTACTGCTCAATTTGCAATGGCAACAAGGTGGCTTAAAAACCATTTGGAGGAAGTAAATCAATTATCAAGAATTTAGGTTATACTTTTTGCAAACAAATACCAAAAAATATTTCTGTACAGGTAAATACAAGTTGTTTGCTTACATGGTTAGCTGGAAGAGATCTCTCTTAGAGATAAGTTTGCCTTTGTAACAATGTAATTAATTTTATGATTTGCAATAAAGAATATATAATACAAATAATACTAATTACGTTCATTCGGAATCATAGCGAAAAGTTATGTTTCACCATTCTTGTTTGTTTTCAGGTCAGCATCTTTCACACTCCTTAAAAATGGAGGCACTGTTTAGGCACTGTTTGTCCTAAAAAGGTGCTGTTTTTATTTATATATTTTTTTCGACAAAACACGTCATTATATTCTTTTTGTTGCACTAACCCGTGCTGAGGACAATTTTAAAAAACCTATTTAGAGGCTAAAAATTCCACCCATGCTGGGACTTGAACCCGCGACCTCTGGCTCACCGTGCCAGCGCTCTTCCAACTGACCTAATGGGCAAGTGCAATGCAATGTGCAATGTAGCCTGCCTGTACGTAATACAGAGAAGTTTGTAAAGAGGCTCGAAATTTCATCGATGCTTGCACTTGCCCATTAGCTCAGTTGGGAGAGCGCTGGCACGGTGAGCCAGAAGTCGCGGGTTCAAGTCCCGGCATGGGTGGAATTTTTAGCCTCTTGATAGATTTTTTAAAACACGTCATTTTGAGAGCCTGGGCTGAATCTTTCGATTTGGGCTGCTTTAATTAATTTTAAAGCGAAGAAAGACTCAAGAGTTTATGAAATCGGAAGTATGTGGTGCACGGAAAAACGTCATCAACTGAGATCTTACAATCTGTCAGTTTCTAGTGATTAACTGTAAATTAACAAAACTAAAACGACTAATATTTTGTGCAAACGTAAAGGATACATTATATTATTTGTTTTTTTACAGCAATATTGAGGTGTCAATATCTTGACGTTATTCATTCGAAAATATTAAAGTACTTTCATTCACGTGTGAGACGAACTTTAGAAGGTCGAAATCAGTCACACACTTATTCACAAAAATACAAGGAATGAGTTAGTATTATTACTTTATAATTGTAGCATTATATTCACACCTTTAAAATTAAATATCATTTGTAACCTTTGTCACTATTTAGGATATTGCCCATTGCAGCACCCCTGCAAGTGGGACTCGGGGTACGAAGCCTCACGGCATACAAAACCTACACTTCAGAACCCGTTGGTAATGTTATATTAGGTTGCTTGTGAACTCACGCTATGGCATTATTAATAACTTTTACAAACTTTAATCAATTAAAAAAATCAGTTTGGTTAGCTGTATTTGTCATATTAATTAGAGGATTTTATTCAGCGGCCCCGTATTCTACAGTCCCTCCTTTTTTGCCATGGGTTTAGCCAGGTGCGGGCAGGGAGAGGGGAGAGCAGCTGAGATATAAGATATAATCGGAGAGGCTATGTTAAAAGATAAATAAACTTTTCATAATGCGACCTGTCAAAAAGTAATTCTAGTCACGTGGTACAAAAGCGCGCCGTAAAAGAAAAATGCTAAAAAAACAATAAACAAAACAAATATACAGCTTCCAAGTTTAACAACGTGCTCGACATTACTGCATTGGACGCGGAAGGCGTTGAACAATCGTTGCGTATACTTCATTCACAGGTTACACTTTGTGTAGAGCAAAGGTACAGTAAGTAAGCCTTTAAAAGTCATTGGTCGTGTGCAGTCAATAGTTGCTACTTAAAATCGGGTTTCATTTAAAAATATCTTAAAATATCTACCAGGTAGATTTTTTTTGTGTATGGTTACCCTGAATCCATAGCGTAGATAGACCAAAATGCTTTCATTTTGCACATAGCGCGTAAATCTTTTTCGCGGCTGAGTGAATGACTAATTTTAGGTGTCAAAGGGGAGCTGTGCGGGGAGTCACTAGGGACGTAGAGTGCGACAAACTTATCTGACCCGGTGAAGGCGTCACTTTTCTCATAGTAAACTTGACGTTTCCATACTATATTTGACACCTCTACCGGGTCAGATAACTTTGTGGCACTATACCACTGGTTGAATAGGTAATATTTTTTTAAGACTTGCCACGTATACTTTTTTTTTGTTTATGGTCAGTGTCAACCTTATTGGCTTAATTGCGGATTCACTTACCTACTAGATTTTTAAGCTAATAATGTGTAGTGCTTACGAAAGTTTTGGGTCAAAAATCATAGCAACCTTTTAGCGGTGGTAGCGGGGCGGTAGAACGCCGGCATCTCACTTGGGAGGTCGTGAGTTCGAATCCCGGCATGTACTAATGACTTTGTTTTCTAAAGGCCACGCTCTTATCTGAGAAATTCGAAGAGACAGCACTACAGTTAACTATTTACTTACTGAAATTCTCAATTCAGAAACTGGGGTTATAGTAGAAATACCACTTGTTAACAGTGAAGGAAAAACATCGTGAGGAAACCTGAGTGTTGTTCACATACCTCAGCGCTTAATATTGCCAATCCACGGTTGGCACGCATGGTGATTAAGGCCTGTGCCCTACGGGAGGACGTGTATAAGCAGCAAAATTATAGCAACCTATAAAAATACATTTCAAGATTAATTACATTAGCGTTGTAATATTATGCCGACTTATGTCGAAGTAGCAAATTTTGATTATCTCTTTCATGCATCTAGTCGGAACTTATTGATTAATCAGGTAAATCTTTTCTACTTTGCACATCACTACGCATCATCACACATACCATACACTGTAAAGACAGTAAGCAATGTGTGCAAACAATCTGTGTGTGACTATGTTCACGTTACCGCCAAAAAGATCTGTGCGGACCAGAGAATATAAATAATTGGTAGTATACAATTTATGTAGTACCTACCTACATTTGAAAATGAAAAAATAATAATTATTTATTATTTTGTGTGGTAAATAAAATATTTTCACTTTCACTTTCAAAACATTTATTAGTGACGTATCCGTATGTAAAGATTGTTGAGCTGTCGACTCTACTTCACCAAGACCAAGTTAATTTACATTTCGTTATTAGGTACCTACTATAATTTTAGATATGACACTTGTACAACAAACAAACGTCAACTATAACCAGCTTTCCCCTTTTCTTCAACAATTTTTTTATTACTCATTCTCGGTTTGGTAGGTAAGACATGACCAAGAATGTCAGACCATGGGGACAAAATGTTCTTGAGCTCAGGCGTCAAAAATACTTTTTTTATGCATTCAGATTAGGATTTTAGACCCAGGAACAAATTCGAGATTTTTTAGGTCCCAGAATTATGTCATCTAATTAATTGTGAATCATGTCACTTTTGATTTCTCTGTTGGTCCCAGTAAAAGTGCAAATCTGTATAATTAATGATGACGACCCTATTGCAACACACTGTAGGTGTAAGTTCCATTGTTCACTTTTCACAACCAGCGGCAGCGATGGGATGCCGCATCTCACATGTCTACACTACTCAACTACTACTTTCTTAAAACTAAATTTAATAATTTATTATGACAATTATATGTACATTACGTAGCAGTCTTCCTATTAATTAATCCACAGATATGAGAGGTCTGTCTGTGAGTTAATCGGCTATGTTCATCGTACTATCATAGTACCTACCTAAACCATGAATTGTAGTTGTATAAAGTTGGGCCGCACATGACTAGTACGAGAGTAGGACTGGCTTATGGCATCGCCGGATCAGTGCACATGAAAATTGAGGTCAGGCGACTCACGCGCTAGTAGCACAATCGCTTTAAATACACCTGTGATTTTTATGGCGGTCGTTGACCTTTTTAGGGTTCCGTACCCGAAGGGTGCCAAACGGGACCCTATTACTAAGACTTCACTGTCCGTCTGTCTGTCCGTCTGCCTGTATGTCCGTCTGTCATTCATTAGGCTGTATCTCATGAACCGTGATAGCTAGGCAGTTGAAATTTTTACAGATGATGTATTTCTGTTGCCGCTATAACAAATACTAAAAACAGAATAAAATAAATATTTAAGGGGGGCTACAACAAACGACGTCTAAAGACAGCGCTCGCCATCTAGCGGCCATCTATGTAACCTTCACAACGCCGATGTCATGTCGTTAAATGTCAATGTTATACGTTTCTTGCTGGTTTCTATAGATGGCACTGTTCTCAAATTTGATCTTTGTCTAATGTTGTATAGGTAATGGTACAGAACCCTTCGTACGAGAGTCCGACTCGCACTTGGCCGGTTTTTTTTATTCGTTCTTGATTATTTTATAGATCATTATCTTATCGTGATGTAGACACGATGCAGTGTAACAAATTTTGGGAGACAAATAAATTTCATTTCAATAATTATGTTTGCCAAACCTACAGTTCAACCTTTACCACACCACATCAACCTTTACAAGTGTGCACTCTGCTCGGTTATCTTATGGGTGACTTTGCAACTAAAACTTAAAAGTTAAACTGCTGTCGACCTAGTAAATACAACGCATTCGTGATACGACTGACGTAAAGGTCAAATAAGATCGCTGCGGCCTGCGATGGAAGCGCAAGCAAATGAAAGGTACTTATAGATAGTCTTAGTCCAGTCCCTGATCTAAGCCGGCCCGCACTGTGCATGTAATACACGAACCAATTCGAGCACTTTTAGACCCCCCTCTATCTTCGAAGCCAGTTATGTTACAAGACTGAAAATTACTAAAATTATGTATATTTGCATTTACAGGTTACAAAAAAAATTACTGTCAGAAAAAAACAAAAACAAAATTTCCCTTTTTACTTTCATAATGATAATTAATTTTATTTATATACGAATAAACTTATTATTACTTTATTAGACATATAAGAACCAAGAAAAAACATTAAATTGCTTGAAAATATACAGGGTGACTCGGGTAATAATTTGAGTCGGCGCGGCGTATTAAGGCTGGGTTCTCCGAGCGCACGGATTTGTATGGGACTTAATGCGCTGCGCGAGCGAATAGTTGGGGGTACAGTAGGCATTTTTGAAATGAGAGAAATACAAATCGTAGGTTTTAATAGAATTTTGACGACCGACACTTACAAATTCAGTGATAGTCATTTTAGTATATTTTTTATTTTCGAAAACTCACTTCAGCCAAGGAGTATTAAAAGTCTTTTAATACTCCTTGGTACAGCTCAAATAAAACGATATTACCATAAAACCAAATAATCTGAAAGATAAAAAAAAGTACTGTCAGCAAAAAAAAAACGCTTTTTACTTTAAAAATGTAATCAGATTTCTCGTCACAAACAACTCATTAGGACAGACATCTAAAATCACTACCTATATAATTATATAAACAGGGTGACCGGGTGAGGAATATTCAATCACAACCACCTAACCCGCCGTAGATAGAGAAAAGCCTCGTTAGGACACGTGCTCTATTTATTTAACGTTGTTTCTAAGCTAATATCCACATCTTAACAAAAAGCCGTCAAAACCCAGCAAAACATAAATGTAACAAAACTGGCCAACTTCTCGTCCCAAAAAAATATATGATATGCTTTAATTGCCAAGTTCCTTGTCTTCACGGAATTGGCGGTGTTTTGATAAACACGGAAAAAAATGTGTGACGTCTTTAATAAATAAGATCTCAATGGGCTACATAGAGTAACACCAGCGCCGAAAAGGCCGTTTTTGGCGTTAAATATACAGTCCTAGGTTCTTTGCCTTAGGTTCACGGCCAGGGTGTGGCGAGCACATGTCAACTCTGCGCGCGCACTATAAACTCCAACATTCCTACATCGCGCAAGCAAAACGTTTCACATGACATACCATAAATATAACGTCCGACGAACATCAGTTGGACCGGCCGGGCCGTCCCCAGGCATACGATCTGCCTGGCGGGAAATTTCCCTTTATAGTGGAAGAGCACGATCACCCGCTCTTCCCTATAAGGGGTCCTAAAAGTCACTATTAACATGATTAAAAGATTGTACAGACACTATGATTACCCTTGGTGGCGCTAGTTACTCCATGTAGCCCGGTGGCGCTAGTTACTCTAGGGGGTCCCCCTTAAAGCATGGCGTCCACTGGCCGCGTCGAGTAAAATCGCCAAAATATTTACATACTACGACGACACTGCGTCTATTATCGAAATTGCGACACCACAGATTTTTATTTTTACTGTGCCACAGATATGCGACACGCCCGAGCCGAATCGCCCACGGAACAAATTCGATACGACTGGCTCTAAGTTACGCTGCTAAGTACTGCTCTAATAGACGACAGAGGCATAATTAAGCGTACCGAATCCTAGGGGATTCCAAAGTCTAGCTAACTAGTTAATTGCTGTCGCAAAGGTCAAGATTTTGACTGGAATAGTATTAAAGGGACAGGCTTACTCTTTCATTCCGAAACTATTTTTTTTCTCTGGGAATTCAACGGAGTTCAAAGTCGCACCGTTTATTTGTTGTTTTTTTTTTTACAGAAATATATCAAGTATCATAAACTGAACATTTCTTCGCAAGAAACGTAATTGAAATTTTTAAGCTTTCTTTTAGAAAACGATTTTGAAGCAACGCAGTGTGTTTAAAACAAAAACAATCAGGATCTCAAAGCAGCGTAGCGCCTACGAATTGCAGGTTGCCACAACTTTGTTATGTTTATTTGCGTGTTACTCGGTCATTAAAGGACTTGTTATAGGGAGGGAGTGCGTCGAGCGTTACAGTTATCTAAGGACTAATCTATGCCATAAATTGTTATTAAACCTCCTGTTTGGGTCAGTAATCTAAACCCCACCAAAGCAGCTCTAGCTACTATAAGGTGACTTCGAATTCTTTCGACGTTTTTCAAGGAGACATTCTAAATTAGAAACATAAATGATGCTAGTTTTGTAAAAATGGCACGTATTTTTTTCTGTTACCCAAAATTACTTCACTTTAGCATAGACAAACAATATCAGGACGAAAAGGAATAAACGTCTTATGGTCGGCGCCGGCCAACTCAATTTTTGTTTCACTTTTTACGCATATCGAAGGAAAAGAATATTCCCTCAAAATATGGCTAACGATTTTAAAATCAGGCTGTACTTATTATATAATGTTAGGTGCACTGTGTTGCACTGTATTGAATTTGAATGACCCATTGTGAAAATTTTACTGGCATGAATTCGAGTAATAGAACTACCACATTTTTAATTTAAACTAATTTCTAAGTTGATACTTTATTTAATAAAAGATTTTTCTTCTTAGACCTTCTGACCACAGCGAACAATTTCGTCTGCCTTGACGCGTAAAAGTGCGTTGCGTAAGTAGTTGTATTAAGAAACGGCAATAAGACATGCTTCAATGCTAAAAAGCCGTGGAAAATGGATCGCTACCTAGGAACTATAGTAGATCGGTAGGTAATTTTCCTATGAAAACTTGTGGGAAAGAAAACTGTTCTTAGAATACGCAATAAATGCTCGCATTCAAACATAGGTAAATCAAAGCAAGGTATGTACAGTTAGCGACAATCGCATCTACCCATGGCAGTATGCATGGTGTCACCACGTGGCACTGATCATGTTATTATGTTGCGTGACATACATGATTGGGAAAAACCCACAATCAACAATCTAATTTCTGTAAAGTATATTCTAAGCGAGACTACTCCCACAGTTAAAAGAACAATTAACTTTCAATTACCAGTCAAAAACCAAGCAGATGGTTTTGTGGGTCCCTATTTGTAAAAAGTGCGTAACATGCTCCTTTATTGATAAACACAATACAATACAAAATGATAACCTAATGGCCGGTTTTAAACTGGACGATAAAC
Organism: Yponomeuta evonymella; assembly: GCA_963969515.1. Classification (NCBI taxonomy): domain Eukaryota; kingdom Metazoa; phylum Arthropoda; class Insecta; order Lepidoptera; family Yponomeutidae; genus Yponomeuta; species Yponomeuta evonymella. The sequence continues at coordinate 4,926,799 of OZ018354.1, forward strand.
GTAGATGTACGACATCGTTGGACAAGTTTTCGTACAACGTGTTCCCAAACAACGGCCCCTGTGCTATGGATGACACTACCCTACCCTACCGACGATGTCGTGCAGTGACGGTATCATCGAACGTGAAGCCGGCCAATGTCGCTGCTTGTACAGTCGATAGCAGCTACGCTTACATTTTATTGCTAAATAACCCATAATACCCTGCCCATAGCAAAGCGTAGAGTCCACACCTATCCGATTTGTAGAATGAATAGAGCATAATAGTGTGGTTACACCACACAGTGCCACGGGTCTATAAATATTGTTATGTCAGTATGTTTTGCTGACAATGGCCTTGAGGATAAGCTATGATGTCATCTCTAGGACGGTAGTTACAGCTGCCTTTACGGTAGCAAGAGTACTTACGGTACCACAGAAAAGTTATTTGTGCTTCTTTATAATATGCCAAGCTGATGACGCCTCATGTCACGTCAATAAATCTTAGGCAACTAATAGCTTAATTATGGGTACAGCTTGGCGAAAAAGTAAAATCCAGGCAAAAATTAAGATTTCTCGAAAGAGTAAATTATTTTTCTAGTAAGATATCTGTTAGTATTTTCTGAGGTCAACACGAGCACGAGACATAATAAAAACTGGTTTTGAACGGATATTTACTCGTTTACTTTTCCATTTTACAATTTTCCAACGTTTCGGTACTTTTGCAAGTGCCGTGGTCTCGGTACACTGAGGTGACAGGCTGACAGGAGTCTTTTTGAAAGCATTAACTGTTAGTACTACCCTCGGCAAAAACTATTAAGTTACGTTCCAAAAACATTTTGACATAAATTTAAATTGGCACTACAAAAGTTATATGAACTCAAAAATACCTACTGATTATTAGTAAACGAGTAAATATCCGTTCAAATTCAGATCTGTTATTTTTTATACAGTTAGGGGTCATAAAAAAAAGACAGCGAAGCCATTTCTTAAATCATACGATTTAAGTAAATGGTCAAATTTTTTGGCAAAACAGTTATAGTACCAATCTGTCTTACTCACTGCTTATATCTTGTTGCCAACCCGCCTGCCAAGCGTGGCGATTATGGCAAAACCCCTCATGGTTATGAAAACCATGAGGGAGGCCTATGTAGGGCGCTATATGGCTGATGATAATGATTCAATTCAATTCAATTCAATTCAAATATTTTTATTCATTGTAAAAACAGAATGTTTACTTAATGAACGTCAAAGTTGTTAGTTTCACAATTAATGGATTATGTGGAGAAGAAGCTAACAAAGAAACTCCACATTTATTCTTTTCAAAACACGTTTTAACTTAATTAACAGAGTTTTCAACTTAAAATATTAGTCATGAATGTGTTGGACACTAGTCACAATCGTCCTTAAAATAATATTAATCTACTGTTTAATGCCAAACATCTTTGTCTTCTAAATAATCCTTGATGTTATAGCAAGCCTTTTTGCACAGAATGTGCTTAACACATTTTTTGAATCGCGTTGGAGGTAGCTCTAATATATCTTGAGGAATTTTGTTGTAGAACCTTATACAGTGCCCCATAAAGGATATGTTAACTTTTGCAAGTCTAAATAGTGGAAATGACAATTTATGTTTATTTCTAGTACCTATTAACATTATGGTGGCCACCAACATTTTCGAAGTCTTTGATATTTTTTCTAACGTACATAATATTTTCATAAATGATATCTTGTTGTCCCTCGTCAGGGACATAGGTCTTTTATAAAAGATCTCTACTTGCTGCGGTCTTGAGTGGCGACTTCGGGGTCTTCCCATCCCGACCCAAGTGTTTTCCGTTTGGGACGTAACTGATCGGTGCCAGGTGGTTTTTGGACGCTCTTTTCCCCTCTTTCTCCTTCCCGGAGGTTCCCACACGAGGCGCTGCCTGGTTGGATGTTGGTCTGACCTACGGATCGTCGAGCCACCCCCACTTTCTAGCGAGGTGACTTTCTACATGGTGACTTTGAATTCGTTCACCGTTTTGTAATGGGACGTTCTACTGATTTAGAAACATATGGTGCAGGTTTAAAAAAAAAAACACGCGTCAAAAAAAATATTTTTATTACTTAAGCGTAAACAAACCATACCAGGAAGAATTGTAATAAAAATCGTCTTATGGTCGGCACCGGGCAACTCAATTGTTTTTTTAATTGTTTACGCATATACGCGGGCCATACAAAGGATGCAAAACGCCTGTGCAAGGTTCTGCTATGGCATTCCAAGAGGTGCACACATTAGGCCATTTTTAAAACGACAAGCTAGTCCTAAAAATGGAGAGCCGTAGGATACCGCATCTAGCGAGCATCGTCCATAGAATTGTACACTCTAAAAGACCAAAGTATCTACATGAAAAATTCAAATGGCTTGGAGTCTTGACACATTAAGGCTCAAAATTGAATGTCCATCCCGAAACCACCGAACATATAATTTCCAGGGGAGTTTCAAGTACGCGGCTTTGACGGTTTGGAACTCAGAACACAATTAAGTATAATAATATCTAAATCCTGCGATTTTATTTCCATGGCATATTATGTTAGTTAGTGGGTACTTTATAGTTGTTTTATTATTTTTCTTTTGGCTGGTATCAGTGTTCTACCTTTCTTTCACCTTAATAAAATAAATTCATTACTTTAGGTTTCGGGCTTCGCTGAAAATCGCTGAAAATAACCTCAGAACACAATTAAGTATAATATCTAAATCCTGCGATTTTATTTCCATGGCATATTATGTTAGTTAGTGGGTACTTTTTAGTTGTTTTATTTATTTTTCTTTTGGCTGGTATCAGTGTTCTACCTTTCTTTCACCTTAATAAAATAACTTCATTACTCTAAGTTTCGGGCTTATCTGATTGCCAAGTTTTTCTACCTTAGAACTTGTTGAAAATAACATCTAATAGGGTTTTAAAACATCTAAGCTATTAAGTTTCTAATTAGTCTGCAAGTTAAGTGTAACACATCTTATTGGCAATAAATGATTATTCATTCATTCATTCATATCGGACGACATACCTACTCTGAAGGATATAACATTAAAAAACATTGTTCAACGTTATGGTACTTCCTGCCACTTCGAATTTGGATTTGCATTTAGATTTTGGATCGAAAGGTCGGAAATCACGACTATTGACAAATATGTTATGCCATTACTGATAAATCATTAGTAATACTGTTTCTTACAATGAAAATAACATTCCCTCAAAATATGTACTGCTAACGATTTCAAAATCACCCTGTAGTCAGTGACAATAAAAATCGTTTGTTTAGCCCAGACAAAATACTCTAACTTTACTATTCCGATCACTCTTGTTAATCAATAATCACCAAATCCCACAGATATGTAATACACCAAGATTAAGAGTACCGGTAACAAACATGCCGTACCTAGGTACATACTTAATACAATTTCTTATTCACTGCTTACCAACCATGGGATAGAATCGACCATCCAACCGACCATGTTCTTGTAAACGTACCTAGTCACGCAGAAAACTGACAACTCTAACCACCTAAGCTGTTGAAAGAATTTGTTGAAGCCAAAGGTCACCAGATCTATAATTCCTGCTGAAGTAGGCTGCTTGGGCGTCAGCGGTATGTCGACATAATAGACTCACAGCCAGTCTGTCGGCCATCGCGATCGAAGTAGCCGCGTTTCCCGCGCTTTTCCGGCCATAGACAACAAATTTGAATTTGAAATAAAACTTTTTTGTGTAGACGTATTTCTCCCGCGAAAAGGTAACTTTCCAACGGTGATTCGTTTCTTTTTCTGTTGTTTGTGTTTTGTGCCAGTGCATTAAATAATTTAATAGTTTCATTTCTTAATTTAAATGTAAATATTGTACCTCAGAATACAAATTTTGTGTTCTGAGATACCTATGTACCATGACAATGCGTGTGCTAAGAACTGATTTATTTCTCAAAAATCGTCAGTGTTTGTCCTTTCCATTGCGTATTGCACGTGGAGTAGAGACCCGTTAGACGCTCAAGTTACTAACTCGTTAAACAACTTGCGCTATCGCTTGATTCACACACATCGCGCGCCTGTGATGCCTACGAAGCTGAATAACATCACGTACTTTGTATTATTTTCCGGCATTGTGGTCTCTCTAACAAGTACCTACCTATATTTGGTGTATTTTAGAGGACAAGCGATTTTAAAGATGGTTGATATGGGTACAAAATATATGTACTAGGAATATATTCATTTCACATGAAAAATGTGTTATATTCTTACAGTGTATAAAGAGGCCAAGCCAGGTACCTACCTATATAGCGTATGTTTTTGCAGTAAATATAAAGTAGGTAAAGTATGAATCATAGGCAATTATTGATTTCACTTGCGCAAACTTATTGTTTACTTAAATGGTGGCCTATTTTAAAACAATTCCATGCTAAATAGTTTGAATTTGTGTTACCTACCTGACCTACCTTATTGTAATGTTATTGAGTACAGTCAACAGCTGTCCACCTTTACATTTTTGATCCAAATTCATCCTAAACGTAATTAGCTAAACGTGTAGCTCATTTGATGACTGATTTATTGAGTTGAGATGAAGACTCTATTACTGTTCCGCAAACTTTTGTGTTCAACGGAGGTTTAAGGTGCACCTAAGAAATCAGGCTTCAGAGGTACACCACAAACAAACTACAACTACAGAGACGGAAAATCGTAACTCAGTCATAATAAGCAGCCTATATACGTCCCACTGTAGGGCACAGGCCTTCTCTCAGGGAGAGAAGTAACTCAGCACACGATTGCATTTCTTCTTAAAACGAAAATTTGAATAAAAAAAATGTTAGGCAATTTTTTTTTTGGCATTTTTTAGGGATTTTTGGCAGGCACACCAACTAATGTGTACCGTGCGCACCCAGTGTGCCGCGGCATAAGCCTGTGACATACACTTAGTGGAACACGGGTCTAGACACCACTACAGGGACGTAAACTCGTCGCAACCCAATACAAGATTGCATATCTGATAAAAATGGTAGTTTTTGGCAACAAAATCTGGCATTTTTTTGCATTTTGCCGAGGCACACCACTAATGTCCACGGTACACCATTGGTCCAGACACGTAATTTACGATGCATTAAATACTGAATTTATAAAACAAAATACTTCCACGTTCTACTGTTAAAAATGAGGTCGTACTCAATCACAAGCAAGCAATGATTACAGCCAATAGCTGTAGTACAGTCGACAGCACATCAACCTTTACACGCGGGCACTCTAATCAATTACGTTAAGGGCGACATTGCAACAAAAATGTAAAGGTTGCCCTGCTGTCGATAGAGCAGTGCAGTCGACAGCTCATCAACCTTTAGACGCATGCACTCTACTCAGTTACGTTACGGGTGACTTTGCAACAAAAAAATTTCGGTTTAGTAGCTGTCGATTTTACTCTACTCATTCACTTCAATATCTAAGATAGGTGATAGATAGAATGTTTAATAGTATACATTTCAAAACGAGGAATTGGCACCAAAATGTGCGTCCTGGTTCACTGTACTGTGTACACTGGTTGGAGTCATTTCAAACGAGATATCTCATGCTACGGCTGCTGAGGAATCAAATCTAGCTAGTCACCAACCTGGGCGGCGATTCATACAAGCACAATTCATAGTTCACTATGACAATTCGATGTACATTGCGTAGTTGCGTCTTCTATAATGTTAATCTGTAAGTTAATCGACTGCAAAGTACCTACATCGAATTGTCATAGCAAACGATGAAGTTTACTTTTATGGATTAGGGCCCTGTACTTATATTACGCTCACCAAATCCTGAATGATTCCATCGTCAGGATTCCCACAGGATTTAATGCGCATAATTAGGCCCTGGCGTACAAATTATTAATAACTCTGCATAGTTACAAACGTTTTTTCCATAGGGACCCATTCCTGCATGAGTAGTGCGACGGCACGAGTCACGCGTTTTGTGACGCTAAAATGTCAGAATTTAACAATTAATGTACTTACTGGAAAGTCGCGACTTTTGACATTTAAAACGCGCGTCTAGCATCATCGAACTAGCCCTGCTGGGGAATCGTGGCTTTAGGAGCTATTTAGGTTCAAAGTCGCACATTGTTTTGAACGTTTCTTCCCAAGGAACCTTATCAAAATTTTTGTCATAAAAAACCAATTTGAAACTTAAACACTCAATGTATACAAAACATGGTCTCAAAAAAGCGTAGCGCTATCAAGCGTTACGTCTCCATTCCGCGCTGGCATTTTTTTTTAAGTTCTGTAATCCAAACAATGTCGTTGATTTCCCAACAAAATTTGTTTGGTTTGTTGTTTCATTAAACCGCTTTGGGTTTTCGTAAATGTCGGGTCGGTCCTCAGTATTATAAGACCTTGTATAAGGACCTATTGGGAATTAAGTGACCTAATTTATTCAATTGACCTGAGGCCTGAGAGTCATATTGAATAACCGTATGGGCATTGCGTTTTGTATTTTTGTAAGACGGAAACAACGTAAGTACAACGCTTCTCGGACTTGAAAAGAAAACAATATTAGATTCTATAGTTTACGACTTAAAAAATAAAAACACTTTTTTAATAATTTAAAATTCTCATATTCCCTCTAACTTTTTTAAATAACCTTCAAATATGTTTTAAAACCCGACCCTTGGCACCGTGAGCCGCCCCCGCGTCGATACAGCCGATAGCACATTAACCAAATATTTATGTCATAGAAGTATGTATATTATTTTACTTTGTAACGTGCCAAGTCCTTTGTCTACGCGGAATTATCAGTGTTTAAGTACTAAAAGAAAATTGACTACTAAAATTAATACTCGCTGTTAAGATTGATAATTCATGTAAGAGGTGCATGTACTAGAATAATAACTTCTTATAGTAGATTACAATATAATTGTACGAAATGAAAATAAATGGAGCAAGGCACTAATATACGTGTGGCGACGGATTAAGAATAGCGTCACTCCATTTCCTTCCGTGGATGGCATAGAAGGTGACTAAGGAAATACATTACCAGGAGACGGGCAGCAGCGTCTTCCTGAGATTTCAACCGCATACTGCGATCGCCAACCCGCCTGCCAAGCGTGGCGATTATGGCAAAACCCTTCGTGGTTAGAAAACCATGAGGGAGGCCTATGTCCTGCAGTGGGCGTCAAATGGCTGATGATGATGACTAATATACTACACCCATCAGCCACTCTTCAGCCAAATCCCGCCTGTATTCCAGCGCACGATGGCCTGGATTGCCCTGGGCCTGCTGGCCGCGGCCGCGATGGCCTCAGGCCAGGATACGTGCCTGTCCGGGGAAGAGTACCCTTACCTGATGTTCGGGACCAAGACCGCGTACACCTTCGTCACCGGCGGGAAGACCAACAACCGGGTGCAGGATGTTCTAGGTAAGTGCTTAATCTGTGAAGCTAGGGGGTACTACGTAGGGATACACTTTGGGCACATTTGGGAACAGATTGTCGGGTTTGCGCCCACCTTGAATGCATTATAAAACAAAACAATAACAAATAACTCTTTCAAGACAACAGCACTTTCACGTGGTATAATATAAGATGGTTATTGAACTTTCGCACACACAATACAACCATAACACACCTAACGTCAAAACGGTTCGTCTGTTCTTTTTTGTCATATGTAACTATTATTTCCAAAGGTGCTAAGAATACTGCGCGAAGTTTTCTTTAAGATCACTTTAAGCATTGCGGTTACCCTAATAGGTAGTTAGGATACAATAGAATTGTAACAATAATAACGCTTTGAAGAAAAAGTATATCAGTGGAACAACTTACGGAGAACCGGACGCTTGGCCCGTTTCATAAAACTACATTTCGTAGTAGTAGGTAGATATATTATGACCATTCTATGTACATTGCGTGGCTCATTAGTAAAATTATTATTAGTCTTCCTACTTTTCCTGTGGGGTATGCAATATATTATAAGTATATCGCATTGTCACACACAGTAGACCATGAATTTTACTGTAGTTCTATGAAATGGAGCCCAGCGGTCAGATGTTGAGACGACTCTACTGTAGGTGTGTCATTTACCGACCAAGTAAAAGTGAATCAAATCTACCTCGATCTAACCGAATCTGCCAGGATTGGCCTAGAAGATACAGAATTTCGTTTTAAAGTAATCACATAAGTTATTGTTTTTATTCATGCATCCAGCAGTCAATCGTTTTGTATTCCCTAAATAAAATCGAAATAAAATATAGGTATGATATTTTTTTAACATAATATTTAGTTATTCATAAGGTTAGGTACATAAAATACCTTTTGTGTGATTTCCTGAAGTGGCAAATTCATTGCTTTTATTTTCTGTTGTTTTACTGTATTATTTGTTCGTATTACGAGTACCTATATTCTAAGGTATTGTTACCTGCCTTATTATTCTTATCGCAAATCTGCATCTTATTGTTGTACTATAAAATAGCGGAGGACGCTGGTGCCTATAGGTAATGCAGTGGAATTAAACACTAGAATAGGAACCAACGGACTATTCCGATAAGCTAGATATATTTATTGTACCCGTAAAGTTAATAAGTGAGGAAAAATTGTACTTCTCTTTTATGAACAATACCTAAACAAATTTTGATCTTGTAATCTGTAGAAAGTGATCCGATCGGACCACCATAACAACGGTTTTTAATAAAATTGTTCTTTTAAAGGTCATAAGGGTTAAGTATCTTTATCCTTTATTTACAAAACCATCAATAAAAATACAAATCAAATCAATGTTTTTTATTCAAAATAACACGGAAAGTGAGACTCCTTGAATGTTACAAGTAAAACTAGGTGTCCATTTAAAAAATCTCTTAAGGTATTTTGGAGAAAAAATTGACAAAATAACTCCAAACTTAGTCTTTTCAAATATTTTTGTTAATTAACAGAGTTTACATATTATTCTGAAACATTAGTACTAATGCAATGAACTGGCTTCAAGACAATCCGTTCGTGTAATGTAGTCTACTTTCATGAGAACATCGGTCCGCGAAACGAAATGACAATGCAATTTGATACACCAGGCAGACTGTCACAGTTTACGGACCGTGTAATTCAATGTATGATTTGGACAAAGCGCCCACTTACAGCAGCAGGTCAAGCTTTAAATTTTGGGTGCAGTCACCCGTAATATTATAACCAAGTATTGGCCGACTGTAGTTATTAAGGTTGTCCAGGGAGTAACACTAGCGCCACCGAGGAAAACAGATCATATCTTTTTTTTACAGAACTAATTTGCAAAAAGTATCTCTCAATCATGTTAACCGTGATTTTTAGGACCCGAGACAAAGAACCCAGGATCACGGACGTGGGACTAGATAGCATTTATGCCAAAAACGGCCGATTCTGGCGTTAATGCTATCTAGTTCTAGGTTTTTTTCCTCACGTTCAGGGCCATGGGTCCTAAAAATCACTATTAACATGATTGAGAAATAGTACTGACACTTTTTGCAAAGGATCTTGACCATTAGCAGTATCGCTAAAATCTAAATAGTGTCACCAGTTTTCAATGTCCATAATTCATGTTTTCAATTATAAAAAATAGGGGTTTTCTTATAAAACCATGACTTCTCCGTAATTCTAAATTAATAAAGTTATACAATAATTAATGCTTCCGGTTTAACGACCGCTGTCATCTTGATACAAATCTATTGATCCATTCACAGACCTGTTCAAAACTTAATCTGTGCATTCAATAATGTAGTGTTGCCATCCGACCGCTACTTTTCAAATCGAATGAATCGATACAGGGAAAAAATAGGTATATTTAGCTGAAAAAAAATAGCATAACATAACTTTTGTTATTTCGTTTGATAATACCTACTTCATTTGCATATTTCTTTATCCACCTGTTCATTTAGATTATTTGCGGTTTACGTTATATATTAGGTACTAACACAAGATAACAGATTCAACAGTGTGGACCTTCATCATCATCATCATCAGCCATTTAACGCCCACTGCAGGACATAGGCTCCTTCGTGGTTTTCATAACCATGAGCGGTTTTGCCATAATCGCCACGCTTGGCAGGCGATTTGGCGATCGCAGTATGCAGTTGAAATCTCAAAAAAACGCTGCTGCCCGTCTTCTGGTAATTTATTTCCTTAGTCGCCTTCTACGACATCCACGGAAGGAAATGGTGTGACGCTATTCTTAATCCGGTGCCACACGGATCTGTGGATCTTGTGGACCTTAATTTGACCGAATCGCTCGGATGCTGATCTTTAAATAAACCTTAGGAAAGCGGTGGTTATGTATTAACAGAACGCTTGCATCACATTCCAAGGTGTTGGGTTCGAATCAGACATTGTATGTGATTTTTTATAGCAGTACGACTGTCTAACGTTTACGGAAAACATCGAGAGGAAACATGTGTATGAGGTACACCCCATGTCCCCATACCTCACCTCACTCCAAAAACGCTAAGCATAGTGGCAGATTATACTCCTCGGTCTTTTGTACATTCTGCCGCAGCGTATGTGTGTGGTCCAACGTATGTAAAGCCTTATCGGAAACCGACTTGTTCGGGGAGTTGAAAGTCATCGAGCTTGCATGCAAGACGATTCGTGCCCTAAAGTGGGCACATAACGTAATCAGTATCTACGCATGGGTGGCTTTGCAACTAAAATGTCGTGGTTTATGTACGTAGACTGCACATTATATATGTTATTATGTAAAGGTGATATGAGGCATAATAACCGGGCTTTCTACTCGCAATACGTAAATCAATTATATTACATTTCAGTTATATTTTATGAAATGATAACTGATGGAATCGAATTGATGATCGATATAAATTACATTTTGCAGCACTGAACGTCATCGTTCATAATCTGTGCTATGCCCTGTCACCTATCATTATAACGGTTTTGCGATTTATTTCTTCATGATCAGAATTTATATTTGTTTATTATAACTATTTCGCATGAATGTTAGTACTTTTGTGAGACGGAGGGTGACGGAGTAAATGAGTTAAGCTAGAGACTTCTTGTGTCTTTGTAAGTCTCCATATTGGTGTGTATTCTATCGTAAAATACACACTTCATCTTTATGGGTGATACCCTGAATTTGCGATGCATAATTGTTCCCTCGGACTGCGGCATTTGCAATGGAGGTCGTTGAGGGAAGTTGGTAATAATATTTACAACACTCTCGTTACTTGGATTTTTCCGACATCGGTAAGTTTAATTATATAGATAGCTTTTATAGCTTACGCATTTTATTGCCATTTTACACGGATATAAATGTGTTTACATTTTCACTTAATTTATTTTATAATAATTTTTGTATGGATTAATTCCACATACCCTAACTTTCACCTAGAAAACTGGACAGAGTACTCTGAGTTCCTTACCAGGGCCGAGTTTCATAAAACTACAATTCGGGGTTTATTATGATAATTTGATGTACATTGCGTAGAAGAGTCTTGCTACTAGCTGGCCTGTGGATTAGTCGACTTTGCAATGTATTTCGAATTGACATAGTAAACCATGAATGTAGTTCTATGAAAGAGGCCCCTGACTGAAAAAATATAATGTATATTTTGCAGATTTCACGTGAGGCGCAGGTTTGCATTGAATGTTTTGCTTGCTTACGAGATGCTGTCCAGTCTGAGCCAGCAGCAGCTCCTATGTTTGGGCATAGAAGTGTATGTTTCTCTTGTGGCACATCCATACTACGTGTACTTACGCACATCAAGGGTACCTGCAGATTGTGCAGAAAGGCCATTCAAATATTGATGTTACCTCATTTGGTAGGTGAAAACCAAAATATCCGGTGTTATTTAAAAACACGATTCATCTAAAAAACATTCTCAAAATATTTTCATTTACCACAGACTATTAGGTAAATATGCATTTGAGGAGTGTTTATGTAATTGAGTTTTTATAAATACCACTGTGTATTTAATTACTTGAATTGATTATTTTTAGGACCAAACTATGTATTATAGTTCTGACCTGGTGACCGCGGACCAGATGCCGCAGCGTGAGCAGGTTCCCCACCAGATGGTCTGACGACCTGGTTGCGGTAGCGGGGAGTCCCTGGATGCGGGCGGCACAAGGCCGCGAATCTTGAAAAATCATGAGGGACGCCTATGTCCTGCAGTGGGCGTCAAATAGCTGATGATGATGATAGTTAGGTAGTTAGTTAGACTTGAGATTTCCGCTCTTAGCCTCATGGTTGGGCCATTGTACGTAGCAAAGCTGTGAGCTCACTCCAGCCAGCCTATCTCTTTCCAGAAGGCCAGCAGTGCTCTGATGTCACTACAGGCCTCCTGAAGGGACCCCAGCTTCCTAATGATAGCGGTCCGATGCTTTTCCACGCCTTCACAGTGAATGGTCACATGGGCGGGTGTTTCCTCTCTTTTGAGGCATCCCGGCAAAGCGGGCTGTCGGTTATAATGATGATGATATATTATAGTGGTATATTTACGCTAAGGCCATGGCATTTTTTTTCAAGATTTCCTAGCAGCATGCAGCGCAGCGCATGGGGTAGTATCGGTTCTCTGAATTAAAAAAAAGTTTTTTCTTCGGTTTTCGTGGAACCAATTCACATCAATAAATGTCACTTGGTGATTTGAGAAATGCCGGCCGATGGTGATGGTTTTACACGTGATACATAACTTTTTTGCACCCATTGGCCAAGGTTGGGCTGTTTTTTTAATATAAGGCCATTAGTGTTGATGGAGGATCTTTTCGTGAAGCTATTTCAGCCGCGGAATGATGACAGTGAGTGTTTTGTGTTCTACCTTGCCCTCTCCGTGTTGTGGCACAAAAGCAACTACTCCACATCATTTTCCAGATATGTTAGGTCACTATATACAGTTAAATTCTATGGAGCTAATTAGTATAGGTCGTACTTGACCTTGACCTTTAGCACAGTTGAAATAAATAGCGATGGCCGCATAGATGCCAGTTATTGTCATAATTTTAATTGTTTCTAATGCTTTTCCTAAGCACTGCGCTGGCCTGTTATACTATAAGAATACCCTTAGAATTCTCCTATGTCTCAGTCATCGTCGCTGCAACAAGTGTTAGTAACAAACGAACCTTGTCGCCTCAAATCCATCGTCAACACTCATCAACTTCCGTTTTCTTCTCTAAATAGTACTATAGCTTAAATAAACTCGCTTCCATGCATTTTGTGTGGGTTACGGCTTATTATTATTACAGCGCAAGAGCGGTTGGAGAAGAATAAGTGAAAGAATTTATTCTGGACGAACAGTTTAGTCCCGGTGCAACCTCTTCGCTAGCAGAATTCGCCTGAGTTACGCGGAGAGTATGCACACGACGTGTGAGAATGACAGTTTCATGTCATGACATGGTATAGGACAAGAAAAATGCGGTAGTATTAATGACCTAATTACATTCTCGTCCGGAGAATTACTTTAATGCTAACAATAGTATTTTAAAATTCTAAGCCAGTACTTCAAATTAAGGTATTATTTCATTGTGGCACAACTTTGTTGATAGCGATACTAAGTGTCTTAATCACTTGATCATTTTCCTTTGATCTATATATAAAAAAAAGATATGATTTTTCGTCCTCGGTGGCGCTCTAGTGTCCTGGACCCCTTAAGAAGATAAGTTAAGACCTAAGTTGCCATAGTTTACCGGATAAATAATCGCGATTAGACCCTTTAAATGCAATTATGAGTATCGCGAGTCATTAAAAAACCAAAGGATGACACACACCAACGCGCTGGGGCGGTGGCGGTCCATACATAAATTATTTCCGGCAGTAGTATTTTGAATGGACCGCCATCACCGCCACCGGTTGGTGTGATCATTGTTAAGAAAAAAAGTTTAATAGCGGTTTACGTTTATACGACACAGGGTATCCTAGTGTGGGGCCAGAAGCAATGTATGTGCCTGTATGTAAATGTTATGTTATGTTATGTTATGTTAATACCTAGGTAATATATAAAAATCTCGTGTCACACTGTTTGTTATCGAATTCCTCTGAAACGACTTCTCCGATTTTTATGAAATTTTTGTGTACATTTGGTAGGTCTGAGAATAGGTCGTAAGCTAATATTGCAAAACAAGGTTTGCCTAATCAGCTAGTTTTTGTATAAAAAACATCGACATGTTAACATCTCGGTACTCTGTAAAAGAAAAAAAACATAACTTATCTTTACGCTTCTTCTATTTTAATCAATACAATTTTAATTTAGATAAATTTTTTACTGATTTTATAATTATTGTATTATATTAATTAATTCTGCTGTAATGTTAACATTTTTATTGCTGTTATTATTGTCAAATATGTACCCAGGTCTGAAATAAATATTTTCATTCATTCATTCATTCATTCATTCATTCTATGTTTTCACAGATTAGAATAGAATAGAACAAATTAAACTTAAAACTATTACAGACTTACGTCAACCTCATGCCATGGTTGGGCCACGGCGCTGATTTTCAGTGGATGCCTTACACTTACACCACAGGCTACATCTATGGTCCTGTTTTATTTATTCGTTTTGTCTGTTGTGTATTTAGTTTTCTTTCTGTTGTTGTGCATATTATGTTACTTATCTGCCTATTAGGATTCTTTTTAGTTTTTTTTATTTGATGTCGCACATCCTTGCATGACGTACTTCCGGTTTCCGGTAGACTCGGGTTCTCAAGGTATCGTAAGTGACTGTACAATCATAGCTGTTTTGATAATGATACTAAAATGGGCTAGAATAGTGACTAAACTGACTAAATTTAAAATTTTATATGATTTGCTACAAAATGTACGAAATGTTACAACAGTGTAAGTTTTGCGAAAGTTTAAGAAATGCTAATAAATCCTTTTTACGCTTCAAAAATTAATTAATGCAGCCCAAATCGAAATAAGTGGCTCAGGCTATCAAGATCACCTATTTTCAGAAAAAAAAACAGGGAACCAGCGGTCATCAGTGGCAGGAGCAGTATTGAGGGGACTTAGGGATTAGTGTAAGCAGTTTAAGTAAGTAGCAGAGAGCAGGGAAGAGTAGAGCAGAGTAGAGGGTGAAGGGGGTGAGCGTTACACCCTTTTTTAGGACAGTGCTCACAACTTTTGTTTTATATTTTTAGGGTTCCGTACCTCAAAAAGAAAAACAGAATCCTTATATGATCATTTTGTTGTCCGTCCACCCATCCGTCCGTCTGTCTGTCAAGATCCTTTATCTCGGGAACGCGTGGAGGTCCAATCAGTCGATCCCTTATTGCTGAGAATCGTGGCCGTTATTACGAAGATAGGGAGGTATCCAGCTGAAATTAAAATCATGTACTCAGGTTTACAGTCCCTTGAAGCTGTGAAAAAATCAAACTTCTAAGTTAACGTAAAAAAGTTACGGTCGTTTATGCCTCAAAAAACGTATATTTCGACACTCTCAAGGGAATCAAAATTTATAGGCTATTTTCCGTTGACCTAGAACTATGAAATTTGGTAAGCAATACCGACGAATCTGAAAACTATAAATAAACAAAAACATTTACATACAGGCACATTATTTTGTTTATGCTCTATGGTAAAAGATAGATAGATAGATAGAATATTCTTTATTGTATGTACACCAGGAATTACATATGAGAATTTAACAATAATATAGTACAGTACAATTGGCGGCCTTATTACTAAAAGTAATTTCTTCCAGACAACCATAAAAGCGGTAATACATACGGATCAAACTTGGCGTGATTGTGGGACTTATTATATATTCTAACGATAAATAATAAAAAAAAACCTCAGCTCGAGTACGGAACCCTCGGTGCGCGAGTCCGACTCGCATGTGTCCGGTTTTTTTCTTAGGTTTATATCTTTTCAAAATATCAGGGCTCAGCAGTAGCAGTAGATAGGTAGACTGAACTTCGGCAACCGAGACGGTTGCCAGGAAGAAATTGCTATTAGTAATAAGACCACCAAGAGAACCTTATTGTTAGCTGTTGTCCCTGTTAGTTTCTGGCGTAAATTTAAATTTTTCTTACCTTACAAACTAAAAAGCAGTCCCTCAGCCAGTGACGTCACTGGCCTAAACGAAAGAGTAAGCGGCTAAACTAGGTACCTACCTAATGATTTATTTATAGAAGGCGATCTTTCATCACCGACAGTAAAAGGCGATCCAGCCATAAACCCACGACTTTAGAACCGTGATTAGTTTTTGAGGAACACAATGTACACCTAGCTCCTTTATTACGCGCAACAAATCCTGGACGAATCCAATCGTCTAACAGTCAGATTCCATAATTATTCCATACTAATTGCTATAGCAAACGTCAGGACTCCTACAGGATTTGGTGCGCATAGTAGTGCAGGTAGTAAAGTTATCAATGGAGTATTTTTATTTATGGATCAGATAGAAGAAACCAAAGTGACTGACAGTTTCTCTAAGCCATCAGTCGAAATCAGAAACCTAATTTCTGTGCTTCAGACTCGAAGAACTAATTTAAATCACATGATGTGCATGCTCAAAATATAACCACTTGTCCTGATTCCAAACAAGGGTAACTATGGTAACTAGACAAGGACATCAAATATAGGTAGGTACATAGAACAAAGGTAGCTATAGAAAAATACAGTTTAAAACGCGGCGGCCCCCAACGGGAATCAAATCCACGATCTCCGTGTTGACAGCATAAAACTGCTTGCGCTTGACCAACAAGACAGCCGCCATGGATAGATGAAATTACTAAATGGGAACTCTCATAGTATCAAGCGTAGACTCGACTTTTGTAGAGTTCTAAGGGAGACGGTAAAACCGTAAAACTAAAAGGGACGGACTGAAAACCAGCGCTGTGGGCTGTGACTACGCATGCAGTCACGGCAATAAAGCTGAGCCCGTTCCTTTTTACCACAACATAGTTCTAGTTAGACCTGAGATTTCCGCACTTAACCTCATAGTTGGGCCATTGTACGTAGCAAGCGCTAAGGTTCGTAAGTACCTCAGACGTTAGGGTTTCCTTACGATGTTTTTCCTTCACCGTTAGCGAGCGGTATTGCTACTACAACTTCACAAATGTACGTAACTTAGAAGACAAAGTCATTGATACATGCCGTGATTCGAACCCACGTCCTCCCGAATGAGAATCCGGCGTTCTACCGCTCTGGTACCACCGCATATGAATGATGAAAACTTAATATTTATTATTGTTGTAAAATATGTGGTAAATAAAATATTTTTTTATCACACCTGCTCTGAAAATACATACTAATTATACCAATTAGAGGGAAGAAACGCCTTTATCCCGCCCTTCAAATCCTTTCATCCCAAGGTATGGGAGTTTGTATGAAAATCCTTCCGACCCAAGGGTGGGAAGTATGTATGAAATTCCATTACATACCCGGTTTTTTTTTTATTTGTCAGCAGTCATACTGCAAAGAGACTTTAACTGTCTACTAATTAAATTTCAAGTAAATTGTTACTGGCCACATACAGTTTTTTTTTTACCAGTTACCAACCTCCTTGGTGCATTGTCTCAAAATATCAAGATACCCGGACAAAATGTAACATCTTATAATAGCTGCACTTTTAATAATTGTACTTTTAACTAAATATAAACATTTCTATGCATTTATGTCTATAATTTTCCTCGTAGGAGTAATAAAAAGCACTATACATACCTCAGGATAAAGTACAGTTCCATACCTCAAATGGTTTGCGCCCCTCGCAAGCTCGTGGCGCAAATGCCATAATCTCGGTATGGAACTGTCACTTTCTTCCCTCTGAAGTAATGTACTATTACTTTCACTTAAAGTTCGTTAAGCTAGAAAGTGCATCAAGTCTGTAAACAAAAGACGATTCTATGCCAATTATTATTATTATTATTAATACGTTTATTGCACATAAGTAAAAAATACAAAAATAAAAAAAAAATACAATGCTATAAGCGTTTTCTACCAGTCAACCACAGGTGGTGCAAGAAATTAACTGGTAGGCATACGAAGTAAACGGATGAAACGAATTACTTTAATTAAAATTACATAAGAAGACGAATACTCAACAATAAATAGGTAAACAGCCAATCATCTTTTATTTTAAAGTTATTTTTACATATCAATAAAAACATACCTACCTGACTTTTTTATAAATCGCGCCAAACTGCATTAGAGATTTTTGGCGATGCTTAGCCCGGCTGGCTGGGGGTAACAGCCGAAGAACCGACCACCATAAAGTTCTAAAATACTTTAAGTCTTCTGATTTTCGCAACCAATTGAAAACATTCCCTTGTTTGTCATTGTTAAATAAGATCAGCTAGTTTTTATTATATTATTTTTGACATTTTGGCATGCTTATAAGATTTTGTAATTTTGTGCTGATTTGATTGAGTTAAACTTTTTTTTCCGTTTCGGCGCCGGATTAAGAATAGCGTCACTCCATTTCCTTCATACTGCGATCGCCAACCCGCCTGCTAAGCGTGGCGATTATGGCAAAACCCCTCATAGTTATAAAAACCATGAAGGAGGCCTATGTCCTGCAGTGGGCGTCAAGTGGCTGATGATGATGATAAACATTTACATACAGGCACATACATTGCTCCTGGCCCCACACTAGGATAACCTGTGTCGTGGAAACCAGAAACAACGACATCACAAACATGTAAACATCCAAGACATGGCTTTTTTTGTCCTCAGCCGGGATTCGAACCCGGGACCTCTCGCATGGTATGCAGATGCACTACCGCTGCGCCACGAGGTCGTCAAGTTAAACATTAGATTAGATTAAAATCACAATAAATATTCTTGATTCTTGAACTTTTTATTGCACACCATAGGTACATAATAAAAATACATGAAATCAAATTAAACATTTTTTTCACATTAATCCTTGAAAATAGCAGTCATGTTGCAATATTTTCAAAGCAATTCCCGTGCGACTTCCCTTAATTGCAAGATTTTATCAGTCACCCAACACTTCGTTAATGAACAACGTACAATGTTTTCAATTTAAACCTTACGACACCATATTGGAACCATTCCAAAGTTTTATGCACACCGACACACATGAAAATAATTAACATAAATTACTACGTACCTTTGTCCTAAGGCGAGCAATGAAGCCGGATCACTTCTGTTTGAACTTAGTAACGCGAAAATGGAAGAAAATATAAAACCAGTTCTTGCTTTCGGCTATAAATAAAGTGGATGATATCTTTGCTCGGCACTGTATTCAGCCTGAATAAATGGCTGGACGCACGCAGTAGAAACCACTGTGACGTCGATTTTAATGATGTCATGGCGACCGGATGCTGAAAATTTTATATGAATTTTATCTACCTCAAAAATCGTTCAGAGTAAATGTATTTTCGCTCGATATTGGCTCGAAGAGTGTCCTTTTGAATATCAGCCCGGAAAGGGGCGCCCTCCTCAGGCAAAATAATATATATATTTTTACCAGAATAGTTCAGCCTGCCTCTCTACTCTCGACGTTATTGTGTTCAAATTGCGTCACAATTAAATGCAGTCAGAAATAACGACTTAGTAAACGTTTTAGTTGTAAGAAATAGCATTAAAGTTATTGAGTCTTCAGAGCGCATCAGAAATATAAATTATTAAATAAATTCACTAAATTGTAACGCAAGTTGGCTAAATTTGCGTCAAGAGTAGATGGCCTGAGCACCATATTTACCACAATTTCATCTTCATATTAAGGAGTAACTTTGGCATTCTTTTATAGAGTTATTTCGATTATAATGTGTTAATGATTATAATCTGATTTACAATTAGGTAACTATAATTTTATCGAAATCTCTTGATAAATAAATAAACTACGATAACTTCGGTGCACTCCACACTTAGGGGTGATTTATCCTAGTCCAATAATAGCAACCCGTGGTAGAGGCTGACTCCGGCTGACCTAGATTAGGTACCTGCCTCTGGCTTCGACTGACACACCCTCTAGGCAAGTCACTCGTGTAGAAAGAGATTGCAGGGTACAGAACTTTCATGTCGGGTCAAATTTAATTTTGATCAGGAATAAATTATTATAAGTCTTTTGATCAGCTACTAGTTGTGGGCAGAGAATACAAAATTAAGTAAGGAATAACGAAATTGGGCATTACTCGTCCACTTAGCCAATGGTCCACTTAGCCACTCGTCCACTTAGGCACTCGTCCACTTAGCTCGGCGTCGGCGTCGTACTTACCCCGTACTCGTCCACTGCTGGACGTAGGCCTCCCCCAAGGCGCGCCACTTCCTTCTCACCTCGGCCACCCCCATCCAGCCACTGCCAGCGATCTACCTCAGATCGTCGGTCCAGCGGGCTGGTGGGCGTCCTACTCTGCATTTGCCAGTTTCAATTTCTAATTAATTAGCAGGAAATTCGAAATTACTATTACTAAAATTATGCGGTGGTAGCCTAGTGGGTAGAACATTGAACTCGGAAGCGGGAGACCCAGGTTCGATTCCCAGTGCGGGCTATGATTTTGTTTTCTAAGTTATGTACATTTGTGAAGTAATAGTAGCAATACCATTCGCTAACGGTGAAGGAAAACATCATGAGGAAACCTGAGTGTCTGAGCTATTCACATAATCCGCGGTGGGCACGCGTGGTGATTAGGCCAACTCTCTCTCTCTCTGAGAGAAGGCCTGTGCCCTACAGTGGGATTTATATAGGCTGCTTATGAATAACTTTTTGAAAATTTAATGTTTATCAGCTTTGTATTACAATTAAATTACACAGGGTGTAACAGGGTGACATTTACAGAGCCTTGTCTACATCCTCACGAGTTGATATGAGACGGATTTCTGTACTGACGTAGTAGACAGGCGAGGGGAAACAAGTGACTCCACAAATAGGGGAAAGAAATGGCGTAGAATAGGGACTGCACGTAATAATATATTGATAGACTCGTGCAAGCTAACTTGGCAGTGCATTGGCCAAAATAGCTCATTACTTTTTGGACAAATTGTTGTTTTTTAAAACCTAGTTTTAGAAGAATCGTAATTACATATATTTAACTCTAGGGCTTAGGAGGCTTACCCCCGGTTTCTTGTACACTAACAAGCTGTTAATCTACTGTTAACAGCTGTCAGGTGACCAAAGTGCATACAAAAAAACCACTGACAGCTGTTAACAGTAGATTAACAGCTTGTTAGTGTACGAGAAACCAGGGGTAAAAGACTTATTACCTATGTATGAAAGATATAAAATTCTCAACTATTCTTTAGATTTCTTACAAATCGACCCCTTTCAAGTTTCGAGATTACTTATTAATCAAATGAATAATATGAAATTAAAATCGTTTTTTCGTGTTTTTTTGACAAGGTTGATTTGTGCTTTACCCGGTCTTGTCAGTCAGTCTTTATTCAAAGTTCCGGACACACGGAAACTGAAATTGGGTCAGCTCTATTTTCGTCCCTGCCTTTCTATGGTTCGCGGAAGGAATATTTCATTACGATAATACTTCCTAATGCAGGATGCGTGTTTTCGACGTTTATGGCTATCATAACATAACAACATTAAAGCTGCATTTGGTTGGGCATTTCCAGCGTCACTGCGGAAATGCTGTACGCAAATAGACCTTTTAAATCAGCTGAATTTATTATTATGATGTATGTATGATGACGTAAAAATTATCTATTTACAACAACACGCGATGATGATGTAAAGGAAACAACTTTTACGTCAGTACATACATACATACATAAATTCACACCTGTATCTCAAATCTCAGGGACTGCCACTTACCACGATCCTGACAGATCACTGTCAGTAGAGAGCAAAAACCACGTTTCACTATAAAAATAGAGCTAAATAAAACAAAAAATTTCAAATCGGTCCAGGCGTCTTTGAGTGATCGGGGAACACACATAAAAAATAAATTTCGACGAATTGAGAATCTCCTCCTTTTTTGATGTCGGTAAAAAATTTTAACAAAAGCGGAAGTGAAACGTCACTACCTAAAATTCAAATTATTTACTTCCTTTATATAAGCACCATATAATTTTGTGAATTGGCTTTCCATTTTCGTAACTCGTGAATGAGAAAATCTTAGGAATCTATTAAATTCCACTACTTATTTCGTGCCAAGCTGTTATAAAACTCTGTTAAAAAACTCGATTCCTTAAAACACTTCAACAACGCCGATTAAAATAGTCTGTGGTGGAGATTCTACAAGCAAAAGATGTAGCCACAGATCAAATAAACACTTTTAGATTGGTCTGAGGAATCGTGTTATTATAAATAAGACCGCTGAGGTCTTATTTGCAACAACGCGATTCCTTAAAAGACTCCTCAGAGGGAGTTTTAATAGTCTGTGTTAAAGAGAAAACCATAACAAACATGACTATTCGAACAGCATCTGAGGAGCGTTTTAAGGAATAGTGTTGACTTTACTACTTACGACTTTAGACTTTGGTATTTTGGAATGGTATTTTTATAAATAAGACCGGCACGGCGTAATTTATTAAAAACGATTCGTTAAAACACCGTTCTTGCGTAGTTTAAGTTGGTCTTTCCCTGAAGGGTTTTGTTGTTTTTTTTCCAACGGGAAACGAACCCACGACCACTGTTTTATTAGTCAAGTATATTCAGACGAACGAGCTAGTCATCATTCCTCGTTCTGTTTCCAGGCTGCACGCCCTTCGCCTTCTGGCTGCTCAATGCTCAAGGCTCCCATATTCCTGATGCTGATGAGATCCCTGGACTGCAGAAACTCCAGAACCTGAAGGAAAACATCCTCAACAACTATAGGAGTGGCAACTTTAGGAATACCAATGTGAGTCTGTTGACCTAACCACACTTCTGTCCATCTTATGTTAAATTAATCAGTAAATATACTGGAGACCTATTCTAGGGTTCCGTACTGTTATAATCACCTTTCCCTAGAGACTGTATGCATGGGAGAGTGCTGACGTGTCAGTAGGTGCAATCGACACTTGTAGCTTTTTCCCATGGCATGACGCAAGACCAGTCACTCCTTTTCTCAATTCAATATCCGGGCTCGTGAAAGACGGTCGTCTCTATTCTTCTATTTCCATTGTCCAATTTCATTATTTCAATAAATGTGTTAAGAAAAATATCTTTTTTAAAAAGACTCTCCTGACCCGCCCCGTAACAGTGGTGTCAGAAGTGGGATTTGCTGGTGGAAATCGCATTTCCCAGCATCTCAGACGCGAAAAACGTAAAAACGTAAAAACGCGAAAAACTGAACCGCCGCAAAACTGTGTGTAAAACTGTGTCAAACTCTTCATGCTGTGACATCCTTACGCTGTGAACTTTATCCTGTGAACTTTTGTGCTCTGTAATTGCGACAGTCAGCCTCCAATCCTGGAGCCTGCCAATACAGCCTGCCGTTCTCAAAGTCACTGCCGCCGCCGCTGTACTGCCGCTCATCGTGGTCTCCGAATCGCTGCGCCATCCGCCACTCTCCGTATCCTGTTTCCAAGACGGGCCCGCCGCTGCTGCCCGTATAAGTAGCTACCTACTTACCTGGTACTTACCTATTGTCGTCGCTGTCGCCGAGTCTCCGTGTCTATCGCCGTCGCCGCCGTCGTCGTCCTGCAACAAGAACCTTCAAACCGCAATGTCTGCCACTCTCCAGCTCACCGTGATCCTGTGAGTCGAACATTTAATTAACCGTTATTGTCACGAGTCCTTTCTATATCCAGTTATTCTATTTCCTTAAATTGACTATTTTACCAACTCAAGTACATACCTACTATATTTACTATTTCTAATTCCAAGCGTGCCGTCGCTAGTTCTTATTATTATCTAATAGGTATTCCTCAAACAAAATGGCAAAGGCCGAGCAATCGGCCCAAATTTTATTATCGGAGCCGTATCCCATCCAAGTTCTGTGTAACTTCATTTCTCCATACAAAGGAGACAGGGAATCATTAACAGCATTCCTTACAAATTGTCAAAATGCCCTGGATCTGTCATCACGAAGCCAGACAGACTTACTCTTAAAATTTATCATATCCAAACTCGAGGGCAAGGCCCAAATCGCATGTTCAAACCGAGAATTCAACAATTTCGATGAACTCAAGGCTGTTTTACAACAAAACTTTGGTCAGAGGAAACATTACAACCATCTCCTGCTTGACCTTCAATCATGTAAACAGATGCCGAATGAAACCGTAGCGCAATTTGCCCTCCGAATCGAAACGTCCCTCACAGACTTACAGTCTGAAATTCATAATGCTAACTCCCTTAAAAAGGAGCTTCCGGGACGTCTTGCTATGACAGAAGACTTAGCCCTGTACACATTTTGTCTAGGTCTCAATTCACGCTTAAGTAACATCGTTCGTTGCCGAGAGCCGAAATCTCTCAATGATGCCGTGATAGTGGCAGTAGAGGAAGAAAAAATTCAAAATCTCTTAAACAAGTCAACACCAAGGCCGATCGAAGGCCCTAAACAAAAATTCTGCAGACGCTGCAATAAGCCAGGCCACCTAGAGTCTGAATGTTTCAGGCGTGACTCTCGCGCCCTAGTCCCATTTAAACCAAATCTTCGCCCTCAGCGAGATTATTCAGATAGGTCTCAAGGGCCCTCTAATCCAGCAATTTGCAGATACTGCAAAAATGAGGGCCACGACATAAGCCAATGTAGAAAGCGTCAATTCAACAACGCCCGGAGAAATTCGAACAATACTCCTTATCAACACCAGCATCACGTTACAGTCGAGTCGCCTCCACCATCGACCTCCGGCGAAGAGGCTGACGAAGATAACTGTAATTTAAACTAAGCAACCGGGTATCGCATTCGTGCCGACGAATACCCAGTAATTATGCAGGCACACTATCGACTCCCTCTGAATCGGCGAAATCGCCCGAGTCCCAAGTTCTAAATCCCTCTGTATCCAAGGCGAAAAAGCCTAAACGAGTCACGTTCAACTTGCCATCTCCTATTTCCAAATCTAAACGACAGATAAGTCGTCAAAATAAACAACACCCCAATGACTCCGCGAGTCCTTCTATTCCAAGGGTTGAAAACTCATCGTTACCTTCTATTTCGGCCACTAAGCCCAGTAACGTCAAAATAAACTCTTCTTCTAAATCAAATCCTCAAAATCCTCCCTCGGGAGCCTCTGTTTCTTTGAGCCAAAAAGCTAAGCCAACCTCTGAGTCCAAAAAAGGTTCTAAATCGAAAGAAAATGCTAAGTCCAATTCCAAGCCCGATTCTAAGTCTAATTCCACGTCAATTCATGAGATTAATACAACCTCTAAAAAGGTGTCTCTGCCACACGTTTGTCTCAAAACAAACTACTCCGATAACGTGTTGTGCTTTCTCATCGATACTGGTGCAAGTGTGAGTATAGCTAAGCTTACCAACTTCACGCAGAAGCCCTCACTCTCAAACGACACTATAAAGCTTAAGGGCCTAAGCGACAATGATTCATACTGTGAAAGCCTTGGCGTATTCCAAATCCAATTTGACTGTCAAACAGATACAGGTTCAATATCGTTCGACCATGAGTTTCACGCCATCAGCGAAAACGTGAACTTGAACTATGACGGGATATTAGGTAACGATTTCTTATCGCGCCAAAACGCTGATGTCCGCTACTCAAACAACGGTCTACACATACAGGGTCATATCATCCCTATAGAGTTCAACCAACCTACCTACATAATCCCGGCTCGTTCTGAAGCCGTCATAGAATGTTCGATCACAAATGACCAGTCCGAGTTCCACAACTCCAATGAAGCCTTAGTCCTAGACCATTCAATTTCCGAGGGCATCTTTGTAGCAAACAGCCTCGTCTCTATCAAGCCCAATGGAAAAATAAATATTACAGTCCTTAACACTACCAATGCCGAAATAAAAGTCACAAATTACAAAGTCACCTTGACACAGACGTGTGATATAACAAGTTCAACTTCTAACTCTCAGGAAAAAATATACTCTGTATCTTCTAGCGACTCTAATCGACACAACCGCGTCCTTGACAACATTCGCACCTCCCACCTTAATAGCGAAGAAGAAAAACGCTTACTCGACTGCTGTTCTAAGTACACTGATATCTTTCACTTGGAGGGCGAACAGCTAACCTACACTAACGTTACAAAACACACAATTAACACAGGTGACGCCCAACCCATTCATGTCAAGTCATACAGATTCCCAGAGTGTCATAAGGACGAGGTTGAACGCCAAATTAAGTCACTTCTAGACCAAAAAATAATTCGTCCTTCCAACTCCCCTTGGAGTGCGCCCGTATGGGTCGTGCCCAAAAAAATGGACGCCTCGGGCAAAAAGAAATGGCGATTAGTTATAGACTATAGAAAACTAAATGACGTCACCGTCTCTGACGTCTATCCTTTGCCCCTTATCTCTGATATCCTCGACCAATTAGGTCATTCAAAATATTTCACGACGCTGGACCTAGCCAGTGGTTTCCACGAAGTCCTTATGGACCCTCTCGATGCCCCTAAGACAGGGTTTACCGTTTCCACTAACAATAGTGCCGCTGGACACTACGAATTCTCTAGGATGCCTTTTGGGCTTAAAAATGCCCCTGCCACATTCCAAAGGCTTATGAACACCGTCCTATGTGGCCTTCAAGGTCTCCACTGTTTCATCTATCTTGACGACTGCATCGTCTACTCCCATGATCTTGACTCACACATGCAGAAGCTGGAACTCGTGTTCTCGAAGTTCCGAGAAGCGAATCTCAAGTTGCAGCCTGACAAGTGCGAGTTCCTGCGACGAGAAGTCGCTTATCTCGGCCACATTATAACGGACAAGGGTGTTTCTCCAAATCCCGACAAAATCAAAGCAGTTACAGATTTTCCAACCCCTAAGAATCCTAAGGACATTAAGTCCTTCCTAGGCCTAGTGGGCTATTACCGTAGATTTATAGAAAATTTCAGCAAAATCACAAAGCCTCTGACGTCACTCCTCAAAAAGGACGCTGAATTTCACTGGGAGCAAGAACAACAGAACGCCTTCTCCATTCTAAAATCCAAACTAACTTCAGCCCCATTGCTCCAGTACCCCGACTTCGAAAAACCCTTTATACTTACTACGGATGCTTCCAATTATGCTGTCGGGGCCATTCTATCCCAAGGTGACGTTGGCAAGGACAAGCCTATCGCCTATGCATCACGAACTCTTAACAAAGCCGAAGGCAACTATTCCACCATCGAGAAAGAACTTCTGGCCATTCTATTCGGCGTTAAAACTTTCCGTCCATACCTTTATGGTCACAAATTCAAAATTGTAACTGATCATCGGCCCTTAGTGTGGCTATTCAATGTCAAAGACCCCAGTTCGAAGCTAATTCGCTGGCGTCTCAAATTAGAGGAGTACGACTACGAGATCATTTATAAACAAGGCAAACTCAATTCTAACGCCGACGCCCTATCCAGATTCCCTGTCAATGTCAATGTCACAGATCCAATTCCAAGTCCAAGCAACGTAAGCAGTAATAGTCCACCCGCTGCCAATAACAACTCGCAGTCCCCTCAGCTTCCGTCCATGCCTTCTACATCCGAAACCTACGAGCAGTATTTACAAAGTATTCGCCGTTTTCCTGTATCCTATGACACTGAAATCCAAGAGTTCAATGAACCTCTGCTGAAAGCCAAATGTAAAGTTGTTGCTTATCCTACCTCGATCGACCTAGACGAATCTGTCCCTTACTGCCAAGAAATACTCGAAGCCTCGACTAGTGAACCGGACATCCGCACTATCGAGCGCGAACTCTATACCTACTATTCTACATCGAATGAAAAACACGTATTCACACATCTTTTTCTCCGCGTGCATCACTATGATGAAATGTCATACAAGGACATATTTAACCTACTTCGAGATTTTAGGGACATGATAAGATTCTGGTACAGCGAAGAAAAGGAATTCGCCATCTCAGATTTTTCCGATCCATTTTCCAAACTTTCATTCCCAAAAATATACAACATCCTCGCATTTCTATTCCAAGGTACAGGCATCAAGGTCAACATCTATCATAATTCCATTCTATATCCTACGCCCGACGAGGTCAAGAAACTTCTAAAAGATCATCATGATTCGCCCACTGCCGGACATCCGGGTATCTCGCGCATGCTAGAGCGCCTCAAATCAGGTTACTGGTGGAAAACGATGCGGCAGGATATCGAAAACTACGTAAAGAACTGTCGATCTTGCCAAATCAACAAACCCTTGAGGCAAACAAATCGTGCTCCAATGATAATAACATCTACCGCCACCAGACCGATCGAAAAAGTTTTCCTGGACATTGTAGGTCCACTTCCTGAAACTCACGAGTTCCAATTCAAGTTTATTCTAACACTCCAAGACGATCTTACTAAATATTCCCAGGCGTATCCCTTACAGACCTGCAGCGCCGAGGAAACTGCCAAAAAATTCGTCCATTTTATATCTCACGTCGGAATCCCCAAAATCATAGTCACTGATCAAGGCACAAACTTCTGTTCAGAGGTGTTTAAACAACTCGAACGCTTATTCGGTATTAAACACCTTATCGCATCGCCCTATCACCCTCAAACATGCGGTGCCTTAGAAAGAAGTCATTCGACCCTCAAAGAATATTTAAGACCTTTTGTCAACGAAAATGCTCATACATGGGACCTCTATTTAAACACGGCCATGTTCTCGTATAACACAAACGTCCATACCACTACCGATTTCTCTCCATTCGAATTGTTATTCGGGTTCAAGCCCTATATCCCAAAATCTATAGACACACTTGAAACTAACACATACACCGACTACATTAGAGTTCTAAATCATCGGCTTTACTACAGCCGACAAAAAGCACTGCAAAACATTCACCTTTCTAAAGAAAGGTCTAAAAAATATTACGACTCCCGTGCTAGGCCTACCACCTATAGCGTAAACGATATGGTGTATCTAAAGTGCCATCACAAGCAAAACAAGGCTCTATCACCAGTATGGAAAGGGCCATATAAGATAGTCAAAATAAATGGCAATCACACGGTCACACTTCTAATCAACCGTAGACACGTGCGTCATCATTACGACGAAATCAAGCTCGCCGCAGACCAAGCGGCCCCATAATAATAAGTCCCCATAGTAAGTACCTATTTTTATCTATCTATTCCAGGTCGTTGCTCTCGCTGTATCCCTGTGAGTTCATCTCACCTATCCGAGGAAGCTCCGGCCTATTCTTTGATAAGCTTATAGATGTCAAGTTCACAAACGACAACTGGAATGTACTTACTTATATCGATATTAGTCACGTAAAGCCAACGTTTAGTAAAATCGATTATTTACTCGAAAAAGTAAATACCTTCTGTAGTTCTTTTATATCATCCCAAATTAAAACAGATTGTTCTAACTCTTTATCCGCATTACGCAATTTACGTGACGTCAATATTCGAAAATTCTCTTCTATTTCCCATCTAATGGTAAACAAACAAAACCTTCGCATTAAACGTGGTCTTTTCGATATCGGAGGCTCATTGCTCAAAACGTTCTTCGGTACTTTAAACTCTGATGACGCTATAAAATTCACTGACGCTATCAATAAAGTACAGACAGATGAAAAACATCTGATGCACTTAATGAAGGATAACATTCACGTTATCAAGTCTACTATATCTACGTTTAACAACACTATGTGTAAGGTATACGAGAACGAAAAACGTCTCGTCCAAAATATGGAAGCTATACACTCAGCCATGTCAGCAATAAATAATTCTAATGATAAACTACAAGTAAAAACGCAGGTCTCGTCCTTGTTGAATTCCTTAGATTCCATTATCACCTCCGTTTCCTTCGACATAGACGACGTTAACAATGCTATTTTGTTTGCAAAGCTAAATATCCTGCATCCGACTGTACTTAGTCCTCATCAGCTGTACAGTGAACTCGAGGGGCACCGAAACGACTTACCTCAGCATTACGAACTACCGGTGTCTCTCTCACTTCAAAATATTAACGAGATTATCGATGTATCTCAGCTGGTATGCTACTATCATACTGATAAGATAGTCATTGTAGTCAAAATTCCCTTAGTCCTTCCGCAAACCTATGAACTATTCAATGTTATTCCTTTACCAGTTCCCTACGACAGTTCCAAACCCGAGACCTTCGCTCTTATCGCCCCTTCCAGTCCTTACGTAGCAATAACGGGCGATCATATGTTCTATTCACTAATCAAAGACTTGTCAAACTGCAAAGTGATAAGTGAAAAGTGCTATGTGTGCGTGTTAACAAACGTTTACTCAACCATCGCGAACCCTCTGTGCGAAATTAGTTTATTAACGGATATAGTTTCTAAGATTCCAGACTCTTGTACTATTAAGCTGTTACGCGGCTCTATTGACTTATTCCATAAGATAACTCATAACCGATGGATCTTCGTCCAATCGGAACCAGGCAGAAGCCACATAGCTTGCGGAGATAACCTGTACGATGAAATGTTATTTGCCACAGGCATCCTTTCGCTGCCGAAAAACTGTAAAGCATTTTTCAGGACATTACAGTTGTCCTCCACTGATAGCTATACGATTAATATAACTCAGACTCATACTATGTCAAACTTTAGCATAGTCATCGATGACTGTTGCGATAGAATTAAGGTTAATAAAACTCTGTTTAAGATTCCTATGGTTAAGTTAGATAGTGTTAATAATTTAGATTCACTCTTACATGCCAGTGTCCATCTCGATCAATCTGAGACTGAGATAAACGAAATCGAGAATTCCAATCATCTCCAAAAATACGGAGTTCATTATATGTCACTTAGTTATATAGTTAGTATTATATTTGTGTTTTATCTGCTGTGTAAGGGTAGAAAAATAATCCTTCAAAAAAATATGTTATCCAGTTGCACTCTTTTCCATAAACGCCGTAACCCGGAAGTTAAACCAGGTTTACCTTTGTCAATAATTGTACCTACTAAGGACACAGCTAGCAACGAATCTTCTATTGCTGAAGCCGAAGATATGGTCCATGTTCAGCATCCAACTCCTCAGAAGAGAAATATCGTACTTACAAGATCCTTATCTAACATAAAATAATCCTGTCATTGAGATCCTTATTCAGGTAGATAGTTAAGAACGTAGGTTAAGTCTAGATCTAAGTTTAATCCTGACAAAGTCTTAGTTTGTGAATCTGGAGCGAGTCCCGAAATTTCACATCACCCTTTCCGTGATGCTCAATCTTAAGGGGGGGGTTGTTATAATCACCTTTCCCTAGAGACTGTATGCATGGGAGAGTGCTGACGTGTCAGTAGGTGCAATCGACACTTGTAGCTTTTTCCCATGGCATGACGCAAGACCAGTCACTCCTTTTCTCAATTCAATATCCGGGCTCGTGAAAGACGGTCGTCTCTATTCTTCTATTTCCATTGTCCAATTTCATTATTTCAATAAATGTGTTAAGAAAAATATCTTTTTTAAAAAGACTCTCCTGACCCGCCCCGTAACAGTACCCAAAGGGTACCAAACGGGACCCTGTTACTAAGACTTCACTGTCCGTCCGTCCGTCTGTCTGTCTATCTGTCTGTCACCAGGTTGTTCTCATGAACCCGTGATAGCTCGGCAGTTGAAATTTTCACAGATGGTGTATTTCTGTTGCCGCTATAACAACAAGTGCTAAAAAAGAATAAAATCAATATTTAAGGGGGCTCCTATACAACAAACATTGTCTAAAGACAGCGCTCGCCATCAAGCGGCCATCTATGTAACCTTCACAGCGCCGCGCCGATGTCATGTCATTAATTGTCAACGCTTCCTGTTGGTTTCTATAGATGGCGCAGTTCTCAAATTCGATCTTTGTGTAATGTTGTATAGATACTGGTACGGGACCCTTCGTTCGCGAGTCTGACTCCCAATTGACCGGTTTTTTTACATAATTATGTTATTTTGATCGATAATAACACAACACGTCCGGGTGTATTTCCATGTTTGTGATGTCCTTGCTTGGTTACCGCAGCAAAGGGTATCCTAGTTTGGGACCAGGACAAGTGATTGTATTGTGTGGAAGTTATATGGTAATAATAATAATAATGAATTTATATAAGGAATTTATATAATAAGGAAGTTATGTAATAATAATAATAAGTACTTAGATATAATGACCAAAGCTAAATGATAAGTAATATATTTAGTTCATTAGGTAGAGGGGGTTCTGGGATTACCGCTCTCGGAGAATTGAACATTTCAACTCTTGAGGATTGAAAAAGAAAATTTAGAGAAACTTGTCTCTATTGACCATAAGTGGACGTGCGGTGCGATTAGGCCAAAGGCCGCAGAAAGCCAAGTTAGGGATAGGCCAATAACGCCGAGTGCAAAGCCTTAAAAACCAAACTAATATAGGTAGTACTATACAATACAGGCTAATCTCAATTCCACCATGATCTTCTAACTTCTTTCCTGAACTGTCTGCAGCAACGCATATGCCCTGCGGACCTTAACCTGCTGGAGCGATGGCAATGGAACCAGCGACACAACCTGACCTTCGCCGGGGATTCGACCAGCGACGGATACCTCACCACGCAGGTGACGCTGCTTTCTTCGCCTCCACATAGTCTTTACACGTGTTTGCAGTGATAAACCTGACGCCGAAAACGGTACCTGTTTCATAATATAACTGCAATGCATGGTTTACTATGACAACTCGATGTCCTACACTGCAAATTCGATCAAGCCACAGATTAACATGTACAAAGACTCGGCTACATCGAATTGTCTTAATAGACTTTGAATTGTGTTGTATGAAACGCGGCCCAGCCTTGCGGGACCGGATCGCAAAAAATCGCCTGATAAAGCCTGTTTAGCGACACGCCGAGTCGAGTCACCAACGGAAAAAAATCCGACTAGACTCTGCTCCAATGGAGGCAAGGACTTACATGCGATGGAGACATGTAAAAATGTAGGTATTCAGGATAACTCCCAAAATAATGCTTGAACCTAAGTATGGGGTATCCCAGGTAATAGGGTACCTAAATCGGATGTTGTAATGTTTTTGCTTCCGTTAAAATATGTACCTAAAACACCATCTTTGCCTTTTTGCACGGATGGCAGAAAGTGGCCGACTACAGGTAGACACAGAACAGAGTAGGAGTGAAGAATCAAGCGAGGCCTTTGTACAGCAGTGAGACACGTATGGCTGACTAACCAAAACTCGTTCCCTATCCTCCAGAATGTTTACATCGTGGTTCTATAGAATATGTATTTTATTCTTTCTGTCCTTCAGCAACTGGCGCAAGGTTGGCGGCAGCGGTATCCCGGGCTGCTTGGCGACAACAGACATGACTATATGGTAAGAGAACTGTGACTACATTATATCAAGATCCGGGCTAGATTTTGGCTATCGGAGAGTTAGATAGAGCCCGGCTAGGGTGCATAATATTAGGGGTTAAAGTATGAAATTGCCGTTTTATTGCAATAGGTTCTTTGAATTGACATAGAATCTTCATGGTTTGAGGTTTTCGAATGAAACTTTTTTCAAATGGTTTCTATGATGTTCTTTTTTTTAAAAATGTGAAACATTTGAATATCGACTTTCAATTGTTTTTGTTATTCAATTTAGACAAGAAAGATGGATACTGCGAAAATTCGAGTGATTATGAGGCACCCATTTTTCGTATTTTTTTTATTTTATTTTATTGAGTCAATATTGTGGGTAAGGTAACGTTAAACCATGCCGCTAATTCCTGGGTAGTTTGACTAGGGTTGGCTTCCACTATCTCTCTTAATTCATCGTTATTCACCTGTGTGGGCGGTCTTCCTCGTGGCTCGTTCTTTAAGTCGAAATTTCCATCACGAAAGCGTTTAAACCAAAATCGCACGGTGCGTTCATTAGTAGACCCCTCTCCAAACGCAGCATTGATATTGCGGGCTGTTTCTGCCGCGTTAGTTCCGCGTCGGAACTCGTATTCAAAAATCACTCGAATTTTCGCAGTATCCATCTTTCTTGTCTAAATTGAATAACAAAAACAATTGACAGTCGATATTCAAATGATTCACATTTTTTAAAAAAAGAACATCATAGAGACCACTTGAAAAAAGTTTCATTCGAAAACCTCAAACCATGAAGATTCTATGTCAATTCAAAGAACCTATTGCAATAAAACGGCAATTTCATACTTTAACCCCTATTAATAACTTGCACACAATGACACAACACAATCCCAAACTAGGATGTGCTATGGTAACCAGGCAAGGACATCACAAACATGGAAATGCACTCAGATTGAGGCCATTTGTACAAATGGTCTCCAGTAGGAATCGAACCCACATCTGCTTTTTATAGTGAAGCGTGATAACCGCCGCGACCAACAAGGCAGTCAGTAGACCGTTGCCAGGCTATCTCTAGCTAAATCCTACCTAGATCTTGGATAAGCCCTTGCTAAATTCTTTAAGTTCGTCAAGCCTTACAGCTAGACCCTGGCTAGATCATACCAAGTAGGTATTCAAGACTGACAATACGTGACACGTGACGTAATTTGTTAACATAACATAACATAAACTCACGCCTGTATCCCAGAGGGGTCGGCAGAGACCAGGGACTGCCACTTGTTACGATCCTGACAGATCACTTTCGCTTCCTCAACATTCATTAGTCGTTGCATGCACGCACGCCGGTTTCGGGTACTTTTTATCTTGCCCTTTGCTAATACATCCCCTATTTGGTCGAAGTATGTCCGTCTGGGTCGTCCCTTACCGGCCCTTCCATCCACATTCGCTCGATATATTTGTTTTGTCAATCTTTCTTCCTTCATCCTCTCCACATGTCCAAACCGAACTGAACGTAATTTGTTCTTCGGCCTTATCCATCCGTCCATTATCGAAGTGAACCACGTTGAAATATTTTGTTTCAGTACAATTACGGCAGCGATAAGGCGTCGCAGACGACGTACAGGACGTTCGCGGAAGGCCTGTTCCGTACACAGGTCGATCAGATCGATGGCCCCAAGTACGACAACGACCATTTACTGAAGGTTAGTTAGAGTTAGTCCCACGTACTACGCAAACTTAGTGTACGCATGTCTATGGAGACCCCGGCACATACGTAATGAAAGCATCCATCTATCTATATTTTGCTTCTTTCACGTCGTAGGTATGTTCTTCATTCTACAATTTCATATTATACATTTTCATCTTTTAGTGCCAATTTTAGCCACTAAGGGGCTCCGGGGAGTGACGCTAGCGACACCGAGGAAAACAAAATCATAACTTTTTTACAGATCGAATTTGCAGTGTCTGTACAATCTCTCAATCATGTCAATAGGGACTTTTAGGGCCCATGGCCTTGAACCTAAGGCAAAAAACCTAGGACTAATAACGCCAGAAACGGCCGTTTTTGGCATGAATGCTATCTAGTCCCAGGTTCGTGATCCTAGGTTCTTTGTCGTGGGTCCTAAACATTACCGTTAACATGATTGAGAGATTGTAGAGACGCTTATTGCAAATAGGTACGATCTGTATCTGTAAAAGAAGATATGTTTTTTTTTTTATTGGTGGCGCTAGTTAGCCCACTTGACATACTTACAGGTTATTTTTTAACCAAGTTCAAGCACAAATATGTTATTTTTTACGATTATTACATTAAAGCCGGTTGTACACTGTTATGCCTCTTTTTATTTGAAATATTTTTTTCTTATTAGTGTTCGTAAGTCTGAATGCCTGAATGAAATTAAATAATTTATGAGCTGTTCAAATTTTGTATTTTACTGATGACAGGAAAGTTTTCTGATTATGATGCTGATGAAAACCGTATTAAAAACTCACCTAGAATTCACATTATTATTAATATCTATATAGTTTTTAATTCTACAGCTTAGATTCTAGGTTGTAGGGTCTAGGGCCTAAAACCTAAGGGCAATGACCTAATACAAGATTAAATTTCCGCTAAAAACCTGAAATTTTCCAAGGCACACAGTTTTCACATCCGGCTGTATATGTAAACTTAGTTTTAACTATCTATGTATTTCTTTGGTTGACTCTGTGTTAAAATTCTTTTGTGTGTTTTGTGTGCAACAAATAAACTGTTTCTATTCTATTCTAATGAACGTACAATGGTCCTGGAAACCAGGGCTGCGTTTCATAAAACTACAATTCATAGTTTATTGTGACAATTCGGTGTAGGTATATTTCATAGCCGATTGTTCCTACTCGTTAATCTTTAGATTAGCCGACTTTGCAATGTAGGTAGATAAGATAAGATAGATAAAACATTTTATTTGCTAAAGCATGGTAAATACATTAAAGTAGCTGGTAAAGTAAATGAAAAGAACATGCATGCTCTACCAGTTAAGGTGTGCAAATATTAGACTGAGAATTAATGTAAATAACAAATTTACAATCTTAGAATGAATAGGTATTAAACACAAACTATCAGTAGGTACCTATATAACTGAAAGTTAGCATAAAATAAATCGAAATGTCATAGAAAATCATGACTTATTTCTTGAAATAGGCCCGTTGCGGAACATTGGTTTTAAATGACACCCAAACTTTTCTCTAATCTGCGAGTCACAACATAAGCTGACGTTTCTTGGCTCTCCACCCGCAGCCATACATGTCCTGCCCGGCCTGGACCAGAGACGTGGACCAGAACAACGAAACGTATGCGCAGCGGCACATCTTCGAGTCTAAACAGGAGTATAGACAGGTGAATGGTACTAAAAGGGGCTCTTAAGCCTGCTGTTACGTCTAGCATCCTGTCCAGCTCGCACAATCAAATTTTTTTTTGTCATTTTAGTAAGAAGTAATTAATATACTTCCTTTTGATAAATGTGGTCTGAGGGTTTGATAGATAATAAAATTACGGACATTTTAAATACATTTTCGTTTCTGTTTACTCAGGGTTTTAAGGGGATCCACTCGACTAACTAGCGCCACGAATAAAAAAAAAGCATATCTTCTTTTACAGATCGTATTTGGAAAAAGTGACTGTACACTCTCAATCATGTTAACAGTGATTTTTAGGACCCACGACAAAGAACCTAGGATCACGAAGCTGGGTAGCACTAGATAGGTAGCATTTATCCCAAAAACGCTATCTAGTTAATGCTATCTAGTCCTAGGTTTTTTGCCTTAGGTTCACGGCCATGGGTCCTAAAATCACTATTAACATGATTGAGAGATTTTACAGACACTTTTTGCAAATTTGAACTGTAAAAAAAGACATGATTTGATTTTCTGCGCTAGTGTTACTCCTTGGAGCCCCTTAATATAGAAAAGTTGTTTCCAAAATAGGTAATTAATTTTAGTATTTATCCCTGAGAGAAAGCCTGTGCCATACAGTGCGACGCATATAGGCGGCTTATGTTATTTATAAAATTTTCTCAATAAAAAACTAGGTACCTACCTAGGTATTATCTATTAAATCCTCGGACCACAATTTATCAAAAGTATAGGTAGGTAGGTACACATTTTATTACAATCGTTAAAAACGTTAGAATGTGCTAGCGAGGCAGCATGTCAGGTATAATAGCGACCTTCATTTATTACATAAGATAAGATAAATAGTTCCGCTTGTCGCACTGTATGTATATCCGGTCACCATGGTCCTACGTCATTTCGTCTTTTCAGCGATACTTGGTTGTCCACCCGCGAGTTGAAGCCCAACAGACGTCCCTCATAAGGACCGTTGTCTTAAAAAATAAAAGATGTGTTTTTATATTTTTTTTTCGAGAAAAAAAAGTAATTAGAATCTCCTCAGTCCTGACCTTGAAAATAACAATTGAAGACCATTGTTATTTTCAAGGTCAGGACTGAGAAGGTTAAGAGCCACGACCAAATATTTCGACTAAGTCGGCTTTAGTTAATTTTTAGAGCGAAAAAGAAGAATCGTTAACGAAACCGGAAGTACGTCACTTTAAAGGAAGTCCGCCATCGACTGAGAGCTTACAATGTAAAAATTACAAGCTCTGTGACATCCTGTCAATTTCTAGTGATAACATATATCTAGAACTTTGTAAATAATTATTTACGTTGTAGTTTGTGAAACTGCAACCGCGTTTGAATAAAATCCAGTGATCCTTTAGGTACGTCATCGGTCATCGGTCCTTCGGCAGATGTGACCACTGGCCAGCCCACTGCCACTTCAGCTTGCTAATCTTATAGGCTCAATCAATCACCTTATGATCGGAAACAATAAAATAAATATTACCTCCATCTCCAGATGATCTCCAACATATCTCTGCGTCTCGGATTCAACTACGACGTAGATGCGGCGACCATCAAGCGGATGTACCTCATGTGTCGCTACAACAAGGCCTGGGACGTCATACAGATGTCGCCTTGGTGTTCAGTAAGTACCCTGGAAACACGCATGGCAATTGCGCCCATCCTCCACCCTCTCTCTCTCTCTGATAGAAGGTTAGAGCTTCCTGAAGTGAAGCGCATTAGGTTGCTGCAGCCAACAATCACTACTGTCCACTTGACGTCATGAATCGTGGTAGGTATATATAATACGCGACAAATACATAACTAAACAAATGACTTCATACCATTCCCCCTCTAAAAAGCACTTTTAATCACTTGGTGTTTGATTTTAGAACACACCAATATATTCGACCTCAATGCTATATATACAACCCCACAGAACATTGTTCTGTGTACAACCCCATTGCGCAGAAAATTGTCGATACAAATTACAAACTCCTTGTGCGAAGAATACTCGACAAACTTAGTTATACAAACTCCTTGTGCAAATAACTCCTCGAGATTTGATTGATCTACATTCTCGACAAGGAGTTTAGCATTAGAATAAAAACTCGCTACGCTCGTGATTCATCTATGGCTCTCGCTTTAAACTCGTCCTCTACTCAGTAGGTAATTGCATAATAACTATTGCTTCGTATTTCAAGAGTCACTGAATGCGCGGAATGAGACGTAGAATTCTTCGGACTTCAGTTTAGTCTAATAACAAATAATAATAAAGGCATGTGCCCTACAGTGGGACGTATATAGGCATGAAATAAAAAATATTTGCTCTTACGGGTCCGCCGCGAAATCATAACGATTTTGTTCAAGTTATCTGACGGACATTATAGCAAGGGTGCAAATGGCACTAAGAGGAAAGTCGAAGAGGAACTATTGCATCCAGTAATATGGGTCTTCATTTGCTCCAAGAAATATTATAGGTCTTTACAAAACCCTAACACACTCCGGTGGCGACCATAAGACGCCCGAATGATAATATACCTATTATATTATTTTTATAACTTTTGTGCTCATATAATTTGTTGATGATTAGGGCCGACTTGCACCACTCTTAAATATCACTTAAGTCGCCATTTAAATTGACTTTTGTACATATGAAGAATTTTAGGTAAATGCTGTTTAAACCTTAAGAAAGTGGTGCTAGTCGGCCTAAGTGAAGAATTTTTGGTGAGTATACAGAAAAAAATTTTTCTTTCTTACTCATGTTTTTTGAAACTAGTGCCACCGGGTTTTAAATCATGGTCAAAATGGCCCCTTAAATTTTTGTAAGGAATTCAAAGTCTAAAAGGATCCACAAGTCTTTGTAAAAATAAATTGTTATTGAGCAATGGGACCGGGTCCAGTGATTGTGTTGTGTGGAAGTTTTTTTTTAGTTACCTATACTGGCTTTCATGGTACCTACATAATATTTAATCAATCAATCAATCGTTCAATTTTCTAATAGCCAGCATGTCAACCAAAAAGGAGAAAACTCTTTGGTAAGAAGAAAAAACAAGCTTCATTTCTTCTTTCACGCTTCTAACCGTGTCACACTGTGTCACATGAAATGGAAATAACCATGCGTAATTCCAGCCAGTTTCAGCAACCAATTTCTATCCAAGGAGGTTTTATCTGTCACTATCACGTGATCTGATTCTTCACGATAATTATATCCGTGTCAGAGGTCGGTGGGCCCAAAAAAAAGTTTAACGCACCTAACAGCTGGTTCATCTTCTCAGGCTTTCACGCGCGAAGACCTGCGTCGCTTGGAGTATGCAGATGACCTAGAAAGCTACTACAAGTACGGCTACGGCTCTCCGCTGAACCAGAAGGTGGCCTGTCCCCTGGTTAAGAATATGGTGGACTTCTTCAAGATTCAGGTGGAGCGAGCTGGTGAGAAAGATTGACCTATTTACTTACATAATCGAATCTTATACGTCTACAGAATCGCTTTCCGGTACGGTTACCTAGCTCTATGTCTGTCGCCAATTTTACTGTCATCATCATCATCAGCCATTTGATGCCCACCGCAGGACATAGGCCTCCCTCATGGTTTACCAAGCTTCCCGGTCTTGTGCCTCCCGCATCCAGCGACTCCCCGCCACCTACGCCCCCGGGGCCTGCCCACGCTGCGTCGCCCGGTCCGCGGTCGCCAGGTCAGAACTCTTTCGCCCCAACGGCCATCAGTTCTCCGAGCTATGCGCCTCGCCATGTGTCATGTGCTCAGAGGCCTAATTATACGCACCAAATCCTGAGCGATTCCAATCGCCTAACTGTTAAATTTCATACTAATTTGTTGTTATTGTACATCAGCTCCTATACTATACAATAAAGATTATTTTTATATTATCTTCACAATCCCTCAGACACGCCGCAGCAGCCGCGCGCTCTCATCAACTTCGGTGACGCCGCGTCTCTTCTGCTTCTCCACACGGCGCTGGGCTCGCGCCGGGGGGTCACTCCGCTCACAGGGGACAACTACCGCACGCAGTCGCAGTCTCGCAAGTGGACCACCTCCACTATGGCGCCCTTCAACGGGAATTTGGCTGCCATCCTCTACAGGTACGTCAATATAAACTAGATAGGCATCCTCTATCTCCAGGTACGTTAAGACAAATAATAATAACCAGGTCAATAAAACTACACAAAACAACAACGAAAAACGGAAGAAGTAGGCTATGACCCAAGACGCAAACGGCAAAAGTTAGCGTACAAGACACGAGCAACGATATACCTAATCGAATCTTCGAGGGTGTTACATGGAGAAACATCTGAATGCCGAAG
This sequence comes from Yponomeuta evonymella, assembly GCA_963969515.1. Lineage (NCBI taxonomy): Eukaryota > Metazoa > Arthropoda > Insecta > Lepidoptera > Yponomeutidae > Yponomeuta > Yponomeuta evonymella. Next base: position 4,967,651 of record OZ018354.1, read on the forward strand.
AGAGTGAGAGAGCAGAGAGACGATCTCTACTTCTCCTTCAAACAGCGCTAGGAGTGACTCAACTCACAGGGGAGAACTACCGCACGCAGTCGCACTCCCGCAAGTGGACCACCTCCACTATGGCAATCTTCGCCGGGAACCTGGCTGCCATCCTCTACAAGTACGACAAACAATAATAGCAGGCAAAACGACAAGACTATACGAAACACAAGAAGTGGGCAAGCAAAAACGCAAAAGAGTTTGGCGTTTTAAGTAGGAAGTGATTAAAGACGAATTGACGAATACACGCTGATGAGTTCGATCGGGGAAAAGCTGTGCACTTGGCTCCAGATGGCTCCGCCAAAATTACTTGGTATTTCTTGTAGAAAAAATAGAGTCAGGAAACCTGAGTGGCAGAGGTGATCGTATACCTAATAGGTGGTTATTAAGCCCATTCTCTCTCACTGAGAGGAATCCTGTGCCATGGAGCTGGACAGGGAAAGGCACTTATATAAATGTCAACATCTCCTTTCAGATGCAACACAAACAGCAACTACCAGATCACAGAGGAGTTCCAGGTTCTCTTTCTGGAGAACGAGCAGCAGATGTACCTGGACGACTGCCGGGTAGGCCTCTGCCCCTGGTCTGTGGTCAAGCAGCGCTACGGAGCCCTGGCCGACGACTGCAACGGGGTCTGTAATGCCGCGGCGACGATGACCGGGTTCACTGGACTAGGTTTGGCACTAGTCGCGTTTTTTGTTAGGCTTTCGGTGTAAAATCTGAGGTAGCATTGTCTGAGTAGTGCTTCGTCTTAACGCCCGCTAAGTCCGCTGTTAGATACCTCTGGCATACTGTCTGACTTGCATAATCTAACATTTTTAATGATTTTAATAAAATTTGTTTACTTTTCGTAAATGCGGTCTGAGGGTTTTACAGGCAATAAAATTACAGAAATGTAAACTACCTTACATTTTTGATTTTCTATAGTTTGATAAAAATAGAAGTTTTGATAAAAGTTTGAGTAGGTAAAGTGGTTTACAAAAATATTAATTATAGTATCAAACATGCTCAATTAATAACTTGGTACAGGATAGGAAAAATATATCTTGAATGTCCGAAATTTTATTATCTATGAAACCCTCAGAACACAATTCTCAAAAGTATATTAATTTGTTTACAATAATTTGAGATGTGTTCCGAGGGTTTGATCATCATGATGATGATGATGATGTTCAAACCCTCAGACTACATTTCTTAAAAGTATACTAATTTCTTTACAATAATTTAACGGTCTTATTTATAAAAGCTCGATTCCTTAAAACACTTCAAAAACGCCGATTAAAATAGTCTATAGTATAGACTTTACACGGAAAAGATGTAGCCACAGATTAAATAAACAGAAATTTAGATTGGTTTTAGAAGAATCATGTTTTTACAAATAAGGCCGTGCCTGCAACAGCAGCCTCAACGTGCATCCACTCCACAAATAGTGAGTAAATGGAATCGGAAATGTTAGATGGTTCTATTTGATGCTCGTTTGAACTTTAAATGGAACTTTGTAATAATCAACGGAGCTACGCGACATCACGATAAAGATGTATGAAAATCGATTTTTGTAAAATCTGTGGCGTTACGTGTGTCCATTTTAGTCATACTTCGTTCTATATTTTCCTACTAAGATCACAACCAAGTATTAACATTACAAACGACAATACATTGTTCACAGATACGATCTTATTTATAGACAGGATTCCTTAAAACACTCCTCAAAGTCAGCTTAAATAGTCTGTGGTAAAGGGAAAGACTAAACCACATATTATTTAAACTGGCTCTGAAGTGTTTTAGAGAAATCATCTTTTTATAAATAAGACCGCTTTACGATAACGTCGACAGTGTAAAACTTGATCTGATGTTGTGTGTAAGTACTATTGTAAACTTATAATTAAGTGTTAGTATCAAAGATATAATATATACCTGCATGTAGGTTTCTTAAGTAGTTTCACTGTCATAAACTTAAACAAACATAACTGATGCTCTCAGAGTTTGATAAAAACTCAAAAGTAAAACTAGAAACCATCAGACGAAATACGGTTAACACGCGTTCGAAATAAGAAAGATTGTTCAGTGTAAAAAGGGCAGTCGGCAAAACAAATCTGAACAAACGGTAAATAACAATTGCGGCATCTTCTCACAAAATATAGCTCTTTGTAGGAGCTAATCTTTTGAGCTTTTAAGTTTGTCAGTTATTAAAGTCATTAAGCTTTTACCTACCGTGAGGAATGTTTAGTAGTTAACAATCTGTAGTAAGCTAACTCATTTTCTCTATTTAAATAATTTTTGTTAATTCTGTTTTTCCCCCTTTATAAAATAAAAAAATAAATAAAAATCTACAACAAATCTCAACCACGAGTGTCAAATATTGCCATCAAAGGGCAAGGCAGAAAGTATTTTAAAATTAATCTGAGTTTTATAAGACACACATTTCTTATCTATAGTCGCTTAGTTCCCCTGCTGTCCTGGTGGTGGACTACGGACTCATGAAATATGGCTAAAATGAAATTAATCTGTGATTCGGCGAAAACGGATTAAAAGTTGTTGGTAGCGGACAGCAGCGGAACTAAACAACTATAGAAAAGAAATGTATGTTTTGTGAAACTTGCCCATTAGCTCAGTTGAGAGAGCGCTGGCACGTTCAGCCGGAGGTCGCGGGTTCAAGTCCCGGCACGGGTGGAATTTTTAGCCTCTAAATAGGTTTTTAAAAAACTTTTAAAATACTTATTGCCTTACCCTTTGATGTCAATATTTGACACTCGTGGTTGAGATTTGTTGCCATATCCGAACATAAAGTTTTTTTTATGAATCCAAGAGTTCACGATACCTCTATATCTATACGATCATAAATTCAATTATCTGCCACCTTTCCTAGTCTGTTTTTAATTCGATGAAAAAAAAAATACTGTCACTTTGGCATGTGCCGAGGTCGTAAACCATCACAACCCATTACATTTGTTGACGTAGGTACTCTACAAATAATAATATATCGCGCGTTGTCTTGTTCTATACTAAATCCGATCGCAGTCGTTTGTGGACGCGGGTTGCATGTTGGATATTGTGTGGAAAAAATATCGCATATTATATTAACGCCGTCGTCTGTGACGGCCATAAATCTAAGGCTCCAATGAAATCTATGCCAATAAAAACTCTGCTATCAAAACAAAAGTAAAAAGATCTTTTAACTATACTATATAAATCACTTTCACATGTTGCATCTACTCATGTGGACTCCAAAACTAGCCGAAATTGTCTAAATCACAAGGGAACACGGGAAACAGCATTCGCGGAACCAAGAAAAAAAAAACGGGATGTTTGAAAATAAATTACCTACGTCTTTATGAATGTGTCAATTTGTCAAACAAACCTCAAATCCAATGTTATCAAGATCCAAGTGTTGCCAATACGTAAAAAACCAATAATCCCATATTACTTCCAAATAAAAATTGTGTGTTACGTTAGTGTTTTTTAAAATAACTTTCTTTTATGGGTAACTAAATATAATGTATTCGATGCAATAAGGTTTTTGGCCACACGAGTCTACTTTTTTACAGTAAAACAAAAATGTATCGATATAATAGGGGTTAAAGTATGAAATTGCCGTTTTATTGCAATAGGTTCTTTGAATTGACATAGAATCTTCATGGTTTGAGGTTTTCGAATGAAACTTTTTTCAAATGGTTTCTATGATGTTCTTTTTTTAAAAAATGTGAAACATTTGAATAAGTATCGACTTTCAATTGTTTTTGTTATTCAATTTAGACAAGAAAGATGGATACTGCGAAAATTCGAGTGATTTTTGAATACGAGTTCCAACGCGGAACTAACGCGGCAGAAACAGCCCGCAATATCAATGCTGCATTTGGAGAGGGGTCTACTAATGAACGCACCGTGCGATTTTGGTTTAAACGCTTTCGTGATGGAAATTTTGACTTAAAGAACGAGCCACGAGGAAGACCGCCCACACAGGTGAATAACGATGAATTAAGAGAGATAGTGGAAGCCGACCCTAGTCAAACTACCCAGGAATTAGCGGCATGGTTTAACGTTACCTTACCCACAATATTGACTCACTTGCGTCAAATCAATAAAATAAAAAAATACGAAAAATGGGTGCCTCATAATCACTCGAATTTTCGCAGTATCCATCTTTCTTGTCTAAATTGAATAACAAAAACAATTGAAAGTCGATATTCAAATGTTTCACATTTTTTTAAAAAAAAGAACATCATAGAAACCATTTGAAAAAAGTTTCATTCGAAAACCTCAAACCATGAAGATTCTATGTCAATTCAAAGAACCTATTGCAATAAAACGGCAATTTCATACTTTAACCCCTAATATAATGGTAACACTGCCTCTTTTTTTGCATCGAATTAAAAACCAGACTTTAGTGCTTGTGAAAAAGACAGCTTTACTTCTCAATAATTGTAGCAGAAATAACTATTTAACCAACTTCAGCCTGGTATCCTTTTTACTCTCGCACATTCTAACATTGCTAATAGTTAGTTGTACAAGAATAAATACTTTTGATAAGATAATGTGTGAGGCGGCACTAGAAAAGAAACATTACGGACATTTGAGACAAAGAATAAAAAATAACACACAATCACAAGGCGGGACCAAGCTAGGTACCTCACATTGAGTTGAAGAATAATTGAATTTGGTTCCAGTCTGCTTAGTAGTTAATGGGCAGCGGTCAGGTTGCTGGTTATTTTTAATTTTAGTTTTTTTATTTTATTTTCATATTAGTGATTCTGGTAAAATTTTCTGGTGCCTCCTCAGAACAAATTCGTTAAGACTCATTCATTTGGAATCATTAAAATTGTTCGAATGTTCGAGCTTGAGGGGTGCCAAGGAAGTAATTTGTCATTTTGTATTAATAACACATCTTTACTTAATATTTGGTGAATCTCACCGCAAGTAGATAGTTATCTTGTGTGTAAATGTTGATTGTTAATCATAATAATTGTTATAAACTGTAGAACCCGTTACTGTTTTAAATATTACATATTTTTGTTGTTGTGTTGACACGTAGTGCGATCATGATATAGAAGTTAGAATCAATAAAACACTGAATAAACAGACATTTTTAAATGTGACTGGTATTTTTTTCACCCCTCTTTTTTCCAAAGCACCGTTAACACAGATTAAGTAAGTTAAAAAACTTGGACTGTAATTTTAAAATGCTTTACTCTTAACTTTATTTTTTTCTATATAAAAATATCAATATATTAATGATTATTACAAAGCAATTTGTAATGATGGCGTTACAAATATTTTTAGATAGATTATTTAACTGTGTACTTGATTTCTTTATAGTTTACTTTATTGTAGTAATGTCTAAATTTTTTTACTATGATTTTACGTTTGTAAAATTACAATCACAATAAGTAATTGAATAACCTACATTTTTGTATTCCACTTTTCTAAACCAATTTGCGTGCATTACTGTATGGTTTGGGCCGTTATATCATTTAGTTTTTAACAACCTTTTATTTGACCCTTTCTTAAAAAGGTACAATAGTGTGTACATTCACAGCCATGCTTTCAAAGCATGAAAATATCTGAAATTTATACATAACGCAAAAACTTACACAATTCATACACTTCAAACTCTCGGCGAAATGTTACTTGTAGCATTGCGTGAATAGAACGCCTATACTGGCAGGCTTTCCCTAACAATTTACGCCATTCCTCTTTCTGTCCCACTCTATCGTATTTAAAACAGTGACAAGGGAAACAACGTCACCATGACGTCAAATCGCGTAGGAAAGTTCGCCAATGTGGGCGTAGCTATTCTGCCATCATCACAGCTGCCCGTCGTCACAAGCGTTCAGTAACAAACCATCGCGACACGCACTCAACACAATTTGATAACCTAGCTATAACACAGAATCACGTACCCTCGTGCGCACTGCTCGAGCTCACATTTCGTGTCCTCTTCCCTGAACCCGTCGTCGACTTGTTCTTTGGCCTCTTGCGGGCCTCACTATCGTCCTCACTGACACTGTTACACCTAGGTTTGGGGCTCAGCAAGGTCTCCGAGCTCACTGAGTCTCTCTGACTCTTCTTCCGCTGACGTTTAGGCACGTTTTCGCCTATCAGCATCTCGTTGAAGAGCCGCTGCCTGCCTTCGAAGTACATGTTGTATCGCTGAACCAGGTCGGGGTGTTTGGCCTCGAAGGCCGTGTCTGGTGGCAGGATGAGCTCCCAGCCGGTGTCGGCGCGGTACTTGGCGACGCTGCGGATGATCTCGACGACGTCCTGCGGCGGGAGGCGTACGGCCGCCGCCACCTTGCGCCGGTCCACGTAAGAGTGTTGTGTGAACAGGTACAGCTGGGGTTGGTGGCAGAAGGAGCGGTCTTAGTGGAAAGCTGTTGGTTTGCGAGTTTTATTCAGGATACATAAAAAGATCCGTAGACGAACGAAAGTCGCCGACATAGCCCAGCGGATTAGTAAGTTGAAGTAGCAGTGGGCGGGGCACATAGCACGCAGAACTGATGGCCGATGGGGCCGAAAAGTTCTCGAATGGAGACCACATATCGGCAAGCGCAGCGTAGGACGACCAGCCACAAGATGGACAGATGACCTCATCCAAGTGGCAGGAAGACGCTGGATGCCAGCCGCTTCCAACCGGTCTTTTTGGAAATCCATGGAGGAGGCCTATGTCTAGCAGTGGACTTCTTGTGGCTGAATGATGATGACGACACAAAAAGACCCAACAGGTGACAGTCTTTTTACAGGGCTCGTAACTTACCACATGATCCCTAGCAGCAGCCAGCAGTTTCAGAGGCACAGCCGAAGGCCTGGTGTAGAGGTCTGCCGATCGCGCCGTCCATAGTCCCTTCACACAGCACGCGACGCCGCTCAGCGCAGAAAGGAGGGACGTCTCATTAAGGGGGCCGTCTTCTGTGCGTATCAGCGTTCGTAGGTCGCTGAAGGTCATCAATTTCGCTGCGTGCAACGGAAAGTTGGTTACGATTTTTGATTCTATGCTTTGTGGACGGTCAGAGGAAAAATTCTGCTTCAAATGCGCGAGACTTCAGTCTTGTGAATGCTGGGATTGGGCACAAAACCCAGAATGGACTAATGATTTGAAATCGCCAATCCGTGGTGGGCCCGCTTGGTAACTAAGCCCATACCAGTTCAAGTTCGTTTAATCATATGATGTATCGTGTATGGTATGTGAACGACGAGACCATATGATTAATCAACGGCTTATGATACACACACTAGTTACACCGCCGAATAGGGCGTAGAAAAGTGACAGACCTATATCAGAAGTGGAATCCTTGCAAGAGACCAGCAGCAGTGACATAAGAGCACAATTCAAAATGGATGCACCATGCAACAGTAGCTGCTTAATCAGGACTTGAGGCGGTGGCACGAACTTAAGGCACAATTGGACATTTTAAATTTTTGCAATAAAATGAATAAATTTTTGATAAGTGTAGTCTAAGGCTATGATGCATAATAAAATTACGGACATTTCTATATTTTTGTTTTCCTATCATCATCAGCCCCTTGACGTCCACTGCAAGACAGAGGCCTCAGGTTATGGAAACCATGAGAGGTCTTGCCATAATCGCCACGCTTGGCAGGTGGGTAGGCGATCGCAGTATGGGGTTGGAATCTCAGGAAGACGCTGCTGCCCGTCTCCTGGTAATTTATTTCCCTAGTCGCCTTCTACGACATTCACGGGAGGAAATGGAGTGACGTAGTCTTTAATAAAGAAAAGTTGTTTCTAAAATTGATAATTTTGGAATCTTCTTAATCAAAAGCTAGGTATGGAAAAATAGTGTGCTAAACTTAGTACGAAAACAATTGTTATTTTCAAGGTCAGGACTTAGAGGCTGCAGTGGGACGTATATAGGCTGGCTGCTCATGATGGGAAAATTCGACGAAATTAAATTGAGCCCAGTAATCACACTGACAGATATAAGGTTAATGGACTCACCGTGCAAAAGTATCTGCTTAATCTGGTCGTGGGGCGGCGGCGGTGCGACGGCCGCCACGTCGGCCTCGTCGGGCGGCGGCGCCGGCACCAGTCGCCGCACGTACTGGCGCGCGCGCAGCCCCAGCGAAGACCCGCTCGAGGGGTTCGCGCTGAACAGCTTCAAGCGCTCCAGCTGCGGACGGGGCAGCGGTTGCAAAAGTGCTGATTGGACACACGGAGCGGTTGTTGAGAAGGGACAGCTCGGACGGATAAAGGGACGGCTGTGTCTTGGACACTTCCAGTACGCACGGAAATTGACGAGCGGAAGCTAGGAAGTTTGAATAAAACGTGTAGCCAGCAAAAGAGCGGTGGTAGCCTAGTGAGTGGAGCATTGGACTCGGAAGCGAGAGACCCAGGTTCGATTCCCAGTGCGGGCATGTACCCATGACTTTGTTTTCTAAATTATGTACATTTGTGAAGTTATAGAAGCAATGCCACTCGCTAACTGTGAAGGAAAACATCGCGAGGAAACCTGAGCGCCTGAGCTACTCACATACCTCAGCGTTTGAAATCGCCAATCCTCGGTGGGCACGCGTGGTGATTAAGCCCATACTCTCTACCTGAGAGAAGGCCCGTGCCCTACAGTGGGATGTATATAGGCTGCTTGTGTTGTGTGTGCGTGTAGCCAGTTTATTCACTTTTTGAGCTATGACCTTAAAATTAACGATTAGCGGCTGGCGAGGTGATCGATTAGTTTATCCTGCAAGTTTAAATTAAACACCCCAGTGTCCGTAGCGTAGACGTCACCACGACGAGCGCGCAGCCCCAGCGAAGACCCGCTCCAGGGGTACGCGCTCCCGCTGTGACGCGTTGAGATAGAACGGTCATTGCAAAATAAACATATTTTTACAATGGCAACTCTAATACTAATGCAGGTAATGATTAGACTAATACTAATTGAATGCCTCGTTGGTCTAGCGGTATCACGTCAGATTGCCAAGCCGGAGAGGTCGTGGGTTTCATTCCCACTGGGGGCCGCCGCACATTTGTACAAATGGCCTCAGTCTGGGTGTATTTCCATGTTTGTGACGGCCTTTCCTGGTTACCATAGCACGGGGGAATCCTAGTTTGGGACCAGTACAAGTGGTTGTGTTGCGTGGAAGTTATTATTATCACTAATACGTAATACTACTTAAAAGGTGTTGATTGGACTGGACAAATACGATGTCTTGGACCTTTCCAGTAAGCTTGAAGTTTGACGAGCAGATAATAAGAAGTATGATTCAAACTTAGCTACTTTAATAACTTTTTGAGCTACGAAATTAACTTGAAATTAACGGCTAGCGGACTGGCAACCGATTAATTTGGCATCCTTTGAATCAAACTTTCCCAGTTGCCCTTAGACGTGCGGCGACTCGCGTCGACACTTAATCACTGGACAGAGCTTAATCCTGGATAAATATAGATAAAAATATAGTAAGATAGAGTTATTTCAAAGATACAAAAATAAGACACACATATCGGAAAAAATGGTAGGTGAGTTAATTAATCTGGTCAAAGATACAATTGCGCATTTCTATTCTATAATACAAGCTATGTTCTTACGTCGGCGTGGTCCGTGTGCGAGTGACGCCACATGGCTTGGAACCACGGCTCTTCGGCGCTGCGTCTCGATATGAACTCGAACGACTTCTCGCGCGCTTTCTTCGCCACGTCAGTCTCTTGCCGGGCGAATCGCACCGTCACCTGCGATGAAAATGTATTATTTATTTAATTTCCCACTAGAATCTTCACTAATATTATAAACGCGAAAGTTCGTATGTATGGATGGATGTTTGTTACTCTTTCACGCAAAAACGGCTGAACGGATCCGGATGAAATTTTGCACAGAGATAGATTATAGTCTGGATTAGCACATAGGCTATTTTTTATGCCGGAAAAATATACATCAAAATTACCACGCAAACGAAGTCGCGGGCAACAGCTTGTGAGTAATAAAACTGAAGGTGGAGTGAGCTAGGACAAATAACAAGCGTGACATTGTGTGACAAGGATTCCCAACCACTCCACGTCCTAAGTTTCGTGACGCCACATTTAAAAAATATAATTAATAATTCATTGTTTTGTAATTCTTTCAATGTTTTATATGATGTTGAAAATATTTAAAAAGTATTGAAATGCTAATAATTATTTATGATACACATGCGGAAAGTAGTTAGTTAATACGAATAAGTGCCACAGAGTGAAAACACGAACGCAGCGAATGTTTTCAGTGGCACGCATTCGGAATTACCTTTTACGCTCACACATACAACATTTTTCAATGTATTTTGCGAGGAAATAAAATAAAAATATAAATACAAATAACCCATTTATTTGATGTAGGTAACTTATTACCTAGTGAAATTAAAAGTAATTTCAGTAGTGTTTTATTTAACGCGTGCTCTAAAGTCCCCTTTTCGCAAAATGTGTTTACACAAAAAAGAACGCTTTACGAGCAATTGCATTGAAAAAGTAATTTCGGAACTGCTGTTTTAATTTAACAATTAGTAGTGGTGAAATTGGAAAATATGTGACCCACTGTGGCAAGTATGGGAGAGGGGACACTAATCACGAAATTTGTGTGACGTACTTTATGGATGACCCCTTACCATGACAATTCAATGTAAATGAGTGCTGCAAGTAAAACAAAAAAAAAAATACAATGACATTTATTTGTTTCCTCAGCTCTCTATGTTAAGGAAACAAGTAATTATCAATTTCGAAATGCTCGTACCTGTTGAGCTTCCGTCTCCTCGGCTTCCTCATCAGAATTGTCAGCCTTGTCAGAGTCCTTCTTTCGTTTGTCTTGTTTGTCAAAGTATGAATAGGACGGCCTCAGTTGCACTATACCTGATGAAAATTAATTACAAAATTAAATTTTCTCTTGGAGAATGACCGCCCTGCAGCGGATGCTATACCATGGTTACGATCTAGGTAGACCTGAGAATTTCGCTAAGTAAATAGTTAACTGTAGTGCTGTGTCTTCTAATTGCACAGAAAAGAGCGTCTACAGTAAGCGAGTGGTATTGCCACGAAAAATGTACAAATGTAACTCAGATAACAATGTCATTTGTACATGCCAAAATCAAACTGAGGATCTCTTTGATGTCAAGCAAGCGTTAAACCAATATTCTTCGACGTAAACAATGTCTATTATGATGTAAGAGCTATAAATTATTATTAAATTATCATCTAAATACCCTGAATAGGAGTGCAATGAAGCTCCTTATCCTGCAGTATAGCCACAGCATACCGTTCGGCCTCCACACAAGTGTTACTGCTTTCATACACTATTTTGTCCATGATCCCTTCCTTGAAATACTGCGACCGCTCTTTTTCCTTGTCTCGGGTGTAACGGGATTCCTGAGATATAGAGTAACAATATGAAATTAGGTAGTACTCATACTGTACCAGGGTAGAAGAACAATAATACGATAGTGATATAGGCATGGTGGGCAGGGCACATAGCTCGGAGAACTGACGGCCGTTGGGGCGAAAAAGTTCAGACCTGGCGACCGCGGACTGGACGACGCAGCGAAGGAAGGCCCCCCCACCAGATGGTCTGACGACTTGGTTACGGTGGCGGGGAGTCGCTGGATGCGGGCGACACAAGACCGAGAAACTTGGAAAACCATGAGGGACGCCTATGTCCTCTATTGGGCGTCGAATGGCTGATCTACTTTCATCACTGATAATAACATAACGTAATCATCAGAAACATAACTTTCGAAAAGCACATGCTGCAACGCGCAGAGTAACGCGTATTGTCTACACTTCTTTGTAATTCTGCCAGTCCCGCCAGCGGGATCCTATGAAATTCTCAACTGAGATAAGTCCCGCAAAATGCATGCGGGATCCAGGTATCCCGAAACTGCATTCCCTAGGTCTGCCTTATAGTTATGAGGTTACATGGTGAATATTTGTGTGGATATCTGAGGATAAACACTGATATTAAGGCACATAATTGTGTGACAGAGTGAAATTCTTTGTTAAATACAGCACTAAAAGCTGTATTTAATTGTTAATAGATGTAAAGTTGTATTTTTAGTTCAAGAAAAGCTTAACGGTATTATTTTGTTAGGAAATAATTAATCAGTTGTAATTAGGTCGAAAATTGAGCAGTAGGTGACTTACAACTAACTCAATGAGCTTATGATTCCTCCTGAACCCATTACCTGTTGTCCATCAGTGTTGAGAGCGATCTGTTCTCCTTTAGAGCTGCAAAACTTGTCGCTATAAGTATCCAGACCGACCTCAAGCCGAACCATCTGGTTTTTAGGCTTGACAGAGACATTCAATATGTTCGTGTCATTCCAGTCGCGAGTGGCCGGTCGAACTGGATATTGGTATATGTACAGGTGTTTGGCCAACGTCTGTGATAAAAATACCGGAATCTGGAAGCAAATTATCACATAAAATGCCACGAAAACTCGACTTCCTCGGACAATAACATAACCTTTACGAAACCACGTTGTATATTCAAATTGACTAATGACTCACCTCCTGAACTACAGGATCATCTTCCTCGTCCATTTTGCAAATGTGTTTTGCCAAGAAAACACTACAATTACGAATACATCACATTTATTACAATAAAATTAATTCTCCCGATGTGTTTCGAATGAACATGGAAACTTTGACATATAATTGACCGAATGATGGAAATAGATAGACTTCGTTTTTTCATTAAAAATCATTCATTCACTTACACAGAGTAGAAAATATTATGAAGCTTTAGCTTTAATCGATCGATTTAGATGACATCACATAGCGGCGGCAAGGATGTTCTTGAGCGGCGGTACTGGCCAGAAAATATTATTTGTTTTTCTGTGTCAATAATAAATGCCGCCTCAAATGCAGCTTCATTTAAAATCAACATATTTTAAAATAAATAATAAGCAATGGTAAAACATGAAGATTAAATTATAACTGGGTGTTTATGTTGAAGAATTTATTTGCGTAAGGAAGACCTATTTGAAATCAGCCACAATGTCTGATATGATAATAAATGGTTAGAAAAACTTACTATTTATATTCTCTTGAAAATCTATGACAATCCAAATACATTTCACCACTCTCGGCAAAAATCCTTTGCTTTGAGTGAGACTAAACGGAAGGCATTTGTGTCGCGCACGTAACCCTTTGTGGTGAGAACGAGTCCAATAGTTTGAGCGAACCTTCAATGAAGTTACAGCATTTTGTACCGTCTCATTTTACAGATTCCGTCCCTGTGGATAAAAAATGGGGTGAATTAATAAAGTACAATATATTTATTATGAAAATAATTGAATTTGTAAGTATTTGTGACTAGGTATCTATTAAGTTGAGCTAACTTTTTTGACTGAAATTATAACCGTGAATCTCACGGCTAGGTAGACACTCATCTTAGTACTCAAATCATGAGCAATAGACAAAAAAATTAAGTAACAAAAAACTTGTGTCTGCATTAGTTAGCCGCAAAAGAAGTATATCTGAAATCAAAAATCTAAAGAAAAAGCTTCATTACATCTTGAGACGCGGCGTAAACGCTACCTTCTCTGCATAAAGTCAACAACACGTCAGCCTTTGGAACGAAAATATAAAGGTTAAACGTCTGTCAAACTGTACATGATGGAGAAGACGTGCGGCATAAATGAATGTTAGGTACCCACTTTATATGGTTAATTAAGTTGAAATCAGACGATTCACTTGCATGGACGTTCAGATACATAGATAGATAGATAAATGATTTATTTCCATAAGAGACACACACGTATACAAAGCATCACATATTAATTCACAAAGTAACAGCACAAAGTGAACATAGACAAAAACAGAAGCATGATGTTACAAATATAGCTCGAGATTTTATGCGGTACGGTAAGTACCTATTGATACGATAAGAATGAATAAAACGTAACAACGTGGGTATGGCAAATGCAAATGAGTTCCGACTTGGGACGTGCTGAGAGTTTAGAAAAAAAACTCCACCACTGATATTCTGCCGAAACCTAGTGTGAACGGCGCGCGGCGTGCAGAGCCTTAAAAAGTGAGGCTGGTAAATTGGTGGGAAAAAGGTATTGATTAATTAAGTAAGCCAGTGTCCTTTCCCTTTCCTTTCCTACTGGGCACTCTGGGCACGTGCCCAAGGTCGCGCAATTAATAGGGGCCCCTTTGATCCTGCCAGATCACCAAACGATTACTCATATTTATTGAGAAAGTACTTACAAAAATTAAACAAAATATATTTTACGTTGAAAATTTGAAAATGAAAATTTTAGAAAAGGGTTAAAAGAGTGGTTACTGGCTTCCAAACTAGGATTCCCTGTGCTATGGGTAGCCAGTAGGTAGGTAGCACGTTAGATAACATATATATAGTTTATGTGTATGATACACCAACATTAAGTAAAATAAAAGATCCAAACACATTAAGTAAAACGAAAATAAATTAACCTGTGCAAACTTTGCATAGGTACTCAAAATCACAGTTGATTATTTTATTAATAACATTAAAATTTTATGAATAATTAAAAATTACATTCATTTTATTCATCATCATAATCACAATATTATTACTTGAGTACAAAATTAAAATAATAAATGTCCAACTAGAATAGATTATTAAATTGTATTTTATTATAAAATTAAATTGTAATACAAATTGTGTCATATATATAAACATTATACATTAAAGATGTCCGTATAGAATAAAATTTAACATTAATTATAAATCTGATTACAATCGTTCACTCGAGTAATCGTTCATTCATGGTGAAAATTAATGTTCAGAATTTCTTTAACTATCCGGTGCGGTGATTATAATACACGTTGAAAAACTTTTTTCCAACTCTCACTCATGCACGTTACCATACTTACCGTCCATTATTGCACGAGCCGAAGGCAAATAGTTGTTACACTATACAAGAGGGCAAATTCCATTCTACTTTAAAATTTTGAATGCACGTTCATTCGGTGATCATTTCTCTCTAGCTACTATTCTGGAAAAATAATCAATAATCTCAAAAAAAATAAAATCTCGAATGAACCGATCCGACATTGTTGGAACTTTTAGATGGATTGGATTCCATTTACTATTCTACGATACCTATTCATTTGTGATTGATAGAACGGCTTTCATTCGGTGTTCTACAATATTTCTGTGTCGAAATTATTTATTCTGACTGAGTGAAAGATGCAGAAAGAAAGGCGGAAATGAACGAAAGGTAGACCGTCTTATTTTGCCTTTACTGATGCGTCAATTTATTATAAAGCGTCGAGTGTCCCCTTTATCATATTGTGTTGTGTGTGAGACAAAAAGGCACCACGCAACACGTCGATAACGCGTCATCTTTCCTTTGCCTGCCAAGTATGGCGACGCGCGAGCGGTATCTAATAAGTGCTAAGAATTTGAACGCGGTTCGCCAGTCATTTATAGTGGAACGGGTCGCGCGTTTCGTCGTGTATTCATCTATCCCTAGTTTCTTGTACACTAAGGCCGATTTGCACCACTTCTTAAATAGGTCACTTAAGTCACCATTTAAATCGACTTTTGTATGAAGAATTTTAGCTAAATACTATTTAAGCCACATTTAAGAAAGTGATGCAAGTCGGCCTAACTCTGTTAATCTACTGTTAACAACTGTTAGTTGTTTTTTGTATGCACTTTGGCTAAGTGACTGCTGTTAAAGTAGATTAACAGATTATTTGTGTACGAGAAGCCGGGGGTTACTCTTTTTTAGCATAGTTAACAATGCTGACTCGAAACCGGAATACATCAGTCGAAAATGTCGAAATCGACTCAACAGGTAACCTTGTGAATAACTGAATGATTTCTGACAGACGTTTGACATTGACAGTGACAAGTGACAGTTTTAATTCGTTCATTAAATTTACGCGAATCAAAACAAACTGGCCGCAAAGTTTCTAAAAGTTTTATTTTACTTCTTATCTTATTTCTTTTGCAATGTTCTATAATTATATAGTCGAGTGAAGTCTTGTGGTAAAATTCCAATGAGGTCAAGCATGATTATTAAAATAAGCCCAAAATCAAAACTCCTAACCTCATCTGCAATTTCGAGCCCCTCAGAAAGTCCACACAGGTTTAGAGTGAAATGAGATTGAAAGCTTGTTACCCTCTTGCTTTTAGATAATAGCATTGGTCCTCATGGTAATGCCGTTTCTGATACAAGTGGATTTAAGCGGCATGGAGTGTATCGCTTCGGCGCCAACTCTCGTATTAGCACTCATGTTCGTCATACTATACATGGTGGATCAAGTTCACGACCTAGCCGAACAAATGTATTTAACAATACAGATATTTAGTAACTTATTGACTGTATTATTCGCCTTGATGATGGCTGCTCCCAATGCAAGTCTCTATGGGCTATTCCACATTCATATTATAATCGCTCTAATCCTAGACCTATTTTATGTGGTCAAAGAAAGAGGGTACGCATTAAAACGGAGCCCTGATGAGGAAACTTGCTTGCCATGACATTGTTACATTTTATGCAATAAAATGCATATTGCATGTATACTTATAGTTTAATTGTTTATTTGATTTGAAATTTCTATCTATTATTACTACCTAATTGAAATTGAAGCCATGCTAGTAGCCGTGCAGTAGAACACTTGCAGAGGTAGTAGGTTACATTTTGGCACATACATTGTTTTTTAAATTATGTTCATATATGAATTTATAGTACCAATACCACTTCGCTAACAGTCAAGAAAAATGTGAGCAACCTGTTCGCCTGAGATGTTTACATACCTCAACACTTGAAATCACTAATCTGCTGTGGGCATACACTGTGATGCAGCCCATACTCTCACTCTGAGAGAAGGACTGTGCCCTGCAGTGGGAAGTATATAGGCTCATTATTCTTAAGTAAATTTTGAAAACCAACAAGAGAGGCTGGCAAAGACTCAAAATTTTCATCAGAAAATTCCAACAACACCTTGATAAATGTAACAGAACTGCTTGCATTGAAATTGTTCTATTCCATCAAACAATTGTAGATGAATGGCTCTGTTATGCATATAAAATCTTGAATTTTAGGTTGTGGCATTTGTCCTAATGTGTCTGCCATTAATGGTGGAGCCGGTGGAAAATTTCTACTGCATCGCGTCTGCGCCCACTCTGCTGCTAAGCTTGTACTTCCTTATCCTCTATGTGGTGGACCAGGCCCAGATGGAAGCAGAGTCCTATTATCTAGTATTCCAGATGGTTAACACTAGCGTGGCTCTCCTGAGCATCCTTGGCAAGGGGGTGATCCAGGGTGCCATATACGGTTTGTTCTATGTCGATCAGTTAGTGGCCCTGTCTTTGGATTTGTATTATGGGTACAAGGAGAGGGGTTGGAAATTTTGATTTGGTTCAAATTAAAGTGTTTATTTGTTTTCATAACGTTTAATTTCACTTATAGGTTTTGTAATGTTTCTCTTAACAGACTGGCATTTATTAAGGAGGAATCCAAACAAATTATCTTTGTTTGATATGGCTTCCTGTTATTGTTAGCAACTGACGAGTTATGCGGGCGATATGATCGGTCAAACGCCCAGAAGTTTTCGGGGGGTAAAAACTCGCATCATGTTTTTCCTAAAAAGACTTTTATATGAACTGTACAGAAAAGTTTTATGTGTGAAGTTGACGATGTTCTTATGGGTAATTATATTTACTTTGGTTTTTGTTTTAATGTTTATCTGGACATTTGGGTTTACAAGTGATGATAATGCAAAGAATGATAAAGTCCAAAATCCAGAATACCCTGTGATAGTGTGGTGGACAGATAAGTTCTATTCTCTCCCAAGATATATAGAGTGCCCAAACAAATGTGAAATAGTCAGAAGAAAGGAAAGTAAGCACAACCTCGTACAAGCTTATCTATTCTATGGTTCCCACTTGGACTTTGATGACGTACCTTTACCCAGAAGATGGGATACAGTGTTATGGGGTCTGTTGCATGAAGAATCCCCTAGAAATACAATGATGTTGATGCACGAGAAAGCGTTGGAGCTATTTAACTACTCTTCGACATTCAGTCGTTATAGCGACTATCCTTTCCCTTTACAATACTTAAAGAGTATGGACGATCTCACAAATACAAAGTACGCAGTAGAAACGACTACGAAGAATGATTACTTAGACTTAATAGCTCCAATAATATATGTGCAAACAGATTGTGAGTCAGCTACGGAACGAGATAAATACGTCGAAAAACTCATGGAAATCATGAAGGTGGATTCGTATGGCCAATGCTTAAACAACAAGGAGCTGCCAGCAAAATTCAAAGACGATTACCTGAACAACATGTACGAAGAAAACTTCATGCACTTTGTAGCTAGATATAAGTTCATGATTACAATAGAAAACGGAGTATGCGAGGATTATATCACGGAGAAACTTTGGCGGGCGCTCATAGCTGGTACCGTCCCCATATACTTCGGATCTCCTTCTGTGAGAGATTGGCTTCCAAATAATAACTCAGCCATACTTTTGGAAGAATTCCCCTCTCCAGAAATCCTGAAAAAACACTTGGACAAGTTAATGAAAGACGATGCACTGTACGAAAGTTATTTAGAACATAAGACGAAGCGAGTCATTGCGAACCGAAGATTAATCGAAGAACTGAAAGAAAGACCTAGACAATTCCAGTTGGATGACTCAGTCGAGAAGTTCCAATGTTTAATTTGTGAGAAGTTACATAAAAGCCTGGTTGGAGAGAAAGAGCACCGTGTTGTGAATAAGAGTCATTACGATTGCCCAAAGCCGATATCAGCGTTGACTTTAGCCGTAAATCCGGATAATTTCTGGGTCGCTGCATGGCACCATGCTGCATATCAGCTTGAAGTTCTTTACAAAAATTGGGGCATAAAGTAGCCATGTAGGCAAGTTAAGTATTTTTTTTAAGGAATCTGCTAGATTAAACCAACAGAAAGCATACTTACCTGCCTATAAATGATATAAATAAACAAGTCAATTCTTAACAATGAAGCGGTGGTTTCCATCTTGCATGACTGTCTACCTACTCCCTCGATGATAGAGAGCATTTTTAGTCCCAGTAAATACTCGTAACATATGCCTAGGCAAAGACTTAAGGTCTTATTGATAAAAACACGATTCCTCTAAAATACTCCTCAGAGGCAGTTTAAATATTCTGGTTAGGTCTTTCCCTTTACAACAGACTATTTAAACTGCCTCTAAGGGGTGTTTTAAGGAATCTAGTTTTTATAAATAACACCGTTTGTCTACGCTTGTCCTAGAGAACTCTAGCTACTTACTTATACCATTAAATTAAAAATTCAATGCATATAAGTACATACCAAAGTCAACTAAGGAAATCAATTACCAGGAGACAGGCAGCAGCGTCTTCCTGAGATTCCAACCGCACTGCGGTCGCCAATCCGCCTGTCAAGCGTGGCGATTATGGCAGAATCCCTCATGGTTATGAAAACCCGTGAGGGAGGTCTATGTCCTGCAGTGGGCGTCAAATGGCTGATGATGATGATGATGATGATGATGATGATGATGATGATGATGACATACCAAAGTGATGTCTCTTGGACATGTTGATAAAACGACGTGTTAGGCTTACAAAAGAAAATTTATAGGTCGAGCTCTGGATGACGTAATAGGCAGAAATTTATTGCACAAAAAAAGGTAGGTAATTTACAAGAAATAAGTAAAAGTAGGTACAGAATGGTGGTATCACAAAGAGCGATCTCTTTCCGACCACACTATCCAGTACAGTCGACAGCAAATCAACCGTCACATCCGTGAACTCTACTCAGTTACTTTACGGGCAACCTTGCAACTAACATGTAAAGGTTGATGTGCTGCCCACTGTATTACCACCAGTGTGAAGTTCAGAACTGAAAAAAATACTTACCTCACCCCGCTTAGTTAAGCAACTTCAAAGGTACCTACCTAAGTAAAATAAAAGAGTTCGAAAAATCATCTTCTCTAAATTGTACCTACCTCGTCGACAGTGTTTTGAAGCATTATCGCTTACTCCTCTTTGACACTAACGAACGGTCTTATTTATAAAACACGATTCCTTAAAACACTCGATGAACGTGGATAAAAATTGTCTGTGGTGGAGATTTTACAAGGAAAAGACGTAACCACAGATTAAATAAACTGCCTCTGAGTAGGGCTTTAGAGAAATCGTGTTTTTGTAAAAATAAGGGCGTCACACTCCTATTTATAAAAGTCGATTCCACAAAAACACTGTTGAGTTGGAGTTGTCTGTTCATGACAGGAATTCCTGTTATAAGCTGACTTTAACTCCGTCTCCATATTTTAGTGGAATCGACTTTTTATAAATAAGACTATTAGGCCAACTTGCACTATTTTCTTAAATGTGGCTGAAACAGCCACATTTGACTAAAATTATTCATACAAAAGTCGATTTAAATGGCGACGCGGTGCAAGTCGGCCTAAGACTAATATTAGGTCGGATCGTGACAAATGGTTAACAGTGGATATCTATCTACCTCTTCGAGATACAGGCGTGAATTTTATGCCTTAGTAAATTAAAGTATCGTTTATTCACGTACATGGGTGAATAAAAAGTTTCAGTGCATTCTATGTGCCTCCCGTCTGGGCGTATGATTCATGCAAGCATGCATTAATTATGTATTTGTATGTCAAATTCAAATCATAAAATTGGTATAATTAAATGTGTGGTAACTTTAGTCTAGGACAGCTTATGAATATGAAAATGAGTTGAGCTCATCATTATCATCATCATTCAGCCACAAGAAGTCCACTGCTGGACATAGGCCTCCTCCATGGATTTCCAAAAAGACCGGTTGGAAGCGGCGTGCATCCAGCGTCTTCCTGCCACTTGGATGAGGTCATCTGTCCATCTTGTGGCTGATCGTCCTACGCTGCGCTTGCCGATATTGTGGTCTCCATTCGAGAACTTGTCGAAAGTCGTCGACATAGCCCAGCGGATTAGTAAGTTGAAGTGGCAGTGGGCGGGGCACATACCCTCTAGCACGCAGAGCTGATGGCCGATGGGGCCGAAAAGTTCTCGAATGGAGTTGGGCTCAATCAGCCTATAAAAAAATCTGTTTTAGGTAACTAGCCTTCTGGGTCACTAGTTCTACCAAGGAGTACAGTACTACCAGGCGTACTCCTTGGTAGAACTAGTGACCCAGAGGGTGTATCATCGCCTATCTTGTACAGGCTCATAATCTGTGGTTACGTCTTTCCATTTACCACAGCTTATTTAAACTGCCTCTGAGGAGTGTTTTAAGGAATCGTGTTTCTTAAATAAGACTAATAATCTAGCATGGCTGTGAAAGGGTTAGGTACGTCACGCACGCCGGTTTCGGGTACTTTTTAAAGTATCTATAGACGTAAATAAAAAAATGGGTTGGTAAATCTCGTTCCGAGTTGAGAAATCGTGTTCCAAAAATGCACGAACAATTTAATACTGCTCTCCGTCTATTACAAGATTTATCAATGACCTGCGGCCCCGCGGTAACGCACACGCACCTCTGGCTAGCTAATAATGGTTCTTATAGATTAGAGTTTGTCTCGAGATGTTTTTGGAAAGTGCCTTTTTAAAAAAAAACAAACTGGCGTATTCGAAGCTATTGTTAAGGCGCGTTCACTTTGCTTTGGCTTTCAAACCACCCCAAAATTCATGGTGTATACTTAGGTTGTTATTTATAAAAACACGATTTCTGTAAAATACTGCTAAATTGCAGTTTAAATAGTCTGTCGTAAAGGAAAATAGTAACTTAAAGTGCATTTGAAGAGTGTTTTAAGGAATCGTGTTTTTATAAATAAGACTGACACATCGTAACGAACTTCGCTATTTCGGGCGAATATGACCTTGATGCTGGATGCAGGCCGCTTCCAACCTGTCTTTTGGAAATCCATGGAGGAGGTTTAAGTCCAGCAGTGGACTTCTTGTGGCTGAATGATGATGATGACCTTTCCATTTTTGTCGCAAAGCGCGCGTAACGAAACTGAGTAGAGCGTGAAGCTTGATGTGCTGTTATTTGTAGGTACAGACGACCACATCGACCCTTTGAGGATGAAATGTCGAAAAAGCCATTTTTGGTGAAATTGGACTTTGAATGCAGTCTTACTCAGTTTTCCAAGCTCTTTCAATCTGTAATTTTGTTTCCTCAAATTCGCAAAAAAATGGCTTAGGTACTACCTTAATTTTTTTAACACGCTTCACATATTTTTTATTAAAATATGGTGTAAAAGACACTGACAAAGTACTTAATTTTTGTCGTAAGACATTTTTTTTAATGTACCTAAGCTTATACTGCAATTATTTTATTTGTTGCAATCCAACTTATTAGTAAGTAGGAGGACTTAAATTTTTGCTATAAAGGCCATTAAATGCAAATGCAGGTTTTTTGTGCCATGCTAACTTCTAAACCTCCAAATACATTGAATTTAAAGTTGAATATGTATAAAACTCGTTACATTTTTATTATTTCTGTATTCATTGCATTAATAAAGGCATTTTTTATTTAATTTCGCTCTCCCGTAAAATTCGTAAAATGGCTTCTACCACATTTCTTCACCAAAGGAGCATCATTTAAAAGCGTGCACTCTACTTAGTTATAAGTTACTGCACCCAAAATGTAAAGGTTGATCCGCTGTTGGCTGTTTTGTGAATATCAAGAGGAACTTCATGCTATGCGGCGGTGAGGCAATGGAGAGGAGACGGACTCCACCCAATACTCACGCGGAAGAGCGTGACAGAACGTTACATAAGTATTTACTTAGTGAAATTCTCAGTTCAGAAACCCGCCCAAGTGCGGAAACCTCAGGTCTTCCAAGTAACCAGGTGATAATAATATCTTTCACCTGGTTGTGCAATAAAGTGTTCTCTATCATCTCTCTAACCAAACCACTTTGATTTATTGGTAGGTCCACCCAGCGTCTCCGTAAAGTGAAAATGGGGGGCAGACAGAAAGCGTCCGTCCGTCCGTCCGTCCGTCCGTCCGTCCGTCCGTCCGTCCGTCTGTCTGTCTGTCTGTCTGTCTGTCTGTCTGTCTGTATGTCACCAGGCTGTATCTCATGAACCATGATAGGTAGACAGTTTAAATTTTAAAGTCAGTCAGTCAAAAAATTTTTATTCAAAGTAACACAGAAACTGTGACCATTGAATTTTAAGTAGACCCTGCTTAAAATTCAATGCTGTGACTTATTGAACGTTACAAGAAAAACTAGGTGTCCGTTTCAAAGTCTAGATCATTTGGAGAAAAAACGGACAAAAAAACTCCAAACTTAGTCTTTTCAAACATATTCCTTAATTAACAGAGTTTACATCTTCTAAAAAGCTAGTACTAGGATGCATTGAACTGGCTTTAATTCCACACATCTTTGTCATCTAAATAATCCTTAACCCTTTTGGCATAAAGTGCGCTTTACACATTTTTTGAACCGCACTTCAGGCAAGTTTATTATATCTTCAGGGATCTTATTGTAAAAACGTTTCACAGAACAAATACTAAAAACCAAATAAAATAAATATTTAAGGGGGGCTCTTAAACAACAAATGTAATTTTTTGGCGTTTTTTGCTCGATATTAATAACGGCAACAGGTAGACGCTTGAAATATTCACAGAATATTTAGTTCTATATTCACTTAAAAAATAAATAATTAAATTAAAATAAATATTTAAGGGGGCTCCCATACAACTTATTAAACTTCTATTAAACACTCCAAAGTTCTTATTAAACACTCATCAAATAAACTTTAGGTTCATACTGTTTAATAAAAGACCGTATACTTACCTAAAATCCGTGGCAGAGACTTTACAACGGAAATAGGTACTACCACAGACTGTTTATACCGCGTTTATGGAGTGTTTTAGGGGAATGGTGCTTAAATATCACCGTTGCCCTTTACCGCAGACTATTTAAAGTTAATTTGAGGAGTGTTTTAAGAAATCGTGTGTTTACAAATAAGACTGCCTTTTGCCCACAGAAAAAGTTTTATTTATGACCGCGAATAGTTGGATATTATGGGATAGGTAGGTATGTGAGAAGGTTAGGTGTCTAGGGTTAAGGTCAGCTTTGCTACAAAAAAAATCTATTTACATACAGCACACGTCGCTCGTCAACGGCACATCTAGGTACCTTTACGACGACATGACGACGACGACAATCTTTATAATATTTTTGACGTGCTGTCGATTGTACCTATAAACATGGTACAACTTAATGGAGCGCACGCATGTAGAAGTTGATAATATGCTGTTGATTAGATTAGATTAGATCAATACTCTTTATTGCACACCATACATTATAAAACATAAACATAAACATGAAACATATGCATGAAAACTCTTAAATACCTATCTAAGTTACATAGTATACAACTGTTGACTGTATTTTCAGTTTATTCGTACACGAGACGGAGACGCGCAATCCCGCAAGATTGACGTCAGTTCCCTTCTTTCAACGGTAAACGCCCCTTTGTTCCCAACGAGTCACACCACTGACTGACACCCCAACGAGTCACAGTGTGACCCTGATAAAAAGACTAGTGATCTATGGGCGTGATGTAGCCATCTGTTATTACTCTGTGATAGCACTTGTCAAACTTTACGTTTCATGGGTACTTACCTATGTTATACCTATTGTGATTTTATTTTTTATAGATAATATAATTCTGATGAAGTATTAATTTATCAGCCCACGGAAGCAATCGCTATAGCAGTAAGACAGCTAAATACCTAGACTGACAAAAAATGATGTTAATAAATGGTAAGAGATAGATAGGTACCTAGGTGAACCTAACGTAATGTAAAAAAATAAAAAAAACCTACCCTCTATGAAATAAGGTAGCTTATTTCAGCATGTAGGTATGTAGTCTATTGCCAGAAATCGAGCCATGTACGAAGAGAAGACGCTACAATTAATAAATAATATGCAGCTGCCTCGACGGTACTGGGTTCATCATGTGCACATGTTCTGCCATACTTTGTCCTGAACGTTTCTGTTACAACCATGGCGAGTATGATCATAAATGACTGGATGTTTCTCAACTAACTCACAGAATGTTATATTAACTCGATGTCGTCACGCATATTGTTACTATTTTCTTAATAAATTCCTTCCCTAAAAGACATCCGTCATACGTGCACGCTAATGCGAACTGGGGCCTCATTATGCGCACCAAATCCTGTCGGAATCCTGACGTTTGCGAGAGCAATTTGTATGCAATTTGACAGTTAGACGATTGGAAACGTTCAGGTTTTGGTGCGCGTAATATACCGGCGCGAGCGCCGAAATTACGTGGTATAGCATGACCAACGAAAGGCCGTTGAGTGTGTTCAAATAATGACCTTATTACCGTATGTTTGGAAAGGTATTTGAATGAAAGAGAATGACGTCCGCGCTATGTTCTTGCCTAACTTCGCCTTTTAAACTGTACTGTTCTCATGGCGGGCGATTTTGCAACAAAAATATAAGTAAAGAAAGACAGACGGTCGATTACTTTTTGGAACTTTACAAATAAATCCCGCAAATTTGTCATTTAGAAGCATTTTGCTATTAACAAAGTCGCAGGTACTTTGAGGTCAAAAAGCGTGCTGGTGGGAGCTCCGGGCTTAAGATTTTATGGGCCACTAAGCTGAGAAGTTTCAAGTCTACACGGCATAGAGGGTGGTATTGTGTTTGGAGTTTCTAGGCTGCAACATGCATATTTATTTATTTAAATGCAGTCCTACACAGCGTGGTAATTTGTTCTCTTCTGGTCTGGTACCAACCCATTGAAGACAGTTTGCGATAATTTTGTGATTTGAATTCACAGATATGACCCCAGCGGGTGGGAAATGCTGTGAACTAATAAAATACTGGATTTTCATCATGAGGATATTAGAATTCGTGAGTAATTTTAATGCAAGGCTCTCCAATACAGTATTTGTCGAAAATTTAAATTAAAATCTTGTCACACTTTCAGATCTTAGCGGTCGCTCTTATGTTATTGCCGTTTTATCTACCAAAGGGAGACAAGACTAAAATGGGCTTCAACATTGATTGTTTAGCTTCGGCGCCTACTCTTGTTTTTTCTGTAATGTTCATAGTACTATACATTGTGGACCAAGTGCATATTCTCATGGAGCAAATGTACTTAATGACTCAAATTATAATGAATTTAGCGGCTGCAATAGTTGAACTTTTAGCAAAGCTTCCTAACAAACAAATTTACGCAATCGTCCACTTAACTTTAATACTCATAATGATCATAGATTTCATTTTAATAATAAGAGAAAGAGGCTATGTGTTATGTCGTACCCCTGAAGACGAAACATGTACTGAATGTGACAAATAAAGTGTACACACATGAAAGTTTACCTTTATTATTATTTGAAGTAGGTGATTTGAAGTTCTGGAATATTGGGTTAAAGTTAAAGTAGTCGCCCATGCTCCCTCTACTGTAATAAACATAATATGTAATTTTTGTGTAAAATAAAGAATATTCTATCTATCGTTCTGTCCCTCGCGACATACCTAGAAATATAAATAAATTCTTGTATAGGATTTATTATATGAACAGAAAATGTTCTGAATCAATGCTGCAGTGGGTGTTTACTAGGTGCTTACATAACAAGCTCAACAACCTTTAGATTTAATATGAGAATTTGGCTGGGTTCACACATCCGGAATGCTTTTCTATATTCAGAAAGAGAATAAAACTCACATGTATCAACATTCGCTCTTATAATACATATACAACAAGAGTCACGAGAGTTATTAGAGCGAAGCGGTCTATACTAACACGCATAGCTCTTGTTTCGTGTGAATGTAGCCTGAGACCCCAATGGCCTAATTACGCGCACCAAATCCTGAGCGATTCCAATCGTCTAACTGTCAAATTACATACTAATCTCACAGTTAGACGATTGGAATCGCTCAGGATTTGGTGAGCGTAATATAGGGGCTGTTCTTCTGAAATCAGTTCATTGTGAGGCCGGCTATAGAGCCCCTACAGAGAATGCTGAGTGAACTCTTCACTTTTAGATATTTACTGCCCAGATTTACTGTCAGCATATTCTTTCCCTCTCGCTGGGCGAAATAGTTATTCGACTCGATCATAATGTTAGTCGATCGATTTAGTTTACATATTATACTGTCCAGAAGAGATAAGGAATATTTTTTCAACATGTCATTTAATGACATTTTGTGTTGAAGCACAGATCACAAATTAGAGATTCACAGCACATTCACAGATTATTTTATTAACAGCTTGAAGTTTGTTTAGGTACTTGTCCCACGAAAAAAATATTTTTAGAAATTGAATTGAAGAATTCAAGACTTGATAAATTGTGCTGACTCCTAAATGACAATATTAACCAGCCACTATGTCTGGTAAATATAATCTTCGAAAAATAATCCTTTATTCTAGTTTATAGCTATTCTCGTCACTGTTAAGAAAGGCGCTTTCTAGTAGAAAATTCAGAATATTGTGTAATGATGTGTTTAGTAAAATGGACTAGGTATCTCCACTGGTAGAATGCGGGAAAAGCGTATTTCATAAAATTGTCTTGTATTTCATAAAATTGTCTTGATATTTCGAAACACAAATTCTAATCGAGATGTTTCAGGAATTGCACAGATATGTAAATACCTGGGGTATAGGGTCTTTAGCCTGGTACGTCTATACATTCATGCAATGTTTATTACAGAGTCAGCGCCAGTGGAAAAAAAATGGGGAGAATTAATGAAATACAACATTTTTATCATGAAAATAATTGAATCAGTAAGAACCGAATAAGCCTAATTCCTTCAATACGTTGCATTCCCATGCAGTTAAAGATGTTAATAAAATACGTTCATTTACAGGGAATCGCCTTCATCCTGTTGATGTTGCCGGTATTTGTCCCCAAACCCGAAGGTCATATGTTCTGTATAGCTGCAGGCCCAACATTTATCATATCCCTTTTATTTATTATTTTATACATACAAAGAAAAGTGCCACTGTTCATGGAGAAACTCTACCTTTTCTTCCAAATTATGTTTACGTTTGGAGCTTTCCTTCAATGCTTTCTGAAGAACATTCATAATTCATGGCTATGGCTTATTTACGGGACTTTTTACTTTGGAATGTTAACGGCACTATGTTTAGATTTGTTCTTGATTGCCAATGAAAGAGGTTGTACGTTTAGTTGTGCATAAAACTATTAATATTAACCAAATCATGATAAATATATAGGTAATTGTTGCAAACAATTATGCCTTTTAATTTAATGTCTTTTATTATCTGCGCACCTAGCTGGAATACGCTTGTATGCCGGCAAGGTGCGCAGATATTTCCGAAGAGTTATTTGATTATTACATCCATATAGCTGTGCTATTATGTGTTCTGTGTCACAGCTTACAACATGAAAACGCGTTAAGTTGTGCAAGCAGCATGGGTGGCCACGGAATAATGTGGTAATTTTCTTTCCGTGTTCCAAAAAAACTATTTTTTATGGTCAATAACATAGTAAATAGCATTTACGATGGCTGAGACTCCACTTTTTGCGTTCTACCTATAGGTAGGCGAAATCCATTTTTTTCCGAGCTGCACGTTTTAACTCTGTGGTACCTAATGTTAAAAAAAGAGATGAGAATCTGTGGTTCAATGACACATCCAAATGCTATGACAGATCAGTCATTCGTAACTTTTTATAAATATTGTTGAATGGTGTTAAAAGAAATATAATGAAATTTGAGAGTTATTGTGATGATGAATTACAAAATTAAATAGCCAGAATGTCTGGTAACGTATACAGAATTTTTGTACGGCATCTACCTATATTCTATGGCATAGATTTAGCAACAAGATTTGTATTGAATATGTTTTCATAAACAGCTTTGTGTAGTCTTTACGTATATTGCTATTGCTATTGGCACTATTTGATCCCAGGCTCCAGTAATACATTGTACTTACTATTTTTGCAGATGTCCCAGTAGAAAAAAACTTCAGTGAACTTTTAAAGTACAATATATTTGCCATGAAGATAATTGAATTTGTAAGTAATGACCACAGGTAATCAGACATCGAATCATCGATTAATTTAACTCCAACGGCTAGTTAAGGCACTCTGGGTCTTATGGTGATATGGATCTTAGCTGAAAAATTACCCCCCCCTTGGATAACTTCCTTTGAATCTTCTGCGATCGAGATAGAAGATCCTAATGGAAAACTCGCAATCACCACTGTTGAGTAGGTTGTTGGATAAGATGCGTGGACTAGTAAATATAGCTAATTATTATTTAACTAAAACTGGTTAAATTAGCTACATGTACTACGAATCTACTTAAATTCAAACCAGTTCATAAAGTTTAAAGATTTTCAAATAATTGTTGATAATGTTAATAATGTTTTTATAACTAATATCGGGATTCCCAACAGTTTATTTGTAACCTATTGGTGTTTTTAACAGCATTGACTTATGTCTCCTTTCCAATTAGGCATTTATATTCTGACTATTCTTTTTACTTACCAGTACTGCAGGTCGAATAATCTGCTTTGATCCTCCACTTAGTTCAAAATGCCCATAATTTTCTTAGCATCCTTTTTCTGTTTCAGGGCATTGCTTTCATCTTAACAATGTTACCGCTCGTCATCACCCGACCTGCTGGTGACATGCATTGCATAGCGTCGGGCCCCACTCTCGTTATATCACTTTTATTTATAGTGTTGTATATACGAAGAAAAGTACCACTGTTTATGGAGAAAATGTACCTCTTTTTTCAAATTTTATTTACTTTTGGTGCTTTCATTCAGTGTTTTCTTCTAAACATTAGTCACGTATTGCTTTGGTTGACGTACGGTGTTTTCTACCTTTGCATGTTAACAGCGTTATCTTTAGATTTATATATGATTGCCAATGAAAGAGGTTGTACATTTAGTTGTGCCTAAACTGTTACGTGTAATTTAGCAAAATCATGATAAATATAATTAATGTTTCAATTTAACGTAACATTTTTATATTTCATTAATTTATAGTAATGTTGCGAAAGGCAAGACTTCTAAGCTTGTATAGTCTAACGCCTTATAAAATCTGATTAGCAAAGATATTCTTAGTCATGTTTGCTATTTTATTTAGAATTTTGTTGGGCAAGTTTTTCAAAAATTAAACACTGTTTCGTAAGTTTCAAGTTGGATACTACATCTAGGGATTGATAGGGAAATTTTAATACGAAGTGCTTGCAAAGAAATACAGTAATTTACTATGCTATATTTATTACCAACTTAAAATACTTGCACTTATGTATAATTATTTCCTAACATTTCTTGAAAGGTCTAAATCATTGGCATATTCCGTCTAGTGGCGTTACAGGGTGCACCGGGTAACTGATACCTCTCTTCACAACATGCGGTATCTGCTTGGGGACCATCCTGTAAACAATTTTTGATGTCTTACTTTAACACCCACTCCGTAAACATTTCAGTGTTATAAACACGCATGATCGTGGTAAGAATCCAGTTTATTTTACAATAATGTGTGAACGTCGTACGTACTAGATGTTCAAATTGTTCTCATGCTAAACAATCAGTAATTGTAATCAATCAATCAGTAAGTCTTTGTTGCCTTGTTATTCTTACCTACTAGTTACACATATTTTTAGGTCAACTTGCAATTTGAGCAATTTCAATTTGCTTGATTGAAACAAAAAGCGGTAGGTACTCGTAGTAACTAAATTGAAATTGAAAAACGTTTATTTATAAAACTTATAGACTTGAAAACATATACATAATATAGCAAAGATAGTTATAATAAGAACTATTTTTGGTCTACTTTTGAAACTGGAAACTGTCATAAACTGAAGGGTCTCTATTAAGTAGTCCCAGTGCCTGGTACAGTAACAATATGTTAAATTACAGTTGACAGATGTTAATTGACATTGTGCATGCAAGAGTAACCGTTAAAAGTAGATTAAATGATTGTGAGTACGTAAAACTGGGGGTATGTCTACAATGGGTTGGATAAAGTGATTCATTCTAGCTGTCAAATACAATGTCTTTTGACACTTCGAAAACGTTAACATGGAATATAATAAAAGCGCTAGTTGTTAAATAACAGAATAATTTATCGCTAACTCCAATTCAAAGCTCTATTCGTTCTACGGTTAAGGTAGTCACCCTAGTTAAGTTTTAATGGCTAAATTGGAACTAAAAGACGCAAGTAGATATGTAAAGGAGCACTTACGTTATGCAGTCTATTATGGGGCAGACGGAGAGGCAAAGGGTGCAGCCAGTGCAGTCGTCAGTCACGTGCGGAATGTGCGTCTCAGCGTTAAATCTGCAGACACAAAGATTTTTTTTTTATTGGCACTAGTTGTGCCACTAGTCTCACTAAACAGTTCAATCAGCGAACAAATGTATTTTTTTCATTAATTTTACTTTTGTTAGTTAAATTACTAATAATCTTCGCACTTTTGGCTCCACAGGTATTGACTTGTCTTTCTGGTGGGCTATGCCGATTAAGCTGTAAGGATGGTATAGGTGCTGGGCAAGCCTACTCCATCTAAAAAACAATGTCCCAGGCACTGCAGCGTCCGAGTGGTCCCTTCACCTATCTTGTGTGCGTGAGAGTGCCACTGGATGCTGTATTAATCATCTCATTAAGGGGATGTAACGGCCAAAGTTTTACATATAATCTGCTGAAAACACTTACTCGATAGCTTGATACCCAGAGTCAGCGCACGCCATATAACATTTGCCGCAGTTTATGCACATATCCTGCACAAAAATCATCAAATTAATTTCAACTTTATTTCAACATTGGTCATGATCCAAAATTGTAAGCGAATATCTACTCTGAAAATCACCATATAAATTATAAAATCGCACTTACATCATCAATCAGAGCAACCACTTGCTTCGAATTGTCCAATTGCTTGAAGGTCCCGATTCTCGGCAACGCTTCGCCAACAAGGTCCTTTATTTTGGGTACGGCCAAATTTTTTACGGCGACCGGCACGTGATTCTCAACTTTATTGTCCGCCAGTAAGTCTGACTTTAGTCTGATTGAGTGCAGGATCTCTTCTCGCTTTTTCGCATAGGGGCCGAAGTGTGCTAGGACCTAGAAAATAAGATTTTTCTCTCTGTTGATGAAGACAGTCAATTGAAGACGAATTTCATACTAAATTCCAAGCGTTTTAATTGTAGCGAATTTTGTCTCTTTTTGCGTCGAAATAAGAAGACTACCATAGAAACTTGTCAGCCTATATGATAGGCGTGGTGTCTGCGCTTGCTTTGAGATTTTGTTTCATATGGAGTTCTCTGGGGTACACGCAGACAAAATCTGAGGTAAAGCCTGCCAGAGCGTCTAGTAATAGTCGCAATGCGAACAATTCGATAGATACTGAGTTTATTACATCCAACGGTATAAATCCTACAAGTTAAGTGAATAAGATTAATTTACTGAAACACAAGTGACATTTACATGTACGCCTATAAAAGTGAAATAGCAATTTTTTCGAGTTTTTAGACCTGCACCTTATTCATTAGGCCGTAAGGGTCGGTTTACCTTGCCGTCCTTGTCTCGAATGGTCTGGACCGGTTTTCCCTTCTGGTGCTTGAAGGTGGGAGGGGATTGGCCACTCCAGCCGTCCAGCCCGAGGGAACGGAGGTACAGGAGGGCCTGGAGGCCGGTGCAGTAGTCTTCGATCACTGTGAAGTCTTGGTTTTGAACTGCGCTGCATATCTGTAAGAGGGAAAAAGGTTGAAATAGTCATATTGTACAAGTTAATACGTAGATAATATAAAGGCGGAAGGAAGGCGAAAGGAGGAAGCGGGGCCGTGCGTGATTGAATATTGATAAGGCAACTATAGTAGATTGTGTCTCAAGGGAGCAAAGGTTTTGAACTGCGCTGCATATCTGTAAGAGGGAAAAAGGTTGAAATAGTCATATTGTACAAGTTAATACGTAGATAATATAAAGGCGGAAGGAAGGCGAAAGGAGGAAGCGGGGCTGTGCGTGATTAAATATTGATAAGGCAACTATAGTAGATTGTGTCTCAAGGGAGCAAAATGATATATTTACGGCGAGGGTGGTATATAGAATCCTGAGTGAAGCGAAAGATTCTACAATAGAATCCCGAGCGTAGCGAGGGATTCTAAAGTAGAATCTTGAGCGTAGCGAGGGATTCAAGTGTTTACGCCCAAGACGGAAATAATTTTGCTACCGAGTGACACATACTGCTTTTCACACACATTATTTATGTGCCGTGGAAGACAATTATGATCGATTGCAACAAAATAAAAATCGAATCTGCACACGGATCATGCTGAGGGCAATAAAAAAAAAACTAGAATATCAGGGAAGAAAAGTACAACTTTGATCCCTCATTTGAGGGAATCAAGGGATCTTTTCTGAATAGCAGGTGTGAAAAGGATAATTGTTAGTAACGCGACGCATACATACTTTGAGAAATCATGGTCCATAGCATTTCAGACTCTTAAGTAAACGTAATCCACCTTTTCTACACTATATTTGTGCAATAAAGAATGAATAATAATAATAATAGTAAAAAACGTTTATTTTTCTCAAAAATATCTTGTTCATAATCATATCTTTCTCAAAAGTATATAGGTACATAATGCCATAATCTGTACGGCATATAAACATAACATAAACATTTGCATACAGACACATACACTGCTTCTGGCCCCACACTAGGATACCCTGTGTCGTAACCTGTTTCTGGTTAGAAACAGCGACATCACAAACATGTACTGACAAGACCTGGGGTTTTTTTCTTTGTCCCCAGCCGGGATTCGAACCCGGGACCTCTCGCATGGTATGCAGATGCACTACCGCTGAGCCACGAGTTCGTCCATATCTACCAGTATAATCAAAATCAGGCGTTTTCCCCACCTTACCTGGTCTACTAGAGCCACTGAACGTTGTATACAAACTGCATACATTATAATCTGTATAAGCCGATACAGGACACTGTATAAACTGCAAGGCCGGGTGCGCCGAGTCGATTCCACCCACGCCCAGTATAGGGAAGCCTGGAAGCTTATTGGCGTCGGCGGAAACGGGACGGAGCCCTATAGGACTTATTTTCTTCTACTTGTTTCTCTCTTTCCCAGCATTACTGCAGCGTCTTTTTCTCCATCTTTACTTGCACGACCGGAGCCCCGCACTGCATAAATAGAAAGACCTAGTGCGCCGAGTCGATTCCGCCCACGCCCAGTATAGGGAAGCCTGAAAGCTTATTGGCGTCGGCAGAAACGGAACGGAGCTCCATGGCAATTGATTCCTCCCACTTGATATTCTCTCTCTCTCTCTCTCTCTCTCTCTCTCTCTCTTAGGGCGCTTATATACGGGTGGTACGTTGCGCGCTGACACGGATATTCGACGCTGACATGGCGACTGCCTCGACGGCTGCAGTTGGCGCTGTCGTTCACAACGTGCCGACCGTGTATAAGCGCCATTACTGAAGCATCCACTTCTCAATCTTTACCTGCACGACCGGAGCCCCGCATTGCATAAACTGCAAGGCCGAGTGCGCCGAGTCGATTCCGCCCACGCCCAGTATAGGGAAGCCTGGAAGCTTATTGGCGATGGCAGAAACGGCGCGCAGCCCCATGGGGCGCGTGGCATTGCCGCTGACGCCACCGTAAGTGGTGCGCTTTTGTGTACCTGCGAGAAGGACGAACCCAAATAGAAGACTACTGAACCGAATAAGATTTGAAGTTGTACATGCGACATCATCATCGTCATCAGCCATTCGACGCCCACTGCAGGACACAGGCCTCCCTCGTGGTTTTCCTAACCATGATGGGTTTTGCCTTAATTGCCACGCTTGGCAGGCGGGTTGGCGATCGCAGTATGCGGTTGGAATCTCAGGAAGACGCTGCTGCCCGTCTCCTTTTAATTGATTTCCATAGTCGCCTTCTACGACATCCACGGAAGGAAATGGAGTGGCGCTATTCGTAATCCGGCGCCACACCGAAATGCGACATTGTGATGTGCAATGAAATTTACGTTTGTAAATTTTTACAGGCTTATTAATTTACAAGTGTCTGTCCCACGGCTTTGCCCACATGGAATTTACACTGTACAAAATCTTAGTCAGGGTGTCTTATATTTTGTAAACATCTCTTTCGTATGAATGCACTATATCGATCATGAGCGGGTTCAAACTCCGAATCGCACTTGACCTATTTTTGGGTGTCTGTGACGACAAAAATTTTTAGGGCTGGATCCACGCCTGTTTTCTGGTAGTCTGATTTTGTAATTTGGTATTGTACCTAAGAAAGCCGAAATACTATTACTAAGAGCAGTGTCGTAACTTACCAACAGCCGGCCAGGGCGTGGCATCAGCGCTAACACTCATCAGACCCGAGACAGTGTTGATAGCTGTTACACCGCTCGCTCCGCCTGAGATAAACGTAAGGTTAATTAAGCTATCCGATCTATTCAGCCTCGTTGGACTGTCGGGTACTAAAACAGAGGTGGTGGGTTCGATTCCCATTAGAGGCCGCCGTGCTTGACTTGTACCAAATGGCCGCAGTCTGGGCATATTTCTATGTTGGTGATGACCTTGGCTGGTTACCATAGCACAGGGAGTCCTAGTTTGGGACCAGGACAAGTGATTGTGTTGTACGGAAGTTATTCAAAATTTATCAATGTACATGCGATTGTGAACAACTGTGGGAAGAGAAGAGGCCTTTTATATGTATTTTATCCATTTCTTCAATAAGATCTCTGAGGATATAATAAGCTTGCCAGGAACGCGGTTCAAAAAACGTGTAAAGCACACTTTGTGCCAAAAAAGCTACTATAGGATTTAAGACTATTTAGATGACAATAATGTCTGGAATTAAAGCCAGTTCAATGCACGAGTTCCAGGTTTTAGGATATTTATATAAACTCTGTTAATTAAGGACTAGTTTGGAGTTTTTTTTTTCTCCAAAATGATCTAGATTCTGAAATGGACACCTAGTTTAACTTGTAACGTTCATTAAGTCGTAGTGTCTATGCTACTTTGAATAAAAAAAATGATTTGATTGATTGACTGATATTGTTAAGATTAAGGTAGAACTTTAGCCTCACATTCGGGAGGTCTTGGTTGCGATATCAGAATGTATCGAGATGAATGTGGCTTTGGTTTCAAAGTTATGTAAGTACATTTGTAGAATTCGCTAAATGTGAAGGAAGACACCGTGAGGAAACCAACCTTCTGAGGTGTTAACACACCTACCTCAACGTTTGAAATGTTGAGGCATGCTAACACCTCAGGCACTCAGGTTTCCTCGCGATGTTTTCCTTCCCCGTTAGCGTGTAATATTGCTACAATACGGTATTTGACATGATCAACAATAAATTATTTCATATGCTCGATTAAAACAAAAATTACAAAATATCTCGGAAAATGTATCTCTTTTAGTCAATTACTAGTTATTACAATTTTAATAGTAATAATAAAAAGAGTGCTCTGAAATGTGACGTCATAAGCAAGTATTTTCATACAAAATTCCGTTTTAAAAGTAACTCATTTCATATTTTGTGAAATTAATACCCAATTGCTGTAACTTAGAAAAAGAGTCATTACAATACACATTGTTGATCCACAGACGCCTTTTAATAACATCCCTGGATAAGTGAACCTTCAACAGCACATGAATGTCCAGGTACGTAAATAAAACTTAGCAAGTAAACTTGACCGTCCCGAAGCGAAAGCTTACCTGCGTGAGCAGCCACGGCGATGGTGACCACTTCAGTAATGTTGGGCGTCAGTTTTACGAAGAAAGGTATTTTGACCGCGGCGCGCACCCACTGCGAGATGCCTTTCACTAGCACCGGGTCCTAAAGGAGGAAACAAGACAAGTGGTTTGAAACGATTGGAACTTTTTGGTTGTTTCATAGTAACGTTCTTAGGGCAGCCACATACAGTCGGAATTCCGTTCCGGAATTTCGATTCGAAACATCGCTTTGGGATTACGGACGCAGTAATATGGACCTGCCACATAGATACAGTAGTTTGCCGTTCGAAGTTTTCTCCGATACCGAATTCCGCATGGTACCCTGCACCCAGTAACGGCGACTTCTTCTTAGCGAGATACAGCAAAAATGCAATAGTAATCAGAAGATAGTCGTCCATACTCGCTGAAAAAAGGTCTAGCGCCTCTCAACTGAGCCCCGCCATCCTGAACTGAAATAAACGTATGTATGTGCTGTATCTACGAAATTTCGAATTGAAATTCTAAAACAAAATTCCGACTGTATGTGGCCGCCCTTAGCTCGTTAGCAGTTTTTATTAGATAGCCAAAGTGCAAGTGCTAAAAATCAAGTCGGTACAGAGTGTAACATTTCCATTTCCTTCCGTGGATGTCGTAGAAGGCGACTAGGGAAATACATTACCAGGACAGAGAGATTCCAACCGCATCTGCGATCGCCAACCCGCCTGCCAAGCGTGGCGATTATGGCAAAACCCTTCATGGTTAGGAAAACCATGAGGGAGGCCTATGTCCTGCAGTGGGCGTCAAATGGCTGATGATGATTACAGAGTGTAACAACATCCTTAAATACATTACGTTACATTACATAAACTCACGCCTGTATCCCGAAGGGGTAGGCAGAGACCAGGGTTTGCCACTAGCCACGATCGTGACCTCAAAAAAAATTGAGATAACTCTACACCGATGCCCGTCATAGTGGCCACATCCTCAGCATTGATTGATTGAATTGGATCCGAAAATAGGCGGGCACTTCTACGATGGAGAAAGCTTCGAAATCGGTTTCGTTTCGGATGTGTATGAGGATTTTATTACACCCTGTATAAATACTTTGGCATCTACGTAATGAGATGATTTATAAGGCGTCCGTGGCACCGTGTATCGTCACACCTGAAATTCAGAGGTTTCTTGTTCGCAGAAAAAATGCCCCAGAACTTCCAATCATTTAGATCCAATCACTGACCGAAGGAGACTGAAACGGATAATTCCTCAGAACCTAGTAACCCCCTCAGTCCTGACCTTGAAAATAATAATAGATTTCTAATGTTAGAACACACACAAATTGCTGTATGCCGTTAAAAGGCAAACTGTAAATACAAGCGGAGTTAAGAAAACTTTGTGAGGCCGGGCTGGGTTTAATAAGGCACTGGCCTTGATCTGCGGATCGCGGAGATCGAAGGCCGAGCCCTACTCTTTTCATATGGCCAAAAGCCGAACTCTATGTTGCAAAGATTTACCGAGTAACCGAAAGTAGAGCGCACAGAGAGCGATGCCGGCTTAGCATCCAAAGATTTGTGATCTCCGCGATGGAGACCGAGAAATAGCAAAAATAATGTTTTAATCTCACTGGAGAAGGCAAAGATTTTTTTGTAAATAAAATGAAATAAGTAATAAAATAGTAAACATTGAGGCAAGTTCCTCGTTAGTTTCTTATTTGGGCCAGGCTAGTCTATCCGGGAGTTACGTACTTACTTGCCCACAAGCCAAGCCCATGCCCGACTTCCCTTCGCAAGCCTATCCGGGAGTAACGTACTTACTTGCCCACAAGCCAAGCCCATGCCCGACTTCCCTTCGCAAGCCTATCCGGGAGTAACGTACTTACTTGCCCACAAGCCAAGCCCATGCCCGACTCGCCCATGCCGTGAGGGCACGACAGGTTTAGCTCGAGAGCGTCCGAGCCGGCCGCCTCGGCCTTGCGGGCCAGCTCCGTCCAGTCCGCCTCGTTGTAAGAGCACATTATTGACGCTATTAGTATCTGGAAGTCGATATAGGAAGGTTAGGGTGATTGGAATGATTGTGCCCGAATAAAGGGGACAGGATTACCACGTCGCTGAGATAAAATCAATCAATCAGCTCGTAATCGTCCACTACTGAACGTAGGCCTGGCCCACAACGCAGATCAAATAACAGGTTTAAAATCCCTTGCGTACTAGAAAGTCTCTACTGCAATCACCAACCCGTCTGCCCAGCTTGTTGATTATGGACGAAACTCCTCCATACATAATTGGTGTAGACCACCTATACATCCCATTAGCGAAGGCAGTTGTTAAGTTAATACATTTAGGACACGATTGGTTTAGCTCGAGAGCGTCCGAGCCGGCCGCCTCGGCCTCGTGAGCCAGCTCCGTCCAGTCCGCCTCGTTGTATGAACACGTCATTGATGCTATTTACTATCTGGAAACTGTTAGGCTGATTTGAATAATAGTAATAACTTCCAGACAGCACAATCACTTAAATTGTCCTTGCATGGTAACCAGGCAAGGACATCACAAACATGGAAACACACCCAGAATGAGGCCATGTGTACAAATGTACGGGGTCACCAAAGAGAGAATCGGACCCACGACCTCCGGCGTGTTATTCAGACGCGATACCGCTACACCAACGAGGCGGTCTGAATGATTGTGTCCGAATCAAGGCGACAGAATTACCACGTCGTTAAGATAAAATCGATTAATCAGCCGTATTCGTTCACTGCTAGACAAAGCCCTCCTCTAAAGCACGCCACTTGTTACTGAGATGTCAGTGAGATGTTACCGATGGGTCATGCTCATTCAACCGCTGCCAGCAAAGAAGAAATACCAGGTTATAATCCCCTTGTGCACTAGAAAACCTCTACTGCAATCACCAACCTGCCTGTCTAGCGTGTTGATTATAGGCGAAACTCCCCCATAAATATTAATTACACTTTTGATGGGTCTGATCTCGCACGATATTCAAGTCTTAGCATTATGCTAAGGGTCAGTTTAAGTTCTTCTTGTGCCTTTCTATTTATGGTGGTTGCCCGTTAGCTCTTCATATTCTTCTCAATTGCTTGCCAAGCGACACAGGTCTTTGACGCTAGCTACACCCGTCCATCCCCTTCCCGTTCGTCTTGCTCATCACAATTACTTCTCTTTGACGCTACCTACACCCGTCCATCCCCTTCCCGTTCGTCTTGCTCATCACAATTAATTCTCTTTGACGCTACCTACACCCGTTCATTCCCTTCCGCTCAGCGTTGCTCATCACAATTACTTCTCTTTGACGCTGGCTACACCCGTCCATCCTCTTTCCGTTCGTCTTGCTAATCACAATTACTTCTCTTTGACGCTACCTACACCCGTTCATTCCCTTCCGCTCAGCGTTGCTCATCACAATTACTTTCCCTTGACGCTGGCTTCACTCGTCCATTTCCTTCCCGTCAGCCTTAAAATTTTCATTCACACAATTACTTGTCGAAGCCTAAGCAGAATGGCATGCACTAACTTTAGTAGGGAAGTCCCGCTTGAGCTCCCGTATACTCCTGCACCAGTACTCCAGACACTTCTCAGATATGAGCTCGATGTTGAGAAATGCGCCCTGCCCCGGCCCGTAGGTCTCTCCCGATGTCACGCCGCGGACGATGCGCGGGGATACGTTGGTCACCAAATCCTGCGGGGTAGGAGGACTGTCAGTCATTGGTCATGGGACACTGGTGAGGTGTTGGTCTTTAGGTTATAAAATGTAAGTTGGTCATGAGTTTCTGAAGCGGTGAGAGAGATTCTCTAATGAAATGAAATTACATTAGAGAAAGATCTTATTTATAAAAACTCAATACCTTAGAACACTTCAAAAACGCCGATTAAAAAAGTCTGTGGTGGAGATTTTACAAGGAAAATATGTAGCGATAGATTAAATAGACAGACTTTTAGATTGGTTTTAGAGGAATCGTGTTTTAATAAATAAGGCAGTAAGAGTACAGACGGCCGCCTTATCAGTAAAAAATATTTCTTCCAGACAACCTGCAAAAATATGCAAATGACGTATTAAGATGATCCCATTATGAGTGCATGGCTATTAGAGTGAGAAGGTGTTGACCGGGTCTAGTTTCGTCAACGTGTAACTTTAGTTTACTTAGGTTTGGGTTAGGGAAGGGAAGGGCGTAGGATTAGTAAAGGGATACCGCAGTGGCAAAGTATAGGATTTTGGTCATTGGATACTGGAGTTGGAAACTATGAAACGCCGGTCACAGAACACTGAAGTCGAAACGGACCCCCGGATTCTCATACACTAACAATCTGTTAATATACTGTTGACGGCTGTCAGTTGACCAAAATACTGCATCTTTGTTCACTCACACTAGATGGGTGAAGGGACCACTCGGACGCTGCAGTGCCTGGGACTTTGTTTTTTTAGATGAAGTAGGCTTGCCCAGCACCTATACCATCCTGACAGCTTAGTCGGCCTAGCCCACACGAAAGACAAGTCATTGCGTGCGGACCCAACCAAGCCGTGGGCTTCCTCACGATGTTTTCCTAATGGTGGCCAAAGTGCATACAAAAAAGCAACAATAGCTGTTGACAGTAGTTTAACAGACGGTGACTAAGTTCAAAATCTAACCAACGAAGACCTATCATCATCATCATCAGCCATTTGACGCCCACTGCAGGACACAGGCCTCCTTCGTGGCTCTCATAACCATGAGGGGTTTTGCCATAATCGCCGGGCTTGGCAGGCGGGTTGGCGATCGCAGTATGGGGTTGGAATCTCAGGAAAACGCTGCTGCCCGTTTCCTGGTAACGTATTTCCTTAGTCGCCTTCTACGACATCCACGGAAGGAAATGGAGTGACGCTATTCTTAATCTAGCGACACACGGAACCTATAAAGACCTATAATCTGATTTAATCTAACCTTGTCTAGTCCAAAAGTCTTGGTGACGACGAATCCCCATCCCTGTTGGAAGGCGCGGCGAATCATAGCGGCGCTGGTGGTGGGGGGCGCGCTAGCAAGGCCGAAGGGGTTCTCAAACTTGAGGCCGCACACCTCCACCGATAGGTCGACCTCGTCTATGGGGCAGTGGAACTTGGGTAGCTCGATTGGCGAGTCGGATGGGAGACCCTGCAGGAGAAAGAACAATAGGACAAATATTTTTTTTTATTTTTTTTTTATTTGATGAAATTTTTATGAATTGTTTATTAATTTTATATGCTTAATGAAACGTATTTTTAACGTGATTTAACTTTTTATTGTAATTAAGAAATATGTTATTACCTACTCGTATGTTAATGTGCTCGATTTTCCTCTTTTTATTTAACCTGCTGTACTAGGTGGATAACCTGTAAGGGCGGGATCTGTTACGAAATAAATAAATAAAAAAATAAAAAAATGTTACAATCAGTTCTAAAAATGCGTGAACTCTACATTGATTGAATTACATTGCAAAGTAGGTACAAGTGTTCTACCCATAATTGCTATTTTACGATAATGCTGGACACGTATGGAGCATCAGCTTACAAAGTTAATAACGTAGTGGCGTTGGTAACTTGCAGGGTCGAAATTCCCACTA
Organism: Yponomeuta evonymella; assembly: GCA_963969515.1. NCBI lineage: Eukaryota > Metazoa > Arthropoda > Insecta > Lepidoptera > Yponomeutidae > Yponomeuta > Yponomeuta evonymella. The sequence goes on from OZ018354.1 coordinate 5,009,902, forward strand.
CCTTTTATAAGATTTATGAGCATAAATCACTGAATCTTAATTTAATTCGTATGGTAACCCCAAAAAATGTCTGTCCCTTACGGGTGTACGCTTTTGGCATCTCTATTCGATTATATCTACCTCTATGTAAAGCATGTTTAAAAAGCATGAAAATAAAGCAGGCTTAAGGCCGAACAATTCTAGTCAAGCGTAAGATCAATTTATGTACCTACCTAAGGTACAACAAAAAAATAAACCCGGGTCGTGTCGTGTCAAGTGGTGATGTGATGAGGATGTGTGTGTGTGTGTGTGAATTTGTGTGCGTGAGTGTTTATGAGTGTGACAAGTGTGTGTGAGTAAGTGTTTGTCTATGTGTGAGTAATAAAGTCAAAGTCATAAAATTTTATTCACTATAAAACAAAATGTTTACTTAATGAACGTCAAAGCTGTTAGTTTCACAATGAATAGATTATGCGGAGAAGAAGCTAACAAAGAAACTCCACATTTATTCTTTTCAATACAGCGGGGGGAGCATGAGATTTTATCGAGGCGGTTTATCTACAAAAAATGGCCGTTTTAACGAGTTTTGACGTCTATAGTAGGTTAAATTATCGTCGCGAGCACAATGCGTCGTTTTTATCCCAGTGCCGTGAGATAAAAAAACATCTGTCACTATAAGATAAACCCTATCGCAAATGCGAGCATGAGGACAACATAAAAAGATATGTTATCGACTTTTGACAGATTTTTCATTTAAACTTATCCCACTTTTGAGAGGGGCATATAAACTTATATCTAGCGTTTCTGTCAGTCATTCTACGAATAAAATCATCACATTTGTCATGATTTGTCCACTGGTGCCTCTTCGCGCCACCTACGCATCCCATTCGTGCCCTTCCTCTGTTTCTGCTCACTGACCAACCCCACAAATCATACCTAACTTCTACTAAGTACCTAAGTATGTATGGTGTATTTACTACAAATATATGGTTTCTAGGAAGTTTTCTGGAAAAAGCTTGACACAGACTCCTCCATTTTTGAAGTCCGTTAATAATAAAATGCTTTTGGTTATAAGTAAATCTAATATTTATTTTGTAACTTTAAACAATGAAATAGGTGGTTTAATACATAACTGGGTACCCAATGGAGAAAAGAAGCATGATATGTTTTCTTCTGAAAACGGGAAATTGTTACCAAACAAATAACAAATTAATATGTTCTTCACCTTTGATGTAATCTGTAACAAAAAAATAAGAAGTAAAAAAAAAATGTAATGCATTTCCTAGGAGACTCTGGATATGCCCTTGAGCCTGCCTTGGCTGATGACGCCCATCAGAGGAGATGCCGAGTAGACTCCCGAGGCTCGGTACACACATTGCCATTGTGGAGCCCGAAACCCAGTAGAGGAGGAATGGCCAGCTCAATGGAACATTCCCTATGCTAGGCAACAGCCCAACGAGCTGCTATAGTTCAAAGTTATATTTAACCCTTGAATGAATGCCCCTGTGCATGTAATATAAAAAAACTATAGTGGAACTTGGGTAATTAAGCATCCAATTTTGAGTTACTATTTTGAAAAAATAGGGTGGGCTGTGACTTTTTTACTGCTAAATTTAAAATATATTCAATTCGTACATACATATTCCTTCGTTTTAATATTTGATTTATTTGTAAGATTTGATTGATTGTAGCATAGACCAAATATGATTGTAGTCAGCGCATTCAAAATATCCTGTAACAAATAAAGAGCATAATTAAAAAGGAGTCCAAAACATTCCAATATGATGTAATAGCTTAAGACGAAAAGAAAAAAAGGTAAGACATGTTACGAAAATTATTTTAGATGCCCCTAAGAGCAAAAATTGACGCTATACTGGATAGACCTCTATGGTCTATCTATCCAAATACTGTACGTATTCACTGAGCATTGCCTAGGTACACATTTGCATTAGTTTCACAAGCATATTATTTACCTATTGTACTCGGTTGGTGATGGTGAGTCAAGTATTGAACTTAATTTAATATATCACTAGATAATAAGTACTATCAACACTTACATTCCGCCACTGCTCCAGTCGTGTCGCTGCGCAGTCATTACTGCGCCCTCTAAAACAGAAAAATATTATAGTTCTTGCCGATGACTGACTTGTATATGATGTGATGTCCGTATGAGCTTGTAGGAAGGATCTCCAACTATTGTAGTATTGTATAAATTAACTGCAATGGCTATAAAGTTTGTACTTACTTCATTTTCGGCATCTAAACATCTATTATCCGTTATTTGTTTGTTTATTTACATTTTATTTGATACCTAGCACAGACTAAGTAAAGGAAAGATCACAGACAGATCAGATTTCAATCTGTCAAAAACGCAAATTGAACGAATGAAATAGTGATTTTCGTGACATCGCTATTTGCCGATTCAGTGTTGTCATACCAATAAGTAGATAAAATAAAATGTCTATCTTATCTCCTATCTAAGGAAGATATGTATATCGAAGAGAAGTCATGCTCGCGGGTGGGATATAATATCGTAATGTTTTAAAATTTTAACCTATCTATCTAGATAGGATAAGAAACTCATGCTCCCCCCGCTGGTTTGCTTAATTAACATAATGGGCCTATAACTTTAACAGGTAGACAGTAGAGAGAGAGAGTAATTGTAACTATAATCGTAATTGTATTTGTACTTCCTTTTTCCTTTTGATTTGAGCGTTTTTATGTCATTTAATCTCTAATAAATAAAAATAAAAAACCGGCCATGTTTGAGTCGGACTCGCGCACGAAGGTTTCCGTATCTTTAAACCTATAAAGCCTTTGAATATTTTAAGCGTCTACCGGTTGCCGTTATTAATATCGAGCAAAAAACAGCAAAAAACTAACTTTTAACTTTAACCCACTTAAATAATTATTTTATTCTGTTTTTAGTATTTGTTTTTTGTATTTGTATTTTTTGTATTTGTATTTTTTATACACAAATACTTCATCTGTAAAAAATTCAACTGTTTAACTATCAGGGTTCATGAGATCCAGCCTGGTGACAGACGATCGGACGGCTAGTTAGACAGCGGAGTCTTACCCTTTGGGTACGGAAACCCAAGAAAGAGAAACGCACCTGCAGGTGGCAATGCATATGCCAGGCGGCGCATTTGCCATCGTTGACCGACTCCACCGTGGTCTCAGCGACCCCAGCGAGGTCACCGCCCACAAAGGCTCGGGGCTCGCTTCTGCTCTGCATCGTGGTAGGGTTGACCTCCGGGAGACCCCACCGGTTTAGTTGGATGCCTGACATGGCCTCGATCACTGCGAGAGATACCAAGTTAACATTAATTTATATTTTTACATAAAAAAAATAGATCAAGCTCACACTTAAAAAAATCTTCATTTTATATAAGTTACATTAGTTGTTCAACCTTTATAAGTTATGGAAGAGCGGGTTTCCCTGTCACAGGTACTTTATACCTAAAAGGGCATCCCAGCAAAAGTGTATTTAAGCAATAGAATTGGTTGGATGAATAAATATTTTTCATTTTGAGCTTGACACGATAGCGACAAAGCTCACCGTCTTTCTCATAGAGCCCGGAGCCAAATGCCGAGATAATGAAGTTTGCTTTCAAGTGCGTGATCTGTTCCTCGTCTTCTATCCATTGTCCATCCTCCAGTTGCTCTGTACGGCACATCTTTAGGCCCATTATCTGGAAGTAAGCGTTCGTCTTATTGCCGTGGGAATATGGCTCAAAATTATGCAGCGCATTTGGAATGTTCCGATAGCAGCCCTAATCAGAATAAAAAAAAATATTTCACCGTAAAGAATTTACATTCTCTTGCCATACTTTAACTCAATGTCTGTTGCATGTCAATGTAAAATGTCAGCCGCTGCCTTCGGATCGAGTTTGTAGTGGAGAAAAAGGCAGCGAGAAATTTTTTTTATTCAGACCATCATTTCTCAACTCATACTATTGTGGACTAGGGTGATGAAAATTTCCAGAAAATTTTTTATTCAGACCATCATTTCTCAACTCATATTATTGTGGACTAGGGTGATGAAAATTTCCAGAAAATTTTTTATTCAGACCATCATTTCTCAACTCATATTATTGTGGACTAGGGTGATGAAAATTTCCAGAAATTTTTTTATTCAGACCATCATTTCTCAACTCATATTATTGTGGACTAGGGTGATGAAAATTTCCAGAATTTTTTTTATTCAGACCATCATTTCTCAACTCATATTATTGTGGACTAGGGTGATGAAAATTTCCAGAATTTTTTTTATTCAGAACATCATTTCTCAACTCATATTATTGTGGACTAGGGTGATGAAAATTTCCAGAAAATTTTTTATTCAGACCATCATTTCTCAACTCATATTATTGTGGACTAGGGTGATGAAAATTTCCAGAATTTTTTTTATTCAGACCATCATTTCTCAACTCATATTATTGTGGACTAGGGTGATGAAAATTTCCAGAAATTTTTTTATTCAGACCATCATTTCTCAACTCATATTATTGTGGACTAGGGTGATGAAAATTTCCAGAATTTTTTTTATTCAGACCATCATTTCTCAACTCATATTATTGTGGACTAGGGTGATGAAAATTTCCAGAAAATTTTTTATTCAGACCATCATTTCTCAACTCATATTATTGTGGACTAGGGTGATGAAAATTTCCAGAATTTTTTTTATTCAGACCATCATTTCTCAACTCATATTATTGTGGACTAGGGTGATGAAAATTTCCAGAATTTTTTTTATTCAGACCATCATTTCTCAACTCATATTATTGTGGACTAGGGTGATGAAAATTTCCAGAAAATTTTTTATTCAGACCATCATTTCTCAACTCATATTATTGTGGACTAGGGTAATGAAAATTTCCAGTGGTTCTTGACAGCTGTTTATACCAGGCTCCGGTGGTAGCTAACTGAAAGCTAATGTTAATACAAGAAACATTCCGGCTTATATACAATTTGGGCCAGACGTCCAACCAATCACAGTACTTAGGAATTTTCAAGTCCTATGCAATATTTACAAAGTCTTACGCAATAATTAAACACCCTGGTTCAGCCTACAGCTAACTCCGAACCTAACCTAACCTAACTCGTCTCGGCGTCCACTACACATATTAAGTACAACACATTAGTGTTTCTGACGATAGAAGTATGCTAAGCCAGTTTAGACACCATCTTTAACTAATTAATATTGAATGTCTTTGTGGGTGCTGAGTTGCGGATATGAAGCTTCAATGAAATGTCTCAGAGATACTGTTTTACTTCACTTGTGGTGCATATAATAACAGGATTCCGGGCATTGATTGTACATACATAAACTCACGCCTGTATCCCTGAGAGGTAGACAGAGACGAGGGTTTTCCACTTGCCACGATCCATCCTAATCTCTTTAGGTGCATACATGCACGCCGGTTTCAGGATATGTGTTTTTAAACGTATTAAATGTCTTTTACTATTTCAGGATTCTTACCTAGGTTTAAGCAAAAGTTAAGTGCTATTTCTTTAACAATAATGATAATTTTGTAACACTCACTCTGCCCGCCTTAACAATAACTTCTTTAGGCGACATGAACGGAATGAACTCGCATTTTTCTTCTTTCGCTAAGTCGACCTGTAACAAAACAATTTGTGTTGATCGACAATGTTATCATCGGCAGGTCGTTGCGATACCAAGCATAATATATATTTTTTAATTTAATACTGAACGAAGTGTAAATATTTGGAGGAAAAAAACGTGAGGACATCAGAAGTGGGAACAGCAGATGCTGATGTTGCTTTACCACAGTTTTGCTTCTCGCTCTTCGGAAAGGCTGGCTGGAGTAGACACACAGCAAGAGCGGAAATCTTAAGGCATATTATATATTCAGGAGCAGATTTTTTTTATCTGTTTTTCTCTTGCTACGGTATTAGCCAACTAGTCGAACCATGACTCACTGAACAATGACTGACCGACTTCCTCAAAACAAATGAGAAGAATAAAAGTAGATACCTAAGTACCTAAGGTACGACAATTCGTCTTTGATCGTTCCTTATTTTCAAGAACGTGGATAAGATGGTACCATCAGAACGCTGTTGGCTGTCTCGAAAGCTCGAGCTACATTTAATCTATCAACTACTAACTTATTCAAAAACAATCAATAAAAACATTTGAAATATGATGTCGTGTGATGTCGACTATGTGAGGGCTGCCACAAGGTACCATTATTTGGTCTCTGATTATTTCTTATTTTTGAGAACGTGGAAAGGAAGGAACATGGTAGCATCAGTGCGGTGCTGGTCTTCTCGATAGCCCGTAGGAGTAGTCTAGCATCCCTGTTGGTGTGTATTCTGTCTCTCCTTCGTTCTCAGCCATTGATCTACATAATATAGTATTCCTTTTAATTTTTTTTACTTTTCTTTTATTTTTTCCTAGAAGAGTCTACGTTCTTACTTCTTCAGGGACAGCCCTAATGTTAGTGAGCCCTCGTCGGCATACCACGAAGACGCGGCGCTGCATCCGTCGAAGGCGATGGCTCTCTTGGAAGCTCGTAGGAGTAGTCTAGCAACTGCCCTTTTCTGGCGCAGTGGACCCTATTGGTGTCTTATTCTTTCTGTTCTTCGCTTTTACACCGATCTACCTTAATTAAGTAAAGCTGCCCTTTTCTCTTCCTATTTTCTCTTTTCCGTTGAGTACCTAGCAGTTGAGTTTCCGTAGAAGTCGTTCATCTTACTTCTTCAGGGACAGCCCTAATGTTGGTAAACCCTCGTCGGAAGACCACGAAGACCCGCCGCGCGCCGCAGCGCAGCGCAGCCGTCGCGCAGTCGAAGGCGGTGTCGCCGGCGCCGAGAACTATGACGCTCCCGTACAGCTCGGGCAGACCGGAGGCGCACGCGCAGAGGCCTGGGGGTTGGAGAAAACCATTGAGCACTACAAACTAGGGTACTGTGCTGGGAGTTGCAGAAAACCTTTGTTTACAAGAAATTATGGTCTGTGACGTCGCTAAATCAAATGTGATATTAGCAAAATTATTATTTTATATTTTATAACGTCCTATCTGATTCGCGGTGTCGCCCGCGCCTAGGACTATCACGCTTCCGTACGGCTCGGGCAGACCGGAGGCGCACGCGCAGAGGCCTGGGGGTTGAAGAAAATCACTGAGGACTAAAAATGATAGTGCTGTGAGGTCGCTACATAAAATGTAATTTTAGCAAAAAATATATTTTTGTTGTATTTTTTACTAGCTGGCCCGCCGAGCTTGGCAACGCCTCAGCATACGTTTTTTTGTAAATTTTCCCCATGTTCTAATTGTCATTCTTACTATTCGGGACGAAATCCAACAAATCAATGATCATGAAAATCTTCTTCGTTCTTGAGTTACTATGGTGAAACTAACTCGACCTTATAGGCAACCTCCTATCTGATTCCTAGCTATTCGTCGAGTGACTCTAAGACAAATGTAACGATTTCTCTTCAATGCAAAATCAAACCAGACGGCGGTGCCGGTCAGCTACGTGACAAAGATGCCAACAAACATCTTGAACAAAAAGCTGCGAAAAAAGGGAAATACTCGTAATAGGAAGTGCTAGGTTCAGAGACCGTCCTCTTAGGTACAGGATCGTTTCAGATCAAAACCTCGCAGTCAACGAAGTCCTCCGTATAGGGTTCCGTGCAAGTATGCAACAATGCAGGTTTTATTCTTTTTGTTGCTAGTGCAACCGTACCCGTGCTGAGGACAATTTAAAAACCTATTTAGAGGCTAAAAATTCCACCTATGCCGGGACTTGAACCCGCGACCTCTGGCTAACCGTGCCAGCGCGCAACTTTGCGCAGAGGCAATATCGTAACCAATGAGGTTAATCCGAGGTGCGATTATTGCTAGTTGAAAACCGTGCCAGCGCTCTCCCAACTGAGCTAATGGGCAAGTGCAGGCATCAGTGAAATTTCGAGCCTCTTTACAAACTTCTCTGTATTACGTAAAGGCAGCGAAATCTGGCCGAAGCGAATTACATCACTTGCAGCCCCGAGTTAGCCACGGGTAATTTAATTTGTATATCTTTTTGGAAATAAATATTTTTTACTTTACTTTACTTTACTTGGCACGGTTAGCCAGAGGTCGCGGGTTCAAGTCCCGGCATAGGTGGAATTTTTAGCCTCTAAATAAGTTTTTAAAACGCAGGTTTTGTCACCAGGTCTCGTCGAGCCACATCTTGGCTGGAAAAGCTGAGGAAGGACCTCAGTCCTAGTTTATAATGCTGGTAGGGGGTAAAGAAGCCATTTAAAATGTTATTAACCTGTTAGATTATGAAATAAATCAAGAAAAACCATTGTTATTGTGGCCCGATCGGGTTCTTTAGAATTCTACAGATTAAGGCGCGAAGGTCCTAGTTTATATTGTCAGTAGGAGGACAAAAATCCTAGTTTATAATGCCACTAGGATGACAAAGTGCCTACAGTAGAAGTTCAAGGTCTTAGCTTATAAAGTCAGTAGGGAGGGCGTAGTTTATAATGTAAGAGAGATACCTTTCTTGCTCCCCTCAGAGATGAGCGGCAGGAAATCCTTGCTGGTGTAGAAGCCCGCTGCCTGGGTCAGACCCTGGAACATCGGCAGCTTCTTCGGCTCGGGAAGCCCTATGCCCAGGAAGACGACGGCGTGTTCCTTCAGCAAACCCTGGTAATAAGGACTCCTTAAATGAATTGGTTACCTAACATTACTTTAGGTAGTAACTATTAGCGGTGATAATCGTTACGTCTGGCATGCTGTCTCGCTCGCAAAATCTAACATTTTTAATGATTGTAAAAAAGAGTCGTGATCGTCATCGTCATCAGCCATTTGACGCCCACTGCAGGCCTCCCTCATGATTTTCCTAACCATGAGGGGTTTTGCCGTAATCGCCACGCTTGGCAGGCGGGTTGGCGATCGCAGTATGCGGTTGGAATCTCAGGAAAACGCTGCTGCCCGTCTCCTGGTAATGTATTTCCTTATTCGCCTTCTACGACATCCACGGAAGGAAAAGGAGTGACGCTATTCTTAATCCGGCGCCACACGGAAAAAGAGTATACTTTTAATATATGTGATAAACATAATAAAATTAGAGTGAGAGAGAGTTATTCGGTTTTTTTCTTATATCAACATTGCTATAGGTTACTTTTTGAAGCGGTACACTGTCCAATTCCCTTCAGCCGCCTTACGGACCTGGCTCAAAGGACCAAATTATTGCCGCTTTATCCTTCATAAATAAATAGATACAGTTCATTTTCCGGCGCACTTCTGGCTCAGGCTTCAGACTTCCGGTGACTTGAGAACACTAGAGCGACAAAGGAAAATATGCGAGGAACTTGATGAGTTTATCTTAATTCTTTCACTGCTCAAAAGCCTGTTATTGCTAACGGAAATGATTTTATTGCCGACCAAAATCATATTTTTTTCTGATCACTTACTTAAACGATTCCACTTTTCCACAGTTGACTTTATTTTAAAGCTTTTTAAACTCGTACCCGTTCGGGTTCGAATCCCGGCATGTACTTTTGTTTTCCAAGCGACGTACATTTTTGAAGTTGTACCACTCGCTAACTGTGAAAGAAAACATCGTGAGGAAACCCGAGTGTCTGAGGTGTTCACATACCTCAGCGCTTGAAATGGCCACTCAGTGGTGGGGACGCGCGGAAATCAAGCCCACACTCTCTTTCTGAGAGAAGGCCTGTGCCCTGCCCTGTGGGCGTGTATAGGCTACATAAAAAACTACTCACGCTGACGGTAAGATCGCTCGTAGACAGCTTGCGTCCAGTGACGAATTTGACGCCAAGATTCTTCACCAGCTCGATCTCGTACTGCACCACGTCGTAGGGGAGACGGTACTGCGGGATCTCAGACGAGCTGGCAAGGGAACAGGGGCTTTATTGCTGAGGCATAAGTGTTAACATTTTAAAATGGGTGCGGAAATGTTGGCTGATAAACAAAGACCAGGACACCACCAATGTTATTTGTATCTTCTTCTGTTAGTGTCTCTCCATTTTGTAGCTTAGTCATCAGCTCTGCATATTGTAAAAAATTTTTTTTCTGTACGTCTCAGCATTTTACTATTCCAAACAAACTATTATTGGGTCTGCTTAAAAAAAAACTTAATTTCTTTCCCTTAAAGATAACAAACATTCCCTTAAACTTAGACAAAAATTCAATGTTTTAATTTATTTGTAAAGTGTCCCACCGGTTTTTTTCTTTCTATATGAAGGTTTTTCAAGTAGAATATTATTTATTTTACACTGTTAGCACACAATATTAGCAGGCGTTTTGTCTACGCTTGGCACAAATAAGTACATAAAACTTGTTTTGGAATGGAGTCCTCTTGGGTAAGCGCAGACAAAAGCGGCGTCTACGCCTCAGTAATTACAGGCGTCCGGTAAGAACTTGAAACAAAAGTAACAGTGAAAAACCAACCTCAATCCACCAAGATAGCCCTGCTTCTCGTACACAGTGATGTCCTTATAGCCCAGTCTAGCCAGGAAGCAGGCGCAGCTCACGCTAGCGGGTCCTCCGCCGATGAGGGCGATTTTATGGTCACCGCCCTTAGGCAGAGGCTTGGTAGCCGGGTCCAGGGTTTGCGGGATGCCCATTTTCATGAAGATCTGGTGGATTTCCGTGGAAAATTTAATTTTGGTTACAAAAACAATAATTTCATTCCTTCATTTCATTTATTCATTCATTCATCTTGAAGAAGTTTAGACAGGTGTATATAAATAGGACTAGGCGAAAAGTGACTTGAACCTTCATACAGTTTATCACATTGGAAGAGCCATACACTCACCAGGATAGATATAGGCTGAAGATATGGTTCAGATTCGATTCGGTTCGATAATTGACACAGCCTCAAAGATTATTAAGCTGAAACGGGCTGGTCCATTTACCGAAGAACTGATACCAATAATTGATTCATTGATAACGTTCTTCGACAAATGTTACCAGCCCAATGTCGAGGCGCGTCTTTTCTATTGTATACAAGGCTAGAAGGCAGCCATAGGTAACTGCCTGTGTATATTTTGGAAAGCTTTGAATCGAATTTGCGATTACGTTACATATCTACATGGTTTTTGCATGCTAAGTAACGCATTACGCAAGTAACGCATGCGATGAAAGTACTGGTTCCAAACTGTACTTCAAATAACCTGATCAAGAGTTCAAATATACCTAGGTATGAGAGTTGATGGACGTATGAAAGAGCTACATTGGTAATTACCTAGTTGTAATAAAATAAAACTACAACTAATTAAAATGAAACTTTACTAACGAGCATTATCATGATTTTGAGAAAAGTTAAAGGCATCATGAAGTCCGTTACGCTTTGTACTTGATGGTTCTAAATTATCTTTGGTAATTATTTTCCTTACTTAGCTAAGCTATTATGGTATAATTAGCAGATCATTATAATTATTTATGTGTAAACAACAAAAAAAACTAACCCAAAAAAACGCACTTTTTGCCAAATGATGATGCAATGTTAAGAGAAGGATAGATACATGAACTACTCACAATAAAAAGAGATAGCAACAAAACAAAATACAGAAGTGTTTCATAGGTGTACGTCGATTACTAATCGCTTATGTTTTAGAATAGAGTGCGCTGCCTCTTTTCTTCCGATACATACACGATTAGTCTGTACGGCACTGTGCAACTAATCGTGTATTGTATATTATGGAACAGCAGCAGCAGCAGTGGAACGATGTTTGACGACTTTTTCAACTTTTATCGTAGCGATAAAAATCAGCCGTTCTACTTCTGAAGCACCTTAGCAGTTGAACAGCTCATGTCCGAAGCAAGCCGACAATGAAAGCCGAATTAATCTCGAAGAACTCACGTCAACGGCGAAATACTGCAGACCTCCGATGTTGATAGCCCCCTCCTCGCTGACGAGTAGCGCTGCAGCTTACAAAATTAGAAAAATATGCACGAACAGCACCTGTTCACGAGGTTCACGAGCATTACTATCATTATGCTCAAAGACCGGTGTTGTTGGTAAAAAGGCAAGATTTGCCAATACCCCAGGTCAGTCACACGTCAAGACAGACTCACGTCGACAGCGAATTTCGGCATGCCGCCGATGTTGGTGCCTCCCTCTTCGCTGGCGTGCAGGTTGCAGCCGCCTACACAGAGGTTAGTCGTGCGGCACACCTTGGTCTGACACCATGCCACAGGTCAGCCTCAGCTTGCAAAAGTAGGAAAATATTTACGAGCAGCACCCGTTTACGAGCATTACCGCTATTCTCAAGCACTGGTACTCTAGTGAAAGGCGAAAATTTGCTAAACACCCAGGACAGTCACTCGTCAAGACAGACTCACGTCAACAGCGAAATGCTGCAGGCCGCCTATGTTGATAGCCCCTTCTTCGCTGGCGTGCAGGTTGCAGCCGCCCACGCAGAGGTCGCTCGTGGGGCACACCATGCCGCAGGTCAGCCCCAGCGGGTTGTCCGACAGAATCGCCTTCGCCGCGCCGTAGTAGTTCTGCGGGCAAACGGAGAATGGAACGGAAAGGATCTTGGTTCTTAAAGTTCTTGGTGAAAATAAAAACTCAACTGCTAAAAAGTCGTAAACAAGACATAGATGATTATATTCTTTTTGTTGCACTAACCCGTGCTGAGGACAATTTTAAAAAACTATTTAGAGGCTAAAAATTCCACCCATGCCGGGACTTGAACCCGCGACCTCTGGCTCGAAATTTCACTGATGCCTGCACTTGCCCATTAGCTCAGTTGGGAGAGCGCTGGCACCGTTAGCCAGAGGTCGCGGGTTCAAGTCCCGACATGGGTGGAATTTTTAGCCTCTAAATAGGTTTTTTTTAGACATAAATGAGTCTGTTGAATTTTAATCTCATCAGACAGGATCTATAATTCGTTTTCTGGTTGTAGGTCAGTTGAAATCGAAAAAAAAATGTAGTAAAGAAAAAAATCCCACTAATTCCTTGATATGGAATAAGTTCCTTGGAATAAGTTCTCAAGGTAATGAGGAAATTATAATAACAAAAAGCCTACTGACAAAAAGTCGTATACCACTAGTTACCAACGCCTAGATGAGCCTGGTGAAGTTTCATTCTCATTAGGCGAGACTTCTCGTTTGATTTCTTGCGAGTAGAAGTAAAGTTCGCCTGCTAAGTCAAAAATTCTCGTTTGATTTCTTGTAAGTAAAAGTCCCGCCTGCTTAGGTTGAAAACTCTCGTTTGAGTTTCTTGTAAGTAAAAGTCCCGCCTGCGTAGGTTAAAAATTCTCGTTTGATTTCTTTTAAGTAAAAGTCCCGCCTGCTTAGGTTGAAAATTCAACAGCGACTAATATCTCTTTATTCTCGTTATCGAGCTTTTGATAGGTACCGACCGACTTCTTCACGTCATTATGACGGGCAATATCGAGGGCTAGAGGTGTGGTGGGAGAAGGAAGTTGTATCTCAGAAACATCGGGACTGGGCTGATTGTACCCAAAGTTGAAGACCTGTTTCTCTTGGCAAGAAACGAAGAAGAATAGGGAGCTGACGGCCAATTTCCATTAGTGGAGAGGCACAGGAAGAAGAAGATCGAGCTTTATTCTGCCTTTTTACCCGAATGCGGCGGGAGCCCAAAAGGAGGGTAATGTGTCTGGCTCGTACGTATGTAAGGTATGTCCGATTCTTTGTTCCCTCATAACTCCTTAACCCATGCCCAGATCTTTTGTAGGATTATGGTCCCGTTACCTTAGTAGCAATGCTGCTAATAAAGCTCTTAACGTCGATTTGCGTTGGGCAGGACTTCTGGCATGGTGCGTCCGCGCACTTGAGGCAGCGCGCAGCCTCGCGCAACGCGCCGCGCTCCGACAAAGTCGTGTGCTTGATGTCATCGAAGTTCTTCGTCAGAGACGGGCAGCTCTGGTGGAAAAGAAATTAACTACAGCGTGATTTTTTACGGAATGTTCTGCGACAAACTTATATACTCGTATTAAAAAAATATGATATAACGGTATGGTAAAACATATTTGTAATTATTGGTGATTTTCGACCTTTCGTTCGACACTTTAACTCAAAATTCAAAGTTGTAGGAAGTTCCGTAACGTCAAAAAATTTTTTGTTTTATGTTAATTGTGTCTATCCGAGTTAACCGGCATTTAATAGGCAAGCTCGTAACATCTAAGACGACGTCTTCGTTTGCCATCCGGCGTGTCTGGAGTAAACACCTCAAACAAAGCTAACTAGCGCCACAAATAAAAAAAAACATATTTTGTTGATAATGCCGGGCGTCGCTCAGGTCGATTTAGAATACCAGCAGCTACAAGCTCTGTTAAAACCGTACAGGCTGTGATCCATCCTTCTGTTATCGAAGTTATAAAGGGTAGCAGAGATCAAGATAAACTCTGGTCTCTAGGTAGCCTCTTAAGCTTTTACAATATACCGTAATTTTGTAGCAATCGTATGCCATAATTGTTTGCAGTACAGGCAGGTTCAGGTACAGGTTATTTTGTACGTAGGTAGTAGGAGGGTTCCGTACAGTAGTCACGCATTTTTTTTGTGATTTAATTACAAATATATCGTTTTTAGATCTTTCCCTGTAGGTACTTGTAGTATACGACGATATTACTTGCCATTCATAGTTCTAGGTCAACGGAAAGTACCCTATAAATTTTGATTCTCTTGAAAGTGTCGAAATATACATAAGTTTTTGCGGCATAAACGGACGTACATTTTTTACGTTAACTTCGAAGTTTCATTTTTCACAGCACAGTACATGGGACTGCAGACCTGAGTATATGGTTTTAATTTCAACATGATACCCATCCCAAGATCTTGACGGACAGACGGACGGACGGACGGACGGATACCGTTTTTCCTTTTGAGGTATGGAACCCTAAAAATGGGCATTGTTTTCGTCACGTGTGATGTGGCCTTCCTAAATGTTATGCTTGTTTTATTTTGCGACTACTGCGAAATTGTTTGTTATACAATGACAATTGACGACACATAAAGATAAGATAATGCATATTATTATTATTATACGTCCCACTGCATGTAGGGCACAGGCACGCTCAGGCCTTCGCTCAGAGTAAAAAAAATCGCGGCTTGTATGATCATTGATCTCCTTCCCGCTTTTACAATAATTCCGTCCATATTTTGTGAGAGAGAGGCAAATTATTCAATAATAAAAATAACTTATTAGTTTACCTTAGTAAATAATAGCGATTAAATCCGTTAATTGTGTAAATAAATAGTTATCTAGTCTAAAACGCAGTGTTATTATGCTCTGTGATCTAGTCCCTTTCTTACACTAACAGCGCTATACTTACATCGCATTTGACGGCGGCGTTCCTCTTCCAATGTTGCTTTTTGGCCTTGGTCTGGGCCGATGGTACCAGGTTGGTGTAGGGCTTCACCGTTGGGTTCAACTTTAGAAGGTTCTGGAATTGTACCAATAGTTTAACATTGTACAGAAGAACCGCTACTGACTACTCGTTATTTGTAACAAATATTGTGGAAGGTGATCCTCCGCGCGCATCTTTCCTCCCCAACTCGGCTATGCATAATGCACCCCGGCCCCGCCATATTTTGTCGCAGTAGTGCCAACCCAGCGCGCAGCGACCGGTTATTTTTAAATAGTGACAACGACACTTCCGATTTTGAAGGTATCATAACACTATTGAATGTCAGAATAGTCAAACGAAACTCTGATTTTATTATTATTATTAATACGTTTATTAAGTAAGTAAAAAAATACAATGGCAATGTGGCGGACTGAAATCGTTTATAATCATGACAATATTATACCAGGAAACTTGTTTGAAATGTCACCTCCGGTACGCATAGGTACAGGTGACTTTTGTGTTACATGCAACTGTCAAATACACAAGTATTATGAACACAGTTGACAGCACATTAATCTTTACTTACACACGTGCACCCGACTCGGTTACGTTACGGGTGACATAAATTGTAAAAGTTGACCTGCTGTCCACTGTACAGTAGACAGCACATCCACCGTTAAACTCCTCAGTTACATTAAGGTCGACATTGCAAAAGTATTTACGTTGACCATATGTTAGTAGGTAGTACTGGTGTAGCTAGCTCTAATTATATTCTGGAAAACGCTCTACGGTTTCTAGTACTATGTCTAGTATTATGTAAATAAGTTATGATTACGAACCCATTACGACGACACACCGCGTCACGGAATATACTCGTTACCCAAAAAATATTTCCATTAGACAAACATGTCTATAAGACAACTAATTTATTTATTGGAAAAAACGGTCCAAGTACTCGTACTCGTAAACTGCTGGACAGACCTCCCCCAAGGCACGAAATTTCATTCTGTCCTCGGCCAATTGAAATGGACACCTAGTTTTACTTATAACGTTTAATAAGTCACAATTTACTGTGCTATTTTGAATAAAAATAAACTTTAATTTTGATTTCGGTCAACGACTCAGGGAAATCCTATCTGGTGCGGAGTATACAGTGCCTTGTGGAGTGTGTAAGAGGTCATCGACATAGAATCATTGAATGGTTCTCTGATAAATGACAAAAATACATAATATAATAATTAACCATTATGTTCGTTATCCAATGATAGATGTCAGAGTGAAGCTTCCTTGCCACTTCTCCGCTACAGATCTGGGGCCTGTTTCATAAAACTACAGTTCATGGTTTACAGTAATGTTACATTTCGATGTACATTGCAAAGACTATAAATCCACAGATTACCAAGTAGGAAGACTCGGCTACGCGATGTACATCGAAAATAAACTACCAATTTTAGTTTTCTGAAAGGGCCAGGGGCCTTATTATTCACACCAAATCCATGCGCACGCATAGAACATTGCAGGAGCCTCCTTTTTAGTAAATATTTACCTGCTCCTATATTACGCGCTTCAATTCCTGAACGATTCTATTCGCCTAACTGTCAAATTATTATGGATTTGAACCGAAGTAGAGTGCGACAAACTTATCTGACCCGGTGAAGGCGTCACTTTTCTCATAGTAAACTTGACGTTTCCATACTATATTTGACACCTTCACCGGGTCAGATAACTTTGTAGCACTATAATACAGGTTTTTACGCTAAAGTGATATACAGGGCTACCTCAAAAAAACGAAGTTGCTGAATACCCCAATTAGAGTTTATGTTTTACAACTTTTGTTCTACTGACTAGTCACTTCACGTATGTAATATGGGTATGAATTGCCATCTATTTGCTGCACTTAATAAATACTCAAACGACTCGTTACTTTTTGTAAAATTTTAAGACACGCACTGAGAGCTGATTGAGAGAATTAATTACGTAGTGAAAATCTCAATTCCGAAACTTTCGGTAATTTTCTAGAAAGTAGAGTACACTTTACTGTACTGTATACAGTAAGGAAAAAAAAACAAAAATATTATGAGTATGATCGGTCTCATCACTGAAAATGATATCTTTCAGACGACTCTAGGATAGTTATAAAGACATAAGCCTCTATATTATGCCCACCAAATCCTGAGCGATTCCAATCGTCTAACTATAGTGTAGAAAGAGCGGAATTCGAAATTCCATACTAATTTGACAGTTAGACCTGCGGTTAGACGATTGGAATCGCTCAGGATTTGGTGCGCGTAATATAGGAGCAGATCGACAGGCTTGTCAGTCATACAATTTATCTATGGATAGCTCTACAAATGTCATGGCGCAAGACTTTTTGGACTTATTCAGTGGATAGAGCTTACCCACGGATAAACAGAAAGATAGTGCTGTCAGATAGCGTTGGCGCAAGCCAGCTTAACTCGGTTACGTATGATCGCACTTAAATAAACGATAACGTAAACAAATTATCAAGGTTATTTTAGGTTTTTACGTTGAGATACCGATTTTAAATCGATACACGAAGAAGGTGTTCTAGGTCGTCAGCAAGGTCAGCTTATCTATTTATTGATAAAGACGACCTTAACTAAAAGAGCATTGTAACACTCAAGTATGTTTATATTATTTACCTATTTACCAAAAAAAGACATTTATAATCATTTCAATTACATTGTATTGTAGTAATCAAACTCGTTTTCAAAGATGACAGCGACAAAAGTGTACGTAAGCAGTGATTTCGTTCAATAACATATTCTATTTTACTTATTTTTTATATTGTCACTACTGCACTCGTTAATGGTAATTCCAACTTGGTCAAACACTGCAACAGATAAATTTTCAACGAAAATCTAAGAGTAAATTGATGACGTGATTGCATATTAATAACTATAGCACACATTTTACAGCTGACAAGAACTCAATCTGCAGGTTTGCTAAAGGTCATTCGAATGGTGGCATGGTGATCGGGTCACCTATCTCCCTCTAAAATGGTTGAGACTTGTGATGGCTGCACCCCTGCGTTATGCTCGTGAACGAGTGCTGTTCGTATGTCTGGCCGCAGCATTAATGTTTTTACTACTTTTGTAAGAAGTGTTATTTTGGCTTTTAAAGTTACTGCGTTAGCCGCTGCCTTCGGGCCGTATTTGTACGGCTTATATTTTACCATTTGTTTTCCGATAATAAGTATCAGTTCAATCGCATTTATTTATTGTGCCGCGACAAAGGTGGAACCGGTGATGACAAGAAAATGTCTTCCGCGTTTCTCCAGTCAGGCGAAACGTCATCATTAGGTACTATTTACAAAAAACAAATGCTAATGATGACAATGGCGATGACGTTTAAAATTTTAAAAACGTGGCATGTCCATGTTAACATATCATGATGATGCAAGTACGAACAATCCATATACCTACTCCGATCACTGGAATAAGACATAATACGCCTGTATATAATATGTGCATTGTATCAAGGTTTAAAAAAATCGTAAACGGCAGACGTAGATTGTCTGCCGCTTACGAGCAGTTAGGTCACCCACTTTTTTAAGGGGAGGAACTGCGGCCTAATATGCGCACCAAATCCTGGGCGATTCCAATCGTCTGACTGTCAAATTTCATACCTACTAATTTGACAGTTACACGATTGGAATCGCTCAAGAGTTTCATAAGCAGCCCATATACGTCCCACTGTAGGGCACAGGCCTTCTCTCAGAGAGAGAGTATGGGTTTAATCATCACGTGTGCCCACCGCGGATTGGCGATCTCAATAGCTCAGACACTCAGGTTTCCTCACGATGTTTGCCTTCACGTTAGCGAGTGGCATTGCTACTAAAACTTCACAAATGTACACAACTTAGAAAACAAAGTCGTAGGTACATGCTCGCACTGGGAATCGAAGCTGGTCCTCTCGCTTCCGAGTCCAATGTTGTACCCACTAGGTTTTTCTGTCAATCACGCGTACTGAACATCGTGGAAATCAGGGTTTGTCAGGGTCGTGGCAAGTGGCCAACCCTGGGTCTCTGCCTACCTCCCGGGAAACAAGCGTGAGTTTATGTTATCTACTTTTAATTTACCAATGAAACTTGATGGTCGCCGATTTGTGTGCGAAGTGGCAATTCTTTGTCGTTATCAATAATTCAAGGATAATACTGAAGTACAGATTAAATTCTACGAATTTACCTCAATGTCCGGCAGCTCTCGACTCAGTAGCACTTTCGACATGTTGAAATTGAAATCTTACACAGCACAAAATAAAGTTCAAAATAGCTAAACGTTTCCAAACATTGAATTTAATTTCCTAGGTATCCGATATAACAAATCGATTTGGGATCAATGCAGTGGACTGCTCACTGGCAATGGCTCACTACGACTGAACCGTTTCTTCGGAAGATACAAACTTGTTAATAAACTCGAACATTAAAGGCAGGTTTCACCAACAAACTAACTGGTCTGGATAACGACCAATCTGTAGTAGATATAATAGGTACCGAGTTGGGTACTTGCCTGAGCAACATAAAAACAGGCCAAGTGCTAGGCACAACATATCTATTATATTACAGAATAACATTAGGTATGTTGCGTTTATTAAAAAATTGTTTTCTTTTATTCGGCAAAAAAATAAGGAGGGTACAAGTAAATATATTTTACGTTCTTTGCTTTTCCTCTATAGTGAAAAAGTTTAAACATACAAATATCACACTTCGTTTGAAGGGTAGTCCCCATTACAGGTATTACAAATACTTAATAATAAAGCCGGCCAAGCGCGTGTCGGACCACGCAAAGAGAGTTTTTTATCTGCTTTAGGGCCAATTTTTCAATAGTCAGATAAAACTCAACCATATGTTGCATGCTATCACTGTCTAAATCATACGATAAGACAGTGACAACATCAGTTTTATTCTCCAGTTAAGTTTTATCTGACCATTGAAAAATCCGGTCTTACAGAACTAACAACTTCATCGAAGTAATTTTCAATGGATTTTGTACGAAATTTTACTTTTATAAGTTGGTTGCCTATTACTCGTTAAATAGTACAACCTACTTAGCCGTGATACTTTTCCTTTCAAGTTCATAATATGTGCTACTACCTCTGATTTTTTTCACGTTTCTACAATCAACCCGATGGGGAGACGCCCTACTCGGACAAAAATAAACATAACATAAACTCACGCCTGTATCCCAGAGGGGTAGGCAGAGACCAGGGACTGCCACTAGCTACGATCCTGACAGAAATTTGCGCTTTAAAGTTTAATATTTCGCAAACGGAACCTGAATCAAAAAATGGTCTTCCTACACCCACAATATTTTTCATCGACCAATCCAACGATGCCCCACAAAATGGGGTAGACGAGAAAAAAAATCATATCCACTTTTCATGTTAGGGGAGGTACAGTAATAAAAAATAATTTTCAGCATTTTATTTTTTCACTTTGTCGGCGTGATAAATATGTATACATACGCCCAATTACAGCTTTCTAGTACCACCTGTCTTTTTTTTTCGTTGGTCGTTGAAAAATATTGTGTGTGTAGGGAGACCATTTTATGATTTAGGGTTCCGTTTGCGAAATATTAAGCTTTAAAGCGATAATTTTTGTCCGAGTAGGGTGTCCCCCCCCCCTCTCCTGGCTAAACGGTTGATTGTAGAAACGTGAAAAAATTCTGGGTACATAAAATAAAGTTGAAAGAAAAATTATTACGACTCAGTAGGCTTTACTAGTTAACGAGCAATAGGCAACCAACTTATAAAAGTAAAATTTCGTACAAAATCCATTGAAAATGACTTCCATGAAGTTATCTGTAAAGCAGATAAAAAAACCCTCTTTCTACGCAACCCTACATTGCGCGTGGCCCGACACGCACTTAACCGTTTTTTTATTAATGTTGCTTCCTGATGGTAAACGTCGTAGAGCCCACGGATATAGATCTGTTAAAACATGTTGCTATTGCCAACAACAATCTACTATTTGGAACACTTATCACTAAAACAGCTGAAAACATACCGATAATATTTGAGATATCAGCTAGCTCCATAGTGTAATTGCCATTCGCCCGTTGTGTTATCAATGTTTGTAACTCTCAATAGTTGATAGGTACGCGTTTCTTCGCACTCTACGCGGTTACGTTACGGTTGACTTTGCAACAAACTTGTAAAGGTTGATCAGGGGGGCCCTGTTTCCAATTTAAAACATATAGGTATCCAAACATTTAACGGGTCTAACCCCGAGTGAGCTAAAATGACTACTCGGATGTTACTCGTATTGGAGTCGTCCATTAATCACGTGATGTTTTTTGACGACTTTTTACCCAGCTTTATTATGTTGCATATGTTTTCTACGAATACTCTGAGGCAGCGCCTCAGCCAAACGCAATCCACAGCCAAACGCACCGCCAAGCTCGAATCGAATCTCCTAATACATGGACACGTCATAATGTGGAATAAGGGAAGCCGGACGCCGAAGTTCCTTATACGCAGACTCGAATCAAGTTTAATAATGAACCGTCTATTTCGGCGGTGAAACTGGACCTTCACGTGAAACATTCTAGCGCAAAATTGCAGCGGAATAGCCAGCCATCCGCAAAACAACGCTAGATGCATAGCATAGTATAATAAAATTCTTATTTAAACTGTGCTAGATGTGTCGATAACCTATCGTGGTTGAAGGTTTAGTACTTACGTCTTTTGTTTGCTCGGCAGACAAAGACCGAACCTGATAACAGCGGACTGTCTATAAATTGTACGGAAGTAAACTTAATATTCTGTGACTTTGTGACGTGATAAATATGTATACATACGCCCAATTACAGCTTTCTAGTACCACCTGTCTTTTTTTTTCGTTGGTCGTTGAAAAATATTGTGTGTGTAGGGAGACCATTTTATGATTTAGGGTTCCGTTTGCGAAATATTAAGCTTGAAAGCGATAATTTTTGTCCGAGTAGGGTGTCCCCCCCCCTCTCCTGGCTAAACGGTTGATTGAACCTGATCACAGCGGACTGTCTATAAATTGTACGGAAGTAAACTTAATATTCTGTGACTTTTGGAAGGCATATCATATATTGTCGACCTCAACTCCCAATACAACGTGTACAACGTAAATGAAATGTAGAAGAAACTTATTTCTAGATGTCCCAATTTTTTATTATTAATTAAATAAGGGCTTTCGAACTACCTACTCAGATTTCAGTGTGTATAATAAAAAGAATCGGTGGACTACAGACGTCGCAACTGCAAAGCTTCGTTAGAGACTCGTTAAGAGATTTCTTCAAAGAAACTAACACCCTGACAGTTTCTTGTCATTATATTTATTTGAATCTATACACTAATATTATAAAAAGGCAATGTTTTGGCATAATGGACACCATTTCAATGATCACGTGGCTGGGTGTTTCCTTTTCCTTAAGGGTTGGATCACACGGAGTCAGTCACTGATGTCAGTGCTGATGCCTATTAGAACGGACTTCATCCGTTTACATAGAGTCAGTGGAGGTCACTAAAAAATCAGCACTACGCGTCAGCGCTAAACTGACTCTGAAATACATTTACACGGGGTCAGTATCAGGTCAGTAGTGGGTCATCACTGACTTGGTATTGCTCTGACGTCAGTGTCTGACCGCGTGTGTTCCAGCCCTTACTCTTTGCTGGCTTTCTGTAAAGAGATAGGCTGGCTGGAGTAGCTACGTCATCATCATCAGCCTATGATTGTCCACTGCCTCTCCTATTGCACGCCACTGAGCACGGTCCTCGGCTACTCTCATCCAGCTCTTACCAGCCGCCCTACGAAGATCATCGCTCCACCGAGTCTGAGGACGTCCCACACTACGTTTACCGATCCGCGGTCTCCACTCAAGAACTCGTCTACCCCTACCCCTACGTCATCCGAAGAACTGATAACCGAGTAGCTACGTACAATGGCCAAATATGAGGCTAAGTGCGGAAATAACTAACTACCTAACTATTTAGTCCAACGATGTCGTACAGTTACCGACCAATGGCAGAGTCTTACCAAAATAAGAATGGAATGAAACAAACTTCTGAACAGTTAATATAAATATATTTTGAATTATTCAGAGGCTTTACAATATTTGGAAGAATTACTTG
Source organism: Yponomeuta evonymella (assembly GCA_963969515.1). Lineage (NCBI taxonomy): Eukaryota > Metazoa > Arthropoda > Insecta > Lepidoptera > Yponomeutidae > Yponomeuta > Yponomeuta evonymella. Next base: position 5,033,303 of record OZ018354.1, read on the forward strand.
ACAGCGTTTTTTCTATGCTAATAAAATTGCCGAATCAAACATATAGGTACCGATAGCATGTTTTGTTTCGTCAAATCACATGTACTATACACAGATCATCTATTAAGGGGTCAAGGAGCTGTTCATTTATTACAGATAATGTTGACCACTTTTATGAATTAGACCATTATATTTTCAACCCCACATTTGAAAAAAATATACGTTTTCGAACCATGGGTGTGTGGACCGAGGGTGCACTCCTATGATTCGCTATTTCGCGAATTCCAAGTTTACCAAGATTTAGTACCTCACCTAACCCCACCCAATATCGTATTGCATATTAAATAAACTGCCCTTAAGTTCGAAAACACCGAATTCGGTCGGAATTGCGAAACTGTTCGTACAATGAATGATTTAGGTACTAAATGTTATACAGAGATTACTTTACACTCGAAAACATTTTAATTACTGTAAAAAATACGTGGCTTCAAACAGACATTACAATTTAAAGTTTTAAACGAATCGAACACCCTACGAAACGGCTAATATCGTCCTAGCATACACAAAATCGTACCTTTTTTAGCTAAGCCAATTCGATAGGTATTAGCCAATTAATTCGACTGTACAAATAACGGATACTAAAACATTTTGTTTTTCTGACTGGTCTTATCTAAAACAAACATTGTTCCGTTGGGCACTCTTATATAAGCTTAATATGGTTGATTTCAGTAGTTGGTCCGATAGCAATAAAACCACGTACTGAGTTCCGATCGGAACAACTTGTTGATCCGTTTAGTTGGTCGGTACGAAATAAGGGGTGTTTTTAGACAACTAATTAGGTATCTAATCGGAACATACTAGATCGTGGGTCACCATATGTACCTAATAGTTTGATTTTAACAAACATTTTAAGCGCATCAAGAACTAAAATGGCTTGCCACGCATTATCTATTTTTGTGAAATAAAGTTCACTATACAAAGTTCAGCAGTACATGGGTTAAACAGAGGAAATCTAAAGCCCCATTTTTAATAAAAACGTATCTAATTATATAAAAAAGGCGACACCCATTAAATTACGGTGTACTTTATTAATACTAAATTTTATTCCTTTTTATTTATTATTTACATGCTGATTCTTCTAAATATTTGCATCTGAACAATACATACGTTAAAATCTTACTGGCTACTGTATTTTTGACATTGTTTGCAATTGTTAGTAATGACCGTTTTGTCATCACACGATACAGATAGTGTAGAGAATCCATAACATTTGGGAAGAATTTTGCAATAAAAGTACACATATCTTTACAGGGAACGCATGCAAATTTTGATGTGTTATCGACTGTACTTAACTTTATTACAATCATTCTAACTAGAGCTAGATGTCATAGCGTGACTGACATCGAAATATCGAGTTCATGCCGATAAGCCTAAGTGGACTAACAATTGCAAAGAGAACAAAAACATATCTTATGCGACCCTTAAAAAGTACCTACTGTTGTTTAATCTTAATCAATTTGACATTCATCGAGTGTATGTATTGTATAAATCTTAGGAATGGATTTAGACGACAATTAACTTAGTGCCATAGAGCGCTACGTTACATTTAAAATTGTTACAAAGTAAACGCCCTCGATACTAATCAAACTTCAAACCCTGCAAGATGAAATGATTCTTAAAACAGAAGATTAAAAACTATATTTCAACCTGCAGAGAAGTGGATGTATAAGAACGCAAGCTGTAGATTGCATTGTGTTGTGACTGAGTCTATCTTAGAATTAGGTGTTAACTTCGAATTCCGTATAGAATAAGAAATCTACACTACACTACGCAGTCAATTACGCCTAAACCCATTTTATTGCATCGGTAACGACGTGGGAATAATGTATGTACACATAGAAAGTGAATTCAATATAAATTGAATTTTATTTTCAACTGAATAAGTTCCGAAATTGGAGAGCAACTACGCAATTAAATTCCTTCTAGGGATTGGACTTTATTCAGTCAATAAAGCACAATTTATTAAAGACGAAAATACTATTAGCCACTAGGTTTATACTCCTTGAGTATAGTCCCAGTCATTATTCTAAGTATTTGTGCGATTACCGACGGTACATATTTAGTAATAGACAAAGAACACTTCAAGCAAACGCGATTTTTACCAGATATTGACAGTGATTTGGCGATAGATCTTTTCATTTTACAGGAATTTAAACAGGCGAAGAAAATCGAAATGCGCTACGATTGGCCAAACGTACCGCTATTTTGTTTCCTTTCGTTTGATTGGCTGAGAACAGGACGCAAAGGCTAGGGCTGCGTTTCATAAAACTACCATTCATAATTCATAAACCTACATTGCATAGCCGACTTATGTCGATCTGTGGGTTAATCCGCTCTTCAATGTACATCCAATTTTCATTGCAAATATTTCTATGAAATGACACCCAAGTCCTATGTAGTACCGCCAAGTAGCATATAAACTAATTGTGACCATTCCTGTAAAAGCTTTCGCATTTTGCATAGGTACTAATTTTAATAAAAAAAATAACTACATTACAGAGTGCGGTGCGGTATGATAGAGCCTGAAGTCTGCCCAGCAGAACACCTAAAAAAACCTTAGTTAATTCTGACATACCATCGATAAATAGACGTCGAAACCTTGTTCGGTGTTATTTATAAAGACACGATTCCTCTGTAACACTCCTCAGAGATATTTCAAACAATCTGTGGTTAAGTATTTCCCTTTACCACGGACTATTTAAACTGCATCTGAGGAGTGTTTTAAGGAATAGTGTTTTTTTTTAAAACAAGACTTTTAATCTGCCTATTTAAAACGGCCGTTGCAGATATGTTTGAATATCAACATATACCTACCGCTTCGTTCGCAAATGCGCTCACTTCTTACCTCAAACCAAAAAGACTCATCGTTCCATCTCCTTTGTTATGAATTTATGATACAAGCACATCGTTCTTTGCGGTGACAACTAGTTATTGAACTCTATTGCTTTGCGTTAAGAACTTACTCCTTGTGGTTTGATATAAGGATTACTTATAAATAACTAAGCGGACTGTATAACTAAACATTAAAAAACAGTTGGGTGTTCATGTAAATTTGAACCCTATTTCTATCGAGAAGTGGTTTTAGAAAAAGTTTTAAGAAATTATCTCAATCCACTTGACAACGGTTTTTGTAAAAACATTCAGTTACTAGTACATTAGTTAGCTTTATAAAACGTTGATGTACTTATTCATTGCTACATCAAAAAATATGAAAAACATAACTTTTTAATTGTGTTTAGTTAATTCTCAATTAAATAACAAAAATCTCAACAATTCTAGTTTCAAAATCAACCACTTCTTTTTTAAAACGAAATCGAAACCAAACCGATGTTTTATAATCCTGGCAACAACATTAGGAATGTAGCTTTCAAAAAGTTTCTGTTACAGATTTGCCTGAGAACGTAGCGAATACAAGAAAGCGTTTACATACACTGAAAGTACGATCGACCTTGTAGTTTACCCCGAGACATACAGGCTAAACTGAGTCATATATGTTTACTTCCGTTGAGGAATTAGACAGCGACACAGTGAAATGGGTCGTGCGCCGTACGGAATAAAGCCCACTTTATATTGCAGCAGATAATGTTGAAACTGTTCATTCGCCATGAAGATAAAGCACGTTTTCCTTTGACTTTGAATCTCTTCACTGAATAAAAAAATACGGCCGTTAAACTACCAATGACCTTTGGACTCTTTTGCGACTGTTTATTGTAGTTGCTTCGATTTCGACACAATTATTATATGACACATTTGTGTTCCTAGCCAGGTTTATTTAAGAAAGGGATCACAATCTTTCACACAATATTGTATGAGCGAGAGGGAAACAGTTGTCTAGTCCCGTTCTTTAATTAACAGCGGTATATATTAGCCTTTGAGGCCACATTGTTTTCCTAATTATTTAAATGAATCACGTAGCAGAAATGTCCGAGCTTTAGGTCCAATGGCCATCAAAACACACAAGTCGACCGCATGAAAAAAACAGCGTAATACAATGATACTCACTTACACCGACCCACGTATTAATAATGCGTTTATTAACAGTAAAATTTAACATCTATAGTTTATTTCATTATGTATGCGTATATTGCAGTCCATGTTTGTATTTTACAGCACACAAATCGGCGATCGATTCGAAGTTGTGTTCTTTGATGGGTGTTCTTGTTTTGGTGCGCTCTAAAATTCTGGAAGCTTCGCTTTTATACACTACACTGGCTCGCTGGCGTGTCCAAGCTACGTCTGGGAAAAAAAGAAACATTGTTGTTTTAGAAAGTTTTGCATTAATATTACGTTTTGGTAAAACTACAAACGTGACCTTTTTTTTGCAAAATTTGAAACCAGTTTCTTTAATATCGACAAGGAGTGTTTAATACTCCTTGGTACCGACCTGTGGTGCCGATAACTAAACTACTTCCACGAAGCAAAAGCTTAGGTACTTTATTACATTTTTTTTTTTATTTGAAAATTGAATATAAACTATTAGCTTATTAAAAGTAGTTTAATTAAGGCCGGTTTTTGAATTGAGAATTTCACTAAGTAAATACTGAAGTAACGTACTGTCACGCTCTTTTCTGAGAAATTCGAAGAGACAGCGCTACAGTTAACTATTTACTTGGCGAAATTCTCAATTCAGAAACTGGGCTTTAATGTATTCAAATAAAAATCAAGTGCCACAAGTATGACGGAGCCCTCCCTTCAGAACGGCACGACCAATTTGTCATATTTTTTTTGTGTTCGTAATTCCCCGGCAGGCAGGACTAATGCGATGGTCACCATTCGGTCACCAAAAGCGAAGCTACGGGAGGGGCCCTACAAGCGGACATACATCTGGCGCATCTATCTATCTCTATCAATACAGCCCATGAAAGACGCCCACTGATTTTACCCTTGACGACAGAATGGTGCCGAATGGAGAGCATCAGTGGCGAAAACTGCCTCGTGGTCACGTTCCTCAATCATCATGCTACGACCAAAACGAAGGAAAATTCGCAGGACAGTTCTTATGACAGGTTTTTTTTTGAAAATCCATTTGTTTCAATTCACAGGACCACGAATATCTGGGTCAATGAAGAAATGCTTTTCAGGATTGGCGCTTATTCTATTGCTCGTCATACAGCCACGCTGACATGTTACTTAAATCATTCCATGCTAAAACTTAATTCAAACTACTGACTGCATACCACTAACTAAATAGGACTTAGTCTTTGCATTTACGTAATGAGATGATTTACATAGTGCAGCGTCCAGCGACACCATCACTCACACTAGATGGGTGATGGGACCACTCGGACGCTGCAGTGCCCGGGACATAGTATTTTAGATGGAGTAGGCTTGCCCAGCACCTATACCATCCCGACAGCTTAGTCGGCTTAGCCCACAGGAAAGACAAGCGGTGTTAGCCTAGTGGGTAGAACGATGGACTCGGAAGCGGGAGACCCAGGTTCGATTCCCAGTGCGGGCATGTACCTATGACTTTGTTTATTTTCAAAGTTACTTACATCTGCGTATTTGTAGTAGCAATACCACATGCTAACCCTGAAAGAAAACATCGTGAGGGAACCGGTGGTCGGAGTGGAGCGTTTTTTTTTTTGCTCCTTTTTTGCCGCTACAAATTTATACAAAATACAAAATACAAAGGTAGCGGCTAACATTGTATTATTTACTTCAAAATAAATGTTTCATATCTGATTTCTGATTTCAAACTAGTTTGCATGAAGTTTGGCGGTTTGTTTACACGAGAACCACTGTTATCTACTGCAAACTAAAGTTTGTCATAGTGAGTCCCGAACTCTCAAGGCACCAAAGCCTGCTCACGTTTGTCCGATTTTTAGAGTTCCGTTCCCAAAGGGGTAAAGGACCCTATTACTTAGACTCCACTCTCCGTCTGTATGCCTGGCTGTCTGTCACTAGGCTGTATCTCATGAACCGTGATAGCTAGACAGTTGAAATTTTCACAGATGATGTATTTTTGTTGCCGCAGTAACAATAAATACTAAGAGCCCCCCTTACAACAAACGTTGTCTAAAGACAGCGCCCGCCATCTAGCGGTCATCCCCTTGACAGCGCCGATGTCATATCGTTAAATTTCAATGTTAAACGCTTCTTCTTGGTTTCTATAGATGGCGCTGTTCCCAATGTTCCTAATCTATCTGGTCTTGATCGTGAGGAAACCCGCGGCTTGGTTGGCTCCGCACGTATTGACTAACTAAAGAAGTAACTAAGAAACTGTACTAATATCCAGCGATATAATTGTTCAACTTATAATTATTCTAACATATACCCGCGGGTGCCGTAAAAACCGGCTAAGGAAGACATTACCAGAAGGTGGGCAGCAGCGCCTTCTGCGAAAATGCGATATACTGCGCTCGCCAACCCGCATGCCAAGCGTGGCGAGTAAGGCAAATACCCTCATGGCAGTAAACCAAAAAACCAGGCCCCCAGTCCCCGGCAGCTCCGCTATTCCTGGCTACGGAAGGCGCTGGATGCAGGCCGCTTCCAATCGGTCTTTTTGGAAATCCATGTAGGAGGCCTATGTCCAGCAGTGGACTTCTTGTGGCTAAATGATGATGATGATGATACCACATCAATAAAACATAGGTAAAACCAAGTAAATAATATATAACAATCAATGTGGTGCGATGCGAGTAATAACAATGCGCAAATTATCATCATAAGCATCTATCAGAGAGAGTATGGGCTTAATCATCACGCGTGCCCACCGCGGATTGGCGATTTCAAGCGCACATAGCTATGTTTATAGCTCAGACACTCAGGTTTCCTCACGATGTTTTCCTTCACGGTTAGCGAGTGGTATTGCTAGTATAACTTCACAAACGTACACAACTCTGAAAACAAAATCATAGGTACACGCCCGCACTGGGAATAGAACCTGGGTCTCTCGCATTCGAGTCCACCGTTCTACCCACTAGGCTACTACCGCTCTAGTAGGTAATTAATTAATTATTGCGTTTATTTATGTATTTTGTTTCTCGTGTGCAATCCTACTATAATATTATACATGTTAAAGTTTATGAAGATGTTTGATGAAGATGACCTGGTTACGGTGGCGGGGGTCGCTGGATGCGGGCAGCACAAGACCGGGAAGCTTGGAAAACCACGAGGGAGGTCTATGTCCTGCAGGGGGCGTCAAATGGCTGATGATGATGATGAAGATGTTTGGATGTTCGCAATAACGGCTGAACGGATTTAGATGAAATTTGGTATGGAGATAGTTTGAGTCCCGAGGAAGGACATAGGATACTTTTTATCCGGGAAACTACTCATTCCATGCGGACGAAGTCGCGGGCTAAAGCTAGTAAAGAATCTATACTAATAATAAATCTGTAAGGGTCGGTCATGGAGTAAGTTAGTTTGTTTTTAGAGATATTGTGTTTATAGGCTCAATATATCGCACCTTAATTTCCTTAACGTCACTAAACGAAATACACACATTTTCAGTACAAGCGTTTAAAGTTTTGATAATTTTGAAAAGGGTTTAAATTAAAGTAGGAGATATAATAATATATTGGTTACATATTTATTAAAAAAATAACACAAATATAACTAATCGCAAAAAATAAAAATCAAATATAACCCTTTTTAAGTAACAAAAAAAATAAAAAAACAATTATAGTGTCATTATTCTGCGCGACACAGAGGCGCTTTTAAAAGTTTTTATAAAATATTAATGACTCAAAAGGCAACAATTTTACCTAAATGTAAGTTAAAATAAATCTAAAAACCTGTTATTTTCTTCGGTTGTATAACTTATCACGACAATAACACTTTGGTAGGCAGTGAGCACAAGTATGTCCTAAAATACTATCAAATCAGAACATTTGAGATCAGAATCAACTTAAGTATTAATATAAAATATTTTGTAGATTTAGTTATCCTTGAATTTACAATTATAGATCGTAATATTGTATTAAATGTATTATTTTCGAAGTAACTAACGTCATTAAGAAAGAATTTGGTCAAAATAAGATGAGGCGTAGTATTTAGGGATGTGGTTATTGTTAATTAGAGACTTCAAATCATTTTTTTTTTCTTTCTGCTAAGGGTATCCTAGAAGTATACAGCGTTTTTAGTTCCGATATTGCAGTACCTGTTGATGCTGACTCTTGTCTTCGTGTTCCGACTTTGGTTTTTTCTAATTTGATCTCCTTAAAATCATTGTCAGCATAAGAGGTTTTATACAAAAACTGTATTTTGTCCGATCCTTCATAATTTTTGATAATTTTTAGTGAAGACAGATATACCTAGTGCGATTACATGCGTTGGTAGCCATGTTTAGCGAATTAATGAATACTTTCATTAATTTAATAACAGGTCGCAATATATAAATTTTAGTTTACGCTATCCTTTAAAGAAAAATATTTGTATGTAAAAACGTATTTGTATAACAGGAACCAATAATATCATAGGTACCTCCAAATCACTTAATGGTTCAAATAAAGACTTAAACTCCAATTGAGCAGCAGGTGGTCTATTTTGAGAAAGACAGCTTTGTTTTTTGATAATTGAGTCATCATTTTAAATACAGCTTTTAGCGATGTCTCTTAGTTTTTGAATTCGATCGGAAGGTAGTGGCATCGTTATCTGTAAAGACTAATTTCATTAGTAATAATAAAAAGTAAAGTTTACAATAAATTATCAAACATACTCCAACTTAAATTTATTAAAAACCTATTTTTAAATAAGTACGTTAAATGCATGTTGTCATAGAAAAGTTAGCAGTTTTCTTTGTTTTTTCGCATAAACAAAATTACTGACTAAACGATACAAAACTAAATTCGATAGAAAAATAACTTTAATCAAAGGAATATGACAAGTTTGAGTGTCTTTACAGCTACTTGTGTCGTAATAACATACATAATCTTGTTTTTTACTGGGTATACCAAATGTCACTATACAAAAAAGTATGTTTGTTAGTAAAGCGAAAACTAAAATTATCGAAAGCATAATGTCACGATGCATTATAGTGTCAATATTAGACACGAACATTCTATATTGACTGTGAGACATAACGTCAGTAAGCGTATTATGTCAATATTTATACAAAAGTGATACTACTTTGCGTAAGTCGTAACGACATTTTCAGTGTAGTGTCAGTATGTCATTCATTATTGTAAACAACAACAGGCTATTTTTACTGACTTTACGACACTAACAATATAATGTCGTTATGGCATCAATAAACATAAACAACTTACCGGTTGTTTAACAGCAATAACGGCTCTAAGCATAAAGTGTCACTTTTCCTTGAACTGAATAAACATCATCCGTTGACATCCCGTTGCGTAATGGCGAAAGTGTCATTCTTCAGTTAAAACTCATGCGTTCCGCGGGAAAGTACCTAACGACACAATGCCATCTAGGGGGTTTTTAGTGAACTATTCAAACCAGTGTCTTCAGCAAACAAAGGCCCGAGATTGTAGGTTAGATGGCGGTACTTACCTCCATTTTGATGATTTTTGTTTAGTGACGTTAAGGAAATCAAGGTGCGATATGATACTGAAACAAATTTCACGATTTTTAGAATTTTTTTCTGTATGTGTGTATGTATGTATGTTCCTCCATAACTCTTAAACCAATTATCCGAATTTGATGAAATTTGGTATAAAAACATATAGACATCTGGGACACAGGATAGGCTATTTAAATTCTAGCTCCAGTTATGATAAGACGTGGCCCCCATACAAATGCTGCTTCGTAAAAATCTAAATGTACGCGAACGGAGTCGCGGGCACAGCTAGTACATTAATAAAATTGTTATGTTATAGGCCATGTCTATATCATATTGCAACAGGCCCGCTAGCGGCAGGCTTACAGCCCCGTCGTACGGGTGTTCTTACGTGGAGCATGCTGTCTCGCTCCCACAATTTAATAATTTTGTGATTGTAATAAAATTAGTATACTTTTGATAAATGAATCGTGTGATTTTAAAACGACACATGTCCTTTCATTACAACTTTGCAGGAAATAGAAAAAACTGTTTTATTCAAATACTAATATCTACAACAGCAATATTTTAGCATATTATATTGATTTCTGTATGAATAAACTACAATTTTTTTCTAATGTAAATCAATAGGTAGGTGTAAATAATTTAATAAAAAAAAAATGGGCAAGTGTTATTTTAAAAACACATGTGACTTGTGTTGTTTTAAAATCACACGATTCAAATGTGGTCTGAGGGTAATAAAATTGATTCTATCCAGATAATAAAATTGCGAAGGCACATGTTTCTTATCCTGTTTGAGAAAATTTGACTACAAAATGAATAATAATATTGAAAAAACTTTTTTTACGAAAAATTACGTATAAGTTCCTCTGTGGTATAAGAAAACAAAAATTGATTTACAATCTCCGTAATTTAATTATGCATCAAAACCTCCGACCACATTTTTATGAAAAGTTTACTCATATTATGACAATATAAAAAAATCTTAAATTGTGCGAGCGAGACAGCGTGCTCCACGTAAAAACAGCCTTAATAGGCTCTCTCTCACTCTTTCTCTCTCTCTCTCTCTCTCTCTGTCTCTGTCTGCCTCTCTCTTTTTCTCTCTGTCAATCGCAATGGAACGTAGATGTTGATGGTGGTAAGGAGGCTTGTTAAAGTAAGAGCAGTTAGTTCAAGCCGTGTGAGTATGTAATGCAGTTGATTCAAGCAGCCTCATGGTGCATCGAAGCCTGAAATATTACTTAACGATTATTACTCCAGACTTGCGAGCGGCCGGCTTACAGCAGTTGACACTTCCGGCGGGTATTGATGGGCACTGTGCAGCACGGGGCATAGGACGGCGCGGATGGCCTCGTCCAACTCCGAACACTCTCTCTCAAGTGCAATCGAATGTAGCAGTTGATTGAGGCAATAAAGTGCACTTTGTTGAACCGAGAGCAATTGATTCAAGCAGTATTATTATGGTTCATCGAAGGCGATGATTATAACAGTCGACGTATCCTATTGCAACAGACCTGCGAGCGGCGGGCTTACAGCAGCGTGCAGAAATAGAGAGTAGTTTTGCAAACGAACGTAGAAGTTGTAGTTGATTGAGGTAAGTGTAGTCGAGTCAAGCAGTGAAGTAGTTGGTTCAAGCAGTATTATTATAGTTCATCGAAGCCTGAAATGTTACTTAAAGTTGGGTCCAGATATGTTCTTTTGTCCGTACCGTACCTCCGTGTCGTATCAGCGTCGCGATCCAAGAACGCTAGTCTGGACGCCTGTTCGGTACGGTACGGTGGTAAGGCGTCTTGATACCGATACCGGTACGCTCCGATACATCGTGAGTCGGTTTTTTCGCCAGTTTCAAAGGCGATACAATACAATGTTCGCGCAACTCTGGGCGCGATTGTGGCATTAAATTTTTTTCCTTATAATATTATGCATAACAATGAAGCACGCGCAAGAAATCGCCAAATTCTCATAGACTTCTGTAGACGACGACATGGTCGGCACATGACCCAGAAGTGAACACGGGATGATTGCAGCGACGTTACGAAGACACGGGCTATTTTACTTTGCGTCCTGAGTTCTTGGATCGCATGGCTGATACGAGGCGGAGGTACGGTACGGACAAAAGAACATATCTGGACCCAGCTTAACGATTACTATTCCAAACCTGCGAGCCGCGGGCTTACAGCAGCCGACACTCCGGCCCGTCTCGATGCGCAGCACGTGGCAGAGGCCTCTCTCTTTCTCAATCGCAATCGAACATAGTAGTTGTAGTTAATTAGAGTAAGCTTAGTTTGTTAGAGTAAGAGCAGTTGATTCGAGCAGTGTACGTGGTTGATTCAAGCGGATGATTATTACAGTCGACGCGCGACGTATCGTTTTGTAACATAACCTGCGAGCGGCCGGCCTTACAGGCAATCGCAATCGAACGTGGTCGTAGTTAATTGAAGCAAGCATAGTTTGTTAAAGTTACACCAGTCAACTGAAGCAGTGCGAGTAGTTGATTTAAGCCTATTAAAAATGTTGCTTTTATAACGTGTGTGAATAAATAGAGTAAAAAAATATATATATTATTACAGACCTGCGAGCGGCGGGCTTACAGCAGCCGACACTTCCGGCCCGTCTTGATGGGCAGCACGGGACAGAGGACGGCGCGGATGGCCTCGTCGAACACTGTCTTGAGGCCCTTCTGCGTCAGCGCCGAGCACTCGAGGTACTTAACCGCGTTGATCTCCTTCGCCATGCCGAGGCCCTGCAAGCGTAAGGGTCCACTGTTAGGTGATTCGTTAGAGGAGTGTTCCTCAGTGTGTACCGCGGTCATTAGCTGATGTCTATCTATCTATCTATCTATGCAGCCCATGAAAGACGCCCACTGTTGGGCATAGACCTCTTCACCGCCACGCCAACCACAACGGTCCTCTGCTAATCTCGTCCACTGCACTCCTGCCGCCTTCTTAATGTCATCGGGCCATCGGTCAGGTGTTGTGCCTCGGAAAGATGACCAAGTTTTAAAGGTAGCTACGAGTCGGGCGTCAGTACGAGTGGTTTGTGACCAGAGCGCGTGGAGGACGCTGCACCGACAAGAGTTTCAAAGCTAATTATAATGATGATGATGTCCTTCTCATCGCATTCTGACAACAGCGACCTCATGGGTTGGCCGGTCTTTTGCGGCGATTTCTGAATTTTCGGTTACGTTGACCGCAGCGAAGTTCACCGCGGTCATTGTACGTGTAAGAGTAAGTGGGCCTGGGACGGAGTTGTCGCTGCTGTCGGTTGGAATCGAGAGTCGGGCATGATAGTAAGTTAGATAGACCTGAGATTTCCGCACTTAGCCTCGTGATTGGGCCGTTGTACGTAGTCGGGCACGATGATGATACCTGAGGGTAGGTGATGGGCGCCAGCTTCTTCTCCTTGAGCTTCTCGATGGTGTCCTTGTCCTCGCGAAGGTCCAGCTTGGTGCCCACGAGGATGATGGGCGTCGACGGACAGTGGTGCCGCACCTCGGGGTACCACTGGAGGGCCATTAGGTTTTTGGTTAGTTTAGACAAGACACATTCGCAAGGTCGTGGGTTCGAATCCCGGCAGGTACCAATGACTTTGTTTTCTAAGTTACGAACATTTGTGAAGTTATAGTAGCAATATCACTCGCTAACGGTGAAGGTAAACATCGTGAGGAAAACCTGAATGTCTGAGGTGTACACATACCTCGGCGCTTGAAATTGCCAATCCGCGGGAGCACGCGTGGTAATTAAGCCCATACTCTCTCTGAGAGAAAGCCTGTGCCCTGCAGTGGTATATAGGCTACATAAAAGAAAATATAGAGAAGAGATAAACGGATTAGGTATTTTTTATGCCGTGTGGATCTCGGTGTCATGATGGGCCATATTGAGGGAAAGAGGAGCGCTGGCAGAAAAAGTAAATCATGTCTTGTAAAAACATAGAAAGGACTGGAGTTGCCAGCGCTGAAGATCTATTTCGCTTGGCAAAGAGAAGAGAGCATTATGCAGAGCTGTCGGCCAATCTCCAGTAATGGAGAGACACTGAAAGAAGAAGAAAAAGAAGAAGAATGATCTCGGTGTAAGAATATGACCACCCCGAATCATCCCATGGGTGTCGTAAGAAGCGACCGAGGGAAATCCATGAGTAGGACAGCAGCACCTCTCTTATAGAGTAAACCTCTGCTGTGATCACCAACCCGCCTGCCCAGCGTTATGATTAAGGGTAAGATCCCCTCATGGTCAAGCCTATGTCGCAATCATCGAACATCTTAATTTTTTTAATTGAAAATTATGTGTTGAAAAATTTAAAACACATTTTTAGGAACGAGCATAACATGGACTACCACCCATCATGAGTCGGGCGTTATTTATCAAAACCATCGCCTGTATACAGCAAGAATTTTGGGTGGTTTGTAAGCTATGGCAAAATTAACGTGCCTTAACAATAGCTATCGAATACGCTAGTTTGTTTTCTTTTTTAAAAGCACTTTCCAAAACTATCTCGACACAAACTAGAATCTATGAAAACCATTAGTAGCCAGCCAGAGGTGCGGGCCGCGGGTCCGCGCCTCAAAAGGGAAAACGGAACCCTTATAGAATCACTATTGTCCGTCCGTCTGTCTGTCAAGACCCTTTATCTCGGGAACGCGTGGAGGTATCGAGTTAAAATTCAAACCACATACTCAGGTCTACAGTCGAAGCGTTGAAGCTGTGAAAAAATCAAAGTTCTAAGTTGATGTAAAAAAGAGTTACGGCCGTTTATGCCGCCAAAAACGTATATTTCGATAATCTCAAGGGAATCAAAATTTATAGGGTACTTTCCGTTGAACTAGAACTATGAAATTTGGCAAGTAAGATCGTCTTATAATACAAGTACAGGGAAAAATCGGAAAACTATATATTTATAATTAAATCATGAAAAAAATTGTCTTTGAAGTTGGGGAAAAGCTCGGCACCTACAAATTTGTACGGAACCCTCGGTCCTGTTTTTTTTTTTTATTTAATTTATTTTCTTTATTAGGCATGTAAAACAGGTAACAATCACGTGTATACATAAAATTAAGTCAAAATAGATGGCATTTTTAATGACTAATTACATGACCGCGGCTTTCAAACCACCTAGATTTCAGCGACGTACAAAACCCGCGAGTCCAACTCGCACTAGACCGGTTTTTTGGCTTGCATCTATCTCTCACCTTGGCGCGAACGTTCTCGAAGGAGGCGGGGTTGACGAGCGAGAAGCATATGAGGAACACGTCCGTCTGCGGGTAGGAGAGCGGGCGCAGCCGGTCGTAGTCCTCCTGGCCGGCCGTGTCCCAGAGACCGAGGTTGATTGGCTTGCCGTCCACCATCACGTTGGCCGAGTAGTTGTCGAATCTGGAATGTGTTTGCAGACAGGATGATGTCAAAGAAGTCAGTTTCTAAAGTATGTGTACTTGCATTGTTTTTTTAAGCATAAAAAATTAAGAATTTGTGAACGAAACGGATGGCATGCCGTGCCGTCCCGGCCGCGGCACGGTGTAGTCTGAATAATCCTTTAGAGGGTCCCGTTTGGCACCCATCGGGTACGGAACCCTAAAAATTCATATCTTTTTTACATACATACATAAACTCACGTCTGTAACCCAGAGGGGTAGGCAGAGTAGGGACTGCCACTTGCCACGATCCTGACTGCCGATCAAAAATCTTTAAAAAACAATAAAATCCTGTAATTCGACCTTTTAACGAGACAAAAACCAGTAAGCTACTCACACTGTGGGTATGTACTCGCCGGGGAAGGCATTCGTCGTGTAGCTGATGAGCAGGCATGTTTTACCGACGGCACTGTGGACAAAGAAAAAGCGGAAAATTACAAACTTTGCTGGCTTGGAAACACCAACTTTTATTATAAAACTTGGAAGCTACTCGGGTGATCAAAATGGCGGTGCGATAGGAGATACGATAGGCTCAATAGGAAATGTAAATTATAGTTTTGGATATAGATGTGGTTTATTTGGGACATTGCTGGAAAAGGTACTTTTTAACAGTGCGAAGTGGTATTGTTTTTATGTCAGAGCCATCATTTTTAAAATGCTTTATATCTTAAACTTACAACATGTCCGATACCATAGCATAATAGCCACAACAGCAGACGTTTATGAGAGAAAAAACAACAACTGCGAAATATTACGTTAACCTCACATGATTTTTTCATTCAGCGAAAAAACTTCAGCGATAACTGCTTTTACCAGATGCAGATGTAGAGACTTTTCTTTTTAGTGACTTTTTACCAGCAATGTCCGTCCTGGCGTCCACCATTTCGTTTTTAGGGTTCCGTATCCAAAGGGTAAGGGACTCTATTACTAAGACTCCGCCGTCCATTCGTCGGTCCGTCCGACTGTCACCAGCCTGTATCTCATGAACCGTGATAGTTAGACAGTTGAAATTTTCACAGATGATGTATTTCTGTTGCCGCTATAACAGCAAATAAAAACAGAATAAAATAAATATTTAAGAGCTCCCATACAACAAACATGATTTTTTTTGCCGTTTTTTGCTCGATATTAATAACGGCAACAGGTAGACGCTTGAAATATTCAAATGTCGTATAGATAATTGTACGGAACCCTTCGTGCGCGCGTCCGACACGCACTTGGCCGTTTTTTTTATTTATTTTTTTGTTTTTTTTAGCCTGTGACACTTGTGGCCTCAATAACTTTCATTTGACATGTCAATTGTACATACATACATACTTACAAATCCCCGAAAAACATAACCTTCATTTTATTGCGCAGTCGGATGAAAACAAAAACTTGATTTCGCAAGGTTTTTGCCTCGTGACCTAAACAGAAAAATGTTACGCTCTCAGGCACGTTTTTTCCGGATAAAGGATGCGTCCCCACAAGGAGCTTGTTTCATAAAGAACTCACGTTCTGACGACTTTTTATGGATCGGGTGCTGGAAATGGGACGAAGTGTAAGGCCAGTCCGGTTCGTTGATAAGATGATTAGATTGCACTTTTAGAGTATCATTAGATTTCTCTTTATTATCATCAATAGAATATCTCGGCTGCAACGACTTGGTAGGTGATTTACGCAAAATTTTGCGAGCATTTACGTTGGTGCAGGTACATTATGGAAATTATTAAGCTATAAAGCTTAATTGTTGTTATTTGAATTTTCCAGATCCGTTTTCATCCAATCTGATTCAGATCTAAACATCTTCACGAACATTCGCTTTTAAAGTACCTACTTAATTGGGATTGAGTAGGTAACTCCGGAAGGAAAAGAGGATCGGTCCGCAGGAACATGTAATGTACTTTGTCTAATTACAATTTTTGTGCCATGTGCTCTGGTGTACAATAAAGAATATTATTATCTTAACAAAGGTGCAGATTCCAAAAATCTCTTTACAGGTCAGCCGCCTTATTATGACCAACAAAACTTGAGTGGTTCTTGACGATTTCCAAAGCAATTCCAGAGGACGGTATTACGAGTCATGCCAAATGCTCTGGTTTTAGCGATAGTATTGCCCGAACGATGCAAGTGGTTTTTGACAGCTAGCGAGACAGATTTTTGTATGCGAACTGTGAGGTATCGGTATTATGGACACACAAGCTACCGGCAACGCGTCAGCAAAGCGCTCGTTTATGTGACAGTTAAGCGATTGCAAAAAAGTTCCTCGAGACTACCTTCGAATCTCAGGAAAAGAGAACAAAATATTTTTTCGTCAATTCTCGAGGAAGAACTAGTAAGTTAATTAAATATTATTAGGTTTCTAGTTAGTGATTTACCTATTTGCTGTGTAAAATAATTAAAAAAATGTGTGTTTGTGTTGTTAAAGGTGCTTAAGTGTTTCGCAGCCAATGTTTCGAAATACAAAGAAATAATAGATAATAAAACCGATATTTATTGTATTTTTGCAGTGGCTCGTCTTTTGTTGCTGCGAGGTCTGTTGCAAAGGGCTCTAATTTTTGATATACGACGACATCAAAATACTATGAGGTACCTTCGGGAGATGCCCGAGTTAGACCCGTTCATGTTGCCGGAAGAAAAATTTATTCAAAACTTCAGGTAGGTACCAACGCTTTTACTAATATTTTTATGTACCGCCTATACCTATCATTAATAAAGTTTTCCTTACCGTTTGGGCTATAAACCTGTTACTATGTATTGCAGGTTAAATAAAGCTTGTGCGGTGCAAATCATTGACGACTTGCGCCCCTTCATTCCAGCCACATCCAGAACGACAGACCTGTCAGTGGAGAAGAAGGTAGGCTTACTTCCCGACTGTGTTCTCTTGAAGTACCTAGGTACCATTACCATAGGTCCTTATATATCATCAGCAATCATTGCCTAATTCTCCAATGGACAAAATGTCCGGTGTGTTGTGTTACAACATCCAACAAATTTATAATACCTAACGTAAATTATTATTATTATAATAGGTAATAACTCCATTCCAGGTGTTTGCTGCATTATCGTTTTACGCAACTGGTTCTTACCAAAATGTTATTGGTCTGAATGCACATCACTCAATTGCTCAACCCACTGTATCCAAATATCTTCAGGAAGTGACATCAGCACTAAACGCTGATGCGATAAGGGAAAAGTACATCCATTTCCCCCAAACGGCCGAAGAAAGAGCGCTTATAAAATTAAGGTAGGTACCTAAGTTGTAGCTAATTGTTTAGGTATGTAAATTTTGTAATTTTCAAAATAGCATTTTTACCAAAATGTTGGTTTAATTTTAGGTTTTACTGCATAGAAAATGTTGGTACCTTGATGAAAGTCGATTGAGTAGGTACATTACTTTTTTTCAGATTCTATGAAAAATTTGGTGTGCCAGGATGTGTCGGGTGTATTGATGGCACACATGTCGCCATCCACACCCCATCGCTATTTGAAGAGAGATACTACAATAGAAAACATTACCATTCACTAAATTGCCAAATGGTAAGTAGATAGGTCAAAACCTAACAACAGTAGGTTTTACTTAGCTACTCAGGCTTGAGATAACAATTTCAAATTTTCCAATTTTTAGATTTGTGACAGCGACTTGAATATTTTGAGTGTTGATGCCAGCCACGGGGGAGCCAGCCATGACAGTTTCATCTGGCATAATCATGCAGTAGAGAGGCATTTGCAGACACTGCATGCTCATAATGAGGCTGTGTGGCTATTAGGTAAGATTTAGTTAAGTTTTAGGGTTCCATACCCAAAGGGTAAGGGACCATCCACCCTCCAAGACTCTCCAGTCAGGAAATTGAAATTATCACAGATTATAAGTTAGTATAAAGTATGGTTAGTATAATATTCTGTTTACTTTATTTCAGGTGACTCAGGGTACCCTCAAAGAAAATGGCTCATGACACCAATAATTGGTGCACCTGACAACAGCCCGGAGGATTACTACACACAAAAACATATTTTAGCTAGAAATACTGTCGAGAGGAGTTTTGGCGTATTGAAAGCACGATGGCGGTGTCTACTAGTGCATAGAGTGTTGCATTACTCTCCCGCCAAAGCTGCCGCCATCGTTAATGCATGTGTGGTACTGCACAATTTGTGTAATAAGGCTCGAATTCCTGTGCCAGAGTTAACAGAAGCAGAGTGGGAGCAGGAGATGAGCATGCAAATCATGCAAAACTACAGTGAGCGTGCTGTGGATCAGCGCATACAGGAGCTACATGAGGGAAGAGCGATGCGGGCCAACCTAGTTGCTAGGCTATGGGAAGAAAGGCATTAGGTAAGAAAACAAAATTAAAATAAACATCATACTTTGTTATTACCATGACTATTGCAGTCTCAAAAACATTCATTAACTAAAAAAAACACATTTTGAGAATAAAGAAGAATAACAATATTCTCATTGATGGTCTTATTTATAAAATATCGGTTTATGGCAGGATTTCGTCATATAAACCGGCTTTAGCTCTGTCTTAAGATTGTTTCTAGTAGTATCATAATCTAAAGTTTAGATTCTAAACAAAACAAAAATCAAGACACACAGTAGTATGTAAATCTACAAGCATTAGGCTAATTAAGCAAAAAGATCGGGTGCCAAATTATAATTTTTTTTTATCTAGAATTAATCAACATAAATAATAAGACGTTGTAAGTCAATACAACAGGTAAAATCGAATGTGGAAAAGAGCCCCAGTTTATTACAAAGGAATTGTACATAAGGATTTTAATTAGTGCTAAGTTTAATTATAATAGTGTAGTGTATGTAATTCTTATGTACTGAACTTGGGCCCTTTTTCAGATTTATCTCTTAATTTTCGTCCAAACTAGCTTGGCTTGTAATTATTAATCTTACACATAATCTTGTCTTAATAATTTCTTATACATTATTAGTATTGATTTTACAGCAACCACAATTGCTTGTCCTCAGCTCGGCAGCATGCGCCCTCCGCTCCTCCGCAGCAGCCCTTCGCTCGTCGGCATCCGCCCTCCGCTCCTCTGCAGCAGCCCTCCGCTCCTCAGCATCCACCCTTCGCTCCTCTGCAACAGCCCTCCGCTCCTCGGCATCCACCCTTCGCTCTTCTGCTCCCACGCGCCGCTCATTAAGTACATGGTCGCGCGTATCACGGTCGGCCACCCGGTCCATGAATTTTTTGTAACACAGCACAAGCGTTCCCAACTCTTCTCGGATCGCTAGAAGCGCTTGTGCATGGGTTAATTCAGCTGCGACCCTGTCTCGTTCAATTGTACTCAGTACCTCCTGAGCCTCATCAAATTTTGTCATTGGACGAGCTGTTGAGAAACAATTTTAATTCAGGCGCATTGCTCTGTACATATTACATTTCGTGTAAGCAGAAGAAAATAACAGTCAAGGGCTCTTGTTTAACATAATTTCTCAAAAATGCCTCTCGAATTTATTTACAATAAATAGCCCTTAGGTAAAAGGGAAAAGCCATTGTAACTTAATTGTAGGAGTGATTTAGAAGATAGTGTTTCCATAAATAACACTTAGCAAAATCTTAGTCTTATTTATAAAAACATAATTCCTCTAAAACAGTTCTCAAATTTAGCTACATAATCTGTGTTCAGTCCTATTAAAAAACTCGAATCCTTAAAACGCTTCTCAAATGCAGTTTAAATAGTTTGTGATAAAGTGAAATTGTTCTTTCCCTTTAAACTTACATCTTCTACGTGGCTGCTGATTAGACAGAGGGTCTTCCTCCATCTCTATCACAATTGGGTAGTCAGTTTGATGGTCTTCATCGTGAAGGTGCACATCTTCACCTTCACACTCTAGTACCGATGTTGAGGTGGACGCCTCTGTGAAGCTGGCTGTAGTATTTGCTTCTGAAAATAATCAATATCATTAGGTATAATAGTTATAATTATGTCCCTAGGTGGTATTCATAAACACATAGTTTTAAAACAGATACCTACTTAAATATTGGTGATCATGTGATTGATTATAGTCCATTCTGAAAAATAAACAAAATTATTGTAAACCTGTTTGAAATTATTGTGTTTTTCTTTAAGTATATCTAATTGTAAATAAAATGAACTACGTACGTGGGCCCACAAATTTCATTTATTTCTTCTCTGACAGACTCGCTATCATCCTGTAATTAAAAAAATAACATAGAGTAAACAAAATTGTTAATTAAGCTATAGGAATTCTCTCTGAGAGATTGTGTAATTAACTATAACAGATTAGGGTCTATCGGGCTACAAGAGTCTAAATAATTGGTCATATAGATAGACAGCAAACACTTCATTGTACATCCTGAAGATGCGGTGGTAGCGGAGCATTAGAGCGCCGGCTCCTCATTTGGGAGGTCGTGGGTTCAAATCCTGGCACACACCAATGGCTTTGTTCTCTAAGTTACACACATTTGTGTAGTTATATTAGGAATAGAAAGAAAGAAACCATTTATTTACATTGCCACAGAAGCACAAACACAAAAAATAACAGAATCTATATATACCTAAATAGAACAAGTATAAAAAAACAATACCACTCGCTAACTATGAAGGAGAACACCGTGAGGAAGCCCTAGTGTCTGAGGTATTTACATATCCCAGCACTTGCTACGTACAATGGCCCAAATAGAGCTAGACATCCAGCAGAAACAATTACAAATTATTTCTTATAACAATGGACAATTGGCAGTGTTATTGCTTAGAGTGATCTATTCCAGACAACTACTTTTCTTTAGATATATCAAATTTAAAAAATAGAACTACCACCATGAACAATTAATTCATTAATCCTAACAAATATAATTGATGACCATGGGATATAGCAAGTCTACAAAAATAAAACTTTACCTGTGGGAATGGATTTACACTAGCTCCGGGAATGCCAGTGCCAAAATCCACCCCTAAAACTGCTAGAAATTTTGCATCAGCCTCTCCGGGTTCCTTGTCTTTATCGGGCGGTCCGGAACCAGTCCCATGTGCATCATTATTATAGAGTCTGTTTTTCTTTTTTAATTTTGACTTATAATCATTCCAATACTGAAAAACAAATCATTATTTATGTAGATAATAAATGACATAAAATCTATTAACAGCTAAAAAAAAATATTAGGTAGGCACAGAGGTAAAAAAATTACCTATCTGTACCAAAGGGTAGGTACCAAATAGTAGCCCATTTAGGGCCAATTTTTCAACGGTCAGATAAAACTTAACTGGAGAATAGATTGCATGCTATCACTATCTAAATCATAAGGCAACATCAGTTTTATTCTCCAGTTAAGTTTTATCTGACTATTGAAAAATCCGGTCTTAATAGGCAATGCTGAGGAATTGGCAAAATGTACTATATTGACTCTAATATTTTTTATGCTATAAGTTTGTCAATTCTGTTTTTTCTCCTTAAATAAATAAATAAATAAATACCTTAGCAAAGTATTTATTGCCTATTAAG
This sequence comes from Yponomeuta evonymella, assembly GCA_963969515.1. NCBI lineage: Eukaryota > Metazoa > Arthropoda > Insecta > Lepidoptera > Yponomeutidae > Yponomeuta > Yponomeuta evonymella. Next base: position 5,055,665 of record OZ018354.1, read on the forward strand.
ACCAAAGTATTTATTGCCTATTATGTGAGTTGATAAATTAATCTTACTGCTGTCCAATTTTGGGCCGATTTGGAAGCCCCAAGGGCCTCAGAATTCAGCAGCAGAGTGAGCTGTTCCCACAGTTGTCGAGAGTGATTTCTGCCCTCTTTATTTTGTGAAAACCCTTTTGCTAGCTGTGGATGTTTTAAAAAGAAATCACCCATGATCATCAGCTGCTGGTAGCTGACCCTGTTTTTGTTCATGACTGAAAAATAAGTATAACCGAATGTTAAAATCTTTGATTATAGAAGACCCATGGACGTGTTTCTACTTCTTTCAGGAATTTGTTTGCAGTTATTATAATACCGTTTCGTGCAGTACTCACCGAATTCACTAGTTTTAGTAAAATTCAATTCGGTTTCTTGTGTTCAGAATCCAAATTCAGTTGTTGCCGGCACCAGGCACAATAAAATTCGCACAAACAAGAAAAGTTGACATGCAGTGTTGCCAGATCCTTTTCGCTAAAATGTAATAATAGTGAAACAACCGAAAGCACCGTTTTACCAAATGTCGATACATTAATATTTTCATTTTATATGGAAATTTTATCTGTAGAAAGAAATACTTCGGTTTTTCTTATTTTAAAGTTCAAACCTACAAGAACGAAGCTACAAAGGGGGAATTCTACTACTACGGAACCTTACCTTTCTGACGCGTGAACAAGGAGTATTCTCCTAGATACCTAATATTTTTTTAAATTTAGAAACATTCAAGGATCTTGGTGCTGTAGGTAAACTTAGTTTAAAGTTATTTATATACTTTCACAAATGTTTTTCACTTAGTTACCATATGTGGAAACTTATCATGATTAAATATCTATTAAATATCATTAATAATATAAAAGGCAAGATTCCCAAAAAATAAAATAAAAATTAAATAAAGACAAAGAAATATCAACCTAAAATTCTATTTTAAAGTTACCACCTACCTACGTTATCAAAAAAGGATATGTTCTTGCGATTTATTTATTACGATTTATATGCATTAGCGGCACAAAACATATGATTCGCGCCGTCGTACTACCTATGCTGCTCGTGTAATGGTGCGATTAAACGGCGCCCAAATACGCGAGCCGAGCGAGGCTCGGCGCGTGATTCAGTGCACCATGCGCCATTTAAACAGCCTACGCTCGGCGCGGCTCGGCACGGCTCGGCATGGCGCGCGCGGCTCGGCTTGTGTTAATACGCGCCATCTTAACAGAATAGATGGTACCTAGTATCTCTCTCTCCTATCTCTTTCGTTTACCACTCGTCTGCCGCGACACAGATCTGTGTCCAACTTAGTATGGGCCACCTATACGTTCCATTCCGCGAGGGCAGTTCAGGGGTGCTCTAAATAGGTTTTCAGTTAATATAATTAATTTATCTACACTAATGTTGTAAAATTCTACTTATGTTTTCAATACTTGAGTTATAATTACTACTGTTATAGCGCAGACAACAAAACACTCAATTTAAGCAATTTCACATGATGGTATAATATTCACATCGATATCGTAAAATCTCATTATAACATCAATAAAACGCGACCAACTTGATTGCAGGGCCAATCAGATTGGACGCGTTTTATTGAAGCGCGCAGCTGCGCTCTCATTGGTTAAATTTTAATGGCGGCAAAATCACTGTGATTATACACGTGAATTTAATTTTTAATTGCATTAGTGAAGATAAAGTAGTGTATGCAACTGCATATAACACGGGTATTAAAACACTCGTTACTATTATGAAACTCGCTGCGCTCGTTTCATAAACTCACACTCGTGTTTTAATACCCTTCATTATATGACAGTTGCATAAACTACTATTATAATTGTAGCATTATATTTACTGACCTTTAAAATTAAGTATAATTTGTAACTTTACTATTGTCAATATTTAAGACGATGCCCATTGCGTCGTTTTGGATAAAAGCTGGTAACTAAAGGTAACAGAGAGGTCTAAAAAAATACCGAATTTAATAACAGTAAAGTTCAGGCAACACTGAACTGTCACATTTTGAAGCGTTTCATTCTCGGGATACGTTAGTCGATTCTTTTATATTTACTTGCAAATAGTGCATATCGATTTCCCTAGATTTGTCTATGTGGGTATCTGCACAATACATTATTTATGCAGCATTTAATTTTGTGAGGCTACATTAATATTTTTAGGGTACCTATCTATAATAGAAAAAAATAAATAGTTTCGATCATTATTTAGACCTGCGTGTAAAGAAACGTAAAAAAATATGCATTGCCAGTGAAAAGAAATCTTGTGTTTTCATGTCTCAAAATATTCTAATTCCAGCAATTCTATACTTTTAACAGAGCGATAGTGTGTCTTTTGAGCTGCTGGAACATATTAAATGGAAATTGATTTTCTTTTCTTCGCAAATTAACTTCAAACGATTTCTTCGGTTCGAATCCGGTTTTTATGTTTTTTATTGCGGCAACATTTTGGTGACTGCTGAGTTATCATTCATTCATTCGTCCGTGAGGTATCCTGCCGATTTCCAAAACGTTTCTAGATGGTTTCTAGACTAGTTTTGGATGACCATAATACCAAGCTTCTCGTTCTCTCGCAAACTACATGCAACGCAACGTCTTGGAACTACTCTAGTTGACGATTTGGTCATAATAAGGCGGCAGGTCACAGCGTACAAATAACTCCGCACGCAGGTCAGAGTGCAGTTGAATGCATAAATCAAAACCATCTACCGTTGTCTCCAGTATTCGTTCTATAGTAGCACTTATGCCCTCACACGATAAGAGCTACCTACGATGGCTACCGTATCATATTAATATAATTCATTGCCAATGATATTCAGTCCAGCCCTCGTCAAATACGTGACGCGTATCCTGCCGTCTGTTGCACTCCTTCTAGGGTCATCATCGATGATTGTTGATCGCGTGTAAATATTATTGTTGTGGGACTGGTTCAATTGTGTCGTACGATTTATTCAAGAAACCCCAGATTCAAGTCAGTTAAAAAAACTTCGAGGTAGGTAACGTAAAATCTGAAAAAAAATTTATTCAGTCACGAGAAACGACAGGGTTATTTTTAAATTGCACAACTTATGAAAAAAATAATTAGAGTTAGTGTTTTACTAAATCAATTTTTTGAGATTTTTTTTCTCGCTTTACCAATGTCGCAGCCGCTGGTTAATCAAAATCCTACATTGTACAGAAGCATGTTCATAATTTTCTTCTGGCCCTACCCCATCAACTCTCCACATCAACGTAGGTTAGCTCGAAGAAAATACTACCTAGTATTAAGCTCGCCTTTTTACAACATTTGTTTTTTAGTGCAACAAAGGATTTTTCAGACAATCAATCAATCAATTTTAACACATACGATCATAAATATTAACTATCAGACAGTGACACAAAAAAGCAAAAAAAACCGTAAAACCAAACATTATACGTTTAAATAGAAGATATTCCAAAAAAAATTAATAATTAATTGATGATTTCTAATGGACGTGACTCAAGAAAAATTTTGCATGTAAAAAATTACCTCGAATTTTTAAATATTTGTTATGAATATTACACACGGCACCAGCCACGCCGAACTGATTCGTGAAAAATCTTGAAACCGATACGTAAGTACCTATTTTGAGAATAGCAAAGGTGAGAATAAGAATAGAAACTACGTTAGCATACACGTTTTTGTACAATATCAAAAGATAATAAATAGAAATAACAATAATAAGAAATGTATTGGGTTACAAACATCAAACAATTGATTGCTAGAGTATAGGGTAACTACAATACCTTACGAACATACATGAAAACCGTTTACTTTCCACCTTTTGCAAAGCAAAGGCCTATAAATGTCCCCACAGACTGGGCTACCTGTACAAAAGATGAACCTAAACCAGTTTAACTGGCAACCCTAACAAGGAGAAAGATCGTCGACATTGTTCGTCCGTGGTACGGAACCTACTTGAATATCACCACTGTAACCCGTCGGCGACCCGCGCGTACGCGCAGGGCCGTCTCTGACCCCTATCTGTCTGCTGGCATCGAGCGTATTATATCGTAATGTATCCTTACTTCCTCCGCACCACTTTAGGTAAGATAAATTCTTGCAACCATCATTTGAAGCGATTGGAATTGCGTGAAAACATTGTCTATTGACGGGACTGGGCGTGGATCCCTTGAAACTCTCAATTTTCGCTGGAAAGATTATGACATAGGTAGTAAAGAAGACAGATTGAAGGAGACAGACGATTGGAGGGATGTAGCACAGGACAGAGAGAGTTAGGTTTTTTGGTACTAAAGCGAAACATTCACTTCAGATAAAATGAATCAATATTTGGGCCAAAGACGCCTACATGTTTTTGAGCATAAAGTTCATCAAAAATTTCACGCAACTGCATTCTAAATAATTATAGATTTTATACAATATGGAAAAATGTAATGGTTATTAAATGCTAAGTGCATTTAATTGTCGTGCCTTGGGTATGCCTTGGAATTAAAACCTTCAAAGCGGTATAATTAAGTTAAAACGAATGGGGCCTAGTGACCTTTGCATGGTACCACAGTTGACAGCTGTCTTGCACGATAGAAACCTTTGTTTTTACGAGTAATCTATTTGGGGAAGAATTACCAAACCTTACAACTATCTCAAATTTTGAAAATGATATATTTTTAGTTCAAACAAATCAAGGTTTTTCTTTTTAATATCGGCCGGAGAGCAGGGGACGTCATAATTCTATAATGTGGCCAGTCTTCCCCAGATTAGGCTACCATTTCCTCTTCATTCTCATCCGCATCCTCAAGATGTGTTACGTTAAAAAAAAAAACAAAGAAATACTTTATTGAAAAACGCAGAGCAGTTGGAAAAGGCCTTAAGCCAACCTGAATCGACTTTGCGCCAAGATGAGTCACAAGCACTACTCACAAATCACAGCAAGACATCGAGGTCAATAAAACCGCGAGTAAATAAATTAAATAAACAAGCGAATGATCGATTCGTGGGAATCGATGTTGGTTCTGCGAATCCAATCTTGACTTGAATAGGAATTCTCTTTATAGTATTTCATTGCCCACGGAAAATAAGAAAATATTTAAAGTAGTAGTTTCTATTATAGATAGATAGATCAACGGTCGCTCACCTATATCAGTGAATACTCTGATGTTTTTGAGAGTTTTATGCTAGCCTAGTTACTCTTAAATGAACTGTTATATTATATTTTAAGTTCTATTAATGAAATAAACAATTTATTATTTATAAGTAAGTAATTCATTAAAAAATTTAGTTTCACAGAATAGTTCGGGCACATGACATAGGCAAATATGCATATTGATAAAAAACATGCTTACTACAACAAGGTAACCTCTGTTATGCCGGAGCTTTCCTCTCGATCGGAAGCCTTTATCTTCAGAACTACAACTGATGGTTTACTATGTGACAATTCGTTGTACATTGTAAAGTCGATTACGCCATAGATTAACAAAACGCAATCCAAGGTACTCTCCTACGCAATGTACCTCGAATTGTCACACAGAATAAACTATGCATTGTAGTTTTATGAAAATTGGCCCTGTTTTCTTCATCGCACGCTCAATTAGACAGGAATCTTCAAAGGATGCAGTTAGCATTGCTTCACAACTAACAACAACCGGGCAAGTGAATCCATTAATCATCCTCGAACGCACGTGTTGGTGAAACCATTTTAAAATGGTCTTTTACGTTTTCTGTAACTGACAATTAATCCGACGCGCCTCGACAACGAAAACCCGTTTCTATCTGCAACAGAACAGGTCACAAAATGTGTTACAAACGAGACTGAACGTGATAAATTTGTCTGACGCAGTGTCCAGTCGCAAAATCGTAACTTAGCGGGGGAGAAAATGTTTTAAATAATGTCTGCTTAGCTTTCGTAAGATTGTTAAAGACAAACGTTTTCCAAGATGCGATATAATCTGAAATCGGGTTAAAAGAAGATAATTCTATTTAAAACTAGCGGTAATCGCGGTTTTGTTTGCGTGGTTCCGCGTAAAAGTATTTTGGTGTAAACCAAGACATGGTGTCTCGAATTTATTGTCGAATTTCATCGAAATCCGTTAAGCCGTTTATTTTTCATTGACTAACAAACATCCAAATTTTCACGTTTAATATCAATAGGAACCATTGATTTTTTTTTCATTGAAATGCAAAATTGGAGTAGGTGCGTCTAATACGATATTATATACAAGGTGTCCCAAGAAATAGTGTCAAGCGGGAATCCAGAGGTAGTAAAAATTCTAAACTTTTAAAATTTTGAGGTTGATTTTATTTTACGACACTATTTCTTGGGAAGCTCTGTATATACCTAATAAGTATTTTGTACCACCGTGTCTTAGCATCGTGCATCACGCACATAATAACAAAGCGTTAGGTTCACCACACCGCACAAATCGCAACAGGGTCACGGGTTCGACAACATCTCCGGCTGCTGGTTTGAATCCCGACTCACGTACCGCCTCCTTATTACGCGGCCATTTCCTACTTTTGATCGGATTGCGTACAGCACATCAACCTATACATTTTAGTTGCAAAGTCGCCAATAATGTAACTCAGTAGTGCTTGGATACATAAGTTGATATGATATTGTCTGTACATAGGACAGTGATCAAACTTTACATTTGGTCTTTGGATAGATCATAGGAGTAAAGAAAAATTGTAAACTCCGTTTACAAACGTATGTATTGTCGCTTCTTTTATAACACTGCCAATTAAAGAAAGGGACTGGGCAACTATTTGTCTCTTGCTCATACAATATTGCCGTCTTTATGGGGTCATCCATAAAGTACATCACACTAATTTCGTGATTTTCTTACCCTGTCACGGTTGGTCACATTTGTGGCAAAGAGCTATCCAGTCTCTTTCTTAAGCCAATCGTGATATTATGTTGTTATGAGAACGAGCGAAAGTAGTCTTTTATCTGAGGTCTAAATGCGCAATGAAGTATGTTTCGAGACGCATAGTAGGTCCCCTGAGGTTTACAAGTTCACGCACGTAGAGCGACGGACAAACAGAAAGTCTGTCGTGTGGTATTGTTGTGCGAAGTTAACCACAGTGAGATAAATAATGCTAGGAATAGGCAGAGCAGCGGTTCCCAGCCTTTACGGTACGTTCAACGTTCTCCTTTTTTTCTATGAAACCCTTTTTTTTGGTGCACCTAAAAAAAATATTACCCAAAAATGCGACACTGCAATAAAAAAAACATCTAACAAAATCCTTCATTGGACACAATCGAATTTAGAATCCCCAGCTTATTAGAGGTTAGTTAAAACACCAAAATCAGTTGTTGATACGTATGCTTGGCTAGCACGCAGTGACTAATTTAACTAATACCGGTCAAACAATAAAGCAAGTTTTTACTTCACCTATTCCGATCACTGAAAGGTCTTTGTGAAGTCTTGAGTTAGAGGTCTGTCGCTGATTGTGCGGGGTTTCGAGTTTAGGTCTTGGGTGTAGAGAAAGACAAATAGTGTTTCGGAGATACTGTGTGTATCCATCCAATACCACATCTGTACAGCTAAACGACACGTGTGACCCTCGCATGTGCTGATAATGACGTTGGACGGTGATGGAAAGATTATAGAGTCGTTTGACGATAAGTATTTATTTCTCCATGATGTTGAAGAGAAGTGGCTAAGTGGTCCAAGCCACCTTTGATAGTTACATGATAAACGTGTTGATGGAACGAGTAATTCGAGCCAAATATTTGAGAATGCTGCTTGCCGCGTGATCTGGACTTTGTTTGGGGTAATGTCATGAAACACGGCCGCCTAGAAGCCATGTATGAAGATTGTGCATCAGCTTTTATTCGATGCTTACGACAAAAGCAGAGTACAGCCAACCCAGCATCAACCTTTAGGTACACGAATGAGCCTTACTGAGAGTGAGATAGTCACGATTAAATCACCTTTGCATGAAAACCTATTTAGAGGCTTAAAATTCCACCTATGCCGGGACTTTAGTCACTAAAATAAGAATAAAATGATAAATTATAAAAGGATTTTAGCCTCTAAATAGGTTTTTAAAATTGTCTTCAGCACGGGTTAGTGCAACAAAAAGAATATAATCACCTTTGCATGAGTTCACTGAAACTTTTGTTCACAATACTATCTGCAATTTATTCTGTGAGTCATGACTGTAATGATAAGGGACTTGTGAGGTGAATAATCTTGTCACATAGGTATATTTAGTTGTAGCCAAAGATCAATTTCTTAGTCATCTGTCGAGGAGTTTAACTCATGTCACTTGAGTCATCTTTTGAACGCTCTGAAGCAAAACTTTTTTTCTTGTGTCAGGAGTGGGATAAAACTCATCAACGATGTTTCAAAACAAAACATAGGTACTTATCTATGTAATGTCTCGAAGAAATTTAAATAATAAGACCGCAAATTGCACTAAATTTCAGTTTATACAGTTTAACTTTATAAGTAAATTTTTGGTGCACCTAAAAAATCTATCTACCTACATACCCATCGCTCCACATGAAACTCTACACAGCACAAAATCCGCTGATTACTCCAACAGTACAACGCATAATCATAACACTTGTTGGTCAATGGCAGGACAATGAACCCGCGATGAATGAAATACGAGTTCCCGTCACAAAACTGGAACGTCAGAAGTCCGGGTAACCAACTATGTAAGTAGGCAAGTGTGATAAATTACATACCTCTTGGACGCCTAAAAAAATCGACAACTTCGCGGTACAAAAAAAATTTGCTTATTGGGGTGATCTAATTTGTTAATCCTGAAGAAACTTTTTTAAGTTTCGCATTATTTCTATAACACTTATTCACGACTTGGTTTTATTCAAGTTAGGTACATTAAATGAATTTATCAATACAACCGTAAAAAATAAAAATAAAAACCGACTTCAAAACACTACAGCACAAAAAACCGAAAAAAATATTTAAAAGAAAATGACCTTTAAATTCGATATAGGTATTGTAGAAATATAAACTATATAAGACCCACATACATTTTGGGCACCGGCTCCAAAATATATTTCTGCAATACCTACATCGGATTTAAATGGGCAAACCTGTGAAGTCTACCCTTTCAAACAAAAAAGAATTTTCCAAATCGGTCCACGCGTCTTCGAGTAATCGGGGAATATACATAAAAAGTGCAACAAAAAGCGGTGGTAGCCTAATAGGTAGAACATTAGACTCGGAAGCGAGAGACCCAGGTTCGATTCCCAGTGCGGGCATGTACCCGTGACTTTGTTTTCTAAGTTATGTACATTTGTCGAGTTATAGTAGCAATACCACTCGCTAACTGTGAAGGAAAACATCCTGAGGAAACCTGAGCGTTTGAGCACGCGGTGGGCACGCGTGGTGATTAAGCCCATACTATCTCTCTGAGAGAAGGCCTGTGCCTACAGTGGGACGTATATATGCTGCTTATGATACATAAAAAAAATTGTGATCTCCTCCCTTTTTGAAGTCGCTTAAAAATAATCATCATGAGGACCTGATTGTCTGGGAAGATACTAACACCAGCACTTTAAATCACCTGTTCCCGGTGCGAATGCCGATGAAGGTCCTGCAGTGGGCCGTTTAAAATATGATAATAATAATAACTTCCACAGAACACAATCACTTGGTCCCAAACTAGGACACCCTGTGCTATGCTAACCAGGCAAGGAAACCACAAATACGAAAAACACCCAGACTGAAGCCATTTGTAGAAATCAAGTACGACGGCCTCTACTGCAATGAGAATCGAGCCCACGACCTATGTTTTCGTAGTCAAGCGTGTTAACCGCTAAACCAACGTGGCAGTCAAAGACAATAAAAGTACAGTCGCCGGCACATCAACCTTTACAGGCGTACATGTGAAATTACATAACATAAACGGTCTACTTACGTCCCATTGTTAGGCAAAAGCCTTCTCTCAGTGACGAATTATTGTTCTTATTTTTTATTTATATTTATGTATTATCATTTATGTAGGTTTATAATAATTTCTATTGGTCCCCAGCCCCTCCTGTAGGTCTAAGTTAATGTATTTCCCTATGTTTACGTAAGTTTATTATTGTAGGTACTCGTATTTAATCTTTTTCTTGCACTACCATCGCCAGTCTCTTCAATACCAAAGGTTTGCTGGAAGAGAATGCTTCTTGCATTAAGCACGCCCTTGTACATTTACGATGTAATTAGTAAAATAAAGAATTAAAATAATGAATAATAAAGGCCTTTAAGCCTTTGTTTAAGAACTTTGTTTTCTAAGTTAAGTACAGTTGTGAAGTTATAGTAGCAATACCACTCGCTAACGGTGAAGGAAAATATCGTGAGGAAACCTGGGTTTCTGAGCTATTCACATACCTCAGCGCTTAAAATCGCCAATCCGCGGTGGGTACGCGTGGGGATTAAGCCCATACTCTCTCTGAGAGAAGGCCTGTGCAGTGGGACGTATATAGGCTGCTTATGATGAAAGGCCTTTAACATCGGTAAATCAGAACAGGGCCCTTATTACGAAGCAGCGATATGTTCGGGAGGGTCGTCAACGTCGTGCTTGAGCCCGACAATTCACTCGATTCTAGCGACAAATCATCATCATCAACCCATTATGTCCCCACCGAGGGGCACGGGTCTCTTCCCTGAGGAAGGTATAGGCCATACTCCACCACGGGGGCCAAGTCCGGATTAGTGGAGGCTTGAAGACTAGTGGCTCGTCTACTGTCAGAAGTTGTCAAGCCGCCCTAAGGCCTCTGACTTGGCTTAACGACTGCCATCTATCGACGGCAGCCGGCGACTTTATTTTACATGTGATTTTGCAACGAAGCTTCTGCATCTCCTCTAGTCCGCTCCCGTCTTCGCTTTCATCTCTTTCTTTTATTTGTCCAGCGAGAGAGACAGATGGCACAATAGATAAGCTGAACAGATTTTCTGAGTCAGCTGTTCGACCTCGATTTTTGTGGGATTTCTAATCGTGCCGTGTATGGTACGCGTCATCGGCGACTTCCGTTGTAGACTATGGTGATAAAAAGATAAGTTTTGGTAGATCTATTACATCCGGGTGTTATGAGAACTAACGAAATAAGATAATGCTCAATGTGGACTATAAGTTGATATATAATAGTATCCGTGGAGCCAACTAACTGCGGGTTGCCCCAGTTTGATCAACGTACGTCACAAATCTACCTCCATTACTTAGAAGGATGGTTCAGGATGGTAACTTAAACTTTATTATTGGTAACCATTTTAAAGTCGACTTACACCAGTTTTGAAAGTTTAAAATGTTTGCCACGCAATAACGCTTAAAAGCTTTTGGCCAACAGTGGTTAACAGTTGAAGGGTCCACTGCAATAATGATGATGTCCAACATTACTGGACATTCCTATTATCTAATAACTGTTATTAAAAGGAAAGAGAGAAAATACATTTATTGTAACAAGACACAACACAAAACAAACAGTTAAGCTATTGTTTAACATACGTGAAACCGCAATATAAGACAAAGCGCGTAACCTAACATACCGCGCAATGTACGGTCCAACAAAAGAGTACTCAAACCAAAGTACGTCAGACAGTGGACCCAGGCAATAAGCGTAGGAATCCATCTGAGACCAAAAGGGGAATTAATCTAATCATACTAGAGCAGAAGCTTTTAGGCGAGCGAGCGACCCATGGAAGTACAGTCGACGGCAAATCGACCTTAACGTGTGCACTCTACTCAGTTATGTTACGGGCAACTTTGCAACTTTAATGTAAAGGTTGACCTGTTGTCGACTGTACCTATGAGCAAATGGGTTAAGGCTGCTACTAACACAATCGAAATTTGAAATAATATGGCGCCAAAAATCGGGCTCTTTATGGTGACACTCTCACAATTAAGACGATAACGATATTGTCGTTAATCATTCAGGCTCATAAAATTGTGTCACTGGCTAGTAGAGGCAGTGGACAGACGTCTCAACAATGTTTAATTTTTTTTATTTTTTTATTTGGACTTTGCCCCATGCTTGTAGGGTGCACAGGGATTTTGCCAGTGTCACGTTGTGAAAGGTACACGCTACTTTATATATAGGTACAAGAAACCAATATAGAAGGAAAGAGATATTATAATTTGATGAGGAGTTAAAGTCGAATGTTGAAATAATTAATATATTTACATAGTATTCTAATTAATTTAGTATGGGTGTACAGAAGAAGGGTTTTGAAGTTGATGGGACGAGGGATAAAGCAAGGGAGGAATGGGTATAAAGAGGGGAAACGGGGGCAATTGAAAAAAATATGATCAGTGGTCCCTTCGTCAAGACCACACTCACACAAGGAATTATCCCGAATCCGAATTTTGTGAAGGAAAACAGGGGTGCAGCAGTGGCCTAAGCGCAGACGACAAACTGTAGAAGTGACAAATTTTGGGAAATTTCGAGCTTTGAAAAACCACGGTCTAACTGGGATAGATGGTTGAATGCTACCGTAAAATTGTCCAACGAGATTCTGACTAGAAGACCACAAAGTATTCCAGTCTTTAATCATGTTTAATGTTTAATAAAAGACTTATCTTAGCAATCAGATTGTATTGCATTGACACCACAAAGTCTTGATATACTATTACGCGAGGACTTGACACATCAATACATTAAAAACATCTGTCAAAGATACTAGAACGAGATAAGTATACGATAGATAAGACGTATCTATCGTAGACTTACCTCGTTCTTTGTTGCACTTGGCGCAGAAATAATGTACGGCCCCGGTATATAATTTCTTTTCGCTTATCTAACAAAAGGTTCATCATCATCATCATCAGCATCAGCCTTTTGACGCCCACTGCAGGGCATAGGCCTCCCTCATGGTTTTCCTAACCATGAAGGGTTTTGCCATAATCGTCACGCTTGGCACGCGGGTTGGCGATCGCAGTATGCGCTTGGAATCTCAGGAAGACGCTGCTGCCCATCTCCTGGTAATGTTTTTCCTTAGTCGCCTTCTACGACATCCACGGAAGGAAATGGAGTGAACAAAAGGTTATGAGCGTGAATGTTCCATAGTACCAATGATAGTACTACAGAATGACGTTGACCTTATTTATAAGCCAACTCAGACGATGGGAATCTAAGGTATTCACGGTGAAACATTGGTGAACTCAGCTTGAATACTATTTGTTTGGAACTGTGGATTGCATATGATTTTGACGATGTAATAAAAATAACATTATTTATTGATGCTGACGCACAAAGCGCACTAGTAACGTTTACTCACGCAACCAAGTTATGGTGTAACGTGGGTACAAAAACAATTTAGGGTAGAGTCAAACTCAATTGTTTCTCGGCAAAGAAACAGACAAAAATATTTCGATATTAGAGGAAAGACGTCAATAGTAACGTTTACTCACGAAACCAAGTTTTGGTGTAACGTGGATACAAAAACAATTTAGGTTAGAGTAAAACTGAATTGGTTCTCGGATCGAATTCGGAATCCGTACAAGCGATTCCAAGGCAACATTCAACAAGGCAAGAGTTGCATACCATGTATACTTTATACCATGTCTACCAGAAAAAGAAATAATTTAAGCGAAAATATACATTTAATGAAGAAAAAAGGAAGGTTAAATTAATTAAGACAAATTACTAAAATGAAGAGTAAATTTCTTATTATTATTCTTATTAGGACTTGTAAAGCAATTTTTTTATGTAATTGCAGTAAAGAACACAAAACAGTTTTTATTCTAATGCTAATTACTCCTTGTCGCAAATATCGACCAATAAAATCTGTAGGAGTTATTTTCACAAAGAATTTGTATGTCGAGTATTCTTTGCGCAAGGAGATTGTATAGAGTATTTTTTGCGCAAGGAGGTTGTATAAGCATTGAGGTCGAATACATTGGTGCGTTCTAAATTCAAACACCTAAATAGTAATTTTTATTCACTGTTTTCAGAGCATAAAATACAGTGAATAAAAATAAGCTTTTTAGAGTGGGGATGGTATAAACAAAGTTACACATTAATATAGACTTACACATACCGATAATACGATATATATTAAAATACAATAAGCCTATATACCACTATAAAACCTTATTATATCTACACACTATAAGAGGCTAAGGGAATACATATAATTTACCATACATACAAAAAATAAATATGATTATTAGTAGAGGACAAACAACTGAAACACATTTATCATGGAGAGGGGCTAAGGGAGGTTGGGGTAACGCTTCTCCAGAAAGTGTTCCCGGACAAGGGCTTTGAAAAAATTCCGAGAACCACTTTTTTTTCAGTTTTACAGTTATCTGTGGATACGCACTGTTATCAAAGTATCAATAGTACGTAAGGTCCGTACCTTACAAAGGTAGTAAACGTTTATGAAAATATCCGGTCTGTAACGAAATCTCCACTCATCCAAAAATGGGGGAATTCACTCGGAACACCACCAATTTTTTTTTGCAATTTTAAAGGTGTCGTAGTAAAAGTTGTTCCTATTTACGAGTAGAACCACTCTTTTCAGATATACATGGGAATTTCGTTACACCTCGTACACATTTTACTTTTTGTCTTTACTAATAACGCCAAACGACTAGACTTTTTTCGTGATTAGAATAATAAGATAAGAATATTCTTTATTTTACACCGGAAAAAAAAACAAAAACAAAATATTTACAAAGGTACGTGGTACAATTGACACTCTGATAACAGTGCGTATCCACTGCAGACAACTGTCAAACCGCAGGTCAAACTGTAGAGATAAAAATGTTCCTGTAAATAAGTAGGTGAGAATAGACAGATTGGTGGCAGCGGCTGGGTGAGAATGGCCGAGGACAGAAGCATGTAGCGTGCCTGGGGGAGGCCAATGTCCAGCAGTGGGGTACGGGCTGATTGATAGAAGTAGTTTATTATTAATAGGGGTTAAAGTATGAATTTGCCGTTTTATTGCAATAGGTTCTTTGAATTGACATAGAATCTTCATGGTTTGAGGTTTTCGAATGAAACTTTTTTCAAATGGTTTCTATGATGTTCTTTTTTTAAAAAATGTGAAACATTTGAATATCGACTTTCAATTGTTTTGTTATTCAATTTAGACAAGAAAGATGGATACTGCGAAAATTCGAGTGATTTTTGAATACGAGTTCCGACGCGGAACTAACGCGGCAGAAACAGCCCGCAATATCAATGCTGCGTTTGGAGAGGGGTCTACTAATGAACGCACCGTGCGATTTTGGTTTAAACGCTTTCGTGATGGAAATTTCGACTTAAAGAACGAGCCACGAGGAAGACCGCCCACACAGGTGAATAACGATGAATTAAGAGAGATAGTGGAAGCCGACCCTAGTCAAACTACCCAGGAATTAGCGGCATGGTTTAACGTTACCTTACCCACAATATTGACTCACTTGCGTCAAATCAATAAAATAAAAAAATACGAAAAATGGGTGCCTCATAATCACTCGAATTTTCGCAGTATCCATCTTTCTTGTCTAAATTGAATAACAAAAACAATTGAAAGTCGATATTCAAATGTTTCACATTTTTTAAAAAAAGATTATCATAGAAACCATTTGAAAAAAGTTTCATTCGAAAACCTCAAACCATGAAGATTCTATGTCAATTCAAAGAACCTATTGCAATAAAACGGCAATTTCATACTTTAACCCCTAATATTATTATTCTCTTTATTTATTTTTATATCTTAGAATAGGTTTATAAAATAGAATAGGTTTATAAAATCAATATAAGAAGTAAAAAATATAAAAAAATACAAAATATATTTTATAAAGCTAGGCTCAAGCTACCGGTGGTTAGGGCCGCAGAGAGAGAAACCTCCGGACGATGCGCGCCGTGTCCAAGAGCACCGCCTTCTGTATCTGCCCCTTGATCCAGTCATCTAGCGAGAGAGCCTTTTATTATTATTATTAATTCTTTATTGCACAAAGACAGTGTACAAAAGGTGGACTTAATGCTAATGGCATTTTCTACCAGTCAACCTGCAGGAGGTACAGGCGAGGCAAAAATTGAGGTAGGCGTGCAAAAAGAAAGTGATAAAGGTACTTATAAGTACCTAATGTAGGAGGGGGGCACCTATAAAATTAACCATTTTAGCAACTATGTAATACAATACACACTAATACTTGCTATTAATTATATGCATACTAATAATTACGGTGATATATACCATATAATAAGATAAGGTATATTAATATATATGTATATTATATATTATACAAAGGTATTTATAACAATACAATTTTCAGCAACCCAAATCCATTTTAGAAGAGCTAATTAGGGTTTTAATAAACTTTTTGTGACACTGACACCATTAGCAGCAACGGAAGATTCCTTGCCAACACATGATTCGAATCCATCAATTAGTGGCATCTTGAGGAGATTAGTCTCTTTGTAGTGGTATTTCAAATTCATGTGCAGTCATACACAATGACGTGTCCTTTGTTTACGTACCGTTGCTATATTTAGGCAAACTATTTCAGTGCTACGTTACTACAATGCTGACGTACCTACTTGGGGGGTAAGGCGCTACAATTAGCTCACTTCGGCAAATGGGTGCGGAGCGGGACAGAAATCGGTTCTTAAGTGGCTAGAATAGGAGCAATTTGAGCATTGAAGCAAGTACAGTCGACAACACATCGTCCTTTACATCCGTGCACTCCACTCAATTACGTTACGGGCTACTTTGCAACTGAACTATTAAAGTTGATGTGCCGTCGACTGCACAGTCTACATAAGTAGCCCGTGTAAGTAGCCAGTAACTGTACTGCACCCTCGTCAAGTCAGCGACACCTTTTTAGGGTTCCGTACCCAAAGGGATCCTATTACTAAGACTACGCTGTCCGTCCGTCCGTCTGTCACTTGGCTGTATCTCATGAACCGTGATAGTTAGATAGTTGAAATTTTCACAGATGATGTATTTCTGTTGCCGCTATAACAACAAATACTTAAAACAGAAGAAAATAAACATTTAAGGGGGGCCTCCCATACAACAAACATGATTTTTTGCAGTTTTTTGCTCGAT
This sequence comes from Yponomeuta evonymella, assembly GCA_963969515.1. Taxonomy (NCBI): domain Eukaryota; kingdom Metazoa; phylum Arthropoda; class Insecta; order Lepidoptera; family Yponomeutidae; genus Yponomeuta; species Yponomeuta evonymella. Next base: position 5,072,667 of record OZ018354.1, read on the forward strand.
ATTAATAACGGCAACAGGTAGACGCTTGAAATATTCAAATGTTGTATAGATAATGGTACGGAACCCTTGGTGCGCGAGTCCGACTCGCACTTGGCCGGTTTTTTTTATTTCTCGAATTAAAAACAAAACTTCCAGAACAAAACATGTTCTGCTTCATTAGAACGAAACCCTTGAAATTTCACAGCGAAATACTTATGCAAATGCATTCACTTACAAGAAGACATCATGCATCCGCAGGAGTTAACTCCGTTACGTACTGTGCAGTGCACTTAAAATAATGCTACAGTGGTGGGCTACTCATGTAATTCCCAACCATCATTCATTGCGATAGGAGACATAATGCGACGGCGAGACATTCTGGTACTTTATGTTTTACTTGTCTAGGTGGTTTGTGGCCAATTTATTAGAGTAAGAACTCCTGCATACGTATTTGTTGTCACGACGCGAACGTCTGAGGGTTAGCAATGTAGAAAGATGGGTCGTTACATATTTACTTTGGGTTGGCGGGAACTTGACCGGTCATTCTCAGTTTTAGCCAACACTATTTTATTCTATTATTACTATATTTATTCCCAAGATTTAGGCTGGCAAAGGTTACATCCTTTATGGGGCATTTAATACGTTTCTATACGTACAATAAGATCCCTGAAGATATGATAAGCTTGCCAGAAACGCGGTTCAAAAAGTGTGTAAAGCACACTTTTTGCCAAAAGGGCAACTGTAATATTAAAGATTATTTAGATGACAAAGATGTATGGAACTAAAGCCAGTTCAATGCATTATTACTAGGTTTTAGAATAATATTAAAACTCAATATTTGAAATGACTAAGTTTGGAGATTTTTTGTCCATTTTTTCTCCAAAATCTAGATTTTGAAATGGACACTAGTTTTACTTGTAACGTCCAATAAGTCACAGTTTCTGTGAAATTCTGAAGAAAAATTTTGAATTTTCGAAGTTTTATTGTCAGAAGCATAGAAGAATGCAATCTCGATCTCGACTCAACCCCGGAGATCTCAAATAACTAATTTCGACTCGAAATTGCATTTTTTTAACAGACGCACCTCAATTAATTTTCCGCAATCCAAATCAATTATACGCACTAAATTTTACCGGAATCCTGTCGTTTGTGATAAGCAATTAGAATGGAATTTGATAGTTAAGACGATTGTAACAATTCGTATGTACTATTCTTATGTAACAATTCCAACATCATGTACTCATGTTTTACGAATAAATTGCTTTTACTTTACTTTACTTTACTATTGTAATTGCGTAATATAAGAGTTGTCAGTTAAGCTAAACCGATGTAAAATTCACTCATAGTTAAGTAGGTTCCACCAGTCTGATTGAATAAACCGGAGTTGCTTTATCCATTGACCTTTTCTTCTAGTTACGCGCATTTTCGGTTGTCATATCCATTCGTTTAGTGTCAAATTAAATGATTGATGGTTTTACAAAGGGAAAGGTTCTTGTTTCGTCATAACCTAAAGCAGTGTTATTGAAATCCTTTTACACCATTGGGCTTAACCTTTTGTTTCTTATCGATCGATTGTCGCGAGAACAATAGAGTGACTAAGCCGCGTACCTCGATTGGTTTCACTTTTCGAATGTCTGCCAAAAGTTGCAGAGCGGAAAGAAACCTTGTATAATCTAGTGCAGTGTTTTTCAATCTTTTTGAAGACGCGGGTCGCGAAGTCGCGTAACAAGTAAAAAGTTCTAGCGACCCCTCAGGCCCCCTTCGAAAATAAACGATCTGTCTTGTAGAGCGCGACCAAAAATTTACTACAGTGGCTTTTTCATTTAGTTACATTAAAACTCTATGCTCTCAAAAACAAAAGATTTACCTTTTAACAGAGGTATTCTTATAAAAACTAAGCGCCATTTAGTTTTTATAAAAATGCCTCCCGCCATAAACTGCCAGAAAATATTTGCCTCATCCAGCACGCGTTAGTGCGTCCGAAAATGTACTATTAAATAAATTGATGGTACTAATTTCATTCAGTTCTTTAAAAACTCACCGCCTTCAAAAACAAAAGATCTGTCTTGTAAACTAACTAGAGAGTTTACTAAATTTACGGTGGTATTATACATAAAAACTCAGCGCCTTCTATTATAAAAGATTTGTGAAATAGGCGCGTGTTAGCGCGCCCGAAAATTTACTAAATTGATAGTACCAATTTCATTCAGTTTTGTAAAAACCCAGCGCCCTCAAAAATAAGAGACCTCTGACTTATAATGACGCCCAAAAATGTATGAATTTGTACGAATCAAGTACGACTGCCTCCAGCGGGAAACGAACTCATGATCTCTGTTATGATAGTCAAGCATGTTACCGCTAGACCAACGAGGCATTCAGATAACAAAACACATTTCCCTTCTCTGTTCTCAACAACCCCAACACCCCCCAATATCTCAAGTCTCTGCTTGCCTTCTTATCCAGCACGCATAGTAGAGAACTATTCCTCAAAAAATCTTCTTCTTCTTTGTAACCCCTCTCACCACTCTGGTTACGTCTCTAGATCTTTCTGCGTCTCTGCCGCTCGTCTCTGGAACGCCCACCCTGATAATATCCGTAAAGCCCCCTCTCGGAATTCTTTCAAAGCCCTTGTCCGGGAACACTTGCTCGAGAAGTGCTACTCCAATCTCCCTTAGCCCCTCTTCATGATAAGGGTCTTTCAGTTGTATGTTCTCTACGATTAATCATATTTATTTAATTGTATGTATGGTAAATTATATGTATTCCCCTGACCTCTTACACTGTGTAGATATAATATGTATATTTTAGTAGTATATAGGCTAATTGTATTTTAATATATATTAGTCAGAGGCCTTAGGGCGGCTTGACAACTTCTGACAGTAGACGAGCCACTGGTCTACAAGCCTCCACCAATCCGGACTTGGCCCTAGTGGTGGAGTATGGCCTATACCTTCCTCAGGGAAGAGACCCGTGCCCCTCTGTGGGGACATAATGGGTTGATGATGATGATGATATGCTAATTGTATTTTAATATCTATTGTATTCTCGGTATATGTAAGTTTATATTAATGTGTAAGTTTATTTAATTACACTTTATAAAAGCATATTTTTAAATTTATATTAACTTTTTCCGTTTTTTGCACGCCTACCAACTCTTTCCCTTACCTCCTGCGGTTGACTGGTAGAAAATGCTTATGGCATTATGGCATGCGGCGTCATTGTACGATTTTTTTTAAAGTGCAATAAAAGTATAAATAAAAAAAATAATTGTAACATTATGATCGACTTATCGACTGCCTCGTTGGTCTAGCGGTATCACGTCTGATTACCGTGCCGAAGTCGTGGGTTCGATTCTCACTGGGGGCCGCCGTACATTTGTGCACATGGCCTCAGTCTGGGTGTATTTCCATGTTTATGATGTCCTTGCCTGGTAACCATAGCACATGGTGTCCTAGTTTGAGACCAGGACTAGTTCTTGTGTTGTTTGGAAGTTATTATTATTATTGTTGAATAAATCTAGTGTTTAGTTCTTCATAACTTCTAACATAACGTCAATCACTACGGACAGTGAAACAGACTCTTACACCATTAGAGCAGTTAGAGGCTGTTATCGATAATTTCGTTCTCAATAGTGTACTATCAATAATTTAGCACATATGTAAACGCCTACCATACGTTTTATAGGCATTTAGATACCACAAAAATCCGTATCGAGAATTCGAGACCATCTGGTTTCAGCATACATTTGAATTCAACAATGAACAAAATAAGAAACTCACCAACCAACATTCGGTAGTACGACACGAGAGCACTCCAATTACTTTTTAGGGTTCCGTACCCAAAGGGTAAAAACGGGACCCTATTACTAAGACTTCGCTGACTGTCTGTCCGTCCGTCCGTTTGTCTATCACCAGGCTCTATCTCAAGAACCGTGATAGCTAGAGACTTGATATTTTCACAGATTATGTATTTCTGTTGCCGCTATAACAACAAATACTAAAAACAAAATAAAATTATTATTTAAGGGGGGCCCCCATACAACAAATGTGATTTTTTTGCTGTTTTTTTATCTTTGTGTGTAATGTTGTATAGATAATGGTACGGAACCCTTCGTGAGCCAGTCCAACTCGCACTTGGCCGGTTTTACAATTAACAACCAAAGCGCAGCATAAATATTTTGTGGGCACACCCTTCAACGCGTTAACCAGGGGAGAAAGCCTGAAACCAGCGGCTCCCTTGGGTCCTCTAACTTAGGAAAAGGTCCTCAACCGGTCCTAACATGGGGCAATCGACCTTGCGGTCAAGGGAGGAGGGATTAAAATTGAGTAAGCGGCGTGGGCGGTCGGAAAGTGTGTCAACCACAGTGAGCATGAAACGATACTATGGCTCGGTAATTTTTCGAGGGTTTTGTGAAATACTGCGCTGCTTAAAACTACTCGACTGGGAAATTTTTGCCTATTTTTGAAGTGGCTGAAGTGGCAGTGGTTAAGCCGGGGGCTTTGCTGTCGAATGGTCACCGGTTCGACCCCCGGCGAAGGCACAATCCAGAGCGCAGCGAAGTAGGCTTTACAATGAAAAATATTCAAGGCCCAGAAAACGTAAAATATGAATAAGTAATGTGGAGCAAATAGGAAGGATGTGGAACGAGGGTCCTTTCAACTTCATCATCATCATTAGCCATTCGACGCCCACTGCTGGACAGAGGCCTATCTCACGGTTTTCCTAACCATGAGGGTTTTTGCCATAATCGCCACGCTTGGCAGGCGGGTTGGCGGGAGGGTCCTTTCACTTTACTTTCGAACAAAATGTACTGAAGCGATGGGAGAAAGCCCACACAAATAAGACGGGGCGAGGACGCGAAATCTGTACAACGCGTCGCGTCATTCCGCGCCCTCGTCCCACGTCCTTCCAGTGTGCTCCAGGCCTAAGACACCAGCGCAACACCACCGAATCGATTGGAATCCTATCAAAATCTGACTATTGGTTAAAGAGTTACGAGGCAACACAGAATCGGACGAACTTACATACTTACGAACTTAACACACATCCTTTTGGGCTCCGCCGCACTCGGGTAAAAAGGAAGCCAACTCAGTGCTTATTTGTTCACCAAACACCGATGGGCATGTGAGCTCATTATCTGCCAGTTAACACCCTAAAGTTACTAAAAAGTTACGCCACTTCGGTTACATTGAACGTTACATTATTCGGAAAATACAAGAATTTTTTTAGTAGCTCTGCGATTTCTTACATGTAAGGACCTACTTAATCACTGATTGAAAGCGAATCATAAATGTTGATGAAGCGAAAGAGGTTTGGCAGCATTGTGGCAAGTGGCAAACCCTGGTCTCTGCCTACCCCTCCGGGATACAGGCGTGAATTTATGTAAATGTAACGTAACTACCCTTCATCAAAAACGTAAATAAGTTTTATTTATTAAGGCAATACAGAGTTAGCATGTACAAGATGCGCGATTTTGTTTCCGCGGGATTCTGAAAAAAACCGGCCAAGTGCATGTCGGACACGCGCACCGAGGGTTCTGTACCGCCAGTTTGTTTTTGAATTCCAAGTAACGCAATCTCGCGTCCGGTGGTATTCATTTAAATTGATAGTGCAGTTAGTAAAGTAATTAATGAGTCCGACTCGCGCTTGGCCGTTTTTAGAGTGCCGTACCTTAAAAGAGAAAAAAACGGAACCCTTATAGGATCACTTTGTTGTCCGTCAGTCCGTCCGTCTATCTGTCAATCGTAACTTCTAAGTTAACGTAAAAAAAAGAAGTTAACATAAAATAAAGATACGGCTGTTTCTGGCGCAAAAAACATATATTTCGAAAATAAAGGTAATCAAAATTTGTTGGGTACTGTTTGTTGACCTAGAACTACGAAATTTGGCAAGTTATATCGTCTTATACTACAAGTACAGGAAAAAATCTAAAAACTGTACACTCGTACTTAATTAAATCATAAAAAAATAGTCTTTGAAATTCGGGAAAAGCTCGGAAAAAACTGCGAGACTCTATTCCTGAACTATTTATAATATGAAAGAAAGTACCTATAAATTTGTACGGAACCCTCGGTGGGCGAGTCCGACTCGCACTTGTCCGATTTTTTTGTTATACATACAGGTATCAAACTAGGCGTGAATGTGGGACTTATTATAATATAAGAAGTATAAGAAACTAGCCTCAATTTCTATCAAATAAAACCATCAAAAGCTACACAGATTTGAATAATTTTATTAACGGAAAATTACAAAAGGGAAAAATCTGAAAACTATACATTTGAAATTAAAGTTTTCAGATTTTTCCCTGTACTTGTAGTATAAGACGATATTACTTGCCAAATTTCATAGTTCTAGGTCAACAAAAAGTACCCTATAAATTTTGATTCCCTTGACTGTCAAAATATACGTTTTTTGCGGATAAAATGCCGTATCTTTTTTGTACTTTAACCTGACGTTTGATTTTTTCACAGCTTCAAGGGACTGTAGACCTGAGTAGAAAATTTTAATTTCCACTCGATACCACGCGTTCCCGAGATAAAGGATCTTGACAGACAGACGGACGGACAACAAAGTGATCCTTAAGGTTTCCGTTTTTTTTCTTTTGAGGTACGGAACCCTGAAAACGTATTCTGTGAAAATTTCAACTGACTACCTATTAAGGTTCCAAATATAGTCCTTTAAAGGTCGGACGGACAGACAGACAGACATACAGCGGAGGTATAGTATTAGGGTCCCGTTTGGCACCCTTCGGGTTCGGAACCCTGAAAAGTATCCATGTGTATTGCCAGACCATGGTTTATCTGTGTGACAAATTGCATCTAAATCCGTTGAGCTTTGATGTGCAATTGCGAGACAAAAAAAAAGATTTCCATTAAGTATCAAAATTTCAAAACGATAGTTTACATGTAATGAAATCATTATCATTTTAAAAGTCAACACATCTTTGCTGATCCATCTTAAACGGACTTAATAATTTTGATTGAGAATTTAGAGTTCCGAGGATAATAAGGAAATAAACAATAATAGCAAAGAGAAACAAAACCCACAAGATTAGAAGAAAATTAAGTTCAAACAATCACAATAAGTGAACCTTTACTCGAAAGGCACGAATTAACTAAATCACTTGCCGTCTCAGCTTTACTCATACTAAAGCACTCGCGTTTTCATACCTTTTTTCTCACCAATCTCACCAAGGATGAATCTCAAGCTAGCTTATTAACCGCAGTCTCCGTCAAGCAATTAGTGAAGATATCGCTTTCAAAGGGCTTATCTCGACTCCCGAGCTCCATTTTGTGGCACTTTGAAGCTAACTCGATATCCGTAAAGAGATTTTCCATCGCATCGACATCTGGAGTCGTGATCCGATTTTAAATTAGCAGACTAGACGATGACAGATTCATAAATGGGGCCATAAAAAGAAATACGGTGACCCAACGACAGCGGTAGCGGCGCAGTGGATGACCAGTTGCCTCACATTCGACAAGTTCTGGGGTTCGAATCCCGGCATGTACCTTAACTTGGTATTTTAAGTTACGCACACCTAAGATAGATACGATAACACAAACTCCAAAATATCCTAGTTTCGTCGCTAACAACTCAAAGATCGTACAATATTCACTATCTTCATAATTTTACAACGGTGGCCGCCACAGATATCTCAATGGTCTGTTTTCTTTTGATCCAACCATTTATCCAGCCACCTACGTAGCGATCTTTTAAATTTAGAATCACAAATCTTATTGCGCATTTGCGAATATTGATTCGACTAAAAATGTTTATGCCATCGAGTTAGCATTCGTGAAGCGTGTGATATTTCTGTTGCAGCGGTGGTGATTACGAGATCGCGTGGGAGGACACGTGAAATGCTGGAGTGCTGTAACAATTTGAACGTTATCTGTTTGAGTACATAGTTCAGTAATCTTCTGGGTTTAAAAACACTGAATTTAGAATCTCTCGTAGAGATTAAACAGCCCTTCACAATCTAATAACGTCTATGCCTCGGCGTCTATGCTTGCACTTTTACAAGAGGACTTTGAAACCCAGGTAGTAAATTTTCAGAACCCCATTTAATGCTGCTGCTACGTCTAGAATTACCGTCTCGCTGACACAGTCTAACATTTTTGATTATTTGTAAAAATATTAGTATACTTTTAATAAATCTGGCCTGAGGCTTTGTTAGATAAATCAAATTAAGGACATTTAAGATATATTTTTGCTACCCTATACCTAATTTTCTATTGAGATTTTTTTATAAAATTATAATTTTAGAAACAGTTTTGCTTTATCAAATATCTATCTAATAAGTATTTTATTATCAAGTAAAGCCTCAGACATTTATTTGTCAAGAGTATTTTTTTACACTCGCTAAAAATGACAGAATGTGTGAGCGAAACAGCATGCCAGACGTAACAGTAGCCTTAAGGCGTTGTTCTGTTGTGATTACATTAAAAATTCAAAGATGAACGTTTCTATTTAGGCCCTAACACTTGACCAGGCACTTCACCTAACCTTGAGCAGGCCAACACAAAACATTGCACAGAAATGCAAGTCTAACATTGCTCGCTAAAGCATTCAGCGTGCCATTTCCTCACTCCTCTTTCAGCTCAGCGCAACCGGAGGCTTTTCTACCATAAGGTCCACGCTGCGTAATCAATCATCAGTCAAATCAAATGTAGCTTTCAGTTTTTATGGTGATATTGTTGTTTGTCGCCGTGTGGCGCCGGATCGCCGTGTGGCGCCGGATTAAGAATAGCGTCACTCCATCTCCTCCCGTGGATGTGGAAGGCGACTAAGGAAATAAATTATCAGGAGACGGGCAGCAGCGTCTTCCTGAGATTCCAACCACATACTGCGATCGCCAACGCGCCTGCCAAGCGTGGCGATTATGGCAAAACCCCTCATGGTTATGAAAACCATGATGGAGGCCTATGTCCTGCAGTGGGCGTCAAATGGCTGATGATAATGATTGTTCTTTTTCTGGCTTGGTAATATACTGCTTGAACTTTGACACAACCATAACGACAGAAATTCGCCAATCTGAACTATAAATTTTAGTCCATGGCAATGGCTCAATCCATGATCTTGCCGTGGACAAAGATTTACAGCAACTGTGCGGAAGACTTACTCGATGGTACACACCTAAATTGATGCCGTCATAAGATTTACTTATAGCCAGGGTATTTCTGGGACTGGTAAGTAAATCTTAGGCCTTATTTTCGCCATCATGCGAGATCGAAATCTGTCATCTGTCAAGGACTGTTACCAGAAGTGGAATCGACATAAGATGATCTTAATTTTAGAACCCATTTTCGCCCTCATTTGAAACCAAAATTTGTCATCAGAAATGGGATCGACACGAAATAATCGTTCTATGTACCTGATAGGAAAATGCTTTACAAAATGTCATCTCCGGCAGCCGGTGGGCATGCCGCCTCAGTCGAGAGGTTGCCACCGTGTAAGTAATTACAATCGTGACCCAATTCGTCTGTTGTTGTGCTCCAATAGCCCGGCGCTTCCCGCTCAGGCATTAGTGACAGTCCGATGTAGGTGAGGAAACTGCGGGGAAATGGGCCTTAAATAACTTTAATCTGTAGAATTCTAAAGGACTCGATCGGGCCACCGTAACAATGGTTTTTAAGTGTTATTTTCAAGGTCATAATCTAACAGGTTAAGTGGATTAAAAGTATAATACGGAAACATCCGTCTGTGAAGCTATGGAAGGTTGGAAATGTCCTATAGACAACTGTCTCTATGACGAAAGTCTGGATAGGATATCAGATATGCCATGGACATTGCTTGTCAGACATCGCAATAGTCTGTTTTTTGTAGCCAATTCAACGTCCAGCGTGAAGAATAAATGATGTATTTAAATGAGTGCAACCTAAACGTGAAAGACGTAGGCTTTAAGACTTTGCTTTCAGTTTCTGTAAGCGGCAAGATGATGATAATGGCCTCAATCTATCCAATGTGTAACTTTACAGCGCCATTGACGATAACTTCACAGCGCTATTGCTTGATCTAGTAACATAGGATGGATGGAGCTATTCGCGAGGAATAGTACGTTTGGTAGAAACAACGTAGGTATTGATCTAGTCATATTATATCGTGTTACGAAACAGTCCCGCGCGGTGACTTTCACTATTAAGGCAATGTATGTGTGACTTGTTAGCTCTCCTAGGCTCTATTCGGAGTAAATACTTACAAACGACTTCTAATGCCGGGCGCAGGGCAACCGAACGAATGCGAAAAAGCGGTTCAGTAAGTCAATCTGGGCCCTTATTGTGAAGCAGCGATACGTCCGGAAGGGTCGTCAACGTCGCGCTTGAGCCCGACAATTCACTCGAATCTAGCGACAAATACGGTTCCCTGAGTCGAAGATTTTTAAGATATACAGAGAAGATATAAAATTTGTAAGAAAATTTATCTAAATCAATCTGGACTGACACGCAACAGTAGCCAAGAGACTATGGATACTTTCACGCAATACGTTAACCAGAGAACAAACAAAATTAATAGATGTGTGCGCGTAGCGTAGAGCGCGAAAAGATAATGTTTGTTTATTAAATTCGTCTAAAACTTTACCACAGATTGTTATCATAATCGCCGCAGATGCCTAAATCTCTGGCTGTGGTTGGGGAAAAACCAAGACCACACGAAAAGAGAAAAAAGCGGCGAGGCATTTAAATTATACACAAATGTAATTTCATTTGTCGACATTCCCGTCCGTTCAGTTTCTATAATTCAGCAATTTACATTTCATGCTCTACGCCAGGCGCTCTACATTCTAGAATTTCTCCTCGCCATAACATATACGCTTTAAAGTGTGCCAGGGAGATGACAAAATCGCCAACGAGTTTTAGTGGTTTACCAGACAATTTTGTCATTTCTTTTGTCTGTTTGTACTTATTTAATGAAAATTAATCGTGCGTGTATTGAAATTGAAAGCATTGTCAATCGTTTGTGAGGATTAATCGCATAGGCTCTCTGAAAGAAGGTCTGTTCAATGCAGGCCACGCACTCGGTTCTGGGTGCATTCATAGAAAAACGGAACCCAAACCGTGAACAGTTTTATTTTGGAGTTATGAAAGAGATTTACTTTTATTTCGTTGACCTTTTTGAAACAGAGAAAGGCAACAAAGACGGAAAGTAGGAATCGATCGCTGCAACCGTTTTATTAGTCATACATAACTGTGACGTTGTTTAGTGATTCATCACGCGATCTCCGAATAAATTACCGACCCGTCTCATCTAAGTGCATTTACCCACACTTCCTCACGCATGACGGATCAATATGCAGCCGCTGGTCTAGCAGCTAGTTAGACATTTCACTGAGGTGAGGTCACTTCACTTTGCTTTGGGAAAAGTGACTTCGTTAAAAGTAGTGCGAAAATAATCTGTTGACAGCATCCAAGAGAAAACTATCGAACTTTTCAAACACACTATCGAAAAGGCATCTTCACGGCATAATGGACACAACCATACCGCGATTAAGAATACCGTCAGCGCCACCTTGTGTTAAAATTCACGAACCATCGTTTCTGTTTAGAGCGTATTTTGAGGGAGGTATTCTTGTCTTTATGGATTTGTTTCGCTCAGTACTACCCGTTTTAAGGCACGGCTGCATGGAGTCCACGATGTAGCTTTGTTACCTGGACCAATCTTCAACCTAGAAGACTCTATACTATAATAGAACAAACTCTCGCCCAGAAGCGTTAATTTGGAGGAAGCAGCAGTAAACGAATGAGGGCATTAGAATAATAAATAGGATACGAAGGGTGTATAAAAGCCCATAAAAAGTATTACTGCAGGTCACCGGCCTCGCAGACAGTATGCCGCGAATTAGCGATTTCAAGTGCTCATGTATGTGAACACCTCAGACACTCGGGTATATAAGGATTACCACGTTCCACTACAAGGCACGGTCCTTCTCTCAGAGAGAGAGAGAGAGAGTATGGGCTCAATCACCCAGATTGGCGATTTCGGGTTTCCTCACGATGTTTTTCTTCACTATTAGCGAGTGGTATTACCTACTATACTATAAATTCACAAATGTACGTAACTTCTAAATCAACGGATGCGAACCCATGACTTCTAGAATGTGAGGCCAGCGTTCTACCGTTGCGCTACCACCGTCTAATTACCACTCAGGTTTTTTCACAATGGTTTCCTTCACAGTTAGCGATAGGAAGGTTGGTAGGGTCCTAATTCGACTCTGGGAGAGCACACGCATCGCAGTGCGGTATTCCTTGTGAATGCCGGACCGACCGGTTCGCGCCAATGGCCAGGATGAGGGGGGAGCAAGGTTACGGGCCGCGGCTTTGAATACGGACTATTTAGCGCGCGGGAACAGAGTTTCGCGCGTTCCAAATTCGAAAATGACGCCGACATTTCGGCGCGGGTTGACTGTTCCCGCGCTTTGGGCTCTTGTTTACTTATTATCATTGTTGTAATTCTAAAGGCCTGTTTCGTAAGATCTCTGGATAAACTTTACATGTACATTTTAACAAAAATTAAAATACCTATTATTACCTAGCCACATTTATTATAACCAGTAAAAAAAGAGACCAAAAAGCTAAACCTAACTGATTCTGTTTCTTAGTTCTCTTTTAAGGGTTCCGTAGTAGACATGGAACCCTTATAGTTCGGCCATGTCCGTCCGTCTGTTGGCAAAAAATTATTAAGTTACGTACCAAAAATATTTTGGCAAATTTTTAAATTGAAATTGGCAAAACAATAATTTTATACAAACTCAAAAACAACAACATGGGAACCAGTGCTTAAATGCTAGAAGTGTGACTATAGATTTATTTCAATAACTAATAGTCAATAAACATTTTTGATATAAATTTACTTAAATATAATTCAGTTTTTATTATGTCTAGTGCTCGAGTAAATCTTAGAAAATACTGTTATTTATGGTCATTATCCTGAACTCGGAAGACCGATTCGACTTCGTTTGGTCCAAGAAGAAAATGAAGCAATTATTAAAAAGTTGGAAATAACAAAATGGCGAATTGAGGGAAGCTAAGAGACGAGGTCCACATTTTCAGTCTCTACTTTTCATGAAGGGTTCATTTTGTTCAGAATACGAATTGTAAACTCATAATGTATTTTTAACAGACTTCAAAAAAGGAAGAGGTTCTCAATTCGACGCGTAGGTATATATTTTTTATTAATTTTTTTGCTATGTTCTCGCATAACTCCATCAAATGTTAACGGATTTTGACAATGCTTTTTTTCTTCTAGTATATATTACAGATATACTAGAACTAATTCGAAAAGAACAGAAATTAGTGCTGTAGTGTTTTGAAGTCGGTTGTTATTTTTTATTTATATCGTCGTATTGCTCCTGATTAAAATCTGGCATGGATTGAAAGTCAACATTAAATTAAATTATATGGCAATGTATCGAATTGTGACGTCATAGTTTGAGCATAGTGTGATTTGTAAGGCGTGTTTTTGTACCACGTGCCTAGAATTGAGTTTCGAGTTTTCGACAGATAAGTATGTCGCAGAGAAAAAAGTTTCCACGATTATCTATCTTGACCTCTCCATGGAAACTGATGGAAACATTTTTTGTGCAAGTTCTCCATTTACTGGCCATTTGGGCCCCAGTTTAACGGCCTTATTTATAAAAACACGATTCCTCTAAAGCACTCCTCAGAGGCAGTGTATTTAATCTGTGGTTACGTCTTTTCCTTGTTGTATCTCCACCATAGACTATTTTAATCGGCCTTTATCGAGTGTTTCAAGGAGTCCCGTTTTTTTTATAACTTAAGACCGTTAATGTGTTGTTATAAAGTAGTAAGTAACCCGTATAATTAGAGTGTTAAGCCGAGACATCACCCTATCCGTCCACGTCCATTCATCGCGTCTCCTTGTGGCGGGCGTTTTCCCACGTTTAGTCCTGACCGCTCGAGCTCATCTGTCAACCGATATTTATGGAAGTACTTGACCTAGTATAAGAGACTTACGAGGGTAATGTATAATTTTCCTGTTGAGATTGAATTTTCCTGCTTATTCTGAACTCTATTGAATTTGGTATAAGCCAACCGGCGTGCCAGCGTGTAACGACTGATGAAGCGAAAGAGGCGAAAGAGTCAGGATCGTGGCGAACCCTGGTCCCTGCCTACCCCTCCGGGACACTTGAGTTGAGGCTTGAATTTATGTAATATATTAAGCCTATTTATGCCCAACTGCCGGGCCTAGTTTCTTACAAAGAGAGCCAGAGTATGAGCTTAATGACCCAGCGTGCCCACCGCAAGTCGGCGATTTTAAGTGCTGTTAGGCAGGTCGGCTGTCCCAAAAAGAAACATAGTAAGGGACATTTTTTTTTAAACTAAGAAATACCCCTATGTGTGGCTAATTGGTTCCAGTAACCAATAGTGGAAATAAATCGGTTTCGAAAAGAAATTACCCTTTCTGTGCTTATTATTGGGACAGCCGAGGTGCTGTTGGCTATTTGGCGTAGGTATCTATTACTTATATATGAAATCACTGAAAGAAAGAAAAAAAATACATTTATTACAACAACAAGATACATCACAGAAAATAAACAGATAAGTGACACAATATAAACAACAGAAAGAAAATGAAACATTCATAAAAAAACCTTCTCTTTTAGCGTAAACTTTTTGCTACTACAAATTTATATTAAAATATTATGTAGTACAAATTAATTTAGGCTTGATAGTTAATAATTTTAACAGGAATTGTAGCACAAACCCGATGTGTTTTATTATAGTTGTCGAAATGTAAGAAGCCCGTTTTGACAGCTACACAAAATTGCATTTAACTTTGGATTTACTTCAACAAATACATAAAAAGACACATACTCTGGCATATTATTTAACGCTCGAAAGAAAAAACAGATTTTGTAGCCCGAAAAGTTACTCATAGTTTAGATTTTTTTATGTTTTTGATCTCAAACTAGGTTAGATTCTATGGTTTTTGTAGCTGTCAAAACGGGTTTCTTTTATTTTGACGACTTTAATATGACATTTTATGTGGTTGGGAAGTTTGAGTATAGACTGCCCACCATTTCATATTTAGGTTGACGTGTCTGTTTCATGTTATGTTTGCGTGTATTTTTAGTGCAATATAGAGGCAATCCAGAAGTTTTACACCATATGGGTTTAATAGCAATACCCTATTTTTTTTTTTACCAACACAAGTTTTATCCTCGATTTGGAATGCGAACAGTGGCCTAATTATGCGCACAAAATCCTGAGCGATTCTAATCAAATTCCGTACTAATTTGACAGTTAGAAGATTGAAATCGCTCGTGATTTGGTGCCCGTAATACCGGGGCAGTTTTCTAGAAGTCCCCATAAGCCTGAAGTTTTCTCAGTCGACCTTAGTATGACGGTTATTTGACATAATTTCGAAAAATAAAGAATATCATTCATATCAAATAAACAACTGACTGAGAGTAGAAGGTTGACAGTAAAGGAAAATACCACAGATAGGTTTCTCAATGCTCTGAGGAAAATACAATATTTACAATGTAAAAAGTACAAAAATAAGTAGAAATACGTATTCGCTTGAAAGAATCGTGAACCAATGTGATCTATTCGTGACAACGTGAAAGGTGTTATAAACTCATATTTGGATTTCAGTGGTACAACTTGGACCAAAACGTAAGTTTGTACATTTATAAAAAGAGTGCTTGGCTGTACCCTACAAACTCCTATCATAGACCGGCTTTATCAGCAATGAGCAATTTTCGAATACTGTGTATATAAGTGTGCGAAAATTGCCTGGAATGTTAGACAAAATAGACTGGAGCAGGCCAACTGTTACATATTCCTCTCTGTTTCGTCAATTACCATAAGCATCAAAGGGTAGCCCTTTCATCGGATTTCGTTTCATGTACCTACTATTTTGCCGAAATCCGTTTTCGAAGGTTCTAAATCTTTTGGAAATGGTACGTCGAATATGGAGAAGATTAAGAGTTATAAGCATTATCTATATATATAAAAATGAATTGCTGTTCGTTAGTCTCACTAAAACTCGAGAACGGCTGAACGGATTTATATTATCTTAGTCTTGAAATGTTCGTGGAGGTCTAGGGAAGGTTTAAAAGGCGAGAAAAAATCGAATAATTTCCGGGAAAACCCTAAAAACAGCCCTTTTCTATTTCCCATACAAACGTTTTCTGTGTCGTTACGAAGTTCGCCGGGACAGCTAGTTTAAAGATAAAAAACAGTTTTCAACACTGCACTAGAACATAAAAGAAACAGTTTTACACGTGTTTAATGTGTTTGTTTTAATGTTTTTGCCAACCTCGATGGAGATGAAACACTCTCAGTTCACATGAGATTATCGAATTTAGATACCATCTGTAGATAGATAGAGAACACTTTATGGTACATAAACAAGGAAAACACATAAATATTATTAATTAACTAATGTATAACGGCGGTGGTAGCCTAGTGGGTAGAACCTCGGACTCGGAAGTGGGAGACCCAGGTTCGATCCCCGGTGCGGGCATGTACGTATGACTTGGTTTTCTAAGTTATGTACATTTGTGAAGTTATAGTAGCAATACTACTCGCTAACGGTGAAGGAAAACATCGTGAGGAAACCTGAGTGTCTGAGCTATTCACATACCTCAGCGCTTGAAATCGCCAATCCGCGGTGGGCACGCGTGGTGATTAAGCCCATACTCTCTCCCTGAGAGAAGGCCTGTGCCCTACAGTGGGACGTATATAGGCTGCTTGCGTATTACATTTAAGACTATTTATATATTATTTTTATTTTTAGAACCTAATTTTATTATTTTGTGCTATTAGATTTCCTCATAAAGAATAATAATAGCTAGCTGTGCCCGCAGCAACAAGGCTACACCCGATTGAAATTTAGGTCCAGAATGAATTTCTATACTAAACATTATTTGTGAAAGATTTTTTGTAATCGAACGAGCAGTTTCGAAGATTACATCTAAACGTACAAACTATACCTCTTCATAATATTAATGTAATACATTAATGTTGCAAAACCACATTTTAAATTCACGATATGAACTCAATTAGAGCGGATACAACGCAGCCTTCTACGTCAGACACGAGGAAGTATTTTACGCAGCACGTAATATTCCGAGGCACAAAATATAATATTTATTTAGTCTTCACAGAGGAAACTCGAATGAATGTAATTAACCGACAATTTATTGTATTATTCTTCCTTTACAGGGACGCACACTCGGCGGCGAGCAAATGCGAACGGAGACTAGCGAATGGAACGGTAGAACGCCCGGCTACTCATTCGGGAGCTCGTGGATTCGAATCCCGGCATGTACCAATGACTTTGTTTTCTAAGTTACGTACATTTGTGAAGTTATAGTAGCAATACCACTCGCTAACCGTGAAGGAAAACATCGTGAGGAAACCGGAGCGCTGCGCTGGAAATTGCCAATCTGCGGTGGGCACGCGTGGTGATTAAGCCTATACTCTCTCTCTCTCTCTCTCTGAAGGCCTGTGCCCTGCAGTGAGACGTATAAATGCTACATAAAAAAAATGTATTTAACCTACTACGAACTGTCAAATACACACAGATTTTGACCCCATGTAATCGTCAAAATGGTGAACTCAAAACAGTGGACAATAGGAGAGCAGAAACGAATGCTCAGCAGCTCACACAGGGTTAAACAAAATCCCTGTTGCGTCCGTACTGTTTTGTGACTGCTGTTAAATAGTGCTTACGGATCATGCATGCCTACTCTGTGAACACTTCGTCTCTGCATGGGTAGTACGATGGCGCGAGTCACGCGTTTTGTGGTGCTAAAATGGCAGAACCTGACAATCAATGTACTGGAAAGTCGCAACTTCTGACGTTAAAATGCGCGACTCGCGTCATCGTAGGTAAATACTATCCATGCACGACGTCTCAAGTCTCGTCCGGCTTCTTGTTTTTTTTTTGTTAATAAGCTGCATCGATTTTTGTAAATTTTCGTTAAATATAACTAAAGGACGATACACACCGACGCGGTGGCGGTCCATACATACGTCCTTTACTGCAGTAGTTTATATGGGCGTACGTAGGGACTGCCACCGCCACCGCTGGTGTGTTACATCCTTTAGTTAATCAAAACCAGCATTCCAATACAGTCCAATGCATCATTCAGGCCTGTACAATCCCCATCGGAAAAGGAGAGGAACAATTCGTCAGAGTACGACGAGTTGTTCGACACTGAATGACAAGTTCAAAATGAAAACACAAGGCAAATCCTGTATCGTGGGCTCCCGTTTGTGGATTACTATTATTAATCGAAAAAAGAAAAAATAAATTAATTATAACTTAAAACCATGAAGTGGTTGAATTGGTATTACACGCTTTTATAAATGTATTCGGGATTTTGCGGTTTGTCATATTAATTATATAACATACTCGCGACACACTTAACTCTCCTTTTCTTTTTCAGTCGGGTAAATACTATCTAACATAAGACTGATCCTAAGCTCCATTTCCTCCCGTGAATGTCGTGGGCTAAATAAAGGAAACGAAATAAATTACCAGGAGACGGGCAGCAGCGTCTTCCTGAGATTCCAACCGCATACTTCGATCGCCTACCCTCCTGCCAAGCGTGGCGATTATGGCAAAAGCCCTCATGGTTATGAAAACCATGAGGGAGGCCTATGTTCTGCAGTGGGCGTCAAACTGCGAGATGATGGCAATGATAAAACTGATAGGGACTGATTAAGGTTTATAATTCATTGAAAGTATTTCACACAGTGGTATATTAAGGTAAGCAGCCTATATACGTCCCATTGTAGGGCACAGGTCTTCTCTCAGAAAGAGAGAATGGGCTCAATCACCACGCGTGCCCACCGCGGATTGGCGGTGGGCACGCGTGGTGATTAAGCGTATGATATTAAGGTACACTTTGGACTGTTCGGGCTAAAGAGGAAACACATTGGTCGAGCGGTTTCACGGTTGACTCCAACACAGAGGTCGTGCGTTCGATCCCGCTGGGGCCGACGTGCTTTGTGCAAATGGCTTCAGTCCGAGTGTTTCTCCATGGTTTGTGACGTCTTTGTCTGGTTACTAAAGCATAGCGTATCCTAGTTTGGGACCAGCACAAGTGATTGTGTTTTGTGATCCAAGTGAGCAAGTCTTATTTGGTACCTAAAAAGTTCAACTTGAGCAGATTATTTTATTAATCTGAATCACTTTCAACTTGATTTCTTTCATTTTTTTTAATTTCTGAACAATTCGCTCATCGTGCTTTTTGCTCGCTCGTTCCATGTTTCAGACTTATATGATTACAATTTGTTACAAATTAACTAACAGGGAAATTCGTAAATTGGAATGTAATTCATAGGCAAGCAAAAAACTAAAAATTTTAATGAGATAAGCAACACGGAAAAAGTAAAATTTTACGAATTTATGATGTTGTTACTTAAGGGGCTCCAGGGAGTAACACTAGCGCTGCGCCGAGGAAAAAAAAATCATCTTTTTTTTTTACAGAGTCGTAAACTCGTAACTGAGTAGAGCGCACGGATGTTAACATTGACTTGCTATCAGCTTTACCTATATTAAGTAATACTTTTGGATTTTGAGCCGTTAGTTCCTGTTTAAAGGATTCACGAATTCACATCGATGACCTAACCATTGTACCAGGAACATTTTATTTACCGTAAATACTTAAATACAAACAAAATTCCCGTACATCCGAAAATGGTTAATACGAAAAATTTTTACTGTGAGAAAAACATAGAAATCGCGAAAAACATATTCACCGTTCCGTACATTTCAATGTTATGTTATTTTCGGAAAGCTGATATTTTTTCGCTATTTTGAAGTTTTTGCCGTAATAAAAATGGTTTGTATTGACAAGTAGAACATTTTCCCAATTTTTGGATAGTATATGGAGATTTTGGTACACCCTGTATAAAAAGGCCTTGTAGTGCAGCCAGGTTATTTACCACTCGGTTACATTAGCATTAAGGCTGGGATAATCGTGGGCTTGCAGAACCCGGCCTTAAAGTACACATAGATATATACAGTGACTAAGAGAAGGATAGCACAATTGTTAAGGACGATGTATGCGGGCTGAACCCGACATCCAATAAATTACAACCGGCAAAAGAAAAAACATATTTTTTATCCGACATTCGTACCTATGTACAGTAACATAAGAGCTATTGCATTATAGTTAGTGAAAGCAAACGGTGCAATATATATGTGTCTTTTACCAATCAATCATGATTTTTATTGGATATTATTGTGTTCGATAATCGACCTGACAGTCCACTACACATACTGTGTGAGAACAACTTGTCGTAATTTCAAAAAATATATATTGCATTTTCTGTCTCCTTTGAGAAAACGCCAAGGAAAACATCGTCGAAATCTGAGCATGCAAGACCAAGGCAGGCGATGGACACGTGTGGAACCCTCTCTGTCTCTTGTTAAGAAAAGGCCCGTGCCCTCTAGCAAAGGTCGACCGTTATGTTAATCTGTGATAATGAAATACTAAATTAATAGATAGTAAAAACTGGCACGTGTAGTTAATGGCACGTGTCATGCATGTGGAGTTACGTGAATAATCACCCCATAACGAGGTCTTTTCGTAACTCAATGTGTTAAGCATAAAGCATCATTGGTGCATTGACTCCAGCACATGGAAACTTAGTTGAATAAATTAGGACAAAAATAGTAACCATTTACACTTCTCTTATTCATCATCATCATCATCAGCCATTTGACGCCCACTGCAGGACATAGGCCTCCCTCATAGTTTTCATAACCATGAGGGGGTTTTGCCATAATCGCCACGCTTGGCAGGCGGGTTGGCGATCGCAGTATGCGGTTGAAATCTCAGGAAGACGTTGCTGCCCGCCTCCTGGTAATTTATAAATGGAGTGACGCTATTCTTAATCCGGCGCCACACGGATTCTCTTATTGCACGAGTAATAAATTTGAGTATTGGACGAGTCCAGTGTCGCTCACTGTACTGTGGGAATAGACGATTAGAATAGTAAACAGGGGATGTAAACAATTCTTTCATATTCGCTGACACAGCGACCCAAACTATATCTATCTTTCCAAGTTAATTTTCACTAGATTTCTATAAAGTGAAGTCATACATGGTAACCTAGGAGCGGTGGTAGCCTTGTGGGTAGAACATTGGACTCGGAAGCGAGACCCACGTTCGATTCCTAGTGCGGGCATATACCTATGACTTTGTTCCAAGTTATGTACATTTGTGAAGTTGTAGTAGCAATACCACTCGCTAACTGTGAAGGAAAACATCGTGAGGAAACCTGAGTCTCTGAGCTATTCACATACCTCAGTGCTTGAGATCGCAAATCCGCGGTGGGTACGCGTGGTGATTAAGCCCATATTCTCTCCCTGAGAGAAGGCCTGTGCCCTACCAGTGGGACGAATTACCTAGACTGCTTATTATAGATACATGGTAACTTGGAAACGTCCAGAACCCCATTTCATAGAACTACAATTCATGGTTTACCATGACAATTTTATGCACATTGTGTACATAACCGATTAACCCACAGATTAACAAGAACGAAGATTTATTAATCTGCTACGCAATGTACATCGAATTGTCATAATAAACTAAGTAAATAGTTAACTATAGTGCTGTCTCTTCGAATTTCTCAGAAAAAAGCATGACAGAACGTTACTTAAGTGAAATCTCAATTCAGAAACCGGCCCTTAGTAATAGGGTCCCGTTTGGCACCCTTCGGGTACGAAACTCTAAAAACTATGTGTGTATTGACTCTAGGGCTGGATTCCCTTTCGTCATACACCCAACCCACCCAAGGGACGAGTCGGGGTGGTCATATACTTACACCGAGAACCACAATGTCCAGTTAACCTAGTTCTATTTCGACTGGAGATTTCTGCACTTAGCCTCATAGTTGGGCCATTGTACGTAGCAAGTGCTGAGGTATGTAAATACCTCAGACACTAGGGTTTCCTCACGATGTTTTCCTTCACCGTTAGCGAGTGGAATTGCTACTATAACTTCACAAATGTACGTAACTTAGAAAACAAAGTCATTGGTACATGCCGGAATTCGAATCCACGACCTCCCGAATGAGAAGCCGGCGTTCTACCGCTCCGCTACCACAGCTCTCCAGTTAACCTAATTAAGCCTTACCCTTAAAATAACTGCGTTAACAGAGAGTGTCTATTAGCGCAAGCAGCGATAACATAGTGATTATGCAATAAACAAAGAAGATATTATGTATGCATCGAACAGGCCTTCGGTTCCTTGTAGTGCTTTTGACTACCCTATCCTGAGATGGGAATCCTTTTCAGGTCACCGACTTTGTTAGTCGATGGTCGGTGGCCATCTCGCTGCATAATCCTTCCACTATTGGAGGATGGCCGTACGCGCTGCATAATCCCGTCTTCTTTTTTCCTAGCGAA
The DNA here is from genome assembly GCA_963969515.1 of Yponomeuta evonymella. NCBI lineage: Eukaryota > Metazoa > Arthropoda > Insecta > Lepidoptera > Yponomeutidae > Yponomeuta > Yponomeuta evonymella. The sequence goes on from OZ018354.1 coordinate 5,095,044, forward strand.
ATCTTCGTCGCTGGGCACTGTGCCCCATTCTCGGATGTTACTAGGGTTGCCAACCATACTATATAATATAGTATCCTACTATATTAGGGGCTCAAAAAAAAACTATATCTCTAATAAAAATATATAGTAGGCGAAACTACTATATTTTGCGTAAAGCGGAACCCAAGCTAAAGCTCGCTCTTCAAGTCTAAGTCTGTGAATCGCTATTTTTTACAATTTTTTTACCATTATTTTGCCATCTACCTACTATATTTTTAGAGGTAATATAGCTTCGAAAATACTATATTTGTTGGAAAAAAAGTTGGCAACCCTAGATTTTACGGAGCCACGATTTTCAACTTCCGTCGTAACAAACGTTTGTTGGCCACAAATCGGCCAACAACAAGTTAACTAACTTTCACTTTCATTAGACAAAACCGCTTGCTGGCCGGTCGCACCTGTATCGCATTCAAGGGCAGCGAGCGTTTTCATTCACGCGCAATGTCTGACCGCTTGTCAGGTTGTCAACAGGCCGCTTTCCCTGATACGCTACCTTCTTCGCGACTTGGCGTGGTACCTACTATCGGGTTTTAGGAGAGTTGTCTTGTTCGCGTCAAAACTTTACTACGACATTAGAAATAAAGAAATCTATGATACACACCAACGCGTTGGCGCTGACGGTCCATAGATACGTCATTTACTTGGACGTTTGTATGGACAGCCACCGGCACTGCTTTGTTGTGTTTCATCCTTGACGATTCACATTGCCATAAGTGGTATAGTAACAAAGCCAATGCAAGCTAAGTTAAGGGGCTTGGAGCCTGGGTGTAAACTGTTTAAGGATGATATTGATGACATTTTGTATGGAGCGAGCGTTTTTATACCACGTGACCAGAATTACTTTTCGACGGATCATATACCGTGAAAGTATTAGTTGTAAAGAAAAAACTCTTTTAACATGGCCTCATTGAGGTCAAAATATGCTTTTGCTATAATATAACAGAGCAGTGAACACAAATAGACAGTGAGAATAAAAACTGACCAAACCATAGTCCCCCAGGGCCCTTATTATGACGATATGTTCGGAAGGGTTGTCAACGTCGCGCTTGAGCCCGACAATTCACTGGAATCTAGCGACTATTACGGACCTTTTTTTGAATAGTTTCCAAAATTCCTGCTACTGAGAAATGAACGCTAGAAATGCATGGCTCTTTGTTAGGCCAATGACGTCATATCATATCTTGAGATACGGATTTGCGACCATCTATCTCGCTACTTCCGATAATGTCGCATTTTTCATAATAAGGGCCCAGTTTCTCGTACACTAACAATCACATAGAGCATAGAGGGTGTCCAGTGGGATAACAGCCGCCACCAATCCAGTGAAAAAAAAAATCATATCCTCTTTTACAGATCGTATTTGCATAAAAAGTGTCTCTCAACGATGCTAACTGTGATTTACGACAAAAAACCTAGGACCACGAACCTGGGACTAGATAGCATTTATGCCAAAAACGGCCATGCTTGGCGTTAATACTATCTAGTCCTAGGTTTTAGTGTTCGCGACCATGGGTCTTGAAAATCACTATTAACATGATTCAGAGATTGTATTTAGAGACACTTTTCAAATTCGATCTGTAAAAAAAGATAGGATTTTTTTTTCCTCGGTGGTGGCGCTAGTGTTACTCCCTGGAGCCCCTTAATCTACTGTTAAGAGTTGTCAGTTGGCCAAAGTGCAAACAAAAAACCAAAGGACATTTGTATACGAAAAACCGGGCGTGTTTCTCGTAAGGCCGCCGTCTGTACTCTTAGGTTAAGAGATATCTGTGCAATTTCCTTCTTTATGTACAATAAAGTGTTCTCTATCTGATCTATCTATCTACTTACACTGACAATCTGTTAACACCAGTCCGTTGGCCAAAGTGCGTGCAAAACCAAAACGAAACGAAACGAAAACAACTATTTGCGGTCCACCCGTTTATTTAACTTTTGACAGCTCAATTTAGCGATGTTCTATGAAGTTACCGATTGGATTTTTATGATAGTCGATATTTTTTATAGTTTTTCTATCTGACCCTGATAACTTAGAAACTACCCAACGAGTTTTCATATTAATTTATTTTTATAATATTTAAACCTAATTTCTTATAGTTATAGATCTTTGTAACAAAATAGGTTTAATAGTCTTGAATAGTCTTAGGTACATAATCTACGCGTTATAATATTGTAACAAAACACGACGCAACACTATTGTGTCAAAATAAAGGTGTCCGTGAAGAGTTGCATTTTTTTCCTATGGTTTCCTGTCAAATAAATAAGGTACTTCATGGGTGTGCATCTGTCAAAAGTTAAATAATCGATTGGACCGGTAATAACTGCTGTTAACTCTTTCTGGACCCAATTCTTAGAGTACGGAAACCAAAGGCCGCATAATCGACACAAATGTTTTAAAAAGTGCTTTTAGTTGCTGAAAATAATCATGGCCAAATGAATAGGTAAATACGTAGGTAGGATTAATTTAGCCAGCAATTGGTTACGTAAGACTGCAACAAACATAGTGCTGGGTATAGCAAGGTCACCCAGTTTATTATCCTGCTATTTCAACCTATAGAGATATATAAAAACGGCTATATGAGACATTATCACAAAGATTTGTTGGAGTAGTAAGTTTGATAGGCAGCATGCCGATGCAAGTCGCGCGTTTTGTGGCGCTAAAATGACAGAATTTGACAATTAACGTACTGGAAAATCGCGACTTTTGACATTTTAGCGCCACAAATCGCACAGTCTTGCTACCTTTGCTGGTGATGATCTCTTTTGTACAGACCATAAGGGGGGCATTGAAGTATTACATAAGCACTACAGGAGCGGCGGGGGCGTCTTAGCTTTGCTTATTTTTGATGGCATGGGGGTTGGGGGGGTCTGGATGGTGATTACGTCAGCAGTTATTTCTCTATTTATTTCTCTAAAAATTTTGTCGATTTTGCTTTGAACACATAATGGCAACCCTTCTTGTCTGTGCTTGAAACGAAACGCATTTTCAGGGATTAAAAATAATTGATACGTTTAGGTAGGTACCCTATTCACTTGTCTAAATTTCTTCCGCCAATGTACTGTTTCGTTTCTGTACCATTTGACGATTTGAATACATAAAAAAAATCGCATAATACCAATTGTTTACGTAAGGGGGGGTAAATAGTTGTAATAAATCTGCTTACGTAATACTTGAACGGCCCCAAAGACAAAAATCGCATATTATGGGTTATAAAGTGAAGACAAAGAAGGAAGAAAATGGTAAAAGTCAAACAGGAGAAACATTTTCGGCCTAAAACTTTCGTAAGCACTACACATTATTAGCTTAGCTCTCAGAGCGAAACCTGGTCGGACTCATCCGACATAAAAATTTAATCAATTAAGTGAATACGGAGCTAAGGGGAGAAAAATTGTGTCCTTTGGCAGATGTTTTGTTGGTTTTCGAGTAGGTCGTACTTTGGACGTGCTAAACAACTGAAATTACAGGGATTTATTTATGCATGGCATACCGATTTAGAATAACCATTTGCAACATTTTCAGAAGTTTCATACTCATTCCTCAGTACTGTAGACAGTTTTTTAACATCTCTACACTTTTGGACTTTGGACCATTGATCGCTTTGTTAGAGTTATAACAGCAGTTATTGTGCTGCAAACACTTTTTAGAACATTCCAACTCTATTATAATGAGAACTGCAGGAAACAAGAAAACCTTATCTTTATAAAAAAAACGGGACAAATGCGAGTCGGACTCGCCCATCGAGGGTTCCGCACAAATTTGTAGTCTCCCAGTTTTTCCGAGCTTTTCCCGAACTTGTATGATTTAATTACAAATGTAGTTTTTAGATTTTTTGCTGTACTTCTAGTATACGAGAATATTACTTGCCAAATTTCATAGTTATAGGTCAACAGAAAGTACCCTAAGAACTTTGAAAGAAGTTATTTATTTCAATTGTCACAGAAACACAAAGTAAACACGAAGGTACTGAAGAAACAAAGTACACGAACGTCAAAAAAACAAAAATAAAAACAAAACAATCATGAAGAGAACATGTTAAAACTTAGAAGTTCAATTTTTTTACAGCTTCAAGGTACTGTAACCTGAGTATATGGTTTTAATTTCAACAAGACAGATGGTCGGACAGATAAAAAGTGATCCTAAGGGTTAAGTTTTTATTTTTGAGGTGCGGAACCCTAAAAAGTGAGTTTTTATACATAATATGTTTAAAACAAAGTGACAAACAGAAATTTAAACAACAGTAATAGCAACTATAGAACCTACAGTCTAGAACTTATGGCCAAGTAAAAAAAAACTTTAATTGGTTTCCACTAAATAAAAACATCCATTGTAGCTAAGTGCCACAAGTGACCGATAAACATGAAGTAACTAGGTCTAAGAGTCTTAAATCGGGCAATATAATCACAATCGTCAAACAAATCTAGCCTAGGCTGTAATGCGATCCTAGGTCAGTGTAGCCAAGCATGATGACAGTGAGGCTTACAGAAAACTACTGCTATGGAACAGTAACTTTACAGTAGTAATCATGCATAACCATTGAACAGCAACTGATCCTAATAAGATCTACATGTACAGGGCATTGGCAGTCTTATCTTGTGTAATTATGAGGATAAAATAAAATATTAATAAATAAAGTCTTGTTTACTTTGATTTCCTTATTGTTTATGACCAGGCCTTAGATTATGTTAATTGCATTAACTCATTCTTCAATAAGAACACCGGACAAGTGCGAGTCGGTCTCGCCCACCGAGGGTTCCATACAAATTTGTAGTTAGAGAGATAAGATTTATTGATCCAATTTACTTTAATTTAATTTATTTTAAAGTAAATTAATTTATTTACTTTAATCTAATTTAATTTAAAGACACTTACATGTTACATTAAGGTGGAACGATTCCCGTACAAATGATTATTTCCAAATTTGTTAAAAAAAATTACATAATTATACACTGGAATTATGTCTGTCTGCATTCATTAACATTTTTATTTGCGCCAATACATATTTCCTTGAATAAAGCTGTAGTTTAATAGGTTAAATAAGATCGATAATGTTTGTATGGACTCATTTAAGCTATTAAACCAGTGTTTTTTTGTATTTTTTTAACATATTTGGTAAAATTTAGCTTGCTTGCTTGCTTGCTCGCTGTGCTTTTCCCAAGCTTCAAAGACAATTTTTTTATGATTTTAATACAAATGTACAGTTTCAGATTTTTCCTTGTACTTGTATTATAAGAATAAGAATAAGAATAAGAATAAGAATAAACTTTATTTGACAACATTGCAAAGAATTACATAAGACGATATTACTTGCCAAATTTCATAGTTCTAGGGAAACGGAAAGTACTTATTAATTTTGATTCCCTTGAGTGACGCAATATACGTTTTTTGCAGCATAAACGGCCGTATCTTTTTTTTAAATTAACTTAAAAGTTTGATTTTTTCACAACTTCAAGGGATTTGAGTATAATACGGTTTTAATTTCAACTCGATACCTCCACGCGCCGATATAAAAGGTCTTGACAGACAGACAAGAAAGTGATTCTATGGGTTCTGATTTTTGATGATGGAACCCTAAAAATCTGACCTAAAAAATTATAAAAAATAGATTTTAGTACAGTTGGCGGCATTCTTCTAGACATCCATTAGCTTTGGTTTACTGCTAGAAATTAATCTACATATAGCACCTAAATCAGGTGCTATCAAATAGCGACTTTTTATTAGTTATGAGCCCTCTTAACCTAACACTAGCTCTTCTCAATTCAGTACAAAAATGACGAATTAAATCATGAGTGTACCACAAATGCAGACTGTGGAAATCACTTTGCTACTGAGCATCTAGATATATTCCATTCGCCTGTGGAGGTTAAATGTGGTGTAGATTTCCAAAATATGAGTCAGATGATCCGATTATATATGATGATGCTTCCTTGTGGCACCGGATTGAGAATAGCGTCACTCCATTTCCTTCTGTGGATGTCGTAGAAGGCGACTAAGGAAATCAATTACCAGGAGACGGGCAGCAGCGTCTTCCTGTGATTCCAACCGCATACTGCGATCGCCAACCCGCCTGCCAAGCTTGGCGATTATGGCAAAACCCGTCATGGTTATGAAAACCACGAAGGAGGCCTATGTCCTGCAGTGGGCGTCAAATGGCTGATGTAGATCAAATGAAACCCATGACAATGAAACATCCAGTTTGCAGTTTCTATTGTGAAATTATGAAGAAGAAATCTCCTGAGCCTTTTGCAAATTATTGATTTTATACTGAAAAACTAACCCCCAGTTTCTCGTATACTAACAAACACGCTGTTAATCTACTGTTAACAGCTGTCGATTGACCAAAGTGCATACAAAAAAACCACTGACAGCTGTTAACAGCTGGTTAGTGCATGAGAAACCAGGGTCAGACTATTTTTAATACTTTGCTAAATATAATTTTTTATCACAACTTATTAAATATCACTTTGCCATTTGTGGACTTTCATTTGTGTCATTGTAATAACAGAGTTTCATTGTAAGCTGGCTTGTAGTTATTTTGGCAATTATAGCCAAACTTTTGGTATGCATTTGACACTATGGAGAGCTCATAATGGGTTGATAATCTCAAATCTACTGAAAATATTATTTACTTTTAAATTCATGACAATCATGGTCTCCCAACTTTTTTTCTATAAAAAAACTGTCTCCTAACATGTACCGTACACTATCAGTAGTTATCAGCATTTTATCTTATCAATCAAGTTAGTGACAATAGCGTTTCTGTAATAAAAAATTTACTTCTCAGTATTGTTATCGTTATCAGAGCGAGCATAAAATGTATTATGGCTATTTGTATTATGAACTTCATACAACGTGTTATCGATATTTCGATTGCTGGCCGATATTATGCAACTTAATGCTACAACATACACGCATGCGTACAACTAAAACATTTAAACTACTACATGGCTTGTGCCATTTATGTCTTTTTATTAAAGACATGACCTTTTGCCAGAGACTTTATAGATTTTAAAAACATAACCTTAACATTGTTACATTTTCTAAGCAAAAATATACAACCACTTTCAAAATTTTACTTTTCTATAAGCAATAAATAAAATGTGATTAAATAAATAAATAAACTGAGATAACTTCATTAAGTTGACATAAATAGGAGCGTCAACATGCAGCTTTGTCAGTATGAATGTTTGAATGTTTTTCTTTCTATAAATTTGAGACAATCGAATTTGGTGGCAAATACTGTTTAAATATCTTCTTGTAAAAATACTTGTGACATCGATTAATGGTCCAGTCAACAGTTGGTCAATCTCATTTTAGTTGTCCGTAACACAACTGAGTTGTGCATACAAGAAAGATCACCATGCTATTGACTGTACTGTACTACAATCAGACTGATTTTATATCCTCCAGTTTATATATTCCTGTCGAAATCAAACTCAGGAACACCGAATTTGATAGTTATCAGGCAGATACTGCAATCAGCCACCTATTCTATACATCAGAATTTGAAATTATTAAGCATAGGTTATGTGTAATGTAGTAACTCTTTAAGGCTACTTAGGTACCTATTTCTACTGACTAAGAAACATAATATATTAGTCACAACAACTTAGACATAGCATTTTGGACCTAGATAATCCAACTGGTTGCTAGCTAATAAGTTTCTTACTACAATGAATCACCATCATTCATTGGAGTCAATCCTTACTAATATTATAAACGCAAAAGTTTGTATGTATGGATGGATGTTTGTTACTCTTTCACGCAAAAACGGCTGAACGGATCCGGATGAAATTTTGCACAGAGATAGATTATAGTCTGGATTAGCACAAAGGCTATTTTTTATCCCGGAAAACTACACATCAAGATTACAACGCAATCGAAGTCGCGGGCAACAGCTAGTTCATTCATATTGTTAATAAATTAGTTAGTAACTGCCTCTAAATAACAGCAATTCTTCAGTATCCTAGAGAGCGATGTTCGCTTGGCAACTTTTGGTTGGGATACTGAAATTGAATAGGTTAGATGGAAAATGTTTGACTTTCACGGTAAACGTTGTGACGCTTCAGAACGATAACATGAGCATTATCAAGATTGTCAGCTGCTAAATGAAGTGATGCGCTTCAAATAGCCCTACAAGACGTTTCAATTTAAAAATGACGTCAGTCATTTTCGGATTCTTACGAAAGATTACAAACGGGGACTGCAAGGAAATAGGTATTCGTTGACTTACCCGTCACCGACCACCACGCATTTGATCGCCTGCATCGCTGCGATTTAGTCAGTTGCTCCTAATCTTTATTATCACTGTAATCACTCGAAAATTCTTGATTCCCAATGATCCGACAGTCTTGGTTGACACTGCACTCACTAGTTTACACTTTAGATATCCATAGGCTTGTCGCACTTAGCACTCGCATAAATGAACTGTACAGTTTTGGAGTAAATTTAGTAATCTCATAGCTTATTCCTGCGACAGTAACAATTTTGTAAAATCTCCATTCACTTCACACATACACGACGTTCCGTTTCGTTTCGTTCGCCGACCGATTTGTTTCGTCGAATCGTCGACGACGGCAAGTGACTTGCCAGATTATACTGATAATTTTGCCGACTTCTGTTCAATTAGTCCGTAACACAAAATAGATATTTTATTCAATTCTCACAAAAGTGTAATGTTACCTTATCTCAACCATTTATCTACTTCACCTTGTATTTTTTTACTTTCTCTTTACACGTTATGTAGGCAATAGACATTGTGGCATGAAATGTCCATTTATTGCTTTCTAGCAACACCTATCAGGACTAACCATAGACAATTATTTATTTTTAAAACCACTCACCATCGTGCTGGACAAACTTGGAATTCTCGCTGGTGTCGAAAGCCGAGAGCGAAGCGCGACGGCTATATACGAGGTTGGACATTTTCACATAGGTGGATCTAATTTCATTCATTTACTACCGTCTTAGCCGGCTGTTGTATGAAAGAAAAAGTCGTGCAGTTACAGTTATCGTTCATTAGAACACCATCTCACAGTGTTTGGTCAGTACTATGGTACATGGAAGTCAGTAGTCCAGCATTGTGTTCTAAGAGCAGCAAAGACCAATCCTCACCGTGGTGGCATGAATTTAAGGACATACCGGGTAGCGGTTTATAAAACTACAATTTGACGATTCGATATTCATTGAGTAGCCGACTCTTCCTATTTGTTTTCGGTGGGTTAATCGACAACATCGAGTGGTCATAGTAAACCATGATATTCTTTGTAGTTCAATAAAATAGGGCCCGGCCGGCGTAGGCACTACGCATGGGTAGCACAGCGACGTGAGCACAAATTAAAAAAGAAAAAAGCTTGAGTCGCGCTTGCTAATGTCAATTCAATTTTTGTCTGCGGTATCCCTAGGATGCTGCCAGTGTCGAGTTTGGGAGATGGAACTATTTTACATTTTGAAAACTTCCTAAGGTCCAGTTAATGTCAATACTCGCGACTTTCCAGCGCCACAAAACGAGTGACTCTCATCTCCGTGCTAGGTAGGCACGGAGGCGAACACCCCTGCTGCCCTGCTGAAAACCCTTTCTGCAGTAATGAATGACATTTAAATATTGCAGAAAGGGTTTCTAGCAGGGCAGCAGGGGTGTTCGCCTCCGTGCCTACCTAGCACGGAGATGAGAGTCACTCGTTTTGTGTCACAGCCCTCGCCATTTTAACTAGTGTAGGCTTTATGCTTCGCACGGGCCCAAAGATTAATATTGCTATCTTTATTTGTACTGTGCAGCTGCCTTTCGAACTTTCGGTGGACCTTGAATGGCCCCTAAACGTCGATTATTTTCGTCTATGATTCCAATAAAAAAAAATTGTACATCTATTTCTTTAGTCTATGGTTTACCATTTTGTGTTGCGCGGTATTGCGTGATCCGCTTGTTGATTTATATCTAATAACATGGCTAAAGGTGATAAGGAACTCGAGAAACCTATTGTGAATAATGAGGTGCCGACCCCGGACTGTCGTAGTACAGACCAAGATGATGCAGAGTCACCACAGGAGCAGCCTTTGGACATAGGCGAGCACTATTTGGTGCGGCGTTCAGATGAGTCATGGCACCCGGCGGAGATTATACAGACGCGGTACAACTCTGCGGAAGCCTGCTACGAGTATTATGTGCACTATGTGGGCTACGACCGGCGGCTCGACGAGTGGGTTTCCCGCCACCGGGTCATGTCGGACAGATTTGACATGTGCGAGCAGTCGAACAACGGCATAAACTCAGACCACCTGCTCACAGACAAGTCCGGCCGGAAAATAACGCGGAACCAGAAGCGTAAACATGATGAAATTAACCACGTACAGAAGTCGTACGCTGAAATGGACCCCACGACGGCAGCCCTCGAGAAGGAGCACGAGGCCATCACCAAAGTCAAATACATAGACAGGATACAGATCGGTAAATACGAGATCGACACTTGGTACTTCAGCCCATATCCAGATGAGTATGGGAAACAGTCGAAGCTCTGGATCTGCGAGTACTGTCTTAAATACATGCGAATGGAGAAGACCTACCGGTACCATCTCAGTGAATGCACAGCGAGACAACCGCAAGGAAGTGAGATCTATAGGAAAGGCACTATTGCCATATTTGAAGCAGATGGCAAGGAACACAAGATCTACTGTCAAAATCTATGCCTACTGGCTAAGCTTTTCCTAGATCACAAAACATTATACTTTGATATTGAACAATTCCTCTTTTACATCCTTTGTGAGGTTGACAAACATGGGGCCCATCTTGTGGGTTACTTCTCTAAGGAAAAAGACTCACCAGAAGGCAACAATGTAGCCTGTATACTAACACTACCTCCATATCAGCGACAAGGCTACGGTAAACTACTAATAGCATTCAGTTATGAATTATCGAGACTAGAACAAGTGGTCGGAAGCCCAGAGAAACCACTATCAGATCTAGGAAAACTCAGTTACCGTTCATACTGGTCGTTCATCATACTGGAAGTGTTAAGTGGAAGTAGGGGGACATTAAGCATCAAAGATCTCAGTCAAATGACGGGCATATCACAGACTGACATAATATCGACACTACAGTCCATGAACATGGTTAAATACTGGAAGGGACAGCATGTAATCTGTGTTACGCCAAAGATTGTGGCCGAGCAACTTGCCAGTTCTCATTTCAAGAAGCCTCGATTGACTGTTGATCCTTCTGCGTTGCGGTGGACGCCCCCTTGCAAGCAAGGACACTCTGCTAAGGCTAAAAAGTAGTATAGGCTAGCAGGTACTGCCTAGAGAATGTTTAGGAACATTTTACGTCATAACCAAAGGAGTTTCTCTAGGCACAGGCCTGTTTGGTGTAAGAATACATTCAATAGACAATAGTGTGTGGAAGTATGTACCTTTAAGGTCTAACAAAAATTTGTGACAATATTTTTTGGGGTCAAATGGTATGTGATATGTATGGATCATTAACAAAATCACAGAATGAAACAGCATTTTTAAACTTTATTTTAATTATTTTGATTGTTTTGTTATGCAAAACTTGTCATTTTTGACATAAAACAAGAAAGTTTTTTTGACTTCAGACATTTTGTAAAAATGTTTTTAATAGATTTTAATTTCTGATATTTGGATGAACGTTCTTAGAATTGGCTATTTCTTGCCTAACACATGACATTGGCGAAATTGGCAGAATTGAATTGTTTTGTTATGCTAATAACATACAATGTTTGGAATAACGGCTCACATGCAACTATATTCTCTACCTTGCACCATTAGCAATTCATTCTAGTAAAGAAAGAAGCATTAACAAAACAAAACAATTGAAATAATAAAATAAAAATATGTTTGGTTTCTTTGATATTATATGAGACTTAATCACATTCTATTTGACTCCTGAAAATATTGTTAACTATTTTTATTTGGCCTTATACCATGAAATGTTGCTTGAAAAAATTGTATGATACAGGACTGCATTGCTAAGGATTATTTATGTAGGTATAGTAGGATCTCTTCTTTGTCTTAGGATACACAGTCTCAATTTGTAGCTTTACAAAGATTTTGACTTACATTCAATTATTGTTGTCAGTACTAAATACCTAAACTATTGAATTTTAGAAGAATTTATTGAAGAAGTGGATGTAAATTGTGTTTCCAGTGCAAATAGAAAAAAAAAACAATTTTGATAAAAACTTGTATAGATAGCATTAAAAAAAAAAGTTTCCAGTGCAAATAGAAGAGTTAAATAAAAATTTTAAGAATAACATATGTTATAAGTTAAGTAATATCTGATATATCTCATGTTTGTTAAGATTTAACTTGCTAGATAAGATTAATCTTGAATTGAGCATTTTGTTAAGCTTTTGAAAATGTGTTTTCAACTAATGCCACTCGTAGTTTTGGCTAGATCTGTTTTATAATTCAGTTCCTCTAAGAAATGAACAATAGTGATACTAATACTAAGTTTAATATTAAGTTATTGTTTGCCGCCGATTACGCGTCAGTATAATTTTGTACAGAATTTAAAAGGTAATTTAATTCAATACATAAGATTTAGCATTAGTTCTAAGTGTAAATGTAAAGTTCTGTCAGTATTTTAATTTTGCTGAAATTAGGGTAGATAATATTAGCAGGAGCTTCGTATCAATCGCGTGACCATTATTATTTATTAAACTTACACATGCATTGCGTTTGGAGTACGCAAATAGCTAATTACCTACTAAAAGTTATAGTAAAAGTTCCACATATTTAGACTAAATTCCATTCCACGAAACGAGCTCCCAAAGAAAATCGTCCATGTGCGCCCATTGGTTAATGCGCGTGACCTTCAATAGCTAACCTACCTAACCTAACCTACCTTGTTTTGTTTATCTCTAGCCGCGCGCATTGACCAATGAGATGCGAGTATTCGTTCCATAGAAGTTTGACTCGTGGAACGGAGTATAGGCCACGTCTGTACGTCTACACCTCCCTTGTTTTGACTTTTTTATTTTTTTATTTCGTAGTTTTATGATACGCGGCCCGTGTTGAACCTCGCTCATTTGCCGAGAGGTGAATAACTTGCACTGAAGATACAACGCGTACATAATGAGTTAAGAAACGCCCCGTCATAATGGTTGGTGTTGATAGGTATTTCATGTTTTCGTGAGATTGTAGTAATAGGTTGCGAGTTACAACGCTGAAGGTTCCTTATGTTCTATAGCGCACGAGTCATTTCACATTGTCGGTAACTGCTAATAGTACGAAAATTAAATGTGGGCTTGAAACAAGAACAAGAGACTTAGAATAAGATGAGAAAAATCATAAAATAATTTCCTAAACTTGTATTTGAATCCAGTAAATCTACACCAAACAAGGCAATCATTGAGTCTTCTTTTGTAAGTATGTATTATCGTTTTGAAAAAGGCAATTAGTGTAATATTTAGCATATGTAGCTGTGGATCGTAATTCTGCTAATAACTGTTAGATATTCGTAAGATTCGGTCCGTTTGTAAAATGTAAGTTCTTCCTCTCTGTCATTTTATTAGTTAGATTCTGTGAATCATCAGTTTTCACTGTTCATTTGTGATAATAACTTAGCTAAGATTAACTAAGAAAGAAAATGTCAGTTGGAAAATAAAACAATCCATTAAGATTGTGGTTTTATTACCTACACAACTACGCAATATTTATTTTAACAAACCACTGAGCAGGTATAATTTTAGTTACAAAGTAGCCCGTAACGTAACTTAGGGTAAAGGTTGTGCTGTCGACTGTACACTAGTCTTGTTTTGCGCAGACTTTTTCGGTGTTACATAAAAACGGCGGTAGCGCAGCGGTAGAGCGGTACACCTACATTCGGGAGGTCGTGGGTTCGAATCCCGGCACGTACATTACATTTGTGAAGGTGTAGCAATACGACTCGCTAATGGGAAATCAGTGCTTGAAATTGCCCATCCGCCCTGGGCACACGTGTTAATTAAGCCCATACTCTCTCTGAGAGAAGGCCTGTGACCAGCAATTGGATGTATAAAGGTTGCATAAAAAACAAGTCTTCTAAAACTCTTCGAATGCAGTTGAAATAATTTGTGGATACTTTTTACGGTTCCGTAGTCATTATCACGTCATCACCACATTTCATTGTAGAAACGTAAAAAAAAAATTCAGGGTAGTAGCACATAATATAATGAACTTAAAAGGAAAAGTCAATAGCTCAGCGAGCTATGGAGAGAGCTATGCTCGGTGTTTCTCTGCGGGATCGAATCCGAAACGAAGTAATTCGCCAGAGAACTAAAGTGATCGACATAGCTGCTGAACGGATTAGCAAACTGAAGTGGCAGTGGGCTGGTCATATCTGCCGCAGGACCGATAACCGTTGGAGAAGACTGGTTCTAGAGTGGAGACCGCGAATCGGCAAAGGTAGCGTAGGACGCCCTGTGACCAGGGCCTAGATTCTGTTAATGCATTGTAGTAACATGACAACTGCATGAACATGGCGATTTCATTTCATGACTGCTTTAGGTCCACGCGGGCACACGTATCAAACCTGCTAGGCGTCAATGGTACGAAAAAACACGTCACGTGACCCGACAGTGTACCTGTCATTATACTACAATGCACTAACAGAATCGAGGCCCAGGTGGAGCGACGACATTCGCAGTGACTGGGAAAGAAGAGCCTTAGATCGGGCTCAGTGGCGTGTCTTGGGAGAGACCCATGTCCAGCAGTGGACTGACACCGGCTGATTATGATGAAAAGGAAAAGTATCACGGCTAAGTAGGCTTTACTAGTAGTAATAGGCAACCAACTTATACACGTAAAACTAATTTCGTACAAAATCCATTGAAAATGACTTCGTGAAGTTGTTAGTTCTGTATAGCAGATAAAAAAACCCTCTTTCTACGGAACCCTACATTGCGCGTGGCCCAACACGCACTTCGCCGGTTTTTTTCTATTTGTCCGTCTGACTGTCCGCGGTTTAGCACAAAGACGACAAGTACTAGAAAGCTTAAATTTGGCATATATTTAGTATTAATCACACTGACAAAACGGTAGGACAAAAACTAAAAAAAAAAAGAAAGTTTTTTGCCTCCTCTCCCCAACCTCCCCTAAACCTAAATTAGGGATAAACTTTTTTTTATTACATCTATTGGGGACCAAAATAGCTGTTTGATCCCTAGGGATGAAAAGTGCTTTGAATTTGGAATGTGGATATTTCTAGTAAAAGTTCCAATTACCAAAGGGATCAATCACGAACAATGTATGAACAAGTAGGTAACTGGCTGTATGATAAAGAAACCGCACGTGAGCCAAATAAAAAAATAAAGTTTGTGAAGAATTCCTTTGTACTCAAACTCAAATTTGGATTATACTAAGTTTTTATAAAAAAAATTGTGTGTCTTCAAGTAGTGAAAATGAAATTATTGAGAAAACGTTCTATTCTATTCTTATTCATCATAATATTTTTTCATGGAGGGTGATAAAAAGTAGAGTGTCCACCTCGGGAACAACACTATTCGAGTGGTGGACTTGAATCCTTCGCTCGCTCTGGATTCAAAGTGTATTATGTGACTTGTTTTTCCTTTGCACTTGTTTATGTTACTTGTTATGCCTTTTTTTCTTGTGATGTGTTAATTTGTCCCATCATCATCATCATCATTCAGCCACAAGAAGTCCACTGCTGGACATAGGCCTCCTCCATGGATTTCCAAAAAGACCGGTTGGAAGCGGCCTGCATCCAGCGTCTTCCTGCCACTTGAATGACGTCATCTCTCCATCTTGTGGCTGGTCGTCCCACGCTGCGCTTGCCGATATGTGGTCTCCATTCGAGAACTTTTCGGCCCCATCGGCCATCAGTTCTGCGTGCTATGTGCCCCGCCCACTGCCACTTCAACTTACTAATCCGCTGGGCTATGTCGACGACTTTCGTTCGTCTACGGATCTCATCATTTCTGATTCGATCTCGTAGAGAAATTCCGAGCATAGCCCTTTCCATAGCTCGTTGCGTGACCTTGAGCCTTCTTATGAGGCCCATAGTGAGAGACCACGTTTCAGTGCCATAAGTCATCACTGGTAACACACACTGGTTGTATAATTTTGTCTTGAGCGATTGAGGTATATTAGACGAAAAGACTTTTCTAAGTTTCCCGAAAGCTGCCCAGCCGAGTTGGATTCGACGATTGACCTCTTTCACGAAGTTGGACCGGCCTAGTTGGATTGTTTGTCCTAAGTAGACGTATTCGTCTACAACTTCGAGAGTCGTGTTCCCCAATGTTATTGGGGTGGGCACAACACGAGCGTTCGACATGACCTTCGTTTTGTCCATGTTCATTTTAAGGCCCACACGTTGGGAAACTCGACTGAGGTCGTCGAGCATTATGCCGAGGTCTTCCATCGTTTCTGCCATGACTACTATATCGTCGGCAAATCGAAGGTGCGTGATGTACTCGCCATTGATATTGATGCCGCGTCCCTGCCATTCCAGAAGCTTGAAGGCATCTTCCAGTGCGTTCGTGAACAGTTTCGGAGAGATAACGTCTCCCTGTCTCACGCCTCTTCTCAATGGAATTGCCTCCGAATTCTGCTCCTGTACTCGGACCGACATGGTGGCGCTGTTGTACAAGCACTTCAGCACCTCGATATACCGATAGTCAATACGGCAACGCTGGAGAGACTCGAGCACTGCCCATGTCTCGATCGAATCGAAGGCTTTCTCATAGTCCACAAACGCTAAGCAGAATGGCAAATTATACTCCTCAGTCTTCTGTATAATTTGCCGCAGCGTGTGGATGTGGTCTATGGTACTAAAGCCCTTTCGGAAACCGGCTTGTTCGGGAGGCTGGAAGTCATCAAACCTGCGTTCGAGACGATTCGTGAGGACCCTCGAAAACAGCTTATAAACATGGCTCAGAAGCGAGATGGGTCGGTAGTTCTTCAATAGAGAGTTATCCCCTTTCTTGAAGAACAGCGTCACCACGCTTCTGTTCCATGCTTCTGGCGTTTTTCCTTCGAGCACGACGGAATTGAAGAGCTTCTGAAGGACTTTAAGTACTGGTGTTCCACCCGCTTTCAGGAGCTCTGATGTGATTCCGTCCTCTCCTGGTGCCTTGTTATTCTTGAGCTGTTTCAGGGCCATCCTAATCTCGTACAGGCTGATGTCCGGGATGTCTTCGGTATAATGTCGGGTCAGTTTGGCTCTCGGATCTTTGTTCAAACTGCTAACAGGTTTTGCGACTGAGGTGTATAGCTGTCCGTAGAAACTCTCAATCTCCCTCAGCACCTCTGATTTGGTCGACGCTATACTGCCGTCCTCTCTCTTCAGCTTCGTCAGCTGGCTTTGCCCAATAGACAAGTCTTTTGCGAACACTTTGGAGCCCTTGTTCCGCTCTATAGTCTCTTTAATACGTTCGGTATTAAAGGACCGAATATCGTGCCGCATAGACTTTGAGATATGTCTATTGAGCTGCCTATATGACTTAGCATCCTCGGAGGACTGCAGTTGCAACGCGCGACGTTTAGCCATGAGGTCGAGAGTATAGTTTGAGAGCTTTTGTGGTCTACTCGTACGGTTGGGTCTATAGAACCTCGAGCCCACTGTACGGACAGTTTCTACAAACCTGTTATTGATCTCGTCCACCGATGCGGCGCTCTCCAGGCACTCAAAGCGATTTGACAATTCGAGTTGAAAGTTCTCGGGGTTCTGGATATGGGCACGAGTAGGTCGGAGCGTGGACTTCATGAGACGAGACCTCTCAAGTTTGACATTGATATTCAATGTGCCTCTTACTATTCGGTGATCGCTTCCGGTTTTCACCATGTTGATCACAGAGACGTCATTGAATATTTGTCTCTTGGAGGTCAGGATGAAGTCTATCTCGTTTCTCGTGGAACCATCGGGACTCAACCAGGTCCATTTCCTGTGAGGTGGCTTCTGAAAGAAAGAGTTCATCATAAAGAGTCCCTCTTTCTCCAGGAAGTCTGCCAACCTTTGTCCTCTCGGGTTCCGTTGCCCATAACCAAATTGCCCCACTCTCATCTCACCCTCGCTTCTTGTGCCCAGCTTCGCATTGAAGTCCCCCATAACCACATTAAAATAGGTCTCCGAGGTATGTATGGCCCTACTAATGTCCTCATACATCGCCTCTACCTCCTCATCGGAGTGTGACGAGGTCGGCGCGTATACCTGAATGACCTTCAGCGAATATCTCTTAGATATTCTGAGTATTAGGTACACCACCCTGCTCGACACACTGTTGATGGCCAAAATGTTATTTACGAGGGACTTGTGGACGAGAAACCCGACACCACCCTGGGACTGTTGCTCGCCCTCCCGGTAGTAGAGCAGGTTACCGGATTTCAGGGTTATCGTGTCCTCGCCCTCTCGACGGACTTCAGATAACCCTAGGATATCCCAGTGTAACCTACCCATTTCCTCTTCCAGCTCAATTAGCTTTTCGTCTGTCCTCAATGTGCGAATGTTGTGTGTTACCAGGGCCAGTCGTTTTCGTTTTTGGGGGTGGTAGCCAGATCTCTGCCGGAGATTCTTAGCACCCCTTGCTCCGCCGTTACCGTGGCCGCTACCGTAGCCAGGAATAGCGGAGCCGCCGGGGACTGGGGGCCTGGTTTTTTGGTGTATTGCCATGAGGGTATTTGCCTTACTCGCCACGCTTGGCATGCGGGTTGGCGAGCGCAGTATATCGTATTTTCGCAGAAGGCGCTGCTGCCCACCTTCTGGTAATGTCCCTTAGCCGGTTTTTACGGCACCCGCGGGAAGAGATGGGGGGGTACTATTCTAAAGCCGGCACCCCACGGCGCTTATTGGCGGCGCAATTTGTCCCAAAAAATGTCTTTTCTTCTTCTCAAAGAAACACTCTCGCCTTAAAAAAAGTTGTTTGCTCCCTGGGTAAACAATTTGTTAATCTCGCCCACACCATAGCGTGGTGTATCGCTGCATTGGTCGTTTAAAAATATAAAAAAATAGTTACTGTTTTTCGATTTAGGAATCCGTTTGCGAAATATTAAGCGTAAAGCTTACCGGGGCAGTAGGGCGCCCCCCCTGTCCCGGCTAAACCGTTGATTGCAGAAGCATGAAAAAATTCAGGGCAGTAGCACATAAGTAATTATTACAATGTACTTAAAAGGGAAACCATTACGGCTAAGTAGGCTTTGCAAATTAACGAGTAGTAGAAACTTGATGAGGGTTTCTTAGGGGGCTCCAAGGAGTAACGAGCCACTAACGAAAAAAATCGTACCTCTTTTTACAGATCGAATTTTGCAAAAACTGTCTGTACAATCTCTCAATCACGTTAATAGTGATATTTAGGACCAATGGCCGTGAACCCAAGGCAAAGAACCTAGGACTAGATAGCATTAACGCCAGAAACGGCCGTTTTTGAGGTTGATGCTATTTAAGTCTGTTTTTTAATTCGATGCAATAAAAACTGACATTTTGACACGTGCCAGGGTCGTAAACCATCACAACCCATTAGATTTGTTGACGTACTCTGGGTATATGGACATCAATACAAGTTTATTTTTTTAAGGTCGTGACAGAAAACGGCTGTAAATATATCGCGCGATGTCTTGTTATATACTAAATCCGACCTCAGTCGTATGTGGTGGACGCGGGTCGCATGTTGGATATGGTGTGGAAAAAATATCGCATAGTATACTACCGCCGTCGCCTGTGTCGGCCATAAATCTAACGTTCCAATTAAATATATGCCAATAAAAAACTCTGTTATCAAAACTAAAGTAAAAAGAACTTTTATTAATACAACAGACATTTCTTTCACATGTTGCTCATGTGGACTCGAAAAACTAGCCAAAATTGTCGAAATCATAAGAAAACCTGGGAAACAACGTATGACTGCCCGTGGCATCCTGCCAGCCCGTGGCTTCGAGTTCTTCAGTGTTACCATTATAAACTATAACGTTATACTCGATAAATTTTTGTTTGTACAACATTCGTGTAACCAAGAAAAAAACGGAATGTTTGAAAATAAATTACGTCTTCAGAAGGTGTCAAACCCAAGGTTATCAATATCCAAGTGTTGCTACTACCTAAGAAACTAATAATCGTCTAATAATACCTTTTTTAATTATGTACTTCTTAAAAGAGACTTTTATGAATAACTTAATATTATTTTCTTTGATGCAATAGGGTTTTCGTTCACACGAGTCTAATAATAACAGTAACACAAAAATCTACCGAGTGTAAGGTTATATTTTATAATGGTAACCCTGCCTCTTTATTTTTTTTACATCGAATTAAAAACTGACAGACTAGGTAGGTACTACCCAGGCCAAAGAGTATGTAATCACTTTGATTGACCCTTCGAGGGTGAAATATCGTAAAATTAATTTTTGGTGAAAATGGACTTTTGCAAAAAAAAGCTTTTACTAGGCTTGTATTGTTTGTAGTATAAGCTATGTTAACTTCTAAAGTAGGTACGAAAGTAAAGTTGAGTATTTTACAAAACTCGTTACATTTTTAGTATGTGTCCAATCATTGCATTAATACGGCATTTAAAAGATAATTAAGCATTTTTTTTTGTTTTCGCTCTCTTGTAAAATTCGTAATGTGGCTTTTGCTACATTTCTTCCCCAAAGGGTCAATGTGTCATGTATCTTTTGCAATCCAGTTGAATACACAAACTTGAACTTTATACATGAATGTGTCTACTCTTAATAATAACAGTCTTATTTTATTTCCATATTTATGCTTTTATTCTGATTCAAAATTTTTGTTACTTATTTAATGCCTACCTTTATGCCTACCTATTTTTTATTTATAAAGAATAAGTGTAGGAAATCCCGGCAGAGACTGAAAAACAACATTAATACTGGGGCTCCGACCATTTCAAAAGTGTACTAAACTATATTATTCTAAATTGGTACTTTTTAATATAGTTTTTGTTTATTTATAAATAAATAATAACGTCATACGTTGGTTTCGGTGTTTCATAAATAAAACAAATAATTTCACAATATCTATCATTCCAATTTATTTCATACATTAAATTATCCATTTGCACATAGGGTATTAAACACGTAGGTACATAATAATGCAGATAGTACACATTAAATGTGGTTAAAATGCCATACAAATTAAATCTAGGCATCAGTGTGCGGATAGTTTGAACTGGCCCGAAAATTTCGTTATCGGTTGGATTATACGCAAAATATTGCTAGTCTCGTGTCGTGGCCGCTATCGTTCGACATTTATATGCCCGATAACAAAACCAGGGCATTCAATCTTAGTTGACATGGAATTTTCCATACGGTACTTGGAGTAGTTGGAGTGCATTGTGTCATTTATAAAAACACGTTTCCTTAAAACACTCCTAAGAGTCAGTTTGAATAATCTGTGTGATAAATAACGTTTTACCCTTTACGTCAGACTATTGAAACTGCCTCTGAGGAGTGTTTTAGAGAATCGTGTGTCATATACATACACGATTCTCTAAAACATATATATGTGTATATATGTGTGCCGGATGACGTTCCGTTCAATCTGTATGGCGTCATAAATTACTGTGTAATAATATACAATAAATACGTATCCTTACATAAAAAAACGTCTTCGGTAACCCAACATAAGTACGCATTTTATTAAAAACTAGCGGAAGCGGCTTCGCACAGGTACAAGTTTTAAATTACGAACACAACAAAAAAAAAAAACAGCTAAATCGATCGAGCCGTTCTCAAGTGATGTCATACACGTGGCAATAGGTTTTTTTAACTATAAGTATACATATAGATCAAAGTGAAATGGTCATTCGAATAAGAGTCCTTCATAATTCACGAAACCTGACTGAACATTTCTTTTAGCGTTAACACTCAACACTTATTGATATATACTTTTTGTTTTAAGTTTATTTTATGTATTGTTAAAGTTATTATTTACTTAATTATTATTATCAATCAGAACAGATCTAATCAACGTGTGTTTAGATATAAAGCTACATTTATATAGCCTACTATTCAAGACCATTAACATATCAGCTCCAACAGCGCCAATCTTAGTTCTGGGGCGCAGTGTTGCGTTTCGGATTTTGTTGATTCTTTTTACATCCCTAAAGTGTGACGTCAGTAGTCTATTAGGGTTGTGAGCAAACCCATCGTGACCACAACGGTGGACCCGCGCTTGATTGCACCACTGTGCGTTTTAGCGACTCGCCCCCGTGAGCTGATTACATAAAATGCAATGTGCTGTCGAATGCACTGTAAAGATTTTAAGTAGAAAACTAACATAATATTTCTGTAAAGGGTAATTCCTGAAACATGTCGGCAAGATCCAGTGGGCTAAATATCGCCATCTATGAAAAAGAAATCTCAACATCTTCTTTTACACATTGTATTTGCGAAATCAATCATTGTATTTTTTTTTGTTGCACTAACCCGTGCTGAGGACAATTTTAAAAACCTATTTAGAGGCTAAAAATTCCCCTCATGCCGGGACTTGAACCCGCGACCTCTGGCTAACCGTGCCGCGGGTTCAAGTCCCGACATGGGTGGAATTTTTAGCCTCTTAATATGTTTTTAAAATCAATCACTTTAACTGTGATTTTTAGGACCCACGAACAAAATATTGCCTATTAGGAGTGGAAGAATTATCGAAACCGAAGGAACGGTTTTTTCGTTATTATATTACACTCTCTATGTTAAATTAGGTCTGGTCTGGTCTGGTTCTGGTCTGCAACAGTTTGTATAAATGTTCCTTCCTCATACAATTTTACAATAACTCTTCTGTGTGTATTGGTTAACAAATACACATTGTACTCATAATTTCACTTTGACGTTGAACTTTACTAACTTTATGGCACTGTCAAGAATTAGTTCCGAAACCATAAAATTGACAAAGCGTTTAGTGAGGCGCGCTATGTTTCAGTTACACAGGTATACTTTATAATTCAATCGTGTTATACAAAAATTAACAACGTTCCAATTCCTACAAGCTCTTATTCGATACAACTGATATGATATACAATAAATACGTTTGTTTATCTACTTTGAGTTTTTATGTACTAATATTATTTGTTTATACAGTTTTTAAGGTAGTTATCGCCATTTGGTAAATAAGTAGGTATTTATACTTTTATACTTTTTATACTTTTTACAGAGAGAAGACTGGTTTAGCGGTACGCTTTTAACTGTTATTTTATATCCACTCCAGGTGGGAACAAAAACTCACAAATGACAATGGATGTGGTTTTTTTTTAAATATCAGTACACAAAAACTATATTAATAAAGTTTATTGCTAGAGATCTCTTTACAATACAACAGTGCAAGCTATGGAAGTGAAGAGTTCTACAGCTCAAAAGATTACTACAATTCCGGGGCTCAATTTATATTTTACACTGGTTTTACTGTCTTTGTACTTCAATTTAGACCTTAGCTTCCCTGTTAAAAGAAAGAAAATCGAAGTATTGTCACAAGATATTTCAATAGGAGTAGGCGTCTAAAAAAGTTTGTAGACATAAGATGAGCCCCTTTTTTTAAGAAATATATGTATTTATACTAAATAGATTCGAAGTAAGATTCCTACAGTATCACATTTAAAAAAATACTATGAACTCGAATAAAGCGCGTATTTTTATTTATTCCTAGTCGAATATAATACTTGATGCAGCTTTGGTGCTGGTTCAACATTTTAAAACTATACACATTTTTGGTGAATAGCATCTTACACCTTTGTTACTCTGGTCATAGGATCATACACCTTTGTTACTCTGGTCATAGGATCTTACACCTTTGTTACTCTGGTCATAGGATCTTACACCTTTGTTACTCTGGTCATAGGATCTTATACCTTTGTTACTCTGGTCATAGGATCTTACACCTTCGTTACTCTGGTCATAGGATCTTATACCTTTGTTACTATGGTCATATGATCTTACACCTTTGTTACTATGGTCATAGGATCTTACACCTTTGTTACTCTGGTCATATTATCTTACACCTTCGTAACGCTGATAATAACGTCTTATACCTTTGATATAACTTCACATTATACGCAATTTTATACATATTTTATTACGCTAGTTTTTTTGGTATTTAAAGTGACTAAATGAAACTTGTAATACTAAACTATATCTATACTATTTAAGGAATTAATATTTTGATACACTGAGGTAAGTGAATGTTTTACTTAATCAAATCTTTAACAACGATTGATTTAATAAAAATAATATTAGCTCTTGATTTGTCACAAATACGAACAATATTGTCTTATAATATGCGGGGTTATTTATTTATTTGTGATATATTTACAGAAAGTTTTCTACGGACCAACTTTATACCATGATTAAAAACGATATAATTATTATATATTGTCCATACATAGATACGTAAGTACAATACATACAAGCAGGTACATCCAAGCCATACTTTATCATATTCACGCATTAACAACTACATTTATGGCGATTTCAAACCTACAGAAAATAAACAATTTCATTAAATAATTGGAAAAAATCATCATCATCATCGTCATCAGGAAAAATATCACATACAAAATAAATCATATCTTACAGTAAACTACACAACACAGATAGTTTGTGAAATTAAAATATTAATTAAAATACTTTTTGGTGTGCAGAGAAAACAACAATGAGTAAATTTTAATTAATATGAAAAGGCTAAAACACCAGACCCACTACCGATCTTCCAAAAGTCGAAGACGGCGTATTAAAATAAACATACATAGCTCTTTACGACCAACATCAGTACAACTCGTTTCCCCCGCGCCAGCAGTAGGTACAAATTGCATGGAAAACGGACTTTTATGACATTGGAATTTGCGTACTTTCATCTTCATATGGGAGAATATTAAAAGTTATATTGGAATACGAATACAATCAATTATCGAATCGATTTGACTTAACTTGTAGCCTAAACAACTTCGCTATAATTCCACTTAACAAACTAAATCCAGTTAAAAAACTGAGTCCGAAGATCATTCAGAGTATTAAACTCCGATAAATGACTAACTGGGTTTAATTTAAATGTTGAAATTGGCGCTACAGCTACGTTCCCATACATACTCAACCCATATACACAATTCGAAACCGTACGTAAAGCTTAAACAAAACAATAGTCTAAAGGCGGTACAAATAAACCTCGCACGAATAAAGTGTTATCTAAAGTTAACTCTTACAATTGTTCTTATTCTTGTTGCAACTAACTTTAAGATAGCTTTTATTAGTACACGGCCTGACACTGAAACTGCACCACATCAGTGTCACAAATAATGTTCTTGACAAATAGTTTAAATTCTTTGCCTTATCAACTCCGTACGCATAAACGAGAAAGATTGGAGCAACAACCGCCACCAATGAAAAAAAAAATCATGTGATCTTTAACTATCCGTTTGTAACGCTCTATATATTCACTTTCGAAAAAAGTCACTAATTATTGAGTTATCAGTTGTTCACTTTTTGAAAAACTGCTAGGTAATAAATAGAAGACAATAAGATTTTTATTTTCATTAGCGGCGCTGCTAGTCTGAGAAGTCAATGCAACAAAAGCACATGTCGAAAACAGCTTAAAAATATTGAAAAACAAAATGGACGTGTTTCAAAATAAAGTACAAAACCGAACCAAAGGTACGGGTGTGACCGTCGCAAATAAATCTAATAACGCTCCTCGCCGCCTCAAGGTGAAACTATCGCCTAATACGTGGGCGCTGTGTAGTCGATGTTGCCTGAAAAAGGGGACGAATATTGCGTCAGTCAAGTGAATTTACAGGCAGGTTCAGAGGTGCGCGATGAAATCAAATGGATCTTTAAATAGACGGGTGAGATTCTAAATATGATTACGAAGGGATTCTGATACGATATGCGGTGTTTCATCTCGTTTTAAAGTGCGTCTAAAAATACTACTCAGTGGGGCTGTAGGTACATTTGGCATTTAGTTATATTTAAGAATTATATTATATATTAAGCTTTTGTTTAGTTGGTCACTGATATACATACACACGTACATAAACTCTCGCCTGTATCACAGAGGGGTAGGCAGAGACCAGGGATTGCCACTTGCCACGATCCTGACAGATCACTTTCGCTTCCTCAACATTCACTAATATATCCAGAACTCATTTTGAAATAACACAATCTGCACTTTAGCTACATCCTGATTTAATTAGCTATGTACTTTTTTTTTATTAAGGACTCTATAACAGCAATTTGTCCTGTTTTATTTATTTGTTTTGTCTGATGTGTATTTAGTTTTCTTTCTGTTGGTGTGCATACTATATTACTCTATTACATTTTGCACCTATTGGGCTACCCCCTAAATATGCGTATCACCCTAAAAGTGATTTAAGCTACTCCGTTCTCCAAACCTAGAAGAAGGTAACTACCTGCATACTTAGGGTTGGGAGCGACGGGGTACACGCCACCTCGTACGAGGGGCCAGCTGTTCTTCTGGCTACATTACGCTTAAGGCTACAATCTGCAGTAATTTAGTCATCTATTTAGCAACATCCTGCATTTTCTCATCCTGATGCTACATCCTGAATCTACTGATCTACAACTTGCAAGTTATTTTAGCTACATCCAACGCATCAGTGTTTCGCGATTGGAGATATGCGGAGCCCCCCGCATATGCGTGGTCGGGGTGCGGGGCGCCGGGGTACGCTGGGTAGGAGCCTGGGTCTCCCACGCCTCCCTCCATCCTGTATTGTGCTACATAGCTACATCCTGCATGTTTTCATACTGATTCGCTACATCGTGTACTGGGCTCCACACTGGGAGTTATTTTAGCAGCATCCAATTCACCAGTGTTTTGCGGCTGGGAGAAGGAAAGCTCCGCATAGGCGGCGGCGGGGACGGGGGCCCGGGGTACGCGGGGCAGGAGCCCGGGTTCCCCGCGCTCCCCTGCACCTTTTACGAGGGGGGAGATCTTCTTGGCTACACTGTGCTTAAGGCTACAATCTGCAGTAATTTAGTCTCATCCATTAAGCTATATCATGCATTTTTTCGTCTTGCTACATGTAACTACAACCTGTACTGGGCTGCAAGTCCTGCAAGTTATTTTAGCTACATCCAACTCACCAGTGTTCCGCGGCTGGGAGAAGGGGGGCTCCGCATAGGCGGGCTCGGGGTCCGGGGCGCCAGGGTATGCGGGGAAAGAGCCTGGGTCCCCCGCGCCCCCCTCCACTTCGTACGAGGGGGCGAAAGCCGCGTCGGCGCCCACACGGAAGCGCTGGAAGGCGAAGAAGGCGCATACGACCTGGAAGTGGGAAGTTGACGTGAGTGAGGGTGTAAATTGAAATTTAAAATGCTTTGAGCTGGAGTTTAATTGCAATATTGCCGGGATTAAATAGACTATATTAATGTTATGGTTTCAAAACATACTACAACTATAAGTTCGCTCACATGGCTCCATACTAGATGGCGCAGCTCACATTGTACATCGCGAAATACTTTTTTTAACCGTCTACTCACCCAGGCGAAGATGGAGAAGAAACAGAAGGCGATAGCGCCCTGCATGTTATTGGCGGTGCCTGGCGGGGGATTAGTGGTCTTGCCCCAGGCGTTGGACAGGTAGCAGAAGCCCACGAAGTAGAGGAACGCCCAGAACGCTGCAAAATATGAGTAGAGTTGTCACTTAAGATGCTCCCACTTGACCTAGTTATAGCGTGAGCGACTCGCATACGCACATCGCACAATAACACGAGATTAAAAGTTTTCAAGACAGGCATAGATAGGATGGCTTTTTGTGTATCAGTAAAACTGGCGTTTTAGCAGATATCTAATTCTTCGATTTCGACTCTAGGTCCTTGGTCCGAGAAGAATAATGAAAAAAGTACTCTTGTATTGCCAAGAATCGTTTAAAGTATATATATAACCGACTGCCTCGTTGGTGTAGCCGTTAAGGCGCTTAGCTACCAAAACAGAGGTCGTGGGTTCGATTCCCACTGGGTGTCATCTGTACAAATGTACAGATGGCACCCAGTGGGAATCGAACCTCAGTCTGGGTGTATTTTCGTGTTTGTGATGCCCTTGCCTGGTTACCATAGCACAGGGTATCCTAGTTTGGGACCAGGTCAAGTGATTGTATAGTGTGGAAGTTTTTATTATGATTATTATTATGATTATTATTACTATAATGATAGCCCAGTTTACACAAACACATACGTAAACCTACATACCGTCGTCTTAGAGTGAAAACCTCGGAAATACAATTTTGAAATAAAATACATTTTTACGTTTCTGGAAAGAAAACCTCGTAGCGCATGTTCTGATTTCATTCCTATAATCATCCGATACTCATAACGCCATCTATGAATTGTCATGAGAACCTCGTAAATACTCGCGAACCTTAGTTCAGTGTGAATACCTTGTAGCGGACGTTTCGTTTTCTGTTTGAAAAAATATTATTCGGAATTTATCAACTAATATTGTATAATTGTGTGTTTTTGTGAAAACGGTAAGTACTGTTCATCTTTTAATTGTATTTTTGTGCAGATGAAACCAAAACTGTAGGATTTGTGACCAGTTTTCTATTTTATTAGACTGACAACCTCGTCAAGTTGCTCGATTTAGTTTTTTAACCTCGGAAAGTCATGTACGAGGTTTTCATTCGATTTGCACTGAGAATGAAAACTACGCATGGATGGTTACGAAGTAATCGTATTACAAGATAATTCTATGAAAACCCCTGACATGAGTAAACAAGATTATGCAGTAAGATTATTAAGATATATCACCTAAATCTAATTTATTGTTTGATAACTCATATTTTTACGTAATATTATGAGTGAAATTAATAAATAAGAGGGTTACATCTTATATTTTGGTTACGATTACCTCGTAAACGCACGTACTGAGTTTGCGAGGTTAAAAGTAATAATACGATTAACTCGAAAATGTACATACGAATATTTCTTTGAAAACTAATAAAACTAAACAAATTCAATTACTAGGTTTTTGTATTAATTAGTAGAAGGTATTTTATTATTTGTTTTAGTACAACATGCTGAATCCTGGTGATGGTAGATGTTCTCCTGAAATTGTTAAAAGCTATTATTCATTGCGAAGTGGGAAAAAAAAACGAAAATTAAATAAAGATGCGAAGATAGCAACAAAGATAAAGAAAATCGATGCAAATTCAAATCAGGAAGACATGTCTAACGATGTAGAACCGATTATTCAATCTTGTAATCAAACATCAAATGATTCCATACCAGACAGTACATCTGCGTTTATAGTAAATGACACGAGCTCTTGTGCAAAAAAACGAAATCCGATCACGCTTGCTGAATTATTAAATTGTACTGAAAAAATTGTCCCCAGTAAAGAAACTCTTCCTAAAATATCAAACGCCTCTGGAACACAAAACACTTCTCCTTCGTCTGTAAATGGTCTGGAAGATGTTAAACCCAACTTACTCGCTAAATTGTGTCTAGACGTGATAAATTCTGCTAAAAAAATTGTCACTCACGCTCAAAAAGCAAGTCTAGAAAATTCAATTTTTCTTAGCACCGACTTACTAGCTAATGATAATGAGCCCTCAACTTCAGTAGACAATTTCGATGAAGAGATGGGATGTTATATAGCAGAAGAAGTTACCCTGCTAAAGGATTCAGCGAAACAACCTTCTCTTAACACTTTGATGCACCAGGATTTGCAACAAGGGCCATCAGTGTCACCGAGAAGTACTCAAAATTATGTCGATTTGCTTTGCGCAATTGAGTCACCTCAAAATCTTTACGATGCTCAAGACGTTCCTCCTTTATGTTTTCAAGATCCAATGCTTAGTTGTGCTTCACCTCATTCAAATGACGGTGATTTCTCCCCTGATGATGGAGACCCCGACTATCAACCCAATGAATTAGCGAGACACTCATCGGCTGAATCTGTTGACTTAGAAAGAAACGAAACTGAGACTCATGAAAAACGCCGTCGTGCAAAAAGAGGAAGACCAAAGAAGGAAAGTTGGGTAAGTGAACTGAATAAAAATAAACGCATGAAGGGGGAGACTTATGAAGGTAGAAGAAAAACTGAAGAAGGATAAGTAGTTTTCGATATTCGCAGAAACGAACGTTCTATGAAATCTAGATGTGACCATACAGAAACAACAAAATATTTTCAATGTTGCAAAGTTACAGAGGAGAACAGGCAGACAAATTTTAATGATTTCTGGAAATTGTCCTGGCAAGGAAAGAAAGTTTGGATTCAAAAGACAGTTCATTGTCAAAGTGTGTCGAGACGGAAATGTGATACCGTTAATGCTCGAAGAGATCATACTTACAAGTACACAGTAACCACGCCTGAAGGACAGTTCACAGTTTGCAAAAAAATGTATTTGCACACTTTCGACATAGGGGAATGGACTGTCCATAACTGGTCACGGAACGAAGCTCATAAGACTCACATTTGTAACAGAAACAGTATAGTAAAAGAACAAGGAAGAAAACACTTACGAGATTTTTTGAGTATGTTGCCAAAGTTAGAGTCGCATTACTGCCGAAAATCCACATCTAAACTTTATTTAGAACGTATCTGGAACAGTAAACAAAGCCTCTACCGGGAATACTTAAACTATCTTACAGAAAAAGGGAAAGAGGACTGTAAAGTGTCAAATTTCATATTTTGGGAGGAATTTGACAAGATGGACCTTTCTTTGTTTTCACCCAAGAAAGACGAATGTGATATCTGTTGCGCCCATAGAGTCGGTAACATAAGTAATGAAGATTACAATGCACATATTTTGCGAAAGGATACGGCAAGGCAGGAAAAATCTTCAGATAAAAATATCTCCGATCCATCTGTGAAAGTTTTTACCTTCGATCTGCAGGCAGTTTTACTTTCTCCTGCATTAAACGCTTCAGCTCTCTACTATAAAACTAAACTAAAGGTTCATAATTTCACGATTTTTGACATGAAAACTTCTGAAGGGTATTGCTTCATCTGGCACGAGTGTGAGGGAGGCGTGACTGCTGATGAATTTGCCAGTGTTCTCTTCCATTTTTTGAACACTAAGATTGATGACACTGTTAGCCACGTTATTTTCTGGAGTGACGGTTGCACGAATCGAAACCGAAACGCCATCCTTGCCAATGCCTTGCTTCTTGCTGCGGTACAAAAATCTATAACTATAACCCATAAGTATTTAGAAAAAGGGCATACGCAAATGGAGTGCGATTCGATGCACGCAACAATAGAAAGAAAACTAAAAAACCGAGAGATCTATTCGCCAGCACAGTATGTTGAAATCTGTAAAACAGCCAGATTAACAAAACCCTACAACGTCATATACTTGCAACATACTTTCTTTCAGAAGTTTAGTTCTCTGCCGTATCTTAATTCTATTAGACCTGGAAAGAAAACTGGGGATGCAACAGTCTTTGATTTGGGCTGCATCGAATACCGCAGTAATGGCACAACTTTTTATAAAAAGGGACAAATCGAAGATTTCACACAGCTATCTAAAAGAATTAAAATGCCAGGCCAGTCTGATAGTATGCCGTTGTTATATGATTCCAGACTCCCTATTCCAAGAAGCAAGTACATTCATTTACAAGAATTAAAGACCGTGTTGCCTATTGATGTACACTCTTTTTACGACCAACTACCGCATCAATGCAGTGAACATAGACGGAATAACACTTGTACATGCAGAAGAGTAGTATTGCCAGAATAATTGTTACTATCACTTTTTAATTACAACAACAATTATAGTAGCTATGTAGTAGCTGTTGAATTTACTACTACTGCTACTACTCAAAAAACAATGTGATATTAACTGAATTTTGATTAGGCATGTACCTATTAGATTAAAGGTGCAAGTTGGTAGCCGACTGCACGCAGCAGCAGCAGACGGTCGTCGCGACACTACCGGTTTGTATGTATTTCTATGAAAACTTGGTGTCGCTTGGTGCGGAACGTATTTCATAGAAATGCATACGAACCCGTAGTGTCGCGAAGACACGTCGTCTGCTGCTGCTGCGTGCAGTCGGCTACCAACTCGCACCTTTAAGTATAAAGCAAGTTAAGGACTCGAATCGTTAAGACTGAAATGCCTTAAGAGTTTACAAATTGTTAGCCGGTGTGCTTTTTATGTTTTGTACTGATTTTACAAACTGTGAGCCAATGTGCAATTTCAGTTTGGTACTGATTATGTTAACAGAATATTTAGGTTACCTACCTTTATGTTTTTCTAAGTAAATGCTATAATTTCCAATGTCACGCATCATTAAAACTCTAAGTTAAGTTATGTCAACCTCATAACGTTAATTTTCCTAATTTTTTATACGTTAATATTAACTTCACGACAATGTATGAAGAACAATAATTATATTATGTAGTAGCTGTTGAATTTATACTACTGCTACTACCTAAAAACAATGTGATATTGATTAAACTTTGAATACCTATTAGATTTAAATATAAAGCAAGGTAAGGACTCGAATTGTTAAGACTGAAATACCTTAAGAGTTAACAAATTGTTAGCCATTGTGATTTTTAAGTTTTGTACTGATTTTTTAATTTGTTAGCCAGTGTGCTTTTTTATGTTTTGTACTGATTTTACTAACTGTAAGCCAGTGTGCAATTTCATTTTGGTACTGATTATGTTAACAAAAAAGTTAGGTACCTATATGTTTTTCTAAGTAATAAAGTTTTTCTAATGATCCTATTCTATAACAAACTGTAGAGACTGACCTTACGCCAATTACTTTGATATTATTATCTATGGAAAAAAGATATCGTTCTATAAACCGAATTAAGTGGTTTTTTTTTTAAGTTTTTACTATTCCGTAAGTTCATTTGGAAGAAATATAGGTATTACCAGTTGAATGTTATGGTTAAATACATCTTTTAAATTAAATAACACATCTAAATAAAGATAATTATATGAAAACAAACGATTTTTACTTCTTCGTATTAGTGAAAACCTAGTACATGCATGTGTTATGCGGAGTTTTTTATAAGAAAACCTCTGAAGTAGCATTATATGCATTTTGGGCAAACATATTAAACTTATCATTGAATAATATGAAAAGTCATTAAATTTGTAAGTAAAATGGCACAGAAATAGACAATGTGTGGTACAAAAAAGTTTCAGGACGCAGTTTTTTCTTCCTCCTGAAAAGTTACATCTTTTGCACTCACGAGTTTTTCACTCTAAGACGACGATACATACGTACGTAGCCAGGGGGTATAGGCAGTAACCAGGGTTAACAACTTGCCACGATCCTCACAAACCTCTTTCGCCTCATCAATATTCAATTAACGTTTCGGTACAAAAATAAAATCATGCAATATCTGGATTCCCCGCCACACTACTGACCTCCACCGCCTTAAGTTTGACGAGCACTTTCAAGCTTTTAAGCGGTCGCTGCGTTATTTACAGGCCAAGACGTCATACGTTACGTGTCAGAGAGCTACTCTGGCACCTAAAGTATAAAGTCTGAGCTATAGAGCTAGATTGTATTTTCTCTGTCGCTCTAACAAACAAGCTACACATTGTGCCAAATGGAGGTTCAATTTTAATAAATGATGTATCTATGAAATAAAATATCATTATTTTTTGTAGATAATAGAGAGCACTTTGCACTAAAAAATACTATGGGTAGACTTTTCATAAAAAATTATAGTAATTATATTCAAATTATACCCAGAAGAGACCACCGTAAATTACTTTTTTGTCTAAAATAAAGACAAAAACCGGCCAAGTGCGTATAGGGTTTAGTTGGCCGTCAAAATAAATATGCGGATTTAGATTGATATGATAAAACTTTATTGCACACGAAAAACAGTACACGAATACGAGATTACATGTCCAAAGGCGAGCTTATTTATGTACAATAAAGTGTTCTCTATCTTTATCTATCCATCTCTATCTCTTATTTCTGTGAGAGATTTCTTCCAGCAAACCTTGGGGAGCCGGACTGGAGGTGCAAAACGGGTCTATGCACGTGCAAAACATACTCTACACAACACAATATACACTTACACAGATAACTATATAGTACTAATATAAATATCTACCCAAAAAAATTCTATTATGAACATATTGTTCACGGTTTAACTAATAAAATAAAAAAAAACAAAATGAAATAAAAATTAAATAAAATTGTTAAGCCATGAACTTTAAACTTTATCGTTAACTTCATCAAGTAATTTTTAATGGAATTTGTATGAAGTTTTCCTTTTATAAGCTGATCGATGACTACTGGACAGGGGACCGAGGGACAAATAATTGCGCTTTAAAGCTAAATACTTCGCAACCGTATCCCGGAATGGAAAAAAGGTTACAAATTTGAATTTTTTTGTAAAAACTTTATCATTGACTAATGAGTATTTGTATTTGTAAAAAAATGTAATTAGCTTTTTGTTTATTACAAAAATGTATATTATGCTAACTCAAGCTTAAATTTTTCCTTAAAATAAAATAATATTTTTAAATCACAAATATAACCATTCGATCAACGAGCCTATAAATAGGTACAAAACTTTCTTGGGATATCTCCTCTTCTACGTATACAACTTGGAACTGATATTTAGTACATAGTGTACAAAAACAAATACAGACCGGCAAAGAGAAGCCAATGAGTTTCCAATAATACAGATAGAGTTTGAAATTAAAAGCCACGTAACCGAGTAGAGTGCACGAAGGTTAGTGTGCTGACGACCGTAGAAAAAGATGGGGCAAAGAAACTAAATATAATTATGTGTAATTTCCCTTTTTGGGTTCCGTAGTCGAAGGGTGCCAAACGGGACCCTATTACTAAGACTTCACTGTCCGTCTGTCTGTCTGTCACCAGGGTATCTCATGAATTGTGATAGCTAGGCAGTTGAAATTTTTACATATGATGTATTTCTGTTGTCGCTATAACATCAAATACTAAAAACAGAATAAAATAAATATTTAAGGGGGGCTCCCACACAACAAACGTAATTTTTTTGGCGTTTTTTACCCATTAGATATTTATATTAATACCCCGGTAATGCGTTTCCGTGGGATAATATTTATTTTAAGTTTAAAATAGATGGCGTTGTGCGAGCGAACGTTGTGTTTTAAAAATAGATGGCGCTGTGCAAGAATCGTATAAACGGATTCTGTGACGGTACGAAGTTCGCCGGGACGGCTAGTGTACGAAAATTAGGTCACATTTTGAGCTCAATAAGAATCTTTCAGTCCGATATAAAGTACCTAAGACCAGAAACACCGAAAAAAGAACAGCTTGCGACCATCTTACTGTCACGATCACGATGGTTCTTATAGCATTGGGACGTAAGTGCCAAAATTACAAGCCCTGCATTGACACATTTGGGTCAATCACACCATGTACATTAAGATGTCAATGACATAAGATCAAGGCTCAAACGATATGACCTTTAGGTCAATTTGTTGTAGCTGACTGTAAGCATTGAATTACGCTGTAGGTAAACTAAATTCTTTGATGGCGTCCTTCGACAGCATTACCGTTAGCATAGGAAAGCTAGGACTCATTGATTGATTTATATATGGTGTTTCTGGACAGGCCTGTGAAGGATTCTGTTCATCTATACAAATACATTTTATTATAAGACCAATTCCGAAGTATCAAAAATATAAGGGGATTTTTTACAT
Organism: Yponomeuta evonymella; assembly: GCA_963969515.1. Taxonomy (NCBI): domain Eukaryota; kingdom Metazoa; phylum Arthropoda; class Insecta; order Lepidoptera; family Yponomeutidae; genus Yponomeuta; species Yponomeuta evonymella. The sequence goes on from OZ018354.1 coordinate 5,130,641, forward strand.
CGTACATAGATACTAAGTAATTACATTTTCACTTATTATTTCTGTGCAAACGGTTATTTCGGGAAATCATCATCAGCCATTTGACGCCCACTGCAGGACATAGGCCTCCCTCATGGTTTTCCAAGCTTCCCGGTCTTGTGCCTCCCGCATCCAGCGACTCCCCGCCACCGTAACCAGGTCGTCAGACGGTGGGGGGCCTTCCCACACTGCGTCGCCCGGTCCGCGGTCGCCAGGTCAGAACTTTTCCGCCCCAACGGCCATCAGTTCTCCGAGCTATGTGTGGCACCATATTACCAATATTTTTTGTTACGTGGCCATTTATCATGAAACATACGTACGCTCGCATCCACCGTCAGAAAGCATCTAGTGAAATGGCCGTTTTCTAGTAAAATGGCTTAGAACTTAGCCAACAAAACACGGAAATTCCGAAAATGCATGTTAATAATTGATCGATAGAAAGTGTAAAATTATGATAGACAAGATAAAAAGTATTTATTCGCGAGTATCAGTTAAATATGAAATTTTTCAATTAAAACATATTTTTGACTTCGGTTGTGGCTTTTTCGGTTGCAGCGATGTGTTGCTATTAAAAAAAATTGTTTGTTTACCTATAGCTCCGGAAAGGAGTATACTACACTTCGAAATACGTCAAAGTGGGTCACCAGCGAGATTCAAAGCTTTATGACTCTTTAACGGTGAGAGGTTTAACTTTATTGACTGAGTCTCACTTTACTGGCCTCTTTCATTGACGTTTTATTTTTAAGAAATATTGCATTTCCAGCACTTCCGTGGTTACTAAACGCCGCTTGAATAAATAATTTGAAAATAACATTAAATTCTTAACAAAGGTTAGCTGGAAGATAGTGCTACGTAGCATTAAGGTCGAATATGTGCAAAAGCTTGTTTTACATACATAAACTTAAGCCTGTATCCTAGAGGGGTAGGCAGAGACCAGGGACTGCCACTTCAAAGGATAGACCAACAGCCCGAGGGTCGGACGATGTGATCAGGGCCTAGATTCTGTTAATGCATTGTAGTAACATGACAACTGCATGAACATGGCGGTTTTCATTTCATGGCTGCTTTAAGTCTACGCGGGCACACCCATCAAACCTTCTAGGCGTCAATGGTACGAAAAAACACGTCACGTGACCCGACAGTGTCATTATACTACAATGCACTAACAGAATCGAGGCCCATGTCGGCAGAGGGCCTGTGGATGCTAATGGCGAGAGACCGCGAAAGATGGCGGGATGGGGAAAAAGTCTGCTGGGGCAGAGGTGGCTGATGATGATGATGATGCACCGCCGACCTAAACACGAGTGAGAAGTTAATTACCACCTATTAGGGTATTTCATGTTGAAATGCACAAAAAAAAATTTAATATAAAAAACTTATGTCTGATGAATAAATAACCAATGCCAAATAACAAGAACATTGGTTATTAAATTAGGGGTTGAAACATGAACTTGAACTTTTTTTAAGTTTAAAATGGGAACCAAAAGCGGAATTTGGGTATAACAGGTGCCTAGTGGTGAGTTTTTAGGAGCTCTGCTCCCTTCAAAGGAACAAGTTATGCTTAAAAAACCTTATTGTTTCTCAACCAACGCCTTGTATAGGGAAAGTGGTCAAATGCGAGTGCGCCAGTTATTTGTTCGATTGGCTGTACTTACAAAACATAAGCACAAGCCGGAGCCCTCCTCCTCAAGAAAACCCCCAAATTTGTAGTTGGTGCCCAGTTTCATGACCAGCACATATATTTTGGGCACCGACTCCAAATGATACTTCTACAATACCTGTAGTGTTTCGAAGTTGGTTTTTATTTAAAAATTTTTAATGGTTTCCACATCTGGTTCGTTTACATCTAAGCAGAATGGAATGAAATTAAATAACACACATGCACAAGCTTGACGCAACAATCTGAACTTACCAGAGAATCCCAAGTCAGCCAGGACATAGTGCTTCCGTGTCTTCACCGAGGACATCTGCTCGAACAGGTATTCCCCAGCGATGAAACCGATGGAGGCTACGAATGCGATCACTGAGATGCCCACACCGTAGTTACACGCATTCGTGTCATCGTTGTACACACAATACTCCAAGGAGTCTTCCTTCTTGACGTACCAGCCCTTGGCTGATATGCAGCCCATAACGATTACACTGAAGAGCTGTTTGGGAATTTTTGAAGCTGTTTATTTTGTATTAAGGGGCTCCATGCCCACACTAATGCCACCAAAATTACATCTTTTTTACATATAATTTTTGCAAAAAGTGTCAAGTCTCTCAATCATGTTAATACTCACAGAACCTAGGATTTTAGTCCCACAGGTCTGGACTAATATGCCAAAAATGGCTGTTTTTGTGTTGTGTGTGTGTGTTAGGCCAAATAACTAGGATTAACACTAAATTATTTGTCTTAAATTGACTAGGTACTTGATTAGGTAATTGGGATAGTTTTAGTGCTCTAGGTTCTGTGTATTGGGTAGAGAAACAAAATTGTACCTATTAAATATAATACAATGGTTACACCTTCGTCATGTAATTACTTTGCATGATTTTCAAAGTCATTCTGGGGTTGAACACGGTGATAATATTGTATGCAGTTCCACCTTGTTTTGTTTATTGATTTCTCAAGGATTTTCAAGTGCAAAACATGTTGAGTGTTATGTGTAACAAATGACTTACCCAGCATACGGCCCTGACTATGACGGGAGGTCTTTGTATGAACTGTTGAGGGTCGAAAGCCCCACCAGCTTTTCCACCTCCGTACGCGCCTGTGCTATCCATTCTCGTACTTTTAATCAAACTGTCACACGAAACAACACTGCACCTAACTGCCCATATATAGTAGATCTTAGTCAACCACCTAGATCGTCTGATATATTTTATTTTATCGATCGCGCAGGCGACATTCGTTCAAGACTTGACAACAGCAAATGTTTGATGTGAAGTTAGCAGCGTTTTTTTTTCAGTATTTTCCTTTTTGACATCGATCTTCTGTTCTACGCTCTGATTGGTTCAATACATTAAAGTGACGTTGAATTGACCAATAGCCACCCAGCTGTACAGTTTTCCTTTTTTCCTAAACTGGCAGACATGCCTGAATATAAATGCAAGAAACTGTCACTATCAAAGCATGATGTTAGGTATGGCGAAACATCATTGGAAATTCATACGGCAATGAAAGAGACAAAAGCAATAAAAGCCACAGAAACGAAAGAGACGACTAAGTCAGTCTTGAAAGCGACTTATCCATGCTTGTTGTTAAAAGGTTACGTTTATTTGGGTCAGCGTTTACGAAGTTCGCTGAAATGAACAAGAGGAAAACTCAGAGAAGAAAAATCCAAAACCGGCCAAGTGCGAGTCGGACTCGCGCATGAAGGATTCCATACCATTACGGTTCATGAGATACAGCCTATGGTGACGGACGGACGGACAGCGGAGTCTTAATAATAGAGTCCTTTACCCTTTGGGTTTGGAACGCTAAAAAGTGGATCATGGATTTTACTTTTCGTCGGCTTATTGCAAGAACTCATTAACCGACATATTCACTATTGGGAGAAAAAGGACTTTTTAGTTCGTGTTAGTTAATGGTTGTGTTTCCTCCTCCTTATTCCCTATAACATCGTTAAAATAATGTCTGATACTAAAACACCACTATTGTATCATTGTTCAATACATCTCTATGTCCATACCTTAAAAAAAGCGGTTAGTGAGCTTTTGCAGTTAATGACTTCTTGCAATAAGCCGACGTTTTAACGTAAAGGTAACATAAAACTTTCGCCACTGCATGTTGATTGTTGAGCTGGAAGTCGTTAGCATCGCAGGATCGATTCTTATGCCTAGTTTACACGTGTTAAGAAGTGTGATTTAGTACGCAGTTTTAAGTGGTCTTATTGCGTACGTCGACGGCACATCAACCTTTACACGCATGCACTGAGGAGGTGTACCACGACCAACACCCGACTCTACTCCGGGTGACTTTGCAACAAAAATGTAAAGGTTGACCCGCTGTCGACTGTACTCACCATGTCAACTGTTCATAATTAGGTATACTTTGGTCTTTGCATCTACGTAATGAGATGATTTATGCAGCGTCCAGTAGCACCTTCGCTGACACTAGATGGATGAAGGGACCACTCGGACGCTGCGGTGCCTGGGATATTGTTTTTTAGATGGAGTAGGCTTGCCCAGCACCTATACTATCCTGACAGCTAAGTCGGCCTAGACCACGGGAAAGACAAGTCAATACCTTTTGCGGAGCCAACCAAGCCGCGGGTTTCCTCACGATGTTTATCTACACCGTTAGCTTGTGGTATTGCTACTAAATACGCACATTTTCGTAACTTTGAAAATAAACGAAGTCATAGGTACATGCTCGCACTGGGAATCGAACCTGGGTTCTCGTCGCACTGGTCTACCACCGCTTCATAATTATACCTATTCACTAATTATATATTTGTTCATCCTAAATCCTAACTTTAGTTAACGGGATCGTTCTAAAGTTTGTAAAAAAAACTATGTCACTGTTTTGTTTTGGTGGATTGTGATTTATGCTAAAATTTTGCTAAATGCTACAAATTGCAAGGCCCTGTAGAATTACAGAGTGTATTTCGTAAGGAAACTTAGATTACTGGACTTACTCAGAGATCACGTTTATTTGTTGCGAGAGTATTGAAGTTTACATTTCTCTGAAACACCCTTTAAGTGTAATTTTAATAGTCTATCCTAGTCTTTTTCTTTCTCTTTTCGATTATTTTAACAGATTTTGAGGAATTGAGGAGTTTCAGGAATAGTGTTTTTATAAATAAAACCGATTGTCTACCGGTTGGATTAGAAAACGTTAGCAGTTTTTTAATGGAATGTCTATTTAGTTTTGCCTCCCTCCTATACGGTATAGGTATTCTCAGAGAGGTGCCCACCGTGGATTGGCCATTTGAAGAGCTGAGGTATGTGAACCACTCAGGCATCCTCAGGATATTGATAAATTGAAGTAATTTTTGGTTCTAATTCGTAAGGTCAACTTAAATTAAACAACAACACATTAGGTACAAATATATTTTATTCAAATAAAATGACATACAACATAAATGAACGTTTAGGTATAGTGTATTGTCGATACAATTAATAATTAGAACGTAATTAAAGTAGGTTCAACACAAAATATTAAGTAACATGATACTGCCGTCACAATGAAATAATTTTGACTAGTTCAATATAAGAACAAAATATAATGTAGGCAGGAAAACATTCCTTTCATTTGAAATTAAGGACACATAAGTGACATTACAAGGAAATAAAGCACCATTTATACAATTGTCAATAGTGCTAACTAAATCAACTAATGTTTAACAAAATAAGTGACGGCAAAACTAGTGATTGTTGTGTTCTACATACCTACTTAAAATGTACTGACAGTACTAGTACACTTTAAAATTATTATAAACGTTTATGTAGGATATACAAAAAAAGTTATGCGATAGTTACACAATTCAAGATTGTCTTGTATGAAAAGGAGACTGTTTATAAAATGTAGAAACACTGATCTATGTATTATTGACTATGTACAAAGATGTATAAGCTTATACAATAATTTATTGCGCTACATTTTGTTTAGTATGCTGTTAGGTATTTGTTTGTTACATTGATGTTATTAATTATTATCACGAGGATTAAAGGTAGGTAAGTATGTGCTAAAAGTTCTAATAATTTCGTAATTAGTAATGACTTCGATAATTAACTTTTTTATAAAATCCACCAAATCAGATAATTCAGAATTGTCAGATTTTATATTCTTGGTCTAAGCACAATTATCAATTCATTATTTATACGTACTGTTTACTTTTTAATTATTTTTATGGCCTCTAGATATCACGTTCTCTATTTTGGACATTACATTGCTAAAAGTGAAAAATATTAGATACGCGAAATCATAAATCTACATGTCAAAATTTACTGCTATGTTCAACATTTAAAGTTCATTTTACCACGTAGGAAAATTAAATTGCGCATAGTATACAAGTTCATGTTGTACTATCGTCAGTTTTATTGTAAAAACATGTATACTTAATGTACAAATGAGTAAAAATATGTTTTGAGATCGAACGAAAGATTATTTTATCGTTTCAGTAATAGAATTTTGTTTGCAAGTAGTTATTAAAAGTAGGTAGAATTGGGCTTGGGTATTTGAAAAAGTTTATAAATGAAAATGTTTAAATGACGTCTTGGTAAAATATTTTCTTAGATAAATATTGATGATAATGTCAACATACAATGTATACGAATCCTACAACTATTTTATATGACGTCTAATGTACATTTACATAACTTCTAATGTTTCACGCTATATCTAAGGCTACCTTTTATTTTGTATAAATTCTACCTAGGTCTATTCTACTTACCCCGAATATTCTACAATTTAATGTACATCGGAAACTTACTAGGTTTTATGTTTGAAACTTTTAAATATGTATATATTTTTTTATCTACGGTATAATTTAAGTAAGACCATTATTTACATAAAATAGCCTTATCGCTTGCTTTTGGATCCGACTTTAAGCCTAACATCTTAAATTAAAATTAGCCAAATCAATAAAATCGTTAACACAACATTTTAGTGACACAGATGAGGAACTAAGTTAATTAATGATGACGAAAATCCCGAATGAATATTAAGTATTATAATGAAAAAAATCTATTTGCAAGTAATTTAATTAAAATTATAATTTAATTATGTCAAAGTACATTTTAGTACCAATTTATACGTAGGTACTAATACAGTACAAACGTTTTTTTTAATGTAAATCATGTTTGGGCAGTTTGCTAAAAAATATTACCATATAAGGTATTTACTATTTTACTGGCAAGACTGTTCAAGGTAGACTTACAGAAGTGTATTTAATAAAAGCGCGTCCCGGCAGCCACAATCCGCTGCCAAACTCTTAAAGATAAGGCTGTCTTCAGACTGTGCTTTCCGACTTCCTATTGACATTTCACGAACCCAAAATGTCAAACTTTCTTTTACGAATTTAGTCCTTGACGTTTTTCCTCTTCCAACATGGCGTCTAGTTCGTCCGTCAGGTTGGCAAGCATGTTTCCTATGTCATTAAGTACATCGCCCGGTTCCGTGGAGGCTTTCCCTTCGTCTTTATGCTCTGGGAGTGAGTGGGGCGTTGATGGCTTGACGTCATTGGGCGGTCTGGGCGGGATGGTGGACAAACCCATGCCTGAGCGGCTGTAGTCCACGGTGTGTGGTCGGCCACCCATCTGGCTGCGGTTCTGCTTTATCGTGCCGGCGTTTTCGTTCGCGAACGGAATGCTATCCGACTCTGTACTGGAACTCGACTGTGGGAGGAGATATTTATGGTTAGTATTAACGGCAGAAACAGTAAAACTAGGCGTGACATCAACGACGAGGTATATTCTTGATGTAGGTACAATTAAGTGTTCTCTATCTATATCGACAGAGTTGATAATTGTCGAAGTTTGCGAATTGTTGAGGTTACATTTCTGTTCTAGATATCCCTATTAAGAAATGTTTCCTCCTGTTGGCTCAAGACATAACATTTTACAAAAAGTCAAACAAGATTACTCAGTACATAGTCTCAATGTCATTTGCAAATGGCCTTAATTAAATTTGAGATTACTGAGTTTTTTTGTGTAAGCTAAAGCAATCCAGAATGTGTGGCAAAAACTTGATTCCATAAAATCTTCTCGAAAACATCGCAAAGTTACCCCCAACTCTTACAATAAACAGCTGTTACTCAACAAATAATACAATGAATTAGATCACGAGTCGTACCTTGAAACTGGCATCGGATCCCGTGCGCAATTTTTCCTCCTCATACCGCCGGGGTGGAGACGACGGCGCCGGCGGCGGCGGCAGAAGCCCCGTACTGTCCAGTGACACCGACAGCGAGTCAGAGCTCGGGTACGCCGGCAGGCTCAACGGGAGACTCTTCTCAGGGTGAATCTCGACAGTTGTCTGTCCAAAGCGCGAGAACGGAGCGTACTGCGAGCTTTGTCTTTTTGGGGGCTCCGGCGGTGGTTTCCTCGCCACGTGAGGGCTAGCGCCGTACGCCACGCGCTGCAATCTAGCCGAGTAAGCTATCTCATCGTAAGTGTAGTCCGGGGACTTGTCTCTGTACGCTGGCGTAGCCGTAATCTTGGCTACCGGTCGCGGACGGACCAGACCTCGAGGGCGGGGTAAAGTGCCGCCTCCTTCGTAGGAATTATCATTTGTAGGTGTTATGTCTCCGTCGTCGTACGACCGGCGCCACTGTTGCCCATAGTAAAACGCGTCTGGGGAAAAGGTCGTGTGTGACTGCCGCTCCGAAGGGTCTTCGAGGCTTTCCAGTGACTTTCCGCGTGGGTGACGGATCTGTTGACAGTTCGGGTTTGAGGTTAGGTTTTGTGCGGGTAGTTTCGAGGTTAGGTGGTGATGGTTTTTTACATGGGTGATTGTTATTGCTTTTTAGATACATAGATTAACAATATTTTATTTACTGTTTCATGCCGAGTGTTACCCATATTTAGGCTTTCAATTATCTACGTCATTGTCGTTAAACTGTTTAACACATCAGGATAGGCACTTATGTTACATAGATATAAGTGTTTTAAATATATTGCATTTTTAAACAGTCATATTAATTTATAAAATGATCTAATATACCATGCAGGCGAAATATTAATCAATCAAAGGTAGGTCATTATTTATTAGTAAATTTTACTTAAATACAATCTATAAATACTTTGCACTTTAGTAAGCTTGTAATATAGAACCATCAACACATTTGTCACACAGAAAATAAACAAGAACACACGAACAACATCAACAACAAACAAGACTGCGTTGAATAAAAACTGGTGCGGAATAAAAAAAAGGCTCTGTGCGTGAGGGTGCGTTTCAAAGTCGAACATGTGCATAGGTACACTTTCCATACCTGAATGGGGACGAGGTCTGTGGCACATAGGGTCGATTGTAACGCATCAAAGTTTAGGTCGGGGGGTTTACGGTAACTCCTCTGCTGCCACGGCTGGTACGTATGCAGCTCCATCGGATATAAATCCTTTTTTTGTGCGAGTTGGTGTTTGGAAAAGAAAAGAAAAGAAAACATTCACATGCTGCTTGGCTAGTGACTGTATGAGGTGGATGCGGTATGGACATGAGGTCTTGGGTTGGACGCAAGACGAAGCCGTTGCCAGAACTGTATGTTGCGAACTTTTTGGACGCAATTTATGTTCCTTTACGGCATCGGTGTTAAAGTATTGCTAGCCTTTTTTCAGGCGTCTTTGCAGCAATCGGCCAGCGTCCAGCCAGAAAACTAACGATTGTGGTGACAAATGGAAGGTAACATCGACTTCTAAAGTCTAAGCGAAAATGACGACACTTTGGATCGCACAGGGGAAACAACAATTTCGAAATACCTTTTCTCTTATGTTTCTAATTTTGGCCATTTTCCTTGTAAAGGTTTTTAGGAAATTTCCCCACAACGTGTCCAGTTTGTTCGCTCAGCAAAGTAACGTTTCCAGCAGTTAAGAAAATGCTAAATTGACACGTAAGGAGCTAACATAAAAAGCTAAATGTCTTTATTATTAGCTGAGCGGAAATCAATAAAACGTTAGGTAGATGTTGTTAAAAAAGTTTCTTCAAAATAATTATCAAAGCAAGTTAGTCAGTAACTAGTAAGAGTTTAATATTTTGTTAGGTTAGAAATACAAGGAATTACAATATTTCTAATCTAGTTATTTGGTTGGCGAATTGATAATACCTAATAGTTGATAAAGAAATGATAAATGAGATGATGATATGAGATGATGAAACAAAATAATAATTATAAAAAAATAATCATCAGTTGAAATTCAATCTCAAAAAGAAAATACAAAACAAATTTTACAAGTGGGAAGTTTGCAACATTTCAGTGACGGCCACGAATTCGTATAACAAAAATTAGTTTTTATAAAAATTGAGACCATAAAAAAGCAAATTTTCTTGAAACACCCGGCGACGTGACGCGTCATTTACGGCTTCCGCCATACAAAATAAATAAAAAAAACCAATAACAAAATGGCCGCCGTCGGAAACGCAAAATCTCAAGAGAATATAGTCCTAGGACAAGACCATCTAGCAAATGAAAATGATTCAATCGAATACTGACCTGGCCAGGCTGGAGTCTGGTAAAGTCCAGGGAACCTTGGTTGCTGATACTCCGTTTCCCCGCGCGAATGTCTTTGACTCTCTTTATGGCTAAGAGGATTTTCTTCTGGTGTCCGAGGCGTACTATGCCCATATCTTCTAGATCCTGTAATTCAATAAGTTTCTTTGCATTTGAATGTGTGAACGGTTTCATTTTGCTTTCCCTGGCAATGAAAACGTGTTGCGCGCGGAAAACGGAATGTTTTCGCAGGAATCGGCATTTTTATAAATTACTACCAAAATTTGTCGTAATCAGCCCACCGCCGCCCTCTGCTGATTTGGTATAACTCATCACATATTTGGACAAAATGTCGGATTATTTTTAAAAATTTGGTAACAGTGATTCTAATTTGGAACTCAGTGTTTGTATAAAAAAAACTCTTTTAGGCTATTATAACGAGATTATAACAGTCGTTCGAATTTGAAACTGTGAAAGCAGAAAACGACTTCATGGAGAGAACAGCCATTGAAAATTTGTTCTTTTAATTAAACCTCCATGAAACGACCACAATAAAATTGCCTAGAAAAAAATTAAGAAGGAGCTAACTTCGTACGGGTTAGTGGTCTCGTTCCAAAAGTTCTCGTTTGAAAGAGATGGACATGATTATGATTTTCCTTACCTCCCAAGCTAACTGTGTGACGTCATGAACGGTGCGGTAGCCTTGGGCTACCAGCGCTGGACCGTATTCCTCGAGTCTCAGCAATCGCAGCCATTCTTCTAGGGAACCCTGCAACAGAGAAACATTCGACGTTTTAGCCAATGAACCTAGTAGAGGCAACTTCCCATACAAGTTTTGTATCGCATAAAGTCTATAATGAGCGGGTGCCGTAACGTACTCGGTTAACACGATTTATTGGATTTTTTACGAAAACGTCTCAATAGGAATAAAAGTGCCATCTAGTATTCGGAAAAATTTACAAACTATTTGAAAATACAAAATGGTTGGAGTACGCTCAGCTTTTCTCGCTAAGTTCTGCAAAATTTTTATTTTGCGACTCCAAAGATTTTTTGGAACATCTCTAGTACGTGACGTGACAAGTATCAGTAACAGTTGGATGAGGGTGGTCCATCAGAGAATAATGTGATGTATGCCATGAGGGTCTTTGATTACGTGGACATCAAAAACAGCAAGGCTCAGCAAATAAAATTGTGGTAGGTATGATTGATGTGTGTATGTTTGATACGCCCTGCCATTCTGTGTTTGATAAATGTACCCAGAAATAAAACACTCCTTGGACGCTAATGCCTAGAGCAGTCAAATCATCGGGCTGATGATTTTTGGGATTGGTGCACCCTCTTGCTTTTTTCCCTCTTTCGTTACGCGGTTTCTTACCGGAATATAGTCCGGCAGGTTTTCAGGCACGTTGAGGTTGGCCAGCTCAGCCTTGAGCCGTTTGCGGTGGTTCGGCTTCTTGATACCGACAGCAGTCAGGTCCTCGGGCGTCATTCGCGTCACGGTGGGCAGGTCGTAGCCGGCCTCGACGAAGAGACGTGCGTATTCCTCCATCTGGAGGTCCGCTAACCACGCGTGGATTATGTCCGCGTCCTGGAAATGTGTTTCGTGGAAGGTTAAAGCGATTTCGATGTCGGTGTGTCGGCATGAAAGGTCAAGCTTGAGGATATTGGATAACCTGACTACCTGAGGTGGTTGGTGTTTCAGAATCTATGATATTTTATCACGTTAAATACCTAGATACGATTATATGATGCTACTTATTTACTAACCTATCTAAGTTACGCAATTTATCAATGTAGATAGTTTGGAGTGAGATCAGTTTTGATATGTCTATCTATAGTAATTTAACCAAGCCATAAAACCAAAAAGGGCTTGTGTCCTACAGCGGGGCATTTATAGGGTGCTTAAGCCCATATCTTATAATCAACCAAAAATCATACTAACCGGCAACCCTTGCGCGATCATTGCGCGGACCCTATCAACTGTATCCCCGCAATGGCACGCGGAGTGGTGGTGGTGCGGAAGACGCCCCGAGGCCCTGCCGCTGTCTAGGGATGCTGATGAGTGTCTCGAACCTGAACCAGCTGATCCAGAGGACGAGCCGGGGCTGTCACGGCCGGGACTCTGAAATTGGCAGGAGTTCGAGTTAATGGCTTACCGCATGCATACCGCGTGCACTTGCACTTGCACTTGCCACCACTGTTTTAAGCTATAACCGTTAAAATACTTCAAGAGTAACACGACGGAATTAATATATTCAATGTTTATTAAAGTGGTTATTAGATGGCAGGCATAAGCAGCATCCTTCATACGTAGTAAGTAGGCAACCATTAAGTCCGTCATGTTATTCCTGAAGTCTTTTAACGTCACAATTCAGATTATTGCAAAACGCATACCTTCTTCCGTAACTTACTCGGAATGAATGGGGAATCAGGTTGAAGGTACAGCTCCCGTCTACCAACCTGTGTCATGTCGATCCCTTGGTCATCGCTGAGCGCTAGCTGATGGTGGTAGTAAACTGCCGCTTTGTGCGTGAGCGGCTGCGCGGGCGGCGGGAATGTGAATGTGCCGCCACCAGCCGGGCTTTTGCCGAGGCTGCCGCTTGCGCCGGAGACTCCGGAGACGCCCGACACCGTGCTTCCGTAGTCCGAGTGATCATCTGAAAGCGTGAGATAAAAAATTTGGTTTTTGTGCGGTATCAGAAGTGGGAGCCGCTTGGAAGTGAAATTAAGCATAATGCTGATAGGAAATTGGCTCCAACAGTTCTGGTCGATTTGGCAATGGGGTTTAGCATTAATCCCTGGTAGCACTTCCAGTTAATTAGGTTAGTTACAGCACGGATACAGTAAGGTCTCTATCTTGTTAAGGACACATTTTATTCCTGGAACAGACATTTCACTATTTCACGATTTCAGGAGTCCTGAAGCATATAAGAAAAATCTATATCATTTCAAGCTTCCACCGAGTTCAATGTATTTAATTGATTTTTCAACTTGGGTGTCAAAACTTGGGTATCCCATGTGGCAAAATCTTTCAAAAGCTTTCCCAGTATCGAGGTCCGACTAAATTGGTCGGTAAAAGCACTGGCACGGTAGGTATCCCAGAGGCGCGGTTTCAAATCCATTTTTGGCCCGGACTTTTTCTCTCTACGTGATTTTTTTTTCCATCGAGATGATGGCTACAAACCTCGTGTGTGCGACGGCGTGTCCGGCGGCTGCGGGTAGGCCTGCTCCTCGCACGAGGCGTAGCCCTGCGAGCCGAAGCTGGAGCCCGAGTGCCGGTGCTGGGGCGTCGCGAACGCGTCTCCAGGCACCGCCGGCGGGGGCACGCGCTTCGCCGTCGCCGCCTTGCCGGCGCCGCTGCCGCCGCGTGACATCCCGCCCACTAGAAGAGGAGAGACGGTGGGTTTTTGAGTGCTGGTTAACGATGAAAGCAAAACGAAAGTCTGCCCAGGCGTTTGAGTGGTCATCGCATATCTAGTACTTGCAAACTAGAATAGCTTTTGTGTTTTTTTGCAATTTTTAAAAGAAACCTTCTGCTTTACAATACGAGGAACTCTACAATATTCTCTCTTACTAAGTATAATCCTGTTAATAGATTTTCGTAGACACCAATAGAATCTATTCTTAAGAAAGACGTAAAATTTCACGGTGACGTAAGAAACGTGACTCCGGCTTTGTTTTGCTATTGTAAATGATCCTATTTCATAATTAAGAACTTCGTTCCAACTGTTTTCAATGTTATTTTTATACGCAACGAAATAAGACCGTGTAGAATTTTATCGCTGGCCGTGAATAATCGGGGCGCGATGCCGCCATCGCAAAGTTATGGCGATCCCATATCTGGTCAGTAAAGTCTTCGAAAATGAAAAGAAAGAAAACCTAACGCTGGCAACACTGCATGCCATTATTGAAAGAAATTGTGTTGGATGTGTTTAAGCAGAGATTTTTTATTCGTAGGTTTCAAGACTGAGACGTACCAGTATCAACGAACGAAACTGTAGAGTTGGCGGATATTTGAAAAGGATCCAAGCTCCCTTTTCCTCGTACCTTAAGTCATTTTTTATTATTGTAATAAAAACTTGTACCTATAAGTAGGTACTTAAAAAATATGGGAAAGTAAAACGAAAGGAAATAGAATTACGGACATTTTAGATATACATGTATACATACATAAACTCACGCCGGTATCCCAGAGGGTTAGTCAGAGAATTGTGACTGCCACTGGCCACGATCCTGATAGATCAATTAAGTATTTTTGCAATAATTAAAAATGGCAGCGAGTGCAATGGAGAAAGATGCCAGAGGCAGGATAAGGCTTAATTTACTGAACAAAATGATTCGATTCCCCACTAACTAATTAACGAGCGATAACTCGATAAGACCGGGGGGCGGCGCCTGCGACGCCATCAATCATGGTCGGTTGTCCACCAACAGGCGGGCGCGATCTTCTAATTGCTTCTGCGGAACCGATCACAGCTAAATACCACAGTTGGTACATACAGGGCGAGTGCGTGGTTGATAGATCTTAAAACTAATATAATCTTAAAAACAAAAAACCCCACAACCAGATAACAGAATAAACTAGGTTACCCTGGATGATAGAAGTTTAGAAATTTTTTGTGGAATCATACATACATGAACGCTGAAAACGTTACGCTCCTTTTTGCTTGGGCAATCGTGTAAAAAAGTGAAGCTTCAAGACGTGTTCAAGACTGACTGCCTTAATTATAAAAACACGATTTCTGTAAAGCACTCTTAAGAGTCAGTTTATTTAATCTGTGGCTACAACTTTTCCTTGTAAAATCTACACGACACACTATTTTAATCGGCGTTTTAAGGAATCGTGTTTTGTATAAATAAGACCGTTTTACTCTATACTTTATGCCATACTTTACACTCTAAGGAAAATGCTCTCGAATGACGAGGACTCGCTCGTGTTTTTTATGAAAAAGTAGGTGATAGAGCTTTGCACTGTCCATTGTCTCAACTCAGTAACTTAAGCATTGGTTGGGTTGCATGCGCCTGAATAAGCACGTAAACTTTTTTGTTTCTTTTTAATTAGGACGTTCACCCAGTAACGAGTAAGAAAGTTTATAAGGAGGATCTGGATTAGGATCCGGTTGTTCCTTATTATTATTTCATCATCATCATCATTCAGCCACAAGAAGTCCACTGCTGGACATAGGCCTCCTCCATGGATTTCCAAAAAGACCGGTTGGGAGCGGCTTGCATCCAGCGTTTTCCTGCCACTTGGATGAGGTCATCTGTCCATCTTGTGGCTGGTCGTCCTACGCTGCGCTTGCCGATATGTGGTCTCCATTCGAGAACTTTTCATCAGTTCTGCGTGCTATGTGCCCCACCCACTGCCACTTCAACTTCTAATCCGCTTATTATTATTTATTTATTTTTTATTTTTGTTCTTGCAATGAATCTTTCTTGGCGCTACCCCTT
The DNA here is from genome assembly GCA_963969515.1 of Yponomeuta evonymella. NCBI lineage: Eukaryota > Metazoa > Arthropoda > Insecta > Lepidoptera > Yponomeutidae > Yponomeuta > Yponomeuta evonymella. The sequence continues at coordinate 5,146,246 of OZ018354.1, forward strand.
GCACTATCCACATAACCCAAGGTTAGCTGGAAGATAATACTTACTAGTATTAAACTCGACTTTGTACCGAAACCCCATTCTATGCAATAAAGTATTTTTTTATTAAATTAAATAAAACAGAACTGGGTAGTTCCAATCTAGTTTTTGTAACCTGGGCCGCGTATTATAACGACAATTTATAGTTTATTACGTTAATTCGATGCCTTTCAATACCATTCGATACGCGTCCCCCGGCAATGAGACCCGAAAAACGTCCATGCGAAGTCAAAGTCATCTCATCAAAGTCACCGCTGTTAGTCCACCGCTGTCCACTGTTGGATATGCGCCTTTTTCCCTAAATGCCATCTCTCACGGTCCCTTGCCACTCACATCCATGGATCCTCCTCCGCCGACTCAACCGCATCGTCCGACCGTCGGGCAGATGGTCTGTCCACTGAGCTTCGTCCTGTCTCGATCTCAAACTCATTTAGTAAAGTTATTTGTCGGGGATTGTACAAAAAGGCGTCTCATAACAACCGCCTCATATCAATTCGCCTGGAGGGCCGGACGTGGTGCGTTCAATTGCACCGTAATGGCATTAATTGCCTTATGTATCTCTGTGTCTAAACGAGCGCCTACTCTAGATCTATTTTGTGGCTTGTGAGGAATCAGCGAATGAAAGTCAGTTCTTATGGGTTGTTTCTGAGATTGTGTCTTGTTTTTTTGTTGTTATAATAAATGCGCTTTCTCTATCTCTCTCTCTCTGCTTTTCCCTTTCTGTTCTTCTTTCTTTTTTAACCGACATAAAAAAGGAAAAGGTTCTCAATTCGCCTCAACTCAAGACGCCCTGGACCGATATGAAAATATATTTTCTTGTTTGATCCCACGGCCATCAAGTAAGGACTGGTCATGTAACTTGGCACCGGATCCAAATTACACTTCTACAATACCTGCACTACATGAAAGTTCCTTATCTAATTCGAATTTAAAGGTCATATTAGTTTAAATTATTTCTGTGTTTTTAGTGCTTTAGTGTTTTGAAGTCAGTTTATTTCAAATTTGTTTAAGTGTCTAAATCTATAACAACGGAGTCCCGACTTCGCCTCTCTCTACGAAGTCTCTAGCACTCGCTCCATTCATTTAACGTATTTTGTGCCATATTAGTTATAATAATGCCGCCACCTGTACTCTTAGGTAAAGAAATATCTGTGTTATTTCCATTTTAATGTACATTAAAGTGTACTCTATATCTACCTATCTATCCATCTATAATAAGATTCATTTAGAAGTAAATTCGTCAAAAATCTCTCGATGAGGAGTGCCCTCCATGATATACACAGTTCATTAAATTAAGTAGGAGCTACGGGACAGCAATCTCAAGTAGTCCCCTGCCCGATGTATATCTCTATCTATCCAGCGGTCGAAGTGTCCGCCTGTATGTGACGCCGATTGTTCGCCGGCAATGGACCGTGGTTCCCCCTGGCGGTCTTTGTGATCAGATAGAGAACACGAAGCGACTCGAGAAAGTGACAACTTCATATGAAAGATACAGAAAAAAACGCGCGGTCTTTTTTTGCGATGTTGATGCAATGTTGTTTAGTTGTGGTTCCAGCACTTAGTCCACCTTTTGGATATTATCTTTATATCTTTTGTGCGATAAAGAATTAATAATAATAATAACAACTCAGTGTTCGAAATAGAAACACTTCGATCACGTCGGTTTCTCTTAAAATAACGCCAGCTCGACTTTTTAGGGTTTCGTACCCGAAGGATGCCAAACGGGACGCTATTACTAAGACTTTGACTTTCCGTCTGTATGTCTATCTGCCTGTCTGTCACCAGGCTGTATCTAATGAACCGTGAGAGCTAGGCAGTTGAAATTTTCACAGACGATGTATTTCTGTTGTCGCTGTAACAACAAATACTAAAAATAGAATAAAATAAATATTTAAGGGGGCTCCCATACAACAAACGTAATTTTTTTTCCGTTTCTTGCTCGATATTAATAACGGCAATAGGTAGACGCTGAAAATATTCACAGAATATTTAGTTCTATATTCGCTTTAAAAAATAAATAATTAAGTTAAAATAAAATAAATATTTAAGGTTGGCTCCCATATAACAAAGGTGATTTTTTGCCGTTTTTCCTCGATCTGTGTGTCTAACATTAGACACAAAGATCGAGACGACATTGTATAGATAATTTTACGGAACCCTTCGTGCGCGAGTCCAACTCGCACTTGGTCTGTTTTTAGTATTTGTTGTTATAGCGGCAATAGAAATACATCATCTGTGAAAACTGTCTAACTATCACGGTTCATGAGATACAGCCTGGTGACAGACGGACGGAGGGACGGATGGACATCGGATTCTTAGTAACAGGGTCCTTTACCCTTTGGGTTCGGAACCCTAAAAAGAATTTTTCGCCACGTTGTTTTTTCCGCGCTGCCAATCTCTACGAAGAAATATTAGCTCAAGGTAATGGATAGCGTTTGTTGTTTGTAGCCAGTCACTAATTGAGCGTGATTAAATATCAGAATAAAGAGCCAGAGAAAATATTTACCACACTTTTTTCGGCGCGTATTTTTTTGTCTTTTGGCTACACGCCTTTGACACACCAAAGGATGCAATCTGACGCTCTGACTTCCTATGTTGTTTATGCTTGTTTATTTACTTGTTATACCTTTTCTTCTTATGATGTGTTAATTTGTCCCAATAAATGTCTTTCTTCTTTCAACCGGTTTTTGCCGGTATTATTATTTTCCAAAAGTACATGTTCAGGTACTTGAAATACGAAGAATACATAATGGTAAAAGCCTCATCAGTTGAACAAAGGCTCAGTTTAAATTCATATAATATGTGGTAAGAATTTATTCCAGAGGAAAACAAATCTGTGAATATATAGGCTGCTGAATATACTGACTGCCTCGTTGGACTAGCCGTTAAGATGCTTAATTACCAAGACAGATCGTGGGTTTGATTCCCACATGGGGAACGCCGTACATTTCTCAAATGGCCTCAGTCTGGGTGTATTTCCATGTTTGTGATGTCCTTGCCTGGTTAGCATAGCTCAGGGTATCCCAGTTTGGGACCAGGTCAAGTAATTGTGTTGTGTGGAAGTTATTTATTTATTTATAGGTCTGTTGAGATTTGTACAGACAGAATATAACGTGTTTGAAAAGGTTTTTGTAGTAAGTGCATATATTTTATTTTCTTTACAAAAATACAGTCCAAATGACATCTATTCTTTTTACTCAAGGAGTTTAAAACGTTTAGATGACGCAATGAAAACGCTAAAACAAAAAAAAAATTTGGTGCTCAAAACCGCTTTAAATCCAATTAAGCTCGGTGGAGAAAGCCTTAAAAGCCTCAAATGGACTTGAGGTAGATTAGTCTTACATTTTCTACGTCCGTTGCAAAGAAATATGCCTTTACTTGTCTTGTTTATGATCACTTATCAAACCAATTATCCGCGTTACAGAATTCTCAGTGGGACACCCATGTCATGGAGGCTACTAGGATATTTCAAATATACTATGTAACTAAGTACCAATATTTTAGTATAAATATCAACATTAAAACCACATAGAAGTAGAATTTAAAAGAATATAATTTTTTTTAATTCGTCTCAATCTCGACTCTGTTAATAATAATATGTTTTTATAAACATATTTAGAGGCTAAAAAGTTCACCCATGCCGGGACGTGAACCCGCGACCTCTGGCTAACCGTGCCAGCGCTCTCCCAACTGAGCTAATGGGCAATTGCTAGCATCGATGAAATTTCGAGCCTCTTTACAAACTTCTCCGTATTACGTATAGAGGTCGCGGGTTCAAGTCCCGGTATGGGTGAAATTTTTAGCCTCTAAATAGGTTTTTAAAATTGTCCTCAGCACGGGTTAGTGCAACAAAAAGAATATAATATGTTTTTATTTCAGAATACACAGATTACAGTATGATGAACTTACGTCATCCTCTTTTGTCGTCCAAGATCCCTTCCCGACAAACAAACTAAGCTATTGTCTTCAAGCACTTGGGTATATGGGACTATGAAACGGCTGTGATACGCAATGAGAAGGAAGTTATTGCCTTGGCTTTTCAGGAGTAACTTTAGAGGAAATGGGCATTTGGTTATCGTCTTACTTATTTAGCATTTAGGCTTTCCGTGGATAATATTTGACCTTAGCGGTTTGAGGTTTATCGCAACATCTGGCTGTAAAAGGAGAATAAATTTAATCAGGCATATTATTCTGTTTTGTGGTTGACCTATCCCATTTTGCGTTCAGTTACATATTTGGATACTAGATTGCAGAAAAAGCTAGTAAAGAAAATAAATAAATAAAAACATTCGCCAATTTTAGTGACGATATACTTTTTCAGGAAGTTTTAAAAAAGGCCGTTCTTACGCTGCTAACCGCGTAAACTACGAAATCGTTAGCGTTCTCGTCACCAAATGCGCAAGATGCAGTAAATTTATGTAATAACGCAGCCATACCCCTGCCTACATCACACGTTTCCTTACGCTCGTAAATAAGCACGTAGGTGACAATTATCTTCGATTAGCGTCGATTACGGCGCCATCTACTGGCGCGAGCGCAGAATCAATTAGGGCTATCCTTACGTGATCTGGCACCTTTGCAAAGCGCAAAACGGCTATAACGTGTAGTCTTTGAGCTCTGCTAGCACGAACTTTGTGTCGAACTTGATAGGGCGACATGAAAGATCCTACATCGGTCTCGCTGTATGTAGAGTAATGTAGAGTTTAGTACAATGCAGCCCCTCTACTCTCGACGGTACTGTATTCAAATTGCGTCAAAATTAAATGCAATAAGTCAGAAATAAAAGACTTAGTAGACGTTTTCAGCATCATCAGCCGTTTGACGCCCACTGCAGGACATAGGCCTCCCTCATGGTTTTACAAACCATGAAGGGTTTTGCCATAATCGCCACGCTTGGCAGACGGGTTGGCGATCGCAGTTTGCGGTTGGAATCTCAGGACGACGCTGCTGCCCGTCTCCTGGTAATGTATTTCCTTAGTCGCCTTCTACGACATCCACGGAAGGAAATGGAGTGACGCTATTCTTAATCCGGCGCCACACGGAAGTAGACGTTTTAGTTGTAAAAAATAGAAAAGGCCGAGTTAAATATATGCACTCAATTGTGGGCACCAAATGTCAGAATCCTGACGTTTGCGATAGCAATTACTGTATGGAACTCTCCAGGATGTCCAGGGGTGGTCAGCAAAATCAAACATGAAATTAAGTAAACCCTTGGCTCTTAAGTTCTCGACGGTTGGAATGCCTGCCCATACTTAAGTATGTATCGAACAACTGATAATTTTTGCGCTATTTTAAGTTGTCCTAGTAGGTAGTAAAAGTTATTAGTATTGACGAGAGCAAATTCCTGTTATCTTCCTTGTCAGAAAAATAACTACATAGAAAGAGTCAAATTCAAATTAATTAAGAATAAAACAAATTCAAGGAGTTCACTCAAGGAATTACCAAAAACTTAAACTACATTAATTATTCCTTTCGAAAATTGCCTCCTAGGAGGATTCGCTAAGTCGGTATGCGGTTAGCATGTTAAAATCTCAATATCTAACTACTCACAGACTGCGCTTTGTCTATGAAAGTAGTGTTTTGGCTATGTGCCGTGCACTACATGGCTACTAATACTTTTGTCTGTCGCAATTTTTCGGGGAAGTAATATTACTCTATTACTGTCTCACGGTATGTCTTGTTGCCAGAAAAGGATGAAACTATGGAGCACAGAATCGGGGTTTCGATATGGTCGTGTCTGATGCTAATGAGATTCCTGGCGCGGTTCGATGTTAGATATCGACTATTATGTGGCGCCAACCTTCATTTTTCATGTGAGCTCGTATCAATAGGCGTGTTTCGTTCTAATGGTAGGGTAATTAAATGTAACTGTTCTGTTTAACGCGATGTGGTACTATTTGTGTAGTTAGGTATATATCAGTATAGGGCAACGTGGTAACTTATAATAGTATTCAGTTAAAACTTGTTTGATAATAAGTTCAAAAAAATGGACCGTAACTGGGCGTGCGCGCATGCAACGACTGATGAATGTTGAGGAAGCGTAAGTGATCTGTCAGGATCGTGGCAAGTGGCGGTCCCTGGTCTCTGCCTACTCCTCGTGATACAGGCGTGAGTTTATGTATGTACCTATGTATGTAAAAATGGACCAAACTAAATAGTGCTTAGTTTATTTTCAAAATAATATCGCCGGTTTCCGAATTGAGAATTTCACTAAGTACTCAAGTGTCGTTCTGTCTGTTTCCACTTTCAAATTTCTATTATCGACACGCGAAGAAGTTTATGTACGAGAAACCGGGGGTTAAGTATTTACTCAGTGATTTTCTCAATTCAGAAATCGGCGGTTAACTTTTCAAAATTTTTGAAAAAAATTTGCTAATAATATTGGACCTCATATAACATTCCCGTTAAACTGGCTTACTTAAGGACCTACCTGAGTGATAAACTGGTGACTTAGGTAGATGCAGGGTCTGATTCATAACACTTATTACCAAGTCCACTCAGAAATTAATACTTTATTGTACGAATAAAACTGTCTTCTTGGTCCCGTTGTTCGAGTAATTGGTGTGTTAAAATAACAAAAATAATAATCTAAACAGATTATTCCAGAAAAAAAACCGTTTTGTCTCGAGTTCTTGAACAAATCATCTCGCTGATCACATCATTTCGCATTGTGCGTACTACTGACGATCATTGCTAAACTTACTAATGTGTTTTAACATCACTAACTTGAACTTAACGTAACCTAACCAAATGGTGAGGCGTATAACAGTTTGCACTCCAGAACTAAAGTGGTATGCACAATACCTGTTATCAAAATACTCACAATTACACATGAACGAAGTGTGTTTCGAAATTATTAACGCGGTCGCATAATAATTTTGCACTCTCTTCCTGAGCCGTCGCACAATGAACAGCGTTAGGAAAATAAAAGCCTCTAATTTTTAAAAGGTATTATTAGCATAAGCAGCCTACTTAAGCCCCAATGCAGGCACATGCATTCTCCACAAAAGAGAGAATGAGGTTATCACCACACGAGCCCACCGCAGATTTGGCGATTTGAAGCGCAAGATAAAACCGGTAATGGGTTTAAATAACGGTTATTTTCTGATAGCGAGAACGGTTCTAACTAGTGACACCATTTGCCTAGTATAACTCACCTCTACTACGAGGGTTAGCCGGCTCTTTAGTATGGTGATAAACTCAGCCAAAATATGGGTGAGTGAAATAATCCCTCTCCAGGTAATGAACCCTCTTAGGAGACGATAAAAGAAAGTGCTGCTAGGATTAAGAGCTTCCGAGGCACATTAGTATTAGCGACACAGACGGTCTGCTCTTGAAAATTGAAGTGACAATATTTGTTATCGAAATCCTCCGAAACGGTTTCACCGATTTTTATGAAATTTTTTCTCTATATTTGGTAGGTCTAAGAATAGGTCGTAGACTAATTAATATGCCAAAACAACGTTTGCCGGGTCGGCTAGTATTATATATTTGTGTCGAAGTACAGTCTTCGATATATAGTCCCCAATATTGATGGTAGCCAAAGAGGTTTGCAGGACGTGGCAAGTGGTAAACCCTGGTCTCTGCCTACCCGTCCGAGATACAGGCGTGAGTTTATGTATGTTTCTCTGCACAGTAAAACGGCGTGTATGTAGGTACACCGAAGAAAATATAGTATGTTTTGAATTCATCGCTGTACGACTGTACCTAATTAAGAACATTTTCGGAGCTTATCAAAGGGTAAACCTTTCGTAGTTTTTAAATCTACTGAGGTGTGAAACTTTATATTTTAATATCGGCTTAACTAGTTCGTACGCCAGCCTCGAAATATGTACCATATCTAAAGAGAAGCCCCGCAAACGAAGTTATAGGCACATCTAGAACCTACTAAATACTTTTGAGGTAAAGGGGTAAAATATGTAGAAGTGATGAGATCCCTCTTTTGTCATTTCCCCAGTAGGTGAAGTAGTGTAACAATTAGACGCAACTAGCCCAAGGCATTGTGTCAGCCTAATTGCTAAAGCGTCGGCAATTAGTTTGTTGCACAACACATACATCACGCAGACGCTACTCGCTTTTTAATGGAATCACTTTAAATGGACCGAGGAGAAAGGTATAATGTGTCGTGTAAAAGGAAGTTTTATGGAGAAAAAAATATATGCCTTTATCTATACGTTTTAGGAAGACAATAAAAAATTGAAATCCAAACAAAGCTTTGTGTTGATTTTTAATTACAGAATAGTAGTACCTACAATAGACAGTACACTCTCTCTCCCCACATTCGCACTAATCTATCGGTGTTATATAAGAACACTGTTCCCTCAAAACTTTATCTGCGGTAAAGTCTTACCCTTCTAAAGTCTCTACTGTGGTAGACTCGGTGTTGGTGCTATCGGTGTTTATAAAAACACGGTTCCCTTAAAACACTACATAAACGCTGTATAAATAATCTGTGGTAGCCTTTCCGTTGTAAATTCTCTACCACAGACTATTTATACGGTTCAAAGTAGGTATAAAATCACAATTTGTTTGACCTAGATACACATAGGATAATTTTTTAAATAAGTACAGAAGTATCGGCCAGTGTTATGGCCGATATTTCTAAGTAAATATCTAAATTCGCAAATACGATTGAAATAGGCAGAACTCCAAACTAACAAGTTAATAGATAAAAATAAAACAATGTTCGGGCTACAACAGAAGTGAGCGCCTCGCTGGACAATGCCCACTTGTTGCTACCACCCATCAATATACCCACCATTCTAACATCGAAACGATAGCGTTCCGACGCCTCAAACAGTGGGAGAAAAACAAACTAAAATTCGAGTGGCGCCGCTGAGGCTCGAACTCACGACTTATAGAACGCGAAGCAGGACGCCTACGGAATACGCCATGGAGCATATAAAAATACAAACGAAAATTAAGATTACTATAAGCACGCAGCGCTGACGCCATCTGTTGATTTTCATATTGAATTAAATCTAAAAATAGATTTTGTTGAATTAAGTTTGGTATTTTTTTTTCGACTACTATCTTTTCAACAATATTAGTAAATTGGCAAGCTCAGCTCTCTAAGAACGGAAATTTTCAACAGTAGCAATCTCAACCTGCTCTCTACGTGTGCGGTAGATAGTGTCACATGGCCGAAGCTTGCCGATGTAATCTATCGAGATTACCGTGCGAACCCGCCGTAACTGTACCTGACAGGAGGAAGTGAGACAAATTCAATTCGCGATCGGACACTGAGTAAAGTGGAGAGTATAGACCACAGAGGGTCGGAACATTTTGTTTTGCACGTCGAACTTTATATAAGTACCTACTTTATATTCTTTGTCAACCAAATAGGGTCCCCTATTAGTGCAGGGCAAGATAAAAAGTACCCGAAACCGGCGTGTGTGCATGCAGAGACTAATTAATGTTGAAGAGAAACAGTTTTTGTACATAAATGGGCTGGGCCGAGTTTTATAAAACCACCATTCGTAGTTTATCATGACAAGTCAAGGTAATTTGCGTTTCTAGGCCTAGAAATACTTATTATTCTAACACTACAAGAATAGGAAAAAAATACAATGAAGTATATCGAATTAGAGTTGTATGCCGCGGAAAGGTTTCCTTCTGTAAATTAATAATTTATGAATTTCGCTCGGACATGGGGTTAGACCCGACTTCCCTCGCCACGTGCCTTCAGGACTGGAGTCGAATATCGACGGAAATATACATTGGTGACACCAGTATGGCTTGGCAAAAAATGAGAAAGTGAGTACAACAGAACTTAGTACATTCCTGAAGATTGTCTGCTAGAAACGCGGTCCAAAAATGTGTAAAGCACACTGCAAAAAGGGGTTCTATCACCTACATGAAAGATTATTTAGATTACAACATAAACAATAGCAGCCTATATACGTCCCACTGTAGGGCACAGGCCGTCTCTCAGGGAGAGAGTATGGGCTTAATCAACACGCGTGCCAACCGCGGATTGGCGATTACAAGCGCTGAGGTATGTGAATAGCTCAGACACTCACGTTTCCTCACGATGTTTTCCTTCACCGTTAGCGAGTGGGATTGTTACTATAACTTCACAAATGTACATAACTTAGAAAACAAAGTCATAGGTACATACCCGCACTGGGAATCGAACCTGGGTCTCGCTTCCGAGTCCAATGTTCTATCCACTAGGCTACCACCGCAATGATAGACAAAGATGTCTTGAATTAAAAATAGTTTAATGCATGAGTTCTAGGCTTCATCATAATAATTTAAACTCTGAAAAGACTAAGTTTGAAGTTTTTTGTTAACGTTTTCTCCAAAACGATCTCGATATTTTAATTGACATATATGTTTAACTCGTAACATTAATTAAGTCGCAGTTTTTGCGCTACTTTGAATAAAAATATTTTGATTAAGTATGACTTTTTGACTTCAGAAGACATTGTATTGTAACAGTGACAGCTCGGCTCTATAAGAGCAAGATTTAATTATCTAAAACTATGTGTTGGATTCTATACTAACAGAACCAATTGTAGGATAACTTTTGAGGATTCAATCAAGGTGTCACCCCACCCATCCAACATATGCCCGAAAGTAAAAGAAGCCTCTAAGTGTCTATGTTTCATAAAGAGAGGAGTTAACCAAATATATGTTCATGGGTGCACCCCTGTAACTGTGTTTTTTTTGTGTGAATCCTTATATGAACAATTAAAATGAAAATGAACAACCTAGAAATAAGATGGAGGGATATCTTTTAAAGTCTGTCTTATTTGCAAAAACAAGATTTCTTAAAACACTCCATAAACGCCCATTAAAATAGTCTGTGGTGGAGATTTTACAAGGAAAGGACCACAGATTAAATAAACTGCTTCTGAGGAGTGCTTTAGAGGAATCGTGTTTTTTATAAATAAGGCCGTGTATCTTTTGCTGGGTAACCAACTTTGTAACTTTGAAAATAAACAATTAAGTAGACGTACAGTATCTAACCATTGTCTACTTACGTATCACGTTTTCCAACTCCAAGGGTACATGAGTTGTTAGCGACTCGTTTTAAATCTACATTAAGCATATTTAATTTCTTAGAAAGAATTTGTGACACTGTATAAATCATCTGTCAACTGTCATCAGTTGAAGTGGCAATGGACTTCTACTGAAGAAACGATAGCCAACGCCGAAGCTGACGATGGCCGAAGACAGAAAGACGTTGCGTGCCTTTGGGGAGCTTATGCCCAGTAGTGGAAAAATAAGGCCTGATTGACAGGTCAACCAGCATAAATATGATAGCCTCAGTTTAAAACTACCTACAGCTTTAACAAATGAGAAAGTGACGCCATTAAGTGTCAATTTGGAGTAAATGACCACGTCTACTCACACCTGCTTACTCCTGCGTGAAAGTTATATGATTATTTCCGAGAAAGTCTTCCTTCGGAAGCCCTGCGTTGCATCTTTAATTGGTTCCAAGAAATTTAATGTGAACGTTTGAGTTTCCGTTCGTTGTTGGGGTTTTGAAGTCTGGGAGCGGTGGCGGTGTGGTAGACCCTACTGAAAGCGCAGTCTTTTAAGTTGACGCAATCAAAAGGTCTGAACGTGTTTAACAAATATTGTTATAGTTTATTGCACACGAAAACACAATACAGGAAATGACACCAGAAAATACTTCTACAAAGGCTAGCTTATCGCTCGCTGTGAGAGATTTCTTCCATTAAACACGAAAGGTTTGGGAACTCACCAACTTATTTTTCATTTTGTATTATTTGTATAAATATTAGCAAGCTTTATTTAATATGTCGTGCGTTTGAAGAGACCTTCACTCAATTGGGTGGCTGTATGTTGAAAAAGAGATATAACAGCAAACTAACAATTTTCGTTTTTTTTTCTGTGCTTATGTCACCAGAATTTGATTTTCGCCAAATATCAACCTACAACAGGGTAGGTATCGACATCAATATTGTGCATAAACCTACAGAATACTTCCCGTAGTATTGAAAAATTTGCCAAGAAGTAAGGTTTTATTTATTTCACAATATAGCTTTACATAAACTTACGCCTTTACCCAGAGGGGTCGGCAGAGACCAGAGATTGTCACTAGCCACGATCATGACAAAAATAAAACCGGCGCCACATCTGGCCACTTGCATTTGCGTATTTGGCAAATATTAGCCATCCATCGCAGGGTTTTCTGACAAATAGGTACCTATTTCTCGTATTTTGTGAAACCTGCAATGCATTATAAATCGTCGGCAAATACGCGAATACACATAGCCAAGTGAAGCGCCATAATAAAGGGATAATAATAGGTATATAATATACACCTCAGGCACTCAGGTTTCCTCACGATGTTTTCCTTCACGGTTAGCCAGTGGTATTGCTGCTACAAATTCACAAATGTACGTAACTTAGAAAATAAAGTGATTGGTACATGCCTGGGCTTCGAACCCACGACCTCCGAAATGTGAGGCAGGACATTTACCGACTGCGCTACCACCGCTATAAAGGCATAATTATCTCGTTGCTATTCCTTTTGATGTTTTCCTTCACCGTTAGAAAACCGTGAGGAAACCGGCGGGTTGGTTGGCTACGCACGTATTGATTTATCTTTCCTGTGGGCTAGGCCGACTAAGCTGTCAGGATAGTATAGGTGCTGGGCAAGCCTACTCCATCGAAAATACGATATCTCAGGCACTGCAGCGTCCGAGTGGTCCCTTCACCCACCTAGTTTGAGTGAAGGTGCCACTGGACGTTGTATAAATCATCTCATTACGTAGATGCAAAGGCCAAAGTATTAGTTAATTCCTTTTTATTTTCGGTCCTGGTGTCGGGGGTCTCAAGAAAGGTCTGTCGTTCGTTACGGGCGCAGTTTAACATCGTATAAATTAATGAGCGCGGGGGGCTATTTGCGAGATTGCTAATTACTTGACCCGTTAATGAGGTCGGCCGCCGCGGGCTCCGGTGGAAATTTTAATCACCTTTTTAATTTCGCCATATAATAGGACGTGAATTATCCGCCCCGCTAATTTAGGGTTGTTCTGTGGAACTCGCACGTTCTTGAGATACATTTTGGTACGGGCTTTTTTTGTAAGCTTCTGTGAGGGAATACATCATGAGGAAACCCGCAACTTAGTTGGCTCGCGATGACCTTATCTTTCCTGTGGATTAAACCCGCTAAACTGCTGGTATATAGGTTGACCATCAGCTATACGTCAGTTCTTGAAAAAAAATATCGTATGAACCTTTTTTTTCTAAGCTTCAAGCCACAGTAAAGGAAAACATCGTGAATAAATCCGCAACTTTTTTTTCGTTTCGTGGTTTCGCACCTGATGACATTTTCTTTAATGTGGATTAAAGCCGATTAACTGATGGTAAGCAGAATGGGAGGCCTTTGCACAGCAGTGGGACACTATTGTAATCTAAATAAAAAAAGTACTGATGGAAGTACTGATGGACAAAATAACTCCTTCTAAAAAAACATGTCTAAGGCAATATACGGCGTAAAAAACCCATAGAACTCCTTTTTTTGAAGTAAGGTCCTTAAATTGATTGGGCATCCAGATAATTAGTATTTGCCATGCGAAACAGCTAGGTGGAGCTTACGCAAGAAGAGTGATGTATAAAAGTCGTATAGACCCAAAAACGGCTGGTTCTAATTGTCAATACGAACAACATTTTACTACAAGCAAAAATTTAAAATCTCGACAAATATGTTAGGTTCTCTTTAAATTTTTATGTCGTGACTTTACTATGGAACTAATGTTTTTCTTTGTTGACATTTGAGCGTGCGTGCATGCGTGCGTGCGTGCGTGCGTGCGTGCGTGCGTGCGTGCGTGCGTGCGTGCGTGCGTGCGTGCGTGCGTGCGTGTGTGTCTGTGTGTGTGTGTGTGTGAGGAAGAGACAAAGAGATACGTGTTTGAATTACCGCACTATCCATCAAACGTAAGTAAAGTCGACCACACATCAACCTTTACTGCTTTCTGCTCGGCTAATTAAGTAAAGTACGTCGGGTTTTTTAATTAAAATGTAAATATCAATCTGCTGCACCTAATAACTTTATGCCGTAGTAATTGTCATCGTCTTGTATGGTTTACCGAAAGCCGAAACTGCCGCTTCGAAACCAGGAACTTACCTGTAACAAACCCAACAAATGTAACATTAGAACAACATAACAATAAATAGATAAAAATATAGTAAAATCAATTGGGGCATCTTAATCTGAGCATAAATAACGATTATGTGCTAATGACATCTTGAGTCACCTTAATTAATTTCAATCCGATCATTAGTTTTTATTACGGATTTTGAATAAGTAGTTATTAAAGTAGATATTTTTGAATAGGTATGGCGTAGGTGACGCCCACCAGCTCGATGGACCGACAAAAAGATCCCTTGTGTCGCTTGGGGATGGCTTTGGCCCAGCAGAGGACAAGCACGGGCTGTTTGACTGAGGTACCTATAGAAACTTAAGGAATGCTTCAAACTCGAGCGACTATTAATAGACACTCTCTTGTTTATGATCACAAAACACTTTTAGGCTGTGTAACAGCATTTTAGCAGTGACTTTAATAAAAATGTCAACGCAAATACTTAACTTCGTGGAACCCAGTTCATAAACAAAGTTTAATGCCGTTCGACAATAATAATGAAGACAACAAGAGCAATAATCGTGACAACTAGTCAAGATTAAAGGCGATCTGAGGTTTATGATATTTGTCTTCCACGTCAAGCCAACTTTAACTTCATTGATTCACTAACTTACCTTGACTAGCTAATACATTAACACTTCACTAGCTAATATTTTTGGCGCGATGTCCAAGTTTTCCTTACAGTTGATTGTATTGAAAGAATAACAAAATTGCCTATTTTCGGATTTGTATGGGAATTTTCTTACAATGTGAATAAGATAACATAGGATTTGCGGATTTTATATAATCAGTATCAAGGTACGTCTTGTAAAATCCGCAATGGATATCACATCTAGGATCCTACATACTCGTAAATATTGACATTGTAGTTTTGTGACTTTAGCAACGAATGACACATTGCACTAGAATTTTGGCGCCACAAGTGGTACAACTAGTAGAGAAAGCATCGTGACTGGCCTGCGGCACAATGAATTAGTGTGAATGTTCTGAACAAAAAAAACTCGTAACTCGTAGCCTACTGACTGGTTTGGTATTCATAACAATAAGGAGGTCAATATTCTACTATTTTAATGAGCGTATTAATCTGATTATAACGCCTAGACCGACGATAAAGAGTTCAAAACTTTATCGAAATTGCCATCAACGCTTCGAGAGCTTTTGGTAACTGGGGGCAAGTCTCTAAAATGCATAGTTGTTCAATAGAGTCACTTTAGCACGGTAATGGTTCTTTTATTGACACTGTCGCTAGTCTAGTAAGCTATCGCATTTCAATGGCATAACCTGTACAACATAACCCGTTCTTCGCGAGATGCCTGTTTAATTAGGGCGGATTATACTACTGCAATGACTTTGTACTGTTATTGCTTAGTAGACTACCAAATAGAGGTAAATTACAGCTATGATCGTGCTTATATCATTCTAATGAAAAACTATGTGTGTAAAATACTCGACCTATTTAATTGTAAACTAGTGGCAATAAAGCTTATATCGCACGTCAACAAGCTTAAGACACCGGCCAAGCTGGCTCACTAGTTTTTATTCAGCTACCTTATACAGAATGAATCGTGGACATGAACTTTAAATGCATGCAGTAGATAGGTACGATCTTACACTGAAAAACTACAAAATCAACCTTTATTCTATGGTATGTAAGCGTCAACTTCGAGTGGTATGATCTGTGAAATGTTGCAGACATTATATACAAGTTGCAAGCTATTTTATTTACTAACCTAGATAGCATTGATAGCGGTGCTCATAGTTTATTAGTCAAACGTGGTTTTGGCCAAAAAAGCATATTTCAAATCCGTCTTTGAAATTTGATATGTCTAGATGAGTTAAGTGTATAGAACCATACGGGAGAGTGGAAAAGATACGAAGTAGAAATAATGCCCGACAAATAACGTGAACAAATAACTAATTTTTAAAAACCTATTTAGAGGCTAAAAATTCCACCCATGCCGGAAATTGAACCCGCGACCTCTGGCTAACCGTGCTAGCGCTCTCCCAACTGAGCTAATGGGCAAGTACAGGCATCAGTGAAATTTTTAGCCTCTAAATAGGCTAGCAAAAATTGTCCTCAGCAAGGGTTAGTGCAACAAAAAGAATATAAAAATGATTAATTTGGCATGGACGTTCGTGACTTCGAATTCTTTACACTTTATTTACATTAACAAATAATTTGTTCTGATATCTCCAATCAGTTGAAGTGGCAGTGGACGAGGCACATAGCTCGGAGAACTGATGGCCGTTGGGGCGAAAAAATTCTGACATGGCGACCGCGGACCGGACGACGCAGCGTGGGCAGGCCCCCCACCAGATGGTCTGACGACCTGGTTACAGTGGCGGGGAGTCGCTGGATGCGGGCGGCACAAGACCGGGAAGCTTGAAAAACAATGAGGGAGGCCTATGTACTGCGTGGGCGTCAAATGGCTGATGATGATCTCCAATCCAAGACTATGAACGTTAGTTACTTTAGGGTCAATACAATTTGTTCTTGTAAAGTTGTTCTCAATAACACAGGTACCAAGTAAGTTTATCCCTGTAATAATAATCTAATATTGTGTTACAGGGTCGCTCAGTAAGGCGACAACAGGTATAACTTGCAAATAACAGCTACAAATCGGTAACCTTATCTCCTACAATTTGTATAATATCTTTACACATTTGAACTCTGCTTTCTTGGTCTGGGTTTCACTAAAGTGCAGTTATTTACTGCATAACTTTAGCATAAGCCTATTCATGTGTATGTTTCAATTCTATTCCTATTCTACCATTGTAGGGCTTATGCGTCCGGACTTGGCCCCCGTGGTGGAGTATGGCCTATACCTTCTTCAGGGAAGAGACCCGTGCCCCTCGGTGGGGACATAATGGGTTGATGATGATGAGGGCTTATCCTAATGATAAGATTTCTTAATCATTAAGTTTATGCATTTTGCGTAAGTTTAAAGATTAAGGAGTTTATGTAAGAGATAATGATTAAAGATAGGTCAATAATGATGTAATTGTGTGTTCTTTCTTAATAAACTATATAGAACTTATTGTGAATAAAAAAGTGCATGAAATGATCGTTGAGTACTTGAAATTCGTACCATCTAATGTAATAAATAATGTGAGAATATTTAAGTAATAATCTGAAACGCGGAGAAATTTGTTCAGGAATTTATTAATATTTCTCGGTTCGAAATAGATGGTATATTCCTCAAGTCCTTGCAGCTCAACGTGGTTTACGTATAATGTGATTAATGACTCTGCTATCGGTGCTATATTATCTATTCAATCCAGTCACTAGTTTGCTCAGCGACTGGCCAACAATGAATCCATCCGTCATTTATTCAATACAATGATGATGACGTGATCGTTACGTATGCGGTTGCGATTCGTGGACATCGAGTGTGCAATAATGAGGGTACGTTTTAAATTAGTATCAATTCAGAGCGGTTATTTCTCAATGATGATTATTTCAGGTCATTCAATTGGGTCTCTTTCTGAATCACTGATTCACATCGCAAAAAATATGTTTTTTTTACGAAGTGTCTACGATATGATGTGTCCAACTGCTGGGCAAAAGCCTTTCTCATTTCAGTCCAGAGTTCGGATCTGGGCTACCACAGACCACTCCGGCATTATTAATATTTGCAAAACATTAATCTATCTACTCTGAGAATAAAATATAATAATAGTCACCTATCTACCCTACCGATACGAAGTCTGGTAGTTGTTAGGTTATCTAGTAATGTGCCATTTCGGCTTTTTTGAATTTCAAAAATAAGTGTATACAACGTGCATCAAAGGTAACAACTCTATACAATCGTATTCTTCGTTGTATAGAGCACAAGACATAGAAATAAAGGTCGTCTCTGTAACATGTCAAATCTTCATATTTCTCGTGAAGACTGCTTTTATTCACAGCCCATCGCGAGTGGCAAATATCACCCTAGGAACAACGAGATGAAAATGCAATAAATCGATACAAATAGGTAACAAATCTCCGAGCCGCGTACTCGAAAGCACAATAATGTATCTGAAGGCTTACCCTGGATGGCAGTGCAACAGAACAGGGGTCAATAAGCTATCTAGGCATCGTAAAACCGGATCTTTTGAATACTATCGTTTGTTTAACACAAAGAGGTAGAAATACTGCTTTGATTTTGTTTCACAGCTATTTTACATGTTTTGGAATTATTAAGTAGTAAGTAGGTACGTCTTGGCAAATAAGAGTAGCAATGGGAAATGGACCCTGATCAATCACTTTACGTATACAATTTGTTTTGTCTGTTTTTAACCGAAATGGCAAATAACCTAGAATGGTCAAGAAAATATAGGAAGACAATAACAAAAGTATTAGCAAAATCTCACTCCTTAATTTCGCCAAATTTTGAGTCAGAAAATCTTTTGAAAGTATTAGCTGCCAAAAATTTATAATACACAAGGTCCGGGTGCAAGCAACAGGTTAGTTTGGTGCTAAGAGGTTTTGTCAGGAATAGACCTTCTACATCGTCTATTTGTGATCATATCCACCACTGCTGCAAACGATGCGAAACTATGCTCCAGACGTTGTGCAAAACAACGCACGATCGGGCACTAACAATGTGGGATTTGTCATATTTCTAAATCGAATTTGGAATCAATCATTCTCTGAGACGAATGATGACGAAGGAGGTCGGAAACTTATTGAACTCTTTCGCTGGGTTGGCCAAAAAAATTGCGGACTCAGCTGTTTTTGTTTTTAGGCTTGAGAAACGTTAATAGGTATTAGAAATTATTTAGTACCACCTATTTTGTCTCTAAATAATCTTGATAAACCTACTTTGAGGCGAATCTTTATTTATTCCTCCTTTCACAACTTATAATCCTAGTGTAAGACTGGCTAGAGAACTATCATGTCATGAACTATCATGACTTTAAAAAAAATACCGTGCATTAGCGCCGCGTTATGTCCAGTTGGCACACGTGCCGCCCGTGTATCAGCGCCCTAAGAAGATATCTAGCAAATTTTGATTTCTACCACGAAAAAAATTAAAAAGTATAGTCAACATACTACGTGACACTGTGAAATCGCTCGTATCGACATCAGCACGTCAGACTTTACACGCGTGCACTCTAATCAGTTAAGGATGTTCTTACGTGGAGCATGCCGCCTCGCACAATTTAACATTATTGATTATTGTAATAAAATAAGTAAACCTTTGATAAATGTGGTCTGAGCGTTTAATGCTGAACTTTGATGATAAATTACGGATATTTTAAACATATTTTTGTTTTCCTATTCGCAGTTTTTAATGCGGAAAAGTTGTTTCCAAAATTATTAATTTTGGAATCAAATTTTCTCAATCGAAAACTTTGTACTGGATAAGAAAAATATGCTTTGAATATCCGCAATTTAACTATCCATCAAACCCTCAGACTACATTTATCAAAATTATACTAATTTTATTACAATCACTAAAAATGTTAATTTGTACAGAATGCTCGACGTATGAACAGCCTAAAGGATGAAACACGCCAACGCGGTGGCAGTGGCAGTTCGTGCATACGCCATTTCGTCATCATCATCATCAGCCATTTGACGCCCACTGCAGGACATAGGCCTCCCTCATGGTTTTCCTAAGCATGAGGGGTTTTGCCTTAATCGCCACGCTTGGCAGGTGGCGATCGCAGTATGCGGTTGGAATCTCAGGAAAACGCTGCTGCCCGTGTCCTGGGCCTCGATTCTGTTAGTGCATTGTAGTATAATGACAGGTACACTGTCGGGTCACGTGACGTGTTTTTTCGTACCATTGACGCCTAGAAGGTTTGATGGGTGTGCCCGCGTAGACTTAAAGCAGCCATGAAATGAAAACCGCCATGTTCATGCAGTTGTCATGTTACTACAATGCATTAACAGAATCTAGGCCCTGGTAATGTATTTCCTTAGTCGCCTTCTACGACATCCATGGAAGGAAATGGAGTGACGCTATTCTTAATCCGGCGCCACACGTCATTTACTGCAGTAGTATTTATATGGACGTATGCATGGACCGACCGCCATCGCGTTGGTGTTTTTCAACCTTGCCACGTTACAGGCGACTTTGCAACGCAAATGTAAATTTTGATCAGCTGTCGTCAGTACATATACAGACTACAAGCATGTAGAGTTTGATGTGCAGTACAGTCGACAGTAGGTTACGTTGTTGTTGCAAATTTGACCTTAACGTAACGTAAAGGTTGATGTGCTGCCGACGAGTCTTTCAGAGCGGTACAAACAAAAGTTCATACATAAGCAAAGTAATAGCCACATTATAGCCCCCCGTGCCTTTCGGTATCGTTCGATGTTAAATGAATGTTATCCGGCGGTGCACTGGTTGACAGCCGAATAATAAACGACATTAAGCTGCTGAGCGCCTGAGCGCTGGCGTAATGTAACTGCAAAATAATTTCTAAGTACAAGAAGTACGGAAAGGGCTATGCTCCGAATTTCTCTACGAGATCGAATCAGAAATGATGAGATCCGTAGACGAACGAAAGTCGTCGACATAGCCCAGCGGATTAGTAAGTTGAAGTGGCAGTGGGCGGGGCACATAGCACGCAGAACTGATGGCCGATGGGGCCGAAAAGTTCTCGAATGGAGACCTGATATCGGCAAGCGCAGCGTAGGACGAGCAGCCATAACATGGACAGAAGACCTCATCCAAGTGGCAGGAAGACGCTGGACGCAAGCCGCTTCCAACCAGTCTTTTTGGAAATCCATGGTGGAGATCTATGTCCAACAGTGGACTTCTTGTGACTGAATGATGATGATGATGACAAGACGTACAGATCTGTTGCAGTAAATGTTATTAAGGCTGTGGTGCATGCATTAAGCATGCTGCCTCGCTGGCACAATTCAATTTTTTTTTAAAGATTGTACTCTTGATGAACATGGTCTGAGTTTTTGATGGATAATCTAACTGTTAATATTCAAGGCATATTTTTCTTATCCTGTGCTAAGTTTTAGATTGAGAAAATTTGATTCCAAAATTAATAATTTTGGAGACCACTTTTCTTTATTGAAAACTCTGAATAGGAAAAGAAAAATTTATTTAAAAATAGCTGTGCCCGCGACTCCGTTCGCGTACATTTCGATTTTTACGAAGCAGCATTTGTATGGGGGCCACGTCTTATCATAACTGGAGCTAGAATTTAAATAGCCTATCCTGTGTCCCAGATGTCTATATGTTTTTATACCAAATTTCATCAAATTCGGATAATTGGTTTAAGAGTTATGGAGGAACATACATACATACACACATACAGAAAAAAATTCTAAAAATCGTGAAATTAGTTTCAGTATCATATATTGAGCCTATAAAAACAATATCTCTGAAAACAAACTAACTTACTCCATGACCGACCCTTACAGATTTATTATTAGTATATAGATGTCCGTAAATTATGCCTCAAACCCTCAGACCAAATTTATCGAAAGTTTACTCATTTTATGACAACATGATTATATATTTTATAACATAACAATTAAAAATGTTAAATTGTGCGAGCGAGACCGCATGCCGGACGTAACGAAAACTGTAAAAAAATTAGTATACGTTCGATAAATGTGATCTGAGGGTTTCATAGATAATAAAATTACGAACATTCAGACATATTTTTCTTATTCTGTACCTAGTTTTCGATTGAGAAAATTTGATTTCAAAATTAATCATTTTGGAAACAAGTTTCTTTTATTTAAAATAACTTATAAGAAAACTAAAATGTATTTAAAATGTCTGTAATTTCATTATCTGTCAAACCTATGTGTGAACAGCGAAGATCACGAAAAAAAAATTGTGCGAGCGGGCTATCCGTATAGCCTCAACTTGAAATATGCTGCAACAAGCCTTCTAACCATTGATCTAAGAAGTATTTTGCCTACTTTGCGTCTATATGATAGATAAATAGGTCGGTATTACTTACTAGCACTTTGTTGTCTAGCGATATTTATGTCACTAAGCCCATTTATGGTTATAAATTGAGCTCGTTTAAGTTATCGATCATGTAGAGCCATTACGGCAAAACAATGGAGGGAGATAATGTAATAAATATCTCCCAGCAGTAACTAGGTTCTCGTTATAAGTAAACTTACGCCTATTTTTGGATTGCTAGTAAATATTAATTTTCCAAATGGTTTTTCTTTCTTCAACCCATCTATGCACTCTTTTTTTGCACTAACCCGTGCTGTGGACAATTTTTAAAACCTATTCAGAGGCTACAAATTCCACCCATGCCGGGACTTGAACCCGCGACCTCTGGCTAACCGTGCCAGAGGTCGCGGGTTCAAGTCCCGGCATGGGTGGAATTTTTAGCCTCTAAATAAGTTTTTAAAAATTCATCTTTCACCGACACCCACAAACAACCCACTGGTGTCGCCGAATGTTTCACGGGCGCCTACACAATGTTGACAAAGCCCAACAGTGGTTAATGTTTATGGGCTGATTTGACAGATAGATTTCCAGTGGTAAACAGAAGACATGACAAATAATGCGTGCGTGCGTACAACGATGAAGCTAGAGATCTGTCAGAATCGTGACAAGTGGCAGACCCTGGTCTCTGCCTTGTATAGCCCTCCAAGATGCAGGCGTGAGTCTATTTTATATGGTATTAAACATAATCCATAAGGTATAAAAGAATAATAGAAACTAAAACTGATAGAAGCATTGCTTTTTGGGATCTGAACGGAATGACTAGCTGTAGTCACTAGAAAGAATTACACCCAGACAGAGGCCATCATTACGAATCAAGTACTGCGTCCTCCATGGAAATCGAATCTTCCACCTCTCTTTCGGTATTCAAGTGCATTACCGCTAGACCAGGCAGCCGAGGCAATAAATTAAAGAAAGTCTCACAAAAGACCAACAACTCTATAATAAGATAAGATAAGAATATTCTTAACTGCACACAAGAAAGCGAAGACATAAATAAAAGTTACAATGAAAAAGTACGGGCGGGCTTATTGCTAACAGCAATTTCTTCCAGACCACTTTGTGACGGAACGATTGCCGAAGTTGAAAGAGAGACGGGTAGTTGGTGCAAAAAATACACACACATACATACATAAACTCACGCCTGCATCCCGGAGGGGTAGGCAGAGACCAGGGACTGCCACTTGCCACGATCCTGACAGATCAGTTTCGCTTCCTCACCATTCATTAGTCGTTGCATGCACGCACGCCGGTTTCGGGTGCCCGTGCCCCTTGCTAATACATCCCCTATTTGGTCGAAGCATGTCCGCCTAGGACGTCCCTTACCGGCCGTCCACCCACATTCGCTTCATTTATTTATTTATTTATTCATATATTTGTTTCGGCAATCTTCCAAAAAATGTCCTCGAAAAAAAAGTCTTCAATGTCCCCGATGTTTCTCCGACGGTCGAAATAAAAGAAAAGAGACTGAAACTGATTAAATTCTGTCGTTGTCGGTTATGGCGGCACGAATGGAGAGCGGAAATATTTGATGAAGAAATCTCGGTCCTCACGTTTTTCCTTGAGCTTTTATTGGTTAATAGAATGATGACGCTTCTAAGAACCTAACTAACTAACCTAACTAGTTTTTGGGAGACGGTCTTAGCGCATCGGGATGTACCAATGAAGTTATAACACAGTCAATTAAAGATGGTGGACAACTATTTGGCTCTCGCTCACACAATATTACCGTCTTTATTGTCTTGAGGTGTTCACAACCTCAGCGCTTGAAAACCTCTATTCACTGTGAGCACGCGTGGTGATTAAACCCATACTCTCTCTCTGCGTGAAGGCTCTGTGCCCTGCAGTGGGAAATATCTAAAATCAATAAGTTTTCCCCTTTTCCTTAACAATGGTTTTCCTTTCCTTCACATCACCAAACAGGTTCGAACCTCCTTGGGCAGTTTTAGATAACTAACTTCTTTTTTTGCGATCTCCAAAGAGGTTGGAGCCTTTTTTGTGCGTAGAAGGGTAGAAAGCGCAAGTAAAACCTAATTATTTCTATTTAAATATTATTATTAACCAATTAATATACCGAAAATTCTGTCAATTTATCCCCCCTTGCTTACGATTACCTATGCTTACATATGCCAAAAAAATTACAACGAAAGACAAAAATTCTTAGCAAAATCATACTTTTTTTGCCAGGAATTGCGAGGCGGCTTAAAAGAGGCTCCTTCGAACCGTTAACTATTCGCACTCGGCATTCCGACGCCTAGAAGGAGTTTTATCACACACCAGTGGCAATTCTCGTACTTCAAGGAACGTGGGAAGGACAGGACTGGGACGGATTTATGCAACAACCTGTAATGAGCCGGAATGGTGCTGGCCCGTTTCCATTTGCAAGACAAACGCTTCGACTGCAGGAACTTACTAACAATCGTCAGCGTGACGTTTGTGGAGCGTTTGCCCGATATTTCTGATAATGTATGAAAAAAATGACAATAGGATTCGCGCTCCGTGGGTTCTGTACTAATATAAAATTACGTGTTAAAAAATGACTTTTTTTCACTCAGTTCTGGACCCTTAGCGGTAGTCCGACTCAAAATTAGCTGGTGAAAAATAATAAAAAAAAAACACTAAGGAAAAACAACAAAAAACAGTTAAATTACTTTCCTTCAAAGAATCAATTCCCCATAAAATAACACATATTCTGTGCAAATTTCATTTGAATACGAGTCAAGAGAATCGCAAAGCAAAACTTAGTTTATTTATTTATTATTATTATTATTAAGCAAACAAATTACAATCACAAACTAAAATTAACAAAAATTTAAATTGAAAATTTAGTTTACTACTGTTGTCTTTTGCTTTTATTTATTTATTGATACTTTTATTACACTTACACACACATTATATGCTTTTTTTGGTATAGGTAAGTATATTTTTTATTTTTCTCTGAGTGGCGTCGGTTAGTGGCTTCATTTTACTAGCGTTTTCTCAGTACTACAAAGTTACCTAACAACCGCAGACCAGTGTTTCGAGTCTAAATTCAGTTTCGTTATCTCCGTGGCTAGATAGGCAAATTCAACAGGTTTACCGCATAATCAAGTCTCATTTGAATGCAAAGATTTTGACGCCAATGTAAACATACAGGCGGAATACAGAATTAGCCTTTGATAAATAGTTACCATAATTTTTGGCGCCATCACGTCACATTGACACCGGCTATTGTTTTGTCAACTATTTTTACAGTCGATGAAAGGTGATTAATTTTTTAAATTAAAATTAAAACTTCCTTATGCGCACTTTTTGTGATCAGTGAATGAAACTGAACCATCGCCGTCGCGCTCGGGTCGGTGACGCTGAGTCCAATATACTCGGCTCCAGTCGGTCGGTCGGTGACGCTGCATTAGATACAAGCAGCTCCAGTCGATCGGTCGGTGACGCTCTCAGAACACAAAAGTGACGCTGAATCAGATACACTCGGCTCCATTCGGTCGGTGAGAGTGAATCGCGTATCGAGTAAGCTTTAGTAGTCATCTACATTTAGAAAATCATTCAAGTTTCCACTTCACTAAACACACACACACACACACATGCACGCACGCACGCACGCACGCACGAACGCACGCTCACACGCTCGCACGCACACACGCACGCACGCACGCACGCACACACACACACACACACACACACACACACACACTTTATTGTTATAAAGTCGCTTTTACGAACAGTAAAGATCATTGCGCTGTTGAACAGTCGGTACAGACCGACCCACAGTTTTTCTATGTTTCAGCTACAAAAATGGTGTCATGGAGGTATAGAGATTAGATTAGAACACTTTATTGTACACACCAGAAGCTGTTGTAGTACTGGCTAGTAATCGAAATTGTCTTTTATACTTTTGATTTATTACTTTTGTATTGACACGTTCTTTTTATTTTGACTTTGTCTGTACATACTTCATCACTTTGTAAATAAACATTATTAGAGACAACACCTCGTCTTTATTTAATTCTAATATATTAAAAAGCTTACATGTCTAAGTTTAGAGCTTAGTGTTTTTTATTTCCCTTTTCCGACCCCGCATAGCAGTAAAAACTGATTTCTTTATGTTTTCTTTAATATTATTTCCAGTCTGCTGAAGCCTTTCTTTTATAGTGTGGCAGGGGAAGTATAAAATGCGCAGACAATTGTGATTTATTGCCAATAGTTTTGCGACACTCGTGGGCGTCGCATCTCCGATACAGTCCTGGAAAACCATCTCTCAACGCTCTATTCGTGCATCATGAACATTTCCTCAATGATTTATAGACTTGGGACTATAAATTGCCAGATTAAACAGTAGATATCGACGAATGAGTGATTTAACTATATGTAATGTTTATTTAAGTGTAGCTGGGCAATTACAAAGGTAATCTACAAGTTTTCAACGCTGCAATTTAAATAAACACGATTAGGTGAGAAGTTTTTACCCTAAAGTTATTAGTCTGGGTACATATTATATTATTAAAGGGTCTATGCATACGACTTGTCATATATGCGCCAACTACGCAATTTTATGAGGTTAAGTGACGTCACAAATAAAAAAATCGTATCTTTTCTGGGACCACGTAACAGCCACGTGCGGGGGACGATTTCAATGTAATATACATTAGGTACCCAACTTGGCCGGTTTTAATTTTTTTATTGAGTGGTTTAGTTCTAGAATTAGATTAAATTAAGTTTTTAGAACATCGCAATCATTGCATGCTGTCGACACATTTTTTGGCGAGTACTAGGCATATCAATATTAATTGTATTATTTAGTAACCGCATTGTTGCCCTGCTGTTTTGTGTCGCTAATAAATAAAATAAAGTAAATAAATAAATATAATACTTCGAATTTTATCCGAAATTAAATTTTCTGGTGCCACCGTAGACAATATTAGTCAAAAGTATATTTTTTAGTAAAACATTCAACGGGTCGAAATCGGGCATTAAATTTACGTAATAAATAATCGCAACTAGACCCGTTGAATCAACAACTATGTAGGAGCATCGATTCGCGAGTCATAAAATAATAGTATTTTATATATTGGTTTAACGGTTTACGTTAATAATGTGCAGTGCTTACGAAAGTTCAAGTTGTAAAATAATAGTATTTTTTTACACACATGAATAATATTAGAATGTGCGAGTGTTAAGTACGCCAGAAGTAAAAGCAGCCTTAGGGTTATTATGAAGTAATTTTAGGCTTTGGTTTTTTATGCCTGTCGTTGGCGTTTCCGTCTCAATGGGTTAACTGGCTGTGTAATTCAAGAATCAAGTGGCGCTACTTGAGCATCATTGAGACTAACAGAAGGACAAATTGCGAAATTGGAAGTGGGACACGATAAGACTTTCAAAGAACGGGTGCTTGTGGCATTATGTCCGCCGCATGGTACAATTTCTTTAAGTGTAATAAAAGCATCAATAAATAAATGTAAAAATCATAAACACATAGGAAGTAAGAGAACAGTCTTTTGTGTGCCGCTAACCGCCATCGCCAGTTCAAATTGAGAATTTAGAAAGCATTAATCTTTCTCTTCAGATTTTTTATTTATTTATTTAATATTAGGAAGACTAACAGCACATAACAATGAATAACAAAAACGTTAGACATACAGAAGGCCAATTATAAGTCTCCGCTTATAGAAACATTTTAAGACTTCGTTGAGCTCTCTGAGCAAAAACACAACAGACAGCTTAAAAACTACCTTAATAATATAAATTATTCTAACCATTGAAGAAATTTGCACTAATTTGCACGTGACTACAGCTCCGTTAGACTCGTCACCTGATCGTGCAGCAACATTACTAAAAGACCATGTCTCCTCCTGCGAACACGATTTCTCATTTAATTACATTGAGCCCCATAACGTTCTTAAAAAATTTAAATTATTGAATCTTAAAAAAACGGAGGACTTGTGGGGTATGTCAGTAAAAATTGTTAGTTCAGTGATCCATGTCCTAGCTTTACCGTTAGCAAAAATTTTCAATAAATGTGTAGATGAGGGAGTATTTCCGGACCTCATGAAATATAGTAGACTAGTACCCTTATTTAAGAGCGGTGATAAACACGATCCAACCAATTTTAGGCCCGTCTCAGTACTACCAGTATTGAGTAAAATATTTGAGAAGATCATCTTAGATCAATTACTTACGCATTTCAATAATTACCAACTCTTTCATAGCCAGCAATTTGGTTTTACTAAAGGGCGGAATACAACAGACGCCGGAGTTATGTTACTTAAACAAATTTTCAGCGCGTGGGAGGATCGCAAGGATGCAGTAGGCATATTTTGTGATTTATCAAAAGCATTTGATTGTGTAGACCACGAAACGCTACTGCTAAAGTTAAAACACTACGGAATAAAGGGTGCAGGTTTAGATCTTTTAAGATCGTATTTAGAAGGAAGGGTCCAAAAAGCAGACGTAAATCGTATTAAATCCTCGGGTTCACTTGTAAAAATAGGAGTCCCGCAGAGATCTATCTTAGGGCCGCTCCTTTTCCTAGTCTATATAAATGATTTACCGTTTATGGTACAAAAAATGTCTGAGATAGTGTTATTTGCTGATGACACGTCACTTATTTTTAAAATAAGGAGACAAGAAAATAATCTTGACGATGCAAATAATGCTCTCTCGCAAGTACTAGATTGGTTCACAGCAAATAAATCTGCTGCTAAATTCTAAAAAGACGAAATGTATAAAGTTTTCCTTACCTAACGTACGAGTAGTTGAGAACAACATAGTAATTGGACATGAAAAACTAGAATTTGTAGATGATACTGTATTTCTGGGCATCACCATCGATCCAAAACTACAATGGGGTCCACATATTGTAAAATTAGCACACAGACTTAGCTCTGCAGCATATGCAGTGAAAAGAATTAGGGAACTCACTGACGTTGCAACTGCTAGGCTTGTTTATTTTAGTTACTTCCATAGTATTATGTCCTACGGTATACTACTATGGGGCCGGGCAGCAGACATTGAGACTATCTTCATCTTGCAGAAGAGAGCCATCCGATTTATTTACAAGTTAGGTAGTAGGGATTCGCTAAGAGATTTCTTCAAAGAAACCAACATCTTAACAGTTGCATGTCAATACATTTATGAAAATATTATGTACGTTACAAAAAATATCAAAGACTTCGAAAATGTTGGTGGCCACCATGATGTTAATACTAGAAATAAACATAAATTGTCATTTCCACTATTTAGACTTGCAAAAGTTAACACATCCTTTATGGGCCACTGTATAAGGTTCTACAACAAAATTCCTCAAGATATATTAGAGTTACCTCCAACGCGATTTAAAAAATGTGTTAAGCACATTCTGTGCAAAAAGGCTTACTATAACATCAAGGATTATTTAGAAGACAAAGATGTTTGGCATTAAACAGTAGATTAATATTATTTAAAGGATGATTGTGACTAGTGTTCAACACATTCATGACTAATATTTTAAGTTGAAAACTCTGTTAATTAAGTTAAAACGTGTTTTGAAAAGAATAAATGTGGAGTTTCTTTGTTAGCTTCTTCTCCACATAATCCATTAATTGTGAAACTAACAACTTTCACGTTCATTAAGTAAACATTCTGTTTTTACAATGAATAAAAATATTTGAATTGAATTGAATTTAATTGAATTTCTCCCCTCAAGCTTTGGACTGATAAATTAAACACCTTAAGATCAACTTCGCCATTTTATAAAATTGATTACAAACCCTCCCTGCTGCTGATCACACCCGTGTCTCTAAACTCATGTAACAAACGTAGCTTACGAGAAGACATTAGTTGATAATTAGTTCAACTACCAGTCTAGCCTAACAAGAAACATTCTACGTTACGCAAGTAGGGTAGAGGCCTCAGTTAATTGCACTGTTCGCGACACCTGCTCAGAAGTTGACCACATATCGGTCCGGATGTATCATAATCTTAGACAGTTTAATTAGTCTTGTACTTGGGAAAACCTACGACTAGGTGTTTCTGTTTTATTGCTTATTTGATACGTAAGTTTAACATTAAACTTCATTATAGTTAATTATATTAAACGGGTCTAATCGCGATTATTTATTAAATAAAATGTAATTACCTCATATTCGCGATTAGACTTCTTTAATATATAACTATGTATGAGCATCGTGAGTCACTCAAAAAACTTCATTATATTGCTTTACGCATGGGAGGTTTTTGTGGGTTTATTATGTGGATATTTTTTTCTTGCGTTGGTGTTTATACAAGCCCAAAAAGGTAGCAACGTGCCTGTGCCCAGCAAAAAACGCAATAGAGGTAAAGTAAAATAAAATATACGTTACCAAAATCAACCTGCCAAAAATGAATCAAAAACTTACCTGTAACAAAAAAAATATTGATTACATTTAATATTTGTGTGAGAAATAGAGACAATGCATTAATACAAAGATAGAATATTTTGACAGTGTAAAAATGGAATTTGGATATAAAGTAGCCAATGCCACTCTCCAGCCCATAAACCGTTTCGATAAATAATTAATTAAACCACTTCTAATAAAAAAATTTCAAAATTATTTTTATTTTTTCTTAAAATTTAAAAAAGTATTAACTATTTAAAGGTTTTTTAAATAATGTACCATTTAGCCTATTTGTGGATTGCGGTGAATAACGAAGCAGATGAATTGAATGAGAACATATTTTTTTATCTCTACATACTGAGAAACTCAAAAGAAATAGCAGGCGATGCAGTGATAGATATCCGTCCAATCTAATTGTGTTCAATTAAATTGAAAACAATTTGAGTGCTTCTGAATCCCTGTTGCACTATAGACAAGTGTGAGAATTATTTTCCCCTCCCATTGACCATTACACAATTGAACAATACATTTTAAATACCAATAAACTTCACACAGCGACCCGACTATAAAGCTACGCGTTTAGAACGACCCAGCTCTAACTAACTCATTCGACCGGATATGGATGCAAGAGGAATAACTGCTCAGAAAGACAGCTACACCACGAAACAGTTTAATTTCTAATCTGAGGGATATTTTATTAATGTATAATATATGTATGGCCCAGACGTGAACGGTCGATTTGCTTATCTGTGTATATAAGTAGGAGTTGCCATTAGAACTTGTGTCTAGTCATCTAGACAATCTTTATGAAGCATGAATATTTCAATGTATAAAAGAAACATGGTCGTTGACTTCGAAATACAGCAGTCCTTATTGAATACATACACATACATATCTTATTCCTGTATCCCGAAAGACTGGACAGAGACCAGTGTTTATAACTTACCAAGATCCGGATAAACCTCTATAGCTACATCAACATTAATTATTAGTTTCTGCATGCACAATTGCCGGATACAGCAAGAGGTTGAAGAAAGAAATAGTGCCAAACGGAGATATATCGAGAGAAAGTGAGTTGAAGGGCTGGTAAGGGACGCCACAGGCTGATATACGTCGACCAAGATGTGTTAGCGGACGGAAAAACAAAAACTACCCAGAAACTATTAACTATCCACACGATAAACAGCAGAACCATCAGTTTCCGCCCTGTTGACCCAGCCAAACATTTTGCGCACTTACACTTCTCTTCAGTATTTGTTTTGTGCCCACAACGACCCCTCATCGGGGTTATAACATTTAATTTTTATGATTCCCTCCTTGTTTGTCCACCGACATTGGGTGTACTTTATCTACACTTGTGCGCGGTTGCTGGTCGGAAAAACAAAAGAAAAACGATTTACCGGTGCATTACCATTTTTAAAAGAGTGAAGAAAAAAAACGCCTTTTAGGCCAGTATTTCATAGTATTTTTAGATGTATAGACTAGAAAGAATCGTTAAATTTATTAAATATCACAAGAATTCTACAGCTACCCGAAGTCGTTGTACATTCAGCGCCTCTATTGTGCAAGTCACCACTGGGATGGATGAAGCCAATTTATGTTTCTCACAAACATGGATTCTAATGTTTGGATGGAATGGATTCTACGCTAATGTATATTAGCAGCTGGAGTGAAGTGTATCTATATTTGTGATTATTTTGACACTTCAGAAATATTAAGATGGATAATCCAACACAGTGCAGACTTACATGATGGAGGCCCAGGCAGGGCTATCTAACCGGCCGGCTATTTCAGGTTTGTTTTAGTTTGTACCTTTAGCCTACCCTTACTATCTCAGCCAAGAGTTCTTCGATCTCTCGCTTGACCTAGTTCATCTATCATGATCTATTTTCTTGCTACTCATCCATTACTTTTTAAATTTCAACTGTTTGAACATCTGAATTCTGATCGCTAATGACAACGCATATGCTGTCACGCCAAGCTAATTTAATGATGGACAAAACCAGCCACTGAAACCTCCCCTAATGCACCAATACATTCCTTTAACGAGTAAATTTCCTGTCAGTTACATCCAAACGGCTGTCGCATGCAATGGATGCGATACGATCGCGGCTCGCTGACAATTGCATTTCACATAACAGGACAAGTGAACCATTAATTGCGGTCCTTTAGGAAACGGCGTATTGTGCGGGTGCAGTGGCCAGTATTGAGTCGTTTACCTCATTGTCACAGCTAATTTATTGTCACAGTTAAGGGGAGTTTTGGCGGAGTGGCTATGCTAGTTTCGTCTAGTCGTCTTAGTAAAATATTACTGGATACTTATTACAAAATCCCAAAAATTTAAATCTACGCCTGTAAATTAGAAAAAAATATCGGCAGCTATAGATCAGCTGATATTTTTTTTCGAGATTTTGAAGTTATTTCTACAATAGAAGTAGAAGCCTCCGTTTAAGGATGTTATGGGCATTTTGTCATGAAAATAGTTGGTGGCAAACAAACGCTCAAGAAGAAAACGTTGGAACCCTCATAATAGAGAACTTGCATAAAAAAAATGTTTTAATCCCATTTGAGAGGCCTTGTTACTTGTAACAACAGACATCTAACCGTGCTTAATTTTTTTGTGTAAAAACCCGAAAAAATATTTTTATGGTTTTATTTTTTTCCGAGTTTTTCCTTCGTTTTCTAAGGTATAAAAACAATGCTACTCCAATCTAAGTTTGACGTAACTTTCCCATTATGAAACTCACAGTTTATTGGTCTCTTGTATTATTGCCTCTCTCAGTAAATACCATCTCCAATGCTATCGTACATTTATTAGTTCTAAAAAAAAGTGCCTAAAAAGCTTCTAAGAGGCCTGCGACAGTAAATTCATACAGTCAACAGCATATTAACCTTTAGATCGGTCCACTCTACTCAGTTACGTTACAGGTGATTTTGTAACTAATTTCTAAAGGTCGACATGCTGTACTGTATACTAGACTGCGCCTTCAAATCATCATCATCATCAGCCATTTGACGCTCACTGCAGGACATAGGCCTCCCTCGTAGTTTTCATAACCATGAGGAGTTTTGCCATAATCGCTACGCTTGGCAGGCGGGTTGGCGATCGCAATATGCGGTTGGAATCTCAGGAAGACCCTGCTGCCCGTCTCCTGGTAATGTATTTCCTTAGTCGCCTTCTACGACATCCACGGGAGGAAATGGAGTGACGCTATTCTTAATCCGGCGCCACACGGTAAACACGGTGCGCCTTCAAATTCTCAGTACCTACTAATTGATTAAAACTATTATTCTTTCTCCATTCCCGTTAATTAATGGTCGGTTATAATGGCTAGACACA
Source organism: Yponomeuta evonymella (assembly GCA_963969515.1). NCBI lineage: Eukaryota > Metazoa > Arthropoda > Insecta > Lepidoptera > Yponomeutidae > Yponomeuta > Yponomeuta evonymella. Next base: position 5,180,024 of record OZ018354.1, read on the forward strand.
ACAGTCAACCATTGGAACTTTACAAGGCTAGATTAACACAAATTGTTATTTAAAACAGGCCTTGGCATAACACCTTCGCGATAGTAATGCACTAAAGTACTACCAGAAGTTCAGTTCGTATGAAGATGAAAAGGTTTGATAGATGAAATCTCTTACAGAGGTAAGCTCGCCTTTGTCCATCTAGGATTGAGGTGTTTTTTCTTACGTATGATTCGAATATTGTGTTTTTGTGTGGAATAAAGTATACAGGATTAACTTCTAGAATACTAAAAATTGAATAAAATAAATTATAAGGGGGGCTCTCATACAACAAACGTAATTTTTTTGCCGTTTATTGTTCAATGGTAACAGGTACACGCTTGAAATATTCACAGAATATTTAGTTTTATATTCGCTTCAAAAATAGATAATTAAATTAAAATAAAATAAATATTTAAGGGAATAAAATATATATTTAATAATTTTTATAATACTTACAACCAACGCGATTTTTGCCGTTTTTTTCTCGATCTTTGTGTCTAATGTTGTATAGATAATAATGTGGAACGGAGCCCTTTGTTCGCGAGTCCGGCTCGCACTTGGCCGGTTTTTTTAATAGTTTCGAAATTTCCTGCCACTCGCAGGGATTATCGGGCTCAAACGCGACGTGACGACCCTTACGAACATTTTATATCGCTGCTTCGTAATAAAGGCCCTGTAGTTCTTGGTAGGCTAGACAACATCTCCGGACCAAACACAGATTATTTTTCGATTAATTTATATGTAAAGAACCGTTGATGGAAAATAAAAAAAAAAACTAATAAATTGAGACCTCTGTTACCGCCTCCTTGATATGAAGTTTTGATTTATGAATAGTCGCAAAAGTCGACCTTCTTTAAATTTTGCCATAATAGTCTCGCTCAGTTATTCAAAGCCAACTCTTTCGGAATAGTTTTTATTTTAGCCAGTCTTTACTTTATACGGTAGGTTGAGGCGTCAAAATTAATACATTTGTATTCGCATTGGAATTACTTACTAAATAATTTAATATCTGCACCCGCAAATTTATGCGTTGGATTCTGTTACGTCTTAGTTTTCACCGAAATAGACCGAGCTAAATAGTTAAACCATTAAAACAATTAATTAACGGCCAACTTTTCAATAGTCAGATAAAACTTAACTGGACAATAAATTGCATGCTATCACTGTCTAAATCGTACGACAAGACAGTGACAACATCAGTTTTATTCTCCAGTTAAGTTTTATCTTACTATTGAAAAATCTGGCCTAAAAGTAATAAAACTGAATTTGAACGGATATTTACTCGTTTACTTTTCCATTTTACAATTTTCCGACGCGACGTTTCGGTACTTTTGCAAGTGCCGTGGTCTACAAATACTTCAATTAAAAGTACACTACTTAAACATTACAAACATACTAAAATTGTAAAGGTATTTCTTTAATTTTAAGTATGTTTGAGGCCATATCAAGTTCGTTTGGGATTAGAATACAAGTCTTTGCTTCGGAGCACCATAAAAGGTCGGCGCCTCTGACCATTTCTTCTAGGATGGGTGGATGGATAGTCTGGGTGTATTTCCATGATGTTGTCCTTGCCTGGTTACCATATCACAGGGTATCCAGGTTTGGGACCATGACAAGTGATTGTGTTGCATGGAAACTATTATTATCTGGGTCTGGGTGCGTTTTTAAGTGATTGGGTCGTTGGTAAGTTTTAACTTGTAATAGAATGTTGTTGGTCTAGCGGTTAACGCGCTTTACTACCAAAACAAAAGGTCGTGGGTTAGATACCTGGAGGCCGCCGTACTTGATTTGTATAAACTAACTCGGTCTAATTGTTTTTCCACGGTCCTTGCCTAATTTTACCATACCGCAGGGAATCCTAGTTTCGGACCAGTCTCTAGAGTCTAATACACCCATAATTTTTCAATATTATGATAAAAGCTCGACAATAGCTGTTATTTGGCTATATTTAGTAGACTACCAAGTAGAGGCATCATCAGCCATTTGACGCCCACTGCAGGACATAGGCCTCCTTCGTGGTTTTCATAACCATGAGGGGTTTTGCCATAATCGCCACGCTTGGCAGGCGGGTTGGCGATCGCAGTATGCGGTTGGAATCTCAGGAAGACGCTGCTGCCCGTCGCCTGGTAATTTATTTCTTTAGTCCCCTTCTACGACATCCACGAAAAGAAATGTGAATAGTGACGCTATTCTTAATCCGCGTGGTATAACCCGCGCAAACAGTCATCTCTCGCAAAGAAAATCGAATCGCGCGAGGCGCCGAGTTACGTTGCGCGGGTTATACCACTGGAATGCGATTGGTTACTAGACTACCAATAGTATCAATAAAACAACTAGTTCCGCATCGATATGACTTTATTGAAAAATTATGAATTTTAGAGACTCACCCCTCAGGACAAGTGATTGAGTTGTGTTGAAATTATTATATTATCAAGAGGTAGTTATGTGCTAAATTCACCAGTGTGTCAGCAGCGTTAGGAAGGTGAAGCGTGAAGGACATTAATCGGGGTGGACAGACGCGATAAATTCCCGCATGACGGCACGATTAGCGAGCCGGGTGGCGAGACGGCAGCAGGGGTTTAGGAGGAGCAGTCCTGGTTTACCTACAATTTGGTTCGAAACTTATATGAGGTCGATTTCATACGATTCGAACCAAATTGTACTACGTTCGAACAAAGTTCAGCGCGGACAAAGTTTAAACAAGAGCAAATTGGAAAAAGGATTTAATATCTTGATAGCGCACAACGGTGAACTATGTATAATGGCTCTATGAAATTGTGACGTCTGGTGTCAACTGAAAATAAGTCGGTCAATCTAAAATAACTGTGTTATTTGATTTTTTTCTTAATTTCATTGCGAAAAAACGGTTCCGGTGTCTAAGGTCATTTGTATAATCAAAATCCAACCCACAACCCTTGCCTTGGTAATCAAACGAGTTACCGCGCGCAGTCATGACATGATATTACCTTAGATCTAAGTCAATGTCACATTTTTCTCAATAAACCAATCAACCAACCAAGGCCGGTAAGGGACGTCCCAGGCGGACATACTACGAACATATAGGGGATGTAGCAAAGGGCAAAATAAAAACTACCCAAAACCGGTGAGCGTGCATGCAACGACAAATGAATGTTGATAAAGCGAAAATGATTTGTCAAGATCGTGGCAAGTAGTAGTCCCTGGTCTTTGCCTAACCCTCTGAGAGACAGGCGTGAGTTTATGTTATGTTTGTATGTGTTTTAAACCAATCCACTGTCTACTGTATACAGGACACTCTGATAACTATCTGACAATGCACCTCCATAAGGAGCCAGTATATGTACAAAAAAAAAACACTTCTGGTTGGATAGTTATGAATCGAGTAGGGGTACTGTATATGTTTGTTCATTTTTCGTACTCGAATAACCGACTCGATTACGAGTACATCGCGATTAGACATGGGAACATCGGGAATTATGATAATTAAGTTCACCTAATAGATAGTCTCGATTAAACTCGTCTAATGTATACTAATAACCGACTGAGTGAGTACCTAGTGCTCCTATAAAATAATCACCAGAGAGTTGTGACGTCATAGGCAGAATAAGTAATATCCCTTCATCTGTCGCTGAAAGAACGTGGCCAAAAGCTCTAACCTCCTCTATGCTTCATACCATACAATTGCCGGAACATGCGAATAGTGGGCAACGTCTTAATTGATTAGGTCGCATGTCCACTGGCGCACCGGCTGTTTCCAGACAGTTTGCTTTTACATTTACGGTCAGTCAAAGGGTCAGTTTAATTGCGTGGGGTCTGCAACTCGGGGTTAGGGAATTGGCCCGTTTACAACCCGCATGCTCTGTAGCTGCAAAGTTTGTCTATGTGACTAGTCGTGTGAACCATGGGGTCATTACGCTCACAGCGATGATATTGTTCTTCTTATTTATTTATTTGTTCGTAATGACAGTGGTAGAGCGATGGTAGCAGTAGAACGTCGGCCTCACATTCCGGAGGTCATAAGGAGGTTCGAATCGCGACATGTACCAATGACTTTGTTTCCTAAGTTACGTATATTTCTGTACTTGTGGTAGCAATACCACTCGCTAAAGGTGAAGGAAATGATCGTGAGGAAACCTGAGTGTATATAATACCTCAGACACTCAGGTTGCTAATCCGCGGTAGGCACGGTTCGTAAATAAGCCCATACTCTCTATTTGAGAGAAGGCCTGTGCCCTGCAGTGGAAGTGGAACATATACAGGCTACACAAAAAATACTGTGACACCGTGACCTTTGTTTTTTTCTTCTATAAAATTTTTATTTGTCTTTTTGGTATGTTTGTTCACGTGGCATGTTTCCTTCTTCTTCAAGTTGACGAAGAATCTTTATTGGACCATGAACCAAATTCAGGATTTTAAGCAACAAGTATCCTATAAAAACGCAGTTCTAAGAACCGTCTTACCTAACGCAAGAAAAAAAGAAGGTAATTTTATTTCCCCGAAAACTCCGCCCTTACGAAGTGTATCAAATCTCTCTGGTAGCGAGATCTAAGTGTAACAAATCATGCGCAAGAGTGCATCTCCTGTCAACCCATCGCTGCGGGGCGCAATTACCGCGCGGTTGCAGGCGAGGGTCTGAGAGACCTCAGACAAGTTGAATGTCGTAATTAAACGTATTAAATTCTTCGCCAAATTGCAATATCCAAATTGCGAATTGTTAATTCGGTGACAGGTACATATAAGGCAGGCATATTAAACCAACGGTTTTATTTTGCAAGTAACTGATAAGCAACATAAAAACCAATACATAAATACGAACATTTGAACATAACCTAGCCAGTAACCACTCTTTTAACCCTTTTCTAAATAAAGTTTTTTTCATTTCATTTCAATACAAAGAAGATTTGAACGTGTGGACATCAATAGGATGAACCAAATACAACGTGTTACTGGAATAAACCAAAACCTAAAAACCGCTTCTTCAGTATCGATTTTTAGCAAAAAATTTTCATACAAAGCAAGAACAAAAAAATTTTCATACGGGACAAGTATTAAGCCGTTGGTAGCCTAGTGGGTAGAACATTGGACTCGGAAGCGGGAGACCCAGGTTCGATTCCCAGTGCGGGCACGTACCTATGACATTGTTTTCTAAGTGATGCACATTTGTGAAGTTATAGTAGCAATACCACTCGCTAACGGTGAAGGAAAACAACGTGAGGAAACCTGAGTGTCTGAGCTATTCACATATATCAGCGTATGTGAATAGCTCAATCGCCAATCCGCGGTGGGCACGCGTCTCTCTTTCGAGAAGGCCCGAGCCCTACAGTGGGACGTACATAGGCTGCTTATGTAAGTTTTAAGACAGTAACAAAAACGATACCTACTGAATAAGCGTTTTTCATGTTTTGCTTTATTTCAATACCGTTATTTAGGTAACAGGTTTTTAACCGACTTCAAAACAGGAAGAGGATATCAATTCGACGCGTATATATAATAGTATATATATATATATATATATATATATATATATATATATATATATATATATATATATATATATTTTGCCTATGTTCCTTCATAACTCCGTCAAATCTAAAAGATCTGATAAAGACTTTCAGAGATGGAAAACGGAACTCTTCAATGGATAGCAGTAAATAAAGCCTAATGGGGCTTATCCTTTAATAATATCCGTATGTTTAATAAAATACCGTAAAAGTAGTCCCAAGTTAATTTGGTGACGTTCTGGTGAAGACTTTCGGAGATGGAAATTGAGAACATCAAATTTTAAAGCAATTAATTAAGTAGGGTAAATTATGATTATAAGGGACTTGTTTAGTTTTCTCTAGCTCCCCATTATTTCTGACTTTTTAGTGCTGTAGTGTTCCGAAGTCGGTTGGTATTTTTTATTTAAAATTTTATATAAAAGTCCTCTGTTTTCGCGGCTAGTAAAAAATAAAATGGTTACGTCAACAGCACATCAACCTTTTCACGCGTGCACTCTATTCAGTTCAGTTGCGGGTGAATTTTTAAGGACAGTAAATGTTGATGTACTGTTGACTATACAAGCGAATTGAACAAAGACTTTCTAAAAACTGCAACAAAAGCCGAAACTCTGCGATCACGTCTACCGCGTACATTTGCACTGCGTCTGTACGGCATGCATAATGATGCCGCCATAAATATGGACTTTTTGGCAACCCTGACCGCGGGGGCTGCCAGTATAATCCTGCACAAGGATACGAAACTTAGCATAAGCATAGCATAAGCAGCCTATATACGTCCCACTGTAGGGCACAGGCCTTCGCTCAGGGAGAGAGTATGGGCTTAATCACCACGCGTGCCCACCGCGGATTGGCGATTTCGAGCGCTGAGGTATATGAATAGCTCAGACACTCAGGTTTCCTCACGATGTTTTCCTTCACCGTTAGCGAGTGGTATTGCTACTATAACTTCACAAATGTACATTAACTTAGAGAACAAAGTCATAGGTACGTGCCCGCACCGGGAATCGAACCTGGGTCTCCCGCTTCCGAGTCTAATGTTCTACCCACTAGGCTACCATCGCTTGAATTATTTATTATTATTATTTCTATAATTTGATATGATATGAAACTTATTTTTCCGTATATTTAAACAAATGGCCGCAATCTGGGTGTATTTCCATGATTGTGATGTCCGTGTCTCGTTATCATTTCACAGGGTGTCCTATGTTGGGTGGGACCGGGACAATTAATTGTGTTGTGTGGAAGTTATTTTATTTATTTATTTCATTTCTCAGGGCATGTGTAATAAGGGTCAAAGCACAATGCTGCAGAGTCCAGTCGAAGTGTAGCATCAAATTCTCTAGGATGCACGTCATACGTCACTTTAATGTCGTATCCGACACATGAGATTTGCGTAGAGACACTTTCAGTTGGATAGGAGTTTTGTGTACGCATTCGAGCACATTCCGTCTAATGCGCGTCTTTTTTATTTTGATAGAAATATCTGCATTACGATGTGGAGACAGAAGTCAATATGCTTAGCTATTCTATATGCTATGCTATTGACACTTCGATTTGCTTAGACTCTGTGTCAATGTGCCTTGACCCTATCGGTATCAAAATACTAACGAAATAATGACCGATGATCTGAGGCCGAAGCAGATTGATGGCAGCGGCTGGACGCTGATGGCCGGGGACATAAAGAAGTAGCGTGCCTTGAGAGAGGCCTGTGTTTAACAGTGAACGAGTATTGGCTAATAGATGCTGTGTAATAAGAACTTTTAATATATTGAACGCTAGCCTCTTGTAGGTGTTGAAACTGTTTCTATGAAATACCCATTGAAAGAACTACTAATATTTTGTAGCATGCACCGTGTTTAAAAACTGAAAACAACATTGCTCTGTATCTGTGCAGAAGAAGTGTCTTATTACGTTTAAAATCCACCTATTAGTTAAATAGTCACTCTGAACAGGCTTATTTCGTCCTCTCTTGAATAAAACCCACTTCAATTAAACTTTTTCGGAGCAGCGTCTTCCGCATACTTCTGTCGCAGTTCTTTGACAGCTTGGTATGTACCGACATCTACCTCTTCTTTAATTTGGTCGAAACAGCTTTTCCGTGGCCTTCTTCTGTCCGTCATCCTTATATCTTTCCTTCTATAATGTTTGTTATAAAACTCGTGACGTAGCAAGTGGTCTAATATTTATGATCTTCTACATAAACATAACATAAACATTTACATACAGGCACATAAATTGCTTCTGGCCCCACACTAGGATACCCTGTGTCGTGGGAACCAGAAACAACGAAATAAATACATAAATACATACATAAACTCACGCCTGTATCCCAGAGGGGTAGGCAGAGACCAGGGACTGCCACTTGCCACGATCCTGAAAGATCACTTTTGCTTCCTCAACATTCATTAGTCTACATTCACTAGGCTTCGCGTACTTTTTATCTTGCCCTTTGCTAATACATGCCGTAATAAAACACGTCCTAAATAAAAAATACTTTTCCCACAAGGGTCGGATCGTAACGCCCCGGCATGCGTTATGGGTCTGCCAGGCCGCCATGCGTCCGCGGTGGGCGCGACGGAGTTATAACCCGTGCCGAAACCATGACTCGCATCATTAAAGGAGTAAAATAAACACTGTGACTAACCTCGTCATACTTTTTGGAAACCGCAAGATATGCACAACCGCCAGACATACTTAAGTAGGTAGTTTTATGTTTTTAAGCTAAAACTTTTGTAAAAATATAAACATTACGATTTATCTACGTACAAACACGTCGGTACAGCCGACTATTTCTCAACCTCAGAGTAAAAAAAATACAGGATGTACAAAATCCCCATGCTATGAGCAATAGCAGATTTTACAAGTGCACAAAACGAACCATTTTTATCCAGAGCTGATAGTAATGTTGAGGATAAAATGATTCTGTGGACGAGTTATAAACACTGCTTTTCACTTCGATTGCGAGGAAATAAAACAGTAGTATAATTTAGCAAATTGAAGAAATTAATAAACGCACGAAAAAACAAGAGCTGTTTCCCGCCGCTTTATTTTTTTTAAATCTTACGACATTGATATTAGGCTTGGGCTGCAGAACTACACTATTAAATTAATTTCGTAATAATAATTTTCTTAAATTAATTAAATACCCTACTGGACTTGAATTTAAAGTTTAATATATTTTATGTCTTAAAACTACACATAAGGAAAAATTCTATCTATGAACTTCTTATTGTGTTTGGCTCGTTTTCTTTGCCTTAATACAAATACATTTATGAGTAGATACGTTAATGCACTTGTGCACGAAATTCGATTTTGTGCAGCCTATATCCTGCACAAATAAGCACTTTTAGAGTATGAGAAGTGAAAAAAATATAGTTTCTCCTAGTAACTACGCATAACTTTCAATATGAGGAAAACATCGAAATCGCAAAAAAAATATCATCGGTTCCATAGTAAAGAGCGGCAGTAAGTGAAATAAAATTAGATTCGTAACAGTATTTTTAAGGACTCGCGATTCTCATTTTAAATTCAACGGGTCTAATCGCAATTATTTATTAGGTAAACTTATCCTAATAGATCTAATAAATAATCGCGATTAGACCCGTTAAAAATATAGCTATGCATGAGTATCGCGAGTCCTTAAAAATACTACTGTAAACCGAATTTAATTTCACTTAGCCAAAACACCATCTCGCTCCTACCCAACTGCTACTCATACCAACCATCTTCCAGTGATTCCTAAACATCAAAAACACGTTATAGAAAATTACCAGTATCATTTTATGCACGCTACGCGTAATTTCGAGATATCATTGAATGTGCGATTGACAGTGACGCCTTGCAAAATTAAGACGCTTCGCGACTTGCTACGATAAGCATATTGTGCTCGATCAAAGTATTAAATGAAGTCCTCTTAAATTATCACCATTCCGTCAATAGGTAGTACCTCTGCTTGGCCGCATTTCGTAAAACTACAATTCGAGGGTCGGAGGACCTAAGCTTTTAAGTCCAAAACACAAGTTTTTGCTGTTTTAAGTAATTATGTTGCATTGAACCATTATTTACCTGCTTCATGACAATTTGACTTATGTGCTTTAGTCCGCCGACCCTGAAATTCATGTTTTACATACTAATACGTCAATTAGGTATTTGACAAAATATCAAATGAGTTACTTTTAAAACGGAATTTTGTATGAAAATACTGGTTTATGACGTCACATTTCAGAGCACTTTTTTTGTTTAATCTATTTAAAAATTGTAATAACTAGTAATTGTAGCTTTCGGTTCCAGGCCACCAAGTGCTGGAATGACATCCCTCCACCCCTAAGACAGCTTAATTCCAAGGCTAGCTTTAAAGCGAAATATAAAAAGATCCTCCTGGAATCGCAGAAGTCGGTCCCTTGTTAGATTACTACCTACTTATTGCTACTTCATTTTTACACATTGTAGGTACATTGACAGGTACTTCTCCCCCAGTTTGCTCAAGTTACTTATTTGTTTATAAAATTTATTGACATTTAATTGACACCCATATTACTTATCTAAATATATACGTATGTCAGGTTATAAAAATAACCTAACATACGTATATGTTTTTATTATTTTTATTATTCCGATTACATTATTATCACAATTATTATTATTATTTTTTAAAGGACATACAATTATTGTGCATTACTTCGTTATCACGAAGCAAGACACTTAAATATTATGCTACAATTTAAATTATTATAATTATCTTTACAATGACATTTATTTGATTACAATCCAATCTATGTATTTACTCAATATAATATTACACAATGTACACATAATAATATAATGCAATAATAATTTAATTTATGCTTATTTTGACATTGAAATATCAAATTACTGCCAATTTATTCGTTTTTCAGAATGCTGCACGTCGGTACACTACCGGGTACTGACGGAAGACCAGCGCTGGAGTGGTCTGCCTCTCCAGCATATGCTGAGTCAGAGCCCCTTTGCTTTTACCACACCCACAAAATGCTCTCTCGTATTGTCTATTGATTTGTGTTTGCTTACTCTTTTTGTGTGCTTACTTGCTGTACGATTTTGCTTTGTAATTTTCTTTATTTGTTCTGTATCTATGTGTGTGTGGAAATGCAAATAAATGGTTTTATCTATCTATCTATCTAATTGACTAAAAGAGATACATTTTCTGAGAAATTTTGTAATTTTTGTTTCAATCGAGCATATGAAATAATTTATTGTTGATCGTGTCAAATACCAAATTTTACAATGGTCTGCCTGGCATGAAACTGGCGGCGCCATCTTTTAAAAGTTATTGTGAACTTGACGATTATTTCAGTTATGTGGCATCTGGTGGTTTGACGTCCGCAGTACAGAGTTACGTTAATGTATTTGGATATTCACAAAAAGGCTCAGGCAATGTCATCATCAATGACAGCTATGGCAATTGGTCTAGGTGATAAAGGATAAAGATAATTTGCTAAAATACACTGAACCTGGCTGGTTTGCGAACTCGTAGTTATTGCTGAAAGCATCCATGTTTTGGCCGACCTTCCGCAAATGCAACTCTGAGGTTAGTCACAATGCTAAAATCGAGTGTAGCTTCTGTTCATTTAATGCCAGCCACAATGTATGTCAACAATATGTAGGCTTGATATGCAAACAGTGGGCCACTTGCAAAAATGTGTTTGACCTTACAAAGAGGCGTTGGAAATTCGCGTGTCTATAATTGTTCTTTGCTCTCTTAAGTGGTTCACGTAGCCGGAATAATTGAAAGAAATATGGTTTTGTGTAAGTTTAACTCGTTGCTCAATATGAGTAGTTGAAGAAGATGGAAGATGACGGCATGCAATATTTAGGGGAAGAATCATCTTGGAAAAACTTAAACGGGAACCAGCAGAATATACATGTATGTATCTATCAGGCCTGTCCTAGGAGTATTTCCATGTTTGTTGTCCTTGACTGGTTAACATAAACCAGGGTATCCTAGCGAAGGACCAGGTCAAGTGAGTGTGTTGTGTGGAAGTTATTATTATTATCATCTAATGATGTTATCTATATTGGTTACCGTGCAGTTAAAAATGCAGTGCAAGCTAAAAATAAGCTAAAAATAAACATTTACAGTAACATTCTGTCGAAATTCCACACCGTCTGAGTACCATGACGCAGGGATAGATATAATTAAAGAAATTTGTTCGATTACTGATTGATTTGACCACCTCACCGTTTAACTGTGGTTTAACTCTTGCTTTATTGCCGGTTACATATAGTTAGTTAATGGCAAATTAATTCAGAAGGAGGTAAAAAAAAACGGTTGATTGTTTTAAGTTCTGAATGTAGAGTCATTGAACCGTTTTTGTGTTTTTCTTACTATAGTTAAGTACGTACGTACGTATCTAAGTATAACCGTCAATATTAAGATTAATTAATTTAATAGTTAAAGACCATTTACCCCTAATTGTAAGGAAAAAGAGGAAACAAAAAGAATTAAAGACTGTCATGAAGAAACATAAAAGAAAGAAAAATTCAAATTTTATTTTTATGCAACACTAAATATTTTTCAAGCGATCATCGTAAACCGAGTAAAGAGGTTTTGAACGTAACAAGAAAACTTTTTAAAAGAAGAAGGTTCGAAATTCAAAAAACCATTTCATTTCCTTTGAATCGCGATACCGAACCTACAAGCGGCACGAGCTATAGAGGCTGCCAGGAATATTAACAGCGCGTTAGTAACAATATTTTTTATTAAAAAAACTAATGATGAATAAATATAAGCCGACACTGGCCGATATGTGTTCGATGCGGCCATGTGGACTGAATATTTACGAGACATTTCCACGAATAAAATATGAGATGACAATTAGAATATTATGCAACGTTTTTTGACACATCTCATCACCGTGCACCAGGAATATTTGCCCTATGTATTGTATTATGTAGTACGTTATTAGGCGCGGATTCGTTATGTAAATGAAATGTTATGTAAACGAAAATAGGCACTAAGTACTTTTTCATGGCAAAAAGATAAACCACAACCTGTACCTCAAATATGGATTTCTAGTTAAAACCACGCGCTAAGCAACAAAGTTCCGGTTTTTTATAGGGGAAATATCTGGCCGGGTGGTTACTTTTAAAAGGCATGGTCGTGGCTCACGAGTGCTACTCGTACAATTATGGAATATTAAGAAGGGAGAACAATGCGGTGAGGTGAAAATATCACTTCCTTGCCCGGCGGTCCTACCCACAAGACAGTCGAGTACTGTTATTCCCAGTTTTGGGTATAACTGCGTCATACACTATGTCGGGAAGTGCCATGTTTTGGCAGTGTGACATTAACAGTCATAACTTTACATTTCTTAAGGCCAGTTTCTGAATTGAGACTTTCGCTAAGTAAATGGTTAACTGTAGTGCTGTCTCTTCGAATTTCTCAGGAAAGAGCGTGACAGTACGTTACTTAAGTACTTACTTAGTGAAATTCTCAATTCAGAAACCGGCCCGTAGACTTCGAAGCTTGAATTTAGTTTTGAGTATGGTAACAAAATCCCTATATATATTCGAAAATAAGGGGTTCTACTCTTCAATAGGAACACCTTTTACTATGCGGAAGAAATTACGAAAAAAATCCGTACTAAAGTTGCCACCTGCGGCATTAAAACGTATGGAACGGCTGATATTTCTGTTCGCGATTTCGAAGTTTTCTCTATGGTAAAAGTGTTTGACGAGTAGAACATACATATTCGGATAAACATGGGGTTTTTGTTACATATTGGCTTAGTATATGTAATAAATTTTAAATATTCCAAAGTAGAGTTAAAATTGGCAAATACAGCAAACAGAAACTTCGAAGAAAAGTACTGGTAATAACATATTTTTTTTTAACTGGCTAAAACGCCTTTTCAAAGGCGTACGAAAGCGGCAAAATAGAAAGTAACCAGCAACCTACTATGATGATAAGCAATCTAGACCTCATCACTAAATTCATGAGCCTTTTATTAGCATTGAACATAAAATATAGCGAGAACACCAGAACAATGCAGGCTTGAATTAGCCGAATAATATTAAACGTGATGATTAAGAAAGCGATAAAGCTCATTCCTAACAAGATGATGTGTCTAATAAAATACGGAAAGATTCAAGTCATGGTAGTTAAACAGCATAGGCGTCGTAAATTTATCGTTAAACTGACAAAATATTTGCTTATGTCTCTCCACGATGATTTCTCAGTAGAGTTAGAGAAACTACAGAACGTGTAAAGTTGAGCCTCCTGCTAAGTAGATACATTACATAAAGGAATCTGTTTTCCATTGGCAAAACATTTTCGTTCCGAAATCCGCTTGCACATCCGCAAGGCTTGTGTCCTACAGTGGGTCTCATATCTTCTTCTTCGCTCCTTTATCTGCTGGAGGAGCATAGGGCCTCAACTACAGATTTCCACTTCAGACGTGGTTCGTGGCAGCTTCCAATTCAGACCAGCTAGATCGACTTGGCCTCTTAGGCTATGGATCTTTTCCGGGTGATCTTTGGTTGTCTTCTCTTTCATTTGCCCAAGTGCACGTGAGGATCTGGGCCTAGATTCTGTTAATGCATTGTAGTAACATGACAACTGCATGAACATGGCGGTTTTCATTTCATGGCTGCTTTAAGTCTACGCGGGCACACCCATCAAACCTTCTAGGCGTCAATGGTACGAAAAAACACGTCACGTGACCCGACAGTGTACCTGTCATTATACTACAATGCACTAACAGAATCGAGGCCCTGGTCAGGCATCTCTTGTCCCGGCGTAGTGGCAGTAGGCTTACCCCCGCAATTTTTTGTTCAGGTCTCGCAGCCCCACCGGCCTTACAGGGTGCATTACTATTCGCACCCCGATGAATCAAGGGTTAAGAATATCGCACCTTCGGTAGTACAAGGGCTCAACTTACAAAACAGGGTAAAATGAGTTAAGGATGCAGAAATGCCTTAAAACATATATAAAGACTCCCATCAGATTCAGTTAAAAAGTTGCTTTTTAAATGAATTTAATGGGAGTCTGTATTCCACCAGATAGAGGAGTGTTTTCAAGGCATTTCTGCATACTTAACTCATTTTACCGTTTTTTGTAAGTTGTGCCCTTGTACTACCGAAGGTGCGATATATTTAACTCTTTTAATTAGAATTAGTACGATAGGAATTGTAAGAGCCAAGCCAAGCTTTTGTCTATAGAATATTCTATGACTGAAATGCTCGTAAGTAGCCAGAGAGATTGTAATCTGTGACGCTTAAAAAGTTAAACTGTCATTTTTACCAAAACTAGTGGTGGGTGAAAGTTTTAAGTTGTTTTATTGTTTTAATCAATCTTAAGCATTGACTACCCGTGGCTTGGGCTCCGCGAGCTGCGTAATATATTTATTTAGAACTTGGTTAACACCTTGTTAGTTTCTATGCTATTACGTTACCTAAATAGGTACTCTGTTTAAGTTGCGATTAATCATATCTTTGCATCTCCTTCCTGGATATTATTTGTTGTGCTCCGTACCCAAACGGTGCCAACCAGACCCCATTACTATACCTATGCTGCACTGTCTGTCGATCTGTCCGTCTGTCTATGTGTCTGTACGTCTTACTTTGAAACCGGCTATAGGTATCTGTTGAACCGAATTAGGTAGCCAGTTGAAAGTTTCACAGAATATGCATTATTATGGCGGATTGCCAAAAAAACTAAAAGTGAATACTGAGGGCGGTCCAAATACAAGAAACGTGTTTTTCTTTTATGTTTTCTTGTTTTTGCCCTTTCGTAGAATCGGTAATACGCAAGTGTCAAACCTGGTTCAATTATTAACCGGAGAAGAGCGAGTCGGACACATTACAAATTTATAATCGAGTCTCGCAGTTTTTCCGAGCTTTTCCCGAACTTCAAAGACAATTTTTTTTTAGGATTTAATTACAAATGTAGAGTTTCAGATTTTTCCCTGTGCTTGTAGTATCATCATCAACCCATTATGTCCCCACCGAGGGGCACGGGTCTCTTCCCGGAGGAAGGTATAGGCCATACTCCACCACGGGGGCCAAGTCCGGATTGGTGGAGGCTTGTAGACTAGTGGCTCGTCTACTGTCAGAAGTTGTCAAGCCGCCCTAAGGCCTCTGACTTGGCTTAACGACTGCCATCTATCGACGGCAGCCGGCACCAACAGCTTAACGTGCCTTGCGAAGCACGGAACCGCTCGGAAAAAGTATTATACGACGCTTGTAGTATACGACGATATATTACTTGCAAAATTTCATAGTTCTAGGTGAACAGAAAGTACCCTACAAATTTTGATTCCCTTGAGAGTGTTCAAATATAAGATTTTTGTGACATAAACGGCCGTAACTTTTTTTTAAGTTAACTTAGAAGTTTGACTTTTTCAAAGTTCACAGCCTTAAAGGACTGTAGACCTGTTTATATTGTTTTAATTTCAACTTGATCGTGAGTCTATACATTTGTAAACGGATCGATCGAGTACGAAACCCTCGGTGCGCGAGTCCGGCTCGCACTTAGCAGATTTTTTTCTCTCTCTTCGTTGTTGAGAAGAAAGTGATGTAACGAACAATAACTCAAACGAAATTTAGTTCGCAAGAATACAGCCGTACGTTGTCATGCATCGAAAATCTGAGTATGGACAGTCTCTATTACTAAGAACGGCATAAAGCTAGATGCTATCCATAAAAAGGCGTCAGTATATGTACGAGTATGTATATAACGGCCCACAGCACTAAATGCTTGTTGATCACGATGAACTGTTAACTGTATAGGTACAATACTACAGCTACATACGTGCACTCTAATCAGTTAGCAGAAAAGGTGTAAAGTTTGGCCTGCTGTCGGCTGTACGTGTTCGAATAAAAAAAAACAAGAACATCAACACGTAACACCATAATATTGTTTCCATCCACCCCAGTCGCCAATCCCATAAACAGTACATACCAACACACGTGCCGAGTATCGGACATAAAATTCTATGCGCCGCGACCTCACAGGAAAATTACCATACACGGGTCCCTTAGACCCCGACGTTCGCTATTGCGCTTTATAACCCTATTGTCTGTCACATGTTGTATGGGGAGAAATTTTCGAGCTGTCAAAGGTTATCCCTGATATAGCGATGTAGGATCCGTGGGATCCCGAACCTTACTTTTTATGGACCAAAGTACTTTGCCTGCATTGTAGAAAATGATCACAGTTTATGCGACATGCATGCCAAGTAGAGAAAAAAAACTATTCTTATTTTTTTCTTTTTAAAATACTTATAATTTTTTTTAATATTTATTTGTGCCAATATTTTTTTATTTATTTTGCAGACTATGATTGGCGGTTGACTGATTTTTGTGGCTCGGCTCCTAACATCATGGTGGCTATCAAAACGAGGCTTCTCAGAAGCGACTTTAACACAGAAAGGGAGTTTCCGAAGCAGACTTTTATCGCTTTTTTGAAACGTCTATAAATTATATTTATTGTGAGACGTCGGAATATATTTTAACTCTAGACAAAAAATAATCACCTCCTAACTTCAATAAGTAGTCTCATCTGTCGGGCCTTATTTAGTTTAGAATTTTTATCGCCAGCAATAAATTAACGCGGGCGTCAAATTGATTTGGTGTTCTAATTTAGTCGAGGCACGCAAATAACTATCGTATAAATAGTGCGTGGAGTTTGGAAATACTTGAGACTTTTTAAATTTTTCATTAAAATTATAGTTAACTTTTCAAAATTATGTAAGGTCACGATTTTTAAATTAGGTATTTAGAATATCAGCGCTGTGGTCTTTCAATAGAGTCTGAGTCAAGTCTACTTCAGGGACTCAATACTAAATGTTTTTTATTCTTTTGTTTTAATGTAAATTTTATTGATTTGATGCAGTTGTGTGTGTGAATTTCCTTTTTTTATTTTTAACATTCCGTTCACAAATAAACGTTTTAATATGTATCTGCCATATATTAATAGATAAATCAACACTGAAGAGCTCCTTCTGTATGAGGTACCTTCCTAGTCTGTGGTTAGTCTCTAAATTACTTTAAGGCTAGCGAACCTACTTCAATATTGACTTTTTGTGTCCGTGATCGGGCCGTTTGATTTATCTATGGAAATTTTAAAACGCTCCAGTTGCTAAGTCGCTAATGGTCTTTAGATTCACATTTGCAATAAAGGGTTGAAATCTGTGCCCGCGCATTCGTTCGCAAATAATTAAAATAAAAGTGTATTTTCTTTCAATTTTCTTTTTCACTAAATTGATAATTTAACAGTACGCTTTTAATTATTCTAGATAATTTTATTTTCCTCGTAGGTGTAGCAAAGCACTACTTATGTATCACTCGGGAGAAAGTTCTATTTCTTTTCTCGAGTTTCATACGGTAGGTAGATCGTTTTCTGCCCTCGGCGTACAGTGTACTATTAAACTGTAGCTTGTTTCCTGTTTCTTCAAATAAACTCGGAAATTTGATAGTGTAAAGTGAGATAGAAATAATTCACGATTATTAGCGCTAATAATCGTGACACAGAATGTGCATTTTAATGTGAACGTAAAAAATAAGTAAAACAAAGTAGGCGTGTTTTGGGCGTTAATTACACTAACCTAATTTTTAAACTTAATTAGGTCGATTATTAATTAAGAAAGTGTTTGTATTGTATCGCGTTTGGTTAGCGTGCAGCAGCTTAGTGACTCTACAGGTCTTTAAATTATTTTTTTCGGTAGAAACAGCCTTCTAGGCTGAGAGGATAGTATAGCATGGTTAATTTAGTAAACTATTGGCCTCTCGCACAATATAAACGGCAAAATTGAATGAGTGAAAGTAAAATAGTTGTTATTTTAATTTAATTGGCTTTATTTAATTAAAAGTGTCATACAGGCTTACTACACTTCAGAAATATGTCCTAGCGTCTCAGTCTTACTAGGTAATAATAATATTTACTTCCAGACTGCTCAATCATTTGTTCCAGTCCCAAACTAGGATACTCTATGCTATTGTAACCAGGCAAGGACATCACAAACAAAGAAACACACCCAGACTGAGGCCAATTGTACAAATCATGTACAGACGCCTCCAGGGGGAATCGAACCCACGACTCCTGTTTTGGTAGTCAAGCGGGTTAACCGCTAGAACAACGAGGCAGTCAAGACGGTGTACAAAAGCATAGATGTAAATAGCCAAAGCTGTTAGGTTGGTTTAATTAACAAAAGTCAACGAAAAGGTGCTAAGGTATTCACATACCTCAGCGCTTGAAATTGCCACTCCGCGGTGGGCACGCGTGGTAATATAAGCCCGTACTCTCTCTCTGAGAGAAGGCCTGTGCCCTGCAGAGGGACGTTTACAGGCCACTAAAAACCTAACAAAAGTGACAATGCTGACATAGAGCTTTCCTGTTTTCAACCGAATTCATAAAAGAACCAATTCGACGCGTATGTTTTCTCAAATCTTACTTCGTCAAATCTTAACCGATTTCGATTTCATTATTTTTTTGGTTGACTACGTGTAACGTCCGATTGGTCCAATTTTAATTTGGTGAAGATCTGATGAAGATTTTCAAAGATGGAGAACAGAACTCTTCAATGGACAGCTGTAAATTTAGCCTGATGGGAGCGATCCTTTAGTAATTGGTGCATGTTTCAGCATAAATACCTAATTCCAGTGTTTTTTTTTTACTAAACATCGTGAAATAAAAAAACTGACTTTAGAATACAATAACAGTTTAGAGTCGATGCCAGGCTGCGATTTATTTAATTTTTTTGCTTTGTTCTGTGCAAAAACTGTGTCGTTAAGATACGGGTGCTTAAACAAGGGATCTGTTAATTAAGAACGAAATAGTTTTCTATAATTAGATGCACATGTTACCAACAGTAAAAGGAAACAACTCTGTCCAAATTTATGCATCCGTTCTGCATCTGAAATTTAACTACAAACAGTTAAGTAGCCTCATAAGTTAAGTAAGTAAGAGGAATAACTTAAAGATGGGAAGAATACAAATAGAAAAAAGGCGAACGATGCCTGAAATAGCTTCAATTCTCTTATGCTTCGGTCACGCGAGTGCACTCGCCGCGAATAGTAGCCGTAGCGACAAATCGCTGCCTGTCTGTCACACACAGCGACTAATCGCTGCGAGTGCACTCGCCGCGAATAATAGCCGCAGTGACAATTCGCTGCCTGCCTGTCACACACAGCGACTAATCGCTGCGTGTGCACTCACCGCGAATAATAGCCGCAGTGACAATTCGCCGCCTGCCTGTCACACACAGCGACTAATCGCTGCGAGTGCACTCGCAGCGAATAATAGCCGCAGTGACAATTCGCTGCCTGCCTGTCACACACAGCGACTAATCGCTGCGAGTGCACTCGCCGCGAATAATAGCCGCAGTGTAAATTCGCTGCCTGCCTGTCACACACAGTGACTAATTGCTGTGAGTGCACTCGCCGCGAATAATAGCCGCAGTGACAATTCGCTGCCTGCCTGTCACACACAGTGACTAATCGCTGCGAGTGCGCTCGCTGCGAATAATAGCCGGAGTGACAATTGTCACACACAGCGAGTTCTACACGAGAATGTAAACTGTCAGTGCGTATTCGCAGCCAGTATAATTGAACATGCTCAATTCTAGTCGCGGCGACTTCAAAACGCAGCGAGTGAATCTATCCGCAGCGAATAGCCTGTCACACACAGCGAATACTCGCGGCGAGTAGACACTCGCAGCGATTAGTCGCTGTGTGTGACCGAAGCTTTAAAAACTGTGAGGCGTTTCACCTTTCTAGGCATGCAAAAGTTATTGTTTTAGTCCAAAACCTGAAATATTAAAATAGGTATGTCAAATTTACTCTCAACAGTGCACGTGCATGCAACGACTAATGAACTTTGATGAAGCGATGGACTCCAAACCCTGGTCTTTACCTACCCCTCCGGGATACAGGCGTAAGTTTATATAGTGTTTATGACATTGTGCCACGGAGGCACAATGCCCTTATTTGTACGGTTATATTATTGTTTTTTTTTTTTCATTCTTGTAATTATATAAATTATGTTATTTCTTACGTGTGTGCTTTGGTGGCAATGTAAATAAATGTTTTCCATCCTTCTTTTTCAATGTAAGTCTCGTAAGTTGTAAGTTGCGTGAGTCTTGATCTAAATGCGCCTTACACCTCAACACTATCACGTTTGACCCGACGACCCACGCCCACGCACACTAAGTGTGGGCAAATTTAACTTAATTGGGAACAAATGAGCCGACACTGTCGTAATTAATTTCACAAATGGGTACATTGTATCGTACAGATTGCGCTGGCAAGAAGCTTCGTAGGCTGCGAACTTAAGATCCGGATTGTATAGCAGACTGGGGCGTATACTGTTTGGGCTCCAGGGCCTTTTTCTACAGATCGAATTTGCAAAAATTGTCTGTACCATCTCTCAATCATGTTAATAGTGATTTTTAGGACCCATGGCCGTGAACCTAAGGTGAAAAACCTAGGACTAGATAGATAGCATTAACGGCAAAAACGGCCGTTTTGGCATAGATGCTGTCGAGTCCCAGGCTCGTGATCCTAGGTTCTTTGTCGTAGGTCCTAAAAATCACTGTTAACATGATTGAGAGATTATACAGACACTATTTGCAAAATACTCAATTCATCTTAGACTTAATACATCAAAGCGTAATATGATTCCGTGATTGCCATCAACAAATTTAAAAGCCAAAATAATGCTTTTTACACTAATGCCAGACACACGAACAGCACCCGTTCACGAGCATAACGCAGACGTCAGCCATCACCAGTCTTGACCATTTTAGAGGGAGACAGGTGCCCCGGCCACCACGCCACCATTCGAATAACCTTTAGCTCACTGGATTCAGAGATGCAAGAGGAAGAAGGATCTTAGTTTCCTTCGTTCAGGCTTCATTTTACCGTTAAAACTGATAAGTTGATCTCTGGTCTCTGTGTGCCCGGAGGGGTAGGCAGAGACCAGGGTTTGCCCCTTACCACGATCCTTACAAACCTCTTTCACTTCATCAACATTCATTAATAACAATAATAACTTCCACCCAACACAATCACCTGACCTGGTCCGAAACAAGGATACCCTGTACTATGGTAACCAGAGATTCCAACTGCATACTGCGATCGCCAACCCGCCTGCCAAGCGTGGCGATTATGGCGAAACCCTTACTGGTTAGAAAACCATGACGGAGGCGTATGTCCTACAATGGGCGTCAAATGGCTAATGATGATGATGACGGTAACCAGGCAAGGACATCACAAACATGAAAATACACCCAGACAGAAGCCAGCAGCCTATATACGTCCCACTGTAGGGCACAGGCCTTCTCTCAGGGAGAGAGATGGGCTTAATCACCACGCGTGCCCACCGCGGGTTGGCGATTTCAAGCGCTGAGGTATGTAAATAGCTCAGACACTCAGGTTTCCTCGCGATGTTTTCCTTCACCGTTAGCGAGCGGTATTGCTACTATAACTTCACAAATGTACATAACTTAGAAAACCAAGTCATAGGTACGTGCCCGCACTGGGGATCGAACCTGGGTCTCTCGCTTCCCAGTCCGATGTTCTACCCACTAGGCTACCACCGCTTTTATGTATCAGTAAGATAAGATACAAATATTCTTTATTGTGCTAAAACAGTAATATATCAGAAACTTAACATACCTATACTATTTACGATATTTTACTTCATAAACTACTTAACATTGTTATATGCGCACAATAAACAAAAACATATACACAATTATATCCGATATATCCATATGAGGCCTATTACAACAGTAACTTGTATTGAAATTGGTCTGCAAAGATTTCCTTGCGACACTCGAGGTCAAATGTTTTCTATTAGGAATGCCTCGCCTTTCTTTACGACTCTAGAGAATCTTTTCTGAGAAGATTGTGCACAAATATTTGTACATACATTACAGACATACGGAGCTCGAGTAGACCCGACGGCACACCAATCTTCATACTGGGTTTTTGTATTTTATCCCGAGAGAAGGCCTGTGAACTGGTACTTACGTATGATAATATTATAAATCAATCAATCAATCAGCCTGTACTCGTCCACTGCTGCTCTGCGTCAGTCCTTGTCAGGCGTTTACCAGGCACCACAAATTATACTTCAACTTCCATAGGGCGAAATGAAACTCGTTAGCACATTTAACGTCTTCAACTTTGAATGATGATTGAATATAAACCACGAAAAAACACATAGAGCGCCACTCCTCTCATGTTTTAATTTTCAAAAAAGTAAAAAGTGTCCCACGATCACGATCAAAAGTGATCACGGATCGCTACCAGGCTGAATAAACTTTTATCGTCTAAAATACGCGAATCATTCCAAGATGTGTCGTGTGTAAGAAAATAAATTTAAAGAGAATTTAAAACTCGTAGTATAGTACGAAACAATGGTGTTGGCGAGAATGCATCCCTAATTAAGGTGTAGAGGAGATAACTTAAAAAAAGTTTGTTATTCAAGATTTTATTCTTCGCCAATCGACTGATTTTAATTTCAATTAATAATGCTCTTGGCTCTTCCCTATCACAAGTGTTGAATGGCCACCCAAAGTGCGCGTAGTGGCATTTCGGCGAACGTTGTTACTTACTCGATAACAATTGACCCTCGGAGGGTTATCGGATGGGTCACGGCACAATTAAAAAATATTCCTATACTTTATTTACTTTTGGCTTTCGATATTTTAATTATGTAACACAAGAGTTTACATTTTCGTTGCAAAGGCACTAGTAACGTGGGTCGTTAATTACCGTCCATTTTAACTTCGCTTACCAAACAATGTTGGTAAATATTCAATAATTAACAGATTATGTAGGCAGTATAATCAAATTTTTGTAAAAGACCCTCAGAAATTGGATTTGTTTGTTTGTGCGCTTAGTAAATTCAGATCAAACTTGATCCAATTAGTGTCAACGTCATCCAAAACTTAATTATCCTTTATTGTCACTTTAGTTCTTAATTAATATTTATGCCAGCTTGTTGTGCAAGTGTTGTGAATGTCGCGTTTTTTAGTACTTGGATTCACACTGTGGCTCGACTTGATTGTTTTTATATTTGTTTAGTGTGCGTCTGTTGAAAAACCTAATAAATAAATAAATATAATAATAACATTACTGAGTCATGCAGTGAGGACAGGTATCTAATAGTTTGTTAAAAGTGAATAGCGATGAAGCGGAAGTGTCGTCAACGTCGCGCTTATACGCTTATCGACAAATACGGTTCTTTTTTTAATACTTTCCATAGTTGAATAGTTTAGTTGAATAGATAGATATATCTATCTATCTATTCAACTAAACTATTCAATCTATCGATAGAATATTATTTATTGTATGTACACCATGATAGTAATAGTTATTCATAAAAGAACCGTATTTGTCGCTAGTTTCGAGTGAATTGTCGAGCTCAAGCCTTCCGATAATGTCGCATTTTTCATAATGGTGTCTTGAATTGCGCATTATTGTTTTCTAAAAGAAAGCTTTCTTTCGACAAGGGAAGAATGTTCACGGTACTATCATCATCATCACCATCAGCCATTTGACGCCCACTGCAGGACATAGGCCTCCATCGTGGTTTTCATAACCATGAGGGGTTTTGCCATAATCGCCACGCTCGGCAGGCGGTACTATATTTCTGCAAAAATGTGCAAAAAAACTGCGACGTGGACTGCGACTTTGAACCTCAATACCAGCTAAGCAAATGATTGCCCAAGCATGGTTCCTTCGGAAAATGTACGGGATTATGAAAATCTCATACGTTTCAAAAGGCCGTTAGTAAATTAATACCCGATGTAAGAAATCATGCATACATACTTACGTAAGCAGTTTATATACCTCCCACTGCAGGGCACAATGCCTTCTCTCAGAAAGAGAGCGTATGGGCTCAATCACCTCTCGTACCCACCGCGGTTTGGCGATTTCAAGCACTAATATATTGTAAGGTATAGAAGTTATAAAAAACTCTATTTGAATGACGGAGATGGCGGGTTTATACCGCGGTTTGTCAGGTAGAAGTAAAAGCTTCTTAGGCGCTACAATATATCAAATTCACTTAGCTGGCAAGCGTTCTGATGAAGGTGCCCGAAATAAAAGCAACCGTCGCGTCGGGTGCTTTTTGCATAATTTATGCGCAAGAGCGTAAAAGAAATGCCTCTGTCTCGGTATAGGCGAAGCGGGTTACTGTTGTATATCAGGCAACCTCAATCAAGCTCTTAAAAAGAATACGTGCTATCACTGTCCCACCATTGCGATGGTGGGATAGAAGAGACGGTCCAATTAATAAAGTCTCTAACTAATATAAATTCAGCTGGGTATGACAATATAAACACAAGAATAATCAAACTCGTTGCTGAAATTATGAAAAACCGTTAACACACTTAAAATCCATACTCAAACCATTATTTAAAAAGTGTAAAATAATTTCTTCACGGCAGAGCAACTTACCTTTATAAAAGAGTTATTGAAAAAAAAATGTCCCTGAAAGCTTATTACAACTAATTATCAGACTATTTATAAGTTGTTTCTAAGTGTTATATAATTATAGTTTGTCATCATCAGCCATTTGACGCCCACTGCAGGACACAGGCCTCCCTCGTGGTTTTCATGGTCTATATAGTTTGTGTTTAATATTAATTCTAAGATTCTAAATTTGTTATTTAGATACAGTCTGATAAAGTATATTTGCACACCTTAGCCGGTAGAGCACGCATGTTCCTTTAGATTACTTTAACTTTATTGTATTTACCATATTTTAGCAAATAAAATGTTTTATATTTATCTTATCTTACCGTAACAACACGACACCATCGGACTGGAATCTTTATACATTTACAATGCATCGTCCCATCATCGCGATGGTGAAGGAAGGTTTGGATATTGTAACAGAAATATAAAAAAGGCTAAACCCATGAATGTGGGTTACTCGGGGCTGCAAGTGATTCGTTATCAAGAAGTAAAGGATCCTGCTCGGTTGCTGTTAAGATAAGATAAGATAAGAATATTTTTAATATAAAAACACAAACATAAAATATTGATAAAGATACAGTACAAATGTTTATAAACAATAACAGGGAGGACAGTCTCAGTGATTAAAGAAGTGTCAATCATGGAAGAGGTGACCTTCTTCCTAAATGGCTTGAGTGAAATAAGGCCTACCTTTTCGAGAAGAGACTGTTTGTATGGAGTAAGGGATAGCGTTCCGAATAACAGTCTGAGCATTTTAAAAGGGACTTCAAGAAACAATGCGGGGCTGATTTTTGCCCGGGGACCTATCATAAGGCTGTTGATTCACTGTTGTTTTATTCAGAGGCAATATTATGGCACTTTATTGCACACATATAACAGGACATTACACAAGAATGAACATGTAAAATTGCGAGCTTGCCTCTGTAAGAGATTTCTTGCGACAAACCTTAGAGAATTGGAGTAGCAGCAAAAAGCGGGTCTATATAAATGTGCATAAAATAAACTACATAATCTCCAAAAGGCCTAAATAATATGTATGCTACTTTGGAGCATTTGTTTCCGCTTGGTGGATTATGATGTAAATATGCTAAAGATGACCCAAATCACCGGATGTCTGTACCATAAAATGAGTCATCTATCAAGCCGAGAAGCTATCAAGGTCCCGAGTAGAATCAGCGACACCACCTCATTACTGGCACATCGTTTATCACTGTTGCCATGGCAACAGGTCCTTTGCTGACAAGTTCGCCTGGAATACTCGTCCAATTAGAAAAGTATTTATATATGCTTGTCAGTTGCCACGTACAACAAAACGACGACGAAATTATAAGTGGGAAAGTTATACTGTTTGTCTCGCAACCACTCAAATACGAATAAACGCATTAGATTAAATTTGACACGTTGTTAGACGGTATCCTATATGACAATATTATTGCGTGCGTGCATGCAACGACTAATGAATGTTGAGGAAGCGAAAGTGTACTGTCAGGATCGTAGCAAGTGGCAGTCCCTGGTCTCTGCCTACCCCTCAGGGATACAGGCGTGAGTTTATATGTATATATGTTACATATGTATTTTTAACCAAATCCCAATTAAATGAAATTGTATTGAAAATCTAGTTAAATAGTCCAGTAACTTTGTACATTATAGTATGCGTCAAATCTGGTAGTTATGATTTTTTGCAGACTTGTTTATGATGTTGGCCCAATGAAAAATCCAAGTTTGTGACCTCGAGCGCCGAACGCAACTTTGTCAAAAATCGTAAAAACTGCGAAATAATCGTTTTTTTTTTTTTATTTTGGCGATTATAACCCTAAAGGACTAGTTTTTGAAAAAACTTTCTTAAGTCGTTTTTAAAGTAGATTAAATTTGCTACAATATGATACTAGAACTACCTCTGTAGACCCAATAGTTTCTGAGATTAAGCCTTCCAAAGTTTATAATTTTTTTCGAATTTCGCAATTTTTTGCGATTCTGTCGTTTTAAATGAATTTTGACCCTGATTATACTATAGAAGCCCTGTACTTTTATGATCAGATGTTAAAAAAGAAAATGAGAAGTGTGAACGATGATGTTTAAGCTAAGCTACGAATAATGAAGTAAAAAAGATAGGTACTAAAAAGTTAATAAATTTATTTGTTAGGAAATTGAGTCATATTCAAAATCAAAAAATTAAATTAATTTAGCCCTCTTGGAAGGTCCCGGTTGAGGTTCGTCCGTATCTGGATCGACGTATTGGGATGGCATATCCCCATCAGGGGATGGTGATGAATTGTCGACGTCTTGTGCCCACAAGTCATCCTCCATTTCGACATCGGACAGATCGTCGCCTTCTGGGATATCTACTACTGCAACATCAGGTATATTGTCACAAGAGGCCCCGCTGCAGTGCCTGCAGACTAATGAGCATTTTAATCCTGCCTTCCTGCAGCTGCACGCGTTCCCACAACCCTTCGTGCAGCCGCAAGAAATCATCCGCAAGAGGTGTTGTGGGGCTGCATCTCTGGTTATCATTTTTGGGTTGAGGCCTTGTGACGTAGATATCCACCCCCAGGAGAGAGGGTTCAGTGTGACTCCCAACCACGCCTGTACCTGTAAAAAGATTGTACATAAGAATAGAAAATGATGAATGATATGGAATGTGTATTACTGATGCAAGGACAAATTTTTACCTGATGGTATGTCCGCAAGGAGTGAAATCGAGTCTCGTGTAGGAGGTAGCCTGGCTAGATTGAAGCTGATTTTCGTCGCAGCCCTGGCGAATAGTTGGTACCGCAGCTCGTGGTTATAGGTGTTGGGGTTGCCTCCGTATAGAGCAATTATGACTCGCTCTCCTGCTGCTGCTATCTCGTCAGGTGTAGAGTTGGTGTCGAGAAAAATCGCAGCTTGCTTTTCAACGTCCGGATTTTTTTCGACTATGGACATCATTTGCTTCTTCCCTAAGCCAAAGAAGCAGGATGTCGAGTCACAACCACTAAAGGCATGGATGAAGAGGAAAAGCTCTGGTTTCAAAGAAGATTTTGAAGAAGCGATGCTGGAATACATGACATCTGATGCTTTGCCTCTTCCACATTTATTGTAAAATAATTCACGTTGGTTTGAGATCGCAGTAAGGATGATCAGCAAGTCAATGTCCTCACCAACGACTACCACTCTATCATAGGTAGAGGCAGCAGTTACAGCTGTAGTGATGATGAGCCTATCAGCATCTTCCTCTGCTTGGAGTACTTGAAATTTAAGAACTTTGAAAGGCTTAATCTCGAAAACTATTGGGTCTACAGAGACAATTCTAGTATCATATTGTAGCAAATTTAGTCTTCTTTAAAAACATCCTAAAAAAGTTTTCCAAAAACTAATCCTTTAGGGTTATAATCGCCAAAATTTGAAAAAGAATCAATTATTTCGCAGTTTTTACGATTTTTGACAAAGTTGCGTTCGGCGCTCGAGGTCACAAACTTGGATTATTCATTAGGCCAACATCATAAACAAGTCTGCAAAAAATCATAACTACCGGATTTGACGCATACTACTCCATACTTTCAGGCGACAAAGTTACTGGACTAAAATTAAGCTTCCACTTTACGGCTCAGGTCATTCGGATTTTTAACTCCATCGATACATCACGAATTCTGTTTTCCCTCATCACGGACGTAGGCTCTCAAAACAGATTTACAAATTTCCAACTCCTCAAAATTTGTTCGCATACTGGTTGCTTTCTGCTAGACTAAGCGTCTCCAGGGCCGCGTTTCATAAAAGTTTTATGAAATGGGGCCCAGGTTGTCCTCTTGTTCTTATCGATTCATACTCAGATGAAAAGCTCTCTTCTAGGCAAAGAATCCACAACGAACCGAGGATGCGCATGCGGCGCTAACGAGCCTCACCTCATATTTCATTGTGCTTCGTTATTCTGTGCATAATGCGTGCAAGCCCATATAGAAGGCAACAGAGCAAGAGGCTGGTACAGGTTGAGGCTATTACATAAACTCACGCCTGTTTCCCAGAGGGGTAGGCAGAGACCAGGGTTCCCACTTGCCACGACCCTGACAAACCTATTTCGCTTCATAAACATTCATTAGTCGTTGCGTGTGTGTGCATGCACGCCGGATTAGAGTATTTTTTATCTTGTCCTTAGGCAATCAAGCTATGGGTCATGGAATGTGGGTTACTCCATTGTTAACTTATTTATTATTTTATTGATAGTTTTTGTCTTCCTGTCGACTAGCGGCGTGTTTTTTTATTTCACTAGGAAAACCGAGACGTCGCTAAGCGATAAAACGTTTGTCACTCTGTCACACCGTGCGCTGGTCAGCTACATACCTCTCACTGCTGGGTCTAAAAAGCGAGAGTAAATGAAAGGCGAAAATGAGAAAATGAAAGAGTTCCAAAAAATAGAGAGAGATAGAATGGTCATGCTGAATAGGTAGGTAGGTTGGTCAAATGTACAAGCCAGAATCCTTAGACTGATGGAGAATCTTCTTTCATCACAACATAATTTATTAACAAAGAGATCGATTTTGGATACTGTGTTTCCAGTCTATCCAGAACCTTTTAGCTAAATTCAGAAACGAGCTGCTTCTAACTTCACCTACTGGTTGGGAAGTACATTTTAACTGTGTACGTTCTCGATTTTGTCTTTGACTAAGCTTGGTCATTGGTGATGTTGCTTGCCAATGTCGGTGGCTTGGCAAAATTATTATGTTTAATCTGTACATTCAGACTAAAGGGGTGCCTCTTATAGCGTTTTGTATAAGTGTGAGAATCGAAAAAAATTGTCTACTATCAGGACTTGTTGACTGTAGGTACCCTTCATCTGCTGAGATGTTCGCAAAACACGCCTCCAGCATTAATTTACATAAAGGTACGTGATGTAGGTACCACGTATTGTCAGAGACACGTGGAGGTACTGTTTGAGGTGCGACACCCGTTCTTATGCCGCCACGATAAGGACTACTGGGGCCGTTGTGGGTGGCTGTACCAAAACACAATTTTCTCGTGAATTCACTAATCCACTAAGCAATGTTATCTGAGAAGAGGTACGTACTCGGGATGTACAGAAAGTGGTAGAGACAAAGCTTGGGTTTTCTGTGCGTGCTTTTTTCATGAAACCCTCTGTCTTTCTCACATGAAACGAAATCCATTGTCAATGCAGAAAACATAAATTTTATGTTGCTTCTCCTTGCAACGATTTTTTGTGCATAGAAAACGAATTGTTTTGTAAAGTGTTTTTTCCCCACCGACTGTAAGAAACATGATTTCATAGCAAGGAGAACAATCTAACACATTTAAAGGAAGGCAATAAAAAGTTTTTCTTTCATTAAAATCGGTTGATCTTAAGAGAAATAAAAAAAAAATGGTGTAAATAAAATAAATAATGTTCCTTGCTATCGCGCATAGAAATTAAAATTAAAAAAAAATGTTAAATAAAATGTGGTAGAATTTTCAGTTCTGTCCACTAATAATCCAATCCAAAGTGAACTTGATCTGCTATTGTGCGTATCTACTAAACATAACTTTAGCTTTATTTTCAAGGCTACACATCCATAGTAGGCCCCACGGGAGCGTGGATAAAATGAAATATGCCCGCAAAAAGATGAAAATATTGTAGTCGGCATTACATTACGGACGATCTCCCAGAGGATGGGCATAGGCCCACGCCGGCCTTATTAGGGCACACCTACAAGAGGATTATAAAGTTAAGGGTCTGCGCACACCAGAGGATAAAATGCCGAAACTTTCTTTTGCATAATAGTATAAGATGATACATTTTTAAGTTTTCTTCCCAATAAAAATGCGATAACGGCTCGGTCTAATTCATTGTTGGAGATCTGACTTAAACTGATAAACATAAAGGAGTAGGATAGATCAAATGATCAGCGCTAATGAATATTTTTTCTGCAGTTCTAACTACACCGTGAACCAATGAAATATACTACTGTGAATTATTCGGTTTCATTTAATTTGGTTCAATTTGATTTAATTTGATTCAATTTTATTTTAAATTATTTGATTTGGTTTGATTAAATTTGATTAAATATAGTTTAATGTTATTTAGTTAATCATGTTGTAATTAATTAACCTGTCTGTCTCTGCTAATGTATGTGCTAATTTAGTGGGAACTTCACTGGTTTATGCATATAATAATAGTCTACATAACTATAACACTGTACCGTTCTCAATTCAATTCAATTCAAATACTTTTATTCATTGTAAAAACAGAATGTTTACTTAATGATCGTCAAAGTTGTTAGTTTCACAATTAATGGATTATGTGGAGAAGAAGCTAACAAAGAAACTCCACATTTATTCTTTTCAAAACACGTTTTAACTTAATTAACAGAGTTTTCAACTTAAAATATTAGTCATGAATGTGTTGAACACTAGTCACAATCGTCCTTTAAATAATATTAATCTACTGTTTAATGCCAAACATCTTTGTCTTCTAAATAATCCTTGATGTTATAGTAAGCCTTTTTGCACAGAATGTGCTTAACACATTTTTTAAATTGCGTTAGTTTCCTAAATAAAATAAAATAAAATAACTAGGTACATCGTTCATTTTATACCAGGCGACATTGTAAGAATGTAAAGGTTGACCTGTCGACTGTACTATCCAAGAGATGCTGTAAGCATGATCTTTCTGCGATCTAGTTATTTTATATTTCTTATTAAATATGTTACGATACGGTGTAAGACGGTTCGTCCCATAAGATAAGAATATTCGCATAGTGATGTTCCAAAACTTCGTTCTAAGTTTATGAGGCTAAGTGCGGAAATCTCAGGTCTAACTAACTAAACAACTAGAAGAATACGAGTTCCTGGAATCCTAACTTTGGAGGTCGCAGTTTCTACTATTTGCTCAGTCCGAGGCCTGGGGCCGTTACCGCTGATTTATAGCTTTAGGAACTATAGATGCTTTTTGTAAAAGTTTCACCTCGCATAGCTCTTGTTATGAATTATCTCGGAGTTGACCATCAGTATCTACGCAGCAATGTATGATTTGATTGATTCGTGATCATCATCTTGGTTCTCACTTTTAAAAACGCAACTACACGTCGTAACATAGTTTTAACAAAAATAATAATGTATGTTGTTAAACAAATGTTAAAATGTATCAAAATCGTAACTGACAACGAAGTGGCCTAAGCCGAAGCCGGACGAAGCCTAGTTTAAATTTTAGGAGGTTCTTCAAGTTGCGATTTATCATAATAAGAACCGTGACATACTATAGCTATGCAACGTTACATAACGCATTTTAATATAAAATATACCAACTCATCTGACAACGAAGCTAAGAAGGCAAGTTTAAGTTTTTGCATCTTCTGCATATTCCTAATTTTTATGATAAGAATCATCATCAGCCATTTAACGCCCACTGCAGGACATAAGCCTCCTTCGCGGTTTTCATAAACGTGAAGGGTTTTGCCATAATCGCCGCGCTTGGCAGGCGGGTTGGCGATCGCAGTATGCGGTTGGAATCTCAGGAAGACGCTGCTGCCCGTCTCCTGGTAATTGATTTCCTTAGTCGCGTTCTACGAAATCCACGGAAGGAAATGGAGTGACGCAATTCTTAATCCGGCGCCACACGGAATAAGAATCCTATCAGTCTATTATTATGGACATGCAGCGTAACAGAGAGGTATCTTATAAGTATGTCAAGTACTTATACGTAGCAGGGCACCTCGAGCCCTTAGAAGTGATGTGACAAATTAATGTGTCTTTCATAATCTCGAAACTTAACCTCCTAAGGCCTGACCTTGAAAATAACAACTGAAAATCATTCGGATTTACGGAGGTGAAATTGATTTTCCGCTTTTGATTTCACAGATGCTACGGAACTTATTCAGGTTGATTGGTACTATTCGACTTACAGCATAAGTACTTCGTGAAGATCGCACTAATCTGGCTGGTACTCACCTGAAAAGATCAAAATGCAAATTAGTTACATAGTATTGTAGTTTATTAAAGGTAGAGTAAAATTTTCATGCTAATTATAGCAGCATTTTAGACAGAAATATCATCAAATTATAGAAATAATAATAATAAATAATTCAAGCAGTGGTAGCCCAGTGGGTAGAACAATGGAATTGGAAGCGAGAGACCCAGGTTCTATTCCCAGTGCGAGCATGTACTTTATTTATTTTCTATGACTTTGTTTATTTTCAAAGTTACGTACATCTGCGAAATTTGTAGTAGCAATACCGCACGCTAACTAACTGTGAAGGAAAAAATTGTGAGGAAACCCGCGGCTTGGTTGGCTCCGCATGTATTGACTTGTCTTAACTATGGGCTAGGGTGACTAAGCCTACACGATGGTATAGGTGCTGGGCAAGCCCACTCCATCTAAAAAACGATGTCCCAGGCACTGCAGTGTCCGAGTGGTCCCTTCACCTATCTAGTGTGAGTGAAGGTGCCACTGGACCCTGTATAAATCATCTCATGTAGATGCAAACGCTAAAGTTCAGTTTTTATAGAAATGATCCATCATTCATCGCGATGCTTCCACACGCTTCGGTAAAAAATAATAAAAGTGATAAATCCAATCCGTTTAGACCTGTTAAGCGTAGAATTTGTGGTCAGGCATTACAAGAACCCATAAAAATGAGTCCACTTATTTACCTGTCACCTATCAAAGCTGAAGCCTGGTCATTAGACCGGCTCCAAAACCCGCCTAGACTCGACGTTTCGCGTGAAATTTATACTTCGTCAAAGTGTATAATTACCGGCCCACGCTAGGAAAAAGCTCGGTCTGAATTACACAATATTTTCGTGGCTTGTTTGGACCCGATCGGTGAATGCGAGCGCTGCACGATTGACTTTCCTTGAATAATAACGAAAATGAAAATGAAATAATAACATAGTCATAATCACAACCTACTGTCACATGGTTTCCTCTAGAGGGTGAGGTAGGGACAGAAAAAAACTCATTTGGATAAATACATACATGCACACATACATGAACTCACTCCTGTATCCCAGAGGGGTAGGCTGGGACTGTCATTTGCCACGATCCTGACAGATCACTTTCGTTTCCTCAACATTCATTAGTCGTTGCATGCACGCACGCCGGTTTCGGGTAGTCTCATTTGGATACGTATTTTGAATATTATAAGCAGCTTAGACGAACGACATGTACGACGACAAAAATATATAACGCAGTAAATTTTTATGAAAAATTATACAGTTGAATTCAC
Source organism: Yponomeuta evonymella (assembly GCA_963969515.1). NCBI lineage: Eukaryota > Metazoa > Arthropoda > Insecta > Lepidoptera > Yponomeutidae > Yponomeuta > Yponomeuta evonymella. The sequence continues at coordinate 5,214,183 of OZ018354.1, forward strand.
AGTTTTCAACTTTTGCTCGTTTGGTTTTCTGTTATTTTCGGCACACCCTGTATACGTCCCACTGAAGGGCACAGGGATTCTCTGAGAGAGAGAGAGTGTGTGGCCCACCGCGGATCAGCGATTGTTGTGTATTCTTTCCTAACTTAACACGTGGGTAGCTTATTGCCTAATTGAGGTAGAATGCGAATCCGTTAAACTGCGATACAGTTTTGGAGAAAGGAATATAATATATTACTTTGTCACTGTACTTAAAAAATTAATAAAAAAAATATCTAAGCGGAGAAAAGTTGAATAAAGCTTTTCTTAAATTGATTGTTTAAGAATTAAACATGTTTTAACTCAATGGTTTAGCAACATATATATGCAGTACGACGATATGACGTTTTAAATGTCAAAAGCCGCGACTTTCAAGTATTAAGTCAAGTATTAACTGTCAAACTCTGACGTTTTTGCGCCACAAAATGCGTGACTCGCGCCATCCTACTAACTAAGCTGGCCTGTTGATTGAGCGATTGATTTGTCTTATTTTTTTAATACCTCTATCATTGTCTGTTCTTTACCATTTGGCGTCGATCCTTATCCTCAAAATTCAGCGCTCGCTAGCTCTTACAGAAGTCGGACACAAACCCACGTAGAGCAGGTACCCAAAGCTTCCATTCAAGGGTATTTGCTCGAAAATTTCGAGATTAAAACGCCGGTGGATTTGCATAGACGAGATAAGAGACATAATGAGCGGCGGGCCGCGCCAGCGCCGGTAGATCACAGTAGATGGCGCCTGAAGACTTGCGCAAGAGTCTAGACAAGAGTGGCCATGCTCATTTTTTTTTAAATCACGTCATTTCGATTTAAATGCAGTACATGTTGTTGTTACTGCTATTATAGCATGTTCATTTAAACCAATATACAGGCGTAGGTTTATGTATGTGTCTCGTTTCTTTGCCAATTATATCTGTGTATGTAAATTATAGAAGAAATTTATTACTAAGAAAACAAAATCTTCGAAGCTAACTTTAGTCTTAGAATTTTATTACCAACCCTCCTAATGCGTAACTGTCTACTGTATTAGAATAAACAATTGGACGTTTCCGAAATGTCAAAGGATCGACTTGACAGTTCGGAGAAGGTTAATGAAAACCGGACGGGTCCCTACAGTAGAGAAGTTACGCAGCCAAATCTGGTATTAGGAATTTATTCCACCGTAAAGCATAAAATATACATTTCGTTAGTTAAATTTCGTGGAGTAAAAGCTAACAAAAAAAAATCCACTCTGACCAATTTTTCTCAAATAAGAAGTATCTAAAACTATAGAACTACCTATCTAAAGTATGAATCTACTTAGATCTGGATGGTCAACTGGTCCAGGACGCCCTAGTAGACCTCAAAAATAAGAACGTGTCCTGTGTAAACCGGACGGTTGGCAGCCCTACTCTAAGCCCAAGCCGAGATGCCCCAGACCTTGAAACAATTCTGGCCTCTATTGCTCAAAGAGTATTTCCAAGGAGGTTCTAAGATTAGTTGGTTTTACTTTACGCTGCATAAATATTCCTCGTTACACATCAGATATAAATAGTGCGGGTAAAGCTGCTGAAAAGGCGAAGAAATGTGCTGATCGCGCCGCTGATAGCTTTTCTCCTTATTTTTGTTTAACTTTTATGTGGTCTTTGGTAAAAGGAATTTAGATTTTAGATTATTCCCTACTTGTTTTCACAGTACTTTGCTTAAATGGAAATAACGAAATTAATCAATTTTCAGTATCTTAGCAATAGTTTGATATTCGCAATGGAAAACCTGCAATAAAAGATTTTGATCTCATTGGAATATGGCCTCATATTAAAAGATAAAAGATAACCTAATTGTCATAAAGATTTTTTTCTACAACAAGTACTTATTGTTATGATTCAAGTTATAGTCAACTGGTACTGACTGACAACTGGACAAGCTGCCAAATTATTAAAAAAGACTAGTTCTATTTTCACATTTCTGTTGAACCATGTTGCAACTTTCTATACAGCCACTCAATTACAGCGCGATGAAAAATTTAAGTAACATCAAGTTAATTATTCATTTAAAAATATATTTTTTAAATGACTTTATTATAATTTACTTTCAACTATTTCTTTAAAATAACACAGATTTGGGCAAAATATTTACCATTTTTTCGATGATGAAAATGAAAAATAATGAAAAATACTTTCAACCCCAGGGTAACAATGTACTATTGTGTACGTTTAGAATTAAACGAAAAAACTAATCTATAGTTGTTTTTTCGCATTTGCATTTTCGACCTGTGAAATGCGAAAAAAATACTTTTATGGTTTTATTTTACTTTAAAAACTTAATTTTCTTGTAAGTTTTCCGATGTCTTTTGTGATATAAAATACAATGTCACTCCAATCTTATTTTAGGCATGTCCACCATTAGTGCCAAATATTCTATGAAAGGTGTTTCAGTGAAAATTATCTTTGACTTAATATCTTTAACTTCACGAGACTTTCGCGTCAAATTACCATATTGTTAGGCTTGTTTATTCCTATTTAACTTCTCGTGGGAACCACAAGGCTAAAGTAAATACGTAAATGTTTACGTATTATCATAGCCTCAAAATATGGCGGCGGCAGCAGGTTTTCTGCCAACATTTTTTCATCAAAATAAATAATCCTACGCGAACGATGTTTCGTATCATAACATATCATAGGCAAGGAGCTTATTATATGTCTCGCTTTCTCTCATAGAGAGAGTCTAGGGGCTTAATCAATACATGTACAGTCGACAGCAGGTCAACCTTTAGGTATATCTTTTATGCAAAGTCGCGCTTAACGTAACTGATTAAAGTGCACGTATGTAAAGGTTGATGTTCTGTCGACGGATACAGCATCACATAAATCCGAGAATTACATATCTTTACTAGTGGAAATAAGACATGTTCATGGCTATAATATTATCATCATCATCATCATCATCATCAGCCATTTGACGCCCACTGCAGGACATAGGCCTCCCTCAGGGTTTTCCAAAGAAAAAATAATAATATGGTTATCGTTATATATTTTCAGTACTATGCTTATTGTTAAACATTGGAGGCGATAATAAATTGATAAAAACTACATAGTATAAAGCACACACACAAAGTCATTTCGAAAATTTACCGATAAAATAATGTAGAATCACGGGCTTAGTTTCAAGACTAAGTTATTTTACCTTCAAATATTTTCATTACATAAAAATATATAAACATACATACATACATAAACTCACGCCTGTATCCCAAAGGGGTATATAAAAGACCTATAAAAGGAACAACTCAGTAAGATAAGTGTGTTCTTCTTTTTATTGGACACCGAGCCTGGTATTATGGTTCAGAAAATGAAACATAATGCCATTACATTAGGGATTCAAACAGCCTTTACATACTATTGCCTTACCAACCGGCTGGCTTGACAACTATTATAATAAGGATAGGCATATTAGTAGCTAAATGATGTTTTTACAAGGTACCTATACAGAATGTGGTTTGCTCTTGCCGAGTATAACACTTGAAATTGCGTTTAACATGTTTTAAATCTCGATGGGTCTTTGGTAATGTTTGTAAACTGGACAATAGAGCATTGATTCACACTAACTCTTAGAAAAGCAGCTAAGAAAGAATGAAATATTTTTGAACTATGTACCTAAAACTTTCGTAAGCACTACACGTTATTAACTTGCAAGTGATGTAAATGGCTTCGGCCGGATGTCGCTGCCTGTACGTAATACAGAAAAGTTTGTAGAGAGGCTCGAAATTTCGCTGGTGCCTGCACTTGCCCATTAGCTCAGTTGGGAGAGCGCTGGCACGGTTAACCAGAGGTCGCGGGTTCAAGTCCCGGCATGGGTGGAATGTTTAGCCTCTAAATAGGTTTTTCAAATTGTCCTCAGCACGGGTTAGTGCAACAAAAAGAATATAATCACATTATTAACTTATTCAAGTAAGTGATTCCGGAATTGAGTTAATAATTTCATAGAATGACCTATACTATTTTCTGAGTGAGCGAATAGAGTTCAAACCGATCACGATCTAATCGAGTTCCTATCTTTCGTAGCTGTCCACCATGTTGGATTATCTAATCTGATGTTTCTGCGTCACAATGAATACAACATTTTGATTTGTTGCACGTCAACACGGATCGGGTGTCAAGAATTCCACAGAAAAAAAATCAGATGCTTTCGGAAGATCCAACCCTTTCTTGTTGCACCACGACCCAGACCAATCATGGCGACTGCATATGGTACTAACAAGCGTTCAATAAACATATTCGCATAAACGTGTCGTCCATTAAATGTTGAACGTATTGGTTATATCCTCAATTAATTATGAGATATTCGTTTAATCCGATGCCGCGTGGTGAGTTACGATGAAGGTATCTGGAAAAAAGAGACGGGCGATTTTTCTTCTTCCTTGGTACAATTAAGAGTGAATAAATCAACTAAAACAGCTAGCACTCTCTTCCAAACCTAAAAAAAGTATAGTCCAATCCACTAAACGACAATACATTTAACGGGTCTAATCGCGATCATTTATCGGGTAAGTTAGCCTAATAAGTAATAGCGTTAAGTGTGTAACTATGTGTATAAATGAGCAACGCGAGCCATTGGAAAATAATATACGCCAATGCCAATGTTGAATAGTTTTGTTGCTATTGTGTACGGTTATATCAGGAAAGTGTTTTCTGTGACAAATTTTACTGATTACAGAGACAGTTACAGATTTTAGATAATTGGTTTCACAAATTTTGACCATATATATATTGTAGGTCAGAATGACAGAGTGTTCTTTAGTTGGGGTGGGCAAATAACCACTTTGATAAGCAAACCCGTGGAATAAACTATTATACTGCTTCGCCAAACAGAAATATACGTCAAAAGTAACATTCTGTAGACATTTTTTGTAATTGATTAATAGTCAATAGCTAAAAGGTCTGTACATATTTTTGTAGTATTTTTTTCTTTATGCACCTTCTCTGAATGAAACTCAACCGACATGATCGAATCGGTGACGCTGAATCGGATATACTCGGCTCCAGCCAGTCGGTGACGCTGAATCGCTTATACTCCGCTCCAGTAAGAAAATTATATAAGTTTTTATAAGAGCATACACTTATTATAATAAATTATAAAATATTTTAGTATTGAAAGAGATAATTACGAAGTGGGATCAACGGGGAAATTATGGTATAATAGCTGACCTGGAAAACGTTGTTTTAACATATAAATTAGCCTACGGCCTATTCTCAGACCTACCAAATACCTATCAACAAAAAAAATCATCAAAATTGGTGAAGCCGTGTCGGAGTTTTATAAAATATACTAAATTTTTATAATATATTACATTAAAATGGGAAAATTACAGAGTAGGTACCTACGCTGTGATCCCACTGCTTACTTTTCCCATGAGTGTCAAGTCGTTATCAAAGTGTGAGTACTTATACTTATTTACTTATCCAACGGAATTCGATCGTCGATAGCAATGTGCTGATTGTGCGACAGTCTTGATACAAACAAATAAAAAATACTATGCGCTTGTTCGTAGGTGCTGTGGAAGGTCGGTGACCTGATGCACTTCATTAGCATTTTGACGCTGCTTTTATTTCTGGCATTCTTTGCACGCACATTGTAACATTTTTAATATTGTAGGTACATATAGTACCCGGCAGATAACTTGAACGAACATCTGCACAGTCGGGATGAGTTTGTGACCGACACGCACGAGCAAATATTTTTTTAATTATTTCTGATCTGACTTAAAATCCAAAGTATTCTAAGTTACATTTCGCGTCCTCCGTCAAGTAGATCCGAAATTCCTCTAAGCGAAGTTAAAGTCACTTGGTTAAGAAGAGACAGAAGATAAGTTTGAGCGGCACTCGTAAAATGCCATTAAAAACATAAATTGTACAAAAACCAAGTCTCACAACTCAGTTCTTCTACCGTAAACAGTTGTGAGATCCATGTAATACTAAGTCGGTTAATTACTTAAGGGTTCTTCTATCTTAAGTCATTACGTAATTAACAAAAATAACAACAGCTTATAGTGACCATATAAATATTAAAAATCTTTTATGTTTTAAATAGATTCACTTGACAATAAAACAATCTAATTTAATATAGTATGTATTACTTGTGAGATACACTGTATTTTCATGCGATGGATAAGTGAGTCTACTTATTTACAACATATCAGATTTAAAAATTGGTATGGTCACTATAAGCTGTTGTTAGGTTAGCTAATAACGTAATAACTTAAGACAGACGGACGCTTAAGTAGAGATGGCATCCCCGTTATCTTCTAAACTAGGAAAATTCAGGCTTCTAGTTTTATCCACAACGAAGTTGTAGGGGGTCCAAAATGGTCTGAACTGCTTCGACAAAAGGATGCTACCACCGTGCCGATTTTTTGCTCAACTTTGGCGGGGCACTGCCGTGCCCCCAGATTATGATCATCTTAGACATATTTTGCTAGTGGTGACTGTTATTACATTACAAGGCAGCTCATAATGCGTCATAAATAGTTTTAAGATTATCTCTTGCTATATTTAGTTGGCATGGAAATTAATAAACAAACAACATAACGCAACAAAAGAGCGGTTGTCTGGTAGTGCATCGGTAAACACTGGACCCAAATTCGAGAGGTTGTCGGTTCAATTCACGACATGTGCCATTTGCTTTGTTTACTTTAGGTACATTTGTGAATAAGTAAAGTAATGTCCACGCTAACTGCGAAGGAAGTTATACATTTGGTAGGTATTTTAAGTAACTTAGTTTTAAGCTGAGAGTAAGGCTGCCAATAAACTATCATTTAGTTTGCCGGAAACGAGTTTGTACGAGCTGAGGTGGGTTTTTATGATGATTAGTGATGACCCTCACTCTGCTGTACAGGGATGATAAGGTTGCTCGACGATGATGTAAAGTCTGATTGGTTTGTTTTTTTATATTTATTGTACGAGTGCTCGCCGGGGCGGCTGATAGAGTACTGAATACATTTGTGTGAAAATGCTTGATGTGCGGTTTGGACCGTACAGATTTAATGTAAAAATTGTATGTACCTTTTATAGAATAGACATATTTTTTTATTTTTTTTATTTTATTATTTATAATTTTTACATACTACAGAACGCGCAGCCTATAAGTTAATTTTAAATGATTTTCCAGTGTCAGCATGGTAAGTAAGAAGTCTCTTGTACATTCGATGGCACATCAACCTTTAAATGTGAGTGGTTGACCAAAAAGGGACCTCAAGGGAAAATAATTGATTTCGAGAAAATCGCGTTCGAAGTTTCGTGTATAAACAGGTTTCGATCACAAAACCTAGTGTACACTGTGTGTAAGGTATAATTTTTCCAAAACTGCCTCGGCTCACAAAAAAAAAATCATAAAAAAATAACTACGTGCCGTATAAAAATCCTCTGGTTAGACCAAAACAAAGCTAAAATACCACAGATTAAAAAATTCAAATAAAAAAAATAACAGTTTTCAATCCCTCCAGGTCCCTTTTTGGTCAACCACTCACAAATACGTACGCTCTAATCAGTTATCAGTTAGAGGACGGCCAAGGATCACCTGGAAAAGATCTATCGAGTCTACCTAGTCGATCGGCACTAGCTGGCCTGAATTGGAAGCCGACATAGCCGCGAACCACCGGCAGTTGTAGGAATATGTGGTTGAGGCCCTACATACGCTCCCCTAGGAGTTAAAAAACAGAATATACAGATTACCCTAGTTTAGGAGATAAGACATTACGTGGTATTGTAAGAAAGCTTGTTGCTGTGATGTATCTTGTTGGTATAATAAATGTCTTTCTTCTTCTTCTTCTTAAAGCTGTATACCATTATACATTATATTTGTAAATATAACGTGGAACGGTCTACCTAAGTCTATCAGGGAGAGTCCATCTGTTGCTGTCTTCAAGGCCAAATTGAAAGAGCACTTCCTTCTTTTACTATTGCAATAGGTTTATTTAGTTTTTTTCTTTAGTTTATCTATTTACTTATTTATTTATTTATTTACGTATTGTAGTCATTTATTATCTTATGAGTAGGTTTATGTAACTTTTTAACTTTATAGCCAATATGGTACACATGTATAATTGTATTGGGTTAACATATAGTACTTAATAATTATTGTACACTTTCCCCCCTTTTTATAATGTTCGTATCACCACATCAAGGGTTGGTGGAAGAGATTTCTGCTGAAATAAGCTCGCCATGTACACTTTAATTTTTCTGTAAATGTTGTGTTTTATTTATGTGTTTTATGCGTGCAATAAAGTATAAAGTATTATATATTGAAACTTACACTGCATGTATTGTCAAATAAATTACTTACTTATTACTTACCTACTTACGGAAGAAGAAGACTAGTTACGTTAAGGATGAATTTGCAACAAAAATGTGAAGTAAAGCCGCTGTCGACTGTACCACATTTGTTCTACCAACTAATCTCATATTGATCTTTGAGACGTCGTGAAAATTATAGAAAAACCATTTCCGATTGTGTTCGTGGAAATCGTACCACAAGGCCAATTTTAATGGCACAAATCTTCAATGCAAAGCGGCCATTCGGTTAGTGTGTACCTGGTTTATTTGATAACCAGAGTGTAGGTCAGGGATAGAACTATATCGCCCACAGTTCGCCCACGCTATAAAGCCACCGCTATATTAAGTGCACGAATTCTTGGACCACAACTTAGTTCAAACATAATTGTTTAAAACATGGCATAGACTTACTTTCATACTATTTTATAAGATTGAATTCTTACTCGGTAGTAGCCTAGTGGGTAGAACATTGGACTCGGAAGCGGGAGACCCAGGTTCGATTCCCAGAGCGGGCATGTACCTATGACTTTTCTTTCTAAGTGAGGTATATTTGTGAAGAAGTTATAGTAGCAATACCACTCGCTAACGGTGAAGGAAAACATCGTGCGGTAACCTGGGTGTCTGAGCTATTCACATACCTCAGCGCTTGAAATCGCCAATCCGCGGTGGGCACGCGTGGTGATTAAGCCCATACTCTCTCTCTGAGAGAAGGCCTGTGCCCTATAGTGGGACGAATATAGGCTGCTTATACCTATGTATAATTCTTCTCAATCAAGCCAGAACGGCTGAACGGATCTGTATGAAATTTGGCAAATAAATCTAGATTTTAGTCTAAAAGAGCACAGAGGCTACATTTTATCCCAACAATACACATTAAAATTTCCACACTAACGAAGTCGATAGTTGTAAATATAACACGGTATGTAGATCTATTCGCATCTCAAGTCTCATGGAAGTCTTATAGGTCTAGCGGTATCACGTCTGATCACCATGGCGGGGGTCGTGGGGTCGATTTGCACTGGGGGCCGCCGTGCATCAGTACAAATGGCCTCATCATCATCATCATAAGCCCCTTGACGCCCACTGCAGGACATAGGCCTCCCTCATGGTTTTCATAAACATGAGGGGTTTTGCCATAATCGCCACGCTTGGCATTGGCAGGTGGGTTGGAGATCGCAGTATGCAGTTGGAATGTCAGGAAGACGCTGCTGCCCGTCTCCTGGTAATTTATTTCCTTAGTCGCCTTCTACAACATCCACGGGAGGAAATCGAGTGACGCTTTTCTTAATCCGGCGCCACACGGTTCATGGCCTCAGTAAGGTGTATTTCTCCTTTGCGATGTCTTTGCCTGGTTACCATAGCACAGGGCATCCTAGCTTGGGATCAGGACAAGTGATCGTGTTGTGTGGAAGTTATTTATTTTATTAGTCCACATTATTCAGTTCTCGCCAACTCTACTGCAGCAACGTTTACTCGTGCCGAACGTTATTTGTGGTCACAACTGTAATGGCATTTCGGCGACTAATTGCCAATGAGTTGGCCAGACACCCACTCCGGCGCCGCCGCGCCTTCTGGTGGGCGGGACCCGAGAGATGGCTAGACTTAGACACAAACACAGGTGGTTCCACTTAGAGGCTAGCACGTAAAATAGCAGCAGCTGTTCTTCTTCTTCTTCGGGTATTTAACTGCTAGATTTCTCCACTTCTGACGGTGGTTCGCGGTAGCTTCCAATTCAGGACAGCTAGTGCCGATCGACTTGCCTTCATGCTGTACACCAAAATAAACTATTCTATCAATAAACATTTTCTGGGGATTTTGTAATGTTGCGTTTTTATTATTAAAATATCAAAAATGATAGCGCGCGATGGACGTGTAACTTCTTCAGCATTCTTATGGTACAAAGTATAATGTCTGCCAAAAGTCGAGGGCCCTAATATGTCAATTTTAAAATACAAAGTTCCCTACGATACTCGTATATTATGATAAATTTATTTGGCCATGGCTGATTCTGTAATAGGATACGGAATAGGCAGCTCGTAGGCTTTTTTATGTTGTAGGTACTACAAAACTTATAAAGAAAAAGAACGATCGCCGCTATCAGATAAACTAAACAGGTTTCCGAGAGCTGCTATACAGCTATGAGAAAAAATGTAAATCACTTATTTTCAAAAATAAAAATCCTATATCGTTTTACGTATAATAATTTCTGGTGACTGAAACATGTCCCTTTGGGAAGAGAAACCAAACAGTTGTTCCATCAGTGGGTGTGAAGGAAGAGATGGCTAGATTTATGCGCGTCGCCAGCAAATTGTGAACGTTTCTCACATTTTGAATTGCCTAACCGACGCGGAGTTTGACTGGCCTGGGATAGTGTGAAATCTGTAAGTTAGGGACTGAGCCCACTTGCGGGCGTACCCCAAATGAAAAATCGAATCACAAGAGCTCTTCAGTACATTTTATTGCATATAGGCAGATTTCAAAGATAGGCAGAGAGGTTTGCCACTTCACGTGATCCTCATAAATCTCTTTCGCTTCATCAACATTCATTAGTCGCAGGTCGAAGAAAGATTGACGAGATAGATATATCGAGCGAATGTGGGTGGAAAGGTCGGTAATGCACGTCCTAGGCGGACATACATCCAAGGCAAGACAAAGGGTAGGTACCCTTTTTGTTTCTTCTTCGATAAACAGGATTTCCCAAATCATTTTACCTACCATCATCATCATTTATAGAAGATAAACAGTTTTCTAGCCACAAAGCTAGACACAAAGACGCAATGAGTAAAACACCATTTATACGACTGAAACTATAAAATGTTAATCTTAATTATTAATATGTATCTTGAAGATTGGCATAAATACTTCCCAAGCCTTTATGGCCCATTAAGATTATTCCAGATCAGATATAGAGACTTTATCTTATCAACTAAGTTTAAATGCATCAATAAACATACACAAGTTATGTCAGTCCACGACGATGTGGGAAAATCAACTTAATCGTGATAATGGTAGAGTCTCGATGAAGTTGATTTGAATTCAGTTCATGACCTAAGTTCTCCTACGCGTAAACAGGACTCGATTCTCGAATGTCATTGATATAAAGACTTCAATACTTTAAAAACTATGTTGTTCTTGTAATCCTTAAGTTATGTGTCCAGTTATCCTTGGAAAGGCACACTAGATACCTAATACTTGCTGCATTGTGCGGTAATTTTTAGAATAGTCTTAACATGTTGCTACGTTATTATTTTAGAGGTATAATTTCAACTGAAACATAAAACCACCAGTTTGCATACAAATTCCTAGTCTCTGAGCAAAATATGATGTTGGTAGAAAACATAAAATTTTGACCTAGCAACACTCTTCTTCTACAATCTGTTTGTCACACATTACTAGTGCACAAGAAATACAAACGTTAATTGCCCTAGAAAGCCTCTTTCAATACAAACAATGATGTTTTCAGATTTAGGCAATACAGATAAGGCCGAAGTTATAAGAATGTTAAAATGGCTACTCTGTATTTTACCACATGTTTATAAAACCTTATTATTACCAACTGATATTTATTTAATCTCCCTTTACAGGCGCATTAAGCGATCGTCATTCGATACCTTGCCGGAGTGATTCAAAGACGACGTACCGAAGTCTCTATCGATGTACTGTTCTTTCTCCCGCGGTGTAACAGAGATAGAAATAGTTATCGAGCAGTAGCTTTATCAGATGAGTATTGAATGGGGTTGTAAGGGTGTACTTAAGACGTTATCTCGTCTCTATCCGGCCTTGGCTGAACAAATATGATGATGCGCTGGCGCCGGGGATGAGTTCGAGCCAGTAAAAAAAGAGGTTAAGGTTAAACCTTTTGACCTGTGTTTGCTCTGGATCTAATGTACACAAGAAGGCAATTCGAGCGTTCAAAATAAAAAATACTTGTAGTTGTTTTTAAATAAACAGATAGTTTTTCTCCATACTTCGGAGTTGGTCCCATAACAAAAGTTGTTTGCATTGGTAGCAGAAGAGTCCCTCAAGTTGCACCGAACCTTTCTGAAATATCCTGTAACGACTTTGTGAGTCATTAAAATACTAAAGAGGTAAGTCGGAATCATGTGGTAATTTTTTTTTGTTATAAACTCTTTTTACTTAAGCTTTATTGTTTTTAGTTTGTGTTTTTTTTTTTTGTTTTAAGTACTCTTAATAGTGTTGCTGTAAAAGTCGAATTATGTGTATTGTGTATACATTTCTTTGCGTGCACAGCAGGCTTGTTATGTGAAACTTTAATTTTGTAGTTTATTTGTGTGTCCCAGTCTATGTATCTAAATAAATAAAATAAAAAAATGTTGTCATACTCTTCCAAAATACAGACAATTTTTACCACTGGCCAGAAAATGGTTAAAATTGTCTTACGTAATAAATAAATAGCCCTCCAGCGTAGGCACTGTGAATAGCATGTCGCGTCTACCTCAGTACTACACTTTATCAAGTATTGTAAATTAATCGGCGACATTGCAATGATTGCAACAAAAAATTACTTAATTTATGATACAAATAAGCGCCATCACGCCACTCTGGGCTACCTGTGAGTAGATGCCTTCACTGGAGGGCACACTCTACATTTGACTTAACTGGGATCGCAGATAACGGAGAATAATAAAAAAACTTTATAATTGATCACTGATCAGTTGCAAAAAAAAACAAATACAAATTTAGTTGAATTCAGCTTGCAAGTGTAAAGATTTGTGTGCACCAACGTGTATTAAGTCAATTTGATTGCCATAGCAACGAAACGCAGTTGAAGCGCCTGGGGCTGCGCCGGCGCATGCATAATTCAACCGACGACTCGGCGACGACTGCCCTGTATAATTACAGACCAATGGGAATATATTACAGCCATAGAGTACCACAACCTAGACAAATAAAACGAAATATTTTTTCCTTTTTTTCCTTTCCTCAAGTAAAAGTACTTCAAAACAAAAAATAAACTCTTTCACATTGTTTGTCCAGAGCAGCGATATGGAACTCTAACAAACCTGTTTTATTTTACGGAACCCCACATCAAAAGCAAGGTGTGACTTCACTTCAAGTTCCTGAAGGTACTGCCACTGTCTCATTAAATTAAACCAAAAATAATATTTGTAGCTGAGGAATTATATTTAACAGGTAAAATAATCCCAAGATTTAGTGACAAAATTAAAATGTGATTTGCGGGATCTCAGTGACTTCTCCAGGGAACCCTTGGATGGATGTGGGAAGGGCGCAGAAAAGACGCGGCATCTTTTTAATGCGCTGACACAAAATGTACCAAAGCGATGGGATATAGCCCACACCGATAAGATGGTGCGAGGACGCGAACTCTAAACAACGCGTGGCGACTTTTCCGCGCCCTCGTCCCAAGTCCTTCCTACGTGCCCCACGCTTTCGGTTCCGCGGAACCCACTATAAGAATCGTTGTTCTAGAGCACCATAGACTATGACTTTTTATTTATTTCTTCTTTTTGTTAGAAATTTAGCTCATGTCTTTCAGTCTAATAATAAATAAACTCAATTGAGTCTATGGCAATTGCCAATACCTGTCACATTTCGCTATGTCGCGACCTATTTACACTTCAATAGGACTTCATTGAGAGCACAAACAATTGAATATCACATTCACACAACAAGCGTTTAGATTACGAAACCCTACAATTCTCTACAAATACACTTTTGGTGACTTATCTATCCTTAAAACTACTAAAGAATTCACAGCTCACCAGTATACTAAGGTTTGGTGAGACTATCCTAGTGCGTTAATTGCTTTAACGGATTAAGCTTATAGTATATCTAGCTGCTTGTGAAGCAGAATTGATCACTCGATTTTAGGCTTAAATGTAGGGGAAATAAGAATGTGATTGGACGTCTGGCGTGGAGTGTACTGGGTAATGAGAGAAACGTCTGTTTCTCGTAACAATTAATGTTAAATGATAAGTATGTCGGCGGCTTCGTCTAGTTCCTAGTGCGCCTCTATTATGACTGTTTATCAGTTTTAATAATAAGTAAAGCACCATATTATGAAGCGTTTCTTAAGTCTTATTATTCCTCTAAACCAGCTTCTACGCTATTTTCGCTCCTGTTGAAGTTGACTTCTAAAATACGTATCGCGCTTTGCTATCAGAAGAAAATACCAACCTAGTAGATGACATCATCATTGTGCAGCGTTTTTTTAGTATTTACGCTTGCGTATAAAAAGTCCTATTCAGAGGACTCCCCAACCGTATAGTCGCAATCTTTTAGATATGTATTAGCCCAATATTTCATTCACTATTTCATTAAAAAAGTTTAAAACTATAGAGGCGAGAACCTTCGCTTAAAACTAAGACCGCACGCAGACATCATACATACACATACATACATGTATCCCTGAGGGGTAAGCAGGGACCACGGACTGCCATTTGCCACGATCCTGACAGATCACTTTCGCTTCCTCAAGTCATTAGTCGTTGCATGCACGCACGCCGGCTTCGAGTACTCTTTATCTTGCTCTTTGCTAACACATCCCCCATTTGGTCGAAGTATGTCCGCCTAGGACGCAGACATCATCTTGAGCAATAACTAGCCATCAAAAACAGTAACCAGCAGAAAGCCTTCATCAACAGTTGGCTCTATTAATGGGCTAAATACATATACCAGGAAGAATTACCTAATACATACACAATCGTCTAATCTCTGGTATCGAATTATCACAGCAGCTATTATGAAGCGTTTTTAAGCGTCTAGTGCGAGTTTAATGACCCCAAAATGGCGGATAATCCCATAGCACACTCCGAAGACACCAAGCGTTGGCGGTCGGCGCCGACCAAAGGCCCGGCCCTTTGGACAAACAATACTCTCATACACTCGGGCATCGGTGAGAAATGTACCAAATCCTCAATGCAGCACGTCTTTGTATAGACGTGGAGAATATAGAAAGCCTGCTACCGCTGCATGACACCACGAGAAACGTTTTTTCTTTATATCGAATAGCGCCATCTCGTTTTAATTCGCTACGTAAAGTAAGACGTTTATAAGACGCTTTTAGACGTTTACAAATAAGGTCTTGACTGGCGGACGGAGAGACATTTAAGGATCCTTTTTTTCCTTTTGAGGTAACTACGAAACCCTAGAAAACAAAAGAAAAGACCGTAACCAATGGAGCTTCTAGATTTTTATATTTTGTGAGGTTAGCAGCTAGCAGCTAACTTTAATAGGAAAATCAATCCTCCAGAAATACAAATAAGGTTGAAAGCAAAACGCCTCTGCAGGTATTATGCAAAGGTAGTATTGTAGTGTCTACGAAGACATATGGACCATGGCAGACAAGCTTATGAGATGACGCGGACAATTGTACAGGCATAATTGAGTTTGGTTTGTGGGAAACGCACTGAGGCTTGTTGTTATGGCGATATAATATATAGTTGTATTTCGTCCGTGAAGTTCTATGGTTGTATTTCGGCTTCACATTCGGTAGGTCGTGGGTTCGAATCCCGGCGTATGTGCCAAGGTGTTTTTTACGTACGTACATTAGTGAATTTGTGGTAGCAATACCACTCGGTAACCGTGAAGGAAAACATCGCGAGGAAATCTGAGTGCCTGAGGGATTTAAATACTTTAGCGCTAGACATTGCCAATCTGCGGTGGCAATCTGCGGCCAGTACTCTCCCTCTCTCTCTCTCTCTCTGTAAGAGAAGGCATGTGCCATGCAGTGGAACGTATATTATAGGCTAATTAAAAAAAATCGGGGAAATAAAACCTTTACTATTTTAATTTTTTATTTTTGCCGCTAACGTTCTAATGCCATGATCGTTGCACTAAACCACGTTGACACGTAAAGCGTGTACAGAACCTGACAGAAGCTTCACTATCCCACGCACCAGCTCAATATTACCATCTTTGAAAGACCACGTCCAAACTTGCCGACCATCTGGCCGCTAAGGTCACATGTGGCTCGTAAACCAACAAGAAAAGGCACGCGATTCGGTACGGAGCAAGTGCTTTGAGCATGCAACAATCGCCGATGCATAATGCATCCGCGTATGGTCTGTCATCCATGCCTGTCAGTGAGATGCGCTCCGTACTTGGAATACACCTGACGGAGACTGTAGAGTCTCATCGCGTCTC
Organism: Yponomeuta evonymella; assembly: GCA_963969515.1. Classification (NCBI taxonomy): domain Eukaryota; kingdom Metazoa; phylum Arthropoda; class Insecta; order Lepidoptera; family Yponomeutidae; genus Yponomeuta; species Yponomeuta evonymella. The sequence continues at coordinate 5,230,652 of OZ018354.1, forward strand.
ACGGTCAGTGAATGCACGTTTTAGCAAAGGATGTAAAGGTTAGGACAGACTTGTTGTCGTAAGAGAATAATTCTTCAAATCAGATCTTGGCAGTCGTGGCCCGACTGCCACTACCCGGCTAAGGTGGGTCGCAACGCTTTGTAAGGATTTAGATATTATGCAGAATTTTCTGATGTAGACACGTGTAGCGTGACACGGTCGTCAGGCGACAAGGTCGCGCTGCCAGCCTATAGCAAGACTAGCCTTATATTAAGTACGACCTTTGACTTCGCAACTTTTTAAACCCACGGTCTCTAAGAGACCGTCTGTCCCATATAATGGAACGTTTATAGGCTGTGTCTATATACTTTTGTACTTTTATGCGTTTCGGGAGAATTCCCGTGAATTATTTCTGAGCGGTCATCTGGGTACGAGTATGTTGTGGACAATTCAAGATTTTAGGGTTTGAAGTCTCGATGAAAGAGTAACCCCCACGAAAGTGTAAGCAGTATTAATAATAGGGGTTAAAGTATGAAATTGCCGTTTTATTGCAATAGGTTCTTTGAATTGACATATAATCTTCATGGTTTGAGGTTTTCGAATGACACTTTTTTCAAATGGTTTCTATGATGGTCTTTTTTTAAAAAATGTGAAACATTTGAATATCGACTTTCAATTGTTTTTGTTATTCAATTTAGACAAGAAAGATGGATACTGCGAAAATTCGGGTGATTTTTGAATACGAGTTCCGACGCGGAACTAACGCGGCAGAAACAGCCCGCAATATCAATGCTGCGTTTGGAGAGGGGTCTACTAATGAACGCACCGTGCGATTTTGGTTTAAACGCTTTCGTGATGGAAATTTCGACTTAAAGAACGAGCCACGAGGAAGACCGCCCACACAGGTGAATAACGATGAATTAAGAGAGATAGTGGAAGCCGACCCTAGTCAAACTACCCAGGAATTAGCGGCATGGTTTAACGTTACCTTACCCACAATATTGACTCACTTGCGTCAAATCAATAAAATTAAAAAATACGAAAAATGGGTGCCTCATAATCACTCGAATTTTCGCTGTATCCATATTTCTTGTCTAAATTAAATAACAAAAACAATTGAAAGTCGATATTCAAATGTTTCACATTTTTTAAAAAAAGAACATCATAGAAACCATTTGAAAAAAGTTTCATTCGAAAACCTCAAACCATGAAGATTCTATGTCAATTCAAAGAACCTATTGCAATAAAACGGCAATTTCATACTTTAACCCCTAATAATAACCTCACGAAGGGGTAAGCAGTAAAAGGCAAGGGTTGCGACTGACATAAGCTATTGCTAGGTGAGAACCTACCCGACATTGTTACCATGTTTTAACCACGCTAAACGTACGGGCGATCGCAGCAATGTAACCATAGCAATTGTGAAACAAAGCCAAACATTTGATTGCTGCCCATAACAGTTACATTGAAGTGCAAATGAGTGCATACCCGCCTGAAATGCCTATGCGCCAATAAACCGGGTGCTAGGCGACGCGATTATACGCCTGCCCACACCTCTATAAGGCTAAACCTGCAAGATACGGAGGCTGGCTTTAACAGAGATGTATACTAGGGGACCAAATCTATTTGACTGAGATCTACAGAAATAAGTAGCCGTCGGAGTCCATCAATCCATCAGCTCAAATTCGTCCACTACTGCACGCAGACCCCCTCCAAGGCTCGGCACTTATTTTTGTCATGGGTCATACTTATCCAACCGCTGCCAGCAAGCGCTCTGTGTGTCATGCCCGATCATCATCATAAGCCCAGCTCTTCCTAATACATGCATTTCCCTTATCACTCAGAGCTCGCGAAACTGATTTCCATCGCAAACAAATCAAACTAATCCTGATCACTTAAGAAATCGCAAATCTTTATGTAGGGATCTTTCAAGCACCATGGATGGAAGGTTTTTACGACGAAAGGGACTCCTTTGGTGATAGGACGCCGCATGGCAATAATTTTCCAATTACCTACCAAAAGGCAGCCTGGCAGCCCGATGATGGGACGATATCGTTGAGTCGGCGGAAGATCTCTGGATGCGGATGGCAAGGGACCGTCAGAAATGGCATTTGGGGGAAAATGCAGTGAGCAGCAGCTATGGGCTGATGATGATGATGATACAAAAAGGACATGAAGGTAAGACTTTTAAGAAGAAGAAGAAAGACATTTATTATACCAACAAGGAACATCACAGAAACAAAATAAGTAGATAAGTAAAATAATATGCACAACAACAGAAAGAAAACTAAATACGCAGCTGACTCAGCGTTGGGCTGAGGAAGTGATTCCTCAGCGCTAATCAAGCAGTAGCATCAACTAAACTCTATCCAGATTTAACCACATTAAGACAGGGAACCTCGACAAGTAAGGTAACTAAATACGTGCCTGGTTACACTGATTTTAGATGGCCCGTATGCAAAGCCCAATCGACTTCCCAATACGGCGAGACACAGGGTTTTATTCACAAGTCTGCTCGCCGATAGGGTGACCATGGATTTATGGGCAACGGTGGAAATTTGTCATTTTGATTGTTGAACACCGAATCGGTAACCGGCGCGGGTTTTCAGAGACCGCCTCCCACTTGCATACAATGTAACTGGAAGCGGAAGTAGATGCGGAGATCTTTGTCCCTAGTTTGGAAAGTATACAGTCATTTGTCGTATAAGTATGACTCAATAGTTCGGCTGTCAAATAGAAACAAAAAAATAATTTTATAGTCAAATACGCCTTAGATATGTACGACATTCTGTATGTGCCTCCAAAACATAGGTTTTCCCATTGCAAAACAAAGGCCTTTCCAATTCCAGACTAAGATTTTCTCTCATTTACCACCTCTGAGCAATCCATGAATGATTAGAAGGTAATTTTTTTCTCTTTTGACAAATCTGCCACAAAACACTTTACAAAACAAAAATTTTACGTAAAAATGTTACACTTTAAACAAGATTTTATTAAAAACGGTTAAATCTACGGTTTCAAACCCAAAATTATGTGTGGGTTAGGTTGACAACGTATCTCATAGTATACACTGATACATGCGATGCTGAAATACACGGCAACCGTGGGAATTAATGTCATCAAGTCCACCTAATAAGCCATCGTGATTAGACCCGTTATAACAATCGAGTACATCTCATGTAAGAGATATCGCTAGTCGTACCGAAAAACCTTAAACATTTAACCAACCCCTGGTCTACCTACTTCGCAGCCTCCTTTGCATTATCCGGCGCTATTAGCATAATCAGCCGCGTGTATGCGATAGGCGACCTGCCATGTTACACCATTATACGGCCAAATTGTCCTGTAAGCCGCAGCGATGAGTGGTGACAGCTGCAGGACCGAATTGAAGGTTACTTTCATGTCTTACGTAATTTAGGTGCAAGATTTTACAGAACTCATTGCTCTTGGTAATTTTGGTTATACCTATAGACCTTAAAATAGTGTGCAAAAGTGGGCAAGGCATCTGAACGGTTTTGGCCACCGTTTGGTCCACATTAGGAAGGCGGCAGGAGGGTAATAAATGAGGTTAACAGGGAATTGGAGGAACTGACATGTAGCGATGTTGTGTGTGCACGCTTTAGACCACAACTTAGTACTCATGTCATATTATTACTTTTATATCGTGTAATGGTTGTGATCTGTTCTGTAAACCAAATAAAATAACATAAGATTGACGTGACGGGGAAGAGGACTAAGCGAGTGGAACGTCAGTTATCCATATGATACTATGGTCACTTGCGACAATTTTGGAAGTTCTTTAACTAGAAGGAATTGAATAAAGTTTGACTGAAATTGACAAACCAGAGACATGGTTTTTCAAATTATCTGTCTTTCAAACTTTCATAAACCTCCCGAAGAAGCGAAGATCATCATGATCAGCCCACTTTTGCCCACTTTTGGACATAGACATTTTGTTTGTCACTCACATGATTATTTCATTCACGGGTTGCCAGTACTCCTATCACACACACTTGATTCAGACACACTGGGCCATAAATCACAAGTCCACATTACCTGATCGAATCAAACGAATACGTATTTTATCACTGTTCGTTCAAACAAATTGGGAATTCACAAGGTTGAGGATCACTACGTAGCCCGAACTAAGATGTAGGTCTTTAGCTGTTGTAGCTATTTAATAATATTTGCAAATATCGACCTAATCGCAAAGAATAAGACGCTGTTTTGGATTATAGATCGTATCTATATTAGGGGTATTTGCCCTAACGTCTATTTAACCGAAGTTCTTATTTATTTAGCAGCTAGAAATCTAATATTATCGTAACAAAAACAGTAAATGTCACCCATTTAGAGAATCCAATTAGCAATCCTAGTTAATTAGAGATATCGAAGGACGTGAAACAATATTATATAGACTTTACTAATTACTCGTTGGCTACTAAAAGTGGGAGATGGAAAATTTATAATTCAAACAAGCAAACATTCCAATTAGTTCCTACTGTTCACACTTAGCTTTGTAAGTTTGTTTCAAAAAATCAAACCGTAAACTATGACATCCCAAAATTAGGGGCTGGTCATTGTGGGGTAAGATTTGGTGAGACTTGAATAGAACCCCCCTCCCCTTCGCGTGAGATTTCCCTCATAATTTAACAGTTGGTAACACAATGGCAAAAACACGTAATAGTAGGTAGGTACATTCTATGAATTAAAATGTTGAAGAGAAAATACCCCGACGGTCATCGATCAATTTTGATTTGCTCACTAATCTGAACGAATGCGAAAGAATGGTTCAATGCGCCAATCACGATTGGCCGATGGCCGTTCGTTGAGCTCTGATTGGCTCACTCACCTTTCCGTTCGGTTGATCTGTACCTACCCGGCGTTATAGTAAAAAAACAATATTTATACCCCTTCAAGGAATGCGCGGTTATTATAGAAGGATTCGAAATTGTAAGTTCTCACGCTGGCTTGAAACAAACCTGCTTAGCAACCGTTTTGCATTCGTTCGGAGGTTGCGTTTTGTTCGTAATCAAATCGGTAACATGTTAGTGGTGGTAGCACAGTACATACACCAGTTGCTTTATCAGGCTTGGATCAATGTTTTTGCATACTGAGGCAAAATAACATCAAAAACCGGCCAAGTGCGAGTCGGGCCGTTTAGGGTTCCGTAGGAATAGGGGGTTTTATCTGCTTTACTGAACTAACAACTCATCAAAGTAATTTTCAGTGGATTTTGTACGAAGTTTTCCTCTTATAAGTTGATCGCCTATTACTCTGTTAACCTGTAAGGTCTACTTAGCCGTGATTGTTTTCCTTTTAAGTTCATTATAATAATATGTGCTACTGCGCTGAATTTTTTCACGTTTCTACAATCAACCGTTTAGCTTGGGGGACGCCCATACTCTGACAAAAAATTGCGCTTTGGAGCTTAATATTTCACAAGCGGATCCCTAAATCGAAAAATGGTCTCCCTACACCCACAATGTTTTTAAACGACCAATCCAACGATACAGTGGAGTAGACGAGAGAAAAAAAAATCATCCCTAATTTCAGTGTAGGGGAGCAAAAAAATTTTTTTTCGCGATTTGTTTGTACGGTTTTGGAGCGTAACAAATATGCAGAATTTCATCTATGCCAAATTTCATCTCTCCAACACTTATCGTCTCTGTGCTAAGCCTCAGCCAGACAGACAGACGGCAATAGCGACCCTATAAAGGTTGTTGACTACGGAACCCTAAAAACTTACGAAACAAAATAACTTCTTACTAGATGCAGTGGCGAATCCTGCGCCCCCACCAACCTCTAGATCCGGGCCTGCCTTAATAATCGCGAAATCCTGAATTGCATCGGCTCGGTTTATCTTAGTTGCACAACGAGAAGGAAAACATCGTGAGGAAATACATAAAAAAAAATTAGATGACTGCATGTTCTGATATTGTTTTCCTAAGGAATGGATTAGGTCGACTGAGCTGAAACATGAAGGTGAATTTTGATTGAATTATATTTATCCCTAAAGTTCCAAAATCCAGTGTAACCAAAATTTAAACTTTCCATACACAGTCTCACGGGCATTAAAATATTTTTAGGTACAAAATTAATCTATAAAATATTTTCATATTTGCTGTCTGCGGCTCCATGGGGACTTATTCTCCAAAGCTCCAAAACCCATTGTTATGCCAACTAGCCCAACTTAAATTTAGAACTACAAAAAAAAAACATTATCTTGCATCCACGCACCCCGAATGAAGTGCGAGCATTAAACTCATGGTTGCCCTCAGCCCGGGACTCGATCAGCAAAACAACGTGCAAATTGATCGGAAAGGCCAATAAAAACACAGCATTTATAATACGGGTACTTTGCTAGTCGGGCTATGTGGGCGTAGAGCTCGGGCCTTTTTGTCTTGCTCGCCCCATCTCGGCCTGCGAGCAAGATATCCCGTCCCACGTTCCTGTGGGTTAACGCGAACCCAATATAAAGAACGTGTATGCTAGTAGATATCGGTGTGAACAGCGTCCGTATCGCGAGGATTACGAGTTACGAGTTTGCGATGTTTCTTTCACCTGGCTGTGCAATAAAGTGTTCTCTATCTATCAATCTATCTGAACCGAGCTGGACAGTGTACATCAAATCAATAACTTTGTATTAGCATGCTACTAGCATTACCTATCGCTCGTTGGATTACTAATATATCATCATCATCATCATCGGCCACTCGACGCCCACTGCAGGACACAGGCCTCCCTCATGGTTTTCTAACCATGAAGGGTTTCGCCATAATATATAATAAATAAATAAATAAATCCTTTCAATGTCAACATGTTGAAATATAAAAAAAGAAACTAAAAAAACGGTTATCAATATACGAATATGAAAATATCGGTTCTATTTTTAATATTTAAGAGATGCACGTAGTGGTGGACCTTAACACGGCAGCAGTAGACTCAAATTTTGTCTTTTACTTTAAAGGCAAAGAAAAACATGATATTTCTTAGCTAACCGCAGACAAAAACCGGGCTGTGATAAAATAGGTCGGTTGTAGCGCTGCCGACTTACCTGTAACAAAAAAAAAGAATGGTTGAAAGTATGTTTAACCTGTTAAAATGTATGCAGTTGACGGCTGATCACCCTTATTATATAAGTAAACCTTACCCTACGCCGGTTACGCTTTGGAAAACTTTCAAATAAAAATAGTTTCACTGTCACACACAATGATACAACTCAATTTAATTAAACCTATTTTCAGGGGTGCAATTGCTATCCATACACGATGTAACCACATTCCCATTATTTATTTCCAATTATTACACGTATATCTGTTTCTCACTGTATGTCTCTATGCTGTATTGTTTGTATTGTCGTAAGTGTGCTCTTACTACGAGTATATTCCAATTACTATAAATGACTCCACGATGAGTCACAAATTACTCATTGATACGTGCCGAAGAAGCAGAGGAAGATTCCCATATCGTGTGATTCGTGAAAGCCCCTCGGGGTTCAACGGTACGTACCTGGCTAAGCGAGTATATTATTGCATCTAGAGGTCTGTTTCTGAAGGGAACCGGATCAGAGCGGTATGAATAAAATACTATTATAGAGGGAATAACAATAAGGTGCGAGATGCAATGATGGTTCTGCTGGGCAGCTAGCTGCGTATTACACACGACGGCACATCATGCTTTGCACTGACACTGACAGAATTTAATATCTCATTCCTGCTTAGACTGTAACCATACTTTGATTTATCAAATGTTGGGGAAGCGAAAGTGATCTGTCAGGATCGTGGCAAGTGGCAGTCTCTGGTCTCTGCCTACTCCTCTGGGATACGGGCGTGAGTTTATGGATGTATGTATGTATGCGCGTAAGTTGGTTATACTCCAGTTTGGAACAACTGCGACTTTTTCGCAGTTTTGATTTTTTTCCCATAGAAAAAGTTGTTCTTTTTGATGAGTAACACCGGTGACGACATATTGATAACCCTTTTTTATGCAGCTTATATACGTCTCACTGCAGGGCACAGGCCTTCTCTCAGCCTGCCCACCGCGGATTAGCAATTTCAAGCACTGAAGTATGTGAACACCTTAGTCATTCAGGTTTCCTCACGATGTTTTTCTTCACAGTAAACTGCTATTATAACTTCACAAATGTACGTAATTTAGAAATAAAGTCATTGTTATATGCGTCCTGCGTTCTACCGCTCCGCTAAACCTTACAGTTAAATAAACTCATTGCATCCATTAAACATCTTTAGCAATTTCAGTTAGTTGCACTTTACTCGGTTGCTTTACGTTCTGCTGTTGAAGGTATAGTCAACGGCAGCTCGACCTCTACATTTTTGTTGCAAAGTCATTTCTAACACACCAGAATAAAGTGCACGCACGTAAAGGTTTATGCTCTGCCGACTTTATGGTTGAACAACTAATGTTCTTTCCCAGATGCACTAATCCGTCCTCCATGTAAATGCCGTTTAATCTGAGCATTATAATATTCATGTCAGTGACGTGAGTTGCACTCAAATCGGCTGGAGTGGTTGGCGCAAGCGTTGAGTTGGAGCGTGTGTTGTAAAAAAGTTTCTGTTAAAGCATATCAAATATTTATCTAAGTGCTATCAAAAAAGTCCATGTGCTCGCCAAATTGAGTTTACCTGAAAAAAAACGACCAAATCCAAACGGATATATTCTCACCAAATTGCAATCCATCTAATACATAAAAACCGAGCAAGTGCGAGTCGGACTCGCGGACGAAGGGTTCCGTACTATTATCTATACAACATTTGAATATTTCAAGCGTCTACCTGTTGCCGTTAATAATATCGAGCAAAAAACGGCAAAAAAATCAGGTTTCTTGTATCGGAGCCCCCCTTAAATATTTTGGTATTTTATTCTATTTTTAGTGTTTGTTATTATAGCGGCAACATACATAGGTAATTAGGTATACATTATTTGTGAAAATTTTAACTGTCTATCTATCACGGTTCATGAGATACTGCCTGATGACTGACGGACGGACAGACGGATGGACGGACAGCGGAGTCTTAGTAATACCCTTTGGGTACGGAACCCTAAAAATCTTGTGTCACAGTGTTTGTTATAGAACTCCCCCGAAACGGTGCATTTGTGAAGTTATAGTAGCAATACCACGAGCTAACCGTGAATGAAAACATAGTGAGGAAACCTGAGTGTCTGAGCTATTCATATAATCTCAGCGCTTTCAATCGCCAATCCGGTGGGCACGCGTGGTGATTAAGCCCATACTCTCTCCCTGAGAGAAGGCCTGTGCCCTACAGTGGGACGGATATAGGCTGCTTATGAAGTATGCATGCTCTATCCAGTGTATAAGTCCAAAAACATCTTTCACCATGACATTTTCAGAGCTATCCATTGATAAATTGTGTGACTGACAACCCTGGAAATCAGTTTTTTATTAGTTTATCCCAGGATACGTATTTATCTATTTACTTACTTATCCAGCGACTTAGCGAAAGTCACCCTTAGTCGAGTCTGTTTATTCTTGTAGTGACTTAATGCAAGTCACCCTTAGTCGAGTGTGTTTATTGGTGTTTAAGAAAAGTAACGTTGCTACAAACAACATTTTGTTACCTTGAACCACACTCAATCGTTCAATAATCGCCCGTTAATACGACTGCCTTATAAAGCGTGCCCCTTAAACGGATAGCATTCGATGTATACTCCGTACCAAATAAAAGTAGAGCTGGGTAGAGCAGCGCTTTCTAAAGTGGGCTGCGCGGAACCCAAAAGTTCCGTGGAAACGTCACTGGGGTTCCGCAAATCACATTGGTTACAGAATCGTTGGATTACTATGAGTGTTGAGCAAGTCCTCAGCTAAAAATCGTATTTTGGATTAACGTTAAGGGTCAGAAACGGAGCGTTTCTCCAAACGCTCCGTTCCGGACCCTTAACATTAACCAAAATATTATTACCACAGAAGCTTAAAGTGAAGTCAAATATTAAATTTGATCTGGTGACACAAGATTCCTTAGAACAAAACAGATTTGTTAGTGTACCCTTAAATGTTTAAGAACTCCTGGAGCAGATAACACTTTAATGTTTAAAAATAGAAGATAACAATTTCTTCCTTACAACATTGACTTTTTAGAGGATAACACAATTTAGGCCCACTTGCACCGCCTCTTAAATGTCACTTAAGTCGGCTTCATCTGTGTGGCACCGGATTAAGAATAGCGTCACTCCATTTCCTCCCGTGGATGTCGTAGAAGGCGACTAAGGTAGTAAATTACCAGGAGATGGGCAGTAGCGTCTTCCTGAGATTCCAACCACATACTCCGATCGCCAACCCGCCTGCCAAGCGTGGCGATTATGGCAAAACCCCTCATAGTTATGAAAACTATGAGGGAGGCCTATGTCCTGCAGTGGGCGTCAAACGGCTGATGATGGAGTTGGCTTTAATCTGTTTAAGCCACATTTGAGAAAGTGGTGCCAGTCGGCCTTGATGTGGAACTAGATTTTTATTGATATTTAATCACAACAATTTTATAATTTTAATTTTAATTGCATGATTTGCATGTTTGCATGAATTTTCATACGCCCAGATGGGCAGCACATGGAATACGCTGAAACTGTATACATAAAAATGTATTTTATTTAGGTAAATGAATAAACGATACTTTACTTTATTTAACGTTTGTAAACTCTCGACTGTCATTGCAACGATTCAAAGAAATATTTTATCAATTTCCACTACGGTAATAAGAAAGTTAGTTTGTTTGCGCATGATGTCACAATGATTGGTTTATTTATGGCAACGAATCAATGTTATTGACTAGAAGTAGTTTAAAATCTAAAAGAATTATTTCCATATATATTTTTATGAATTTATTAAGCCGGTGGACCTGTAATCTGGTCCACAGTATAGGTACTTACGTAAGACAAATTGTCGAGAAATTACAGAATCACCACCAGTGCAGCCAAGTATTGACCAATGCATTTTGTGTTTCAATTAATGTCAGCTTTACTAATGTTCTGTGTGGAAATTAGAGGCTTAACTCCCCTCACTATCTGTCTGTGCGGAGTTACCTCTTAATGAGAAATTCCTGAAACAGTTGGAGTTCGTGATTTACAACTATTTTTGTTCTACGACTTGAAAATTTTTGTTAAGTTTTCGTTTTTATTTTGTTATGTGTATAAACGGGTGTTCTTCTTTGAAGTGACGCTGTTTTATTAATGAAAGGCTTTACACTATGTTTGTTAAATTATAATAGAATGGAAATGCTATGTAGGACAATGTTTACCTGCGACATTGGTAGAGCGCGGAAAGCAAGAGTTTAAGGCTGTCCTTACGTGGAGCATGCTGTCTCGCACGCACAGTTTAACATTTCGTCTGAGGATTTGGTGCATAAATAAATTACGGACATTTCAAATATATATTTTTTCCATATAAGCAGTTTTTTATAAAGAAAAGATGTTTCGAAAAATTATTTATTTTGGAAAACAAAATTCCCCATCTAAAACTAGGTGCAGGATAAGGAAAATATCTCTCTGTCCGCAATTTTACTTTCTATCAAACCCTTCAGACCACATTTGTCAAAAGTATACTCATTTTATTACAATCACTACAAATGTTCAATGGTGCGGGCGCGTGACAGAATGCTCGACGTAAGAACATCCTTAATAAAATTATGTGAGCCCAGATATTTCGAAAGATATAAAGAAAAAACTCGGGACAAAAGTTGTTGTGTGAACTACAAACTCTAATTGAGGTGTGTTACGCATTTTAGAAGTAACCCTCTATTGACTTACTTTTACGGATGTTTTTAAAAGGCACATACGTTTTTAGGGTTCCGTAGTCAACAAGGAACCCTTATGGTTTCGCCATATTCATCCGTCTCTCTGTCTGTCCGTCTGTCTGTCCGCGGCTTAGCACAGAGACGATAAGTGCTAGAGAGCTGAGATTTCGCATACATATACATATTTATTACGCCGACAAAACGGTAGAATAAAATCTCAAAATGTAGGGGAGATACCTAAGTTAGGGGTGCAATGTTCCTATTCTCGCCTACACCATAGCGTGGGGTATCAGTGGATTGATCGTCTAAAAATATTGTGGGTGTAGGAAGACTTTTCAATTTAGGGTTCGCAATTTTTGTCAGAGTAGGGCGTCCAAATCTGTCAAATACGACTTAATAGAGTTGTAATTAATTCCGCTGCAGATTTATTTGCTTTAAAAAAAAACCCCAGGTCTTGGATGTTTACATGTTTGTGATGTCGTTGTTTCTGGTTCCCACGACACAGGGTATCCTAGTGTGGGGCCAGAACCAATGTATGTGCCTGTATGTAAATGTTTATGTTTATGTTTAATTAGTCAGGCAGTTCACAAGTAAAAAGAGACAGCTGGATGAGGATGTCCGAAGATAGAAATAAGTGGCGTGGGTTCAGGGCCTCGATTCTGTTAGTGCATTGTAGTATAATGACAGGTACACTGTCGGGTCACGTGACGTGTTTTTTCGTACCATTGACGCCTAGAAGGTTTGATGGGTGTGCCCGCGTAGACTTAAAGCAGCCATGAAATGAAAACCGCCATGTTCATGCAGTTGTCATGTTACTACAATGCATTAACAGAATCTAGGCCCAGGAAGCGGTGTGGCATTGTGGAGTAGGCCCTAAATCTTCCCTTACAGACCATCAAAGATACCGCTGCGACGCTGGGTACATTAAAGCTCTCTTATCTAGAGATAAAAGTCTTTAAGAGAATGTTTGTGCTGGATTGCTGGATATCACCGCTAGAACTTATTATGAACGACAATGCGCCACACAAAATAATTTTGCTCCTAAACCTTTTACGTTAAAAGTAAAGAGTTTTGAACTTAAAATTTGCTTTAACTTTGAAACTGTAAGTCTTAAGTACCTATAAGTCCTTCAAGTTTTCTGAAAGTAAATTGTTAACTCCACTCAGTAAAAACCGCGCTCCCTTCCTTGCTCGCTTATCTAGCTCAGTTTCTGATGTTATAATAACGGACAGGCACAAACAGGAAGTCTTTATAGACGTTACCACTAGGTGTGTGACAAAGGAAAGTTTTTAGAAACTCTTGCGGCCTTATTTATAAAAACACGATTCCTCTAAAGCACTCCTAAGATGCAGTTTATTTAATCTATGGCTACAACTTTTCCTTGTAAAATCTCCTATTTTGTAACTATTTTCGTGTTTTTTTTTTATAAATAAGACCGTCATTCTTTATTGATATCGTACAAATAATGAAAGATAATTTTAAAAGTTCGTATGATTGCCACTCAATCTCAACTCGGACTTCTTCTTTGGAACCACATATTTTCAAACTTTTCACGTTTAAAGGCGTGAGTTCATGATATTTTTATCAAAATCCTGTGCGAACGAAGTCGCGGGCACAGCTAGTTACTACCTAATAAAAAGAGGAAGAAGCGTTTAAAGTCAAACTTAATTTTAACTCAAACCCTCATTATCAAGAGCACCTTCTATAGCCTCGCCTTTGGGCTTTGCGATGAAGAAAGGTACTATTTCCTCTTACATTAATCAAAATAGCTCTTATACCAATAACAATAAGGGTTTTGTTTAGGGTATCTTCTGTCGTCCAAGCTAGGGCTAAGGTCAACTGTGAACCGACATCGATAAATTAATAAAGAAAGGGCCAGATTTCTAAGATTAAGTGGAATTTGTTGAACATGCGCAGTTACAACGTCGTTTGCTGTTTTACCTTCTAGCTTTGACTGTGATTAACGGTGGAAAGATTACTTACATAATAGTCAGTGGAGAAAAGCATGATTCCTTCAAATACTCTTCAAATGTAGTTTAAACAGTCTTCCCTTCAGGTTTCCCTTTATCTCCATTTAAACTGCATTTCAGGAGTGTTTTAAGAAATTGTGTTTTTATCAATAAGAATTTATAAATCAATGGTGATAATCTAACTCTTATCACGTTGACTATAGAAGAAAAAGTAATTTTTTTACACGTCTGCCCAAATCAAATACGGAGTTTCAAGAGCTGAGGTATGTGAACACCTCAGACTCTCAAGTCAGGTTACAGTTTTCCGTCACAGTTAAATAGTAGTATTGTTACTACAAATTCACATACACGCGCAAAGAAAAGAAAATGTTTGGTATACGTCGGGGTTCAAACCCACCACCTCGTGACTGTGGGGTTGACAAGTGTTCTACCGAGCGCGCTGTAAGTCATTGTTTTGAGATCAGGCTAAATTCAGGCAACAAATTCTAGAAAGATGCACTTACAAACTGTGGGCGAAATTAAAACCCCATAATTCGATTTAAAACGGACAAGCAATCAAAATGCTTTGTACGTTTTAATGGGCTTTCGTTGGAAACCTGAGACTGTCTTGTAAATACGTTCATAATGAAATTTTAATCGGTTACTCACCATATTAAGACGTTAAAAGAAAAATTTGTATGGCAAACAATAATAAAAAGCAAAACAACTTGTTGGGTGTCAAAATATGGACGATTTCACAATTAGTTGAACATTTGGAAGTTCTTTTTATTATTACGAAAGTTACTTTATTAATTAACACATAAGCAGCCTATATACGTCCTATTGCAGGGCACAGGCCTTCTTTCAGAGAGAGAGAGAGTAAGGGCTTGATTACCACACGTGCCCACCGCGCGTTGGCGATTTCAAGCGCTAAATTATGTGAACAGCTCTGACACTCAGGTTTCCTCACGATGTTTACCTTCTCAGTTAGCGAGTGGTATTGCTACCAAAAATTCACAAATGTACATAACTTAGAAAACAAGTCCATGCCGGGATTCGAACCCGCGACCACTTGAATGTGGGGCCATCGTTCTACCGATGCGCTATCTGCGCTAGATGCGCGCCGTTTGGTTTTGAAATTGAAAAACAGTTTAATTATCACAAAAAAATACAAAAAAAAAACTTAACATAAATAAGTGAATTACTGACCTTAATGCTGCGTGTGCGAACGTCAGCACTTTCACAATGTCATTCTGCAAAGCAGTGACAAAAGATAGTGTACAAAAGGCTACTGGCATTTTCTACCAGTCAACCTGCAGGAGGTAAAAGGAAAATAGAGAAAATAGCCGAAAAAAATCCAGTAATGCGGCTGCATCAGCAAATGGAACTTCAATCTTTAGCATATAAATAGTCTGTTTTCGGTGCAATTGGATGGTCCGAAGTGTGAATTTATGGTCACGTTAACAGTGGGCAGTATTGGGGACTCGTGAGAAGCGGTCATCTATTAAAACAACACGTTTTTTGTCGCCTCCTGCGGCTTTACAGCTAATCGTGGTTATTCGAGCCTCGTTTCGATTAAGTACTGTGTCATACCGGATATAAGTACTTATAAAACTAGTAAAGACTTCCATACAACACCATGAATTGGGTACTTTTTGGGTAGAGGATAGCACAAAGTGGGGAATTCACACCTAACCGCCGGTTTCTGAATTGGGAATTTCACTGTGAATAGGTATGTGACAAGTCTCGCTCCGTCTCGTTGTTTCGTTTGTTGAAAAGTACCCGAAACCGGCGTGCGTGCATACAATGACTAATGAATGTTGATGAAGTGACAGCAATCTGTCAGGATCATGGCAAGTGACAGATCCTGGTCTCCACATACCCACCAGGGATACAGGAGTGAGTTTATGTTATGTTTTATGTGCATGGTTTTGAGAAATCTGATTAGTCGAAGTAAGTGAATTCTACTCACCACTCAGTGTAATTCTCAATTCAGAAACCGGCGACGCAGTCATGAAAAAAGTCAATAAACCAGTTATAAACCAGTCATTTCTTTCATTATAAGTAACAACAGTCTCTCTAAGGTACACCGAGATTGCAATGTCAAAGTCGGACGCGGAATTGTTTGTGTGATTTACGCCGCTTATGGTCGGACGCGGCCACAAATCGGTCCGACTCCCGGATTTCAATTGGTTTCACCTTGTATAGCATGCCCTTATACTTATGTTACAAGCTTTATGGAGCAGACACTTATAGTTCTATCAAGCTTCACCCCGATATGAATTCAACATACCTGTTATCAGTAGGTATATCAACCGTAGTGTAGGATGTCCTCAGACTCGGTGGAGCTTCGCAGGGTGGCTCGCAAGAGCTGGATGAGAGTAGCCGAGGACCGTGCTCAGTGGCGTGCTATAGGAGAGGCCTATGTCCAGCAGTTGACAAGCGTCTTAGTCTCATAGTTGGGCCATTGTACGTAGCAAGCGCTGAGGTATGTAAATACCTCAGACACTCAGGTTTCCTCACGATGTTTCCTTTACGGTTAGCGAGTGGTATTGCTACTATAACTTCACAAATGTACGTAACTTAGAAAAAAGTCATTGGTACATGCCGGGATTCGAACCCACGACCTCCCGAATGAGAAGCCGGCGTTCTACCGCTCCCTTACTCAGTTACATTACGGGCGACTTTGTAAAATAGTAGTAGTAGATCTAAACATTGAAAATATGTAGTATGTATTTTATACATAATATAATCGTAATATATAATTATTCCTATTAATATCTATATGATTTATATGTACCTACAGATCCAACCACAGAACAATAATCCAATAATACTACGTTATAAAATAATACTTTTGTACCTTGACGACCTCGTGGCGCAGCGGTAGTGCACCTGCATTCCATGCGAGAGGTCCCGGGTTCGAATCCCGGCTGGGGACAAAAAAAACCCCAGGTCTTGGATGTTTACATGTTTGTGATGTCGTTGTTTCTAATACCCACGACACAGGGTATCCTAGTGTGGGGCCAGAAGCAATGTATGTGCCTGTATGTAAATGTTTATGTTTATGTTTACCTCGAAAACATCACCGGTTGTTACGACTATCGGTTTTTAGGACCAAATAAGAGTCCAAAATGAAAAATTTTTGACTGTAGTATCAAAAGTAAAGTGAGTGTTATAAATGCGAAAACTTGTATGGATCGATATTTGTTACTTAATCTTAGCAGAACTGCTTAAAGGATCTGAATAAAATTTTCCACGGAGCTAGATCAATTATAGTCTGGAATAGCACAATGCGCTATTCACTTTTTTATATAAACTACAATAAACTTTTTATCCCGGAGAAATACATAGCAAAATTTCGCGGGAAATAGCAAGTAGGTCTCTTTGATATTTCTTTAAATAGGCTCACAGTCACAGTAGCTGCACAGAAAAGAAAATAACAAAAAATGGGATTGGAAAATTCCCTACAGGAAAACTTTAACCTGCATGTAGTTTTGTTTGCCAACCGACAGTATATTAACAGATTGCTGGTGTACGAGAAACAGGGGGTAAATTATAAATTAGCCCAACACGCGCGCCACTAATGCGAACACCTTACAAAAAGAGGAATGCCCGGTGTCGCTGACTGTTTCTATGGAGTCTCTCAAGAGTATTGCTTAGAATAACCTACCCTTCATAACACTTTTTGCTCCACGCCTTCGTTACATAATTGAACATCAGTATCAAGTTGCGTCAAACGCTACCAATGACGGGCAGCGGGACTGGTTTCCTAGCCATTCAATAAATAAAACATGCCACTTTTTTGCTGTACCGACATTGCCTGCCGGCTAACTTACGAAGTGTACTACGATCGCGAGGATAGGTTTGTTTGTTTGCCACCAAGCGTGGTGATTATGGCAAAACCTCTCATGGTTAGGAAAACCATGAGGGAGGCCTATGTCCTGCAGTGGGCGTGAAATGGCTGATGATGATGATGATGATGATGATGATGATGATGATGATGATGATTATGATGATGATGATGATAATATACATATTATGTGCATGGTGACTGTTGTGACCTAGTTAATTATTTTACCAACAAAATTTAAAGAGATACAAATACAAAATATCGGAGAATCCTTTTTACATGAGCGATACACAGCAGGCCTCGACCTAAGTAGGAAAAACTTGTATCGTGGACGCTCAAGATAGTTTCATAAAAGAGAGGGCATAATTATGCACGCTATTGTAATTTTTTTCTGTATGGAATTAAAATGTGCGAAATAAACGAAATGAATTAATTCGTACAAAGTGCTCTGCCTAAACATGTGCACGGCAACGAAGCTGCGGCCCAAAGCTAGTGCAAGTTAGTGTGCTGCAGAGTAATAGTTTCCTCGATAATGCTGTTGGTGACCTATCCCTCATACAAACCACAAGAGACCAAGGATCACCGATCATTGGTTAAAATACAAGGTTAACTGCTTGTATGAGATTTATACGTACTTGTTCATTAAGTCCAACGACCTTTAATAAATTCAAACAAGTGTAGGTACTCGATGAAACAAGTAGGAACAATTTATAAAGAAACCTAAAGGGCACAAAGAGGCATGATTGCGGAAATCTCCTACAAAAGTAGTGATAATAATCCCATGAGTCGACTGAGATGAATAAAAACTTCAAAGAAGTAAGATTCCTTTATTGCAAAGACAATCTACAGCAGATTGTCACTGGCGGCTGGTTGAGGACAGGTGAAGACATGAAAGAAAGAATAGCTTGGTGTGCCTTAGGAGAATCCTATGATTAAACTCAAACTCTGTGTGGCGCCGGATTAAGAATAGCGTCACTCCATTTCCTTCCGTGGATGTCGTAGAAGCCGACTGAAGAAATCAATTACCAAGAGACGGGTAGCAACGTCTTCCTGAGATTCCAACCGCATACTGCGATCGCCAACCCGCCTGCCAAGCGTGGCGATTATGGCAAAACCCCTCATGGTTATGAAAACCACGAAGGAAGCCTATGTCCTGCAGTGGGCGTCAAATGGCCGATGATGAAACTCAAACTCAAAAATGTTATTCACTACAAAAACAAAAAAGCCGTTAGGTTCAGTGGAGAAGAAAGTAACAAAGAAACTCCACATTTTTTTATTTTCAAAAGACGTTTTAACTTTATTAACAGAGTTTCAACTTAAAAATGATTATTTAGCAGTATACAATACACATTAGGCTAGTATCAGCCGATCTTTGACCATTGCTGGACATAACCTCCGCCAGTGCACGCTACAAAAACGTACTGGCTAGAGGGGGGTTTCATCTGTAATCACCAAACTGGGCATCTTGGGAGGCAGGTTGGTGAAAGCAGTAGAGGTTCTAGTACACGAGAAGTGCTGTTGACCACCATTCCCGAAAGGATTTATTGGGGTGCTCATGGTCAAATGCTTACACCGAGAACCACACGAGATCTACAGACAAATACAAGATTAGATAAAATAAAAAAAATACAGTTGATAGCTGATTACAGTTCTACTATGGACCATTACTTTATTAACGGTACAGAAAAATAAAGAACCTTATACAGGAGAATTGAAGAGAGCTGTCCAAGGAACACTCCGCGAAAGTGACTTAATTGATAGTGACCAGATCATTGGTCAGTATCAGAAAACAGTCACTGTCGATCGCCGCAAATTAATCATTAGGCAGTTAGACAGTCGATGTGTAACGTTACGTCCCATCTCGGCTCTCGGTTGCTAGTCGTCAAGCAAGATAATCACATTTGGCTAAATTATGTTATTATGTCTTGCGTCATTGAGTGTGATGTAAAATATAGTTTTATTTTGATGATATAATTTTGCAATAGGTCCATTTGAATTTAGAGTTCGCAACCTCATCATCTCATTAGCCAATTTTCAAGATAATTCCTTTCTACAAAATCAAATCAGGTACATAGTGACCTTACAGTATGTCACATTTCTCCGATCAAAAACATGAGATACAGCATTCTTATCGAGCCGAACACGCGTTATAAAGTACCCACGTTCGTCCAAGTACCCAAAGTGTCCGAAAGTATGCGGATACAGAGATAGGAGACAGATAAAATGCTTGCGCCACGGACTGAGTTGAAGAGGAAAAGATGAATGTAGAATGATCTTAGTATATTTTCACGTGAGTTAATTAGAAGAAAATACTATCTAGGATTAAGCTCGCCTTTGTATATATTAGTTGTAGTGCAATAAATATTTTTTCAATTCAATTATAAATGTTGAAGGCGTTGACAAATTTTTGAAGTCTAAGTAAATTCAATCCACAAATTGAAAATGTCTTTATATATCCATAAAATAATTCAACTTATTTCTTATAAATTTTACGGTTCATTCACTTGATTCAGATATAAATAAATCAGTTTAAATTTCAATACATAAAAATTTAGTGATTCGCTCTAGATGGCACTGTAGCTTCTGTTCGGCAATACATTCTGAAAACCGGATTTTATTTATTTATCTAAACAAATTAGTAATAATTTTACAGATACAGTCATTCATTCAACCAGCATATCCATTGCGCTCTTAGGATTACACGAACTTTTCCATGAACATTGTCTTCTATCACTGGACGCTGCTACTTTAAAAAAACTCAGCAATGGTTAAGGGTAGCGGCAACCTGATGATGATGACCATAATAATAATGATGACGACGATGATGATAATGATAATAAATAAAAGAATCAACGATTTGTATGTCTAGCTGTCTTTCTGTACTTTTTATTTCGTTAAGAGACAGCGAGATAAAAGGGTCGAGACAAATCGGCGCGCAGAGCTTTTACACCCAACTCGGGAACACCGTTATGCGAAGAAAGAGAGATGCGGACAACACGTTTATACTAACAAATTTGATGAGATGTATGGGGTACAGTCGGAGAGAAAAGTTTGAGTGGCAATTCGATTGCCTAGCGGTAACAGTCTTGATCACCAAAACAGAGTTCGTGGGTCCGACTCCCGCTGAAGGCCGCAGAACTTGATTCGTACAAAGTACTTCAGTCTAAATGGGATATCCATGTTTGTAATGTCCTTGGCTAGTTGCCATAATACAGGGTATCCTGGTTTGGGACAATAACAAGTGATTGATCCACATAACAATGTGGAAGTTAGTAAATGACAGTTTATCATGAGAAGAGGTTTATCGGGTTCGTGACAAGCAGCAAATCCTGGTCTACAGCGTGATTTTTATGTTTAAGAAAAAATAAAATTGATCAACGTGTGTTGACTTTATTTGCATTAATATAATGCAACATTCATTCAATAATATAATTGAATTCAAAACCCTTACAAGGATTGAGGAGCTACTGCAGACTGCAAATGTAATAAATGATTGTAGAAGTAATTTCGGGAAATTCTTAACAAAAAAATATTTAAACAACTGAACATAATTAGTACCTAGCCACGATACTGGCTTTCCTAGTGTGGGGCCAAGTACAAATGTATTTTCACCTGAATTAAGACTTTTTCAAGTTTCAACTTTAAGATTTCTTAGTTTATTTTTATACAAATTATGTGGTGATCCATATGAAATGTACAACTGGGCTGAAAACACAGATATTTGTTCATTTGGCCGAAAGGTATGAGTACAACTTTACTGCTGGAGGTACTTAATATAAAACGTGACGCATTGAATGGAGAGTCGGAAAAAAACTGTTGCATTCGAGAATGATGTTAACAGACATAATAATACGGTGAATTAACATAAATATTCCACTCTGGAATAACATTTTGATGCTTGAAACATATTTCTCGAGTACCTCAACAATAAATAGAAATAACTTTACGGGAACCTTTCGTACTTCACATAAATCGCTTAGAGGTTAATTTCGAAAGATTTGCCTTTATTGTATATTAAAATCAAAACTATAAAATGTTTCTTTCAGTCTGGCGACAGGCGCAAGTTTCTTATTTTTTTTTATTTATTTCGAATTTCTTTACATTTTTTATTTTTATCGCGTTATATGCCTGACATGTTCTCTTTACGATTGTTTTGTTTTATCTCTGTTTTGTTGACGTTCGTGTCTTTTGTTTGTGTACCTTTATGTTTCTGTGACAATTTAAGTAAATATCCTTTTTCTTTCTTTCTTTCTTTTCTTTATAAGTTTCAAAGGATTTGTTACCAATTGACTGATGATAAAGATTGTAAAAAAGGCAACCAAGTAGTAAAAATTACTTATTTTTTTTTTTGTTTAACTATAATACAATGACTTATTATTTATTTGCATTTTTTTCAAACAGTCGTGCTAGTTGCAGATTAGAAAAAAATAGTTTTTTGAATCTGCCTGATTTTATTTAAAAAAATGCTCTACGTGTCTCACGAAAATACAATTTGTCAACCGTTTCTAAACGCGTGGGCCTTTCTAATAATAGAATGCGTGGAAAAATATTTCTGAAGATAAATAAATACAGAACATAAGAAGAAATTAACAGAGAAAGAGAAGACATGAGCGCATCCAGCGTAGATTAAGATATCTTAAAGATGACAACTTGAAGTAGATCCCTGTAAAACCCCCTTTTAAGTCCAGACGAAGATTAAATTGAATCGAAGATCAAAGCGAAAACCAGTTAATCGATTTAAAAGGCAATAATTTATCCTCGCACCGTGGCGTTTACACCAATATCCAGTTTCGCTGATTTTTTTTCTGCAATTCAATGGACGTTTAATGCCATACATGTCCAGGCGGTGTATTCAGCTAAGCCGGGCACAAATCTTCCTTCGACACGTGTCCAGTTTTCCTTGACATCTCATTCTGAGACATTATCTCTTGTAGGGAGGTCAGCGGACAGTAGCGGTTGTCTAGACTAGATCCCACTGTTGGCGCCGCACGTATAAGACCTGTCTTCTTTGTATCAGGCGTATATGACACGCTAAATAAGATACAGAGGCTTAAAGTAATGCTAACGATGGAGTAAGCGCTACTGGATTGTGACCCATGTGTGTGTTGGATTTATTGTCTTAAGTGTTTTATGATCTACATTCTTGTTTATGGGTGTACGTGAAGGTGTTTCTCTTTTATTGAAAGTTTAAATCTTGATCTTTCAGCTGCAGGTTCGTCTTCAAACATGACATGTAGGTACAACACAATGACTTTCGTTTATTTTCACTTTATCCTTTGGATTTGTCAATGTGAAAGGGTTTTTATTTTTTCACATGAGGGTCTAAACTTGATTTGTCAGCTACCACACAGCCAGTGGTTAGCAACGGGCCGTATAGAGACTGATTATGTTTAGTATTTAATTATTACCTAAACATAATCCTAAAACTTGTGTACTTTAGGCGATCGCTTAATGGCCCTGAATTCTATAATCAAGTTTTGGGGTGCCAAACTGTTAAAAAAGCATATCAGCGTTATCGGCACCTGAGTTAAGAACATTTAGAAAACTACCCTCAGTTCTTCTGCGTCTCTCTCTCTCTCTGTCGACATGACATAGTATTGGCGCGGGGAGCAGACGCTCTGTAGAATGCCGGGCACTGGCTACCAAAGAATGTTATTGGGTTTTTGTCGGGAATGCCAGCTGGCGGGGTATTGCTCCGACACGCTGGCGTTTAGTGTTGCCAAATACTTTTTGACATACCGGGACCTTAATGGCAATCACAGAGTGGCAGCCGAGTAGCCCGATGGTCGGACGATATCGTTGAGGTAGAAGGCCCGGCATTTGGGAGAAGAACCTGTCGGCAGCGCTGAGTTAATGACGATGATGATGAAGGAGGAAAAAAGCGGTTCTGGGTCGAAAAAATTGTCATAATCCTTATTAAACTAAACAAAATTGTACTACTATACTGGTATTTTGGGCACCAGGGTCAGAGTGCTTGCGGAACGCATTCTGGGAGAGCAGAAAACGGGACATCCCAGGAAAAGCGGTACATCTGGCAACACTACTGCTGTCGAAAGATTGAAGCAATTCAAGGATCAAATTCCGATATCTGATAGAAATGTTGAGTCTCGAACTCGGACTTAAAATCATAGGGCTGGTCTTAATAAAACGGAACTGTGTATAGAATAATAGCAACCATAGCGTAGTACAATTTTATTTATAGCACATCAACCTTAACATTATCCCTCTTACCTTAGCAGTCAACATCACATCAACCTTTACACGCGTGCACTCTACTTATTTACAGGCGACTTTGCAACGAAAATGTAATGGTTGACCTGCTGTCGACTGTACTCGCCACGTGTGACTTTGCAACAAAATTGTATAGGTTGATGGGCTGTGGACTGTACAAAGCATTGTGGGAGTAAAGATTGTTATTCTGTTGCAATGGCTTGTAGCTCTAAGAACACAACATGTGTCCGTCCAATCGTATGACCTTCTCTATTGCATTTGTCAAGTCACCGTTATTCATTTGTCTCCGTCGGGTCCCACAAGTGTCTTGTCTACTTTTAATTATTGTCTCTAGGTACTCGGATTAGTTGTAGGTGATAAATGCCGCCTCCACTATGCAGACACCCTAGGTGTAGAACTATGGTGAATAGGTATAATTTAGTCTCCATTTAATTTAAAATGAGGTGGCTCAGAATAGTGTTGATCATAATCTGTTTGCTTGGAGGCAGAACTCTAAGGAATGTGTAATTTGTACCTCATTATAATGAGACTGCAGATTACACCTTTAGGTGGTAATTTAATTTGTGGTTTTTGGGTTTTAAAAATCCTAAGTTTTTCCAGTTATTAATATTCGAACTCATTCAATTCAATTCAATTCAAATATTTTTATTCATTGTAAAAACAGAATGTTTACTTAATGAACGTCAAAGTTGTTAGTTTCACAATTAATGGATTATGTGGAGAAGAAGCTAACAAAGAAACTCCACATTTATTCTTTTCAAAACACGTTTTAACTTAATTAACACAGTTTTCAACTTAAAATATTAGTCATGAATGTGTTGAACACTAGTCACAATCGTCCTTTAAATAATATTAATCTACTGTTTAATGCCAAACATCTTTGTCTTCTAAATAATACTTGATGTTATGGTAAGCCTTTTTGCACAGAATGTGCTTAACACATTTTTTTATTCATTTCGTTATTACTCCTTTCATTTTAGAAGATATTCTCGATTTCGAAGTTGTGGTCGTAGTAACCATCGTCGTTGGTTGTTGGCAGCAGCTGGATGAGGGCAGCCGAGGACAGAAAGAAGTGGTGTGCTTTGGGGGACGCCTATGTCCTGCAGCAGCAGTGTCCGTGTGGTGCCGGATGAAGAATAGCATCACTCCATTCCCTTCCGTGGACGTCGTAGAAGGCGACTAAGGAAATACATTACCAGGAGACGGGCAGCAGCGTCTTCCTGAGGTTCCAACCGCATACTGCGATCGCCACCCCGTCTGCCAAGCGTGGCGGTTATGGCAAAACCCCTTATGGTTAGGAAAACCATGAGAGAGGCCTATGTCCTGCAGTGGGCGTCAAATGGCTGATGATGATGTCCTGCAGTGGACGCATACGGGCTGATTGATGGATTTATTTATGTCTTGAAACATGATCGTATTGATTATAGTAGGACCTTTACGGGAAAGTAATATGGAGAATTTGTGACACCTGTATATTAGAACGGAAATATGACTTTGACTTTCATCAAGTGCACAGCAATCTTTGAAGAGTCCCGTCACCACCATATCGGTGTATGCTGTCATAAGTCGAGTGGGTCAATTCGATAAAAGCAATTCGCCACAATTATGAGGATGACGTGATCTGCCGTACGTTCTGGGCAAATGGCAGTACGATTTAACTGCTATTTGATTTGAGCGAAACGATTGTGTTAATAAAGAAACCGAAATTTAATAGGGGGCGCGTCTTATAAATGCGTACCTAGTTGGTCAATACTGTGATGTTAGTAAGGCAATGGTTATTGCTTCTTCCAGACAACCTTAGGATGGAAAGTTGCTTAAGGAAATGAGAAAGACGGGTGCAAATTTGAATATTTATACATAATTTATATATAATATCAATACCTACATTTACATATTCACCGATCGAATTTATTACGATTTATTTATTTTCATTAAGGAAATAACCAGGGCGTCGCGTCCAGGAACCGTGGCTTTGAGTACCGTTCTGGGCATCTTTGATGCGAAGGATATCCCTCGCTGTGCAGCGCGGTAATGCTTCCGGTCTCATGGGTACCTTTGAGTCGGATATCGACTGTGCTCTGGTAATAACTCCTATCTAATTTTGGTACATTTTGATATAATTATGTTTGAAAATTCGCGCGTAAATTGACTTCATTCAACTCCTCCTATCATCTTTGACTATGGAATGGAAAATATATCTATTTTTGTCCGTCCGGTAAAGTTGACAAATTAGAGATAGGACATATTTTATTACCAAATCACCGTCGATATGTCTCGGGGCGGTTTATTTGATTGACTGCACTTTTCGGTGAGCGATTTTACTTTTTCTTTATTTTAATTGATTTTTTTTATTTACTTTGACTTTGTGGACAAAACTTTTGTGAATGTGTTATTTTTATGTAGTTAATGTACAGTTGTTTATCACAGATCGTTAAAACATAAAACTATTATCAAGTACACATCTCAAAAATACGGAAATATTTAACTGACTAACTACATAGATTGATTTTCGGTCTAGGCAAATTATTAATCGCTTTGATTTTAAAAAAGCCCATAATACTAACTGTTTACGTAATTAAAAAAAAAACTGTTTGTTTACTAAGTAATCTAACACAGACCAAGGTATTGCTTCTAAATTGGATAAGCCCGAAATGTCTTAGCCAAAACCTCAAATTACAAGCGTCACGACCTTGAATAACCATCTCTGCCGGCACAGAACAATAGAATTGAGCTCAAATTATAATCTGCTCTCACTCACACAGGCCTTGCCCCGAATCGACGTCGACTACAAAATAAGACACGAAACTTACCTGTAAAGAAAGAAAACAAAGGTTAGTAAAGTTATGAATGAATTAATCAGCCCGAAATCATTTACTGCTGGCTTCTTCGGGCGCGTTTCTTTGGTTTAAATCCGCACACAAAGACAAACGATGCCGCGGGCACAGCTAGTCTAGTTGGAAAGACCCAAAGCATAAAATATCTAAAGCTTAAGAAGATATGATAAGATAAACGCTAGACGAGCTTCTAACTGGGAACTAATCTGTCTGTCTTATTATTTATTTCAATTCTCAACATAAGTCCTTTATAAATCAAAGTAAACGTTGTTTTTAATCAAACCAAGGAATACTGTGTGCCAATTAAATGCACCACAGATGTAAACAAAAAAAAAATGCACATGTTACTTAATAAAGTAAACCTACATCTAATATTAGCTGCGAGATTTTGCTTGCGTGGGATGCAGACAAAAATAAAGCAATAAGTCTTAGTAGAAATTACTCAAATAATAATGCCCCCTATATACGTTCCACTGGAGAGCTCAGGCTTTCTCTTAGAGAGAGAGTACCACCGAGTCCACCACGGATTGGCGATCCCGAACGTTAACACCAGACACTCAGGTTTCCTCACGATGTTTTCATTCGCCGCTGGCAAGTGGTACCTATTGCTAATACGAATTCACAAATGTACCTACCTTAGAAAACTAAGTACATGACTTATCTTTCAACAAACATACTTTCACGTTTACGGTATTAGTAAGGAAATTGCTTAATTATTTATTAATTCCTTAATTAATTACGATTTAAGTCGTGTAACGCATAATACGACTTCTATCGCCAAAGTTGTTAGCTTCGTGTCTATCCTGATGTTTTGACCTTGTACTTCAAATGTATTATTAGTATTTTTTATGACTCGCGATGCTTACATATTATTGTTTAATTATATTCAGGGAAATTTCATCTATTACAGGGTATACATAATATGCATGTAGTTTCCTAAGGAGGTGGAATGCCGTATATAAATCTTCACAGCGCACAGCGTAATTGCTATGCCGGCTATCAGTTTATTAGATCAGCTGAATCACAGATTTATAACAATACAACAATCAGTGCTCGTATTGTACGGTTTCATCGACAGCCTTGACTTGGACCATTTGTATTGATTTGTATAGCCTGTTGAGAGGATCAATCAATCATGAAATCAATGCTAGTTTGCTGCCAAACTGCCAAGTTTACACGTGTGAATGTGAAGTGATTGAGTACACAACTAAATATATCTTAACTTATTTGACTTATCTTATCTCGACTAACTACATCTAAGACACCGTTTTCGTTTACCATCAGGCGTGACTGGGGTGAAGTGTTAACCTGTCCTATTTAGCACGCAACGAAATATATCTTATCTCGACTAACTACATCTTAGACTCCGTCTTCGTTTACCATTAGGCGTGACTGGGGTCAAGTGTTAACCTATTCTAATTAGAAAAAAAAAACTAAATTTTAAGTCTCCAGGCGTTCACAAACAATTTCGTGAGGCGTGTTTGTGTCTCACTGCTGGGCAGGAGTGAAGGACCTCCCCCATGATCTTTCACTCCTGCCTGTCTTTTGCCACCTTCTGTCATCCGGGCAAAAAGCAAGGTTGAGAGATTATTCCGCCAAGCCATTTCCGCCTTGATCGCCAGGTCCGTCGCGTGAAACTTATTCAGTAGAAAGTTTCGCCATTTATCTGGGCCCATAAGACTAATGTGACCTGAGATAGACTTTACATTGCAACCACAAGATCAGCGATTTTAGTTCTGGAGCGAAACGTAGTGTTCCGGATAGTTTGATAATATGACTTTCAATTATTATCTTTAAGCATTTCGAACTTCGGTCGAGCCAGTTTATTTGTGGAAAAAAAATCGCCTATGGAAACTTGAACGAAAAGTGTTTTGACAAATTCTTTTCTTATCTGAAATTCCGACTTAAATTATGTATTGTTTTTCTGACCGAGTACCTATGTTTATCTCGGTTCTCTCTCGGACCTTCCTTTGTCACAGAAAAGGTTTCTTGTCCAAACAACATTGTATTGTTTGCGTCATTGTGGTTTCTTTTCACGAGGGTTATTATGAGAACAGTGATGTAATAGAGACTAGCTTCGATGCTCAATAGATAAGTCTTCCTTACATCTACATTTTACTAGTAAGTACCACATAGTTGAGTTATGTTTCATCATATTTTACAGATTCACCGCGTAGTTTCTCGGGTTGCACTTTAACGCATTAGGTACTTACACCTGTAATGATAGATGTTAAGTGATGATAAAAAAAAACTCCATAGATCTTTAAAAATTTGCCGTCTGCATACGCTATATATGTATATTCATTAATTTAATAAAAATAGCCTACATATGTTCTACCCTCTCGGAATTCTTTCAAAGCCCTTGTCCGGAAACACTTCCTCCAGAAGTGTCACCCCAACCTCCCTTAGCCCCTCTTCATGATAAGAACCTTCCAGTTGTATGTCCTCTATTATATTTACATATTCTGCTACATTTACATACTTCGTTCTCATCGTTATGTAAAGTAAATTTTAAGTATCATTGCCTTGCTCTCCAGTAGCGTGTATAGTATTTTATAGCACAGCATTAAATTAATATGTAGGTCAAGATAACTATATTTTAAATTGCATTTCTACTTTTTCCCCCTCTCCTTTTTGCACACAAATCTTTCTTCCACCTCCTGCGGTTGACTGGTAGACAATGCTCATGCCATTAATTCCGCCGTTTTGCGCATTAGGCTAAGTGCAATAAAAGTATTAAATAATAATAATGTTAATAATAATATTATGGAGACCTTATGAAGCTTACAAACTAGCCGCACTCTCTATTTAGAGGCGTGCACTTTTATGTGACGTTTACTCACAAAAGTGACTTATTAGCTAAAGTAAGAGCTGCTAATTAAATATCATAACATTTAACACTTACTATACCGCTATATTGATTTATTTCATCTTAATTTTTTGCATTAACATTATGCATACACACACTACCCATTTATAAGGGTCCAGTGGCATGTACAACATCTGCATCGTGTACGGGTACAGTGGACACCTGATCAACCTTCATACTGTCGTTGCAAAACCGCCCTTGACGTGTTTAACTAGAGTTAACGCGCGCAAAGATCGACTGTACCTCCAACAAAGTCCGGCTCCCCAAAAATTAACCAAAGAAGGCGGACTTACCAAAACAAAAGAATTCCCGTCCCGCTCCTTTAAAAATGCGCAAAAAAGAAGAATACTGAGGGTCGTTCCTTTGTTTCGGACCCCAAGCGATCGACGGATAGGACCGGTTCGCCCCGATGTTGCCCGATAGACAGAGCCACGCAAATTTCTCCGTGTACCCCAAAATAAATACGACCTTTCGGGAACGACACTAGGATCAAGTTTAAAGATGTTTGCCCCCGGTTTCTCGTACACTAACAGTCGGTTCATCTACTGTTAACAGCTGTCAGTTGTGTTTTTGGTATGTATTTAGGCTAACTATCCGAAATTAGTTACTATACATTTAAATGAAGGACTTGAGGCAGGCGAAAGTGTGTAATGAAGGAAGAGTTACAGAATTCGCTAGCCAGGAACTTAGAAGGGGTAAGATGAGCGAAAATAGATTTTTACGGTAAAGTGCGTAGAGAAACGAATATTTAATACCAGCATAGCAATCGAACTAACCCCCTCATGGTTATAAAAACCATGAGGGAGGCCTATGTCCTGCAGTGGGCGTCAAATGGTTGATGATGATGATGAATCGAACTGACAGGCATAAAACTATCTGTCATGTCTGACGTTAAACTTTTCATAAATAGTTTTTATCCTTCTTGGACTGCCACAGATTAATTTAATGTTAAAGCGAAGGAGGTTTGTCCGTACCGTGATGATTGGGAAATCCCTGGTCTCTGGCTAACCCCTTCGGGATACAGGAGTAACTTTATTTAATGTAATGTAGTTACAGATTTATCGGGTCTAACTCGACTTAAAAAATAAAGTCAACGGCGACGTTTAAAGATGTACATTGGTACAGTTTTGATAGGCGTGTACTCTAATCGGTTATGTTAGGAGTGAGTTTTCAACAAAAATTAATAATAATTAGTTCGGTCAGCTGGCGTCTGCACATAAGAATTCTTAGCTACGTCAAAAAATATTGTTACGAAAAAAAATCGACTGGGCGTCAGAATTACAATAGGCGGTATTACAAAAGTCTAAGGGAGGTATTAATAAAGTACTCTTACCTCTGAGATCGCCCTTGAGTAAGCTTTCAAGCTGTTGTTTACTTTCGAACAGAGCGTCTTGAAATCTCCAAATTCCTTTCCACCATTGACTTTTGAGACAATCTAATGCCCTGCATACTTTGTGAACTGTGTCGCCATACGCATTGAAAGCTAGAGCGTAAAAACTTTATAACCTCCTTGGACTTCGAAAGTTTGTGATCTCCTTGGTCAACCATTTTGGATGACCTTTAAAATAAAAAGATACAAAATGTATATTAGCCTTCTTTCTATGATCTGAGATTTTAGCATTCTAAGACAGATCACATGCAGTTTAATTGGTCGTTCCTTTTACGGATTGTTTTAGAGGAATCGTGCTTTTGTAGGTAACATCGTAAAACTAAGCATTTAAGGCACTAAATTCTTACGTGGTAATGTTTTATATTGTAATAATATGAGTAAACTTTTAATAAATGTGGTCTGTGGGTTCGATGCATAATTAAATTACGGACAATATGAATATATTTTGTTTTCCTACACGTCCTTCTTAATAAAAAAAAATTGATTCCAAAATTATTAATATTGCAATAAAATTTTCTCAATCAAAAACTTAGTACGGGATAAGAAACATATGTTTTTTTTTTTATTGTCTATCAAACTGTTATTACAATTGCTAAAATTATTGAACTGTGCGAGCTAGACAGCAAGCTCCACGTAAGAACAGTCTTAATAATTATTTTAAACACAAATCGTGCCGCCCGCACTTAGCCGGCCAGTTGATCTTAAAGCACAAAAGAATTCGCGAAGAGACACCCTTGTTTGCCTGCACCCAATGGTAAACTTTACCTAATTACGGCTTAAATACTGAAAAGTACTTGGTTTAAGGAAGCCCGAGTTGAGAGATTAAGATAGGGACCCAGTAGCGACTTGTTGAATTCAATACGGCCTGAGATTGGAGCCGATTGTGTGATTACTAAATTCAAAGTATTCGAAGGTATGCACAGACTATGGGTCAACTTAAAGGCCTGTCGTATATTGCAAGTTGGTGTGTTTTTTTCTATGGAAAAGGATTTTTTTACAAAGGGCTCTTTGTATTACCTACTTCTTAGCATCTTGTAATCGAAGTACTAATTTACCCTCTGACCCAACTTCGTTATACAAGTAGTTCTAAAAACTTTTTTTTCATCATCATCATCATTCAGCCACAAAAAGTCCACTGCTGGACATAGGCCTACTCCATGGATTTCCAAAAAGACCCGTTGGAAGCGGCTTGCATCCAGCGTCTTCCTGTCACTTTTTTTTTCAATTTAATTTAATTTTTGTAGCGCGTGCCTGTATGGACATAAATAGTCTGAAAAAGTTATTTATTTATTATATTTATTATTATGTATAAGTAATTGTCGACTTAATTCTTCATCGCATTACATAAACTCACACCTGTATCCCGGAAAGGTAGGGGGAGACCAGGGTTTGCCACTTGTCACGATCCTGACAAACATCTTTCGCTTCATCAACGTTCAATAGTCGTTGCACGCACGCACGCCGGTTTCGGGTACTTTTCAGAATATTTATATCATCATCATCAGCCATTTGACGCCCACTGCGGGACATGGGCCTCCCTTATGGTTTTCTTAACCACGAGGAACCTGTGTTAATTAAGAACTTGAAAAAAAAAAGTTTGGAGTTGTTTGTCCATTTTTTCTCCAAAATAATATAGATTTTGAAATGGACACCTAGTTTAACTTGTAACATTTATTAAGTCGCAGTTTCTGTGCTACTTCGAATAAAAAAAAATTGATTTGATTGATTTTATCTAGCCCTTGGCTAATACATTTCTCAATCACCATCATCACCCATTTGACGTCCACTGCAGGACATAGGCCTCCTTCGTGGTTTTCATAACCATGAGGGGTTTGCTCGGCAGGCGGGTTGGCATTCTCAATAATATAAACTAGAAAAACCAGTGTTCTGTTACTTTCGCTATTGAGTAAGTTTTTTTTTGAAGTTTTTATCTGAAAATATAGCCAAAAATAAGATGTTCAAGGAAACAAAGCCTTTTTCGATCATTTGGGCCCAATAATAATCGATTCCGACAGTGTTATGGGAGTTGGAATGTGATCACAGATGTCATATGCCCTTTGTAGGAATGTTGCGCCTACGCACATATCTGTTGCTTGGAGGTTGTACTAAGTACGTTATGTGTGTGTTGCATAGCGCACCTACGAAAATTAATAATTATATAGTTCATTTAATTTATGCGTTATTCCCGTGAGCGGGTGCTGTTCGTGTGTCCGGCCGCAGCGTTCGTGTGTTTCGTACTTTTGTAAGAAAATGTTTTGGGTATTTAAAGTTATTTATTGATGGCAATCGTGGAATCTTTATCATGTAGGAATCATGAACTTTTTAATGACTCGCGATGCTCAAACACAGTAATATATTTTACCTAATAAATAATCGGGGTTAGACCCGTTTAATATACATATTACTATCATGAACTTTAAGATGATTTGAGAAAAGATGACCATCTGATGAGTTGAGTTTTTTTTTCGCTGACTTTTTCTCCGCTACAAATTGACCCGGAGGCTGCGGCTAAGAGTGCATTGACATTCAATAAACATAATGTAAATTCTTTACGTTGAAATAAGTGATTTTGATTTCTTATTTCTTTCAGCTTTATTATTAAATTCTTTATTGCATAGAAAACAATTTTCATACAAAGGCGTACTTAATGCTAAATTGCATTTTCTTCCCATCAACCTTGGGCTTGTGGATAGTGTGGCTTGGGCAATGCACGATATAAAAATAAAACTAGAGGGGGCGGGGGAGGGGTCATAATAATTATATACATGGTCAATAAATAAATACATACATATCTATATATGTATGTAAACCTAACAGACACGTACAATAAACTTACTAAAAATAATAATGAATAGTCCATCGTCATATTATTATGCGGGAAGGGTATTTAAGATACTTTGAAGATACTAGATTTTAAAGATAAATAAAGTGATTATATACTTTGGTTTTAAAAACCTTCAATGATTCCGCCTGTCGAATATACAGAGGTAGGCTGTTTCACAGCTTTGGTCTACACGTAAACACACCGTTGAGTGAAATCGTTATAATAGGTACTGAAAGCAATAATCCTATCAAGTTTTTTGCTCGACCTCAAATCCCTATTATTAATGCCTAAACTTCGATAGTATTAAAAAATATATAAACAGGGGAAAACAAAATATGTTTTGGTTTTTCTATTTGAATTTAGAATTCATTACATAATATTAATATTATTAAACTGGACCTACCAAAATCTGTCTTTCAGAAAATATTAATAAAATATTGGCTACCCATAGCACAGGGAATCCTAGTTTGGGGGCCAGTAACCACTTTTTTAACCTTTTTCTAAATAAAGTTTTTTTCATTTTTCATTTTCATATAGGTAAAGACAGAATGACCTACAAGAGCGAAGAAAATTTCTGCTGCAATTTTCACACACGTTGCTGTTGTAAGCGTAGCTGATAATTGCTGTTACCCCATTTGTTCAAACAATTTCTTAACAGAGTTATTAATGGAGTTTTACTGTACCTAGTTATGTTTTATTATGAAATTGCGAGGGAAACGATAAAATGTAAGGAATGCTGGAATGTTCTTCCGTATTTATTGCTCTGGTAATAATTTTCTAATTAAGTTATTGCAGAAATATCAGTTTAATGGTCCGAAGATATTTTATATAGTAAGATGGTAGCAACCGCAGATCAGAATACTAAGAATACATTACTATACACGGTGTAATCTCCTTATACAACCGAAAATTGTTAAGTTCTTACTCGTAAACAACTTTTGCTACGGAAAAAACATGAAAATTACAAAAAAAAATTATTCAGCTTCATACTAAAGTTACCACCACAAACAGCTGATATTTGACTAGTCTTACACACAGAACAAAAATACAGCTGTACAGTTAAGGGAAACAAAACGGGCCCACTCTCGACATAAGGATAATAGCGACGTGAGCAGATACGACGGCTGTAACTCACACCTACGCCTCCGGTATTGGACGAGAATTACTTTTCAAACACATTCCAAGTTGCAGGCGTACATTTTGGAAGGTATCGAAGGTTGGCTCCAGGAAGAGTTTCTTCAAAAGGGCAGAGCAGGTACGGGAGCAGAGTCTCTTAAATGCATAGTTGTTAAATAGAAGTATATTAGTACGCCAGGTTGTTTCATTGACACTATAGCCTATTGACCGATCCCATTCCAATGGTATAACCCGTGCAACTGAACTCGCCGCCTCACGTTATTCGATCTTCTTCGCGAGAGATGCCTATTTCATTTGCGCGGGTTGTACCACAGGAACGACATCATACTGCTATTGCCTAGTAGACTGCGAAATAGAGGCAAATAATAGCTTATAGTGCCAATATCATTATATTCTGTTTATTACACTCCAGGCCCAGGCCTGGACCGACCGGGAAGCCGGGAATTTCCAGCTGGGCCCGGAGCCACCTCCCTCATATCGTGGGATTGCGGACACCGGGCGAGGTTCTGAAGCTCAAAGCTTTATCTAGACGACGGGTACCTAATTATGCAACCTAAGGACAAGCCTAACTTGCTTGTAGAGCCTTTCTCGACCGGGCTCTAGTCTAACCCTGGGCAATAACATATCTAGTAAGTGTGAACATAAAAGGGGTTCCTTATTAACTGCCAACCTCTATTTGGTACATAAAAAACAAAGTATACAAAAAACCGGCCAAGTGCGAGTCGGACTCGCGCACGAAGGGTTCCGTATCTATACAACATTAGACACAAAGATCAAGAAAAAACGGCCAAAAGTCACGTTTGTTGTATGGGAGCCCTCTTAAACATTAATTTTATTTTAATTTAATTATTTATTTTTGAAGCAAATATAGGACTAAATATTCTGGGAATATTTCAAGCGTCTACCTGTTGCCGTTATTAATATCAAGCAAAAACGGTAAAAAATTACGTTGTTGTATGGGAGCCCCCCTTAAATATTTATTTTATGCTATTTTTTATATTTTTTGCTATAGCGGCAACAAAAATACATGATTTGTGAGAATTTCATGTGCCTCGGCTATCACGGTTCATGAGATACAGCCTGGTGACCGACAGTCAGACAGACGGACAGTGAAGTCTTAGTAATTCCGTTGGGCATCCTTCGGGTACGGAACCCTAAAAAAGAATAATTGAATAATGAAATTGAAGAGTAATTGAAATGTGCATTCCTTACGAAAGTTTAAGTTCTAAAAATAATTGAACTCACAAATTCTTGGCTATTTATTGATACGTACATATCTCAAATTTTGTTACCAAATATCGTAAAGTTAAGAGCTACCCTGGTTTAGTGCATGCTATTCCAAAAAGACTAGTGCGTTTCAATGTTGCCACAGTCTACTAGACTTAGGCGGCAACTCAACCTTAACTAAGCTCACCCTGCGCGTGAGTTGTCACCTTGTAAATTTTGGAGTGATAGATCCACCCAGTCTGCTAACCGAATCTAGGTGAGTTGCCAACTGCAAAATTTTGGGGTGGTTTACTCAGCCCGCTGTAATGTTTACGAATTAATTGAATACACGCTGACTAAAAATTACTGTCTGGGTTGTTAAGAAACATTGCAGAAAGTACATTGATTCTGGTTTCTTATCAAAACAAACAGTAATTTTAGTCATAATTTGTAAATTTTAAAGTGGGCTGAGTTAACCACCATAAAATTTTGCAGTTGGCAACTCACCTACACTCGGTTAGAACACTGGGTGAATCTAGCACTCCAACATTCCCAAGGTGACAACTCACCCGCAGGGTGAGTTTACTTGAGGGCGATTTGACACCTAAGCCGTCTACTACTAGAGTCTACTGGTTTGTGTGTTGGTACATAGCAAAGCTTCTGTTTATTCCAATATCGCGTTCCAGGTGTCGTAAAAGCGGCCAGACTATTTTATTATTGTAGGGATCCCGAAATGTTTTATTGGTGGCAGTAAAAATAAAAACGCTGTAAAGGCTTGGCTAGTGTTGCCCTGTCGTAGCGATATTTACGGTGTAAGGAGCGCCACTGTCGAAACTAGAAACTTCTCCTTAGTTTATGTTACATCGGTACTTATGCTCTGTACTAGAAAACTTAGTTTTATATCGAAGAGGCGTTGTAATGCAATGTTCGTTACGGTGTTTTTATTGTGTGAATATTGATACTGTGTGACATCATAAATTGTCGATAGCATGTTGAGTATGAGACATTTATGCTTTCTGTGTCGTCGTGGGGTGTGCTTTTATGTTGGAATTTCTTTTGTTTTGTTTCTTTGAAGCGTGTCTCCTTTCTTAGATGTTATGCATGAACATTGTAACAAGACAATATCGATTTTAATTGAATCCATTATTTACATTACATTATGAGATTGTTATTTAAAAATCATCATCTAGTGGACAGCAGGTCGATCGTTACGTTTCAGTTGGAAAGTCACCCGTATCGTAAACAAGCAGAGTGCTCGCGTGTTGGTTGTAGGTTGATGTGATGTTCTGTCTACAAATGTACCATGCTCAGGGCCTAGATTCTGTTAATGCATTGTAGTAACATGACAACTGCATGAACATGGCGGTTTTCATT
This sequence comes from Yponomeuta evonymella, assembly GCA_963969515.1. NCBI lineage: Eukaryota > Metazoa > Arthropoda > Insecta > Lepidoptera > Yponomeutidae > Yponomeuta > Yponomeuta evonymella. The sequence goes on from OZ018354.1 coordinate 5,268,063, forward strand.
TCATGGCTGCTTTAAGTCTACGCGGGCACACCCATCAAACCTTCTAGGCGTCAATGGTACGAAAAAACACGTCACGTGACCCGACAGTGTACCTGTCATTATACTACAATGCACTAACAGAATCGAGGCCCAGGAATGTTGCCAATATGCCCGGGCAAGAATATAAAACAAACAAAGCGTCTCTTTCGGATCTTTCCCGCGTATTGTTAGTAAATTTATTTTATTTTATTTATAAAATATTCACAGAAGAAAAGAACACACATAACATAGTAATTGCTCATCCAGTTACAGGATGTCTCATCATGCATATAAGACTTAACCAAACTGTAATACACGTAACGATATTAAATATAGCGATCAATCGATCAACCAGCAATTGGTCTAGTGAGCTACGCTGAGTTCATGATCTGCACTCGATAACCTTTGCAACCCACTCAATAGAAATATAGCGATAGATAGATATCATCATCATCATGTCATCATCATCATCATGTCATCATCATCATCATGTCATCATCATCATCATAAAAGCACCAGGGACATAATCATCTCCGACGTGGAAAAAGCGATCGATATGACTTTTATGGCTGTTAAGAATTTTACTTAAAAGGACATCCTGGTATAAGCGGCTTCCAGAATACTAGATTGTTTATGCCAATATATTACCTGTCGTCCGAAGAATAATTATTCTCTCTTCTCGACCGTTTCTCTTGATGACCTTCGTCTTTTTTACACATACATACATAATTGCACGCCTATATCCCGGAGGGGTAGACAGACACCAAGGTTCTCATCTCTCGGTTCTACCATCACTGGCAAATTCCAACATGATATTTACGCTGAAAACGCAAATAGTAAAAATTGCACAAAGCCGTGTCTTCTGCGTAACATTAACAAAACAATCCGTTTTAAATGCGCAAAACATTATTTTAATTTTCATTCCCCTAGCAACGAAAATATTTTTGGCACGAAAAACGAACTGCTAGGTGTAATGTTTTTATCAGTAGCCGCGCCGTGTTTACGGAACAGACAGTAATAAAACTATTAAATAAAAGTACTATTCAAAGGTGAAGTTATCTGGGCATCTCAGCCCTCGTACGACAATTATCGGACGATAATGATCTATCTGTTGCACAGAAATTGCCTTCAAAACGGCGTTTAGTGTAGTCAGCTTACGAACTATGGTAATTGATTATTGTAACGACTCGGAGGGCTACTCAGAAGTCAACACATCGTGCTTTATAAATACACAAGATTCTGATTCTTCTTCTTATAGCGGGTCTACGTTAATGGATGTTGCGCGGCCGCTCTCCACATTCTTCCCTATTTATTGCTTAATACAGGTCTTCAACGCTGGCTACGTCGCCTGTTCCCTGATGTTTCTCAGCCATAACTTCCTTCTTTTCCCAACATACCTCTGTCTTGTCCATCATACTAACTTGAAGTAATTGGTACCTATCGTCTCGAAGCACTTTGCCCTAGTACTAATCTTGTTCTTTTTTATGATCAATGTGAGTTATCAAGAACCATAGGCTTCCTAAGGCTTCTACGTTCGTGACTATATGGACCCAACTTATTCAAATAAATACATTAAACGCAAGAGAAATTACGTTGATTCGGTGCCACGATGCCTGGGGTACTAAGGGATAAGCTAAAAAGGGGTGAACAGTGTTAGTACCAAAGAAGTGACAAGCTTTTCTTCACGGCCTATTCTGAAACATACATGTTTTTTGGGATAATTTCCTTCATAAATTCATACTGTAAATTAAAACTCAGTTTGTATTTGTACGGTAGTAGCCGCCAGGTTACCGTTGCTGTTATATCAATTACGCTCTAGTGTTATTAAACAAAAAGGTAGCAATTAGAGCGCAGACAATTAGGCTCGGCTCGGAGGGCGCCACCGTCGCGATGGTTATTGACAGCCTGGCAAGCTTGATTGATGTGGCGACGGGCAGGTGTATGGCGCAAGTGATAAAATGCCCTTAATAATAATAGTAAATTTATTTTTAACGAAAAACATTACACCTATTACTTTAAACTTTACTAGCTGTTGCCCGCGACTTCGGTCGCGTGGTAATTTTGATGTGTATTTTTCCGGGATAAAAATAGCCTATGTGCTAATCCAGACTATAATCTATATCTGTGCAAAATTTCATTCGGATCCGTTCAGCCGTTTTTGCGTGAAAGAATGTGAAAAAAAAAAACATCCATTCATGCATACAAACTTACGCATTTATAATATTAGTAAGAATTGTACACCAAGAAATAAATATTTACAAAAAAAAAAAACACAAGCGTAATGTGGACAAGTAGTAGTTAGGTGAATTTTAATTTTTGTATGCACTATAGGATAGAGTAGTAGCAGAATATTTTTTACCATTGTATATCAGGAAAACTAAAGGATACTTTTAAATTGTATTTTAGCGTTAAAGAGCAGAAAAGTTAGCTAGTAAAAGTCCAAAAAGTTTTTGGCATATGGTCTTTCAGAGCCTATTTGTTTATTTATTTCATAACAAGCCCCGCCCGACGATTTCAAGCGCTGAGGTATGTGAATAGATAGATAGATAGATATATAGAGAACCCTTTATTGCACAACCAGGTGAAATATATTACAAATAGTTAAATAGTGAATAGCTCAGACAGTCAGGTTTTCTCACGATGTTTGCCTTCACAGCTAGCGCACTCGCTACTATAACTTCACAAATATACATAACTTAGAAAACAACGTCATAGGTACATCCCCGCACTGGGAATCGAATCTGGGTCTTTCGCTTTCGAGTCCAATGTTTTACCCACTAGGCTACCACCGCCTCCAAGTTGTTCCAAGTTCAGGTTGCTTAATATTTTAGAATGTCTTTCTGTATTCAAACTTAAACTAGCATTTTTTAATTCCCTTGTTTTATAAATCAAGGCTTACTGATACTGTGATAGTAATCGTTTAGTGGGTAGAAAACTGTTTTTATTTTCATCTGGGACTCTTATAAGTTGGACCACATTAGCATCCACTGCAACATGCATGCACGTCAGAGAAAGCTATTCGGATACTTCAGTATTATTGTCCTTTTATCAGTATTATAATATCATGCAAAATCAACATAAAAACTGCCGAGTCTCGAAATTTTATTAGATAGCTCAAAGACATTTCAAAGGTAATCGATCTCTAATCTGCAAGAAAACCGTAAAGTTGTTACCTGCATTATAAACGACATAAACAATATCATCCCGAGATTATATCACGAGATTGTATTGATGTCACATTTTCTTTACAAGTGCCTGGTTATTTTATCTGTCGATAATTGTCATACAAATTCTGTTACCTATTCAAATTTGTAATTCAACATTGTGTATCAATTGAATAATACCGCTCTACGTATAGATAGTCACACAAGAAATGGTTTCATTCCGCATCTCACTGGCCGGTTGAGAATGCAAGATACCTCGTTCGAAATTCAAAATTTTATTTCGAATTCCACATCAGCGCCACCTAATCACTACTTCGCAGCGAATAGGTAGAAAGGCCGCAGATAATTTAGTAAGGACACTAGATTCGCTAGGAACAGGTAGGCTGAACAGGTAGTGCGTCCCACACGGTTTGCGCAGGCGCCAGCGGTTGCGCAAGGACCAATCACTTGTCTCGCCTCAGTGAGTTAGGACCGTGAAGTGCAAAGTCTGGGATTCCGTAACTGGATTGATGTTTTAATCTAGGCTGACTGCCTTTGCCTTTCGACATGTGCTGGTGACACAAGTCACTAAGAGGTTACCACGAGGTTTTCAAGACGCTCAGCTCAAACTTACGCAATCAAACTTTGACAACTGTTGATCTACTTGTACTATATTCTAGCGGCTCTTTTCTCAGCCTGCCATGTCACGACAATAAAAAAAATATTTTAGAAGGAAAAAAAAGGCCACGGATAAACGCTTGGGCTGTGGTTATACAATAAAAATAGTAGTGGATCTGAAAATCTTTTAAAGCTTGGAAATGATTCATTGGGATACAATTGAAAAAAAAAAATACTCAGAAGACGGCAATTTTCAGGGTTCCGTCTAAAAACTACACATTCGTAATTAAATCACTAAAACATTTGTCTTTGAAGTTTGGGAAAAGCTTTGTACCTACGAATTTGTACCGAACCCTCGGTGGGCGAGTCCGACTGACATTTGGCCAGAGTTTTTTATAGCATTGAAGTGGTACCTATAAAATTTACAACGTTGGTGTCGATTTGGCAAATATCTTTATCAACTTTTGTCGAACATAAACGAAAGCAATGTGTGTATTATTGTGAATTGAGTCGTAAAATTGAAGATTACAGTTGGAAATTGTCACGATATAATTTTTTATCACTGGGACGTTCCAGTGTATTTTGGGTGGCGGTCGACTGTAGGCGTTGATTCAATATTGTGTTCACAATTCGAATTGTTCCAACAAATTGAGTAACAGATTGATCTACAGTGTTTTTTTCCTTGATTTGCATTGACAACTTGGGATTACAAGGGAGTGTAAAAATAAATGAGCTCGAGTGCGGTAAATCCTCCTGTATCGCAGGACTGGATGGACTACATGGTGGATAATTTTAGGTTGTTGGAACAGAAACTTTGGACCGTATTAATTGTTTATGGCAACACAAGTGTTTTGTCATGTTTCCTTTTTTAGCGCTTTGGTAATACTGAAGTCTTTTCTCTGTGTGACCGAATCCATGGCGCGTGTGTTGTGTTAATTAATAATAAATTCTCTGGTTTCTAGTGCCGCCTTTTAAATCTACAGTCCATTTGCTTCACCCTGAGCCATCTTCTAACATTAATAAAGCGCACTTCTAAGATCGCTCTTGACTCTTAAATGCTCATTTCAACATGTCAGTGAACTTAGCATATCATTTTCCAGCATATCAAAAATAAATGAGAGTTCTTGTCGCATGCAGCAGAGTTCTATAGTTCCTGATACTTTTCAGAAATAGTTCTGGCGTTTTCACATAGAAAAAAATCAATTGAAAAAATGATATGCTATCTTCCCGTAGCATATCACTTCTCAGAAAATCGAAAAAAAAAGTAAGTTCTTATAGCATGCAGCTGAGTTCTACAGTTCCTGATACTTTTTAGAAATAGTTCTGGCGATTTTACCCCAAAAAAATCAGTTGACAAAATGATATGCTAACTTCCCGTAGCATATCATTTCGCAGCAAATCGAAAACTTATGTAAGTTCTCATCGCATACACCTATGCTATACAGTTCCTGATACTTTTCATGAATAGTTCTGCCTTTAAATTCAAATAACAGCAGATCCCGTACAAAACTTTAAAAAGTCGATAAATACCACATTCATCAATTAAAATTATTTTGACTAACTCAGGACACAGAACTGTTTCGTTTTTGATGGTTCTGTATCAAAACTGAAACCTTAAACTAAATTAAGAACTAGAACTCACGTAATAGTGCCAGCATATCACGTCAGCATGGTTGAAAATTAGAAAATAAACCAATTTTTTTTTAAAATAATTTAGCAGGCTTATAGCACAGAACTCTTTTGTTTTTCATAGATCTTTATCAGATCTGCACTAAACTTCTCAACTAAACTATTCTGTGCTATAGCACAGAACTCTTTTGTTTTTCATAGATCTTTATCAGATCTGCACTAAACATCTCAATTTAGAACTAGAACTCACGTAATAGTGCCAGCATATCACGTCAGCATGGTTGAAAATTCAAAAATAAAATAAGAATATTTTTAAATAAATTTAGCAGGCTTATAACACAGAACTCTTTTGTTTGTCATAGATCTGTATCAGATCTGCACTAAACATCTCAATTTAGAACTAGAACTCACGTAATAGTGCCAGCATATCACGTCAGCATGGTTGAAAATTCAAAAATAAAATAAGAATATTTTTAAAGAAATTTAGCAGACTTATAACACAGAACTCTTTTGTTTGTCATAGATCTGTATCAGATCTGCACTAAACATCTCAATTTAGAACTAGAACTCACGTAATAGTGCCAGCATATCACGTCAGCATGGTTGAAAATTCAAAAATAAAATAACAATATTTTTAAAGAAATTTAGCAGGCTTATAACACAGAACTCTTTTGTTTGTCATAGATCTGTATCAGATCTGCACTAAACATCTCAATTTAGAACTAGAACTCACGTAAAAGTGTCAGCATATCACGTTAGAATGGTTGAAAATTCAAAAATAAAATAATAATATTTTTAAATAAATTTAGGAGGCTTATAACACAGAACTCTTTTGTTTGTCATAGATCTGTGTCAGATCTGCACCATACATTTCAATTTAGAACTAGAACTCACGTAAAAGTGTCAGCATATCACGTAAGAATGGTAGAAATTTCAAAAATAAAACAATAATATTTTTAAATATATTAAGCAGGCATATAACACAGAACTCTTTTGTTTTTCATAGATCTGTATCAGATCTGCACTAAACATCTCAATTTAGAACTAGAACTCACGTAATAGTGTCAGCATATCACGTTAGAATGGTTGAAAATTCAAAAATAAAATAATAATATTTTTAAATAAATTTGGCAGGCTTATAACACAGAACTCTTTTGTTTGTCATAGATCTGTGTCAGGTCTGCACCATACATTTCAAATTAGAACTAGAACTCACGTAATAGTGCCAGCATATCACGTCAGAGTGGTAGAAAATTCAAAAATAAAACAATAATATTTTAAAATAAATTTAGCAGGCTTATAACACAGAACTCTTTTGTTTGTCATAGATCTGTATTATATCTGCACTAAACATCTAAATTTAGAACTAGAACTCACGTAAAAGTGTCAGCATATCACGTTAGAATGGTTGAAAATTCAAAAATAAAATAATAATATTTTTAAATAAATTAAGCAGGCTTATAACACAGAACTCTTTTGTTTGTCATAGATCTGTGTCAAATCTGTACCATACATTTCAATTTAGAACTAGAACTCACGTAAAAGTGTCAGCATATCACGTCAGAATGGTACAAATTTCAAAAATAAAACAATAATATTTTTAAATATATTAAGCAGGCTTATAACACAGAACTCTTTCGTTTTTCGTAGATCTGTATCAGATCTGCACTAAAAATCTCAATTTAGAACTAGAACTCACGTAAAAGTGTCAGCATATCACGTTAGAATGGTTGAAAATTCAAAAATAAAATAAGAATATTTTTAAATAAATTTAGCCGGCTTATAACACAGAACTCTTTTGTTTGTCATAGATCTGTATCAGATCTGCACTAAACATCTCAATTTAGAACTAGAACTTACGTAAAAGTGTCAGCATATCACGTTAGAATGGTTGAAAATTCAAAAATAAAATAATAAAATTTTTAAATATATTTAGCAGGCTTATAACACAGAACTCTTTTGTTTGTCATAGATCTGTGTCAGATCTGCACCATACATTTCAATTTAGAACTAGAACTCACGTAAAAGTGTCAGCATATCACGTCAGAATGGTAGAATTTTCAAAAATAAAACAATAATATTTTTAAATATATTAAGCAGGCATATAACACAGAACTCTTTTGTTTTTCATAGATCTGTATCAGATCTGCACTAAACATCTCAATTTAGAACTAGAACTCACGTAATAGTCTCAGCATATCACGTAAGAATGGTTGAAAATTCAAAAATAAAATAATAATATTTTTAAATAAATTTGGCAGGCTTATAACACAGAACTCTTTTGTTTGTCATAGATCTGTGTCAGGTCTGCACCATACATTTCAAATTAGAACCAGAACTCACGTAATAGTGCCAGAATGTCACGTCAGAATGGTTGAAAATTCAAAAATAAAATAATAACATTTTTAAATAACTTTAGCAGGCTTATAACACAGAACTCTTTTGTTTGTCATAGATCTGTATCAGATCTGCACTAAACATCTAAATTTAGAACTAGAACTCACGTAATAGTGTCAGCATATCACGTCAGAATGGTTGAAAATTAAAAAAGAAAATAATAATATTTTAAATAAATTTAGCAGGTTTATAACACAGAACTCTTTCGTTTTTCATAGATCTGTATTAGATCTGCACGAAACATCTCAATTTAGAACTAGAACTCACGTAAAAGTGTCAGCATATCACGTTAGAATGGTTGAAAATTCAAAAATAAATTAAGAATATTTTTAAATAAATTTAGCAGGCTTATAACACAGAACTCTTTTGTTTGTCATAGATCTGTGTCAGATCTGCACCATTCATTTCAATTTAGAACTAGAACTCACGTAAAAGTGTCAGCATATCACGTTAGAATGGTTGAAAATTCAAAAATTCATTAAGAATATTTTTAAATAAATTTAGCAGGCTTATAACACAGAACTCTTTTGTTTGTCATAGATCTGTATCAGATCTGCACCATACATTTCAATTTAGAACTAGAACTCACGTAATAGTGCCAGCATATCACGTCAGCATGGTTGAAAATTCAAAAATAAATAAGGTTATTTTAAATAAATTTAGCAGGCTTATAACACAGAACTCTTTTGTTTGTCATAGATCTGTATCAGATCTAAACCGCATATCTTAATTTAGAACTAGACCTCATGTAATAGTGTCAGCATATCACGTCAGAATGGTTGAAAATTCCCCGTCCCCGTCTCCATCCCCGTCCCCGTCCCCGTCCCCGTCCCTGTCCCCGTCCCCGTCCCCGTCCCCGTCCCCGTCCCCGTCCCCGTCCCCGTCCCCGTCCCCGTCCCCGTCCCCGTCCCCGTCCCCGTCCCCGTCCCCGTCCCCGTCTTCGTCCCCGTCCCCGTCCCCGTCCCCGTCCCCGTCCCCGTCCCCGTCCCCATCCCCGTCCCCGTCCCCGTCGCAGTCCCCGTCCCCGTCCCTGTCCCCGTCCCCGTCTTCGTCCCCGTCCCCGTCCCCGTCCCCGTCCCCGTCCCCGTCCCCGTCCCCGTCCCCGTCTTCGTCCCCGTCCCCGTCCCCCTCCCCGTCCCCGTCCCCGTTACACACAGATACACAGTCTCTTCGCGGAAGGACTGGTTTATCCTAGGTTTGGCCAAAGCCATCAGGCAATCCCCGAAATACATTTCAATTTCGCCCTTTGCCTGAAGTATTTTTAGTCAAACCCAGGAGCTCCTAACTTTTCAGTCAAACGTCGAAAGTAAATTATTCTGTTTCGGTTTTGGCCTAGTCAATCCTAGAAGCGACTGCAAAACTCGGTCAAACGTTGATCTGAACATGTTTAAACAGGTACAATAAAAATCAAAATTTTAAAAATGTTATTTTTTTATACCTAATCTTACAAACTAACCTCCGTATATTCCAAAGCATTTATTTATTTATTTTATACTTTATTGCACATCGTACAAAAGGCGGGCCTAATGCCACACAAAGCATCTCAAATATAAAAGTGAAAATCACGTAAGCTGACCAATCAGGTGTCAGAACTGGCAGAGTTAAGCGGTTCTTAAGACTTGAAAGCTGCTTAAATGATAAAATGCTTCCAAATATACGAAGATAAGACACTTCATACCTATATCGGAGTTTGACTCGTCAAACCCCGATTTAATAAAATTGTGTTTTGACGTTTGCCTGACCAAATTAGTCTCTCCCAGGTTTGACGAAAATTGTTTAGTCAAAGGCCGAAAATTTACATTTGTTTGGGCTTTGACTAAGTCATTCAGTCTGACCTGAGGATTGACCAGTCCAACCTAGGAGCGCCGGAGCTTCGGAGTTTGCCTATAACATATACATACTTCTAATTATTTAAATTATTTCTATTTTGTAGTGCTGTTGGGTTTCTTATCTAAATATTTTTTAGAGTCAATTTACCTGTATATAATATAAAAAAACTGTATATTACATAATAAAAAAAAAGAAAAAAACATAAAAATCTACCCTGAAAAAACCTGCAAAAAAGGGGAAAAAAAAGAAATAAAAGCGTGTTAAAGAAAAACTATAGGATGGGAAATATTTTTGTGATTTGTGTTCTGAGATTGTGCTGGAGATGTGGTTTCAAGTTGTGCTGGAGGTGTGGCTTGACATTTGTTTATGTCAGTTGCCTCTACAGGGAGAACAACTTATTTAATCGACTTTTAAAAATAAATAATAAAAACCTATGAAAATATGTGACAAAAACCTAAAAAAAAAGTTTAAAAGGAAAAAATGTAAAGAAAATAAATAAAAATTGTGATTAAAAAGCACTTTAAGAAAATAGGAAAATATTCGTGATTTTAGGTTGATGCCAAAGTGACTTTGTCTTAGATTAGGGACGGGGACGGGGACGGGGACGGGGACGGGGACGGAGACGGGGACGGGGAATTTTCAACCATTCTGACGTGATATGCTGACACTATTACATGAGGTCTAGTTCTAAATTAAGATATGCGGTTAACATCTGATACAGATCTATGACAAACAAAAGAGTTCTGTGTTTTGAGCCTGCTTATTTTATAAAAATAAATGTTTTATTTTTTTAATTTTCGACCATTCTATCGTGATATGCTGGCACTTTTACGTGAGTTCTAGTTCTTAATTGAGATGTGTGATGCAAATCTGCTACAGATCTTTGACAAACAAAGAAGTTCTATGTTGTGACCCTGCTAAATTATAAAAAAAAAAATATATTGGTTTTTTTTCTAATTTTTAACCATGCTGACGTGATATGCTGACACCATTACGTGAGTTCTAGTTCTAAATTGAGATGTGTGGTTCAGGTCTGATACAGATCTATCACAAACAAAAGAGTTCTGTGTTATGAGCCTGCTAAATTTAATTAAAAATATTTTTATTTTTTTTTTAATTTTCAACCATTCTGACGTGATATGCTGACACTATTACGTGAGTTCTAGTTCTAAATTTAGATGTTTAGTGCAGATCTGAGACAGAAACAAAAGAGTTCTGTGTTATAAGCCTGCTAAATTTATTTAAAAATATTCTTATTTTATTTTTGAATTTTCAACCATTCTAACGTGATATGCTGACACTTTTACGTGAGTTCTAGTTCTAAATTGAGATTTTTAGTGCAGATCTGATACAGATCTACGAAAAACGAAAGAGTTCTGTGTTATAAGCCTGCTTAATATATTTAAAAATATTATTGTTTTATTTTTTAATTTTCAACCATTCTGACGTGATATGCTGACACTTTTACGTGAGTTCTAGTTCTAAATTGAAATGTATGGTGCAAATCTGACACAGATCTATGACAAACAAAAGAGTTCTGTGTTATAAGCCTGCTAAATTTATTTAAAAATATTATTATTTTATTTTTGAATTTTCAACCATTCTAACGTGATATGCTGACACTTCTACGTCAGTTCTAGTTCCAAATTGAGATGTTTAGTGCAGATCTAATACAGATCTATGACAAACAAAAGAGTTCTGTGTTATAAGCCTGCTAAAGTTATTTAAAAATGTTATTATTATATTTTTGAATTTTCAACCATTCTGACGTGATATGCTGGCACTATTACGTGAGTTCTAGTTCTAAATTGAAATGTATGGTGCAGATCTGACACAGATCTATGACAAACAAAAGAGTTCTGTGTTATAAGCCTGCTAAATTTATTTAAAAATATTATTATTTTATTTTTGAATTTTCAACCATTCTAACGTGATATGCTGACACTTTTACGTGAGTTCTAGTTCTAAATTGAGATGTTTAGTGCAGATATGATACAGATCTATGACAAACAAAAGAGTTCTGTGTTATAAGCCTGCTAAATTTATTTAAAAATATTATTATTTTATTTTTGAATTTTCAACCATTCTAACGTGATATGCTGACACTTTTAAGTGAGTTCTAGTTCTAAATTGAGATTTTTAGTGCAGATCTGATACCGATCTACGAAAAACGAAAGAGTTCTGTGTTATAAGCCTGCTTTATATATTTAAAAATATTATTAATTTATTTTTGAAATTTGTACCATTCTGACGTGATATGCTGACACTTTTACGTGAGTTCTAGTTCTAAATTGAGATTTTTAGTGCAGATCTGATACAGATCTACGAAAAACAAAAGAGTTCTGTGTTATAAGCCTGCTAAATTTCTTTAAAAATATTGTTATTTTATTTTTGAATTTTCAACCATGCTGACGTAATATGCTGGCACTATTACGTGAGTTCTAGTTCTAAATTGAGATGTTTAGTGCAGATCTGATACAGATCTATGACAAACAAAAGAGTTCTGTGTTATAAGCCGGCTAAATTTATTTAAAAATATTCTTATTTTATTTTTGAATTTTCAACCATTCTAACGTGATATGCTGACACTTTTACGTGAGTTCTAGTTCTAAATTGAGATTTTTAGTGCAGATCTGATACAGATCTACGAAAAACGAAAGAGTTCTGTGTTATAAGCCTGCTTTATATATTTAAAAATATTATTGTTTTATTTTTGAAATTTGTACCATTCTGACGTGATATGCTGACACTTTTACGTGAGTTCTAGTTCTAAATTGAAATGTATGGTACAGATTTGACACAGATCTATGACAAATAAAAGAGTTCTGTGTTATAAGCCTGCTAAATTTATTTTAAAATATTATTGTTTTATTTTTTAATTTTCAACCATGCTGACGTGATATGCTGGCACTATTACGTGAGTTCTAGTTCTAAATTGAGATGTTTAGTGCAGATCTGATACAGATCTATGACAAACAATAGAGTTCTGTGTTATAAGCCTGCCAAATTTATTTAAAAATATTATTATTTACTTTTTGAATTTTCAACCATTCTAACGTGATATGCTGACACTATTACGTGAGTTCTAGTTCTAAATTGAGATGTTTAGTGCAGATCTGATACAGATCAATAAAAAACAAAAGAGTTCTGTGTTATATGCCTGCTTAATATATTTAAAAATATTATTGTTTTAATTTTGAAATTTCTACCATTCTGACGTGATATGCTGACACTTTTACGTGAGTTCTAGTTCTAAATTGAAATGTATGGTACAGATTTGACACAGATCTATGACAGACAAAAGAGTTCTGTGTTATAAGCCTGCTAAATTTATTTAAAAATAATATTATTTTATTTTTGAATTTTCAACCATTCTAACGTGATATGCTGACACTTTTACGTGAGTTCTAGTTCTAAATTGAGATGTTTAGTGCAGATCTGATACAGATCTATGACAAACAAAAGAGTTCTGTGTTATAAGCCTGCTAAATTTCTTTAAAAATATTGTTATTTTATTTTTGAATTTTCAACCATGCTGACGTGATATGCTGGCACTTTTACGTGAGTTCTAGTTCTAAATTGAGATGTTTAGTGCAGATCTGATACAGATCTATGACAAACAATAGAGTTCTGTGTTATAAGCCTGCTAAATTTCTTTAAAAATATTCTTATTTTATTTTTGAATTTTCAACCATGCTGACGTGATATGCTGGCACTATTACGTGAGTTCTAGTTCTAAATTGAGATGTTTAGTGCAGATCTGATACAGATCTATGAAAAACAAAAGAGTTCTGTGTTTTAAGCTTGCTTAATTTATTTAAAAATATTATTGTTTTATTTTTGAAATTTCTACCATTCTGACGTGATATGCTGACACTTTTACGTGAGTTATAGTTCTAAATTGAGATGTTTAGTGCAGATCTGATACAGATCTATGACAAACAAAAGAGTTCTGTGTTATAAGCCTGCCAAATTTATTTAAAAATATTATTATTTTATTTTTGAATTTTCAACCATTCTAACGTGATATGCTGACACTATTACGTGAGTTATAGTTCTAAATTAAGATGTTTAGTGCAGATCTGATACAGATCTATGAAAAACAAAAGAGTTCTGTGTTATATGCCTGCTTAATATATTTAAAAATATTATTGTTTTATTTTTGAAATTTCTACCATTCTGACGTGATATGCTGACACTTTTACGTGAGTTCTAGTTCTAAATTGAAATGTATGGTGCAGATCTGACACAGATCTATGACAAACAAAAGAGTTCTGTGTTATAAGCCTGCTAAATTTATTTAAAAATATTATTATTTTATTTTTGAATTTTCAACCATTCTAACGTGATATGCTGACACTTTTACGTGAGTTCTAGTTCTAAATTGAGATGTTTAGTGCAGATCTGATACAGATCTATGACAAACAAAAGAGTTCTGTGTTATAAGCCTGCTAAATTTCTTTAAAAATATTGTTATTTTATTTTTGAATTTTCAACCATGCTGACGTGATATGCTGGCACTATTACGTGAGTTCTAGTTCTAAATTGAGATGTTTAGTGCAGATCTGATACAGATCTATGACAAACAATAGAGTTCTGTGTTATAAGCCTGCTAAATTTCTTTAAAAATATTCTTATTTTATTTTTGAATTTTCAACCATGCTGACGTGATATGCTGGCACTATTACGTGAGTTCTAGTTCTAAATTGAGATGTTTAGTGCAGATCTGATACAGATCTATGACAAACAAAAGAGTTCTGTGTTATAAGCCTGCTAAATTTATTTAAAAATATTCTTATTTTATTTTTGAATTTTCAACCATGCTGACGTGATATGCTGGCACTATTACGTGAGTTCTAGTTCTAAATTGAGATGTTTAGTGCAGATCTTATACAGATCTATGAAAAACAAAAGAGTTCTGTGTTATAACCTTGCTTAATTTATTTAAAAATATTATTGTTTTATTTTTGAAATTTCTACCATTCTGACGTGATATGTTGACACTTTTACGTGAGTTCTAGTTCTAAATTGAAATGTATGGTGCAGATCTGATACAGATCTATGACAAACAAAAGAGTTCTGTGTTATAAGCCTGCTAAATTTATTTAAAAATATTATTATTTTATTTTTGAATTTTCAACCATTCTAACGTGATATGCTGACACTTCTACGTCAGTTCTAGTTCTAAATTGAGATGTTTAGTGCAGATCTAATACAGATCTATGACAAACAAAAGAGTTCTGTGTTATAAGCCTGCTAAAGTTATTTAAAAATGTTATTATTATATTTTTGAATTTTCAACCATTCTGACGTGATATGCTGGCACTATTACGTGAGTTCTAGTTCTAAATTGAAATGTATGGTGCAGATCTGACACAGATCTATGACAAACAAAAGAGTTCTGTGTTATAAGCCTGCTAAATTTATTTAAAAATATTATTATTTTATTTTTTAATTTTCAACCATTCTAACGTGATATGCTGACACTTTTACGTGAGTTCTAGTTCTTAATTGAGATGTTTAGTGCAGATCTGATACAGATCTTTGAAAAACGAAAGAGTTCTGTGCTATAAGCCTGCTAAATTATTTTAAAAAAAATTGGTTTATTTTCTAATTTTCAACCATGCTGACGTGATATGCTGGCACTATTACGTGAGTTCTAGTTCTTAATTTAGTTTAAGGTTTCAGTTTTGATACAGAACCATCAAAAACGAAACAGTTCTGTGTCCTGAGTTCGTCAACATAATTTTAATTGATGAATGTGGTATTTATCGACTTTTTAAAGTTTTGTACGGGATCTGCTGTTATTTGAATTTAAAGGCAGAACTATTCTTGAAAAGTATCAGGAACTGTATAGCATAGGTGTATGCGATGAGAACTTACATAAGTTTTCGATTTGCTGCGAAATGATATGCTACGGGAAGTTAGCATATCATTTTGTCAACTGATTTTTTTGGGGTAAAATCGCCAGAACTATTTCTAAAAAGTATCAGGAACTGTAGAACTCAGCTGCATGCTATAAGAACTTACTTTTTTTTTCGATTTTCTGAGAAGTGATATGCTACGGGAAGATAGCATATCATTTTTTCAATTGATTTTTTTCTATGTGAAAACGCCAGAACTATTTCTGAAAAGTATCAGGAACTATAGAACTCTGCTGCATGCGACAAGAACTCTCATTTATTTTTGATATGCTGGAAAATGATATGCTAAGTTCACTGACATCATTTCAACATGGTATTCTAAGCAAAACAGCATTTTGACAGCGTATTGTAACGTGCTTCCAACGTGTTAGCTCGGTTGTCGCAGAGTTTGCGCAGGCTAGATTGTCATATTTTTTATATAATTTCGGATTAATACGGATTAAGGAAGTTCTCAATTCTTTCGTATTCTTTTTTAATATAAAGCATCATCATCATCATTATCAGCCATTTGACGCCCACTGCAGGACATAGGCCCTCATGGTTTTCCAAGCTTCCCGGTCTTGTGCCGCCCGCATCCAGCGACTCCCTGCTAAATACGAATGTGCAGCAATAAATCTTTACGGGGTAATGTAAAGGGGGTACCTCCAGAGTGGTCCCATATAAATTTGGTCAAGACCTATTGATGTGATCCATGAAAAGTCATCAAACTCTTATTAATTCTTAGTCGTTTTTTTAACCTAGTTATACTATACCTATATTTGTGTCTGAAATTTATTAATAATTAAAAATAAACATTTGATTTGAAACCGAAGTTAGGATTTTCCCAAACTCATATCGAATACAATACGAAGAAGTCCAAAGATAAATTTAAACGGGAAAGTTTAATCGTTCAACTGTCGTCCAATGCTGGCTCGCCCACGACAGCCAAACTCTTTATAGACGTCGATATCGTAAAAGTAAAATGTTACAGTTTTACAGCTCAACCTACAGCGAAGCGAATTTTGTAACAAGGTCATTTGGAATATGATGTTTTATTGACAAAATTTTCGATCAAAATGATTCTTACAGAAAATATGCGCTAGTCTCACAATTGGTGCATTTAAGAAGCAGTTGAAAGAGTACTATTTATCTCTATCATAACTTTGAGCTCTATATTTATGTATTATTTACTATTATCATCATCATTCAGCCACAAGAAGTCCACTGCTGGACATAAGCCTCCTCCATCGATTTCCAAAAAGACCGGTTGGAAGCGGATTGCATCCAGCGTCTTCCTGCCACTTGGATGATGTTATCTGTCCATCTTGTGGATGGTCGTCCTACGCTGCGCCGTATATTATTTACTACATATTTTATTAGAGTACGTTTTACTTACCTATTTAGTGTATTATTTTATTTTCTGCTTAATGTAGGTTATGGTTATGGATTTTTGTAGTTTATGTAATTTATTTTGTACACGTATTAAATTAACTTTGAGTGATTAAATTAATAATACTCTAGCAAATGTAGAATAAGTACTTCTAGGACACTGTTTCAATTTAAGACTTAGCTAATAAGTTGATTGCAGATGTACCTAATGAATCAGGAAACTTTGGTTTTAAGAATTGACGGTTGCAGCTGGAATAGTCTCTTATTGCTGAGTGCGACAGAGAAGTGGTCAAATATATATATGACTTTAATTGATTTTCAACATGAGTCATGAGTATAAGAGAGTAAGGCTAAGCCATTCGGACCTCACTTATGTAAAGTTTGTTTACATAAATGTGAACGCAAAAGACGAATTATGAGGCAAATTGACCGGAAAGTATCGCCGTCAAGTGAAGAAAAAGGGACACGCCTGTAACTTCATAAATATGGCTAAAGTGGCGTCACATAAAAGGCAAACATTTCCTGCACAATCTCGCAAAGCACGCTCCATTGTCGGCGGACAAGTGGAGCCTCCGCGCGTCGCGTAACTCAAAATCTAACAAATATTGACTGGAGGCAAAGCGGATTGACTTCGACAGACGGTGCTTGGGTGGCCTATTGCGCCCCGAATCAAGATTTAGAGTCACTAAATGGATAACATCACATAACATAAACTCAAGTCTGTATCCCGGGAGGTAGGCAGAGACCAGGGTTTGGCACTTGCCACTATACTGACCGACCTCTTTCGCTTTATCAACATTCATTGGTCATAAAATGGTGATGCATAAAATCCTAAAAATTACATGGATTGGAATTTATAGAGAATTTCTAGGCTATTATTATTATTTATTTGAATTTATCAGCAAAGCCCATACAATAAATAACTAAATAGCATCAAAACGCATCGGTGTGAAATTCACCTGATTCTATTGCATGCACCCTCGCATATAATTTAATGTCGAAGGGGACATAACAATAGATATTGATTCTTTTGTGCTCCAAGCGAATCGATGTGTGATTTTTGAGATTTTAGTCAAGCTTCGTAGGACGAAGTTTTCGTACAAGTTTTTGACGAGTTCTGGTGTACGTACAATAATGAATATTCCATCTATCTATCTATAGGTAGTTATGTGGGTACTAGCTAGTACTACTAGCTGCGATGCGCCCGCGACGCGTATGTATTATGATGTAAACATGTATTTACTCCATTTGTTTTGTTTGGCTTAAAGAGCATAGTAATAGTAATAATGGTCGAAAAAATATTTTGGTAAACTTTTAAATTGTACCCGTAAATTGATGTCTTATTTCTAAACGCTGAGATTGTTTGCAATCTTTGTTGAACCACAGTTTAACTATTTCCACTTCCAAGTATTCCTGGAAGCAGCCTTTGCTTATCAAGCCAGCCACCAGCCTTGCGATACGAAGGTCGTTACTCCTCTAAACAAAGCTGTAGGAAGTGTCGCACGCGCATAGTTTGCACGGAGGCCGTTCCACGTTAAGGTTTGTTGAACCGTTTATCGGAATTTTTTGTCGTGAGTCGCAAGAAAAGTTATGCACTACAAGGTGATTTTGAATTCGTTCACCGTACTTTGAGGGAATGTTATAGTATTTTTAATGATTTGTCAGTAATGGTAAAACATATTTGTGATATCTCATATTTGGGGTAGGAAGTACCGCAAAGTTGAAAAATGTTTTCCAATTAAGTCAATTAAGGACGTTAGACTCCCAAGCATATGCGTATACTATTAAAAACACATTTTTACATTTACATACAGGCACATAGGTACATTGCTGCTGGCCCCACACTAGGATACCCTGTGTCGTGGGAACCAGAAACAGCGACATACAAACATGTAAACATCCAAGACCTGGGATTTTTTTTGTCCCCAGCCGGGATTCGAACCCGGGACCTCTTGCATGGCATGCAGATGCACTACCGCTGCGCCACGAGGTCGTAAAAAAACAATTGGTTTGGCCGGCGTTGACCATAAGACGCTCAAAACATAGTTTTTTTTAAATTTTTATTACTGTCGTCGTAATATTGTTTGCTTATACGTAAGTGAAGTAATTCTGGGTTAAAAAAATTTTTTTTACGACGCGAGTTTTTTTGAAACTGGCACCATATGTTTCTAAATCATGGTTCTCTAACTTAAATGCTTGTCACCTTGTAGCAAAGTCACCCTATAGTAACCAATAGTAGAAATATCACGGTTTTGAAAAAGAAAATGTCCCTTACCGTGTTTTATTTTTGGGACGGCCGAGTTGATAGTAAAGAACATGGGCTAGATTTCTCTAATGAGATTCGGATAAAAGCACTTTGTATTAATCCAGGACGTGGTATGTTTATGTGGTATGTCTACCCGTGGAATGATTACTAAAACTCATCTCATTTCGTAGACTTAATGAAGAAACGAAATATGTTTTCATCACCTCAATACTGTAATTTCGAAGACGAAAATTGCACAACAATTTACTCCATCCTTTCCCTTCTTGCCCATAAACGTTTCAGATATCAAGTGCAATGATATGCAAAGAAAAAATACCAAAGTTAAAGACAGCTTAATCTTGACTTTATGTGAAAGTAGCAGGGCTGGAAATCCCACGCCGGCCTGTCAATCTGATAAGCAAATAAGATGGACATAAGTAAGTTATTGCCGCTAAGTGGAATTACGTAATTACGAAGACAAAATCGTGATTATTGTAACACTACTATCGCCTCTGGGCGTCAGGTATGTAATAATCAAGCGTGGCATAATTAAGAATATGGTGAATATGATTTTCATATCAGAAAACTAATGGCCGTTGGGGCGAAAAAGTTCTGACCTGGCGACTGCGGACCAGACGAAGCAACGTGGGAAGGCCCCCACCTGATGGTCTGACGACCTGGTTACGGTGTCGGGGAGTCGCTGGATGCGGGCAGCACACGACCGGGGAAGCTTGGAAAACCAAGAGGGAGGCCTATGTCCTGCAGTGGGTGTCAAATGGCTGATGATGATGATGATGATTTTCTATATGATAAATGTCTAACTAGCGCTAAAAAAAAACTGGCCAAGTGCAAGTCAGACTCGCGCACGAACGGTTCCGCACCATTTTCTATACAATATTTGAATATTTCAAGCGTCTACCTGTTGCCGTTATCAATATTGAGCAAAAAATGGCAAACAAATCACGTTTGTTGTGTGGGAGCCCCCCTGAAATATTTATTTTATTCTGTTTTTAGTATTTGTTGTTATAGCGGCAACAGAAATACATCGTGTGTGAACATAATAATATGAACTGTCTATCACGGTTCATGAGATACAGCCTGGTGACAGACGCACGGACGAACAGACGGACAGCGGAGTCTTAGGCAAACACTGGTCTCTGCCTGCCCATACTAAGCAGGTTTTGAGTAGTTTTTGTCTTACCCTTCGCCATTTCTTCGTCGCAACTATGCTCTCAAGAGCGATCTTAGATGTAAGAGCTTTTTATTATTACGGCCATAAATATACTTCCTAGATAGTACAATTACAATTTCTTACTTTGAGCTCGCAAAGAGGTGAAAGAAACTGGCGACTTACCTGAAATAGAGAGAAGAATTATGCGTGAGTAACAATTGAACTTAAATATATCAGGAGTACGGAAAGTGATCTGTCAGGATCGTGGTAAGTGGCAGTCCCTGGTCCCTGGCCTACCCCTCTGGGATACAGGCGTGAGTTTATGTATGTAAGTATGTAGAATATTTATTTGGTAAAGGTAATTACCATAATTCCAAATTATGTAGGTGTTCAATTAAAGTTGTGGTACAGGCATGCTCTAGCCGTCAGGGTGCGCAAATATGTTTGTTTTTTGTTAAAAAAACATGTGATCAGATAGTTACACCATAGTATAAGGTAATAGAATCAGTGATATTAAATAAGCAGTAAGCATTTTTGTATAATACATTGATACAATCGGCAGCACGTAGACCTTACCGGCTAATTGCCAACCTTGGTACTGACTGTACTTGTGTGCAAACATTTGCACTTTATGTTATGTGAGACATTGCAACGAAAATTAGGTTTGATCAGCTGCGAGTTTAAGTTAATTTTATATGTAGAGTTCACAGTACATGTTACATTAACTAAGATAGGCGGTAGAAGTGGCGAAAGGGATAAAATGTTTTGCTAAATTTGTCTATTGCAAAACAATGTGAAAAAGAAACTACTGAATGCGCATTTCGAGCATACTTGTCAACATATTTTTTATGTGTTAGGCGTAACTGCCATCATATTTTACGTTTAGCAATTCAAAATTACGAAATCGGCAATCGAATCGGCCTCCTCCCATTCGCCAAATAAGAGATGACACAAAGGTCCGCAGGACTGAACAAAGCACAACATTGTGAGGATCGCTATCCTATTGTGAGGCACTACATGTGAACTAATAATAAGCTGTCGACCAGACGATTTAGAACATACAAATAAAATATAAAAAACGACACAAAACGTCGTTTTTTTTTTTTTTCAATTTACGATCTTTGTGAATGTCGCTAGGACCCACCAAATTGTGTATTACGAAACAAAAACACGAGTCACTACAACTATGGGACCACCTGGGAAGTCTACCCATTCAAACAAAAAAAAAAAATCTAAATCGGGCTAGGCGTCTTTGAGTAATCGGGGAACATACTAAACAAATTTTTAAAAAAGATTCCGGCGAATTGAGAATCTCCTACTTTTTTGAAGTCGGTTAAAAACGCGGTCGTAATGAGCGTTTTAAAATATTGCCTCCAGACTCCAGATGTACAGCTCTGTACTTTAGTTTGGCTTCAATTTGACTGACGGCTGATCAACGTTTATTTTCATAGCTTGGGAATTTCTAGGATCTATTTCATAAAACGACAATTCATGGTTTACTATGATGACAATTGGGTATTTGACAAAATATCAAATGAGTTACTTTTAAAACGGAATTTTGTATGAAAATACTTGCCTATGACGTCACATTTCAGAGCACTCTTTTTATGTATAATCTATTTAAAAATTATAATAACTAGTAATCGACTAAAAGAGATATATTTTCCGAGATATTTTGTAATTTTTGTTTTAATCGAGCATATGAAATAATTTATTGTTGATCGTGTCAAATACCGTACGTACATCGAGTACATTGCAAAGTCAATTAGCCCACAGATTAACAAGTAGAAATACTTCTACGCGATGTACATCGCATTGTCATAATAAACTTCGAATTGTAGTTTCATGGAACTCGGCCCTGGAATGCACATTTAAAACGCTCTTTGACGAATCGACGGTCTTTAACTCGACCGTCTAGAAGGTCAGAGCGCATTATCGATACGGCCCTAAGTTTATTCATCAGATCCGACAGCGTCTAGACATCACAGTAACACGTACATATTAGCATCACAAATAAATCAAGTGATCTTTGTACCCAAACCTTTCCATCATATTATGTGTGTCAGTCTATTCAGCCTGTAAACCACTTACTACTTACTAAATATTAGCGTTTTACGATTTCGAGACACCAGAGCTCGGCCTCCAGACATTAAAAAAAGTCAAAAATACACTTGAGAAAACATTAAATACTTAGTATGCTATTTTCTTTAGGAGCAGCCACAAAGAGGCTTTGTTGAGACGTCTGTAAAAAGTTAAGTATTCCCTTTCTTGCCCTGGCGTTCCATTGTCCCGCAAAAGGTCAGATTCAGGGGAGACCGGGAGGATATTTGCATTTGTGTAATAGATAGGCCCATTCAGAGTTATTCTTCCTGTCTGCTCGCCACCTAAGTATACTCGCAACTACATTGTCAACTACAAACGATTTTGTACCATATTTCAATGTTTTGTCGTATGGTGAAGTTCGATACTTGCATGCAGTTAGTTACGTACTCGTCACGTAGAGGACGGCGAATGCTACTCTGCCGCAGCAGTTTTAATTAGCGCGGAGGGTAGACCAAGTCGTCTTTCTGCTGTTACTAAAAAAAACTAAAAGTTACTAATTTTACTCAAATATCTACCCAGCAGTGGGCAGTGGTGGGCTCATGATGATGATGATGATCTACACACAAGTTATTGTAATTTAACACCTTTGCACAAATACTCACGACAACAAGAACAATTGGATATTTGACAAAATATCAAATGAGTTACTTTTAAAACGGAATTTTGTATGAAAATACTGGCTTATGACGTCACATTTCAGAGCACTCTTTGTATGTTTAATCTATTTAAAAATTGAAATAACCAGTAATTGACTAATAGAGATAAATTTTCCGAGATATTTTTTAATTTTTGTTTTAATCGAGCATATGAAACAATTTATTGTTGATCGTGTCAAATACCGAATTAAGTGGCTCGTTAGGAGGCTGAAGAAATTTTCGCAAGTCCAAAAAAAGGGATACTGACATTGATGGCTCATCGTCACCATTGGCCTATCGCTGCTCACTGCTGGGCATAGACCTTTTCATCCACATGCTAATACTATCTTAAATATGAGGAGTATAAAGAAGAAGCGAAAAGAAATAGGTTTTTTGAGATAGTGGCAATTGCAAAAACCTGTATGAGCAAAGGGCAAGATAAAATGTACCCGAAACCGGCGTGCGTGGATGCAAAGACTAATGAATGCTGACGAAGCGAAAGAGATCTGTCAGGATCGTGACAAGTGGCAACCCTGGTCTCTGTCTACCCCTCCGGGTTACAGGCGTGAGTTTATGTAATGAGTTTATGGGCTCACACCCTCAGCACAATGCTGAGTCAGAAATCAATAATTTATTTCACAGTAAAGAATTTACATTCTGTTCGCTGAATGTGAATGTAATATGTTACTATGTTAGCCGCTGCCTTTGGGCCGTATTTTGTAGTGGAAAAAAAGGAACCTGCCTTTGTGGTAACTTTGACACACCACAGGATGTGGACCACTCTGACGCTTTGACTTTGCTTTGTATTATGTTGTATTTATGTGACTTGTTTTTCCTCTCTACTTGTTTATGTTACTTGTTATTCCTTTTTTTCTTCCGATGTTTTAATTTGTCTTAATAAATGTCTTTCTTTCTTTCTTTCTAATGTATGTAAAATCCTTGGTCTCTGCCGACTCCTCCGCGATACACGCGAGAGCTTCCGTGATGTGATGTAATGTAAAATGACACAGCTTCTTCGAGAATATCCGTCCTCGAAAGTAGAGTCACTAGCTCAGATGCAGCTAATATTCACACAATCCACATTTTTAGACCCTCTTTAAATCGTTATCACCACATTGAATTGTGCTGAGCCATTAATAATACACTATAACGCCTGTCCGAAGGTGTCAATTAAAGTCATGAATTATTATAACAGACAATGCAATACCGTTTTCACCTCATAACGTTATATGATATGCGGACGATTTAAAAGTAGGATAAGGCGATAAAGATCTTCCGAAACAATGCAGTTATTAAATGGTCGTGTCGTATAGTTAAAGTTGCTTAACGTTCTGTCAACAGTAGAGCGATCTTAACAGTTTGGTGGCGAGGTTACCCTTAACGTAATTGAGTAAAGTGCACCTATATATTGGGTGGAAGAGATTTATGCTGAAATAATCTCGCCGTGTACACTTTTTTATTTTGTTTTGTGTATGTCTTTTAATGTTATTATTAATACGCTTATTGCACATAAATAAACTTTACAATGGCAGTGCGGCGGACTCCATGCTACCAGTCAACCGCAGCCTGGCAGGAGTTGTATGAAAATAACTGATAGGTATACGGAAGTGCAATAAAGTAAGTTTTTTTATGTAGCCTATATACGTGCCACTGCAGGGCACACGCCTTCTCTCAGAGAGAGAGAGAGTACGGGATTAATCACCACGCGTGACCACCACGGATTGGAAATTACAAGCGCTGAGGTGTGTGAACATTTGAACAACTCAGACACTCAAGTTTAAACACCACGTTTTCCTTCAAGTTTAGCGAGCGGTATTGCTACTATAACTTCACAAGTGTACATAAAGTAAACAAATTTTCTCTGGAACGTCGGTAGATTCCCTGAAATGGGACAGTGAACCAATGCCAATGTCCTTTCATTGTTCGAGATTTCAAGTTAGTTTCTCTCAGCAAAGTGTAATTTTCTTTGAGGCGCGAAGCATCTTTACGAACTTCAACTGGCCGAGTTAAAGATTAGAGAGGTAAAGAATAATGAACATTAATTATACAAATGTACACCCAGATTCTAAGTAAGGTTAGATTGTCTATTAGAAATAATATTATTTTACACCGCTATGTAAAATATTGTCGTCTCACTTCGGCATTAGGTTTTTGGGTAATTTATTGCCGGGTTTTCTGACCAATCTTTAGCACAGATTGTGTAAAACCTGCAAAGTGTTAAGCCTCCACTACATTATCGCCGATGATCGTCGATCGTGTGATCGTCTATAATCGCCACGATCATCGTGCAAGCATCCACACTATCGGCAGTAATCGTCAGGTAATCATTTTGTTTATCATCCACCGTACAAGGCGGACGTGGACGTGGAGTGTGTTGCTACTGCAACCATTTCTTTAATAGCGGTATACAACCGTTATGTCAATGTGATTCAACAAAAAATTGGTGAAAAGAAAATGGAGTAAAAGAAGATGGTGATGTTCGACCATTTATCGTAACAGACAAAATGTGTATCCTTGTGATCTAGTTCTATAAACTTGACAGTTTCTTGTCAGTGTCCAGTAGGACCACCCACCAGCAAAACTGCAAGTACTGCACCGATTACTGTAGTTATTTACGCACGCATGTGTGCACCGCTTCACTGTCCGACGGTGAATGTATGATCGGCCATAATGTGGGCACCTGGCCCACTGTGTATGCGAAAAACCGACAGTAAACGGGTCGCAGGCGATCATCGGCAAACATAGATGACGATCGGCGAGTCTACATTATCGTGCTCGCCCGTAATCGTCTGTAATCGATAATGTAGTGACGCCATTATAAATCGTCGGCGAATACGCGAATACGAATAGGCAAGTGAAGCTTCAGCATCAGTCGATTGTAAAGAGTTGTCAAACAAGAACTTCGAGTAAAATGACGCAAAATATACATAGGTCTGTATATAACCTTCATAAGGCACACATAACATAACATAAACTCACGCCTGTATCCCAGAGAGGTAGGCAGAGACCAGGGACTGCCACTTGCTACGACCCTGACAGATCACTTTCGCATCCTCAACATTCATTAGTCGTTGCATGCACGCACGCCGGTTTCGGGTACTTTTTATCTTGCCCTTTACTAATACATCCCCTATTTGGTCGAAGTATGTCCGTCTGGGTCGTCCCTTACCGGCCCTTCCATTCACATTCGCTCGATATATTAGTTTTGTCAATCATAAGGCACAGACATGGGAAAGTAATAAACTACATTTATTTACAATCCCTCGATCATCATCATCATCATCTTCTACTGTTGGACAAGACCCTATTCATGCAAACGTCTGCCTTGCGCTATTCTTCTCCAGGTCTTCGGTGATTCCTCGATACTAGCGATACAAGCAAACATTGACCGAAAAGTTTTTTCATACTACTCGCTTAGTCATTCATTCGGCCAAATAAATCACGTTACAATCAGCGTTGCGAATTTTCACTTATCTGCACATCTTTATATCTGTATAAGAACTGTCTTATCCATCGTTGATCTGATAATTTCATAGAAATCATTGCAGAAATAAGCAAGAACCGTAGAAATGCGATTCCTCTAATGGTACTTATTACGGTGCCATTTGAGAGCTAGAAACACCTGATGGTACCATTCTACGCTGACCCAATAAGCTGGCGCGTAATGTACACCACGGACTAGCATTATAAAGTGAGGTCCAAGGGACAGGAGATACTCGTCGCAGATCGCCCAGGATCGATCAAAAGTCTAATCTGACACAACCGCATGTCAGTGGGTATTTTGAAGTCATATTACCATATTGACCACCGACCTTACTGGTCATTGACAAGTCTGTTGTAAATTTCGCTATCTTACAGATCGATATATGATACTTTTATTTACGAACACAATATTAAAACCACTTGAGAAGCAAAATGCCGCAATTCAAACATTGGCATAGAAATAAAAACATGCACACTCACACACACACACAAACTCATGCACATCCTATCCTACTATTAATATTATAAATGTGAAAGTATGTGAAGATGTTTGTTACTAAATCACGCCATAACGGCTGAACGGATCTAGATGAAATTTGGTATGGAGATAGTTTGAGTCCCGGGGAAGGGCATAGGATACTTTCTATCCCGGAAATCTACGCGGAAGAAGTCGCGGGCAAAAGCTAGTCCAAAATAAATAAGGCATTTGGAATGACAATTTAAAGTTGGCCTGTCACGGATCACCGTGAATCGAACTAAAGCGCGGTATACACGGTCCATCCCAGCTGTACGTCAGCTCAAGGCCGCGCCGCTGGATGTAGCATACAGACTATCCAGCACGCATCAATCGTGTCGTGCGTGATCAGTATCGAACGAAGAGGACGTGTTTTGTATTTAATAAAATGCCTCCTGTTTTATCAAAACGCCAAAAAATGGGAGTTCTTCTGTTATTGTCAGCAGCGGCAGAAGAGAGGAAAAAAAGTAGGAAGAGGTTCTGGATGAAAAAAAATTATCATAAACGTGCAGAACTCAGAAGAGTATACATCATGAATGATTTGAATAACGCTATCAATCGTTGCAGCTTCCCCTAAAATGGGTACCAGATCTTGTAAAGCATTTATTCTTTTTTGTTTGTTCATATAGTCTGGGCTTGAAACATTCCACAGACATGTATGAAATTTATATTTTTCGATAAATTTCGTAAGTGTCTCGGTCCATTTTGAGACGTGCAGCCACCTTGCAACGCAAGCTCAGAATGAAATCTGCTGTACAACAAGTCTATACACAATCAAGCACGCACGATACGGGACCGCGCTGACGTACGTCCGCGTTATTCACTGTCTATCTGCACGATGTTCGCGGTGGTGGGGGTACTCGCTGGATGAAAAATCGGTCCGTCAAGTCCAGCAAACAAATAATAATAATTATCGACGTACGTCAAGCATATTCATGGTACTTTTGCATCGTGCATCGTGCATGCAGGACGTACGGCAAGATGGATCGTGTATACCGCGCTTAACCCTGCTTAAAGCCCATAGCCCGTTCCACAGACTAAACATTGACCACGCAAATATCATGTCCACCGTCGGCGCACTTGCTACGTGCTCACCGACGCCCACCGAGATAACCCGTAACCACGTGAGGTGGTCAAAGTGACCCGCGGTAATGCGATGCGAAAATTGCTGACAAGAGATGAAAGTTACGTGCCTAATGTAAGTTGATACCTAGCAGTAGCTAAAGTGAACCGTCTGTTACGGTGACTTATGTTGAAACTTGTTAAAGGCTGAAAATCGTTATGGTAGATCGACAACAAAAGTCAAGTGTCAATAATAAAATGTCTAACACACTCACGAAACTATTTATAAATACACCGAAGTAGCTGCCGGGGTAAAAGCTCCCGAAAAAAGCACAAGTTTATGTATATATGAATGTTCCAAACACTTCTCTCGTCATAGCAGTACATCAACCACAAACACGCCAAAACAACAACACGGAAAAAAAAACCCGTAAATTCCGTCCAGTTACACCCATAGGCTTTTATCCTGCATGTAATCGCTGACAAGGCCCACCCCTCGATGCAAAGCCTGTAATAACCCTTCACGGGTCACTCTTACGGAAAATTAAAAGGCCACTTTCGTAATGAGAACGCACTGCAGTGTAGGGTTAATCGGAGCTCAGCGCTGATAATATGAAGCAATGTGTGGGGTTTTTAGAGGATTGTATTCTTTTTTTAGGAACAAAGACTGGTAAGTATAAGATAATAAAATAAGATTGTCATTGAAAAGAAAAAATATACACAAAACATTTTGGCAGTGCAAAAAGAGGGCATTTACTAAATCAGATTAATTACAATTCAATATTTTGTTATTAATCGTCTTAAACACAAAATAACTCTCGTCCGTCGTAAGAAAAACATATATTAACAATTATTATGCCGCAGATCATAACTTAACAATGGAACGACTTTCATTTTTTTGCCATTTTAATATTTCCCTCAAGATAAAAGTTGTCCGTATTGATGAGTAGAAACCCATTTCCGGATGTATTACATGGATAACACCCTGTATGTCACATCTAGAGAATGGGACCTGCCCGAAGCAGAAAGTTATTTTCAAGGTGCACAGGACATCCAACTGTATAAACAATCTTGCTGCGAGCCTATTACTTTAAGCCCTGTCATACACACGCTTTCTTGCAATAAAATATGGAATCAGAAATAAATGCAATAACCACGATAATATTGACCATCGTAAACGAAGAACCGTTTTGCACCTACGCCCAAGTTTATGCGAGTTGATTGCCAGCGGGTTGGAAACAATATTTAAAGTAAATATTTTTATAACAGCACGATGAACAATAGATTTGGCCGGCGATGATCGAGCCATTCTTCAAAAAGCAAGGAGTTATTTGGGGTTACTGCTAGGGCTTAATTTCATAGAACTAGTTAACATACTATTATTTACTATGACTATTCTATAAACTAAAAATTGTTCTACTTCGAGAAGAGGTTGGCTTGAGACAGCCAGTATGAATGTGGGAGTAACTTTCATAAAATTGTGGAGCGCAGAGGCGTCGAAATGAAGTAATTTCATTAGCAGCATTAAGAGCCCACGGAACTAATAATATTAGCACATTTATTGTTGTTGTAGACGTAAATTTAAGGCTTTAGCGTTGCCCAACCTGTTTAGGAACAAGATTATTGTGACTTATATTTTTCTGAAAACCCATGAGTTGTTAACCTGCCAGTGAACTGCTTTCGAATATCCTCTTTTAAACTCTTCAAAATTTCTGAAAGTTGACAGCGCAAAGAACATACAAGAGTTTATTCAGTTAAGTTACTGGCGACTTTTTACGTAGCGGACAGGGAACCCTCATAGTTTCGCCTTGTCCTTCCGTCTGTCTGTCCGCGGCATAGCTCAGAGACGATTAGTACGAGAAAGCTGAAATTTAGAATAGACATACATATTAAGCACGCTGATAAAACGGTAAGATAAATCTTTCAAAAATTTTTTTATTCACCCTAAATTAGGGATGCATTTTTTTTTCGCCTATACCATAGTGTGGTGGGTATCGTTGGATTGGTCGTTTCAAAATATTACATGTGTAGCAAGATAATTTTTTGACTTACGGTTCCGTTTGCGAAATATTAAGCTTTAAAGCGCAAAAAGCAGATAAAACCCCCTCTTTCTACGGAACTCTACAGTGGCCTGACCCGCAGTTGGCCGGTTTTTTAAAGAAAAGTGAAGATTATAAACATTGATCAACTGATACAAACACATGGTAGAGCCATTGTTGTTTTTAAATGTAGAATCTTTCACTATATTTTTTTGGACTTTGAGTATCAATATCTTTAACGTATTGATTGCTATTTATTATTTACTTAGTTTTTTTTTTATAACAAGCCTTTATCAAGAGAAACCAGGTCCTTAATAAGATTCTGTTAAGAGCACTATTTTCCCTTAACGAGACAGTCTTGGCTTAGGTAATCCAGCGATAAATCCTACTCCTTCCTTAGCCGCTTAAACAATCGGTCCAATTTACATAAAAGAAAGCGTTTAATTTAGTTAGGCCCGCTTTGATCAGGTGTAGGTACTAAGGTAAAGCCGACAGAAGATATTAGAGGTACAAAACTGATAGAAATTCAAACACAAAAAGATTTCCACACTGTATAGCTGATACACTAAATTTTACACAAGCCTTTCCAAGTGTAGAGTGCTAACTATCGTACTACAAATGCAAAAGTTTGGATGGATTCATGTTTGTTACTCAATCACGCCGGAATAGTATCATAAGCAGCCTATATATACGTCCCACCCTAGGGCACAGGCCTTCTCTCATGGAGAGAGTATGGGCTTAATCACCACGCGTAGTATAGCGCAGCGTATAGTCTGTATAGCACAAAACATATGTTTAATAAATTGCACAATTTTGACGTAACTCTGTATTTGAATGGTTTTCTATTAACCACGCTTAGAACTGAAATGTATTTCTATCGTAATTGCTCTTTCAGTCTGTGTTAATCAGGAGGTCTAGAGAAATGGACACCTTGCTAGTTGAAGGCATTACTGGAGACCTCCTTTCAAAACAGCAGGTACAGGTATACCAGGCTCACTAAACGGTAACCATTACGGACCGAGATACCGGTACCGGTCATTTGTACCCGTCGCACTAAATAATTAGGCTAACTGCGGTAAACGGTTAACTCAGTAAATTTAGTCAGGTGATATTTCAGGGTTAAGTTTTGGAAATTGGGTATAAGAAACTATATGTTCTTGAAATTATATATATTTAATCGTATGAACATCTTTACTAGTTTCTTCTCAAGCTATTTAGTTTCTTCAAAAACTCACGCTTGTATCCCGAAAGAGAACGATAGAGGGTTTCTTACTCCCAGACGAACCTAAAAAGAGTGTTATAAAACCACACGCTGACCAATCTCACCAAATAAGGCGTTACCATTACAAACTGTAT
Source organism: Yponomeuta evonymella (assembly GCA_963969515.1). Classification (NCBI taxonomy): domain Eukaryota; kingdom Metazoa; phylum Arthropoda; class Insecta; order Lepidoptera; family Yponomeutidae; genus Yponomeuta; species Yponomeuta evonymella. The sequence goes on from OZ018354.1 coordinate 5,299,598, forward strand.
TACATTGTGGAGAGCCACAATTTAATTCGTCTTATCCTTTACAGTCCTGGTACCAACATTAGGGCTTTCCACACCAGCCTATCCGTCAACAACCTTTGTTAATCCATTAGTATTACTCCCAAAGCCAAACAACGAAGCACACACTCACATAGAAAGAGATTCTTCCAGCTACCTCCGAGAGCGCGCAGACAGCGATGCAACCTTGGAACCGGGGGCGGTTGAGGAAGAGACATCCTCACGTCACCTTCCGAAGAACTCCTGCCAAGTATAGAGAACCCCCTTTCCCTCGACAACGACCTACGCCTGCCAAATGGCGCGCCCCTGACCGTCGCAAACGTCTCTCCCCCCGTGAACGTTTCAAGAGGGATTGCTTCAGACTCTCTCCTGGAGTGTCGAACTGAGAACGTTCTACGAAATCCATTGGCGAAACCTTCTAGAGTGTTCCTTTTTGGACGTGGTACTTCCTCAGAGCTCAGCACAGTTATGTCGTCAAAGTCCGGGCTCCGGTAGTTTCTGTGTCTGTTCTCTATGCCTGTGAGGTCTTCCATGCCGCCGTGACGTTGTCTGAGCTTGTGGGAGCGGGTGTCTATGAAGCCCAGCTCATCGTAACTTCTGTAAGTAGAGCCAGTTCGTCTAGGGGCCGGTGGTAAGCCAGGTCTGTCGATTGTCATGTTGAGGTTCTGTGTTCTGGTTTAGAGACCTGGAGAGGAAATGTTTGGCGTTTTAAGAGGGTTTTCGGCTGCTGTTGCGAATGTTCTGAATCCTTGATGTGGCACACTTGGCTTGCGTACGTAGTTTTAAATTCCATTTGTAGCTTTGGATTTCAGTCTGCTTACCCTTTTATTTGAGAGACATTTAATTCTTGTCTTAGCTAAACTGTCAATGTTTCTACCAAAAGGGCGGTTGGTCCTTAGCAATAGCTGTTACGTGACTTATTGAAGTGAACCGTTGCCTCCTAATTTAATGAAATACGATTCTTTCGTAATTTGGTTAATTCAACCTGGTCAGAGGAACCCCCTACAACATTTTTAGTAATTATTTTCTTATTCAAAGTATTATGAAACATAACTCGACAGACTTAATGCTAAGAAAATTTCCTGCCAGCTAACGACAGGAGCTGTGGGAAAGCATTTGTTTGGAAAAACAATTCACAAAGCTTGGTTTCGCGTGCGCTACGGCAATGTCCTACCAGTTACAGCATTCGTGACTGGTGTGATTTAAATTGCTAATCATGTAATTGTTTTTGCATATTACCGCAACGGGAATGGAAGCTATCGATAATAGGGTCAATGCAGATGTTTCTGACCCACTTTGGATTCATCACAACTAGCCCGTAATTCAGCAGACAGATACCAGACCAGCATTATGTGGATAATATAGTAAAGGCAGATAATATGATAGAAAATTTGTCAAGAAATTCAGACATATCCCAGTTTTGGTGAGGTTTGATGAAGAGAGTTTTGGTCTTATCTATGATCGAAGCAAGTTCATTCAAAGTTTAGGCAGTTTTATGACTAGTGTAGATTACCTTAGTCTCTGCCTACCCCTCCAAGATATAGACGTGACTTAAGGTATGTATATTTGTAGTAAATTAAATTTAAAGGACTTGAAGGGCCATAACACATGCAATAACCTTGTTCGCTGCAAAGTTTACTCTGTTTACAAATTACGCTTTTACCGAGAGCATGTTCGGTAGCAATTCACCAGTCGAGTGGGAAAGTGATCGATTTAAAATTGGCAGCAATTGTGGTGTTACACTTACACTTAATTGGCCTACTGTTTCTTTAGCGTATAGAAATAAACGTGATTCTATTCCGATAACGTCGCTTAACTACATGAATTTGAACTACACCTACAATCGGTCAGGAAACTTTCTCTTGGGTACTGTGTCTTGAGATCAAATGCGTTGGCGTGATCATAAAATAATTCATGTTACATATTAATTATTAGGTGTCATAGTTGGGCTATATAAATGAATATGAAGTATGGCGAGTTAAGCAGCAATTTTTTGTGCTCTTGCCTTGGAAACTGCCAGGGCTTAAGGTTCTAGGTCTTTTACGGAGTGGGCCTTTTGCTAAAGAAATGCTTTTTACGCTAAAGAAAGCAAATTTGTATGCTTTTAGAAGCGTATAAATTGACAAAATCTCTCATACAGCGCAGTAATGCTGCCAGTATCAACCTCAAGCCTACGGCCTAACCGTTCGTTCCGTTCAGAAGCCACACGAGCGTGTGAACGAATAGGAACTTTTGGATAGGATATATCTTGAGGAGGTTTCTTCGAGTATGTTTGTTCGTCTCTGTGCAAAAATCATAATGTGTTAATGATATGTAAAATTTAAACGCAACATTGTCTTGCAAGAGACAACCTTAACTGCTCAGACACGAACAGTTCGACAGTTGGAAAGTGATTCGATTACCGGGCTCGAGAGTCGAGAGAGGAATCGAGCAATTATCGAGTTAAAGTTCATCCTGTGTGTTCGGTCTATTAGCAGTGACCAGGCGCCGGACTTCCATCGCTTGTGAACGCTGGCTTAACCGCGTGTTAACATGAGCATAGTTTCTTGCGTTTGAGATAGGAATATTTTTTTAAAGTATACGGGTCGGTAATTTGCGCTTAAACTCCCACTCACAGGCATCCCACAGGAGTAAATCCAGCAGCGGATAAAGAATAATCGTAGTGTAAATAAATCTTACAAATATAATTTGTTTGCTTCAACATTCACATGTCCTCCTTGGTGCGAATATCGGTCATATTGATATGTTATCGGAGTATAATCTGAATAATCGATCTTTATATACGCTCACTCTACTCAGTTTACGGCAAAAATAAAAAAGTAGATGGCTGCGTCGACTGTACACCGCTATCGTTGTCTATTTAATAAACTAACTACTTAATAACTTTAGTCTCATACTGAGTAAGTATTTCGGAAAACTTACGCTTCCTTGTCTATGGGTAATTAATACTTGGTCTACCGTTTCTCATAACCAGTCGCTTTTAGTTCCTGTATGAAAATTCTTCAGCCAATTATAATATCCGTGTGACGTGTTTTTTACGGAATCTTATTTTAAAATGGTTTAGCTTGTATGATGAATTTGGACCCTCAAAGATGAATTAAACAAGATCGTTATTGTACGCAGAAAAAACGAAAAGTCACCAAAATATGTTGGAATAATTGACTGCACTAACTAGATACTTAGCAGCAAACTTCACGTGGACCTTTTTACAGAGAAATAACGTCAAGAATTGACTGTCATAAAGGTATAAGTTGCGTGCCGGAGTTTCAAGTTGGAGGCAAAAAAGTTCGATTACAAAATCATTCTTTTTTGTTTCTTTCAACAGCAACAATATCCCATTTGAAGGGCCCAACTAGCTCGTGACAATTTTCAATTACAGATTGGACATGCTTCAATAACAATACAGTCCGCACAAACGTGCAAGTTTATTTGGCGATATTTTGGAACTTTTAATGTTTTTTCGGGTTTACTTACCTGACTTTTTGTCGGATGAACCCGACCAGTGGCTTATTTTATTAAGAAAAAAGTCTATTACAGAGATAAGCTCGCCTTGGTACATGTTATTTCTTATATAATGTTCTGTTATATATTTTGTAAACAATAAAGTATAATAAAAAATCATAATAGTGAAAGAAGCTAATGAATTAGACAGTATTTTTTTTGCAATGGTGTCACAATGGTTAACTTAGAAGGATTGTAGAGCAGATGAACGGACGTACAGCAAAGTGATCTTATAAGGGTTGACGGACGTACAGCAAAGTGATCTTATAAGGGTTGCGTATTTTCTTTTGAGATACGGAACCCTAAAAAAACCAGCATTGTCGTCTATCTCATTTCATATTTTCAACTGAAAAATGCTTGAACTCTAATTGTAGGGCTCTGATATGGTCAACTAAGCATGCCTTAAGTAATGGAGATTTCGGAAGCATTGGACAACACCTTACACACTAATTTTGCTTAGAATAATATTACCTCGAGTGCAGTTTCGCTGACCGTACTTGTTCCGGTTATGTAAACACAAACCATAACACTCGATCATGGAGTTGAACAATTTAGAGAGAAAGCCTCTAGAAATAAGGCGATGTAAAAGGACCTGCGCTCGGCAAACATGACAACGCCATAACCGATCTTGTCACAAACAACCATCTAACTACCGTAACCGGTTAGTTTATTTCGTTTGATAACCGTGAGATTTCCTGTGTAGCGCAGGAAATTAAGAAAGTCAAACAGTGGGTACATTTTGTCAGATAAAGTAAAAAACAAGAAGAACGTCGGATGCTCAACGGATTAGCAAACTGAAGTGGCAGTGGGCAGGTCTGCCGCAGGAGCGATAACCGTTGGAGTAGACTGGTTCTATGGAGACCGCGGATCGGCAAACGTAGCGTAGGACGCCCTGTGATCAGGTGAAGCGACGACATTCGCAAAAAGGCGGGCAGTGACTGTAAAGGAAGAGCAGACGATCGGGCTCAATGGTGTGTCTTGGGACACCGGCTGATTATGATGATGACGATGAAGAAGAATGTAAGAAAGACTATGATGCTCGGCACGGTCACCAAATCCGTAACGACCTAACTCCGGAGTACTTTGTGTGTCCTATGTGCAGTAGGGGCTGCTGGTTCGGAGCTACCGCTCCCGAATTGGACTTATTAGTCATAACAAAAAGAGGAACTCTTAAGGTACTGCTTCTTTAAGACTCCAATTGAAAAGAGCACAATGGTGGTATGATGAATATTGAATTTGTGTCAAAAACTTCAAAGTGTATTTCTCAAACATTGACTGTCTCGTTGGTCTAGAGGTAAAATGTTTGACTACTAAGCCGTGCTTTGATTTGTACAAATGGGTTCGGTCGTGTAGTTTTTTTTTAAATATTTGTGATGTCCTTGCTTGATTATCATATCACAGGGTATACTAGTTGGGGACCAGAACAAGTGATTGTATTATGTGGATATTTGCCAATATAAACATCGGGCTCACCATCTAAAAATGCCCGCTGGTGGCACCATTAGCACGCCGTAAACACTCAAACATTACAATTTTAGCCCTCGTAATCACATCCACCATTAGGTCTTGCTTAAACAAGTGTGAGGCATGACTGATGTGTTATTAAACATCGCTGGCCGCAGGAAGTTTATGATTCTGACACGAAAACTCCGGGTATTGTTTTAGGTGTTGGTTGAAATCGGGGATTTCGGGTATCGAAAGGAAGTGGGAAGTCCCAAGGCTGGTGAAATCACAAAACTATTAGTACGAGTATCATAACAATATACAGTGCTGTGTATACAAAGAGACTGAGTGGTGTTCAATGGGCAGACCAATAGACAGACGATTAGACGATATTGAAGGGCCAATGGATGGACCATATTTTTGTGGGTGATGTGATGGTAGGCCATACGGAAAGGGATAGTGGGATGTAGCAAGCCGATGATTACGATCTGGAGATAATTGGTTTTGTTATATACTAGTACATAAAGTCTCGCCTGTATCTCGGAGGGGTAGGTAAAGACCAGGGTTGACCAGTTGCCACTAGCAACCAACATACATAAACTCATGCCTGTATATACCGGAGGCATAGGCAAATACCAGGACTTGCCGCTTGTCCCAATCCTGACAAACCTCTTTAATAATTAGTAAAAGTAAATACATAAATAGCGTTTTGATTTGACATGTTGATTTGATCCATTAATTTTTATAGTTGACTGAGTTGTTGAAGTCAGATTGTCTGCCTACTGATTTATCTCACAATAGGCGTCAGTACAATATATGTTAGGTATGAGTCAAGCAGTTTCTCTCGATCAATAAGATAGCACTTGATAAAGAAAATAAGTACTGTCACTTGCAACAAAAGAATAACTTCACAAGCGCTTCGCAAAGCAACAAATGAACTCGCAATCGGGTCAGCAGAACAAAAGGGGAACCAGGGCTCACGGCAGAAACTGCAGAGTTGCTACTTACGACACACAAGAACATGTATCAGAGAGATCAGAAAACAATATTAAATGATACATGCATGTGATGGGGGCTACTCGGTGTGGAAGTCTATTGGTACGTCAAGATCTAGGAGTCTAGGACTGTTTTCATGTGCCTCTATGGTGTACGTCTCCACTGTAGTAGAGTGTTTGACATTTTCAAGGGAGTGTTAGCATTTTTCAGCAGAGTTCCTAAGATTTACCTGCAATAATGCAGGAAGCATAAGCTTCTTGTTTTGGGTCCTCCTAAATGCTGGTGAAATAATTTTTCAAGTAGGATAAGTAGTTGTAGCGATCACCCTTTACATACAAACTTATATAATTTTCCTCTTTATAATATCAGAACAGTAATATCTCGAACATACGCGATAGGTGAGACTGAGCGATAAGTCGGGCTACAATTTCGCATATAAAAATATATATACGTAGATCTTGTTGGAGTAATGCTAAGCGTTGATTCGACTACTCTGAACATAAATGTTAGCTGAGCATTAGCGTGGGGCAATAAGAGTATAATCGATAGTGGTATACGTAGATAACAATACCTAAAAAAATACCAGAAATTCGCAAAAATTCAAGCGCAAATTTCTTCTTAACATAATAATATGTTGCATTGTTTTAGCTATATTAAGTCACAGAGTAGAGGCCCACATTGAGTAACTTCGTGTATGATCCAAATAAGGAGCGGGCAAAGGAGACCGGAGTACGTAATCGCGACTTCATAACGTACGCCTTTAGCCACATCGACTTCGTTTGCTTATGGGTTTCATGCCCTGTTCCTAAGTGATCTATGATTTTTTGTAAAAAATATACCTAGATGAATACATTCATGATCGTCTGCTTAAGGATACCGCGGACAGTTTTAGAGTGATCCAGAAAATTTTAGTTACCCAAAATAATTACAATAAAAGAAATATTTATTATTTATATAAATATTAATATTTGAAAACAGAAACAGAATCAGAATCAGAACTCTTCTAACTAAAAAAATCCTAGGTCTTGGATGTTTACATGTTTGTGATGTCGTTGTTTCTGGTGCCCACGACACAGGGTATCCTGGTGTGGGACCAGAAGCAATGTATGTAAATGTCAATTTAAAAATAAAAAGTTAAATTCTGTGTTAACTGTGTTAAATTCTGTGTTAACTATAAAAAAAATATAATAGATAAAATTGGAGTAGGTCGAAACAGGTACGCAAAAAAGTGACTTAAATCAGAAATTTCTCGCAGTGGAGTAAAAATATGATGATTGCAGAATACAAATGATCTCTTCAAGTGCCGGATTGCCTGCCATGGGCAGGAAAAAACACGCTTGAGTGGCAGCTGCCCTGTGGAAGCAGGCTGCAGTTTTAGGTTGTTGTTTTAGGTCTTCTAGTGTTGTTTTCAACATGTGCATAGTATGACTGTGCATTACCAGTCACGCGTTCTGTGGCGCTAAAATGTCAGTATTTGACAATTAATGTATGTATTAGAAAGTAACGACTTTTGATGTTTGAAATGCGTAACTCGCGTCATCGCTGTCTAGCGTAAGCCTACCTAGCGTAGGCTGCAATTATCTGTGGTGGCACATCAACCTTTATATGCGTGCACTCTACTCAGTTACATTACGAGGAATTTTGCTATTAACTAAAGTGTAAAGGTTGATGCAGCCGAATAATTTGCAGCCGGCCTGAAGCAACCGTCAGATGAAAAAAAATCGAGAATTTCGCTCAGTGGTCTCAAATATCAAAGAAGGTTTTGTAATCGTTATAATTTATTATTTTTAAACCGGAATGTAGCATATGGCGTCCGCCATGTATAATTATGGAACCATTCGGAAGAAACCAACTAAAAATATTCAATAAACAGGACATAATAATTATACAAGTAACGGAAGTGAATTTAATTTATGTTTGAGATTATGAATTATGAAAGAGCATTTTAAACCCAGGCCTCTTCTACTAGGACATTGTCAAATAGGCAACTCATCATATTTATTTAAACTATTAATGAAAGTTAGACTCTGTCTCTGAGAAAAAACCATCTGTATTGCAAAGAAAACAATTTCTTTTAATGTTCCACTTATGACGCGGAAATTTGCCTAATTACACACCTAGCGATAGTGCTAAGTGCACACTATGGCAGTTTAACACAAAATTAACCTACAGCCTCAGGTGTTAAAGGGCACATTAGATTGGCACGAGTGGAACAGTTAAATTTGCGAAATGCTTGCGTATTCAATGAGTCAGTTTATGCACAAAATGATAAAGAGTCGGTTGTCTCTCGTTTCGGGCAATTTGTATCGGCAGGTAGACTGCCAAAATTCCAACTGAAATGACAACTAGACTAAGACCTGATGGTCTTTAGGTGAGTATTATTTCTAGGAAAAGTTAGGTCTTTCCCGACTGGAACTGGTCGCATGCTAATAAACACTTGATAATTAAACCGCTGGGCGTGCATGTATCATGCAAGCGTTTGTTATTGACAGAATGCTTGTGTGAGATAATTATTAGCGAAAATTAGTGTAGGGAGAGTTAGTTGGAACGGTACAGTCGGCAGAACATCAACCTTCACACAGGTGCACTCTAGTAGGTACTTACAAGACCTTCAAGTTTTTAGTAACATATAACGTAGTAGGTATTACCGACGGCTACCTAGCTCACGGCCTGTTACTTTAAGGTTTTCAATTGTAGGTTTTAATTAAAGACAGAAAGAAAGAAAGTCACAAAAGCACACAATTAAAAAAATACGGAATCTGTATACCTAATAACAACAAGAATGAGAAAAAAATATAAAGAACCGGCGAAGTGCGAGTCGAACTCGCACACAAAGGGTTCTGTACCATTATCTATACAACATTTGAATTTCAAGCGTCTACCTCTTGCCGTTATGAATATCGAGCAAAAAACGGCAAAAAACACGTTGGTTGTATGGGAGCCCCCCCTTCGATATTTATTTTATTCTGTTTTTAGTATTTGTTGTTATGGCGGCAACAGAAAATAAATCATCTGTGAAAAATTCAACTGTCTAACTATCACGGTTCATGAGAAACGGTCTGGTGACAGACGGACGGACAGCGGCTTCTTAGTAATAGGGTCCCTTGCCCTTTGGGTACGGAACCCTAAAAACAATAATCTAACGAAAAAATTATGAAGGAATTGGCAATGTTAATGTTTTTTAGTGTCGTGGACGTATCACATGACGAAGAACTATTGGATAAACATGGGACTTGGGAGCATAAAGATTGCAATACATACAATATTGTACTTATATTAATAAAGAAAAAAAAGTATTCATTTAGATCTAAACTATTTGTTTAGGTAGTTCTATCTGTATATTTTTTCCGAATAGGGGCGACATTTTCTGAAATTCAGGTTGACGCCTTGTTTAGCAACAGATGTTACTATTTACTTTTTGATAAATCTAGATAGATAGATAGATAAAGAACACTTTATTGTACTTAAAAATGGAAGTAACACAGATATTTCTCAACCTAAAAGTTCAGATGGCGGCCTTATCACTAAGAGTGATCTCTTTCAGACAACCTATATGTATCTAGCATAATTCTAATTTAAGAATCACCTTGTATGATTTTTCCGAGACAAATATTTTTTTCTTATTATATTATTATTATTTTGTTTCACCCTGTAGAGTCAAACAACCCGCGCGAACATTGTTTTTCCATCACAGCGGGGCTTCGATTCGAATGAAACGAAATTGGGAAATGGAATTAATGAAATCCCTGCATTGTACACAATATCCTTTTAATTGAGAGGCAATCACATCGGAATGCTCTGCAAGGCTCTCGTTACAGTATCATTGTCATTTAAATTGATTCGCGTGACACGTTTTAATATCAGCACAATTACTGTCATTAACTCGCCGGTAAATAGTCGATAAATCGACGACAACACTGGTAATTTGCGATCGTGGTCTTTAATAGTATGACACCTTTGTTTTTCTCGCTTACCGATTGTTTTAATTGCCTAGGTACAATACAATGTGAGTTGACTGGCTTCCGTGACTCTCCAACTGTTTCTGTACTGAGAATGTTACGCTATACCACACGCAATAAGAGCTGTTATGGAGTAACTAGCCGTGGGGTCCACCGAAACAAGAAAGTTTACGAGACAAACCTCCTTGGTCTCTCCGCTAACGAGCCAAGGTCGACCACAGCCATCCATCAGCCGCGTGGAGAAATGCGCGGGCGCTGATAGCGTTAAATTACATCTAGCTACTGCCTACATCGGTCTGATGGGATTTTGAAGACTTTATGGTCATGGACATAAAGGCTAGCTTTCAATCTCTACAAGTGTTACAGCTGAGTGGTGTTAGCGCTGCGGATAGACTGTTTACTTTACATTACTGAGGTCTTGGGTTCGAAACCCGGCTGTAGATATCGTGAGAAGTTTTTAATGCATTTTTTATTGGAACCATCAATTTCAGTGTCCGAAGTACTTATATATCTTAGCAACTGAAATCGTCGATACGCGGTGGGTATGTAACTAGGTCCAATTTATCTCTTTTTGAGAGGCAGACTAACTTGAGAACAATTCTAGCTAGATGATGGACAGGTTGTAATAGTAAAAGTCAGCTTGCCTAACACATTATGGCATCCTGTGAGCTTCTTTGACTTAATCCACAGGACAAAAATGTTACAAAGATACAAAGCATTTTGTAAAGAGTTTTTTATTTATAAAGAGGTTTTACTTCTGAGACTGCTCTTAATAAAAAAAAGCAACTTGTCATCGCACTTAAGAGCGATCTCAGAAGTAAGAGCGCTTTGTTAATATGGACCTGGATAATAATTAATTTTACTGAAAATTACTCTTCGATTTCAAAACAACCATTAGATTGTTGGATCTAGAGCTAAAATCCGGTCGCAAGCGAAGTGGCCCACTGTACTGTAAAGTTGCGGTAAACAAGCGATGGGTGATGCTCTTCGGATAAAACAAAAACAATGCGGACATAAAACCCGCGGGGAAAGTTTACTCTGTGTTTACTCGATCAATGGCGAAGGCTTATTTCGAAGTAGGCCACTACCGAATTTAGCGAAATTTATTTGTGCCCTTGCACCTATTAAAGAAAAAACTATAAATAAACAGTAACGAGACTGACTGACAGACAGACAATTGTCAGTCTGGCCTAGAAATTGAAATTTTGAGGAAGAAGGGCTGGTAAGGGACGACCCAGACAGACAAACTTCGACCAAATAAGGAATGTATTAGCAAAGGGCAAGATAAAAGGTACCCGAATCCGGCGTGCGTGCATGCAACGACTAATGAATGTTGAGGAAGCGAAAGTGATCTGTCAGGATCGTAGCAAGTGGCAGTCGCTTGTCTCTGCCTACCCCTCTGGGATACAGGCGCGAGTTTATGTTATGTTATGTTATGTTAAGTATTCCTTGTTTACCCTCGGGGTAATGTGCGGTAGGGTTTTTGAAATTCCTCAGCAACAAGGTATGAAAAGGTGTGGTAACATTGGTTGAAGAACGAAGTACGAAGTATTTTTTTATGGCTCGCGATGCTCATACTTAGTAATATATTAAACAGGTCTAACCGCGATTGATTATTAGGTAAAATTTAATTACCTTTGTTTCCCGACGTTTCGGCAACTGTACTCGCCACTTCAGTCTACCCGTGACCACGGCAGCTGCAACGTTGCGGAAACGTCGGGAATCAAAGGTAATTAAATTTTATCTAATAAATAACCGCGGTTAGACCCGTTTAATATACCTATTACTAAGTACGCAGTAGCAGGCAAAAGCTAGTTCCTCACAATAATATACCATCAACCCTGCTTGTGAATTAAAAACTGGAAAATTGAGAAAAAAGATTCTCGAATGGACATTACGAATTGGCAAACTCAGCGTTATTAGCTTTTTGGACCGATGATCGGAGGCATATACCACGGCTGGATGAAATAGGCCGACTACATAAAGAAGTGGCCTATGGACGAATGTGGACTGATGGATGGGATTGAACTTATTATCCTAATTTTGGTTAGATCTAACACGCAACCGCCTCTGAAAGTCGCAGTTACTTGACAGAGGTTCCCAGAAGCCCACGCAAAGAGAAAGTCATCTCAATTAAGCAGAAAACAAAAATAAACGAAGGCTGTTTCGTTAATAACACATTAAAACAACCATACGTATGTATGAATGTAATTGATTCACGAAAACGGACGTGGCAAGACAGTCCAAGTGCCGGTTCACTTGGAAAGGCAGACTCCATTTTGGGATCATCCTGTGGCGCTCGCTGACACTTTAACTACAGGGGAGCTTAATAAGTTTCATTCACTTATTATTCCCACCCACTCAAGCCTGATATTTACGGTTTGAACTGGCAATTAATTAAAATATGAAACAATACTGAATTTCATGCGATAGCTTTTGAAGTGACTGTTTTTTTTTGTGTAGCCTATATTTGTCTCACTGCAGGGCACAGGCCTTCTCTTAGAGAGAGACTACGGGCTTACTTACCACGCGTGCCCACAGCGGGTTGGTAATTTCAAGCACTGAAGTATGTGAACACCTCAGGACTCGGGTTTCCTCACGGTGGTTTTCCGTCACCGTTAGCGAGTGTTATTGCTACTACAAATTCACAAATGTGCGTAACCTGGAAAACAAAGTCATTGGTACATGCGCCGGGGTTCGAACCCACGACCTCCCGAATGTGAGGCCGGCGTTCTACCGCTCCGCTACCACCGCTTGTGACGGTCTTAAAATAGTAAAATTGCTGAATCTACTTTATATGATAAATCTTTAAAAGCAAAAGTGTGTTTGTTGTTTCGTCCTTCTGTGAAGCAAAGCAACAGATAGATTTTTTTGCATGAAGACAGTTGGACTACTTTTTTATGCCCATCTCACGCAAACGAAGGGGATCGCAAGAACCGCTACTCTGTAACAGAAGATAAGACACAAAAACAAATACCTAGACTGTAACTGCAGCTTTCCAGTACTTCACAATGCAAGGGTAACCACATTTTGGTATGACACCGACATTTTGGTTATAGTTCGAAGATTTACCTATGTTACCCCACGCGTGACCCCATATGGTGCTAAACGAGTACCACTAACCAAACAAAGTCGCTAAGCGATTCAGCGTGTTCCGGAGTAATGTTACAAAAAAAGAAAGACATTTATGTTAACAACGAGACACGTCACAGAAAAAAACAAACAGATAACAACATAACATAACATAAACTCACGCCTGTATCCCTGAAGGGTAGGCAGAGACCAGGGACTGCCACTTGCTACGATGCTGACAGATCACTTTCGCTTCCTCAACATTCATTAGTCGTTGCATGCACGCACGCCGGTTTCGGGTACTTTTTATCTTGCCCTTTGACAAACAGATAAGTGACATAATTTGAGGCAACGCCGCGCCTAACCAGCGTGAACCTGTAAGTGTGCTAACACTTCACCATGTACCTAAGGCTACGACAATCATATGAAAATCCCACATAACAATAATATAATATAGGACATTTTAAATATGATTTTGTACATATACCTAATTATCTTGTAAATAATAGTATATTTTGACATTTTACATATTGTTTTAATTTAATTCAATGGTGAATTGTGAAGAAACTTATTTCTATCCTACCAGCTTTAACTATGTACCACTTTTCGAGCAAATAAACTATTTCATTTCATTTCATTTGAGGTCCTAGAGTCTCCATATTTCTCGACAATGGGTCAAGGTGCAAACACGGCAAGGGTCATCCATCAGCGTTGTGAAAGCGGGCGCTATCGATAGCCCTTTATCACCGGTGGGGTATCCGCGGATACTGGAGAGCTCTCGACACGCAGGGCTTCCGGGGATACTGGAAATACAGGCAGTTTGGGTGTATTTCTATGTTTGTGACGTCCATGTCTGGTGACCATGGCACAGGGTATCCTAGTTTCGGACCAAGACGAAGTGATTGTGTTGTGCGGAAGTTATTATTATTATTCATCTTCTAAATGTGCCTCTCCACTAATGGAGGTTGGCACAGTCAGTATTACTGGCGCTCAATATGTCCCTTTCTCTTGTTACCTTTTTTAATCCTTTTCCTACTGTGCAGGGTTTACGGCAGCTTCAAGAAATTCTTTCGTTTTCCTACGACGAAATAGTAGATTGTACAACAAGGGCTTAAAGTGATCCATTTTTATCCGAGGCAATTTATTGGTCCGAGCGCGGCAAGGACCAATGTAGTCGAGGACAAAAATGGACATTAAGGCCTGAGTTATACACTCCGCTTTTCACTTCAATTGCGAGGAAAATTTCGGACGACAAAATAGTCGTACAGTGAAAGAACATAAAAAATAACCAATTCCCGCCAACTTATTTTGGAATGTTTCTTTTTTTAATTTTTACCATGTGAATTTAGACTTAGATAGGTACTTGATTTCTGCCAAGTCATAAAAACATTTCTGCGCATTTTTAAACAATAATCAACTCCAATTTTATCTTAGTACATTAATTTAATTATAGAAAATGTACGGAATTCAAATAATTAGAGCAAGAATAAAATAAAACAACAAGTTTCAGTATTCTATGAAATTTTACTGCTCAATTAAATTGTGCAATATATTTTGACTCTGTTTGGCTGTTGAGCCTCATTATCTCAGCTTTAAAAGAAAAAATTACTTTCGACTTAAAGTCGAACTTTACGAGCATTAGAAGTGGAAATATGAATTTAATCTTCTCTGAATTGCTAAAAACTGTACTTAAGATACATTTTATAAATATAGTTGTATATGGTGTCATAAGATGGTTTTAATTTTTTTATAGTCTCTAGAGGTATCATACCACTCTAGTATCTGCGATTTTTTTTACTTTTATCTTAGAGAATCAGTTCTCTAAGATAAAAGTGAAAAAATAAAGTGTTCAACTATCTACTTTAACCCTATCACGCCAATGATAGTTAAGTTACAATTAGGACTTTAAATTAACAATCAAAAGAGTTTATAAAAACATGATTTCCTTAAAACACTCCTCAAATGTAGTTCAACTGCGTTTAAGGAGCAATTTTTTCGTAAAAGACAGTGGTTTTCAATGGCTTCTTGCATTTGCAGAATCTAGGTCACTTTATCCGAAAGCCCCGAAAACATTATACTCGTAGTTCCTATTTCAGAGCTCTTCCTGAACGTTCCTAAACACAGTGCGAACTGTTTTAACTCAATTTGAACGTTCGCATAGGACGGTGCGATACCATTTAGCACTGTGGTGTCAATATCCGGGTACGTAACAGTTACATTTTTAACTCTGTTAGTTGCTGTTAGCAAACATTGAGTCCTTGACAAAGTATGTTACAAGAATTGGCATGCACAGTCGATAGCACGACAACCTGTACATGTGTGCACTCTGGGCGACTTTGCGATGAAAATGAAAAAGTCGACCTGCTCTCCATTGGGGCCTCAAGTCTAAGGCGTAGGCACTGCAGTGTAAATAAGACACTACCAATTTGTCTAATCCGTGTGGCGCCGGATTAAGAATGGCGTCACTCCATTTTCTCCCGTGGATGTCGTAGAAGGCGACTAAGGAAATACATTACCAAGAGACGGGCAGCAACGTCTTCCTGAGATTCCAACCCCATACTGCGATTGCCAACCCGCCTGCCAAGCGTGGCGATTATGGCAAGACCCCTCATGGTTATGAAAACCACGAGGGAGGCCTGTGTCCTGCTGTGGACGTCAAGGGGCTGATGATGATGATGATTTTATCTAATGGAAGCTTTATGCTTGAAATATTATTGGATCGTCCTTGGATTACTGACTAACTAATTTAAAAACTAGCCTTTTTTTACAGCCGCTTTATCTTTGTTCATACGGAGTTCTCTTCGGTAAGCGCAGTCAAAAATAGAGACCCCCTTAGCTGCTATGTAAGGGAGTCTGAAGGACTGTTTTTACATGGATAATACAGTCAGTCCATGCCTTCCACACGGGCTAGATTTAACCAACCGACTGTCTTTTGTTTCTGTCGCAAGACGCCTCGATTTTAATTCGTAGTTGTGTTAAGAGTGACAGGGCGAGTATATTAAATATATTTGCATACATGAGTCCTACTTTATGTTTTATAGATGCCCATATTGAATATTCCCAGAAAGTAAATCCACAGCCAGATTAAACAAAGGCCACAAAACCTGTGTTTTGGGACGGGCTTTTCGTCCATTTGCGCTAACAATGATATACATTGCCTTTTCGGCGGACAAAGGAATTTCAAATAACTGTCAAACCGGCTCACGTCAAGGGAAATCTCGTTAAAATTGGAAGGCAGGCGCGAAACACAAGTGGCCTCCATTCACACAGCTGTAGAGGGATGTAGCTCGCTAACAAAGAACCTTTTATGTCAGCTTTTGGGTCATGCATGTGACATTGGTGGAATCAGAGCGACAGGCTCTCGCATTTATGTCAGTTAGTCGCGGTGTAGTTTTGGTTTGGTTAAATAAAAGGCATTGGGCGCCGTTGATTAGAATTCGAAAAACCGCTAGATAATTTACTTAGGTACAGACAGTGTAATTTTGTTGCAAAGTCACCCGTAATGTAACTGAATAGAATGCATGCGTGTCAGGGTAGACGAAGCGAAAGACATGCTTTGGAAGAGCATTGGATGGCTAAAGGTTGAAGAAGGGAGATATAGATAAGCTTGATGTAGGTACTGTTGACTATACAGTCAGTTACATTTTTGTTGCAAAGTCGTCTGTAACGTAACTAAATAGAATACACAATAGGCAATGGTCGATATGCTGTCGAATGAAGTCAAATTAGAATAATTAAAACTGGGGCATGATTGTGACTCACGTCATGTGTGCGACTCCCCCTTTTCCGAGTACAATCAAGCAACACACTATTTACATAAGCAGCTAAGCTAAAGGCTAGCTAGTTAGCTCTATATACAGGGAGTAACAAACTCCCATTATACTCATACATTCAGAGTGGAGGGTTCTAGGCCTCAAACTTTACGACAATCTTCAATATCATGAAAAATGTTCCAGCTATACCCAGAGGTTATGAAAACCACGAAGGAGGCTTATGTCCTGCAGTGGGCGTCAAATGACTGATTTGATGATGATGATGATGATGATACCCAGTGATAGTTCAAAACATAGATGTCTAACTAGCGCTAAAAAATAACCCCACGTTCAATTGTGGAAAGGCGGGCGGGGCTTGTCAATTGTGTTATAAATCGGAGCGAGTTCAGTATTACCCCGAAAAATATTTACACACCTGCCATCGTCAGACCGCCATCTTGCGAAGTACATAGATATTTCGACGGGTTATATCAATGGCTTGACGTTTTTGTATAGTACAACCAATCATCAGTTATGCGGTTATTTCATCATCATCATCAGCCACTTGACGCCCACTGCAGGACATAGGCCTCCCTCATGGTTATCATAAGCATGAGGGGTTTTGCCATAATCGCCACGCTTGGCAGGCGGGTTGGCGATTGCAGTATGCTATTAAAATCTCAGGAAGATGCTGCTGCCCGTATCCTGGTAATTTATTTCCTTAGTCGCCTTCTACGACATCCACGGAAGGCAATGGAGTGACGCTATTCTTAATCCGGCGCCACGCGGATGCGGTTACTTACTTTCGCCCAATGATCGTTCACGTCGTGACGTATGACGCACAGAATGAACCAATCACAGAGTAATTTACTCTACAGCACATCTTGCGCTCATCTCATTGGTAATCGAGAGACTGGGGCCGTTTTTGAGTGTGAATTTTGTAGGGAGAAAGACTTCTATGGTATTTTTATTCGTGGGCTTTAACAAACTAACCTACGGCATTATTATGTGTAGATTAACTGATATTTTTTCGCGTATTCGAAGTATTCCCCAGAGTAAAAGTTGATCGTATTGACGAGTAGGAGCTCCCATTTTCTAATGAAAATTTTCAAGATATTTAAATGGTAAATATTCTAAGATAAGTGCATCTAAGCACTTAGATGTAACATCTAGTAACATCTAAGTGCTTATTTGTCGAAAAACAACTTCAAAAAGAAAGATGAAACTCAAGCCAAAATGCACCAAAAAAAAGCGGCCTAATTTTTTGCGTTTAGAAAGTCGATCATCATCAATGTTGTTACAGTAACGTCCGCCTCAAAATAATACATTAGACTACTTTGTACTGTCAGCCTAGCAGTTAAGTTTACGTATTGATTGTATTTTGACCTCTATTCGAAAACAATAGAAATTGTTTTAATGTTATTTGTCGAATACAAAAACTAGATAGGGAACTACTCAATCAGTGAGAAGATCGACACAGGTTAACTCTACGTCGATTCGGCAAAAATACTCGAATCATTATTGTTATCACCAAGTGCCATTAGAAAGTAGAAAGCACTAATAAAAATTTAGTAAAACGTTTCGGCCGATTCAGCGACCTAAATGCAAAGGTCAATCAAGGTATACCACAGCTGGCAAAGGCCTCCCTTTACCTCACACCTTCTTATCCTCAGTGACCTCGTACCATCCTGACTTGCATGTATTTCAAGCCACTGTTACATATTAACATACATACACTTATATAAATCCTGTCTGTGTAGTACGCTCTGGGCGAGGCCTACTCGTATGTCTGGAAGAGGACGAAAGGCTGTGTCTCCGCGATAAGAAATCGGTTTCAATTCCAAAATTTACACAAACCCACGCCACGGTTCAAAAGATGCCACTTACCACCATCCTCACCACATACCAAAATCTAATAATATCTGTGATCCGGACATACCTCTTTCGTCTGTTTCAAAAAACTTGCCGTTGAGCATTTTAATATGCATTGATTGCAGTACGATGATTAATCGAGTTTTTACGTCTCACGATTGTTTGTGATCGGTCAGCGCCGGATTTGGGTCTGTCTCTGTCTCGCTCGTCATAGATCGTCCGTTGACATCGAATACGGAAAATAGTGAAGTTGGACATATATGTGGGTTCCGTAGAATTATGACTTGATAACGTTAATAACTACAGTCCTAGCAAACCCGGGCTTGTACGTTCTACATCTGGGCCTCGTTTCATAAAACGACAAATAACTTGAAATATTCAGTAATTTTCGCCAAACTAAAATGGTTGGGTGAAATACACTGACAGTTGTTAGTTTATTACTAAAATAGTCGAAATATTTTACGAATGAATGAATGATCTCGCACGACGAGAACTTATAATTCGTAAAAGGGTGAAGGGTGAATTGAAATAACTTACAGTAAAATAATATACAGCATATTTTTGTGCATTATAGCAAATAAATGAAGTGAATTATTTATAACAATAATAGCTGCCACACAACCTAATCTCTTATCTTAGTCCCTAACTAGAATGAATACACCATTAGAACTCATTTCTCACCGGCTCATCTCTAGTTACTTGCGGGTTAACCGCGTATAGCGTTACGGATCCCCAAAAAGTCTGATAATAATGGCTTTAACTGTACCCGTAGTAGTAATGGCGAAGGCTGAGCGAATTACATTTGATGGATTGGCATGTCGAACCACGCCACGGAACGCATGTAATTCTATTGTGGACACGGCTAATGGTCTCCACACACATGGTAATTCTTACTAGGGTTATCAGCTGCTTTGAGATGCAGTTATGTCAGATAGAGGGATTTCTTTCAAATTTGGAGGTATTTCTAATCTCGATGGGATGTTTGGAATGACCGGAAAGCTTGGAAAACCATGAGAGAGGCCTATATCCTGCAGTAGGCGTCAAATGGCTGATGATGATGATGACGATAATGGGATGTTTGGAGAAACAAAAGCTTTGGGGCGATTTTCGGGGGGGAAAATTTGGGTTAAAGGTTTTGTTAACAAATTTCCTTTAATTGAGTCCCTGATAAAAAGTAATGTGATTGATATGTTTTGCTCTTAAAATTTTATTTAGAGAAATGAGAAGAAACAGATTTCTTTTCAAATCACACAGCCTTAAAACGACCTACAAGAGAGAATTAAAGAATACTCGAAGAATGAAGATGGTGAAGATTTAAGAGTTGATGAGTCCATGTGATAAAACGATAACAAAGCAAGACCGTACTGTGGTTATACGTGTTTTCGATCTTTGATATTTATTCCCTGTCATCTTCACTACGTACACGTCACTATCTACATACGTCTAACTTTAACTTAAGTGTCGAGGAGATGAGATGACCGACTCTATTTGTACCAATCAAACGGCCAATTTCTGAACGATATAAATATTTTAATGGTCTCGTATTAGTGATCAAATATACGCTTGTACGCGAGCTTAACGTCTGTAATAAATCAATTTATAAACATTTGACTTGATGAAAATATTGTTCGAACCTTAGGCCGCATTGAAACACAGTTCCGTTGAATTATAAACTCTATCACAACTACAGTAAGGTCTGCACAGGTTACTTTAAGATGAAGGGGAGTGCACAAAGTGGTTTTAAACACTGTGATTCAAAACCTGAAAGAGAAATTATTTGATCGTTCAATCGATTTGATACGTGCAATTTAGAAATTTTTAATGACAAATTGAGTTTGCATTTCAATTACTGGGTTGGTTCACAACACAGTTGATTCAAGCATATTTTGCGAGACACTGACTGGAAAACCTGTTCAAAGTCCAGTTTATAACTATGTAGTCAACATTTTTGTGGTAAGTAGAGTCGATGAAAATACTAATAACTTCCACACAACACAATTACTTGTCCTTATCCAAACTAGGATACCGTGTGCTATGATATTCGAAGTTCCTGTCTATTTGCTAATAAATATCGAGCAAAATCGTATGGTTGCTGATTATGCCTTGTTTATTTCACGACCGTAAAAAAAATCACGCTTAACCTAAATTCAACTATAACTTCCGCGATAAGAAATCGGTTCCAATTCCAAAATTTACAGGTTCAACAGCCTCGGACTCTATTTGATTAGAACCCGCGTTTTTTGATGTATTTGGGGATTTGGTTACATCCTGTGTATTAAAATGTGCGAACGAGACGTGTGCGAATTCGTATATCGAACGCGTTTCAACCAAGGGAGTTTTGCCCTTCCACTGTCGTGGCCAATGCCCATACATAGTAAAATGTTACGTTTGGGTAACCGAGCCCAAAATTGCTCCCATACTATACTCAGCTGACATTTAAATAAATACCGAACGAGTTAAATGTAGCCTCCTTTTATTGTGCACGTTTAGCTACTGAGGAAGGTTAAAAATTCAGCAGGATTTTAGCCTAGTGATCAGTGACTTAAGGTTCATTTTAGCTGTGTTTAAATTCGCCATATCGTGAAGTTCACCTAAGCACTGCCCTTAGCGTGCTTGAAATAAACACGAGAATGGAACAAAAAGTTATTCGACAAAGAAACACAATAATTTAAATGGCCGTAATTTGAAACGGAGCTTCTTTATGTGAAAGTTAAGTGTATAATTATTTACGGCGAAGTTGAGATTAAAATACCAAGGGGACACCAAGTTGTGTGTCACGAACATAAGTGAAGAGTTCGCGTATTTTGTGGAAAATCGTAAATTAGTAAAATGAGAGAGAGTAATGGCGTAGCAAATACTGCATAACAGTAAAACAGTTGTTACTAGCTATCAAACTAACCTTCAATGCCTGACTGTTGAAATACCAAAGTCAAGAAGAAATCAATAAATAAAAAAATAATTTCAACGTAACTAATTTACATTCTATTAATGTATAATGGAAGTCAATGTACAAAGTATGACCAATGTTTCGACTGCCTCGTTGGTCTAGCCGTTAAGGCGCTTAGCTACGAAAACAGAGGTCGTGGGTTCGATTCCCACTGGAGGCCGCCGTACATTTGTACAAATGGCCTCTGTCTGGGTGTATTTTCATGTTTGTGACGTCCTTGCCTGGTTGCCATAGCACAGGGTATCCTAGTCTTGTTGTTTGATGAGTTGGTTGATTTAGTTGGTTGATGAGTTTGATAGTTCCCAGGCTCTAAGTAAAACCGTGGTTTCAGATTTAATATGCAGGATATTATATGGGACAAGATGGACAGATGACCTCATCCAAGTGGCAGGAAGGCGCTGGATGCAGGCCGCTTCCAACCGGTCTTTTTGGAAATCCATGGAGGAGGCCTATGTCCAGCAGTGGACTTCTTGTGGCTGAATGATGATGATGATGATATTATATGGGAATTTTGTTACGCTTATACATATGAAACGTCTTTATTAAATTGAAGAATGAAATCGCTGAGGACATGACAATAAACTAGCTTAAACGTTACTAATAAAATAATGAAAACTTCACTGCTCTATACTGTACAGCGCACTAAAGCCACAAGCATTCTCCTGGCTCTCCAGTCAAAGCGGAGCGAACTCAGTAGGGAGCTGGTAAGCCTGTGTTCGCTCGTAATTCATTTCAGTTTAATTTGCCACTTCTTCAACAGCCAACGAGATTGCGGAATGCCTTTTAAAAAGTTTACAAACTCGAGAAATATTTAGGGCCTCTACTTGGACTCGCACGATCTTGTTGAGAAGTCAAGAAGCAAAAATATATGATTTGGATTTTGGAAGCATTGTTTATGATCAAGATTATTTGTGTCATTTCCTATAATCGATCTGTTGCTGTCAATTTTCAAATTTTAACCAACAATAAGTTTATTTATCGACGGATTTTTAGATGGATTCGTATTCTATAAATTATTTTTGTCTTAGCTCAAGTCAATGATCGACAAATGGAATCCATATCCAATGGCATGCTTATTAAGCTACTCCTTTAAGAGACGCCTCAAAGACCGTTTTCGATGGTTGAGTAGACTCCCTGAATCTTCATGTATGGCTACTGGTAAAATATTACACCTCTTTAATGTGAAGCGGTTTTACAGAGTTATTTATTGAGAGTTCTCGGACAAATTCGTCGGAGTAAGACAAAATCATCAGACGATTTCTCTTAGGTCAGATCAAAACTGAACTTAATTTCACTTGAAGGATCACTAGACATATCAATGTGAAGTGTTTAGTATTATTTAGTATTGTATTGTTCCCTTGCTGTTTTGTGTCGCTAATAAATAAATACTGAATTTCACCTAATGATAAAAAACAGAATAATTAGGTACCTTAAAAAAAAAAGGAAGTATGTAGAAAGCAAAAATTTAAGGTAAATGATACAAATTTTAGTGAATATTTTAAAACAAGGAAGTAATATATTTTAAAAACCGTTAACCAAACACACGCACAGAAAAAAACACAAACAAAAACCAAAAGCCAACATTTCACGCACCGAACTCTACAATTAAACACTCAAAGCGTCCAACAAAGTGGAGAAAAAAAATCAAAAGCTAATTGTTGGTCCAAACATGGCACAGAGATTACACCTAGGGCCAGATATGGCACGGACGATCCCAAAATGGAAGGCTTGACTAATCCGACGGTCGCTCAAGAGAACAAAGTACAGTTTCAAGTGCAAGGAAGGAATGCTATTTTACAATGGAGATTCTCCAGTCAATGCATGTCTTGTAGTAAAAGGCAACAAGAATCCGATTGATTGACCTTTGAAAAAATTTGGAAACATAACGAAAAACCAATTTAAAGTACCTAACTAAAAATGGTAACAGGGCGTTTTAAATATTATTTACACAAATTTAATGGCATCTCTGACTACCCGGTTAGCCATCAATATTTAGGAAAATTTGATTAATAGATGACATTTTGTAGTCTATGGTCGGTTACATTTATATCTTATGCAGTAATAAGATAAAGCATCAAGGAAAGGCCCACGCCCAGAAGTGGGCAGAGGATGTGGGTTGGAATTAATTAGGAAGCAATTTCTTCCTGATAAACTTAGACGTAGCCATCAAAGACATTATTTATTAGAATGAGGTACAACATTTAAACCTTAAAATAACTTAAAAGAAAAATATCTGAATATGTTATGGTTTTCATAATTCTAAGGTAGAATGATTACTAGGTAATTTTGTAAAGTATATCAGGGAAGGTAGCCAGAAAAACGAATAAGATTTATAATGAAACACGTTATCACTTTTGGTCCCCGCGAGTTTTGTAGAGCAAGAAATTTCGGGTACAAACACATATACCTAGTCTGTGGTAGTTACAAATAAAATACTAAGCAATGGGTGAAAAATTCGTGTGAATATGTTTTATAAAGTCTCTATCAATAGCTCGTTTAGTTTCACAGAGTGACTGTTAAAATTCATATGTTTTATGTCTTCTTCCATCCTACAACTACAGGGACTAGGCTCAGTTCTCGCCAAAGCACGTCATCAGCCAGAATTTCTACTTCAGAGCCGGTTAGATGAACTCGTGCACCTTTTCACGGAAATGTCCGAGATGATATCTAAACGTTTACAACTGCTATTATGCGCTTGTTTACATTAATTTTAATGTTAGTGGCTCTTTCCATTAACTCCCCGATGTTAAGTCATTAACGCACGGAACCGTTATTTTAACTGGCACTTTTAATTTCTTCATCAGCAAGACTCGTTAACTACACTCTTGCTGGATGTGGCTATTGTGTTTTCTCGACTTTCACATCATTATGAAAAAATTGCGAGATTTATATGAGAATTCAACAGCTATTTAGATGGTCACAATATTGTGATCCAGAATCGGATTATCCCAAGTAAAAAGTGTGTATTTAGTCTTAATGTTAGAAAAAAACTGGACAGGTGCGAGTTGGACTCGTCCACCGAGGGTTCCGTACAAATTTGTAGGTATTTAAATATTATATAAATAGTTCAGGAATCGAGTCTCGCATTTTTTTCCGAGCTTTTCCCGAACGTCGAAGACCATTTTTTTATGAATTAATAACAAATGTATAATTTTCAAATGTTTCCCTGTGTTTGTAGTATACGATAATATTACTTGCCAAATTTCATAGTTCAACGGAAAGTACCTTATAAATTTTATTTCCCTTTAGAGTGTCGAAATATGCGTTTTTTGCGGCATAAACGTCCGTAACTTTTTTTTACGTTAATTTAGAAGTTTGATTTTTTCACAGCTTCAAGGGACTGTAGACTTGAGTATACGGTTTTAATTTCCACTCGATACCTCCACGCGTTCCTAAGATCCATCCGTCTGTCTTGACAGGCAGACGGATGGACGGACAACAAAGTGATCTTATAAGGGTTCCGTTTTTTTCTTTTTGAGGTAAACGGAACCTTAAAAACATAAAAGAACAAAAGTTGTTGAAAAACACAAACGCCAATTGACGAAACAACTCCGGCCGGATGGGTTTTCTAATAATAAATGTTGTATTTGCTTATGAGATCAACTCCTTAGTGCAACTCCGCTTGACAATCGAATAGTGAGCAATAAAACCATCCCGGCTTGCCAGTAATTCGAAACATACTGCCTAACCGTCCAGGATCCTCAAGTGACTTGTTGCGTGTCAGGACGGCCATTGGCGCATCGCCAGAGCTCTTTAATCGACAGTGGCCACCTACACTTTACGCAGTTCAAGACACGGTTGTGACTCTTGAAGATTTACTGAAAGGGGTGGTGAAATTTACTAATGCTTCAGGAGCGCTACGGTTGGTTTTTTTTTTTGAGTATTTGGATTAATTATGTTGAGTAAGGGATGAGTATTAAGAACCGCAGTCTAATGAGATTATCAAAGTTGTTGGTCTTGTTGTCGTTGGATAAATTCTACAACGATGTAGAACGTATCATGAAGCGTCGTATGCAATGTATTACATTTCCCTAATTGAGAGAGCTCAGAGTACAAAAGTAGAAACAACAGCCAATGCAGAAACTATGGAGCACATAATTTATCAGCGATGACAGTAAGAAATCATAAATGTAAAATAATCATCTATAAGTGGATACTTATAATTGGCCTTCTGTATGTCAAAAGGTTTTGTTATTCATTGTAATGTGTTGTTAGTCTTCCTAATATTAAATAAATAAATAAATAATGAACACGCTATACAAGTAACGTCAAACAGGTGTACAATTTCATGCCCATTCGAATTCTCTTTTGCTCCTATTGATATAAGACAGGGATTACAAATAGACGCTTCCCTGAAATCCGCCTCCGTACTAGCCCTAATGAACGGCCCATCTTACTGATCGTTTTGTTTTAGCACGCACTGACTTAGAAGCGAAGGTTAATGAACAGGGTCTTGGGTTTGTCTAGTCTAGCCAGAGATATTATGTTCGGTCTTTATAAGAGGATAATTAACGTATATACAATTCTAATAGACCAAATAATAACACTTACAATTACATAATTTGAAGGTAAAAGAATTTATTGATGTAATACTTCAAATATTTTATATACGTACTAGTCCGGTTTCAAAGTGAATATTTCAACACATGACGCTACTCTGATAAAGTTTTATCAGAAATCAGATAAACACCTTTATGTAGCTACAAATACGGGATATACTATCTTTGCCGCTACATTACTAAGCCATGTTCTTGTCCAACGAAGGATGAAGATGCGACACAAAACAAAAAGAGCACACCTAATCCCACACGATATCGGGTTACAAGGATAAAAAAGTAACAAATGTAATACACGATCGCACCCTAATAACATACAGAGTAGAGGAAACTTAAAAACTGTCACAGACCTCGATTAGTCAATCTCTACAAGCTAATTTATTCGTAAATGAAGCGAATAGCAAAAAAGTGAGGGTCGTAAAAGTGTGAGAGAGTTGGGGAAGTTAAAAAATGGGACGCATCCGGGGCTGGCGGAGTTTGTGCCCATATATCACCGCTACTAGGGAACGTTGTCCATAAGTAAATAGGTGACGTTACATTTATGCAGCAAACCCTTTGTTGGTGTAAAAATATAAGATTTTATATTTCCCATTAAGAGAAAGAGAGAGCATAGGTGATCCACGCGTGAGATTTGCGATTTCAAAGGCGGAGGTACCTGTGAACCCTTCAGACACTCAGGTTTCCTCAGTATATTTTCCTTCACAGATAGTGTGTAATATTCCAACTACGAATTCTCAAACACAGATCGATAGCGCTATCTGTCAGCGTCATCCATCTGTTTATATATGGGTAGGCTCTATGCAGTAAATAAGTTTAAAAAGTCTTGCATCAAGACCTAGATAAATTGTATTAGTGATAACCCTGTTAATCAACTATTTATTCCTTTATCTTATTTACTTATTTATCCAGTGATTGGCGCAAGTGCACCTGAGAAGACAAAGTCATTGATACATACCGGATTTGAACCCGGAATAGGACCTCTCAAATATAAGGCAAGTCTTTAACCGAGGCGCTATCACCGCTACTTTTTCGTTCACCCTTCCATAATTTGGCAATATCCATCCTTATAATCCCATCACAATCATAATAAGCTCATAGACACTTTAAAATCAATTTCACTCAAATTCGGTCAACACTATACCAAGAAAACCACTGAATCCCAGTGATTAATCCACACCTCATCAATCAACTCTGGAGCGTTGTTTCCGATCTTTGTGTGCATTTGAAATTTGAAAATTTCCTCCGCCAACTTTGATTAACGACGCTGTCACTTTCCGCGGTGCCCTCATCAAGGCCGGTGCTCGCAAGTCATGCCATATAATAGAAATATTGTAATGGTCGGAGTGAATTACCGCAGCCCTTATCAACTTTATGGTGCACTGTTGTTCGTGTGCTCTCATTGTGTGGATCGCCTCATGACATCCCCTAATCGCAATCTCACGGTGCGTATTAGTTTGTATTTCGGATTTCTACTTGCTTGGTTTTATTGTGTGCTTTGAGACATATGACTTTGTGGTAAGTAGCAAGGTATGCAAATATAGTAATTAATTTATCAGTGAGTTGAATAATTTTATTATTGGAAACTTCAACAAATCATGCTTTAGTGATGATTCAAAGGACTAAATAAATTTTGATATACATAGATTACTGAAAACTGGCACGTAAATTATATTTATCTCTATTGCGCATGAAAAACGCCTTAAATCATAATAACTAATAAATAAATAACTTTCACACAACACAATCACTCGTCCTGCTCCCAAACTAGGATACCTACCCTGTGCTGTGATAACTAGGCAAGGACATCACAAGTATGGAAATACGCCCAGACTGAGACCATTCGTACAAATATACGACTGCCCCCAGTGGGAATCGAACCCACGACCTCCGGCATGGTAATCTGACGTAATACCGCTAGACCAACGAGGCAGTCAAATATAATAACGCAGATAAAGTATGTAATATGGACCTGTCACATGTGAAAAACGTCATAGGCCTTAATATCTGCGTTAAAATGTCGTCCTACAATGGAGTCAAGTTCAAAAAGGATATCGGGGCAGGATATGGTAATAGACGAGAGCTAAATGGATGGCACAGACCGACTGACTATTTCAGTGCCACTTTTGTGTAAGGGCGATTTATTTCCAGCTCTATTTCCTCTTAGGCGAGACGTTATGTTACTTTTACTTGAGATTAACATGCTGAGAGCATTGACTGGAAATTTTCTTCTGCTAGGTATTACCATCGTGCGTTTTTTTTTCTCCATTTTTTTCTCTCCAGTTGGTCACGTTGCTGTAGTGCTAACGTTATTTAATAATAACGTTATATAACGTTAACGATAACGTTATAAAACTTTAACTGCTCAATTTATTGACGATGTAGATAGACCAGATTTTAGTTTTGAATTTGTGTCCGACAGTATAAACAATTCAACTAGTTTTTATCAAAGCAAGAAATTTAACATGAAATCTTAATCGAAATGTTATATATAATCCCCTCCATAATTCCGACAAACTTCTCAAGTCCTAATACAAATTAAATACTTGAATTTCAAGACCCATCTCCCTCACAAATCTTTTGATGAATTAAATTACTTATATCTTAATAAATTCCTGGAAATGTTCGGGGCGAAGGCCTTTTAGCGGAAAGTGCGCAAGTTACAACTGCCTATGATATAATTAATTCTGACTTACCTATCTTTTATATTTCAACTTGCCTTGCTGGAAACCGTTTTGTTCACAAAAATCTTCAGCGTATAATTGATAGGATCAATAAACTTTGGACAAGCTCACTGACTTTCTCTCATGAGAGTAAGCAGATGCACAATCAGGGTTTACAACCTAAATAGTTCGATTCAATCCGGTACGTAATGATTCGATTCGATTATGCCAAAGAGCCAGTTGTAAATGTTGATTATATTCGTAAAAAAACGGAACATGCTTCTTTAAACTCCAAAATACGGTATTCCCTAATTAAGTAACAAAGTAACCACTTTTTTTTCCTAAAAGCACATCTGCAGCATTTTTAATAGTAAACCCTCACGTGTTTTCGTGGGGTGCAATTGCAAGACACGTTCTGGCAGCTTGGATTTTGAATTCCGAACAGCTGCTATTTGAAAGCAGGTGGGGCGGACGACGCGTGCGCTTTGTATGTCTTCGTGAAATGCATGGATATTATTATGGGAGGATTCGACCAGGCTTGTTGCACATAATATTATTTTTCTGATTTTATTTACCCCTACAAAAAATTCAAATCCCTATGTAACACTAAGAACAATTTGGCCAGTTTCTACAACGTTCGCGTCGTAAATTCTAAAATTACCATTCAAATCGTCGATACCAATCACGATTTTAATTAAGCGATTCTCATTTCAATAACTTTCAATGTTTGCCGATATGAAACCTATACAATTTCCGTCAGTGTAAATCGGACCACAGCTTGTTACAATATCGAGCCTAGAGCAAGCAAGCGAACAGGCGTTTTATTAAACATAAACCAAATACGTGTTAGTCGAGACTCTACTTCCTGTCTCTGCCGAACACAGGATAAGAAAATGTAATAAAAACAGATAGACCGCAGCCGAAGTAAGCTCATCAGAGTCAAGTAAACTGGCTTAAACATAACTTGGTTAATATTTTGCTGATAGACATTTTGAGGTAGATATTAATGGCTTATGTTAATGGGAGAAAAACATGCAAATAGAGACATGCATGTAATGGGAATACCCTGTGCTATGTTAACCGCATAAGGACGATACTACCATGGATAGCGCCCAGATCGAAACCATTTTTAGTGTTTGTGATAATAGACACCTAACCGCTATGTTGTCAAACAAGCGACTCACCGCTAAACCAAAATGGCAGTCGTCCTTCTCCATATTCCTTTGTCATGTTTACACTCTAGAGTTATTAATATTCATCGAGCAACCTCGACGATTATTCACTCCGTAGTCCTCAACACGTGCTATTTGCACCCGCTCGCAGTAACAACTAATTTAATCTAAGATTTAAGTCTAGTCGAGACGCAGGGACATCGCCATCTTCGTCAGATATTATAAAGGGAAAAGATAGAGATGAGCTAGACACAGTAATGGATGAAACGGAGCATATTTCTTTTACGAAAAAAAAGAGGAACATTGACTTTACAAGCAAGGATAAACAAAACGGCCAAGAGGAGGCTCCCATACAACAAAATCACGTTTGTTGTATGGGAGCCCCCGTTAAATATTTATTTTGTTCGGTTTTTAGTACTTTTTGTTATAGCGGCAACAGAAATACATAATTTGTGAAAATTTCAACTGCCTAGCTATCACGGTTCATGAGATACAGCCTGGTGACAGACAGACAGACAGACAGACGGATAAACAGACAGACAGACAGACGGACAGTGAAGTCTTAACAATAGGGTCCCGTTTGGCACCATTCGGTTACGGAACCCTAAGAATGCAGAAGAATTTAAAAACACCGAAAGCGAAAATGAAGTGATCAATTTATATTTTTGAGTAAAAAAATTAAAACCTGGCGTTGCTTTGTGAACCTTGTATCAAGAGTTGTTTGGTATAATTGCTATAAAGAACGTTTATTTAACTTCAACTTTACAATGTGTTCTGCACGCACCATTACAGCAAACGCGGCCTGCGTGTATTATTGTGTTACCGGTTTACAAATATCGCTGAAGGTTCTGCATACAATGTTTAGACCAGCTAAGAACTTCTACTTAGAAAATACTATGTTGGTCTTTCTTGTTACCGTATACTTTAGAATTCTATTCAAAACCTTACATTGTTATGTAACAAAAGAGTTAACAGTTAATTAGGTATTTAGTTTAGAAAGGTTCTGAGCGCTTTACATTGTAGGAAATAACTATCTTATGTATGACAACGCGCAGCTTCATTAATCTCTATTCAACAAAGTTCAATAAATCGATGAAAGACCGTTTCGTTGCGACCACAATGACGGTATTCCGTAGACAGACACCTTCAAATAAGGAAGGAGAAATTATGAAAACACCTATCACGATGGCTATCAGAGAGAAACGACGACGTCGACTATCCCACAGTTGTCAATGCCAACATAGACTCAGACGCAGGCTTCCGTAAAAGGCTTTGCCCAGTTACGATCATAATCGACGGGAAAAACGCGGTTCCTACGAGCCGGACTCGACCCGTTTCTAAATTCTAATTCCATGAGCATGATCCATTCTAGTTTTGTGAACAATAGGATTTCCGAATGCTTTTTGCAGCGCCAAGATTGACCATGTGTAACAGTATCCGTGCAGTTTAGTGGTGGTCTTTTAAACCTCGAGATAGCTCGGCGATAGCCAACTGGATTTTTAAACCTTAACTTAAAGTTTAAGCGAAGATTTATGGTCTCACGAAAAAGGCTGGCTGAAGCGATAAAATAATGAGCACTCAGCGATAAAGTACGCGAAGATGTGGCCAAACTCGACACGAATTTTTTATTCTTACTTCCTGCGTCGGTATATATTTTTGGTTTAGTAGTGCACAGCGCGTGATATTATTGCTACCAAATTGCTAGGTTCTGGACTGACAAACATTATTCAATTTTAGTTTTTTGAAATTGTAGACTTGATATCCCTTGGCGCTTCTTAAATCTGGAAGGTCAATCTCTAATCATAATTGATGGTTAATCAACATCATCCGCACCAAGAACAGTTGCAGTTTATAAGTATGGATTGTGGTTTAGGGCTGAGAAGGGTCAAGCACGGCACGAACGCCAGATTGCAAGATAAAAGATCACGCTTTCGATCCAACATGGCGGCTGCCTGCGTCTGCACATCTGCCGGCCCACGTGCCGCCTCCGCTCGTGATGTGCAGGTTTCGAATTATAAATTGTGAAGCTTTAGGGTCCCGTTGGCACAATGATCCCTTATAACGTTGCGCGCGAACAATAACCCGGCGTTTTTTTTTTCTGAATTTTGTAAGGAAAATAATTATAAGTTACGCTGCATTTTGCTAAAATTTTCAATTAAAATCCATTACGAAGAAAACATTAGGAAGCAAGAATGAAGGAAGTTGTAATTTTTTTATGAAAGAAAAAAGTTTTAATTGTGTAAGCTTATGTCTATATTTATGTACAAAGTGTGTTTTTGGCAATAAATGTAGTTCACTTTCACTTTCACTAAATAAACACAATTCTCAATATTTAACACAACACAAAAAATCCAAAACATCAACCATCTCCTGCATGTGGTTCTCCCCAATTTCAAACACACTCTTGGCTACGTTTTTTTTTTTTCTAAAACGAAAACCATTCATCATAACAACAGATGTGCGCTGGCCAGTAATAGCCAGGTATAGGCAAGGTAAATGCTTTCTTTAATTAAATTTCGTTCTCCCCTTTTGAATTGGGTTTTGTTTTCGTTAGCGTAGGATTCATTGCATCATTCATCATGTTGTTTACTATTTCTATACTGATTAGTTGCTCTTTTGTTTTCAAATAAGAATTAAAAGGTGCTTGATTGTTCTTTGTTATTTTTTTGCTAGTTTGAACAATTCTTTCCTGAGTAACTTGTGTCCGCCAATATTTTCCGACATATTGGGTCACTTGAAAAATGTACTCTTGCTGACATTAAAGGACCCCACTAATAACATTTGGAAACACTACACGGACATTACTGTCACCCCAAATTGCAACTCACTAATCCTTCTCAAAGTTATAATGGCTACCCTATGGCAGACCATTGTTCCTGGTCTGCTGTTTCCCACAAAAATCTCAGAAACGCAGCTCATGAAGAATTTGCGGTGCGTTACTTTTTTGGTGAACTCGAGCTTGGTGTTAAAACTAGTTGCAGCTGAGTTCACCAGGGTTGCATCTTTTATTTTAGCGTCATATGTGCTTCGTGTGAATTAGAGCGCCCCAAAATTTGGCCCCACATGTGTCCTGATGGCTGTTTTTTGTCAGTCCACAACTGAGGTCTCGGCCACATGTGCGATGTGCGAAACTAGACGACAGAATAAGGGCAGAGGATAAGTTTGCTGGCTTGACTACTTGCCAAGTGTGAGATTATGATTTAATGCCTGGCTGGCAAATATTGTAGTAACTTCTTCAACAATATTATCTTTCCGTTTCTTAAGGTTGTATTTTTCTATTATGATTAGTACTACTCTAACCTACATAACGTGTTTTGAATTCATGTACATAGCGAAGCGGATTGTTAGTTGTTATTAACAGACAATGTCATCTGTACGACATTCAGTTTCTACAGCAGCCATGCTTGTAGCTTTGTTGTGTAAGTAACCTCTATGGTGGCGATTAAATCTCACCATTATTATTAACAGGCTCCATTCAAACACCCACTGTTGTTGCTGGCACAGAAACTATGCCGTCCACCCACAAGTCCCGTAGGCGAAGCAGGGTCATTCATACAATACAGCCTCTAGTCACACATCAGCTTCGAATGCACCATTATGTGAGCACAAGTCAAATTTACATTTGGACTCTCAATGTCGCCTAAAAGACGCAAGGTCCGCTATTGTTTTGCCTCTTTCGGTGGTCCGGGTGGAATATCGTCTAGCTCATTTAAATGTTTGTATGCACAAGTCTGGTCTCTCCTAGTACAGTCTCCCTTATAGACGTGCGACCGTAAACCAGGTGTTTATGTATTTAGTTTGAAATCGAGCGTCTCGTGCAAGCCAAGAGCGTCATCCGTAAATCAGTACATTCACAACAGCACACAATGAAGATGAAGTGCACTAAACCGATAAGAGCCCATGCATAGACTGATTAAAAAAAAACTTTACCATAAATTTTCATGTTAGTATTCAAGAGCACCATCGATCCAAGTTTCGTGTAATGTAAACAGTATCACTGATTAAGTTCCATCACTAAAACACTCGAAAATTAGTCACAAGCACTTATTAAATCCAAACACATCCAGTGCAGTTTCAACACGTATAACTATTATTTCACAGGGCGCGCGCGAGCGTACGTATACACGGCACGAGGGCAAGCGAAGAACTAACTAGTAGAGTGCGCCGGTCGGCGAAGCTTTGTTGCTAGAGTGACGCTTTCGCCCCCCCTGCCTCATTGCATCCCACAGTTCGGGCGACTGGCCGCTCGACAGACTCAAGAAAGTCGAAAATCCGACTTCAGATTGATTCCCCCAATTTTTACGCAGGGAATTTGACGCGCTGTTGTGGGCGCGTGGCCCTTTCGATCGGGCCACTCGATAATGTAATAAACAGCCATTGTAAAACGTGTGCTGTAGGTAAAGGTGTAGCCGTGATGTGAGACCGTTATCTGCGAGTGGAGCGTGTACTTGACAGACATCGGTGCATTGATAACGCTGTAGCGCGTCGATGTACCCCGGGGCTTTTTATTGGAAATTCTGCTCGTTGCAACCTGATTAAGGTTGGAGAGGTTCAACAAACGAGTTCGAGTTTACAGTGTGATAGTCTATCTTATTATTGCAGCCCACTTAAAACGAAATGTGGATTCTTGAGCAATTAAAAGAGGCAAGTATAAAAGGGTGTAAATTATAGTTCACTAGAAATGCCACAAAAGATCTGCTAATTATGGTAATTGACGAAAGAAGGTATCAAAAGTATATACGTGTTTTCAATCTTTCCTAAGAACCGTCACGGCAGCACTGCCCTACAATTAGGCAAAAGAGTGCTAATTTACTCTAAATTAACCGTTCTTTATCGTGTGGAACGCCCTCTCCGTTTTTCTGATACTTTGTTTGATGTACTCGTACATCATTTGGTGCTTTGGTGATTATTGTCCCGTTTACAAGTTTTAAATTAAGGGATAACTATTTCAATGGCAATTTAGGTCGAGGCAAAGACATGACGTAATCCATACATTAATTTAAATTGTGTGGTGTGGCACGTGTAATATGTTTTTGTCTTTCGCGATCCAGAAGATACCTTCAATATATACTCCTTTGCCACAAGGTCCTGCTTACATCAACCCCAACAGCTATTAATAAAGAAATCATACCTCAAACTTATTCATCCGAAACCCACAAACCTGAGACCGGGGGCTAACAAACTAGCCAGTCCGGTATTCGACCGCACAACTTTTGCTTTTGTTTCTAACCCGGGTTTCCGGGAAGGTCGCTGCGAAGGACGTTTGGTTCGGGATAATTATCTTAATTTTGGTTGTGTAATGTTTAGTGGATGGGTTTTGGCTGTGTTTAGGGGTACAGCTATAAAAGACATCGTGCCCTTTCTGAATGAAACCGTTTTTCTCAAGGTCCAATCTTTTATGTTCTACGTTCGTACTGGACGTCTCAGAGTTTTGAGCTTTATTTCAAGTGTAGGCTGCTTTAGATAGATAGATAGATAGAGAACACTTTATTGTACATAAAAAAGGAAGTTGCACAGATACTTCTCAACCTAAGAGTACAGACGACGGCCTATTTAGTTGTTGATTCATCATCAGCCACTTGACGCCCACTGCAGGGCACAGGCCTAAATTGTCGGTACCATCAATGTCCAATAACCATGGTGACCGCACGTTGACCTATCTCACCCTACTTTTATATAATAATTTGCCAGAAGATACGTTGAGACAAGCTAAAACAAAGGGCATAATTATTAAAAATTCTAAAAAACCTATTTAGAGGCTAAAAATTCCACCCATGCCAGGACTGGAACCCGCGAACCCGGTTGCTAACTCCAAAGTGGGTTACTCGGGGCTGCAAGTGATGTAAATTAAATAGCTTTGGCCAGATGTCGCTGCTTGTACGTAATACAGTGAAGTTTGTAAAGAGGCTCAAAATTTCGCCGATGAATGCACATGTCCATTAGCTCAGTTGGGAGAGCGCTGGCACGGTTAGCCAGAGGTCGCGGGTTCAAGTACCGGCATGGGTGAAATTTTTAGCCTCTAAATAGGTTTTTAAAATTGTCCTCAGCACGGATTAGTGCAACAAAAAGAATATAATTATTTAAAATTCTACTAAATAAACCCTATCTGAATAAGGTATAGTCCTATTCGTATGGAAGTATCGAGCATAAATTTATGAAGAGTGTATTCACAGTTTGTTGGTTTGTACTGTTCAACAGTGATAATTGCTTTGTAAAGTATGAATGCATACTGCGATCGCCAACCCGTCTGCCAAGCGTGGCGATTATGGCAAAACCTTTCATGGTTAGGAAAACCATAAAGGAGGCCTGTGTCCTGCAGTGGGCGTCGAATGGCTGGTGATGATGATGATGATGAAAGTGTGAATAAATAAATTATTAGAAATACATATTTATACTTTTGTATCGATCGTACTAGCGGCTGAGATTCAGTTTGCAAAAAGTGCATCTCACATGAACCTTTTCTCCGTAGCAACAAGAAAATGGGTAACTTTTAAGTTACCTTGAGTCATGCGTGACACCCTATTAGCTATTGTCGTATTCTTGGAAATATTAGGTAGGTAACTTCAAGATGGTGATGCATCTCAAGGCTTTCACAAAATATTCGTTGAAATCGAGGGGAGAAAGATTAACAGGGTAAACATTCTTAGAAATATTGATACACTATTTCGAGTAGTCGTTCTGCGAAAGAATCAACCAATGCATTAGGAATAAGTTATACATAAGTAATTTATTCATTACAAATGATGAAATTATTACAAAGAGGTTTTCCAACATTAAAAATATTTGTTGAACACCTTTCCCACTAACACAAATTTGAAACTAACTCTTGCAGTACAGAGCGCTAATACCATCTTACTGCACC
The DNA here is from genome assembly GCA_963969515.1 of Yponomeuta evonymella. Lineage (NCBI taxonomy): Eukaryota > Metazoa > Arthropoda > Insecta > Lepidoptera > Yponomeutidae > Yponomeuta > Yponomeuta evonymella. Next base: position 5,336,405 of record OZ018354.1, read on the forward strand.
GCTAAAGGCCTTGTTAACCCAAAGTGGTGAAGCTAACTCTTGCGGCTGCGTGGCGCGCTATTCAGCTCTTCTGCAGCTATTAAAGACCTGATGGGGCAGAAATCATCATCATCAGCCTATGCTTGTCCACTGGTGGACATAAGCCTCTCCTATAGCACGCTACTGAGCACGGTCCTCGGCTACTCTCATCCAGCTCTTGCCAACCGCCCTGCGAAGATCATCGCTCCACCGAGTCTGAAGACGTCCTACACTACGTTTACCGATCCGCGGTCGCCACTTAAGAACTCGTCTACCCCATCGGTTGTCGTTCCCCGGGACTCAAAACTATCTCCATACCATATATCATCTCAATCTGTTCAGCCATTATTGCGTGATTGAGCATCCAAACATCTTCACAGACTCTATCATTTATAATATTACTAGCTGTCCCGGCGAACTTCGTACCGCCACAGAAACCGTTTATTATACGCACAACGCCATTTACTTTTAAAACGCAACGTTCGCTCGCACAACGCCATCTATTTTAAATTTAAAATAAATATTATCCCACGGGAACGCATTACCGGGATATCAAGTATGTTACGTCTCAATTCAGGTCTTTGTCTATCTGTACGCCAAGTTTCATGTAAATGAATTCAGCCGTTATTGCGCGATTGACTAACAAATATACAAACATCCAAAAATCTTCACAAACTTTAGTAGGATATAGTAAGTTACCTATGTTATTATTGATGTTTATTGTGAACATATAGAAGGCCACCACAATATAGGTTTGACGTAGCGTGGCACAATAAAGTATCTGCTTGTAACCATTTTTAGGGTTCCGTACCCAAAGGGTAAGGGACCCTATTACTAATACTCCGCTGCCCGTCCATCTGTCCGTCTGTCACCAGGCTGTATCTCACATGAATCGTGATAGTTAGACAGTTGAAATTTTCACAGATGATGTATTTCTGTTGCCGCTATAACAACAACAAAACAGAATAAAATACACATTTAAAAATACAAACGTGGTTCTTTTGCCGTTTTTTACTCGATATTAATAACGGCAACAGATAGACGCTTGAAATATTCAAATTTGGTATAGGTAAAATAGTACGGAACCCTTCGTGCGCCAGGCCGACCCGCTCTTGGCAGCTTTTTTACAATTGGACACTAGCGACCATAGTCTGCAGTTCGAGTACTACGTACCATAAGGGCACAGTCAATTTCCAATTTCGCGAACTGTACCTTCCTTCCAGCACGTAAAACTAATTTAATCACCGTACTTAATTAAACTGCCTACTTTATTCACCGTAACAAAATATCTTTTACGGACATGTTTGTCGAGTTTCCGCCTTTTTATTTCGAAAAAGATTTTTTGAAAATTATGCCGAAGCTAATGGCTCTTTCCGATTTAGTAAGTTGTGTATGCAAATTGTTATAATTAAAAACTTAATTTGGTCCAAGCGTAAAGGTCTACACACATTACAACGAGCCGGCCACGTGCAGTGATGGCCGGACGGCCGCCGATCGTCTGCACGGGCTCGGGATTTTTTTGTAGTCTCTCAAAATTATTCGGTGGCAAGAGACGTGCAGACGGCTGAAAAAAGAAATTTAGTTGAGAAACCTAAGGCGCGAGACACAGAAGGGACGTGGGGCGAGGGCGCGGTTAGATGTATCTGGAGTCGCAAGAGCTGCCGAGTTCTTCTGCTTTGCAAGAGACATAGATGCATAGTATGCCGAGCTGATTACCAACCGACGCTAGTCGGAGAGGCATCATAAGAAGAAAAAGTATTTATTTATTTATTGATACTTTTATTATACTCAAATTACTTTAATTGTACAATGCGGTGGACTTAATGCCATAAGCATTTTCTACCAGAACTCAAGATTTATTTCAGAACCATTTGCTTTACCGTACCGCTACCTTAAATGTAGCCTATATACGTCCCTTTACAGGGCACTTGGCCGGAGAGAACGTATGGGCTTAAGTGCCCGCCTCGAATCGCAATGAAAAAAGTATTTAAGAATTTACATGTCGCCGGCTCTTTGTAATGTGGATAGACCTTAAGAAGTATCTGTCCCCGATGCACTTCGATTATCTTCCTATCGACTAGCGTCTTCTCGCTTTATTACACAACGCGATCATCATCATCATCATTCAGCCACAAGAAGTCCACTGCTGGACATAGGCCTCCTCCATGGATTTCCAAAAAGACCGGCTGGAAGCGGCTTGTATCCAGCGTTTTTCTGTCACTTGGATGAGGTCATCTGTCCATCTTGTGGCTGGTCGTCCTACGCTGCGCTTGCCGATATGTGGTCTCCATTCGAGAACTTTTCGGCCCCATCGGCCCTCAGTTCTGCGTGCTATGGGATAGAAAGATAAAAACGTTTATCGTGGTAACGTGAAGCGGGGGCTGGGCCCTACTCCCGATTTAGTTTCACATATGAACTAACAAATCGGCTCTGTCTGACTCGATTAGTTTTTAACTTTCGTGATAAATGGACATAATTGCTAAAGGGATGGGATTCTGTTATCTTTTTTTTTAAATACATCAATTAACTAAAATCACGGTTTATTCCACAAGATCGTTTTTTTTCACCAAATATTTTCAAAGTTAGAAAGATGTATAAAAACGATGCAGAATGAAAAACACTAAAAAAAATTACTTTGACTTTGTCGCTGTATTAAAATTTAATTGTATTTTTTAAAAAAGCGTTTTAAATAAGTTTTGAAGAAGCGTTGTTTTGTTTTCCCACCCTATTTATTGAAAATGGCGCTAATGATTTGGCGCCTGATATTTTGAATCCAGTTTGTTAAAGCCAAATTAATTGATAACTTAATAAATTATTCATGGAAGAAGATAATTATTTCCTATTTAACGCTTGACCGAAAAATGTATAATACACCTTCTTTAATTAACACAAAAATCTACATATTAGTTATGATACGTGACTTCGTATTGAATGTTCTATCTCTCAAATGACTACCGTAACGTTATAGCAGGAGCTTTGCAAGAATTCCACTTCAGAAAACTAACAATGACAATAAAATCTATCAGTTTTATTTTTATTGCAAACCAATGTATGTGTTTCCCAGAGTGGAAGAGCCGCTGGGCAGCGGCTGGTGCGGCCGAAGGCCTCAAACGGCGCAAAAACGGTTCAATTGGAAACAATTACATATTTGCACCGTTTGGGGTCGATACCATAGGCACTTAGGGCGCAGAGGCGCACCTGCTGTTCAAAGACCCAGCGGCGCGCCTAATCGGGAGACCAGAGGGCTGGCGCGTACCTCGGTCAGAGGATAAGCCTGGCCATCCAAAGAGGTAACGTCGTCAGCGTTCTGGGCTCATTACCGCGGGACAGTGACCTGGGGCAGGTGTTTTATTTGTAAATTTAGAATTTATGACATTTATATATTATTATCATTTATATATTAGTTAAGTCCAGTTTTTTTGTTTCAATTTGTTTTATTTTCGTTGTGTTATGAATAAATTTAAGTAAATATTAAACCGTGTGGCGCCGGATTAAGAATAGCGTCACTCCATTTCCTCCCGTGGATATCGTAGAAGGCGACTAAGGAAATGAATTACCAGGAGACGGGCAGCAGCGTCTTCCTGACATTACAACCGCATACTGCGATCGCCAACCCCTCATGGTTATGAAAACCAAGAGGGAGGCCTATGTCCTGCAGTGGGCGTCAAGGGGCTGATGATGATGATGAAATATTGAAGATTGAAAAATTATCGTTATCCAATGTTGTTACTGGGATAAGTAATTCACTTTTTCAAATATCATGTCACACACCAACAATTTTTTTCTTAAGTACAGTTTTGAGGTAGGTACCTACTTAATTTTGATACGTACGAGTATAACAGCATTTGTAGTTGTGACCGCAAAACTGAATGATGAGATGGGCGAAAATAGCTAATGAATGGGTTCCACACGGCGCGCGGCGGTCATCGACGCGGCAGACATGGCAGACGTGAAGGCGGAGATAGCACAACGATCTCTTAACTTTTTTGTCTGGATTGTAGAGAAAGGCATAACAAATGCCTAGACAGGGAGAGGTAGAATACCACGGGGAGGCCTTTGCCTAGCAGTAGGACGTAAATACGGCTAACTAAAAAAATGCCCGTATGGCCTCTGTGTAACCCGGGCCGAGTTTCACAAAACTACAATTCGTAGTTAGTCATGCATGACAATTCGAGGTAATTGTGTAGTAAAGTCTGGTTGTTAATCTGTGGGTTAATCGACTTACATGGAGTTGTCACAGTAAACGATAAAATGTACTATAGGCCCCTGATGGTAAAATAAGACGGGTGTGTGGCTTAGGCCCCCAGTGGTCTAAGCACCCGTGGTCGAAGCCCCCGGTCGGTTTAATTTGATTCGGTGCAATTGTTAATCAAATGTACCTACTGGCAGGCATAAAAATGTTTTACAAAACTAATAAAGATTTATTGAGATTAGATTACATTAAATTAGATAAGCCACGGACCCCGGAAGACTAGGACTGTTACGTGCTGTCTTTTTAGGTTCTTCATATACAGTCTGCTAACGGAAAGGTTGCGAGGACTATCACTGCTTCAAGTATGTTTTTCCACATAGTTTAAAAAAGGCAACACGATGGCAATTAAAGTCACACACGCGGGGATATATCTTATCCTGTGTTAAAACATGCAATTACAGTGCCATCGCCCTTATGCAAATCAGGGGGGCCTACTTACAATTATTCATTGTCATTAAAGGACTATCCGCATTAAAACGGGTCGGCTCAGTACGAGCGCAGCGATACAAAATAGAATAAATCTTGAGTATTGCAAGTACACGGAAGTGACATACAATTACACACGCATCAGCTTAAAGCTGCTTGTGTATTTATGAATAATAATAATATTTTTTAATTTGTTTCGAATTAGGAATTCCGTATAATAAATTCACCGCCCCCGCGTCACAAACACAACGTCGTCAAAATATAGCTGTTTTCACTATTAAAGATCGGGAGTAGTCGACCGAGCCTACCAAGTCTGTTTGCTATGCAAATGCGAGTGAAACCTCTCCCAGCCGCCTGAGTCGACTGTACCTGGCAATTATTCAGGGTCCGCCCTTTTCGCATCTCGCCGGCTTACTGCCTCATAGCTTTCGTTTGACATATTCGTTGCTTGGAGACAACAGAGTTGTCACTCTCACAATCCGACTGGCACTAGATGCTGCTTATGCATAAAGGCAACAAACCGTTGTCAAGTCGTTGCACCGGATTTGACAAATATTTCTTCAATTGCCGCTTCGCTCGTGCAACAACATTGATGCAGTAGACTTCACGCCTGTGATGATAATAACGCAAAACTGTTTTGAGCGTAGACTGTGTGTTGCTGATATTGGAGACAGAGAATTAATAATAATAAAAACTATGATCTTGACTGTAAACTGAATATAATGAATAAGAACAAGACAGTTCATTGTGCACACGTTCGTGCTGTAAGATTTGAAGGGGATGCTCATTTGCGTAAGATTGGTACCTTTACATTTTTACTATGATGTTGGTGCAATAATGTTAGAGTTGCCAACAAAAATCTAAAAAATCAGCATTTCTTCATTATCGATAATTAAACCACGTCCAACGAGCAAAAATTTAGCATGCTTATTTTTAGAAGCTTTTATTTAACTTGCAACGTTCGTATGTAATGTAAGTAACTTGTAATTTTTCAACTGCTTATCCTAATGAGTTTGAATTTGTAAGTCCGATGACAATGCAATAACCTACCCTCAAGTTGATCTGATTATGGAGTCGGCGTGTTGGGACAGGACCGCCCTGATGTCAAATGATAGAACAGTTGAGTTTGGGCTAGTGATGAGGGGCCACAATATATAAGTACGCGAGAATAAACAGTTTTAAAATTTTGTGTCATTTCAAGAACACGATATATTGGATACCTACTATAGCGTACAGGCGTTGTCTTGGGGAGAGATTATGTACCTACCCATCGTGGATTGGTGACTTCAAGCATTGAGGTTTGGGAACACATCAGGAAATCAAGTTTCCTAGAAAAGTCATCAAGTGATATTTCTGCCTAAAATTCACATTTAAACGTCTGTGAAATTCGATGGTGTTCTTGACGTTTCATTTTTATGTTAAGAAAATCAGCACCGTGTTTGCGAGAGTTGTCAATATGGAGATTAGGGCGGCGCTCTCTCGAAAACAAAGTCCCCGTAGGCTGGTCAGCTCAGATGACGTCAATTTACCTGAAACAAAACATAAATTAAACGTTAAAACGCAAAACTTAGGAAGCAAATGAAATAAGTGTTGTTAAAAATAGTTCGGGTGGGAAGAATCCTAATCTTTGGTAATTTGCCGTGGATAAGGCAAAATAAATATGGTTTTGAATAAACATCCAGCTTCCTTTGAAATGTTACGTGTAATACCTTGTACCAAAATTGGCCCATATTACGCAGAAACATTCCGACTTACAATAAGTAACTTTAATGAAAAACGCTTTTTTATGTAAAAGTAAAACATAGCGTTTTACATGTTTTCTATCAAATGTTAAAATGATTATAATTTTATTATAACACATCTCAATAAAAACGTCCAGAAAGTTACTTCTTGTGGGTTGGAATGTTTCTGCGTAACTCGGTCCAATTGAACAAAGTTGAACAGATCTTTGTCAACAAAAAAGTCGCTACAGATATGTAAGAAGGTGTAGTGTAAAAGCTAGTTTCAACATCAATTTAAAATGTCGCAACGTAATTTAGTCGACCACGTTGTGTGTGTCAGCAGATGATAAAGGGAATCGATCAATCGTGGTGGCGATAGCGCTGCTCTGTTTTGTTGCACAGATAGCGGATAGATATAACACCACGATGTTGGCACAGCAGACAGGTTCACGCCGAAATGTACCATGCTCTAGATTACAATAAAAAAATAATTTAAACGCACGTAGACTCTCCCATTCTTACTAATACTATAAACGCGAAAGTTTGTATGTATGGATGGATGTTTGTTACTCTTTCACGCAAAAACAGCTGAACGGATCCGGATGAAATTTTGCACAGATTATAGTCTGGATTAGCACAAAGGCTATTTTTTATCCCGGAAAAATACACATCAAAATTACCACGCGAACGAAGTCGCGGGCAACAGCTCGTAATTTATATTGTATCATCAGTAAACTCATTGTCTATCAAACATTGTACAACCAAGAAATAAAATACTCATGAAAATCGATCTTTCTCTATTATACAGCACACCGGTTCAGAAATACTAGTTGCGTAATAAAAAATACTACATAATTGCATATCAAATATGTATACTAGCATACCAAAATGAGTTATTGTTTCTTTTGCTGATCATATTTTGACGTGTAATTGGTATTTTTGATGGAACAAAAGCATGTTTTGTTTGAAAAGCATTTTCTGGTGTACGATTAAGTTTAATAGGTGACTTTAAGTTTAATAGGACTTGCTGGAGGTCACAGACGCTGGAGTGCGCGTGGCCGAATTCTGGGCCAGTAAAATCTAATTGGTTTTGTCACCGAACCGATAAGAAGAAGAATAGGTGCGTGGCCCAAAAACAAAATTGGTATTCTTACTCAGAATCGTATTAAATATAAGGTGAGTTTGATCTCTTCCGTTGGGCATATTTTGTTGTGCGGCAAGTATTTTAGATAAAATTGTAGTAGATAAATTAGTTTGCATAAACAGGAATATTTTGGGATTCAGTTGAATACTACCCGAAAAGGTAATGTTCGAATTGATTTCGCGGGCGGGCAACACAGCAACCCAAATTCTTGAGCCACACCCCAATCTGAAAATATCTCCAATTCAATTAAGTTCTTTCAGGCAAACAACGGAAAATAACGCAAATTTCCTCAAAATTTCCATTAAAGCGTTTCCTCTACACCCACTGAGGCGGATATCTTCCCCCGTTCGATACAAAAACTGTAAGTAACTGTATCGGCGAGTTCCCGTCTTAGCTAATTGGTGAGCATTTGTGTCGTATAGGGTTACAGTGTAGAGTGACAATGGAATATCTCGGATGTTTGTCTGAAGTAGTATTTTTAGGGTTCCGTACCTCAAAAGGAAAAACGGAACCCTTATAGTCTCACTTTGTTGTCCGTCTGTCTGTCAATACCCTTTATCTCGGGAACGCGTGTAGGTATCGAATTGAAATTAAAACCATTTACCCAAGTTTACGTTTATCCGTGTGGCGCCGGATTAAGAATAGCGTCACACCATTTCCTTCCGTGGACGTCGTAGAAGGCGACTAAGGAAATACATTAACAGGAGACGGGCAGCAGCGTCTTCCTAACATTCCAACCGCATACTGCGATCGCCAACCCAAGCTGCCTGCCAAGCGTGGCGATTATGGCAAAACCCTTCATGGTTAGGAAAACCATGAGGGAGGCCTGTGTCCTGCAGTGGCTAATGATGATGATGACCCAAGTTTACAGACCTTTGAAGCTGCGAAAAAAAGTTAACGTGCACAAAAGATACGGCCGTTTATGCCCCAAAAAACTCTCTAAGTATCTACTTAACTACTTTTTAACAAAACGCGATCTTCGCAATCTAGGCGCACTGATTGCACTGGTGCAAGGCCTTACACTTGGCCTGGAACAAGTTCTGTCCATATATTTACACGATCCGATTCGAGTCGATCCCTTTTCGAGTAACAGCTAATCAGTAAAATACGGCAACATTATATATTTCTAATCATAGCGCTTTGTTTCATATGTTGCAATTCGGCTCATTTTTAGCCAGTCCCAGTTTAGCCTCCGTCATGGCCACACTACACCGCGACAGGGTTATTTTAGGCAATTTAATTTACATATTTCACGCTCAATTGATAGGGGTTGATTAATTAATATAACCGGAATGTTCGCCCGTCTGTGATCGGTATAGCTTGGTGGCGACCGAAAGTGGAGTTTAGTTTTTATATCACAACACATAAACTCACGCCTGTATCCCGGAGAGGCAGGTAGAGACCAGGGTTAGCCACTTGCCACAAACCTGACAGATGCTTCATCAACATTTATTAGTCGTTGTATGCACGGATGACGATTTCGGGAACTTTTAATCTTTAAAAAAAATATTAGTCTAGTTTTTGAGTGTTTCAAATAGCTTAAGGGCTACCCGGTGCTAAAAGAAAGAACACAGGATCCGAAAATGCAAGAAAAACGTCTATGTTAGCCTGTCTCTCTGTCTGTTCGAACGCATATCACGCAAAAAACGCTGGATGACATTGAGTTAAACTTACCATGACATACTACCGGATAACATTAAAGCTCTATTACATCACGATAACAATAAATATGAGTCAATCGGTTGCTATGGAAACCAGTCAAAAAACTACAGCGGGCACAAAATAGATTGTTTTTATTGAGGCACTGCGCAGTGTGTGCGTGGTTTATGCCTGTCAGTGTCAAGTATTTACTTAAAATAAAAAAGGAACGGAAAAAGAAAATGGAACGGAATTAAAAAAAAAGGTTTTAGAACTAGCTATTAGATCTCTTTTTGTATGTCTGTTATTTATTATAATTAATTGGATTATAAAAAAATAACGGCCAACGCATACGTACTTATCATACTGAAATAGTAAGAGTATAAGTATGTCAGGCGGTGATATATCAAACGAGCGACAATTAAGTTCTCCTCTTATTTATAATTAAACCTTTTAACCGGGCGGTGTTCGCGATTTGTTTTTCTTTAGTTGCATTTGGCCACCCTTTTCTGAGAGCGAATTTATCAGAACCGGCCAATTAGTGAGTGGGTAGGGCCACTTTTTAGGCTGGATACTCACCGAGGAACGAATACACATTCTTCAGTGAGTAATTCCATTTTTCTCTCAATTCAAACTTAAATGTAATTAATGTCAAAACATGTTTAAATATTACATGATTTTTTTTTTTCTATAATAAACCTTTATCACAATAAATGGGCCGGTCAGTAGCCGTAGCGAACCGGGCTTCGTATGCTGTGAGACCGGAAGTTGTTGATCCGGTCTTAAACTGGACTACGGAAGTTCACAAACTGGACTTCGAACCCTGGAATCGTTTTCCAGTATTAAAATAAAGACATCAAAACGCCCCTGTGCATCGCCACCCAAACCGGAAAGCATCAGAAGGGAGTTTGATGGTGGCGGTACACTAAAATAGGCAGAACGGCGGAAATTAGGTACCTAGATAGTAAAACATGCAAAGCCCATTTAGCAATAGATATTTACAAGAAATAGATACTTATTGTACCAAACGGAACAACGGAACAACTTTTAGTAATAAACACAACCAGATAATTGTTCACACTCACCCAAAAGCGGGGGCAATCGTCGCAGACTATAAAATATTAATTTTAATGAAGATACATATGAAAAAATGGCCGCTAGGGCGGTTGGAGAGAGGCGGCGGAGCAGAGCCCACACCCAACTCCTTCGAATTTGCGAGAGCTGAGATGAGTGAACGGAAGAATATTTGAATGAACGTATCGAATGAGCGATTGCTAATGAAGATACGAGTTATTTTTAGGCGGGAAAATAAAATAAAAATATTAATTTCTTGAGAAAATAACTGAACTTTGAAATCATAGAAAAATATACATTTTAGGAGCGTATTTTGAAAGTAAAAAAAATGTGATATCATTTTTCTCATTAATAAAAAACTGGACCAGTGCGATTCGGACTCGCCCACCGAGGGTTCCGTACAAATTTGTAGTCTCGCAGCTTTTCTGATCTTTTGCCGAACTTCAAAGACATTTTTTATGATTTAGTTACAAATGTGTAATTTTTAGATTTTTTCCTCTACTTGTAGTATAAGGCGATATTACTTGCCAAATTTCATAGTTCTAGGTCAACCGAAAGCACTCTATAAATTTTGATTCCCTTGAGAGTGTCGAAATACACGTTTTTTGCGGCACTAACGGCCGTAAGTTTTTTGAAAGTTTACTTAGAACTTTGATTTTTTCACAGCTTCAAGGGACTGTAGACTTGAGCATATGGTTTTAATTTCAACCCGACGTCTTGACAGACAGACGGACGGATGGACGGACGGACAATAACGTGATACTATAAGGGTTTCGTTTTTCCTTTCGAAGTACGGAACCCTGAAAATAATTTACCCTTCGTAGGACCAACCCGGACATAACGCAAAAACATACCAGTTCACGATAATTAACAAAAACAGCTCAAGGGCTTAGACAAACGACAACTTGTGAGCCCCGGGCAATATCAGAAAGTGATCAGAAATTATAACTCCGAACAAAGAAAAGACTCAACCTTTAGGCTCTTCGCAACATTCGGACCCGATGGTCTAACACAAACAGTGTGTCAATCACAATTTTATTACAATAGTAAATTATTTGGTTATATAGTGAAATAACCTACTAATTGAAAGAGAGACATGAAATAAAATAATTTGATGGAGGAATTCTTGGCAACTTTTCTATCACAAGATTGTTTGAAAATACTGTTGGCAATAAGGCCACCCACTCAACCTTTCTTTCATTGTAACTTTTATTTCTTTTGTAAACCCATCTAATCTCATCTCAATTAATCTTATATTATCTCATCTTATTTTATCGTTATAGGGGTAATGTGAGTGCGAGCCGAACTCGCGTACCGAAAGTTACCACCAATTGGCTTAGTAAAAGGGTCCCGTTGGCACTCTTCGGGTGCTCTAACAACAGACTTCACACGGAAATATAACCAAGCTTACCGCCTGTTTCTCGTCACTAATATATTATTAATCTATTGTTAAAAACCAACACAGGGATTAACTCGGCGCATGCTTCGATCTTCTTCGTGAGAGATTCCTATTTAATTTGCCCGGGTTATACTGCTATTGTTTAGTAGACTGTCAAATAGAGGCAAATAACAGCTATTGCCGAGTTTATATAATTCTATTGAAAAACTAGGGCCTGCTAATGTCGGTTACCGTCTCGATCATTGCGTTCGCTTCACGATAAGCCCTCAGTTCTACCAGATGAAAGTGTGTCCTGGGGCTGTGAAATTCCGCCCGATGACGTCTTATCAGTTCCGATTCAAAGGTGAACAAATATAAAGACGACGCCAGGCGTTGTGCTCATTGGAATCTACTAGATGACTAGGGACTGTGCAAACGATCAAAGAGAAAACATGACTACCGCCGCAGGAATTACCCGCATTCTCCAACTACGTGTTTTTTGTTGTGTTTTTTTTTATTTCAGGAGACATTATTATTTATTTATTATTATCAATCACAAGTATGTAATAAATTCAGAAGGGAACTATTTTTAAACGTTCTTGGCTAAAATCTGCGCTTTGGCGATAACATCATCTACAGTTCCGACCACAGACATCTCAAACGTAAACTCAAATGCTCTGAGGTTCCGACCGAGTAGAATGCAGCTTTGGGCGTGTGATCCAACTCGCCGCCGCCTAGAATCTAAATAAAAATACAATGCAGATCTCCTTATTATGGATTATGGATCCAGTGGGTTAACGTGTTTATATATCGCAGAGAAGTGTACCAGATAACGGTTGTAATAATTATCTTTGTTTTTTGTGATACTCACTGTCTGTAATACAAAAGTCTATAAAAGTAGCTCATTTCACGGGGCTGATAGGATTGGCAAATAAGGTTGCGTTTAACACACATATTAATTTCCAAAATATACTAATTCATCTACACAAGATCTACGTCAAAGAGGTTTTATGCACACTTATACGTAGTAATAAAAACGAATCATACCCCCTACGCTATCCTGCACAAGATTCAAAGCCTCATGAGAATAATAAATACATTCCGCCTGCAAAAGTTCTACTGACTTAATCGTATGTTGCACTAAATTGGTGTCTCCTACAATCTTTTTTTTCCATGGTTAAGCCAAATTTCATAATCGAAGACTTAGATAGAAGATAGATAACACAAGTAACATTAATTCTCTGAATTGTGATACAGAAGAACTTTCTAATATACTACCGTCAGGCGCTCCGAACCTCTCAATAATCACCTAAAATTTTAGAAGCATTCATAAAACCTCGAACATTGGTGACTTAGACTTAATTATTTCTACTCTTAAACAAGACATCTATGTTATTGTGCGGACTGAATTCCGAACTAATCTGGATAAACCTCTCCCAAATAAGCCTAACTATTTAACGTACAGCACTATTAAAAAACGAATGAAAATTACGGAATTGTAGTCTTTATTAAATCTAATATCATGGATACCACAAAAGAAATCCCTAGTGATGGTGCTTCATGCTTAAAAATAAACCTTTTAAAATTTCTAAATATATCTTTATCGATCTCCATCCGAGCCATCATCATCAGCCATTTGACGCCCACTGCAGGACATAGGCCTCCCACATGGTTTACCTAACCATGAGGGGTTTTGCCATAATCGCCACGCTTGGCAGGCGGGTTGGCGATCGCAGTATGCGGTTGGAATCTCAGGAAAACGCTGCTGCCCATTTCTACTTAAAATTCAATGCTATCAATCAAGAATGGTGTGTTGTTGAGTGATGCAAGACGATCAAGATGGAGAAAAAGAAATAAAAAAACGTTACTATTAAACAACTTATGATTATTTAAGTTGCTCCGGCAGAAAATTCGCAAATAATTTAAAAAATCATAACTTCTAAGCTGATAAAAATCTCGGAACATACATGGGGTAATTTCGTATACAATCAGATGTGAGGAATCTAAAACAAACTTTTTGTCGTCACTTTTTAGTCTACCCTGTAAATAAAGTTAACAAACAATATTTATACAATTACGTATCACGAATGTAAAAAATCTCTGTCAACTTGGCTGAAAACTATGAATTATGCGCACACAGAAGAATTACTTAACTAAAGTAAAATGTTTGCATGTTAATTACTAGTTTTACATAATAATTTATTATTAGTATAGAAACCTGAAACTAAATCTTAGATATATTAAATTAACATTAACATAGTATTAGCTTACACCTTTAATGTAACACAGGTAGAAATTATTGTATAAACCACAGGTATAAGCGGGCCTCTCCTAACACAGGTTTTTTAACTTAACATGAGAGTCCCAACCCCTGTCAAATACATCCTGTTCATGGAATGTACTTTGTTTTCTGAGTTACGTACATTTGTGAAGGTGCACCTCATACCACTCGCTAACTGTGAAGAAAACCTGAGTGTCTGAAGTGTTCAATACCTCAGCGCTTCATAAGCCCATACTCTCTCTCTGAGAGAAGGCGTGTTCCCTGCATTGGGACGTATAGAGGCTACATAAAAAAATGAGGGAATGTTCGTCTTGACTTCTTGAGTAATATTGAATAAAGAAATATGTATTTTTTTCAGGCTAATTAATAAGGAAAAACAAAGTTTGCTGAGTCATCTAGTGATTCCATAACATTTTTATTCTCTTTATTACACTAACGGGGAGCTAACATGAAACATTGAATTGGACATACATACGTGGCTTTTTACAAAAATTAAGCAAACTGGTATTTTAATTTCTTATGTTGTACAGAACAATAATTTAACGATAATTTGTGCTTTGGTCCGCCGACCCTAGGAATATTGTCTAAAGATTCGAATCAAAAGGCTACCTAATATGGTTGTCTGGAAGAAATTACTTTTAGTAATAAGGCCGCCAATTGTACTGTACTATATTATTGTCAAATTCTCATATGTAATTCCTGGTGTACATACAATAAAGAATATTCTATCTATCTATCTATCTATATTTGCTAGGCAGACAGACATATTCCGCCAGAAAGGTACGTGGAAACAATTAAAAACGAAGATCGCATCACCCCGTCATACCTTACCAATTAGTACGTCAGGTTTGTTATAAAGCGCCCTGAGGCCAGCTATCCGCCAGCTATCGGGGCGTACATTTGTTAATTAATGATTAGTCGGCTTAATAATTTTCTTATAGCCCGGCTTACTAAGTAAGTAGCTATTGCCACGGCTTTGTTCATGTGAGATTTGTATAAAAATTAACTATCTCTACAAAAATTCAAATCAATCATTCGCTCCGTAAACTATAAGCACTCACAAAAAATTAAATGTACATATTTTTGCAAATAGCTACATGTTAATAGCTCTTTTCAAGGCTTAGAGCCCACAACATAAGATCAAGAACTAAGGACGCTCTTTTGCCAAAAACGGCCGTTTTTAGCGGAAATCACTTCGATATCTTTTCATAGCTCCTCCTTTTCATTTAGCTCCATGTAGTCTCATAATTGCCGTCGATAGATGGCAGTCGTTAAGCCAAGTCAGAGGCCTTAGGGCGGCTTGACAACTTCTGACAGTAGACGAGCCACTAGTCTACAAGCCTCCACCAATCCGGACTTGGCCCCCGTGGTGGAGTATGGCCTATACCTTTCTCAGGGAAGAGACCCGTGCCCCCTCGGTGGGGACATAATGGGTTGATGATGAGTCTCATAATTGCGTTTAGCAATTATTAACAAAATATATCGAGCGAATTTGGCCGGTAAGGGACGACCCAGGCGGATATATTTCGACGAAATAGGGGATGTATTAGCGGAGGGCATGAAAAAAGTACCCGAAACCGGCGTGCGTGCATGCAACGACTAATGAATGTTGAGGAAGCGAAAGTGATCTGCCAAGATCGTGGCAAGGAGTAGTACCTGGTCTGTGCCTATCCTTCTGGGATACAGGCGTGAGTTTATGTATGTATGTAACAAAACCGTATTTTCGTTACCCACGATAAACACTTTTTTTGCATTGATTTGATTGTTCTTTGGTCGCAAGAGTTACGGTTTTCGTATTTATAATAGAGTTTTAAGTGAACGTGCACGACAAGCCGTAGCCGTCGAAATAACCGAACGAAAGGAGTTTTCGGTTCTTTGATATCCTATGAAATCTTGCTCACCAACCCGCGCATTGGGCGAAGTTTGTTGAAAATTAAGATTTTAGAAATTTATTGTTATTATACTAACATTTGTGATTTCCACACGAATTATGTTGACTTCATCTGGTTTGGCAAAGACAGTGCGGTCAAAGCGACAAATACGCCCGCATTCTGCCAGTTGTGTACTTGTGTTACATGTGGGCAACGCAAATCCTGTCATTTGACAAAAAACAAATTATAACTTTTCATCTGACAAATAACAATTGACGAGCGCTGGTGTCCTGTCATTTGGCAAAAAACAAATTACAAATTTTCATCTGACAAATAACAATTGACAAAATTATGCTTCTCAAATTGATCTTCATACAAAGTATTGTTTCTGTAAATAACTCATTTGAAATAATTACCAAAAAAATTTATTATTTTATAAAACATCATTTGACATACAAATCAATTATTAAACACGTTAATTGGTAAAGCAACGCAGGGTATAAACAACTTTTGACAAAATGACATTCTGCGGAAATCCTTCCTACACAGTTGAAGATCTCCAAGAAATATAGGTGCGACGACGAGAGCAGCGAGGAGTGTTAGGTTCCATGGTGATAAAAAACCCAAAGCCGAGGGAAGCGGAGCGGAGCGAGGCGTCCCGGAATGTTAAACTACACAAATGTACACAAAATAAGTTCGTCATTATGTACAACATAGTTTAAACATCCAATATCTTAATAATTTGTAAAATCGCGAATTTGAAAAACGAAATATGTGGCAAATTATAGTTTGAACAGCCAACTCATTTGCAGAGTAAAACATTTGCGAAATGTGTATTTGTCAAATGATAATTTATAAAATGATCATCATCAGCCATTTGACGTCTACTGCAGGACATAGGCCTCCTTCGTGGTTTTCATAACCATGAGGGGTTTTGCCATAATCGCCTCGCTTGGCAGGCGGGTTGGCGATCGCAGTAAGCGGTTAAAATCTCAGGAAGACGCTGCTGTCCGTCTTCTGGTAATTGATTTCGTTAGTCGCCTTCTACGACATCCACGGAAGGAAATGGAGTGACGCTATTCTTAATCCGGCGCCACACGGAACTGTAAAATGAGACGTTTGGGATATTAGATATTTTCCGAGTGACAATTTTTTAAAACATTATTTGTAAGAATGATCATTTGTCATACGTTTTTTGTCAAACATTAGTGAACCCATTTTCAATAGATTTGGTACGAAATTTTACTTTTATAAGTTGGATGCCTATTACTCGTTAACTAGAAAAGCCTACTTAGCCGTAATACTTTTCCTTTTAAGTTCATTATATGTGCTACTACCGTGAATTTTTTCACATTTCTACAATCAACCGTTTAGCCAGGAGAGGGGGGAGGGCGCCTTACTCGGACAAAAATTTGCGCTTTAAAGCTTAATATTTCGCAAACGGAACCCTAAATAAAAAATAGTCTTCCAACACTCACAATATTTTTCAACGTCCAACCTCACGATGCCCCACATGATGGGGTAGACGAGAAAAAAAATCATCCCCACTTTTCGTGTTAAGGGAAGGTACAGTAAAAAAAAAAATTCCTACATTTAATTCTTTAACTTTGTCGGCGTGATAAATGAATCGTGTGATTTTAAAACAACACAAGTCACATGTGTTTTTAAAATAACACTTGCCCATTTTTTTTTTTATTAAATTATTTACACCTACCTATTGATTTACATTAGAAAAAAAAATTTAGTTTATTCACACAGAAATCAATATAATATGCTAAAATATTGCTGTTGTAGATATTAGTATTTGAATAAAACAGTTTTTTCTATTTCCTGCAAAGTTGTAATGAAAGGACATGTGTCGTTTTAAAATCACACGATTCAAATATGTGTACATATTATACCAAATTACAGCTTTCTAGTACCACCGGTCTTTGCGCTAGGCCGCCGACGAACAGACAGACACACAGACAGACAGACTTGTCGGACTACGGAACCATAACCATACGGCCTTACTTATAAAAACACGATTCCTTAAAACACTCGATAAACGCCGATTGAAATAGTCTGTGGTGGAGATTTTATGACGAAAAGACGTAGCCACAGATTAAAAAAACTGCCCCTGAGGGGTGCTTTAAAGGAGTCGGGCTCTTATAAGTAAGGCCGTACGCGTTTATTAGGATAGGCGCATCTATCCTAATAAAAACATGAAGCACTATAATAATTTATTAATTCTTTGACTTTGACGCGGTTGATTCTTTCGGCTCGGATTGGTGCGCGTTGTCCGTAAAAGCGTAGTTTATTCCAACGTAATTGGCTATTGCTATTGAAAGGAGTCTGATTAAACTGTTATCGTCAAGGTTGTCTGGAAGACGTATTGCTATCGTACAGAGGTCAGTTTAATGCTTTTTCTCATTTAATAAGTTTATACGAAATACATAATTGATAAGAAATATCAAAGAGAAGTGTTTGTAATATTTTATGTTTATTGACAGACTATCTACAGTTCACCAAAGCACTAACCGACTTCTAATTAAATCTTTTTTACGTATCAAATTTAAAGACCTATGACATTCCGATAATTTGAAATTTGTCCAAAGTCAGTGTTTTTAAGTAGTGATTTGATAGAGTTTAAGACAAAAATAGCGATTTATCTCCTATAGTGAATGAGCTATTTTACACGAGCTATGTCACTTGACAGTTTGTAAAAACCGGCCAAGTGCGAGTCGGGCTCGCGCACGAAGGGTTTCGTACCATTATCTATACAATATTAGACAAAGATCGAATTCGGGAACAGCGCCATCTATACAAACCAACAAGAAGCGCTTAACATTGACATTCAACGACATGACATCAGCGCTGTGAAGGTTACATAGATGGCGAGCGCTGTCTTTAGACAACGTTTGTTGTAAGGGAGCCCCCCCCCTAAAATATTTATTTTATTCTGTTTTTAGTATTTGTTGTTATAGCGGCAACAGAAATACATCATCCATGAAAATTTCAACTGTCCAGGTTCATGAGATACAGCCTGGTGACAGACAGACAGATGGACAGACAGACAGACAGACGAACAGTGAAGTCTTAGTAATTAGTCCCGTTTGGCACCCTTTGGGTACGGACCCTAAAACATTAAAATGTAAGTACTTAGCTCTTAGTACTGACCTCAAATTCGAATTCGGGTTCGAATAACGGCATATGCTAAAGGATTTTTTTTTCTAAGTTACGTACATTTGTGAAGTTGTAGTAGCAATACCACTCGCTAACTATGAAGGAAAATATCGTGAGGAAACCTGAGTGTCTGAAGTGTTCACATGCCTCAGCACTTGAAATTGCCAACCCGCGGTGGGCTCGCGTGGTAATTAAGCCCATACTACCTCTCTCTCTCTCTCTCTCTCTCTCTCTCTCTCTCTCTCTCTAAGAGAAGTTCTATGCCCTACAATGGGACGTAGTTTAGTAAGTGTTCAAAATGACCACCGTTTTTTTTTTCAATAGGTACAATATTCAATACGTTTAGGTGCTAATATAAATTAAAGAATGTGAAAACAATGCATTTTAGACATCACGTTTCATAGTAATATTAACTGCTAAAGATCTACATAATCGATATCCGGGTTCGATTCCCGAGCTGAGTACAGGTTTTTTTAAATGTATGAATGCAGTTTTCCTTGATATTAAAATCGATGACATGGTTCCTAAGATCTTCGTCTTGTCTTATAGTTTCCGACTATCCGATACTGACCGATCTCAATGAGCCACCCTGTATAGGCTACGTAAAAAAATGTATTTAGCGCAACGGTATAATGCTGGCCTCACATTCCGGGGTTGTGGGATGAAAAAATCAGCTTGAAAAACATTTAAAATGTATAGGCCCAGAGGAAAAAACTATAGGTAATTTATTTCTTTTTCCAATAATTTAGTCATAAATAAATAAATAAGCCGCGCCGCGCCACCTTCCATATTTAATTTCCCACTATTTTTGATTTCCATGTATTTTGACAAGGCAGGAGTCCTGTCCCCTCTACACAAAACAAATAAACCGTCAGCTATTTCTATCTATCGGGCAACACGTGCCTCCGGCCGGTCCAATTATAATAATGGATATTATTTTTACGACACATCCGACATGACACAGACATTCACAAGACAGAAGTTCGACTCTTGATTAAACTTGACCATCTTGTCATCACGAATCAAGCGAACACAAAGCTTTCGTTTGGGGACAAAACTTCGAGCATAATTGGTAGCGAGATTTTTTTAAATAAATTATCGTCTAATCTTCATCAACTTAACTCCGGAATCACTAATTTGAATTTTCCTCGGAAGAGTCCGGCCCCGTTTTGCTCTAAAATAATAATGATAATTCAAGTAGATGATTTCGGAATTAAGTTATAAATGTATCGTGCTTGTGAAAGTTGTATCTCAAAAACGAATCCTTCTTATGAAATATCCTAAGGAATTATTTCAACACGAGAGTCTGGCTATTTAAAAATTTCAGTAGTGTACAAGAGTACATTCATTTCGCTCATTGATATTTCCAGTTAAAGACCTGAAAACATTACATAAAACAATCCGTTAAGAAAAAAAAAAAAATTACAAGGTCAAGTTAACGTTACTGAGGCCGGCAATCGAACCCGAATTCCTGATTGGAGTACTGAACCGTTCGTTCAAATTCGTTCATTCCTTCGCTTTGACTCCGCGACTGTCGCGATGCTCAGAAGCGGCTGACTTCCATACTAAAAAGAGTGATTGTCATAGCGGACGGCAGCGCGCCAGCCGCGTGCGATCAGTATTCTACTAGTGCAGCGCTGCTTGCGACCTAATATTACGGCAACCTAATCATCATTCAGCCACAAGAAGTCCACTGCTGGACATAGGCCCCCTCGCCTCCTCCATGGATTTCCAGAAAGACCGGATGGAAGCGGCCTGCATCCAGCGCCTTCCTGCCACTTGGATGAGGTCATCTGTCCATCTTGTGGCTGGTCGTCCTACGCTGCGCTTGCCGATATGTGGTCTCCATTCGAGAACTTTTCGGCCCCATCGGCCATCAGTTCTGCGTGCTATGTGCCCCGCCCACTGCCACTTAAATGCCACCAACCTAATGTTTCACGAAAAAAACGTGCAGGAGATCAGCACCCTCAGCTGGAGTTTACTTGGAGCGTGGATATTTACGAACTGGAAAAATATATGGAAAAGGACAGCGAGTCATTCTGAACTTATTTAGTTTCTAGTAGTTAGTAGTTAGAAATGAACTGAAAACGGCGTGAGTGCAGTAACCAGGTATTGTTGATGAAAGGTCAAAAAAGGTTTGTTAGGATTGTGGCAAGTGGAAAACCCTGGGCCCTATATCATAAAACTACAATTCATTATTTACTATGACAATTTGCCGTACATTGCAAAGTCGATTATCCCGCAGATTAGCAAGTAGGAAGACTCTGCTAAGTAATGTACATCGCATTTTCATAATAAACTACGAATTATAGTTTTACAAAAAGCGGCCCTGGTGGCGAGTTTCTGTATGTATGTGGTGAACTCCAGCTTACAGTCTTTAGAAGTGAAACTTTCATGCGTCCACGTTCTATGGACCGACATTCCTGCTGTCTCCTTGCGATAACAATGAATGGGGTCCACTGAGAGAAATGTTGTCTTCTATGGGGAGTGGACGTCTGATCGAGCGCAGTGGTGAGGTGACGTTTATGAGAAGGATTCCTTTGGTGTGATCTGTGATTACTGATTACTCAACTCAGGTTATTAACTTAATTCCGGAATTACTTGAATGTTTGTCGGAAGAGTCCGCCCAGGTTTCGCTCTGATTTGTAGAGCTTAATAATTTTTTGGTCTATGATAATGGTGAGTAGAGACGGAGCTCGCGTCGTCAAGCTCAAATAAAATGTAGTGCTTACGAAAGTTCTAGTTCGAAGATTATTTAATAATGATAATAACTTATTATTATTATTTCGTATAATAATATGTATGTCTATCAATATTCGTATTTGCACCGACTACCCGTGTTTATTTCTCCTTCGGCAAATTCTCCGATATGAGGTTGCCCGGAAGAAATTGCTACTAGCAATAAGGCCGCCAATTGTATCTTTTCTTTTGTCATTGCTGTTTCTGTAACATTTTTACCAGTATACAATAAAGAATATTCTTATCTTATCTTATCTTAACTTCCACACAACATAATCACTTGTCCTGGTCACAAATTAGGATACCCTGTGCTATGGTAACACATCACAAACATGGAAATACACCCAGGCTGAGGACATTTGTACCGCGGCTCCCAGTGGGAATCGAATTCACGACCTCCGACATGGTCATCAGATGTGATACCGCTAGATCAACGAGGCAATAATTCAGGTGATAACAAAAGCTTGGTGACGTCAAGGGTCGCTTTGATAGTGGCAAGTTTATCCTTTATACCCGAGCACTCTTCCCAGTTACGTTACGGGCAACTTTTCAATTAAAATATGAAAGCACATAGCTGTCCACTGAACATGCCAGGATTAGAACCCACAATCCAGCACAAGTTAGGGACGGGTCCTAGCGATGCCTTACCACCGCCCTTTAATAATACTAATCATTTATTTAATTTTGTGGTCCCACTTCCACGGAAAAAAACCAACCCGCTTATTCGACTATCTGAAAACCAACACCTTGTATAATTCCTACTCAAATCACCTCCGGATTCGTTTTATCGCTAGACAGAAAACACAATTTTTTGCACTAATAAAACTTGCGTTAACCCAGAAGCCCGCCATAAAAACTTTATCAATTTTCTAATT
This sequence comes from Yponomeuta evonymella, assembly GCA_963969515.1. Classification (NCBI taxonomy): domain Eukaryota; kingdom Metazoa; phylum Arthropoda; class Insecta; order Lepidoptera; family Yponomeutidae; genus Yponomeuta; species Yponomeuta evonymella. The sequence goes on from OZ018354.1 coordinate 5,358,987, forward strand.
AGCGAAACGTTGCATGCACACGTCACATTGCGGCGTCAAGGCTGAGTCTTAATGCTGCGCTCACACGATGGTCTAATAGCTAACGTTAATTTTCATACATTTCGTTAGTTACTGAAATGTAGGTAGGTAATAATTCATGTTTCTCTGTAAAACTATAGTTACTGTGGTTATTTTTAAGTTAAATTAAAAAACACGATTTCTTAAAACACTCGATACATACAAATTAAAATAGTCTGTGGTGGACACTTTATGAGGAAAAGACTTAACCATAGATTAAATAAACTGCCTCTAAGGAGTCTTATAGGAATTATGTTTATGTTTTTTTAAAGACCGCACATATTATTATTATAAACAGATAAATAATGAAAAAATGAATTAATGAGCTGTCTAGTTTTTATTTTAAAAAATATGACAGAACTTTTGTAATGTTTCTCTATCGAAAACTAAGTATTTAAAAGAAAATTAAAATATGTTAAAGTATCCGCAAATTAATTTTCTAATGACGTTGTACAATAAACTATTTATTTCGAAGTACAATAACACATTTATTTCTAAATATAAATTAATAAACAAAAAATAATAATAAATTCACCATGGGCATCGTCAACAGATTAAATAGCTCACATTATAAAAGTCGACGTAAACGCTCTGAAGGGGTCCAATCTTAATTCCGGAATACCGCTGCCATATTAAAAGTATGTGACTGCCTTGTTGGTCTAGCGGTGTTACATCTGATTACCATCGTGGATTTGATTCCCGCTGGGGGCCGCGGTACAATTGTGCACATGGCCTCAGTCTGCGTATATGTCCATGTTTGAGATGTCCTTGCCTGGTCATCATAGCACAGGGTATCCTAGTTTGAAACCAGGACAAGTCATCGTGTTGTGTGGAAGTTATTTATTTATTATTTTTTAAGTGTAGGCGTCGCTATAGTCATTAAACGTTACGTACGAGTGATACGCTGACCCACTGTGTGGACGCAGCCAAAGCGTAACATCTGGCCCCAGATCGAGGTTACGTGGCCTGAAAACATTCACAATGTTTATGAAACCCGGTTGATGAGAGGTATCTCAGTGTGATTTTTATTCAGGAAAATAAACTTTCTCGCTTAGAAGGGGAAGCCTGGTAATCTTGAACTTGAAGGCAATATGTAATCAGCCCACAAACGTCGCACTGCAGGGTTTAGGCCCTCTCTCAGTGACAGAGTCATAGTACTGGCATACTCACCACGCCTCCCCACTGCGAAAAGGCGATTTCAAGGGCTGAGGTTTTTGAACACCTCAGGCACTCAGGTCTCCTCATGATGTTTTCCGTTACCATTAGCGAACGAATGGTATTACCAATAGTCTCATTAAAGTTATCTATAAACTCATGAATATACATAAAGCTGATATTTTTTTCGTCATTCCAGAGTTGGTCCCATAGTAATCATTTCTGATTAATGAGTAGAATAACCCCCGAAGTTTTACACCGGGCTCTTTCTGCAACACCTCGTATGTAAGTATTCATCTCACTGCAACGCATAACTAGGCTTTCTCTCAGCGAGCGAGTTGTCGATTAATTCGATTAATCGACCACTTCACTATCGACGATTAATTCGATCAATCGATTCCGCTTGGGCATTCCAAGTAGTGAGGTATGCAAACTCATCATAGTCAGTTCTTGTCTGCCCTCATCAGGGACACAGGGCTATCAAAACAGATTTCCATAGCAGCCGATTTTGGGCCTTCAATTCAAGCTCAAATTAAATTAAATTTTTATCCAGTTATGCTTGCATAGTTGATAAACTTTTTTTTTTTGCCGTTACCCACATTTCGGCGGATATTGTGTTTTCTGATGACTGTTGTATTTTGTTTTGTGATTTTATGTTTTTGAGTATTGTGTCGTCAAATAAATGTCTTTCTTTCTTTCTCATCCATATTTGTCCCAATTCTAGTTGCTTCTGCTGGACTGAGTGTCTAAAGGTAGTTTTAGGACGTCCTGTCGTTTTCGTTCCATTGGGACACCTTTTGCTACCGTCACCAGAGCAATTTTGGATGTAAACTCAGGACACTGATTTTCTCACGATATTTTTCTTCACAGTTAGTCAGTGAACGGTCATTAACCAAAAATAACAATTGAAAACCATTGTTATGGTGGTCCGATCGGGTCGTTTAGAATTCTACAGATTAAAAGGTAATTCTATAGAAATTGGATCAAACTAGGCATTTTGCAAAACGCCTCGACAAGTAACTGCCTGTAGAGGTTGAACACAACATAAATCAATTAGTACGTGACTGAGAGCTTTAGTAGAACATTTACCGATAACATGTAGCCGCGCGGTGCGGACTTTGACTCAATAAAATTCTATTGTGTAACAACACGATCTCAGAAGAATACCCACTGGGTTTTAAAAACGAATTTAAAACACTAACAAGAGTCGAGGTCTTTCTCATGGATATCGCCAATATCGCTAACTTTGAAGGAAAACATCGTGAGGAAACCTGAGTGCCTGCGGTGTTCATGCACCCAGCGCAGCGGAGATGCCAATCCGCGGTGGGCACGCGTGGTAATTAAGCCCAGACTCTCTATCTCTCTGAGAGAAAGCCTGGGCCCTGCAGTGGGACTTACAAAGGCTACATTAAAGAAAAATACCAATATGAGATTACCTCTGAAAAACTCCCTTTATAACAAAAAAAAGAATTAATTTAATCGGACAACGTGGTAAGGAATTATCGCTGAACACTAAAGTAATTGTTTTCAGATTTTCTGTTATTTCATAACACATTGCACGGGGTAACGATATACATTTGCAATAGCTGTATGCCTACCGAGTGCGCGCCACCCAAGACACAAGTCTTAATGGGTATTGGACGTGACCGACAGACGGACAAGATGACTGATTGCCACTATACTTAGACACACGCCCTCTAACAACTCGTAAGAGTCGTAAGTCCTTGGATTACGCGTAGCCTGCTTTAGTATTCTAGAAAGCGGTGGTAGCGTAGCGGTAGAACGCCGGCTTCTCATTCGGGAGGTCGTGGGTTCAAATCCCGGCATGTACCAATGACTTTGTTTTCTAAGTTACGTACATTTGTGAAGTTATAGTAGAAATATCACTTGCGAACGGCGAAGGAAAACATCGTAAGGAAACCCTAGTGTCTGAGGCATTTACATACATTAACGCTTGCTACGTACAATGGCCCAACTATGAGGCTAAGTGCGTAAATCTCAGGTCTAACTAGAACTAGAACTAGTATTCTAGAAAACATCGCCTTTTTTCACGTGGAAGCTTTACAATGATTTTGGAATGATCAAACCATTCCAAGAAGCCAAGAAGAAGAAACATACCTGAGTTTTTACTTCTGCATGTCGCACCATAACAAGCGGAAAATGTTTTCCGTTTATCACTAATACACTTGATCACTATATTATATTCTCTGTGCTATTAGAGTATCTACAGTTGGCGAGGAAACATGAGTTATCTTACTTGATTTGCAAAAACCACCAAAATTGATTTATTGTAAGATGCACGGCTAGCGCTTACAGAGTATTCGATAGCGAGTGTATAAAATCTACTTTAGTAATATAAAGTAAACTGCACCCGGACTAAGCCGGGGTGGGCTAGTATTATACTAGTATAAAAATACCTTCTTTCAAAACACTCCTCAGGTTAAATAATTTGTGGTTATGTTTTCCCTTTACCACTGACTATTTAAATTGCATCTGAGGAGTGTTTCAAGGAATCGTATTTTTATAAATAAGACCGTAATAGTGTAATTATGAGGGACATTGAGGCATTAGTATCGAACTACGTTCACGTTAATAAGCAGCAGAGCACAGATGTCTCGTTTGGTATGTTCAATCTAGAAAAGAGTTCTAGCGGAGTTCGGTGTGAGGCGAGCGTTGGTATAGATGATGAATTCTTGATGTAAATAATAAGATAATATAATGTATAACTTCGAAACTGTGTTTTATTTCATTGTAGCGGGAAACTTCGATAAAGCACAGATTAGCAGAATAGATAATTCACAAGTAATTTTGTCAGTAGTGGTGTTTCGTCAAAAGGTAAAGTAGGAATGAGAAAATGTAAAATAAATGTAGGAATGGGCGACGTAATTTTTATTTTTGAGTTTAAAATGAGAGGACAGAACGAAGAAAATAACAGAAATGGTGTAAGAACCGTTACAGGGTAAATCCGAACACCGGAAATCCCTCCGACTTACAAACAGGGGCCTTTAGACAGAAAATGTCTTTCCTTCCACCCGGCATACTGCGCACGTATGGCACCTCTTTCTCTGCACGAAAATAAAACAAAGTTTTTTTTAAACATAATCAAAATCACGGAATATAAAATACGGGTGGGTACTTCTTGACTCATGAATGAATGAAAGTTTTTGCGTATTCGATCGAGATATTTCAACGTTTTGTTTACATGCAGGGAAAGTGTATCTGCAACAGAGTACAGATACGCATGATGAATTATAGCTCTTATATTTCGTGGGGTAGGGTCTGTAAATCCGTAGTTTGGTCCAAGTCTTATACACGGCAAATCTCCAGGGGTTTGGTGCGAGGTTTTCCGATGACAGACTACCAAATTGTGATTGCTATCTGTCTGAGTTCTAAGGCAAAAGGCATAAGGTGTACATTTCCTTGATTGCATGTCTGGTTTAAGGTGGGAAAACCTATCTTAGCTATTCCTAAAATGCGGGGGACGAAAGGAAAAAATGTTTTGTCGTATAAGTGTTATGCTATGGGAACATTAGAAATTGTTTTTTCCGAGTTTAATTTGTGCTATTGTTTTAAATATAATATAAGCAGCCTATATACGTAGGCCAGACTAACTACCTTTCACACAGAATCGGAAACAAATTATGGGCAAAATAGCTTAACTGATCGTCTTATGAGGACCTACAATAACATAATATTTGATCTAGATATATTTTGGCTGCCAAAAAAAGTGCATTTTGGCTGTATTGTAACGATAAATTGGATTAGATTATAGTAAGTTGTCAATTTATACTTTTTATGAATAGCTTATAAGTAGTTAAGAGTTCCGTTTCCTGTTTTAGTTGCATAATTTAAAGTAAACCTGTAATTGGGCCATATAAATAAATTTCAGCTAAATGTATTTTATAAATTTAAGAGCCTGTTGGATTACAAAATAAAAAAAAATAAGACCTTTACATCTGTGCACTCTACGGAGTTACATTACGGGTGACTTTGCAACTAAATGCAAAGGTACCGTCAAATAAAAGAAAATATGACGAAATACAAACAACGTAAGAGTAGGCTTAGCCTCATCTACTAGTAGACGATAAAATATCCGATCCACAGAAATGTCAGCGTGTTAAGAAATTTTATAACGCTGGAAGTAGTTGTGATTTTTTTCAGTTTCCAAGACAAGGGGTAGGGGCAGGGGTTAGGGTATTGTCAAAATATTAAAAATACCCTTCTAATGCTGTTAAATCTCTGTGACATAGTCCGCTTTGATGGTTTTTAGTTATATAGTACCTACAAACCATCAAAGCTTTAGCGAAGCTTTTTATTATAACTCTTTAATTGAGGTTTTTGACTTACCTACGTCTTTGAAAGATCTCAAGTGAAGACGCCTCCTTAGTGATTAAGTACTAAGTACCAATATTCTTACCTGAAATAGAAAAAAAGCACTGTTACAAAAAATATACTTTCATTTTGATGCCTTGCAGAGAGCATGATCCAAAATCCGCGCAGTATTTTATTTTATTTCATTTGCATAATAGGTAAACTTAACAGGTTACAACCACTTAAGTTACAGCTATAAAAATTACGTGTTGTCTTGTATCTAAGCTGCAACCCAAAAACAATTTACTAGGTTAGTAGTATTCTAGGTACTAAGTAACAGAGTTAAACATTGTAATAATTTTAACATTATAATTTCTATAACGTTTAAATTTGGGCTTAATATTATCTTAACATAAAAGACAGTATCATACTTTTACTTAAAAACTAAATTGAAACTGTGTTTACAATATTTTTGACATGCTTTTTAAAATGTATGATTTTACCATCAAAGATGTCCAACTCGGATTGTTTTTCCAATAGACTATCATAGGTTCTACACATTCTAAAGTATGCAAAAGTAAAGCCATTTTTTTTTATTATGTCTTTATTTGGCAAAATAATTGGCGGCTTTCGACTCCTCCGACACTTAAGACCTGAAATGCACGCTTACATGCGAAAATAGAGTCATTTAGTCAAGTTATTTGTCGGTTATTATACCTATCTCACATAAACTATCACGAAATCAGAATACAAAAATTATTTGAACGTAAAAAAATTACATTCTGTTCTTGCAGTGAAAAAAAAGATAGCGAAAAAAAAAACTTCGCGCTGACCATCTTTTCTTGAGTCATCTAAAACCTAATACATCAGTTATTGCCTGTATGATAAGATTTCATGATTGCCATCATTAACTTCAAAGATTCGAATCCCTACGAACAAAGTCGAAGATATAGCTGGTACAGTTAACAGCTGATCATCCTCTATATTTTCGTTGTAATGTAGCCCGTAACGTAACTGAGTAGAGTATATCCAAGGAATGGTTCATGTTTTGTCGATTGTACCAACCTAAAATCTACCTCATTGATATAAGTTAACACTTTTATAGTGCTGTAAGATTTTTTCAAAGATTTACAACATTTCGAGAGCACAAATTATAAATTCGACAGTTCGATTTGAGAGACGGGAACTTGCTTTATTTTTGTACGATAAAATTGTTTTATTGCAGTCGTAACTTATCTTAGGGCTCTCGTCACAAAACAGAAGACCATGTGATATGAATATTGGCACTTAAGACGTACACAATAAGAGCTGTCGCAAAAACTTTTGACGTTGCGAATAAAAACTGCGGCTCTAAACCGCAGTTGCGATGTTTCTGTTCCCATATTACGGACACTTGCAAGATTTCACTAGTTATCCGTATAGCGATGGCTGGGGAAGAATTTTCTTGTGAACAAGAACTTAAAATAAGGTACCATAAATTTCTTATTTTAAAGTTAGTGAGTAAAATTAAAATGAGTGATATGATGAATAGGTGATTTTTAGTTTTTCTTTTCTCTCTAATTATTGAGCTTTATCTGCCTTCTCCCGATATCTGTTGTATCATTCAGAACCTCTCTTAGGCTGGCTGGATGAAATTTCTTTTAAAATAAGTCCGCCTTTGTAAATCTACACTTACCTGTTATTCAAGTTTTTAATTTTATTGTTGTGCAGTAAAGGGTAACAAACAAACAATAAAAGTATGAATTAACTTTACTGAAACCATTAACAGTAAAGTCAGTATATTTGTATATTACAGTGAATAACAGAGATAACTTATTTGTTACATACGTTCGTGCAGTTTTGTAACGTGCACTGTATTCGGTAATTTTACGGTTGGCTTTGCAACGGAAATGCAAAGATTGATGTAGTACTCACAGTCAACAGCACCTTTACATATTATTTGTAGCACATATTTTTCAATAACTCGCGATGCTCAACATTTTTGACCGGTCTAATCGCGATTAACATATTTATGGAGACTGTCTGTTATAAATACATTATTCTATTATTCGGTCACATGTCAGAGGGGGTAGATGGAGTCGTAATTATTTATAAGCTAAGAGTTTGTACCTCGATTCCTAAGACTAATAAAACTACGACTCAACTCACGACGGTCAGGGCGCTGTGACCGAGTCATCATAATCATCATCATCATCAGCCATTTGACGCCCACTGCAGGACATAGGCCTGCTTCGTGGTTTTCATAACAAGGCATTATGCAGTTGGAATCTCAGGAAGACGCTGCTGCCCGTCTCCTGGTAATTGATTTCCTTAGTCGCCTTCTACGACATCCAGGGAAGGAAATGGAGTGACGCTATTCTTAATCCGGCGCCACACGGAACATTTAGTGCGTCCGAGTGCATCGTCATAATCAACTAAAACTGTACGCACACCGTTCGAGCGTCAAAACCCGGCTACAGATTATTTGGACAATTCGATGTAAGATAAGATAAGAATATTCTTTATTGCACACAAGAAACAAAAGACATAAAATATGAAAGTTACAATGAAAAAGTACAATGAGTGGCCTTATTGCTAACAGCAATTTCTTCCAGACAACCTTGTGACGGAAAGGTTGCCGAAGGAGAACGAGAGACGGATAGTTGGTGCAAATACGAATAGTAAGTACTTAAACTTTATAATAAACTTACATAAATCTTACTTAAATTATTTTTATAAACTACTACATAAATAAGTTATAATACCTATGTGTAAGAGGAGGATATAATGAATATAATATACCTACAAAGAAAGAAAAAGTAATAATGTTCTGATAAAAAACTTAATTTAGAGAGAAAGATTACGATGAGATGTACATTCCTGCTTGCAATTAGTAAAACTGTAGGTTAATCGGCTGTGCAATGCACATCGAGTTGTCATAGTAAACCATGAATTGTAGTTATATGAAATGGGGCCCTGTTCCCGGCCAGTTTCCCAGGTAACGCTGCCAGAGTGGGCGTAGCCAGACGTACCTACGAGGGAGATATTATCCCGCATAAATCCATAACGATTGACCGTGTCTCGAATAGGGGGTTATTACACGGTATTGAAAGGCGTCTCACTTCTCATTCCTCTACGATGTATGTTTGTTGGATACAGATATGACGCTTTTAACAGAGAGACCAGAAAAATCTTCAAACATAAAACAAATAAAGGAGGTTAGGAATAAGAGTTTAACAGATACTTAGCTTTAAAATAGATAAGATAAGAATATTCCTACTGAACACTCCCTGAAATGCAGTTAAACTAGTCTTTCCCTAGACCTAAGACTGTTTAAACTGCGTTTCAGGAGTGGTTTAGAGAAACTTGTTTTTATAAATTAAAATTTTAGAAGTAGTTGCGAATACAGGGACGTGCTCTATCTACACGGTACATTCAGGTAGCGGTAAAATAACCTCAGGCTCAGTACTCCCTGTCAGTTTTCAGATACATTAGACCAGACTAATTTTCAGCCAGGATTCCGGGTCATCGAAACTGGTTCAGCCGATTTTCAACCAGGCCCCAACCTCCTGGGTCATCCAGAAGCTTCGCACAAAAGACGCTACACCGTTGATGGTATAGTTATATGGAATATTTAAGAAAGAACGGACAAAGAAAGAAAGAAGATATTTATTAAATTTGCCACAGAAACACAGAGCAAACAAGTAAACAAACAAAATCAACGAAAACAAAAAAATTGTGAAGAGGATACTCTTTTTTTTTTGCTAGCTAAAAATAAACAAACTAAACAAAAAAAAAGAGTGCCAGCGCCTAATATACTTCCTAGGCGTTTCAAATCATCATCATCAGCCATTTCTCGCCCACTGCAGGACATGGCCTCCCTCGTCCGTAGGACCGCCACGCTTGTTAGGCAGGCTAGGCGTTAAATTGTACGACAAATTCAACCAGTTGGCGGCAAAATAAACTGAAGTGAAGTTGCTGGCTTACGATTGTATTCTGCGGCAATGTCATTGTATTCCTCTCCCTAATCCGTGCGCGTAGTAACAGCAAAGATAACTGGCCCTTCCAGCCGCGCCAGCGATCGAGGCAAATGAGCTGAGTCTGAATGAGTGACGTGTCTTTAGCGTTGGCCGTAATGAGTGTGTCAGTGTAATGCTGTCATGTTTATGACGCCCTATTCTTTGATGCTGGTGGTTAGTAATAATCTGCCGAAGATAGGCTTTATTCGGGTTGGTAATCATCGGTTTAAGCCCAAGGCTCTTCTTTTTTTATGTAGCCTCAATAAAGCCACCTGTACTGTGTATTTTTTAAATTTTTATTTCATGTGCTCTAATGTACAATAAAGAATATTCTTATCTTATCTTAATTATCACGCGAATCGAAACCGGACGTTTTGAAAAATAAAACTAACGCTATATCCATTTAGATATCGATAAATTTAAATAAGTATCGGTAAATTTTACGAATTTTTTTTTCGAAACGTTATGTCTAAAATTAATAAAATGCATTGTTTTCACATTCTTTATTTTAAAATAAAATAAACGTGTTAAGTATTGTATTTAAAAAAAAAACGGTGTCTTTTCGAACACAGTCTTATTAAAATACGTCCCATTGTAGGGCATAGAACTTCTCTTAGAGAGAAGAGATAGTATGGGCTTAATTACCACGCGTGCCCACCGCGAATTGACAATTTCAAGCGCTGAGGTATTTGAACACCTCAGACACACAGGTTTCCTCATTATGTTTTCCTTCACAGTTAACAAGTGGTATTGTTACTGCAACTTCACAAATGTACGTAGCTTAGAAAATAAAGTCATAGACATTGATACATTGGTCGGTGTTCTACCGCTAGGCTACCACCGCTTCACTCTTCTACTAAATGAATATTAGTGCTACATTTCTGTCAGTCCACTAAGGCGCAGGCACACAGTTGGGACGTGGGACGAGGACAGGACGGGGCAAAGACGCGAACGCTATCCAATGCGCTGCGTCTCAACCTCGTCCTCGCCCTACGTCCCATTTGTATAGCTCGCACCTAATAGCCTTAGATATGATTCAATTTTTTTAGATAAGATAAGAATATTCTTTATTACTGAGTACAATTGGCGGATTTATTTATTATTGCTAAAATCAATTTCGTCCAGACAAACCTATGATGGAAAGAAGCTGAAGGAAAAGAGATACGGGTAGTCGGTGCAAATATGAATATTAATATACTACTTATGTAAATAACAATATACCAACGTAAACCATTACATATATGCACACATACATACATAAACTCACGCCTGTATCCCAGAGGGGTAAGCAAAGACCAGGGACTGCCAGTTGCCACGATTCTGTTACATCACTTTCGCTTCCTCAACATTCATTAGTCGTTGCATGCACGCACTTTTGCTAATACGAGTACATCCCCTATTTGGTCGAAGTATGTCTAGGACGTCCTTTACCGGCCCTTCCACCCACATTTGCTCGAAATATTTGTTTCGTCATTATTTCTTCGTTCATCCTCTTCACATGTCCAAAGCGACGCAACATTACTTTCTCCAGCAACCTCCATTCCTTTCAGTCCAGAACATTCTTACATAGGTATATAGTCATGATAGACGTACATAAATCTAAATAAATAAGTTATTTAATAAGCGTGAGGACGAAATAAAGAATATTATAGTACCTATCTATACCTACAAGGAGGATAGTCCAACCCTTCACCAATTACCATTTAGAGTCTAAATTTTAGACCATTCACAACGGGAAACCCTGTATAGTTGCACGGATATTATACATACTTGCAGATAAAGACAGTTGGGGATGGATAATGCCTCAATGAGCGGCAGATCATTCCACAACCGAGCGGACGTTACAGTAAATGAATCGCTGAAAAACCTCGTCGAGTGAGTCTGAGTCTTCAGCGACAAATTCTGGTCAGACTACAATGCCGGGCGGTGGTAATCACTGAGGTAAGTAAAGCGCTCTTTGAAATGCTTCGTTAACATAAATTATTTACATCCCACGACAACCCAGCGTAACTTAGTTCAAGGAATAACATTTTCAGGCCAAAAATCAGTGCCTTTTAAAACTTTTGACTTACAAATCAAGGAATGAATATGTTTTTTATCTAGAGTAAATACTTGTTAAAATAAAACTATTTAAATAGCATACATTTAGTATCATGGTTACTTTCACGCAGGACTGTACATGCACACGCGAGGACGTAACGAACGAATTACGAAACCAACTGACACATTTGTGAATCACAGGACGCAATAACAAAAATGCCGATTTTAACGTTTCATTTAAATTTCAAAAATTGACTAAAAATTGCGGATGAAATATACCTATGCATTGAATTTCATTTCACCTCATATGTTTTCCTCGGGACGTTAGAAGGCGAACTTTCTTAAGGCATGATATACCTACTTATCTATAATCAGCGCATAAACAGAGCCCACTGTTGGGCATAGGGCTCTTCTCTTTCACGCCAACCCATCCTGTCCCTTGCCAGTCTCGTCCAATGTTTCCCAGCCGCTTTCACAGTGTAGTCAGCCCACCGGGCAGGTGGTCTGCCCACCAACCGTCGACCCGTTCGTGGCCACCGCTGGCTAGGCCCTGGCCACACAGAAGAGACGTAGGGCGGGGGCGCGGAAAAGATGCGTTGAATAGAGTTCACGTCTTCGCCCTGTCTCTTCTGTGTGGGCTTCGTCCCGTACCTCCAGCACATTTTGTATGAAAGTGAAGTGGAAAGACGACGCGTCTGTTTTGCGCCCTCGCCTCGAGTCCTTTCTGTGTATCTCAAGCTTAGTCCACTGGCAGTCTTATCGCCTAACCGGTTGGTGGGTAAAGTTGGGAACCGAATGCCCCGGCGGCGGGGATCTTCATGATTCGTTTACCTCATCTTCCATTTTGGTTTTATGCCAAATATCGACGTTTAGCACACGTTCAATAATCTTGAGACTTAAACTAAAGATTATCAAAAGAATATTTACTAGCGTAACGTGAAAACTGTCAGCTGAAGGTATAAAACAGAAATAACCGTTAAAATTTTAATCAACTTCGGCGGAAGTTCGTATAATGAATTAAACCGCTAAATTAATGAGCTAGTTTGGACTGGAAATTGATTTGTTTACATGCATAAACTACCTCTGTTTTAAATTAGACCATAAAATTCATTCACACGCTGTTTGAGTGGGCTTTTAGCATAAAATTTCTTATCGTTTTTGATTGAATTAATTTCACATAAACATTTTTGATAATCATAGACTTATTTTCTTCGCATACTCAAGTACAGCCGAGTGTAAGTAAGCTTTCACATATCCATCCAAAGGTTTGCTGAAAGAGATCGCTCTAAGCGATGAGATAGCCAATTCTATAAAATTACATATTTTGTAATTCTCTTCTCTTTCATAAAATAGGAAAACATTGTCTGTAATTCTCTTTCTGGTTGTGAAATGAAGTGTTCACTATCTATGTAATATATCTAAATTAATTAATTTGCGAATCAAACTTTTTTCTAACATGAAAAATTTTTTTTTTAGTGAAACATGGTTACTTCACCACCAGGGGCCTGTTTCATAGAATTACAATTCATGGTTCACTGTGACAATTCGATTTATGTTATACATTGTAGAGTCGGTAAATTCACAGATTAATGAGTGGAACGACTCGGCTATAAAATGTATATGGAAAAATGTCACAATAAACTACAAATTGTAGTTATATAAGACGCGGCCCAGCTCAGTTGGATTCGGCCTAGATGTGTATGGAACTCTGGTACACACTACAAATCAATCAACCAGGCCATACTCGTCCACTCCTGGGCATAAGCCTTCCACTTCCTTATGTCCTCGGCCGTCCACATCCGGCCACTGCCACTAATCCGCCTCAGATCTTCGGTCCAGCGAGCTGGTGGCCCTACGCTACAAATATTCACACATATTCCTAGGTTCGTTTAAGCTAACATTTCATATAAAAAAGAACCTATTAAAAATGTATCGAGACGTCCCCCAGTAACACGCAGTCTTACAGACATTTGTCTTGTACAAGGTCCGTAAAGCAAATTTATAAAACCAGCAGGGGGGAAACGGGGGTAGTTTGAACAAAGAACAAATGGAAATCAGTGTTTTTGTCGTAAATGTTACGTAAGAACCCCGCGGTGAACGCATTAGTCAATGGACACAGGAATTTTAGGTAGGAACATTTGGACGTTAGATAATTGATATAGGGCAGGGGCGGGTTTTTTTTAAACGATTTGTGACATTTCGCATTTTGTTAGGTCGGTCTTTTCATTACATTCATTGTTTTTTAGGGCACCGTACCTCTAAAGAAAAAAACGGACACACTTATAGGATACACGTTTTTGACCGTCATCAGTCTGTGTGTCCATTTGTTTGTCTCTCAAGACATTATAACACGAAAAATGCGTATAACACGCCAAAATAAATATATTTGGGGAAAAGGCAATGTTCTTAACTACTTTCCTGCTCCGGGTCACCCTTTGGGCGGTTTCAAACTGGACGGTAACCGTAACGACACGACATCTAGTTGCATACATTTGTAACAAGAGACTAGTGTTTTGTTATTGCATGTTGGCGATTGCACTCTCATGAGATGTTGTAAGGTAGTACTCGTACCAGCTATTGTATAATTATAGTTAAGACTATTTGAGAAAAGATGGATCGAGGGGCTTTTTTTTGCTGTCTTTTTCTCCATTACAACTCGACCCGAAGGCAGCGGATAACATTGTACAGTGACATTCAACAAACAGAATGTAAATTCTTTATTGTTCAAATTCAAATTCAAAAATACTTTATTGCACAAGAGGTGTTTGTACAAAGGCGAGCTTAATACTAGTAAGTATTTTCTTTCAGCTAACCTTGGGTTATTTTAACCAAAAAAAATTACATATTTTTTTATAAGTATCGCTAATAATTCTAAAATTGCGCTATTATAACTTAAAGCTTCTATTAATTACGTCGAAATAAATTTTTGACTTCTGATTTACTACGACCTTGGCCGGCCGTTGCATGAAAGAAATGTCGTGTAGCTACCGTTATCGCTCAATGTGAAACCGTCCATTAGACCAGTGATCCGCAAAGTGTGCGCCGCGGGACCGCGGTCATCAGTTGGTGTGCCTCGGAAAAACAACGAGTTTTCCGAGGCACACCAAGACAAACGAAAAACCTTTTATTAGGTTCTTGGACCTGGGTTCTACAAAAGGTAGTATTAATCATCTGTGGCGTATCTCGGAAACATCCTGATTTCGTCGGTGTACCATGGACACGGAAAATTTGCGAACACTGCATTAGAGCAACGTGTATACGTCTCGTCTGGTATTATGAAATGAAAATGTAATTAAGAATTACGAGCAGCGCGAGGGCGTGTCGCCACAGGCCCCATTGTTGTGAAGGCACGGCAACAAACAGCACACCCTCGAAAAGACCGCATAATTACAAAAACGCATAATTAGAAATGGAAAAAGAATTACTGTTTGTTTGGGGTAGTTTAGCAGGTACAATAAAATAAAAAACCGGCCAAGTGCGTGTCGGGCCACGCGCAATGTAGGATTCCGTGGAAAGAGGGTTTTTTTATCTGCTTTACAGAACTAACACCTTCATCGAAGTCATTTACAATGGATTTCGTACGAAATGTTACTTTTATAAGTAGTTAACTAGTAAAGACTACTTAGCCGTGATACTTTTCCTTTTGAGTTCATTATATGTACTACTACCCTGAATTTTTTCACGTTTCTTCTATCAACTGTTTAGCCAGGGGAGGGGGAAGTGGGACGCCCTACTCGGACAAAATTGTCCGATTTAAAGCTTAATATTTCGCAAACGGAACCCTAAATAAAAAAATGATCCACAATATTTTTCAACGACCAATCCTACGATGCCCCTTATTATGAAGTAGACGGGAAAAAAATCCACTTTTCATGTTACAGTAAAAAAGTACAGTAAAATTTTTTTTTCATATTTTATTCCTTAACTTTGTCGGGGTTATAAATATGTATACACATACCAAATTAGAGCTTTCTGGTACCACCGGTCTTTGCGCTAGGCCGCAGATGGACAGACAGACAGACAGACGGATACGGCGAAACTATAATCGTTCCTTGTCGGACTGTGGAACCCTAAGTGCGGGAGGCTAATTGTACAGCTTATGCAACTAGCAGCCAGGACTGCACTAATTAGTAGTTAACTCGTCGGTTGGTGTTAGCGGTACTTAGGCTTTTTTTGCTGATATTGTGCGGTTAACTAATAAACAGGGCGACCGATAAGACTAATGGCAGGATGATCTTGACAAGTTCTTGCCGGAGTGGTCAGAGGAGGCAAAGACAAAAAACCATGGACTGAAAGGGGGCGGGCGCCTTTGTCGTGCAGTGCGACACCCATGTCACGGAGGCTGCACAAAAAATAAACTCTTTTTGTCTCTTAACATATGTCCAGTGACTCTATCCCGTTACTTGCAATTAAACATTAAACTTACCGTAACTCTATGTAAGTCTTCACTGGTTTGGACGATGGCATTTTTTTTTTGTTTTATTAAGCTGTAAATATAAATAATGTTCGATTCATAATAATATGTAATCGCATTTGACAACCGCAATGGCGAAAGATGGCGTCATCACTATAGGGTTGCCCCTATCCCCACCACCGGGATCTGAGATTTCGGCAATGTTTTTACTGACAACTGTAGTCTGTTGGTTTGAAATCACTGTCGAGGCAACAGCCCTTTCGCTTTCGCTGCTGTTTGCCGCCCTTATAATGATTGTCAACATTTTCGAACATGCTATAGAATATAGGTAGAATAGTCTCCAAGAAAAAAAAAATGCCGACAGAATTAAGTGTAAAGTACATAGAAGGCGGAAATGTAGTTGGTCACGATGTTTCTCCAATTGTATTTTTCGTCAATTAGGTAACAGGAAATTAATGAGATTCATACGGAAAGTCCTACCAAAGCCTATAGGACAAAGCTCGCATCCCAAAAAGGCATGATACTCACGTACTCACGGGGGTATCGGACTAATGCCGCACGCAGCTCGGCGACTAATAGCCAGTCACCGTTTAATCCTGCGGTATACACCCAGTATACACAGATTAGAGCATGGATTTGGGCCCCCAACATAGGGGGCCGTAGAAGATACGCTCCGAAGAAAAAGACAAACGTAAACGTGCATTCGGGCTTTCAATTTCACACATCATTTCAAAAATGTAGGCTATGCGAAATAGCGGTCTTCCGGCGCTATTTTCTTTTGTCAAAATTGATGACTTTACAACATACATTTTGACTCTAAGTACTACTAGAGGAAACATTGAAAGCATTTTTTTGGTAAAAAAATCAATATTTTTGCAGAGACCACAGATGAAAATATACTGCAATGGACATTTTTAATTTATAATTTAGTTTGTAGAGATAGTAAAGTTAATGCAGTATTTCAAGAAACATGTAAAATCATAGTATTTTAATCACTCGCGAATCTCGCGATGCTCACATATAGTCATACATTAAACGTTTTTAATCGGGTCTGTTTGACGTCGGGAAATTATGGTAATTAAATTAAACCTAATAAATAATCCCGATTAGACGCGTTTAATAACGCAAACATTTAGTTTATTATTGTCACTAACATAGTTTTTAAGTCACCATTGTTACTAATACTATATTATTATGGGTACTGCCTGAAATAAGCATAGGTTAATACCTATGTACTGCTTATGTACAGAAATAACGTTTGGAGTTTTTTTATCCATTATTTTTATCCACAACCATCTAGATTTTGCTTGAAATGTATAGTCACAGTTTCTGCGCGACCTTGAAAAAAAAGGACTTAGACTTTGAAACCAAATGTCGCAAGCGGATCGCATAGCGCTTTCTGCAGTCCCTTTTCCCTGGCACGGATTTTGAGGCGAGCCATCCATCCCCTTTCTTTGCCCGGCGCTGCGGGCCGGTCGTCGACCCCGAGTTTTATGGTGATGGCGAAATGAAAACGCATCGGGTTGATGGTTTATTCTCGCAAGGAAAACATAATTGAATTGAATTCTTCTCCCGCTACTTTGATAGGATTGAAAAGTCGACGACGGCCAGTTTAATAAGATGGTCAGTGAACAATGCGATTGAATTGAGGAAGTTTGATTTATTTGCGGCTACAGAGGCATTCCGATTGACGTGACGACGACGATGACAAAACCACAATCTAAACACAATTGTTGAGTAACAACATTGATGCGCAGGTGAACGCGCATAGGCAGCATAAGATACGTTATAGGCCACGCTAAGGCATTTCGGGAAGCGCGCTCTATACAATTTTCCCCACTTTCCTTTCGAGGCCGGATACGGCGGAAATCAGGCCCTAAGCCAAGCGATTAAGGTGCAAAGCGGCAGCACAGAGAGGTGGTTGACACGCCAACCGGAGTATAAAGGCCCCATTCATGGCCCTTGAAAGCTTGTCGCATAGACAAGACGGACACAGCACAGACGCCGTAAAAATGATTTACACAGCCCCGATGGCTTATCGAATGCCGTCGAACCTTTAAAAATGGTGATCGTGTACGGAGATTGGGTAAAAGTATCTGTGATGTATTGATTCGACACGAGACTTTGTTTGCGTGTTGTTCTTCGAGGCGTTGATTTAGTACGTGGTTCGCTATAAGTCATTAAATCTTTTAGGTACCTACCTACCTAAATTACTATTTTTTGTTTAAAAAATCTGTCATCACATTTTCATTTTACTCTAAACATTTTACAAATAAAGGTGACATAGAGTTACATTCGTTTGAAATAAGAGCGTTTTTTTGCTTAGTTCTGGAGTACTTATTACAAACTTTATTCCACGTTTATTGGCAAAGCGGTGTGGTATGGTGCCGGATTAAGAATAGCGTCACTCCATTTCCTTCCGTGGATGTCGTAGAAGGCGACTAAGGAAATCAATTACCAGAAGACGGGCAGCAGCGTCTTCCTGAGATTCCAACCGCATACTGCGATCGCCAACCCGCCTGCCAAGCGTGGCGATTATGGTAAAACCCCTCATGGTTATGAAAACCATGAGGGAGGCCTATGTCCTGCAGTGGGCGTTAAATGGCTGATGATGATGATGATGATGATGATTGGCAAAGCCGTAAAAATTTGTGTTCCCCTTGTGTCATTAGCATGTGTCAAATCCAAATTGATTCACAAAAACATCTCAAGTATGTACATTTAAGCTTCGGTCTTTGAAAAAAAAACAAACTCCTTAAGTAAGTTATATTGATCTAAAATACAAGAAAAATGTTTCAGTATCTATTACAGAAAAAAGTTTCTAAATTTTCCTGCACTTCCATGCAACCTTCCCAGAAAAATTAGGGCGATTTGATTCCCCCAACATTTATAGGGCGATCTCTACCTATACCTTCGCATATGCATGTGGGTCAATCAAGACAGATCGGCTACTTAGTGTAACGCACGTCGTTCCGGCTAGATACAGACATACTATCCGCCGATAACGTGGGTCAACGTCATTAATCACCTTGGCAGATTTGACCGACCGCTCCTACGGATATTAAAAGTGACAGAAGAATAGCTTCCTTTGAACCTCATCTGAGAGGGTAGGGCTTTTTATTCATAAAAAAAAACAAAAAATACATAAGTGATTAAAAAAATTGAATTAAAAAAAAAACAAAATTGTTCCACGACCTCCGTAAAGTTTCATTCCATAAAGTTTAATTTTCATCTACAGTTTCATTTAAATGAGGTAAACAAAACTGAGAACGCAAATTTATATTTTTTATGTGCTCTAGAAAACTTGCGTAGGTACATATGCATAGTCGTCAGAAGGTCAACTTTTACATTTTTTTTGCAAACTCGTCCTTAATAAAACTGATTAGAGTGCAAGTATGTAAAGATTGATGTGCTGTCGACTGCACCTATTCTAACTATTAAAGAGTACCAAATGGAAATGCTCGTTCTACAATTAGCTTGATAGACTTGTTACACTTCCAGAATCGAGAGCTTGACTAGATGGAACTTTTTGATAATGTATGTCAATTTTGGTATGCGATACATTTCCGCAAAAAAACAGTAAATAAGTGTGACATTGAATCTCAATATCGCCTAAGCCGACGATTTTTCAGGCATGGTTCCTTTGGAAAAAATATTCATCATTACGAATACTTTTCCGTAATGACCTTCCAGTTAGTAAATTAAGCACGGTAGCTGTGTAGTATGCACAACCCAATACGTATTTTTTCTGAGTTAACATTTTATGTGTGCAGGCGGAAAAAAGGCAGTTACAGTAAATTTAGAAGCTTCTGTTGTATTTTCCTCTCTTGCCGTTCCGGCGAACCCCCTACGGTTAGTTTAACAAACTAGATTGGCGATACAGATTGCTAAGCGTTTATCCGCAGCAGCCATTTTGGAAATTTCGCACCGGCGAAAGTGCCTTGAGTGATTGGCGAAGAGAATCGTGGATCAATCAACATTTACACGTCTCGTAATTGGTGTAATCAATAAAAAATGTAACTGGCCACCTGTTAAAACCAGAAAAAGTTTGCGCATAAAAAACTGAATAAAAAAAAGGAACAACATGATACCTCGCTGTCTGGCTGTGTGACTGTAAAATTGATACTGGCCACTGTACAAAAAAGCCAGGATGGGGTACAGGCTTAAAAAACATAACAAAGATAAGAATGAGATATTTTGACTTCATTTAACTTTTGTTTAGATGTAAATATACCGCTGATAGAAACAGAAACCTTTAAATGAGAAATAATGTCTATTAAATAATTGTTTGCTCATCGTGATTCATTTCTCATTATTCAAGAAAAATCTACCGCTATTACTGAATTATTCACTGATAGGATTTTGAACCTTGTTTGTTTATGCCCAGGAAAAAGCTGCACGAAGTATATAATATAAAAAGTTTGCTGTCAAATGAGTTGTCAAGTTCCTGGACTTGCTGGCCATTGAAAGTCAGAAGAAAAAAACTGTAAACATTTGAATTATAACTACCGATCTATTATAGTACCATTTCACGGACGTCGTTTAGAATATGTTATGCGGGCTATAATATGAAGGATAGTTTGTGCAATCGGGTGTGGACGGGCTCTAATGATGATGGATGGAGTAACCCTAGTCATAGACCGACCAGCAAAGGTAACTGCACCTCGTAGACGTTATTAACTACGCATTAAAGCTCAATTTTGTTTGCACAAGGGTTAAGTTACGTCGATGAGACGGGGGTGCGTGACCGTGAATATGCATTCGGAATTTGGTACCGATGTAACTTTGTCACAGTTAATTGACGGGCTATAACTTGGAATTGATTGTTAATTGTGCACTGAGGGCCTCAATTACAATTCAATGGGATTTATTGAGGAAATAGGTCGTGTTTAAGTGCATTTCAATTGAAACGTATGATGCGAGAAGCATGGCACATCCGGCCTTTCTTTCTATCTCAAGCTAATTGGAAGAAGAATGAAGATAAAAGAAAAGTTTAAAGAAATTGCAGGAAAAGTAGTGTGACAAGTAGTCCCGAGCAGTCCCGTTGGCTACAAAATCAATTTTCCCAAATGGATATCATCTTGGACACGGAAGGTGTCCAAACGAGCCGTTAACAGATCCGTTTACGGAGCCCTTCAGCCGTGGAGTACCCCACTAAAAACATAAGGTCGACATTTGGTTGGGAGACCCGCGAGGTGGTGAATTTTTAAAGGGGTCCTGAAATCTGAAATCTGAACGGCAGTTTTCAAGATAGTCCTTTGGGAGACTTCAGCTATTTATTTTTTAGTTTCTTTATGTGTTTTATGCTCTAAATTTAACCGTCTCTAATTTCTTTCTTGTCCCCGTCTATGGTTGCCAGGAGGAAATTGCTTTTAGCAATAAGGCCGCCAATAATACTTCGATTTATGAAATTTCTGTTACTTTCATTTCTGTGCACAATAAAGAATATTCTATTCTCTACCTATTTATCTATGCTTTTATTGCTTGAACTAAAAGACAGAGCAGTTGCGTGAGAGGACAGGCTTTATTCCTGGGAGTATACCCCATTCTTCTCTTTTTTGGGCATAGATAACACTTTGCAAAAATAAGGAGGTTACCCAGATATTTCTATACCTAATAAAACAGGCGGTGACCTTATCACAAAGACGGAAAATAATGACATCAGAGGTATAAAACGTATACCAGACGTCTAAATACATAATTAACTTTTGACTGGAAAGTTCGTGTTGAAATTTGGCAGTAAATAATTTGTTTCAGGGTGTCATTGAACACTTGCGTTGGCTAGGGTACGAAACCAGTTCCGTTTATTTGTATGGCGGAACAGAGTAAGCCCAGTTTCTCCATACAAAAATGGAACCCAATGCATGCTTTGATATGGCCCCCCCGGTCCTCCATAAGGTACTTTGATTATATTTTTCTAAAGATTTTAACCCTAAACCAACAATGCAACAAGGAATGTCGGTACACAGCCAAACCACATAAAAATAAAACATAGCCAACGCCGAAAAAAGTCCAATGTAAACACAACAAATCAAAACATTTGTTAGTCACGACCATTTTATTGTGAACCCCGAATTTAACCAACTCTGCTTTTATTTTAAAGCATGAAATTAATGAAAAGAGTGCTGTTCTAAAATGGCCGGCCCCAGAAGGGTTACTCCCTGAGGATTAAAAGTTATTGTTTTTCGAAATTACGGGGACAATATCTAAATCAATTCCATTGTGTTCCAAAAGTTTTATGATGTCTAAATTTACAGGTTGTTTACATATCTACAAAGGCAACAACTCTATCAACGTACGGTAAACAGCAGATCATCCTTTGCATATTTGTTGCTACGTCATCCGTAACGTAACCGAGTAGAGTGCACGCGCATGAAGGTTGACGTGCTGTTGGCTGTACTACGCCATTTCATTTTAAAACAATTGTTCTGTAAATTTTATTATCAAAATTATCTTGTCTATTGAGTTCGAAGGCAAAGTTCGTTTTGAACTGTGTCCCCCTAAAGGGAACAATCTTTTATATCACGTCTCATCCCAAAATATTAGTCACATTGTAGCAGGAGAGGTCCAAAGACGTCAGATTTTTTTCATAAATGGCGTTGAAATAAGGCTTTTTTTTGACTTATCTAAAAGGTAGGGGAGGGATCATTTAATGATGAGCACTCTATTGAATTCTACGTAATTCTATTCCTAGAACAACAATAACATAATCCGTCTGGATTTCATTCACTAGATGCATCACACATGCAGATGAGATTCGCATTGTGTTGGGTTCAAATCACATCAAAATCAAAATTGTTTATTGACGAAACATTATATTGCAATGCGAATGCGAAATGGAGCTCCGCACCGGATAGAAGGTAAACATTTAGCATCACCCAGGAGTAACCCAAAACCAATGCTGCCGTGCGCGCGACACTCCTGTACTACGTGTGTATTTGTTTAGGATTCCACCCTCTTATTGACACAAGCTTAAACACGCGAAATTGAATTCGAAATGTTCAGCAGCAGGTTCGAGTTTGGAATGGCAAGCCGAAAGTATTAGCTGGGAAGCCACGTGCGACGAGGCAGCGGATGCCGCTCGAGTAAAGTCAGCAAAGCAAGGTTGATTAAACCGTGGAAAATTGGATATATAAGAAGTTTGGCCAAGCAAAAGTATGCAAATTACATATATACAAAAACTCACACCTGTATCCCGGAGGGATAGGCAGGGACCATGGCTTGTCACGATCCAGACAACCTCTATGCAAATTATGTGATATTAAAAGAGTTACACAAATTACATCGAACGAATCCATAGAGTGTAGGTACATAGTAGCGCTCCAAGCTAGGACACCTATGTTTTGGTATCCAAACAAAGAGATAAAACATCTCCAGAAGGAGCCCATTTGTACAAAAATATGCACCGCAGCAACTACCTGCGGGAATTGAACTCACAACCGCTGCGGTCGTGCGCTTAACCCCTTGGCCAACTCGGTGCTGTACCGACTGACAGATATATATTTGGCCAAACCCGAGAATTGCGCACTTAGCCATATAATCAGATCATTATGTATGAAGAACATCTCAGACAAGAGTTTCCTCACGATACTTTCATTCATGGGTATCTACTGACTGGTATTACAACAACAAATTCATTCTGTCGTGCCGGAATTCGAGCCTACCACCCGGTTCCCGTTTCAAAGTCGCAATCTTCGTTGGCATTCATATAGTATGCAGCATCACTTTTTCTGACTCTACCTCAAGTACAGGAGGTAGATAAGCTGGTATCCTGCATCTGGTTTGATGACCTTGCCGCGGATGGATTCAAAAGTAAACGCGCTCTAAATGTTATCGTAGGAAACGCTACACTCAATATTAGACCGAGAACTTCAGATATACTGAAATATTTCTGTCTATTTATCTAATCAGCCCATAGACAAAGCCCACTGTTGGGCATAGGCCTCTTCTCTTGCACGCCAACCAATCCGGCCTTTGGCTAGTCTCGTCCAATGTTTCCCAGCCACTTTCACACTCTCGTCGGCCCACTGGGCTGGTGAAAAATATTAAAATATTTGAAGGTGTTCAATTGCAGTCTGATGGTAGGTACCGATAGCAACAACTAAAATCCACTGCAGGGCATTGATCTGCGAGATAGCATGAGCTTAATCAATACTGGGAGAAATTGCTATCAGCAGTAACGCCACCAATTGTACCTCTTCTTTTGTAACAGCCCTATCATACTAGCGATTTGCGAGTGATTTGAAAGCGATGCGATTACGCAGACGCTGCGCCGTCGCGGCGATGTCGCCGCGATTATCACCCTCGACGCCATTTTGTACAAGTAATCGCGTTCGACGGTCCGCCCCGTCCCACTTGAGCCATATTAAAGATACGTGTGTATGTGGACATAGCATCAGGGTACAAAGTTATCTATAACTAAATTCCAAATCATCCCGTAATACGGAATAAATAGTAGTCGCTCTCTCCCGGTGGATTATTTGATAATGAATCCTTCCTTCCAGATCCGTCGTTGACTTGTATCTGCTTTCGTTTCCTGCGTCTTTGAAGTAACAAAGGCAGCAGTAGTGTATCTCCATTTTGCTACTGAGTGAACAAAACACGGATCGCACGGCTCGACGATGCAGCGTCAGCGTGCTCGCCGCGCAATCGCATCACTTTCAAATCGCTCGCAAATCGCTAGTGTGATAGAGCTGTTGCTGTTGTAACTGTAACTCCATGTAGATCCCTAAGACACAGGTTTTTACCTAGTTTAGGGGTGAGAAGTGCAAATTGTATAGTGACAATGTGTACAAACAACTAATGTATTTATCCTAAGATAAAAATTGTAGACTGTACAAATAAATTATTACTATTATTATTAAATTGTTTTGTGTGTAAAGTAAACAATATTCTTATATAACATAAACTCACGCCTGTATCCCGGAGGGGTAGGTAGTGAACAAAATTCACCACTTGACACGATCAAGATACAAATTCATAAATGTACGCAACTTAGAAAACAAAGTCATTGGGTTCAAAGCCACACCTTTGGAATGCGAAGCATGCGTTCTATTCTACCGCCCGCTTCTAGAGAGGGAGCCCTATAATTTAACTTATTTTCAACCCTAGAAGTAACCCCCGGTTTCTCGTAAACTGACAATCTGTTAATCTACTTTTTTAACAGATTGTGAGTTTACGCCAAACAGGGGTGAGTTTAAAAATTTTGATTTAGCCCTTCTAGGATAGGAGCTAGGGAGCAGGTACTTGAGGCATGACAAACATAAAATACGTTAAGAGACGCAATGTTTTTCGTGTAATTTCGCACTCCACATGACCACAATGAAATTACGTGGAAAGTCTGTATTTTCGCTCGAATACAAAAGCTCGTTTACCATAAATAGATTTCAGGCTCAAATGCGAGGTATCGCGCTGGCAATTTGATAACAGAAAACGCATTTATGTACATGTTTCGGTAAGAAAATGAACACGGTATTTCTTTTCAGAATCCTTAATATTGGCGTGAAGATGAATTTTTCATCTGATATTTAGGTACAATCTTTGTGCCCACAACTGCCTATTGTTAAAATATTTGCAATAATATCATACAATTCAATCTAGTCGTGTGAAGCTCACTAATCTGCCTAAACAATGTTTCTTATAATTTCACGATTGTCATTTTCAAACACTAAAACCATACCTATGTAGTGACAGAAAATTTTAGAAAAGTGTTTCGTAAATAGACAATATTTTGCCCTTATACTTTGTGTCGATAGAACACTGTGCATGTTTCCATGTGTGCGAAAGCGCGCCGCCGCGCGTCGGTCGCTGTGTGCGTGCGCATAAAAACCTACATTTGAAGACGGCCGGCCGCGGAACGGGTCCTAAAGTAATTTTATAAATTTTTGAATGCAGCTTAAAAATGGTTTCTGAACTAGGTTTCACCTTGCTGAGATTATTTGAACAGTTTTCGGGAGGTAGAAAAAAGAAGGTGAAGTTTAAGA
Organism: Yponomeuta evonymella; assembly: GCA_963969515.1. Lineage (NCBI taxonomy): Eukaryota > Metazoa > Arthropoda > Insecta > Lepidoptera > Yponomeutidae > Yponomeuta > Yponomeuta evonymella. The sequence goes on from OZ018354.1 coordinate 5,384,945, forward strand.
TTTTTACACAATCTTGAAAAATGCTTAGTTTTCTATCATTTTGGTATTTGTTTTGGATATTATTGTATCAACGTCAAGTCACTAGTTAATGTGACCGTGTTGTAGGTACTATTATACTCAAACGGAGCCAAGAACAAACTCTAACTTTAAGACTGAATCGCATTTCAAATTCTACGAATATTCACGGAGTATTTGGCATAACCTCGAAACATCTCTGAAGCGTTTATCAATTTAGGTTTCTCTACTTTATTGCATGTTTGTTTTGAACATGGTCTTTCATTGTTCGTTCACTGATTTTCGTGCCAGTTTTGCCGTAAATCACTGTCTGTTACGCATATCACTTGAGAGTATTTGTAGCATATGAAGTGTACGTAAGTATATTACTCAAAAAACCCGCTATAGTACCCTGATAGTACCTTTGCCTTGATTGGTAAAAGGACGAGATTCTTGGCTTGTTTTTAGGGTTCTTTACCTTAAAAGAAAAAATGGAATCCTTATAGAATCACTTTGTTGTTCAATTCAATTCAATTCAATTCAAATATTTTTATTCATTGTAAAAACAGAATGTTTACTTAATGAACGTCAAATTTGTTAGTTTCACAATTAATGGATTATGTGGAGAAGAAGCTAACAAAGAAACTCCACATTTATTCTTTTCAAAACACGTTTTAACTTAATTAACAGAGTTTTGAACTTAAAATATTAGTCATGAATGTGTTGAACACTAGTCACAATCGTCCTTTAAATAATATTAATCTACTGTTTAAGGCCAAACATCTTTGTCTTCTAAATAATCCTTGATGTTATAGTAAGCCTTTTTGCACAGAATGTGCTTAACACATTTTTTAAATCGCGTTGGAGGTAACTCTAATATATCTTGAGGAATTTTGTTGTAGAACCTTATACAGTGCCCCATAAAGGATGTGTTAACTTTTGCAAGTCTAAATAGTGGAAATGACAATTTATGTTTATTTCTAGTATTAACATTATGGTGGCCACCAACATTTTCGAAGTCTTTGATATTTTTTCTAACGTACATAATATTTTCATAAATGTATTGACATGCAACTGTTAAGATGTTGGTTTCTTTGAAGAAATCTCTTAGCGAATCCCTACTACCTAACTTGTAAATAAATCGGATGGTTCTCTTCTGTAAGATGAAGATCGTCTCAATGTCTGCTGCCCGACCCCACAGTAGTATGCCGTAGGATATAATACTATGGAAGTAACTAAAATAAACAAGCCTAGCAGTTGCAACGTCAGTGAGCTCTCTAATTCTTTTGACTGCATATGCTGCAGAACTAAGCCTGTGTGCTAGTTTTACAATATGAGGACCCCATTGCAATTTTGAATCGATTGTGATGCCTAGAAAAACGGTATCTTCTACAAATTCTAGTTTTTCTTTACCGAGTACAATGTTGTTTTCAACAAATCTTACGTTTGGTAAGGTAAACTTTATACATTTTGTCTTTTTGGAATTTAGAAGCAGATTATTTGCCGTGAACCAATCCAACACACGCGAGAGAGCATCATTTGCATCGTCAAGATTATTTTCTTGTCTCTTAATTTTAAAAATAAGTGACGTGTCATCTGCAAATAATACTATCTCGGACATGTTTTGTACCATAAACGGCAAATCATTTACGTATACAAGGAAAAGGAACGGCCCCAAAATTGATCTCTGTGGTACTCCCATTTTTATTTGTGAACCTGTGGATTTTATACGATTTATGTCCGCTTTTGAACCCTTCCTTTTAGATAAGATCTCATCAGTTGTAAACCTTTCCCCTTTACTCCGTAATGCTCTAGTTTTAGCAAAAGTGTCTCGTGGTCCACGCAATCAAATGCCTTTGACAAGTCACAAAAAACACCTATAGCATCCCTACGATCCTCCCATGCACTATAAATATGTTTAACTAGCAAGACACCAGCGTCCGTCGTCGACCGTCCCTGCGTGAAGCCGAACTGCTGGTTATGGAGAAGTTGATAATTATTAAAGTGCGTAAGTAGTTGAACTGATACAATCTTTTCGAATATTTTGCTCAATACGGGTAGGATAGAGACTGGTCTGAAATTTGTGGGATCGTGTCTATCGCCACTTTTAAACAACGGAACGAGCCTACTGTATTTCATTAGGTCAGGGAATGTACCCTCACCTACACATTTGTTAAAAATTTTTGCTAAATGAGAAGCGAGGACATCTATTACTGAACTAACTATGATTACCGACATTCCCCACAAATCTTCCGTTTTTTTAAGATTTAATAGTTTAAACGCTTTAATTACGCTATGGGGATTAATGAAGTCGAACGAAAACTCGTCCGTCCGTCTGTTCGTCCGCCCGTCTGTCTGTCAAGCAAGACCTTTTATCTCGAGAAAGCGTGGAGGTATCGAGTTGAAATACAACATATACTCAAGTCTATAGTCCCTTGAAGCTGTGAAAAAATTTAACTTTTAAAACAATATGGCCGTCAATGCCGCAAAAAACGTATATTTCGACACTCAAGGGAATCAAAATTTGTAGGGTACTTTCCGTTGACCTAGACCTATGAAATTTGGCAAGTAAGATCGTCTTATACTACAAGTACAGGGAAAAACCTGAAAACTATACATTTGTAGATAAATCACAAAAAAAATTGTCTAAAGTTCGGGAAAAGTTCGGAAAAAACGCAAGACTCGATTCCCGAACTATTTACAATATGTAAGTATCTACAAATTTGCACGGAACCCGCAGTGGGCGAGTCCGAGTCGCACTTGTTCGGTTTTGTTTTAAAGGTAGTAGCCCTGTAGGCACACACGACAAACTTAGTACGGCTGGCTGCATTTGCTCTCTCAAAGCAATCTTATTATACACGACAAAAGCGCTAATATTGAATGGGTCTTTTGCTGTTGTTGGCTGTACATAAGCGCCGCCCTCTAAGAGGCTTTCCTCACGAACGGATGAATGTGATTTAAAATTCATGTCTGGGAAAACAAGCTTTTATCTTTTCTTGGATAATGTAGTGGGTGGTAGGCGCGGCTAACTAAGCAAGCCGAAGGGTTGAAGGTATAGGAGAACAATAAATATGAACAATATTACATTAGATAAACTCACGCCTGTATCCCAGAGAGGTAGGCAGAGACCAGGGTTTTGCTACTTGCTACGTTCCTGACAAACCTCTTCTGCTTCATCAACATTCGTTGGTGGTTACAGGTACCTACGCACGACAGGACTTCGCCCTATTGAATCGAAACTTGTCCGCCTGAGACGTCCCTTAACAACTCTTCCGCCTAAATTATCTTGATATATTACTTTCGTCAATCTTGCTTCATCCTCTCCATATGTTCAACTACCGCAACATTTCTTTTTCTAGTCACTATAATATCCTCTTTCAGTATTATCAATACAAATGAAAATATTTTCTAATCGTCTAAGCAAGCGAATCAGCAGAACCAATACAATCATTGGACGGAACAAAATGTTGCCATAGATGCGTTCAGTCCCTGAGGCACATCGTTTAATGCCTACCTACTTAATGCTAATAAAATGCCGTAAAATTAAATCTCAAATCTTAAGAGCAGGCTCATTGTTCTAAAGAAAAAGCTCTTGCCATAAAGGAAATCATAATATCGCATAATTTCATCACAGACAAAACGTCCCCGATTTAATGTATAAATGAAGGAAGTGAAATTAAAAATTCTAATCATCATATTCTGCCACCCTGCCTCTGCCCGCCTCCTTGGTACCAAAGGGAATAATACAGAAGAAGCACCATTAGGGTCATAATGAACCAATCATTTTAGCTGTTTGACAAATGTATGTTGTCGTCAATCACCTACAACAATTTTTCGGTGCTTTATGAAGTCAAAGAGGTTGTTTTAAGGTTCCGTATCCAAAGGGTAAGGGACGCTATTGCTAAGACTCCACTCTCCGTCTGTCTGTCTGCCTGTCATCAGGCTGTATCTCATTAATCGTGATAGCTAGAGAGTTGAAATTTTTACAGATTATGTATTTCTGTTACCGCTATAACAACAAATTAATTAATTTCGAGAAATAATTATTGTATCACTAGCAGTGCCTGCGACTCCGTTCGCGTGATAATTGAATAAGCCTGTACACCATGTCTTTTTTGAAAGTCTTTTCTAAAGACCGGTGAAAGAATTTTCAAAATCAGATTAGTCGTTTCGGAGAAACTTACAATAGTATATAGTATAAATGTAGATAATAAGTTAAAACTTACTGTATCATAAAGAAAGGCATTTTTCTAAGAGAGAGGCATTTTGTTAATAAATTACTAAGAAAAGTATAAAAAATATTGGGTACGGCATTTTCTTAGTACAATTTGCCAGATCCTCAGTTAATTGTGATCTAATCCTTTTGAAACTTAAAATGGAGAAAATTCCTCTTTTGCTCTACTTGATATCCACTTATGATTTTTTTCACTTGTATGTAAGTCACTTTAAGTCAACTACCGTATTAGTTATCGGAGTAAATAGAGTCAATAACAGTTACTAAACTTTACACGCCTACCTAGCTAATCAGGTGCAGAGGAAAAAACTGCCAATAAACCTTTAAGACTTCTGTACGAGGCACTGACTGCTAGCCCCTATATACTGTATGCGTTAAGATAATTTTTAGTTGACATCTTTGTGATGCAAATGAAGAGCTCGCCAAGCGAGCCTTGTTTATATTTTCCCCTGAATTTTCAGGGTTCCACGGTGAGTTCCACGGTGATGGAGCTGAACCACCCATTAATTTTTTTCTAAAAAACAAGTTTCGTTTAGAATAAAAAAGTTTAAAAAGCGTTTTGGAAGTGCTTTTTGGGAGAGCTATGCTATTTCTTGAAAAAAAAACTACTAAGAGTATTCAAATTAACGATTTGTATTGCATAATTTTCTACTTCAAGAAATATTTTACAGTTTTTACAGGTAGGCCGAGGCACGAAATAAAATAATCGATCGAAAAATCGGTAAGTGTCATGTGACACGTCGCAAAACTCCCTGTAAAGAAAACTTAAAGAATCTTCTAGTTATACGGTGTATTTAGCTCAAAGTTACAAAAACGAGTTACGAGGTTTTTTTATGTTCTTTGAGCTTTTGGTGTTTTTTCTCTTTTTTTTATCAGCGGGACCCTCCGTCAACGAAAGCAGACATCCAATTAAGGATAAAGCTTTGGCAGGATCTATGTATATTAGCCTTTGTCACGAAACTGCAGACAAAGAGTGGCGGCGACGTGCGCCGATGTTTATACTGATTGGCGCCTTATTAACTGCAGATGATTGATGTAAGATGTCGAGAATATTGCCAATATGCCCGGGCACGAATGCAACACCAACAATAGCGCACGCCGCGCTAGCTGAATAGAGTCCTCCAGCGTATGGTTAGTAAAAAACTAAAAATAATTTTTTTTCAGAAAACCCGATTTCTGAGCATTTATTACTAAGCAGGCGGCACCAACCCTGGGTACAATGAGTCACAATGGACCTCAATATCGAATATGGGTTCTTCCGTTGCATTTATACTGATTTCATATAGCCTATATTTTATATACACCTGCGCAATTATGACAAATCGATTGAGATCTACATAAATTTACGCCTGTATCTCGGACATTTGCCACTTTGCTATTGAGATCTGTCAAAATCTTACGACTGGAGTTCTGAGGGCACAAAGGAACGGACTAATGATTTTAAATAGAAACAAAAACACAAATCATTTAAAAAAGCAATGGTAGCAGATATTTACAATTTTTTAGACTGCGTCTGACCATTTTGGTAATTGGAGAGAGCTCAGCTAACATGTCGCTTGCTACCTGGTATTTAGAAACCAACGCTCAGCTAACCAACGTTTTACATTACAATTACATACAAGCTAAACACATAACTAACTTTAACATGTGAAGGCCTAAGTTGGTTGGTTAATTGATATCATACATAGCTCATCCGAAATTTTATTACTAAAATACACGTGGTAACGCCCACATGCATAGCGTCATTCTTTCCCCCTATCTCTCTAGATAGGGAGAAAGAAATAACATCATGGTCTGGAAGAGTTGCATGCAATCTAAAGTGGAACCTTAGGGACGTCCCAGCGCGTTTAAGTTCGTAACTGTGTATTGCACTATGCGTCTGTTAGCCATCTAGTGGGTACTTCTTTAAAGGTTCTTGTACTCAAGGTTCTAACAAATGTCTGGACCATTCCGTACGCAGAGGACCTATTACGCACCTCATATATTTGGTCTGCTGTGAAACAATAATCGTCGTCTAGACATTTGTGCCATTTATGCCAGGTCTATGTCACGTATCTAGTAAATATGCCAATAGTCATGCAACAGTATCGTTGAACGTCTGTCATGTAGTTACAGTTGACCTTCAGATGTTCTGAGCGCATTCTACTCAGTTACGATACTTTCAGCTTGACTGAAATGGTGCTGTATTGTATTGTTACTGTCATGGTACTATATGTGACAGTGCTGGAATAAAATACCAACCTGGAGCCCATTGAGATAATTCGTAATTTAACAGCGCAAAACATCTGGAACCTTCTAGTTTGTCTTTTTTTGTGCACATTCAATTTTCCAAATCTTGTAGGGTCGCTGCGAAAGAAGTTTTTTCATCAAGAAATATGTCTTTCATGAAGAACGAAGCTGACTAACACGTCTGGGATGAATTGGGTACTATCTTCTTGAAAAGCCAAATGGGCGCGTTACACTGATAAGTTTTCCTTTTTGAAGCTGAGAAATAGTAACGTATTTTCATGGTTTGATTTCGCCCGTGATGTAGGCATCATGTGGCTCTTTTATGATATCTTCACACTACGGCCCTAGGTACAAGACACCTAAGTACAAGTGTGACATTCGTAGTTTCATGATATGTTGGCCTATCGTGCGCATGCAGCATGTACTTCTTAGAATTCATCATCATCAGGCATTTGACGCGCACTGCAGGACATAGGCGTCCCTCGTGATTTCCTAACCATGAAGGGTTTTGCCATAATCGCCACGCTTGGCAGGCGGGTTGGCGATCGCAGTATGCGGTTGGAATCTCAGGAAGACGCTGCTGCCCGTTTCCTGGTAATCTATTTAGCATTCAGCATGCATGTTCATTTGTTTGGTAAGCATTTCATTTGGTACTTATTCAGTATTGTAAACTTTTCCCGGGGTTACAATAAAGAATATTCTATTATATTCTATAAGGTGGGATCTAAGTATCATTTCTAGTTTTGTTAGTTACTAACGGAGACACTAACTAATCAAGTAGTCGTACTAATCTCGAATTTCATGGGCCACGCAAGCAAGTATGTTGTCAAGAGATTCACTTTAAATGATTAGATCCTAAATAAGATTAGATCCTTCAAAACCAAGCGTAGCCCACAATACAATTGATTCTTATACAATAGTGCATCACTTACAATCATTGAACTAACATTTTTTTACCCGACTGCACCAGGAGGCCTTTGCATCTACGTAATGAGATAATTTATGCAGCGTCCAGTGGCACCTTCCCTCACACTAGATGGGTGAAGGAACCACTTAGACGCTGCAGTGCCTGGGACATTGTTCTTTTAAGATGGAGTAGGCTTGCCCAGCAAGTATAACATCCTGACAGCTTAGTCGGCCTAGCCCACAGGAAAGACAAGTCAATACGTGCGGAGCCAACCAAGCCGCGGGTTTCCTCACAATTTTTTGCTTCACCGTTAGCGTGTGGTATTGGTACAACAAATTCGCAGACGTACGTAACTTTGAAAATAAACAAAGTCACTGGGAATCTAACCCGGGAGTCTCGCTTCTGAGTCCATTGTTCTACCCACTGAGCTACCACTGCGTCAGAAGGGGGGTTTTGTTTTTCGAGTGCATTTATGTACTCGTATATTTCTTTGGCGCGCTCTGTAGCCTAAAAGGTTTGATGGCCTTTAGCTTGAGAGGTGTCGTTAGTTTCATCTTAATTTTGTGTGTCACCGGGTAAACAAAAATTCAAATGGCCGCTTTTTGGCGCCATATTCAAGTTTTTATTTTTTAACTTTGTCACGCACGTCGTCCTTTTGAAGATATGGCTCACGTATACTTAGATCATTTTATAGATGCGATGTGAGTCACTTTATTTAAATCCTTACTAATATTATAAAAGCGAAAGTTTGTATGTATGGACGGATGTTTGTTACTCTTTCACGCTAAAACGGCTGAACGGATCCGGATGAAATTTTGCACGGAGATAGATTAAAGTCTGAATTAGCGCGTAGGCTATTTTTTATCCCGGAAGAATACACATCAAAATTACCACGCGAACGAAGTCGCGGGCAACAGCTAGTACCACATAAAAGTAGTCCATGTCACGACACAGCCAGTTTTCCGTGCTAGTGCCTCCCTCGAATTCTTTCCAAACCAGGCCTACTTATGACCAACGCACTGCCGCGCAGACTCCAGAACCGATTCCTGCTCTGACCGGCGCCAGGCACTTCCGTTAACGCCCTCAGATCCGGGCTTTCGCTGTCCGTTCGCAGATAACTCCTTCCGGTCCCTCACTCCACTGAACTAGGCAGCTTCTGCATATTTTCAGGGCATTTTATTGCTTACGAGTCGATTTGTTGAAAAACTCAGTCGGTGGGGAGATGTTTCCGGTAATAAAAAGTCTTCTTCAATCCAATTTTTCTACTCCGGACGAGGTCGAAACTAGTCGGCTTTCCCGACGCTAATAAAAGTAAGAGAAACCGTTAAATCAATGTATAAAATCATTTATTTTTTATAGCGGTGGTAGCGCAGCGGTAGAACGCCATCCGTAAATTCGAAAGGTCCTGGGTTCTCACCCGGCATGTAACAGCGAACTTTTTCTCTAAGAGCTTGCACTAAAAATGTTTCAATATAAACGGAGAGACCATATTAAAAGATAAATAAACGTGGTAATTTTATTGCTGTACGACTAATATAATCTGTCAAAAAGTCAATATAGTCACGTGGTACAAAAACGCGCCATACATATCGGGCTCAAACTATGACGTCACAACTTGCACGTAACACCTTATAATGTATGAAGCGTTTATCAATATTTGAGTTATATCATAATAGTAGTTTATGTGACTGTCACATAATGAGGGTTATTAAAACACGAGCGAGATTTTAAAAAACGAGCCTTGGCGAGTTTTTTAATAGCATTCGCGAGTGTTTTAGTACCAAATTATGTGCAGTCTCATACACTACTTTATCTACACTCATAATGAAATTTTTGAAACAAAATGGCGCAATTTCGACAAAAGTATCTTGACATTCAATCGTCTGCACTCAGTTTTGCGCGCGCAATTTTAGGTATTTTTAGTTGCACTTTTGGTACCACGAAAATGAAATTAGGTTTTTTATAGAGTCAACTTTTGACATTAAAAAAAACTTAAGTTTTGTTCCGTGATCACAGCAACACTGTAAAAAAAATAACTGTAACATAAAGTGAAAAATCTGACCTTTAATGTAACTTTATATTACACTTTTTTTTTAATTTTCTTTAAAGTTATGTATTGTTTAAAGCCTGTCAATATGTGTTTACCTTTGAATTCTTAATTTGAAGATATGAGTGTAGATAAAATAATGTTTTTACACCGTTAAACGTTCAGAATTCAATGAAAAACTAAATCTAGTAAGGTTTTTGTTATTAGAATTGCTGTATTTTTCGCATTTTTTGTCACCCCGAAAACACCGAAAAATATTTTTATTGATTTATTTTTTAATTTTTCCTAAGTTTTTATATAATTTCTATGATATAAAAGCAATGTCACTCCAGTCTAACTTAGATGCAAGTTTTTGGATGAGGTAAACCTGAGGGTCTGAGGTGTTCACGTACGCTGAGGTACGCTTTAAATTGCCAATCCGAGGTGGGAACGCGTGGTAATAAAGCGCATGCACTCTCTCCGAGAAAAGGCCTGTACCCCGTAGCGGGACGTATTAGCCTACGTGAAAAAAGAGTTGGTGCAAGATTTTCAAATTTCATAATCAATTGCCAAACTGCGTTGCAGTTTGTTGGCAAATTATTATATCCTTACAATTACGAACAGACCACGGAGTGGCTCAGTCAACACGTTACTGGCCAGCGGAAGGACCCATCAAGCGTCCATCAATGATATATATTAGGAAGATAACCAGATGATTATACTCACTTGTAACGCCTCTCACGCTGAATAACCGGCAGAATGCAAGAGTTCTCTTTAACCGGACGCACATACTTGATTGGCTGTTATTTAAAAGGCCACGCTAGTGCGAGTATCTCTGTAATATCAGATGCAGCTCTCGGTGCGAACTACGGGTAGCTGCAGCAATTACAATAATTGAGTGAAATATAGTTACTTGAAACGTGAGACTAGTCGCTGGTCTTGCATGATTTTAGAATGCCGGACGTTAGTTAAAGGCTAAAAACGCTATAATTCTAAGTAGTAGTTACAGGTTTAAAGATTGTAAAGAAATAATAGAAATTGGAGAGATTTTTAAGCTTATTGTTGATATTTTTTGCCTTTTGAAGTAACTAAAAACTAAAGCCATTTCATAACAAAAACAATTGTGCTTAGATAAAGGAAGTATTGTGAACTGAATTTTCGGTTTCTAGATACATTATTTTGCGAAACTCTACATTTCACTATACCATAGAATACAACTTTATTGTTTTTATTGACGACGCCTTTTCAAAGCGTCATTAAAAAAAATACAGTACCGCATGTTACCGATAGATGGTACTGACGTAACATAATATGTCAAAATTGACAAGACATCACTGTACCTTCTCTGTGGTCTCTGTCACGTTGCTCGCTTGTTTCGTTGACGAGAGGAGAGATGTTTAGATTATCACAGAGTATTAACGATGTGGCTGAATGATGATGATGATGATGATTAACGATGTACAACATTTAAAACGTATGATGACATTTGTTCTCCTTGCAGCGCCATCTATTTTTTTTAATGAAACTCAACTGACAGCTGTCATTGAAAAGCCCTCACACTTTCAGTTTCAAAACGCACCCAGAAACAAAAAAGTGCATGCACACTGACCTCCATGGCCGTAGGTAGGCACCGTGGAGGCCAGTTTGCAAGCAGCAATAACTTACTCTGCTTATTTTCGAAAAAAAAACATTCGAAGCTTTTTTTTTATTTCCAGCCAGTTTGTATTTGAATGGCCGGACGCAATACTCGCCACGCCCCGCACCGCGTGGACAAAAGTGAAAAATCCGCAGGTGGCGGGAAAAGCGCGTGTCGGAAATGGCGCGAAAGTTACGCGCCACCGCCACGCAATATGGCGGACCCTGCGAATTTTCCCTCCACTGTTTGTTCTAATAAAGTACGGGCCAACCAAATGCCTCTCCTTTATTGGAATGAAAGTTCTTTTTTGCGCTATTCAACGGACAAATCAGAGTTGTTAGGTTAGCATAGCTCAGTAGAAATTTCTAACAAAATGAACGGAAGCCGCGGTTTTCCAATATTCCTAGTTAGAGACTTCAATTAAATACTTGATTAAGTATTTATTGTTAATGTCTCCGACAGCGTGCTTTTAGCGGCAGGCATTGTAAATGCATAATAACACTATTGATGAAGCTTGCCGCTAATAAATAAAACCGAAAAAGATTTTAAAGCTGCGCCGTCATAAAGTTAACTTTCCCCGAAGAATATGGCCAGACCGGGTTTCGCCGTATTGCAGTGCGTTTGTGTGCTAAAGCTATACCGCCTCTTTCGGTTTAACCAATGAACTTGCACACTGTTGCATTCATCTTACAAATATAATGCAAACAAACGTCCTAATAAATTCAAGGACAATATGAGCGGAGTAGACTTCTAAGAACGACTCACGGCGAAAAAATTCGGGGTGTTGGAAAAAAAAAAACAGCGGTTTCATACATTCTTTAGAGCACGTCTCAAATTTTAGTGTGGAGCATCAAAGATATCATAGATCATCATCATCATCACCAGCCATTTGACGCCCACTGCAGGACATAAGCCTCCTTCGTGGTTTTCATAACCATGAGGGGTTTTGCTATAATCGCCACGCTCGGCAGGCGGGTTGGCGATCGCAGTATGCGGTTGGAATCTCAAGAAGACCCTGCTGCCCGTCTCCTGGTAATTGATTTTCCTTAGTCGCCTTCTACGAAATCCGTGGAAGGAAATGGAGTGACGCTATTCTTAATCCGGCGCCACACGGAACGTAACGATCTACGAACTAAAATCACTAGGTACTCTAAATTACTGAGATATAGAAAAAGAAACGGAAGTGTAACTGAAGTGTAAAAAAAAACTGAGCTAACTTCAGCATAATTTTCAAAATGGCGATGGGTGCGTTGGCGATTAAGCTTTAAGGGGTTACACATTTACACGAAGGTTACGCACTTGCTGGGCTGCGTTTCATAAAACTAGAATTCGTTGTTTATTATGAAAACTCGATGTACATTACGTAGCTGACACTTCCTGCCTGTTAATCTGTCGCTTGATCGACTTTGCTATGTACATCGAATTGTCTTAATAAACCATGAATTGTAGTTTAATGAAACAGGCCCGCAAAACCCCTACTGCCACTGTGTATCATGGGAGTACCTCGACTCATCTCGACCGGTCACACAAAATGAGTAGCTGCCTGACACATAAGTCGTGTGTGTACAAAAACATCAATTGTGTACAAAATTTCGGACGTGTCGAATGTCTGTGACATTATGGGTGAAGGCTAGTGGCAAGCAAAAACAAATTTTGTTGTAGATAGTGCTTCTGATAATGGTCGGATTCGAGGTTCTGACTGAAGGTAACTCGTAAGTATGGCACACACACAGCACACGGTGCGAGTTACCGCACTGCAGTAACTGACTATTCCAGGTCACACGCCAGCTCGTACTGTGTAATCGGGCCTTTACCGTCATGTTGCGCAAACGCATTACCTCTTAATTGAATGCGGGCTAATTACCAAGTCTCCGGGGGCGATATTTTAACGAAATAATAACCCCGCCAACTTGTTCATTAAGCGGAACATTTCGTTTGTTCGACACTCGTTTTTATCTTGGCCGTAAAGTCGAATCTTGATTGTACGCGGTCTTCTTCTGCTGCTTCATAGATAATACTTAAAATTAATGGCTTGTTATACAAGCTTCTAAAGGGTTCATTTATTATGTACTAGCTTTTGGTCTCGATATCTCAGTATACCCCTAAGGTACTCAAGGAATATTTCCTCTGAATTTCAAATCTCTTTGTTCACTGATTTAGCCTCTACGTTGTTAGTCAGTTGCGTAAGGGCCAGTTTCTGAATTGAGAATTACGCTAAGTAAATACTTAACTGTAGTGCTGTCTCTTCAAATTTCTCAGAAAAGAGCGTGACAGAACGCTACTTAAATATATACTTAGTGAAGTTCTCAATTCAGAAACCGGCCCTGAGTGTTTTATAAGTTTATCATCTTTGCTATACTTTTAAAACAGTCACATGACAGTAAAGATAATCTCAAACACTTGTCACTCGCGCAAAAAAAAGACTTAGTGTTGGTCTCCATTTTTGAAAACTAAAACTTGTTTGGACCCCTTATCCCCAACGCAAATCGTCTTCTATCAAGAGACAAACTAAGTCTTATTATTTATTTCGCATTTATTATGTGAAAATAACTACCTGTCTGCTTAGTCATTTTCCAGCTAATTTATTAGTAGTTTAAAAGTTAGCAGCGGAGTTCAGAATCCGACGGCAACAGTGATTGCCTAATAGAAAATTTACCTTAGAATTTATAATATTAGTTTGTAGTTATCGAACCATGGTGCCTTTGTTACCTGAAACAAAATACAAACATTTCATTACCTATCTAGATTAACTCACTGCTAGATGGCTCCGGCAAATCTAGAAGAAACCCACGTCATATTCGTAAGACGAATAAATCTCTACGACACAGACGTAAAGTGCGGAGTGAGGCATACATTCGCCTACACATTACAAATATTGGCCAAATGTTATAAGGCGGGTGGAACAACGTCGACAGCTCATAAGGATTTATCGTTGGGCCCTTCAATAAATATATTAGTACCGCTTTCTTGTACAGTTCTCGACGTAACCAATTTTGTACGTGAAGCTCCTACGATGCTTGAAACACCATACGGAAGCATGTTTTAAAACGTTCTTGATCATACGTCATAGGCGCTTCGAGCGTGAATCGGGCCACGTTTCAGAGTTAACATTTTAAAGTGTATATTTTTTTTGTTGCACTAACCCGTGCTGAGGACAATTTTAAAAACCTATTTAGACGCTAAAAATCCCACCCATGCCGGGACTTGAACCCGCGACCTCTGGCTGACCGTGCCAGCGCTCTGCCAATGCTCCCAAGCTAATGGGCAAGTGCAGATATCAGTGAAATTTCGAGCCTCTTTACAAACTTTCTCTGTATTACGTACAGGCAGCGACATCTGGCCGAAGCAATTTACATCACTTGCAGCCCCGAGTCACCCACTTTACAGTTAGGTTTTTACATCGGAATGATATCACTGTACCTACATGATTATATTCTTTTAAAGTCTATCCGAGTTACAACGGGCCGGTGATTTACTTAGCAAGTCAGGGACCATTTTAATGTAAAACAAAAAATACGTTGTGTGTATGAAAAATAGATAAAGAATCATTTATTGACACAAGTTTTAATATAGGTAGGTAATTAAAAACATGGAAAATTTGAAAGTTGCGATCTATCTTGCATCAGCATTCTTTCAGTGATTCTAATTTAATATGTTTCTTTGAAATAATGGACAACTTTAGAGAGACTCAGGGGGGAATGTACTTTTTATGTAATAAACGGCGAAAACACTGCGCATTTCTCGCCTTGAAATGTCAAAGATCGCATGAAAGACGAGCCATCTTATTTTATTACGTCACGATTATCACTCAAGGGTGGTTTATCTTAATTAATCTCCCTTTAACGTCATTCCGCTGCAACATTACACGTGGTTTTATTTATATTTTTATTAGCGCCAAAATAAACTCGTAATAAAATCCTGAGGTGGCAACGTACCACGTTTCGTAATAAAAATACAGTAAAAAACAAAATCCAACTCGTATAAGGGCTGAAACGCACTGGCGGTTACATGGCATGCGGTCAGATGCCCGCATTAATAGAATGTATAATTAAAGAATGTATACTGTGGTGATACGATTTTTTTCATTCACCTGCACCCACACGAGGCTGCGGGTAAGTGCTTACAAGTGCGTTCAGTCCTTAAATTGTGATATTATTATGTGTGTGTACTAATAATGTTGATGAAGCGAAAGATCGTGGCAAGTAGCAAGCCCTGGCTGGTCTCTGCCTAGCCCTCCGGCATCCAGGCGTGAGTTTTTGTAAAGTAAGATCAAGTGAAAGAGTTCGAGGAAGCCGCGCAGAGCTCTTCCGAAACCCACTTACATACCTATACTAGTATACATACAACGATCGTGGCGAACTATGCTGCGGTCGTTGTAATCGGTCTTTCAAAAACAAGCTGTGTTTCGCGAGCAGCATCCGCGCCCATCGTCGCAGAAGTCCCATAACCTATGAGGTCGCCGTCGTCGGATCACGATGAGGAAGACATCATCATCATTATGTAAAGTAATGTTGTTAGAAAAAGTCTCATAGTAGACGCCCCGCTTATTAATGTAGAGGGCCACAGATGCGGACGGCTACTGTTAATTATTCATAATTTATGGCTGCTCCCCGCGCAAATCCGCGGGAAACCCTTCCGCCATTATATCCGCGCCATCCGTCAAAATGGCCGAAATGCTTCTCCGGTTCCGCATACACGCGCGCTCACACGCTGCGTAGCTTCTGCATTTAATGGCACGAATTTCAGACGAAGGGTCGGGCCGTGTGTCGTCGTCGCAATATTTCAAATGACAAATGGGCATGTTTGATTTTAGCTTACTTACGATGAACGTACTGTCGACAGCACATCAACCTTCACATGCACTCTAATCAGTTGCGTTAAGAGCGACTTTGCAACAAAACTATTCTCTTAGTCTATTTAGTGGTTTTAGGCCCTGGCCACACAGAAGGGATGTAGGGCGGGGGCGCGGAAAAGACGCGACGCGTTATATAGAGTTCGCGCTCTCGCCCATCTCTTCTGTGTGGGCTTCGTCCCAGAAACTTCAGTGCATTTTATATTGTTGTAGATACTTTTTGTGTTCACTTAAATCTCTTTTTATGTTTGAATTTGAAGGTTCGCTAGTTCTGTTTATTTTAGATATTGTTACTCGCAAAATATAATCTCAACAAGCAAGTCATATATTTTTATTTAAAATTTCCAACGTGTTTGGTTCGCTCATGGTGAACAGGGTTATGCACAAAGTCTAGTGCATAACCCTGTTCACCATAAGCGAACCAAACACATAGACACGAAGTATCATTTTATTAGGGAAACTGTGTCTGATGGGATTATTGACATTAAATTCGTCAGATCGGAAGAAATGTTTGCTGACGTACTGACAAAGCCACTAGGCCGTAATTTACATAAAATATGTCGATAATTTAATTTCAAAATTCAACTCGAAACACCGTATTTAGTAACAATAACCGTTTCTCCGTTTTTAATCGACTTCAAAAAAAGAGGAAGTATGTTTTTTTTTTTTTTTTGTGTGTTTGTCACACTTTGTTGCACAATAAAAAACGTCAACACTAATAAAACTTTTTTTGGCTATGTTCTCGCATAACTCCGTCAAATCTTAACCGATTTCGACAATTCTTTTTTTGTCCGAATAGATATAACGTCCCATTTGTCTCATTTTAATTAGGTGAAAATTTGAAGAAGACGTTATCGAATCAGAAACGATGAGATCCGTAGTCGAACGAAAGTAGACCCGCGGATTAGTAAGTTGAAGCGGCAGTGGGTGGGGCACATAGCACACAGAACTGATGGCCGATGGGGCCGAAAAGTTCTCGAATGGAGACCACATATCGGCAAGCGCAGCATAGGACGACCAGCCACAAGATGGACAGATGACCTCATCCAAGTGACAGGACGACGCTGGATGCAAGCCGCTTCCAACCGGGCTTTTTGGAAATCCATGGAGGAGGCCTATGTCCAGCAGTGGACTTCTTGTGGCTGAATGATGATGATGATGATGATGAAGACTTTTGGAGATGGAGAACGGAACTCTTCAATGGACAGCAGTAAATAAAGCCTGATTGGGCCCATCCTTTAGTAATATCCGTATGTTTCATAAAATAGCGTAAATTAGTCCCAAGGTAATTTGGTGATGTTCTGGTGAAGACTTTCGGAGATGGAAATTAAGAGCTTCAAATTTTAAAGCAACGAATTAACTATGGTAAATTATGGTTATAAGGGAATTGTTTATTTTTCTCCCGCACCCCCACTAAAAATTGGGAAATAAAAATTATTAAATAAAAAATTGAAACCGACTTCAAAATACTACAGCACTAAATAGATACAAATAATATAAAAGAATATCTTTATATTAGAAGTAAAAGTATGTTTACATGTAGGTATTGTAGAAGTAGAGTTTTGTAGTCGGTGCCCAGTTTCATGACTAGGACATGTTATATTTTATCCGTAGATTCGAAACAATCCCTCAGTCAACCCAACATTAGGGAAATGAAATGTTCGAAAAGGAATTACCTACTTACAGTTACTACCCTTTTTATCCCATTTGGTGGGCTTATACGGCATATTTCTAAAATGCGCAATGCCTGACAACGCATTTATCACTTACAGCAACTTTTGTAAAACAAAAGTTTTACTGCAGGATGCGACATTAGAAAGAAAGAAAGAAGAAAATAAATTTATTTAAATGGTTACAGAAACACAAAGTAAACAAACATTAGGAGAGCAATTTGATTTATACCCTAATATTTCGAAAAATATAAATGTGAGAAGCAACATAAAGGACAAAATGTGATTATAAAACAAGTATTAGGGTGCTTCAGGAATAGCGTACAAAAAAAATCCTATTTAGACCATTTTTTTGGCAAAGAGAAACTAACTACGACTAAATTGATAAACCGAACTAGAAACTTTGTAGCTATTCAGCGAGACAAGAAAAGTCGATCACTCTTCCGAGGGTACCTGTGTAAATAAAAACTTGACGACCTTGCATTTTTTACGAATTAAAAGTGCGGCAAGTAGATATATTTATTTCTAGCAACGCGTCATTTGCATAAATCAAAGTCATAAGTAAATAAAAACAATATTGAG
Organism: Yponomeuta evonymella; assembly: GCA_963969515.1. Classification (NCBI taxonomy): domain Eukaryota; kingdom Metazoa; phylum Arthropoda; class Insecta; order Lepidoptera; family Yponomeutidae; genus Yponomeuta; species Yponomeuta evonymella. Next base: position 5,403,075 of record OZ018354.1, read on the forward strand.
CACACACGAATACAATGTTTTTCTTTTTCACTTCAGAATCAAAGCGATAAAAAAGAAAACTTGCCTACCCACCTATCTCAATGAATTTGATGGACGCTACCTCTAGTTAGAAGCAAGAAAAAAATACTATTTGTACAATGAATCACTAATTGGTCCCAATGTCTTTCTTTCTTTCTTCCTCGATGGTGGTTAATCTGATATATTTATAATATATATAATACCTGTAAACGAGCAATTCTTGTATATATAATCTTTATCTCGGAAACGGCTCGAACGATTTTCATGAAATTAAGTATGCAGAGAGTTTCGGGGGCGATAAATCGATCTAGCTAGGTTTAATTTTTAGAAAGCGTATGTTTATCCGTATTTTTAGGCAATGAAAAACTGCTAAAATATCATTAGAATATGAAGGTAAATTTCGCCACCATTTACGAGGTTGTAATAGCTCAGGTGGGAAGTCGAACGGTCCCGAAATCAGAAGACGCCGGTTCGAGCCTGCCTCCAGTCCGATTATTTTTTTCCTTTTTTTCCCCTTTTTTAATATAATTTCCATGTAGGTAGGTACTAATAATAACTTTCACACAACAGAATCACTTGTCCTGGTCCCAAGCTAGGATACCCTGTACTATGGTAACCAGGCAAGGACATCACAAACATGAAAATATTACCCAGATTGAGGCCATTTGTACAAATGTACGGCGGCCCCCAGTGGGAATCAGTGGGTATGATGCTGTAAACACAAAAGTTACTATATCAAGCACCCCTACGTATTGAGAAGCTGGTATGAAATAGGTATTTCAAGACGACGATGGCCAACCAAAAAGTATATTCCACTTAACTCCAGAAAAAAAACGAGCGACTGAGGCAAACAGCTTCCTAAGCTCTGCCATGTGTGAAATGATTTAGCTAGCCGAAGAAGGAAACCGTCCGATTTGTCTGCCACATAAATTCCACGGGAAGCTACCTACGCGAGGCAAAACATAAGCGAATCACATTTTTCCACACCCATTCACATGTAGAGCAACACCGATTGGGAATCTGAAATTCTTTTGCATCTGGCTCGGTATGGAAGAGAATGCTTGTAACTGGAAAGAGAATTAATTTTGCATTGTGCAATCACTTTTGTAAATTCAGCGGGGTAACGCTACCAGCCTAGGCACTTTACCGGCCAACGGCAGCGATGTGGCCTCAATTTTCTACTTAAATTCCTAGTTGTATTTACTATACCTACTTTGACTATTAGTCAAATCTGAGCAAACATGTAGGTAATTAATTAATAATAATGTTTAATAGACACCTCCATGGTAGCAGTAACACTTTTGTAAATTTGTGCATACATATTATTGTTTTCTGTTGTTGTGCATATTATGTTACTTATGTGCTTATTTTGTTTTCTTCTTCTCAATGTTATTATTTTAAACGAGCAATTATTTTACCTATGTTATACTTACAATAATGCGGGAGGCATAAGACCGGGAATCCCGGAAAACCATAAGGGAGCTCTATGTCCTGCAGTGGGCGTCAAATGGCTGATGATGATGATACTTACAATAAGAATCTCGGAAAAGGCTTTAACGATGATATCTTACAGGTTTTGGGGACAATAAATGGAATTGAGTAGGTTTAATTTTCAGTGAATCTCGTTTCCTCGTATTTTGGGCACTATTTAGAAAAATTTCTCAGCTACTTCATTAGATTAGACAGATAAATTCGTCACGTGGGGAAAAGAACGAGTCTTCGAAATACATACACAAACTCAAGTCTGGAGGTCATACAGGCATTAATTAATCAATTAACATACATAATACATACATAAACTCACGCCTGTATCCCAGAGGGGCAGGCAGAGAGCAGGGACTGCCACTTGCCACGATCCTGACACATCACTTTCGCTTCCTCAACATTCATAAGTCGTTGCATGCACGCCCGCCGGTTTCGGATACTTGTTATCTTGCTCTTTGCTAATACATCCCCTACTTGGTCGAAGTATGTCCGTCTGGGACGTCCCTTACCGGCCGATCTACCCACATTCGATCGATTTACAATTAATTAATGATGATGAGAAAAGGTAAGCCTCTGCCTATAATAGGTTTGCCTAACAGTCTCTACCAGGGTTTGCCTGTTGCCAAGTTCCTTACAAACCACTTTCGCTTCATCAACATCCATTAATCGCTGTATGCACACCCGCCGACTTCGGGTACCTTTTTATGTTGACCTCCGCTAATACATCCATCTTTCACTTTGAATACTTTCTGAGGTTACTATTGGGTTTGTAACTTCCATCTTTTCCTTCCTATGTTTGTTTACGCTTTAGCTAAGCTCTTTGGCTCGGCACAGTCAATTTAGAAGCACTTTGAGTACGGATGTTAGTTTCCTTTGGAGATTGCAGACTGCGGAATTTTAGTATCTAAAGAACTTTGAGAGATGATTGTTCGTTATATCAATCTGCGTGCCACAAACATTTTTTAAATATTATGTTAAGGAAACCCTACCAAATGTCTTCCATTCCTCTCTTTGTTTACTTCCTCTCTCTTTGTGTTTCAACAATAACATATTGCACGTACAGATTTACTGCACTTTCAAACGAAATTGTACAAACAATCAACCGTTTCGAATTCAGTTCAGCTAGGGTTGCCAGGTGAGTCGCGAAAAAATACCGGACAACCCCAACCAATATCACATAAATCAACTAAATTAGTAACAAAATATAATGCAGTCATAAAATTGTGGTCGCCAAGACTATTCTAGGAGTTTGAGAAAGTCTTTATTAACAATGGTATGAATATTATAATCTAATAGGTACTTACTTAACAAAAAATAAAGGTAGTAACTTCAGAAAAAAATAAAATCACATAAAACTAGATAAGTATGTTTAACAAAAATAATAGGAACTTCCAAGGAACAAATAATAAAGTTAAACCATTCTTGTAAAACTAATTTATGTTGTATCTAGGTACTTTTAGATAGTACCTACCTACTTACTTCTTTTTGACATACAGACAGCGAGCGAGGAGCGCGCGCGAGTTTTGCGTTTGAGGGATTTCATATCCCTATTTTTGTAGGCGCTTGTGACCAGTAGTACCGACTTTCCTCAAAATACCGGACATTGTTCTTTCCGGTATGACCATTTATTTTTTACCGAACAGGCCTCGAAAATACCGGACTGTACGCTTAAACACCGGACATCTGGCAACCTTAGTTCAGACGTGTGATTTAACAGACTGCCCTCAATTAGGCCGGCCCAAACTGTTCCGACCGTTCATTGCCACCTTTTGCCCGAGAGCATCCGAGAACAAAAGACTACTGTTTATAGACTATACCAGTTTTATTGCCTGCGTTCTCAGTTGGATGAGCCGCATTTGTGGGGCGGGCGTGGCGTCCATTCATCAGGGCAGGAAGATTAAGGAACATACACGCAGATGTAATGTGGGTACATTTGTGAAGTTACAGTAGCAATACAACTGTTAACCGTGAAGAAAACATCGTGAGGAAACCTGAGTGTCTGATGAGGTGTTCATATACCTCAGCTTGAAATTGCCAATCCGCGGTGGGCACGCGTGGTAATTTAGACCGTACCCTCTCTCTGAGAGAAGGCCTGTGCCCTACAGTGGGACGTATATAGTGTGCATTATATAATATGAGTATCACGGGTTACATATTATGATGCCTGCACACGATACATGAACTAATTTTTTGCATTGTCCTTTTTTCACATTTTGCTTTTGATGAGTCGTCGTCCAGGAAAAGATAAAATGTACCCGAAACCGGTGTGCGAACACGCACAAAGGAAAAAGTACATGCAGCGACTAATGAATTTTGATAAAGCGAAAAAGATTTGTCAGGATCGTGGCAAAATGTAAATTTTATGAATGTAAAATGTTGTCTTCATGTTATTATTATTTATCTATTATACAGTTGATACATGGTTCTAAATACCAAATCATTCACGAAACTGCGTGGCAGTGTTGTTAGTACTTGTGCCTACCAAAAAGTGTTTAACCTGCTTGCTAGTTGTAACTTCTTATTTTTCTGTCATTCGTCTTTTGTTTTTCTTCTTGTCAAAAATATTAACGCAAGCAACACTATATAGGCCCAGCATAGATCACTATGTAAAAAATGTTGGCATGTTACGCTCTATTCGATAGCATGTGGACCAATCACGTGGACTCACCTACGTCGCCTTTGTCGGCGCCATGCGCCATCATGTATTCTGATAGTATCGCTTATCAGACTATTCATGAGATATGTGCCATTAATAATTTCTCGTGCATCATAAACAAAAAGCGATCGCCCTTATTACAGGCGACAACAGCTCGACCTTTACATTTGTAAAATCGCCCGTAATGTAACTGAGTACAGTGTACATTAATTCTTGCGGTAAAAATTAAAAGGTTTAACTGCTGTGGACTATACGAGTATATACATTGTATCCCCAACGGAATACGGCAATGATCTATGTGCTACCTTAAGTATTTATGTTTCCTCAAGGTTTTGTCCTTCACCGTTTTTTATTACCTAGCCTCTATTGATTCTTAAGCCCGGCTATTGGCCCACTACCTCGCACGATCCCTGGCTAGAATCTATTAAAGTCGTCCCAGCATCTTTGCTCTGGTCTACTGCGTCGATGTCAATTTTGCGGGTCCCAGTTGGTCGCAATTTTTTGCTAGTTCGACTTGAACCTATCGGTAACCACTCCAGGATCTACCATTTTAGAGAATAACCAGTTTTAAAGGCGGCATCGTGTTCTGAATACGGTTTACTCTCTTCACACCTAGAATGTTACGAGTCTGGATTACTGGAAATTTTTGGATTGTGGACTTGGGATTTTTAGCCAAAGACCAAGTCTGAGCCTACCATTAGCGTTGGTGAGTGATATTGCTGCTATATTCCAATCCTCAAAACGGCTAATTCAAAATAGCCGTATAAATATAATAAATATGATTATCTAAAATTACCTATCGCCGCTTATTTCCCCCTCACGATGGGACCACAACGTTGCTTAGATAACGTTCTCAGTCCCTGTCAGCTCTTCCTCGGTACCTATTATCTTCGGACTTCATTCGGGACCGAAGTAACCGTGAAATTAACTGATTTCTAATACCCTATTAGGGGATTTCGATGGATCCCGGGCGCGCGTCTTTCAATTGAACAAACTGCCCCTTATTCGATAAGAAAAGTGTGTGCCTTAAAAGAAATTATGTTTATTAACTACTGTGATTAGAACATTGCAATTAAAAAGCCTCTTTCTTGCAATCGTATCAAACCTCCTTTGTGAGTCACCCAAGACACAGACCAAGACTAGTCTGGGGACATCAATACACAAAATAAACAGTTCTTGCCTAGTAAATATTACCTTATTTAGAGACTTGGAAATAAATAATGTTCTTTTTGCTTTCTATAACTATTATTGCCTCATCTACTGAACATTTAATGAAACTAATTTGAAAAAAAAAACAGATAAGTACTTACTTTTAATGTCTTAAAAAATGTATTTTTGTCATTTTTCAAAATCAGTTTAGATTTTAGAGAATTGTTCACATCACTTATTTTGAAGGGAATTAACCTTATAAAGTTCTCATTTTAACATCTCACGTGCATTGATCTCTCTCCAGTTTAAATTACCTCCCTGTGAAATATACCTGCCTGCATAAGTGCTAAACATTAATGTCTTTGACAAAGCCTATGTTATTACGACAGACAATAATATAACTACACACGCAAGCACACTACTTAACGTTCTCGACATAAGTGCCAGGCACCTATGCTGCCGCTGCTTTCCGTCGGTTGTTATCGTTGTCCGATTTCCTTGAAAATTAACAAAATGCATGAGGCCTCATTGACAATCTTTCAAAATACAACAAAAAACCACATTAGGCAATAGACAAGACATTTTCACTTTCCGTCACAGGAGGTATTAAAAAATTGGCACGCTTGGTTTCATAAAAATCGCGGCGCTTGCGTTGTCATCCTGCCTCATTGGTCTAGCGGCATCACGTCTGATTACCGTGCTGGAGGTCGTGGGTTCGTTTCCCAGTGGGGGGCCGCCGTACATTTGTACAAATGGCCTCAGTCTGGGTGTATTTCCATATTTGTGATGTCCTTGCCTGGTTACCATAGCACAGGATATGCTAGTCTGGGTTTGTTCGTACTGGTGTGCGAGTGATTGTGTGGTGTGGAAGTTATTATTATTATTATTACACTGATCATGCTAAGCGAGCAGCAATATAATCACTACCTGTGTACCTATCTACTAATCGAAACATCATAATTATCCCTATCCTATCCAAAGAAAATGTTTCACTTAACAAGCAATAGATACAAATTGTCGATAGGGACTGTAAGTATAGTTCGATATCATCTGGGTTTACTTTATTGATAATCAAGATTTGATTGAGAACTCTACTTTGCGTAACATGATTTATTCGTTGGTTATCGGTTGCATAGAACTTAGTTATTAACAGATGTTTTAATTAAACCAATATCCGCATCACAGCTGTATACATTTGTCACGGCGTCCTCACAGAAAAGGTCGCTGAAATGTTTACATTGCAACTCTTTTCATTTTTCTGTTTGCAGAACAAATTGACTATATAACTTGGATATTCCAAAACTGAGTGGTACAACGTGACTGTCCCAAAGTTATAAAAACCTATTAAGAAGCTGAAAACTCCACCCATGCCGGGACTTGAACCCGCGACCTCTGTCCCAAAGTTATCAAAAGTATTCAAACAATTTGGTACATTACATTGCAGAAACTCACGCCTGTATCTCGCAGGGGTAGGCAGAGACCAGGGTTTGCCACGTGCCACGATCCTAATAAATCTATGTCGCTTCGTCAACATGCAGTAGTCGCTGCGTGCATGCACGCCGGTTTCGGGTACTTTTTATCTAACAGTTGCACACAGTAAAACACGAATTGCCAAGAATTAACTAAATAAGTACCTGCGCGTTGTTACGGAAAGCCCAAAAATCGTAGTTATACAAAAATTCACTTAGTTGCAGTCATAGGAAGATGCAATTTTCCTGAATCGCACATCGTCGTTCGGCATCCAGAACCGCGAACATGACTTTTATCAAATTTAACAGGAGACACTAAAAACTTTACAAATCATACCGTCGTACACATACAAAATTTACAAAATAATAGTTTTTAGACTAACATGGTTTAAGTTAGTCTAAACACCATTATTTAGAATTTTTTGTATGTTTAAGACGGTATGATTTCTAAAGTTCTTAGTGTCCCCTGTAAAATTTTATAAAAGTAACGTTCGCGGTTTTGAATACCGAACGACGTCAAGCGAAACAACAGCTAGTCAAAATCGCAAAGTTTACAGAAAACAAATGACCAGCACTAATACGAGTAGCTCGAGCCACCGCGTACCGCAGTAGCCCGCTTGTAATTAAATTATAATCAATCGTCGATAACCAGAGCAAAAGTTCCGGTAATTGATATTAGATCGGCCAATCACCCACCGCGCGCCGCAAGAAAGTTGTGCGGGCGCCGCCGCCGTGTAGCTAATGAAAATAGATTCAAATACCTCAGGGGGTGAAGTTATGGTACCAGTTCGCTTCTGTATCCCATTAGTCTATGTTTGTAGGTTCCGGTAGTGTTTTGGGGCCGGTTTACAGCTCGTTTTAGATACCGCACTAGATTCCTCCAGTGCGTTTAAAACGATAACGTTTATTTTAAACAAAAATCGACTTTAAGAAGTCGGTAATAAATAAAATTAGATATATGAAAAGATGTGAATTCCCGCAAAACAACGTACATGGTCAATTAGACGGGATTGAATATTACCGTGATCCTATTAATTTGTTTCTTACTCTCAGAATGTTACCAAGAAGCGAGAGGCTAATAGAAGTGCTGCTTGATCTCATCATTCAGCCACAAGAAGTCCACTGCTGGACATAGGCCTCCTCCATGGATTTCCAAAAAGACCGGTTGGAAGCGGCCTGCATCCGGCGCCTTCCTGCCACTTGGATGAGGTCATCTGTCCATCTTCGCCGTTACCGTGGCCGCTACCGTAGCCGGGGACTGGGGGCCTGGTTTTTTGGTGTACTGCCATGAGGGTATTTGCCTTACTCGCCACGCTTGGCATGCGGGTTGGCGAGCGCAGTATATCGCATTTTCGCAGAAGGCGCTGCTGCCCACCTTTTCGTAATGTGTCCCTTAGCAGGTTTTTACGGCACCCGCGGGAAGAGATGGGGCTCGATCTATCCCTTCTTTAATATTAGTTCATCAAGTTATACTCAGATTGAAGCCAAACATCTCCAAGATTTATGTGTTCAGTTACTATATTATGTAAAATAAAAAATGGCGTGATTGTCAGTTTTACCGAATACCTTAACTTTACTACACAGCTATAACAAAACTTACCTCAGTAATAAAACCTTACGGCGTTCCAAATGTACTTTACAATAAGCTGGACTTGACAATAAACCTTGTTTGGGCTTCGCAAAGTTTTCGCATAAGCGACAGAAGCTTTAATATAATGCGTTGAGTTTTTACTGTTTCAACAAAAAGACCGTGGGTCAATAAATTCTGAAACCTAGCAAGCAGACGATACTAACTGCCGTTTTCTTAATTGAAAAAATTATTAAGTAAACACTCATTGGAGCGGTGGTAGCCTTTTGGGTAGATCATTGGACTCGGAAGCGAGAGACCCAGGTTCGATTCCCAGTGCGGGCATGTACCTATTACTTTGTTTTCTGAGTTATGTACATTTATTTTATTTTTATTTTATTTAATAAGGCATACCAACAGCATACATACAGAATATAGTACAATCGTGTTATATAAAAAGATATAATTACGTGTATGTACAGCACTTATAAGTAAGCTACACATTTATATGTAAATTAAGTTTACATCGTAAATGAGGTGATGTTACAAGGATGTTGACTAAATATTCAATCAACTATACTGTGTGACTGAATTATACTGTGTGAAACAATCAACTATTTGTGAAGTTATAGTAGCAATATCACTCGCTAGCGGTGAAGGAAAACATCGTGAGGAAACCTGAGTTATTCACAAACCTCAGCGCTTGTAATCGCCAATCCGCGGTGGGCACGCGTGGTGTTTAAGCCCATACTCTCTCCCTGAGATAAGGTCTGTGCCCTACAGTGGGACGTATATAGGCTGCTTATGGAAGCACTTATTAAATTTACCATATTATTATGTCTCTTCAAGTATCAGCACATATTTCTTTTCAGAGTACTTAAGAGAACGAGACGGAACGATAAACTAGTTATAAGTAGTTACAACTTTGCTCTGCCGTAGTATTTTTTGTACGTTACTAGTTACATAGATTGTCCACATTAATTTATGCCTAGAATGTGGATGGCTAATAAATAACATGTCTAGGACCGACTTGCACCAGTTCTTAAATGTCACTTAAGTGGCCATTTAAGGGGCTCCACTCGGCTCCAGGGAGTAACAGCGCCACCAAGGAAAAAAAAATTGCAAAAGTGTCTGTGCAATCTTTCAATCATGTTAATAGTGATTTTTAGGACCCATGGCCTTGAACCTAAGGCTTTTTTGGCCGTTTTTGACATAAATGCTATCTAGTCGCCGGTTCGTGAACCTAGGTTCTTTGTCATGGGTCCTAAAAATCACTGATAGCATGATTGAGAGATTGTGCAGACACTTTTTGCAAATAAGATTGTCAAAGAAGATATGACAATCTGTAAAGGAAGATATGTTTTTTTTTCATTGGTGGCGCTAGTTAGCCCTCTGGATCCCTTTAAATTGGATTTCTCTGGCGGTGCAACGGGGAACGCTGTTAGCGTCATGGGATCTTTTGGGGTCGGGTGTGTCTCGGGGCGGTATTTTTGATTAATTTACTATTTCAGTTTTACGTTCTGTATTGTGTCACTTTTTATGACGACGCTTTTTGTGAACGTTCGGATTTTGTGCTGTCGTTTTCTTTGCTCTAAATAAATGACTATTCATTTGAAAATTGTACGAATGCTACTTAAGCCACAATTAAGAACGTATTCTTGTTACTTAGTTAGCCATTCCTATTTTAGACTTATTTTAGTACGAGTAGAGATATCGTATTTTTATAAATAAACCTCTAAACCGTTACACAATTCCTCTAAAACACTACACAAACGCAGTTTAAATAGTCTGTCGTAAACAGAAAGACTAATTTAAACTGCAATTGAACTGTTTCAAGAAATCGTGTTTTTATAAATAAGACTGTTAGTGCCTCTGACAAGACGAGCAGGGCACTACTTTTTGTCGAAACGTTTTGTCGTATTTTTCGAACTTACGAGTAGGTATAACACCTTGTTTTGGCAGCTTATGCGTACCTATGTCTATTTTGCTCCAAAGTTTCATAGCATTCCCCCAAAAAGAACCGAACAAAACATGTGTGCGAGTAATGATGCTGTCTGCACTCGCCCTCAAGTCGCGGTACTTACATAAGCGCACTTCAAAGGACCCCTAGGACCCTCGGGGAAGGCGCCCCTCTAGGGGGGCCTCCACGCATTTATTTGCAGGTGCCGACTATTTTTCTCCAATGACAAATTCGCATAGTGGCTCAAATGTGTTGGTTTGGTGCAAGACGTGCTAGTGGACGGACAACAAAATGATTAAAAAAAATTTCTGATTTCCGTTAATCTAATTTCTGGGTATAATAAAGAATATTAACATAACATAACATAAACTCACGCCTGTATCCCAGAGGGGTAGGCAGAGACCAGGGACTGCCACTTGCTACGACTACGTGAAGTTATAGTAGCAATACCACTCGCTAACGGCGAAGGAAAACATCGTGAGGAAACCTGAGTGTCTGAGCTATTTACATACCTCAGCGCTTGAAATCGCCAATCCGCGGTGGGCACGCGTGGTGATTAAGCCCACACTCTCTTTCTGAGAGAAGGCCTGTGCCCTACAGTGGGACGTATATAGGCTGCTTATGATTCTTTATGGCACACGATACAAATAATAGGACATTATATAAAAAGCACATATACAAAGGTGAGCTTATCTCTCTAAGAGATTTCTTCCCAGATAACTTGGAGGATTTGAGAAGCAAAGAACGGGTGCGTGCACAAAATAAAGTAGTTTGTTTTGTGTATTAAACTACATAAACTCTAAACAACAATCTATTTACTTACTGTCTTAAATGTGGTTTATCTGCATTTGTGTGCTTTTGTCTGCTCCGCACGTAGGTATTGACTTTCTTTTCCTGTGGGCTAGGCCGACTAAGCTGTCAGGTTGGTATAGGTGCTGGGCAAGCCTAATCCGTCTAAAAAATGTCCCAGGCACTGCAGCGTCCGAGTGGTCCCTTCACCCATCTTGTGTGAGTGATGATGCCACTGGCCGCTCTATAAATCATCTCATTACGTAGATGCAAAGGGCAGTTTAGTATTTTCATTTAAGTTGATCCTGAACCTAATATTATTAACCAAGTCGTACAAATAACGACATCGACGTGTCTCCTAACCGATACACACCTAAAAAACCATGAACACTACAAAACGTTTTTGGTATCTTGCGGTGGGCACGTGCTGAAAGAAGCCCTATGCCCTGCAGTAGGACATAAATAAAATGAAAGGCAGATTTGTAGATTTCGAGACATTTCGTAGATTATCGCTAACCGCCTGTGAATTAGTGACTATGTGCTTTGTACTTCATTATATCTCTATCCAAGATTCCCAAGAGGGGGTCGGAAAAATTTTCAATGCGACATGTGAATATAAACACATCCACATCCCTACGCAAGGAAGGTTTTTTCAATTGCCCTGATATGCGTAGTTCGTGTATGATTTGTCATGCTTTTCTTAGCAAGTGTCAGGCATTGTGAAGAGGTTGGAATTGAGTATGTTATGGTACCTAAGTGAAGGAGACAGATTTGAGGGGGTCGCTTGAAAAACGATATTGTGTACTTAAGGGGTTTTAGGTTACTATAGTGTGTAAGTAAAGTTCCAATCCGTAACTTAAGTTCCCCTTCTTTCTATCCTCAGTCATCCTCAGACCGGGCTTGTGGGCATTCTACGCTGCATTTGCCAGTTTGTGGTCTCCACTCGAGAACCTTTTTATCCCTCGGTTATCGGTTCTTCGGCAGATATGCAGACTCCTCATCATCATCATCATCATCATCATTCAGCCACAAGAAGTCCACTGCTGGACATAGGCCTCCTCCATAGATTTCCAAAAAGACCGGTTGGAAGCGGCCTGCATCCAGCGTCTTCCTGCCACTTGGATGACTGCCACTTAGATACGAGGGGCAGGAAACTCATCCAAGTGGCAGGAACTGATGCAGACTCCTAAAGATTAAAAAAATTTCAAAACTAACAAAGCACAAAATAAACCGCAGAAACAAAAAAATAGTATGCAGCTTGGAAAAATACAGGCCAAATTAAAAATTACGTTGTATGACAACAAGAAAAAAGAAATAAATGCAAAATGTCTACCGATCGCGCGCTAATGTTTACCTACATTTACGCGGGAATCCTGAGAGCTGTCACCTGTCACTGGCATCAGCGATATCGACTTTATCTGTGAAGACGTTGCAGTTGCATAAAATTAGCACGCTGTGTCGCTCGCACAATTTTAAACTTTTAGTAATTTTAATAAAATGAGTACCTATACTTTTAATGAATGTGGTCTGAGACTTTGATGGATAATTAAATTACGGATATTCAACGCATATTTTTGTTATCCTGTACTAAGTTTTTGATTGAGCAAATTTGATTCCAAAATTAATTATTTTGGAAACAACTTTTCATTATTAAAAACTACGTATATGGAAACGAAAATATATTTAAAATGTCTCTTTTTATTTTTTATCAAATCTATCAAAAGTTTACTCATTTTATTACAATAGTTAAAAATGTTAAATTGTGTGAACGAGACAGCATGCTTCACGTAAGAACAGCCCTAATAACTTAATCTGAAGGTGCAGGCAGCGTCCACTTATATTGTCATTTGCCAATCAGTGCCGCAGAGCCAATTACTGATGATAACTGACTAATGTCCTCAGAAATAGAATTTAGCTTAAATAGACGTGCCGAGTGGGCCGTAATATTCTCTTTTGATTTCGATTTATGTCTTTGGTAGGTAGGAGGATGTTCGTCATGGTTCCATTAGAAGGGTTAGCTATAAATAGATGGTGTAGGTAGGTGTACCTGGGTCACAAAAGAAAGGGATTAGACACTCGATTACAGACTATAAGGAATTGATTGTCTCGTAGTTACATTTTTGCAAGCAAGCATTATTTTACATATCCACAGATAATGCATAAATCTGTGGATGCATTTATCACCGTGTTACTAGTTTTTTTTTTAATCACGAGACTTTAAAATGCTAGAAGTGGTCCGACGTTTTACTTAACCCTTGACTAGGCATGGGTAGTAAGAATTTTTCAACGGTTTAGCGCTTTATTTGGTGTTAACGTTCAATTTAAAGTAGATCTATTAGACATGATGGTATTGCGTATGTTTTTTTATAGATAACACTAAGTAAGTAATTTATTAACTAGCAGGTACACACAATACAAGTCTCAATACGTGATTTAAGTTTTCTCAAAAAACTGATAGGTTAGCTACCCTCAGTAGTAAGTACCTACTTACTAAGTTTTATTTAATTCAATTCAATTCAAATATTTTTATTCATTGTAAAAACAGAATGTTTACTTAATGAACGTCAAAGTTGTTAGTTTCACAATTAATGGATTATGTGTAGAAGAAGCTAACAAAGAAACTCCACATTTATTCTTTTCAAAACACGTTTTAACTTAATTAACAGAGTTTTCAACTTAAAATATTATTCATGAATGTGTTGAACACTAGTCACAATCGTCCTTTAAATAATATTAATCTACTGTTTAATGCCAAACATCTTTGTCTTCTAAATAATCCTTGATGTTATAGTAAGCCTTTTTGCACAGAATGTGCTTAACACATTTTTTAAATCGCGTTGGAGGTAACTCTAATATATCTTGAGGAATTTTGTTTTAGAACCTTATACAGTGCCCCATAAAGGATGTGATAACTTTTGCAAGTCTAAATAGTGGAAATGACAATTTATCTTTATTTCTAGTATTAACATTATGATGGCCACCAACATTTTCGAAGTCTTTGATATTTTTTCTAACGTACATAATATTTTCATAAATGTATTGACATTCATTCTTATATCATGTTTGATTAGAGCTATCACAGAGGAGCAATTTACGGGTTCAATTTATTTTATTTTAGCCGTCAATTCAAGCAATATTCAGCAAAGGTAATAAATACTCTAAGTACGTACATTAGGCCTTTTCGTCAGAGACTTTCATTTGTGAAGAAAGTAGAGACTCATTTTCATGTAAGTAGGCAATTTTCATTATAATATCAAACAAAGTTGGTCCGTTGTGCAATAATTAACAAAAACCGACGCAAAATTAACAAGCCTATTGGCAGGGGTCACAAACAAATCGTTATTCGACCAAAAAAGCAAATCCCTCTTGTGCCCATAAAATAAGTTACGGGCCATTTCTGAAACGCGCTCTCGGGTTATTCCCCAGACCTACAAAAACCAAGGGTACTAAATAAATTTGTGACTTAATTAAGAAGGGTTACATGCGATGATACGTTTCAAATTTAGCGGACTCACCTTAGCCTAAATGAAGACTTTTTAGCAGTCATCTTTTCGTCCTTATAAAAAAATTGTTATGTTTTTTATTTTACCTATTTATCAACTATATGACAGCTAACGTCTGCAATTTGGTTTTCCGTGATGTCATAGCCAAAAACAGACGCGTTGTAAAATCTTTCATCATGAAAGAAAATTTTTAAAGTGCTTTATTTAAATACGAAGATATTGTCGGTATATGTAATATTGTAAATGCAAAATTAAACTCAGAACTTGAACTCAACTTGCAAAGAGAAGAGGAATAATCAAATTGTAACAGATCGCTTGAAAATTCTCAATTTCTAATAAATATATAAATTTACCACTGAAGCTTATTCTACCTTCACGCAAATTATTAAAGGTCTTGGGAACAAGCCTCGTCTCTCACCATTGCCGGCAATGTTTTACGAGGTCGTTTCTCAGCATTGGCCAGCGTGGGGACGATGGCTGCCCAGGACTTGCGACTCTCGATGGAGTTTGATAGCGCTAAAGAAGGCACTACTAAAGCCGCGAAAGAAAGAAAAGAAAGTCCAATGGCATATCTAGGGTTATTTGCCAGGGAACAAGGCCTCGAAAAGCGTTGGCCTAACACACCGAATCCAAATACATGACATTTAAACATGCAAGGAAATAAACCCTATGATGTATATACAAGGGAATACCAAGAAAAGTATATTCCATGCTACTCTGTTCTAGGCTAGATCATCGATGTCCATCTGGATGATAATCACAAGGATACATCTTAAGGATTATCATCCTGTGTTCTTATATCATACCAATAGAAAATATATTTCACGCTTAGTACGCCCAAACTAAGCCATTCTGACAAATTTGAAGAAAATTTTACTACAGATTGAATTGAGACCAGTCCAAATAGCGAGTAAGACAAACATGAGCTGACATCGATGATCTAGCCCAGAACAGAGTAGCATGGAAGATACTTCTGTTGGCTTTAAACTCCTCAGAGGAGTAACGGAATTTAAGAAGAATAAGTGGTCCTAAGCGAAAGCACCGACCTCCAAAAAGCGGCCGCAACACTGCATTAAAATATAACTTTTACAACACCAGCTGGGCGTTTGCGAAAAACGCAGTTATTATGATCTTAAGCTATTTTCAACTATATTGGGAGCCTAACCCAAGATAATTGATGATTCTTCAAAGTTTTTCTTTTCGATCTATTTGTCCACTGAATATCCGGTAGTTGCCGGCCACTTTCAATGTCGGTAACGGTTCTTACTAATCTAATCCCAACCGGGAGACCCAAAATGAGAACAAAGATGAAATCAACAAAAAAAGTAACACTTAATAAAAACCCAAAATCAGTAGATTCCAAGCGAAAGCGCTAACTTAGAAAAGTGGAGGTGTTATTGAGTCCAAGAGTGGCTTCGACACGCTCCGCTAGCGAATCGCTAATGCGCCTGCTCGGGCCGTGCTCGTAAACATCCTGAGCTAAACTGCGGCTAATTCGCACAATTCAAGTACCTACTTTTGTACAGCATAAGCACAAGTCACCCACCAGATTCCTGGACCGTCGATCTGAGGCAGACTGCTGGCAGGGGCTGGATGAGTTGGCCGCGAACAGCAAGAAGTAGCGTACTTGGGGTAGGCCTATGGCCAGCGGTGGACGAATACTGGCTGATTGATAAGCATAAGTAGCCTATACTTAAGATAAGGGTCATCTCTAAACGGCGTACTTTCTGAAACAGTAGGATAATATATTCGCGGGTCGTTTATGGAAAACAGCCTCTAGTGCTTTGCGTTTAAGTTACCACAGGCAAGGTAACTTAGTTACAACTCCATGGTACATAACTTTTCAGTGTCAACCGGCACTCGTCGAGAAAGTCGCTAAGCTATGCAGCAATTTCCACTTCGATAATGCTTGCAGACATCCAGACTTTTAAACAAATACCTTGTTACAGAAGCACAGTACTACAGACAATATTTTTTATTAACTAATTTTGAGGATCGAATCTAGCGGTTTTTAAAAACTTGATGACTAAATCCGCTTACAAATAAGAAGAATCTAAAGGGAACCGCTGGATAGATACAGAATTTAGACTCCATTTACTATGTACTTAAAAAGGCACAAGTTATGTTAAACATGAAATTCTTGAACCAAATGGAGCCAGCTAGGCATTCCTATCGACCTCACGGTCCCTTTTCTTATTTCAACTAGATAGATACACATGTTCATATAAGCACTTAAGAGCGATCTTAGATGCAGAAGCGCTCAGAGAGCTGTCATGGTCGGGTCACTTGACAGGTTTTTGCATTCAATGAGCCGTTTTCAGTACAAATTCACAAAGCAATTCATAGATGGCGCTTACAGGGGTGGCCATAAAAAAACCGGAATACGGCTGTCAAAATTAATCTGCGCTAAGCAAAATTTGACAAACGTGTCCCTGTTCTTGTATGTGCACGCCTATAAGATTGTTTACATACATATAGATACTTTCATGTCTCACCTATAGTAAATAAAGATTTATTTATTTATTTATAAGCGCCATCTATGAAGTGCTTTATGAATTTGTGCTGAAAATGGCTCATTGACGCCTGAAAAGAGTGTAGACTCGAAGCCGCAATGGAACGAGTCTCCGGATCCATTCAATGGAGAACTTGCACTAAAAAATGTTTTAATAGAATATGAGAGGACACGTTAAAAGATAAATAAACGTGGTTATTTTTTTTCTCTGCGACTAATACTTTTTGTAATATAACCGGCCGAAACGTCAGTATAGTCACGTGATCGACCTTAGACTATAACGTCACTCCCTAACGTACGTAACGCCTTCTATGTATGAAGCGTTTATCAATATTTGAGTTATCTCGTAAAATAATGTTTTTATGCATGTACACCCTCATAAGAAAGCGTTCAGAATAAATTCAATGACAAAACATGTTTTATGTTATTAGAGTAACTTTATTTTTCGCATATTTTGTGACCCCGAAAACCCCGAAAAAATATTTTTATTGTTTAATTTTTAATTTTTTCCTAGGCTTTTATATGATTTCTATGGTATTAAAGCAATTTCACTCCAATCTAAGTTAGACGCAAGTCCCTCATTGGACAGAATCGCAGGATAGAATTAACTGTCAGTGCATCATTCTTTAATTGTAATAATTACATAATGTGCGATAAACGTATTAATAACTAACTGACCAGGCAAACGTTGTTATGCCATATTAAGTAGCCTACGTTTTCACGTTTTGTGATTTTATGACAAAGAACGATGATTCGATAACAATCTTTGTGATCGCTCGCCATCTTGCAAACGCAGTTTTATTTATTTGTTTTCCGTAAAGGTTAGGCAAAGACCTTAAAACGTACCGCCTCATTCGAACTAAACTTTTTTTTAAGTGCCAGAAATAAAAAGATTACATAGCCAACATAACAATACTAAGAAAATATAAACATCCGGACACTTAGTTCCGAAACGTAAAGATTTCACCCCCATTTGTCTGCTGCTTAAAAAAATCAACTTAAAAAAAAATGTATTTAAACAATTACTATGTGTGATTATTTGTGGTGTTACAGTATGTCTATCAGTATATCTAAACTGTTTTTTTTTGTCACAGAACCTTATTATGTTTCCGAACACAATTATCAGGTTTTTATTGTGAGCGTTTTTATGTTGGTTACATAATTTTTTTACTTGTGATGATTTTATTTTAAATAATTAATTTCATATCATTCAGTTCTTTTATCTTGTAAATCTCTAAAAGTGGAAACAAATTTATTTGTATCGCATGTTATCAAGATATGTTACAGACATAGGTACTTAAAAGAAACTATATCGTCTCGCTCGCCAGCGAGAGGTTGCCATAGCAACCGACTGAGTGACTCGGCTACTACCTGGGACCTGTATGTTTACTATGAAAATTTTATGTAGGGGTAAACTATAGTATTGTTGGCACCCTACAGTGATTGGCACTTTGTATTTTAAACACAAATATTAAGAATTTCCATCGCAGAAAAAGCATTTTAGTATTTTTTTTTCAATTCTGCAATGGTTACTTTAATATTTTTCACTGATTAAGTTGGTAGTACGACGCCTGGCAACACTGGTAAAAAAAATCAAATCCTTAGTAGGAGGAGAGCACGTTTTGGCGGCAGTTTTACTGAAGATTTGACAAGCTACAAGGTAAGTTCAAACGTTCGTAAATTATATTTGGGATTACATTTTAGTTAAAGGCTGTGTTATTTTGTTTTTTGTATTGATTGTTGACCAGTTTCGATGCTTTTCATACATTTTTTCCTAACATAACTTCAATATATTGCAGTGCCAATCACTAGTTCATAGGTATCTACTGGAGTACAATACATTAGCACCCGTGCCAATCACTAAAATGTCGGTCTCGATATTTTCCCTGTAGTTTACACCCTTAGAACGTTGTATAATAAAATTCTATTTGGAATACATTAGGGGAATTTTTTTTTTCAACATACTATCAATTCTTGGCACTGCCAATCATTGTACTTAGGGTAGGGCCAATCATTGTAGAGTGAGGCCGTGCCAATTGCTGCAACTGTAGGCAGTGTGCTAATGTATGTGCTATAACAATGTGCTAAGGAACGTAGAATCATAATTTTTTTTGACACAATATCGTAATTTTAGGATCAAATACTTTTGTACGGATTAAATAGTTATTAAAAACCACCCGACATCAGTATTGCTGTACTTTTTTCAGCTTCTGAGTCGTGCTCGTCTACGTACCTAGTTAGAAACGTTTAAGTTCATCTTTCTCAAACTTAAAGATTAGTTTTGCTTTGTCGAAATGTAAAATATTGTTAGTGAGCATAAACAATGCCATTTGTAATGACACCTCTCACCACAGTCCCCCGTAACCATGAGTTCGCTAAAGAGCTTGAAAAGTAAGATAAAAATTGTGTACTGAATAGAGTGTTAAATCTTTGCAATAATAAAATAAAAATGGTTAAAAGTATTCGCGGACTTTTAGGATTAATTTGAGTATTTCGATTTATTTCAGAATAAAATTATAATGCCTAAAGTTGTCGAAATCGCTTGTTATGCCAAAATATATACAGAAGAGGATATAAAGAAGGCTATCGAAGCTGTACAAAATGGTATGCCCAAGAAAACTGCAGCAACAAAATTTGGTGTTCCTAGAGCTACAATACAATTTAGGCTTAGTTCACAATTCGTTAAAGCAAAACCAGGGCCAACAACCGTCTTAACGGAAGACGAAGAAAAAAACTTTGGTGGAATGGTTAATCACATAACATAAAATAACATAAACTCACGCCTGTATCCCAGAGGGGTAGGCAGAGACCAGGGACTGCCACTTGCTACGATCCTGACAGATCACTTTCGCTTCCTCAACATTCATTAATCACCTGCAGCAAGAAAGGATATCCTAGATGAAAAAAACCCAAGACTCAACTGCTTCTCAGATAACAGACCTGGTGAAGGATGGTATCGCCTATTCCTAAAACGACATCCAGAGATCACACACAGAACCGCTGAAGCTGTTACTGCTGCTAGCGCAAACGTATCCGAAGCCAATATAATGCAATGCTTTGTTCAAATAGAACAAACCTTACAAGAAAATGATCTGATAGAGATTCTACAATAACCTGAAAGGATTTTTAATGGTGACGAAACAAACTTTCAGTTGTGACCCAAGAATTCCAAGGCGTTTCTGCAAGTGGCCAGGTTACTCCATCGATGGTGATAAATCCGCTGAAGAGGATGAGAGTAGATATCAGGGCTTCTGTGCCGTCGCATTGGGGCTTAGGGCTATCTCACAATGGGTGGATGAATACTGAATTTTTTTTCCAATATATCCAGAACATTTTCCACCCTCACATTGTTGAAAAAGAAATTCCATTGCCGGTGGTACTGTTTTTGGACGGGCATAAAAGTCATCTAAATTACGATCTAAATTTTGACCCTCAAACAGTTGGAGGAAGTAATAGGACCATCCATTGTAAATGAATTGCAACAGGATTCAACAGGAGAGATAAATTAAATAGTTTACTACCGAGCTTTGGTTAAGGTACACAAATTCTCAAAATGAGACATAACTAACAGGGACACCATTCTTGAGGGAGCAGAAATAAATAATAGGAACTTTATTCTCATCAACAATGAGTAGGTGCCTGTTGATGACGTTCCTATCATCTTTAACGATGATACATTACATATTAATGATGACCTTGATTTGGTTCAAGACGAAGAAATTTTGAGCCAACAAGCAACAACTAATACTGTCTTACCAGAGGAAGAACCACCACTCACAAATCATGCTCAACTGACAGAAATGGAGCAAATACCTGAAAAAAATACTGATGACGTTTATGACGATCTACTCATGGTTCAAAATACCTTAAGCCAACAATCAACGCCTAACACCACCTTGCTAAGGGAAGAAAGTTCTACAGAGTAAACTACTAAAGTGATAAAGCAGACCCCTGAAAAAAGAACTTTGAAGACAAATTTGTTATGACCAAAAACACCTGTACGCAAATGTAGACAAACAGGTATATGTGTTGACTAGCTCTAGGTGGCTAGAAAAAGGAAAAAATAAAGTTAAATGACAAACAAAGGAAGGAAGATGAGAAACAAGAACAAAAACGCAAAAGAGAAGAAAAATCTAAAAGTAAAGTTGATATACCTAAAAAGAAAATGAACAAGAAGACTGAGAAACAAACTGAAAATAATGATAATTTACCAAAGAAGACAGAAAAACAATCTAAACACAATGATAATGTACCGAAGAAGACAGAAAAACAAACTGAAAACAGTGATTATATACCGAAGAAGATAGAAAAATAAACTGAAAACAATGATAGATCCGAAGCCGAATGCACCAAAGATAAAAATCTTAAAAACGGCTAGAGGCTAAAAATTCCACCCATGCTGGGACTTGAACCCGCGACCTCTGGCTAACCGTGCCAGTGCTCTCCCAACTGAGCTAATGGGCAAGTGCAGGCATCAGCGAAATTGTCCTCAGCACGGGTTAGTGCAACAAAAAGAATATGATAAAATTTTGATTTGCACGCATATTTTATCAAACATAGGAGTTAAGACTGTAGTGAGTGGTTTCGCGTTTGTTTTTCAGTCTTAACTCCTATGTTTGATAAAAATGTTGTTGCACTAATCCTTATTGAGACATTTCGAAACCATGAAGAATTAGAAGATTTCTTAAAGAATTTCTTAAATTCTTAAAAAAGAAATTCTTAAAGATTCTCAACAGTCAGATGTGAGATTTATTCATGTGTTTTTATTCCACACCATGCATCGTCATCATCATCAGCCATTTGACGCCCACTGCAGGACATAGGCCTCCTTTGTGGTTTTCATACCCATGAGGGGTTTTGCCATAATCGCCACGCTCGGCAGGCGAGTTGGCGATCGCAGTATGCGGTTGGAATCTCAGGAAGACGCTGCTGCCCGTCTCCTGGTAATTGATTTCCTTCTACGAAATCCACGGAAGAAAATGGAATAACGCTATTCTTAATCCGGCACCACACGGAAAAGTAAAATTATATAAAAAAATTATATACGTACACCTACAAATATAGATATAATTGTAAGTGCCAATGACTGATTTTAATGGTGACAATGTTTGTATTTGTAATGCCAATGACTGTAGTTTTGGTGAGATTTAAATATACATATATATATATTTTATAAATCTATGACAACAAACAATAATTAGTTTTTATTTAGAACCTGAACTCATATTCTATCAAATATAAATGGTTATTGGTAATTGAAGATGAAATTGAATTTTTAGAAAGAAAATTAATTGTAAGTTTTGCTTAAGTGCCAATCATTGTATAGTTTACCCTAGGTACATTGCAAAGCCGATTGATACACAAAATAATAAAACAAACCTGCTACGCCATGCGGTTTTATGTCAGTAGCATATTATTATTATGTTACTGGATTACGTAATTAGATAAGATAAGATAAGAATATTCTTTACTGTACCAGGAAAAACACAACATAAAATATTTATAAAGATACAGTACAATTGGCGGCATTATTGCACATAGCAATTTCTTCCAGACAACCGTATGAAGGAAAAATTCTGAAGGAAAGAGAGACGAGTAGTTGGTTAGTTAATGGGCACTTTTTTGTACTTTTATTATTTTTTCTTTTGGATGGTATCAGTGTTCTACCTTTCTTTCACCTTAATAAAATAACTTCATCACTTAAAGTTTCGGGCTTCGCTGATAATCTAAGCTGTAGGATGCCCTGCATCCCGCAGCACAGGCTGAGCGTCTGTCCGAGTGCCAAGTTTTTCTACCTTAGAACTTGTTTAAAATAACATCTAAGCAATTTAGTTTCTAATTAGTCTGTAAGTGAAGAGTAAAACATCTTTCTTATTGGCAATAAATGGTTATTCATTCAGTCATTCATTTAATGTACCTCGAACTGTCCTAATAAAGTACAAATTGCAGTGTTATGAAATTCCGCGCTGAAAGCTCAGAGGTCATCGAGTATTGGTTTTTCCATAGTGTCGGATACAACTAACCAGTTTATGAAGATTTTTATAGTGTTTTTCTCGCCCCCTGTATACTTATGCTTTATGCTGAATGTATATCTAGCCTATATGTTATACGGGAATTTGAGCTATAATCATGGTAAGTTTTATTAAATTCCCTTTAGTGGTTTTTGCGTGATGCGCGCACAAAGAATTAGCATGAGACAGACATATATGTCAGACAGAGACAAAATTTACAGATTTATTATATGTATAGATATAGATAATGTTTGCCCAATGAGCGACACGGAAGAGCGATACCCAGGTTCAATTCGCAGCGGGCATGTACCTACCTATGACTTTGTTTTTTAAGTTATGTACAATTGTGAAGTTATAGTAGCAATACCACTCGCTAAACGGTGAAGGAAAACATCGTGCGGAAACCTGTGCCTGAGCTATTCGCATTCCTCAGCGCTTGAAATCGCCAATCCACGGTGGGTACGCGTGGTAATTAGGCCCATACTCTCTCTCTCTCTCTGAGAGAAGGCCTGTGCCCTACAGCGGGACGTATATAGGCTGCTTATGAATTTGATGATGCCCAATAAACTGTGGCTCGTAATTTCGACCGGTATTTCTGTCACGTAATTCGTCTAGAGCACCCGGCATCTAGCGTCAGTGTCGGACGCATCCGATCGCAAATCACCACGGCTTTAATTGAGCTGGAACCAGTCTAGGCGCTTTCGCGGCTGTGTAGGCCGCCATTGTCAAGGCTGGCGGCGCAGTGACACCGCGTGGTGATAATGGCTGATACGATAACAGTAGTGAAGTGATATATTTCAATAAAAGAGGATGATTCTCATTTATCTAGCAGTGTTTTCATATTTTTTCCATCAGTTGTATCTACTACCACGATTGATACCTAAAACAAAACCATGTAGCGTAGTGTTAATTTCACGTTCCCACTGATTCTGATGGGTACAGTTCATGGAGCGAACGTGCAGTTCATGTAGCGTTTGTACATGAACTGCGTGTTTTCAAAGACGGTAAACTATTGGTATTTCATATAATTTCTCTTGCCTCCATAGATCTACTTTAAAAACTTAAGAATCTTTACTCTCATATTTTTTATGGCTGTTCTCGTTGAACAGTTTTTTTTTTAAGTTTCAATATCATTATCATCATCATCAGCTACCTATTTGACGCCCACTGCCGGACATAGGCCTCCCTCATGGTTTTCCAAGCTTCCCGGTCTTGTGCCGCTCGCATCGAGCGACTCACCGCCACTTACTTGAAAATATTTTGGTAGAGCCATTCTTTTTGTCTTCTTTTAAGACACTGGTCTTCTTTTTATTAAGTAAAGGAGAAGAGTTTACAGGGCAATCTATAATCTACACACGATTTTCTTAATTCCAGAACAGTTTTCCCTTTCATCTGTAGAGTGCATAATAAAGGAAGTATACTCGTAAATAACAATCTTGCTCAAT
This sequence comes from Yponomeuta evonymella, assembly GCA_963969515.1. Lineage (NCBI taxonomy): Eukaryota > Metazoa > Arthropoda > Insecta > Lepidoptera > Yponomeutidae > Yponomeuta > Yponomeuta evonymella. Next base: position 5,427,639 of record OZ018354.1, read on the forward strand.
TTCTTTACAGAGAAACAAGTAAGCCTTGTAATATTGCCGCAGTCACTGAAATCGTTTGCCATTGTTCAATTGCAAAATACAAAGAACTGCGCTAGTGAGTTTTCCTCTGCATTCAGTCCACTGACTGGTCTGCAAGTTGCAGACCCGGACTTCCATTGTCAAGACCGTGGAGTCATGCTTTATACGCGCCCTGAAACCGTGCGACCGCCTTGTTGCGGCCAGTTTACTGCATATTATACTCGGAGTTTATATCCGGCACCTAACAACAAGGTGTAGAAGATTCAGCCACTAGTAGGAGTCGGCGCCAATAGCCCTACTGATACGGTTATTGATTTGGTTCAATAAACACTAGCTGGTTACGGTTAGTCAGAACAACGAGATAATTTTCTGACTGCTGACATCAAGAAGTAATAGCCACGCCCATTAACTCTTATATCTCGTCTTTGCTTATGTGAGAGATGCCAAGTACGCGCCTGTCAAAAAAACAGACAACCAACCACCAAGAGACCTGCATAAACTCTTGGTGGACGAACCTGAAAGACAGGGAAGATGGCGCCTTTTGATTGAGTAGGCTAAGATCAATTTTGGGTCGCTGAGTGAGAGTAGAAGACGCGGGCACACGAATCACAAAACTGAGTTGGAGATGGGCGGGGCATCTGGTTAGAGGGGATGGCGGTCGGTGGACAACGGTGGCCACAAAGTGGTAGCCGAGAACTGGACGTCCTTCGGTAGGACGGCCACCTGGCCGATGAGTCTATGACATAAAGAAGGCAGCAGGAGGGCATTGAACAGGGACTGCCAGGGGACCGAAGAGGTTGGTGTTGGCTACCTTCATGGGCTGGAGCGAAATTGAATTAATTAACCACCAATCGTAGAAAGGCACTGTTATATATTGGTTACTAGATGACCCCGTGAACTTCGTATCACCTTCATCAATTTTAGCATTAAAATGTGAAAATTACTTTGCTAAATTCCGCCAAAATCTGTTATGGATTAAATCTAATCTATTATTATCTATAATGGATTACCGCAAAGTAACGCCTGATTCCATGCAATAAACCAATTTTTTTCTCACCAGTTAAACCTTCCCTGTGCTTCCACAAATATAAAAAAAGAAAAATTAGCCAAATCGGCTTAGCCGTTCGAGTGCGAGACAAACGAACAGCAATTGATTGCTGAGCTGTCTGCAATTGAAGCTGCAACGGATTGATGAAGCAATCAATCAATATATATATATTATAATTAATATTATTATATTATATTTATATAGAATAGATTTCTTATGTGATGTCCAGTTCAATGGTTCGTGAGTATAATGAAAGGAGACATCACTTTTCACTATGAGATAATAGGAGACATACCTATTATGGAGTAAAAATGACCTTCTGTTTCAGGATCTACTTGGTGGCAGCACAGCCAGCTCATTAAACGGCTTATTATTGTTTGGGGCCACGTTTCGCATGCTCCAGTTCTGGTAATATCGTTATGGATATTGCGCTGTTCCCTATTCATTCGGATATCTGTACTGTCGGCCTGTTTACGGAAACGTACGGACAACGAGCTAAGTAGAATGGCCAGGAAACGGGACTCGTAATACAGTAAAATTTTAATGACTACTGTCCCTTTGGTAGGCCAGCCTCAAAAGACGAGATAGCCAAATCAATTGCGGTCGCAAACCCTTTTTGAGATAGCATGTGAATAGGAGTTATTGTTTTACGACGGTCATGGACAGACACCTGCATAGTATAGAAAGACAAAATGTTTACTAATGAATGTCAAAGTTGATTTCCTAATGATAGTCACTATCAAGGGCCCTGAATCGTATACAAAGCCACAACTACATATTCACCATACCCGCTAACAGTGAGGCGTGACACGGACCATCCTTATGCTGTGGATATTAATGCTTCGTTCTAATTAATGTCGGGGGTGTCGCCGTATGCCCCGGATTAATTGCAACACGTAATGCCGTGTTTAGACTTGAAGAACGAAAGTAGTTAATTATTGAACAAAAATTTATTGTTATATAATTATTGAACAAAAAACTTTGACCTCGCAAGACATATCTCGGGTCTCATTGGCGGGGGATCTAGAATTCTGCGGACTTTAATTTAGTCAAATTAAAGAAACAATTTAAACAAATTTTTCTCTCATGTGTCCATCGCAATTCGCAAACCATCCCAACTGCGCGGATTTTTGTCTAAGTTATGTATTGGGCATCATATGACTCATTAATACTGGCAACTTTTGCGAAATGGCGAAAAATTAAGTAGAATTCTCGTTCAAAGTTGTCTGATTCAAAGCACGTTATAATGCACGGTTTAAATTAATATTTGGAAAAGCTGTTTTTAATATGATCTACAAACTGACAATAAAACAGTTAATGCTGATATACTCTATTGAACAACTATTAACTTAATTCCGGATTCACTTACTTGATTTTTCTTCTCGGAAGAGTCCGACCAGGTTTCGCTCTGATTCGCAGAGCGAAACCTGGTCGTTTCGCTCTTATTCAGCATAGTCATGGTGAGTAGGGACGGTATTTAGTACTCGTTCTCTAGATCTTCTCTACATCTATGTACACAACCTATACACGCCCACAGGCCTACCCCCAGAGAGAGCGCACGGGCTTAATCACTACGCGTGCCCACCACGGATTGGCGATTACAACCTGTAAGGTAAGTGAACACCTCAGATATTACATTATCCTTCAGTAAGCGAGTGGTATTGCTACTAGAGGAGGACAGAAAGAAGTGGTGTGCCTTGAAGGCAGTAAACGAGCAGCAGTGGACGAATATGAACTGATTAATTGATTCTTACTTTGGTCTTTGCATCTACGTAATGAGATAATTTATGCAGCGTCCAGTGGCACCTAGGTAGTGACTTCACTCACACTAGATAGTGAAGGGACCACTCGGAGGGGCGACTATACCAATGACTTTTTTGAACCGTGCAATCGATTGCGCATCAACCTTCACATTTTAGTTGCAAATTCGCCCGTAACGTAACTAAGTAGATTGCATGGCTGTAAAGGTTGATGTGCTGTTGACTGTACAAGGGAAGGCATTGTACCGGGCTTGCCTACATTCGTTTGGTCTAAATCACCCGTTACCAGTCACACGGCAACTGTCGATGTATAAATTGCCTATTTGCACAGATTGCCGTGATATTAATATATGGAAAACTTCAATAAACTGTATCGGAGATGGATATTGAAATTAGAATACGCGTTTGCATGATGATGTCGTGAAAGCTCAAGGAATTACTGGTACCAGTTGATCTTAAACGGTGTTAATCCATAAAATAATCGGCTTGTTTGTAAATAGGTCGGTGACATCCGCTCAGAAATGGAAACCATAGAATTTAACGTAAATAGCTGGAATCCTGGTCCACTATTTTGACCCGCTCCCAAAAAGGGAGGAGCTCCTCAATTCGTCTGTTTTTTTTTTAAGTGTGTTCAGCGATAATTCTTTCTCACTTTGTCTGATTTCAATCATTCTTTGTTGGTTATAAAGGGGGTACTCCAGGGTGGTCCCATAAAAATTTGCTGAAGGTCTGTTGGTGGGGTTCATGGGAAAATCATCAAAATCTTTTTTTTAGAAAGTACGTATTTTTCTTAAAGTCCTTTTTTTACTAACAAGTTTTATGAAATGCAAAGTCTCTTTTTGACGTTTGTTGCCACTCTACTTATATACGTCGTGTATATATAGTGACTTTTTTGACGTACCTAAAACGGCCTTGCACTTGGTCTTTGTCTCACGTGTAAATAAGGATTAGGCCTAGGAATTTATCATAATGTCAAAAATTCAAACTCAAGTCTCACTTCACGAAAGTGAGTTCACATTCCGCGATATGTAAGCAACTGTTATCACTTTTTTGGTACCGAACTGGAGACAGCAACCGACAAACAAATTTCAATGAGTTTTCGAATTTTCAGGCTTTGCATTCCTTCATTTGCATACCGTTTTAGAGCCAATAAAATACTACCGTTGTAGAACCTACGGAGGCAATAAAGATGTTTCCGCAATAAATATCAGCAGGTTAAACAATTTCCTCAACTGTGACATGCATTTTCATGTGCAACAAAGAAAACCAGTATGACACGCGCTGCCGATTTAGTTCTAACGCTTGAACGGCAGTAGCGGTACAGTTGGCCTTCCGCATTTATTCGCACCCAGCCAATAGCTATAATTCAGACCTCAGGGAGGCTACTCTCTCTAAGGTGTCAATGAGGTGTGTACGAGTAAGTAGAAGGGAAATGACAGGTTTATGATGATGATGTCGGAAAAGTAGTGGCGTCGTAGCAACATAAATACTCATACTTACATAAATTGATACCTGTATACCTTACACTTCCCACGATATCTTGACTTAGTATATGAAACATAGCAATTATCAGTTCAAAATATCTTCAGAAAATTCCCGTGATGGGCACACAGTGTTACAAAGTTTTGGGTTCGATTAACACTTTCGTAAGCAATGCTTTTTAAGATCCTGAATAAATTCGCACAGGCAATGCTTCCGGTTCTGTCTTTGTATGGAGGAGCCGATTCCTAATCCTCCTTCTCCATACAAAAACGGAACCAAAAGCGTGCCCAATAACTACATCTCGTGTAGAGGCCAAAGCAAGTTCAATAATATGAGGCGCGACCGCAGGCCGCAGACGGCGTGTCGTGTCGATGTCGGACGACTGCGCGCGCTTTCTTGACGTATTACTTGGAAACGCACTTGGCGGGCCCGTAAAAACGCTGCCTGCACTCGCGATGTTAAATGGGTTTGGAGATTTATTGGGGCAATGTGGGTCTTTTCCTTCGGCGTGTAGTTTTAGTAGTCTCAATCAAGGTCAAAGCATTTTATTCTTGCGCGTCAGTCCCTTGAATTTTCACTTAATGGCAAAGTTTATCATCAATTCGAAGTTGGTATAATTTTCATCAAATTTAAGGTATCCACTGAAAGATTATAAAAGCTGATCATTCATATTATGTGTGGGTGGTACAATCGCCAGCAAAACAAACTTTATATTTCAGTTGTAAAGTCATCCGTAACGTAACCGAGTAGAGCCCACGGGTGTAAAAGTTGTAAAAAGTGTGCTGTCGACTGTACTACTTCAAAGCTAATAATAATAACAGACGATAAATAACAACATTAGCATACAATGAAACGTTGGGAAGTTTGTTAGTCATCCTCTTAGGACTTAGGTACGTACCTGAATAAACTGACGCCTGAATCCCAGAGGGACAGGCTACTTGATAAAGGAAAGTGGATATATAATTTTATTATAATCATGTAGATGTTACGTAGATTAAAAGTATTATGCGTATATTATACATACTACGGTCTGGATGATACAAAAACAGTGCTGCCTAGCTCAGAACGAACCCGCCAGCCAGGCTGTCAAGTTGCCCAGCAAATTACTGCATTAGACTTACGATTAGATGACGTTTGTTGATACCACACCTGATAGTTGGCGCTAACTTACCTGTGAACACGAAAGAAAATATAATTAAAACGTGTGAGAGTTAAGTTTAAGCTAACTACTAATGTTTCTTGATCTCAATTATGTTACTGTCATGTAACTGGTCATAAAGTCTGCTAAATACAATTAAGTGATATTAGCACTGTTATTTCCAGCAGTGCATCAGTGCTGCATGCAGGATCCTCACCTAGCGCAATTGCAATGATACGGTTTTTTTGGGCGAGATGTCTGAGGAGTAGGCGACGCTTTCGACACGAAAGAAGAAAATTTGACTCAAAGTTTTACTCTACAATTGCATTTTTGCTTTGCAGTCATTCGTATTTTATAACCCGTGCGAATGAAATACGGTACCTCGCGCGAGCGATATCGGATCGGGTGGTACCATTAAAATGCGATTGGTTAGTAGACTACAAACAGTGTCAATAAAACAGCCATTGCCGTGCCACTATATAATGTATGCGTACGCTACCGTATTTTTACCCGACTGCAGCGGAGCCCAAAAGGAGGGATCAAATATTTGGCTTGTATGTATGTATAAATGTACGTATGTATGTATGTCCGATTATATGTTCTCATATAACTCCTTAACCAATAGACAGATTTTGACAAATAATTGGCCATTGTCATGCCCATATTTACATATTTAGTATTAGTTCCTACTGGACTAGTTCCTACTGGACTGAATAAAAGCATTGTCACTTTTGAGCGGAAGTCCGGTTACCCATAATACAGTGTATTCTAGTTTGTGGACCAGGCATTAACTATGTACACTCATGACAATAAAGTTTTTTTTATTATTGTATTGTATAGTTTCAGTCTAATTCAGGTTAATAATTTTATTTGTGGGTTTTTACCGAAATTATTAGGTTATTATACGAGAGGTTTCATTAGAATAAAATAGTAATTAACTCCGTGTTGGGGTTCCGTAGACGACAAGTAACTCTTATGTTTCGCCATGTGTGTCTGTCTGTGTGTCTGTCTCTCCGCGGCTTAGCTCAGAGACGATTAGTACTAGAAAGCTGAAATTTGGCATAGATATACATATTTAATACGCCGACAAAACGGTAGGACAAAATATTGAATTTTTTTTTGGGTTACCCCCTCTACACCTAAATTAGGGAGGCAATTTTTGTTTCTCGCCTACACCATAGTGTGGGGTATTGTTGGATTGTTTGTTCAAAAATATTGTAGGTGTAGGAAAACCATTTTTCGATTTGGGGTTCATATAATGAACTTAAAAGCAAAACTATCACGGCTGAGTGAAATTTGGTGAAATGAAATGACATGAATACCCTAGTGGGTAGAACATTGGACTCGGAAGCAGGAGACCCAGGTTCGATTCCCAGTGCGGGCATGTACCTATGACTTTTCTTTCTAAGTTATGTACATTTGTGAAGTTATAGTAGCAATACCACTCGCTATCGGTGAAGGAAAACATCGTGAGGAAACCTGGGTGTCTCAGCTATTCACATACCTCAGCGCTTGAAATCGCCAATCCGCGTTGGGCACGCGTGGTGATTAAGCCCATACTCTCTCTCTGAGAGAAGGCCTGTGCCCTACAGTGGGACGTATATAGGCTGCTTATGAAATGAAATTTATTTAGCAGAGAGAAACCTTTTACACTTGTTTTTCTTTCATTTAGAGTAATTACATCTGGGCCTGTAATAATATGGATATCAGCTTCCATCCAGTTTGTTGTTTTTGTCCGGAATAGAATAAAGAATATCCTTATCTTATCTCACTTATCGCTAAGCTTAGGTAAAATTAAAACGAAACTTAAATCCTGCTAAAATAATTTGTATTACCATGCCACTATAAACCATGTAGCACCTACTCCTATCCACGTTGGCGGCTCTGAACTCGAAGTGGTCGACCACTATGTAGGTATACCTGGGACAAACAGTCCAGTTAGACAAGTCCAACTTCGAGAAAGCGGTCACTTGTCGAATCCAACTCGGATACACGTTGTCTCGCTTGCACATTCTAAAATTTTTAATTAGTGTACTTTTATACTTTTGATAAGTGTGTTCACCCTGATTTAAAGCAAATTAAACAAGATTTATTGAAAAAACTCAGTTACAGCAGCAGTGGTTTACATAGTATTGATTATGTAAACATAATCATGGTGAGTAGATACAATCATCGTAATCATCATTCTAAAAAAATGTGATTTTACAAAAATATATAATTTTGATAAAAGTGAGCTGAGGCTTTGCTAGATAATAAAATTACGGATATTTTAAAAACATTTTTTCCTATAATTACTTTTTGACAAAAAGAAATGTCTCCAAAATTAATCATTTTAGTATGAAATTTTCTCAATCAAAAACTAGGAAAACAAAAATATGTCTTACATGCCCGTCATATTTTTCATCTTTGATTTCAAACGCTATTCATTACAGCGTTTATACCAGATCTACTGTTAACAGCTGTCAGTGTTTTTTTTGTATGCCCTTTCGTCAATTGACAGCTGTTAACAGTAGATTAACAGCGTGTTAGTGTACGAGAAACTGGGGGTAAGTCTGTAGAGCTCGAATCGCTGTTTTCGATTTAAAATCTACGTAACGTCATGGCAGAGGTAATCTTAGAACATCATGTCTCACGGCGTTTTCATCTGTTCCTCCCAGTTTCTAAATAATCATGAATATGATGATTATTTCTACTCACCACGATTAGACTCTGCGAACGAGAGCGAAACGTGGTAGCACTCTTCCGACAAAAATCAAGTAATTCCAAGTAAGTAATGCAGCCTTAAAAGACAGTGCTTCACTTGCCGTCGCCTGTACTAAGAGACTTTATTGGACACTAACACGACTTAACACGGCTCGAACAATGTTATTGGGGGTCTTAAAATTTCATAGTTGCAAGTACGGCCTATGAAATGTGGCCTTTTCCTCGGAACTGTCGCTTGGGTCACTGTCGTTGGTGCGCCAACCACTGGTTTCTGAATTGATAATTTCACTATTCTCGTTCGTCTGTCTCGTTCTTTTTAGAGAAACCTGAAGAGTTACTGCAATATGTTCTAAGTGAAATTTAAACGCTGGTGCAGGTCCAAAAGATTTTTTCGACCCTATCAAGACCCAAAAAATTATTATTGATTTATATTTTTTATAACAAAACACAAAACCTACAAATAAACGAATAAGAAAGCAATTCTACGAATATTGTGAATGTACGTATGTACAATAGTGTATGTTCCTAAAGTTACAAAAAAACCAACCAAGTGCGCGTCAGGCCACGCGCAGTGTAGGGTTCCGTAGAAAGAGGTCTGCTTTACAGAACTAACAACTTAATCAAAGTAATTTCCAATGGATTTTGTACGAAGTTTTCTTTTTATAGGTTGGTTGCCTATTACTCATTAACATTTAGAGCCTGCTTAGCCGTGATAGTTTTCCTTTAAAGTTCATTATATGTACTACTGCCCTGATTTTTTTTATGTTTCTACCGTCAACCGTTTAGCCGAGAGAGGGGGGACGGTGCCCTACTCGGACAAAAAATTGCGCTTTTTAATTGAATCGATTAAGACATGGTGAAACTACCTATAAGGGTTCCTTGTTGAGTACGGAACCCTAAAAAGCTTCCTAAAGTACCTAAATGCTCACAAAAAATTATAAAATTCTCCCAAAATAACTACATGTTTACCAAAATAAGTAAATTTCTTCGATTTTTTCACAATAGTGGGATTTTTCTATTAGAGTGCACGTGTGAAAGGGACGGCAAACTGTTGTCTATAGACAAAAGGTGCAACATTGACAAATACGATGGGAAACTTTTCCGGATCTAGCCGACTAGGGCGACGCCTCAAGGGGCTCGTCTAAGGCCCGCGCTGCCCACCTCTAGGCGCTTTCCTTAGACTGCTATTACTTCTGGCATTCCGTTTCGCTCTTGACGTGAAACTTCTTTCAGTTTGGTAGTAGGGGGTCACTTGCTAAAACCGCATGCAGCGAAAACATGTCGCCTCGGTGAGGGCTGCAAATCGGTAGTAACTATATCATTGAGTAGAGCAAAGTAGCCATTACTCATAACTTGACTCGTGCCGCTAGATGGCGTCAGTGCCGCGTTACACATTACGGAAAATGAGCTAAAAATTAATGCTCACTCATAGACGTTTCACGTTAAACCAATGGCCGTGTAAGCCGACACTGCCCACTTCGTTTTTTTATTCTTAATTACATCAGTAATTTACTTAGAGTTTTGTACTTGGCCGAACTTAATGCTAGCATCATTATCCTTCGATTTTGTTACATCCTGAACCTAGCTAGGTAAAATGAATAAGTCAGGCCAGTATTATGTAGTCTATTCGTTAACCTCATACCAACACAATTATAACTTTCAGGAGTCAATTACGCACAAGACAAGTTTTTCACGACTTTCATGAGTCTTCGGAGAAATCTCCATTCGGTCGTTTGCCTAGTACCAAATAATGAGCTGAAATAGTACATAAATGAAAGACACAAAAGTATCTCTACCCTAACTCTCGGCTTGCTTGGTACATTATAAGTATAGTACATTGTACACCGAGGGGAGAAAACGATCTAGAACTACAAATAAACAAAAATAGAACTTTCTCCCGTGTGATACAGAGTGCTTTATACTACACCTACGAGGAAAATAAATTATTTAGAATAATTAAAAGTGTACTGTTAATTTTCCATTTAGTAAAAAAAAATTAACAAAACGAATTGCCACGATTGTTTTTTTCATATCGCACAAAAAGGTAGCCAGGTTGCCAGCCTCCTTTCATTGAAAATCGAGTAAAAAAAAATTCCCACATCTTTTTACAAATTAGCAGAAATCGGTTGCCAGCCTCCTTTCATTGAAAATCCAGTACAAAAAAGAAATCCCACCCCTATTTTTCCAATGGGGATGGCAACACGAAACTAATTACAGATGGCGCCACTGAGATTTGCACGTTTTTAGTTAGTTTTTAGGTTTAACAGTCTAGGTATCTAAACACTGCCGCCGTTTTAAACGAGTGTGAAAGATGCGAACCTGAAAACAAACAAGAATGATAAAATATAACTCAAACTATGATTCTGAATGTATTTCATTAGTATTATTTGTATTTACCTGCATAGAAATATTTTTTTGGTATTTGTATACTAGAATCATATCCTATAAACATCTTGATAATCGATTTACTTCCTCCAAATGGTTTAGGAGCCACAGTTTCTTTATTGCAAACTGAGCGGTAAATGCGTAGGCAGTGATTTTTCTGAAAAAAGACCCTACACATATCTCTGGGGTTATTTGATATAATTTTTTGAGATTTGGCGTTTGCATTTTTTTAATGTTCGCTGCTAAAAAAACAAAAGAACGCTAGCAGTGCCGAAATGGATTTTCATTCAACATTCCTGCCCTGCTACGGAGGGCAGGAATGAAATTCCATATAACTTTTCCCGCCGCACATTTATAGGGAAGAAATGACGAACTTTGTAACACGTTTATAAACGAGCAATGAGAAACTTTGTGAGTGGGTGTGGTAGAAATAATATTACTAAGTTCAGTAGGAGATCGTTATTCCACTTTTTGTTTCATTCCATACACCCGTTTCTGGTCACCCCGTTTCACTGTACCTACTGCACGAGATAGCAAATCGTAACAGATGTTTGGATGTGAAACTAGATGTCGGTCGTGTTGTTACGTTGTCGTCCAGTGTGAAACTTTCATTCGCGTTGAGTTTCAAGATGAAATTATTGGACCTTGATCCGACCTTCTGGGTTTTCTTTTTCTCGCGAACTATTGTAATAGTTCTCCTCGCTATCACTAGGCGGTTGAACAATGGTTACGCAACAGCAAAGGAGGTCTACGGCCAAATAAATTGAAGACAGCCAAGTTATTGGATTGAAGCCAAGAGTAGTAAAAATCAATGGAATTGAACTGGAGCTAGTAGTGAAGACATTTTAGCGTACGCAAGAATAAAGTGGAATAGATGACTATTAATTGTAAGAATTCCAAGATACATTATAACTGAATACAAATTACAGGGTTCTATAACAATACCAAAACCGTTTACAAAGCAGACATCTTCGAAATCGCGAATAAAAGCATAATATAAAAGTCCAATAATTAGGTAAGGTAGGTAGGTACATACGACACAAAAATGTTACATACATAACAAAGCTGATAAATAAAATAAACAAAAAGATATTTGTTTGCGCGATCTCGATAGTAACTAGTAAGCAAAAGATTAGATTAGATTATAACTTTTATTGTACATACCAGAAAATAACATACATTAAAAGATGGTTTTATGTTTAAACTAAAAAAAACGGCCAATAGCGGGTCGGACTCGCAGGCTTCTCTCCCTGAGAGAAGGCCTGTGCCCTCCAGTGGGACGTATATAGGCTGCTTATGTATGTATGCGAGTCGGACTCACGCACGTAGGGTTCCGTACCATTATCTACACAACATTTGAATATTTCTAGCGTCTACCTGTTTCCGTTATCAATATCAAGCTAAAAGCGGCAAAAAAAACACGTTTGTTGTATGAGAGCCCCCCTTAAATACTTATTTTATTTTAATTTAATAATTTATTTTTAAAGTGAATATACAACTCAATATTCTGTAAATATTTCAAGCGTTCATTAATATAGTGCAAAAAACGGCAAAAAAATCACATTTGTTTGTTATATGGGATTTTTTCATAAATATATAAACCGACTTCAAGATACTACAGCACTAAAAAGTTTGAAATCATTTAAAAATTACCTTTAAATTAAAAGTACGTATACATGTAGTTATTGTAGAAGTATAATTTGTAGTCGGTGACCAGTTTCATGACCAGCACATATATTTTGGGCACCGACTCCAAATTATATTTCCACAATACCTACATGTATATGTACCTCTAATTTAAAGCCATTCTTTCAAATTACTTCTAACTTTTTAGTGCTATAGTATTTTGAAGTTGGTTTTTATTTTTTATGTATGCTAGAACTGGCTGGAAAAGGCTAAAACTTCGTAGTTTAGTTCTAATAACCGCCGCTTTAAACAGCGCCAAAACAGTCCGATCCAAAAATTCACACTAGCCAGAAACAAGGCACTAAAACGTCGGAATTTCAATACACGACGGGTGTTAACAAATTAAATGATCGAGCATTACTCCCGAGCGGTTTATCGCACCGTATATCATATCGCGCGTTGTAGATGGAGAACAGAACTGAGGTGCTTCTGCTGCTCTTGGTGGGGTACTATAGATCTTTTTCTTAAAGGAGAACGCGTGCCTATCCGATGCGAACGAAACAACTGCATTGAGAATATTGGGAAATTCTCACTCAGAAACAAAAAGTGGAAAAAGGTTTTTTTGTGGCGCCGGATTAAGAATAGCGTCACTCCGTTTCCTTCCGTGGATGTCGTAGAAGGCGACTAAGAAAATCAATTACCAGGAGACGGGCAGCAGCGTCTTCCTGAAATTCCAACCGCATACTGCGATCGCCAACCCGCCTGCCAAGCGTGGCGATTATGGCAAAACCCCTCATGGTATGAAAACCACGAAGGAGGCCTGTGTCCTGCAGTGGGCGTCAAATGACTGATGATTATGATGATGATGATAGTAATAAGTTGAGTTCCGCGACTTCTCATTATCTGATCGACATATCTGACAATAGACATCGCTGCAGTTGAAAGCTTAGTAGGAAAGCGGTGACAAAAAACCTTAGCATAATCAGCCTTTATGCGTCCCACTGTAGGGCACAGGCCTTCTCTCAAGGAGAGCGTATGGGCTTAATCACCACGCGTGCGCACCGCGGATTGGCGATTTCAAGCGCTGAGGTATGTGAATAGGAAACCTGAGCCTCACGATGTTTTCCTTCCCGTTAGCGTGTGGTATTGCTACTATAACTTCACAATGTGCATAGGTAACTTAGAAAACCAAGTCATAGGTACATGCCCGCACTGGGGATCGAACCTGGGTCTCTCGCTTCCGAGTCCGATGTTCTACCCACTAGGCTACCAACGCTCTTTCCACTTTATGTTTCGGTTCATACTCCAGTTTCTAATCTGATCTGAGATGATCACCTCAAAACCACTTGAAATAAGATCGAGAGCCAATAGTACCGCGGCCGGTATAGATGATAAATAGACACCCCTACCCACTGTGCGGGTTTAGACATGTTTAGTGCATATTGATTACTTGCGAGAATAATAAACGAGGGGACGTCTGCCGAAAGCGACACTGAGCTCGGGAAGGAGCTGAAATCATCCTGGAAATAAAGGAGCCGGAGGTCGTACTGTCAGGCTGATGTTAATAGTCGTAAGCACTACCAATTATTAACTTAATTCCGAATTCACTTACTTTCGAGACAAGCAACCGAGGACGCGAGCTCCGTCTCTACTTACGAATTAAGCTCTGCGAATCAGAGTGAAACCGGTCGGACTCTTTCGACAAAACAGCAAGTAAGTGAATCCGGAATTAAGTTAATAGTCGAATTTCTTATTGCTTTCGAGCGATAACTGTTGATTGAAGATGCCGAGTAGGCGATGAATTCTAGCTGATGTATTGAAGCAGACACTGAGCTCGGGAAGGAGTTGTAATTAATTATCTTGGAAATAACCGACTGAGGTTGATAGCCGAATTTCTTGTTGCTCTCGAGCGACGATTGTTGATTAAGGATTTCCGAGGAGTATATGAATACAAGATCGTTGCATTGAAAAATGAAGTTTTTTGTTAGACTATATTGAAGTATGAAACTACTTCACACGAAAACCGAAAAATAGCGGTTTGGTGTCCATACCGAAAGAGCGCTATGTTTTGTTTTATTTGCCATTATTCTTACACTCCGATCGATCCCTACATTTTTCATGTTTTTTGTCAAGTGCCTACAAATGTATGATTGAACCTATAGGATTAAATTTACTTGATTTAGGTACAGTAATTAGTTTGTTTGTGGAAGCGGTGGTAACCTAGTGGGTAGAACATTGGACTCGGAAGCGAGAGACCCAGGTTCGATTCCCAGTGCGGGCAAGCAACCTATACCTACGACTTTGTTTTCTAAGTTATGTACATTTGTGAAGTTATAGTAGCAATACCACTCGCTACCGGGGAAGGAAAACATCGTGAGGAAACCTGAGTGTCTGAGCTATTCACATACCTCAGCGCTTGAAATCGCCAATCCGCGGTGGGCACGCGTGGTGATTAAGCCCATACTCTCTCCCTGAGAGAAGGCCTGTACCCTAAAGTGGGACGTATATAGGCTGCTTATGTTATTGGTTTTATTCTTTTTATTTTACACCATGATAGATTCAAATTAGGCAACTTGATAGTTTTTATTATCCTGTTGCATAAAAGCGGCATCAACTATATTTTCAAAAAATTACTTATTTGTCGGATTGTGTAGCAAAAACTTGATAAATAAGTCAAACGGTATTCCCCAGAGCCCACATTTACAAACAAAATATATTGTACCTCAAAAGGATGATCCGTCGAAAATTCTAACCAAGCATCTACAAAACGTAATTTAAATCCCGTTGACGGGTCCATGCCACAATAGGCGTGTGGACAGCACCCATCAGCTTGTCATTCCGCGTAATCAGAGAGCCCCATTCACCTGTGCCTTCGCGTAGGCGGTACAAAGGCAAGTTTAATTAGGGCATACAATAATACTCGGTACAGTCGGTGGATAATGTGCAAGGGTAATGTTATTCTTAAACGAAATTTTCGAAATGCTGGTAGGAACTGTTATCTCATGACTTTCGCCGAGTTGTACTATTTTAAATCTGGTCTAAATAGTATTTAACTATAATTCTTCCAAAAAAATTCAATTCAAACAAAGTTGTATGCAAAGCAACATGCTTATTTAAGGAGTGTTGTAAGTCAGCCTTCACACAAACAAAAATAATGTGTAGTCAAAAATAATCAAGACTAGTGTCAAATAAAATTTGCCAAAATTTCGTACAAGCAATATAATTACTATATAGTTCCTCTGTTGCCCACTATGAAAAACTTTTTGAATAGAATTTTTTTTTTCATAAAAAAAATCTGCCTTGGTCGAGCCCTAACGACTTCCAACGCCGACTATACGAACCGGGACGTCACAAGCGGCTAATACTGCAAGACAATGGCCGAGCGGGGGTCGGATCAATTTTAATTATTTCGCTCTACCCCCAGAACAGGTGACATGCTCATTACATGACACGGGTAATAGGCTCGCGTTTAATGAAGGCGACACGGTGTCCTCTTAGCGACACGCACAGGTACACATGACACTAGTTATGGACGCGGTAGAATCTTCTCTGAGAACGTTCTCGCATGTCGAGAAGTATACTACAGTAACATATATGTTGAAGTTTTAGTTGACTACCTAGATGGTCGAGCGGTTAACACGCTTGACTACCAAATAGAAGTCGTGGGTTCGATTCCCACTGGAGGACCTTTACATATGTGCATTCTACTCAGTTACGAGTGGTTACGATACGGTACGGGCGGGTTTGCAACTGAAATGGTTACATTTTAGTTTATCGACATTTCAGAGTTGCCCGCATAGCGCAAGTCGTTTGTATTTATGTCTAAAATAACCCCTTAAGGTGTTTCTCCGGACCTTTCCGAAACAGCTTATATAATGGTCTACGCTGTTGACTGTACCTATCTGGAAACTTGAATATACCTACATAAGACAGACACTTAATAAAACAGAAAACTTAACTTAAATTATAAATAGAATATTTAAATATTTGTACGCCTCAGTGGCAAAACATGCTGGAACAATTGATTACATACATAAACTTACGCATGTATCCCAGAGGGGTAGGCCTCTGATATCTACCAGGGACTGCCACTTATCACGATCCTGACAGATCATTTTCGCTTCCTCAACATTCATTAGTCTTTGCATGCACGCACTCCGGCTTAGGGTACTTTTTATCTTCATCATCATCATCATCATCAACCCATTATGTCCCCACCGAGGGGCACGGGTCTCTTCCCTCTTTCCCTTTTTATCTTGCCCTTCGCTAATACATCCCGGCCCTTCCACCCACATTCGCTCGACATATTTGTTTCGTCAATCTTTCTTCCTTCATCCAATTGATTATTATTTTATAACACGTTATACTAATGTATACGTATGTTTTTACAAAGAAATAAATCTTAAATCTTCACGTTTCGCCCCCGTGTCGCACGCACGGACGGCCTTCAACCTCCGTGCAAAGACCTTCTTCTCGACATGCCCGTGCGTAGTACGACGAGTTACTCGGATTCTTTCCCTGTGACAGACAGCGATACGTCTGTGGAACGCGCTACCTCTGTATATCTGTCAGGCTCGGCCAGCCGGAGTTTTCAAGACGAGAGTCCATGAGCACTGTCTTCGTCTTCAGAATGGATGATAATCATATTATATGTTGTTGGTTATTTTTTAATTTAGATTTTATTTTTGTCTTTTTAGTATTTTTTTAACTTTTTTGTTTGATTCATGCAATTTCATATTATAGCCTATGACACTTGCACAAACATGACGAACCGATTGAGATCTTATTTGTCAAAATCTGTCCATTGGTTACGGAGTTGTGAGGGAGCATAGAATCGGACATACTTACATGCATACATACGAGCCACACACATTAACCTCCGATTTTTCCAATCTCGAAATACGTGTTCATTAAACGTTCAGCATCCCATCTCGCCCATGACCGTGATGAGTGGAGAACCATTGTTTATGGTCATGATCCTCAGAATTGAGCGACCAGAAGAAGCGTTCAGCTGATCCTTTCAGAATGTGCTATTATCAAGAACGGGTACCTATGCAGATGTGGTCGAAGAAGGCAGACGATGTGTCCAAACTCATGCATGAGTACAACTTTCGCCGGGCGCGAAAAATGCCACCTAACCGTATATGGAAACATGCTCGGATAATACGTTCCACAGCTTTTTGTAATTGATGTCCTGTTGGTACACTCGAGAGCACGTTGAATTTTAGGCTATCGCTCTGAATTCGGCTAAGGGCGCTTATGCACGGGCGGCACGTGCGTGTGCCAACTGCAGCTGTCGACGCGCCAACGGCAGTTGCCGACATGTTAGAGGCGAATATCCGCGTCAGCGCGTCGCGTCGACGCGACGGGTGGAGTTGGCACACGTGCCGCCATCAGCATCCATGTATAAGCGCCCTTAAAGCTATGGTTTCCTCCAAAAGCGGCGGCGTTTTGTAGCGGTCGCCATTTATCGGTAAATGACGTCACTGAAACGTTGGCCATGAAATCAAGATGGCGTGGTTTCCTAAAGAGCGTTGTTTGTTACCGTAACTTTCTCTAGGAAACCACGCCATTTTGTTTACATAGACAACGTTCTAGTGACGTCATTCACCGCTGTATTATGGCCGCTTCGTGACACCACCGCTTTTGGAGGAAACCAGAGCTTTAGGGGCTCCGTGCAGTATCACTAGCGCCACCAGTAGAAAAAAATCATATCTTCGCAGAAAGTGTCAGACCAATCTTTCAATCACATTAATAGTGATTTTTAAAACGCATGCTGTGAACCTATAAGGCAAAAAACCCAGGACTATACTACATTCCACGAAACGAGCTCCAAAAGAAAATCGTCCATGTGCGCCCATTGGTTGATGCGCGTGGCCTTCAATAGCCACTAACGTACCCTATGAAGCGGACCGTCTTCGCTTATTATTTCGCTTATCTGTAGCCGCGCGCATTGACCAATGAGATGCGAGTATTTTGTTCCCTCGGAATTCGACTTGTGGAACGGAGTGTAGATAGCATTGACGCCCAAAACTGCCGTTTGTAGCATAAATGCTATCTACTCCCAGATCCGTGAACTTCGGTTCATTGAAAAATGAGGTATTGGTATTGAAAAACTCGATAAATCGTAAAAATTGAGGCAACTCTTATTTCCAACATAGGTTCCTCGATAATATAGTCTTATATCTACATTAGTTTTATTAAAATTATTGGCCCAGAAATCAATGTGAATTACTTGTTTGAAGTTGTGCGAAGTCAGCTTTATATCGGGCTGCACTGACGGCGGAGAATTAAATATCAGATACCTACTTAGGGACAATCTTAAGTGAGGCGTTCCGAAAACTACAAAATTATGATCTTAGGAGGAAATAAAACCGGCCAAATGCGAGTCGGACTCGCGCACGAAGGGTTCCGTACCATTACCTATACAACATTAGACACAAAGATAAAAAAACAGCAAAAAAAAATCACGACTGTTGTATGGGAGCCCCCCTTAAATAATTATTTTATTTTGTTTTTAGTATTTGTTGTTATAGCGGCAACAGAAATACAACATCTGTGAAAATTTCAACTCTCTAGCTATCACGGTTCTTGAGATACAGCCTGGTGACAGACAGACGGACGGACGGACGGACGGACAGACAGACAGACAGCGAAGTCTTAGTAATAGGGTCCCGTTTTTACCATTTGGGTACGGAACCCTAAAAAACACTCTCCTTCATAAAGATAAGATAAAAGATAATTTATTCAAGGAACATTTTACAGTGACCTTATCACTAAGGCAGTGGTACCCTGCAACTTAAAAAAGGTTAATAAAACCTATGGATTAAAAATTATTTAAATTTATTTTATTCGAATAATTGGTTTTAAATAGTAAAAATGGACGAATATTACAAGCCCTAGTTGCAAGGGAAATATAGAAGGAACTTAAAAAGTCGAAATAAATAGCGCTCTACATCACAAAGCAACATTTTTATGCAAAGCCACTCGCGTGGCATGTAAATTCAAGGAGCGTGGAAAAGAAAAACCGCGTAAGAAAAACTCCCGATGCAATGCGATGTTTTGACAAGTAATAAATGGCTCTTGAGGCGAAACTTGCCCAGATATCTTCCCCGCATGTACACGTAGGTAGGTACAATCAAATGGGCGAGTATCGAAATGACAGTTGAAAAAAACTTGGACATATTTATTTATCCCCATGGGTTTTCGGTGAACGTAAAAACACGTTCTAGAATCATAGCACAGGCGCAACAAACATCCGTTTTTGGGGTAAATGCTATCTAGTCCCAGGTTCTTGATCCTAGGATTTATAGGCGACTTTATGCAAAATAAATAGTTTTTTTTTTTTCAGTTGTGCCGTTAGTGAACGTTATGGAGCCCCTTAAGCATCTCCAACCACCTAAAGTCGTCACTATGCCATCTTCTGGCCGTTGTAAAAGGTGTTGTAGAAGTCGACTTACTATAAATGTCAGATTAAAACGTCCTTCCTTTTAGTCGACGAAATGTACGCCAACTGAGTGCTCTGAATATTCCTTGGTATTCCAAGGGGATTCAAAACTTAAATCTCACAGCGAAAACTATCGCCATGAAAATGGCGAAAAAAATTGTACACCTACCTACTACGTACTTCATGAATTAAATTTGATTAGAAATGGTTGTATTACGCAATAAAACATTTGTATATAAATAAACAAATAATTTTAAATTAATACTGGGTTTTCCTCAGGGAAGAGACCCGTGCCCCTCGGTGGGGACATAATGGGTTGATGATGACTGGGTTATGTTTATTTCAATTAATAATTGTATATTTGTGGAAGAGCGGGCCCTCCTGACACAGGTATTTCTATACTTACTAGGAGGGTCGAGCCCCTGTATTTTATTTGTAAAATTATAATGAAATAAACAATTTGAAAAGCGTAATACTCATAAGTATATTTTGCTAACCTTGGGTGATGAAATAACTGGATAGGCATAACATCTGCTTCTGTGGCTGTTATCTTAGAAACTGTTCCCTCCATATGAAATGTAGAAAACCATGCGTGGCAATCGTAAAGTTTGCGTGCGCGTTTTTTTGTTAGATAATAAAGTTCAGCTTTCAAAGTCAGACAGCAAGCGTAAAATACCATGTTTTTGCGCCCATTCGTCTGGTATTCTCTTATGTTTTATCGTCGGTACTGCCTACTGTAAACACATCGCACGTACTTAAAGAACAACCCTACAGACGATTTTTACTTCCTTTTTTACCCGACTGCCAAAGCAAAGTTGTTATGTTTGAGCGCGTATGATTGTAGAGAGTTTCTGCATTCAGGACTACCTCGTTGGTTTAGCGGTATCACGTTTGATTACCGTACATTTCGTTTCGGACCTCCGTACATATTTGTACAAATAACCAAAGTCTCGGTGTTTTTTCATGTTTGTGATGTCCTTGCCTAGTTGCCATAACACAGGGTATCCTAGTTTGGGACCGGAACAAGTGACTGTATTGTGTCGATGCTATTATTACAATAAATTACTTCGAACTTCAAAGTCCGACATCGTATTTGAAGTTAGAAGGAAGTTATCGTATCGACAGCGCACCGCGGAACACCCGCTGCGTGACCTCTTCGTAGTATCGAGTCTTGCAATAATAATTTCCGTTCTGTAGAGGTGGATTTGTAAATCCAATCCGTGTAAACACGAATCCAGTAGCTGCACCATGAGATACTAAATAACACCACTAGACCAATGTATTTTGAGGCACTAAAGAAGCGGTGGAATGACTTTGTAGAAGAGGATCTGCGTGCGATGGGGAAGTTTACCGACTGGAAAAATGTTACTAAGCTTTGTGTCAGCTGGATATAAATTGTGGGGGAAGCCCAAACGGTCGTAGCGCCACCAGAATAAAAGCGAACATGATCAGGCTAGCGAAATTGGAAGCCAGTTACTAGTTTGGTCATTGCAAACGTCCAAAGTACCTCAGAAACACGTTCGGAATCGAACGTCGTAGTCCCCGGGTATCACATTGTAGCCTTCGCAAGAAAATCATATTACTTATTATGTTTGAGCAGTGGATTCTACGCCTTCCTCGTTTTGTCAGAACCAAGAGTTGTTGGGTTGATTCCAGACGCTTGCGGTGTCCAGGCTTGGAGACACGTAGTTTTTAGTAACCCAGTTGAGTGCTCCCAAGAAGCATCGATCAAAGGCACACCTAGTCAGATTTACAGCCGTCAACTGGCGCATACGAGAGCCAAATGCCCGGAAGAGCGAAGGAGAGAATGGGAATGTGGAACTGATGCGAGATCGTAAACACAAATATAAACATAAACAGCGTTGCATCATGGCGACTGTTATTTCCTGGACGAACACAAAAACGTGTGGCTTAGAAGTTTTTACAGGGTCTAATGCTCTAATAAAAAAAATATGAGAATGCTAAACTTTTACTTGTTGAAAATGGTTTTCAGCTTTTGCCTCATTTCAATAACACATTGTAGATTGTCTTACAACGACACTAAAGATGTCCTAGCTAGAATGACGTAAACGTGCCAAATGAGTGTCTAAGTACAATAAAAGGAAGTCAGCTGCCATTCACTAGTATCTAGTAGGTATGCGATGAATATTGATGGTCATCAACTAAGGCTGGTTTCCTGTACCAAAATGTATGCATTAACATAAACTATTGCCTGTATCCCGGAGGTGTAGGCAGAGACCAGGGTTTTCCACTTGCCATGAATTTGACAAACCTCTTTTTGTTCATAAAGAAAAGAAAGAAAGAAACCATTTCAAAAAACCATCATCATCAAAATTTATTAGTCGCTGTATTCAGCCGGTTTCGGGTACTTTTTACCGGACTGCGGCGGAGCCCAAAGGGAGGGTAATGTGTTTAGCTCGTATGCATGTATGTAAGTATGTCCGATTCTATGTTCCCTCGAAACTCCTTAACCACTGGACAGATTTTGACAAATAATATATCAACCGATTTGTCGTGTTTGCTCGACTGCCACAGGTTATATGGAATCAGCATAAAGCCAAGAAAAAAAACACTAAAAAGACAAAAATTTAAACTGAAATATAAAATAACCAACAACCCGACTACTGAGCATTTAACTACTACGCATGCGGGACCCAAATTCAATAATGTAACCGATAGCGAAGAACCTAGGTTGGTCCCGCCTGCTTAGTAGGTAGTTAATGCTCAGCAGTCGGGTTGTTGGTTATTTCTTATTTCAATTTTTTACCAAAATTTATGTACATATTTATTATTTTCTCTTACTATAATACATATTTAATGTAATTTAATTACAAGCACTTCGTTATTGTTTCTAATCTAAACTAAATGTTTATATGTAATACTGAAATTGATTACATTCTACTGTATACCTATGTCTGTAATTTTCTTTGTATATGTCTTCTTTTAACGTCCATAATTTATTTTTTTCCCGAGAATTCGACCACTTCCTTTGACACTACATTATAAAGGTTGTCTGGGAGAGCTTACTCTCAGTGAAGAGTAAGAAACTCACCTGTAAATACTGTTGCATGTGCAATCTCTCTACACTCAAGAGTATTCATTTACTCTGAGAACTGAGGACTGACGAAATCTTTCGGGTTTATCGGTTTAATCTTGATTTACACTTATTCTTTACTATTGAGTGTACTGTAACGATTCCTCTTTATAGTAGCTGGCTGGCAGAGCCTTCTCGTCTTATTTTGAATATTTTGAAGGGAATCGTTACGTTTTGTCTTAGATGTCAGTCGATCCCCAGCTAGGCTAGGGAATCGATAAAAAAAGAGTAATAAAAAATATATATTGCCCGTAATCCGAGTATTAATAAAGTAGAGCGTTACAGTACTAATCCGTCTGTCTCCATCTAAGGCTGAAATATTTTCAACACCCTTATAATAAGGGTACAATAGAGCTGTGTGCCATCGACCCATCGTCATCGATATTAAATTAAACACGCCCACTCCAGCGATGAAAAACGATTTAAAACAAAGACCCCACTGAAAGGGAACTTGTGTCCCGCGCCTTGATACTTTCGATATTTCCTCTAGCGCTCGATATTGGGCTACGAGCAGATTGTGCGGGTTATAGGGAATAAAATTTCATGATTCGAATTTTGACATTTGTCACCGGAACCCTCACGTAATAGACGTGTGACGGAAAGGTTATGTTATGTATAGGCAGATTTAATGTAGAGTTTTAATGGACTGCATCACCTGTATTATGTTATGTTATAATTAAATGAAAAATGTATGCGGGAAAATAGGGAACAAATTTTCTTGATTCGAATATGAATACGAACATATGACACAGAAACCCTCATAGACCACAACATAGATATAATAAGTTGAAGATGGTATTGGTCTTTTGCCGAGAGTTAGGCCCTGAACCCCGTGACGTGGTCAGCAGTGACGGGGCAGCGGCGTGAGTTGTAGAGGGATGTGTGTCGTGTAACAGAAAACCCCGTCTGAGCGCTCTCCTCTCCGCCCCTTCTGTTGGCCTGCGCGCAAGGGCTGTGCTCTGGGCAGGGGATCTAGGTACCATCATAAATAGTAATTTTATTATAAAACTTTGTGAATTTATAGTAGCAATACCACTCGCTAACGGTGAAGGAGAACATCGTGAGGAAACCTGAGTGTCTGAGCTATTCACATACCTCAGCGCTTGAAATCGCCAATCCGCGGTGGGCACGCGTGGTGATTAAGCCCATACTCACTCCCTGAGAGAAGGCCTGTTCGCTACAGTGGGACGTATATAGGCTGCTTATGTATAGCCTGCCAAGTTACTATAACATTTGTGCTCGTATGTACTAAACTGTGTTTACCTATTTAACTTACATTCGTGATGTTCATGTTAAATAAAGACTTTTATAATAAAAAAAACTGAAACCCTTATTTTGAATAATTTTGCTGCTGTCGATTAGGACACCTAACTTTTATAGAGCCTTTTTGCAACATCTCGCAGATGAACAAGTAAGATAACAATATTATTTATTGTACACCAGCAAAAAACAACAAAATATTTTCTATAAATAGCAATTTCTTCAGACAACCGACAATATAATTATATAACTATATCTAAAATATAATTTTAGATATAGTCTGTCCTACAATTCCGGTTGACAGATGTGCACTTCCCCTTACAATATTCTTAAGAAGGACTCATTTTAAGCCAGTATGTGACCAGAATGTCTGAAAAAACTTCGGTTAGGAGAAAAAGCATTTTGCCTAGAAATCCGATGGGCATTGAATTAAGATTCAGCTTGTGTGTAACTTATCTCGCTTGCGGTATTTTCCGGGGAATAAAGTTGTGACATAATTATTCTTAATGTTACAACTTGGGCTATTACTAAGCCTATTCCATAAATGCGTATGTTACTTCCCGCCAAAGTTACCTTGTCATTTCCCTAGGCGAAACATCGAATTTGACTAGCAGCCTATATACGTCTCGCTACATGGAATTGGCCTTCTCTCAGAAAGAGTAACGCGTACGCATCGCGGATTGCCGATTTCAAGTGAATTTTCCGAATGCCTCCTTTTATGGACCATTACGGAGAGTGGGCAGTAATGTGGCACATAGTTTGCACCTCTCAGCATCTGCAGGTGGGGTTTAATGTACAGAGCAGTCATGATACTATTTGTGCTTCAAATCCGAGTACCGATCGCCATCTAGCTCATCATCATCATCATAGCCAACCAGGCAAAGGCCTTTTCAATATAATCAATTACGGCACTAGGATTTTTTGGGCACATTTATAATATTCCCCAAATATCCGGAAACGGCACTTCAGTACTGTAAGCAATTTTGAAAACCAATGTTAGCGTTGTTTTAAAGTAAAAAAGAAAAAAAAAATAGAGTTACACTTAATAATAAACGAGTGGGTTTATTATTAAGTGTTACTCAATATTTTTTTCAGCATTTTTTTCTGGCAATAAATAAAAAACATGCTATTTGAATGTTAAGGCCCCTACTCTTTAAATGGAAAACGTTTAGCATTTATGCAAAACCCTTCAGAAATGTCGAAGAAGCGCTGACGTGTGCGAAAAGGACTCTAAGGACGCCCTAATAACGCACCCACTTTTACCCTAAGGGTTTCGACACACCAAGCAAGCGAAAACTAGTGATCAATAATGACACTCGAAAATGATCATCATCATCATCATCATCATCAGCCTAAGCTTGTCCACTGCTGGACATAGGCCTCTCCTATTGCACGCCACTGAGCACGGTCCTCGGCTACTCTCATTCAGCTCTTGCCAGCTCGGACTCGAAAATAATAGTCCAACTTTAAAATTTATATTTTTATCTAGGCTTGATTGTGTCATACTGCTAGAACAAACTCCCTTAACGCCTCCTGCCAACCCGGTAGAAAGGTCGTGAGGTTATTAACTTTACTTAAACCAAAACGAACAACAACGAATTTCTCTAAATCTTCTAAATGAAATATAGCCAGCAAATTAATTAAACTCGGTCAGTGTAACAATTATCTAGATTAGCGGAATAAATAAGCGGTCGTTCTAAGTCCAATATGGAACTATCTGCTGATAAATTTGGAATTTCCTGGTAATGGAACATTGAAAATTAATTTGATTACTTTATTTATTTTATTTTATTAGGCAAACTAACAGCTTATCACTAACACATTAAATTTAAACACATTGATACAGAAAGCCAACAAAACGTTTTCAGTTAGCCATACGCTACGCTTTGCTACTCAATTTTTCCAACCACTGGTTGCTATTATTATTATTAGGGGTTAAAGTATGAAATTGCCGTTTTATTGCAATAGGTTCTTTGAATTGACATAGAATCTTCATGGTTTGAGGTTTTCAAATGAAACTTTTTTCAAATGGTTTCTATGATGTTCTTTTTTTAAAAAATGTGAAACATTTGAATATCGACTTTCAATTGTTTTTGTTATTCAATTTAGACAAGAAAGATGGATGCTGCGAAAATTCGAGTGATTATGAGGCACCCATTTTTCGTATTTTTTATTTTATTGATTTGACGCAAGTGACTCAATATTGTGGGTAAGGTAACGTTAAACCATGCCGCTAATTCCTGGGTAGTTTGACTAGGGTCGGCTTCCACTATCTCTCTTAATTCATCGTTATTCACCTGTGTGGGCGGTCTTCCTCGTGGCTCGTTCTTTAAGTCGAAATTTCCATCACGAAAGCGTTTAAACCAAAATCGCACGGTGCGTTCATTAGTAGACCCCTCTCCAAACGCAGCATTGATATTGCGGGCTGTTTCTGCCGCGTTAGTTCCGCGTCGGAACTCGTATTCAAAAATCACTCGAATTTTCGCAGTATCCATCTTTCTTGTCTAAATTGAATAACAAAAACAATTGAAAGTCGATATTCAAATGTTTCACATTTTTTAAAAAAAGAACATCATAGAAACCATTTGAAAAAAGTTTCATTCGAAAACCTCAAACCATGAAGATTCTATGTCAATTCAAAGAACCTATTGCAATAAAACGGCAATTTCATACTTTAACCCCTAATACTTGATTGCATAAAGAAAAACGGAAGTTGACGCTCAACATACTTTTAATGCTAACAGAAATGTTTTTGCTGGCCAAAACCGATCATTGTGATCGCTGTTTGCGGACAACCTAAGAGACTACTGCGGCCCTTAAAGGTGGCTTATTGAAAACTCAATAGAAAATATCGGCGCGGGCCCTTTGGCTATATTCTGCAAATGAGATTTCGGAACATAAGTGCGGGAGAAGTGGTAGGGTACAGGCTGGAAAGAGAGGGGAATTTGATTTATATTCTGGCTGAAAAGTATAGTCTGAGCATCACTGAAGAAAAGCGGTGGTAGCCTAGTGGTTAGAACATTGGACTCGGAAGCGGGAGACCCAGGTTCGATTCCCAGTGCGGGCATGTACCTATGACTTTTCTTTCTAAGTTATGTACATTTGTGAAGTTATAGTAGCAATACCACACGCTAACTGTGAAGGAAAACAT
Organism: Yponomeuta evonymella; assembly: GCA_963969515.1. Classification (NCBI taxonomy): domain Eukaryota; kingdom Metazoa; phylum Arthropoda; class Insecta; order Lepidoptera; family Yponomeutidae; genus Yponomeuta; species Yponomeuta evonymella. The sequence continues at coordinate 5,454,751 of OZ018354.1, forward strand.
CGTGAGGAAACTTCGGTGTCTGAGCTATTCACATACCTCAGCGCTTGAAATCGCTAATCCGCGGTGGGCACGCGTGGTGATTAAGCCCATACTCTCTCTCTAAGAGAAGGCCTGTGCCCTACAGTGGGACGTATATAGGCTGCTTGTAATCACTGAAGTTTATTACTGTATTTAATCGATGTTCATTACTTATCAAATAAATACAAATAGAAAATGTTTATTTGTCTTCACATAACGTTTGAGGATAAAAGTGGCACACGTTTAAAAACTTAGCACGTTTAAAAGTTTAGAACGTTTACACGCGCATGCATGCTCTACTAAGCATTTAACGTAACATACATACCTATGTTACCTAACCTAACTTAGATATTTAAAATTTTTATAATGTATGGTGTGCAACAAAGAGTACCAATTTAATCTAATCTAAAAATGTTAGAAAGGAAAATTCGATAGGCACCTGAAAATGACAAACGTCATTTTTTTGAATTGGTTCGACAATTGTATTAGTTGTGGTGCCCTAAGGTATCCCTTTGACAGTTGGCTATGTATTTTATCCGTAATGTCATCTAGAATATCAATTAATGCAGTTAAGTACGACCGTTTTGGGAACACTATGAATATTTAAAAAAATCCCGGGATCGACTCATCCGCATACCTATCGAAAATTTTAACTTTAATTAAATTAAAGAGAGATTTGCGCCGTCAACTCCTTTTAAAAATTAGCTTGTTCTTTTGAGCGTGTAATTATCTACACCCAAACTCGTTTGCAAATCAAGTGTTACAAGACAACAACTTTACTGTCTTCTCAACAAACAAACATTGGACGAAGCGAGACAAATTAAACGTTGCAGTCGGAACAATCCCGATTTAATAACCACGATCACAAAGAGTGGTCTACTCTTAAATTAGTCGTATTCACCGCGAGCGATAGAGAATTTAATGCTGCGGTGAACTGCTATTGTTACCTAGGATAGAAAATTCCAATCTTCAAAATTTAAAAAAATATCACTTCTTTAAACAAATTTTGACATACGCAATAAAAAGTATTTTTAGGGTTCCTTACCTCAAAAGGGAAAGATGGAACCCTTATAGGATCACATTGTTGTCCTTCCGTCCGTCTGTCTGTCCTTTTATCTCGGGAACGCGTGGAGGCATCGAGTCGAAATTAAAACCGTATACTCAGGTCTAGAATTCTTTAAAGCTGTGGAAAAATCAAACTCTTAAGTTAACGTAAAATGAAGATACGGCCGTGTATACCGCAAAAAAGGTATATTTCGACACCGATGGGAATCAAAATTTATAGGGTGCTTTCTGTTGACCAATAACTACGAAATTTGGCAAGTAATATCATCTTATACTACAAGTACAGCGGAAAATCTGAAAACTATACATTTGTAATCAAATCATAAAAAAATTGTCTTTGAAGATCAAGAAAAGCTCGGAAAAAACTGAAATCTGAAAAAAAAAAAAATTTAAGGGGGGCTCCCATACAACAAACGTTGTCTAAAGACAGCGCTCGCCATCTAGCGGCCATCTATGTAAACTTCACAGCGCCGATGTCATGTCGTTAAATGTCGATGTTAAACGCATCTTGTTGGTTTCTATAGATGGCGCTGTTCTCAAATTCGATCTTTGTATAATGTTCTATAGATAATAGTACGGAACCCTTCGTGCGCCAGTTCAACTCGCCCTTGGCCGGTTTTCTTTTGTTTTTCTTTTCCTATTTCCCCAAATAATCGCAAAATAATGCTCGCGGAGAATAACCACCGAGGAAGCCAGACGAGGCATTAGCCCACCAATAGATCAAGCCATTAGATCATTAAACGATTTATCTGACGTAAGGCTGCACTATCACGAGCCGGCCATTACTCCTCATATTGGCTAACAGACAGACAGACAATCATACCTGGCGCTGCCGCTTCACCGGGTGTACGTGAAATAAGGCTACTTTAGACGTGAGAAAGTTCTGGGCTCAGTCGCGGTTGCAGCGGAGCGGTAGAACGCCGGCTTCTCATTCGGGAGGTCGTGGGTTCGAATCCCGGCATGTACATACAATGACTTAGTTTTCTAAGTTACGTACATTCGTGAAGGAAAACATCGTGAGGAAACCCTAGTGTCTGAGGTATTTACTTACCTCAGCACTTGCTACGTACAATGGCCCAACTATGAGGCTAAGTGCGGAAAACTCCAGTCGAACTAGAACTAGGCTCGGTACAGTCGGCAGCACACGCGTGCACCCTATTCACTTACGTTACGGGTGACATTGCAACAATTATGTAACGGTTGAACTGCTATCGACTGTACGTTTGTAGGCCGGTGCTAGGCAGATATAGGTCTATGACTGCCTCGTTGGTCTAGCCGTATCTCGTCCGATTACCATGCCGGAGGTCATAGGTTCGATTCTCACTGAAAGCTGCCGTAGATTCGTACACATGACCTCAGTCTGGGTGTATTTTCTTTTTTGGGACCAGGTCAAGTGATTTCCTTGTGCCCTTTCAGAAAACTGAAAAGTATATGAGAGAGAAAATAATAAAAATACGGCAATAATAAATAATAATAATAAAAACATCACACTAGTATGGCAATAGAAAAATAACAATTTCGAACAAGAAGTAATAAACTTATGAGATCATATTTAGAAGGGAGGGTTCAAAAAGCTGATATAAATAGGACTAAATCATCAGGGTCGGAGGTTAAGATGGGAGTACCACAGAGATCTATTTTGGGGCCGTTTCTTTTCCTCGTATATGTAAATGATTTGCCGTTCATGGTTCAAAACATGTCAGAGATAGTATTGTTTGCAGATGACACGTCACTTATTTTTAAGATTAAGAGACAAGAAAATGACCTTGCGGATACAAATAATGCTCTCTCTACTAAGGTACTATATTGGTTTACTTCTAATAACTTAGTATTAAATTCAAAAAAGACAAAATGTATAAAATTCACACTACCAAATGTCAAAATGGTTGACAGCAATGTTATATTGGGGAATGATAAACTAGACCTTGTAGAAGAAACTGTATTTCTGGGTATCACAATTGATGCAAAGCTTCAATGGGGTCCTCATATAGAAAAATTGGCAAATAGGCTCAGTTCTGCAGCATACGCAGTTAAAAGAATCCGGGAACTAACTGATGTCGCAACTGCTAGGCTTGTTTATTTTAGTTACTTCCATAGTATTATGTCCTATGGTATACTACTGTGGGGTCGGGCAGCAGACATTGAGACCATCTTTGTCCTGCAGAAGAGAGCGATCAGATTCATATATAAGCTAGGCAATAGAGATTCGTTAAGAGATTTCTTTAAAGAAACTAACATCCTAACAGTTGCTAGTCAGTATATCTATGAAAATATTATGTACGTTAGGAAAAATATCAGTGACTTTAAAACTGTAGGTAGCCAACACAATGTAAATACTAGAAATAGACATAAACTTTCGTTCCCAAAATTTAGGCTGGCAAAGGTTAATACATCCTTTATGGGGCATTGTATACGTTTCTACAATAAGATTCCTGAGGATATAATAAGCTTGCCAGAAGCGCGATTCAAAAAATGTGTGAAGCACACTTTGTGCCAAAAAAGCTACTATAACATTAAAAATTATTTAGATGACAAAGATGTCTGGAATTAAAGCCAGTTCAATGCATGAGTTTTAGTACATTTATATAAATCCTGTAAATTAAGGACTTGAAAAGACTAAGTTTGGAGTTTTTTTGTCCATTTTTTCTCCAAAATGATCTAGATGTTGAAATGGACACCTAGTTTAACTTGTAACGTTCATTAAGTCGCAGTTTCTGTGCTACTTTGAATAAAAAATTTTGATTTTGATTTTGATTTTAAAAAACAGAATGCACATAGAAATGTTACGTATTAAAAACTGTTAAGAATAGAGAATACTTTAAGAAACTAATCCCATTTTACTCTAAAGTGACACAGAAGTGTCTAGCTTAATCGCCAGAATATAAGTCGAAAAATAATTATACCGACAAGACCGTCACGTAAATACCTTTTTGCTCTCCATCACCTCATTAAGGCATTTGCGAGGTTAACTCGAGTGATAGAGGAGAGAGCCCGTGGTCGGTGGGCTAAGGGCAAGCGATTAATAACTTAATTACCAACGCTTACGGACACTAATGATCTGCCGTCGAGAGGTCCAGCGTGAAAATGCGCCGGCGACGGGCTGTCTGGAGCGAATTTATTTAAAACATCATGGAGCCTTGAAATACGTTTTAGTAAATTGACGTGTATTTCAATTATTAACCTGACGTAAATTGGAACGAGCTCTTCCATATCATCTTTCAAGAAGATATTTAAAGAGCCCTCACTATGTTTGTAACCTATTCATAGTTAGTAGGTTAATGAATGAGTACGTATGAGTATTGTGTATGCAAGTATATTGTCTTATTACTACTTGTTTATGTAGTTACAAATATTTATTCCTTCTTCCCACTAACTTAATTTAAATACCCTACGATACATACATAAATGGTTACACTTACATACAGCCCAGGGTGGCTGTAGGCGATCCCTTACAGATAAGTTCGCTTTTGTATGGAAATGTAAAGAATATAATTATAAATTGACGTAACAATTTCCTCAAGACAAAAATTAGTTAAATTCTTTAGAATCGTAAAAACTTGATTGTTTTAATATAGTTGTCCAGTCTATTCTTGAAACAGTAAATAAAAAACACTAACGTACACTCATTCTTCATGTATGTACAGTCGATAGCACATCAACCTCTACATTTTAATTGCAAATTCGCCTGTAACGATTGATGCAGTGTCGACTATCCGTTAAAGAATAGTCTAACTCTACCAATAAAATCAAATTAGATATTCGTGCCAGCAAAACCGCGCTCTACAACTCGCGTAAACTAAGGTCTGGGTCACGCGCAGTAATTCACTCACTAGACCTCTGTTTGCACCTAGCACCACCAGTTCGCATGATCTACCACCCAGAACAAACAGCTTTGTACTAGAGATCACATACATGAAAGATACTATGAAAATATTTAGTGGTCTAAGGTTTAGTATTGGATAGTAGTGATTGCAGGCCACTACATGAATACGGTAAAATACAAAAGGGTATATTATTATGTATATTTAATGAATTAGCAACGACTAATGCAATTTATTGTCTTTCAGCTTCGAGGTCAAGGCACAGGCATTAATATTGTTGAGGTGGTAATTAAATACACCTAGAGAGAAGATGAGTGGTGAAATTGGGTATTTGACAAAATATCAAATGAGTTACTTTTAAAACGGCACTTTGTATGAAAATACTGTCTTATGACGTCACATTTCAGAGCACTCTTTTTTATGTTTAATCTATTTGAAAATTGTAATAACTTGTAATTGACTGAAAGAGATACATTTTTGTAATTTTTGTTTTAATCGAGCATGTTATGAAATAATTTATTGTTGATCGTGTCAAATACCGTATTACGGGTTACATGTTTTGCTTACTAAAAGACAGTTTTACTGCCTTAGGGAGAATGTATCCCTTCGCAAAGTGAAAGATATTCCTTCTTAATGTGTATAACACTTTTTATTTGTGCCTTATGTCCAGCAGCGGTCGTAATATTTCACATCAATGAAACAGCCCGCACTCGTCGCACTTTCTTGATCGTACTTACTTTCTTGACAGCCGAAGTTTGATTTCGTGATGTTCACGAAACAGTTTTATCGATGTTCCTAAAGTAAATCATGTGCATAGGCCCATCAGGACAAGATACTTATCTGACCTTGTAAGTTAACGAAAATTGAGAGATACACTTTAAAATTTTCCGTCAACAGTTCATCAAACATAATGTTTTGTATAGAGGGCCGAGTTTCATAAAACTACAATCCATAGTGTACATACATACATACATACATAAACTCACGCCTGTATGCCGGGGGGGTAGTCAGAGACAAGGGACTGCCACTTTCCACGATCCTGACATTCATCAGTCGTTGCGTGCACGCACGCCGGTTTCGGGTACTTTTTATCCATAGTGTACCATGACAATTCGATGTACAATCTGTGGGATAATCGACAATTCAATGTACATCGATTTGTCATCGTAAACCATGAAAATGTTGTATGAAATGACGCTCTACGAAAAATTAGCTATTAATGTAAGCTACGTCAGAAAACGGTTAATTATAAAAAAAAATATATAGACGATAAACGTCTCCATCTCGTAAAATAGAGCCTAATAACTTTCTCATGCGCTTTATGGGCAGGCGATATAACAATAACCGAGGAGCTAAATCAAAAATAGGCGCTGCGAGAAAGTAACACTTCTTTTAATTAAGCTACTAAATTATGTTTGGTCGGGCGTACAATAAATAATAATAAGCGTGGCGATTATGGCAAAACCACGAAGGGGGCCTATGTCCTGCAGTAGGCGTTAAATGGCTGATGATGATAATTTTACACCTTGACATCGTAAAAAATCTACGTAATATAAGAAAATATGTGAATGAAAGGCCTAGTACACCGACTACAGAAAAGAAACTAGCGCATATAAAAGGATATTCGATGAAATCCCGATTTAGCTTTTCAATTATCTACTAACACACAATAAGCTCAGAAGCTCTACGGCTCTGAAATATTCTATCTAATAATAATCTTGGCGTTAATTTTTATATAAAAGAGTCGAGTTGCACAAAATGATCCAAGTGTCATTTCAACGTTTGTGATGATTTTGCCCGATTACCGTAGCACTGGGTATCTTTGGGACCAGAACAAGTGAATGTGGTCTGTGGATGTTATGTATGTAGAGAGAAAATGTAACTCCCAATAATGTCGGCATGACTATGCAGGTTTTATTATTAATATACTTTATTACACACGATACGTAGGACATTAGGTACATAAGAAATAACATCAGTAACAGAAGTCTTCTTCTTGAAGATTTCTTACAGCAAACCTTGAACCTAGCTACCAATTTAAAGTCCTATGAACAAGCTCTACCTGAGCGAAACTTCTGTAGTCTTTGCGGAACAATGGAGACTGGCCCTAAACCCCGATTCCGTGATAAACAACTGTCGTAATTCAATAGAAATTACCCATTCCGTCGCTTTTACCAACTGAATATGAATTAGGCCGTCGATTGTGTTCCTATAATCTCTCTTCATCTAGAATAGGGAATAGCGCTTGCTGTTTTCTCTTTCTAATAGTGGTTAACTGTTTTGCTTCTGTATGAAAATAAATACCAACTTTTATATTCTACGTAGTCTGATTCTGACCCTGAAGTCGCAAAAACGCTGGCAGGCAACCGACCGAATATATCATTGTCTACCTATATATTGTCTACCTATATATGAATAGGTTAAATGCAGTCTGAAGTTCGTCAGCACCCTTTCAATTTAACATTTGAAAGGGATCGCGATAGATTCAAAAGATAGACAATTAGGCACCTGGTCAAAATCTCGGGAAGATACTGGATGCGGAGAGTTGAATTCATGCGAATAACGATTTTCCAAAGGAAAGATTAACGGAACAATTTTTGTTGAGAGGGCTAGACCGAGAGGATTTTCGGGAATTGCTCTTCTTTGGGTAGTCATGAGTAGAATACCCAGAGAACACATGCATAAAATCACACCTGTATCCAGCAAGAAGTATGAAAAATGCAATTTAACATTATTTTCGATAGGAGGGTAGACCAGCAGCTCGACGGTACATTGATGTGGTGAAGTCAGTAGACTGATGCTGGGATGTGGATCACGAGAGACCGCGACAGTTGATGATGATGATGATGGTGATGATGATTGTTACGATGTCGTATGAATTATTAGCTGGGTTATGTGTAGTACTTACGGAAGTTTTATGTAGTATGAAATAAATCTAGAAAATAAATAAACCAGCCTGAATGGTTTCAGATAGGTACCATCGATTTGTTCCAAGCAGCCACAACACAGGCCACAGTGGCCCAAAAGATAGCCGACCTCCGTTAAGAGTTGGCACGACAAGAAGAAGAACATGAAATAAATCAACACGGCGCAAGCAATTTCAGCACAATGCCTTTATGGCAAGTAAACCTCTGATAATTTGTAAAACGAGGCCACCAAACTAAAGCTAAATTAAGGCTACCACACACTGAATAAGGTAACCCAAGCAAAGGCAGGGTCCGGTGCGAATTGTATCAGAACCGTGACAGGACACGGCGAATTTGTAGAGAAAGTTACAACTTAGGAACGCCACTTTGATAGCGTGCCTATTGCTCTTATCTTTAAGGTGCTGACACATACATATTGAAGTGCCGCTGGGAATTATTCTCAACTCACAGAAATCTAATAATAGTATTTAAAGTCATTTTGTCACGATACTTTCAAATTCAAGCTCCGATTGTCGTCTATATATATACTGAAAAGATATATAAATTTGCCTCAATGTAATTGAACAAGGTGCTCGGGATTTCGGGAACATTAGGAATGTTCCCAAAATTCCTAAGAGCGGCACATCAGTTTACATATATCGTCTTTGGTGTCTGGACAGACGAAAAGTTGGACTACATACTTAATATGAATTGGGCGGCAGAGTGAAAATCGTATTCGTGTTCACTACTTAGTTCCTTATTTGTACCATGCCTTAGTTCCATGCAGTGACCCCAAGTAACAAAAGAATCGTCCAAAAACACACTCCTTTCAAAAATTTCAGGTTATATATAATGGCGGTAAGCACCTGTGCGGTTATATTAATAGGAGGATTGGTTTGCCACATAAGTTTGAGCATTTTTTAGGTTTTTTTTTTAACGCTGCAAATGTCGGTTGCTGTGTTCATTTACATAGGTACAATTGAAAATAACCTTATGCCATCAAGCCTAGTGCACTTGCCCTCTAAAGTTTCAGTGTACGGGTAATCCACCAAACAACATATCCGGGGGACAGGGGAAAGTTTAAACAAGCCGAGATGAAGTTCGGGGCTGCGATCGAATCTACTGAAGCCAGTTCCTGCTAGGGAAACTGACGTTTACGTAAAGAGCTGTCTAATTGGACCGTGTACTCTGTAGTTTTGTGGACCAATCGAATGAAACCTCTATATACGCTAATCTAGAGCTTAAAAAAACGCCTGATTTATGACGTCTGATTACCATGCCGGAGGTCGTGGGTTGGATTCCCACTGGGGGGCTCCGTACAAATGGCCTCAGGGTGTATTTCCATGTTTGTTGTGACCTTGTCTGGTTACCATAGCACAGGGTATCCTAGTTTGGGACCAGGACAAGATTGTGTTGTGTTTGTGATTGTGTTGCATGGAAGTTATTGTATAAAAATTAAAGTTAAAGTAATTTCAAGCGGATAGGTACTTGATGTCTAGGTAAGACTTCTATTTGAAACCTTAAATGGCGAACGTAATGTCCACTGCGAGAACATAAAAGTAATTACTCGCTTAAGTAAAGTCTGACACAAATTGCAAATGTTTCATTAGAAAACAGAAAGTAAAAACACCAGCAAGTGTTGGTAGTAAATAAATACACGATTGATGTTGATGTGCGATCGAAATAGATTAACGGGAGGAATAAAAGAACTCAACAAACATGTACGTTTGCGATGAAGAAAAAACTGGCCAAGAGCGAGTCGGACTCCCGCACCGAGGTTTCCGTGCTCGCGCTTAGCTATTTTTAGGGTTCCGTACCCGAAGGCTGCCAAACGGGACCCTGTTACTAAGGCTTCACTGTCCATCTGTCTGTCTGTCTGTCTGTGTGTCCGTCTGGCTGTCCGTGTGTTGTGAGCGTTACCTAGCGGCCATCTATGTAACGTTCACAACACCGATGTCATGACGTTAAATTTCAATGTTAAACGCTTCTTGTTGGTTTCTATAAATGGCGCTGTCCTCAAATTCGATTGTTGTCTAATGTTATATAGATAATGGTACGGAAACCTTCGTGCGCGAATCCGACTCGCACTTGGCCGGTTTTTTATTATTTGTCGTTAGAATATTAGTAAAGTCCCACAATCAAGCCAACTTTGATGCCTGTATGTATTACCGTTTTAATGGTAGATCATAAACAAAAAAACGGCGAAAAAATACGTATTTTGTATGGAGACCCCCCTTATTTTATACTATTTAAATTTTATTATTTGTTAGGTAATCCGCCCTAATAACACATATTCTGTGAAAATTTCAACTGGCAACCAATTACGGTGCCAAAGATAGCCCTTTAAAGGTCGGACGGACAAACAGACAGACGGACAGATAGACAGAGGACGCAGAGTAATAGGGTCCCGTTTGGCACCCTTCGGGTACGGAACCCTAAAAATTGCAATTGGTAGCGCATCAGTAGAACGCTGGCCTGACATTCGAGTGGTCGTAGGTTCGGATCCTGGCATGTATTACTGACAGTGTTTTAAGTAACTTTGTGAATTTGCAGTAACAATATACCACTCACCAACTGTGAAATAAAATATCCTAAGGAAATTTGAAGTTCTATAGTGAGTGATAGTGAGTGTGTTTTTGTTTCTGTAACATCTCAGCATAAACTAACACGGCTTTGTTTCAATAGATAAATAGAATATCAGCTTCTGCATCTTAAAAATTTCTACCATCATCAAACGAACAAGATAATGTTAGAAAAGTAATAAATCTTCTCATAAAACAACAGTTGTAAAGTTAAACTTAACACGCTTGTTAGTTAAATAATAACTCAATCGATGATTATTATTATTGGCTTTCTCAATATCGGGGTCGAAACTAACTCTCTTATGCATTTACACCATAAGAACGAAGAAGAATTGTTCTCCATTATAAAGAGTAGTAAACGCTTTCAACACTAAAGGAGAGCGAAAGAAGTTATCCAATATTGCCCTATCCATAGTGCTCTGGAATACACACATGTCGTCTGTGATTGTCACTATCCTGACCATTTACATACATACAGTGGGACGAAAATAGGCTACATAAAAAACCATGATAAATATTGTTTTTTTATGTTCTAATTAATAGGCCTTAGGGCGGCTTGACAACTTCTGACAGTAGACGAGCCACTAGTCTACAAGCCTCCACCAATCCGGACTTGGCCCCCGTGGTGGAGTATGGCCTATACCTTCCTCAGGGAAGAGACCCGTGCCCCTCGGGAAATAATAGGTTGATGATGATGATGATGTTTTAATAATAAATATTGTTTTTTTTATGTAGCCTATTTTCGTCCCACTGCAGAACATACGCCTTCTCTCAGATCATTATTGTTATTTATTTTTAATTCCATGACAAGAAGCTCACAGCACAAACATAATTAAGATGGACAATTTTCGTTAGGCTTAACCACTATGGTTTGCAAAACTGTTTATTTTGAAATCAAATGTTCTCAATCGAAAACTCAAATAAGATAAGAAAATTATATCTTTGGATGTCCGTAATTTTATTATCTATCTAACCCTCAGATCACTTTTATCAAAAGTAAAGTAATTTTATTACTATCACTAAAAATATAAGATGGTGCTAGCGAGACGGCATGCCCGACGTACCAACATCCTTAAGCATTCATAAGTTGCTGCACACACGCAAGGTGGTGCCTTACTATTTAAATTTTAATTAAATGGCTAAAAAGAAAAGAAAATTGTGGATGGGAAATTCTTTCTGGCAAATCAGTCAAGAAACAATGGACAGCTTATTCGTTGGGTGTAAACGCAGCCTCAGGCCAAGTTTCACATAATTTCAGTCGTAAAATTGTAAAAGTCTGTTAGCCGTTAATTAAAATACTATGACGGATGTATAACAGTAAACTCATCCCAACTATCTTCTACTTTGTATGCACATAACATCATAAATAGGCTTTCGACTATTTGTGGAAGAGTATGGATGGAGATTTTCTCCTCACTAGCTCTAGGTAAAGTGAAGTAAGTATCTTGGCCACAATCGCCGGTTCTGTTTATGTTTATATGTAAACACTTGAGTAACGTTCTGTCACGCTCTTTTCTGAAAAATTCGAAGAGACAGCACTACAGTTAACCATTTACTTAGCAAAATTCTCAAATCAGAAAGTGGCCCATATATTTTAGGCATTCATTATAATTAATTATCTATCGAACAGCGCTCATTCAACAAACGAAAAACCGTAAAAAATATATTTTGATAAATTGAACTAAATATATTTCAAAATCGTAAAACCAAAGTTGTGTTCTCAAAACGTAACTGACAGGTTTCAGAAATTGCGCATTGTTTTTAGAAATATAAATAATAATGTGACATCATATTCCCACACCCTTTGCAGACGGTTAGCACTTTATTAAGTAGTTTATTAGTAGGTTTATAATATTTAAAAACCTATTATAGGTTTATAATAGTTGTTTTCTTTCCTTCTATCTGTGTAAGTCTAAGACATTATGCCATCTAAAAATATCAAGCCCGAAACCAAATTTCCGCGCTCAACTAAATTAGAAACCTCAAACCGTTCACAATGATGCTGCGAATATTTCAGATTAAACAACACAATCTTAACTCCAGGATTGAGGCTTCCGAACTAAGTTTAAATTGACTGGTTCGACGTATATTTAAAATGACCGTGTGCATGCCGACCCTGAAACACATTAAGGGGCTCCAGCATAGAGTATAGTATAGTATATAGTATGTTAGCATAGGGTAACACTAGAGCGCCACCGAGGAAAAAAAAATCATATATTTTTTTACAGATAGAGTTTGTAAAAAGTGTCTCTACAATATCTCTATCATGTCATTAGCCATTTTAGGACCCACGAACGAGAACCCAGGATCACGGACCTCGGACTAGATAGCATTTATGCCAAAAACAGCCGCTTTTGGCGGTAATACTATGTTTTCTTGCATTAGGTTCACGGCCATGGGTCCTAAAAATCACTACTAAAATGATTGATAGATTGTACAGACACTTTTTGCAAATTTGATGTGTAAAAAAAGATTCTTTTTGCCTCGGTGGCGCTAGGTTACTCTATGGAGTCCATTAATTTAAATTTGTTATTCACAATCACGGCTTCGTACTACCAGAGCATAGACTGGAATTGCCAGCGTCAAAGGTCTATTTCGCTTGGCAAAGAGAAGAGAGGAATATGCAGAGCTGAAGGCCAACCTCGACACTGAAGAAACGGTTTCAGGATTTGCGATAGGCATTTCAATAACACTCTGTATGCGCGGTAAATGCACTAATGGCGTCCAATTCTCCCATAGACAATTTATCTTTATCATTGAACTGTCACCGACATGGATACAAGATGTCTCGGAACTCTACACTATTAAAACAAAGTCACTGTCAGTCATTCTGTCAGCAACATGCAAAGTTTCCAGAGAAAGTAGTCGTCCTAGCATATGCGTGGCCAATCGCAAATTATCCTTGCTTCTCTCCTTACATCTAACGGCAGGTTACGTACACTTTGCGACTGTCGTGACTAGCCCACTGTAACTCTTATGGCTAGTGCCATAAGTACGAGGATTGAGTGAAAGGGGAAACTCCGTCTGCTGATTGTGCGGTGCACTCACGATTTTGATAGAGTTGAGCAGGCGGAAGTTTGAATTCGAAGAAAAAGTCGTTCTCTGACCGGCCAGAAGCCAAGACTTTGTCGGAAGCACTCATTTTCATACGAAGTTTTGAATTTGGAACATAAGGAAGAAGAAAAACTTTTCTGCCAGAAGAAAAATGGCTTCAGCCAGTCATAAAATTATTCAACCTATAATAAAGCTTAAGTTTACAGGTTTATCACAATTTGTAGAAATGTAAAAGGTATAATTTATATACCTCTAACAATTCCATATAGTTACTTGATAACTAATTTATCAATATTGAAACTTAGTGAAATGTTCTGGAGAGTTCTGGAACTTGACGCAGTCAGTTAGTATGAAAAGTAAAATGATAATCTTCTTATTTTATTTATTGGAAAAGATTTAATGGTTTGTAATAAAGAGACAGATTTCAAGACGATCAAGCATTCAAATCATCATCATCATCATCATCAGCCATGTGACGCCCACTGCAGGACATAGGCCTCCCTCATGGTTTTCTAACCATGAAGGGTTTTGCCATAATTGCCACGCTTGGCAGGCGGGTTGGCGACCGCAGTATGCGGTTGGACTCAAATATTTGCTGTGAAAATTGCTTTGAAGTGATTCAGAGTAATAAGCAAATCAAAGTCTTCTCATGGAATCGTTTATAATAGATCTACGGTATGGCCAATATTCAGGAATGTACCGAGTGGAGCGATTTTAATCATCCTTTAAAACGAATCCTGTTTTAAAACGCTAGCTGCCAATTATTACTACTTACCATTACTGGTGCTTAACCATTTTCCTAGTGTATTCAAGAACATATTCATGAAATCTAACTTACCTATGACTTTGTTTAAGTTATGTACATTTGTGAAGTTATAGTAGCAATACCACTTGCTAACCGTGAAGGAAAGCATCGTGAGAAAACCTGAGTGTCTGAGCTATTCACATACCTCAGCGCTTGAAATCGCCAATCCACGGTGGGCACGCGTGGTGATTAAGCCCAATTCAATTCAATTCAATTCAAATATTTTTATTCATTGTAAAAACAGAATGTTTACTTAATGAACGTCAAAATTGTTAGTTTCACAATTAATGGATTATGTGGAGAAGAAGCTAACAAAGAAACTCCACATTTATTCTTTTCAAAACACGTTTTAACTTAATTAACAGAGTTTTCAACTTAAAATATTAGTCATGAATGTGTTGAACACTAGTTACAATCGTCCTTTAAATAATATTAATCTACTGTTTAATGCCAAACATCTTTGTCTTCTAAATAATCCTTGATGTTATAGTAAGCCTTTTTGCACAGAATGTGCTTAACACATTTTTTAAATCGCGTTGGAGGTAACTCTAATATATCTTGAGGAATTTTGTTGTAGAACCTTATACAGTGCCCCATAAAGGATGTGTTAACTTTTGCAAGTCTAAATAGTGGAAATGACAATTTATGTTTATTTCTAGTATTAACATTATGGTGGCCACCAACATTTTCGAAGTCTTTGATATTTTTTCTAACGTACATAATATTTTCATAAATGTATTGACATGCAACTGTTAAGATGTTGGTTTCTTTGAAGAAATCTCTTAGCGAATCCCTACTACCTAACTTGTAAATAAATCGGATGGCTCTCTTCTGCAAGATGAAGATAGTCTCAATGTCTGCTGCCCGGCCCCATAGTAGTATACCGTAGGACATAATACTATGGAAGTAACTAAAATAAACAAGCCTAGCAGTTGCAACATCAGTGAGTTCCCTAATTATTTTCACTGCATATGCTGCAGAGCTAAGTCTGTGTGCTAATTTTACAATATGTGGACCCCATTGTAGTTTTGGATCGATGGTGATGCCCAGAAATACAGTATCATCTACAAATTCTAGTTTTTCATGTCCAATTACTATGTTGTTCTCAACTACTCGTACGTTAGGTAAGGAAAACTTTATACATTTCGTCTTTTTAGAATTTAGCAGCAGATTATTTGCTGTGAACCAATCTAGTACTTGCGAGAGAGCATTATTTGCATCGTCAAGATTATTTTCTTGTCTCCTTATTTTAAAAATAAGTGACGTGTCATCAGCAAATAACACTATCTCAGACATTTTTTGTACCATAAACGGTAAATCATTTATATAGACTAGGAAAAGGAGCGGCCCTAAGATAGATCCTGCGGGACTCCTATTTTTACAAGTGACCCATTTACCCATACTCTCTCTCTCTCTCTGGGGGAAGGCCTGTGCCCTACAGTGGGACGTAAATAGGTTGCTTATGAAATCTAACTGATTATTGCACCCGCACAAGAAGTAGAGTAGAGAAGGAAAGAGAAGAATGTATTGTAAGAAAGAGATTTTATTGTACAGCCACAAATATGAAGTGCTTATTAAGAATAAGTAGAAGTATCTACATAGTTTACAAGTTTCTATCGATGGCGATAACACTTTGACAATTCTACGTCAACAACACGTCATACCTCAAAACTTATATTAACATATACCAACTTTTGAATTTAAAAAGCAAGTTCATTTAACCAAGTTGCGTAGAGACTTCGGCATGCGCCATGAAGTTTATCTATAAGAAACAAAGTTTAAAAGGAAAGTTAGTCCGCAGTCCACCCCCAGTTCAGTCAGTCAACTCAACTCCATTTGTGGATGTCGCCTGCACTCGCTATTCCCGACCGCATCCGGGTCATGCCACTAGTTGAGAGATAGACGCTGGACCGATTTCTAGGCAGCCTTTATTGGTATTGTGCTGCGTTTAGATAAGCTCGGTTCCAGTAGCTGAGTTGCTTCTAGTATAGTTCCACCCTTCATGCGCAAAAGGTACATTCAAATACACACATAAACTCACGCCTGTATCTCGGAAGCGAAGGTAGATGCCATGTATACTACGTACGGTTGGTTTTGGAACCTGATTCAATAAAGTAACATATTAAAGAAAGTGGTAATAGGGTCACAAATCTTGTATTTCATTATTACTTACACATACTAAATACTGTAAGTTTTCTATGATAAGCTTAAGCTATTTACATCTGAGCTAGACGATTGATACAGCGTTTAGTGGCAACTGATAGCTACACTAAACAGGGTATTATTATTATACAGTCCCCATATCCCCTTAATCATGAAAAAATGTCAGCGGTTCAAGACATTTTAATCTGCGGCATTAAATTTAGCTGATAAATTTTTTCGCGATCTCGATTTCGTTAGAAAAAGTGGTTCGTATTGACAAGTCAAAACTTCCACTAACGGATGTATAAATGGTAATTTTGTTACATTCTGTATAGGTGAAGTGGTTTTTTTACAGATGTAATAAGCTTGTCTAGCACTTACACAGTCCTACTGAATTCAGTTACTTACCAAATGCAAACAAACCACGATTTTAGAAGAGACAGTACAAATCAATATTAGAACCTACAACTTGTCAGTTCTAAGTCGAAGCTTTGGTTAGTTATTAATCAGTTAAGTTTAGTTTGGCTTGCACTCCCCGATAGAGCGGAATAATGGGTTATCTTAACAGTAGAGTCAGTCAAGTTTATTTGCGGTGTACCGCAGTATTGTTTGTTAACTTTCTCTATGGAAGGTGCCTTCTAGCTACTGAGATTGTTCGTGCAGAAATTATTGAAAATATTAGCGAAAATATTAGTGAAAATCCAGTTTCATTTAACAGTTTTTGTGGTGGCATAAAAAATGGCATACTTTTGGTAATTAAAATATGCCAAAGATACTTTATGGCATGGATGTCTGTCTATCCTTTTATTTTTTCCCCAATTGCAAAAGCAATCTATTTTCAGGATTTTCATCCTAAAATGTTTTTAATTCAATTCAGTTTATTGATTGATGTGGTACAACAGTATTAAGGATTAAAGTAACAGATCCATAACGTTAACTCGGTAGAGCTGTTGGGTTTTGTTGTCATTGTAGGTACTACTGTTTCACCTTCTCCTAAGATACAGGTTTTTCGCCTATTTTAGGAGATAGGATGCAACGACAAGACTATTGTGCAATAGATTTAGCAACGAACGATTGTTGTCCTTTTTAATGTACTTTTTGGTTTTGGATACGCAATAGTGTGATTAGAAAACGTGGACTGAAAGAGGATGTAGTGACTAGAATTGAGAAAGGAATGTTGCGTTGGTTTGGACATGTGGAGAGGATGAAGGAAGAAAGATTGAAAAAACAAATATATCGAGCGAATGTGGATGGAAGGACCGGTAAGGGACGACCAAATAGGGGATGTAGCAAAGGGCAAGATAAAAAGTACCCGAAACCGGCGTGCGTGCATGCAACGACTAATGAATGTTGAGGAAGCGAAAGTGATCTATCAGGATCGTAGCAAGTGGCAGTCCCTGGTCTCTGCCTACCCCTCTGGGATACAGGCGTGAGTTTATGTTATGTTATGTTTTTGGTTTCAAAATAAACAAATTATTATTATTAAAATTATTATTATTATTACTGTCAGTACATAAAATTATTTTATGAATGATATTGGCCCAGTCAGTCATAATTGTTTAATCCTACTGGATTCCTACTTACAATTGCTCAAGATGCCAAAGCAATGAGGCCCCATTTCCACCTCAACTGGAAGTTCCATCAAAACGTGAACCGCAACCATTTTTAGGGTCGACACGACATTACTGTCAGCTTCATTGAAAGAAACGTGATAGCTAATAGTCGTCGACATAAGAGTGATTATTGAACGAAACGGGGGAAAGTACTCGTAGATATTGGTCACTGTACAGCATATTGCTTTGCCCCTCTTCCATTTGGCACATCCGTCCCTTAATAAAACATTCCATTTAGGTATGACGTACAGTGTCGAGGGTAATGGTAGCTTGCGGTGAAGCGTAATGAAGTTACAATTTGACTATTATCGATCTACCGCGCTCGGCAATATTGCTTACTATCTGTCGCCTGCGACTCCGTTCGCGTGGTAATTTTGATGTGTATTTAGTAAAGATAGCCTATGTGCTAATCCAGACTACAATCTATCTCTGTGCAAAATTCCATCCGGATCCGTTCAGCCGTTTTTGCGTGAAAGAGTAACGAACATCCAACCATACATACAAACTTTCTCATTTATAATATTATATTAGTATATATGACCGTGCACGACTGCATCAACAAGAAAAACGCCCTAGCGGCGCTAGTTTTACCCGTCTGCAGTGGAGCACAAAATCGGGAAACGTGTCTGATTTTTTTAACGTATGTATCTAAAAGTATGCGCGATTCTATGTTCCCCCATAACTCCTTAACCAATCGTCAGATTTTTTTTTTTTTTTCATTCTCTCGCGCGCGTTTATAGTGTTCGCACGTACGCGTTCGTACTCCTCTTGCTCACCACTTGCCCGGTGTCAGTCATTCGTAGTGATGGGAAAGTACTCCCATGAAAGTGTCGATAACCTTTTCATAAAAACATGGAAAGGTTTGTAGTTAGATCGAACACTGTAGGTAAACGTCCGCTGGAGGATCCGACTGATACCAGTGGATGGAGTGTACCTTAGTGTGTAGCGATATCGTCAGATTCAGACAAGTAATATCGTAAATAATTCGTCCTGATTGCGCGGGTGTACCTTTAGCTTGTAAAATCAAGTGAAGTCTCACAAAAAAAAACCTCCATCAATTTTTCCTTCAGGAAAACCATCTTTCGCGCTGAAAAAACGGAAACCCAACACTTAACCTTCGTAAGGCACTCCCCGGACTGAAATCAACGAAAACTTTACATGCGTGCACTCTACACAGTTGAGTTACGGGCGACTTTGCAGTGAAAATGTAAGGGCCAATCTCCTGTCGACTGTACTACGCAGCCGTGGCAAAGGACCCCTCCTTCCAAGCTTGAAGCTCGCACCGTTTGTTAACGCCTTGACCTGACCTGACCCGACCCGCGACCGATGTCCGCAATTGACACATATGTCAAGTTAGTACAAAAAATATTTGTTCTGCTGACGAAAATAATTGTTGGCTGATCGAATTACAGTTTTTGGCAATCTTTAGAGAATTTCTCGTGTAAAGTAAAAATATGTGTAAAGGGCTGCCATTAAAGGTTACTACCGTTGACGGGCAGAGCACACAATTTTTATTATCAAACTCAATCCTCATCCAGTAGCCATCACTGGTGTCATTTCAGCTACCTAGGTTTGTAACGTCACCTATCCATTGTGTTTTCATTTTTGCAACAGACACTAACCAAGGAACCACTAGACCGAAACGTCAAAGAAAGGTTCTTGTGAAATCGTTGTCGTCTAGATTTAAGTTTCCTAAGTTTCGACATTCAATCAAAACCCAGTTTATCTGCCATTAGATAAACTCGGTTTTAGGCTTTTTATAAGGATCAGCACTCTTCATGTTTTGTGTTCCGTGGCAAAATCCAGAGCGATTGCATTCCTTTGCAAAAACGGCTACGTTTTTCAAGCGCGCAGAAGCCAAACGGCTGGACCGATTAAGATAAATAAGTTGTCAATGAAAGATATTATCAACGCTATTCCACTGGTTTTATGAAGGCAAAAAAATGGTGGCCGTCAGTAAAATGCGACAGCAAAGAGTCAAATTAAAAACATTTTTTACATTGGAATTGAAACAGGATGCGGCATAGCAATTCATGAGCAGCCTATATACGTCCCACATATACGAGCACAGACCTTCTCTCAGAGAGAGAGTATGGGCTTAATCACCACGCTTGCCCACCGCGGATTGGCAATTTCAAGTGCTGAGGTACGTGAATAGCTCAGGCACTCAGGTTCACGATGTTTTCCTTCACCGTTGGCGAGTGGTATTGCTACTATAACTTCACAAATGTAGGTACATAACTTAGAAAACAAAAACCAAACAAACTGGGAATCGAACCTGGACCACTCGCTTCCAATAGCATTGCAGCTCAATAGAATTAGAATATACGGATAATTCTACATCAGCAGCTAAACTCCGCTTATTGAATCGTTCAGTTCGGATGGTACAATTGGCACTAAAGTTGAGCAATTCTTTTGCACGCTGATATTAAGAGTACAATATAAACTAAGCAATAAAGTTTTTTCGTCTAAACAATTGGTCTGCATCTGAAGCGGAACAGCCAACTTAACGAACCGAAACATTTAGCTCAGCAATATAGGAGTCCTTGAGACGTGCCAAATGATGTGATATTATGCGACCATAATGTGGTCCCTGAGTTGTTTCTAACCTGGTGACCCACCTCCTAGTACATATTCTAAAGAAATGTAAGTCAATAAGGATCCTACCTTTTATTTGACGCACTTAAGGACGGCAGTTAGTGCTTGTCTGGCATAAGTACGCGATTTAGTGCGGAATTCTTCGCAGGCGGCTTTTGTGGTTGATTTACAAAATAATGTTCTTAGGAACGTTTTAGCTGTTTTCGTAGACTTACTGCAGGCAGTGTACTGACACAATATCCTTAGAGCGGTATTAAGGTGCTCCATGCAGTAACACTAGCGCCACCCACGGAAAAAAAATCATATCTTTTGTTCCAGATCGCAAAAAGTGTCAGATCAATCTAAACCATGCTAATAGTGATAGCGTTTTGGCGTTTTTCCGGACCCATGGCCGTGAACCCCAGGAATAGATAGCATTAAAGCCAAAAACGGCCGTTTTGGCACAAATGCTATCTAGTCCCAGGTCCGTGATCCTAAGTTCTCGGTCATCATCATCATTCATCATCAGCCACTCGACGCCCACTGCAGGACACAGGCCTCCTTCGTGGTTTTCATAGCCATGAGGGGTTTTGCCATAATCGCCACGCCAGGCAGGCGGGTTGGCGATCGCAGTATGCGGTTGGAATCTCAGGAAGACGCTGCTGTCCGTCTCCTGGTAATTGATTTCCTTAGTCGCCTTCTATGACATCCGCGGAAGGAAATGGAGTGACGCTATTCTTAATCCGGCGCCACACGGAAATCTCGGTCGTGGGTCCTAAAAATCACTATTAACATAATTGAGAGATTGGTCTGAAACCTTTTGCAAAAACGAAGTGTAAAAAAAATAAGTCTGTTTTGTGGTAATCCAAAAAAAGTTTAAATTACATACATACATAAGCAGCCTATATACGTCCCACTGTAGGGCACAGGCCTTCTCTAAGGGAGAGAGTATGGGCTTAATCACCACGCGTGCCCACTGCGGATTGGCGATTACAAGCGCTGAGGTATGTGAATAGCTCAGACACTCACAATGTTTTCCTTCACCGTTAGCGAGTGGTATTGCTACTATAACTTCACAAATGTACATAACTTAGAAAACCAAGTCATAGGTACATGCCCGCACCGGGGATCGAACCTGGGTCTCCCACTTCCGAGTCCGAGGTTCTACCCACTAGGCTACCACCGCCGTTTAAATTACAATTTTTACAATTTTAAAAGTTAATTTAATGGTCGCATTGGTTAATAGAATTTGTTTTGTGGGCGTATACATCATGATGTCATGGCCAACAAAAGAATAACACCTCAAATTAATACCTATCATCAGGTCAAATAAGTAGCCCATTTACCTTGATACAGAGCCTGGTTGTTAGGTATTCATGGGAAGACTCAAGAGTCATTTACTCACGTTCACTTTATGACGGTGCGTCTAATTAGCTTCGAAGGTAATTAGTGCGGGTACTGACCTGTAACAAAAAATATTCATGTAAGAACATAATTCTCAAAAGATTGTAGGTACAGTCGAGAGCACATCAACGTTTCATACATGCAAACAGTTACTTTGCAACAAAAATGTAATCGATCTACTGCCGACTGTACAAATACTTCTTTGTAAAATCTTCAAAGACTATAGACATATCACTGTAGAGCACAGTCTCCTCTGAGAGACTTAACCATGAGTGCCCACCTTGGTATGGATTGGACCGTGAATTTAAACAACTCATTGACAATTTAATTGGAATAAATCTCAGACATTCAGGTTGCATCATGATGCTGGTTATACTTTCACCGTTAACGTATGGTTTTTATTGAATTGCTTATTTATTATTTTTTCAATTGCTTTTAGCAATAAGGCGGCCAATTGTACCAGTTCATTTCTTTCTAACTGCTGTTTCTGTAATCTTATCCTTATTAACCGTTTCTGTGTCCCATTGCTGGGCAAAGCCCTTCTCTTTAGCCTTCCACCCCTCTCTATTTGCGCCCACCCCCTGCCACACCGGCAGAAAGATTGTGTGGTCGTCCGACCATTTTCGCCTTGGTCGGCCACGTTTGCGGTATCCGTTGCTACCAGTCAGTGGAAATTTTTTCCTATCTGTTTGGGCACACACAACTTACGTGGCCCCCCCAACGCATTTTACTTAGCGAGTGGCATTGTTACTTACTTTGAAACAATAAGTCAGCTAACATGGAGACGAATCCAAGGCAAAAAGTCTTCAACCCATGGGAAAAACCACACTGCTGCGACCACACGAATCGTATCGCTTTTCAACGACTCTAAAACCTAATCAAAAGCGAATAATAAGACGCATTATCTACAGAGAAACCACAGTGACGGTAACTTGACACGTGGTTGTGGAGATGAGGCATCAAAATGAAACAAAATATTAGAAATGTACATTTTAAATTCCTAATTTACATTCTGTTTGAACGTCAATATAAAATGTTAGCTGCTGCCTTGGATCGATTTTGTAGTGGTGAAAAAAGCAGCGATTCCACAGTGACCATATTTTCTCAAATTATGTCTTAAAAATATTATCACATAAAGTGTTGATTCTGAGGCGGTACGAGTCTTATAATCACAATAAGAAAATAAAACGATATAATATTTTTTCAGGATTTATCATTTAAAATCAAATTAAGTACTTACTCTAATAATAGACTTATTTTTCACCATTCAATACTAAACTAATTGTAATATGGAGGGTGAAAACACATAAAAACCTTATTTTACAAGATAACTCGAATATTTTTTTTACCACGTGAAATACTATTCGCAGACAAAACTTTATTACAATTATCTTTTAACATGGCCTCTTCAATGAGATCAATTTTTTTTTCTTGCCGTGAACGTTATCACCACGGTCATAGGTACGTAGTTCAACTAAAACTGCCGGAATTGAAAAAAACTAATAATTTATACGAGGTTCGAAGCGTAATAGCGTTAATATGGATAGTAAAAGAGTTTAACTGCAGCATTGAAAGGTAATTAACAGCTTGGAATTTCCACGCAGTTAATTGGAAATTAAATTATCAACTCATCTGTGGTACAACCAGAGAACTGTAACGGTTTGAGAGTAGAAGTTAATGCACAATTGAGATTAAGTCCACATTTTAAGGTTTTCTTAAAACCTCCGACTTCTTTAGAGAGACATCCTCAGAGGTCCCTTAAAAAGTATAAAATTACTAGCCGACTCGGCAAACGTTGTTTTTACATTTTAATTAGCCTACGACCTATTCTCAGACCTACCAAATATGCACAAAAAAAAACTCTCATAAGAGTCGGTGAAGCCGTTTCGGAGGAGTTCCATAACAAACATTGTTACACGAGATTTTTATATATCAACTAGATGTAAAAACATATTCATCATCTTCTTTTTTAACTTTTAACTTTTTTCGCGACTTTTTACTGACAAATGGCAGCTAACGTCCGTTAGCTTATTTGACACTCACATTGATACCATTCATTTGTCAAAATTGGTGCAGCTTTTTAGCCTCGGTCTGGTCATAAGGCGCACGCCATACGGTCATACGCGCCGAAAACATTGGTCATACGCGCCGAAAACATTGGTCATACGCGCCGAAAACATTGGTCATACGCCATCCTGCTCTTTCGCAGCCGAATAAAAACAAAAGCGAGCGGCACTGGCCGGTTTCACATTGGACGATAATTGTAACGACACGACTTTATCGGAATGTTAGTTTCATACATTTCTTAAGGCCGTTGTGCGAACTTTGTGTCATCGTTAAATACGTAAATCCAAAGATGTTTCGTGCAGTTACGGTTAGATAGATGGATAGAGAACACTCTATTGCGCATAAAACGTGAAACTTCTATACCTAAGTAAGCGTTAATTTATAGCTCTAACTGCGCAATGTGTTACGCGGCCCTAGCGCTATCTAGCAGCATGTATCGAAAGGATATGAGTAATGGTTACTTTTACGATATATAAATGAATTGCACTCAACGATATATAAACCGTGCCGTTACTACCGTGCTACCGTGTGGCGCCGGATTAAGAATAGCGTCACTCCATTTTCTTCCGTGGATGTCGTGAAAGGCGACTAAGGAAATAAATTACCAGGAGACGGGCAGCAGCATCTTTCTGAGATTTCAACCGCATACTGCGATCGCCAACCCGCCTGCCAAGCGTGGCGATTATGGCAAAACCCTTTATGGTTAAAAACCATGAGCGAGACCTATGTCCTGCAGTGGGCGTCAAATGGCTGATGATGATGATGATTGATGATATAAATGAATTGCACACGACACGTAGTTTCAGAGTTACAGCCCTCGCCGAGGCGACATGTTTGACCCCCTACTATTACCGAACTGAAATACGTTTCACGTCAAAAAAGGAAATCGTCCGATTATCCGAAACACATAATTCTCACGTTACCCTGAACATTCGAGACTAGTTGATAGAGCCCACGCGTTTGTTATGAGTAACTTAACACCGGTGGAATGTTTGATACTTTGTTGATGAGGTAGCTTTAATTCTCTATTACCTAACATTTTGGTGTGAATCAGGTACATGCGTTATTTTTTAGAGGAGACTGGGCTATTCCAGAGTGTCTAGTTTTGGCTAAGTAAATATGACCAATTATGTCACACTTTTCATACAATCGAGATCACTATCATAACTCATAAAAAACTTCCTACTGACCTAGATTCTAGATTTAATTTCTTGATTCCATGAAATATGAATATTGGCAAAAAGAAAACAAGCAATGAATTCGAAATAAATTGCGTAGCCGAATCAGCTACACAATGTACAACGAATTTCCATAATAAACCATGAATTGTAGTTTTAAAAAATGCAGCCCTGATCGAAAGGCAAATAGCTTCAGGCTGTAAGCGTAAAGACCGATTTGCTCTATGGAGGTATCTAACCTATACAAGGTAAAAGCAGTCCCGCGTCGCAAGCGCATTGTGCATTCCGTGCAGCCACCGCCGATACGTGCGCCGGCCTGTCAGGCCGGGTGAGGTGCGTAAAATTGACATTACAAGGGAGGGCCGGAACGTGCGCTTGCTTGAGCGACATCCGGACTCAGTAGCTCGTTATGGTCAGGGCCCAAGAGGGAGGGACCTCACGACGGTCTTACTGACAATATCGCGAAAGATGGGGCCTAATTCTCTGAAGACAGTAGTGCACCAAACCGTTGGATGCTAATGAGCAAAAGGAAGACTTGTTCGGATCCCCGCCTCCCAAATTGTCTTACATTTTAAATGACCTAATTCTCTGAAGACAGAAGTGCAGAGCTTGGGAAACTATGAGGGACGCCTTTGTCCCGCAGTGGGCGTCAAATGGCTGATGATGATGATGATGAAGTTATAAATGGCCTAATTCTTTGAAGGCAGAAGTGCACCAAACGTTTGTATGCTACTGAAGCAGCTTCGTGCTCTTTTGTACCTACTGACAAAATTTAAACGCTCATCAATGAAGAAGATGGAGGGAAAACGTAATGTCATCCAAGTGGCATCGTCCTAAATACTGGCAATAGTTACAAATGATATTTAAATGGAATGAGGTCAGTAAATATAATGCTACAACTACAAATTAATAATATTGACCGATTCCTTATATTTTTGTGAATAAGTGTGTTACTGATTCGACCTCGGTATTCCGTAAGAGTTTTTGTATCGAGTTCTGCCCAGGGCCTAGATTCTGTTAATGCATTGTAGTAACATGACAACTGCATGAACATGGCGGTTTTCATTTCATGGCTGCGTTAAGTCTACGCGGGCACACCCATCAAACCTTCTAGGCGTCAATGGTACGAAAAAACACATCACGTGACCCGACAGTTTACCTGTCATTATACTACAATGCACTAACAGAATCGAGGCCCAGGTAGCACGACAACGCGAGTCGCGCATTTTAACGTCAAAAGCCGCGACTTTTGTTTGTTTGTTACACTTTATTGCACAAAATACAAAATTTAGCACTTAAAAAAACATGAATGTCTTAGACTATGAGCAAGGGCGGACTTATTTCAAGAGAAATTTCTTCCAGCCAGCCTTGACGTATAGGTAGTTAAACAGACAGCGGGAAGAGGGCATGTAAAGCACAAACAAAAAATTATTACTACTTAAATGCTACATTATTTTTTAAGATGACACTATAATATCTACATACTAATATTCATACAATATAAACCAATATCTGCATAGATAGAAAATTAATAAAATAAGGAAAATAAATATCAAACTATATCTAAATAAAAAAAAACATACTTATAGGTATAGTAGGTACTTATACTACAAAAACATAGTTACATAAAATAATAATATTACAGTTTAGAAAGGAAGTGCTCTTTCAAATTCATACGGAATAGTGACACCGACGAGCTATCCCTAATTGTCTTTGGTAGAGAGTTCCACTGGCGAGCAGCGCGCACAGAGAACGAGTTGAAATAGAACTCAGTGTTGCAGACTGGGACTTGCAATGTTCTAGTATCGCAAGCTCTCTGTGGTCTGGCTCGCGGTCGCAGAATCAGGAATCTCTCTCTAAGATACGAGGGCGCACATGGGTTTTTGAGTACATTGTAGAGGAGCGTAAGCATGTGCAGGTAGCACTTTCCAGTACATTAATATCCAATTTCTGACATTTTAGCGCCACAAAACGCGTGACTTGCGCCATCGTACCACCCATGATGGTATTACTAGAAACGGACAGCTCGAGCTCGTAGGATCTCAGTTGAGGACGTACTTCTGTGCATGACGTACCTCCGGTTTAGTAGACTCTGCTTCTTTTTTTTCGCTTGAAAAATTAATTAAAGCAGCCCAAATCAAAATATTTAGACTAAACCAAAGGTCTTAAAATTACATTTTTCTCGAAAAAAAAAAATAAAAAAAAAACCGAACTTATTTTTTTAGGACGATGCCCAGTGGTTTTAGTGTTCATGTATTAACATCACTGTCGTGTGGCAATAAAAGACACAATTTTTACCCGATCGTGAAAGCAAAGGACAAAACATTCCTAATCTTGTGTCAATTAAGTAAGTAATCGTCGAAGGTTTCAAATAGAACTTTGTACCATCTTCACTATAATGATTAAAAAGCAATAGGTTCTTAAATCAACTCCTACAATTCCTGCGCACTAATAGATTGCTACAAAAGCGCGACGGATTTTCCGATGGTAATTTTGGACAAAACGCCATTTGTCACTGATTTCATTTCACGCCAGGAAAATCTGCCCTCGGCCGGACGTGTCGAAATAATCCCCCAGCGGCAATGGCGACTAGATCGTGGCAGTTTTTTCTGGTTGCCAACGGCTGCACTGCACGCTGCCGCTAAACCGCTAAATTTCAGAAGGTCAGGACACTATTAGCTGAAAAGTTCTTTGAAGTCGAACACTTTTTCAATCAATCAGCCCGTACCCATCCACTGCTGAACATAGGCCTTCCGTAAGGCACGCCACTTCTCTCTGTCCTCGACCATCCTCAACAAGCCGCTGCCACAAATATGCCTCAGATCGTCAGTCTCGCGAGCTGGTGCCCGTCCTACGCTGCGTTTGCCAGTTCGTGAAACTTACTCTAGGCGCATTTTTTCTGAACAGTGAACAAAGTTTCGATTGCTGTTCAGAAAAAGTGCATTAAATGAGTCTTATAAGCCCGCGACGTTAGGGTCGGCCGGTGACGCTGAATCCGACATACTCGGCTCCAGCCGGTCGGTGACGCTGAATCCGACATACTCGGCTCCAGCCGGTCGGTGACGCTGAATCCGACATACTCGGCTCCAGCCGGTCGGTGACGCTGAATCGCGTATACTTGGCTTCGGCTGTCATCTAAATTTAGAAAATCATAAAAGTTTCCCGTTGTATCGTTTTCACTTCCAATAATAACTATATTATTTCTTGCACCACCTGTGGTTGACTGGTAGAAAATGCTTATAGCATCAACATCCACCACATTTCCATTGTATTTTTAATAAACGTATTAATAATAATAACAACGACAAAAATAAAACAATAAAGCGTCCCGATTTCACCAATTTCTGAAGCCACTTATCGGGAAATATTAGTCATTTCATTGGTTGCCTGATACGTAAAATTCAGCGAGTCCGAATATTGCTATGCGCTTCACTATACGTACCTTACTTCGTTCGCATAGAAATTTTGATATGTATTTTTCCCGGATAAAAAGAATCCGATGATTCCAGACTATAATCTATGTCTTTCACAAATTTCATACAGATTCGTACAGCCGATCTGGTATGATTGAATAATAAACATTCTTCCGTAAAAACTTTCGCATATGATAGTAGTCTAAATATAATAAAATTTAAGCTGTCCTTTTGAATATTCTCGTTTGTCACTGCAGCAGCGACACAGCTGCATTTAAATTCGCAACAATGGCGACAGGCCGGACGTGATTTCACAAAAAACCGACCACCTTCGCCCCAGCAGCGTTTTCCCAAATTGAAAAATTGAGCCCGCCCTGCATAATTGGTTTTGCGAACTTCATTTGAAGTTAATAATCGTTGCGGTTAAAATGTGCGAGCTGAATACTGAACTACCCTCGTAGTGGAAGAAACTTGCCGTCCTTCCCGACACTGAGCAAATAGTTGCCAACTTGGTCCATTCAACTATGCTGGAAGACCGACCGGGGCGGATTTATCAAAAATGTTTCGTAACACAACACACGTTTTGAAATAATATACTCGGTCTCGGTTAAAGTGTTCTGCAAGTTAGTCATTAATTTGCACACAAACTGATACACGGTTTCTTTCTTGAGACACGTCAATTAAACTTTTATATTTATCTACAATAACAATAAAAGAAATTCAAAAACTTTTGGACAAGCTTTTTAATTTTTTTGTTAATAGTTTCATGTTTTCCGCTTTGTAGTGGCGCTGCTGGCTGCGACATTGATAGAATGTGTAGAGCACCCTGGTCTCTGACTACCCCTCCGGGGTACAGGCGTGACTTTATGAATGTACCTATATTACGAAGCAAATCTAGGAGAATGATTCATATTTGATTGATTCATATTTGCGCAAAAAAATTTGTTTGCTCTACAAACTCTGTCTCTACTATTTGACACGCATAAAAAGTCACCATGAACTTCAGCCATCAGAGCCACCTTGAGACATTCAAAAGCCAAGTTCACGGTCAGAAAACACTCCACGTAAGAGTAAGATATCACGACCGCGGCCATCTTTAATTCATGGGGCAATAAAAGGTACGTAGGAACTCTGGAGCGGTACAAAAAGGCGCCTCGAATGCTAACACCATTTTCGCGAAGCTCTCCCGATAATGTGGGTAGACGAGGCGGACGGGGCACCGAATACGAATAGACGTTTATAGGGGTCACACCGAAAGAACGAATGGAGTCGAACACGACCGGATGTTACCGAACTAGCTGACTACGGCCGCAATAATGAGCCGGACCTGTTCGCGGACGTAGTGAGTGTTGTGTGTCGGCCCGCTGCGAAAAACTAAGAGTGACTTGAGGGTAGACCACCTACCCTCACTACAATAATTGACTGTACTCACCACTTCAGTCTACCCGTGACCACGGCAGCTGCAACGTTGCCGAAACGTCGGTAATTAAATTTTAACTTATAAATAGTCGCGGTTAGACTCGTTTAATATTTTACTATGTATGAGCATCGCGAGTCATTAAAAAATACGTATTAATGAATGAAGAATGAATTTTACGTATTTCGTGCAACAAGGTTCAACGAATTAAATTTTTAAATTTACATTACTTTCAAATTAAAATTATAGGTATTTAAAATAATATTTGAATTACATTGAAATTACGTTCACTGAAATAGAAAATAGTAAAAGTTAGATGAATACCTAAAACGCGCTTGCGCAACACAACGCTCTTTAAGATAACACTAGAGTGGGCTGTCAAGTTGCGTCAAAAGCGTTTTCAGATCGCTAATCTCAGACTTTTAACTAAAGATAAAATAGGTCTGTAATATTTAGCCAAAAAGAAAGTTAACGTACTTCGATTTTCATCGCTGCACTGTACCTAGGCAGATTTGTGAATTAAATATAATATACTTCATCGACTGCATTAAATTTTGACAAAATATCACTACGACATTGTAGTGACCGCACCGCACAGTATCACTTAGGGTGATGGTCCATGGCGCATCGAATTGAACTTTGTCTTGTTCGAAATCAAATATCCTGTACTATACTAATATGACTGTACCCGGAAGACTTTGCTTCTTTACGTTAGCTTTTAGGGTTCCGTACCCGAAGGGTGCCAAACGGGATCCTATTACTAAGACTTCACTGTCCGTCGGTCTGTCTGTCTGTCCGTCTCTCTGTCTATCCGCCTGTCTGTCACCAGGCTGTATCTCATGAACCGTGATAGCTAGGCAGTTGAAATTTTTACAGATGATGTATTTCTGTTGCCGCTATAACAACAAATATTAAAAACCGAGTAAAATAAATATTTAAGGGGGGCTACCATACAACAAACGTAATTTTCTGCCGTTTTTTGCTCGATATTAATAACGGCAACAGGTAGACGCTTCAAATATTTATAGAATATTTATTTCTATATTCGCCTCAAAAATAAATAATTTAATTAATCTTATACACACATCAAAAAAAGTTTGTGATCAATAGCATAAGCTCCTATAATTCTTTAAATTTAACTTTATCAAGAAAAATCTATGTTGTATGCTTTCTTTAAATAGGAATACCCTGTTTGAAACTATTTTTTATTATTTATTTTAAAAAAATTGAGCCATTAATCATAATGTAATTGTGATAGAAATTTCATAGAAAGAAAAATACTGTTTAATTAAACTTAAACAACAATTTATTATTAAAAGGTTAAATTCAATATAAAATAACTCCTCCCCTGGCTCGAACACATGTGGAGATCCTCCTGGGCATGCTGAGGATCAAGTTATCCAGCATTTCCTGGGGTAACCTATCCCATTCTTCAATAGCGGCTTCCCTGAGCTCTGGAACTGTCTGGGGACGTGGCTCACGGTTCCATACAGCTCGTTTAAGAGCATCCCACGCGTGCTCTATTGGGTTTAAGTCGGGCGAGCCGGTAGGCCAGTCTAAACGTGTGATATCGTATTCTTGAAGAGCAGCATTGACTCGTTGAGCTCGATGTGCGGGCGCATTATCATCGACCAGTACAAATTGGTGCCCATGGTTTACTCGGAATGGTCTGACGATATCATCAATAACAACTGTTTTGTACATGTCTGCTGTCATGTAGCCCCGATACGGGATCAAAGGCGTTCTAGCTCCAATCATAATGCCACCCCAAAAGGACACCGATTTTCCGCCTTGCTGAACTGTTCCAGGGGCAGTTCTTTGTCTTTCACGGTCGCCTGGTCTTCTCCAGACACGGACACGTCGGTTATCTGGATGAGTGCTGATTCGGGATTCGTCAACGAAGAGACAGTTTTGCCAAATGTTTTCTTCCTCACCTTCTTCATTTTGCCGAAGTCTAGCCCACTGCAATCTTCGTTGTTGACGTTGCCGGGAATTGAGCGGAGCTTGCCAAGACCTCCGTGCTCGTAATCCAGGCAAGCAATTGCGAACGGTCTGCGTGCTAACTTCAAGCCCAGAGGCGGCCCTGACTTCTGCTTTTATTTTAGTGGCGTTGATTGTTGGATCACGGGCTGCCAGCAATCTAATATAGCGCTTTAGGGCAGCTGTCAAAACAGTTGGGCGACCGCTGCGGGGTCGGTCAGCTAAATTCCCCATTCCGTGGTACCTCTGCAACGTAGCCACGACACAGGATTGGGATATAGCAAGTCTGCGTGCTAGTACTCTCGTGGTGTATCCTTCTTCCCTCAAAGTTACTAT
The DNA here is from genome assembly GCA_963969515.1 of Yponomeuta evonymella. Classification (NCBI taxonomy): domain Eukaryota; kingdom Metazoa; phylum Arthropoda; class Insecta; order Lepidoptera; family Yponomeutidae; genus Yponomeuta; species Yponomeuta evonymella. The sequence continues at coordinate 5,487,129 of OZ018354.1, forward strand.
TCTTGTTCGTAAAACCTCTGATAATCCTCTTGGCATTTTTTCAATCACAACTTTCCGCAAAAAATATCTTGAATCGGTTATAATTGACTAAATCAGATTTCTGAATGAGCGTAAGCTAGGACTGAAAGCCTTTTAATATGAAAAAACAACTGAACTGTGACATGGTTTTGTGTTCTAATTTTTTATTTTTAAATAAAGAATCTAAAAAGAAGAAAAAATCATAATATAATCTACAGTAACAAAAAAGATTTCAGTTTTTCAAAGTGATCGCAAACTTTTTTTGATATGTGTATATAAAAATGAATTGCTGTTCGTTAGTCTCACTAAAACTCGAGAACGGCTGGGCCGATTTGGCTAATTGTTGTTTTTATATATTTGTGGAAGTCCAGGGAAGGTTCAAACGGTGAGAAGAAAAAAAACGGTTGACGTCGGTGATACGAAGTTCACGGGGTCATCTAGTATAAAACAAATATTTAAGTGGGCTCCCATACAATATAGATAATGGTACGGAACCCTTCGAGTGCGAGTCCGACTCGCACTTGGCCGGTTTTTTTTTATGTAAACGTCCCGCTGCAGGGCACAAGTCTTCTCTCAAAGACAGATAATATGAGTATTACTACGCGTGGCCATCGTGAATTTGCAATTGTACGGGCTGAGGTATGTGAACACTTCAAACAGTCAGGTTTCCTCACGATATAATAATAACTTCCACACAATTCAATCGCTTGACCTGGTCCCAACCTAGGATATCCTGTGCTGTGGTAACCAGGCAAGGACGTCACAAACATAAAAATCCACCTAGACTGAGGCCTTTGCGCAAATGTACGACGGCCCCCAGTAGGAATCGAACCCTGTTCGATCTCTTTTCTGGTAGCTAAGCGGCTTAGCGGCTAGATTAACGATAGGCAGTCGTTGTTTCTTTGTTGATGTTTCCCTCACAGTATTTTTTTTTGTTTACCCTAACTTTTACAGTTGTTTACCCTAACTATTATGTATTCTGTGATAAGAGTAGACTACTCGCGCTTATATCCCTAATAAGCAGTAGGCACACCGAGGTTGCAACGGACCTAATATCCTCTTTCGCTTCATCAATTCTGCATGCATTGCATATTTGGCACAATCGATCAATCAATCAATATTTATTTGCAACCAAGTGTGGTGTTCATTACAAAAAAAGAAAAGTCGTCTCCAGGTCATGATCTCTGATGTCTGACTTCTGGTCATGATCTCTGGATCTTTGAACTGCTTTTCTTAATTCGAAAAAGTGGGGACTGGGTTTGGCTACGAGGTCATAAAGATGGCGGTTGAGCTATATAGTTTTTGGTGAATTTCTCGAGGTCTTTTACACAAAAATTCCCATTGCAAAACTCAATTAATAGGTACACTACAGACGTTTCATGGACATAATAGTTGAAATAAGTAGCATAATAGATCATCAGCCCACCTCTGGTCACTGCTTGGTACAGGCTTTTTCCCCATCACGCCATCTTTCATGGTCTCCCGCCATTCGCATCCACCGAACCACATTACATACAGCACGGCTCGGCCCAATGCGCAGGAAATTCGTTCAGTGTGTGTGCCCCTCAAAAGAAACGGCTGTAAAATCGGTGCCGCCTTCGCAGTGCGGGATTTGATTGAGAGGGAAAATTCTGTTAAACACGCCTCCCTGCTTGCAGCGCGATTGTGGGAAGCTCTTGTGTTTGTGCTCTGAGTGCTGGATTTTACGCCTTTTTTCTCTCACCGCGCCGCGTGTGCATCTTGCGACTGGTTTCGCTGATTCTGCAGCATAAAAATAGGCGATAATATTGAGTATTGGTATAGTTACAGTCTGGTGAAGGCGCAAGGCCTGTGGCCGGGACGCGTGAAAGATGCTGCACCGAAGAGTCCAATTCTTAAATTAAATTTAATAAGAAGTAGCTTTTCGTTTACCTATTTATATTTTTTTATCTTTTATTTCAGTAATCCAGTACCTACATTGCGATATAAAAAAAAATTCGCCGAACTGCGTAGCAGTTTGTTGGCAGATAGTGGGTACCTAGTAGGTACTTAAAATTGAAACTACAATCTTCATTTCATAAACATTCACAAACCTGCAAGTACACAATCTGAACTTATTTTGGCAATCTCCTTAGCAAGGATCAAGCCATAACTTTTGGTAGAGTCAGCTCTACCAAGAAGTTAAGCACCTACTTCACTTGAATATCATGAAGCACGAAGACGCAGGCTGAATTAAATGGTGCACAGTACATGTACCTTCTTTCTTTGTAGGTACAGTCGACAGCAGCTCTATCTTAACAGGTTCGTTGCAAAGTCGTCGTGATGTATCTGAGTAACGTTCAAGGATTTAATTGTTGACGTGCTATCGACTCTACAGGATTATTTCTAAAATGCGCAATTCCTGACATACTACAGTTAGTTTGTGTCAGATTTTTTTTTTGACAAAACAGTGTATACATAATAAATTTTATCTACACTCATATCATAATCTTCAAATTAAGAATTCAAAGGTAAACACATATTGACAGGCTTTAAACAATACATAACTTTAAAGAAAATTTAAAAAGAAGTGTAATATAAAGATCAGATTCTGCACTTTATGTTACAGTCATTTTTTTTAAAGTGTTGGTGTGATCACGAAACAAAAATTAAGTTTTTTTTTTTAATGGCAAAAGTTGACTATTAAAAAACCTAATTTCATTTTCGTGGTACCAAAAGTGCAACTAAAAATACCTAAAATTGCGCGCGCAAAGCTGAGTGCAGACGATTGAATGTCAAGATACTTTTGTCGAATTTGCGCCATTTTGTATCAAAAATTTCATTATGAGTGTAGATAAAGTAGTGTATGAGACTGCACATAACTTGGTATTAAAACTCGAGCGAGATTTTAAAAAACGAGCCTTGGCGAGATAACCCTCATTATGTGACAGTCACATAAACTACTATTATGAATCTTGCACTAAGCACGCTCTATCGATGGCACAGCATTTAATAAATTATTTTCCTACACAGAAGAATGTATATTCTATTGAACACATATTATTTTAAATATTATCTACAAAAAAAAACGCTACTACAAAGCAGAAAAATCACAAAAATTTCATAGAATATGAAAGATTTACAAAAAAGAATTCTTGTGCTGGAACAAATTTATGTTATGTAAACACAAACACAAACTCCAGCTGGAGTACATCAGGAATTGCCTGTTCAAGAAATAACCCTATATACCTAGATATACTTAGTACGACACGGTGCGTGAGCATGACCCATTTAAACAAAGTGCAATCCTCAAACAATAGTTTCACCAACTGAAAATGACTCCGAAACGCACTGGAACGAGCTCAGTCGTATTTCTTTTTAAATTACATCGAGCGTTTGGCTATTACGGGGCGTTTAGTGATGTAAACTGATTGTCGATTTGTAGCAGCGGTATTTTCCAATTACTTTCTTTCCTAACCTGTTCTTTGGAACTTTTATTATTTTTTGTTTTTTTGCCAATGTCAATGTGTTTTTCTACAAATTGCACTACAAAATGTAATAGGTAGAAATTGCTATACAAAAAATAATCGATAAGTTTTTCGATCGGTTTTTCTGAAAACCAGTTTTTTACCGGTTTTCTTAGAACTGGTTCACATCACTTTTTGGCAGGGACTTTTTAGGGGGCGCGCACGTCACGTGACGCGCGCTGTTTCCCGCCGAAATAACATGATGACACAGTCGCACGCCTTGTTTTTGGCGGGAGTACGCGAGTTGGGGCTTTTCCCAAGGAGTCATTATCAGTCCTTCATCGGCTGTCTTCAAACAGCCTATGAAGATCTGATGCATGAATGACCGGGCAAGTGTGAGTCGAGAGTCAGACTTGAATGAAAAAGTAAATATCGAGGTACATACCCGATATTATATTCATTATATTCGTCAGCACATCAACCTTCACATCAATGCACTTTACTCAGTTACTTAATACAATACGGGGAACTTTGCAATTAAAATTTAAGGTTGACCTACCGTGAAGGTTGTCGCACTATGCCTGTGTGAAAATACTACCAGTCTTATTTATAAAAACACAACTCCTTAAAACACTCCATAAACGCTGTATAAATATTCAGTTTTAAGGTATTTCCCTTGTCTGTGACAGACTATTTATGCGTCGTTTGTGGAGTGTCCTAAGGAATCATGATTTTATAAATAACACCGTACATTTTAAAGTGCGCCGCCTAAAAAAACCTCTGCCGTAACATTATCTCTCACAGCTAGGTACCCTTAAGTATAATTGACTAATGTGGCAGAAATAATTTCCGGCTTCTTAGGAGCGCGCCGCTACGCTACGTGATGCTCGCACTGATATCATTTAATTTTGTCGGTGCGATATAAAACACACACCTCCTGACCCCTGACACAAATATTTCGCAATTGCTCCAAAGTTACGTGGCGGTTGTTACTTGCGCTAATGTCGAATTGTCGCGCAGTGGTTCAATATCGAAAAACTATGGATATAAAAAAATAAAATAAATTAATAAATAACTTCCACACAACACAATCACTTGACCTGGTCCCAAACTAGGATATCACGTACTACGGTAATGAGGCTAGAACATCACAAACATGGAAATACGGGTATATTTCTGAGTGTATTCCTGACTGAGGTCATTTTTACAAATAAATTACGGCAGCTTCTAGTGGGCATCGAACCCACGACCTCTGTTTTAGGAACAACTACTGGTAAATTACTTTCTTAATAATGTTTGTTTCCGGCCTTTTCTGTCAGATGGATATTTTAAGAGAAAAAATACAGTAAAAAAATAGTGTTAAAGATTTTTGTTTGGCCGAAAACACATTTTTCTTACACCTTACAATGTTTAAGCGGTAACGGACACAGATAATCCGAAACGCGGGCAGGGAGAACGCTTTAGCCGATAGAGACACGCTTGTTTGACAAAAACACAATCCCTGAAGCCGGGTTATCACGATCTGAGTGCACTCGGACAGAGTGTGCTAAAGTGACAATGCTACTCGGGGCTGCAAGTGATGTAAATTACTTCGGCCAGATGTCGCTGCCTGTACGTAATACCAATGAATTACTTAAAATTCAATGATAATACTTACAAATTTACATTTATTTCTTAATCTTTTGCGACATTAGTATGTAAAATGATGACTTGCGATAACTCTTAATTTGTTCAGGCCGAGTGCTAGTATATGAAAAAGGGATATCGCCATATGTAACTGTAGGGCTATAGATAGGTTATCTATCAGTAACGTACTAGGCCCAAATATAATAATAATTTTATTATGACTCAATGAACAATCACTGCCGTTTAATACCGCTGCACAAATCAGTAACACAGTCAAGCAACCAAAGGCTGACATTACAATAAGTATCGTACATTTCAACAGAGGTTATCAGCGGTCCCGTGACAACCTCGTGGAACAGAGTGATAAAGTATCAAAGGATCAGACTTGACTGAGCTAAGAGAGGTTTGGATGAGAAAGGGAGAGATGAAAGAAATTTCGACAAGAGCGAATGTGGAAATACCGGTAGCTGTTTAAATACGAATACATATAATTTGATGGCTAGTCTAAATTGGAAACTCTTTTAGAATCTCCTTCACACTGGCAAGCTTATTGACGTCCGAATCATGTAATTTCCTTTTATTATTTATAAGATAAGATAAGAATATTCTTTATTGTATACCGGAAAAAATGTTACACAAACAGCAATGACAAAAGAAAAGATACAATTGGCGGCCTTATTGCTAATAGCAATTTCTTCCAGGCAATCTCATATCGGAGAATTTGCCGAAGGAGAAATAGTCACGGGTAGTCGGTGCAAATACGAATATTTATAGACATACATATACGTTATAATAATAATAATAAGCTTACATATATATAGAATAGTATATATTACATAAATTAGCAGCTTATAACAAGTGTGTGATCTGGACAACAAAAAAGCGATATACCTACATAATTATATATGGTGAGATGGATCGAATTAAATCCCTGAATCTTACGGAAGGAACTTTAAGTGATTGCATGTGATAACAAATATTTTTAGTGTATGAGAAAGCAAGGGTAAGGACCACGAGTCCATAAGAATGAGTGTGCACTGTAAGTACTTATCCTTCTATGTATTTTGTGTCGTATCGTACGCCAACTGAGTGACTGTGATTGTTTGCAAACGAACCTTAATTAATAACCTTAATAAAGACTACTGTATGCCGCAACTAGTCTGTAGCTAGTACTTACGTAAGTATGCTAATGTAAACTGAAAAATTAAAGATCAAGTCGCGAAACAAACTAATTGGGTTTTGAGGAAGATTTCGGCAATTCCCTCAAATCTCTTGAGATATCTGTGGCAATTCCAGATAAGGAGTTCATAAGATCAAGACAATAAAATTTCTCTATATAATAATGTACAAATAAGTCCAGGCGACATCATCTCAAACTTTTCAATTATGTTGCATATTGGAGTCGCCCGTAAATCGGTAGCGTCGAGTGCACACATTATGTAAAGGTCGATGTACTATCGATTACCCAACTTCTAAACTAAAGTAAAGAAATACAATTGGCCTTAAGTTACTTTTATATTTAGGGTGGTATTGGACATGAAACGGGAGTACACTTCTAGAAAAACATTGCTTTAGTTCGAATCAAATCGCACAACCAACCTTCAGGAATGCCACAGCAAAATCTCCACAGGATCAGAAATCTCAACGGAATAAAAATCAAGCACTTCGGTAAGACGCCACATAGCTAGGCCTACCTAGAAGCACTGCCATTTACGAATTCCCGTTCGATTTTTTTCCTCTCCCTCGAGCAGGGCTGCGCGCGCGCAACTGCGGCGCGGTCGTGCCCAGGGACTGGACGCTGCCGCCATGGCCTTTTTCGGAAGTGGTCCCGGTCGCGAAATGTTGGCAACAGAAGACCTGCTTCACAATCGAGCATGGCGATTTTCATTGGTTGTAATTCGAAGAACATACACAGGTATCTTGTTTAAATCAAGATGAAACAGGCATTTATCAGGCAAGCACACATCTTAGAACCCCGTCTTCGCTTACCACCAGACGAGACAAAGAAGTGAAGTGCAAAATGAAGTGCACATGGTTTAATATTCTATTTGAGCTGTGTTAAGATCAGCCACGATAGCGATTCAATAATCGAAACAGATGATTGTGCTAATAATCATATAACCTTTGATTTCAGACGCTCTGAGAATAAATATGCGAGATTTGACAAATGAATCCGCTTTTATGGTTGCTATATTGTATGCGTCAGTGAGGTCAAAGGTCAAAATATATTTTTCACTTCTCATGCTCTAAAAGTTCGTCTTTATGTCGTGCGTAGGCGACATAAAGTCGCTTTTTATGCTCTAGAGCATAAAGTAAAATCTTCGTCGAAGACCAAGGCAATCGCTGCAACAGCCACACGAACATCTTTAACTTCATACAACAACCTCTTTATTTTATTTCGTTTCGTTCGTATTCTAAGACCAAGGCAAAGATACCAACAGCCAAAGTACACAATAAAACTTCATGAAATAAACTTATAATTTGTATTTCGTCTCATTTATTATTTTTTATATTTGTTTATTTTTCAATTTAGTAGATCAGTATAGTATTTAAGCCATAACAACAACTTATCATAGTTATAAAAAGAAAATGTTTTTATAACTGAGCAGTATGTAACGACCTTAAGTCAGGTGTCACGTCCCTACAGAAAAAAAAAAGAAAAAAAAGTTAATTGGCGGGAACCATAATTATTTTTTCATTGTAATATTTGTGTTACAACTTAAAATTGTTTTTTGATTAACGATAAATAATGTCGTCAATCGAAGTGAAAAGTAGAGTGTACAACTCGTCCATAAAACCCATTTTACACTCGACTTTATATCTATCCTCGCTCGCAAGCTCGCTCGGATGGATAAACGTCTCGAGTAAAATGGTGCGTTTTATGCACTTGTTGTACAATCTACTATTTCATTACTCATAGTCGGAAACTGGCTCTGAAGTTGCCTAAGAAGCAGGCTGAAAGTAATACTTTTCAGCCCTGGGGAGAATCATTTTTAACTGACAGCTGTCAAATTATTAAAAAAAACTAGTTTATTTTCAAATTTCCAGCGAAAAGAGAAAAAAAAGGCGGGAAAGCGGCAATCTGATCGTCATTTGTTTTTTTCGAGTTGTAGAGTTTTGTTTGTACTTCAGCTAATTCATTTTAATATTTTTACTTTACTTATATTCGTAATGAAAAAAAAAACACAGTGTTTACCTCGGGTGAAAGACTTATTTAGTCCAAACCTCGTTTCGGGACTAAATAACTTACTTTCACTTCTAGGGTCACATGTGCTATTTTATATTTGGGATCTCAAAATATCACCATCTTTTAAAGCCGTAACTTGCTCCAGTGTGTCCTAGGTGCTGTAAGATATTTGCAGCCTAAACATAAGGACTATCAACGTTACAAAAGACCAGCCACGTGACGGCGGCAGCATTATTTCAATCTAAAATAATCCTTAAACTTATTTAAAAACTGGCCAAGTGCGAGTCGGACTCGCGCACGAAGGGTTCCCATTATCTATACAACATTTGAATATTTCAAGCGTCTACCTGTTGCCGTTGTTAATATCGAGCAAAAAACGGCAAAAATATTACGTTTGTTGTATAGAATATGCCCCCTTAAATATTTATTTTATTCTGTTTTTAGTATTTATTGTTATAGCAACAGAAATACATCATCTGTAAAAATTTCAACTGTCTAGCTATCACGGTTGACGAGATACAGCCTGGTGACCAGACAGACAGACTGACATACAAACAGACAGTGGAGTCTTAGTAATAGGGCTTACCCTTTGGGTACAGAACCCTAAAAATGGTTTAAGATTGAAATCGTACCGCCACGCACGTTGCCGGTCCGTTGTAAAGTGTATAGACCTTTAGCCAACTTCCACGGGGCGCAGGCCTTAGCTGAGACGCCAATATTAAGTAGTGAGGCACGTTAAAACTTAAAATTTTGTTACTTTCTTACTGAGCAAATTAAAAAGGAACCTTTAGGAATCATTCGCATAGGCAACGTCCGAGTAATGCTTCTGTCGCACAAGCAGTTCCACAATGCCGTCTCAGATTGTCGTTCAAACGTAGCGCTGAGGAATCCGCCCGTGACCATACGGGCTTCTGCGATGCGGAATGTCAGGGCTCCCATAGTGGGCGACGGGAGACGTTCCCTGAGCGTCATGTAGTAAAATATTACTTGAATATGGAAACCGTTCTGCGGAAATTAAAAACTGGAAATAAATCGCAGAACAGCAGTGGTTAAAGTGCACTTAAAATCATTTGGTATTCGACATGAAAAATGAAATAAGTAGGTACCTACGGGTACAAGGACCATAAAGAAGTTATACTCGGAAACTTGGTTCTTTAATGCACACTGAGAATATTTTTATCGTTGTGATTATTTCAAAGCCAGGCACGGAAGACCAAACATTAAAATAAACTTAGTAAACCCATAACGTGACATTCAAATAATGAGAAATCTGTTTCTAATCTAACACTTGTGCTTCTGAGTCCTGGAATTCCTCTTTAAGAGTTTTATCTTCTTAGGATTTCCAGATTACCTCTCATGGAAATGAAAGAGCGGGCTCTCAAGTCTACTACTAAACTATTATTTCTAATAAAAACCTATTTAGAGGCTAAAAATTCCACCCATGCCGGAACTTGAACCCGCGACCTCTGCTTGCTTCGGCCAGATGTCGCTGCCTGTACGTAATACAGATAAGTTTGTAAAGAGGCTGGAAATTTCACTGATGCCTGCACTTGCCCATTAGCTCAGTTGGGAGCGCGCTGGCACGGTTAGCCAGAGGTCGCGGGTTCAAGTCCAGGCGTGGGTGAAATTTTTAGCCTCTAAATAGGTTTTTAAAACTGTCCTCAGCACGAGTTAGTGCAACAAAAAGAATATTATTATTTCTTATGTTTCTCATGTATGTTAGGTGTGCCATAAAGTGTACATAACGTAAGACTAACATAAGCAGCAGGTATTCTCAGACGTCCCACTGCAGGGCACAGGCCTTCTCTCAGAGATAAGGTATCATAATCACCACCCGTGACCACCGCGAATTTGCGATTTCAGGCGCTAAGATAATATCTCAGACACCTGGGTTTCCTCACGATGTTTTCCTTCTCAGCAAGTGGCTGCGCATTATGATTATGGACTACGTGTTTAGTAGAATCAGGCCCTGTTTTGACCCTTAGGGTAAACAGTCTCTTGAAGCGTCAGTGAGTCGATAAATACCTATCTTGTAGCGTCATGTGATGTCGATAGTCAAGCGATAATTTTGTTATCGCTAAAACTAGTTGCTGGTGTGAAGTAGGAGCTTGAGTAGAAGGATGACTTGGGAGCACTCGGTTGCTTAGCAAATCTATCCTTTCTGTTTTTCCAATTTATGAAATTCTTATGTACCTTATCAGGGGAAGTATTTCCTTATCCATTTTAGTAACTTTAAAAAATTTGGATATAAACAAATATATCGAGCGAATGAGGGTGGAAGGGCCGGTAAGGGACGACCCAGACGGACATACTTCGACCAAATAGGGGATGTATTAGCAAAGGGCAAGATAAAAAGGACCCGAAACCGGCGTGCGTGCATGCAACGACTAGTGAATGTTGAGGAAGCGAAAGTGATCTGTCAGGATCGTAGCAAGTGGCGGTCCCTGGTCTCTGCCTACCCCTCTGGGATGCAGGCTTGAGTTTATGTTATGTTATGTAAAAAATTTGGAAAGCAGCTGAAACTGAAATAGTTAGTCCAGTTTGTTGATACTACCTAAATTTTGCGGAAAAAGAGTCACATTAATTTTAAAAGTAGATTGAGTATTTAATACAAGGCGATATGAGCCAAGGTGTTTTGTAGAAATAAGACTTATTTGTCATAATTAGAAGGGAGGGGGACCCAAAAGTGGTTAGAAAAAGCATCTTCATACCTCAGACTCGACATAGCTAACATGAGCAAGTCTTTGTCAACTTTGTCTACAGAGTAGATACTGGACTTACCCGAGAAAGGCGACATAGTCTACAACTGCAAGATAGTCAGCTGCACTTTGCGTGTGCAAGGCAATATCTGCGGAAGCCTGTCAGGTGTGAAGTATGATTGTTAGAGAGATGAGTTATGGGTATGTAGACTTTATTTCGCAATTGTGATAATCGGCCGCTTTAGCCGAGATAGAAAATCTTGCTAATTTCAGTCTTCAAAGATGCCAAATGGAACGATTCAATGTTGTTGGATTTACTATTCCGGCATTCATCTGGCATTTATTCTGTTTAGCTGTTTCGTTCCAAGTGAAACATGTGGAATAATAATAGAAATGAATAGGAATTGGACCGTCTGATTTCGCCAAGATATCCAAAAGCAAAAGAGGAGTCCCCATACAAGTAAAGCACCAACTTGTTTTACTTTCTGAGTTTTCGCTCTAGGTATCGCAAAAAACGCATAGGTGTCGAGCATGATGTGATTATAGTACATTCTCTATAGGCTTCTCTAGTAAACAACAAAATATAATAAAAACCGTGAGCCTGCCGAAGTCCGGATCCAGAACTGAATGATAGAAATTACATGTAAAATGTATTCGAAGCGACCCAGCGACTTTGTTGCTATTATTTTATATCTCTTAACCTAACATCTAACTCATATGCTGAAATCTGCGTCGGCAGTGGAGCATGTTCCCTGACGACTTCAGGCTGGTCATGGACCAAATTTATTACATAGGGTTCCGTAATCAACAAGGAACCCTTATAGTTTCGCCATGTCCGTCCGTCTGTCTGTCTGTCCGCAGCTTAGCACATACACGATAATTACTAGAGAGCTAAGATTTGGCATAGATGTAAGTACCTATTTATTTTCTTTCTGGGTACTTCCCCTCTACCTAAATTAGGGAAATATTGTGGGTATAAGAAGACCATTTTTCGATTTAGGGTTCCGTTTGCGAAATCTAGCTTCATAGCGCAATTTTCTGTCAGAGTATCCTTTCCCCCCCTCTTGTGAAAAAAATTAGGACAGTAGCACATGTAATGAACTTAAAAAGGAAAACTATCACGGCCAAGTAGGCTTTACAAGCTAGCGAGTAATAAACGACCAACTTATAAAAGGAAAACTCTGTTCGAATTCCATTGACAATTACTAAAGAAGTTGTTAGTTGTGTAAAACAGGTAGAAAACGCTGTTTCTACGGACACCTACGCTGCGCGTGGCCGACACGCACTTGGCCGGTTTTTTTTTAAGATTCTATAAATTAAGAATAAAGACAGTTTCACTTTCACACTATTACTAAATACGTAATAGTGTATTATGTGGTGGTATGAAATCCTCGGCGTGCAAGTCCGACTCGCACTTGGACGGTTGTTTCATTGTCCTAATTCAAAATACTACCTAAAGTAAGTAAGTAAGTAATTTATTTATTTATGACATAATAGTCTTATACTAGACTAAAACTAGGTGGTGACAAATTACATGTTTGGTTTATCATTTAAGTTATTTAGCATCCGCTGCTGTGCTAGGTTCATCACCTGTATTACAGCAGACAGCGCCTACTTCCTCCGTTAACAAAAACTACTACCAAAATTCTTACATACCTAGTTGGTTTTAACAAAAACTGTAAATTACTGTTAAAACAAAAGTATTATAAGAAAAAATAAGAAAAAGGGTAGGTATAGTGTTAGTGGACCTCCCTCAATGTGTGAGTAAATGAATGTGAGTGTGAGTGAGTGAGTGTGTGTAAGTGTGTGAGATCAGAGAGAGGGTGAGTACCGCAGCAAAATAAATACTTATATATTTTTGAAAAATAGTGGAATATGCAAAATGAGATAAGATGAGATTATTACTTACAGATCTCTAGGAGTTTCTCAGTTTCATCGTAAGATAATGATTTGAGCCACATCGAAACATTTCGTTTACACATTACTTTGGTTAATTTAAAGATTTCGCAGGATTTATTGATTTTATTATAAATAAATGGGCCTAAAAAGGGGAAAAACTTTTGGATAAAGGAGGTTTTATGCTTTATGAGCCGGGGACATACAGAGTAAGCTCTGCGCTTTTCAAGTTTAGATGGATCGAAAGGTAATTTTGAATGTTGCTTTAGAACAATGCTGAGAAGGAAGAGTTGACGAACCGACAGTACCCCACAAAATTCATAGAGAGCCTTAGTAGGAAAGCGGAAAGGTTTGAATGTACACACTTTCAAGACTGCTCTTTGTGCAACCTCAAGCTTTTTAATAGTGGTTTTGGCCGCTCCTCCCCACGACAAAATGCAGTACGAAATTATCGATTGACAAAGACTATAGTAAGTTTGTTTTAATAAGTGAGGTTCAAGAATATGGCGGAGTACTTTAAAAACGTAAATAAGTTTCCGAACTCTTCCACACAGCATCTCAATTTGGTCTTTAAATGAGAGATTTTCGTCAATTATAACGCCCAAGTACTTTATTGCACTAACATGTTCCAAGGAACTACATGAGCAGTTTGCCGTGTCCGACAGGGAGCATGTATGGGCTCTGAGGTTTCCAGCAATTAAATTGGTACCTCTAAGGGAAAAGGTTAAGTATTTGGTTTTAACAGCATTTAGCGTAAGCACATTGTCCCTTAGCCACTTGCATACTTGGTTGAATCCACGTTGGCTATGTTCGAGGGTATCTTTCCATGTTTTGGCTGTAAAAACTAGCGCCGTGTCATCGGCATACGAGATAAATTTTCCGGGGAAGGATTTGTGCAACAAGAGGTCATTAAGGTACACAAGAAAGAGGGTAGGCCCCAAAATACTGCCCTGTGGGACACCATAACAAACAGGCAGTTCAGCACTTACCTGAGTACCTAACTTAACGGACTGTTTTCTGTTTGTAAGATAGTCTACAAATAGGTTAAGTGGAGTACCTCTAATGCCAATGTTTTCTAATTTTTTTATAAGAATGGGGACAGAGATCGAATCAAACGCCTTGGCCAGGTCAAGAAAAATCGAAAGACATTTGTTTCCCTTATCCAGGTTTATGCCTACATGTTCGACTAGTTCATTAACAGCATCATCTGTAGATTTACCGCAGCGGAAACCAAATTGTTGCTCGGATAGAATCTTGTTGTCCTCGAGGTAGGATACTAATCTGTGGTTAATAACTTTTTCTAATATTTTTGATATAGCTGGGAGGATTGAGATAGGCCTATAGTTATTTATTAGATTTCTGTCTCCTCCTTTGTGGATAGGAATTACTTGGGATCTTTTTAAGTCATTCGGAAATATACCTAGCTCTAGGCACTTGTTACATATATAAGTAAGTGGAGTCACAAGTTCGTTCCTATTTTGTTTTATCAATGAGTTTGCTATACCATCCCATCCTACAGAACACTTATTCTTGAGACTAAGTATAATTCCATCCACTTCATCTTCATCAGTACTATCCAGAACAAAGGATTGAAGGGGGGCATAATGTTCATCCGTATCCTTATTCGAGTTAGGTTGTTGTTTAAGTAGGTCCTCCGCTAATAGTTTACCCACATTACTGAAATATGTGTTTACGTTATTAAGTGATTCCTCGGGGGAATTAGATACTGTAAGTAATTCTTTAGGGTAGTTCTTAGCTTTATATGTGTTTGTTATGTTTTTTATTGCATCCCAGATTTTTTTATTGTTTTTACCAGCATCTTGTATTAGATTTTTTTCATAGTTACGTTTAAGTTTTTTTAAAAGTGAAGTGCAAAAATTTCTATAGCGTGTATAAATATTTTTTATTGTATTATTATTTGGATCAGCTTTTGTTTTTTTGTGTAGCTTGTCTCTATGTTTTATGCAGCGAACGAGTCCGGGTGTGATCCAAGGCTTAATGATTTTTTTACGAGACGATAGCTTAATTAAAGTAGTGTGTTTGTCAATAGCGTCTGTTATTTGATTTATTAGGTATGAAGTCATATCGTTGGGGTCATTTGAGTCATAAATAGGGTCGAAGTTAATGTTCTTGATTTCATCCCGCAACGCTTCGTGGTTAACATTCTTTAATGTTGTAAAATCGTGAGTGCGGGGAAGTTTCTTGCTAAGGCAGAGAGTTGTAGTTTTGTGGTCAGTAGTTGAGCTCTGTATGACTGTAGTTAAAGAGGGGAGTTTGGTTTTTAGAAGGACATGATCGATACAAGAGTCACTAGCATCTCTGGTGACAAAGGTATGAGTAGGTATTAAACCATGATAAGCTGCCAATGTTAAGTAACAATCTTTAGTGGAACTTTGGGTCTTACGTATATCAATATTTATGTCACCCGTTAGTATAACATTTTTAAAACTGGCGAGACTAGATACTATTTTATCCAAAGATGATAAAAAAGGGTCTATGTTTTGATATGAAGGTGAGCGGTAGACAGCAATGATTGCTGTATCATTGTTACCGAGCTTAATTACAAGTGCATTGCAATCCGTAAAGTCCGGTTCTTCAATCAGGTAAGTAAGATTGTTTTTAATATAGACAACAACTCCGTCATTTTGAATGGGATTTTTGGTTGTAGAAAAAGAACTATAACTGTCCAAAGGGGGGATTGAGGTAACATGAGAAAGCCAACATTCTGTTAGAATCAACAGATCATGTTCCACACCCAATCTGTTGAGAAGCACTTCAAAGTCTGACATGTTACGATTAATACTTCGGATATTTTGTGTGAGAATAGTTACGCTATCTTTTTTTGTGCGAAACAAGGACTCGTATTGATCCACTTCGCATTCAACTGCATGGAATATATTAAAATTGTCCAACTCCTTGGACAAAACGTCTGCATTAGCCATATAAAAAAGGCTGGAAGATAAATGAGCCACTAGTATCATCATGAAATGAGCCGGCGCAATCGTAGATCTTTGTTTGTGTCGAAGTGATAGGTTTGTTATGGTTGTAAAAAAGGAAGGGATCGATAATATACAATAATTGTATGGAATTTAGCAAAGATAAAAGTCTTGGAACATTTAAAAATTTAGAGAGGTAAGTAATGGCTGGAGTACGGTTGGATATGCATTTCAAATAGTTTTTTTGTGGAGAAGTATGTGTGGTTATTTGTGAGATATTTATGTGTTGTGTAATTTGTATTGTGAGTTTTATTAGATTGTATTGTAAAAGTTTGTGTTGTACAGTTGTACCATTTGGCTTAAAATTAAATAGTAAAATTATGAAGTTTCGTTCCTTATTTCTTAGTCATTCCGTTTTCCTTAGAGCTTCCAAGTCATCAGCAGCTTTAATTCTTATTTGTGAGGAGTTCTCCACCTTTCTCAAATATACGACGCCATGAGAAGTCCAGCAGAAAGCATAATTATATTGCTTTTGGAAATTTCTAGCTAGATGGAATAGCTTCTGGGTCTTCATTGTGAGCATTTCGGATATATAAATGGGCTTAGTTTGTTCTTGTAGCCCTAGATGGCTGGTGTTTAGTTTTTCACCCGGTTTCTTAGACTTGTTAAAAGTTTTGACTCCAGAAATGAATTTTTCCTTCAGGATAACAGTCGTAATTTCAGCGACGATCGGGCTAGAGGGATCCTTGTTTTTTGTTCTGTAAATGTCCCTTACATCATGACGCCCGACATCAACATTGATCGATTTCCCAATTGATTGTAATTGTAAGATAAGATCCTCTTTTGTCTCTCCATCTTTTTTTGGAATATTGCGCAACTCTATGGCTGAGTTTCGGAGCTTTCTTTCGAGCAATTCCACTTTATCTTCCAACTGTAGAAACGCCCTCCTGTCTTCCTCTCGCTCAGATTCCAGTTTTGTAATTTTAGTTACAAACTGATCGTATTTATTTGACATGTGTTCCACGCTAGCTCTGAGTTGGGTGTTTTCTTCGGTAAGGCTATTTATAGTGAGCTGCAGTTCCTTGAAACGCCTCTCCTGCTCAGTGGACAAATTCTTTAACATTACTTCAATCGTGTTTATAATTCCTGAGTCACACTCTTCAAATTTCCTCTTCTTTCTCTCGTTGATATTGTCCATCATAGCACGGAGATCTGGGACAGAGCCATAATGCGTTGTTTGGTGTTCCACATCCGTCATAGGGACTGTTTTTATTCCGGAAGAAGAACCCTCAGTAGGTGTCTTTGGGATTGCAGGCGAAGCAGGAGGGGTGCGTTTAGTCAGCATTGTGGACGAAAAAAACAAAAAGAGAAATTGATAATCAAATTAGCGAGGATTCGAACTCGAGGTTGCGCCGCGAAAGTCAGACGTTGTACCGTAGGGCCACGAGTCGTTACGAATTAGATGCCAAAATACCAATCAGTATGAGGATCCTTTGATTTTGATCTTCAGTGTACTTATGAGCGCCTGGTACTTTAAGAAGTGCAAGGTGAGATATCTTGTGTCACGCTCACCCAAAGAAAAACTTGTCCAACACCACGCGTCTTGAATAAGTGTCACTGTTTATATGGGCCCCTATTATTAAGCACGACTTTATTTTGGAAACTTTTGAAATAACTTTAATAAATTGAATTAATACGAATCTGGTACACGTCTACTCAGTACAGAGGTCCGGGGGGAAGGGAAAGGTTTCAATTGAACAATTCTATTTCAGTATACAGAATATCACGAATCACGGCGATTGCAAGCAGTTCTTTAGCTTACCCCTCGCTCTGCATAATTTGCAAATTCAATTACACCCAACGATAAAACATCGACATTGTGAAAAGCGTTATTTACCCATGGATACCCAAGCGCAGCGCCGCGGGATCACACGAGAAACACAAACACGTTAATCCAACAGCAAATATGACTGTACGGCCATTGTTTAAGAGCTCTGCATGTATTTGAAGATTTATTTTAAAAGGTCTTTCTCGCTGACTGCGCAGAAAGTGTTACACTGTGTTTTATTACTGCGGCTTTGTTTCTGCCTGCGTCGTTTTTTATCCAATATGAGTAATATTATAAAATTTAAATTTACTACTATAAGGTTTAGGTTTCGAGGTATATCATCTAACAATAAGAGCCGAATTTGAAATCTCGTACCGTAAAATAAGCCTACTGAATCAGACATTAGTTTCGCTGTAGAACTTAGGTATCAGATTTTTCATACATTAACACGCAGCAGTAGTCGCCCTAGTCTTCATCGCTCGTCGTCGGTCCTTTAACTTCTAAGGGAAGGTAGGGCCTTAAACAAGATGCCCACTTCTAACTAACCGTACGCGGTAGCTTTCAGTTCAGGCCGTTCGGTTTCAGTCAGTTCAATTTCAGTGTTGATCGACTTGCAATATTGGGCTATGGATCTTTTGCAAGTGATCCTTAGCCGCCGCCTGTTTCGATTGCCCAATGGAGTTTATGTGAGGACTTATTTGGTTAGGGATTTGTTGCCCCGACGTTGACTGTGGCTTATCCAACGCCATTTTCTATCCATTATTTGTGGATATGCAGGTGTACGATTGGTACCGTCACGACCCTAACTGAATCAAGCACGATATAGCAGACAACTATAAAACCAAATATAGACAAAAAAAATTATAAACATGGGTGAAGCCGTTTCGGAGGAGTTGGATAACAAATACGAGATTTTAATATGTTACATTTTATCTTTTTAACATCCTATATGATTACTAGCGAGTTGTCCCCTAAAACATTGTAACGATTTCTCTTCTATCCAAAATCAAACTTGACGGCTGCACCGGGCAGCTACTGTACTACATGGTCAAAAAAGGAATCTTTAAAAATTTACATTACACTTCCAGAGTTCCTGAGTCCGAATTGTTTATGGCCAGAATATCCCCAGTCGCTCTAGTATCTGGGATAAATCTTTAGACGTAGGCTGACGCAGAGCTCAGTCCAAACCGCTAAGGCATTTAAACCAAATGGATTTGAGCAGCTATTACTTACCTTTCCGAGGCTCTGTATTCCGCACCTTCTGAGCACGTAATAAGCCTGTGATATATAATTCAGTGGCCAAAAACACGGTTGGCCGTTTATGCAGGGCCGTCCCATCACTCTTCACGGAAAAACACCTGTCGCGAGCGGAATGTGCTGACGACACGACAACCGGGAAGTAATACGTTAAGGATAAGCTTGAAGAGTTTTGTCATGTTCAGTTCAGAATTGAATGATTAAGATCTACAACAATCTGGAGATTGATCATCCGTACACTCTCTTACACGATAGTAATACAAACAATAGAAACAGCACAATTTTTTTCGAGTCAACGTTTCTACTCACTTTCTTGAAATATTCCAACTGTGGACCTAAAATAAAAGTGTGAAGTCCTTTTTCTGTTATACCCGATACGAGAAACAAACAGTTGTTCGTTGCAAGGACAAACAACAATGAGTTCTGTTTTGCGATGTTGGTATAGCCAACTTTATTGGTATTTTCATTTAACAACTGTATGCTTACACCTTGCACTCTTAATATTTTCTTAATGTTTAAGTACACAAGGAAATATTCATAAGGTAATTAACTTGTTAAGAACTGAAATCACTAATAGTGAAGATTTATTAAGCATGTTATAGCCTATTGAGTGCCTCATTAGGACGTTATTGCTTAATTTTGATAGAGTAGTGATGAAACGTGTCATCAATTGAAGGCGAACTAAAAAAAACAGCATAAATAAGACTAGAGCTGGCTTTTCCCCAACTCAAAAACTTTTGGCGATCAGGGCAGCTCTCGTGTCGAACGAAGATCCGAGTCTTGAACTCCAACGTAAAATCGGTCCTTTTGTATGGCTGCGAGACCTGGTTCGTTCGGTCAGATAGCTCACACAGGCTCCAAGTATTCATCAACAAATATCTCAGACAGATGCTGGCGATATTCTGGCCACAAACAATTCGGAGTGAGGACCTCTGGAAGTCTACCAATCAGATACCTGTCCATCTAAAAATCCTGCATAAAAAATGGCGCTGGATAGGCCACACACTACGCCGAGACAAGAGATTGACCAGATGGGCCCTCACGTACACCCCCTTGGGCAACCGAAAAAGGGGGCGAGGATCACCTGGAAAATATCTATAGCCCAAGAAGCCAAGTCGATTGGCATTCATGATCATCATCATCAGCCATTTGACGCCCACTGCACGACATAGGCCTACCTCATGGGTTTCCTAACCATGAGGGGGTTTTGTCATAATCGCCACGCTTGGCAGGCGGGTTGGCGATCGCAGTATGCAGTTGGAATCTCAGGAAAACGCTGCTGCCCGTCTTCTGGTAATGTATTTAATTAGTCGCCTTCTACGACATCCACGGAAGAAAATGGAATGACGCCTTCAGGATCGCTTCGCCTCGGATTCGCCTTTTAATCCGACGCTTTGGATTAGCTGCCGCGAACGACTGTCAGAAGTGGATATCTGTGGTTGATGCCCTATGCTCCCCTAGGAGTTAAAGGACCGAAGAAAAAGAAGAAGGAAAAACGAGCAAGGCCTAAAACATAATTGAAAGATTGAAAAAAACTCAAGGTCCTTTCAAACATAATAATTACAATCCTCTCCATTCAAGATCGAAAAGCATACAAAAAATAACAAGAAGGCGAACAGTTCCGATACAAGTCAATTCATCTGACCTTTCCTTTATCGACTCTCAAGCCGAACAATTGGTCCAGTTCTTAATAAGGAGCAATCTATTCGTACCATCGCTAACTGATAAATCATTGACCGCTATAACGTGAAAGACACCGTATGTTGGTCTAGCCAGAAAATGACCCAGAAGATAAAATTCTGTAAGCTACCGAAATATTTAGTAAATAGGTAAATACAGAGATGGAGGTTTACTTTTGCGTCCAACCAAACCTTGAAAAAGGAAGTGATGTAAAACGAAGTCGTTTAGAATATGTTCCTTCTTAACAAACTGTGGTTTGCTCTTTACTTACCCAGCCATGGAGAGAAGTTTCAGGAATCATAGTTTGATGATAAGTTCAAACTTTATGAACTCCGCTGGGAAGGCAATGTGATTCGAAATTCAAATTCAGGAGGGCTCTCCCAAAATCGATAAACGGGTGCGGTCAACACTAGACGGCTGGTCGCCGGTAACTCAATCCGGTCAAGAAGGGAAAACATTTATTCCCTCGCCCTTCCATACGTTACAACTAGCAATTTGCCCGGGCTGGGTTATAACGGCCATGACTTTCGGCGGGCGGCGCGGCCGTCACCATAAATTGTCTTGCTTTACAAAAATGTCTGCACTAATTAAGTTGGGGCTGGTAGAGTTTGACTAAAGGGTAAAGTGAGAGGAACAAATTGCTTGTTTCGAGAGAAGTTTCGCTTAAGAGTTTCATCCACGTTCTGCCCAAAATTCTATTCTGTTATAAAGTTACTTGCTGAACTTCTATATCGCAAATAACGCCACCTCTGCGCGGTTTAAGCTAACACATTTGAGAGGAGTTATAAAATGCAGGCAAGGTGAACGAACGGCCAATAGCTATGTACGTCTCCCTTTGAACTTTCCTCTGGATATTTCCGCTTCTCCGCTGCAATCGATAACAATATTTTCACCCGAAGGTGACACAAACTGCGATAGGGTTCGGGGGAGAAATATCTCGGAAGTTCCGCAGTACACAAGTCCTAGCATCCTCCGTTGCGGCAAAAATCCGCGCTCAAAATAAAGTGTTACGACTAGAAGTCGGGGCACGCGATATGGACCAAATATTATTTAGACGTGCTTTAGACAGAGATCTTGCTTTCCGACGTGCACAGAATAACGGTAAACGCTATAGAGGGGAGTTTTACATGATCAAGAGCGGTGTTGAAAGTAATAAGGGAGAACTCTACTTGTCTGACGTACAAAGTCGTCGGCAACTTACCAAAGTTAATTGCTCTTTGGCAGGCATGGGACATAATTGCACTTGCGAAGAATCCGTCAGATGCTCTCAACCGCTTCACCGGGAACGTGTGCGTCTGTCGCGAACACATTAGAACCCTCCTCCGTGATACATGAGCGGCTCCAAATAGGTAAAAAGGTTTTCAACATCTGCTCCCCCGTGCAATATTAAAAGATATACGAAGTGGGCGGAACTTTATAAAAAAAAATACGCAGGAAAGAAACGCGTCGCCTATTATACCTGCAAGGAATGCGTATTACACACGCACGCTCCGTTTACGAGTTGGTACTCATCTTTATTAGAATTGGAGTGTTTACGGTGCCTGTGTAGGAGGCGAAGTACTCGCGTTTGTTGGTATGGAAACTACTGAGCATCCTTACAAGTTCCTCTTCAGCCAATCAGAGTAGAAAAGCTGATATCAATTGTGAAAATAATTGATTGTTATACAAGCAACCGATTCGAACTGCCTAGCTCCGTAGAGACCAATGGAAAATCGCTGCTCTGGGCCGTCGTCGGCGAGTTCGGCCAATCCTATTACCGAAGCAAAACTCTGGAAATTCTAAACCGATTATACAGAATTGAAAACATTAAGTACTTTTCCCCAATGCCGGCGCTGCACCGAGTGGCAAATCGAACTTTATTTGCGAAGTTTTAGAACACATTTTCGGGCAGACCGTCGTCGTGATTATGAAGTCAAAGATAAAATTTGGTCGCGGATTATTTACAGGGTGCGCGTTATTTTGCACGCTTCGTAAAGGAGGCGTAGATTACGAAAGTTTGATAACTCGGAGTTTTCCGAGACAAGCGCGCCTTTTAAAAGGAAATCGTAACCGTGATCGAATTTGGCCGGTTATTGAATTTCACTCAGCCTGAAGGACTCAAACAGAATGTCCTTTAGACCTAGACTCAAAATACAAATACGGTTACAATGTTTGAAACCGTGAATGCGCGGTGGGCACGCCATATTAAAAGAGAAGGCCTGTAATCTGCAGTGGGGCGTATATGCCACCTTCAAATAAAAAAAACACTGAGATATTTTTTATCTGAAAATGGCCTACACGCCAAACTTTTTTAAAATTTTCTATTTCAAGTTTGTGGATGACCTTGGCTGGTTACCATAGCACAGGGTATCCTAGTTTGGGACCAGGACAAGTGATTGTGTTGTGCGGAAGTTATTATTACTATTATTAATTTGTCAATTGTGTGAATCAGCCATACACCACTATGGCCAATTTCATTAGGAAATGGGCCCGCAGCCATTGCCATTCTGTAACTGTCCATTATATTGCGTTATCCATTTGATTCCGAAATGTCAAAATATTGTACGTATTTCTCAAGACAAAGGTGTATTACCAATGTGTGTTGCCAGTCATGACTTATGGATGTGAGACCTGGTCGCTGACTATGGGCTTAATAAGAGGGCTCAAGATCGCCCAACGAACAATGAAGAGAGCTATGTTAGGAGTTTCACTGCGTGATCGAATCAGGAATGAGGGCACCCGCAGAAGAACCCGAGTTACTAATATAGCGAGAATTCCTTAGTTGAAGTGGTAGTCGGCGGGGCACATAGCTCGGAGAACTGACGGCCGTTGGGGCGGAAAAGTTCTGACCTGGCGACCGCGGACCGGACGACGCAGCGTGGGCAGGCCCCCCACCAGATGGTCTGACGACCTGGTTACAGTGGCAGGGGGTCGCTGGATGCGGGCGGCACAAGACCGGGAGGCTTGGAAAACTATGAGGGTGGCCTATGTCCAGCAGTGGGCGTCAAATGGCTGATGGTGATGATGATGATGATCGGTAGTTGTATGGTGTGATGATGTTGGTGATGATAATGATGATGGTGGTATGATGAGTAGGTTAAATCGGAGGAGTCCATACACTTGTCAAGTTAGGTAGTAGCACCCTGCCCACATCATAGAACTACAATTCGTGGTTTACTATGACAATTGTATGTATAATGCAAAGTCGATTAATAGACAGTATAACAAGTAGAAATGACTCTGCTAATATCCATCGAATTGTCATAAAATATATATATGTAAATTGTAGTTTCATGAAACGCGGCCCTAGCCTGCGTCTTGTAGCTGAATCTTCCTGTTTGTTAATCTGTGGGTTAAACGGCTTTGCAATGTACATCGAATCGTCATAATAAACTATGAATTCTAGTTTTACGAAACGCGGCCCTGGTCTACAATTTCCGATGGCTACGACCAGTTAGCAATGTCAGAACGCTGCCGACAATCGGTGATAGGGGCAGGAGGCGTCGGGCTCGTGTCGTGACTCACGCTCCGTTCGAAAGTGACAACGTGTGTGTAGGTAACTGATAGGCTGGGCTTGGCGATAAAACTCTACATTTATGCTTCTGTCACACACAGCGTCTAATCGCTGCGAGAGCCTACTCGCCGTGAGTATTCGCTGTGTGTGACAGGCTAATCGCTGCGAGTAGATTCACTCGCCGCGAGTTGAAGTCGCCGCGACTAGAATTGAGCATGTTCAATTTTAGTCGCCGCGAATGCGCACTGAACGGTTGAAATTCTCGCGTAGAACTCGCTGTGTGCGATAAGGAAGCAGCGAATTGTCGCTGTGGTCCTTGCGACTAGTATTCGCGGCGAGTGCACTGGCGTCGCTGCGTGTGACAGGCTAATCGCTGCGGATTCACTCGCCGCGAGTTGAAGTCGCCGCGACTAGAATTGAGCATGTTCAATTTTAGTCGCTGCGAATGCGCACTGACGGTAGAAATTCTCGCCTAGAACTCGCTGTGTGTGACAAGGAAGCAGCGAATTGTCACTGCGACTAGTATTCGCGGCGAGTGCCCTTGCAGCGACTAGTCGCTGTGTGTGACCAAAGCATTAGTTGGGAAATGTTGAAGTTGCGGTGGATAGACGGAGACGAACGAATGCGGAGGAACGGTTCTGTGAGCCAATAATATACTCCAGCGCAGGCACAAAACCGATTTGTCCTAAATCGCCTAGAGGTTCTATTCAATAGATTTACTTTAAGGCTGCGGTTTCGTCGGGCATGCTATCTTGCTCACACAATGTAACATATTTTGTATTTGCAGTAAAATGAGTACTTTTAAAAAATGTGTGTCTGAGGGTCTTGATAGATAGTTAAATTACAGAAATTTTTAATATTTCTTTAGCTATAAGTAGTTTTTAATAAAGAAAAGTTGTTTTCAAAACTATCAATTTTTTAATTGCATTTTCACAATCAAAAACTGGGTACAAGATAAGATAAGAAAAATATGTCTTGAATGTCCGTAATTGTATTATCTATCAAACAGTCAGATCACTTCTATCCAAAGTATACCTACTCATTTTATTACAATCACTAAAAATGTTAAATTGCGCAAGCGAGACAGCATGCTCGACGTAAAAACAGCCTTAAATGAACAATGAAAAATCTTCAGTCTAATCATAGGGCATGCGCTTAAGTCAAACTTTTACATTTTTCAAACTAAATCATTCTTAAATGTTAGAGATGTTAGCTCCGAAAGACGGTTTCGGTCTTACCCGCACAGTTTACATTTTTGTTTTGTATTTTTTGCAACCACCCGTAACTGTAACTAGGTTGAGTGCATGCTTTAATTTATTGAAAACTTTACTTTATGGTCATCATCATCATCATCACCACTTGACTCCCACTGCAGGGCACAGGCCTCCCTCGTGGTTTTCATAACCATGAGGGGTTTTGCCATAATTGCCACGCATGGCAGGCGAGTTGGTGATCGCAGTATGCAGTTGGAATCTCAGGAAGACGCTGGTGCCCGTCTCCTGGTAATTTATTTCCTTCAGGCGACTACCTTCTACGACATTCACGGAAGGAAATGGAGTGACGCTATTCTTAATCTGGCGCCAAACGGAACTGTATACTTTATAGTAGTACAACTTTATACTTAACTTTGATTATTTACAGATGCAATAGATCAAATCTCTCTAATGTTTTCCCTAATTTAATTTTTAAAAAATTGTCAAAGTACAAAAAGTGAGCCCAATACGATCAAGAGAAAATAAAAAAGGGCAGAATAAGATCGATAACAATAGACCCGTCAAATTTATAACTATACCTATACATAGAGAGCTGGAAGAGGTATTAAGCTCGCCTTTGTACAAATATGCTTATTGTGCAACAAAGAATTTTGTAATCTAATCTAATCTATAGCTATGTGAGAGCTAACGAGCCATTGAAAAATACAGTACAAATGAGTACCTTACACTTTTTATTTCTAAAAGCTAGTCCATAAAACTCCTAATCTATCCACTATTGTAGCTCCTATCTATACACGACAGTTAACCATAATTGATGCCACATCGGACACTTCCAGCTAAGCCTAGATCAAGCGGCGCGATTCTTCTATTTGAGCCGACTGATGATTAGCGTCATGACAAGTCAGTTAACGACAATTCGTGCTTAAGCTCGGTCACAAAAATACGGGCTGGGCATAAATAAAGACAGAAGCTTCATGTGACCTCTAATTGAGACAGTGAACCAGCTGCAACCGTGACTTCGCGTGACGCTGGGTACAGCCCCTATATTATGCGCACCAAATCCTAAAGAATACCTAAAGTCTTTCAAATTCAGGATTCCAGCAGGATTAAAATGCTGTTGGAAACGTCAGGAATCCGACAGGATTTGATTCGCAAAATTAGGCCGCAGGACTGACCGAACGAACGAATATGAGCGGTCGACTTTTCGAAGTATTTTCACTCTGCGAGTAGCACTTTGCAGTGGATTTGAACCAGCAACTGACAACAAACTTCGGTACCTTTCATTCTGTATCACAGCCTGGCCCAGACCGTACCTAATCTATTGTTCTGTTACGCAACTCTACTGTAGTAATTAGATTGTAGATTGACAAATACGTTGTACCGTATCCGATCGCAACTTTCTTTTTAGGGTTCCGTACTCGAAGGGTTCCAACCAGGGTTATATTAGGTACTATTTATACCTACGCTGTGTGTCTGTCAGTCTTACCTTTAAAGTCTCTCGAACCGTGAAAGACGATTGGACAATTTCAAATTTCAATTTCGAAATTGACATCAGACAATTTCAACAAAATGGCATTGAATTATTCAATGAGAATAGTGTTGTTATTTTTGTTTCCTTGTCTTTTTTTCCAATCGTAAGATCGGTAATACACATGCAAGTGTCAAACTTCTTGTGATTATAGTGCAGTCCAATATTATAACAACCAATAACAGAAATCAGCCAAATGTGAGTAGGACTCTAGCTAATGGCCCTGAACCTGAACTGAATGAAACAATACATTACGGCCGACTTGCACCAGTTTCTTAAATTAACCAAAATTCTTCGTACAAAAGTCGATTTAAGTGGCGACTTAACTGACAGTTAAGAAGTGGCGCAAGTCGGCTTAAATGCTTGAATTTTTACTAGCTGTTCCCCGTGACTTCGTTCGCGTGGAAATTTTTAAGTCTTTTTGTCCGGGATAAAAAGGCTGTGTGCTATTCCAGAGTATAATCTGAAGACCTCTTTGCCGAATTTCATGCAGATACGTTCAGCCATTCTGGCGTGATTAAGTTAGAAACATCCAACCATCCAAACTTTCGCATCAGAAATATAATTATCCCACTTTGTAGGCTGCGATGCATTTGCTGCCGAAGGTTTAATGTTAGGGGTGCAGTTTTTTTTTTTATCGAGTC
Source organism: Yponomeuta evonymella (assembly GCA_963969515.1). Taxonomy (NCBI): domain Eukaryota; kingdom Metazoa; phylum Arthropoda; class Insecta; order Lepidoptera; family Yponomeutidae; genus Yponomeuta; species Yponomeuta evonymella. The sequence goes on from OZ018354.1 coordinate 5,514,560, forward strand.
GGCGATGTTTTGGGTTCTGTGAAATTATTTCTTGCAGATTTTCCACTCTTTTAATTCTTTGGGAATGGGATATGAAAGAAAAAATCCAGAAACGACAGGCACATAAGCGTGTCTTCTTATTGCTTACAATAAACGCTTTAAGACTACGATCAAGCGATCTTCTAACGTTTTTCCTACAAAAACCCCAGGTTAGCACCTAGGCATTCTTGACATTTGGAGCTTCGGAAGCGGAAACGACGCCATTACAGTAACGACATGTGTGACATTGTGATGGAGCTCGGGGCTAACAAGCTTGGGCCACGTCGCGCGTCGTTAGGCCACTTCCAGCAGACAGATTGGCCTGTTGACCTACACGGGGCACTTTATTGTCCATTCCACACTTAGCCGTGAAAATTCGGTGGCGGTCTAAGGGCTTTTCAAGCGGATCACGTGATAAACTTAGCGTTTATACTCTCTACGCTTGTTTAGCGAACTTGCGATACAGTTTAGAGCATTTATTTAATAATTTTGCGAAGTTAAATGTGTTAACACATTCTGTAGCTACTCGCAGCGCCCTAGCAGGATTCTTGTTTGACACTTTTCATTAGTTACTAAGAAAGCACAGTAAATTTTATCCTATCTCAAAATAGGCCTTCAGTTTATGTCTCTAAAGTTTAAGTAAGTTTAACGCTTTATAATAAATTTTTGAGTTTCCCACCAACTGCTACGCTCTCAGTGCCAAAATCGGTGCCACAAGATATTGGACGGTTTCATGTGGTTTCACTCTGGGTCTCGATTCTGTTTAGGTGTTTATTATTATAGTCAAGGTGTGCGCGCGTAGACATAAAGTGGCGATTCATGAGGTTCCCATTGTACTACAAGCCATTAACTGTATCTAGGCCCTGGAAGAAAACCGTAACGACATGACATCTGCCTTTGGTGGCAACGTAGATATACCACAGGCTACATCTATGGTCCTGTTTTATTTATTCGTTTTGTCTGTTGTGTATTTAGTTTTCTTTCTGTTGTTGTGCATATTATGTTACTTGTCTGCTTATTTTGTTTCTTCTTCTTCTTCTACATAGGGAATACGGTACTTTATTGCACAACCTGTGCCGAATTTAATAAAACTACAATTTGAGGCACATTGTGTAGCAGAGTTTTCCTACTTGTGAATCTGTAGGTTATAATCGACTTTGCGATGTACGTCGAATTGTCGGTAAATCATGAATTATTGTAGTTCCATGAAACAGACCCATACAAAAGAATTACTAATTATATCTAGTTTCATACATTTACTTTGGCCGGGGGCTGTTTGAAAAAATAGTGATATCGTCGTAACCGTCCAATCGCGCAGCATTGTTTTTTTTTCAATGTAGCCTATTTAGGTACGTCCCACTGCAGGGCACAGACCTTCTCTCAGAGAGATAGAGTATGGGTTTAATCACCACGCGTGCCCACCGTGGACTGGCAATTTATTTTATTTTATTTTGTGTACAAAACAGATCACAACCATTACACGACATAAAAATAATAATGCGATTTGAGTAGATACTAAGTTGCAGTCTAAAGCATGCACACGCAACATCGCCACATGTAATTTTGAGTATCTTAATAAAGCATTAAATTTTAGGGATAAGCATTTTTGATAAAACCGTTCATCTCTATGAATTCAATTATAGGCGCTGAGGTATGTGAACACCTCAGACATTCAGGTTTGGTTTAGTTGCGGAATATTAATTTCCCAGGGAGCCTGGCCGTTAATTTGCATAGGACCCTGTTAGTTCGAGAGCCGAGTGCAGTCATGATCTTGAACTCGGGCCACGGCGGGGTATTGTCTTCACAAAAGCAAATAATCAAATGTGCACAAGCCATAGGTTGGCCATAGTATACCAGGATCTCATGAGAAATGGGGAAAATGAGATTTGGGAATGGGCACCCTTGGCAATTTGAGAAAAGTCGATAAAAGGTCTCCATAGTCGGCCCATCAAAAATGCCCGATTTTAACTTTTTGTTTTTATGTGGCATTGTTTTTCATAATTACCCAATAAATAATTATCCAGATCTTTTTCTTAGCGTGTCGATGGCAAAACAATTTTCATCAAAACCAATTTTCATTTTCACCGAATTATTAAACAGTTGCGGCCCAGAACTTTGCGACGCTGACTGCGTTATCACTTGCAATCATTAAGTCCTCCCGAGTGCATGTGGTACGGCACGCAGGACACAATGAAAGATTGTCCATCGTCTGAGAGGTACCGCACAAACAGTTCAAATTATCGCTGTCGGTCTATCCCGATTTTAAGTTTGTTTTTATATTTCCGTATCCAAAGGGTAAGGGACTCTATTACTAAGACTCCGCTGTCCATCCGTCCGTCCGTCCGTCTGTCATCAGGCTCTATCTCATGAACCGTGATAGTTAGACAGTTTGAAATTTTCACAGATGATGTAACAACAAATAAATACAGAATAAAATAAATATTTACCCGTACAATAAACGTGACTTTTTTGCCGTATTTTGCTCTATATTATTAAAGGCAACAGGTAGACGCTTGAAATATTAAAACGTTGTATAGAACCCTTCGTGTGCCAGTCTGACTCGCACTTAGCCGGTTTTTTTGTTATTTTATGCCACGAGACAAAACAAAAATTCAAAAGCCCGCTTTAAAATTGGACGATTACCATAGCGATATATCATTGGACTGGTAGTTTTATACGTTTACTAATGCTGGTACGCGAACGATGAAAGAATACGAGTCCAACAATATCGTGCAGTTACGGTAATCGTCTAATATGAAACCGGCCTTTGCATTTGGTGCTATGGTATGGTAATCATAAATCATCCATGTTTTTTTACGAATGACACGGCTGCGTTTTCATTTACTGTTGTATGGAGACTACTGTACTACATGAATGAGTAGGTACGTCAAAAAACTTGTAAACACTTTTAATGTAGAATTTTTATAATACTTGGTGTAAAATTTTAATGATTATTTTCTTGCTGTGTAAACTGCTTCTGGGTTGCAGCCCAGTTTAAGACTGATTATATTTTTTTACCTGTAACCTTTTAATTAAATAAAACAATCATGCACGTAATAAAGCAAACAGACCAAATACATCTTTGTCTTTAAAATTTAGAGCAGGAAAAAACCTCAATTGATTTCGTAAAGTTACTCGATCCAGACGGTTGGATCGCGATTGTCTGGCATGGTCGGTTTGACTAAGTTAGGGGTAGATTGCATCTACCTTAATCTTGCATCTGTACTCTATCGATCGTGAGGTTAAGGCTTTGCGACGGTAGCTGAAAATCAGTAAAATATGCTGAGATGCGGCCTTCTTGAGTTCTTGGCGAAGTCCGCGTCGGAACTCGTATTCAAAAATCACTCGAATTTTCGCAGTATCCATCTTTCTTGTCTAAATTGAATAACAAAAACAATTGAAAGTCGATATTCAAATGTTTCACATTTTTTAAAAAAAGAACATCATAGAAACCATTTGAAAAAAGTTTTATTCGAAAACCTCAAACCATGAAGATTCTATGTCAATTCAAAGAACCTATTGCAATAAAACGGCAATTTCATACTTTAACCCCTATTATAATGATTCCCTGATATTTTAAACACTGTTTACTTGTGGGCCAGGCCGACTGGAATGAAATACCTAAGTTTTTGTGCACTAGGTACTTAAAATAAAAAAAATAAAAAATATTATGTAATCTTAATCTTAACTTAATTTAAGTGCAAACCTAAAACTACATACACTTTTGGTACATTCGCGAAATTAAAAGTTAGTATTAGGGGTTAAAGTATGAAATTGCCGTTTTATTGCAATAGGTTCTTTGAATTGACATAGAATCTTCATGGTTTGAGGTTTTCGAATGAAACTTTTTTCAAATGGTTTCTATGATGTTCTTTTTTTAAAAAATGTGAAACATTTGAATATCGACTTTCAATTATTTTTGTTATTCAATTTAGACAAGAAAGATGGATACTGCAAAAATTCGAGTGATTATGAGGCACCCATTTTTCTTATTTTTTTATTTTATTGATTTGACGCAAGTGAGTCAATATTGTGGGTAAGGTAACGTTAAACCATGCCGCTAATTCCTGGGTAGTTTGACTAGGGTCGGCTTCCACTATCTCTCTTAATTCATCGTTATTCACCTGTGTGGGCGGTCTTCCTCGTGGCTCGTTCTTTAAGTCGAAATTTCCATCACGAAAGCGTTTAAACCAAAATCGCACGGTGCGTTCATTAGTAGACGCCTCTCCAAACGCAGCATTGATATTGCGGGCTGTTTCTGCCGCGTTAGTTCCCCGTCGGAACTCGTATTCAAAATCACTCGAATTTTCGCAATATCCATCTTTCTTGTCTAAATTGAATAACAAAAACAATTGAAAGTCGATATTCAAATGTTTCACATTTTTTAAAAAAAGAACATTATAGAAACCATTTGAAAAAAGTTTCATTCGAAAACCTCAAACCATGAAGATTCTATGTCAATTCAAAGAACCTATTGCAATAAAACGGCAATTTCATACTTTAACCCCTATTATTTAAGTATTTTAGTTTTACTTTCAACTTTGTATTTTAGGTGTATTTATTAAGTACAAATACTCGGCCGGAAGAGCGAATTCCTCCTAACACAGGTATAAACTTCGGAACTAAGTCAAATCAATTACCAGGAGACGGGCAGCAGCGTCTTCCTGAAATCCCAATCGCATACTGCGATCGCCAAACCGCCTGCCAAGCGTGGCGATTATGGCAAATCCCCTCATGGTCATGAAACCACGAAGGAGGCCTATCTCCTGCAGTGGGCGTCAAATGGCTGATGATGATGATGATGAGGTATAAACTTAAAAGGAGGATTCGACACTACTATTGTAATCACTGTAAAAAATAAATAATTTAGAATTTTGAATAATTTTGAGGTTATCATGGACCTTGCGTGCGCATACACCAAATCCTGAGTGATTCCAATCGTCTAACTGTCAAATTCCATACCAATTTCACGGTTGGACGATTGGAATCGTTTAGGATCTGATGCGCGTAGAACCTATAGGAGCATAACTTATGATGACAAATACGAGCCTAGCCAGCAGCTGAGATAATAGAAAGCTTATTTTGTGATGTGACCGGGCTCGCCTCGTCGTTCCCACACACTGACCATGCTGTGGGATATATTAAACATCCATGTCTGTCACAGGCATTAGTTGTGACATAGAGGTTTTAACAAAAAAAACCGGCCTAGTGCGAGTCGGACTCACGCACGAAGGGTTCCGTACCATTATCTATACAATATTTGAATATTTCAACCGTCTATCTGTTGCCGTTATTAATATCGAGCAAAAACCGGCAAAAAATCAGGTTTGTCCTATGAGAGCCCCCCTTACATATTTATTTTGTTCTGTATTTATTTGTTGTTACATCATCTGTGAAAATTTCAACTGTCTAACTATCGTATAACTGTATAACGATTTTTTTTGTATATTATTTGGTAGGTCTGAGAATAGGTCGTAGACTAATTAATCTAATATAATATAAAAATCTCGTGTCACAGTGTTTGTTATCGAACTCCTCCAACTCCGTTATGAATTTTTTTGTGTATATTTGGTAGGCCTGAGAATAGGTCGTAGGCTAAGTAATTATGGCAAAACAACATTTGCCGACTCAGCTAGCCTCATTCTAGTTACATTCGAAAGTGGGGGTTCTACTATCAATTTCAATTTCCGCTCTTACGGCATTGAATTGTATGGAACGGCTGACATTTTTTTCAGCCGTATATTGTATGGAGATTGTGTCACACCCTGTATTTAAACATCACGCCAAGCGATGTGGACGTGAAGACAATGCATTATATTGAATTTTCGCCGTAAATAGTTAAGTATTCAAATACCCAAGTGACCCTGACCGGTGCCACATTTACGAGATAAGGGAGTGATTATATTATTACATTATTTATCACATAAGACGATATGGGAAACAGAGATGAGTGAACAAGCCTTAATTTTTCATATTTGTGATTGAAATAAGGCTTATTTTATCTTACGTGAGGGAGAGAGAGGTTCAAAGGTTATTGAAATTGCAGCCTATATACGACCCACTGTAGGGTTCTCTCAGGGAGAGAGTATGGGCTTAATCACCACGCGTGCCCACCGCGGATTGGCGATTTCCAGCGCCGAGGTATATGAATAGCTCAGACTCAGGTTTCACCGTTAGCGAGTGGTATTGCTACTATAACTTCACAAACGTACATAACTTAGAAAACAAAGTCATAGGTAATTGCCCGCACTGGGAATCGAACCTGGGTCTCCCGCTTCCGAGTCCAATATTCTACCCACTAGGCTACCACCGCTGTCAAAGTAGGTAATGAAAGAACAGTCCTAACCTGACGTAACACCATAGACATTGCATAACGAACGTTTACCTATGTGACGCCTCTAACAAGCGTCACAGGAAATCCTTAACCAAAACATACATTGTTAAAGTGGCGAAGAGCAAAACATGAGCTTTGTCATAAAAACAAAGAGACACGAAGGTCCACTGCAGGTTGTCTGACGTGCCTTGAATGCGGAGAATTCAGTTTTAAGCAAACACATCTTTCTGCTCTAGGGCAAAAGCCTTATTTTATATTAATTTTCAGTCACCTGTTTGTAGACTTATAGGCTGTGAAACGATTATCCTGAAACAGCGTGCTTAGAGATTAAAGAAAACGTCAAAGCAACAATGCAACGATACAATGCAGTCTTAAAATTGTGATCTGAACGTTCTTCGTCTTCCAAAAGATGAGTGACGGTATTCCCATTTTTAGACGTATATGGGGTTTTTTAACATTATTGAGCCGCCTTTCTACAGCTTTCCTATTTCGGCGGGCGAGACATCAGCATTGTGTACAGAAAACGGTAGCGGAGGATCTTAACCACGGCGTGAGTCACGACTCGAGTATAATCAGTCGAGAAAGTCATACAAAATACTTATTTATTTGCCTGACATAACCTTGAGGGCACGGGGGTACGCCTACACGGTTGCTTTGTTCGGTGTTGCAAATATGTAAACTGCAAGCGTCGTGCTAGAAAACGAGGTCTAGTTGTGATCGTTGATGGTTCGATAGTACCAGATAGCGTATTATGCTTACCGACACATATCATTATTATTTCATTATTATTTCATAATGTCCGCAGCATTAGTGCGGACTCAGTGAACTGTTTTAAAAAATTAACATAACATACACTCACGTCAGTATCCCAGAGGGGTCGGCAGAGGCCAGAGTTTGCCAGGGCTTGACAAACCCTATCGCTTGATCAACATTAAGTAGTCGTTGCATGTGCGCACGCCGGTTTCGCGTCTTTTTATCTTGCCCTTTGCCAATAAATCCCATATTTGGTCGAATCATGCCCGCCTGGGACGTCCATTACCCGCCCTTCCACTCACATTCGCTCGATATGTTTTTTCCGTCAATCCTTCCTTCCTTTATTCTCTCGCAAAATTCCATTCTCACTTCTAGTCTGCTCACTACTGCCTCTTTCAGTCCACAAAATAACAAATTAGACTGGACAACTATATAAAAATCCAAACAAATCAAGTGCAGTGATAAGTGTAACAACAAAAACACATTTATGGTTTATGATGCGGAGATAGATGACAGCTTTCAATTTCAAAACATGGAGCAAAGCTTCTCAGCGTTAATGAATGAATATAATTGTCCTTATCCCAAAACTAGGATACCCTGTGTCTGATGTAAATACAACCAGCCTGAGGCCATTTGTACAAATCAACGTCCGGCAGCCTCCAGTGGAAACCCACGAACTCCGTCTGGGAAGCCAAACGTGTTTACCACTAGACAAAAACAAGGCAGTTGAATATTATACTATAATGCACTGATAGAATCGAGGCCCTGGACGGCGTCATGTCAGTAGAACATCAACCCGATGTTCCAACGATTAGTTAAGTCGATAGAGGAACTACGAATGCGGATAGCCATAGACCTTGAAATGTCATCGGAAGAGAAAAAGGCCAGTGTTATGGAACTTTTCTTTGCCTTTTTTTTACAAATTTGTCAAGGTCATCGTCTCAAACCCTTTTCTCGTCTACATTTTCCATTAAATCTATTATTAGCCTTTTCATCAATTTCTCTTCAGTTTTAATATACTTACAGTCCACCCGTAGTTAACAGCCAACACCTGTCAGATATTAGGTACCTATCAATTTGTAAAATACCTGTGCAGCGAACCTATTTACCTATGCCAAATATCTGGCCTACTATCAAAAAAACATTTAAGCTGCTAGCTGATATCTGTAACTACAACTTTTTCATGCCCATTCGGAGCAATAGATGTTTCAAGGCAATATAAATCATTAACTTTCCTGGCGACGCAACAAAAACCATCAGACATTCCTGCCATGCAAAAAAGTGAGGAAAACTTTTTTCAACACACCTGCTCGTAAAGTAGGTCTTATTACAGCGTATTTACACTGATAATGCAGAATATTACCCATGCCGTGCCTTTTACATTACATTATCGCACTAGTGCCTTTTCATTACATATCTTTTTAAATATTAGCAAGAAGTTATTATTTATGTTTCGAAAACAGCTAAGTAGTTATTTGCGTAAATATAAAATTAAATTCAAAATGTGAAAAATAATTAAAGAATTTCATAAAACTGCTTGTTTTAGCATTTTTAAGCAAACACTACAATAATTAATGTAAACCTAATAATTAACATAAAATTTATGAATAGGTTAGCAACCTCATTATATCTAGATGGCCATGCATTGCAGCCATCTTTGATGGATGCGCGCGCACAAGAATACTGTTTTGAATTTTACCGCCATACATAACACGAATCACGCACGAAAAATACGCCATCTTTTAAATGGGTTTCTGTTTGTTAAGTTTATTCACAGTATTGCATTTCGTTAGTGTTGTTTTTTTATTTACTTTTCCTCGCAAGTGTGTTGAAAAACGTCGTATGAAACACGTGAGCATTGGTCATTACACTTCTCGTCTCCATTAAGCCTTCGCCTTCGGCTCAGGCTTAAAAACCGACTCGAGTGTAATGACCAACATACCACACTTGTATCATAATGTACTATTCCAGCAGCAATTTCTTATCACCTTTTCCAAGACCCTAGCGCGGTGGGCGTCTAGTCTTTGTTCGTTCTGCTCTCTTATGTTTTATTGCACATTTTACTGGGGAATGCTTCATCGGTGGACACGGCTGTGGGCTGATAAGATCAATATTATTACTCGCTTAAGGCCATGCTAGGACTGCGGCAGCAGATCAAAACCCTTGAGGAATGAGCTTTTTAAATAACCCTTAAAGATTTTGTTACACTTTTCTGTCCTACTGATCCTTGATAGGTACAGTCGATACCTTGGCCGCGGTTTCATAAAACTACAATTCATAGTTTATTATGAGAATCCGATGTACATTGCTCAGCCGAGTCTTCCTACTTGTTAAGTTATCAATCTGTGAGTTAATCGATTATACAATAAACATCGACTTGTCATAGCAAGCCCTGAATTATAGTTCTACGTCCAGCTACGTTTCATAAAACTACAGTTCACAGTTTATTACGACAATACGATTTACATTGTGCAGCCGAAATAGGGCTCAGATCATCCCTTACATTTTTGTTGCAAAATCGCCCGCTATACTTTACTTTATAGAGTGCACACAAAATGGCCTTAATATAGGCTGTTAACGCAATGCTGGACAATGAAACAAACATTATGAACTACTTCATTATCCACAGAAAATACTAAAAGACATGAAACGTTCTCGCAAAACCAAACAAAAACAAACTTTGTAAGATGATGTCTTCGTTTTATTCATTCCTCTCATTTTTGATTTAGAAACGCCAACATCACAAATATCCTGAGTTTAGTGTAAAATTCCTATTGTTTTCCAATTTTAATTTCTCGCATCATTCTCGCATGAACCTCAGGCATAAACATCGGGAGTAAACCGATTTTCGGGGTGTCCCCTTAACACTGCCTCCGCTGTTTGCCTTCGATCCCGGTGCAATAATGCTGATCCAACCGCAATGTTGTTTGTAGGAGAAAGCGAATCTGTGGTTTCACGAAGCATAAATGAATGTGATTATTATTCACATGTTTCTGTTTGTATTTATTTCAAACTCTAGTAGGTAAGCGACGTAAAGCTGCTGGTTACATGAAACAGACTTTATAATACAGGGTGTTAAAAAAAACTACTTTGGGCACCGTATGCATATTTCTTCATCCATGTACTTAAAAATAAATTACGTAGCCACAGCAAGGCACAGGCCTTATCTGAGAGAGAGAAAAGAGAGAGAGAGAGAGAGAGGGGGTATGTGCTTACTTACCACCCGTGCCCACCGCGGATTGGTAATTTCAACCCTGAGGTATGTGAACACCAGAGACACTCAGGTTTCCTCGCGACGTTTTCCTTCACAGTTAGCGATATTGCGTCATTGCTACTATTGCTTCTCCGAGAACAGGTTATCGTTATACGAAACTATATGCATTCCCGCATGAATACGCCAAAAATTGGAAATCCCCTCTACCTCCTCAGCCGTTGATAGCCCAGGGAAGGATCTCAGGTATCCATAGGAAAAAAATGTGAATTATGCATAGAAAACGTATGTTTTAGCAAAAGCGTTAGTAAATTAACTTCCAACATAGTCTAGGGCCCTAGGGTCTCAAACTAACACTGAACAGTTTCTTAAAGGGGTCCATGAGTTGCAATGGCGCCACTATTAAAATAAATCATACCGATTGTGGTTTTTTTTACATAGGTAGTTGGTCTTTAAAAATCTCAGTCATGGTATTCGTGAGCAAGGACTTATGAACAAAAAACTAGGACTAAACAGACGAAAACGACCACCCTTACCGGAAACTTTAGTCCTTGGTTTTAGGTCCCAAAAAATCACTATGACCACGATAAACGTTTTCGAAAACCACTTTTTGCAAAAATATTTTGAAATTGACTGTTAAAGTTATACTTGGAGGAGAAAAAGATAAGCTTGGAAAACAAGAGTTTTCGTAATACTTTTTGTCTTGTGTTATTCTTTTTCTAGTATTGTATGGATGGATGAAAAAAATTAAATGTTAAGTAAGTACAATTTAAGTTTTTCATTAGTAAAAGTAATTATTGTGCTTCATGTATTGTAACAATAATTGTACTTAGTAGTTGACTGATTTTTCCGTTATACAACTAGCTACCTACGTACTTAGGTTTCACTTCCGATTTCTAGTAGTTCTTCAACATTTAACCCGTCATCATCGTCATCAGTCATTTGACGCCCACTGCAGGACATAGGCCTCCCTCATGGTTTTCATAACCATGAGGGGTTTTACCATAATCGCCACGCTTGGCAGGCGGGTTGGCGATCGCAGGATGCGGTTGCAATCTCATGAAGACGCTGCTGCCCGTCTCCTGGTAACTGATTTCCTTAGTCGCCTTCTACGATATCCACGGTAGGAAATGGAGTAACGCTATTCTTAATCCGGTGCCACACGGTTACATTCATTTCATTCATACATTTAACCCGTCAGGTAGTAAAACAAAAATAACCACACCTTAATTCGAATGCAGACGTGCTACGCTGACCCTCCGAAAAGCACGGTTCAACGCGCCCGTGGTTTATCGGCGTTCATAAAACTGTAAATAGATCGAAAGCAGTAAAACCAGGCGAAATGCACCACTCGCGCGCCGCGGCCGCCCGCCCTGCGGGCCTACCTATCAGAAACTTGAGGTAGTGATGATCCTGCACTTTTGATCCCAGCATTCTGACGTTAGGATGGTGGGCTCAAAATCTTAGTTTTAAACTAGCTATAACTAGGAATAGACTGCGTAACCAATTGGAACTAGTCGTAACCAATTCAGAGTTATGTTAGAAAAATAGGGCCTGAATTCTGAGCACCCGCGGTTCTTACATTCTCATTTTAGTCAAGCGCTGGATTCACACTGAAGAATTGAAAAATTGAACGGAAAATCACAGGCTAACATGTTTCAAAATCATCCTATCTTTCGTTTTTACCCAAAAATAGGAGGAAGTTATCAGTTCGACGCGTATTTTTTTTTGCTCTATGTTCTCCGTCAAATCTTAACGGATTTCGATAATTCTTTTGTTCGAATAGATATAACCTCCCATTGGTCCCATTTTACCTTTGTGAAGATCTGATGAAGACTTTCAGAGATGGAGAACGGAACTCTTCAATGGTCAGCAGTAAATAAGGCATAATGGGGCCCATCCTTTAGTAAAAACCGTATGTTTCATAACATAGCGTAAAAGTAGTCCCAAGGTAATTTGGTGATGTTCTGGTGAAGACTTTCGGAGATGGAAATTGAGAACTTCAAAATTTTAAAGCAACGAATTAAGGAGGGTAAAAATTATGGTTATAAGGGACTTGTTTATTTTTCTCCCACTACCTCATCAAAGATTCAAAAAAAAAAAAAAATTTAATAAAAAATATAAAGCGACTTCAAAACACTACATATTTTTAAAGAATAGCTTTAAAGTAGAAGTAATACATGTAGGTATTGTAGGAGTACAATTTGTAGTCGGTGCCCAGTTTCATGACCAGGATATATATTTTACAATACCTACATGTATACATACTTCTAATTTAAAGGTATTTTTCAAAAGTATTTGTAACTTTCTTGTGCTGTAGTGTTTTGAAGTCGGTTTTGATTTTTTATTTAATATTATAATAAATTTATTTAGGCTGCTTAGGTCCATTAGTATTAGCAACAGTTACGTAAAAGCTAACTTAGTCTACACTTAATTCGTGTTTTATTGTATTTACACAATTTAAACAATAAACGATAAATATTGAATAATTTTTATCATATATTTCATTATTCATATTAATAACTTTTAATTAATTATTACAATCAATAAATACAACAAACAACTTAAAATAAATAAAATCAGAGTTAAAATTATGTTACAGTGAAATAAGTCTCTGTGCATGACCTCGAAATCTATTTTTGTTTTACAAACAACGATGTTAATAAATTTATTCACTTTATTGTGAGCTCTAACAGTAAAACTACTTGTAATATGTTGTTAAGTCGAGACAAATATAGTCAGGAGGTATCGGAAACCTCCCAACATTCAAGCGTTAAGAGGATCCAGTGGGCTATCAATCTTTCAATCATGTTAAGAGTGATACTTTGGCGACAAAGAACCTAGGATCACGAACCTGGGACTAGATAGCATTTATGCCAAATACGGCGGTCTTCGCCATTAATGCTATCTAGTCCAAGGTTTTTTGCCTTAAGTTAACGGCCATGGATCTCAAAAATCACTATTAACATGATTGAGAGATTGTAAATAAAGATATGAGTTTTTTCCCCGGTGGCGCTAGTGTTACTCCCTAGAGCGCCTTAATATTATGTAAAGCCGGGTTAAGAGTAAAACGACGCTATCGTAGAAGACTTATCGTAGCCGTAACGTCAAACTTATGGCAGGCCTGCTGTTTCCAATTTCACTGCATAGCGATCGATAGTACACCATACAGACACTGCCAGGACGCTCGGCCAAGAATACGGAATAGATAGCGAATAATGTGGGAAGTTTCGCAACCCAAGCCCCCCCGGCGCGAACTTTTAATTACCACCGTGACTTATTAGTCGGACAATCAATATTCAGGTAACTACGGAGCAAGTTCTGCCATGTAACAGGACCAAATAACCGTTGAATCCAGTTACCGGCGAGTCCGAAGCAGACGCCAGGCTCCGTCAAGCAATTAACGAACTAATCCAGACACAAATCCTATCGGCTCAGCCTCCATTATACAATGGCTGGGAGAAAATCAGTTTATTCGCTAATAGAGCTTCTGTTGTCCTCAATCTCGACCCCAAATGAGCCTACAATATTCCAAAGTTCACCGGCGTCGAGTCAAGGGTACTCCAGATAAATGGATCACGTTACTTGATTAACAGGCGCGTATCCCTACCCCTTATCGCCCCTGGGAATATTTAAATGGGCCTTGAATATATCACACCACCCTCTGGAGTTAAACGGGTGAGCAGCCTCGTTTACCTGCGCTGCCTTAGGTTGAGAATGTAAATGAATCTTTATTAGCAACTCGTTGCTCTGAATGAAATTTTGAACTTTCTATTGTAGGCTGTAGAGTTTGTTCGTTAGCATAGAGAAGTTGCTGGGTAGCAACCACCTAAGGTTTCCTCGGTGACGAATTTTCTTCTTCGCCGTAGGTATTTATTTGGTTTAAATTCGTATCGGACGACGGTGATCGATTATGTAGTTCGTAGCTTTCCACGGGGACAGACGTTGGGATTGGAGTATAGCATAATTGGAGCGACAATTTGTGATAGAGACGGTGCAGCGGTGCGACCTCAATTAGAATGGCATACACGCTCGCGAAACAACTGCCGCTCCGTATTGAAAATCAGCGTTCGAGTTAAACTATTGACGGAAGCTGTGTCAGTCTGTATCAATCAACCACTATACTATTAAAGCTACAGCTATGATGTTTAAACGAAAATCTACTCAAATTAGGCTGGATTGCGCCAACGCTATCTGACAGCTCTTTTTGTCCGTCCAGAAGTAAGCTCTATCTAATAAATAAGTCCAAAAATGTCTTACACCATGACATTTGCTGGGCTATCTATAGTATAGCCCAACAAATGTTCCATCGCCCTGTTAACGATTTTTTTCTGTAGTGATGTCGAAACTTTGAAAAAATCAACTACTTTTCTAGTTCAAACTACGTACTACTATCGCTCGCTTTAAACTGGATACTGTAACGATCCGAACGAAGTTACATTATAGGATAGTCTTATCTCGCTCGGTATATCATATGAAAGCGAAACTTTGTAGTGGGTGCCTATCTGTAACAACGCAAGCCTTTTTCATCGGTTACATAAGGTATTACTGTGACCGAATGCGTACATGTTTTTTGCCGGTCAACCAAACTGAGGCGGCTAATATCCTTGCTTCAAAGCAAGGTTGCTAACTCATTCACAAGAATAAGTGGCAAAAAAGTAGAGCAATGAACTGGAAGTCACGTCGTTCGGCTCATCAAAGATCAGGGCACGTTCGCGTCTAAACTATCGCTCATTGTCAATATTGGGAGTGCTTCGAACCAATGGTAAAATCAATGTTTTTTTTTATTTCTTAAGATCACGGTGAGAACTATTAATATCCCCCAAGCACATAGTTAAGTGTTACAATCGACGACCATGAAAAACTTGCGGATAGTCGGAACGTTTCCGACTCTACAACTACTCTAGCCAAAATACTGAGCTCAAGTAACAACCCTGTTACCATTAACGGATACAAATTACAACACACGTTTTACAAGGTATTTTAGCAAGTACCTTCAACTGGTTAAAGCTAGTTGAGAAAAAAAACTCTAGCCATACAGGTAGGTTTCATTAAGAGAGTTGTACAAAAAAACTTTTGTACGTTCTTATGGCGGCCGACCTTGCAATGTCACGAAGAGCACGAAGTTAGCGAGTTATTAACTCCATAAGCATGACTTTTTCATTCTTGTTCCAAGACAAGGCCATAACAATGATATTTAAATGTCTCACTAGCTCTGTGCTAAATAAGGTAACTTAGGTTCTAGAGCCACCGAATTTATATACTTTATGGCTGGACATGACCACAGCAGGTCACCATTTCACTGCCTATCTTGACGAAGAGTATAGGCCTCTAGGCAGATGGTCCGCAATCCCAGAGTGTACAAAATCTTAAAATTTTTCAAAACTTTGGCAAGTTGCCTAATAATTAACTACAATATATACATAAACTCACGCCTGTATCCCAGAGGGGTAGGCAGAGACTAGGGACTGCCACTTGCCACGATCCTGACAGATCACTTTCGCTTCATCAAAATTCATTAGTCGTTGCATGCACGCACGCCGGTTTCGGGTACTTTTTATCTTGCCTTTTGCTAATACATCCCCTATTCGAAGTATTTCCGCCTGGGATGTCCCTTACCGGCCTTTCCATCCACATTTGCTCGATATATTTGTTTCGTCAATCTAGAATACAATAAAGAATATTCTTATCTTATCTTTCTTCCTTCATACTATCCACATGTCCTAACCAACGCAACATTCCTTTCTTAATTCTAGTCACTACATCCCCTTTCAGTCCAAAACGTTCTCTAATCAAAATATAGCGTATCCTGTCGTTCAAAGTAATACCAGACATACTTCTCAATGACCTTATTTCTACTGCATTAATCCTACTTTCTTTTTCTTTTGCCATAGCCAAGTCTCGCTACCATACATAAGTGTCGCTACCATACCACCACTCTATTATGGATAGCCAATGTTGCTCTTTTGGCTATGTTCTGGCTACTCATAAGGGAGTGCAAGGCAGTGTTTATACAATTTCCCGCTTAATAACTACTTGCATAATAATTAACTACATGCATCAAACATCAGTAGCAAAAGCTTACTCCGCCTAGATTTGGGTTTGGCCCAGAATATTAGCACCTACGGAGCTGGTTATTCTATGTGGATGGCTACAGCTTTATTTATTGTGAGTGGGTGATGGAGTGCAAAGCAGGCGCGTAAGTGTATGGCCCACTGATAAACCGGAGATGAAAGCAGTCTGTTTATTCGATTCCTGCCACGACGTGTGAGTTCATTATGACTGCACAAGTACGTCGACCTCTCACAGGCCTCTCCGTTAATTTCATCGCGTCGTAAAGGCCGAATTTTCGCACCACATTAACTTTTCTCCATCTTCGGCTTCGGCGTTCGAAACTTCACATTTGTAGCCTCCGCCCGGGAAACCACAAGTATTCGTGAACGTTGACAGATGAAACTTGGAATGTAACTGTAACAGCAAAAGCAATAGTATCACCGGTAAATAGATAGCCTAAACTAAAATTTAAGTTCCATATTTGTTGACTCAACAAAATTGGTGTCTCTACGAAACAAGTAAATTAGTTGCTACCAATTTTGTTATTCCAGAACTTCAGGTCGCACGTCTTATTGCCATATTTGAGGTCTTTATTTCCCTGCTGAGTTTCTTAAAGTGCTTTTATCAATTGCTGACTCTTGAATAATAAAGTAAGTAATGTGAGCTTCTCCGGTCCTGACTCGGCCGCAAACTAGTTTTGCGTTCTCGTTTGCGTTACAGCTGATGCAGATGTTATAATGGCCTCGATACACTCATTTTATGAGATACATGCGTCGAGCAACCACGCTTAGTATGATTCGTCAACATGCCTATTGGCTCAGCTCTAATAAATGCGTACACAAGAAAATGTGACTTTCATCATCATCATCAGCCATTTGACGCCCACTGCAGGACATAGGCCTCCCTCATGGTTTTCTAACCATGAAGAAATATGACTTTAACTCTACATATTTCATCGTACTATCGTATACAGTTTTCAACAATGTGGAATAGGTCAAGTTCTGTAGAACATGAAGCTAATATTAAGCATGAATGAATCAATGTCAAAATACGAAATTTTTTAGCTTAATTTTTTTGTATTTCAACTTAAACTTCCTTAAGTTCCTTTTAGGTCTTCCTTTAAATTATGACAATTCTTTTATGACTTCTCCCAAACGTAAAGTTCCTTAAACCCCTCCGGACGACCTTCTTCCTTCTAATTCCTAACTAAACACAAACTACCTATAACTGATATGTTTCAGGAATTGCGTAGATATTTTAGAGCTAACCCTATATTGTAGAGTTTTTATCTATAATAAAAGTTGAGGTTGGGTTGGGGTTACTGATAGCCGGGATTTCCTCACATCAATAAAGTTGACACGGGTATCCGATCGTCTTCGATGAGGCGTTTGGATGAATAAAATACTGTCACTTCGGTCGAGATATTTTTAGCATGACTAACACAGAACTGTCCCAAAAGGTTTAAAATAAAAAGGTTTTTATTACCTGGATGGTTTATCGCTTTCGTTCTAGTTAAGGTGTGATAAAGTCCATTCTCCGTTGTGTCTTGGACTTCCTTGGTAGGTCAAAAGCCTATGTCGTAATCGGCCAAATTGGCTGGCGTCGTCGGACCATCAAACTTGCGGGATTAATTTTATGGACCATTTGTATAGGATCAGCTACGGTTAATGATTTTGTACATTCTTTCGTTTGGTGGGCTTTGGTGTTTGATACGAGGGATTACGGACGAATGCCTCACTTGGGTCAGAATCAATTTTGTATTTTTCTTAAAGATTTTGTAAGAACTCAAAACCAGTAGGTAAGGTTATAAACGTTTATATCTAGCACATTAGATACAGATGCATATTATACTGAGTATTTGCGGGACATGCAATAGTTATTATATTAGCTAAGCTCTAAATGGAAGAGACTCAAGAGGGAATAAGCTGCGTCAGCTCTATGGCTTTAATGCCGTATTATTATTATTCAATATTCCGAACCCCTGGCAAATTATAATGACCCTTTAGCCCCTCTAGAATCTCTATCCGCGCTATTGACAAAAGCAAGCGAGTGAAATGGTTAAAGAGGTTATCGCTCTATCAAATGCAATTATGTTAGGTCGGACGTTCGTGTATTTTTCCCAATTTGCTTCTTATCTGCACCTACAAGTTAGCAAGCGGAGATGTTATCTTTGCGCTTCGTTAGCAGGTCAAAAGCAGAAGCACGCCAGTCTGCGATGCATTTGCATGTCTGCTTACCGTTAATTTTCCTCATGACAAGTCCTAGACCTTCGCGGCACCGCCAAAATCCTGTTCTCGCTCTCGGAAACAACACAACACACGACACTGGTGCACCACTCTCATTTATTTCACCCTATCACTCTGTTGTTGGCCAGAGAAAACACGAAACAAGTAACCGGTCAAGTACTAAGAACACTTGTCAAGCGATAGCCGGTGATAAGAAGGAAACACAGTAACCAAATAGTTTTATTGTGGCGCGTATGACACCTACGCGAACATGCTACAGCGCGCGGCAACGCGGCCTGCCTGACTGCAGTTTTTTTTGTTGGCCGCTCTGACAGTTTAGCGCTGCGAGCGGCGGTGGGTAAGGGGAACTTATACACAAAAGTTCAGGGACGCGCCGAGAGATGGCGCTGTACTTAATGAGTACGTTCAACCCTATGCCTACTGCAATGGATTACTGTGCTGCCAAATTGATTTGTGGGATTGTAAACAATGTGTTTTTTTTTATAAATGCACTATTTTTTATTGGTGTTTATTGTGATTGTTCCAAACTTTCGGCGATATTTTAGCCTGCCAATTACTTACATTTTAATAGTTTACAATAATTAAAAATTAGGAAAATAAATATTCTTACTTTAGGACCACTTACCTCACTGCTCTTAGTGGCACAGGACAAGTAGTAGAGCAGAAGCATTCACGTCAGCTCACTTCACTTCATTCAGAATTTTCCAGTATTTTATAGGAACTAATTCATCAGAAGGCAACTGTCTTCCAATAGAATTTCCCAACTGGCATTCACTTACACGAGCTTCGCGAAAAACGCCGGCTCACAAAAACAAAAAGATCAATCACCGAAAAATCGACGCATTACATAGGCACACAGATCGGTAATAGTACCGGATTTTCCACACACACCGCGAGTGATAATCAGAGCACTTTTCAAGCACAGTTCACCATGAATAGCGGCCGATAGTACTATCCATCACCCTATTATGAAGTGCGACCTGAAGTTAGCAATGGGACGAGAACGTCAAAATACACCATAAATAACACGGTAGGCACCGGAGAGGGGGTGCCTTACCCCATCCCCCTACGAGCGGGCAAAAAGACAAAACACTGTTCCAAATTCAAAAAATTAAAAAGGCCAGTTACTAGGTACTTTTTTTGAAGAATTTAAAGCCGCAATGCCGGCCGGCCAGTGTGTTTGTATTACCCTGCACTGGCATGAATGCACCGACTTGGTTGAACTATTGGCGTGGGTGGTGAGAGGCGAGGGGGACGCTCGTATAAACCCGTATTACAATACGTTAAACCGCCTCCAGCCCTCGGGGACTGCGCTCGTTACAGGCGGGAACTTCCCGGCGACAAGCCGAGTGGCCCTCACGATGTAGAGCCAATTAACTTGGCCTTTAATTACGCTTTTCCATTAAAGAAAGTTGCGGGCGCTCCCAGTTTTGCACTGGGGCGTTTGCATAACAGCTGACGCTATGCAACATTTTAATCGCGGACTTTGGGAGCTTGAATTATAAGTTCTAAATTACCATCGGAAGCCAGACGGAGCTCAGAAAATGTCCCCCTTTAATAAACATTCGAGACGGACGAGAAAACGTCATCTTGCATATAACTCCCATTTGTTACCCGCTGAAAAAAAGTATCATCTGAAAGAAAACCCGACAAAGGGAGCCCTTTTAGGGACACGGGTAAGGCGCGACGCGAAGAAAAGGAGAGCGATTTTTTCCGGTTCATATCTCTCTGTACATTTCATTACTTCCGCTATGTATGGACGTGGCTTTCGGGCGTCGACAACTCCGCTCGGCAAACTTCGGGCGTTTCCGGGCCCGTTCGGGCGACCAATCGATTGCGACAGCCATGCTACGAGACCGCTACGGCGCGCCGTAGCTACTATTCTCGTAGCTGTGCTACAACTTTTTAGCCTACGCTCGCCCGCCGCTACAACTTTGTTATTGCTAACCGGCTAAATTAAAATGTCGTGCAGCATGACTGCCCTCTAACAGTTTGTGATTGCTTTTCAGCTCGGCTGTGTTACGTCTAGTTAATTGTTACGTCGAAATGCAAGCACCCGTAGTAAAACATGAGCTTTATTGAGATGGTTATTGAGGTTGAGATTAATTTTGTACTTTGTTGCAAGCGGCGGCAGGCTGTAAGGTTTTGAGGTAAACTAAAGACCTCCGCGGTTAATTGCGTGGACACTTTTTGCAGACGACATCTGATCTACACGGTGTAACAAAAACCCCATATTTATTCGTACGAAAAAAGGGAAAACTACTCGTAAATGTGGACAACTTTTACTCGTACTATGGAAAAAAATCTTTAATCCGCGAAAAAAAGCATCAATTAGATTTTTTTATTGCCGCGTGTGGAAACTTTGGGACAGAGGTAAAATTTTTAGGTACATACCTAATTTATTTTTGTTCATATACAAAGTGACTATAAAATTTCAAGATACTATGAAAATGTATAGAGTGGTTTGATTATCTTTGATACTGAACTGTTACTGAATTTGATACTGAAGAAACTATTTTAACGCTATACATTCTTTATTGTTCTCACACCCCGTAAAGATCAAATAGAATAGATGTACCTATGTACTACTCAACTAAAAAGGCTTGTTAAAACGTTTTAGTATCTACTCAAATTATGCCTCATAAATAGCGTCTTTAGCAAATTCGTCGATTGTAAACGAGATCCGCCTTGCATTTTAAATCGTGAAAATACCTACCCTTAGTTTTTCCTACACTAAAAATACGGTATTTGACACGATCAACAATAAATTATTTCATATGCTCGATTAAAACAAAAATTACAAAATCACTCGGAAAATGTATCTCTTTTAGTCAATTACTAGTTATTACAATTTTGAAATAGAATAGAAAAGATTGCTCTGAAATGTGACGTCATTAAGCCAGTATTTTCACACAAAGTTCCGTTTTAAAAGTAACTCATTTGATATTTTGTCAAATAACAATCTATTAAGGGGTTTCATTCAGTAATAATACAGATTTTGAAATGGACACCTAGCTTTACTTGTAACGTTCGTTAAGTCGCAGTCTCTGTGCTACTTTGAATACAACATGTTCGAATTTGAATTTTGAATTTGTAACACTAGCGCCTCCAATGGAAAAATCCTATCTTTTTTAAACATCATTTTTAGGGTTCCGTACACCGTATAAAAAAACGGAACCCTTATAGGATCACTCGTGCGTCTGTCCGTCCGTCCGTCTGTCACAGCTAATTTGCTCCGAATAATCTACTGGACCAAGTCAGGTGAAATTTGGTAAGATGGTGTAAGCCTACGACCAAAACACAGATGTGCAAAGTAAATAAACGGTTTTTTAAAGTGAGGATCATTTTGAAATAAAAAAAAAATGCAACCCTTACTGCGCCGTATATAAAATGAAAGGGTTTCACGTACACCGGGTTCTCGTACACTAACAATCTGTTCTAAATCTAGTTTTTGTTTGCAGTTTTGCCAACTGACAGTAAAAGGGTATTACTGACACTAGCACCACCAAGGGGAAAAAATCACATATTTTTTTACAGATCGCCTTTGCAAAAATCTCTCAATATGTTAATAGTGAATCGCTCGTAGCCCCGGCTGCCTGAGTGATCTTAAACGATCACGAAGGTGAAGCAACACAGGGCGCGTTCAGTGCATGGATGGGTCGCCGTCTATGCCTAACGTTAGTGGCATTTTTCCGAGCGGTTCCGTGCTTCGCAAGGCACGTTAAGCTGTTGGTGCCGGCTGCCGTCGATAGATGGCAGTCGTTAAGCCAAGTCAGAGGCCTTAGGGCGGCTTGACAACTTCTGACAGTAGACGAGCCACTAGTCTACAAGCCTCCACCAATCCGGACTTAGCCCCCGTGGTGGAGTATGGCCTATACCTTCCTTAGGGAAGAGACCCATGCCCCTCGGTGGGGACATAATGGGTTGATGATGATGTTAATAGTGATTTGTAAGATCCACAGCCGAGAACCTAGGACAAACACCCTAGGATTAGATAGCATCTAGTCCCAGGTCCATGGTACTAGGATCTCGGTCGTGGATTCTAAAAATCACTGTAACATGATTGAGAGTACAGACACTTTTCGGAAAAAAACCGGCCAAGTGCGAGTAGAACACGCTTGGAGAGGGTTCCGTACAATGCCAAAGTCAAATGTTTTTCACACTTGAAATCCTCACGGTAAGTCGCGAGTTAACTACTACTAGCGCTATCTAGTGGTATTTTAGTGAACTATTTTCCGTATGTGAACGTATTATATTGAGTTTACCACTTTATTTTCAATTGATAGAATTCTGATAGATTTTCTACAAGCAATGAACTATATTTTCTATTTTTTTTATTTTACAGTAGTTTCGGAGATCAGGGGGGGAAATGGTTGTTTTTCGTTGTTCGTCATTGATTTTGTGTACCCGAGTAGTCGGCTGGCTCCTCTTGTAGTTGAACCTTGTATTTCTTGTCGAAAGTATAGGTGTGAGGTATCCTGTCGCACGCCGCTTCCATTATAGGCTGGTCCGAAACAGCGGCTGACAAGATTTGTGTGTGTGCAAAATAGCTGTTTTGTTTCCATAGTCCGGTTGCCCGAAGCCATAGGGCAGCACTGGCTGATTCTTGTCTCAATGGAATATGTACGAAGTTTTCATTTTATAAGTTGGTCGCCTATTACTCGTTAACTTGTAAACCATACGTAGCCGTGATAGTTTTCCTATTAAGTTCATTATAATTTATGCTACTGCCCTGATTTTTTTCATCGTCATCATCATCATCATCAGCCATTTGACGCCCACTACAGGACATAGGACTCCCTCGTGGTTTTCCAAGCTTCCCGGTCTACAAGTCTACTACTTTTTTTCACAGTTCTACAATCAACCGTTTAGCCGGAAAAGAGGGTGAGAGACTACCCTAACAAATTTGCGCATTAAAGCTTAATATTTCGTAAACGGATCCCTAAATCGAAAAATTGTGTTCCTGCACTCACAATATTTTTAAACGACCAATCCAGCGATACCCGCCACGATACTATGGTGTAGGCGAATTAGGGGAGGTAGGTACCCTAAACATTTTTTAAGATTTTATCCTACCGTTTTGTCGGCGTGATTATTATGTATGGGAATCTATGCCAAAATTCAGCTTCACAGACAGATCGCGAGTACCATCAAAAGGTTTTGCATATTTCGTGAGAAGACGCAACTCCGGCAAAGTCGCCATCAGTTATACAACAAAAATAAAAAAGCACAAAGTACGCCTAAAGAAGTTTTCACTTCAAAACAATCACTGAGTTCTAAATACCTTTTTTTCTTTCAAAGTCGTCCTTAACGTAACTAATTAGGTTGTTTGTTGTACTATCGACTGGACCTGAAACTTTACGTTCCTTTCTGTCAATGTACCTACCTACTACTCTTTGCTGTCGATCAAGATCTCCAAACTCGTCACTGGCAGAGAGAGACGGCAATCTGTGTGCTAATCTGCGCAGTTGAAAATAGTTTGTCGTGTTCTGTAGCTAGCTTCGTAAACACCAGAAATGAAGCCTGACGGTCTATCACGGTTTTGACAGCATCTGTCAAACAGTTTTTATTACTCGTGCGGTGTCGGAGATCGTCCTTCGCGTAAATTATTATTAATTCTTTTATGTACTAGTATTAAGTAGTCATGATGTTGTAAATAATGAAGAAGACACAGATTTTATCGTGAGTACATTTTTCTTTCCCATTACACCGTGAAAACTATAAAAAAATCACATCGAAACAACCGTAGTATAGTTTTTCCAAAATACCTTCACCGTATAGTCATCATTTGGATTATTTGCGGTACGATATAGTGCTGCAAAACACGTTAGCTTATGTTAAGCGCCTTGCAACTTCACCAAAAAGTAACTTCACCAAAACGTAAATTATTGAAAATATAATTTACTTTAGAGAGCAATATAGCTCAGCCGACTGGACCATGATCATCATTTAGCGGCCAATTACCAGACGTTTCATAAGCAATTAGCTTATGGGGTTCAATTCATATCCCGTCATGCCAATCCAGTTCATACATTTTCAGCATCTGTATCTTCTAACCTCACTTATTTACCTACTAATTAGACTTGCCTTAATTTCTAAGTGCCTTTAGTTAGTTTTGGTAGTATGTACAGATAGTTTATTTGGTATGAATAATTTTGTCATAATGTTACACATGGATAAAGACTTAATGTGCTAGGATACCTTTTGAAACTTACTTGATAAAGAATTACTCCACGGTGATCAATTGAGGGTCCATATTTTACAAAGGTGAGCTATAAACCAATAACCGGTGACATAACACCATACAAGATTAGAGTTGATTGATAGAAATTTGCATAAATTTATTTGATTAAAGTATAGTGCTCATGGAAAATTCCATGATTTTTCATAAGAATAGGTAATACTTTTTTTACAAAAACAAAAGATAAACATTGTACTGGAGCTCTTTCTCACCTGATGATATGCAAAGACAAGGTCTAAAATGCTATATAAATTTTCATTTCAGCGGTGAAGAGCTTGTGGCTAAAGGAGCGACGAAACTCCAGGTATCATTGCCAGAGCTTGGCCTCAAGGACGTGGCCCCCAATGGCTCGTGGCTTGAGCAGAAGCAGGTTCAAGCGGCTTTGGAGGCCAGGAAGCATCTTGTTGAAGTTGAGAGGATTGAAAAATGGTAAATAAATAATAACAATAACTTCCACACAACACAATCCCTTGTCCTGGTCCCAAACTAGAATAGCCTGTGCTATTGTAACCATGTATATGTGGTGCCAGATTAAGAATAGTGTCACTCCATTTCCTTCTGTGGGTGTCGTAGAAGGCGACTAAGGAAGTCAATTAACCGGAGACAGGCAGCAGTGTCTTCCTGAGATTCCAATCGCATACTGCGATCGCCAACCCGCCTGCCAAGAGTGGTGATTATGGCAAACCCCCTCATGGTTATAAAAACCACGAAGGAGACCTATGTCCTGCAGTGGGCGTCAAATGGCTGATTATGATGGTGATGATGGTAACCAGGCAAGGAAATCACAAAAATGGAAATACAGCCAGAGAGACCATTTGTACATTTGTATGGCGGCCCCCAGTGGGAATGGAACCCACGACCTCCGGCATGATGAACAGACATGATACCGCTAGACCAACGAGGCATTGAAATAAAGGAAAGAAATTAAATTCCAGTAACAATTTATTTCATGAATATACATTAATATTTTTTTTTAGTTCCGAGGCTGTATGGTCTCAAGGAGTCCTTGCTATGCCTATGATGTGTGTCTGTCTGTCTGACCTAGTATGAAATTGTATCGAAATTTGTCACAAAACATTGTGTTACTATGGTGGATTGCACAACAAATAATTAAAAAATGGGGGGGAGGCTATCCACATGCTTTTTACAGTCTTTTTTTTGTTTTTGCTCTATCATAAAAACGATAATACAAACAAGTGTCAAACTTAGTGTGAGTATAGTACACACCCTATCGAACAAGAAATAATAAAAATTCAATTAAACTTTGTTCATTGAAAGTGGTTTCGTTTATTGATAGTGTAGAAACGGTTTTCAGATTATCCATTCTTTACACCACATCCTATATGATAAATGTAAAGTGTTTGCAAAAGTAGCAACTTACGTTGTTCAACAATTATTTACTCTATAGTTGCAAGGTTTACAGTATAAAGTGGTTTGTACAAAATGCAAAAAAGTCTGTTCCCCAAAATAAAATACTCTGTATTATGGGTAACCAGACTTCCGATCAAGTGTCAATGTTTTTATTACATAACATAACAAAAACTCACGCCTGTATGACAGAGGGGTAGGCAGAGACCAGGGACTGCCACTTGCCACGATCCTGACAGATCACTATCGCTTACTCAACATTCATTAGTCGTTGCATGCACGCACGCCGCTTTCGGGTACTTTTATCTTGCCCTTTGCTAATACATCCCCTATTTGTTTGAAGTATGTCCGCCTGGGACGTCCTCTACCGGCCCCTCCAACCACAATCGCTATTATTATTATTATTAATTATCTTTCAGTGGAGTTCTCAGCCACGCAGAATGGAACGAAGAGCTTGGACTAGCCGAGGTGACGCAGCAGGCCGGAAGCTACTGGCACCACATGGGACACCATCTCGACAAGAAACTATACCTGTGGCCTGAGGAGGCGCTATTTCTTATGGAAACTGTGAGGACGACTTTGGTTTTAATCTGCCTTATGCCTTATGCAGAGCACAGGACGTTTTCCAGAGGGTGTGTGGGCTTAATGGAAATTGAAATTAAGTTGAAAATTGAATGCGGATCCTTTCCGCGATCGCCCTGTCACGTCAGTACGGTCAGCATCTTTGTCACCGATACGCGTTCTACGAGTTTTCGTCTCGTACTTGTTGATTTTTTTAGTTTTGACTGACCTCGCGTGCCCACCGCGAATTGGCAATTTCAAGCGCTGCGCTCTGTGAACAGCTGAGACACTCAGGTTTCCTCACGATGTTTTCCTTTACCGTCAATAAGTGGTATTGCTGCTGCAACTTCACAAATGTACGCATTTGTAATTCTTTCACCGGTTCTGCAATAAAATGTTCTCTATCTGTCTCTATCATTAACCTAACTTCTTCGTGGGGATGGGACAGCGGGGTTAACTTGTTTTGCTTTTCCTTTAATTTAATTACTGAAACGAAATGATATTCTGTTAATTCATCATCATCGTCAGCCATGTGACGCCCACTGCAGGACACAGGCCTCCTTTGTGGTTTTCATAACCATGAGGGGTTTTGCCATAATCGCCACGCTTGGCAGGCGGGTTGGCGATCGCAGTATGCGGTTGGAATCTCAGGAAGACGCTGCTGCTCGTCCGTCTGCTGGTAATTGATTTCCTTAGTCGCTTTCTACGACATCCACGGAAGGAAATGGAGTGACGCTATTGTTAACCCGGCGCCACACGGTTTAATTTACTCTGTTAATTTAAAACTGCAAATGTAGTTGTTGTTATAATATTACAATTATACAAGGTGACGGAAAAGTAATGTCATAATTAGAATTAGCTGGCATTTTGTTATAAATTAAAAAAATAGATATCTGTTGTCATCAGAAGTTTGTTTGAAAGTGTATAATTGGTTACATTACTTAGAAAAAATTATATCGTTCAAATGCGCAATGGAGATTTTGAACCACCAATTTCCAGGTCGATTGATCGCCAGATCTAGCCGCACTAGACTTTTTCCTTTGGGGCTTTTGAAAATCTTGCGTTTACGACAGCAAACCACGTAACCTTGGAAGACTTGATAGCTAACATTGAACAAGAAATTGTCAATTTGGAGCCAGATGTTTTGCGAGCAATGATTCAAAATGCCGTAGAACGAGCGCAATCATTATGCATCAACTCGGGAGGTGGCCATTTGAGCGATATAATTTTTTCCAAGTAATGTTGGTTTGAAATATTTTTTTTTTTTTTTTTTTTACGTAGCCTCGTTTGTGTCCCACTGCTGGGCAAAGGCATTCGAAAATTAAACACTTTGATATAAACATTCGATGAAAACAGAGCTCTTTTTTCATTTATAACAAAATGCCAACTAATGCAAATTATGACATTACTTCTGCGCCACCCTATAGGCATGATAATGTACCTATCTTACACATGAAACTTTATGTAACATGTAATTTACTTTCATTAAGCTTACTTTCATAAAGCTACCATGACATTCAGTACTGGTCTATCTTGCTCTGGAATCGTAGAATACTCTTATCAGACAGGCTTTAAAACCTATTTAGAAGCTAAAAAATTCCACCCATGAACTTCTCTGTATTACGTACAGGCAGTGACGTCTGACCGAAGCGATTTACATCACTTGCAGCCCCCGAGCAACCCACTTTGAAGTTAGGTTTTTACATCGGAGTGATATCGCTATACCTACATGATTATATTCTTTTGTTTGCACTAACCCGTGCTGAGGACAATTTAAAAAAAAGCCTCAAAATAGTTTTTTTAAAATTGTCCTCAGCACGGGTTAGTGCAACAAAAAGAATATAAGACAGTCTTTAGCTTAATATAAGGGCCAGCCAACACCATTTGTACATTCCTTTCTATTACTGATCAAAGTTGATTGTTTCATAGACATTAATTATGTATTGTTACAAAACAAGTAAATTACTAGCACGAACAAGCCTAAAACGTGCAGATTTCACGTTATACTAATGCATTCGTCTATATTCGCTAACTGTGAAGGAAAACATCGCGAGGAAACCCGAGTGTCTGAGCTACTCACATACCTCAGCGCTTGAAATCGCCAATCCGCGGTGAGCACGCGTAGTGATTAAGCCCATACTCTCTCCCTGAGAGAAGGCCTGTGCCCTACAGTGGGACGTATATAGGCTGCTTATGTATGTATTTATTCGTGTATATTATAGGTGTATCTAATAACTAACATAATATAATATTAGGGGTTAAAGTATGAAATTGCCGTTTTATTGCAATAGGTTCTTTGAATTGACATAGAATCTTCATGGTTTGAGGTTTTCGAATGAAACTTTTTTCAAATGGTTTCTATGATGTTCTTTTTTTTAAAAATGTGAAACATTTGAATATCGAATATTGAATATCAACAAGGCAACACAAGTTTCAACACGCGTTTCTTTCTGCAGATCAGTCAAATCATGAGGCACCCATTTTTCGTATTTTTTTATTTTATTGATTTGACGCAAGTGAGTCAATATTGTGGGTAAGGTAACGTTAAACCATGCCGCTAATTCCTGGGTAGTTTGACTAGGGTCGGCTTCCACTATCTCTCTTAATTCATCGTTATTCACCTGTGTGGGCGGTCTTCCTCGTGGCTCGTTCTTTAAGTCGAAATTTCCATCACGAAAGCGTTTAAACCAAAATCGCACGGTGCGTTCATTAGTAGACCCCTCTCCAAACGCAGCATTGATATTGCGGGCTGTTTCTGCCGCGTTAATTTCGCGTCGGAACTCGTATTCAAAAATCACTTGAATTTTCGCAGTATCCATCTTTCTTGTCTAAATTGAATAACAAAAACAATTGAAAGTCGATATTCAAATGTTTCACATTTTTAAAAAAAAGAACATCATAGAAACTATTTGAAAAAAGTTTCATTCGAAAACCCAGGAATTAGCGGCATGGTTTAACGTTACCTTACCCACAATATTGACTCACTTGCGTCAAATCAATAAAATAAAAAAATACGAAAAATGGGTGCCTCATGATTTGACTGATCTGCAGAAAGAAACGCGTGTTGAAACTTGTGTTGCCTTGTTGATATTCAATATTCGATATTCAAATGTTTCACATTTTTTAAAAAAAGAACATCATAGAAACCATTTGAAAAAAGTTTCATTCGAAAACCTCAAACCATGAAGATTCTATGTCAATTCAAAGAACCTATTGCAATAAAACGGCAATTTCATACTTTAACCCCTATTATAAGTGATGTGTACAAACTGCCTTATGTTTTGAAACAAAACCCAAATATTTTTTTTTTCCTCTTGTTTTTTGCAGAGCTGTCTCCGGTTGAAATACGACGAGACTACTGTATCCCTACAGCAAGCCTATTCTCTCCTTTTGAGAGGGAAGATAACCCTCCTCCAATACAAGGTCTACGCTTCACTCAGCAGGCTGGGTTACAAGATACTGAGACATGAAAGGGTCAAAAGGTCTAAGAACATTGATCAGAATAAACCCGAGGGGAAAAAAGGTGCTACTGATGTCAGCAAAGAGCTGGGAAAACAAGGAATTGAAGTTACCAAGAGTTTGGAGGCGGAAGAAGAAATTGTAAATAGCGAAGTAGCTGAAAGTCATACGTTCGTGAACACAAGAAATGGTAAGTGATGCCTAGCCTAATATTATGCTCTTTCGTGGAAAGCGGCAAACCCTTGTCTCCGCCTACCCCTCCGGGATCCAGGCGTGAGTTTATGCAATGTAATGTATGTCCCAATCGGTAAAACGCTTGACTCACATTCGAGAGGTCTTAAGTTCCATACTAGCATGTGCCAATCAATGATTGATTTCTAAGTTACAAACATTTGTGAATTTGCAGTAGGAATAGATATTTTAAGGAAACATCGTGATGAGTCTTGTGTTTATGCAGACAGCCTCGGCGCTTGAAATCGCCAATGGGCATTGCCCTAAATATTGACGATAGTTACAAATGATACTTCATTTGAAAGGTATAAGGTCAAAATCAAAATCAAATTTTTTTATTCAAAGTAGCACAGAAACTGCGACTTAATGAACGTTACAAGTTAAACTAGGTGTCCATTTCAAAATCTAGATCATTTTGGAGAAAAACTTAGTTTTTCAAGTCCTTAATTTACAGGATTTATATAAATGTTCTAAAACTCATGCATTGAACTGGCTTTAATTCCAGACATCATTGTCATCTAAATAATCTTTAATGTTATAGTAGCTTTTTTGGCACAAAGTGTGCTTCACACATTTTTTGAACCGCGTTTCTGGCAAGCTTATTATATCCTCAGGGATCTTATTGTAGAAACGTATACAATGCCCCATAAAGGATGTATTAATCTTTGCCAGCCTAAAGGTCAGCCAGCCAGGTCAGTAAATATAATGCTACAATTATAAATTAAGAATATTCACGGATTTCTTGTATTTTATACGGGTGTGACTAATGCCACCTTCGTTTTAGACGTGAATGAATACTTTTAACTACGGTTTAATGTGTTTGAATATAAACCGCCAAGATATTGACATCTCGGTATTCCATAAAAATAACAAATTAAACCTCTTTTTCGTTTGCACAATTAGGAGTTTTTTAATTTTGTTTATTTAAACTCCTAAGGCCTGTCCTTGAAAATAACAATCGAAAACCATTGTTATTTCAAGGTTTCAAGTTAGGAGGTTGAACAGTTCTTGTATTGAGTTATGGTATCACTAGAAACGGACAGCACGTAGGACGTAGGATAGTTGATGACGTACGTCCGTGCATGACGTACTTCCAGTTTCGTAGATTCAGGTTCATTTTCGTAGATTCAGCCCAAAATCTAAAAATCCTCTCAAAAACCTATTTCTCGAAAAAAAAAAATAAAACCAGAACTTATTTTTTTAGCCCATTACCCAATACCCATTTCCTGAGGGCACGCGCGGTGATTAAGCTCATACTCTCTCCATGAGAGAAGGTCTGTGCCCTGCACTGAGACGTGCACATATACCGACTAATGCAGACCCCAACAATTCTGGCTCTGTGCCAAAAATACTCTATTTTATATTTCCATTTATTACTATTGCCTTTAGTTGAAAAAACAGTGTTGAACTAGCATCGTAGGTACCTAAAGTTGGCCTATTTTTTTATGGGTAGCAATAAAACGAGTGACTGTAAATTACAGTTCTAAGTGTCAAAATTAATTAATTTGGGTTATAGAATTACTAAGTGAGCGACTGACTGCGAGTGACGAGAAATCAACAGAACAGCAACTTACAAACATTAATTTGAGTTACTTAAAATACAAAATGAGCAGCTTCATAATATTTGAGCGACCTAATATTTGTTTGAGTGTCAACGTTACGTCCTGCATTTTTTTCAATATTTGGCAAATGTATTTTTTATACTGAGCGGCATTTTATCTTCCTCATATAACAGCAAGATTAGTTTTTAAATAAAAAAATATTAATTTATTTTATTTTATAGAATAAAGTATTGAAGCGTTCAATGTATCGATCGACTGAAAATAATCATACCGCATTTGTCCAAAGAGAAGTTAATCTTCTCTTTGGACAAATGCGGTAAAATTAAATTTTAAATAAATAAAATTTAAATTAAAAAATAAAATTTTTAAATAAATAAAATTTTTACGGGACAATTACTGACCCTGACAATTACGTAACAGACTGACAAGCTTAGGTTGAGATCACACTGAGAAAAAATAGTTTGCCTCTCTTATTTAATCTTATTTAATCTTCTTCTTGCACTACCCGTCGCCAGTCTCTTCAAAACCAAAGGTTTGCTGGAAGAGAATGCTTCTTGCATTAAGCACGCCCTTGTACACTTACAATGTAATTAGTGCAATAAAGAATTAAAATAAATAAAATAAATAAGCCCTCAAATAGAATATCAGTAACCAATAATCATTAATAAAGCAGCTTACAAAACTTTGCTCAAAGTGAACTTTTTAGTAGTTCGCTAAGTATAACCTCACTTAGAAAAATCGAATCTATCTTAATATTGAAGTTGCCCTCTCTGTATTTCCAGTCGCTCACTTAGTAATGAAGTCGCTCGGATAAAATTTTAATATCTGAAATGGATTTATCACAATCCACTTTTTGTAAGCTCGTTCTGGATTTTATTATAAATCAATATTCGTCGTCAGTTTAGTTAATTTTTCGCTTACTCAAATTCATACCGCTCAAGTTATTAAAACAGTATGTCATCATCAGTCGCAAAGTTTTTTTTTGTTCGCTCGTTTTATAATTCCCCTTTTTTTATTTCAGAAAAAAATCCGAATGAGGGTGTAAAAATAACGCAAGCTATTATAGTAGAACCGTTACCATCGTGTAGCAACGAGAGAACCGCCGGCCCTCCAAGCAAACGAAGGGAAGAATCTCTCTCAAAAGTAGCGATAAGTAGAAAGCAGCACATGCTGCAGCACCTAATGAATAGAGCGAGCTATAAGAAACTAGAGCGAGAAGAATTAGATAGACTATTCGAGAATGTTCCGGAGATGTGCCAAAAGGTGTCCGTAACCGTTTCAGTGCCTGACGAGAAGCATTTGCCCAGAAATGTATTCTTGAACAACACTAGTTATACGCTTAACTTAGAAAAAGTAAGAAATAGAACCACTAGTGTCTCTCCTACTCATACACGAACGTACAGTGCGAGTGATGAAGTCAATGGAGCTAGTGTGAGAAGGATATGGGGACCTAGTTCTAGTGTCTTAGGTCCTACGCCTCAGAATGTATGGACGTCAACGAACTATCCGAATATGCAGAACATGCAGAATGGATTCAACCAACAGTTCTGGGGCTTTACACAACAGAGGCCCCGATACAATCAGTTCCTCTTCGGCTACATATACCAAAGACCGTTGCTTCCACAAATGAACTTCAACGTACCAAGATTTTTCAACGGGCGTTTTCAGAGAAACCAACCATTCTTTGGTAGACCACAACCTCAGCAGTTCAGGGGATTTTATAACCAACATATCGGCAATCCGCACAACGGTCTAGCCGGCCATAGTGAAAGGTTTAACAGAAAACGTCCCAGAGATGGCGCCGGTGGTACGCCAAACCTCTACGCTATCAGAACACTAGCGGCGAAGCTGAAACTGCTGGTCAGTAATAACAACAGTGACCAGACCGAGAATATACAGTCACTGCAAAGAATCATCAACACGTACAATCGAATGTACAGCACAGACATACGTCTGAGTGCGAACTTCGAAATAGTCGATGCACAAGAAAATATCGTTGAAACAATTACACTGGAGGACGACGACGAGCCCAAAAGCAAACGCGCCAACAAAGAAAGCAGATCGTACGAAGAGAACTTTAAGAGAATAAAAAAATTAGCTCAAGAGTTACGGCAGCTCGATAAGACCGGAAAGGGTACATCAAAACACCGCAGGGCGTTCTCAAACATGCTAAAGAGTTTCAACAAAACTTACGACGCGGACGTTTACATGGAAAACTATGAAATCGCCGACAGAAAACTCATACTGCTGGACTCTTCGGATGAAGATTGCATCGTCGAAGAAAGTCCGAAGCTAAAGAGGAAAGTCGGGAGGAAACTGAAAAATCCGTTCAGCGTTCTCAACCTAGCCTTAGACCAGCCCGGCACAAGTAGCCAGGCCGATACCGTGACCTCCAAATACCAAGAACTTTCCAGATTATTTCACGACTGGCTGCCTAAAGAAGACGACTTCGGTACGGCGGAGGTATTACCACAAGATAGGGCCTTCTCATACAACGCTGACGAAGAGTACCTTCTAGATTTCATCACGAACTACCGGAACGATTGCGATAACTGGAATCACATCAAAATGTCCTTTTGGGAAAGCGTCGAAGATTCTCCCACGAAGGAAGGGAGGCCGGAAACTACAGTCAGCCATAACTCGTTGGTAAAACTGGAAGACTGTAAGGATATGGCCAGTGTCTTCCAGAAGTTGAGGATAATACAATGCTGTACAGAAGCGCGCAGTGATACAGACCTGCTGATACACTTCGACGTCTACAGCAGAGATGTGGCGAATTTCAGGAAGTCTAATCGCCCGACGCCGCACTTCAGGATTGTTTGTGTGGAGTAAGTGGCCCTCTTTCGGTTTTGTTCGTGTTCCAATTAGGAAACTATGCCATTTTTAGGGTTCCACGGTAGATAGATAGATAGAGAACACTTTATTGCACAACCAGGAGAAAGAATTACATATAGTACGGTGTTGGCCGTCAAAATAACAATACAACTGAGTCTGTGCGTGGCCCGACACGCACTGGCCGTTTTTTAGGGACAACAACAGGGTATAACAACAAATGCTAAAAACAGAATAAAATAAATATTTAAGGGGGGCTCCCATACAACAAACGTGATTTATTTGCCGTGTTTTGCTCGACATTTGCTTGAAATATTCAAATATTGTATAGATAATTATACGGAACCCTTCGTGCGCGAGTCCGACTCGCACTGGGCCGGTTTTTTATTTACAGAGACAGATCTCGATTAGGAAGTGTTTAGAAGACAAAGATCTTCTCAGAAATGTTAGGTTAGCTTTTTTTCACTACTATTATACTTACCAGATTTTGCTAGACAATAGTTTAACTGAGGCTTAATTAACTGTTATCAACGCCTCAACACTATCCACGTCTGTCCTCCTCAGAGAAACCTCTCCCTTACCATCCGGAGCCGACGTGCAAGCGATCCACAGCCGGAACGATGATGCGCCGCTAGTGTTCGCGGTAGTGAGCGGAGCCTCCATCTCTTATCTGCAGATGAGGCCAGCCGAGTTGCCGCCGTGTCTGCCTACCGAAAACACGTAGCGCTACTAACATTGAGTTACAACTCGCATTGTTAAACTCGTGGAGTAAATTGGCAGGTCACGTAGAACTCTCGATTTCTCAGAGACGTAGTGTAAAACGGCTTCTTTACCACGGAAATAAAGGTTAGTTTCGTGTCATTTCTCAAAATGCGCTGGTATAGCTAGGCAAAGAAGAGATAAAATAATGAGTTACTTATAAACTCACGATTCTTCTACAGAGGTCCTCAATTGCAGTTTAAATAGTCTGGTAGAGTTTTTCCCTTTACCGCAGAATATTTAAACCGCATTTGAGGAGTGTTTTGGAGGAATCATGCTTATTACAAACAACACCTAAGATTTTGCTCATACTTTTTGTTATTTGTTAATTTCTTGACTTTACATGAGTTATAAAATAAAAATTCATAAAGGCATTTTATAAAAAGATATTGTGATTAAATAAAAGAAGTGTGAACACGATCTAAATTTTCGGAAAACAATTAGTGAAGTCTTACTTCCGAGCTTCCCGTTCCTGTTGTTTTTCTTGTTCTTTGCCAAGCTATTGTTTTCATCGTGGTGTCCATTTTTGCTTCGATCGTTGACAGTTCGATGCAATGCAAAATGCCCTTTACTGTCTACACTGCACGACCCAATTTACGTTGCAGTTCTTTTATCTCACGACGGTGGGCGAGCCATAGGTGCTTGTGGTTGTGATGCACTTACGTGTATCTAAGCAAAATTAAAGTCAAACCACCTTCATGAAATAACAAAATTGTACCTATCTCAACATTTTATCTATCCCATCTCCCAACCAAATTAATGTTCTTCTATTTTTTAACCAATGCAATGTTTGATCTGCTATAGTTTCAAAAAGGTCCGGTGAAACTTATGAGGTTATTCTACAGTGCCAACAACTTTCATAATGAGACCAACTCCTTTGTGATGTCCTTGTCTCGTTACTACAGCACAGGGTATCCTAGTTTGGACGAACGATTGCGTTGTGTGGAAGTTATTATTACTAGCTGATATTCTGAGACCTACCAAATATAAAAACTAAATAAATATAAATATAAAAACTTCATAAAAATCGGTGAACCCGTTTCTGAGGAGTTCGATAACAAACACTGATACGAGGTTTTATTTATATATTGGAGGTGATTACTATGTCATAAGCAGCCTATATACGCCCCACTGTAGGGCACAGGCCTTCTCTCAGAGAGAGAGTTTGGGCTTAATCACCACGCGTGCCGACCGCGGATTACAATATGGCAGACCCAAAATTATGGGTTATGATTTTAGTAGTTAATGTGTGTCTGTATATTTTTTTTTACGGATATTTTACCGTATTGCTTTGATGAATGAAACCTCATTACCTTTGCTACTATGGTCCGGGTGACAGAGGCTACATTTTATACGAATAAAATTTTTTCTTTTATTATTTTCTAAAAAAACTGGGGGTCTCGGATTGTGTTTAGTTTTGCTTTAATTTCGAGTGGGATATGAAATAAAAAAGGAGTATATAAATACTACTACAAAACATTCCAACACAAAAACTGTTTTACTGTATTTAAGCGTTTGTGTATACTTACTACTAGCGCCATCTATTAGTAGTCGTGTTATAGTTTTAAAACTTGCTTGTTCCTCAACGAATGTATGGAGTCTCTAATATGCATGGTTATTCATTAGTAGAGATCGGATTATATGCAAATGCATATTGAATATGCTTTTGCATATTTAGTGCCTTTTCAGCGTTAGTTGCATATTTTAGAAAAGTAAAATGTATATTGCATATTTACGCTCGATCTCGCTCATCGTTCGATGCTTTTCATAGTAGGACGGGACGTCCGATCGCTAAGCACGCGGCTAGCGGACTGACTGGGTTTGAACCCTTGTGTGAAATTGATAGTTTCATCAACGGGATGGGTGAAATTTTGCCCGGCGCAGTAAGCCCAAACATTGCACCCAAATTTAAATTCTGCCTAGTAACCTCAGTAGACGTAGAACGCTCTTTTTCCGCTTACAAAAATTTATTAAGCGATCGTAGACACAATTTGTCTACAGAACATTTAGAACAGTACTTAGTAGTACATATTTTTAAAGGTAAATTTTAAATTTCATTGTTGCCTAAGTAGATATATCTTGTAACAGTTTTTTTTCACAAATACGATTTTCAGTACAAGCCTTTATAAGATAAAATAAAATAGTTAAAAATATGACTTTTTATTTTTTCCTGTTTAATTGTATGCATATTTTGGCCCTTTTTAAGGATTTTCGTGCATATTTGCATGCATATTTAGGGCATTTTTTGGTGCATATAATCCGGTCTCTATTCATTAGAGTCATCTTAGCACGGCATTTCAATGGTATCAACCCATGCAACTTATCGGCGCCTCGCGCGATTCGATGCACTTGCTAAAATCGCCCGCAACGAAAACATGTCGCCTCGAGAGCTGTGATTCTGTAACTATTTGGCGTGTGCAATTAATTTATATATCGTTGAGAAGAGCAAAGTAGCCGTTAGTCAAATCCTCTTGACTCGAGCCGTTAGATGGCGCCAGTGCCGCGTAAATTGCGCAGTTTGAGCTAAAAATTAACGCTTACGTAAAACCTACCGGTGAAGAAGCGGTGGTAGCCTAGTGGGTAGAACATTGGACTCGGAAGCGGGAGACCCAGGTTCGATTCCCAGTGCGGGCATGTACCTATGACTTTGTTTTCTAACTTATGTACATTTGTGAAGTTATAGTAGCAATACCACTCGCTAACGGTGAAGGAAAACATCGTGAGGAAACCTGGGTGTCTGAGCTATTCACATGCCTCAGCGCTTGAAATCGCCAATCCGCGGTGGGCACGCGTGGTGATTAAGCCCATACTCTCTCTCTGAGAGAAGGCCTGTGCCCTACAGTGGGACGTATATAGGCTGCTTATGAAAACCTACCGCCCCGTATGCTCAACACAACCCCACCCGCTTTTTTGTCGATAGTTCGGAAAAGTTCGGATAGAAAAAGTTGATTGTATTCATGAGTAGGAGAACCATCTTAAGTTTCATTAGACCTTTCTGAAACACCCTCTGGAGTTGTAGCATAATAATATTACTCGGTCCCACTCGAACTGTCGAATCAATATTGGGATAATAAAGAAATACGATTTCTTGTACATAGGTTGTAAGTGAAAGTTATAATAAAATTGTTTTCTAGTAAAATATAATTAAAAAAAAACAATTATGTAAACTGAGCCTTGCATTTGAGTTTTTTGCTGTGGATTGTCTATTTGTTACGAAAGACAATTTTAACCACTATCAGCCTCTCTACTCTCGACGTTATGTTGAAATTGCGTCACCATTAAATGCAATAAGTTCGAAATAACGACTTAGTAAACGTTTTAGTTGTAAGAAATAGCATCCAACTTATTGGAACTTCATCATTGCATCCGAAACTGAATGCTTATTTTGGACAAACTATTAAATAAATGCACTCAATTGTAACGCAAGCTAAATTAGCGTCGAGAGTAGTGGGGCTGACCCCTTCCACATATCATAAGACAATCCTTATTTCAACCTCGTATAATTATGAAAAGGTAACCCTTCTTGACACATTTTGACACGACTCCTGAAACGTATTAAATGAATCACTTAATACAGTGAACGGTTACGTAATAGGAGAGCTGGATGGGTAATGAGAAAAATAAAACTAGCATGACTGCCGTGACTTTTTTAGTAGTTTATTAGACAATTTGGTATTTTTATGAGAATGTAAAATGTAAAGCTCCCTTTACTTCTTAAATCTAGTTTTAAAATCAAAGCTACGTTTTATGGCGCGTGGGTTGCATTGGCTCGAAATGTGCGAATAACGTTTAAAAACTTACATTTTGTCTTATATACTTACATGCATAAAATATAGTTAATGTCGGTAAGTAGATAAAAACACTTCATTGCATACAAAAAAGTTATTTACAAGAGAATTTCAGATACTTAACAAACAATATTAACATGTTTATTCTTATTTCGTAGCGAAAAACTTAACAGATATATCTTAACAAAAATAAAGTAACTGCACACGTGAGTGACTAGAATATTTTAGTAAGTCTACTTTTTAGGGTTCCGTACCTGAAAAGGAAAAAACGGAACCCTTATAGGATCACTTTGTTGTCCGTCAGTCCGTCTGTCTCTCAAAACCCTTTATCTCGGGAACGCGGAAGGAACGAGTTGAAATTAAAACCATTGACTAAAGTCTACAGTGCCTTGAAGCTGTGAAAAAAATCAAAGTTTTAAGTTAACGTAAAAAAAAGAGACGGCTGTTTATGCCACAAAAACGTATATTCCGATATTCAAGGGAATCAAAATTTATAGGGTACTTTCCGTTGACCTACAACTATGAAATTTGGCAAGTAATATCGTCTTACACTACAAGTACAGGGAAAAATCTGAAAACTATACATTGTAATAAAATCATTAGAAAATTTGTCTGAAGTTCGGGAAAAGCTCGTAAAAAACTGCGAGACTCGATTTCTATTTAATTACCTGGTAATGTATACGGGAACCTTCGGTGGGCGAGTCCGACTCGCACTTGTTCGGTTTTTTTTAATTGATATGGGGCAACTGGCCAATTACACGCGAGCAGCGGCCGGAAAAAGTTCTATGAAAATTCATAACTGTCGTGTTTTGCGGCCAAATAAATTACATAGTAAAACTCATATCAGTCGTGTTATTTAAAAATGGAACGATCTTTTACTCCGAACAATGACAACCAAAGAGGTAACTTATCAGAGGTTTTATTTTAATTTCGAACTGGCTTGCGATAGAAAGCTGGATATACCCATAGAAAAAAACGAACACTTTAACGCGGCAAAAATTATTGTTGTTCGTTCGTGGTACGTCTGATTTTGAAAATTTATTGAATTTTTCAAATAAAAAGTTCTGCTACTTAGTTTACTTCTTTACTACTTAGTTTTAATTTCCGCGCATTGAGAAAAATCAT
Source organism: Yponomeuta evonymella (assembly GCA_963969515.1). Lineage (NCBI taxonomy): Eukaryota > Metazoa > Arthropoda > Insecta > Lepidoptera > Yponomeutidae > Yponomeuta > Yponomeuta evonymella. Next base: position 5,555,102 of record OZ018354.1, read on the forward strand.
ATACAAGCCTTGGCCACAACTAGGCATTGATGGACTCACCTCGGCTTCGCCTCGGCCCACATTTCCACGTTCGTCCATCAATGCCTCTTTTGCTGGACGCTGCAGTAATGTACTATTATTGTTCACGACGACCCAAATGTTTAACTTATTCCCAAGTGATTGTATACCTACAGGCAAAGTGCTCTCTAGATCTAAAAAATATTTAGCAAAAGCTAACCTATCCTTCAGTCGTTCACTTACAATAGTTTAAGCAAATAATGAGTTCTTCTCCCAAAGTATACCGTGTATAGCAGTATTAGGTAATTTAAGAAAGGGACTGCATACTTAACTGTTTCTCTCGGTCACACATTTTTAACGGTAAGGCAATATTGCATGAGTGAAAGACAAATAGATGTTCAGTCCTTTCTTTAGTTAATAGTGTTATTAGTTTTATCTGTGGTACGGTTAATTTAAGAAAGAGACTGAATTTATTCGCTTCTTGCTCACACAGTATAGACAGCAACATTATATGAGCGAGAGGCAAATAGTTGTTCAGTCCCTTTCTTTTTTTTTACAGTGCCATAGGCAAAAGGAGTTTATAGCGGGTGTCTACCAGCAGAGTCCGTGGGTTTGAATCCCGCAAGAAGCGGGCGTGCAAATATCACGGCACGCGTATTTTTAAGGCTGTTTTCCTTCAAGCATCCCTCCCGCTCACACAATAACATTACAATGTTTGTAAAAGTGTCTACTTCTAATTTTCGAAAATGTGGTTTCTGGCGGAACTAGAAAATGAAATTACGGACATTTTAATTATGTTTTAAGTTTCATATAAAAACGTAGTTTTTGACAGAGAGACATGGTGTAAAAATTGATAATTTTTCTCGGATGCGTCGCATAATTTCCCGTTCGAAAAGAGACCCGCGGGCTCAAAACATCCCGTTCTCATAATGTCCCATTAGAGAAACGTCCAATCTCAAAACGTCCCACCTGAGAAAGCAGAAAAAAAGAAAAAAAAACATTTGTTTACATTGCCACAAAAGCACACACATAAAAAATTACATAATTGATATACCTAATTACAAAAAGAATGAGAAAAAAACAATAATCTAATGAAAAAAATGAGGACGGTGTGCCTCCGTGACAAAAAAAAAACCGGCCAAGTGCGTGTCAGGCCACGCGCAATGTAGGGTTCCGTAGAAAGAGGGTTTTTTTATCTGCTTTACAGAACCACAGAGGAAAAAACAGAACTAACAACTTTATCGTAGTCATTTTCATTGGATTTTGTACGAAATTTTACTTTTATAAGTTGGTTGCCTATTACTCGTTAACTAGTAAAGCCTAGTTAGCCGTGATATCTTTCCTTTTAATATGTGCTACTACCCTGGATTTTGTCACGTTTCTACAATCAACCGTTTAGTCCGGAGAGGGGGGACGCCCTACTCGGACAAAAATTTGCTCTTTAAAGCTTAATATTTCGCAAACGGAACCCTAAATCAAAAAGTGGTCTTCCTACACCCACAATATTTTTCAATTTTCATGATGGCGTAGACGAGAAAAAAATATCATCCCCACTTTTCATGCTAGGGGAGGTACAGTAAAAAAAGTTATTTCCAACATTTTTTTCTTTAACTTTGTCGGCGTGATAAATAAACATACCAAATTACAGATTTCTAGTACCACCGGTCTTTGCGCCAGGCCGCGGACGGACAGACAGACAGACGGACATGAAGGGTTCCTCGTCGGACTTCGGAACCTTCAAAAGGGTCACCAACTCAGTATGCATTGCTGGTGAGTGCTTTGAACTACAGGATATAATTTTCTCTGTTCTGTGCCATAACAATTATTATGAACAACACAGCACCAGCAAAACTGATTTTCAGTTGGGACCGTTTCAATTTTTGTTCTTTGGCACCCGGAACAATACATAATGATTACAATACAACAAATATATAAAGCTATGAATACGAATCACAACATAATGTGAATTTATATTTGCCCCTTTTTTAGGGTTCGATACCTGAAGGGTGCCGTTGGAACCCTATTACTATTGATATCCTGCGACGAATTTTCTTTTTTAATTCACATAATGTTTAAATACCGAAACATACCTACTATTTTTTTTTCATGAAACATGTTTAAATGTGCGAAAGGAAGAGATGTCGGAACTAAAACCAGCCTTAATGTTTTCCCGGGTAGCTGTCTTTAAATAGCTATAATATTACCTACCTAAATTAAGGTAAAAGCCTTATACAGAGGAGTAAGAGTAGGTTTTAATATACAAGTTTTAAATACCTAGGTTGCTAAAGACGCTTGAGCCGAATCGCATTAATTATTATTTAGCTCAGTTGCTCATCTACTCCTACATTTAAGTTAATTGCTATCCAATGAGCTGGCGGGGTCAAAATATCCAGTATTATCCCTAGTAGTAGTTTGTTCATCCCAACAAATATTTGTCTCTCGCTAATACAATATCGCTGTTTGTATTGTGTGAGTGAGATGCAAATAGTGATTCAGTCCGTTTCTTCGATTAAGAGTGCTCATACGCAGATAATATTCTCGCATGACGAAACCAAAAATCTCAATTTTTCCCAATTTTCAGTTCTCGTCATACGAGAACATTAAATTCTACTCCGCTCGTCACTACCTTGAGCCGCCGTCCCCTCTGTGACGTAACGGGTGCTTTGCAGGAGTTTTTGGGCCTCACGCAGCATTTTTTAAATTGTTTTCCAGATCAATTTTCTGGCAATTCTGAGAGCGTGACTCTGACCCCAACACCCTTAACGCCTAGCCCGTAATTTGAGAACTACCCCCATTAATTTATAGAGCGCTGCTCCATAAAAGGAGCTTCGAGCCGAGTTTTGTTTTGTGCATCCCCGGTCTCTGGTACACTAACAATCTACTGTTAACAACTACCAGTTAGCCTAAAAAAAACAACTTACAGTTGTTGTTAGCGGACGAGAAATCGGTGGTCAGTCCCGGTGCGAGGTGGCCCTAGATACTCCATGATCGTATAAATTATTTTATTTATTTTGTTAATTGAATCGTGTGATTTTAAAACAACACAAGTCACATGTGTTTTTAAAATAACAATTGCCCATTTTTTTTTTAATTATTTACACCTACCTATTGATTTACATTAGAAAAAAAATTTGTAGTTTATTCATACAGAAATCAATATAATATGCTAAAATATTGCTGTTGTAGATATTAGTATTTGAATAAAACAGTTTTTTCTATTTCCTACAAAGTTGTAATGAAAGGACATGTGTCGTTTTAAAATCACACGATTCAATTATGCAGCAATTTGTATCATTTAGTATCTACCTAATTAACACTTCAATCTTAAAATATTTTAGTAGGAACTTGAAAGCTATTTAACAGTTTCCGTTTAGAGATAAACTACCTACAAGGTTAGTTCTATAACGGGCAATTCCTGTTTGTCCAATTATAGTTTGATTGAGTATGGTAACAAAAAAGCAATTAATAATAATGAACCACTATTAAAATGTTATTAATTTTCCCAGAATTAAATTTTTCGACATACCAGTGCTTTTATAATTTAATTAATTCGAGCTTAACGCGCTCTACCAAAGTTTGTCCTACATAGAAGGATGTGCAAACTTTCATATACTTACATATTATTATGGTTTTAAGCAATACGTATCAGCGTATCACTCTAAAGCAGAAAAACCGTAAAACATCTTTTCTTTTTCTAAGTTGCACATTTTACAAAAAAAAGTTTAAAAGGCGTGGAACAAATTACAAATTAGTAACATGTTTCACGAATTGCGCATGTTAGAATAAAATAACCCTGGATAAGTTTAGGTAGGTACTTAATTAAATTTTTCAGTAGAGCTAGACTAAAACTCAATTCCAGTCTAATTACAAACTTCTATTGCTTATCTATATTGCAAACATTAATTTTCCATAGCACTGAATTTGAAGGTAAAATGCAATGTCCATAGATATCAATGATATCTTATCGTCCAGTAGCACAATTTTATATTATACGGGGGAAAGATTCAGAACTCTCTGAAAGAGAGGTTTGGTTATATCAACCATTACATAGTGCATCTACCTACTTACTTCGTTAATTTTGTGGTTGTGAAATTATTCTTTGCTATTATTCTTACTATTCTTAGTTCTGCCCTCAGGGCGTTTGGCCCTCAGGGCCAACCGAAATTAATCCCAGACAGTTCATAAAACTTCTCATTGAAAGGCCTGTAGAAGTCCCTCAAACGCTCTATGGCACTAGGGTCTATTTTCGGATGGCTCCTGCCTTTAGTCTTCCCGAGGCAGTGAGGCGTGGACTGGCTCTCCGACTTCAGAAGGCAAGGGAAGCCCTTAGTAGAGTTGAAATAGAAGTGCTTATCGGTTATCACTGGCTTCAGGCCTAGGAATGTCTGTGGAACAGAAATTAATGGATAATTGAATCATGTGATTTCAAAACAACACAAGTCACATGTGTTTTTAACATAACACTTGTCCATTTTTCTTTTTTAAATTATTTACACCTACCTAGGTATTGATTTACATTAGAAAAAAAAATTTAGTATATTCATACAGAAATTAACATAATATGCTAAAATATTGCTTTGTAGATATTAGTATTTGAATAAAACAGTTTTTTCTATTTCCTGACAAGTTGTAATGAAAGGACATGTGTTGTTTTAAAATCACACGATTCAATTAGGAGGTTCAAAGCTCTTTGCGTAGCGTCAATAACTGCATTTTTTTTGCTGTTTTACTATTTTTACTGTAAAGCTCTGAACCTCAGGATATAGCGTGATGCACAAGGGACTAGCTGGATATTGTTCAAAGGGAGGAGGGTACTTCAGTAGCCTAGACTATCACAGGTCCCTAGTTTGGAATGGCTAAACTGCTGACTGCTCTTCAGTTTCGAGCAACTAAACTGCTGACTATCCTTCAGTTTGCAACAAGTACACCGAAGAGCATGCTTAGAGTGAATTCGACATCCTCTTCTACTCAACACTTTAGGGATCTTTACCTGAACGCGATGCATCTCAGCGGAGGGGTCGGCGACCAGGCGTTCCCCGTTGACCAATAGCAGCCTGCCACGCGGGAACCGGCGCAACCAGCGGCGCAGCGGCCGCGCGTATACGCCAAGTCTTACTGGACCCCAGGTAGCGTCCACCGCCGCCCACGGGACGCCGCCCCAGGACGTCGTGTTCACCAGCGCTAGGTCTTCGAAGCGCGGGAGCGTTGGGCGCTTGCTGGAGTGGAATATTTGCTTGAATACCTAATAATTGCACACTGGTTATTATTATTATGTACATTAGTTACAAGCCGAGACACAGACTATTTTGTCTGTATACCCGCATGCACCTCTAATTATCATGCTGTTAAATAAATGTCTCATTATTGTTTTGTAGAGGTAGGTATAAGTGATTACTATGTTTGAAGACAAATAAACACTTTCTAGTTGTTAGTGTCATCCGTGTGGCGCCGGATTAAGAATAGCGTCACTCCATTTCCTACAGTGGATTTCGTAGAAGGCGACTAAGGAAATAAATTACCAGGAGACGGGCAGCAGCGTCTTCCTGAGATTCCAACCGCATACTGCGATCGCCAACCAGCCTGCCCAGCGTGGTGATTATACTTGTAGCAAAACCCCTCATGGTTATGAAAACCACGAAGGAGGCCTATGTCCTGCAGTGTTAAATGGCTGATGATGATGATGATTTGTTAGGGGTGAACAATAACAGACTCTTGCGTTACCTAAAAATTAGACGACGTCGGACCTACTCGTAAGTACTTATTCTTGTTTTTAGTGAGCATACCTATTTGTGAATTTACCTCCTAGATGACTTCATCCAAGTGGCAGGAAGACGCTGGATGCAAGCCGCTTCCAACCGGTCTTTTTGAAAATCCATGGAGGAGGCCTATGTCCAGCAGTGGACTTCTTATGGCTGAATGATGATGATGATGACCTATACTGAACCTGTATTTCTTGTGGATTTGGCAAAGCTAAGAGGATGTTAAGGTTTCCGGGCCTTGTCAATTGTGTTACTAAAATCTGGTACCTGATACCTTCAGACCGCCAGCTTGCGAGGCACCTAGATATTTCGACGAGTTATGCATCAATGAAATCATTCACATAACAAATACCACTCGCTACTGCCAACTGTTAGATTTGGCACCTCATCAATGCTCCAACCGTGTTGGCTAACTTTGGCCCAACTGTGGGGATTTGTCGGCGAAAACAAAAACCATTTCCCGAAAATAAATGCTGCTGGAGAATTCTTACCTAGCCGACTGCGTATAGTCGCTGATCGCTCTGGTCACGGGGTCTCTGACCACAGCCAGGAGTTTCACCGATGGGTTCATGGCATAGACCCTCTTGGGTGCCAGCCGGGTCACCCAGTAAGACGGGGTCTTCTCCATTGTGAGTTGGCCCTCCAGTGTAGGTGGCATCCGCTCCCGATACCACTCGAAGCCCTTGTGGTAAAACTTGTCGAAGAAATGGACCTCGGAGCCAGCCGCGCGAACGTCGGGGTGAATTCTGGAAAAGGGGCGCAGATAGTTATTTATAATTTACTAATAAATGGATGCCACAAGACGGGCGTCGCAGACGCCGAGACGGGATCAATACATGGAATGGTTTGAGGTGGCCCAGGTCAGAAAGATGTGCTCTACCCAAGAGGGTGCGCAAATATTTTACTGGCTCCATTACACAGAATTACACAGATATAATACGTAGGTATATCTACTTAAATTTAACATTTTATCAAGATCTAGTGAAAAAACTTTAATGATAAATGCTGGACAGATTTCAGAGAACTTGGTATCAAAATGCCAAAATAATCAGGGTAGGTACACGTTCCTAAGTTCTTTCGTACCTTAAAAACTCGAGCAGCGCCCTCGTCCCACATTTTTTAACTCCAATAATCAGGGCGTCCGGCAGTTTCTTCACGGGCACCGACTGTTGGTCCTTGACTCGCCGGTATGTGGTCGTGTCGGATGTCTCCACGTTGAGACCGAGCAAGGAGGCGAACCGTATAGCAGTCTTCTTGTAGTTGGACATCTGCGAGTGAAAACAAAAAAGTTTTTTTTTTCTAGCGGCATCCAGATCAGGATAAAAATGGCCAGTCTTTTTATTTATTTATTATACTTTATTGCACACAAGACTATTAGTATCTAGATGTAAGGACTAGAGCACTCTGGAGAGAAATAATTTAGGTACATACATACCCATCATAAACCTGTCATGATGATCTTGATGATAACCAATCCTGGTTTTATTTATTAATTTTGCATTTAAACTAAATGTACAATACCGCTGACTTAATGCCATGAGCATTGTCTACCAGTCAACTGCAGGATGTGGAAGAAAGTCTTAATTAATTTGTATAAAGACATTGAGTTAAAGTAACTAAATGTATAAAGATACGTCCTGTAAAACCCGCACTGGATGTAGCTTGTTAAGATAAGATAGGAATATTCTTTATTTTTAATTATTTTTTATGTCTTGTTATCTAGGCTGTACCAATAGGACCATAAGACAAATCTATAGGTAGGTAGGTGTGTAGAGACACCTACAGAGGCCTGTTTTGTAGAACTATAATTATAATTCATGGTTTACCTACCATGACAATTCGATGTACGTTGCAAAGTCAAACAACCCACACATTAACAAGTATGAAGACTGCTACGCAATGTACATCAAATTGTCTAATCACACTAAGAATTGTAGTCTTATTAACCAGGCCCTGGATCTACTATATACTGTCTAGCACTGTACATGTTTTTATAAATATGTGTATACATATTTATAAAAACCCGCGAATAACTTATTTTTAAAGTTCAGAACCCGAAGGCTGCCATCTGTGCTTACGACGACGTCAGAGGCCTGACGTCAACTTTAACCACAGAAGTCCAATTCGTGGTTTACTGTGACAATTCGGTGTAAATTGCAGTCGATTAAGTAACCCACAGAGAAGTAGACTGCTACGCGATGTTCCTCGAATTGTCATAATAAACTACGAATTGTAGTTTTATGAAACTCGGCCCTGTTCACAGAACAGATGTTCTGTGGCCCTGTTAGTCTATCTGACCTATAACCGTATAAGGATATAACACTCAATGAAAGATTGGCACTGGAGAACTATTTGCTTCTCGCTTTCTCAATAAACCCGTCCATATTGTGTGAAAGGGAGGTAAATAGTTATTCAATAATAAAAATAATTTAAAAGTTCACCTAATACATAATCGCGATTAGACCCGTTAAATGTATATAATATAATAACCAAATAATTATCCAGTCCCTTTCTTCTACTAACAGTGCTATACATGCTCGTTAACTAGGTAAGTACCTAGTTAAATTTTCCTATATGTCATTAAGTATGTCGAATTGCTCAGCAAATACAAAAAAAATAGAATAATAAACACGTATCATGAATAGGGTATCATAAGCGGTGGTAGCCTAGTGGGTTGAACATTGGACTCTGAAGCGGGAGACCCAGGTTCGATTCCCAGTGCGGGCATGTACCTATGACTTTTCTTTCTGAGTGATGTACATTTGTGAAGTTATAGTAGCAATACCACTGGCTAACTGTGAAGGAAAACATCGTGAGGAAACCTGGGTGTCTGAGCTATTCACATACCTACGTCAGCGCTTGAAATCGCCAATCCGCGGTGGGCACGCGTGGTGATGAAGCCCATACTCTCTCTCTGAGAGAAGGCCTGTGCCCTACAGTAGGACGTATAAGTATAGGCTGCTTATGATGAATATGGTCTCAAATGAAAACGAGTTTTTATACGTAGGTAATATTTTGTAATTTATGCAAATCAAACTTGTTTTCAGTCCGTATAGCAGGGCGAGCGGGCTACCCAAACTGTGCGTCGCGGTATTGTCCTAGGGGGGCATCGCGAAGCTATCCTCACACATTGCCAGATGCAGTAATAAAGAACATGCAGAAAGAGATGAGTGGCAATTTCCATACTTGACCCCCGTTTTGAGAAGCTGTGTAGAAAAGCAAGCTCATCCTTCGCTCTGCCGTGAGGCGTCCGGAAGAGATCGTTTTTAGCGATAAGACCGCCCGTTGTATACTATGTAACTTAGATATTTAAGATTTTTCATGTATCTTTATAATGTATGGTGTGCAATAAAGAGTATTAATCTAATGTAATGTAATCTATCTATAGGTAATTTTATAGATACCATTAGGGATGTGATGGTGGACAGTTGGACACAAAAAATCGATTTTTTTATAATCGATTTATTCTGTTCTTATAAAAATCGATTTAAAATAAGATAAGATAAGAATATTCTAAGAAGATATTCGAATGATAAGAAGAATAAAAAAATCATCTTTTCTTAGCCAAATAATCGATGTTTTTGCAAAAATCTATTTTTGTCACAAAAAAAAGTTGAATAGCATCCAGGTTTTTAATTAGGATTGTACGCAGAGTAACTCAGGCATAGTTTGAATAGAAAATACCTTAGTTACTTGAAGACTGTATCCAAGAATTACGATGTCAGCTTTAAAAAAATCATCCAATAGAACGTTATTTACCAAAACTTCTGATCACATTATTTGTCTATTCTACGTGTATACTTATATAAATATTATAGTTGCAGTTACCTCACATTTTTTGTTGAGTTTTTGTAATTAAGATGAAACGTCAACGGCATTCTTAGGATGACTTAACTAAAACAAAGATATTGTAATTGTTGGTAAAGCAATTGATTTTAATTTTTGAAAATGAATCTGCAAAAAAACACTGCTGTTATACCGACATTACCTATAACTACACGGGGCGCAAAAATTCTAAGAAATTGTAAGTGATGACTAAAAAAAATCGCTTGTAATATATAGAAAATCGATTTTTAAATAATCGATTTTTCCATTAAAAAATCATCCAAAAAAATTCGATTTATCTGAAAAAAAAAATCGATTCTTTTAAAAATTGATTATTTTTTTACATCCCTAGATACCATATTTTGACGGAACCCTCGGTCCGTGAGTCCGATTCGCACTAGCCGATTTTTTTAACTTACCTTTCTTTCGACGACTAAGCAAGTATTCAAGGCATAAAATAAATATAGTAGAAAAAATAATAAGAAGTAAATGAAAACAGTTCGTTTCGTGAGAACCGAACCACATCTCATAGTTGCTTTTCGGCTTCATTTGGATGTTTTTATCTTTTCACTGTAGTTCTACGCACAATATTAACACTCAACTGGGCAAAACCATATTTTACATGCGCTAAGAAATTGAGCTCTATGTGTAACATCTGCACTTATCTGCAGCGTGATTTGACTTCGCAAGCATGTTTCGACTGCAGTGTTTTCAGTTGATCAAATTCTAAATAAATACTCAAGATATTGACGATTTTACTGCGCAAACGCGAGCCATCTAGAATTGAGTAGCTCGCGGATGACTGATAAAAATGAACTACATGGCAAGCCAGGGGAATGTTGCAATCGTACAACAGCTTAAAAAAATCGTATGCCCAAAGGAATTTAAAATATAAAAGTCGTACAATATTATTTACCCTTTATTTACTGTTTTTGTACAGATTTGTCGTAATAATTTTTAACATAAAATATGATCTGTCGGCCTAAAGTCAGTGCAGTTTCCGGTGGTTCTAATTTTCACTTTCGCCGCTCATATTTACAAAATTAACTACAGCTGCAAATCACAACTTCTCTTACTTTTTACGTTTCTCTTACTTTTTTACCACCACTCAAGTCACCACTCATCTAAGATCGGGCTCAAACGCAATATACGTACCTCAAATTAAACTAGATAGAGATTTCCCAACCATAGACTAAGTCTAGAAAAATTAATATTTCCGTTTCAAATAATTGTTTGCAAAAAATCGCCAAATATCATCGTAAGTAGTCGTCATTTAGAAGGAAGAAAAGTTCAGATGACTTTCTCTTCTCTTTTCTTCTCGTTCTTCGCTTATCAAACTTATTATGAACTACTGAGCTGTGCCGTGAGCGAGTGTTGACTAGTGATAACTAAGTGAACAATCAAGCAGCTAAAGATAAGAAAGATAGATAATTACATAGCAGTGAACAAAAAGATAGGTGAGCAATTTAATCTTTTCAAAGATACAAATTGCTCATGTCTAGAGCCAACTTGGATTTATTTAAATCACGCCCAGTTTTTATTTTAATTGTAATATAAATGCTGAATATTTAAACATTAAAAATAATAATTTGTATTGAAACGAACGAATCCATAACGCACAGCTACCAACGTGACGAATGGCGACGAAGTCATTGTAACTTGTAAGTTTTTAATGGTGCGCAATGCAATGCAGTTTTGAAAATAAGATCTTTGGTATGTATGTAAGTAAAATTATGTGTATTATTTTATTGCAGTTATTTTGGAATTTACCACGTATGATGTATAAATAATTAACTAAACGATTACCAAGACTAACAGCCGTACTCAGAGTCGTTTAAGTGTTTGTTAAAGAGGACTTAAGTAAAGAATTAAGAAAGTGCAATGGATAAGATAAGAAGATTCTTGAAGTAAAAATGAACAAGGGCATCTCCATAAACGTAGCAGTCTAAAGACCTACCATTACCAACATCGAAAAACCGAACAAAACAAAAGTGACAGCTGAATAAAAAGAAATTTGATCGCGTTGAGCTTTGATGCTGTGAAATAAATTAAAATGACAGTCCAACAGCTCAACTCGAATATTTCGGACGACTCCGATGACATGGTTAGCTTACCCTCCGAGGAGGAGGTACACAGACGCAAATACCAACTGCTATTGGACCGCTGCGAAGTGCTGCAACAGGATAACGAGAGAATTGTAAACAGGTACGGTCCGTGGGATTCCTTTGCCATAACAATTTTATTCACACGCTAACTGGCGTTGGTTTTATTCGTAGGATACACGAAGCAAAGAAAATCACTAAGCGGTACAAAAAAGACATAAAATTGCTGATTGAGAGGCTCGACAAACATGGTGATCCATTCAGAACAGCTTCTTCAGAAGTTGAGTTGAAGACGGAGGTACCCGCGCGTCTGGCTCGCCCGACCAAGCACTCGGTTGCTAACAAACCGGCGGAGAAGCAAAATGTTAATGTTACAGGCAAAAAACCTGGCCCCAAACGGAAATCCAAGGCGGACAAGGTAGATTTTGTAACTTAATTCTTCCAGCCTAACATTCATCATCATTATCATCAGCCATTTGACGCCCACTGCATGACATAAGCCTCCTTCGTGGTTTTCATAACCATGAGGGGTTTTGCCATAATCGCCACGCTTGGCAGGCGGGTTGGCGATCGCAGTATGTGGTTGGAATCTCAGGAAGACTCTGCTGCCTGCCTCCTGGTAATTAACTTCCTTAGTCGCCTTCTATGACATCCCCGGAAGAAAATGGAGTGACACTATTCTTAAATCCAGCGCCACACAGAAAGCCTAACATTGCAGGCACTTTATCTAGTGTATGAAGGTTTCAAATGAACACAGACTAAAGCTGAGGGTATGTCTGCCATAGTAGGGGGTCTAGTGTCCTTGCTCTATTTATATCTCCCATGATACAAACCATGAAAGATGACTAATGTTGGGATTTTTTTGAGTTGGCATAGACCTCTTCACGGTCACGCCAACCTCTGGTTGGCTGCTACCCTCGGTCTGATTGCTACCCTGCCAAATATATATTGCCAGTCAACTACACTGCTAAACTATTTGCAAAGAAGTTGCTGGGAGTTAGTGTGAAATCCCAGAGCTAACAAACCAATTTGACAGTTTAGGTTTACACGTTTTGCTGCCTCTTTGGTGTAAGCTCTGTTGTGATTTGTGGATCCTGATGTTTCCTTTTCCCTCCGGACTACAGGTGTAACTTTATGTAATGTAATGTCATGGGTTCATTTCCATACTTTGATTTAATTTGACCTCATTCTCAGTGTTGTACAGTGTGGTTATGCTCTTGTCTGGTTATCATAGCAAAGTGTATCCTATTTTGAGGTCAGGAGCTAGCATGAATCATTTGAGTTCAGCGACAGAGTCCTACTCGCACTTCTGCAGTTTTTTTGTTATGTAAATCCTCCCATTACAGCCTGAAAGAGACCCAAACGCCCCGAAGAAGCCCTGCAATGCATTCTTCCAGTTCTGTCAGGAGCAGCGGCCCTTGGTGGTAGCGGAGACCAGCTCCGACCACGGTGCGGAGCCCAGCAAGCAGGAGGTCACGAAGCAGCTCGCTTCACGGTGGAGAGCCCTGTCTAATGACGATAAGAGGGTAAGCTTGAGTGTAACCTATTCAGAGCTATTGGTTTACACAACAATTCTACATACATTGCAAAGTCGATTGACTCACAGATTAACTAATAAGGAGACTTAGCTATGCAATGTACATCGAATTGCGCCTCATCGCAAAATGTCCCTTTCGCAGAATGTCTATTTCGCAAATGTCCACTTCTCATAATGTCTCTTTCGCAATATGCCATTTTCTCATAATGTCTCTTTCGCAAAATGTCCACTTTTTTTCATTGTTTTTAAGAGTTAATATGAAACGAAAAACAGACAAATCACGCACTTTACTGCGTTATTTTATCAACATAATTATTAAATTTTAATCGTAATCAGGGAATAGAACAACTTTTACCATGGGGAAAACTTCAAAAAGGCGAAAAAAGTATCGGCTATTCCATACTACAGTTACCACCTGCGGCATTAAAATGTATGAGACAGCTGATTTTTGTTGCGCGATTTCGAAGTTTTCCCCATTGTACAAGTTGTTCGTATTGACGACTAGATTCCTCCATTTTCGGATGTACATGAGGATTTTGTTACTCCCTGTAGCATTTTATAGCCCTCTGCTTAGCTCGCACGAAGGTGAAAATACGATTTGATGTAAGGTCAAAATTTAGGAAAAAAACCTGACTGCATCAAAAATTGTAAACATTAAATTTTCCAACTTACCTAAGATAGAAGATTTTGGTTTTGAATAATCATGGTTGTCAGTGTTCACAAAAAAACGCAGTGGGAGGGATCAAAAATTATTTCTTTGCCCCCATTGCGTTTTTATTTTTAGTGCTGAATTAATTCATCAGTAGCAAGACAATATTGTTATGTCCCCTTCCAAACATAAACATTTACATACAGACACATACATTGCTAATAATATTTTTCTAGTGTCAAAGACATTTTTTCGACAAAAATTATAAAGCCTATTGGCAAAATTAGAAGGAAATGTACATTTGTGAAGTTATAGTAGCAATACCACTCGCTAACGGTGAAGGAAAACATCGTGAGGAAACCTGAGTCTCTGAGCTATTCATATACCTCAGCGCTCGAAATCGCCAATCCGCGGTGGGCACGCGTGGTGATTAAGCCTATACTCTCTCCCTGAGAGAAGGCTTGTGCCCTACAGTGGGACGTATACAGGCTGCTTATGCTAATAAGTACCTACTAGTATGTAATGAGTATTCGTGACGTGATGTTACGTTTTTTGATTCATCTTAACTTTTAAAAAACAATGAAGAAAAGTTAACATTTTCTAAAAGTGACATTATGAGAAGTGGAGATTTAGCGAATGAGGAAATGGACATTTTGCGAAAGGGACATTTTACGAAAGAGACATTCTGAGAAGTGGCCATTTCGCGAAGTGAACATTTTGCGACGTAGTGAACATACTGGACATCAAAATAAACTACTTTTTTATGTAGCCTATATACGTCCCAATGCGACTCTCAGAGAGAGAGAGTATGGGCAATCACCACGCATGCCCACCGCGGATTGGCAATTTCAAGCGCTCAGACACTCAGGTTTTCTCACGATGTTTTCCTTCACAGTTAGCGAGTGGTATTGCTACCATTACTTCACAAATGTACGTAACTTAGAAAAAAAGTCATTGGTACATGCCGGGATTCGAACCCACGACCTACCGAATGATAAGTCGGCGTTCTACCGCTCTCCGCTAACACCGCATTTTATCCATAAAATAAAGTACTTTATCAATAAAATTTTCTTTGAAAATAAATTGAACTCTTTCCTCTACCTCCTGCGGTTGACTGTTAGAAAATGCTATGGAATGAAGTCCGCCGTATTGTACGATTGTTTTATGTAAGTGCAATAAAAGTATCAATAAATAAATAAACTTTTTATGTTTCTGAAATACCAAAAATGCTATCGCGCAACGGACGCGTAACTTTCAGCGTTCTTATGGCTTTGAGTATAAATTTAAACCAGCGCTACACTTGTTTACATTACACGTTTAAATTATACAACGATATTTGTTTTTGAAAAGAAAATTTTAAAGTTTCGATAATGATCATAACATAACATAAACTCACGCCTGAACCCCGGAGGGGTACGCAGAGACCGGGGACTGCCACTTGGCACGATCCTGTCAGGTCACTTTCGCTTCATCAACATTCATTAGTCGTTGCATGCACTCACGCCGGATTCGATAAGGATCCTTAGGAAAAAAATCGATCGAAGATACTAGATGCATTTCTGCAAAAATATACAAGAAATGCGACTTTGCACCAACCCTACTTTATTTGGTCCACAGGTGTATGTGGCAATGTTCGAGAGATCTAAGGAGAAATATGCGGAGGAGATGTCGGCCTACATAAAGAAGGAACCGTGACAAAACCGCCTGCTACCTCGGCTCTTGTGATTGTCAGCTTTAAGTGTAGGTTAAATGTTAGAGTTAATTATAATGGCTAAGATTTGTAACGTCACATGTTTTATTGATGAACCAGCCCAAGGGCCAACTTATAAGCACCGAATCCTGTTGGAATCCTGCCGTTTGAGATAGCTGCTATTAGATGATTCGATTCGTTCAGGATTTGGTGCGCGTAACTAGTTCAGTTAATATCTATACTAATAATAAATCTGTAAGGGTCGGTCATGGAGTAAGTTAGTTTGTTTTCAGAGATATTGTGTTTATAGGCTCAATATATGATACTGAAACTAATTTCACGATTTTTAGAATTTTTTTCTGTATGTGTGTATGTATGTATGTTCCTCCATAACTCTTAAACCAATTATCCGAATTTGATGAAATTTGGTATAAAAACATATAGACATCTGGGACACAGGATAGGCTATTTAAATTCTAGCTCCAGTTATGATAAGACGTGGCCCCCATACAAATGCTGCTTCGTAAGAATCGAAATGTACGCGAACGGAGTCGCGGGCACAGCTAGTAGTTCTATATAGCGGGAGCGCCGGGCCCTGGCCGTGCGCTGTAACATGATCGCACGAAGGTTTGCAAGGTGTACGGGGGACGTCAAGGTTGCGCTATTCAAAGCTTACTGTCAAAGTCTTGTCAAAGTTGCCAGCTGTGGTTTAATTACACGAGAAGCGCGTACAGTACTCTGAGAGTGCAATATAATGACGCCTTCCGTATACTAATGCGTTTGCCTCGATTTTGTAGTGCATCGCAAATGTTCGCTTCGGCCAGGGTTCCGGATTTCTTTGCCATTCTCCGTAACAGAGTTGCCTCATTTTGGAGCCGACTGAGGGCCTCCAAAAATGAGATTCTGTCGTGTCTGTGTGAGGATGTGGGCAGTTCACTGTACCAACATTGGCATTCCGTTCAGCGCGACAATAATCGAAAATGACTTGTGCTTATTTCGTTTATTTTATTGTATTGTAAGTTATTTATTTATAATCTGGAACTGTGTATTCTGAAATAAAAGCATATTATTATTATCATTATATATTCATATATTAACTGAACTAGTGCGAATAGAGGGCGTAATGTAGGAGCAGAGCCGATTGATAAAACTACAATTCCTAGTTTATTATGACAATTCTATGACTATTGCGTATCTGAGTCTTCCTACGTGTTAATCGGCTTTGCAATGTACATCGAATTGTTATAGTAAACAATGAATTGTAGTTCTATGAAAAAGAGCCCAGTTCGCTAAGCACGCACGGCTCGAAAAAGAATGGACAAAGGCTCGCGCCACCCCTCTCATCCGCTACGTGAAAGCAGACCCTAAAGACTTATACACACAGTTTTTCAATAGAATGATATAAGCACTACAATAGTTGCCATTTGCAGTACAATGTCATTCCAATGTTTTTTCTTATGTAGCCTATATACATCCTACTGCAGGACACAGGCCTTCTCTCAGAGAGAGTATGGGCTTAATTACCACGCGTGCCCACCGCGGATTGGCAACTTTAAGCGCTGAGGTATGCGAACACCTCAGAGACTCAGGTTTCCTCACGATGTTTTCCATCACGGTTAGCGAGCGGTATTGCTACTATAGCTTCACAAATGTACGTAACTTAGAAAACAAAGTCATTGGTACATACCGCGATTCGAACCCACGACTTCCCGAGTGAGAAGCCGGCGTCCTACCGCTCAGCTACCACGCCTCTTGGTATAACCCACGCAAATTAACGGCCTCATTTATAAAAACACGATTCCTCTAAAGCGCTCCTAAGTCGGTTTATTTAATCTGTGTTTACGACTTTTCCTTGTAAAATATCCACCACAGACTATTTTAATCGGCGATTTAACGAATAATTTTTTTTTATAAATAAGACCGTAAATGCATCTCTCACGAAGAAGATCGAATCGCGCGAGGCGCCGAGTTAAATTCACGAGTTACTTTTGGTTACTAGACTACCAAGTGTCAATGAAACCACCATTAACGTACTATTATGACTCTATTGAACAACTATTCATTTTGGCGACTCGCCCCCTACGGAGCAAGAAGCGCTTTACTGTTTAGAGAAAAACCTTTCGCCGGCCATCCTAGACCAACTGCAACGTGGGAGTCTTTTGAAAAAATGGATTCAGCGTTTATGGTGCTTTGACCACTTACTGCCAATCATATGAACTGTTCAAAATGATCCCCTAAAGTAGGTCAATGCCCTCATCACTAAATATGGAGCAATCGTACATAAATAAATAACTCACGCCTGTATCCCGGATGGAAAGGCAGAGACTGGGGTTTGCCAGTTGCCACGATCCTGACCATGTGACCAACCATGTACGCCGGTTTCGGACACTTTATCTTCATCATCATCATCAGCCACTTGACGCCCACTTCAGGGCACAGGCCTCCCTCGTGGTTTACATAACCATCTGGGGTTTTGCCATAATCGCCACGCTTGGCAGGCTTGAATCTCAGGAAGACGCTGCTGCCCATCTCCTGGTAATTTATTTCCTTAGTCGCCTTCTACGACATTCACAGAAGGAAATGGAGTGACGCTATTCCTAATCCGGCGCCACACGGAACTTTTTATCTTGCCCTTCGCTAATACATCCCGTATTTGGTCGAATTGTCGAAAAACAGGTCGATGGAGTAAAGCGCAACCAAATTAAATATAAAATGTATCCTTTATTCCACAACATAACAAAAAAAGACAAAGAACTTTAAAACAAAACAATGAAATAGCATTGAAAGTCAACTAAGTTCCTTCATAGGATTAGCTTAGCATATTTGTACGTAGAATAATATCACCATTCTCGATACGTATTCACACTACAAGCGGCGCGGTCTTGTGTTCTGAGGGCGCGGCACTCCACACATCTGCTCCATCGAAAACAGACTTATGCGCCTGCGCAATGGAGATGTTTCGTACGAGTTTTAAATTCTCTTTTAATTTATTTTATTACAAACGACACATCTTGGAATGATACGCGTATTTTAGTGGATAAAAGTTTATTCAGACTGAACGTTAGCGTTAGCCGTTAGACGTTAGCGATACGTGATCTAAACTTAACACTCGCACTGGAGCTTTCCGTGCGATCGTCGCGCCTCTATCGGCGACGTGGCACAGTTTCACTTGGAAAAATTCAAACGTGAAAAAAGTTACTGTTGCGCTCTGTGTTTTTTCGTACTTTACAATCTAAGTTGAAGACGTTCAATGTGCCAGCGTGATCCATTTCATTCTAAGGACGTTGGAGGATAATTTGTGGTGCTTGAACCTAAATATTTAATATGTCGCTTTAAGGTTAAATCGCCAAATAAGAACTGACGTAGAGCAGCGAGCCCAAGCGCGCTAGAGTGGAAGTGGATTTTTCTCTACAACTACTAATTTTCATACTATCCTGTGATTCAAGTCACATGGTACAAAAACGCTGCATACAAATCAGGCGTAAACTGTGACATCACAAGGCTATACTAGCCTTATTGAAGGATTTATATTGATAAATATTAAAAAAATATAATCGTCTAGAAATCAAAGAAAAAACTAAATCTAATAAGTAGTTTTTATTGTTATTAAAGCCACTTGATTTTTGCACTTTTTGAGACCTGTATAATGCCGATTTGTTTATGGTTTGCGCTTCTGTACGATATAAACGCGTGGAGTGAATAAATCGTTTGCAGAGGAGAACAGACGCGCAGTGTCGTTTTGGTGGTGTGAATAGGTTATGATTTGGGCTTTTAATATTCGCCTATTTTTACTATTTCGAATAGTACCTACTAAACCGAATTATTCGAATATATGGAATTTTTCGAATATCTACTATTTTATGAAGAAAAGTTTGTTCGCCCAAAAAAATCGAATAGTAAAACAGGTAAATATTCGTAAACGAATATAAACTCCATTCCACGAAACGAGCTCCCAAAGGAAATCGTCCTTGTGCGCCCATTGGTTAATGCGCGTGACCTTCAATAGCCACTAACCCACACTATGAAGCGGACCTCTAGCCGCGCGCATTGACCAATGAGATGTGAGTATTTTGTTCCCCAGGAGTTAGACTCGTGGAACGGAGTATAGCTATGATATCCTCTATGAATTATCCCTTGAAGTTATCCTTCTCCAGTCGTATAGCCTTCATGGTCTGTATTGGATCAGTCTTATTTGCGTGCCTTTTGACGGGCTCCTCCATTACGCGCATGAAGGGATTATATTGCTTCTCTTCGCCGATCGTCGACGGGACCTGGAATTTAGGAGAACAACTTGTACCTAGGGCGCCATTTATTTATTTCATAAGACTATTTTTGCTAGTTTTTGACTCCTTTCCTCCCTATCCCATATATAAGAAAGAATAAGTATAAGCCGACCCCCTGCCACCTGTATAATATTTATGACGTAAGAATGTAAAGGAAAAATTGAATGCGCGGCCGTTGCCATGAAAATTGTTGGCCGCGCTTTTTCAAAACAAAATTTTAACTAAGCGTATTTTTGTGAGCTTACGTAAGAACTGTCAAGACTGCCTCCCACCCCCTTGTAGGAAAAAAATAAGAGTTCATGGTCGACTCCCCTCCCCAACTAAATCATCTTACATGTTATATGTTATGTTATATATTAAAATGTTATAGCAACACTTTCGTAACGTCACGATTAATTTCAATGTAACAATGAACAAACGTAAACGTTCTAGGTACAACTCCATTGACAAGCGACTGGCAAGTTAACGATAAAGTGAAATAGAATCGAGTCTAGTAGTGCTAGCGTTTGTGCGAGAACAGTCCTCTTTTCTGTTTATTAGCTTCCCCTAAATTGCGTGTGAAGGCTAGAAAATATAGTTAAAACCGGCCTAGTGCGCATCGGACTCGCGCATGAAGGGTTCCGTACCATTATCTATACAACATTATACAAAGATCGAATTTGAGAACAGCGCCTTCTATAGAAACCAACAAGAAGCGATTGACATTTAACGACATGACATCGGCGCTGTGAAAGTTACATAGATGGCCGACAGATGGCGAGCGCTGTCTTAAGACAACGTTTGTTGTATGAGAGCCCCTCTTAAATATTTATTTTATTCTGTTTTAGTATTTGTTGTTATAGCGGCAACATCATCTGTGAAAATTTCAACTGCCTAGCTATTACGGTTCATGGATATACATCCTGGTGACAGACAGACAAACAGACAGATAGACGGACAGTGAAGTCTTAGTTATTACGAAGGGTCCCGTTTGGCACCCTTCGGGTACGGAACCCTAAAAGAGTGGCGTACTGAATCACTTAACACGTGTAAACTAGGCATAACACCGCGCCAACGTGATAGTATAGTGGCACGCGTAACTAGGGTTGCCAGATCTAGTCTGTCCTTCTTTTTACAGTCGTATCTGGCCAATGTCTCCCAAAGGAAATATCTGGTCAAGTCCGGCTTTAAGACGAACGCGCGGACACACAGGCTCGACTCGCGATTTCCCCCCGGGGTTGGGGCTGAAAAGCGACGGTCTAAAACCGTCAAATTGATGTCCGCGGTAACCCAACATCCTGGGGTGGCCACGGCATATCCGGCTACCCCTTCTTCTTGTGGTGCCATCTCCTATCGGAGGCCGGCTATCATTGTGGCCACTGAGACACGTGATATGGCGTCTCGGAACAAATGGATGGTGCCTATCTGAAACCATTTAGCCAAGTTACCAATAACCTACCCTTTACTTACGCCAATACCCATTGGCCGTAACAGACCCGCGGCGCATCGAGTAAGTACATGTGTGATGATGTGTGGGACATAACTTTAAGCTTGCAAGCAATCTATCTCAAACATTACAAAGCAAAAGACACCCACCGTGGGTTTCCCAGCTTGGCGCCTCTCCAGTGCCCACGCGATCTTCTTCTTGACTTCTTCGTTGCTCGGCTCCACATGCTGAGCGAAGTTCAGGTTCTGCAATGTGTATTCGTGGCCGCAAAATACCTGAGGATAGATTATTAGTTTATAACTCTGTGAGCGGTGGTAGCGCGACGGTAGAACGCTGGCCTAGGATGTATTCGAGAGATCGTGGGTTCCAATCCCGACATGTACCAATGACTTTGTTTTCTATATTACGTGCATCTGTGAATTTGTAGTAGCAATACCACTCTCTAACGTGAAAGAAAACGTGAGGAAACCTGAGTGTCTGAGGTGTCCACATACCTTAGCGCTTGAAATCGCCTGTCTACGGTGGGCTCGCGGAATGATTAAGCCCATACATACTCTTTCTTTCCGATAGAACGCCCTGTGTCCTGTAGTGGAACATATACTTATAAACTGCTTTGTATAATTCGTTATTGAACACCAGACATAAAAAAGTTCATAATAGATAGAATGTAATTATACTTAGTGGTGGCAGCGCAGTGGGTGGACCAGTTGCTTCACATATATGAGGGCCTGGATTCATATTCCGGCATGCCCCAATGACTTAGTTTTTAGTCATGTACGTAAATGAATTCGTCGCCCTGTTCTACGCTTCTCCGTGCGATCCTGAATCTCCTTCCGTCATGTTTTTCCAGTTGTACTTGGGATGGGACGTCCTACCGGCCGACGCCTGAAGTCCCATTGTAACTTCATAGTATGAAGTTACGATAGTAATTTATGTATCTTCTAGCTAATTTAATAATTCTTCAGTAATTTGGTCTTTTAGTTTTTAAGATAATAATCTGTTACACAATGCATGTTGTTATTGAATGAATAGATAAATGAAATTAATAAAATTATCCTCTTGGTCCGATGGTCGAACTAAGTGGAATAAAAAAATCCTGGTAGTCCGCTATGTCGTACAGCAAGGAATCAAAATTCCTCGTCGTCCGACATGTCGGACAACGCTGTCGAACCACGTGGCCGCACGGGTAATACTGGGTGTTTCCAGAAGGTCAAAAGAAAAAAAACTAAGAGCAAACCCTAGTAGTATCCGGTAGTGCACTAAGAATGGATATAAGCGCCTGGTACATCTGTTCGGCGGTACCCTCGAAGAAACGCCCGCAACCGCCGAGAAATAGGGTGTCGCCTGGAAAAAGTGAAAAATCATGATGGAATTCATGATAATTATTATTATTTCATTTCAAGTAAGTAACACTCCCCGGTGCGGGCATGTACCTATGACTTGGTTTTCTAGGTTATGTACATTTGTGAAGTTATATTATTACTACCACTCGCTAACCGTGAAGGAAAACATCGTGAGGAAACCTGAGTGTCTGAGCTATTCACATACCTCAGCGCTTGAAATCGCCAATCCGCGGTGGGAACGAGTGGTGATTAAGCCCATACTCTCACCCTGAGAGAAGGCCTGTGCCCTACAGTGGGACGTATATAGGCTGCTTATGTAAGTAACACTCATTTCGATTAGTAGGCTTAAAAGTATATATGTTAGTAGTTATAGCTACAGACACAATATATTATATTATTATAAATTACATTTAACAGTACACATTAGAGGGTACATAATGCAGGCTGGCACAGTGACGCATGTAGGGCGAAACTTATCAATAAAGATATGAACAAACAAACAAATATTAGTTTCATTTTATACGGAATTCATACGGAATTTTCATCCTAATGGTCTTACGGTTTTTGTACGGGTTTTTAGTGAAAATACAGATTTCACGCCTCCTGAATATGGCAACTCTGCCACCGACGTTTCCGCTCTCTAATGGGAGCCTTCTTGGAGAAGCAAGTATATATAATATGTGATTAGATATCAAAAGCAATTTTATATATACTGATGATTTTACTAATTTTCAGGGTTCCATACCCAAAGGATAAGGGACCTTATTACTAAGACTCCACTGTCCGTCTCTCTATCTGTCTGTCTGTCTGTCTGTCTGTCACCAGGCAGTATCTCATAAACCGTGATAGCTAGAGAGTTGACATTTTCACAGATGATGTATTTCTGTTGCTGCTATAACAAAAAATACTAAGAACTCTCTCAAACGGCTCCCATACGTGACTTATTTTGCCGTTTTTTGCTCGATATTAATAACAGCAACAGGTAGACACTTGGAACCCGTCGTGCGCGAGTCCGACACGCACTTGGTCGGTTTTCATTTTGTGTTTTTCACATGTCTTTAACAATCGATTCGTCGTGGGTGCCAGTAGTGGCCTCCTTACCTTTTTTTACAATCATAAAATTTTATTATAATTGGAGCAAAATAAAGTATGTAAGATCCACAAATTTGTCTTTGTTGTTTGTGCAGTTCACGATCTGATGGGTTAGCATGTTTTCTCAATGCTGTTTTATAGGATCATCATCAGCCATTTGACGCCCACTCCAGGACATGGACTCCTTCGTGGTTATCATAACCCTGAGGGCTTTTGCCATAATCGCCACGCTTGGCAGACGGGTTGGCGATCGCAGTATGCGGTTGGAATCTCAGGAAGACGCTGCTGCCCGTCTCCTGGTAATTTAATTCCTTAGTTTGATAGGATGCCATTACAAAAATAACTATTTAATTAATCGGACAAAAGGCGAATACTCACCAGTAAAGACCGCCGCCTGTCCGCCCTCTCCAGGTGTATCTGTCGGAGTAACGTAATAGCAAATGTGCCCCGCCGTATGGCACGGTGTTAACAGGCACTGAACATTCAGGCTCCCTATTGAAAGTCTTGAGTTGTGTTGAACTTTGTCGGTCAGGGCTCCGATGCCGTCATCGGCCCCTACCACCTTTAGGCCTGGGTGGAGCTGGACTAACTCCTGGTTGCCCCCAGCGTGGTCCCTGCAATTATACGAAATGGGACTGTATATATTTGAACTTTCAATCTACACTGTGTTAGCTTTAGCGTTAGCTTACAATTAGAATTATATTAGGTTGATAGTAGAAGTGGCTAAGAGCAAATTCTTTTACAGGTAAGTTTTGCCCTCGTAATAGCGACAGGCTCTGTTGTCTCCATCACGCCAATGGCAACTCCATAGACGTGATGGAGACGCCAAGTCTCTGCTCACCCAAACGAATACATTGGCGTGATGAGTGTAGTATCACGAGATATTGACAGAAAAAACATAGTAATGACTTAATAATGGTACACCATTATCTAAACAACAATAGACAAAGATCGAGACAAGATAGATTAGGTACATTGACAACAGCGCCATCTATAGAAACTAACAAGAAGCTTTTACAATTCAACATTTAACGACATGAAATCGGCGCTGTGAAAGTTACATAGATGGCCGCTAGATGGCGAGCGCTGTTTTTAGACAACGTTTGTTGTATGGGAGCCCCCCTTAAATATTTATTTAATTCTGTTTTTAGTATTTGTTGTTAAAGCAGCAACATAAATACATAATATGCGAAAATTACAACTGTCTAGCTGTCACGGTTCATGAGATACAGCCTGATGACAGATAGCCAGACAGACAGACGTACAGTAGAGTCTTAGTAATAGGTTACCTTACCCCTTTGGGTACGGAACCCTAAAAATGTTTACTATATTCTTTCATACCAAAACTTTCGTAAGCACTACACTTATTCTTTCATAACAAAAATGCACATTTATTCAATAACAAAGTTGGTTTTAAAGATTTGCTGCAGTACAGTCGACAGCACATAAACCTTTGCATTTAGATTGCAAAGTTGCTGGTAGCATAGCTGAGTAAAGGGCATGGAATAGATGGGAAGGTTTGATGTGCTGTTAACTGTACAGCTAACTGTGTATTGTATTGTATTGTCCATGTAATTGGCCTTCTGTTTCCTATGTTGGTGTTATTCTGTTAGATTGTGCTGTTAGTCTTCTTTAAAACAAAATAAATAAATAAATAAATACTCTATTATTCTAGTGTGCAATCAATATTACATCAATATTATATGTAAAGACAAGATTCACTATCCCCCGGCTTCCCACGCTAACAACCTTGTTAATCTAATATATAAAAATGTCATTGCACTGTTTGTTATGGAACTCCTCCGAAACAGCTTCACAGGTTTTTATTAATTTTTTTGTGTATATTGGTGGATCCGAGAATAGGTCGTAGGCCTATTAATATGGCAAATCAACGTTTGTAGAGTCAGCTAGTTATACCTATATTAAACGGGTCTAATCGCAATTATTTATTAAAGAAGTAAAAAAACTACATAACTATTATCCGGTTCAAATGCTGTTAGGATACCTTTTGGAATGGAGCGGCATATGACGTCAACTGATGCCTGTCAGTACCGTTGGCAACGCTATCGGGAAAGCGCGTGACAAGTGAGTAACGAATATAACTTCATCAGAAGTATTTCTTTTTTAATTATATTTGTTACGGACAGCGAGGGTGTAGTAGAACTGTGTAGAATAATCTATATGCTCTAGTATCTTTGATGTGATTCTTGGTACTTCCAGAAGATATTCTGGAATGTTCTATGGTTTTCTAGTACCTTCGATGGCTTTCTAGGTACTTCCCAAAGTTTCTAGACTGGTGGGAGCTTTCAGTCACCTTGATACTTGCAAAAAATAATTTAACTGATTAATATTATTCATCTGAGTGTTTTTCTAACCCTATACTCAAATCTCATCACTGTTGCCTAACGCAACTCCAAAAGGTCATATCCTAACAGCATTTGAACCAGATAATATGTATGAGCACATGTGAGTCCAGACACGGGTTTACACATTAAAATAAAATACAAACGTGAATAAACACCATGTCTCGATCTATTTACATTTCTGAAGAAGTAAGCAGTAGCAAGAGTAAAGGGTAAGATAGGGTCTTCAACATTTCACGATCGCTACATTTACTTATTTAGGGATGAATGTTTTCATAGCAATTGTGATGTCATGACATTGTATTCTAATTTACATAGCTTCTAACACATTGTATGTAAATGTTTAGCTGCAACAATATCTGTACCAATGATGATGGGTGGTAAGTACAGTGGTCAAATTGAGTCCGTGCTCCTGAACGGCCTGTAAAACGGTCTTGGGCTCCACAGGGTCAACTACAGCCGCCTCCTTCGTAGCCGTGTCCACTATCAGGTACATGTAGTTGTCCTGCAACGCTGGAAGGATCTTCACATCCATGTTTTTGAGCTGGTGATATTCTTGGTGGCTATGGGCCTCGCGCTGGTTGCGTACTAAGGCTGGAAGAGAAGTATTTTCAGTTTTTATTATTATCTAGGCTAGATGACAGTGAGGAGAGTTAGTATGAAGTGATGTGATCATTTTA
Source organism: Yponomeuta evonymella (assembly GCA_963969515.1). Taxonomy (NCBI): domain Eukaryota; kingdom Metazoa; phylum Arthropoda; class Insecta; order Lepidoptera; family Yponomeutidae; genus Yponomeuta; species Yponomeuta evonymella. The sequence goes on from OZ018354.1 coordinate 5,581,848, forward strand.
AAGGAAGCAAGTTGTGTAAAAAAATAATTACTTGCAATAAAAAAAAAACCTACAACCCCAGAACCTGGATTTCTTACACTTGTGATCTCACATTGTAGAGTGAGAGAAGGGCCATATTGGTCATTATTATGTTACTCTGTCAAAATCAAATAGTATAGAAGTTAGTTACCAACATTCTATTCAAATTGGTTACTGGTTACTTTTAAGAGGCATACATTCATCTTTCCCCTTTAATACCTCCACAGAAGTTTGTTCATTTTAATAAACACCCCCATCATTGGCAGTCTTAGGATGGGAGGCCAACATACAGTGGCTCCCCACTGTCCGGTCTGTCCGGTATCTCCTACTTTAGCCGGAAGATTAATTTAATAGGTTAGTTATATTTACCTCGAAAATAGAGCTTCGTAATCTGCTGAGAAAGGCCGAACGGCAAGGAGTTAACGAATCTAGCAAGCATCGAACGGTGTTTTGAACTCACATGTACTCAGAACGGGGAATAAGTGTAAGTAAATGATAATGATAGCAGGCCCAGTGTCGTAGATAAGCTCCGAGATTGGGGATTCGGAAAAACAAACACGCAAGTTATGTTTCAGCTGCTGCCTGCGAATAAAAATAAATATAAATAAATAAACCCGACAGCGAAACAAACCAAACAAAACACTCAAAACAAAATCTGACAAAATTAAGCGATTTTGAAACGCAACTGCGTACGCTAGATCAATTATCTACTCTGAATGTGAAATAATGTGGATACTGTTGGTCTGGCTTATTTCCACGTGAATTGAGGACATTTTATTCATTTTAATTTTACCATATCTGAGTAGGTACACCTTAAATATATTTTTAAACATAGGTTAGTAACAGGATAATTGGGACGCTTTTCCTCACCTTTTTCGCAATTTCAAACGTCATCATTTGTTCCGTTTTGTAATTCTACAAAGGTACCTATTTACCTGTTTCGGGTGAATACTGAAAAGTGAGTGACTAGCGCCACCAATGAAAAAAATTCATATCTTCTTTTACAGATCGTACTGCAAAAAGTCCCTGTGCAATCTCTCAATCATGTTATTAGGGATCAGTGGGCTCATATGCCCAAAAAAGTCATGTATATCACCACGCTGTCTAATTTAAAACCAGGGTCTGATAATACATGGGTACCTATGTGGTCTCCTCACCTCAACGGACAGTAGAACTTTTGAGTTTAGGCTTAGTTATCTGATAGATGTTGATGTAAGTTGGTTTTTCTTTTGATGAGATCTCAAACAGAGCAGTTTTACTGCCCACTGGTTGCCGGTTGAGAATATCTGGTATCTACCGGCCTTGATAACAAATTTTACTAAATATTTCATTAATGCCTAGCAAAATGAGACTTTTTTCAATAATAAGGCCGACTTGCACCACTTCTTAAATGTCACTTAAGTCGCCATTTAAATCGAATTTTGTAGTAAGAATATTATTTAAGCCACGGTTAAAGTGAAAAAAGAGAAGAATGAAACATGATAAATTGTAAGACACTAACGTGTTTCATTTCAGTAGGTGTGATTCCAGTAACAACCATTTAAGTATCACAAAGTAATAAAAACTCGATAAATCTTCAAGATTAGTATTTTTGAGTTACCCTTAGGTTAATGCGATTATTTAAGATAGGTTATGCGCCTATAGTCTTGCTTTTACATCTCGAGATTAATTTTCCTATATCAATATAAATCAGACGTTTGAAGTTGTGCGCAGTTAGCTTTTCATCCATCAATAAAACGTATTAATACGCACAAATACCCATTTCGGGTATAAACCGAGGTATTTACCCTGTTTGGGTAAATACTCAGATACCTTGCGGTTACTGACGACCAATCTCTATTTTTTTTTTTTTTTTTTTTATTTGGACTGCCCCGTGCTTGTAGGGTGCACAGGGATTTTGCCAGTGTCACGTTGTGAAAGGTAAACGCTACTTTATATATACAAGAAACCAATTTAAAAGGAAAGAGATATTATAATTTGATGAGGAGTTAAAGTCGAATGTTGAAATAATTAATAGACCAATCTCTATACATAACATAAAAAAAAAAAAATAATGTCACTGTCACATTGACATTTGCAATGTGACACTGACGTTTTGCAATACACGTGAGTCTTGAGTCGCACGTTTGTTTTATTTGTTTCGCGTTTTCTCTAAAAATGAATGGATAATACTTTAGGTGCATTGAAAAGATAAAGATGAAGATCAAACCTGTGAAGCATAAAACCACCAACACCTTCCGAGTAAGTGTACTTTAAGAAACATTTAACTAAAACTTAGGTTATTACTATCAACTATTGCTTTCTCGAAATTTACAAAAGTGATATCTTAATTACTGCCGCATAATACTTCTGTACGCTCCTTGTACCTTGCCTATCAGTGACATAACCTCAGACCCCGAATAAAAGCATCATTAATCCAACAGTTCGTTCCGTTCGCCGAGCGTATAAACTCGATAGATATACGCCATGCAGCGCTCTATAACATCGAGCATGTCAACACGGAGCAGCCGGAAGACAACGAGACCCATTTCCACATCGCCTTGCGCAAATGGCATGTTCTAAACCTCACAGACAATTTTAAAAGGTTCCGGCGAGAAGTTCACGGAGTGGTTACATTGCCACAGTTAGTGCACAGAAAAGAAGATGTGTTGGAGATATTGCAGAAGTATCTACAGTTGGAAGATTCATTGTGTCTGCAACCTCTGTTGGAGTAAGTCATTGCTTATACATAATAAAAAAAATATCTTAAATTTATTTCGATGTCAAGAACTTAAATTCTATTGTTAATTGCCTGTCAGTAAGTAAATTCGGCAGCAAGATGGACCTCACTCTGCATCAATCCCGAACTACAGAGAAGCAGTAGAAGCCTAAACAGTTTGCTTATTTTATTTAGAAAGCTACAGTCACAAAAGTGCAACAAATAACAATCAGTGAAAAAAAAATTGGCAACAAATATCTACCTTAATCACCATTTCATAAATACACTTTCTGTTGAGCAGTTCTTAATACTTACAAACAGGGTTGGCATTTCACATATTTTACATAGTTTTGGACACTGTTTGTAACATTACAATCAGTTTTAAACACTAATTAAAACAGAACAAAAGTTTTAGTCAGTTTGAATGTTTGAAACATTTGGCTTCCTCTGCTGAATACAAATAAGTTTTTTATAAAAAACAATGTCTAACATAAATCCCAGGTTGGAGAGTCGCTAAAGGAAGTGAAGGAAACCCCTACTTTTAATTTTTTATTTATTTAACAGAAATCCACAGAAATACAATTACAGTAAACAATAGGTTCTTATTTAATAATTTTTACATGCAGCCAGCAATTTATTAATAATGAGCAAATTTTCTTCACAGGGCAATTTATTTTACTCTTACTAAGGGTTGAGCTGAATTTTCTTCTATAACTGCTCTGGCGCTACAGGAAGTGCAGCCCCTCTGCCTTTGCTACACACTGCTCCCTACTTTCGGATGTTTACAAGGATTCGCTACATCCTGTATAATGTCAACATCATAATCTAATACCTTTAAACAAGCAATTCTTGTATTGAGCAGTACTTGTACGATTTTCATGAAATTTAATATGCAGAGGGTTTTGGGGGCGATAAATCGATCTAGCTAGGTTTAATTTTTAGATAACGTCGTTTTATGCGTGTTTTTAGGCAATGAAAAACTGCTAAAATATCATTAGACATACATACATACACATACATAAACTCACACCTGTATACCAGAGGGGCAGGCAGAGACCAGGGACTGCCACTTGCTACATTATCCTGACAGATCACTTTCGCTTCCTTAACATTAATTAGTCGTTGCATGTACGCACGCTGGTTTCGGGTACTTTTTATCATGCCCTTTGCTAATACATCCCCTATTTGGTAATATTATTAGAATACGAAGGTAATGTTCGCCACCATGTACAAGGTTGTCATAGCTCAGGGGGGAAATCGGGCGGTCCCGAAACCAGAAGACGCCGGTTCGAGCGATTATTTTTTCCTTTTTTCCCCTTTTTTTGTCGTATCTAAATATGATTTCCAAAAAACACGAGTAATAAAAAAAATTAAAACCGAGCAAAGCTCGGTCATCCAAGTACTGAAATAAAAATATAAGAGTATTGTGACAGTTTCCTGTATTCCGTTCGTATCTGCCTTGTTTCACAACCCACCATCTTTCTTTTTCAGAATTCTCGTTTCTCTAGCAAAGGATTTGCGCAATGACTTCTACCCACACTTCCCAAAGTTCCTTGACATTCTGATAAAACTTCTCAACACAAAAGATGCAGAGAGGCTAGAGTGGACTCTTGTCTGCCTCGCATTCCTGTTCAAGATCCTGAAACCGTTCCTCAAGAAAGACATCGCAGTGGTCCTCAACAGAATCATCCCACTATTGACTGAGAGCCAGCCTCAGTACATAAATAACTTTGCCGCGGAAAGTTTCGCCTTTGTGGCTAGAGACATAAGGGATAAGAAAAAGTTCCTACAGTTGGTTCTGAACTACTTGCAGGGCCATGAAGATGTGAGTATTATAGTTTTATTTGTTGAAATAAATGTTCTTCTTCTTCTTCTTCTTCTTCAGTTGGTTCCACTTGTATTGTAAAATGCGGAAAGTTCTTTGCATAGATTTTTTTCAACTTCCACGCTATACAATCACTTGACCTGGTCCCAAACTAGGATACACTGTGCTATGGTAATCAGGCAAAGATGTCACAAAAATGAAAATACACCCAGACTGAGACTGAAAATACACTACCTCTGTTTTTTGTAGCTAAGCGCCTTAACGGCTAGACCAGTAAGGCAGTCAAAATTTTTTTGCATCTGGTTCTTTATCTTTGGTTCAAAACATTTGGTTCTTTGTCGTGCTTAAATGGTTCTAGTTAACTCTAATTCTAGTACGCTAAGGTATGTAAATATCTTAGACACTTCACAATATTTTCCTTCACCGTTAGGGTGTGGTATAGCTACTACAACTTTACAAATGAAAACAAAGAAGTAGAAAACAAAGTCATTGGTACATGCCAGACTCGAAACCACGACCTCCCGAATGAGAAGCCAGTATTATACCGCTCCGCTACTACTGCTCTGTGTTAATAAGCCTTTTGTGTTTAAAAATCATAGTATTATTAGTATTTCAATTAAAATTAATTATTACACTAAAGCGGTGGTAGCCTAGTGGGTAGAACATTGGACTCTGAAGCGGGAGACCCAGGTTCGATTCCCAGTGCGGGCATGTACCTATGACTTTTCTTTCTAAGTTATGTACATTTGTGAAGTTATAGTAGCAATACCACTCGCTAACGGTGAAGGAAAACATCGTGAGGAAACCTGGGTGTCTGAGCTATTCACATACCTCAGCGCTTGAAATCGCCAATCTGCGGTGGGCACGCGTGGTGATTAGGCCCATAGTCTCTCTCTGAGAGAAGGCCTGTGCCCTACAGTGGGACGTATATAGCCTGCTTATGATTACACTAAAAAAAATAATTTAACATCAATCCAAACATATTATTTGCTAGTAGTGTATAATTGGGGCTTCTGGATCACTCGCTCTCGCTGCGCTCGAGCGAGTGCATCCAGAATGCCCCAATTCACCCTACATGAGCTGTCCTTTCGCCTGCATGATCAGTTGCGAATTGAACTGAACCGATCTAACAAAAACTACACAGTTTCATCAATACAAGAGCTATCCTTTCGCTTCAACCCAACTCGCAACTGTCACAACGGTTCGACTCATAATTGCTAGAGCTGCTGACCTTTCGGGCGCAAGGTCTGTTACGATTCAACCCAATCCTTATGATAGATCCTACCTCAGATCATAGAAGTAACTACTATGATCTGAGTAACTACTATGATACTTACTTCTATGATCTGAGGATCCTACCTACGTTTTGCGTTATAATTCGCATGTTGGGTTTTTTGCTAAACAAACTTCACACGGAAAAAAATTGGCGATGCGTGTGAGGCATATGGAGAACCCTTTTCTTTCTATGTGAAGATTTGTATTTGTCAGGTATTGTAAGGATGTTTTAAATAGGTATGATTTAAATACTCAGTTATTTTTCATAAAACTTTATTATTTAATTTACACCATTTTCTCAAACAAGTTACATTTTTTAAAGCACATATTGTGGGGTGATAAATACAACTATAAATATCAGAATTTGTGTCATATAAATTGTACAGAGTTAATAAATTTGGGCAACCATAATCTTCTAAATTAAAAACATTTGTATTATTCAGGATTTGTTTCAACCATGTCATTTTTTCTAATCCTTTACAATAAATATTTTTATGTCTTAAAAAGTGTTTCAAATAAGGTGTGTAAAAATCATACGAAACTATTCCTTCGCTCCACAACATTTTTCGATTTCGCTCTATCCAGCCTACCTGTTTTTTTTCCTCATTCGTCAGCTCATTATAATGAAAAGGAGGTTTTATTAGTAATACTTGAATTTGGTCGTTGCATACTAAAGCAAATTCTTTCGGTATAAATTCATTTTGATAGGTTTTAAACCCTTGTACGTCTACAATAACATTCATGATAACTTGCGCACAATGTTACTTAGCGGCTTATATTCAATAAGTCGATCGTTGATTATCAAACAGTAAGCACAGGTGTTACTGGGAATATCTCTCGAGGTTTCAATTTCTAATCGCACATCAACCGGACCAGATTTTAAATTTTCGTTTTGTCTCGAACAGTCGATAACAAAAAGAGGAGCTTTTTCCTTAAACGTTTGAATGTCAAGCAGCGGATCTTGTGGAAGGTTATAGAACGACTGGCGAAATTTAGTATACATGTCATATAATATACTAATCTTATTCTCATCAAACTTAAGGTTTAATGCATCATAAGGATAGTAATGAGAATTCAAAAATAATGTAACATTAGTCAAAGCACAATGATCAAAGATTGAACCGTCTTCAGTTTTATTATTTTTTCTATTAGTTTGCAAGCCGAATATTACATAGCGCGGTTTCTCTAACTGAGATGCTGTTTTTATAGCCCATGAATGTTTTGTAGTTTTTGGTAATAAGGGATACTCATACAAATCCCAGTTTCTAAATGCTATATGTATAGGATTGTCTTTTTCTAAATGTTTTAACAAAATTAATCTTTGCTGATCAGAAACTTTAATGTGGGGCATACGCCATTGAATCCTTTGAATATTAAAATTTACAATATCGTCAGCTCCAGAAACTAAACTATTCAGGTTTGTACTAGATCTATTTAAAATAAGTTCATGTTTGCAATTTAAAATAATTTTGTTGTAGTCTTCAGCAAACCCTAATAATTTATTGAGAGGTAAAAGAATGCTGAACTCGCCGCTTGAATTTTTTAATCCTTGAATTTTCCAGCCCCAAGCTTCAGCTGCCTTACTTTCTCCATTGTTTAACGAAATATATGATTTCATTGTTGTAGTTATACCAACATTTCTTATGCGATCAATTTCAATACCATTTATTTCATATCTAATATCTTGGAAAAGGAATGATATTGCATTGTTAGTAAAATTTACATTTTTTTTAACAATTTTTCCACTCGCATCTTTGTTACACACTGAAGCAATCCCTTCTATGTAAATAGAACTAGCTGCTGGTAATACATAGATGTCTTGTTGATGAATAGGTATACGTATTTCATCATTTTCGTTAAAACTGTTATTATAGGGGTTATAAGAATGAACTTCATAACTCTCTATGGAGTTATCAAACTGAGTAGAGTTATTTATCTGAAGAATATTCATGTTCTGAATCCAAGTGCTTCGAGGAATTTTTTATTATTTTTTTTAACTTTCTTCAATTTGCGAATACGTCTAGTTGATTTAAAAGCAGACTTGGTATTAATTTTCTTACTTACTGTGCTATAGTTTTTATTAGTCATGTTGTTTTTGTTATCGTTGAATATAATCATTTTACTTTTCTCAAATGGAGACACAGCTGAATATTTTCTGCCCTGAAGTTAATGTGTTGCCCATCCAAATCTAATATTTTTATAGTAATTGAAGAAATGATATTATGTTTGATTGGAAAATAAATTACATTCCTAGGAATTTCCACAAACCTATGGCTTGGAGGAACGTTTGGTATAAATTCGTGAATAATGTGTGTAGGTTCTCCGTTTGTGTAGGATCCCTGTACAAGATCACATTCGATCCTTATAACGGACACTGGTAGAATGTTCACAGGACTCGTGGACTCATGCCATTTATTTGCTTCTAATTTGATATTAGGGAAACCAAGTATTGGTGCAATACTATTTTCTTTATCAAAATGTATAGATTCATTACAATATATAGAACATGTCATAGTGTTATTATTAGGTCTTATATAAATCTGACAGTTACCAATTCTTTCTTGAATATACTCATTCAAATCTTGTAAATCGTAAATACCTGTCGGAAACTTGATCTTATTTTCTTTTTCCCCATAGACAAACAAATTGTGATTTTCAGTTATGTTTGGTATGCAATTAAAAGCTGAAAAATATACTAAGCCGCATTCATATTTACCATCTAATATTAAAGGTGGGACATAATTTGATTCCAGTATCGATTTTCTCCCAGTTATTGTAAACGTGTGAGACATAACGGCGGACAGAATCTAAATGACTTTAAGTTTTTTGAGGAGAGCTTTATATTTCACTATAACGCCTTTTGCCAAAAATTTTTAAGAAATTTCAAGCAATAATGACCACATTTAAACGTGTTGTCTTGTTGATAATTGTCGTAGTTGTATTTTATATTTCGACCGATATATTTAACTAACTCTAGAGGTGGTTTCAGATCACCATAACTGTCAAAGTATTCCACGTATTCATTTAACTTTGCATAGGCTACCCAATGAGTACCAGGGTTTTGAGAGCTATCCAAATTTAGAACACCACATTCCATTTTTTGAGGATGTTTAGGTAATTCATCTCTCATAAAGACTCCTCGAAAAAAAGGAATTTTTTTTGCATGGTGCAAAATATCAATATTAGTTAGCGCTCGATTGGGCAGCCGATTATTCAGTTTTTTTCCTTCTTCGTAGTATATATTCCTAAGCCATCAGCATGCGGTTTGACATGCAATCCTCTTCCAATACATAATGCTTCCATTCTCTCATTGTGTCGTTTTAATTCCTGAAAGCGTCGTTTTGCATTCTTTACATTATTAAACGCTTTCGCTATACCAGCAGCTCCACCAGCTAGACTACCGGCCGCTGATAGTCCAGCAAATATTGGAATAAGTGGTAAAAAACCTCCGGTTTTTGGTAAAGGTATTATTCGAGGCAAGCTAATGGCATTTTGCGGTAGGTCTGAGGCAATTTCTTTTGCGGCCGCTATTGCCAATTCTATGGCAGCTTTTTTACATTTGGGTTTTAAATTTCTTATGTGTTTCTTTGTACGAGAAACAATGTTTTTGAAGGTGCTCTCTAAAGCATTTCTTTTTTTAACGCGAGATGACTTCTGTCTAGTAGTCGATATTTTATTCATAGTTAAAATTCAAAATGGTCTGTTCCTGCTTACGACCAAACGACGACTAAAAGCATTATTTGTGGAATGGTAACTATAAACGGTTTGACTTATGTATCCAACTGTTTTAATTTTTAGGTAAACCTAGCCATTTCACATATAACTGATCTCCTTTTTTCTTTAAAATTTTTTCAACTAGATAGATATTAGGATGCCGAGTTTTTTGCAATTCCTCAACATAAAATGCTCCTAATATAGGTCGATGTCTTGCATCTTGCAAAATATATGTGAGTGGATGTGTATATTGTATCTTTATTATTTTAAATACCTCTGTTGACCAATTAGGAGTGAATCCTTTCTCAAATGTACCTTTATACTTGCTTATTCGAACATAATCCCCAACTTTTAATTTATAACATTTTCGCTGAGGTGTGTGTGATTGCAATAATTGATATTTTTTCAATATTATTTTTTTATTGCTATGGTTAACTTTTTCTGGAGCGAGACCAATTGTTCTATGATATGTAGAGTTATATTCCTGTACGATATTTTTTAATGAGCCGTTGATCCATTTATAGTTTCCTTGTAAACTGAATTTTTTGTATAATTTACTTCTCAATGTTCTGATAACTCTTTCCACTATAGAAGCCTTTTTAGTAGAAAATGTTGAATAATGGTTAATTTTGTGTTGTTTTATCAATTTACTAAAATCTGAATTATAAAACTCTTTTCCTAAATCTGTTTGTAAGTTTTTAGGCGTGCGACCTTTTTTTAGTAATGACTCAAAAGCTTTAGACACGGTTTCTTTATTTTTTGATGTAAGAGGAAATGCCCAGACATATTTCGAAAACGTGTCGATGACTATTAATATATATTTATTTTGAGAATTTTCGTTTGCCAGCGATTGTATATCAATAAGATCAGCTTGCCATAAATCATCAATATCTTTCATTATAACATGTCTACGAGGAAAATTTTTTCTCACATTTTTATGAATTTCATTTACAACACTCTCTTTACTCATTTTTTCTTAATTTTATCACTTAGGGTGTCAATTTTTCTGTCAGCTCCTTTTATTTCATGATTTAATTGTAATACAGCATCATCAATCTTTTTTAGTTGTTTTGCCAGTTTATCTATTTGTTTGTCTACGTATTCTTTATTAGCACAATCATTAGGGTCAATAGGCACTCCAATATGTTGTAATATATTGTACTGAGCATCGTTTCCAACACATTCTGTAGTTACATTATTAATTTTAAGTTTTTTGTGTACATGGAGACCGAATTTATCAACATTCATATTCAATAGCTCAGAAAACACTGAGCAGAACTAACTAATATAGTTTCTTTTATTCACCCTTTTATTACATTAGCCTCTTTTAACTCTTCAATTATTGATATTATTTCATTATCATGAGCAGTGTTACCCGCATCTTTAGAAGCTATCAAAATTTTCAATCGTTCAATTAATTCATTCGGATCATCCCAGTAAATGAAATCTGTATTTTTTTTGTATTTCTTCAATTTGGGCAAAGCACCGCCATGTTTGATATCATCAGATTCAATTTCAAAGAAAAGTGGTTTTATAAAATTGCAGTACTTCATTCCTTTATCACCTCTGATTTGATTCTCCGGATTAAAATTTCTCCTATGCGCGCTTGTTTGACATAAAATATCTTTATAAACTATTTTATCTTTTTCTGTCACTTTTCCGCTATCCGGTTTACTTTGAAATAATAACTCACTTAAACCAGGAGTAATGTCATAACTCTTGTCTCCTATTTTAGCTTGTGAAATTTGAGCATAATCGTTATCATATATATTATCTGAAAATAGTACATTGCTATTGCCTATCATTATTTTTTCATTTTCACTGCGCACTCCAAAAGGTATATTAAGGTTTTTATATTCAAATACTTTTTCCTGAACAGGAGTGCTACAATTTTTTAATTCTGTATTACATATGTTAGGTGTTAAAGGACTTGCTGATAAATGAGACATTTTATTTTCACTCCTTTTATTTCCAGAGATAAGGGGTGAAAAATAAAATTGTGATTCATCATCTTCATCATTATCATCATTCTTGCTGTTCTCGTTTGGTACATATGTTTTTACATGATTTTCAGTATTTTTATTTGATATTATGGATTCCAAAGGATCTGTGATTGGCTTAAAAAAAATGCGTTGTTTATACTTTAAGACGTCTTCTTCTTTTCGCAGTTGTTTAGCTTTATTTTTTATAGTTTTTATAGATTTTATTATTTTTTTCTTTATATCGTCACCCATTATTGTATTTATTTCGATGTTCGGTGTGTCAGTGTTTGAATTTAACTAAAAAAAATTCCGTACGATGCTTATTATAATAACTTTTATCACATTATGAATCAAGTCTTATAAACATATCAAATGATTTTCTATATCTACCCTTTCCAAGACTACAATCTTTATTGATTAACATAAACATGTATGGGTCTTTCCAGATTTTTGAGCATAGTTCTTTGAACGTTAGCCAATTCATATCAGAACCAACATGTTCATCATAAATGTGTTTTAAATTTACATCGTCTTGCTTAAATAGAATCAGAAAGTTGACATTGTCGCGGATTAATTGTTTAGGTATTTTAGAATATGTTTGAGAAAGATAAAAGCAGTCAATTTGCTTGTGTCTGCCCATGGAAAAAAAATTCCGAATATTTACTTGGCTTTCACATGTAACGTCATCAAAAATAAAAATAGAATTTCTCATCGCATCATTCGGAGAAATAACATCTTCACCATTTTCAAATACAAACATATTAACCTCTGGAATTGCACTAAAAATATTTTTCAAGAAACAATACTTAGGCTGGAATGCCGTTTTTGAATAAAGATAAATGTTATGGAATTTGAGTCCATTTTGATGCATCAATAAATTAAGCACAATATTTGTTTTACCACAATTTGAGGGCCCGCATATTATGGATCGTATAGTATTTGGTAAAAGAATGCTATGTTTGACTGAGGTTCTGGCTTGTTCCAAATCTATGTTGCTGACTTCCAGCGATACGGGTTGTTTAATCAACTTCATATTTTTTCTTATAGAATACCTTTCCAATTTAACTTGTTTTCTGCTAGGCGCCTAAATTTCAAATGGTTTTTTTTTTAGAAAATATGCATATTATGTACCTACTTGATAGTATAATATCTTGGCGATGGTGGAATGGAATGCAATTTTATTTAGGTGGTCCTGCTTTATATAGGCAGAACTATATCCACACATTGTGAGCATATACAGGCAACATACCCTTATAATATGAGATCTATTTTATTTTTCAAGTAAGCAAAGTAAGGGTTAAAATATAGTCTGAAGTCAAATGTTATATTTATTTAACAGTATTGAATGAGGGACAGACAGACAGACAATTAGATTTTGGTCTATTAGTAGAGTGCTCATCAAAAAAGGTTTTGAGTGTCGTAAGCATAAATATCATATGTCTTACTATATTTAGGAGGAAATTAAAAAAAATATGCTTAATACTTGTGCTTAGTTTCTCTAAAGGTCTCGAAGAGAGTGCAAGTCGACGTTTGCTGTTTAAAGTTTGCAGAATAAATGGTTAGTATTCTTTTACATTTTTATATATTTTATTGTTAGAGATAGTAATTGTATCTAACTCTTTTTTCGTTGTTTACAGAGCATGGCGAATGAGAATGATCCTTTCTACTACTCACAAGACATAGGAAGCTATTTACGGTACCAAGACAAATATTTGAATAAAGTTGAAGATGTTGCGGTTGAAGCTCCAGCTGAAGACTCCAAACATGAGAAAGAAGCAAAAAAACTGAAGAGAAAGTACGAATTTAAGAAAAATCAAACGACTACGTCTACAGTTTCTCTCACGTCCCACATTATAAAAAAAGTTAAAAAAGGAAGACGTCTTATAAAAATTTCTATTGAAAATTTAGAAGGAAACACCCAATCTGACGAAACTGATGTGCAGTACATTGTGAGTGAAGACTATGATAATATATTGGAGGAAGCTGAACACTTGATAGAAAAGATTGCGAAAAAAATTGGCTGCTGACTGAGTGAATATTATTGTGTAGTGTCTAAAAAATAGTGTCTCAACTTATTAAAATGCAACTGTTTTGTAACAGAAATATTGATAATTATGTGTCTTACAAATCATATTCTATGGTTTGGCAAATGTTTTAGTCCTCATTAAAATTATTTTTTAATGAACTGCTGTTTCTTTTATAACAAATATAGGTCATCATTCGTAGAAGAATAAAACGCTGCTATTAGAGTATATGTTATGTTTTATTAGAATATAATCTTTAATAACAATACATTGAAAATAAAAGTAGAATATAATATATTTTAATTGAGTCACACACGTTAGCAACTTCTGCTTTATTCATGAGTTAATATACATTTTTATTTCCCTTAAAATATAGTTTTACAATGTCCCCAAGGTAGGGTTTCATAACTATTCTTTATAGACTGTCTTTTGTCATCATCTCTAGACAGCACTAACTTATTAATACGTTGAGTAAACAATTTATGATTTTTAGACTTAATTATACACATTTTGTCTCTCAAAGTTTCATTAAAATTCAAAGCCCTTTTATATTTGTCAATCGTCAATTTCCTAGTAACCGATTTCTTTATGCCCTTAGCTTTTTTTATAGAAGAACTGACACAATCTATACAGTAAAGTTTAGCTCGTAAACCAACATACTCAGATATAAGTTGACCACCCATTTCATCTTTAAAGTAACCAGGTATTTTGCTGTTCACTATGAGCATTCTATGACTATTAGTTTTTTCAAAATTACTAGTGTCAAAATACTTCAAATTGTATCTCAGGTCGTTGTAAAAATCTTCAGTATAAATCAAATACAACAGGCTATCCGTATCTGTATAACAAAGTTTTATTTTATTATTATCATACATTTGCTTCATAACAGAATAATGGAATCGATACAAATGGCATTTAGAAAGCTCTAGTATTGAAAACCCTATATAAATTGGTCTGTCTAAAACGATTTTCGATTGTTGCATTTGTATCGCCACCAATGATTCCGAAAAAATTGTCATATTCTTGAAGTTTGGCGCGCTAACATATTGTTCTGCACCACGAAACTTATTTGTCTTGTTAGAGATATCTTTCCACACGTTTACTAGCTTTACATCTACTTGCTTTCTTTTGTTTTCAATAGTTTTACCAAATATAGAATTATTTTGCTTTTTGAAAAAGTCTCTTTCAAAATCAGAGGTGGCATTTTGTCTTAGACTGGTGTTGAGTTTTATGTATGGTTTTAAAAAAGATTCTTGTTTGAAAGTCAACAATCTATGAATTTTCAATAATTTGAGCCCATTTTTCAAACATTCTTGTAAGTGAACATAATGTATTACATATTTGTATTTATCGTATAGGTTAGCTATCAACTTTGAATTTCTACTGCCTTCTGGAATAAACTTTTCGGCTGCGAATGGCAGATCAGAGTGGTCATCATGAAGTTCTGGAGGATAATGTAAATCTACTTCAAGAATATAACCCACATCACTATCCTTAGCAGTCTTATTGATATCAAAAAGTTTAATTTCATCATCATTAAAAAATCTGAAGTTGCTTGTAGGAAGCTTTTGCATCATAGCATACCCGTATAAATTTACACAGTCAAGATAAATTAGAAAACTTTCAGCATCATCATGATCATAATCAGAAAGATACTTGTTATTTGCTTTGGCATATTTTTGAGAACATTGGGCTAGACCTCCCCTGATTCCACTTTCCAACATTTGATACATTTCCACATCTGAAATAAGATCTAATTCGACTTTCGTATGTAACAACATAGCGTCCCAACTTAAAGAAGGCGATGAAACATAGTAGCACGGATCGAGACCATAATGTTCTAAGCTCATACATCGAAATTTTTCAAAAACATCGCACAGCAATAACACATCACACTTGAGATATAAATCAGTATATTCTCCTAAGTTAGAAATATTAAATGTCTTCCAAACTTTCAATGCATGGTTATAGTCTTCATCTGAAACAGTTTGCGATGAAAGTTGGCTATAAAACTTGGAGGGGCTGGGTAAGTGTTTTTCATCATAGCGTTCCCAAGAATCAACATAATCATAGCAGTATACTCCCTTTCTGCGGACTAAATCAAATAAATGTTGATCTTTGAAAAAGGATCGCAAATTTTTCAGATCTTCTGGTTTCATCGTTTTCACTAAATTGTCCAAGCTTGAACTCAGGAAATTGAAAGAATCTATAAATTTGAGCTGGGCAACATTCTGACTGTCTATAGGAATAAACTTTGTAAAAGAAATATATTTTTCTTTATTTTTCGGTATTAGATTAATTCGACCACACACAGCAGCAAGTTGTTCAATAAATAAATGGGAGTCGTAACCGGAAAGGTTGTGAAATATGATAGGTATAAACGAGCATGCTTTTGCGTTCAAATTACATACATGAGCAGGACCTCTATAATTTCCAGTAAAATGGTCATGATCCGCAACAATAGAATCATTGTCATCGAAATTTTCTTTACATATGTGACACATTGTAGCGGTGTTGAATGCTATTAATTCTTTCTCACTTAGAGGGCTCATAGGTTTTTTCACAGATAGTATGTTGTGTAATCTTTTCACGTCTTTACAAATAGAATCGACAAATTTTTCCGAAGCATTAAGACCTCTGTAAGATACTAATTCATTTAACTCTGGGTCTGCTTCACAGTGAATGTAATAAGCGAAACAGGTAGCTTTATGAACTTGTATATTTTCCACGTACGCAGACTTATTTTTATCTGAGTATTCATGTAATAAACTCTCAAAGTCACCATAAATTACTATGGGAACTTTTTGCGTTCTTTCATAATTTGCAAAGCTTATCTTTGTGTTATCTGGAGGAAGTTCAGTTCGAATTCTAGAACAGTTATGATTTAGTAATTTATCGATGGAATCATAATAAACAAAACATTCATCACACAAGTGAATTTTTGACTTATGTTTTGTTAATTGCTTGTGAACAAGTTTTTGAAAATTTTTAATCAGACAGAAGTGTCTTTTACCATTTTTGTTTATAAATAACAAATTCACATGTTCCGGTTTGCGTTTTAAAGTCTTATAAAGTGGACCTGTGACATTATTATTTTTATCTAAGCCGTAAATGTTTACACTGATGTTCGGATTATCATTTTCAAACATTTTTATGTCATCCAAACTCGGTGGAAAAGTCATATTTTCTATGTTCAGCAAATTTGAGTAATGAGGGTATGATGTTACTCTGCTCGCATTAGTGTTTGCTGGATACATGTGGGCTATAATACTCCATAAAAAACAATGTTTATCACTGTTTTGTATGTTAACACATGACTTTGTATTTTGAATCTTTTTCGGCAAAGGCAAATATGAACCAGCTCTCAGAGGATTATAACTGGCTATATTTACTTCTAAATGTTGTATAGATTCAATCGTCCATCCAGATTCAGAAAGCTCAAATTCTGAACATTTGGTAGTTAGTTCTTCCACAAATGTATTGTACATATCGAGTAAGTTTGTACTTTGCACTACAACTTTATACTTTGTATTGAAGGACTTTATAGAAGATTCGTCATTTTTCGGCAAGATATAAGAAACAAAGAGTTCAAAGTTCACTTTAACTGAAATATATTTCTTCATCGACCTTTTAATTAGATAGCAGGCTTCTTCTGAGACTTGCGAAAGAAATAATTCTGGCGAAATATTATTTTCTGAGGGACAAATCTTGTAACTAGCGATTCTATTTTTAAAAGCATTCGCTATTAGGTATACATTATCGAATTTAGTTTGCAACAAGCAGTTGGACTTATGAATATTGCTCTTTTTATGATTAGAATGTTTATGATAGTCAACATTACAGACTCGACAGTGAAACATGGTGGAAAATATTATATAAGTACTCAGGTAACTTTATAGATTTCTGATAAAAATTGTCAATTGTTTAGGATAGTCAACATTACAGACTCGACAGTTGGAAAAAAATATTAAATAAGTAGGTACTCAGGTAATTTTATATATTTGTTCTTAAATTTTTATATTTAGTTTTTTTATTATTGATCTACCGAAGTAGATTCTGGAATAAAATACACAAATTAGCTTAGCTTTAGTATATATTTTATAAGTAAATTCTAAAATGAGATTAACCACATATTATAGGGTTTAGATTTCTTAATTTCAATTTCAGTTTTTATTTTTGTATATTTATCTACCGAAGTAGATTCTGGAAGAAAATACACAAATTAGCATAGCTTTAATATATATATTTTATAAGTAAATTCTAAAGGAGATTAACCACAATTATAGGGTCTAGATTTCTTAATTTCAATTTCAGTTTTTATTTTTGTATATTTATCTACCGAAGTAGATTCTGGAAGAAAATACACAAACGAAGAAAATAAAAAAAAAAGCAAAGCTTTATTATAAGTAAATTCCAAAAGTAGATAACCACATACAGGTTCTAGATTTCTTAATTTCAATTTTGGTTTTTATTTTTAATTATTTATCTACCGAAGTAGATTCTGAAATTAATACAATAAGATAAAATCAATAATAAAATCAATACAGAACATAAGAGTTAAAAGTTCTTAGCGATCTTACGGGAATAAAGTATAGGCTGTATTCCCTTAAAGTCTTCCTTGGCGGCTACCACTAACTGTGAGGTTGCTCGCCATAGCGGGCTGTTTTCTTTCACAGCCGCCTTTAATGAAATTATAGAGTGTTTATAAAGGTCTTCAGTTAACCCTTCTAGCTCCCGACAGTTGGACACGCGAAGCTCCACATAGTAGTCCCCACGCCGAGTAGGATCCCACTGCTGTGTGTACCCGGTACCCGATCTTCTATACAGGTAGCTCTTCAAAGCAGCAGCTCGCACGGGTTTGTTCGTAGAATCCTCATCCTGATAACAAAAAAATTACAGTCAGCATTTGTCAAATCTTCTTCATATGTGGTATACCTACATATCACATAAAAGGACTGATATATTTAGCCCGCGAAGACTTGAGGTAAAAAAACATGTTTCACATCTAAACGGGATTGGTAGATTTTTACAAATTTGAACACAGGTGCGGAGAAACTACTCAATTAACACGATTAGATCCGTTACATGCATAATAACTAGGTATGTGAAAAAGTACTGAGTTATTTAATTATTATCGGAGTGAAATAAAAAAACCCCATCTCATTAAAAAAACTAATAGTGAATAGAGCGGGAAATATGATAAAGGATAAACAAATAAAATTGAACGGCTGACTTGGAACTGTCTTTGTCTAAGAATAAAAAAAAAGCTAACCTCAGAGTCGGGGAACGTGTAAGCCCGCTTCCTCTTCAGCTGCGATGTCGATGGCAGCAGCTCGCCGTCGGACTCAGAGTCACTGCCAAATAGCTGGCGCTGACGACGGCTCGCACTGGCAGCGGCTACTGCTTTCTTGCACTGCTTCTTCACCGGTTTGATAATTTTTTTTTTAGCCGAAACGGGAGCCGCGACACTCTCAGCATCGGAGTCGAAAGGATTAGTAGACCTGAAATTTTTTTTAAAGCATTAGTTTTCACGACTATGAATTGCTCCGTATTGCCCTTATGATGAAGATTTTGTAGCACAGTCAAAGTTCTAACTCGTGTAGGAAACACTAGTTAAAAAAGAAACACTGAAAAAATCTGTGAAAACAGTACACTCGATGCTATCTCTTATAAGAGAAGACGCGTAAAAAGGACTTAGGAAAAAATAATAGTAAAAAACAACACACAATGCTATCTCTTATAAGAAAAGACGCTTGAAAAGGACTTAGAAAAAATAAGAGTAGGCGCGAAAAAAGGTACATACATACTCACTCCGGATCCGGATTACTGGAATTACTGCAAACTGGAACTGCACCGAGGCACTAATTAAAATAATTGTGTGACGAAAATTACCAGCGGATGCTTTTATACCCTCATAATATTAGGACGTGTTTATAATAACCAAATGCAATTAAAAATATACTGTCGAGTGATATAATTCAATCACAACCGCCTTATTTACACTAGTACATAAAGCTGTTTTTAGTTTGCTTCAGGATACACCATTGTGATCACGCCCTTAGCTCCCTTATATGATACAGGCGACGTCTTGTCGCGGAAATCTGATGCGGAATTCTAAAAAGGAAACAGTACATACGGGATCGTAGCGCTCTAACAATATGTCATGGGTCAGGTTATTATGGCCTTCCATAATGCTTATATGAATAACCAACATTAAATTAACCTTCATCAATGAGATGGATGCTTCTGCTTACCCCTATAATGTGTCTTACACTCTCTTGTTTTTTAGAATAGTTTGATTGGTGAAATATGAAAAGAACATAGTGCATAGGTACATTACGGACTCAAATACCCCTATATAAAGATTGTTGCCTCAGCTTACCCTTAAAATAGACATCCTGGTGGTACGAAATTATCAAGAGATCACCATAAAAAATATTGAATATCTATTGCTGTTTCTGCTTACCCTTTTAAAATATTAGTTTGATGTGGGTACAGTCGGCGTTAGCTAGATCTTAGAACATATTACTTGTTTGCAATTAAAATGTAAAGAGTGATCTGCTGTCTAATGTATTTATGTTCTTCACACTTTTATTGACCATGGTATAGAACTTTTATAAAAGTGGGCCACCCATCTTGTAAGTATTTCAAGCAAAGCTATAAAATCGATATTATTGTGTGGTGATTACCTCTTACGGTAATAGAGTTATAGATTAGATATTTGTTGCACATTGATGTTATAGCAACATTTATTTATTGGTTACAACAGTCTCTGACTACCCCTCTGGGATGTAAGCACAACTATAGATATTTATATAAGTTTGCGCTATGTTTTAAAGTTATTTATAAATGAGAACAAATAGGTTCAAAATTCCCCCAAATTAATGTTTGGAACGAAAAACCTTTCAGACAGAGGCCTCTCGGCTTGACAACTATTTAAGACAAAAAAACAAGGTATCATCGATCCAATTTTATCGACATATTTAATGGAACAGTTTTCATAAAATATTTTAAACTTTAAACCTCTTACGACAGCGTCTTTCATCTTGAATACTTACCCAATTGAAAAAAATATATACTGTACTTAGTAATAATTATGAAGGTTCAGTTCAAACAGGGATGTTTAGAAAAAAAAATGTTAAGAAGAGAATAACATCGTTGAAATACTGTCTTTTTTTACTTTGCAAAATGTCTATTCGTCTCATACTATAAAATATTGAATGCTTTTTTTTTTTTTGACTGACTTTTTCGGTGACGCAGTCCGTGGATGGTTTTGGACTGATAAAACTGAGCAGTTGCCTCAGTCCAATCATAGCTGTTAATGCATGCAATGTAAGCTCTTGGATTGGAGCATTCATTCGCTCGAAAGCGGCTAGCTATTGTATAACCATCAAGAGCGGGCGGACAAAGTCTACCGCATATCTACACACACAACATGCTTGCGCTCTATGAGCCTGGTTCACAGCCGCGCGGTGCGGATAGCAGTCTCCGACCGAATATGCCGCGCGCCGCTATTCTCATACTTCGATGTGTGCAGCTTTAGTTGACTCATTTAATTTCGCCGTGCAGCGGGTCGGTTATCAGCAACTTTAGGACTAGATTAACCGATACTTTTTGAGCCACTGTTACATGTTGAGAGTTAGGTTGATGAAACTGTGTAGTTTTTGTTAGATCGGTTCAGTTCAATTCGTAACTGATCATGCAGGCGAAAGGACAGCTCATGTAGGGTGAATTGGGGCATTCTGGATGCACTCGCTCGAGCGCAGCGAGAGCGAGTGATCCAGAAGCCCCAATTATACACTACTTTTGCTAATTTTGGAACCCTTATGTTGAGTCTACTATCTAGTGTGGCCGGTACTATGTTGTCAGATGTTACTAGCTGTAACAACTGACGGGGTGTCAGTATTATGTCGTCAGATGTTGTAGCTAGTTTAGCCATAAGTATTTGTAATTTTATAGGACTGTGAGCATTTTTAATATTTCATTTTCTTCCAGGCTATACTAGGATGTGGCCACTTAATCTTCGAGATTCTCAGGGGAGTACCGGGCAAATTCCACAGCTGCATTGAAACATTTATGCCCCTTCTACTACAGCATTTGAAGGAAAACAAGAAGCAACAAGAAATCTTGTTCAAAGTCCTCACACAAACACTAGAAGACAGTTTACAGACCATATCTCATAAAGAATACACAGTTTTTTGGAACAGTATCGTGAAATATACTGAGGAAATACTCTCTGAAGAGGATGAAGGAAACAATGGCTGGGAATACATCCTAAGATTAGCCGGCCAGGTAGTAGAGCACCAAAACGGCAAATACTTGACAAATCCTCCGCAGTTTGTTTTAATGCTAGTGAAGATAATTTGTGAGCAGACAAAAGAGAGCGTCCTAGCTGTGTGCGCTCAAATTGGCGCGTTGCTGCTTCTATCGCCGAACATAAATCTGTCACAAGAACATGCTGGGATCATTGTGAAAGTGCTCCTGCCTTTGCCATTCCCAAATATCTTGATCAACTTCGTTCACAATGTCATTGACTACTCCCAGTTTGACATGCATATCCTACCACCCTTTTTGAACTTCGTCGTTCAGTCGAACTTTGATAATGAAGCTATGTACACTTTGACCGAAATATGTCTCCGAAAATCGCCTCTGTCGAAAAACGGCATCAATCTATTTGAATGGGTGAAGTACCCCATCGACTTTGGGAAAGCTTTGCCTCTATTTCTGGAGCGATTAGAAACAGTACTAAAAGAGGATCTGGACAGTGTGATAGATGACCCGATGAAGCTGTTAAACTTCCTAATAGTGCTCCCACACATAGAGAAAATCAATGTTGATAATTGCATGGACTTGCTCAACCAACTTGTCGCCAGACTGTTGAATGTCCTATCTAGCTATAACATAGAATGTCAGAAATTAGACAGTAAATTCCACTCGGACAACACAGCCACCTCTAGATGTGCTAGAAAGGTACTTTTTGTACTTGGAAATGCGATCGAATGTGCCATACATATATCCAGCTGTAAACGCGTGAAAGACATTTGCAACATTGACACTATGCTGTTGGTTTTGCTGCCTTGCGCTGCGGACCCGAATTATCTGGCGGCTCTGCATATACTGGATTTGTATCTAACGGCGTACGAACATGAGCACGGCTTGACCTTTCCGTTTTTGTCGCTCGTCGATTCTTATTTGAAGGAGAACGTTGCGTCCCCTTTCCATGTGGTGAGTGTTTTTAACCGCTAATAGTTAGATAATAATAAAAAAATCACTTTTGAGGACATACTACACTTCTGAATAACCGTTTGACTTCACATTTTTATATTGAGCGAAATTTTGACTCTATTAGGAGCATTCATCCGCGTCGCGTGAAACCGTTCGCTTCAATGAAAGCTCTCAGTAGAAAATCGTTGGTAAATAAGATGAAAATATAGGCAGTTTGAACCAATGTGCAATATAAGATTATAGTATTATTAATTTAGTCAAAAACTGAATTTCAACCCCAGCATTGTACAATTTGTACATTCAATAAATTGTCCTATTTCAGGTACGACTTCTCACAACTCACATTTACAAGCTTTTCGAAAATGTCGAAGAGATGAAGAAAACGGTTCAGATAGGTGGCAACACCGAGACACTATCTGTGTTCTCACTCTGCTACTCTGTGGAGTCAACCAAGCCGTCCATACAAGAATACAGAGCTCAGCTAAGTACACTGCAAAAAATAGCATTCAATACAACTCAGTACACTTTGCTGAAAGAAACAACTTTTGCCCTATTTGCCTTGAATTATATGCATGGAGTTTTGTATATGAACTTTAAGCTACTGTGGGAACCAGTGATTGAGCTAATAGCTGGTTATGGCAACATGCTCCCTATCGATGAATTCTGGCCAGTTTTCCATAGAGCTTTGGAATGCTCGTTCGCAAACGCAAAAAGAGATTTGAAACAGTTTCAGTTTAGCGAAGAACTTGAGACTAGCTATGACTGTTTCAGTGACTTGTACGCGACTTACAATAATATTTCGGAGAGACCAGACTTGTACAACTACAGGAATTTAATACTGAAAGTTATGACAAACTGCATTCAAGCTTGCGAAGCTAGGAACAGAGATGTAGTGGTTCTATTCTTGAATTTCATTGAAGAAGAATACAGAAAGAATGATAAAGCGAACGCGCTGAAAATAGACGTAGAAATTCACAATAAAATGGAAGTGGAAGACGACAAAGAGACCGAAAACGAAGAGATGGAAATTCCAGACGAATTAGATAAAACGAAGGAAACAGTTTCAGGGAAGATTGTCTTTAAAACTCTGATAAACGTAATGCAAGTCTTGTCGCAGTTCAAGAATCCAAGAGCGTTACACAAAGAGCCAGTGTTTTGGGAGCTCTATATGGAATTCCTAAAGCACAAAAACCCTGGTCTCCAGAAATACGCCTTAGATTGTGTTCTGAACTACAAAAACAAGTCTGTGACAGCCTACAAAGATAACTTGATGAATTTAGTGGATGAAAAAAAGTTCAAAGATGAACTGACGTTGTTCAAAATAACAGAAGAGGCACAGAGCATACAGCAAGAAGACAGAAAACACGTTGTACCAATAATACTAAGAATCCTTTACGGAAAAATGACCACAAAACTATCTGCAGACAAAAAAGGCGGTGGTCAAGCAAGGAGATCCTTAGTCATGAGATATTTGGCAGGATGCAACGAAAGCGAATTGAAAATGTTTATTGAAATGGCTTTCTCATACGTGAAAGATTACATGAAGATGACGCCAAAAGAAATCTACGAAACAACATTGAATCAATTGGATCTGAAGTCAATAACAGCTCCAGGAAAATTACACAGTATTCTTAACCTTTTCGAAGTGGTGAGAGAATATTTCGGAGGTTACATGAAGGAGGAGTTGTTACCAGACTTCTTCAAAATTTTCTATGCAGTTATTTCAACAATATCGGCAGTTTTATCCCAGGGAGATAAGGTACATATCGGCTACATCAAAGTCATGAAAAATCTGAGAGTAATAGCATTAAGTACGCTGAGGAAACTTTTCGATCAGTTTGACAAATACACCTGGGAGAGAAATGAACTGCGTATTATATTCGAGACTCTAATCTGGCCTCTAACTTCCAAACTGCACATTGAAGGGATCCACAGTCCTACAGCTTTATTAAAGTTGTTTAACACGTGGTGTCAGAATCCTAGATACTACATATTAATGATTACATGTCCGGAGCATGATCCGGCGTTGAATCCGTTACAATCTGTCTTCAGTCTTTTGCTAGCTCAAAAGACCACTCCAGGAGTGGTTAACGTTATTCTGGACATGATAGAAAAGTTACTCACTCTGACTACAGATGAAGATGACGAAAAAGTACCGCAAATCGAGACCTTTAATTCTCTCGTCGTTGAAGATGCAAACAAAACAAGTGAGGTGCAAAAACAATTAAATTTCGGAAGCAAAATCCTGATACCGCACATTCCAAATATTCTCGAAGTTATGAAGAGGCGTATAGCCAACTCCGCGAAGACTAACTCGGTGAATAAAAGAGATCTTCTCATACTTTCTAGGGTCACGGAGCTGGTAGATACACCAGAATTGTGCGATGAGCTCCTGAAGTTACTTCTCCCTATTTTAGTGAACAAAGTCTGCATGAATATGGCTGAGGAAAACATGGAACACGCTGTGAATACAATCATCAATTTACTAGGACATAGCACCAAACCACAAACATATATAAAAAATATTGCAGTGCTATTCAACAAGGTAGCACTGATTGAAGTCAGAAAGCTTTTATTAAAACTGCTCAAATCGATAGCTGAAAACGCTACTCAAAATAAAGAAGTTTTGTCTCGATTATCTGAAGTGACGGCAGAAATTAACGCCTTCAACAAAAGATGGATAGACCAACCAGATTTTGATCGGAGACTTGACGCTTACAAGCTCATTTACAAGCTGTCAGAAGACAATGAAATTGACGTTGACCTGGCTATCTTGATTGTAAATAATTGCTTCTATTTCATCAAAACGGAAAAGGACATTGGACTGCGTGATAGTGCAGGACTGTGCCTCAAGAAAATCCTTCCGAAACTTCTTATGAAGTACAGATCGTTGTCCGATGGCCAGTTCCTAGTTCGTGACACAGTATTGTCCCTAATATCCAACGGAATAAGAGATACCAAGAATGAGGTATTAAGGAATGAATGCATATCTCTCCTAGGTGAACTGGCACGAGAATGCCCGGACGCTGATGTCGTATTGACAGATTTAGCTGCCTTATGTAACAAAGAAGACGTGGAAGTTGATTTCTTCGAAAACATGTGCCATTTACAAATGCACAGGCGCGTACGAGCCCTAATGAAGTTCTGCAAAGTCGCCAAAAAGGTTGAGAGGTGTCCCGCACCTAGGACGTTGACTAATATAATTTTACCACTGGCGACGATGTACATTTGCGACGATAAATACTCTGATAAGAACACTCTTATTGACGCGTGCATAGAGGTCATTTCCACTTGTTGCCGGCTGTTGCCATGGTACCACTACGAAGTGATACTGAAGCTCTATTTGAACAAAATGCGTCACACTTCCGAACATCAAAAACAACTGACAAGAATCTTAGCTGGTGTCATAGACTCGTTCCATTTCGACTTCTCGAAGGTCAAAAATATTGAGCTTCCTAAAGCACTATTAACCAACATAAACTTTGGTAAAGCAAGGAAGAGCGACAAAGGGGTGAAAAAAGACGGCAAAGTAGACATAGCTCCGGAGTTAGAAGACAAAGAAGAATTAAACCCAGAAGAAGAGGTAGATGAAGAAACATCAGAGGAAACAACAGCTATCCTAGAATTAGACACAGAACTCAAAACAGCCGACGAAGAAGTCGAAAAAGATGAACAGATTACTAAAGAAGAAGTACATGCGCCGGCTTTTGAGAGAGTTACGCACGTTTCTCCTTCGGTTGCCAAAAGGATTGTCAAGTCATTGTCCGCTGGTCTACTGCCGCAGCTGAATCGGTAAGTTATAATTATTATTAACATATACACAACATACTCCTTATTCATAATATGTTCCTTTAGTAGGCGATAAACTGCTGAGAAAATGCCTCCCCTATTTCTTCAACTCTCTGTCTTGAAATGAGACTCCGAAAGATTGTGTAGGGGTATCTGATCTTTTAACGGTCTTTTTTGGTCGCTCAGCGTGCTATGGAAAGGGCTATGCTCGGGGTTTCTCTGAAAGATCGAATTTGAAACGAGGTGATCCGACAGGGAACCAAAGTCACCGACATAGCCCACCGAATTAGCATGCTGAAGTGGCAGTGGGCCGGCCATATCATCCGAAGAACAGATAACCGATGGGGTAGACGAGTTCTTGAGTGGAGACGGCAGATCGGTAAACGTAGTGTAGGACGTCCTCAGACTCGGTGAAGCGATGATCTCCGCAGGGCGGCTGGCAAGAGCTGGATGAGAGTAGCCGAGGACCGTGCTCAGTGGCGTGCAATAGGAGAGGCCTATGTCCAGCAGTGGACAAGCGTAGGCTGATGATTATGATGACGATGATGTATCTGGTCTTTAGTTTAGTTTTTTAGTCTTTGGTCTTTACCTTTTAGTTTTCGTCTCGAGATTTTCCGAAATTTCTGTAACTTGCGGTGTTTTGATTTCTACTTTACTGTTGCCAGTGATTGTTTATGCATTACCATATTAGGGCCGATTTTACTTGTTCTGTTTAAATTACATTAGGTTTTTGCCTCAGAACACAAAAATAAGGAGAAGTGTTATAATGGCCCGTTTGCTAGAAAACCGATGTCGCCACTTACTCACACAGCTACATTGTCCTCATAATCTCTATTTGATTACAACATAAACAACCGGCTCACTATTCGCTGTTTACACAAATGAAACAGCCAATGAGAAGAGCAGCACAACATTAGTGATGGGGACGAAAAAGTTCATTATCGATTATACTTAAAAAAATCGTACATCGTACAAAAACTTTTTTGTACATTATGTCGATTTTTTTCTTGCCATCTATACCTAAATAGTAACTAATTATTTCTCTATGTCGCGTAGTCTGTAACTACTATATTTCGTTGTAGTAATCCTTTGCAAAAGGCTGCCTAAGCTTTTATTTTTACAGGCTTTGCCTACCAATGTGTTAATTCCTAAATATGTCAGTTTTGTTCATACCTACCTATCGTATAATTCGTGAATTCCGTTTCATCGTAAATTCTAATCATACAATTATTGTAAATGACAAAGTTTAGAGAACATTTGCTGAGTTACCTACAAAATATAGGTATGCAAAACCTACATAGGCGACGAAACGACGTTGGCTGTGCCGCGCCGCTTGAATATAATTCAAAACATATCGCCTGCGTAATTTTTGTTTGAAGCGGCAAGATGCCTGCGCCTTGCCTTCACCTTATGCGCGTTTTTGTATAGCGCACACCTTAAAAAATCTAGAACTACTTATTTTAACTCGTGAATTAATGAGCAGTGACAGGTAGATGTTTCTGAGTTTGGATTAAAATTTTCATTGCCTTGGTGGGTGACAACTGTGATGGGTACATAAAAAACATTCTCAATAATATCACAAAAATAATATTTTTATTACATTAGGTAGTAAGAACTCAAAGGGCCCGTTTCTGAATTGAGAATTTCACTAAGTAAAAACATAAGTAACGTTCTGTCACGCTCTTTTGTGAAAAATTCGAAGAGACAGCACTACAGTTAACCATTTACTTAGCGAAATTCTCAATTCAGAAACTGGCCAAAAGAAACTTGTGAAACATAAACTTAAAGAAACTTTCGAAACACATTTACATTAAAAAGATAACATCATCATCCGACTGAGATCCTGCAAAGAATATTTTACTGTTCCCTTAAAAGGTAAATATTTATTTAGAACTTGTCACTTGTTGACATTGTTCAATGTTTTGCGTGATTTCTTTTTTCGAGGTTTTTCTTCAATCGACATAAATCTACCAGTTTCTGGGCCTTCGGCAACTCGTTGCTGTATCTAAAATACAAAAAGTATGCATTTGTAAAAAATCTAATATTTTTTTATTTATACAGGGCCATTTTTAAGTTACCACAATTCCTGAAACACGTCAATTAAAGTAAGTCTTTTACAACAACTTTGGTTTACGACTTTTGAAAACTCGATGTTATATTTTCAACTTTTTTCATATGATTTTTCGATTTTCTAGTTTCTATATGACCGATAAATTATGTGTTCAATCGAATGGACATTCCTCTATGTCTGACAATTATTTACAGGGGTCTTTGACATTCGCAGCATTTTTCGACAAAAAAATATCCGTTACTTCCAAGGGGATCTAAAATAGTAAATAAATTATGAAATTATTAAAAACATTACCTGGTCACCTGTTATTTCTTCAGGAACGCATGTTTCAACAGTAATAATATCCGAAACTTTCTAATACGGATCTAAAGTAGTAAATAAATTATTAAATTATTGAAAACACTTCATTTACTTTATTTTAAATTAATCGAATTTTAGACTCATAAAAGAGTATAAGAATATTATTTAGTACCATAACCACATCACCTGACTTGTTTCTTTAGAAACACTTTCTTTTGCAGAGTTATGCGTCGTTGCGTCCATTGTCACCTCAAATAGAGAATCAGAATAAAGTAACAATCGAATATTCCACACCATGTAAAATATAATTATGCCGTGATTTTAGGTATATTGGTACCTCAACATTTATGGAACTCCTTATTACTGGTATGTTCAAAGCAGGACCTGCTCACGTTAATATTTTTTCCACTCTTTAGCATCTGGAAACATTTCTCCGTAAAATGGATGGAGCAACAGGTATTTGATTTGAGAGGAAGCCAGTTAAGCAATCTCCCTGTAGTTTCAATCCATTTATCCTTTCTATTAGGGTCTTTGGGAAACCTGAAATTAAATCTTTATTAAAAACTCTTTGAAATACGTGGTGAAAACTAAGCCTGTTTATATTACGACAAAATCTGCCACTAAAGTAGAAGCTTCCTTAGCAACTGAAGTCCACGCGGACGGAGTCGCGGACAATAGCTACCTAGTCGTAATTTTGGAAGTCTGGACGAACGAGTGTAAATGCGACGAAGTATCGATACTTAATCAGTCTGGAAAGAAAGCAACTACCCCATCACTATGACTCCCGCTGACACCTACTGTGACTTTGACAGTTCACGGCAAATACATGCGGCCGTACCACGAAACATCGCAATTCATCGCATGGAACAATAGGTAGTTTCGCGAGACGGTCCATTGCGGGCTTGCTTTTCCATGTTAGAAAACCTCCACGAAAATTTTACATAAAAACAGCAGTGGAGTAAACCCGACGATATAAATACGTCTCATTTATGTTCTTAGTACTGGAATGCATATTGCACAGGAAAATTATTATAATTATGATTTTTCGTAGTTTAAAGATGGATATAGTGAGTAAAATAGGCTTACCGGTGAAAACACACTGCACTGTTATTTGAATAGCATGTATCACTGCGATTTCTGTAGGTAATCAGGCATTTTTCACATATGTTACGGCGATAGCGGGCGCGAGGCGATTGACGGCCATATTTAAAAGTTTCGCCGAGGTTAGCCCAACCGGGCTAACGTTGAGCGACAGTGCCACGCCCATATGGCACTTCTCCTTCTTTTTGTGTTCTGAGGTTTTTGCATAGTTTTGTTCATATACTGTGTAGAAATTAAAGGACAATGCTGACCGGCAATCTGCAATGACTTTAATCTCCAGGAAACCAATGATTTTTGTTTCTGCCCTCGAAACATTGATAATAATGTCCTTTAATAATTAAATCGAATTATTTGATTGCCCAAACAAAAAAAGAGTGTAATGTGTTTAGGGTTCTAAATTTAACCGTAATTTGTAAATGCTTGAATCGATTTGGAAGTGTGCGTGTTGTTACAATACTTGTGTCTAGCTAACTTACGGTAACTGAACTAGTAGTAGTGTTCCTTTTGTAATTTATTATGTTTAATTTCAGTGCAATTGGAAAGATGACCGACCATGAAGAGTCTCACAAGCTGAACCGACGACGCACCGGCTTGGAGCGGCAAGAGGAAGAAATGCTGCGTGTCCCTATTGCTTTAGCCCTGGTTAAGCTGCTGCAGCGCTTGCCGGGGGAGCTGCTGAGACATCAACTGCCCGGGTAAGTAAGCGCTACGCTACGCTGTATTTGAATATTACTATATTATCACCTTAGCTTATTTCGAACCACTTGGAAAGACTGCTAGAAATCAGTTTGAAAAAAATAATTCCCTAACGGATTCCACAGAGCACAGTTTTAGGCCTGATATCATTAATATTCTACAACTTTTCACCTGTGTAACTCGGTTCATACTGAGTTGTGAGAAAAAGAGCGCATTAGGTATTGTTTGGTACCCTTTCTAATTATATTTGCAACGTTTGGGTGAAAAACGCTCAAAAAAAAAATTACGCCAATTTTTGGCAGATATTTTGTTATATTTGTAAAATGTAACGGAAAGCGTTTTTATTATTTCGATTGTTTTGTTATGCGTACGCAACTTCCATATTATGTAGTATGTAGTAACATAGAATTAATAAACAACGGCTCAGCCCTGATAGTGTTCTCGACCTTCTTGCGTTATCAGTTAATTCTAGTAAGAAAAGTAGCTAACTGCAAAGTGGGTTGCTTGGGGCTGCAAGTGATGTAAACTACTTCGGCCAGATGTCGCTGCCTGTACGTAATGCAGAGAAGTTTGTAAAGAGGCTCGAAATTTCGCTGATGCCTGCACTCAGTTGGGAGAGCGCTGGCTCGGTGAGCGTCGCGGTCGCGGGTTCAAGTCCTGGCATGGGTGGAATTTTTAGCCTCTAATAGGTTTTTATGAAAAGTAGCGTTAACATAACAAAACAATCGAAATAATTAATTTCATTTCATTTCAATTATAACATGAGATATTTTGTTCGACTTCCGTGGTATAGATAGATAAAGGACGCCTTTATTACACAGCCAAAAAAATTTCAAATGAAAAAAATATTTTGAGTTCTTATTGCATACTACTTGACCCCCGAAAACGTTGCATCCTATTTTTGTTCCACCTTAAAATACAACGAATTCGGCCGGTCATCTATACCTACATAAACGCATTGTTGAAAATTTGTCTTTGATCTAATGATTTCTTCGTTCATTTTCAGCATTATTATAAAACTCTGCTCTTTCCTAAAGTCACCACTGAAGCAAGTGCGCATTTCGGCGAGAGATATCGTGAAAAAAATCATGCTCACAGTAGGCACAGCTTACGTGGGAATATTGCTGGAGCACCTCACACTTTTGCTCACTCGAGGCTTCCAAGTACACGTGTTAGTAGCCACAATACATACGGTACTAGACGCTTTGAAAAACGACTTTAAGCCGGAGGAGTTTAATGCCAATTTGCATTACATACTCGATGTCTGCATTAACGACTTGTTTGGCGCGCTATCGGAAGAGAAAGAGGTAGAGAAGTTGCATTACAAAACGCCAGAGGCGAAACCTAGCAAGAAAAGCTACGTAACTTTGATGATAGCAGCTCAGAATATAACAGAGAAATGCCTCATAAACCTTCTCCTACCCTTCAAAGAGATATTACAAAAGCATCATTCCAAAAAAATTGTCCTAAAAGTTCAAGAAGCGTTAACGCACATAACCACAGGTCTAGTCACCAACAAATTCATAGACACCGAATCTCTATTCATTTTCCTGCATGGTGTTGCTTCTGAAAGTATACCGGAATTTGTCCTGGGCGCACCGAAGAGAGAAATTACCCAATCGCAGAAGGAAAAAATGCTAAGAGCTAAGCCGGATTGCTTTATAATTCCTGAGACACCAAAAAGGAACCGCGAAGTGCAAGCCAAATATGTGAGGACCTCGGCTAAAGCCAACGCTCACGTCTTAGTAGAATTCAGTTTAAATATCCTGTATGTT
This sequence comes from Yponomeuta evonymella, assembly GCA_963969515.1. Lineage (NCBI taxonomy): Eukaryota > Metazoa > Arthropoda > Insecta > Lepidoptera > Yponomeutidae > Yponomeuta > Yponomeuta evonymella. The sequence goes on from OZ018354.1 coordinate 5,614,341, forward strand.
ATTCTGAAAAGAGAAAAAGTACCAAGGGAGGAGTGCAAGGCGTTTGTAGACCCTCTAGTTCCTCTTCTAGTGGATGCGTTGAAGAGCGATCATTTGAAAGTGTCCACCGTTGCTCTGAAATGTATAACGACGTTGTGGACGGTCAGAATAAGTACTCCAATGTTGCAGGAGAATGTAAAGGAGATTGTGAAAACGTTGTTCTCGATTCTCCACAAATATGCGACGTCTGAAATTAGCAAGCAGAATGATAACTTCCATTTGGTGCGGAATGCTTTCAAGGTAGGAACATAATAATGAGATCTTTTCAGAGGACCTATTACAACTCTTACAAAGTCTTAAAAAAGGCCTAGATAAATTTATTGCTGTCGGGATTTTGGTTTTTCTGATATATATTTTTATTTGACAATTTTCACATCGTGAGGAAACCTGAGTGCCTGACGTGTTCACATACCTCAGCGCTTGAAATTGCCAATCCGCATTGGGCACGCGTGGTGATTAAGCCCATACTCTCTCTGAGAGAAGGGCCTGTGCCCTACAGTGGGACGTAAATTGGCTGCATTATTATGTACCAGTAGCTGACTAGGCAAACGTTGTTTTGCCATATTAATTAGCCTACGACCTATTTTCAGACCTACCAAATATAAACAAAAAAAATCATAAAAATCGGTGAAGCCGTTTCGGATAATATTACATTATTAATATATTAAATAATTATAACTTTGTAATACCTTGTTACCAACAATATGGCGTGTACCATTTGGTTATAAATTATTTGTTTTCCTCGAATGAAGTGTACATTTAAACCTTACTCTTCTAGGGCGTAACAGTCTTGATACGTAATGTCAAATACCACACTCTCGAAGCGGACCAATTGAAGACACTGCTGCTCTACGCCGAGGAAGACTGCCAGCATGATGAGAAGCAGGCCAACTCTTTCAATCTGCTGAAGGCTATACTTGAAGCGAAGCTGGTATCTCCCGAGCTGCATGAGGTGATGGAGAAGGTCGCCAAGATCTGCATTTTGAGCGAGTCGGCGCGGTCTAGGTAAGGCGATGCTTTACTTGCCCTTTAACTATTATGCAGGGTATTAAAATAGCCCGACCCGATGCTACGCATACTGAGCACCAGAACAAACTACTTTATCCACACCATTTTGCTGGGTGTTAAGTAGAACATAAAAAATGAAGAAGCCAGCGTTTTGCAGTAAATTAACTTCTTTTAATCACAAAATGATACAATGAATTGCGTCGTATCTATCGGCTATCGATATTAGAGAAAAGTGAACACAGTGCGGGCGCGCGGGGTTCGCAAGCTTGATAGTTCTTGGGCTCGAGAGAGGGGATACCGACAGCATCTAACTTTACGGCTATTGCCTAAACATCGGGAAACCAATAAATCAAATTGGCTTGCTAAAATATATATTTTTTATTTAATTTAACTAATTCGTTGTACGATTAAATTTAAGTACTTAATACAATAAAAAAACTAGCCTATATTAAACATCAAACATTAACAACAAAGTACTTTTTTAATATCTTTAATTATTCTCTGCATTCACCCAAAGAACAAATAAATGTATCAATATTTTCTGCCACCTTGATGAGGATTTTATAGCTCTAGTGAGCGGAGCCTCGGCTAGCAGGTTGGTTGGTTTATATTTGTATATAAAAAATATCACATACCAAACACTAAAACAAACTAGTATATGAAGGAAAACATCGTTAGGAAATGTGTGTGCTTGTGTGTTCAAATGCCTCAGCTTAAAATTGCCATTCTGCGATGGGCTCACGTGGTGATTAAGTCCTCCCTAATTGATTGATTGAAGATTTTTATTCAAATAAAGAAAATATACATTCGTTGTATTTCTGCCAAACTGCATAACAGCCTTTGCACGACTGCAGTCCAGCCGGAAAAAATACCAGAACACTAAAAATGACCTGTCATAATATCCAGTCTTAAAAACGACCAATCATACAATTTTCCAGTCATAAAAATGTCCAGTCATAAAAATGTCCAATCATAAAAATGCCCAGTCGTGAAATTAGTCGTGCAATCAACCAAATACAGGTAATCATGGTAATTTTCACGGTTCCGTACCCAAAGAGTGCCAGACGTTAGGCCTTCGTCGTCTGTCCCGTCTTTTTTGTTTTTGCTCTATCATAAAAAACGGTCCGGTTAATAGTACTTACTCTATAGCTTACAAGAAAAAACAGCCCAGTTCGAGTCGCACTCGCTCACCGAGCGTTCCGTTACCACCACGATTTTTTTGTTGTAAATACGTACATAACACAATTTTTTGGTGTGGCACCATCGGTTTGCGAGTCCAACTCGCATTTGGCCAGTTTTTATTTTGCACATGTCATCAGGGCCATAATTTTTTCAGCTGGACATTATTCTGACAAGACTCTGATCGGACATTATTCTGAATGGACATTACTCTGAATGGACATTACTCTGAATGGACATTACTCTGAATGGACATTACTCTGAATGGACATTACTCTGAATGGACATTACTCTGAATGGACATTACTCTGAATGGACATTACTCTGACTGGACATAATTCTATTCAGCCATCAAAAATTTTGGATATTAGTCGTGTAAATCCATAACAGTTTGTTGGCAGATGCTCGTGGTTTTACAATTTCTGCAAATACTAAAAGGTATTTAATACTTTCTTGGTTGCCGGCGGTTGTGGGTTCGGTTCTCACTGGGGGCCGCCGTACACTTGTACAAATGGCTTCAGTCTGGTTGCGTTTCCATATTTGTGATGTCCTTGCCTGGTTACTGCAGCCCAGGGTATCCCAGTTTGGGACCAGGCCACGTGATTGTGTTGTGTGGAAGTTATTATTGTTATTATTATTACTCTCTCTCTGAGCGAAGGCCGGCGCCCTACAGTGGGACTTATTTAAGCTATATAATATGCTGCATTATACAAGTATGCATGTTTTGTCCTTCCAGGGAAGAAGCCCGCGTGATCTTCGTCAACTACCTGACGAACTACACTCCCGGAAAGCGTCTGGAGCGCCACATCCAGTTCTTCCTCTCCCAACTCAACTACGAGCTGCAGCACGGAAGGGAATCATCCCTCAAGTTCTTGGGGATGATCGTCCATAAGTTTTCTGCTGTGAGTTTACGTTTCGATCGAAGTGATGTAGGAAGCGGGATTTCATGAAAGTATTGAAAAAAAAACTTAGGGGGTATGGCAATGCCTAGTTAAGAAAGAAAATCTAATCCTTATTAATATTATAAACGCGAAAGTTTGTATGCATGGATGGATTTTTGTTACTCTTTCACGCAAAAACGGCAGAACGGATCCGGATGAAATTTTGAGACGGGCAGCAGCGTCTTCCTGAGATTCCAACCGCATACTGCGATCGCCAACCCGCCTGCCAAGCGTGGCGATTATGGCAAAACCCCTTATGGTTATGAAAACCACGAAGGAGGCCTATGTCCTGCAGTGGGCGTCAAACTTCTTTGCATATCCCAAATCGAACAAATAAGAAAAAAGAAAGCGGACCTGCGCAGTTTGGATTTGTTTTGCCGCCATTATTACTTTACAAATTTTTCTGTGCAACTAAAAAAATGGAAAATAATTGCCTTTCTTGATTACTTTAGTTTCATTTATAAATGAGCGAAGATAAAGTGTCGTATGCAACTGAGAAAGAAGAAAGAAATAAATGGAGACATTTATTGGGAAAAATTAACACATCACAAGAAAAAAGGCATAACAAGTAACATAAACAACTGCGTATAAAACGATATTAGAATACTCGTGTGATACTATTATCATACGAGGCGAAGCCGAGTAAACCTACACTCGTATTCTAAAAATCTCCCTTATATGACAGTTGCATAAACTACTATTCCGAGTAAAGTTCAATTTACAGTAGAAAAATTTCACCACAGATTAAAATGCAATGTGATAGGCCACAAATTTTAATACAATCGCTTCTCCTGTCCCTAAACCACGACATACAATACAAATACAAAATTCTTTATTTCACTAACCACTACATCATAAACTATGTACATAGACGGTATCAACTTGTAAGCTACGAATAAAAAAATCATAGAAGTATTTCCTCCTACAAAATTCAGTCTCAAAACGGCCTCTGTCCTCTCGCTTAGTATGTACCAATCAAATGAGCGCAAGATGTGCTGTAGAGTAAATAACTCTGGTTGGTTCATTCTGTGCGCCATGTATGACGACGTGAACGTTGATTGGGCGATACTAAACGACACTTATGATTGGTTTTATACAAAAACGTTAAACCATTGACTTTTTGATGTATAACCCGTCTAAATATGTAGGCACCTCGCAAGGTGGCGGTCTGACGGTAGCAGGTGCTTAGATATTTTCCTGGGTAATACCAGTAATACTCTCGTTCCGATTGCTAACACAATTGTTGTGTTTGACAAAATATCAAATGAGTTACTTTTATAACGGAATTTTGTATGAAAATACTGGCTTATGAGGTCACATTTCAGAGCACTCTTATTATGTTTAATCTATTTAAAAATTGTAATAACTAGTAATTGACTAAAAGAGATACATTTTCCGAGATATTTTGTAATTTTTGTTTTAATCGAGCATGTGAAATAATTTATTGTTGATCGTGTCAAATACCGAATTGGCAGGCCCCGGCCGCCTTCCCACAATTGATGGTAGGGTCAATTTTTAGCGCTGTTTAGACATCTATGTTTTTAACTGATGATGATGTCCTCCACAACGATTCCGTCGACGGCGACACCCCGACAAGAACCCATCTTAGACCCGAGCGTGCGCTCGAGCGTGTGATGCAAAACCGAATTTGCTCTTAAACACACGGTCACAGCTGCCGCAATACAGTTGACCGCTGGAGTTATATGTATAATTGTACGAGGGCTTAGGACGAGTTTTCCGAAACTGGCGCTTGGCGTCGAGTTCCTGAAGACGCGCGTGTTCAAAGGCGATGGTGCCTGAGCTAATAGCTTTTCGCCATTCAAACCTTTGTTGTGCAAGTTCCTCCCACTCGTTGACGGCTATATTGCTTGAGAGTAGGTGGCGCTTTAGGACATCTTTAAACCGTAGGTATTGACCACCTACTTTGCGTTTTCCGCAGCTAAGTTGGGAATAGAAAACAGCTTTCGGCAGTCTTGAAGAGTCCATCCGCACCACGTGTCCGCACCATCTTAGTTGTCCTTTCATTAGGAGGCACTCCATACCAGTCATTTTGGTACGGCGTAGAATTTCGGCATTGGGAACACGGTCCTCCCAGCTCACACGTAAAATTGCCCGAAGGCATTTCATGTGGAAGACGTCAAGGCGTCGAATATCACCTCTGTAAAGGCACCACGACTCCGACGCATAAAGCAAGAGAGGTAAAATAATTGCTTTATATACAAGCATCTTAGTATGAAGATTTAGGCCGCGTTCCCTCCAAACTCTTTGTTGCAGCTTACCAAAGGCTGTCGCAGCCCTAGCTATGCGTGTTGAGATTTCAGATTCCAGACGGTTGTCGCTACTTATTAAGCTCCCAAGGTACCGAAAAGACTGCACCTCTTCCAGCTTCTTACCATTTAGCATAAGTGAAGCACTACTCGCAGGTCTACCTCTAGCTGGTTGTTTAAGGACCTGGGTTTTAGAGGCACTTATCACTAGACCAAATTTGCGACAAGACTCGTCTAGATTGTCCAGATATTGCTGCAGATGTTCCATACTGTCAGCCATGAGACAGACGTCGTCGGCATAGAGAACCTCCAGGATGGACAGTTTGGCGACTTTATATTTAGCTTTAAAGCGTGACAGATCAAATACTGTTTTATCAGACCTAACGCTGAGCATAATTTGTCCGTTACAGTTCTTCAAAGCCGCCTTCATAACGGCAGCGAAATAAATGGCAAACAGCGTAGGAGCCATAATACACCCTTGTTTAACGCCGCTCGTAACTGGGAAACGTTCCGTGAAGTCATTCTCATGCTGCACAGAGGCCATCATGCCCTCATGAAATTCGCGCACTATCTTCACGAACTTCTCGGGGCACCCAGTTTTCTTTAGAATTACCCAAAGAGCGGCCCTTGGAACACGATCGAAGGCTTTCTCCAAGTCGACGAAGCACATGTTAAGGTCACGGTGCTGTTCCAAACTTTTTTCTTGAAGCTGTTTAACCACAAAAATTCCGTCAACCGTGCCTCTATTAGGACGAAAACCGTACTGAGTTTCTGGAAGAATAGTTTCTGCTAGTTCTTGCAGCCTCCTATTTACAATATGTGCTAGGATTTTGCCAGCCACACAGAGCAGAGATATGCCCCCATACGCACCGCAGTCGGAAAGTTCACCCTTTCCTTTGTACAGTTTGCATATAGAGGCATCTTTCCAGTCCTGTGGTACAGATTCCCAGTGCCATATTTTTAGTACTAAATCAAACAGCCTATTATGTATATGAGGTCCTCCGTACTTATATATTTCAGACGGCAGACCGTCTGGACCGGGAGTTTTGCCATTTTTAAGTCGTCCAATGGCCTGCATGAACTCATAAAAAGAGGGAGCGTCTTCAAGTTTACTTGAAATTGGCGAGTTCTCAAGCGATTCTAAATAGGCAAGATCGGCACCGTGGCTGTTTGGGTTAAGCACTTCCTTAAAGTGCTCCGCCCATCGTAAAAGAACTTCTTGAGGATCTGTAATGCGCTTACTCCTATCACGTGAAAAAACTGGAGCTGTCCGTTTGCAACGAGGGCCAAAGACAGTTTTCAGACCCTCATAAAATTTTCCAGTTTGATTGGAGTCTGCAGCTTTCTGAAGTTCTTCCGCTTTTTTTTGCCACCAAACATTTTTTAGGGCCCGCACCCTGCATTTCAGATCTCGCTGAAGTTGTCTACGCTGCTTAATAGCCACCGTCTTCTTGCTTAAAGCCTGTCTGTAGTCACTAACAAGTCTTCGCAATTCAGAGTCCGAATCATCAAACCAGTCGTGATTCTTCTTTTGCGGTTTACCAATAACACGCTGAGAACAGTCATGTAGAGCTCTTGAGAATGTGCGCCAATCCTCATTAACGGAAGAGGAGTCTGTGACGGCGCCAAATTCCGATTTTCCAAATTCCAAGTCAAGTTCTTTCTGTATCTCCTTATTGTGTATTAACTTCGCAACAGCCAGTCTGGCAGGAATTTTGTGATCTGCTCTGCGCTGTGGCTTGAAGGTCAGCCTCATTTTTGATCTAATAAGACGATGATCGGTCCATCCTTCCGCCCCGCGCATGGTCCTGGTAATGAGTACGTCCTTTAAGTCACGTCTGCGCACTATAACGTAGTCAAGCAGGTGCCAATGTTTGGAGCGGGGGTGCATCCATGACGTCTTATACTTTTCAGGCAACCGAAAGAATGTGTTAGTTATACTGAGACCAAATTCCGCGCAGAGAGACAAAAGGTCGGTGCCATTAGTGTTGCATTTTCCAACACCATGTCGTCCAAGTACTTCCGTCCAAGCATTACATTCGGTACCGACTCGCGCGTTGAAGTCTCCGAGCAGAACCACTTTGTCACAGGATGGAATCCTATGCAACGATTCGCGTAGATCCTCATAAAACTTTGCTTTGCTCTCGTCAGACGCTTGAAGTGTAGGTGCATATACACTTATTACGTGGAGATATTTTTTGGTATCTAAGTGAAAGCGTAGTGTCATGAGCCTATCATTAATCCCTTTAGGAGGCTCAATTAAAGATTTTGCTAGCTCGTTTTTAATGGCAAAACCAACACCACTGGCTGCTTTTTCAGAGGAAGGCTTACCAACCCAGTAGTAAGTGTACCCACCCAAATCCTCGCAGAGCTGTCCACTGTCCGACAAATGAGTTTCGCTGATTGCAGCAATATCGATTTTGTATCGTGACAGTTCTCGAGCCACAAGAGCAGTCTTTCTTTCGGGACACAAATTCCCATCATTGTCTAGTAGTGTTCTCACGTTCCATGTTGCAAAAACGAGAGTCCTAAATTTATTTGCTTTCTTGTTACGACCGCGATTACTTGGTGCCTGAGTGACCGCGGTTTGCCACCCAGGAAAGGGTTGAGACGAACTATGTTCAGGCCACCTTTTCTAGGCCCCTCCCCGTGTTGGGGAAAGCAGAGCGATCCTGAATAGGGCTGCTTTGTCATCGGACGAGCTGCCGAACCCGAACTCTCGTCTCTGTCGAGTCCAAGAGCGACCATCACCGTCCGACCGCCGTACGTGCAGAGAAATGGCTAGGAGCCGGACTCACCAGTCCAAACTCCTTCCACCACCTCCCCATCGCCGTAGGACTTAGGTTAAAGTCGTAATCCAGTTAATTGCCAGGGGTCATCGGCGCGTGAATTCTATTAAAGTGAACAAACGGGTGCGCAACCGCAAGCCCACTCTCTCGCCCTATGCTCCAGGGTACTGATGGATTGGAGAACCAATACGACCAGTAAAGAGTAGAGGGTGCAGGTATCTACGGAAGTACCTTACCGGGTGTTTAGTCAAAGTTTTCCTTCTTCTAGACAGATTCATTGTGAGGCAGGGTCTGTCACTCCTGGGAGAGTAAGGATAGGATAGGACATTTAGGAAGATGAGGGGATAGGGATTTTAGGATACTACTGTCAGCAGGAGGGAGTTGGAAGCTAACAATAGTAGCTCGAGGAGGCCGGGGTCGCATACCCGTATACTTGCAGTAAACAAACTTACAAATACCCTCTGACCATAATCTTAACTATCACTGTTTGTAAGTATAAAAATACCTATAGAAGTCTAAACTGCTCTTCCATAGCTAACTTGCTGTTGTAAAAATAGTTCAAACTCCATAACCATAAAAACCATCTTCCAGCCGCAACTCTCCAAGCACGGTGGCTACCTACTTCTCTCGCTGGGAGCCGCCATGGTCAACGATGCAGCGCCCGAATGCCGCGCGGCGGCGGCTGGCTGTATAGAGGCTATGCTGAAGAAATTCCCGCTTCAAGACAGAAACGGATTGTTTGATCTAGTCTTGACCTTCTTCAATGATACAAGGGTGAGTTGTGGACCTTATTGTCTAGGTGGTAAGGTGGTCGTTGGGCAGTTTATGTCTGGTACGGTCGACGGTTCGGCGTCCGAATATCGGGGAGCCTTGGATGCTCAGAAGCTATGCTACGAGATCTCAGTTGATGACGTACATCCTTTGCAGTGGCGTGCTTACGGTTTCGTAGACGCAGATTTTCTTTGTCGCTTTACAAATTAACGAAAGCTTTCTAACTTGAACTATTCGGCGTAGACTCTCAAAAACCTCTATTTTCGCTAACAAAATTAATAAATTAAAAAATGAACTTATTTATGAAACAGTGGTCAACAGTGGAAAACTTTTTTTAAAAATAATAAATAAAAATAATTTCGAAAAATATATTACGGTTTTATTTTTTAAGTTTTTCTATGTCCTAGATTCTATAAAAAATCAATTTCACTCCCATCACATTTCGAGGCATGTTTCCCGTTATAATCATTAGTAAGGTCGACCGGTTCTTAGTTTTCATAGTTAAAGATACTCAATAGTGTGTCCTGGCGACCAACTCCCCGGTGAAGATGCTTCTCGTTTTATTCCCAGCCCGTACACTTTGAGCTAGCGGCACAACTCAGCACCCGCTTCGTCAATGTGGAACAAGAAGAGTTCAAGACCCGCCTGCCCACCGTCCTGCCGCTGATCGCTGGCAAACTCCTCCTTCTCAGCAACGACATCACCGAAGGCCGATTCGTCAAGCTAAAACTCGACCAGCCCGAGGACAAAACCGACGAGGAGAAACAGAAGGAGAAAGACCACAGCTTAATCCAAATACTCAATTTGATAGAGCGAATAACGGTGCATTGCCCCGCGAGCTTGACCAACAAGTTCGTGGCTGAATTCGATGAGATAGCGCAGCAGTGCCAGGTGTTTCTAGCCTATCCTCATGTGTGGGTCCGATTGAAGTCGGCCGAGATCCTGAGCCAGGTTCTATTGGCTATAGACGCGCAGGATCTGGAGTCGGTAGTGAACGGCGAGCAGGATACCGAAAGAGGTTTTGTTTACTTCGACACGGAAAGTTCTCTGCGGAGTTTGGTGCTGGACCTCTGCGCGCAGTACACGCCCAGTGTCACTAAGGAAATGGCGGAGCAAGTAAGTGTATCGTGTGTTTACCCGAATGCGGATGCTGGGGGGGATATGTTTTTCGCACGTATGTATGTATGTGTGTTTTGTATGTATGTGTCTTTAAAGCCACAGAAACTCCATGTCTATTCTATTCTGCTTCATGGACTCACTGCACTGATGGTCCACTACAACTTCGCCAATGTCACGTGTTAAAAAAGGTAAAAGCAACTTAATTTATAATTTACAATGGCATTACAAACTCTATAGAAAAATGGTAAAGAATGCGGTCTTAAAAAAACAGGATTTCACTAAAACAATAATATGTGGTTACGTTTTTCCCTTTACCACACACTAAAACCAGCTCTGAGGAGTGTTTTAAGGAATCGTGTTTTTCTAAATAAGACCGTTTGTTTTTGTAATGAATAAAAATGTTTGAATTAATTTGAATTGACTGCTGGCAGCGACTGGATAAGGGTGGCAGACGACAGAAAGAAGTGACGTGATTGGCGGAGGCCTTTGTCCAGCAGTGGTCGAGAATGGACTGATTGATTGATAAATCCTAACGTTTTTGCTAAGGTCACAGCAGTGCTGTCCCAAATAATAAAGCTGATCTACGCGATGCCGTCGTTCAAACTGCTGCCGAAGAAATCGACTGGTGAGGAGGATCCCGAGACGGGTGGCAGGATCAACTTCCGATGGGTCATTTACAAGATGCGGAAAGCTATCAATGTTGAGATCTCTAAGGCGCCGAATTCTACTAACATTGTGAGTATAAAATATAATATTAGTACAATCTAATATATAATAATATCGTGTCACAGTGTTTGTTATCGAACTCCTCCGAAACGACTTCACCGATTTTAATGATTTTTTTTTGTGTATATTTGGTAGGTCTGAGAATAGGTTGTAGTCTAATTAATATGGCAAAACAACGTTTGCCGCGCCAGCTAGTATTAGTATAATAAAATCTAATTAGTATTACGTATAAAAATATGATTCCTTAAAAAAAATGCAGGTTAAATGTAAACTGCATTTGAGGAGTGTTTTAAAGGATGGGTGATTTTATAAATAATCGTAATAATGTAGAATTTATATATCCCAATCTTCTATACTTACAATGCACAGAATAAACTAGGCGTAGAGATTTCAGAAATAATGTTGTAGGACTTGAGAGAGTTAATATGTTTATTGTTCAACTGCCAATTACGGAGTGTATATTATTCTCATTACAACAAATTCATTGAACTTATTGCTAACTAAAGACTATGCGTTAAATCAGTCTCTAGACATACCTGCTTTCCTATTCCGTTACTGTCAACTTTGATCCATGTTATCTATTTTGACGATTCCGAAGTGTCAAAATATGTTTGTATTTGATAGTTCGGCGTATGTTAAATCGGACGAGTCCATACAGGATATGGAGAAGTTACGTAGTGGCCCAAATGATCCATAGGATTGCCTTGGTGGTATAGCGAAGGAATGCTATAGCACGCTGTAGCGTGGAATAATTTGGGTCGACTGTGTCTCGGGGTGGTATGTTAGAAAAATGTTGCTAGTGTAGTTTTAGTTGTATGTTCTGTGTGCCTTTTTTCGTCGAAGCTCTAAATCTGTTTTAATGTGGCGATGCCCTTCAGATTTTATTAAAAATTAAACACATTCCATTGTTTTTGATGAACCGCTAACCCCCCGTTTCTCGTACAGTAACACGCTGTTAATAATCTACTGTCAACAGCTGTCAATTGACCAAAGTGCATACAAAAAAAACCACTGACAGCTGTTAACAGTAGATTAACAGCTTGTTAGTGTACGAGAAACCGGGGGTTAGTCTGTTCTAATGTTGTGATCCCTTCACATTTTAATAAGAAAATAAAACATTTTGGTGCGTTGCTAAAGCAGTCATTAGCAATTGCTGTGGTATTAATAAAAACACGATTCCTGAAACACTCCTCAAATGTGGATTGTAGTCTATGATAAAAGCAAAAACTACCATGACTATTTAAAGCGCATTTCAGCAAGTCGCGACCCTCTGACATTATAGCGCCACAAAATGCGTGACTCATGCCATAGTACTACAAACCCGTTACGGTCTTTTCTAAAACACGATTCCTCTAAAAAGCACGCCACAGGGCCAGTTTCTGAATTGAGAATTTCGCTAAGTAAATAGTTAACTGTAGCTGTGCTGTCTCTTCTAATTTCACAGAAAAGAGCGTGACAGAACGTTACTTAAGTATTTACTTAGCGAAATTCTCAATTCAGAAACCGGCCCTAGGAGTCAGTTTATTTAATCTGCGGTTACGACTCTTCCTTGTAAAATCTGCACCACAGACTATTTTAATCGGCGTTTTAACTCCTGAACTGCCCTCGCGGAATGGAACGTATAGGTGGCCCATACTAAGTTGGACACAGATCTGTGTCGCGGCAGAAACAGTGTTTGTGTTTTTGTTTTTTTATAAATAAGACCGTGAGTCTCTAAGGGGATGGTACCACACTTCACCACTCATCTTTTCAACAGAGACAAGCTATATTTACCGCCTGGCTCCACCTGCTATCCGGCATCGCAACAGAAGACCTGTCCCAAGTAGTGGATCTCTTCGTAGCGCCGGTAGTCCGGGAACTGTCTACCGGCGACGCGGCGGCGCCAGCAACGCTGGTCAGACAGCTGGCGGGGAGACTGGGCAAAAAGCTGCGCAGGAGACTGGGAGATATTGAGTACGGGAGGCTCGCGGCTGAGGCGCAAACTAGGCTTAACGTCAAACGGAGCGAAAGGAAAAAGGTTAGTTCATGTTTCTCTTACCCGTGTGGTGAATCTCTTCGTAGTGACGTTAGTTCGGAAACTGTCCACTGGGGACGCGGCGGCGCCAGCGTCGCTGGTCAGACAGCTGGCGGGGAGACTCGGGAAGAAGTTGCGCAGGAGCCTGGCGACGCGACTGCGTGTGGAATTCTTGAACTATAGTGATAGGTCTAGACCGCGGCTAACAATCAGACAAAGACATGAAGCCCAGCGATTCGTCAAGCACGTGACGTCTTAGGCCTCGGCTTCACTTACCGTCAGATGAGTTGAAGGCCAGTGGGAGTCTTACGTTTAAAAAAAAACAAAAATATTTACTACTAGTCCCCGCGGCTTCTCTCGCGTGGAATTCCGTTTGTGTGTGAATTTTTTTTCATATAGGCAGAAAGTAAACTTAAATAACTTGAATAAGGCAGTTCTACCAGCGGGCGAAAACTACACAAGGTTTATCTACCGCTGTAATCACTCGATTATAAGAGTGAATCTGTGGGTACAATGTTTGTTTGCCTTTTTTGTGTACAATAAAGTGTCCTCCATATATTCGCAGTTTTAACACTCTTCTAAGCATTCTTCTTAGTTATCTGTCTATCTATTGTACTGAAAATGAATGTAAATTATAATTTATATTGCTTAAAAAGTAATAGACAGATCGACAGAGAACACTTCGTTGTACGTAAAAAATGAGATTACACAGATATTATCCGTAATATTGTCCGTTGAGGAGATTCCGTATCCATATTCCAATCCCAGTACCAGATCCTCATCAAGCTCGACGAAATAAGCTGAAACTCGAAGAATCTGCTTTTATAGGTCAAGAAGTTTTAGTATCTACTTTCCACATTTTTCTACTTCTCCTTGTAGTTCAATCGTCATGTCAGGCCCTGGTCATCAAGTTTCACCACATTCCTTATTAAGACTGATCAAAGAAGCTTACATTCGAAGGGCTATGTTTTATTTTTATTTATTTATTTTTATTTATTATACCATAATACTGTCCGTTAAAACTAAGACCTAATATTTTGTGTTTGTTTTTTCTTTCGGTGTACAATAAAGAATATGCTTATCTTATCTTATCCACCTTCCATCATGAGACCCTCGTCGGCAAGTTTGGAAAAAGTCCGGATCAAAACTGTTTTTTTTTTTAATGTTTATGTAACTTATATACGTCACACTGTGGGGCACAGGCCGTCTCTCAGAGAGACGCGCGCCCACCGCGGATTGACCATTTCGAGCGCTAAGGTATGTGAACACCTTAGACACTCAGGTTTCCTTACGATGTTTCCCTTCACAGTTAGCGAGTGGTATTGCTACTACAACTTAACAAATGTACGTAACTTAGAAAACAAGACTGGTACATGCCGGGACTCGAATCCACGAACTCCCGAATGAGAAGCCGTCGTTCTACAGCTCCGCTACCAACGCTCTTAGATTAGATTAAGAAAATGACGAGAAGTCTTATGTTCAGCTAAAGAACTGCACACTGCATTGTAAAAAAGAAAACGGCGCAGCGCAACGAACTGATAATTTGTGGATTTTTTATTTTATAAAGCTTTTTGAACTAAACCAAAATTGTCTCACTTTACTAATTGACGTCCATGTGTTTCCCTACACATTGCGTAAAACAATAATTTTGCCACTTCAAATTTCCCATACGACGTCAATTAGTAAAGTGAGACAATTTTGGTTTAGTTCAAAAAGCTTTATAAAATAAAAGGATGTCTGGATAAGACTATTAATTGTAAACTTTGATATGTGAGGACATAATTATTTTATTTTTTTCTGGTGTGTACAATAGAGTCTAATGTAATCTAATCTAATGTAAAAAGTGGTGAAATAGAAAGAAAATACCAAAGGAACGGATACGAAATGAAATGTTTCACTTAAATCGACCGTCACAAAATGTGCTCAGGTTTCGTTTCCAACCATTATAATTTGATCGATAAGCTTAATTGCAAGGCGAGTGCGTCAAAAAACAACCCTGATATTACGTCTCGGGTAATTTATTATTAACAAAGGCTACCCGTTCCCGGAGGACGATGCGTGACGTCACAACAGCCCCGGACTGAGGTCACCGCCATTATCATAACTGGATTCATATTTTAAAACTAATTAGTGAAACTACCTAATTTCGAGGATAGTAAGTTTGAAATTTATTTAATAACTTCTGGCATTTATAATAGAGTACTTAAACAATGTAGAATAAAACTTAATACTACAGTAAAAGCCAAGTCTGAGGTACTTCTTAGTTGAACTAGATTACCAAAGTACTGTAAATCTTATAGTACGAGTATCTTCATACAATTTTCTCACATACACACGCACGCGGTGAACAGATTTATCTAACTCGATTATTATGTTTTAACTTTATCTCATTCTATTATTTAACATAACATAAACTCACGCCTGCATCACTCACGAAAGATATCTTTCGCTTCAACAACATTCATTAGTCTTTATCCAAAAAAAATATATCTCACTACGTACATTATTATGAGCAAGTTTAAGGTGAGGGCGTGTATTGAGTAATTCATGAAGAGTACATGAATTATTTTAATCGAGCATATGAAATGATTTATTGTTGATCGTGTCAAATACTGTATTGTACCTACTTAGAGATAAGGTTCTACACAGTAGTGTGCCAGAAGACTATGGCCACGCATGAATAATTTGAATGTAATATATAAAAATCTCGGCTCACAGTGTTTGTTATTGCACTCGTCCGAAAAGGGTTCACCGATTTTTATGAATTTTTTTGTGTATATTTGGTAGGTCTGAGAATAGGTCTTAGGCCAATTAAAATGGCGAAACAACGGCCAGCTAGTTAATTTATAAGTAATTTCGCCAATAAAATAAAAATAATATAAAAACAAGACCTGGTCAAATTACAAATAATAACAGGTTTATTTTTAAAATGCGGAATACCTGAAACTCGTAAATATTACTATTTGTGTGTTTCACACCTACTTTTGTGCCCAACGAGTCTTCTAAGTCGAGTCCGTGTGGCGCCGGATTAAGAATAGCGTCACTACATTTCCTCCCGTGGATGTCGTAGAAGGCGACTAAGGAAATAAATTACCAGGAGACGGGCAGCAGCGTCTTCCTGAGATTCCAAACACATACTGCGATCGCCAACCCGCCTGCCAAGCGTGGCGATTATGGCAAAACCCTTCATGGTTATGAACACCACGAAGGAGGCCTATGTCCTGCAGTGGGCGTCAAATGGCTGATGATGACTGATGATGATGATGAGTCTTCTAACAAACTTCTCGTTTCCACAGCTGCTCCTTCAAGAGAAGGTCCACAACCCGGAGAAGGCAGCAAAACGGAAACTGCAGCTCAAGGAGAAGAAGAAGCTATCGAAGAAGATCAAGCTCGAGATGATGCAGGGCAAGCGGCCGAGGGTGAAGAAACGGAAGGCCGAAGACGTAGACTTGGAAGACCAGCTTCTGAATGACGACTGAGGGTTAGTTAGTTAGACCTGAGAATTTCCGCACTTAGCCTCAAAGTTGGGCCATCGCACGTAGCAGGCGTGAGGTGTGTAAATACCTCAGACGCTAGGGTTTGCTCACGATGTTTTCCTTCACAGTTAGCGAGTGGTATTGCTATAACAAACTCACAAATGTACGTAACTTTGAAAAAAAAGTCATTGATACATGCGCCGGGGCTCGAACCCACGACCTCCCGAATGTGAGGCCGGCCGTTCTACAGCTCCGCTACCACGGCTTGACGACTGAGGATTTGGACTTTTGGACGCCTTCAGTCAGTGGTATGATAACCAGCGATCGAGTTGAGGCGGACAAGATGTGGAACTAAAGATTCGCCAGCTGAGAAAAGCCCTAGAAGTATCGTGTCCTACAAATTCACTCTCTAAAGGCGATTAGTCTTTACCAATGAAAGGAGCGCAGGATGGGTGGCAGAGTGAATCACTTCATTCTGTGCGTGCGTACTTGAAAAGTCGTAAAAAGTTGGGAATAGTCCTAATCTAACTTTAAGTGAAAGATCCAACTTTTGGGAGCGGCAAATTTATTTAGCACGATTAATCGTATTTTGTCGTATTTGAACGAAATAATTTTGTCGGCGTCAGAGGCATCTTCTTTTCATCGTTATTTCGAATGATTTATGTCATGTTGAATTAAGTATTTGTTGTAAATATCGTATCTGTTACTTATTTTGTAATAAAATATTTAATTGAAAGTGATTAGATTTTTCATTAGTGGCGTCTTAACACATTCAAAAAGTTTGGCTCGCATTTGTATGATTTAAAAATAATAGGGGTTAAAGTATGAAATTGCCGTTTTATGGCAATAGGTTCTTTGAATTGACATAGAATCTTCATGGTTTGAGGTTTTCGAATGAAACTTTTTTCAAATGGTTTCTATGATGTTCTTTTTTTAAAAAATGTGAAACATTTGAATATCGACTTTCAATTGTTTTTGTTATTCAATTTAGACAAGAAAGATGGATACTGCGAAAATGCGTTTCATACTTTAACCCCTAATAATAATAAATTACAAGTTCCACACAACACAATCCTTGTCATGGACCTAAACTAGGATATTCTGTGCTATCGTAACTTGGCATGGACATCACAAACACAGAAATACACCTTTGGTGAAAGACTACGAATAAAACGCCGTTTAAAAATAAAATATTTAATATTGCTTTATAATGCGTTTTGAATACAAAATAATTTCTTTAACGTAAAACTACATATAGGGCCAGTTTCTTAACTGAGAATTTCACTAAGTAAATAGTTAACTGTAGTTCTGTCCCTTCGAATTTCTCAGAAAAGAGCGTGACAGAACGTTACTTAAGTATTTACTTAGTGCAATTCTCAATTCAGAAACGGCCCATAGAGTCCGTCACTTATACACACTTTGCAATATTCTCACGTTCCTTCGTTATGATTTCACCAACTTCTATGACGAAATTAAAGGTACAATATTACTGACTACGCCTTTTAGATAGAAGCTGTTACTAAAATTCTAACAAACTGTCCAGCTAGCTTGAAAACGAATAATGTTGCTACGAAATTACATTTTTGTACAGTGGTACAGAATAAATAACAGTACGTATACTCCATTCCACGAAACGAGCTCCTACAGAAAATCGTGCACGTGCGCCCATTGGTTAATGCGCGTGACCTTCAATAGCCACTAGCCAATAACGCCAGCATGTAAACCTACCCGATGAATTCTCTTATTGTTTCGCTTATTTCTAGCTCCGCGCGTTGACCAATGAGATGCGAGTATTTGATCCCTAGGAGTTCGACTCGTGGAACGGAGTGTAGGTAGTAGATTTCTTGAAGAAAATGTTTACTTAGTGACTAGCCACGAAACATATACTGATGCTGCAAACGCATCTAATTTGCAGTAAGCATTTTTGCATCTATCATAGAACATCTGGGAGTGTGCGTCACTACGAATTATTTTATGAACAAACAAGCGTAAATTTTCTACAGCTAGGTACATTTGAGCCGTCGATAAAACATTACTCTGACACTTCCTCGAAACATACTGTAATTCATCAAGGAAATTCAACAGGGCCGCGTTTCTTAAAACTACAATTGGCCTTGCTACATTTTTTAATATGAACGAAAATCTCAAAAACATTTCGAGAATTTTGCTTTCCGTACAATTTCTATTTAACAGATTTGTAAATAAGTTTATATTTTTTAAGATATTAAATAAAAAGCTTTGACCTTAAACGACTTTTGTATGACGTCACTAAAGGCAGTTTGAGTACCTATTAATCCTTTGCCTTACAAAAAAGAAAAACGAAATGTCAACGTGTTGAAGTGTATCATACTACTTGCCGACCAAATCAACTGACGTTAATGACATTTGTTTTTTTTTTTATGTATTAAAAATATTAAAAATAGAAATCTATACTAATAATAAATCTGTAAGGGTCGGTCATGGAGTAAGTTAGTTTGTTTTCAGAGATATTGTGTTTATAGGCTCAATATATGATACTGAAACTAATTTCACGATTTTTAGAATTTTTTTCTGTATGTGTGTATGTATGTATGTTCCTCCATAACTCTTAAACCAATTATCCGAATTTGATGAAATTTGGTATAAAAACACATAGACATCTGGGACACAGGATAGGCTATTTAAATTCTAGCTCCAGTTATGATAAGACGTGGCCCCCATACAAATGCTTCGTAAAAATCGAAATGTACGCGAACGGAGTCGCGGGCACAGCTAGTAATCAATAAGATTCAAAAATAACGAAATTAGTTTCTTAAAATAGTCCATATTTTTTAAATAAATTATAAAAAATGTATATAAAAAATAAGTAGCATGGCCAATTATTCATAGTTCACCATGACATTACATTGTACAGGCATAGCCGTGTGTTTTTACTTGGTAATATCTTAGTTAATCGACTTTACAATGTACATGAAATGGTCATAGCAAACCATGAATTGTAGTCGCATGAAATAGGCCTCAGCCTGGGTATTACGACTACACTACTCGCGCATCTTAAATGTCAAAAGTCGTGACTTTCCAGTACATTAATTGTCAAATTCTGACATTTCAGCGCTACAAAACGCATGACTCGTGCCATCGTGCTACCCATGCTGGTATCACCAAGTTTACTCAGCTGCCTAAATATTTCAACAGTTTTGTAACTAAAGAATCTACCTACAATTATATTTTATTTACATTTGGTATATTGAAAGTATAATACATTAAATCAGCACCATAACCTTTCTTAGCACATTCATTTTAAATTCAGAAGTTTTACAATAGTACAGGAGGTGAAAGCAAATTTTTCATAAGTGTGTTATTTCAAAAGGTTTGTAAAACAATTACGAAATAAACGCGATACAATTTAGGTAAGGCGCGTGAAGCCCAAAAGATATTTACATAAGTTTTAGTTATTTTTTGTTAACAACGAATTTAATGCTATCAATGCATTGGACGGTTGCAAGCTCGGTCATACATCTAAGCTTATAGTACAGCACATCTCACATTTTGCTTACCTATACATTTTCTTGCAATAATTTATCTGTGGCTATTTGTTAGCAATAATAAATTAATAAGGTTCCTAACATTATATTTTTGATGCGTTGTTGTAAATCGTTTTAATGTGCAAGTAACTTTGCGTTTAAATCTTTATTCAACATTGTTATTTGAATAAAAAAAGTAATTATTAATCTTTTCGTTACCAGGTTTACTTTCATCACAACACATATCTTAAAAACCTATTTAGAGGCTAAAAAATCCACCCATGCCGGGACTTGAACCCGCGACCTCTGGCTCACCGTGCCAGCGCTCTCCCAACTGAGCTAATGGGCAAGTGGAGGCATCAGCAGGGGTTAGTGCAACAAAAAGGATATAAACACATATCTACCTAAATGAAAAAAGTAACGAGAAACGATTAATTTCAAACCACTATTTTCATCGAAAACTTTCGTCAACACAACATTATTAGATTAATTCCGGATTCACTTACTTGATTCACTCTTCTCATGACATATTCACTCTCAACTTATACACACATAATTGACACAACCTGCAAATACATTGTAAGCGATAGAACAAAAAACGTTCAAGATGAATAAAATTAGGTAGAAGGCTTCATTTGCCAGTTTCCTAGTACGCTGTTACAGTTTTCCCACTCTAAACAATTCACAGGACGTTAAAGAAACTTATCTCGGAGTCGCAGCAGTTGGAAATAAAAACCGGCCAATTGCGAGTCGGACTCGCGCACCGAGGGTTCCCTACGACTACGTTTAATAAGTTATTTAGCCAAAATGTGTTTTCTTTCATTCAGTTCGGCACCGTAAGCGGGAGTCTGACTCACACTTGGAAGGTTTTTAGTAAGTATTTGTTGTTGCACTAAAGGGACTGCACTATAATCACACCAAGTTTGACACTTGTGTATTTTTATCGTTACATCGATAAAGCATAACAATGAAAAACGTGAACACATACGTTTTACGGACTTTTTAAATATTTTCTGGACAATCCGCCGTAATAACACATGTTTTGTGTAAATTTCAACGAGCTACCTATTACGGGTCGAGAGGTAAAATTACCTTTATCGGTCAGACAGACAGACGACCTAGGCTATTAATATTAAGGGGGCCCGTTGGCATCCTCGAGCACGGAACCCTAAAAAGGCGAATTGACAACGGATCTTACAGAAGCTGACCTCGAAACTACAGCAGCATAGCTGAGATAGGATTGTACCTCATGATCTTCGATAGCAAAATCCAGAGCACAGACGTCATAGCGGCCAGGGCTACTCCCCCCCAGCCCAGGTCCAAGGACCATGATGTGGAGAATTCCCTCGCCGAGAGGAGCAACATGGCGGGAGTCCTGGGGCCAATGACGCCGTCGGCGGTGTCGTCCAGACTAATGCCTCGGGTCGAGACGCGCTGGATGCGTTTGAAGTGGATTATCATCAGAGTAAACATCGCGAAGAGGCCTGTGGGCATCAGAAGTGGGATTGGAGACGGACGACATCAGAATGAGTCTCGAAGTGACAGTTGAAGGGTGCTTTTACTTCTGGCATGTAGCTCGCTTGCACATATTTTTTTTCTAAAAAAAAATGCAACTCGTACGAACGTCTATGGCAGCACTAAAAAATAAAATTACCTACGTAGGTACATTGTAAACACATTGTGAGAGGGATACCAGAAATAAAAGTATCAATATGCTACGTGGGTGTGCCGAGGCGCGAAAAGGATTAATTCATTCTCGCTGGCTCAGTGACCCAAAATGGATCCTATGTCAGATGGTTTATACAGCATTTTGTAGCCACTAATTCATAGACTACACAGGTGAAGTGGCCGCTCTGACGCTATAGTCCCTGGTTGCCCAGTACCTACACCATCATAAGCTTAGTTGGCTAGATGAATAAAGGAATCAAAACGTGCAGTGCCGGCTACACCGCGGGTTTCCTCACGTGGTTTTCCTTCACAGTTAGTGAGCTGTATTGTTACTTTAAAATAACATCCAAGTCAAAGCTACATGCCGGGATTCCAACTCACGACCACCCAAAAGGATCTACCGATACACTACCGCTGCTACTTAGACATAGACATAGACATTTACATACAGGCACATACATTGGTTCTGGCCCCACACTAGGATACCCTGTATCGTGGGAACCAGAAACAACGACATCACAAACATGTAAACATCCAAGACCTGGGGTTTTTTTTTTGTCCTCAGCCGAGATTCGAACCCGGGACCTCTCGCATGGTATGCAGATGCACTACAAGCTCACTACATTACGGAAGCTTACGCTTGTGTCCCGGAGGGGTAGGCAGAGATCAGGGTCTGCCACTGGACACGATCCCGACAAACTTCTGTCGTTTCATCAACATTTATTAGGCGTTGCATCGCACCCCCGTTACCGACTCACCTGCTAAAAGATACATGACGCCGGTGACGAGCACGGCGCTGATCTGATGCTTGCAGATGCCGAAAGCTCCGACCAGAGCCGCGCTGCCGAGCACTATCAGGCAGACTAGTGCGCATGATATGGAAAGGTTTTGCATTCCTGCGGAGAAAAAGTTTAATGTTCTTAGGAAAACGTTGCAGATTTTGTTGAATATGAAGAAACCGAAACATTTTGATTGCTCGTCCTTGTCATTCATTCATCTCAATAATTCAAGAAACATAAAATTGATAGGATTCAATTTCTTGACCTTGGTGGAATTAAAAAAAAATCTACATTCAGACAAAGCTGAGAAAAATTTAATATAGGTAGGTACGTATTCAATTTTACGAACTAAAATTTAGGTAGCAACACTTGATAAGTAGGTAACAGTGGTGAAGGGTGGAATTATGATGAAGGGAAGCCGGTCCAAAAATAAAACCCATCGAGTGGATGCATTCTTGATGTGTTCTCCAGAGTATAAGACCCCACTTTCACCCTACAAAAAACGCTGACGATTAAAATTGATGATGCCAGTGTCTTTCAAGTATAATAAAAGTATTCAAGTATAATGAAGTATATCTTCACATGCACGCTTGTTAGTAGGTAATAGGTAAGTAAAAAAACGTTAAAAAGCAAACAACAATAAAATATTCTTATTTATAAAATGATAAAATACAATTTTGAATGAGTAAACCAAATCAAGAAAACACTCGCATATGTCTGTCATACATAACGTATTTGAAAGTATCTGAAAAAAAAAGGTCTCGATTCTGCAACTTATCCGTGGAATGCAACTGCGAATGTGCTTTTCAGTCTGAATCTGTTTTTGGGCAACTTAGTTAACATCCGTAATATCCGAGCTGCCCCAAACTGAGTTAGAGTCGGAAAATAGTAAACACGGATAAGAAAACATTTTGTTCAATTGGCCACTGTCCGTCATCCATGTACATTTGTCGCTAAATGATGTATGGAAATGTTAAAATCCATCTTTCGTTTTGCAACCAATAGTTAGTAACAGCACGGGCTAGCTGAATGACATTCTTTTTAAAAAAAACTAAGAATTGAAAATGAAGTTTAACAGAGCAAATACTCAGTTGAATATGAGGTGGAACAGCACTCCCTGTGAATTAATGTCATATTGACTAAGAAAACTCCCCGCAATGAACAAATATGAGGGACAAACGCAGAGAAATAAAGAATAAACAAGTGACAATATTAATTATCCACCATAACAACGAAAACCACATAAAAAACTTTTTTTTTTGCACGCAAAATACAATCCATCAAAGCACGTAGCTACCTACTATTTGTTTACTTCCGAATAGTTCAGAATTGATTCCCGATTTTGTTCGTGTACGACTATTTAGTGGATTTTAGTTGAAAATGTTCAATGAATTATTTAGGAAAACATTGTGACGAAAGCTGAGTATCTGAGGTGTTTACATTATACGTTCCTAACATTAGATAAGTAGGGCTTTTAGCGTATTTGTTTTCTTATGTGTACAATAAAGATTTCTTATCTGTGGATCTGTTCTAGGCTGTGATTGTGGAAAATTACGCTCGAGTCCGACTTAACTCAAACTAAAAAATGGGGACTTTTGGGCCGGATGTGACTCGGGGTGATTTTTTTGGTTAGGTTATATTATTTATTATTATTTATTTTCAATAGTGTTTTGACATTGTATTATTTCTTTTTTATTTTACCATTTTGACTGACGAAACCTGCGGGTGTATTTTGTATCGATTATTATTATTTCTTTGTTTGTATTTTAATGTGTATTGTCTTTTTATGTGTGTTTTTTGTTGTAAGTCTGAGTTAAGATTCTTTTGTGTGTTTTTGTCCCTAATAAATAAACAAATAATGTTAACGAAAAAAAAATATTCACTATAAAAACAAAATGTTTACTCAACGAACGTCAAGGCTAATTAGTTTCAAAATTAGGTGATTACCTATGTGGAGAAGAAGCCAACAAAAAAACTCCACATTAAAACACGTCTTAACTTAATTACCAGAGTTTTCATATTAAAGTTACACTACACTAGGGCGAACTTGAAGTTTCACTACTTAGTCCGAGTTACACATATTTCTTGTTTGTATAATTTTTTCGTAATTTTTACACAATATCTTATTCAATTTGTACTGAAATAACAATGACGTGTGGAGACTCCGGTAGCCGGTGGCGCGACCGTGCTTATTATACAGGGTGTAACAATAATAATAATAATCAATTGCTATACACACCAGAAAATTAATACATTTTTCTTGGCATAATGAAAACAACAGCAATGTATACAAAAATAGCGCTCTATCAAGTCATTCAGCATGAGTACCAAAAACAAGGCTTCATTACTGAAAGTCTTATGAATACAGTATGAATAATTTTACACTTTTCGGGTTAAAGAACAAAACAGGGTCATGAATGGCGGACTGCGTATGATTTAGCTCATGAGCGTTGAATATTTAGCAGCTACGTTGTAGCGTGACAACTTGAGAAGTTCCCTTCCCTTACCTACAAAGAATCAAGTGATTTTGGTATCCACTAAATGTAGGTACCTACCTAACGACCTACTACCGAATTGTAGTGTAGGACACATTACGAACGAATTGCGTCGTTATAAATAACACCGATAATAGACTTCACTTTTACTAAAGGAGCGCAGAACAATTCTCGGGTATATACCCCCGTACTATAAGCAGCCTATATACGTCCCACTGTAGGGCACAGGCCTTCTCTCAGCGAGAGAGTATGGGCTTAATCACCACGCGTGAACACCGCGGATTGGTGATTTCAAGCGCTGAGTTATGTGAATAACTCAGATACCCAGGTTTCCTCATGATGTTTTCCTTTACCGTTAGCGAGTGGTATTGCTACTATAACTTCACAAATGTACTAACTTAACAAGAAAAGTCATAGGTACATGCCCGCACTGGGAATCGAAAATGGGTCTCCCGCTTCAGAGTCAATGTTTTACCCACTAGGCTACCACCGCGTGTTCACATCCGTATACATCCGGGATTATGTTACACCTTGTATTCTGATTCGTGTGTTCGTTCGTATTCACCACATCTGGCATGAGAACTACGAAGTTACCTTCGGCGCTGTAATAGGCGGTCTGCCTTCTGTAGTTATGAATTGTGTGGTCTATGTTGTTATCGTGAATAACGCATTAGGCATTGCCAGGGGCTGGGATACGGACGGAAAAATTTATGACGCATAAAAGGTTTTTTACGGTTATTAAGTGTTACGACCGGACTAAGATTTGAGTGAAAGTGATTAGGGTAAGCTCCTCTAACCACCTACCTAATTATTAAAAGAAGGGCCCTCTTAAATTAAAATGTATTTGATGGTCGGTAGGTTGATTGACTGCCATTAAAGTGTGAACGATTAATAATATTGATTGATTCGTTTTTTAATCTAACAGTCTGACCCTCAGTTTCTCGTACACTAACACGCTGTTAATCTAGGTACTGTTAACAGCTGTCAATTGACCAAAGTGCATATAAAAAAAACAGTAGATTAACAGCTTGTTAAAGTACGAGAAACCGGGGGTTAGGTATTTATAAAAAATTAAAACTTTCTGGATTCCTTAAAACCAACGAAACGTTCTTGCTTAAGACACTCCGCAAATGCAGTTTAAATAGTGTACGGTAGAAGGAAAGATTTACCACAGACTCATGAACTGTATTTGAGGAGTCTTTTAGAGGAATAGTGTTTTTATAGATAACACCGTAAATGTCTTCTCACTAGGAGATAATAGTTAAAAGTCAATGTGAAAAGATTTCGATCTAGATAGTTATTCTAAGAGTTCAATAGGTAGGTACTCCTGCAAAAATATGTCTTTTCTAAACCTACTTCTAAATAGGTAAGTGAACTCTAGAAAGTTCCCGTGAGGAAACCTCGTTGTCTACAGACTTAAATTACGCACAAATTATTATTAAGGGGCTCCAGGGAGCGCCACGGAGAAAAAAAAAACATATTTTTTTACAGATCGAATTTGCAGAAAGTGTGTACAATCTCTCAATCACGTTAATAGTGATTTATAGGACCCATAGCCGTGAACCTAAAAAAAAAAACCTTAGCACTAGATATCATTAACGCCATAAACGGCCGTTACCAAACTACCTAGACTAGACTATCTAGTCCCAGGTTCATGATCCTGTTCTTTGCCGTGATGTTTGCAAGAACGATCAGTAAAAGAAGATACGTTTTTTTCATTGGTGGCGCTAGTAAGGCCTTAAGGGGATCCAGTAGGCTAATTAGCGCCACCAAGGGGAAAAAATTATTATAAAAATTATTATTTTACAGGTCGTTTTTGCAAAAATTGTCTGACAAATTTTAATCTCTCAATCATGTTTAAGGTAATTTTTAGGAGCCATGGCCGTGAACTTAAGGCAAACAACCCAGACTAGATAGCATTAACGCCAAAAACTGCGGTTTTTGGCATAAATACATAAAAATCTATCCTATTAAATCTAGATATATACATAAAGATTATTCTCGGCCTGCCAAGGACAGAAAAAAATCTATAAAAGAGATATGATTTTTACCTTTGTTGGCGCTAGTTTTACTGCATGGAGCCGCACCAAGCCCGTCCCCCGAAGCCCGTCCACGGCCAACGCAGATAGAAGAAGACCACCAGTGAAAACCACCGCCTGGAAGGCCACCCGTTGAGCTGTCCGTAGTTGCGGACAGCGGTAGATCCCTCGGGAAGAGGGCCACGCCCTGACCCCGACTTTCCACTTCCCCACGAGGAAGTGTGAAAAGACCGCCTGATCGATGTTATTAGAGTTCAGATGAGTAAATGAAACTTACGGTGTTGCCAGTCAGCCCTCGGCTCTTCATAGTCACTGTTGGCTAAATAATTTGTGCACACGGGGTCTCGTGGAAACCCTATTCGATGCAGGATTGACACCTCCTCCTCTGAAAAAACAAATTGTATACTTTAATGTAAATGGAAAGTATGCCAAGCATCCCTACAGCAGCCCCGGATCTACGAATTTTTCGACCCGGTTTTTTTACATTTGCGCGCCCTACACCCTACAAAAATAGTTTCATAAGAAATGTATGAATATAAGCGCTGATGTGAACCTACATAAGAGGAAGGCTCTGTGTTTTCCACAAGAACGCGCACGAATATGGTGCCCCTCAGGTGCCTTCCAGGACGGGTGACCCTGCTCAGTCAATAGTTAATCCCGAGACAGATTCTGTTCCGTCCCAGATCAATACTAAAGCTGAGAATAGAGCGCTCTGAAAATGAGATCGATTTCCGGACAAGAGTTGAGAAAGTAGGCTAGCTTAGCTATCTTAGTCTAGACCGGAAATGGCATCATCAGAATAGGTATCTATGAGCTTTCAAACATTGTGTCGATGTGAGATGAGATGGTAGGGTAAGGAGAACATTTTTTGTTGATTTCAAAATTTTTAAGTTCTTAGCATCAGCTTGTTTGATCCTCACAAGCAGCAGGATCGATTGTCATCATCATAATATAACCAATATGT
This sequence comes from Yponomeuta evonymella, assembly GCA_963969515.1. Taxonomy (NCBI): domain Eukaryota; kingdom Metazoa; phylum Arthropoda; class Insecta; order Lepidoptera; family Yponomeutidae; genus Yponomeuta; species Yponomeuta evonymella. Next base: position 5,642,118 of record OZ018354.1, read on the forward strand.
GCGAAGCGACCATTTCCCGCTAACCGAACCGTACCAAACTCTGTGTATGCAGATGTGATGCAGAAGGTGCCTAATTGCTTTAAATGTTAGGTGTGATTTCTAAACAACTTCAGCTGTATATATCAAACATCTCGAACATAAAAGTCGATTTTTGGGGCTCTTTCGCAGACGGAGGTGCTGCAGACGGAAAGGGACCGTTATGGCCACGTTATTGGTTTTTAAAGTCCCTGAGCCTCGCGCTACACTTTATTTCCTCCTTTGCGCATTTGCTCAGCTATTTGCTTAATTAAGGTTTTTCCGGCATCTAAATCGGCATCAGTCACAAGTTTGTCTGGAAGAAATTACTGTTAGCAATAAGGCCGCCCATTGTATTTTTTTCTTTCTAACTTTAATTCATGTCATTGTGTATTGTTTCTTGCGCGCAACAAAGAATATTCTTGTCTTATAATAGTTATAATTTCAAACTTATTTTGATGAGTTTGAGGTTTCCCATTTGAACAGTTTGCTTTTCATGACCTGTTTCAGAGGCTCATCTGTGGTGCATGAGTGGATGAGATATACGTAATGAGTGAGTGACGTATATAGGTATATAGGTATATATATATATATATATAAAATAAAAGGCGAATAAATAATTCTTCCCGGTGTTGTACCGCCCCATCCCGCGACACCCCGCGACCGTAACCAAGTCGTCGGTCGTTCTGGTGGGGGGCCTGGCCCACGCTGGGTCGTCCGGTCCGCGGTCGCCAGGTCAGAACTTTTCCGCTCCAACTTCAAGTGGGTAATTCTCGAGCTATATTAGTAGCTTGGCAAGCCATGAGGGAGGCCTATGTCCTGCAGAAGGCGTCAAATGGCTGATGATGATGATGAAATAATTCTTACCATCTAAAGAAGTGCACATCGTCCAAATGCCTCCATTCATTGGAACTAGGAATGTGTGGCCGCCTTTTTTCTTCCTCGTGTCCTCGATCTGCAGGGAAAATTAAACGTAAACAAGATTTTATTTGTGAAATTTTACGCTCTATGAATAATTTTGTTATGATTTAAACGGCTTATAAATTGCTACTTTATACGTAACGTTGCGTAAACAGAAGATTGCAAATTCATAAAAATTGAGGCTGACTATATTGCCACCTCTCGTTTTTCTAAGTACTTAGGTAAGTAGGTACTATTCGTATTTCAAGATATTTTTATATGTTTATGGAATAGTAAGCCTATAATATAATCCTAGGCACTACATAATTTGACCGGAGCATTCATCTATCTAGTGAAGTAGGCAGTAGATCCTCTATAAATCATCTGCCTAAGTTAAGGGTTAATAGTCTACTCCAATACGTAATTACGTAACTTAACATAACATAACATAAACATTTACATACAGGCACATACATTGCTTCTGGCTCCACACTAGTATACGCAGAGGAACCTACGGTCTTATTCCTAAAAACATGACTCCTCTAAAACACTCCTCAACGTCAACGTCCCTTTATCATAAACAATTAAACTGTCTCTGAGGAGTGTTTCAAGGAATCGTGTTTTCATGAATAAGATTGGTTGATTTTAGCCGTTATCGACTCGAATTCAGTGATAAAATAGAAATAAAGCGTTTTAAGAATTTTTCCACCGCAATCCATCAGCAGTGTTTTCTCGAGGTCCATTAATGGGTCCACTAGGGACATTTTTTGGCCCTACGTGGAAAATTCTACCTATTTATTGTAATTCCATTAATTTAAATGTTCCTACCTGTATAAGAATCTATTTATTTATTTGTATTACACAATAGCTTAGTTTTACTTAATAGGGTTTATTCTAGGTGGGCATAACATTATCTTAGATTTTTTTAATACTGTTGATAATACATTGGGAGGTCTTGACACTAAGATAAAGCATCAGACGGTATTAATAATATACCCAATATTATTAACTATGTTTAGAACTATAACTAGATCAGATATAATCTAGACCAGCTAGTTGGGTTCAGCGCCGTATCTTATACACCATGAATTCGGGGTGGATGAAAAGCCAATGCAAAATAAACATTAAGAGGATCCAGTGGGCTAACAAGCGCCACCAATGAAAATATCATATCTTTTACAGGTCGTATTTGCAAAAAAGTGTCTAGTGTTAACAGTGATTTTTAGGACCCACGACAAAGAACCTAGGACCACGAACCTGGGACAAGACAGCATTTATGCCAAAACAGCCGTTTTTGGCGTTAATGCTATCTAGTCCTGGGTTTTTTGCCTTAGATTCACGGCCATGGGTCCTAAAAATCACTATTAATATGATTGAGAGATTGTACAGACACTTTTTGCAAATTCGTTCTGTAGAAAAATATATGATTATTTTTTCTCGGTGGCGCTAGTGTTATTCCCTGGAGCCCCTAACAATAGCTATCGCTTCCGACACGATAAGAAGAAGAAGAATAGAAAAGAAGAAGAAGAAGCTAGTTTGTTTTTGTTTAAAAGCACTATCTAAATTTATCTCGTCACAAAGTAGAATCGTTAGTAGCCAGCCAGAGAGCGGTGCGTGCGTGCCTCGGATCCGCGGGTCATTGTTTTGATAGACGGAGAGGCTGTACTATGTACTAATCATTCGCGAATTTTTTTAAACAAGATTTTTGAACTCCAAACAAGATTTTTCAACTCAATGTTCTTTTAATTAACGTCTTTACTTGAAAGCAATAGTATAAATAGATGGCATTGTTAATTACTATTTACATAACCGCAGCTTTCAAATCACCTAGATTTCAGCGTGTATGTCCACTGGTGGACATAGCTCACCAAAACACGTTTCTTTCCGTCTTCGACCATACTCATCTAGCCGCTAACCGGGTAATTATCTGAAAATCACTTTTTAGCAGTTTTTATCGGGAGAATGCATGATTTTCTTGGAAAAAATCAATGAGACCTTGTCAATATGGGCAAGATAATAATTATTATAGTGCCTATCGAGGCCTTTAGGTGTGTAACTTTGAAAAAATGCACCGAAAATATATATTTTTTTAACAGACAACAGCCAAAACTCATTTGTCTGGCGCGTACTTTTTACTGCATATTGACTACTTAATCTCAAAATTGTTCTGTTATTTTTAGTCATGGTAATAATTGATAATGGTATATTATCTTAACATTGTTTGTATTAACATTAATCTAAATATACTATGGGAAAAATTATATCGACACATTTAAAATGTCCACACCCAAAACCCTCATTCGTCTGACCCACGTCTGACCAGACCCTATATTACGCGCACCAAATCCTTAGCGATTCCAATCGTCTAACTGTTAAATTAGTATGGAATTTGACAGTTACGAGATTGGAATCGCTCAGGATTTGGTGCGCGTAATTGAGCCACAGATCTATTCAAGTGCGTACACGCTTACCTACGTGTTAACCCATTTTGTACCTACCGCGCGGGGTCGAACGCGCCAGGCAAGGACCAACGTGAGTGAGAGTGTACACGCAATCTAATTTGTAGATATCAGCCATTTGACGCCCACTGCTGGACATGTGCCTCCTTCGTTGTTTTCATAACCATGAGGGGTTTTGCCATAATCGCCACGCATGGCAGGCGGGTTGGCGATCGCAGTATGCGGTTGGAATCTCAGGAAGACGCTGCTACCCATCTCCTGGTAATTGATTTCCTTAGTCGCCTTCTACGACATCCACAGAAGGAAATAGAGTGACGCTATTCTTAATCCGGTGCCACACGGATGTATCACAATATGCTTTTAAATATTTTTATACTTTATTGCAAACGAAACATTTAACAGGACATCACGTATAAGAAATACAAAATGGAAAAACCACGTTTTTTTTATCTGAAACATTGACAAAAAAGTAACAGAACAAAAGTTGTTGTAAATGACAAACTCTAATCGATATGTTTCAAGAATTGGGTATTTGACAAAATATCAAATGAGTTACTTTTAAAACGGAATTTTGTATGAAAATAGTGGCTTACGACGTCACATTTCAGAGCACTCTTTTTATGTTTAATCTATTTAAAAATTGTAATAACTAGTAATTGACTAAAAGAGAAACATTTTCCGAGATATTTTGTAATTTTTGTTTTAATCGAGCATATGAAATAATTTATTGTTGATCGTGTCAAATGCGGTATTGCGCATTTTAGAGGTAACCCTGCATTGTCTCATTCATGGTTATCGTAACCTAACCGCCTACTCTATTCCTTTAGAGTAACTAGAGTAGAGGTATAGAGTACCTATCTCATATCCCACGCTCATATGTACTCCACACCTCTATCTCTCTACGCGTACATTTGTGAAGTTCTAGTAGCAATACCACTCGCTAACGGTGAAGGAAAACATCGTGAGGAAACCTGAGTGTCTGAGCTATTCATATACCTCAGCGCTTGAAATCGCCAATCCGCGGTGGGCACGCGTGGTGATAAAGCCCATACTCTCTCCCTGAGAGAAGGCCTGTGCCCTGCAGTGGGACGTATATAGGCTGCTTATGCTTATGCTACGCGACCTGCCCTCCAACTGTCCACTCTATTGGGTTGACCGTTTTGACGATTCCGGAGTGTCAAAATATGTATGTATTTGACAGTTTGGAGTACCTAGGCTAAATCGGACAACTCCATACAGTGGAGAACTGACGTACTAGCGCCCTGTTATGATGAGATTCCCGACACTGTCAGGACCAGTTCTAACTAAGTATCTAAAGAGTCCCGTCTTTTTGTCACGCGTGGACTCAGTTACATTATGGGCGACATTGCTACTAAAATGTGGGTTAACCTCCTGACGACTTTACTGTACCGTGCCATACACCGATACGGATGTGGTTAGTCACAGAATTGCGCCGGCTATGACCTTCACCCACTACGGGTAGAATGAGACATCAACTCGCCGTTCCGCCGTAAAAGGCTGGCATTTTCTAGACAGAATATCGTATAGAAAGGAGGTTTGTTCCATAGAACTCCACTTGTTGGTTCTTTGGAGCTTTTTCAGTTGAGAGATAAAAAGAAAGTTTTTATGTCCCCTTGAGTTACAATACGGTTCATAGAATTTACTCACCTAATAACTTATTTATTTATTTAAACGTAATTAACGTTTATTACACATAAGTAAAAAAATACAATGGCAATGTGGTAGACCAATGCTATAAGCAGTTTCTGCCAGTCAACCACCTTATCTCTCTCTTGAATTCCATTACTCCTCCGAGGAGCAGTTTTGTAAAGAGCTTTTACACCAAAATGTTAAAGCTCGTTACAAAACGGTGTAGCGATGCAAATTTCTCTCAAATGCCATTACTCTTCCGTGGAGTCGACGAAAGTTTCTTCCAGTCCTCTCTGTTCTAGGTCTGGTCGTGGATCGGGCATACACTCAGGAGAATGGAGACCCATAATGGTTTATCTTTACGATTTCCCTTAGCTAGAAACCTGAAAGTAGCAGAAATACCAGCATGGGTAGTACGATGGCACGAGTCACACGTTTTGTGGCGCTAAAATGTCACAATTTGACAGATAACGTACTGGAAAGTCGCGACTTTTGACATTTACAACGCGTAACTATCGCCGTCGTACTACCCATGCATGACGACCAAAGCAGACATGGAAAAGATCCGTCTAAGCGGAGATCCAGCAATTAGCACAGTATGTTGTCGCCATCTAATAACTTTAGACACACCAAATAAATTTTATAGAGATCCTGTATCATTTTAAGGTTTAAATCCTTGAAAATGTTCTTAGATTCGAACATTGTCTCGAAGGTAAAAATTCGTGGTGTATTTCGCTGGCCTCCATCGAATTGCCAAGCCTACAAGACTTTGTCTGCACGTCTTTACTTGTAAGTCGCAAGAAATAAACTCAAAGATAAAATGGGGCCCATAACCTTTTGGAATTATACAGACATGTAGAACAAAGAAAGGGTTTAATTAATTAGCGCACGATTACAATCAAAAAGGAAAGTGAAAAGGAACAGAAGCGCCCTCAGGCGGAACAAAAACAAACATTTTGCACGTTCAGAAACGTTACACGACAACATTATGTTTACTTATTCATTTCTACAATGGTTATTCCGGAATAAGCCGAGAGCTATATCAGAGTTATTTCATTTTATCATAAAGCCCGACGTGGGAAAGCGCTCTGCAAGCGTTTTCTTTTACTACCCTCTGTTTCGTTCGATCCCCGGGAATATTTTGTTCTTTCATTCTATTGTAGGTACCAAGCAGAGTACCAAAAAAATATGGAGTGTTTTGTGGTTTCGTCGTAAAGTATATTTTTTTGATCGAATGTTGGAACGCAATCCATCAGAATACCTATGCGATGGCGTAGACAGATAGCCGGTCGGGACGTGGTATCTATCTAAATCAAGGATTTTGATACGCCTTGAAAATTCATATTTTCGTGACACTAGTCTCTTCCTTCAGTGTTAAGTAAGTACTGACGGAGATACTAGTCTAAGTAATTGAAGTCCATCTCGCCTCGACAAGCTCGCCTTTGTTAGACAGCGGGTCAACCTTTACATTTTTGTTGCAAAGTTGCCCTTAACATAACTGATTAAAGTATACTGTCGACTGCACATGTTATTTCTTATATAATGTCCTGTTATGTGTTTTGTGTGTAATAAAGTACAATTAATTAATTAATACGTAAAACAGGTGAAACAGTACCTGTAGCCAAAACAAACTGTAGAAAAAGTTCAAGTAGTAAACCTCTGTATTCGGAGGCTTTAAAGAAAAATAGCATAAATAAGTTAAAGCTTACCTGCTGATTTAAACTGTCAGCGCAGATAACAGAAAGGTCACCCTAAAGAAATAAATTTTAGCTAATCAGGACATACAGGGTGGCTTTTCTGGAAAGTAACTAAAGTTAGAATTGTTTTTAGAAGAACATGAAGTTGACATACTTTGTGTCACAGAGCACTGGCTACTAGTGTAGCGTAACTTTAAGTTGAACACTGTTAATTAAGCAAACCTGTCTTGAAAAAAATAAATGTGTAGTTTCTTTGTTAGCTTTTTCTCAGCATAATGTATTAATTGTAAAACTAACAGCTTTGACGCTCATTAATAAACATTTTGTTTTTATAGTGAATAAAATTTTTGACTTTGACGTAGCGCATACCTAGATTATCTTAATTACCTTACAACTCTACAATTATATCGATCCATCGTCATGGCCTAGGCCAAGGCCAAACAACAACATTACTACACTCTATACTTATCGCCCATAAAATCGAATATCTTAGCGGCAGTTACATTTTATGCTCTGTAGTTACTAAATAGCAGGGTGCAGAAATGGCCACGTGTACCTGCACTAGCTCCGTTTATCATACATTTTATCTAACACTTTTATATCGACGGTAGACGGTTCACGCCGCTTGCTCGGCTCTCGGTCAAGGTCGTGCGAGTTCGTGGGAACTCGTGTGGTGGGTGTGGAGGTCATATTTCAGGCTTGGTAATGCCTCAGTGACGGGCTTGCAAGCTACCTGGATGAATAATATCTGTCCCTTGAGCTTTCCTGATCTTTCGGATTGCGTAAAAGTAAGGCACAGGGATTTCCCTGTGTAACCTGTTAGTGTAATAAGAGGAAGTTGGGGTTCAGCAGAGGCAGATTGGTAGACATACTAGCATTTTAAAACAGAAACTGGAGCAGAAATAAAAACTTAAAACTGAAACAAAAATTTCTTTCTAAACTTTCCAGTCGCGATTCAAGTTAAGGGAGGGTGGATAAGCTAGATAAAAGATTAAAAAATAATAAAAGACCAAAAAATCCTCGCCTTTCACTAAAGGCACCACTAAACTTGCCTTTGTTTAAATAAAGCGTTTTGACAGAAAAACAAATAGAATCAGATTTTTGGTACTATATTTATCTTTAAACTGTCACCTTCAACACCTGTAGACCTATATGAGCACGGTCTCCCAATAACATTGGTATAAGAAAACAAAAGATTTTTCCAAAGGTATAAATTGCCAATATTGGAAGAGCGCCCATTGCCATTTTCTAATACTTTTTCGTAGGGTCAGTTAAAGACTGGATACACAATTTTACTCGATACCCGGTCTTACGACTGCAGGTGCAGCTGCAGAACGATAATTGAAAACGTTGTCTTTCTCTACTGGCAGAACTTAGAACTTCGCTACGATATTGCTTGCACAGGGCGCTTTTAGCGCAGCCGTTACATAGAATATCGATTATACCTTCGTTCCTTGAATGTTAAAAACCTGCCTGATCCCCAGCTCGATCTATCTGTCTGGATCTAAGTCGACATGAAATCAGTTCAGGGAGCTATTCCAGATCAGGGTTGCTACTATGTAACTTATCCACTATATGGACTCGTCCGATTTAACCTTCTCCGAGCTGTCAAATACATGAATACTTCGGAAAGGTCAAATTGGATATCCCAATTAATGGAAGGGCCGAAGTTGATAGTAATTTATGGTATTTTAAGATTAGTTACCTTTTGGATTTGAAAGTGAGATCTTACTAAATCCGGTGTACAATGAAACCAAATTATTTTTTTTAGGAAAAACTGGATTCACCTTTTTTCTGAAGCCTTAATGACCCAAACACTAACGCAAAAGAGTGGTTACAGATAGGATTTGCAACTAAACTACTAGCGGTGTAGGGGTAAGGCTTTCCACCCTTTATCCTATTTAATACCTACACTTTCAAAGTAGAGACCCGACAGTAACTCTCCAGGGAAACATTTATTGGCTTAGTGTGATGTCAAAATGACTAATGTGCTCTAATGCTGTTCTAGGTTATTGGAGTTGGCGAAATGTTAGGTTAGATCTTGGCTAGTAAGTAACCAGAATGCTAGAGTACGTTTCTTCTCACAGAAAATAGATAATTTTGCTTGATTACTTATGATTTTGTGAAACCTAGTAACAATGTTGTAATTTCGACTATCTAGCGTAACTGTAAGTCGGACAAAATTATAAGAGTACCATCTCAAAGTAATACTAGCAGTGCACCGATAACAGTTATCCTAGAGGTTCTGTTCGATCCCGGCAAGAACCAATCTTGAACTTGACTTTGAAGCAAATTAGGCATGTAACTCGTACATTTGTAATATTTGAGTATTCGTAGCAATCGGTAACTGTGCAGGAAATATTGTGACAAAGTAGAGGTGGTCACATAGATTGGCGATTGAAATCCCTAATCCACGGTAGACACGCCAATAATATCTCTTTCTCTCGCTCTCTGAGACAATGCCCTGCAGCGGGACATATAAGAAGATAGATAATTATTTAAACCAGCGACATAGCCTCTAAATAGGTTTTTAAAATTGTCCTCAGCACGGGTTAGTGCAACAAAAAGAATATAATTATGTAAATGTCATGAGATTATGAAGCGATAGCGAGAAATATAAATTATTATTGTTAATAGAATAATTAAAAGTACAAAATAATAATATTATAATAATTAATAATAAATAGAGATGTCAACTGAATCGAAAGTCCATCAAAATGAAAGTAAGAGTGACAGGGTAAAATAAAATATATTTGACCAAAATTTGGTTACCTACGCAGAAAGCAATATCTGTCGGTCCAGCAGAAGTTTTCTAACGGGAAATCTAAATGCAGCCCTAGATTGCATTTGGCGGAGAGGAGGAGGTATGTCCTTCCAGCACTTCGTGGCCCGAAACCGGAAGCTGCCGCGGAAAGCGGCAATTCGGTGGTGTGGCACACGAAGTGGGATGGAAGTGCTCCTAGTGGCGTCTCCACAGAACAAAGGCGTCTCCCATAGCTCTCCTCCAAATAAGCTTTTCAAATAAGTACACTGGCTTTTGGACTTTTGGGCTTTTTAAAGACGACGCTTAGGTGTCTCATGTTATTTTATAGCTGGTAGCTGACCCGGCAAACGTTGTTTTGCAATATTAATTAGCCTATGACCTATTCTGAGACCTACCAACCATACACAAAATTTTTCATAAAAATTGATGAAGCCATTTCGGAGGAGTTTGATAACAAACACTGTAACAGGAGATTTTTATATACATATTAGATTATCTTAAGATAAAATTAACTTTATTCATCTCGTAAAAAGTAAGTGAGTACTAGATTATATTATAATATCACCTAAAACTGATAAATTTGATTTGCGGCTGTTGCTTAGACATAAAAAAATCAGGGTAAAAGACCCTTTTCATTTTAACAAGAGTTTATTAGTGAATGGAACGAGGTTTACGATCCCTGAAACATTTATTAGGTAGCGACAAGGATTTTGCAGAGGTGGAGCAAGATTAACTACGGTGATTTACAAATCTTGCGGGTTTAACGGACTTTGCAATGAGCTGAGGTAAGGTTGCGGCTAAGTGAAACAAACGTAGAATCCACCTGATAAGGGGTGGCCTGTACTTATAAATTAATTCGTACAATCTATGACTGTTAGTATTCAGAAACTGGCGCATATTACAAATACAGAATAAAAACTCTAAGTACGAAGGGACTGGATTCCAACACAATTTTCGTCTGTCAGCTCGACTGTCTATCATTTAAAAAGTATTTTAATAAGAGGCAGTTAAAAATAAAAAATAAAACTGACCATGTCGTGTCGGGCCACGCGCATTGTAGGATTCCGTAGTTGGTCGTCAAAATATACGAGACAGAAAGACAGACGGACTTGGCGAAACTATAAGGGTTCCTTGTTGACTATGGGACTCTAAAAAACCAATAGACCCGTTAAATGTATAATTATGTACGAGCATTGCGAGACATTAAAAAGTAATAAAAAGTTGTGTCGGTTAACATCGACTGTTCCTAAGTGTCAGTTCGTTTGACTTGGCGTGTTCAGCCACGGGTAAATGTTAGTCCAAATTAGCGTGACTAAACTAAAGTTCAGAATAGAATTACCGTGGTATTGGAAAGTAACTAGTATTTTGGTCGGTTTCACCTCCCTTCAAGTTCCAAGGCGACCTGACTTTAACCCTAATCTTTCTTTAATTATCGTAATTATACCTACGTTGGACGGAGGCACGCGGGTTCTACTCTAACCCTGTAATAATGTCTAAGCTCTGTTTACGTGGTCTAAAGTATTTCATCAATATGTACAATGTCGCAGTCACTTTGTCAAACTAAGCCGTTTACAAACGGCGTCGTAGTCCTTCTTATGAAACCAGGCTCACCCTGTGCGTTGAAGAAATTATGTTTCACGGTATTAAGTGCCGAGTGCTTCCTAACCGAGCGAGCGAGCGAGCGAGCTTGTAAACTATCTACGCCAATTATTGTGAATAGACGAATTTGACTAACAGCCTACGACATGGACTTGTTTTTTGAAATACCTATAGAGTGCCAGCAGGAAGACTTTCAATTCAAATAGGATTCTTGAAACACCGTGTTGAATTCTGAATTTAGATTCATCGGTTCATTCCACTGAGTTAATATTATAAACTCCTCAGTTTTCAAAAAAAATAACAAGGCAGACAGATAGTTAAGTTTTCCATAGGAAAAAATGGCTATCCATAACCGTGCCAGTAGCTAATTAATTGATTGATATATTAAGACATAAACATGACATTTCTTGGGATAGTTTATTTAATGATATAAATGATGTTAACAAACAATAATATATTATATAACCTACAATTTAAATGGCCCCTCACAGGTCAGGCCTGACCTTATGTGAGGGTCACACATAATCTGTTTTTGTCCATACTATCTTGAGATAATTACGGTTGTAATGTATTTTTATATAGTATTTCAACGTTAAGAATTTACATTATATTTGTTGAATGTCAATGTATAACGTTAGGCGCTGACTTCGGGTCGAGTTTGTTAGAACATAGGCGGATTTTCTGACGAATCTTTGGCACTGAATTTGCAAAACCTGCAAATTGTAAATCGTCGGCAATGGCCAAGTAAACGTAGTAAACGCCAGCATGAAAAGTAATTTTTCCAGCAAACGAAGCTCAGCAAGCGTAACAAATTTATTATCAAAGTTGCGCTACGCAAATTGACTAAGTTGCTGCGATATTTTTACGATTACCATTGACTTGCGATACCTACTTATGGCATATGTAAAGCTATATTTTCGCCTTAACGGCTAGACAAACGAGACCAGCCACAAGATGGACAGATGACCTCATCCAAGTGGCAGGAAGACGCTGGATGCAAGCCGCTTCCAACCGGTCCTTTTGGAAATCCATGGAGGAGGCCTTTGTCCAGCAGTGGACTTCTTGGGGCTGAATGATGATGATGAAACGAGGCAGTCAAAAATATGCATACATAAAAGATTTTCCAAATTCTTACACATTTTCTTCCTAGTGTACAATATCTCAATCTATCAGTAAGTAGCAATTGAAGATAGTTTTTTTACCATCTATACCAGTCAAACCGATGCATTCTTTATTAATCTCTTTTGTCTGTGAGTCAACTTATTTCTTTATGTGGCACTATAATTTTGCAGCAATTAATAGCCCACGAATATTTTACTGTAAATGTAAATACCGCACTTGCTCTAGACAAACAGACAGTCCGGTAAACAACTAACAACCGAGAGTGGCAGACAACAAAGGAAAAATTTTAATGGAAAATTGCTCCTCTAATTTTTCATTACTTATTTCAGAAAGTTCCAAGTTGAGGACTAAATTATGCCGCGTTTCGCGAGATAAGAAAGTTTAATTGCGAACAGCTTTTTCTACATGAAATGGCCGAATTTATCTCAAATCACAGCTGGTAGCATCTGACGAGTATCTGAGCCTATTTGATATTCACCATACAGACATGTCACTCTCGATAAGTCAATGAAAAGTGATGCTGAACACACAAATAACTAAGTAGTTTCCAAACACTGAACGACGTTCGAAGTTTTGGCTTAGAAGTTTGGTTAGAAATAAAACACTTTCGTCACTAAAATGAGAGTGATTTGTTTTTGCATTTATGTGTAAATTGGTTAATGAGCAAAACGGCGAGTTTTTCTATACTAGGTATAAATATCAGCCAATACCTGTAAAATCACTTTCAAGATACGAAGATGTCACTTTATATCTTAATCTTTACCACTTCTATACAGGTTTTCTTCTAAATCGAGCAAAGCCAAAAATCCAAGAACAAAAGTTGTTGCAAAACACAAACTATAAACTATTGACGTCTTAGAGGAAAATTTCAGTCCAACATTTCATCCCGAAAGACAAAATTATTCCTGCTCCTAGGAAAGATTATTTAAGCTTAGAGCAACTAGGTACTTAATTAGGTAAATAGATTGACTACACAAGACTGCGATCGGGTTATGAGCTCAGAGTTCAAAATGCAAGATGCCACTGCTGCAAAAATGCCTAACACGTCAATAGACTCACCCCCGGTTTCTCGTACACTAACAAGCTGTTAATGTACTGGTAACAGCTGTCAGTGGTTTTTTTTTGTATGAACTTTGGCCAATTCACAGCTATTAACAGTAGATTAACAGCGTGTTAGTGTACGAGAAACTGGGGGTAAAAAGCAGATTGCCTAGCCGGGAATGCCTAGACATTGTGATTGCCTAAATGTATTTTGTCTACAAATTTCAATGTCTAAACTGCACTATGTCTCTTCATTCCCTAATGCGCGTTTAAAATTAAAGTAAATGTTAGAAGAGTATTTTAAGAAATAAGTTTTTTTTTATATTTATAGAAGGGCATACGAAGGGCCTCGTAGGCGCTACGCCATGCTACGAAGGTCGTAGCATTTTTGTAGCATCTTCGTAGCACTCGCTGCATGCGTTTACTGACCTTATATATACCTTTAAAATGATGTAACATTTGTAACCTATTGTCACTAGTTTTCGTATCCTTCAAGTTATTTGCTCGTCTATCCGCCGGTTTATGAAGTCAATATTTGAATATCTGTCTATTACTTCAGATTCCTCAAGAAATAATGTTAAGCAACAATAATTAAATAAGTGTTATACTTTTCTCTCTCTGAGAGAAGGCCTGTGCCTTGTAGTGGGACTTATACAGGCTACAAAAAAAAGAACTTTGTGGAATTCTCAATTCCGATACCGGCGGTTAATCTCTGGTGATTTTTTCACCTAAAAACAGTATCCATCTTTTCTTGCCTTTGCAATTAATATTTCAGGATCCCAAAGGACATAATTATTTAAAGGACCGAGACCATAAATCTCAGGTTTAATTAGTCAAATTATAGATAGAAGCTAGCAGTCTTATTTATAAAAACATGATCCCTCAAAACACTCCTCAGAGTCAGTTCAAATAGTCTGTGATAAAGGGAGAGACGTAACCACAGATTATTTAAACTAGCTCTGCAAGGTGTTTTAGAGAACTCGTGTGTTTTACAAATAAGAACGTTCATTTATAACAATAAAATAATTTTCTGGTCTTATTTACTTAATTGCCTATAATTATTTACCGGCTATGTTATCGGTGTTCACATAGAGTTTCCTACGCGTTTCATATGTTGTGCTATCGTTGTGTTGTGTATGTTCATCAACATCATAACTAATAGATAAAAAACTGGTCAAGTGCGAGTCGGACTCGCGCACGAAGGATTTCGTACCATTATCTATACAACATTTGAATATTTCAAGCGTCTACCTGTTGGTTATTAATATCGAGCAAAAAACGGCAAAAATCACGTTTGTTGTATGCGAACCCCTCTTAAATATTTATTTTAATCTTGTTTTAGTATTTATTGTTATAGCGGCAACAGAAATACATTATTCGTGAAAATTTCAACTGTCTGACTATTACGGTTCATGAGATACGGCCTGGTGACAGACGGATGGACGGACGGACGGACAGCTGAGTTTTAGTAATACCCTTTGGGTACGGAACCCTAAAAATAAATTGAAAGCTTCTGCTTCCCAAGCGATGCCCATAAGCGTGGCTAATCTCCTTGATACAATCCCAAATACCTGAATTGGTGGATACGGCTGGTTGTCTTAACTTACCTTGCTAACTTTTTATACAGTCACTGCAGCGATATTCCGAATGCGTTGGCTCAGTTCTTTTACAGCCTAGGTCCTATTTCACAGAACTATAGTTAATGGTTTACAACGACACTAACCGACTACGCAATAAACATCGAATTGTCATAATAAACTACGAGTTGTAATTTTATGAAACGCAGCCCTGGTATGTACTCTTCGACCTATTCTTTCTCAATAATAAAACCCTCAGCTACGTGTACACAAGATACGGGCTACTAGAATTTGGTATCCAAATTTGGCAAAGTAATAGTAGATTGTTCACCGAGGGCGCACAGAAAATTTTTGCATCGAGGTTGTGAAATGAGGGCTTTAACTAAGAATCGCTGAAGGAGCGAGGGATTCAACACTAACGAGACCAAAAATGATTTGCGCCCGTGTAGAACACTCTGCTTTTCACTACCATCTGAGAGGAATGAAATACCTAAAAGATAACACTTACATACTACTCAAATGTAACTTCTGGCAGGAGGTTTTGAATTGCTTGTGTTGCCTGTTTTTTTATATATTCTGGTGTTAAGAAGACATTATCATCATCGCTTGACGACATTTTTCCGAAAAAATAAGTGAAAATAGACAAAAAAAAGCCCGCCAATGTTATTGATTTTTTGCATAGAAAAAAAACAAACTTGCGTTCCAATTTCAAATATTTGACAATTAGGTGCTTAAAAGTTTTGCAGCAAAGAGTTTGGTAGTTCAGTAAGTAGGTAGTTCCAAACTCGGTTTTAAAACTTATTGCTTGGGTTGGAGCGAAATAGATATAGGACGAATCCTCAAGAGTGAAAGAGAAGTCCGACGTCTTAGTAAATGAGTGGATTAGTATATAAATTCAAAATTGGATTTTGAGTCTATTCAAAGTCTATTTACTTTGATGCATCTTAGCTTGAACAACAATGGCGTGTTTTAGGTCCTAAATTTGGGCATCAAAATGCATCATTTCGAGCAGATGGAGTGAAAAAAATGTTTATTGCACTGAAGTCTATAGTACAATGTAATTTTTTTTGGACTTACTATGCATCAATCGCGGTAAAGACTACATAGTTTCTAGGAGTCCTTAAACAAGGCTAGGTAGTTGGTGTAGGTCTTCGAGGACTGTAGGGGTCGGTTCAATTATGAATTTTATTATATCTCTATCGGGGTCATACTTTGCAAATACGATTTAATATTTATTGGCTACTAACGTAAGTAAGATTTCTGCAGAAATAAGCTCGCCACGTACACATTTTTATATTGTAATTTTTGTGTTTTATGTGTGTTATTTATGAGTGTGGCCGTGTGGCACCGGATTAAGAATAGCGTCACTCCATTTCCTTGCGTGGATGTCGTAGAAGGTGATTAAGGTAATAATCTACCAGGAGACGGGGAGCAGCGTCTTCCTGAGGTTTCAACCGCATACTGCGATCGCCAACTCGCCTGCCAAGCGTAGCGATTATGGCAAAACCTCTCATGGTTAGAAAACCACGAGGGAGGCCTATGTCCTGCAGTGGGCGTCAAATGGCTGATGATGATTTATGAGTGCAATAAAGTAAAAATTAGGCAGAATATAAGAGGTATAGATAATAGAGCACAGTGCACAACCGATCGGTGCGGTGGCGCGTGAAGCAGCGAGTTCCGGTTTGCATCCGAAAGCGGTAGTGGGGACAGGCGCAGTAAGCTACTATTTGATTCTGCACAATCATAGACGTTAACTCTAGGCTAGGGCCTTAATTCTGTCAAAGCATTGTAGCACAGTGACAACTGCATAAACGCGCGCACACGTATCAAACCATATTAAAAACACGTCACTATTTATATTCTTTTTGTTGCACTAACCCGTGCTGAGGACAATTATTAAACCCTATTTAGAGGCTAAAATGTCCACCCATGTCATGTCTTGAACCCGCGACCTCTGGCTAACTGTTCCAGCGCTCTGCCAACTGAGCTAATAGGCAAGTGTAGGCACCGGTGAAATTTCGAGCCTCTTTATACAATTCTCTGTATTACGTACAGGCAGCGACATCTGGCCGAAGCAATTTACATCACTTGCGGCCCCGAGTAACCCACTTTACAGTTAGGTTTTTACATCGGAATGATATCGCTGTACCTACATGATTACATTCTTTTTGTTGCACTAACCCGTGCTGAGGACAATTTTAAAAACCTATTTAGATGCTAAAAATTCCAGCCATGCCGGGTCTTAAGCCCGCGACCTCTGGCTAACCGTGCCAACGCTCTCCCAACTGAGCTAATGGGCAAGTGCTATAGTGTACGTCACTATTTACTAAAATGCACTAACACAATTGTGGCTTTTTAACTTACTTTGGCAACCTTCTCATCTAGCAGCCACTGCAGCGATACGCCGGAGGCATTGGCGAGCCCAGTCAGCGTCGATCGCTCCCATACCACGTGCTCCCAGTGGTCTGTCATGATGGCCGCGCACAGCATCGCCGTCGAACAGCTGCCAATGAAAAAAAAGAGCATTGAAGAGAAATTAAATGAAATTTATTTGTCTCTTAACAACATTTTACAGCTATCCTTAAAATTAGGGTGTTTGTAATTGTTACAATTCCATTAAAATTTACACGACAATTTAATTTAATTAACAATTAATTATGTGCAATTTATAATAAATTTACAGTTCAATTTATTTACAGAGAGTACGCGCAAGTCAACTTATTCACAGGATAAGAAAAAATGTATCAGAAAAGGGCAAGATAAAAAGTACCCGAAAACGGCGTGCGTGCATGCAACGACTAATGAATGTCGAGGATGCGAAAGTGATCTGTCAGGACCGTAGCAAGTGGCAGTCCCTTTCTCTGCCAACCCGTCTGGGATACAGGCGTCAGTTTATGTTATGATAAGAAAACATCTGGGTTTCATGTTATTAACAATTAATTCAAAGAGGTGCTGTCAACACCTTTTTGGAAAATCTTCAGTTCATCCTATAATTCAATGAAATAGTTTGATGTAATTTACGGATCTCACTTAGGTTCAGTCAAAAGTGCGTCGATCAATGAAATAGTTTGATGTAATTTACGGAACTCACTTAGGTTCAGTCAAAAGTGCGTCGATCAAAAGTGTTCAAAAGGTGGATTTACCTTTTACACTTTCTTTCGAGCAATAAAGAATTAATGATAATAATAATATTTCAAGCTCAGGTGGTTTACACAATCCGCTCTACTCTGCAGTACTAAAAGATAAAAAAAAACAAAAAAATAATTTATAAAAAATTAAATCCGTTTTTAAACCTTTTATATGGTATGGACTGCATAAGGCCGGATGCGTTATCATTGTAAGGTTGAAATATAGCAACTGGTTAGAGACACTCGATAAAAGCCTATTAAAATTCCTAGCTAAAGATGCTACTAACATAAACATATAAGTTAAAAATGTACTAACCAAACATGAATCTTGTTGTTCGCAGCAAATAAATAATTATTATTTAAATAGTCTTTAGTAGAGATTTTACGAGGAAAAGACGTGACCATAGATTAAATAAACTGTCTCTGAGGTGTGCCTTTTTATAAATAAGGCCTGTCTCTCTAGATTTTTTTTAACACTTAAAATAGACCTTAAGAACTCGTTTTTAAATATTTGTTTAAAGATTTACTCAATAGACAAATTGGGTACCCTCTTAAAACGTGACAAATAAAGTCAACGACAACTAGTCTGAAGAAGCAGTGAACTTGAAGTTTCTTATTCCATTGCGACTTTTGTAATGTACTAAAAGTAATTAAATTGGAAAAGCTGTGTCTGGAAATAGCAGCTCGCAAACTTCAAGCACTTAATTTAACTCAATAGTATTTAACGTCACAGACTGCATTGCGGAAATTCTCGCTTTCTCAGTTGACTGCCTCTCTGGTCTAACGGTAACATGCTCAATTGCTAATAAAGAGGATTTCAGTTCGATTCCTGCTGGCTGCTTACGATTGTACAGGCTACCCAAGTTTGGGGACCAGGAAAAGTGTTTGAACGTTATTCGTTATAACGTTAAAATTGTGCTTGAACATTATTCTTAATATAATATTTTATATAGCTTCAACCGTGTCCCACTTCTGAGCAAAGCCCTCCCCTTTAGCTCTCCACCCCTCCCTGTTCGTGGCCACCGTTTGCCAAACCGGTTATTACTACTATTATTATTGTATAGAGAAAATTAATATTTTAACATGCGAATCTACCTTATGGATACGAATGAGTATCCATACTTACAACATAATTACACATACAATTATATAGGGTATAAGAAAATGCCTATAACAATCCGAAAAGGGGTTCGTCATAATGTAGAAACAACCTACTACTCGTCATTAAAATAAAATAATAAAATGTGTTTGCTAACCTACCTTAAGAAATATCTGTATTACTAACACTTGTTCCGAAATAAAAACATTGAATTGAATTACAAATAGCTTCGTTGAAAATAACGATCATGCTGTAGTTTACTACAGTTTATGGCCGGCGCGGACCATGAGACGCTCAAACCATAGTTTTTTTTTTCAATTTTTATTACTTTTCGTCCTGATATTGTTGATTATGCTTAAGTGTGGGTAAAATAATTTATTTTACTTGTTATTTTTTCAAAAACATACGTTTCTAAATCATGTTTAGAATATCCCCTTAAAAAACGTCGAACGCTTTCGAAGTCACCCTGTAGATGTGTGTATTTAAGGAACGGCGTCTCCGTGTGGAGCCGGATTAAGAATAGCGTCACTCCATTTCCTTCCGTGGATGTCGTAGAAGCCGACTAAGGAAATCTATTACCAGGAGACGGGCAGCAGCGTCTTCCTGAGATTCCAACCGTATTCTGCGATCGCCAAGCCGCCTGCCAAGCGTGGCGATTATGGCACAACCCTTCATGTTTAAAAACCATGAGGGAGGCCTATGTCCTGCAGTGGGCGTCAAATGGCTGATGATGATGATGATGATGAAGGAACGGCTGATATACGTATGTCGCAAATGTTTTCAATATTATATGTAAGTAACTAAGTACTTATTCGTATCCATAATCTTATGAATGCGAATCTAACAAATTTTCACATCATTATCACTTTTCTTCTTAACTATCCTAGTACGTGCCCCAGACGTGTAACGTGTTCCAACCCGAGTCACGTAGCTATCGGATGAGGCTCACCCCCGTGTAGACAATGCTATTGGCGGCTTAGCCAATCGATAGATGTTGCTGTCACATAACATAGGAGATTAGTAGTGCTTTCGCCTCAAATGTAAATAATAGGGTGCTACAATTAACAAGTCTTTTTTTTCGTTTATACAGTCGACAGCACATTAATATTTAGGTACTTGTTTGCACTATGCTTGGTTAGGTAACAGGCGACTTTTCAATAAAAATGTATTTGCAATGGTGGTTTCAATAAAAATCTATCTGCAATGGTGGTTTCAATAAAAATGTATCTGCAACAGCGGTGGTAGCCTAGTGGGTAGAACATTAGACTCGGAAGCGAGAGACCCAGGTTCGATCCCCAATGCGTTCATGTGTCTATGACTTGGTTTTGTAAGTTATGTACATTTGTGAAGTTATAGTAGCAATACTACTCGCTAACAGTGAAGGAAAACATCGTGACGAAACCTGAGTGTCTGAGCTATTCACATACCTCAGCGCTTGAAATCGCCAATCCGCGGTGGGCACGCGTGGTGTTTAAGCCCATACTATCTCCCTGAGAGAGTATGGGCTTAAACTGTGCCCTACAGTGGGACGTACATATATAGGCTGCTTATGTTATGTATGTATCTGCAATAATTATATTGGAAAAGGAAACTCATAATTAATTAATATGGGTTTATTTATGAATACACCAAAAACACTTGACACCACAGAGTCTAACGCAGAGAGAAAAGAGCGGGCCACAGAGTCAAACCCCAGGGCAAAGCTCGGAATGGCTGCGTTCAGATACTACACTCTTCCCTTGCATGTTTTGATCTCTAAGTAACAGTTTATAGGAAGTATCAGTACTAACTGGGACTTAAGTACTAAAGCTAAATTATAACGGTGTCACTCCGTTCACAAAACTGATTAGCCATCAAGCTCAAAAGCTCTAAATACTAATTATAGCTGTGTTTACCTAAGATGTAAACAATGTGTATTTTCATATCCACACTGTTTTATCTTTCATCCCCTTCCCCGACAACAAATCCTTGGCATCGTTTCATGAAACACAAGTTTTACCTTGGCCTTCGGATTTATTGCCATAGTCAAGGTATCAAAGGATCCTCACCAACTCCCGGGTTACATTCTATCATTTGGTTGACATGGCTCTTCCACATCAGTCCACCGTCCACCTCAATGATATATGTAAGCCCAGCTATAGATTCTTCTATAATAATGCCCTGAATCCATGGTTTGCTCCCCTTTCTGTAATCCCGATTGCTTTAAATGGGTGGCGGTCGTAGCAAGCTGAATCGGTTTCTTAGTTCCCTACCTAACATCAGCCTTGCTGGAGTAACACCAGTTGTCTTTTGTGGTGAACTTCTACAGTCAAATAAGAACAGATTAATGGCAAAGGATAGTGTATGTTCATTTTCTCTGATTTTAGTTATTGCATTTTTAAAAGTTCCCACAAATCTTTTGGCAGCACCATTTGTAGCTGGGTGATAAGGTGGACTGAAAGTATGTTTAACGTTAGCTAACGCACAAAATTGCTGAAACTCCGCACTGGTGAAAGTTGGTCCATTATCCGTTACTAAGTGTACTGGAAATCCGTATCTGGAAAATAATGTTTTCAATATTTCCATTGTTCGCTTTGCGTCTATTTTTGTCATTTCAAAACTTCTGGCCACTTTGAATAACTATCGACCACTACTAAAGACATTTTGTTATAAAATGGTCCAAGGAAGTCTGCATGTATTCGATACCATGTTGATGGTGAAACAGGCCATGGAGTCAGAGGGGTTTTTGGCGGATTTTTGATATGTTTTAAACATATTTCACATTGCTTTGTTACATTAAGTACATTATTTATATATATATCAAGATTAGGCCACCAAATATATGATCGAGCAATTTCTTTCATACGCACAATTCCAAAATGGCTTTAGTGGAGTTCATACAAAATCTTTTCCCTCACTTTCTTAGGTATTATTATTCGATGACCCCAAAAATGCAACCCCTATACAGACATTTCCTCTTTTCTATTATAATATGACGTCAGACTTTCTGCGATATTTTTTCTTTCTGGCCAGCCATCTAAATTGTATCTCAGGATTTGCGACAGGTTGGGATCTTTTTTGGTTTCACACTGAATAACTTTCCAATTTAACGTTACCATTGTGGAACTGTTGATATGCAGCAAACTTGTAACATTACTATTTATACAAAGTAGATGTGACTCTTCTTTTGACTCTCACCAGTCTTTTTTAATTAGCATTGTCTGTGTCCTACCACTGGGCAAAAGCCTCTCCCATGTTCTCCACACCTCTCATGTTGGGCCATTCTATGCCATCCGGGCAAAAAAGGTATTTTACGTGTGCAGTAAAAAAAATTGTCATTACGTAGTGTTATAGTCTATCGTGGCTTTTTTTGCAGTAAAGGATATCATAATAAGGAACTTCTAAAAACACTGCTTTAAAAACCCGCGACCTATATATATATAGCAGAGGAGCGATTTAGTTACTACTAAATCGGTGTAACAGTGACAAATGTTGGTCACGGTGAATTTTTATTTTGTGTTGAAAAAAATTTTATATGTGCACGTGTTTTATTTTTTATTTTAGATTCTAGGAAGACTAATAGGAAGACTACCTACGTTAATACGCTTAGGTAGACTACTGAAAAAATCATGAAGTTGGTTTCTTAGTTTCTTTTCTAAAGTTTTTACCCCAGCTAATATTTGATGTAATGTTTTTTTGCAATTCATGAGTCTCACTAAGCTTTAAAAGAAGCTAGCCTATTTGACAAGGAAAGGTCAAGGCCACGTGTCAAGCGTTATTATCTCCCCGGGCTATATTATCCATTAAAGCCCGGTCTGCCTGCGTTAAATTAAAGTTATAGCCGAGGGAGAAACCTAGCCTCTCTCAGACAAGATAACCCTTAGGCACTAAGGAAGTAGAACTACACAGGTTTATACACAATTCCCAAACTTAAAAGTGATGTAAATCTTATATAATGACAGGGGAGTATAAGCAGCATTTAAGCACTGTGAAACTCTACTTAAATATCACAGCCATTGTGTTGCCCGAATGACATAATCTACAGCGATTTGAACAGGCAGAACTAGCTGAAACTGCTGGCACGTTTTACTGCCCGACATTACACAGAATGTATTTCAACAACGCGGGAGGGTCCCGCAACAAAATGGCATCTTGGCCAAGATCCCGATGCTGGTATGCCTCGTGAATCACATGTGATATGAAAACGATCGTTAGGAATAAAGAGTATGGTGGTTAGTGAAGTACCGAATTTTTATTATCACAAAATTAAATACTAAAAACTTAATTAACAAAAGGAGAAATTTAGTCAATACTTCGCTAAAATGGCTCTGCTTCAGTCAAGTGTCTTTAATTAAGTGGTATTATTAATTAAACACGCTTGACTGAAATGGCTCTATATACTCTATCGTGGCGGAGCTAAAATAGGGTTAGACTAAGAACAAATAAGTCTAAGCCACAGGGTGTTTCAGAAAGGTCCGCTGAAACGTAATGGGGATATTCTACTTACGAATACACACAAAATTCATTACGAGAGCAACTCCAAAATATCCAAGAAATATTTTAATACTGCACTACGATCAATGATAATTCATTATACCTGAATAGCCTATTAAAAAGACAACAAAAGATATGAAAAGACTAATTTTATTGTACTAATCGGCTACGCAATCAACATCGAATTGTCATAATAAACTATGAATTGTAGTTGCCTGAATCGCGGCCCGGGTGGTAATTTTTTGTATGGAACAGCAGAATTTTTTTCGCGATTTAAAAGTTTTCCTCACAGTACCAGTCGTTCGCATTGAGAAGTAGAGCCCCGCCATTTTCAGATGTATAGGAGATTTTGTTACATTTGTAATTTGTATATCTACACAGTGATTTGGAAGTCGTAAGCAATATTTTGAGGGAATATTATTTTCATCCTACTAATATTATAAATGTGAAAATTTGTGAAGATGTTTAGATGTTTGTTACTCAATGAAGCAATAACGGCAAAACGGAATTACATGAAACTTGGTATACAGATAGACAAAGATCTGAATTGAGACATAGGATACTTCATATCCCGGTAATGCGTTCCCGTGGGATAATATTTTATTGTTACCGTAACCTTTTTTCAAATAATTTTAAAAGAATACCTTTAAATGACCAGCATATATATTTTGGGCACCGATTCCAAATTATACTCCTACAATACCTACATGCTTCTAATTTAAAGGTATCCTTTTAAATTATTTCTAACATTTTAGTGCTGTAGTGTTTTGATGTCGGTTTTTAGTCGGAAAAACGTCTCGCACTCTGGCTGCGTGAGCCCTCTCCAGACAATCTGGCGCCACGCCCGTTTTCCGCAATCAATAGAGTAGTACAATGTAACATCAACTACAAAACAATTAAAAGAGATTCGGATCAGTAAATTATTCAAGTTCGTTTCCTTGCTTTCTTTACAGAGCGCGTGAACTTGAATCAGAACTCAAATTTTCATTTAAATTAGGAATAGGAAGTGATTTCAGCAAGCTAGGAGGCGAGGATTTATCCATTTTCGTTAAATAATTGAATCCAGCGAGCAGTTTAGAATGGACGTTTTAGAGCCTCGATAATGATAAATTAATATGGCTATTGTATTTCACTATGTAGGCCTAAATGATATCAAGCCGTCAATGCATCCTTGGAGAGAAAGAGTCCGTTGAGAGAGATAGACAGATGAATGAAGCGAGACGTAACAATTATGTAAGCCAACGGTATTATATAAAATTTGACGTCCATTTAAACACCACTAGCTCGGTGGTTCACAGATCAGTAAAGTAAACCCTAACTCGCCTCAAATATGATAATATTTTTCCCGCCGGGAATTTGCATAATTACGCAATATTCAGACAGAATTTCCCTTCGAAAGATGAATGAGTTTCGCTATCAAGACTTTTTCTTCTAATGCTTTTTTCAAAGAAAAAGCTTCACGCAGCACTTGGGGATGTGACGTTTATTAAAAAAGAAAATGTCCATTTTCCCGCCTTTACCTTCATAGCTGGCTGGATCGTTTTCGATGAAAAAAAAACATAAAAAAGCTCGGTGTCATCAAAAAGTTCTATATTTTCAGCCAGTAGTGCGAGAAATCGCATTCTATCTATTCAAAAAGGCTCACAAAAATCGTGAAGCAAATGTCATCCGAGCAGGATCGAGATTTTTTTGTGTGGTGTTAATTTATTATTTCAATGTCATCAAATAAGAAATACTTTTATGTCATGTGCTCTGGTTACAATAAAGAATATTCTTATGTTATTAAATCTTAAGGCAAAAACAGACGATTCATTCGCATGAACGCATGATTTGAGTCATCGTTCATTCTCTCTCTTTCATTCCTCGATCACACGATGTAATAAAAATTGAAGGTTTACAACGTTTATCAGCAACAAAAAAATAATAAAAAAATAAAAACCGACTTCAAAATACTACAGCACTTATTTACAATATACTTATTTCTGTGTTTTTAGTGCTATAGTATTTTGAAGTCTCTTTTTATTTTTTGCATAAAATAAATATTTCATGACTTTTTGTGACTATCACTATGACTCCGTCAAATTGTGTTTTCAGAATGAAAATGCACGAGTCACTATAAAAACACCCAAATCGCTTTAAGTGTGTCTTTAAATCTGTCCGTTTCACAGAGTCCTATCGATTTTGAAGAGTTCTCTCGATTTCTCCAGGATCCCATCATCAGATCATGACTTGATGACGACGTGTGAAGTTTAGTCTATCCTTTCAAACAGAAAAAGAATTTACCAAATCGGTCCACGCGTCTTCGAGTAATCGAGGAACATACATAAAAATAAAAAGTAAAAACCGGCCAAGTGCGAGTCAGACTCCCGCACGAAGGGTTCCGTACCATTATCTATACAACATTAGACACAAATATCGAGAAAAAACGGCAAAAATCACGTTTGTTGCATGGGAGCCCCCCTTAAGCATTTATTTTATTTTAATTTAATTATTTATTTTTAAAACGCATATAGAACAAAATATTCTGTGAATATGTCAAGGGTCTACCTCTTGCCGTTATTAATATCGAGCAAAAAACGGCAAAAAAAATTACGCTTGTTGTATGGCAGCCCCCTAAAATATTTATTTGTTGACAACAACCGCTATAAAGCGGCCACAGAAATACATCATCTGTGAAAATTTCAACTGCCTAGCTAGCTATCACGGTTCATGAGATACAGCCTGGAGACAGACAGACAGACAGACAAACAGTGAAATCTTAGTAATAGGGTCCCTAAAAAGGTTCCGACAAATATTGAGAAACTCCCCCTTTTTCAAAGTCGATTAAAAAAACATTTGAGCGGCTCAGACATTGTCGACGCATTCACATTCGCCATTCACATCGCGTCAGCGAGAGGCAGATAGTACATTCAATTTCTTTAATAATAATTGGTCTTCTTATACAAAACAAAATGGCAACGACGTAATCTGAATCTGCGGTCGTTGTGTGTTGAGACATTTAAATTTTCTTTCATTGTGTAAAAATTAAAGATGCGGAATTACTTAAAAATTATTGGATCTGCTTAGTCATGATTTCATTTGGCATTCACGTCGAATGAATGTTCTGCGTTTAGATTTACTTACTCCAACTGAAAGATGCTAAATGAATGAAGAGTGAACCGGGTTACAGATTTATCGCTACGGTTTGGTTCTACGAATTCGTATGCTACGCGACATCCGATGCTACGCGATTACGGTAAGAGTGCTACGATAATGTAGCTTCAGTCTAGCTGCGCTTGCGCGAAGCATGAGATCTTTAATCACAAAGACATAGGTATAGGTACGGTTTTTACCAGGGTTTGCCAAAAGTAAATTAAAATGTAAGGTCTGACAAAAACCGAAGTAAGTGAATCCGGAGTTAAGTTAATACAATGTAGGGTCATGAAATATAACAAAGCTACTTAATAATTATGTACTTAATTAAGTTACTTGCATTAACAAGTTTGAGCGATGCGACGTTCCAACTAATAAACTACCTTGTTCATTGAAATTCTACAGGGTCTTTTTGACTCACCTAGAATCTGATTTTCCTAGATGAGATTTCCTAGGACTACATTACGTAAGAGACGTAAGAGACTAACTTAGTTTGTCAAATACCTGACATAGAAATACAAATGAAGCTAGTGAAAGCGTGTTAAAAGCCGGTTTCATCGGAAGCAAAAAAATATTATTTTAAACAGACTCGTTCGTCTTAGCGAGATGACTATCGGGCAACGATCAGAACAAGTTTAGATTGAAATGCTTGAGCTAACTTCCTGCTGAAAGCGGACTCTGCGACCTACTTCGTCAATTCAATTCAATTCAATTCTATTCAAATATTTTTATTCATTGTAAAAACAGAATGTTTACTTAATGAACGTCAAAGTTGTTAGTTTCACAATTAATGGATTATGTGGAGAAGAAGCTAACAAAGAAACTCCACATTTATTCTTTTCAAAACACGTTTTAACTTAATTAACAGAGTTTTCAACTTAAAATATTAGTCATGA
This sequence comes from Yponomeuta evonymella, assembly GCA_963969515.1. Lineage (NCBI taxonomy): Eukaryota > Metazoa > Arthropoda > Insecta > Lepidoptera > Yponomeutidae > Yponomeuta > Yponomeuta evonymella. Next base: position 5,669,670 of record OZ018354.1, read on the forward strand.
ATGTGTTGAACACTAGTCACAATCATCCTTTAAATAATATTAATCTACTGTTTAATGCCAAACATCTTTGTCTTCTAAATAATCCTTGATGTTATAGTAAGCCTCTTTGCACAGAATGTGCTTAACACATTTTTTAAATCGCGTTGGAGGTAACTCTAATATATCTTGAGGAATTTTGTTGTAGAACCTTATACAGTGCCCCATAAAGGATGTGTTAACTTTTGCAAGTCTAAATAGTGGAAATGACAATGAATGTCTGTCCGTCAAGGCGTCGACACGCTTTAAATTTAACTACAGAGGAACTGTGGTGAGGTCAGTCTTGAATTGCAAACGATCTATCGTAAAGTATCCGACGCTGCTGATTAGGATAGAGTACCTATAATTTTTGTTGGGAATGGCAATCGAGCCGATTTTGGAAATATCTGCCAATGTGGGGCACGAAAAGGGCATTTTGGAGAGTGCACTTTAGTGCAAAGTTTTAACTTAGGTGTTATTTATAAAAAGTCAATCCCACTAAAGTACTCTTAAGACGGATTTAAAGTCGGTTTGTAAGAGGAATTCCTCTCATAAACTGGCTTTAACTCCATCTTGACAGTGTTTAGTAGGATCGACGTATTATAAATAATACTGTGAGTTAAGGTTTTAGTGTGCTCTCCAGTAACAGTATATTGTCATTCCACAATTATTTTCTTTCGTGGTCCTCAGGCAGAAAGCCTTTGAGGCGTCATTCTGTCGTCAACGCATTAAACAGATCTCCAAATACTTTACAGCGGAATTTAAGGCCTAAGTATTCATTTAGTACGCCACTTAACGCCACGCTTTCTTGCGGGTTCTTTAGGTTTACATCTAACAGTCAAAGAAAGTGTAGACTTGTTGGGCCAGCCGGCTTAGAAACTTCTCTAAGCGCACATATAATTATTTGAGACTTTCGACAAATCTGGTTTCATGGACTTGAAAAATAACAAATGAAATTAATAAATTATTTTTATGAAGAATATTCTTCATCATCAGCCATTTGACGCCCACTGCAGGACATAGGCCTCCTTCGTGGTTTTCATGAGGGGTTTTGCCATAATCGCCACGCTTGGCAGGCGGGTTGGCGATCACAGTATGCTGTTAGAACCTTAGGAAGACGCTGCTGCCCGTCTCCTGGTAATTGATTTCTTTAGTCGCTTTCTACGACATCCACGGAAGGAAACGGAGTGACGCTATTCTTAATCCGGCACCACACGGATATCCGGCGACTCCACACGGATGTTCTTATCCTATCTTAAATATTAGGAATATTCTTTTCCTATCTTAAATCTTTGTTTTTGATAGAAATGTAAGGAGTAAGAATTCGAAGTTTTTCTTGCAAATTTTCTTTAAAAACTATGTAAAATAACAAAAATAAAAATATGTCTAAAAAGTCCGCTATTTTATAGGCTCCCAATTTGTCATAAGTAGGTGTATGTTTTATAAATAAATTAATTTACATTTTCTCGTACACTAACAATCTGACTCTGCCTACTGTTGACAGCTCTGCTATGAGTTGTTCAAGTGCAAACAAAACAAAACAACTGATAGCTTTTAATGGTTTTACATTGTTTACATTTAACTGAAATTCTTCATACAAAAGTCAGTTTAAATAGCTGTTTAAGTGACATTTAAGAAGTAATGCAAGAAAGAACTATAAACCTAATTCTCAAGCACGTATCATATTTCCTAGCTTTCCTGACACGTTCTCTTTTACACCGTGTAGGTAGGTACTTATAGGCAGCAACGCAACACGAGAGAAATAAAGATGAGACGTGCCCGGACTTTCCAACAGAGTATTCCTGAAGTGTTCATATGAATTGCTCTAGGTACTTCGGAACTGGACGAATATAAGGAATGCCCTGTATCATACAAGTAGACGTGGTACCTAAAGGATAGAGATTTCTTACCATTATTTACCCGATTCGGTGTCTTTGGACATTTAGGCTGATATTGTGATTCATTAATAGGCTACAAAGAAAAAATACAGCTTGCAAAAAAGAATAAAAATAAAGAGATATGCTTTAAAGATTACATATTTGAGTAACAAAATAAAGGATAAAGCCATTTCTTAAAAAAAAAATTGGTAGGTAGGTACTCTAGAGAATTAAATTCCCCTTTTGTTTCCGAAAAGGGTTGGTTTTCGACAATATGAACAACTTTTACTTTGCTTTGTTCTTCGTTCACGCAACAACGGATCGACGTGATTTTATGCACAGAGGTCGTTTACACGTATGTGCCGGAGAGCTAGATACCTACAAAATCGGGGCTAGCCCTTAGTTGAGGTAGCCCCACTTTTCTACTGTCGATCACTGTCCGAGCTCTTCAGGAACTATTTAAATGATCGTCAAAATAAATATTTGATCAGCAACAAAACATGGCAGAAAAGTAATTCGATAGGCCAACAAACAATCGCTCGTAGCCCCGGCTGCCTGAGTGATCTAAAACGATCACGAACATTAAGCAACACAGGGCGCGTTCAGTGCATGGATGGGTCGCCGTCTATGCCTAACGCTAGTGGCATTTTTCCGAGCGGTTCAGTGCTTCGCAAGGCACGTTAAGCTGTTGGTGCCGGCTGCCGTCGATAGATGGCAGTCGTTAAGCCAAGTCAGAGGCCTTAGGGCGCCTTGACAACTTCTGACAGTAGACGAGCCACTAGTCTACAAGCCTCCACCAATCCGGACTTGGCCCCCGTGGTGGAATATGGCCTATACCTTCCTCAGGGAAGAGACCCGTGCCCCTCGCTGGGGACATAATGGGTTGATGATGAGAGGCCAACAAATATTTTGGCAAGCAGAATAGATAAATGAGCAGCAACACGTGGTCAGCAAATAAATTAAACATGATCAGCAATTTGATTATAATTTTATTCTACTACGACAAGTTAAAAGCTGATAAAGGAATCTTCTGCTGATTAATTTGGAATCTCTTGCTGATCAATGTGGAATTTTCTGGTGGATTCGACTATTTTGATGCCCATGAATTGTCTGACGACCTTATTTGCCGCTCAAAAGACATATTTTTTGCTGACAGAAAACATTTTATTGCTGACCAAAACCGTACGTTTTTGCTGATCGTTTAAATAAATAAATAACCTCACCTGGTAAGAAGCAGCGTGCCCAGTAGATAGAACACGGAGGGGTGCACGCTGCATTCACATTCGGCGGGCGGCGTCTCGGTCTGGCCGTCCATGGCGGGGCCGAGCTTGTGGTACGCGATGTAAGCGCGCGCGGGGCTCCCGTGCGGAGCAATGGTGGCCGCGCTTCGGGACTACGGGGGTGACTGCTCATGTGGACGCTGGGGACGATCCCCACACCTGCAGGCGAGTCGTCTATTAGGATTTAGGCCCGTTTAGACTATATATCTCTTATTAGGATTTAGGCTCAATTTGACTACATTTTGCTTGCACGAGATTATAGGTAAGTATCAGTTTTTTACACGCTTTTATTTGACATTCAATGTATGCGCACGCGAGGCTCCAGTGCGGAGCAATGATGGCCGCGCTTCGGGACTGCGGGAGTGACTCATGTGGAGTTTGTGGAGGCTAGGAACGATCTTCACAATTGCAGGCGAGTTTTTTATGAGGCCCGCATCAAATACATGCTTGCTTGCATTAGATAGGTATAACTTTATTACACGCTTGTATTTTACATTCAGTATAGGCGCGCTCGGGGCTCCCGTGCGGAGCAATGGTGGCCGCGCGTCGATACTGCGGGGGAAACTACTCAAAGTACTCAAGTGGACTCTGGTGACGATCTCCACACCTGCAGGCCAGTCGTATGTCAGACGCGTTTCGACTAAATTTCGCTTACACGTGAGCTATGCATAACTTTTTCGACGCTTTTATTTTAAATTTGATTTAGGCAGCGTGGGGCTCCCGTGCGGAGCAATGGTGGCCGCGCGTTAGGCCCGATTCGACTAATTGTCACTAGCCCGGGATGTCAGTTTTTTACACGCATTTCACATTAGTTCAAATGTTGAAAGCTTGAACCACTTCCTTGAAAATTAGGACTGAAATTTTGCATGCTTGCTCAGTTCTGGTGATAATACCTCATGCACGAGTCAGGGTTGTCTCATCAGAAGTAAACCTCTGAACGATTGGAAGTAGCACGGACACAGAACTGCATTTACCTACGTTTCATTTTGATAGCCAAGCACGAGATCTACTATGAACAGATGCTGCAGGTAGGATTCTTCTCATGAGGGCACTCCTCAAACCTAATAAGACTTTTCACTAAGTTAAAAAAACACACTTGCCGATAATGCACCACGCATTATCGGCAAGTGTGTTTTTTTAACTGGGTATAAGTTATAATAGTTTGAACAAATGACTTTCGGGTCTCATTGGCGGGGGACTCATGATGTGACTTAGAATTCTTCGAACTTAAATTTTGTCAAATAAAAGAATTAAAGTTTGTTTTTACGTGTCCATTGCAAACTCATACCGATTGCGCAAAATTTTGTTCAAGTTATCTGCCGGACATGATACAACGTGTTATTGAAATACGCTGAATCTGAAAATAGGTTTTTTTTCAGTATTGTCACAAGCATGCGATGATTAATCCACTTCTAATGAGCAAAAGTTTCAATTTTTATACTGTCTTGATGGTTTAATTATAATATTTTCTCCGAGAATAACCACTGATACAGATACTTCGGAATATATGTTACAATGTTGCAGTAATATCTCACTTAACCTGGGTTTCGACAGCATTGTTACAATATAATAAAACAACTGTGATACTCACCCCGACGAAACGCTTCGCAGATGTTGACATCGGCCTAATTTGCACACATATTTCGGTCTGATGTCACTTGGAAAATAAAAAAATTATTGTTCAAGTACTGATTAGTTTTGCCCAGCTTTTTTCGGATTGTTTACGTGCTTTATCGGAGGTGCCGCGGAGCAAGAGCGCGCGCGATCCCTTTCTGATACCGACTGAAGGGAAATCCTGAAGTTTGAGTAGAGAGTAGAGGTGAGGCGTATTTAACAGAACGATTATTTTTACGTAGTATTTTTTATATTTATTTATTTGGTTTATGCGACATCCTTACATGCTAAATGAGAAATGATATTGTATTAAACTAGATGTACAACTAACTAATTTACAGATAAACAGCGCATGCATAGAATTAAAAAATAACAGGCCGTACTTATCACTTATAAGTATGCGCAATACCTGTTAGGTATTAGGTACTCATAATTTAATATATTCGGACATAATTCAACCATTTTAATAAACTCTCGCTCTACTTTGTATAAAAATGAAAGTAGATTAAGAGATGGACTGATTCTAAGCGTATTAAATCATTTTGCGTGTCTATTATGCATGTCTCCTCTGGGTTGGATGACAAAAATTGATGTTGTCCACTGAATACTGACAATAGTTGCAAATGTTATAGCATTTTAAAGTATCAGCTCAGTAAATATAATGCTACAATCATACATTTTATTAATGTTGACTGATTACTTGTACTTACTTAATTGCTATTAGCAATAAGACCGCCAATTGTACTGTATCTTTATAAATATTTTATGTTATGTTTTTTCTGGTACAATAAAGAATATTCTTATCTTCTCTTACGTGAATTAGTGTATTACTTTCATTCGATCTTCTAACATTCACTTCACACGCGAGTGAAATAAGGTGTAATATTTTTTTTTATAAAAACACCAAGCTGTTGACATCTCGTTACCCTGTAAAAGAACATAACTTCTTCTACGTTTGCACAGAATAGAATTTCACTTACACTATCTCAGCTAAATAAGACCGATTACGTTCTGATAACTGGAACGGTTCTACCTACTTTCGTCGTTCGCCTAGTATAACCCACCGCGAGTAGGGAGGCACTGTGTGTATGTATCGATTGCAAGCCAGAGTACCACCTCCTTGAACCACTCGGTTTTAAGGAGTTTGCAGGAGTCTGCTTTGTTTAGTTTTGACACAACTCGACTTCTGATTTCTTGTGGATATGACAAAAATCATGGGAAATAAAAGCTTATAATGTATATAGATAAACATTACTTATACCTCGTAATGGTAAATGTTTGATTTTGATGAAAGCTTGTCTTTATTAGGTATTATTTTTCCATTTTTTGCTTAAAGAGGTACCTAACGTTTATAGTAACTAAAAGATTTTAAAGTTCTAAGTACGTTTCTGACTATATAGATATTTGCAAAGAAAGTTTAAAGAATTTTAAAGAAAAAATTGCTTTACGAAACGACGCATCTTGGCAAAAACGAGTAGAAATTAAAGTATGAGTTTAGCTAAGAGTTTCTTGAATTTCTATGTAATTTACTTGCGCTTACACGAGGATAAAATAAAAATGAATAGCTTACACGAGATAATAAAATCGCACTTTAAGTAGGTAGGTAAATGGACTATAAATATTGAATTTCCAACACCGATTTCTACTCTTTTTTGACAAAATCGCAATTACCCTGAAACGAACTATAAAATTGTTCACGCGATGTAGGTATTCTCTTTTCCTTAATAAAACATCAAAACCTGTTAGGTTAGGTTAGGTTTCCTAGGTACACCCTCGTTCTTATACGTAATACCTACTTACAAGGCTACCATGGACAATACAGCAACCTTTACACGCATGCACTCTACTCGGTTACATTATATATAGTTAATACGAGTAATGCAGCCTACACCCGTCACATATTGTAAGGCACAGGCCTACTCTTAGAAGACAGAGTATGAGCGTAGTCACCACGCTTGACCACCGCGGATTGGCGATTTCGAGCGCTGAGTATGTCTATACCTTAGGCACTCAGGTTTCCTTACAAATACCGAGCAATACAAATGAACGTAATATAGAAAACCAAGTCATTGAGGTTCGAACCCACTACCTCCTGAATGTGAGGCAAGCGATGTACCTACCGACTGTGCTACCACCGCTCTACATTATCGGTTGCGTGAAATATTATGTGAACGAATCTCTCTTTATGATGATAATTTTGTTATCAAGTTGCCAAAAAAGAGTAGAAATCGAAATTGGGACCTAATTATGAATTATTTTACCGAAAATTCATGCGGAGGTCCCGTATGAATTTTATTTAAGTACTTAATTAGAATACATAAACATAAACATTTACATACAGGCACATACATTGATTCTGGCCCCACACTAGGATACCCTGTGTCGTGGGAACCAGAAACAACGACATCACAAACATGTAAACATCCAAGACCTGGGGGGTTTTTTTTTTGTCCTCAGCCGGGATTCGTAAATGTACCTACTAGAAAATGACAGCTATTGTGAAAAATGTTACGGTGTTACAGATAGACAGATAGGTAGAGAACACTTTATTGTACATGAAAAAGGAAATTTGTTATTTATGTCCTTTTAAATGTTTGGTGTGCAATAAAGTATAATAATAATAATAATAACAATTCCTCTCGACTTGTTAAAAAAATCACAGATTTCGTGCCTATCGAGCACATTGGAAATGAATCATGTTCATGGAAAAGTCATAATGTTATGTGAAAATGTCGTTCTGACTTTTTGACTTTTTTCAAAAAGAGTAGGCTACAGCCCAAACCCTTAACCCGATTGTCTTTGCTTTGGGCTTAAATTGTAGTTGACTAAATTGTCCAGAGGAGTTTTTCTCAAATTTTTGAGAAACTTCGTTTCAAAATATCGAGAGCTAAAGTAGCGCTAATTTTTTTTCACTATTTCGGCCATAACTTTTTTCGTTTTTGACTTTCTCAAATAATTCTTTATGCACCTTACAGCTGTCGTAAATACGCGTCCTAGACTTTTTTTTTAAGACCTATCATACCTTTACAACTCTCCGAGATATAGGGGATCGAACTTTTTCTTGTAATTTCGGAGCCTACACTGGAGCGAACGAATTTCCAATTTGAAAATTATACCTATATTATACAAAATATACCTATATGGACACTGTCTGATTTAAATAATATAGGTACTATTATTATTATTATTGAAACACTCCGCAAATGCATTCTAAATTATCTGTGGTAAGTCTTTCAGCCTTAGTTATAAAAACACGATTCCTCTAAAAAAGCATTCCTCAGAGGTATTTTATTTTATCTGTGGTTCAAGCGCGAGTAGAAGCGCAACAAGGCGCGAGCCTGTGTTGGAGATTTTACAAGGAAAAGACGTCTTTTCCTTGTAAAATCTCCAACACAGGCTTTTTTTAGGCGTTTATCGCTTGTTGTAATGAATCGTCATTTTATCAAGTATAAAACCGTTTCCCTTTACCACAGATTATTTAAAATACATTTGAGCAGTGTTTTAAGGAATCGTGTTTCTATAAATAATACTGTTAGAGTTCTTACCCTAAGTCTACACATTATTTTATCACTCAAGTGATTTCTTATAAAAAAACCGCCAAAGTGCGAGTCGGACTCATCCACGAAAGGTTCCGTACCACTATCTATACAATATTTGAATATTTCAAGCGTCTACCTGTTGCCGTTATTAATATCGAGCAAAAAAATCACGTTTGTTGTATGGGAGCCCCCCTTAAATATTTATTTTATTCTGTTTTTAGTATTTGTTGTTATAGCAACAACAGAAATACATCACCTATGAAAATTTCCACTGTCAAGCTTCATGTCTGTCACGGTTCATGAGATACAGCCTGGTGACCGACAGACAGTCAGACGGACAGTGGAGTCTTGGGTCCCTTACTCTTTGGGTACAGAACCCTAAAAACCACTAGTACCTATAACAATTGTCCAAAAAGCACAAAGCTATCGAACAAGCCGCATTCTTCGGCCGCCCGCCCAGCACTAGAGCTGATTCGGCGGGTGGAGGGGCGGGCGGGGAAAAGTCAATACGTATGAAATTAAAGCGCGGTGAAAGATAGCTGCTCCCACACCTACAGACCTACGTTGTTCTGCTGCGGCCTAATTAATGCTCCCGTCTAGTAATCGTCCCCTTTATAATAATTATATATTACCAATGTGTTATACAATCATTGCCCTCCGGACGACTTTGACATTTTCTTAAACTCGACTCTTTCGAAACTCGTCTCTTTTTTAATTTGCCATCTCTTTACTTTGTCTCTTTTTTAAAATGGACTCTCTCTTTTAAACTTGTCTCTTTCCTAACTTGACTCCTTCCTAATTCGTTTCAAGTAAAAGTTGGTGTTTTGCTTAGTCGCCGTTTTAACCTTAACCTTAAGCTTCGATGAAAAACTACTTGAATGATAAGTCTCTAGATTGATGTTGATTGTCTATTGCAGCGGTGGTAAGATTATTGGCCTCGGAAGCGAGAGACCCAGGTTTGATTCCCAGTGCGGGCATGTACCTATGACTTTATTTTCTAAGTTATGTAGGTACATACATTTGTGAAGTTATGGTAGCAATACCACTCACTAACGGTGAAGGAAAACATCGTGAGGAAACCTGAGTGTCTGAGCTATTCACATACCCGCCAGCGCTTGAAATCGCCAATCCGCGGTGGGCACGCGTGATGATATACTATCTTCCTGAGAGGCCTGTGTGGGATTTATATTGGCTACTTATATGTATTATATTGCGTAAACTCACGTCTCTGTTTTCCTTCAGCAACTAGCTTTTAGATACCTATAAGGACGTCAATAGAGGACCTGCACAAAATAGTGTTAGTCTCATTGTAGAGGCCATGTTAAAAGATAAGTAGGACTGTGCTAATTTTTTTTTGTCTACGGCTAATCGCACGTTCGATCAGACAACGACTACACACTTTTCAGGACATACCTAACCTGTTGAAAAGTCATTCTAGTCACGTGGAACAAAAACGCGCCATACAATTTGGGCTCTAACCGTGACGTCACAACTTGAAGGTACGCCTTATAATTTATGAAGCGTTTATCAATATTTGAGTCATCTCGTAAAATAATTAGGTTTTAGGCGTCTACGCCCTTATTATCATTCGCCCTTGTTAACATTTCAAAATATTCAGAATACAATGAAGAAACGAAGTCTTATTAGTTTTTTTATTGTTACAGTAACTTGATAATATTAAAATATTTTTGTTGTTTTCTACTTCTGTGAGTTTTTTTACGTTTTTTTTTTATGGTTAGTATAAGAACAATGACCCCACTGTATAAATACATGTCTTAATGTCATGTGCTCTGGTGTATGATAATAATTATTTTTTCACCTCACTAGCTCGTAAAAGCTCTGTTTATCATTCGAAATCTGCGTGGAAAATCGCACTTTATCCGCTAGCGTGGAAAGTGTTTTTAAAATTCGAATATTTTTATTCAATAAAGGTTTCGTACTATAAATTACATATATATAGAACCTCATTGGTTTCGTAATAGTTTATATTCTCTGCAGCCAGTCCATTGATGATTGAAATGCAAATACTTATTTCATGTCATGCGCCAGCCTCATTTAAAGAATCGCACTGGCCGGCAAGAAAATTTGATTTAAAAAAAAAACTTTAAAAATTTTTCCCCTTTATTGAATTCACTTTACTTCCATTATTTTGGTTTGTTTTTTGATAAAATCGAAAGAAATCATAAAATATGAGCGGTAATTTAATATTTATTAAAACTGTTTTTCTTGCACCTAACATTTTCCTCGCTTTAGTGAGGTGAAAAGTTGTGTGTTGCGCTCGGCAACAAAGTTATTTAGCGTCTCGTACCTTTGAAACCCTCGCTACGCTCAGGATTCTATATTTGAACCACTCGCTTCGCTCGTGGCTCAATCCTAGAATCCTTCGCTTGCTCAGGTTTCAATACAAGGTACTCGCGCCAAAAATTAACTTTGCAGCCTTGCATAACAAATAACTATTTATACAAGAGTGCAAAGTTCCTTTTTAATTGCGTGTTCAATTTTGATGACAGAGCAAGCGAAGGATTCTAAAATTAGAATCCTGAGCGTTAGCGAGGGAATCAAAAGAGCGCGAGGTGAAAAATCTTTGCACTCGAGTGCAACACGTAACTTTTCATCCCACCTCAGCGAGGAAATGACTACCTAAATGCAAAAAAACACAAAGGAGGTTCCGAGTCTGAGTTTAAAACAAATTTAAAAAAGTAGTATGATAAATTTGGCACCATGGAGTAGAAGAAAATAGGTTTAATGATGTTTTGAATTTACAAACTTAGTGCACTCGATGTTCTAAAATCGATTTATTTTATTCTCTAGCGGATAAAAACGGATTTTGCACTCAGATATCGAAGAGCAAAAATACTCTTTCCAAGATGGGGGGATGAAATAGTTATTTGTTATGCAAGGCTGCAAAGTTAATTTTTGGCGCGAGTACCTTGTATTGAAACGTGAGCAAGCGAAGGATTATAGGATTGAGCCACGAGCGAAGCGAGTGGTTCAAATATAGAATCCTGAGCGTAGCGAGGGTTTCAAAGGTACGAGACGCTAAATAACTTTGTTGCCGAGCGCAACACACAACTTTTCACCTCACTAAAGCGAGGAAAATGTTAGGTGCAAGAAAAACAGTTTTAATAAATATTAAATTACTGTTAATTTATATCTTCGTCGCTGCTAGCTTCGCTCATATTTTATGATTTCTTTCGATTTTATCAAAAAACAAACCAAATTAATGGAAGTAAAGTGAATTCAATAAAGATAAGAAAATTTTAAAGTTTTTTTTTTAAATCAAATTTTCTTGCCGGCCAGTGCGATTCTTTAAATGAGGCTGGCGCATGAAATGAAATAAGTATTTGCATTTCAATCATCAATGGACTGGCTGCAGAGAATATAAACTATTACGAAACCAATGAGGTTCTATATATAAGTAATTTATTGTACGAAACCTTTATTGAATAAAAATATTCGAATTTTAAAAACACTTTCCACGCTAGCGGATAAAGTGCGATTTTCCACGCAGATTTCGAATGATAAACAGAGCTTTTACGAGCTAGTGAGGTGAAAAAAATATTCTTATCTTGTATCGTCCTATCTTTAAATATCTGATTTGAATTGAATATATAACTTAAATTACCCAACCCCGTTGCACAATTATTTATGCTGTAATTATGCGTAAACGCATTTTTTCTTGCTGATTTGGCAAAAAAATTAAATAAAATCAGTAGGTACATATAGTATAGAAAAATCTGAACAACGTATCTAATAAAACATCCTTGAATAATCCCCTCCTTTTGGTCAATTCAATTTGGCAAACGATGCACAATACACAAGTACCTACCTACTGTTCAAAAGGGACGGTCACCCTCTTTATGTTGTCTACCTTTTTTGTGAGAACGAGATAAGTAAGTAAAGAACTTTATCTACACTCATATCATAATCTTCAAATTAAGAATTCAAAGCTAAACACATATTGACAGGCTTTAAACCATACATAACTTTAAAGAAAATAAAAAAAAGTGTAATTATAAAGTTACATTAAAGGTCAGATTTTTCACTTTATGTTACAGTTATTTTTTTTAAGTGTTGCTGGCTGTGATCACGGAACAAAAGTTAAGTTTTTTTTTATTGTCAAAAGTTGACTGCATAAAAAACCTAATTTCATTTTCGTGGTACCAAAAGTGCAACTAAAAATACCTAAAATTGCGCGCGCAAAACTGAGTGCAGACGATTGAATGTCAAGATACTTTTAACGAAATTGCGCCATTTTGTTTCAAAAATTTCATTATGAGTGTAGATAAAATAGTGTATGAGACTGCACATAACTTGGTATTAAAACACTCGCGAATGCTATTAAAAAACTCGCCAAGGCTCGTTTTTTAAAATCTCGCTCGTGTTTTAATAACCCTCATTATGTGACAGTCACATAAACTACTATTAATTATGCCACACCTGGCCAAAAAGCGGGTTTTTCCGCACGTTACGCGTACGGGAAAACCCACTTTGAGGCCAAGTGACGACATAAAATTGTGTACACAACACGGATCGTAAAATAGAAAGCCCTCTATCGCATATTTATGACCCTCGCCTGCGGCTCGGGTCTTAAACTTCTGCGATATCGGCCTTTCTTTGTTTTACGGCCATAGTTGTGTAAATAACTATCTTGGCACAAAGTTTACAAAAGATATTAAAGAAATGATATCGATCAAATCAATCAATCTCTAAAGGAAAAAACTTTTTGAACATTCCGCCGTTCCGCTCAAAGGCATAGGGAAACTGTATTGCCGATATTTCCGTATAAAAATATATTATCTTGGCCGGTAAGGATGGATAGATTTTCCTTACTTGTGTACAGCATTATTAAAAAAAATAATATAATAAATCCAAATGAGTCGCCAAATGAGGCGATTTATCGCCATTTGAGCTATCTCAAAGATGAATAGGACCGTGTTACTCACAATACCTACATAACTTTCGTGAAAAACGATTTTTAGGGTTCCGTACCCGAAAGGTGCCAAAGGAGATCCTATTACTAAGACTTCACTGTGCATCTGTCTGTCTGTCCGTCTGTCTGTTTGTCTGTCTGTCACCAGGCTGTATCTCATGAACCGTGATAGCGAGTCAGTTGAATTTTTCACATATGATGTATTTCTGTTGCCGCTATAACAAAAAATACTAAAAACAGAATAAAATAAATGGGGGCTCTTAAGGGGGGCTCCCATACAACAAACGTTGTCTAAAGACAGCGCTCGCCATCTAGCGGCCATCTATTTGGGCTTAGGCCCAAAGAAAAAAAAATTTTCGTGGTACCAAAAGTGCAACTAAAAATACCTAAAATTGCGCGCGCAAAACTGAGTGCAGACGATTGAATGTGAAGATACTTTTAACGAAATTGCGCCATTTTGTTTCAAAAATTTCATTATGAGTGTAGATAAAATAGTGTATGAGACTGCACATAACTTGGTATTAAAACACTCGCGAATGCTATTAAAAAACTCGCCAAGGCTCGTTTTTTAAAATCTCGCTCGTGTTTTAATAACCCTCATTATGTGACAGTCACATAAACTACTATTAATTATGCCACACCTGGCCAAAAAGCGGGTTTTTCCGCACGTTACGCGTACGGGAAAACCCACTTTGAGGCCAAGTGACGACATAAAATTGTGTACACAACACGGATCGTAAAATAGAAAGCCCTCTATCGCATATTTATGACCCTCGCCTGCGGCTCGGGTCTTAAACTTCTGCGATATCGGCCTTTCTTTGTTTTACGGCCATAGTTGTGTAAATAACTATCTTGGCACAAAGTTTACAAAAGATATTAAAGAAATGATATCGATCAAATCAATCAATCTCTAAAGGAAAAAACTTTTTGAACATTCCGCCGTTCCGCTCAAAGGCATAGGGAAACTGTATTGCCGATATTTCCGTATAAAAATATATTATCTTGGCCGGTAAGGATGGATAGATTTTCCTTACTTGTGTACAGCATTATTAAAAAAAATAATATAATAAATCCAAATGAGTCGCCAAATGAGGCGATTTATCGCCATTTGAGCTATCTCAAAGATGAATAGGACCGTGTTACTCACAATACCTACATAACTTTCGTGAAAAACGATTTTTAGGGTTCCGTACCCGAAAGGTGCCAAAGGGGATCCTATTACTAAGACTTCACTGTGCATCTGTCTGTCTGTCCGTCTGTCTGTTTGTCTGTCTGTCACCAGGCTGTATCTCATGAACCGTGATAGCGAGTCAGTTGAATTTTTCACATATGATGTATTTCTGTTGCCGCTATAACAAAAAATACTAAAAACAGAATAAAATAAATGGGGGCTCTTAAGGGGGGCTCCCATACAACAAACGATGTCTAAAGACAGCGCTCGCCATCTAGCGGCCATCTATTTGGGCTTAGGCCCAAAGAATAAATGCATGTAGCAATGTATGATTATGCATAACACATAACATAACATAAACTCACGCCTGTATCCCAGAGGGGTAGGCAGAGACCAGGGAGTGCCACTTGCTACGATCCTGACAGATCACTTTCGCTTCCTCAACATTCATTAGTCGTTGCATGCACGCACGCCGGTTTCGGGTACTTTTTATCTTGCCCTTTGTTAATACATCCTCTATTTGGTCGAAGTATGTCCGTCTGGGTCGTCCCTTACCGGCCCTTCCATCCACATTCGCTCGATATATTTGTTTTGTCAATCTTTCTTCCTTCATCCTCTCCACATGTCCAAACCAACGCAACATTCCTTTCTCAATTCTTGTCACTACATCCTCTTTCAGTCCACAACGTTCTCTAATCACACTATTGCGTATCCTATCATTCAAATAAATAAATAAATAAATAAATAAAAAAAGTAACGCCAGACATACTTCTCAAGGACCTCATTTCTACTGCATTAATCCTACTTTCTTGCTTCTTTTGCCATACCCAAGTCTCGCTAGCATACATAAGTGTTGGGACTAGCACTCCATTATGGATAGCCAATCTAGCTCTTTTGGAGATGTTTTGGCCACTCACAAAGGAGTGCAATGCACCGTTTACACAATTTCCTGCTTTTACTCTTCTTTCTATATCACCTTCACACTTGCCATCCCTGGTAAAGAGGCTCCCCAAATAGACAAATTCTTTCACTTGTTCCACCCTTTCACCTCTAATTCTTATCTTGCACTCAGTCATTTCATCATCTTTTTCGAACACCATTACTTTTGTCTTACTCACATTAATGTTCATTCCTTTCCTTTTAAACGCCTCATCCATTACTGCTACTTGTGTCTGCAGGTCTTCAACCGACGATGCGAACAAAACCTGATCGTCGGCGTATAACAAACATTTGACCAGTAGTTCACCCATCCTTATCCCAAAGTCATTCTCTTTCAAATCAGTCAGGCAACTGTCCATGAATAAATTGAACAACCATGGGGAGGCGACACATCCCTGTCTTACACCCCTGCGAATGCTAAACCAGTCAGTATACGCCCCATTAATTCTAACGCAAGCACTGGAGTCTTCATAGAGAGACTTCAGAGCTCGCAGCAAGACGCTGTCCACCCCATACATGGACAGTACCGACCACAGGTCATTCCTCACCACTCTATCATAAGCCTTCTCCAAGTCGACGAACGCACAGAAAACCCTCTGACTTTTGGCCAGAAGTTTCTCCACCATCCGCCTCAAGGAGAAGATTTGGTCCACACATCCCATTCCCTTTCTAAAACCCGCTTGCACGTCCCATATCTTTTCTTCAGTCACATCTAGTACTCTTTCAATCAAAATCTTTGCATACAGTTTGCCGACAATGCTGAGAAGGCTGATACCGCGGTAGTTTTTGCACACCTGCTGGGACCCTTTGCCTTTATAAAGCGGCACTATGACGGCCATACCCCAGTCCTTAGGTACTTTGCCACTCCTCCAGCACTTGTTGAAAAGCAGGTATAGCTTGCTAGCTACAATGCCTTCACCAGCCCTCAGCATTTCTAACGACACTCTATCATATCCCGCAGCCTTACCTAGTTTCATTCTTTTCATTGCCTTGACAATCTCTTCCATACTTATAACGCTAGCAACACTAGGTTCCGCCTCACGGTCGGAATCGCCTTCCGTGAGCCGCTCCTCTCTTTCAAACAGACTTTCAAAATATCCTTTCCAACGTTCCATTACTTTAAATTCCTCTTTCAGCATGGATGTATGATTATGATTTTATTAAATAAAACCGATGTTTACAAGTACCAAAGAACATTGTTTTATTAATTTCACTTACAATTGCAGCAATAATAGCTGGCTTTACGTCTGCTAAATGGGTTGAATCATTGATATCAGGATTTTCATTTCTCGTTAAATAGTTTTAACAGTCTATTTTCCTCTGTAGTCTAGGTACATAAAGTTGCCTCCGTTTTTAAAGAGTGAAAGATCCCGACCTGAAAACATTAGTATGTTTGTTTTATTATTAATTTGTTTTATTATTAATTTGTTTTATTAGAATAATAAAACATAACTTTTAACTATGATTTTGAATGTATTTTACTAGTATTATTTGTATTTACCTGCATAGAAATATTTTTTTGCTAGAGTTATAACCTATAAACTTCTTGATAATCGATTTAATTCCTCCAAACGGTTTAGAAGCTACAGTTTTTCTATTGCATACTGAGCAGTAAATACGTAGGCACTGATTTTTTTGTAAAAATACACTACATACATCTCTGGGGTTCATAAAATTAGAAATATTGTGATTTTCCCATACAAACAGTCAAGAAAACGGGACATCCTCTATTTTAAATTTTTTGACAGTTGCCACCCCCATTGAAAACCTCTGCAAAAATATTGTTGGGATCTCATGTTAAGAAATTTAATTCAACAAGTGGGAAAGTTTTCTATAATCCTTGTTAAGATTTTTTGTCAATCGGTTTTGTCAATCAAAATTCGTTCTGTTCTACTCCTGCATTTGTCCTTTTCTTTAAAATCCGCGGAACATACCTAATGTATGTACGGTTCAAAGCTGTGGTTCAAAGATATCCACGTTTCTTCTTTTTGGTTGTCTTGGACATATTTGATCCATGACTCCCTTCTGTCATCGCCCTAGCGAAGAAACCTACAAAAAATATAATAATTATATACACCTACCACAATCTAAAAAAGTATTCGTCACTAGTATGATGTAGGTAAGTTAACTTGTAACTTCTGTTAGTTTTTAATCTATGAATTTAATCCGCCATATTAGCCGCCGATGTGACAGGGCATATAAAAGTAAAATCATTCTGTAGTCAGTGTTGCCAGAAGATTAATTTTGTAACCTTTTAGGTAATTTTTAACCAAGTAAGGTTCCTTCTAGGTTACATGACTCAAAAGGATACTTTAGGTGATTTTTTATCATTTGTAGGATTTTTTACATGAAAAAAATTCTAAAACGGGACAAAACGCTTATTTATTTTGCAATTTCGGCATGTCATAGCATAATTTTCGTTTCGTTCATTCATATAGAGAGCGAAACCCACCTAACAAAAATCAAATCACCTCACTTACTCAGTCGATCTACCATTCTCCACGGAGTGCCATTCTCTCGTTCAGTTCGTCCGTTGTTTGTTTGTTTCTGATTTATTTTGTGCTTGAAACTTTTCAATTAGGTACTTTCAGATCTTAAAAAGTGTGGTCTGAAAAGAAAAGCTTGAAAACAAGATAAGTAAAAAAAAAGTACTGAAAACCTTTTATTGCCTTTTAAGGGTTCCGTAGTCCGACAAGGAATCCTTATAGTTTCGCCATGTCCATCCGTTTGCCTGACCGTCCACGGCCTAGCACAAACCGGTGGTACTAGAAAGCTGTAATTCGGTATGTGTTACATTTTTACCAGTAGTTGTTACACTATCTAAGAACACATGAAGGCATTTTAGTAACGTGTACAATCGTGTTCTCGCGGCAAGCACTCGTCATGGACTAAATCACGACTAAATGAGGAGCGGCTAAATGACCGCAAAGCTTGCGACACAAATTTTGTTCGGGATGGCATCTACAGTGCGTTCACCATAAGAAGTCCCCTGTCATAATTCAATAATGTACTCTGTGCCCCTGTCATAGCGTGCAAACATGACGGTGGCAAGGGACAAGTTACAATGAATGACGTGTACGTAGTACTTTAACTCAATGTTTATGGCGACATTGGCTGACCAGCATAGATGCTGGTAACACTGATTAAATCAGATCAACGCAGAATCTGGCTAGCGAAAGACGTCCCAAGAAAACGGCGGCAAATTTAAAAAATCTACATTGACTATACACCGAACTAACGGAGTTGATACTTTTAGTTTTTTTTTTATTAGTCAGGCATAATAATCAGCCTACATGGTTTTTATGACATGTGTTTATGCAGCGCAGCGCTAGCAGACGTGACTGGTGTAACCGAAAAAAATAACATAACGTAAAACACAAACAACTTTTACTATAAAACATGGGCATAAATGAAATCTCAAAAGAAACAGGTTTTCGCCTCATGTTTCATAGTGAAAGTTGTTTGTAGCTAATTAATTACATTGAATTTAAATGGAAATTCAATGCTAATTATAATTACCAGTAACCCTGTACAAAGCGCAATGTCGAGCAATACAGCCAAAGCGCAGTTAATTCATGTTTTGTTGAGGTTGGTAGAAAAGCGGATGAATTAAAGTAACGTTACTAATATTTTCAAAATAATATATAAGAGTATTAACACGCTTTCATAAAACTATGAAATACTACTCTGACAGGAAAAGTGTTGCCATTCAAAAGTTTTGCAAAAAAAGCCGTGGACAGCTTTCGCTGGTCAGTCTCGTCTGGCTAGCGAAAGACGTCCCAAGAAAACGGCGGCAAATTTAAAAAAATCTACATGTGGCCACATTGACTATACACCGAATTAACGGAGTTGATACTTTTAGTTTTTTTTATTAGTCAGGCATAATAATCAGCCTACATGGTTTTTATGACATGTGTTTAAGCAGCGCAGCGCTAGCAGACGTGACTTGTGTAACTGCAAAAAAAATAACATAGGTAACGTAAAACACAAACAACTTTTACTATAAAACATGGGCATAAATAAAAATAAAAAAAAATCAGGTTTTCACCTCATGTTTCATAGTGAAAGTTGTTTGTATTCATGAGTATAATTACGTCAGTTTTATCGGTAACTAATTACATTGAATTTAAATGGAAATTCAATGCTAATTATAATTACCAGTAACCCTGTATAAAGCGCAATGTCGAGCAATACAGCCAAAGCGCAGTTAACTCATGTTTTGTTGAGGTTGGTAGAAAGGCGGATGAATTAAAGTAACGTTATTAATATTTTCAAAATAATATACAAGAGTATCAACACGTTTTCATAAATCTATGAAATACTACTCTGACAGGAAAAGTGTTGCCATTCAAAAGTTTTGCAAAAAAAGCCGTGGACAGCTTTCGCTGGTATCCATATCCCTATATCGTCTGTGGTAGTATCGCTATGATCTCTATGACATAAAATGACATGTCTATATCAAAGAGTATGTAAGTAATCACCTCTATATAGTCTGTGGATCAACGGAAGTGATCGAACGGCTGCTCAGTTGCTCATCGCAAATAAAAGAAATACTATTGAAAACCTTCGATTTTAGAGGAATTTTATCGCTCTTCTGCCACTTGCCACCAATAAATTATTTATTTTATTTATAAACGTAAGTAAGGATGGTTTAAAAATTCGTAATTTTCACTCTTGAACTTCTGATACTATGCCTCGCAAGTTTTATGTATTCTCACGTTTCTTTTCATGTTCTTATTTCAATCAACTTGGCTTACGTTTAATTAAGTCATGAAAATAGCTCAGATTACAATAAACATGTGACGGAAGCCCTTTGTCCCATAATTGCATTGTATTGTGTGAAAACCGTTACTCGGGCGGGCACATTAAATACACCTGCCCTAACCTTATTTTGTTTACTTTCCTGTTTGTTTCGTCATACCACTCATTGATGGCTCATTTGCAAATCGGTTTCGATAGCTTCAAACTGAAACCATTGTTTTGTCCCATGCGGTGCAGTTTGGCGCCAAAACGTATGGATTTTTAAAACACAAGTTAAACATTGTCAACTGCTTTCAGATGTCGGATTCTGAAGCGACCCCAACACCCACTGAGCTGTTGGCTTCAGGAAGAAGACATTTAGCTGTAAGGGACTACAATGCAGCGGCCGAGGTTTTGGCTAAGGCCTGCGAAGGCATAGCCAAGGAGCATGGGGACATGGCTGATCAGTGTGCTGAGGCCTACCTGTGGTGAGGATTTGCCTCTTAATCTTAGCTTTAACGTTGACTCCAATAAGTCAACAACCTTGCTTGCATGTAATTGTCTTAATTGATCTCAAGAAAAGATCTATTCCAGTCATGAGCAGGAGGGATAACTACTCTTTTTTTTTGAGTGACTAACTGATTATAAGCAATCGGTCAGGTATTTCTTGTACCATAAAGGAATACTTAGGTACCCTCACATTTCAAATTTTGCTTATATTTGTTTGTGTTTGTGTTTTCAAGTCACAATTCTCATGTTAAAAAAGCATTTTGTTGATTTCCAGGTATGGTAAGGCTCTCCTAGGATTATCCCGAGAAGAGAGTGGAGTTTTGGGTGATGGCATGCCTGGGGGTGGCAATGCTGAAGAGAATGACGATGATGATGAAGACGAGGGTAGGTTGAACTAACTGAGGTATTATAGTAATATAATATGCCTACCCACCAAAGACTACATTTCAATGTGCCAAATCAGCAACAAGCATGAAAATTTTGCATAATGTGAAAAGTTCCATCAAATAATTATTTGAATGGGCCCAGTGTGTTATTCCTTATTTGTGGCATCCTTGCCACATAACAAAACACACAACACATAGTGTCCATCAACATTCTTGACGTACTAATCTGCAGCAATCTAAGGATATTGGTGCCCTCATTTACATAATTTTATTCTAGCAAGTATTCTTGAGCTTATAAATTTTTTGTTTTAATCCATGTCATTAAAGCAGCAATGTCTCTAAGACATTATTCATGGTGGTTTCTGCAAGCGGGCCCCAACAAGTGGACTTAGGAATCTTAGGAAAGCATAGACAAGTACAAGTATCTCGGATCATGGGAAAGTGATACTGAAATGCAAGTGCGTATTGTGATAGCTCAAGTCTAATTCATGACCTTGAGTAAAGTTCTGTGCTGTCGGCAACTTTCCATCAAACGCCACAATAAGATCCTGCATTGTTACATATGGCCTGTCGTTCTTTACGGGTGCGAGTCATGGACCATAAAGGAAGATCTCAGAATACGACTCACGGCTTTCGAGATGTGGTGCTACTGACGAATGTTCCAGATCAGCTGGACTTAGAAAGTGCCCAACGTCGAAGTCCTTACATGGATGCAAAAGAAGGTCTTGTTGTTCTTCTTGTTCGCACCATCTAGCAGTGGACAGTAGCCTACTTAGGCCATACAAAGTAGGAGATACCAATTGCTGCAGACCATTATGATGGGCAAGGTGGAAGGAAATAGGGCAGGAGAAAGGTGTCTTGGTTGTGCAACATCAAATAGTGGACCGATGTTAAAACTGCGGAGGAACTGTTCAGAATTGCACTGAACAGAGACAGTTGTAAAGAGCTGACTGCCAACCTCCAGTGACGAAGAAGCTAAACAATGCATCCTCTTGCTTATTGCAATATGATTAGAATGCTAGGACAATGTTTGCTGGCTGGTCTGGATAGTTTCTTACATACCATACTTACTTACTGCTAACTTATATCCTGTTGTCCCCCTTCAGGGATGTAGGGCCTTTTTTAAAGATCCACACGCTGCGGTCTTGAGCGGCGACTTTGAGGTCTTCCCATCCCAACTGGAGTTTTTTTCGCCTCTTTCGTAACTGATTGGCGCCAGATGGTTAAATGCATAGCTTATTTATACTGATAATTTTGTTAGGTATAGAGCAAGAAAACGGAGAACAAGTGGAGGAAGAAAAAGCTGTGGAAAATAGTAAGCATGACGAGGCTGACAAAATGAATGGTGAGGATGAGAAGTCTGAACCCAAGTCAACATCCACACAGGAAGCTGCAGGCAGCTCCAGTGCTAATGCTGATAAGCCTGTAAGTATTTAGAAGAGTAATTTTAAAAGAATTAAACTATTTGTCCATTTTTTTATACAAGTTCAAAAATATAAGGGTGCTTGTCCACTGCCAGTGAGAATGAACGCCAATGAGACACTGTTATTTTTGAAGGTAAGTTTAGAAGCAATTCTTGTTTCTCGTCGACATCAGGATTGCTTTAGTAAATGTGTAACACTACTTTGGCACCGTAATCTCGTTCCCGTTGGCGTCTCAGTGGATAAACTGCCTTACCCCCTAGTTTCTCGCACACCAACAATCTTTGAGTCTTCTGTTAACAGCAGTAAATTTTTATTTTTATATACACTGGCTAACTAACAATTGTTAACAGTAAATTAAATATAAGGTTTAATAGTAGTAAATTAATAGATTTATTAGTCACAAATCTACAGAGAGTAGATTTTTCATATAAGTTGTATAGTCTTTATAGGGAAAAACCTTATGGTATTTATAACATTTGGTCTCCATGGCACATTTCTGTAAAAGAAGAGGCCTTTTACCTTATTTTTGGTTGGTTAGACAAGTTAGATTTTAGGGTTTACTCATCATTTCCGTAAGTATGAGTAATTTTTAGCAATTCATAATAATACGAGTATATTAAACGGGTCTAACTGCGATTATTAAAATTACCTCAGATTTCCCATGTTTCGGGAACGTTGCAGCTGCCGTGGTCACGGGTAGACAAGTGGCGAGTACAGACCGGTTGGAACCGTTTAGTATATTACTATGTATGAAAAAAGAAACCGGTCGGACTCGCGCACGTAGGGTTCCGTACCATTCTATCAACATTTGAGTATTTCAAGCGTCTACCTGTTGCCGTTATTAATATCAAGCAAAAACGCCAAAAAAATCACGGTTTTTGTATGGGAGCCCCCCATAAATATTTATTTTATTCTGTTTTTAGTATTTGTTGTTATAGCGGCAAGAGAAATACATCATCTGTGAAAATTTCAACTGTCTTTCAACTAACACGGTTCATGAGATACAGCCTGGTGACGGACGGACGGACGGACAGACAGACAGACAGACAGCGGAGCCTTAGTAAAAGGGTCCTTTATCCTTTGGGTACGGAACCCCAAAAAGACAAGACCACCAGCTGCGATACAATAACACTACTCGAATGGGAAACTTACTTGTAGTCGGTGCAACTGCACCCTTAAAGCCAAGATCTCCCTAGTCGTATCAGTAGCCGTGACCGAACCCGGTCGGAAAGAATCATCATCATCATCATGTATGAAAAATACTAATAAAATTCATAACTAAATTATTTCACAGGGCCCATCAAATGAGGAAGCCAATGAGGAATCAACAGTAGATATGGAGAATGAGGACGATGTGGACAACCTACAGCTTGCTTGGGAAATGCTTGGTAAGTTAATATTAACCTAAAGAAGTCTTAGAAACTGATAAAACACAGGCATATTAACTTTCTAATCAGATTAAATAATTTTCAGACTAAAAGGCTACCTACCTATTTGGTTCAATAAATAAAGCCTTTAAGAGACAGACGTTGCGCGCATATTAATAGGGTCTCATTTCCACACTTCGGTTATGGAAACCTAAATACCGGACAAGTGCGAGTCGGACTCGCCCACCGAGGGTTCCGCACAAATTTGTAGGTACTTACGTATTATAAATAGTTCAGGAATAGAGTCTTGCAGTTTTTCCGAGCTTTTTCCGAACTTCAAAGAAATCTTTTTTTATGATTTATTTACAAATGTATAGTTCCAGATTTTCCCCTGTACTTGTAGCATAGGACGATATTACTTGCCAAATTTCATACTTCTAGGTCAACGGAAAGTACTCTTTAAATTTTGATTCCCTTGAGTGTCGAAATCATAAATTCAATGGTCGAAATACGTCTTGTGCGGCGTAAACGGCTGTATCTTTTTTTTACGTTAACTAAGAAGTTTGATTTTTTTTTCACAGCTTGAAGGGACTGTAGACCTGAGTATTTGTTTTATAATTTCAACTCGATACCTCCACGCGTTCCCGACATAAAGGTTCTTGACAGACAGATGGACGGACGGATGGACAACAAAGTTATGTTACGTTATGTTTCGTGTGCAATAAAGTATATACTCGTATTATATTACGTACGTGATCTTAAGAGTTCCGTTTTTTTTCTTTTGATTTATGGAACCCTAAAAACCCACTTTTTCCTTCATATGTGTAATGAGTTTAATGGAAACTCAATAATTAATTAAAATTGGTTTATTTTAAGAGCACACAAAATTACTTGACATGGAGTATAACGCAGTGCGAGGGGCCACAGAAAAAACACCCCAGAGCAAAGGCCGGAATGGCTGCGTTCAGATACTGCATGATCGTTTTAAAAAGCGGTGGTGGCGCAACGGTAGAACGCTAGCGTCACATTTGGAAGGTCGTCAGTTCGAATCCCGGCGTGTACCAATGACTTTGTTTTTTAAGTTACGTACATTTGTGAACTTGTAGTAGCAACACTTGTAGTGTGGTGACACCTCACCCAAACATTCATCTATCTATACTCTATCTTCTATACTAATAATAAATCTGTAAGGGTCGGTCATGGAGTAAGTTAGTTTGTTTTCAGAGATATTGTGTTTATAGGCTCAATATATGATACTGAAACTAATTTCACGATTTTTAGAATTTTTTTCTGTATGTGTGTATGTATGTATGTTCCTCCATAACTCTTAAACCAATTATCCGAATTTGATGAAATTTGGTATAAAAACATATAGACATCTGGGACACAGGAGGCTATTTAAATTCTAGCTCGTTATGATAAGACGTGGCCCCCATACAAATGCTGCTTCGTAAAAATCGAAATGTACGCGAACGGAGTCGCGGGCACAGCTAGTAGTGATATAAATTGTAACATGCTCTCTTCTCGCGACCCAGTAAAATACACAACATTAATCCATAATAGATGGCGTTTCAATAGTATCCCTAATCTTGGACCTTCAACACTACATGGCGACCCCGTCACGCCGGCCTGCCAAGGTGGCGGTGCCGGAAGGCATGAAAATCAAAAAGAAATATAATGTATAATACAATCAATAAAAAAAAAATAGATAGATAGAGAACACTTAAATGTAATAAATTCAATCAATTCAATTCAACTGAATATATATTATCAATAAATAATAAGAAAAAATATAAACAAATAATAATATTAAAAAGTGTAAATAAAAAATTAATAGACAGAACAGTACCTTTACGGAAATTACGGAACGCTAACGTGAAGGAAAGCATCGTGAGGAAACCCTAATGTCTAAGGTATTACATGCCTCAGCGCTTGCTACGTACAATGACACAACTATGAGGCTAAGTGCGGAAATCTCAGAGGCCTAATTACGCGCACAAAATCCTATCGGAATCCTGACGTTTGCGATAGCATTTAGTATGGAATTTAGAATCGCTCAGGATTTGGTCCGCGTAATATAGGGTAAGGGTTAACTACCTAACGGCTGTTTTCATTACGATCGTTTTAGCAACGTCCCTTACACACAGTGGGACAAACCGGTTCTGTATTATGGAAGTTGTTTATTTATTTAATTGTTTTTTTTTTTAACTCAAAATGGTACTTTCGCAGATCTGGCGCGCAGCATTCTGGCGAAGCGCGTGGCAAGCGGCGGCGACTCGAGCCGCGCGCTCTTGGCGGACGTCCATCTGGCCTTAGGCGAAGTGGCGCTCGAGAGTGAGACTTACGACAAGGCCGTGCTGGATATGCGTGAGTTTGGACCAGACTTTCTTATTGCTTGCTGCTTTATAAAGAAGGGCTGGTAAGTATCTAGCCATTAAGTTTACAGCAGCGGTGAAGATTCCTAATGATGGACACAGTACTGTGTAAATTGACTGCATTCTTTGGATTGTTCTTAAAAGGCATATAATTGATTTGAAATCGTCTTGGTGGGTTAATACAAATACAAAAACAAATACAAAATTTGACAGTTCTTTCATACAACTTATGTAAAAAATCTACTGTGTCGGTAAGGCAAGGCAAGGTAAGGTTAGGTATCTCGGTAATAGGAAACATACACTATCAGTGAGCATAACAGATATATCTAGAGAGTTGTGATCATTCATGGCTTGAATCTGGTTTCGATACCTGTTTAACAAGGCAAGCTATTTGCTTTATTATGACTGTAGATCATGGAGCGCAAAAAAAAAGTGCACGCGCGCATTGCGGGCGGCTGAGACTCAAGCACGGGTCGCTCTCGCTAGAGGTAGGTTTGAATGAAAGATGGCCTCAGTCGCCTGCTTGACCACAGGTAATTTAGTTCGTATGCTAAGGCCGTAGAGCGCAGAGTCGCCGGGAAGCTGTGCGCTCTTGGCCGACGCCCACCTGGCCTTAGGCGAGGTGGCGCTGGAGAGCGAGACTTACGACAAGGCCGTGCTGGATATGCGTGAGTTTGGACCAGAAATTCTTATTTCTTTAGAAAGTTGAGCTGGGTGGAAGACATCGCCTTAATGTAAGCCGTTCGCTACAGAATTCGCCTATTGTAAGTACCTTTTTTAGGCTTTGAGATTACAGTGCTGGATATTCCTAATTGATGGACACTCTACTGTGTAAGTTGGCTGCATTCTTTGGATTGTTCCTGAAAAGCATGTATGTAGTTGATTCCAATGATTGATGTTCTGAGCGTCTTACCCCCGGTTTCTCGTACACTAACACGCTGTTAATCTACTGTTAACAGCTGTCAATTGACCAAACCGCATACAAAAAAACCACTGGCAGCTGTTAACAGTAGATTAACAGCTTGTTAGAGTACGAGAAACCGGGGGTTAGTGGGTTAAAATTTGACAGCTTTCATCCAACATAATATATGTGAAAAATCTACCAGGTTGTCTCGATCATAGGAAACAAACACTAGCAGTGAACAGAACAGTAATACCTACAGAGTTGATCATTCATGACAATTCATGATCTGGGTATATCTCCCATTCCACTATGTATATCCAGCTACTTGGGAAGACAGACTGATCACGTTCAGTGGTGCCCATTAGGCGGAACTAGTGTTGTCTTAATTCCATTACAAATTACGTAAACAGTAGGTGCTAGAAGAGTCTAAATGGATACTTCTGTTGCAGAAAGCTGTCTGGAGCTGCAAAAGGACCTATACCGTAGCGATGACAGGCGTATTGCCGAAACGCACTACCAAATCGGTAAGTAGGCAATATATAACAACATATTCCCTGTCTCAAAAGGTGAACATTCCAAAACAATATAATGTCCACATATCACAATCACTTGTAAAATGCAAGAAATGATTCTGAAGACACTGCCTTTCACAGACGTTTCTATCGCATTGCGCTTCAAGTTCACTCACACGAACGTGTTTGTGGCGGTAATAATCTATTAAAACATCAGTCAAATTCAGTGGTTTTGAAAACTTTTGTTATACACCCCTGGTTCCAAACTAAGATACCCTGTGATATGGTAACCTGACAAGGATGTTTGTCGTGAGACGAAAGGCATTTGTACAATTATCGTGGCCCAAGTGGGAACAAAACTCCGACATTTATTTGAATGTAAAACACGAGCTTTCATTACTTTGCAATATTTTGTAAATCTACAGTCTTGTCCCCCGACATTAAACGCGAATATTACTAACTTTAACAACACCATCTATCTGCAGGTCTCGCGAACTCGCTAGCCTCCAACTTCGAAGACGCTATAACCCACTTCAAGAACGCAGCGAACATTCTAGAAACTCGTATCAAAACTCTGGAGAACCCCGCGGCGGCTACCGAAGATGCTACTGTAAAGAAATACACTGCCACCGACCCACAGTACTCTGTCGAGGGCGAGATTAAAGAATTGAAGGAGCTGCTGCCAGAAATCCGGGAGAAAATACAGGACATGATGGACTACAAAGCGGAGGTAAGACCATGCGAATGTGTTGAGGAGACTAGGAAAATGCTGCGCGAAATGATGTTGAGGGAGGAAAACAGATGCTATGTCAATGCCAGTCATAATGTTTAAACTGGCGACTTTAAGAAAGTTCCTTTAGTTTTAAGATAAAAGAAAACAATTGAATTTACGATCAAAACATTCCATTTTCAAAATTGGTACATAGTTATTCCGTACCATGAATAGTGTTCATAAGTTATTGTGTGCCAAAATTAGTATCGTCCTGTTTAAATTGTGATAGTACTTATCTTTGCATGACTAAATGTTTTCTGAAGACTTTCGTTTTTATCAGTATTATTGTTATTTTAAAACTTGTCCAAATTGACTGATTGTGCCTTTAATCTCGAACTAAAATCTCGCAGTTCTTAAGTGTTTAAAACTCTTAGATTTACGTACTGATTTAGAATTTAAGGACACTTTTTACCATAATGAGGCCATTTTTGTATTGTGTTGTAAACCATTTTTGGAACAAAATAAAAGTTTTTTTTTTCGAAATCCAAGTTTTGTCTCATTTGCAGGTGCAACCCAATACATTAATGGCCATGTGGTAATAAGTAAACAATTTAGAGTGTAATTCCTTTGAATCATTAAACTGATCAGACATGGCCATTGATGTCTCCCTCAGATAAGTTTGCCAAAAGTTCCATTTTTATAACATTACTAAAGAATTGGTGAGTATTTTTACTGATCTTGAGAGAAGGGCATAACAATAATGAAAAAACACCCACACTTGGACAGAGACTGCCTTATTTAATTAGTATCGAGCGGCGTATCTGCCTGTAATTGGAATATATATCCAAACAGTCCACGAAAGACGCCCACTGTTGGGCATAGGCTTCGTCACCTTCACACCAACCTCGCCGGTCAGATTATTTCCTCATCATCATCATGACGATTCAACATCACTATCATCATCATCATCATCTGCCCACTGCTGGGTAAAGGCCTTTTCCCCCAAATGCCATCTCTCACAGATTATTATTATTCCCACAAAGAAAGTACTAGAAGCGCCCGCGGCTACGTTCGCGTGGTAAACGGAAAGGATTGGTAAACCCTATGCCCAGATGCCCACCCTGAATATCCATTCTAAATACTGGTGAAAGATTTTTTTTTTAATTTTATACGCGATCCTTAAATTCATCTTCAACCAGTTTTATGAGAAACTGGTTGAAGCTTTTCAATTGTGGGATTTTCAAATCAGAAACCTGACGAACGAGTAAACGACACAGCACGGGTAGTACAGCGACCTTAGTCGCGCGTTTTAAAAGTCTAAAAGCGCGACTTTCCAGTACCTACATTAATTGTCAAATTCTGACATTTTGCTGGCACAAAACGCCTGATTCGTGCCATCGTACTACCCGTGCAACCAATGACAGAAACTCAGTCATTGAAACTGAGTTTCTGTTATTGGTTCGGAACCTGCCGGTATTGGAACCTAGGATCTCCCGCACATGAAGTAACATTTTTATTTATCTATTAAGGGGCTCAACGCCCGTAACGCGCCACCAATGAAAAAAAAAAATAGTTATTTAAGATACACGTGCGGAAAGTAAGATTTTATTCGAATGCGTGCCAATGAAAAAACGAGCGCAGCGAGTTTTCAATGCATTTTGCGAGGAAATACAACAAAGTAATTTTATTTCACCAAAGCCTATTTACAACAAAATGGCGTGCTTTCTTTGCAGAGCGCGCGTTTCATACAGTTTTTTTTTCTTGAGGCAAAGGTACAGTACCTATACATACAGCCAATAATGTAAAAAATATTTTTGTGGAAACAAGACGCGTATTTTTAAATGAGATAATCAAGAATTTTAAGTGTTATGGTGTTTATCATCATTCAATTATTGCTAGAGCGCGCATACTTATAAACAATTTTTTTTTTGGACAGCAAAACCTTGCATCTTTGTAATTTTTTAAATTTTATAGAGTCAAAAACATAAAAAACAAAGAGTATGTAATCACTACGTTATATATAAGAGTCGGCACTTGCTAACAACACGTTTTCAAAATTATGAACGTAGTTTGTACCAACCTAACAAAAAATAGTATAATACCAACATGAGAATGAAATTGCAAAACATTAGTGATTGACTACGTATCACATATCGATATCGTTAAAAAAAAATTCGAGACGTCTCTCCTCTTACCTCATTTTCATGCTTTGGAAATTAAAGTAGGCGATAAATCCCAACACAGTAGGTCAACTCAATTATTTCGAGTATGACATGGTGTGAATGGATTATCGCTTACTTTCATAATGAAAAAGGCATTTTTTTAAATCAAATCATTTATTTAGCATCAAGTGTAGAAAACTTAATGTCACCAATGCGTCACGTCGCTATCAAAACTTTGCACTTTGGTCGAATTTCAGATCTTTGGAGTCTGCAACAAACAAAACAATAAGTCAAAAAATATATTATCTATACCATATTTATTTGAGGCTGAGACAAAATTGAACTTTTTAATACTTTTAAAATGATACTGTCTGATAATGTTGTATACGTAATTTTTTTATAAAGTATTAAATCTAATTCAATCTAATTTACTAATTTCTTAGTGTAAAAACCGATATAACATTTTTCGACAATGAAAATAGTCTAAAGAGTACTGAAAAGTTGTTTACACTTTGTCTCAGCCCCAAATAAATATGGTATAGGTACTGCTAATAATAATAATGACAAGGAACGTTTGTATCACCTGTTTACTATTTTGCTGTACTTTGAGCTTGCAAAATTTTATTTGCGTTCGCGTTAATTTCTTCTGCCTTTATGAAATCAAAATTATATATTTGACATTGTCTTCGAATAAATTTTTTTACAATTAAGGCAATCATTCTCTCCGTCATATAACGGTGGCTATTACAGCTCCACCATGCAAATCTTCATTGCCTGTCGCTTTAACCCATAAGCGGCATCTAGAATACAAAACAAAGCGGTACAATGTATTTTTAAAAATATAAAACAAACCTGAATGCTTTGAGCAAAATAAAACAACATAAATCATTTCTGTTCTTGCTGTGTGGTGTTCGACGTTTAAAATTAAGTAGTTGTGATCAATTTTAGACAGCATGTAGAAATATCTGGCAGAAATCAATCGTCCAAAATATCGATAAAAAAAATGTACCTACCACATGGGTACCGCACTACAACCGGCGTTAATTTAAATTTGTCAAAATCGTAAATTGTTCTAAATAATTCAGTTGTTTTATCCAAGCGCATTAAATAAATATCAAAATTTGCGTACATTTATTATGATAAACTTGCTAATTTTACCTGTTTGGCTCCAGTGGATATCTGGCTAAGAATATGCCAGACGTACATTAATTTCTGACTCTTCTAATGCCACAAATTTCACATTTCCTCAATGCTTTTCCTCCCATATTTCTTGTTTAATCACTTTTCACGCACTACACCTATTGCTAAAGTTAAATAAAATAAAATAATGCCACACAAAAACAACAAACGAACAAAATTACCGGCCATTTGCAAAATACGTAATACCAACATTACCAACATAAGATTTCCCATATAACCCAACTTAATTTTAAATCATGATACATCTACGTGATTCACTGCGGAGTTAATGCCTTTTGTTTTAGCAGGATTATATTTTTTGTTTCATTGTTGGCACAAAGTACGTTCATAATATTTTTTGTATGGAGTGACGAGGGCCTGTTAAAAAAAATACTTTATTCACGCGTGAAATAAAGGATTTCAGTACTGTTTTATTTCTCGCGTGAAATAAAGAGTCGGTTTCCGCATAATTTTGTTACACAAAAAAGAAAACTTTACGAGCAACTGCATTGAAATAGTTATTTACACAACTAGGGCCGTAAAATAAAGAGAGGCCGATATAGCAGAAGTTAAGGCCCGAGCCGCAGGCGAAGGTCATAAATATGCGGGAGTATGTTGAAGCCCGACTCGCAGCGGAGGGAAGCTCGAGAACACAAATAGAACTTTCTCCCGAGTGATACATAGTGCTTTATACTACACGTACGAAGGAAATAAAATTATTTAGAATAATTAAAAGCGTACTGTCAAATTATCCGTGCGGCGCCGAATTAAGAATAGCGTCACTCCATTTCCTTCCGTGGATGTCGTAGAAGGCGACTAAGGAAATCAACCAGGAGACGGGCAGCAGCGTCCAAAGAGTATGTAATCACTACGTTATAAGAGTCGGCACTTGCTAACAACACGTTTTCAAAATTATGAACGTAGTTTGTACCAACCTAACAAAAAATAGTATAATACCAACATGAGAATGAAATTGCAAAACATTAGTGATGGACTGCTTATCGATATCGATAAAAAAAATTCGAG
Organism: Yponomeuta evonymella; assembly: GCA_963969515.1. Lineage (NCBI taxonomy): Eukaryota > Metazoa > Arthropoda > Insecta > Lepidoptera > Yponomeutidae > Yponomeuta > Yponomeuta evonymella. The sequence continues at coordinate 5,702,335 of OZ018354.1, forward strand.
ACGTCTCTCCCCTTACCTCATTTTCATGCTTTGAAAATTAAAGTAGGCGATAAATCCCAACACAGTAGGTCAACTCAATTATTTCGAGTATGACATGGTGTGAATGGATTATCGCTTACTTTCATAATGAAAAAGGCATTTTTTTAAATCAAATCATTTATTTAGCATCAGGTGTAGAAAACAATGTCACCAATGCGTCACGTCGCTATCAAAACTTTGCACTTTGGTCGAATTTCAGATCTTTGGAATCTGCAACAAACAAAACAATAAGTCAAAAAATATATTATCTATACCGCAAAATTGAGCAAAATAAAACAACATAAATCATTTCTGTTCTTGCTGTGTGGTGTTCGACGTTTAAAATTAAGTAGTTGTGATCAATTTTAGACAGCATGTAGAAATATCTGGCAGAAATCAATCGTCCAAAATATCGATAAAAAAAATGTACCTACCACATGGGTACCGCACTACAACCGGCGTTAATTTAAATTTGTCAAAATCTTAAATTGTTCTAAATAATTCAGTTGTTTTATCCAAGCGCATTAAATAAATATCAAAATTTGCGTACATTTATTATGATAAACTTGCTAATTTTACCTGTTTGGCTCCAGTGGATATCTGGCTAAGAATATGCCAGACGTACATTAATTTCTGACTCTTCTAATGCCACAAATTTGACATTTCCTCAATGCTTTTCCTCCCATATTTCTTGTTTAATCACTTTTCACGCACTACACCTATTGCTAAAGTTAAAATAAATAAAATAATGCCACACAAAAACGACAAACGAACAAAATTACCGGCCATTTGCAAAATACGTAATACCAACATTAGATTTCACATATAACCCGACTTAATTTTAAATCATGATACATCTACGTGATTCACTGCGGAGTTAATGCCTTTTGTTTTAGCAGGATTATATTTTTTGTTTCAATGTTGGCACAAAGTACGTTCATAATATTTTTTGTATGGAGTGACGAGGGCCTGGCAGCGTCTTCCTGAGATTCCAACCACATACTGCGATCGCAGTATCCAATCGATACTGCAATCCGCCTGCCAAGCGTGGCGATTATGGCAAAAGCCTCTTGGTTATGAAAACCACAAAGGAGGCCTATGTCCTGCAGTGGGCGTCAAATGGCTGATGATGATGATTTACGGATATAGGCGTGAGTTTATGCTGTTGTCAAAACATTTCTTTCCGCAAGTTCTCCATTAACACGCCCTCCACAGACGATCAAGCGCGTCCGCGAGACTCTGATGTCTTCGAACGGAGAGGCGGCCGCCACGAACGGCGCGGGCACATCTAGCTCTGCAGAGCCCAAGCCAGCTGCTACCAACATCTCGCACCTCATCAAGCGGAAGAGGAAGTCCAGCGAGAGTGCTGAGGAATCCGCGCCGAAGAAAGCCAGCACGTGAACCAGATAGGTGGATGCTGGACGCTCGTGTTTGTATCGGCGGATTGTGACAGATTTTCTCTTGTCTATTGGGTTACCTCAAGGTTTACCTCTCGTCTATGCGTAATTCCTGAATCACGTCCGTTTGAGCTTGTCATTTATGACAAGTTTTGTACTACTTGTGAATTTTTTTTTTTGATAAAAAAAAGTTTATAATTTTTTTCGGCGTTTTCTGCTGTAATGTTGCTTTTTGACAGATAATACTAACACATATGTGTTACTTAAAACGCGAGAATGATATAGTATTTTGAAAAATATATCCATGAAAAGACTTGTAGAACTAAAGTTGTTGCAAAACACAAACTCTAATTTGGGGTGGTATAGGAATAGAGCATTTTAGAGAAAACCCTGTGTTATTTAATTAAAGCAAACCCTGAAAGCCGTTTCTTTAGTAGGTACCTATTATTAAATCATTTCCCCTAAGCAAAAAATTTTTAATTCTCAATTTTTTCGGCCGCGTCAGGTTTCTAAACTTTATTAAAAATTTAAAATTTATACTGACAATTTTAAACTTTTGCCAATAGGAAGTAGTTTTGAAATCTATGATTGGAAGTGGTTTAATTATCGAAATAAACGGTCGGAATATCGGAAGAAACGGTTCTCAGCTTTCGCTTTATATCAATAATACGTTCTTTAGTTTTTTTATTTATTTATTAATGTACCAGGTCTTTAATTTTCAGAAGAATTTTCATGAGAAGTCAACCGTATCATAATTTGTCGATACTGCTTGTAGTTAGATGTAGAGTAGTAAAGGGTCCGAAGTAGAACGTTTAGAGGCCTTAATTTCTGGTTATTTTGAGGCTTGTTACATTCTAAGGCCGACTTGTACCACTTCTCAAACGTGGCTGCAAAGAAATACATTTATTTACTTATTCACACGTTAAAAGTCTAAATATTATAATTAAATTCATTCACAAAAAGCTTCGTCAAAAATAAAATTGGAAAATTAGTAGTAATACGAATTACGCATAAAAGAAATATACACAAAGAAAATATAACATTAATAAATTACTGCCCCGGGTCACAGCGTCGGAACGCAAAGGTACCCACTGCGCTGGCAGCGTTACCTCGCTGCACTGCAAGGGAGAATCCAATACTTTTTAGTAACTGGTTGCCAAACTCAGTTGCCATCGCGGCCGGAGGGGTTAAGATAGGCCCCAGAGCCGCAGTTATAGCCACGGTCTGCCGTGGTATGACAAAACACTGTATCTATAGATCTATAATACAGTGTTTTACGGTAACATGAATAATTCGATTCTTCGCCCTTTGGTACATGGTATGCCATCAAAAAATATTGAAAAAGTCTTAATAATACGGAAATTAGCCATGGTAATTAAGACTGTATTCCCAATTTTATAGAGACCGGTTTTGACAAAACACTGCTTCTATAGATACAGTGTTTTGCCATAACAAGCTCAGTGTTTTCTTATGTCGTAATTGTAAATGCAGTGTTTTGTAATAACAATCTCACAACGTGCAGCCTACCTCTTTCTTTACCAACTCTGCACAAAACACTACATGTAGTTGCAGTGTTTTGTGAAATCAATTATTCTGCTTAGCTGGGCCTTTACGTCATAACATAACACGTTTTATGCTGTAAATTCAATAAATAACATGCTTTTTTTATTTCTTGTTACGGCATAATTATGTGTGCTATTATTAAACACATATAAAAATTTCAAAGTAATCTGTTTATATTTATGCGTAATTTTCGTAACAAAATGTTTTTTGCGTTTCCTGAAAAATGCCTCTTTTCATATTACAGTGTTTTGTCATGACATGGCAGCGGTCCCTCAACCGGCGACCTATCTCCCTTAGTCCTTCCCCTTAGGCCTTCTCCTGTAGTCCCCAAACCATAGTGGTTTCGATGGCGAGAGTCCGCGAGAGGCACAAACATGTACTGGCCCCAACAGCGCCCAATACTATCAATCTCGCAGCCTCTTCCGCTGCAGCGCCCGAAGTGCGAAGGGGCGAAAGCGGCTTAAGTAGTACCTACTTAACTTAAATTCTCTATATAAAAATCGATTTAAATAAAATATATGACATATGTTTGAAAAGTTGTGCAAGTGCGCCTTAGGGCCAGTTTCTGAATTGAGAATTTCGCTAAGTGAATAGTTAACTGTAGTGCTCTTTGTTAGAATTTCTCAGAAAGGAGCGAGACAGAACTTTACTTAAGTATTTACTTAATGGAATTCTAAATTCAGAAAGCGGCCTTCTGATAGTTTATTTGAGAATAAAAAGAATGACAAAATTTAATTCACTCGTTCAGCATTTACATGGTTCAGTAAGTAGAATCAACTGTAAATATTGGTAACATGTGCGAAAAGGTGAATGCGAAATTTTGTTTTTTTCATGTAAATGTATGAAAATTAGTAACTTAGAAGAAAAATTAAGTCGTAATAGTATACACAGCTAATCAGACCGAGGATTGCGATGTCTTGCACGTGTGACAGAATCAATTTTTTATACAATTTCGATGAAAAAACAAAAATCGTATGAACGACTTTATTTTTATAACACTTAACATAACAGAGTTTAAGTGCTTGTAACGGTATTGACTGTAAAAAAATAACATTACAGTTCTATTCTACTTCTTGTTGAGAGGGCAACCAACCGATGTCGACAAATTCTGCCAAGATCAATGTGCGTGTGGACCGAGGGACCGATCAAAATCACGTCTTGACACGAAATGGGCAAAAAATTTCCTCGCGATTTCTTTGTGAAGACTTTGAACTAGTGTGAACTAAATTAAGGTTCTAACTGCAGCAATTCTAAAACAATGTGAGGAGCGTTGGAACAAAAACCGATAAATCACTTTCGTTACTTTTGTGGGAAATCGCGTAAACTGTCAAATTTAAAAATAAGGCCGCTTCACTATAGAGAACCTAAAAATGATAAAGGATTTATCGGTTTTTGTTCCAATTATTGTCATCATCGTTCGGCAAGACTTATTCATCGGTTTACATTCAGTTTTTGACCCGTTTTTATGCAATCAATAGGCATAAAAAAATTGTGATTTCTCGGTTTTTGTTCCGACGCTCCTCATATACAAACAACAATGGTAACCAAGTAATATAAATTTTTACATAATAATACACATTTTTATGACTCCTCTACGATTAATTTGCTGACAGTGACAAACGGTGACATCAGGGCCTAGAGTCAAATAAACGCATCGTTGTCGAGTGATATAAGCACGACAATGGGAGTTATTTAACGCTATTTAGTCTACTACTAAGAAATAGGATTACAATGTGATTCTTCTTAGCGTGTCGATTCAACGTCATTTCAACGGTATAACCCGCGCAAATTAAAAACGCATCTCTCGCGAAGAAGATCGTATCGTGCGAGGCACGGAGTTAAGTTGCGCGGCTTATACTATTGGAATGCGATTGTTTTGTAGAATACCAAGGGTCAATGAAACAACAGTATTAATATCACTCTATTGAACAGTTATGTATTTATGAGACTAGCCCTCCTGTAGATTACGTGTCACTGTCCTTGAAGTGTAAAAGTACAGAAGATTTAACCTTTGGTTTGCGGGAGCGTGCCCCTTTATAAACGAAAGTGTTAATTTGAAAAAGAAATAATAATGTTAGAACCTAATGTAATATATTTAAAATAGTCCAAAATATGAAGGTAGTACCATTACCACTTAACGAAGGTTAAGGGCTTTAAGAAATTTACGCGGATGCAACCTCCTCACTCGAGTGTCAGTGGCGTTTATTGCGTAGTTTTATATAAGGGGCGATTATCCAATCGTCAGGCACAATAAAGAGGAGTTTAGTATATGCTGTGTGAATTTTCGCGTCTATATTGAGCTGTTCAAATATCGACCCCGAAAGTAATGTATTGTATCTAAGAAGCCCCGACTGAATACCTTTCTACTCGTCAATACAAACAACTTTTAATATGGGGCCAAACAAATCAGAGCAAAAAACAAATCAGCTGTTTCATACATTTGGTCCAGTACTGCTTCTATGTTATGTAATGGAACCGCTCATTTATATTTTGCTCTGATTTGTTTGGCCTCATAGTAAAAGTAGTTTATATTTATGAGTAAAAATCCCCTTTAAAGTTTGGCAGTTGACTAAAATGCCACCCTGTATGTATACATAGCGTCTTGTCTCTTCCAATTAGTCCAAAAAAATATCTAGATTTAGCAGTAGGTACCTTCATACTAATTGTTGACCCCAATTATTAAATAGTTCTCCCTACAACATTTAAGTTATGAATAAGTTATTCTTTAATGTATGAAATAGGGTTGGAATAAGAATAATAAACAATTTGAAAATAAAGTCTTCTGTATTTTTGGCGTATACGGTAGGTACAACAATAAATCATTTAATAACTTCTTGATTTGTTCACTTCATACCTACTGTGGCATTCTTTATAATCATTCTTACACAAAGTAGCCCTTAGAAAATATTTGCAAATTATTAACTTTGTTCTCGACTCTAAACCTTAACCACAGCCTTGCCAAAGTTCTCACCGGCCAGCATACCAACAAATGCATCGTACAGCTTGTCAAAGCCATCGGTCACATGCTCCTTGACCTTCAGCTGTCCCGACTCGATCCACTTGATCAGCTCGAGGAAGGCTACGTCCCATTTATCCGCCCACCGGGTTACGAGAAAGCCCTCGACCTTCAACTGCTTGAAAACCAAGGACGGTTGCAAGAGCGTGGCCTTAGGCAACTTCGAGGGATCCTCGTTGTAGGAGCTGATGCTCCCACACACGGAAACGCGTCCGAACTCGTTCATTTGGCTCATTATGATGCTGCTGATCTCTCCGCCGACATTATCGAAGTAGCAGTCGACGCCCTTAGGCGCGGCCTCTTTCAGGGCCCTGGCAATGTCCACCTTCTTGTAGTTTAACGCCTTGTCGAAACCCAGGTCCTTTTCCAGCCACTGGACTTTGTCCTCGGAGCCGGCGAAGCCGATCACTTTACAGCCCTTGATCTTGGCGATCTGTCCGACCAGGGAGCCCACAGCGCCCGCCGCGCCAGTCACCACGACCGTCTCACCGGCTTTGGGTTGGCAGAGCTCTAGAAAACCGAAGTAGGCGGTCGCTCCGGGCATGCCGACGGCGCCGACGCCGACGGACGGAGAGGCCGTGCAAGTCAGGCAGCTTGTACATCATGTCCAGGAAGTGGCCGCTCTTCTTGCCCCCTAAAACAACGTAGTCGGCCCATCCCTTGTGGGAGACCGCCCGGGAGCCGACAGGGTACTGTGAGTTCTTGGACTCTTGGACTACTCCCACCTGGTAGCTGAATTGGTCGTATGGGACAGGGCTGCGTCCGTTGTACGCGCGGAGATAAGGGTCCACACTGATGAACTCTGTTTTCACCAGAAACTCGCCGTCTTTAAGCTCTGGTGTCTCGTACTCGACTACTTCGAAGTCGTCCTTCTTCGGGACTCCTTGGAAATGTTTCTTGCAGACGTACTTGCGTGCCTTCACCATGGTTCTGCGGCCGTGCTCTGGATGGAAAGCTCCACACTGTGAACAAAGTGAGTGTTGATGAGGATGGACAACGATTGACAATTTCCGCTCTACGAGTAAGGGGTGTGTGCAGACAAGGTATTACTAACTTAATTTACTAAAGTACCTACCCGCGCCTGGATTATGGTCCCATGCCCAGAGTGGCTCGTGCGTCCATCTCTGAAGAATCGAATTGAATTGTTGATTCTTCGTAACTCTTCATCAAATTAGGTCGTTTTGCGTCATGGACAGCTCGGATGAAGAGATGAGATGAGAAAAGAGAAACGGCTTGTTCTAAAATACTGGGTACACGACATTAAATAAAGATTTTTAAAACGATATAAAAATACGCCGGTGCGCATCCGCATCCGCATCCGTCAAAGAGCACTTTGCGTCGACTGAGGCGCAGAGTTATATCGAATCGCATCTGGCTGCGGTCGATTTAATTCGGCGCGCCGGGGCTCGTCGTTAATTTTATTTTATTTTTTTGTCGCTAATGGACGCAGTTTCGTAGTAAATATATAGGAGGCGGCTTTCTGCGATTCGATTCGATTCGACTCGGCTCGGCTCGGTGAGCCTAGTGGACGCGAGCATTAAGGGGGTCCCAGGGTTAATCATCCATCAAACTCTTAGACCACATTTTTTATAAAAAGTAGCATCATTTTATTCAAATCACAAAAAAAAATTAAATTGTGCGAGCGAGACAGCATGCTCCACGTAAAAAAAAGTCTTAGGGGAGTAACACTATTTTAGCGTCACCGAGGAAAAAAAAAATGTCTTTTTTTATAGATCAAATTTGCAAAAAGTGTCAGTACAATCTCTCATTCATGTTAATAGTGATTTTTAGGACCCAAAGCCCTGAACTTAAGGCAAAAAACCTAGGACTAGATAGCATTAACGCCAGAAACGGCTGTTTCTGGCATAACTGCTATCTGTTCCCAGGTTCGTGATCCTAGGGTCTTTGTCATGGGTCCTAAAAATCACTGTTAACATGATTGAGAGATTGTACTGAAACTTTTTGCTTCAGTTTGATCTGAACAAAGATATGATTTTTTTTTCCTCGGTGGCTCTAGTGTCACTCCCTGGACCCCCTTAAGACTGTTCTTACGTGGAGCATGCTGTCTCGCTCGCACAATTTAACATTTTTTGTGATTGTAATAAAATGAGTGTACTTTTTATAATTGTGGTCTGAGGGTTTGATGGATGATTAAATTGCGGATACTTAAGGCATATTTTTCTTAAACTGTACCTACTAAGTTTTTGATTGAGATAATTTGATTCCAAAATTAATAATTTTGGGAACCACTTTTCTTTGTTAAACACTACTTGCAGGAAAACGAAAATGTAATTAAAATGTCCGTACCTAATTTAATTATGCATCAAACCCTCATATGTACCACATTTACCAAAAGTTTATTCATTTTATTAGAATAATAAAATTAAAAATGTGAAGTTGTGCGAGCGAGACAGCATGCTCCACGTAAGAGCAGCCTTAAGTCAGTTTATTTTATCCTTGGTTACGACTTTTTCTTGTAAAATCTCCACCACAGACTATTTTAATCGGCGTTTTAAGAAATCGCGTTTTTTATAAATAAGACCGTTAATCTTTACACCCATATTCGAAAATTAAGAAATAGTGGTTTATGCAACTGTCATATAATGAAGGGTATTAAAACACGAGTGTGAGTTTATGAAACGAGCGCAGCGAGTTTCATAATAGTAACGAGTGTTTTAATACCCGTGTTATATGCAGTTGCATACACTACTTTATCTTCACTAATGCAATTAAAAATTAAATTCACGCGTACGTGTATAATCACAGTGATTTTGCCGCCATTAAAATTTAACCAATGAGAGCGCAGCTGCGCGCTTCAATAAAACGCGACCAACCTGATTGGCCCTGCAATCAAGTTGGTCGCGTTTTATTGATGTTATAATGAGATTTTACGATATCGATGTGAATATTATACCATCATGTGAAATTGCTTAAATTGAGTGTTTTGTTGTCTGCGCTATAACAGTAGTAATTATAAGTCAAGTATTGAAAACATAAGTAGAATGTTACAACATTAGTGTAGATAAAATATTTTACCTACCTAGTAATAGTAAGAAGTGCGTGTGAATGTTCTCAAAAACTTATCGCATAATATTTACTGTTGAGATGGATATTTGTGGCAATAGTAGGTACCTATTATTGGTACCTATATAAAAAAACTAAAATTGTTAGGTTGCATAGATACCTATATTTTTCATTTCAGATTTCAGTATAGCATACGAGGTTATTTTAATAATGCACCATTTCTGAAGCGCGTCGAATAGTTTCTTAATTTTTACTTACATTAATACTTATTAGGTTTGACCTGAGCTATTTAAATAAGAATAAATTTATGTCCGGAATACCACACTGCTCTCCAAAACGCGCATAGCGGATGTGGGTGTTCAGATCGCCAAACCGAAGTGGAACTGGGCTGGCCACGTAAGCCGCATGCACCCGAATAGGTGGGCGAGACTTGCCACCGAGTGGGTCCCGCGCGGCTGTTATCGCAAACGGGGCGGCCGATTAGACCATGGCGGGATGGTCTTGATAAATTCTTGCCGGAGTGGTCAGAGGTGGCAAATGACCGAACAGCTTGGTCTAAAAGGGAGGGCTTTGCCCTGCAGTGGGACACCCATATTATGGAGGCTATATACATTTTTACGTTACCGCTAAATATCTAACAGGTATCATGTAGATCGACCTTCAATTTGAAAAAACAATATTGTACGCTTATCTATGGAGATACACAATTAGACATCGGTTTTTGACAAAAAATACCTTTTATCTAACGATAAAACGATAACGAAACGTAGTACTAAAACTAGACAGAAATAGTGAGTACACAAAAACAAACAAAAACTTCACAAAACAAAATAGTTCGAATCGTAACAAAAAATATTTTTGCTAGCTGAATTCTGATAGCAAACTTTTATAAAAAATAGCCTGTACTTACATCGAAGGACACACACGGACTAACAATACCTAAATACAGCCAGTAAAAGGGTTGCCGTTCTACAAATTTTAAAGTCTCTAGATGACCAGAAAAAATCCGCCAGAAACAGGAGTTTTCTGTTTCTTAAAATCCGCTAGATGTCCCTAGGTACGTAGTATGGGTATATACAATTAATAGCATGCTTAGCAATTTCATATCGATAGTCGGTTTCGAATCCTTGAAGCATTTTTTACATACATCAGTCAGTGCCTATGTTCAGCAATGTACAAAGCTAATGTGCATTCTGCTCTTGAACAATCTTTGCATGTTTTCTTTGGGGTGGAAGAAAATGTCAGTTGTTTATTTTGGGAAAGCAATTTCGCACTGTTTTTTGTGCTTCTTCGTTTCCAAATGCTTTTTGAGGTCGTTCAATTTGGCGTACATTTCAGAGCGACAATAACTACAAAATGCATTGCTCGAGTCACCTGGTACAGGTTTCAGCCAATGTTTGAACTCTTCATTTTTCTCCCACTCACTTCTGTAATGCTGGGTGTAGTGCTTCTTTATCAACGGAGCTTCCATAGTGCCAGATCTTGAAAATTGTTTATTGTTTCACGCAGAGTATTCACAAAATAAGACCTCTACAAAAAATTAGTTTGAATAAATGATTGATTACTTGAACAGTATTTTTATCTCACTCAATAGTGGTAGAAATAAACGACAAAAAAAGTGAACGAACGAAATAATTGAACGAACAAAACAAGTGCTGAACGAACGACAAAGAATTGTTAGTCTACGGTCGGGAATTCCCGCAAAAGTTTATGAAATAAAAGTGTTACCAGCGATAGACTACAAAATTAGACGTACGATTAAAGTAATTGAGTTAATTAACTTATTTGAAACGAAGTTCTTTATAAAAAAAGTCACCATCTCCAAAACCCAAAAGTCGCTAGAAATCCCTAAATAATAATTTCTCGCTATAACGTTTTTTTTATCCGCTAAACATTGTTAAAATCCGCTAGATCTGGCGAGAAAGTCGCTAAAACGGCAACCCTGGCCAGTAACACATTTAGCGCGACGTGACGCGAGGTAGGTACCTACCTAGTTTGGTGGAATCTAAAAAATATCACAAAACATTGAATAGAATAAATAACACAAAAGAATCACTTCAAGTAAGTAATACATGGTGAAATTTAGAATAAATGAAAGGTTGCCTACAAAGTGACGTCCAAAGAAAAAAAAAAATGTTTTTCGTCTCAAAAGCTATCTGACTCACCGTTTATCGTCGTTTTCAAGTTGCAGCGATATTACTACTTTTTGCGATTTTTCTGAGGGAAAAGCTAATAAATATTGTATCTTTTTGGTGGTCTACTCTCTATTTATGCCAACACAATCATCATGAAATTGACAATCATCTGTTAAATATTTATCATTCTAACACTAATATAGGTAAGAAAAATAAGAGTTCGAGGTTACCTAGTTTAACACTTTTGAGAGAACTAGACCAACTGAAAACAACGCAAAGCAAAGGCTTGATAAAGCCGGGTTTTCAAGATCTTAGTACGCTCGGACAGAGTGAGCTATTTTAGCTACCTACTGGAAACCATTTCATACATTTCACAACACTTCCACGGCTAATTTTGATTTTGTATAAACGAAAGTCTATGGTGTAGTGTCGGTGCCCTCGTCGATTTTCAGTACCTTCTCAGTTAGTTATCGGTCAACAAAGGCGTGTGAAGTAAGACTTTTGTTTAATCTGCGTCATGTTGGCAGCGTTGCATTGCATGTTCATTTCGTTTTTGTTTTGATTTCTTTAGCATAGGTCATGTGCCTTTCCCTAAATCTGTTATGGCAGACATAGACGACACTACGGTTTGCTGCGCTACCTACTTTGTTATGTTTGGCTCAAAAGTTATAAGCCCATAACTTATGGGCCATAAGTAATCGAGTTGAATGTTATTGTCAAAGCCAAAATCTAAATCATGTCAACTTATTCAGGTTTTTTACAGGTTCAGAAACAAACCTGTTATACTTTATTACTACACAGATTCATATTACAACGCAGGTTGAATGCCCACTATTTTATCATCAGCTGGCATAACATTGCAGGGTCTGGATCAAATGTAACTTCCAAAATAGTCTAAAACAGAATAAATGTTTACTTGTTATTACGTTCATCAAGTTATGTCCACTTTGGTCACAAGTAATATAATTATAATTCTATTCTATTAGAAAGTTCTAATATGGCTGATAAGGATGTTTTTGTCGGAGGAGAAAACCCTGTTGATTTTTAACTGTTCTATCATAGTTGATCGATCGCATAAGCTCCGAATCCGCTCGCCATCTCGCCAACCCGTCTGCCAAGCGTGGCGATTATGGCAAAACCCTTCATGGCTATGAAAACCATGAGGGAGGCCTATGTCCTGCAGTGGGCGTCAAATGGCTGATGATGATGATAAGCTCCGAATCCTACTATCCCATACCTATATTTTATGGATTGATGTGTGTACCTACCTATCTATCCTTTATATAATAGGGGTTAAAGTATGAAATTGCCGTTTTATTGCAATAGGTTCTTTGAATTGACATAGAATCTTCATGGTTTCAGGTTTTCGAATGAAACTTTTTTCAAATGGTTTCTATGATGTTCTTTTTTTAAAAAATGTGAAACATTTGAATATCGACTTTCAATTGTTTTTGTTATTCAATTTAGACAAGAAAGATGGATACTGCGAAAATTCGAGTGATTTTTGAATACGAGTTCCGACGCGGAACTAACGCGGCAGAAACAGCCCGCAATATCAATGCTGCGTTTGGAGAGGGGTCTACTAATGAACGCACCGTGCGATTTTGGTTTAAACGCTTTCGTGATGGAAATTTCGACTTGAAGAACGAGCCACGAGGAAGACCGCCCACACAGGTGAATAACGATGAATTAAGAGAGATAGTGGAAGCCGACCCTAGTCAAACTACCCAGGAATTAGCGGCATGGTTTAACGTTACCTTACCCACAATATTGACTCACTTGCGTCAAATCAATAAAATAAAAAAATACGAAAAATGGGTGTCTCATAATAACAAAACCATTTAAATTGAATAACAAAAACATTTGAAAGTCGATATTCAAATGTTTCACATTTTTTAAAAAAAGAACATCATAGAAACCATTTGAAAAAAGTTTCATTCGAAAACCTCAAACCATGAAGATTCTATGTCAATTCAAAGAACCTATTGCAATAAAACGGCAATTTCATACTTTAACCCCTAATATTTGTACGTACCTGCAAATTATGTTTTTGTCCTGATTTCAAAGAATTAGGGTAAAAATCAATTACTCGTACTATTGGGTCTGTGGATATCTAGGTATTGGAATATTTTGCATTAGTACTTAGGTACCCAGCTTTGTACTATTTTGTATTAGATAGGTACACACACAGCTAACCGTAAATCATCTCACATTGGCATCCTCTACCACCAGGCGATAACTAACACGTCTCAAACTCAAAGCTTCAAATAATGTAACGGATTTAAAAGCGGCGTTTTACCTGAAATAAGACGTTACCTACTTCCTTTTTTGAAGCTTATAATTTAATTTCTGCCTGTGGTTTTCGACACAATGAGCAAAGATGGCCGTCGCGCGTTCTGAAATTAATTAATACTACGTGCAAGGCATGCTGGTTGGTAGAGAGTGCCACAGACTAAAAGTGTGACGATTAGGGTTCAAGGGCGTCGACTGGCACGGAAAAGGAGATAGCCTATCTCAAACTCAAAGCTTCAATTAAGGTAAAGCGTTTTATTTCAGGTAAAACACCGCTAATAACATTAAAAATTTCGACTGCATTTGGTAAGTAGGTACATAAAAGTGGATTCTTGGAATCCAATTCGATGGAAAAATGGATTCTTATTAGAATGTATTGTGTTTCAGTTAGAAAGCAACTTAAAAACAATAAAATAAAACCAATACGTATCTAATCAACGTCAAGTAAAAATATTTTATTCTATAAATCAGTAATGGTTACCATGGTTAATATCTTATTAATGGATATTTTAATTATATCTCAGAAACCTGATGCTTTAGGACATTTTATACTCGTATATTACCTATAAAGATTACACTACAAAAGTGTTACGAATTTGGAATATCAAATTATGCAAAGTATTTAAAATACACGCCTACGCAGGTACAATATTAAAGCCGACTTGTACCACTTGCTAAATGTCACTTAAGTCGCCATTAAAATAGACTTTTGTATGAAGAGTTTTAGTAAAATTCTGACTACGCCAAATGCAAGTGGCCTTAGTGATTTAAAACTTTTGACTTGTTCAGGAAATACTGTAGCGTTCTTTACAATTAGATAATCACATCAAAACACAAAATGGGTCTTGTAGCGACATCGAATTTATACAAATACGTTATTAACTTTTTCTTGACTCTAAACCTTAACCACAGCCTTACCAACGTTATCACCTGCCAGCATACCAACAAAGGCATCATACAGCTTATCAAAGCCTTCCGTCACATGCTCCCTAGTCTTCAGCTGTCCGGACTTGATCCACTTGATCAACTCAACGAAGGCTACATCCCATTTGCCCGACCACCGGGTCACAAGGAAGCCCTCGATCTTCAACTGCTTGAAAACCAGAGACGGTTGCACGATCGTGGCCTTGGGCATTTTTGAGGGATCCTCGTTGTAAGCGCTGATGCTCCCACAAACGGCAACGCGTCCAAATTCGTTCATTTGGCCCATTATTATACTGCTGATCTCTCCGCCGACATTATCGAAGTAGCAGTCGACGCCCTTAGGGGCGGCCTCTTTCAGGGCCTTGGCAATGTCCACCTTCTTGTAGTTCAACGCCTTGTCGAAACCCAAGTCTTTTTCCAGCCACTGGACTTTGTCGTCGGAGCCGGCGAAGCCGATCACCTTGCAGCCCTTAATCTTGGCGATCTGTCCAACCAAGGAACCCACGGCACCCGCGGCGCCAGTCACTACGACCGTCTCACCGGCCTTAGGCTGGCAGAGCTCCAGAAAACCGAAGTAGGCGGTGGCTCCGGGCATGCCGATGGCGCCGACGCCGATGGACGGCGAGAGGCCGTGCAAGTCAGGCAGCTTGTACGTTGTGTCCAGAAAGTTGCCGCCAGCCTTGCCTCCTAAAACAACGTAGTCTGCCCATCCCTTGTGAGAGACTACCCGAGAGCCAACAGGGTATTGCGAGTTCTTGGACTCTTTGACCACTCCCACCTGGAAGCTGAACTGGTCGTATGGGACGGGGTAGCGTCCGTTGTACGCGCGGAGATAAGGGTCCACGCTGATGAACTCTGTCTTCACCAGGAACTCTCCTTCTTTAAGCGCCGGTGTCTCGTACTCGACCACTTCGAAGTCATCCCTCTTCGGAACTCCTTGGAAATGTTTCTTGCAAACGTACTTGCGTGCTTTCACCATGGTTCTCCCGCTGTGGTGTGGGTGCTTTCCAGACTGTGAACAAAGTGGGTGTTGTGTTTGAATTCGAGTTGAATAGTTTATTATTAACAATTTTCGCTTTTCGCTGTATACGAGCGATTTGCGTAGGTAATTTCTAATCTAATCCCTTTTCAGTTTTGTATCCCGTTCTTGACATTGCTATTTCTATGAGATTTACATTCCCTGATCTAATGAAATATAGTAGGCTCGTTCCGTTATTTAAAAGCGGTGATAGGCATGCTCCCACAAATTTCAGACCAGTCTCGGGTGAGCAAAATATTCGAAAACATTGTTTTAGGTCAACTACTTAGATACGCACTTTAATAAAATTATCAACTTCTCCATAACCAGCAGTTTAGCTTCACGCAGGGGCGGTCAACGACGGACGCTGGTGTCATGCTAGTTAAACATATTTATAGTGCGTGGGAGGATCGTAGGGATGCTGTAGGTGTTTTTTGTGACCTGTCAAAGGCATTTGATTGTGTGGACCACGAGAAACTTTTATAAAAACTAGGGCATTACGGAGTAAAGGGGAAAGGTTTGGAACTGTTGAGATTATATTTAAAAGGAAGAGTTCACATTAATCGTATGAAACCACAGGTTCACAAATAAAAATAGGAGTACCATAAAACAATTTTGGGGCCGTTCCTCTTCCTTGTCTATGTAAATGATTTGCCATTTATGGTACAAAACATGTCCGAGATAGTATTATTTGCAGATGACACGTCACTTATTTTTAAAATTAAGAGACAAGAAAATAATCTTGACGATACAAATAATGCTCGCATGTATTAGATTGGCTCACGGCAAATAATCTGCTTTTAAATTCCAAGAAGACAAAAGTTCACCTCACCAAACATAAGATTAGTTGAAAACAACATTGTACTCGGAAAAGAAAAACTAGAACTTGTAGAAGATACCGTATTTCTAGGCATCACACTCGATTCAAAATTACAATGGGGTCCTCATATTGTAAAACTAGCACACAGGCTTAAATCTGCAGCATATCCAGTCAGAAGAATAGAGAGGTCACTGACGTTGCAACTGCTAGGCTTGTTTATTTTGTTTAGGTACTTACATAGTAATGTCCTACGGTATAATGACAGAACATTCCTATGTTCTGTGGGTATAATACTGTGGGGTCGGGCAGCAGACATTGAATCGATCTTCATCTTACAGAAGAGAACCATCCGATTTATTTACAAGCTAGGACTCGTTAAGGGATTTCTTAAATTAAAGAAACTACCTAACATCTTAACAGTTGCAAGTCAATATATTCATAAATATATAATGTTACCTACATTGGTTACCTGTTAGAAAAAATATCAGCAATTTCGAAAATATCGGTAGCCATCATAATATTGATACTAGGAATTAACATAAATTATCATTTTCACGTTTTAGACTTGCAAAAATTAATACATCTTTTATGGGGCACTGTATACGGTTCTATACTAAATTTCCTTAAGATATAAGATTTACCACCGACGCGGTTTAAATAAAACCGGCCAAGTGCGAGTTGGACTCGCGCACGAAGGGTTCCGTACCATTATCTATACAACATTAGACACAAAGATAGAGAAAAAACGGCAAAAATCACGTTTCTTGTACGGGAGTCCCCTTAAATATTCATTTTATTTCAATTTAATTATTTATTTTTGAAGCGAATATAGAACTAAATATTCTGTGAATATTTCAAGCGTCTACCTGTTGCCGTTATTAATATCGACCAAAAAAGGGGAAAAAATTAAATATTTTATTATTGATTTCTTGTTGTAGCGGCAACAGAAATACATCACCTGTGAAAATTTTAACTGCCTAACTATCACGGTTCATCAGATACAGCCTGGTGACATTGACAGACAGATAGACGGACAGTGAAGTCTTAGTACTTTTGGCACCCTTCGGGCACGGAACCCTAAGAATGTGTTAAGCATACTTTTTGCAAAAAAGCCTATTATTACATTAAGGATTATTTGGAAGACAAAGATGTCTAGTATTTAAATTATTTTAACGGGAACGATTGTATCTAGTGTAGGGTAATTTTAAGTTGAAAACTGTTATTTAAGCAAACCTGTCTTGAAAAGAATAAATGTGGAGTTTCTTTGTTAGCTTTTCTAACAAAGAAACTTTTTCTTTTTTTTTATTGCGAAACTAACAATTTTGACGTTTAAGTATTAAGTAAACATTTTGTTTTTATAGTGAATAAAATTTTTGACTGACTTTTTGCATAGTTTCATCGTTTGCAGCCTTCTGTCAATAGACTTATAAACATAGGTACCTAATTACCTAATGAGCTGTTTTCAGTACAAATTCACAAAGCAATTCATAGATGGCGCTTACAGGCGTGGCCATAGAAGAACCGGAATACGGCTGTCAAAATTAATCTGCGCTAAGCAAAAGACAGACGTATTCCTTTTCTTGTATGTGCACGCCTATAAGCGCCATCTATGAAGTGCTTTGTGAATTTGTGTAAGCAATTACTGCAACGCCGGCCTGCCAAACTTTATCACCCGGCCGGCATTTTTATCATGTTGTTTGCCTTGTTTGGTGGCGAGTATTTATTTATAAACGGTTATCAACATTATCATAGTGAACACAACAATTAAAGCACCTTCATGTTACATAACAATAATCTGACCTTTAGTGTATATAACAGGAGATACAAAAACAGATAGGTTACTAACACAGACCATACTAGCAAAGTTTTCATTATAAACCTACTGAACATCTAAATACTTGCCAAGTTTGGTCTGTAAATTTAAAAGCTACACATTTTTTCCTTGTTTATTATAAGATTATATTATAACTTTATAACACTGCTAATGCTGCGAAGACAAGGAACTTGGCAAGTTCTTATATACCTACCTACCAAGTATTTTTTTGGGACGAGAAGTGGGCAGTTTTATTACATTTATGTTTTGGTGTAATATTAGTTATCTAACGAGTAAGTAGGTGTTTGTAGTACTGAAACTACCTACTAAATACCTACTTAGAAAAAACATAAACAATTCTTTGCCGAAAAAATAATTGTAATCGTAATAAAGTAAAGTAATAAATTTTTCAACAGAAATTGTATACCAGAATTCGATAGAGAAGCGTCTACTTACATCAATAGATGAACTCGCACTGACTAACCTAACTATTGAGTCAAACGCACGTATACCTACTGATGAAGCGATGCGACGCAACGCAAAGTAGTCTTTCTCAAGTACCTAGGTAAAAAATATCACAAAACATTGAATTACACAAAACGATCACTCCAGGACTTCTTCCAGGTCAAGTAATTATTTTGTGGAAGTTAATAATATTATCTTATACATTGTTTCTTTTTATTTTCATAAAAAGGTGGGGCCTAAGCCAAGTGCTTTTTAGGGTTCCGTAGTCCGACAAGGAACCCTTATAGTTTCGCCATGTCCGTCGGTCTGTCTCTCTGTCTGTCCGTCCGCGGCCTAGCGCAAAGAACGGTGGTACTAGAAAGCTGGTATGTAATAGTACATTATGATACATGTGTGATATTAAGTTGGCCATTGCAGTCGAGGTGGTTTCTAAGCCCGAGCCGGCAGGCGAGGGCTTTATGGAACCGAGTGCTGCAATGGCCAAATCTCACGAGTATCATACGACGTTTTTCAACACACTTGTGAATAAAAAAAGTGAGTGTTGTATTTTTTTTTCGTGCGTGATTCGTGTTATGTATGGCGGTAAAATTCAAAACAGTATTCTTGTGCGCGCGCATCCATCAAAGATGGCTGCATGGCCATCTAGATATAATGAGGTTGCTAACATATTCATAAATTTTATGTTAATTATTAGGTTTACATTAATTATTGTAAAGTGTTTGCTTAAAAATGCTAAAAATCTAATTTTATTGTACGGAAATGCTTGAATTTATCAAGGTAGATACTGATTTGTACCACTGAACGAAATAACTCTAAACATTTTTTTTATACATCAAAATGATATCAAACCTTCTCCGAGGTTGAACAAAAAGGTTTTATAACATTATCGCACTTGGTTATAATGGTAATGCAAAACGCACGCTTTGATAATAAGCCACATTATGTGCCTTAATTCAGTGCAATAAGAGTCATTTTATGACCAAGTGTGTTGAAAAGTTTTTACTGTACCTCCCCTAGCATTAAAAGTGGGGATGATTTTTTTCTCGTCTATCCCATCATGTGGGGCATCGTTAGATTGGTCGTTAAAACATATGGGTGTAGGAAAACCATTTTTTGAATTAGGGTTCCGTTTACGAAATATTAAGCTTTAAAGCTCAAATTTTTGTCCGAGTAGGGCCACCCCCCTCTCCTGGATAAACGGTTAATTGTAGAAACGTGAATAAATTCAGGGTAGTAGCACATATACCTAATGAACTTAAAAGGAAAAGTATCACGGCTAAGTAGGCTTTCCTAGTTAACGAGTAATAGGCAACTAACTCATAAAACTAAAATTTCGTACAAAATCCATTGAAAATTACTTCGATGAAGTTGTCAGTTCTGTATAGCAGATAAAAAAAACCTTTCTACGGAACCCTACATTGCGCGTGGCCCGATATGCACTTGGCCGGTTTTTATTATGTCTTAATTTAAGTCTGGAAAGACATTTTGTTACTATGCGGCAGGTGTTGAGGATTAGGTACCGCTTTCTGTAGGTATGTAACTATGGTGCTAGGAATATTTAATGTACTGAGGCTATGTGTAGTGTTTTTGGAATTATCCCTGTAGTTGAAAGAACTAGTGCTATTTTTACTACACTGACTCGCCATTCCATCTACAACTCTATTTTGTTTCTAGTCCGTTATAGATTCATTCGGTTATCTATCTGTGGAATGTAAGTTAAGTGGAGTGTTCCGAGTATCAGCGAGTTGAAAAAATCACTAAAAAGGCAGAAATAAAAAACTAAAATAAAAAATAACCAACAACCCGCCTGCTAAGCATTAACTACTAGGCAGGTGGGTGGGACCCAAATTCAAGAATGTAACTCATTGCGAGGTACCTAGGTTGGTCCCGCCTGCTTAGTAGCAGTCGGGGTATTGATTATTTTCGTTTTTTATTGCCTTATCGTCACGGCCATGGTTCTTAAAAAATACTTTTGGCATGGTTGAGAGATTGTACTCGTAGTTAGTGACTCTTTGCAAAAATGATCTGTTCAAAAGATACGATCTTTTTTCGATTGGCGGCGCTATTGAATATCTTCTCCGTTCAAAAGTTGCACTTGAAAAACGAAGATATTCAGAAAGTTAACACAAGGCTTATTGGATTCTAGATTTAACCTAGGTATCCTTTTAACTGCCTGCTTAGGCAGGCAACATGATCTACGGAAAATTATCCCTCGCTCTGCGGAGGCGTCTTTCTATACATTTATTTGTTTAGTGACGTAATCGGTTGATTCAATGACGATGAGTTATTCGAACTTCTTCGACCTTATTTCCACGGCATACAGACGAATTTAACAGAAAAGCGTTACCCTTGAG
Source organism: Yponomeuta evonymella (assembly GCA_963969515.1). NCBI lineage: Eukaryota > Metazoa > Arthropoda > Insecta > Lepidoptera > Yponomeutidae > Yponomeuta > Yponomeuta evonymella. Next base: position 5,723,174 of record OZ018354.1, read on the forward strand.
CACCGGCTACCAAACATTCCATACTCATGTGGGGGCTTAGAGTTCAAACTCCATCATGCATGATAAACCATAATACAACTGTTTCGTATTGTGAGGTGATAAAACCGTCGAAACTTTTGCCAGCAGAGAGATCTTATTTTAATGTCCTAAGAATGAAATTACTTGTAATTGTTTCACCTGGTTGTGCAATAGTGTTCTCTATCTATCTAAGTTGAGGTAGGTCCGCATAGATTAAGGTGTGATACTTCTATACAGGTCCGGTTTTAAACCGGTTAGCAGGTAGGTAGATTTAGGAAGTCAAAAGGTCTACTGGTACCTAGACACAGTTGTTAATGTTATGAAGCCAATGTTGTACCTATGGCTATCCCAAAAATGCTGAGTTACTTAGTATTAACAGCTGTAAGCAGATGTATTTGTTTGGAATGTTTCCTCAAGGTCGTTTTTTTAACCCCCAACGCAACGTAGAGGGGTATTAGATAAGTTTGAAGCCTATTCTGTGTGTCTGTACGTTCCGTCGTATTAGCGCTATAACGGATCAAGCGATTTCGATGCGGGTTTTTAATTGAAAGCTAGATTGATCTAGATGGTTCTTAGCCATGTATGATGGAAATCCACTCAGCCGTTTATGGACATGGTCAACTGCCTGACGAAACGGTAAGAGATATGGGGATGGTGTTTTGACTAAAACAACGTACCTAAACCCTGGGCAAATTTAAGTGCGATGAAAGAAACAAAATGGCGGAAAATAATTGTCGCCAAAAATTTTGTTGCTTTTTTTAAATTTTATAGATAAAGAACCTACCTACACGGCCTGATATCGGTTACTTAAATTGATAATAAGTTCTACAGCCAGGATAAGATGATATACTTTCTCAACAAATCCGGACATCGCCTAAATATTTTTTTGATAGAGGATTTATATATCTTGATCTAACAAAGCATTGTTGGTTAGAGTTAACACCCTCGGCTACCATGGAAGGCGTTAGATCGATTCCCGCTGGAAGCCCGGCGGCCTCAAATGCTACGGATTTGTTTGTACTAATAGTCTCACTTTGGGAGCCTTTCTACGTTTGTGATATGATGCCTGGTTGCTATAGCATAGCACAGGGCGTTCCGGTATAAGACCGGGCCTAATTATTGCGCACCAAATCCTGTCGAAATCCTGACGGGTGCGATAGGGTTCCCGTTCCGTAGTCATCAAGGAAATAGTTCCGACATATCCGTTCGGCTATCTGTCTGTGTCTGTCCGCGGCTTAGCACAGAGACGTCTTTTACTAGAGCGCTGAAAATTGGCTTAGACATACATATTAATCAATCAGGCCGAAAAAATTGTAGGATAAAAGCTTAAAAAAAATTTCTTTGGTACCTCCGCTACCCCTAAATTAGGGATGCATTTTTTTGTCTCGCCGTCTCCACAGTGTGTTGTTGGATTGGTCGCTTAAAAAATACTGTGAGTGTATAATGAACTTAAAAGAAAACTTATCACGGCTAAGTAGGCTTTACAGGTTGACGAGTAATAGGCGACCTTATAAAAGGAAAACTTCGCACAAAATCCATTGAAAATTACTTCAATGAATTTGTTAGTTTCGGAAACCCCCTTTTCTACGGAACCCTACACTAAGCGTGGCCCGACACGCGTTTGGCCGGTTTTTTTGCATTCCTTCGCCCGCTACTGGATCATAAAATTGTTTGTAAACTCCGTACTTAGTAGAATAGTAGATTTTACAACAAGTGCACAAAACGAACCATTTTTATCGGAGACATTCAGCAATGTCGAGGGTAAAATGGTTTTATGGACGAGTTATAAACTCTGCTTTTCACTTCGATTGCGAGGAAATAAAACAGTAGTATAATTGATCAAATAGAAAAAATTTATATACGCACAAAAAAACAAGAGCTGTTTCCCGCCGCTTTATTTTTTTTAAATCTTATTAGGTTTGAGCTGCAGACCTATACAGCCTACTGTTAAATTAATTTTGCAATAGGTAATTTTCTTAAATGAATGAAATAACCTACCGTACTTGAATTTGAATTTTAATATCTTTTAGGTAGGTATGTCTTAAAAAACACATAAGGCAAATTAAAGTAAATATTATAAAATAACAAATATGAACTTGTATAGTCGCGGATTACCTAAATGGGAGGCAACTTACATGAACCAGCAGCAGATCTCCGAAGATGTGTGAGGCGCGTGGGATGCCGTGGGTGGGAAAACCTCCCTTCTCCGAAGATTACACATATAAATCCATAGGTGGTTGTGTTCTTATTAGTTAAAAATGTCACTCACGTAGAATTGCACAGAGAGAGAGCTCTTAAAGTATTTTTTATCGATTAACGGGCGCAGAACAAGTGCGAATCAACCGGTGGCGCGGTAGGGTTTTTTTATCACACAGAGGGCGCTGATTGCCCCGGAAGATTGCCTTGGGAAACACGTAGTATTGCTATACCCAAAAATCCACGCTAGAAAGCAGATCCTGTTAGGATCGTAAGAGAAGAATATTGAAATTGCGTTATTTTGCATTAAATGGAAATATACTAGCCTATTAGACAAAATGAAAAAAAAAAAGTAATAGTAAACTAAACCTGTTCCTCTACGGAACAGAACTTCTTATTGTGTTTGGCTGTAGGGCTCATTTTCTTTGCCTTAATACAGATACATTTATGAGTAGATACGTTAATGCACTTGTGCACAAAAAAAGATTTTGTGCGGCCTATATCCTACACAAATAAGTACTTTCAGAGCATGAGAAGTGAAAATTATATTACGGCAGGGTAGTATCACGCAAATTGATTTCCAGGAAAAATTTATACAGTCTTGTTAATAAAAACATGATGCCCAAAGCCCGTTTAAGTGGTCTGTGGTAAAGGGAACGACGTAACCACAGACTATTTAAACTGCATCTGAGGTGTGTTTTAGAGGAATCGTGTTTTTGATAAATAACACCGATAACCATCACTATTTAAAAGTTGATTGATAGAGAATTCGATTATTGTTTAAGCGCCTGCGCAATAACGCTGAGCACCGTTGCGCACCACGATAGCTTAAGTTATTTTAAGTCGGGAGTTTCTGTTTTTCTATTGTTGCATTCCAAGGATCATTCAGACATCCAAATATTGGATTTCTAAGTATTAAGGCGGTACAATAAAGAATATTGTATACCTTTTTCTGGTATACAATAAAGAATATTCTTATCTTATCTTCAGGCGGTTGGAGTATTAAAGCATATTTTTGAATTATTCAAAGCCATCAAGAAACAAGAAAGTCATAGAAGTTAAAAATTTAACTGCTTTAAAACGCGTCCGGCGAGGCTTGAACGACTTCGTCAATTGTCAAGAGTGTCGTCGTCAATTTTTCTATCTCTCCATAATGTCTTTCCATCAGTCCACAATGTATTTTATTTTATTTGTACTCTTGTATGGTAGTCCATTACGACGACGTGCGGGCCCCACAGCCGTAGAATAACTTATTATACCCACAGCTGCTCCACTCGAATGACAAAACGTGCATTTTCTTCGCGGCTTCAGATATCTCAATCACAGACCTCAATGTAGGTTCGCGGCGGCAGTGCCCGGACCCGTGATTGCGTTCATTCTACCGCAAACGCACCGCGCTCCACCGCAAGGCAGTTCGCGCTAAGCCTTACACCCCTAGAAGCGCAATCCGGGCGCTCCACGGGGGCCAACAAGAGTTTGGCAGTTGTTTGTTAGTGTTCAAAGTCACGTTCTACTGCACGGAGCTCTCGCAAATTCATTGATTATGACTGGCCGCGCTATAAACGATGCAGGCAAGATACATGAAAGAAAGAGAAGGAACAAAATATGTATACTAAGCACAGATTTATATATAATGAAACTCTGGAAATAGCACAGACTAATTTCGCAGCAGACACACACGAGATATGCCACTATCTACTGCCTAACAGAGGTATAATGAATATCATTGAAGGATTAGAGACCAAAGTGGCAGATTTTCCCAACGAAGATTGCGTTATTATACTCATAAGAGGCGAGGACTTTAAATTCACAAACGACTACCAAGAGTTAATTATCTCTATCAGAGAAATACTACAAAGAATCAACCACAGAAACGTTAGTATGCCTCCCCATTTACAAAGAAGGAAAAAAAAAGCAACATTTATCTAACTCAAGAATAGAGGAGATATTTAATAACCTACTCTACCTAGATATTATGCACATGAACACGTACATATAGTACCTAGATACTAATTTGAACTTAAAATACGATCATACCATGTTTCACCCAAGTAATGGAGCCCTAAAAACAAGGATGTTGGTAAAAAAGTACGACTTGAAGCCGATATTCCAAGACATAAAAACAACAATCAACATCATAAATAACTGATTCCGTACCCACTACGAAACCAACTTCTCTAGTGAGTCAAACCTTTTAAATTCAAATCTAAATAGAAAAGAGTGTTTTCGAGCCGACACAGACAACATAACATAGGTACTATACCAGAATCGTTTCTATATGTGGAGAATTATAATTGGCCTTCTGTATGTCTAAAGTTTTTTCATTGTTATGTGCTGTTAGTCTTCCTAATATTAAATTAAAAAAAAAATACAAGAAGCATACAAAACAAGCGCCACTTATTAGAAGCAGCCACAGAGGAATATAGTAATATTCAGTCACTATGTATGGATTACAACAGCAAAAAAAGATCTATTGCAGATTGAAGGATTCATGTTGGTAACGAGCTAGTGTCACTCTGATTATAAGGAGCGGTTTATACATATTTTAAATTCTATCTTCGAGATCTGTGCAAAAGAATTACCAAAAATAAATTTATTGTTAATAGCATTATATTGGCCTGATAATAAAAGGCATCGAAATATATTTAACGAATCACTTACAAAGCTACTGTCCCTTCTCATCATAGGCGGTGATTGCAATATTAACATATTGGAACAAAGGAATTTATCATCAGATTTACTGAATGTCATGAAAAGTTACAACTTTATACAAAACCCACTGGAGTAACTCAGATTCCTCATGTAGGTACCTATTTTGCTTGTTACTAGGTAGGTATATCTACTAAAACTCCCTTGTGATCCAAGAAAGCAAACTCTTTTACTTATGTAATGATTTTTGCATTCGGATTATGTTCGTTGTTAAAAACTAGGTCTATCAGGTCTCCTATAGACCACAATTATTCATTTATTGTTTTGTAATCTTTTTTAAATATTTGACATGATTTTCATAATATAAAAAATATTTTAAATGGCACTAAAACTAATTTTCTATAGTTAAGTAAAATTGCAAAATATCTTACGTTACACTAGACAAGGGAGCTCTCAAAAATGTGGCCAACTGTGACAAGGACGGGGTCAAAAAATCACGAAATTAGTGTGACGTACCTACTTTACGGATGACCCCTAAGTATTAGAACAGATTTCTGAATCTAACGAATTCGAGAATTACGAGAATTTCATATACCTAGGTAATTATTAACATTATTCCGGAATCACTCACCTGCTCGAATTTTCGTCCGAAGAGTCCAACCAAAATATATACCTATTTCATGATTTTTTTAATTACAAGAAAGTAAAATGTTTGCCCACTTCAATAAGTTAATTGCTAACTGACAACCGTCAACAGACCAGCACAAAATGTTAACGTACGGGAACTCGGGTGTTATTTAAATATAACACTTTATTGATAGAACATGTATTTTATTTAGGTATTTTAACCACCTCGCCCCCTTTATAGTTACCCTTTTCGGCAGCACCGTTCATTCAAGTTCTCTTACCGAAAGTAGATTTTTGCTGGAAACGTGCCATTAAAATCCACAGAAGCTTTATGCGATTATTTTTAACCATACTAATAATCATCAAAATATTAACATATTGTTAGGTCGTCAACAAGTTTTGTGATAACCTTTACATATTTTGGTTTGCAGTATCTTAGGAATAATGTGGCGGCGAACTGTAAAAATTAACTTAAATATTGATTCATCATCATCATCATCATTCAGCCACAAGAAGTCCACTGCTGGACATAGGCCTCCTCAATGGATTTCCAAAAAGACCGGTTGGAAGCGGCCTGCATCCAGCGTCTTCCTGCCACCTGGATGAGGTCATCTGTCCATCTTGTGGCTGGTCGTCCTACGCTGCGCTTGCCGATATGTGGTCTCCATTCGAGTACTTTTCGGCAAATATTGTTTACTTTTTACTATAGTAGCAGGAAGTGGCAGGAAGACGCTGGAAGCAAGCCGCTTCCAACCGGTCTTTTTGGAAATCCATGGAGGAGGCCTATGTCCAGCAGTGGACTTCTTGTGGCTGAATGATGATGATGACGATAGTAAAAAGTAAGTATTATTATTATAACTCCAGCTTCCGTCGTAGACCGCCCTTGCATGAAGCTGAATTGTTTGGTGGCTAGTTGATAAATTATTGAAGTGTCTGTAAGTAGTTGACCTAGTTTGCTCAATACCGGTAGAATCGAAACAATACAGTCGAACAAAAAATAGCGACCACACGGAAGACCATTGTCTTTGAAAATACTTTTAGCAACGCCTGACGCTGAAGAGTCTAAAGGAGCCATCGTTACAATAAATTGGATGATTTGTAAAAACTGTTTAAAATCGTGGGAATGTCTTCACTTAAAGTTATAAATTTATCATCTATTTTAAGTAAAAATTCGCAGTGTCCTGATCTGCTTGTACCTGTTTTTTTGCTTATAATAGTGAAAATTGTTTTAATTTATTAGAAAATGCGTAAATTTTAGATTTTATAGGCTCAATCAAGCTTAACCTCATCAAATGACGTTGCCACTAATGAAGAATTCCAGAAATTTTATGTCTGGACACGTTAATAATAAGAAACCTAAAGACAAATTACTTATTTATAATAGTCCCACGATCATGCTTCCTCGTGCTTACATATAGCACCTTAACCTGCAATGAACAAAAGATATAGGTAGTTAAAGATAATAAAGACGAATGACATGACAAAATAGGGAGAATCGAATTCAACCAGTTACCATGTAAAATGCCGTACCGTCCCTTCCCATTGAAGTGGTGGCCGACTGACTGAGGTGCGGGGAACGTCAATTCAAACAATAACGTTTCAAAAGCATTTTGTTTTTCCAAAATATTAAAACTAATAATGTTGCCGCTAATTATGTTTATTTTTGGACACAATCTTCGGCTAACTTCCAGTTGGAGTTGTTTGTTATTTTTTTACGTAAAACATTTTTTATCAGTCTATAAAAAAACATTTGTAAACATAATTCGATAAATCCTAGCAGTGATTTTTAGGTTCCGTACCAAAAGGGTAATACTAAGACTCCACTGTCCATCTGTCTGTCTGTCTGTCTCCAGGCTGTATCTCATGAACCGTGATAGCTGGACAGTTGAAATCTTCACAGACGATGTATTTCTGTTGCCGATATAACGACAAATACTAAAAACAGAATAAAATAAGTATTTAAGTGGGATTACCTTACAATAAACGTAATTTTTTGCCGTTTATTGCTCGATATTAATAACGGCAACAGCTAGAAAGGTACGAAACCCTTTGTACGCGAGTCCGACTGGCACTTGGCCGGTTTTTATAGACCGGTAGAATGAAACAGTGACAAACTTACAAAAGGGGCACGCCAAATAATGACGTTTTTGGAAGTTATTTTAAAAAAATTCTTATACACTTGATTCAAACCCAAAATCATTAGTTTACGTCGTCAAATGAAGACATTTAGTTTTGAAGTACTTTAATGTTGAAAATGTGTTGTGTATAATGTTGTATGAAAAAATAAAAAGTATATGTAAACAAAAATAGACCTGGAGGTCCCTTAAGTAAACAAAATTATAATATTATAAGCATGCGATCTTAACCAGTTTTGATTCTTAGTATCTGAGACTTAGTATTGGTTACAGTAAAATAAAAGTATAAGTATGAGCCATTTTAACTTAATTGTATTTGAGCAATAGGCTACCCGCCTCTTTTTTAAATTCTTTACTTTACTTACTTTTTTATAAACATAAACATTTACATACAGGCACATACATTGCTTCTGGCCCCACACTAGGATACCCTGTGTCGTGGGAACCAGAAACAACGACATCACAAACATGTAAACATCCAAGACCTGGTTTCGTTTAATGTAACTGTAAAAATATCAAATGTCTTGCAAAAAGTCATTAAAACATTTAGGGCTGCGCCTGAAAAGCTTATTATGAGCGTGTTGAGTGCGAACTATATGAGTATAAAATAATTGCCCAGAACGTGACGAGATGCGAGGTACTCTAAGTGATATTTTTTCTAAAAGTGTGGAGGAGTCGATATTGTTATTTAACAGTTTGAAAAGAAATGTGACATCAATGAGTTCACGTCGACTGCTAAGTGTCGGTAGGTGATGGCGCTCTCCACTCGTCGCATAATCAAGAAAAGAGTTTTCAGTTCGAAATTCCAGTGCTTTGAGAAACTTGTGCTGTATCCTCTCAATGCGGGTTTTGTGACATGCGTACTGAGGACTCCATACAACAGAGGCAAACTCTAAGATGCTACGAACAAAAGCAAAATAAAGCACTTTATAAGTAGAAGCGTTCCTGAATGGTTTGCCCAGGCGAAGGATCATACATAATTGTTTAAAGGCTTTTGTGACTATGTGATCAATATGAAGGTTAAAATTCATTTTCGTGTTCAGTATGACACTTAAGTCTCGTATCTCATATACGCGATTTATGTTTTTTCCGAATATAGAGTAGTTGTTTATTATTTAATGGGAGATTTACATCTCGTAAAGGAAATAACATAACATTTGTCCACGTTTAGCATCAAACTAATGTCCTCGCAGAAAGTACAGAAATTATTTATATCAGATTGGAGTGTGATGCAGTCGGACTCATTGTTAATTATTCTATACAATTTGGTATCGTCTGCGTAAAGAAGAAAGTTTGATGAATTAATATATTTATTCAAGTTATTAACGTACAGGGAGAAGAGAAACGGTCCTAAGTGTGATTTGGATGTATAACCCTTTAACGAAACTGCCTGGCATTGGTTCTCGGTGTAGGACTCTATCCATCGAAAGAGATCCCCATGCATAACAGTTGATAACTTACACATTAGTATGGAGTGCTGTATTTTATCAAAGGCCTTTGAGAAATCTGTGTAAATGGTGTCAACTTAAAGGCCTCTGTCAAGCACGTCTATCACACGATCAGTAAAGGTTACTAAATTTGTGTCTACACTTCTGCCTTTATAAAAACCATGCTGTTGAGATAAAATAAAGTTAGACAGGGCAGAAGTTAACTGTTCTGTAATTATTTTCTCAAATAATGTACCAAAAAGGTAGAGCTTTGAGATAGGTCTATATTTGGTAATGTCATGTTTATCTCCTCCTTTAAATACTGGAGTAATTAAAGCTCGCTTCCAAATAAGAGGGAATGTTCCGTCTTTCAATGATTTTTCAAATAAGAGAGTGAGAGGAGAAGACAGTAGTTTGGCGCAATTTCGAATGAAAACTGGTGAAATACCATCGGGCCCAGCACCTTTATTAATATCAACAGACTTAAGATGTTTGAAGACAATATCAGAGTTGATATTTATAGAGGAAATGCTGTAAGCCATATTCTCGGGGGCGGGGACACTAGAGTCAGTGGAATCAGTGTTAGAATCGAATACGGAGTGGAAAAAATTTTTAAACATGTTACTAATATCTTCACCGTCAGTAGATGTGCTATTTTTATAATACATAAAGTTAGGAACTTCATTTGAGCATTATTATTCTTTATAAATGACCAGAAGTACTTGGGTGATAATTTAATTTTTTGTTCAGCATAGCTCACATAATTAGTGTAACAAGATTTTTCTACCTTCTTATGCCTTGCTCGTAAGAGCTGGAAGGTCTGATAATCTAAGGGATTGCTATACTTCTTCCATAAGGTGTGAACTTACGATTTTCTTTGTCCAGCTTTATCAAGGGGATTGTGAACCACGGTGGGTAACCTGTATTGCCAGAAGCCCTTCGAAGAGGAACATTTAGTGTTATTTGATTATTAATACATTCATAAAAGTAGTCAGTGGCTTCATTTGTATCCATTTCTTTCATTACACACCAATTTATATGGGAGAGATAACTGTTAATTATATCATAGTCTGCAGCGTGAAATGATGGGCGTAAGTTCGACATTACCTTAAGGGGAGATCTGTAGGGAGCGCTAAGCGTTATATCAAGTGACTTATGATGAGAATCTTCCTTGGTGAGAGGATGTAAACAGTGCGATATGGCACATTCAACATTAGAAAAAACTAAATCCAGTAAACGTTTGTTAGAATTTTTACAAAAGTTGTGTTGCTTAAATTACTTTCAGTCATAAAATCCTTTAAGGAACAAACCAAACCATTGTCGCTGTTGCCTATACAAACCTGTCCGATATTATGTAACCACGAAGAAGCATAATAATGGGACTACTGTAAATAAGTAATTATTCTTTAGGTTTCGTATTATGAACATGCCCAAACACTGGAATTAGTGGCACCGTCATTTTAGGAAGTTAAGCTTGATTTGAGCACATAAAATCTAAAATATTCAAATCTTCTAATAAATTAAAATAATTTGTACAATTATAAACAAAGAAACAGGCACCACCAAATCAGGAGACTGCGAATTTTTACTTTAAATAAATAATAAATGAAATAACTTCAAATGAAGACATTCCCAAGAATATTTTGAGGAGAATAAAATTAAGTATACTGGCGATCTTAGTACACTCCGATGAAAACAACCGATTTAAGTAGAGTCGGACCGTGCTCTACTCATCTTGGCTGACTTACTGATGGTGCCAATAGTAAAATCCTGCGACTTGTAAGAAAAAGTGAAGTGGGGTTTTATGAAGCTATGGAAGTGTTGTGAAATGTATGGTTTCCAGTAGCTTTACGAGTAAATTAGTACTCTGTCCGAGCGTACTATGATCGTGAAAACCCGGCTTTATCGAACCTTTGCTTTGCGATTTTTTCACTTGGTCTAATTCTCACAAATATTCATCATCTTCATCATCAGCCATTTGACGCTGACTGCAGGACATAGGCCAACTTCGTGGTTTTCATAACCATGAGAGGTTTTGCCATAATCGCCACGCTTGGTAGGCGGGTTGGCGATCGCAGTATGCGGTTGGAATCTCAGGAAGACGCTGCTGCCCGTCTCCTGGTAATTGATTTCCTTAGGCGCCTTCTACGACATCCACGGAAGGAAATGGAGTGATGCTATTCTTAATCCGGCGCCACACGGAGCACAAATATAAGAACCTCGAACTCTTATTTTTCTTACTTATAGTGTTAGAATGATATTGTATGATATTAGAATCTGAGAATAGACCACAAAAAATACAATACAGTATGTGTTAGCTTTTCCCTCAGAAAAATCACAAAAAGTAGAAAAATCGCTGCAACTTGAAACCAACGAAAAACGGTAAACATTTTGTTTTCTTTTGACATCACTTTGTATTTTATTAATAAAATACAAAGTGATGTCAAAAGAATTATTCTAAATTTCACCATTGTACTCACTTACTTCATGTGATCCTTTTGTGTTTTTCTATTCAATGTTTTGTGATGTCTTTAGGGTTCCAAACCCAAAGGGTGCCAAACGGGACCCTATTACTCTGCCTCCGCTATCTGTCTGTCTGTCCGTCCGTCCGACCTTTAAAGGTCTCTCTATCTTTGGAACCGTAATAGGTAGCCAGTTGAAATTTTAACAAAATATGTGTTATTATGGCGAATTACCTAACAAATAATGTCATTTTATAATTAATAAAAAATAAGGGGGTCTCCATACAGCAAACGTGTTGTTTCGACGTATTTAGGGTTCTGTACCTCAAAAGGAAAAACGGAACCCGACTGTCCGTCCGTCCGTCTGTCTGTCAAGAACTTTTATCTCGGGAACGCGTTTAGGTATTAAGTTGAAATTAAAACTATGTACTAAGGTTTGCAGTCCCTTGAAGCTGTGAAAAAATAATAATTCTAAGGTAACGTAAAAAAAAATTACCGCCGTTTATGCCGCAAAAAACGTATGTTTAGACACTCTCAAGGGAATCAAAATTTATAGGGTACTTTCGGTTGACCTAGAACTATGAAATTTGGCAAGTAATATCGTCGTTTACTACAAGTACAGGGAAAAAAATTAAAATAATACATTTGTAATTGAATCATAAAAAAATGTCTGCAGTTCGAGAAAAACTTGGAAATATTGCGAGACTACAAATTTGTACGATGGGTAGTGAGCGAGTCGGACTCTGCCTACCGAGGGTTCGGTACCACAGCCTTGCCAAAGTTCTCACCGGCCAGCATACCAACAAATGCATCGTACAGCTTGTCAAAGCCTTCGGTCACATGCTCCTTGACCTTGAGCTGTCCCGACTCGATCCACTTGATCAGCTCGAGGAAGGCTACGTCCCATTTATCCACCCACCGGGATACGATGAAACCTTCGACCTTCAACTGCTTGAAAACCAAAGACGGTTGCAAGAGCGAGGCCTTAGGCAACTTCAAAGGATCCTCGTTGTATGAGCTGATGCTCCCACACACGGAAACGCGTCCGAACTCGTTCATTTGGCTCATTATGATGCTGCTGATCTCTCCGCCGACATTATCGAAGTAGCAGTCGACGCCCTTAGGCGCGGCCTCTTTCAGGGCCCTGGCAATGTCCACCTTCTTGTAGTTTAACGCCTTGTCGAAACCCAGGTCCTTTTCGAGCCACTGGACTTTGTCGTCGGAGCCGGCGAAACCAATCACTTTGCAGCCCTTGATCTTGGCGATCTGTCCGACCAGGGAGCCCACAGCGCCCGCCGCGCCGGTCACCACGACTGTCTCACCGGCTTTGGGTTGGCACAGCTCTAGAAAACCGAAGTAGGCGGTCGCTCCGGGCATGCCGACGGCGCCGACGCCGACGGACGGAGAGAGGCCGTGCAAGTCAGGCAGCTTGTACGTCACGTCCACGATGTGGTTGCTCTCCTTGCCTCCTAAAACAACGTAGTCAACCCATCCCTTGTGGGAGACCGCCCGAGAGCCGACAGGGTACTGTGAGTTCTTGGACTCTTGGACCACTCCCACCTGGAAGCTGAACTGATCGTATGGGACGGGGCTGACTCCGTTGTGGTAGCGGAGATAAGGGTCCACGCTGATAAACTCTGTCTTCACAAGAAACTCTCCATCTTTAAGCGGCGGTGTCTCGTACTCGACCACTTCGAAGTCATCCCTCTTCGGGAGTCCTTGGAAGCGTTTCTTGCAGACGTACTTGCGTGCCTTCACCATGGTTCTGCGGCTGGGGTCTGGATGCTTTCCACACTGTAAACAAAGAGGGTGTTGATAAGGTTGGTCAATGATTGACAATTTCCGGTCTACGAGTATACCTACGACAATTTTGTGTAATTAAAATGGTTATGGTACCCGTATTTCAAGTCAGTCTTATGAGTTATAACCCGTTCTTTTGTTGCCATTTCTTGAGATATACATTACACTTGTTTCCTTAATTGTTGTCTTCTGTCGATAGACTAGTTAACATAATTAATTAGTAACCAAGTGCTTCGACGCCCGCCGGCCGGCCAAACATCATCATCAACCCATTATGTCCCCACCGAGGGGCACGGGTCTCTTCCCTGAGGAAGGTATAGGCCATACTCCACCACGGGGGCTAAGTCCGGATTGGTGGAGGCTTGTAGACTAGTGGCTCGTCTACTGTCAGAGGTTGTCAAGCCGCCCTAAGGCCTCTGACTTGGCTTAACGACTGCCATCTATCGACGGCAGCCGGCACCAACAGCTCGTTAACGTGCCTTGCGAAGCACGGAACCGCTCGGAAAAATGCCACTAGCGTTAGGCATAGACGGCGACCCATCCATGCACTGAACGCGCCCTGTGTTGCTTAACCTTCGTGATCGTTTTAAGATCAATCAGGCGGCCCGGGCTACGAGCGAGCCAAACATGATGGCAGGTATTTATTTATTTTTAAATGCTCAAGAATGTTAGTAGTGTTTCCTTAAATATTTAATAGATATCATGTAGAACAGGTACCGTGTTGTGAAGTTATAGTAGCAATACCACTCGCTAACGGTGAAGGAAAATATCGTGAGGAAACCTGAGTGTCTGAGCTATTCACATACCTCAGCGCTTGAAATCTCCAATCCGCGGCATACTCTCTCCCTGAGAGAAGGCCTGTGCCCTGCAGTGGGACCTAATAGACTGCTAATGTATGTATGTAGAACGACCTTCAATTCGTACAATACAAATACTTAAGTACCTAACTAATAATACATACAGTTTATCTGTTGTATAAACAATATGGAGATAAACCGTAAGGTAGACATTGGTTTTCGACAAAACATACATTTCATCTAACGATAAAACAAGAATCTGCAGTACTAGAAAGTAAAAAAAAATCTAGCAGAATTCTGATACCAAAAAAAAGCGTGTACTTACATCGAAGGACACACACTGACTAAAAAAATTCTGCCAGAAACACATATTATCATAGCGCGACGTGAGGTAGGTAGTTTGGTGGAAGCAAAAAAAAACGGCCAAGTGCGAGTTGGACTCGCGCACCGAGGGTTCCGTGCTAGCGCTTGGCTGTTTTGTATTATTTGTTGTTAGAATATATAATAAGTTCTACAATCACGCCAAGTTTGATTCCTGTATGTATTACCGTTTTTTACAATAGAGCATAAACAAAAAAGCCGGACAAGTGCTTTTGCACTTAAGGTTTAGAGTCAAGAACAAAGTAATAAGTTATTGATTGCAAATATTTGCTAAGGGCTACTTCGTGTACTTTAAAGTAGTTAATTTAATGATTATAAAGAATACCACAGTATGAAGTGAATAAATCAAGAAGTTATTAAATTATTAAATGTTGTACCTATTCCTCTATACGGAGTTGACACAAATCCAACAAATCAAAGATCATAAAATCAGTTTCGAAACCCGACTTTGTTCTATATCCAATATATAAAAAAATCGTGTCACAGTGTCTGTTATTGAACTTGTTATAAGGCCGCCATACCTACGTGACGTCAATGAATACTCGTGGACGCAGTGGCGCAACACCGCCGTTGCTTTCAATTGAAAAAAACACAGGATAATATGTTTAATTTTAAGCGCGGACTTTCGATACTCGCGTTCCTACAGGATTCCAAATTTAAATATTAATAATTTTAAGTAGGTGTAAAAAATATTTTAATTTGTATTGCTTAAGTATAGGCTAGTAATGAAAAATGTAAGTTTTAGACCTCGAGGGGTCACAGCGTTAGCCGCCATCTTGAATTGAAGGTGCCAAAATTTGTTATTTTGTACACAAGACTTCAACAGTTGATTTTATGAGAAAAATGTCTATGGGCAGTAGAAAGTTAACGAAATTTTAATTATTTTTTTAGTCGTATTTATTCTGTACGTCGTAAAGATAAAAAGTTACAAGCGGTGGAAAAATTCAAAATACAACTATACAAAATACAACTCCAATTTGACCTCGCTAATATCTACAGAATTAAATATCTTCGGCATTCGATAAAAATATAAAAAGACATTCGATACCTTAAGCCTCAAATTACTACTAGAAAAATTTAAAAGTATAGGTATCACCGAAAAAGCTTACCAAATGTTCGAGTCGTACCTGTCAAACAGACAACAAAAAGTTTAGATAGGAAACATTGAAAGTGATCCTCAAAACATTATTTGTGGTCAATACTAGGGCCGCTCCTCTTCCTAATCTATGTTAACAATATCTCAGAGGTGGATCTCCATGGATCGATCACATTGTACGCAGACGATACCTGTCTATTTTACTATAGTAAAAATATCAACAAACTCATCAAGGAAGCACAAACCGATCTAAATAAACTATCAGAATGATTTAAAAGCAATTTTCTGACAATTAACACATCCAAAACTTCCTGTATGATTTTTTCAGCCAAAAACAAGAAAATTCCCGATCATGAACCGTTGCTAATAAATGGTGACGTCTTAGGTAAATCGAATAAGGAGAAATATCTTGGTCTGCTCCATGGTCTAAACTCACATGGAAGGTATAGATCGAGCTAATTATATTAAAATTCAAATCACTCACCGGCGTCGCGGGTTCAAGTCCCGGCATGGGTGGAATTATTAACTATTAAATAGGTTTTTAAAATTGTCCTCAGCAAGGGTTAGTGCAACAAAAAGGATATAAACTGGTGGCTTACTAAGTCGCGTCCGCTATACCATCTATAATTCCCTTGTGGAACCCCATATTGAGTATTTAATAGAGATATGGGACTCAGCGGCTGACATACCTACATATAAATGATTTACAAATAGCTCAAAATAAACTCATTAAAGTACTTTTCTGTTACATTTTCTTACACCTACACGAACGATATACCAAGACACAAAACTCATGAACATTAGGCAATTGTATATCTATCAAACATCTTCTTATTTATAAAATTACTCACAAACTTATCTAATCTAATATAGAATTCAATGCAAAGCACCACATATATCAGACTCGTACTAAAAATCACTTAAAGTTTTTGCACCACAAACCCAATATGGAAAAAGGTCAATTCTGTTTGAAGGAGTACAATTGTCTAACAAACTACCGAAAGATAGGACTGATTTAGATTCACTTTGAAAATTTAAGTTCCGATTTAGATCGTTTGTTACAATCTAATACCTAAAAGGTATGGGGTGTTGCATGTTCATGTTTGTATTTACTTAGATTATAGTCCTGTTTTAATCATTTTAACTGAATGAAATGTAATTCGTTCTTATGAGAAATTAATATACTTAAAACCCAAAAAACCTATAATTAGGTATCTATTACAAACAAATGTGTTCTTTATGTGCCGTCTCCTATTTGAGGTGGGCAATAAAGGCTACAACTAAACACAAAATATAAAAACAAACAGTGAGTAGCTAAGTATACAGAAAAAGTATATTAGTAAGTACTAAGTGTAAAGAACTTTGGCACTCTATTTCACCCTCTTAGGGATTGAAAATTGAAAAACCGTTAAATGCGGTTTCCTCAGTTGTATTGAAGTACCTACCTACAGTAGTATCAATTTTCATATAAATCTGACCATTAATATTTTACTGTCCATACAAACTTCGATACCCCTTTTCACTCTCTTAGGGGCTAGATTGAAAAACGATGAAATAGGTGTTTCATAAATTGTTTTGAATTTTATTTGTAGGTACTAAGTTTTAACAAGACCCGACCACAAATATGCTACTCTCCTTACATACTTTGGCACCTGTTTTAGCCCTTTTAGGAACCACCTTCTTGTAGTTCAATGCCTTGTCGAAACCGAGGACCTTTTTCAGCCACTGGACTTTGTCGTCAGAGCCGGCGAAGCCAATCACCTTGCAGCCCTTGATCTTGGCGATCTGTCCGACCAGGGAGCCCACAGCGCCCGCCGCGCCAGTCACCACAATCATCTCACCGGCTTTAGGCTAGCAGAGCTGCAGAAAACCGAAGTAGGCAGTCGCTTCGGGCATGCCGACGGCGCCGACGCCGATAGACGGAGGGAGGCCGTGCAAGTCAGGCAGCTTGTGCGTTGTGTCCAGAAAGTTGCCGCCAGCCTTCCCTCATAAAACGACTTAGACTGCCCATCCCTTGTAAGAGACTACCCGAGGGCCAACAGGGTATTGCGAGTTCTTGGACTCTTGGACCACTCTCGCCTGGAAGCTGAACTAGTCGTATGGGACGGGGTAGCGTCCATTGTATACGCTGATGAACTGTGTCTTCACCAGAAACTCTCCGTCTTTAAGCGCTGGTGTCTTGTAGGTACCTACTCGACCACGTCAAAGTCATCCCTCTTTGGGACTCCAAACACGTGTTTCTTGCAGAGGTACTTACGTGCTTTTACCATGGCTATACAGCTTTCGAAAGGTAACACCCTCGGATACCATGGAGGGCGTTGGTTCGATTCCCGCTGGAGGCCCAGCGGCCTCAAATGCTACTGATTTGTACAAATAGCCTCACTCTGGGAGTATTTCTATGTTTGTGATGTGCTTGACTGGGTACCATAGCATAGCTCAGGGTAATCCGGTTTAGGACCAGCACAGGATGTGGTGCTACTGAAACCCCTCAGGGATGAAACTTGAAAAATCATTGTAAGTCATCATCATCATCATCATCTTCAGCCCGTCGATATCCACTGTTGGACAAAGCTCTCTTCATGAGTCAGCTGTCTTTTGTGGCAACGTAGATACACCACAGGCTACATCTATGGTCCTGTTTTATTTATTCGTTTTGTCTGTTGTGTATTTAGTTTTCTTTCTGTTGTTGTGCATATTATGTTACTTATGTGCTTATTTTGTTTCTGTGATGTATCTTGTTGGTATAATAAATGTCTTTCTTCTTCTTCTTCTTCTTAAAGCGCCTTTCGCTTCTGTTTTGCGCTGTTCTTCTCCAGGTCTTCCCTACTGCCTTGTCGATGTCGTCGCGCCGCCTGGCTGGGGGTTGGCCTACACTTCTACGTCCGGTCCCCGGTTGCCATTCCAGTAGTTTGCGACATTTTGCGACATGGACAGGTCATGTTTGTCGCAGAGAGAATGAAAGATGGAATCATTGTAGGGTACGTCGTAAAATTTGTGTTCGTAATAAACGTAATATGAAATAAATGTAGTATAAATTTTTCAAGAGACACTTAATTCTCTTTACAATTAAGTAGGTACATTTTCATGATTAGGTATTTTTACCATATTTTTACCCTCTAATATCACTGTAAGCTTAAGCCGTCTACGCATCTGGGCTATGCGTTGATAGGGTATCATCCTTGGGTATAGGTACAAAACGTTTTATGTTTATAGGTACATGTCATTAGTATTTCATAGATTACCAACTTTTCCTTTTCATATTATTAACATAGTTTTAGAAGAAACGCCCCACGATTTTTGACCACTGAACATTAGGAGACTAAGAAATTATTTTTAACTTTTAGTGCATTATCAACAAAACAGTGTTTATTTAAAATAGGTAGGTAGTTTTCCCACGTTTACGTTTAGATTTTACTCTATAATTATATACTACTCGTATCGGCAGTATAGGTACGGAATGTATGAAGAAGGGCATTAACTAATTAATCATGATTTATGGAATTATCGTCTTTTTGGTTTATCGGCGATTGCCGATCTAAAACAATAAAGTAGCAAAAATTACTCACCCATATACCTAACTTACTTGCTTACGTTCTTATTTATAAAAAAAAAATGCGTGCCTGCAACGACTAATGAATGTTGATGAAGCGAAGGATCGTGGCAAGTGGCAGTCCTTAATCTCTGCCTAGTGCCTACCCCTCTGGGATACAGGCGCGAGTTTATGTATGTACGTACGTGTTATAAAAAAATCAAGTAACGCGTCTTTCAGAGGTACTTTCAGTAAAACGCCGTATAGTGCTTAGTTATAACTTTATGATTTACAAAAACTTCTCGCTAAAATAAACGCTTATAAATGAATGGGGATGGCAATGGCAACACGAAACTAATTACAGATGGCGCCACCGAGATGTGCCCCGACAATGTTTGTCAACACGAAACTAATTACAGATGGCGCCACCGAGATGTGCCCCGACAATGTTTGTTTTGTTTTATAAGTGTTGCTTATTTTCGCATTTTTTCATGTAAATTCAACATAAAACGTGAAATGCTTTTCGCTGAAAAGGGAAAGCTATAGTTTATACCAACACTTAAAAACCGGCCAAGTTTCCGTATCAGTACCGGTTCCGTACCACTATCTATACAACATTAGACACAAAGATCGAGAAAAAACGGCAATAAATCAAGTTTGTTGTTTGGGAGCCCCCACAGCCCCCCTTTAAATATTTATTTTATTTTAATTTAATAATTTATTTTTGAAGCGAATATAGAACTATATATTCTGTGAATATTTCAAGCGTCTACCTGTTGCCGTTATTAATATCGAGCAAAAAACGGCAAAAAATTTACTATTTCTACAATCATACTATTTCTACATGAACTCTCTTAACTTTATTCCAGTTGGGAGACGAAGCAGCTTTATGAACAAAAAATGATGCTGGAGACTACTACTTGAAGGTCCCTATCACCAACAACTAAATTGTCCTAACACAAGTACCTATTGATAGTCCTATTACAAGTATCTCTGTTCTGTGATTGATGTCTATTCAGATCTGCCCAGTTCAATGCTATAGGCTGGCTCTGGGGAATTAAGTAAGCATGCTTACCTAGGTATTTTGAGATACGGGCTTATGCCCAAAGAAATGCGTGTTACAATGTATGATTATGAATTTATGATGTAAAACCGATATTTGCAAGTATCCAGGAACATTGTTTTACTTCACTTACCTACAATTGCAGCAATAATAGTTGGCTTTACATTTGCTAAATGGGTTGAATCATTGATATCAAGGCTTGCATTTCTCGTTTTTAGTTAATTTTAGGTTTAACAGCCTAGGTACGTAAACAATGCCTCCGTTTTCAACGAGTGTGAAAGATGCGGACCTGAAAATAAAGAAGAATGATAAAACATACCTTTTAACTGTGATTCTAAATTTATTTCATTAGTATTATTTGTATTTACCTGCATAGCAATATTTTTTTGGTATTAATTTGTTTACTAGAATAATAACCTATAAACTTCTTGGCAATCGATTTACTTCCTCCTAATTATTTAGGTTAGGACGCAGAAAATGCGTAGGCACTGATTTTTTTTTAAAAAGACACTAGTTACACATATCTCCGGGTTTTATATAATTACAAATAGGTATTGTCCTTTTCCCATACAAATAATCAAGAAAACGGGACATCCACCATTTCGAATTTTTTGACACTTGCCACCCCCCTACACAGGTTCTGTTGATGTCAAAAAACGCTTTTGTTGCTGCAATGATGAGTCAATCAATTCTTCATAGTCTATGGTCAAGTCTTTTCAAGTTTCAAGTCTATATTTTTTTATAATATGATACCTACGACCTACATATTATTTCTTCACGTTCGTTTTATCAACAGACTGTTAACTACGAATAGATCCTCGATTGCAGGAAACAAAATCAGAAAATAAACGACCACCGCAAAGTTCCTTTGACATGACAACAAGGTTTTTGTTTGACAGTCTGTGCTCTGATTTGTGCTGTGCTATGCTTATCGGACATTTAATCGCGACTTTAGGTTATGGAAGGTTTGTGCCGGAAGTAACACGGAGATAGATAGTGAACACTTTATTGTACATAAAAAATCAAATGGCACAGATATTTCTTATTTTTTCTGATGTTTCAGATATATAATAAATCATAATTTTGCTTAAGACCAGTTTTAAGACCAAAATAAGTGTAACTGAGGAGTATTTTAGTGGAATCGTTTTTTTTAATAATTGTTTTTGTGTTGGTTTGTGGAGTTACTAAGCAGTAACTACGCCTACGTATTAAAAATTATGATATTTTGAAAGTGAAAGTGATGTAGCGCGCCCGTATGCATAATTAGGATGCAGAGCCGTGGACAAAACAATATTTAATAGATAATATTCCAAAAGAAAACAAAACATTAACTTAACATAAATAGTGTACTATGTAAACATCTTTTTTACACTAACTAATAGGAACAACATAAATCTTAGACCTTGACAACGGCCTTACCAGTGTTCTCGCCAGCTAGCATACCGATAAACGCATCGAACAACTTGTCAAAACCTTCCGTCACGTGCTCCCTGGTCTTCAGCTGTCCCGACTTTATCCACTGGATTAGCTCCACAAACGCCTCGTTCCATTTAGACACCCACCTGGACACCACGAAGCCTTCCATCTTCAACTCTTTGAACACAAGAGAAGGCTGGAGAATTGAGGCATTAGGCATTTGCGATGGATCTTCATTGTAAGAACTTATTGCGCCACAGACGGATATCCTTCCACGCGGATTCATTTGACTAATTATAATGCTGCTTATTTCTCCTCCGACGTTGTCGAAGTAGCAGTCAACTCCTTTAGGCGCGGCTTCTTTCAACTCTGTGGCGACATCGGCCGTCTTGTAGTTCAATGCTTTGTCGAAGCCAAGCTCCTCTTCCAACCACTTCACCTTGTCGTCGGAACCGGCAAATCCTATCACTCTGCAGCCTTTTATTTTTGCGATCTGACCTACTAAAGAGCCTACTGCTCCTGCTGCCCCGGTGACTACGACCGTCTCACCGGCTTTGGGTTGGCACAGTTCCAGAAAACCGAAGTACGCTGTCGCTCCAGGCATGCCAACGGCACCAACTGCCAATGACGATGGTAGTCCCTTCAAGTCTGGGACCTTGTACACCGCATCTATAGCGTTGCTACTGGTTTCGTTGTTCAAGATGACGTAGTCGCACCATCCTTTGTGGGAGACGACTTTGCTTCCAACGGGGTATTTAGGGTTCTTAGAGTCGATGACTGATCCGACTTGGAAACTGTACTGGTCGTATGGGACTGGGCGATTTTTGTTATATGCACGCAGATAGGGGTCCACACTAATGAACTCCGTTTTTACAAGGATCTCGCCGTTCTGAATTGGTGGAAGTTCGGTCTCTACGAGTTTGAAGTCGTCGCGTTTAGGCACGCCTTGGAAGTGCTTTATGCAGACGTACTTGCGTTGCCTGACCATGTCGTCTCGTTTTGTGACTTCAGCTGGAAATTTAGGAAATTGATATTGAAACCAGAGGAACAGTTCATCTTAATCTTAGTATATATATATATATATATATATGAAAAACGTTGAATTTCACAATAACACGTAATAACATAAAGGCCAGCAGAGGTCCTGCAGCAGTCGACAGGAGGTCAACCTTTACATTTTTGTTGTACAGTCCTACTAACGTAACTGCGAAGAGCTCGTGTGTAGAGGTTGATGTGCTGTCGAATGTACTACGCAAATAAATCAAAAGAAAAGTCTACAATTAAAAAACCACTGACTTCGACAAATATTTTTAATATATTAACACCACAAAGGCTTGACGCGTTTGTAAAAGCGAATTGGAAGCGGCAATACATTAAAAACATCTGTCAAAGTCAGGGTTTTATGCCCTAACAGAATCTGGGGCCTGAAAGATAGCGTTATGACACTTACGTAAATAAATAGGTGATTCAGTTCTTCTTGCCGTCGATCAAATGATTCGACACTAACCTATATCTATATACATATACACGAGAATATCCGATAGATGATACGGTTTACGCAAGGTGCCTACTAACTTATCTTTTATGACGGTGTATATCAGTGATGGCGAACCATGGGCACGCGTGCCATTGATGGCACGTGACATAGTAATAATTCGTCGAATTCTTATTTTTCGATGTGTGTAATTGTCCAAATGATTATCTGGACGAACTCTTTTTTATGAAAATCCTTAATTTTACTAATTCTTAATTTTCCGAATTTTTCGTATTCCTAATTATGGTTAGGACGAATTCGCATTTTTCGAAATAAGTACGTTCAAACAAAATGCAGTTTTTGAATATCATCCAAATCCCAATTTAATTAAATTAAAGGAAACAAAATTTAAATAGTAACATGGAAACATGAAGTTTATTATTTTAATGCAATTACCTAGTGAAACGACATAGCGATATCTTTATATATAATTCTGCTGTACGTGTGTTATGTCACTGAACTCCTCCTAAACGGAGGACCTAATTGCCCTGGGTGGTTTAGATTCACAAATCAGCACACCGGCAGATGGCGCTGTAGTCAGGACAACGACTGTTGGGTCCACTAGTAGGTGTATGTATTATAGGTATATCGCAGCAACTAAATACATATTATGTAAAATATGTTCTTACTTGAAACGGCAAAATTTTTCTTTATTACAGGTTATTTAAATCTTATACCTATGCAAGAAATCTTACAGCGGACCTTAGAAGAAACGAACCGATGACATGTTTGTTTACAGTTTACATTCCAGATATCTGTCATATTGACAGGAACTTGACCTTTTACTGATTGTCGAAACTATCGCAAAGAGTTCCGCATAGGAGCGGTTAGGTGAAGAAAGAGGTCGAGAAAGGCAAACTTAGCAATTCACAAAGTCGCTAACTGTACTTTTTATTGAAAAAAAAAAAACAACATTCGTCCTAACCATAATTAGGAATATGAAAAATTCGGAAAATTAAGAATTAGTAAAATTAAGAATTTTTATAAAGAAGAGTTCGTCCAGATAATCATTTCGAAAAATAAGAATTCGGTCCTAATCGCCGGCATCAATTCGAGCATACCAATAATCACGGAGCTTATGTAAACTTAAAATAAAATATCAATATCAATATGAATTCAAAAATTTATCGAAATACGAAAAGGAATTAAAAGGACTACAGGCAAAATGATTGAAAATGCCCGTACCTATAAAAATTGTAGAAGACATGGAATTAAATTCCAGTCACATTTAGGCGCCTGAAAAATCGGTTAATTCGGGCTAAATTTCTTCTAGCAAAGTTGGCACGTTACGGCCAAATTGATATTTTTTGATAAAAATTGACACATACTCACACAGACGTCCGCCATACCTGGTGTAGGTGATAACAAAATTTTCAAGAGTGATACCGGTAAGTGGATTTTGATTCGTCAATTCCATTACAAATGCCGTTGTATAGGTACTTATTTTGTAATGATTATTTTGAAGTCATGGTTATCAAGATATCACACTCGGCACCTTTTCTTTTGTTGATTTTTGTCTATAGATCTATATCTGTGTGATTTATCCGGTGTAACTAAGTCATAAGTACACAAAGGTAGTCAAAAATCTTTATGTATAAAAATCAAATAATTCACGTTTATTTAATTTACTCAAAAATTCAATTTAATCAGTTTTTTTATGTTTGTTGTAATTCTGATAATTTATATTTTCAAGTCAGTTATGTAAAAAACTAAATTTCTTATTTTAGCATTTTAATTCACTATTAAAACATACTATTTAAATAAATCGTTCATGCTTCTAAAACAGTTTTACATTTATTTGCCATATTCAATAAAACAATATAATAATATTGTCCCGGCGAACTTCGTACCGCCCTGAGAATCAATGATTTTTCTGTTCTCGAGATATAATTAAAAAGCGCTTCTATACAAAATGTATGAAAAAAATAATTTTCATCATATTTTTTTCGTAATTTTTTCAAATGTTTTCATAGTTTTCTAACTTCAAATCCAAATTAAATCCAACAAATTGAAGATCATGAAAATCTGTTCTTGAGTTACAAGATCGGTTGAATGAGTCTCTTATTGTTCATTAAAGAGATAACTTATCCACCTTCCATCATTAACCTCCTCAGTCCTGACCTTGAAAATAACAATTGAAAACCATTGTTATTTTTAAGGTCAGGACTGAGGAGGTTAAGGCCCCCGTTGACGATGCGTCCAAAACTCCAAATGGAGTCCAAAATCCGCTCGTCAATGTAGAAAACGCTGTCCATTTTTAAAATGGCGTCCAGGAATAGATTTCCAATACGATGTAAATCCATTACGCCATTCCAAATGGATGAATGGAGCATACAATGTAGTGCGTCTGGATTAACCGCGTCATAGTATGAAAAACGCGCGCTAGACGCACGCCACGCCATTTTGTTTGGTTGCCGTCCAACCTGCTCGTGAATGCCCAAAACGGCGTCCATTTTTCATTCATTCTGCGCTACGCCGCCGCCCACATCGGTCGTGGTTATAAACCCTATTATTTTATCGATGTTTGTTTGTTTTGTTTGTTTTTTTTTTTTTTTATATTAATGGCAACTCAAATCGGTCCTGTCTTGGACGACTACTTCTGCCAATGACGAGTCAGTTTGTTACACTTTATTGCACAAAATACAGAATGTCATTGCTATCGTTATGTCAATGTCAAGAGATTTTGTTTGGACATTTATTAAATGTACAGGGAAAACCCTTTTCTTGTGGAAAAATCAATGACTCCGATTAACATAAAAATATCAGAGAAATGCCGCTCCTCTGACACAACAATTTTTTTAAAGGACGAAATACGAAAGCTCAAATGCTTATGCTGTGAAAAAGAAGATTGCGACATTCATCAATCTTCTTTTTGAAGAACTGATCGACGCTATCCCGGTCGATGCACCATCTTAGACCCTCGTCATCAAGTTTTCATACCCTTGTCTCCGTATTTTTCTCATAAAATCAATCAAATAAGCCCAAATTCAATAGATCATATGGTGGCTAGTAAAGAATTTTAGCGCCTTTTGGTTCCATAATCAGGCCCTGACCACCATGATATATAATACATATAGCTACTGACTTTTTACTATGATCTATTGTGTTCTACACTATCACAATATTTTATCACATTGCAGCCTAGATCATAATCGTAACTTCAAGAGATTTAAATGGTAAAAAACTAATTCATGCTGTTCCCGCTGTTTCCAGTGCTTGTGTTTGACAATCACTTACTCAAATTTTTATTTTTAGAAATATCTTATCAAATTCGCGGGTTACGCTCTCTAGTACCAGCCGCCTTCAGTAGGTAAATTATTAAAAATAAAGGTAAATTATAAAAGTGCATTCTATTTCACTCATGTGATTTTATGCGTTATCTATCATTCAGCTCCACTTGGAACCGTAAATCAGAACAGAAACATAGCTTTTTAAATGGAAATATATACAAGAAAAAAATAAAAGTCGTAGAACAAAAGTTATTTAATTACTAACAAACTCTCTACCTTTGTATATTATGACGAAAGTTCGTTTTAAAAAATATTTTGTCATTTTGCAAATTCTACAAGATGTTATGTTTTTGTAGAATTCGCTTAGTGGCAAAATTCAATTAAAATTGTGTGTTAAATTTTAATCTATAACATGAAATATCTTGTATGTATCGTAAATGTAAAGAAGGTAAACAAATTTTAAAAAGTTTCGTCCTACGGAGAGTTTCGGCATTCTTTCGATTTCTAGTATTTTTAGGGTTGCGTACCCAAAAAGTAACATCAGGATCTATGCCTACCTGACGTCCAAAGGGCATTATCTATCGAACGGTAATAATTTGAAATTTTTACAGAGAACATGTATTATTGTGATGAATTACCTAACAAAAAATAAAAAATAAGGGGATTTATTCAAAATTAACAGTAGTATACTAACACTACAAGGTGATTTTGAAATCGCTATATTTTGAGAGAAGGTTCTGTATATTGTGAAAAACAGTATTATTAAAAATTTATCGTTTTACCTGAAATAAAACGCAAAACGCATATTAAAATACTTACCTTATCGAGAGCGGCGCTTCCGTTTCCCGTTAATTTGTACCTACCAATTCGGTATTTGACACGATCAACAATAAATTATTTCATATGCTCGATTAAAATAAAAATTACAACATATCTCGGAAAATGTATCTCTTTTAGTCAATTACTAGTTATTACAAGAGTGGTCTGAAATGTGATTGCGATCTGAATGCGAAACTCATTTGATATTTTGTCAAATACCCAATTGACGCACTTTTTACCCCCTGTCATGATACCTATGCTACTTCCGGTAGCGTCATAAGGCAGTGGCACCACGTTTTCTGGCGGCCATGTTGCTTCGATAGCGGAATGCACTAATCTCGGAATGCACCAAGCAGAAATTAAGTGTAAGCTTCGAATAAGTTACGTATATGCGTTTCATTTTAGGTAAAACACGGCTAAAAAGTACATGACCGTTATTCGAAGCTTAATTATTGAGAGACCTGTTTGTTATCGCCTGGTGACGCTCTTAATGTCATCATTAGATATAATATATATGGTAGTACGCCAATGTGAATAAACTTATAGTAGCAACAGGCATAGAGTGGTCAAAAGTTCAGATAAATTGTCCTAAATATAAAACAAGATGATTATAATAAATTATTATTTTACCTCGTGGCGCCGGATTAAGAATAGCGTCACTTCATTTCCTTCCGTGGATGTCGTAGAAGGCGACTAAGGAAATCAATTACCAGGAGACGGGCAGCAGCGTCTTCCTGAGATTTCAACCGCATATACTACGATCGCCAACCCGCCTGCCAAGCGTGGTGATTATGGCAAAACCCCTCATGGTTATGAAAACCACGAAGAAGGCCTATATCCTGCAGTGGGCGTCAAATGGCTGATGATGATTTCAAAATGCATTTCAAACAATAATGGAAACTGCACCGCAGTTTGTGAGTCACTTGATGAATAATAATTTTATTAACTATTGTGAAATGCTTTAATTAGAGAATTTCGCTGAGGTTTTTGTTAAAAATTTCATTTAGTAGCTCGAACAGTGTTATTCCATCCAAAACACACCGTTGAGAAAAAATATTTTACTTTCTTTAAATCAGTTATATTAAAGACAAAGATGTTTATTTGTGAAGCATTGATAGGATGGAGACATTTAAATTAGTTCTGTACATGCTCTGCCTTATGTGGCGTACAAATTGTGGAAAGAGGTATTATTGATCTTCACCTATTGGCCTGGTGCGAGAAGGGTACCGCATCGTAGATAAAAATATACTATGGTATAGAATTTTCTTGAATGTGAGTTAGCTAGGTATTTGAAATTCATAATCTAGGATTGCAATTACGGATTTCGAAATACCATAAATAAATCCGTAATGTCTATTAGATTCGCCTTAGTAAATTCTTAGATTTTTTTTAGTATAGGATGAAACGATCCCACTATAATAAAATAGTAGTGTGATATATGATGCAAAGTATTGTGAGTAATTTTATGATGCAGAGATTGTAAGCACAACTTAAGAAATATATCTTAAGGGTTGCTTACTATTTTAATTCCTCGGGCCAAAAGCTATTCAGTATTACAGTTAATAGTTATTAATAACATTTATTAAATTTAATTACATTATATGTCTTGATTTAAAGACTTTTGTATTTGTATTTTGTATTTAAAAATTTTATTAAAGAAAGAAAATAACAAATAGGTTGAAAGATTTGCCAAACTGCGCAGCAGTTTATCGGCAGTTATTGACTTGTATAAGAGGCATTGTTGTAAACAATCTTTTTCTCTGAAACATGTTGATGGCGAATTAAATAAGTTTTATATATTACAAACACTCTTCCTTATGTGCCGTCTTTTGTTGATAACTGTCAGTGGTGAAACTAAAATTTTAAATAGTAGGAAATTGACTAAGTTGTGTTTTTATCAATCCATGTTTTTAACTAATCTTATCTGTCTTTCAAGTTGGAAGAGAATTCATCTCAGATCGGTTTTGTAAAACTAAATTTGTTGTAGATTCTTTATAATAGCTGTAGTCTTTGGGTTTTGAGGAGCGGTTGCAAGAAAAACAATAATAAATATTCTTATACTAAGCTTCTAAGCTCTTTTACTATAGGCTCTGTGCACAAAGTAATTCAATTCAGTTAAATCGAAGTTAATAAAAGTTCTTAAAAGAATAGCGAAATTTCCGCAGTAGCACAATTTCAGACCCAACTCTTTCCCTCGTTCTCGGAGTTTCCGATACAAATTGTTCAGCTGAGTGAAAACAACAAGTTTGTAAACGATACTAACGCATGAATAGTAGGCTTCAAAATTGTAAGTATAAAGTGATCTTGTGGGGACACTGTTGTGTTGTGATTTAAAAGTAGGTATATTGATTTAAAAGTAACCTTCTTTTGTCACTTATACCATGCGCGAGTCTGCATGTTAATTAAAGGATCTCGACCATTAGCAGTATCGCTAAAATCTAAATAGTGTCACCAGTTTTCAGTGTCCATAATTCATGTTTTCAATTATAAAAAATTGGGGTTTTCTTATAAAACCATGACTTCTCCGTAATTCTAAATTAATAAAGTTATACAATAATTAATGCTTCCGGTTTAACGACCGCTGTCATCTTGATACAAATCCATTTGTCCATTCACAGACCTATTCAAATCTCAATCTGTGCATTCAATAATGTAGTGTTGCCATCCAACCGACCGCTACTTTTCAAATCGAATGAATAGATACAGGGAAAAATAGGTATATTTAGCTGAAAAAAGTAGCATAACATAACTTTTGTTATTTCGTTTGATAATACCTAAGTACTTCATTTGCATATTTCTTTATCCACCTGTTCATTTAGATTATTTGCGGTTTACATTATATATTAGGTACTAAAATAATAAAATAATCAGTGGAAGCCTGTTAATGACTTTCTGTTCTCATTTTTTAAGTAGTATTAAGTTATATAATGTCAATGGCTTTCCTAAAACTAAATAAATAAAATAAATAAAATAAAATAAACACTAGATAACAGATTCAACAGTGTGGACCCTCATCATCATCATCATCAGCTATTCAACGCCCACTGCAGGACATAGGCCTCCTTCGTGGTTTTCATAACCATGAGGGGTTTTGCCATAATCGCCACGCTTGGCAGGCGGGTTGGCGATCGCAGTATGCGGTTGAAATCTCAAGAAAACGCTGCTGCCCATCTCCTGGTAATTTATTTCCTTAGTCGCCTTCTACGACATCCACGAAAGGAAATGGAGTGACGCTATTCTTAATCCGGTGCCACACGGATCTGTGGTTCTTGTGGACCTTAATTTGACCGAATATCTCGGATGCTGATCTTTAAATAAACCTTTAAATGAACTAGGAAAGCGGTGGTTATGTATTAACAGAACGCTTGCATCACATTCCAAGGTGTTGGGTTCGAATCAGACATTGTATGTGATTTTTTTATAGCAGTACGACTGTCTAACGTTTACGGAAAATATCGAGAGGAAACATGTGTATGAGGTACACCCCATGTCCCCATACCTCACCTCACTCCAAAAAAGCTAAGCATAGTGGCAGATTATACTTCTCGGTCTTTTGTACATTCTGCCGCAGCGTATGTGTGTGGTCCAACGTATGAAAAGCCTTATCGGAAACCGACTTGTTCGGGGAGTTGAAAGTCATCGAGCTAGCATGCAAGACGATTCGTGCCCTAAAGTGGGCACATAACGTAATCAGTACCTACGCATGGGTGACTTTGCAACTAAAATGTCATGGTTTATGTACGTAGACTGCACATTATATATGTTATTATGTAAAGGTGATACGAGGCATAATAACCGGGCTTTCTACTCGCATCACGTAAATCAATTATATTACATTTCAGTTATATTTTATGAAATGGTGACTGATGGAATCGAATTGATGATCGATATAAATTACATTTTGCAGCACTGAACGTCATCGTTCATAATCTGTGCTATGCCCTGTCACCTATCATTATAACGGTTTTGCGATTGTTTTCTTCATGATCAGAATTTATATTTGTTTATTAACTACTTCGCATGAATGTTAGTACTTTTGTGAGACGAAGTGTGACGGAGTAAATGAGTTAAGCTAGAGACTTCTTGTGTTTTTGTAAGTCTCCATATTGGTGTGTATTCTATCGTAAAATACACACTCCATCATTATGGATGATACCCTGAATTTGCGATGCATAATTGTTCCCTCGGATTGCGGCATTTGCAATGGAGGTCGTTGAGGGAATTGGTTATAATATTTACAACACTCTCGTTACTTGGATTTTTCCGACATCGGTAAGTTTAATTGTATATAGATAGCTTTTATAGCTTACGCATTTTATCGCCATTTTACACGGATATAAATGTGTTTACATTTTCACTTAATTTATTTTATAATAATTTTTGTATGGCTTAATTCCACATACCCTATCATTCACCTAGAGAACTAGACAGAGTACTCTGAGTTCTTTACCAGGGCCGAGTTTCATAAAACTACAATTCGGGGTTTATTATGACAATTTGATGTACATTGCGTAGAAGAGTCTTGCTACTAGCTGGCCTGTGGATTAGTCGACTTTGCAATGTATTTCGAATTGACATAGTAAACCATAAATGTAGTTCTATGAAAGAGGCCCCTGACTGAAAAAATATAATGTATATTTTGCAGATTTCACGTGAAGCGCAGGTTTGCATTGAATGTTTTGCTTGCTTACGAGATGCTGTCCAGTCTGAGCCAGCAGCAGCTCCTACGTTTGGGCATAGAAGTGTATTTTTCTCTTGTGGCACATCCATACTACGTGTACTTACGCACATCAAGGGTACCTGCAGATTGTGCAGAAAGGCCATTCAAATATTGATGTTACCTCATTTGGTAGGTGAAACCCAAAATATCCGATGTTATTTAAAAACACGATTCATCTAAAAAACATTCTCAAAATCTTTTCATTTACCACAGACTATTAGGTAAATATGCATTTGAGGAGTGTTTATGTAATTCAGTTTTTATAAATACCACTGTGTGTATTTAATTACTTGAATTGATTATTTTTAGGACCAAACTATGTATTATAGTTCTGACCTGGTGACCGCGGACCGGACGCCGCAGCGTGAGCAGGTTCCCCACCAGATGGTCTGACGACCTGGTTGCGGTAGCGGGGAGTCCCTGGATGCGGGCGGCACAAGGCCGCTAGGCTTGAAAAATTATGAGGGACGCCTATGTCCTGCAGTGGGCGTCAAATAGCTGATGATGATGATAGTTAGGTAGTTAGTTAGACCTGAGATTTCCGCACTTAGCCTCATGGTTGGGCCATTGTACGTAGCAAAGCTGTGAGTTTACTCCAGTCAGCCTATCTCTTTCCAGAAGGCCAGCAGTGCTCTGATGTCACTACAGGCCTCCTGAAGGGATCCCAGCTTCCTAATGATAGCGGTCCGTTGCTTTTCCACGCCTTCACAGTGAATGGTCACATGGGCGGGTGTTTCCTCTCTTTTGAGGCATCTCCGGCAAAGCGGGCTGTCGGTTATAGTGATGATGACGTATTATAATGGTATATTTACGCTAAGGACATGGCATTTTTTTCAAGATTTCCTCGCAGCATGCCGCGCAGGGTAGTATCGGTTCTCTAAATTAAAAAAAGTTTTTTCATCGGTTTTCGTGGAACCAATTCACATCAATAAATGTCACTTGGTGATTTGAGAAATGTCGGCCGATGGTGATGGTTTTACACGTGATACATAACTTTTTTGCACCCATTGGCCAAGGTTGGGCTGTTTTTTTTAATATAAGGCCATTAGTGTTGATGGAAGATCTTTTCGTGAAGCTATTTCAGCCGCGGAATGATGACAGTGAGTGTTTTGTGTTCTACTTTGCCCTCTCCGTGTTGTGGCACAAAATCAGCTACTCCACATCATTTTCCAGATATTTTAGATCACTATATACAGTTAAATTCTATGGAGTTAATTAATACAGGTCGTACTTGACCTTGACCCTTAGCACAGTTGAAATAAATAGCGATGGCCGCATAGATGCCAGTTATTGTCATAATTTTAATTGTTTCTAATGCTTTTCCTAAGCACTGCGCTGGCCTGTTATACTGTAAGAATACCCTTAGAATTCTCCTACGTTTCAGTCATCGTCGCTGCAACAAGTGTTAGTAACAAACGAACCTTTTCGCCTCAAATCCATCGTCAACACTCATCAACTTCCGTTTTCTTCTCTAAATAGTACTACAGCTTAAATAAACTCGCTCCCATGCATTTTGTGTGGGTTACGGATTATTATTATTACAGCGCAAGAGCGGTTGGAGAAGAATGAGTGAAAGAATTTAGTCTGGACGAACAGTTTAGTCCCGGTGCAACCTCTTTGCTAGCGGAATTCGCCTGAGTTACGCGGAGAGTATGCACACGACGTGTGAGAATGACAGTTTCATGTCATGACATGGTATAGGACACGAATAATGCGGTAGTATTAATGATCTAATTACATCCTCGTCCGGAGAATTACTTTAATGCTAACAATAGTATTTTAAAATTCTAAGCCAGTACTTCAAATTAAGGTATTATTTCATTGTGGCACAACTTTGTTGATAGCGCTACTAAGTGTCTTAATCACTTGATCATTTTCCTGTTGGATGTGTAATGTCTGATCCAATCCAATCCAATTGGACCCTCAATGCTGAGGATGTGGACTGAGTAATATGTGATAAAACATAATATTTCTTTTACATAAACAGGTAGATGTGATATTTGTAGACCTTGTAAATCGTGCTGTAACGTAAGCTACCATAACTTTTTGTCGATTTGTGTGATAAGTTAATTGCGCCGAAAGATCATGCATTGACCTCATTTTAAGTGGGTAGTTACATATTAAGACATCGACATAATTTCGTTCGTTCGCGGATGCGGAAAAGACGCGATGCGTGGTACGGAGTTCGCGCCTTGCCTCGCTCCGTCTCTTCTGTGTGAGCTTTGTCCTGCCTCTGAAAATGTACTGAATTTTGTATGAAAGTGAATTGGAAAGACGGCGCGTCTTTACCGCGCCCTCGCCCTACGTCCCTTTTGTGTGTCTCAGGCCAAAGGCATTCAGGAATTTGTGTGTTGTATCTGTAGCATGTGCAGCGTATGACCAATGACCTCACTACTTCATCTACTGCAATTCGTATAGCCCTTTTGTAAATCTAGCGGATTTTTCCGTTTCACTCTCTTTCGTGTATTAGGTTGACCTCGAGACAATGGTTATTAATGGCTATGGTTTCAGGAGGTCCAAATCCAATTAATCTGTATGAACCTATATTACGTAACTTAAACTATAAAAATAATTGGTTGCCACTTTTCGAGTCACAAGAAGAGAAGATCAAGACAAAGACAAGCTTGTCTTCTTCTTTGGTAAACCTCTATGAGTTGTCTGTGCTGAAAACTTGACATGTTTTCTCATTATGTTTGTGATGCCATTCAAATTATCTGTTTATGTAAATATTGAATTGGAGTTTGTGTAACGCTTAACATTTCTGTTTTTCTTCCTTATTTTTTCAATTCATCACAAAATTAGCAGCACTTATCTGTTACCAGCTACCAAGATGCCCGACGGAGACTCGTTTCCACCACGCGATGTGACACAGCAGTTTAACATGTCTTACGGCAAATCTAATGTTCCTATTGTAGGTGCGTTGATCGACTACATAGAGACGAGCTACGATTACGTTCGGCGACGAACCCTGGCCAATACTGAAAAACTTTATGCCAAAACCTACAAGGTAACTTCTTACTTAAAGCTTGGCGAGAAATGGTAGAAATTAAAAAGTACGATTTCGCTTAGACTTTTTTTCTGTTAGGTAGGTACTCACGCGTGAGTTAAAAATGATTCCGTTCGAATCGGGATCGTTCAGTGCGTTCTTGAAACTCCTCTAAAACATCAAAATTCCTCTGTATGACTGAAATACTGCACGAATTCTCTTGATTTTCTTCTTCTTTGATTTGAATTCTTTGGATTTTTATTCAGAATCTCTGATTCTTCCTCAATTTTCGAGCACAATTGGGTTGTGGACTTTGGACATGACTGGTAAAAAAATAGATAGATCTAAACCTACCCTTCAGCACCCATAACAAGTACCGTGAAACGGGGTGATTAGAATTTACAAAAAGTGGGAAATGTTTTTTTGTCATTCATTTCCTACTGAACTATAACTTAGGATGTCTCTTGACAGATATGATCACATATAAAGAGACGTCGCTATAGTAACCAATTTCCCTTTTCTGTTTCTATCCATAGGTACTCCAGTTTGTGATCACACCATTTCACTATAAACGGAATTATAATATACCTAATATGCTTAAAATTCCGAAGTAGAAATTTCCAAATTGATTACCAGAAAATTCCAACCTTATAAGCAGAAAATTCTTTAATTATAATTTTCTAAATTGACGCATTAAAATTTGCTAGCTGATCATGTTTCGTTTACCTATTTGCTGACCATATTGCTGCGCATTTATTTATTCTGCTGACCGAAATACCTACCCAATTATAAAGCTAGCCTCATGCTAGTTTCATCCTCATCTCATAGTGGTTTTACATTCTACAAATGTAATTAACTAAAATTCTTCATATAATGGCGACTTAAGTGACAGTTAGGACGTGGTACAATACAAGTTGAACTTAGTGTTTTTTTTTAATCGTCTGTTCGGGTTTTTCATGAAACATCACACAAAACAATGGGTTTTCTATGCGTAAAACAATCAATGACCTCCTAGCAATGACCACGTTTTGTTCGTGGAAACGGATTCCTTAGTGTTTTTTAGCGCAAGGCACACCTTTGAACCGGATCTTCTATTCATGTTTTTCATAATGAAACGGGGTTGTTAGGTGGGTGTCATGTTCGGCTTCAGTCATAATCCGCTTTTAGTCATGAAAAATGTTTTCAGTGCGCGCAACGTTATTTTATTTTGCTTCCTAGCAACGAAAATGTTTTGCGCCTGGAAAACTGATTTTTTTGGATAATGTGTTTTATGAGGAGGAAGAGTGCCTCCTAGTAAAAAAACATTAAAAAAGCAATCCTTCTACATCTAAGTAGGTAGGTACTGTAATGCTCTATTTATTGAAATTCAAATTACGGGCCATATATATTTTTATTAGTCTTTTTTATCGATGCCCTAGCCTAGCTGGGGATCGACTGACATCCAAAACAAAACGTAACGATTCCCTTCAAAATATTCAAAATAAGACGAGAAGGCTTTGCCAGCCAGCTTCTATAAAGGAGAATCGTTACAGTACGTAAAATCTCCTTTTCCAGGCTTCACTTACTTCTACGTTTATGGCGTGTGTGTGTCTGATTCTTGGAGTGATGTGCAACGTTAAGTTCGAGATAATGAGGTTCGACGACGTACCTTTGGCCAATGACTTGCACTTTATGCTCATGAGTCGAGAGGACAAGATTTATATCGACGACATTGATTCTTCTCGTAAGTTTAACCTTTTGTACCGTATTATTTATCTACTGGGGCCTAGTAACAGGGCGAAAAAGCATGGTAAAAATATATATATTGTAGGTGTATTGTAAAAGCGTCTGGAAAGCATTGGGCGAAGCTAGCGAAGGACCGGATGGATTGGTGTATGTTTGTGCCCAACTCTTTTCATTATTATTATTATTTAATACTTTTATTGCCCTTAACCTAATGTAAAATACGGCGGACATTAAGCATTTTCTACCAGTAAACCGTAGGAGGTGGAAGAAAGATTGCTAGGAATGCAAAAAAAAGCAGAGGGGGAAATATACAAAAGTATATTTTAAGGTAAGATTTAATGGGTTCTGTGTGGCGCCGGATTAACAATAGTGTCACTCCATTTCCTTCCGTGGATGTCGTAGAAGGCGACTAAGGAAATCAATTTCCGGGAGACGGGCAGCAGCGTCTTCCTGAGATTCCAACAGCATACTGCGAACGCCAACCCGCCTGCCAAGCGTGGCGATTATGGCCAAACCCCTCTTGGTTATAAAAACCACGAAAGAGGCCTATGCCCTGTAGTGGGCGTCAAATGGCTGATGATGATGATGATGATGAATGGGCTTTTAATGGACTGAATAGATGGATTGAGGTATATTTGTGTAGAATCTTCTTTTACCTATTTGGGGGCCGTTTAGGGCTGGACTGTTCGGTACGCAAAACAATTTTAACTTTTAACTCTATCATATAGCGCATATTGTTATGTATGTAAAAAAACAACTAGCTACTTATTATGGTTCAAGAGAAATAACCCCTACCCATACCGGGTGGCATTTAAGTCAACTGCCAAACTTTAACGGGGCTTTTTACTCATAAATAATTTAAAAATTTTTACTATGGGGCCAAATGAATCAGAGCAAAAAATAAATGAGCTGTTTCATACATAAGATAGAAGCAGTAGGTACTACACCAAATGTATAAAACAGCTGATTTATTCTTTGCTCCGATTTGTTTGGTTCCATAGTAAAAGTCGTTTGTATTGACGAGTAGAACGATCCCTCAAAGTTTGTCAGGTGACTAAAATGCCACCCGGTAGAGGTCGAACAGACAGACTGACAGACGCCGTAGGCAAATGAATAGAGTCCCGTTTGGAACGCTTGGTGTAAGGAAATACCCTAAAAAGTGAATTGGTCGGAGCTTTGTCCGCCATATCGTGCTTCGGACAGCGATTGGCATGTCTGAGGTTATCTACCAGGAGTGGAGAGGGGGGGAGTCAGGCCTCTGAAAAGCGATGGCTATCACACCGAATCCCAATACATGTATGCAGTAACCCAGAGGGGTACGGCCCTTCCCTTTCCCCCTCTATCTACCGCCAATGCGTATAGTTTGTTCAAAAGTCTCAATCGGTGGTACCTACCTGCCGTACCTTTTTATACCTGCTTGTGCATTGGGTCAATGTGCGTTTCGATAAAAAACTGAATCTCTATACGTCATGATTTTTTTTTTCAGAGGTACTCTGGTGTTTGGAGTTTTCTGATTTCTTAGTTATCCTATTAAGCTGCTTACTCATATGGAGTTCCGGAAAAGCGGTTGGTTAATTTCATAGTGATTACGATTTATGTTCCAATAGATAAAGGCATTAATTTGTGTTGTGGACGAGTTTGAGCTGTTCGATTGATTGCGTAATATCGGCTGTTTTTCCGTGGTTGTCCATGTAGGTTAGACCTTGATACAGTGATACTATGCATCGTATTGCTTTACTTATTAGATGGAGCCGAAATCACACTTGATAGAGGGTGTAACCAATCCTATGGGGGGCATTCAACTCCTCAACACCAACAACTTTTGCTTTGTGGAAACTTCAGAATCTTAAAATAATCAGCTGTTTGTTCCGTATTAGAGTTACCACTTGCGGCATAAAAATGTCTGGAGATACAGGTGATATTTTTTTCGTGATTTCAAAGTTTTCCCGAAAAAAAAAGTATGTTGGGATTTTGTTACATCCTGTCTTCGTCCCACTGTACGGCACATGCCTACATGCCCACCGCGGATTGGTGATTTGAAGCGCTGAGTGTATGAGAACACCTCAGATTTACTCACGATGTTTTCTTTCAAAGTCAGCGAGAGGTATTTATAAATTCACAAATGTACGTAACTGAGAGAATAGTCATTGGTAC
Source organism: Yponomeuta evonymella (assembly GCA_963969515.1). Taxonomy (NCBI): domain Eukaryota; kingdom Metazoa; phylum Arthropoda; class Insecta; order Lepidoptera; family Yponomeutidae; genus Yponomeuta; species Yponomeuta evonymella. Next base: position 5,761,938 of record OZ018354.1, read on the forward strand.
AGTCGACAGCAGATCAACCTTAACATTTAAGTTGCGCAGTTGCCCGTAAAGCTACCGAGTAGAGAACACGTGTGTAAAGAAGTTGACGTGCTGCCGATTGTATAGCACTGGGCAGCAACGTCATGATCCCGCTGGTTTTTCAGGCATCACCTTTGAGCGAATATCTCTTCGTGCCGTGGCTGGGGGTGGCCCTGCGTGGCCTCTTTCTCCGCCAGGTGCCGACGGCAACCGCCCTCATCTACACCATGTCTGTGGTGACAGGCACCATCAGCCCGCTCTTTCTGACTGCTTTCTCGTTCCTGTTTCGTAAGTACGATTGTCTTAGCCGTCACCTCCACTTGATTATGCATTAGGCAGGTCCACACAGACCGATCCTTTCTTCCCTCTATTTAATACAACACGCTTAGATAATATTTTTTAAAAGTTATTTTGATTAGTTGCATCGTCTTTTCTTTACAATCCTCTTATATGTGCCCTTGAAGGCTTTATTGCCTTTCAATTACTTTCATCTTCCTAAATCACTTTCCCTTTAAAATCCTTTGATCTTTGCCTAGGTAAAGTAGGCTCAGTTGCCTTCCTCACTGTGTAAAATCTACAGGTCATCAGTTCGCCTATCGTTTACAGTTCTTGAAGCTCGTCTGTGGCTAGAGGTAGCGCGCCTCGTGCGCACGCGCTGGGAGCGCAGAACTATGGTGGCCGAAGAGCACGAACAAATCGATATCTCACGCATGTTCACCCATGACGACACCGAAAGCATCGAGGTTCGGAGCTTTGTGTATTGAAGTGTAATTTTGTAGAATGAAATTAAAGAAGACAAACGGATCGTTTCACGGGATTTTATTGAAGCGTTTCTTTAGGGTTTTGGTTTGGTCTGTTAAAATTGTCACAGGGGGTGGTAGTTTAAACGACAATGAGTACAAACAATATCAATGATCTGCCCGTAGGACTCCCCCAGACACAACACTTCTTTCTGTCTAGCGTAGGACGCCCACTAGTTCACTGGGCTGACGACCTAAGCCAGATTGCTGTCAGGGGCTGGATGAGGATAGCATTTAAAAAAATATTTGCACCAGATAATCGAAATTATACAGAGGTGACCAAGGTTGGGTGAACCATTGGTAGGCAGATCAGAGACCCGATTGTCGATGACATTACTAAAGCCGTCGGAAAGCAATGTACGAGAATGGCAGGGGCTTGGCCTGTTTCATTAACTACAATTCATGGTATCCTGTGACAATTCGATGTACATTGCAAAGTCGATTATCCCACAGATTAACGAATAGACAGACTCTGCTACGCAATACATGAAATTGTCAAAATAAACCACGAATTGTAGATTTCATTAAACTCGGCCCAGGGGAGTGGGTTGGCGTGAGTCAGTGAAGAGTTCAGTAGAGTTCGGCTGATGCCATATTTAACGAGGATGATAATTTTAGGATAAATGTTCGACCTAAAGGTGTTAATTTTTCGTCACAGTTGTTTCATATTTTTCAACATTTTCTCTTTAAAACAATGTTGAGTATGCTCCGTTGAATACTTCACCCTCGAGACGGAAAAAATACCAAATAATACCCTTTGTACATACTTACAAATAAATGAGGTTATAAACTTAGGTAAATGGCTACAAATTGCACTATACAAACTTATCTAAATGTTGCTTCATAGGGCTTAGGACTTTTTTGGCCAAGCACAAGTTCACTTATGTCTTGATTACCTATTAATAAGGTTGTCAAGAGCGCAATAATTATAACAATAAAGTCGTTTACCGATTTCACCTGTCAGTTAGGTACGAAATCCAATAAAATCCGATAATGGTATGATCATTTTTAGTTGCGCGACAGCTTCTATAGTACCTAAGCATATTAAGCCTGCTATCAAAAACAGCTATCATTGTGGACAACAAAAGAGTTTCGTATAAGACGAATACGTTTAACGACGTAATAACGAAGTTTTGTGAAAGCGTCTTCACAGTATGCTTCAGTTTTCACACAATTATCAAGTTTGTCAACTTCTGCACCACCTATACCCTCGTTTTAAACCACAGATTACAAGAGCCACTTTTTTGTTATTCGGGTTCATTAGGGACCTAGGCGGAGCGAAGTATTTAGAATTAGACCCAAGGGGCAACGGCAGGCTGATCCGTTGATTGATTGTTGACATAGAGCAAGAAAAGAGGTAAGTAGCATTTTAAGCTCTTAATAAGCCTGGACCATCTATGTCGTTCTCCAAGCAGCTGTCAGTCGGATACATTGGACTTCCACGCGAAGCCTTCATGGGTGAACTTCAGTCTGGGTGTTTTTCACAGGGTATCCTAGTTTGGGTCCAGGGCAAGTGATTGTATTGTGTGGTTGTTATTATTTTTAGTTAGACCCACGGGGCAGCGGCAGGCTAATGAATTAATAATGCTGATAAACGTAGATCAAGAACTACATCAATTCTTGATGGTCTATATGAAATCTCCAAGCTCTTAAGCCTGGGCCGTCTCCATTGTTCACCAAACAGAGCACTTGTTTGTCGGATTCATCAGGGAGTCAGGGGGGCAGTTGAACTCTCTCGCGAAGTCCCTAGAGTTCGAGAGGGTGCCGATGACGCGGAACCGGCCAGGGGCGTGGACCGCGGTCTTCAGTTTATTCCTCATTGCTTCGGGCCGCATCGCCCCGCACCAGACCTAGAAAAAAAGGATTTTGGGAAATTTTCTTGCTCTAGATAAATTAGCAGGCATGTACCTCTTAGGTACTTCGTACTTCTATCCTGACCTTTCTCTTCATCTCTTTTAATAAATCTCCTATCCTAGTAACTTGGCAAGTGTAACTATTGTACAGGGGTACAAATCTTAAAAATGCGGTCACCAGGGCCTTATTTTATAGAAATACAATTAATTCATGGTTTGTTATGAAGATCTGATGTAATTCGATGTTTTCACTTGTGAACAAATTGAAGATAAATACATTTACCAGAGATCTTCGTTATTGTTTGTTTGTTTTTTGTTCTGGTGTTTATTGTAGGATATTATTTGTTCTTATTCTTATTCTATGTTAATCTTAATTAACCTACAGGTATTTTGTCCAATATTCAAAGTGAAACTTTACCTTAGAAACTCCCCCTACAATTCTGGAAAAAGCTCACCTGTGCAAAGTTGAGGAAGAACAGTTGTGTGTGGGTGTGGTTGAGTCCAGGCAGAGTTTCCCCCTCACTGCCGTGATTTTTTAACCAGCGGAGGTACGCTCTAAACGCCTGTTTTACGCCGCCATTGTCTGCTATGTTCTCGCCCTGAGAAATATTTGAAATCACTCTGAAAGACGTTCTTAGACATATCTACAATGTCGTTAATCACTGCATACAAAATAAAAAACTTTGCAGGTTAAGTAAACACTTGAGTCTGGCAGTCAAAACGTGGTTTTCTAAGAACAAAATCTAAATCATAAATAATTTATGCTTTGACTTTGACGTGAAAACACCACTTTATTTAAGAACACGCCTGTTCCATACCAGATTTTTGCTCTCCTTCCTTTACGGCTAAAATTAGTTCCACAAACCTGCGTGTTAATTCCGTCCAGGTTCATATTGACCTCTGGCACTACGTATTTCCCGTACTGCTCGATAAGACACTGGGCGCGGCTGTGGAAGACTTCTATTGCGGCGTCCGACCACCAACGGTGGAGGTTTCCATCACGGTCGAAAAGACGCCCTTTGTCGTCGAAACCGTGAGTTATTTCGTGACCTGGGAAAGTATAGTATTTTTTCAAAAACTCTTTCTCTCATCCTAAACAAGACAAGGAGACATTCCAGCCACCATCTGTTTTATTGTACGTCTAACATAGAATTGTGGTGTCTAGCTTAATTTAATATATTCTGCCTAATACAAAGAATCATTCATTGAAAAGAAGATGTATTAAAATTCAGTAATTGACAGTGTATCCACTGTACTGTAACTGTCATTCAATACATTTCAGTTTCCTGACAGGTTTGATATTACAAAAGGCTTACAAGGCCACAAGGCTTACCTATAACAACTCCGATTCCCCCGTAGTTCAAAGAGCGTGGGAAGTGTCGATGGTAGAACGGTGGCTGCAGGATCCCAGCCGGAAACATGATTTGGTTCTTATTGCGACTGTAGTAAGCATTCACTACCGCCGGCGCTGTGTTCCAGAGGGTTTTGTTTACTGGTTGTCCGATCCTAGAACATCACCTAAGTAGGTATATTATTGTAACTAAAACGGGAACTGTATCATGATTATCAGTTTATTTGAGTTCCCGATGTTTCGGAAAAACATGGCTGTGGGTTTTAAAAAGTGTGTTATGACCTTGACTATTATATCATCTAGAAGACGGTAAGGTAAAGTCTAATCTTGTCAAAGCAGAATGTTAACACAATTCGCCAATATTTTCGAAAGTTTTTAGAGTTTGCTAAGTTATATCTATCTACGTGATATTACATCAGATACCAAATAAAGTTCTATCTTTCCTAAAATCTGTTTACAGTCATATAGTAAGCACTGATTTAATTTTATTATAATTATTAAAAGATAATAATCGTTGATAGCATAACCAAAAAAATATGATAGAGCCATGTTACGATAATGTAGGTATTTATCTTCAGCTTCTTATATAATTTTGCCATGACTCAGCAGTTTGTGTAGAGTTATTTATGAGGAATGAAGGTCAAAAGGGCCGGACGATCTATGCGTCGTCTAATTTAATGAAATATAATCTTCTTATCTATTCACGGACCTGGGAGAATCTACTCAAATTGTCGCCCTCATGATCCCCATAATTATCACAATAATTGATCGCCAGCGCAACAGGTGTTAAAAATGTTTTATTTCTGTATTAGTTGAATTTGATTGAGACTTTTACATATTTTAACAAAAATAACTGTATATTTAGTATATTTCTGTTGTACTGAGAACTGTGAGAGCTTGTTGAGAAAAAATATGAAGGTTGTCTGGAAAAGATTTTAACGATAAGGTCGCTGTATAGGTACTGCAACACTAATATATTCAACACTTTTAATGTATACGAGTACGTGGCGTACTAGAGTTGCAATAAATTATAATTACTTAAGTCTAATATTATTTAATTGGATCAGACGATGCCAAGTTGGACTATTCTTCCGGCCCTTTTGAGCTTAGACCAGAGAATAACAGTCTATGAGCAAGGTTTGACAAACCTTGATTGCTCCATCTTCGTCAAATGCTGCAAAATATTGAGAATATTCTCAAAATATTTATCGGGATAAATTTTTACTTCTTTGTATCTATCATCTAATTCCTTCTCGTGACGGATGAAATCCGGATACCCTATCCTCAGCATCATTGCATCCACTTTATGCGCAGCCAGCTTTTTAGTGTCTGCGTCTATCCAATCAGTAGTATGCAAAAGCTCTCTGAAGGACTGTTGGATTTCTCGAGTCATTGTCAAAGTGTCGTTTTTGCTGGTTTCATCGAAATATTTGCGGACGAACATCGAGCCTAAAGCCATGCCCATGTTTGAGTTGACTTGGGATACGCAGTTTTTCCATCTTGGAGGCGCTTGCTCTCGCCCGAAAAGGATGTAGTAGAACCTGAGAAAAAGTTTGCCTATGGTTAACTTGTGATAAATTTTAGAAACTTTCTCTTTACCTAGTTTGCCATTTGGAGCTTAGTGACTCATTCAAAACCTATAGTTATGAAGCGAAAATATGTGATATGTTGGGGAAAATTCCGCTCCTTACGAATCCTGCTAGGTTTGAGCTTGTGTAATATGTCACTTACTGTTGTTTCGCAGATTGAAACCGGTCGTCTAAATTGTTGACTCGATGCCTTACGAACCGCCAAAGCAGATAGTTTGATAGCGTACTTGATTCCGTGTCGTCTATTAGTTTTACTAAATGCTGCAATGAAAAACGTTTTATTATTGTAGATAATTATCAACTTGGTTTTATACTTATTACTTCAGAAAAGAATCGAGCTAAGTGAAATAACTGGCTGCCCGTTTATAGATTTCGGCTTAAATTTTTACTTATATTGGAATCACTCACTCGGATATAAGTAAGGGCAAATAAGACAACAGTCTCCTCTGACTTGACAGTTCTGTTCATCACGATACAAAGGTAGCGTCTCCAGTCCACTTCTGGCACCAACTCCTCAAGTTTCCGTAGCGACATCCTTCGGTAAAGCTCGGATACATTACGGCGGTCTTCCGGCGCTGAGGTAATCCGGGCTAACCTGCAAGAGTGAGAAGTTGTCGTTTGTCTATTCATGCACTGCCATCTTATGAGGTAGCGTCATCATCTTTTTTGCATATTTATACTTACCTCTTCTCGAACTCGATAAGTTCATCAGCACTACGTTTTACATATTTCGGATCTCCGCCAAGCAAGAGTGCTATAGTGACGAGGTACTTCTTGTACGCATCAAGATAAACTTTGTTACTTTCTTGAAGAAAGTAATCCCGTGTAGGCAAACCTGGATGGACGGAAGGAATTAAAAGTTTTCATGATGGCGACTGTGTACCTACGGTAAACAATTCCCAATAATGCTTTCCTACCCTTAGAGTATAAAATAGGATCTATTTCTATGTTCATACCTAAACTAGTTTGATCAAACTGGATGACAAACTCATCGGAATTCTTGATATCTGGACCAACCCATTCCGATATCAAAATATCGTTGTTGTACAGCCTCAAACTGGCCATGAGGCCAAGCCAATCGAAACAACTGCTGTTCCATTGTTTGTCCAGTATTGGCCAACCGCCAAGAATGTTCAGTAAGTCCAGTAGAGGTTGGTGTCCCCGTTTTTGTAATATGTCGTAGTTCATACAGGATTTGAAGAGGAATCGTGCTTTAATTGTAGCATCGCCGTGTGCAGGGTCCTCGTCATTTTTACGTTTGTAATTTTTTACAAGCTGAACATTTGGCAATATTTTTTTAGTTTGCGATAGAAATGGATTTTTTAAGTGTACGTGTCGGGTTATTCTTTTGCTTGGCCTGTTCATTAATACTTTTCTTCCGCGGTTTACTGCTAAACTTGAATTGTATACTTTGAAGATGTATCTCTTGATTCGTACAGACTTTTTTTTTCGGTGCGGTTTATTTAGAAGTTTTTTCACCATTCGTTTAGATCTTACCATGCCCGGTTTTTTGTTGTTACGCAATTTCTTGCTGTGATTTATTATATTGTGGAATTTATAATTTAGTTTATTTATAGGTACCATAATTCCCTTCGGTTTTTGGCCTAAATATCTTCTGGTACGTCTTATTATTTCGGACCTCTCTGTTCTTTCATGAGAGTCATAACCCAGCCTTCGAGTTTCGTTTTGTAAATCTGCCTCTAATTTATCTGAAGTGTACTGGAATTTGTAGAAGTTTACTAAGGAATGTCTCAGAAAATTATCGTTCAAATCGAGATGACTACCAGGATATGTAGAACGAACTTCTTCATTGCTTTTAATTTCGAGTAAGTCTTTCAGAACTGTATCTAGATTTTCACGAAGCATTTCAAATGTGTCGTATCTGTGAAAATAGGCATTATAGTCAGTATATTTATATAATGTGTAACTAATTTGATTTTGTTTACAATATAAGTGAGCACCTACATCTAGGTATCGATGCCAGTATATAATCAAGAACTTGGTGAAATAGAGGCAAGGGAAACACATCGCAATACTAAAATTGCGAAGAGAAAGACTTAAATTTACTATTACAAACATTGTCTTCTTACCCAGCCTTATCAGCAGGAATAGGATTTAGTGCTGGCCAGTTTCCACAGGCGTACTGATAGAAGTCATGGCAGGGATCCGCTCCGGCATCCATGTACTGCTTCATTATATGCGCTTGAGTCTCTCGAATAGTTTGCCGATCGCCTTGGCCCTTCCAGAACGCGTGGATTGCTGGGAACGTAGGTATTGGTGCAATTTTAAACGTGTACGAGTTATCCTCCTACCGTGTTGTTTTATCATTCCACGCATTTACCGACGTTTTTCCAAAATGCAAATATCAACTTTTTATGTTTCGCTGAGGGAAAACAAATTATTTTCTGGGGCTCACGCTTCGGTTCTTCAAATTATGTACGATGAAAAACATGCGAGACACGTCCGTGACCTTGCTTTATGAAGCTGGCATTCAATTGAATAATACGTGATGCGATCCTAGCGACTCTATAGAAATCTAAATAGGTAAATGCAGGCTCAACAATATACCTATGTCTGTGTAAACTTTTTGCCTGTACGTCACTGTAATAACAATTTTCCATCTCACCAAGACACAAATTATAATTACTTACAGGAAAGAATAATCAAGCATATTGCATAATATTTGTGACGACTCTGTTATTTATTTTCGGCTCAGATCAGGCTTAAATCCGAAGTGCTAATGATACCTATCTTCTATGCCATTTTGTTATTCAGCTAACAGTCACTACAGTAACACTTATAACGATACCTGTTGTAGATTTAGCAGGTTTGTAAAGGTGCGCTGAGGACCCCATCTCTTCCTCCTCAAGCTCAGGTTGTCCACGCACCTGTTCCACCACATCGTCCAACGGTCCTCTGTCCACGTGAGGTTCAGGACGTACCACACTGGAATTTAGCAGCAAATCCTTATCCTTACTAGTATTATAACCGCGAAAGTTTGTATGTATGGATGGATGTTTGTTACTCTTTCACGCAAAAACGGCTGAACGGATCCTGATGAAATTTTGCACGTCTGGATTGGCACATAGGCTATTTTTATCCCAGAAAAATACACATCAAAATTACCACGCGAACGAAGACGCGGGCAACAGCTAGTTTTAGATATTTTAGTGCCTCAGATTTTTTTTTACACAAAGTCGTCGTTGACGTCGTTGGAAACGATGAACGATAGTGGGGTGCACACACCAAATATTACGATAGTAGCTGTGTTTATTACATGCTACCTATACTAGCTGACCCGACAGACGTTGTCCAGTCTTTACTATAAAACAATTGTCTTAGTTTTTCTTTCATAAGAACTTTTCTTTCATAACGAAACAACAAAAAAACCGGCCAAGTGCGAGTCGAACTCCGATGAAGAATTCCGTACCATTATCTGAATATTTGAATATTTAAAACGTCTACCTATTGAAGTGATTAATATCGAGCAAAAAACGGCAAAAAATCACGATACGGCTTGGTGACAGACGGACGGACGGACGGACGATTTCCCTAAACGCTTTTAGGGATAAGACCGCCAATTGTATACTTTATGATCTAGATATTAAGTACCTTATATCTCTGTAAATTACTGGCTATCTATTAGGGAAAGTGGCCTAGCCGTTCACGCGTGATGCCGTAACCAAGGGAAACAGGAATATACTTTTACATAATAGGTATGTAGAAGATGTGGGTAGCTACTTAATTTCATTTATTTTTATTGATTAATCCCTTTTGGAAAGTGCAGTCCCGCTGTCGACTTTCCTAATCAAAGAATTATCTAGGCACCTCGCAATATGGAGATTCCGATGGTGGCCGATATAGATATTCCCGACGGATAGTGCATGGTACATGGAACCAGCACTGGCTGGTTCTTCATAACCTGGTTAATAGTATCCGTCATTATTGTAAAACCATTATTCAATGACCTCGCAGCTTATGGTGATTTTCGTACCCCCCCCCCTCCCTCCCCATAAACTTAAGCGGGATATTCATCATCATCATCGGCCTACGCTTGTCCACTGCTGGACATGCCTCTCCTTTTGCACGCCACTGAGCATAGTCCTTGGCTACTCTTATCCAGCTCTTGCCAGCCGCACTGCGAAGATCATCGCTCTACCGCGCGTGATATTATGAAGCCTAAATGAAGCGGGAATTAGAGCGATGCTAGAGCTCGAGCGAGCGCAACGGTCTGTACTAAAAGTTATGCTCAAAAAAACCTATAGACACCCCACTGTGAGCTTATATGAGGAGGCATCCGTGCTGACCGCCCGTCAGCTTTTCATACTCAAGGCATCGCTGATTGCTCACCGTAGAACGATATCCTCACCCAACCTTCAAAACCTTCTCCAACGACGCACTTTTAGAATACCGGTGCCACCAAAGCACACAGTGTTTGCACAGCGTTTCCCTGAGTTTATTTTTCCTTATGTCTATAATAAAATCACCAAGTCCTGTGACATACTGCACCTTAATGTTTTTCTAGCAAAACAAGCAATAAAAAAATGGCTGTTAACACTATCGTACAGAGAAACGGAAAATCTGATACTAATAACCAAATAGTTATTATTTACAAGTAAGTATATGATATCCCCCATTATAATATTTATGTAAGTCTATCTCCTGGACACCCCAACGACCGACCGACAGACAGCTTTTTACTTATTAATCTTTAGAATATACTAGTGTAAGGTAGTCTAAGCAAAACGTCTGTTCTACCTAAAAAAAAAAAAAAAAATCTTAATGTTAATTTTTGCTGGGCCCCCGCGATACAGGCCTGACCTAGTGCGGGGACCACAATCGATCCCAAGATCCCTAATCAAACTTAGTTAAGAATAATATCTAATTTTAACTCTAGTTTATGTTCTAGTTCTAAGGATCAATGTGTGTTTTTATGGAAAATAAATTATTATTATTATTATTATTATTACTAAATGTTACAAGGGAATCTGAGCTATAATCATAGTAAGTTTTGTTCAATTCTGTTCAGTGTTTTTTTCCGTGATGCCCTCACAAAGAAATAGAGTGAGATAGACAGAGAACACTAATTATTGCAAAACCAGAAAAAAAGAAAGTTCCGTACCTTTGTGAAGTTATAGTAGCAATATGATGAAATACCACTCGTTTCAGGTGTTCACAAACGATTAAGCCCATACTCTGTCTCTCTGAGAGTAGGCCTGTACCTACAGTATATCGAGATGTATATAGGCTATATAAAAAAAAGTGAGACATACATACAATCGTAGAAATACAAACTACCTTTCGAAACTTTCGTCTTCTCTATTTTGGTCGCTGCTGCTATAGTTGGTTTCGTATTCATCGTCAAATTCACTTTCAGGGTCGTCTAAGCTATAATCTTCAGCAGCACCCTCGTCTTTTTTCTTGTCATGAAGCGGTCTGGAAATTAAGCCTTCAGTTAGGTTCATCGAATGGATAATTGTTTCTGAGACTTTATTTACTAGATTTACTGGCTAGCAAAAAAAAAAATTTTCCAGCCGTACGTAGCGAAGGTACTTACTTATGGTGAAGCGAAGTGAAACTAAAGTGGCTCATGCGCTTTACTCTAGTCGGTTCACCGACCTTCTTCTTCGAATTATCCCATATCAGGATATCACTTGTAACATTTCCTTCAAACACATTACTGGAGTCCCCTGTAGCTAGGACAGCCTCATCGTGTGGCAAATACGACGTTTTGAAGCCTGTGAACACATCCCGGTCGTCGGGGTCCAAGACTTCTAAGTTGGTATAATACTTAGGTATGTTCTTGACCACGAATTCGTCTGACGGATCTCCTAAGCTATCCTGAGATGTGACTAAGAAGTAGGTGACGGTGCAGGTGACTGCAATGGCTATGAGGGAGAGGAATCGCAGGTAGCTAGCTTGGTTCGCGCGTTTTATGGTGACGGGGTTTGGATACGTGTCCACGCGCGTCATGGCAGAACAAGACTGACAGGTGACGTTTGACTGATGCGATTCGGAATTTAAACCAGAGCGCAGTAGGTACTGTTTCACTACAGCGTAGGATCTCCGCATATGGTGATTGTGTGTGATACTGACCCTGCTGCGCATGAATACGCGATCTAAATTGGTATTAAGGAGGCACGGTTCTCAGGGGATGCTCACCTATGATGCCAAATGGTGAATGAAAAAATGCTAACAGCATACCTAAATCGTCTTTCCTTTTTCTGAGGCTCTGACTGTTTCTGAGCATTTACAGGCAGGTACGCTAACCTCGGCTTATCTCGACGTTGTCATTGTCATTCCGTGTCAAATCCTTTGACAATGTGTCACTTGTTTATTTTGTTGATCAAATCAAATTGAATTTTATCTCATAAAAAAGAATTGAATATCCGTGAATTGAATAGAATTATTGAGAGTATCCTTCCGAAATGACTTCCTTCAGTGAATTATCCACTCAAGTGCATCGAATAAAAGACATGATTCTAACGGACATGGTTTATGGTATGAATGATCTTACGTTTATTTTTGTACTTCGCGCTAATGTACTTCCTGCAACTGAACCATGCCAACGGGGCTCCTTTGACCGAATGAATGAGCACTTGGACCGTAGCAGGATCAATGCAGAGATCGATTTACTAGTAAATCGACATAAGGTTTCTACCTAACCATCCTGATGGCTAGATGAAGTAGCTTGAATTGATTTGATATCACGATATTCACTATCGCACTTTGTTTTCTCGATACAGTCAGTAGCGCCACCAACTTTTACAAATTTTTATACCTCGGTGGGGTCTCTCTTTTACGAAGAGAAGGCCTTTAGGTTGGTAAGTAAAGTTCGGGGCGCATTTAAGGTCAGCCAGCCTCGCACTAACGAGACTAATTATTTGTACTCATTATTTGTGTAAAATCCTGTGAAACCTTGACGAATTTGGGATTTTGGAAGGACGAATTTGAGATTCGGAAATTGAACATTTGGAAGGCTCGCAATGACTTTGTTTTTTGCGGTCGATTCGTTCGGTGCGGATAGGTGCGTCTTTTGTCTAATTACACTTCCTTTTCTAGATATAGATGTGGCTGAGGATAGTCTGAAATTCAGCAAACACCTGCACTGCGTAAAGTTCTGGTTTGCACGAATCTCATCTGCCAATAAAAAGAAGTTCTTACTGTGCTTGCTAAATGAAATCAAGAGTGGCTGGGCCCTGTCGTGGATACTCAAGTCCATATGGAACTGTTACACGAAAGATGCTGTTTTATCCAGTTGCGAGTAAGTTTGTTCCATAGATTTTTGTTTTTTTATGCGAATAGTACCTATACGGGCGTACGTATACCTAAGAGCGGTGGTAGCTAGCCTAGTCGGTAGAACATTGGACTCGGAAGCGAGAGACCCGGGTTCGATTTCCAGTGCGGGCATGTACCTATGAATACGCGAACATCAAGGGTTGGCTGAAAGAGATTTCTGCTGAAATAAGCTCGCCATGTACACTTTAATTTTTCTGTAAATGTTTTGTTTTATTCATGCGATTTTATGTGTGCAATAAAGTATAAGTATAAGTATGACTTCGTTTTCTAAGTTATGTAGGTACATTTGTGAAGTTATAGTAGCAATACCACTCGCTAATTGTGAAGGAAAACATCGTCAGGAAACCTGAGTGTCTGAGCTATTCCCATACCTCAGCGCTTAAAATCACTGAAATTTGTGCAACTGGCCTCAGTTAGGATGTATTTTCATGTTTGTGACGTCCTTGCCTAGTTTCCATAGCACCGGGTATCCTAGTTTGGGATCCGGTCAAGTGATTGTATTGTGTGGAAGTTATATTTTTTTATAAATAAGACTGTCACGGCCTTATTTATAAAAACACGATTCCTCTAAAGCACTCACTAGAGGCAGTTTACCTATTTAATCTGTGTTTACGTTTTTTCGTTTTGAAATCTCCACCACATACTATTTTAATCGGCGTTTAACGAGTGTTTTAAAGAATCAGGTTTTTATAACTAAGGCCGTCAGTTTTTAAATCACAAATAAATTACTTCCTACCTAAGTAGAGTCTACGGATGTAAAGGTTTAACATGTTCGACTGTACAGCTCAAACATGTTCAGCTCGACAAAAGTGTAGCCGTTACGCGTTAGGGCCGGTTTTTAAATTGAGAAATTTACTAAGTAAATAGGTAAGTAACGTTCTGTCTTGCTCTTTTCTGAGAAATTCGAAGAGACAGCACTACAGTTAACTATTTACTTGGTAAAATTCTCAATTCAGAAACTGGCCCTAGTCACTCAAGTTCCCCGTTTACGTACAGACAGAAACCCCTGAGCAGCTACGACATAAGTCCAATGGATCACAATAGAACTGCGCAGCCTGCGGCCACTCTCGCACACGCCATGTCAACCGACCGTACGTGGTTCCATAGCTTACAACCTGTAAGTAGGTACCTACTTTACTTCATTCAAACCATTTAAAGATAGAAAGAATATACTCTATTGTACCTACACCATATCATAAGCAGCCTATGTACGTCCCACTGTAGGGCACAGGCCTTCTCTCAGAGAGAGCGTATGGGCTTAATCACCACGCGTGCCCACAGCGGATTGGCGATTTCAAGCGCTGAGGTATGTGAATAGCTCGGTCACTCAGGTTTCCTCACGATGTTTTCATTCACAGTTAGCGAGTGGTATTGCTACTATAGCTTCACAAATTTACATAAGTTAGAAAACAAAGTCATAGGTACATGCCCGCATTGGGAATCGAACCTGGGTCTCCCGCTTCCGAGTTCAATGTTCTATCCAGTAAGCTACCACCGCTCTATAGATACATAAACAATAGTAAAAAGATATAGTTTGATTAGAGAGCGCTGTGGACTGAAAGAGGATGTAGTGACTAGAATTGAGAAAGGAATGTTGCGTTGGTTTGGACATGTGGAGAGGATGAAGGAAGAAAGATTGACGAAACAAATATATCGAGCGAATGTGGGCAGAAGGGCCGGTAAGGGACGTCCCGGGTGGACATACTTCGACCAAGTAGGGGATGTATTAGCAAAGGGCAAGATAAAAAGGACTCGAAACCGGCGTGCATGCATGCAACGACTAATGAATGTTGAGGAAGCGAAATTGATCTGTCAGGATCGTGACAAGTGGCATTCCCTGGTCTCTGCCTACCCCTCTGGGATACAGGATTTATGTATACATAAACTCTCGCCTGTTTCCCGGAGGGGCAGGTTTTTCAATGTGCAGTTGGCAGCACATCATCCTTGACATCTATGCACTCTACTCCGTTGCATTACGGGCGACTTTGCACTAAAACGTAAAGGATCATGTGCTGTCGACTGTACGTAAATAACGTTGGGTAAATAGGCGGGGAACCGTCATTGTACCGGCGCCACAAAGTAGGTACTTGCAGTGACATATATGTTATAGGCAATGTGTATAATGCAGGCATTCTATACATTTCCTAGGTATTGTATAGAATGCCGGGGTCGTCCAGGCAATGTGTGAAATGATATTGAATGTTCAAACTATTTTACACTTTACCTAGGAAATGTATGGAATACCTACCTAGGCATTGTATATAATTCCGGTTGACGCATAGGTAATGTATGTAACGTGTTTTTTTGCGTAGACAGCGTTTCTCACATAGCAGTTCCCTTCGGATAAACATTTACATTTACGACGTACACTCAAGTGCACGTAGAGCTTTACATTTTGACATTTCCACCTCTCTTATCTTCTGCGATATTAGGACAAAATCGAATGGCAAGTGTAAAGGTCTAAGTGCACTTGACCGTACCAAAAAATTGCTGCAGAAAGTCGTCCTGTTCATTTCTTACCACTTGATTATGGAAATTTGATCATGATACAAAAAATTCAAGTTCATCAATAAACACTCGATTCTTTGTAGAAGCCGATTCTCTGTTAGTACGCAATTCTAAGTAAAACCTTTCTTTCATTAGTAAGTACCGCTGATCAGTAGCCATTTTCCATTCAATAATCACACTCTCAGTTTAAAACCAATGCATAAACTAAAAAAATACGTCTGCATAAAACAAAGGAGTGCTGCGTACTAACACAACGAACGAGTTGCAACTTGTTTATGGGGTAGTCCCGCACGCCGCGCACTCGCCTCCTTCCCGTGGTCGTTCATTATACACATTGCCTGATGCGCTTCGGGCATTTTATACAATACCTAGGCAATGTATGAAATGAATCGTATTATACACATTGCCTTAACGTTTTAGGCAATGTATACAATGCCTAGGCATTCTATACAATGCCGGATTATACACATTGCCTATAACATATATATTGGCAAAAAGCAGGGGGAAAGGTAAGGAAAGGAAGGAAAAAAGATGGATTTTGCTAATGCTATTTTAAAACGCTTTTTTAAACTAAAGAAAGTTGAACGCATCGGATTTAAGAATTTTTGTGTGAAATCATAAATTATTAAATAAATTATAAATAAATCATTATTTATAAAATGCGCAATTCCTGGAAAATCCCGAATAGAATTTGAGTTGTACAGCACGTTTTGATGTAGGAGATTTTATCTGTTAAATAACGCCTCTAAAAAACAGAAAAACTTTGATAATCAGAATCGAGCATAAGAGTGGTAGAACAAAAGTTGCTGTAAATGACAAATTGTAATCGAAATATTTCAGGAATTACGCATTTTACAAATAGGTCACTGTTCCCCCGCTCGCCAACCGCCGCTTCGAGCGAGGGAAACTCTCAAAAACATCGGTGCGGTCGATCTCGGCGCATTCTCCTTTATATTCGCATGATTCCTCGCATTTGGAACTCCTTCTTTGTCACCAGGAGGCCCAGGCAGCAGTATTGACCGAGCTGCTGACAATCTCCGGTGGTCCCATCATGTGGGCCGTGTACAAGCGCGCGCACCTCCTCTACGACCGGTACCGGGACCGCCAGATGCAGGCCATCGTGGACTCTATGGAACAGGAGACCTCCACCGACAGTCCCAAGAAGACCAGCCAGCAGTTGTCGCCCAAAGTTTGTTACAGTTCGCCTTTGGTTCGTCAGGCCCGAGACCACCACAAAAACGTTTCGATTTTGTCCTGGTACTGCCAGATGCAGGCAATCATGGACTCCGTGGAACAGGAAAGCTTTAACGACAGTCCGAAGAAGACCAGCCACTACAAAAACGTTTCGATTGTTGCGCGGTGCGCGGAGGCAAGTCGACTGTATCGACTACTGACTGTGTAGAAACGCTCCTGCTTTATAAATCATATTCATAAATATTTTCACATTCATGAATATGAAAATACCTCGCTACCACTACCGCGCAGAGCGGAAGCGAGGAGTGGACGCGCAGAACCGATACGTAACCTTTGCGGTAAACTACAAACGTGATTGTAGTCTGCCAAGAACATTTTTCCCATTTAAAAGATTCCCAAAGATGACCCACACCAACGCGGTGGCGGTGGCGGTGGTGGTCCATACATAAATCTGAGTATATGAGGTTTACGGCAGTAGTATTTTATATGGACCGCCACCGCCACCGCGTTGGTGTGTTTTATTCTTTATTTCGCACGCCTAGAAAGTCTTTCTTCCACCTCCGCCGCATTGTACATTCAATTTAAGTGCAATTAAAGTATAAATAAATACATAAACTCCATGGATAAGAAGAGCAGCACTGACAGTCCGCAAATGAGGGCACGAACTACCTTTTATACGTTCGGCTTGGGGCGTAAAAAGAACACTATATTGGAGCGCCACTAACTACTTAGATAAGTAATCATTATGTAGATATATATTTACATAATGATAAAGACTAAGGAAATAAATTACCTGGAGACGGGCAGCAGCGTCTTTCTGAGATTCCAACCGCATACTGCGATCGCCAATCCGCCTGCCAAGCGTGGCGATTATGGCAAAACCCGTCATGGTTATAAAAACCACGAAGGAGGCCTATGTCCTGCAGTGGGCGTTAAACGGTTGATGATGATGATGATGATATAGCTGAGCTCAAAGGTCATTGCTTTTAGATTACCTACAATAAGATTGAAGTTGTAATTAAATAGTGGATGTGATAGGGATTGAAAATAAGTTGTTGATAGGCTGTTTTGTAAATTTACGAATTGGGTACCTATTGCCAAAAGGTCGGAAAGAGAGTGCTTCTCTACTTAGGGCCGATTCGACCAACTAAGCTTTATACCGGGAGTAACAACATAACATAAACGCACGCACGCCGGTTTCGGGTACTTTTTATCTTGCCCTTTGTTAATACATCCTCTATTTGGTCGAAGTATGTCCGTCTGGGTCGTCCCTTACCGGCCCTTCCATCCACATTCGCTCGATATATTTGTTTTGTCTATCTTTCTTCCTTCATCCTCTCCACATGTCCAAACCAACGCAACATTCCTTTCTCAATTCTTGTCACTACATCCTCTTTCAGTCCACAACGTTCTCTAATCACACTATTGCGTATCCTGTCATTCAAAGTAACGCCAGACATACTTCTCAAGGACCTCATTTCTACTGCATTAATCCTACTTTCTTGCTTCTTTTGCCATACCCAAGTCTCGCTAGCATACATAAGTGTTGGGACTAGCACTCCATTATGGATAGCCAATCTAGCTCTTTTAGAGATGTTTTGGCCACTCACAAAGGAGTGCAATCCACCGTTTACACAATTTCCTGCTTTTACTCTTCTTTCTATATCACCTTCACACTTGCCATCCCTGGTAAAGAGGCTCCCCAAATAGACAAATTCTTTCACTTGTTCCACCCTTTCACCTCTAATTCTTATCTTGCACTCAGTCATTTCATCATCTTTTTCGAACACCATTACTTTTGTCTTACTTACATTAATGTTCATTTCTTTCCTTTTAAACGCCTCATCCATTACTGCTACTTGTGTCTGCAGGTCTTCAACCGACGATGCGAACAAAACCTGATCGTCGGCGTATAACAAGCATTTGACCAGTAGCTCACCCATCCTTATCCCAAAGTCATTCTCTTTCAAATCAGTCAGGCAACTGTCCATGAATAAGTTGAACAACCATGAGGAGGCGACACATCCTTGTCTTACACCCCTGCGAATGCTAAAGCAGTCAGTATACGCCCCATTAATTCTAACGCAAGCACTGGAGTCTTCATAGAGAGACTTCAGAGCTCGCAGCAAGACGCTGTCCACCCCATACATGGACAGTACCGACCACAGGTCATTCCTCACCACTCTATCATAAGCCTTCTCCAAGTCGACGAACGCACAGAAAACCCTCTGACTTTTGGCCAGAAGTTTCTTCACCATCCGCCTCAAGGAGAAGATTTGGTCCACACATCCCATTCCCTTTCTAAAACCCAGGAGTAACTAATCTCATAACAAATTTACTCCCTCAATTTTAATCTCGGTATAATGCAACTAGCGAATTATCCCGGGATTAGTAGTTGATAGAACGTGATATAGATTTAGTTCAGAGTATTTCTCGACTTATTCCAAGATTACCACTTATACCAAACATAAATAGTTTGGTCGAATCGGCCCTTAATGTAATAGCAATTAGAACCGTTCAATGTAAATACAGTTAACTTACTTGTTGCCGACTTATTCTTTTTGTTTCAGAAAGACAAAGCCAGCAAACTGAAAATGAAACGTGATCATGAGGTAAGACTGGTTACCTACCCCATCCATGATGGTACTACCCTGTCTGGAATTTTAGACTGATCTCTTTCTTATTTGCTTCGATCGACCTCCTTGAGCCACCTTCAGGTTTCCACTTAAGAGTACACAGAGAAAGAGAGAGTATGGTTTATCCAGTGCTAAGGTGTTTCAACACCTCATATACTCAACTTACCTAATATTCTTTCCCTTCACGCTTAACGTGTGGTACCTACCTATTGCGACGATTACCTACTCGCAGTTTTAGCGCTCACATTTCACCACTCCTTGTCGAACCTCTTGCAGCCTGAGGCCCCGTATCTGCAGCCATGGAACGCCGCCATAAAGGCGATCCAGGACCGTCTCAAGCTTGAAGAAGTCGATGTCATGTTCAAGGACGGCACCACAAAAAAGATTTGGAAGATCAATCGAGTGAAGCCCGAGATCATTGAGGCAGTCGACTTCGTATGTTCTTTCATTGAACATCCTTATTTGGGCCTGATTGAGCAGTGATGATTGAGTTAAAATTAATCATTGATTGATGTATGGGAGGAAGATCTACCTAAGATTACCAGCTCAAAAAAAACTAGGAATGAACCTGAAATTGCTTGCTCGCTTGACTGGAGCTACTAGTCCCTGAGCTTCTCAAGTAATCTTGTTCTTAATGCTTCTCCATCAATGGAGATTGGCAGCCAGTCAGCTCTACAACGCTTTGCAACGTTTAGTGCAACTCTGAACAATTATTCCGCGGTCTTAACATCGGTCTACCTACTCCTTTATGTCCTACAACCATGACATTTTTCTTTTTCCCAAAATTCCCTTCTCGAGTAGAAATACCTACCTGCTTATTTCAGCTACAACTCTTACCATCTTCTATCGGCAAGATGATCTTGGCTTACTTACCTCGCGACCAGTTGAACCAATATGCGCAAGTCAACAAGTATTGGGCTTTCCTGGTCGAGGAACTGAAAGCGGAACTGGCCGCGCGGGTGAAGATTGATCTTATTTTGGCGAAATTGCAGGTTGGCAATAATTATTTTTTCTGTCCAATGCTGTCCAGTTCTTAATGTAGTAGTTACCTTACCCTCCATTGTGGACAAACCTTGATGTTTCCTAAAATAAGGACGACCTTGTTATCGACTTGGTAGGTAAGGTAGTCTTTGTTTGCCTTCTAATAATTTCGTGATTTCTCTGCCTGTCACAGCTAACATGGGCTCTGGCCAAGTTCCTGGGCTCCGGCAGATAAACTTTTAGCGAGGTGCATCTTCCTTTACACATTATACTTATAGTATACTCATACTTAAAGTGTAATGTGAAGATGATGAAATGTATAATAACAGACAATTTATAACGGTGTAGCCTTAATAATTACCTTAAGTAGTTATATAAAATTTAGGTTGTGAGTTCGAACCAAGTGTACCTACCCCATCCATGTAACCATCTTTTCAAGTTACGTACATTTGTGAATCTGTAGTGGCAATACGACTCGCTAACTATGAACGAAAATATCATGATGAAACCTGAGGTGCGGCCGGCATGATATTGTGGGTAATTCTTAAAATTCAATGGTACGACCCCCGGCTTTCCCCTCTATCTACACCATTGGGTACATACTCGTCAGTACTATTGCTCATCACAAACAATAAAACATTCGTGTGGAATATAGGATCAACGGACTTAGTTGTTCAAAATTTTACTAAAGATACAGGTACCAGAACTTTGGCTGTGTTAAGTTTGACAGCTTCTTTGATATTAATTACCTTTGCCACTCGCTTACTCTGTCATAATCTTCAAAGGGCCTGATGTTCCGCCACGACTCGACCGGGGGCCAATCCGGTCATCCCGAGATTGCAGAGTTCCTGCACACGCAGCAGACTTCTCTGTCGACGTCGCTGTCGGCGAAGAAGAACGTGGCAAGCATCAGAGCCAGCATGAAGTCAGCCAAGTCCGGGAAGAGCGTCTTCTCAATGCCACCAATCACTGACGAGGCGCTCAAGTTGCGGCAAGGGGTGAGCCGTGAGCGAACGGGCCCTTTTCAGACTACAAATAAAAATAAGACGACTGCGGTGTTCTCCTATTGTGATTGGGTTATTAGATAAATAACAATAAACTTATTTTGAGCCTCATATTACATAATGCAGCCCGTAACGTAGCGAGATACGAGCCTTGCCAATGTCATCATGCGTATTTGAGTATGAGGTGCCAGTAAAGTATCAGAGGTTTCCCACCAGTCATTTCGGGCTTGATGTCTTACATTATTGGTGTAGGGATAAGAGGATGTACGTGTTTTATCTATGAGTGTACGAAACGTACAGTCTAACGAGCACAAACTAGAAAAACCGGCAAAGTGCGAGTCGGACTCTCACATAAAGGGTTCCGTACCATGTCTACTTATACCACATTAGGCAAAGATCGAGACAAGACAGATTAGGTACATTGAGAACAGCGCCATGAATATAAATAAACAGGAAGCGTTTAACATTGACATTTAACGACATGACATCGGCTTTGTGTAGGGTACATAGATGGCCGCTAGATGGCGAGCGCTGTCTTTAGACAACGTTTGTTGTATGGAAGCCCCGCTTAAATATTTATTTTATTATATCTTTAGTATTTCTTGTTACAGCGGCAACAGAGATACAGCCTTGTGACGGACAGCCAGACAGACGGACAGTGGAGTCTTAGTCTTAGTCTTACTCTTTTGGGTACGGAACCCTAAAAACTACTGTTGAAGACCCAGTGGGCTCCCTAAATTTGTGCTGTCACGCATCGCATGTCACCAACCGCAACCCCGTAGGTACATGAATCTAGTTAGGCAATGCAGACATCGCGATTTGTATGAAATCAAGTGTGCCGAGTTTTCACTGTACCTGCAATGACGGAACTATAAGGAAATGTATCCTCTTCTTTGGGTGATCATTTTTATTGTATTTTAACCATTTATATTCAAGGTTACGGAGGCACCCAGTAAGTTAAAGCTTCGGCCGCAGAGGCGCCTGGCACTTACGTCCGGGCTTACGTCTAGCCAGATTCATGTCTATCTCACCAACTCATCCTTGACTTGCAGCAGCTCTACCAGCCCGTGTGCACGATGGCAGAGTTGAACGAGCGACTCGAGCGTCGCGGTGCGGCTGACGAAAACATCTTCCAGTGGTGCGAGAATATCGCCAACCAGGCGCGCCGGGCCCGCCGACGCGCAGCCAAGGCGAATGAGGACCACAAACCTCAGAAAAAATATAAAGTGTCGATCCCTACCATGGTTAGGATTCCTTTGTGTTGATGGCTCGTGGGGTGCATGGAAGGAGCCTTTGAACTATGTAACACTATGTAACTGCTGCAACGTAGAGCGGTGGTAGCGGAGCGGTAGAACGTCGGCTTCTCATTCAGGAGGTCGTGGGTTCGAATCCTGGCATGT
This sequence comes from Yponomeuta evonymella, assembly GCA_963969515.1. NCBI lineage: Eukaryota > Metazoa > Arthropoda > Insecta > Lepidoptera > Yponomeutidae > Yponomeuta > Yponomeuta evonymella. The sequence continues at coordinate 5,784,571 of OZ018354.1, forward strand.
GCCAATGACTTTGTCTGCTAAGTTACGTACATTTGTGAAGCCGTAGGTAGTAGAAATACCACTCGCTAACGGTGAAGGAAATCATCATAAGGAAACCCTAGTGTCTAAGGTATTTACATACCTTAGCGCTTGCTACGGTTAAAATGGCCCGACTATGAGGCTAAGTGCGGAAATCTCAGGTCTAACCAGACTAGAACTATGTACGCTGCCAATCCTTTCACTACGCTACGGTGGCGAAAATTGTCTGCCATCCATACGCTATTCGCTAACGCCGGCGCCTCACTTGACCACTCGCATTTCACAAATATTAACCGTCCACTGAGAGGTTTTCTGAGGAATTTTGTAACCTACAATGATTTACTACCTATTTAAATCGTCAGCTAATACACGAATACCCAAGTGAAGTGATAAGATAAGAAGAAGATTCGTAGAATGGATAGTTCGCCTGCAGGTTAACATTCTGTAGTCACTGAAAGCGTTGAAAATGTAACTTTAGGCAGGCCCCAGTGCCCTCGGTGCTTAAAGTTATTACATCTTAGCGCTTTTTCTGTATCTCTCTCCCCTCTCTCTCTCTCTCTATCTCTTTGAGAGAAGACTCTTCCCCAGTGGTATGTAAATATAGGCGACTTCCTATGCATATTCTGTAAGTGATTCACTTCTTTAGGTGAAGGAGGAGGAAGACCTCACCGAAGGCATTTTGCCGAGCGCGGGCATGTTCTTTCCTTGCCCTCTCTTGAAGAAGCGCTTCAATATTCCCATGGAACCGCCCTTGACAAAGGACCCTACTTATGGGTAATTATGAACATCTACAAAGTAGGTACCTAACTACGTCGATAGAACATCAACCTTTCAAAAGGTAGGTATAATCAGTGATAGTTGAAAACATAATTATATCATCATCATCATTCAGCCACAAGAAGTCCACTGCTGGACATAGGCCTCCTCCATGGATTTCCAAAAAGACCGGTTGGAAGCGGCCTGCATCCAGCGTCTTCCTGCCACTTGAATGACGTCATCTGTCCATCTTGTGGCTGGTCGTCCCACGCTGCGCTTGCCGATATGTGGTCTCCATTCGAGAACTTTTCGGCCCCATCGGCCATCAGTTCTGCGTGCTATGTGCCCCGCCCACTGCCACTTCAACTTACTAATCCGCTGGGCTATGTCGACGACTTTCGTTCGTCTACGGATCTCATCATTTCTGATTCGATCTCGTAGAGAAATTCCGAGCATAGCCCTTTCCATAGCTCGTTGCGTGACCTTGAGCCTTCTTATGAGGCCCATAGTCAGAGACCACGTTTCAGTGCCATAAGTCATCACTGGTAACACACACTGGTTGTATAATTTTGTCTTGAGCGATTGAGGTATATTAGACGAAAAGACTTTTCTAAGTTTCCCGAAAGCTGCCCAGCCGAGTTGGATTCGACGATTGACCTCTTTCACGAAGTTGGACCGGCCTAGTTGGATTGTTTGTCCTAAGTAGACGTATTCGTCTACAACTTCGAGAGTCGTGTTCCCCAATGTTATTGGGGTGGGCACAACACGAGCGTTCGACATGACCTTCGTTTTGTCCATGTTCATTTTAAGGCCCACACGTTGGGAAACTCGACTGAGGTCGTCGAGCATTATGCCGAGGTCTTCCATCGTTTCTGCCATGACTACTATATCGTCGGCAAATCGAAGGTGCGTGATGTACTCGCCATTGATATTGATGCCGCGTCCCTGCCATTCCAGAAGCTTGAAGGCATCTTCCAGTGCGTTCGTGAACAGTTTCGGAGAGATAACGTCTCCCTGTCTCACGCCTCTTCTCAATGGAATTGCCTCCGAATTCTGCTCCTGTACTCGGACCGACATGGTGGCGCTGTTGTACAAGCACTTCAGCACCTCGATATACCGATAGTCAATACGGCAACGCTGGAGAGACTCGAGCACTGCCCATGTCTCGATCGAATCGAAGGCTTTCTCATAGTCCACAAACGCTAAGCAGAATGGCAAATTATACTCCTCAGTCTTCTGTATAATTTGCCGCAGCGTGTGGATGTGGTCTATGGTACTAAAGCCCTTTCGGAAACCGGCTTGTTCGGGAGGCTGGAAGTCATCAAACCTGCGTTCGAGACGATTCGTGAGGACCCTCGAAAACAGCTTATAAACATGGCTCAGAAGCGAGATGGGTCGGTAGTTCTTCAATAGAGAGTTATCCCCTTTCTTGAAGAACAGCGTCACCACGCTTCTGTTCCATGCTTCTGGCGTTTTTCCTTCGAGCACGACGGAATTGAAGAGCTTCTGAAGGACTTTAAGTACTGGTGTTCCACCCGCTTTCAGGAGCTCTGATGTGATTCCGTCCTCTCCTGGTGCCTTGTTATTCTTGAGCTGTTTCAGGGCCATCCTAATCTCGTACAGGCTGATGTCCGGGATGTCTTCGGTATAATGTCGGGTCAGTTTGGCTCTCGGATCTTTGTTCAAACTGCTAACAGGTTTTGCGACTGAGGTGTATAGCTGTCCGTAGAAACTCTCAATCTCCCTCAGCACCTCTGATTTGGTCGACGCTATACTGCCGTCCTCTCTCTTCAGCTTCGTCAGCTGGCTTTGCCCAATAGACAAGTCTTTTGCGAACACTTTGGAGCCCTTGTTCCGCTCTATAGTCTCTTTAATACGTTCGGTATTAAAGGCCCGAATATCGTGCCGCATAGACTTTGAGATATGTCTATTGAGCTGCCTATATGACTTAGCATCCTCGGAGGACTGCAGTTGCAACGCGCGACGTTTAGCCATGAGGTCGAGAGTATAGTTTGAGAGCTTTTGTGGTCTACTCGTACGGTTGGGTCTATAGAACCTCGAGCCCACTGTACGGACAGTTTCTACAAACCTGTTATTGATCTCGTCCACCGATGCGGCGCTCTCCAGGCACTCAAAGCGATTTGACAATTCGAGTTGAAAGTTCTCGGGGTTCTGGATATGGGCACGAGTAGGTCGGAGCGTGGACTTCATGAGACGAGACCTCTCAAGTTTGACATTGATATTCAATGTGCCTCTTACTATTCGGTGATCGCTTCCGGTTTTCACCATGTTGATCACAGAGACGTCATTGAATATTTGTCTCTTGGAGGTCAGGATGAAGTCTATCTCGTTTCTCGTGGAACCATCGGGACTCAACCAGGTCCATTTCCTGTGAGGTGGCTTCTGAAAGAAAGAGTTCATCATAAAGAGTCCCTCTTTCTCCAGGAAGTCTGCCAACCTTTGTCCTCTCGGGTTCCGTTGCCCATAACCAAATTGCCCCACTCTCATCTCACCCTCGCTTCTTGTGCCCAGCTTCGCATTGAAGTCCCCCATAACTACATTAAAATAGGTCTCCGAGGTATGTATGGCCCTACTAATGTCCTCATACATCGCCTCTACCTCCTCATCGGAGTGTGACGAGGTCGGTGCGTATACCTGAATGACCTTCAGCGAATATCTCTTAGATATTCTGAGTATTAGGTACACCACCCTGCTCGACACACTGTTGATGGCCAAAATGTTATTTACGAGGGACTTGTGGACGAGAAACCCGACACCACCCTGGGACTGTTGCTCGCCCTCCCGGTAGTAGAGCAGGTTACCGGATTTCAGGGTTATCGTGTCCTCGCCCTCTCGACGGACTTCAGATAACCCTAGGATATCCCAGTGTAACCTACCCATTTCCTCTTCCAGCTCAATTAGCTTTTCGTCTGTCCTCAATGTGCGAATGTTGTGTGTTACCAGGGCCAGTCGTTTTCGTTTTTGGGGGTGGTAGCCAGATCTCTGCCGGTGATTCTTAGCACCCCTTGCTCCGCCGTTACCGTGGCCGCTACCGTAGCCAGGAATAGCGGAGCCACCGGGGACTGGGGGCCTGGTTTTTTGGTGTATTGCCATGAGGGTATTTGCCTTACTCGCCACGCTTGGCATGCGGGTTGGCGAGCGCAGTATATCGTATTTTCGCAGAAGGCGCTGCTGCCCACCTTCTGGTAATGTCCCTTAGCCGGTTTTTACGGCACCCGCGGGAAGAGATGGGGGGGTACTATTCTAAAGCCGGCACCCCACGGCACATTGCACATAATTATATGTCGGTAGATTTTTAACTAGCGCTAAAAAATTACCCCACGTGCAACTGTGGGATGGTGGTTGGGGCTTGTAAATTGTGTTACTGCTGTGGTATTACCTGTGGTGTTACCAATCGGAGCGAGTTCAGTCATCACCTACTTCCCGGCAAAATATCTATGCACCGGTCACCATCAGACCGCCATCGTGCGTGGTATTGCTACTTCGACGCAATCATCAATGAAGTAAAATATACTAAAAAGAAAGAAATAGGTATATACGGTTAAGTACCTACCTACATATGATTGCCTCGTTCTAAGAATAAAAAACCGTTTTTAACTATTATACTGGCCTCGTTGGCCTAGCGGCTAACCCAACACGGCTGACTACCAAAACAGAGGACGAGGATAAATTCCCCAGGGCTATGGAAGAGCGGTGTCACCTAGTGCAGGCATTACCTACATGCTCAAAAGCTGACTCCTGTTACTACGTGCCGTAAAATAAGAAAACAAACGAAAATAAAGATTTTGTATGTGTTTCCAACTGGTTCCAACATAGGTAGATACATACCTCCGGACTGAAGCCTATTTGTTGAAATGGCCTGTCTGGGTCCGGAGTTTTTGTGAAGGTTCTAAAATGTCTAATTTTTGTCCTCAGCACTACTGCGCCTCTAAAGCACAACATTTCGAATTTGTATACAAGCTTTCCCCAAGATATTCAAAGTAACAAACATATTGGCTTGTGGAGCAAGGATTTCTCCAGCTTATATCAGGCTTTCAAGATTCCTTCTCATCAATATCCTATCTAATTTTATACCTACCCACTTTGAATTTGTTTTTATTTGCCTAATAAAATTGTATCCAGAGCAACATTACATACCTACGCTGATTTAAAAAGTCTTCTGTCATCGGCTGAGTCGCAATCCGCACCTGTTTCACAGGGTGGCGCTGTTATCACTTTTAAGTTGCGGTTTACGTCAAACTCAATACAATTTGGACGCTACGTTATTAGTTCCTATTTGTGCCACAATTTGCTTTAGTTCGGGCCATTTAAAAACCAAAACTGTCAAAACTCCAAATAAAAAGAACAAAAGTCAACAAAAATTCTAGAAAAGTGATATCTATTTCGCTGAACTTGTATCTAAATCGTTGTAAACAGTCCATGCATCGTATGATGCAAGCTGTGGAGTTGCTGATTTAGACTTGTTGCGAAGAGAAAGCCGTGAAAATGAGCAAGCATATGTATTCGACCGCTAATCTCACTGACAAAGAACTGAAGGAACAAGGAAATAGATTGTTTAGCCTCCGTCGATACGAGGAAGCCATGAGCTGTTACACTAAAGCCATCGTAAGTGCCTTACTCTTTTCATTGGCAAGTTGTTAGTTGTTGGGTTGGTGAGTAAAATCAGGATCAGTCTTCCCCTCAGTGCTGAGGATCGTGGCCGCACTGACTAGGTGTAGAGTGCTTGCTATCTGGACCTGGCGCACCCTTTGAGGACCGCCTGGAACCTGTTTGTGGCCCCGAAACGAGGCCCTGATGTAATCAGAACATTGCAAATATGGTCTGTCCACAAGCTGTAGAATGCATGACTCGCATGCATGAGGTCGTAGGCTCGAATCCCAGAATGCACCAATGAATTTGTTTAGTAAGGTACATACATTTGTGAATTTGTAGCAGATATACCACTCTAATGGTAAATGAATCATTGTGGGGAAATCCAAATGTCAGAAGTGTTAAATATGCAGTGGCACTATTAAGGCTAATGTTCTTATTTATATAAACATGATTCCTGTAAAACACTCCTCAGAGGCAGTTTAAATAATCTGTGGTTACATCTTTCCCTTTACCGCAGACTATTTAAACTTCCTCTGAGGAGTGTTTTAAGGAATCTTGTTACGACAAGACAACATTAAGAGTGTAGGTATAAGTAGGTTTATCCATTTTTTCTCCAAATGATCTAGATCTTTTGAAACGGACACCTAATTTTTCTTGTAACTTATTTTTGTATATTATTTTTTTATAATAGGTACTTACCACTAATGAATGTTGTTACTGTATAATTCTTAATGTAATTCCTGGTGTACATACAATGAAGAATATTCTATCTATCTATGAAGTGAAAGAAATTTGTCAGGATTGTGGCAAGTGGCAGGCCCTGGTCTCTGCCTATCCCACCACCAGGATACAGGTGTGAGTATGTTCTGTTATGTTTATTTTCTGATATTGACTATAAAGAGTTTTCTATCTAATCTAAGTGCAGAAATGTCAGGTCTGACTAAGTGGGTGGTTTACCTACACTTTATGCCCCTGTACACGGTCTCCAAGACAGGACTTTTTCACTTCATTCTCCGTCCTGATATCATACTCTGCCATTTCCCATTTTCCGATTCTTTGTTTGTTATATTGAACATAATAACTTAAATATGTAGTTTCAATTTATAAAATTCAATTGATTCTACTGAATTACTGTCACCACAAGTTACAGGTCTTAGGGTTTGCTTAAGAGTTCTTTTTTCTGAATTGGCAGCAATAATCGGTTCTGATTTCATGTTTTTCAGATAAAAAACCCCTCTGTGGCCACATACTTCACAAACCGAGCACTATGCCACCTCAAGATGAAACATTGGGAAGCGGCATGCCAGGTATGGCAATAAATTTAAATAAATTGGTAGAAATTAAAGAATATCTGGGACGTAGACTTTGGGAACAGGTTGAAACAGTTGCATTTGACCTTTTCATACTGTCATTATCTATACCTTAGCCAACATACTATGATCATATTCTCACTATTCTTATCAACAGTTGGTTTTTAAACAAGTAAATAATTGAATCGTGTGATTTTAAAACAACACAAGTCACATGTGTTTTTAAAATAACACTTGCCCATTTTTTTTTTATTAAATTATTTACACCTACCTATTGAAAAAAAAATTGTAGTTTATTCATACAGAAATCAATATAATATGCTAAAATATTGCTGTTGTAGATATTAGTATTTGAATAAAACAGTTTTTTCTATTTCCTGCAAAGTTGTAATGAAAGGACATGTGTCGTTTTAAAATCACACGATTCAATTATGACAAAATTTGAAGGCTGTAGGACAATGGAGAATAATCATTGTTATATAAATGGAGTAAAACTTCAGTGAGAAGGAAACTGAAAAATAAACTGATGGAAATTGTATACTTTATAAATAGTATACTTTCAATTCAATTCAAAAAATTAAATAACATCACAAGAAAAGGCATACTTTAATAATAGAAATTATCTTTTCTCATTAACAAAAATCCAAGATAAAACAGGGCAAAAACAGAACGAAAAAAAAAAAGAGTATCAAATCTTCTGGTATGTCATAGTTGCTACAAAGAGCAACCTTATCTTCTCGGTTTTGTTTAGTGAGGGCCTGGAGATCTGTCACACAGGATCTTTCCTAGTATGGACTCCAGCCTCTCACATAGGAATTAGTCCTGATTACTCAAATTGTACCTACTATATGTTTTGATACCTCTGTGAGAAGGAAATAAACGAAATTACTAATTACTTACTTACTTTAAAATATTTGGGCAAGTACCAAATGCATATTGTGTATCATACATTAAGTAGTTTTGCTGTAAGTGTCTATTCACTTCTCTTCATATGTAGGTATATCACCTTTTTGTTGTCCAGATCACACACTTACTATTTATGTAAGTACGTGTAGTTATGTATAGTATTCAAGTATGATATATGTAAGTTTATTATTATTATTACGTATATGTACATAAGCCTCTATATACGTCCCACTGTAGGGCCTTCTCTCAGGGAGAGAGTATATGTATGTGTATTAATATTCGTATTTGCACCGACTACCCGTGTCTAGTTCTCCTTCGGCAAATCTCCGATATGAGGTTGCTATTAGCAATAAGGCCGCCAATTGTATCTTTTCTTTTGTCATTGCTGTTTCTGTAACATTTTTTTCCGGTATACAATAAAGAATATTCTTATCTTATCTTAAGCTACTTTTTTTAATGAATTTTGTATAATAATACAATATGGTAAGTGGCTTATCATGGTTTCTGCCTACCCCTCTGGTATAAGGGTTGTGTGAGGTGGCAAATCCTGGTTTCTGCCCACCCCTCCACAATCAGGGTCGTTGCAAATGGCCAATCCTGGTTTCTGCCTTACCCTCCAGTTTATCGTATTATGTAGATAATATGTTATTATGTTTGCATCAAATTTATGATTCCCAGGATTCCCGACGAGCTCTGGACATAGACACCAGCCAGGTGAAGGGGCATTTCTTCCTCGGTCAGGCGCTCGTGGAGATGGAGTGTTATGATGAGGCTATCAAGCATTTGCATAGAGGTCTGTATCATCTACGAATAAAGATTGTAGTTCCATTTAAAACCATTGATACATTCTTACAGATTAAGTTCGATTGAAAATTATGTATTTTCTAATATTAGGAACATACATTTAGTTTTTATGTCATGTGCTCTTCCCGTGTACAATAAAGAATCTTTTTAATCTTATCTTACATTTAGATTAGAGCCCCTGCTCACTAGAAGAGGGTTAAGCAAGAGTAGTGATATGCCGCTAGATAAAAGCCATCTCAATGCCATTAGGGTATTTCTAGCCAGTACTGCCTCAAAGTTCAGTGTGGCGCCGGATTAAGAATAGCGTCACTCCATTTCCTTCCGTGGATGTCGTAGAAGGCGACTAAGGAAATACATTATCAGGAGACGGGCAGCAGCGTCTTTCCTGAGTCTTTCGCATACTGCGATCGCCAACCCACCTGCCAAGCGTGGCGGTTATGGCAAAACCCTTCATGGTTAGGAAAACCATGAGGGAGGCCTTTGTCCTGCAGTGGGCGTCAAATAGAAGAAGAAGAAGAAAGACATTTATTATACCAACAAGATAAATAAAAGATAATGGCTGATGATGATGATGATGATGATAATGATGATGATGATGACTGCCTCAAAATAAAAAAGAAAATCCAAATTTTATTTAATTTACATGATTTTTTTTCCGTTTGATAATTATTATGCTTCCGGGCGGTGGCAGCCTAGTGGGTAGAACATTGGACTCGGAAGCGAGAGACCCAGGTTCGATTCCCAGTGCGGGCATGTACCTATGACTTTGTTATCTAAGTTATGTACATTTGTGAAGTTATAGTAGCAATACCACTCGCTAACGGTGAAGGAAAACATCGTGAGGAAACCTTAGTGTCTGAGCTATTCACATACCTTGGTGCTTGAAGTCGCCAATCCGCGGTGGGCACGCGTGGTGATTAAGCCCATACTCTCTCTCTGAGAGAAGGCCTGTGCCCTATGCCCTACAGCGGGACGTATGTGGGCTGCTTATGTAGGTATGCTTCTGGGCGGAGGATAAATCCAACAAACCAAAGATCATAAAGATTGGTCCCCAGGTTCTAGAGTTATAAATGGTGTAACTAACAAGACTTCGTTTTATATATATGATGATATATATCATTATCATCAGCCATTCGACGCCCACTGCAGGACATAGGCCTCCTTCGTGGTATATATACATATATAAATATAATTCTTTATTGCACATGACATAAAAACATGATATTATGATGATATTATTGTCTTGGATGTTTACATGTTTGTGATGTCGTTGTTTCTGGTTCCCACGACACAGGGTATCCTAGTGTGGGGCCAGAAGCAATGTGTGCCTGTATGTAAATGTTTATGTTATGTTTATGATATAATAGGGGTTAAAGTATGAAATTGCCGTTTTATTGCAATAGGTTCTTTGAATTGACATAGAATCTTCATGGTTTGAGGTTTTCGAATGAAACTTTTTTCAAATGGTTTCTATGATGTTCTTTTTTTAAAAAATGTGAAACATTTGAATATCGACTTTCAATTGTTTTTGTTATTCAATTTAGACAAGAAAGATAGATACTGCGAAAATTCGAGTGATTTTTGAATACGAGTTCCGACGCGGAACTAACGCGGCAGAAACAGCCCGCAATATCAATGCTGCGTTTGGAGAGGGGTCTACTAATGAACGCACCGTGCGATTTTGGTTTAAACGCTTTCGTGATGGAAATTTCGACTTAAAGAACGAGCCACGAGGAAGACCGCCCACACAGGTGAATAACGATGAATTAAGAGAGATAGTGGAAGCCGACACCAGTCAAACTACCCAGGAATTAGCGGCATGGTTTAACGTTACCTTACCCACAATATTGACTCACTTGCGTCAAGTCAATAAAATAAATAAATACGAAAAATGGGTGCCTCATAATCACTCGAATTTTCGCAGTATCTTTCTTGTCTAAATTGAATAACAAAAACAATTGAAAGTCGATATTCAAATGTTTCACATTTTTTAAAAAAAGAACATCATAGAAACCACTTGAAAAAAGTTTCATTCGAAAACCTCAAACCATGAAGATTCTATGTCAATTCAAAGAACCTATTGCAATAAAACGGCAATTTCATACTTTAACCCCTATTATATTATTTAGGTATTAGATATTGTGCGCATTATTTCCAGCTAACGACCTGGCCCGCGAACAGAAGTTGAACTTCGGTGACGATATTGCGGCTCAGATTCGTGTCGCCAGGAAGAGGCGGTGGAACGTTCAGGAGGAGAAGCGAATATCGCAGGAGATTGAGCTGCAGACTTATCTCAATAGGTGAGAGAGGGAGGGGAAAATGGAAAGAAAGAGAGAGAGAGATTTAAAAATGGACATACAAAGAGAAGCCACTAGGCCCGGTGGACCTACGACATTGTGAAAGCGGCTGGGAAATATAATGATAACTTCCACAAAACTCAATCACCTGTCCTGGGGTGTGACCACTTAAGTCCACTGTATGGAGTTGTCTGGATTAGCCTACTTGGAACTGTGAAATACATACATATTTTTACACTTTGGAGTCGTCTAATGCCCGGTTCCTATATTTAACGAATCGTTATTGGTTATCGGTAAGTTATTCTTAACAAGCGTCCCGTAACTTGAATAGGTGGTTGAGGTTTAAAAAAAATGTTAGGAACTTTACAAATTGTTATATCCATACATTTATCGTACGGTACGTTATTCGAAACCGTTTTTAAGAGGAATACTTGAGTAGACATTTTAACCGGCCGTAAGCAAAACGAGTCGTTATTGAATATAGGAACCGGGCATGAATGTTTAACCCGATAAAGTGGAAAGTTACGTGATACAAGGGCTGGTCCCAAGCTATGATACCCTGTGCTATGGTAACCAGGCAGCGACATCACAGAAACGCAAATACACCCAGACTGAGGCCATTTGTACAAATGTACGGCCGCCCCCACTGGGAATCGAACCCACGACCCTGGCATGGTAATCAGATGTGATACCGTTAGACCAAACGAGGCAGTCAATATTGAACGAGACTAGCAAAGGACCGGTTGGGTTGGCGGGAAAGAGAAGAGGCCTGTGCCCAACAGTGGGCTCGGTTTATGGGTAGAGTAGATAGATATATAGATACGAACTGAGCATGTTAAAGAGAGAGAAGAGAGAGACATAAAGACGAAATATCAATAAATATAATAGGTGAAAGGGAGAAAGAAGTGCAGGAGAAAAAAAATAGAGGCAAGAGGATAAAAAACTCAGAATGATATTAATTTTTCGGCGCTGAATGGTTGTAATTTTAGCAACTTGAATGATGCGTACTTTTTAAGCTGTGGTAATAATCCACTTTCTTTACAATAATTTCAAATGCTGTATGAACGGATTTCTGTTTCTGTTTTCAGGTTAATAAACCAAGACATGGCGAATAGAATAGAATCATTGAAATTAGGTAATAACAATGATGAGGAACTCAGCTCGAAGGTTGCCAAAGTCGAGGAAGAATGTGTGAGTGTTTGTCAAAACTGTTTATCTGTCTTATCTCCCTACACTTCTTTAAAAGTTGCGATTTTTGATAAACGTGACGAATGCCAATAATTGTTTCTAAGCTTGCCATCTGGTGCCAACTAGCGCCATCAATGGTATTTTCTTTAATAAACTTATGTTGTTAGAAAAAAGTGAACAACATGAACCTAAATAATTATTGTGCTAAGTAGCTACTTTTAGAACCTATAGCCTGGAATCTAGGGCCAAGAATGTAGGACTTTGAGGAGATGCCATTTGATTTGAATTTTGTATGAAGAATATTAGTTAAGGGGGTCCAGGGAGTAACACTAGCGCCACCGAGCAAAAAAATCATACCTATCTTTTTTACAGATCAAATTTGCAAAGAGTGTCAGCATATTCTCTCAATCTTGTTGATAGTGATTTTTAGGAGCCATGGCCCGGAACCTAAGGCAAAAAACCTAGGACTAGATAGAAACGCCCGCTGTCTAGTCCCAGGTTCGTGATCCTAGGTTCTTTATCGTGGGTCCTAAAAATCACTGTTAACATGATTGAGAGATTGTACTGACACTTTTTGCAAATTTGATTTGATCTCAAACGTGGACACAGAAGCAACTACTTCTGTGTCCACGTTTGAGAGAGTGGTGCAGTCTCTTTGTTAATTTGCTAACAAATTGCCATGCAGTTTGGCGAATGATTTGATATTAAGAAAAAAAGAAGAAGAAGAAGAAAGACATTTATTATACCAACAAGATACATCACAGAAACAAAATAAGCAGATAAGTAACATAATAGAAAAACGTGTCAATTCTGTAGTAAATGAATTAAAAAATGCATTTTTTTAAGAGAAGTAATTTTTTGCGGAAATCGATTGGTCTTAGGTTAGGCTAGGCAGAAGTTTCTAAAATTGGCTGTCACACTTATTGATATCTAGAATGTGTCCAGACTGCAAGGTTGAAGTGGAGCTGGGCAGGGCATGTCAGTAGAATGCACCCGGATAGGTGGGCGAGACTTGCCACCGAGTGGGTGCCACAAGGCGGTCGTCGCAGGAGAGGCAGGCCAAGAAGACGTTGGCGAGACGACCTCGACCGACACATGCCGGAGTGGCCTGAGGTGGCACAAGACAGAAACATCTGGTCTGAGTTAAGGGAGGCCTTTGCCCAGCAGTGGGACACAAACGAGGCTACGTAAAAAAAAAAAAAAAGAATGTTTACTTTTTGCAAGAACGTAACGTGAAAGATATTTTTTTATCTCATTGGTAGTACTAATTGGCTCCTGGTCGCTCCTTAACCAATTTCTCTGTTGTTACAGAATAACTACTCCAGTGAGCTAAATAACCTATTCGCCAAAATCGACGAAAGAAGGAGGGTGAGTAATTATATTCTTTTTACCTACTATGTTTTAAAGACAAACATCATATAGAAAGAAAAATTCACCAACCCACAGACCGATGGTCAGACAATGTGGTCAAGTTCACGATAGAAGATAGATCAAAGATAGCGACATGGGAAGAAGGCTAGACAGAGGTGGGCTGGTGACGATGACGATAAGATAAGATAGAATATTCTTTATGCACAAAATTTACAATTTATGTACAATTACGATTATGAAGACGATGACGATTATGAAGCGCGATAGACCTATCCTGATGTAAAGTAAAAAAAAAGTCTTCAGTTCCTAGTCACCCTCTTCGTTACCAACGTATTGTTATGGGTAAACTTTATTTGGTCTCAGAAACGTGACGTCCCGGACTACCTTTGCGGGAAGATCAGCTTCGAGATACTGAACGAGCCGGTCATAACGCCGAGCGGGATCACCTACGAGAAGAAAGACATCGAGGAGCACTTAGAGGTTAGTTTTCAAGAAATAAAAATTAGTAACTTACAAATAAAAAAACAAGTAAGTACCCGAAACCGGCGTGCGTGCATGCAACGACTGATTAATGTTGAGGAAACTAAAGTGGTCTGTCAGGATCGTGGCAAGTGGAAGTTCCTGGTCTCTGCCTATCCCTCTGGGATACAAGCATGAGTTTATGTATGTATGTAAGTAACTTATACAAAACATAATCACTTATCTTGGTCTTAAACTAGGGCCCTGTGTAGTGTAACCAGGTAAAGACATCACAAACTTAAAGGAAATACAGGAAATACACCCAGACCGAGTTTTCTACGCCAGAATATAACACCTGGTCGCAAACTAGGATGCCCTGTGCCGTAGTAACCAGGCAGGGACATTACAAACGTGGAAATACACCCAGAGTGAGTGTTCAATGCCAGAATAAGGTAAGCCGCATCTGTGACGTGTTTTTCACAAGTTCGGTTGCCAGATGGCCGCACATACCCTCATTACAGTTGTGTCCGGCCACTTACATAGAAGGCAGTCTTTTAGTCGAAAGAGGAACACGCGGACACGCACGCATGACTAGCGATGTCGCGGGGGCTAGCCGCTCGCCTTTAATAGCGTTAGTAAACAAATAATAGTATGGCTGGTAAAAACAACATAAAGAAATTGAATTGAATAAATAAATCATAATCCACGTGATTAGAATGGCATCGGGGGTTATACCTTTTGTTATGCCTTTTTTTCTTTTGTCTTTCTTTCTTTCTATACCACCATTTCTCAAATTCTTCAGCGAGGTAGGCGTGTAACTTCGACTAAAGTCCATCATCTATCCGTGATTTAGCTTCTCAATTTTTTTCCGTCAATGGTTGTCTGGAATAAATTACTTTTAGTGACAAGGCCGCCAATTGTATTGTATGTAATTCCTGGTGTACATACAATAAAGAGTATTCTATCTATCTATCCATAAATGTTTTGTTTTCATTGCAGCGAGTGGGCCACTTCGACCCCGTGACGCGCGTGAAGCTAACGGCCGACCAGCTGATCCCGAACTTCACAATGAAGGAGGTCATCGACGCTTTCCTGCAGGAGAACGAGTGGGTGTTAGACTATTAGGCGCGTTTATTGCGTAGGCTTGGGAAGCGCTGGAGCGACACTTGAGGGGATCAATGGAGCTGACTAGCGCCACCAATGGAATCAAATAATATCTTTTTACAGATCATTTTTGCAAGAAGTGTCACATCAATCTCTCAATCATTTTATTAGTGATTTTTGGGACCCGCGACGATCTTTAAAAGAAGATATGATTTTTTCTCATTGGTGGCGTTAGTGAACCTCAAGCGGGAACTATAAATATATCAGCGGTGTCATCTAGAGGGATTTTGTTGGAACTGCTTCTTACCTCTGTCACGCTATATGTAGCTCCATAGAAAGGCGCGAACGCAGCCGCACTGGGTCGTTATCAGTTGTTTAAGCTTATTTTTTAACGGATGACGTCTTAAGCCCACAGTAATCTTTCGGGATCGCGTCAGAAATGTTACGGTACCGCAACCGGACTTCCGGCGCTCGTAGCATAACGACGCGCGATATCTTTTTAGGGTTCTGTAGTCGACAAGGAACCCTTATATTTACGCCATGTCCGTCTGTGTGTCTGTCCGTATGTCTGTCCGCGTCCTAGCTCAGAGACGATTGGTACGAGAAAACTGAAATTTGGCATAGACCTACATATTAAACACGCCCACAAAACGGTAGAATTCAATGTTTTTTTTGGGTGCACCTAAATTAGGGATCCTTTTTGTTTTTCTTGCCTACACCATAGTGTGAGGTATCGTTGGATTGGCCGTAGGGTTCTATTTGCGAAATATTAAGCTTTAAAGCGCAAATTTATGTCCGAGTGCGGTGCCCCCCCTCTCCTGGCCAAACGGTTGATTGTAAAAACGTGAAAAACTTCAGTTTAGTAGCGAATATAACGAACTTAAAAGGAAAACTATCACGGCTAAGTAGGCTACACAAGTTAACGAGTAATAGGCGACCAACTTGTATAAGGAAAACTTCGTAAAAAATCCATTGAAAATTACGTTGATGAAGTTGTTACTTGTGTAAAGCGGATGAAACCCCCTCTTTCTACGGAACCTGACCCTACGCGTGGCCTGACACGCACTTGGCCGGTTTTTTATCCACTCGCACGCTCTGTGCTATCATTACCTTCGCGCCCCTTACACCCCGGATAGCCGGGTGTGAAAATATTCAACACCTTCCTCGTTTCCGAAGCGATGGTTGTCGTTGCTTGCCTTGCATCTGGCTCAGATGCAGATAAGCGTGCCAACAATTTTCGTTTGACGTTTGCACAGTGCAAATATATGGAAATAATCCGTGATGACGTGATGTTCGTCTGGTCTACCGCAAACGTTAGGTACGAGATTCGGTGTGGCCACTCCAAATAATGAATTGTAGAAAACCTTATGGGGTATGGTTTTTATTAAGAAAAAAAAAAATTGACCATGTTACACCATGTTTCACTATCAAAAACTAAGCATGTACCTACGTTACATAAACTCGCGGAGTAGTTTTAGGAGTTGTAGGCAGAGTCCAGGGTTGGCCAATGACAGACCTATTTAAGAAAGACATTTTATTATACCAAGAAGAGGAAAGAGGAAAGTAAGAAGAAAAACATTTATTATACCAACAAGACACATCGCAGAAACAAAATAAGCAGATTAGTAACATAATAAGCACAACAACAGAAAGAAAACTAGATACACAACAGACAAAACGAACAAATAAAAGAGGACCATAGATGTAGCCTGTGGTGTATCTAAGTTGCACGCACGCACGCCGGTTTCTGGTACGTTTTATCTTGCCTTTTGCTAACACATCCCCTAATTGGTCGAAGTATGCCCGTTAGGACGTCCCTTCCCGGCCCTTCCGCCGATATTCGCTCGATATATTTCTTTCGTCAATCCTGTCATTCAAAATAATACCACAGACACTTCTCGGGAATCGCATTTTCACTGCATTAATCCTACTTTCTTGATTCTGCCATACCCAAGTCTCGCTTCCTTACATAAGTGTTGACCCAGCACTCCTTTACGGATAGCCAATCTAGCTCTTTTGGAGAATGATGTTTCGTCTACTCACAAGAAAGTGCAAGGCACCTATATCACCTTCACACTTTCCCATCTCTCGTAAACTGCCCCCCCCCCCCCCCCCCCCCAAATAGACAAATTCTTTCACTTGTTCTACCCTTTCACCTCTAACCGTTATTTTGCACTGATTTCATCACCTTTTTCGTAGACCATTACTCTCGTATTACTTAGATTAATTTTCAATTCCTTTCTTTTAAATGCTTTATCCATTACTGTACTTACAAGAAAAGCCCATAATTTTATTGTCTACCTTTATTTTCCAGTTTCATTTTCCTTAACAAATGAACAATGACCTTGATTCGCGGTACAAAATCTATCGGAAGTTGATAAGTACGGGGCGGAAATGCTATACGAAAAAATAGGGTTGTTTGTTTTGTTGGTTGATGTTTATTGTATCATTGGTGGAGGGGATGTAATGTGAGATTGTTGAAGTTACCCGAGAAGTTACACCATTCACATAAAAAATGAGACAAAAAAATAATTGTTACATTTCGAAAATTTAAAAAAATATATCATAGTAGAGATTACTAAGCTAGACTAACATGATCCAATTTAACTTTGGCCCATGGCCTTTAAGAATAATAATAATGTACCCTTTTTTCTCCAGATGTTCTCCAAAATGATCTAGATGTTGAAATAGACACCTTGTTCAACTAGTAACGTTCATTGACTTCCAATTTCTGTGTTACTTTGAATAAAAACATTTTGTTTAGTTTGATTTGCACGGCCAGTTTCTGAATTGAGAATTTCGCTAAGTAAATACTTAAGTAACGTTTTGTCACGTTCTTTTCTGAGAAATTCTAAGAGACAGCACTACAGTTAACTATTTACTTAGCGAAATTATCAATTCAGAAACTGGCCCGTGCTTTAGTGGCTTCTTTTACCAAATAACATGCTTATCTTTACCAGTATTGCTCATTTAATCTGCCCAACAACTTTATCGCTCCAGCTGAAATATTATAATGATTTTCGGAGAAATAAGTGTCGACTATAAAATAGGCCAAATTATACAGTTGGTCAAATTATACAAAAGCTATGTTCGGCCCGCTTATTTGGTGGTTTTGTGGTCGTTAATATTATTTGGTATCTTGATAAATAATATCCTGACATGTGAAAGACTGCCTATTATTTTACTTATTAGTGGTATTTCAGGCATACATAGCAGGTCAACTTGCGCTATTTAGTTCAGCGGGATGTTCCAGAAAGATCCTATATAAATTTTATGGTTGTGAAAGACTGAAATGCTAAAAAATATCTGCTGTTCGATACTAAGTTCCAATTATTAGTACAACAAATATTTGAAGCAGCTGATATTCTTTTTGCGGTTTCAGAGTTAGGGACGATATTCGATAGTTGGATAGGTTCTACCAACCAGATGGGACAGAAGTGGGTTGATGTGATGAGTTCTGCCGATTCCCTTGGATTGAGTTCTACCCCGTTGCGGTCTCTTAGCATACACTCATCTGATCTACCAGAAGATCTTACTACACGCCATATCTTGTCTATATTCCTTTCATGAGCTAGTCCTTGTATCCAAGAGGTCCTTTTTATATTGTTCCCGTGATTGTTTGTACTCCGCTATGACATATGGTTTTCTACGGCGATTCGATTTTTTAAATTTTGCTTCTCAGTCTAATAACCTCACAGCTTTTATCTCTTTTAGTTCTTGGGTCCACCATTTATTACCTTAAATTTTGCGGTCTTTTAGTCTGGGTATTGCCGATTATAACGCTTTCCTCACACAACTTGTGTATCTACACACTACGTCCTCGACGTCCTCCTTTCCGTAATAGTGTCTACAACTGGTTCGCTTATGTCCATGCTTTCTAATTCGTCTTTCAGATTTGTAGTGAATGCCGGCCATTAGACTCTCTTCATGTCATAAATTCGTCTTGTTGCCGCTCGTTCCGGTTGTGATTGCTGTTAAGGTCCCACTTCTATGTCGAAAGTTATAGAAAAGGAAGAAGAAAGATATTTATTATACCAACAAGATACATCACAGAAACAAAATAAGCAGATAAGTAACATAATATTATGCTACAACTAAACTGAAAACTAAATACACAACAGACAAAACGAATAAATAAAACAGGACCATAGATGTAGCCTGTGGTGTATCTACGTTGCCACAAAAGGCAGCTTACTCAGCGTTGTGCTGAGGAAGTGATCCCTCAGCGCTGATGGCGCTATGGTCCGAAGTAATGACCAGGTTTGGGTCTACTCTTTAGGTTTTTTCTTTAATCAGGAGTGACTGTGAGCACGCAGTGACATCCAATATATTCTGACAGGCTCGTTCTTGTCTCAAGGCGTAGTATGTTGGCTCCGCGCCCTCGTTGAGCACATACATATATTTCCTTGATAAAGAGCTCGAGTAGATTTCAGCTCTGTCGTCTTCCGTTTCGCAACCCTACCAGTGGCTTAGAGCGTTGCAATCACCACCTACAACGACGTGGGTCGTCTCTAAGCCCGACATGACTAGTTCTAATTCCTGAATGCACCTGTTTATGCTTTCGTAGTCTTCCCAATAAATTGACACTAGACCCACCCTATAATAATTTTTGATCCCAGCCAATGCTACAATATTTTCTGTTATTAGACTTGCTTTCTCTGCCCCGACGTGTGTCTTGTAACAGTAGCGCTGAAGAGCTTCTGGTGGTGGCCGCCAGAATGCATTCCTGTGTTGCCACTAGTCCTCTCCCTAAGTTAACCTGGACAACTTTCAGGATCTGTTCAGGACCAGCTCCAGAGTTAGCGTTCATCTGGTCTAGTGCGTTTCCGGTTCTGACTACGGTTCCCTTAACAACATGAGACTATGGATCTTGCAATCTGATCCCATTTTTGTTATTCCGGGCAAGTTGAGCTGTAAGGTCAATCCTTGACGTTAACAGTTAAACGAAATATCTGAGCGCTATCAGTAGTTAAAAAATTTCCTCGAAGCAAAATAATATGATTCGCTTGGATGAATACTCACCCCCTCACTCAGTCACTTGAGAGATTGTTATTTTTTTTCTTTGATTCCTCACCGATCTTGTTAAATCAAACGAACGAAATAAATTCATTGGTGATCTGCGCTAGAGCATCAATGAATTAATTCGGATTGTATAGTTAATTCTATGTTTAGACATTTCATTTTCAGTGAAAGATGCGGAATTAAATACAGAATGGAACGTGAATTTATTACCATCGGATTCCTTTAGTTTCAATCCCAATGACAAAGGTTACGTCCTTCCGGACCTATCTCATTGCCCCCAGTATGTGTGTTGACAACTTACCTCGGAATAGTATGGGTGTTTTCTTATTGTACCCCTGTGAATCTGTTTTGTTCCAGGGCATTGCTAATATGAAGTTATGATTGGTTTTAAGGGTTAAAATAAATGTATCAAAAATTAACTTTGAGAATTCGGTGTCGTACTTGTACCTGTTGATGGTTTTCTTAATGTAAAATGTTGGTAAGTTTATTGTTAGTGTATTGTAAAATGTTGAGATACATAGATTCGGTATATTATGTATGTGTAAAGAATATATTACAAGATTATAAAAATTTTGCCTGAAGTCTCCGAATAAGATTATTACAAAATTGTCCTCGAAATATTACGCCATTGTATATTCGATTTTAAACATTAACTAGGTAGAAATTGTGACTTCTCTGTACCGCTAAAAATACGTTATGGTACTTTTTAGTAGCTGTTAAGTAACCTGTAAGATTTTTAGCTGCGAAGATCAGGTGGCCCGAGTAAAACAGTTCTCTCTTTCCGAGCGTGCCACATTTTACATTTTATGCTGTGTAGTTGCTAAACCCCACGTGGTCTGTGGACTTTTTTAAACACTTTCATTAGATTCACTTGTACGGAAGTTCCGTATGCAAAGATATTTAGAATGTCGATTTTAACCTACTTGTAGCTGTTGTAGTAACGATTTGAAACTTTGCAATTGTATGTTTTCTGTACGTCTTTTAAGTGTGCAGTAAATTATAAAGTAAAGTGTCACATACACTTCACTCGGATGACAACACAATTTTGCTCCGTATACAAAACTGCCAATCGGCACGATGCGAATTCGCAACGAAGAAAACCCGCGACACGAATTGCTGCGATGCGACTCCGTCCGGCAAGGCATCTATTTTGTAAACTAGGTCGTGACATGGATCGTAAAAGGAAGTGCTCACTTGTGTTATTGCTAAGAAGAAAAAGAAACAAAGCAGATTTTGGGTTCATCCATTTATAATCCGCAAGTTCTTGTGATGCGTCGCGCGAGCTCGCAGATTTTTAGGACGCGACGTCGTATCGCAGTTTTGTGTGCGGGCCCTAATTTAGTACCATCAAGTTGATCCGGACCGCGTTTCACAAAACTACTATTGACACTTTATTATGACAATTCGATAAACATTGCATGACAGTTTTCCTACTACCTAGTTAATCTGTGGGTTATTCGGCTGTGCGATGTAAACCATGAATGGAGAACTTGCACAAAAAAAAATGTTTTAATATAATCGAAAAGGTCTTTTTAAAGATTAAATAAACGTGGTTACATTTTTTCTCTACGACTAATACTTTTTATAATGTGACCTGTCGAAGTCATTCTAGTCATGTGGTACAAAGACGCGCCATACAAATCGGACTCAAACTATGACGACAGAACTTGCACTTGCGCTTATGAATATTCGAAGTGTCTCGTAAAATAATGTTTTTATACCTCTACACTCTTTTTAAAAGACGTTTAGAATTCAATGAAGCGAAACGAAAATACGAAATTTGATATATTTTTTATCATTAGATTTTATATGATATGATTTTCCCCATTTTTTGGGACACCGAATACCCAGAAAAACATATTTTTACTGTTTTATTTTTCAATGTTTCTTGAGTTTTACTGTCTTGTATGGTATAAAAGCAATGCCACTTCAATCTAAGTTTGTCGCAAGTTCCCCATTGTAGTTCTTTCAAACATGCCCATGTTGATGGAGACAGGAGGAGGTTAGTGGAACTCTTCAATGGCTACTTGTAAACGACTCCAGTGGTAGGAATTTATATGATAAAAAAATCCTGTAAAACACTCTTAAAAAGCAGCCATTTTAATTGCATTTGAGGAGTGTTTGGCTTGTGTTGAGTCAAATATTGTGCGTTTCTGAGAAAAGCGTGTGAAAAGAACCATTGAATATTGATAGGAATTCAATAACTTCAACTTTGTGTCTCGAATCAGGGCTACTAATGTAAACTTAGGTATAGACTAACGATCCTCTGAGACTGCAAGAAATGCAAGGGTAGGGTCATCGCAAAGCTTTATTATTTCCACGTTTCGCGCACTTTGATTTTTGTTGTAATTGTATGTTTTATGCCAATATGTCATCGGTTATCTTTGAACCTTTTAAAAATTCATAAGTAAATTCTAAGCTTTAATACATAATTTTAGATTTAATAAATTCGTCCTTATGTGGCTCTTAATACTTTTATTTCTACAAGATTGATCTTCGATATTGAAAATACCTTCGTATAATAAGTGTTAAGAAGTTTAGTGGGGTGTTCTTTAAATATAATTTTTTTTAACCCATACATCTTGTTTTTTTCCTTTTATGTCTAAACAATTAACTCAATTTTGAAAACTGTAATTAAACTATGTAATTCAAAATAAGACAGGAGAGAAGAAGACAGAATTAAAATTGATTTCTTACATAAAAATATCAAATTACATACATTTTTTTATGTGCCTAACATGTAACGTAATGTACTTATAAGGCCGTGCTTAATGCAAGAGGAATTCTCTTCTAACAAACCTTTGGTTTTGAAGAGACTGGCGCCGGGTAGTGCAAGAAAAAAAGGTGAAATACAATAATAAACTTACATAAACATACCTACATATTTTGATATAAAAAGATACCAAAACAAGAGGGTATGGGTTATATAAAATTACATGTTTTAAGGGATACCCAGTTTTTGTCTAAGATATGAAGCGCTAGGCAAATGTACCTACTATTACCCTAAGGGCAAAACAGATTCAACTGTCTAATGGAAAATGTTTTATTCGTTAAGTAAATGTTATTTGTAAATCGCCCTCTTTCATTTTATTACCTACTCAGTTCCATCCGAATGAAGATTTAAATAATCCGATGAATTCTACGATCTCAGTAGGTCTATAGATGCAGGCTGATAAGTACGGCGTTTCCATACAGTGTTTTTTTTTAATACTACAAAGCTGAAACAGCAAACTAAACAACTCTTGTCCTACGAATATTCCTTCATTCCCGGTGGAATTTTGTACATTTAGGGTCTAATTGCGATTATTTGTTAGGTAAACTTAATTACTTTAAGGCTGGGTTCTCCGACCCTTATTACCCCTAAATTAGTTGTTTACTCTCTCATGGTTGGTATTTAAAATTTGAAAAAATATATATTACTTTTCAATGTCCTATCGGCGCGTTGGTAGTCTAGTGGTAGTCAGGTGTGAGGAATCTAAAAAAAATATTTACGTCACTTTTTGGACCACCTGCATAATATCAACAGGAATCTATGCGTATGTATGAGAATCGCGAGTCATTAAAAAATCCATTCTCGTTGAAACCTTGTCCAGATTTTATCGGTTCCATCGATTTATAATTAATTCCATAATTTATATTTGGCGTAAATAATAGACTTGAAAGTCTGGTTCTGATCTACGGACTAAAAGAAAGCCAAAACTTGTAGATACTCCATTAATAGGATTTTTACAAGGCCTTTTCACACCACATGCGTTAAACTGTTGCGTTTGGAGGTCCGCCAAGTGGCAGAAAATTCTGGCATTTAATTCACTGTACTCTACTCACCGCACGAAGGGCTTTCTGGAGACCCGAGCCGTCGTACTTACAGTATTGAACTGGGGCTCACAAAAGTGCCTTTCGGGTAGGCAATAAAACAATTCCCATATGATAAAGTGTGTGCCAGACGTTAATTACTTAAAAGTCTCATTAAGTAGGAAATAATGGTATTTCTTTTCGTCGTTCGGCATCCAACACCGCGAACGTGACTTCTTAGACTAACATGGTTTAAGTTAGTTTCATCATCATCATCATCAGCCATTCGACGACCACTGCAGGTTTTCATAACCATGAGGGGTTTTGAGGGTTAGTGTAAAAAAACATTATTTCAAATTTTTTGTTAGTGTATGACGGTATGATTTCTATAGTTTTTAGTGTCTCTATAGCTTTAGGGCGTTAGAGTGTGGCTCTTCGGCTGAGATAAAAGAAAAGCAGGCATCTGGGGGATATACGAACACCGAGAGAAAGAATGATTTTATGAAAAGGAAGATTTTGACGACTCATTTCTTACAAACACACAACTTTAACTCACGCCTGTCTATTCCAGATGGGTAGGCAAGGCCAGGGACTCAATAAATAAAATAAAAATCACTTATTTACTTTACAAAATGTTTACAGTTACATAATCGGTTAGCTTACCGAGGTAAGTTTTGTGACATGGTTCTATGGGAGCACTGTCAAAGAATTTACTGTGACATACGTCGATACGTAGACTATCGATGGATTCTCTACCTTTACGTGAAATTAGAGCTATAAAAAAACCGGCAAATAATATCATTTGATTTAAGACTGACTCTGGACAAATTATTTATTTTTATAAAAAAACAGAGGTGATCTCATATTAGTATAATATCATATGCAGGCTGAATTTCATGTTATATTTCAAGAGGCCATTCATCTCAAACAAATTTTTTATGTATTGTGTTAATTACATAGCTCAAATCGTCGAAAAAACTAGTTCAAAATAGAAATAAAGTTAAAGAGATAAAGATAATAGAGATATCTTATAATAAGGAATAAACCGAAACAAATGGAATCAGTAGATGCCATGCGAAGTCCAAGCATAGAGTGATCAGAAAAGTAGATGCCGTGCGAAGCTATAGGTAGTATGGGGCATACTGAAACGAGTCGACGCACGCCGCCGTGCC
Source organism: Yponomeuta evonymella (assembly GCA_963969515.1). Lineage (NCBI taxonomy): Eukaryota > Metazoa > Arthropoda > Insecta > Lepidoptera > Yponomeutidae > Yponomeuta > Yponomeuta evonymella. The sequence goes on from OZ018354.1 coordinate 5,809,384, forward strand.
GGAAGATGCCACGCGAACAAATCTATAGAAATACCTGTAGATATCAGGAAGCTCCGCTCTTCCCCACTTGGACGTGATAATGTTGATCGTAAACAGCAATGAAATTACCTAAAGCATATCATAAGCAGCCTATATATGTTCCATTGTAGGGCTTAATCACCACGTATGTGTGTGCGTGCGTGCGTGCGTGCGTGCGTACGTGTGTGTGAGAGAAATACTATGAGTACCCGACAGGCAACCAATTCAATAAATTATATTCTCGCAAGCATACATTTACAAAAATCTCACAACCTCTTGCCCTGCCCTACGCTAAAGCTTGGGATCAGTACATACGTACGTAACTAATAAATTATTAAGACCGCAGGATGAAATAAGTTGCTTGATGATCGTTTGACGAATTACGAATTCAAATTATTTAAACACGAAATATCAGTTCATACGAAAGATAAATCGATAGCGAAAACCCGTGAAGGTAGCTAGTAAAAACAAACAGCATAATAATCAGTGGCAAAACAGTCAGACAAAAATCAATACCTACTAAGCCCCTGTTTCACAATGTTCAAATAAAGTTCCAGATAAGCTATCCGCAACCCAGGGCTGCCGTTTGTTCTAAATTTAAATAAATATTCCTATATTGCGTGTGTTCGTTTATGGCTTAAAATTAAGAACAAACGACAGCCCTGGTTGCGGATAGCTTATCCGGAACTTTATCTGCAGATTGTGAAACAGACCCTAATGTTAAAGGCAAAGAAGATCTAATATACAAACTATTTACTGGCCTCGTCAGTTCAAATTAGATCACATTCAATTTGAACCTGTTCCTTTGCACTTTACTATAATACGAAAAGCATGACATAGCGTGAAGAGCGAAGTGGGTATTACACCGAGTTAGCAGTAATATTAGTAATGCGGTGGTAGCCTAGTGGGTATAACATTGGACAGTGCGGGCATGTACCTATGACTTTTCCTTCTAAGTTATGTACGTTTGTGAAGTTATAGTAGCAATACCCCTATTATCACCCCAGTGTGGAAGGGTGGAGACCGAGACGATGTTAACAACTACAGGCCAATATCGGTTCTACCTTCTATTTCAAAAGTTTTAGAAAAGCTTATAAATGTCAGGCTTCTTGATTATCTGGAAAAGTATAATTTGTTATCAGACAATCAGTACGGGTTTAGGAAAGGCAGATCGACAGAAGATGCAGTCACAGCCCTAAGCTCCTATATTGTTGAGCAACTAGATAGTGGTAAAAAGTGCCTAACTGTCTTTCTAGATCTCAAGAAGGCATTTGATACCGTCTCCGTCCCCATCCTCCTACAAAAACTAGAACGTATTGGCATCAGAGACACATCGCTAGCACTGTTTAAAGACTACCTGAACGACCGAAAACAGCGTGTTAAAATTGGTTTCAGTGAAGATTCTAGCGTAACTTACGGCGTGCCACAATACACGTGCCAGTGTATTAGGCCCCACTTTATTTTTAATATATATAGATGACTTGTGCGACATGAAGGTTAGCGGTGCTCGGACTATATCATACGCCGATGATACGGCAATAGCTTTCATAGGTGGGTCATGGCAGGAAATTCATGAAAAAGTGGAACAAGAACTAGCCAAGACAGCAAACTGGCTGACAGAAAACTTACTGACGCTAAACACCCAAAAAACGAATTATATTTGCTTCACTATTTACAAACAAACACAACCGGATACCGACTTAAAAATCAAAATACATACCTGCAAAAACATACAAAATAGGCTATGTTCCTGTCCCTGTATCAATAAAGTTGTGTCTACCAAATACTTGGGAATTGTCATAGACCAGAGACTTTCTTGGCATAGTCAAATTGATTTAGTAAATAGCCGAATACAAAAACTAATCTGGATCTTTAAAAACTTGAGACATGTTGCACCAAGACCATTAATAATTCAAATATATAAATCATTGGTCCAATCTATTATAATTTACTGTATTTCTGTGTGGGGAGGGACAACTAAAACAAAATTTTTGGAGGCTGAAAGAGCACAACGTTCTTTACTTAAGGTTATGCTCTTCAAACCGCGCATATTTCCCACAGAATTACTGTACCAATCATGTCATCTTCTTACAATCAGGAAGTTGTATATTTTGGCAGCCATTTTAAAAAAACATAAATCCTTAGCGTATGATCCTAAAATTCAATCTAGAAGGAGAAATGATATAGTCGTTAAATCAAACCGCGTGAAAACATGTTTTGCTAGTCGCCAATATGAAAATTTGTCTGGCTATTTGTATAACCAGATAAATCGTAGTTTGGTCATCTATCCTATGCTAACATTTGAGTGCAAGAAGGCAGTGACTGAATGGCTCCTAAACCAGAACTATGAGGAAACAGAATTTCTGTTACAACATGTCACATAACTACCTACAATAAGTATAAATAAATATGAACACACACACACACACACACACACACACACACACACACACACACACACACACACACACGCACGCACGCACGCACGCACGCACGCACGCACGCACGCACGCACGCACGCACACACTACACAAGTATAAATCATGTCAGAAATCTTACTTGTAATTAATTTTTGAAATTTATATCTTTAAATAAAATAGAGAATTAGATTAAACTCACACTTAAAACAAAATCTTTATTTTGCGTAGGTTTAGATGTTCAACCTTTACAAGTTATGGAAGAGCGGGTTTCCCTGGCACAGGTACTTTATACTTAAAAGGGAATCCCAGCAACAGTGTATGTTAGCAATAGAATTGGTTGGATGAATAAATATTTTTGTATTTTGTATTTTTGAATACCACTCGCTGAAGGAAAACATCGTGAGGAAACCTGGGTGTCTGAGCTATTCACATACCTCAGCGCTTGAAATCGCCAATCCGCGGTGGGCACGCGTGGTGATTAAGCCCATACTCTCTCTCTGAGAGAAGGCTTGTGCCCTACAGTGGGACGTATATAGGCTGCTTATGATAGCAGTAATATTTATCCTAAATTTAAGTATGTATGTATAAACATACACAGAGTCACCGTTGTGCGGTTTTTGGAGCAAAATACGTCCTACATAAGAACTGCCACTTGCCACGATCCTGACAGATCACTTTCGCTTCATGAACATGCATTAGTCGTTGCATGCACGCACGCCGGTTTCGGGTACTATTTATCTTGCCCTTTGCTAATACATCCCCTAATTGGTCGAAGTATGTCCGCCTGGTACGTCCCTTACCGGCCCTTCCAACTTATTTCTTAGTCGCAATTATCAAAGCAATATATTTAAATTAGCCATGAAATCGTAGTAAAACTTATGATAGAACGTGGCTATACGGATGTGTAGCCGAATCAGCGCGTAGATAGTTTACCATTACGGTAAATTTTATGTGCATGAATATGGTGTTTTTTTGCGTCATTTTATTCCATGAAAGTTCGTGAAGTGCTAAAGAGATTGGCGTGATACGAAACAATAATTTACATCATAAATAGCGCTATTGTTTCCTACTTTACATCGTGTTAGTATTTAATTACCCACGCTACATGAAAAACATGACGGCACATGAAAAAGTAAGACGAGAAGTAAGCTCTTCCGTGCGCCGAGTAAGTCCGAGTAGGTTACACTCCGTGAGTCTGAAAGTGGGTAAACACTAAGTACTTGTACCCTAAGGGCCTCTGGGCATGCGTGTCATTCAATAATATAGCCAACTGTACTGTTTACTTTGACTGACCTCCACGTTTAGCCGTAAGGGAAAATCGGGCAAGTTTTCCCTAAATGAAACGACGAAATAAAATAACGACTAGCGCAATGGGTATATCCCAAGCGTTTTATACTACGACCTTCGTCAATGTTTGGCAGTAGTTGTTGATCAGGTAACGGCCTTCTTACGATGCGTTCTACCCATTTCAGTACCGCTTCAATGTGGCCTACCCAGCCAATCAGATATGTATTCAAACGTAAAGAATCTACATCCTATTTGTTAAATGTCAATATACAATGTAAGCTGTCTTCGGGTCGAATGTATACAAACTCCACTCTAACCATTTTTTCTATTACAGCGTATGAATAGTAAAAGTTGGTCGCACTAGTTGGTAGTGTAACCACCTTTTACCTAAATCTAGAACTTGATAATCTAGATCAAATAATATGAATAAAGGCTCAAGTTAATCTCAATCCTGTCGTCTAGAAACAGTTATGAAAATAACAAGGTCTGAAAACCGTTCTTCAGTATTGATAAATTTAACCATTTCCAATAAGCAAAAATATAAAGTTTTTATGATATTAAGGGTTTTTATATTTCAAACAAAATGACCGCCTCAAGTTTCATGAATGTATGAAAAAAACCGGCTAAGTACGAGTCGGACTCGCGCACGGAGGGTTCCTTACCATTATCTATACAACATTAGACAGAGATCGAGACAAGATAGATTAGGTACATTGAGAACAGCGTCATCTATAGAAACCAACAAGAAGCGTTTAACATTGACATTTAACGATATGACATCGGCGCTGTGAAGGTTACATAGATTGTGGCTAGATGGCGGGCGCTGTCTTTCGACAACGTTTGTTGTATAGGACATTGAAAAGTACTATATGTTTTTTTCAGATTTTAAACACAAACCATTAGAGAGTAAAATGTATTTTAAAACACCAGAACCCAGCCTTAATAATCAATCAATAAACAATAAAGTAAGGTCAATAGTCATTCGTACTATTCAAGTTCGTAGTCGACAAAATGCTAGCATAACTTTACTTAGAGTTGGTATTTTACAACTCAAATTTGTTGCAGAACACAAACGCTAATTGTTTCAGGAATTGCACATTTTATTAGTAATCCAATATATGTAGGTCTAACCTTTTCTGTTGGAAGTAGGAATAAATAATTATAAGCAAAAAATTTCAATTTTCTTTTTATAGGGTCTCCTACCCCTTTAGGTACCGAACCCTAAAAAAGAGAAATTGAAATTTTTTGCTACTACTTACTAAGACTCCACTGTCCGTCTATCTGTCTGTCTGTCTGGCTATCTGTCGCCAGGCTGTATCTCATGAACCGTCAGAGCTAGACAGTTGACACTTTCACAGATTATGTATTTCTGTTGCCGCTCGCTGTAACAAAAAACAGAACAAAATAAATATTTAACGGGGGCTCCGACAGAACAAACGTGATTTTTTTGCCGTTTTTTCTCGATCTTTGTCTCTAATGTTGTATAGATAATGGTACGGAATTATTCATGCGCGAGTCTGACTCGCACTTGGCCGGTTTTTTTTCCTTTATAAAGTGGCAACGGAACGCTACGAAGTGCTACGCTGTCGCTGGCTACGGGCGGCGTAGCGCTGTCTCCGAACTCGCTACAAGTTGGCTGTAGACATGAAAATTTATAAAGCCAGAATAAAGCCCATCGCCCCTATGCCGTTAATTAATTCGCTTTGTTAACCAATAGTTAATGACGCGAGGAATGGAGAACTTGCACAGAAATGTTTTGATTTCATTGGAGAGGTCTTGTTAAAAGATAAATAGTGGTCAATACATTTCAAAATGCATTTATAAAAATCTGGGTTATCTCGAAAAATTATGTATTTATAAGAATACGTTTAGAATTCAAAGGTGAAACAAAATCTTATAAGTTTTGTATTATTAACGTTTTATTCAATTATTCAAAGTTTTCACATTTCTTCAGACCTGAAAGACCACAAAAAATATATTTTTCTGTTTTTTTTTGTATGTTATTCTATGTCATCTGTGATATAATGTCATTGCAATGAAATTTTGATGCAAGTTCCTCATTAGTGGCTCACAGCTCACATTCATCATTATCATCAGCCATTCGACGCCCACTGCAGGACGTAGGCCTCCCTCATGGTTTTCCAAGCTCCCCGGTCTTGTGCCGCTCACATCCAGCGACTCCGCAAATTACATTTTACACACACCTCGAATATCTCTCGCTGCACTAATTGGGTATTTCAGCCGCACGCCCAGCTCACTAAGTATTTCGGTTCTAACGGGATTTATCGGCAATTTCTGCGGTTGGACCGGCGGACAATGAGCAATAAACTGACTAAAGACTGATGAACATTGATAAACAGTGGCTAACACTTAGTAAAAAAAACGTATGTAAAAAGTGTTCATTCATTGCTAGCATATTACAGTAGTTTAGTCCTTGGCCCCTACACTAGGCTTAGCCTGTACATCGACATTCAATTGAGGGATTTTATTTTTATTTTTTTTAAATTATTCCCTAGTCGCTGCGTAGATGGCGCTGAACTTGGTAAGTTACTGCAAGGAACGGATCGTCCCATTATGTTTTGATTAATTCACTTGGATGTAATTCTTAACGAAACTTACATAATTATGTCATTGTCACATCCACGTGGTCACATCACAAATATAGTTCCGAATTGATCCATTCACATTATCGCAATATCCATTGACGTCCATTTCGGAACGACTATTATAGACAAGAATAAATGTGAGCCACAGATATCTCAAGAGCAATCTGTAGTGCGTTCTGATTTGCTCATGAAAGCTCACGGTCGCAAATCGGAACGCACGGCTAGTAACGTAGTCAGTTCAGCACCATCTACAGAGTTCTTGGGAACTACTTTTTTTTCTTAATAGTCAAAAATAAAACCTCTTATTCAAACTCTTTCTGAAAACTGATCTGAAACTATCTGTATTGTTTATCTAAAGATTGCATGACTGCGGTTTATCGCCTCTTTAACTCTTTCTCCAAGCTGATCGACGCCTTTGTAGCCCAAAATTGACCCGATTATTTCTCCTAGATATCGTTATGTTGCTATTCTATTTATTGCCGTAAGAACGCGCTTCGTTCGAGCTGAGGGAATTTTGATTGGTTTGAACTGAATTGAGATTTTTTGGAAATACGTGATTTTCAGTATGTCTGATTTCGTTGAGCTTTTTTTATTGATTTTAGTAAAATATAAGCTTAGGAAAGGCTCGAGAATGCGTCATATTGTTATTTCCATTATTATTGTTCTTTCAGTTATGCTATGGCATCCTCTGTCTAGGAACTTGTTAAAAGAATCAGTTATGTACGCTGACCAAAAAATGTATATTACTCTAATCGTTTTGCGGAAAGACAACAAAAAAAAAATGTACTTATGCCTGTACGAGCAGCTGAATTAGATCTACAGAAAACCATTCAAATGATGAGTCCTAACCAACATTTATTAATTTTTTTTAGTCGCAACCTTCCCACAAATACCAGTTACGAAAACCCGTCCTACCCTAAACTTCACCGCGTCATTCCTCCTCAAGTAAGCCACATTACACCATGTCTACACCCCGAGTAGAGACGGGTGTCTGCCGCGGCCGGAGCAGTCTACGCACGCGCCCGCACGCAGCAACGCCCACTTCGCTTGTTTTATGTCCCGGGGTGGCGCGCTCGGCCGATTGAGGTGCGGGATTTTCATTTTTGTTTGTATATTAAGTTCTCGTGCATGAGTGTTATGTTTAATTGTCGCCAAAGATGCAACAATCGTAGCAATTTGTAGGCGACTTTCCTACGTACTTGCACATGCATACTTAATTGACTATTTTTCCAATTATTTCACACATGCATTGAATGACATATGCTTTGAGAATTGAGAAAGGAATGTTGCGTTGCTTTGGACGTACGGAGAGGAAGAAAGATAACAAAAGAAATATATCGAGCGAATGTGGGTAGAAGGGCCGGTAAGGGACGTGCCAGGCGGATATACTTCGACCAAATAGGGGAAATATTAGCGAAGGGCAAGATAAAAATTACCTGGAACCGACGATTGTGCACGCAGTGATTCAATGTTTGACGATGAAACGAAAGAGGTTTGTCAGAATCGTGGCAAGTGGTAAACCCAGGTCTCTGTTTACCCCTCCGGGATACAGGTCTGAGTTAACTACAGGCTGAATTTGAATTCGTTCACCGTAATTTAAGGGGTGGTAGCCTAGTGGGTAGAACATTGGACTCTGAAGCGGGAGACCCAGGTTCGATTTCCAGTGCGGGCATGTACCTATGACTTTTCTTTCTAAGTTATGTACATTTGTGAAGTATAGTAGCAATACCACTCGCTAACGGTGAAGGAAAACGTCGTGAGGAAACCTAGGTGTCTGAGCTATTCACATACCTCAGCGCTTGAAATCGCCAATCCGCGGTGGGCACGCGTGGTGATTAAGCCCATACTCTCTCTCTGAGAGAAGGCCTGTGCCCTACAGTGGGACGTATATAGGCTGTTTATGATGAATTTAAGGGGACATTCTAAGCATGATTTACAAACATATGGTGCTAGTATTATTTTTTTTTTGTTACCCTAAATTACTTACAACAATGAACAAATAATATCAGGATGAAAACTATGGTTCGAGCGTCTGGTGGTCGGCGCCGGCCAACTCAATTGTTTTTTTAATTGTTTACGCATATCGGACAAGTCTTTTAAGCGTTTAACATAATTATAAGAAAAAAAAATTAACGTTATGGTACTTCCTACCACTTCGAATAGTAACGAATATTTACAAATGTGTTTACCATTACTGATGTCATCATCATCATTCAGCCACAAGAAGTCCACTGCTGGACATAGGCCTCCTCCATGGATTTCCAAAAAGCCCGGTTGGAAGCGGCTTGCATCCAGCGTCTTCCTGCCACTTGGATGAGGTCATCTGTCCATCTTGTGGCTGGTTGAGTACATTACTGATGAGTCATAAATAATACAGTTTTTCACAATGGAAAGAGCATTCCCTCAAAATATTGCTAACGATTTCCAAATCACCCTGTAGAAACACTTGCTCCTGATTGCAAATTCTATTATAAAAAAATTGCAATATTTAGTAATTAAGGTTTACACTTTCGCACTGTGTCATAAGAAAGCTGAAAGATCGTGTATTCGTGCTAGCATTTTTGTTTCTTTTTTATTTACTTTTATATAGGCACAAAATAAACTTAAATGTTGTATTCTACCAGCGGGCGAAAACCACAAAAGGTTTATTTGCCGCTGTTATCTTTCGGTATTTCTTGAACCAAAATAAATTTTCCTGCAGTAGTTTGTTTTGGTGGGTCGTTCACAACTTTTTAACACTTACGGTAATACATACCTGTGCAAAGTAAAAATTGAAGGGTTGAACCTTGCTGTCCCGCACCAAATTCTGGCGAAGCATCAACCCTAGAAGCCCCGGAGCTGCGCAGGCCCGTGGCGTGCGGGGCGCGGGGCCTCCGATTCATGTTTACGGGACCTCCCGTCAGCTGTTTGCCCGATATGAATGCGAGGCGCGAGGTTGCCAGCCAAAACGTTATTTTGCCAAGCGGTGCTGAAAAGTGTTAACATATTTTCAATGAAAATCAACTTGAGTGATGGTTATGGGCAGCTGATGCGGTTTGCCGTCTTGCAAGGCAATCTAGGTTAAAGAAACATGGAAAATATGTTCGCGGCTTTTTTGTAGCTTAGTTAAGCCAAAAATAGAAATGTGAAAGACGAAAGACGTGTAATAAATCGTGAAAAGTGAAAAACAGATCTTCCTGTCTACTCATCCTCGATGCAGAGGTGTTATGTCAAAAACACCGAATAAAGCAGGAAAGGAGCAAGCTGGCATCACGGGCGTGGCGCGGGCGCCGCGGAGCGCCATCGATTGATTGATACCTGCCGAGGACGCCACGTGCGTGCGGCAGTGGGCCCGAGAGCTTGCCGCGTCCGCCCGCGTCGGCCCGCGCCCTTCCTTGCCGCACGCGCCAATGGATTGCCTGAGGTGACCGGCCGATCAACCACACCACGTAAGGATCATGACTAGCTTTATTTACTGCATTGAGAGTTTCAGAGTCATCCAGGCGACTGTGCTTTTAGTGAAATAATTTTAAGGCGTTATCGAAATCGGTCGGCTTTACAATTTTTTTTTATTATTAAGACTTTTATCTCGCCGTAAAATTGACAATATTGATCGCGGTTCGCGACGTGGATTTTTTCGGTTTTCCGCTGAAAAATGCCGTCGGCGGATTTACGTAACCGAAGGACGCGGACGGCGTCTTGTTGTTGAGGAGTGTCGCTAGTTGCTGGGGGGCTTATCTTGATCCTGGGAGGCTGTGATATAACAGAGCGTCGCTTGTAAATACGCCCCCAGGAACGTGCAGCCTCCGAGTTGTTCCTACAATTGAATTACACGTTCGCTTGTTAGGCGTTCTGCTCCGTTGTAACAAATTATCCTGTTTGCTCCGTCATATTCGCCTCAAGATCTGAGGATACTGCTACAGTAGAAGCGTGTAGAAGGTCCGGGCAGGTTTCATTTTTCAGTTAAAGTTTTCCCACGTACATAAATCGTGTCCAAAATTACATGTTTTACAGTCAGTACTTAGCTATGTCATTAGTTTATTTAACCCTTTAACAGGCACCGCTAGTATGAACTTTTCAATGCTTCTAAACTTTATTTCAAGATGATAAGGTTAAATTTAAAGTAAAAACTGTTTAACAAGTACAAAGACAAAAATTAGGTGGGTACTAATTGATCTATTAAAGAGACAATTCTGTAAGTGTCACTGAATGTGAACATCAATTGATTGAGTTTGACGCTTAAGGAGCGACATCCACATTAATGATAAACTGAGTTTTTTCTAATAGAATTAGGTTTTAATATTGAAATATAACAATTAAGAACTATATATAAAACGTAACCGTCGGTTTCTAAATCATTAAGTAGGTAAATACTTAAATATCAGCCTGTTTTCTCTGATTTCTCAAAACCAAACGAGACAGACAGATAAGTACTTATTTACTTACGTAAAGCGGTGGTAAGTCTACTAGAATTAGCAGTAAATTGGTTAAATGTAGAACTAAAAATTAAGTATAACGTGTAAAAGCATTTTCCCTGAGTTCCGTGGAAAGAAACTTACAAGCAAAAGCAAAAATATAAGAATATATATTTTTATTGTATTCCCAGAGCCGCGTTTCATAAAACTGCTATTCATAGTTTATTATAACAATTCGACGTACATTGCGTAGCCGAGTCTGCCTACTTGTTAATCTGTGGCTTAGTTGACTTTGCAATGTACATCGAACTGTCATAGTAAAGGCAACTTGCGCCACTTCTTACATGTCACTTAAGTCGCCATTTAAATCGACTTTTGTATGAGGAATTTTAGTCAAATGCTGTTTTAGTCACATTTAAGAAAGTGGTGCAAGTCGGCCTGAACCGTGAATTGTATTTCGATGATATAGGGCCCCGATGTGTTTGTATTCATATGAACGGTATGTGATTTAACCCTTTCATATGATATTCTCTCAAATTGAAGAGCTACTGTCTCACTCCATTGTCTGTCCAAAGCGCCTTCAAGGACAGATCGTTGCGGATTTATGTAGCTTGAAGCGTAAACCTACCTACCTAGTTTCTTTCTATTATTTCCCTCCTAGGTTATTTTTCTCACGCTCTACTTACTCTCGTTTCATCGACTTAGTGAAAGCAACTTAACTTTCTATTAAGCTGTGAGAACCTAGTCTAGGAAAGGTTTATAAGATAAGATAAGAATATTCTTTATTGTAACAGGAAAAACACAAACATGAAATATTTACAAATATGCAGTACAATTGGCGGCCTTATTGCTTATAGCAATTTCTTCCAGGCAACCGAAGATCTCTGCAATTAAATATCGTCTGACCAATTGGTAGTGTTCATTAGGAATATCTTATTCTTACATTGGCGATTCTACACAGTTACCTAAATAGTAACCGGATATATCATATGAACGAGAAAAAAGTGCTTATTCCTCCTTTAAACTCGCACCTAATTTTAATTAACTTCATGTCTACCTAGTCCATGAATTAAGCCCACTGCTGGGCATTGGCTTCTTTGCTTGCACTGTCCTGTCTTTACTAAAGCCGTCAGAGAGCAATGGACGAGATTGGCAGAAGACAATTGTCAATTTTAGTTATTCTATTACCTACTTTTTCAATGCCGTGACAACCTGTAAGTGAATCGTCAGCTAGAATAGTACCACGTTATTACACGTATTTGTTGGTCGCCCTAATTATTTAAATAAATAAAATAAGGACCAATAGGGTTGGCGTGTCAGGGAAACTTGATTGTACAAAAAATATTGAAACGTTATTGCTTCATACACATCTGAATGTGCGATCCAAAAAGCGGGTTAGCTAGTACTCTGGACGGCAGCTCAAACTTTTTTTTTGCTTGAATACCGCCCGTAACTCTACTGAGTAGTGTGCATGTTTGTATGAAGGATAACATGCCATCGGATACACCTAGTCGGCTAAAGTGAACTTTGCTATTTGGCCTAGCCACTAGTGCTCAAAGGGAAACATTTCAAATCACCTAATGCCTTCAGTCGGTTGCACTATCGAGTAATGGTTTCATTCAGTTAAGTATTTTTTATGTGCGATTATAACAGTTTCTTGGCGCTTATTTCTGGAGTAAGCACTTATTTGAACCGCAACATGGCGATACTGTCCTCGTAAGTGAAGGGGCATAGCTGACTTGAATTTGGTAGTTACGAAACTTACGAGGCTTATTTTATTAGTTAGTTGTATCTTAGACACAAGACAAGGTAACAAGACAAACATGAAAAAACACCAAGACTGACGCGATACCGCTAGCTAAACCAAAGATTCAAATATCCTGTGAAGTTGATATTTATGAAGTAGACTAAGAAAACAAAATAGCAAGAACGAAGAATGTACTTTGTTCTTTACGTCTTCATGAAAGAGGGAGTGTCGAGATTTAACATTCACGTTTACGTCACATTTACGTTTCAGTAATGTCGCGTTCAGCGTTAGCGTGAATAGATAAGATAAGATTTGAGCTAAATGGTTTGTGGAGAGATGACAGAGACCTTGGGCGCTTATTATGTTAAGACAAAAGTTTACAAAACCAGTGAAGCACCGCTGACTTTCACAGATGTTCTTAAAGTACAAAGACTTGACACGTTTGTGTGCGCGAACTTGAGGCGGCAATGGAATAAACACATCTGTCAGAGACAGCGGCTTGACAACGGCACTTTCGCATTATCAGAATCTAGGGTCTGAAGATCTGATTCTTAAAACATGAGAAACTGCAATCAGCAACAACTAAAACTTTCTTAAGCACTACACATTATTAACTTAACACCGGCAAAACTTACTTGGTTTTTTTTCGGAACAGTCCGACCAGGTTTCGCTCTGATTCGCCGAGCTTAATACCATGAAGAGTAGATCGCCGAGCTTAATCATGAAGAGTAGAGACGGAGCTCGCGTCGTTTGCGTCCGTTGCTCGTGTCTGACCGGGGGGAGCGCGCGGCAAAAAAAAAAACAAGTAAGTTTATCCGGTGTTAAGTTAATACTTAGTAATCGATATCCGATATATAGGCTTGGAATTACACGGATTTTCTTGAAGGAGATTAATGAATTACCTATACTTCCTGTAAAGTAGGTTGCCAAGACAAACAAGATCATAACGCTTTCAGTGTTAAAATGGTATCAGATTTCATGAAAAGTCAAGCCCTTTATTTTCTTCACAAAACCTATTCGTTAACATCAAGCGGGAACTAGGTAGGTATGAAATAACTCAGTATATCACGATCACAATATCTGTGCACCTCGCTGGAACCTTCATTGCCCATACGTGTACTGATAATTTGGTTGATTGATTTCGCACACCGCTAGAGCGCCGATGTTACGTTATCGAGCCAGGTGCACAGATATTGTGACCATCGTAGAGTACTAATGTTAATAAGTACAGTCAGCATGGATTTCTGTTGTGTTATGCTCCGTTAAGTTACGGGTTACTTTGCAATAGCAAATAAAGGTTGATCAGCTGCCAACTATACAGTATATTCTGACTAATTAGGTATCCGGTGAGCATGTCCGAATCACCCTAATTCAGGACATTTCAATCTCCATGAATATGCAAACCGATTTAAGATCAGTTGCACATGAAATTCGCAGTATCGTCAAATTGTATCAATTTCACCAAATTGTATCAATTCGGTTATCCAAAAAAATATCGGATGTCTCTAATTCAAAAACCATTTCGAGGAATAAGGTTTGTTAGCAGATTTAAAAAATATATTTATTTTTAAGAGTCGTATTTTGTTACATATACGAAAAAAAACCCTATAACCTTTGTTTGATCTTTATGACGTCACAGAAATCGACAGTTCCATGCTAAAACCATGTACAGTAAAATTTATTATCGCTAAATTAACGCAATAAAATGCGTGAAATAAAATTTATTTATTAAGCAAATGATCTACTATAACTTTAGAGAGTGCTTTGGTAAAGTTACGTATTATAGTTATTTTATAACTTGACCTTAAAGTAGCTTACTCGTATTTTTGCACTTCTGTGTTTTGAATATGTCAATATTCCGAACTTGTGTTGCTTGAAAAAAGACAAGACTATGAATGAAGTTGACAGATTTGACGTTTACAAAACTGACAGCTTTTTTTTTATTCTGGTGGGTATGGATTTGCTACTATTCAACCTGGGATGGTGACGTCACTTCCGATAAATACTAAAATATTAATATAATATTAACAAAAGCAAGGAAAAATATATTACTGAAAGTGTATTTCTGAAACGGCCTATATTTTCTAAATAATATATAAAAACAAACACTTTCTTTATTTTTACCTACCCCATTTCCCCTTTTAGCGCACCCATTCAGAGCGTTGATGACATTTTTGTTTGGGTTGTTACAAACACCTCCTGCTATAATAGGAAGGATTTTTACACAGGGTTCCCTGAAACATAAACAATTCCTGAAACAGATTAATCATTTAATCATTGTTTATCTACAAATTTTGTTCAACAACTTTTGATTTTTTTATTCAATTTTTCATTAATTAAGTAATGTTTATTTTCCGTTTCCGTCCGAAATTTTCCGAGTGGCGCCAGATTAAGCATAGCGTCACTCCATTTCCTTCCGTGGATGTCGTAGAAGGCGACTAAGGAAATACATTACCAGGAGACGGGCAGCAGCGTTTTGCTGAGATTCTAACTGCATGCTGCGATCGCCAACCCGCCTGTCAAGCGTGGCGATTATGGCAAAACCCCCTCGTGGTTAGAAAAACCATGAGGGAGAGGCCTATGTCCTGCAGTGGGCGTCAAATAGCTGATGATGATGTAGTAATCTTACGGGTTTTATGCTTTCTACGCTTTTAAGAACTAATTGGTAGTATTACATGGAATAAACATTGAAGTGTTACATAGAAAGGTCATTCTTCTACGTAAGAAAATTTAACAAAATTATATCATATTTTCTTATGATTTAAAAAAAAAAATCATAAACTACTTGGGGCGTTTCAGGAATTGCGAATTTTGAGGACTAGTGCATTTTTTTTTAATAAAAAAAATCCGGTCAATTGCGAGTCGGACTCGGCCACCGAGGGTTCCGTACAAATTTTTAGGTACTTACATGTTATAAATAGTCCAGGAATCAAGTCTCGCAGTTTTTTCGAGCTTTTCCCGAACTTCAAAGCCAATTTTTTTATAATTTAATTACTAATGTATAGTTTTCTGATTTTTCCCCGTACTTTTTATATTTCAACTCGATACCTCCACGCGTTCCCGAGATAAAAGGTCTTGACCGACATACGGACGGACGGACAAATAACAAAGTGATCCTATAAGGGTGTCGTTTTTTTCCTTTTGAGGTACGGAACCCTAAAAAAGTTGTAATCGAATAGAAGAGGGCTTGCTCACAGCACTGATTGGTAACGCGGACCTTTGGCAACTCAACCGAGACAAAAGAAAGGTAATACTTTGCAATGAAGTATTCCTTTAACCATTGAATTTTAAAATTCAATGCTTTAACTATTCATCACAATCATAATATCTATACCAACACGAGCGGTATGTATGTTCGCACACTAAGAACAGAGTCGCACAGCTATCTTTACGAGGAAACTTTCGAAACCCGAATAACGTATTATAATATTAAAGTCCCGAGCATGTAATACATAGGAATAAGGCTACTAGTCACAGAATATAATATTAAGATATTTTCTCTTCCGCGGTTGACACTAGGTTAATGGAGAAATAAAGAGAAAAAAAGTTCCGAATGACAGTGGTGATCAGTTCCACTTCCTATCTCTGGCGCAAAATTTATTTTATTTACCATAAAGTCAACACTTAAGAGATACAGAATAATAAAGTAATGTGCATTGTTTTTATGGTTAAAAGTAACGGGGTCGATTCATTGCTATGACTGCGTCGTAGTCGATAGCGCTGATTTTTAGCCCGTCCCCTTTATTAACATTTTATAAATAACACAGGTATAGTCTGAGTAACACGTCGAAGTTAGGTTTAGTAAATTAATAATCATGCTGTGTACATATGTTTTGGAAATTTGTTTAGATTTTACATAATAATTAATCTTATCTTTAAAATGTACTGGCCATGCCTGTTTTGAGTGCCTAATAAATAAAATAAATTAAAATAAAAATAAAAAATTGCACAAAATAGTAACTCAATAAACAAGGCGTATTTTGAAAACCTTCTTCGAGATAAATCGAAATTGCTGTACTGGCCAAATATATGCGAGTAGCGGCCGGTCCATATCTGTCGTGTTTTAGCGGCCATATAAATTACATAGTAAACTCATATCTGTCCTGTAATTTAAAAATTGAACGATCTTTTACTCCGAAACACGGCAACCAAGGAGGTAAATTATCAAAGGTTTTATTTAAACTGATTGGCAAATAGAATAGTAGATTATGTACTAAGGGAATAAAACCATGTATTATGTCATGGGCGGCATATTGAACCCTGAGCGGAGCGAAGGACTCCGAGTTAACTCGCGAGCGCAGCGAGGGAGTTAAATTTTAACTCCTGAGCGAAGCGAGGGAGTTATGTAGAGTCCTGAGTGAAGCGAGGGGTTCATACCGCCCGAGACTAAGACATGTTTTATTCCAGAGGTGAATACTCTACTTTTCACACCATCTGGGAGACAATAAAAAGACAGGGCTGCATAAGTTGAAAATATGTATTAAAACCTGAAATTAAATATAAAGTCCACACTCTTTTACGGCTTAGCAACTTAAATTGAATATAACTTTTAAATTCGTATTTGCAATTCGCGCCTTTTTTTCTTTTTTTTGTTGGTGTTTCGCGCGGTCACAGGACACAGTATTTCAAAAAAAAAAGAAAAAAAAGAGGTGAGTTTCGAACAACAATTCGAATTTCGAATTGCAATGCGGGGCTTCTCCATAGTTTTCATGCGAATTTTGACATTCTAAATTCAAATCACTTTATTCCCTAGGGAAATTCTTCATTATTATTGCCCTCGAGAGACAAGGCCATGCTTTACGATGATATTTGACGGTACGTAATAAGGCATTGTCGAGCAGGAGGTGTGAAAAGCTGTTTATTGAAAAAAAAAACAAATGAAAACTTTAACGCAGGAAAAATTATTGTTGTTCGTTGTTTGTACTATACAAGCTTTGGGCTTTGGCCACAACTAGGCATTCATGGACTTACGTCGTTCGTCCATCAAAGCCTCTTTGGCTGGTCGCTGCAGTAATGTACCTACTATATCTTTCCGAGAAGTGTAGATTCTACTTAACAGTCTGATTCTACTTCAGACTGCTTTTACTCAATACTTACATATCGCGGGAAAAATATTAACTGCTAGCATTGAAGGTTAGGTAAGGATACTTAAAATTCAATGCCAAATAAGATTCAGGAAGATAAGCTGATTTTGATACACTTGACTCTGACGTATTAAATTTGGGTTGGCATCTATGATAGATTTTTGACATTGACAAAATGTCAAAAATCTTTTCGCATTTTTTTCGCTCCAGTGTAGGCTCCGATTTCACGAAAAAGAAATATCTCCTTATATCTCGGAGAGTTGTGAAGATATGATATTAAAAAAGGCTCAAAAGACGCGTATTTACAAGAGCTAAAAGAATTATTCGAGAAAGTCAAAAACTCGTAAATCTTCTTAGCGCGTCGACACACTTTTATCATAGAAACATAAATTCACCCCTGTAACCCGATGGGGGTGGTTTTGCTACTTATCACGATTCTGACACACCTTTCGCTTAATTAACATTCTCATTAGTCCCTGTGTGCATACACGCTGGTTTTCGTACTTTTAATCTTGCCCTTCGCAAATACATCCCCTAATTGATCGACGTATACCCGCCCTTAGCGGCCCTTCTAACCGTATTCGCTCGCTATATTTCTTTCGTCAACATTTCTTAATTCATCCTTTCCATGCTTTTATCTTTAGAGCACGTCTCCAGTCTGCTGAGCTGCTTTACAGAATGAAAATAAAATTGGTTTTAAAATGAGACCTCGATATTTTCTGCTAGAGATCACCCACTCGGCTGCACCGCGAGGTTGTGGCTGTGCTTGTGACCTACATAGAGTGCGCTGTGGGTACGAGAGCTCCATCCAGCTTGCAGTTGGACGTACTGTCCTTCCGCAGTTTATCTCCAGGCACATAGCGTGATAGACAGACCGACGGATGCCCGGCTCTCACTGACCTCAAGCTTTTTTCGGGCAATTTTGCCGCATAGTGGTGGGTAGTGTAGTAGTCGTGGGTAGTGAAGGGCAGGGAGAATATTCTCGCATAGAGAACTTAAAATTGGAAAAAAATGTTATCTTATTTTTATTAAAATAATTTACAGTAAACCTGTATCGGGAAAAATATGGGAGAGCTGGTTTTGAAGGCGAAAATCGGCCAATGATGAGAAATAAAAAAAAAATCCAGTCGTTTATAAATGACAAACTCTAACCGATATGTTTCAGGTATTACGCATTTACGGAATAGCTCTGTATAGTGTTATCAGTCCTAAGCCTGGAAGATTTTGTACGGTCAAGTAAAAAAATAACCATGTGTGACTTCATTCAAGGCAAATGAAGAGCTTACCTATGTTCGTAACTTCGCCACTGTATAGACTCGTGCAATCAAACTCCAAACTGTGAATTACACCATACTCTGACATTTCGGAAACGCCCAAATGAATAACCCAATACAGTCGACAGTTACTGAAAAGATTGGTAGGATAGGTGACTGTGTATATGGAATTAATCATCATTATTAAACTAAAAATGTCAGTCTATCGACGTGAATCACCAAATTAAACCGGAGTGAGACGGCGCATCTTAGCCAGTCGGCAGGACGGACGGTGGACGATGGGGTGGTAGCTAAACTAGATGGTTGAGGATAGATAGATAGATACCTGGTTCACTAATGTTTGACAAAAACCGTATAAAAAATGATCATTTTTACAAATGAAGTTTTAAAAATTGTCACTCGGAAAATATCTAATTTCCCAAACGTATCATTTTATAAATAATCATTTGACAAATACACATTTCGCAAATGTTTTACTCTGCAAATGAGTTCGCTGTTAAAACTATAATTTGTAAATTTTTATTTGACACATATTTCGTTTGTCAAGTTCGCGATTTTATAAATTGTTAACATATCGGATGTTTCAACTATGTTTTACATAATGAACTTAGTTTGTGTGCATTTGTGTAGTTTAACATTCTCTTTTTATCACCATGGAACCTAACACACCTCCTCGCTACGCTTGTCGTCGCACCTATATTTCTCTATTCGCCTTAGGATCTTCAACGGTGTAGGAAGGATTTCCGCAAAATGTATTTTGTCAAAAGTTGGTTATACCTTGCGTTATTTTACCAATTCGCGTGTATAATAAATGATTTGTACGTCAAATGATGTTTTATAAAATAATAATTTGTTTGATAATTTATTTGTCAACTGAGTTATTTACAGAAACAATACTTTGTATAAAGATCAAATTGAGAAGCATAATTTTGTCAATCGTTATTTATCAGATGAAAATTTGTCATATGTTTTTTGTCAAATGACAGGACACCTAGATACCGACATAGAATATTGTTTATTGTACACAGAGATTACATTAACAGAAATTCAATAAATCGCAGTAAAATTGGCGGCCTTATTACTACCCGCAATTTCTTCCAGGCAACCATAGACTGAGACAAGAAAGGATACTACGTAAGATTTGCGGGGTGCCGAGAATATTGGCGTGAGAGAAAAAAGGCGTATGCCTATCAGTGGGTTACATTCACGGGCTGTTGACGGTGTCCAATATAAAGCAGTGACTGACTGACTGCTTTATCCTCCTCAGTCCTGACCTTGAAAATAACAATTGAAAACCATTGTTATTTTCAAGGTCAGGACTGAGGACGGTATATTGGGCACCGTCCAAAAATTAAGGTCTGTAAAGTTGACTCCTGATTTCCTGAACATTGAATGCTTCTCGGTTTCGCTTGTCAACACTTGCACGAGTGCACACGAAGCGAGGACAGAGATGAAAAGAGCCCTATGTTTTGTCCAAAACATTTAACACAATGGGTGACGTAGATTCTATGACATCCCGTAAATTCACAAAATAAAAACACTCAAAATTAACATCGGTCAATCTTTTCAATGTCAATGAGCAAAGTTGGTACTTCCGACTAAATACCCCTCCGTGAGTACGTAACAATAAGATACAATTAGACGACGAAGAGTCTTTCAGGAACAATTAACTAATGAATGAGTCCTTAAGCCATATTTTTCATTGGCTTTAACCATCCAGTAGTATCTGACTGATTCCTTTGATTTTTATATAAACAACAATCCCTGATAAAATAAAGCGTACAAAAAAAAATTACCTAATAGGTACGTCACGGAATTCCTTGAAGTATATCAACAATAAAGCCAGTCTTAACATTCCAAGCTGCTCACCTGCTCTACGAACTAGCAGAACGTAACTCGGGACCTCCAGTTATTAATGGTCTGACAGCTGACCCAAAGCGTGCCTGCAAACGATAAAAAACGCCTACAGGGACTATACCTTACAGACCAGCGAACAGGAATACAAGAAATCGCACTTAGGTAGAACCAACTTGCACGATCTTCTCAAATTTGGTATTTAATGAAAATTAATATTCATACAAAATTCGATTTTAACATTTACTCAGGTCAGTGAGATTTTATGAGTTGCGCAGTATTATTTAGACTTACAGATTTGTAATTTTATGAAGGAACATTATTTGTTTTAAAAACCTATTCAGAGGCTACAAATTCCACCCATGCCGGGACTTGTGGGTAAAGTGGGTTACTCGGGGCTGCAAGTGATGTAAATTGCTTCGGCCAGATGTCGCTGCCTGTACGTAATACAGAGAAGTTTGCAAAGAGGCTCGAAATTTCACTAATGCCTGCACTTGCCCATAAGCTCAGTTGGGAGAGTGCTGGCACGGTTAGCCAGAGGTCGCGGGTTCAAGTCCCGGCATGGGTGGAATTTTTAGCCTCTAAATAGGTTTTTAAAATTGTCCTCAGCACGGGTTAGTGCAACAAAAAGAATATTATTTGTTTGTTTGTTATCCGAACTGGTGTCGAGATTATATTGTCAATATGACTAATGGCTTACACTTTGTTTCAAAAAAGTACCCGAAACCGGCGTGCGTGCATGCAACGACTAATAAATGTTGAGAAAGCGAAAGTGATCTGTCAGGATCGTGGTAAATGGCAGTCCCTGGTCTCTGCCTACCCTTCTGGGACACAGGCGTGAGTTCATGTATGTATTTACTTTGATTTAATTTATAATACAACCGTCTCATGAGTTGTTTTTAGTAACAAATTTCGAATCTTTGAAAAAAAAACCACAGTGTCAGTCTTCGTTACGGCGATTACAAATTCGGTACCAACTATTAACAAAAACCATCAACGTTCACCAGTTAACGTTAAATGGCGCGCGTAGACTTGAAGCGGCAATGAAAAAATGAGTTGATGATGACGTTCATGCAGTTGTCATTGTACTACTATGCATTAACATAATGTAAGCCCTGGTTCCTCTGCGCCCTTTATGGTCTTTCGAACCTGTCGGTTGCAGTAGTGGCCGCACCTTACTCTACGCTACCTATTACTTTAAACACGGAAATGACTTATTGAGGAAGGTTCCGTAAGGGATGTTGTGTAAAGAATTCCCGTGAAACCTTTTGGCACCTACTTCATTAAAAGTACCATATTCGTGAGGTCTTTGGTTTGAATCTCGACATGTAGGTACTGACTTTGTTTTGTAACCTACATTAGCTAATTTATAATAGCAATGCCACTTGCTAATAGTGAAGGAAAAACTCGTGAGGAAATCTAAGTCTGCTGTGGTTGAAATTGCCAATTGGCGGTGGGCACGTGTAGTTACAGAACTCATGCTCTCTCTCTCTCTCTCTCTCTCTGAGAAAAGTAGTAGGTATTGTCAGTAAATACCGCTAAAAATCTGTGCTGTCACGTCTTTTTGTATTATATCACACGATATGAGATCAGAGTTATCTAAATAAATAATAAAGTAAAGTTTATTCATTTCACATATTTGAAACAAATAATACGTGGAAAACCCCTAAAAATATACGGCCTTATTTATAAACACATGATTCCTCTAAAGCACTCATTAGAGGCCATTTATTTAATCTGCGGTGACGTAATACGTTTAAACGAGTGTTTTAATGAATCCGACTTTTATAAATAAGACCGATATTGTTAATACTTATTTGAACGAAATAATGTTACGGATCTTTGCGCCATTTATTTTCTACGCATAGTTTTAATCCAAATCTAATTTAACCTAAGGAAACTGAGCATTCAGTTAAAATAATGTACTTACCTTTTTGGTTACATAAAAAAACTCTAAGAGTGCTTGCAGCTGGCTGGTTTTCATGAAAAGAATCGAATAATGCCATTAGGGTTAAATAAGAAGAAAAATATTAATATTTCTTTTTTAATTTTTGGCTGTACAAACAATTTTTTTTGTCTAGTGAACAGTTCTTGTCATTTCTTTGTACATATTACTAGTCTCTTTACTCTTGGCATTTCATTCGGTACGTAACCTTTAGAATGGAAAAAATAAGAAAATAAAGTGTTATCGTGTTAACTTTCGGTCCATATTGGCGATTTCTACATTGAAAGACCAATCTTAAAATCATCTAAACTTTAAAAACCGGTATCAAGTAAAATATCTCGTTATCCTAAACATAACCAAAAAAGGTACAAATTATTAAGAACTTATTGTTTACTGTAATTGTATTGCTGTAGATTTCTGTTAAATAAATAAAATAAAATAAAATTAAAGAACTTAAAAAATAATATCTGCAGTACTATACCTACTTAACAAATATCAAATGTGTGATGTACTAAAACTTCGCCTACTTGGACGAAGGGTGCTGTAGGCTTAGCACGCTGAACATTTTGCCTGCTCTCAACTGTCACATTAAACACTAAACAGTATTAAGATGACGTCACACAGGGATATCTCGCCGGTGCGAACATGAAGACCACGTGAACTGTCTAAACGCGCCTCCTTCTGTCATTTTAATACCGTTTGTCTATGGTTTGCCGCAACCGCGAACATGAAGGTGTTTTTTTCTCGCAAAATGACAGCTTAACTAAGAGAAATTTCTCTGTTGGTGTTGAGGTAAAGACAAGGCTTTTAGGTTATAATTTATCTTTGCTGTCATACTCTTACATATTTGCGTTTCTTAGTTTTCGTGTTGATTTATGTCATGTGAGGATAACGAGCATACTACCCAATGAGGATATGAGGAGGATTACTACTGTGAACGAAACGCAGAAGAGCTAAATGAATAGTGTTGTCATACAGTCGAAGTGTACCGATTGAGTGTGACCAACCCAAAAAAATATTAAAATTGAAGCCTTTCTATTAACTGACATCTCCATTTTGCCGCCTGCGAGAAAGACTTTAAACAGTGTTTAAATTTCTCTTCCACTCACATCGCGTTCGCTGTTGCGACAAAACTAATAAAGCGGCAAAATTTATGCCGCGGCGCCTGTCATTTTTTCGCATGCTAGTGTGCTAAGCCTACTGGGGTTGCTAGCAGCTACTATAAGTCAATACAAACAATTTTTATTATGGGAAAAATGTCGAAATTGCGACTGAACTATCAACTGTTCCATACTACATTTACCATTTACGGGTGTATTGTTTGCAACAGCTCATAACTTTTTCGCAATATTAAGGGAGATTTGTTTTATTATTTATTTAATTTCCTTTACTATAACGGATGTTAATTTAGCAGCCTATATGCGTCCCACTGTAGGGCACAGGCCTTCTCTCAGAGAGAGAGTATGGGCTTAATCACCACGAGTGCCCAACGCGGATTGGAGATTTCAAGCGTTGAGGTATGTGAATAGCTCAGACACTCAGGTTTCCTCCCGATGTTTTCCTTCACCGTTAGCGAGTGGTATTGCTACTATAACTTCACAAATGTACATTACTTAGAAAACAAAGTCATAGGTACATGTCCGCACTGGAAATCGAACCTGGGTCTCTCGCTTCCGATTCCAGTGTTCCACTAGACTACCACCGCTCTCATATACCTATTCAGTATCTAGAATTTGGTAACTGATCTATACAAATTCTCCGATATAAGGTCTTAAAGTGACGTATACTACGTTTCTTTTTAAGTAGGTACTTAATTATTTTGAGCTTTAAATGTCCAACAGAACACAATACAGTCTTATTCTCAGGCAAAAGCTTGGCTTTGGGCCAGCGACATTACTCTCGCCTAGCGTAGACTCTTGCATAATCATCATCAGCCATTTGATGCTCACTGCAGGACATAAGCCTCTTTCGTGGTTTTCATAACCACGAGGGGTTTTCCCATAATCGCCAGGAAGACGCTGCTGCCCGTCTCCTTAGTCGCCTTCAACGACATCTACGAATGGAAATCGAGTGACGCTATTCTTAATCCGGCGCCACACGGACTCTTGCATGCCTTCACAAAATACCTGCCTCCATATTGTCCACAATGTACTAGCGACGTGACACGAAGCTTGGCACGCAGCCGAAACGACCGATACAAAACAAAATACAATGGAAGAATGAGATACAATAGAAGACTTGCAAACTGGCTAGTTTACATAGTAGCGGAACAGTTGGCCAACTGATATCAACTGACATAAGCTGTGACAACCATCATCATCATCATCAGCCATTTGACGTCCACTGAAGGACATAAGGCCTCCTTCGTAGTCTTTATAACCATGAGGGGTTTTGCCATAATCGCCACGCTTGGCAGGCGGGTTGGCGATCGCAGTATGCGGTTGGAATCTCAGGAAGACGCTGCTGCCCGTCTCCTGGTAATTGATTTCCTTTGTCGCCTTCTACGACATCTACGGAACTATACAAAACAAAATACAATGGAAGAGTGAGACAAGTACCGGTGGCAACTATACTTACCGGTGTTACCGAGTGGCATTTTAGTCAACTGCCAAACTTTAAAGGGGCTTTTTACTCATAAATATAAACAACTTTTTCAATGCAGTTGCTCGTAAAATTTTCTTTTTTGTGTAACAAAATTATGCGGAAACCGACTCTTTATTTCACGCGTGAAATAAAACAGTACTGAAATCCTTTATTTCACGCGTGAAATAAAGTAATTTTTTTATTTTGACTCTGTGGTGCATGGTGCAGTCATAAAATTAAAAAAAATTACAAAGATGCAAGGAGGTTTTGCTGTCCAAAAAAAAAAACAATTATTTATAAGTATGCGCGCTCTAGCAATAATTGAATGATGATAAACACCATAACACATAAGATACTTGATTATCTCATTTAAAAATACGTGTTTTGTTTCCGCAAACAAAAATATTTTTCACATTATTGGCTGTATGTATACTGTACCTTTGCCTCAAAAAAAAAAAAAAAAAAAACTGTACGAAACGCGCGCTCTGCAAAGAAAGCACGCCATTTTGTTGTAAATAGGCTTTGGTGAAATAAAATTACTTTATTATACTTACTTATTTTTTTGTTGTATTTCCTCGCAAAATGCATTAAAAAGTGTTGTAAGATACTTGAGCGTAAAAGGTTTTTATCCAAATGCGTGCCAATGAAAACACTCGCTGCGCTCGTGTTTTCAATTTGGCACTTATTCGTATAAAACCTTACTTTCCGCCCGTGTATCTTAAATAACTATTTCTAATTGGGCCAAACAAATCAGAGCAAAAAAGAAATGAGCTGTTCCATACATAAGATAGAACCTGCACCAAATGTATGAAACAGCGGATTTATTTTTTGCTCTGATTTTTTTGGCCCCATAGTAAATGTTGTTTGTATTAATGATACCACGGATGTAAAAAAAGAACGGATGCCTTCTTTCATTGAAAGGGTGTGAAGCCACGCTACTCCTACACTTTCGTGTGCATACACGGCTAACACTCACACAGATACACCAAGTCGGACAATCCGCCGCCATTACGCTCCAGACACCAGTGCCCGTAAGTGGTGTTTTGCGTATGTGAAAATATTGTGAAATATGCCGTCTTGTGTGGTGCGGTGGTGTAAAAACTTCACGAAAAAATGTAATAAGTTCCAAGGAATATCCTATCATGCGTAAGTAATGTTTTAAGTTCGAAATTCGTGATTATTTTTCATAATTACGTTTTGTTTACTTTTATATGAAATCAGGATGCCAAAGACAGCAGTGTTACCAGTTTTTTTTTCGGGAAAAATTCTCTAAATGGGTTAATCTGTATCTGTTGCGTTTGTTAGTGTTTTTTTTTGTAATAGTGTTTTAGAGTTACACAAAAACGCAAACGAAACTCATAAAATAACATATCTTTGTTATCTTCAAAAGGTTTCCTCGCAATCAGGATCAAAAAGACAATTGGGTACGAATTATTCGGGACTGCAGGGATGAAAATAACTGGAACCCGTCGTCTTCTAGTACCGTATGCAGTGTACATTTTGATAATGACGACTTTGTTACAACGGCCAAAGGTCTACGTCGCCTGGTTCCAGACGCTATCCCAAAAAAGGTAAGTAATTATTTCTTTGCTAATTGACTAATTGATTAACTACTGGTAGTTGTTAACAACTGTCAGTTGACGTAATTTTTTACTACAAAAAATTCAAGTGACAGCTATTAACAACTAGTTAATCTACTGTCAAACGTTTGAGAAACTGGCCATATGCATTTTATTCATGTACTCGTCTTATATTATTGCTTGCAGTTATTATCGAACTCACCAGAAACACAAACAAATTGCACATCTTCGTCTATGCGACAGGTATACCTATATTAATTATATTAGAACTGCTTCTTTAATTATGCACATAAATTTCAAATAATCCTAACCATCCAATTCGTTAAATGCTTTTTAAGATATAATATAAATAATGTGCATGTCATGTGATTCTTGTATTGTAAATAATACATTATATTAGCATTGTATTTACGTTGTAATTAATGTAAACTTAATAGTAATGTAATGTAAATACTGTAAACGTAATGCAAATAATTTGGTTGTACTTACTTACTGTGATTCTTGTAATCTAAATAATTTTGGCAGTGTACCTGCTTGTATTGTAAACAATGGTAACTAATGTACTGTAAATAATTTGGTGTAAATATGTAATTTAAACGTAATGCAAATAATGTGAATGCAATGTAAATAATAAATTATCTTAGCAGTGTACTTGCGTGTTTTCATTTCAATCATTTTGTCGTAGAAAGGAATAGTGTACCAAATAATAATAAGTAACATCAATTAATGTAAAATCATTTATATAAATGCGATTAGAAAATAGCAAAAAAAAACTAAGTAATTACTATTCGATATTGTTCAAATTTGTTTGTGCAAAATTTAATATTAATACGCCCCAAAACGGTAGTTATAACCACAGTCCCTCGATTGATGTCCCACCTCCTTAATAAAAGCCTCAATCATTAATTCAGCCTTTATTCACCCAGTAGTATGATAAAAGTGAAACCGTCACTAGATAAAGTAAGTTTCAACTAAAACATGATTTATCCTCATTGATTTGAAAAAGTGGGCAAAGTGATATTCGTCTGACAACACCTATGGCACGCACTCATCAATATACGGCGGCCATTTGTCTGCTTCACTCGTGATTAGAGGAGATTCCATCCGTTCTTTTTTTACATCCGTGAATGATACCTCAAAGTTTGTCAGGTAACTAAAATGCCGCCCGGTAGAGGGGAAAATGTTCTGAGCAGAGACAGTAAATTGGTAGATGTGGAATGGCCACGGCTTGTTGAAATATTTCAGAATAGTACTTATGTACAAAGAGGTCATGTTAGAAAAAAATAAAAGTTGTCTAATTGATGACACACATCAAAGGTATTAAAAATATATATTATATTTCTTATAGTACTAGGTATAACGAACCTAAATAGGTACGTAGGTATATCGTTTTTGAGTACATTAGCAATAATTTAAAAATCTTGTTTTTAACCTTTGATTTGAAACGCTAATGTTACATTATGATCGTGACGTCATCAAGTTAATAAAAAGTCAAATAGCCATGAATATGCCCCAGCACGGGCTGGGATGGGAAGACTGAAGTCGCCACTTAAGACCGCATCAAGTAGAGATCTTCTATAGATGTCCCTGATAAATGCCACAGGATATAAGTAAGCGGCAATTGAACAATTTTAATACCTATTTAAAAAGGGTGCAAAGGCTGATTGCGCTGATAATCCTTAGTCTTAACTATCATCATCAGTTCCGGTTGACCCTTATTAGAAAGACAAGGCTCCCGAAACAGATTTCCATATGCTAGGACTGTACCTCTGCGATATTTTCTCTGTGCCCCGGACGTGTCTCTGCGTCCGGGCTCAACCGTAAAATGTATGGGGCTAATTCGTTCATGTCCGCAGTTTTGTTGCGAACGTCTCTCCTTGACACAGACGTGTAGGCGGTCGAAAGTTTGCCTCCAAATGGGTTTAGTTTCGCTGGCTGGCCGGCGAGTCTCATTTAACTACAGACGGACTGTTCCAATACGAGACGACACTCCCTTTTACGGTAGGATACCAGCCTCACATTCGTGGGTTGGAACCCCGTGCCAATGACTATGTTTTCTAAGTTTCGTTTGTTAAATTTGTGAATTTGTAGTAGCAATACCACTCGCCAACCGTGAAGTTAATCACCATGAGGAAACCTGAGTGTCTGAGGGGTTCACATCCCTTCGCTTGAAATTGCCAATCCGCGGCGGGCTCGCGTGGTGATGAAACCCATACTTTCTCTCTGAGAGAACGCCTGTGCCCCACAGTGGGACGATTACGTCCTACTTCGTCCTTTAATGTAGCCTATTAAGGCTACATTAAAGGATAGAAGGAAGTTGCGCAAAGCTCACAGCAATATATTTTCGCAAAAAAGTTATCAGAATTCAAATTCTACTGCCCCAAAAATGGGTCAACTTAAACGGTATTTCAAACCATCAGGTGGCTTTCCCCGCCTAGCAGTACAGAAGGGGTTCCGTAGTTAGTCGTCAAAATGTACGCACTTAGGAGAAACGGTTTTTTATTGATATTAAGACTTTATTTTACTTATATTGACTACCTGCACACAGAATACAACATCATCAAAATAATTTTCAATGAAATTTACACGAAGTTTTCTTTTTAAAAGTATAATTCGACTATGATTCGTTGACATGTAAAACCTACTCAACCGTCATAGGTTTCCTTTTAACTTCATTATTTGTGCTACTGCCCTGAATTTTTTCACTTTTCTGAATCAACCTTTTAGTCGGGAGAGGAGGGACTCCCGACGGTAACAAAAAATGCGCTTTGAAGCTTAATATTTTGCAAACGGATCCCTAAATAAAAAAAAAAGTTTTCCTACAACCACAATATTTTTGAATGACCAATTTAACGATAGATAACACTATGGACCTAAAAAATATTTTTCAAATATAATGGCGTGATTAATATGTAAAAATGCTAAATTTCAGCTTTCTACACATATGGTTTTCTAGTACTAATTGGCCTTGATCTAAGCTGCGGACAGACGGATTTGGGGAAACTATAAAGGTTGAATTTGAATTTAAGAATATATTTATTTCCACAAATCGTACAGAGTTGATACAATTTATAATTACAACTAGGTTCCTGGTTGACTACGGAAACCTAAAAAAGCCCAAGTATGTGCCGAGATATGAGCAGTGTATGGTGTCGTACTTGGCCTCGAAATATGCGAATTTATAAGGAGGGTTTTTGTTATTAAATTTATTCTAATATACAAAAATCTCGAGTAGAGTATATAACATGTATCGGTATTGCTTTACAACAATATATAGAAAACACGTTATTATCTAGTGTCATTTGGTGTTTTCTATCAATATATACATATTATTATGTTTATATTTTTTACTAAAAAACCATAAGTTCGAAAGAGCTGTGAAATACGACTTAACCCCATTTTTGGAGGTACATTTTGTTGTTTTGTTATCAGTGAACCGAAATTTCTTTTGACTTGTTTTAATGAATATTTATTGACTACTCTGGAACCCACTTGGCAAGTACCTGGATCAATAATAATATTGGGTGGATGTAATAATGTTGGACAGGTCGACGTCTCTTTATTAGTACTTATTGTTATTATGAGTGAAATCGATTGTTATTATGTAGTCATACATTACTGATATGGGGACACCAGTTTCCTGACTAGTTTGATTGTTTTCCGTTTTGCCCTTCGATTATTTTGTTTTATTTGGTGTTTTCTATTAATCTATACATATGTTTGTATTCTTTATTGCAAACCATAGGTTCGAAAAATTATTACATAATATTGTTACAAAGGCGAACTTATCTCTAAGAGAGATCTTTTCCAGTCAACCTTAGCATAGGATGTTTGAACTAAGATAAAAGGAAGAAGGGAGATTTTTTTATAACTACATTATTTACTAATATATATAGCTACAATCCGGTATACTCACTGACTGACTGACTGACTGACTGACTGACTGACAGATCATCTATAGGTTTCCTCGGAAACGGTAAGAGCTACGTGAAAATTTTGTATGAGAAAGTTGTAGGGAATGTATGATATACAGCTATCCTATGAAGCCGATTTTTTAATTTCGAACGCGTTCTCCCATACAAATGGGCTAACTTTTTTGTTTACTGGCCGATTTGGATGAAATTTGAAACGGACGTTTGGTTCGTGATCTTATTTTGAAAAAAAAAATTTGAACGTTCGAAATTCAAAATAGGGGCGAGAATATGGCCGCCCGAAAAATCGACCTCTGCGCAAAAAAGTCGGCAGCCAACTGGGCACATGCTGGAGACGTGCCCTAAACGGCATCGGGTTCTCAAAGGACCCAGGTATATGAAAAAAAATCGGACATTTTGGATTTTCAAGATGGCGGCTGAGATATCGACGATTGAAAATGAAAAAAAATTGTATGGAGAATTTGTACTGAAAATCGACTTTTAGTACAAAATTTTAAACAAAAATTAACAATTTTTCAAATAAACAATTTTTTGAGGCCGACGCAGGGACGAGGAACCTCGCTGCGGCGAGGCCGAAGGCCGAGCTCCGTTCAGGCCGAGGCCGAAGGCCGAGACTATACATTTTCGGCGAAAAAGCAACAACGCAAAAGCCAGATGGGAGAAACTTGCGAGGCCGAAGGCCGAGCTCCGCGAAGCGGGCCCCAGGAACACCGCCGCGGCGAGGCCGAAGGCCGAGCTCCGTTCAGGCCGAGGCCGAAGGCCGAGACTATACATTTTCCGGCGAACAAGCGACAACGCAAAAGCCAGATGGGACAAACTTGCGAGGCCGAAGGCCGAGCTCCGCGAAGCGGGCACGAGGAACCCCGCCGCAGCGAGGCCGAAGGCCGAGCTCCGTCCAGGCCGAGGCCGAAGGCCGAGACCATACATGTTCCCACTCAAACAATCCCAACGTCAAGTGTCTAGCGAGGCCCTAGGCCGAGCGCCGCGGAGAGCGAAGCTCGGAGCGGCTGGGGGTTGGCGCGCGTAAGCGCGCAGCGGGTTCACCCCCTAGTCTAATATATAAAAATCTCGTGTCACAGTCTTTTTATCAAACTCGTCCGAAGCGGCTTCGCCGGTTTCTATGAAATTCTTGGTGTAAATTTGGTAGGTCTGAGAATATTTCGTATTCCATCATGATTTAAACTCGTAGAATTATACAGTACCAGCTTTTATCCGCAACATAATATGCGAGGAATACTCGTATGAAAATAAGCGCCCTTAGTAACCTAATTTACATTGAAAATTAATCAAAAAACTTAGAAGACGTTTATGATACGTCTTCTAAGTTTATGTATTTTACTTAGTCAACTGTATACTCGTATTAGCAAGCGACACTCTTTATTTATTGTTGTTTGGCTCCTTGCAAAGCCCAGATCCTACAAGATCTTTTGGCGAGCAAAAAAAATTCTAATGAGCAACGCGACCTACCCCGAAGACGATAATACTTGACGTCCTTGCTGTCTGTAGTCGCGAACAAAGTCGCGGACGAGACTAGTGTCCGACACCAATCCAGTGATTGTTCACCCACGAACGCCGAATCACCCTGTTTACCTCTTCACGCGGGCATACTGGCTGCTCCACTAATGAAATGAACGGCAGTGACCCGACTGGATTGCTTTAACTTTTGGCCTTCTTTTGGGCGCGTTCGGACCAACTTTGGGGAGATAACGAGCTATCGGGAGTGTATGATGGATGACGGCAACCATTTTTAGTCGCTGGAGTAGTTTTCCTAGACGCTTTACCTCTTACGAAATAAAACATTCAAGGGCTTTATGAATTTACGGAAAATTTAGAAGGCTTAGATATTAGTGAAAGATGCCTACCTTTCCACATCCGTTTTTTTAAATTATTCATTGGTCGTAAAAACCCTAAAGATGAAAATATGGCGTTTCACTGGAAATTCTAAAGAAACAATTATTCGTCCCAGCCTCGTTAACACTTCGAGACAGCAAAGGTTGCGTCGGGACATAGAGTCGTTTTTTTACAAAGTACCCGTATATCCACCCATATTTATCCAAAACTAGATATATGCCTCCTCATGGCATGCCATAGCTTTCTCACCAACCCAGCTTCGGCAATCTGCTTCAGATCATCAACCCAGCGAGCTGGTGAGCTTACCACGCTGGGTTTGCTACATCGTGCTCTCCACTCAAGCACCTTACCGATGGAGTGTCGTTTGGTAGATGTGTGGAATTAAAGCCAGTTCAATTCATCCTAGTACTATCTTTTTAGAAGATATGACATGTAAACTCTGTTAATTAAAGATATGTTTGAAAAGACTAAGTTTGGAGTTTTTTGTCCGGTTTTTCTCCAAATGATCTAGATTTTGAAACGGACACCTAGTTTTTCTTGTAACGTTCAATAAGTCACAGTTTCTGTGTTACTTGGAATATTTTTTTTTTTACTTTTGAGGATATTTTCAATCGATTGGTCTTTTCAATTATTGATGTCGTAATGTACTAGATTGTGAAGGAAGTGGCCTGAGAACTGACTGAATGAACTACTCTGAAGTGGTCCGATGTGTATGGAGAATTCAGTGCTGTATTAGATACACCAACTTGTCCCGAATGGTCGACTCAAGCATCGCTGGACCAATGTGGCAGCAGGATTTTGCATTAGAGCAGTGTACGTTGTGGTTGTGGTAGGCTTTCCAAAAAAACAGTAAAAAAAACATTATCTTCGAAAACACTATTATCATATACATACACATACATAAACTCACGTCAGAGGGGTAGGCAGAGACCAGGGACTGCCACTTGCTACGATCCTGACATATCACTTTCACTTCCTCAACACTCATTAGTCGTTACATGCACGCACGCCGGTTTCGGGTACTTTTTATCTATTAACACTACTATCATACGATGATAAGGAATTTTATTCCCGGGCGACCCATCGACTTATGCGTACTTAGGGCAGCTTTAATGGACATAGCAAATTGGAAATTGGAACTTCGGTCGCAGACAAAGTTGCAGGCCGAGGGCTAGTCGTCTTTCTAGCCTTTCATAAATAATGTAGAGTCAGCTCCTAAGATATTGTTTGTATGAGTGGACGGTTTCTTAACTGATTTCTGATTACGCCAGTCTGTGGGCCTAGAAGTTGCGGTCTTTTTGTGTAGGGAGAGCTTTGTGGAGGCTACTTATTGTATTTTTTTGCTGGCGTAAAGAAAAATAAGAGCTAAATTACGAGCTTTGTTAAATCTGAGCATCTGTCTTTACCACTAATTACCTTCATAATAATATTTAGTTTTACCTTGCGTCCCCAAAAAAATCCTCAAGGTGTGTCTCTCTGTAAGAGAAGAAGAAGGCATTATGCTAAGCTAAGCTTAGTTCGATCCTAGCGGACCCAGGTTCGATCCCCAGTGCGGGCACGTACCTACTCGTATGACTTGGTTTTCTAAGTTATGTACATTTGTTAAGTTATAGTAGCAATACCAGTTGATAACCGTGAAGGGAAACATCGTGAGGAAACCTGAGTATCTGAGCTATTCACATACCTCAGCGCTTGAAATTGCCAATCCGCGGTGGGCACGCGTGATGATTAAGCCCATACTCTCTCCCTGAGAGAAGGACTGTGCATTACAGTATATAGGCTGTTTATGTAAGCCTAGTTATTACCTAGATACTGACCAATATAGTTACCGGTGCAAACGGATTCTCAGCAAGAAAAAATAATAGAGCGCAATATTATCAACAAGAATTTGTCAGAGCGTACTAATTGTGAAAGAAGTATATTAATAAATTACAACTTTATCTTAAAAAAAAACTTTGGCCTTATACAGCGTCTAAAGGCACCTTCACTCACACTAGATGGGTGAAGGAATCTCTCCTAACTTTATCTTAACAGTTCTAGTATTTCATCTTTACATTTTATAGTACTGTTTTCTAGTTTTACGCAGTTTTCATCCCGCACCCACATTTTAATGTTAATGAAAAGCCACCTTTTAATATTAAAGTCACTTCCAAACGTTCCCACTTCTGTGTCCAACGAAATATCGTATCAAAGGATCCAACAAGCACAAAGTGAGCCCATACATGTCAAGAGCATACGCTATAATATCGCGTCATAATTTTGCTACTGCTGGCTGAAATTCAAATCAGAGAGGAGCTTAGCTTCTTAGGAAAACGGGGATACCAAGTAGAACTGGTCTCGTTGTTAGAAAATACTTGATTTAATACTCACAAGATGCTACTTATGTAACGCTAATTGTGTTAACGTCTAGCTACAAATATTGTTCCCAATATTTGTAACGTTATGAACTTTATAAATAGACCAGCTGACCCGGCAAACGTTGTTTTGCCATATTAATTAGCCTACGACTTATTCTCAGAATATTCTCATAGACAAAAAAATGGCCAAGTGCGAGTTGGGCTCGCGCACGAAGGGTATCTATAGAACATTGGAATATTTCATGCGTCTTCCTGTTGCTATTATTAATCATCATCATCATCATCAGCCGCCTTTTGATGCCCACTGCAGGACATAGGCCTCCCTCATGGTTTTCCAAGCTCCAATATTAATATCGAGCCAAAAACGGCAAAAAATATTTGTTATATGGGATAACCTTCAATATTTATTTTATTCTGTTTTTAGTATTTGTTGTTATAGCTGCAAAAGAGATACATCAAGATGTGGCTTTGGGGAGGCTTATGCCCAAAATGAATATTCAGGCTAGAACGATAGATTAGATCAGACTGAGCTACCCAAACATATTAATTATTTGTACACACGATGGTACCATCGACTAAAAAAGGGAAATTCTATGAAAAAGTCGATTTTCAGTCAAAATTTTCTAATAAAGTGTGTAATTTTCAAACTTTAATGACTCGGTGGCCAACTCAAATGCTCGAGTATCTCGGCAGCATGCCACCGCTTCCAACTAAGCAATGGTTTCGGCCTTTGGCCTCCACCGATGGCACTAAAAATAGTTTTAATGCGGTATCGCTCTATCTAACAGCGGTATAGGATCTAACAGTCAAAAGTGAAGAATTTGAAAGGAATGAGCCGTTTTCAGCACAAATTTACAAAGTATTTCATAGATGGCGCTTATAGGCGTGCACATACAAGAACAAGGACACGTCTGTCAAATGGTTGCTTAGCGCAGATTAATTTTGACAGCCGCATTTCGGTTCTTCTATGGCCATGCCTGTAAGCGCCATCTATGAATTGCTTTGTGAATTTGTGCTGGAAACGGCTCCATGGTGCGCATTTTAAAGATGGTTTTGTTTTCTTATGAAATAAAAGATGATTCGACAAAAATCTTTGTGATTGCTCTCCATCTTGCACACGCAGTTTTGTTAGTTTCTCGTAAAGAGTAAGCAAAGGTCTTCAAACTTAGAGTCCGCAAAACCACTGAAGTCCATTGAGCTAAGAGATTTTCGTTCTTTTGTAAATACGGGCGAGGTCCTCTCCGTGGGACATGAGTTATGGCGCGTCCTCTACCGTCTCATTTGACCTATACTTTTCATGTCAGAAATAAAAAGTTAACATAGCCAACATAGCAACACTAATAAAATAAAAAAGTTCCGGTCGCAGTTCCGAAACGTAACAATTTGACCTTCATTGGTCCGGTGCTAAGAAAAAACGAAAAAACGAAAATAAAAAAAAAAACAATATTGAAACATTTTATTTTTATTTTATTTTATTGGGGATAATAAACAGTTATACAATATCACATGATTGACAAATAAGGGTATGAAATAGAATAGGTAATAGTATAACCCACCACATTATCCACAGTTTAAGCATTGATGGAGAACAAAAAAAAATAATTACGCTAGAGAAACATAATTTTAAATATTTTTATATAGGTCTGTGCTGAATAATTCATTACAAGGGTTACAATTGCATGCCAGAAAATGTCGGAAGATATTAAACATCCCCTAGCATGCAATTTCAGTGAATTTTAGGCACATAGACACACAGTGTGTGCATTGTAACATACTTATTTAACAATAAGCAGAACATTATAATATAATATATTTTTCATCATTTATGCAAATTTAAACTATGTGTGATTATTCGGGGTGGGTGGTAAATAATATTTATAAATAGTAGGAACAAACTGGTAACATTATTATACGACCACGGAAATATCTGTTATTTTACTGCGATAAAAATTACAGTGGAAAACTATTATTAACACTTTAAGTCAGCCTATCCTTTTTTGCTATTTTACTCTACTACATGTTAGAGCAACTCTATATTTTATTACTTTAGCCTACAAGTTATGCCTGAAACCCATTCTCATCAGTTTCCGACATCGTTGTGGACCAATGAATCTTTCTATGAAATTCATTTTCAGGGCGCTCTGTCGGAAAATCAAACTTTGTTTATCAGATAGAATCAAATATTTAAGAAAAATAGATTGAGGCTTAATATTGCCCACAGAAGATTGAAATAAGAACATTGTCCTTAGACTGCAAAACAAACACTGGCTTGTATACTGAGCACGTCTTCTTTTCCGTTCACAGAAGTAAGAAAGTGATGTTAGATACCTACATTATTATATTTATTACATTTGTAAAATTCATTGAACAGAAGGCGGGTGTTACATCTTCCTTGAGGCATCCTCGGCATAACGGGCTGTCGATCATTCCCATGGTGTGGAAGTGTTTTGCGCAGATTGCATCTCCTCAGATCCAACAGGCTGTGTGAGGCGCTTCGACATTTTTGGTAGAGCCTCTCTGGCTTATCTGCATTTTGTTACCATTCTCCATAGTTCGGCATGCTGTGTTTCTGTTTGCTCATTATATGGTAGTGGGAGTAGAGGTTCAGGTCCTTCTACTGTAGTTTTTGAGCCTCTTCTGGCGAGCTCATCTGCAGCATCTGCATTGCCTAGGGGGCTACTAGGCTAAGCCAGTTGTAATTGGCGCTCTATCGTAAAAGCTGTATTAATAATTTTGTTTTCTAAGTTACACACATATCTATTTCTGGGTTAGAAGTAATAATACCACTTGCTAACTGTGAACGGAAACATCGTAAGGAAACCCAAGAGTCTCAGGTATTCATATATCTTAGCGCTTACTATTAGGGCCAATTCATGGTAGGTACTCGTGGTTAGATCCAAAGTCTTACACTGGAGGAAGGCATATGCCTTGGGCGTAAATACGCAACTTATTTTAGACAGAAATATATTTTGAGTGTTAATAAAGCTAAGCCCCTGCGCTGAGTTTGTAGCTAGAGGCAAATGATTTTGCTAAGGACATTAACTGATAAGAAATATTGGAACGTGGTTGCGATAAAGTTACTGTTATCGGAATATTCGGAATTTAATGTGCGGTTAAACGATGTAAATTTCCTGGCAAGAGTGAAAGATTGGGCGCTGATTTTACATAATAGCAGGCTATATACGCTGAAATGTGGGTGGTTTGAAAGTCGCGGTTATGTAATTTATAAATAAAACTACCATCTATTTAGACTATTATTTTTAAGTATACACGTAAGTTTAATTAAGTTGAGAAATATTATTTGGAAAAATTTGCGAACAATTAGTAACGTCTCTCCGTCAATCGGACTGCTCACGCATCGCTCTGGCTGGCTGCTAATGGTCCTCACAGATTCGAGTTTGTGTCGAAATATTTTTGGAATGAGCCTTTAAAAAAACTAGTTTATTTAATGGCTATGGTCAAGGCACGTTAATTTTGCTATGACTTTCAAAGCACCCAACATTCATGGTGTATATCCGTCTCACTGCAGTGCATAGCTTTTTTCTCAGAGAGAGAGTATGGGCTTAATCACCAGGCGTGCCTCCGTTTACGTACGAGTTTAAGCACCGTTTTCTATGGTACATACGTCTGTGAATTCGCAGTAGTAACACCACTGGCAAACTATTAAAGAAAACATCGTGAGGAAACTCGAGTGTGTGAGGAGATAATGCGTTTGAAATCGCCAATTCACGGTGGGCTCGTGGTGATTAAGGCTGTATTCTCTCTCTCTCTTTGTATTGATCAGTAGAACCCCCCTTTTGTTACACTCTGTATAAGAGGCTTTTCACTGTGACAAGTTTGAGGCTTGGCATGAGAGAGGTAGCCAAAACATGTGTTTGATGGGCTGAAGATGATTGATGTGAGGACAAGGTTTCGTCTAGCAAGATGCTTTTATTGTCACATATCACAGTACATATCATAAACCTTGCGTTTGTACTAAGTTATCTGACTTAATATCTTTGTGGCCTCATTGGTGTAGTGGTTGAGCGATTGCCTATTAACGCAGAAGTCAAAGGTTCGATTCCTCCAAGGGATTATCGTAGATTTATTTGTACTTTTTTCATGATTGTAATGTTCTTCCCTCGTAACGATTTAACAAAACGTATCCTGTTAATCCCGGTTTAGGACCAGGAGAATTAACGGTCATTATATAGCGTGAATTTATTTTTATCTACAGGTATACAATGGTAAATAATGTCCCAGGCATTTCAGCGTCCGAATGGCGTCTTCACTTAAATAGTGTGAGTGAAAGTGCCACTGGACGCTGTATAAATCTCATTACGTAGATGCAAAGGTCATTACAGGTATAGAACGAAAGTATAGTAGAAATATGTTACCTCTGTTATATTTATGTATCTGTTAATTTAAATAGTTTGTGGTAAGTAATTTACGTGAGCGTCACACCAAACAAAAACGATATTTCGTGAAAACTGAACACTTAACCCCTAACTTAAAAAGCCAAGTTATAGGCAAGATCATCAGCCCGTTAGGTATGCAAACAATTTTTACTAGAAATTCGGATGCATAATGATACCTCTCAAAGCGGTGGTAGCCTAGTGGGTAGAATATTGGACTCGGAAGCGGGAGACGCAGGTTCGATTCCCAGTGCGGGCATGTACCTATGACTTTTCTTTCTAAGTTATGTACATTTGTGAAGTTGTAGTAGCAATATCACTCGCTAACGGTGAAGGAAAACATCGTGAGGAAACCTGGGTGTCTGAGCTATTCACATACCTCAGCGCTTGAAATCGCCACTCCGCGGTGGGCACGCGTGGTGATTAAGCCCATACTCTCTCTCTGAGAGAAGGCCTGTGCCCTACAGTGGGACGTATATAGGCTGCTTATGAATGATACCTGCTTCTTTTTCTTGTGTGGAATTTTAAATGGAGCCTTCCATTTAAAATTCCACACAACGTAGTCGCCACAAAAACGAGTACACGAATTTTTTTTCGTCGGGCTTTTTCGACCGCTGTGCCTGCATGTAACGTTGTAAACATTGTGAATTATTGTCTGCTCAATAAACGTACTTACTACAAAACCTACTGTAATAGAGACAGAAGAACTGAAAGATGGTCAGTGTCAGTATTTTATCAGTCAGCATAGCGACTTAGTGTTATTTGTAAAAAGACAATCCCTTAAAACACTCTTCAAATGCGTTTAAGTCACTTTTTCCCTATTTGACAGACTACCTGAACTGCATTTGAGCAGTGTTTTAGAGGAATCGTGTTTTTATAAATAGCACCATAAAAATACAACCGTTCAATTTGTAATTAACTAGTTCTTTTAAGTTACATTGCCGACGCGATGTTTGACAGGTTTTATGTCTGACAAATTTAATCAATGATTGACCAGATCGTCCTTTATATTTTAGTTGTAAGGTCGCTTGCAAAGGTAAAGGTTTATGTGCCGTCTGTAGGATAATTTATTATGCTACCTGTTAAACCCAATACTGTGAATGATTTAGATACCTACCTAAAATTTCGGTAAAGTACCTGCATAATTCAGCTAAAATTTACACAGGATTTCATTCTTTGTATTAGAGAATCCAGAGTCGCCCCAGTTAAGCCTTTTGCGCATTTTCTAAACGTTATGTCCCAACATTTTCACGTCTGTCGTGTGTGTAGGCTGTCAACCAGGTGAATAAATGATACCGGCCCTTTTACCCCAGTCGGTTGTGGTCGGGTGAAAACTTGACGAATGGACGCGGTGATTCGATTTGATTGCTTTCGGAATTTACGAGAGATTGTAAGGTTTTTCCGACACGTCAATTCTTTCATCCATTGGGTGGTAGGAGGGGACGCGCGGCTATTGGCGTGTACAAAGCAGACATGTCGCAGTTCACTCGCATAAACTGAAAAGATGACGTTTCGGCAACAGATCAATATTGGCTAGTTTCCTGGCTGTTCTAGGAAACTAAAAGTCTTATTTATAAAGACATTAGGTAAACGGAGGTAAAAGGAAAGACTCCATCATGGACTATTTAAAGTCAATTTAAGGGGTGTTTTAGAATAATCATATTCTTAGAAGGTTTGGTAGCCTAGTGGGTAGAACATTGGACTCGGAAGCGGGAGACCCAGGTTCGATTCCCAGTGCGGGCATGTACCTATGACTTTGTTTTCTAAGTTATGTACATTTGAGAAGTTATAGTAGCAATACCACTCGCTAACCGTGAAGGAAAACATCGTGAGGAAACCTGGGTGTCTGAGCTATTCACATGCCTCAGCGCTTGAAATCGCCAATCCGCGGTGGGCACGCGTGGTCATTAAGCCCATACTCTCTCTCTCTCTGAAGTGGGACGTAAATAGGCTGCTTATAATATTCTTAGAAATAACATTATATATTTTAAGGTGTCTGGAACTTAGATGTTGGTCGGTTCTCTACTCTTTTTTATTTGTATATTAACGTTTTCTGTTCGAAACTGTTGTAGCAGGGTTCACATTAAATTCGTCATCGATTGGATGCCAAAAAAGTGTTTATTGTTTCGATATGGCATTCGTCACATATTATCCCTGCACCCGGGTTCCAGCATTGCGAACTCTAATGTCGGTATTTTCAAGGAATAAACATTATTAAATTTTTAAAATTATTTTTGTACTATAAGAGTTCCGTGTGGCGCCGGATTAAGAATAGCGTCACTCCATTTCCTTCCGTAGATGTCGTAGAAGGCGACTAAGGAAATAAATTACCAGGAGACGGGCAGCAGCATCTTCCTGAGATTCCAAC
This sequence comes from Yponomeuta evonymella, assembly GCA_963969515.1. Lineage (NCBI taxonomy): Eukaryota > Metazoa > Arthropoda > Insecta > Lepidoptera > Yponomeutidae > Yponomeuta > Yponomeuta evonymella. The sequence continues at coordinate 5,851,078 of OZ018354.1, forward strand.
CGCATACTGCGATCACCAACCCGCCTGCCAAGCGTGGCGATTACGGAAAAACCCTTCATGGTTAGAAAACCACGAGCCTGTGTCCTGCAGTGGACGTCAAATTGCTGATGATGATGATGATTATAAAAGTCAAGCAAAGCTAACACGATAAGTGATGATTACGGTAACACTAACACTAACTTTACTCATGAATTTGTACAAAACGTCCAATGACCATGCTATAACTAGATGAGGCAACACAACGTTTTTTTTCACTCTATAGAGTGAAAAAAGTCGTCTACGAGAAAAATTCACACATTTGACACATTCGTCTTTAATACCAAACGCCCGCCACTGCAAGAATCTACCAATTTACTTACGAGCCGTTTTAGGAATTCTATGTAAAGTAAAAAGAGTACGAAATATAAACAAAAATATTTAGCAGCCAATTATGCTCCAAACAGAAATCCTCGCTTCGATGAGGGCTCACATACAAAGAATAACCGAACATACCAAACAATCGTTTTACCACGCGTTGCTCCAACACTACATGTTAAAAAACACCACACTACGTAGGTAGTGCAGAGTAATTGTGTGGCTCTCGCTTCAGCAAAAATATTGTTGCACACTTTGTGAAAGTGAGGTGAGAGTAGAGTTCCTTTGTGGTAGAGACGAGGGCTTTTCATTTGTTAAGCTTGGGCTTCCTAGGAAAGTGGAGTTGAAAATATCAAGGAAATGCAACAAAATGCAGTTACTTGGTTCGCGTGTTAATTTTGTATTTTTACGTATTTTTCCGGTAAAAGTAGCCTATGTAATATTCCAAACTATAATCAATTCAGCTGTTCTGAGCTACTACTTGTGTTGACCATATATAGTGACAAAACGCATTTTTGATAGCTCAGAATAGGCTAAATCAAACGATCCGACATAGGGGAGCAATTACATGATAGGACCGCTCGCTGGTACGATTGAGTAACAAACATCCATACATCAAAACTTTTGCATATGATAGTAGTAAGAAGTCAGATAACTGGCGAAGACGTAAGCGTGGGATTGAAATATAGGTAGATACCTAGCTACCCAATTTGTTCTATTTTGCACCTAACTATGGACGAACATAGGGTGATGGCAAGGATACGTTCTTGCGTGATGGACACCAAACTGTGGAAGAAAACCGTACCCAAGGTGGTTCAGATGTTTTCGCAGATTGATATAGTTTTTCCTGTTCGGTTTTTATCCAAATACCTTCGATATATAGACAACTCACCGATTTCTGTTCTTATCCTAAGTACTGTGAAAGAAAATGAGGATTAGTTTTAGTACGGGGTGTAAAAAAACCCGGGGTGGTACTTGTCAATACAAAAAACTTTTACAGTAACAATCAGGGGCCTGTTTTGTAGAACTACGAGTCATGGTTTATTATGACTATTCGTTGTACATTGTAAAGTTAACTAACCCACAGATTTAACAAGTAGGAAGACCGCTACGCAATGTACATAAAATTGTAATAATAAACTATGAACTGTGGTGGTAGCCTAGTGGGTAGAACATTGGACTCGGAAGCGGGAGACCCAGGTTCGATTCCCAGTGCGGGCATGTACCTATGACTTTGTTTTCTAAGTTATGTACATTTGTGAAGTTATAGTAGCAATACCACTCGCTAACTGTGAATGAAAACATCGTGAGGAAACCTGAGTGACTGAGCTATTCACATACCTCAGCGCTTGAAATCGCCAGTCCGCGGTGGGCACGCGTGATGATTAAGCCCATACTCTCTGCCTGAGAGAAGGCCTGTGCCCTACAGTGGGACGTATATAGGCTGCTTATAAAAACTATGAATTGTAGTTTTATGAGACGCGGCCGCTGTAACTATAGTATGGAATAGCTGATTTCTTTTGCTATATTTTCAAGTTTTCGCCATAGCAAAAATTATTGGTACTAACCCCAATTTCAGTTAAATTTAGGGATTTTGTTACACCTTGTATATGTAAGTACTTTTAAATGAAAATAAAATAAAATGAAATTATCCACTTTCATTTAAAAACTTTTTATCCTCAGCGTGCTTCAGCACGCATTTTAAAAGAAAGGTATTTCTAAGAAAGCATTTTAGCTCGCCCCGAGTTATTTCTGCAAATTAAAAAGAAATACTTAGTTTGAGAGTCAAAGGAAATTATGGCTTTGGCCGGAGAGAAACGGATATACCATTAAACGAAGTAAGAGTGAATGAGACGGAATATTTGTTATGTGTGTCTGCCTTGCGGAGTCATGCAGCAGTCAACGTAAGCTTGCTCGAGTCAGTTGGCGTCAAATTCGAATTTTCTTTTGAAATAAAATTTTATTTTGTTACGTAACTGATCCAACTTTCAGTCTTAAGTATTTATATATGTTTGACGATTAGTCGGTGTACTGTGTAGTGTTATTTATTTAATTTAAATCGACAAAATTTATGTAACCGAAAATTCTTCGGATTTCGTTTATTATATTTCTATTAGAAAAGGTGCAAGAAAGTGATTTCATATGAATTTGGGCAAGACCTGTTGATGAGATTAATAAGAAAGTCATCGAACTCTGCTTTCTGCGCGTATTTTTTTAAAGTAGGTCTTTTCTATTAAAAAAGTTATAATAGAACCGGAAAGTGTTTTGTCATATACATAATGTGCTAGTGTAAGTCAACTTGCTTTGCAGACATTGTTAAATATGGAGCAGCCGAGGGAGGTAAGTGCTACTCATACTAGCTTACTATACATCTCTTTTAGCGTACTTAATTAAAGACAGATTATCACTACAATATTGATATTTTTTCGTTGCAATTATGATAGTTTCATAAATGTATTGAAATGCAACTGTTAAGATATTGTTTCTTTAAAAAAAGCCTGCTAACAAGCTTATAAATAAATCGGATTGCTCTCTCCTGCAAGATGAAGATATACTCAATGTTTTCTGCTCGACCCTATAGATAGTATGGAAGTAACTAAAAGAAACAAGCCTAGCAGTTGCAACGTCACTGCAACACTATACTTCGGTCAACCTCAATAGCCTAGTGTAGTGGACGCTTAAGATTAGGAGTTGTCCTTCACTAAAGATATTTGTGTCTACGGCCGCGTAGTGTTCAATTAGTTGATTGGACCCGCGCGCCACTTGCTATGCCGTGTGTTGGAGAGAATACGTGTCGGCTTTTGGGCCGGAGAGGGGACTTTTTTATGTGCCTTGCCAAATTTGTAGGCCCTTTGTGCACCCTGCAGGTTGATTCAGAGAGGTCCAGTACAATTTAAGGTGGTTATACTACTTCCATCAACTTAAGAAGATTACTCTATTCTGAAAAAGGAACTTTACTATAAGATCAACTACGAAATATCGAAAAAAAAATAGCAGCTGTTTCGTACATTCGTTGGAGCAAATATCAAAATTTTGGTGATATTCCACCAATTTTTGTCATAATAACAGTAGTTTGAATTGATGAGTAGAATAACATGACAGAAATGACAAATGAAGAATTACCTGTGAATAGAATAACTTTTCGACAACTAAAGAGTATTAGCGGACATAAATAGAACTAAATCGTCAGGCTCAGGGGTTAAGATAGGAGTGCCACAGATATATTTTTTGAGGCCGTTCCTTTTCCTCCTTTATGAAAATGATTTGCCGTTCATGGTTCAAAATATGTCAGACATAGTATTATTTACAGATGACGCGTCACTTATTTTTAAAATTAAGAGACAAGAAAATGACTCTTCTAATAGCTTATTATTAAAATCAAAAAAGACTTAATGTATAAAGTTTACTCTATGAAATGTCCAAAGAGTTGACAGCAACGTTATATTGAGTAATGAAAAACGAGACCTTGTAGAAGAAAGTTTATTTCTAGGTATCACAATTGATGCGAAGTTTCAATGGGGTCCTCGTATAGAAAAATTGGCAAATAGGCTTACTTCTGCAGCATATATAGTTAAAGGAATCCGGGAACTAACTGACGTCGCACCTGCTAGGCTCGTTTATTTTAGTTACTTCCATAGTATACTAATGTGAGGTTGCGCAGCAGACATTGAGACCATCTTCGTCTTGCAGAAGAGAACCATCAGATTCATTTATAAGCCAGGCAGTAGGGATTCGCTAAGAGGTTTTTTAAAGAAACTAACATTCTAACAGTTGCTAGTCAGTATATCTATGACAACATTATGTAGGTCAGGAAAAATATTAGTAACTTTGGTACTGTGGGTAGCCAACATAATGTAAATACTACAAATAAACATAAACTTTCATTCCCAAAATTTAGGCTGGCAAAGGTTCTCCTTCATGGGGCATTGTATACGTTTCTACAATAAGCTTCCTCAAGATATATTAAGCTTGCCGGAAACGCAGTACAAAAATTGTGACACCTAGTTTTACTTGTAACGTTCATTAAGTTACAGTTGTGTGCTATTTTGAATAAAGCATTTTGGTTTTATTTGATGTGTTCGCTGTAGGGATTTCCTTTATTATTATTTTTTATCTTTTAATGAGATTGTTATTTTATTTACACGTTTCAAATTGAAACTCTCTTACTTCCGACGTAAATGTCTTTAAAAATGTGCGTAAATCTGGTTCTGTTCTGGATCACAAGACTGAATAAATCTCGTCGTCCTTTATACACAGGGTCATTATAAGCGCTCAAGTTTCCTTGCCCCTCGTGCTGCTCCATAAATTCACTTGCCACTGATAAATGAGTGGACACAACTTATGAAGTGTCATCCTTAAAGATAGCCTTACTGGTTTCATAGTCGAGGCCAGAGGTTACTTTGCTTTTTTAACTCTGACAATAGCTGCTGCTGTTGTTACTAAATTCAAAGTTCAAATTAAAGTACCCAAATTTTATTCAGATTAAAACAAATCATTATTAAAAAAAAACCGGACCAGCGCAAGTCGGACTCGCCCACCGAGGGTTCCGTACAAATTTGTAGGTACTTTACTAGTTTTTTCCGAGCTTTTCCCGAACTTGAAAGATTTTTTTTATGATTTAATTACAAATGTATAGTTTTCAGATTTTTCCTTGTACTTGTAGTTCAAGGCGATATTACTTGCCAAATTTTATAGTTCTAGGTCAACGGATAGTACCCTATAAATTTTAATTCCCTTGAGTGTCGAAATATGCGTTTTTTGCGGCACAAACGGGCCGTTTCTTTTTTTACGCTAACTTATAAGTTTGACTTTTTTATAGCTTCAAGAGATTGTAGACCTGAGTATATCCTCCTCAGTCCTGGCCTTGAAAATAACAATTGAAAAACACTGTTATTTTCAAGGTCAGGACTTAAGAGGATATGGTTTAAATTTCAACTCGATAACTCCACGCGTTCCCAAGATGACGGACGGACGTATGGACGGATGGACGGACGGTCAACAAAGTGAACCTATAAGGGTTAATTTCTTTCTTTTGAGGTACGGTATCCTAAAAACACTTGCCAAAATTTGTTTAAATAGTAGGTGATAAAGGAAAAGACTACCATTGTCCTATTTTATTGTTCTACATAAAATAAAGTAAATTCTGTGTAAAATACATGTTTTTAAGGGTTCTGTTAGTCGTCAAGAAACCCTATAATTTCGCCATGTCCGTTCCTCGGTCTGTCTCTCTGTCTGTCCGTCTGACTGTAGGTCTGTCTGTCCGCGACCTAGTACAGAGACGACTACTACAAGAAAGCTGAAATTTGGCATAGACATATAAATTAATCACGCTGACAAAACGGTAACATAAAATGGATAAATTTTTTTTTTTTTTGGTTACCTACACCTATGCATCCCTAATGATGCAATTTTATTTTTTCAACTATACCATAGTGTGGGATATCGTTACATTGTTCTTTTATAGATATTGTGGGTCATTCTTTGATTTAAGGTTCCGTTTGCGAAATCATCGTCATCATCATTATTGGTCTACGCTTGTCCACTGCTCGACGTAGGCCTCTCTTATTGCACACCACTGAACACGTTCCTCGGCTACTCTCATCCAGCTCTTGCCAGCCGCCCTGCGAAGATCATCGCTCCACCGAGTCTGAGGACGTTCTACACTACGTTTATCGATCCGCGGTCAAGATCAGTCACAATCACCCCATCGGTGATCAGTTCTTCGGGAGATATGGCCGGCCCACTGCCACTTCCGGATGCTAATTCGGTGGGCTATGGCGGTGACTTTGCGAAATATTAAGCGCACATTTCTCTCAGTACTCTGAGTACCGTTAATTTGCATATTTTGCTTTATAATAGTACATTGTACACCGAGGGGAGAAAACGATCTATTTCAAAGGGCACAAAGGAACCTCGAGAACAGAAGTAGAACCTTCATTTAAAATCGAGTACAAAAAAATTCCCACCTCTTTTTTCTAATTATTTAATATACTTAAAACCTTTTTGATATTAAACGTTTATATATTTTTTTTATTTTCGCTGCTAAAAAAGAAATGAACGGTAGCAGAGCGGAATGGATTTTTAAACAACATTTCTGCCCTGCTGCGGAGAGCAGGAATAAAATTCCATGTAAGTTTTCCCGCCCCACATTTCCAAGGGAGAAATGACGAACTTTGTAACCCGTTTATGAACGAGCAATGTGAGACACTTTCTGAGTGGGTGTGGTATAAAATCTATTACAAACGTATCTCCGCAGCTGGGAAAGATAAGTCGGTAATGTTTATCTAATACTTAAGATATGGACGTAATCCCATAGTGTTACAGTACACTTTGACATTGCAAAGTTAAATTTGTATGAATTGTACAATTTTTCCGGGTTCTCACCGTTACCATTGCACAGGGCATCCTATTTTATGCCCAGGCAAGAGATGTTTGTTACATTATTGGATGTAAAAATACGTAGCATCTACCAGTATTGCAGCAAGAGACAGAACACGCGTACCTAATCAACGCTCTGAAAAATTTGAGTAAACCAATTTTTCTTTACCTTTCTCTAATCCACGCTCTTATCTCAATTTCAAACTTTTTCATCTTCCTTCCGCGCTATTTCCTGGCTCATCTGGTCTGCATGGCGATAAGAGGCCCTCGATTTTTCAGACGACACCCCTTGCCTGATTGTGCTCTTGGTATACGTGAAGCTGGTGTAACCTAAAAATGACACGGGAATCTATGACACTTTGTACCACATATTAAAATAACATCATTTCACGCCATATAAATGACGATTCTAAAGGGATGGACTTATTTTCATTTGAGAGTCGCGCCTCTAGCTTTAATTTCATATAAGCAAAATACTAAATTCACATACAGAACTCTGAATCCGTTTTTGCCCAAGAGCCAAGGATACCCATTCCCGAGATAAATTTTCCCCGGTATTTGTGAAATCGTGGTTAAATTTGTCTCTATTTAATAATGTGACATTTTGGACCGCCCCGCCAATTGATGGAAAACAATTTCTAACCGCTCTATGTTGAAGGCATAGAGTCGAATATAGATTGTCCGTGTGGATTTACGCCATGGGGCGTTACGTACAGCTTATTTTGTGGGGCGCATTCAGCTTTAAAGGAAGAAACGACCTGTTTTTATGGGGCGCCGTGATTGCGCCTAAGCCTCAACTACACGGTTGACTTGCAGCCTCGCTTCTAGACGTGTAACATATACTAGCAGATGCTTAACGCAATACTAGCTGTACTTGATTCCTGCCTGTTTCCTTGGTGTACATATCGATTAAGTGTTCGCTATTTTTCTTGTTGAAACATGATCGCCTTGCCTGTTTAGTAACTAGTGGTTGTATAATACACTAGCTGTTACCCGTGACTTTCTATCTCTGTCTATCTACTCATAACATACTTTATCATCATCATCATTAGCCATTTGACGCCCACTGCAAGACATAGGCCTCCCTCATGGTTTTCATAACCATGAGGGGTTTTGCCATAATCGCCACGCTTGGCAGGCGGGTTGGCGATCGCAGTATGCTGTTAGAATCTCAGGAAGACGCTGCTGCCCGTCTCTTCGTAATTGATTTCCTTAGTTGCCTACTACGACATCCACGGAAGAAAATGGAGTGACGCTATTCTTAATCTGGTGCCACACGGAACAATACACATAATATACTTAGGTACCTTTAACATATTAAATTAGTACTTAAAAAAAACGCAAACTTATAATACAAGCAGAGTGGCTGAGTTAACGTCTTGATGATAAATATTTTCGGCCCCCATTCGCGATTGCTAGAAGGCTTTCGAGGAAGAATAATAATAATGCACATGTAACGTTGATATAATGGCGCGGAGCTTTTTGTAATGTGAAGGATTTGCCGAGAAAGGCGCAGAGGAATGGAGAAAAGAAATGAGCTTAAGGTGTTACGTGTAATTTGGAAATTTGGCCACTAAGCTCTGTAAAATGTGTGGGTGAAGTCGGGTCCCCCAAATATGATTGTCACGAAATACGTTTTCAAAGCGCAAACATTGTTTTTTTTAGCTACGAAAATGCTATGCGCATGGAAAATTGTTTTTTATTGTATATATTGTAAAGGTAGGATGTTTTAAAGCACGCTTTACGCGAAAATCCATTTTCTATGGACAAAGCATTTTTGTAGCTGAATAAAAGGAACATTTAGCGATGTATAATAATAATATTAATAATTTAATTTCTTCGAACAACAAGATTTATATTTGGTTAGTATTATACATTTTAAACTTATAGTTATATTAGTAGCATCTATAGCTAGAACGATGAAAAGAAAATAGATACATACTTATATATTTACGTACATATATATTTACATTTATATAGGTATTTTATGTATAGTATGCACTCTGACTTTGGCCAAAATGCCAGTTCGTATCTTAGTTATATTAGCATAGAAGGATCTACCGATCTACATGCTCAATAGGTAACCATAGGCATCCTGGTACTGCTTCGTCGAAGTCGGTTTGTGATATTAAACTGTGAACACAACAGTCCCACAATAATACCTATCCGTTTGAATCAACTCGGTTTGAATAGACCAAGATTATCTACGATCCGGCATAAAATCTCTGTCGCCGATCTATCTATCCATAACTTCGCGGAGCAAAACATTATGGCCTCCTCTCTAGGCTCGTTACTGCCCACAACAATGGCTCGGGAAATATGAACAGCAGTGGAAGGTGGACAAGGGTTTCTTATTCGAATTTGACACTCAACGATGAAAGAACAGAAACGAAACAGAAACATAGTGTTTGCTAGTTGTAGTTTTTGCTTCTATTCGAATTTATATATTCGATATATTTATAATACTTAATACTTTATTCATTTATTTGCTTCTTACTAAGTAAGTTACAGAGTGAGCCTAAATATAACAGGTGATTTAAAAGGATGTTCTTAGATTTATATTCGTAGGTAGCTGTTTTTTTCTATTAAATTAGAAGTTGGTAGCTGTTTTAGGAATCAGCACCAACAGCAGGGTATTTTACCATATTTGTGATGTCCTTTTCTGAATACTATGAAACAGAGTATCATAGTGTGTTGTGTGGTTGTTATTATAATTTAACCTTTAGGAAAACTTACAGCGAAACGTAGCATAATATACATTTTAGTAAAGAACAAAAAGTTAGCTACAAGTTTTAACATATAGAAACTAATTAGACTAAATATTCGCATTCAATGCACAGGTTCAAAAATTACTTAGTTTCTGTTCTCGCAACTAACGCAATTAGCCTCCGGTCTCCTACAAATGCTTCACGCGATTTGCGTTAGTAGAAGATTAATAGTATTTTATGCAAAACCTATACAGCTTAACTTTTAGCAAACAAAAAAAAAACATATATCCTCCTCTCTAGGCTCGTTACTGCCCACAACAATGGCTCGGAAAATATGAACAGCAGTGGAAGGTGGACAAGGGTTTCTTATTTGAATTTGACACTCAACGATGAAAGAACAGAAACGAAACAGAAACATAGTGTTTGCTAGTTGTAGTTTTTGTTTCTATTCGAATTTATATATTCGATATATTTATAATACTTAATACTTTATTCATATATATGTTAAAAACCAATGATGGAGGCCTATGCCCTGCAGTGGGCGTCAAAGGGCTGATGATGATGATGATGATATGACCTCCGGCATGGTATCAGACGTGATACCGCTAGACCAACGAGGCCGTCATTAATTTGTCACTGCTCTGTGGACGCTCGCATGCGATGTTTCCAAGTTCAGAGTATTCCGCGCAAGAGGCTACCTCCTACGCCTGTACAAGAACTACCACTATCAAGAGTGTCACTAAGGCGTTTGTTTTGCCCACGGCCCGGCCACGCCCACATTTCTAACGACCCCGGATTTATGACCCAGATAGTATTTATTCGCTTCGCCGTCCTAGATTTTGTCTTGAGGCATTTCGTGGGGATTGTAGTGTCTAAAGTTATTTTGCTAAGGTTCGATTGTACGCGTTGATCAATGAAGGCGGCGTAATGAAAAATTAATTCGTTTTTCATTACATTAATGAAAAATTAATGTAATGAAAAACGAATTCGTGCATCAATAGTAAATGGTCGACATCGATGCAGTTATGTTTTGTGGCTTATTTCGTAAATAATAATAACTTCCACACAACACAATCACTGACACCGGACCCAAACTAGGATGCCCTGCTATGGTAACCAGGCCATGTGTACAAGGCCCCAATGAGAATCGAACCCACGACACCCGGCATGGTAATCAGACGTGTTACCGCTAGATCAACGAGGCAGTCAACAACATTTGGCAAGATGGCAACTTTCATAGTAAATTGTTATCAAGTTGCAAAACGATGCTCCACAAAAAGTAACTGAAGTATAGGACGACCTCGTAGCGCAGCGGTAGTGCATCTGCATACCATGCGAGAGGTCCCGGGTTCGAATCCCGGCTGGGTACAAAAAAAAAAACCCCAGGTCTTGGATGTTTACATGTTTGTGATGTCGTTGTTTCTGGTTCCCACGACACAGGGTATCCTAGTGTGGGGCCAGAAGCAATGTATGTGCCTGTATGTAGATGTTATCTGCTAAACGTATACCTGCACAAAATATAGACCTATAGGATATCTATTGACTTAACTTAAACCCTCCGCAAATTATAGACAAGGTAGCGTAAAATTTACAAGATTATTATTCATCAGGCAACTGTGCAGTCAAAGCAAGCATATAAAGCATAGACCTAATAATGGTCGAACTTATTAAAATTGTCATTGCCTTTTTTGTCTCCTTCAAAAGGCTTAGATAGAAAACGAAGCATGTGCGACAAAAAACAACTACCTGTTAATATCGAGAAAAAAACGGCAAAAAAATCACGCTTGTTGTATGGGAGCCACCCTTATATATTATATTTATTTTATTCTGTTTTAGTATTTTTTGTTGTAGCGGCAACATAAATACATCATATGTGAAAATTTTAACTGTCTAACTATCACGGTTCATGAAATACAGCCTGGTGACACACGGACGGACAGATGTACAGCGGAGTCTTAGTAATAGGGTCCCTTACGTTTTGGGTACGGAACCCTAAAAACCATCAACTTAATTTTTATCTCCGATGCACCAAAAGCTCGAGTGCATTTTTCCTAGGCGCCACTTGAAAAGTGAACTCTTTGCTTTAGGTAAAAAGGTCCATCCATCAGGCTCGAGGGGTTCAATGAGGCTATTAAATTCAATAGCTGTGCAGAATGGCTCGGGGCTGTCTGACGCACTAATTGCAGGGCCATTCACGATTGCACGCCGTTGCAAGCATTGACGGAAGAACGGTTTGCTTGCACACTTATGACAGGTTTCACAAAAATCAGAAATGAAAAACTTATTTCAACTTAAATAATATACATTATGTTTGTCGAATGTCAATGTACAATGTTATCCGTTGTCTTCGGGTCAAGTGGTAGTGAAGAAAAAAACAGCGAAAAAAATCCACTACGACTATCGTTTCTAAAATCATCTTAAGCATAATCCATTAGTCGGTCCAAGTAACTTCCTAACAAATTCTCATAAGTTCATCATCATCATCATCACCATGATCAGCCATTTGACGCCCACTGCAGGACATAGGCCTCCCTCGTGGTTTTCATAACCATGAGGGGTTTTGCCATAATCGCTACACTTGGCAGGCGGGTTGGCAATCGCAGAATGTGGTTGGAATCTCAGGAAGACGTTCAATAAAAACATACAATTGGTTTATTCACAAAACACCAACACTGGGGCCAGACATATGGACCGCACCGTTTCACGAGCATAACGTAGGGGTCAGTCATCGCCGGTCTTAACCATGGAGTTGTGTCTTTACGATGATCCCAGCCACATTGGATCGTAACTCAAGTACTAAAGCCGTTCTGGGAAAGCTGTGTGATTGTTGTATGAATATAATAATTATACTAGTCCAACGATGTCGTGTCACGGCTATCGTCCGTGAAATCATCATCTTTCATCTACCAACTGAAGATCGCTAAGAGCCATCACCCTCGGTGACCAAATAACGTGATTCCCGCGCGCATATGCATCGCTTCCGTGAAAACGGAATCAAAATATAGATATATGATCTAGCGTGTTTGCATAGCTTCTCAAAAATGTCACAGAACGCGATTCAAAACTTGCCGTGGGCTATGGCTTTAAGTGCTGCAATACGAGTTATTATTATTAATTCATTATTGCACAAAGACAGTGTACAAAAGGTGGACTTAATGCTAATGGCATTTTCTACCAGTCAATCTGCAGGAGGTACACGAGAGGCAAAAATTGAGGTAGGCGTGCAAAAAGAAAGTGACAAAGGTACTTATAAGTACCTAATGTATTATAAGGAGGGGGGCACCTATAAAAATAACTATTTTAGCAATTATGTAATACAATGTTATGTTTTTTTGTTTGAAGAAACAAACAGAACTAGAAGTTTATTGTACTTTTTATTGTTTTTCAAAGTATTCACCACGTAGGTTAACACCTACACTTTTCCATTCGCTCGAAACAGTTATTGAAACATTTATTCATTTATTTACTCCAATGTGGGGGTGTTCAATAAAGCTTGCTTGAAAGCTTCGATTGCTTTTCCCGATTGGAACCTTTGACTTTTATTAATTTAAGAAATAATAAAGAAATTTTAGTTAATTTTAGGGCTTGAGTCTGGATGTACTTTGTACCTTCAGCAAGGATGCTTGTTTGGCACCCGTAAGCTCGCTAGACACATCTTTTAACAAAAGGTGACTTTGAATTCGTTTAGCGTTATTTAGGGGGGGGGGGGGGGTATTCTAATCTTGATTTAGTAACATGGCGATATGGGTTTGAAAAATGGCGCCTTAAAAAAATCGCGTCGTCTTATTGATCTTCTTATTCGCTCGTCAAACGTCGTATGGTTGGTCGGCGCACGCCAAATAATTATTGTTCTTGTATCGGACGAACAATTATTATTATTATCGTAATAGAAAAAAAAATTGAACGCTACGGCTTTGAATTCCTATCACAGTTCCAAACTAAGGGTAGGAAATCACCATTGTTTACAAATAGGTTTTACCATTTCTGTCGAATCATTGCTAACGACTTCAAAATCTGGCTGTAGATAATGTTCAATACTGATATCGTCTACAGCCAAATTTTATAATAATAACTTCCACATAACACAATAACTTGTTTTGATCGCAAACTAGGATACCCTGTGCTATGGTAATCAAGCAAGGACATCACAAACATGGAATTCCATGTACACAAATGTACGGTGGCCCCCAGTGGGAATCGAAACCAGGACCATCGGGCCAAGACCTCCGGCACGTGACGGATATGCTTCACTTAATCAGACGTGATACGCTTGACCATCGAGGCAGTCAAGATTTTTTATGAAACGCAACTTCTATCTTCACTATTCTATGCCTCTACTATTCACTACAACAGGGTCACTCCCCATTCTTCATCGCAAATAACGAGCGGCGCAGTAAACGCGGAAGTTTTTTGAATATTCAGTATTCTTCAATTCGATTTTTTAATTACACCTTCTTATTCCGTTTGAAAGAAGTAACTTTGGGAATTAAAGGTTAACGCATATCTATCCGCACTGAACGAAACGAATTATTTGTATGAAATTCTATGAAACCTCGATAGCAGACCAGCGAATTTTGAAGGCTCCCGATGATTCTGGCATGGTCGATACGTTCTGTGTACGTATGACCACAGTTTATTATCATCTAAGTGTCATTTATACACCGTTTCAGATAGAATTTCGCTGGATGTAAAGAACTATATATTAAATTAAAGTATTTTTATTCAAAATAAAACACTGACAGTGGGACTTAATAAAAGTTGCAAGTTAAACTAGATGCCCCTTTCAAAATCTAGATTATTTGGAGAAAAAATGTCCAAACTTAGCCTTTTCAAATGTGGTTCTTAATTAACACAGTTTAAATTATTATTAAAGAACCTAAAACTCATAAATTAAACTGGTTTTAATTCCAGACATCTTTGCCATATAAATAATCTTTAATCTAGCCCTTTTGACGCAAAGTGCTCTTTACACACTTTTTGAACCGCGCTTCTGGCTAGACCATTATATCTTCAGGGATCTTTTTTTAGAATTGTATACAGTACCGTAGGTTTACCCTCGTTCCTTACCCTATACGTGACCACCGGGTGATGCCAAAAGGTTAGCATTACTGGTGGTCGGCCCAGGTCGCCGCTGGTAATCACCCCCAGCCAAAGATACGCGACCAAGGGATTGGTCGTGTTCCGTTGTGATGTCTAGTGACGCCACACCTAACAAGCAAGTGAGTTACATATTAAGACTCGTCTTTCCTTACCATCAGATAATATAGAAGCAAGCCTCTTACGTAAAAACCCCCACTATTAAAAAAATATGAAAATACTGAAAAATCCAGTTATTTGCTCATTCAAGATGTTTTATCTCATTGATTCAAGATATAAATATTTTATATTATATAGCGATAAGTCCGACGATTGTATACTATTAAGAACCAGATATTGCCAGTAAATAGTTATCTATCTATGTTAACTTTGATCGCATTTAAATAAATGTTTATTGACATCTAGAGAAACTATGTCAGGTACGAAGTATAATAGTACAATAGCCTTAAACGTGCCATCAAACCTTGTGTAAAGCTCGGTGCGGAAACATTTTTCACTTGACCTAATTGCCTTCTACGTTCTATTCGATGGATTTACGTATACTGAACACATTAAAGATTTTTTTCTTGTGTACTTGTGACTGGCGTAAATCTTTTAGTGAATAATTGGATAAATCGGATTATTATTGATTTTAATCAAATCCGGTTAAGTTATCAAGAAAAATAATAACACATTTAATATCTGTGTTTTGAATTTCACTTCTATTTAGCTACTTTCCTAAGGGAACAAATTCATATCCAAAACAATTCTGCTTAAGATAATAATATAACATAACTTCGTCATAAAGGAAAACTTTGTTTCTTCTGGGAGAGCCCAATTTCATCCGCTTATCCTGTTTCAAGCCAAACCATTACCTACCACCAAGTCTTCAGCACTATCTATATTAATTTATTAAGGCGCGTGAAAAACGACACGTCACTAACAAAGTGGAATGTAAGTTATGAGTCAGAATCTCTGTACCTATCTTGAAAAAAAAAGGATAAAGCTGAAACAGAAAGTTTCTTGCGGTCCTGGTTGAAAATGAGTACAGCATAGAAATGGCAGGTTTTCCTCTGGTTTCCTCACAGTAGTTTTTTTATTGCAGCAAGTCTTTACTAGCCGTCTGAAGGCAATCGGTACGCTGAACACATTTAACACGCTGTTTAACATTTTATCCATACACGAATTCGATAAATTCATACAATACAAGCGTTCAATAAACTAAATATAAGATACAAGACTTTGATAAACTACCATGGCTTCTTAGTAAAAAGTGCGTTATATAAAACGTTAATTTTAGGTCAACAGCACCGTTTTTTCTCAACTGGGTTAACTCAAGCGCTTTTTCAAGCCATCAAGTGGCTTCCCTCGCCCAGCCACAGATACGGAAGTAAATTGAATTAAAAAAAAAAGAAATAAGAGGCGGGTAGGCAGAAGCATTAATCCAACTGTCAACCGTCGTCTACCGTTGACACACGGACTGCTCGAGTCTCACGACAGATAGACAGACCTACTTTTGTGCCTAAGATAGACTGCCTAACCTGACATACCTCCCCGCAGAGTAGAATAGCTGACATTCAGGTTTTCCAACTATGTTTATTTATTTATTTTTGTTTACACATGGTTTAAAAAAGGAGCGGTGGTAGCGGAGCAGTCGAACACTGGCTTCTCATTCGGGAGGTCGTGGGTTTGAATCCTGGCATGTACCAATGACTTTTTTCATTTTAAACATTTGTGAAGTTGTAGTAGTAGTACCCACTCGCTAACTGTGAAGGAAAACATCGTGAGGAAACCCTAGTGTCTGAGGTATTTACATACCTTAGGGCTTGCTACGTACAATGTCCCAACTATGGGGCTAAGTGTGGAAATCTCAGGTCTAACTAGAACTGGAACTAGATGGTGTTAAAAGAATGACGTCCGACGTAAAAGCTACGCATGCTTGGAACAAACTACTATAACCGAGGAAATCCATTATAATAATTTTGGGTTATGATAATTCACATGTGACTTTGAGCGTAAGTATAAACTAACGCTACGCTTGTCTATTTATCGCAGCATTCATCAGCATTCGAGTTACCACGTAAAATAATGTTTTTATGGGTTCCTATTAGTATTGAATTTTATGTTAGAAAACGAGCAGAAAAACGAAATCTTGTAAGTTCTTTAGTATTTAAGAAAAATAAATTAAATTAAAATTACTTTAATTAATAAAAGTATATATTTATGGTTTTACTCTTCAATTATTTTGTCAGTTTTTCTATATCATTCATCGTTTAAATACAGTGTCACTCTAATCAAATTTTGAGGCATGGTCCCTACTATCGAAACAAACAAAAAGGGGGTGTATTAGGGCAAGAATCCGTTGGTCTGCGGGGCCTCGCGTGCCGCAGCCTAAGTGCGCCCGCCACCGAGTGCTGACCTCGATCGGAGGCAGCGGGCGTGGTGGCGGGCGGAGCGACAAGTTTAGCGGCTATAAACATAAAATATCAGTCTGGGTGCATTTTCATGTTTGTAACGTCCTTGCCTGGTTACTATAGCACTGGGCATAGTTTGGGACCAACTTAAGTAATTGTATTGTGTGGAAATTATTATAATTTTATGGGGTATACTTCAATGTACTAAAGTACATAATATATAAAAGATAGAGATTTACAACTTTAACTTACGATCTTTAAAGTGGTGATTTGCTCTATAATTTTACGGATAGTTCCTATAAACACCAGCGACATCTGGCCGAAGCAATTTACATCACATGCAGCCCCGAGTAACCCACTTTGCAGTTAGGTTAGCCTCTAAATATGTTTTTAAAATTGTTCTTAGCACGGGTTAGTGCAACAAAAAGAATATAATAATGTAGTTACAGCGATATCATTCCGATGTAAAAACCTAACTGCAAAGTGGGTTACTCGGGGCTGCAAGTGATGTAAATTACTTCGGCCAGATGTCGCTGCCTGTACGTAATACAGATAAGTTTGTAAAGAGGCCCGAAATTTCGCTCATGCCTGCACTTGCCCATTAACTCAGTTGGGAGAGCGCTAGCACGGTTAGCCAGAGGTTGCGGGTTCAAATCCCGGCATGGGTGGAATTTTTTGCCTCTAAACAGGTTGTCCTCAGCACGGGTTAGTGCAACAAAAAGAGTATAAGCATTTTTTTTAAGTAGCCTCGATTGTGTCCCACTTCTGGGAAAAGACCTTCCCGTTAGCTCTCCACCTCTCCCTGTTCTGTTATGTGTTCAAGTTACAGCTATTATTTTTAAACAGCTTTTAAATGGGTCATATAAAATATTCGATCTGGTGGCGTAATATGAACTATACAAGGTTGTCCAAGAGTTCTAGTTAATATACAAACTTTATATGTTCTCTCTGAGATACAGGTGTAATTTTATGTATGTTTTATTAGTATTGTGATGTTTAGATGAACTATGGGTGAATTGGTCGTATTAAGACTAAGCTTTTGTTTGGTGGTGTAAGCCAAAATGTTTGCCATTAAACTTCTCGTTCCTTCTCGTGTGTCGGTTGACGAACATCAGACGCCCTGTACTGCAAAGATAATAAACAATAATGACCATATTTTACAAATATTGACCTTTTTAGGGCCTTGGTTAAGAGCAGTAAAATGTATAAATAAAAGAATAAATTATAGAATGAAAGGAATGGTGGTAGTCGTTAAGGAGATTATTGATTTTGTTTATTTTCATAAATTAATAAATTATTTCTGGTTATCATCTAATTACTAAGTATACTAATACCATTTTTAAAATTTTCACATTCCGCTAAGTTGATCTCCCCACTAGATTCTTGCGACCACTACCTTATTAAATACAGGGGTTGCCAACCTTTCAATGGTGACGCCAGTGATGCCATTTCTGGTCACTCACCTGACATAGTGGTCTAATAAAACCACAGATCTTAGCCGATTTGCCTTCCGTGGTTGTCGTTATATACTTATTTAAATAGGGGATATTTTAACGAAGGTTAAGATTGTAAGCGAATGAGGTTTGTCAGGATGGTGACAAGTGCCAAACTTTGGTCTTTGTATAACACTCGGGGATATAATACAAGCATGAATTTATATGTGTGTGTATATTTTCTTATAACTTAAATTGATCTAGGCGTAGAGATGTGGTAAAAATATAGTTAAATAAAGGTTAATTCGACCATTGAGTAAAGTAATTTTAGTACTATGAGTATTCCTAACGTGCCATTGTTACTTAGATATTGTACTATTTTGCAGTTATTGAATATCAATAGAAAGAGGTGAGGTCATGTCATTATCTTTGCTCATTTATGTGACTTAACTTTGTACTAAAATAAAGTAAAATCAATCTTCGGTACAAAACAGTTCTGATCTATGTTTTCCTTCTCACAAACTCAAATTAATTTTAATTACTTTGACTTTAAGAGACAATGATTCCATCTCTTTCTCTCACATACTTGTAAGGCTCATCTAGACACACTAGTATGTACCAACCAATATTATTTTGTGATTACAGAGTAATGCTTAACAACTGACAAAGTAAGACTGAATGACCTTATCTATCAGAGACCCGTGCCTTGCAAAAAATTGTAATGAAAATTTAGCGGCTTTTTGTGTTATTTTTTGTGTGGCAATTCCGCGTCCTTTACTTTTGCGCATGTTTGTTTTAAAAGTTGCGTAGTATTTTTCATCTAAATTCCTGCCTTTTCACCACCGGCGCAATTAGACCCTGCACGGCAGTTAATTTGCAAGTTTACACGCGGTACAAAAACAATCTTGTCGTCGGTACTTTCACTATTTTCCTTGCCTTGCCAACGACTTAATTATCACACTGCTCATACTGCGAATACACGGGAGTGATTACGGCAGAGTACCGTATACTTTGCACTCATTTGATTGCTAAAGACTAATCATCAGGTCTGTAAACAGATTGGTCCCATTTTTGAGCGTTAATTTGTTCATAGGCTTGCGCTCAAAGCGGTGCTAGCCTAGTGGGTAGAACATCGGACTCGGAAGCGAGAGACCCAGGTTTGATCCCCAGCGCGGGCATATACCTATGACTTGGTTTTCTAAGTTATGTACATTTGTGAAGTTATAGTAGCAATACCACTCGCTATTGGTGAAGGAAAACATCGTGAGAAAAACAGCGCTTAAAATCGCCAATCCGCGGTGGGCACGCGTGGTGATTAAGCCCACACTCTCTCCCTGAGAGAAGGCCTGTGCCCTACAGTGGGACATATACATATAGGCTGCTTATGTATGTTGCGCTTAACAATACCTATGGATTGTTGAGCGCAAGCCTACAAACAAATTTACCGCTACTTCATATCACTAATATTTAAATGGGAAATGGTATTAAGTTGTTTGAAGTTTAAAAGTTGTTTCGATACTTGTGACGTAATATTCATTACACTTTATTCAAAGTGAAATTTAGGACACAGATAAAACTGGATGTCCTGGATTAACACAGGCTGGTTTTGACATAGGTTGTAAAATTGTAGGAAGAATAAAAAATACTGGTGATTATGGCTAGAAATATTTCGCGTTGCAGCTATGTTGGCAACCTCTGACGCGCCTTTGCATAGGTGAGGTCGTCGTGCCGCGACAGGGCGCGTATTGATTATGTAGTGTGTGACTGTGTGTGGGTTAAGAAATTATTTTATTACCTCCTTTTTTATGGTGGTCAGTTGATGTATGTCTCACACTGGCTTGGGAAACATTTAGCGTTGGTTTGAACCACACGAAACTTAATTTGATTTCTGTTATTTTTTTATTGCAGTTTTTTCTATACTATATTTGGGTTTAACTTGAGACACTGTGATAATCCAGTCAGGAGTGTTGTTGCCTGCAATTGGGTGCTCGGTTAGATTTTAAGTTTAAGTTCTAGCCTGAGAGGACCGTTTCTTTCCTAGAATGATTCGCGATAGGTAATAGAGATCCGCCGGCATCCAATAGAGATCGTGTTTCAAACATAGCTACAGCATGGGAACCAATGCTTAAGTGCATGAAACCCACTCGCGAGAAGTGTAGCTGTAGATTTAATTTTAATTTCAATAACTAATAATCAATATTTTTGAGTTTATATATGAGTTTTGCCAATTTAAATTTAAAAATTTGCTAAAACCTTTTTGGAAAGTAACTTAATATTTTCTTGCCGAGGGAAGTAAACTAACAGTTAATGCTTTCAAAAAGACGCCGAGACTACCTAAATAGACTACCAAGACCACGGCACTTGCAACAGTACCGAAATCTCGGAAAATTGTAAAATGAAAAAACAAACGAGTAAATATCTGTGCAAATTCAGTTTTTATTATATTTTATGGTTTATAATGTGACCGTGAAGTTGTTTAAAAAACCTAACATCTGTTAGCTGTGTTAATTAAGTAAATAAATAAACCACTGTGATAATAAGACCGAGACTCTTTGAGAGTGGAACGTTTTTGAAATTGGACATTCTGCGACATTAAACAATCTTATCTGCAGAACTCCTTGACTGTATTTAAAAAATTTTCGAAGAATATTTTGCGCTAAACACATTTTTCCGCGTTCTCTGCACTGAGATAGCTACGACTAGTTCTGATAGTAAATCCTTAAAGATGCCAGGCTATTTACTTACCACGGTTTATTAAAATACCAGGACCTACTTTCGCCTCGCCTGACCAGTCAATCTTCGGCCGTTGTGAATAATCTATGAGCGTGGGTCATGAGTTGTAACGCTGTAACGGCTATATTAAATGGGTTGAATTGTTTATTTAGTTTACAGAGGGTAAAGATTTTCAGTTTGCGATATATGATTTCAGTGTATTTTGAGTATGTGGGGACGGATGTAGACACCCGCTTCACGATAAGTATAGTTTGAAGTATGAAGTAGGTAAGTGAAGTACGATAGCAAGAAAAGGGTTTTAGCCAAGATGAAATGAAGCGTATTATTTAAAATTTAGGAAGTATTATATTGCAAAAGCGAAATTAATTAAATGAACAAAGATTTAAAGTAATATCTACGTAAACGATATAAAAGCAATAAAGCGCGCGCGAGCGTCGTGGTTCGAATGCGGTGATACCACGACTAGAGATCGACGTGATGGTCAGTCGGGCCGGCGCGGCGGCTCGAGCTTAGGCGACAGCGGGCGGCGAGGCGTGGCGTGACGGGGTGTTGCTCCGCAAAAACTTGCTCCGTAGGATGCGGTCATAGGCGCATAAGCGGAGCGGATATTGACTCGCTTGACCGCTACAAGTACTCTAAGAAGTTTCGATAAGTATCTTAGTTGACACATTAGTGGTGCTAAAACGGGAATCCCCTCCGGGGCTTTGGGAGGCAAATGGGCCCCTAACAAAAGAATGCGTTGTATGAATTCAGTCACCTGATCGGCTGTATCAGCTTTGTTTTCGATTTGAGGTTCTGGTGATTCTCTTGCGCTGATAAAACTGTGGTTGTCTTTAGAAACGCGACGTATTATTTTTTTAATTACACTGCGCTATGGCATCAATTAATTTACAAAAGTAGGTACCTGAAACCGGCGTGCGTGCGTGCAAAGAAGAATTTCGATGAAGCGAATGAGGTTTGTCAGGATTGTGGCATGTGGCTAGCTGTTGTCTCTGCCTATCCCTTACAGGGCAGAGCCCTGCAAGCTTAAGTTTATGTATGTATTTTTCTTGGTCCTTATTTAAGATTGATAGCGTTTAAAAGACAGTATTTTTACATCCAGTAAAAATGTGTCTGGTATTTATTCTGTAAACCTTTACTTATCAAATCCTCCGGAAGCAAATAGCCGTCCAAACTTCAAACACATTTGGTAACAAAATACATCTACTACATAACAGCGTGTACGAACAAAAATAAATTTGCGAAAGCGCTCGTTAATCCAATGATTCCCTCATTATTATCAATTGACAATACCGCAGACACGCAGTGAGTATTTGTTTATTGTTCTCTTCGCTTTGATACATGGTATCCAGAGTAGTCATTCTATTCCAATGCTCGTGTCACGTGCCTTTGACGCTCATTGGCAATCCTTTCACCACGATGGCGAACCCTAGTTCAGTCCCTTGTTAATATCGAGGAGTTTTCTCAGGATAAGTGAAAACTATATACAGGTTTCTTTAGGACCACGCAAAGGCAAATAAGTGGGACCAATTTCGACTCAATTAGTATTATAATAGAAAAAAACAAAAGGGCAGACGTCAGCGCTTATATTTTAAGGAAAACGATACTAAAAAGCGTGCTTTTTTTCTTGATTTTGTATAGCCAGTGACATTTGCCTCATCAATACCTTTCATTTGACTTTTTTAAAAATCGGTCCAGCAGTTTGGCCTCTGCGTAGAGTCATATAAATATACGAAAAAAAAACAGAGAAATAGAAAAAATAATATACGCCTTCTGAGTATCTACTGACGGAAGACCAGCGCTGGAGTATCACTCTCTAGCTTATGCTGAGTCATTTGCCACACCCACCGTAATCACACTGGATAATGTGCATTACTGTGTGACAAAATTGTCAATGTTTTTTTTGTAACATTGTTTTGTATGTGTTGTTTCCTTTTTTACTACTGTATAGTCTGGTTAATATAATATTATTTTTATTGTGGTTGACCATCTATCCAAATAAAATCTTCTTTTTATTTCGCAGACAGGTAAAATTTGGATAACAGGTGCCTGTCACTTATATCGGGCCTTTAAATCTGGCATGCCGAAGAGATTGCCTCGTTTGCGTGTGCCAATGAGCGAATTCAGTTATAATCTGGCTGCGGTCCAGGCAATGAAATTCACTAAACTGAAAGTGGGTGCGTTAACGCTTTAGGGACCAACTGTGGGCATTCAAAATGCGCCATTTGAGAGATGGTCTCTGAGGTTTTGTCATTTTAGGTCTATTTCGGTTTATATCTAGTTTTTTATTTTATGTATAATCGCAATACTTCGTTATGAGGGTTGTTCTGAAGATGAACATGTCGAAGATTATGATCATGGCTAACCATGCAGTAAATATACTGAACATCATCATTGGTAACTGCCCTGTAGGACTAGATGAGTATATTTACCTTGGGCCGTGTTTATCTTTTGATCGAGAAGTGGTGGGAGAAATGGTCAAAAATACAAACTAGAGTAAATGTTTAATTAGTCTAAATACACAGGTATAAAATTTAACTAAGAGTTTATCCTTGAGGGTTAAAAAAGCTATACAGTAGTAAAAAAGTTATAACCAATGTTAAAGAATACAGCAAATAATGACTGTTTGTAGCTATAAAAAACCGGGCAAATGCAGGTTTTTCCATAGTTGAACGTTAGAAGAAGGGTTTGATTGATACTAGGATGTTATTTTATTAACTATATGCTTTACAACACTAACAACTTTGTATGAAGTTTTCCTTTTATAAGCTGGTTGACTTTTACTCGTTAACTTGTAAAGCCCACTTAGCTGTGATAGTTTTTCTTTCAAGTTCATTATATGTGGTTCCCTGAATTTTTTCACGTCTTTATAAACAGCTGTTCAGCCGGAAGAGGGGAGGGCTCGCTCAACTTTTACAAAGATTGCACTCAAAAGCTTAATATTTGGCAATAATAATGCATACGCCTCTGAGTTAAGCCGCAGTCAGACGGACATGGCGTCACTAAAAGGATTCCTTGTTGACTACGAAACCCTAAAAAAGGCTCAACCCCTTGGACTTCGGACTTAAAAATCGCTATAAAATTATATTCAGTAACATATTCGTCGACCAAAGCCATCAACCTCCCCGTGTTCTACTGAACACTTCCTTTCGGAAAATTAAGTGGATTTTCACATACACTATAGGTGCATCAATTAATTATACACCACGTTAGATTAAAACAAATTCATTATTTTCTAGGGTAACCAAGAATATTATAATATTCGAATATTAGAATATTCGATCAATCCCTTACCTTGTTTCTAACGTTGTGTTTGTCCCTGACCAGCAAGTCCGAATAGAACGCCATGCAAAGGCCACTTTCCGTAATCTGTTTTATAGAGAGTCCCAAAAGGGGAGCCGAGTGACGGCTAACTCGATTGAATCTTGCTTTCCGAGGTTTCAACTATTTTCTGTATAGAGGCCCTTTCACAGACGCTAAAGTCAGTGAACAGTTTCCAACTGATATTGCGGGGAAATACGTTATCAGTTTATTCAAATTATGGCGAGACCTAAAAGTATTGGATTCCTAATTAGTTCTCGCGTGGTGACCGTATTGGGTATTTGACAAAATATCAAATGAGTTACTTTTAAAACGGAACTTTGTATGAAAATACTTGCTTATGACGTCACATTTCAGAGCACTCTTTTTATGTTTAATCTATATAAAAATTGTAATAACTAGTAATTGACTAAAAGAGATACATTTTTCGAGATATTTTGTAATTTTTGTTTTAATCGAGCGTATGAAATTATTTATTGTTGATCGTGTCAAATACCGTAATACAGAGTCTAGCTACGCAGGCGTAGCACATTCACCAAGTTTAATACTACGCCGTAGCAAGCTGGATCGTGCGCAACATGACTGTGCTACGTTTCATAGACTACGGCGTAGCAAGATGAATATAACACAACCAAGCCGAGGACCAACCAACTAACCACGCCAGGACACATTTTGAGAGGGATTTCTTATAAAGCTCTAAAGGCGCTGGGTAATTTAATTAAATTTGCCTATTCCGTCGCCACCAATGCTATCAGACTATGCCGAGGAATCCTGGTTTTGACCAGGTCAGTTTCGGTCGGTCGGCTCGGTTTGCCGAGCGTTAAATCTTCCAGGATGTAAAAATGGTTGCTTGAGCGTGCCGTTGTTGCAAGTTGACTGTAAAATCAGACTTGGCTGCGGCGGTCGCAGCCAGTGTATATGCGGAAATAAAAGTAACACGGCTGCAGTCAATGATACGCTCTATTGCTCCTTGAGTTGATTCTATAGAAGCCAGGAGATTATTGCAAACCGCAAATCCTCCGCCATGCTCATGGGTAGAGTTCGAGTCTTTGCCCGTCCAGAAAAAGGTGTAGTGTATGTAATGAATCCCTTATCCAGAAGTCCAGTTTCTTGCAGAGCTGAGACGGCAATGTTGCGCCTGCTTACCTTTGCGGCAATAATAGCTATTTTACGCAGGTCTTGTTGACTACCTGAGTCTCCACAGGTGTCCAGGAGGCCTGTCCTCGTGATGAAAACATTCCATGTTGATAGCCGCATGGATAAGTGGGATGTGTTTGTTTTATTGTATTTTGGGTCTTAGTAGCAGGTGTCAAGTGTGTCAATGGCAATCATCTAGTGTCCCGTACACCTTAAAGGGAAAAATCACCACCCAGGTGAAACGCTACCTTACTGGCCGGGGGCTGCTTATCTGGAGCAGGTCATAACCGACAAATGGATCTACATTCTACAAAGGACCCTATCCACTGTCGAGAGTAACCCTTAGCGCCCGCATGTTTCGCCTATCTGTGTGTAACTGGTAACTGCCACTCTTCGTATTGATTATTATGCAGTTATACGGGTGAAGTGACCTCTCCACACACTGCGTCGTCTGGACTTGCTCAGATGATGCAGGCTTGCCCAGCACCTCCATCAACCTCTCGATCTCCCTGGCCGAACCTACAGGAACAAGGAGTCTACACGTATGAGGCCAGTTTGGCTGCAGACATCTGCCACTTTTCGGATTGTGTCCTGCTTACGCCTGACGGAGGTACCGTACCTGGTTTTGTTTCCTTCTCCTACACGGATTGTAAACCAATGCTAATGAAGTTCGTTATTCCATTGGGAGGATGGAAGTCTGCCCTGCCTTCTAGTATTACCTTATTCGACTTTTACAACACCTCGGTAGGAAATTAATGAATAACTAAATGAATGAATGGTTTTAGACTGCATTTTAATGAGGTAACTTGCTTTTCGCCATATTAGTGCTGTTAGCCGTAGCGAGTAATTATTATAGAGACGGAACAATGAAACAACTCGTCATCCATTTTCATAATTGGTATGATGAGACGCTTCAAATTGGCTCAAAATATAGCTACCATTTTATTTAGTACAATTCTAATACATTTGAAGATCAGCGGTATGCATATGCGTGTAAATCTGTAAATAAAATTGCGCCAACGCTATATGACAGTACTATTTATTAAGGGGTAAGCTCTATTCAGTGAAAAACTATGAATAAACGTCTTGCACCACGGAATTTGCAGAACTATCTTATCTTGATCTTATTTATTCGTTTATATCTGGATAAGTTAGTATCTATTTACTTACTTATCCAGTGACTTCGCTTAAGTCGCTTTTATTTTGCTTACTCGCTCTATGCACCAGTAGAACCTTTGTTATATCGGCTGAAACCATGTTCCCTACAGAGAACTGCTAGTGTCGAAGTGGCACATCGTTAAAACCAACGGCGCCGCAGGGTGACGGTGGACTGATCTCATTTACTACGTGCATGGAATAGCTCCAAAAGAACTAGTTCAATGCAATTTTTGATGTACTTTGTTCGTGGTAAAGTGGGCTGCAGAGAATAGTTCCGAAAGAACTAGTTCGAAGCAGAAAGACACATGTTTTAATACACTGTGTCCGTAGTAAAGTGAGCCACTGATGAAGTCCTCCCAGAATTTTTTTTTTTATATTTACGAACGAACGGATGGTTAGACTCTGAACAAAAACAGAATAAAAAAACAAGGATACTCTGTGCTATCGTAACATAGGAATGGAAATACTTACACCCAGACTTAGACCATTTGTACAAATTAAGCACGGAGGCCTCCTGTGGGAATCGAACTCACGACTTCTGTTTTTGTAATCAGGCATGTTAACCGCTACACCAACAAGGCATTTAGTGACACATTGTTTTTTCTATACTTAGTTCCATCGTGCGTCTATACCACTAAGGGTATATACCAGTAAGGGTCACCACCTCCAAGTTACAGCTCATATAGTACCACTCTTCTCTGTATGCCTTGTTTTCGTGATCCTGTTAGATATGTGAGCGCTAGATAACAAATTTAATTTGAAATTTAAGTATTCTACTATGAAACCAGAATGCACACTAATAAACCGGACAAGTACGAGTCGGACTCGCCCACCGAGGGTTCCGTACAGATTTGTAGGTACTTACATATTATTATAAATAGTTCAGGAATCGAGTCGTTTTCCGCCCTTTTGCCGAACTTCAAAGAGTATTTTTTTATGATTTAATTATAAATGTATTAATATATTTTTCAAACGCCCTTCTTTCCACTTCTGTTTCTTCAGTGTCGGCCAAAAACAGATTCAACCACTAACGAATGTTGATGAAACGAAAGTGATGTGTCAGGATCGTGGCAAGAGGCAGTCCCTGGTCTCTGCCTACCCCTCTGGGATACAGGCGTAAGTTTATGTTATGTTTTTGTGTACAGCCTATTTCACGTTGCACGGACTTACAGTTCAAGCACTCGCCACAGAGAGTGGTAGACAAAAGCATATAGTTTCATGCACTGAACAAAACGTGTGGTATGTTTGGAGTTGACGTAAAGTTGGAATTGTTTTGTTGTACTTTGACCTACATCCGTCTGCAGCTGTTACTCCTCAATATATTTGGGAATTTTCTCTTTAAATCGTCTGTTCACAGTTGGTTTTCATGGTAACTATGGCATACATACATCTTTATTTTTCTCTATCTCTATATGTTGTTATACCTACTTACATTTTAAAAGCTGCTTAGGCAATGTTTCATATGGGACTTAAGACTTTCACTGAAGAGAAAACGACTCTATCTATATCACTTATTGAATTCAAAAATGTATCGGATGTCAAAGTACACCCCAGCAGATAACTTTTCCTAGATACATGTACAAAGTTTAAAGAACTGTATTTGAAATACAATCAACGTCCAGAAATAGAAAAAAATATATCGATAATTCTTTAAAAATGAGAAAAAACGAGCAATTAGCTCGATGGTCAGCAAAAAATTTGACAGACTCTTTTCCTTATTCTGGGAATTTCTGCACCGGAGCACACGGTAGAGCACCAATGCGATATACCGACTAAGGTAAGTCCGCTGTGTGCCCACAGTGGACTTAACTTGGTCAGTCCATTGCTTTGGCCGTTTCATGAATGTAAAAGAACAGCATCTAAATATTAGCAACATTAGCCCAAAATAAACGTCTTCATGAGGACGACAACCGCTCTGTCAAGAGCATACCAACGAAGAGAAGAACGATATCTGTCAACGCTTAAGGAAGTCTCAAGTGGTACGGATAATAGAAAGCAATATAAACAGTTCTCAAGAGATCGCGAATCAGAAAATAACTACATAGATAGTTCATGTTATAACGGTTTTTGTGAATGCATTTTACGATCTGCCCTTGTATAAAATTACATTCCACTCTAACGGGTTAAGCATTTATACGACACCAAAGTGTCAAAATACGCATTTATTTCAAAGCCGGGTTTTCACGATGGTGAGTGCGCTCAGACGGAGTGCGTTGTCATAATCAACTAAAACTGTACGCACACCGTCCGAGCGTACGAACACAGTTAAAACCCGGCCTAATTCAGACAACTCCATACAGGAGAGGACTTACGTGGTCGCACCCCTGGTACGAAGAAGAGTCAGCAAGAGCAACTGTATCTTTGGCTGGTTGAAGAACAACACCAGAGGCCGTGAGTTCGGTTCCCGCTAGAGGCCGTTGTATTTATTTGTACAAACAGGCTCAGTCTGGGCGCTTTCCACGTTTGTGATATTCTTCTGCGGTTACCATAGCATAGTGTATCTGAGTTTGGTAAAGTGATTGTCATGGCACCAAATATTATGTAACGTCAATGTTTTGTTTACATGTGGGTGGGGACTGAATGGAAAGACATTTCTCAGTATTGTGCACTATTAAAAAATATATTTAAATCTTAACTAACTTAATTTTAGTATAAGTAAAGCTTCAAACTTCATACACTAGCAGATACTTGTACACCCAGTGAATTTAAAGTTATTACTTCAGTCTAACTTTCAACTAGTTTTTTGTACATACTTACATAAACTCACGCCTGTATCCCAGAGGGGTAGGCAGAGAACAGGGACTGCCACCTTGCCACGATCCTGACAGATCACTTTCGCTTCCTCAACGTTCATTAGGAGGATTGAACACCTACCATTGTTATCACTTGTAGAAATAAATAATTTTGAATTCTTACTATTAGAACTATTTTTGCAAGTGCATTACAGCCCGTTCTACCGGACCCAAGAAACATCCTTGACCGGACCCACCGACCATAAACTACTCTGTTTCCCTTCTAGTTGCAATCCCCGACTGTAATCACTTTGTATGGAGATCTCATTAGTCACTGGACCGACGTTGGAAAAATCGCTTTACACTAAATGCAATTGCGATGGTCTGTTCGCGTTCTGAAACGCGGTACAAGGATTTCCTGGCGGGAAATTGCCGACTCGATTATGGATTTAATGATCTACATCAGCGATGGTGAAACAACGCCACGAGCGTGCCAATGATGGCACGCGACAAAATTAAGAAAGTTATTTAAATGTTATATTTTTTTGTTGCACTAACCCATGCTGAGGACAATTTTAAAAACCTATTTAGAGGCTAAAAATTCTACCCATGCCGGGACTTGAACCCGCGACCTCTGGCTAACCTTACCAGCGCTCTCCCATCTGGGCTAGTGGGCAAGTGCAAGCATTGGTGAAATTTCGAGCCTCTTTACAAACTTCTCTGTATTACGTACAGGCAGCGACATCTGGTCGAAGCAATTTACATCACTTGGAGCCCCGAGTAACCCACTTTGCAGTTAGGCTAACTGCAAAGTGGGTTACTCGGGGCTCCAAGTTATTTAGACGTGTCAAGTGTTGCTTGTTTGGAAATTGAATAGATTGAAATGCAGTTGTTTAACTAATTTTATCGTTTTGAATTTAAAAAAAAATATCGAAATTAAGAATGAGTTAAATTAAACAGCAAGATTATGAGTAAAATAGAAATAATATGACAGAACCATAATTTATGAAAATGTGTAATTAAATTTCAGTCACAGTTTCATAACTCTATATTTTTATTTTACAGGGAACATAACATCCACACATTAAAATCACTGACCCTAGTCTCAAACTAGGATACCCTATAATATGTTATTATATTTCTGTCCCTATAATATTTCTGTTGCCACTATAACAACAAATACTAAAAACAACAAACGTCCAAAAAATCCAGCGGCCATCTATGTAACCTTCGATGATGTCATCTCATTAAATATCAATTTTAAACGTTTCTTGTTGGTTTCTTTAGATGGCGCTGTTCTGAAATTTGATCTTTGTCTCATTTTGTATAGATAATGGTACGCAACCCTTCGTGCGCGAGTCCGACTTGCACTTCAGACAGCTACATTTTGCACGTCATGACCACATTTTTTCTAAAATTTGGAACCTACTATGTAAAGGTTTGCCACCCCTGATCTACATTATGCTGTTGTGGTTTTGTACAGTAGGCAACAGTATCGGTGTGAGTAGTAAACTCAAACAATCGGGACGTAGAAACGGTAAGCTCTTGGAAATTAGTTGAAAAGGATAGTTATGAAAAAGAAGACGATATTAATCGATGGATAATATTGATTGATGGATAAAGTGTCGTATTATGCAAGGTTACCACAAAGGCACGCAATTCCTAAAATACATCGTCAAGAATAAAATTTGTTATAAATGACATCGAGTTTTGCTCTACAATTGATGTTTTTGTTAAATTTTAAATTCCGTCAAAATGTTTGTTTCTATTTTTTACGCCTCCCTGCTTCGTACTGTTACTATTTTGATAGATAATGCTTTAAAAGATAGTAAATGATAATTTTATCTTCCATGTGGCACTGGATTAAGAATAGCATCACTCCATTTCCTTTCGTGGATGTCGCAGAAGGCGACTAACGAAATACATACCTGAAGACGGGCAGCAGCGTCTGTCTGAGATTCCAACCACATGCCAAGCGTGGTGATTATGGCAAAACCCTTCATCGTTAGGAAAACTATGTGGGAGACTTATGTCCTGCAGTGGGCGTCAAATGGCTGATGATGATGATGATGATGATATGTTGCATAAAATTTACATTCTTCTATGTAAGTCCATAATTTACCGCAGACCGCCACATTCGTAAAGCTCGTACTCATAAAGCGCAAATTCAATTTAATACGAAAATAACGAATAATATTTATCTGAGAAAAAAATTCAGGGCAAAAGTTGTTGCAACTACATTTTGATGCCAATAAAATGTATATATAGAGAGCTGATATTTTTTTCGTTAGTTCGATGTTTTCCTTATAGTAAATATGTGTAACCAACAATTTCTATATTGTACGTAATTCATTAATAAAAAATATTGGAATCACTATTATAAGTCATTTCGATATCTTATCATGTTAGTTTAAAATAGTAGCGTTAACTCTACTCTGTATTTTATTACTTACCTATTGTTTGAAATTGAATTCCTTTAATTATGTAGTTTTTTGGTAAAACTTTACAACGAAGAAACACATTGTCTAAGTTCTACACCACTTTGACCTAGTTTTGTGAACTATAGTTGCTTTCAATCTGTACTTTGTTTCGACCGCTTTGAAGTAAATATTCCAGAAAGTGAACTAAGTATAATTAAAGGTCAAAGTAAGAGGTTTAATTTAAGGGAGTTCTTCTACTTATCAATACATCATCTCTTATTTACATCATCACCTTTATTTATTATACCAATTAATTATTATTGAATTGCTTGAGATATTATATAGGTTTTAATTTAATTTATTTTAATCAAATTTTATAGATTTTACTTTTTTATTTTATTATTGACATTGTAGTTTTTTTATTTCATTTATTATTATATAGCTACCTACTAAATCAATTTCAATCAAATAGCTATGTATGAAATTCACTCTGTTGCCAGATGTAATTCTATGGTCAAACTTCTTTTATTTTAATACTGCATGCTGCTTGAAAATTGCTCTGTCCTAAGTGGGTAATCAAGTATGAGACAAACCCTAAATGTAACCACTAAACAACTACATGGTCGCAATAAAGTTATGAATTATTTTCAGCGAAACTCCGAAATATCTAAAAAAAGTCTCATCCATTTCATACATTCGCTAGAGCTAATATGTCTAAGAAGTCAGCCTTCTAAATCACATCCCGCGTCCCCACCAAGGAGACTCGAAATACGTCCATGCGAACTCAAAATCATGTGTCGGGCATTTGTTCAAGTTATTTGTCGGGCATTGCCAGCTAAGTTACGTTGCTGTGCTATTGCGCTCCCTGGGGCCCGCTCCCGGGTACCTAATGTTTGTAAACCTGACACTGGATTGACTGTTGCCGTCCTGCTTACTGGCTCGCAATTTGCAACCGGCCCTAATGGAATAACTAAACTTGTGTTGCCAAGAGTACAGTCGGATGATCTGGATAACTAGATTATGAATAAGCTGTACCTAGACGAGCGATTTTAAATCCCAGAAAATGTTGTCTCATGTAAACAAAATTCATTTTGTAAATTGATTGAAAGATAATATTAACTCAGTCATTTGGAGGTTATATCTTTTCCAAGAGTTTAGATTATTTTATAGTATTAGACGTGATATTTTAGGATCTTTACTTTGCTGTCAGGTATTTTAGCCGAGACATATACAGGAGGAGGAGAAGATTCATTTTAGTTATAAGGACCTACCTATTTATGGAAATCTCGACAAAAACCCGTTTCGTGCACTGTCTTTGACGCAGTATTTGCCCAGAAAATAATAGATACATAAAATGACATTTATTTAGAGCAAAGAATGGCAACACAAAATCAGAACATTCACAAAAAGCTTCGTCACAAAAAGGAGCACAAGTACACAGAACATAAAGTAAAATGCTAAATTAATCAAAAATACCGCACCGGGACACACCCACCAAAAACAGTTCACAGGTGTACTTTTTTTGTGTCACACAAAACAAAACACTTCCGAAACAATTTCCTGCGCTGACGCAACAAGAAAAATTGCAGCTGGCCGCAAAAACTGTCACGGCTGCTGAAAAAGAAATAACTTAAAAAAAGAAAAAAAAGCAATGTCGCAATAGCCAGACTGGTTCCGT
The DNA here is from genome assembly GCA_963969515.1 of Yponomeuta evonymella. Classification (NCBI taxonomy): domain Eukaryota; kingdom Metazoa; phylum Arthropoda; class Insecta; order Lepidoptera; family Yponomeutidae; genus Yponomeuta; species Yponomeuta evonymella. The sequence continues at coordinate 5,884,620 of OZ018354.1, forward strand.
TGATGTGAACGTAATGGTTTGTAATACACGACCGCCTTGGCTGGCAAGCAGCCAGCTCGAGGGTTTAAGTGGCTACAAAGCTTCTTGCCGATGATACGCCTGCTTAACTACGAAGGTACGTCTTGAAATGTTAAGCTTCGTGTAGATAGATACTGGCGCGTTTCGGTCGGTGGTTGCAGTCATTTGTGCTAACGACGCGGCAGTGACTTTGAAATTGGTAAAATCTTTCCAGTATAACGTATCGGTTTTCTGTTATTGATGCGTGCTCAATGGAGCGCGCTTACTTTTTTCTTTTTTTTTCTGTCCATTTTTTTAGTGACTCAGTGTAAGTAAAAAAAAATATATTTTAACCGATAAAATTGATTCCATTTACTGGTAAAAAAAAAAAACTTACTAAGAAAGCTCAATTTTGCTTAAAGTGATCCCCTTTATCGTTTGTCGTACACTAAAACCAAGTTAATTAATTGTTAAAAAACAAACTGTATATTCAACCAGTTTGTTTACCTTGTCAGTTCTTGGGTCTAAATTATGCGCACCAAAACCTGGCGATTTCAATCGCTTATCTGTCAAATTCCATACTTATTCGACAGTCAGATGATTGGAATCGTTCAGAATTTGGTGCGCGTATCATAAGAGCTGACAGCTTTTCACAGTAGATTAACAGATTGTTATGTCATTAAGATACAATTTATCTTTCATTCCCACGCAGATACTGATAATCCTACTAATATTGTAATGTGAAAGTTTGCGAAGATGTTTGGAAGTTTGTTATACAATCACGCAATAAAAGCTGAACGGATTTACGTGAAACTTGGCGTAAAGATAGACAAAGACCTGAATTGAGACATAGCATACTTGATATGCTGGTAATGCGTTCCCGTGGGATAATATTTATTTAAAGTTTAAAATAGATGGCGCTGTGCGAGCGAACGTTGTGTTTTAAAAATAGATGGCGTTGTACAAGAATTGTATAGGTAAACGGATTCTGTGGCAGTACGAAATTCGCCGAAGTTTGGTTTTAGTTAAGCATTAAATGAATAGAATCAATATTTTTTTCACGATCCTTCAAATAGAAAAGCCATTTTCCAATGTTTTCAAGAAAATTCCCTGGCGACTAGGTTCCTTTCTTAATAAATGAAAAAAAACATGAGAAGCTAAAACGTAAGAGTAAAAAACAGAAAATTTTCCACTTTTACAATAATCTACAAGTCTATGCTAACCTTTTGTTTTGATTATCATTTTGCCTTTTCTTGCAACTGCATTTGTCTTAAGAAATTGCAGTTTTATTATTGTAACATTGTTATGCCTTCACCTAGGTTCATTACGTGTATATTTTGTGCATGTATTTTACTACTCAATTTGTCTTCAAGGCTTTGCTTTTAAATTTTTAGTATTTTCGTATTTGTGCTGCATATTCTTCAACGATGTAAAATCGATTTATACACGGTGTATTAGGAAGACTTCAAACGCCCGAAAATAGGTGATCAAATTATGCAAACATATTTTGGCAAAATAACTCTACAAAAAAGCAACTTTTAGTTCTACAAAAAAAAAAAGTTTTTGTTATACAGCTGTATCAAATATTTTATTCATATTAACACAACACTAGGACTTAATGACACAGATCCTAGCAACGTTTATTCGACACAATGTAACCAAAAATCTACTATTGTATTGTGGATCAAAGAAAATTATCATAGTGATGACTTATGTAGGTAGGTATCTAGTCCAATGACGCCATCGTCAAATACCTAATGCGTTTTTCTACGTACATATTTCAGGCATTATTTGCACAAAAACTAAAAGCCATCCAGAAAATCCACTCAATTGTCATAAGGGTACAATGAGGTCTAGAAGTTACTTTATCTAAGCACACTGTATGTTTTAAGCATCTATGCAAGCTGCCATCAAAGTCTGGAGCCAAATCACAGCTAGAGACGATGTTAACAGTTATCTGAGAGTTTTGGCAGCCAATGCTGGTTGAACTTGGGCTACGACCGCAAACGACCGCAAACGTGGCGTGTAGAGAGCACAAAATGCAACTCTGCCTTATGCAATATACCAAATGGCATCATGGTCAGCTAATATTTGGAGATGTGTACACTTGAAATGACTTTGATCTATCAGTATTCGTACACTGTAGGACATAAATCTCCTTCAAAGAACGTGACTTCTTTTTGTCTTCATCCAGCCACTACCAGCAATCTGGCTCAGGTCGTCGGTCCAGAGAGCCTCTGGGTCGTCCTACGTTGCTTTTGTCAGTTCGTGGTCTTCCCTCGAGAACCTTGCACCGGAAGTGATGGGTGGATGTGATCAGCCTACTGCCACTTCAACTTGCCAATTTTATAGGCTATGACAAATGACTTAAGTATGTTACATCTCCAAGCATAGCCTATTCCTTAGCACCCTGATCGACTTAGGTAGTCCTAGCAAGATTCTAGCCATCAGTGTCATGGTTTAGCATAGCTTCATAATAAAAAAAATATAACATTATTTATTTACCATCTCTGTTATTTGTCAAAATATATAACTACTACAAAGAGGTCAATCGTCGAATCCAACTCGGCTGGGCAGCTTTCGGGAAACTTAGAAAAGTCCTTTCATCTAATATACCTCAATCGCTCAAGACAAAATTATACAACCAGTGTGTGTTACCAGTGATGACTTATGGCACTGAAACGTGGTCTCTCACTATGGGCCTCATAAGAAGGCTCAAGGTCACGCAACGAGCTATGGAAAGGGCTATGCTCGGAATTTCTCTACGAGATCGAATCAGAAATGATGAGATCCGTAGACGAACGAAAGTCGTCGACATAGCCCAGCGGATTAGTAAGTTGAAGTGGCAGTGGGCGGTGCACATAGCACGCAGAACTGATGGCCGATGGGGCCGAAAAGTTCTCGAATGGAGACCACATATCGGCAAGCGCAGCGTGGGACGACCAGCCACAAGATGGACAGATGACGTCATTCAAGTGGCAGGAAGACGCTGGATGCAGGCCGCTTCCAACCGGTCTTTTTGGAAATCCATGGAGGAGGCCTATGTCCAGCAGTGGACTTCTTGTGGCTGAATGATGATGATGATGATGATAACTACTACAAATGAAGATAAAATATAGATAGTACGATATTAAGAAGATAGAACCATTATAAAACAACTTTTTGTAAGCCAAGCCGGTTGAGTCAATGTAGGTGATCCAACTTTGTAGGAATGGCTGTTTCCACCTCAAGGCCATTAGTGTTTTTCGTGGGGCCAAAAACTTTCTTCACCCCTTGGTATGTTTTGAAAATTGTTGGAATTTAGTTCTTATGTCGCCAAAAATAAAAACTTCTTAGGTATGTTTCACGATGCTGCCTATACTGTACTATACGTAATTTCGTATATTTTCGTGTCATAAATTATTCACAGTTCCGGTGTATTGGCGTAATGGTTGCCATAAGCATCTCATTAGCCATTCCGACATTCTTATACATCGGCCATTTGAATTTTATAAGTGCAGGAACACGCGGAGTGTTAGTTTTAACTTATTTCAAAGCAATTTGCATATATTTAACGCCATATGGCATTAACGTGAACTAAAGTACGCGATGTCATTGAAAAATTTTTTTTTCATATATAACGTTACTCATTGAAGTGAATGAAAAGCCAGGAAAAGTGGCTTGGAACATTAATAACTGTAAAAACATTAATAATTCTCTTTTCTTAAATTTATATCACAAGGTCAAACGACACAGCCCAAAGTCGCGTGTCAAAGTCGGGAGATATACTCGTAAAGCTGCCGGAGTTATGAACGTGCAAAATCAGTGGGCAGCGATAGCGTGGCGTGCAGTTCGATCGCGCGGCGAGGCGCGGAGGAAACGTCAGAAAAATCGAATTTCGAACGGCAGTCGAGGCTGGGGCGCCGACCGTGCGCACACAGCGCCGGCGCTCCGCCCCCTAGCTGCACCCGCGCCTCCAGACGCCCCACGACTTCGAAAAAAGTTCGCCGAAAAAGGCGCGCGCGCGATAAAGCAAACAAAAATCGGTGCAGAAAAAAAGTGTCGCCAAAACGGCCAGTGTTCAAGTTTTCATTTAAATCACAGTTTGGCGGTGTGTATAGTGGACTAATTAAGGGATTAAACGTATTATGGGATTGGCGGTGGCCGTCCCATGCCCGGTTGCGCGACAGCATAAATTCGTGCTCGTTCCGTTTCTTTATTAAAAAAAAGGTGACGTCATTATAGCGGTCGATTTTCAGCAAAAACGACCGACTGGTTGATTCAGTGCTTTGGTCTAATTGTTTCTATGTTCTACATCTAATTGGAAAAGATATTGTTTGCATTGTCTTCGAGTGAAGTGTTCAGTTATAAATCGAATATAAATTGTAACTAAGTATCGAGTTCTTCGTTGAAGAGTTCTTCAACTGTTATTGGTATTGTTTTATTGCATTCTTTGACATGTGTTAAGTTATTTACGCCAGTAAGCTCTTTGTGCAGTTTTTTTTAAACATTTCGCCTTCCGTTAACTTCAAAAACATTATTAAGTACTAACTGTAAATCAATCTAAAAATGGATATGATGTTAAAGTTTAAATTATGTGTATCCGTAATAAAAGCTAGTAAATTGTTTTTCTTGTTGTACAAAGCAGGTGTTCGTGCCTCGATATCATTTGATCAAAGTCGAAATGTTAAAAACTGAGTAGTTTTTTCTAGAGGCGGAAACTTAATTTGTTTATAGGCCGATTGCTTGCCAAAGAATATGCCTTAGGGTTATTTAAATCGAATTAATGGTTCTACTATTATTTTTCTGTTATGTCTAAGTGATAAACAGTTAATTAAATTTTCCTTATCTTCACTCCACTCTACGAATACTTCTTGGAACATTTCACCAGTTTTTTAACACGTATATAGATATAATAAGTAAAATTCTTAATGATGTTGTTACGATATACGGCCATACACCAATCCTCTCGTAAGTCTTGTAGACTTAATGGTAAAAAAATGTAGCTTAAGAAACTAAAAGATAGTATTGTTAGTATTGCGCTATATACACGGTAGAAAGTCTTGTTTGGTTTCCTAAGTCCATGCTACTAACCCTTGAGGAGTGCTCCTATGAGGACACAATCCTGGCTACAGCATCAGTTCATGGTAAACATCATGTTTAGCTATCAAAATGATAGCTGCACAATATGTATAATATGTTTAATATGGTGTCGATTCTTGACAATTACATTGTCAAGAATCGACACCATATTAAACAACAATCAATGACTGTCAAAATACCAAAAGGACCTTAAAATACTTACAATTCATAAATTTATTCAAATTTTTAAGTTCTATACTGGGCAACCATAACAATCTAAAATAATCCTTATATTCTACAAGATTAGGGACTGCAACATGAGACTGAATTAAAATCTGGTACTGTGATGGACCGGGCGATGTCAGGCTTCATCGGGTATTCTTTAATCCTAACGACCCCAGCCCTGTGAAATGTGGAGAGTCCTTTACTGTTTGAGAAACATGACATATGACTGGAATATTACGTCCCTATTTGTTTATCGTATGCCATTTAACATTCTCATTACGTAGGTACACCCACATATACGTTTATGAACTACGAATTGCATTGACAAATTGCATAAGTCCAAATTAAAGTTTCCATTTTGTGCAACTCAAAAAAATCCATGCTATTCAATTTCATGAATTAAAAATTGCGCCGCTTTAGTTCAGCTTTCGTGTTGGTTATACCCCTGATTGCAATCAAGGTATGAACGTTTCCACATATTGAACGCCATTTTAATTTCACAGTGAACCCGCCGTTGCAAGTCGTTTAGCTTAATTAATCTATTATGAGTGTGCGTCTACGGCATAAGCAAGTCTGAATTGAATAATGAATTGGCCTCTACCTAGTCAGGATTTAGTCTTGAGACTTCAATATTTCTAGGATTTGCACTGTATAAGATACTACAACAAAATTTCTCAAGATATATTAGAGTTACCTACAATGCGGTTAAAAAAATGTGTTAAGCAAATTCTGTGCAAAAAGCTTAATAGGTATAACATAACAAGGATTATTTAGAAGACAAAGATGTTTGGCATTAAACAGTAGATTAATAATAATTACAGGACGATTGTGAGTAGTGTTCAACATATTCATGACTAATATTTTAAGTTGAAAACTCTGTTATTTAGTTAAAACGTGTTTTGAAAAGAATAAATATGGAGTTTCTTTGTCAGCTTGTTCTCCACATAATCTATTAATTGCGAAACTAACAACTTTGACGTTCATTACGTAAACATTCTGTTTTTTATCGTTATGTATCGTACATGTTTTTAAAAAAGACGAACGCATCGAAAAACTATCACGAATTTATGGAAAAGCTAACAAAACGTGAAAAAATAAAGGCTACTATGTACCCACTTCAATTCTAATAACAATAACTTCTACACATCACAATAATTTGTCATATAATAAGTAACTATCCACTATATTATGTTGTGTGTACTGTGTTGTTTCCGAAGTGTGTATTTAACTGTAAGGTTGTGAGTAGGTTGGAAAGATACTTAGTCGCGCCCCAGGTCCCAAACTAGGTATCCTTGTGCCAGGCAAGCTAATATCACAAACATGTATAAATGTACAATATATTGAGTGAATTATATAATATAAAATACGCCCAGATGCAAACGTGGAGGAGATACCAACTGGCAACAGGCTTTGGATTCTGTTGATACAAGAAACCAAATGCAAGCAACCATAGTCAAGTCAATATCTTTATCAAGTGATTGTACTGTGTGTAAGTTGTTATTATTAAGTTCGCTCGCACAACAATATGTGAATTCTTTATTAAAAACTAAAGACATAAAATTAAAAACATCTATCAAGTTCAAACTGTCTCTGGACTTCCACAAATATAAAAGAAATGCCAAATAGGTCCAGCCGTTCTTGAGTTTTAGCGAGACTAACGAACTGCAATTCATTTTTATAATCTAGTTAACACATTGTAAAACTAGGTGTAAAAATAACCTAAAATAAAAATAAACTTTTACGTCACCTATTTGATCCCTGCTGGAGGCCGGTTTATTTGTACGAACGGCGTCTGTACAAGTCTGGGTATTTTATGTTTTTATTAACCTTACTTTGTAACCATGTAAGAACTGGGTGCATGCTATATTACCGTAGCACAAGTAGTTTGAGACTGGCCAAATGGTTACGTTGAGTGGAATTTATTTATTGATTTTTCGCTTCTTCTTCTTAGCGTGTCCATGGCAAAACCATTTTCATCAAAGTGTTTATTAAATAGTTGCGGCCCAGAACTTGCCATCATTAAGTCCTCCTGAGTGAAGGTGTTAGTGCCCGTATGGCATGACTTTTCACTGAATAACTCTTTCTAAAAATAGTAGTCACTGCAAGTCGACATTTTGTGATTTCAATGGAAGTGAAAGTTCGGTTAAATTAAATTGAAAACTATTGTTATTTTCAAGATCAGGACTGTAAAGGTTATAGCTGCACTAATAATATAAACATACCCATTAAATACTCCATTGTGGTAAATCTGTGAATATCCCCTTAATAGAAAACACAGGTCAATATGTACTTAAAGAATATTGCATAGAAAGAGGCAACAAACATTTATAAGCTGGTCACCACGCCTATTGCATTTATAAAGTCTTCTATTCTCTCACTTCATAACAACCAGATATCCTCGTTCAAACAGCTTTCTAACCGTGCAACATGTGCTGTACTAACACGTAGTGAAAGGCGAATAATGTAGAATACACTAAGCTTCCAAGTTCAGTGACGTAGTTTACATTTGCTAATAAGATCATACAGCTGTGTAATACCATCCAAGACTTCTCAGGCAAGAGCTTTCTGTTCGTATGTTGAGAGATTTTGTAATGAAAACATACACACCGGTATCTACATAATGAATTCTCAGCGCTCACATTCGTATATTCAGGTATGTTTCTTACATAAACAGCCAACTTGAATCTTCTCTAATAAACTCTTACATTAGCGGCTTATAAAATTCCACGGATTGTATTTGTATACCAGCGTTTAAGATAAAAAACAGTTAAGACAAAGGTCATGGGTTTGACTCCCGGAGGAGGCTGCCTTACTTTGACTTGTAAATGGCTTCAGTTTGGGTGGTTTATAAGTCTGGAATCCTGTGATGTGGGATCTAGGATACAAACTAGGTGAGCTTGTGACATGGTAAGCATTCTCTTGTCATCATAACATAAGGTGCGTAAAAGATGATTTCTTTATACAAACTTTACCACCTCTTCTCCCCTATGACACTCAAACAAAAAAATCCTCTTTATGCAAATCTCGAGGCCTACTGGTTTAGTATGTGCGTTTCCTATCAGTCAGTAACTAAGTGTAGAATAGGAGATAACAGATGATACAGATTTTATGTTTCGATGTCTGTATCATTTTCCCGCTATTAGGTATAATCAGATTGAACGCACGCACCGATGTGTGCTATGTCCTAGATGACCACACAGTGTACGCAATAGTTTACAGTAGGTACCTTTAAATTTTAGTTGCAAATGCACCCGTAACAAAATAGGTGTATAGGATTAAAAAAAATATTTTGATACAGCTTGCGTCGGAAACTAAGTGAACTTCTCAGTTCAGAAGTCCGCATAACACAATTACTTATCTTGTCCAAACTAGGATACCCTGTGCTATGGTAACCAAGCAAGGACATCACACACGTGGAAATACACCCAGACTGAGGCAATTTGTACAAATGCACGGCGGCCTCTAGTGGGAATCGAACCTACGACCTCCGGCATATTAATCAGAATTAAGTTTATTAATTGCCAATCGCGATTAGTTCTGTCAACGTCACAAGTCTTAAAAAGCTATTTAGAGGCTAAAAATTTCACCATATTGTCCTCAACATGGATTACTGCGACGAAGGATATAATTCACAAGGGTTATTTATGGTTTGTTGCCAAATGTATAAAATATCAGCCTCAGGCTAAGTGTCTTTGCATGTTTGTAATGTCGCTGTTTGGTTACCACAGCACCGGGTATCTAGGATCCTATAAATAAAGTGCTCTTGTCTTTGAGATACTGCAAGTTGCTATTTTGTTTCGAACAGTATATTGATATGGGGACTCAAGAGCGATCTCAGAGGTACGAGCTTTATTAATACGGCTGTTAGTTTGGAACCAAGTCAAGTGATTGCGTTGTGTAGGACAACAGCCATATTGCCGACTATTCTTACAAGGTAGATTAGGTTAGAATGTAAATTTGCCACCCAGCAATTTTGTGTGATTGCATCACATATGCACACCCTTCGCTCAGGTATTAAAGTGGCCGGAAAAGAACACCCGTTTCCTCGCACCGTGTGTGCAACCAGGTCACAGTCGTTAAGCGTTCATACAACATGTTGATGTATTGTCTCTGAACACGCCCTCTCGATTCTAAGTAGACAGGTACAATTGAGCAACTAGGATTGTTTCAAGATATTTAGCTGGATAGTTTTTTATGTAGCCTGTGTAACTATTGTAATGGGGATTGTTAATTTTTTTTATATTGTCGTTTAGTGAAAACCATTTCGAGGAATAGGGTTACTGATCACTTCTATCGATTTATTTAAGTAAAATAATGACGGATTATTAGTATTTATCGCAAAAACTGTATAACCTTCATTTGCACTTCAATGACGTCACTATCGTCATCATTCGGCCTAGATTCATTGCCATAGAATAAAAAAACTTAAACAACTGTCAACTTGACAGTAGAGGTGAGTATTTACGTATTTAAGCAGATTACTTACTGTTTATGCATGAAAAACGCAACATAATGCCATCAATGACGTCATCCTTACCAAACTCTTAGAATTTTTAAATAATTAATAAAAAAATTATGGTAGCAAAAATTTTAAAAATATTCAATTTGGTATCTTAAATTAGTCTATATTTTCGATATCTAGAATAAAAAATAGGGGTAAAAAAAAATGAACAATCCCCATTAAAGATTTCATCAAAAAGAAAACAACAAACACGTTGACAAATTTGCCAAACTGCAAACCGTGGGCTTAATTAACACACGTGCCTACCGCGGATTGGCAATTTCAAGTGCTGAGGCATGTGAACACTTCAGGCGCTCAGGTTTCCTCACGAAGTTTTCCTTCACCCTTAGAGGGCATTATAGCAACACTTCAAATATGCCTTCGTTTGCACGTGACTTAATAAATGACCGATATTAGCCGACGAGAGGCTGAAAAGTAAAAAAAATCTGTATCTGAGTAAAATGTTAAGTTACAACTCGCGGCACACAGACGTGCAAAAATAAAAGTTGTTCGTATTCTTGTAAAAATTCTATCCCTTTTTTTGAATAGGCATGGGGGTTTTGTCACGGCCCGAGGAAAACAATGCAATCTGAGTGAAATAGTTGGTAGGAACTTATATTTATTTCACTTTATCTAGCTTTGGTCTACGTGTAAAGAAATGTTTGATAGAAATCTTTATAAAACGACAAGCAATAATTTCCATAAAGTTGTTATTTCGTTGTTGTCAAATAAAAAAATATCAACCTCTATCATCATTTATATCTCATATATAAATATCTCGTGTCACAATGTTTGTTGTCGAAGTCTTCCAAAACGGCTTCGCCAAATTTTATGATTTTTTTTGTGTATATTTGGTAGGTCTGAGAATAGGTTGTATGCTTGTTGAGAGTAGGCTAATTTATATGGTAGAACAACGTTTGCCGAGTCTGCTAGTAGGTATTAATATAAATTTATTGACGTGGAAAGTATGTTTTTTTTGTTTACACCTAAACTAAATCTAAATGAAATGAGATATTAATAGTAATATAATATATAGGTATGGGTTACCCTTGAGAAGTAACAGATTTAAGTCGCTAATCAATTATATTTCAATGAACTAACAACTAAAAGACTCCATCGCTTTTTAGCAACTACATTACGGCCGATGATGATTTTCTTAAAAAAAGTATACCAACATTTTCCTAAAAGTAATTGTTGTTGCCAATTTCAGCAAAAAAAGTCAGTGGCTGAAAGCAACCTTAAGCCTTAAACTCCAACTGAGTAATCTTGAACAATGGACGACAAAAAAGCATTCCTTTGTCACTCATATAAAAGGGCCACTACGTAGGTTGGTCCCAAAGTAAGTAAAAAAAAACACAAAAGGTACACACGCTGGCTAAACTTTGCGCTGGTACACTTGGCAGCAAGTCAACCTTTACCTGCATGCAGTCTTAATTACTCAATTTTATGCAAGCAGTGGTAGTACTTGGATGGTATTCGAGAGATCGTGGGTTCGGATCTCGGAATGAACCGATGATATTGTTGACGAAGTTACGTGAATGTACGTAACTTCGTACGTATTCGTACAGTCATATTTGTAGTGCCATTCGATAACTGTGAAGAAAACCTAAACACCTTGGGTTCATATCAGCGCTCGAAATCGTCAATCCGGTGGGCACGCGTGGTGATAAATCCCAATAAAATTTTAACAATATTACATTATATTTATGGTAGAACGGTGGTGGCCTAGTAGGTAGAACATTGGACTCAAAATCGAGAGACCCAGGTTCGATTGTTTGTTCGAGCATGTAACTAGACCTCGACTTTTTTTTCTGAGTAATGTACATTTTTGAAGTTATAGCAGCTAACTGTGAAGGAAAACATCGTGAAGAAACCTCAGTGTCTGAGCTATTTACATACCTCAGCGCTTGAAATCGCCAATCCGTGGTGGGCGGTGGGTAAGCGCGGTGATTAAGTCCATACTCTCTCCCCAAGAGAAGGCCTGTGCCCTACAGTGGGACGTATATAGGTTGCTTATGTATGTTGTGTATATTTAAGGTGCACTTAAATATAATTTTCAGCTGCAAACCAGTAAGAGAGAAAAACACGAAAAGACTAAACCAGGTTAGGTTTAGTTTTTGTACATTTACACATTTAGGTTAAACTATTTATTTGTGCATGTATGAAATCATCATCATCATCAGCCTATGCTTGTCTACTGCTGGACATAGGCCTCTCCTATAGCACGCCACTGAGCACGGTCCTCGGCTACTCTCATCCAGCTCTTGCCAGCCGCCCTGCAAAGATCATCGCTCCACCGAGTCTGAGGACGTCCTAAACTACGTTTACCGATCCGCGGTCTCCACTCGAGAACTCGTCTACCGCATCGGTTGTCAGTTCTTCGGATAATATGGCCGGCCCACTGCCATTTCAGCATGCTAATTCGGTGGGCTATGTCGGTGACTTTGGTTCTCTGTCGGATCACCTCGTTACGAATGCTCAATTGTTGGTCAATGTTCATAACTCGAAGGAGATGTTTTACTATAAATGGCTTTTTTCTGTCATAGCTGAAAAGCTAAGCTTAGTATAAGAATATAAGCTTCTTCTTACTTTGTAACCCATTTAAGTGAGGGTAGGTGAGCCAAATCCTAGGTTACGTCACCCCACTCCAGCGACCTCCGAGCTATTTTAACCCTTTTATAGAGCCATTTCTTGTCGAGCTAAACGATATGATCGCAAGTGTGGACCTTTTAAATTGGCGTCATATGTGAACTATAAAGTGGACGTGAGTTGGATTTGTGACATAGTTTGAGTGATAATTCGGTATCTGCGATTAGTTTTTTTTTTGTAGGTTATGATTTTTAATTATGTAGCCTGTATATCACTGTCTAGCACACTGTATGGCACAGGCCTTTTCTCAGATAGAGTGTGCGCTTAATCACCACGCGTGCCCACCGCGGATTGGTAATTTGAAGTGCTGTGGCATATGAGGTTATGGTTTGAAGGAATATTTCAATTGCTATTTATAAATATATGCTAATATATTTCGTTAATTTAGTCTAATCTCTTTTTTTCATGTCTAGGTATTAATGTTTTGTAAACAGTTTTGAACTATATGCTTCACCAAATAGCATACGAAGAAATTAACTGCAATTGAAACAATTATGAACATTACAAACGAAGTCGCTTTTAAATACAAACATAAAATTATAACTAGAAACAAATAAATACCTACATCTCGACGTTAACTTACATCCCTGAGTAAATTCTATTTCGAACGTCAAAGAATCCCGTTAGCGTAGCTTGCTACGCCTTCGTAGCCGACTACGATTGCTACGGTGCGCTGGCGTAGCGGGTGCTACGAAATTGAAGCTTTGACTTCTCTGCATTTGCATGAAATTGAGTATTTCGGCTTTTGCACATGATGTTAAAGAGGTTTGTCGATATTGTTTGCACAACGAGCTATGCCTTCGTCTATTAGGTTGTATCCTTCAATCAATGCCGTGTCCATTGAACATTTTTGTAAAATAAAAATATGATAAAATATTGTTGAGCGATAGCCGGTGTGGCTTTTTAACATTGGAAATGTCTTTTCGTTCGATCCAGCAAAGGCGTCGATTTTACGAAAAAGTGCGATCCCCGAAGATAAGATATTTAAAAAAAAAATACAAATTATTTTTGATTTTGCGTTCGGTATTTTAGAAACGAAAAATGATATCAAAAATTTGAGAAAAACTCCTCTGGATAATTTAGTCAGCTACAATATGAGCCTAAAACGAAAAAGTCAAAAAGTCAGAACAACATTTTTCACACGACATCTATCACTCGATTTATTTCCAGTATTTATAACCAAAACCTGTGAATTTTTTTGTTTGGCAATATTGTGTAGGCGAGTTTTAAGGGCTTGAGTAGTTTTAAAATGTAATTACTAGAAAGAAACTATTGTTGCCTCACTATAGGTATTATTATTGATTCTCATCGTCCCAGTGAATTACAAGTGATAGGTACGTCTAACAATTTACTGTTTAACAATACGTAGGAGTTATCTTACTACGACATTTTCTGATAACGTTATTCGCTTCGGTTCATGTTATTATTTACAGGCTTATCAGTCAATCTGTAAATATTCTCAGTACATCGAATTGAGTAAAAACTTTGTGTACAATGTATGTATTTGCTAAAGAGTCTCGTAAATTACAAAAAGAGACAGAACTAATAGTTTCTTTAGGTGAAAAACAGGACGTTTGGGTCGTATTGGCCACTGTAGAAACAGTGACTATTTTGTGTTTCGTCACTTTATTTTGATACAGTTGCATCTGCTTAGAACAAGTAAAGTACAATTCGTTGCAAACACTTGTGCAGTTTAATTAATAAATGATTAGTTGAAGAAGATTAGTTGTTGTTATGCCTTGTAATGGCGCTGTTTTTCAGCATACCTTACTTTCATAAGCAGCCTATATACCCCCCACTGTAGGGCACAGGCCTTCTCTCAGGGAGAAAGTATGGGCTTTAATCACCACGCGTGCCCACCGTGGATTGGCGAATTCAAGCGAGGTATGTGAATAGCTCAGACACCCAGGTTTCCTCGCGATGTTTTCCTTCACAGTTAGCGAGTGGTATTGCTACTATAACTTCACAAATGTACTGGGAATCTACCTACTAGGCTACCACCGCTTACTTACCTTAGCCACAAAGATTACTAAAAAGAAATTACTTACCACTCGTCTGCCGCGACACAGATCTGTGTCCAACTTAGTATGGGCCACCTATACGTTCCATTCCGCGAGGGTAGTTCAGTTCAGTTCAACAAAACAACTTCCTTTTCTTCTTCTTCCTATGCTTCTCTACTAATGGAGGTTGTCTATATTCCTTTTCATTTCTTGCCAAGCCAGACAACCCTGGCTATCTCCGTCGATTTCCTGATGTTTTTGAGCGAAAAAATAATTAACTATTGGAATAAAAATATGCATAATAATGTAATATTTCCACTTATAAGTTTGAATTAAAACGCACACTTAAAACAGATTTAGAAATCCATTTCAGTAATATGAATTTTCTTTGATAATGAACTCGATATTAATTTCCGTTATCACAGGACATTAAGAGATAGCGCGAGATGCTGTGGTCTAGATTTCGGGCGCATTAATTTAGATTAGTTGTACGTACGCCTTCAGTGTCGTGAGGTCCCATGTTTGATAGCTTGTTCCATTAAATTTTGAACTCTTTGTGTGTGCACTATAGTCGGTTTTAACTTTTGTATTACTCAGAATAATAAGTGGAGGAGGTTCCTTACCCGCATGAATATTTTAACCGTGTTGTTCGGGCTTTTTTCGATTAAAATTTTCGTTGTCACGTAAAATTTTACAGTACAGTAGGTACAGTCGACAGTACATCATACTATACATCCATGCACTCTGCTTCGTTGCACCACGCACGACTTTGCAACTAAAGTGTAAAGGATGACGCGCTTTCGACTGTACCATAAACAATCACTGCGTAGTTTATTATTCGTTTTGTAATTGTTTATCAACAATTTTTAGCAGGAACCATATGAGTAGATTTCATATGTTGAGCTATTTAAATACACATTTGCATCCGCAATTGGCTTTGTTAACATGTTCAACCGCGTGAAGAATAAATTATCGTTTAATGACTAAAGTATTTGCATCGCATATGTTTACAGTGAACCCGAACAATATTACTAAATGCCTTAAAATAAATTTACCCATGTAAATGCAGAAAATTGTAACGATAAATATTAGGGATGTGTGACGTTGGTATATAATGATATGATATTATGATCAATTGTGTAAAGTTTGAGTCGTTAAATTTTGACGAGAGTGTTTCGTACTTTGTAAAGTACAATATTAAGTTGCAGATATTTTTATTTGAATTAAGTTAATAGATAACTATCTACATTTTATTTTATACTAGATGTATATTCACTACCTTCATTGCAGCCAACGGTAAGGCAGACAAGAGACCACGCAGTTTATGGGGTCGCATTAACTTATAACAAAAGTTTTAATATCTCACTGGCACTAAAAAACGTTTGAGCGGTTCTACATAATGTGTGCATTAAACGCTGTGTAAATCATTTGTAATCCTCTTTAAACGCCCACGTATTTGTATAAGTAACCAACAGCCATGAGCACAGTGAATGCTTCAAAACACCTTTATTGCACATGAAGTACAGTCAAAACAGTTTTACAATGACAAACTTTATCAGTCCCGTTATCGTTCTAGGCGTATACCGTGAGGCACGGATGCGGCTGAGCGGCGGGGCGGCGCCCGCGAGCCCGCCGCGCGGCTAGTGCCATGCGCATGCGCCGGGCTGGGTGAGCGGCTGGCGATAGCGGTGCATGTACGCCGCGGCGGGCGGCGCCTCCCTCGCGGGCCGTAAGGTGGGTCCCCTTAGAACAGTTATTTATAGACGACAGTTATTTAACAAATTTTCAGACAACAAGCAACGTAATGCAAATGTATGATTTCACAACTCGACATTCCATGTAAGAATGGTTCACAAACCTTACATCTCACAGAGTGATTTTTAGGGTCCATACCCGAAGGGTGCTAAACGGGATCCTATTTCTAAAACTTGACTGTCCGTCTGTCTGTCTGTCTGTCTGTGTGTCTGTCTTTCTGTCTGTCTGTTCGTCACCAGGTTGTATCTCATGAACCGTGATAGCTAGGCAGTTAAAATTTTCACAGATGATGTCTTTTTGTTGCCGCTATTACAAAAAATACTGAAAACAGAATAAAATCAATATTTAAGGGGGGCTCCCATACAAAACACTTAATTTTTTTGCCGTTTTTTGCTCGATATTAATAACGGCAACAGGTAGACGCTTAAAATATTCACAGAATATTTAGTTATATATTTGCTTTAAAAATAAATAATTAAATTAAAATAAAATAAATATCTAAGGGGGTCTCCTATACAACAAACATATTTTTTTGCCGTTTTTCTCGATCTTTGTGTCTAATGTTGTATAGATAATGGTACGGAACCCTTTGTTCGCGAGTCCGACTTGCACTTGGCCGGTTTTTCTTATGACGTCACAGATTATTGGTAAACTTTTCTTAACATAAATGCATTAAATCGACAAAGTTCTACTGATACGATTTAACAGTTATACAGTTCACGCAAGTCAGAAAACAGGGATGGGCGGGCACCGGGGATGCCCCCCTGCGAGGGGGGCGAAGGGGCGAGAACAGTAGTTAAGTTAGGTTAACCTAACCTAACCTAACCATAGCACACACAAGTATGCTGAGTTGGAGCCCCTTTTTTGTTGTCACGTCACCTGAGGCGTTTGAGGTCCGAGGTGCCTGGGTGCCATACATTACTGTATGGTACCCGGCTGCCTTTGACTCTATATGCCTCACATGTTCTCTTCACGATTGTTTTGTTTAATCTTTGTTTCGTTGACGATTTCTAGTCCGATTAGCACGACCGACAAGACTGAGGATCAATATTTCTCAAGCGCGAATAAATTTAGTGACTTACCGCGAACTATCCCCCTTTTTAATCAATTCTGTACGGAAATAAGGGTAGTTTATCGTGCGTGTGAGCGTATACACGGTCGCGCTTCAGTCATTCATGATTCAGTAATGCACTCCAAGCTCTATCTCGTTTTCATCTGCGCAGGCGCGGCAGCACGGACGCCAGGGCGCGTCGAGTCCGACCCACTCGCCGCCGCACCCCGCGCCGACCGGCGTCCGCGCGTACTCTTGCCAGCACTGGGAGTCCCGCCTCGCGCCGCCGCCGCGCGCGCACTCCGCCTCCGCCGCGCACCCGCCGACACCATGCGAACTCGCCGAGGTATCCTACATGCGTGTGCTAGAGCATTTTCGATGTCCGTTGGCTGGGCCTCAATTCTCTAAGTGCATTATAGTACAGTGGCAAATACGTGGACGCATCCGTAACGTGTTTTTTCATACCCTTGATGCTGAGTTACACTTTTTTGAATGACTTAAAAGGCCGATTCGGGAGCGGCATGGCTTACATATAGGACACACCAAGTCAATAAATAAGTATAACTCTTAGGCACTGCTTAAAATCTTCCGTAACGAACGCAAAGACCAATTATTATTATGATGATGATGCCGAGAAGGATTGGTACGTGTTAACGCAATTCATGCAATTATCATTGCACTAAAATGCACTACCAGAATCTAGGCCCTTGTTACCTGGTGGTGGTGTATTTTTCTGAGAAAAAAGTCCGTGAAGAAGTTTGTAGCCGAGCTTATGGGATATCACTGCATTGAATTCTGTTGCTTTTAACATAATAATATTTATACATTTCTTGCATATAAGTAAACAAATGAAACGGCAATGCGGCAACAATTATAACTTTTCTATTACAATTTATGTACGTAGCCGTTCAGTAAAGTGACAGATAAACAACTGGAATTTGTAACTTTACTTAATTGCGACGTCATGACGTGGGTGTTACATAGACATTGAAAACTTATAATCTAGGTACCAGGTAGGTACCGACAAATATGTTGGTCTAACACCGAGATTAGATGCCCAGAATATTTAGGATGACTCTTTGGTTTGGATCCAGGGGGATTAACTACGGGAATGATTTACACGCATAAAAGCCCACCCAGAATTTTTTTATATGAAACTGTAAAATACAGATAGAGTACTTACATACACTCTTTGCCAGAATTACCACCACCAGTTTGTAAGCATGGTAGAATTTAAGTATTTTTGAATTGTAATGGAATAGGCATCTGCTGTTATTGATGTTGGTTGATGTTAGTATCTGACTGTATTGTTAGTAGGTAAGTGGTGTGTAGCTGGTAGTTAAGAGTTTGTTGTTAGCGTTTAAGTAAATCATGAACAAACAGAAGACAATGCAAATAGGGTTTTGCGATATTGTTGTTGACGTCACCTTCCGATGAAAACAAAAACGTTTGATTTGTCTATTGCTGCCATCAAATGTACCACCACCCGCTACAAAAATGCGCTGATGGTAATACCTTCTCATGTTTTCTAGACTTAACGTTAACAGTAAAATTAAACCAAAGAACTGAGCAATAAAATGTGCAAAGTGTTGTCAAGTGACGTGAAACAGGGCCGGCCATGAACCTGCGGTATCTACCGGAGAGTAGCGTCCGATGGCTGGTGTCGAAAGGACAGAGGCTGCGAATCGACGTGCGAAACGAGACCTGAGTGACTCCACTGGCCATCGCCGTCGGAACACTTCGGAGTGGACAACAATCGAAAATATTTTCAATCCTAAAATAAAACACCACGCCAAATTGCGCTTACTTCCATAATTTTCTCGCAATAAACATATCGTATTAGTTATAAAATAAACGTAAGTAATCGACCACTATTAGAAAATTAGATCTTCTCGAATAGTTTTTGCCTTTCTCGTGCCTATTTCTAAAAGAACAGAGCCACTGTGATGGAACTTAGTAAATGGTGAAGTTTGACGTGCGTTAAAAATATCATTAAAAAGTCTGGTTCTAATTCAATTACTTATCGCTTAATAAAATTATAAAATCCTACTAGACTACGCTAGCTGGAAGTGGTTACGGCTAAAAATATCATATAGGTAAATAATTTAAATAAAGTTGTGCGGGAGTAAGTATCGTTAAAAGTACAATAGTGAACGCTCAACTAAACAAGTTGTACCTCCAAATACCCGCTTCCACCAAAAGCTTGCAATACCTTTACCAATAAACAAGTTAAGTGAATTCAGTGAACGCTTAAAAACTAAAGTGCGACCACAATTACCATACTCCTCTAAAATAATTCGCTCAAATCAGTGTTACTCCGTGCTACCGAAATAATCGTTCGCTACCAAACGTTGGCACGAGCCAGTGATCTGATTGAAACGTCACGAGTCGGCTACAAAACTGGCCAGCATGCAGGCAGCGTTAATGCTAAGATCGAAATCGCGGGAAAAACGCAAGCAGCGGCTCAAGAGAGGCTTCAAACATGATCTACCGAGCAATGTGGCGACCAAGACCATCGCTCCGTTCCCGCGGTACCCGCCGACTTCATGGGTATGTCGCTCTTATTTGTTTAACAGTAACGCATGCTATCGAATGGGAAATGTTTCTTAGCCGGTTGCATCAAAGTCAGGCTTATCAAATAGTGTCCATTGTATAAGTTTTAGCACTAGTTGGTTTTAGCTGCTATTTTTGGACTGTATTTTTGGACTGTACTGAAAAAAGGAAAAGGAAAAAACACTTAGAATGGAAAGAAACTAGTTAAGTACTTTTCAATTTACTAGTTACATATAGATTAACACAATATGGATGCCATATATAACATTGAGGTGATTTATGACGAAGAGGAGAATATAAGAAAAAAACCGGCCAAGTGCGAGTAGGGCTCGCGCACGACGGGTTCCATACCATTATCTATACAACATTTGAATATTTCAAGCGTCTACTTGTTGCCGTTATTAATATCGAACAAAATACGGCCAAAAAATTATGTTTGTCGTACGGGGGCTCCCGTAAATATTTTTTTATTTATTCATTTAGTATTTTTTATTATAGCGGCAACAGAAATACATCATCTGTAAAAATGTCAACTGTCTAACTATCACGGTTCATGAGATACAGCCTGGTGACATACGGATGGACGGACGGACAGCGGCGTCTTAGTTATAGGGTCCCTTACCTTTTAGGTACGGAACCCTAAAAAAGGAAACTGCGTGCTCCATTGAACCCAATACTGGGTACACAACATTAATATTTTTACTTAAATAAAAATTGTTTGAAAGTTGAATCGAAAAAGTTGAATCGAATCGCATCGGCGAAGAAATGCGCCTATCGAGCAATTCGCGCAGTCGATTCAATTCAGCGCGCCGCGGGTCGTCGCTAATGGACGCAGTTTCATAGTAAATATATAGGAAGCGACTTTCTGCGATTCGATTTGACTCGGCTCGGCGAGCCTAGTGAACGCGAGCCTTAACAATTGCATGTTAATTTGGTGATATAATTGTGACTTGTGTTAAGTCAACAGTCTTTTAACGGTCGAAATAATGTGTATAACCTGTTTGAGGCATTCCATGTTATAAAAATAGGTCAATAGGTCGATTGTGTTTTCAGTACAATCCCAATACACCCTTTTTATCTATTGGTACAAAGGGCTACATAAATAAAACTCTAGGCTCGTTGATTTATAAATGTGATAATTCTCCGTAGCCTCGCTGAGCCGAGGAAGTTAATGAACGATGCAATTATTTCTACTTGCAAGCGAGATTGTGCCTTAAAATATCACACACTACGGTTCGTTTCCCATTGAAGGGTTCCTTAGTGCATTGACATAATATTTATACAGAGCTTTAGTGGAATGGAGGATGATCAGTTGTATTAATATTTCGCATAGAGAATTCTAATGTCCGTGTGGCGCCGGATTAAGAATAGCGTCACTCCATTTCCTCTCGTGGATGTCGTATAAGGCTACTCAGGAAATAAATTACCAGGAGACGGCCAGCAGCGTCTTCCTGAGATTCCAACCCCATACTGCGATCGCCAACCCGCCTGCCAAGCGTGGCGATTATGGCAAAACCCCTCATTGTTATGAAACCCATGAGGGCGCCCTGTGTCCTGCAGTGGACGTCAGGGGGCTGATGATGATGATGATAGAGAATTCTTGTAAAAATAAACTTACCTGGTGGTAATAATACAGTTCTTATATACGGCGGTATTACTGAGGATTTTCTAGGAAATTGAAATGAAGAAAATTGCAGCACCAGTTAAGATAAAGAAATAATGATCAGTTCACTATTATAGTTCAGTTCTTATAAGTGATTTGTTGGAGTTTGATTAGATTAGTTATTAGCAGCGATCGGCGTTAGGGTGATACTTACAGGGTTATTTCCAAAAAAATCATTTGTTCAAGTTCCTTTGAAACCACTTTTGTTTTACGATCATTGAAATTGTTTTGTGAGATTTAAAATTTTTTGATTTTATATATGATTTCTTTCGGTTTTCCGCTTTGGAGTGGCGCTGCTTAATCGACCATGGTTAACGCATTATGTGTTACAAAGAATGGACATTCTTCCACGCAGTTACTGAAGGCTGCAATGTTGTTAGAGCACATTCAGTGCGAATTCAATCCTGTTACCCTGATATTTCAAAAAACGTACCGAGGAAAAACTCACAAAAGCTGTAAAATACCAACTCTTTTTATGGTTTCAGGAATGACTCATTTTAGAAATGAATAAGGTTGTATAAGGTTGATGAGTAGACGTAGAGCTGTGAACATCACTACAATTTTGCATTGATTTGCCGTGAAATGCAAGTTTGATTAGCACGCAGTTACTAATTTCACAACCCCATATCGGCTGTGCAGTGCATTCAAGCAGATCCCTTAATTTCGGTATTCCATAAAAATATTTTTGGTGGTTTTGACAGTATTTACCGAACTGTGGCGGAGCCCAAGACGATAATGTATTTGGCCCGTATGTATGTATGTCCGATTCTACGTTCCCTCATAACTCCTTAACCAATGGCCAAATTTTAAATAGTAAGATCTCATTTGATTCGTCGTATTTGTTATAGGTGATACGCGAGTGTATTATTGAGTTATTATTGGGTTATATAAGGTTATATGACAAACACATCAAAATTCAAATACTGTATATTACTTGAGCATCTTGATGCTCTTTACTTTCCTTTTCCTAAAATAAAAACTTAAATAAACGAAATACTGGTTTTTTTGATAACACTGATGGAAGTCTTATTTTCATCATCATTTCTGTAACCTTAGAATTTCCGACGGTAAATAATCGTTGTAGGATTGCTCGCCACAGGTTGAAAACAACTGAAAGTAGTAATTACGTCCGACACAAAGCACAAACACAGAAAGGTGGCAATTGTCACTATATTTACTGGAATATTTGAATCAGAACTTACGTTGATTAGCGGTGGTAGCCTAGTGGGTAGAACATTGGACTCGGAAGCGAGAGACCCAGGTTCGATTCCCAGTGCGTGCATGTACCTGTGACTTTATTTTCTAAATTATGTACATTTGTGAAGTAATACCACTCGCTGACGGGCTGCGTCCCACTGTAGGGCACAGGCCTTCTCTCAGAGAGAGAGTATGGGCGTAATCACCACGCGTGCCCACCGCGAATTGGCGATTTCAAGCGCTGAGGTATGTGAATAGCTCAGACACCCATATTTCCTCACGATGTTTTCCTTCAACGTTAGCGAGTGGTATTGCTACTACAACTTCACAAATGTACATACCTTAGAAGGAAAATTCATAGGTACATGCCCCCACTGGGAATCGAACCTGGGTCTCCCGCTTCCGAGTCCAATGTTCTACCCTCTAGGCTACCACCGCTTCTAAGTATTTAAATTATCGCTATTATTTCTTTGCGTAAGATTTGATATATTGACCAAAAGGTTGAAATTTGTACCACGCACTGAAATCAATAGTATCACAGTCACCTACCACCAGTGTCACGGAATCCTGAATATTGAATTGAATCACAGGCTAAATAGGAGACTAAGAATAGGTTTACTCCATTTCCTCGCGTGGATGACATAGAAGGCAACTTCCTTCCCAGGCGGAAGCAGCGTCTTCCTGAGATTCCAACCACAGACTGCGATCGCCAATCCGCCTGCCAAGCGTGGCGATTATGGCAAAACCCCTCATGGTTATGAAAGCCATAAGCGTCAAATGGGTGATGACGATGATGAGACGGGCAGGAGCTGATGTTTTCATTGATACACCTACGTGGTTGCCATAAGGCCGGAAAGTATTTTATGTTCAGAAAAACAATGGACAAAATTATTCCTAGTTTCCTACCTCAAAATAAAAAAACGGTACTACCTACTTTGTTGTCCGTCTGGCCGTTCTCGTATCTCGGGAATGCGTAGAGGTATAGAGTTTAAAATTACTCAAGTCGCTCAAGTCAAAAAAATGTATACTCAAGTCTAATTCCCTTGAAGCGGTGAAAAAATTAAACTTCTAAGTTAACGTAAAAAAAAGATACGGCCGTTTGTGCCTCAAAAAACGTAGGTACATCTCGACACTCAAGGGAATCAAAATTTATAGACAATTTGTCATTGATCTAAGACTATGAAATTTGGTAAGTCTTATAATGCAAGTCCGGGAAAAAATCCGAAAACTATTACATTTGTAATTAAATCATAAAAAATCGACTTGTACGTTCGGAAAAAACTACGAGACTTGATTGCTGAACTATTTATAATATGTAATTACCTACAAATTTGTACGGAACCGCGGTGGGCGAGTCCGGCTCGCACATGTCCGTTCTTTTTTTTTCAGCGACTTTTGTCCGAAAAAAATCCAGATATAAAACTCGGCTGACAAAAAATCCTTTATGTTTACGTGTAGCAACCAAGGTTAAATGATTTGATGAGGCTTTTCAATTGGCACATCTGACGTGGATCCAATACATAATTTAGTCCACTTTTTTGCTGACTGTACAAGACCTCCTAGGCTTAGAGTCTGGCAACCCTATCATTAAGACACATTTTTAAGAATTATAGCGCTAAATAGATCTCTTCGTAACAGATGATGTAGGCCTACAGAGGGCTAGCTCAGGGCCTTAAAGATCGTCATAAGCACCGCGGTATAAGCCAGCGGAAGAGCTAAGTAGCCGGTGCTGAAAGGGCAAGAATACAGAATGAAAACTCGTTAAAATTCTATCAGTCAACATCGACAGGCACGTAGATTGCGTTCCCTAAACTATTCAGTGGGGCATTAGGCATTCAAAACTCTATAGACTAGCTGGGCCAATACACACACTAGCCATAAATCATCAATAACAAATTCAAACGAGTTTAAAATGCAAATCGACGAGGGCGGAATAGACTCTAGATACTTCAGTGACCAAGTATGTACGTACAGAACTGCCTATGGTAAGTTTGAGTCCGGGGCGCTGCTACGTAAGTCCTCTACTGCATGGAGTTGTCTGATTTAACGTACTCCGAACTGTCAAATACATACATATTTTAACACTTTGGAGTCATCAAAATGGTTAACCCGGTAGAGCGGAAAGTCACGCGGAGTTACGTGATAGAAGGGCTGCATCTAGTCAAGTTAGAATATACGAGAACGCTAAAATGTCTCACCTTAAAACTATCTTATGCTGAGCTGAGCTTTGTATTAAATTCAATAATAAATTAAATAAAATGTTGAAAGAAATTCCACCGCGTGTGCTCATTACGAAATCGCGTACCAAAGAATAATTGTATGTTACATTGTACCTTAAAGGCTTAGCATATTTCCGTGCAGTCGCGCTTCTAAATAGAATATCCGAAGGTTATTATAGTATCAGTATAAGGTGCTTACCTTTTCTTGCACATTCCATATTAAGCTCGATACGGTAAGACTACATTCACACTTACATTCTACATTACGTTGACTGAACATAGTAAAGATTTTTTTTCGCGACCGGCGCGAGTATTTTTGCGAATATTGCGATGAATCGCAAAGCATTGAACTGTGAAATCTGGTTATCGTATTATGAAGAGAGAGATGAAGTAATTTCTTATATACCTGAATATTAAAAACTGAGGATTTAGTAAATTGGTAAAAAAGTCTACTAAGTACTAAATGAATTATTTATAACAATTTTTGATATTCCTCACTAATCGTTAATGAATCCTTTTGAGATTTATAACGTAGATAACAAACACCTTTCCGTCCATGACACATTATGAAAATTTTCCGCATTAGACGATTTGTTTTCTTTTTCCCTCCATAAAACCCCCTGAAAAAACTCAGGCGATCTAGGACAAGATTACCTGTCGAATGACGCTACAAGTGAGCTAACTAGCGCCACCAATAAAACAAAATCATATCTTCATTTACAGATCGTATTGGCATAAAGTGTACAATCTTTCAATCATGTTAACAGTGATGTTTGGGACCCACGACAGGTTACTTACCTACCTAGGATTTCGAACCTGGGACTAGAAAGCATTTATGCCAAAAACCGAGAAGTTATTTCAAATTGTAAATAGCAGGTCGGTTTCTCCCCCAAGGCTGGCAACACTTATTTGACTTCACTCAACCGATCGGTATCGGCAAACTGTGGTTGCCAGATGTTGCGATCAGCATATCTTGCTGCTTTTTAAGCATAGTAGGTAGAACTTCTATTCTTCAGATCGTCTTCTGGCTGATACCAGAAGCAACCAATCACTGGTTCTTTACTTTACTTTATTTATTAGAAAACCAACAGACAAGATAAAACATAAAAAATATAGGTTAGCATTAAAACACTTTATAAAAATCTGACACGCAAAAAGAACGAAGAAAGATAGTATACATTGACAGGTTTTTAGCGCAGTTGATCAACCTTTTATCAGAAATGTCCTGATCTAATTGGCATTATATTATTTTTGTTACACTAACCCGTGCTGAGGACAATTTTAAAAAACCTATTTAGAGGCTAAAAATTCACCCATGCCAGGACTTGAACCCGCGACCTCTGGCTACCCGTGACAGCGCTCTCCCAACTAAGCTAATGGGCAAGTGCAGGTATCGGCGAAATTTCGAACCTCTTTACAAACTTGACTGTATTACGTACAGGCAGCGACATCTGGCTGAAGTAATTTACATCACTTGCAATTGTTTCGAGATTGTCATATCATAAATCTGCCTCTGAGAGATTGCGATTTCAGGTGCTGTATCTTGTATATCTTTTAAATAGTATTTTAAAATGGGTACCTACTTAAGAATGGTCTCAGATATAAGGCCGCTTTGTTAGACCTGCCTTTTGAGGTCCACTCTCGAATTTGTCTAACAAATTGTACGTACACCTCGTTGTGTTAACGTCACTTCTTATACTCATTCATTACATTTAATCCAAATTCGTGTGTTAGCTAAAACTTGGCCACAAAGCTCTAAGAGTGCACGCTGTGGTGTAGATCCGAGGAAACTCCTAATCCAATCAGCAACTTCCGTCTGTAACGTTAAACAGTGTACAAATCAACAAACAACTATTAGACAGTCATGTAAGTACTCCTTTTCGTTCGGTAACTCGTACCTATGCCATGTATGATAAGAGTTTTGGTGGGGCAGGCAGACGGTTTGATTGTAAACTCAGTAACTATATAACTCAATGGTCAAGCGCCTAAAGGAAGACCTAAGTATGTAGTTTAAATGCGTTACTATGTATCTTTCTATATAGACAGTCTAGTCATTTCTTTTTCAGTAAAAATCTGTTAATCTAGGTACCTTCTGGCGTCAGTTGGCCAAAGTGCATACAAAAAAAATACTGACATCTGTTAACAGTAGATTAGTGAACGGACTGTACGGGAAACCGGGAGTAAACCTTTAAGCTTTCAGATGTAGCTATTGAAAGCTTGATGTTATGCAGATGAAATTTCAATTTAGTTTTTTTCTTAGAACAATAAAATAGCTGTGATACTAGGAAGTTATAATTTTTTTATAAATTATATAGACTTCTAGTATCTTACAAAACTATAAATAATGACAGTTTAAAGCCTTTATCCAGGCGGTAACTACCGCGGCTAGAGTCTTATTCTCAACAAACCCAGACCAAACCTCAGTGGAAAACATTCACTCCCCCATAGAAAATGACTAAGGCTCTATTAGCTGCGAGAATAGGCCGCAGGGTCCACGGCCCCATGTCAAGGCCTCACCGACGCTATGCAGGCATTGGCACGATCGATGACCATGCAAACTGGCTCGCACTTGTTGTTTAATGATTGATGATGGCACTGACGTAAGCGTAGTGATTGTTTTACAAGTGGACGATCAGTGTTTGTATTGCAAGCCGAGAGTGCACAAGATTAGACGGGGTCGGGACAGTTGGTAACGTAAAGCACACGCACGCATTGCTAATAGGGCGTGTACTGACATTATAAATATGTATATATAAAGAAAGAAAGAAAAACCATTTTTTTTCATTGCTACAAAAATGTATTTACATTGCGTATGTAAAAACTACAATGAGATGCTTGGGTTATAGGTATTCAGTATCAGAAATACCGGAAATATCAGTACACGCCCTATTAGCAATGCTATATAGTATATATATATATATATATATATATATATATATATATATATATATATATATATATATATATTAGTTATATTAGTAAGTATTTCTATATAATAGTACAAATGTGAAAGTTTGTGAAGATGTTTGGAACTCAATCACGCAATAACGGCTGAACGGAGTTACATCAAACTTGGCATACAGATAGACAAAAATCTGAATTGAGACATAGGATACTTGATATCCCGGTAATGCGTTCCCGTGGGGTAATATTTTATTGTTACCGTAACCTTTTTTCAAGCCAACCTCTTATTGTTATTCCAAACTCGACATTTATTTATTGCGTTGCCACGGCAACAAGAGACTTCTATTGCCTACAGTAAATGAGAAATAAATAACATACAATTTGTGGCACAGTTAAACTTATCCCTAAGAGAGGGATGACCTATAGACCGGCCAACCTAAGAATCCTGATGACGTTCCATACAACATTTATGATCTAGTGACAGTGGTTCGGACTGGATGTGCAAATTTAGGTGGTGATACCATATATTCAGCGAGCTAGCTATAGAGGCTCGGCATTCTACAATAATAAATTAGCGCTTAAAAGAGTTCATCAAGTAGCATATAACTGTAGTTCGGTTTTATTCTTTTTAAAGTCGTGCCACAATTAAAATTTACCAATACGTTATAAGGACACTAGTCGAGGTTTGGTCGTCATATGTATTGAGATATTGAGAATTAATTAATTTCTTTGGCGGTACAGCGTGGCAATGCTGCTAGCGTGCTCCGGACCTTTGGTTCAGCAGCTTTGCAGGGTGGTTTGTTAAGTTTTTATTATTTTTATTGTCCGCATTTGTTCCGTGATGTGAATGAAGCTCTTGGTGGGTATTGTATGGTGCATGTAATGTAGTATAGAATTAATTAACAAGAAATAATTACCAATTTCTTACAGGTTTCTAATTGATTTTTTATCTATTTTATATTATATTATAAATACCCACGAGTTCATTGCAATGCGGCATGTCGTTTGTAAATTAAAACTAAATTATCTTTAAATAGAAATTGCCGTTTGAGAAACAAAATACATTACTGCTTTGTAGAGGAATGGAACTCCGACGGCACCTAAGGAGAACTTTTACCACTCTCTATTTAGTGCGCAAGGTGAGTGAAAGTTATGCCGCATCACGGCACCATACGGGCCTTGGAACCAGTCACACTATCCCTTTTCAATTCGCCTAATTGACTCTACACATCCAAATTACACGAGCGATTCTCGCTTGGCAACACGGCTGAGGTAAGAATGGTTTTACATGCAAAGTGGCGCGGTGCTACGCGATAATAGCTTCCTGCGATAGCTGAATGGCCGCACTGACAGCCGCTTCGCGTTTATAAATGCTCCTTCGATTTTTGCGATACGCTGCGTTACTGATAAGTTTGGAGGGAAATTTCTTTAGTCGCGTCAGCGACTTTCGACTTTATGCCGTCGAGTTAAGGTAGCGAGAGCCGTCTCGAGCTCGACCCAGATGGCGAAACTAAAATGGTGGACAGATGGGTGTCTCACGCCAAAAATGCACAAATATTGAACATTAAAGTATGACTTTTATTCCACGCAAAAAGGTACATAAAACACAAAAATCACAAAATAAAAAAGTGTACCTATATAGTGAGCTTATTTCAGCAGAAATCTCATCCAGCCAATCCTTGATGTGGTGACACTAACATTACGTATGACTGTGAAAGAAAGAACGTTTTTACTTTCTGCTAACTGTGAGCTTTCCCTGAATCGCACCGCATAATTGCACACATTAGTATGCTTTTGGCGCTTTCACTATTGATTTTAGTTGACAAGGTATTGTTTTAACCAACCCGCAGACAGAAGGTCAACCTTTGACCCTGCAGGCGGGATTGCTCATGTTAGTGCCGCATAAGTATGAATATCGAACAAATGACGAGTTGAGCGGATGATGTCACGGTCGTCATGCTAATAGGACAATAGATCCATTACTACTACATTGAAAATTAGCTCGTTTATCGCTCCTCTGCATTTCCACTGGATTTCATAGCTTTAGCATAGCGTTGTAGCACATTTTATCAATAGTTTTAATGATGGCAGAGGAGGGTAGTGATTACTACCCTTCAAAAAAGTAGGTTCTGAGTTCGCCTATATTTTTTATGTACGTTCAGTGATAATTCCATACCAAGTTGTCCGATCGTACATTGATTTTTTTTCTTAGTAAGTAAGAAACTCGGTTGACGTGATTCATGAGAAAATTATCAAACTCTACCATCGAAGGTCTTCTTTCCATCTCGCCGCGGCACGGGAGCATCGCCGTCTGTTGAGACCACAGTGGTTGAGACGGATAGATCCTGGGCGGTGGAACTAGGCTCCAGTGGTCGAGTCCGGGGTCTTCGAAGTTCTTCCGTCGCCGGCTTACCCTCTGGGGGCACCCACGCGTTTACGCGCAGAGGTCTGCCACCCTCCTGAGGATAACAGGGACGGGGTTGTGGCCTTCCTGTATGGCCACAAATACCTTTTTTTAATTAGGACAGGTTTACACTTGACCCCAGTCACGCCTGATGGTAAACGAAGACGGGTCTAAGATGTTACGTGTTTACCTGTTAAATTCCGATTGAATCTAGTTTTAAGGACACCAAGGTTATATGTCTCTGAAAAAAGGACGACGTCAATGCGTTTCACATCTTAGCCGTTCCTAATATAAAAGAATTCGCGAATCGCTTGGTGCATATGAGCCAGTCGTCTGAATATTCGGTGGAACAAAAGGGGATGGGGGTATAAGTTCATTTAGCCCCTTCTAGGAGACGAAAAGTTAAGCGACCTTACGATGGTGCTCCAGAGGCTATTCGTCCATTCCTCATCTCCAATTACGTAGCTCGGCGCTCAATCGCGTCCAAAGCCGCAAGCTGGCACTTGGCTAAACCATCCCAAAGGTGGCTGCAGTACTCCATACATGACCAGATCTGTGCTTGTTTACCAAGCACAAAAAAACAAAGCTCCAAAAGCTGCCTTGGGGTGAAGTACTGTCTTACTTTATTGAGTACCTCTAGTTTTTTGACAGCAATTTTGGCTTTTGACTCGACCTCTTAGAGGACCATGATGGCCTTCGTAAGTCCTTCCCATCTTGGGTTTCTACCGGGGCTCTCTCCCGCTTTGCCTTCTTCCCCTAGGTAGGGGGTGACTACTGCCAAAGAGGCCCCGGGGGCTACGGGCGTGGGCTGCTGCGCTCGCTGGAGCTGTGGCCGCTGCTCCGCTGTGGCGGTCTTCTTGTGCCTCTTCCACCTTCGACGGTGAGGGGGCTTCGGCGCGTCAAGGTTGTTTGTGGCCGCCATCAATGACCCGGTTGCATCTTCCTCTCCGGCGTCCTTACTGGGAGGGTTCGTGCCGTGGTGCCCGCCCTCTTGTTCCGCGTTGCTTTTCGGAACATGCGGTACTCAGCGTTGTTTGCTGTTGGCCATGGCAGTTGGCGCACGTTGGCGGGTCCAACAGAGGGCGGGAACAGTCCCGGGCAGATTGTTCTTCCCCGCACCGCATGCAGGCTAACCACCTGTGGCATGGGTGCGATGAGTGCCGGAACTGTTGGTACCGGTAACACTGCGCGGGTCTCCTCTTCCCGCATCAGACTTCGATCTTCACCCCTGGCATGCAGAGGAGTTCATACACTTCGTAGATAACGCGGATGGGGTTTGGGGTCCTCTCTACCTGGGCAAAGAAAATGTAACCGAGCCTTCCTTGTCTTACATGGATGGGCCACCCGTACTCGAAGGTGAAGCCAAGTTCCCGAAGTTCCTCCTTTATCGCCTCGTGTTGGCTGGTAGCCCTCTGATGGCCACCTTTAGGCTCCGTTCGGCCGGCAGCGAGTAAGAAAATCAGGAGATACCGGCCGATTTCTCCAGCTCCGTGAGGTTTCGTTGGATCGTCCGGTAGGTACTCCTGATCTAACTTTAGCACGAAACGCACGCCCTTGCCAAAGGGGGTCGAGGGCTTTCCTCAGCGCCTCGAAGTGCTGGGTGCACTCCGGCAGGTTCTCCACGACCAGCGGTGGGTACCGCGACTGCTTCGCAGGCACTGAGGAGGCTGTCGGAGGCGGCGAGGCCGAGGCAAGGATGCGGATTGCGGCGGGGTGATAGCGGCGTAGCTCGGACTGACCGCCGCTGTCGTGTCCATCGGCGTGGACACGTCAAGCGGCGGCATATTCCAGACCAGAGGTCGCGCTGCATCAAACTCTTTAGTTTTTAAAGACATTTTCATTATTATCATTATGGACACAACCACACCACGACAGAGAATACAGTCAGCGCCACCGAGGGCTAAAATAAGCTATAGTTTATCTTCAGTGCGCAATGTGTAGGCGGTTTCTTTATTTTTATCGACTTGTTTAGGTCGAATATTTGGAAATTCCTTAAATGTCATATGTCAAAATCAGAGAAACTTTGTATTTAAAGTTAAATAGGACTTAAAATAGTTACAAAGGTAGATGGACACGTAAAAGATTTTTTTTAATTTGTTAGACAATTTGACTAAAGTCCGAAGAATTCTAAGTCATATTCCGCGTTCTCGCCAATGAGAACCGAAATAGGCCCGTGCGAAGCTAAAGTTATTGGGTCAAGTTATTTGTCGGGGATTATGCCATACAATTAGAAATAATTGTAAGCACATGACCAAGATGATCTAATATTGAACCCCCTCGTGCCATGAATGTAGGATATAATCTAGCTTGTCAGTATGCATAAATGATGATAATTAGCAAGCATTGTAAGCTTATTAACAGCACACGTATATAGGGCGATGATCAATCAGCCCGTAAATTCAGGTCAGTGCCAGCTATTGTTGCTGGCTGGGGAAGTGGGGAATTATTAATAATTATCCAATGAGTATCGAGGGTTTCACTGGTAAACTCACGCCTGTATTCCGGAGGGGTAGACAGACACCCTACCTTGCCAGGATTCTAATAAACCACTTTTGCTTCACATCATTAGTCGCTGCATGGACGCACGCTTGTTATTTATTAAATCAAGAAAGAAAGAAAGAGAGGATTACATTTATTGGGACAAATTAACACATCACAAGAAAAAAAGGCATAACAAGTAACTTAAACAAGTACAAAGGAAAAACAAGTAAGATAAATACAAGCATGTGACTCAGCATTGTGCTGAGGGTGTGAGTCCGCTGTGAGCGCTGCTTTTCAGTCCATCTAGATGGGGGCCTTCCCACGGTGCATCGTCCGGTCAGCGGTCGCCAGGTCAGAACTTTTTTGCCCCAACAGCCATCAGTTCTCCGAGCTATGTGCCCCGCCCACTACCACTTCAAATGAGCAATTCTTCGAGCTATATCAGTAACTCGGATTCTTCTGCGGATCTCCTCATTCCTGATTCGATCGCGCAGTGAAACTCCTAACATAGCTAAAACTTATGATACCAAAATGTTTAAAAATTCCTAATCAAGATTTTTGTTTTAAAATCTCCTGAATGAACTGCATTAGCATGTAAGCACTGTTTTTGAAACGCTAATTTGAAATTACAAATAAATAGGTAATAAAACAATAGCACTCGAAACCCTTTTCGATGTAGTGTACTGAAATACCACTAACATAAGTGCGTGGAAATAGAAGATTACGTTTACTATTTCGGAATGGGAGCAGGGTTGCCAGATTCCGAATTTTATTTTATACAGGCTCCTTAAAAATTGATAATGTCTAACCTAAATGTTGCTACTTTCCCGTGGAAAAATATATTGTTAAATGCAATAAAATAATAATTTCCACCCAACACAATCACTTGACCTGGTCCCAAACTAGAATACCCTATGCCATGGTAACCAGTGTGTGTTACTAACCAGTGTGTGTTACCAGTGATGACTTATGGCACTGAAACGTGGTCTCTCACTATGGGCCTCATAAGAAGGCTCAAGGTCACGCAACGAGCTATGGAAAGGGCTATGCTCGGAATTTCTCTACGAGACCGAATCAGAAATGATGAAATCCGTAGGCGAACGAAAGTCGTCGCCATAGCCCAGCGGATTAGTAAGTTGAAGTGGCAGTGGGCAGGGCACATAGCACGCTGAAGTGATGGCCGATGGGGCCAAAAAGTTCTGGAATGGACACCACATATCGGCAAGCGCAGCGTAGGACAACCAGCCACAAGATGGACAGATGACCTCATCCAAGTGGCAGGAAGGCGCTGGATGCAGGCCGCTTCCAACCGGTCTTTTTGGAAATCCATGGAGGAGATGTCCAGCAGTGGACCTCTTGTGGCTGAATGATGATGATGATGATGATGGTAACCAGGCAATTACAGCACAAACATGGAAATACACCCAGACTAAGGCCAGGTGTACAAATGTACGGCTGCCCCCAGTTGGATTCGAACCCACGACCTCTAGCATGGTAATCAGACGTGATACCACTGGACCAACGAGGCAGTCAAATAAACTCCCTCTAATGAAAATATATCAGACACCAAAATAATTTCCGTCGCTAAGTCCTAGATTATTGAAGCTGGGCTGTAAATTCTCTATCTATCACATTTATGTTGACGTTTTGCAAAATGTTTTATAAAAGTTTTTATTTTCATTGTGGCGCCAGTTAGCTTCGGGCTCTTAAAATGTGTTACCCAATCTCATGAGTTCATAGCTCAGTAGTATTAAGATTGTGTCAAGATCTGGATACGGAGGATCTGGGTTCGGTGTCTTACTATTAATTTAGTAATTAGTTCATAAAAGATTTATTTTAATATGAAAGTAATAATTTTAAAGATGACTTGACTTGGACAAGTAATCATAATGTCAAACCTTCATCTGGTTATCACCGCACAGATTTAAGTCCAGTGTGGTAATCAACGCAAACCATGCTTTTAATGTCTTTCTTTTTAATAAAACATTTTGAATTTGTATTATAGTTACTATCCGTAAAATTCTTCACCGAATCTTTTTTTAAAGATCATAACTTGTATTAGAAAACGGCCTTTTAAGGGATGTAAACCCCGTTTTTAACTTAAATAACTAAACATATCGTACTTTCGGCTTATAATGTCGAACAAATATTGAAAAATAAACTTAATTAATCATCCTGAAACGCTTACAAACGATGTTTAAAAACCATGTCATCTTCTTTGCAATACCTATATCCTCTACCTTTGAGTTATTTTTCTAGGCGGGGCTTCAATTAGGATGAAATACACTAGATTGGTACTTCGAACTGCATGGAACTACTCATAGGATTAAAAATTCATTGTAAATTACCTTCTTGTAGGTAAGGGTGACTTTCAATTCGTGCGTGTGTAGCCTAGTGGGTAGAACATCGGACTCGGAAGCGAGAGACCCAGGTTCGATCCCAAGTGCGGGCATGTACATACGAGTATGACTTGGTTTTTCTAAGTTATGTACATTGTGAAGTTATAGTAGCAATACCACACGCTAACGGCAAAATATGCTTCGAGCGTCTTATGGTCGGCGCCAGTCAACTCAATTGTTCTTGTAATTGTGACGACAGACTCTTATCTAAACATTTGACACATTGGAAAACTTTTTTTTTTGACACATTGGAAAACTTTTTTTTTTTGACACATTGGAAAACTTTTTTAAAGTTTTTAAAGTACTTCCTATGACTTTTAATTTGGATTCACAGTTTCGAGCCACAGATCATAAATCACTACAAATAGTTTATTGCTGAAAAATCATAAATAATACTGTTTGAAAAAACCGGCCAAGTGCGAGTCGGACTCGCGCACCGAGGGTTCCGTACAAACCTGCAAGGTTTACAAAGTTCGTTCATTACGACAATCGAGTCATAACTATGGTATTTTTATATGAATTTCAACTTGATAGCTCTACGCGTTCATGAGGAAAAAAGTAATAAGTTTATATTTATTAAAAAATATATATTTTGTAATGTAACTAAAAATTTAAGGTTTTCGGAATTTTTCCTTTATGTGTGCTATAAAACGTTGCTTCATGCCAAATTTCAAGATTCTAGGTCGACTGGAAGTACCCTTTAGGTTTTGATTCCCTTGCGAGTACTTGCGAGTTTCAAAATATGCAGCTTAAATTGCTGTTTCTTTTGATTGCGTTGACATAGAAGTTAGATTTTGTTACAGCTTAAAGGTATTATAGACCTGAGTATTTGGTATGAATTTCAATTTAATAACTCTACGCGTTTATGAGGAAATGGTAGTAAGTTTAAAATTATTAAAAAAATATATATTATGTGATGTAACTAAAAATTTATGGTTTTCGTAATTTTTCCTTTATCTATGCTATAAGACGTTGCTTCGTACCAAATTTCAAGATTCTGAGTTCACGGGAAGCACCCTGTAGGTTTTGATTCCCTTGCAAGTGTCGAAAATTTGCGGCATAAACGGCTGTATCTTTTGATTGCGTTGGCTTAGAAGTTTGATTTTTTCACAGCTTCAAGGGACAGTAGACCTGAGTAATTGATATAAATTTCAGCTTCATACCTCCACGCGTTCCTGAGAAAAAGGGTCTTGACAGACGGACGGACGGACGGACAAACGGACAACAAAGTGATCCTATAAGGGTTCCGTTTTTTCCTTTTGAGGTACGGAACCCTAAAAATCAGAAAAATCATAAATAATAATACAAAGTCAATTAACCCAGAGATTAACGAGTAGGAAATAGGTATAGTAGGAATATACGCATTGCAGTTTTATGAAACGCGGCCCTGAGATTTTTCTTTTTATTTTTTTTAAGTAGGCAGTCAACCTTTGTAAATTCTCATATAAAACGTACACGATTCTAATTTTTCTCGCATGTCATAGAGAGCTAGAAAAATATCGTAACGTAGTAAATTTCTCGTACGTCTGGCAACGCTGGAATGGACCAATTCATGAATTATTCACGGAACTTTGTAGCGTTTCCGAATGCCCCGAATTGTTGCGTAACTGGATTAAATTCAACCGAGAGCCTTCCAATAGGAGGATAGGAGAGTATGGGAAACTACGTCGAGTCTTCACATCGCCAATCCCACAGAGTCTCAAGACGAAAGTCTTCAATCAGTGCGTCCTACCCGTCATGACATATGGTGCCGAAACGTGGACACTCACGGTGGGGCTGGTCCACAAATTTAAAGTCGCTCAGCGTGCTATGGAAAGGGCTATGCTCGGGGTTTCTCTGAAAGATCGAATTCGAAACGAGGTGATCCGACAGAAAACCAAAGTCACCGACATAGCCCACCGAATTAGCATGCTGAAGTGGCAGTGGGCCGGCCATATCATCCGAAGAACTGATAACCGATGGGGTAGACGAGTTCTTGAGTGGAGACCGCGGATCGGTAAACGTAGTGTGGGACGTCCTCAGACTCGGTGGAGCGATGATCTTCGCAAGGCGGCGGGCAAGAGCTGGATGAGAGTAGCCGAGGACCGTGCTCAGTGGCGTGCTATAGAAGAGGCCTATGTCCAGCAGTGGACAAGCATAGGCTGATGATGATGATGATGATGATGAGAGGAGACAGGTTGTGTGTGACTGACTGACAAATACTTAGAGTAATTAGAGTGAGTGAAGTAGAGTGGTTCCGTTCCAAGAGTTCGTATTTTCATCAGGTTTACAAAACCTAAGTGAGTCTCGCATCACAAGTAGAGTCGGTAGCACATCCACCTTTGCATCGGTGCACTCTGCTCCGTTGAGTTACGGGTGACTTTGGAACTAAAACTCAAAAGTTGGTGTGCCGTCGACTGTCCAAGGCACATTCATAACGCCAGGTTATTTCGGTACTATTCGGTAGTTTTTACAGGCGTGGCACGAAGGTGGCATTCTGCTGCCTACGGCCGCCGCGCCACTTCCTTTGCCTGACGTTAAACTGACAGAACTTTACTTGCAGCGGAAAAGAAAGCCGTGTTGATTTAGCTAAAGGGGTTAATTTTATTTCGTTTAAAGCTTCCACTTGGATATAAAGGATGAAACATAATAGGACGTTCTACCTACTATTTAATACGATAAAACAACTTTTGCTGAAGGGAAAACTTTGAAGGCGAGAAAATCTTTCAGCTGTTCCATAAGTACGGTGTATTATAGGTAACTGACTCAGCAAACGTCGTTTTGCCATATTAATAAATTAGCCTACGACTTATTCTCAGATCTACCAAATATACACAAAAGTTTCATAAAAATCGGTGAAGCCACTTTGATGGAGATCGATAATAAAGACTGATACGAGATTTTTGTATATTAGATTTATTCGTATTTACGATTAGATGTATTTCAGATGTAAACGAGGACTTTATTACACCCTGTAAAAAATATGAGTAGAAATATTAATACTTGCTTATACTTTGCACGGACAACCTCGGTCGAAATTTCAATTAGTCGATAGCAGGTTCCCCTTAAAATTTTGTCGTAAAGTCGCCTGTAACGCAACTGAATAGAGTGCGATATTGTGCGTCTCCTCTCATAATACCGAACCAGATGTTGTCTTTTATCGTACAATGGTAAATACGCAGTGGTATCAATTCTTGTATTGGAGAACTTGCACAAAATAATGTTTTGTTGTCAATGGATTGGGCACGTTAAAAGATAAATTATTATCTTAAATTACATTACATTAAAACCTTCGTTCCCTGGGATGGGAATGGGACCCCTTTTTAGGGTTCCGTAGTCGACAAGGAACCCTTAAACTTTCGCCATGTCCGTCCGTCTGCCTGTCTCAGAGCCGATTAGTGAAGCTGAAATTTGGCATAGACATACAATACATTAATATGTATGTGATTAATATCACGCCGACAAAATAAAAAAAAAATCATAAAAAACAATATTTTAGGGTACACCTAATTTAGGGATGCAATTTTTTTCTTGCCTAAAGTGTGGAGTGCGGTTGGATTGGTCATTTAAAAATATTGTGGGCCTTCCAACACCCTCATTTTTAATTTAAATATTCAGTTTTAAAGCTTAATATTTCGCCGTTTGCAAAATCCCCCCACTCTCCTAGCTAAACGGTTGATTGAAAAAAATCAGAGTAATAGCACATATATAAACATAAACATAAACATTTACATACAGGCACATACATTGCGTCTGGCCCCACACTAGGATACCCTGTGTTGTGGGAACCAGAAACAACGACATCACAAACATGTAAACATCCAAGACCTGGGGTTTTTTAGTGTATGCAGATGCACTACCGCTGCGCCACGAGGTCGTCTTAAGAGAAAAACTATCACGGCTTAATGCGTTAACGAGTAATAGACGACCAACTTTTAAAAGGAAAACTTCGTACAAAATCCATTGAAAATTATGTTGATGAATTGTTTAGTTCGCAAAGCAGATAAAACCCCCTCTTTCTACGGAACCCTACACTGCGCGTGGTCCGACACGCAGTTGGACAGTTTTTTCGTTTTGTTTTTGTTGTATGTAGGGTTTATTTTCTAGTGCCTGTTTGGTATATAAACAGTATCTAGTGGCTTAACGTCACTATTATTTATGTGCTTGTTTACGTGGCAAGAAATGCCATTCAGATTAAATTACGACCTAACAAAAGGTCAAAGCTAGCGCCTAAATTGTTTTTGTTCTAAGCCTAGGCCTTGTTTTCACGGACATATTACGTAGGTACCTATCTATGTACCCTGGTGATGTGTCAAAACTAGGTAGGTATGTACCTATTCGTTAGTGTCTTTTAGGTTCATCAAAGTTAGCACTTATAATAAGCATTGATAAGATATGCTAGTTCTGTACAGAAAGGTGGACTAGTTTTATGTAACCAACAGACACGGTACAAAACAAAACGCTACATGAACATGTTACAATATAAGGCTCAATTAAAATACTTATGACATTAAAATACCTACAAAAAATCAATATAGGTACGACTTTACACGATAGGTGAATCACGCAATTTTGCATTAATAATAGTTAGGTTAACCTGCTAGATAAGATAGAATTTCTGATAAAATCAAATATAGGTATAACAATGTATCCCGTATCATCCTAGTGATCTATTTTTGGATCGGTCAATTTAATATTTTTTTCTTGAACTACGTGATTCGACACATATTATTTTTCTGTGACGCCTTATAATGTATGAAGCTTTCATCAGTTTTTGATTACCCTCGTAAAGTAATTTTTTTACGCATCTACTCCCTTATTGGAAACTGTTTAGAATTCGACGAAGAAACGTAATCTCGTACAAGTAGCTGGATTTTTTCTTGAACTCCGATTTAAAAATACTATTGGAATGTTGTTTTATACAGCCTATATGCGTCCCACTGTGGGGCACGGACCTTCTCTCAGGAAGAGAGTGTGGGCTTGGTCACCGCGCGTACCCGCCGCGGATTGGCGATTTCAGGCGCTGAGGTGTGTGAATAGCTCAGACACTCAGGTTTTCTCACGATGTTTTCCTTCACCGTTAGCGAGTGGTATTGCTACTATAACTTCACAAATGTAGATAACTTGGAAAACGGACTCATGGGTGCATGCCTGCACCTGGCATGCAATCGAAGCTGGGTCTCTCGATTCCGAGTCCAATGGTCTACTCACTAGGCAACCAGTGCTGCTATTTTGGTTCGGTAAATGGTTTTATTTATAATTTTTTCCTGAGTTTTTCTATGTCTTCTCTTGTATAAAAGCGGTGTTTGAACCTAAGTTTGACGCAAGTTCCCTATTGTGCACCCTTTGGAGTGTTGTTGACTGAGCGCTTTGTAATTTTTTGACATTTACCTTCCTCCTACTTTATTTTATCGTGTAACCTAAATAATTTGTGTATCGTTTGGTTATCTTGTCCTGTGCTACATATATATAATAAAATGTTAGCTGAGTAACTCGTCCAAGTTTAATTTCGTAAACTGTGATCATGCTGTGTACACATGATTTGGAGATTAGTTTGGATCTTACATAGTAATTGATGTTATCTTGATGATGTAATGGCTAATATCTGTTTTGTGTGCCTAATAAATAAAAAAAAAAAAAAAAAAAAAAAATCATTTATTCATATTTTTATTCTTATAAATCCTTATTTTTTTCAACTATACAGTTATGTACTCATACCTCTTTCTAATCTCCTCGAGGGTAAATGTTAACTACCTACTGAAGTAGGAGAATTTGACCCAAAGTTCCTAAGAACCTTTCAGAAAAAGAACTCTCATTTCACTGGAGTAGGTACCTGGAGTAGGTACCTCCTTGAAATATTTTCGGTTAACGAAGTGGGGTAAGGCAAGGTAAGTTCCTAAGTACCTAAGTTCCTTAGGGAGAGATTAGTTACTGACCCAGGTCTCCGTAAAGTTCTGTTTAGAAAATCCTACTATCTATACAGGGTGGGCAATTAAATCAGAAATCAATCATTTATTTCAACGTAAAGAATTTACACTTTGTTTGCTGAATGTCCATGTACTGTGTTACTTTATTAGCCGCTGCCTTCGGGCCGTATTTGTAGTGGAGAAAAAGGCACCGGAAAAAAACTCTGCTCTCACCATCTTTTCTCAAATCATCTTAAACTAAATACATCAAAGCCTATATGATATGATTCCTTGATTGCCATTAATAACTTTAAAAGCCATAATAATACTTCTTACAAAAGTAGGAAGAACATTAATGATGCGGCCCGATACACGAACAGCACCCGTTCACGAGCATAACGCAGGGTTCAGGCATCACCAGTCTCAACCATTTTAGAGGGAGATAGGTGACCCGGCCACCACACCACCATTCGAATGACCTTTAGCAAACCTGCAGATTTTGTTCTTGTCAGTTATAAAATGTGTGATATCGTTATTAATATGCGATCACACATTTGTAAAAGTAAACAAATATATAATATTAATAATTAAATAACAATAAAATCGGAGTGGAATTTACTACCAAGGGCTTAAATCGTTCATTCGTTCAGTTTTGCTGGTGTTATGCTAACCATAGCATACACCACTAAAGTATGCTGAGGTGGAGCCCTTTTTTTGTTGTCACAGAGGCACCTGAGGCGTTTGAGGTCCGAGGTGGCTGGGTGCCATACATTACTGTATGGTACCCGGCTGCCTTTGACTCTATATGCCTCACATGTTCTCTTCACGATTGTTTTGTTTTATCTCTGTTTTGTTGACGTTCGTGTCTTTTGTTTGTGTACCTTTATGTTTACTTTGTGTTTCTGTGACAATTTAAATAAATATCCTCTTTCTTCTTTCTTTCTTTCTTTCTTTCTTTCTTTCATATACTCGTCCTATTCTGTAAAAGGTTTTTTTACATAGCTACTCTTTAATTAATGTTTTAAATTAAATTTCAGACAAACATTCTATCCTTTCTATCATATTCTGGAATTCTGGTGTTGAAAAACAAATCAATACAAATTATTATAATCTAATGATTTGATAATATTTTGTTTTGTTATCTTCTTCACATATACTGAACTTACATGTGTGTACCGTTTTTGTGGCAGTCTATCCTGTATGACCTACATCATAGAGCAGCTGATAATGTCATTGCGATCTTTTTTGTTATTATTTTATTTTTTGTAATTTTAAGTTGCGAGTGTGAAATACTTTATGCATTAGGAAACTTAAATTAATAATGATTACCTCTGCTATTAAATATTATTATGTTATACTTAGCCTTTTTGAGCGAAATATTGAAGAGGATGTAATACGCCTAGACTATGCTTGTGTGGTAATTAATAGTGTCTCTGTTGAAAAAAACTGTATTAAACAATTTAATTTAGCCACCGTTAAAAATCGAGTGGAAGTGAAGGAGCAACAAAGTGGGCGCTTTGCTCGTTACAAGTGTGTAATTAAATCATTATGAAAATTAGTCGTTATTTGCATGAACATGAGATTTATTTTTAAAAACACACTAAGTTCACGTGCTAGGCTTGACGGGTATCGAGTTGAGATTAAAGGAGCATTGTGATTAACAAGAATTTTAACAGAAATAGGAAGCTCAAAACGAGAACTTCGGATTAACTCAGGTTCAGCTAGTGGTTCTTTATAAGCTCATATGCATCCCGGAGGGGTAGGCTGAGCCCAGGGTTTGCTTCTTGTGACGATCCTGACAAACCTTTTTCGCTTCAACAACATTAATTAGTCGTTACATGCGCGCTCGCAGGATTCGCGTACTTTTTATCTGGCCCTTCCTACCTTATACTTCCCTTATTTCGTTGAAGTGTGTCTGCGTGGGACGTCTCTTACCACAGAATATAATTTATTTAAATAATTTGCATGAACTAGCAGGGTGATACGCTACATGTAAAGTTACTGGGTTCTCAAATAAATATAACAGTGATCCCCTAACTAACTTTGCTTAAGGGATTCCACGTAATAATACTAGAGCCACCAATGGCAAAAAAAAAAACATAACCGGAAACCTAGGATGACGGACCTGAGACTAGATATCATTTATGCCCAAAACGGCCATTTTTGGCGTTAATGCTATCTAAGGCCTAGTTTTTTGCCTGAGGTTCACGGCCACGAAAATCAAATCCAATCGTCCTGAAAATCACTATGAACATGATTGAGAAATTTTTGTAAAAATTTATATGGGTGCTCTCCGCATATTTGGCGGCAACATTAGTGTTTTCCTACTTTTATAAGAATAGTAACCAATGTTTGAGCATTGCATTGTATTGATAAGGTACACGTGGCATGGGATGTTGTTAGGTAGGTACTGTAGATAGCTAGATAGAATATTCTTTATTGTATGTACACCAGGAATTACATATGAGAATTTAACAATAATATAGTACAGTACAATTGGCGGCCTTATTACTAAAAGTAATTTCTACCAGACAACCATTGACGGAAAAAAATGAGAAGCTAAATGACGGGTAGTCGGTGCAACTAAACAATACTAAGAAATATATTTATATATTTAATACACATACATAAACGGTACATAAATATGAGATAAATATAGAATAAACATATTTATATAATAGTACATTACGATACTAGTGCGAAAAGTAGGAAATTCGCAACGAGTGGCGATAAATTAAAACACGACCGAAGGGAGTGTTTTATATCGACACGAGTTACGAATTACCTATTCGCACGTGTATCGTACAACGTTTTATAGTACATATGGCCCTTTGAAGTTTCGACATAGGCACGTAAAGTGCTCATTATCGCACTAGTGCGGTAATGTAGCACCATATGTACTATAAAAATTATTATATGAAGGGAGGAGATGAACGAAAAATATACCTACATACTACTAGGAATAGATTTCACCAGAAAGAAAAAATAAATAAATAAATAAAAAAACCAAACTTAAACTAAGGCAACGTAATATTTTTGAACCCTGCTTTTAAATATTGTTAGGGACGATGAAAATCTTACGGCTAAAGGCAGATCATTCCACAGGCGGACAGCTGTGATAGTAAAGGAATTGCTGAAGAACCTTGTCGAATGACTCGGTGTCTTCAGCAATCGATTATGAGCTGATCGCAAAGTCCGGCCGTGCGTAACACTCAAAAACTCAAAGCGATTGTACCAACTTGTGTATGGTTTAAGATGATTATATTGAGAAAAGATGGCCAGAGTGGAGTTTTTTTTGCTGTCTTTTTCTCCACTACAACTCGACTCGGAAACAGCGGATAATATTGTACATG
Source organism: Yponomeuta evonymella (assembly GCA_963969515.1). Classification (NCBI taxonomy): domain Eukaryota; kingdom Metazoa; phylum Arthropoda; class Insecta; order Lepidoptera; family Yponomeutidae; genus Yponomeuta; species Yponomeuta evonymella. The sequence continues at coordinate 5,928,917 of OZ018354.1, forward strand.
AACATTTAACAGACAGAATGTAAATTCTTTACGTTGAAATCATTTTTTTTTTTCAAATTTAAATCAAATTTCTGTTTAAGATTTTTTAGGTTTCCGTGCCCGAAGGAAATCCTAAATGAATGGGACCGTATTACTAAGACCTCACTGTCTATCTGTCTGTCCGTCCGTCATTCGGTCACCAGGCTGGTGACAGACAGACTGACGGCTCTTATGAACAGTGATAGATAGGCAGTTGCAATTTTCACAGATGATGTATTTCTGTTGCCGCTATAACTATAAATACAAATAGAATAAAATAAATATTTCAGGGGGGCTCTCATACAATAAACGTTGTCTAAGGACAACGCTCGCCATCTAGCGTCCATCTATGTAACCTTCACAGCGCCGATGCCATGTCGTTAAATGTCAATGTTAAACGCTTCTTGTTGGTTTTGTGGCGAGCACATGTCAACTCTGCGCGCGCACTGTAAACTCCGATATTCCTGCATCGCGCAAGCGAAATGTTTTACATGATATACCATAAATATAAACTCCGACGAACATCAGTCGGACCGGCCGTCCCCAGGCATACGATCTACCTGGCGGGAAATTTTCCTTTACAGTGGAAGAGCACGATCACCCGCTCTTCCCTATTTCTACAAATGGCGCTATTATATTGTATAGATAATGGTACGGAACTATTTGTGCCTGAGTCCGACTCGCACTTGGCCGGTTTTTCATTCGTGGCGCTAGTGTTACTGCGTGAAGCCCCTTTAAGCACTCACAGATTAAGTTATTAGATCTTTAAGGCAGTTCAACCATTATCTATTGTATTCTCCTCTACTCTTCTCTACTCTGCTCTACTGTAACCTACTTTGCCCACGAAGCTGTGGGGATCAGTAAAACGAATTTAATACATTTGGTACAGTAAAGTTGCTTTGCTTTTATTCTTGACTGTACAGGGCAAAACAATACCGTGTAGACTTAGGCTGAATTTAGTCTCACGCCGACCGCACGCGCACCGTCGGCGCTGATGGTCGAGATATATGAACTTCTAGAAAGCGTTTTTGAATGACGCGTAGCTATCAGCGCGCACGGTGGTCAGCGCTGATGGCTGCGCGGCCGTACGCGTCGCGCGTCGGCGCCGCGTAGCTGTCAGCGCTGACGATCGCTAGAGCGCCTCTGCTTTCAGTGAGCGTTGTAGTGTCGAACGGAGCGGACGTCGTCAGCGTGTACAGTCATGGCGTATAGGCACAAGTCGTAAGCTGCAAACCAGTTTATCGTGTATCTTTGCCAGTAATTCGTCAAAAGTTCTTGTTGACATTCGAAAGTAATTAAAGAATTTACTTTCGTCAGCCCTCAAAGTGCCATATAACAAGACAAAGTCTCCTGCAACGGCTCTTTGCTCAATCAATGGATGAACATGGAGTCTTCGTCGTCGCCGGTTTTTTTTTTTGAGATAGGTAGTACAAAGCAGCAATAACTAATACACTCCGCATTTTGGTCTTCGTTTGTACAGTAAGGCGGTCAGTACCTACGATACTGAAACGAGCCACGCTGAGCCTCAGCGCTGATGAACTACGCGCTGATCTATGAGCGCTGACGGAGAGCGTGAGACTAAATTCAGCATTATTCTAATTAGTTGCACGAAAAACCGTAAAATAACATTTGAAGCACGTTTTCTTTTGACTCTAATTTATTTGCATAATTTTCTACCTCTTTATTTAAAAAGAGGTATTTTGTGGCAGTACTCACGAAAAGAGCTTTTTCTTTTCTGATATATGCTCCATTTCCAAGTCAGCGACCATATCCCTGTTTGTAGTTTCACCTCCGTTCCGTCATAAGAAATGTGTATTTAAGAGGCTCTAACACTAGCGCCACCGAGGAAAAAAATCATATCTTTTTTTACAAATTGAATTTGCAAAAAGTGTATCAATCATGTTAATAGTTAATTTTAAGACCCATGGCCGTGAAACTAAGGCAAAAAACCTAGAACTAGTTAACATTTACGCCGTTTTTGGCACAAATAATATATTGTCCCAGGTTCGTGGTCCTGGCTTCCTTTTCGTATGTCTTAAAAATCACTGTTAACATGATATAGAGATTGTACAGCCACTTTTTGCAAATACGATAAAAGTAAAAGATTTTTTTTTATTTCATCGGTGGCGCTAGTTAGCCCGCTGGATCCCCTTAATCATTTGTCGCCGGTTTTGGTGTTGAAAATTTTACTAAGTAAATACTAACTTAAAAAAATTATCTGTTTGTGTCGTTTTAGGGTTCCGCAGTCGACAAGGAAAATTAATTTTATGTAGTTGTTAGTTCTAACAGGTCAAAAACCCCTCCTTCTACAGAACCCCACACTGCGCGCGACCCGACACGCACTTGGCCGGTTTTTTATTGAGAAACTTGTTTTTCTCAATACAGAAACCGCTGTTTAATCCTCACCATTTTAATCACGGCTTAAGGCTGGGTTCTCAGAGCGTGCGGATTTGTATGGGACTTATTGCGCTGCGCGAGTGAATAGTCGGGGGTAAATAGGCATTTTTGAAATTACAGAAATACAAATCCTATTAATAGAATTTTGAAGACCGACGTCACCAACACAGAATGATGGTAATTTTGGTACATTTTTGTTATTCAAAACTCAGCAGAGTTCAAATAAAAACATATATAGTGATAATTTAGACTCATGTTCGCGATTATTTTTGATGCTATGAAGTTTAAAATACCCTAAAAATAATGACCGTCGGCCCTAGATATGACATTGAAAGGTAATATATTATTTATTGTTATGAAAACCACGAAGGAGGCCTATGTCCTGCAGTAGGCGTCAAATGACTGACGATGATGATGACAGTCAAATAAACAAAGTTAATGTTGCAGAATTTTAGAGTTCTAGTCTAGCAACAATAAATAAAAAGATATACTTAATGCTAAATAAAAACTAAGTAGAGATAGATAGATAGAGATAGAGAACACTTTATTGCACAACCAGGTGAAAGATATTCATCATCATCAACCCATTATGTCCCCACCGAGGGGCACGGGTCTCTTCCCTGAGGAAGGTATAGGCCATACTCCACGGGGGCCAAGTCCGGATTGGTGGAGGCTTGTAGACTAGTGGCTCGTCTACTGTCAGAAGTTGTCAAGCCGCCCTAAGGCCTCTGACTTGGCTTAACGACTGCCATCCATCGACGGCAGCCGGCACCAACAGCTTAACGTGCCTTGCGAAGCACGGAACCGCTCGGAAAAATGCCACTAGCGTTAGGCATAGACGGCGACCCATCCATGCACTGAACGCGCCCTGTGTTGCTTAACCTTCGTGATCGTTTTAAGATCACTCAGGCAGCCGGGGCTACGAGCGATTCTGAAAGATATTACAAATAGTTTATTATTTCTAAGTAGTGATATACAATTGGCGGTCTTATCGCTTAGAGCGATCAATTCCAGACAACCTTTGGATGGAGTGGATTGCAGCAAGAATATAGTCGGTAGATGGATGTACAAAAAAAGAGAATCTGAAATATAATGCTATGTGAAGTAACAAATATGTATAGCGAGAGATTACAAGAATATAAGTACTTATAATTACATAGAGCTAAACGGAACTACTTTTTTTCGTCTTGGGACCGGCGATTGTAATTTTGTGAATAATGCGATATACACATTTAAACTTGGATTTAGGAGCAAGGAGCGACAAATAACTCAGAATAAATAATTATGTTATGAGTTTTAAAATACTTTTAAATATAATCTCTCATGGTTTTCCAAGCCCACCGTAACCTGCGTCGCCCGGTCCGCGGTCGCCAGGTCAGACCTTTTCCGCCCAACGGCCATCAGTTCTCCGAGCTATGAGCCCCGCCCACTGTCACTTTAACGGAACAATTCTTTGAACTATATAGTATTTCGGGTTAGGTTAGGTTTAATTATTCAATTACCATAAAGAAAGCAACAGAAGATACAAGTAATTTAAAATTATTTAGTTTAGAACCTGATAAACATCATTTTATCCATATAGTACAGACATAATGACTTAGCAGTAATTGGGTATTTCTCCAGAAGAGGCAAAAATGGCTGACTTCGGTGGTCGTTTTTTTTTTTTCGTCTTTCGGGAATTTTATCGATTGTTTTGGATAAAGGGCTAAAAACAATAAATCATGATATATTTTGGGTACCCAGATTCTCGGTTATAAAACGAAATATTTAAATCACCGAAATCAGACTACACCGAAATCAGAAAACTATACACCGGAATCAGACTACCAGCACCGAAATCAGAAAAACTAACACCGAAATCTGACTACCTGCACCGATATCAGATTGTAAGCATCGACATCAGGAAATAATTCACTGGAATCAGAAAAAGACCAGAGAATCATTTAACGTGCCAAAGTCACAATTTGATACCAGTAATGTTAGGCATTGTCTAGTAATTAAAAGAGGATATAATAAATAAAAATCGGGCAGATATAATCAATCAACTTGTTTATTGTAATTCTCATACATTATTAAGCTCTAAAGTACCTACTTCTTTTACCTAAAATCACATTTTTTCAGTCAGTTTTTCTCATCTGTCAGTCTGTCAGCTCGTCATGCAAGCGCTAAAAATCTAACACGAATTGCGTGAGTAGGTAACTATTTCTAGCTAACTATTCTAGAACGTAAAATAATAATCCTTCCAAAAAAAAGTGGCAAAATTTTATCAAAACTCGCAATAAAGTCAAACTATACATTTTTGTCTCAGTGTAGCCTTGTTTTTATAAAGTGACTACACCAAAAACAAAAAGCAATTCGAGACACCCTTTATTTGGTTTTAACATGGCATAATTAGTTATGAAAGAGATAAATTATTTTAACAAAATTACACATACTATGCGAATTTTACTTCCGGACTTTATTTTATTCCATTTTAACGTTTTTTTTCATGAAAAGCGAATTTAACATTACTCAACTTTAAATGCCATAAAATGGAATAAAGTAGGTAAAATGTGTTTAATAATAATCAAATAAAAATTCTACAAACAAAACTTTCCTTAAACTTAAATCAGTCTTATGAACATATTTGTTTAACATTGTCGATAACCTTATTATAAAATTTACTTAGCAAAATAGTCTTTTGGACTTATTCAACACAAAATGTTGTGTAAACATTCAAAGATATGTTTTTATTATATTTTTTTATGCTACGGTTTGTACTTGTCAATAATAGTAATTGAGATAATAAAAAAATCGACAAACATAACTTTCCATAAATGTTTTTCAGACTTAAATCAGTCTTCGGAAAATAATAGGGGTTAAAGTATGAAATTGCCGTTTTATTGCAATAGGTTCTTTGAATTGACATAGAATCTTCATGGTTTGAGGTTTTCGAATGAAACTTTTTTCAAATGATTTCTATGATGTTCTTTTTTTAAAAAATGTGAAACATTTGAATATCGACTTTCAATTGTTTTTGTTATTCAATTTAGACAAGAAAGATGGATACTGCGAAAATTCGAGTGATTTTTGAATACGAGTTCCGACGCGGAACTAACGCGGCAGAAACAGCCCGCAATATCAATGCTGCGTTTGGAGAGGGGTCTACTAATGAACGCGCCGTGCGATTTTGGTTTAAACGCTTTCGTGATGGAAATTTCGACTTAAAGAACGAGCCACGAGGAAGACCGCCCACACAGGTGAATAACGATGAATTAAGAGAGATAGTGGAAGCCGACCCTAGTCAAACTACCCAGGAATTAGCGGCATGGTTTAACGTTACCTTACCCACAATATTGACTCACTTGCGTTAAATCAATAAAATAAAAAAATACGAAAACGATCTTCACCATTATTGCTCCACGACAACGCGAGACCTCACACAGCACGAGAAACCATTTTGACCCTTCAGGAACTGCAGTTAGAAACCATTCGTCATCCTCCGTATTCACCAGACCTTGCTCCAACGGACTACCATTTTTTTCGTGATTTGGACAATTATCTACGTGACAAGAAGTTTTCTTCCCAGGAGGCAGTACAAAATGCTTTCACACAGTTTGTGCAGGCTAGATCGTCGGAGTTCTATCGCAAAGGCATTAATGACCTTCCCATTAGATGGCAGCAATGTATAGATAATAATGGCAACTATTTTGATTAAATAAATTTGTTAAGAATTTAAAAAATAAACAATTTAGATTTTTAGTACAAATCGGCAATTTCATACTTTAACCCCTAATATTTATTTAACATAAAGATAAAACTTACTAAGAAAAATATATCTTTCTTAAAAATATTGTCTTTTATACTTAATTTATGAGGTAATACAAAGTACAGGTAAAGATAGCTTAACAATCTTCCCTTCCATCTTCCTTTTTAAGTAAAGCTGTCTGTCTTTTTCCTTAAGTCGTTCATAAAGGATTCACTCTTGATTTTTACTTTCCTAGCACGCTCCTTCAAACTCTTTATTTCTTTATGTTCCTGTTTTTTTTTTGCAGCTTTTTTTTGCTTTATTTGCTCCATGGTCAGCTGAAATAGAATAGAGTGGTAGGTAGAGTAGGTTGATGTAGAGCCTACTGTACATACCTACATAAACTTACACACCGACTGACCACAAACTATAAGAAAACTATGTTTAAGAAATGTACACCCACTTTCTTTCTTGTAGGTACTTTAAACTTGCCATTGTTGACACATTCACATAATTCACAAATACAGACATAATAAGCACACACATACACATGGAAAAATGTACACACGAATAGGTACACATGTTTCACATTTTCAAGTTAACTAACAATCTAACTGAAATCAATTATGACAGAAACAACATATGTATTTTTGTCGTTATTATTAACAGTAAAGAAAATATCTACGCGTGTAAAACTATTCATAGGTTTCCACACGATGTTTTCTTTCACAGTTAGCGATTAGTTAAAAAAAAAACAAATGCGCATATCCTACTTGAAACTTACATGTAAGGAATCTGACCTCGGTTCTCTAAAGTCGAACGAAATACACTGAAATCAGGCAAATTTGACTTCGGTGGAAGTTTTTCTGACTTCGGTGCTCAAAAAGCCACCGAAATCAGGCACACCGTAATCAGAAAAGATATGTTTTTTCAAGTTCACTCTTAAACAACAACACGTATCAACCCCAGCTCAAGGCACTAGAAATTAGTCACTGAGATAAATTGTACAGTAAGCACTAGATTTTACAGTCAACAAGTATTCTTTCCAATAACACCTCCACCGAAGTCGAAGTGTGCCCTGGACCAAATCTCAAGAATCAATTACTTACCCTGATATTTCCCAAGACTTTCATTCAATCACCCGTCCGTTGACCTCGGGCGCTACGGCGTAACTAACAAAATGGCTCATCCACACCGCGAATTCCTAGAGTAATCTACGACCGAAGAAACGCTTGGTTCATAAGTGCCACCGGATTCAGGCAGAAGCAAGGGACACTCAAACATCTTGCTATTGTAGGCGAGCTATTGTTTAGATTCTCATGGTATTTAAATGAGAGGTACTTTAACTATCTGAGAATATGTGAACATAAATACATTCCCCGAAAACAGTCTGAGTTTTACAAAAATAATTATAAATTGTCAAGTTTTGGGTTGGGGACAAGCCACCGAAGGTCATTTTCAGCCATTTCAGATTTTTTTTCTGTGAGTTGCAAACGGTTTTCAGCAAAGTTTGCATGTTCTCCAGGTAGACGAGGACCTAGAGGATACTGTAGTATTTTTTGCAGGGGTATATTTTGATAATCTGGACATGTTATGCGCCGGGCCGTCAAGTTCGGACCCCGTGGAGAAATGCCCAATTGACAAAATGACACATACCTTTCCTACTGTGTGAGTGAGCAAGAAATAAAAATAGTAATGGTTGTCTTGGTTAAAATATCAATCTTTAAAATACCGAATGCAGTAATTAATGTCTACACTAGTTCAACCTGAGTGCCTGAGGTGTTCCCGTGCCCCAATGCTTAAAATTGTTAAAATTAGACTTAAGGGTCTTTTTTTTCACGAACACACATCAACTTATGATAATCTGGGACAAATTGCCATCGCACCTACACCCTTTGACGTCGGCTCAGAGCTCCCGCGCTTCGCAAGCTAATTTATGTTAAAATTATGCAGTTTTCATTTCAGTTTGTTGCCCCATTTACTTTGCGTCTCTCGCACTGCTCTTCGAGCTCGGGTCAGTTTTTGAGCGAGTAAGCAAACTACCACTTTCATGTCGCGAGAGCCACGAATAGCCATGTAAAGGATTTCTTTGCTAAAGTTGAAAAATAAACGGTTTTGATGTATGTTGTTAGGTATGCGATCCCAATAAAATACATTAACTAAACAATATATATCCAAACGTTTTATTTTCCACCATTTACAGAGCAGAACACTGTACTAAAACTTTTTATGTAGACAGTGTATTCTGTTTTGCAAGTTCTGCAAAAATCTTGGTTTTGCGACACAACACATTTTGGATTGTCTTCTCCTGTACATAGTAGGTACATTGCAAGTAATAAATAATAAATAAATAATAACTTCTTCCACACAATACAATCACTTGACCTGGCCCCAAACAGCACATCAACCTTTATCATTACTTACATTAAGGACGACTTTGCAACAAAAATGCAAAAGTTGACGCGTTTCGGGAAACTAAACTATAAACTTTTTAGGACAATTTTTTCGATGTTTATTGCGTAGCCGATTAGCAGAATTGGTCTTCCTACTTGTTAATCTTAATTGATGTGTTATCGGCCATGCAATGTACATCGAATTTTCACAGTAAATTGTGAACCGTGTTCTATGAAACGGGGCTTGCTGGCAAGAACTTGCCTGCTGGTGACCGTGCAACACGCTATAGGTAAGTAGGTACGAGTCAGTTCAATGAATTTCATCCTTGTTCACTCCAGTTACCGAGGGCGGTGCTACCTAATGTAAACAACGCAACTTTTTCTTCTTCAGAAGGACTATAAAAGCGGGTGGGGCTGCGTCAGGTTACACGGCCGTTGGTTTGACGTAAAACGTCTATACGTAAGCGTCACTTTTTAGCTCAAACTGCGCAATGTTTTACGCCACACTGGCGCCATCTAGCGGCACGAGTCAATATAATCCGAGTAATGGCTGCTTTGGTCTACTATAAAGATATATAAATTAATTGTGAACGACACGTACTTACAGAGTTACAGCCCTCACCGAGGCGTCATGTTTTCGTTGCATGTGATTTTAGCAAGTGACCCCCTAGTGCCGAACTAGGGGGTCACGTCAAAGGTTCGGTCGAAAGTTCACTGGCGGGGTTGATTCTTTTTGTGGTTGCTTACAAAGGTTTTGTTCCAAGGTTGCGCTGCGTGTTAAATTTATTGTGGAAGGTTACGTGACTCATGTTAGTCAATCCACACATCGAGTCATAGGTAGATATACCTAATGATGGCGCAAATTGCGAATTTAGCCTTCTAAACTCCGTTCCACGAGCCGAACTCCTAGGGAAACAAATACTCGCATGTCATTGGTCAATGCGTGCGGCTAGAGATAAGCGAAGACGGTCCGCTTCATAGGGTAGATTTACTTAATGCAGTGGCTATTGAAAGTCACGCGCATTAACCAATGAGCGCACATGGACGATTTTCTTCAACAGTCATAAACGCTGCATACACACACGCCGGTGACAGGCACCTACAAACTTATATCTTGCCCTCCACTAATACATCTCCTTAAACTTATGCTGCGTCAAAATTCCGTACAAACGTAGTTTGATTTTAATTTCCAAAATACATATTGGAATGCAATGAGACTTTGTAATTATATTATAACTAGCTGACCCCGCAAACGTTGTTTTGCCATATTAATTAGCCTACGACTGACCTACCAAATATACACAAAAAATTTAATAAAAATCGGTGAAGCCGTTTTGGAGGAGTTCGATTAGAAACACTGTGACACGAGATTTTCATATTTATTGGATAACACATTAGGTTTGCAAATCAGTCCGTACTTATTTATTTATTTACTAGTGCCGATATTGACCACATTTTTCGGAAGTGATTTTTTTACTACCATAAAAATTTAAGAAGGTGCAGGCGATGCGAATGCCAGGGGCCTGTGTCATAGAACTAAAATTCGTGTTTACCCTGACAATTCGATGTATATTGTATAGTTGATCAAATCACGGATTAACAAGTAAACGCTACTACGCAATGTACGTCGAATTGTCATAATAAACTGCGAATTGTAGTTTTATGAAACTCGGCCCTGAACTCATTTGGCCTTTGCATCTACGTAATGAGATGATTTAAACAGCGTCCAGTGGCACCTTCACTCACACTAGATAAGTGAAGGGACCACTCGGACGCTGCAGTGTCTGGGACATTGTTTTTTGGATGGAGTTGGCTTGCCCAGCACCTCTACAGCTTAGTCGGCCTTACCCACAGGAAAAACAAGAAGACATTACGGATATAACAACTAAGCTGTTAAAATGTAACTAAAAGCAGGCGTCAATCAAACAATAAACGAAGAACATGAAATAACTGTAAAAAATAATCGAACAAGACAACATAATGTCGGTTTGGCTCCGACTCAAAATACACAAGAGCTTACTTATTGAGACTAAAAAGATTTTCATCTAATTTTTCGCTTCATGCAGTTTTTTTGTCATCGGTTTAATATTTTCTTAGTAAGTTTTTATTTATTAAAGCCTTATGTTGTTTGTAATTTAAAACTAAACTACGGGTATTCCCACGCAAAGGGCGCCTTACACAACTTTGGTATTGTAATTACTGCCTACATACCAAACTGTATATAAATAGTTTCATGAAAATCTGGGGATGGTCATTATGTTAGCCCCACTAAATTGTATAACTCAAACTGTCCTTGTTCGCTCTTATACGGGGCGTAACAAGATCCAAATTCTATTGCAAAATGGTAGTTCGAATGACCTTAATTGCGGGAAAAATATGGGAATCGAGAATTAGGTACCTGTCCTAAGCGTTTTAATGCCTTTGTAGGTGGTAACTTTAGTATGGATATTTTTGCTATTTTGAAGGACAGATATGGAGATTTTGATAAACCATAACAAACTATAGTTTGTACCTACCTCAGGATCTCTATATCTATATGTATAGATATGTCTAGGTATCTTTTATACAGACTACCACACCTCTAATACCTACTTTTGTCTATGCCACACCTGACCCACCCTCTTATCTAAAGCAAACAAACAACTATGGTAGACAATTTCAATAGATTTAGCGGCAACTGTAAAGGCGAGACTCTTTAAAAATAATACTATGAACACAAACCAAGTTATATACGTTTAAATTATTTCTGTGTTTTTAGTGCTGCAAGTTTTCCAAGTCCGTCTTAATTTTTTATTTAAAAAGATTATTTTACGATTTTTTGTGAATATTTGTTTGTCTCCAACAAATTGTTTTTTCCGAGAGCAATTTCACGAGACACTGTAAAAAAACCCAAATTGCTTTAAGTGCGCTTTTGAAATTTGAACAGTTCCCACGATTTCTCCAAGATCCCATCATCAGATCCTGACTTGTCGACATTGGAACCACCTGTAAGATCTACCCTTTTGAACAAAAAAGAAATTCTCCAAATCGGTCCAGGCGTCTTCGAGTAATCGGGGAATATATCCTCATATAATAAAAAAAAATCCAAAGAATTGAGCACCTATTCCTTTTTTGAAGTCGGTTAAAAAAGGATGGTTTCTCTTAATATTTTATGAAAACCACGACGAGACACTGCTAAGTCTCCTACAATAAGACCAGTGTTTTCAATCTCAAGCAATGATTTTGTACTAAGCAAGTACAAAGTTAAGCAGCCTATACAATAACATTTTCTACACTCTATTTAGAAAATCTAGGAAAAACATCTTAAAATAAAATTTGTTGTAAAACACAAATAAATTAAATTTAAATTTGGAGAGTTTCAGGAGTTGTGCATTTTCGAGGTAACCCAGTATATAATGTAAAATAATAATATAATTGTTGTGGATTGACTACAACGCGGTGAAACAGGGTAAATTCAATTTAATTATATTGAGCGAGATGGTTTCAGATCCAGAGGAATTTTTTGACAGATGTACCTATTTACAAAACGACAAACTTCAAAATATAAAAACTAAATCTATTATCCTGGATCTCATTTCACAACAATAATAGAGATCCACCATGTCCAAAAGGCATTTGTTCTGTGTGGCACCGGATTAAGAATAGCGTCACTGCATTTCCTCCCGTTGATGTCATAGAAGGCGACTAAGGAAATAAATTACCAGGAGATGGGCAGCAGCATCTTCCTGAGATTCCAACCACATACTGCGATCGCCAACCCGCCTGCCAAGCGTGGCGATTATGGCAAAACCCCTCATGGTTAGGGAGGGAGGGCTATGTTCTGCAGTGGGCGTCAAATGGCTGATGATGATGTCCAAAATATCGCAATAGTGTAGTGTAGAGCAGTGTATGCAGCAGCACTCTGGTTTACCTACCGTGGTCATCAGTTGGTGTGCCTTGGAAAAAAATTTTTTTTTAAAACCTATTACGAGGCTAAAAATTCCACCCATGCCGGGACTTGAACCCGCGACCTCAGGCTCACCGTGCCAGCGCTCTCCCAACTGAGCTAATGGGCAAGTGCAAGCATCGATAAAGTTTCGAGCCTCTTTACAAACTTCTCTGTACCTATTACGTACAGGTTTTTAAAATTGTCCTCAGCACGGGTTAGTGCAACAAAAAGAATTTAAATTTTTTTTTGCCAAAAACGGTCGTTCTTAGCGGAAATCCAACCTTGTACAGGTTCTGGGCCCTAGGTTCTAAAAAAAGTTACTTAATATACTATTTTGCAGTGTATTTCTGAAATATTCTGATTTCGTAGGTGTACTTAAATTAAACAAAAAAAACGGAACACTGGTGCAGAGTGTAGTGTCAGCGTCATACAACTCAAAATTTGCGTCGCTGTGACGTTGCAAATTTGTATGGAGCGTTCTTGTACCACGTGCATTAGAATTAACTTTAGACAGGTCTTATTATGAAAATGATTTGTCTTTGACAAAAATATTAATTATGACTTTATTTAACATGGGTTACCTAAGAGTATCTCATAAGTTCAGTTTTTTTTTTGTTTTTATAAATTCTCCAGTAACAAATGATATCATGTCTGTTATCTACTGTCCGCCGTTGCATGGTTTACCAGGCAAAGGTTTACTTTTACCTGAAAATCTATTTTTGTTAGAGACGTGATACTAATGTATACTACTAGTACGGAGGGTGTTGGACCTTTTCTCACATGTAACCACTACTTACAGCTAATGCTGAACAAGTGAAAATGAGTTTAATTTAATTTCATTTCGTTAAGTACAGTCGACATCACATCAATCTTCACAAAGGTGCACGTCAGTTACGTTAGTGGCGACTTTGCAACAAAAAGTAAAGGTCGACCTGTTGTCGACTGTACCGACGTACCTAACGTGGTAAATTTAAGTCAAGTGCACTTCAACCTTTAAAATAACGTTACAGGCAACTATGCTACTAAAATGTGAATGTTGGTCTTATCGACACTTCATGCACATAATCGAAGCAAAGGCCTCGCGATTATGTAACAAAGGACTGAAGTAAAAGCGCATAACGTCGTTCATATTGCAAGATGTCACATGTCAAAAAAATACGATTTTTGTTTTTTCATCGAAATAGTATGAAAATTAGTAAATTAGAAGAAAACTAAGTCGTAACAGTATACACAGCTAATCAGACCGAGGATTACGATGTCTTGCACGTGTGATAGAATCAATTTTTTTATACGATTTCGATAATAACAAAAATCGTATTTTTTTGACATGTGACATTTTGCAATATGAACGACGATAAGTTAAGTGACCATTCAAATGTTATGGTTTGCGATAGACCAGAAGAAAACAACCCAATGTTTTTGCCAACCGACACTGTATGCCCATCCGTGGTTTATTGCCCGCTTTTAGGGGCCTTTTATAGTTGGAGACATTTCCGTTTGCCTTAGATATGAAATATCGCCGGGAGGCAATCCCAACCCAATTCCGTACAAATCCAGTGGCCGTTATTGGCCTATATGTCTTATTTTCTGTTTATGAAACTCGTGAGTTGTGTGAACAAGTTTCGAAAACACGCCCGCTGAGGCTGGGCCTCGCTGAAAAGAAAAATACTGAAGTTGTAGGCACTATTACTTTTCCGTTGAAGTCGAGAATAAAGAACAGAATTGTACCAAGTAACAGCAGATGTAGGCTCTATGACTTCAGGTGTACGGCTCACAATTGTCTAAGAACAAGGCCTTAGGTTGAGTCAGCCGATAATTGCGGTTCTAGGCAATAAAACAGGGTGTTTCTCTAGTAGACAGTAACGATGAGCGGTCTAGCTGCCATTTTGTCGAGGCCAATTCGGACTGTTCAGTCCGACATTTGAGCGCCTTACCTATGCGTCTGTATACCTACTTCGTAAATATCACTGGTGTAGGTACCTACCTATTTCCCGGAGATAAGTGGGTTTTAGACCATGACCAAGGAATACCTTCTCCTTTCGGCCCAATTTCAGTTATCTAGTTGGAGGATGGAGGCATCAATATATCTCCTTAAGACTGGATTTATGAACCAAAATAACTCACTTAGAAAATGACGGTCTTATTTATAAAAACACGATATCTTACAACACTCCTCAGAGTCAGTCTAAATAGTCTGTGGTAAAGGGAAAGACTTTTAACTACAGATTAATTCTATTCGCTTCAAAAATAACTAATTAAATTAAAATAAAATAAATATTTAAGGGGGGCAATAAACGTGATTTTTAGCCGTTTTTTCTCGATTTTTGTGTCTAATGTTGTACGGAACCCTTCGTGCGCGAGTCCGACTCGCACTAGGCCGGTTTTCATTATTCTACTTCTTCCAATTTTGTCACATAGACACATACCTAAAGAAAATAAATCGCGAAAATTCATATGTTTTTAAATACATAATAAAAAAAAAATGCTGTGAGAAAATCTTTGAATCCTGATTTTAAATGAAAAATGTAACCATGGGAATCGTCTCTCATTGCAGTGCGCGGCCGGGCGCGCGGCGTGGCAGGAGGCGGCGGCGCTCTCGATCGGCGGCGGCGGCGCGGGCGCGGGCGGCGCGGCGCGCCGCTGCTCCGTTTTGGGCGACCACCCTCACGCGCGTCGCGACAAACAGCACCCGTGGCACCGGACCAACAGAGTGAGTGACATTATGAATGTTCTATCGGATTAATCCGACAAAACCCCATAACAACCTGTCCTAGCAACAAGTTCAAGTACGTTTATTGCTTCATTGTGTAGTACAAAATAGGTCTTAACATTAATAATGGTCATGAGTACACATGGCAGGTGTATCGTCAACTTTTTTCAACTTCTAAGCGAGTTGGCAGTGCTTACGTTGTGCAGATGGAAAGATACGCAAGACAAAAGCGGAGTCTACGGCTGTCATCTTCACGGTAGGTTTCGCTCTGATTTTTTTTTAATGAGTGCTTTGTCTGACTCTCCACGGACATGGATAATCCGTGCTCTTGTTTGGTAGTGTAACATTAATATAATTTATATTTCCATCTCCTCTTTATTTCTTTTGAGGAGGATCCCTCGGTCTTACATTTCCCTTAATATAACTTAACATGGCTTCTATGGTATCCTTCTTTTTTTTCCTGTCATTTTCTTTCGTTTTTCTTTTTCTTTTTTTTTCCACAATGTTCGTCTTCCTCGTTTCTTTTTTTTTTCTTTTGCTACTTTGTTTTTTTTTATTTCTTTTTTTCTTATTTTCTCACATAATATTATCTTAACATTGACCGAGGGATCCTTCCTTACCTAATGTGTTACAACTTATCACCATTATATGCTTATCTGGCTTTACATTCTTTTATGGTTTCGCTCTGATTCGAAGAGACGAGCTACCGACGCCCTCCCCCTCTCTACTGTGTGAACCAAATGGTCGGAATTATACGTCTTCTGGGAATGGACTTATGCAAATCTCTCTATTTGGCTATACTGTACCTATAAGTGGAAACTTGTGTGCCCCCTGCGAGCTTTCGTGTGCCAACTTTCGGCCGCCGGGCCTGCGGCTTCGCCGAAGGGTTCTAGACAACATAATGTATGTACGGGTCAGCTGATTTCAATCAATCAATCCGTTTTCTTCCAAGGCATGTTACTTTTTTTGGTTTTCGGCAATCTTAATGCAGCCATTGTCAGCAATCTGCCTCAGATCATCGGTCCAGCGAGCTGGTTCGCCTCCTACGTGCGTTTACCAGTTCATGATCTTCACTCGAGAATCTTCGCACCGCTGTTTTTCAGAACTCTAGGTAAAATACATCGAGCATCGGCATCGAGAGCAATGTAGGAAACTTTTCCTTGTAGTTATAAAAATACTCATCAAGCGGTCAAGAAATGAAATGCCCTGACCTTCAGCTAAACTTAAACGGTAAACCAGCAAACACATAAAACCGCTTAAACACTGCCCTAATGAGGATCCTTCGTAACCCCCTTGGTGTCATGTTCCAGGTGCGAGACGCCTCGTACGGCTCGTCGTCAGACTCGGACTGCGAGGCGGACGGCGCAGAGCACTGGGGCGTGGCTCGACTGCTCTACGTGGGGCTGGGCGTGCTTTCCCTGGGGCTGGTGGTCTACTTCGTGGGCACCGGCGACAAGGTGAACTAATCGCTTGGCTTTTCATCGCGCCGACGAAAACTTCTCAGGATTTTCATAAATACTACATCCGATGAATTACAGTCGGATAAGCCATCCCCAGCATAGCATGTATAATATAGCATATAGCAGCATAGCAGCATATATTTATAATGGAAGAGTATGTTCACTTACTTTTCCCTAAAGGTTTTTAAATCCTACACAATTTATCCAACATAGAGAGCATCAATGTTTTTACGGCCTAACGGCCTTCGACGGTAGAGCAAACAGGAAATAGTTATTGTTCAATTAAACCATGTTTCAATTTTTATTTTCTATTTAAGTTCTTGAAATATAAAATACAGTCGTTATTGGACAACATTTAGTTTATATACGTAGTAGTAGTTGATTTTTTAAATAATACAATACAGATGTTGTCGATTTGAAAACTCGAAGGATCAAAATTTATTTTATGAAACATTTATAATTTAGAGAATTTGAAAGTTACATAGGTACCTACCGAAACATAATATCAAAAGTCGAGAATCATAAAAACCGAAACGGAAAAATACTAACGAGGCCGTTACAAGGTGCCTCCCTTCGCTTATCCCTGAGCTGCTACATGCAGTACGTTTCGTATGTACCTAACTTATTTAAAAACAAGTTCACTTTACGCAAGCTTGCCTCGAAGGAACCATGGAGAACTTGCGTTTAGCTTAGATTGAAGTGACTTTGCTTTTATACTATAGAAATCACATAAAAACCATGGAAAATTTAAAAATAAAACTACATAAAATAAATTCAGGGTTTTCCGGGTCACAAAATATGCGAAAAATAAAGTTAACCTAATAACATAAAACATATTAGATTTAGTTTTGTCATTGAATTCTGAACGTTTTCTTTTAAGGGTGTAGGTACCTACATCCATAAAAACATTATTTTACGAGATAGCTCAAATATTGATAAACGCTTTATACGTTAGAAGCGTAACGTTAGGGAGTGACGTCATAGTCTAAGGTCGATTTGTATGGCGCGTTTTAGTACCACGTGACTGTTTGAGTTTTCGACTGGTTGTATTATAAAAAGTATTAGTCGCCGAGAAAAAAATACCACGTTTATTTTACCTTTAAAAACTCTATTAAAATATTTTTTAGTGTGAGTTCTCCATTGCAGAAATTATCTTGGTAATCAGGAGGCTTACCACAAGCACTATTAGAAGTTATTTTTAAGCCTCATAAAAACTGCCTTCATCTCATAAAAAACTGCCCTGCTTAATGGTACCGTGACCCACACAATCGCAGCGCTGTTAACAATAAGACGTTCACCGTCTAATCAACGCTGCTACCAGATACTAATCTCCAGATAAAAGTCTCCAGGTGCGAGATTAACTCTGGAAAAGTCCAACTGTTCTGATTCAGAGCATTACTGTTTACAGGATCAGCATTCAGCAGAACGATTCCATAACATTTTGAACAACAGTTATCATGTAATTTGTACACCAGGGTAAAATAAGAAATATTCTATCCAGCGTCGTAACTATACCATCTAAGGCCCGTTGCAAATTGATTGGATGGAGCCCTCCCAGGAAAAAAAAAGTTAATTGTAGTAGTATGTATGGCCCAACTTTAATTGACTTGATATATATATGAGTGGTGGTAGCCTAGTGAGTAGAACATTGGAATCTGAAGCGAGAAGCCCAGGTTCGATTCCCAGTGCGGGCATGTACCTATGACTTTGTTTTCTAAGCATTTCTTAAATATGTGAAGTTATAGTAGCGATACCACTGAGTGTTTGAACCATTCACGTACCTCAGCGCTTGAAATCGCCAACCCACGTTGGCCACGCGTGGTGATCAAGCCCATACTCTTTCTCTGTACATAATAATAATTAATAATGTTTTTTCAAACATAGGTAATTAGGTAATACATTTTTTTGTTGAAAATGTTAAGTTACTTCTGAGCTCGCGGCCTCATAGTTCGGGAGCCTCCTCAGGTCGGGGGCCCGTAGCATTTTGCCAGCCCTGCCACCCTATAGTTACGCCACAGATTCTATCTGTCAGTCAAACAGCGTATGGTTTTCAAGGGCTTCAAGACCCCAGCGCTACGGCTGGTGGGCCCGACGCTCATCGTGACAGGTCTGGCGTGCTGCTTCCTGCGCATCATGTTTTGCGTCTTCGCCAAGCCGTGCTGTCGTCGGCGCACCAACTACAAGGAGAACAGAAGGTGACCAATCTATGTCCTTGCGTTTTTTTTTTTTTTTAGCCCTAAAAAGGGCACCCTCCGGAGGACACGGGGGAGGGAGGTGGTGAATGCTCATGCATAACAGCACGGACCCGGCCGTGCTGCCAATGTGGGACTCACAGGAAGTGCGCCTACCCACTAAACACCACCTGGGGGCTGGTTTGGTCCTAAGGACCCCTAAACCTACATCATGAGCGACCCACCTCGAAGCCGAGGAGGGCGCGCAGCGGAGCTCCTTAAGGGAGCGTCCGCTTGGGACGGCTCGTCACATCGTGACCGCGGCTAGGAGGGAGATGTCCTGGCGCTGGCCTCTTACCTTTTATGCTCCGAGTAATCTCGAACCATTTAGTGCCATGTAGGTATGCATTGGTCAATAATACTTCACTACATATCATGGGAAAATTAGCTTTTACTTGCGTCAGAAAATTTTACAACCAAATGAAACCTAAACATAGTGAAGTATAAACATAAGGTGAGCCGAGCGCGGGACCCACATTTAGACATATTTATAGTTTTATGAGTACCTACTTATCTAGTATCCTGTATTAGAAAAACGTTCGTAATGTAATTTACACGGACGGGTGGCTAGTAGCTTAGTGTAGCCTTTTGCCGAACTTCTTCTCCCCTCTAAAAGAGGTCTGAATCGACCGCAACAAGGTCACTGAGAGCCTTCCAAATTTGAAATTCCACATTTGTCTGATGCGGCTCGGGTTTGTGGGAGAGGTTCCAATGGATTTCATAGAAAGAATTCTGGAATTCGTTTCATTCGGCTCGCTTATAGGCGAGCCTTCACCTTAAGCGGGTCACGTGGTATATTATGAGGTGACCACATACTCTATATCAGGGTTATTAAAAGAACACAGATGACGGCTTTAGAAAAATTGATAACTATACTGGTAATAACAAAACATTTTTAGTTTTTCTTTCGGATTTAACATCGACATACTTAGGATGACTGAACTGTAGTTACTGACGATCATTTTCCAACGGTTGCAGACTGTCAGCCGGTGAGGGCGAAGAGATGCCGCTGGCCGGCGGCGGCAGCGGCACGCAGCGGGGACCCGCGCAGTGTTCGCCCGCGCGCCGCCTGGACGCCTCCAGCTGCGACGTCTCCAGCCTGTCCAGTGGCGAGGAGGACGAGAGACTGAGGAGGTACTTCGCTTAACCCACTTCTGATCTCTATTTCGCGACAAAACAGATAAGTTTACGATAGCATTTATCCTTAATAAAGAAGTAACAACGAAGATGTTTGAGTAGTGCTCGCTCGCGCGCCGCCTGAACACCTCCAGCTGTGACGTGTCCAGCCTGTCCAGTGGCAAGGAGGACAAGAGACTGAGGAGGTACTACACTTATCCCACTTCTACTTCCATTTTGCTACAAATTAGATGTAGCATTAATCTGTAATAAAGGAGTAGCAATAAAAGGTGGTAGAGTAGTGCTCGCCCGCGCGCCGCCTGGATGCTTCCGGCTGCGACGTCTCCAGATTGTTCAGTGGTAAGGAGGACGAGAGACTGAGGAGTAAGTACGCTTATCCCACTTCTGACGTCCATTTCGCGACAAAACAGACACGATAGCCGGATTAATATCCGTAATAAAGGAGTAGCAACGAAACGTGGTACAGTTGTGCTCGACCACCCACCGCTAGCAGCTGAGCATGGGGGAATCAGGAAATAGCACCTTATTATCAACATCATCATCAGCCATTTGACGCCCACTGCAGGACATAGGCGTCCCTCATGGTTTTGCAAGCTTCGCGATCTTGTGCCGACCGCATCTAGCGACTCTCTGCCACTTTAACCAGGTCATCAGATCATCACCGTTCGGTCCGCGGTCGCCAGGTCAGAACTTTACCGTCCCAACGGCCATCAATTCTCGCCCCGCCCATTGCCAATTCAACTGAGCAATTATTCTTCGAGCTGTATTACTTACTCGATGAGGCAGTGAAACTCGTCACATAACTCTCTCCATTGCTCGTTGGGCGACCTTGAGCCTTCCTATGAGGCCCAAAAACAACGACCAGGGCTCACATCCATAAGTCATCACATCAGTACTCCTTATGGTACCTACAATATATTTCACTACACATATAAAGGCACTTCCCATTTCTGATGAAGATTTCAAAAATGTCTTATTTCAAATACTCTAACGTCTATTACTCCTGAGAGTTTCAGATCGCTAATGCACAGAAACTCTTTTAATTTCGTTGTGTATTTCACCACTTCAGAAGTGCCTTCTACATGATATCCCCATATATTTAAAACCTACGGTTCAGTTTAAAGTCATCACTGTAAATTTTTTTTCGGGCGTTAGATGTCATCAGACCTTTTCTGTTTTCCAGGTACCGGACAGCGTCAGCTCCTCCGGCTCCAACACTCGTGTCCACGCCGGTGGCGCCGACACCCGCGCCGGCGCCGACTCCTGCGCCGGCGCCGCCTCCCGCCCCGCAGCCCGCCACGCGGCGCCCTCCCCCTCGTAACGTCTCATTCGCGGGCCCCGACGGAGAGCTGGTCCTTAGTCCGGCCCAGCTGCGTTCCTAGCGCTCGTAGACGAGCCTTGTCTATGCCTGCAGCGTAGAGGTCACTTGTTTTGTTTATGGTCGTGTTTACTACTCAGACAAAAACTTGCGGAGCGAGTTCATCATTGGAAAAGTGGGTCTGTGCTGACAAGTCCTGTCAATCGTATTATTGCGAGATTGTTATGTGATTTAAGCGAATCCATACTTTGCATGTAATTGCAAACTACTTTTGTAGGTTGCGAAGTGTAGTATATGTGACGCTCAGTAACTAACGACCTATACTATCTAGCGTGCTATAAAATGCATAGAGATGGCCAAAAAGGCAAATACGGTCTATAAATAATACGTTATGAAAATTGGGTTTCCAAACACCGATGTTTATCGGTGGGTTGACAAGTGAAATTTTGCTGCTATCTGAATATTGATAGATATGTACAGCACAGTCCCTACCATAGGTATGAACTCTACATTGCAGTTGCTAGCGGCTGCTGTTAAGACTGGTAGTATAGTAAAATACTCAAGCACCTGTCTTTGTTCGATACTATTTCATAGGCCGTATTACAAAACAATATGGACCACGAAATTGTCTTCAAACATCTGGGCTTAGCGCTCGAGGACTTTTTTCTAATACATTGTTTCGAAGCCCGCAGACCAGACAGAACAGGCTTTCGCCCATGAAACAGGTGACCTTCTATGCCAAAGACAAGTTAGCAACGTCTATGCCATATTACAAGCAATAAACGCGACCGCAATACGAGCTGCTCCCACTTCGTAATATCAAGATTGTGTGATAGCGTGAAGAAGACACTTTTTGTGTTGTGTTCTAAGTGCGAGCTGAGTTTGGGCGGATTTTGGATTGGTCGCTGCGATTGTCGGAACAGGGAATTTTATACGGAGTAAACGGTCAATGTACACTTAAATAAACTATCAACAGCATTTCACATCAACCTTTACACGCATTCGCTCTGCTCACTTACGATGCATGCGACTCGATACGCAACGAAAAAATATATTAGCTGTTGATGGTAATACACTCTCATGATAGGTAGGCACGAAATAGACCAAAGCTACATAAAGTTTTACGTATTTCGTGTGGATTACGTTTTTTTTTCCTTCACATTTCTTCAGGAACAAGTTTGTTTTAACAGCAATAGATGTGGCGTTATGAAACGTTAGATGTGGTAACAACATAAGCAATTGAAATTAAGAAATCTTAACAATCCACCAACTTAATGCCCATTATCCGATGACTGCAGCAACTAGTGCAGAAATCAACGAAGCGTTTTACTCCACTTTTTAAGGTGATATTTTTTGTATTATGATAAGCTTTTATGGTTAAGAGGTTCGATCATAATTTGCACCAGTTTGAATATTTAAATTTAACTCTTGCAAGCTCTTATCTATGGTAAAGTCAGTAATAAGTAATTAGTAAGTATTCTTTTTAAAAGTTCGCAGCTAGATAATGGTTTTTTTTTTTTTTATTTTGAATTAGTAACAAATGGACGACTATTAAAAAGGAACGTAAATTTATAAAGTAGAGGTAAACGTTTACTCTTAAATTGCTAATAACTGTAATTTCTGAAGCAATTTTGAGTATTTTTGTATGAATCCCTGTAAGCATTCGTTCGACTTGGTAGTGAGAGTACATATTATTGAATGTACTAGATCCATCCATATTGAAAGCCAACTGTAGAGTTCACAGTTGAGTGTGGTCTTGATGAAACCCACCTACTCTAGCCACAAGGTACCACTAACCTGACATCTAAGCGGTATGTACCTAAGGCACACTGACGCGTTCCGGTAACATAAAGTTAACTAACCTAAATTGGAACGGATCATCACAGATCACATCTAATAGTGAAGTAAAAACAATGTAATATAAAGTGTATTTAAAACCGTAAAAATGGTGTTAACATTAAAACTACTGCCTAGTAGCGCGAATTTGTAATAAAAAAGGTAAATACATAAAAATAGATTTATAACTGACAATAATGATTGTTAACTGATGTATAGTGTTATGACGTACGTGCGTTGATTTTGTATTGAATTACTTACGTCGAACAACTAATACAGTGTGATATATTTGCTGTGTTCTTAGTCACCTTGCTACATTTATGAAAATAGCTAGTTCAAATATAACGCTTATTTACGTGCAAAAATCTGTTATTTATAGCAATAGAGTAGGTAAAACAAACATTTATAGTATTAAAAAGTAGATAATACAAATTAACAGGGTTAAAATAACCCTGTACTTATAATAGATTTTTATTTTACCCATAGATGCAACAAGTAAACTAACGTTAAACCATTTCTAAAACCGTTTCTTCAATATCGATATTAAACCACTTCCAATAGGCAAAAGTTTAAAATTATTAACTACAGGGTGACTTTGAATTGGTTCACCGTATTTTAAAGGGATATTCTAACCATGATTTGAAAACATATGGTGCTAGTTTTGAAAAAATTACGCGTCAAGAAAATGTTTTTTTTTGTTACCCAAAATTACTACAAAATTAGGCCGCCAATTGTACTGTATCTTTGTAAACATTTTATGTTGTGTTTTTCCTGGTACAATAGACAATATTCTTATCTTACTTAAAAAATATGAGGACGAAAAGTAATACAAATCGAAAAATCTATGTTCGGAGCATCTTAATGGTCGGCGCCCGCCACCTCCATTGTTTTTTTAATTGTTTACCCATATCGGATGACAGGCTCTAAAGCATTTAACATATTAGAAAACATTTTGCAACGTTACGGTACTTCCAACCACTTTCAATTTGGAGCCACCGATCGGAAATCAGGAATATTTACAAATATGTTATACCATTACTGATAAATCAGTAATAGTACCTACTGTTTTTCACAATGAAAAGAACATTCCCTTAACATATTCAATTCAATTCAAATATTTTTATTCATTGTAAAAACAGAATGTTTACTTAATGAACGTCAAAGTTGTTAGTTTCACAATTAATGGATTATGTGGAGAAGAAGCTAACAAAGAAACTCCACATTTATTCTTTTCAAAACACGTTTTAACTTAATTAACAGAGTTTTCAACTTAAAATATTAGTCATGAATGTGTTGAACACTAGTCACAATCGTCCTTTAAATAATATTAATCTACTGTTTAATGCCAAACATCTTTGTCTTTTAAATAATCCTTGATGTTATAGTAAGCCTTTTTGCACAGAATGTGCTTAACACATTTTTTAAATCGCGTTGGAGGTAACTCTAATATATCTTGAGGAATTTTGTTGTAGAACCTTATACAGTGCCCCATAAAGGATGTGTTAACTTTTGCAAGTCTAAATAGTGGAAATGACAATTTATGTTTATTTCTAGTATTAACATTATGGTGGCCACCAACATTTTCGAAGTCTTTGATATTTTTTCTAACGTACATAATATTTTCATAAATGTATTGACATGCAACTGTTAAGATGCGGTGTATGCGGTGCGATGCATACGGTGAACGAATTCAAAGTCACCCTGTAGATTTCTTACAATGAACCGCGTCATGTTCCCACATTGTATGAAAAATGAACGCATAAAATTGAGAATTTAATATATTGCTAATGGGAGGTGGCTAAAATTATTATCGATACAGAAACAAAATGTGTTCAGCCCTCATATTCCGTAACTGTTCACTGCATTGTGATCCATTTAGACGTTTTCAAAATGTCAAAATATGTTCGTATTTAACAGTTCGGAGCAGTCCAAAACCAACGAGACCATACAGTGGAGAAGTTTTGTTAAGTAGGTAGTAGCTAGCACCTTTGGGTTTGCCTTATTTCAATAAAACGTTTTATGTGATATGGCATGAACACAGTAGATAAACCACAAATAGGCGCCAAGAAGTAAACTTAGCTGATAAAGTAAATGAAAATACATAAATGTCGATGTATAGTGAGTGATACTGTTTAACAGTAATGTTTTTTATGTATAAGTACCTACCTATAAAACCACACATTCGTTGTGTAACCCACGTGCATTGTATAGGCACATACAGTAAACAACTGTTTATATAAAGTATATTATATATTTTAGACATATTTGCACCTTTAGTAGTGAAATATTAAAACGTATATCTGCAGGATTTTAGCTAGAAATTTAAACGAGGGATAAAGGACGAAAACGTGAAATACTATATACGGTATTTAGTTTCTATGAGGTCGCTTTCATACTACATTAGTATCGAGCTATGGCGATAATGAGCTGAAGTAAAATAACAATTAAAAACCAACTTAGTGTACCTACATTCATGATGCTCCATAAAAATATTCTAAAAGCGACCTTAGTAAAGTGCTAATACGACAGAAAGTATATGAAATATAACCTATTGTAAAAGTTTTGATTAGTTTCTGTCAATTATCTGTGTGTAACTCAGATGGGATTGTGTGGTTGTTTTGAATTGTTTAAGTCTAAGGATGGTCAATTATTAATTTTCAACATAAGATTACCTATCTAATAATTGTATTCGCTTCATTTATTATCTATTTCAATATCATATTGCTTGAACTTCTTATTGTACCTACTATTATTTTAATTATTATTACGATATTCAACTAGCAAAATTCGTTAATGTGGCCTTTAATTTTTCAAATAATACGCGAAACACTAACAAAAAATCTGACACCAAAACCATATATAAATGGGTAACATTTTAATAGATGTTAAGAAAAAATGAGCTTCATATATAGAAATACTGGCTTGTGTATGTATTTACTAAGTGTTGTCTTAACATACTTACATCCACACACACACTCACGCTCATACTCATATTTTAAATCACGTTTTGTATTTTTTCTATAGACTTACAATAAAGCATTATTAATTGTCTAACTAAAACTTTGTGACTCATGTCTCTTTACATGTAATATTTATTCGTGAATCGACATAATATTTGTAGAGTAAAACTTATTTTTCGAATGAAACGCACATTAGTCTGGAGACAGGGTTTTCCTCCTTTTTAAAGGCAGACGATTTTTTCTTGTTTTTAAAAAATAATGAGTATAAACTTGTCAGTTGAATTCACTATCATCATAGTACTGAAATATTGTTTAAGTAAAATATAATATCAGAACTACCTAAAAAGCATATAAAGTTATAACATGTCTAGTGGTTTAAAATAAACAAGAAAAATTCTTCTGCGTCTACACAAATGAATGAAGTCCATTTTGTACGTAAAATAAACAATAAACCATCATAAAATTGAAAAATATTGTTCACGAATGAAAACTTAAACACCAATGAGCGTTGCTTTGATTAGCATATAATTCAGCAGTTTATTTTTTACCATGTTATAGGAGCGACGTATAGAAGAAAGGCCAGAATACCAGATTATATCAATGGGACTCAATAATAATAATAGCTAGGTTTAATTTAATTTAAGTACTTAAAAATAATTATTTTAAGCACAGTGAAGAATAAAGCACACGAAAAATCCGTTTGAAGAAAAACACTTCGAGATTTGATTGCAGAGCTTCCATAAGGATACTTGTCAAGCTTATTTATAAGAATAGCCTTTGTTTCATAATTCTTACAGTATATGAGCGGCTTAGTAAGTTATTTTTAATTTCAGTCACGGCCTAATCTTAGCTGTGGTTAAGATCAGTTTAAGTTCACATCGTGTATTTGGTCTGTTTGACTTTGATCGTCCAGTCGACCTTCAGCAACGTTTTGAATGTCACAGGAATTGTTCAAAGTCCCAAAGTACCAGGTAAATAAATAAAGAGTATCTTAAAGTTATTCCCCAAAATTTGACCTTCATGAGATCTTTTTTTACCTTTGACCTGATTTGATTACATTACGACCAAGTGCAGAATGGATGGAATGCCACTGTGTTTAAATTTGAACCCTAACGGCTTTACGAAATAAACGTGGAATTTTAGTTACGTGTCTAATCCGTATCTAAATAGTAAAATTGTTTATTAGGTAAACTTAATTACCTCAATTCCTGACCTTAAATGTAGGTATAACTTTTGCATACATAACATAAGCAGCCTATATACGTCCCACTGTAGGGCACAGGCCTTCTCTCAGGGAGAGAGTATGGGCTTAATCACCACGCGTGCCCACCGCGGATTGGCGATTTCAAGCGCTGAGGTATGTGAATAGCTCAGACACTCAGGTTTCCTCACGATGTTTTCCTTTTGCTTCCTTTTTCCCCGTTAGCGAGTGGTATTGCTACTATAACTTCACAAATGTACATAACTTAGAAAACAAAGTCATAGGTACATTCCCGCATTGGGCATGTACCTATGACTTTGTTTTCTAAGTTTTGCATTTACCTTTGCATTGCCATTCTAAAGTTTACTTATGTATGTGCAATAAACGTATTAATAATAATAACCTATTTAAGAGTATCGCGACTTAAAGAAAAAAATAAAGATAGGTATATCGATTGTATGTAACGGAGGACGCCCACCAGCTCGCTGGACCGACGATCTGAAGCAGACTGGTGGTAGCGGCTGGGTGAGGCTGGCTGAGGACAAAAATAAAGTGGCGTGCCCAATGAGGCCTACGTCCAGCAGTGGACGATTGTGGGCTGAGTGATGAACGCGATATTTTTACATTTACATTGCTTCTGGCCCCACACTAGGATACCCTGTGTCGTGGGAACCAGAAACAGCGACATCACAAACATGTAAACATCCAAGTCCTGGGGTTTTTTTTTGTCCCCAGCCGGGATTCGAGCCCGGGACCTCTCGCATGGTATGCAGACGCACTACCGCTGCGCCACGAGGTCGTCAAATACAAAAACCGTTCGGATTTCAAAATAAATAGTTACTTAATGCATCCACTTGAATTAACCTAAGTTTCACAAGTTTTAGTAACCACAGCTAAGACAGTGACATATTTTTAGTAATCGATCAGCCAACGAAGATTTGTTCGCGAATAAAATCACTAGTTCCTAGAACAAATCTCTTTAGCTGCTTTACTGAATATAACGGATTAGAAGCAGTATAGTTATCTACTATATTTTTAGGTAAATTAAATTATTTGTAAATTAAAATTGAAGCATAAAATTTTAGTTTTTCTACTACTTGCAGATAGGACATTGGAATGCTTAGTATGAACTTCTACAGCGATACACCGAGTATAACACTGTTAATTAAACAAAGGGACCGGACAACTATTTGCCTCTCGCTCAAACAATATAGTTGTTTATATTGTTTATACGATCTCTTAAACGTTTTGCCCTGAGAAGAGAGGATGGCTCAAGAATCATGGGCGGGGGGGGCTTTGCCCAGCAGTGGGACACAAATCCAGCTAACTAAAAAAATATTGTGTGAGCTAGAGGCAAATAGTTCCGTCCCTTTCTTTAAATATCCTTTGCTATAGGTATCACATTTTATGAATATAAAGCATTCGTACTTAGTTTGTGCTAGGCATGGTAATTTACTTGTACCGCGTAAGTGCTTGTAAAATAATTTGTCAGTACCAAATGCATATGGCTGTTAATAAACATAAACGTTTTAGTTCGGTGATTGCAATAGTTAAAAGATGTCATTTTTATGGCACGGCGATGGAACTACCCATTTATGATAGTAGTTATTCTGTACATTACTCGATATTCTTATCACAATACGATTGTGGACACGTTTTACCTATACCCATAATTTTGTTTTCGGATACTTTTTTCCTTACAACAAAATTTCAAAATAAAGACATTCGAAACATTATTAATCAAATACCCTGTTGTGTTCATGTAATGTTTTTTTAAACGAAGTTTGTACATCGAATAATTATGCTCTTCTAGAGTGTTCTTTGCAAAGAAATGTTGGTGCAAAGCAGGACAACACGGAAAAAGTCAAAAAGCACTGTGATTTTACTGTTGTTTAAAGCGTGTTTAAGAAAGTGATGATAAAAATAAAAAAAAAAAAAACGAATTGAAAGAATATTTAAAAGTTAGGTTTCTGAAACAGAATAAAATATTAGGTAAGATTGACACCAGAGGGTACATGTAACCTACGTGGATAGGTATATTCAACTCGGTGTCTGGTAATCCCTATCGGACTTGATAAAATAGCGCTTGATGAAAAAGTGTTTATATATCGTGGCGTTATATTTACTTTTACAGAGTTTAATCGCAAATATTTATCATTACCCTGTATTGTATTGTTCATAACATTGTTTTAATTATTTATAGGCATTGGTGCATATCATGTGTATAGAACAGATGATTAATCAAATAAATTAGAAGACAAAATAGTTCAGCGCAATGTTTTATTTCTATCCTTTTTTTAAAAGGTAAATTTCAAGTGAAAATACTTTTGCAACAATTTATATACTTTATTTCAACACTACTATATTATTATTGTATGTTCGATCTCAAAAAATACATAACATTAATTACATTATTTACAACGAACTAATTATTGCCTGATTTAAAGCAAATCACAACGAAAGAAAAGTTTTTAATATTAATTAATTCACATACATTTCTACTTTTTGTTATTCACAAAAAAAAACTAAAATAGTTTTATACCAATCGGAATTAATCAGATAATAAAATTAAAAAGGCTCACTATCAGGCAATCCTATGACAACAATTGCAAATATAGACCTATCCAGTGACGAAAAATGCGTAAGGTCTTAACAAAGGCAATTTCGTGCCTTCTCAATTCTCTACACATTTTGTCTGATGCCCACACTTATGTTAAACATAATGAGAGCATCACATGGGATATGGGATTGATGACCCTTCAATCTTTACGGTGTACATGTGCAAAAGTTGTCTTTTAATATCTTCTTAAACATATTTGACACGATTGGACATCCACCTGTCTACAAATACAACCAACTCTCTGGTGCATCCATTGTAAATCACTGTCATATCGAAAATGTTTGCCAAAACCCCATACCTAGCCAACTCATACTTCACACTTAGCCTCAAAATTTTTTTTTTTTTTTTGAGATCATAGAATAAAAAAAGCACTCTCGTTTTTAAATCTGTGTGCACCGCACAATGTCGAAGTTTATTTTTATACCAACAAAGGAGCTTTTGGTTATAGTGTTGATAATTGATCACAGCAACATCCAAAAATAATGCGATGTATAGGAAAAATATAATCTTTATACTAACTTATTAAAGAATGGACACAAATTTAATGGAAAAGATCCATAGCCTTATTTATAAAAACACGATTCCTCTAAAGCACTCCTAGGAGTCAGTTTATTAATTCTGTGATTACGAATTTTCCTTGTAAAATCTCAACCACGGACTATTTCAATCAGAGTTTTCAGGAATCGTGTTTTTTTATAAATAAGACCGCTATTTTTTAAATTCAACATGGATAAAATGTGATCGATTTAGGATTAGCAATACGAATAAACTACTTTAGTAAGTATTATATATATATATATATACATATTTTATCAGTTAACGTTGGACGTCTATAAAAGGTTATTATTGAATATGTGACAATATTATTTACGATTCACATGCTACCGATACCGAGCTACGATACTCATCACTAACAATCAACAAGAGGTGAAAAAATCTTTAAGATTCCATTTTAAATGTTTCACTAGTTTTCATACAATTGTCGACCCCGATTTATTATTTACTTCCATATAGGCACACATGCAACTCATCGTTCATTCACGCACTCAACACTTACTCAATTTCTAATCAGTTCCTGTCACTCACTCAGTCCGAAATTGCGCCTGCGCTGCTTAACACACCAAATAGGTGTTTCTCATTCAAATCAAAATCTGCAACGAAAGTCTCTCTCTGGACTCACTCAAATAACAAATAACGTTAGTGTGTTGTGTACACAATCATTTATCCTGGCTTTAAACTAGGTGATCCTTTAATATGGTAACTAGACAAGGACGTCACAAACGTGGAAAAAACCCAGACCGGGTGGGAAAACTATCATACATACATAAACTCACGCCTGTGACTCGGAGGAGTAGTAGGTTAGGGTTTGCCACTTGCTATGATCCAACCCTCTTTCAAGTACCTAAGTACTTTTAATAATAATAATAAAAATAATAATCATTTATTTCAGGCTTTACCCATATAAAAGTTAGTACATACATTTACACTAAAAATATGAATAAAAATATATCACAAGAGTTAGATACATAAAACTTAACTAATCACTTAAAATTAATGTGAAGGGTGCGAGAGACAGCGACGGTTACCTATCTTACGGCGGGGCTGGGAGCCACAACGTGCAGCCCCACCCAGTGCAGCCCCACCCAGTGCCTCAGTATAAGACCGTCTACACGGTTGGCAATGACCTTCAGGGGACCACTGGTGCTGCCCCGCACTCTACGCATTAAACATAATAGAAAAAATCCAAACTGACGTCATTCGTATGGGCAGGTTATGGATGTAGGTATATAATTATGTTATGTGTGTGTGCATATCGCACATGTTTTTTTTGCTTTTTCGAGACATAACTGTGCGACGTAATAATGTATTGTTATCTATGTGTGAGCCATACCACGGATGAACTAGTTGCTTGGTTTTGTTGAAACTAACAATTTGTCATTCACATAACCATTTCATGCGTTTTGCAGTTACAACCAAGCTTAACAGTAAGCCAACTTATCAGCAAAATGCAGAGAAGAAACAAATAAGATTCCAATAATATTTGAGACTAAATTTTATACCATAACACCCTTATAGATACTGAGTAGCGATCCCACAATTCTACAAAATGATTGGTAAAGCTGTGACCCAGCGTCCGAGTAAAGCTCACCGTAATGGCGTCTGCTTTAAGGTAATTTCTTATGCAATATATAGACTCGTAAGTCTACTGTGATTTTTGCTACGAAGGAACTGTAAAATGTTAGCTGTCAGCAAGCTTAAATCTTACAGAGTCAAGCAAAGCGAACTTTGCAGTGACCTAAATATAGGAGATACAAAAAAAAAATTGTAAACCAAGTGTCATTGTGTAAGTGTCAAAAATTACTGCTACAGGCCCATGAATTTAACTGTTTCATGGAACGCGGAGGAACTAAAAGACAGTCAAAGAAGAAAATTATGTCAAATTTGTGAGGACTATTTTAAGACTAGTGGCGCCCTCTCAGCGGAAGGATTAAGTTGGTTTTAATACATAGTTAATATTGCCGTAACCAAATAAAGTTATTTGGCATTGCCAATTGATCCTGTTGCGAAGTTAGCGTTGCTTGACTCTAGCTTGAGGTGTTCACATACCTTAGCGCTTTAAATCGCCCATTCACGGTGGGCACGCGTGGTGTTAAGCCCATACAGTCTGTCCCTCTCTGAGAGAAAGCCTGTGCCTTTCAGTGGGGCATATACGAGTATATTGCCCGGTTTAGTGCAAAATACCTGCTGAGATACGACCTTTTCGCTTAGCAGGGCAGTACAGGCTGCTTTCTTTAAGCTTATCTAGCGCCACCGAGGAAGAAAATCATATCTTTTTTACAGATCGACCCATGGCCGTGAACCTAAGGCCGAAACGGCCGTTTTTGGATAAATGCTATCTAGTCCCATGTTCGTAACCCCAGGTTCTTTGTCGTGGGCCCTAAAACTGACTGTTAACATGATTGAGAGATTGTGCATACATTTTTTGCAAATTCGATCTGTAAAAAAAAATTTTTTTTTCCTGTGTAGCGCTAGCTAGTCCACTGGATAACCTTAGGCTTATCTATCACCAGGACGTTTGCAGGAAACGGCCTATAATTAATTTCAGATCCATACCGTGGAGTTAATATCAAATAGTCTCGACTAATCCTTTTCGCTTGGCCCGCGACTCGCCCGAAATGAAAGAAGTTTCCTCCGAAGAGAGACTGGCTGTCTTTTTTAGCTGCGTTAGCTGCGACGATGTGCTGGGCTGGCTCTGAGAAAGAAAAAATATAATATATGGATTAGGTCCAGTATGAAGCAATTTTTAAGCGGATTGGATTCAGAAAACAACGAAACAGTGCTACGTTTTTGGCGGTAAGTAGCTTCATGATTCAGGAAAAAGTGACGACTTATGGATGTGAGACCTAGTCGCTGACTATAGGCCTCATAAGAAGGCTCAAGGTCACCCAACGAGCAATGGAGAGAGCTATGTTAGGAAATTCACTGCGTGATCGAATCGGGAATGAGGAGATCCGCAGAAGAACCCGAGTTACTGATATTGCTCAGTTGAAGTGGCAGTGGGCGGGGCACACATAGCTCGGAGAATTGATCGCCGTTGGGGCGAAAAAGTTCAGACCTGGCGACCGCGGACCGGACGACGCAGCGTGGGCACGGTGGCGGGGAGTCGGTGGATGCGGGCGGCACAAGACCGGGAAGCTTGGAAAACCATGAGGGAGGCCTAACGTTGAAATAGTATAATTATCACACGCACACTCCTTTATTTTCTATTATTGCATGTAAGCATGTTTGTTTGTGGCAATAAATCATTCATTCATTCATTCTAAGTTCTGCAGTGGGCATCAAATGGCTGATGATGATGTTGATGATCTTCATGATTAGAACGAGTTTGGTTGTATTTATCTCTTCAACTCGAAAAAAAATGTGACACTTACTAGTGATGTTACGTGCACCTAAGGTGTATGTTTGTCGACGGCACATTATCAACAGGTGACTAATTTCGCACAACACCATCTTTATTGGTGACTTGAAGTTGGAACTCCAACTTACAACACTAGGCCCGGGGACAGGAACGGGGGCAGGGGCGGCGGATGTCCTCTAGAGGGCTGTCCTCTTATTAATAACTTTTATATTGAAACCCCAATTTATAATGGGCACAGGTGTGGGGGCACGAACAGGGGCGGAAGCAGGGAGACTGCACGGAGACTGGCCTCACTTCCTCACTAAAATTCAATTTTTATTGGTGACGTTGATATAGGAGCCCCAACTTTTAATCCTCTGAAAACGGGGAACGGGGGATGCCTTCTAGAGGGATGTCTTCTAAGCGCCGCGGGGAGCCTTCGTTGGTATATCTTTCTTAATGTATTGCACCCCAACTTACAATGCTGGGCACGGGGGCGGGGGCACCATAGCGGCGGCAGATATCCTCTCATGGGATGTCCTCAGAGCGTCGTAGCGGGAAGTTTTCGCTGGTACAACCCCCTATATATCTTTCACAATTTAATGAAATTGATATTGGAACCCCAACTTACAATGGGCACGGGGCAGGAGCGGGGGCGGGGGCGGCGGATGTCCTTCAGGGAGATGTCTTGAGAGCGCCCTAGCGGGAAGTTTTCGCTGGTACAACCCCCTACATGTTTCTCATAATTTTTACATATTTTTAATGACCTTGATGTTGGAACCCCAACTTACAATGGGCACGGGGTTGGGGGCAGGAGCAGGGGCGGGTGCGGCGGAGTGGCGGCGGATGTCCTCTAGGGGGATGTCTTCAGAGCGCCGCCGCGGGGAACCCTCGCGGGAGCCCTGGGCGCTGCTGCCGCGGGAGACGCTGCTGTGAAGGGAGAAAGACTGTTAGGCTTGAGTGAGGGTGAAACACTTTACTTCAGGCGTTGATAACAGCTAATTGAGCTAATTGAGCATGACTTTTTTGCAACATCTGATAAGTACCTACACAGTAGTGAATACAAAAATATGACCAAGTAATAATTTTGCTATATTTTAGTGACCACAGAATTATTGACCAAAATCAATTTATTTGCTGACCGTATCTTGGTAACACGTGCTGCTGCTCATTTATTTATTCTGTTGACCCAAATAATTAAAAGCTGATCTAAAAATGTTTGTTGCTGATGAAACATTTATTTTGGTCGTTATTTAATTAGTTCCCACTAAAAAAATTGCTTGACATAGGCCTCCTCCATGGCACGCCATTTCTTTCTATCCTCGGCCATCCCCATCCAGCCACAGTGGACGAGTACTTTCTGATTGATTGAAAACCATGCTAATTTAACCAACCTCTCGCGGCTGGTTCGTTCTCTGTAGACGACGATGCCATCTTTCAGCATGTGTCCACTCGGTCGCCGCAGCCGACGGTCCTTGTCGTCGCCCTCGACACCCGCTTGAATGGAAATTGAAACTTGCTTTAGCAGTAGTTGTGAATATACGTAAATAGGTGGCACAAAACAAATAAATATAGTAAGTAAACTTCGGGCCCGCGCGAAGCATAATAGCCAACACTAGCTATAATGGCGAGGGCTGTAGCTTAGCGACGGGCGTGCGTGCGAATGCGGGGGGCTCCACAAGGTGCGATGTTCATGCGGCGGTGGCGAATAGAAGAATACAGCTGGGCTGGGCAGCGTATGGGCAACTAGTCTTCACATCGCCAATCCCACAGTCTCAATACGAAAGTTATCAGTCAGTGCGTCCTGTCCTGTACCCGTTATGACTTACGGTGCCGAAACGTGGAAGCTCACGGCGGGGCTGGTCCACAAATTTAAAGTCGCTCAGCGTGCTATGGAAAGGATAGGAGTTTCTCTGAAAGATCGAATTCGAAAAGAGGTGATCCGTCAGAGAAGCAAAGTCACCGACATAGCCCACCGAATTAGCATGCTGAAGTGGCAGTGGGCCGGCCATATCATCCGAAGAACTGATAACCGATGGGGTAGACGAGTTCTTGAGCGGAGACCGCGGATCGGTAAACGTAGTGTAGGACGTCCTCAGACTCGGTGGAGCGATGATCTTCGCAGGGCGCCTGGCAAGAGCTGGATGAGAGTAGCCGAGGACCGTGCTCAGTGGCGTGAAATAGGAGAGGCCTATGTCCAGCAGTGAACAAGCATAGGCTGATGATGATGATGATGATATACAGTAGGTACATAATCAAGTAAATAACCTTACAAAGAATTACAAACAAACAGAAGGTACACTACTAAGTTAGTAAACCACAGAACACATTTTAGCAAAATACCTGTAAGTACCTAAATGGAACTTAGGCATACAAAGTTGTCAAAAATGGGCCAGTGTCAGCATGATGCCGATGCAGGTCATCGTTATCATACCATATCATATCATTGAAACTTCGCGAGATGAGGTGCTCAAGGAATGTGGCTGTGAGTGTGCAGTCCGCTCAGCATAAACAGCCTATATACGTCCCACTGTAGGGCACAGGCCTTCTCTCAGGGAGAGAGTCCGCTTACACGGTAGGTAATCTCCACAAAAAGCTATGGATTACCTACCTAGCTAGATTACCTAGCGTGTAAGTTTCCCGGGACTAGTCCTCTGGGCATGACGCGGCGACACACGTGTTTAGCGTGCGAAAGCGTAGCGCCATCTTACTTTACGTAGTAAAACAAAATGGCGTCTAGTCGGACGTAGACATTTATCGCGGTATTGCATCCCCACGACAGGAGTCGAAGACAAATACAGAGGCCTCCGTCCAACAGTAATGCAGAGATAAATGCAATTCAGCCTATTTAGAGTCAGGGGGTTACAGTTGAGTGAGCGAAAGCGGTTTGACAGGATTGTGGCGAGTGGCAAACCTTGGTCTCTGCCTACCCTTTCGTGATCTGTATCCGATCTGTGAGTTGTTATCGGCTTTCAAGTGTGACTGAACTGTAACTACAGTACGCTATATAGCAGTGACCTGTACGGCGAGATAGCACCGGGCGGCCCGCAGTGAAAACAACATGCGTATTAGACGCGTGTATTCAAAGTACAAAAGTGTGGTAGATAGAAGTTACCTAAACAGTAAAGGGCGGCCGGTGCCGCTGTCGACATGCCCGATACTTCGAGGAGACGATATAGACCAACAGCTAACATTAACGTTACTGGCCAACAGTATAGTATTATGATTTCTGAACAGTATTTCTATTATCCCCCTCCCCCCCCCACTAAGTCTAAGTTATTTCCCTAGGTTTACGTAAGTTTATTATTGTATTTAATCCTCTTCTTGCACTACCCGTCGCCAGTCTCTTCAAAACCAAAGGTTTGCTGGAAGAGAATGCTTCTTGCATTAAGCACGCCCTTGTACACTTACAATGTAATTAGTGCAATAAAGAATTAAAATAAATAAATATAGTACGTAATAGTTACCTGTACGGCGAGAGAGCACCGGGCGTCCAGCTGTGAAGAGGGGGCGGTGCCGCGCCCCCGCCGCTGCTAAAGTCGCGCCTCCCGACATGCCCGATACTTCGAGCAAGCGCCCGATCTGGTGCATCTTCTTCTGGCGGGACTTCATGCGGCCCTGGAGTAACACCTCAGTTACCTCGTGTATATAGAGAAAATCCCCCAATATAATCAAGAACCGTATCTTTAAATATGTTATAGACAATTGATTCCATTCCATAAAAGAATATTCAGACTTTAAGTAATAAGTTCCTAAGCGCTGTGATAATAAATTTAAAATTCACTATAATTAAGAATAGTTATAGTAATAGTAATAAATTATAGTAATAATTAATCGTTATGCATGCTAATCATAAA
Source organism: Yponomeuta evonymella (assembly GCA_963969515.1). Classification (NCBI taxonomy): domain Eukaryota; kingdom Metazoa; phylum Arthropoda; class Insecta; order Lepidoptera; family Yponomeutidae; genus Yponomeuta; species Yponomeuta evonymella. The sequence continues at coordinate 5,966,608 of OZ018354.1, forward strand.
TACCAGAATACGTGTCTACACCTGAAAAGGGAGAACATGGAGATCTATTTGTAAGCAACTACGACCGCTAAATATAATCTGTGTTTTTAACACAATAAATTCATTCACTCATTCATTTATTCGTTCATTCATTCATTCATTCATTTACACACATGGCGAAATAGCAACAAATATATTTCGTTCTCATTGGAGAGGTCATGTTCAAAGACACATCATTCAATCAATCAGCCCGTTCTCGACTGCTGGACATAGGCACGCCCTTGGGCACCCCAGTCCTTTCTGTCCTCGGCCATCCGTATCCAGCCGCTGCCAGCAATCTGCCTCATATCGTCGGTCCAGCGAGCTGGTAGGCCTCTTACGCTGCGTTTACCAGTGCGTGGTCTGCACTCGAGAAAAGACAGACAATTGTGATATTTTTCGTTTTCATCTTCCACTATTACATTCATAATATAACCTATCGAAGATTCTAGTTAATGTGACTTCACACCTAAGAAGACTTTTCCGACAAAATTACAAGTAGGCTAATCCGGTTTTAAGTCACTAATATACCTGGGCGAATCTACTCACAGTTCTCAGCATAACAGAAATGTACTAAATATACAGTTATTGTTGTTACAGTATGTAAAATTGTCAAATCAAACCAACTACAATAGAAAAAAATAACACCTGTTGAGAAAAAGAAAGAAAGAAGACATTTATTTAAATTGTCACAGAAACACAAATTAAACACTGACAACGATGAATTGTGATAATTGGGTATTTGACAAAATATCAAATGAGTTACTTTTAAAACGGAATTTTGTATGAAAATACTGGCTTATGACGTCACATTTAAAAATTGTAATAACTAGTAATTGACTAAAAGAGATACATTTTCCGAGATATTTTGTATAATTATATTGCATATGAAATAATTTATTGTTGATCGTGTCAAATACCGTATTACGAGGATAATGACGTCGGAAAATTCGATTTCGGCGGCGACCCGCCTACAGTAACTACAGCGATTTACCGCCAGTTTTGGTAGGCTAGCCTCTTAACCGTCAGACCACGAAGCAGTCTCTACACCCTTATTAGAAGACTCTTCCGACAAAATTACAAGTGAGCGAATCCGGACTTAAGTCACCAAATACCTACCTTAGTAAGTCGTTGCTTCGCCGCCATGCTGCGTATGTGATCGTCAAACTTAAACTTGGCCCTCAGCAGCACAGTCCGGGGTAAGGCGCCGCTCGCGCCAACTCGGGGCTTGTGAATTGTCAAGTGGAGGCAGCGTGGGTCCTCTTTGTCACCTTGGATCTGTGAAGGATGGCAATGGTTAGCTCACCTGTGTGTTTGAGGTGTTCACATAACTCAGCGCTTGAAATTGCCGGTCCGCCGTGGGTACGCGTGGTAGTTAAGCCCATACTCTCTCTCTGAGAGGTATGTGCTCTACAGTGGGGCCTATATAGGCTACATAAAAAACCGGCCAAGTGCGAGTCGGACTCGCGCACGAAGGGTTCCGTACCATTATCTATACAACATTTGAAATTTCAAGCGTCTACATGTTGCCGTTATTAATATCAAGCAAAAACGGCAAAAAAATCACGTGTGTTGTATGGGAGTCCCCCTTAAATATTTATTTTATTCTGTTTTTAGTATTTGTTGTTATATCGGCAACAGAAATACATCATCTGTGAAAATTTTATCTGTCTAACTATCACAGCCTGGTGACAGACGGACAGACGGACGGTCAGAGACGTCTTAGTAATAGGGTCCCTTACCCTTTGCGTGCGGAATAGCCTATAAAACGTTGTTCCAAGTACCTTTTTATGCTATCGTTGATAAGTGGTTTTAGTGATCGATCGATCGATCGATCTAATAAATATAATGAAATCACTAGACGGTATCGCGGCCTAGGCCGACCGCCAGTGAACTACTATTTGACACCAGCTGGGGGTAATCACGTAAGGGCTAATGAGGGTAAACAAGAACGTTTTGGCTAAAACATCATTGGGAAAACACTACAGGCGCGAGAAGCTGCAACCTTTTTTCCCACACAGATAGCGAGTGGTACTACAAATTCAAGAACGTAGGAATTGTGCCAGTTTAAATAATTTAATTTTCAGAGAAACTATGTTCTAGTTAAAATACATTATTCCATTTTCAGAGACCGCGGCGACTTTTTCTGCCAAGATCAAAGTCTCATGACGTTCCCAGACGGATCGTTTGTTGAAATGGTTCAAACCAAACGCCCCACGATGTTTTAACAATTCTATAAAATGTCGCGAATAAGAGCATGGACGAATAATACGAGTAATGAAATAAAGAGTGACTTAACTAAAAAAAATATGATTTTCGTTTCATGACGATTGTAAAACACGATTTTAACAAAAATCAAGAAGCTTCAACTTTAAATAAAGGAATCTAGGTACTCACTTCCAAATCTTGCAAACTTCCAACAAGTTTCGCTACGCCCCAACCCAACCTTTGCTTGTCTGGCTCAACCAAAATTATTTGAATATTGTCTACAGCTAAGAATCTGTGATGCCACGTCCCGTCTTTTTGTATTATATCACACGATATGAGATCGGAGTCATCTGTAATAAGAATAAGCATATATGAATTATATTAGGGAACAAATAATACGTGAAAAACCTTTAACATAATAATACGAAGTCATAATAAAAAGGATACGTTACAGTGCGTTCACCATAACGAGTCCCCTGTCCAGTTTAATAATGTACTCTGTGCCCATGTCATAGCCTGCAAACATGACGGTGGCAAGGGACAAGTTATAGTGAATGACGTGTACATACAAACCTTGGCGCCATTTATTTTCTACACATTTTTTTAAAAAACAAAAATAAAACCTACGGAAACAAAGCAGTCAGCCAAAATAATGTACTTACTTTTTTGGTTAGAAAAGAACTTTATGATGCTCAAATCTGGCTGATTTTAATGAAAATAATAATGAGGAACGCCATTAGCGTTAAATAAAATAAACTTTTTTTTTTCATTTTATGGCTGCACAGACAATTTTTTCTGTGTCCAGTGGCCAGGACTTAATATTTATTTTCTTTGTACAATATTATTGCTATCTTTGCTCTTGGCATTTCATACATAAACCTATAGAATGGAAAATAAAAAAAATTAAAAATATCGGCGCGCCGTCTTATCGCGCCCCTAAATAAAAATATCTTTCTATTTGCGATTTCTACATTGAAAGACCAATCTAAACATTATTTAGACTTTATAAATCGATATCTAGTAAAAAAATGACTTTGACCAAAACATAAGCGAAGAAAGTTCCAAGTATTTTATAATGATAGATTTTTATTTTTTCATTGATCTGCGAGCTAAGGAACTTCACAAATAATTATAATATGTACAGTAGGCAAGTGTGAAATGTGTGATGTACTCACTAAGATCTAGAACGTCGCCTACTTGGACGAAGGGTGCTGGGTTTGCTAGCGGCAACTGTGATTCAGTCTTTCCGTTCAATTTCAGGTACAAATCCCTTATTAGGAAGAAAGTTCTTATTGCTCGGCGGGCTCTCTCCATCTATAAAAAAAGGAATATGTAAGCATTATGTACTTACAAGATTTTTTTCTCTACCTCTGTTCACAGACTTTCTTTTGAAAAAAGATTTAAAATTATACAGGGTATATCAAAACCCTCATAAACACTTAAAACTTGAGGTTTCGACTGGTAAAAACCCTAAAGTCGCGAAAAGAATATGAACTGTTCTATACTAACAGTTACCTGCAACATTAAAATAATAAACAACATTAAACAGCTGATATTTTTTTGCGATTTCGTAGTTGTTTGTATTGAGTGGAATGCTCCATTTTCGGATGTAAATGGGAATTTGTTACACCCGTATGTAGGAAAAAATAAGGAAATGGTCTTACAATAAAGAGGGCATTAAATTACATCGAGTTAAAGTTTGAAGTGAACAATTTTTCAAGATAAATATAATTTATTTAGGTTGTTACATTAAAATACGTCCGGTACATGTTTCACCCACCGCGACTTACAAAATATTCATTTCTATGGATGACTTTTAGTATGTTATTCTCGGTATCACTCTTAAGTTGTTTATTTGTACCGGGGAAAGTCTCAATGTTACAAATAAAAAGTTCGTCCTTACCGCCATGGTCGATCGTCAGCAATTTGTTCCCTGCAATTTCATCTGTATTTTAATAGATCTAAAGTTCAACTTACTTCGCCACTGGGCAGGCGCTTGGCGAAAGCAATGCCGGACATTGGAGTTCTAGTGGGTGGTAACAATATGGCCGCATCCATGCATAGCCATTCTACGTTCAGTGGACGTTTGCTCATTTCACAGTATCTGGAAAGAAAATAAAGTGATTTGTTTTTTTAAGATGAAAGACATCTGAGGACTAAGTATGCGAACCAAATCCTGTCGGAATTCTAACGTTTGCGATACAATAAGTATGAAATTTGACAGATAGACAATTGGAATTGGGTATTTGACAAAATATCAAATGAGTTACTTTTCAAACGGAATTTTGTATGAAAATACTGCCTTATGACGCCACATTTTAGAGCCGTCTTTTTATGTTAAATCTAGTTAAAAATTGTAATAACTAGTAATTGACTAAAAGAGATACATTCTCCGAGATATTTTGTAATGTTTGTTTTAATCGAGCATATGAAATAATTTATTGTTGATCGTCTCAAATACCGAATTGTTCAGAATTTGGTGAGCGTAATATAGGAGCCGTTCTGCTGCTAAATAAGTTCCTTAACAAAACTATACGGCGAACCCTTTTACGTTGAACCCGTGAGGTCAAACAAAAAACAAAATCATGGCTCCTATCGTTGTCATACTCTGATACAGAGAACTTACTTTCTATATCCTGCTGATCTATGCGCTGCTATGGTCATATAGAACACAAATCTACAATCTCATTATATAATTTTGTTTCGGTCCTCACACAGGTATGCTGTGTGGGAACTGAAAGAAAACCATACATTTCTACCGCTTTGTAATATATAAATAGGTAAGTACCTGCCTGCCCACTTATTCTTATTAGGATTTAATGGGTGGGTTGTACTGTTTTGTGCGCTGATTAAGGTGAAGCAACACTGACCCTTATATTGGTTTTGTTTAGACTTACATCACTTTTTTTTAATATCACTTAGATTATCACCCAGATGCCCATTTCAATAGGATTTAAGAATCTTTATATAAGTGCTATATGACCGCGGCTGGGAATGTGGTGCCCAGCCTTATACCTATATACAAATTGTTGTGTTGTGCTTTGCTGAACTTAACTTTTTTTTTTTTCTCTTTTTTCATTAAAAGTCTAGGTTAGTGTGTAATTATGGAATTTATTCCTCGAAAGAGGTCCAACTCCTAAGATACAGGTAAACCCTAGTTTAGGAATTGAAAATCGCTTTTTATCTGTAATTCACTTGCTACCAGAGACTGTCACATTTTTATTTTATAACTTAATATTATTAAGAGTGTAAGTTTTTTTGGTCAAATAAACAGTTTTTTTTACTTTTTACTTTACTGTTCCATGCCCGATTCTATACAGGACTCTATTAATATGCTTTCGACGTCTGTCCATCTGTTTCATCATCATCATCAGCCATTTGACGCCCACTGCAGGACATTGGCCTCCCTCATGGTTTTCCTAACCATGAAGAGTTTTGCCATAATCGCCACGCTTGGCAGACGGGTTGGCGATCGCAGTATGCGGTTGGAATCTCAGGAAGATGCTGCTGCCCGTCTCCTGGCAATTTATTTCTTCAGTCGCCTTCTACGACGTCCATCTGTTTGTTCGTCTGTATTTCGGTCGATAAAGAGCTCTTGAACCGTAATAGATAGCTATTTGACCTATATGTCATACAGGCAGACAAATAGTCAGAGACATTGTACACATTTTAATACGGTCCGTTGGCATCCCCCGGCCACGGAGCCATAAAAACAAGAAGCAAAAGTACTAACACTATTAAAAAATCAATAAACTTTATTTGACAACATTACAAAGAATTACACACAGTAGGTATATAATCAAATTAAGAAACATTACAAAGAATTACACATAGTAGGTTTCACACAATTTGTGAAGTTATAATAGCAATACCACTCGCTAACGGCGAAGGAAAACATCGTGAGGAAACCTGAGTGTCTGAGCTATTCACATACCTCAGCGCTTGAAATCGCCAATCCGCGGTGGGCACCCGTGGTGATTAAGCCCATATTCTCTCCCTGAGAGAAGGCCTGTGCCCTACAGTGGGACGTATATAGGCTGCTTATGCTATACACATAGTAGGTACATAATGAAATTAATAAGCCACAGAACACATTTTAGCAAATACCTGTAAGTACCTGAAACTTAGAAACACAAAGTTGTCAAAAACGGGCCTGTCTCAGCAACAGCACGTCATCATGCTGACATTTACTTCCCCTTAAAATAAAAGTCCAAAATATCAGCGACTTCGAACATATCCGAGAAGATACCGTCTCATCTGGAGAAATTCTTCACCGGCGCTGACGCCCGTTGTCTCGGCTGGGCCAGGTACTACTCCTACTGCAACCAACTAAACTATTTTCTTTTATGGACACAAGGTCCACAATCCAACTGATCCGTCCAAGAACATCTCGAAGAAGACATCGCATTATTTGTAAAAGTTTTTCGCCAACGCTGACGCTTGTTGTCTCCAACCCTCAGTCTGGGCCAGGTAGCAGGAGGTGGGCCGCCTCGAATCTATACTAATGGACTTACTATCTTGGACACAAGATCCAAAATCCCACTTACTCGTCCTCGAACATATCCAAGAAGATATCGTCACATTTGTAGAAGTTCTTCGCCAGCGCTGACGCCCGTTGTCTCAAAGCCTCGGTCTGGGCCAGGTACCGGGAGTTGGGTCGCCCTGAAGCACCCTGGATGGCCACTCGGAGTAACGTTACGCTAAGCTCCAACGTCACTAGGCGGACTTTTGATGCTGGAAAGGAGAAAAAGTTGTATTCGGTAGATATTTTAATAGTGTAGGAGAATGAAAGAAATCAATAGGTATTTTTTTATTGGTTAATTTGTTTTGCCCATTTGTAGATAAGCTAAATAATTGTTTTTTCAAGTCTTGAAAATATGGAGAAAGTACATTTTTTAATTGGGTTACTACATTATTTTCCGTAGTGGAATTTTAATGTATATTTTTTCGGGATGAAATGATGATGATGGGATGCTATTCCAGACTATAATCTATATCTGTGCCAAACTTCAGATCCGTTCAGCCGTTTCTCATTCATCCAAACTTTTGCATTTATAATAGTAAAATTAAATGAAGATAACTAATCTTCATTCTCGCTATAGCGTTGTAAAATAAAAACCTGTACAAAAATAAGTAAAAAATATTCTTACCAGGTTTACAATTGGTGGTCGACATCGGTTTCGACAGCAGCAGAGCGATGTAATTCGCCAACTGATTCTACTTAGAGGGCGTCGAGGTCTCCGCGCTTCTACTGAGTGACGCTGTCGCCTCGTCCTGAGCCTTGACCTCGACTCGCTCACTTCGTCATCATCAGCCATTTGACGCCCACTGCAGGACACAGGCCTCATTCGTGGTTTTTATAACCATGAGGGGTTTTGCTATAATCGTCACGCTTGGCAGGCGGGTGAGCGATCGCAGTATGCGGTTGGAATCTCAGAAAGACGCTGCTGCCCGTCTCTTGGTAATTGATTTCGTTAGTCGCCTTCTACGACATCCACGGAAGGAAATGGAGTGACGCTATTCTTAATCCGGCGCCACAAGGACTCGCTCACTGGCGACCCATAATTAACCCCGAGTACAAAGATAATTGGTTCTTACCAGGTTTACAACTGGAATTGGCGATCGACATCAGTTTCGACAACAGCAGAGCGTTGAAATTCGCCAACGGATTCTGCTTAGAGGGCGTCGAGGTCTTACTTCCCTCTGCGCTTCCGCTCGGTGAGGCTGTTGCCTCCTCCTGAGCCTTGACCTCGGGTTCGCTCACCGAGCCGCGTATTTCCGCTTCCGGACACAGAAGTGTGTCTAGGAGTTCTGTGTTTACGCCTGTGGAAACAGTTTGAAGATGGCAACTTTGGTATAAAGTATAGGGGGGCTAAAAGGACCTATGACGGCAGCGTTCCCTCTTGCAGGCACATTCTGGCATTTCCAACTATCGATACGAAGTATCTTGAAATTGTAATATAATTGCTCATAAGTGAAATAAGGATTGCATATGAGTAAAAGCCGTAGTCTACGCCGAAAACTTTCTACGTTTGTGGATTTCTTGTAATAATTCACAAGAGTTACTGTTAGGCTGGCTTTATTCATAAAACAGTGCACGGAAAATCACAAACAGGCTTCCTAGTTTCGCATGAATCTAGGCTATTAGTGGTAGGTGTATGAACTTATGAACTACGAAATGTCATGTGCCAGGATCGGAAATGACGCTACGTTTATGGCCCTAGGGAAATGTTAAACGTTGCCATAATGTAGACACAGAACGCAACAGGGTTCGGCCCGCCATTTTCAGGCGAGCCAGAGATTTTAGTAGCATGTAACTCCTAAAATCTGTCCAGCTTTCTGGTGCGTCGCTGGCAATATTCCCAACACACAGGCATTTAATTACGGTATTGCTAGCCATCATCAATGTATAGCAGTCGTGATACTATCTGTGCTTCGATCTCGAGCACCGATTCATCATCATCATCATCAGCCTATGCTTGTCCACTGCTGGACATAGGCCTCTCCCATAGCACGCCACCGAGCACGGTCCTCGGCTACTCTCATCCAGCTCTTGCCAGCCGCCCTGCGAAGATCATCGCTCCACCGAGTCTGAGGACTTCCCACACTACAAGCACCGATTACCATTTAGATACTTCAATATAACTTAATACGGGTTTGGGAATTGCGAAAATATAGATAATATTCCCAAAACTCCCGGGGAGATAGCCCATTCAATAGACTGGCCCGCCGCTTAATGCCGGCGCGCATACCCATATATACACCTTACGTTTGACTTAATTCTAAATGAAAAATCTGCGTCATTTCCGATCGCTACAAGTAATATTACGATGTAACTACATTAACAATTTTGCCTTCCAATTAGTAAAAGTAATCTTACCGACTAAACAACCAGGCAAGCAAAGACAGAGACAGTACATACACGTTAGTAATTTAGTTTCTAGTGTTCAATTAGATATGAGTTAAGAGAATGTTTCACAGTATCTGGACAGTCTGTATTTTTCGAATTTTTGTGAATGATAAATAAACGGAAACTTATCCGGAGATTGTGAAACTACAAAGTAAGTTATTTAATAAGTATAGCCTTGAAAGCTAAGAAAAAATACTTGCCATTGACTACATAAATGAGCATAAACCAAATTTATCTTTTTCTATCCCAGTATTCATCAGAAGCAGGCCACAAGTGGTTTTTCTAAAGATTCAAGGGCATACATGCATATTCCTACGTATTCTAGAAACATAAAAATACATTTATGTACTTGGTTCCATCATACTTCTAAAAATTCTGTCATGTCCTGAATTCTGAAGTTTAGTAAAATAGTAAAACTGTTTTAGCTCTCTTTTTCTATTTAATCTATTTTACTTTAATGAAATTTAAAACTTTCTTCCGCTGCCAGACGGGCCCACATTTATCTTTTCAACTGACCAAGAGAGGACAGAAACCCGAAAAGAGGGATTAGTCCAGTTTATCTTTACATAGCATTAGGAACGCCACAAACTATTACAAAAAAACTAGTGTAGCACTCACCTTTATTGTTAATCAGCGCAAACAGCAGACACAATGCAAACAACGCCTTGTAATCGTTCTCACTGCAGTCCAGGGAATCGAAAATAGTCTTTAAGAACGGCCGCCGGTCTAATTCCCTGCTCTCCTTATCGAGAATAATCTCCAAGGTCGCTAATTGCTCGGCCGAGGATACAGGAGTGGCTTCACTGCGCAATTTTTGCTTCTCCTCATCTGTTATGTTTAACTCCGTGAGTGTTTTTGTCGAACTAGTGTCGACGCCTGAATCTGGTAAAGGCGAGTCTGGCATGTTCGTTTTTACTGTGACGGTTCTCGCTGTCATCTGCGATACCAAATCTTCGGTAGAGTCGTGAGCTACACTCGAAGTCTCACTCACGTGCGAAGTGGACGGAAGCGAGTTTGAGACCAGTTCCGGATCTAAATCGCAACTCGATTGATCCGTGTCGAAGCTAAAACCTTTAGGTCCACTGTACTCGGGCGTCGTGTAATCCCTTTCGTGTCCAGACGTGCTTTCTAGTGCCTTCTCGAGGCTCAGTTGTGGTTTAGAAAACTCCAACTTGACATTCGACTTGGCGTTGCTTATGTACATTTCTAGAATTTTCGTCGCGCCGTCTGCGAAGACCGATAAGTCTGACTGAAGTATGATCCACGCTAGAGCGTGCACTATGGGACCGTGTGTTATGATTAAAAACACTTGCGAAAGCAAGAACAGGGAAACCACGCACGAAACTGACGGTTTCAACTCTTCTTCTGACTCCACCCTCTGTCTAGGAAAGTTTATTCTCGTCGGTGACTCTGATTTCCCTTTCAATATTGCCTCAAGATTCCTAGTAATGACTTCAATGCTTTGTATCTGGTCTCGGTTGTGGGGCGAGGGGTTTTGCTCGCGCCTCGCTATGGACTCCGAGGTCAGGGAGTAAATATACAGCGGAACTAGGAGTTTGTGGAGTAAATGCTCAGTGAGTACGTCGTTTAAGTCGGGAATGTTGAGGCAGAGTATATCGTTAATGTAGTGGAGATGATCCAAGTGTTCGGCGACCAAGTCGTCGAGCTTCTGTTGGGATTGGTGGCTGGAACAACGGGGACTAGGATAATGATTGAGGTCGTTCACCGCTAGATGGCGTTGGTATACTAAATAGTACTAACTTAATCTATTTATTGAGCTGTAGACACTAGGCCGGGCTGGCCTTGACAGCGATTCTTTGATAAACCCTGCACAAAGCGCTGCACTTTATTTCTATCCTGCACAGCCTTATGCTCAAGATGTTTGCCAGCATCTGTACTTAAATAGATTAAATATGTTATATATTTAAGCTCTGCTTATAGGCTGGTTAAATACCTACACAATAAAGGTAAAAATAGACTGTGCCCATGGCTGTGGGCGAATGTTGTGTTAATTCTGTATGACGTGTTTCTAGGCCATGTTTTCATATACATTCCTGAGTCCAGATATTATAATGCGTTGCATGTGCTTACATAGGCTCAGTCTGTTTCTACCTTAACCATCCTTTGCAGTCAGGTAAATAGATGATAAAGAGTGAAGAGCAGTGTTCTTATGTGTCTTACAAACTTACAGGCCGCGCGATGTCATTAAAAGGGTGCCTCAAGGAGCAATTCCCATACAAACGTAGTTTGGCTTTAATTTATAAACGACATGCCTGATCTCAATGACACTTTACCAATATGTTTAGAGGACACAAATCAAGGTTCCCCCGTGCTTAGAATTGAGAATAACAGAACAAAAAAGAAAATAGAGCCTCATAAGGCTTTTCATAGAAACAATGAAGAAGAAGAAGAAGAAGAAAACCATTTATTTCATCAACAGAAACACACACATACATTGACAAGTTACAACATAAAATATTAAATCACAATACAACAGGTAATAAAGAAACAATAAAACACTTTATATTAACATAACTTGCGGTGTGTCCCTGTTGCTGGAAAAGCCAGCTGGCTCAGCGTTGTGCTGAGGGTATTCACCCAAAGCGCTGATTTTCAGCCAGTGCCTGTCCGTCTCACAAATATGCTAGGGTGCGGTGCAGTGCATAACAATAATAACATAGTTAAATAAATGAATGAATAGATGATTAAATAAATAATAAAATTATATAAAATACAAATAAAGTTAATGACTTACAAGGTTAATGATTATGATGCGATCACATTGTCAGTCACTTGCGGCGAGAAGTTGGTTTCTATGAGACATGGTTTCACAAGACTATAATGTCTTTTTGAAAAGTTTATTTCCAATTCTATCAACGATCAAACTTCAATTTGTGTCCTCTATACCTACGTGTTGGTAAAGTTTCATTGCGAGCCGGCATTTCGTGTGTAAATAAAAACCATCCTCTCCAATATGAGGTTGCCTGGCAGAAATCGCTATTAGCAATAAGGCCGCCAATTGTACCTTTTCTTGTAATTATTTTTCCGGTGTACAGTAAAGAATATTCTTATCTTATCTTACGTTTCTAAGGGAATTGCTCCTTGAGGGGCCGCCTTATGCGCAGTTGATCGAAAAGTTAACAGAAACTAACCCTCGGTTTCTTGAACACTAACAGTATGTTAATCTAATGTTAAAAGCTGTCAGTTATTCTTTTTTGTACGCACTTCGGCCAGCTGATAGCTGTTACAGACATTAAGATATTTTCAGTGTACGAGAAACCGGGGGCAAGACTTTCGTAAAATCCTTCTAGGTACTTACTCAGCATCGTTTCTGACGCACGCGTCCAATTCTAGTATGTGCTTGCCAATAAACCAGACCAGGTTACTGAAATAGGGAGCGGCGGTTCTGAAAATAAATGACAAATTGTTTAAAACTATTACAATACTTGCCTATAGATAACGGTGCCATTTGAGCGCTGGTTACTCAGAGTATGACGTCAAGTTTGGCTGGAGTCAATGAACATTAGCAGTATTGTCCGATAGGTTTCTTGGAACATATCTATGCCAGTTATGGTGACGAGAATCTCTGAGAGAGCCTTTGGTCAACATCTAAACAAACCATTGATAGAAATCTTTAAAAGACGGGAAGCAATGATGTCTATGAAGTAGTTGGTTCGTCCTAGATTATTCATTCATTTCATAGATACAAGAACTTCGACTACTATCAATTTATTTTCTTTGATATATATCTTTTTTCACACTGGTACCATAGCTGAACGAAAGTAAATATACTTTTGCAGTAGTGTAGGAAAATGCAAGTGTTTTTTTGAATATGCTGCTGTCCCAACTAACCTGTCCCTGATAAAGCGCAGCATACTGGCGTCCTGCACGCGATATACGTTGAGCGTGAGTGTGCGTACGGCGATGCGGACCATAGACTCAGGGTGATTGAAGAACTTTATTGCCTCCGTGTACAGAGGGAAGTCTTTAGTGTGCTGTGGAAATCACAAAGCATTTTAATAATAACTTTTAAATAAAACTTTCGTAAGCACTACTTATTATTAACTTAATACCGGAATCACTTACTTGATTTTTTTGTCGGAAGAATCCGACCAGGATTCGCTCTTATTTTTTTTTTTTATTTATTTAGGAACGCCAACAGGCTACATACTACTTATTTGCAAAGCTTCGTCAGAGACGAGCAACCGACGACGCGAGTTCAGGCTCCACTTACCGTGATTAAGCGTTGGAAATCAGAGCGAAACCAGGTCGGACTCTTCCGACAAAACCGGAATTAAGTTAATAACACTATTTGCGAGTGGATTATAAATCACGATAATGTTTTTAAATAATGAATCAAAACAGATGACGAAACAGCTTCACAAAAGATCTTCTTTGCGTGCAAAAAAATATTTACCAAAGATGCCCACTGTAGATAAGTAAAAAAATTTTTTATTTTTATTTTGCGGTATCGAATATTTTTGATAGATTTTCGTTTCGCACATACGGTATCGAATGACGTATGCGCGAAACGAAAATCTATCAAAAATCATAACTTAAAGTTGTCGTGCGGGGGCCGACAGTTCGTCGGCGACACTTCGACCCAGTGCGATCATTGTGTCTGCCCCTTGACCTTACACCTGAGCCTAATCAAAATTATACTCAACGTGGTCGGTCCCGCCCTTTAGGGAAAGGCGCCTTAAGTCTTCCGGTTTGGGGTAAGCCATTCATTAAGAATTTAAGACTCATTCTTTTTCCGGCAAGGACATTGAAGTCGCACAATAAGGATTACCAAGAATACGTGAAAAGTAAAATATGTTGAACACGAATATTGGCTTCCCCGCATTATTGCGTATATTTTTCTTTATACAATTTGAATTATTGACTTTGTTCAAAACATCGATTACTCACAAAATTATTCTGTTGGTTATGTAAAGTGAGACTTGTTTGGTTACGTTCTAATGACGTCTAACGAAGTGTCGCCCTCGCCTAGCTAGACTGTAGGCACCTTAAGTGTTTGTCTGGGTAGGTAACTTTATTATGATAATAGCATGTTTGGGTCGAATTAAGCGCAGAAATGTGCGTACGGCACTCCTCTTTGCATGCTTATCACATTGTTTTATTAGGCACGAATAAGTCTAGTTTGCTAATGGCAGATAACCTTACCGACACAACCTCTCCCTCCTAACCCTCCATAACCCTTCCTAAGTGAACCCCTATAGCTATATTTTAGCTACTTTACAGAAGGAAAAGAGTGTCTTAAAATTAAATCCTTTGGAATAATGGAATGAAGAGATTTCTTTACGAAAAAGGTTAAGTTTCTAGCATTCATCTTAGTTTTGGGGTAAACATTACGTTGTATTAAGTTATTAGATACTTGTTATTAAATAGTACGAAAGATAATAAGGAGTCTACTACGTCGCACAGCAGAGAGAGAAAGGTTTGTTGTGATTTTTTTCTCTCAGAAAGAAAAAGACAGTATGAATCACCGCACGTGCCAACCGCGGATTTCGATTTTGTGATCTTTTGTGGTTGCTACTACAAAGTCTATGTAATAGCTTAAAAAAAAAGCTTTTTTTTTAAGCTATTACATTGACTTTGTGTTTTTAAGCTATTACATTGACTACACCATCCTGTTAGCTTAGTCGACTTAATCTACGAGAAGGATAATATCAATAAGTGCGGAGCCAACTAAGCCGCGGGTTTCCTCACGATGTTTTTCTTCACCTAACGAGTCATATCGTTGTTATCATGTACCTACTTGCGTAATATAGAAAATCCCAGCTTCTAGTACAAGTCAGGATGCGAAACGAGAGTTTAAAAAACCGGTTGGCACAGTCGATAGTTACCTCATTATAGAAGAAGTGTATTGTGTGATTGTTCAACTTCAGACTCAACGTCTTCAGGAACGAAATGTAGTACGCCATCACCTCCTCGTCGGAGAAGTCGAACTTATGGACTATTATCGAGTTGACGTGGTTGTTGCTGAGTAGGTAATCTGAAACAATAAGAAATTCCTTCGATCCCGTCTTCTCTTCCCGACTTGGTACATAAAGCTGGATTCGCACGGTGTGAATCTGTGCACGAAGTATTGCTGTTACCATAAGAACCCCATCCAGATTCATGAATTCAGGCTGTCATGGTGCATTAATTCACGGTCAGTTTTAACAGGGTGAGTTCATGCCTAATCCACTCGCACAATGCCTATGTGCAAAACTTTGTTTTTATGAAATAAATAATTTGCTGCCCAGCCGAGTTGGATTCGACGATTGACCTCTTTCACGAAGTTGGACCGGCCTAGTTGGACTGTTTGTCCTAAGTAGACGTATTAATAATAATAAAAATATTTTTAATAATAATAAAAATCATGGTGGTTGGTGCAATATGGGAATCCTACTTAAAATTAATTAATAAGGAGTCCATATGGGGTTACGTTTGAAATGCACAGCTCCTCGCGTCAGTTAAGGTTTGTGATTTTTAACAACTTTTGTTCTGCTGCGTAGTGATGCAAATCAAATAAAAAACATACATAAGCTTACGCCTGTATCCCAGAGGGGTAGGCAGAGACCACGGACTGCCACGTGCCACGATCTAAATAAGAAACTTACTGTTCAAAGTAGCACAGAAACGGCGACTTAGAGCGATTTGCGCTCTGCACTTGCAAGAATAAGTAAATAGATAAATACTTATCCACCCATAAACGAATAAATAGCTGATTCACAGGGTTGTCACTCACACAATTATATATGAGTAGCTCTAAAAATATCATGGTGCAAGACCTGTTTGGATTTATTCCTGGATAGAGCTTACTCCCGGAAAATCAGATAGATAGAGCTATTATCGTGGGCGCAAGTCAGCCTTAATTAAAGTCAGGTTCAACTAAGTGTCCATTGAGCTGTCTATTTGATAGATACTTAAAACCACGTATCTTAAATGGAAATGGAAATTCTAGATTTTAAATGCAAAAGGAATGCTAAAAATGGAAGCAAGAAGACACATGCACTTGGCAAATTTAGTTCATAAGATTGTCCATAGAAAGAGACCTTGGTTTCTATTTAGAAAATTTATCTGGGAAAATGATAACTATACTCGCAATATTCGCAGAAGGCATTTGAACCTGATGCTAATACCAAGACACAAGTCAGCGGGCTTTAGAGGCAGTTTTAAGTATCCAGCTGCAAAGATCTGGAACAACCTGCCTCCACCCTTACGAGAATTTATGACCACTGTAAGTTTCAAGAAACACCTAAATGTTTTACTTATCCACCAACAAAAGTCTTTGCAGCTGTAAAGCAGTCGCTGTTACACATAAATTTAACTAATAACTAAATTAAAATGTGGAACTCCAAACCAGTCACGCACGGTTTTACATACCTATTCGAAAAATTTTACTGTATTTATTAAAATTTAATTTATGCCTAAAAAAATGGTTTTGACTTTATATAATTTACGATTCTAATGCTGAATTTTGATAAATTTGTATTAAATTTCAATATCAATTAAAATTTCTTTCCAACTTTATTTAATTAAGTACAATTTAATTTATATAATTTACATAATAATAATTTAATCAATTTAAATTTCTTTTAGTTCCAATCAAATTTCATTTCTATTGCTCTTTTAAAAATTATTTTAATAAATTTATACATCACAAGTTTCTATGTTGTAAATCATGTCATAATTTTTATAAAAAGGTTGGTGCATTGGACTGTATTCAGCATTGTTAAATTATTATTTTTTTAAGATTTTTTTTAAAAATGCGAATAAAGGGGACGGGCTGAAAACCAGCGCTACTGACTATGCATGCAGTCATAGCAATAAGCTGAGCCCCTTCCCTTTTGCCATAAAAATAAAAATACTCACTGATTTCTATGATGTAAAAATTGATTTTATGGTAAATAAATATTTTCACTATCACTATCACTATTTAGCACTATCACTAGCGCGTAAAACGCAATAAACGTAATAACGATTAAAACGCTCAAATATTTACTTCCGTGGCAAGAATTGGCCAAGGACAAGGACCGATCGGGCCAACATAACAATGGTTTTTAATTGTTTTTTTCAAGGTCATAATCTAACAGGTTAAGGACAAGTGGAAGTCTAAAGGGAAGGACTTTGTCGTGAAACAGGACACAGTCATGGCTACGCAAAAAAAAAACCTTGAGACCTTGTGTTTACCATGCCACAGGGTATCCTAGTTTTGAGACCTGTACAAATGATTAGGTAGGTAGCGGTGGTAGCCTAGTGGGTAGAACCCAGGTTTGATTCCCAGTGCGGGCATGTACCTATGACTTTGTTTTCTGACTCATGTACATTTGTGAAGTTATGGTAGCAATATCACTCGCTAACTGTGAAGGAAAACATCGTGAGGAAACCTGAGTGTCTGAGCTATTCACATTCCTCAGCGATTGAAATCGCCAATCCGCGGTAAACCCGTGTGGCCTGTGCCCTACAGTGGGACGTATATAGGCTGCTTATGTACAAGTGATTGGGTTTTTTGGAAGTATTAGTATTTAAAAAAGATTTGTATTTTAAAAAGTACACATTGTTCAGATCGGGAAGGGCACAATGAGTAACTTTACATTTTCCAAATGATATCGCAGTAAAATAGGGCTGAACTCATTTGCGTTACGTGCAAATTTGCAACAAAAAACCATACTGATCAACTGTCAATTGTACCTCGATTATTTCTAAGTTGAGAAAGAAACTATTCTTTACCGTATCCGAATAGGAATTAAAGGTTAATTTCAATCTGTTAGGTACTCGGTAATTCTTCTAAGTTTCTCAAGTTCTGTGCGCTGAAAACGGCAAAACGCTTTAACCATGATAAAGATTCGAAAGAGAAAGCTTACCCGAAAGAAGATTATAACGGTTTTCCTACATTGTCTTTAAAAAAACACCTAGATTGTATAAATTCAAACTACGCCTAACAGAATTGACTGACAACAGACAGTCAGTGCCTCGTTAATGATCACGCATTAGTATTATAATTAGTTAAAGCAATAAACAGCACCAGATAACTAAAAATACAGGTCAGCGTGTTTTACATGTCGTGCCTTTGTTTCTGCCCAAAGACACTCCTTTGAAACCAACTATAGTTCGTACGAAATATACAAAAACATTATCTTTAAAGAGGAAGCATATTGAAGAAAAGAATCTACTGTTTAGTATACATTATTAGGCAGATATGATTAATAGTGCAATGGAACGACCTGAACCCATTAACGGCAAGATGTTTACAAATATACCTTGTTAATGAATGATAAGTGATTAATATATACAAAAATGTTTCTTCAGATATTTAAATTATTCCCTTTGTCTTAAAATATTAATATCTTTGTAATATTAAATATTTTAACCACGAGCTCAATTTTTATGACCGAGCAAGCGAAGAATTCTAAAAAATTAGGATCCTGAGCGTTAGCAAGGGAATCAAAAGAGCACGAAGCGAAAAATCTTTGCACTCGAGTGCAACATGTAACTTTTCATCCCACCTCAGCGAGGAAATGACTAAATGCAAATAAAAACACACAGGAGGTTTCGAGTCTGAGTTTTCAACAAATTTAAAAAAGTTGTATGCTAAATTCGGCACTGTGGAGGTAGAAGTAAATAGGTTTAATGATGTTTTGAATTTACAAACTTAGTGCACACGATGTTCTACATTCAATTTACTTTATCTTCTAAGTGGATAAAAGATATCGAAGAGCAAAAATACTTTTTCCGAGATGGGGGGATGAAAAGACATTTATTATACCAACAAGACACACCACAGAAACAAAACAAACAGATAAGTAACATAACATACAAATCAAATAAATAAAACAGGACCATAGATGTAGCTTGTGGTGTGTCTAAGTTGTCACAAAATGTTATCTGCTAGTTACCTACTGTTTTTAAAATTCTGGCAGGTGAAAAATGTAAATTACCTTAAAATATCAAAGTAGAACAAGGACAAATTCGCACTAGAGTTGGATCTTGTAGCAACTGCTTTGTTCGATTTATGTTACTTAGAAAGTGAACCAAGGAGGTAAGTACTGAGGTACAATCCTTGGGTACATGGTATGTACTTCTCATTTGACAATCATAAACAACATAGAGTGAAAAAAATGGTAACCAATTTTTTTTTCCACCAATGGAATAAAATCACATCTTTTTTTGTAATATGTGTAATACAAAAAGTGAATTACTTAAATATGAATAATGTTTAGTTCCATGTGGTGCCGGATTAAGAATAGCGTCACTCCCCAAGGCGACTAAGGAAATCAATTATGGCAGCGATTATGGCAAAGCCCCTCATGGTTATGAATACAACGAAGGAGGCCTACATCCTGCAGTGGGCGTCAAATGGCTGATGATGATGATTGTACATTACTGCAGTGGCCAGCAAAAGAGGCATTGATGGATGAACGTGTAAATGTGGGCTGAGGCGAAGCCGAGATACTACTAATACGAGAAGCTACTACTAATACTACTAATGAGAAAATACTAGTACTAGTTCAAAATAATGTGTTTAAGCTCCTCAATACTTACACAAAGAGGTCTCATTCCTGATGTTTTCAAACAGTATGTTCAAAGTTTGGAGCAGCTGCACACAGACGTAAGAGGAGCCACCACATTTCTGCCTCATGATCCTCAAGAAGTATGAGAGCATGTTCTTCTCGAGGAAAAAGCTGGAAGAATGAAATTACATAAGTCTAGTGTCCTTCTAACTATTATTGTATAGGCGAAAGAGTTGTATAGCATTAAAAGGTGGCTTTCTGAATTTCTATCAATAGGAAAAGCTACTTAAGTGTTTTTTCCTGAGTATTAAGTAAATAGTTATTTTTTTAATACCTAAATAAAATATTGACCAACAGTTTAAAAAGGAGGAAGCAATTTTGTGTAATAAGTGACAAAAAAATAAACAATCAAAGAACAGCTTACTCTTGTCTAGAATAATAGGATTTTTCTCTAGTCAGATCTGATGAACACAATTATGTTCATTAAATGTGAACCTCGCTTACTTTATGAGGTAACAAGGTCTATAGCGGTCAAGGTTGCAAATTAATTCCAGGTAATAATAATAACTTCCACCCAATACAATCACTTGACCTGGGCCCAAACTAGGATAACCTGTGCTATGGTAACCAGGCAAGGACATCACATACATGAAAATACACCCAGACTGAGGCCATTTGTACAAATGTATGGCGGCCCCCAGTGGGAATTGAACCCAAAATGTCTGTTTTGGTAGCGAAGCAAATAGGAAGGTAAGTTTTGATATATTATTTTACGTCCAATAAGCAATATCAACATTTATCACCACTCAATTATCAATAACCATATTTTATTGCTTGATTGTGGTTTCTTATCACAAATTAATCATCAATATCATTAATCTACCTACGGGTATCTTAACTTTTGTTATTATCATAATATGCCGTTGCATCCAGGGCCGAGTTTCATAAAATTACAATTCATAGTTTATTATGACAATTCGAGGTACATTGGGTAGCAGAGTCTTATTGTTAATCCACTTTGCGATGTACGAATCGAATTGTCACAGTAAACCATGAATTGTAGTTCTATGAAACAGGCCCCTGTAGGTAAATGGTGGTGACTTTGGTGAACAAACTGATGGAGATTAAAAAAAAAAATACAAATACAAATCATACAAAAATGTTGAAATAATGGTTTTTAGACCAACATTGTTTCAGTTAGTCCAAAAACCATTATTTCGAATTTTTAGTATGTGTATGACAGTTTGATTTGAAATGTTTTAGTGTCTCCTGTAAAATTTTATAAAAGTCATGTTTGCGGTTTTGGATGCCGAACATCGTTATGATGGACAACAAAGTCAAGTTAGGTACTTAAACTACAAATCATCAAATTATTGGCCCCATGTGCCTCTCTGCCTTATGAGAGATTTAAACATGTTATTATGGAAAATGTATGTGAACCTGTTACATTATGACTCTGAAAAGAACAATTGAAAACCATTGTTATGGTGGCCTGATCAGGTCATTTAGAATTCTACAGATTACAGAAAATGTATGTAAAGTGAACACTCACTCGAAGACCGAGCTATCGTTCTGGTCGCCCCATATTAATATCTCGGCTATACATCTCAAGGATTCCACCAAAGTACCCCTGTTGTTCTCCGACACTGTGGTGTTCTTGCACAGTATGTTATGTAAATATTTCAGTCTTTCCAGCGAATGGGGGTTCTTTGGGCGCCCCCAGGCTCCGCCGAACCAGCTCCTGCTTCGAAACATGACGACACTAAGACGCGGAAACACTCGGTATTGTATATTTTCAATGCCAAGTCGAGCGTGTCGTTTTAACTAAGGTTTATTTGGTTTTAGTTTCCATCTTGTTTTCTATACCACCGTCTCAAAGTGGCTAATGCGACACAGCTCGACGTGTTCTGTTTTGATGCACTTGTTTCGCTTCGTTGTGGATATTTTATTTTCCTCCGATTGTTTTAATTCTTTTTTGCAACTCGAAACGAAGACCACTTGCAATTTTAAGTGACAACTGCTGTCACTAGTGATGGAACAGTTCTATGAAAACCAGTAAAAAGCCGGTTTTTGAGAAAACCGGTATTAACCGGTACTTTTAAAAGTAATCGATAGGGTCAAAGTAATTATAGTGTAATTTATGTTTGGTAACCTTGGCGTATTTTTAAGGTTAAGCAGATTCTAATATTATGCCGTTCACCTGTTTTTACACCAAAATTATGATTTTATTACAAAACAGAAACATTTATACCTTATTTTAAGTTTTTAACAATGAGTTTTCATGACTTTTCATTAGTTATAAGACTTTTTTTATGAACAGAGTAAAACCTTAAAGTACATAAAAACCGGTTTTTTTGTAAAAGTACTTGGAAATTACCGGTTCCAAAAAATTGTAATCGGTACATCTCTAGCTGTCATCCATGTTACTGTCAGTGTCAGATTTCTGTTGATCAGACAGACGTCATTCATGAGGTGTGTTACCTCGCGTGCGGTTATTGCTATTGCCTAAAATGCTACGGTTAGACTCTTCTCTACAGGTACTTCTCAAGTTATACGGATGTCAGAGAACTAAAAGTCAGGTCCAAGAAGGTTTCATAAAACTTTAATATGTATTTCAAAAACCTAATACGTACCTACCTACGCCCTTTACAAAACATTGTTTCTTAAAACGCCTGCAAATACGTACTAGCAACAATTTTTTTTCTTGTTAGTGTTTTTATTTGTACCTAGATTTGTGAATACCTAGTATTTTATGCTCATCGTCAGCCATTTGACGCCCACTGCATAGGCCTCCTTCGTGGTTTTCATAACCATGAGGGGTTTTGCCATAATCGCCACGCTTGGCAGGCGGGTGGGCGATCGCAGTAGGTATGCGGTTGGAATCTCAGGAAGACGCTGCTGCCCGTCTCCTGGTAATTGATTTCCTTAGTCGCCTTCTACGACATCCACGGAAGGAACATGGAGTGACGCTATTCTTAATACGGCGCCACACGGAACCGTACTTTGTGCTCAACTTAGTTAAACTGCATCGTTACCAAAACGTCGAAAATTTTATTAGTGTTACGGTATGGAGCCCCTTAAGTGGTAAAGATAGAGTGGCGTCTGAGGTAGGTACCTAATTACCTACTTTTCTTCCACGAGAATGAGTTTTCTTACAAATCTTTTCATTCAGTTCGGTAGGTACATAGCGGCCTAGGACCGTAGGGATTTTGTACCTTAGGCAACAACTGACGAATTCTTGGCGGCGATTGGCAAATTGATAAGGTGGTTGTTATTATTGCTTTAAGGGACTGACTATAATACTTAAATCAATCTAAGTATGACACGTGTATGTACCATAGAACAAAAACAAAAATTACCTAATGTTAAAAATTACATTGCTCGTGTGGTGACCATCTGCAGAAAACTAACTTATTATTTATTGTTAACTAGGTAATTATTTGTAAAAACACGATTCCTATAAACCATGCTCAGATGCAGTTTAATAATAGTCTGTGGTAAAGGGAAAGACGTGGTATTAGCCTAGTGGGTAGGTAGAACATTGGACTGAAGCGAGAGACCCAGGTTCGATTCCTAGTGCGGGCATGCCCCACCTATGACTTTGTTTTCTAAGTTATGTACATTTGTAAAGTTATATAGCAATACTACTCGCTAACACTGTGAAGGAAAACATCGTGAGGAAACCTGAGTGTCTGAGCTATTTACATACCTCAGCGCTTGAAATCGCTGTAAAAAGTAAGTATCTATCAAAATGTGCGTTGCTGTTCCAGACGTAACCGCAACCGTAAAGGATCACGAACCTGGGATAAGATAAAATTAATGCCAATAACGGTAGTTTTTGGCGTTAATGTTATCTAGTCCAAGGTTGTTTGCGTTAGTTACGGCCATGGGTCCGATAAATGACACTTAAACAAATTCGATCTGTAAAAAGACATGATTTTTTTTTTCTCGGTGGCGCTAGTGTTACTCCCTGGGGCCCCTTAAATACTTAAATCATAACATAATATGAAGTAAAATTATGACGGCGGCCGGATGGCCTTCGACGGTAGAGCTTCTTAAATTAAACAGCAATCTTATATGGAGTAGGTTAGGTAGGTAGTATCACACCTACTTACTACATTTTGCAATACCTCCACCATACTCTTAAATTTTGATATTTGCTCTAGCGAATGCATATGACAGATCATCTTATCGACTCCGCTGTAGGCTGCCAGCAGGGCGACCCGCTCGGGCCGGCCATCTTCAGCCTGGCTATACACAAAATTATCACGTCCTTAAAGTCAAAATTAAATATATGGTATCTGGACGATGGCACCCTAGGAGGCGACATAAATACGGTTCAAAACGACCTAAAGACGCTTTCGGACAAATTTAAATCTATAGGCCTGGAGCTTAACCACAGCAAATGCGAACTGTACGTTTTCGACCACATAAGATACCAAAATTCAATAGTTTCAGAATTTAACTGCTTGGCCCCAAATTTAAAGGTAGTAAATAACGAATCACTTCGTCTCCTAGGAGCGCCAGTCATGGAAGAAGCGTTTCCTTTATTTTTAGACGACGAAAAAACAAAATTTTTCGATACCATTCCCCTCCTGTCCAAAATTAACACACATATGGCCTTCCAAATTATACGTTTTTGCCTTTTTGTGCCAAAATTTACCTATTACCTCAGATGCAGCCCACTATTTAGCCAGGTGGCTCTACTAGGACCAATCGATTCGATGATCCATTTGGCCTTAATCCAAATTCTAAACTGTCCAATTTCAGAACGTTCTTGGCTCCAGGCATCACTCCCCATAAGATATGGAGGCCTAGGAGTCAGGAAGGTAAGCAGCGTCGCATTGCCTGCCTTTTTGTCTTCCATCCACAGTATCGAGGCCTTGTACAAGAAAATTGTTAGCTCTTCTCTGGGTGACATTGAGGCCTCATACTGTGGGGAAGCCAAAGAGGCATGGAGACTGGCCTGCCCTAATGAGGATCCGCCGAAGGATCCTACCATCCAAAGGCAGTGGGACGGGCCCCTCTGCGAGCTGGTGCAGAGCAGGTTAATCCATTCTTGCACCAGCGACGTGGAACGCGCTCGCCTACTGGCCGTGTCCGAGCGAGAGGCGGGCTACTGGTTGCAGGCCCACCCATCAGCGTCTATAGGGACCCTGATGGACAACACCTCTTTTAGCACCGCCATCGGTCTGCGACTGGGTTGCCCAATCACTGTGCCCTATCGCTGCTCCTGCGGTACCGACGTCGATCGCCTGGGCCACCATGGTCTATCGTGTCAGCGGAGCGCCGGCCGCCTTTCCCGCCACGCGGCTCTCAATGACATCATCCGGAGGGCCTTTGCCACAGCCGGGGTTCCGGCCACGCTGGAACCTCCAGGAATCATCCGCGACGATGGTAAAAGGCCCGATGGAATGACATTGATCCCCTGGAAACATGGGAGGCCGCTAGTTTGGGACGCTACATGCGTTGACACGCTGGCACCCTCTCATGTTTCCCAGAGTGGAAGAGCCGCTGGTTCAGCGGCTGGCGCGGCCGAAAGCCTCAAACGGCGCAAATACGGTTCAATAGGAAACAATTACATATTTGCGCCGTTTGGGGTCGAAACCATAGGCACTTGGGGCCCAGAGGCGCGCCTGCTGTTCAAAGACTTAGCGGCGCGCCTAATCGACGCATCGGGAGACCAGAGGGCCGGCGCGTACCTCGCCCAGAGGATAAGCCTGGCCATCCAAAGAGGTAACGTCGCCAGCGTTCTGGGCCCATTACCGCGGGACAGTGACCTGGGGCAGGTGTTTTATTTGTAAATATAGAATTAGTTATTTGTATATTTTTATCATGACAGGTTATATTTTTTTCGGTAGTTCTGAAATTTCTAAGTTGATCTCATAAAGTTTTTAGTACCTATTTAGAAGTAGAATAACCCTTAAGTTTTACACGATCTTTATGGAACATCCTGTATTGTTCTTGAAGTGCATATATTCGTTATAGGACAAATAGGTACCTAGTTGAAAGATAGGATCGTGGTCGATTTTTAAACTATAAAAATCTAAGTTTAACAATTAAACTATTTAATTTATTATGCTATTCTAAATTTAACGGGTCTACCGTTAATTAAATGTAAATATGTTAATTTAAAAGTTGCGCTTGTTTATTGTTTAATCGCGAGTTATAAAAAAAAAATACGATACAGATGTTGTTGGTTTCAATTCAGTGCATCGAAAAAAGAACTGAAATAGAAAAATTGGATTGAAATATAATTAAAGAGTCTGTACGGGGTTTTTGCTCTGCAACGGGCACTGCCCTAAATATTAAAATAAAGTAAATAAATATATTTGCTTAGTATTGCCTCGTAGGACCTCAGTTGATGATGTACCTACTTTTGTGCATTACGTATCTACTTTCGGTTTCGTAGATTTAAAAATTAACTATGGCAAGCCCAATAGGTATGAAAAATTAATGAATGAATGTGTTGGCGACCGACACCGCCTTCTTTTCTCTTTGGTTTTAGTTTAAATTCAAAGATTGGTCAAATTCTAGTGTTCTTTAAACAATTGTAAATATTTTCAGTGACAAAGTAAACGTGGTACATTCAAGAGCTCTCGGTATTTCATTTTCGCCGTCCTGTTCAGAATGAGTAAGTATTTATTGCCAGGAACAAAGATTTCACACTAAATTACTTACGTATTATGTTAAACAAGATTTAAAGTGGAAGAACTTGACAAGAGGACTGACACTCAGCCTATGCTGAGAGATGCTGGGCATCCTACAGCGCTGATTCAAATACAACTAAAAATCGAAATATTCAGCCATAAGGTTCTTAAAACAATTAAATATAATCGAAAAAATATATAACAGAACTTATTTTTTTAAGGACAATGCCCATTAGTGGGAAAAAAATGGTTCTAATGTATATTATTCAGGTATGGGGTCGAAATAAAAATCCGAGTTATTGACCTTGGGCGAGGGAGGAAGAGGTTTCATAACGGCCTCGTTACTTACAAAGTAACGAGGCCGTTAGGAAATAACACGCAGTTCACAGTTATGTACTCAATAAACAATTTAATTACAAAATTATTGCAAAATTGCTTAAATTGCAGCACGCGAACATACTTCAAAATCTTGCTCCGTCTAATATTTTTATATATCACATTTTATTTAGATGACATTACGAGTATGCTAAAAAAATGCATACCTACATAAATAATGTGTATACTAATAAAAATATTTTATTGTCATGGTCACATTTTAATTGATACAAAAATATTATTCAGTACATATTCGATAAGTTTACAATCGTCAAAAAAAATGTCGATTTTTAATTAAGTAAATAGATCTACCTTACTAAATCTACCTACTTATAATATGATAAGAAAAATGAGCTTCTTACATACCAAATAAAATGAATACCTATAAATATTTTTTTTAAGTTGTAACCCAAATTTATAAAACAATTGCAACAATTTAGTGGACGGATTGTTTTAAAAACCTATTTAGAAGGTAAAAATTCCACCCATGCCGGGACTTGCACCCGCGACCTCTGGCTAACCGTGCCAGCGCTCTCCCAACTGAGCTAATGGGCAAGTGCAGGAATCGGCGAAATTTCGAGCCTCTTTACAAACTTCTCTGTATTACGGACGGATTGTTATCGAGATTTGTACGATAGACCTATAAATAAAATCTACCTAACGAATAAATATTACAGTAATCGAATAATTTAATATTATCAACCTAGACGAAACTGACTGACAGTCTATTAAATAATTATTACATAAACTTAGGGAAATTGCAAAATAAGTAAAATTTATTAAGCACCTACCTACTTAAATTATTTGAATTAAGTTTTAAGTGATTGACAAATATAATGTTTAAATAAGTAGTTATAGAATCCTAAGGACTAAAATTTTGTTCTAGAAACTAAGTAAGATAAGGTTCAAACTGGCGAATTTTACAATTCTATGGTACGGTTGTACCTACAGCAGCCTGTTCCATAGAACTTAAATTCACAGTTTACTGTGACAATTTGATGTATACATTGCAAAGTCGATCAACCCACAGCTTAACAACTAGGAAGACTCGACTACGCAATGTACACCGAACATAATAAACTATGAATTTTATGAAACACGGCCCAGATCATAAAAATACGAGATTGTCTCGCGTTCAAAAATTAAACTACAGCAGGTTACGAAGCATAAGTCATGAAAAGCTTCATAAACTAAACTGGTTTAAAGTATAGGTTTGTTACGGATATAAAGTTCCTGAAATACTGGAATGTTTTCATATTGACTGTCAAGTGACAACAACGAAGTTTTATCTCACTGACGAGGCCATGTTAAAAGATAAAAAGTGGTAGTGGTATCCTCCTTAGCGTGATAGTTTTCCTTTTAAGTTCATTGTATGTGCTACTATCCAGATTTTTTTCACGTTTCCATAATAAACCATTTAGCCGGGAAGGGGGGACGGGGACGCCCTACTCTGATAAAAATTGTTTAATGTTTCGAAAACTGAATACAGTATTTTTAAACGACCAATCCAACGATACCCCACACAATGATGTACGCGAGGTAAAAACTATTGCATTAGGTTACACCCTAATTTAGGTGTAGAATACCCCTGTATTCTAAAAAAAGTTCTTTTTCTAAATTTTATTCTACCGTTTTGTCCGCGTAATAAATAATTATGTAGGTATATCTATGCCGAATTGCAGCTCTCTAGTACTTACCGTCTCTGTGCTAAGCCGCGGACAGACAGACAGAGAGACAGATAGACAGACGGACGAACATGGTGAAACTATAAAGGGTTCCTCGTCGGAACCCTACAACGTCAAAAACGTTTGGAATTGAATGTAAAAACGAAATCTCATATGTTATTATTAAGTACCTATGATTTTTCACATTTATTGACGTCTTTGAAATACAAAAAAAAATATTTTTATGTGTTTTTTGTAAGTCTTCTATGGTATAAAAAATATGGTATTAATGTCCCTCCAATATAGGTAAGTTTGAGGTGAGTTCCCCATTGATCTTATCTCGCATAAAACATATTTTTTTTATCGGTTTACACTTAGGCACACATTAGTACTTTTTATAGAAGTCCTGAGAGCGTTGGTAGCCTAGTGGGTAGAACATCGGACTCAGAAGCGAGAGACCCAGGTTCGATCCCAAGTGCGCGCATGTACCTATGACTTGGTTTTTTAAGTTATGTACATTGTGAAGTTATAGTAGCAATACCACACGCTAACTGTGAAGGAAAACATCGTGAGGAAACCTGAGTGTCTGAGCTATTCACATACCTCAGCGCTTGAAATCGCCAATCCGCGGTGGGCACGCGTGGTGATTAAGCCCATACTCTCTCCTTGAGAGAAGGCCTGTGCCCTACAGTGGGACGCACATAGGCTGATTATGTATAGAAGTCCTTACCATAACGTTGTTGTAAAAAAATCTTATCAGTTTCATTAAACATACTTAAGCAGTTTCAAAATGTTATACAGACTGTGCGGCAACACAATTCTTTCAACGATCTTGCTCTTATTGTCTGATTTCAACTTTTTCAATGATACTTATCTACAAAAGATCGACTTCTTAAAACACTTCCAATGTGGGTACAGTTAAATTACAATGGTGTTTCCCTTCTAGCAAGGCTTTTGTAGCTGTGTAAAATGTTATAGTGGTTTTAGAGGAATTATGTATTTCTAAACAACACTGTTTGTCTCTACGATGAAAATGGTGGAAAGAAAAAACATTAATTCCCGACTAGCTCATCATGTGTGCAAGGTCAATCAGCCATGAAAGCACTGTAATCTATTCTCAGTAGCGCATAATATAGTTGGTCCTTCCATGCTTCACAATCGCTTTGATAACTGAGACCCTATTGTGAACAAGATTGTTTTTCGAGATGTGTTCAGTGAGTGACACTTAATCCCTGACAAAGTCCTATAGAACACATAAGACTTTTGTTATTTCGGAATTCAAAGCACTCTGCTTGATTAGCGCCACACACTTGGCAGAAAAGAGCGGTGGTAGCTTAGTGGGTAGAACATTGGTCTCGGAATTAAGAGACCCAGGGTCGATTCCCAGTGCGGACATGTACCTATGACTTTGTTATCTAAGTTATGTACATTTGTGAAGCTATAGTAGCAATACCAATCGCTAACTGTGAAGGAAAACATCGTGAAGAAACCTGAGTGTCTGAGCTATTCACATACCTCAGCGCTTGAAATCGCCAATCCGCGGTGGGCAAGCGTGGTGATTCAGCCCATACTCTCTCTGAGAGAAGGCCTGTGCTCTACACTGCGACGTATATAGGCTGCCTTCTAAAGAGACATTTCGATACCCCTAAATACCTACATTAGCTCGATACGAGCCACTCAATCCCTTACAATATTGCATTCCCTAATCACAACCAACGACCCTAAGGGTAGAAGTTCTGCAGAGCATCCGAGTAGATCGAATTGTACGTGTCTCTCAGCACATAAACATTATCTCCTGGTTTTCCGTTGAAAACGTACTGGCCTTTCAAATTCGTCACCTTGGAATTTGACGGAGCAGGTTTCTTCGGCTTGTTATAAGTGGGTGGGCTGTAGGCCGGTCTTTGGGGCTGCTGGGGTATCATTGGCTGACCACCGAAGCCGTACGGGTCATTCGGGAATTGAGGGACTTGAGGGAACTGTGGGGGGCCACTCCATTGGTACACTCCTGTGGGCTTGCCGTTGGAAACGAAGTCTAAAGGAAGGTTGATGAAAGGGTCTACTTGAGGAGCTTGGGGTATCGGAGGCCCCATTGGGGGGCCTAGGCTGGGTGGCTGCGACACGTAGCCTAGTCCCGGCACGAACATGTAAGGAGTGGGGGGTAATCTGATGTAGAAAATTGGCGAGTTGTCGTACTGCAAAGAGTTCAAGTTCTCGTTCTGACTCTGATAGTTTGCGCTGTTGCCGTTTCCGTTGCCGTTCTTATTCTTATTCCCAGAAGGTCTCCTGGCGCCGGGAATGGTTCTGGAAAGGTCTTCCTCGTCGTAATGGTCATCGTTGACGGAAAATGTGACGTCATCGTCGTCGTCCTCATTGTAGTCTAAGCCCGAGGATAGAAAGGAAGGGAAGTAGCCAAAAAGGTTTAGCGCTTTATTCTTTCTGTTAGTTTTGACCGCTGGCGCGGCTGTGGTGGTGGTATCCTTGAACTCGTTGGGTAGTTTGTTGTGTCTAGTTGTCTCTTCGCCATCGGCAAGGAGTTTGGTGGCCCGGGAACGTCTGGAGTTGGGAGCGGTGTGCCCGAGTAGAACTAGACCCAGCAACAGGAGGGCGAGTAGGTAACGATTCGCGCAATCCATCTTTGATGATCTGAAAAGACGAGAAAAATATATTTTGAAATGTACAGATCAGATTTAACGAAAACAAAGGATTGGATACTGTATTTGATATAAACTGGAGTTGCCTCCAAAAAAGGAACCATTTTTGGAGGTAACTACAGTTTATACAATTGTATTCTTTTCGTTGCACTAATCCATGCTAAAGTAATTTTAAAAACCGATTTAGAGGCTAAAAATTCCACCCATGCCGGGACTTGAACCTGCGACTTCTGGCTAACCTTTCCAGCGCTCTCCCAACTACTTACTTCAGCCAGATGTCGCTGCCTGTTACGTAATACAGAGAAGTTTATAAAGTGGTTCGAAGTTTGTAAAGAGGTTTGTTGGGAGAGCGCTGGCACGGTTAGCCAGAGGTTGCGGGTTCAAGTCCTGGCATAGGTGGAATTTTTAGCCTCTAAATAGGTTTAACAGTTTATACAGCTTATATAAGAGTTCTATTTTTTCTTTCGAGGTGCGGAACCCTAAAACACAATGTTAGGTGTAAAAACTATTACATTTTAACAGTTTACACCTAAATCATGATTTAGCCTTGAAGTCCTGTTATAAGCTGGCTTTAATTCCATCTCAATACTGTTTCAGTGGAAACAACTTTTTACAAATAAGACTGTTAATTTATTAGAAAGTAGCCTCTTCGTTATTAAAGCGCAATAACCACTCCATCAATCAGAAAAACATTTTATAAAAACAAAAACAAACAAGAATATTATACAAACAGCATTTCAAACAAATATTAGTACAACAGCTTTTGTCTTGGGCGGCACGGCATTGGCAAAAATATTGAACAAAACCGGCCAAATATTGAACAAAACCGGCCAAATATTGAACAAAACCGGCCAAATGCGTGTCGGGCCACGTGCCATAGAAAGATGGGGTTTTATCTGCTTTACGGAACTAATAACTACATCAACGTAATTTTCAACGGATTTTGTACGAACTTTTCCTTTTATTAGTTGGTCGCCCATTACTCGTTAACTTGTAAATCCTACTTAGACATGATAGTTTTCCTCTTAACTTCATTATATGCGCTACTAGTATTTTTTCACGTTTCTACAATCAACCGTTTACCGAGGAGGGAGGGGGGGACGCCCTACTTGGGCAAATATTTATGCTTTAGAGCTGAATATTTTACAAACAAAACCCTAAATACTAGATTTACTGCTTACATTTAAAAAATAATAATTCGGTATTTGACACGACCAACAACAAATTATTTCATAATGCTCGATTAAAACAAAAATTACAAAATATCTCGGAAAATGTATCTCTTTTAGTCAATTACTAGTTATTACAATTTTGAAATAGTATAACATAAAAAGAGTGCTCTGAAATGTGACGTCATAAACCAGTATTTTCATACAAAATTCCGTTTTAAAAGTAACTCATTTGATATTTTGTCAAATACCCAATTGTTCTTCTTTACTTTGTGGTTGTGCAATAAAGTATTCTCTATTACTGTATGGTACCCGGTTACCTTTGACTCTATATGCCTCAGATGTTCTCTTCACGATTGTTTTGTTTTATCTCTGTTTTGTTGACGTTCGTGTCTTTTGTTTGTGTACCTTTATGTTTTCTTCGTGTTTCTGTGACAATTTAAATTAATATCCGCTTTCTTTCTTTTCTTTCTATCCATGTATCTATCTAAATAAAATAAAAAATCTTTCTACACCCACAATATTTTTAAACGATCAATCAACGATATCACACACTTTGGTGTAGACGAAAAAAAATTGTATCCCTTATATTGGTTGTTGGGTGGGGTACACTAAATTTTTTTAAGATACGATTCTACTATTTTTTTGGCGTGATTAATATGTATGTCTATGCAAAATTTCAGCTTTCTCGTACTAATCGTCTCTGAGCTAGGCCGCGAACGGAGAGATGGACAGAGATACAGACAGACATGGCGAAACTATAAGGGTTTCTTGTTGACTACGGAAGGCTTCAAAGGAATCTTACGACCATAAAATATCGGAGAATCTAGGAGGTGTTAAGGGAGACTTGTCAGGGTTGGAACAAATAGCTACATACTATTTATAGGTATGAAAACAAGCAAAAGTTTGAAAACTGTAGCCCGACTAAGGAAAAAGTTATTTTTATAAGATTGATATTCAGAACTACTAATAGATGGCGCTAGTAGTATACATAAACGTTGAAATAAAATAAAAATTGTGTTTCTATCGCTTGGATTGTTTTAACATTCCACTCTGAAATTTTCTCCGATAACAAAAAAAAATCAGAAATAACTTTTCTGGATGGAATGGGAGCCATATTGTTAGTTTAAAATAGACCCTGTGTCATCCGAACCATGATAAACAATAAATCAATCAACCAACTGATGTCTCTACAGTGGATCATCCGTAAAAAAATCATAGCCACTAGGTACCTACTTTTGGCTCTGCTACAGAAAAGAGAAATATTTTCAGATAGTTAGGCCTTCAGGAACCCAACTAATAATTACTTCAGCCCTATAGATAAATCTTATTTAAATTATCGCTTGAGATTTTATATCGTGGCATGAGTGTAAAATTAGGAATCAGGAAGAAGAAACACAACGTTCCTTCTCGCACTATCTGTGGTAGGTATCCATGTCATCTGAATGGAGTAAAATTATCGGTCTGCGGCTACTGTACTTCAGGTCTGACAGTCTGATGACATAAGGGCTACAGTATGATACTACAGTAGCAGTGAAATCATCAGACTTTGTGCAGGTGGTCCTGTGCGCGGTCTCCATGCAGGTCTTTATGGCTCCATCTATTATCCTTTAATAAAGGTTCAGCTACATGAAACCTGAATAGTACATCGGTAACAGGATCTTCTACACTTCTACTTCATCTGTTTCGTAAGTAATAATTAGCGTAGACTCGAAGCTCAACTCTTTGCATTTTTTAACTCGAGTTCTGCACAATTACACTAAGTTCCATCTAAAAGACACATTAACATAAGGATACGTGCGTTTAATGGAGTAATTTCTTGGTTGTTTCTACGGTCAGGGAGTAGCAAATTATTATGTCTGCAGTGGTCTATTCCTATTTGGTTTCAAACCTCTTGGTTCTCCATTCCATATACCTTATACGACGTGTTATTGAAATAATGCAAAACCTGAAAATCGTTACTTGGGTGTCGATAATTAAGCCACTTGCTATCTATTATAAGCAAACATATATTTTTTTACATTAATGACTGCTTTGAGTTTTAATACTGTATGAAATAAAAAAATAAATAAAATAGTAATTTTAACCTTATTTTATATTAGCTTTTGCCCGCGACTGCATCCGCATGGAATGATTTCCGGGATGAAAAGAATCCTATGTCATTCCCCGGGACTCAAACTATCTCCATACCAAATTTCACCAAATTACCGTTATTGCGTGATTGAGTAACAAACCTCCAAATATCTTCACAACCTTTCACATTTTTAATATTATTAGGATTAAGTAAATAATAATTAAATTAAATTATTATTATTATTACTATTTATTTCGTAACAGATCCCGCCCTTACAGGTTATCCACCTATTACAGCACGTTAAAAAAAATAACATCACAGAAAAAGAGGAAAGTCGAGCACATTAAGATAATTTACATATTTCTTAATTACAATAAAAAATTATTTCACTTTAAAAATACATTTCATGAAAATTAACAAAAAAAACATAAAATTTCATCAAATATTAAATACTTAAATAACCAAACACAAAAATATTGCCCAATGCACAAATGTTAAAATGACACGCTGAAAGTGAATAATAAAAAAAACGGTTTTCCGGTTTTTTATTATTTTGATAACACCTTGCTGTCCATCGCAGCTTATTTTCTTCGAATCTAGGTATGTACTTAATAAAAAAAGTTTAAATTCGGCAAATAAAGGCAAAAATAAACAAATTATTTTATGGGGGAAATTACTTCTCTAATAACAATAATTGCTAAAAACGAAGCTTTTCAAAGAGTCAATAAGGAATACACTTAAAAAGGCAATCGTGATATGCTCACTGGCTACCTAGGCCACGTTTCCGGGCGACAAAAAAGTGCTTACGAGTTTAGAGCTAAGTTGTATTTACACAGAGAATTAAGGCAGTATTCATAAAAAAACATTTACACTATTTGTAAAAAGCAACGGAGGCGCGTTGTGAAGATTTGTTTCTGTTTATGCAAGTATAATATAGATTGAACTTGAGTTTCAATGCTTTCCATTTTATTGATTGAATTTACAATAAAAAACCACAGTGGTACTTTTTTGTCGGTTTTATTATGAGACGGATCGTACCATGTAAATACTTAGTTGTTTGGTTAACCTGAAACAAATAATATATAGAGTAGAATAGATAAGAGTGAGTGAGTGAGTGAGTGCGTGTGTGTATTTGTGTATATGTATGTAGTAGTGAATCCGGACTTAAGTTAATAAAAACGTAGAGGTTTAGCGGCTTTTGACCATAGGACTATAATGCGAAGAATCAACGATATTAACTGACGTTATAATATCATGACTGATATGTTTTTGCTGAAAAGTCGCTAGATAATTAACTAAGTAGTGTACACAAATGTACAAATTGACATGCTGATGACTCTACGAAATTAAAAGCATGATTTTACGGATATAATAATAGCCGACTTTGGTTCATTTTGATAAGGTAATACGCATTGAAAACCGATGGACTGGATAGCTGAATGATATGGACTGTAAGTAATAGAGGGGTACCCTTCGAATGTTCGACAGTTCATCATCATCATCATCATTATCATCGGCCTGCACTTGTCCACTGCTGGACATAGGCCTCTCCTATTGCACCCCACTAAGCACGGTCTTCGGCTACTCTCATCCAGCTCTTGCCAGCCGCCCTGCGGAGATCATCGCTCCACCGGATCTAAGGACGTCCTACCGATCCGCGGTCTCCACTCAAGAACTCGTCTACCCCATCGGTTATCTGTTCTTCGGATGATACGGCCAGCCCACTGCCACTTCAGTATGCTAGTGCGACAATTATTAAAGAAATTTTCAGACAACAAGCAACGTAATGCAAATGTATCATTTAATAACTCGATATTCCATATAAAAATGTTTCACAAAGATTACATGTTACAAAGTAATTCTTTCTTATAATGTAATTCGGCAACAGAACATAAGTTAACTTTTCTTAACATCATCATCATCAGCCATTTGACGCCCACTGCAGGACATAGGCCTCCCTCATGGTTTTACAAACCATAAAGGGTTTTGCCATAATTGCCACGCTTGGCAGGCGGGTTAGCGATCGCAGTATGCGGTTGGAATCTCAGGAAGACGCTGCTACCCGTCTCCTGGTAATTGATTTCCTTAGTCTCCTTCTACAACACTCTTAACATAAATGCATTAAATCGACAAAGTTCTACAAATATGATTTAAGTTATACAGTACACGCAAGTAAGTAAACGTGGTATGGGGGACGCAGGGGGGCGAAGCCGCATTAAAAAAAATGCTCGCCCGGGACCAGAAGGTTAGGTTGGGCTAGGCTTATGATTTCGCTAAGTGGAGCTGCCTATTTTTACCAATAAGTGCCTCTGATAAAACAAAATAAATTTGTTATAGGTTTCTTTAAAAAGCAAATTAAATTGGTATTGCAAAATGCATTATTGGTTATCTGTACAATGTTGATACGTAAGTTTCTCTTGTAAACATATAATAAATTATGCATTTTTAAAATGACTGCATTGATATTCGTTAAAACCATACTTTGGAAAATGAAACATGGACGAATGTTGCTTGTGAAGTGATGTTTTTGTAATGAATTGCAGGTAAAACATCATAGACCCGTAATAGAGCAACAGTCTTATTTAAAAAAGTCGATCCGGAGCTAAGGCCGGTTTATGAAAGGAATTCCTGTTATAAACATGGTTTAACTCCGTCTTAAGAGTGTTTTAGTGGAAAAGACTTTTTTGTAAATAAAACTGTAAATAAGTATCCTATATCTTTACGTCCCACTGCAGGGTACCGGTCTTCTCTCTGGGAGGGAAAAAGTGTGGGCTTAGTCAGAGTCCACCGCGGATTGGCGATTTCAAGCTCTGAGGTCAGGTTTGAAGCTCAGGTATTCAACCTGAGTGTCTGAGGTGTTTCCTCACGATGTTTTCCTTCACAGACTCTAGGTAATAAAACCACTAAAGGCTCGCGGCCACAAAATGTCCGCATAGCAATTACAACCAAGCCACAACGGCTGAGAAGCACAAACTACTAGCCATTAGTCTCACCTTACATACGAATATGCACCCTAATTACATAGGACCCGTGTCAATAAAATGCCTTCACCGTGGCCTATTAATTGAATTTAGTACCCTTTAAATTATCGCTTTTCGTGTTGGGTTCTGGGCGGCAGGTTTCACAACTATTCTGATAATGCTTCGATTGAAATAAAGAGGAGATTGTCCGTCATTGAGCATGCTGACGATGATGGGAAAAGAAGTTTAAATATAGGGCTGTGGTTTTACTTGTTGTTGCAAAGAAATTAACTTGCTTAGCACTAAGATAAAACGAGATAATATGTCGGGAGACCCATACTATGCTAGGTCGAAATTATTGCTTTAAAATACTAAAAAACTCGTTTTTTTTTCCGTATCGCACTATAAAGTAGAAAATTATTAACAGATTTTTTAAATATTTAGTGGCTAAGCCAAAAGGCGTGGGGCGTTTTATTTAATATCACCATGAGCCTATTTTGTGATCCGTAAAAAAATTAATAGTAAAGAGTTACATTTATCTTTAACTCATCATCATCGGCCTAACGCTGCTAAGTCTATGGAAGTAGATGACGAGAAACGGCATAGAGGAGAAAATTCCCATATTTATACCTATCCATATTTGTTATTTCTTGCCGTTATTTTTTAAGCTGTGCGCAAAACTGTGATATGTCTCATGTAAGATAAGATAAGAATATTTTTTATTGTACACTACAGCACATGGCACAAAAATGTTGGCTAAAAGCAATTTCTTCTAGATAATCCTATGACGGAAAGTTACTGTAGGAAAAATGAGACTGCCAGTCGGTGCAAATATGAATTTAATGTGCATACTTATATGAATAAAAAAAATATATACCTACATAAACCATTACATTTATATATAGATAACATTAACATACATAAATAACTTATAATAAAATATACTCGTGAAGGAAATAATAGTACATTACGATACTAGTGCGAAAAGTAGGAAATTCGCAACGAGTGGCGATAAATTAAAACACGACCGAAGGAAGTGTTTTATATCGACACGAGTTACGAATTACCTATTCGCACGTGTATCGTACAACGTTTTATAGTACATATGGCCCTTTAAAGTTTCGACATAGGCACGTAAAGTGCTCATTATCGCACTAGTGCGGTAATGTAGCACCATATGTACTATAAACAATATTATAGAATACCTACATAACGTACGATACATGTACGATAAAGCCAAAGAAAACTTTTACAGGCATCAAATTGCAGAATTCATAGCACAGCTTGTTTCCACCAGTCAAAGAGGCATTTCAATTTATTTTGCAAAATACACTCATAATTTAAATAGGTAACATAATATGCCACAGTTCAACTTCTAGTCTCAATAAAATCTTAGACTGCAATCCCCGTGCGCCATGCATAATATGAAGAGTCCATATTTTTCCGTCAACATAGGTTTTACAATTTACACTTGCTCAGTAACTTAACCAGGTACACGTGACAAATAAAGAAACTAAAGTCTGTGAGGCCTTTTTTTGCATTGTTAACCTTACACAGAGCAGTAGTAGTGGTCGAGAGGTCCTCGGCTCGATACTGGCATGTAATAATAAAATTATAATAACATCCACAGAACACAATCACTTGTGCTGAAATTGTTGTGATACTAGGTACTTTCATTAAAATCTTTTATTTTTTGGTTAAAAGTTGGAAAAATATTAATTTACTTGTACGTTTGTCACGGCACTAGTCTATTTATAGATAACACACTAAAGTGCCTACACCAAAAGTGGCTTGGAAGTTAAACCTTTATTTATGATTTAGTGCAAGGTACATAGATCCTTATTAGTGTTAGTGAGAATTGGACTTAAAGTTTTCTTCGAATTGGTTAGACATTGTAATTTTATTTCATAAATTAATAAGTTGAGATCCTTATTTTTTATTTCATAGAAGCCTTTTATTGCAATAATGATAATTTTAAATATTTTTTAAATATTTATTTATAGGTAGCGGAGCGGTCGAACGCCCGCCTTCTCATTCGGGAGGTCGTCGGTTCGAATCCCGCCTTATACGAATGACTTTGTTTTTTAAGTTAAGTACATTTGCTAAGTTATAGTAGCAATACCATTCGCTAACTATGGAGGAAAGCATCGTGAGGAAACCTGAGTGTCTGAGGTGTTCACACACCTCAGCGCTTAAAATTGCCAATCAGCGGTGGGCACGCGTGGTGATTAAAACCGTACCCTCTCTCAGGCCTGTACCTGCAGTGGAACGTATATAGGCTAGATAAAAAAAAAATTAAAATATTAAAAAAAATGTGATGATCCTTACTAATATTATAAACGTGAAAGTTTGTATATATGGATGGATGTTTGTTACTCTTTCACGCAAAAACGGCTAAACGGATCCGGATGAAATTTTGCACAGAGATAGATTATAGTCTGGATTAGTACATAGGCTATTTTTATCCCGGAAAAATACACATCAAAATTACCATGCGAACGAAGTCGTTGATCAGCTATTATTAACCACGTATGGGATGACAGGGGTGCTACTACGGAACTGTTCCACTGTATGGACTCGTCTGATTTAACTCTACTCCAATCTTTCAAATGAGATAAAGATAAGAAAAATAATGCACACATATTTTGACAGTTCGCAAACGTATAAAAATACAACCCAATACGTTACCAATACCTGACCTCCTATCGTTACGCGATAGGAGGTCAGGTATTGGCAACTTGCATACACAGGGTCATTTGTAAAATAAGCAATTCCTTACAAACCCTAATCAGAATTTGTGTTCGGCAACAAATTTAGTTCTATGAGTATTTTCTTTAATTCTTTTAATATCGAAAAAAAACGTGCTGTTTTATACATATATTGGCTGCAGCAAATATAAAATTGTAGTTTGAAGTAGAATACTTTGGTCGGAGTTGGTCTCTTAGTAATAGTACATTGTTCACCGAGGGGCAGTGGGCCGGCTATGTCATCCGAAGAACTCTGATAACCGATGGGGTAGACGAGTTCTTGAGTGGAGACTGCGGATCGGTAAACGTAGTGAAGGACGTCCTCAGACTCGGTGGAGCGATGATCTCCGTAGGGCGGCTGGCAAGAGCTGGATGAGAGTAGCCGAGGACCGTGCTCAGTGGCGTGCAATAGGAGAGGCTTATGTCCAGCAGTGGTCAAGCGTAGGCTGATGATGGCACCGAGGGGAGAAAACAATCTATTTCTGTTCGAGAGTATGTTTAAGCTCGACGCGAAGGGTTAACCCGACTCGAGAACAGGAAACCTAGAACTTTCTCCTGATTGATATATAGTGCTTTATGCTACACCTACGAGGAAAATAATAGTAGTTTATGCAACTGTCATATAATGAAGGGTATTAAAACACGAGTGTGAGTTTATAAAACGAGCGCAGCGAGTTTCATAATAGTAACGAGTGTTTTAATACCCGTGTTATATGCAGTTGCATACACTACTTTATCTTCACTAATGCAATTAATCAAACAACAAATTTATTAAATTAAATTCACGCGTACGTGTATAATCACAGTGATTTTGCCGCCATTAAAATTTAACCAATGAGAGCGCAGCTGCGCGCTTCAATAAAACGCGACCAACCTGATTGGCCGTGCAATCAAGTTGGTCGCGTTTTATTGATGTTATAATGAGATTTTACGATATCGATGTGAATATTATACCATCATGTGAAATTGCTTAAATTGAGTGTTTTGTTGTCTGCGCTATAACAGTAGTAATTATAAGTCAAGTATTGAAAACATAAGTAGAATGTTACAACATTAGTGTAGATAAAATAATTTATAAGTGTACTGTTGAATTATCGATTAAGTAAAAACAAACTTTATCGAGATAAAACACATTGCTGTGCCTGTTTTTATTCGTCGTGCAGAAAAAGGTAGCCAGCCTCCTTTCATTGAAAATCGAGCAAAAAAAAATCACCTGTTTTTTCTAATTATTTGATATAAAACCTTTTTGAGATTTGACGTTTGTATCTTTTTATGTTCGCTGCTAAAAAACAAAAGAACGCTAGTATTTTCATACAACATTCCTGCCTTGCTACGGAGGGCAGGAATGAAATTCCATATAAGTTTTCTCGCCGCACATTTATTTATAAGGCAGAAATGACGAACTTTATAACTGTAAATGAACGAGCAATCAGACACTTTCTGAGTGGATGTGGTATAAAAGTTGCTCGTACCGATGAGTGGAGTTTCATCGGACCTTTCTGAAAGTCCCAATATAAAGGGTGTAACAAAATCCCCTAATGTTACCGAAAAGAAAGGGGCATTATTCACAAATAATACAATTACATCAACGTTTACTATACCAAGTCACCATAGTAAAAGTAATTTGTGAGTAGAGCCCACTTTTTCGAGAAGATGCTGTTACTCTGTATACACATAGAGTATAATGTCAAACCTTCTATACTACTCTAGCACCCATAGATAACGCAATGATAAAGACAAGACAAAATGTGTATAATTTCCTCTGCTAATTAATACGTACATTAACGTCGAGCTTCGAGTAAGGCTTGCAATGTAAGGAAATTATAGGCGGTGTTTCTGTTAAGCGAAATCTATGCAGATGTTAGGGTAAAGTCTATGTGGATAGTGCTGTTTAAACAGCTTTAGTATTCGATTGAATATAATCTATACACTGAGTATCGAAGTCGTTTGAGCCCTAGGAGCATGCTGTAACATGAAAACTCCATCCAAGCGGACTTCTTTTTATCTCCGAGCCAGATTGGAATGCCACTTTGTAAATAAGTAGGTATATTAAAATGACGCATGGTTACATTAAATGGTGTTAAAAAATACTTTATTTTATGGGGATCGTGGCATCTGGCTGCTGCGTGGACTGCCTGTTGGAATTCATCTATCTGAGATAATCTGTTAAACAGAAATCTGTCAAATGAAAAAATCATGACGACAGATAGACGACCAACGGATTCTAAAAAGGTTCCGTTTTATTTTTGCACGAAACAAAAAAGAAAACAGAAGAACAAAGTCTAATGCTAAAAGAGTCTTTATTAACTATAGTCTATTCATCCTTACTTGTCCAATTGAGTAAACAAGATTCTACCGGCAAAGTATGACTTTTTAGTCGAAAACTGCCATATTCCCATAAATGAAGTAACCTGGGACAGCATTTTGGATAACACGCTGCTATGTTTATAAACAAAGTGCATGAACTTGCAAGAAAATATCTAGTTTCGGCATCAAATGTCAATTTTGAGGTTAGAATATTGTTTACTAAATTGGACAAGTAAGGATGAACAGACTGTATACTAAAATTGATGGTAAACTGTGCATGTATCAATAACGTATCGAACGCATTCATGACTAACGGCCATTGGCCTGGAAACCAGACCATGTAGATAATATTTCTCAATTATTACATGCCTCATCCCGTCCACATGTTCAAAATTGGCCCCGATCATAACTTGTTGCAATTAAAAGTTCCATTTATGTATTTTATATGTAGCACCTGTTTTTAATGTGAAAAATTAATTATGATGCAGTAACACTTATGTTTTGTTTTTAATTGTGTGATGGACCTCTGTTTCTGGTTAGGGCAGATCTTAAAGACCACATCATAAGTTCGAAAATCGAACAAAGGGGATATTGGACGGTAATGTCCATGTATAAGGTTCTTGAATGGGTAAAAACGAGACTGTTTACATTCTTAAGACTTTATGCTCACCACTAAAATTGTGGATACAATTATTGATTAACTACCTAAATTTACAGACGAATCTTCTTTATATGAAAAGCCTGTTTTATTTTGCAAATTTAACGCCTAAGATGTAGAGTAGAAAAAACAAACAGAAGCGACCAAGGTTGCGGTGAGCCCTGCGGTTTGGTAATAAACATATTAACTTTAAAGCCGCAGTATGTTTACTATGGGAACATGGTTTCAATTTATTACAAACAGCACGTAGCAGGATGGTAGCGGGCTGTTAGGCAAATATGTGCAAACTTGCAGAGCTGCGGTAGCGGAGGGGAGGGGACCTCATTCGGGAGGTCGTGGGTTCGAATCCCGGCATGTACCAATGACTTTGTTTTCTAAGTTACGTACATTTGTGAAGTTATAGTAGCAATACCACTCGCTAACGGTGAAGGAAAACATCGTGAGGAAACGCTAGCGTCGGAGGTATCTACATACCTCAGCACTTGCTACGTACAATGGCCCATCTATGAGTCTAAGTGCGGAAATCTCCAGTTGAACTAGAACTAGTAAACTTTATTGTCTGGTGTAATGGAAGCGAGTCATAAACAAGATTATAAGTTTCAATTATAAGTTTTACACGATGGTAGCGAAAACGTAAAACGTGCGCCGACTAATGAATGTTGATGAAGCGAAGGAGGTCTATCAGGAACTTGGCAAGTGATAAAACCTGGTCTCTGCCCACTCTTCCTCGATAAAGAAGTTAATTTACATATACTTATGTACGATAGAGATGTAATATCATATAACCAAACTGTCTTATATTTGACATCCAACTGTTCATGACGCGACGTAGTTTAATCAATGTGGCAGACCCTGCGACCATTGAAGTATTTATTTATACAAAACGGCCCTGGTCCTCTCCATCAGTCTTTACCAATGAAATGAGCGCAAGATGTGCTGCAGAGTAAGTCACTCTGTAATTGGTTCATTCTATGCGCCATGCGTGACGTGAACGTTGATTGGGCCGTAGTAAGTGACTGCGTAACTGATGGTTGCTTTTATACAAAAACGTCAAACCAATGATCTCATTGATGGATAACCCTTCGAAATATCTAGGTACCTGGGCGGACTGATGGTGGTAGGTGCATAGATATTTTGCTGGGTAATACTGAACTTGCACCGATTGATGACAATGAGAAGCCCCGCCCACCGGGGGGTAATTTTTTAGCGCTAGTTAGACATCTATGTTTTTAACTATCACTGGGCAGACCTCTAAGTACAAAAACCGGCCAAGTGCGTGTTGGACCACGCGCTGTGTAGGGTTCCGTAGAGGGTGGGTTTTTGGATTGATTTATTACTCCTTGACTTGTAAAGCCTACTTAACTGTGATATTCTTCCTTCTAATTATGTGCTACTGCCCTGATTTATTTCACGTTTCTACAAAAAACAGTTTAGCCGGCTGAGGGTAGGGGATACTCCACTCGAACAAGCGCTTTAAAGCTCAATATTTCGCAATACGAAAAATTATTTTCATTTACCCATAATATTTTTAAACAACAAATCCAACGACATGGGGTAGATGAAAAAAAAATTGTGCCTGCATTATGTACTAAACATTTTATTCTGCCGTTTTTCCGGCGTAATTGGTGTATATCTATGCCAAATTTCAGTCTTCTCATGCTAATCATCTCTGAGCTGAGCCGCGGACAGACAAACAGACAGACAGATGGACGAACATGGCAAAACTATAAGGGTTTCATGTTGACTACGGCACCCAAAGAAACTCCAGGGAAATCGCGTAGAAAACGAACTCGTGCGATGTAAATCGAATATATGCACCTACTGTTTTTGTTAAAAGTAGAGAGTAC
The DNA here is from genome assembly GCA_963969515.1 of Yponomeuta evonymella. Taxonomy (NCBI): domain Eukaryota; kingdom Metazoa; phylum Arthropoda; class Insecta; order Lepidoptera; family Yponomeutidae; genus Yponomeuta; species Yponomeuta evonymella. The sequence continues at coordinate 6,011,348 of OZ018354.1, forward strand.
GCCATTAAAAGCAAATTGTCGAAGAATGCAAAGTCAAAATTCCTTAAAGCATGTTAGTTGCCTGAGAACGACCATTCACGCACGATTGATGAGAGTGCGCCTGCGCAAGTGACGCGTAACGTGTCATAGTCTGTAGGCGCACGATAATAGGTTCGTTGAGTCAAAATTCGATGAGGGTGAAATTGTATTTATTCCATTAAGGAGTCAAACAATCTTACAAAATCTGGTCTTCTTACAAAATCACAAAAGCAGCGCAAGATTAAGTAAGTATTACTAAAAACTAAACATTTTTCCACTAAATTGAACGTTTTCTAATAAGGTGTTTGTAGGTGCATAAAGAGTTTGTTTTATGACTTTTACGAGATTTATGATCTTTTATTGATTTATTTATCAGTTTAAGATTGGTCTTAATGAGTAGATACATTGCATTAAATAATAATTATAATAGGTATAATATAATATTATTATTATTATTAATACGTTTATTGCACATATTAAGTAAAAAATACAATGGAAATGTGGCGGACTCAATGCTATAAGCATTTTCTACCAGTCAACAACAGGTGGTGCAAGAAATTAACTGGTAGACTTACGAAATAGACGCATAAAACGATTTACTTCAACTAAAATTACATAAGAAGACGAATACTCAACAATAAATAAGTAAGTAAATATTAAAACTATAAACTTATAATACATAATATATGGCCGCATTCATATTGATAAAACTTTTAATACAGGAGCAGTTTGTAACATCACAGTTTGCGCCGGAATCGTACGGAGCGGTCTTATACCACTTGACTTGAATGAAATTTCAATAGGACCTATTAGGAAAATTACTATTTATTAGAGGAAAATCTGTATCAGAATTATTTATCTTTTAACATGGCCCCTCAAATGAGAGCAAAATATATTTTTAGTCAACCTGCCTATTGTTGTAATTAATAGTACTCCGTCTACAACGCGAAATAAGAAGCTATTCCCGTGACTTTATTTGCGTGGGAGTTAAAGAGAAGCTTACATGTATGTATGTATGTACATAAATGCACGCTGAAGTATCAACATTTAAGCTTGTATTTAACCTAATAAAACTCATTTAGTTAGAGCAAAGAAAAAGGTAATACAACATCATTCACAAAAAGCTTCGTTATAAAAAGTGTCGCTTCTTATGGAAGCTTTTTAAAACAAACGCAGAATATAAAACTAAAAAAGTAAATTATTTAAAAGTACCTATACATAAAATATTTTTTTAAACAAACACAGAATATAAAAGTAAATACCGCCCCGGGACACCTAACTCAAAAGATCCCATGCCGCTATCAGATTTCCCCCGCTGCACCGCCAGGGAAATCCTTTGCGTCAGGTATGCCCCGGAACGATGGTCATTCTAAATACTCGTGAAGGAATTTTTGAAATCGGATAAGTAGTTTCGGAGATTAAATAATAATAATAATAAACAAATCCTACATCATCATCAGCCACTTGACGCCCACTGCAGGGCACAGGCCTCCCTCGTGATTTTCATAACCATGAGGGGTTTTGCCGTAATCGCCACGCTTGGCAGGCGGGTTGGCGATCGCAGTATGCAGTTGGAATCTCAGGAAGACGCTGCTGCCCGTCTCCTGGTAATTTATTTCCTTAGTCGCCTTTTACGATATCCACCGAAGGAAATGGAGTGACCCTATTCTTAATCCGGTATAACACGAAACTTTTCTTATATATTATTATATAATAAAAAGTATTGCAGTATAGATATAGATAAGTTCGTGATTAACAAATTGTGAAATTAAAAACAATGGGTTTTATAGCTCGACACACACGAACCTATAAGCTAAAAGAAAGTTCAGTCTAACCCTAAATTGAAAACTAAAGTTTCTAAAACCCATTCTGATACCATGTTTCTCAAATAAACCTATAAACGTAACTAGGGTCAAATGATCGAATTAGACCTCGAGCTATAATATAATGCTTATAAGCGTGGTGCTTATGGTAATAATCGTGTGTTAAAAACCATTCAGGTTTTCTTATTAACTTAATGTCTTACTTGCACTTTCATTGGACTTGGCTCCATAAAAGCAATATAGGAATAGAGATACAGTCAGCTTCATGCTTATTTTGTGTTGTTAGTTTTTTATTTTTGTCTTTTTAGTAATTTTTTTAAATACTTTTGATGAATTTATGCTGATTTGCGCATTAATCACGCAAAAACAAAGAATCTATTTAGATCTTATGTCTTCTAAATAAAGGTAAATGTAAGATGAAAACGATTATTGCCATATAAAATTATAACTTAAAGGTGTACGAACTTAAGTTGTTAAGCATATGGTAATAAGGACCTGCCTGAAGAATGCCTATTTCTCGTCTCGCAAAGTCGCCATTTCTATTTTCACACCTTTTCCTGTGCCCAACCGTACCCGGTCACTCAAGTAATAACACAACGTGTTGTAGGCGAAATAATAGGTGAGAATAAGTACGCAGTAGCAAATTAATCGGCGGATCATGTTTCCAAATGCCTAATTAAAGCATGTTCTGATTTCAGGCCGGTAAGAAAATTGGATATGCACAAAAAAGTATCCATTAGATATTTTTTAAGGACCAATAGATTTTAACGGAATTTTAAAATCGTCGTTATTGTCACATGAAGTGACTGGTTTCCACTGGTTTCAACGTACACCCGACAGTACATCAACCTTTACATGCGTGCAATCTGTTCAGTTACGTTCAGGGCGGCTTTGCAATAAAAGTGTAAAGGCTAACCTGCTGTTAATTGATAATCTTTCAATGATGATAAATTCACTATTCACTATACACTGAATAAACTCACGCCTGTATCTCGGAGGTTTGGGCAGATATTTATGTGTGTGTATGATTTTAGCAACTATATCTTTAATAAAAAAAAATCATGGTATTACTTTTTCAGCGGGTTTTGGTGCCTATACATTTTCTTATCACTGTTAAATTTAATTTTTCATTATCTTTTATCTGGTCAGATTGAGATACATCTATAATTCATCAGCTATCTATTGACAAACGAATGAGTAATGTTCAGTTATATTATGATAACGGTGAATTCACACCTTTATACGAAGTGCCCGTATTAAATTACACGTTGTCGAATTCACAGATGATTGGGTCAGTGTCGTGCACACTTTTATTGTATCCAGAGTTACGTCACGCGTGTGCAAAAGTATGAAAAGTTGTAAGCGCAAAAGATTGACAGTGAACACAGGCATTATATAAGAATTGAATTAATTGAGAATGCTGATGCATGCCGAGAAAAAATCTAGGTACAGATTTTTGTCAAAGGTTTTGGCTAATCAACAGAATTATTTTAAGGCTATGCATAATTTTGAACTAAAGAAGCGAGACTAAAGAACTTCTCGCTAAGGGCCAGTTTCTGAATTGAGGATTTAATATATATATATGTGTGTATAAATTAAGAGGAGAAAGGTTAATTTTACATTAATTCAACACGTTTCTACCTAGAAAATAATAGTAGTTCAAAATTATGCATAGCCTTAAAATAATTCTGTATAGACCAAGTCTACAGCCTGCTTACAGACAGACGGGATGGACAGCGGAGTCTTAGTAATAAGGTCCTTTACCCTTTGTGCACGGAACTCTAAAAATGTACGCAAACTACAAGGGTGAAATTAAATATGACCTGAACTAAGGGCACTTTTTAGTATAACCCTACGAGCGAACCAAGTCGCGGGCACAGCTAGTTAGATAATAATAATTCGTTAGATAATGCCTGTAAATTTCAATTACTCGTTTTACTCTACTGGTATAGAAAGTAATAAGAGTAATGCGGATGACACCGCAATAAATACCATTCAGTTAGAAAGCGAGGTTATTTAGGTCTGTCAGGAGCGTGGCAAATGGCAAACCCTAGTCTTTGCCTACCTCTCCGAGATATAAGCGTGAAGCTATGTAATGTATAAAGCATTAGGGTTAATTTATTAACCTTAACCACAACTCATTATTGCTCTATAAAAATTGCAAAAAACTTCCTTGAATTAGCCAATTACAGAACATGTTTTTTTTTTTGCAACTATAATTTGGCAAGCTAAGTACCTACTTATCTAAATGGCCAGTAAATATTCCTAAGCCTTTAATAATAGCAATGAAAAGTCATCACCCCAAAACATCGAGTGCAGTTTTTTTACAAATCGATGCCATTAACAACTTTAAATTGAATATAGAACGAGCTTTTTTCGTCTCATTTTTTACAAGTAACGTTTTTCCGAGCTCATGTTTAGGACGATAATTTTAGCTTGTCATTTTTTTTTTCATCTTGCATAGGAATGTTGACGGATAAATGTGTCTGTCAAATGTGGGGGCAGCTTAATCAATTATTCATAATGATTCATTGCTCTTCTATATGCTCAGTAGCGGGCAGATAATCTATAAATTTTATTTATTGAAAGGTCCTATGAACTTGGAACACTATCCTTAGTCATACAGTAATTTTCGCCTAACCAAATACACGTGAATGATGGTTTAGATAAGATTAGATTAATACTCTTTATTGTACACTATACATTATGAACATGAAAAATCTTAAATATAATATCTATAATAAATAATATAGATTTAGACAATAAGGTTTTAATATAGCTTTACATATAATATTAAAATATTTTGTGCAAATTTTGAAGTAATTTACTGCAACAAAGTAATAATAATATGTTTTTATTTCAGAATACACAGTTCCAGATTACGATTTAAATAATACAATACGAAAAATTTATTAAATTAAGTATTAATAAGTATTTTTTTATTATTGTCGCGCTTAACCGAATGCCAAAGTTGGTACAAGTACAATAAACTGTCCATATCCTCCCAATAAAAAGATTTTCTGTCTCACACTAATTCTCTAAAAAGAGTTCTAAAATTCTCACTGAGATGAGATAATAATGATGAAACCATCTGTGTTAAGTAGAGTGAAAATAGAGCGTTGTTTTATGTAGGACAATCATTTACCGAAGATTGTGACATTGGTCGAGCGCTTATAGCATAAATTGATAGAATTATGTAAGCCCTGATATTTTGAAAGATGAATCTGAGAAATTACTCAAAGAACAAAAGTACTTAGATGTCAAAAACAAACTCTACTTGGGATTTTTCAGGAATTGTGCATGTTTTAAGTAAGCCTTTATAAGATAATTTACTCAATTTTTCCTGTTGTTCTTGCCTATTAATCGAACGCTTTTTTTACTACTTCGCACTCCAATCAGTTGGACCGTTAAATAACCAACATTATCTTTGGCAGGTTATTGATCCTTTGTAATTTTGGAACAGGTATATTGTAGACCCAGTAATTTGTTACTAAGAATAATATTAGGTTGTTCTTTTGAATTCGACTATAGCGATGCTTTGCATGGACAAACTCCAGTTTGATCACAGTTTTTATCGATATTTTTTATGGATATTAACGACAAAATCGTGAGGAAACCTGAGTGTATGAAGTGTTCACATACCCTAGCACTTGAAATTGCCAATCCGCGGGGTAGCTCTCTTTCTCTGAGAGAAAGCCTGTGTTCTGCAGTGGGAAGTATATAGGCTACATAAAAAATAACAAAAAAGTGAACATAGATCTAAAAACTTGACTATAAATTAAATAATTAATTATTTATACATTATGTGCCGTGTTTTATTTAGATGCAAATTATGTGGTTGTGTATTATTAACTCCTTGTCTATTCACTTCGTCAAGTTTTCTGATCGCGTCATCCTGAACGCATACCGTACCTATTGGTCGTAAGTGTATCTCAAAATTCCTCTGGGTAGGCGTACGTTTCAACTAAATGTTATAATTTTAGCTGACTTTTCTTCTGTTCTTCCACACATCAATAATTTGACGTTACGTAAAATTCAACTCTGAGCAGAAAAATAATGAAATAAATAAAGTAATTATGCAATATAATTCTGTCATTTCCCCCGCAATTTCATTTTTTATTTTTGCCAACGAAGATGTGGCCCGTATAATTTAAATTAATTAAGCGTGTTATGAATATTAATACCTACAATCAGGTAGGTTATTAAAACGCATAGTTATACGGCGATCATCGAAATTCCTTTGAAGTTCCATAAAGTTGGTATCACATCAAGCGAATAAGAGTGAATATAGTAAAGTTTGTAAACGATAACTTACGAACATAAGCCTAGCATGAGTAGCCTATTTTTTTCTGGCACTACCCCTTCTAAAAATCAATCAAGTATGTAGCTTGCTTTTGTACACAATTAATTTGAGATTTTATTAAGATTTTTTCAATTCAATTCAATATGGACGGTTGCAAAAGACTACATGCTTGCGTGCGATGGAAGAAAACCAAAGAACGATTTTATTCTGATATTTTACTTGGTCTGTTCCCAGCTTCACCATTCAGAAGCGAGAGTATAAAAATTGGATTGTCGGAATAAGATAATTAAAGAATTTATAGCAATAATTTATTTATATTTATGAGTTATCTTTCAACGCAGTAGGTAACAGTAACAGTGGAATAAAAATTATGTAGTTACTATTTTATGGGTGAACAACATTTTTCTCGAGCCAGCCATCCACCGTTTGTTATTTCATACAACATCCAAATCAAAAATTACGTAAAAACAAACTTTTATTAATTTCATAGTTTGACTGAAACATATTACAATAGTTCTTCTTCTTGTGCCTCTCCACTAATGGAGGTTGGCCGTCAGCTCCGCATATTAGTCTTCTTCGTTCTTTGCCAGGCGAATCAGGTCTTCTACGCTGGCTATATCCGTCTATTCTCTGATCCTATCATAGTTAGTATCAGGGAATGGACGTATATAGCTATGGTCTCCGGGATCCAGTGGGCTAACTACCGCCACCAAAGAAAAAAAAATCATATCTATTTTACACATCGTATTTGCAAGAAGTAATTCGAGTATACAAAAACCAAGTCGATAAAGTAACTGCAGCATCGTGAATAAGTTCGGTATTAACCATTTTCCACGACGCTCGACTGCGAAAATATTTGCCGCGGGCCCGTCATACACCGCCAATCGGCGCGGAGAAGCGGATCTAACCGCTAGGTGACGCGGATCCGCACCTTTCGTCAGCGTGATTCCGCGCACCGGATTTCCAGTGGGAGAATCGCCTAATAGTGATAAAGAACCTAGGATCACGAACCTGTGACTAGATAGCTTTTATGCCAAAAACGGCCGTGTTTGGCGTTTATGCTGTCTATGCCTTGAAATGTCTGTCAAGTAATATGAGCGAATCTACCACATACTATGTTCGTCATTGTTCGTGAGTAGATGCGATTTTATTCTACCGAAAATATTATAAAAATAACATAGTACCTAAATGACAACAAAAACGTTTTTAACTGATTAATTATTAATAACTGATTAGTACAATAAAACGGGATTGGGACAGTGGGAGATCATGGCTGCTTAAAAAGGTGAAACTGTATTTTTTTTGGTTTGATGATTTACTTTGGGGCCGTCGAAATACAGGAATGCAAGTGAAAACGACCAATTCGAAAAGCGTTGTCAAGACGAATGTTCTACCTTCTAATACAATTATTTCTAATCTGTTTCATCTGTTGGTATGGCATGAACCATTATTTTTATTTTGATTAACATCCGGTCCCTGATGGATGACCACTTTATGCTTTATACGTTGTATCCTGTGTAACATACTTTTGAGGATAAAACACGGTATGCTAATTACGAGTGTGTCAGGATGTGAGGTCTCACTGCTGGGCTGTACACGTCATAAAAATGCTGAGAACTGGAGATAGCAATTGAAACTTTGCAGATACTTACTATGTCTTATGGTTAGTTTATATGTGTTACGTGATTTGTTACGCAAATAAATTTTATTTTACTTTTATGTGGCCAGGCGTGTGTGGATTGCTGGCAGCAGCTGGTTGACGATGGCTGAGGACAGAAGGAAGTCGTGCGTTGGGGTAGGCCTATTTCCAGCAGTGGACGAGTACAGGCTAATTGATTGATTGATCTTGAGGCGGTCACACGAAATTTAGCTAAGTACCTTCATACAAATACACGATATGGGGGTGGGAGGGAGGATGATGAAAAAATTGACTCGATTCTATCTCACCTGTTAAATTTTCACGTTTATTTGCAACTTGCTATCAAATAGCTCTTTAGTGATTGTGTACACGTGTGTTTTCAGTTAAAATTTTGTTAACTGCAATTAGATTATATTAAACCAATCTAATCTAAGCTAATTACCAAATGTTGTGTGCCAAAAAACTTATGTAAGTTCTTTTCTCGAATTTCCATCTAAATTAAATTTTTATTGAACGATGAACGCACGGTTGCTTTGTCAACCAACCTAAATACGATTTTTTAAATCATAAAACTATTATTTTTTTCCTCAAGATAAAATGACAATGATTGGCATGGAGCATTTTGCAATATCAATGGCAATATGCATCGTAAATGGAAGAATACCGTAGCTTGACAATACCGCGCTTAGTTATTTAGTAAGTAAGAGTGTCCAGTCAGTTCTGTATAAGCAGCAGTTCACAATTTTAGCCCCTGGACACTAGGCTTTTCCCCACTTTCACCTGGGCTTTTCCTATAAAGCCTCTTTTACAAATCAGCCTTTGGAAATTTTTTGCAGGTACATTGAAGTGATATTAACGTGGGAGTATGAACGCGCTATACTGGGGCGCAGAGTTGAAGCGCATCGGAGCGTCAAATTTCATAACATAAACTCACACGTGTATTCCGGAGGGGAAGGGTTTCCAACTTGCCAGAATCCTGATAATCCTCTTTCGCTTCATCAATATTTATTAATAGTTGCATGCACGCAAAACGGGTTCTAGTACTTTTTATTAGGTTTATATTTTTCTTAAGACGCTTGAGACGTCTCAGAGTAATTTTTTTGCGAATAATGCGATCCATGATGTGTAAAGCGCTACGATGATAGCGCAAAACTCCAATGCAGGTCAGGGCCCTATTTCATAGAACTACAATTCATGGTTAAGATGACAATTCATTCTTCATTGCAAAGGCGATTAACAAGCAGGAAGACTTGGCTCCGCAATGCACATCGAATTGTCATAATAAACAATGAATTGTAGTTTTATGAAACGTGGCTCTTGACCTTGAGACAGTTTCAGGACCCGACTGACGCTTCGTTTTCTAGAAGGCGCTAGAGTTTACATAAATGCATTTTTGTATCTCGATAAAATGTTCAGAGGGCAAGGACAGACTTTTTTCTTTTGCCTCCGTTCAAGTGTGATCTGACCCAACCGTGAAAATACTGTGAGGAAATCTGAGTGTCCGAACTATTTCGTGTCCAAACGTGTGATTAAGCCCATAACGTCACCAGGTCTCACTCACCTAAAGAGACGGCCTGTGATTTGTAGTATATTCTGGTTGGTTCAACTCTGGTTTGTATAGTGTTTTGATGTAACTTCTTTATTTATTTTTACCTAAATCCAAATAACTTTAATTACAGCACTGTGTACTTTTTATATTTCACAATTTAACTGCCAAATAATCTGTTCTCATAGCACGAACAGTCATGATACACTCTAATGATTTAATTTTACGCACCATGTTACGGAATGTTATGTCAAAGCCGAGGTGAAAAATTAATTTTATGACTCCACTCATTATGAAGAGCGAGAGATATTTCATTTCATAACAAGTTTCTCCAATTATCTGTATAGGTCTTTTGTCAGGAAGTAAGTTTTGCGTCTACAGGCAGCAAAGTTTTCATAATTCATAGAACAATAAATCGTTGCGAGAATAAAACTAAATAATCCGCTAATTGTACTCTGTATCTTTATTTGTACTCCGTATCTTTGCTCTGGTAATATATTCTTACCTTATTTTAATTATCTAGTTTTTATAGTAATAAAAATTTCGCAAATTTATTAGCAATATAAAAGAGTTCTTATTAAGAGAGACATTAATACCAGTACACTGATAGTACTGTTTCTTTTTCATACTTCCATATGTAACATAAAGCCGCATGTTTTAAATATAATTAAGCAAAGCAATGTGATAAATGAGTACGACCGCATACGAACGTCTTCGCGTATTCGAAATACACACTAATTACATTAATTTTTATTGGTTAAATTGTTTTTCTACAATTGAAGAGCTTAATTTTAATAACGTTTTGCCGATGTTTAGGCTTTGTTGCTATGTAGTAACTGTCAAAACCTGACTTACAGATTCATTAAAATATTATCATCATCATCAGCCATTTGACGCCCACTGCCGGACACAGGCCTCCCTTATGGTTTTCCAAGCTTCCCGGTCTTATGCCGCTCGCATCCAGCGACTCCTCGCCACCACAACCAATTAAAATATCATCATCATCAGCCATTTGACGCCCACTGCAGGACATAGGCCTCCTTCGTAGTTTTCATAACCAAGAGGGGTTTCGCCATAATCGCCACGCTTGGCAGGCGGGTTGGCGATCGCAGTATGCGGTTGAAATCTCAGGAAGACGCTGCTGCCCGTCTCCCGGTAATTGATTTCCTTAGTCGCCTTCTACGACATCCACGGAAGGAAAGGAGTGACGCTATTCTTAATCCGGCGCCACACGGAGAATTAAAATATAACTTTGGTTAATTTGCGGGATGAAACATAAACATTGCTGCGTTGTGAGCATTTTTTTTTAATTCATTCGTTTTTTTACGCAGACGTAAACTGACGATTGTATGCTTGCAAATCCTTATTCCATTAAGCTGCAATTCACGATTTTCTATGAAGATTTTATGTACATAGATGGATAACCAACAGATTAACAATTAGGAACACAAATTGTATTAATTGGCTACGCAATGTACATAGAAATGTCATAACAAACTATGAATTTGCGTTTTATGAAACGCGGTCCAAAAGACGCGCCGCGCTGCAAATCTCACTTCTCCGCAAAACATACACAGCCGTACCAGTGTAATGGGCTCGGTAAGCGAAATATGAGGCTAATGGAGGTTTTAAAAACTAGTATTAGCTTTTTATGCATAAATCGGAAGCAAGCAATAATGGCATTCGTTTATGGTCTACAGAATCATTGGAACACCTGTCGAGCTTATTGCCCAAAGATTGATGTGATTCGAAACTGAGTTAGACAAAAGGAAAAAGAAGGTTACCTAGGTTAAATAAAAGTTATGATAGTGTCAAAAAGGTGTATACATTCCCTTTTTACCCGACTACAATAGCAAAGGATATCGCTTTTGTCGCGCAAAATGTACGTTTTATTTACACTGGGTGGTTCAAACGTCTTGTCAAAAAAGGTGTCTAAAGAAATTTCTTTCAATTCAGCTTTTCCCTGGGCTTAATTTTTGTTATACTTTAAAAATTTCATAAATAAGAAATTTTTTGGTGACGCAAGTGTCACCGGGCATATAAAATTACAAAAAAAAAACAACTAAATGGCGCACAATAGCTGTGAATTTAGAGTATTTACAAGTATTTACACAACACAATAGAGTGTATTTACAGTAAAACGCTAATTTGAGACCTTTTATCAGTCGGGTTTTTGTTTGTTTAACAATAATGTGTATAATTATGTTATAATACATAAGTTATATTTTCATTAATTGTAATTCATCGAAATACTTATTTATCTAGTTATTAGGTAGTTGAATTTATACATAACGGGTGAAGATAATCTCAATTTGTAGTAAGTGGTATTCGACGAGAAGAAATTTACTTAGTTTGACGAGTGTGGACAGTTTTCGATGTTACAATAATAAACCAATTGGATAGAAAACTGTATCACATATATTAAGTTTTTTTCAATTATTGATTTCTGTTACGTATGTTCAGTGGCTATATATTTTTAGTGGCAGTGATCTATTGAATACCCTTCCAATGCATAGTTCTTATTTCTCATCTTCAATTCTCATTCCACTTCAGTTTGCCTACGGCTCGATCGTCACTCTTTGACGGAGCATAATAAAGAGCAATCAGCAATCAGCGTCGATAAAAATCACTGGACAGACAAAGGAATGTGAATCATAAAGGAATAGCCCCGGCCTCCATGCATCGTTGGCCCATGGAACTGGCGCAAATTGCGACCATTACAGGCTAATGCGACGACATCTCGCCGCCTTGTCTCTCTATAGAAACACAAAGAAGTTGAAAGCCTATTGCCCTCGCAGACCTTGTCGCCAATCAAGCAGTAAATCAAAAACTGAGTAACATGCGCGTATTCTTAACCATGAAATTTAATAGTGCGATAAACTAGCGCAGGTGGGTATCGTACATTTTCGCATGCACTTGCTTTTACGGAAAACATTGTTTCTATTGGCGCACACATTCTGCTGGCGTTGTGCGATCTAAGATCGCCAGAAACCTGCTTGCAATCACTTGTAAATTATTAGAATGCGTAAAGCCACTCTCTGTTACACCATGCGTCATAAGATTCACGATCTAAGAGCTACCTTAATTCAGCGACTTGGTCTTTCGAGGCAAACTTTAAGGCGGAACATCCGCACGTAAAAAGAAGTTCAGATTATGTTAATATTCAGTACAGCTACTTTATGTAATCAATTATTTGACCTCGTAATTTATATGTTAAGTTGCAGCTTTGCGTGCATATAAATTGTCATTGAAATATTTTTTAAACTTGGATATTATAAAAAGTGAAGGCTAAATTCCGTATAATTTTGTACAAAATCGTATCTACTCCGCAGTTGATATAATGTTATAAGCACAAACATTTTACACATTTTTTGCAGGTCATGAACAATTTTGATTCTCCTACAGGGAAATACTGAATGGCGGAGAGTAAAAACTTCAAAATTATAATTATTTAATTTGTAGCAGTCTTTGGAGCACTCGCGGCTAGAGCCAAATAAACTTGCGAGGGCTATACTGAAAATAGAAAATTATCTTACAGTTTTAGTGAGTTGAACACGTCTACTCCAGTTTTGATCTGCTGATAAAAAATTGCTTGTCAGTACTTGCTATCGCCAGTCCGAGTCAGAAAATGTTTATTGCATGTACTTTGTATTTATATGGGCCTTTTTTGCAGCAAGCTTGAGTACTTTGCAGAAAGTAAGAAGCTGAATATACAGGAGGACCCAAAAGGTTCCAGAAAGTCCCTTGAATTTTCTGCGATTTTTCGTAGTTAAATAAAACTAATTTACTTACTTTAATTTTACTTGAACTTCTTATTGTAACCTCCATTTAATTTTTCATGAGTACACAGAAAATAAAACTAAGTATTTTTGATAATTCAGATAGTATAAAAATGTACAAGATAAGAGCCAAATAATTGAATTACATCTTTCTGCCAAAGAAGTAATTCATTTTAGCAACTATAAAATTTTAAATAATTACCCTCATTCCTATACATTCTATACTTACGCCCAAGTCAAATAAATTGGTATTTTTACACGATGGGTTTCCCAAGAGTGGTTGTTCTATGGTATTTCATATTTGAGTTGACGGCTGCAACAGAAAACATCATTTCCAATAACGCAAAACCATTTTTTTTATGGAACACTAGTGGCTGCAAACATCCACAACATTACAGTAGTAGCTCCCGAGAAAATATATGGAGGTGTGATTGTCCAATTACAGTCGAGAAATTACCTTGCAAATATACGGCTCATTCTTATAATACCGACAAAGGGATCTTAGCCATAAAATCCTTATTTCTTAAGAAATAAAATCTAGTTTCGAACCTCAAGTCGGTCCACTTTACAAGTACTTCGAAAATATAGGTGGAGGGCGAACTAGTCACGAGATCATTCGATTGTTTATTTTTAAATGCATCTTGAGGAATATCTCGGATTAGATTATAGGCCGTGCGCCTACCAATAAACGCCCTACAAAATGCGACAGGGAGGTATAATTACTTAATACTGTCTGTATTAAGTTAATGCTACTGTGTAAACAATATTTACATCTTCTTTACAACCCACCATGCAACGGGTTCCTCCTTGACATGCCATTTGCGGAAAAGAAGAAAAATGTCGTTATTACAAAATATAAAGCTCAAAAGCGCGGGACTTGATTTACATTAATTACTAATAGCTCATGCATGTGCCTAGGATGTATCATAAAAAGCGTTGTTGTTTTTTAATAGCACGGTACTTTTTGTACCAATTTTGTGTCCACCTAATTATAGAATGATACACTTAAGATCATTGACTCCCAGTGATTGGCAGCTGGCAAGATTTGATGCTCATATCTGTCGGTGATTTAATAAAGAAAACCTGTCATTTATATTGTATCAGTGACACAAATATAAAGAAAAAAATAACCTTTGGGCGTTGACGCCTCCACTCAGCAGCAGTTTTTGTATCGACACTCTTGTTGTTTGTCTGTTTGATTTTGATCTAATTTGATATTTATTAGATAAGCAAAAGGTATGCCATTAAAAACCTATGCGATTGTTGGATTTAATTATTTAATTTATGGGAATTATCGAAGATATCCTTACTAATATTATAAACGCGAAAGTTTGTATGTATGGATGGATGTTTGTTACTTACTCTTTTACGCAAAAACGGCTGAACGGATCCGGATGAAATTTTGCACAGAGATAGATTATAGTCTGAATTAGCACATAGCCTATTTTTATCCCGGAAAAATACTTATCAAAATTACCACGCGAACGAAGTCGCGGGCAACAGCTATTAAGTAATGAAAGTAAAAAAAATCCTTCCAATTAATTAACTAATGCCTTATTAGTAAACTGGAATCAAGGGTTTGATATATTTATGGCATTACATATTTAACACAAGTTTACTTTGCAACCCAAACAAAACGTAAGGATTTATTAGTAGGCGTATGTACATTATACCACTAATAACAAAGACATTAAGCACCATTCAGGCTGTAACATATATATAGGTCATTGACGTATAAAATTGGCATTAATTTTCAATTATATGGCCTTCCTCGCCTTTTGCTTATAATAATTTGTATTACTATATGAGCATGAGCAAGATACAATAAAATCGTACATACAGATGTGAAGACTAAGTTGGTATTTATTGAATGCTATTCGTTGACCACAAATTAAGGAAGCGTTCAAGGTAACGTTCTTGCATTTTGAAAAACAAGCGTTACAATGTTTGTTTCTTATTATAGGTATCTTTTTTGATGAGATTGGTTGAGTCTTCATATATGCCGCAAATGTATTTTAAGTAGCACTGGCTTTATTATCTAATGTCAGTTAATTTGCTGCCAACAGTCTGTCATCATCAACCCATTATGTCCCCACCGAGGGGCACGGGTCTCTTCTCTGAGGAAGGTATAGGCCATACTCCACCACGGGGGCCAAGTCCGGATTGGTGGAGGCTTGTAGACTAGTGGCTCGTCTACTGTCAGAAGTTGTCAAGCCGCCCTAAGGCCTCTGACTTGGCTTAACGACTGCCATCTATCGACGGCAGCCGGCACCAACAGCTTAACGTGCCTTGCGAAGCACGGAACCGCTCGGAAAAATGCCACTAGCGTTAGGCATAGACGGCGACCCATCCATGCACTGAACGCGCCCTGTGTAGCTTAACCTTCGTGATCGTTTAAGATCACTCAGGCAGCCGGGGCTACGAGCGATGCCAACAGTCTAACCAACGAAAATAAAACTGAGTGTCTATGGACGTTTCACGAAAGTTTAGTTATTATGAATTTTTTGAGTAACTTTTGTTTATGACAATAAAAAAATATGTATAAGATAAGATAAGAACTCTCTCCCTGAAAGAAGGCCTGTGCCCTACAGTGGGACGTATATAGGCTGCTTATGTATTTATAAGATAAGAACATACTTCATTGTATACCGGAAAAATGCTACAAAACCAACAACAACAAAACAAGAAATATGATTGCCAAAATAAAGAATCATTTCGAGTCGATTTTTGTTTTTCAGTTCAAAATGTATGAAAAAAGTTTTTGGCGATTTCTGTCATTTCTAGTACTCAAACCTCCCATAGTCTTCTGATACCCACACGAAATAGGACTGATTGGCATAAATTTTTTTTTTTTTTTGTATTTCAGCATTTTTTTCGCTGACTGTTATACATTTTCTCCAAAATCTGTGAATGCAGTTCATAATATCTTAAAATGCTGGGGATGGTCTCCTAGGAACGTTTTCATGTAACTATAACGATTAAGGTACCAGCCCTTACTGACCCGTCTCAAAAATCCACCCTGTATATGAAGAAAAGTGAATGCAGCAAAATATTTAATCTCTTCGTTCTGTTAAATCTATGAGTACCTAATATCTTAAATATAATATAAGTATCGCGAGTTACTAAAATAGTTTTATTTATAAAAAAACGTGGTAAAGAGAAAAACATTACCACAGTCTATTGAGGAATGTCTTAGCGAAATTATGTTTTTACAAATGATATCGTTTTCTTGTTAACGGACTTCAAAAAAAGGATGAGTATGTTTTTCTTTAGTTCAACAATTAAGATAGGGCAGGCGTTAGCCAAGCCTTCTCCGTCTGAAAATATACCTCATGTACCAAGTAGCGTAGACCACCAGCCCGGTGGGTCGACGACATTGTGCAAGCGGCTGGGAAACATTGGACTGGCAAGGGACCGGATGGGTTAGCGTGAAAGGGAAGAGGCCTATGCCCAACAGTGGGCTCTGTTTATGGGATGATTAGATAGATAGATTAAGTAGCGTAATTTATGTATTTTATTTATTTATTTGGAGAAAATACAAGCACAGATAATAAATATTTTATGTTTTACAATATTGCTTCACTATTGTTACTACATATTAACCATTTCATTGTAAAAAATCATGGTTACAAACATTACAAACAGTTTTCTCTACTCATCTCATTACCGCAGAAAAAATTTCAAACCACTTCCAGTTTTTCCTTTGAAGTTAATTAAACAAAATTAACCTTAGCCGACTATGTTAATGGCCATTAGAGGAAGCTAGTTAATTTCTACACACAAACGGACAAACGAACTGACAGACAGATATACGGTACACCGAGAGTGAATTAGTGTTTGCTCGACTCTACGACAGAACTCAGCGCTTTAATTCTGGGAATGCATAATTTATCATGAGTTAAGATTAATCTATTTCACAGACAACATTTTGACAATAAATAACAACAAATTTGATTTATTAACTGAACTGCTCGGCACATATGATATTTTTTTCATGTTCTTTTCATATTAGATGGTTTCTGACCTACATGGTTCCCCTAGTATATTATGTGTTCAAATAATCGCTACAATAGTCATGAAAACATAACTTTGCATAAATTTAATCTAAATCTATTATGGCCACCTTTTCAAAATATATTTCGTAAAAGGCACACATAAAACAAAATGTAATTGACACCCAACTATCCTTTTTACAAGATAATCAAATAATTTCTCTTAAAACAAGACTATTTAGACTGCGTTCGAGGAGTGTTTTAAGGAATCGTGTTTTTTATAAAACAAAAAAATATGCAGCGTCCCACTGTAAGACACAGGCTAATCACCACGCGTGCCCACCGTGGATTGGCAATTTCATGCGCTGGGGCATGAGTCTTCAAGAAGTCAGGTTTCCCCACAATGTTTTCCTGTACAAAACTATACTTTAAATCTAGTAAAAGGGCTTTTCCAGCCATGATTAAAAGATTTATGCTGCGTCTAGTGGCAACTTCTACATTAGATAGGTGTAATGACCGCTCACACGCTGTAGTGACTGGGACATATTTTAGGTAGATACCATCCTCTCAGTTTAGTTAGCTTAATCCACAAGAAATAACGAATCAATATAAAGCGGAGCCAAAATTTGTTTCCTAGTCAAAACTAGGTTTTCTAGTCAAGGGTTTTCTTACGATGTTTTTCTTTGCAGTTAGAATATAAATTAATGGCTGACAAATAACTGGACCAAACAACTTTGACGTTGCATTTTGGATCATATTGGTGGGACGTGGGATGTGACTTTGATTTCTTCGGACTTCAGTTTAGTTAAATGAAAAAATAAAAAGAAATACTTTTCAAGCGTCCATAAAAAACTCAACCTGATTCCGCGGGATTTTTGCTCATATTATCTGCCAGGCATTATCTTGTTATAAACTACATTGCAATAGACAAGCTCACGCCTATAACCCTGAGGGTTAGACAAAGACTAGGAATTGCCACTTGCCACGATCCTGACAGACCTCTTTTGTTTCATCAACATTAAATAGTCGTTTGCATGCACGCACACCCAGTTTCGGGTACTTTTTATCGTTGCTAAAACATCCCCTACTGTTAGATAAAGATAAAGATAAAATATTTTACTAAAGGGAATAAAACGGAATTTTTATACGATATCAAAACACTGTAGATATTAAACTGTCAAATATGAAAGCTTCTCAAGCCCAAGTTTAAATATTTGAACATTATGTGTGTTACTCCAGCCAGCAGCTGCTGTTTGTTAACTCTGAACTACGCTAAATCTAGCTTAACACTTCCACGCTTGTTGTCCGGGTAGTGTTAGAAACACGATGAATTACAGCAATCGCCCTGCGTGATTAAAGGTTATGGCTATTAGGTGGAAAGTTTGTCATTTGTGAGTGATTGGCTGGTTTGAAATATTGTTTCCACGCTGTCGGTCTGTTCGATTGCTTGGACTTGAGGGATGTGTTGAGATCCGCGTGGAATTAGGATAGAAACTAGGTAAATATGTAGAATCTATGACAATTTGAAAAATTAATTCTTAAATTGTCAAGTTTAAGGGGCTCCATGGAGTAACACTTGCGTCACCGAGGAAAGAAAATCATATCTTTTTTTAAATATCGAATTTGTATTACCTATTTGCAAAAAGAGTCTCTATAACCTCTCAATCCTATA
The DNA here is from genome assembly GCA_963969515.1 of Yponomeuta evonymella. Lineage (NCBI taxonomy): Eukaryota > Metazoa > Arthropoda > Insecta > Lepidoptera > Yponomeutidae > Yponomeuta > Yponomeuta evonymella. Next base: position 6,030,120 of record OZ018354.1, read on the forward strand.
ATAGTTATTTTTAGGAGCAATGGCCGTGAACCTAAGGCAAAAACCTAAGACTAGATAGCATTAACACCAAAAACGGCCGTTTTTTGCATAAATGGTATCTAGTCCTAGGTTCGTGATCCTAGGTTCCTTGTCGTGGGTCCTAAAAATCACTGTTAACACGATTGAGAAATTGTATAGCCACTTTTTGCAAATAAGATATATATATATAAGACTGTTACAGTCTTATTTAGAGGGAAATACTTTACCACAATTATATAAATAGCATTTGGGATGTGTTTTAGACAAATCATGTATCAAATCATATTTAAAAAAAAGGATACCTTAAACAATCGATAAATGTCGATTAAAATTATCTGTAGTGGAGATTTTAAAAGGAAAAGACGTAACTACCTACATATTAAATAAACTTCCTCTAAGGAGTAATTTAGAGGAATCGTCTTTTTGTAAAAAAGGCCTTTAAATCAACCAACAATATGGAGTAAAACCTACTTACGAGTATTAAATTCTAACATGGAAATTACATAGTGTCTCTTTGAGTACATCCTAAGAGTGTATTAACCTAAGGTTTTTTTCTCGAAAGCTAAAAGGAGTAAAAACAATTGACACCTCTCCCGTATCAAATCATAGTTCAGTGTTATTGTCTTATGAAATTAACCCCTTGGATGGGAACAGTGGAATACAATAGGTTACTTACAATTGACTGCAGTTTAAGATGATCTACAATTAAGATGTCATATTTCCTTTTTTTACTCCATTGGAGTGAATGTTCGCTGATATTACAATATAACATAAACATTTTTTTAAATATAAAAAGCTTACGTAAGTGTTTGCTTAGTCTTAACGCACGATACTTATTACAAATTTTCTATTTGAGCAAAAACCTTAAAGTTGGTACCTCTATTTGACGTAATAGCTGAACTTAGAAAGTAACAGTTCAAAGCGATGGCAAGAACCTGTTCGTATCTCAGCTTGACAATTTAATTTGCGACACTTTTGCATAGTTTAGTATAAATGCTAGATAATAACTTAACACTGTTTAAGTACACACTTGTTACGTTGGATAGCTGAGTATATACTGTCACAGAAGTAGGAGTTAAAGAAAATTTGCTCTGATCAACCTATTTGGAGACATCACACAATATGCTATGCATTCTAATTGAATTACTAAATCGTTGCTATGATAAGTATGAAGAACACAGACAAGTTTTAGTAAAATAGATAATTATCTTCTGTGCAGCCTGTTAGGTTATAACCTTGAAAAGAACAATTAAAAACTATTGTTACGGTGGCCCAATCAGGTCATTTAGAATTCTACAGCTTACGTGCAGACAAGTTTTCAGAAGTAAAATAATAGTAAAGCGTTTAGTGTTTACTTTTCGCTTCAGCGAGTTTTGGAACCTCCAGGGAACTTCGAGCCGCGTTGATGTCTTTTACATGAAATTGCTAGAAACACACTAAGTACCCAGTTTATTTTCATGTTCAGAGAAGCTTCCTCTTTGATACAGATGGTCTCAGTCTGTGCGTTCAAGAACTTCGACCCGCGTTGATATCTTTTATGTGAAATTGCTAGAAACACACTTTAATACCTAGTTTCTTCATGTTGAGAAAAGCTTACACTTTGATACAGATGGTTTCAATCTTAGTCTGGGTTAAGGGTGTTTTTCAATGTTTGTTATGTGCTTGTTTGGTTACCAGAGCACAGAGTATATTACACTAAACGGACTTGGCCCATCACATTCCAATGTTGACGATGTCAATATCACTTGCAGTCATAAGCATCATAAAAATGAATTAATTGAACTGGGCTTACTGCAGTTACTTTATAAGTACTTTACTTGTATTGTGAGCTATATTGCAGTCTCGGTGGTAGATTTACTTGTTCTTTTTGTGAAGTCTATTTCGTTCTTTTCAACTAAATAAATGGAGGATGCAGGAAGAAAGATTGACGAAACAAATATATCGAGCAAATGTGGGTGAAAGGGCCGGTAAGAGATGACCCAGGCGGACATACTTTGACCAAATAAGGGATGTACCTATTAGCAAAAGGCAAGATAAACAGTACCCGAAACAGGCTTGCATGCATGCAACGATTAATAAATATTGATGAAGCGAAAGTGATCCGTCAGGATCGTGGCAAGTGACAGTCCCCGGTCTCTGCCTACCCCTCTGGGATACAGGCGTGACTTGATGTATGTATGTATGCATACAACTAAATAAAATGTTGAATAAATTTTGTATCAAAATACTGAACGGTCCTCCTGTGCTTCATGCTAAAAGTAATACGTGAATGAAAAGGGTCGATACAATAATAATCACTACCTGTTTGTATTCCATTAACAATAAGTAAATATATTTACAACCTGTTTTGAGACAGTCAAGAGCTGGAGCATACGAATGGCATTTAAATAACCTTTGCAAAGAAAATCAATTAAATAGAAAACGTTCCAATTGCTTTACAATTAAACAATGCAACAGTAATTTACAACGGCAGCAAGCATCGAAGATATCAGAATGTAGAATTTCAAACAGATTTTATAGCTTCACAGAAGGACTACAAGAAAAAATAGGGTTTTAATTTGTGTGTGCATTTCTATCCAGAATCAACTGCGTTGAGGGTAACTATAATATGTGTCGGTCACAGGGTGGTCTCGGCAGTAATTCGAAATTTTCACTACAGCAATTTTACGAAATTGGCACCAAAGACTGTGCTCATATGATAATTTCAGCAATATAAAAAATATAGGCCAAGTTAAAATGACCTTATTATAGTATAAGAATCACTTCGGAGAAGTCCACTGATCTGTTGCCAGGTACAGTTTCAGGTTAATAAATACACATTGCGATGGTAGCCTAGTGGGTATAACATCGGACTCGGAAGCGAGAGACCCAGGCTCGATCCCAAGTGCGGGCATGTACCTATGACTTTGTTTTCTAAGTTATGTACTTTGTGAAGTTATAGTAGCAATACCACACGTTAACGGTGAAGGAAAACATCGTGAGGAAACCTGAGTGTCTGAGCTATTCACATACCTCAGCGCTTGAAATCGCCAATAAGCGGGGGGCACGCGTGATGATTAAGCCCATACTCTCTCCTTGATAGAAGGCCTATACCCTACAGTGGGACGCACATAGGCTGATTATGTTATGTTAAATAAACATTTTTGCTTCAGCGGTGGTCGTGGTGGTGGTTATTCTACACTGAAAGTATAATTTAATCCTTTTTTAAATGAATACACAAATCGTGAAATATAAGGCTATAGACCCATTGACGCGACAATCGATATAATTAAACAATTAGTCTTCATTGAACATTTTGATCCAATATCAATCATCCGATCTACCGCACCCTCGATAATTTTATCTTAGGAAGCCAGTGTGTTTCCAACTTTATGCTGTAGAATGCAATAATAGGACTAGTTAACATTTTTGAGCTTAATGAGTGTGTTTACATGTTTAAGATTAAAATATTCTTCGCTATTTTACTTTTAAGCAGGTAATTGGGTATTTTTTAATGGCGCGAGGATTGTGTAAAAAGTTGTTTACCATACCAATCAACCTGATTCAATTGAAGACCATTGAGATAAAATCTCGTGGAAATCTGCACTTTTAAACAATTCAATGCTCGCTTGGAATGTTTTCTTTAAATACGGTAGCTGAGTATATACTTTTTTAGCTGACGGATATAAAAAAACAAAGAGATGCAGCTACTAATAAATAAAAAAAAAACATGTACGTACCCTAAATAGGTCCTACTGTATTTCCTCAAAAGGAGAGTATGAATTTAATCAACATGCTTGCTCCGCACGGATTGGCGGTTTCAAGCGATAAAGTGTGTGAACATCCGAGACACTCTGGTTTCCTCACAATTTTCCTTCACAGTTACCGGATAGTATTATTTCTCCTGGTTGTGCAATAAAGTGTTCTCAATCTATCTATCTATCTAAATAGACCTAATTGCCGTATTGACTATCGGTATATCGAGGTGCTGAAGTGCTTGTACAACAGCGCCACCATGGCGGTCCGAGAACAGGAGCAGAATTCGGAGGCAATTCCATTGAGAAGAGGCGTGAGACAGGGAGACGTTATCTCTCCGAAACTGTTCACGAACGCACTGGAAGATGCCTTCAAGCTTCTGGAATGGCAGGGACGCGGCATCAATATCAATGGCGAGTACATCACGCACCTTCGATTTGTCGACGATATAGTAGTCATGGCAGAAACGATGGAAAACCTCGGCATAATGCTCGAAGACCTCAGTCGAGTTTCCCAACGTGTGGGCCTTAAAATAAACATGGACAAAATGAAGGTCATGTCGAATGCCCGTGTTGTGCTCACCCCAATAACATTGGAGAACACGTCTTTCGAAGTTGTAGACGAATACGTCTACTTAGGACAAATAGTTCAACGAGGCCGGTCCAACTTCGTGAAAGAGGTCAATCGTCGAATCCAACTCGGCTGGGCAGCATTCGGGAAACTTAGAAAAGTATTTTCGTCTAATATACCTCAATCGCTCAAGACAAAATTATACAACCAGTGTGTGTTACCAGTGATGACCAGTGGCCTCATAAGAAGGCTCAAGGTCACGCAACGAGCTACGGAAAGGGCTATGCTCGGAATTTCTCTACGAGATCGAATCAGAAATGATGAGATCCGTAGACGAACGAAAGTCGTCGACATAGCCCAGCGGACTAGTAAGTTGAAGTGGCAGAGGACGGGGCACATAGCACGCAGAACTGATGGCCAATGGGGCCGAAAAGTTCTCGTATGGAGACCACATATCGGCAAGCGCAGCGTAGGACGACCAGCCACAAGATGGACAGATGACCTCGTCCAAGTGGCAAGTGGCAGGAAGGCGCTGGATGCAGGCCGCTTCCAACCGGTCTTTTTGGAAATCCATGGAGGACGCCTATGTCCAGCAGTGGACTTCTTGTGGCTGAATGATGATGATGAGACCTAATTGTAAAGGAACCGTGATTCTTACCTCAATTCTTAATTTATTTGAGATGTCAACACTGTTACAGGCACCACCGGTAAGGATTCCGTTTCTTTTACAATGATCTCCATAATAGAATACAACGATGTCACAGCAAGAATAAAAGCGTACTAAAAGAGAAACAAAACTTACGTAAAATAGGCGCTGTTTTGCGCAAGCCTTTCATTTAACCCTCTGGGGAAGCTTAGAGTACTTATCCAGCAGTATAAAGGAACGTATACGCTGTACAGTCTGACACTTTCAGGAAAACCTAAACAGATCGCTTCAGTTTAATATTTAGTTACAGAAAGGAATGTTGGGTTGATGAAAAATTGTAGTAATATATAATAATTTTAGATTTATTTTATTATAGATTTATTGCAATCAGAAATTAAAGGGATGAGTTAATATTACTGAACAGGAAGTTGCAAGTAATATTTTCTTGGACCCTTTTTAAATGGCCCCCTTATTTTTATTAAAAGACCGTTAAAAAACTTTAATTTTAAGGTTACCTTTTCATGATCACCTATAAATAGAAAATGTTTGTTTGTCTTTAGCAACCATGACATCCACAACCATGACCTCTGCCATGATGTTGCAAACGAACATGAAAAACTGGTGTGAAATCATGGCAATTCCAATTTTTACTAACTAACGTCACAACCGTGGTGACAATCGTTATCGAAATTTCAATTCAGAGACTTAAAACATGTTTTTAAATTGGATTTCTATAGCTATCTCCCTTCTACCTTTATTTTTATCAAATTGATTAATTTTGGGTAGTTGGCCAAATATAAAGAAAAATATGAGTCAACGAGCGCATTGAATTAAATTAGAATTAAAATTGCAAACTCTGTATTATGCAAGGCCTCTAAGTAAACTATCTGGCTGCATGGATGTATCAAAACAAGTTGCTTATAATAGTCATATAATGATTCTGGCGCCTACGGCGGCGGTTTTACCTAGTTTTCTTTTTATTAAGAAGAAACTTCATCCTTGCCAAACAGTGATACTTCTGGTCCCTTACTAGCGGAACTAAACCTATTTAATTTAGAGTCACCAGATCAATAGTTCATGGAAAGACTTCCATTTGTATCACATGAAGTGTTCCGTTTGACGTTGCTTTTATGAGCCCGGCCTTCGAACAAATCGCGTGATACATAGGTCACCAAAAGGTTAATCTTTATAGAAAACCTTCAATAGTGTCATACAAGGTGTTAGTGGTAATTTTAAATGAATTTGCAACCAGCTCTGCTGTCCCTTTGTCTGGTGATTAATGGGGGATTAAATGCTGGACCGCTGCATTGAAAACTAACGTGTTTTATGTGTGGGTGTCGTTATGATAATAACAAATTAATGTGTTAAGCAAGATAAAAACCGGCCAAGTGCGTGTCGGACTCGTGCATGAAGGGTTCCGTACCATTATACAAAATTAAACACAAAGATCGAGAAAAAACGGCAAAAACTCACGTTCGTTGTATGGGAGCCCCCCTTAGATATTTATTTAATTTTAATTTAATTATTTAGTTTTGAAGCGAACTTAGAACTAAATATTCTGTGAATATTTCAAGCGTCTGTCTGTTGCCGTTATTAATATCGAGCAAAAAATGGCAAAAAAATCACGCCTATGTCCACCCTGAAGGTTCACTACGGGTGAAAGAATTTTTTAAATCGGATAAGTACCCCCTAACATACTTACAAACATATAAACTTACAAACTTCTCCTCTTTATAGTATTAATGTAGATGTAGATGTGGATATTACTTTTTTTATATAGGTAGCCTATATACGTCCCACTGCAGGGCATAGGTCTTCTCTCAGAAAGAGAGATTGTACGGGCTCAATCACCACGCGTGCCCTCTGCGGATTGGCAATTTCAGCGCTGAGGTATGTGATCACCCCACACACTCAGGTTTCCTCGCGATGTTTTCCTTCACCTCTTACTCACTCATTAAGTATTACTACTTACTCATTACTTAACCTCAGAAATCGTTACTGACTCGTTCATCTAGTAGGTAGTATCACGTCAGATTACCATGCCCGAGATCATGGGATCGATTTCCACTGGGGGCCACTGAACATTTCTACAGATGGCCTCAGTCTGGGTGTATTTTAATTTTTGTGATGTCCTTGCCTGGTTACCATAGCACAAAGTATCCCAGTTTGGGACCATGATAGGTTATTGTGTTGTGTGGAAGTTATTATTATTGTTAGTCTAATGTCAAATCGTTCCATACCGAACTAAATACATAATCATGGTCATCCCTATAGAACCTAAGCATTGGCGAACCCTAAAAATTAGCAGCAGTGCATTTTATGAATGGCCCGCAGATAAGAAAACTATTAGGGCAATGTTATTAATACCCATAAAGGGTTAGCCGCTAGCGGTGCGCACGAAGCCGCGTCCACTGCTAAAGGTAGCCAGATAAGGGCGCCTCCATATTTTGAATCGACTATTATTTAAATGAGATATTCAATGAGCCGATGACCGATTAAATACGCAAGCGATTTGTCTGCAGTAACACGGCGTAGAGGGGTGCAGAAGGTGCTCTGCTGTGTACGAGATGAAAATTCCTGAAAGTTCGAGAACGAAGGTTTGGTATCGTTAAAGAGGAAAAGTTTAATGCCCATCTATTTGTATCGTCCAGAGACTCTAATTCGCTTCTTCTTCTTCTTCACGTGCCACTCGACTAACGCAGATTGGTCGTCACGTCAGCTCTCCATTATACTTTTCATTTCTTGCCAAGCGAAACAGCTCCTCTTATTTAGTAATTTAATTCTGTGTCTGTACCTATCTCAATCAAATATCAATAATTTACATTAACGTAAAGAATTTACATTCTGTTTGCTGAATGTCTATGTACTATGTTAGCCGCTGCCTTCGGGCCGTGTTTAAAAATGCAGCGGGAAAAAACTCCTCTCTGACCATATTTTCTCAAATCATCTTAAACTTAATACATTAGAGCCTATTTGATAACATTCCATGATTGTCATCAACAACTTTAAAAGCCAAAACATTAGTCAATTTTGTTACAAAAGTAGGAAAAACATTAATGCTGCGTCCATACACGAACAGCACCCGTTCACAAGCATAACGCAGGGGTCAGCCATCACCAGTCTCAACCATTTTATAGGGAGATAGGTGATCCGCCCACCACGCCACCATTCGAAAGTCCTTTAGCAAACCTGCAGATTGTGTTCTTGTCAGTAATAAAATGTAGAATGTAGCTATTAATATGCAATCTAATCAAGAAGACCTAAGAAAATAAGTATATAAGGTACCTTCACTTACATAAATTTTAAGTTTATAAACACAAAAATCTTTTTATACATCTGTCTGTAATCATCTAAGGCTAAATGCAACATCAAGTCTAAATAATTGATTCTATCAGGATGGCAAAATTGTTAAAGCTATGTGCATAGTACAATGTTTGTTCTGAACTATATTGCTCGTAAACGTAAATGAAACCAAACCAAAAACTAGCGTGACTTTTGAGCAAAATATACAGTTTCACCATAATTCATATATTGAGCTGAACTTCTATACATTCGTAACTGTTTGACACTACTTAAGTACATTGTACGTATTGATAAAGTGGCTAATGCTTAGTCTATGTTTCGAATCGATGTAAAGTTGCAGTTGGAATGGGGTGGTTGCTGCGTTGTAACTTTTATTGGTCAACTATGTATATTTTCTTTGAAGTAAGATCAAGGTGTTGAATCATCATCAGCCTATGCTTGTCCACTGCTGGACATAGGCCTCTCCTATAGCACGCCACTAAGCACGGTCCTCGGCTACTCTCATCCAGCTCTTGCCAGCCGCCCTGCGAAGATCATCGCTCCACCGAGTCTGAGGACGTCCTACACTACGTTTACCGAACCGCGGTCTCCACTCAAAAACTCGTCTACCCCATCGGTTATCAGTTCTTCAGACTCTTCAGTTCTGCAATACAAATACAATCACGAGACTTTAAGTCATATAATAAGCAGTTCGTGGTTTAGTTGGGCTGTATTTGTTGTGAAAAAAACAGTACTATTCTTTATGTATATAATATTATTCTAGTTATATATTCTTGTTCCGCGAAATGCAATAAACATTAAACAAGTTCTCAGTTCTCACGGGACGTGTGAATAAATACCACAGAAAATCATATATACGTGGATTTTTTTCCCTGCCCTGCAAGACAACATAATTCATCCGGCACTATGCATAAATTAAATATGAAAATCAATAAACTACTCACATATATACAGAGCAGCAGTGCAGTCGTAAATCGAAATATCAAAATTCAGTGGAAATGTGGCTGGTATCAGATTAATTGGGCCCTCAGACTCTAGTACTCTCGCCCGATGTCTGTTTCAGTTTCATTTATTCCAAAATATAGCTCTTAATTGAATGTAAATTGCGCAAAGCGGAAGTATTTAGTCATTAATTTAAATGAGAATTAGGTACATAGATTTATTGTTTGTTTACTATCTCTATAATTATATCTATCTATTTTCAGCCCTACTGCAACAAATAGTAATACTATCCCCATTCATCATCATCATTATGTTAACAAGTTGGACTCTTATTGGTGCAGCATATTTAAATTAGGGAATTAAGTTCCTTAATTTAAATAAGATTAAGGAATTAATTAAGGAATTAAGTTCCTTAATTTAAATATTATCAAAATAGCTTCTCCTTGGCCATTCTCTTTCTATATTTCCTTCCTTCTCTCACTGTCCCCCTTTCCTGGGCATATTTTGTACAAGAGTATACTTTTTCGGATCATCACCTAGATACATGTTTTCCACAACAGTTTCGCAAAGAATATTATAACTAAACCCTTTACATCTAAACTAGTTAATTTATACAGCAACTAGTTGGGAGGTACTAAGAGCTGCTCCTGTCTTGCACTAGATGGGTAAAATGACCATCCAACTACCACAAAGCAGGAAATTAGCTGTTTCGCCGCATAGCGCGCTACGCAACCCTTCTGCAACTAAATACCCCAAAAAGACGTATATTTATCTTTTAACATGGCCTCGCCGATCATATTAAAACATTTTTTGTGCAGATTCTCTATTATTAATGAAGATGTTGTGTCTTCATTAACAGTTGTCACCTTTAATAGGCTGTATAATAATAATAATTATGTATTTTATTTCAAGTAACACTCATTTTAGTTAATAGGCTTAAAAGTATATATGTTAGTACTTATAGCTAAAGACACCATATATTATATTATAAATTACATTTAACAGTAAACATTAGAGGGTACATGCAGGCTGGCACAGTGACGCATGTAGGGCGAATCTAGGCGGCCTGCTGTCATGCTCAGGATGCTGTTGGAGCTGACCCGCACCTCGCTAAGCATCGATGTGCACCGCTTATGCATGGTAGCGTAGAAACAGTCTACCCGGGCCTCTGCAAACATGCTAGATGCACTACAAAAGCGGGGCAGCCCCATCAGCACCCTGAAGGCATCATTGTCTTTTCTGTAGTATGTTAGTCTATGTATATAATATGTAAGTTTATGGTGTGTAATTTATATTATGTAATGTATATTAATGTGTTTCTTTGGCGCTGCTTCTTCTTACCTACACAGAAATTGATAATGCAATCTGATCACTTCAGCACGGGCTTGCCTACTGAAGTGTTCAGGCACATACTGCATTCTAAAACATATACTATGTGAAGAAATAATACTAAATAATGTGAAGAAATTGTACTGTACACGTAAAATATTGTACTGTAATTGCGTAAATCTCTCCCATAGATAGATAAATGCTGTGTTGATGCGAATCCTTTACTGCATAAATTCGGCGCGTACTTAAACAGTTTTATTTTTCTTATTTCCATGTAAAGTATTTATTCGTATCGAGTATATTTGTACTGGGTTAAGAGCATAGTGCGAATAGGTCCAACACCGTGGGTCGGGAGTCGTTACAATTAATGGTCGTTAAACACACGTGTAAGGCTCGGCGGGTGTTGATACGCGAACGTATGGCTATCTCTTCTTGTTGCTTCAGCTTGTGCAGCGATGTTGGTACAGTCGACAGCTCACCGAGCTTTGCTTTTTGATGCAAAGTCTCCTATAAAATTTTATGTACCGTCAGCTGTATAGGTATATAGCAGAAGTTAGTTTGCGCAAAGTTAAAGTTAAAATTTGAGCTGATATTATAAGAAAACATTGGTTCTGTTAAGTTCCCTGTTTTGTAATACTATGTCCATTACATGTTCTAGTCTTCACGTCTGATCTATGGCTAACTCATAAGGTTTCCTGGAAGATTTTTTTATTAGTAAGGAGTCCGTCGTAGCACATTTTATATATTTGTAGCTGTTGTCCCTGTTTTATTCTCTGGCGTAGAAGATGCTACAGAACGTTAAGAAGATAGAATAAGTCTGGTGTAAACAATATACTTATCATATCTTATTGACAATCCGCGCTTACTTGAGAGTTAAGCTTTAACGGGATTAGCGATGATATTTCGAGTTGGCTTGTCGACGTCATTAGATACTGACAATATTGGTCCAGACCTAATGCTGTTCGCTAATGTGAGTTGAGCCCGAGTAAAGTACATTATCTAGTCTTTCATAACTTCCAAATCTTTGAAAAGTCTAAAAAAGCTAAGATTATTTGAATATCTAGCTAGTTAGATCGATGTATCGCCCCCGAAACCCCATGCATACTAAATTTCGTAAAAATCTTTGGAGCCGTGTCCGAGATTCAGATTACTTATTATATAGCTATATTATATATGCGGGGGGTTTCGGAGGCGACAAATTGATCTAGCTAGGTTTAATTTTTAGAAAACTTTGTTTTATCCGTGTTTTCAGGCAATGAAAAACTGCTACAATATCGGAGTGGCCTGAGGTGGCACAAGACAGAAACATCTGGTCTGAGTTGGGGGAGGCCTTCGCCCAGCAGTGGGATACAAACGAGGCTACAATATCATTAGAATGCAAAGGTAAATTTCGCCACGGTTGTAATAGCGCAGGTAGGAAGTCGGGCGGTCCCGAAGACAGAAAATTATCCTCATCCAGGTACTACATTGACGACCTCGTAGCGCAGCGGTAGTGCATCTGCATACCATGCGAGAGGTCCCGGGTTCGAATCCCGGCTGGGTACAAAAAAAAAACCCCAGGTCTTGGATGTTTACATGTTTGTGATGTCGTTGTTTCTGGTTCCCACGACACAGGGTATCCTAGTGTGGGGCCAGAAACAATGAATGTGCCTGTATGTAGATTTTTATGTTTATGTTTATTTAGATTGGATTTTTCAATAGTCAGATACAACTTAACTGGAGAATAAAACTGATGTTGTCACTGTCTTGTCGTATGATTTAGACACTGATAGCATGCAATTTATTCTCCAGGTAAGTTTTATCTGACTATTGAAAAATTGGCCCTTAAGAGGTAAATACTACGAATGTATAAGCTCTATCTAATCAAAGCAGCTGTCGTCCAGCAATCAACACAGCAGCTTCCCACTACTTCCCTAGTCAACTGTACATAAACAAATGAAGATTATAATATCAGATAAATAATTGCTCCAGGATTAACCGTGTGGGAGCCGCTATCCTATCATCGTCTGTAGGCCTAGCACGCGTTTTATGGGTGGATTCAGTGAAACGATTAAATGCTCGCTATCTCACCCTACGTGAGAAAGGAGGAGACCAGCGATGTATATTTCTGTCTACACCTGTATTCTTAATATTTGTTTTTTTTTTTCTATTTATGCAGCAGTGCAGGGCACAGGCCCTCGCTCAAAGAGAGAGACTATGGGCGTAATTACTACGCGTACCCAACGAGGACCTTATTTGTGATTATATGTATAAAAATTTCTATTCTGAAGTATTTCAAAATATCAGAGGTTGAGTGCCTACACTTTGGTAGTATATACCTTCAGGTTCACTTACGAACTTCATTAACACAACATGGTACACTATACATAAACCTAAACTCATACCGGTTTCTCGGAGGATTAGGCAGGGAACAGGGTTTACCACTTGCCACAATCCAGAAAACCCTCTGCACCGTCTCGGTAAGTCATCATGACCTAATATTTTCAGTTATTTCTTAACTATCATCTTCACTTGCCCTCGGGTGAGACAGACAGAGACAAGTGTTAGCGAGACAGAAGTTCTGCTATTGCTGTGTTTATGTCCAGTATAATTATGCTAGGCCTGCTGGTCGGGTTGAATAACATAAACGAGGCGGTATGCGGTGGTTTAGACATGGAATGCGTCGGAGATAACCTTGAGGTAAGGGTTTGATCTCAAACGGGACGGAGCGACAAACAGGAGCGATTTTGTAGTTGCCACATACTGGTGCGGCCGCCACCGCAACCGCGCAGGCTTTGCTTAAATTAACTAGCAAAGGCAACGGCTCTACATTGTGACTTCGAATTCGTGCCCCTTTTTTTAAGGGTACATTCTAAGAATGATTTAGAAACATAATTATGGTGCTTACATATGGCAAATTGATTGCGTCAACGCAGTGTATTTGTGTAAAAAATAAAATTGATAATTTTGAGCTTTTGACTAATAAAAGTAGCTTAACAACTATCGATACTGAAGGAACTATTTTCAGGGTTTTGTATTATTTTAAAATCACGTAGTCAAATTGTTCCAGAGCAGGGGAGCCTTCTCTTAGTGAGAGGGCTGAATAAATAAAACTCACCTCCAATCCGCGCCCGCTGCGGATTGAACGTAAGTTTTATTTATTCAAATTTAACTTCATTTCACCCGCGATACGTTCTGAAAAGCAACGGCAGATTGGGACCGCCCTAATGTCTTCACTATGCCCACACCTGAGACGCTCTTAACAATATCAGGGCTACCGGTCCACCGCGGCCCGTTCCGAATAAATCCACTCGGCATTACGGTAGACAACGGCAAGTAAATCAAACTAGTTTATCGCACCTAGTCCGGCCGAGTTACTGTAGGTGCTGGGATATGCTGGCAGACTAGGTGCCTCGCATTCGGGAGATTTTGGGTTTGAGCCCCGGCAATACGGGCAATACCGAGTTTTTTCACATATTCACGTTAGTTACGTGAAGTTGTGAAAGTAACACCACTCGGTAACTGCGAAGGAAACTATCGGCTCTCTCAGTCTTCAATTTCTCTTCCTAGTGGATTAAGTGCGTCAAGCCTAGTTAATTTATATTAAAAATACAGTGCCTAAATGGTAGTCACTTCTAAACCACCTGTGTCAAGCGTACAATTTAAGCAACAAGTATGTGGTTCTCCTACTTGACATTCGTGTAAAAATTATATATTTACATGCAAAGGTATTAGGGAACTGGTGTTTTTTTCACGTTTAGTAAGAAAATCTCTTAGAAAATCAAAGAAATCTATTATTTACATTGCCTCGAATGTAAACTGTAAAGGCTAGTGCTCAAATCAGAGATAGGTTCACGAGAAACTGATTGAAAATAAACGTACTTTATACGTCCATTGTCTAGGCTCATTTTCTCGCTTTTATGTGGCAGGAGATAGAAACAAAATTGATAACCACAGTAGGTTCACTCAAGAAAATGGTAAGTATAACCTGCGTCTATAGACTGCGTCATTAAGAAATGACTTCAAACAAGCCCCTAAAAAACGCGTCGTCTTGCTTTTTCCAATATGATGAAAACAAGAGGACACGCTGTTTAACGGCTTGCTTTAAATAGTTTCTTTAATCACCCTCTAGTAGCAATGCCACTCGTCAACCATCGTTGAAGGAAAACATCGTGAGGAAACCTGAGTGTCTAAGGTGTTCACAGATCTCAGCGCTTGAAATTACCAGTCCGCGGTGGACATGCGTGCTAATTAAACCCACAGTCTCTCTTTGAGAGAAGGCCTTTGCCCTGTAGTGGGACGTGTATAGGCTATAATCAATAAATGGCCTATATTATATGGTGTGCAATAAAGTGTTGCGGGTCACTGCGGGCCGTCTGCCTTCTCTCTATAAAGTATAACCTTAATTACCATGTGCCCACCGCGGATTGGCAATTTCAAGCTGAGTATGTGAACATCTATTAAATATTATAAAAATTGTAAAAGTGTTTAACGTTTACAGAGTGTGAATGTTCTCGTACTTATGAAAGTGAAAAATGTGCCAAATCGGAAACGGTCACTAAACAGGCCGGTCTTCTGTTCCCTGCTTGTTTTTGTGGAACAGGGGACCATAATGTCGAACGTATCGTTACCGTGTAACGGTTGGTCACTATCTTTAGGTAATATTTATAAACCTCGTTCGGACAATCGATTTAGCTAAACGGCGTTTAACATCGAGTTAGCTGGTTTTATGGTGGCTTATCGCCCGAGGTGCGGGCGAAATCTATTAGAAGCTGATAATAGGTAGGTATTATATTGAAATTCACGTCGAAGAAAGTTGTGGCATATGGTACCTACCTACGTCATCAGGTTGGTATAGGCCTATAGGGTCTGAAAGCCTGTCCGTTATCAGTACGCTGATATTGAGTAGACTTTATCGTGGTTTTCATAACCATTCAAGTAGGAATACATTATTTTTACATACGTCCTTGGCAGTAGTCGAGAGCACGTAAAACTTTACATTCGTGCACTATACTTGGTTACGTCATCTTTGCAACCAAAATGTAAAGGTTGATTAGTATTTTTTAATGAGTCGCGATGCTCTTGCATGGTAATATATTAAATGGGACTAACCGCGATTGTTTATCAGGTAAAATTTACTTACTTTTTATAACTTTTAATTCAGTCTACCCGTAACCACGCTAGCTGCAACGCCGAAACGTCGGGAATCTAAGGTACTTAAATTTTACCTAGTAAATAATCGCAGTTAGACCCGTTTAACATATTACTATGCTGTTGACTATACCTACTAAACATTTATGTAGCATCATAGTTGCTAGCTAACCACGCTTGGACTTTTTAGACCTTTGCACTTTTGTTGTATGGTCACCCGTGACGTAACGAAGGCTGACTTGCATAACTTTTTTTAATAGGGCTAAAATGGCTTTTAACTAAGATGTTTCATACAAAAGTCAATTAAACTGGAGTTTAAACGACACTGTAAGAAGTGGAACAAAACAAAAGATCAACATACTATAGACTGTGGACACTAAAATAACATCCCCTTCAAAAACCAGTACTTAACGTCATAAACTCACGCTTGTATGTCAGAGAAGTAGACTTTTTCAAATTAGTATTTGATTTTAAGTATCTTATTAAGATCTGAGATGCATTATAACTGACCTGACAATAAAAGTAACATTTAAACAAGTCAATCTAAAATCCGGAAGCTAATTTTCACTCACAACGAATCACTCATTAGAATCATACAAATGGCTGCAGACAACACAAAGTAACGAACACAATCGAAACGGAAAGTTCATTAGTAATATCTTTAGCTATTTGTCATTATTAATCTAGTGCTGTGCATTTATCAATGCATGGTCTGCCTCGGACGAAGGTAGGAAAGGTACAGTTCAACTGTTATCATCATTATGTTTAAGAGTTTGTTACACATTCACACACATACATACTACTCCGTTGTATCAATTTTATTTTTATTTTTTTTATGTAGCCCATATACGTCCCAATGCAGGGCATAGGCGTTCTCTCAGAGAGAGAGTATGGGCTTAATTAGGTACCACGCGTGCCCACCGCGGATTGGAAATTTCAAGCACTGGGGTATCATATGTGAGGTATGTCTTTAATTAGATTTAATTATACCAGTGGCGTTTCTAGCTTTGTAACTAAGTACTGCTTCAATAAAGTCACTTATAAGCGGAAGATTTTTACTACTTTAAAGTATAACTGCCTTAAGTAGATTCTGAAACTAGTACCTATGTTCTGACTTGTAATATGTTTAGGTTTTACGTAACTTTACCGCACACTATATTTTTTATTTTCATTTATTGTCAGTGCTGCATCCTCTAGGTGCGTCAGTCATAGGTCAGTTGCTGGCCCGTGATCGGCTGCACCAACCTTAATGCAAAATAAAAATAAAAAAGTTTTGAACAATCACCTGCGCCCTATTTCATAGAACTGCAATTTATGGCTTACTATGAAAATTTGGCAAACATTGCGAAGCCGATTAACCCACAGATTAACTCAGAAGACTCGACTACGCAATATTCATCGAATTGTCATAACAAACTATGAATTGCAATTTTATGAAACGTGGCCCTGGCGCCCCTCGGGGGAAGCTTATGACCAGAAGTGGACGAATGTCTGATGGATTGAATTTGATTGAAAGTATTCTAACAGAAATAATTGCAGGGCGCCCACTGACTGTAACTCCACAAAACGTCAGCGTTAGAGATAGAAGATAATCACTTCCAATGCTAATACTCGGCCATTAGTGCACTTGATTGTTTCGAGATTACAACGCACTAATGCCTAGGTGCTAGGAAGTCTTCGGAGCTATCTGTTATCTGATGCCTTTGAAGTGTACTGGGCAACTTTCTTTGAATTTTCTGTTCCAATCTTAGCGCGACTAGACTTAAGACTAAAAATGGACTACTGTTTTTAGTTTTTTCTTACAGAGTTTTGGATGATATCATTGGCGTTGTGCTGCAGTTGATATTTGATTAACCTTTACATCCGTAGTGGACAAACTTATCATACACTTACGTAACAAGCAATTTTATAACTAAATTTTTTTGCGCCTGCGACTCTATCTTGATACATTTTGTTGCAAGCGCTTATAAGTATTTCACTGTTGGAGAAAGGCCATCTTTGTGTCAGTCCAAAATTTCAGCCGTTAGCCACCCCCGACCACTCCTGTAGGAAAGTTCCTTCAAGTGTAATCAGCAAAGGTGATCTTAACAAATTCCTACAGGACTGGTCAGAGTTTCAGAGGTCCAACGCGTTTCAGCCGGCCTCTTGACAGATTTTTTTTTTGAGTCAGGTAATATGATTGCGGAAAACTATTGGTAAAAGCAGCAATTTTGCATTGTAATCCGCATAACTATTTATCAATCAAGTAAATGTAAAAAAGAAAGTGATAAAACTAATACAAAAATGTCTTTGAAAACTTGTACTATATCCAAGTAACACGCCAAAAATAATGAAGAAATAAGAACAATCACAAACCTCGACTACGAAATAATAATACAGTGCATTTTATACGAATATAATTATAGAAAGATTAATAAGCGGCGACTAACCATGTGAAATTAATGTTCCAGGAACAAAATGTCAAGATAAACAAGCAAACAACAGATGGATTACACGCGTGCAACACGCGCCAAGAAAGCAGAACGCAAATTAATATGTTTTAATAACATTTTATACGATACGCAATTCGGTTAATGCGATCTTTATAAAGGTGCAGATACAATAGGTATGTTCGAAAGTTCTGAAGCCAGATAGACAGATTTTTAAAGTGTTAGTGGAAGGAAAAGAACAAAATTGTTTTACTAAGAGCTATAGGCGTTTTTGGCAAAATAATTTCAGACGTAGACAAAAACGAGTGATATCATAATTCGTTAATTACCTATTAACTTAACTCTTAGAAGTTTTAAGGTGTTTGTTAATTGATGTTGTCCACTTAAGGAAAGCTATGAACATATTGAACATATATGATTGGTGCACATACTAGTTTTAATACTACTGTAAGAATATTGTGAATGTTGCGTACGTTCACTGTTTTTGTTCCTAATAAAGAAATTAAAATAAAGGAAATCGGTACTTATAATGGAATGTCATCATCACTAATACGAATAATAATAACACTCATTTGGATTGTGTGTGAGATATGTTTATGGGATCCCGTCTGCATATACCTTAAATTCAAACGATAACAATCGCCACGAGACACAAGGTGATTCCTATCACTGATGTTAGTTCTGCTAACTCTTTAATGATTTTAACGAAGGAACTCTGCTGGAAACAAGTGTTCGTTTGGATTGATATGGAGACCCAGTTATTCATTAAGTTTATATATAGCTTCGTGACAGTAAATCACGATTTATTTTGAAGATAAATTTAGGGATATATTTTTTATGTCAAACAAAAAGCACACATTTTATCAAACAAGAATTGAATTGTTTGTACATTTGATTTAAATTCAAAATTTTGTGGCATAAACTGCCCGAGATGAAAAATAACCTCATGTAAGAGAAGTTCGGTCCGATATAATATTAGATCTTACCAGATATAATTTTTTTCTTTGCTCACTTTCATACTACGAAAGATAATACTTACGAGTTTTTTATTCACCAACATAACAACTAGTCACAGGTAATTTTAAACATTAATAGATTAATATTGTAAGGAGCGGCATTAATCCTGATAAATACAGGAAGTAGACAAGTAACGTAATAATATTGTGACCATTAACATAATCAAGAGGTTTTTTTTAACTTTCGTCCATTCAAACATCCATTTATCTGAGATTTCTCAACGCCTCAATACATCGCTAATAACTTGCACGGCTAATTATGTCGGCACACTTAATTTTTAATCTTTATTATGCTAATCACAATGTTTTATCATAGCAAGCTAAGGCCAGAAGAATTGTTTTTCTTATAGATGAACCTCGAAAATAAACGCAACGATAAAAGCAATTTACACTATTTTTCTGAAAGATTGTTGAAAGGCTTTCTATTTGTAGGTACAGAAATCGTGTCATGATATTGGTATGTCGCATTTAATTCAGCTTTGGCCTACTTTTAAACAAACTCTTAACAGAAATCGTTAAAATACGTGAAGCAATAATGTTTATTCATTTATTTGCACGTCCTAGGTCATTTATTCGTCTTATTATCTATATTGTCAATTTCTTAACTTTGACGGTATTTAAAAAAAATGTTTTGTTTACACTCAGACCAAAGCTCATTGAAAGGTAATAATGGTACTCAGCTCGAAGCACACAGCGATATGAGTTGCGCCAACTTATTATAATTACTAGACTTTTAATACGTTCGTATTTGTACAAAGATACGGGATTTTTACTAAATTATTTTACATTTGTTTTAGTCCCTGATATTTAAGTATAATTCAGGCACCATGGTCGTGGGTTGATTGAAGATAGCACAAGGATTTTGACAAGCGATGCAAAAACGCTGTAGCGAAGAGCAGTTTCTATTTCGGGGAAGTTATTTATTTATTTATCTCATGATTTTTCTGGAATCTGGTATTAATTTTACAATATGGGCGTATTAGTATTAGTAATATTTCTGTAACGTTCTCGACAAATAAATATAAACGAATACTACTAATATTACAAATGTGAAAGTTTGTGAAGATGTTTGGATGTTTGTTATCCAATCACGCAATAACGGCTGAACGGATTTACATGAAAGTTGGCGTACATATAGACAAAGACCCGAATTGCGACATAGCATACACTTGATATCTTGGTAATGCGTTCCCGTGGGATAATATTTATTTTTATTTTAAAATAGATGGCGTTGTGCGAGCGTACATTGTGTTTTAAAAATAGATGGTGTTGTGCAAGAATCCTATAAACGGATTCTCTAACAGTACCAAGTTCATCGGGACAGCTAGTTACACATACATTTCTTACTGAGCTATTAAAGTCAAGTTAAAGAAATTAAGGTATCTTCGCAAACAACAACAATGATAGTGATTGACGTAAGAATATTAAGTCCTCTGGTTCTTCTGTTTTACTCATTTGGTATTTCCATCCATTAATTTCTTTCTGTTTGAAGTTGTCACTATTGCGCTTATAAAATCGGCATTATCTAATTGATCGGAAAGGAATTTCATGTTAGACGATTATTGACTCTATCTTTCTAGTCAGAAATCTGAAATCACCACTTTAGTAGGTATATCAAAACTATAAAATTTTGCTATGGTAATAAATATTTTTGATTTTTTTTTTTTTTATGGGATTTTCTGCTAAAATATACATAGATAGGTCCAGTTTCAATTGGTTATCGAGACGCAGACTGATTAATAATTATGGTAAACACGTAATAAGGGTGCTTCTGCACCAGTTTAGAAGGACCCGTGCTTTAGTAGAGTCATGCATAGCATAGTCACGCCGGTCGTTAGACAACCGATGAATACATTAATTAAGCGCGACAATTATTGATCAGCCAAGTAATTATGACAAACTAGTTTCAAGTCAACCAAGAAGTGCTTTGTAGGAATACCTACACAACAGAATCTCCACATAATATATAAATTCTGCTCTGCTTAATGAAAAAGACCTATCTATAACAGGATAGGAAGGTTAAGCAGATATGCTTTTAAGCATATCTGGATAGGTTAGGTTAGAAGAGATATGAAGTCAATAAATGGAGACCACGTTTTATATTCCATCCGTTTGGATTAAATAGAAAAGATATACTCAGTCTCCAAGAGTGGTTTTACTGGCATAATTTTGAGCCAATCTGGGCCAATTCAGGTCTTTTTAAGATTTTGTATCGTAGTAGTGAAAAACTGCACAAATTTCGAAAGACTCTTTGTACTAATTACAACTGGCTGTCAAATATTGTAGTACATCCCTCCAATCGTCCCAAACATTTGTATAAAAAAGTGTCTTAGGAAAGATTTCTTGAACATTTCCTGTCTCAGCGACTCAAACGCTCTTAACGGCTTAATCACCACGCGTGCCCACCGCGCATTTTCATATACTGAGGTATATGAAAGCTCAGACACTCAGGTTTCCCCACGATTTTTTCCTTCACGGTTAGCGAATGGTATTGCTACCATGTCCGCACTGGAAATCGAACCAGGGTCTCTCGCTTACTACGTGTAATCCATATTACACCATATAACTATACGGCACAGTCAAATATTTCACTTTCACACGCAGATACAAATGCGTTACAAATACAGATGCGTTAAAAGATACATAACCAAGGAGCTAGCGTAATGGTATCTATAAATGTCTGATTCGGGACCTCAGCAACTAAAAGACCTATCTGTTTCTAACTAGCGCCACATCCCTTTAATCGCGGAGCCCCTCTACTCTCGACGCTAATTTAGCCGAAATAATAGGGGTTAAAGTATGAAATTGCCGTTTTATTGCAATAGGTTCTTTGAATTGACATAGAATCTTTATGGTTTGAGGTTTTCGAATGAAACTTTTTTCAAATGGTTTCTATGATGTTCTTTTTTTAAAAAATGTGAAACATTTGAATATCGACTTTCAATTGTTTTTGTTATTCAATTTAGACAAGAAAGATGGATACTGCGAAAATTCGAGTGATTTTTGAATACGAGTTCCGACGCGGAACTAACGCGGCAGAAACAGCCCGCAATATCAATGCTGCGTTTGGAGAGGGGTCTACTAATGAACGCACCGTGCGATTTTGGTTTAAACGCTTTCGTGATGGAAATTTCGACTTAAAGAACGAGCCACGAGGAAGACCGCCCACACAGGTGAATAACGATGAATTAAGAGAGATAGTGGAAGCCGACCCTAGTCAAACTACCCAGGAATTAGCGGCATGGTTTAACGTTACCTTACCCACAATATTGACTCACTTGCGTCAAATCAATAAAATAAAAAAATACGAAAAATGGGTGCCTCATAATCACTCGAATTTTCGCAGTATCCATCTTTCTTGTCTAAATTGAATAACAAAAACAATTGAAAGTCGATATTCAAATGTTTCACATTTTTTAAAAAAAGAACATCATAGAAACCATTTGAAATAAGTTTCATTCGAAAACCTCAAACCATGAAGATTCTATGTCAATTCAAAGAACCTATAGCAATAAAACGGCAATTTCATACTTTAACCCTAATATTATTATGCTTTCAGTTTCCGTTGCGCTCTAAAATTCCAATAAGTTTAATGCTATTTCTTACAACTAAAATGTTTACTAAGTCGGTATTTCTCGCATTTAGTTGTGACGCAATTTGAACGCAATAACGTCAAGAGTAGAGGGGCAGTTCACGCAGGCCCATTTCCACAAGGTCTATGAAATTAAACTCAGTAGGTACGTCCGAAAGGCCGATGCCCACAGGACGTCCCTCATATGGGCAAAGATAGTGTGGGAAATCTGACTTGGGATGTAAGGAGCCAACGCTTGTAAGTGGACACTCCATCGGTGATGTAACCCGTTGCCATTCGCTTCCGTCACACGACTCTTGCATCCGATTAACATTGTTAATTTGCACTTGGTAACAACTTGGTGAACACGTTAAGAGCAAACATTTATGGGTCCATTGAGTTCGCGTAAAAACATAGAGATTCCAATACATATTTCTGGTGATTAAAAGCTATCGACCATGGCAACCCATTCAGGCACGCGTATGCATCGCTTGAAAATGGAAGCAAAACATATACGCTATGCTACAGCGTTTTTGCATCGCTTCTCAAAAATGTCAAATAACGTGATTTGAAGCGCGTATAAAAGACGTCGTGGGCGATGGCTCTTAATGTCATATCGTCTTAGAGTTTTTCAAAATTATGTGAACGCTGTTATGGTTTGGGAGCGGAGGGGCTACCTAGTAAAGCCTCATTCAAACTTCCTTAAGTCCTACTAAGGTGTCACCTAGGGGTGGGGGTCAAAAATTAGATCACGTGACTTCTGGACGCCTAACACCTCGACGTTGTGTTACCCATCTAGAAGCTAGATATCCGAAATAATCTGTTACATTTTTATTTACATGAAGGCGTAATAAGGATGCTTTTGCAACAGTTTAGAAGGACCCGTTTTTTAGTACAGTCATGCATAGATATGTACTGGTTGGATTTGTATAGTTTTCTTTCTGTGTTGCTCAATTTATTTGTAACGGCCTCTCTGTGACAGCATTTTTTTTTTTATATACTGGAGAGTTTTAGCCTGTGTTTGAGGTGGTTAACTGTCGCGTAGAGCAAGTTAAGTAGAGTGGAAACACGGCAGCCATACGGAACGATTACGGCGCGCCCGCCTAAACATATAATTATAAATTAACCCGAGCGAATCAGAGTGGTTACATCTTTACCACATTTACTGATTAACGACCCGGGGATTCTCAATATTGCCTTTGATTGGCAGGTCTAAATCGCTGGCTGACCACATTGTGCACGCTTGAAAGTCCCCCACTGGTTTCCCATAGTAAAGAGGCGCTTGTTACTGAGTCCAGACGATGGCTGATAGCTTATGTTTGTAATATGTAGATAGAAAAGGGAGAGCTAGGGTGAGCATAAAGAATCATATTTCCACAGATATTGAATGGTTTGTGAGAGCAGTAGCAGCATACTGTTGTTTGTATGCTGGTGTATGAGATTGTCATGTTTGACTTATAAGCAGCCTATATACGTCCCACTGAAGGGCACAGGCCTTCTCTCAGGGAGAGAGTATGGGCTTAATCACCACGCGTGCCCACCGCGGAATATGTGGTAGGTATGTGAATAGCTCAAGCACTCAAGTTTCCTCACGATGTTTTCCTTCACAGTTAGAGACTGGTATTGCTATAACTTGACAAATGTACATAGCTTAGAAGACAAAGTCATAGGTACATGCCCGTACTAGGAATCGAACCTGGGTCTCCCGATTCCGAGTCCAATGTTCTACCCACTAGACTACCACCGCCTACATGTTTGCCTTACTTCTGTTTTTTTCATGGAGTTTACATTGGTAATAGTTATTCGATGGCAACATAAACGTAGGATAAGATAACAATATTCTTTATTGTATACCGGAAGAAATGTTACAGAAACAGCAATGACAAAAGAAAAGATACAATTAGTAGCCTTATTGCTAATAGTAATTACGTCGTATTTACTACTACTAGATTTAAAGTGTGTATTTATTTGTATTTGGGGGCATGATTCTACTCCGCAATACAAACAAATTTTATGATGACAACTTAGAAATAGCGAAATTAATATCAGGTCGGCTGTCTCAAAAATAAACACAATAAAACTTGATTTATTTTTGGAACAGCCGAGATGTTCAATATATTTTAGGTTTATGTGCGGTAAAACGCTGCTGGTTGTACAATTATATATAGTGTTTATGTTATTAAGTTACATTAATGTGTTTGTACAACCGTTTGTTTTCTCTAATAAATAAAAATAAAATAAAATAAAAATAAGCTTAGGATGGATCAGCTGATGTGTTATTTGTGATTTAACTATTATCGCCTTAATAAAGTAGGTACTTAGAACCGCCTTTTTGTAAAGATTATGATATTTTTAAACACTCAGTAAGAATAAGTGCAAAAATGCACTGTTCGCTTATTACTCTAAGGGTGTTATGAGAATACTCTTACCTTTTGTTGTAAAAGAATACACTGCAACTCGTTGAATCTTCAAATCTTCCGCGCCACTCCACCTGAAACCAAGAAACACTGTTGTAAGCCCACTCTCTGTAAAAATATTGGACACAAAACGTGCGTAATGTCTTTGTAACTTATTGGCACCAATGTCCGATTGGTCACGTATGGCCAATGCCCCCGTGCCCCTGTTCTGGCTACTTTGAATGTTTGAGAAGACCCACTACGTTTCTGTCATAAAAGTGAGACCTGGCTCTTCTACATTTATTTCATACTAAGAGTAAACTAGCCCCGAGGCAGCAAGTGATAAGAAATTGTCACTGACTACAGTCCAATTAATCCGCCCACATTCGTCCACAGCTGGACATAGCTCTCCCCCAAGCCACGTATTTTTTTGTCCTCAGCCATTCTGACTCAACTGATGGCCGATGGGGCCGAAAAGTTCTCGAACGGAGACCACATATCGGCAAGCGCAGCGTAGGACGACCAGCCACAAGATGGACAGATGCCCTCATCCAAGTGGCAGGAAGACGCTGGATGCAAACCGCTTCCAACCGGTCTTTTTGGGAATCTATGGAGGAGGCCTATGTTCACCAGTGGACTTCTTGTGGCTGAATGATGATGATGATGATCCTGACTCAGCCTTCACTAGCAATCATTGCCGTCACCGGCGTAATTAAACTGAGTGTTTCAATGAATAGCTCGGTAGGCTTGCAAACTTTTAGTAGGCAATTTTGGTACGTAGCAAAAATCTAACTTTCACTTTTTGAGGGACATAACCTTTACATGAATGCACTCTTCTTGGTTACGTAACCAGTGACTGGACCAAAAAATGCAAATGTTCATCCGCTGTCACCATACGTCATGTTTTTATAAATAGGTACGCAACGGAGTTAAACTTCGGTAATTCTTCTGTGTAAATTAATAGTTGTTTATTTACAGAGACACACGTCATCACGGCAACCGCTGCTCGAGACGAAGTCCTTTAAAAAGCTCGTCACGTCGGGTCAACAGACGTGAAGACATCGTATTTAGTTTTGCCGAAACAGTTACGAGACCTCTGCTTGGTAACTGTTTGACGTTCCACGGCAGGCATGTTCAATATTGGTCTAGACATAAGAAGTTTATTAAAGTACATCTGTTGCAGGCACTAGTAATCTTACCAATTCCTGAGATGCTCCTAATGTGACTGATTAAACTGAAAGCGTGTAAAGATTGATGTGTTGTCGACGGCTGTGTAGCAAAGATGATTGGATCAGCCTCAACGGTTAACAAGGAACTATTGACTCCGCCGTGTAAAACCTAAAACGTATCGACAATGAATCGAATCAGTAAGACGAATCTAAAATGGATGAGATTGGCAGGTGACAGAAGGAAGAGACACATGAAAGGAGAGACTTTGGCGTTTCCTATAAAAAGACACCAGTGAATTCAACGATCATGGATAAACATTTATTCAGGTATGAGGACTAAACCACAGATTAAATAATATTAAGATGACGCACAAAAGCAGAATAATGTAAAAATCATAAGTCGTAACGGTGCACAAATTGATTCCATAACAATAACAAAAAATAATCGACGTCGCATTTTATTGTGCTTAATTTGATAAAATTTCGTTCAGGATGAGTCATTCTGTTTGCGGAACCTAATCCGCATTGAAAACCGTGAAATCGGATTATGTATCTTAATTTCCCATTCAAAAGTTTGCCAAGCTATTGGAATTTGCCACATTTCATTTTGGTGATGCACGATCTTATATTACTTATTATAAAAATGTGTTCGACCAGAATGGTCAACATATAACAATACTATTGAAAAATTGTGTTTACCAAATTGCATAATTCGGTCATAACAGAACATATGTTGGCCAGGTAATGCTAAGTAATGCGAAATTTATTGATGTAGCCTTAAACTAAGCACTAATTCATGGATGATTTAGCCTGTTTATCTACCACCAAAAATCTGAATAGTCACATAAACATGAATTTGATTCTAAAAAACAGGAGAGTCATCACCATATTATGATGAAATATTATGTGGGCCTACCTACGTTGTAATCTTAGTTCCTACGTTACCTTCCTATTCTTTTGAGGGATAACTTATGGGCGTCGTTTCAGGTGAAAATTTAAACGAACTCCTATTGTTTCTTAGAAATTCTGCTAATTCTCGCAAAACAAGACAAGGCTATATTTCATTAATGATTGATAGGTTTCGATAGTATAATCATGGAGTCGTGCCTGCTTTACATCATTAGATCTGAATCTTAATTGACAGCGTAAGTGGGAAGCTTGGGCGCCGGCTACCTCTCTTGTGGGTTGATCGATAATTATAGAATCGATTATTAGAATTATGACATTACTGGCTTCTAATCATTTAGCCACAAGAAGTCCACTGCTGGACATAGGCCTCTTCCATGGATTTCGAAAAAGACCGGTTGGAAGCGGCCTGCATCCAGCGCCTTCCTGCCACTTGGATGAGGTCATCTGTCCATCTTGTGGCTGGTCGTCCTACGCTGCGCTTGCCGATATGTGGTCTCCATTCGAGAACTTTTTGGCCCCATCGGCCATCAGTTCTGCGTGCTATGTGCCCCGTCCTCTGTCACTTCAACTTACTAATCCGCTGGGCTATGTCGACGACTTTCGTTCGTCTTCGGATCTCATCATTTCTGATTCGATCTCATAGAGAATGGACTACTGGCTTCTAGTACGAACTTAAAACAGTAATAATTTTATACTAGTTTTGCCCGCGATTTCGCACGCATTTACCAACCCTTATAGGGAAGTGTAGGCAACAAGGAACTCTTATAGTTCGCTCTGCCCGTCCGCGGCTTAGCACAGAGGCGATAAGTACTGGAAAACTGAAATTCAGCATAAATATTCATATAAATATTTACGCCAACAAAACGGTAGAATATTATTTAAAAAAATATTAGGGGTACTTCCCCTAGACCTAAGGATGATTGGTTTTCTCGTTTTCATCGTAGTGTAGGGTATCTATAGTATATAGCGTTGGATTGGATGTTTAAATTTGTTGTGGGTGTAGATTTTTTTCATTAGAGTAGGGCGAAGAGCTAAACGGTTGGCTGTAGAAATGTGAATAAACAGGAAATTAGCACAAATAATGAACTTTAAGAAAAATTATCACAGCTAAATAGACTTTACAAGTTAACGAGTTATAGGCAATCAAGTTATAAGAGGAAAGCTAAGGTATCGAGTGCTGAGGTACGTAAATACTTGAGACCCTCAAACAATTTAAATAGGTATATATTTCGGCGATTCTTCTTGACTTTCACATAGTCAACCAACACAGCTAAAACTACACACAAGCCACGCATAGTTTCGCAAACTTATTCAATTTCGCCTTATTTAAAGACCACTGCTGGTTAGTTCCGACAACGCTACAGTGGCACACGCAATCTATTCTGATAAGATACGAATAAATCTCTAGTTCGAGTCTGGCCAGTGGGCACCGGTATCGAACAGTGGTTACCATTAGTGGTTGCTAGGCTGAAGGACCTACTGAGATGTTACGATTCATCCCGATAGTCTTAAGATTGTACAGTAACATCGCTGAAGTTATGATAAGATTACCAAAAAGGCCAGTCAAAAGACGTGTATAGAATATATGAGAATGCTAACCCACGCCTGTATCCCGGAGGGGTAGGCAGAGACCTGATATTGCCACCTGTCACCACCCTTTGGATTTTTTTTGGGATAAAGGGGAAGGTTAACTCTTTTGTAACCACTAAAGATAGATAGTTAGATTCACAGAGAATACTTTATTGTAAATAAATAAGGAAATTACACAAATATTAAGAGTACAGACGGAGGTCTAATCACTAAAAGTAATTTCTACCTGACATCCCTTGGATGGACTGGACTATAACATTAGAGAAGAAAGCACATGTACAAACAAAGAAAATTATAATTTCTAAGAATTATACATACATGCCCAAATAACCCTAAAAGCCCTAAGGGATTAACGAAGCATCTTTGAGCTACTTGTACTTGTACTAGACTATCTATGGGTAGGACAAACCTGAAGGATCCAACTGGTAAAATTTTCTCACCGGCCACGGTACAATGGGAACCGGGTGCGCCAAGGGACGCGGCAACGGTGACCGCACCACGAACAACGGAATATTTCGCAATACAGTTACAGTTGCAATGCTCGAAATAATGACCTGGAGCGAATTAAGACAGACCGGAACGCGAGGCTGGGATGCCTCTCGTGGTTGGGCCATTTTCTGGTAGGATTGTGTGGTTCACTGGAATGTAAATTGATTGATTTGTTGATGGCACCGAGGAAATGAGGTAGAGAAAATGAGCGTGCGTGAAAAAAAGTGAAAAAAAAAAATCGCGAGTTGAAGTCGCCGCGACCGCGCTGCGAATGCACACTGTCTGTCAAAATTCTCGTGTAGAACTCGCTGCGTGTGACCGGCAGGCAGCGAATTGTCGCTATTATTATTCGCGGCACGCGCACTCGCAGCGATTAATCGCTGTGTGTGACCGAAGCTCGAGCGAACGCGACTGCCTCGTTGGTCAAGCGGTATTACGTTTACTATGCCGGGGGTCATGGGCTCGGTTTCCACTGTGGGCCGCTGTACATTTGTATAAATGACCTCAGTCTGGGTATGTTTCCTCGTTTGTGATATACTTGCCTGGTCACCATAGCACAGGGTATCCTAGTTTGAGACCAGAACTAGTGATTGTGTTGTGTGGAAGTTATTATTATTATTGTTATTCTTGTTAAATTTTATTTACTGTCAATACATTTTATTTTATTAGGATTACGGTTATATGAAATATGAAAGTTTGCACGCTTGTTGATCAAACACATTTAATTGCTCGAACTAGTATAGATATTTGACATGTAAGCACATACACTGCTAAATGGATTTTGTTGAAATTCAGCGCAAAGCTGGTTCATGATCTGAACATAAACGTAATATTTTTGCGTGGATTAAGTCATCAAGCTGTAAATCTGAAATTAAGTATCGGTTGCTATTGAAATCTCTACATTTGATGGAAAGAACATCACTGGGTTCAAATAGACCGTATATAGTCCGACTCGGTACATTCTGAGCTTAGCTTCCTTCACACCATCATTGATAAGCGTGTCCATTGACCGAGTTCTCTATCACACAGCTATTCCGCAAAACATCACTTAATCTTCAGCTAACGGCTAAACAGTAGGTTGAACAACCCGGCAAGGGTTCTAATTGGTGTATTTACATTTAAATCGAGCATGCATTCGGCGTCGGAAGCCGTTTGTCTAGCTGCAAAACAAAAGAGGTAGGCACAAAAAGTCCGCATGGTCAACGCTGGACCAACGGTGACCTTTTCTTTTTCTGTACTTAGTAACTTAGAGCCTGAGAGGTATACCGACAGACGTTGTTGACACACGAGTATAAACTACGTGAGTCCACGACTTCGTCCATATGTGATTCGTAAAAAGTATTATTATGATTGCGGGTAGGATAGATTGCCCGTATATCCGCCACTGCTGCGACAGGTATATTTAGAAGGTTCAAGTACCTACTGCAAGTGTTGTCTTTCTTTGTTGTTTTTATAGTGTTAATTATGGGTCTTGCAACCTGAAATAAATGCATTTTATTTATTTTATTTATTTATAATCTGCACGCAATCAGGAACCTTTTAGAAGTGAATTAAAAAAAGACCAGAAAGTAATTGGGTTTTAGTAGAGATTCTGAAATGGGACACAATTTATCGCAGATACGCTTGCACCGCAAACATTGGGCAACCATGTATCCGTACTATATTATACGTGGTTCTATATTGGTCGTACGTTATTGGCTGTGTGGCTTCAAATGTTGTCTGCATTGCATTGTAAAAATCGAGTTCACTTCGACACTTCGAAGGTTCCAGCAAATTTTGATCGCGCGCGAAATTTATTCTATGCTACCCGAAGGGTGCTAAGCGGGATCCTATTACTAAGGCTTCACTGTCCGTCTGTATGTCTGTCTGTCTGTTATCAGGCTGTATCTCATGAATCGTGATAGCTAGGCAGTTGAAATTTTCACAGATGATGTATTTTTGCTGTCGCTATAACAAAAAATACAACTACAACAAACGTAATGTTTTTGCCATTTTTTGCTCGATATTAATAACGGTAACAGATACACGTTCCAAATATTCACAGAATATAAATAAATAAATTAAAATAACATAAATATTTAAGGGGGGCTCCCATACCACAAACGTAATCTTTTGCCGTGTTTTCTCGATCTTTGTGTCTAATGTTGTATAGATAATGGTACGGAATCCTTCGTGCGCTAGTCCGGCTCGCACTTGGCCGGTTTTTTTATTTGTCTGCGAATTAAGTGATTGTTCATTGTGAACATCGAATTCCCTTTGACACTTCGAACGTTTCACCACATTTTCATTGCGCGCGAATTTTATCCTATGTTATTATCCAAGACAATAATAATTAAGTGAACCCACTGCACTTTCATCTTGGTCGACGACTGTGCTAACACCGCTTGCGGGCACGCAACAACCTAAACAGCAGATTTATGGGCGCCCGATGTGTTGACGGATACTGAATACTGGACTCACTCGATGGAAGTGTTCTAGGGTAGCTGCTCTTACCGTCTAACGGCCAGATAGTAGCGGAACCATAAATAGACTTTAAAGTCAGGTTAGGGATAATGATGTAGTGATATTGTATAGTGATAATAATGTCGCTCATGCATAGCAAGTAGTACGAGTACCTATACAGACGAAATAATAACGAATTTGAAAAATAACGCTCAAAGTAAAATGGGTCCAAATTGACTTTTGAAAATAAAAATTTAGACTGTATGAAATTGATTTGTTAAATATCGAAGATAAAATAAGCAAATTAATTATTTAACAAAAAAGTAACGAGGCCACGTAGTGAGTTACTTGGTGTTATATTTACGTTCAACACTGACTAATAAAAAAATACAGACAATTCTGACGTTAAGCCCTTTAGGCAGTCGCGAGTCGCGACCAACTTATAGACAGTGACAGATGGTGATATGAGGAAACTAGTGATTGCAGAAGCAAACAAAGCCGAAAATCAACGAAGTTTAACGGCCGCTCGGGTTGGTGACGTTAGAATTGAAAATATACTCGGTTTCAGTTGGTCGGTGACGCTGAATCGTGTTGATATTTCTAAATTGAAATTTAGAAAATCATCTAGGTTATCACTTGTATAGTTTGGAAATAAGCACTCACCTTATTTTTATTAGGGTTTATTTTCAGAAACATTTTTAATGTTCCTGTAACTAGCTCTAAAAAACGGGTAATGTAAAAATAAACTTTATACTACTAGCTCACTTTAAAAGTATGTTATCGTTTAGTATTTGTAAACTACATTTTTTATGTAAAATGTGATCAACCTCGGCGCACTTTTTAGAATTGTGATCCTTTTAAGTGCCGACATCGAAGTGTTATAAATAATCGAAACACCAAACACAGGTCAAATTTACTGTTACAAACAAGTCGCCACACAGAAAAGCGATTCCTGCATGAAATATTTATCAAAACGTTTTACCCGGAGCCGTTATATGATGTCGATATTCGATGTCAATACGATAAAGGCACAACGATGTTGTCTGCGGTATCGAACCATCAGATCGGCTTGTCGATCAGCCATCGGCAGGCTCTAGTAGAGTCACATAGAAGGTCAATTAGATGTTATGTGGTCCCTTAGACACCACTACATGGAAGAGTAGTTGATGAAAGTGAACATCATAAATTTTAATCCTGATTCGCTTATCATAAATGTAAATATATCGGATAGGTTCGACCAGGTTTTGCTCTGGTCCGCAGAGCTTAATCATGGAAAGTAGAGACGCCTCGGACATGGATTGACATGACGCGGACGCCATTGAATTAACATTTATAATCTGAAGCGCTTACGAAAGTTTTAGTTAGAAAGTGAAGTTTTAATTAAATGTTCGTAGTACATATTGACAGTTGACCTAAACAACTTTAAGCTTTAAAATATTACTGCAGAAATCGATTAAACGTATCTGTGAACACGGTCGTGAATAGAAGGACATGATCTTAGACAACGGTATTAGTGGGTACAACATAAATATAAAAGGACACCCACGAGTATGTTTAACTTGTAACATCTATTAATTTGTTAATATTAATTACCATATATGTCAAACATGTAGTCGGCGCAAACGCACCTTAATAGCTAAGATAGGTTACATCAGTCACAAGAGAGCACATGAACCTCAACCGCAACCATAACAGACGCCATGGCTGAACCCGTTCGGAATGAATCATCATCATCATCAGAGAAAATTTGGAAGATTTAGCAGAGCAAAAGTGGATCTTTTGTGCCTCACTATTCTGTTACGACAGCGACAGGCTGTTTACAATGTTGACGCGTCCTAACGTGGCTTGAGAGAGATACAATCGGGCTGCGAACTTAGGCTCCGTACACAAAACTGCGAATCAACGCGATGCGGATTCACAACGCAGAAAATTGCGACACGAATTGGTGCGATGCGATTTCGTGCGGCAAAGCCACTTCTTTTCTCGATTCGAGTGACCATTCTTTCCTTCCATCCCCTGTATTTTAAAAACTAGGTCATGACATGAATCGTAAAAAGAAAAGTGCTCACTTCTGTTATTGCTAAGAAGATACAGGAAAAGAAATAAAGAAGATTTCGGTTTCATCGATTTATTACTATTATGACTAATGTTATACTAATATTTTAAGTTGAAAACTCTGTTAATTAAGTTAAAATGTGTTTTGAAAAGAATAAATGTGGAGTTTCTTTGTTAGCTTCTTCTCCACATAATCCATTGATTGTGAAACTAACAACTTTGACGTTCATTAAGTAAACATTCTGTTTTTACAATGAATAAAAATATTTGAATTGAATTGAATTGAATTGAATTGAATTGAATTGAATTGAATTGATGCGAATCAATTCACAAGTTCTTGCGATGCTTCGCGCGAGACGTCGCATCGTAGTTTTGTGTACGGGCCCTTATACTGGCCTGTGTTGAGTGAGCCGACGCTGCGGGGGGCGCCGAGCTGATACACTGACTTTACGGTACCCATTAGGTTCATAATAGTGAAGTAGCATATAACCATAAATAGCCTATATGGTGTTATTCTTTAAATGTATATTCAGAAACATGTAAATTCGAGTTGGCGTCTTAGATCAACTTTTGTTCTATGAGTTTTTTCGCAGATGATATTTTGTTACATGTAAGTTTACGTAATTTTATGAAGCAATGCAGCCTCTTGCAAATCATTGTTTTAGGTAGAAGAATGCTCATTATGTTCATCTAATATTTACGATTTTAAGAATTATTTATTCCTTCAAAATAGAACCAAATTAAAACTGCATAAATTTTATATATTTTTAAATTGAATAAAAAATATAAAAAAAAATCAGAACCAGACCTGTTGTCAATTCAATCTCTAATTGAATTGCTCGTTTTAAAAAAAACTCTCAAATCTTGTCAACCAGTCCACCTACACTATACTGTTCTCTTAAAAAGTAGCTAAAGTCGACAGCACATAAAACAAACATAAACACAAACTCACGCCTGTATCCCAAACGGGTAGGCAGAGACCAGGGACTGCTACTTCCCACGATCCTGACAGATCACTTTCGCTTCATCAACATTCATAGTCGTTGCATGCACGCACGCCGCCGGTTTCCGGTATCAGTTGTAAAATATTACTGATAATGATTCTTTGAGAGTAGGCCTGTGTTATATGTTAGAGATCGAATCAGAAATGATGAGATCCGTAGACGAACGAATGTCGTCGACGTAGCCCAGCGGATTAGTAAGCTGAAGTGGCAGTGGGCGGGGCACATAGCACGCAGAACTGATGGCCGATGGGGCCGAAAAGTTCTTGAATGGAGACCACATATCGGCAAGCGCAGCGTAGGACGACCAGCCACAAGATGGACAGATGACCTCATCCAAGTGGCAGGAAGGCGCTGGATGCAGGCCGCTTCCAACCGGTCTTTTTGGAAATCCATGGAGGAGGCCTATGTTCAGCAGTGGACTTCTTGTGGCTGAATGATGATGATGATATGTAAGAGCTAACAGTATTATCACAATTAGACTTTATTGTACGCGAAACATATAACAGGACGTTACATAATAAATAACATGTACAAAGGCTAATGTTGCTAAAGACTGTGCTAATACTGGATGTATCAAAGTCCCTTCAACCTCCCAAAAAGGAATAGGGGCTTCCATTTTTAAAAACATCAAGAAATAGTCGTTTTAGTTCAGATAAGTGCAAGAGTAAATACATCCCTAAATAAAAGACGTCAGACAACTCTACTGCAAAATACATGCGCTACTTCATCTTTTCCAGAAGCGTTTTCTAGCACAAAACCTCGTTAATCTCCT
Source organism: Yponomeuta evonymella (assembly GCA_963969515.1). Lineage (NCBI taxonomy): Eukaryota > Metazoa > Arthropoda > Insecta > Lepidoptera > Yponomeutidae > Yponomeuta > Yponomeuta evonymella. The sequence continues at coordinate 6,065,635 of OZ018354.1, forward strand.
CTTAATTGAGAGCGCAGATATAATTTAATACCTTCCTCGGTATGTTTTACAAGGGTATCTTGGCACTGCATTACATTACCGGAATAGAGTAAAACCTTTCTCTCGAGTAATTGATTATGACACCCGACTCCCGGCCTACTTACATCGCGCATAAATAAGATACCACAGAGTGTAGAACCATTTAATGCTGTGGAATTCTCATTGTGAACTTCACTTTGTTGGCCGGAACATTACTACGAGGTAAAATACTTACATCACATTATTTAATTATAAGACCAATATTCTCGCCAGCCAGTTCTCAAAATGTACGTCAAAAGTTTATTTTTAACAGACTTACAAAAAGGAGTATTTTTTTCTGTATGTTCCCCGATTACTAAAAGACTGGACCATATTAGAAAAATATTTTTTCTTTTATGAAAAACTCTTCAAATTTTAAAGCCACACTTGAATCGATTTGGGTGTTTTTTTTTAGTGATGTTTGCTTCCGGAAAACACAATTTGGCGGAGGCATAGGTAGTGATATTCACAAAAAAATATTTTTTTTTAGTAAAAAATAAGAACTGAGTTCAAACACTACAACACTAAAACACATCAATAATTTAAACGAATATGACCTTTACTCGGTTTTTGAGTATTTTTTTAGCAAGATAATAAATACCATTTAGGTCCTTCTAATCAATCTTTATTGACGACAGCTTATTAGTTATTTCTTTTTAAAATGTCATTAATAACAGAGTAAAAATGGTCAACTGGCAATAATAGTGTTGATCTGTAGAAATTTTAATGGACCCGATCGGGCCACCATAACAATGGTTTTTATTTGTTCTTTTTGAAATCATAACCTAACGGGTTAAAAGTTGTTTGTATTCACTTTTGTGGCGCCATTAATTATCATACAAGGTAAATACAAAGAACATTAACTTAATAACACTGAAATTTTAGCTATGGCTGCCACAACAATACTGATGGTACCGAAATTAAAGTATGCGGCAAGCAACCGGGTAAAAATCAACAAAAACAGAACAACAACATCATAGAAAATTACCCACTGCATTGTGCGCTGATCGGTTTCGATCCCCCTGAATGCAGCCTATGATTACAGTACAGATTGTTCCCCATTGCCATCATTTTATTGTGTCGAAAGTGAGAGTCGTGAAACTCCGTTTAGTCCGAAGAATTGAATTAAATTACGATAATGGCAACACTGGCACGTGACCAGTGGAATGATCAATCACTGGCTAGCTTTTTGCTCTTATCTGTGTGGGATGCTACCACATGAATTGGTCTGTTTGGATGGATGGATGACTTATATGACCATACCCTGGGCCGCGTTTCATAAAACTACAAATCATAGTTTGTTCATTGGTAACGAAGTGCTGCGTGTATCAATTCCTGAGAAGAGATCCAGAGGAAGAAAGAAATCTAGGTTGATGGATGCGGTAAAGAAAGATAACATAAGAATATTCTTTATTGTACACACCAGAAAACAATTGCAGAAACAATAGTTACAAAAGAAGAGGTACAATTGGCGGCCTTATTGCTGATAGCAATTTCTTCCAGGCTATTGGAAATACTGCCGAAGGAGAAATTGAGATGGGTCTCACAGAATGCGGAGCCTCGATAAACGAGGACATGAATAGGGCGAAGTGGAGAGAGAAAATAAGGAAAGCTGCCCCACCACCATGTGGGACTAAAGATGGGAAGAGAGAGATATAGTTAATTGTGACAATTCGATGTACATTGCGTAGCCAAGTCTTTCTACTTATTAATCTGTGGGTTAATTGACTTTGCAATGTAATCTATTACAGTAAACCATGAAATATAGTTCTATGAAATTGGCCTCTCTTAGTTTAAATATCTATCAACGATGAGGTCGTTTGATTAGCTCGTTCGTGGGGGTTCCATCCCTCCATGAAGCTGCAGCATAATTGTTTGTAAAAATGGCCGCAATTTGTATGTTTTTCACATTTTCATTGTCCGTAACTGGTAGACCATGCATAATTCGGACCTAGGGCCATATTTTGAACTAGTTGTGTAAGTCGTGGCAAGGGCAAACCCTGGTATCTGCGTATCTCCTCCTGAGTACAGGCGTGACTTTATGCATGTAAATTTTATTTTATTCCGCTGTGTGTAGGCAAACTGTTGAATTGCCCCGTTAAAATACTGAAAACAGTCATGTCTATCTATTTATTTGCTCATCCAAGGTCATGTATTCGTCTCCTTCATTCAAGAATTATCAAACTCTATTTTATCAATTTGTTAATAAAGAAAATAAAAAAAAACTGTTCTTTTATGTACACAGAAAAAGCTGAATGAAACGATAAATATTGTATGCTTTTTATTATTAGACACCCTTCTAATTAATCAGATTGATATGTCGCGAGACCCATTGTAAAGATAGTTAATCTTTAGCATTGTGTATTATATTGGATAGCAGATAAAGTCAGCTATCCAATACAAAGTTCTTCAGGGCTTATATAATTGTTTTAAAAGACATCAAGCACTCACTCTGTAGTTATATCCTTAGCCCTGGTCAATTTACACCCTTTTACGAAACCTTCATTGACGAAGGATCGATGGAGACGGCGCAGCAATAAATAACGCGAGCATTATCTTCAGCGCGCATCAAAATCGATAGGTAATAAACATGACTGATCATAAGACGATACCACTTCATAAATAAGCCCCCGTCGCCCACGGCCCCGATGAATAATTCAATTTGTCGTGTAAAAGTTTATGTTTAACAAGATTGCTGCTTTGTTGCGTAAAGGAGACACCTTGTGTATGAAGGCTTTACTTTTGCTGATCACAGCTTATAGCCTAGCCGAAGGACATCCGGTATTTACGACGCTTATGGGAGTTAAAACCATAATCTTTAACATAACATAACATACATACATACATCCCACTGCTTCAACTGCCTCATTGGTTAACGCGCTTGACTACCAAAACAGTGGTCACGGGTTCAATTCCCACTGGAGATCGCCGTACTGAATTTGTACAAATGACCTGAGTCTGGGTGTATTTCCGTGTTTGTGATGTCCTTGCTAAGTACCAGGACGACCAGGACAAGTGATTGTGTTGTGTGTGGAAGTGGTAGTTTAGTTATTTACGCTTTAGACACTCGGGCTTCCTCAGGAAGTTTTCCATTACAGTTAGCGAGTGGTGTTGCTACTATCAGTCATCAAATTTACTTAACTTACAAAGCAAACTTATGGTATGTACATGCTGCTTCGAACCCACGACTTATGGAACGTGAGCTCAGCCTGCTACATAACACTTGTGCTACTACCGCTCATAATAATAAATAACGAGTGGATTCGTCATTAATTAATAGCAAAATGCCAATGACCACTGTCAGATGGACAAGAAAAGCAGCACATATGTTATGTTTACTAAGAACAAAATGCAAGCAAATTGATTTAGCAAATGACCAGCTGATTGCACACATTACAATGACTGGCGAGACGTGGGCGTGGGCGTAACTTTAAAGCAGGCTCGCCGGGTAAAACATTCAGTCTTGTAGATGAACTGTGCTTGTAGTGAGTGAAATACGAGGCTGCTCAATGCTGAGCGATACTGTACGGCTCTTGTCTAAGATTGGAAGTATATTTTTTTAGTTAAGGGGCTCCAGGGAGTAACACTAGCGCCACCGTGGAAAAAAAATCATGTACCCATTTTTTACAGATCGAATTTGCAAAAAGTGTATATTATAATCTCTCAATCATATTAATAGTGATTTTTAGGACTCATGGCCGTGAACCTAAGGCAAAAAAAAACCTTGGACTAGATAGCATTAACGCCAAAAACGGCCGTTAGTCCCAGGTTCGTGATTCTAGATTATTTGTCGTTGATACTAAAAATCACTGTTAACATGATTGAGAGATTGCACAGACACTTCACAAATTTTATCTGTAAAAGAAGATATTATTTTTTTGTTCATTGGTGGCATGCTAGTTAGCACACTGGATCCCGTTAAAATACAATATTATATAAGAATAAAGAAAGAAGAAGTGGCGTGTCTTAAGAGAGGCCTATATCCAGGAGTGGACGAACACATTGATTGATTGATTGATATAATTATACATACAATGACATCAGCCATCATACTTGCAGTAATTATTTACCTTATCTTATCATAAGTGATAAATAGCTAGATTGCCTAATATCTCCCAAAAAATACGCGACTACCCAAAACCAATTTTCAGGATTTATGTACACGTGTTACCCCATTTTACCATGCCACCATAACTAAAAAACCTCAGACTAAATAGCACTAAGTGGTTGAACTGATCTAAAAGTGGGTCGTGTTGCTAAAATTCTTATTTCATACCAGCTAACAGACCTAACTTAGGTGTCAAGCTTATCTTATTCTCAAACTCACGCCTATATCCAAGAGGGGTAAGCTGAAATTAAGGTTAGCCATTTGCCACGGTTCTGACAAACCTCATTTGCTTCATCAAAGTTCTTTAGCCGGTTTCGGGTACTTTTATCTTTTACTTCGCTAATATATTGCGTACTTTTTTTTGTGTTTTTTTTTTTACTTTTATGGTAATCCTTTTACAGGCTTTCGTACCCAAAGGATAAGTATTTTAAGTTTCCAGTCTGAAACTCACATTTTGAAAGTGTCATCCGTTCTGCGATACACTTTCTAGACAGTTTTCTCTGTGATCACGGCCATTATTCTAGCCGATCAATCGTCACTGTGATTCTTGTAACAGATGGTGAAAGCAAAAATTTGATTTCATGGTCGCCTTGAAAAAGTTTTCGTTGATGAAATTTATTTCACTAGCCACATAGGAAAAAACTAAGCCAAAAGAAATAAAATTGATGACTTATTTTTTATTTAATTTTACAGATTAGGTTTTATAGCTGTAAAATAAAAAGGAAATTAAGAGACATGTTCTAAATTTGGATAGGATGAAGTTTACAGGGACATTCTTATCCTTCTTTCTCGTGACTCGATTCTCCCGGGACAGGCGATTCAGGCGATTGTGAGTTCTTAACAAAAAAAGTCAAGGTCTCAGAAGCAAATTCTTCCCGATCGAACCTTTTCATGTCACAAATTTGTTTTTTTCCGTAACCTAGTTACCATCCTTTTACTCAAAGATCTGTGCTCGTAAAACAGTTTTTGTACACTGATAAACTGCTTCAGCTCCCGGTAATTACAATGTCGAGTAAACCGTAAAAGAAACGCCTTAAATAAAACGTTAATTGCACATATACGAGTTGCGATAAGGCAACGGCTTAATTACAGCAACGCTATTTATTAAAAGTGCCCTTTTCTCATGTTACTATTACAAAAAGTCTGCATACAGAAAACCCAGGGCATAAAGAGCGGTAAAATGGCTCAAGTTGGAGTAAACCATTGATCACGTGATGTTTTTAGGAACTTTTTAACCAACCCTCCCCAGGGTGATACGTGGTGAGGTTTAAGACTACCCCTCCCCCCTACCCAAAATCATGTGTACGTTTTTTGGTACAAAGTATCTTAAAAAAGACCGGGAAGCTTGGAAAACCACAAGGGAAGCCTATATCCTGCAGTGGGCGTCAAATGGCTGATGATGATGATGATGATCTTAAAAAAAGTCATGGCAAGTCAAGGTCGCGCACCGCTTTTCCGTTTAGGAATAGCGCGTTCAAAGAAAAATTAAATATACATGATATCTCACTACAAACCCTAGTGATATTTCGTGATTTTTTTCGAACCCCCTCCCGCTTTTCGAGCCTCACTTGGTTGATGGACTCCTTAAGAGTAGCTCTAATTTGGAGTATTTTGGGCTTGCTTAAACAGCTGTTACCAACTTTAGATTAGATAAGAACTCCTTATTGTAAAAAAAAAATTAAAAGCCTAGAAAAATAGAAAGAAACATGTGTAGGTACAGCATTAACGCCTAAATAAGCGCGTAATCGTGATATTCGAAATGATTACATCACAAATGAGACAATTCGCCAAATAAATCAGTGACAGTAAAGAAGACACATCTGTCAAGTAGTGACGCCAAATTTTGGTGACCAAAGTGGCAGTGGAGTAGTCATATCCGCCGAAGAACCCACAACTGATGGGGTAAAAGGTTATTGACACCGCGAACTGGCAAACGCCGCGTGAGACGCTCCACAACTCGCTGGACCGATGGTCTGCATGGGTAGCACGGCGATTGTGACGTTTTGACGTCTTCAATTTGACAATTAATGTACTGGCAGATTGCCGGTTCGCGGCTGAACGAGAATGGCCGAATACAGAAACAGGTGTCAAGAAAGCCTAAGCTCGGTAGTGGGCGAGTGGGGCTGACGTGTCGAAATGGGTAATTTATTATGTTTATTCCCTTAATATTTAAAAAAAAACACCGTGACTGGGTACAGTTGACAGAACATCAATCTTTATATGTACGCGTGCACCGTTACGGGTGACTAACAACAATTCCTCTAAAGCACTCCTAAGAGTCAGTTTGTTTCATTTCCGTCTTTTCGTCTTTTTCTTGTTGGAGTTTTCTACCCATCGGAGTTTTACGGAATCGTGTTTTTTATAAATAAGACCATTTAAGTTTGACCGTCTGCCGCCTGTAGTACCATAGAGAAAAGAGTAGGTATATTGTATACGTTCAATACAAAATCACACAATCAGTGGCAAACCCTGGTCTCTGCCTACCTCTCCGGGGTACGGACGTGAGTTTTTGCCACGTAATGCAAAAATAAAGGGTCAGTAGTAAAGAAACTTCTGTTTGAATCTTGCTTTTAGTTAAAAGGCCACAACGGAGGTTGAAAGATAAATCTAAATGCCACATCTGATTTAATTAAGAAGATGAGTTGTTTCTGATAATAGTTTTGTATACTGTTATAAAATGCATGGGTAAAGTTTTCACGTAAAGTTTTCTTCTTTATTTTTGTTACTATATGTGTAGTTACAAATACCGGCTAATATTGATCAGCAGTCGATTTTTGGGACTCTTCGATGGACCAAAGGCAGCGCGGGGCTGAAGAGCGTGGTTTTGAACACGTGATTGGTTGACAAGTCGTTCTTACCACCCCGCACCGCACTTCCTGTTTCTCCTTTACGTAGCTTTTTGCTCAAGATGTTTTCCGGCATCCATACGAGCTTTGCTCGTGAATTCATTTGCGCGGGATATACACATATAAGAAATATCTGGGCCCTGTGTATCAAAATCCGTTTCACATGAGAAAAACAAATGCCGTCAGTTAAACTTTTTGGCCTTTTGTGAACACCTCAGACATCAGATGTTTTCGTTCACAGTTAGCAAGTGGTAAGGCACATCTTCAACAATGTATGTAACTTAGAAAAAAAAGTTACCGGGATTCAAACCCACTACCTCCCAAATGTGACGCCGGCGTTCTACCACTACGCTGCCACCGCTCTATCTTCTATCCCAATAATATCTCATTTTTCTAGGCCAATAAAAGCCATTTTTGAACATGGAATTACGGCAAACCCAAACGGTGAAGGAAGACATCGTGAGGAAACCTGAGTGTCTGAGCTATTCACATACCTCAGCGCTTGAAATCGCTAATCCGCGGTGGGCACGCGTGGTGATTAAGCCCATACTCTCTCTCTGAGAGAAGGCCGGTGCCCTATAGTGGGGCGTATATATGCTGCTTATGCAAAAGTATGAAGCAACTGAAGGCGCCGGTCATTCAAATAATTAAAGATCCTGCCACGATTGCTTGCTCTTCGTTCAATGTTAATCCCTCCAACTTTTAACAAGGACTAACACATCAAATAACATATGTTAACTTAAAACGTCCCTGTTGACTAATTACAACATGCAACAACATTTGCCCACAAAGCCTCCATACATTTGCAAAAACGAATACAAATAAAAGCCTTCGGTTCCGTCAAGAAGCCTAGCGCCAACTTGACCAATAGGTCAAGTGGAAGGCACTATATTGTAATCTAGACTAGAGAGGAACAGAACTCACTACTCTACTAGTATTTGTTCCACAAGTCGAACTCCTAGGCAACCAAATACTTGCATCTCATTGGTCAATGCGCGCGGCTAGAGATAAGCGAAACAATAAGCGAATAAATATGGCCCGCTATTGAAGTGACTATTGTAGGTCACGCGCATTAACCAATGGGCGCACATGGACGATTTTCTTTGGAAGTTCGTTTCGTGAAATGGTGAGGTTAGAGATGTGTAAAACTTCTACGGTCTTATTTATAAAACCAAGATTCCTCTAAAGCACTCCTCAGAGGCAGTTTATTTAATCTGTAGTTAAAATCTCCGCCACAGACTATTTTATTTTAATCGACCTTTATAGAGTATTTTAAGGAATCGCGTTTTTATAAATAAAACCGTTAATGTATTTTTTAAGGTAAGATAAGAATATTCATTTTATATCCTTTATTGTACAGAGTTCTAATCTAATCTAATCTCACTGTTCTGCGGTTCTTGCTCCTTACAAGCTAAACGAACGAATGCGAACGAAGACACTTGACAGATAAGCCGAAGTACGCATTAGGGTAACGTTGTGTTAAGGGTAGGATAAGTACCCAAAATTTGATAGTATGGCTATCGATGGGCAATATGTAAATAATATTTACGATTACCGTTAATTAAATTAATAAATTTCCCGAATCATTTCTTTAAGAGAAACATTTTGAAAGCTACAAAGATACGCTTAAGACTAACAAATAAATACTCAGATGCACAAGGGCCAATATAGAGTCATAACCATACTCCGTCCTTCTGCACCTAAGTATTCGCTTTAAGCCCCAATCGGCGGCGTACAATAGCACAACAGGTTGCAGTTGCCAGTCAGCGCGGTTATAAATAGCGCGGTCACCGACCGGCCTCGGCGCGGCCTTCACCGTCAAACCCGCTGTGCAGCGCTCGAGCGGAAACTGCTAGCGCTTTTACTATCGAGGGTGGCGCCTAAGCCGCCGAGCGGAAACAGCTGCGACTGCGCCGGCACTTTCACAATGAAGCGGATTATGATGTTGCAGTCAGCGCTTTCCTGCTTGACTGCTAGAGACATTCGATCCTTATTAACAGCTATATCGATTGACATTATAAAAAAAGTGAACAATTGCGCCTTTTTTTGCTGAATGAAGCATTGTTACAAAATTCAAAAGTGGTTTTCCAATAACATTTTTAGTATCTGCGGAAAATAACTAGCGATTAGTTCCCGTTGCAGCTCCATCTCAAATTATCATTTAAATAGGCTTCTGCAGTAAAACGGCCTCAAGCTTAGTAAGTACTAATTGCAGCCAATTATTTTCCTAAGCACCAATTTTAAACAAGCGTTAGGTCCTGATATTTTGACTCACGAAACATTTAATATTAGTAACTAACGAGATTCATTTCAAAAGTGGACCGAGAAACACATAAAACGTGCTAACAAGATGGTAACTTTGTTCTCTCTAAGTTGCATGACTTTAATCATGCTGAGGTGAAAAGTATAGGTGCATCCATTGATTATTTTCCTCAAAAATTTGAAGCATTTTTCCGCAAATAACAACCACGTCTGCATAGTGAGGGAAAGGTAACGATAGGTGTAATCGGCATTTTTACGGTCTCGAGTTTCGACTTTCGCCAGGCCAAAGGTGCGTCTTTACAGCTGTGTTTAATGTTATCTGTGCTGTCACCCATAATTGATCGAATCACTAACGAGTACTTTTGCAATATATAAATTCGACATATAGGTGGTTTAGGAAGTGAAGGCGTCTTTGACTCGACTTGAAGACAGCAGATAACATTGTACACTGACATTCAACAAACAGAATGTAAATCCATTGAAATAACGAAAAACGTTGAAATAAATTATTGATCTGATTTCTTCGTCTTAGCGTACAATTTTTATTTGGAATATTGCAAAACCGACCAGCATTTATGAACAGACGACGACGCCATTTGTAAACGGCAAAAATTCACAAAGTGACTGCGACACATCGACCACAAACAATACGGTCTATAACAGACTACATTAAATAGTAGGGTTAAAAAATTTGCAGCGCTGACTGCGTTATCACTTGCAGTCAAGTTTGTCCTGAGTACAGGTGTCAGGGCAGGCAGGGCACCATGAGGAATACCGTATAACGTTACCGTTTTAGGTCACAGTTTAAATTGGTGCCGATTGTAAATCCGTACCAGTGCGTATTATCCTTGTTTTTCCAACCCCGGTCCATATGTGGTTTAAAGACTTCTAGGTCAACTAATCTGGGTGGGAGATTCTCAGAAGTCGGCGCAAATAGAGTTGGCAGGGATGCTCTTTCGTGTCACTAGATATCAGACGAGATACCGGAGGATAAACTACTCAATGAAATTTAGCACAATGCTAGTCCAAAGAACTAATTCTTTACAGACAAAAGTGGACCATTTCAGAACCACTGATTTCAACCATGTGTTTTCTTTTATTCAGTTCGGGACTTTTGGCGGGAGTCCGACTTGCACTTGGCCAGTTTTTGTTACTTCTTGTAAGAGATAGCGTAAAGACTGCACAAATTTTATATTTATCCAAGTTAGCCATTGGTTTGTTTAACGAAAACAAAAAAAAGTTACCAACTGTGATAATTCTGAAAACATTTTAACTGGCTACCTATTACGGTTCGAGGGAGAAACCACTTTGTGGGTCCGCTCCTATATTACGCGAACCAAATTCTGAACGATTCCAATCGTCTACTGTCAAAATTCATACTATTTGCTATCGCATACGTCAGGATTCCAACAGGATTTGGTGCGCAATTATGCGCATAGGCTTCAAATAGACGGACAGGCAGACAGACGTATTAGGCATATGGCTAAGCAATACTTAATATGGCCCTGTTTGCACCTTTAGAGTACGGGAACCTAATACCTAAGTAATAACGTCTTTAGAACTCATCACTATGCGCAGAAGCTCAGTGTCATTCGGCAGTAATTGTTCTTTATTAATCTTCTCAGAATAATAATCGACTGGCAGCTAAATAAACACACATTGATTGTCATGAAGGGACAAGAAAGACAGGTCGGCACTACTACGGTGCCTCTACGGCGCGGGCGCTCGTGTTTTCATTTGCAGTTTATATGGTAATAGACTAAGAAACTTATGCAAAGACAGTTTCTAAAATGAACACGACCTAAGTTCGTTACTTACTTCTTCATATATACTCACCTTTATAAACCGGATGTATAGAGAGCTGCCGCCTTCAAAATACTTACTAAAAAGAAGCTAAAGATCGATAATTTCAATACTAGATGGCGCTGACGGTATTCCTTATCGTGTTATGATGTGACCAGAATTTCTTAAATAATTTCCTTGAATATTGAAGAGTTTGATGATTTCCCGTAGATCCCCTTAACAGATCTTGTTCATATTCATACGGGACCACCTCCGAGAGGAGGCACCACCTTTCTAACAAAAAAAAATAATTAAATCGGATAACATGCATAAAAAATATAAAGATGAACTGAAAACCTTCTCCTTTTTTTGAGTAGGTTAAAAACAATTTCAAATAAAAAAAACTGTACTAAAAAAAACCAACAATCCAATGGCTGACCATTAACTAGCGAGAAGGTGGGACCAAGCAAGGTAGATACTTCGCAAAGTTATATGGGTGAATTGGGGTCCCACCCGCTTAGTCGGTCGGGTTGTTGGTTATTTTTCTATTACACTTTTTTATTTTTGTCTTTTTAGTAATTTTTTTTATTGATTTTGTTGTATTTATGATACTTTCAGTCCAATGCAAAAAGAATAATCGAAGTTAGTTCAGAAACAAAGATAATGAGCTAGGACAAATTATAAACAAAAAAACGAATTGAGAACTTCCTCCCTTTTTTTAATGTCTGTTAAAAAAGTATCTGTCTTACCCCCTGTTTCTCGTACCTAAGCAATCTCTTAATTTAATTTTAACAACTGTCATATGGCCAAAGTGCATAAAAAAACTCACAGCTGTCAATGGTACTAACCGATTTTTAGTGTACGAGAAACCGAGTGTGTCACTGTCGTGTCAGAGGCGCCGGAGAGGTAAAAACATTCACTAGTCCTCTTTGTGTTCACTCGGCACTTCCTCTTGACAATAAAAATTAATTCTGCGTGGTTGTTACACCACATAAAACAGTTTATTACTTGCTTTTTATTTTATTTTTCAAACAAATTCTATAATAATTCGAAAACAAGAACTCTATCATAATAAAACGGGATCATAAAACTAACACACAGGCAATTAAATTAAAGGCAACAATTTTATTACCATCTTAACAAACATTGCGTCGCTTGAATAAACATTAAAGGAAGCAACCGTTAAAAATTCTAATTAAAATGAATAATATATCTGATGACATCATCATGTCTTTTTGCTCGTGAGACTTGGGTCAGGAGTGTTGTAGCGGAAAAGTGAATTTCCAACAATAGTAAAATTAAAGCAGGTACCTTGAAAAGTTCCATGATAAAATCCAATTCGCGCGAAATAGCAAATTCTGCAAAATAAGACAGGCTTCAAACACTACGTATGTACTCGTTTGTTTGTTAAATTAAGCATTTAAAAAAACGGGATTGTCTTAGATTATGAGCAAAAGCGGACTTATTTATAGAGATTTTTTTTTCAGCCAGCCTTTACGTCTAAAATATTAAACAGACAGCGGACTCGTACGTAGTTCCCAAGTTTCCGAGTGAAGTTTAAAAAAATCCTGCGAATCCTTGTACACATCCTGGCACCAAAATCCTGTCGAAGCAGTCGCATGGCCAGCCGTAAACACCACATTTTTGCTCGACAAAAAAGCAAAACATTTTAACAGGGCAACTCCACGCAAAAGGCGATAAAGGACATCAACAATTTATCAGTTTTTACTTTACAGTGAAGGTGTGAAAATAGGTATACGGGGGCAGGCTCAATTTTTATCTGTTGACATTGACAAATAGGTGAGAAGCCTTCTCGCCCTTTAAGTACCCTGTGAAATATTACCCTACGATTTCCAGGAGATGCGAGCACTGATACAGGGTATAACTAAACGACTGGATGAGAAAAAAACCGGTCAAGCACACCGTATTATTGTCTAGACATTAATGAACATGGGGCATGTTGGCGCAGATGGCTGGTGGATTGAAAAAGATACTATGACAATTTATGTGGGTATGCTATTATAAACTATTTAGATGCGTCGTCGATACATTTGGAGCGGCCTATTCACGCTAGCCGTGGACTCTGTGGTAGAAAACTAAAAAGTTATTAGAAAAAATTGTTTGCTTACAAAAAATTCAATCCTCCGGAAACTATTCTCTACATCCAAATATACACTCTCCCTCTAAGGGTATCCAAATACCGAGATTAGCCCCTTGCCATAATCCTGACAAACCTTTTACTTCACATTTTGCGATCGCACATTACTATGTGACAGCCATTACTATGTTCATCACGATCGGCCATTTGACGCCCACTGCAGGACATTGGCCCCCCTCATGGTTTTCCTAGCCATGAGGGGTTTTGCCACGGACTGCTGCCTGTCTCCTGGTAATGTATTCTCCTTGAAGGAAATGAAGTGACGCTATTCTTAACCCGGCGCCACACGGAATACTATGTTCAATCAACACGAAACCCGAAATTTTCGAAGGAATTACTTTTGTTTAGAACGAATTACACTATCTTTTCTTTATCGAGATGTTGATTCGTCGCCGATCTATTTAAAAAAAAAATACCGTAAACGGCTGAGAAATAAAATTGTGCAAAAGGAAGAAACAATCTACCCCTGGAATGTGAAAATAAACAGTGAAGACGGACCACATGTCCGCGTACGGACAGTAATGAACATACTTCAGATGTCTCGCGGATTGAAAAGATGGAGCGTACACAATTACATACATACCTCACACGATGGGGATTTATTCTACGGTAAACAAAAAACAGCCGAAGATAGACAACTTTCCTAGTGTTCAAACGGTTGCAGAGTTACAAATACGTGTAGCAATACGAGGCCAAAACCCACTTCGGGTCGCTGATCCAGCGGATTAAGTTATAGTTTTCAAGACTTTTGAAACAGGGAATTCTTTTCAGCAATCACTTCTACTTATGTGCTGAATAAGTCATTCCAAATTTCGCGATTCAAGCGTGTGCATGAAAGTAAAAATACTATTACTTTCATGCTGATTGAGTCAATCCATGTTTCGCCAGTTTCAGTTTGAGACATCTATTTCCATAAGTATTGTTCTTCAAGAGCGCTTGGGTCGCATTGCCGGGCGAAAGCCCCCTTCATGATTTTCCACGCTTCCCTGTCAATCCACCCTCTACCAGCTGAGCAAAAAGATTGAGAGATCGTCCGGCCATGAAGAACTCCAGCTAAACAGCATAACCCACTTCAAACTATTCAAAATTATTTCTTATCTATCTGTACTGACAAACGCAGCGTAAGCCACTCACTAACTCATTGAACCGACAATCTGATGCAAATTGCTGGCAGCAACTGGATGAAAATGGTCGAGGACAAAAAGAAGTTGTATAATATTGGCTGATTGATTGATTGGTTTCTTCTAGTGTGGTACTCAACATCAGTTATAATGAGTTTAAATCCTTGCCAACAGTTAAGAGGCCTACCTTCTGTTGCCCTGCACCATGCATTTACTTAATTTACTTTATATATTAGCAGGCTGCTGATAGGTTAAGTACCAGGCTCGTCAATCTGGTAGACTCCTTATTTTGTACTTCGTGACTGTTTTACTATTATTACGCGGGTATTTTCACGTCTATGTGAGTAAATTGTTTATTAAGAAGTGGTTTTTAATGCCACTAGCTTTTGCTGGTGACTTTTCTTGCGCAGGTCTTTATAGGTATCTTTATAAATAATACGTCAATCTGCATTAACATTTTTTGTATTGTTTTTAAAAGTGTACTTGACGTACGTTGACGAACACAAAGTCAAACGTTTACTATGGGCTCATCCACTATTAGAATTAAAGTGGACTTTCCTTTGTCATGTCCAACCGAGCTTTATAAAATTGTATATCTCTCGGAGAAGGTTTGTGCTCATTCTGAAGGATTCGTATGGACTCTCAAATAAGTGATTTTTTTGTAGTAACAGATAAAAATATTTTCGCAACCGGCCGGTTATAATATTGAGTGCGGACAGGGTGGCTGCCCGAGCTGTCATTCAATTATATATTGAGCACTTCCCAAGCCAGTTGAAGGTCCAGTTATTTGTATCCTGAAGGCAATTGGAAATAGATCTTAAGTGTGTTGAAACAAGTAATCTTGAAATTAGTCACACTTGAAAGCTGGGTTTGTGAGGTACGGACGGTCAAGGTGTACTAATAATTACTTTAATAATAATGTGATGTACTACAGACATCGTATGACACGGCTATTTCTTCCATTCTGTTGTAAATGCAAGTACAACTGTCTGCAGCACAATAATTTACCACACAAGCAAACAAAAGAGTAATATAAGTATTTATATACCCCTAAGAGAATAAGATCGTACTTTAACGGCAGTACCTATTTTCAGTTGTGCAAATTAATAAGCAATTAAACGAAAATAGTTTCTTAACTTCGATGATGATGTAGAATGAGCTGTTCAATGACATAAAACTGAGGTGCCCTGGAAATAACTGTTATAAATATTTATTTTTGAACATACAAATAAAAAAATCTCTGTTTCGTTATCCACTACATCTTAGACTACGTACATTGACGGTATCTACTTGTAAGTATAAAAATACCTAAGGCCGCCCATTGTACTTTTTCATTGTAACTTTAATATTTTTTGTCCCGTTTCTTGTGTGCAATAAAGAATATTCTTATCTTATCGTATACCTGAAGGAGTAGACACCGCTCTTCTACAACTAGAATGGTGTTGTAAAAATAGTGGATGAGACAATACAATTTGACATCATTAAACTAATCTAATTAATGAAATTATCTTTTTAGCAAAGATTAAATAAAATCTATAAAAGTTAAATAGGGATTTTATATGTGTGATTATTAAATGTGTATGAGTGAAAGTGTGTGTGTGTGTGTGTGTGTGTGTGTGTGTGTGTCAACATCGCGCAAAACAATAAATCTTGGAATTTCATCATCAGCCATTTGACGCCCACTGCACGACACAGGCCTCCCTCTAACCATGAGGGGTTTTGCCATAATCGACATGCGTGGCAGGCAGGTTGGCGATCGCAGTATGCGCATAATTCAATGGTATGCGGTTGCCTTCTACGACATCCACGAGAGGAAATGGAGTGACGGTATTCTTAATCCGGCGCCACTAAATCTTGAAATTTGATGTTATGAAACATGAAAAATACGAAGAGTACCAAATTCTCTGTACAGTGTGCAGGGCATCAATATTGCTTTCAATAACCTTATGCTTACGGTGGCGCCCTCCGAACACCACACAAATTGTTTGGTAAACATGACAGCTGATCGACCTTATACATTTTTGTTTGAGACCGCTCTTATCCCAGGGGCATAGAGTTGATTTCAGATTGAAAGCGCAAAGATCGATACATGGGCGGCGCAGGCGCTGCAGAAGCGGTGATCACCGACGCGCGCGCAGCTATTATTTTAATCACGTCCAATGGAGCTGAGGCAAGCCTAGTGGAAGCAAAATACAATAAGGTAGAAGGTTCGAATCACCTAGATCTTAAGCTGATCTAATTTACTGCATGTAGGTATATAATAATGTATATTATTATTATTTTCTATGTTTGTTATGTCCTAGTTTGGGATCAGGACAAGTGATTGTGATGTACGGAAATTATTTATATATTTTTTATAGGATGGCGTTTTCTGTTGTTTCCATACAAATCTCAAGCTAGAGCTGGCACTAATCTGGCACTACATTCTTATATCGGTGAGGCAATATTTTGTGTTCTCTATCTATCTAGGTATCTATTCTGAAAAGAGAACGAGACAGAATGATATTTCAGTTTTTACTTAGTAACAATTTCAATTCAGAAATCTGCGGTACAATATAGACTTCTCATTTTTTTTTTATTTCGGAACGAGTACGTACAGTTCGTTTTAGTTTAAATATATCTAATAAATTGTTTAATAAATTTTTTGTAAGTATATTAATGTACCTAATTGTTTGGCGACCGCTGAAAATCATAGTCGTAGTCTTCACCGATCATGTCAAAATGCTGAGCGGCGGCCATTTTCGTGCGACTTGTACTTATTTTTGGTAGTAGGTAAGCTAAGTTTTTATGATCATCATAATAAGCCGGTGTCAATCCACTGCTGGATATTTTTTTTTTTTTTTAGGCCATAAGCTAAGTACGGAGAACATAATTTACGCTAAACCATGATCGTTTTCATTCTGATTGTATTGGTACCAAATAAACGTTCAACAGCGGTGGTAGCCTAGTGGGTAGAACATTGGACTCGGAAGTGAGAGACCCAGGTTCAATTCCCAGTTCGGGCAGGTACCTATGACTTTGTTTTCTAAGCTATGTACATTTGTGAAGTTAAAATAGCAATATCACTTGCTAACGGTGAAGTAAAACCTCGGGAGGAAAGAACAAAGCTAACAAATAGGTTTGCTTAATTAACAGAGTTTTCAACTTAAAGTTACACTACGTGTGTAATTCTAATACGTAAGTTTTCTCTAGTTTCTTTGTGGAACGTGGTATTGTAGTTGTTATAATAAGTCTTAGACACGCGTGACTCTGTGAGAGTTTGTAACCGTATGACCAATATTCCTATCCGCGTGTTCTTTTGTTTCACTCTTCTAGTGCCTGCGGCTAGAGTCAAGCGTGCAATTCGTCTCGTTACTACGCCTGTGTTCAACTTAATACTCTTTGGAAGCTGAGACCTTGAGTTACTGCGCGTTGACTCCTTGATAGATCTATTTTTGAGTTATTTCTTTTCAAACTATTTATTCAAGATCATTCGCTAAGGTCCATATTAACAAAACGCTTTACAATATTCTAGCTATTCGACCTATTCTCAGACCTACCAAATATACACAAAAAATTCATAAGAATCGGTGAAGCCGTTTCGGAGGAGTTCGATAACAAACACTGTGACACGAGATTTGTATTATATTCGTGTTTCGTCTTCGAGATTAGCATAATACACTTGTAGTTTCGCCTAGGTTTCCGCCTTCCCACACTGTATTTGAGACTATTTTTGCCCAACATTAAACTTTTTTATCGGGGGTAGTTGTCTATTTGGATCAGGTCACATTTTTCATTCGCGTTTTAGTGCTCCGCCATCTCACACGCCTCACTCGTTTGTTCGCGCGCGTCCTTATTCCGAACGGTTTCAACGGTTCGCATCATGAAAAGAAAACGCAGTGATACGGACGACGAGTACATCCTTCGAAAAATTAAGAAGTTGGAGCGGAAATATCGCCGGGGACGACGAAGTAAACGACGAAATGCGCATAATGACAGTGATTCCACACCACCGAGAGATTCTTCACGGTCGAAGTCAAAACCGAAAGGTTAGTAAACAATCCGTTTTATGAATCCAGAATAGCGACGTTATATTACTGCAAGCGATACATTTATTAGGTCGAGACAATAAAAAGAAAAACCTTATTACAACTGTATTAAGAGTGACCAATATTATTTTTTTCTGCCCTAAAGTTAACCTTGCGAATAATACAATGGGATTATTTCTTGGTTAACGGGGAGCAATATTACCTACCTTAAAAGTGACCTTGCGAACAATACAGTGGGATTGTTTCTTGGCTCATATGGGTACTGCTAAAGTGGACTGCGGACAGTACTTGATCACACTTCATGGGACTGTCTCTTTCTTACTTCCGAGCTTACTTTGTTATAAAACAAGACAAACATACACAAAAATAATGTTGATGTGCGAGTAGTACAATGGGACTACTACATATTACTGCCGTAGGAAAGTCTTTCAACCTTATCGGTCCTTCATTTTAATACCTTGGCACGTACATAGATACATACCTACATATTGTCCTTGTCTTGGCAGACATCGAACCTCCACAACCAATTAACTTGACGACGGATGAGGACCCTGCAGAGCCTACAGTCGCCTACCCGACATATATCGAATCTGCGCCCAGCACCAGCGACGCTTCGGTCCCTACGTTGAGCGCTACAGGAGAACTTACCGCCTTGACAGTCGACTCCGCATCTACGAATCAAGATCTAGACGAAGTTGCGTTACAAATTCTAGGCGAAGATCCTACAAATATTACACCTCTTGGCAAGGAGATTCAAAAAGACTTAGCAATCAGATTAGAACACACCGCTACAAACGGCTTGACAAAAGAGTCAAGAAAAGAATTAAAAGAAAAATACTTGACGCCGAGCAATTGTCTTCTTATAGAACCACCGATTTTGAATGATGAAATCAAAGCAGCCTTGACTGACGTTGTGGTAAAACGAGACAAAGCTATTGAGGTTAAACAGCGACAGTTG
This sequence comes from Yponomeuta evonymella, assembly GCA_963969515.1. Taxonomy (NCBI): domain Eukaryota; kingdom Metazoa; phylum Arthropoda; class Insecta; order Lepidoptera; family Yponomeutidae; genus Yponomeuta; species Yponomeuta evonymella. The sequence continues at coordinate 6,084,955 of OZ018354.1, forward strand.
AGCACAGCTATATCATGCCTGGGTGAAGCTATAACTCTTCTGTTACCAAAACCAGACAAGGACCAGGCCCTTCTTAAATTATTGATGGATACAAGCCGAATTTTGTGCGACTGCCTATACGCAGATTCAATGACTAGAAAAAGCTTCATTCTTTTTCAGCTGAAGAAAGACATGAAAACACAGCTTGAAAAAACCAAGATTGATAAATTCTTATTCGGCGAAAAACTAAACGAAACGATTAAGTCAGCGAAAGCTATACATAAGTCCAGTACCGAACTGAGACCTGCTGTGCCAATAAAGCCTATTGTGAAAAAGACTGCGCCACCGCCACCTGCGCGGCAACAGCATTTAAACTACCGGGCCCCTCCTACACATCGCAGGCCCCTAGGAGGCCAGAGGACGAAAGAGCCTGCAGCAGCGGCGCCTCCACCGCAAGCGAGGTACCGTCACCCGATGACGCCATCGAAGCCGTCACAACAACGACCCAGTCACAATCGCCGATAGACTCGGTAAGGTACGCCGGCAGGTTGTCGTGCTTTTATTATCAATGGTCTTTGATCACCAATGATCCTGTTGTATTATCCTATATAGAAGGATACAAAATTCCGTTTTCACAACCTGTAACCCAGCATACATTACCAATAGCTCATTGCTACACAGATAATGAAAAAAGAAACTTTTGTCAGGCGATTAACAGCCTTCTGTCCATTGGTGCTATATCACCTTGCCAGCCATGTCATGATCAATACATATCAAGTACGTTCTTGATTCCCAAGCCAAACGGCAAAATGAGATTCATACTAAATCTTAAGTCACTAAACAAGTTTATAGACACTAGCCATTTCAAACTGGAAGATTTGCGTACAGCAATTAAGTTACTCACAAAGAATTGTTATATGAGTACGTTAGACTTACGTGACGCTTATTTTCTAGTAAAAATGCATCCATCTTGTAAAAAATACTTAAGATTTCAATGGGAAAATCAGACATATGAATTTAACGTGCTGCCATTTGGATTAAATACAGCCCCTTTTGTATTTACCAAATTGATGAAACCTGTTGTAAAGTTACTACGGTCAAAGGGTCACCTATCAACTGTTTATATAGATGATTTTTTCATAACAGCTCAATCATACGATGATTGTCTGGAAAATATTAATGATACCAGGAATCTACTGACTTCTTTAGGTTTTTTAATAAACGAAGAAAAAAGTCAGCTGGTTCCAAATAAAATTTGTAAATTTCTAGGCTTTATGTTAAACTCAGAAAAGTTCGAAGTCAGTCTCCCAGTAGAAAAGATTTACAGAATTCAAGCAGAAATAGAAAAATATATTACGTTAAAACGCTGCAAAATTCGTGATTTTGCTAGCTTTGTTGGTTTACTTACTTCAGCTTGTCCTGCAGTTGAATACGGTTGGCTTTATACAAAAGAATTTGAACGTTGCAAATTTTTAAACCTTAATTACACAAATAATTACGATAAATACATGACAATCCCAAACACGTTAACCCCAGATTTACTTTGGTGGAAAAATACAATAGGAATTTCGGTTAGTAAAATTAAGACTGATGAATACTGCCTAGAAATTTTCTCAGATGCCTCAACAACGGGTTGGGGGGCAGCCTGTGGAGAGGAGACGGCTAGTGGCCAATGGAATAGTATTGAATCTGCACAACATATTAACTATCTCGAAATATTAGCTGCATTTTTTGGATTAAAAATCTTTGCTAAAGATCTTACAGACTGTCACATTCTATTGCGAATTGACAACACAACTGCCATTTCTTACATAAATAGAATGGGCGGAATTCAATTTCCACATTTAACTGACGTCACAAAACAAATATGGCAATGGTGCGAACGCCGTAGATTACATATATTTGCATCTTATATTCGGTCACGTGACAATTCTGTAGCAGATGCCGAGTCTCGAAAAGTCCATCCAGATATAGAATGGGAACTGGCAGATTTCGCTTATCGAAAAATTGTCCAAAGTTTTGGCCATCCTACGATAGATTTATTTGCAAGCAGAGTAAATAAGAAATGTCCCACATACGTCTCTTGGCATAAAGATCCAGACGCTTTAGCTGTAAACGCATTCACGATTTCATGGTCTCAATTTTACTTCTACGCGTTCCCACCATTTACTATGATCCTAAAAGCATTACGAAAAATTGCTACTGATAAGACAAAAGGTATAATTGTAGTACCCTATTGGCCAACCCAGCCTTGGTATCCATTATTTAAAAATCTCTTAGTATCAGAGCTTTTATTTTTTAGAGCCAGTAAAAAGTTAATCATTTCTCGTAATTCCAGCAACCAGGACATTCGTGCCAAGATTACCCTGGTGGCAGGAATATTATCAGGGCAGCCATGATTAAGAAAGAAATCCCAGAATCTGCAATAGATATTATGTTATCTTCATTAAGTAACAACACTTTTAAGCAATACGATGTTTGTTACAAGAAATGGTTTCGATTTTGTAATCGTCGGGGTTTAGATTTACACAGTCAATCTGTTACTGAAATATTAAGTTTCTTCACGGAATTGTTTCATGAAGGTGCCCAATATAGCACTCTTAATACATATAGATCTGCCTTAGCTTTGATTTTAATAAATAGAATTACTGATGACGATTGTATCAAACGATTTTTCAAGGGCATATTTCGCCTGAGAACCCCATTACCAAAATACAGCATGACTTGGAATACATCAATAGTACTAAACTTTCTTGCTGGATTGTACCCAAATGATTCACTAAACCTCGAACAATTAACATATAAACTTATAACACTTTTAGCGCTTATCACAGCTCATAGAGCACAAACATTATCGAAAATAAAAATTTGTAATATTTTTATAGAATCAACAAAAGTTATTATAAAAATACCAGATTTAATAAAAACTTCAAGGCCTGGGTTAAACCAGCCTCTTTTGATAATTCCGTTCTTTGATGAGAGAAGAGAAATATGCCCTGGAAGAACATTAAGTAGATATATAGAAGTTACCAAATCTTTGCGTGGAAATTGTGATTACTTATTTATCAGCTTTAGAAAGCCGTACAAACTTGTATCATCACAAACAATAAGCAGATGGATCAAAACTACTCTGGGTCAGAGTGGAATAAACTTAAGTATGTTTAGCGCACACAGTACGCGCCATGCCTCTACGTCGAAGGCTAGTAAATTAGGAGTTAGTTTAGACACCATAAGAAGAACGGCTGGATGGAGTGGTACATCCAGCACATTTGCAAGGTTTTATAATAGGCCTGTAAATAATGCTACTGATGATTCTCTAGCAAGAACTTTGCTAATTAATTCTATGGAAAATTGAAATACTTAATCAAAATAAAGTTGTTTTTTTTTTTTTTATATATCAAATTATTGGATTATTAACTTTTTATTTCGCATTTTACGATACCTCCGACATCTCTAAAAGTCTACAAGTGTATTATGCTAATCTCGAAGACGAAACACGAATATAATGTATGATTAAACGAACTTACCTGTACGTGAAGTTCTATCATAATTATATGAAGTGTTTCGTCTGAAGAGATTAGCAACCCTCCCAGCCCTTGCTACACAAACACCCTTTTTCGTTAAAAAATATCTAGGATATCGTAAAATGATAAAGACGTTATCTCTAAACTAAATGAAAAATGTGACCTGATCCAAATAGACAACTACCCCCGATAAAAAAGTTTAATGTTGGGCAAAAATAGTCTCAAATACAGTGTGGGAAGGCGGAAACCTAGGCGAAACTACAAGTGTATTATGCTAATCTCTTCAGACGAAACACTTCATATAATTATGATAGAACTTCACGTACAGGTAAGTTCGTTTAATCATACATTATATATTAAATTAATACAGTGAACTCACGCCTGTATCCCAGAGGGGTAGACAGGGTTTTCCATTTGCCATGATCCTATCAAATCTTCCTCATTTCATCGCTTTATTAATTAATTATCATTAGCCCCTGCATGTACTATTGCAGACTCGCCGGTAACGAGTACTCTTCATTGCCCTTTGATACACCCCTACATAGTCAAAAGTCGAAATATGTCGCCTTTCGCAAAACTACAACTCATAGTTTATTGTGGCAATTCTATATACATTGCGTAATTACCCCGTAGATTAACAAGTAGGAAGAGTTCGCAATATCGATTTGAATTGAATTGAGTTGAATTGTAGTATTATGAATAGCGGCCCTGGGTATTGCTTGGCGGTACATCAAACATCAAACTTTTGCTCCCAAAATCTAAAACTAAACTACATCAAAAGGGCGACTTGTCCCAAGTCACTGGATAACTAAGTAAATAGGCAAATAGTTACTTATCCAGGGATAAACGAATAAGAGCTGATTGTCAGGGTTGTCAGTCATACAATTATTTATCTATAGCTCTGCAAATGTCATGGTGCAAGACGTTTTAGACTTATTCACTGGATAGAGCTTACCCCTGGATAAACAGATAGATAGAACTGGCACAAGCCAGCCTAAGTATGTCAAACAGAAACAAAACTATGCGACACTAAAATGACACTTCCGCGCGCACTAAAGCACTACACACAGAAGCTATTATCACAGTATAATCAACATGTTACGTAGAATTACGCAACTTGGTAGTCGATAAAATATGTATTTCATATTCATCATATTTATCACACAAGCTCTTGCATCACAGCGCTCACACCTAATTATTACAATCGTTATCCGTCACTTTAATAAGATAATTTAATTTTATACTACCTCCATGTCATTCAACAGCTCCCTAACGATATTGCCACATCGCAGCCGGCCGAAAACAGTATAGGGATATAAAAAAGAGGTATTCTTACCCATAAGTGGCTGTTCAAAACTGATCAACCCTAACGATTTTATTGCAAAGTTGCAAGTAACGTAACAGAGTAGAGTGCACTCGTGAAAAGGGCTAATGTACTGACTGTACTATACAGAACACTTGATGAAATTTTTTTTAGGCCTTGCACGCTTTAACCCATCGGATTTTTATAGGCATATAGGAACAATTGATTACGTGGGTGCCCGAGGCTACGCGGCTCTCCAAGAAATTAATTTTTTTACAAAACACACGTAAATCTTTCAAGATTAAGTGGCATAGAATAAATTTAATTAAAGCTTGTCAACGAGGAATAGTAACAAGCAGTTTGCTAGTACCTATTTAAAGAGTCAAAGAGTTTCAAAGTCATGTCGTGGTACGTGGAAGAGACGTTCTCTCTCTCAATACCGTAATACTGACAGTTGTAAACATTGTTAATGAGCATAGTCACTGATTGTATGCTTCAGAGACGCTAGTTCACACTCAATTTGTTACGATTTTTCCAAGTTCATTGCAGCGTTAACCAATATGCCGACTGTTTTGGGCAGCATTCAACCGTTTCAACGCACTTACAAGATTATGAAATTTCAAACAGAGAAAATATTTTTTAACTTTAAGTCGCACCAAACGAGATGCTAACTTACTTACCAATACCATATGGTGTTCTTCAAGAGTATAACGTCAGTATGGTGTAAAAAACTAACTTCACTGAACAGTCACTGGAACTTACCTGAAATTGAAAAATAAACACAATTAGTATTACACTGAAGACAAGATACGATCTACTTTATAAAGAAACTATTGTGGCCACTAAACGCTGGCTTTACCAGTGGCCAGTCATACACAAAAAAGATTTTAAACTAGAGTTCACCAGTATTTTATTGAGACGACCATAGTGAAAGTGAAAAGGTAATGGCCACTAAATTCTATAAAGAATAAAAGAAACAAACATCTCGAATTTGAAATAGGAACACGAGCGCTTGTGCAGTGCACTGCCAGTCTTCACGACAAGCGTGACAATTGAGTTAGGCGATAAAAAAGGGAATACAACACTTTTTATGAGAAAGAAAGCGGTCGAAACCCGTTTATTAAGTTACCAAGCTTTTGCGTTATGCGTCACGGATGCTATAATGAGTGACGCTGGTTAGCGTGTGCGCACAAAAATCATGTTTACATGCTGTACAACTATTTTCTCAGGTAATTTACGTACACTATTTATCTAATTATCTGATTATATCTTAGAAAATGCTTTAGTACGTTAACCATCACCTATCGTGACAGAAAATCACTGATGCCCAAATAAATTGTTCAATAAGGAAGGACAGCGACAAACGCACGCATGTACGAATTGATCATATTTTCATCATAGCAAGAGCAGGGTCAACAAGGCTAGGTACTACAAAACAGAACTTTATTGGCAACAATATTTTATTAGCGTTCTCATTCAATTCAGCTAAATGAAATCATGGGTCTACTTCCTAGTCGATACTGCAATACCTCCAAGAGTAAGAGCGTAATCAGTGTATTTCTTCGGGGAATTCGATTTCAAACTGTTGTTTTCTATCATAAGATTCATAAGCTATGAAACGATAGAGCTTTGTCAGGATCGTGGTAAGTAGCAAACCCTGGTACAGATGCGAGTTTATGTTATGTTATGTTGTTTAAGCTACGAACTTTTCTATTGGCTGATTGCGTCACCAGTTTAGAGGTTAGAAGACCGCTTAATTATATTGAAGTATTAGGGGTTAAAGTATGAAATTGCCGTTTTATTGCAATAGGTTCTTTGAATTGAAATAGAATCTTCATGGTTTGAGGTTTTCGAATGAAACTTTTTTCAAATGGTTTCTGTGATGTTCTTTTTTTAAAAAATGTGAAACATTTGAATATCGATTGTTTAATTCAATTGTTTTTGTTATTAAATTTTGTTGTCAATTCAAAGAACCTATTGCAATAAAACGGCAATTTCATACTTTAACCCCTATTATTTTGTTACCCTAAAACAAGTTTTATCCAGGTTTCCTTTCCTAGCTAATGTTTTAAAGAATTACAGTTTCCGGGTAAAGATAATAATATTATTTATCTTAATTAAATGACTAGCATAATGCGATATAAAGTTTCAACGAGGCGAAAAACGATTTAGTATAAAATAGACCAAATAGCATGCAATGGCATGAATCCGATATTCAACTCACATAATGACACATAATGAATCGCTCGTAGCCCCGGCTGCCTGAGTGATCTTAAACGATCACGAAGGTTAAGCAACACAGGGCGCGTTCAGTGCATGGATGGGTCGCCGTCTATGCCTAACGCTAGTGGCATTTTTCCGAGCGGTTCCGTGCTTCGCAAGGCACGTTAAGCTGTTGGTGCCGGCTGCCGTCGATAGATGGCAGTCGTTAAGCCAAGTCAGAGGCCTTAGGGCGGCTTGACAACTTCTGACAGTAGACGAGCCACTAGTCTACAAGACTCCACCAATCCGGACTTGGGCCCCGTGATGGAGTATAGCCTATACCTTCCTCAGGGAAGAGACCCGTGCCCCTCGGTGGAGACATAATGGGTTGATGATGAATGACACATATTGATGTATCGATCCGCGCATCTAATTCATACTGGCTCAGCTCCATGAGTAAAGTAAAGAGTAGAAAAAAGTACCTTATCCTGTATAGGTTATCAATACTACATCTTTACCTGCGAATGCAATCGCCCTATGACGCGACTCAGCTCCTGCCTCCGACTATTTTGTGGAAGCCAAGGAGGCGCTGCTACCAGGGCACAGGCTACCCTGGATGAAGTCTCAATAGGTCATGAACGCAGATCGGTAGATGCAGGAGCCACCTATGTAAATGGGGCTACATAGGAGAGAAGCTCGACCATTTTTTTTGTGGAGCCTCCCCACAACATATCTCACTGTATGTCCCTTGAGCCTCATTACCTGCACTCGGGAGGACTTGCGAGAGGCCTGGGAAGCTGGTTCGGGGGGATGTTTTTTAAATATTTGTCACCGAGAAGAAGATCTTCAGTGACTGGTGATTATGTAGCGTATTTATCGCAAAACAAAGAACCTCGTCAGTCAACTTTGTTCTATAGGATACGAAAATTACTTAGTTTTTGTAACGGTTTAATCCAAATAGTCAGTTACTAAAAGAATCAAATTAAACCTACTTCCTACTTACTTGACATAATCATGACATCTTCCCTCTCGATACGTCCCTGCGTTGCAGTCAAAGGATATTATTATACGGGCAGGCGAGCGTGCTTGGATGCGCCTACCTAGCTAGGACCATTGTTGCATTGTCCGGCTGATTTATGTATTTACATTCTGGCCCTAGACGCGGAGGCTTTACGGTGACAACTCCATGCCTTGAAATATACTCGCGCGAGTAATACCTAGAGCTGGATCGTTTGAGGGACGCTTTCGATCCGCGTGTGAGAAATGGAGGGCTTTCCTTCAGTGAAGCTGGTAGGAAGCCGGGTAGTTTCAACGTTCATCGCAGATATTCTTTCCTAGTTTTTTGCTGCTCATTGGTCTCTTATCTTTCACACCGACTAGCGCAGTTCTTTGCTTTTCGAGCGACTATATGATGCGCTCCAAAGTTGACATTTCTAACAGACAGAGAAAAAATTACAGCGCCCTCTCATTCTTTTTCTGTGTATCGTCACTCTGAGAAAGAAGTTGAGACATTTGTTTCTATCTGTAGTGTAATTATTTTAGGCATTTCCACCCATATTCGATCGCTATATTTGTTTCGTCAATCTTTCATTCTTCATCCTCTCGATATGTGTAAACCAACGTAAGATTCCTTTCTTAATTCTAGTCACTACATCCTCTTTTAGTCCACAACGTTCTCTAATCAAACGATTGCATGTCCTGTCATCAAAGTAAAACACACACACTTCTCAATGCCTTCATTTCTACTGCAAGGCATGTGTACTTTCAATTTATTGGTTATCTTCATTCAGAGCTACCTACACTAATCTGTAATCTCCACTCGATAATTTTCTTAACCCATCGGTTCTTCTATCCTAACAATAAAGTTTAATAAGTTTTATGTGTCTTTTGTGTCATGCTTACTAAATCGTCGGTGTTAAAATACTTTCAAACTCAAATAAAGATTTTCCTTAACAAACTGTCACAATTGGATGGAAATGCATAGGTTTCTCTCTACCAACCTTTCGATTACTGACAAAAAGGGAATTCAATGTAGCTTTAGGCGCCTGCGCCTACTGAGATGTCTTGCAATAGTTATTGCTTCTGACGCAGCAATAATTTCCGCCAATGTGCATATGAAGGGCTTCACACACAGCAGCTATAATGTAAATATGTACATTATAGCACGATACATCTCATTACATCTTTCCATAGAAATCATCAGGAGACCACACACGACAGCTATAATATATATTTTTACATCTTCGCATCTTAAAATACAGAGCGATACGAAAATATACATTTAATACCTTAGCCGCTTGAAAGTGAGACGTATCTCAATGGAATTAAGGGAAAGATACATTACATTACCCGTTGTGTGTGTGATACTTTAAGATAATGTAAAGCTATACATCCCGGGATGTAATGTACATTATTATACATTATAGCTGCTGTGTGTGAAGCCCTTTAGATGCGTGGTTAGATTGTAAGCAAGAAAATTTTACATTCTTGTTTGTAAGTAATAGTCTGACGGAAAATCGGTTCTATTAGAAGACGGCTGTCGGGTATCCGTGATTCACTTTACTGAAGAATTCACTTAAATCACGTAATATGTCTTGTGCAGAGTTTAACTAACAATAAATCCACAATATTATAAAGAAGAAAAGCTTATAAGTTACATATATGGGGTAATCTCCGAAACTACTCATTCGATTTAAAAAAAATCTTTCACCAGTATTTAGAAACGACCTCCAGGATGAACAGGGGCTATAGGCATATCCGATGGCCACGAAAGTCACGGGCATTGCTAGTATTCGAATAAGTCGATGGAATTAGTTGGTGGATTGGTGGAATTAGTACAAGACAGACGTCTGCTGTACGGTTTAAATGACAATTACGATAAATATCGTCAGAGAAAGGCAAATGCTTGAATAAAAAAATCCTACCTTATGTTTTTTTTTTAAGAGTTTGGAAGGATAAACCTTTCTTCCAAACTGTTGGAAGAAGACGTTGACAAAATGGGTGCCCTTTTTCGCGATCCAAAGTTGTTTGTATTTATAAGTGGTATAACCCCTGCACCACTCCGCCGTACATACACAGAGATGGTCGAATTGATCGCATAGCATAAGCAGCCTATATACGTCCCACTGTAGGGCACAGGCCTTCTCTCAGAGAGAGAGTATGGGCTTAATCACCACGCGTGCCCACCGCCGATTGGCGATTTCAAGCGCTGAGGTAAGTGAATAGCTCAGACACCCAGGTTTCCTCACGATGTTTTCCTTCACCGTTAGCGAATGGTTTTGCTACTATAACTTCACAAATGTACATAACTTAGAAAGAAAAGTCATAGGTACATGCCCGCACTGGGAATCGAACCTGGGTCTCCCGCTTCCGAGTCCAATGTTGTACCCACTAGGCTACCACCACTTGCTTGATCGCATACTTGAATCCTATTATCAGACATTTCAGGGATTTAGAATGATTGGTTAATTGAAGAAGCCACCTATCTGGATTAATTACCAACATTCCTTCAAAGATTGAATTGAAATCGGTGGTATAAAGTAGATACTAACATTTAAATTCAATTACTTACCACTCATACTGTTAACACTTTTATTGTCTAGACTAGAAAGCCGCTACTTCAGTTAAATCTAATTTATGAAAGCGGTTAATGAAGACTTGTGTTTCTAATGTTAATTGGCAATCATGCGTTTTATTAATAGGAAGTTTAAAATCTTGTTTTGTTTTGATGGCTTCTCGTGTTGAATTTTTAGTATTTTGAAAATCGTCAAAATAATAGAATAAGAAAATACTCGAAGCAAATAGGTAGTTGGTCTTTCCATTTTTTATTTGGTATTGTTTTTATCGTAAACACATAGAGTGGAACTATGTTTTGATCTGTCGGCAGCAGATAAACCTTATTTTTACAGCAATGTGGTCCGTAATGTAACTGAGTAGAGTGCACACGCGTAAAAGGCTGATATTCCGTCGACTGTACCACTGCGAACTTACTTGTTGATTTATCTGGGCGCCGTCGCATATTATTGAGCTGTAGGTATTTTCTTTCAACCAAGACTTTGACATTAATGGGGGCGATACTTGATCAATGATTGGATCTCAGTGGAAACGCTGAAATATAATTTCAATTTAAAAAATACGAGGTATTTTAATGATGATGATGATATTAAGTTTGTAAACACATGAGATATGTGAACACCTTAGATACTTAGGTAGTCTCAATAACATGGTGAGCATAGGGTTTTCCCTGAGTCGCAGTCTGATTAGCAGTCTGAGTATAAGGTTACACTAATGTTCTTGCCTGCCTCCTGGTCTTCCCTTCGGTGCTTCTTCCAACACCCAAGGCACCCAGGGCATGGATTGAGGTGGTCATATGTTTACACCGAGGACTACATGGGATCTATCATCATTATCATCATCAGCCCACTGCTGCCCACTGGTAGGTCTAGGTCTTTTCCTCCAAATGCGATCTCTCACGGTCCCTTGCCATCTGCATCCACGGACCTTCCACCGCCTCAACGATATTAAATGGGATATATATCATCATCATCATCAGCCATTTGACGCCTACTGCAGGACATAGGCCTCCCTCATCGTTCTGCAAACTTCCCGGTCTTGTGCCGCCCGCATCCAGCGACTGCCTGCCACCGTAACCAGGTCGTCAGACCAGGAGCGCCGAAAGTGGGGTGCAGGGGGATCCGAAAGCTCCCTCCAAATTCTAAGTACGTAGGTGCGGGCCCATGGGCCATCACAATTTTATTTCTGTTTTGGATAATCCCCCTTAATATTTTTTTTAATTCCAATTAATGATAATTGTATCAAATGTGATATTTTATCCAATAAAATTAACAGGTATTGTAAATTTTTTATATAATGTGTTTTATATAATGATTCAGATTTTTCCTTTTTTGTGTATACCTCACTCGAAAAAGCTTACATCTCTCTGTCTCTTAAACAAACACAGAAAATAACTTTCATTTAACTCAGACAGCTTCTCGCAGGTCTTTTTGTATCCCCCCCCCCCGCCCCCAGCAAAACATTCCTCCAGCACCCCTGCGTTAGACCATCTGGAGGGGAGCCTGCTGGGATGTGTAGGATCTCCCTAATAGGGTCCAAGTTCTAGGGGCAACCGAAGAGTGGCCCGGTACCGGGAACAGGCCGCACGCGACGCCGCCACACCTGATGATTTCACTGCGCTAAACGCTAGGTGAACTGTTTCCAACGTATCTAATGGAGTTATGTCGCGTTGACGTTATATGATTGATTTGCTTATATCCATGCATCTACATACATACATGCATACATAAACTCACGCCTGTATCCCAGAGGGGTAGGCAGAAACCAGGGCCTGCCACTTGCCATGATCCTGACAGATCACTTTCGCTTCCTCAACATGTATTTAATACATCCCTTATTTCGTCGAAGTCAAAGTATGTCCGTCCCTTACCGGCCCTTCCACCCACATTCGCTCAATATATTTGTTTCGTCAATCTTTCTTCCTTCATCCTCTCCACACCTACAGTGGAACGTATATAGGCTGCAATATATGCATCTACAAAATATTATTGAAATAACGCAAAACCGAAATCAGGTTTTGCGTTATTTAGGTTTTCAGCTGTTGATTATTGAGTAAAATTTTAAAAATCTAATTATTTTTTGGATAGGCTTGGGCGGTTTCTGACTTAAGAATTTCACTAAGTAAATACTTAAGTAACGTTCTGTCACGCTCTTCTCTGAGAAATTCTAAGAGACAGCACTATTTATTTAGCAAAATTCTCAACTTAGAAACTGGCCCATAGTAAAAAAAAAAATGAGAATTTTAACTTTTCAGCGAAAGTTCATGTAGTGAATTCGTATGAATGTTTATTGTATTCGAATCCTAGGTTTATTGTATTCGAAAGTAGTCATTCAAGTGTTTCCATTCTCGGAAAATGTTTCTATATCACTTTCTTCCGTGGAAACAATAAACCAAAAGTAAATTTGCCTTCACTTTCTCTGTAATTGTACACTGTTTATTTTCGAGCAGTTTTTTTAAATTACTCTTTTTAATAGGTATAAGTGAAATTGCTCCAATTTTAAGAAGCTTATTAAAGTAGCTCGTTAAAAAATTAAGTTTATTTAAAAGGTGTACAAAATTATGTAAACATTCCATTCTGAAATTATAAAACAATACAAACCATTAACACTGGCACGAAAAACAAAGACATTAAATGGTAAACCGTTTTTTTTTTTCAAATAAATTTCTCCAGTAATGGAAACAAGTCAACGTCGTCATCCGCTTTGCAGTTGGTCATCTCTTGTAATTAATCTGTAGATAACGCTGGGCCCATTACTGGACACCCTATGGACTTTACTGATACACCTAATCCAAGCCAAAATCACCCCTATCGGATACTAAATAGGGTTCATTTGAGTTGTTTTTGTGATGGTTTAACACAAGAAATAATCAGCTACTGGACCACAAGCTAGGGTCTACTCAGAAACATCTGAAATATAGTTTTATAGTCTTGCAGCTATTGTAAGATTGTTGTATATAAAAAAAAATTTTCATAAATAAATAATCTAATATTATGCTAATCTCGTGTGTTTGTTATCGAACTCCTCCAAAACGGTTTCACCGACTTTTATGAATTTTTTTGTGTACATTTGTTAGGTCTGAGAACGTTTCGCAGATGCAATTTAAATAGTCTGTGGTTAATGGAAAGACTTTACCATAGACTATTTAAACTGCGTCTGACGAGTGTTTTAAGGAATCGTGTTTTTATAAAAAAGACAGTCGTTCTAAATCTTCTAATATATAAAAATCCCGTGTCACGGTGTTTGCTAAGATGTAAGATGTTTATTTTTAAGAATTTTTTGTGTATGTTTGGTAGGTCTGAGAATAGGCCTAGGCTTAATAATATGGCAAAACAACGGTTGCAGGATCCACTAGTAATTAGTAAAAATATAGATTTAATTGATTCGTATGACTGAGTAAGACCCACCGGTGGCTGGGGCGTATTGCATGTCGATCTAGCGACGGATACTATTTATCTGGTGTGTACTCCTCGGATATGGCTCGGGGTGATTTGATGCTTCATTCTTAGATGGCACTTTTAAGGTTGACCACACACAGCTGCCTCTTCTTGTCGGTAACTCTTGTCAAGTGACAAAAGCCGACTAATGTTGCAACTTTCAACCTTAATTTTTAGTTTTATTGATTAACCTACGGTGCCTTTGTCCACGGCTTCACCTGCTTGGAATTTGAAAGTGACATATAGCACATATCTATCTTGAAAGTTCAATATTTACCTCGTCAGTCTTGACCTTGAAAAAAACAATGGTTTCAATTGTTATTTTTAAGGTTAGCAATGAGGACGTTAAATACTGGTGAAAGAATTTTTGAAATCGGATGAGTAGTTTCGAAGATTACCTCCTACAAACAAACCTTACCTCTTTATCATTTTAGTGTGCATGTACCTAGGTGTTTGTTGTACCTAACAATGCTTGGAGAACAGTATTTTGCTAGCTTCACTTTTTGTGGTCAGTATTTTGCTAGCAACACTTGTCCTGGTCCCAAACTAGGATATCCTGTTCTATAGTAACCAGGCAAGGACATCATAAACATGGAAATACATCCGGACGAAGGCCATTTGTACAAATGTGTGGTAATCAGACGTGATACTGCTAGACCAACGAGGTAGTCAGATAGAACTATATCTTGTAGAACTATGTTTTTTCATTATCGACTTGTTAATTTATGCTGTCGAGTCAAAACTAAGTTACCGGGCTGCCTAAAGAGCTAGAAAAGCTGTCCCTTTCTTCCTTTTGTAGGCGTGCATAGGCTTGTTTTTGCAGTATACTTAGTTGCGTATTGCGTGTCGTTTTTCAATTACTTTCCACGAACGTTTATTTATGTTTGTTTTTTCATCACAGGTTGGCAAAGCATTTTTAATGAACCAGTATGCTTCAAAGATTTGCTCTGTATATGCTTAATAGTAAATATTAGTAGACATTGAGGAAAGGAGTAGAAACAGGCAAGGCATTTAGCTAGGTAGACTTGCGATAGGTCTTCGAATGCAACAACGGAACGGCAACGATCCTCGAGAGGCAAACGATCAGTCAGCAGACCACTAGAACCGCGTTTCATAAAACTACAATGCTTAGTTTATTATGACAATTCGATGTGCATTGTATAGCCGGCTTACCCTCAGAATAACAAGTAAAGAGATAAAGATGAAAAGTATTTATTGCCATAAAAAGGTACATTTTACAAATAAGCTGACCCCCACACTAGGCAGAGCCTGTCACGTGGGGACGATAAAACATTTGACCGATTAGGTACCTAAAAATACGGCGGTACAGTAGCTAAACTTAAATAGAAAATGAATTATTCTCCTAAACAAAAAAACTTGAAAAATTATGAAAATACGTCCTTAGAACATGCTAATCTAAGGAGTAGGAATACTTATTGTACTAATCATTAATCCTCTCTTAAAAGTTCGATCAAATGTCAGGATCTAAAACTGAATCATGTACTTTCTCTAAAAGTTTGATCAAATGTCAGGATCGTGGCAAGTGGCAGTCCCTGGTCTTTGCCTATCCCTCTGGGATACAGGTGTGAGTTTATGTATCGATGTATGCATGTTTTGGTGAATATATAGACAAAAAAACTCCATCCGACGATATAGCAGCCGTTTCATATGGCAAAGGGCCATGAAAAGCGAGGCGAAAAGGGCTTAAGTCCAGCAGTAGATGTTACAGGGATAATGATATGCTTAAATAAGCCCATACAACAATTTAAGGATTTACGTATATACCAGTACAACGATTCGAAAAATGCAACCCGTCAGTCCATACTAGTAATTGTAAAACCAAGAGGATCTGCCAACAAACTGTTACGCAGTTTGGCAGAAGTACAACTAATCCATTTTTCTGTGCTTATTTATATGGATAAAAAAAAATCAATCAATCAATTAAGTCCATTGCTGCATAGCCTTCTGTAAGGCACACCACTTCTCCCAGCCTTGCTCCTCCAGCCGCCGGTAATCTGCTTCAGACCCGTTTGCCCATTCGTGGTCTCCACTCCATAATCAGAAATCTGCCAAACAGTGGCAGTGGCAAACTAACATATTTTACGGAATCCATGGGGCTGACTAGCGCCACCAATAAAAAAAAATCATATCTTCTTTTGCAAAAAGTGTCCGTACAATCTCTTAACATGTTAACAGTGATTTTTAGGACCCATGACAGAGCACCTAGGATCACGGAACTGGGTCTAGATAGCATTTATACCAAAAACGGCCGTTTTTGTTAACTCTATCTGATTATATTCTTTTTGTTGCACTAACCCGTGCTGAGGACAATTTTGAAAACCTATTTACCAGGTTATACCTATTTACCGTGCCAGAGGGCACGTTTAGCCAGAGGTCGCGGGTTCAAGTCAAGGCATGGGTGGAATTTTTTGCCTTTAAATAGGTTTTTATAATTCTCTCTAATTCTAGGTTTTTGCCTTAGGTTCACGGCCATGAGTCCTAAAAATTGGTATTAACATGATTGAGAGTTTGTAATGACACTTTTTGCAAATACGGTCTATAAAAAATATATGATTTTTTTCCCTTGGTGATGCTAATGTTACTCTATGGAGCCCCTTAAGCTATGCTTCAACTTCTTACTTCCTTTTATTGCAATAGACGTGAATGCAAACGAAAGCAATCATGCTACTTCCTACTCACAGAGTACAAAAACTAATAGAATCACCTCGCCTTGCATAATGCAAGCTATAATTGATCCGATCACACTTCAGTTGGGATCGGACCGTTTTTGCCCGACGGTGCAAGTAATATTTTTAGGGTTCCGAGCCCAAAGGGTGGCAATGGCTGCCTTGATACTGAGATTTAATAATAATAATAAAAAAACAATATTAAGATATGGTGTTAAATAAAATCACGTCTTTTTCGGACGCAAAATGAAATGGCGTCGCACAATAGAAAAGTGTTTTGCCCCGTTTCAAATCAGACTAACCATGCATTCATATTATGTCATATTATAAATACAGTGTCAATGTGTATCATACTTTATACTATAATTACCTACAAACTTAGAGTAATCATAGTGCAAACTCTATAGTAAATATACTACGGAACCCGCATAACGTGGGTCGGACTAGCACTTGCACGTATTTTTTATAGACAATCTGTCTTCTGTAATTAGCCAGTCACGGTTAGTTTAAAACTAACGTTACTTAGATCAATTAGTCCTCGAACGCTTTTATTGGTTTGATATATTAATCTAATTGGTGTCTCTAAGCTTTTACAGAAAACAAATAAGAGTTTAATTGGCATATTTTAAGATACACTCATGTTTGTAAATGTGTACTCAAATAAAATATTGATAACTTGTGAAAAATGTTTCTAGACAGCTTTTCTAGCATTTTACTGTCTGTCAGCATGTTAACTTATTATAGTTAGTTAGTTTTTCTAGTTTATCGAGATAACTCTTATTGTTTAATTAATTATGAAATATACGTAACGGCGAATGAAGTAAACTACCAAATATCAATTATTATTATCTTATAACGACGCTGATATTGTTCTATTAAATATATGACGACGGTTTTATACCATTAAACAATTTTATACACCTATAGGTAAACCGAGGCAATGGCGTGACGTTTCTCAAAAATGTATCGTTAGTTAATTTAATTTTTATTTTATTTTTTTGTTTATTTATTTTCCAACATATCAGAAGGAAGTTTACAGTCCAAGGTAGAGTATTTGTGTGGGTTTCCAAAAACAATTAGAATATTTGATATATCTTTAAGTTTGTGTGATTAAAAAGTGTTTTTTCTAAAATATGGAAATTTTGTACGCAACAGCCCCAAGTAGGGAAAATGCGTACTTTGCTAATAAAATTTTACGTTGATGGCTAGCAACATTGCAATCCAAGTGAACACAGTGATAAAAATATACGTTTGCGAGCAGGGGCAAAAACTACTTTTGCTTTTGGGGCTTTTGCATCTTTTTGTCTCTTTTTTGGCAGACGCGTTTGCCAAAATTTCAGGGGTAGGTACTATGTCAACACATCCTATGTTAAGATAAATGAAAAAAATTGCGTGAAACTAAACATTTTAATCAAAAACGCTTTTTGGCATAGAGAGTATCTGCTTTTTCAGTCTTTATTTTTAGAGATCTAGGTTGTTTTTTAAGTACCTAAGCAATAAAATTTAAATTGCACTTGACCTGTTATAGCTGTGCGAGGGATATTGTATTTCTTGACCGCTTGATAAGCAGTTCAAGTTCGCACTAAGTTCGCACTCATTGCTGTCCACGGTTTTTCTTTTGTAAATCCGCAACGTATTGAAGTACTTCAATAAACAGTTTTCTCAGATTCATTCTATAAAACAAACAAGACAGATACCTACTAAAAATCAATGCTTTAGAAAGATATTGACATGTAATTTTATTATCATAAATAAAGTAGTAACCAAATCTAATCAATATCAATAATTTATGACATTTTTAGTACATAACAATTGTCGCATAATAAATACAAATATATTTGAGATTATAAACATTTTGCGCTCCATCCGGTACATAAAGGTCTGTAAATTTTTGTATGTATACATTTAGGTAAAGTGCTTTAGAAGAACAAAAAAAATGGTTTGAAACCCCTGACTTTGAGGCGTAAGCGTCTCTTAGACGCATTCACCCCAAAATATTTTATTCCATAGCCGATAACTAACTCAAATAATGAATTAGAGACAAAATAAATGTAACAAGAGGCCAATCAAAATATAATCTTGGTACTCACCAGAAGAAACAATTATTAACTCGTTATAACATAAACTCACGCCTGTATCCCAGAGGGGTAGGCAGAGACCAGGGAGTGCCACTTGCTACGATCCTGACAGATCACTTTCGCTTCCTCAACATTCATTAGTCGTTGCATGCACGCACGCCGGTTTCAAAAAGCGATAATATGTAATATGGCGGCTACTACCTGAATCTTCGTTTGTGGCGACATCTGTAATTCCTAAGTTGAAGCTGTAGTGCCAAAAATTTACAGGAGAATGTGGGAGTAGTACCTACTAAGTGACCTGTTTCTTCGATATTCCAAAAAGAAGCCAATGCCCCACTGACGCCTTTGCCCCGGTTGACTACCCAATCAATTAGTTTTTCATAAGTATTAAATTCCTTCAAAATCCGTATGTGCCTATTTCAAATCTTGATCTTAGTTGTTCCTTTAAAGTTACATAATTATATGTTAAGTATTACTGCCTACCTAATGCAGTGTTACACCTAGTTTAACTACACATTTTATTATATCCTTGTTGCCTAGTTACTCGGGATCACATTTAATTAGTGAAAAATATCTATGGGTTCAGGTTTAGTATGAAGATTGTTGAATTGATTTTTATATAAACTATTTCAATTTTATTGTAACATAAAAAAATGCTGTCTTAATAGCTTAACAGCTTAACATCTCCTTTTGAAAAACAACATCAATCAAGTAAGTGAAACCATTAATTGTTTAACACGTAATTGCTTTCATTTAGTGGAATTGTATAACACACGTTATACAATAAGACGTGTTGGGTGTCAATAAACCATGTTTTAGACAGCAAACAAAAGAATCACGACGTTACTTACACTTTCGATTAGGCCTACCGTGCCTCGTTTACATCAAGTCTCTCGAACTGCTTGCCACGCTACAGTTAGCCGACGCTACTTTACATTTTTTTAAGAATGCTTGAACCAATTAGGTACTTAAGATAAAATACAAGACTTATTTTAGCTAATCACCCGACTAGACTCCAAAATGGACGCCACCCATGGCCAAAAAATAAATCATATTATTTAATTATTTATTTTATATTATTTTCTTCATCTAATGTCGATTCCTGTTAAAAGCGGAAATTTTTGGTAATGTATGGTCTGTTAAAACCTATCACCATTATTAAGTTTTATGATGTCCGCTTTTTGCAAAAACTTATAATAAAAAAAGATATAATTTTTTTTTCGACTGGTAGCTCTAGTTAGCTCTGGGTAGCCTCCTATGTAATTTTTTTCTGGATTGGCGTCCATTTTAATGGAACAAAACTTCAAATCGCGAATGCGCGACGGGTATGCATGGATATTGACACCACACTCTCTTTCTCTCCCTCAGTAAGCCTGTATCCTGTCGTGGAACATAATCACGTTCATCTTCTTCAGTCCTGACCTTGAAAATAACAATTGAAGAGCATTGTTATTTTCAAGGTCTGGACTGAGGTGGTTAAAATTGCATAAATACTGTCCCTGATCTCTGCCCACGCCTCCGGGATACAGTCGTGAGTTTATATATGTTATATTATGTTTTTAAATACAGTCAGCTAAGCAAACGTGAGGCCTTAAAAATATTTTTGTTCCGCTTCCCTATATTACATTTCTACTAGAATAATCCAAACGCGGCATAATAACAACACAAAGTGAAAAGGAAACCATTTGGGCACTTGTCAAAACGTATAGATGTTCGTATCACTGATGGACAGGTCATTTCCTAAGCACTTTGCCCAGTGACACTCCATAGATGAGGAATAGATTGAATTTTCCCTACACGTACGGATGTACTGTCTATTTATTATATAACTTTGTTTGTGGTGATTGAAAAAAATAATAATCTGAGTGGATCGGTCTGGGTGAATGTTCATGTTTGTGATGTCCTCGCCTGGTTACCATAGCACAGGGTTTTATAGTTTGGGACCAGGAAGGCGAGTCTCTAAAATGCATTGGTGTTTAATAGAGTTATATTACTACGGGAATGTTTATTTCATTGGCACTGTTGGTAGCCTAGGAACCAATCGCATTCCAATAGTATAACCCCTCGGTACCTCTATTGCTTGTAGTAATAGGGCCGCCCATTGTGCTTCGATTTATTGAATTTCTGTTGTATATATGTAAATTTAAATGTAATCTCTGTGTATATCTATCTACCTCGTGTGATTCGATCTTCTTTACGAGAGATGAAAATGTACTGCTTTGACTTTGTAAACTACCAAATAAAGACAATTAACATCTATTGAAAAACTGTGTGTGTATTAGATTATAGGGCCAAAAAAAATGAACGTTATTTAGTAAATTAATCACGAAGAAGAAGAAATTAAGCACGAGAGAAGCCCTGTGCCCTACAGTGGGACGTACTTATGTAAATTAATCACTGTTAAAGTTAGTATGCAACATTTTTTTTAATACTACGCAAACGAAATAAGAAGCATTGCAGTAGAGGCATTTAATTTAAATGTGTTTTCCGTAACGTACCAATGCAATTAAGCTACAACTACGAGCTAAAACAAAATAAAAGCCTAGATTTAAAAAGCATGAAAGAAGTGAGAACTCCCTTGTTAATTCATAATTAATTGCCGGCAATTACACGTTAATCGCCTTGCAGTGCAAAGTAATTAAAATTGGTAACTCAATCCAACATTAATAATAACAATTTATTAACTCAATACTAACATTTATAAAGTAATACGATACAAAAATTCCATATTCCAATAAAAATTTAAAAGCAGAGTTCTGAATTTAGAGCTTGTTGCTCTATCATAAAGTTGACTTTTATTCTTATTTGCAAAGCCAAATTCCGCACAATGGATGATTCATAGTAACAGTGGGATAATAAATCTAGTTTCCAAGAGATAGCCACTTTTAATGCTCGCTACTTAAGTATAATTCCATGAGCTACTATTTATTGTGTGCAATTATAATGATTTACTTTCCTCAGTACTTATATTTGAATTTTAATTTATGAATGCTGCGGAAGGTTTACAATGAAACAATATTACGAGTAGCGAAGAAAAACTTTGTAATTGTTTCACGTAACAATTTAGAAAAAAAAACTTGGCAGTAGGGTGGTACCCCGCGTATAGATATATTCATCATCATCATCATCAGCCATTTGAAGTCCACAGAATAGCATTGTATCATACCTTTTGGGGCAGCACTGGCTCCTGAGATACAGGTCCCCGCCTAGTTCAGGAGTCAGGGCACAATGATATTGTAAACAAATTTAATTTATTTGTGTTTAAATAAACAATTATCTTATCTTATAGTAGCTTGGGACCAGGAAAAGTGAATGTGTTGTATGGAAGTTATTTATTTCTTTTGTTAACTCTTTTTTTTTGCATGAGTGCCGTGTATATATACACCGCTGATTTGGGCGTCATTTTACAAAACAACAACCTGTGTTTCCATACTCAAATATGTTTCCCAGGAAAACTGTAAATAACTTATAAAGTCTCGCGATCAACTTAAGATACGGAACTATTATGAATTGTTTAGTCTGCATGTTTTCTTAATCAGTGATGGCGAGTCTCTCACTCAAAGCATGTGCCCGCCGTTGTTCAAAACCGTAACAACTCGGAATCTGGGTAAAGTGCGATGTTGGGTCGAGCTGGTTCACGCATTGAAACGATTAATCCGATCCGACCCAAATGATTAAAAACTGCTATAATACTTTTAACTATACTGACGGGAAATTTAAACTATTATATCACTATTGTAAGAATTATTACAGGGATTAGTAATATTTTAGCGACAAAATGACACGCAGTCTCGCTTTAACTTGCGCCATAAAGCAAAATGGCGCCCGCTAATATCATATTGCTCGGTATCGGGTACGTTCGATACGGTGGTCATGCCGCTCTGGGACAATGAACGTGTTTGTGAAACTCCCTCCCTATAACCAACTTAAAGATCACTAAAAGCTAAATGACAGTTATTGGTACGAATCGTACCGTACGATCCGTATTTTTACAGTGATGAAATATCATAGATAGATAGAATATTCTTTATTGTACACAGAGATTATTACATTAACAGAAATACATTACATTATCATAAAGTATTATAATTCAGTACTTGTTCATATTTTACGAGCAAGCCGTTTTCAAATTAATAAAATTAGTGTGAAACAATGAAATTATAAAAAAAAAATTAATGGGAGGCAAAAGAAACACACAAGAAAGTACAAACACTTGAATTATCAATCTCTTGGTTTAACCATCTGCAAATGACTGAACAAGACCAGAGGGTTTTTTTAAATTGAATGCATTCTTCCAATTTTAACAGAGAACTAGCAAATAGGTAGAAACATATTTTACACTTTGAAGTTAATAAGCAGAAAATCCACCCAGTTGAAAGTTAGAGAATAGGGGGATAAGAGGGGGTGAAGAACCGGACACCAGGTGGAACGATCGTTTTAAGTCACCGATCGATGTAATATGACAAAATTTGCTTGACTGGTAGAAAATGCTTATAGCATTAAGCCCGCTGCTTATAACATTGCCATTGTATTTTTTTTATGTGCAATAAACCTATTAACAATAATAATATAATCAGTTGGACAACCAACGATCCCTAAGACAGGTTGTTATCTAGTTTAAGGGTTTAAGCACGTGCGCCTCTCTCAGAAAATTGTGTTGGTTTCGGAGTCTATAAATGAATGTCAAAAGGTAACTGACAAGTTTAAGACAAAAAAATTAGATTATAGAATGTAAAATTATTTATCTATTTATTTATTTTACGAGGAAAAAAGTTTCGCTATGTAATTGCCACATGGACTCTGCACATAATATTAATTTAATATTATCTTTACTGATAACTGGCAAAAAAACACATCCAACTAACCTCGTATCAGTTCAGAAGTGGCCGCTCACGCTTCTCGGTTCTCACCTCGGCGAAAACTGCAATCAGACGATCTGTAACAGATAAAAGAACTACTTTAACAATACACCTCTGGCGGCCCGGCGACTTAGGGAATTCTAACGCTTGCTGACCATGAGTTGAATAAATATTCTACCAACTGGCCCGGCGAACTTTGCCCTCAGAATCAATATACAGTTTTCGTAATTTTTTTCTAGTGTTTTAATAATTATTCTACTATTTGGGACTGTGACAATTCCAATAAATCAACGATCATTAAAATCAGTCCAGCCGTTTTTGAGCTGAAAATTGTGTAACTAACTCGACTCTGTCTTATAATAGATATGAATATTGCCCGAAAAGTGTTCTTCAAATAACGTGATATATTTGTATTCGTAAACAGATTTTTAGTTCTAGATTAAAAATGCGCATTGTCAATTTATTCTTATCTATAGAACCTGTAGCAGAAACGAGGAAAAGAAACTACCCTATTTGGTGCGTCAAGCTTGTTAATTTCATCAATCACTGAAAGAAAATTAAATTTTACTTTCAAATCTATCTCTAAGCTTCAAAATCTAACTTGTTTACTTCATCTAACTTATTTGCAACAGTCAGGTTGAAATAAGAGAATCACAAACTCTCACAAACTATCTCTCTATCTCTTTTCTTATTTTGTGATTTATTTTCTATCTCTCTCTTACCTTATCTATTACAAAGGTTTTTTGTTTCGTACATTCATGTGACGATATGTTTTCACATGTTGTACGCAATGGACGAGAGTGGCAGAGGAACTAAGGGGTTGACATGAGAGGGAAGATCCATATGACCACCAGTGGGCTGCAATCATGGGTTCGAGAGACAGATAAGGTAGACACTTCATGGTTACTCCCCCAGTAATCAGATGCCGGCGAAACGAGACCGTTCGCGGAGTAAAATTTAACTATCCAGAACGACCGGCGCGGAATTTGCATGTTTCATGCACGAGATTAAGCTTTATCTAATTTGCTTGAGTGATTTCACTGTGCGATCGGATTTCATGGGAAGGAACATTAAACGTAGCATACGCCCACCAAGGTTGTTTCTAAAGATAATCTAATAAATTTAAACAATTGAAATGCCAACTGATATCTCTTGTAGTACATTCCAAACTTTAGAAAATTTGGTTGCATAGCTTTAATTTCTAATTAGCTTTTCATAGCAGGAGAAACGGTGACTGCCCTGAAATTACACTGAAAATAAACAAAACAATATCAGTACTGCTAAAGCACACAAAATAAAGTATATTTTCTTTTTAAAAGTGCAAAACTTTAAAATTTAGTTTATTGTTACCTGGTACTATTTAAAAAAAAGTTAAAGAGTGCGATTAATTCGCCAATAAATTGCCACGCAGTTTGGCGAATAATTTATAAAATTTAAAACTCTGCGATACAAACGTAAGTCAATAAAGAAAAAAAAACCTTATTACGAAAATTTTGCAAAAAAAAAACGTCTTATTTAATCATTGTCGTAGTTACTTCCATTACTCCAAAATTACTTAATCACAATATGCGATCAGAAACAAAAGTTCAATGGAAAACGTCAAGAAACAATAGACCAACCTAATGTAGAATTATGTCTAATGTCTGAGAAAGTAGCTTCTAAAATTTCAAACTCATTAAAATGCCTTTAATAAGAGCAGCCCAACATATAATTACTTTTGACTATTAGTGTTGTAGAAATCGCTAAAATGCGATGTCTAGAAGAGACTATTTACAAAAAGTTGTAAACACTAGCAAGAATTTGCACTTCTATGCATAATGCGCAGTAAGCTACATCAGGAAATTGCTTTTTATTCGATTTTGGTACTTGCCCTCCGTGTTATAAGAGCTACTCGAGCAAGCTACACGATGGCGCTGTCTGGGAGTATCTACGTGCGATTTATTCTCTAATTATTCACTAGGTGACATTCTAATTACGACTTTGCATGTAAGTAAAGTGATGTTTATATTAGGCCTTTCCGTGAGTGACTTTGAAGGACGACTCGGGAAGTAAGATTCCGTTATTTTATTGCTTATTGTCACCAAATAGGGGATGTATTAGCAAAGGGCAAGATAAAAAGTACCCAAAACCGGCGTGCATGCATGCAACGACTAATGAATGTTGAGAAAGCGAAAGTGATCTGTCAGGATCGTGGCAAGTGGCCTCTGCCAACCCCTCTGGGATACAGGCGTGAGTTTATGTATGTATTTTCGAATTGGAACATAATAAGAGAATGCAACATAACGTAACAGGTGTAAAGAGGCACATCTAAAACGTGTTATTGAAATAACCTGTTTTTTTTTCTTTATTTCAATGATAATTATCATTGACGCTCTAATTAGAGCACTTCCCTAAAGTAATTTCTGCCCAAAAGGAACAGTTTTTTTTTTTCGTTAAGTTTAAATTGAATTAAACATTTTGTTATACATTAAACGGGTCTAACTGTGATCCACTTCTTCGTTTACCCATAACCACGGCAACTGCAACGTCGCGAGAATTAAGGTAATTAAGTTTACCTATGCGGGGTTTTGTCATAATCGCCACGCTTGGCGGGTTGGCGATCGCAGTATGCGGTTGGAATCTCAGGAAGACGCTGCTGCTCGTCTTTTGATAATTTATTTCCTTACTCGCCTTCTACGACATCCACGGAAGGAAATGGAAATGGTTATGAAAACCATGAGGAATCTCAGGAAGACGCTGCTGCCCGTCTTCTGATAATTTATTTCCTAACTCGCCTTCTACGACATCCACGAGAGGAAATGGAAATGGTTATGAAAACCACGAGGGAGGCCTATGTCCTGCAGTGGGCGTCAAAAGGCTGATGATGATGATGAAGTTAACCTAATAAATAATCGCGATTAGAGCTAATTACATATAATTATAGAGTCTTGTCGGTGCAGCATCTGTCACGTATTTCTATCACATACCAGTCATTTGACATTTTAGTACGTCAATATATGTAGCCTAAGCTGAAATTATTTTTTCCATTCAATCCAAAGCTGGCATTAGTAATTCTAATGAATGTTCACCGGAAATATCATTCAAACTCGGAGCTCTACTAATTTCGGTGTAAGTGTTGGCTAAACGAGTAAAAGCGAGCGGAGATTGATGAATACCATCAGATGGTAGATTCTATTCTCCATTAATTAACAAAACATAACGTTTCTTATTGTGTTTACGAAAGGTAGAAAATTATATTTAAGTAGAAATTATTATCTACGCAACAAAGGGGCCCTTATCCAACGGCCGTATTCTCTTAAGAGCACCCATACAAAAATATTTCATTAGTTCTAAAGGTTGTTGTGACGTGGAGCATGCTGTCTCGCTCACACAATATAACATTTGTAGTGATTGTAATAAATGAGTACACTTCAGATGAATGTGGTCTGAGGGTTTGATAGATAATAAAATTGCGGACATTCAAGACATATTTTTACCTAGTTTTTGATCAACAAAATTTGATTTTGACGACCTCGTGGCGCAGCGGTAGTGCATCTGCATACCATGCGAGAGGTCCCGGGTTCGAATCCCGGCTGGGGACAAAAAAAAAACCCCAGGTCTTGGATGTTTACATGTTTGTGATGTTGTTTCTGGTTCCCACGACACAGGGTATCCTGGGTGTGGGACCAGAAGCAATGTATGTGCCTGTATATAAATGTTTAAATGTTAAATGTTTCAAATGTTAAAATTCAAAAATTAATAGTTTTGGAAACATATTTTTTTTCTTAAAAACTAGTCATAAGAAAACAAAAATGGATTTAAAATGTCCGTAATAAATTATCTATCAAACCCTTAGAACACATTTATCAAAAGTTTACTCGTTTTACTACGATCACCGAAAATTTTACATCGTACGAGCGGGACAGCATGCTCGACGTAACAGCAGCCTTAAGCAATCTTCGAAATTCAAAAAGATTCGCTTCTTTAACAATTTTGAGATTTTATCTAAATATACCTTGACGGACTTATTTATAAAAAACGCCGATTAAAATAGTCTGTGGTTGGAGATTTTACAAAGAAAAGTCGTAACCACGGATTAAATAAACTGCCTCTTAGGAGTGCTTTAGAGGAATAGTGTTCCTATAAGGCCCTAAATCCTTAAAATATTATATTTTTACCAATAAAATAATATTGTCGATGGGTAAAAAAGTAATGCCAAACCTTAATCTCTGCCTACTCCTCCGGGGTACAGGCGTGATTTTATGTATGTTGCATTACCTAGGTATCTACTAAACCAAATTAAATAATTAAAATGCCTCACGGGGTCGTTAACTACTTTTCAGGGGCTCGACAAATAAACAAGATGATTGCTGCGTTCCCTCGACACATTCGTCACTTTCTACGCTGTTACGGTACTGCAATACTGCCAGAGAGGATAACAGACAGACAAACAAACTCACTTTCACGATTGTAACATCAGCGCCGACGCGGATTACACGGATTTCCTGCGGTAAAAAGCTCACGCGAAACGCCCCGGGCATCTCATTTGTTTGTATCATGTCTCGTCAGCGAAAGCGCTGTCGAGTGAAGCCGAGAACCCTTGTTATGTTGTGTGTAAAGTTATCTTGAAACAATCACAATTAGAACATGGACGAGCTGTTCAGCGTTGGTAATACAATGTACGCGGCACGGTGTAATACTACAAATTACACTTAATTAATCAGATGGGGTGAGGAAAACATCGTGAGGAAACCTGAGTATGTGAGGTGTTCACATAACTCAGCGCTTGAAATTGCCAATCCACGGTAGGCACGCGTGGTGATTAAGGCCATTATCTCACTCTGAGAGAAGGCCAGTGCCCTGCAGTGGGACGTATATCTAATCCGAAACAATCAGATGGTTCTGGGTATCATCATCATCATCAGACATTTAACGCCTACTGCAGGACATAGGCCTCCTTCGTGGTTTTTCATAACCATGAGGGGTTTTGCCGTAATCGCCACGCTTGGCAGGCGGGTTGACGATCGCAGTATGCGGTTGGAATCTCAGGAAGACGCTGCTGCCCGTCTCCTGGTAATTGATTTCTTTAGTCGCCTTCTACGACATCCACGGAAGGAAATGGAGTTACGCTATTCTTAATCCGGCGCCACACAGTTCCAGGTATAGGATAATTATAATTCTGGCGCTTTCATGGCAAATTGTGTTCGCATATTTGCCGAAAATTTATAAAATATTGCAGATTTTACAAAACTAGTGCTAAAGATTCATCAGAAAACCGACAGTGATTATTATGTATTTGCCAAGTGACCGAGTGAGGCGCCGGCTTAAGACCTGGTAGCGCAAGAAGAAATACTTAATTCAGGGTATAAATCTAAGCATGCACCAATAACTCTATTGTCTAACTTACACACATTTATTTGTAAAATGGTCGAAACAATAACAATCGTCAATCAAATGGTGAAGGAAGACAGCTTAAGGAAAAGCACGGTGATAACGTCCATTCCCCATACTCTCTCTCTCTTTCTGAGAGAAGGTGCGCCATACAGTAGGATGCAGACTATACAGTTCCCTATGTTCCAGGTTGCGAACACACCCATATTTCACTTAATTTTTATTCACATTGCCATATTCACAATCAAAAGAAGTCTATTAAACAAAGTGTTAGTTTTTCTCATCATAGCCGTAAAACTTGTTTTATTAGCAAAAAACTTATCTCGGCCATCTTAATAGTTTTCGTGTTCGCATACACTCTTTGCAAAATTAGTTTGAACGTTTGCATGCCAAAATGCGAAACTTCACGTCACCAAAATAAACTAAGACACGTGAGTGGTTTAATTGTGAAAACACTTTATTGCCCATCCGAGGAGTCGGAGGAAAAGTGCGATGAATACAAACGATTAAGCTCTAATTACAGTTAAAGAGCGTTGAAAACTGCGCCGGTTTCATAGAATATAGTCCGATTAGGATCTTAATTTCCTGCGTGCGCGCCGGTCGCAGCGTTTAGCTCTTTATGTCAACATGCACTGATAACTTGCCAGTTAAATGTGCATCAAATTATTTTACACCCATTAGGCCTTTTATATTGGGCCTCTTGTGCGAATAAAGTGCGCACTCTCCGCCGCTCATGGCCTACTTTGGAACTGCGCTGGCGCCTTTCGGTAATTATGTAGGCGATATGACTGTGGCACACATCAAAATTAAAAGTTCTTAAAATGTCTGTGAGCTTTGCAAATTAAATAAAAATGCGCTTACTTACTAAATATGTTGCGATGTTACCGCACTATGTGATAAGGCCCGTGCCTTACATATACAACGGGTTATTGGAATAACGCACAACCGGAATAAAAATTCTTTAGTTTCGGCCTTTTAAGGCAGCCTCTCAAGGAGCAATTCCCATACAAACATAGTTTGGTTTTTATATACAAACGACATGCCGGATCGCAATGGAGCTTTGCCAATACGTTTAGAGGACACAAATCGAGGTTCGATGGTGCTAAGAATTAGAAATAAACTTATGAAAAAGAAATTATAGCCTTGAGAATAGTTTCTACGAAAAGTTTTATGAGGCTGTAATTTCTTTTTTTACTCTTTTTTTCTCAGTTGCAAGCAAGAGAGAAACTTGATCTGTGTCCTCTAAACATATGGGTTAATTTTCATTGACATCCGGCATGTCGTTTGTGAATTAAAAATAAACTATGTTTGTATGGAGGTCGCCTGAACTACTTCCGGTGAGCAAACGTTTTAAACGTCTAGACTTGTAATATTCGTATACCGTAGTTATTGATTCACCCGAAATTTCCGTAGCCCGTTTACTTCGCTGTGGAACCCATTACCAGCCAAGGAACGGCCAAGGGCTCAATCAATAAGGCCCTTGCAGGACATCGCATTCCGAGCCTGATGCGCCATTTGAGTGAGACTAGTGCAAGTAAACATAAGGACGGATGTGTAATTTCAAGTAATCACTCCCTCGACTCAAGTGAACTGTGAAGAAATAATAAGTTTGACGTGTGAGATCTACTTACTAATGCTCTTTTCGTAGAAATAAACAAAGCTTTGGCTTTATTAGCCACTTGGATAAGGTAACAATATTCTTTTTTGTACCTACACAAGAAACAAAACACAAATAAAAGTTACAACATGATATAATACACTTTATTGCACACGAAACATTTAACAGGCCATTACATAAGAAATAGCATGGTCCCAAACTAGGATACCCTGTGCTATGATAACCTTTCTATCAAAAAGGTACCTTAACTAACAAAAAAATATTAATAAAATTGGACAACGTGGTAGGTCTCGTAATTATCGCTGAACAAGCATAGAAAACAACAAATATTATAGAAACAAACTGAGAACCCCATCCCTTCTAGTTCTAGTTCGACTGGAGATTTCCGCACTTAGCCTCATAGTTGGGCCATTGTACGTAGCAAGTGCTGAGGTATGTATATGGCTCACACACAAGGGTTTTCTAACGATGTTTTTCCTCACAGTTAGCGAGTGATATTGCTACGTTAACCTCACAGATGTACGTAACACGGAAAAAAAGTCATTTGTACATGCTGGGATTCGACCCCACGACCTCCCGAATGAGAAGCCGGCATTTTCTACCGCTTCGCTAAAACCGCTCAATCTCATCCCTTTTTAAAATCAGTGAAAAATACGATGCCAAGAAGCAGAATTATTTCCGATATTCATCATACGCCTCTCAAGTTTTTACACCTCCGTCACCGGAATGAAGTCCCTAGCTCTTCCCGACAATCGTCTATTTACAAAGGGCCGTAAATCAATCCACACAATCCGCTCCTTCTTCCCTACGTCCAAATCAAGTTGTATGGGACCTGACGCTAATCGTAGAGACGGTGTCGGTTACAAAAACAGATGCAATTCAAGGCGAACGCCGAACGTTATTACGTGTAACGGAAAAACTTGATCCTCTCGAAAGGGGCAGTCGAGTGGAAAAGTTGAATGGGAAATCATAGACTTTTTTATGTGGTCTCGTATTAGTCCATATAATCATGCGAGAGTTTCAGCAGTTTGTTAATCACTGAATATTTGTTACTTTTGTTAAATTGGGTGTATGTTAAAACTTAAAAAGAAACTTCAAAAACTTCGATTCCATTTTTAATTATGCGACACAGTCAGATGATGGCCTGTGCGTTATCTGAAATTCCTTCTGATCTTATATCATAACTTCGTGGACCACCGTTTTCATACATTAAAAGCCATAAAATACGTAAATTAGGTTACTGTAATATTATTTATTGATTTTTTTTTCGTGATAGCCACAACATTTTTTTTAATTATATTTCCATTCCATATCATAATGACGTAGTAAATTTATATTTTTTCTAGTGTTAGAATATTGTATTAGCTTGACTTTTTTTTATAATAGCAAAATTAACCTGTTCCATTGTCTCAGTTATTACTCATCATCTAATTCCAAACTAAATTAACTGTAACACAAAACTGTCATAATTGCCAGAAGTATTTCTCAATGACTCGCGATACTTACGCTGAATTACCTATTGCAACCGCAACGCTGCCTTTTTTTGACTTTTTTTGTGACATAGTTTTCAATTTCGAGTTCTAGTTTTTGTCATTGTAATTTTTGTCATACAGCAAAACAACAAATTCATCTATCAACTGTACTCTTGGACTGTACCTGCGACTCTAGCTATTCAGGAAGAGTAACGACAGAGACGTGTAAACACTCAACGCAGCCAGCCAGCCCTGTAGTTAGTAGAAAAACAGCTGTCACGTGAAAGCCAACGAATTGCCCGTGATACGAGTGGTATTCTACAACGAGCCTTGATGAGCCACCTACAGTTTTTTTGCTGGAAGGTCCTGTCATTTCTAGTTCATTAATATTACTGCTATAATCATAATCATAGGAAATCAATTGAATCGTGTGATTTTAAAACGACACATGTCCTTTCATTACAACTTTGCAGGAAATAGAAAAACTGTTTTATTCAAATACTAATATCTACAACAGCAATATTTTAGCATATTATATTGATTTCTGTATGAATAAACTACAATTTTTTTTTCTAATGTAAATCAATAGGTAGGTGTTGGACAAGTGTTGTAAGTGTTGTTGGCAAGTAAAAATGGACAAGTGTTATTTTAAAACACATGTGACTTGTGTTGTTTTAAACACGATTCAATTACCAGGAGACGGGCAGCAGCGTCTTCCTGAGATTCCAACCGCATACTGCGATCGCCAACCCGCCTGCCAAGCGTGGCGATTATGGCAAAACCCCTCATGGTTCTGAAAACCACGAAGGAAGCCTATGTCCTGCAGTGGGCGTCAAATGGCTGATGATGATGATGATGAATCATAATCAGATATAAGATCTGTTGCGTTTGTCTCAATTTTAATAGTTTTTTAACAAATTAATTCAAGAAACTTTAGATTTAAGAAGCTACCAAATTACTAACGTAATAGAATAATGTGAACCTTGATCAGGGAAAATAGTAAAACAATAATATGTTCTAAAACACAAACTCTAATTGACGTCTTTCAGAAGTTACGCATTACATTAAAACAAGTCCGATGTATTGGATTTCATAATATGTGTGTGCAGCATAATGAACTGACCCACTAACCTTCGTATTTTTAATGTACATAGCTATACCCACTTGGTAGATCTAATCGCGAAAATTTATTCGGTATAGTAAACTTAATTACCTCAGTCCCGAAAAAATAAGCGATTCGACCCATTAAATGTACTATAACAATGACCTTTATTCGTCTACTATAACTATTCAATCAATTCTATTCAATCTCACTACCTCACTGTTTGAACTGTAAACATGTATTTCATTATGTATTAATTTTGTAGGTATCCATGTGAGTATATTAATATTTAAGTATATTTAGGTTATGTAATTATAAGTACTTATATTTTTGTAATCTTTCGCTATACACATTTGTTACTTCACATACCATTCTATTTCAGACTCTTATTTATGTACATCCATTCTACCGAATACATTTTTCCTGCAATTCACTCCATCCAAAGGTTGTCTGGAAGAGATCGCTCCAAGCTATAAGACCGCCAATTCTATACTACTACTTAAATATAAGAAACTATTTGTAATTCTTTCACCTGGTTGTGTAATAAAGTGTTTTCTGTCTATCTGAAGGAGGACTAATTACGAGTATGCGCACCAAATCCTTTCGGGATCTTGACGTTTTACAAAAGCAGCCTATATACGTCCCACTGTAGGGTACAGGCCTTCTCTCAGGGGGAGAGTGTGGGCTTAATCACCACGCGTGCCCACCGCGGATTGGCGATTTCAAGCGCTGAGGTATGTGAATACGAGCTCAGACACTCAGGTTTCCTCCCGATGTTTTCCTTCACCGTTAGCGAGTGGTGTTGCTACTATAACTTCACAAATATACATATCTTAGAAAACCAAGTCATAGGTACATGCCCGCACTGGGGATCGAACCTGGGTCTCTCGCTTCCGAGTCCGATGTTCTACCCACTAGGCTACCACCGCTGTTACATCTTGATGTTTACGATAGCAATTAATATGGGATTTGGAAGTTAGAAAAATGGTATTGGTTTTTTTTGCTATTTAAATCCTTATTTGCAACTTGGCAACTATACACGTACCAGAGAGCTGGCGGCCACCCTACGCTGCGTCTGGCGGTTCACTGGAGCAAAGCTAGCTAAATGTTGAAAGGAAGTATAAGCTCCGTGTACAGTTAAAATTAGAGCGAGGCTATCGTGTAAACACTCGACGTGCTCTAGGAATGCCACTAGCATAACTAGAGGAAGAACTGTTGCTATGCGAATTCGAACGAAGTAGCGGACGTTGTTGTCTAAAGTCTATAGCAGATGGAAGTTCCATAGCTATAGGCGGAAAAAATAAGAGTAGCCATTGGCATGCACACCGCAGATAGGCAATTTCAAGTGCTGTCTGGGATTTAATCACCGTCGACACTCAGGTCTCTTTACGATGTTTTCCTTCACAGTTAGCGATTGGGATTACTACTCTAAACTCAGAAATATCGTAGTCACGTAGGTACACTAACGGTCTAATTTATAAAGCGACGATTTCTCTAAAACACTCTTCAGAGGCAGTTTAAATAATCTGTGGTTACGTCTTTTCTTTTGTCACGGACTATTATTAACTGCCTCTGAGGAGCGTTTTAAGGAATCGTGTTATGAAAATAAGAGCGTAAGAAAACGAAGTCATTGGTGCATGCCGGAACAAATACAAGCTCTTTGATCGTATTTCAACGGAATCGTTTGTTTATGTCTCGGGATTTTTATCTGAAACAGATTATCCATAGCTACTGTTGATATTAGTTAAATGTGGAGGCTTCGTAGAATCGTGAGATGCTTGCACTGAAAATACAAGTCTGCGTAGGAAATAAAATTAAGTTCAGCAGGTTTATTTACAGAAATATAAGTGGGTTCATGCTTAAAAGGTTCGATCCCAGATTTCTGCCTATCTCTCCGGGATACAAGCGTGAGTTTAAATGTGTAGATAGTGTTAATGTAGATAAATTGTCGTTAAGTATTAGTCATTAAGTATGTCTATCAATTTGATATCACCCATGGTCTCTCTTTTATTTCTGCAAGTTTCCATCATAAAGTTGTCTGGAATAAACGCAGGCAGGAATAAACTTTATTCTCAACTTTTTAATTTAATAAATTAATTCCGGAATTAATATATTCTTATCTTATTTTTTTATTTATTTATTTATTATTATTTTTTTTTATTTTTTTTTATTTATTTATTTATTTAGGACAACCAACAGGCAATACAACAACACATTCACAAAAAGAAAAAAAAAACACGTAACGCACCCACTTATAGGATGTCTCAGCATGCATCTAAATCTTAACAAAATTGTAATATACGTAAGGATATTACACGTATAGAATAATAACGAAACTATTTAAATAAACATGAGCTATAGATATTCAAACAGCTTTCTTTTAAATTTAAGTAAATGTATCATTAAAAATATCTAAAGTATGTATTTTCGCTGAAGAGATGTTATAGAGGTTGGACATACGATGCAGAGGCGCGTACTTTCCTAAATTAGTCCTACAGGGTCGAATGTTTAGCAACGGACATGGATATCTAGGTAACCTACGTGGAACATATAATGAGAGGTTCTCGAGAAGCGCAGAACAGTCAACTTATCTTAGTATCTACAACTTTATTCGAACAAAAAAGTCATCTGAAGTAAAATTTTGTTAGTTTTGAGCATCTTTTCCGCCAGCCATATGCACGCCACCGCTTTGGTGTCAGAGACCCTTTTATAAACTTTTTAGTCTCCACGCATTCCTTTTTTCACAGTCACACTCGCCACTGCGCCGCCATTTAAAAAATAAGGCGTAAATAAGTAAAAAGTGAACTGTCACAAAGCGCCTTAACTCGTTAGCCTTCCGAAGCGCCGCGATCGACGCCCATCGCTGGCTTGCCGAGTTACTGTTACTGACAGGTGCAAGGATGCGCGGGCGCCGATTATGGTGCGGATCAATATCTCAGAGTCGCCTGTTAGTAAAGCGTGGGTTTGTCATCAAAATTTTCTCACAACTAATACGCTACTTGAAACTTTTTTTTAAATACACCCTAAGTTGTATTCAATGGTAAAAAATATTAAATTATTTCGAGTTACTTAATTTCAAATTTAGAACCTCCAAAGACCTGACCTTGAGAGTAAAAATAGGAAACTATTGTTATTTTCAAGGTCCGGTCTTAGGAGGATATGCACCGCTGAAAACGTTGTGAGCCGTAATGTTCTAAAATAACCAGTGCCATGACATCACATAGTTTGCAAACAAAGACGTAAGACTTGGACGTAAACATGGCGATTCGAATTTTTACTAACTCAGTGACGTCACGACCATAGTAAATAGCATTTTTAAACCTATTTTGTGAAGTATAAAAATAACCCTGTGCAAGAGTCCGGCTTGCACTTGCCCGGTTATATGATTTGCGTTGCGAAGCAAACATGACGTGTCATAGGTAACATTCGTCTACTTGGCGTACTGAAGTAGTAAGTAGTTATGAAATTCAGACGCGACTAGACTCGTTAAATGTAGGCATTGATAGCAATTAAAAAAACTTATATTTGAACAAAGTAAGTACTATAATTGCGGACAAAGTTTTATCCAATTTGCTAGGCGCTCATAGCGGAAAATACGGAAGCGCGTTATAATTTAAGATCTCAAGAAAACAAATTGCTGTGGATCGTTTAGACCGGACAAGCAAGAGATCTTTGAATAAAAGTAGAAACTATATGTTTGCAAAGCCGCAGCTTCACTTGCAGCTTTAGTTTTTGTACGAGGTAGGTATATGTCCTTTCTCAGGATGAAATCTATTTTCTTTTATTTTGTAAAATGACATTACTTTGAGGAGTTACTTTTACATCAAGCAAACAACCTTAATCTAACGGAGAAAATTTTTTGGCATCAATATATTCAAAAATTCAATTCAAAAATAGTTTATTGCACAAGGGGTGTTTGTAAAAAGGCGAGCTTAATACTAGTAAGTATTTTCTTCCAGCTAACCTTGGGTTATGTGGATAGTGCAAGGGGTAGTGCCAAGAAAGATTTATTGCAAGAACAAAGATAAAAAATGAATAAATAATAATAATTATATAAACTATATCACAATAAAATTACATAGTTATTATAACAAAATACATACCAAATACATATAATCATCTTTGTCGTAATTTAATATCCTAGATTGGCGATAATCGCGAACATTAGAAACCAGGATCGGTATTATAAAACAGGAATACGTTCGGAAGGGTCGTCAACGTCACATTTGAGCTTAGAGATTCACTTATCACGGTTCTCTTTTTAAATTGTTGCGTATAAATTTCCTGTCCGGTAAGCGTTGGTTGAGTCGCTCAGTCTAAACGTTCTATATCAATGCGTTTTAATGCACAGTTAAAATCACGTCATCGAAGGCGTCTGGTTTATGCTCCCTGATCGCGCATGCCTTTACGAGTGCACGCTTATATAGTGCTGGGAATTATGGCTTTATTACAAGAGAACATAGTTGCAACTACAAGTTAGGGTGAGAGAACCAGTCGTCAACCATCCTAGGAAAAGGCTTTAAGATCTTTGGAAAAAAATCACGGTTGTTGATTTGTGATCAATAAGATTTTGTAGTCGTACCTACATCGTAAATTGAGGTTTTTGCGTCATTTATGCTATAAAAAGTTGCAAGTAACTGATCTCCCATACCATTGAATTTTATTCGATGCCCATACTGATAAAAAGAAATCAAAATGTAATTTACATTCATTTACATTTACGGATTTAAGTTAATAATTGGTAGCTAGGCCCAAAATGGTTCTATGGATCAATCTCTATCATCTATGACTTAATGTGATATTTTACTGTAAAGAAAGCAAAGCCAATCCTATCCGCCAATCCGCGGCGGGCTCGCGTGATAATTAAGCCCATACTCTCTCTCTGAGAGAAGGCCTGTGCCCGGCAGTGGGACGTATATAGGCTACATAAAAAAGCAAGGAATTTAATTACAAAAACGACCAGTACCGATGGTCCATAACATGATAAGTGCCCTTTTTCTATAACACTTGTAACAGCACATTATTTCATCCTTCAGTTAGCGCTTTATAGCATGATTGCTAATTGCTGGATTGCGATATAATAACGCTCGGTCTATGTGCTCTAAACTAGGTTTAATTCCACTTAGTAAGTAGTGAACCTAATTTTAATGCTAGTACGAACGTACTTAGTAGATAAGCCATGTTTTACTTTTCTGACATGTTAATTTATCTGAAGGTGAAAATCCTGGACCCCATTTCATATAACTACAATTCGTGGTGTACCTACTATGTCATTCCGATGTATATTGCGAAGTAGGAAGACTAATCTTACCAATCGGTCACGCAATTTACATCGGATTGTCTTAATAAAATAGTTTTATGAAACGCGGCCCTGCTCGTAAACATGACAAAATACTAGACAGATACAGAATTCTTTATTGCACACCAGAAATTATGTACAGGATTTTTTTAAATCCGTAGTAATAATTCGAGATGTCATTTATAAATTTGGGAACTCCTGTATCCAGTCGATTATTTGATTGCCTAGACAAAACATACCGGAACTTAACATCAGTATTCGCGAGCACTTACAAATAATCAATTTTTAAGCAAGTCTCGTCTTGAGCCGTTGGTCGTCGATAGTAAAAAGAAAGTACGACGGCTTGAATCGAACCCACGACGTCTTCTTTGGTGGTCATGCGCGTAACCGTCACACCGAGTCAGTCAAAAAAGATAGATGACTCAACAATGATAATTATTGACCAAAATTTTTGTTTGTATTGATGATTTTTTACACAAATTTCTTGTTTGACACAGCTGACATTTCACAGATTTTCATACAGAGCATGCTCCACTTCCCTGTACATCGCGAACACAAAAAGTAAGTAAACGTACCAGAAGTGTATGACCAATATTTTTCCACACTCATGCTTATTTGTAAAGGTGTATGTACAAACAATCAACGTCGGCGAAATAATGTAAAATCCCCTCTCTGGGCGAATGTAAACAGCACTAGTGTAAAGGACACTTAAGACGTACTTTACAGACCTAATACCGCTAGCTACTCGTGTACAGACGATCGAACGTCAACCTTTACATTTTATTTGCAAAGTCACCTAAAACGTAACTAAGTAGAGATCCCAATACAAATTACTAAAAACAAAAAAAATAAAGTTTATCCGTTAAGGGGATGTTCCATTTATAAATGCGGGGCGAGCTAATGTCAATAAAGTATAAAAAAATAAATAAATTGAAATTGTTATATTTAGATTAACACTGTATTGTTCACCAGAAAACAAAAAAACATTAAAAGGCTTACATATCTAAATTAAATTAATTATCAATATTATAGTTAAGAAATATGAAAAATGGATAGATGGATAATTTTTTTGTGATTCCTTAAGAATAATTAATATTATTCTTAAGGAATCACAAAAAAATTATCCATCTATCCATTTTTCATATTTCTTACGTTTAATGTAGCAGATAAATTAGACTTCCAACTTTAGTATGAAATAAACTGTCAATTTAACGAATTCTAAGTTGTCCCAATAGAAAAACTTGTTCCAATAGGACGTAAATGTCCTAACGTATATAAGGTTATCTCCGAAATGAGTACTCCCTTGAACACGCCAGTTAGAGTTTGTCAACAACAAGAACTTTAATTCTAAGTCTTCTCAAAATTGTGCGTAAATTTTTTTATTTATTTTAATTTTACTTATTTCGACGGCTTTTACCATGTGATGCCGTCTGAGACACGCAATGGTTGAAACATGTGTAAGAAAGAACGGGAATATTATTTCAAAGATTAACGTAGGTAAATCACAGCGGTGGTAGGCTATTGGGCAGAACATTGGACTCGGAAGCGAGAGACCTAGCTTCGATTCCCGGTGCGGGCATGTACCTATGACTAAGTTATGTACATTTGTGAAGTTATAGTAGCAATACCACTCGCTAACGGTGAAGGCAAACATCTTAAGGAAACCTGAGTGTCTGAGCTATTCGCATACATCAGCGCTTGAAATCGCCAATCCGCGTTGGGCGCGCGTGGTGATTAAGCCCATACTCTCTCCCTGAGAGACGGCCCGTGCCCTACAGTGGGACGTATATAGGCTGCTTATGTAAATCATGTTCCATATTGTTTACGAAGAATCGTGATTTACTGCAGGCTCTGCTGCATTGACAATCCCTGATGTTCCGTAGGTCCTAAAAATTACTGTCAGACACTTTATGCAAATCATAAGCAGCCTATATACGTCCCACTGTAGGGCACAGACCTTCTCTCAGAGAGAGAGTATGGGCTTAATCACCACGCGTACCCACCGCGGATTGGCGATTTCAAGCGCTGAGGTATGTGAATACCTCAGACACCCAGGTTTTCTCACGATGTTTTCCTTCACCGTTAGCGAGTGGTATTGCTACTATAACTTCACAAATGTACATAACTTAGAAAGAAAAGTCATAGGTACATGCCCGCACTGGGAATCGAACCTGGGTCTCCCGCTTCCAAGTCCAATGTTCTACCCACTAGGCTACCACCGCTCTTTATGCAA
Source organism: Yponomeuta evonymella (assembly GCA_963969515.1). NCBI lineage: Eukaryota > Metazoa > Arthropoda > Insecta > Lepidoptera > Yponomeutidae > Yponomeuta > Yponomeuta evonymella. Next base: position 6,125,691 of record OZ018354.1, read on the forward strand.
ATACGATCTGTAAAAGAAGATATCATTTTTATTCATTGGTGGCACTAGTTAATCCCCCTGGATCCCCTTAAGGGGTCTGTGTAAATTACTTTAAACGGCCACGGCAAACGATTTTGTTCAAAATATGCCTTACCATTTTAAGACTTCAGTGTGGTCTTAAAATGGTTAGGCATATTTTGAGGTAATATTGTGTTCGTTATTACAAAGAGAATTACTAATTAATTGACAGTCATTGTATGACATACAAACGACCTTTGGTTCGAAACTGTGAATCCAAATTCAAAGTGATAGGAAGCGCGACTGGGATCAAGTGTCAACGTGTCCTAAAAAAAACAAAAAAATCTATTATGTTAAATTTTTTTAGTTTCTGTCATTTGACATATTATGTAAACAAGTGAAATAACAACTGAATTGGCCGGCACACACCATAAAACGCTCGACCCATACTTCTTTTTAGATTTTTATTCCTTTTCGTCCTGATATAGCTAGCTCATGCTTGAGTAAAGTAATTATAGTTAGAATGTCCCCTTAAAAACGTCGAATGAATTCGAAGTCACCCTGTAGTATAAACCACGTCAGTACCAGTAATTTCCAGCCCAATTACTATAACACATCATTGACCAAGTTAGTCCTACACTTTGATATTTTCCGCGTACTCACAGCCTGGAATGCCCTTCTAACAAGCTGCCTCGTTACTCAGCTTAGCTGTAAGGCTGTATACATGCGATGAATTTTAACAAGTCATCAGCAACATCCAAAAACTTTATTCTGGATTTTGTCAACCACTCCGCTGGATGACGAAGCCCAAAATAAAAAACGGGCTTTAAAGTCTAATAAAACTCTACCTTAGGCTTGATATTATTGGTTTTCCCCAACGAATGATACAAGTTTACCCCGTCTCACTCAATTGACAAATTTAAAATATGCGCCGTCATCGTTCCGCCTCGTTATAATAAATCTAATTTAAAATTGTAATCCTTGCCCGAGTGAGGAACGGCCGCCTTCCTTCCTTGAAGCGTCGTCGGCTGGCACGGTATTTGGTTCTGCTAGACTACGAGCGTGTTATTGACAGACTGCTAATAGAAAATTGTTACATTTCTACGTACTTCTGCATTGGACCCTCGCATATCGTGGATTCAACTGCGCACTTGACATGCAATATATTTTTCGTGCCTCTGGGTTTGGGGTTGCTAAGGGAGAGCTTTATTAAATAGAGACAGGGTGACGCTTGAGGAACCGCGGTTTTAACAACCACTCAGGGGCGTTTTTGGTGCAGAGATAGGTAGCTAGAGAACATTTAATTATTTATGAATGATATAAGGAAGGATATGACGCATGATAAATACAATGAAATAAAGTAGACCATTTTTTTTTCTATCATAATGTATAGCAATATAATATTATTATGTAATGGTATTCGGGAGATCGTGGGTTCGAATCCTGGCATGTACCAATGGCTTTGTTTTCTATGGCTATTTATTTTTATATCTATTAGCATCAAGATATGGGTTTACTCAATATACCGCTACAATTCCTACACAGCAAATAGGGTGAGAATGCTGTCTGTCCATCCGTCCAGTACCTCCTAGCTTATAAAAACTCTAGACACGCGATCCTCATGCGTATTATCTAATCAACATGTACGATTGGTGAATAGGAATAGTAGGTATAGCAGAGTTGTAACGTCAGCGACAGAGAGGTGCAATAGTACAGGCAGCAGCACGTCAGCCTTTACGTACGTGCACTCTGATCAGTTATGTTAAGGACGACTTTGCAGCAACAATGTTAAGGTTGACCCGCTGTCTACTGTACCGACGTTAGATCTTATCGCGCATAGATTTTATAAATGAAACAATTGAGTGTACTGTATGGGTTCTATATTTATGGCAAATGCTAATTTCTGTTTAATAACTTGTAAACAAAATTAATTAATTAAGTTTGTATGAAACTATGTCGTCGGCTTTAACGGATTTATTTTTCTGCGTGTTTTGTAAAGTTTTAAATTTTGTCAGAGTTCGTGTTTATAGTCTCGTGCATATGGTCATGCATAGCATAGCCTTTAAAACTAACTGAACTTCTTACCAAGTAGGACTTTTCCGACAAAATTCAAGGAAATTCCGGAATTCAGTTAACATGAATCGAAAAATACTAGCTGAAAGCTATTATTAAAAATCCTTATTTCATAAAAACAAAGTTTTGCACATAGGCAAGCTTACCTAATGATACAAGTTTCTCGTATGTTCACAGTTGTCAGATAGGGTTTTGATATTTAAAAAACCGGCCAATTGCGAGTTGAACTCGCGCACGAGGAGTTCCGTACCATTATCTATACAACATTAAATACAAAGATCGAGAAAAAACGGCAAAAAATCACGTTTCTTGTATGGGAGCCCCCCTTAAATGTCTATTTTATTTTAATTTAGTTATTTATTTCTTAAGCGAATATAAAACTAAATATTTTGTGAATATTTTAAGCTTCTACCTGTTGCCGTTATTAATATCGAGCAAAAAAGGGAAAAAAATACGTTTGATATTAATTAATAATAATAATTAAATACCCCCCTTAAATATTTATTTTATTCTGGTTTTAGTATTTGTTGTTATAGCGGCAACAGAAATACATCATCTGTGAAAATTTCAACAGCCTGGCTATCACGGCTCATGAGATAAAGCCTGATGATTAGCAGACAGACAGACAGATAGACGGACAGTGAAGTCTTAGTAGTAGGGTCCCGTTTGGCACCCTTTGGGTACGGAACGCAGAAAACCACTACCACCACTATAAATGTCTGTTAACTCACCGCGATTAAGGGTAGGTAAGTTTTTCTGATTACACAAATCGGAGTTTGCATCTCGGCAAAAGACATAGCGATAATAAAATTATATTACTTGTCATAACTCAACTGGGAGGTGTGTGTTTAGAATAGCATAATAAGCGCTTTCGATGACTGCGGGCAAAGTAGAGACAGGCTTCCGTGTTGTACTGTGCTGAATAGCTGGCCAGTCAGATGGAGCATGCGTTGGTTGAGAATTCGATAAATAAAATACGCATAAAGAATAGATTCCAAGATTATTACTGCATATGAAAATATGTTTGAGGCGTATTTCACATTCTAGGCCATTCTATTTAAATCACAATAACATGGTCAGTATTACTTACTTTGTTAGGACAACTTTCTTGCAGTCCCTAAGAAGTACAATCTTTCCGGACAGAACACTAGCGTTCGCTGAGAAAGATTTTTGAATTGGCAATACTCGCCTGTGAAATTTAATTTCGTCTTTTGCACTGAAAACTTATGAAGCAATCCATTAATAATGCAAAATAGGTACATAGGTTTTTACAGTGAAAAATCGATTCACATGAGCGAAGCCATAGTTAACAGCTTTTACTTTAATAAAACGAGTACCTACTTGACAAGCCACTCGTCTAGTCAATACACAGCTAAATATTAGATTCATGAATATTAAAATAAATAAAATCTTTAACATTACCCATGAGTCTGGATTGCTATGAGTCTGGTTTGCTTCAGATCAGAGGTCACTTAATTTTCACCTGACATTAGATAATGGCTAGGATTTGCATAAATTAACCAGAATTATTTAACGTAATCATCTGTTTAATTGCTATTCGCCATTTCTTAATTATTTTTTATATAGCCTATATTCGTCCCACTGCAGGGCACAAGCCTTCTCTGAGAGAGAGAGAGAGAGAGAGTATGGGCTTAATCATCTCGCGTGCCCACCGCGGATTGGCAATATCAAGCGCTGAGGTATGTGAACAGTCAGACATTTACGTTTACTTATGATGTTTTCCTCACGGTTAGCGAGTGGTATAGCTACTATAACTTATTTTTTTCCATACCACCGAATTATCTGTAAATCAATCATCCTCAGCCATACCATACTGCTTTTTATCGAATCGTGTTCTAAAATATTTTTACTATTATTATGTAAAGGATGATCGCCAATCCGTGGTAGGCACGCGTGGCGATTAAACCCATACTCTCTCCCTGAGAGAAGGCCTGTGCTCTACAGTGGGACGTATATAGGCTGCTTATGCTTATGCAAAGTAAATACCTGGCTGACCGAGCTTTTCTCGGTATTTTTTTGGTAAATTGTGTTTTTTGGAAATTATGTATATTTAGATACAATAAAAAAAGGGAAAAAAATAACCAAACTGGAGACATCTGAACTCGAACCGGGGTCTTTTGGTTTCGGGACAGCCCGATTTCCCTCCTGAGCAATTACAACCTTGTAGATGATGGTATTTACCTTCGTATTCTAATAATATTGTAGCAATTTTTCATTGCCTGAAAACACGGATAAAACGACGTTTTCTACTAATGAAACCTAGTTAGACCGATTTAACGCCCATGGAACCGCTGCATACTAAATTTCGTGAAAATTGTTGGAGCTGCTTCTGAGATTCTGATTATATATATAATACAATAATTGATCGTTTAAAGGTATTAAATATATAGATTACTATGTTAGTTACTGTATTCGCTTCCGTAAGAGCCGACGCTGCGTCATTAAGTGCAGAAGGCATCAAGCGGTGCAAATGCGGGACTCTAGCACAGAGTCACGTACTTGTGCCGTTTGGTGTCGGACACTTGGATAGTCGAGGCCCGAGGCGTGACTGTTCTTCAAATATCGATCGCCGCGTCTCATCGACACGACCAGGAACCCCATTGCTGACTCTTTACTCGGGCAGAGGATAAGTCTCGCCATCCAATAAGGTAACGTGGCCAGCGCTTCTTAGACGCCGCGATGATCTGGGTGCAGTATTTATTAAATTTTGTTATGTAATTTAATTTAAATTTTAGGTTCATCATCATCATCATCATCAGCCATTTGACGCCCTTTGCAGGGCATAGGCCTCTCTCATGGCTTTCATAACCATGATGGGTTTTGCCATAACCGCCACGCTTGGCAGGCGGGTTGGCGATCGCAGTATGCGGTTGGAATCTCAGGAAGATGCTGCTGCCCGTCTCCTGGTATAATGTATTTCCTTAGTCGCCTTCTACGAAATCCACGGGAAGAAATGGAGTGACGCTATTCTTAATCCGACGCCACACGGCAGTTGTTTTAGGTTAAATTTTAGGTTAGCTAAGACATAATTCTTTATAAATATAATTTATGTCATTAATTAAACTATACATAACTATTGTATTGCCCTTGTACCAATTATAGCACATCGAAGTTAATACTCACAATCGGATTCGCTTCATATTTCAAAATGTAAAGATTGAGCGGATGTACTAATTACGTGTAACGTATAATGCATTCACATGGCAACTGCAGTCACCGCTATTAAAGCGAAACTTCGAAGAAAGGCAGTACCTACCTACCAGCAGCAATCTCGGGCCCAAATCTAGGTATCATTATTGTAAAAAGGAAACCAGAAGTGGAATAAAAATACCAACACATCAATGCAGTCCGCTCCATTCACTTTTTTCGGGCATTCGCAAGCAAATAAGTAAGTGTGCATTTTATTGCAGCATCGTTAAATGTTATTAACACTGGTTTTCGCTTACAAGCAAATATACGCTGAGTCTTCCATCTTCATGACAAATATTTTTTTTATTCCTCATCAGGAATATAGGATTTTTAGATATATATACATGCATCGTATTGTAATTGAGGTTGTATTTGATGCAATCTTGACCAGGCCCATACAGCGAACCTTAATCTCCCTATGTACTGAGTATGAGATTATATCTGTGTTTCTGCTGTTTAGTTAAAAAAAAGCCTACTTAGTCGTTAATTTATTGAATGTAGTGCAAATCGATAACTGACGTAAACAACAGCATTTTTGCTTCACAGTTGATTTGCAAATCATGCAAATGGTGAGAGACGATCCTATCCACCCACGGCAAAAATATTACATACCGTCGCTTAGCAAATAACACTGCTCGAGTAGTTATTTGACTGTTTAAACATTTATATGCCATTAGGTGCAAATTTTAAGCGTAAATCGATCAACCTATAAGATTCAAGTATTCAAACTAATTAGCGGCCGTTATTAAAAAAATTGTAACACTTCGCAATTTTCTTTTTCTCTGGAACACCGCAGAAACTGTTTACGAAATTAAAAAGATTTTTATCTCGCCTGTAAAGTATGGAAAAACGATACCTACCTAGAGCTCTAGAAGTGCAGCTGTAGCACTTGCTCTTGTATTCGTCCATGTAGTCTGAACTCACCATTATATTTTAAAGTACCTAATGAAAGGCAATTAAACGACAATTATTATGACGCAATAGCGCGGTTATAACGCTCTGTCTGACCGGGTAAGAAGCACTCTCTCCTTAAGCCTCTCACTTAAAGTACCATTAGCGGGATAATTGTTACTTATACCGCTATTTGGCACTTTGTTTCCTTTTTAAAAGGCGCAATTTAGACTCAAAAGTGGGCATTAACTCACGCACTAAATCAATTATCGAAAGGCTCACAAAAAGTAGTCTCTCACTTTTTCAGAGTCTCAAGTAGCATACATAAACTAGGCTTTAGTATAAACAGTCTACACCAGCCGTTCCTAAACTTTGGAACGGAACACTTGACAATTTTTCTTACCTATTTTATGGAAACAAACATATTTTATTTTATTACAAACTAGCTGACTTAAATAAATAAGATCAACAATCCACTGATGTTTGTAATAAGTGGATTCCGATATTACATAAACTCACGCCTGTATCCCGGAGGAGTAAGGCGGAGACATGGGTTTCCCACTTGCCATGATGCTGACAAACCTCTTGCGCTTCATAAGTACTACAACACTACAAACAAACATTAGTCACGTCGCCGGTGTCGGATACGTTTAATCTACAAGCAGATTATTAAAGTCTGTTTTTTAATTTGATGCAAAAAAACTGTCACTTTGACATGTGCCGGGGTCATAAACCATCACACACAACCCATTATATTTGTTGATGTACTCTATGTGGACATCAACAAAAGTTTATTTTTTAAAGGTCGTGACAGGCGACGGCTATAAATAACAGTATATCGCGCCATGTCTTGTTCTATACTAAATCCGACCGCAGTCGTGTGTAGATGCGAATTTATTGCATGTTGGATATTGTGAGGAAAAAATATCGCATATATTAACGCCGTTGTCTGTGACGGCCATAATTCTAAGGTTCTATTTAAATCTATGCCAATAAAACTCTGTAATCAAAACAAAAGTAAAAAGATCTTTTATTTATACAATAGAGATGTCTTTCAAATGTTGCATCTACTCATGTGGACTCGAAAAACTAAACAAAATTGTCGAAATCAAAAGGGAACACGGGAAGCAACATTCGCGAAACCAAGAATGTTTGAAAATAAGTTATGTCTTCATGAATGTGTCAAACAAACGTCAAACCCAAGGTTAATATCCAAGTGTTGCCAATACGTAAAAAACTAATAATCCCATTTTACTTCCAAATAAAAAAATTGTGACATACGTTAGTGTTTTTTTAAATACTTTTCTTTTATTAATAACTAAATATTAATGTCTGATGCAATAAGATTTTGGTCATACGAGTTTACTTTTCTTTAGTAAAACAAAAATCTACCGAGTATAACTATATATTTCATAGTGGTAATACTGCCTCTTTTTTTGCATCAAATTCAAAAACCGACTTAAAGTAATAATATTATTATCAATGCACAAGTATAGATGGACGGTACACACGATGGTTGAGCTAGTTACACTTGACTTAGTGTCGTTAATGTTGTAAAACCAAAGTTGGACTTATAAAGTCATCTCGGAAACTACTGACTCACCGTGATCTCCTCTGAAACAGTTATTGTTAAAGTAAAAGAAGTTCAGTAAAAAGGCTCATTAAATATTTTGGAAAACGCAGAGCACACTTAATGGACTTGTAAATAAGCTCGTTAAAAAACTAAAGTTAATTGTCTGTAGGTTCTTACTTTGAAAATTGAGGTCTTAAAATAACTGTTGAGATATATATTAATAAATGAAAAGAAGTAACATCCACAGAACACTAACTTTTGTTTAAAACATCCTTCCGGTACTTAATTTATAGGTAATTGATTTCGCTTGAACAGCTAAAGGTGAAAGTCAGCCTACGCAGAGGTGCTATAAACCTTAAATTAGTTTGTGCGACAGCATCCTTTTTAAAGGGCTACGGCTTAAAATCGTGCCCTTTAGTCCTAAGTTGTAAAACAAATATATCGCTTATTCAAGGCAATGGTCTCTTAGGATAAGAAAGGTCCAAAGTCTATAATATAAAGCGATACAAAATATAATTTAAGGCGACATAATACTTTGTCACACTGTATGTATTAATATTTTACTTCCAGTAAACTGACATTTGTGACTATTTTTAGCACAAAAAATTGTAATGTCTTTGCTTGCTAAAATGAACTTGTTAAGGTAAAAAATAAACCATTTAAGAATTTAATCATAGCGTAAAAGGTATAATTATTCTGCTTCATGACAAAAAAACTATATTAAAACGTATGTAATCTTATATGAAATTGGATTGGAGGCTGCTGATGTCTTCAGTAATAAGTAGTACAGTTGACAGCAGCTTGACCTTTTACATTTTTACATTTAGTTGCAAGGTCACCCGTAATGTAAACCGAATAAAGGGCACGCATGTAAAATTCGATGTTGACTGCCTTGTTGGTCTAGCGGTATCACGTCTGTTTATGATACCTGAGGTCGTAGGTTCGATTCCCACTGGGGGCCGCCGTGGCCTCAGTCTGGATGTATTTCCATGTTTGTGATGCCCTTGCCTAGTTACCATAGCACAGAGTATCGTTTGGGGCCAGAACAAGCGATCGTGTTGTTTGGCAGTTATTATTATGATCATGTGCTGTCGACTTTATAAACGCTTTGTCTGTATTGTTTTGGGCACTGTTAACATAGTGATTCTTTTAATTACGAAAAAATATTATTAAAAAAAATTATTTTCGTTCACAGCGTTTAAAAACTCAATAAGTTACATACTTTCAGCTATTGATTTCGATACTTAAATAACTATTAGCTATATCATCATTAATGAGATTTATGATAAAAACATAATTATGTGATTTTTCCAGATTTTTGCATTGGTGGTGCTAGTTAGCACAGAGTACCTTAGCAGCACAGAGCCCCTTAACTCATTGACAGGTATACAAGAAAAAAATCATATTGATCCAGATATGCCCTACAACTTACAGGTTCGAGCAGTCCTTGGCATTTCATTTAAAATGGTTGGACATTAATTGAATAGACATAAAGGTACTGACTACACCAAGCCTGAATCACGATTGGATTATGAATATTCACGATTGGAATTATGAATAACCACTGTTTTAAAAACTATATTTAGATACACTAATTTAAGGACCGAAACAAAACACCGCGTTCAGTGTTATGATCTCCTTATATCTTCAAAAGTCATAAACCAAAGAAGGACGACTTTTTCTACAAAAACGTCAAAATATCATCACTGTTCCATACTAAAGTTCAAACTAAAGTTCACGACTTCAACTATTCCCACATTGAGTAGATCCTCTAGGAATAAATTATATCATTATATTGTGTGTAACATTATCAGGCTCAAGTTTATTTCCCAAATCAGTCGTGTAATAGTAGCAAAATATACTTAGTTCCACTTTTTCCTCACAATCTCAATTAAAATAGCAACACTCCGCAGAGCCTTTCGTGGCAACCGGCGCCAATCAATGACGATATAGGCAAAAACAGGGCTGGGATGGGAAGACATTCAGGAAGACATTCAAGAAGACAAGACAAAAATGTTATAATATATATATCAGTGCGTCCTACCCGTCATGACATATGGTGCCGAAACTCTAAGGAGTATGACTTGAATTCTACATAAAAAAGTCGAACGACAGCTAAAATCTGTATTCTGAACGCCATTCTACATTGAATTCGAATGAAAAAATAAATGTCTAACGACTTAAAACAGTTATCTGTGAATCATACGTTCCATTTTCTCGATTGTAAATTGAAAGTTAGTCGAATTTATAACATTTACAATTTCACTTTTAAATTGATACATTTTGCGGCAAAATTTTAATTTATGTGTTATTTTATAGACTAAAGAAACCATTTAGGTATAAAATACATGGTATTAAAAGTTTAATAAAATTAAATCTCAAAATTTTCAAATGAAATGTAACCTATAACGAAACGTCAACTGATCGTCGACTTGTGTGTGGTGTTTGTTTACAAATCACAAACTTTTCATGCAAAAACAAGAAATCAGAGCAAGTCAAGGAGTAAAGAAACAATGGTTAAAGGGGCTTAAAAAAAAAGGAAAGCTGGCTATGCTTCGGCCAGTCAGACGAGAAGGCTCACTGAGCTGCTGGATGCCGACCCCGAGCTAAGATCGGGGAAGTTTTCCGCCCATTAAATAAACTCACGTTGGTTTTCAAATCAATTTCCTTTTGTGGGACGAGAGGTTCTACTATACTTATGAGATTCCTTGCTAGGTATTTCGAGAACCGAAAGCTCTTTAAAATCAGCGTCGCTCATATCAAATGGCTCTACCCTTCATGTAGCACGGCGCCTTGGTGTCACTGAAGCTATTGCCGCTTCACTCAAAAATTTTTCAACAAAAGCAGCTACAAACTTGTTAACTTTTAGTAGTACCACACTCCAAAAGTTTTTCAAAAGTTTCCAAATCTAACCTAACCTCTTTCTTCTTTGGACTTTCCAATCAAGAAACGTCAACTATCAATGAATGCGTTCAAATTTCATACGCCTTTTGCCAGTCGCATGGTAATTACCATGCGACAACATGACATCTCAAAGCGAGCGAAATTTATTAGCAAATTTGCGCATACGACTTTGTGAGAATACGTGAAACTGACTTTTATGAGACAAATGTCTAATCCTTCGAATATTTTGCGTGTACGCTTTCAATTCGCATGGGCGAGAATCAGCCCCCTGGTTCACAAATTTAAAGTCGCTCAGCGTGCTATGGAAAAGGCTATGCTCGGGGTTTCTCTGAAAGATCAAATTCGAAACGAGGTGATCCGACAAAGAACCAAAGTCAACGACATAGCCCGAATTAGCATGCTGAAGTGGCAGTGGGTCGGCCATATTATCCGAAGAACTGATAACCGATGGGGTAGACGAGTTCTCGAGTGGAGACCGCGGATCCGTAAACGTAGTGTAGGACGTCCTCAGACTCGGTGGAGCGATGATCATCGCAGGGTGGCTGGCAAGAGCTGGATGAGTATAGGAGAGGCCTATGTCCAGCAGTGGACAAGCATAGGCTGATGATGATGATGATATATATAGGACATAATTGTAAATAAAAGGAAATTAATGAATGAACAAATGTGATATATATGCATCAGCTTAAAGTTGCTTCTGTATTAATGAATAGTCATCATCATCATTCAGCATCATTCAGTAAATAAAAGGAAATTAATTAATGAACGATTGTGATATATATACATCAACTTAAAGTTGCTTCTGTATTAATGAATAATCATCATCATCATTCAGCCACAAGAAGTCGACTGCTAGACATAGGCCTCCTCCATGGATTTCCAAAAAGACCGGTTGGATCCAGCTTGCATCCAGCGCCTTCCTGTCACTTGGATGAGGTCATCTGTCCATCTTGTGGCTGGTCGTCCTATGCTGCGCTAATAATGAATAATAATAATAAATTACACAGATATTAAGATGTTTGGTAAAAATAACAAGACGTAGTACTTATCGTCAAGTGATTTTTTATCTATCAGTATTCAAATAACCACAGACATGGATATACAACATTGTCAAAAAGAAAACACGTTTGTGGTGATCACGCGGACTACGCGCCTCCGCGTTATCTTTTACTCTCTACTGTCGACAGTACATTCACCATTACTGTAATCAAATAGGTTAAGGGCTTCGTTGCAGCAAAAATGTAAAGGCTGACCTGCTGTCAACTGTACGTGTGATTTACTAGCTACGCTTTATTTACTCTCCAAAAAATATACACGTATTTTTTTAATACTAGTTTTTGAATGATAATTTGGAACAAAATGGTTGACGACTAAGAAAGCTTAGCCACTTTTTTTTAATGTATACTAGACTGCAGCGCGATCTACAAAGAGCCTAATTGTGTCTACGATGAAGGACAAACCGGGAACCATTTAATGTATTTTCTTACTCGATAGCTGCTGCCGCCTTGCATACGTTTTTTTTCCGACACCGGAGCGGATTACAATTTGCAAGGCTTAAAAAAAGTTGGTACGAAGAATTTTAACAAGCCTCCCCAACGACTGTTTGGTCTTAAATGGTGCATAAATCAGTTTAAAATTGTTTGAATACTAAAGCAATTAAAACTAGTACAGGGGTTGCTGTAAAATTCATTTGTGTTTACCTTACTTTCAGTGTTTCTTTTAAAAGCGTGGCTTTCATTTCTAGGATCGAGTTTCTTACCATGACCAATTGAAATGTTTAGATGCATTTCTGTGATAAGTCACAGGTGATGAAAAATGCTGATAAATAATTTGTGATTAAAAAAGTGCCACCCTGACCAATTCCTTTGTATTAACCTAGATTTTTTGTGTTGCCTTTCAGAGAGAGTGCGAGTTCGGGCTTAATCTCCACGCGTGCCCACCGCGGATTGGCAATTTCAAGCGCTGAGGTTTGTTAACACCTCTACACTCAGGTTTCCTCACGATATCTTCTTTCGCCGTTAGCGAGTAGTATTACTACTATAACTTCACAAATATACGTAACTTAGAAAACAAAGTAATTGGTACATGCCGGGATTCGAACCCACGACCTCCCGAATGAGAAGCCGTCGTTCTACCGCTCCGCTACCACTGCTTAACCTAGATTGCCCTAAATGTATACAGGGTTATTTCTAAACTGTGCAATTCGTGATATACCCCAAATTAGAGTTTGCGTTTTCAAGAACTTTTGTTCTATGGTTTTTTGTCTTAGGGGTATATTTTTCGAAAAATCAGGGTCTACATAATTCCAGTAAATTCGCCCTTTACGCACTGTACCAATTTTGCAGCATGAAATAATATAATTTATATAACGCATATGGACTTAAGCGTTACCAACCAAACAGCACCACTATGAAGCAGAAATCCTGCACAAAGTAATATTTTTTTGTTAAGTCGTATAACAAAAGTTGTAACTGTCAAAATATAACCGACATGTTTCAGGTATCATCATCATCATCATCATCATCATCAGCCTATGCTTGTCTACTGCTGGACATAGGCCTCTCCTATTACACGCCACTGAGCACGGTCCTCGGCTTCTCTCATCCAGCTCAAGTATACAAGAAATAAATCTAAGAATATGCAGAAGGAATAAATGAACGAAGGTTTACACTTTCAATGGATTCGTATTTTTTATTTTCTTTCTTTTGGACTTTCTACCAGAAGCCGGGCGTGCGTGCATGCAGCGACTTAGTAATGATGGTAAAACAAAAGAGATTTTTCAGGATCGTGGCAATTAAGTGGCAAAGCCTGGTCTCTGCCTACCATTCCGGGGTACAGGGGTGAGTTTATGTAATGTATGTATGGACTTTCTGTGTCAGTCTATACATAAGCTATACACAGTTAAACGTCTTAGCGACGCACCGCACGTACCTTGCGAGCGTTACGGATATTTTAATTTTCAGTTCACACGGCACCGTACTACTGCACAGTAGTGACACACAAATGGTTCAGTCTGACCTGCATTAAATTGGTTCATTTGAGTAGATGATTTTCTATTTTATTTTTTCGTAGTCCGAAAGTTCTCCAGCAGATGGCGCTACAAGATTGATAAATTAAATCAATAGATAGGTGTTCCACAAAAAAGTAATCGAACGAAGCTGGGTCGCCCAGGTACTGATAAGATAAAATGAGAATATACCTACATGCCACAAATATACTGAATAATCAAAGAGTACCAGCATATTTTACTAAGTGATCGTTCTACGCATTTCTGTAAAGTGGTAGCGAGTTATTTCAGATACAAAGCATTAATATTAATAACATAGCTCTTGACTTCGTACAAGGGAAACAACTGTGTTAACTAGAAATGCGAGTTGTAAATGGGATCACTTCTTAATAAGTTGTTAAATAGAGAATAACACGCCGAAGAACTTTCAATTCCACTCAATAGAGACCATTCGCTTCTTAACAAATAATAACTATAATAAAATGCATTATAATTTGTTTTAAAGCAATACTCTTGTGAAACTTTTGTAAACCCTCATTTTAGATTTATTCAGAAACGAAGCAGATTTCTACGGACAGCACGGCGTTGAAGTCTTTTGTATGAGGCCAAATTCCACACAAATATTAAGATGACGACGGATTAGTTCGCACGTCTGTATAAATATGCTGAGAGAGTAGATTGTAAACGGTCAAGTAATTTAATTAGATTAAGTGTATATTCTGAGTCGAGTGTACATTTTGAGTGGTTAAGTAAGTTATTAAGGCCGACTTGTACCATTTTCTAAAATGTGGCTTAAGTATCATTTACCTAAAATTCCTTTTCATCATCATCATCAGCCATTTGATGCCCAGTGCGGGACATAGGCCTCATTCCTTGTATAACATTCAATTTAAATGGTCACCTGTGACATTTAAGAAGTGGTGCAAATCGACCTTAAGTGTAAAAGTTGCCAACAGACGCTATTAATAATCTGGCATATATAATGTCAGGTTAAATACGCTCTAGTGATTTTGTGTTCATCACGAAAATGCTAGTGCAAGTGATAGAGTAAAAAGCTTGTCTCTGCCTACCCCTCCGAGGTCAAGATGTGACTTCATTTGTATCTAATTATTAACAAGACAATCAAGTGGCAGGCCCTGGTCTCTGCCTAACCCTCCGGGATATCGTCGTGATGTTATGTGTAATTATTTTTAATTTTGCGTACTTACCAAAATCATAACTAAACAATCAAACCAATACCCCACTCGATATATATTTCACCAAAATGTACCACTGTAAAGTTCAAGCGCCTGAACTGAACACTATCACATCACTAACTGACTGCTTCTAGCAAACTCAAATTTCTATAGTGTCATCGACACTCGGTGACGGCGCCACCAACCTATTATGCCGCGATGGGCTAACTAACCGGCAATTATGGCTAACCGTCCGTCGCAGAACCATTGCACCCGTACTTTATAATTAGATTAACACGCGCCAATTGGGATTGGCGGATTATGTTGTGCTTGAGTCACCGTCTTGGACGGGCTGGGTCTTGTAACCGATATTTCCTCAAAAAGAGCGATAGAACACACTTTATTCATTCGTTTGCACGTTCTATCTGGCTGGTTCGCCGACCCACATTTTAACTTAGGATCTTGAGCGATTCCAATCGTTCCGTTTGGCACTACATCCACACTCTCCGCGTCACCTGTTATTTATTTGTTGGTCACCTGTTGGTTGGCAAGAATAAAATAGTATTTAGCCCGCCAATTTTTTTTTTTGTGGTACAATAAAGATTTTCATAATAATAATCGTCTTACTGTCAAATTTCATACAAATTGCTAACGCAAACGTCAGGATTCCTAAATGTTTTGGTGCGCATAATTATGCCTCAGGTTAATGTAACCTTCATGCCATGTCATGTCAAACTTCATGCAAATACTTCCAGTTTATCAACTGATGAATGCTGATATCGCAAGACAAACAAAAAAAAACAATTATTTTTTGTGCCTCTAGCATTGAAAGAAAGAAAGGAAGATATTTATTGGGACAAATTAATACATCATAAGAAAAAAGGCATAACAAGTAACATAAAGAATTACAGAGGAAAAACAAGTCACATAAATACAACAGCATTGGAGACAGCTGGTGTTTGGGGTTCCCAAGGGAGAATATTTATTAAAGAGTAAGGGTGACGCTTGAGGACTCGTGGTTTTGACAACCGATCCGGGGCATTTCTGATGCAGATGATCCCCTTGCTGTGCAGCGCGGTAATTCTGACAGCGTTATGGACACCATTGGGTGGAGATGTCTCGGGGTGGTCTATTTAATTGACATTTTGTATTTAATTAATTACATCCTTTTTATTTAAAAAAAAGAGAAATACATCAATACTTTTAACCGACTTAAAAAAGAGGAGATTCGCACTTGGTCCACATTTTTTTTTTTTGGGTATATCTTATTGTTAGAAAGACAGGAGTAGTTTTGTATAAATTTGGTCATGATCTGTTAATGTGATCCATGAAAAAATCATCAAACTCTTCAATTTACAAAGGTATCATCACATGGGCATAACGACATCACATGGACATAACAAACCACTTTCTATACATACATAGTAAGACAATGCCTTCAATATACCACTACTTAACCGAGTCGTTAGATTTAAAGCTGTCAATAAGAACGAATAAATACCGCTTTTCCTGTTAATTGTTCACGCGGTAACAGCTCAGGTGATAATTGACAATTAATTTGACACTTAAATTGCAATTAACAGCTCACAATACAATACAATTAGCTGCGGCTGCTGAAAAGATCCTTTATCCAATGAAAGGTCATACGAAAGGCAGAAACAATTTTTTACTTAACTCTTTTTATGAGTTTTTTAGTGCCTGAAATACTTATTATTTTCATGAACACTCAAGACATATAATATAAAAAACGTTAATCATTTCTTTTAGACACATAGATATTCTCCATTACTATGTATGGAAAGTTGATCATATAACTGAATCAACTGGAAATTGGCTAAACTATTCAGTCCAATGCTCTGAAAAGTTTAGCCATTTTCATTGTTAGATCCCTTAGGAACCTTTACTATATTCAATTTTTAAGTTTCTACTTCCCCTATCTAGTGAACGAGTTGCCAATAAATGCTAATCTATCTACCTGAGAGGCGAGAGACCGCAAAAAATGGCGTAATGAGCAAAAGGCCTTTACCCAGTAGTGGGCAGAGATGGGCTGATGATGACGATAAAATTATCATAAAAATCCACTTTTTTCACTTTTTTAACTTTTTTTTTCATTTTTTATTCATTTATTATGTAATGGCACAATACTGAAAACACAACATACAATACAACAACATGAAATCATAAAATACCAAATTCAAATACCAAATACCAAATTTCCTTCAGCAATTTTCTATAATAGGGTTGTCTAGAAAAAATTGCTTTTAGCAATAAGGCCGTGTATCTTTGCAAATTTTTACGTCATGTGCTCTGGCGTACAATAAAGAATAGTTTTGTATCTTATCTTATTTTGATGTAAAAGAACTATTACTAGTTCAAATAAAAAAACCACTAAAGTAGCAGACTATGACCACACCCACCAGACCAGCTACACATTAGATACGCAGCTGAACAGTTTATGCATAATAATTACTTAATTAAAAACTAACAAGTCGACTATTAGCCTTAACACACAATAGGCAAGTGAGAGCTCTAATGTAAATGTTTATTTTTATACCTATAGACCTAACAATTCGCCGGTATTCAGAACCACTCGTCTTGAGTTTACGAACGATAAAAGGCAACGACTCAACTGTATGAAGAGTACAGGGAATAATAATAATAATTATTATTAATATGTACGTTTATTGTTCATAAGTAAAAAATATACAATGGCAATGTGGCGGATTTAATGCTATATAAGTATATATATATATATATATATATATATATATATATATATATATATACATATACAAGCGGTGGTAGCCTGGTGGGTAGAACATTGGACTCGGAAGCGGGAGACCCAGGTTCGATTCCCAGTGCGGGCATGTACCTATGGCTTTGTTTTCTAAGTTATTTACATTTGTGAAGTTATAGTAGCAATACCACTCGCTAACGGTGAAGGAAAACATCGTGAGGAAACCTGAGTGTCTGAGCTATTTACATACCTCAGCGCTTAAAATCGCCAATCCGCGGTGGGCACGCGTGGTGATTAAGCCCATACTCTCTCTCTCTGACAGAAGGCCTGTGCCCTACAGTGGGACGTATATAGGCTGCTTATGATATACATATAAACTGTAGCAACATAAGTACTACTATTCTTAAAGACATATTCTCTTTTCCCCGCATAAATAACGCGATAGAAATATAATATTCTTGAGACCGGATTTTTCAATAATCAGGATAAAACTTAACTGGAGAATAAACCTGACGTTATCACTGACTTGTCGTATGACTTAGACAGTGATAGCATGCAATTTTTTCTCCAGTTAAGTTTTATCTGACTATTGAAAAATTGGCCTTTAAAATTACAATAATGTGCCGTGGGTGCTGGCAAGTCACAGCGACTAAAAAATGTCGATGAAGCGAAAGAGATAAATCAGCACCATAACAAGTGAAAAATTCTGATCTCAGCCTACCCCTTCGGGATACCGGAGTGAGTTTAAATCTTTATGTACTGCACAAAATATCTCTTGTTTAATAAATAAATTTATCTACTGTGGCTAGTTCTAGTTAGACCTGAGATTTCCGCACTTAGCCTCATAGTTGGGCCATTGTAAGTAACAAGCGCTAAGGTATGTAAATACCTAAGATACTAGCGTTTCCTTACGATGTTTTCCTTCACCGTTAGCGAGTGGTATTGCTACCATAACTTCACAAACGTATGTCACTTAAAAAACAAAGTGATTGGTACATGCCGCGATTAGAACATAGGACCTCACGAATGAGAAGCCGGCGTTCCACCGCTCAGCTACCACTACTTCATGTGTGGCTTAAGGGAAAAAAATTATCAACGCACCTATGCCCAGACATGGAAGCCCAATAAATAATTGGATAGCCACAAATCGTGTCCTGAGGAAAGTAAAAATATAATGAATTTATTATGAATCCAGTGTACAGAATAGCTTTTTATCGATCGCCTCTGAATTGTGCCACTCTAAAGTAATGTAATTAGATAAAATTTCTAATTCTCAATGCAAATGCTACTGAATGCTGGACCCCTTTCACTGGTATTGTTGTCCAGATCCGTTTTGCGAACTATTGAGGTCTCGTTGGCTTTCAGCTGGCGACGACAATAGTCTGGATACTTAAGTAGATAAATAGAATACTTACCTAAAATAGTTAAAAACCTCTGGCATTTTTTTTTTCATTGACGATGAATTCTGCACTCTTCATTCTAATGAATAAAGCTTGAAAAATTAAATACCCAACGAAAACCTTATAGAATATACTATACTTTAAAAATTTAATTTGATTTTGCCGGGTAAAAGCAGATGCATCAAAAATACAACATTTGTATGTAAATAATTACAGTCTAGCATATATAATAAATATACTAGATATGCTATCATTGTTTGTATCTGGGTACTTATTTTAATGCATAGTAATTAGTACTTACTTAGAATTCACATACGATTTTTCAGATAGTAGAATCTAATTTGCACAATGTAATTAATATAATAACACACGCAAAAGCGAGATAGCAGACCCGAAAATTATTCCTTAGCCCATTAGTCAGTAATAAACTTTACAATAGCTCTATTTACACAAATTGCACCCAAGAGAAGCCATGAGAAATCGCCAAAATTCCGTGAGTATTTATAGGTCCTGGTGCATTTAGACCAAGACAGTCAACATTCCGCCTGTTTAGTTTTAGTTTTTTTACATAAGTATAAGGGACCATTAGTAAACTGAGTCACCGCTCGTTCGGTGTAAGCTAAACTCACAAATTATCAGTGTAAATCACAAAGCCAAAACGTATGTCCGGTCATTATAAAGTCATAACTCAGCGAAAGTTTCACTAACTTAAACAGAATGGCAAGGTTTGCGTGCTCACTCGAATTCTGGCAAAACCATCTCAATTTTTATAGCGCTTATTTCAACAGTCATAAATTCTACATTCGTCCGCGGCGATGCATTCAGGCCGTTGTCATGTCTGCTGGACTAATTTCCGTGAATCATTTTCGCGAATCGCCGTCGACGTGGCGTCATGCATCGGTCTCGGAGGTTTTACTCAATTACACACTTTCATTCATTCTATTTGAGGCGTGTGATATACTAACGTACTACGGGGGGCTACTCAAGATCAATAACTTCTTTATCAGTGCTAAAATAAGGTGATCCTTTTGGTTAAAAAATATTTGAAACAATGACGCCTGATTACTGGTTTCTTAGTTTGGCTGAAAGTCGCACAATATTATATCCTACTAATATTATAAATATGAAAGTTTTTGAAGATGTTTGGATGTTTGGACGTTTGTTACTCAATCACGCAATAACGGCTAAACGGATTTACATGAAACTTGGCGTACAGATAGACAAAGACCTGAATTGAGACATAACATACTTGATATCTCGGTAATGCGTTCCTGTGGGATAATATTAGGGGTTAAAGTATGAAATTGCCGTTTTATTGCAATAGGTTCTTTGAATTGAAAGAATTGAAGATTCTATATCTTCATGGTTTGAGGTTTTCGAATGAAACTTTTTTCAAATGGTTTCTATGATGTTCTTTTTTTAAAAAATTCTCTTTCCTTCTTCCGTGTTAGCAGTCTGAAGAATATAAAGAATATGTCATAAGTCGTAAATCTTTTGACAGATATTGACAGTAGGGCCTTAGAGACAGACAGGCATTCCATGTCTTCATTTTGGCTAAGTGAAATGATATAGAGTAATTTCTAGGCATTTCCGGATTAAGTACTTTCTATTTTTTAAGTTCGCGACCTGTTGTAAGTGGACTTTTTATTTCGTTATTTTAAATTCGGCCAATTAAGTAGCTTTTAGAGAAAGTTTATTTAATAATGTCACACTTTACAACTAGTCAAAAATCACAGCCACAAATGTTTTCTCAAATTAAAACTATAAATTATAGAAAAATAAACACTTGAAAAAAACACATGCACACACAATACATACAATATAAATCAGTGAATCAAACCGCCGCGGGACATATCCGACCTAAAGGTGCCCATAACGCTGGCAGCATTACTGCACTGTACAGCAAGGGAGATCCTTTGCATCAAATACGCCCCAAAGCGATAGGCCAAGCTACGCTTCTTCAGACGACGCCCTACCTCTACAATAAATGTTTTCCCCTTTCGAAACAAAATTCGAAATCCAGAGGCACGAAAAACTTGCTGCTCATTAACTGGCTGTATTTCAGACATTTGAAGCATTTGAGCGGCCGCCTCTGCAGCAGCTCCAGGAGATACAGCCGTATAGTCCACAAGTGATAGTGCAAATGTGCAGACGCAAGTGGCATCCCAGAGCAGGCATCGACCCCTCTCCCAAGTTTCCTATCACTACGATACAGTCCCTGCGGTCCAAGAAACGAAGGGATATCAACAGAAACAAGTACTTACCGAACGAGGTAATTGATAGAATGGTGCCGCGAGGTCCTACCCGCGCTTCGACGCAATGGAGAGCATGCTAAGCCTGAGAATCCACTTCCACACCACAAACACAGCGATGTGGTTGACAATCGAAGCGCCAACCGCCACCCGCAAAGAATTATGGTCAAATAGGGTCCCTAATTGCGGCGAAGGTAACGCATGGCGCCAGCGCTCAAAGCTTAAAGTAATCGGAAGTTTTTAAAATTGTTAAGTAATGAAAATAGTTGCTGTACTATCCAGGTATTGCGCCATTAGTATGGCCAACTAAGAGAAAAAAGCAATAACACATCTTCAACTTATAATTCCGTAGTAGTAACTTCCTGGATAAGCCGCGACACAGTAAAAGGAAACCTCTCAATTACAGTTAAAACCACAGGAATAAGGGTTGTTTTTCTTAACACACTTATTTTTATAAACAAACTCGTTCTGCGTTAGATGGCTAGGCACGCAATAGCCGTCGTCTTATAACCTTTCTGGTTGTCCACCCCTTAAGTTAAGTGCGTACTAAATTAAGGCTCACATGAGTGTAATAGTCTTTCTTCGTATAGATCTGTTTCCGAGAATTGAGCTAAATTTCCACCCCGAAGATAAAAGGATACGGCTTGCGAATGTTAACATTTTTTATTTATCTACAAGAATTTCTTTTTGCAGCCAAGATTTTGGAACTAGGTATTGTCCGACTGTTTACTTGTCTTTTGTTGGTGTAAAATAGTCATGTATCCCAAAGTGGCAAAAACCAAACCGCGCTTTATTTTGTGTTCTTAGATAGGTACTTTAACAAAATCATTCAGTCGACGTCGACGCGGCAGTGGTGAAAATCTAAAGGGAAAGTTCATCAGTGGGATACAATAAGTACGGGCTAGGAAAAAGTATTGTGAATCATTAAGCCACTTTTTTTGCTTATCATTCATTGGGGAAGGAATTCGACAATTTTATTTTGGTACGTATTTATCCATTTTGACCACTATTTATTATAGCACGCAGAACTGATGGCCGATGGGGCCGAAAAGTTCTCGAATGGAGACCACATATCGGCAAGCGTAGCGTAGGACGACCAGCCACAAGATGGACAGATGACCTCAGCCAAGTGGCAGGAAGGCGCTGGATGCAGGCCGCTTCCAACCGGTCTTTTTGGAAATCCATTGAGGAGGCCTATTTCCAGCAGTGGACTTCTTGTGGCTCAATGATGATGATGATGATGATGACCACTATTTATTTATTATTATTACTATTATTATTATTAGTGTGTCTCATTTGTTAATGTGTTTTTATAATAATGTTTCATTGTGTTTTGTAGGTGTTCTTACTACTGTATTATTGTTTTCATTGCGTGTGTGTGTGTAAATGCAAATAAATAATTAATCTACCTATCTATTAATACTTAAATTTTTTTAAATTTGTCATTGGAAATCTTTATGAAATGGTGTAAAAAAAATTTCTAGAGAATCAATATATTTTATTTTGTAGGTACCAGAGTGGAAAAAAAGTATTTCGATTCTGCGCATTATTTTTTTTATTGATAATTATTGCCCCCCGCGAACTCAAAGGCGTAACTCTCGTCAAAAAGCCTACACTCGGTAATGATATCAAGCCTTCAACATCGTGACATGTGAGCCTGACAACCTGACTGCACTTGGAGCGCGCGCCATTCATCTTCCAAAGATTTACGGGGCTACTGAGATGAGTTGCTATTTTATAGACGCCACCATAGCTGATTGCAGTTTTACAGCTCCCAGCGAAGGATATCCGGTATTTACGATGCTTATGAAAGTTAAAACCATAATTTTCGTCGTACATACACCCCACCGCAGGCACATGCCTTCTCTCTGAGAAAGAGAGTTAGGACTTAATCACCACGCGTGCCTACCATGAATTGGCTATGGCAAGGCATGTGATCATCTCAGGCACTCAGTTTTCCTAGCGATGTTTTCATTTACCGTGGAATTGCTACGACAAATGTACGTAACTTACAGAACAAAAATCAGAAGGTCAACATTCTACTCATGCACTAACACTGCTCTTCGTCATAAATATTAAAAGTGCTGTAACGTAACAATGTCTCATAGGTCTTTCTCCGATAAGACGATATTATGGTTTCTCTCAATGCCAATAAAATGTTACATAAGACGAGTAAAGAAAAAAACGTATTTTTCGTTACTCACAGTTGGAAAGTAGCTCTGAAGCGGGTTGAAAGTAATGCTTTTCAGCCCTGGGAAGAATCGTTTTCTACTGACAGCTGTCAAATTATTAAAAAAAGTAGTTCTATTTTCAAATTTCTGTTGAAAATTTCAGCTAGCCAGCGACGAGAAAAAAAGGCGGGAAAGCCGCAATCGAACCTTTAATTGTGTTTTCGAGTTGTAGAGTTTTGATTGTACTTCCGTATAGCAGAAATCTATTAACATTTTAGCTAACTCATATTTTTATTTTTACTTTCCTTGTATTCGTAATAAAAAGCACAGTGTTTACCTCTGGTAACTTTCACTCCTAGGGTAACAATGTACTATTAATAGCAAAAGAAAAATTGAGGTTTCTATTTAAAGATTTCTTAGGAATTCGGAAAAAAATCGCATGTGTAAGTGCGCTTTTTTGGAAGACGGATAAAAATGTACTGAAGCTTGTAATTTTTAACTGACTTCAATAAAATGAGGAGATTCTTAGTTTTTTTGTCTGAATTTATATTTTCTGTATGTTCAGCGACAATTCCTTACCACGTCTGAATTCATTGAATCTTTTTTTGTAACAAAGGGAGTCACTCACGGTGGTCCCATATAAATTTAGTCAAGTGGTCCCACGTAAGTTCGCTTACAAATCAAGGACGACGTCCTCCAGTAGAAATCGAAGCCAATACCTTTGCTTTGGCAGTCAAACACTGGGCCAACGAGGCTATCCAATGTGCGCAAATCTTTCCGAAGCAGTTAAATGCATCACATAAACCCCGCGGATTCAATAAACTCGCAGGAGAGTCAATAACGCTTTAGCCACGTGTAAATCATGAAAACTATCGGCCCAGTTCACAGACATCTTAACCTGGGGTGCTACTCTAAAACCTGCAAGTCACTTACTTAAATGTGGCTTAAATAGCATTTAACTAAAATTGTTCATTCAATTCCATATAAAATGCCACTTAAGTGACGTTTAAAAAGTGGTGCAAATTTACCTTAGTGTGAAGTGGCTAGCGTCTTACAAAATAATCGTGGCATGAAGTTAAATCGAGTTTAAGTTTAGAACACAAACTATCAAAACAAAAAATCTTTCTTACAAAGTCGATGTTATTTTATACCACTTTTTTTAGTTTGTTTGTATTATTGTTATTTTTTTTTTCTATGCCATGTTTATTTGTAAGACCGAATCCACGTTACACATAATATGCGCCTTAGGCTATGTTCTCCAACATTACCCCCAAATCAGGTGTGTTTAAATACATTTTTGTCTCTCATGGTTAGTATTTAAAATCTGAAAAAAAATATATATTACTTTTTAATGTCCTATCTAGGGCCACTGGTCATTATTTTTATGATTCTTTAAACTTTATAGCATCAAAACGATTCGCGAATATGAGTCTAAATTATCACTAGATATGGTTTTATTTGAGCTGTACTGAGTTTCGGATAATAAGAACTATACCAAAATGACCATCACTGAATGCGTTAGTGACGTTGATCATCAAAATTCTATTAATAGCATATGTGTTTCGGTAATTTCAAATATGCCCCCAACTTTTCGCTCGTGCAGCGCAATAAGTCCCATACAAATCCGTGCGCTTGGAGAACTCAGCCTCAACGCCACACCAACCGCCTTCTCCGTAACTGTCCACTTTCTTGGATTTTCAATTTTGACGCATTACCAAAGCATTTGCAGTGTCAAAATTTATATGTATTTGACAGTTCGTAGTAGGTTAAATCGGAAGAGTTGCAGATTAAAAAGACAAGGGACGAGTCCCCACAGTAGAAAAGTTACACAGTTGGGACCTGGGGGGCGACTCTCTGAAATGCATAACTGTTCATAAGCAGTCAGCAGCCTATGTACGTCCCACTGTAGGGCACAGGCGTTCTCTCAGGGAGACAGTATGGGCTTAATCACCACGCGTGCCCACCGCGGATTCGCGATTTCAAGCGCTGAGGTATGTCAATAGCTCAGACACTCAGGTTTCCTCACGATGTTTTCCTTCACAGTTAGCGAGTGGTACTGCTACCATAACTTCACAAATGTACATAACTTAGAAAAAAGTCATAGGTACATGCCTGCACTGGGGATCGAACCTGGGTCTCTCGCTTCCGAGTCCAATGTTCTACCCACTGGGAGCTACCACCGCTCTAATTTATAACTGTTCAATAGAGTAAAATTAGTACCTACGGTAATTTATTTATTTATCTAATTGTTCAACATTACAGTTTGAAACTAATTCGTTGCACAATTAATAGCTGTTTCATTGACACTATTGGTAGCCTAGTAACGAATCGCATTTCAATGTTATCATCCGTGCAACTTAACTCGGCGCCTCGCGCGATTCGATCTTCGCCAGAGCCATTGGAATGACATTGTACTGATATTTCTTAAGGGTGGTAGCCCAGTGGGTAGAACAATGGACTCGGAAGCGGGAGACCCAGGTTCGATTTCCAGTGCGGGCACATAATTATGACTTTGTTTATTTTCAAAGTTACGTACATCTGCGAATTTGTAACGGTGAAGGAAACCATCGTGATGCAACCCGCGGCTCGGTTGGCTCCGCACGTATTGACTTCTCTTTCCTGTGGGCTAGGCCGACAAAGCTGTCAGGATGGTATAGGTGCTGGGCAAGCCTACTCTATCTAAAAAACAATGTCCCAGGCACTGCAGCGTCCGAGTGGTCCCTTCACGCATCTAGTGTGAGTGATGGTGCCACTCAACGCTTTATAAATCATCTCATTGCGTAAACGCAAAGGCAAAAAGATGAAAGAGATGCTATTTCCTAGTCTATTACCAAATAGAGACAAATAACAGCTGTTGTCGTGCTTATTGAATTCTACTAGCTGTTGCCCGCGACTTCGTTCGCGTGGTAATTTTGATGTGTATTTTTCCGGGATAAAAATAGCCTATGCGCTAATCCAGACTATAATCTATCTCTGTACAAAATTTCATCCGGATCCGTTCAGCCGTTTTTGTGTGAAAGAGTAACAAACATACATCCATACATATAAACTTTCGCGTTTATAATATTGGGTAAGGATTGATAAACTATGTGTATTAAACTCTAGAGCCTGGAGGGTTGCTGGCCGTTGGTTCAAGAGTAGGGGCCAGTGGTGCAGTATTTAGAATTCAAAGCTAACGGGAGAATAGGCCGTATATTAGTACCCTTGCAAATATGGACAGACAGACAGATTCCGCTGGACAGTGTGCGCACGACACCAGCTAATAGCTGGAAAGTAGACTGGCGCGTATCTTGAGCCACCTGGAGGTAAAGGTGTGTATCCACTGACAGTTTTCACTAGCGAAATGTTTGCGCACTCGGGACATATTGATCTGTTGCTTGCTACACGAAATTTCAGCGGTTTTAAGGCCGTTGAAATGGTCTGTTAAAATAAAGCCCTCTATGGTGACGGGTATGATTTTGCGACTGAACGGTTTCAAATAAGCATCATCGATTTGTTTCGCGCTGCCATATCAGGAGAGATAGTGACCACAATGATGGCCGACCGCCAATAGGCTATGGCACCAAAAGAAGGAAAATATGATGATTTAATGCGTATTATTAAACTGGTAATATAGACAGATATCCTGCCCTTACATTACGCGTACGAAATCCTTAGCGACTCCAATCGTCTAACTGTCAAATTAGTATGGAATTTGACAGTTAGACGATTGGAATCGCTCAGGTTTTGGTGCGCATAATGCCCATGGGCCCATGTTTGCCGTGTATGGGGCTTATGTGTTCATTTTAGATGTATATATTTAATCATTACTTTAAACTCATCGACTGTATTTATATACATATACTCCACTTATAGTCAATAAGTGAATCAAACAAAAAGATGGTACTAGTCCCCAGTTTACGTTTTTAAAATTCGGTGAAGTCTTTCTGTGAATGTTTGTCATTGGTGTAATAATTTAAGGGTAGTTTTGTTTGTCAAGAAAATGCCAAAGATAAATTAATGTTCAATTATGCATATTGCGGTGCGCGAAGCGGTGGTAGCCTAGTGGGTAGAACCTCGGACTCGGAAGTGGGAGACCCAGGTTCGATCCCCGGTGCGGGCATGTACCTATGACTTGGTTTTCTAAGTTATGTACATGTGTGAAGTTATAGTACCTATCTCATATCCCACGCTCATATGTACTCCACTACTCTATCTCTCTACGCGTACATTTGTGAAGTTCTAGTAGCAATACCACTCGCTAAATGTGAAGGAAAACATCGTGAGGAAACCTGAGTATCTGAGCTATTCACATACCTCAGCGCTTGAAATCGCCAATCCGCGGTGGGCACGCGTGGTGATTAAGCCCATACTCTCTCCCTGAGAGAAGACCTGTGCCCTACAGTGGGACGTATATTAGGCTGCTTATGTTATGCATATTTAAGCAATTCATAAGTATCACTTATTATCAAATACCAAATTTCGATAATATTCTTTTTATTGGAACAAATGCTCACCTATTGTAAACGTAACATAAGCAGCCTACATACGTCCCACTGTAGGGCACAGGCCTTCTCTCACAGAGAGAGTATGGCTTAATCACCACGCGTGCCCATCGTGGATTGGTGATTTCAAGCGCTGAGGTATTATGTGAATAGCTCAGTCACTCAGGTTTCCTTCGCCGTTAGTGATATTGTTACTATAACTTTACAAATGTACATAACTTAGAAAACAAAGTCAAAGGTACATGCCCGCACTGGCAATCGAACCTGGGTCTCTCGCTTCCAAGTCCAATGTTCTACCCACTAGGCCAACACCACTCTAAAACTAACGCTTACCTCCAAAAGCATTGCAAGACTCAGGGTATGTAATGACATGTAATTTACAACTGTTGCTATGCAGACTATGTGTTAAGAAACTTAATAAGGAGAGAAAAAAGACACCTTGTATGTACTGATTGCGTCTAGTAGAGTTCTTAATTGCCCTTAGGATTGTTGGCATATGGGTGGGCGACGATTTTAACGAGAGTACTTTCTCAGTTTGAATACCTCTATATGACCTATTTTAGTGTCCCCATCCATTATTGTGTAGATCAAGGGTTCTACTACAGAACGTCTCCACGTATGGAGTCGTCCAAATTTAACCTACTATGAACTGTCAAATACGAGTACATAAATGTAATTTATAACGATCTCGTACCACAGTGTTTGTTATCGAATTCCTCCGAAACGGCTTCACCGACTTTCATGACATTTTTTGTGTATATTTGGTAGGTCTGAGAATAGGTTGTAGGCTATGTCATGTTCTCTAGCATACAATAAAGAATATTCTTATCTTATCTTATGGCAAAACAACGTTTGCCAGGTCAGCTAGTAATTATGTATATTTTGACACATCGTAAATGTCAAAATTGATAACACAATACAGTAACGCTATAAAGGGGCAGCTTAGACAGTGTAACCATCTCCATTTCAACTCCCAACCTCAACTTAAGTGTACCCTTCCCATATCATTGTTAAGTATATCTTTAATCCAGCAACGAATACCGTCCAGCCAAAAAATTGTTCAGTAAAGTTTTCAAACTTAATTTTCTTTCGATTTCACTCGGTTGCTTCGAGCGAGGTCGCTTACTCCAACAAAGCTTCCATAAGTCCTTAAAAGTGCGTCTCACAAGCGTACGCAAGACACGAAGGACATAAAAACTGTCCACTGACTTATTTACCCTACTCTAAAAATTTAAAAATATGAAAATTTCATGCGTAGACAAATGATTAAACTGACTCAGCATTGTGTCGTGAGAGTCAGCACTTCTCCGCTATCACCATAACTCAACGCGGACGCAAACTGTTAAATTATTCTGCAATATGCCAGATATGTACAACGCACCGCGCGGACAGCTCCACACGTCGTTATAATAGCTCTTATTGTATTTGGCATAAAGATTTATATGGACAATTTGCGCTCGACAGATCATACCCGGTTGAAAGTAAAGAAAACTGTAAACAAACGCAATTCAAAATGTTTCTGTGCAACACTACTTTTTAAGCGCTTGATCGCTGCAATATTATAAAACTTACGTAAGAGCAAATTATAATCTTACGAATGTGTTACAAACACAGACAGAGCCATCTACAAAAACTATACGATATCAGTAATGGTAACTGGGTACAAAATCTTTTGGCACAATGTTCCGGTTATTCAGGCTCAACCAGTGACGTTTTATAAATTCTCACAAGGACGAGGCTCCGTACACCTTAAGGACTTCAATGACTGAAGAAAAAACATACATATCAGATATCATCTTATAATCTTGCTATAAATGCGAAAGTCTGGATGGGCGGATTCTTGTTATTCAATTAGGCCAGAACGGCTGAACAGATCTGATGAAATTTGGCACACAGACAGATTATAGTCTGGAGTAGTACATAGGCTTCCTATTAATCCGAAAAATACACACCAAAAGTCGCAGAAAACTGCTAAAATAACATAAAGGCTTCTTGTATCATACAAGATAATAAGACACCGTAATTTGAGGCCACTGAAACATTGCTCCGTTTCCTCAAGCGCTGAAAATAGTTCAGTACCAGCTAGAGACACATCACTCTGGCAAATGCTTTCTCAAACCGCTATTCTTCAACAGCGCAATTGACACTTTCTCGCTAGTATCGAGCGCGGATCCGATTCTGCAAAATCGATTACCAAATCGAGTTAACGCTAGGAGCTCTAGAAGGTCTGCTTTGGTTGACTTCAGTTGTGGTTTGCTGTCGTTTGCCCATCAGATTATCTTGTTTGATATCTCATTGTCTTTATAGAAACCAACTTGAAAATCCTTAAAGTCCCTTCAGGAAAGAGCTACCTCTCCAGCCAGCCAGTTACCTCTACTACTTTTTTTTATTTCATCTTTATTTTAGAAGCAAATCGTCATTTAAATGGTAATATAAATCGTATTACATGATAAATAAATATACCTCTAGTTTCCCATAAATTCAAATACAATATTTTTTAAGGTAGGTAAGTAAGTAGTTGGTCTCTGCCTACCCCTTTGGGATAAAGGCGTGAGTTTATGTATGTATGTAAGTAAGACATCGTTCAGGAAAGAGCTCTGAATCAAAAATTCCCACGGCTATCCGGTAAAGGTGTTTTATTCTTCTCGTGATTCCAAATTCTTCCATTTCAATTTGTCACTAAAATTGTACATATATGCTTTATTGCTTATTGATCGTTACTTCTGTGCGTTCGTTATCAAATATTGGTAGACGAATTGGATTTTATTAATTGTTTTATGGATTTAGCATAAATAATCGCATTCGACTAACGGTAATGGCTGATTTGATCTTTTTTTGTTTCGTTGCTAATTTGGTTGCTTATCTTTAATTATGAAGATACGTTGATTGGCTTGAGACAAACATCGGTTATTAATTATGTATTTCTGTTTAAAAAACTTCATTATAATGTAAAATTTCATCATAGCAACAACCTAGAGTAACACGTATATGAAAGCAGCAAAGTAGTTGCAATACGTTTATCACATTTTATGAATCAACCATGTCAAAGGAATAACACGGTTCTGCGAGAATTTTCACACTCGCCTGAAGAATTTACTCCGGTACATAGCGCAACAAAGTATACAAAGTAAGTACAATTATATTCCTTAGCTACACTTGAGTTGGTTTGTCTCTCATTAGTGATTTTCATAGTTCTGTGTAAAATATATCTGTCAAATAAATTGAGATAGTTTGCGTTTCTCTTATCAAACACAACGCTGAAATAAAACTATGGGTGGCTTTTTGAAATAGAACATTTCTAAAGACTAATATGAGAGTTAATATAAATTACTAGATGACCCCGTGAACTTTGTATCACCGACGTCAACCGTTTTTTTTTTCTTCTCATCGTTTAAGCCTTCCCTGGACTTCCACAAATATATAAAAACTACAATTAGCCAAATCGGCCCAGCCGTTCTCGAGTTTTAGTGAGACTAACGAACAGCAATTCATTTTTATATATAAGAGATAATGCAGCCTATACACGTTCCACTGTAGGGCACTCTTTCAGAGAGAGCGAGTACGGGCTTAATCACCACGCGTGCCCATTGTACGTTGGCAATTTCAAACGCTGAGCATGTGAACTCCTCAAGCACTTCAGATACTAAGGTTTCCTCACGATGTTTTCCTTCAAAATTAAACAGTATTCAAATTCCGCCTTTCTATCCGTTTATAGTTGAAGGGTGCAAGCGATTTCCATCTCGACTTTTCCGTTTCAGAGCAGAAAGAGAATCCGATTACTTGAAGTGGATATGTCCGTTCGTCTGTCACTGCACACATCCGGCGGATTACACGCGTACGCAGCTTTGCTTGATATTGCTCAATAGTATGTTAAGATAAAGTTAACTTATCTAAGTACGCTATGGGTACGGGTAAATTATTGATTTCTTAATTAGTTTGAGTAGTAGGATTAGTTTAAGCCATAGCAAACTCTGTATCTGCCTACCCCTCTGGGATACAGGCTTGAGTCTATGTAATGTGTATAGCATAAGACCTTCTTTCTTAGTGATTAAATGAAATCAATTTTGGTGTGTTCGGATTACTTTGGAATCTTACAATCCTGCGAATAAAATAATCATACCATTCCGCACTTAGCTAGAAACACATGCAAAGAAAGTAAAATATAAATGTCAAATAAAATTTGCCTGAGTACTTAGATAAAGGAAAAATTACTTCACATATTAATAACTTCTTAAAGTCAGTTTAAAACATAATAACCGGGAAGCAATGCCTTTGCGTAGCTACCCTTCGGCTTATCGCACGTGCATAGTTTTTCTCGACAATACATGAAAATGTGTAGTCAATTGCTTCTTGGCTTTAAATCCAGATTTCGTTACATATTTTAAAAGTTATAATATATAATAAAAGTCTATAGCGTGCTAAATTACGGGCTAATGATGTCGGTTTACTATTTTTACAACCGTAACGGAGCCTCTACATTTTTACGATAAACGTAACTTAATTTGACGCCTGGTGCAGTTAAATTACAGTTTACATTAGTTTTTGTCTTGGTTAAATAGAAAATTGGCAGGAGATTGGAGGAGAGAAATTGGCAAAAAAATGGCAGGAGAAAATTCCTTTTACAACCATTTTTTTCGAATATTCTACATATTTGAAAAAAAAACATTGACAAAAATCGAGAAAAATGAGTTTTTCTTAACATTGTCTATAATTTCTCCAGAACTGCCAAAAAATCACGCATAAAAAAAAACAAAAACTCACCTGGTCTTAAAAACAGCAGAGCACACGCACCAAACTGTTTAAATTCGTCTTGGCCGGCACCAAATACAGAAAAAAAAATTAAAATTTAAACTTCGAACACAATTCTTTTTTCTTTTCAAGAACACTTGTACCGCGTGTGGCCACAGTCCACCAGTGACGGCGCGCGCGCGACCAAATGCTAGGCGCGCAAATGTTCAAATGACGCGACGTACTCTAGGCACGAGGTTTATACGCGCCCGCGCAGACTGATTTGCACTTTCGCCTGGGAGCTGCGCGCAGAGGGTTGATAGGGTTGAGCTTCTGACTCCGCATCACTCACTCGTCCTTTCGTGGAGAGTGTGGAATGCCTTCCATCGTCTCGTCTTTCGCTAACGATATTGACAATAGTATAAAAAAAATTAAATAAAAATTAAAAACCGACTTCGAAACACTACAGCACTAAATAGTTAGAGATATTTTAAATAATTAGAAGTATGCATACATATAGGTATTGCAGAAGTATAATTTTAAGTCGGTGCCCAAAATATTTTCGTTATCGATTCCAAATTATACTTCTCCAATACCTACAAGTATATATACTTCTAATTATTTAAATTATTTCTAACTTTTTAGTGCTGTAGTGTTTCGAAGTTGGTGTTTATTTTATAGTTAATTTTTTTTTTTTCAATTTTTTATTGGTGGAGCGGGAGAAAAATAAACAAGACCCCTATAACAATCATTTACCCTACTTAATTCATTGCCTTAAAATTTAACGTTCTCAATTTCCATCTCCAAAAGTCTTCATCAAAACATCACCAAATTACTTTGGGACTACTTTTATGCAATTTTATGAAACATACGGATATTACCAAAGGACGGCCCCCATTAGTCCTTATTTACTGCGGTCTATTGAAGAGTACCGTTCTCAATCTCTGAAAGTCTTCATCAGATCTTCACCGTATTAAAATGGGACCAATGGGACGTTGTATCCCATTATAAAAAAAATTATAAAAAAATTGTCGAAATTGGTTAAGATTTGACGGAGTTATGGAGGAACAGAGCCAAAAAATATGTACGTGTCGAATTGATAACGTCCTCCTTTTTTCGGTTAAAAATACACTTCACATGGAATGATTTTTTTTCAGGCTGAAGAGTCATTCAAAGCCTCGCCTCACGCTAACCCTGTCATCACTTTAACCAACTAAACTTAACTACCAATTGACTTGGCCCTCTCCCAAGTCTATTATAAGTAGGTATATCACGTTTTTGTTGTCCAGATCACACACTTGTTATAAGCCACTATTTATGTAAGTACGGGTATTATGTACCTATAGTATTCAAGTATGATATATGTAAGTTTATTTTTATTATTTATTACGTATATGTATGTCTATTAACATTCGTATTTGCACCGATTACCCGTATCTATTTGTCCTTCGGCAAATTCTCCAATATGAGGTTGCCTGGAAGAAATTTCTATTAGCAATAAGGCCGCCAATTGTATCTTTTCTTTTGTCATTGCTGTTTCTGTAACATTTTTTCCGATATACAATAAATAATATCGTTATCTTCTTTTACCTAATTCGTTTGTGTGATAAATGACTATGGAAGCAAATATCGAGGAAAGACTTAACATTTTGTCAAAGATTTAGCTCAGTTAGAGCAAGAGAAAATTTATTGCTAAATCTTACGGAGTAGTAATCGAAGAGTCGAAAGGTCTTTTTAATGCTACGCACCTAATTCCTAATTTTAACAAGATTATATGCGAAGCCAAAGAGAAATTAACTCCTCTCACATTTACTTGCACACCGGAAACTGTTATGTACCACAGATTAAAAACTGAACTACATATTATGACGTCCTTCGGACCAAATGCCACTTCAGTATCGTCAACCCTAAATTCCAAACGTTTGTTTAATGATCGTCCTTGGCATATCCCGTCCTAGTTCTTTTTTATATTTCATAAGTTCAGCACTACCCCTCCATATATTCCACGACTCATTCTTCTTTTAGGGATGCGCTTTCCATTCGGCTAACATTATCTAAAGATAGAACCTCCTCCTCAGTTCCCTTGGGAACGCGAGACCTAATCAATCCACAAAGTTACAGTCTTTACGACACTAATTCAGGATGAATTCCTATCCTGGGATAGGGTTCTTGATTCCTTTATCATAATGATATTCTGTTGCTCTATCTCTTTCTCACACAATTTATAGTGCACGCAAACCGTGCAGTGTGCATTCAGTGACTAATGCATGTTGATGAAGCGAAAGAAGATTGTCCGGAAGTAATAGAAAGAAAGAAAGAAGACATGTATTTAAATTGTCACAGAAACACAAAGTAAACACAAAGGTACACAAACAAAATACACAAACGTCAAAAAAACAAAAATAAAAACAAAATAGTCGTGAAGAGAACATATGAGTCATATAGATTCGAAGGCAGCCGGGTACCATACAGTAATGGTACAGGCCTGAGTTTATGTATGTTTGCTTGTGTGGTTGACAGCATGTCAACATTTACATTTTTTTTCCAAAGTCAAACGTAACGCTGTTGAGTAAAGTACAAACATATAAAGTTCAACATACTGTCAACTGTACCTATATAAGTCATATATGGGTAAAAAAAAATGATTCAACAAAATGCCACGAACCAAGAAAAAAAAATGACCTTGAGAGTGTAGAGCCAAACAAGAACTCTATTAAAATTGACCTAAATGCGAAAACGTTTTTACTTAGTTTTCGTATTTAGGATTTTTTCGTTGACAAGAATAATTCAAGAGCTTGGGCCTTTACAACTAAATTAAAGGATTTATCAGAATAGATTGGGCCCATCCATATTCTATACGGTTTGGGTGTAACAAAATCCCCCTATCCTCACGAAAAGGGACTTCTACTCGCCAATACAAAAAACGATCACTATGGGAACGATTCCGACAAAAAAGTTACTACCACTTACGGCATCATAACTTCGCTTATAGGCAAAGATATAAAGAAATTCTGATTTTTTTCAATATCAAAATCCCCATAATAAAAGTAGCTAATACTAACGAATAGACAGGGCAACCAAATCAGACCAGCTTGGCTTCTAACTTACTGCCGGCACTAAACCGTCAGAGTGAGTGCTACTCCAGTTTCCAGTTTAGCATAGAATTAAAAGGACAATTTACTAAACCGTAACGTTATCTCATGGATTAAAATTAAAAAAACAAATACAAAGTAGATGGGTTCAGAGCAACAATAATAAATGTACCTAATTAAAAAATATTACGCCAAGCACTACTGTAAAATAAAAATGTATTAATTACATTATTAATTATAAATTAAATGAGGCATTTCATATCGCCAACTTAGTTTTAGTTGAGGAAGGCGCCACTTACAATTTACAATTACAATTAATTATACTTTTCACAATTACAAATTATTATACTTTATAGAAGCAATATACGTATTTGACCTGCTGACCACTAACAATAACGTTTGTTTCGTTTTCCTCGAAACGCTAAGGGTGCCCATCCCGTAATTTAATTTTCCCATTTTTCATGAGATTCTGGAATATTTTTCACTTTAGTAGAGTCGCATACGAAAGAGACAGCAAAGGGGAATACTAAGTAAGATTCTACCATCGTAAGCCTCCGCATCAAGGCTGACCGCGGTTTACTATCGTCTAATAGCTCCTGACCGGATGGCGGGAGTAAGCGACGGTAAGCGTGCGTGCGAAGGCGCTGCGATAATTACTCGATGTTCTTAACACTATACACTCATATAAATAGGGTTATTATACGAGGGTAAAGTGTTTTTATACTTTATCCTGGTTTTTGGGCTGCTAGAAGACATGTCATTTACAAATTTTGTTGAAGATAAAGTAGTATTTATTGCCTTATCAAAAAACTTTGGCCGTCGCATCTACGTAATGAGATGATTTATGCAACGTCCAGTAGCACTTTCACTCACACTAGATGGGTGAAGGGACCACTCGGACACTGCAGTGCCTCGGACATTGTTAGATGGAGTAGGCTTGCCCAGCACCTATACAATCATGCTTCTATATTACGCACACCAAATCCTGAACGAGACCAATCGTCTAATTGTCAAATTCCATACAAATTGCTCTCGCAAATGTCAGGATTTTTGCAAGGTTTGGTGAGCATAATTAAGCCCCTGACAGCATAGCGTTTCTGAATTGAAAATTTCACTAAGTAAATAGTTAACTATAGTGTAATTGAGAAACAATGCATCATAACTTTAGTGAGGGCCTGGAGATCTGTCACACAGGATCTTTCCTAGTATGGACGCCAGCCTCTCACATAGGAATAAGTCCTGATTACTCCAATTATTGTACCTACTAAGTTCTGATACCTCTGTGAGAAGGACATAAATGAAATTACGTACTTACTACTAGTGTTGTCTCTTCGAATTTCTCAGAAAAGCGTGACAGAACGTTACTTAAGTATTTACTTGGTAAATTTCTCAGTTCAGAAACCGGCCTTTAGTCGGCCTAGCCCACAGGAAACACAAGTCAATACGAGCGGAGCCAACCAAGCCGCGGGTTCAGTGTTAATCCTTCAGTGTTAGCGTGTGGTATTGCTACAACAAATTCGCAGATGTACGTAACTTTGAATATAAACAAAGTCATAGGTAGGTACATGCCCACACTGGGAATCGAAGCTGGGTCTCCCGCTTCCGCCGCCACCGCTTATCCAAATACTACTTAAAACAATGTTATGATGTTACTATCTGACCGGAAAAAAGTTGTTTTGTCATATTTATTTATTTATTTTATTTATTTACGAATACATGGAAAACCAACAGCTCTAAACTATCTGAGTAACTTCTAAGTAATAACTGTAAGCTAATTACAGGTTTTCACTTATATACCACACATTAATACCAGTTTTGAAAAATCTTACGTAACCCACCACCGAAAATTTAACAGGTTTAACTAAATAACATTTCAATTCTTATACTATGGATCTGAATATAAACATGTGTCGTCTGCAAACTGAGACGTGAGAAGTGCTTTGATGGAGGATACACTAGAGTGAAAAATGTCAATGCGGTCATCGCGGCATATTTGATTGAATAGATTGGGAGCTCTAACTAAGTAAGAGTTATTTCTATAGTTAGTTCCACTGCTAGGCACAAATAGCGGAATATTGTGCCTAGAATTAAAATATTTGGTTCTTAGTCCAAGGCTACTTAGGAGCTGGGGGCAATCAATTTTACCTTGTAATATTTTTACCAAATAAGATACATCTGCTATGTCTCTGCGTAGTTTTAGAGGTAGGAGGTGCAACTTGACACACATTATATTGTAGGAAAGATCAGGGAGTCGAAATTTGTATTTTAAATGACGGAAAAATCTCCTTTGGATACGTTCGATCATTGCATTGTAGACCTCATAGCAGGGATTCCATATTTGGGAAGCATACTTAAGTGGCTTCGAACGTATGCGCAGTAAAGCACTTTTAGTGTTTTCATATTGGAAAACGGTTTGCATGCTCTCATTATTATGAATTAGCCAATGACCTATTCTCAGACTTACCGAATATACACAAAAAAAACTCATCAAAATCGGTGAAGTTGTTTCGGAGGAGTTCTATAACAAGTACTGTGACACGATAATTTTTTATATATTAGATATGATATGCCAAAAGGTAGTGGAGCAGCTGGTGCTGATCCGGGTCTATCCCGGACACAGACCCCGATTTTTTCAGACCCAGGGCAAAAAAATTCCATTGGCGCCTTAGGCTCCCTTTCTTTCCTTGCAAATTTTTGTCGGGATGGTGCGAGTTGGCAATGGGCAGGGAAATTTGGAGTGCAAAAGGAGGTTGTTGCTCAGACTGCTGAGCAAAAACTTGTCAGGACATATTAATCACAAATTTATTTCGAAGTAAAAAAGTTACATGTTTGTTAACATGCAATATTAATGGGACACATTACTGACCAACTAAAGAAAACCTAAATTTCAGATCATCGATGTTCTGATAATGTAATTCATAATATCGTCACTTCGTTACGTATGCAGTGATAAGCGACAATCTATAATATGAAACTAAGCTCATTCTAACATGCAAGATCCGTCAAAATTTATAGTGCCCGCGACTTCGTTCGCGTGGTAATTTTGATGTATATTTTTCCAGGATAAGAAAAAAAGTGCTAATCCAGACTATAATCTATCTCTGTGCAAAATTTCATCGGGATCCGTTCAGCCGGTTTTGCGTGAAAGAGTTACAAACATCCATCCATCCATACATACATACAAACTTTCGCGTTTATAATATTAGTAAAGATTATACGCCATCCGAATACGGAGAGATAGTATAACAAAATCAATTGATCGACTTTTTTGTTAAACGCTTACATAACTTAAACGCTCCATCAATACCATCCGGCGTTAGCCTCAACAGAAAAAAAACAATTTTCCACTCACATATTTTTCAATTAATTATTTTCGATTGGAGCTAAACGCCGTACCATTTATGCAAGCTCATCGATGTAGAAAAAGTTCAAACACAAAATACATGCGATCTGAATTTGCACCTTTCTATTTAACATATGCATGAATGGACGTCCATTAAGTTTTGCGTAAGTTTAACTACATTAGATTAAAAGAATTAGTAACGCAGTTAAACTTGGAGTTAGACAAGTATGTGTCACATGTTAAGGTTTATCAGAAATCGGAAATAACCGATAATCGATGTACTAGTAAGAACACGGCCAATTGCGGGTTGGGCCACGCGCAGTGTAGGGTTCCGTAGAAGGAGGGTTTGTTTTATCTGCTTTACAGAACTGACAACTTCATCAAAGTAATTTTCAACAACATTTGTACGAAGTTTTCCTATTATAAGTTGGTCGTGGTGCCAAACTAGGAAACCCTGTGCTTCTTTCTATTTTTCGCTAACTTGTAAAACCTTCTTACCCGTGATAGTTATCCTTTAAAGTCCATTATATGTGCTAATGCCCTAAAGTTTATCACGTTTCTACATTAATCTCCTCAGTCCTGACCTTGATAATAACAATATAAATCTATTGTTATTTTCAAGGTCAGGGCTGAGGAGGTTGAACTGTTTAGCCGGGAGAGGGGGAACGCCCTACTCTTACAAAATTTTGCTCTTTAGAGCATAATATTTCGCAGATACAACTCTAACTTGAAAAATGGTTTTCCTGCATCCACAACCGAATAGAATAGATTTTTAAACGAACAATCCGATCATACCCCAGGCTATGGTGTTGGCGAGCGCCCGAAACCGGTGTGCGTGCATGCAACGATTAATGAATGTTGAGGAAGCGAAAGTGATCTGTCAGGATCATGGCAAGTGGCAGTCCCTGGTCTCTGCCTACTCCTCTGGGATACAGGCGTGATTTTATGTATGTATGTAATTTAGATGTAGGGAAGCCTAAAAATAATTTTAAACATTCTATCCTACAGTTTTTTCCATATGTAGATATATCTACGCCAAATTTCCACATTTCTAGTACTTATCGTCTCTGTGCTAAGCCGCTGGCCGACAGACGGACGGACATGGCGAAACTGAAATGGTTCCTTTTTGACTACGGAACTCTAAAAAGGTTCTAGAGTGGGGACTGCAAACTAGCAAGCGTAGGTCACCCCACCAGCCCACTGGATCGACGATCTGAGGCAGATTGCTGTTGCTAGATGATATAGACAGAAGCCGACGACAGACAGAATTGGCGTGGCGTGCCTAAGGAGAGGCCTACTTATGTCCAGTAGTGGACAAAATACATATATTTTTTTTACCTAGCCTCGTTTGTGTCCTACTGCTGGGCAAAGGCCTCCCCCAACTCAGACCAGATGTTTCTGTCTTGTGCCACCTCAGACCACTCCGGCATGTATCGGTCGAGGTAGTCTCGCCAACGTCTTCTTGGCCTACCTCTCCTGCGATGACCGCCTTGTGGCACCCATCCGGATAGGTGGACAAAATATGAATGCGAATAATTCAGCCAAACTAATTTTAACTTTAACAGTATTTAACGTCTGTTGCTGTGCTAGATATAGATTATGCAGCCTATATGCATACCAATATCCCAATGGGGCACAGGCCTTCTCTCAGAAAGAGAGAGCTAGATGTCTATTGAATAAATACATTATGTTGCAGAAAGGTCCGGTGATTCTTAAGAGGATTATTCTCCTCATCAATAAAAGATTTGATAATTACGTGACCAACTCGGAAATCGCAAAGAAAAACAGGTCTGTATACAAAAATTTTATAGAACCACTTGTAAGTGCTTATGTGCGTGTTTAATCCCGGATCAGAACTGCAATGGTGCAAGCAGGTAGGTAATAAATGCAAATCCCCGAAGACTCGGTCTCACGCTAAGCTGCGCCGTTTATCAAAAACCTTTGTTACGTGACACGACAATGTTTCGCGAAAAATATGATTTCTTACGAAAAGGTGGCTGTCGCTTTTACATGTAAAATAACTGTTGTAGGGTTTTGGGTTCAGTACTCGCCAAAGCAAATGCGCTATATTCACTGGAAGGTACAGTAGTCAGCCTGTCAACCTTAACTTTTTTGGTGTAAAGTCGCCCTTAACGAAGCTGATTGATTGCACGTATGTAAAGTTGTAGCGGTGGTAGCCTAGTGGGTAGAACATTGGACTCGGAAGCGGGAGACCCAGGTTCGATTTCCAGTGCGGGCATGTACCTATGACTTTTCTTTCTATGTTATGTACATTTGTGAAGTTATAGTAGCAATACTACTCGCTAACCGTGAAGGAAAACATCGTGAGGAAACCTGGGTGTCTGAGCTATTCACATACCACAGCGCTTTAAATCGCCAATCCGCGGTGGGCACGCGTGGTGATTAAGCCCATGCTCTCTCTCTGAGAGAAGGCCTGTGCCCTACAGTGGGACTGCTTATGTTGTAAAGTTGCTGCCTGTACATTCGAATCTATATTAGTAATATAATGTAAGTAAACCTTATGCTTTTAGAATAAGTACGATTAAAGCCCAACAGTATTGGAAATTCCATGTCCACAAGTTCAAGAATTGGAAGAAAAATACAAATCTTTTTTTTTTTTTTTTTACTTTATCCTGTACTTAATAATTTTTATTTTCGTAGTACATACCAATTATAAGACTAGGAATTGCAAATTATTTTACATAAATTGCATCGATAACAAACTGAATTATTAAAATATTTGAATAAGCAGCTCTAAGACAACTTTCATCTCTGATGATTGACGCCATGTAACTTTTTCATCCGCATCACCCTATAAAAATGAAAACTGCTAATAAATTCAAAAAGGAATTACGAAATTATGTCATACTTCTTTAATTTGTAATTTTCATATTTTTCTCGAGATAGAAGCTTAGTTCTTTATAAATCGGAGAGGAAGCGGGGCCAGAACAAGTGGGCGCTTTCATCATTGCAAAATATTCGCATAAAATTCATTGGTGCAAACAACAGCTGGTCAACCTTTACATTTTTGTTACAAAGTTACACGTACAAAGGTTGATCCTCTCGACTGCACACCAAAGAAATGCATCCTGACAGCAAAAGTTGTGACGCGACAGACAACAGGTTATTCTCTGCCTTTTGCCAACAAAAAAGACCAGCTGTTTTCATTTAATTATCATGGATAATAGCAGCTATTTATGTTACGTTTCATTAATGAAAAGAACTGCCGTGTCATCGCCGCGCCGATGATAATAGCTCGCAAAAACCGAGTTCACTTCGCGCCCCATTCATGGACCGTCACTTTCGTTCAGTCTCCATTAGCTACAATTAAAGTTGAAAAACTATTGGTATTTTATTCCTACATTGTTTTCCGCATGTGTCCACTCTTCCACAACCCCATAATCAAAGGCGTTCAAACATTGTTTCGCATGACTCTTGTCGAAAAACATTTTACTGTCACATGTCGGGTTTGGAAACATAGGGATTACAATCAGTTTTTCGAATATCAATGTACAATGTTAGCCCCTGCCTTATAGACGAGTTTGTACTGGAAAAATAGGCAACGAAAAATCTCATCTCCATCCATCTTTCTCAAATCATCTTGGCCGGCTTACGCCAACTCTTTTCAGCATATCTATCAGTTTATCCGTGGGTAAGCTCTATCCAGAGAACAAGTACAAAAACATCTTGCACCATAGCGTTTGATGAGCAATCAATGGACACATTGTATGACTGACAACCCTGTCAATTACCTATTAATCTGTCTATTCCTGGATAAGTATTTATCTATTTACTCACTTATTCAGTGACTTGGTGCAAGTCGCGGTTAATTGGAAATAAATAACTGTTGTAGGTATTAGAGCCATTTCTTTAAAACTGAGTGCAGAAAGCTATGTAGAGTCGATAGACAATCAAAATTTACTTTTGTTTGTTTCAAAGTTGCCCATTATATAACTGAGTAGAGATGACGTAGGTATAGGCAGGTAAAAGAGAGGTAAGTTTAAATTACGTTAAAAATAGTTATTTGTTATGCAAGGCTGCAAAGTAAATTTTTGGCGCGAGTACCTTGTATTGAAACCTGAGCAAGCGAAGGATTCTAGGATTGAGCCACGAGCGAAGCGAGTGGTTCAAATATAGAATCCTGAGCGTAGCGAGGGTTTCAAAGGTACGAGACGCTAAATAACTTTGCTGCCGAGCGCAACACACAACTTTTCACCTCACTAAAGCGAGGAAAATGTTAGGTGCAAGAAAAACAGTTTTAATAAATATTAAATTACTGTTAATTTATATCTTCGTCGCTGCTAGCTTCGCTCATATTTTATGATTTCTTTCGATTTTATCAAAAAACAAACCAAAATAATGGAAGTAAAGTGAATTCAATAAAGAGAAGAAAATTTTAAAGTTTTTTTTTTTAAATCAAATTTTCTTGCCGGCCAGTGCGATTCTTTAAATGAGGCTGGCGCATGACATGAAATAAGTATTTGCATTTCAATCATCAATGGACTGGCTGCAGAGAATATAAACTATTACGAAACCAATGAGGTTCTATATATATGTAATTTATTGTACGAAACCTTTATTGAATAAAAATATTCGAATTTTAAAAACACTTTCCACGCTAGCGGATAAAGTGCGATTTTCCACGCAGATTTCGAATGATAAACAGAGCTTTTACAAGCTAGTGAGGTGAAAAAATCTTTATTTTAAGGACACAATAGGTAATTCCAGACTTAGTTGTGACACGGCCGGAAGAAAGTGCCTCAAGTTCCGACTCCATGGATAGCTACAATTATAAAGAATTATCATACACCGTGTGTTTATTTTATTTTATTTTTGCCAATATTTAAACTATTTACTGGTGATATTACTATGTCTTTTATGCAGCGAAGCATTGAATTGTTTGCGATGGTCAGATGAATGGAATTCCATCGGTTAATGATACTTTTTTTTTAATTAATTTAACTGGCGATTGCCGT
The DNA here is from genome assembly GCA_963969515.1 of Yponomeuta evonymella. NCBI lineage: Eukaryota > Metazoa > Arthropoda > Insecta > Lepidoptera > Yponomeutidae > Yponomeuta > Yponomeuta evonymella. The sequence goes on from OZ018354.1 coordinate 6,169,704, forward strand.
AGCTTATTGATCGTGTAAGTAATAGTTTGAATTCCTTGGCATTGGATTATATGGAAATCCTGACAATCTAATTGGAATGTAGTCTCAACAGCTTCACAAGAACCACCTCTACCGATAAGTCCTTCTTTCTTAATCTTAAATAACATAACATAACATAAACACACGCCTGTATCCCAGAGGGACAGCCACTTGCTACGATCCTGACAGATCACTTTCGCTTCCTCAACATTCATTAGTCGTTGCATGCACGCACGACGGTTTCGGGTACTTTTTATCTTGCCCTTTGCTAATACATCCCCTACTTGGTCGAAGTATGTCCGTCTGGGTCGTCCTTTACAGCCCCTTCCATCCTTTCTTCCATCTTAAATATGAAATCTGGAATCAAACTTACGAGCTCAGTGTCGAATTAACCACTAAAACAATAATGTAAATGCGACACAACCATGCTAGCTCTACACGTAATATTAATAGTAATAATAACTTCCACGCAACTAAATCACTTGTCCTGGTCCCAAACTTGTGCTATAGTAACCAGCCAAGGACATCACAAACATGGAAACACACCCAGACTGAGGCCCTTCGTACAAATCAAGTACGGGGGAATCGAACCTCGGTTTTAGTAGTCAGCGTAGACTAGACCAACGAGGCGTCCAAAACATTCTATTAGAAGTTAAAACTTACCAACGACCCAATCACTTCACGAACATCCCAAACTTGAGCTTCGTTTCGAATATAAACCCGTACGCGAAGACATAGATGATACAGATCGAGGTAACGCTGCCGACGAGGCGTATGAACCAAATGCAGCTCTGATCCCGGTACACAGGCCTTGGACGCATTCGTTTCTTCGCCACAGGTGCCGGTTCAGCGTGCTCGAACGCTCTGTGGACGCAATCGCCGAAGCTCGGCGGTATCCTGGAACGCGAAAAGTACTTAATGCCTTTCACACACATCAGAAGATTTTGAACCGAGTTTCTAGCAGTTTCGGAGGAGTTCGATAAAAAACACTCTTATCGAACACTATTTTCGAAGTCGTCCGAAACTGCTAGAAACGCGATTTTTATATACTCGACGACTCGGCGAACGTTGTTTTGCCATACTAATTAGCCTGCGGCCTATTCACCGACCTACCAATTATACACAAAATAATTCATAAAAATCAGTGAAGCTGTTTCGGAGGACTTCGATAACAAACACTGTGACACGAGATTATTATAATATATTATATTAATCTAATGCAAAGCAACCTAAGTATATGCAAAAAGGGCTACGATGACATTAAAGATTATTTAGATGACAAATATGTCTGGAATTAAGGCCAGTTTAATGTATGAGTTCTGGATTTTAGAATAATAATTACCTATATTTTAAACTCTGCTAATTGAAGGCTAAACATGAAAAGCCTATGTTTTGAGTGTTTTTTTTGTCCATTTTTTCTCCAAAATTATCTACATTTCGAAATCGACACAAAGTTTAACTTGTAACGTTCATTTAGTCGCAGTGTCTGTGCTACTTTGAATAAAAACATTTTCATAAATTTCGTAGATTTTTTTATGTCAGCGCTTCAAATCGCCAATAAGCAGTCGGCACGCATGGTGTTTATTCACGCTCTACGAGAAGGCCTCATAATAGGATGTATCAGGGTGTTACGAAATCCATGTAGGTACATCGGGACGTTCCACTAGTCTATTCACTTTTACAATGGGGAAAGCTTTAGAATCGCGAAAATAGCATCAGCTGTCCCAAACATTTTTATGCCGCAAATGGTAAGATCAAAATCGATTCAAGGTCGCTCAGCGTGCTATAGAACGGGCTATGAGAAATGAGACAATCCGTCAAAGAACTACGGTGACTGACATAGCCTATAAGATTAGCAAGCTGAAGTGGCAGTGGGCTGGTCACATATGCCGAAGAACCGACGGTCGGTGGGGTGCAAAAGTTCTCGAGTGGAGACCACAAAGTGGCAAACGCAGCGTGGGTCATCCACCAGCTGGACCGGGGATCTTATGCAGATTGCTGGCAGTGGCTGGATGTGGCTGGCCGAGGACAGAAGGAAGTGGCCTTGGGGATGGCCTATGTCCAGCAGTGGACGAGTATGGGCTGATTGACAGATTGATAAAAGAGGTAAATGCGTAAGGATCAATTGAATTTCGTTTCGCGATTTCGAAATTTCCCCGAAGTAAAAGTGGTTCGTATTGATGAGTAGTGATTATGATCTACGGATCTGAAACGTGAACACTGACGGCGGGACTGGTCCTTCCAAGTCGCTCAGCGTGCTATGGAACGGGCTATGCTCGGGGTCTCTTTGATGGATCACATCAGAAATGAGACAATCCGCCAAAGAACCTATAGAACCATAAGATTAGGAAGCTGAAGTGGCAGTGGGCTGGTCACATATGCCGAAGAACCGATAGTCGATGGGGTGCAAAGGTTCTCGAGTGGAGACCACGAGCTGGCAAGCGCAGCGTGAGTCGCCCACCGGCTAGCTGGACCGACGATCTGAGACAGATTGCTGGCAGTAGCTGGATGCGGATTGCTGAGGATAGAGAGAAGTGGCGTGCTTTGGGGGAGGCCTATGTACAGCAGTGGACGAATACGGACTGATTGATTGATTGATTGATTGATTGGCTGATCAGTAGAGCCCTCGCGATGTATGTATGAAGATTGTGTTACACCCGGCTGCTTATGTTAAGCTAAGCTTAAGCTTCAATTACCAAGGGCAGGGTGACATATTAATTCTTCTCGCTTCGTCAAATTGCCTCGTAGTATGGACGGCTACTGTGTAGACTGGTGTGATTCTGTGAAGATATAACTTCTATTATAGGTACCTACATAATGCTTCTGGGTCGGTCAGTCAGTCAGTCAGTCAGTGAGTGAGTGACAAAATTAAGAAATTTTGACTAGTTATAATTCTTAAACGACTGGTTTAAATTGAATGCAATTTGAAACATACCCTGTTTATACAATGCCTGCCTGGTTACTGAAAATTCAGGCTTCTAGTTTTATCCACAACGAAGTTATAGGGGATCGAAAATGGACTGAACTGCTTCGAGAAAAGGATGGTATGGCCATGCCGCTTTTTTGCTCGACTTGGCGGGAGCACTGCCGTGCCCCCAGATTATTGTTAATAAAACGAAGAAGAATAATAATAAACCAGAGTAGGTAACCCTGTAGTCAGGCTCCGTAAAAAAAACTGCAGTAAACTCGCGATGCGAATTGGCAACGTAGAAAACTACGACACGAATGGCTGCGATGGGATTTCGTGCAGCAAGTGAAGTGACATGGATAGTAAAAAGAAGTGCTCACTTCTGTTATTGCTAAGAAGATACAGGAAAAAGAAACAAAAAAACATTTTGGGTTCATGTGTACGCCCATGCGAATAGGTACGTCGCGCGAACTTGCAGATTTTCAGGATGTGACGTCGCATCGCAGTTTTGTCTACGGGCCCTCACTCCGTCAAGTCAAAACGCAGTGTTAGCTAATTATGTAATTTTAAAACTTCTGATAGGTACCTAAGCTTAGGGTAGCGGCATTGCGTACGGAGGAACGGGTTTGAAAAACTCTTAAGCAGTATTCTATTCTTCATATCTGAAATACAATTTTTTGTGTATCTGGATTTGTACCTGAAACACTTACCTTGTGTTTGTACCTGAAATACTTACAAGACTATAGTTGTTTTGTTTATTGACTCGCCCATGTTCCGTCAAAGTAGAACCTGAAATAAAAAATATTATATTAACAAGTATTATTATTATTCTCCATAGAGCTCAACGACGTCTTAATAGTTATTTGTTATGCAAGGCTGCAAAGTTAATTTTTGGCGCGAGTACCTTGTATTGAAACCTGAGCAAGCGAGATTCTAGGATTGAGCCACGAGCGAAGCGAGTGGTTCAAATATAGAATCCTGAGCGTAGCGAGGGTTTCAAAGGTACGAGACGCTAAATAACTTTGCTGGCGAGCGCAACACACAACTTTTCACCTCACTAAAGCGAGGAAAATGTTAGGTGCAAGAAAAACAGTTTTAATAAGTATTTGCATTTCAATCATCAATGGACTGGCTGCAGAGAATATAAACTATTACGAAACCAATGAGGTTCTATATATATGTAATTTATTGTACGAAACCTTTATTGAATAAAAATATTCGAATTTTAAAAACACTTTCCACGCTAGCGGATAAAGTGCGATTTTCCACGCAGATTTCGAATGATAAACAGAGCTTTTACCAGCTAGTGAGGTGAAAAATATTTCTCTATATAAGTGGAGAGTTATAACTGGGCTTCTGTATTTCTAAAGTTTCTGTTATTCATTGTTATGTGCTGCTAGTCTTCCTAATATTAAATAAAATAAATAAAATTACTGCGATTGACTGATAGAAAATGCTTATGGCATTAAGTCCGTCGAATTGTACGATTTTTTTTAAGTGCAATAAATAAATAAATAAATTATTAATACATACGTCTATTGCACATAAGTAAAATTACAATGGCAATGTATTGGAATAATAATCCTAATTATTTACCACATCAGACACTAAAGCCGACTTGCACCAGTTGCACCACATTTTAAATGTAAGTGACATCACGCCATTGAAATCAACTTTTGTATGAAGAATTTTGGTTAAATGCTGTTTAAGCCACAATTAAGAAAGTGGTGCAAGTCGGCCTATGATTGGATTTTCATTTGAAATGGTTTTGCAGTAAATTAGTACAAAAACAAAGCATGCGAAAGTGCTGGTGGCGTAGACAAATACCTACATAGACCAGACAGGTATATAGGTACTTCTAATATTTTCAGTAAAACACTTCAGTAAGTACCTATATTTATTATTATTACTTATCAGTACCTATAGTTATTATTAATGCTCATAATAAGTTGTCTATGTGTAAAATGTGCATTGCCGTTACAGGGCTCACATTGAGGTAGCCCTCCTCCTGTGGACCCAAACTAGGTTACCGCAGAAAAAAGGGAAACGGTCGTCAGAAATTAGAAACTTTTCGTCCCACCCACGTCCCACCGTCATCTTCATTTTGAATGCCATAATTTTGTGGCGCCTGTCAAAGGCGCCACAAAATTATGGCGGATGCTAAAGCAGGTCCCGGGAATGTATTAAGAATGATGTGGGCGCATAAAGCAAAATGAAATTGAAAATTGACTTACTTCCTTCGCAGGTCGAATCGTAAGTTGTACGGCGACATATATTTCACACACCGAAAGTAAACGTACGTGAAGAATATGACCAGTATCGTCACGAAAGAGACGAACTCTAGGATCCAAATGGGTTTCGTGAATGGGGAGTCAACTTTCATTATGTTGTACTAGTGCTCTCAATCGAAAACACAGATTAAAAAGAAAAAAAGACAAGTCTTTCAAGATCTAAAATACAAAAATAAATAGGCTTGACACTGACAAAGTCGTCAAAATCGTTCGTGAAAATTCTTAGATAAAAAAACCTAATCTGTGTTAAAAATAGGTCAATCGAAAAAGAACCCTCATCGAAAAGTTCGTGGTGTGGGAGTATGAGAAGATAATCGTCCTCTTCGTCTAAAACATGAGTGGGACAAGGACAAGCGTTTATGCTGTGTGGAAGTAGTTAATTTATAATGCAGCCTATACGAGTACACGTGCCACTGTAGGGCACATGTCTTCTCGCAGAGAGAGAGAATAGGGGCTTAATAATTTAATTACAAATTACTTTTTCTTTTTAATTTTTCCTTTACTTGTAGCATAAGATTACTTGCCAAATATCATAGTTCTAGGTCAAAAGTAGGTACCCTATAAATTTTAATTCCCTTGAGTGTTGATATATTTTATACGTTTTTTGCGGCATAAACAGCCGTTTCTTTGTTTGCGTTAACTTCGAAGCTTTTATTTAAGGATTTTTTTACAGCCTCAAGAGACTGTAGACAGAACACCTTTACGCGTTCCCGAGATAAAGGTAGAAGATAAAAGGAGATAAAAGGACGGACGGACAGATAACAAAGTGATCCTATAAGAGTTCCGTTTTTTTCCTTTTGAGGTACGGGGATTTGCCCGATTTGCCCGTATGGGAGGTCCGGGCCTGGAATTAATTACATTTGGAGTTACATTTGGCGAATCGGCCCTTGCATTGTATTGCATAGTAATATGACGGGATCCGCTGTCGACTGTAATTTAAAACTTCAAAATTTACTTTATTGTTACCTTTTAATAGTTTAAAAAAATGTTAAAAGAGTGCGAAACTGCCACACAGTTTGGCGAATAATTTATAAAATTTAAAACTTTGCGATTTTGTATCGTCAGTCAGTAAATAAATAAAAAATAAAAAAAAACTAATCTGTAAAGATCGAACAGCTTTCGACTGTAGTGAAATCCGACTGGAACAGGTTATTAACGCCACCTACAGACAGTAAGTAAACTAGTTATTCTTGCTACTCCTCAATAGATGTCGCTGTTAAACGAGTATGTCACCTAAGCATAAGGAAAAACTTTATTAATTACTGGCAACACAAAGCCAGTTAAACTGTCAAGCAATGGCACGTCACTTCAATCAGCTGTTGTGCACAGATCATATAGTATTACTGTTGTGGAAATGACAAATTAATTTTCACTGACTTTAATGGGTATTACGAAAAGAATCCCCGTGTTTTATCAAAATGCATGATAATTTTATCGAATATGGCAATAGACCGTCGAGAGTTTGTCTGATAAAGCATACCAAACTTAAGTTAGAGACCATTGCGAAGTGTCAACGTAGGTTATGTTTCGTGTAACAAATATTAGATTTACTGTGCAAAAAACATACAATCTGTGAGTGTATCTTGTCATTTAGCCGAAGAGTATTGAATAAGGGTGGTGTGAACTATGAACTAACGGACGTTATGTATGAATACCACGATATAGATGATAATAAAATGAGGGGCACATTGCGAGATTGGCGCAAAGCGCTGCGGACTCCTGCTACGTACAGAGTGGGCAACGCTGTGCGGATTCAACCTCAGTTCGTTTTGCTGATCATAATGGTTGGCTGTTTACTTCTAATCTTGTTTTACTACAACTTATGGACAGGACCTTCCGAGGCAGCTCACCCTAATAAGTGGTATGACTCTGTAAGGGTGTACAATAAAACATATCCGCTCACCGTGCCGCTTAAAGCTGATGAGCTAGTCACATTCCGTATCGGCCTTGTTGCTGATCTAGACACAAACTCGAAGAGTTTAGTTTCCCCACAAACCTTCAATAGTTATTTAAAGAAGGGGTTCCTTAGTTATCATACAGGGAGTCAGGAAGTGAGAGTAACATGGGACAATGGGCCTGGTACTCCACTGACATCTGCATATTCTCACAAAGGACGGGGAATGGAACTGTCGGAGCTGATTGTCTTCGATGGAAGACTGTTGACATTTGATGATAGATCAGGAATTGTGAGTATTCTACACTTACTTTAAATTTCTTAAGATAGACCGTACAAAGAATACCCTTGTAATAAAAAAAATTAACAGTTTCACTCTCCCTGTCATACCTTTTCTGTGGGGGACAGTGTTGCCAGTAGCAGATAGTCAAATGTAACACGAGGCAGATCAAAAAGTAACATTTTGTCGAGAAAAGTAACATAACCTTTTTTTTATTTTGGGAACGGACACAATACTTATCACACAAAAAGTTAAATAAGTTTCTTGTCCCTTTTGTTAAACTTCGAAAAAATCTTAATAATTGTTGATCGAATAATCGACCCGCGATGCTGAAAAAGAAAAGAAACATACAATCAATGTGTGTCTAATATACCAACCAATTTAAGAATGTCAATACTACAACCTGCTTTGTCATCAATGAATATAAAAAACGCCATCGCCAATCCGCCTGCCAAGCGTGGCGGTTATGGCAAAACACCTCATGGTTATGAAAACCACGAAGGAGGCCTGTGTCCGGCAGTGGGCTTCGAATGGCTGATGATGATGATATTATATTAATGGAGAAAGGTTAGCTAACGTCCAAATACCCATATACATTTAATTTTTCTTTAATCAATTGTAAATTCACTGTCATTCACATAGACAATGATAGAGAAGTTGCAGATTTATTGACACAAAAAAGTCATTTTAGCTTAATATGGCTGAGTATTTCAGGGAAAGTTAATTTGAACTGGTGGAACCTGGAAAAAAAGCGTTTATATTAGCATCGTAGTCATGAAAAATTGTTACTTAAAACATTTTAAGGTTTAAAGAATATTGTGAAAATTATTAGTAGTCAGTACCGTCACCACTCATACTATATGTTATTTTTGGATGCATCATTGCTTTCGAAAGAAGAAATGGTTGCAGTGTTTAGCCTATTCCTGTTTTCACATTTTATTAATTTAAGTTGACTGAAAATCCGTTCCACGCTTGCATTTGAAAAAGGCAACACAAGCAAAACCCGATAACCTTTTTTAAATTTGGAAATAACGAAGTACTAGTCAAATCCTTCAACTTCAAAATTTGTCTCCAATATTCTTCAACATTTTTAAACAAGTCTAAGTCGTTATGGTCGAGGACTGCATGCTTTTTCCATTCTTTTTGTTGCTCCACATCATTATCATCATCTTGAATGTTTGGGAATCTCTTCACCACGCTAGATAAATCTTTTATTTCAATTTTTTGTGCTACGCTTGGTTCAATGACTATAATACACAACAACACAAACTTCGAAGAAAGTATCGAGTCGAATGATCGATTCGCTGCTAGTCACCTCTCACTTGCTCGCACGCCTAAGTAACCGGGATGGAAGATTGATAAATACACGCGAGTGAGTGAATATGCGGTACGACGAAGTCGACAGATTTTCGCTCTGCTCCGACGTCGCATCAGTCAGTCCACAAAATCAAGTCCGCCAATATGACGAACAAAAAAAATATAATTCTTGGATGCGTTCCGATTTACAATATTTTTTTGTTTGCTGAAAAATCTAAAAAGTAACACAAAAGTAACATATTGAGTCGTGTAACACGGAGGTAACATAAGAGGGTCAAAAGTAACGTAAAATGTTACATTTGTAACATTCTGGCAACGCTGGTGGGGGACATAAAATCTGTTAAAGTTGTAGTATATAAAAAATTGTAAAATGACAAATAGGAACTTTCGCATTTTAAATATAACCCTGTTTTGTGTTTTCTTAAGGTGTAGTTTGTGTTTCATCAATTTATTACCATTCCCACCCACCTATAGATGTTTTGAGAACTGAAATGTTATAGTAAGAAAGATAAAGATAATACCTATGTTTTGACATCACTGAAATAGGTACCTGTACTCAGTACTTGAAATTTATTTCATTGAAAATTTCCCTGACATTCATAACCGTAGGAAATAACCAGTGCTCTCTAAAATTTTCCAGGTATATGAAGTGATAAACGACAAAGTTGTGCCCTGGGTAATTCTGGTGGATGGTGATGGGCAATCGGAGAAGGGATTCAAGTCTGAATGGGCCACCGTTAAGGACGAGATACTCTATGTAGGGTCAATGGGCAAGGAATGGACCACCAGCACAGGGCAGTATTTCAGTAACGATCCCATGTGGATGAAGGCTATCAACATACATGGAGAGGTACTAAGATTGGTTTTACGAGTTCTTCAAATTATACCCCTGTTTAACAGTATAATTATTTCATTTCTGAGATTCACATTAGGAGTCTGCTTGTGCATCCAGTTTATTTATGAGTCAATAATAAAATTATGACGCAATTAAAATTGTAATTAAGACTGTTCAACTCTGATTTAAATAGATCTTAATTGTTCCATTGGATGGTGAACAAAATATTTTGTTTTTAAAAACTAACAAAACAAAACAATATAAACTCTCACTTGGATCCCAGAGGGGTAGGCAGAGACCAGGGTCTGCCACAAAAAACTACATAAGTTAAATTTGACTTTTGATGAACAGGCAACAACACTGTCTGCCATTATGTTCTTTAGATTACGTCTGCCATGACGTCACACAACTTGAAAGCAACCATTGGCTATTCGGGAAACATGGATTAACAGTTCTTGATAGTGGACAAGAGGGGAACTATTATGTATTCATCATCATCATCATCAGCCCTTTGACGTCCACTGCAGGACATAGGCCTCCCTCATGGTTTTCACAACCATTGTTATGTATTGCTTTTATAAAATTATCCCTAGAGCGCATCCCTACACTGAATGTTTCAGATTACCGATATGGTCAATCTAATTTTTTATTTGACGATTATGTTTTAATTATTTTTTTGTTCATTCACACATTGCCTTGTCATTATCGAATGTTTTTATTTTATTTATGGCATTATCACTACGATAAGTTTGCGTGATCGCTGTGTATGGCGCTAAAACATGATACAGGGGACACTGAAGCAAATTGATCGTAGTCAATCAATCAGAAATCAATAATTTATTTCAACGTAAAGAATTTTCATTCTGTTTGCTGAATGTCTATTTACTATGTTATTCGCTGCCTTGGGGCCGTATTTGTAATGGAGAAAAAGGCAGCGGAAAAGGAAAAAAAAGTAGTTGCTGTAGAGGTCAGAGAGTTCAGTGAAAAGACCATAAGTGACAATAGGCTACATGCTTACAAAAAGAGTTTTGTGACGACTATAGTGGAAAACGTTTTCTAATTAGAAGTAAAGCTTTTTTTTAAGTTTGATATGAGTCGAGTAGCGTATTGTAATTTTAGCAAATTCATGTAATATACTAGTTGGCACAAATCAACATTGATTAAAAAAATATATATTCATTTTAGTGATCTGTCAGGATCGTGGCAGATGTACCCCTCTGGGATAGAGGCGTGAGTTTATGTATGTATGTACTTATGTAAAAATTATTCCCTATAGTACTTGGCGTAACGAACTAAACATGTCGATTTAATTTGATTGATTTGAAACGCCGATAATTCTCTTTACAAATGGTGTGATGTCACTATGATGTGATAATGTTTGTAAATATGCGAATCGCCATGGTCATATCCTATGGGTTAGTTTGCAAGCTATGTGACGTTATGGCAGAAATGATCATAAAACATCATTTGAGCGTATTTATGTCCTCATAAAAAGTTGAATTTAAAATTTAAGTTATGTAGTTTAGAAAACCTCGAAAAAACGCAATTTTTTAGGGTCTAATTGAACATTTATTGACAACTTAAGATATATTATTAAAAAAGCTTCAACAGCGAATTTAGTGTGCCAAATAAAACTGATACTTATATTCAAGTTTGTAACTCATTTCAGGTGCAGCATCTAAGCTGGATTAACCAGTATAAGGCAATCCGCAGCGCCATAGGCATCAAATGGCCTGGTTACATGATCCACGAGTCAGGTGTCTGGTCGTCGGTCACTGAGAAATGGTACTTCCTTCCTCGCCGCTGCAGTACGGAGAAATATAATGAGACGATGGACGAGTTGAAGGGATGCAACGTGCTGATCACAGCGGATAGTTTATTTAGCAATGTACGTTCGGTTGAGGTACGTTCTGCTTGCTAGCTCAGAATTTCACTATCTGCAAACAGTCAATTTCTAATTATTCTTTTTTTTTGCACTAACCCGTGTTGAGGACAATTTTAAAAAACCTATTTAGAGATCTATTTAGATTGGCACGGTTAGCCAGAGGTCGCGGGTTCAAGTCCCGACATGGGTGGAATTTTTAGCCTCTAAATAGGTTTTTAAAGTCAATATGTAGTACATCTGAAAAAAAAAATTGGTTTTCTTCGATTACAAACTTAAGGCTAAGCTACGACTCGCCGCTCTCAGCGGCAGGTTCGCGGGAATTTAACAAAAAAGATACATACATACATAAACTCACGCCTGTATTCCAGAGGGGTACGCAGAGACCAGGGACTGCCACTTGCCGCGATCCTGACAGATCACTAACAAAAAGGCGGCGCCCATGGCTTATGTGGTTTACGAGTCTCCTCATAAGCCCGCCCAGTAAACCAGAGACAGGCTTAATACTACTTGGTGGGTTTCTGCACCACATGCTGTAACGTGACCCCGATTGTGTCTCACTGCTGGGCAAAGGCCTCCCCTTTTGTTCTCCACGCCTCCCTGATCGTAGCCACCTTTTGCCAACCCGGTAGAGAGTAGTGAGGTCGTCCCGCCATCTCCGCCTGGGTCGTCCGCGTTTGTGATACCCCTCGCATAGAACCCAGTCAGTGGCTATATTTGCCTACCTGTCTGGGCCCATACGGCTCACGTGGCCCGCCCAATTCCACTTCAGCTTAGCGGTCCCAGCTCCATCGTGTTTCGGATTTTGTCAATCCTCTTTCCACCAAGTAGACACAGCCTTTAAATGTATCTTTTTTTCTGGTGTGTGCAATAAAGTGTTCTAATCTAATCTATAGTGCGCTCCATGCCCGCTGACAAACCTTGAGTCTGGACTTCTGAAGTTTGGTCAAAGACCAGGTCTGAGAACCGTAAGTTAGGATAAATATTTACAAATTTGGATTGGCAATTTCAAGCGCTGAGGTACGAGTATGTGAATACCTCAGACACTCAGGTTCCTTCACAGTTAGCGAGTGGTACTGCTACTACAAGTTCACAAATGTACGTAACTTGGAAAACAAAGTCATTAGTGCATGCCGGCATTCGAACCCACGACCTCCCGGCATCGTTATCTTTGATTTATCTTATGGATCTTTAACATGGATTATCTCGGAATGGATTACCTTGCCCTTCACGTCCTTATGTCATACAAAATTTGGTTTGATTTGATTGAAATTGGATTGGTTCATTCTGTGCGCCTACGTGACAGCGAGAACGTTGACCGGGCGATGTAAGTGACAGCGTATCTGATGATTGGTTGTATACAGAAACGTCAAACTATTGATGTAACCCGTCGAAATATCTATGTACGTACGTCGCAAGATGGCGGTCTGATGATCGCGGGTGCAAAGATATTTTACCGGTTAATACTGAACTCCCTCCGATTGGTAACGCAATTGACAAGCCCCTCCCACCTTCCCACAATTGAACGTGGGTTAATTTTTAGCGCTTTTTAGACATCTACGCTTTTAACTATCACTGCTATTGACCCTCTATCAATATACACAGGTTTCAACGTATGCAGCGTTTTTGAAAAATTCTCGCAAAATTATGGTCATTACTAGTCCTGCCCGTACCTGGCTACGTCCATGGAACCTAATCAAGCATGCTTTAAAACAAAACTACCGTTCTTTTCTAATATCTTAGGACACAAACAGTCATGCAATACAATAACAAAAATCTTTTTTATCGAAAAATGCTAATTAATAAAAAGAAAGAAAGACATTTATTGGGACAAATTAACACATCACATCTTTCCGCGTGGCGCCGGATTAAGAATAGCGTCACACCATTTCCTTCCGTGGATGTCGTAGAATGCGACTAAGGAAATCAATTATCAGGAGACGGGCAGCAGCGTCTTCCTGAAATTCCAACCGCACACTGCGATCGCCAACCCGCCTGCCAAGCGTGGCGATTATGGCGAAACCCTTCATGGTTATGAAAACCACGAAGGACGCCTATGTCGTGCAGCGGGCGTGAAATGGCTGATGATGATGATGAACATACATCACAAGAAAAAAGGCATAACAAGTAACATAAACAAGTACAAAGGAAAAACAAGTCACATAAATACAACATAAAACAAGGCAAAGTCAGAGCGTCAGTGTGCTGAGTGTGTCAAAGTTGCCACAAAGGGCAATGGAGACATCGATGGCGCCGATCATTTGGCCCAATTACGTATTTCCAAATTATCCAAACCCTTGCGACGGAAAGCAAGTTTACATATTCCGCACGCATCTACAAATTTTATAGGAAAAACACTTACATCCGTTCGTGCAACCGTGCAAGCAAGAGTTTTAATGGAATGTTTGACGTACACGATCTGGGGCGCTACTACGTAAGTCCTCCACTGTATGGAGTTGTCTGATTTAACCTACTCCGAACTGTCAAACACATACATATTTTGACAATTTGGAGTCGTCTAAATGGTTAAACCAAGGATGTTTTAGCCATTAAACCGATAGAGTGGATAGTTACGTGATAGCGAGACGTGTGCTTAGTCAGCTGTTTTTTAAAACGTAGCATTTCAAACTTTGCGGAGTTTAATTCATTGTTACTTTTTGTTTTTTGCTCGATATTAATAACGGCAACAGGTAGACGCTTGAAATATTCACAGAATATTTAGTTCTATATTCGCTTCAATAATAAATAATTAAATCAAATTAAAATAAATATTTAAGGGGGCTCCCGTAATTTTTTGCTGTTTTCCTCGATCTTTGTGTCTAATGTTAGATATTAGATCCTATTAGAAACTATTGTAAAACACATATTATTATGTATTTTGGAAGAAGCCTAGCTACCAATAGCACAGGGAATCCTAGTTTGGGAGCCAGTAACCACTCTTTAAACCCTTTTCTAAATAAAGTTTTTTTCATTTTCAATGTTGCATAGATAATGGTACAGAACCCTTCGTGCGCGAGTCCGACTCGCACTTGACCGGTTATTTTTCTTTTTCATATCATATTTTGAATATATATTGTGAACTGTCTGCGTTCTATCTATTTTATATCTTATTGTGAAGACTTGTCATTGACTTACTGTTTCAGGTAACGAAGCTACAACCCAAGCTTGGCTTCTCATCGTTCAAATTCATTCCGGGAACGAAAGATGAAGTCGTAGTAGCGTTGAAAACTAGCGAATTCGGAGGCAAGACGGCTACGTACATCACAGCATTCACGACAGATGGAAAAACGCTACTGACAGATACCTTTGTTGAAAACTCGAAGTATGAGGGACTAGAATTTATTTGAATTTACTGAAGCAATACCACGTAGAATATATGAAAAGTACGGTTTTCAGGCCTACATTGGATCTCCATAGTCAGAGACAGGATATTAGTAAAAAAATAGTTTTTTGTTTGTTTGTGTCAATCTTAATGGCCAAGTAGAATTTTATTTTGTTTTTAAGTAGCCTATATGCAGCGCTGATGTATGTGAACATCTCAGACAGAAAGATAGAAAATCTATAAGAAAATCATTTTAATTAACCTTACAGTCTAACAGCCTCCATTTCCGATATTCGTATACGTACGTATACGTCGGCCAAAAGAAACGTGATAAGTTCCATGGTTCCTTATTTCCTATTCTCGAGTAATTCCGTGGAAATGTGTAATGAGCCTTACTATATGTACTTTTGTATGTAATATTTTGTTTAGTTTCGCTGTTGATTTCCCTATCAATAAATAAAATAAACTTAAAAATATATTGATTGATACCTATAACCAGACAAGTAAACACATAGTTCCCTAGTGAGTCCTAAAATAATTCTTGGCCATATATTTTTATTTTTTACTGATTAACAGTGGATAAAGTGGACAAAATAATTTTATTACTGATTAACAGTGGATAAAGTAGACAAAGTCCTGTGAAATTTATCGTAGGTACAGCCGCTTCAATGTGTTCTATTTTCACTAAGTGAACTGTAATGTAGGTGTCTTAAACCCAATTTTCTAAATAGCTCTGTAAGTAAAGTAAACTATGTTTTGTTAAAATATTAGTTTTTTTTTTATAACTTTACTGCCCTATGATATACACTCCTTTATACCCAACTAGGCAAAGCCAACTAGGCCGCGTTTCAAAAAACTACAATGCATAAGACAATTTTCAAAACCTATTTAGAGGCTAAAAATTCCACCCATGCCGAGACCTGAACCAAAAGAATATAATCATGTAGGTACAGCGATATCATTCCGATGTTAAAACTTAACTGCAAAGTGGGTTACTCGGGGCTGCAAGTGATGTAAATTGCTTCGGCCAGATGTCGCTGCCTGTACGTAATACAGAAAAGTTTGTAAAGAGGCTCGAACTTTCGCCGATGCTTGCACTTGCCCATTAGCTCAGTTGAGAGAGCGCTGGCACGGTTAGCCAGAGGTCGCGGGTTCAAGTCCCGGCATGGGTGGAATTTTTAGCTTCGAAATTGGGTTTTTAAAATTGTCCTCAGCACCTGGTCCCAAACTAGGATACCCTGTGGTATGGTAATCAGGCAAAGACATTACAAACATGGAAATACACCCAGCCTGAGGCCATTTGTACAAATGTACGGTGGCCCCCAGTGTAATGTGTGGGTCTATGGACTTTGCTATGTACATCGAATTGTCATCATCAGCCATTTGCCGCCCACTGCAGGACATAGGCCTCCCTCATGGTTTTCCAAGCTTCCCGGGCTTGAGCCTCCCGCATCCAGCGACTCCCCGCCACCGTAACCAGATCGTCAGACCATCTGGTGGGGGCCTTCCCACGCTGCGTCGGCCAGTCCACGGTCACCAGGTCAGAAATTTTTCGCCCCAACGGCCATCACTTCTCTGAGCTATGTGCCCCGCCCACTGCCACTTCAACTGAGCAATAAATTCTTCGAGCTATATCAGTAACTCGGGTTCTTCTGAATTGTCATAGTAACTAAAACAGTACCTAAAACATGAATTATAGTTCTGTGAAACGGGCCCCCGGCCGCGTTACGATTTTAGCAGTCTTATGTTTGTATACACATATTGCTCAAAAAATTAGGGGAATAAGATTTCAAAGTAGGGTAAAACTTTTTGCTTAGGGTTTTAATTATAACTGGCCACTAAACGCTAAAGTGACATTTTTAATGAAAAGTAACAACAAAGGTACATCAGCGTTTTTGTTACCAGTTCTTAATATGGTGGCCAAGAGTACCTCAGTACACCTAAAAACAGTGACGCAATTTAATTTTCTTAAACTTTTTAACTACAGAAAACTCTTAGTAATTTTTAGGATCCACGACCATGACCCTAGAAACATGGACCTGTGTACTAAGATCGGTCCCTAGTAATGGTCAGTCCGGGTCTGTCCACCTAACTAGGTACAGATGTTTTGGAAAGTAGCTTTGTTTTCATTAAAAAAAACTTGAAACTGTATCTTCCAACCTGTATTTACAAGTTTTGATATCACTGAAATATACTCTATTGTACCTACCTACCTACTTGAATTCACCATCTCATCAGCATTTTGCTTATTCATGTTCAGTGTTTTTATACCTACCTACGATTTTATTACACTTTACTATCTATACCTAGGTAGGTACTGTTAATAAGTACTATTTACAAAACATAGGTACGCTCAGATACTCTGGTCAATGGACTTGAATCAGTAAGTATAAGAATAAAATGGCAAATTCAATGTTAATTACAATTAATTACAAATAAATACATTTACATACAATCACATTCGGTTATTGGCAACCATATTGCCACAAGCGGTAGGTGACTATATTGCCACCCCCTATAAAATAATAAATAATGATTGCAATTTAATAAAAAATATAAATAAATAATCTGTGACCCTTTTCAAACCAATATCAACCTAAAAATATTTAATAAATGCTCTATCTTGTATTAACCAATAAAGGGTTAACTAGGTACTTGCCCACCATAGTTAAGTCACAAATGTTGTATCAGAACCGTAAAAAAGTATCGGCGGTCTCTTCTATTCTGTTATACACGAATTAATAAATTTGTATACGAATTAATAAACGACAAATTTGTGGTCTGCCTGCCTGATTCTGGCACTTAGAGAAGGGATCCAACTCTTACTGAATCATACTAAGTATACAAAAATGTGTTTTAGCTAGTACTACACCTCTTTTCCTCAAGTCGGTCAAAAAGAAATTAGTAATATTGAAACAAAATTTAAACTAACACGAGAGCTGCACTTTTGGATTAGGTATAACTTCTACACAATACAATAACTTGTTCTTGTCCCAAACTAGTAATACCCGGTGCTATGGTTACCAGATAAGAACATCACAAACATGGAAACCAGACTGAGGCTATTTGTACAAATGTATGGCGGCCCCCAGTGGGAATCGAAGTTATGAACTTTAATCAGACGTGATGCCGCTAGACCAACGAGGCATTTCGATTTCGGTTAAGAAGCGATCGGACACTAAGTTAAAGATACAAATATAGATAAGCACTGAGTATGTTTTTCTGAACTATAAACTAATGGACTAAGGCACAAATGCCACGATATAATTAAATGATAAAAATTTGGGGCACATTGCAATATTGGGCGCAACGCGTTGCAGACTGTTGCCAAAGTAGAGTGGACAACGCCGTACTGTTTTAGCTTCAATTCGTCTTGTTAAATAACTACAATGGTGGGTCGCATACTCTTATTCTTGTTTTGCTACAACTTGTGGACAGGACAGGCAGAGGCTCACCCAAATAAATGGTAGATACAACTCTGCAAAGGTATACGACACGACGCGTCGTATCCGCTTACCGCGCCACTCAAAAATGAAGAGCTAGTCACATTCCGTATAAGCATGAGGCTTAGCCGATCTATACAGGGACTCGAAGAGTTCAGAGAGCCCTCATGCCTTCAACAGTTATTTGAAGACGGGGTTCCTAGTTTATCATACAGGGAATCAGCAAGTGGAAGTCATATGGGACAGCGGGCCGGCTACTCTGGTGACATCCGTATAATCTCAAAGGACGTAGAATGGAGCTGTCGGAGCTAATCGTCTTCGATGGAAGGCTGTCGACTTTTGATGACCGATCGGAAATTGTGAGTACCTTTTACAAGTGGTTTTCTTTTAACTTTCAAATTTCTGTCACGTTACGAATTGATACATATAATGCAGTTTAATTTTTAGTTTAATTTTCAATTAATTTTTCTTTCAAATTTAAAGAGTTAGGTAAAACATCATAAACCCCCAAAAAATAGGACAAGTTTAAATTTAGTACTTAGTAATTTAATTATCCATCAAACCTTCAGACCACATTCATGTAAAGTACCTACTCATTTCATAGCCCCCCCCCCCACCAGATGGTCTGACGACCTACGACCTGGTTACGGTGGCGGGGAGTCGCTGGATGCGGGCGGCACAAGACCAGGAAGCTTGAAAAACCATGAGGGAGGCCTATGTCCTGCAGTGGGCGTCAAATGGCTGATGATGATGATGATGAGGTACTCATTTTATTCATCATCATCACCAGCTGCTGCTGATAGACCTTTCCCCCAAATTCCATACAGACACACTTTCGCATTTATAATATTAGCATATATCGAGTTGTGAAATGATACAAACGCATTACGTTGCTTGATGTCTGAAAATTTGTTTAAAACTGTTGGACAATCGAAGGGAACCCAAGTTTTTGATTGAGAAAATTTGACTCCAAAGTTAAGAATTATGGAAGCAACTTTTCTTTATTAAAAACTAGGTACGTGTAGGAAAACAAAAATGTATTTAAATTGTCCGTTATTTTAATTATGCATAAAACCCTTAGAACACATTTATCATTGATGTGGTCTGTTTACTCATTTTATTACAATAACTAGCTGTGCCCGCGACTCCGTTCGCGTACATTTCGATTTTTACGAAGCATTTGTATGGGGGCCACGTCTTATCATAACTGGAGCTAGAATTTAAATAGCCTATCATATTATACCAAATTTCATCAAATTCGGATAATTGGTTTAAGAGTTATGGAGGAACATACATACATACACACATACAGAAAAAAATTCTAAAAATCGTGAAATTAGTTTCAGTATCATATATTGAGCCTATAAACACAATATCTCTGAAAACAAACTAACTTACTCCATGACCGACCCTTACAGATTTATTATTAGTATAGATGACCGACCCTTACAGATTTATTATTAGTATAGATAATAGATATGGTCTGTTTACTCATTTTATTACAATAATTAAAAATGTTAAATTGTGCGAGGCCGCATGCTTCACGTAAGAATAGCCTTAAGGATGTCATAATAATATGCTCTATTAGCCTTTACTGAGCAATAAAATACAGACAAGGTTCAGGTCAAGAACATGGTTCTATTCTACCATAATTATATTATCAATATAAGCAAGTTTTGTTATAGATGCACCAAGGCTTAATTGCAAAACATGTATCATTATATTGCAAGTATTTAGCGTCTCAGGCGGACTTCATTCAACCAAATAGGGGATGTATTAGCAAAGGGCTAGATAAAAAGTACCCGACTCTGGCTTGCGTGCATGCAACGACTAAGACCAATTAATGTTGATGAAGCGAAAGAGGAAAGAGTAAGAAATAGCCGATAATTTTGTAATTTTACGCAACGTTTGAGAGGCGAAGAACTATTTTTTCAGAACCGTAGGAACTAATGAAATAATAATTATTACCATTCTCTAAAATGTTTCAGATAAACGAAGTGATCAGCAATAAAGTTGTGCCCTCATATGCAGCCTATATAGGTACGTCCCACTGTAGGGCACAGGCCTTCTCTTGGCGATTTCAAGCGCTGAGGTATGTGAATAGCTCAGACACCCAGGTTTCCTCGCGATGATTTCCTTCACTGTTAGCGAGTGGTATTGCTACTATAACTTCACAAATGCACATAACTTAGAAAACAAAGTCATAGGTACCTACATGCCCGCACTGGGAATAGAATCTGAGTCTCCCGCTTCCGAGTCCAATGTTCTACCCACTAGGCTACCACCGCACCGTTGTGCCCTGGGTGATCCTAGTGGAGGGCGATGGGAGTGAAAGGGATTCAAGTCTGAGTGGGCCACCGTAAAAGACGAGATCCTCTATGTGGGGTCAATGGGCAAGGAATGGACCACGCCAGGGGGGGGCTTTGTCACCACTGACCCTATATGGGTAAAGGCTATAAACACACACGGAGAGGTAGGTGTTATTAAAATAAAAGGCGGTCTTACAAGACTTTAAAGTATTTAATTATATATTTACGTGATTGTATTATGTGAAATTTATATTTATTTCCGCTCTCTCTTGCCAGCGTTAGTTCCACATGGCAGCGGGGCCAGCTTTCCTGGTTTTCGCTATACGCTAGGCACCATGCATAAAGTACGTCACAAGTTAAGGGGGTGACATTGCGCGACAAAGGGTGAATTGCGTGACAAGGGGTGGGAGAGGTCCTAAGTTTCGTCACGTTACGTTTCAAAAATAAAATTTATTTTTCTATTGTTTTGCTAATTTTTGTTAATTTTTGGTATCATGTTGATAGTACAAAAAAATAATTTAAATGGAAAGAAATCTAATTTTAGAATTACTGTTTTAATTTAATTATTTCTAGATGTAAAATTACAAAATATGTGACGTCACACTAGGAAGGGGGTCTCGCAAACGTGTTCAACTATGACAAGGACGTGAGAGTGGTAAAAAAAATCACGAAACTAGTGTGACGTACTTTATCGATGACCCCCTATTATAGATAGATAGAGAACACTTTCTTGCACAACCGTAAAACAATAATTACACCCACATAAAACTACATACTCACACATACATAGATATACCTACATATATATTATTATATTTGAACCCATCATTTGGAAAAGGGCACGAGTCACACTTTTCGTCAAAACCATTTTTTGGCGCCACTTTATTTATTGAAGCGTTTTACATATTCCCTGTGAAAACGGCACAATCTCATACATCACAAGTCAACTCAAAAGGCAAACGAAAATCAGAGTCTGTTTGAAAACGGCACGAGTCCTAAACTCATGCCCTTTTCAAGTGACCACACCGTCTTGTGACAACACGTGATTCGATTGATTGTTTAGTCAGTCAGGATTTCCAGCTCTTACAGAAGATGGGTACCAGGCCGCCCTTACCATCAAGTAATACTCCTGCATATGCTGGTAAAGTGCCAATCAATGAGAAGAAAATGGCAGATTTGAAAAAACTTGAAAAATACATTCCAGTAAAATAAATAAATATAATAGTTTTTGCATGGCCAACTACTTCAGCAAATAATGAATATCACGAAAATGAAGAAGACTAATGTGAAACGGCTTTGATTTGTAGGTAGGAACATAACAGAGGTCATTTCGAATAGGGCATGAGTCCAGAAATTTAAATTAACAATATCAGTATGAAAAGTGTGTTTTTTATGTACAAAATAAAACTCAAAAATTATGTATGTCTTTTATTACTCTACTCCTGTATTCAGTTTCTATAGCACCATAGACTTTTTTTGTAAGACATACATTTTTGTTGATCCTGAAAAGTTTTACTTATTGGACTCATGCCCTTTTCGAAATGATGGGTTCATTTGTTATACATTACATAAAATGACGCCTATATCCCGGAGGCGTAGACACTAGACAGAGACCTGGGTTTGCCATTTGCCTTTATTAGGGATATGTATTTTTATTTCCGCGAGTCAATATTACGGCAGACTTTAACGAGAAACCTCGAAATAATTACAAAAGCTACATAAACCACCTGCAAATATATCTCTAGTAGGTACCTAACTAGAAATTCATTCTTGATGCGAATTAATATGTATAACAAACTACCAGATTATTTTGAAGAACGAACATTAAAAATCAATCCTTGTAAAGACTAAAAAAATAAGTGGTTTCTAGATTAATGTTTTCATAGCTTGAAAGAGTTTATGGAATGTAGGTACCTAAAGTTTATGTACTTATAAGATGTTAAAATTATTAGATCTGTATCTACAAATATTATTATTTATAAAAAGTCGATTTCACTCTTCTTAAGACCGAGTTAAACTCGGTTTATTACAGTAATTCCTGCCATAGACCTACTTTAAGCCCGTCTTAAGAGTGTAAGTGAAATTTACTTTCTATAAATAAGACTTAGTTTTTAAGAAAATCTTATAGCGTTAAGGAATTTTATTTTGAAATCTGTATACATATACATATCTGTACACGTAACTAATATTGTATATTTATACTAGTTACGTGTTTTTGCTCGATAAGCTACCTAAATGTAAACACAATGTGTACCTATGTCATTCATTTCAGGTACAGCATGTAAGCTGGGTAAACGAGTTAAGGTGATCCGCAATGCCCTGGGCATCCACTGGGCCGGATACATGATCCACGAATCAGGTGTCTGGTCGCCGGTTACTCAGAAGTGGCACTTCCTTTCCTACCTCGTCGCTGCAGTACAGAGAAATATGATGAGACGACAGATGATTTGAAGGGATGCACTGTGCTAATTACCGCAGATAACTTGTTAAGCGATGTAGAATCAGTTGAGGTACCTTATAATTACGTTGTGTTGTCTCGTTAGTTCAGCGACAAAGTGTATAGAGCAACATTGTGGGGGTCGGCCAGCTTATCGAAAAAAAATTCTTCGCACCGTATGCGCAGTGGTTCAAACGGAATGAAGAAATGCTAAATCAACATCTGAACAAGAGATTTAATAAAGTCAACAATTGGCTCACACAAACTCTTGCAAATGAGCGACTTAATTATTTGTGAACTTTGTGGCCCACAAATAATTCTTCTTATCGTGTCGGTGACAAAACCAATTAGATTTTACTGGCCCAGAACTCAGCCACGCGCACTCCAGTCTGTGGCCTCCAGCAAGTCCTCTCGAGTGCATGTGACACCCAGAGAGGTGCTCCATAGTCTGAGGGGAGATTCCGCAACAGCAGTGATTCCGCTCCTCACCCATGTAGCCCCCACAATTAATTATGTTTAACAATTAAAAACTATTAAAAACCCACAAATAATTATGTCGCTCAACGTCCACAAATATTTATGTCACTCTTGTCATTATTTTTGATCACTTGTGGACTGAAACGACACAATTTGTAAAACTATTGCGACATAACGGCGCGAGACTCGCTTGCTATTCCTGACATTAGCTCAATTTTGAAAAAAGAACAGAGGTACTTTAAATACCAGATACGTTTGACTAAGCAGTAAGAACATGTAGTTCTTATTAAATACGCTACCTGTCTAATGATGTATGCTATGCTCATCAGGTGCTGCAGGATCCTATAATGGCAATAAAGTTAATAAATCCCCTTGATTAGTGTATACTGTTATGTGCCTGACTGAAACACAAACTAAATAAAAACACACAGAAAAACCGAAATAACCTGTGGAAATCACTAACTACATACGCCATGAGGTCAGATTCACTAACCCTGAAGTCAGCATTAAAAATGTGCATTTGTAGGTACCTACCTATTTCTCTACTAGACTTTACGACCGCAAGTTTAAAACTAGGTACCACGTTTAATTTATTCAGGTTACGAAGCTTCATCCCAAGCTTGGCTTTGGCTTCTCATCGTTCAAATTTATTCCGGGAACGAGGGATGAAGTAATAGTGGCGTTGAAAACCACGGAATTCTAGAGCAAGACTACAACATAATATATCACTGCGTTCAAGACCGATGGAGCAACGCTGTTGAAGGATACTTTTGTTGAAAAAGCCAAGTATGAGGGACTAGAATTTATTTGATTTGGTGACCTATCCTTATTTTTTCGATAAACTTCGATAGCTTATTTTTTCAAATGTTTGTTCTTGTTTGGTTGTATCAATTTGAGTCGTTATTTTTGTCAGTGTCGGTTGATACAAATACAAATTCAAATATCTTTATTGAGAAATGCAATTTTCCCACAGTGAATTTTGAAGCCCATACAAACAAGCGATAACTTGTTTACTGACATTTCGTTCCAAAAAGCTTTATCTACCCTGTCTATTGCACCAATCCACTTCTGCGTCTAGTTAGTCCTGAGATTTCCACACTTAGCCACATAGTTGGGGCATTGTACGCTCAGGTATGTAAATACCTCAGACACTAGGATTTCCTCACGCGGTTTTCCTTCACCGTTAGCGAGTGGTATTGCTACTACAACTTCACAAAGTTACGTAACTTAGAAAACAAAGTAATTAGTACATGCCGGGATTCGAACCCACGACCTCCCGAATGAGAAGCCGGCGTTCTACCGCTCCGCTACCCCCGCGTCGGGCGGCACATAGTCTCTAAGGTCCTTCAACAAAAACAAAAATAGGTACATAAAATTTTTGTTTTTTTTATTACATTTGGGTCTGGGATTGCTTATTAATTTATTTAGTTGGTTGTGACGATTATACCTTTATTCTCATACCTACAGTTATCTCTTTTACTTTTTCAGCGTCCGTTACCAGGGGTATGCCTCCTTATAATCCCCGGTAACGTGACAACTCCATCAATAAAAAATGTATAGATATTTTTATTTGTATCTTCATATCAGTCATCATCATCGTCAGCCACTCGACGCCCACTGCAGGACATAGGCCTCCTTCATGGTTTCCGTAACCATGAAGGGTTTTGCCATTATCGCCACGCTTGGCAGACGGGTTGGCGATCGCAGTATGCTGTTGAAATCTCAGGAATACGCTCCGCTTCCGAGTCCAATGTTCTACCCACTAGGCTACCACCGCACCGTTGTGCCCTGGGTGATCCTAGTGGAGGGCGATGGGAGTGAAAGGGATTCAAGTCTGAGTGGGCCACCGTAAAAGACGAGATCCTCTATGTGGGGTCAATGGGCAAGGAATGGACCACGCCAGGGGGGGGCTTTGTCACCACTGACCCTATATGGGTAAAGGCTATAAACACACACGGAGAGGTAGGTGTTATTAAAATAAAAGGCGGTCTTACAAGACTTTAAAGTATTTACTTATATATTTACGTGATTGTATTATGTGAAATTTATATTTATTTCCGCTCTCTCTTGCCAGCGTTAGTTCCACATGGCAGCGGGGCCAGCTTTCCTGGTTTTCGCTATATGCTAGGCACCATGCATAAAGTACGTCACAAGTTAAGGGGGTGACATTGCGCGACAAAGGGTGACATTGCGTGACAAGGGGTGGGAGAGGTCCTAAGTTTCGTCACGTTACGTTTCAAAAATAAAATTTATTTTTCTATTGTTTTGCTAATTTTTTTAAATTTTTGGTATCATGTTGATAGTACAAAAAAATTATTTAAATGGAAAGAAATCTAATTTTAGAACTACTGTTTTAATTTAATTATTTCTAGATGTAAAATTACAAAATATGTGACGTCACACTAGGAAGGGGGTCTCACAAATGTGTTCAACTATGACAAGGACGGGAGAGTGGTAAAAAAAATCACGAAACTAGTGTGACGTACTTTATGGATGACCCCCTATTATAGATAGATAGAGAACACTTTCTTGCACAACCGTAAAACAATAATTACACCCACATAAAACTACATACTCACACATACATAGATATACCCACATATATATTATTATATTTGAACCCATCATTTCGAAAAGGGCACGAGTCACACTTTTCGTCAAAACCATTTTTTGGCGCCACTTTATTTATTGAAGCGTTTTACATATTCCCTGTGAAAACGGCACAATCTCATACATCACAAGTCAACTCAAAAGGCAAACGAAAATCAGAGTCTGTTTGAAAACGGCACGAGTCCTAAACTCATGTCCTTTTCAAGTGACCACACCAGGTCTTGTGACAAGACAACACGTGATTCGATTGATTGTTTAGTCAGTCAGGATTTCCAGCTCTTACAGAAGATGGGTACCAGGCCGCCCTTACCATCAAGTAATACTCCTGCATATGCTGGTAAAGTGCCAATCAATGAGAAGAAAATGGCAGATTTGAAAAAACTTGAAAAATACATTCCAGTAAAATAAATAAATATAATAGTTTTTGCATGGCCAACTACTTCAGCAAATAATGAATATCACGAAAATGAAGAATACTAATGACGGCTTTGATTTGTAGGAACATAACAGAGGTCTTTTTGAAAAGGGCATGAGTCCAGAAATTTAAATTAACAATATCAGTATGAAAAGTGTTTTTTTATGTACAAAATAAAACTCAAAAATTATGTATGTGTTTTATTACTCTACTCCTGTATTCAGTTTCTATAGCACCATAGACTTTTTTTGTAAGACATACATTTTTGTTGATCCTGAAAAGTTTTACTTATTGGACTCATGCCCTTTTCGAAATGATGGGTTCATTTGTTATACATTACATAAAATGACGCCTATATCCCGGAGGCGTAGACACTAGACAGAGACCTGGGCCTAGATTCTGTTAACGCATTGTAGTAACATGACAACTGCATGAACATGGCGGTTTTTATTTCATGGCTGCTTTAAGTCTACGCGGGCACACCCATCAAACCTTCTAGGCGTCAATGGTACGAAAAAACACGTCACGTGACCCGACAGTGTACCTGTCATTATACTACAATGCACTAACAGAATCGAGCCCCTGGGCTTGCCACTTGCCTTTATTAGGTATATGTATTTTTATTTCCGCGAGTCAATATTACGGCAGACTTTAACGAGAAACCTCGAAATAATTACAAAAGCTACATAGACCACCTGCAAATATATCTCTAGTAGGTACCTAACTAGAAATTCATTCTTGATGCGAATTAATTATGTATAACAAACTACCAGATTATTTTGAAGAACGAACATTAAAAATCAATCCTTGTAAAGACTAAAAATATAAGTGGTTTCTAGATTAATGTTTTCAGAGCTTGAAAGAGTTTATGGAATGTAGGTACCTAAAGTTTATGTACTTATAAGATGTTAAAATTATTAGATCTGTATCTACAAATATTATTATTTATAAAAAGTCGATTTCACTCTTCTTAAGACCGAGTTAAACTCGGTTTAAGTGAAATTTACTTTCTATAAATAAGACTTAGTTTTTAAGAAAATCTTATAGCGTTAAGGAATTTTATTTTGAAATCTGTATACATATACATATCTGTACACGTAACTAATATTGTATATTTATACTAGTTACGTGTTTTTGCTCGATAAGCTACCTAAATGTAAACACAATGTGTACCTATGTCATTCATTTCAGGTACAGCATGTAAGCTGGGTAAACGAGTTTAAGGTGATCCGCAATGCCCTGGGCATCCACTGGGCCGGATACATGATCCACGAATCAGGTGTCTGGTCGCCGGTTACTCAGAAGTGGCACTTCCTTTCCTACCTCGTCGCTGCAGTACAGAGAAATATGATGAGACGACAGATGATTTGAAGGGATGCACTGTGCTAATTACCGCAGATAACTTGTTAAGCGATGTAGAATCAGTTGAGGTACCTTATAATTACGTTGTGTTGTCTCGTTAGTTCAGCGACAAAGTGTATAGAGCAACATTGTGGGGGTCGGCCAGCTTATCGAAAAAAAATTCTTCGCACCGTATGCGCAGTGGTTCAAACGGAATGAAGTAATGCTAAATCAACATCAGCCCCTATATTACGCTCACCAAATCCTGAGCGATTCCAATCGTCTAACTGTCAAATTAGTATGGAATTTGACAGTTAGACGATTGGAATCGCTCAGGATTTGGTGCGCGTAATTAGGCCACTGAACAAGAGATTTAATAAAGTCAACAATTGGCTCACACAAACTCTTGCAAATGAGCGACTTAATTATTTGTGAACTTTGTGACTCACAAATAATTCTTCTTATCTTGTCGGTGACAAAACCAATTAGATTTTACTGGCCCAGAACTCGGCCACGCGCACTCCAGTCTGTGGCCTCCAGCAAGTCCTCTCCTCTCTCTAGTGCATGTGACACCCAGAGAGGTGCTCCATAGGCTGAGGGGAGATTCCGCAACAGCAGTGATTCCGCTCCTCACCCACGTAGCCCCCACAATTAATTATGTTTAACAATTAAAAACTATTAAAAACCCACAAATAATTTTGTCGCTCAACGTCCACAAATATTTATGTCACTCTTGTCATTATTTTTGATCACTTGTGGACTGAAACGACACAATTTGTAAAACTATTGCGACATAACGGCGCGAGACTCGCTTGCTATCACTCGAATTTTCGCAGTATCCATCTTTCTTGTCTAAATTGAATAACAAAAACAATTGAAAGTCGATATTCAAATGTTTCAAATTTTTTAAAAAAAGAACATCATAGAAACCATTTGAAAAAAGTTTCATTCGACAACCTCAAACCATGAAGATTCTATGTCAATTCAAAGAACCTATTGCAATAAAACGGCAATTTCATACTTTAACCCCTATTACTTTAAATACCAGATACGTTTGACTAAGCAGAAAGAACATGTAGTTCTTATTAAATACGCTTCCCGTCTAATGATGTTTGTTATGCTCATCAGGTGCTGCAGGATCCTATAATGGCAATAAAGTTAATAAATCCCCTTGATTAGTGTATACTGTCATGTGCCTGACTGAAACACAAACTAAATAAAAACACACAGAAAAACCGAAATAACCTGTGGAAATCACTAACTACATACGCCATGAGGTCGGATTCACTAACCCTGAAGTCAGCATTAAAAATGTGCATTTGTATTTATTTCCTATTTCTCTACTAGACTTTACGACCGCAAGTTTAAAACTAGGTACCACGTTTAATTTATTCAGGTTACGAAGCTTCATCCCAAGCTCGGCTTTGGCTTCTCATCGTTCAAATTTATTCCGGGAACGAGGGATGAAGTCATAGTGGCGTTGAAAACCACGGAATTCCAGAGCAAGACTACAACATAATATATCACTGCGTTCAAGACCGATGGAGCAACGCTGTTGAAGGATACTTTTGTTGAAAAAGCCAAGTATGAGGGACTAGAATTCATTTGATTTGGTGACCTATCCTTATTTTTTCGATAAAACTTCGATAGCTTATTTTTCAAATGTTTGTTCTTGTTTGGTTGTATCAATTTGAGTCGTTATTTTTGTCAGTGTCGGTTGATACAAATACAAATATCTTTATTGAGAAATGCAATTTTCCCACAGTGAATTTTGAAGCCCATACAAACAGGCGATAACTTGTTTACTGACATTTCGTTCCAAAAAGCTTTATCTACCCTGTCTATTGCACCAATCCACTTCTGCGTCTAGTTAGTCCTGAGATTTCCACACTTAGCCACATAGTTGGGGCATTGTACGCTCAGGTATGTAAATACCTCAGACACTAGGATTTCCTCACGCTGTTTTCCTTCACAGTTAGCGAGTGGTATTGCTACTACAACTTCACAAACTTACGTAACTTAGAAAACAAAGTAATTAGTACATGCCGGGATTCGAACCCACGACCTCCCGAATGAGAAGCCGGCGTTCTACCGCTCCGCTACCCCCGCGTCGGGCGGCACATAGTCTCTAAGGTCCTTCAACAAAAACAAAAATAGGTACATAACATTTTCGTTTTTTTTATTACATTTGGGTCTGGGATTGCTTATTAATTTATTTAGTTGGTTGTGACGATTATACCTTTATTCTCATACCTACAGTTATCTCTTTTACTTTTTCAGCGTCCGTTACCAGGGGTATGCCTCCTTATAATCCCCGGTAACGTGACAACACCATCAATAAAAAATGTATAGATATTTTTATTTGTATCTTCATATCAGTCATCATCATCGTCAGCCACTCGACGCCCACTGCAGGACATAGGCCTCCTTCATGGTTTCCCTAACCATGAAGGGTTTTGCAATAATCGCCACGCTTGGCAGACGGGTTGGCAATCGCAGTATGCTGTTGAAATCTCAGGAATACGCTGCTGCCCGTCTCCTGCTAATGTATTTCCTTAGTCGCCTCCATATCAGTAATATCCGAGTTTTTTCACAAAAGAATAAAATTATTTACTTCGGTAGAGCTAGTTCTATCTCATGTCGCGCCTAAGATAGAACATGGCCCCACAGCCAAAGAAAGTACCTATCATGGTTTTCTGCTAACCAAGGCCAGGCATTTATTTACAGGCCATATTCCAAAATAAAGGAAAATATTGTACCTATTAATCGCAAGAAGCGTGCGAGATGAGATCGCACTCAGAAATGTAATGACCTGACCGAAGATCTTCAACTGGGCCGAAGGACACAAAACCTACATAAACAAAGCTTTGTTAAGGTGTCGGGATATGATAATTACAGGACGATTGTGCCTAGTATTCAACACATTCATGACTAATATTTTAAGTTGAAAACTCTGTTAATCAAGTGTTTTGAAAAGAATAAATGTGGAGATGCTTTGTTAACTTCTTCTCCACATAATCTATTAATTGTGAAACTAACAACTCTGACGTTCATTAAGTAAACATTATGTATTTATAATGAATAAAAATATTTGATTCGAACTGATGCACTCCCCTTGCCCATGGCAGGGCCGGGCCCGTTCTTGGGTTCTGGAGTACCTACCCCGACCGGGCCTTCTACCGGGCTACGCCCGTAGCCAGTCACGTGCAGCGGGTATTGCAGCTGCCCGTGCCCATGTGCCCATGCAGCTGATATTGTTTTGATATTTCGGAGTTGCTCACATAATATACCTAAGTTGTTTGTGTTGGTGAGTAGCAAATGTAACCCTTTAGTTCCGCGCCTCTGCAATAACCAGTAGGTCTGACAGATGTCATGTGAATTTTTCGTTAATTAAGTGAACTGCAATATCTGTAACAGGATTATTATTGTCATTATTATTATTAATACGTTTATTGCACATAAGTAAAAAATACAATGGCAATGTGGCGGACTCAATGCTATAAGCTTTTTCTACAGGTGGTGCAAGAAATTAACTGGTAGGCATACGAAATAAACGGATGAAACGAATTACTTTAACTAAAATTACATAAGAAGACGAATACTCAACAATAAATAAGTAAATATATATACCTACTATAAACTTATAAAAAATATGAAACAAACGATCCACGACATGGCCATCATTATGATAAGAACATGAATATTTCGGACATCGACTTGGAGCTCGCGGTTAGTTTCCGTTACTGGAATAGATAAGATAAATTAAGATTATTCTTTATTGTACTGTACACACCAGAAAACAATTACAGAGATAACCGTTACTAAAGAAGAGGTATCTACAATTGGCGGAGATTCAGGTACCGGCCGCAACGGAATCTCTAGGAGAGGACGGCGTCAAATTAGAGTTAGCAACAGCTTTTGATAAATAGGTAACTATCTAATAAAAATTTTAAATAAAAAATAAAAACTGACTTCAAAACACTACAGCACTAGAAAGTCAGAAATAATTTAAAAGAATACCTTTAAATTAGAAGTATGTATACATGTCATCATCATCATCATTCAGCCACAAGAAGTCCACTGCTGAACATAGGCCTCCTCCATGGGTTTCAAAAAAGACCGGTTGGAAGCGGCTTGCATCCAGCGTCTTACTGCCACTTGGATGAGGTCATCTGTCCATCTTGTGGCTGGTCGTCCTACGCTGCGCTTGCCGATATGTGGTCTCCATTCGAGAACTTTTCGGCCCCATCGGCTATCAGTTCTGCGTGATATGTGCCCCGCCCACTGCCACTTCAACTTACTAATCCGATGGGCTACGTCGACGACTTTCGTTCGTCTACGGATCTCATAATTTCTGATTCGATCTCGTAGAGAAATCCCGAGCATAGCCCTTTCCATAGCTCGTTGCGTGACCTTGAGCTTTCTTATGAGGCCCATAGTGAGAGACCACGTTTCAGTGCCATAAGTCATCACTGGTAACACACACTGGATGTATAATTTTGTCTTGAGCGATTGAGGTATATTAGACGAAAATACCTACTTTTATAAGTTTTCCGAATGCTGCCAGCCGAGTTGGATTCGACGATTGACCTCTTTCACGAAGTTGGACCAGCCTAGTTGGACTGTGTGTCTTAAGTAGGTAGACGTATTCGTCTACAACTTCAAGAGTCGAGTTCCCCAATGTTATTGGGGTGGGCACAACACGGGCGTTCGACATGACCTTCGTTTTGCCCACCCTTTGGGAAACTCGACTGAGGTCTTCGAGCATTATGCTGAGGTCTTCCATCGTTTCTGCCATGACTACTATATCGTTGTATGCATGTAGGATTGTAGAAGTATAATTTGTAGTCGGTGCCCAAAATATATGCCCTGGTCATTAAACTGGGCACCAAATACAAATTATACTTCTACAATACCTGCTGTAGTGTTTTGAAGTCGGTTTTTATTTCTTATTTATAAAAATTATTTTTCAATTTTTAGTCGGGGACCGGGAGAAAAATAAACAAGTCTAACCTTGTAACAATAATTTACCCTATTTAATTCGTTGCTTTAAAATTTGAAGCTCTCGATTTCCATCTCCGAAAGTCTTCACCAGAACATCACCAAATTACATTAGGACTACTTTTACGGGGTTTTATGAAACATACGGATATTAATAAAGGATGGGCCCCATTAGGCGTTGTTTACTGCTGTCCATTGACGAGTTCCGTTCTCCATCTCTGAAAGTCTTAATCAGATCTTCACCAAATTAAAATGGGACCAATGCAAAGTGGTCCCGTGCTCTAAGTGTAGCGGTCATAGGAGGTTACAGCAATATTTTTTAATCATAGCTTATATTATTCTGCATGATAGTAATTATTGTGGGTTAATAGAGTAAGATTGAGTAACAAACATCATATTTTCTCATAAAATTTTGGTTTACATACAAATCAAAGTTGAAAATTATATAATTTTGAGTCCGATTTGTTAGTCGTCAATTTTTCTACTTTAAATAAAATTTTATATTATATACGGCAGGTTTAATTAATTGAATACATTTTGATGATATATCTAAATAAAAAATAATCCTTAATAACTCACTATAGATAAACTTAAAACAGAAACCTAAAATATAAAAATAAAACCTTTTCTAAGTTATTAAGATACTTAATTTAAATATTTAACAACTCTAAAGTTTTTTTACATAATACAGATTTCTTCTTCTGTGGTAGTTTTCTTAATTCAGATATAAGCGGATCTGAGTTAAAAAGAAGCCTATGTATTAGGTCAGTGTTGGTCACGACCCGAGACATTTTTCGGGTAATGTCACGCCTGAACAATTTAATATTCTTATTAGACGACTCAGCTGCTTCTTCGGATAGCTCTCCTATCCTAATAAAGAATGATCAATCACCTCAGACCCATGGATAAGAACTTTATGTACTGAACCTGTTAGATTATACCATGGATAGGCCTGGACAAGTTTCTGTGAGGTCTCTAATGCATAGTCTTTAAATTTAGTTGTGTTGATACTATAACCTGATGAGAGACACTGAAGCAAGTGACAGCATCTATCGATCAGATCCTTATCCAAGCCAGTTATTTCAGCAGATATCGACGAATTCAAGAAGAACTTGCGTGCTGTATTTCCATCATTAGAAGTGCCACTTCCACCACTTCGCGGCTTATCAACAATTAAGCCCAATCGTTCCCTGAATTGCTTCTGAACTAGTTGTTTTTTCTGTGCAAGAAGAGCTTTGTCATCCTGAGAACGTGCCTGCCATTTTTTTTAATCTAGTTTATACGAAAAATTAATGAAATATTCAAAAAATATTTAAGTTGTCACAGTCAATATTTTCAATATCCGGTAAAGTCTGCGTTAGAGTAAGAAGGACTTGTCGAGTCCTCTTAGCCTCGGACTCCGCCTTTGTAGATAGCCAAATGTTCAGCAAATGCATTCGCGAGAATGAAACTTTGCTAAAACAACCTGGGAAAAAGAAAACATGCCAATTAAGTTAAGAAAAATGTATAAATATTTTCGTAGCACTTCTACGTAGCAGTTTCGTAGTGACGTAGCACGTGGGCCCTACTCTCCGATGCAACTTTATGCAAGATTGTGTTGGCGTTTATAAAACTAGAACAATTGACGATCATTTTGACATAAAAATCATTCTTGGCGATTTGTGGGAAATGAGTTAAAAGTTTAAAATAAAAAATAAAAGATAAAAATTATACGACTTTTTTGTCCTGCGTAGGACACAAATATTTCTAACTACTTAGTCAAAAATTAAATGATTTGTACGGTTCCACCGTACCTTGAACTTGAAACTCCATACTGCAAAACAATTGTCACCAACAAACTTTTTCCAAGAAATGAGGAAAGTCACAGAGCGCTTAAATAGCGTGGTGATAACGTTAACGAGTTGTAATACGGTATTATTACTTCCGATGCAAAAATTATAATGCATTACTTATCGTGCCGGAAATTCTTATTTACCCCTAGATACTATGGCTAATGGAGGATAATTAGAGAAAGTATGAAGTCATTTATCAAGCATCGCTTCTCAAACCCTATGACCTACTACGGGACCACCGTGCAATGGGACGTTATATCTTTTCGAATAAAAAAAATATCGAAATCGGTTAAGATTTGACGGGGTTACGCGAGAACATAGCAAAAAAAACATACGCGTCGAATTGATAACCCCCTCCTTTTTTTGAAGTCGGTTAAAAACACACCCAATCTCAAGTTACAAACCATTGATAAGTAGGTACCTATCAAAATAGGTTCAGAGCTTATATCATTAAGTTTATCGTGCTCAATACACGATAAAGTAATAAGATCAGTGGCCTGTTTCATACAACTACAATTCAGAGTTTACTATGACAATTTGTTGTACATTGCGAAGTCGATTAGACCCACCGATTGACAAGTAGGAAGACAGTTACGCAATTAACATCGAATTGTAATAATAGATAAACTATGAATATATGCTAGTCTGTCTAGTCATTTAACCGAAGCATATCGATAGAGCTGTTATCAGTTGTGAACTTTGCTAACCTGTCGTTACGTTAGGCATGAACATTTAATAAAATAGCCAGATTAGTGCAAAACGTCGCAGAACTCACAGACCCTTTGCGCACAGAGTTAGCACTGACGCCCGTGCAGATTTAACCTTAATTCGTCTCGCTTCAATCATAATGGTGGGTCGTTTACTTTTAGTTTTATTCTACTGCAGCTTTTGGACAGGACTTGCAGAGGCTCGCCCTAAACGATCTGTTGAAACGTACGACCGAACGTATCCAATTACCGTGCCGCTTAAAAATGAGGACCTAGTCACATTCCGTATTGGTATTATTGCCGATCTAGACAAGAAATCTAAGAGTTCAGTGAGTCCTAATGTCTTCGATAGTTATTTGAAAAAGGGGTTCCTAGTTTACAATACAATTAGTCAGCAAGTGGAAATAATATGGGACAAGGAGCCGGCTACCCAGCTGACGTCTGCTTACAATTACAAAGGACGAGGGATGGAACTGTCGGAGCTGATCGTCTTTGATGGAAAGCTGTTGACTTTTGATGACCGATCGGGAATTGTGAGTACCTCGGATTCATTATTTCATTATTTTTTATCCTTTATCTGAGGTGGGTTTTACCTTCGATTGAGGATAAAAACTAATTTCGGTTAAGTAAGTTTCCTTTTCTGTTAACAATAGGTCTAACCCGTAACTCCTTAGTCAATGGTTTTTTAGGAAATAAGGATCAAACCTCGTAAATTTCCAAGAAACTCTATAACAAGAATTCACTAAAGTGCGCTATTGCAAATTTGCTATTCCTCAATAGATGGTGCTACTATCACTAAAATTAAAAATCACTTAAAAGACAAAATTAAGAAACTGAATTAAAAAAACCCACACCGAGTCTACCCGGTGCTAACCAGGACCACTATGGAAAAAAAACATACTTACGGCTACGCCCTAGTGCGGCAAACGCTGCAAAGCGGAAGCAGTGTTCAAAACTGGGTCAAACCATTTACAACGAGGACAGCGCAAGCGAGGTGCAACCTCTGGGCCCAGGCGGTTTCTTTGCCTATCCCGTTTGTGCCCCTGTCGGAGAGCCTCCCGCTTGGACATACTGCCCTGGGCAATATGGAAATGGCGGTGGTAGCCTAGTGGGTTTAGCCTAGCTAGGTCATCTGTTTATCAGTCTCGTTGGATATGTTTTTGTTTTCATTTATTATTCTTTACTTGTATTTTATTCGGGTTATCTGACAAGAAGTCACGTTTCCTTTTTTCTCTACGTATATTTTTTCAGATATACGAAGTGATCAAAAACAAAGTTGTGCCCTGGGTGATTCTGGCGGACGGCGATGGGCATTTAGAGAAGGGGTTCAAGGCTGAGTGGGCCACCGTAAAGGACGAGATCCTCTACGTAGGATCAACGGGCAAGGAATGGACCACGCCGGCGGGGCAATTTGTAAACAGTGACCCCATGTGGGTGAAGACTGTCAACGTACACGGAGAGGTACTATTTATTTCTTTTCCTTGTGATAACACTAATCAAGTATTATAGGTACTACCATTATAAAAAAAGAAACAGCCTGCGATATATTATGAACTAAACAGAAACTGTCGTTCGCTAGTTTTAACACTAGGTCGCGCTGACGGTATTCTTTGTCGCGGCATGGTTGTGTCCATAATACCGCGATGCCTTGGCAAATTGAAGAGTTTGATGATTTTCTCATAGATCCTGCCGCCAGATCTTGACCAAATTTATTTGGGACCACCTGTCCTCTTTCTAACAAAAAAGTTAATAGATATGTGTATTTACCTTTACGATGACGTTTATTTATTTAATAATATTTATTAATAAACTCATTTTTAACTGGATGACGAATACCCAACACTTTTAACACTTAATTTCGATTAAATATGAATTTTCTTCACGGAGTCGTAAAAAGTTTTGTCGGTGCAAGTTTTGACAGAGCTGAGCCGCGAGAAGATAAACGCCACCTAGTGACCATTAATACTTGCATTCTAATCAGTTCAGCTGAAGGTGACTTTGCAGTAAACATCAGATGTTGACCCGTTGTTGACTGTACTAAAACTTTGCGTAAATACCTAAAACCTACCTATCAAACTAAAATGGGTAAGAAATCGTCTTTAGCAAAACTCGGACATGCACCATTACGGTGACCTATCATGCCATGCCCGGCATGCCCCAAATACTTTTTGTTATCGGCATAATGTGACGCTCACGCTTCGTTTATAGTCTACACTAATATTATAAAGAGGAAAACTTTGTATGTTTGTAAGTTTGTTTGTAGGGATAATCTCCGAAACTAGGTACCTACTCATCCGATTTCAAATATTCTTTCACCAGTATTTAAAACGGTTCTTTAGGATGGACGTAGGCTATAGTTATTTTACTAAATTAAAGGGCCTTGGCGAGGAGACCAATTTTGCAAAACCTGCCTATACGTTACGAGATATATGAACGCTTTCTACGGGAAAGGTGAAAATCTTAAAAAGGCCTGTAATAAAGTCCGCCATGACATATACCTAAACTAAAACTTCTCGACTGATAAAAGCAGACTCTTCGAGTTTCAGCCTATTTGGTCGAGCTTGATGAGCATTTTGGTGTAAATCGGTGACCAGGATCTGGTACTGGGATTGGAATATGGATTTGGAATCTTCTCAGCGGACAATATTATGGATAATTCTGTTAAATTTCTTTTTTAGGATT
The DNA here is from genome assembly GCA_963969515.1 of Yponomeuta evonymella. Classification (NCBI taxonomy): domain Eukaryota; kingdom Metazoa; phylum Arthropoda; class Insecta; order Lepidoptera; family Yponomeutidae; genus Yponomeuta; species Yponomeuta evonymella. The sequence continues at coordinate 6,207,705 of OZ018354.1, forward strand.
CCGTACCCGAAGGGTGCCAAACGGGACCCTATTACTAAAACTTCACTGTCCGTCTGTCTGTCTGTCTGTCTGTCTTTCCGTGTGTATGTCTGTCACCAGGCTGTATCACATGAACCGTGATAGCTAGGGAGATGAAATTTTTACAGAAGATGCATTTCTGTTGCCGCTATAACAACAAATATTAAAAACAGAAAATAAATATTTGAGGGGGGCTCCCATACAACCGCGAAGCCGCGGGAACTGATAGTGCTCAAATAATAAGACGTGGTGTCGTGATGCTCAGATAAATATGAGACTGTTTTATGCTTATTTTGTACCTCTTTATGTGTGAAAAGATAAAAAAATTGTTATATTTTTTTATCTTTTTACTGACACGAAAAAGGTACATTCTTGGTCACGTGGGGGACCAAAGAATATTTAACCGATTACCTAAAATTAAATACATACATACATAGGTACATAAACTCACGCCTGTATCCTAGAGAGGTAGGCAGAGACCATGAACTGCCACTTGCCACGAGCCTGACAGATCTCTTCCACTTCAAACACAATAAATAGTCGCTGCATGCACACACGTCGGTGTAGGGTACTTTTTATCTCGCCCTTCGCTAATACATCCCCTATTTGGTCGGCAGTATAATTAACTTAAATAGATATTACTGAAAATAAATTATTCTTTAGTCTTATAAGTACGAAAATACATCCTTAGAAGATGTGGAAAATATGGCATGTATTTTTTATGCTATGAAAAAAGTTTGATGATTTATACAGCGTCCAATGGCACCTTCACTCCCATTAGATGGCTAAAGGGACCACGAGGACGCTGTAGTGCCTAGATAGAATAGGGTTGCCCAGCACCTACGGTACCATCCTGGCAACTAATTACTATAAAATATTAATCATAATGTAATTATAGTCCAGATGTGACTCGAGATGTGACTCATTTCAGGTGCAGCACCTAAACTGGATAAACCAGTTTAAGGCGATCCGCAACGCTATAGGTATCCAATGGCCCGGGTACGTATTCCACGAGGCGGGTGTTTGGTCATCCATCACTGAGAGATGGCACTTTTTGCCTCGTCGCTGCAGTAAGGAGATATATAACGAGACCACGGATGAATTGAAGGGATGCAATGTGCTCATCATCGCGGATAGCTCATTTACGGACGTTTCTTCAGTGGAGGTAAGTACCAAAATACTTTTTTTTCGTTAGACTTGTTTGTGACCCGCAGCTGGGCAAAGACCTCCCGATGGATTTTCCACCCCTCCCTGGTTTGGACAACCCTTTGCCATCCGGGAAAATGGGACCATCTCTCAATGGTCCCGTCAAGACCGCCTTGGTTAGCTTTGCGGGTATGTGATGAGCAAAACATAGATCGGTAATACATACAAGTGTCAAACTTGTGATTATAGCGCCTTGTTATCAGTCAGCCCGTACTTGTCCAGTGCTGGACATAGCCCCCCCCCCTCCTCCCCTCCTCATTCACCTGCTGCCAGCAATCTGTCTCAGATCGTCAGTCCAGCGACCGTTTGCGTCCTACGCTGCGTTTGCCAGCTCGTGGTCTCCACTCGAGAACCTTTACACCCCATCGATCATCGGTTCTTCGGCCTATGTGACCAGCCCACTGCCACTTCAGCTTGCTAATTGTCAGTAACCTTAGTTTGTGGCGGATTGTCTCATCTCTGATATGACCTTTTTCGCAAACTTTAAAAAATACTTCGGATCCCCTATTTTTTTCATTCGCTTCTTGTCTATAAAGCGTGTGTCTATAAAGCGTGAAACGACGGAGGTCTCGTCGTACCTACTTGTTCCCTTAGTTTGTTGAGTGCCGAGCGATCCGAAGGCTCTTGTGCATCTGGCTGACAACAAGGAAGTCAAGAGACAGAGACGCTGTTACGCGTCTCTGTCTCTTGAGTTCCTTGTTCAGTACTTGTTAGTATCACAATAAATGCAACAATCTGTCAAGTGTGAGTAGGACTCCGAGTAAAGCCCTACGAAGCCGAAACGTGGGCACTGACGATAGAATTCCACCGATTAAGTCGCTCAGCTATGGAAGTTAGGTATGCTCCTTTTGATGGATCACACCAGAAATGAGGAAGGGTAAGAAGGGACTACAGCTTTTGTTCTTTAACCTCAGGAATAGCTTACGTTGTAGGCTAAAGTTAGTAAAGGCAAAGTATGTTACTAAACATCAGGGCCCTTATTATGAAGCAGCGATATGTTCGGAAGGGTTGCACGTTGCGCTTAGCCACAAAAACGGTTCTTTTTTTGAATAGTTTCGATTAAAACTATTAAATGAATTAAACTATTCAAAAAAAGAACCGTACCTAGCTGTCGTTAGATTCGAGCGAATTGTCGGCCTCAAGCGCGACGTAGCAACCCTTCCGAACATAATATTGCTGCTTTATAATAAGAGCCCAGGTCATTACACGACCATTTGACCATGTTAGGTCATGATAATCCGTAAGGTGGATATTTCCTGGAACGTGATGCCCCCCCTGCTTCTCTCTTCACAACGCCGCGCCCGCCCCGTCGCATCAGTAGATACCTAGACTAGCTTGAATAATTGGGAGCTGCACATACCTACCGAAGCTTATCGTAGTGACCTTTTTTCTTACCCTTTCTGACATTATCAGCTAAGGCATTAGCTTTGAGATTAGTTGGACCAAACCACAGACTAACTAGATTTATCTGTGGAACAAACAAACCCTCCGCCTAGTAGTAAGGATAGAAATACATCCTACTTAAACTCTAAGGTCGTATGTTTCTTACACTAGGTAGGTAGGTACCACTGCTCTGAGGTACGATTCTTTACGGAGTAGAACTGTATTTTTTTTTATTTTCCCCTTCGGCAGCATGTCTTATACAGGTGTAACAAAATTAAATAGTAAATAAATTGTTAACATATCTGTAAATAAGCAGTTTCATAAGTATTTGTATAGTTGTATAGCCGCATGATAGAATCGCTCGTAGCCCCGGCTGCCTGAGTGATCTTAAACGATCACGAATGTTAAGCAACACAGGGCGCGTTCAGTGCATGGATGGGTCGCCGTCTATGCCTAACGCTAGTGGCATTTTTCCGAGCGGTTCCGTGCTTCGCAAGGCACGTTAAGCTGTTGGTGCCGGCTGCCGGCGATAGATGGCAGTCGTTAAGCCAAGTCAGAGGCCTTAGGGCGGCTTGACAACTTCTGACAGTAGACGAGCCACTAGTCTAAAGCCTCCACCAATCCGGACTTGGCCCCCGTGGTGGAGTATGTGGGTGGAGTGCCCCTCGGTGGGGACATAATGGGTTGATGATGATGATAATTATACGTAAATGTAATTAAAATACGTAAATATTTATTATATAAAGTGTTCTCTATCTATAGATGTATATCTAGGTAAAAAAATTATTTTGCTTACTCGCACTTGCCCGGTTTTTTCAGGTTACGCAGCTTCACCCGAAGCTCGGCTTCTCATCGTTCAAATTCGTTCCCGGAACGAGGGACGAAGTCATAGTGGCGTTAAAAACCACCGAATATGAGGGCGAGACTTCTACATACATCACGGCGTTCAGGATCGACGGGAAGAGCCTATTGGAAGACACTTTAGTTGAAAACGCGAAGTTTGAGGGAATCGAATTCATCTAAAAATTAAGAAAAGAGCGAAAATTTCCGGCTAAGCCCAGAGCTCACTGACTTCCATTGGGCACCATGAAGATCAGTGACAGATCTCCGATAGGATGTCCCTTAAAAATCATTTTTTTAATAACTTCCACACAACACAATCACTTGACCTGGTCCCAAACTAGGATACCGAGCTATGGTAACCAGACAAGGTACAAATGTACGGCTGCCCACAGTGGAAATCGAACCCACGACCTCTTGGTAATATTTAATTTCACAATCACCCTTTTATTTACTTACATACCAATCGTGTTGTTTTTTTTCTTTTATGTGAACACAGCCGGGTACTCACCTGCGAGACGTAACTGTAACTGCTGCATGCTCTGTATCAAATAACGATAGTGTGTACGTGGTTCGCAAACCTCCTGCGAGCGGCACGCGTGCCGCTAGCAGCGAGCCGTGAGTACTCGGCTCTTATCACACGTACATACTAGAGCCAGGTTCTGCATCTGCTCTGTTACAGTAACGGCTTGCAGATGAGTACCCGGCTGTGTTCAGATAAAACAAAAAAACAACACGATGGTATGTAAATAAATAAAAGGGTGATTGTGAAAGTAAATACTACCCAAGAGGTCGTGGGTTCGATTTCCACTGTGAGCAGCCGTTCATTTGTACAAATGTTAGGTCGCTATCGCTTACTATTATATTACATTTAACAAATGCCTTGAGGAAGGAATCTTCCCTATTGTGTGGAAGCTTCTCTAATGTAATCTCTGTGTACAAGAAAGAATATTCTATTTATCTATCTAGCGTATGTTACCCCTGTACACAAGTCTGGCCCGAATGACGAAGTAACTAATTAGGTATATACCCATATCACTTTTATCAACTCTCGCGAAACTGTTTGGGAAGCTTATCCATCAGAAAATCTACCAATTAAAAGACCCATATAACAACCCGAACCAACACGGGTTTTTGTTTCTGTGATGTATCTTGTTGGTACAATTTTTTTTCTTCTTCTTCTATACGCGAATGACCTAAAGGTATTTAGGCAGATACGCTCTATTGCAGACACTGAGCTGCTTCAACGGGCTCTTAACCGACTGCATTTATAGTGTACCAACAATAGAATCACAATGACATACCTATAACAAATGCTAAATGCAATACCTAGTTTAATATATGAAATAGGTGGCCACACATAAGAACGTGTGAGTTCATATTTCGACGAAAAACTAACATTCGACGTTCATGTAAACCATATCACCAACAAAGCGTACCAAATGATTGGCTTTCTCCTGCGCATCACAAAGAAGTTCCAGAAGGTGTCTTCTTCTATGCTTTTATATCTACAATCTGGAACCAAATACCTACAAAAACTTACTCTAGGTACCATTACAAAATAATGTCCCTGCCTGCACGATCGCCGTCTCCTTGCAGATGCCACAGTTCTTAAACGTATCTGTTGCGGTAACTTTAACTGCCCTAACCTATCGCGTTCCTTCGAGGAACTCTCGTCCTAGGAATTTTTTTAGCTTGAAAGTCAAACGTAGGTACCAACACAGCTCTTAGGGCTCCTCTGCACCGCCTATGCGACAACCATAGTGGACGGTTCCTAAGTGTCGACCTATTTTGCTCAATGCTGCGGTCATTCAAACACGACGTACGTGAGGTTTATAATCACGGATTTTTTTTTTGTTTGTTGTAGTCCAAGTGTATCGTGGCTCTGGACTTGCCATTCGTGTCCCCTCCACCTTCACTCATACTGGTCCCACTGTATGGTTATGTAGGTATACCTCACCACTACCGATTCGATCTTAATTCTTTGGGCTCTAGCGCTTTGATTTGCTTACTACTTTTATATTTTTTTGTATTTTATTATGAATATTATATTTATGACAGAATAACTGGCATTACTTAAGATAAGATAAGAATATTTTTTAAATTTGTTTATATCGAATTCCTATCTATAGGAGGTGCCTATAGATAGGAGTTCGGTAGATTGAACATACTGTTCAGGTAATATTAACTGTCTCTTAACATCTTAATTTTTCCTTGTGTGGTATAGGTACTGCCAGTACTTTTTAAACTTAGGCTGATCCAGGGCCTCATTTCGTGGAACTGCAGTTCGTGGTTCGTTGTGGCGGCTCGATGTGCGTTACGTGGCCGAGTTTTTCTACTCGTTAGTCTGTGGGTTAATTGACTTTGCGATATTTTGTGCATCGAGTTGACACTGAGGGCCGTGAATTGTAGTTCTGTGAAATGAGAACAAGCTTGTCACAAAACATTGCTCTTCGTAAACTGCAATCAGTTGTGTTCACAGTGGGATACCCTAAGGGATGTGTTAATTTACCTTATTCACTTGTTTATTTTACTCTAAGGTTATTTTTATGTGTAACGCATTCTGTTGTAAGCCCAAGAAATAAAATTAAAAAAAAATGTAGGTACCTAATATGTATTTTTAGCTATAAAAAATAAAAAAAGTAAATGCTTTTATTTAATCAAAATATGCATATACAGATCATTACAGAAGAACCCTCCTTCAGTTAATAAATATTAATTTGTACTAGGAGGCTCCGCTAATTACAGAATTAATTATAGAAAGGGACCGCACAACTATTTGCTTCTCGCTTTTACAATAATGCCATCCATATTGTGTGAGAGAGACGCAAATAATTATTCCATATTAACAAGAACAATAATAATTTAACGGCCTTATTTATAAAAACACGATTCCTCTAAGGCACTCCTCAGAGGCAGTTTATTTAATCCGTAGTTACGTCTTTTTCTTGTAAAATCGCCACCCCAGACTATTTTAATCGGCGTTTATCCAGTGTTTTAAGGAATCGTGTTTTTATAAATAAGACCGTAATATTTTACCTAATAAGTAATAAACAATCGCGATAAAAAGTGTTACTTACGAAATAGTTATCCAATCACTTTCAACAATCACAATGACTTTGTTTTCTAAGTTACGGTACATTTGTGAAGTTATAGTAGCAATACCGCTCGCTAACTGTAAAGGAAAACATCGTGAGGAAACCTGAGTGTCTGAGGTGTTCACATACCTCAGCGCTTGAAATTGCCAATCCGCGGTGGGCACGAGTGGTAATTAGGCCATACTCTCTCTCTGAGAGAAGGCCTGTGCCCCGCAGTGGGACGTATACCTACGTATAGGCTACATACAAAAACCGGCCAAGTGCGAGTCGGGCTCGCGCACGAAGGGTTCCGTACCATTATCTATACAATATTTGCATATTATTATATCAAGCGTCTTAAGATCGAGCAAAACACGGAAAAAATCACGTTTGTTGTATGGAAGTCCCCTTAAATATTTGTTTTATTCTGTTTTTAGTATATTTGATGTTATAGCAGGAACAGAAATACAAACATAAGAAATATAATTTCAACTGTCTAACTATCACAATTTGTCGCGAATCATCACGAAGACGTCAAACCGTGAGTACAAATTCCCACAGATTATGCACTTGCATAAATAAGTTGAAGTTGCAGTTTGGTCTGTGCTTACGGGTTGGGTAGCGGGCAGAAGGTGAGGCGAGAAGAAAGGAAGATGGCGAGAAGGAGGTAAAAGGGAGACTGGCGGTAACCGGAATATCGGTGAGTTTTCAGAACTAATAACTCTTGACTGTATTGAATATATGTCTGAGGAGAAGTGAAGCGGGGCTTTCCGAATAAGTTAATAACGAAATGGCACAGAATGTTGTTGTTAATGAATATGAAATACGAGCTGAATGTGCCTAGCTCGTGGTGGAGAATAAGGGCAGGACTGTAGGGGTGTGTGAGGAGGTCCTGGGGGAACCAGAAGGTTTCCCTACAAATGAATGAGAACGTGTGGCATTAAGTGCACGTTCTCAACCGAAGTTGAATTGAGTTGGAAAAGAAAGCTTTGTTTCACTGTCACCTTAAAATCATCATGAATCTGAAATCTTTGTCGCTGGTCGCCGTGATATTTAATAGTGGGAACCTGGGCATCAATAAAGAATACGCGACAAATTGGTGGAGGAGCTGGGATATTCAGTATTTCAGCCAGCTAAAACCAAAATCATGCCCACTGCCTTTGTTATATTCCGACAGGTTAATCGAGTTGATTTACGGTATCGAATAATTACGAATCAAATGAAAGGAGGCCGAAGTAGTGGCCACCGCGGGCTATCGAATAGTCCGTGGTGATCGTCACGAAGGAATCGTGACGACTCCTACCGAATCAAATTAAAGGAGGCCGAAGTAGTGGCCACCGCGGACTATCGAATAGTCTGCGGTGATCGTCACGAACGAATCGTGACGACTCCTACCGAATCAAATGAAAGGAGGCCGAAGTAGTGGCCACCGCGGACTATCGAATAGTCCGCGGTGATCGTCACGAACGAATCGTGACGACTCCTACCGAATTAAATGAAAGGAGGCCGAAGTAGCGGCCACCACGGGCTATCGAATGGTCCGTGGTGATTGTCACGAAAGAATCGTGACGACTCCTACTGAATCGAATGAACGGGTGCCGAGAAACTGGCCATCGCGGGCTAACGAATAGACCGCGGTGATCGTCACGACGAATCGTGATGACTCCTGTCCCGAACAAACAAAATAATAATAATAGGTACTGACTCGACTCGAGTTTCTGTCGGAGTGTAGCTCAGATGATTGAATCGAATAATAATAACAAACAGAATCGACACCCGAAGGCCCATACCAAATCAAACTGAAATAACATTTATTACACAACCTTTTTTTTGCAGAAACACACTTGTTCTTTTTTGATGTACCTACCTACTTAATTAAATGAAGGTACAAGCAATATACGCAATATCTACAAATAAAAGCTGGTCCAATGTGTTTTATTCGCCCTATGCTCCAATCCCTTATTTTTTTGTGTTTTGGCTCACTCATCCAGCCGATTCGGTTGGATTGTTTACCTTGGAGCCAACCAAATTGGTTGTGTGTGGTACCAAGTGGTACGACCAAAATGGTCCGCTCATGTGCGATACACTGCTTTTATTTTTGAGTTGGCAACATTTGCCAAAATAAAATCCGTAGGTATCGACATCCGTAATCTGTGGTAAAAATTTTCGCTTCCCACGCGAAACGATCGTGAAGTTTTGAAGTAACTTTTAACTACGATAAATTGAGTAATAATTTAGTGAAAAGCCGTATTCTGCAAAACACGGACCCATTGATTGGTGATTCTTCCTCTTAAGAACGTCGCAAATGCCCATTTGGTAAGCAGCATTAATTTTTTTTCCTCTAGAAGTTTGGTACCTACCTAAACATTTACGTTTGAAGTAAGAATGTAAAATCTGCTAACTTGTGAACAAGTTTTGATAGTGAGATCAGAACGTAAGAGTTTTCTAGTTAGTGGTCGGACGGACAGTACCAATTAGATCGTGACGATAAAGTACCGATTTTACAAAATTCCAGTTGCGCCAAGAATCAAGATGGAGGAAGCTTACGAAACCCAACTTCAACTGATAGAAAATCATCTGAATAGCCAGCTTTCGAGCGCGACCAACGTATTGTCCAACATAGACAACGGTGGGGTCGAATTACAGGATATCATACTCTTGAAAACTCGGATACGACAAACTGCTGCCAGGTACGCGACAGGTCTTGATGCCTACATTTCACGATGCACTAAACCGTCCACCGAGATAATAACATCCTCTACGGACAAACAAATGGCAGCGGATGAAATGCTTGCCAAACTGGAGGTGATCACGCACATGTCTGAGACACAAATAACTCGCCCGCCGGCACCGGTGCATCATAGTAAGCTCCCGACGCTACCGCCGCCGCGATTTTCAGGAGATGTACTCGACTACAATGAGTTTTGGGACAAGTTTCAATCAACGATAGGAAGACGAAACCTTGAAGAGGTAGACAAGCTATCATATTTAATTGCTGCCGTGGATGGGAAGGCAAAGGAAGCTTTGAGTGGCTTAAGCATCTCTTCGGCGAACTACCAAATTGCTGTAGACACGTTAAAGCGACAGTTTGGAAGCAAAGATGCTCAAATAGATGCACATTATGAGGCCCTAAAGCAGCTACCTGCTGCTCAGAATTCTAAAGGCTGCCGACAGACCCTAAACTCAGTGGAACACCACCTCCGTGTCCTACAGACACTAGGAGAGAACACGGACGGAAATCATCTTCGGACCACAATAACAAGCAAGTTTCCAAATCAAATAATGTACGAGGTAAATATGACCTTGTCTGAGGAGGAAAATACCGTACCCCACATAAGAAAAGGTTTGGAAAGGGTGATAATGGCCTTTGAACGTGCTAACCCATTGATGGAGCAACCGACACTTACACCATGTGTTACTTATGGTTCAGGATCTGACACAACCACAACACAGGCTTTGCTACAACCGGAAGGCAAAGGTAGAGGGCCCCATAAGGCACTCTTGGGAAAACGGAGAAGGCAGGAAGAAAATCAATGGACCAAGTCAAATAAACTAAGAAGGAAATCATGCATATTTTGTGATGGAGCCCACTATAACAGCGACTGCACAAATTTCATATCCTTGGAATCACGCAGAGAAAAATTAGGGGATCGGTGTTATAGATGTCTAAAAGGGGGTCACAGGTCCAATGCCTGCAGTCTCAAGGGTTTAAAGAAGTGCTACTACTGTAGAGAAGACCACCATCAAGCCTTATGCCCTAATAGAAATAAGGACGGCAACGGTGAAAATTGCAAGCGCCAGTAAAGAAAGAAACTGTAGGCTCCTGCTTGACAGTGGCAGCCAGCGCAGCTATATGACAGCACAGATGGCAAAGGAGCTGAAGGTGGTCGCTGACAAGGAAGACCTGCTCATAATCTACACATTCGGGTCAGAACATCCATCCGAAACTCCAAGCTCGTCCGCTAAAATTGACATAGTGACAAAACGTGGGATTTGTAGAACAATCCGTGTCAATATTGTTCCACATATCACTGACCGAATCCCTGTGCCAGAAATAAGAGCAAATTCCACCATAGATGTGGTAGCGGACGATGACAGTGTAGGTGAGAGAGTTGACCTACTGATTGGAAGTGATCTATATATGTCTTTTATGAGAAACAAAACTGTGAAGGTACAAGATCACCTGTTCCTCATCGATACTGATTTTGGGTGGATTCTCACAGGAAAAATTGACTCTTCAACTGAAAAGGAGAACACCCTGTCTGTCATCACCTACTGCCATTGTCAAGATCCTGAACAAGTCTACTTTACTGAACCTGACCTTCCATTGCGAGATAGAGACGTGAACTTCTTATGGACACTCGAAAGTATCGGGATCACAGATTCTGCTAAAACCACCCGTGAAGAAGAAGTTGTAAAATATTTCACCGAAACTGTCAATTATGACAACTGCAGGTATCATGTAAAGTGGCCTTGGACCGAATATCCGCCCGATTTACCTACAAATCTTGGTGTAGCTTATGGAAGACTAAAAGGCTTGGTCCGGCGACTAGATAGGAGCACCTTGAAAGAATATAACACCATTCTTCAAGAACAATTGAATGCAAACATTATCGAAGTCATTGACCCTCAACCTGTCACCGTAACTCAAAGGACGCCGCCTGTTCACTATCTGCCACACCACCTCGTAAAACACGAAGGAAAGAAGGCTAGAATTGTTTATGACGCATCCGCCAGAGTAAAGGAACAACGAAGCCTAAATGAATGCATGTACCGAGGCCCATCCATGCTAGAAGACATAACAAAACTGATCATCAAGTTTCGCACAAATAGAGTCGGCATTACAGCTGACGTAGAAAAGGCCTTTCTACAGGTAGGCCTCCAAGAAGCCGACAGAGACGTGACTAGATTTTTGTGGCTGAAGGACACCGAGAAAGAAGCCTCTGAAGACAACATCTTGCACTTGAGATTCTGTAGAGTGCCGTTTGGAATAATCTCAAGTCCATTCTTGCTGACAGCCACAATCCGCCACCACTTGTCCACAAAGGGCCAAGAACTTCTAACGAAAATTGCAGACAGGGTTTATGTAGACAATCTTGTCACTACAGCTTCGTCTGGCCAGGCTGCTTACAATCTCTATCTTGAGACAAGAAAGGCCTTCAATGAACTCTCCATGAATATCAGAGATTGGGCATCTAACGATCGAGATTTCATAGAGAAGATTCCTAAGGTTTTTGAAAGGTTGAAAATTTTAGGTCTGACATGGACTCTGAAAGATGACAGCCTACAACTAAAATTGAATGACAAAGTCCTTAACGAAGAAAGCTCCAAAAATACAAAGAACAAAAGAGATGTCCTAAAAATACTAGCCTCATTCTATGATCCTTGTGGTTTTGCATCACCCATTGTATTGCCAGCCAAAATCCTGCTACAAGAGTTGTGGAAACGGAAACTCAAGTGGGATACTCCTTTACCTGAAGACATGAAGACCAAATGGCAGGCAATTGCCGAAGCTCTACAAACAGCCTAAGACATTAAAGTTCCACGTTACCTTGGTAACGAGAAGTCGATGAAGGGAGGTGCAGAACATGAACTTCATTGCTACACAGATGCATCATCCGTCGCTCATGCCGCTGTTGTTTATCTTCGAGTGATAACTAAACAGGGCAGCAAAACAGTTTTCATCATGTCAAAATCACGCGTAAATCCCTTGACTGAAAAGGAAGACCTAAAAATACCAAGACTGGAGTTGCTTGGCTACGTCATTGGAAGTAGATTACTGTCCTATGTGAAGAACGCTCTTGATATTCCTATCAGAAAACAGTATCTTTGGACTGACAGCCTCATCGTCTTGAGTTGGATGAAATCAACCAAATTGTTACCACCATTCATCACCAGAAGAGTAAATGAAATCAAACAAAATCGTGACGTCGAAATGTGCTATATAAACACCGAACAGAATCCAGCTGACTTAGCAACTAGACCGGAACTCTGGTCACAGAAGAGGGAACTTTGGTTTAATGGCCCTCCATTCCTTTCAAAGGAAAAAACAGCTTGGCCAATTGACATGAATCTCAAGCATCATCACACAACTCTGTCCGCGATGGCGGAGGGCCTGGATACAGAAGATCCAGAAAGCACAGAAGGTCCAAAAAGCACAGAAACCTCAAGAACTTGTGAGACAGACGAAGTTCTAGATGAACAGACACAAACAAATCACAATGTGCAAGACACTTCGGTTCAAAAAAATCCATTGAGTTCACAACTACTGGAAATAAAGAATTTGCAGTCAACATATTTCAAGGAAGAGGCCATGGGAAAGGAAACGCATCTGAGTAGAAATCTGGGTCTATTCGTGGATGTGGACGGAATCTTACGGTGCAAAGGGAGAGTAACACATACAGACTGGTCCTATGAAATGAAACATCCGATCCTTCTTCCCAAAGACTGTGAATTCACATCTAAAGTAATCTCGGAAGTACATGTAAAAAACTATCATGTAGGAGTGTCACACACATTGAGTTTAGTTCGACAACAGTACTGGATTCCTCAAGGCAGGTCCCAAGTTCAGAAGATTTTGAAGAGATGTCCACAATGTGTAAAACATGGTGGTGGACCCTACGAACTACCTCCGACCCCAGTTTTGCCACCTGAACGAGTTACATTCAGCCCAGCGTTCACATACACTGGAATGGACTATTTTGGTCCTATGTATGTAACCACAGAACAGGGAAAAGAGAAACGATGGATCTGCCTCTATACATGCCTCGTCGTAAGAGCCATCCATTTGGAAGTGGTCAAAAATCTGACAGCCGAAGAATGCCTCCTATCTTTGAGAAGATTTGTTGCAACCAGAGGAACTCCGTCGTTGATGGTTTCCGACAATGCCCTTCAATTTCGACTGACATCTGAGGTCCTCGCAAAACCATACTGCAGTAAAAATAACATCAAATGGAAGTTCATTCCACAACTTGCACCATGGCACGGTGGCGTGTATGAAAGACTGGTAGCGGTGGTGAAACACTGTCTTAAACGAACACTTGAGAAACACCTTCTAGGTGAAAGACAAATAGTCACCGTCATAAAGGAAGTCGAATCAGTATGCAACACAAGACCTTTGACATACGTGAATTCTGAAGTAGAACACATTCTGAAACCTGCGGATTTTCTATCTCTCGGGAAATGTCTGACTCTAGACATGTCCCCCGAACAGATGCTACCAGAAGGGACAGTGCTGAAACAAAATTTAATAGAAGGATGGAAACGAGGTCAGCGAATCATGACAGAATTCAAGGAAATGTTTGTTGGACAATACTTAACTAGCCTTAGAGAAAGATATCGCCATTCACAGAAGCAACCTCGAGTAAGGTCTAGAAGGACACCCTGTATTGGAGATATAGTCCAAATAAAGGGAGAATTGAAGAATCGAGAAGGTTGGAAAGTCGGGAAGATATCTTCTCTTATCCAGGGCCCGGATGGAGAATGCAGAGTAGCCAAGGTCCTAGTTGGAGACTCAGAATTTACTCGTTCTGTCGGACATCTATATCCATTGGAAGCTGATATCATTGCAGATGAAGAAGGTGGAAATGAAGAACCTAAAAGAGCGCCTACTATTGAAACGAGACATAGTGATATTTCGGAACTTCTTTCAATCCCAGTTGGAATTGAAGAAGATGAAGCAGCCCCTAACGCTACTTTAGAAATGACACCCGAAAACCCATGTTACATTGAAGACGAAAGAAACGCATCCCAAAGCCAAAGTGAAATGATGGAGGTAGATGATAATGAAAACAATACGACTCAGAATAATGAAACGAACTGTGATCACTCTGACAAAGAATTAACCGAAGAACGAAACCACATTGATGTGAGAGTACAGAGAGCGGCAGCCATAAGAGCAAAAGAAAAAATTGCTGAATGGACGCGTCTCCTCTTCACTCTGCTGAAGTAAGGATTTGTTCGGCCGTCGGGAGTGTCGCGAATCATCACGAAGACGTCAAACCGTGAGTACAAATTCCCACAGATTATGCACTTGCATAAATAAGTTGAAGTTGCAGTTTGGTCTGTGCTTACGGGTTGGGTAGCGGGCAGAAGGTGAGGCGAGAAGAAAGGAAGATGGCGAGAAGGAGGTAAAAGAGAGACTGGCGGTAACCGGAATATCGGTGAGTTTTCAGAACTAATAACTCTTGACTGTATTGAATATATGTCTGAGGAGAAGTGAAGCGGGGCTTTCCGAATAAGTTAATAACGAAATGGCACAGAATGTTGTTGTTAATGAATATGAAATACGAGCTGAATGTGCCTAGCTCGTGGTGGAGAATAAGGGCAGGACTGTAGGGGTGTGTGAGGAGGTCCTGGGGGAACCAGAAGGTTTCCCTACAAATGAATGAGAACGTGTGGCATTAAGTGCACGTTCTCAACCGAAGTTGAATTGAGTTGGAAAAGAAAGCTTTGTTTCACTGTCACCTTAAAATCATCATGAATCTGAAATCTTTGTCGCTTGTCGCCGTGATATTTAATAGTGGGAACCTGGGCATCAATAAAGAATACGCGACACAATTCATGAGATACAGCTTGGTGACAGACGGAGACGGACGGAAGGACGGACAGCGGAATGTCAGTCAACCCAAAGGGTAAGGAACCCTAAAAACCTTAAAAAAAACCCAGCTAGCGGTCACACAAAGGAGGTGGGGCGGGGGCGCGGCAAAGACGCGACGCGTGTATAGAAATCGCCGTCTCTTCTGTGTGGGCTTCGTCCCGTCCCTTCAATACATTTTGTATGAAAGTGAATTGGATGTGGTATGTGGTTGCGGCGCCGTATGTGGTTGGACTGCGAAGAAATAAAGCATAAATTCCCATGTCTCTGCAGTTTTTGTATTTGAGTAGCTAAATTAAAGAATAAAAAATAGTGAATAAATTAAAAAAACACGATCTCTCAATTGCACTTTAAATAGTCTGTGGTGAGAAATCTCCCTTTTCCACAGACTATTTAAACTTTATCTGAGGAGTGTTTTAAGGAATCGAAAGACTTTCTTACTAATGTAAAAAAAGTAAATTTTTTGTTTTGTTTTTTTTTTCTAATACTTATTTACTTAGAATGTTAGTTTTAATGAAATCAGTGGCGTAACTATAGGGTGGTAGGGCTGGAAAAATGCCACGGGCCCTGACCTGAGGGGCCCCTGAACTGTTAGGCCGTGAGCTCAGAGGTAATTAACATTTGTAACAAAAATTTGTAAACATTATAATGTTTATACTACTAAAGACCATATAACATTTTTTTTTATTTTTACTGGAAGGGCCCCATCCAATGAATTTGCCACGGGCCTCAGTTGCTATACTTACGGCAATGAATGAAATATTGGTCCTTGTACCTATTGTATTATATTCTTTTTGTTGCACTAACCCGTGCTGAGGACAATTTTAAAAATCTATTTAGAGGCTAAAAATTCCACCCACACCGGGACTTGAACCCGCGACCTCTGGCTAACCGTGCCAGCGCTCTCCCAACTGGCAAGTGCAGGCATCAGTGAAATTTCGAGCCTCTTTACAAACTTCTCTGTATTACGTACCTACAGGCAGCGACATCTGGCCGAAGCGATTTAGATCACTTCCAGCCCCGAGTAACCTATCGCTGTACCTACTTACATGACTATATTCTTTTTGTTGCACTAACCCGTGCTGAGGAGAATTTTAAAACCTATTTAGAGGCTAAAAATTCCACCCATGCATGCCGGGACTTGAACCCGTGACGCACGCACACCGGTTTCGGGTACTTTTTAGCAAAAAAATATCAGGTTTTATGCATTCGCTAAATTTAGTTATTTTTTTCCTCTGTGGCTATCATCGTCATCATCATCAGCCATTTGACGCCCTCTGCAGAACATAGGCCTCCTTCTTGGTTTTAATTACCATGCGGCGTTTTGCCATAATCTTCACGCTTGGCAGGCGGGTTAGCGATCGCAGTATGCGGTTGGAATCTTAGGAAGACGCTGCTGCCCGTCTCCTGGTGATTGATTTCCTTAGTCGCCTTCTACGACATCCACGCAAGGTAATAGAGTGACGCTATTCCTAATTCGGCGCCACACGAAATTGTGGCTATAGCAAGTATAAAAGCAGCTGATATTTTTATAGCTGAAGTTTTTTCTCTAGCAATTACGGAGTTGGTTGTGTAGAATAACCATGTCCCTAAACTTCAACGGGACCTTAATACAACCACCTATAAAGGTAGGATTATGCCCGACCAATAACTTCGTATTCGCATGGACGTACTTCGGGACAAGTTGGCGGGACCGCGGGATGTGTCTTGCAATTCTTCGGACTTTAATTACATTAACAAAGAAGTAATAAAAAAACAGCTCTTGCATGCGCGGATTTTTGTTTAAGTTACCTGTCGGGCACTTTACCAGGACAGACAAATCGAAACACAAAATTCCTGATTATATTCAATATATTTCGGTTATAATAATAACAAAAATATCACATCTTTATCCTATGAGCCATCATGTCACATATGAGAAAGCTCAATTAAATATTCGAAAATAAAACAGCATACCGAAAAGTAAATAACAACTTCCTTTAGTTAGATGTTTAACAGCTATTCTCTCACTATTAACAATTCACAGAACAAAAACTAGGAACAAACTATTTTCCGCTACTGGTAAAGATCTCAGAAGACAAACTAAGAACTTAAATTAATCTTAAAAACATGTGTATAAAGCAATTAGGGCCGACCCTACGTTTCTACGGAGGTAAACACAAAACAAGATACTAATTTAACACACAACACAAAAAGGATATTAGTATAATATTTACTCGAGACCAGTGAATAAGGGTCAGTAACGAAATCTATCAGCAATTGAAAAATGCTGAATTGTAAAATAAAAATAAAGTACCTAAAAGTCGTAGGTAAAGACCATTTATTATTTCCTAGGTGAGATAAATCATCATGTAATAATAAATTATCCACATTATGCTTTTTATCTCAATAAGCCAGCATCCTTCCTTCGAGAGAATAAACGATTTCGTCAATGACCCTACCCAAATATTTCATAATCTCGAGTGCAGATTTTCTATTATTTATTAAATTTACAGAATTACTAAAATAGAGAATAAACAACGAACAAAAAAAATTGAGCATTACGTATGTACCCAGAGTAAATTTGGAGCCTCACAAATACATTGCCAAGTAAATAATCTTATCTTATCTCATCTCATCTCATCTTCCTCGCCATAATCATTCAACAGAACCAGTCCCGGTTCTACTGTACCTATGGTATCATCCATCCATCCAGACGCGAGTGTAGGACCTTTGACATCAATCATGATATCCCAACCTTGTCGACTCCAACGGTCTACCCGGGGTACATTGGTGTTCCAAATGGGTGTCACTTCAAGCCAATATTGCGCGTAATCTCTTCAAAGACGGTCCAAGCCATCGCGGCCATGAGTGTGCGACGCAGCATTCGCGGCACGGCGCCCTTGAAGTAACCTTTCAAGCCGTACGTCTGTTGGCAGGGGGACAAACGTTACTTATTGGTTAATTTCAACTAAGTTCGCCATAATTAAACTAGTTTTAAATTATACGAGACTAGGTGGGTTGGCTAGACGGTGAAGAGGCATATGTCCCACAGTGGCCTTCTATCATGAGCTGTATATAAATGTAAAACAAACATAAACAGCCTCCAGTTTTGTTAATAGGTGTATGTAGAACTAAATTCAACTATACTCTAGGTATAGGCTAACCTATAGGATAGTTCAACTAAATACAACTAATCGAGGCTGTTTTTCGCTTATTAAAGTTAGGGTGCAACATTACGTTTGCATCTATCTGGCCAGCAGGCAGCTGGTCACGCTTTCTTCATTCAAAAATTTAACTGATAAATCAAATTAAATTCGTTCTTAGGTAAGAATGGAGAGTCTGATGGTCTGATCTGTGGTCGGGCGAGGGCAATATTGTTCTCACTTGTCTTTTTTGCGTGCCTTCTGCGGTCATTTTGCTTCAGCGAGACAGGTACTACTCACTTCTTCAGGTAATCATGATGGACAAGATTGAGGGGAAGCGTGTTGGTAGAAGAATTAAATTGTGTCTCAGAAGTAGCAGAGATTGGACAGATGGGGTTATTCCACTAATCCCCATTGAAACCACCATTGATGGGGATTCGTGAACTTTTTGTTCACAATTCCCCATTGTCTTTTAAATACCACTTTCGCTTGGCAAGAAACGGTGAAGAATATGGGGAGCTGACGGCCAATCTGGAGAGGCACAAGAGTGTGGCTATTCAAACCTTAATGGGAGTGGTTGCATACTGCACATGCACAGTGGTTTTTAACTAGGTAATAACTATTTAGCATCTCATAGGTCAAAAATGTTCATGGCATTTATACTGTGACAACCCAATTAAATTTTTACTCCACTAGATACACTGTGGACTACACAAGCTGTGCCTTGTTCAAGATGTTTGCCGGAAAGTCTAGTAAAGTAAATATCTAATATAATAAGAAGCCATTTCTTTACCTGATGCACATAGACCGCAGCGCTGAACGCGTTCGGAAACTTGTCCGGGTACAACTGCATTTTAGTCTTCAGAACGTCCGCGGGGTTGGTAGCCAGCGAAGCAGCGATGCCGGCCATGACTCCGCAGGAGAAATGGACCATACTGGCCGCTGTCGGGGACTGCAGCCACTCTGGTTAAAGAAAAAAGAAAAAAGTTAGTGACGTTTGAGAAAAGAAAGAAAAAGTAATTATAGGAGAGAAATGATGGGACCTTTTTGGTTTGTTTGTACTACTTTTATAAATGTAGACACTTTTGAAATAGGAACCTAGAAAAAGCATGATTCAAAATGCCTCATGAAAAACGTGTTGAGTATGTACGTGAGAATTTTCGGGAATTTCCTAAAAAAAACCTTTATAGGTATTTAATAAATAATTTAAAACCGCACATCATAGCTAGGCCAAAGTAAAATTTTAATTTGATTGCGCCATCTACTTGCGTGGAATTTAAAATAACGGAACCTCAGAGGTTTTTGAAGCGAAATTCTAGAAAATTTATACACCTTTTGCATTTTTATCGTGAAGTGTTTTGATTGAGTAACACTGATAAGCTAGGTATTTTGTTTATAAATTCCGTTGTCTAGGTACTTCCTATCTTTGCACATGGCGTGACTGTGACAAGGATTATCTTGAGAAAAACAAATTTGTTATCTCAAATGAAATAATCAGGTAGTATTTGCTTTGCACACACTCGCTGGTTTTTACGATCCGTAGACAAACACCTTATCTCTTGCAATCATTTAGATTGGGCGTGTCAAATATTGTTTTTAGGGACTGTTACAAGGTCAGTAAACCCAACTTCGAATGGCATGTTTTTTTCCGGTAAAAACCTCTGACACAATTCTTTTTTCTGGTTTTCCATCTACGCTGCTCGTTTGGAGATCCCTTTGCCGGCTTTTGCAATACCTACTATGTACAGACATCTCGTCGATTGCTGGTTATTGCGGAATAAAACTTTCGCTTCGACAATAACCGTAACTGCACGGCATACAGTCAGTAAGTATTCATGCAACGTTCGCACAACGGCCATAGTCATCTATCTAACTAACCAACCCATAAACAGAGCCCAGTCCGGGCCAACCCATCTGGTCCTTTGCCATTCTCGGCCAATGTATCCCAGCCGCTTTCACAATGCCGTTGGCCCTAGTAAATGTATTAAACTACCAGTACGTTCATGTAGTGTTGTCACGGCTACGGTTATCTTCCAATGTGAAACCGGCCAATAGGATAATCCCTGGCGCGGCTACGTAGAAAGAATGAAGGAGCATCAGGCTGGGAAGATGACCTATGAAGGAACCCCGTGGGAATGAAATCAAACATATGAAAAATGTTTATTGAGGTGAACAAAACTTAACAATATATAAAGTAACTCTGAACCCAATTAAATTGTACAAATGTACGTAAGTTAGAAAACAAAGTCATTGGTACATCCCGGGATTTGAACCCACGACCTCCCGAATGACAAGCCGGCGCTCCTCTACCACCGCTTTACGGCGGATTTAATGATAATCATTTTCTACCAGTCAACCGCAGGAGGTGGAACTAAGCATCATAGTTGGGCCATTGTACATAGCAAGTGCTGAGATATGTGAACACCTCCGACACTCAGGTGTCCTCACAATGTTTTGCACCAGAATAACAAGTGATATTGGTATGTACTAAAATTCATAAATGTATGTAACTTCGACACAACGTCATTGGTACATCATCGTCATCATCAGCCATTCGACGCCCACTGCAGACCTCCCTCATGGTTTTCCTAACCATGAGGGGTTTTGCCATAATCGCCACGCTTGGCAGGCGAGTTGGCGATCGCAGTATGCGGTTGGAATCTCAGGAAGACGCTGCTGCCCGTCTCCTGGTAATTAATGTATTTCCTTAGTCGCCTTCTACGACATCCACGGAAGGAAATGGAGTGACGCTATTCTTAATCCGGCGCCACACGGACCATGCGTCTGGTACATGTATGCATTGGTACATGCATGTATTGAACCCATAACCCAATATCAGGACCTATACGGATGTTAGGCAAGTGTTCTACCGATTATATTTTTTTTGTTGCACTAACCCGTGCTGAGGACAATTTTAAAAACCTATTTAGAGGCTAAAAAGGTATGCGTTCTACCGATGCGCATACCTGGGGCCCCAGATCTCACTGGAAGGATGAAGTGGCCAAGGACCTGCGTGAGCTCCAGGCAGGCGACTGGCAGGAGACCGCGCATGACCGAGACAAGTGACAGACTTCTTGTATCGGAGGCCAAGACTCACTTCGGGTCGCTGAGCCAGCGGAGTAAGTAAGTAGCGCTCACCTTTCGGCACAGCCTGCTTGGCCTGGGTGTAAAACATGAGGTAGAGGCCGGAGAAGGGAGCGTCCCGGGCCAACGTCGGGCCGAGGCCGCACGATAGGCCTCTAAGGCCCTCGGCCTTGTAGATGGCCTTCAGTGCGCCGCCGACGCTGTTGTACTTGTAGACACCGGACTCGTATCTGCGGGCAGAGGAGAATATTTGGGTTACTTATGGTTTTGTAAACTCAGAAAGCTGATTGTTATTTAGGAACAATGGAACAGAGTCTCCGTGCGGCCGCTGTGACCCTGAAAACCTTGGAGATAAGCACGCAGCTTTTAGAAAATCGTAGGAACTAGTAATCTGTTGTTCCCAGTAAAGCGCAGAAATTCCTTGCTGTGGGGGAATAAACGAGAAAGTTACAAAAAAAAACAAACTAGTTTCGGCAGATATCAAACGCCTGCGAACCATAGAATCAAGACGTTCTTCGGGATACCTAAGGGACACCTCAGAGTCGAGTGCGTAACTTTATCGTAGTATGAAAGAAAGAAAGAAAGAAAGAAAGAGGATATTTATTTAAATTGTCACAGAAACACAATGAGGGCTTTTTATTTTCAATCAGAGAATGTCATTAATTAATTGATTTATTCTTTTTCAACCTATGGCCACCAATGCTAAGTGTAGAGTTGATTGATTAGTAATTGCAAACGTGGCCGGCCACGAACGGCGGCAGGATGATCTCGACAAGTACAGCAGAAAGAGTGGTCAGACATGGCTAAATGCCAGAAGAAAAAAATGGCCAGAAGGTACGGATAGGCCTTAGTCTACAGTGGAACGAACAAAAAAAATTGGAGGTCAACGGTCACAATTTCTTATAGTAAGGTGATTATTTTAAGTCAATAAAAGCTATTGAAAACAGTGCAGTGGACCAAACTGACCTCACCACAAATCATTGATTTTAGGAGGTGGGAACCATTGTTACGAAGGCAAAGAAGAACAGTTCACTTTACAGTTGCAAGTATAAGAGGTCATTACAAATTGTTAGAAGCAAACATAATGTAATTTGAACGTAGCCAATACTATGCTGCCATCTGCAGGCTCGTAGTTTGTCACTCTCTCTCTCGCCTCTGCTGCGCCACGTTGCGTGAATCTTATAAACAGTAATTTCAGTGTTTTTCTAACTCTTTAGTGCATTGTGTGAGCTAAATAAAGCTGCCTGTTTCACGTCACCAGCCAGCGTATTCTTCTCCAAGAGACTCCCCCGCCAGCCCTTACAATAAGTCCACTTAATCACCGTTTGTGTCTACGCACACAAATTACTGATGTAGCGAGAATTGCCACTTATTTGCCATATGCCCGTTTATAGATGTTTAGATTGGCTAAAAATAAACATTCGATTAATCGATAACGCAGTTGCATACATTGTATTATTATGTAGCAACGAGGTAAAAGCGTCAAGGGCTCCGCGCAGTTAATTAACAATATGCTAAAGTTGCTAATTCATGCGGGACCTTTCACACTGCTCATTATGCATCTGGGTTTTTAATTGAGTCTTCCATTGTTACAATTAGGAGCTGCGTAGACGATGCGATGTTACAAATCATGTGGAAGTACCTACCTAAACTATGCTATACATCCGGCAAACCCATTGCGTTCTCAAAGTTCATAATACCTGCCGAACTATTTCCGGGGTATAAACAAATGTCTTTTAACGTCCAAAGAAGCCACTGTTAACTGATGAATAAACAATATCACACCTCTTGCAACGCCCCCTCTCTCTTCACCTGAAAAAGACAAAAACATTTCCACACGACTCACCTGGTTTTGATGACGGTCATAGGAATCAGCGCGACACCGCTCATGGTCCTCGCGACGACACCCAGCAACACCGCTTCCATGGCGCCCAGGTCTTGCGTCCTTGTCTTGCCCAGTTTGCCCTTCAGCCAGTGCAACGAGGAAAAGTATAGTCCCACGCCGGGCACACAGCGGGCCACGGAGGGGACCATGCCCCGCCACAGGCCCACAATGTGCTCTTGGCGCACGATGTTTGTGAATATTGTCATCATGCCGGGTTGGATTCGGCCGCTGAAAGCGGGAGAAGGTAGTCAGCTAAGGCCGGAAGTTTGGGTACAAAGAAATATTACAGAGAGAAATCATCAAAATTTGGACAGTTTACGCTAACATAAGGAAGGACTCTAACAACACCACTTTGGCCTTTGCATCTACGTAATGTGATGATTTATACAGCGTCCAGTGGCACCTTCACTCACACTAGATGATTCACTCACTTGTTTAGGCAGACGCCAGTCGTATAAAAACTCAAAAATTCTCGCCACCTCGGCAGTTTATATGAATATCACACAATTTTTTTTGTGCGAAATGGTACTTAATCCTAGTGATATCTGGTGGTTAAAGGAGTGTTCTATATCGCCTTTGTGGAATAGAAGATCTCACTGCAAGGGTGATAAAGAAAAGATGCTGGCTCGATTAGACAGAGCGCATCGAACCTTCTAATTAAATAGATAGATAACTCTTTAATGCACACTAGTAAATAAATCGAAGAGCCACGGGTTAAAGTGCCATCCGAGAGGATGTTGCGCCTTTTGAAAAGAGTTTCTAAGAGCAAAGCTATGCCCAGCAGTGGGGCTAAGGAGCTAATTTTGATGAGCTAACATGCTGCCATTACACATGCAAATGGGCCTATGGTGTACAAAGGTTCTCCAGTGAAGACCACGAACTGGCGAACGTAGCAGGATCAGAACAGACAGAAGTGGCGTGCCGTGGGGGAGGCCTACGTCCAGCAGCGGACGAATTCGGGATGACATCATTGATTGATACAGACAACTACTATAAAGGTACTCACTTGACCGCCGCCGCAACATTCTGCCCGGGGTTCTGAAGCCTCGTCTTCACTAGGTCCAGGGGCTGGAACAAGATGGTGCTGAAGGTGCCGGAGAAGGAGCCCGCAAGGAACGCCTTGATGACCGGGTGATACTGTAGAGAACGAACAGCTGTTAGAGTGAATCTTTTGAAAACTTGCTGCTTTGCAGTTTGCGATGGGCAAAACTGGCGCGTTGGGAACAGGATATATAGATAGAGAGCACTTTACTGTACAACAGAAAAAAAAGAGTTGAATTTCAAAATAAGGAATTCAGGAATTTCAGTAGAAACCGTTCTTATTTGGCCTGGTGACGAATTAAGTAACTTACTTAATTTTAGTGGACGTGCTTAGTAGTCACTGAAATGAGACTTGTGAACCTCTTGTTGTAGTTAGGCAAATCTTCACACGATTTCGTCATTCGTTTATAAAATATATAAAAATCTAGAAACTCAGTGTATCTCTTACTGCTCAATAAGGATGAAGGTTCTCTTTCTCTATTTACTTGTGATAGAGTTAGTAGATAAGTAATGGGTTCTAATTAGAAGTATCGCTTTCCCGCGACAGTTGATAAACTTTGCCCTGACTCTCACACGAGTACAAAATTAACTACTTGGGTCGAAAATCGTTTAAATAAGACTGATTAAGAGAGGGTCGACTGAACGCCTGCCCATTTACGCTATTTATCTGCTTCTGAAGAAAAGTAAGTGGGATAAATAGAGGCACAAAAGATAGGAACTTACATTAGCCACAATATCCATGTTGCGGTAAAAGGTGGTTTCCTTTAAAAAAATGTACTGCAATAGTGGCCTGCGTCAGGTGATGTCTTTAGGGTAAACGCCGAATTTGTACAATTCGAAATGGTATAGCCAATGGCAAAGGGCAATCGATTTCTGGGTACTTAGGTATCGATTTAAATCGTATCGGAGTAGTCGGAATAGTAGATCGGGTTCACTCGATACATTAAGGTAATGGTCATTTTTTGCAACAGCTTGTCCGAATATCGATGCATGTATACTCTTCCCAGTTTTAATTGTAACAAAAACTCAAAGCGGCTTGACGACACTTGCAGATCGCCTGTCGCTATGCGCGATAACAGTCCTTATACAATTCTCAATAAGACACTAAACTAGTTGGGGGACAGGAAATCACTGTAGTTATCGAATTTATCCATTAGTACGAGGAAAGAGGTAAATGTACAAAACAAAACTGGTGAAAACGCGAAGAAGTTTTGGACAATATACGTGCTTCTTCAGACAGAGAAAAAGCGGACTGAATATAGCAGTACTGATAATGTTATTTTATACGTATTGTTATCGGTGGCAGACGATCGCCGGGTGAGGCGGGGTGAGGGGTCGAACTTGACAACCTCTAGAAGATAATGCTTGTTAAGAATATGCGAGCTAGGGGGTAAATGAGTGTATGTAGGCAAACAGAAGGGGCACCGCTGGGGTCGATAGATTTATCTCGAACTTGCTTCTCAGGAAGCTACAGCCACAATTTATCTTGGAGAATTAGCAGCTATTTATAAAACCACGATACCTTTAAAACACTCCGAAAACATATTATAAATAGTCGGAGGTAGTCTTTCAATTTAACACAGACTATTTAAACTGCACTTGAGGAGTGTGTTAACGAATCGTGTTTTTGAAGGAGTCACGTAGTATTTAGACGAGGTACAATGAAGTTAATATTAACTATAAAGTAAAATTTTGACTGTCTCGTTGGTCTGACGGTGTCATGTCTGATTACCATGCCTAGGGGTCGTGTGTTCGATTCCCACTGGGGGCCACTATAACCATGTTTGTAGTATGGGACCAGGGGAACGTGTTGTGTAGAAGTTATTATTATTATTAAATTGATAAAATGTGTTAAAAGACGTTTTTACTCCATTAATTAGGTTCTTAAGTACGTATGCAGTGATAAGCCACGTCAATGTGATAGGAAGTAAAAACATTAGACTATACAAGGTGTCAACTGTTAAGTGGGATTTATTTAGATCATAAATGCTGTGACAACCCTATAGTTCAGCTATTATACAAATATCATCCTATCTGTGAATGTTCAAACAGTTGAAAGGTTGTCCATTAAAATATAAGTACTTAGATAAACGGATAAAAATGTTATCAGTGCAGTTGTTAGCCCATATATTTTGCTGGGCATAGTTAACAAGATATTATTCAATAGTAACACTTATTTTGCGCGCAATAAGACCTACTGTGAGGCGGCTAAGACGGCCACACAATGTTTAAATTTTATTACGTGCGTAAATTGTAACGGACCTAATTAAAACTGAAATAAAAATGACAGGCTCTATTATGATTATTATTGTAAGTACAAAGTTTTAAATACGTACGTCTTAAAACCAAAAACCGGCCAACTGCTACTGGCACTTGCACACCGAGGGTTCCGTACGTTGTATAAAATGTATAACTTGTTTTATTTAGTAAAAATGAACTTTCTTTCATTAGCCGACTTAATCATTCGATGTATGGCTTATAAAATAAATGAGATTAAAAAAAAAACTTTCTTTCATTCACTTCGGAAGGCCATCTCACACTTGGCCGATGTTTATTTATTGGTTGATATACTATACTCTATAATCACATTAAAAAGTATTGTATGTGCAATACGCCTTGAGGCCGGGTTCTGATGGTGTACGATATCTATTGGACTTATTGCGCAGCGTGCGCGACTCGCGCTAGTAAAAACTTGGGGAGAAATGGGCATTTTTGAAATCACAGAAATGCACATCTAGTTAGGTCTGAATAATAATAATCCGCCGGGTGAATAATAACATATTATATTGCAGAACATACCCCCTCTAAAAAGCTTACTGAAAACAGTGAATAAAAAGCTCTTTTAATCATTACTTTGGGTGTTAGAATTTAGAACACATCAATATATTCGACCTCCATCTCAATGCCATATTTCGTCAACCAGCACGCTTGTCTACCAAAACAGAGGCCGTTGGTTCGATCCCCATTGGAGGCTGAAATACTTCATTTGTACAAATAGTCTGACTAATAGTCTGATGGTAATTTCCCTGTTTGTGATGTCCTTGCCTGGTTACCACAGCACAGGGTATCCTAGTTTGGGACCAGGACAAGTAATTGTATTGTTAATTAGTTACTCTAGTTGCTGATGAAACTAGCACACAAAGAGTCATTATGGTTCACTGAGATTACTTTTAACTGCCTAAACTATTATGAGATAAAGTAAGGTTTACATTACCAACCACATCATGCCACTCAATATCCTACTAATATTATAAATGTGAAAGTTTGTGAAGATGTTTGGATGTTTGTTACTCAATGAAACAATAACAGCTGAACGGATTTAACATGAAATTTGGTATGAAGATAGTTTGAGTCCCGGGGAAAGACATAGTATAATTTTTATCCAGGAAATTACTCATTCCATGCAGCATTCTACCGAGCTACCGCTACTTTCAGTAGGTTTACGTTAACAATTTTAATTTTGAAACATGCATTAGGTATATACATTTATTTGCATTAGGGCGAGTTTCCAACTAAAATGTGAAGGTTGAGCTATTGTTGTCTGTACGTCACTGTTTTGTCACTCTTATCTTTTAATAACAAACAGCATAAGCTAGGTGAGCAAAGATTTCCATTCATTGCATTATACCAACAATGAAGGTAAACATTCCTAACACAAAGGACTTACTGATAATAAATACATAAAATTAACCAAAACTTCTTAAAACATAAGGTACAAGTACCGTATAACGTCCACTACAAGATTTTGTGTGATAAGAGTTACCGGACAGATCAATGTCGCTGAACATACTTTAGCAAACCACAAACCAAGTAACATGGAAAGTCCACTTGGTATATACATGATGTCACAGCCAGTTTTCTTACAGCATCCTACATGAGGTGATAATGAGCATTTACATGTGGCGATTTGTTAAGTCTTCAATTGGAATGTGCAATAAGTGGCTTAGGAATTGTAACACCATACACAAGTGGCCGTTATGGCCACTATTATGCAAAAACATTCCAACCAACAATATATTTTTTGTGTTATAATTTAATCTAAAATCAGTCCTAGGACTATGAGCTCATGAGCACTATATAGTGCAGTGTTTATGGAACGTTACTAAATGAGTGCCATCAATAATTTAGTTTTACGGGCGCGCTGATGCACAAATAGTTTTGATCATCTTTTTTTTTTATCCGGCATTGTATGTTGTAGGCCAGAAAGACTTAGTGGGAATGGATTATTGTAGGTTCATCATCATCATTTACATCATCTTTGACACTTCTGACACTTTTAATATTCTTGGGGCCCTAGGGGGTCGCTAGAATTGTTTACTTGTAAAGGGGGTCTTCAATAAGATTGAAAAACACAGCGGTGTTTTTTCGCAGCAGCGCGCCTGAAAAACTAAATTTATCGATGGCATCTTCATTTACTTCCATAAAAATTCTGCACCATCAAAAACAAAAGATCTGTCTTGAAAGCTAGCTAGAGAATTTATGGTGGCTAAATTGACGGAGGTATTTTCATGTTTTCTAAGCACCCTCGATTACAAAAAAAATGTCTTATAGGCGCGCGTTAGCGCACTCGAAAATTTACTAAATTTATGGTGCCAATTTTATTCAGTTCTGTAAAATCTCAGCGCCTTCAAAAACAAATGATCTGTCTTGCAAGCTAGCCATAGAATGTACTAAATTGACGGTGGTATTTTCATAAAAACTCAGTACCTTCTATTGCAAGCAACCGCTTTGGCGTAACGGCTTAAGGTGGGACGATTCCCATACAAAAGATTTTTTCCAAATTTGTTAAAAAATTTACATAATTATAAACTGAAATTATGTAGATATATTGCTTGATGTAGATATATACTTGCGCTAATTTATATTTTCTTGAAAAAAACAGTACTTTACCTATAAGCTTAAATGAGATCGACAATTTAGTCCATACAATATCAATTTCATTGTAGTATTAAACTACTGTTTTTTTGTTAATTAAGGCAGACAGATATAGTTTCAGTGTGTAATTATGTAAATTTTTTAACAAATTTGGCAAAAATCATTTGTATGAGAATCGTCCCACCTTAACGAACTTTATTGACACAATTGTATCGACGTGGGCCCTACATTACCTCATGCGTATTTTAAGTTTCTAATGATTATTAATTTTTCACAGTTTTCTCATCATGTTTCCGATTTTAAACGACACTGCTAGACGCCGAGATGCTCAATGAATCTGGGGACGAGGGCGATGACAACGACGAAATCGAAATCGTCCACCTTCTGAATGACCCTCCAAGAAAGGTGTTGGGCTGCGTTCGGAAAACTGCGCCAGGTTTTCTCCTCGGCTATTCCTCAGACTCTAAGGACAAGCGTCTTCAATCAGTGAGTCTTGTCAGCTATGACCTACGGACGGAGCTTAAACGCGGACATTGACGGCAGGACTAGTCCACCGATTCAAAGTCGCTCAGCGTGCTATGGAACGGGCTATGCTCGGAGTATCTTTGATGGATCACATCAGAAATGAGACAATCAACCAAAGAACTAAGGTGACTGACATAGCCTATAAGATTAGCAAGCTGAAGTGGCAGTGGGCTGGATATGCCAAAGAACCTATGGTCGATGGAGTGCAAAGGTTCCCGAGTAAAGACCATGACCTGGAAAACGCAGCATGGGATGCCCACTGGTTCGCTGGACTGACGATCTGAGGCAGATTGCTGGCAGTGGCTGGATGAGGGTGGCTGAGGATAGAGGGATGTAGCGTGCCTTGGGAAGGCCTATGTCCAGCAGTGAATGATTGATTGATTGATTGACACGCTGATTGATTGATTAAACTTTAAGAAAATGGATATCATTTCATGTTAAAGTTGATCTCATTTAAAGCATTTGTTGATTATTATTAATGTAAGAATAGTACAAAGATGTGTTTGTGATTTCTAATAAATATTTTAGTAGGTAACTTTCATGTTTATTTCATTCATGGTCTCTTTTCAGAAAAGCGTAAAAATGGAAGCGTTAGGCCCTGTTTGATACAATCGTGACACTCAGGATTGTACGTAGGAAAAAAGGGCCCAGTATGATACAATTGTTGGTAAATGAATGTTCCAAGATGGCGGCGGAAAATCTGGAAAATTATAGCAGATTTGTAATCTGCGGCCACACATTACCAAAGATTCAAGTTTAAAACTATAAATTTCTTTGTAGTTTAAGCGCCGGTCCAAAAGTGATAGAAAATGCTCATGGCAATCTGCCATATTGTGTATTTATTCTAATTGCAATAAAAGTATTAATAAATAAATAACTATCCAATAATAATAATAATAAATAAACCAGGCAAGGATGTCACAAACATGAAAATACACCCACACTGAGGCCATATATACAAATGTATGGCAGCCCCCAGTGGGAATCGAACCCACGACCTCCGTTTTGGTAGCTAAGCGCCTTAACGGCTAGACCATCGAGGCAGTCATAGGCAGTCAGCCCATGCTGGTAACCAGACAAGAGAAACGGAAAAAGACCCTGAATGAGGCCATTTGTACAAACGAATGAAAGGCAGCCCCCAACAGGAATTAAACCAACGATATGATAGTCAAGCTAGACCAACGAGGCATGAATCTAGTGGGAATGAAAAGCCAAATGTAAATGCTCGGTACCGATAACTAAGACGATACAGTCAGAGGTCGACTAGGACATCGCTATCGGAAGACAAACAACTCCGCAGGGGGGCACTTACGTCCTTATCGCTAGGGGTCAGGTCTACAGGCGCAGTTGTGTCGATGGCCCAACCGTTTGAAAGCACTTCCAAGGACTCCGATTGCCTCATCACAGAGTTGTTTTTAATTTTACAAACACGGTTATTTTGCAAAAGCAATTTGATCGCATGTTTGCGTCAATATCACGTCGGTGGCGGGAGTTGTTTTGCGTGTGACGACATTGACTCGGCTTTGTTTTTATGCATAAATGGACTAAAAACACTGAAAACTATTGAAAAACTGAAAATTTTTGACAGACAGTGTTGCCAACTCAGTAACTACAAAATATGCTAGATCAACGTCGAAAATAAGCCAAAAATATGCCAACTCTCTGTTAAATATGCTAAATTAAAATGCCAACGTATGAATTAAAATGTTTATTCATTTAAATGTTTCATAATCTAATTCCCATATAATGTTATGCGGAATAATAGGATATCAGTCAAACAAAATATCAATGTTCTTGTCATCATCAGTAACATCAACAGCTGCTGTTGAAGGTTGAGATCTATCGTAAGTGTCTTTGCTACCAATACAGCTCAGAACACTGTCTGGCACTTCGTAGGAATAACAGCACTTCCCTACTCTCTTGAGTCCAAATCTTATATACAAAATCAAATGAGTTTGGTTAAAACAAAGCTCAGAAATCGATTGACAGTGAAAACGCTCAACACTATTTTATAAGAGATCATTAAGTAAGAGACTGTTCTCCTGATCTCATAAATCTGTCACAATTTCGTTTTCAACGGGCTGCAACCATCTTTAAAATCTTTTATTTGCTTCCAATCAATGTTGATTATACTTAGGCGGTATTATTTTTTTGTGATAAAACTCAAAATGAAAAAGAAATTGGTAAATCGCACGGAATATCAGACGTAAGTGAGTCGGTAACGAACGAATAGACGACGAAACGAATCCACAATGTACTTTCCATAACATAGACAATCAAAACAAAATAAACTGCTTCGATTGTCTATGACGCGGCACTAGGGAATCCCACTTAGAACAATATTCGCCGAATGAAAATATTAGTGATGGGCCGTACAGTTACGTTCGGAAACATGTTATCGCTCACGTTATTTGTGTAGGATAAAAAATGCTAAAAAAATATGCTATATGCTAAAAGCCAAATAAATATGCTAAACATAGCAAAAATATGCCAAATTTAGCATAAAATATGCCAAATTGGCAACACTGTTGACAGATACATAAAAATGTCAAAATAATCCAGTTTTCTATTGCAAGGCTAGCAATGTCAAACATTTTTGTTAATTTTTTTTTTTTTTTTAATATCATTATTTTTACAGGACCATGTACGAAACTTAAGTCCTAACTTAAACTATTTCAACCAATTACATATTATGAAAATAATCTAGAATTAGCCTAAACTAAAAGCTACTTTAGGTCAAATATCCTTTGTGGATGAAGAAATACATTTTTGTTGAGAAGCCAAGCCAATCATATATTGGCGTTTGACAATAGAGAAGTTTTTACCAATGGTGAACTACCAATGTTTTCAATTCAATTCAGGGTTTTGAAAACACGATGAAGCATTTTTTTTTCAGTTACGATCAAAAAACAAAAACCCGACTGCTAAAAACTCACACGGATTACAGACTGTAAGCAAAAACATTTTTTTTCTTATTTTTGTGGCCCATTCATACCACATTTAGTTATTATGTATACTGTAATAGAAAAGAACTAAACTTATTGAATTTAATTTGATTTAATTTTCAAATAAAGTGTTCTAAGCCCATACTCTCTCCCTGAGAGAAGGCCTGTGCCCTACAGTGGGACGTATTAGGCTGCGTATGTATAATTATGTATTATTATAATTATTCTACATGTTACTATATTGTTTAATTTCAAGCTAATTGCGAAACTAATTAAGTACATCAATATATAATTAGACCGTTTGGCACTACCCCTTCCACGTCACCTGTTGGTTGGCTAGAATACAATACTATTTAGCCCGCCGTTAGTACATTTTTTCTAATACCTACAATAAAGAATTTTAACCCCTCATGGTTATAAGAACCACGAAGGAGGCCTATGTCCTGCAGTGGGCGTCAAATGGCTGATGATGATGATGATGATGAAAGAATTTTAATAATTATTATTTGTTATAGTTACCGAAAGCTCTTGAAATATTGCAGCAATTTGATGGTAATAAAATAAGTGACTTCTTATGTATATAATACATATAATATAATATACTTCATTGCAGACGAATCCTTGAACGGGACATGACATAAGAAATAACATGTACCTACAAAGGTAATGCGGTGGTAGTGGAACGGTAGAATGCCGGCATCGCATTTAGGAGGTCGTGAGTTTGAGTCTCAGCATATTCCAATGACTTCGTTCTCTAAAGTTACGTACATTTGTGAAGTTTTAGTAGCAATATCACTCGCTAACTGTGAAGGAAGACATCGTGAGAAAATCTGAGTGTCTGACGTGTTCACACACGCACAGTGCTTAAAATTTTTAAAGTTCACAGAGTTTTAAATTTCCAATCCACGGTGGGCACGCGCGGTGATTAAGCCCAGTCTCTCTCTATGAGAGGTCTGTGCCCTATAGTGGGACGTAATAGGCTACAAAACATAAAAAAACAGTTTCGATCAGGACTTTTGCCAAACTTGCCGAAGAGGGTGTACTGATGGAAGATGGATAAGATAAGATAAGAATAAGATAAGATAAGATAAGATAAGATAAGATAAGATAAGATAAGATAAGATAAGATAAGATAAGATAAGATAAGATAAGATAAGATAAGATAAGATAAGATAAGATAAGATAAGATAAGATAAGAATATTCCGTACTAAATACCGGAAAAAAATACATAAAGTAAAGGTTTTAGTTTTAACGATCAGTAGGACGACACCCTGGTGACCGTTTTGAATTTAAACTTCTTCGATCAGTCTAAAGGCTGTTATTACGTGAAGCGTGCTGTCTCGCTCGCACAGTTAAGAGCCTGTAAAACATAGTTTGAGCTCAACGACAGCGGTCACACTAACAGAGCTAGGGATGGGACATCAAAATAAATGTCACTTAAAGCATGTTGATAACGTGAATGGAAAGAAGAATTTCGAGCAGTTGGAAATATGAAATCAAACACGAGAAATATTATTTTACAAAGTTTTATTCAAGTAGAAGTGTACCTACATTTTAAAATCCCTAAATCAGTTTCTGATTCGAATTCTGAATCAGAGTCACTGGAGCAGTCTTCCAAATTTATAATTAAAAGTCAATATTATCAAAGCGAACATCTCGCTCCCAATCTTCTTGCATAGTATTTCTGCATTTCGTAACTACCTTTTTCCAATTTTCTGGCGTAACATTCTTACATGCATTTTGCAGCAACGTTAGAATTTTATTCGCTGTAAAATTTGATAATGTTTTTCAAACAAATAAACTTCAATTCCAATAGTAAACTTGCAGTTTAGATCATCCATCACCAAATCATCGAAAGTTTGTAATTTGCAGTTACAATACTGGTTAGACATCACTATCTGTGCAGTAAGTACTGAGTTTTCGCAATACAAATATTCTGGGAAAAAATTAAAAACTTCATGGACGCAATTTCGATGACAGCTGTCGCGGAGCTCAAGCTATGTTGTAATAAAATTAATAAACTTTTGATAAATGTGGTCTGAGGGTTTGATGCATAGCTTATTATGGACACAGTAAATTACGGACATTTCACATAATAAATATTTTTGTTTTAGTTTACCTACATAGTTTTAATAAAGAAAAGTTGTTGCCAAAATTATTAATTTTAAAACAATATTTTCGTAAAAAAAAAAACCATTGAAACCTCGTAAACCTATGAACCCGCGACCTCTGGGTAACCATGGCATGGTTACGGTTTTTTTTAAATTGTCCTGAGCACTGGTTAGTGCAACAAAAAAAAAATATAATATTTTCGTAATCAAAAACTACGTAGGTACGGGATAAGGAAAATTAAATATGTCTTGAATGTCAGCAATTATATTATCTATCAAAGCGTTAAATTTATAACAATCACCAAAAATGTTAAATTACGAGCGAGACAGCATGAATGACGTAAGAGCAGTTGTTAAGATTGCGAGAGAACTTTCGTGAAACTTGGTGACCAGTGGCCTAATTTATTACGCGCACCACATCCTAAGCGATTCTCATCGTCTAACTGTTAAATTCCATACAAATTTGACAGCTGTTAGACGATTGGAATCGCTCAGGATTTGGTGCGCTTAATATAGGGGCAGAGCTTGACATGACAAGTGAACTAGAAGGAGAAGTACAACAATGTAAAAGGTAGATACTGAAACTTCTCGAGTATACTCTTCAAGTTTCAGCTTATTTGGTCGAGCTTGATGAGCATTTTGGTGAAAATCGATGACCAGGATCTGGTACTGGGATTGGAATATGGATGTGGAATCTTTTCAACGGAGAATATTATTGATAATACCTGTGTAATTTCCTTTTCTGTGAACAATAAAATGTTCTCCAAGAATCTATCATTTACTTTTTTGAACAATTAAAATTATAATTTCCGTTAATTTTCAAGAGAATAGTTCAGTCTTTTCACGACTTCGGCGGGCTTTCGAAATTAAAGTCGGTAACAACGTTGAGCATACCACATACACAATACAAACATGCATACGTGCATACTATTAAACGGGTGAAAATCATACATAACTTTCTTTTCATTTCCTTTCGCAGTCGGTTAAAAAGAAACAAAGAACGAAACGTGCATGCGTCCGTGCGTGCCAAAACCAAAGGAGTACTATGTAAGCCAAAACGAGAACGAATCGAAACGTTTTAGGTAGGTATCTGTCAAAAAAGTTCAAAAAGTTATAATCACATCACGTTTAAAGCTTAGCCTTGTAAGCAAAACAACTAAGACACGCTTTTCTCATAAAGGCTCTGCTTTTGTTTCGGTAAGTAACATTTATAAACCCATAACCTTTATATTTTCGTTGCAAAGCAAACCCATGCTCACCAACCCGTATCTATAATTCGGACATACTATTTGAGAATGTCGATGACATTCCTTTCCATTACAAAAATCTAATGAAAATTGTATTAGATTAAATGTAAGACAGGTATATAAACAATGTGATTAAACGTCCTCTACCTAATGTTTGCATAGCATTGATCAGCATTCAATAATGCGCGTTCGGTAGGAAAACGGTTGACGACTGACGTGCTGTCGACTGTATAACACTGTCAATTAGGTAAAGAACAGGACTGGACATGGACAACTATTTGCTTTGCTTCAATATTCAATAACAATAATAATAATTACATAAATAATTGCGATTAGACCCACTGAATGTAGGTAACTAAATAGTTATCTGTCTTTTTCTCAAAATAACAGCGCTATTCCCAAAGCCAGCCTTCCTGCATGTGTTTTTCGAGCAATGCAACATTTTGTTGATCTATGGGTGCTTAATTCCATTCATCTTCATTCATGTTGGTAGGTAATTAGAGATTAATTTAATTACTTACTTAAAAATACTACTTATTGTAGGATGCTTAGGGCCAGTTTCTGAATTGAGAATTTCGCTAAGGAAATAGTTTCAGGGTCATTCTTAGGGCCAGTTTCTGAATTGAGAATTTCACTAAGCAAATACTTAAATAACATTCTGTCACACTCTTTTCTGAGAAATTCGACGAGACAGCACTACAGTTAACTATTTACTTATCGAAATTCTCAATTAAGAAACTGGCCCCTAAATTCTACTACTGTGTCACATTTTGCTTTAACTTCACATTTTAAGAACTACAGCCCATGGAATACTTACAGTCCTATTTATAAAAAAATGATTCCATAAAACATTCCTCACAGGCAGTTTAAATAGTCAGTGGTAAAGGGAAATAAGTAACCACAGATAATTTAAGTAAACTGCCTCTGAGGAGTGGTTTATGGAATCATGTTTTTATAAATAAGATCGTTTCTCTATGGTGTAGTCTAGACAGTATTTCCATTAGGGACTTAATGTTGTGCTTACTTTTTGACACAATAATTTAACCAATCGGACTCAAATTCCTATTAAGGAGTGATAAGACAGTATATAGCCGTGAGGAATGTTTAGGAATTAATAAAATGTAAAGCTGAGTTATTTACTGTATTTAAGTACTTTTTGTTTTTCCTCCTTTATAAAATAGAATAAAAATAAAAGACAGTTGTTATAGGATTTTAGAGTTTTAGAAAAATTTAGAAGACTATTTTACGAGAAGGTACCACCATTATTTGTAATGGACTAACCAATTGTGAAACTTCACAATTTATAAAAAGTACTTCTGGAATCATAACTACAATCTCCATAACAGTTACCTACTACTAGTTAATAAGTTAGCCAAATATTTGCTTAAAATTTGAGTGGAAATACACTTTGATAACATAGGTTATCTCAGAGTTTATAACCGACTCAGGGCCTGGTAATGGAACCGTTGGGGGCAATGATTGTTTTCTCTGTTGCTATTGTATCTGCCTGCTTGAGTAAGTGGTAACCTCGATTCATCATTAATATCGTCATCAGCCCACCGCTCATTATTCATTATTGTGTATTTTATATGTATTTGGTATGTATCTTGTTATAATAACTATGTAATTTTATTGTAATATAGTTTATATAATTATTATTATTTATTCATTTTTTTATCTTTGTTCTTGCAATAAATCTTTCGTGGCACTACCCCTTGCACTATCCACATAACCCAAGGTTAGCTGGAAGAAAATACTTACTAGTATTAAGCTCGCCTTTGTCACCTCTTGTGCAATAAAGTATTTTTTAATTGAATTATTATGTAGGTACTTATCTCTTGAAGGGACTCAAGTAAAGGGGTTATAAAAATAATTACTAATGTAACTGGGCCTTGTATATTAACTTAAGCTAAATGTATTTTATAAATTTAAGAGCCTGTTGGATTACTACATAATAAAATAAATAATGCTACTTTGCACTGTGAAAAATTGTTACATTGCAACAAAATAAATCCCTTATAATAAAAATACATCCAACTGCAAAATGATTTATGTTGCTATAATGTAATAAGCAGCTGTGAAATAAATTATTTCCGCTATAAAGATCTCTACTAATATTTATATAGTGTTTTTTGTAAACATTTCTATGCATTTATGTCTATAATTTTCCTCGTAGGTGTAATAAAAAGCACTATACATACCTCAGGATAAAGTACAGTTCCATACCTCAAATGGTTTGCGCCCCTCGCAAGCTCGTGGCGCAAATGCCATAATCTCGGTATGGAACTGTCACTTTCTTCCCTCTGAAGTAATGTACTATTCTTAATTCTGGCTTGTATGATGTAATATTCAATAATAGTAGATAATAGAGCAGCGAAAGACTCAACCAAACAGGTCCACACTCAAAGCGAATGTTAGTCGAAAGGTCTTGATAGCTTCGTGTGTTTTTATTAACGAAAACAATCGATAGGTAGTACAAGGATGTAAAACATTACTTAGGAAACAAACCAGGGAGTTTATTTAATATTATATTCTTGGTGGCTTTTTGAGACCATGCGTTGAAACCTTGCGTGCTTAAAAATTGTTTTCGCGATAAGAAGACAGAAGAAGATATGTTGATAGAAATATTGAAAAATCGGCCAAGTGCAATGTCGGGCCACGCGCAATGAAGGGTTCCGTAGAAACAGAGTTTTTTTTGCTTTACAGAACTAAACTTCATCAGTCATTTTCAATAGATTTTGTACGAAATTTTACTTTTATGAGTTGGTTGCTTATTACTCGTTAACTAGTAAAGCCTACTTAGCCGTGATACTTTTCCTTTCAAGTTCATTATATGTGCTACCCTTAAATTTTCACGTTTTTAAAATCAACCGTTTAGCCAAGAGAGGGGTGGGGGGACACCCTACTCGGAAAAAAGTTTGCGCTTTAGAGCTTAATATTTCGCAAACAGAACCCTAAATCCAAAAATGGTCTTCCTACACCCACAATATTTTTCAACGATCAATCCAACGATACCTGACATGATGGGGTAGACGAGAAAAAAAAATCATCCCCACTTTTTATGTTAGGGGAGGTGCAGTAAAAAAAATAATTTCCAACATTTTATTGTTTATACCTTTGTCGTTTTACACACCAAATTACCTACAGCTTTCTAGTACCACCGGTCTTTGCGCTAGGCCGTGGACGGACAGACAGATAGACAGACAGACGGACATGGCGAAACTAAAAGGGTTCCTTGTCGGACTACGGAACCCCAAAAAATGAGAAAACTTATACTACTAATCAAAGGATTCCATGGCTAGTGCAAGGAATGACCGATAACGAAAATATATCTAACATGCCATTAACTGGTTGTACTTGTCGCATGTTTATCAACGCTTGCGTATATTAGTTAAATCGTTTGTAATTTAACTACGTAGATTGCATGCATGTAGGTAAGGGTCGACTATTGGTAAAAGCTGGTTGATGTGCTTGAAACTAACCTAGGTCTTCTTCAATCAGCTGTTTTGTTGGGTTGGTCTGGGACTGTCTAGAACACAATTTGACTACATTTCATTTTTGCCTAGAGCTTAAAATGACTGCTGCATAATGGGTCGAACACTCAAATCTACTAAAACACAAATTTAACAGTACCGAAAAAAATCTAGAACACAATTTTTCCTGTTTTTGCCGTTGTCTCTTGTTTTTGAATGTACAGGCGAGTTAAAAAATAAAAATACAGCACTATGTCATAAATTATAGATATATAGATGTCGTCATAGATGTCGGAGTAGTCCACAAACCAGGCCAAACTAAAACTAAATGGAACGCAAATTTTGTAGACTTTATAGAGAATTACGAACCACAACCAGTGAAAAGAAAATGAGCAATTGTTTTTGGTGTTTTTAATCAAGATCTTCTAAATCCTAACAGAGACACAAATTACTATAAAGAAGGTATAAGTGAAGCAGGTTATACTATACTGAACAAAATTGATAAAAATTATGGTACTCCAGTAACTGCAAACAGCAGATTTTCATCCACAAATCTCATAGATAATGTCTTAAACCTAGCAATAATAGACTCAGCCATGACCGATCATAACCAAATGTACGTTGAAATTAAATAACCTCAACCCACGCCAAAAGAAAATGTTTAATATAAAGCCGTGGACTACAAAAAGCAATAACGACAATATATATGAAGAATTGGAATAACATATAAGAGACACCATAAACAATAGTACAGTAACTAAAACTAAAATACAGAATGAAAAGGAAGAAGACTAGATAAATAAAACTATAGTTACAGATATAAATGACAGGAATATATTGTGGCGTAAAAATAAAGAATTTCCTGACTGCTAAGCATTAAAACAGAAAATTAGGAAAAGAAATAGCCTATTTATTCTAATAAGAAGAACTAAAAATAATTACTACGTTAAATGTTTTCATCAATGTATAAAAAACCGAATAAGATGTCTAGTTTCAATAATAGTTTGGCAAGGAACACAGTAGGAACACAGTTTAGTCAATTACTAGTTATTACAATTTTTAAATAGATTAAACATAAAAAGAGTGCTCTGAAATGTGACGTCATAAGTAAGTATTTTCATACAAAATTCCGTTTTAAAAGTAACTCATTTGATATTTTGTCAAATGCCGTCTCAGACCAACCAGTTTTGTTGGCTTCTTTTTACTTACCATAACAACGTAACATCTTTTTTTCTTCTTATACTTATAATATAATAAAACTTTCCGAAATATATTACTTTGAAAAAAATCGTAAATTGACCACAGAAAAAAGAAGACAATGGCTCAACTTATTCGATGTGGCTGGTTATCCGACGACCCCCAATACATCAAATATCACGACGAAGAATGGGGTAGACCAACACATGATAGTGTAAAACTTTTTGAGATGATCTGTCTAGAAGGCCAACAGGCTGGCCTATCCTGGAGAACTATTTTACATAAACGGGACAACTACAGAAAAGTGTTTCACGAATTTAACCCTTACGACATTATGAACATGACTGATAATGACGTAGAAGAACTAAGTAAAAACAATGGAATTGTACGACACAAAGGTAAAATTAAAGCGATAATCAAAAATGCAAAAGCATACGTCAAATTAAAAGAAGACGAAGTGGAATTTAGTGATTTTATTTGGTCATTCGTAGACAATACGCCAATAGTAAATAGCTGGAAGACTAGCAATGAAATACCGACAGAAACTACAGTATCGGCTAGAATGGCAAAAGAACTGAAGAGGAAAAACTTTACCTACGTTGGTT
Organism: Yponomeuta evonymella; assembly: GCA_963969515.1. Classification (NCBI taxonomy): domain Eukaryota; kingdom Metazoa; phylum Arthropoda; class Insecta; order Lepidoptera; family Yponomeutidae; genus Yponomeuta; species Yponomeuta evonymella. The sequence continues at coordinate 6,248,939 of OZ018354.1, forward strand.
CGACAATTTGTTACGCTTTTATGCAAGCGTGTGGTCTAATTAACGACCATATTGTTGATTGTTGTGCTCGTTTCGTTAAAGGGAATAAATGAATAGATACAATGCCACTTCCATTTTTTTCTTTTCACCAACAGGAGTTTGAATTTCTTCCGGAATTGCTATTATTGCCTTCTAGAGCGCTCATGATCATTTTGACTTTATTTAATGAAAGAGCGACCAACTAAATTACAAACAATTTATTCGAAGTGTGAAATCTGGATAATAATAATAAGATAAGTGGTAGAGACGCTGATGTAATTTAAAAACAACGTTACGTCAACCGAAAACATATCGTAGACACAAATGCGTAGTGGCCATGCACCCACCAATTCCATGAATGCTTTAGCTTGCTTTCTAGTTTTCTTAGTCTGGCTGTAGTCCATTATTATTTCTTTCAACAAGTTCATCGTATGGATTCAGCTTCTTAATAAAGCTTCACCGGTAAAACTCACGGAAAAAATTGAGAGCGTACCATTTATCGCCCATGCCAGTACTGTCATCAAAGTACCATAAATATCATTTGTCATCTTCTAGTAGTATATTGTAGTCCAAGTCGTCAATAACATGTAGGAGAATGTGCATAATATTATCATTAGGTAATGGGAGAAACTGTGTTGATAGAGATGCAAGTTTCACCAATCATTCTGTACACCGTTGCTAGATCCGATATATTCACTTTTTTTTTTAAAAAAAAGCCCGTCGGTATCAGATATTGTGAAAACATGAACATTTTTCTTGCATTGAACCTTGACAAATCTGTTCAGGTGGAGGTTGATCAAGTCCACCCTGTGCTTGATCATAAAAAGTAATTTGCAGAACATAAGTATTTCGAGATCATGAAGGACGCCACCTGCCCAGGCCAGAGCGTGCTTCCCTATGCCTCAAAAATTGTCCTATGTCATACACGAAATTGTACAGGAAAACGAAAATTACAAGTCTTATTGTGTTTTTCCGTGATTTTGCGTAGTAGTTGTTTATTTGGATGCGTAAAATGTTATCAATTAGGTTGAGTGTTGAAAATATACGAATGTTTATGTCACTCAGGAAAAATGAAGTTAGGTTTGTGAATGTTGCATATCCGATGAGAAACAAAACTTGAGGTACCTACTTCATCTATGATATTGATAAAACTTTTAATGCTTCTAACCGACGATGGAAAGTCGACGAATATAAAAAACACAATAGCATAGATCACCGTAAATATGACTCCAAACGTTTTAGATTTCATATCACCAGGCTCAAGCTTTTCATCTACTATCCGGAATCTGTAGACAGCGCAACATTTTTCGATGTTTATAATTGGTCAAATGCTGCTGATCAAGTCTAAGAGATTTCCCGTAACATGATTCGATTTTTATTTTCCCTGTCTTGATGTTTCTGATCCTGTGACATTACGGCTGTTCAGTCGACGATACCTCTAACTTACTAAAGCGTGTGGTGACTACCTACTTGTGCAAATTGTGCGATATTTGTGTAGAGCAGTCCATTAGTCTTATTTGATTAACATGTCCTATGATTGTCGCTCCCATCCACAAACAGTTAATTTCAATTATTAAAAGTGGTTCTACGCTATAAGTGAAAACATAAAACACAGATTTTATAGTACTTAGACGTATAATTCTAGGTACTTCTTTATAGCTATAAACTTTATGCAACTTACTCGCTAACGTAGGTAGGTAATAAGAAAATATAGATGTGTAATTTTAGAAAATCATAAATTAATCACAGTATTCTATATACCTAGTCAATCAAGATAATTAATGGAATTATTAATTTGAATTATTAATAATGTTAAAAGCAGTTTATCAGAAGTAAATGTTATGGATTAACTAGACAACAACATAAAAAAATAAACTGATTTATAGCTCAAGGCTGAAGGCACATTTTTGTTAAGTAAGAAACAATAATTATGTCTAAGTCATATTTGTACTGTTATTATTTATTTCAAAATGAAGTAGGAAGCAATTTTTGAGTACTTGGCACTTACGAAATAAAACAATCTAAGAATATGAAGTACGTTTCCATACAATATTATAACAAAGACGCTCATTAACTTACTGAAACATTAACAGCTACGCTTAAAAATAAAAAAAATAAAATTTCCACCTAGGAATGCTTATGGAATGGTAATGTATCCGAAAGTGCTTACAATAAATTATGACTGTGCATAAATTATGTAGTTAATTAAGATCTGTATTTTTGTTAAATAGAGATTCAAAATTCGAATATATTAAGTTTTGTTTTGGTCACAATTAATTCTAATCTACGTATTTGTCACTCGTTAATCGTTAATATAGGTAATAGTTATTACCGCATGTTCAGAAAGTTACGATTCTAAACTTGAGGCGTTGTAACTTAATTGGCTTGTACACCAAGATTCCAAATCTTCTACAAAAAATCTTGATTTTTAATTCCTGTTTCTACACAGTCGTCCTTTATTTTTGACACTTTACTAATATCCAAATCATACTGAATAATCATAGCATAGGGTAAAAATTTACCCATATGCAATGGTTACTGCCTGTATTTTACACCATTTTGATAAGAAATGTTTAACAAATTACATATGCCTCGTGTTGCCAAAGTTGATACCACTTTGGTTCGCACCCTTGTTGGACCCGTATTGGAGTGAAATGACACCCTGACCAGCTCTAAGTTGTTCTTCCGAGAAGTTCCGCACATTTTTCTCGGCCTCTTTCGGGCCTATTGAAGGCTTCCCGTAGTTGCCAGCCTGCAATAAAAAGAAAGAAACATTGGCACACTAATCTACAATTTGCATTGTCTACAGCAGAGCTGATGAGATTTTCACGGAAAAAATGGATATTGTATTTGTCTGCGTCTAGTTGTTATTTTATTTTTTATTTATTTTATTTTATTTTATTTCCACTTATACCTATCTTTACAGGCTTAGCCTAATTCGATTGGTATGAAATATACAAAAAACCGGCCAAGTGCGAGTCGGACTCGCGCACGAAGGGTTCCGTACCATTATCTATACAACATAAGACACAAAGATCGAGAAAAAACGGCAAAAAATCATGTTTGTTGTATGGGAGCCCCCCATTAATAATTCATCATCATCATCAGCCATTTGACGCCCACTGCAGGACATAAGCCTCCTTTGTGGTTTTCTTAACCATGAAGGGTTTTGCCATAATCGCCACGCTTGGCAGGCGGGTTGGCGATCGCAGTATGCGGTGGGAATCTCAGGAAGACGCTGCTGCCCGTTTCCTGGTAATTGATTTCCTCAGTCGCCTTTTACGACATCCACGGAAGGAAATGGTTAATTATTTATTTAATAATTATTTTATTTTAATTATTTATTTTTGAATGTTTTTTATTTTGAGAATGTTATTTGTGAAGTTATAGTAGCAATATCACACGCTAACGGTGAAGGAAAACATCGTGAGGAAACCTGAGTGTCTGAGCTATTCACATACCTCAGCGCTTGAAATCACCAATCCGCGGTGGGCACGCGTGGTGATTAAGCCCATACTCTCTCCCCGAGAGAAGGCCTGTGCCCTACAGTGGGACGCATATAGGCTGATTGTGCTATTATGCTATGTATTTTTGAAGCGAATATAGAACTAAATATTCTGTGATTATTTCAAGCGTCTACCTGTGCCTTTATTAATATCGAGCAAAAAAAACGGCAAAAAAATTACGTTTGTTGTATGGGAGCCCGCCTTAAATATTTATTTTATTCTGTTTTTTGTATTTGTTGTTATAGCAGCAACAGAAATACATCATCTGTGCAAATTTCAACCGCCTAGCTATCACGGTTCATGAGAGACAGCCTGGTGACAAACAGACAAACTGACGGCCAGACAGACAAACAGTAAAGTCTTAGTTATAGGGTCCCGTTTGGCACCCTTCAGGTACGGAACCCTAAAAATGAGGTAAAAGTCTTGCCAACAAACGTGCATTTGGCATTTTGAAAGATACGATTATTGACTCTTGAATTTGGTGTAACATTACTTAGGTATGAAATAGCCATTTTAACATAAAAATACATTTTGTTGAAAGTTAAAATACAAGACAAGTCTCACCTTCAAAAATAAGATGACAAGGAAACTCTTTTAGTTGCTTTGGCGGTGGCGGCTGGATGTGGACAGCTAAGAACAGAAAGGAGTGTCGTATCTTGGGGGAAGTAGCTATGTGTTCAGCCACAGATGAGTGCGTGCGGATTGGATCAAGAATGATTAAATATGTACAAGATGGAGTCTTACCTTTCTCCCAAGCGACTGAAGACAGATGACGACCGAGTTGAGGTTCTGCCGCTCCCATAGATCAACGGTCTGGAAAGTTTCCTGAGCCGGCACGCCCAGTTGCCGCGCCGCCTCCAAGAACGCGTTTATGTTCTCCATACACTTGAAGGCCATCTTAGACTCGTTCACCTTCTTCACCATGCCTGGCTGGATGTTGTTTACTAGTCTGAAACAGGGAGGGTATTAATTGAGTGAGATTCCTGAAGAAGATTCCCGTTCCGTTAGGGACGTGATGATTACCTACTGATGCTTTGGTGAGTATAGGACGAGATCTTTAGGCCACAGAATTAGAATACGTTTAGGCACTGGCGTGTGTTTTTATGTGCGGTATTTTATTATTATGTAGTATTTTCTTAGCATCTTGGGACGATTGGACGTTTTTGTGGCGTCACAGCCGTATGATTTTTTTATGGCTTTGTGCAATTGAATATCGGTTTGATTCGTTTAAATTATGATGCTTACTTGCAAAGCAGAGTCCCATCCTTCAGGACCTCGTAAAAGTTGTCCATATCGCCAGAGGTGTTGTCAGGCTCGCCGATGATCTCTCGAATCCATTCGAGAGACTCTTGCGCAAGCTCCTCGCTGTATTTGCTGTTGATCTGTAAATTGAGAACTTTCGTTTAGTACTCTGTGTGGCCTTGGTTCTGAGGTGACATGTGGGCTGGTCTTTTGATAAACTTGTCAAATTTGAATTCTGGGTTCTTTTAGATCGTTTTATTTAAAGCAATGCAAGCGAAGACACCGTGAGCTTCATACTCGTATATAGCATGAAAATTAGTAAAAAATACAAGGCAATGTAGCGGAGCGGACACATTGCCATTGCATTTTTTACTTATGTGCAATAAACGTAATAAAATAATAATAAGTAGCTGGTAGGGAACCGACCGCATCACAGCGCCCTCTTTTGGCTTTGTGCGGCCAACCTCAATAGTAGGTATAACTAAATACATTTCGATTCAGATAGATAGATGGCAGTACAAGAACTACTAAGATCGTATTACGTCCTTCCTTGAATATAATATTTCTCAGATGTGTCCCGTTTGATGTATTGCGTAAACTTGTGATAAGTCTTACAGTAGAGAACACTTCAGTAAATCTTTTAATACACATTGTTTTGATTAATGCAGGTGCCTGGTAGCTTAGTCGGTTAGGTACAGTCGATAGGTAAAGCTTTGCATATTATTATGCAAGTCGCCATGTAAGGCGCTGTATTGTATAGAACATTCAGTAGTAGCCCTTTCTCAACTTGGGGTCTTTTCCTTGTGTCGCAGAGTGTACATATACCATACATATACGTAGGTAGGTATATTATTTTCATAACAAACTCTAGGTAGGTAAATCTACTGTCGTTTCTGCCGTGCGATATTAGCCCTTAATTTAATAAAGATATGGTAAAATATTATTCTGAGAGTTAACTGTTATTTCACCAAATCGACAGTTACAGACACTAAACTGAAGGTCGTAGTGATAACGCTTTGAATTAGTTATATGTGATTTTTTTCCTGGTTAGTTTAACGTAGGTACCTACTAATTTGGGTACGAATATCTGAACGTGTTATACAGTCTGAAAAATATCCGTGAGTGAGCCGGTCACCGTAAATTTAGTGATCTAATGATAATTATCAAACTATTTCTTTGTAATAAATATTTTTACCTTCTAGTACAAAGACATTAGCTAACACTTTGGTACCTACTACAATAGCTAGACGTGTTTAGTCTTACGCAAATGAACTGTTTTGTCTTCGAACTACAGTCACGCAATTAGCTTGTTAGTTTAGTGGTTAGGGATTAACATATTAGTGCCTAGTAACTAATATAGTACTAATATATTTAGAGGCTAAAAATTCCACCCATGCCGAGACTTGAACCCGCGACCTCTGGCTAACCGTGCCAGCGCTCTCCCAACTGAGCTAATGGGCAAGTGCAGGCATCAGCGAAATTTCGAGCCTCTTTACAAACTTCTCTGTATTAATGTAAGTAAAAGGACTTGTAAGTTAGGGATGCCCTGGCGGTCATAATCGACCAAGCAGGGCGAAGGTCAAGAAAGTACGTGCGTATATTGTGGTAATATGAAACCTATTATTTTATGCAATTTAAAACATTAAGTAGTTACACTAAATAAGCAGTAGTTCTATATTATATTTCTATCTTCGTTCGTGTTTTGAAAATTCCTTGTTTGTCTGTTCATAAAGAAGACCAAGACTGGCAAAAAACGGCGTATTATTAATTAAGAAGAGGGGCTTCTAACAACAACTTGAGTTTGACGATACTGTGAATTAAGCGGATGGATGATGGCATCATTGAATATGACATTCAAGATCTGGTAGGTATGTGGATAATTAGTCTAGAACCGACCTGTGGCAAAGTTGGGGAATCAGGTAAGTCACATGATAGATAGTACAGCGTTTCCGCGAAAGTTATTAAGGCTGAAGAGTTATTATTGGTTGAAATAACGGTTATAAGCTAAAAACGTTACATCATATTTTTTAGATCTTTCAAAATTTGAATTTTGGTTTTCGTTGTAAAGATCGACAAAGTGCTTAAATCGCCCTCTTCTCAAAACGTCATCCCAAAATTTCAACTTCCCAAAATATTTCCTTCTATAGCACATCAACTTTTACTTGCCAATTAGACTTGTGTGGTTGTAAAAGGTGTGATAAAGGAAGTTAAGGGAGAGGGGAAGGCATAATGGAGTGTGGAGGTATCTCTAGGTAGTTGGGGAAGGAGGAGATTTTATGGAGAATTTGGGACAGTGGGAGGGAGTTTCCGGAGGGGGAAGAATAAATAGTTATAGGCTCTCCTGTAATTACTTATTAAAACTGAAAAAAAAACGATGCCCTTCTCCTAGAAGATCATTTATAGAAAAGGGATCATTTGATAAGGTACGAGTTGTCTATACGAAAATTAAAAGTCGACGTTTTTGGAGGTTGAATAACTTACGGGAATTTGTAATTTGGGAAGTCGAAGTTGTAGCTAATATAGTAACGTAGTACATTGACTTTCCGCAAACAGAATGGAAATGCTTTACGTTGAAATAAATTATTGATTTTTGTGAAAAAATTATGTTTGGAAAAGAGGACGAGAAATGAGTAACGGGTCTCTGGCTTCGGCAACTAGCCGCCAAACGGTAAATCCGCTAAACAGCACTCATATTGTCTGGGGCCTAATTATGCGCACCAAATCCCGTCGGGAATCCTCACGTTTGCGACAGCAAATAGTGTGGAATTTGACAATTAGGCGATTGGAATATATAGAATCGCTCAGGATTTGGTGCGCGACGGCGCTGATGGATGAAGCATCACAGTGTCCTACAGCTACGTGCCAAGGCGGGACGGGGAATCCTCTCCCGGATACAGATACTCTTTGGTCACGAGCGTAAATGATCACGAATTGACGCATAAAACATCTCCGTTTACCTACATCTATTGCTGATAAAAAAAAATGCGTCGGCTAGCGGCCAGTATTTTTTAGCTGATGTATGTAGGAAAATAATCCAGGATGACATAATATTTTGAAAACCTATTTAGAAGCTAAAAATTTCACCCATGCCGGGACTTGAACCCGCGACTTCTGGCTCACATTGCCAACGCTCTCCCAACTGAGCTAATGGGCAAGTGCAAGCTTCGATGAAATTTCGAGCCTCTTTACAAACTTCTCTGTATTACATAAAGAGGCTCGAATATAATGACATAATATCTCTAATTATTCACATCAAGTCTGAAAAGTCATCAGATTCGTGAGAAATACGACAAAATGGCACTGCTAGTAAACTACAAAAAATCGTGGAACATAAGCACTTGGGGTGACTTAGACAGTCCTGGGTGTTCCGTACCTCTGGCCTTTTGCTTGATTGTATTATTTGAGACAGCCTGTAAATACAGGCTGCTGTCCCAAACAAATAAATATTCCGACCGTCACAAAACTCACAAATTACGACTTCCATTGCCAAAGGGTGTGTTTTTTTACCATCTTGGTGTGGGAGACGCCATGCGTAAAATAAAAAAAACGGTCTGTTTTTGAATTCTTCTACAGTATATTTTTATGTATAAAATGTTTTAAGTAAAGTAGGTAGGACTTATGTCGAACGAAAGTAGTCTTTGTGTAAAATTATTTTGATAAACAAATTATAGTTTTGTTTTTGTGCTGGTATCCTTTTTAGGGTTCCGTACTCAAAGGGTGCCAAAAAGGACCCTATTACTTTGCCTCCTCTGTCTGACCGTCCTACCGGCCTCAATCTTTGGAACCGTAATAGGTAGCCAGTTGAAATTTTCACAGAATCTAACAAATAATAAGATTTTAAAAATAATAAAAAATAAGGGGGGTCTCCCAACAAAAACTACAACAAACGTGTTTTTTCGCTGCTTATAGGGTTCCGTACCCAAAGGGGTAAGGGACTATTACTAAGACTCCACTGTCCGTCTGTCTGTCTGTCTGTCACCGGGCTGTATCTCATGAACCGTGATACCTATACGGTTGAAATTTGCACAGATGTATTTCTGTTGCCGCTATAACAACAAATACTAAAAACAAAAAAGCAAAATGAATATTTAATGGGGGCTCCCATACAACAAACGTTGTCTAAAGACAGCGCTCACCATCTAACAGCCATCTATATAACCTTCATAGCGCCGATGTCATGTCGTTAAATGTCAATGTTAAACGCTTGTTGGTTTCTACAGATGGCGCTGTTCTCAATATACCTAATCTATCTTGTCTCGATCTTTGTCTAATGTTGTATAGATAATGGTACGGAACCCTTCGTGCGCGAGTCCGACTCGCACTTGGCCGGGTTTTAAAGTATTGTGTTTAGAGAAAGAAGTCAGTCGAAATGCTGACTCCCTCAGTAAAATATCCATTGTGAATTCGCACCTTTGTAAGTTTTGTAACCAACTTTTGGTTCCCAAAAAGGTTTGCGGGCGAGCAAGCGCGTAATTTTCATTGAAATCTATAGGTACTATCTCACGTGCCCTTAGTTCATACAAATAATAGTGATATAAATAAGAGGTATATGCCGGGACGAAAAACTTTTTAATTGAATGGGGATTGTTCATTTTTTTTACCCCTATTTTTTATTCCAGATATCGAAAATATAGACTAATTTAAGATACCAAATTGAATATTTTTAAAATTTTTGCTACCATAATTTTTTTATTAATTATTTAAAAATTCTAAGAGTTTGGTAAGGATGACGTCATTGATGGCATTATGTTGCGTTTTTCATGCATAAACAGTAAGTAATCTGTGCTTAAATACGTTGACGTTTAACGTCAGACTCACCTCTACTGTCAAGTTGACAGTTGTTTAAGTTTTTTTTATTCTATGGCAATGGATCTAGGCCGAATGATGACGATAGTGACGTCATTGAAGTGCAAATGAAGGTTATACAGTTTTTGCGATAAATACTAATAATCCGTCATTATTTTACTTAAATAAATCGATAGAAGTGATCAGTAACCCTATTCCTCGAAATGGTTTTCACCAAACGACAATATAAAAAAAATTAACAATCCCCATTGTCAATGACACGGCATTTTCCGCTCCCTGTTTTTCTTACAGGGTTTAACTAATAAATTATAGTTAGAGTAGGCGTTTTGCCCGATGTGCGTAACATCATACACTATCAAATTGTATCCTGCTCTGTTTCACGAGAGGTTCACCAAAAACCGACGCGCGCGCTGATGACGGCATCGGTCAAGGATGCGTGACTCAGAATTTTTAGGCTTGCTAACAAGAGATTTCTGTTAAATCTCTTACCGAAATTTCGAAGGAACGATTCATCATAAAGCAGACTGTTTAGTCACTCAGATATATTTAAAAACTGCGTAATGTGTGCTCAAAAATATTGGAGTCAAAAGAACATGCTCGTGTTTCCGCGAGTATCTGCTTTTGTACTTTCGAAAGTTCGGTTTTTTTTTTTAATTTTGGCTTCAAATTTATTTGTGGTCGGAATGCTGAATATAAAACTCGCATTGCCTGCTTTAAAATTTTTCGCGTTCCAGCATAGTTCCGGCCCAGTAATTTTGTACGCCCCTCCTTAGATCGCTCATACTGATATGTATGTATGTATGACGACCAAACTCCTATAATTTGTTACTAAGCGAAGGTGCCTATCCAATCAAATCATTATTATTCATAGGAGTTATTTAATTTGTGTTCGAAGACAAAGGAAGTGAGTCGTGTAAGCAATGTCCTGCTTATTTGAATTTAGAATTAGAACCACCTACCAAATACCACTAGCCGTATAAAAACAGTGCTCTAACCCTTGGCAAAGTGAGGATTCATACAAAAGATACGTGTATCTATGGATCACACTTGATATTATTTTGTCGGTAAGAACATAGAGTTTCGATTCTCTGTGACTAACAAACTTTCGGTTTGTCCAATAACTGTTATGTAGTAGTATAACTGTTACGGCACCAAGTAAGCTGCGATAATTGTCAACTAATCAGTACAAATTACGGTCAGTTGTTTCACATAATGCATTTTCTGCCATATTTGTCACAGTTGTCATAAATGTCGCATAGAAATACAGTACATCATAGCGGTTAGCGCAGCCCCTAAAGGAAAACCTAACATCTGCTAAATCGTGACCATGTTTGTGGACGTTGCGAATATCAATAGCAGATTAATGTTATTAAGTCTCATTCAATGCCTGATCACACGCTGGCAGGAGCGGCAAGGCAATCGCTCGGCCGTCGATGCGGCAAAAGTAATCCCCATCAGTTACATCCATAACAGCTAGCAGTCACTGCTAGCAGCGTCCAATTCCATTAAACTGTTGCCTTTTACGATGACACCTAAAATTTTACCTTTGAATAAGAATTTGTGTCGAGAAAGAGTGGCTGATTTTGGCGTTCGATTTTCGAAAATCAAACCCAGCTGTATAAAAACTTTCGTCTAAAAAGCGGTCAGCCTTGCGGGTCAGGCTGCAACTGCGCCCAGTATGGTCGTCGGAATGAGGTCACACAAGGCGAGGCCGCTAAACCACGGTCAATGTAATGCAAGGAGTAAAACGCTGAGCAAAAAAGGGGATAAAAACGAGGTAACTGAGTGTGAGAACATTTTGCATTTGATGTTAGGAATTAGGAACATTCCAGATTGTGGTGTTTTTCGCATGTACCAGGGGTTTTTTCCATTGCTATTGTAATTAAGTTGGGGTAGTGTAATTTTATTAAAATATTAAGTTTCGGGGAGCATCTCTAGACGGAACAAAGCCTAAATATTGAAACTAACATTTAAAAGAGAATACTAATTTCGAGTCTCTGTCTCAGAGTTTTGAAAGTGACCTGCAGGGCCTACTTATCAAGTTATACCTGCAAGGGCTAGGCCTTATATGGTTATGTTTGGTATGTTGTAATGTAAGTAAACCGTGCCATATAAACACACGGTACATGTGAGTCATCTTGGCAAATTCGTGTAAAATAAATTCCAACGTGCTAATTGAACATCTGTTTCCATTTTACTTGTGTATTTTAATTGCTTATTGAACTCAGTGATTACGTCTTCGAGAATATGATGAGCAATAATTAAATATAGTGCCTAGTCAGACATCATTAGTATGATCATGTTTCATTTTCGGAGTTTCAAGAGTGCGTTTTCTCTCACATTCTTTTTCGTCAGTTGTACATTGATTCAGCATTCATTGGCCTAAAACCTTATCTATTGAAGTATTTTTTAAATAATTTGTCAAATATCAGAAGTAATACAATTTTGTCCTTCGACAAGAGGTAACAAAATTCGAAATGCTTAGTACAATAACTTTGTCATGTGTTCAAGATTACTTGAAATTGTGTTCGTTAGCCTGGCTGCCTTGCCACTTGCTGATAAAGCACACAATGTCACGTAATTCAATAGTCTACAATCTTGCCTCGATTCTTAGAATAATACGAAACAATGAAACGGAATTTATAAATAATTATGTATTAATTCTAAAAAACTTCTTCATGGCCCTGACGGGTTTTAAGTTTTTAAACTATAGCTATTGAGTTAAACTATTTACTATCTTACTTTTGGCTGTTTATTGTCTACTTCCAATAAGTTTATCTCATTCTTTGTTAATTTATAGTTTTTCATCCGGAGACACGTATTTATCGTAAATGTTGAATGTGTGTAGGTATTTAGGAAGGTACTATTATTTTCCTGTCTAAAAATTTATGAAGCGTCATATATTTTTCAGTGTACATACGAGTATCTCGCAAAACTAGACGAAATGTTCTCATATATTCGCAAAAATATTGTCAAAAAAAATTCGGACATCGATGTGCATAAAAGAAACATCATACCTTGTTAGTGTACAAAACTGTGAGGTTTATTTCCAAAATCTACGTTCGTATTATAGTTGTAGTCCGTGCGTCTATAAAAATTGGAACCGGTTAGTTGTAAAAGCGGCTGGACTATCGACTCATTCTCCTTAACCTACTTACTTCGTTATGAGATGTTTAGGGAACCATCCTTGTTGTTTACTATGAGAGGAAAAGCCTACTCTGGAGTGTTTACTGATTCAAGGAATTATTTTGAACTACCTGTGCCCGCGATGTCGTTCGCGTGTGAATCAGATAAAAAGTTATCCTGTGTGTTAATTCGAAACATTATCCATCTGTGGGATAATTTTGGCTACTCATCGGTCTAGATTAGGTCCGTGTTTCACGATATTGAAAATTTTATAAGCAGCAATTTTCAAAAATATATGTCTAAAGATATTTTTATGGATGATGAAACTACCTATTTATACTTAAGAAGTGCAGTTGAAAGGAGATCAAACTTTAAATTTTTGTTGCAAAGTCGCTCTTAAGTAACCGAGTAGAGTGCCGTGTGCAAAGTTTGATATGTTGTCGATTAGTTTACTGGCTCTTATCTCCTAGTCAATATTTGGAGCCCAACTCAGCAGTGAATTTAAATAGTTTAACAGTAGATAGTAAAACTAGGCAAGGCAGAATGAACCTACTAAGCATTTGAGCTTGCGTGGTGCAGTTAGATCTTTAGAATAAAATTATATCACCAAGCTTGGTTGACAGAGCGTACGCCTCATGTCATTGACCGTGCTCTACTGTTAAAAAAAAGTTTCTCTGAGTAAAAAAGAATAAGTTGGTTTTAAAAAGACGTTAAATTTAGTTTAGCTGCATTCCTCATAATAATATCGTTGAGGTACCAGGTGTAATAACAGACGCTGATGGCTTATTTTATAATGATGATCATTTAATTACTCGTTCGATTAGACCTAATAACCATAGCCTATACTATACGTACCACTGCAGGCAACAGGCCTTCTCTGTCAGAGAGGGAAAGAGAATATAGATAAATCTGGCACGTGCCCACCACGGTTAGACAATATTGAGCGCTGAGTTACCTATGTAAACGCCATCAGAGATTCGTCTTTAAATTACCAGTTAGTAAGCAAACGAAGGCGGCCGAGAAAACGATGCCGGGATGATCTCGATATATTGCCGGAATGGTCTGAGGTGGCAAATGACCGAAAATGTTGGTCTGAAAGAGGCATTTGCCCTTCAGTGGGACACCCATATGGAGACTACATAAAAAAAGGTATATAAACGATACCGAAGAGATTCCTAAACATAAGGAAGAGAATTCTTTATTGCAGAGTCAACAGTACATCAGACCTTCTTTATAATGCTTAGATTCCTTCATGCGACGACGGGTTTTCTAACGACATTTTTTTAACGGGTATAACTGCCCGACATCTGACTGGACGAAATGAGTGATGGCGCAAGGACATTATTATTTTGGGTCTTCTTGTCGGGGAATGCGGAATGTAACAAGTGGAATTCTTCGGACATTAGTTAAGTGAAATGAAAAAATAATAAAAAAAAACGGCATGTGAGAGTCGGACTCGCGCACCGAGGAGAGTTTTTTATTATTTGTCGTAAGAATATATAATAAGTCCCACAATCACGCCAAGTTTGAAGAAGTCTGTATATACTCGTATTGCCGTTTTCAAGATAGAGCATAAACAAAAAAACGGCAAAAAAAATCGTTTGTATACAACAAACGACCACCCTTATTTTAAATTATTTTTAAAACTTTATTCCAAAGATAGAGCCCTTTAAAGGTCGGACGGACGGACAGACAGACAGACAGCGGAGGCAGAGTAATAGGGTCCCATTTGGCACCCTTCGGGTACGGAACCCTAAAAAGGCATGCTAAGAGATGTTCATCGCAAACTCGGGACTGCACGGGTTTGTGGTCAAGTTTTGTGCCGAAACGCTGATGATAATACTTTCGACTGTGAAACCACTGAAATGTCGTAGCCAGGATCATGTACAATATTTGACTCAGCGGAAACCTTGTAAGGGTTCAATTGATCGATCTTTGAGGACTTATTATCGTCATCTATCGGTGACACCGAAATTCCTTGTAGCTGTCACTTATTGAAAACATTGCATATTTTTGTTCGCTTTGAACTCTCTTTTTGGACTGTGCCTCGATATGTCTGTGAACAACACTTTCATTTCCATCTTTTTCAGAGAGATAAAATGAAGGATCAAGTAATGGCTACTGACGACGTTAGTCGACGGTCATTAATTAGGTGTGTATTTTTTACAAATTCAGAACCACTCCTCTTTAGTAATATGTGGAGGTACCTACCCTCCTCGCCGTAAGTAACATAAAATCTCCCCCACGATTGTTTATTTATTTATATATTTACTTTTACTGCACTTAAAAAAAATCGTACAATGCGGGGGACTTAATGCCATAATCATAATTTAATGTGTTTGATAGTGTAATTGCTCCTAATTATTAGGACTAATTTCATCGTTTGGATGTCGGTGTAGACTAACACTAGAATACTACAATATTATGTGCACCTTTTAAACAAAATAAAATATGATCATGAAAATAATTTAGCACATTCTCGGGAACTGCCGGAATGACATCGGGGAATCACGGTAAGCAAATACAAAATATTACTACTTAAAGTACATTCTCTGAATCATACTTAGGTACCTATAGTTGGGATGAGACTTTAATAAAATCCCCTTTCCCTCAATGACAAATGGTAATATTTTGCCCCTTTTGCTAACCTTCGGTTTCTCGTACGCTAACAATCTGTTAATCTACTGTTAACGGCTGTAATTTTTTTTTGTGTGCACTTTGACTAACTGACAGCTGTTAACAATAGATTAACAAATTGTTAGGCCGACTTGCACCACTTTTCAATGTCACTTAAGTCGCCATTTAAATAGAATTTTGTACGAAGAGTTTTAGTTAAATGCAATGCTAGGGCTTAAGCCACGTTTAAGAAAGTGGTCAAGTCAGCCAGTGTTGCCCATTTTGCTTATGCCCGGTTTCTAGTGTACGAGAAACCGGGGATAAGCAAAATGGGCAAAATATTAGAATTTGTCGTCAGGGAAAGGGAATAGCACGGTCAGGGTAAGCACCTTGGGTACTTAGGTTTCAGGTGTCATCGAGGTTAAATAGGTAACGCTTTATTTTCGACTGTAACTTAAGAACAGTGGACAGTGCATCAAACTATACCTACATGATCGCACTCTTCTACAAAGGTACTCTACAATACGAGGAACTTTGCAACAAAAATCCGCTTCTTACTGTGTGCTTTTGTTGCAATAATATATATTCAGTAGACTTTAACACGGTCATCGGTCTTACTTTTATTAGTGGATGACTGTACAAATATCAGTTAGTCATCTATTATTGTGAATAGAGTTGACTAAAAATTTATGATTATCCAATAAGGCGATCGAAGTATCAGTGAGTGTCGTGTCAGAGTCAGTGACTACCTACTATTGTGTTTTCCTCATCCGACGTATGTAACAGTTTTTCTACCATAACTAGCCTTAAATATTATTACAATTGAGACTGTAACTTTGTAACACACATTATTGAGTACCCTATGTACCTATCGAATACCGATGCGTGCCGATGTTTCGGCAGATACCTTCCTACCTGCCTACAACATAGCAACTTTTTTTGGATATGGAAACCTGTTTCATGTTTTCAACCTTGTTCGAGTTGAGAAACGTTTAGGACATTTTATAAGGTCTGTAAAAAACTGGAAAGTGCTGGGGTATAATAAACCAATCTTACATTAACCTACCTACTTATTGCAAAATAATGTGGTTTTGGTTACCTATCGACATCGCTAATTGGAGGGGTAGATTACTAGGTAACTAAAACCACGCTTTGGTGGATAGCCGATAGTGTACTTACAGTTAAAAAAATGTTAGTAGGGTACCTACTTATGTACTTAAAACCTACTACCCATCACTCAGTTAAAAGAATGCTGCAAAATGCAAACTAATGCAGACTTAGAATTCCAATTAGAAACAAAGCTATCAAGGGACATGTGGCGTAGGTAGGTACTGCTGTAGCAACATGTTCCATATACGGCCATCTGACACAAAACTAGGTCAGGGCTGCGATCTAGTAGCACAATTTCAGCCTGGAAGCGGCACAGCATCCCGAATCAATACTCCGGTACCTTACTATCCTAGCAAATTAAAATGACCCATATCTGAAGGAGGTCTAACCACCGCCAATACCTATGAAACTTAGCCGCATTATATAAGGCTCTACTGAGCGTATAACTTGTGTAAAATGCAACTTCCAAATCCAACTCACCTTTCTCTGAGCTTCAGCGGCAAATCCACACTTAGCAGCACGGTTGTTGGCCATTTTGTGCAATAAAAACTAGGTTTTTTTAGTTTTAAAAATAATGTTCCTTTTTTAAATAGTTAAATCACAGAGAGGCACGAGGTGCGTGAAGTCACCGGTTAGAATGTCGTGGTGTGTAAACAAGCGCCTGTCTCAGAGCGTCGCTGTTCAATGTATGGGTGTGTGTACATGAATGACATCATGCAGCGGCCGGCCGGCGTGCAGCCTCTAAGGCTGGGGAAAAGTGCTTGTCGATATCGAGCGATTCGAAGTACAGTACATAGGTACATCATTATATACATTCGTGCATTGCGTTCCACTTTAGTTGTGGCTAGGGCTGCCAACTTTAGCTAAAGTAAGGCCCGAGATTTTCGCTTAGCTTAGGACGGAAAGTCGCTTATTATTGACCCCTTACAGCAAGTGCGTTTTTTTTACCGAAAAGCAGATAAATGTTGAAGAAAATCTAAGGAAGAAAAAAAATATTATTTTAAAATTTTATAATTCAAATAAAAGACAAATTATAAGTAAAAAAATTAAATGCGTGTGTGGGTATTTTAAATATGCATTTTAGGTCATCTACATAAGTTAAAATATTTTAATCATTACCGTAATATGTAGGTAGGTGAATAAAAATATCCTCCGGACCTGGGGAATTATAATATTAACTCGGAGCCCGGACACATACCATTCGAACCCAGAGAGGTGGCAGCCGTTGTGCGGCCCCGGTATGGGTGACTTTGAAAAATGAAAGCTTAACATCGTCAGCAAAACCGATTCCACTTGTCACATTCAAGGAAATGCTCTTAGTCAACTTTGGAGAATGAGCTATGAACCGTAAAAAACGCGCACCTATTAATCAATGTGTAATTGTATCTAAACGTATATTGTGGACATTCCCTATTTGGTCCTGTGCAGATTTCAGAATATTCGAACAATTGAATTTCCCCGAGATGGCATGTCACAACTGGACATTTCAGTTGATGCTTTCAAAATATTCCAACTGTTACGAGTGCGGGTACCCGAGCTAGGGTGTCATAACCGAATATATTTGGGAATTAACCCTTTGTTATTATTACTTACTGCTACTAAAAATATGTCTCGCCAGTCGTTTTTGATAAAGGTGGGTAAAAAGTGGCAAGATAACTGCGACGGGATATTACTGGTAATTTGTAACTTATTTATTTCTTAAAAACTTTACTAGCACTACCCCTTCCTCTATCCACATCACCCATGGTTAACTGGAAGAAAATACTTTTTAGTATTAAGCTCGCTTTTGTGCAGATTTATTTCTTGTGCAATAAAGAATTTTCAAATCAAATAAAAGGTAAAAGTCACTTAATAAAATAAATTTATGTTGAATCCCAATTCAATCACAATTAAAATCATTTTGTATTTGACATAATAATACGACATCATGACTTTTACCTACAATTTGATTTCGTAGTTTCCAGATTGGTGGGATAAACTGTTTCGAAGCATTTTTTTGTTACAACCAAACTTATATATTATTTTTACAATGCACTTTGTGCATTTTTTGTTTAAACGAATAGTGTTTTTTTATGCTACCCATAAATAAAGCAAATACTCCCAAATAATGAGATTTATTCGCCTACAAATTTTATACTGTAGTAAACAACATTATTGTAGGTACAGTATAATTTTTTATGGTCTTCAACTCCGTGTGGCGCCGGATTAAGAATAGCGTCACTCCATTCCCTTCCGTGGATGTCGTAGAGGGCGACTAAGGAAATAAATTACCAGGATACGGGCAGCAGCGTCTTCCTGAGATTCCAACCGCATATTGCGATCGCCAACCCGCCTTCCAAGCGTGGCGATTATGGCAAAACCCTTCATGGTTAGGAAACCATGAGGGAGGCCTATGTCCTGAAGTGGGCGTCAAATGGCTGATGATGATAATTTTTTATTGTGTTATATATATTTTTCGTCTTGTAAGACCTTTTATTTGGTAGATTAACTTGTGCATGCTACCGTTTTTAACCGAAAAAGGAGGAGGTTATCCATTCGACGCATATATTACTATTATTTTTTTGAAAATCGGGTGTCCCGTGTGCCACCGGATTAAGAATAGCGCCACTCCATTTCCTCCCGTGGATGTCGTAGAAGGCGACTAAGGAAATAAATTACGAGGAGACGGGCAGGAGCCTCTTCCTGAGATTCCAACCGCATACTGCGATCGCCAACCCGCCTGCCAAGCGTGGCGATTATGGCAAAACCCTTCATAGTTACGAAAACCATGAGGGAGGTTTATGTACTGCAGTGGGCGTAAAATGGCTGATAATGATGATGATGATTATTTTTTGGCTATGTTCCTCTATAACTCCCTCAAATCTTAACGAAAATTCGACTATTTTTTTTTGTTCGAATAAATATAACGTCCCATTGCATTGGTCCCATTCTAATTTGGTGAAGATTTGATGATATAAAGCAAAGCTAATGATAACATTATTATGCGTGTAAATATTGAAACGCTAATCGATTCCTTTTACTTGTTTATAGTTTATTGGCACTCAAATTTTATGAAAATGCTATATCGATATTAATAATCTCCAAGAGTTATGCGACACCACATCACTAGAGCCCGAAATGTAAAACGAAAACCAAGTACGGAATACAATGAGAGTGAGCGGGATAGTTAAACGTTGCCTCTCACTTTGAAGTCTGGACTGGCGGTAAACTCAAGTCAAGGGCCATAGGGGTACACAAACACAATGAGGGCAACCAAATAACAGACAGAGAAAAAGTTGAGGAGAAATAATAATTATGTACGACCAAAGTTACTTTTTATTAACGAGTAGGTATGAGATAGTGTAGGTACCTACATTTCTATAAACATTGATTTTTAAACAAAATAACCTTACGCAAAAACTTTTCCTTGGAATTTAATTTTGGAAAGGAAAGTTGTTACGTTGCTACTTATAGTGAAGGTATTAGAGGGTTACTAAAATAATGGAAACTAACCGTACAGTAACGCTATTACCTACCAGCCGCCATCTGTTAGCTGAAATTGGAGCTGATAGTGTGCCTACCCATTGAATTATGGCCTGCCTCAGACTATTTATCTGAGGTGGTTGCCTTAGTTGACTCGAAGCTTCTTTGTGGTGCACGAATTCTGTCATAGATGGCGCGATCTAGAAATAGAACATAGAACCTTGTCATCCTTGTCATATTATTAAAGTCGCTTAGGTTTGCCGCAGAGGAGGTTATCAATTAGTCTGGGGGTGCCTCCTTTTCTCTTTTCCGGCTTATAGTATAAAATACATTAAAAGCTGTCAACTTTCAATCATTATCTCGCAATAAAATTTCCTCTCGGTATATGAATCGTGCAAAATTAGCAGCGGCTATGTGAATCGGGGCACAGTCCCTTGTAAGTGCAGTGGGCACTAAACACACGTTCGATATTTGCAAAATTAAACGTGAAAATGGAAACCACTCAGTGTAGAACCAGACGCCGCGGTGATAGAAGCCAGTTCATGATCCCGCAACTCCTAACATCGTCTCTTAACAGCCAGGGTTGGATAGACTTCTGCTTCAATTATCTCTTGCTGGCCGGAGTAATCGCCGCCATTTACTTTATACTGGAGTTCCACTGCACTCATTGTGGCACCAGATATGATTTGAACAACATCACCATGGCTTTAGAATATATTTCGGTAATTTCACTTTGCAATATTTCATATACAGGTATCATCATTGTTGTATTTATGTACAATAAAGTGTTCTCTATCTATCGATCTGTCTACAACAACACCCATCATCATTGCCGTCAGCACGTAGCCATCGACCGTGGACTTCGGCCTCTTCATACCATAATGGACTACCCTTTCACATCTGTTTACCCAACTACATATTATGAACCCAAATAATGCTTATAGGTATTCTTTTTGTTGCACTAACCCGTGCTGAGGACAATTTTAAAAACCTATTTATTTACTTATTTCCAAATAATGCTGACATATTATGTCCAGCAATCTTCTTAAAGTGCCTCTCCATTACTGGAGGTTAGCAGTCAGCAATCTTTACAACGGTCTCTATTCAGTGCAACTTTGAATAGCTCACTGAATTACTGATTTCAACAATAGCGAACTGATTTATTTACAGAACAATCTTACGTTAATGAAATCAAGCTACCAAGACTTGGAAAACCAAGTCATCAGATTCTCACGTGAATTGCCAAAAATGGAAGGTCAGATAGAGGTTCTAGAGACACTGGCATCGACTATGGAAAATGGAGACTTCGTTTGGGATCCGGATCGGAAGGCCGGCTTGCCGTACATAGAGATAATAAAGCAACAACAGCAGTATAACAAAAAAAGAGAAATGCACAAACTTAGCCATGATAAAAAAGGAAGGGCATAAGATATCGTTTTAGGTGATCAGTATGATGATCAGTAAATTTTCGTTTCTGTTTCACTGTTCAGATGTTAACAAAGTACCTAACTATTGTTGTCCGGTTACGTAGACGGAAATGAATGCAGGTTGAATGAAAATAAAAATAAAACGCTTATAGTATACTAGTTTGGTTTCATTTTTCACTTTATTCAATGCTCATTAATACATGCGACATTTACCTGTAGGGTACTATTTCGAAGAATTATAATAATTCATGGTTTACTATGACAATTCGATACCTATACATTGCAAAGTTGATTAGCCACAGGTTTACAAGTAGAAAGACTCGGCTACACAGTGTGCATCGAATTGTCATAATATACAGTGATTTTTTTAGTTTTATGAAATATGGCTCTCATGGTGATAACGGTTGTTTTCTCGTGGTCCCATTATTTTGTCCCGTTAACTACAAAATCTCGTAGAATGCGTTGAATGAAGCAAATCCTGAAACTAAATTGGTTTAGTCTAAAAAAAGCTTCATTTCTTCTGTTTCACGTGATTATTACGTTACGACGTTTATCCGCAAACTTTGTTGAGTCTTTATCTAAGCTATAATGTCTTGGATGTTTGTCAAGTGTCTTCGTACTATGACTCTCAGTAATTTTCGTCAAATCTTCCAATTCCTGGAACAGGCTGTCGTAAGCTTGTCCGATATGCCTTATCTTTTTCTGCGAATACCATATACGTACATATATTATTATTCAGAACTGGCTAATACTAATCGCAGAAAATACCTAAATACAATAAATATTATATTGTGGCTAAAGCGTGCAAAAAAATGCAATAGTTAATTTGCAGTCGACTGTTCTGTACCCACATCTTGGTTAATTTCATTCAGCTTCAGGCTAGTCGTAAAAAAAAATTGAGATACTATCAAACCCATGAAATTACATAGGTTGACTTAGATTAGTAAGAGGAATGAATGACCTAGAGCTATTAAACAAATTGATTAACGTTATTGCTATGCTATCTGTATTTTAACCATTTTTATCAGCAGACAAAAGCTTCTTTATTGTATAATTCGCTCTGTAATCAGACCTAAAACAATGAGCAGGTGTCCATAGTGTCATACAGAATATAATCTTCCAACGAAGATCCGTCTTCCTTCAGTATGAGTAGCATTAACGGCCAACTCAGGTCTATAATATAGCGCCTTTCCTTTTAAGATAATAGCCGGCGAAAGCTGAATAAAATATATCTCTACTCACAAGATAATTATTTTGTCGCATGTATGAGATGAAACTATTGCAGCTAACCTCCAACTGTCCAAAAATTCTCAAACAATAGGTGATGTAACCAAACTCACTTTTAAACCACTAAGGTTTTCCTTCATCAACGATAGTTTCTTGTGAATTACTTGCTTTTCCCAAATGTTTATTGTCATGTGTCCGATAATTGTAAATAGAGTTACAAATACAAGAACTTCTAAAGCTACAATTTTGTGCGAACATGTTTGGCGATTTGATCGTGACCTTGAAAGATTTTGGAGAGGCATGGTGTTTGTTTCTAGTATTTCATTTTCAACTTTGACGTTGTTTAGGTACTAGTATTTCATTTTCACTTTTCTGTACAAGAATTTTGGATTATATCCTCAGAGGCAGAATGTTATTTCATTTCTTGGTAATTTAGATGTATTTCTATTTCTTGTTGTAATGGCAACCAGCCGATGTCGACAAATTCTGCCAAAGTCACGTCTTGACACGAAATGGGTAATTTTTTTATCAATTTTAATTCTACTTTGATTTTTTTATCTTTTTTACTTTTATTTACATGAATTCTTATAAATTTATCTAATGGTGACACATGATTAATGTCAGTTCAAAATCTCAACACAATAAGCCACAAAAACTGATCTGTGAACGATGTAATGTAGGTAGGTACCTACTACTCTGTCAAGAAAGTTCTGGGAAAAGATCAATAATACACAAAATGTTAGTTATTATTCCTATTATATCGCCTTCAAATGTTCCTTCACAAACACTTAGGTACGCCGCCGACGAATAATCCAATCATCAAAACATTTTTTGACTTGATCGACTTTGGCGTGAATTTTAAGGTTCCGTTCCCGAAGGCTGCCAAATGGGGCCGTATTACTAAGACTTCACTGCCCGTCTGTCTGTCTGTCTGTCACCAGGCGGCGGTATCTCATGAACCGTGATAGCTAGGCAGTTGAAATTTTCACTGACGATGTGTTTCTGTTGCCGCTAGAAGGGGGGTTACCATACAAGAAACGCTGTCTAAAGACTACTCGCCATCTAACGGTCATCTAAGTATGTAACCGTCACAGCACCGATGTCATGTCGTTAAATGTTAATGTTGAACGCTTCTTATTGGTTTCTATAGATGGCGCTGTTCTCAAATTCAAATGGTACGGAACCCTTCGTGCGCGGGTCCCACTCGCACTTGGCCGGTTTTTTTGGTTTCGGTTCTTTTGGAAGGCGCCATCACTACGAAGCTTGTTGACTAGTTTGCATGTCAAACTCGTTAACCCACGACTCGTCACTAGTAACAATGCGTTTCGTGAATGTTGGGTCGTAATTGTCTCGTTCTAGCATGTCCTCAGCGACTCTTATGCGATTGAGTTTTTGGAGAAAATTCAGGTTTTTTTTTGCGGAGTGGCAGCGTGTTTCATCATCATTATCATCAGCCATTTAACGGCCACTGCAGGACATAGGCCTCCTTCGTGGTTTTTATAACCATGACGGGTTTGCCATAATCGCCACGCTTGGCAGGCGGGTTGGCGATCGCAGTATGCGGTTGGAATCTCAGAAAGACACTGCTGCCCGTCTCCAGGTAATTGATTTCCTTAGTCGCCTTCTACGACATCCACGGAAGGAAATGGAGTGACGCTATTCTTAATCCGGTTCCACACGTGTTTCATACCCAAGTGATTATTTCAAGGGATGGGTCTTATTATTTCCATTTTCCATTGGAATGGAAATTCTGATACTGCCAGATTTATGCAAATCCGTCTCACACTCGCCATTGACGTGAAAAACATCGAATGGAAATAGTGATACCCGATTTCTCTAACGAACCGTTTCAGTATTACCATTATAAGTGATCCCTTGTTGGTCGTGGTATAGGTACACCTCGTCAGTTCACCTATGTGTACCAGGAACAAATGTTTTTGTTGGTGGTCTACCTTTCCTTTCATAAAAAAATAATCGTAAAAACGTATGGTTCTTGGTTCGCCTGTGAAAAATTTATTTATGAAAACGCATAGAATTATCAAAAAATGTCTTCGACGCAAAAAAATACCAAGCCTGTTTAGGACAGTTCAAAATGTAGGTGTTGACTGTGTAATTTTAATTTATAATTACATAGCAAAGGCTTGGTAGTGGGCAACCACAGAGCATATAACACTGCGTGTGGCAACGACAGTACTTCTACACGCAGTGTTAGATTCCGGCCACAAGAGAATGTTTACGTATCACTGTCGCCTTATTGACAATTAATCCATCAAAAACATTCTCAAGTGGCCAGTACTTATCTATTGGTAGAGGAAATTGCGGCGTCTGATAAGCGACCGTGAAGTCGGCGTCGCGATTTTAAAAACGCAATGGAAATAGTGATCGGTAGGTACGTGTATCAGAATAAGCGTCAATGGTTATTCTCAGTGCAAATAATGAGACCCACCCATTTAAAGTGGTACGGATCGAGTTGTGAGAAACAGAAAGTTCGGCGGCTATCTCTCTCAAAGTTGAATGAGGATTTGCAGTCACTATTTCCTTCACTTTTGCGATATTAACTTCAGTTGCAGGCAAATAAAAAATAGTCTCCCTACGCCCACAATATTTTTCAACGACCAAACTAACGATGCCCCACATGAGGGGCTATAAGGGTTCCTTTTTGGACTACGGAATCCTAAAAAAAACAAATCGGGAAAGATTTTCACTGTTGCCGCTGCGAATCAGACCACAGAGAGCGTGTGATATCAGAGCATTACACGTCGCAGTCTACAACACACAAGTTCTACTCCACCATTCTTTGTGCGTGCTGTTCGCCAGTGGAACTTACTGCAGAAGGAAACATCTCAGGAATTCAACATTGTGAGCCGTAAGGAAATCTGAGACTGTCACAGTTGCGTGTAAAACTGAAAGAGCACTTCCTTTCCATTTTATAAGTAATATTGGTATTATTTTTATTTATGTTACTTTTGTTTATATATCTTTATTACCCTGTAAATATTTATGTCTAGAAGTAGGTACCTACTTACATATTATATATATTTTACTAGTACGGAGGGTAGTAGTATAATTTTGGCCGTTGCTAGTAAAATAGATTGCGTTAATTACTGCATTAAAAATCAAGATGTCTACATTTTAAGTTACAATTCAATTCAATTCAGGCACTCTTGGGACGGAGTGTGGCGGGTTTGTAGCAGGAATTCCTGAGATAAGCTGGCTTTGGCTTCGTTTTGGGAGTGTCGTTGGTGGGGTCGACTTGTTATATATAGGACTGTTGAAATGTAAGTACCTAGATATTGTATATTAAATTCTCTCAGCTGTAATTGTTTCTGTGATTAAATAAATTTAAATTTCAAATTTTACTATGTAAGTAGTATGTGTACAGCGAGTGTGTATATTAGTAAGTAATATATTTATAGCTATAGGTATTATAAAATTCTTATATTAAACTTATTAAGTAAAAGTAAAAGAATGATATATCATAAGTAATAGAATGAATACGTGATTTTTAGTTTTTATTTCGGTAATTCTTGAGTTTAATTTGCCTTCACCCGCTCTTTGTTTTATAATTCAGAACCTCTCGTAGGCTGGATGGAAGAAATTTATTTTGAAATAAGTGCGCCTTTGTACATCAACACTTACCTGTTAAGTTTTTAATTTTATCTTTTAATTTTTGTGCAAGAAAGCGTAACAAACAATCAAATCATCCATTTCCCTTAATTTTTTTGACTGAATTATGTCACCTTTGGGCTTGGTGTAAACATTTTTTTCAAGGCTGGGTGTTAACTTTTCTTGAATCAATGTTTATCATTTTGTTTGCTCATCTTAGGTCATTCACCTAAGATGAGCAAACAAATTGAAAACCTTATTGCTTTCCGTATGTTGTTCAATGACTCGACTCTTCTAAGGGTTTATTATTTATTTAGTTTACATGTAGACTAAAGCTGAATGAAATGCAATACATTATTAAGTCTCACCGATATACAGAAGAGAAGCTATTTTTATTTTCCTAAATTCCCAAGAATAACTTTTTGCGAATTAAAAGTATTCGGTCAGTACCTACGTGGATGGGAACCAAAAAACTAAAATAATACCAGCGAATAAGTTGGTTAGTTATGATTTTTTTTACATCTCAGAGAAAAGCTAGTTACTATCTCAACTATCTTACTATTTCAATGTCATTGCTTTCACGGAATGTTGCAACTTCAAATTCTGACGT
This sequence comes from Yponomeuta evonymella, assembly GCA_963969515.1. Lineage (NCBI taxonomy): Eukaryota > Metazoa > Arthropoda > Insecta > Lepidoptera > Yponomeutidae > Yponomeuta > Yponomeuta evonymella. The sequence goes on from OZ018354.1 coordinate 6,275,695, forward strand.
TACATTCGGAAGGTCTACCGAATCATTACCACTTCGGTTACCGTTGAACGAGTTGCTATAAACGAATGACATCAGGGCTATTTCTTTCCGTGACGTAGATTTCTTTGCAGGGAAGAACATTCTGCGGAAGAGATTCCCTTCTTTTTCTTCGTCCTCCTTGTGAATTTTTAAAAGCAACTGAGATGACCTTGTGCATATTGGTAGCATCTTTGTGTTCGACAAATCCTGAAAAACAAAGCAATTTTGCTAACATTCAGTTTGATGTTACACGGCTTTATTTGGGTAGTTTCACTAAAAAAACCTGCAAATACTGAAACCTAATGTATCTGGGGGGACTTCATTGGTTTCTGCCTTGTTTTTAGGGTTCCGTAGTCCTTTTTGTTTTGTTTTACTGTACACTCCCCTAACATGAAAAGTGGGGATGTTTTTTTTTCTCATCTACCCCTTCATGGGGGGCATCGTTGGATTGGTTCTTGAAAAATATTGTGGGTGTAGGAAGACCACTATTTGATTTAGAGTTCTTTTTGCTAAATATTAAGCTTTAAAGTCCAAATTTCTGTCTGAGTAGAGCATCCCCTCTCCTGGCTAAACGGTTTATTGTAGAAACGTGAAAAAATTCAGGGTAGTAGCACATATAATGAACTTAAAAGGAAAAGTATCACGGCTAAGTAGGCATTACTAGTTAACGAGTAATAGGCAACCAACTTATAAAAGTAAAATTTCGTACAAAATCCATTGAAAATGACTTCGATGAAGCTGTTAGTTCTGTAAAGCAGATAAAAAATACCCTCTTTCTACGGAACCCTACATTGCACGTGGCCCGACACGCACTTGACCGCTTTTTTTTATGGCTCTCGGTACCTATTGTATTATGATTATGTTTATATTCTTTTTGCACTAATCCGTGCTGAGGACAAGCCCCCGCATGGGTCGAATTTTTAGCCTCCAAAATAGGTTTTTAGACACATAGTCTCAAGCGGTCTTTATAGGGTAGTTTCAATAAAAAGCCCTATGCAAATGCTGGAACCTAATTTATGTGGAGGATGTTATTGGTTTGTGCCTTGTTTTTTCTAGCTCGCGGTACTTGTTGTATTATGACGATGTGGCGATAAATGTTTTCTTCTTTATCTTGAGCTTCTTTACAGACTGACTTTACATGGGGGCTTCTAGTCTGGGCGAGGAGACGGACCAAACCTGCGTGAAGGCGGTCTCATTGAGGTGTCTAAGAAAAAACCGGCCAAGTGCGAGTCAGACTCGCGCATGAAGGGTTCCGTATTATTAGGTATGTATACAACATTTGAATATTTCAAGCGTGTACCTGTTGCCGTTATAAATATCTAAAAAAACGGAAAAAATCACGTTTGTTGTATGGGAGACCCCCTTAAATATTTATTTTATTTTGTTTTTAGTATTTGTTGTTATAGCGGCGACAGAAATACATCATCTGTTTCATCAATTTCAACTGTCTTGCTACCACGGTTCATGAGCTACAGCCTGGTGACAGACAGACGGGCAGTGGAGTCTTAGTAATGGGTCCCTTACCCTTTAGGTAGAGAACCCTAAAATCAGTGTACCAACGACACCGGTAACTAGAAGTCAGAGCAATACCGGTATCTCAGCAAAGAAGGCACTTGATGAGAATTGTAACTTACTTCTTCTCCTGAGGCAGCCTTCTGCACATGGTAGTGCAAGTGACAGACGTTGTCTGCCACAGACAAAAATTCATTCTCAGCATTTTTTACTTTCTCCTAGAAATTTAAAGAAGGAAGCTTCATGCTATGAATTCACATCACTGAAATGAGACTTTCTAATAAACCAATACCAATTGTTATTAACATGTTATCACAGCAACACTTGTCCGGTGTGATGAAAAGAGTATCTAAAACTTAGGACAGAATTTAGAGACTTGATGTGCATTAAAGACACACGCAATTGTTACTTGTTATGCCTTTTTTTTCTTATGATGTGTTAATTTGTCCCAATAAATGTGCTTCTTTCTTTCTTCAATTGTATTTTCTGAGAAAAACTTATTCACATCCTCATTATTGTAAATAAGAACCTACTTAATACATACCTATTCATAAGGATCGGTTGGTATGGTGAAAGGAAAGAGGCCAATGTCTATCAGCGAAGTTTTTTATAGGTTGGTTAGTTATAGCTAGATTATTTTCTAAGGTTTACACGAGCACTAGACGTAATAATCATCATCATCATCAGTCATTTGACGCCCACTGCAGAACATAGGCCTCCTTCGTGGTTTTCATAACCATGAGGGGTTTTACCATAATCGCCACGCTTGGCAGGCGGGTTACAAGTTAGGTAGTAGGGATTCGCTAAGAGATTTCCTCAAAGAAACCAACATCTTAACAGTTGCCTGTCAATACATTTATGAAAATATTATGTACGTTAGAAAAAATATCAAAGACTTCGAAAATGTTGGTGGCCACCATAATGTTAATACTAGAAATAAACATAAATTGTCATTTCCACTATTTAGACTTGCAAAAGTTAACACATCCTTTATGGGGCACTGTGTAAGGTTCTACAACAAAATTCCTCAAGATATATTAGAGTTACCTCCAACGCGATTTAAAAAATGTGTTAAGCACATTCTGTGCAAAAAGGCTTACTATAACATCAAGGATTATTTAGAAGACAAAGATGTTTGGCATTAAACAGTAGATTAATATTAGGGGTTAAAGTATGAAATTGCCGTTTTATTGCAATAGGTTCTTTGAATTGACATAGAATCTTCATGGTTTGAGGTTTTCGAATGAAACTTTTTTTAAATGGTTTCTATGGTGTTCTTTTTTTAAAAAATGTGAAACATTTGAATATCGACTTTCAATTGTTTTTGTTATTCAATTTAGACAAGAAAGATAGATACTGCGAAAATTCGAGTGATTTTTGAATACGAGTTCCGGCGCGGAACTAACGCGGCAGAAACAGCCCGCAATATCAATGCTGCGTTTGGAGAGGGGTCTACTAATGAACGCACCGTGCGATTTTGGTTTAAACGCTTTCGTGGTGGAACATAACATCAAGGATTATTTAGAAGACAAAGATGTTTGGCATTAAACAGTAGATTAATATTATTTAAAGGACGATTGTGACTAGTGTTCAACACATTCATGACTAATATTTTAAGCTGAAAACTCTGTTAATTAAGTTAAAACGTGTTTGGAAAAGAATAAATGTGGAGTTTCTTTGTTAGCTTCTTCTCCACATAATCCATTAATTGTGAAACTAACAACTTTGACGTTTATTAAGTAAACATTCTGTTTTTACAATGAATAAAAATATTTGAATTGAATTGAATTGAAATGGGTTGGCGATCGCAGTATGCGGTTGGAATCTCAGGAAGACGCTGCTGCCCATCTCCTGGTAATTGACTTCCTTAGTCGCCTTCTACGACATCCACGGAAGGAAATGGAGTGACGCTATTCGTAATCCGTTGCCACACGGACATAATAAAAACTGAATTTGCACGGATATTTACTCGTTTATGTTTTCATTTTACAATTTCCCGGCGTTTTGTACCTTTTGCAAGTGCCGTGGTCTCGGTAGACTGAGGTGGCAGGTGTCTTTTTGAAAGCATTAACTGTTAGTTTACTACCCTCGGCATAAAATTATTAAGTTACGTTCCAAAAATAGTTTGACATTTTTTTTTTATTTCCGTGCAAATTCAGTTTTTATTAATAGCACAGAGTTAATAGTTAGATAGAGTTCAGTAATGTTGCCTGCTACGGGTCTTAATGTCTCACCGTAAGCAAGTCAATAATTTTGTGCATTTCATTCACCTCTCTCGTCCCTCTGAACCCTTTGGACAGGTCGGGAATAAGGAAGCTCAGCAATACGATGCAGACCACCATTGCTACTGTTATATAGTTGAGGTTCACCTCCTTGCCGAAGTAACGCTGCACTATTAGAACCGCCCATGTGAAAAGTACTTTCACCTTGCGCTGTATAAATCTTCCGACTGTGAATACGCATAATTTGTTAGCTGGTTCGTAATAAGAACGTTTATCAAAGACAGTGCAGTTAACATCTCATAGAACGTTCAAAGTTAGATATGCGTCCCTTGCGTGCAAATTTTTGATACCTACCTATTCTAAAAAAAAACCGGATAGGTGCAAGTCGGACTCGTCCACCGCGGGTTCCGTACAAATTTGTAGGTCGCAGTTTTTCCGAGCTTTTCCCGAACTTCAAAGACAATTTTTATGATTTAATTACAAATCTATAGTCTTTAGATTTTTCTATCTACTTGTTGTATAAGACGATATTACTTGTCAAAAGACAATGCTCAAAAAAAACCCAGGCCCGGCGCAAACGGAATGTAACTCAAATTATAGCTAAAAATGAATAATTAAATACTGCATAGGAGGCATGATCGAAATCGATGGCCAAGTGTATGAAATTGCTATTCTAGTTTTTACAGGGATCATATGAATGTATTATTAAAAAGGAGCATTAAATAGTTACAGTTCCGGTTTTTAATTGTATAATATGACACGAATAAAGTAGAGATAATATACTCGTGACTCGGTCGGTCGTAATGTTTCGTGATAGCTCGGATTTGCGGCCAAGTGCAACAGCGCGGTTGGTTTCTGTTTCACTCACACGTAAGTAAGTAAGTAAAGTAAATATGCTTTATTGCACACCAGAATACAAAAAAGGAGCTTAAACTAATACAAAATATAGTGCAAAGGCGGCCTTATCGCTAATCGTATCGTAGTCGGACGTCGGTATATATGCCTCTTGCTCTATGGTCTGGCATGCCATAGCGTGGCCGTGCACTGCGCCCGCGCACCCCGCGCAGTCCTTCGACAACATTCGTTGTGATCTGTGCGTTTCTTGCTTTCATTTCAACCGATTATATTATTTACGACTACTGCTAGAGTCATATGGCTATGTTTTACATGTGCCCCTACATGTGTAAGATTTAATTTTAATTGCCGTGGGCACGTATCACTTGAAAATCGCCCACTCTTATTGCAGTGAACATATCAAGCAAACAGGTGTTTACGAACTTCGTCATCCTGAAGATATCCATATAAATGACGAAAACTGTGTACTAATAAGGTGTCGCATACAATCGAGGCACGTAAGAAACAGGACGTATTACACTTACATTCTTTATAAAAGGGAAAATGGCAGGAATGGTATATCAGGATATTACTGTTCATGCATTCACGGGAGGAGAACGCTGGGCTGTTGCGCTCATGTAATTAGCGTTTTATATTATTTAGGATGGGCTAGACATCAGGAGCAGTTCGATCATCCCGCATCGTTTTTGGATCATGTAGTCTTAGACCTGGAAAATCGCTAACTTGTAAGCAAACGAATATTCAAATAAACGTACTTTTTGTAAATAAAAGATTGTTTTTGTACCTGATATTATTTTAAATGGTAATCTTTTAAATGTAAAAGAGCTACTTTATACTTGTCATATTATACGCCTTTAAACCACAAGTGTAACTATTAAATGCTCCTTTTACTAATACATTCATATGATCCCTGCGAAAATTCGAATAGCAATTTCCTACACTTAGCCATCGATTTTAATGATGCCCCCTATGCAGTATTTAACTATTCATTTTTAACCATAATTTGAGTTACATTCCGTTTGCGCCAGGCCTGGGTTTTTTGTCCATACTTCATGAGCATTGTCCTTTCATAGTCCTACGTCAACGGAAAGTACCATATAAATGTTGATTTCCTTGAGTTTCGAAATATAGATACGTTGTTTGCGGCATCAACCGTCCTGTGTTTTAACCTCCTAAGTCCTGACCTTGAAAATAACCATAAGCGGGCAACCAGCTAGGTACATGGCCAAAATTAACGAAATTTTCATTGAATAGATTATGAAAACATAAATAAAGCGTTCGCTAAAATATGCGACTATGCAATTTACTGCAACGAAATAAGGCGTTCGCAAAAATAAACGATCGATAAATAAATCAACCAGTGAAAATTAGCTTCGCTAAAATATGCGACTTTGAAATTCGCTGCAACTAAGTAAGGAGTTCACGCAATTCATCTAACAAATCAATATAAGACAACCTGTATGAACATGATATGAATAGGAACTAGTTCCCAATTGTCCTTCCATCACGATTTCTTATCGATGTTTCCACTGAGATTTTTTTGTTTTTTACATTTCGATGTATTAATTTAGTTCATGGTTTGGTTTCTTGTTCTGTTTTTCACTATCAGAAATGTTGGCTTTGGTGACATTTTCCGAAATAAAATTGACGGCTATAGGACCGTCACAGTTATCATCATCCATAGAGAAAATCTTATCGGGATTTTTGTGACATCGCTGCTCCCACTTTTTTCTATAATCTTGGACAGCTGCAGACCAAAAACTCTTTCAGCTCATAATAATAATGTGTCATAGGTGGAACAGGAACACATGAAATGAATCCCTAGTCTACCTGATCTAAACTCATAAAATAAAAATCGGGGATGAGCACGAGCACCCTTGCAATCGCTTTATAGCGCGACCATTAAAACCTCGCTATATTGTGGAAGGGGAACTATTATCTTTTACTGACAGCAATAATTTCTGTCAAACTATATGTCAGTTGTTCAAGCGTCGCCAATTTTGAAGCTTTTGTGAGTTTCTTGTGCGTCAAAATGCCGAAACTATTCGTGGCGCGAAAGAAAAGTTGTACACAATTTAATAAAGTACCTATTCGTCGGATAGAAAGAGTCACTCTCAGCATTTATTCCTATAAATAACAGTACTAAATTAGTTGTTAACAGGACTACTGTCATGCATTGTTCGTATAATGAAGATTGGCCACTTTCTGGTTTATTGTAACAGAAATTGAAAAAAATATTATAAATATTAGTGTCATTAAAAGTGAAAGTGACAACCTGAAAAATGACAATGAGTCTGATACATCAGGGAATTCAACCATCTGATACCATCTCACAAAGATTTAGAAATTGCGTACGAGTCCGTTGAATATTTGAATTCTGAATATGATGAACGATTACTAAGATTAGGTATATATTTCTGAGTGGTTTTGTTCATTTGATTTCAATTTGATATAAATGTAATTTAAAATAATAAAAGCTTACTCACGGTTACTATTTTATTAATTAAATATTTGTCTATTATATACTTTTATACAAATACTAAGCCTGATAACAAATACTCCATTAAAACCTCCATTGCTATTCCCAATTGTTATTACTATGCTAAATGCTGCCATATAAAATGAAAATGTGGCGCCTTTAAATCAGGTATTCTAGAAAGACCGCTATACGTACCCACAAACTTAAATACGCAATACGCTGGATGATCTTTGATCGCTCTATACAGTTTACGTAAAAAACGAGGATGCTAAGGTATTAAAATTATATTAAAATTAATTAATACCTAAGTTTAGAATAAGTATTTTGACACTACACAAATTACTACAAGAATTTTAATTGGGACTAACAACAACTAACTAAATAACATGCTATGCGCTTGAAATTGTTACTCGCTACGTTTCTTGTTCACTTGAAAAAGGCGCAGCCTTTTTTGTTGCAATACTTCGGTTTCATCGAACAACATGACGGTTTTGGGGATCTCAATGCGTGACAAGATTGTTTTGGAGATTTCACAGCGTGACATGATCGCTTTGGCATGATTAGATCCATAAAGGATCGTTTAGGAGACTTCATTTTGCACGAAGAAGGCCTCTGCAGTTCACAACTTGAGGCAGTTTTCACTATAGGAGCTGAAATGAAACAAAATTAATTGAAAAATGTAATTGAAGTGTATCGTTGGATAAGCAGACTGTTCGTGGCTGGGACGAGAAAGATTAGTAGGTAACAGGGAAAAGGCCTATGCTCAACATTGGTTAACATTGTGCTGATATTGATGTTCAGCTTAAGTTCTACTTACATTTCCAACGAGTTGAATATGCATACTTACATATTTTTGTTTAACAAGCCCTACATACATTGTAGGGCATGGGCTAATCTTTCTCTCTTATCAACGTTGTTTTGCCGTATTAATTGTAGCCTACGAATTTGTCAGACTGTAAGACCTACCAAATATACGTCCACCAAAAAAATTATAAAAATTGGTGAAGCCGTTTCGGAGGAGTTCCATAAGAAACCATGATGTTCATAACCATAATGATTATTTTGTTCGCAGAGTAATTACTTTAAAGAGTGGAAAATGTTTTTTTTTTATAATTGAAATTGTAATAGGTTTTACAGCATTAATTGAGCGATAACAAGGATTGATCGTTTTATCATAAAGTTAGTAAAACTAATACTTAGCTTTTTGAAACTTTTGTGTAACACTCACACTATAATATACCTAACCAACAATTTTTGCATCAATTAGGTACTTGTAACGAATTTGGCTTCGCCTAAGTAACCTACCAAATTGAATTTGCAATTCTACTATGAAGAAAGACGTTATTTCTAGGTCTAGGAATAAAATATATGCAGTAAGTTTTCCCAACTAACAATGTCGTTATAAAGACGTTTTTATTCACTGTTTATCGTATAAGCTGGTCGTGTAAACGTATTGACAAAGTTTCCCGGATGTGAAAGGGGTCCAATTATACGAGTCGCCTTAATTAAGGCTTGCGATGGATAATATGCCCCACTTTAATTGCCAAGTACCTAATGAATGAATGAAAAATTTTTGTTCAGATAAATACAGAAAAATACAAACTTGTATTTCTGACAAACTGCAAAACAGTTTGTTGGCAGATGCTCATCCTTTTACAATTTCTATAACTCTTAAACATTAGGTACAAATACAATAACTATCTTGAAATATTACAGTTGATAGTATTAATACCTTTTCTACCGCAAGATGCAATTCCAGGAGAGTATCTGAAAAATAAATTTGAAAAACGTAAGTAAAATAGCAAACTAGCAAGAATTCTACAATAAACAGCTTGTGAATGTGTCTACATCCCGAGTACACACCGGGCTGAGGCTACTTGAATAGCTCTAACTTTTCAGATTTGTAGTTACTAGGCACCTGTTTCGATTACCTCACGTTATCATCGCATAAATATGAGATTAAAAAAGGTACTTTACCGCAATTTTGTAAGTGACGAAGCCGGTGTTAAAATCTTAATGGGCATGCGAGTCTGCAAAATATTAGGGGTTAAAGTATGAAATTGCCGTTTTATTGCAATAGGTTCTTTGAATTGACATAGAATCTTCATGGTTTGAGGTTTTCGAATGAAACTTTTTTCAAATGGTTTCTATGATGTTCTTTTTTTAAAAAATGTGAAACATTTGAATATCGACTTTCAATTGTTTTTGTTATTCAATTTTGTTGATATTTTCGGTTGAAATAAAACGTCGAACTTAGAAAAATACTGAAATACGTTTTAATAGGGCTAATTGCGCTCAAGGTAATTTTGACAAGAAGCAGATTATCAGTGAGACCAACTTGAAAAAGAAAAGAAAAAAAACATTTTTACCAACTTAACAGATTTAGGGTTGCGTTCATTATTTACTAACACTCCCTGCTGAACGCAAACCCATTTCACTAATACAGTACAAATGTTTTGCAAGTGTAATACCCTTTGTCAATATATCAGCTACCATATTAGAACCATTTACAAATGAAAATTTTACTTTAGACATAACAATATTTTCTCTGATAAAATGTAACCGAATATCTATATGTTTAGTTTTTGGTTTATAACAATCCGTTGATGCAAGTCTTATTGCACTTTGGTTGTCACAGTAAATGAGCAGCACTTTGTCCACACCTTGCCCGAGTTCACTTTGTAATTGCTGGAGCCACAGAGCCTCCTGGGTAGCCGATGCCATCGCCATGTATTCTGCCTCAGCTGTGGATAGCGCCACAGTTTGCTGTTTGCATGAATTCCAAGATATACAAGCATTCTGAAACAGAAAAGTATAACCTGTGCATGATCTTCTGTCCAGTGGGTCACCTGCCCAATCAGAGTCACAATAGCCAGTTATTTCTTCAGAGTCTTCTTTGACATAGCACAGCTTAAGGTTCTTGGTCCCTTGAAGGTATCTCATGACCCTTTTTACTCCAAGCCAGTGTTCATTTGATGGACTATTACAGTATTGACTCAGTTTATTCACTGCATAGACGATATCAGGTCGGGTAACTTGTGCCAGATAAATAAGACACCCCACCGCTTCTCTGTATGGGTAATTATTATTTTCACTTTCAGGGTTCTTATCAAACTTTGCATTCACCTCTATGGGAGTACGAACTGGTTTGCATTGAGACATACCAAAACGATCCAATACTTGGTTTATGTACTTCTCTTGGTCTATCATCACCACACCTGTCTTTCGATGTCTACTTATGTTTATTCCAATGCACTGCCTGGCTTCACCCAGGTCTTTCATACTGAAATCTTCTTTCAGTTTTTCTTTGATCTCTGCAGTAGCTTTCAGATCATTTGTAAAGAATAAGAAGTCGTCAACCCACACTGCAATAAATATCATTATTGTTTCATTTACTAAATAATACACACATGGATCAATTTTTGATCTTGTCAGTCCAATTTTGAGTAAAGTAGTGTTCAATTTTAGATTCCACTGCCGGCTAGCTTGCTTGAGTCCATAGATTGATTTATGTAAGCAACACACTTGAGTATTTTCTTCATAGGACTCAGGTTGTAACATGTAAATGTCAGTGTCAATGTCACCTTGAAGAAATGCACTTATGGCGTCCATCTGAATCATTTCTAGGTCATGTTTAGCAGCTAAAGCAAGTAAGTATCGTACAGATGTGTATCTTACCACCGGAGCATATACCTCGTTGTAAACACTTCCCTTTTTCTGAGCATAACCTTTTATCACCAACCTTGCCTTGTAACGGATGACCTCTCCTTTTTCATTAGTCTTGGTTTTAAATACCCATTTACATGGCAGGACTCTTTTACCTGGTGGCATATCTACCAATGACCATGTTTTATTTTTAATCAAGGAGTCATATTCTTCCTGCATGGCTTTCTTCCACTGGTCTGCATGAGGAGATGAGAGGGCTTCATCTAGAGTCTGAGGATCATTCAAGTCAAGTATCGGGCAAAAGAAGCTTATATCATGCTCTTCCTCTGCATACTGGACACCTACTTTACGGGGACGTAAATTCACATTACGTTGTGGTGTATCAAGGTCAACTGATCCATCTGGTACATAGATTGAATCTTCATCATCACCAGATACATAGTCGTCACTTAAACAATTTTCTGTCCTCTTCTCCGATTCTTCTTTGCAGGGTCCTTCAGTTAACTGTATTTCAGGATAGTTGTTGGGTGTACAAGGTAAGTATATGCTTTGAGTATGTTGATGAACATTTTCTAAAAATACCACATCTCTACTCTTGATAATTTTATTATTTATCGGATCAAGAAGTCGGTACCCCTTAGTAGATTCACAATAACCAACAAATATTAACTTTCTAGACTTTGAATCCCATTTTTGGCGTTTTTCTCTTGGTATCTGAACCATAGCTTGTGAGCCAAAGATTTTTAAATTGGATAAATTTGGTTTCTTGCCAGACCACATCTCTAAGGGGGTTTTGCCATCAATCGATTTTGTTGGTGACCTATTAATAACATAGGTTGCTGATGCTAGGGCCTCTCCCCATAGCTGTTTTGGCAACTGAGCATCAAGCAACATGCACTTAGCCCGTTCCACTAAGGTTCTATTCATTCGTTCTGCCAGACCATTTTGTTCAGGCGTGTACGGAGTGCTAGTTTGATGTTCAATTCCATGCCTGCTAAGAAAGTTTTCAAACTCTTTGTTGCAATATTCTTTACCATTATCCGAACGGACCACTTTTATCTTTCTCTCTTGTTCATTCTCTACTTTACTTTTATAATCTTTGAAAACTTCAAGCACACTCAATTTGTTCTTCAAAAGGTAAACATGGACTTTCCTCGTATAATCGTCTATAAAGGTAATAAAGTATTTCATACCTCCCAGTGACTCTTGTTCCATCGGTCCACATAAATCAGTGTGGATAAGCTGTAGTGGCTGTGATGCTCTTGAACCAACATTACCAAATGGTTTTCTGGTTTGCTTTCCTTCAAGACAGGTGGTACATGTTATAGGACCTTTATTTTTATCAGAAAATGGATTGACTCCTTCAGTACACTCCGGCAGCTTGTTTACATCTGAAAAATTCAAATGTCCCATGCGTCTATGCCACAGGACAGTATCATTTAAGTTATCTGAACATGTCAAGTGGGAAAATATTTCTCTGTGGGTGTTTAACAAATACAAGTTGTTTACTAGTGTAGCTGAGCACAGGAGTTTACCATCTTGGTTGTAAATATCACAGCCTTTATCTCGGAAATTTACCTTGCAGCCATTTCTCACCATAGCACTGACTGATAAGAGATTGGCGGCAAGTTTTGGTATGTAAAGAACTTGTCTTACCTGAATTTTTCTGTCTTCATTGCCATTCATCAATAAATTGACCTTTCCCATACTTTCAACAGATAGCGGTGACTTACTGGCTACTGTTATGGTGGTTATCGGGGGACTTGTGACATCATACATCCAGTCACACCTATTGGTCATATGCATAGATGCACCCGAGTCCACATACCATTGGTCCGAATTCATTGTCTGTGAAGAGGCTGAAAATGCTGCAACAAAACTCTTACTTTCTTCTTTCTTTTCTGGGTTACACTTCTCGAGGTTCTTCTTTTTCTGACTGCAACAATTCTTTGCAAAGTGTCCAAACTTATTGCAATTATAACACCGGGGACCTTTACTGAACCTTGTATTATGGTATCCACGAGCGGTCTTTCTCCCTGTGAAGAACGCTGAGCTCTCAGAGCATTGAACTTCCTGCAGGAGTTTCGTCTTGATAGAATCCGCGCTGATCTTAATACCCGAGCTCTCCAATCCCATTATCATTGGCTTATATGTCTCCGGTAAGCCTGCCAACATGAGCGTCCCGAGCCATTCATCATCTATGTTAAACTTGATATTCCTAAGCTTGTGAGCTGTCGACATTATCTTATTAACGTAGTCATCCACATTCCGAGATGATTCCAACGTAGTTGTGATCAGATCCCTCAACAATGCTACTCTTCTGTATAGCCCGCTGTCGTCAAAGGCTTGTTCAAGATTCTTCCAAACGGCTTTGCATGTGGGCGCATTCTGTACATGTACGTAGTTGATCGGGTCCAGCAGCAGAATAAGCTTTGATTTTGCCTTGGTCTCTTTCTTCACATCAGTGTTAGAACCGGTAACACATGTCCACAGATCTTCCAACTCGAAATAAGCTTGTACGGCGAACTTCCAACTAGCGTAATTGTCCCTTCCGACAAGTCTATCAATGTGGAACGGATTGTGACCTGAAGTGTTCGACATCTTGCGTTATTTGAAGAGATTTTTCGGAAGATAATGTCCGAGCACGCCACTCCAATAGGTTGTATCTTAACCTCAAAAAAATGTATGGCAAACGAGTTGCGTCAGCCGGTTTTCTAGTTCTGTCTGCGTCTTTATTTCAAAGAACCACGCTCTGCTACCATGTTGATATTTTCGGTTGAAATAAAACGTCGAACTTAGAAAAATACTGAAATACGTTTTAATAGGGCTAATTGCGCTCAAGGTAATTTTGACAAGAAGCAGATTATCAGTGAGACCAACTTGAAAAAGAAAAGAAAAAAAACATTTTTACCAACTTAACAGATTTAGGGTTGCGTTCATTATTTACTAACAAATTTAGGCAAGAAAGATGGATACTGCGAAAATTCGAGTGATTATGAGGCACTCATTTTTCGTATTTTTTTATTTTATTGATTTGACGCAAGTGAGTCAATATTGTGGGTAAGGTAACGTTAAAGCATGCCGCTAATTCCTGGGTAGTTTGACTAGGGTCGGCTTCCACTATCTCTCTTAATTCATCGTTATTCACCTGTGTGGGCGGTCTTCCTCGTGGCTCGTTCTTTAAGTCGAAATTTCCATCACGAAAGCGTTTAAACCAAAATCGCATGGTGCGTTCATTAGTAGACCCCTCTCCAAACGCAGCATTGATATTGCGGGCTTTTTCTGCCGCGTTAGTTCCGCGTCGGAACTCGTATTAAAAAATCACTCGAATTTTCGCAGTATCCATCTTTCTTGCCTAAATTGAATAACAAAAACAATTGAAAGTCGATATTCAAATGTTTCACATTTTTTAAAAAAAGAACATCATAGAAACCATTTGAAAAAAGTTTCATTCGAGAACCTCAAACCATGAAGATTCTATGTCAATTCAAAGAACCTATTGCAATAAAACGGAAATTTCATACTTTAACCCCTATTAAAATCAAGTATAATTAAGTGTAATTAGCCATAAGGCTGCCAATTGTACTGTATCTTTGTAAATATTTTATGTTGTGTTTTTCCTGGTACAATAAATAATATTCTTATCTTATGTAATAAGTAGATACAGAAGATGATGGAATTGCTGTTCGGAAGTTTGTTTATTTTGTAAGTTAACAGAATATAATCAAGTGGTGCTATCCAGACTAAGACACATTCCCTCCAAACCTATTACGCCTCCCATAGCAATCTCCACATCCTTTTGACAACAGCAGCGCGTGTCGCGAAATAAAATTGCTAGAAGCTCAAGGTTTTTATAGGAATCATTGAAAGCCGAAAATGCAATGCAGTAAACACCAAAATTGAACCCATTTCTCACCCGTGAGCATTTAGCGTCCACATACGTATCTTGACATAGCTCTCTTTCGTGGCCATAATCTATTTCTTGTTTCTTAGAACGCTGTACAGCTGCTGATCGAACCGGTGTGGAGATTAGATTAACTGGCCTTGAAAAATCAACTGGTGGCATCACCATGCCCATTTCGCTCAGACTACACGATAATCTGTTACTTCTGGATTCCGATGGACGTCTAGAGCACTGGTCGCCGTGAAGTGCCTTTACTATATACAACAATATGCCAAGAATAATGCCAATTGCCACGACTAAGATCATTAAAGCCTTCTTGATGAAATCCTCGAAACAGTCGACGACGTCCTCCATGTAGTCTTCCAAACATCGTATAGCAAATGCTGACATGTTTTTGACCGTGAATACGGCTTAGAAGGTGTAGTAAATGTACCTGAAAGTAAACAAGACAAAGTAGATTATCTGGATATTCTAAAGGTACCCACAAGGCACCTTAAACATTTTTTGTAAAATGTTTTTGTCGGATTTGTAGGCGTGCCTCAACTAGGTAAAATAAACATGTAATCACCAGGCAATCCGCTTAACATTTTTAAAATAATGGGGGTAGTACTTCTTGCATACAAAAAGGGAGCGCATAGTATGTTATTTTTGTTTATTTTGATGAATATTTAATCATGCAGCCCCTTTGATTACTCCTGCTTGTCAAGTCAAAGTCAAGATGACAAGAATATTTCTCTGTGGCTGATCGACTCTTTGCTGACATCTCTATGTTCCTAGCGATCACATAACTACACGAACCTCACAGAGTTTGGGTGGTACATTTTGCTTTAGACCAGACCACCTTGGTTAGTCAGCGTTGATTTGATTGAATTACTTTTATACGTAAAGCAAGACGAAAATCGTAAAACTGACTGCAAGAAGTATGAGCGCGTTCTTTATAAAATCAATGAACACATCAACTATATGACCCATGTATAGTTTCACAAATCTTTCTACGGAATTTAATGCCATTGTATAAGTTTCTAGAAAAAAAAATACGGGAATTAAAATTTGTTGTTTTTAGACATGAAATATCCAATCATCCCTATACTCTACCATAGAATAATAGTATGTTGTACTCAATTCAATATTTCTTCTGTCCTAAATTATACCTACATATTTTAGTAAGAAGTAAGTAAGTTAAGTGTTTATTGAAACCATTAACTTAAACATAAATACAATAAATAATTTACCAAATTACTAGGTACCTAGTTTGTTGGCAGACTTGCTCTTTGTACCACATTATTATCTCAACAATTTTATACATACATTTTAATTTAAACTTATGTAAGCACTAGACCAAGCGTGGCGATTATGGCAAAACCCCTCATGGTTATGAAAACCATGAGGGAGGCCTATGTCCTGCAGTGGGCTCAAACGGCTGATGATGATGATGAAGTACTAGACTTACACTACAGTGCCTATATTTTTTCTTCTTATGGCCGATTTAAACTATGTGCAACTTCATATTCTTTGTTGCACTAATCCGTGCTGAGGACAATTTTTAAAAACCTATTATGCAAAAATATATGTGCAAGTTCATTAGGAGAGTGGTTTGAACCGTTCGCCTTAGTCATTAGTTCTACCATAGATAATACCCGGCTCTCCGACACGCGAAGGTTGGCAGTCAGCTCCGCATATTTATCTCTGTCTCTCGCAAGGCGGAAGAGTGCGACAGCACTTGCGATGCCAGTCCACTTCTGTAGATTTCTCAACCAGGATTTCTTTCTCCGGCCTACGCGTCTCTTGCCAGCGATTCAATACCCATGTTGCAATACATTTAACGAGTCTGATGAAGAAAGAAAGAAGAAGAAAAACATTTATATTTTTATATGGGAATTAAGTTTACAATAAATAATCGCGATTAGAGTCGTTAAATGTATAACTGTGCATGAGCTTCGCGAGTTAATAAAAATATTTAACACCCATAGACCAATACATAGCACCGGGAATGTCTGTAAATCTGTTAGCTGCTATATTCTATTCAATTACTGACGTCATAACTTGACAATGGAGACCCTGGGGGATTTTATGGTGGCACGATATAGCCAATACCTTAAATGTTAGGTTCTTAAATCTATGAAGGCTATAATATATCAGGTAGTTCCTCTTACAACCCTATCTCAAATTAGCAACTTCTACTTATTCTTTCTACTTTTGGGCACAAGCCTTCTCTCAGAGAGAGAGAGAGAGAGAGAGAGAGAGAGAGAATGGGCATATCAATATCCCAAATCGTGCCCATCGTGACTTGGTTATTTTATTAAGGTGGGTTACTGGGTTAATTTTATCTTTAGCCAGTGAGATCGCTATAGGTAGGTACTAATTCATAAAAGTACCAAGACATTAGCAAAATATTCTCCAATATACCGCACAGCCAGATCCTACTGACTAAGGCAGGACTACTGGTCCAGTATGGTGGAGGGCATACTCTCTGTAAATAAAAAGTGCATAATCTGTTTTTAAGCCACTGACTTTGACGGATGTTTTTATTCCATTGCCGCCTCAAGTTCCCTCGCAAACACGCGTCAAGTTTTTGTGACGTTAATGTATTGAAAACATCTGTCAACGTCTCAGTGGAGTTAATACTCTCCTAGGTGGTGAGATGAAACTCTGAGAAAGTTCATAACTGGCAATGAAGAAACTGCGTCGAAAGAAATAGGCAGTTGACACTAAATTGCCAATGTAATAAATTCGCAATATTTTTGCGGACGGTCGTCAGCAGGCACGGAGATGATGGATGTGGTCGCAAATCCGTCCTTCGCGTTAAATTATTTCCCATTTATTTCCCGAGCACTGAGCTATGAAGGCTAAGCGACCCATGCCTACTGGAGTACCCGGTAAGATTGCTGTAAGTTTAATACAGACGATTATATAAGGTGTTTCGAAATATCCTTATCTTCCTGAAAAGGGAATACGAGGTTTTCTTTCACTACGATCGAAGAACGTCAAGCTGTAAACTTGTAATTTAACAGTTCTTGTAACGTTCTTGGTTGAAGGAAGAAAGATTGACCAAACAAATATATCGAGCGAATGTGGGTGGAAGGGCCGGTTCTTCGACCAAATAGAGGGCAAGATAAAAAGTACCCTAAACCGGCGTGCGTGCATGCAACGACTAATGAATTTTGAGGAAGCGAAAGTGATCTATCAGGATCGTGGCTAGTGGCAGTACCTGGTCTCTGCCTACTCTTCTGGGATACAGGCGTGTTTTTATGTTAAGTTATGTAGGTATGTAACTTTCCACGATGGGATGGTGCGTCTAGTAAGCGACTTAGGTAGGTACAACAGATAAAAACAGGATTCAACAGGAAGGCTGTAAGGTAAAATGCTTTCAATACAGCAGGTACTCGTACAATAACAGATACACGGTCGGATCACGTGACGTGTCATTTCATACCATTGATGCCTAGAAGCCTAGTAGGTTTCATACGTGAGCGCGCGGAGACTTGAAGCGGCAATGAAATGTAATCGGTGCGTTTTCGGGCAATTGTCCCTGTACTACAATGTGGGTCCTGAAATTGCTGGTAGATAATAGCCGTTTTGCAAGTGTTTCGATTACGGACATTCAAGACATGACATAAACATAGAAGAAAGGTTATTTCTTATCCTTCTCATTCTTTTGGGAACAACTTTTCTTTATTAAAACCTTTGTATAGAAAAACGTCGGTGGTAGCCTAGTGGGTAGAACATTGGACTCGGAAGCGAGAGACCCAGGTTCGATTCCTAGAGCGAGCATGTACCTATGACTTTGTTTTCTAAGTTATGTACATTTGTGAAGTTATAGTAGTAATACCACTCGCTAACGGTGAAGGAAAACATCGTGAGGAAACCTGAGTGTCTGAGCTATTTGCATACCTCAGCGTTTGAAATCGCCAATCCGCGGTGGGCACGCGTGGTGATTAAGCCCATACTCTCTCCATGAGAGAAGGCCTGTGCCCTACAGTGGGACGTATAAAGATTGCTTATGAAGTGTTTCGAAGTGTTTCGTCCAGCCACTGAACTCGCAGTTGCAATTTGTACCCCACATACTGGCCCTGTGATACTTCGGTATGAGTGTTTTTTGTTGCTCTAAGGCGGGCTTACGGAAAAAGGGAACGGTAAAAAAACAATAAAATAATATCATGCATACTCTTCACAGTTTCGTTACGGGCTACTTTCCAAAGAAACGGTTGCGGCTGATCAGCTGTTGATTATACAGAGTATGCGACTTATTTTAAAGGTCCTTTACTATTAGCAATAAAGGAAAACATAAAACATTGCGAAACTCATCAAATCGTTAATCGTGTGAAAACAGCATTGTGATATTTAACCGTTTTCCATAAGTACCTACTCTCCCACCTCTCATTTCTTTTTATTGGTTTCAGATCGAATGCAATGCAGGCAAAGGACGATATTGTCCTAAAAGATGGACAGGGCGCGGTACTCATGACGATAATAAGATGGATGCTTGTCACTTAATCTTGCTTGTGATTAGTACCTATGTAGTAGTACCTCAAGATATATTAGAGTTACCTCCAACGCGATTTAAAAAATGTGTTAAGCACATTCTGTGCAAAAAGGCTTACTATAACATCAAGGATTATTTAGAAGACAAAGATGTTTGGCATTAAACAGTAGATTAATATTATTTAAAGGACGATTGTGACTAGTGTTCAACACATTTATGACTAATATTTTAAGTTGAAAACTCTGTTAATTAAGTTAAAACGTGTTTTGAAAAGAATAAATGTGGAGTTTCTTTGTTAGCTTCTTCTCCACATAATCCATTAATTGTGAAAATAACAACTTTGACGTTCATTAAGTAAACATTCTGTTTTTACAATGAATAAAAATATTTGAATTGAATTGAATTTAATTGAATTGAATGTGTGTACGTTTCGAGAGATCGTGGATCAAATCCCGGCATGTACCGATGACTTTCTTTTCAAAGCTTTGAAAAGCTTAACTTAAAAAAAACTGAAAAATAAACTTATAGAGCAAATGTTGTTGCTAAACACAAACTGTAATTAGGGTGTTTTAGGAATTGCGAATCTTAGAAATACCCTTGTAATATTCCTTTTCATACCTGCACCAAGTACCACTTACTTACTCATACCTCCAGCAACTTTCCAACGTAAAGTTGTCTTTCCGTCGCGTACCGACTGCTGCTAATGTCCGGTTTCACATTAGATCATAACCGTAACGACACGACATCATCGAACTGGCTTAGAGTCTAATAAATACATAGTTTTTTTTTAATGGAATTATATAAGCACGACAATAGTTATTTGCCTCTATTTAGAAGTCTACAAAGCAATATAGCATTACAATGTCACTCCAATGGTAGAACCCGCACAAATAAAGGAGGCATCTCGCGAAGAAGAGCGAATCGAAGAGTAAAGTTGCATGGGTTCCGCGAACGGAGCGATGGAGGTTTATTAACTCTATAAATCGTCCTCAAACTCGCTCTCCGAATCATACATCATATCATACAGAGGTTATAAAGAATACTAATGCACATTGAAAAGTTAAAACAGCGTCTGATCTGATGCCAAATATGCGTCACATCGCGTATGACAAGTGTGCACACCGTTCTCGACGTCCCGTCGTCGCATCGGGTCCATCGTGTACGTTAGCATCAGTGTGATGCGAGCGATCCATGCATGAATAATCGTCCAATGTAAAACCGGGTAATATACCTATTGCAACTGAGACCGGACCACAAATTTGTAGTTATAGGTAGATATCGATACCAGCCGAACAAGTGTTGTTAGTTTTCAAAGCGATAATCCTATTCGGCGGTCTATGGGCAAATAGTTGCAAAGGTTTTGTGGATTCGTTTGTTTGTGGTACAAAGGGCCAATTTGCGCTGTTTCGTTCGTGGAAAGCCCAGGCGGGGATAGGGTAAGCCGAGGGTTTGGTTTTGGCGTGTGTTCTAAGTTTGACAAGTTTAGTATATTTTTTATATTATGTTGGATTATTGCGTGGAAGATATACATAGATGTTGTATGTAACACGTTTTTAAGGAGCTATGTAGGTGCTTTCTTATGTCTACGTATAAGATTCGGGAGGTTGTGGGTTTGAATCCCGGCATATACAAATGACTTTTTGTAAGTTAAGGACATTTGTTAGGTTGCAGTACAGGCTAACCGTGAAGGAAAACATCGTGAGGAAACCTGAGTGTCTGTGTTGAGGTGTGGTACCTTAGCGCTTGAAATTGCCTATCCGCGGTGGGCAAGCGTGGTAATTAAGCCCATACTCCTTCTCTGAGATATGGGCTGTGCCCTGTAGTGGGACGTATTACATAGTAGATACCTAGTTAGATCTGAGATTTCCATTTTTATGCACAACAAAGTGTTCGCTATCTATCTACCTACATCTGAGATTTCTGCACCACCCGGCTAGTAATCCAGGTTATCCCTCTTATACTTAGACCATTATCCGCAGCAAGTGCTGAGGTGCGGAGGTACACCTCAGACGCTAGTGTTTCCTCACGATGTTTTCCTACATAGTTGGTGAATGTTATTGCTCCTGCAAATGTACAAATGTAGATAAAGAAATATAAAACAGAGGCAAAGATGAAGATAATTTGTCAGTGATAGGAAAATAGGTATCTAACCCCCTGCTACCTATTATCTAAATACATAAAAAAAACTAAAAAGGTTAAAATAACCTGTGATAGGTATACGATAAGCAGTGCTCTCCCAATTAATGTGCATCAATACAAGGTCTGCTAGAACTAAAGTTAAAATTCAAATTCACAAATGTAGGTACTTACGTAAGGCCGCCAATTGTATCTTTTCTTTTGTCATTGCTGTTTCTGTAAGGTTTTTTTTCCGGTATACAATAAAGAATATTCTTATGTTATCTTACCTACGTAACTAACCCCTAGGTCTCTCGTACAGTCGACGGTACATCAACCTTTATCTACGTATGTAAAGCACGTATGTGCTCTCTACTCAGTTACGTTGTGGGCGTATTTGCAAAAAAAATGTTAAGGTTGACTTGATATCGAATGTACACTAAAAATCTGTTAATCTACTGTTACCATCTGTTAGATTTTTAAGGTTGACTTGATATAGAATGTACACAAACAATCTGTTAATCTACTGTTAACATCTGTTACATTTTTAAAGTTGACTTGATATTGAATGTACACCAAAAATCTATTAATGTACTGTTAACATCTGTTAGATTTTTTTATCCTAATTGTTAATTTAACTTATTACCAGGAGCTGGGATTCGAACCCGGACCTCAACCACGTAAACCAACACATCTATTCAGCGACCATCCACCGCTCTTCAACAACATAATTTACTGAAAGCCACACGGACAAATAAGCCGTACAATGGCGTGAATTGTGAGCGAACTTCGCATCGGATCCGTTGAATAAATAATGACTGAATACAATAGGGCCTGGGAGCGAGGATAAGCCGGCCCTACCGCTCCTGAGAAAGGAGCCTTACTCTGAGATATTCACGCCGAGAAGTCTCGATTGACCAGGGCCTATATAGGTAGAGTCTAAAAATAATAATAATATGACTCAAACGACAAAGTATCTAGGTAGGTAAATTGGTATTTATTCGGCAGAGCTTTGCCTTAGAAAATATTCAGCACAGACAACACCAGATTCAAACCGTAGCACGGCGTTGCTATCCCGACCCCGGCAACCGGCTGGCCGAGGTGGGGCTAGGGGCGGCGACGTATGCTGACGGCTGGTCTGGCTTGGCTATGGCTGGCTCGGCGGGCGCTGGACTAGGCTGAACGTTAAAACCGCTGTACACATGGGGCCAAGGTGTTGGGCCAATAAAACCAACATACATGGCGGTATGTTGGTTTAATTGGTCTAGTTGGTGCCAACATTGGCCAGCCAACCGAATAGTGTCGGTTTTTTGTGCACACATCAAAGGCTCTTGGCGCGCACCGCAAACAGCCTTTACACGTCGGCGTCCCATTCAGTTAAGTTCTAATAAATAAGCACATTTAACTCGTTCTATTTCGATGAAGAGTCACCATGCACCACCTTCTTTTGCGCCATTTCTTTTTAGTCACTCTACTTTGGTGCACATGTACGAAATAATTAAACGCACTGTAAAAATAAATAGCCGCTTCTGCAAGACCTTCTGCGTCCATCTTTAGCGAGGCGCCAATGCAGAATGACCAGTAAACCAAGTGTAATCAGCAACCTTGGGGATGCATCATCAAAAATGTGCTGGGTCATCCTGTGAGTAAAAAGCGCTGAACGCTGCGCGCCATAATTTGAATATAGTGAAAACCTGCGGAGGCCTATATGGGCCATTTTCCAAAGAAATTCATATTGTAATTTATTATCTCTTGATAATAATTAATAAGATTCACTTCAGAACGGACCAAACCTATATTACCTAAGCTGAGTTAACCTTCCAGCTTTTTGTGGAGAGGTATCTGTAGAACTTTCAGGGTAATCTCCGGCCTTTTCCCGCACCAAAAGATTAAGATCAAATGGCGTTAGGTCTCTATTGATGAAATGTCTTCCTGGAAATATTAAGGTCCAACTTCTCCTTACTGTTTGGAGGATTGAGCATGCTAAAAAATACGTCCCAATTTAGGTGTATTGGGTACCCCAAAATATGTTTAAATTATAAAGACAATGAATTATTAAATTTAGTAGAAAAAGCATTTTTTAATTTAGGGGTCCCTTTGCGAAATATCAAGCTTTAAAGCGCCAATTCCTTGTTGACTACGGAACCCTTACAGTTTCGCCATGTCCGTCCGTCTGTCTATCCGCGGCTTAGCACAGAGACGATAATATTATAAGCACTATAAAGCTGAAATTTGGCATATTTAAATATACTCATTGATCACGCCGATAAAACCATAGGATAAAATCTTTAAAAAATCCTTAACTACCTGCCCTAAACCCTAATTAGGGATGCATTTTTTCTCGTCTAAACTATAGTGTGGGGTATCGTGGGTCGTTTATAAATATTGCGGTTGTAGGAAACCCATTTTTCGATTCGGGGTTCCGTTTGTAAAATATTAAGCTTTAAACCGCAAATTTTTGTTAAGAGTTGGGCGTCGCCCGTCCTCCTGGCTAAACGGTTGATAGGTAGTAGAAACGTGAAAAAATTCAAGGTAGTAGCACATATAATAAACTTAAAAGAAAGACTATCACGGCTAAGTAGGCTTTACAAGTTAACGAGTAATAGGCGACCAACTTATAAAAGGAAAAGTTGGTACAAATTCTATTGAAATTTATTTTGATGAAGTTGATAATTATGTAAAGCAGGTAGTTCTACAGAACCCTACAATACGCGTGGCCTTACACGTACTTGGCCGGTTTTTGTTAGAGTAGGGTGTCCTCCCCCCTCTCCCGGCTAAACGGTTGATTGCAGAAACGTGAAAAAATTCAGGGCAGTAGCACATATAATTGAGTTAAAAGGAAAACTATTACAACTAAGAAGGCTTTACAAGTTAACGAGTAATATGCGACCAACTTTATTTGAAATTACTTTGATGAAGTTGTTAGTTGTGTAAAGCTGGCAGTTCTATGAAACCCTAGAATGCGCGTGGCCCGATTCGCACTTTTTCGGTTTTTTTTAATATGTTATTAATACTTATCACTCAATTAGGCTTCACTTATGACCCTTTCACCAAACGGATACGGGTTTGGTGAAAGGGGTATGGTCGGGTTTAGGTAATGTCTTGTTAGGTTGGTGGCTTGTCAGGTGAGCAAATCTCTAATAAAATACAATAATCTGAGTTAACAGCGTTAACAGTTAATTAGCGTTAGTCACCTCCCTACGAGAAATTGGGGATATATTGTTCAGGCTGATCGTGATACAGAGGTAGACCTTGACGGCAATGGGCTATGACGCGCCCGACGCACAACACTTGCCATGCAAATTGCACGCTCTCTCGTGAATGTCACCCATGTGTAGCAAAATAAGGTATTTTCCTGCAGAATATTAGAGAACCCCGCTGATATGCCTGACTTCTGTTTAAAATCTTCTTCTAGATCGCCACTCACTGAATGTTATTCTAAGCTTGAAATTAGAGTTGTATTAAATAACAATAATGTACTTATTATACTTTTTTTATCTACGAAAAGTTGAGTGAGACTGGTCGAATTTCACAAGAATAATAATAAAAAATGCCACTGGCATTAATTATAAAATAAAATGTGTTTTTTTTTATTCTAATGGCATTACCCAATCATTTTTTCGTAGTATCAAGTGGCCAGCCATCTTCAGAGCCTTATCGAGTACCTACTAATGTGTCGTACCTACTAGGTGTCTTTCTTGCGCGCTGCTTTGTGAAGCAAAATGACGCTATACATTTTGTCATAACCGATCTCAAAAACGATCACGCTAAGATCAATTTGCTGTCAACTCGTAACTGTGACGTTGAGACTTGTATCTAGGGACGTAAAAGGAACAAAAACAAGGAACATAGGTAGGTACTTAAATAAGTTTTTTGTAAATTCTTGGAAGACATAACCTTGTAGCATTTCACCATGAGATGCCATGTTATCGTCCCGGCCACAGGTGCAGCAGGGTAATTCCATCAGCATTGACTGCTCTGGTTAATAGTTAGATATTAATTTAATACGTGTTTATTAACGTATATTTGAATAGGTGCTCTCAGAGTCAAGAAATTCAAGGAATTTACATTGAACTTGATAGATCTACGGATTGATTTTAATATTTTAACAATTTCACATTAGATAAATTAATTATGCCCATATTTTGGTGAAAGCAAATTTTTATTTGGTGCACTGCTAAATGATTTTTTTTTGTAAATATCTCTACCGTGGGATCTTAGTTTTTGCACAAGTAGGTACCTATTTCCTTAGTTTTTAGTCCAGAACCCTGGTGTCCATAGGTACCTCAATCAGAACTTAAAATTGCTAATCTCCGGCGGGAACACGTGGTGTTTAGCCCCATACTATCTCTCTTCGAGAAAAGGCCTTGCAGTGAGACATATAAAGATTGCTTCTAATGAATGTGGGTTCGAATCCCGGAATGTAAATATATCTACCAATGACTTTGTTTTAGAAGTTACGTAGGTATATTTTGTGAAATTGTGTTATATATTTATAATGTAATATAGCAATAAGACTGCCAATTGTGTACCACTACTTATATATAAGAAATTATTTGTAATTCTTTCACCTGGTTGTACAATAGAGTGTTCTCTATCTATCTATATATCACTCGCTAAGTGAAAGAAAACATCGTGAAGAAACCCGAATGGTTGAGGTGTTCATATACCTCAGCGCTTGATTGTAGATCCGCGGTGGGCACGCGTGGTAATTAAGCCCTCATACTCTCACTCAGAGAAAAGACCTGGCAGCCTACATTGGGACGTAAATAGGCGGCATCATTATTATATTATTACTAGCCGACTCGGCAAACGTTCTTTTGCCATATTAATTAGCCTTCGACCTATTCTCAGACCTACCAAATATACCTACACAAAAAATTCATAAGAATCGGTGAAGCCGTTTCGGAGGTGTTCGATAACAAACACTATGCCACGAGATTTTTATATATTAGAAGATTTTGTGCTGAAAGGTTCGACTGTACCTTCAGAAGGAAATGCTTCGACGAGAAGTACGGACGTGAGCAACGTCTAACAACGTCTAACTGCACTGTAAGGCTACGTGACTGACTCTACGAGAGGCCCTCATTCTGGAACAGGAATATCTGTTGCATACCAGCGAACATCTCAATTGAGTGAGACTAGCTTTAAGCATCACTTTTGTGCCCTTGTAAAATGTCTATTGCCTCGAAAAAAAATCATCGTTTGCCTTGACTGCCAGTGCTGTTAACTTTGCCTGCATCGCTTGTCGTCTTATAATGAACTTTTTCTTGATGTAAACAGGTTCTCAGACTTTTTTCGCCCGCCACTGACACAGTAAGAATTAAAAAAAAATGAGCACTCGCCCTATATTTTTACTTTATTATTTGTTGGACAATCTGTCATAACAGCAGTGAAAATTTCAACTGGCTGCCTATTTTGACTCAATCTCTGTATAATTGATCAGCAGACTGAGACTTTGCACTGTTACTGGTGTCACTATACGGAACCCTATAAACATTGTAAAGACTAATAAAACTGAATTTTAACGGATATTACTCGTTTACTTTTCCATTTTACAATTTTCCGACGTTTCCGTACTTTTGCAAATGCCGTGGTCTCGGTAGACTGAGGTAACAGGCGTCTTTTTGCAAGCATTGACTGTTAGTTTCCTACCCTTGGCAAAAAATATTAAGTTACGTTCCAAAAATATTTTGGCAAATTTTTAAATTTAAATTTTACTCAAAAATACTGATTATTAGTTATTGAAGTTAAAATTCAATTTAAAAAACAATTATTTTATATAAACTCATCAATATTGATTATTGGTTATTGAAATTAAAATTAAATCTACAGACACTTCTAGCAAGGGGGTCTCATGCACTTAAGCACTAGTTCCCATGCTGTAGCTATGGTCCAACCACGATCTCTATTTATTATGTCTAGTGCTCGTGTTAACCTCAGAAAATACTATCTATTGTGTAAAGACTAGTATTCATTATTTCACATTTATCTCACTTATCTAGGTAAATATACGGTCTAATATACGGTCTTTATTGTATTTTTAAGCGACTTTACAAAAAGGAGGAGTTTTTTTGTTGCTGTGTGTTCAAGATTTCTGGAATTATTTTTTGTTTGATCAAGTGTAACGTCCGTTTGGTCCCATTTCAATTTGGTTAAAAATCTGATGAAGACTTTCAGAGAACGGAACTCATCAATGGACAACAGCAAAAGCCAGATTTGAGAAATCTTTCAGTAATTGGTATTTTCATAAAATACGAATATGTCATCCCCAGGGTCATTCACAAAAATCGTGAAATAAAATAAGAATCACTAAAAATAAAAACTAATGTTAGAATACAATAATAACAATTTGGAGTCGGTGCCGCGAGGTGCATGTACATTTCGGAAACCCACTTCACATTAGTATTGAACGTGTATTCTGACGTAGTTTTTTATTTTTTATTTAAAAAAGTATTTAGGTTAGTTACCAGTATATTAGGTTAGTTACCAGTTTTCATTGCTGAGATATCATTCGTCTGTGTCCCCTTTTCATTGCTCTCGTAGGTTGACGGGTAGTAAAGGCTTCAGTCTCCTTAATATTTCATTAATTAACGAGGTTGGTGTGTTTGCAGCAAATTGCGTAAACGTGCTGAATTTTTCATGCAGTTTGTTCGGGATTTTGTAACAAAACAAGGTGGAATCATTATATGTAGGTAGATACAGTCGACTGCACATTCAAGCTTTATGGCCATGGATGCCTCTTAGAGAGAGAGAGTGCATGGACTTAATCACCATTCGTGCCTATCCTTTGGGTACGGAACCCTAAAAAGAGCGGAACAAACTGCCAGTGGCTGTTATCAGTTGATGTTTTCAAATCATTTGGCCCTGTCGGCAGATAATTCCGGCTGTCGGCTGGGCTTAATAAATGGCTCCTGATTATGACGAAGGTTTGCGATGAACTGGGCCTTTTTACAATTTAACTTTTAGGGGATTAGCCCTACAACGTTTGGGGTGATTGGGGATTAGGACGACAGTCTGGAGAGAGAAAATTTAATGTGCCATTGGTCTTGTGGCCGTCAACCGGTCAATGGAATTAATTATTAAGAAGAGATACTCGAACTAGCATAAAATTATTATGAGAATTATGTCAACTATAAAAGCAATATTTGTTTCAGAATCGTACACTACATAAACTCACGCATGTATCCCGGAGGGGTAGGCAAAGACCGGGGTTGGCCACTTGCCACGATTCGGACAAAGCTCTTTCGCTTCAGCAACAGTCATTAGTCGTTACTTGCACGCATGCCGATAATAGTTCAGTAATTATAAAAATAAAAAAAAATATATAGAGATAAAAACCGATTTCAAAACACTCCAGCACTAAAAACAGAGAAATTATTTAAACGTTTAATATGACCATTATAAAAAATATAGTTTGGAGCCGGTGCCAAGTTAAAAGACCAGCCTTACATTTGGACACCGACTGCAAAATATTTTTCTACGATACCTACCTATATCAAATTTAAACGTCATAATCGTTCAAATAATTTGTCTGTTTTTAGTGCTGTAGTGACCTGAAGTCAGTGTTAATATTTTATTTCACGACTTTTTGTAAATATCACTATGGCTCCGCCAAATTGTGTTTTCCGAAAGCAAATGCACGATGCCCAAATTTGATTCGTGTGTGCCTTTAAAATTTGAAGAGTTCCCTCGATTTCTCCAGGATCCCATCATCAGATCCTGACTTGTTGACAATGGGACCATCTGTAAACTCTAACCTTTTTAAACAAAGAAATATTTGCGGTGTCTCGCTTGCAATCTAATATTTTAAGTTATTAAAAAAAATCGTACGTAAATATAAGTACTTTTGATAAATGTGGTCTGAGGCTTTGATCGATTATAAAATTGCGAGCACTTTGAATACATTTTTTTAATACATAGGTACATTCTCACGCCTTCATCCCAGAGGGGCTGCCACTTGCCACGATCCTGACAGATCACTTTTGCATCCTCAACATTCACTAGTCGTTGTATGTACGCACGCCGGTTTCGGGTAGTTTTTACCTTGCCCTTTGCTAATAAGTACATCCCCTATTTGGTCGAAGTATGTCCGCCTCGGACGTCTCTGACCGGCCCTTAAACCCACATTCGCTCTACATATTTTTTTCATCAAAACATTCTTCCTTCATACTCTCCACATGTCCAAACCAACGAAACATTACTTTGCCAATTCTAGTCACTACATCCTCTTTCAGTCTACAACGTTTTTCTATACATACATAACATACAATAAGCAGCATATATACGTCCCACTGTAGGGCACAGGCCTTCTCTCAGGGAGAGAGTTATCACGCGTGCCCATCGCGGATTAGAGATTTCAAACGCTATGCGAATAGCTCAGACAGGTTTCCTCAGGATGTTTTCCTTCACCGTTAGCGAGTGGTATTGCACTATAACTTCACAAATGTACATAACTTAGAAATCAAAGTCATAGGTACGTGCCCGCACTGGGAATCGAACCTGGGTCTCTGGCTTCCGAGTCCAATGTTCTACCCACTAGGCTATCACCGACGTTTTTCTATACTAAGGTTTTAATAAAGAAAAGTTGTTCCCAAAAGAATGAGAAGGATAAGAAATAACCTTTCTTCTATGTTTATGTCATGTCTCGAATGTCCGTAATTTTATTATCTATCAAACCCTCAGACAACATTTATCAAAAGTAGTAGGTATATACTCATTTTAATAGAATCATTAAATATGTGCCAACCAAATGGCATGTCAGGTGTAACATTCCTGAACATTGCCCGTTCATACAATCATGAAACATGGTCAATACGAAAATGAAAAGAATACGAGTTTGATGATTTTACAGTGGATAAACAGATAGAGAACACTTTATTCCACAACCAGAAGAAAAAATTTGATACAGAAGCAACAGTCCCTAGGTTTTGCGATATTTCAATAAAACATAGAAAGTAACAATACCATTCAGCCTTATATTGAGGTTGATATAGAAATCATGCTACGGCGACTGAGTGCTTCCATTTCACAGAGCGAGTTCTCGAGATGTAAAATACTGCCTGGGCCTAAGAACTTTTCCGCAAAAAATATACCGAATTGCCCAATATAGTATTCAGGGTCGGCAGAGGGTCGCGACCTGGCCAGCGCAACAGGCGTCAGATCAGGGTTCTACCCCCAGTGCTCTTGTCTAATATTCAATTCAACAGTGTACCCGTGGTAACGGAATTGGCAAACCGATCTCACATTTGTGAAGCCTGGAATCCCGACAAAATATTATTTAATAATATTTACTGGCCCGACGAACTCCGTACCTAGACTGCCCCAGAGTCAATGTTTTTTTCGTGAAATTTTCCCATGTTCCAGTAGTTATTTCGCTATTCGGGGTGGAGGCTAGTCTGTTTTTAAATGAGTTCACTGAGAGATGACATTTTTGCATATTGCAATAATAAATCGAATGTTGGAATAGAGGGAGCAATTAGAGAAATGCGATAGAAGGTATTGGTACTTTATCGTCGGTATACTTACCTAATATGCGAAACTCCGTTTTTGGCTAAAACATCCTTGGTTTTAGATTTGAAGAAAAATATTCAGGCGACCGAATCCAGCAATCTTTTATGTGTGTGCTTTTGTGGCCATCTGAATAAATATATTCTTTCTTTTTTTTAAATCTTTAAGCATCAAACGGAATGGAACCGACCTTGATGTATTTATTAGTGCAAAATACTAATTCATCTATACATTCCGTCTTCCTTGAACAACCTTTGTTTTCACTTTGTGTAGCTTTTCATTATTTTAGTACCTACTTTAGTTTAGTTAGGTACTTGTGCCCTTTCAGAATTTTATGATGTAAATTTCAGCTGTTTCTTCCAATGATGTAGGTTTATCAACTACGTACTAGAGAAGGAGGCATCTACCTAAGATTTTTGTCGTAAAAATCAAGACTTTGCAGAACTTACCATAGAATTTTAATAATGTAGGTACGGTCAGGTGGTAGACCAACAGCCCGATGGTCGGACTATGTGGTCAGGGTGGCAGGGGGCCCGTGGATGCTAATGCCGAGAGACCGCGAAGGATGGCGTGATGGGGAAAAGGCCTATACCCAGCAGTGGGCAGAGGTGGGCAGATGATGATGATGATGATGATGACAGACTTAAAAGAAAAGAAGGTAAGTAAGTGTTGAAGTTATTTTAAAAAAAAGTTCCGACACATAATTTTTTGCAGGTATTTCTGTCTTTCTAGCGCTTGTTGACTTTTGAAGTCGGTTTTTAATTGTTGTTTAATTTATCAAGTACTTTTTACGATATCTCAAATCTCAATGCAAAGGAATCTGGAACGCAATGATTTTTATTCATTTTTAGTTACCGCCACTTTTCCAACACAATTAACTCATAAGTTACCTACTTAGAATGCCTCCTCTAGGACATCATAATAGTTCATGGGTTTCTTCTTCGAGATTTGGCGCTGAAAATAAATGGTTTTTGTTAACTTTGAGCCTGTAGGGTGCCCTGTAAATAAAGGTTAGCCTTGAAACTGGTGATACCTTGGCTGTTATCTAAAAGCCAGAACATATTTGTAGTGTCCTTGCCGGATTACCATAGCACATGGAGTTCTAGTTTGGGATCAGGACAAGTGATTGTGTTGTGTGGAAGTAAGTATTATTTATAGTGGAAATTGGCGAACCCTAATCTCTACCCACCTCTCAGGGATACAAGGTTTATGTAGGTATGTATATTTGTGTGTACATACATAACATACATACCTACGCTTCTATCCCGAACTACTTTCACGTATTCCGGACCTTCTTTCACGCAGAAACGGGGCAACGGATGGACGTGATTTTGTCCAAAAGTCGGCGAGAGGACTACATATTTTTAACCGAATCCCACACGAATTAAGTCAAAGGCACAGCTAGTATTTTGATTTTTAAAAGAAGAAATAACTTTAATCAAAACTGTATCTATATAAAGAATCTATACAGAAAATGTATCTATATAAGTTATAAAAAGAGGTTGTAAGTTATTAGTTTAATTCCGGATTCACTTACCTACTTGATTTTTTGTCGGAAGAGTCCGACCAGGTTTCGCTCTGTGTGTAGGGTGTAATGTGTAGTTCTTACGAAAGTTTTGGTTCGAAAAGGTTGTCAGTTCGTCAATATAATTTATCAACTTATATAACAACTTAACTTCAGAGTAATAATCCTTTTACATAAGTAAATTTGATGTAGTTGTATTTTTTGTATTACCTATAGTGTGTATTTTATGCTTATGTATTTGGTATATAACTTGTTATCATCATCATCACCATCAGCTATTTAACGCCCACTGTACCTAGAACATAGGCCTCCTTCGTGGTTTTCATAACCATGAGGCGTTTTGCCACGCTTGGCAGGCGGGTTGGCGATCGCAGTATGCGGTTGGAATCTCAGGAAGACGCTGCTGCCTTAGTCGCCTTCTACGACATCCACGGAAGGAAATGGAGTGATGCTATTCTTAATCCGGTGCCACACGGATATATAGATATATACAAATATTGCATGGCCCTACTATGCGATTACAGGCTCGTGTCTGTTTTTGTTAAGATAACTTGTTATAATAACTACCTATATAATTTTATTAATTGTAATAAAGTCCTAGTTTATGTAATTTTTTGCTTTTAATCTCTTGGAACTACCCCTTGCACTATCCACATAGCCGAAGGTTAGCTGGAAGAAAATATTTATTAATAATAGGGGTTAAAGTATGAAATTGCCGTTTTATTGCAATAGGTTCTTTGAATTGACATATAATCTTCATGGTTTGAGGTTTTCGAATGAAACTTTTTTCAAATGGTCTCTATGATGTCCTTTTTTTAAAAATGTGAAACATTTGAATATCGACTTTCAATTGTTTTTGTTATTCAATTTAGACAAGAAAGATGGATACTGCAAAAATTCGAGTGATTTTTGAATACGAGTTCCGACGCGGAACTAATGCGGCAGAAACAGCCCGCAATATCAATGCTGCGTTTGGAGAGGGGTCTACTAATGAACGCACCGTGCGATTTTGGTTTAAACGCTTTCGTGATGGAAATTTCGACTTAAAGAACGAGCCACGAGGAAGACCGCCCACACAGGTGAATAACGATGAATTAAGAGAGATAGTGGAAGCCGACCTTAGTCAAACAACCCAGGAATTAGCGGCATGGTTTAAGGTTACCTTACCCACAATATTGACTCACTTGCGTCAAATCAATAAAATAAAAAAATACGAAAAATGGGTGCCTCATAATCACTCGAATTTTCGCAGTATCCATCTTTCTTGTCTAAATTGAATAACATAAACAATTGAAAGTCGATATTCAAATGTTTCACATTTTTTAAAAAAAGAACATCATAGAAACCATTTGAAAAAAGTTTCATTCGAAAACCTCAAACCATGAAGATTCTATGTCAATTCAAAGAACTATTGCAATAAAACCGCAATTTCATACTTTAACCCCTATTATTAAGCCCGCCTTTATACATACACCTTTTTGTGCAATAAAGAATTTTTGAATTGAATTTGAATTGAATAATTTGTTTTGTAGGAGTTTGCGAAATTATTCATATAAACGACAAGCGTCTGTAGGCTCAAGTTACTTACTCGATATATATAAGTATGCGCTAGAATTATGTTAGTGGGAAACTTGCCTCAAAATTAGATTGTTGTCAATTATAATACCGTAAAAAGTTACAATAGAAGTAAGAAATGATAAATCTCTAAAAATAAAAAAGCTTACTAGACTTAGTTTTTCCACTGAACGCTAATACCTAAAGATGAAAACACAAAACATAATTTTACGAGATAACTGATTTGAGTTATTATTTATTGGCAAATGTTTCATACATTATAAGGCGTCAGTAGCACCTTGTAACGGCAGAAGTTTGCGCCCAGTTTATATAGGGCGTTGTTGTACCACTTGACGAGAATTACTCTTTAGAAGGTTTATATATTGGCTACATTGGCTACCTATATTGGCTATGTTTTCTGATAAGTCCGTCAAATCTTAACATAAAAGCAAAATTTGTAGTCGGTGCCCAGTTTCACGACCAGCACATATATTTTAGTCACCGACTCCAAATTATACTTGTACAATACCTACAAGTAAACATACTTCAAATTATTTAAATTATTTCTAACTTTAAAAACCGTGCCACGGTTAGCCAGAGGTCGCAGGTTCAAGTCCCGGCATGGGTGGAATTTTTAGCCTCGAAATAGGTTTCTAAAATTGTTCTCAGCACGGATTAATGCAACAAAAAAGAATATAATTATTTTTGACTAGTGCTGTAGTGTTTCGAAGTCGGTTTTTATTAAACTACTTTTAATACAGCTTCTCCAATATGATCTGAGATTTTTTTCAAGTTTTCCATTAGATTCTATTTATGAAACAAGAGATTTCCACTCTTAGCTTCATCAAGTTACATCGTATGATGTCATCAGTCCGCAGCAATCCATCAGTTCGCAGCAATCAACGTCCAATTGGCGACGGATGGCCTGTTAATAGGCAAACATCGCCAGGGAAATGAACCTATAATAGGCTGACAGACAATCGGAACACACTCGTTTGATACCGGACGCAAGCAAATGCATTCAATCATAGATGGCGCTGTATTGGAAGGTGATGCACAGCTACCCCTGCGTTCTCAACATGATACAAAGAATCAGTGTCCCTTATCGGGACAGATTAAATGTCGTGCGATTAAATTTTTTATATCAATTTACTTAATACATGAAACTCTTGCCGCTGGTCCTACTGGTAAGGCCGCTTGTTGGTCTCGTCTAGTAACTTTGCCGTAGTAGATAATTATATAGAGAAACTGTACATAAAAGAGAAATTATACAGATATTTCTTAACCTAAAAGTACAGACGGCGGCCTTAGCACTAAAATTGATCTCTTTCAGAGAACCGTAGAATTTACCACATCGTAAAGATTATTTAGCAAGCGTTCCCCATCCACCATTTCTTGAAGTCTTTGTACACTGTCTTTTTTTCCAACAACTCTTTGTTATTAAGCATCGTGCAGAAATTGCAGTAGTCATTCGTTTCTACACTCTGCATTCGCCTGTAGAAGGAATAATGATTCTTCCATCGGAAGTACTCCACGTAATCAGCTGGATTGTTAATGAGATTGTTCATTTTCTTCGCCAGTTCTTTGACGCCGAGCTCTTTTGCGTTCAGGTAGATCTCATCTGGCATAAACCTGGAAGAAGGATAATATGTTTAGTCTAACAATCTGCGATTTTCATGTCACTCTTTTTCTCTCTTTCCTTTTTGATATGAACGGCCAGGTGAAAACACTACAAATACTATGAGTATAAATGCGTTTTCATATTCATAAGACTCATCTCTAAAGAGCCTGTCTAAGTCCAGAATATCCAATTTTCAACTGTTTTCAAATCACGGTTCAGCAGGTAGGTTTTTGGGTTTCATCG
This sequence comes from Yponomeuta evonymella, assembly GCA_963969515.1. Classification (NCBI taxonomy): domain Eukaryota; kingdom Metazoa; phylum Arthropoda; class Insecta; order Lepidoptera; family Yponomeutidae; genus Yponomeuta; species Yponomeuta evonymella. The sequence goes on from OZ018354.1 coordinate 6,311,402, forward strand.
ATGCAGCTCGTATATACCTTACAAATAATCAGGGTATTTCTGATTAGCTACAATTCAGGCCTAATCATATTATGGAATATTTGAGTACCATTTTATGTAGTTACATTTAGTCGCTATACGGTTTCGGTATCCATGGAAGCTCAGCTACATCGGATATAATGGAACATTCAATAGTCTCGATGGGTTGTGTTATATATCTACGGGTACTACTTATTTGGTACACTAGTATGAAGAGCGATTTTATACATTTCATGAGCCAGGCGATATAGCAAAGTCTTTTATTCCCGTTGCGATTGTAAATAACCGGAAGGGGCAAAATTGTAAGCTGTAGGTTAAGAAGATAATAAACCAAAGGTTGACTGGTAGACAATGCTATTTTGCATTGAGAACGCCTTTGTACCAAACATGTGTTTGTGCAATAAAGAATTTTAATGACAACAATATTAAGTAAGGGGTATCCAAAGTATCTGCATAACAAAGGTTTGTGTAATGAAATATTCACAATAATAATATGAATAATAATATATGGCCTTAGAGTATTAACAAATTTATAAAAAATATCCATGCCTTACTTTGCCTTCGCTGATATACTGCCACTTGTTTCGGTAATAAACGCCCTATCAAGAAGTCGTAAAATTAATTTTATTTCGCTGCGTTATCAAATCATAATCACGACAAGTAGTACTTTGAAGTTCCACCTGTTTTGTCATTTCTGCCCAAGATTGGATTGGGGTAAAACGCACGTAGGATAAAGAATGTAGCCCACAAATCAAGACGCACCTGGAGCATCAGTCGACTCACTGACTCGCAAACTAGACGAAAATAGAACATAAACTCTACAGATTTAGATAGGAGTAAGTAGGTAACCTTTATCGCTGCACATATCACGTCGTGTATTTTCGTTTTGTGTGTCCGTAAAACGTTTCATGGTTGTGAAATAGTGTGTTTAGGGTTATTCACTATCACACAAGGCCAAGTAATAAAAGTTGGTGGTTATGGTTATTCACTATCACACAAGGCCAAGTAATAAAAGTTGGTGGTTATGGTTATTCACTATCACACAAGGCCAAGTAATAAAAGTTGGTGGTTATGTTTACTCACCATCATACAAGGTCGAGAGTCAATTATAGCAGTCATACAGGCAGGCACATATTTGTTTCTGATAACTTAAAAATATTTTGATTTTTTATCTAGGGATAAAAAGAAGCATAACAAAGAAAGTTTGTTACGGTAAGTTACCTAGTGTAGTTAGCTCCACCGTAGACGATAGGCACTGCATCATTTTGCAGTGCGTGCATCAACTTTTCTGTCACATAATCCTCAGCGAAAGAATTCTCAAAGGCTAAGTAAAAATAATAGTTCTTCTTTACCATTTCTGAGCACGCATTTTCTTTATCCCTTTCACATCTGAGGTTGCCGCATTTTCCATAAATGTCAACATTTAAATTGTATGACTGTAGTTCAATTTTCAGGTCTGCAACAAACTTTTCTCTTGCACTCTTCGTGTGACAGTTCGATACAAACCAAGCTGCAGCTTTCGTCTTGGTCTTCAGCTGACTTTTTAACTCCTCGCTCACTGGGTCCATGTCTTTATGTTTGATCCAGTGCATCTCTACCTTTGGACCTATTATTTTTTGTTCCCTGTCTCTTATCGCCACGTAACCCCATCTTTCGTCGGAATTCAGTTTATATGTCCAAGTCCAATTAAAGAATCCATCAAATTTGTCATTGCACAATGGGTAGTTTCCGGCAGACTCTATGGTGGCGAATACGTACTTCTGGTGAGGAGACCGGGTTTTCGGCAACATACTATTTGTTAAGTGTATAAGTTGAGGCCCATTGAATGCTACAAGATCAAATTTTGTTATGTCGCCCAGAAGACTGCGATTGCCTGTGGAGTAACAATTTGTGTGCGGACACCCGATGTCGATGAATCCCTTCTGCCCTTCTCCCATATAAACGAATGGTACAGAACGAGGATCAGTCCACAGTAAAATATACTTTAAATCACTAGCGATTTCCTTTTTATGTGTTGAAATAATAGTGGAGCCGTCATTCCCGTCTTTGATTTCTTGAATTTTATGTTCTAAGACTTGTAACTGTCTTTGAAAGGCGTACCTTTCTAAAACGAGAGTCTCTTGTGCATTTCTCAAGTCTCTTCTGGACACGTAAAGCAGCAATAATATTGACGTTATTGCTGAAAGGAATAACACTTTAATGTAAAACACGGTTTTCATTTTAGGGAACTTTTATCTTATCTAGTCACTGGTGCGATATTATTGCGATAATACAACGCGCTCTTAAATGACGACCGATATGTTTCGGCCCACACCCACTGACTGTATAGTATCTTGATTGTGTTACTAGCAATCGGTAGAGAATTTTAACGTATTCACTGCAGTGGCTATTTTAATTATGAAGTTACCGTAAGAAGTGATGAAAACGAATACTCTTGCTTTGTATCTGCAACGTCGAAGTTTTAAAATAAGTATAGGCATGTATAAGTTTTAAAGTAACTAAGTATTCGGTACAAACCTAGTCCGTCCGTCCGTTCTTCCGTCCATCCGTCCTTCCATCCGTCCGTCCGTCTATCCCTTGATCCATATATCTTCTGTATGTCTGTCTGTCGGTCTGGTTATGCAGAACTTAAAAAAACTTTTCACATAATATTTGGCTTTAAAAAAGCCGTAGTGACCAGATTTTGCAAGTTTCTTCAGTTTGAATAGGCCGATTAAACGATTGCCAGTGGGTAGAATAATGGACTCGGAAGCGGGAGACCCAGGTTCGATTTCCAGTGCGGGCATGTACCTATGACTTTGTTTATTTTCAAAGTTACGTACATCTGCGAATCTGTAACAGCAATACCACACGCTAACTGTGAAGGAAAACATCGTGAGGAAACTCGCGGCTTGGTTGGCTCCGCGCGTATTGACTTGTCTTTTCTGTGGGCTAGGCCGACTATGCTGTCAGAATGGTATAGGTGCTAGGCAAGCCTACTGCATCTAAAAAAAAGAACAATGTCCTAGGCACTGCAGCGTTCGAGTGGTCCCTTCACCCATCTAGACGATCATCTTATCATGTAGACGCAAAAGGCCAAATTTATGATTGTGAATTTTCAAGTATACCATATCTCATAGATAAGGGCAAGTATTCAACTATTTAATCAATTTACTTAGTTCACAAATTAAAATACCTGAGGTTTTAAGATAATATTTCGAACAGCGGCGCTCCAAAGCAGAACAAAATATAATGTAATATTTCATATATTACATTATAATAATCACGTGTCACAGTTTTGTCATCGAACTCCTCCGAAATGGCTTTACCGATTTTTATGATTTTTTTGGGTATATTTGGTAAGCCTGAGAATGGGTCGTAGGTTAATTAAATATGTTAATTTAACATATTATTATAAAAATCTGGTGTCGCAGTGTTTGTTATCGAACTCCTCCGAAAAGGCTTAACCGATTTTTATCATTTATTGTGTATATTTGGTAGGTCTGAGAATAGGTCATAGGCTAATTAATATAGCAAAACAACGTTTGCCGAGTCAGCTAGTCTAATATAGGTTTAAAAATCTCGTGTGCTTGTCTACGAACTCCTCCGAAACGGCTTCACCGATTTTTATGAAATTATTCGTGTATATTTGGTAGGTCTGAGAATAGGCCGTAGGCTAATGGACTTAGTTAAGCCAAAACCCACAACATGATCAAAAATGTTAGAAAATTTTGCCAAATTAATCTTTGAGGTCAGTTTTTTTCAGTCAGATAAATCAACATTCAACGACCGGGTTGATTTCAAATGTAGCTGAAAGGATTCAAGATACTCGTATCTTGAGTCCTTTCTGAGTGATGTAGTTTACATACATGGGACTAGCCAGTTTCACTTTCAGCTAAAGGGGCTCAAAATGGTTTATTTTATTTCTGTTTAATTAAATGTAGGTTAAAAGTTTATACAGAGTTACCTCACACTCCTGAAACATCCCAATTGGAGTTTGTGTTTTACAACAACTTTTCATCCAAAATTTTTTTCTCTTATGTATATTTGTTGAAATATCAGTGTTAACATAATTCTATAAAATTTGCGCCGTTAGTACTCTTCCATCCAATGCTGCAGCCTTCAATAAATAATTTTTCTACATTGATTAATGTCCAACCTATGTAGCACAAGTTATTCTAAATGATAAACTTTAAACGACAGGTTTCAGGTGTCTGTAAAGGGCCAAAGATTTTCGCATCTTTGAAACTTGAATTCAGCAAGTGCCAATTTACTGCAGAACAAGAACATAGAGTTTACTGAGAGAAAAAGTGATATTGTAGCAAAATTTTACTTCCTCTGTGATCTATCTCGATCCATAACGTAAACACTTAATAATAGATATAAGCTTGCTTATTATACAAATACGGCCCAAAGGCAGCGGCTAACATAGTACTTACATTGACCTTCAGCAAACAGAATGTAAATTCTTTACGTTGAAATATATTATTGATTTCTGATTTCTAATTTCAAGCGATGATGTGTATGTAAATATCTTACAGTTAGCGAACGGTAATGCTACTACAAGACCACATATGTACTGAACTTAGAAAACCAAGTCATTGGTACATGGTGGGATTCGAACCCACGACTTCCCGAATGTGAGGCCGGCGTTCTTCCGCTTGGCTACCCCCGCTAGTTGTGTTGAGATATTAAAACAGGTATGTTGTTTAATAAACGCCCTCTCTAGTCTAGACACAAAGTGTAGCGTTTTAAAATTCAATAGCGAAGGGAAACTTAAGCTTCGGTCATACACAGCGACCAGTCGCTGCGAGTGCACTCGCCGCGAATACTAGTGCAGTGACAATTCGCTGCCTGCCTGTCACACATACACAACGAGTTCTACACGAGAATTTCGACTGTCAGTGCTTTCGCAGCGCGTAAATTGAACAAGCAATTCTAGTCACGGCGACTTCAACTCGCGGCGAGTGTGACCGAAGCATCACGGATCGCCCCTGTTTTATATTCATAAAAGAGCCATTGCAAGACTAAAGAGAAAAGCAAACGAAGCGTGCCCGTGACGTAGTTCGAATTACAGTTACACTCCTGGCCAGATAGCCTTTCCCTGGATAAAAACAAATCGTTGATAAAAATAGTTAATAAAATATTAATTTAAAATAAATAATAATGTAAATAGTATTATACATATACCTTATTTGTAAATATGATTTAATTTAGGTAATTTTGACATGTTGTAATCTGATTTTTTTTACTAGCCTATATTCGTCCCACTTCAGGACACAGGCCTTCTCTCAGAGAGAGAGTATGGGCTTAATCATCTCGCGTGCCCATCGCGGATTGGCAATTTCAACCGCTATAATATTTACAATGTTAGAATATAACAATTTTTGCATGTCTATAAGGGTGAAATGTGCAGAGTCAAATACTTATCGGACCAATATAATATTTACGACATTTAATGCTATTATAAACTCTTTTCGTGTCATTTAATTTCCTTAATTACAGGAACTAAATTCCCATTTGGGACGCTACCGCGTAACTTCTCCATTGTATGGGCTCGGCCGATTGAACCTATATATCCCAAACAGTTAAATACATTCATATTTTCAAATACATCGGACACTTAAAAATGCATAGCCCAATACAGTGGACAGTTACGTACCTAATAAGTTATATTATTTTTTATGTGTGTGCTTTCGTGGCAATGTAAATAAATATTTTCTTTCTTTCTTCTTTCGTAAGGCTGGCCCTAGAGTCTAATATACGCATACTTTTTCAATAGAATGATATAAGTAGGTACGACAGTAGTTGTTAGTTGCCTAAATTTGGTAGTCCGCTAAGCATAGCAGCACAATGTCATTACAGTAGTATAACTCGCGAAAATTAAATAAGCAATTGTTTTAGGGGCTCGCCCCCCTGGTGTAGGTGATTTCCGGACCCGTGCGCAGGCGGCTGCGATTTACGTCTCGGGTGGCGGCGCGGCGGCTGCGAAATCGGCGTGAAAAGTAAAAACGATCTGTAGACCTACATTTATGTACACTAAAAACAAATGTCTTGTGTAAATATTTCTTTCTTATTGTACAATAAAGTAAAGTACACTTAGCTGTACAGATTTTGGTGTTGCGCATAGGACTACAGCGTGATTTTGGAATCGTTAGCAACATAAGATATAGCTACACGCATCAGCTTTAAGCTGCTAGAGTATCAAACAATAATAGATAAAATTTCAAGGGAACGCTCTTTTTCAAGCTTTGATTCGAAACTGTGAATATCAGTTCGAAGTAGTCGTGGCGTTAAAAATCTTTTCGAAACTCGTCCAATTTGCGCATACAAGTTTTTACTTGCATGCGCAAATCGGAACAATTGAGAACAATTGAGTTGGCCGGCGCCATTAGATAAGTTATTTGAAACGTAGTTTCATGGTATTTTTATAACTCTCCGTGATGAAAATAAGTATGTGGCTTAGTTATGATTAAAAGAGCAATTTTGTTTAATCGCGATTTGTTTTTTATACCTAGTGGCATTTGTACACAAACCATGCTTAGAATGTCTTCTTAAAATTTTTGCTAACGACACTTCGACGTCACTCTGTAGTTACCGATTGCTTGTACTTACATACCATCTTCATCGTCATCATCATCATCATCATCATAAGCCATTTGACGCCCACTGCAGGACATAGGCCTCCCTCATGGTTTTCTAACCATGAAGGGGTTTGCCATAATCGCCACTTGGAATGTCAGGAAGACGCTGCTGCCCATCTCCTATTTTATATCCTATACTATTTTTCTTCCTATTTTTTAATTATTATGTATTAAATTTTTTCACTGGTCGCATAAATAAAATGGTTTGTTTACATTAAGGGAAAGCTGACTTTGTACGCAGTATAGGTTATTTCGGCATGCGCAATTGCGCACCAAAAATAACTTTGAAAGTCCGACATCGGAAAGAAAATTTTGATTTTAAATGGTAGTCTGTAGTAATATATTAAACGGATCAAACTCTGTTAATTAAGTTAAAACGTGTTTTGAAAAGAATAAATGTGGAGTTTCTTTGTTAGCTTCTTCTCGACATAATCCAGTAATTGTGAAACTAACAACTTTGACGTTCATTAAATAAACATTCTGTTTTTACAATGAATAAAAATATTTGAATTTAATTGAATTGAATTGAATTGAATTTAATTGAATTGAATTGAATAGAATCGAATCGAATTGAATTGAATTTAATTGAATTAAATTGAATTGAATTGAATTGAATTGAATTGAATTGAATTGAATTGAATTGAATTGAATTGAATTGAATTGAATTGAATTGAATTGAATTGAATTGAATTGAATTGAATTGAATTGAATTGAATTGAATTGAATTGAATTGAATTGAATTGAATTGAATTGAATTGAATTGAATTGAATTGAATTGAATTGAATTGAATTGAATTGAATTGAATTGAATTGAATTGAATTGAATTGAATTGAATAAATTAAAAATTACGGTGGCGATGGTAGCGCGGTAGGACGCCGGCCCCACATTCGGGAGATCGTGGGTTCGAATTCCAGTATGTACCAATTACATTGTTTTCTAAGTTACGTACCTTTGTAAAGTTGTAGTGGCAGTACCGCTCGCTTACTACGAAGGAAAACATTGTGAAGAAAACTAAGTGACTGGGTTGTTCCAGCGCTTTAAATTGCTAATCCGCCTTAGGTTCATCAGAGAGTATCTGTCTGAGGGCAGGCCTGTGACCTGCAGTGGGAGGTATTTCATCATCAGCCATTTGACGCCTACTGCAGGACATAGGCCACCCTCATAGTTTTCCAAGCTTCCCGGTCTTGTGTCACCCGCATCCAGCAACTCCCTGCCACCGTCACCGTTATCTAGTGGGGAGCCTGCCCACGCTGCGTCATCAGGTCCGCGGTCGCCAGGTCAGAGCTTTACCGCCCCAATGTTCTCCGAGCTATGTGCCCGGTCCACTGACGTGTAAATGCTCCATAAAAAAAAAAAACAAAAGAAAAATCCCGTCTTTTATCTCAATCCCGACAAAAAGAAGAAGTTTGTAAGGACCTATGTACAGCCAGTACTAAAAAAGTTTAAATTTTGTTTATGTCTCTATCGAAGAAATTAGAAGCTGCATTGCATACCCGACCCCAAGACGTAGTCGCAGGGCTGAGTTATAAGTTGAGTACCCCTTTTTGGTTTTTTGTGTTTGTATATTTTCTTTAATTTGTGTGATTTCTCTGTCGATTTTGACTTGGGCTGACTTAGTGTCTTTCATAGTTTGTTTTCCTAGTTTTTGGGAGGCCCTAGGAGGTTTAGGACCCAGTCTTTCCACAAATTACTTCCATTGTGTCGTACTGTATCACCTCTATTGTACCGAATTTGTCGATGGAGAAATAAAGTTTATTTGTATTGTGTACTTTCACACTCTGCTGAGCAAGTCGCCTTCAACTTTAATTGACTGAAAGGAAGGAAAATACTATAAAAACACACATTTGTTTATTCAGAAGAAACGTTGCATATTTATGAACACTTTATATTTATGAAGGGTCATCTTATTAAGTGACATATATTTTTTAATACCCTAGCTAACGGTTAAGAATTTTTACTACAAAAAACGCTGTGTAGCCGCTGGTTTGAAAGAAATAACTGAAATAAACAATAACCAACAACCGGACTGCTAAGTATAACTAGGTACCTTGCAATAAGCTACATTGTTGAATTTTGGGTCCCGTACATCTGTGAAGTTGTAGTAGCAATACCACTCTCTATCGGTGAAGGAAAACATCGTGAAGAAACCTAAGAGTCTGAGCTATTCACATACCTCAGCGCTTGAAATCGCCAATCCGCGGTGGGCACGCGTGGTGATTAAGCCCACACTCTCTCTATGAGAGAAGGCCTGTGCCCTACAGTGGGACGTATATAGGCTGCTCATGAACGCTAGGCCATCTTTTGCTCGTCGAACTCACGTCCAGGCGGTCTATCGTTTGTCGAGCTAGCGTATAGTGAATATTTTACCTGTCGAGCTAACGATCTGCAGTAACGAATGTTTGAAGATTAATGTAATTCGGCTGGCCAAATATCAATGAAAGTTAGCTCGACACACGATAGGATCTCCTGGACGTTTCTTCGCAAAATATTAACCTAGCAAGGATATCTAAGCAAAATATTGACTGAATAATTGTAGTATGGAGTTTGACAGTTAGACGATTGGAATCATTCTGGATTTGGTGCGCATAATATAGGGGCTGATCGCATCAATAGCACTCGATCGACAAACTAAATTGTGATTGAAAGTTAGTTCGACTTACAAAATGCTGACCGAACGGTAGCTTGACGAACCATAGATCGACTGAACGTTAGCTCGACTAAAAACCGTTTGGTGTGCCCACCTTTAGTACGATCGATTTGAAACACGGCCATCGGCTGAAAATCATCCATCTCCAAAACATACGGTTCAGATAACTCCATTGTGGATCCTATCGCGATGACGCCTCTCACATGCTCTAGTTGACGAGCCATTATTGCGTCAGACTGGATGTCACAATCAGTATTAAGTGATAGAAATTTACTTAACAGAAGAACTTGCTTAGATTTTTGGTAGATACAGTTAACTCTATCCCTGTGTTGTATTTAAAGACGGTCAAGCTTTGACTTACGGCGAGTAGTCGTACATGGTGATGAGAACTATGATGGTGATGCAGAATTATTCGTATTAACACGACTAACAACTTACTCAATAAGATGAAACAAATATACGGAGTGTAGGTAACCAAATCTCCACATCAACTCGTGTCTGAAATGGAAGGTTTTTGCTCGTCAATGCAATCTTCAGAATAGCAAAAACATATCAGCGGTGCAGCGGTTTCATCCTTTAGTTACCACCGACGGCATTAAAATTTGTGGAAAAGCTGATAATTATTTCGCGAAGGTGGTTTGCATTGGCGAGTAGAAACCATTATTTTCGGATAAATACACCTATGGGGATTTTCGTACAGCAGTAGGTTTTAGGTGCTTCGCTTTGGTTGGATTTTTTTATTTTGTGACTGCTATTGTTTGTAGATTCACACATTCAGGCTAATTGCGCGTGTGTTTTAGCCAAATTGCGGGTTTTAACGTGATACGCGTATCAGACCAATTTAGTTTGTTTACCCTAAGTAAACATCTATATCAATATGATCTTTGATATCATAAGTCTCATTCCGACCAATAGGATAATGTAGCACCCATACTGGCGAATCGTTGGGTAATTTAAAAAAAACATCGTATGTAGTTACAGTTAGAAACTGCCACGACTGTGCTTCATTGACTGTCTCGTCGGTCTACCGGTATAACGTCTGATTACCATCCCGGATTACCAGTACATTTGTAGAAATTGCCTCAGTCTTGATGTATTTCCATGCGTGTGATATCCTTGCCTGGTTACCATAGCACAGGATATCCTAGTTTGGGAATAGGACAAGTGATTGTATTTTGTGGAAGTCATTCATTTATTTTATTATAATTAATTAACATTTCATCAGTCATTAATTGCTCGCTTGCAGATTATGGGTACTTTACTATGTTGCTTTTCGTAGTACCCTATTTGGTCGCTGTATGTCAGCTTTGGGTAAACCGAATTAGACTGTAAACTGGTATGCATATCCCACTGGACCCCTAAGATTACTTGCTATTGAACGGTTTTAATCACAAAAAATTGTCTCGCCCTCCGAATTCACCATTGTTCAAACGTAAGCATAATACACCTATCCTCCATGCTTTCTACCTAGGCCGCCTATCCTCCATGATAGGCCGACACAGTAGGATGTCCCCTAGGAACAAGCGAACACTCTATAAGGTTTGCATTCGTCCCGTGCTGACTTACGCGGCACCCGTCTTCGCCCACGCGTCTCCCAAAGTCCTGTACGAACTTCAGAAAGTTCAAAACCTTTTTATCCGTAGAGCTCTGAACGCCCACTGGTGTGTCAGAAATGCCGACCTCCATCGGGATATGGACATTCCAACCATCCAACAATTTATTAAATCTCTCTCAGAGACTTTCTTTAGCACGGCCGAAGTGCACCCCAACCCCCTTATCCGCCAAGCAGCGGACTACACTCCCCCCACGACGAACCCCCGTTACCTGGTGCGCAGGCCCAGGAACGCCCTCGTCGACCCCCCCGATAAACTTTCATCTGATCTGGACCGCCTACTAGAGGCCCAGTCCCAGTCAGACGTAGCCCCCGCTCCCGCCCCCGCCGGTGTCCCCGCCGGCGTCCCCACCTCTCCCTCCTAGCCGCGGTCACGATGTGACGAGCCGTCCCAAGCGGACGCTCCCTTAAGGAGCTCCGCTGCGCGCCCTCCTCGGCTTCGAGGTGGGTCGCTCATGACGTAGGTTTAGGGGTCCTTAGGACCAAACCAGCCCCCAGGTGGTGTTTAGTGGGTAGGCGCACTTCCTGTGAGTCCCACATTGGCAGCACGGCCGGGTCCGTGCTGTTATGCATGAGCATTCACCACCTCCCTCCCCCGTGTCCTCCGGAGGGTGCCCTTTTTAGGGCTAAAAAAAAAAAAAAGTCAGACTCAGTTCTCATTTAATTATTGTTAGACTTTGGTGACATTTGAAGGCCAGATCTCTCGTTCAAATTTATGAGGAACGTTTATTGCTAAGACGAAACCATCTATTTTAAAACTCTTATGAATATTTTTAGTTTTTTTAATAAAATTATAGCAACGGAAATTACAACACGGTCACATTAACTAGAGACTTGACGTTGATACAATAATGTCCAAAACAAATACCAAAATGACAGAAAACTAAGCAAATTATCGATAGTATGGTCAGTATCTTTGTAACCAATACGTGTGTCGATAATTTGCTTAGTTTTCTATGATTTTGGTATTTGTTTTGGACATTATTGTATCAACGTCAAGTCTCTAGTTAATGTGACCGTGTTGTATATTGTAGTTGAAGGTATTATTATCATAAGAGGGTTATTTTATTGCATGCGTAACATTTTTTTGTAAAGTGCAAAGCCTTAGCATTATTTATAAATAAATCGTTTATTTATAAATAATGTAAGAGCAGTTATTTTTAGAGTAATAAACAAGTATACAAGTACCTACATCAAATGTGATTAGATTTACTCCAGGGTGCTTTTTTTTTAAAGATAAGTATTTTCAGTAAAATGTACTGAACAAAAAAACCTTTTTAAGATCTTATTTTTGTAACGTGCTTAATATGTATATCTATGTCAAATTTTATCTTTCTAGTACTTGTCGTCTCTGTGCTGAGCCGCGGACAGACAGACGGATAGATGGACAGACAGACGGACTGACATCGGACATGGCGAAACTTCCTTGTTGACTACGGAACCAAAAAAATGTATGGTAATCTGGAAAATTGGCAACTTGAGAAAGAGCCGCTAACTGTAGTCTGTACAGTACTTAATGTATATGCCGCATGGACGTTCCCTACGGGGTCACTTTGAATTCGTTCACCGTATTTTGAGAGAATGTTCTTTTCGTTGTGAAAAACTGTATTATTAATGATTTATCAGTAATGGTAAAATAGGTATATTTGTAAATATTCGTGATTTCCGACCTTTGGCTCCGAGCTGTAAATCCAAATTCGAAGTAGTAAGAAGTACCGTAACGTTGAAAAATGTTTTCTAATATGTTAAATGCTTAAGAGTCTGATGTCCATTGACACTGACAACAATTGGCGCCGTCCATGAGACGCTCAAAACATAGATTTTTTGGATTTTTATTACTTTCGTCCTGATATTGTTTATTTTATGCTTATGGGAAATAATTTTGGGTAACAAAAAAAATTTTCAAAACTAGCACCACATGTTTCTAAATCATGGTTAGAATGTCCCCTTATAATACGGTGAACGAATTCAAAGTCACCCTGTAGATGTAAACATTTTTTTATGTAGCCTATATTCCTTTTACTGCAGGGCACAGGCCTTCTCTCAGAGAGAGATTATGGACTTAATTACCACTTATGCCAAGCCGTCCACGGACTGGAAATTTCAATCGCTGAGGTACGTGAACATAATAATATTGTTATATCAATTTATATAAAAGATTTTGTCCCACTCGTATTCTGTGCTCTCGATTGTATTTATAAGTATTTGTAGTAAGTAACAGTATAAGTTAAGTAATATAAATATTTAACATAAATTAAGAAGCATTGTGCATTTCAATCAAAAAAGATAAAGTGATTCGTACGTATCGTAACGTACATAAGGATAAGCTCTGAAATAAACAAAACGGTCACTATTTTAAAAACGAAAAGTCAATAGAACGTAACTTTTCGAAAAAATATGCACTTTGGCTTATTTGGCTTATTTATTCCAGCTTATGAACATTATCATGATTACATAACTGTATACACAATGTTGCAATATACGACTAAAATTATGAAAGTCGTGAAGGAAACTAAGAATTTAAGTAAAAAATTTACGCCAAATCGTAGTATTATGTATGTGCATTATTACACATTAGAATTTTCCATAATGTTTTCTACTTTAATCAATAATATGCTTACGTCTGGTGTATTTTTAATTTGTACAGAACGGAACGTAGGCGCCTCATCGACTCAGACCCTTTTAACCGAGCCGCCATTAAGGACCGCCCATAAGAGCTAATCTATTTCTCCGCTCTAATATTGACGGTAAGGTTTATCCTAATGTAGCTACCCGTCGCAAGGTGCTCCGAGAGGTGCTCCGAGAGGTGCGTTAGGCTCCGTTAGGGGTCTTTTTCACTGTACCTAGATATCTACCGTTTCTACGGTTCCATAGCTTTAAAGAAACGAAAAGGTGGCTTGATGTGCTTTGGCTCTCGTCCATATTCTACCATGCTGTCATCACACGTTAAAGGATATGTAACTAAATTATAAGCTTTCATCATGATATTATAACATGCAATGTTACTTATCTGTTGTGTAATGCAATAAATAAAATAAAATAAAATAAAAATAAAAGGTGATCTCTTTAATGCACTAAGATATTTTTTACCAACTTCAATAAAATAATTCTCAATTCGGCAGTTTTTTTTTGTATGGCCAGCTAATATTTTTTTACCATGTTGTCTGATTTCATTTCCCTTTTTTGAGAAATGGCCGCGTTTCATAAAAACTACAATTCAAAGTTTAGCCGAATCCTCTTTGCTCATCTGTAGGTAAATCGACTTTGCAGTGTGCTTAGTAAACCGTCAATAATTATAGTTCTATGAAATAGGGTCCCATATTGGTCAAGATCTGTTGATAAAATCCATAACAAAATCATTGAACTCTTCTTTTTTTTGTTAAACAAATAATTAATTCCAGCTAACTTTCAGGACAGTGTTTATTTCATCGCTGCGTACGAATCCACTTCAGACCGATTCTTTTTTTATTTATTTATAAATGCCACACAATACATGTCTTAATTAATTAGAAACCAAATTAATTCTATAAATTTAAATTTTAAATTTTTGAGGAAGCGAAAGTAATCTATCAAGATCATGGCAAGTGGCAGTCCCTGGTCTCTGCCTACCCTTCTGGGATACAGGCGTGAGTTTATGTATGTATTTATGTAAATTTTAATAATTACTACAAATACTTGCTCTTATACACGCTCATTTCTGGGTGGTTTGAAAGCCGCGGTTATGTAATTAGTAATAAAAAATGCCATCTATTTAGACTATTACCTTTAAGTATAAGTAAATAAAAACAAAAACTAGTTAAGAAATCTTATTTTGAGGTAAGAAATTTTGTTTAAAATCATGCGCGACAATTCGTACCGGCTCACCGTCTAACAATGACTCGCGGACCCGCGGCACGCACGCGCCGCTGTGGATGGCTACTAAGAGTCGAGTTTATGTCGACATATTTTTTAAAAGTGCGTTTTTTAAAAAACAAACTGGCATATTCGATAGGGTTCTGTCAGATACGTTCGTTTTGCTATTGTCTTTCAAACTACCCAAAATTTATTTATTTATTTTATTACAATAGGAAAACTTACAGTTAAACCTAAAACTTAACTTAAAAATTACTTTTTATTGCATTAGACGCTCTTTCTGGTCTAAGAAATTGGCCGCTAGGCGGCGCTGACCACAATTTCGACGTTCGATTTCGACGTTCGGTCAAACGAAACTTCATCGGAAAAGTCAGATTGTTGTTTGCACTGTAGAAACAAGTGGCCTCCTAGAACTTATATTACTACTAGTGTAATACCGCCCTTAGCTGATTTCAGAATGTAGCTATTTGAGTTCACTACGTACCGAATAGGTATTAACCATTACCTCTGATAGCAGCTACAAAGTTGCGTTGTGTATAGCTATTTCTGACGTCACACTGCATATCTACAGAAAAAAAGAAGGGGCGTCAAAAAAATACTTTTTTTAATACCTAAAATTACGTCACTTTGCATAACAGACAACAATACCAGGGCGAAAAGTACCTAATAAAAATCGAAAATAAAAACGATGATCTATGGTACTAACCACTAGCAAGCCAACGTATTTATTCTTTTACATCTTTACGCATAACGAAGCGTTTAACACAATAGAAACAAAATAGAAAAAACCTTTTTCAACGTTACTGTTCTTTCGTATCACTTTGAAGTTGGAATCAAAGTTTTAAACTAAGTATCGCGAATATTTAGAAATATGTCTTACAGTTACAGTTAATTTATTAATAATACTCTTTACAACAATGAAAAGACTACCCTTAAATATGGCTAACGATTTTAGAATCACGCTGTAGACTTAAGTTATACTGAACAGACGTTAGCTCTGCCGAAAATCCCACCAAACGGACGGCTAAACGGATATGGATTAAATTTGGCGGGTGCTAACACGGCCTGGTGTAGGTCTGGTGAAACTGGGTCTATTTGTGTTACAAAGTCGCGGGCTTCGCTAGTACCTATTAATTTTAAAATTACTTCAAGAACAGTTAACTATCAATTAAATCTATCCAAAATAGGTGGTTGACGGCACGTCTCAGTTTGTATTTGTATGCACATTGAAACTAAGTTTATTAGTGGAGCGTAGCTCTCAGAATAATTAAAATTGTTTAGCCAACTTGTACGCCTACTAATCATGATCAATGTTGGCTGTGAGCATTCTTGCCAATTATTTTGTCTATACCTGCTCTCGGGGCATATTGGCAAAGTTTCCATTGTTTCAGGAAACTTTTTTGCTAATGAACATTCATTAGGAAAGTTGTTACGAAAAAGCATCGAAAAAGGAAACCAGCGTTCTTGAGAATAATACTCAAAAAAATAATTGGGCTAAAGACACTACCTATACTCGGAACCAAGCAAAAGTTCAATAAAGATAAACTTTTCGTTGAGAAACAAAGAAAGGCTAAACGGGACGAGCATTTCTTAAATGAATCAGTTGTATAATCGCACTTTGTGAATTGTAATAAGAGAAAGTTACGTCTTGATACGAATAACGCAGTAGTACCGTGTGAAGGTCCTGACATGGAGGATCTGGTTCCGATCCGCTAGATTCTCGATTTAAAGTTCATAGAAGAAACTTTAGGACCGGTGGCAGCGCAGCGGTAGAACGCCTTCCTCACATTCGGAAGGTCGTAGGTTCGAATCCAGGCATGTACTAATGATTTTGTTTTCTAAGTTACGTAATTTTGTGAAGTTATAGTAGCAATACCACTCTTAGGTGTTCACACATACCTCAGCGTTTGAAATTGCGAATCCGCTATGGGCACGCGTGGTAATTATGTCCATACTTTATTTCGAGAGAAGGCCGATGCCGGCGATTAGGACCGAATTCTTATTTTTCGATGTGTGTAATTGTCCAAATGATTATCTGGACGAACTGTTCTTTATGTAAATTCTTCATTTTACTAATTCTTAATTTTCCGAATATTCTGTCTGAGGACGTCCTACAATACTATTACCGATCCGCGGGCGGTCTCCACTCAAGAACTCGTCGTCCCCATCGGGTATCAGTTCTTCCATATAAATCCGCTTATAAATTAATTGCTAAGCTGTGGACAACTGTTATTGGCCTTATTTTTAGTAATTAGTTAATAAGTAATTATAATCAGATTACGCTGTTGTTGTTCCTAATAAAGTAAAATAAAATAAATAAATAAATATGGCCGGCCCACTGCTACTTCAGCGTGCTAATTCGGTGGGCTATGTCGGTGACTTTGGTTCTCTGTCGGATTACCTTGTTTCGAATTTGATATTTTAGAGAAACCCCGAGCATAGCCCTTAGCCCCACGCTGAGCGACTTTAAATATGTGGACCAGACCCACCGTGAGTATCCACGTCTCGGCATTCGGCATCATATTCCGGGTAAGACGC
This sequence comes from Yponomeuta evonymella, assembly GCA_963969515.1. Classification (NCBI taxonomy): domain Eukaryota; kingdom Metazoa; phylum Arthropoda; class Insecta; order Lepidoptera; family Yponomeutidae; genus Yponomeuta; species Yponomeuta evonymella. The sequence goes on from OZ018354.1 coordinate 6,328,693, forward strand.
ACTGATTGATAACTTTCGTCTTGAGCCTATGGGATCGGCGATGTGAAGACTCGACGTAGTTTTCCATACGCTGCCCAGTCCAGCTGTATTCTTCTATTGGCCTCTTTCTCAAAGTTCATTTTACCTAACTGCATAGTTTGCCCGAGGTAAACATACTCCTTAACAACTTCGATAATACTGTTTTGAACTGCAATTGGCTCCGGATTTACGTGTTCATTGAACATAACTTTGGTTTTATCCAAGTTCATCCGGAGACCAATGCGTTGGGAAGAATCAGCTAGGCCACTCAGCATATGTTGTAGGTCTTGCAGCGTTTCCACCATGATGACGATGTCGACTGCAAATCGCAAGTGTGAAAGGTACTCACAGTTTATTTTAATGCCGTACCCATTCCAGTCTAGTGTCTTGAACATATCCTCCATTGCATTTGTGAACAATTTGGAAAGGCTATTTTAAATATGACTTGTTTATTGTTACAAACCGGTAAATGACAGATTTATTTATTTAAATGATCATAAGATATATTTGTTAAATACTTAAATAAGAAGGCTCAAGGTCGCCCAACGAGCAATGGAGAGAGCTATTCCAAGAGTTTCATTGCGTGATCGAATCAGGAATGAGGAGATCCGTGGTAGAACCTGAGTTACTGGTACCTATAGCTCGAAGCATTGCTCAGTTGAAGTGGCAGTGAGCGGGGCACATACTTCGGAGAACTGATGGCCGCTGGGGTGGAAGAGTTCTGGCCTGGCGACCGCGGACCGGGCGACGCAGCGTGGGCAGGCCCTCCATCAGATAGTCTGACGACCTGGTTACGGTGGCATGGACTCGCTGGATGCGGGTGGCAAAGACAGGGAAGCTTGGAAAAGCATGAGGGAGGAGTATATCCTGGGCGTCAAGTGGCTCATGATGATGATGATGATTTTAAAGTACGTTTAGACACACTCCAATATATGTATCTACTACCGTTATTACGATAGTTCCAACACAAATAAAAATCTAAAAATCAAATCACGTTCACGTTACAACCACATCCCCTATATGTTTTATTTACTGCATTTTAGCTAATAAATTAATTTTGGGGAAATTTCAACTGCTTGTTGATTACAATTCAGTAGATAGTACCCTTTAAACATAAGAAGCGGTGGTAGCCTAGTGGGTAGAATATTGGACTCGGACGCGAGAGACCCAGGTTCGATTCCCAGTGCGGGGATGTACCTATGACTTTGTTTTCTAAGTTATGTACATTTGTGAAGATATAGTAGCAATACCACTCGCTAACGGTGAAGGAAAACATCGTGAGGAAACCTGGGTGTCTGATCTATTCACATACCTCAGCGCTTGAAATCGCCAATCCGCGGTGGGCACGCGTGGTGATTAAGCCCATGCTCTCTCTCTGAGAGAAGGCCTGTGCCCTACAGTGGGACTTATATAGGTTGCTTGTGAAACATAAGTAAGACAGACCGACGGACGAATAGATAGACAGACAGCGGAACCTTTTAATTGTATTATAGTCGAGACATTCTAGGGTTATTTTCATTAGGAGTTATTTTTAATTGCTACCTTCAAAATGAAAGGGCCCATCTGACGGACCTTATCACAATACACACGATTTCAACCCAGATTTAAAAAAGTCTCGGTTTTATTTCCGACGACAATTAAACAGTTTACGACCAACTGAACACACGCGGTCTAACCACAGAGAAACGTTACGAATGAAATTAAGTAAAAACCGCACGTGTGTAACAACTTTTCGGGAAACGACGATGAAAATTCTAAACATAAACAAGCCCTGGTAAATGAAAAGGTCTTGCCGTTTAATCAGCGTATCAAAAACTCAGGCATGGTGTGTCTCCTCATGAAAGGCTAACCTTAAGCGGTGGTAGCACTCCGGCCTCGCATTTGGGAGGTCGTGGGTTCGAATCCCGGCATGTACCGATGACTTTGTTTTCTATGTTATGTACATTTACGAAGTTGTAGTAGCAAAACCAGCCGCTAACTGTGAAGGAACACATCGTGAGGAAACCCTAGTGCCTGAGGTCTTTACATACCTCAGCGCTTGCTACGTACAATGGTCCAACTATGAAGCTAAGTCTAACGAGAAGGCTAACCTCGATGGTGTAGACACTTTTTCCGTATGTGTGATTCCCGCTTACCTGAGGCAGACTTTTGTACAAGGACGTCCTGATGTATCAGTTAGTTGCAAGCTATAGATATAATGATGTTTGAGAAAGCTGTAGGAAATGTATGAGCGAGAAAAGGTAGTGACGCAAATGCGATTTTTAAATTAGTTCAATTGAATTGATAATTCAACTTTTTTTAGCGATTGTATTGACTAAGACTCGGTATCGGGAAGTTCAAGTCCGCTGACGGTTATTTGAAAAGACAAATAGCGGCGCCATCGCCAATACGATCCACGTCCATTTTTCGACCTCCAACCAAAAGTATTAAACTCGGCATGCGGTACACCTGCACAGTAAAAATGCTTGAACATACGGGAAAAAAACAAAGAAATTTTAGTACTGAAAATCTATTTACGATGGGGAAAACTTGCGAGGCACAAGTAAGGCCGAAGGTCGAGCTGCATTCAGGCCGAAGCCGAAGGTCGAGACCATACGGTACCATGGATAAGTCCCAACTAAAAGTATTTTGGGAGAGTCCGTTGCGGAGACCGAAATTGGGTGTGGCCAGAGCTTCGCAGAAAGAAGATGAGGCCTGAAGTCCGAAAAGATGTTGAAAAAGGAATTAAAGTTTTCAAAACGGCTCGGGCTTGCCCCGAGCCCACTAAGTACGTAGAATTCAAATGGGCAATTGTACCTATCGTGCCACCTGCGACCTAATTCTGCATACCAAATCCTAAGGCATTCCAATCGTCTAACGCTCAGGATTTCGTGCGCGTAATATAGGGATTGATCTTGGCTTCTCCAGCCGGGCCACACGTCAGTCGTCACGCACGAATCCCACGATTCATGATGTCAGCCATTGTATATTAGGTGAAGGTAATAAGCTCCGTTAAATGACTCAAATATATAACTCCATAAAAGATAGATAAAACATCTATGTATAAGCATTATACATAAAAAATCAAGCAGCATTAATAAAAAAAAAAACTATCTTGCTATTTTTCGTTCAAAACCGATGTTCCAGTCAACATTTCTCAGGGAACATAAACGAAAGTCGAACATAAATTTCCCTCGTCCAATTACATTTTCTCGCTTAAATAAAGGAGCGCTTTACTTTGAAGAGTCCAATACGTGTGACCTCAGTCTAGGGTTGGAAAAAAAAACTTAATCTTGATTTATGATTTTATTCCAGTAGGTATTCAGAATGTGGATACCTTTTATAAATGCCTTATGTCCCTGATGAGAGATAATAGTATATAAGTAGTAGCAGTAATTTCAGATTTGGGTGTAAGCAGATTGCATGACAAACAGATAAATTTATAACTAGCCTAAGGGCCGGTTTCTGAATTGAGAATTTCACTAAGTAAATATTTAAGTAAGAGAAATTTGAAGAGACAGCACTACAGTTAACCATTTCATCATCATCATCATCATCACCATCCATTTGACGCCCACTGCAGGACATAGCCCTCCCTCATTGTTATGAGGGGTTTTGCCATAATCGCCACGCTCGGCAGGCGGGTTGGCGATCGCAGTATGCGGTTGGAATCTCAGGAAGACGCTGCTGCCCGTCTCCTGGTAATTGATTTCCTTAGTCACCTTCTACGACATCCATGGGAGGAAATGGACCATTGCTTAACCATTACCATTTACTTAGTGAAATTCTCAATTCAGAAACTGGCCATAACCTAACTAGCCTAATCGAACCTAACAAGAAAGGTAAAGGCGTGAGTGCTACTCGCATTTACAATACAGCCTAAATACGGCACAGGCCTTTCAGAAACAGAGTATTGCCTTAACAAAGTCGGTACATGCGCCGAGGTTTGAAGTCACGACCTCCTGAATGCGAGGCAAGCATTTTACCGACCGTGCTACCATCGCCAGTATGCGCTACTCGTATTTATTTGGTTAAAAAAAACATATTTTATATTCTCTCTATTATACATAGAAATTGTTTGTGCTGGTGAGTAGGATCAAACCCGCTCGGGGAAGATAAAGGGATTTTGAAACCCCCAGTAAACATGCAAACATTATTTATCAAATAAGCTGGCCTGAATGACGTTGTTGCGTCCGAATTTCAATAAAGCTCGTGAGCGTTTCGCGAAATCCCATGGGACACATCGCGTTTAGTTTTTCTTTGCAACTGTTCCAAGTTTACTTTCCTTCTCTGAAATCCTTTTTTGAACTATCATCAGCCCCTTGACGCCCACTGCAGGACATAGGTCTCCCTCATGGTTTTCATAATCGCTACGCTTGGCAGGCGGGTTGGCGATCGCAGTATGCGGTTGGAATGTCAGGAAGACGCTGCTGCCCGTCTCCTGGTAATTTATTTCCTTAGTCGCCTTCTACGATATCCACGGGATGAAATGGAGTGACGCTATTCTTAATCCGGCGTTTCGAACTATGAAGAACATAAAAAAATTGCCAAATTGGTTCAACCTTTCTCAAGTGATGCGCTTACTAAAGAATAGTAGCATTTAATTTTTTTTATATATAGATTTTTGGGACGGCATCGCGAAGATACTACTCTACTTTAGTTAGTTTTCAATACCCAAACCTACATAGGTTACATACATTACTATAAACTATATTATGATTTCTTGTTTTAAGTATTCAAAGTGGATGTTTTATTTAATAGGTACTCGCTTTTGCCCGCGACTTCGTCCGCATGAATAATATCCGGGATGAAAAATATCCTATGTCCTTCCCCGGGACTCAAACTATGTACATATCAAATTTTATCTAAATCCGTTCATCCGTTATTGCGTGATTGAGTAACAAACATCCAAATGTTTTTATAAATGGGACCGTTAGTTAGTCTTTTTATTTTTATACTTTTATTTTTTTATGCGTGTTATTCACCCAAATGTATAAATGTGTGTTTTGGTGTGTAAATAAAACATTATCTTATCTTATCAAATCTCCAAACATCTTCACAAAATTTCACATTTATAATATTAGTAGGATTATTTAATTACTAGCTGTCCCGGCGAACTTCGTACCTCCACAGAATCCATTTATACGATTCTTGCAAAACACCATCTATTTTTAAACGTAACTTTCGCTCGCACAACGCCATCTATTTTGAACTTAAAATAAAGATTATCCCACGGGAATGCATTACCGGCCGTTTATGCCGCAAAAAACGTATATTTTGAGACTCAAGGGAATCAAAAGTTTATAGGGTTTTTCTGTTGAACAATTAAATTTGGCAAGTAATATTGTCTTGTACTGTACATTTGTAATTAAATCATAAAAAAAATTGTATCGAAGTTCGGGAAAAGCTGGGAAAAAACTGCTAGACTCGATTCCTGGACTATTTATAATATGTAAGTTAACCTACAAATTTATACGGAACCCTCGATGCGCGAGTTCGACTCGCACTTCACCGGTTTTTTCCCTTTCCTTTCCTTGATGAAATAACTATATGTGGGTGAAAGCGTCGGTAAGGGACGTACTGCGACTAAATAGGAGATGTATTAGCAAAGGGTAAGATAAAAAGTACCCAAAACCGGCGTGCGTGCATGCAACAACAAATGAATGTTGATGAAGCGAAAGAGATATGTCAGGATAGTGCAAATGACAGACGCAGGTCTCTGCCTATCCCTCCGGTACACAGGCGTAAGTTTATGCTATGTTTGCGTAGCGTACTTTAGTCATGCTATGTGCACAACTTTAGAGTTATCAATTGTTTCTAATTCAGTTTTCGTGCAAAATTATCGGTCACCCGTTGTTTGGAATAAAAATAATACAATTCCCTCAAAAAAGCTGCCGACAACCCTAGCTCAGACCCTTGTCAAAGAACCACAGGCAGGGCTGGTGCCTAGGCAGAGGTGAACAAAACACATCGTTAGTGGTAGCGTTTTTATCAGTACAGACTAAGCAGGGTTTTCTCTAAGCAAATAACTGACGTTACATCGTCTCTGAACTCTTGTTTTAGAGGTCCGTACCCAGAGTGCCTGTGGTTTTTTTAAATTTTTTTTTAGTACAGTGACAAAGTAATACAATATATTCCCTTCTGCCAAACTGTATCGCAGTTTAACGACAGACACTCCGTCCGGTCCAATCCTCTCCATCCGAAGGTTGTATATAAGACTATGTCGCCGGCTCCGGAGAACAAAGTGATAAACGCTATTATCATAGTTTTAATATTATTTTGCAATAATTCAAGATCCTGCTAATACACCTTAACAATTTTTTATGACTTTTCTTGTGTTTATTTAAGAACTTAGAAAAAAATGTTGTTTCATTTAACGATTTTTTGAACCTAACAATATCCCATAACGTTGCAAAATATTTTTGTTAACTACGCATAACAATCTACTATTATCTTAATATTCTAGTAAATAATGCCTACCGCGCCTATGACAAACGCACTATATCATTTTATTCTCGTAAAAAATTTGCTGAGCTCGTTTGCTAATGCGTTCTTAGCCAAACAATCGTACTGAACAACGAAGTATGTTGCCGTCTTTTTCTGCCGTATTTACCCAGAAAAAACGTGGACGTTACACGTACATTTTGTGAATAATAACGAGAATGAAATGATAATATTACATTATTGACATTGCTGGAGAGTTCGTAGATTGTAGAATATCATGACAGGACTATATTACAATATTCGTATGAATGAAGTTAAAACCAGAAAAAAATGATAATTGCATGTTAGCAACACATGTTATTGTAAAATGAAGTCTAATGTTTTATTTTCTGATTAAGTATCTCAAGTTTAGTGTAATCTTTTAACTAAGTAGGTATAGAGATAACACTAAAAATTAGCTATCATTTAAGCTAACTCCTAAGTTCCTACCTAGGGCCCAAAAGGAGTAGTCTCATTAAAGCAGTTTTTTAGTTTTCCTGTAAAGTTGTGTTTTTGCATTTATCTTTTTGTTTTCCGGAGCTGGTGATGTATCATTTAGATCTAATAGAAGAAAATATATGTTAATAAATATTGGTATGCAATAAAGCTTTTCCTATTATTTCCTATTTATCCAACGAATGCCAGTGGCATCCTATTGATAATCCTACGCTACGCCAGTTTGGCTGTCAACCGCAAAATCCGGAGTGGGTAGTTATCCTGTAATGTTTTATTGCGGGTTAATTATCCTGAAACTTCTCAATTTCACATTACAGAATACGCGTAGGTGTACATCATGGCAGATCAAACAGTTTAGTAACAGAGTCTCGTTGGCACGCTTTGGCTACAAAACTCTATTTTTTTGTCTAATGAAGTTAATAGGTTGAGAGGCAAGAAAGTTAGTTTTTTTCTACAAAAGTCGAGGCCTTCTATTAATGTTTTTCTCTATCTACGACGGATTAGGTAGTACCGTACCATTATTTTAATAATGCTGAATTATTTTCTTTGTCTAATTGTGTAACACTATCACATTGTAAAGCTTTAGCTTAATTCAAGTTCCGAAGAATTTTACTCGTAATAACCTATGAGTGAGTGAGTGCCGAAAATTGCGATTCGAAATTAAAACTATACTACTCCGTTCCACGAGTCGAACTAGGAGTTCGGGGACAAAATACTCGCATCTCATTGGTCAATGCGTGCGACTAGAGATACGCGAAATAATAAGCGAAGACGGTCTGCTTCATAGGGTAGGTTAGTGGCTATTGAAGGTCATGCGCAATTAACCAATGGGCAAACATGGACGAGGCAGCGGCTAACATAGTAACATAGTATATTGACATTCAGCAAACAGAATGTAAATTCATTACGTTGAAATAAATTATTGATTTCTGATTTCTGATTGATTTTTTTGGAGCTCTTTTCGTGGAATGGAGTTTAGCTGGGTGCATGTAATTTGGAGAAATTATTATTTTCGGTAACCATAACCCCTCTGCAAATATGTACAGGCTTTGAAGATAGAGGGGGTCGAAAAGGGCTCGAAGGGGTTCGTGTAAATATAAGCGCAGTCCGGGCCTGACGTGAACTTGGCTTAGCGAACTCTGTATCCCTAGATGTTAGGTAAATTATGAAATAAATTATTTATCCATCAACGTTAAGCCGTCTAAGCTTCTAGAAAACAAACAACATTTCATTCACAGCCAGTCAACTTAGTCCTTATTTCTGAAGAGGTAGAGTCGACGATTGCAGGTTCAAATGTGGGATTGATTTTGCCCGAGCTCGCTTTGATTATGTATGATGGTGTCTAGCTTCGTCTAAACGTCACTGTCTCGTGTTTGTCTATGTATATACGCAATACGCAAACATACATGAATCTATATTAATTCATGAGAGGATTTAGAGTAATATAAAGTCAAGTTTTCGGAAACAGTGTTATTGCTTACTACCGAGTTTCTGTGTGCCTAATATAACGATATCATCGGTTCAGAGGTAAAACTCATTTTGTGGCATAATTTCAGGCAAAATTTATTAAGTGCTAAATGAATTATACCTGCAAAGGGATTACAGAAGCTTTTGGAGTTAAAGACTTTTCACGTGACAGTTTGGTTATGGAGCACAATACGCACCTAGTGTATTTTTCTTGTCGTAGATTTTCTCTCATAGCTTGGTCCGTCAAAACGTTACTGTTTCGTGATTTTCTGTGAATGTACACTATTCGCAAACATACATTAATCTACTGTTCTTGAGAAATAGAAGCGAAGTTTTCGGAAGCAGTGATATCGATTTTTACCCAGTTCTGGTTACGTAATAGAATGGTTATACGAACGCGTACAATAAATTTGATTACCGTTTTTACGATAGAGTAAAAACAAAAAAAAAATCTTGGCCTTCATTATTTTTTTACTTTTTTTTAATTTTGATGGAAAATTCACCATTGCAACACAAATTCTATCAAAATTTCAACTGACTTTTTTCTCTTTAACCGTAATAGGTTACAGGATAGATTACGAGAAAAAAGCCTGTAAATGTCAGACAGATTGACAGACAGACGGACGGGCGGACGGATGGACGGACATACGGATATCGTAGACCTTGACGTTGGGTCCGTTTAGAATACCTAAGGTTCGTGCCATCTTTGCGACGACTGACGGTATAGGTAGGTACTTACTTTATGAACGCAATACTAAATGTAAACTTTGGCAAATGCTTACTCCAAAAGTATTGTAGTGATAGGTAGCTCGGTTCCTGATCTACCAAGCAGATTATCGATTAGGCTTTCATATCAAACACATATGGCTATTGTTAACGATTTAATAATAATGGTATCAATTTGAAGCGTCACTATTTGCTTACCCAACATAGGTATTCATCAATCTCAATGTCTATGAATCAATCAATCAGCAATTAACTCGTCCACTGCTGGACATAGGCCTCCCCCAAAGCATGTGACTTCCTTCTGTCCTCGACGATCCTCATCCAATGTGCGTCATTTAATGAATTAATCCCAATGTGCGTTAGGAAATTGAATCTACAACTTGAATAATAACCCTTTCAACAGTATCTTCAACAGGACGTGGTACTCTGTACTTGACAAATCAGTACTGTAGGTACGTATTTAACAGGGTATGAAACATGAGGTTTGTAGAGATAGGAATTCGTCACGATCGTTGCAGAAATCAGAAATCAAAAAGGCAAGTTGCAAACCTTAGTCTCGGCCTAGGATTCGACTTGCTGAAAAAGACTTCTTCTTCGATATACTTACAGGTGTTAAAATGTGTCTTGTTGGGCCACGCCGAGTGTAGGGTTCCGTAAAGGGAGGGGTTTTTTACTTGCTGTACAGAACTAACAACTTCATGAAAGCTATTTTCGATGGAATTTGCTCGAAGTTTTCCTTTTATAAGTTGGTCGCCCATTATTACTCTTTAACTTGTAAAGCCTACTTAGCCGTGATAGTTTTCCTTTTGACTTCATTATATGTTCTACTGCCCTAAATGATTTCCGTCTCTTTTCTTTCAAATTTTATTTTTATTATAAAAAAACCGGAAACCTGAGTGTTTGAGGAGTTCACACACCTCAGCGCTTGAAATTGCTAAAACGCGGTGGGCACGCGTGGTGATTAAGCCCATACGCTCTCTCTGAGAGAAGGCCTGTCCCACTGGAGGGGGACGTATATAGGATCTGAGCTAGGCCGCGGACAGACAGACGGACGGACATGGCGAAACTATAACGTTTCCTTGTTGACTACGGTTCCCTAAAAAGTCTGTTAAACTCTACTGAAATCAAATTTTATAAAGAAAACTGAGTAAACTATGGATAAACATCCAGAGAAAGGAAAAAAAAAACCAGTAGATATTATTACATAGCTCACCCTATAATTTTCAAAAGTTCAACGACATCTTCGTCTTGGCACCTGTTCGGCGGCGACCACCACTTTCCAAAGTCTTCGTACACGGTTGTCTGCCTTACCAAAGCCTCATCGTTTAACATCGCGCAGAACCTGACGATATATAGATACTTAAATAGATCGCCGTGCAGTTGACAGCTCGACCTTTCCATTTTTATTGCAATGTCATCTGTAACGGAACTGAGAAGAGTGCATGCATGTAAAAGACGATGACTCTATTGTCGACGGTAGTTTGGACTGCGAGAGCACGTTTCTTATGGTGCAACTAGTTGTGCCAGCGACTATGTTTGCAGGGGATTCAGTTAGCAAGTATCTATACTAGTCTAATGGACTACCAGGCAGAGATCGTAGGTTGGATTCCCACTGGGGGTCGGCCACTTTGATTTGATGTACTCAGTCTGGGTCATTATCCATGTTTTTGATGTCCTTGTGTTATGTTTTTGATGCAATAAATATGAAGACGAAAAAACACAGATTTCAGTTCTGGTATTTGTTTCATTGGCTGGATTCAAAGACTATTATTATTTGTCTTCTAACTACCAGAGAATTTATTTTACCTAATGCGTAACAATCAAACCTGCAATAGTCGTTGGTCTCCACACTGTCACGCCTAAGGTGAAAGGAATAGTGGTTTCTCCATCTGAAGAACTGCTCGTAGTCCTTTGGGTGCTTGATTAACTGCGTAATTTTCTCCGCTAGTCCTTCAACTCCAAGCTGTTTTGCATTCAAATAACTTCCGTCTGGCATAAACCTGCAATACAAACCTACATATGAGGCCAAAAATTCTGCCTTACCTGGGTGTAAACCAAGAGGAAACAAAATAAACGGGATTTACATACAAGGCCAAAAGACATACCATAGATGGGCATGAACGTAATAAGGAAAACAAAGTGAACGAGAAGGAAATGCTTTTAAAAGGTACCTTGAATAGTTAGCGCCCCCGTAGACTACAGGTACGGCGTTATTTCGGAAAGCAGTCAAAATCTTTTCAGTCACATAATCTTCGCTAAATGTTTTCTCAAACGCTAGGTAGAAGTAGTAGTTTTCCTTGATGGTTTTCGCTGGAATACCTTCAACGGGATACTGTTTGCCACTACACTTCCCGTAGACGTCGAGACCCATGTCGTATTGCTGGTCTAATTTTGCTGCAAGAGTCCTTGCAAAATCTTCCCGGTGACTCATAGTATCACAGTGCGATACAAGCCAAATGGCAGCATCTGTCTTACTCATCAGCGCGTTTTTCAACTTTTCGCTCACCGGATCCATGGCTTTATGTTTAATCCAGTGCATCTCTACATCCGGACCTACGACTTGACCCTTAAGCCTAGCCACTAAATGCCCCAATTTAATGTCAGAATCCAGTCTATACGTCCAAGTCCAGTTGAAGAAGTTTTTATATTTCCCAGCGCATATAGGATACTCGTAAGCTGGCTCAAAGCTTACAAACACATATTTCTGACGAGGTGACCGCTTCAGCGGCAGCTCCCTTTTCAGGTAAAAGAATATTTCTGGGCCGTTGAAGATAAGCGCGTCAAACTTGGAGTGGTCAGGCAAGAGAGATCGGTTACCAGTTACGTAGCAGTTTCTATGAGGACATTTTTGCTCTATAAATCCCTTCTGCCCCTCTCCCATGTACATTTGGGGCAAATTTCTGGGGTCGGTCCACATGAGAATATACTTCATCGTATCTAACGGTATCTCTGTGTTTGTTTTCTGTTCGATGTAGAATCTGGTGCTATTTTTCTGATGCTGCAATTTTAATTTTGGGCGTAGTAAAATGGATTCCTTTACGTACACGTGCATAAGGCCGAACAAAAATAATAAAGTTATGGAAATTATTCTGGCGTTCCGCGCAATTTTAAGTCTCATTCCAAGTTTGGAAATATTAGATATACTTAAGATTTATTTGGTTTCCTAGCTTTAATTTTTTATAGGATTCTATTCTAACATTTGTATAAGTATTTCATCTTTTTTCAGTATCAATAGTAAAAATCCTAGGAAAAGTAACACAATATCCCATGCAAAATAACGATGACAAAAATAAACAGAGAGTACAGATTATCTTACACTGACAGATAAACGACAGACAAAATTACAAACGACAAATAATTTAAGACTTAAAGAATTCGATCACTGACCTCTAAACAGACTAGAGTGTGGTAAACGAAAGCGTGACCTGGAATTTTGTTTAAACTCTTTACATGTCACCACTATTAGTCGTCGAAATGTAAGAAGCCCGTTTCGACAGCTACACAAAAATGCATTTTTCTTTGGATTTATTCGAACAAATACATAAAAAGACACATACTCTGGCATATTATTTAACGCTCGAAAGAAAAAAGAGATTTTGTAGCCCGAAAAGTGACTCATAGTTTGGATTTTTAATGTTTTTGATCTCAAACTAGGTTAGATTCTATTGTTTTTGTAGCTGTCAAAACGGGCTTCTTATATTTTGACGACTTTAAATGACTGTCAGTGCCACAGAACAACAATTAATGCTAGCGTACAACTTTACTGTTTTCATTGTGACTTTATGATTTTGATACTTGTTGGCTGAATATTCATATTTACTGTGCAGATAATATGTACTGTACAAAGAGTGTAAGAAACGGTATGAGATTTTTGTTTAAATAAATTGTATGTGCATAACAGACCATAAGTAACGCATAGATTTTTAGTTGACTTCAGATTTGTGCAGAAACCAACTAAACACCTTAACCGCAGTATAAAATATAAAGACATTATGAACACGTATCAAATCTTTTTTTCCTAGTATAGCTGATGATACCATATGAATATTTTTTTAATTTTCGCCAATTAATAGGGTTACGCTTTCTTTTTCCAGACTCCACAATGTGGGGCTGCTGAATTGGCAAATACAGCCAGTTAACGAAAACAAACAATGATAATAATGGCTTTAACACAATACGATCACTTGTCCTGGTCCCAAACTAGGATAATCTGGCCTATGGTAACCAGACAAGGACATCCCAAACATGGAAATATACCCAGACTGAGGCCATGTGCACAAATGTACGGGGGCCCAGTGGGAGTCAAACCCACGACCTCCGGCCAGGTAATCAGACATGATACCACTAGACCAACGAGGGTGTATAATATTAATAAAGAAATCACAATTTCTTACTTCTATTTTCTACTACAGAACACAACCAAGATTTTTTTTTCTGTGAACAAAAAGCAGGGGGACAATGAGGTTTGGTCTTATGTAAACAGAAGAAACGAACTAATGTGACTGCAGCACCTGTGATAGCTGTCACGCTGGGCCTCACGCAGGCCAACTGATTGTTTATTTCATTTCATGCAGCCGTTACCAACATGGAAACATACTGCTCAAAGAAATAATTAAAATACGGAAAGCGATAATAATGTCGTAATAGATTAATGTTAATGGGTATAAAGAAGATGATTGTGTCGAGTATTCAACACATTCACGAGTAATATTTTTATGTTGGAAAGTCAGTTAATTAAGTTAAAACCTTTTTCGAAAAGAATAACTGTAGTGTCCTTGTTAGCTTCTTTTGAAACTAACAACTTTGACGTTCATTAAGTAAACACTTTTTAGGTTTCGGTACCTCAAAAGGAAAAACGGAACCCTTATAGGATCACTTTGTTGTTCTTCCGTTCCTCCGTCCTTCCGTCCGTTCGTAGGTTCCGTACCATTATCTTATACAACATTACACACAAAGATCGAGAAAAAATGGCAAAATCATGTTTGTTGTATGGGAGCCCCCCTTAAATATTTATTTTATTTTTATTTAAATATTTATTTTTGAAGCGAACATAGAACTAAATATTCTGTGAATATTTCAAGCGTTTACCTGTTGTCGTTATTAACATCGGGCAAAAAACTAAGTTGGTTGTATGGGAGCCCCCCTTAAATATTTATTTTATTCTGTTTATTTATTAATTATTTATTTAAGGAGAAAAAAACAGAATTGACAAACTTATAGGATAAAAAATATTAGAGTCAATTTGCCTATATAGTACATTTTGCCAATTCCTCAACATTTCACACAGATATATTTGTTGTTATAACGGCAACAGAAATACATCATCTGTGAAAATTTCAACGGACAGACAGACAGACGGACAGTGAAGTTTGGCACCCTCTGGGTACGGAACCCTAAAAATGGCGAGCGACAGAGTATTATTATGCAAAGCGGCTATTATGGCCGAGGTAAGCCGGTTAGCATTCCGGGTTGTTTCGATAAAATGTATGGAGAACTCGAAGTGCCTGACATTATGAGTGTAGCAACTTTGGATTTGGTGGAGGTTGTAAAATAGTCTTTGAATTTCGGGAAAAGCTCGGGAAAAACTGCAAGACTCGATTCCTGAATACATTAATATTTAATAAAAAAAATTAAATAACAAAAATTAAACTACAGCACTAAAAAGTTAGAGATTACTTAGAGAAAGTTGATTAGAATTATGTATACATGTACGTATTGTACAAGTATAATTTCGAGTCGGTGCCCAAAATACCTATATGTGCTGGTCATGAAACTGGGCACCGACTTCAAATTATACTTCTGCAATAACTACGTGTATACATCATCATCATCATCAACCCATTATGTCCCCACCGAGAGGCACAGGTCTCTTCCCTGAGGAAGGTATAGGCCATACTCCACCACGGGGGCCAAGTCCGGATTGGTGGAGGCTTGTAGACTAGTGGCTCGTCTACTGTCAGAAGTTGTCAAGCCGCCCTAAGGCCTCTGACTTGGCTTAACGACTGCCATCTATCGACGGCAGCCGGCACCAACAGCTTAACGTGCCTTGCGAAGCACGGAACCGCTCGGAAAAATGCCACTAGCGTTAGGCATAGACGGCGACCCATCCATGCACTGAACGCGCCCTGTGTTGCTTAACCTTCGTGATCGTTTAAGATCACTCAGGCAGCCGGGGCTACGAGCGATTCGGCAGCCGGGGCTACGAGCGATTGTATACATACTTCTAATTATTTAAATTATTTCTAACTTTTTAGTGCTGTAGTGTTTCGAAGTCGGTTTTTACATTTTTCAATTTTTAGTGGGGGAGCTGGAGAAAATAAACAAGTCCATTATAATCATAATTTACCCTACTTAATTCATTGCTTTAAAATTTGATGTTCTCAATTTCCATCTCCTAAAGTCTTCACCAGAACATCACCAAATGAACTTGGGACTACTTATACGCTATTTTATGAAACATACGGATATTACTAAAGGATGGGCCTCTTCGGTCTTATTTACTGCTGTCCATTGAGGAGTTCCGTTCTCCATCTCTGAAAGTCTTCATCAGATCTTCACCAAATTAAAATGGGACCAATGTGACTTATATCTTCGAATAAAAAAAGACTCGTCGAAATCGGTTAAGATTTGACGGAGTTATACGAAAAAATAGCAAAAAAAAAATATTCCCGTCGAATTGATAACCTCCTCCCTTTTTGAAGTCGGTTAAAAATATGTATTGTTTATAGCTAGACAAAAGCTGAATCAAATGAAATAAGGACTGAGGGATGAACTAACCCCGATGCCAGATCACAGGGGACTCCTGACGTTTGCGATAGCAATTAGTATAGAATTTGACTGTCACTCCCATGACTGACTCGTCATTGGCAGAAGTAGTCGTCCACAACAGGACCGATTCGAGTTGCCATTAAAAAAAAAATTGAATTTGACAGTTAGGTACATGATTGGAATCGTTCAGGATTTGGTGCTCAGGGAGACGATTCTCACTTCATTAGCAAATAATTCGTATACGACTTATGAGAGAATACTGCGACAAATGTCGGGCAAGTTCAGATGACAAGCGCTCAACGCGCGTCGAACGCGCGCTAGCTTTTTGTATAGTGTTCATATGACACGCGTTAACTCAGGCGATGAACGTGCGTTACCACAGCCGCCTTGGTTCAGTCAGTTCACTGACTTCGTCGAAGATGGACATAGAGACAGTTTTAGCTGTGATTTTATACCGACGGCAGAAACAACGCAACAGAAGACGAAGACGAAGTCCACCCAATTTTGTCTCACAGGCTGACTGGCTGGCCTTCCGTATTAAAAGCTTCCATTTCCATTTCGGAGTATTCTGGACGGACTGAACCCTAAAAGGCGTCTATCCGCGTCAAAAACGCGCGTTCAACTGAACGGTAACATAGAAAACCAATGATCTCAAAGCGCGCGTTAACGCGCGTTGAAAACAGTCGAGCGCTAGCGCAGCGTTCGACGCGCGCTTTATTAAAACGCGCGTTAGCATGTGTACGGCCCGAACAAAATGTATGTAGTTGTAAACGCGCGTTTCCAAAACGCGCGTTGAGCGTTTGTCATGAGAACCTAGCCTAATCCTTCGAATATTTTGCGTATACGCTAGAACTGTCATATTGTGCGGTGCATAGTGAAACTGATGTGCAAATCACAGATTAAGGAGATAAGGGTCGTACAGCTGCTGTGAAGAGACTGAACAGAAAACAATCGTTTAGTAAAATTAATGGAGAAAATCTTTTATATTACACGCGGCTTTGACAGGTATGAAGGGTAACGTTTTTATAAACCGATGAAATCCGCACATTGTCCTAGGTGATTACCTACCATAAAAGACTCGATCGCCCTGAGGTCACGTCTACCTTACAATAATGTTAAAATATGGCCTTTGAAAGCGGCTGGTATGATGATGTGCCATAAATCAGGGAATTTCAGACCTTTCTTTGCAACCCCGTGAATGGACTACGTAATCACTAAGTACCTACGGAGTCGAAGTGTAAAGCCCGAAAGGTAAATCATTCTCTTTATAGCTTCATAGTGCTCTAGGGAAATGTACCTGTTGGGTTGTCCATACCACATTCAGGCGATCGACTGGAGAGATAGCCTGGTAGTCGGTAATAATACCTACTTGGTGGATAATAATAATAACACGCACGACACAATCACAGGTCCCAAACTAGGATACCCTGTGCTATGGTAACCAGGCAAGGATACCACAAACATGGAAACACAACCAGACTGAGGCCATTTGTTCAAATGTACGGCGGCCCCCAGTGGGATTCGAACCCACGACCTCTATCTTGGTAGTAAGCGTCTTAACGGCTAGTCCAACGAAGCAGTCATTGGTGGTGGGTGTAATTACTGTATAGAGTTATTTTCCTGAACGGTACTCCCCAGATTTAAAGTTGACAGAAGCCGACGATATCGTGAAAGCAGCTGGGAAACATTGGACGAGACTAGCAAAGGACCGGATTGGTTGGCGTGAAATATGAGAGGCCTATGTCCTGTTTATGAGTCGATGAGATAGATAGATTTTTAATGTACGAGAAACAGTTTTTTTATACTCTTTGACCAAGTGATAGCTAGCAATCTAGTGTTAAGTAGAATGAAATATTATATTAGTGTCAGAGACACCGGGGGTAAGAGTGCTAATCTATCAGGGGCCTAATTATGTGGACCAAATCCTGTCCAAATCCTGACGTTTTTTGTATGTAATAACTAATAAGTATGGAATTTGATAGTCAGACGATTGAATTCGCGCAGGATTTGGTGCGCGTAATATAGGTGCAGGGCACACTAAACAGAGCCACTGACCAATCCCGATTGGCACATTGAACGATGAACCATTCGTTCACATACGTTCGTTCATTTGCTTTGGTCTGTACCCGCCATAATAAAATCAATTGCCACAATAATTCAATATAAAAAAATATGTCCACACAACAGAGTTCATTTGTTCTGTGTCCTTAACTTTTAGATCTAAAAGTACAATAAGTTTCCAATCCAATCTATGGGCCTACACTACAGATCAACCTATACATCTTCGTTGCAAAGTCACCCATAACTTAACCGAGTAGAATGCACGCGTGTAAAGGTTGATATGCTGCCGACTCTACGAAGGATCCGTACTGTATATAGGCTTCCCTCGAGGTAGCCTCTTCTTTCCGTCCTTGGTCATCTTCATTCAGCTGCCACATAAAACGGATGAAACTCATCAAGCCTTACCCACTCTAATGAGCCGTTTTCAGCACAAATTCACAAAGCAATTCATAGATGGCGCTTACCGCGAACCGAAATTAAATGAATCTGCGCTAAGCAACCATTTGACCGACGTGTCCTTGTTCTTGTATGTGAACGCTTATAAGCGCCATCTATGAAATACTTTGTAAATTTGTGCTGAAAACGGCTCACTGATACCCATTTAAATATTCAACGACTTTTAGAAAGCTTAGGCTTAGATCCATTAGTAGCTTAAATTTTCGATAAGTTCCCGTTTGTTTTAAAGCACAGCAATAAAGACGTTTTAGGCTGTTTAGCTACACTTATAGAATGTTGCAGAAAGGTGCGGTGAAATCGATACAAAGAAAACGAAACATTTTGATAGTAACTCCGATCGAAAACAAATAGGTATTAGTTCATAACTCTAAGAATAATAACGTCGTTCATATTGCAAAATGTCACATGTTAAAAAATACGATTTTTGTTTTTTCGTCGAAATAGTATGAAAATTAGTAAATTAAGCCGTAATATTAGGGGTTAAAGTATGAAATTGCCGTTTTATTGCAATAGGTTCGCAGTATCCATCTTTCTTGTCTAAATTGAATAACAAAAACAATTGAAAGACGATATTCAAATGTTTCAAATTTTTTAAAAAAAGAACATCATAGAAACCATTTGAAAAAAGTTTCATTCGAAAACCTCAAACCATGAAGATTCTATGTCAATTCAAAGAACCTATTGCAATAAAACGGCAATTTCATACTTTAACCCCTATTATATACCTAATCAGACCGAAAATTACGATGTCTTGCACGTGTAACAACATTTTTTTTAATACAATTTCGATGAAAAGACAAAAGTCGTATTTTTTTACATGTCCCAATTTTGCAATATGAACGACGATACGTAACTTAGAAAATTAAGTGGGATTCGAACCTAGATTTTCGCGAATGTGAAGCTACACCGCACAATCCATTCATGATTAATTTATTACATAGACACAAACACAGACAGAACCAGTGATGTGAAAGCGAATAGACTCAAAGGTTCCGCGGTTTCGTTTGTTGTGAATATTGACGTCATAACGTAAGATTAGCGTGAACTTTGGCTCGCGGTGAACTTACTCGTCTGCAGTCAAATTGGCCTGGAAACGCAAAATAACTAGACCCAGAAGCTCGTATACGATTGAAAGAATACTATTATTATTATTACTATTATTCATTAATACACTATGGGCCTCCTAAGAAAGCTCAAGGTCACGCAACGAGCTATGGAAAGGGCTATGCTCGGAATTTCTCTACGAGATCGAATCAGAAATGATGGGATCCGTAGACGAACGAAAGTTATCGACATAGCCCAACGGATTAGTAAGTTGAAGTGGCAGTGGGCGGGGCACATAGCACGCAGAACTGATGGCCGATGGGGCCAAAAAGTTCTCGAATGGAGACCATATATCGGCAAGCGCAGCGTGAGACGACCAGCCACAATATGGACACATGACCTCATCGAAGTGGCAGGAAGACGCTGGATGAAAGCCGCTCCCAGCCGGTCTTTTCGGAAATCCATGGAGGAGGCCTATGTCCAGCAGTGGACTTCTTGTGGCTGAATGATGATGATGATGATTAATACACAAGCAGCTTTAGGCTGATGCGTGTATACCACATTCGTGCACTTTTAAAATGTTTATCAAGTGTAGTGCATCTGCATACCATGCGAGAGGTCCCGGGTTCGAATCCCGGCTGGGGACAAGAAAAAAAACCCAGGTCTTGGATGTTTACATGTTTGTGATGTCGTTGTTTCTGGTTCCCACAGCACAGGGTAACCTAGTGTATGTATGTATGTGCCTGTATGTAAATGTTTATGTTATGTTTATGTATTTCAAATGAGTTCACTGCAAGAGCACTAATTATCTAGTTATTTTCGTTAACGTCTACCTTTTTATTTTGGTCTCTACCTAGTTCATTAACAAAAGAACAGACTTGAATTTTACAAATCGTGACCGGTGATCTCATTTTTTAAGTACATTTCTGAATTTATGGTAGCAACAATGGTCCGTATTTCTAAAGCACTCTTACTACTGAGATCGCTCTTGAGTGCGTTATAAAGTTGTTGTTTTCTTTCAAACAGTAAATTGACATGGGCGCTCTAGCGAGTGTGCGAGTAGCGAGTTTCCGTGTGGTGCCGGATTAAGAATAGCGTTACTCCATTCTCTACCGCGGATGTCGTAGAAGGCGACTAACGAAATCAATTACCAGGAGACGGGCAGCAGCGTCTTCCTGAGATTCCAACCGCATATTGCGATCGCCAACCCGCCTGCCAAGAATGGCGATTATCGCAAAACCCCTCATGGTTATGAAAACCACGAAGGAGGCCTATGTCATGCAGTGGGCGTTAAATAGCTGATGATGATGACTCTAGCGAAAGCGATCTCAGAGGTGCTTACCTAGCGGGAATCGTTGTGAAAATAAGATAAGATAAAAATATTACCTTCATAAGTTTATGAGATGTTCGTATACATTTGGCTTTGGGTACTTGTGATGTGGAGATCAAACAAATAAACCTAATACTTATCTCTGAGAGAAGATTTTTCAGTGGCACGTAGGTAAGAATAGAGCTTTCTTATTATCTACCACACACAGCGAACTCTGAAGATTGATTCAATACTGTTAGATAACGCTCATCATAAGCAAACCATTGCGATCCACTCCCATTTGCCTTTCTTTACGTCGTCACTCAAGGTCTCATCTAGCGCACCCAAAAGTTCTGACTATCAGGGATCTATTTCACACAACTACAATTCATGGTTTACTATAACAATAATAAACATTGGCCTTCTTTGCATCTACGTAATGAGATGATTTATACAGCGTCCAGTGGCACCTTCACTCCCACTAGATAGGTGAAGAGACCACTCGGATGCTGCAGTGCCTGGGGCATTGTTTTATACGGAGTAGGCTTGCCCAGTACCTATACCATCCTGACAGCTTAGTCGGCCTAGCCCACAGGAAAGGCAAAGACAATACGTGCGGAGCCAACCAAGCCGCGGCTTTCCTCACGATGTTTTCTTTCACAGTTAGCGTGTGGTATTGCGACTACAATTTCGCAGATGTACATCAATTATAAACGTATTAATAATAATAATAATAATAAACCGTGAATTGTAGTTTTATGAAATGCGGCTCAGGCATTGCAGGCAAGATAACTGCACCATCCCTTTTGTAAGTAAACTAAATTTAAAATTTTTGAAATAAAAAGTAAAAACCGACTTCAAAACACGACTGCACTAAAAAGTTAGAAATAATTTGAAACAATACCTTTAAATTAGAAGTATGTAGTAGGAGAATCGCTCGTAGCCCCGGCTGCCTGAGTGATCTTAAAACGATCACGAAGATTAAGCAACACAGGGCGCGTTCAGTGCATGGACGGGTCGCCGTCTATGCCTAACGCTAGTGGCATTTTTCCGAGCGGTTCCGTGCTTCGCAAGGCACGTTAAGCTGTTGGTGCCGGCTGTCGTCGATAGATGGCAGTCGTTAAGCCAAGTCAGAGGCCTTAGGGCTATGGGCACCGACTACAAAGTGTAATTTGTAGTCGGTGCCCAGTTTCATGACCAGGACATATTTTGGCCACTGACTACAAATTATACTTTCACAATACCTACATATATCATCATCATCAACCCATTATGTCCCCACCGAGGGGCACGGGTCTCTTCCCTGAGGAAGGTATAGGCCATACTCCACCACGGGGGCCAAGTCCGGATTGGTGGAGGCTTGTAGACTAGTGGCTTGTCTACTGTCAGAAGTTGTCAAGCCGCCCTAAGGCCTCTGACTTGGCTTAACGACTGCCATCTATCGACGGCAGCCGGCTCCAACAGCTTAACGTGCCTTGCGAAGCATGGAACCGCTCGGAAAAATGCCACTAGCGTTAGGCATAGACGGCGACCCATCCATGCACTGAACGCGCCCTGTGTTGCTTAACCTTCGTGATCGTTTTTAAGATCACTCAGGCAGCCGGGGCTACGAGCGATTAATTATTGAGCTTTATTTGCCTTCTTCCGCTCTCTGTTTTATCATTCAGAACCTGTCTTAGGCTGGCTGGAAGAAATTTCTTTTGAAATAAGTCCGCCTTTTTTCACCTACACTTACCAGTGCTTTAGTTTTCTTTTTTAATTTTTATGCAAGAGTAACAAACATATTTCATTTTAATTTTAGAATATTTTGATCTCACTAACATACCTACTTAGTTTGATTATTAAATATAATTTTACTAACCTATGGATTGTTTTATCCCAAATAAAGTGATACAATACATTACAATTATTTTAAGCAGTGTGTGAGTACGATGCATGAAAGAACTCGCTCCATAGGAGACCAGTACCTACCTATGTACTTCTGACAAACACTGGTAAACGTTGGCACTGGCAAACTAAAACAATCAGCGAGAGCTCGCTGGTTGGCAAATCCTTACACTACGGTTTGAACCTCATTTACTACCGATAGACTAAAAAGAAGATTTATTTATTTATTTAATACGGAGATATTACAGAAACATGCCACTTATTCTAAACTTAGATGATAAAAATATGTACTAGGCATGCATCCAAAAACATATCTCACTAAGAACTTTATTATGAGTAAGTTTAAGGTGAGGGCGTGTATTGAGTAATTCATGAAGAGTACATGAATTATTTTACAGCAATAATATGTGACACTACTTATAGAAACTAAATTAAAATTTAATGAACGTTCATATGGGGTCCTGAAGTAAGTGCACAACACAATATTTAAGTCTTCCGGTTTCTTCCACACCAGCAAACGGCCAATATCAACACCATATTGTATCACTTATAGGCCACGGTACAAACAAAAAAAGAAATATTTATAAAAAGTCGATTCCACTAAAAAACTGTTAAGACGGAGTTAAAGCCAGTTTGTGGCACGATTTCCTCTCATAAACCGGCTTTAACTCCGTCTTAAGAGTGTTTTAGTGCAATCGCATTTTTGTAGATGAGACTGTTAATCTGTAAGTATTTATTTTGTGCCAAAACCGTCTACCACAATGGAAATGAGTTGGAGCCAGAGATAGCCTGGGAGCTGACGAGTTAGAAAAGCACTTCATTCATGTTGTAAACAGGCTGGAATATCATCATCATCATCATCAGCCATTTGACGCCCACTGCAGGACATAGGCCTCCCTTATGGTTTGCAAGCTTCTCGGTCTTGTGCCGACGCGGATCCAGCAGCTCTCCGCCACCGTAACCAGGTCATCAGACCATCTGGTGGGGGGCCTGCCCATGGTGCGTTGTCCAGTCCGCAGTCGCCAGGTCAGAACTTTTCTGCCCCAATGGTCATCAGTTCTCCGAGCTATGTGCCCCGCCCACTGCCACTTCAACGGCGCAATTATTCGAGCTATATTAGTAACTCGGGTTCTTCTGCGGATCTCTTCATTCCTGATTCGATCACGCATTAAACTCCTAACAGGCTTACAACGTAGTCCGACCACTAAATAGGAGAGGATTCCATAAAATAGGAACGACAATGTAGCACCTAAATTACAGATTTTTTTGTTTCTGATTTATACTTTACTAGCAGTGCCCGCGGCTTCGGTCGTGTGGAATTCAGTTTGTGATTATAAGAGTATAAAAAAATACAATTTTTACAAGCTAAATGAAATTAAAATTGGAAAAAAATGTATTTGTCTTACCTCACATAAAAAATATAATCATATAATTTATTCTAGGCTTAGGAAATTGATAAAACGGAGTTTGCTCAGCATAAACAATACAAGAGTACAATGTTTGTTTTCCTTTTTTGTGTACAATAAAATGTCCCCTATTTAGTAACAATTTTAATACTCTCCTAAACTATACTCGTCATCATCATCATCAGCCATTTGACGCTCACTGCAGGACATAGGCCTCCTTTGTGGTTTTCAAAACCATGAGGGGTTTTGCCATACTCGCCATGCTTGGCAGGCGGGTTGGCGATCGCCTAAACTATACTACTGAAAATTAAAGTAAATAATCATTTTAATTATTCAAATAAGTAAAAGTGTCCATTGAAGAGATCTCGTATCCATGTTCTCATCCCAGCACCGGACCCTGGTGACCAATTTTCAGCAAAATCACCAAACTTAACCAAATAAGCTGAAACTCGAAGAGTCTGCATCCTATCAGTTGAGAAGATTTAGTATTTGCCTCCTACATTGTTCTAATGCTCCTTGTAGTTCGATTGTCACGTCATCAGGCCCGTCAGGTGGCGACGCTTCCGTTAAGCCGTGGTGGGTTAGGCTTTCGGCGTTAGGAGGATACCCAGGTGCCGGCTTTATGAACCCCGTCTTTGGCTTCGTCGCATGGGGTGTTACAGCTTGTCATTCGCATTTTGAAAGTTGATGTTGGCGGGTTCAGGGTTCCTCATGCGGCAGATGCTTTATTGCTATAGCAAACTGTGTGTCCTGAGATCACAAAGTAGAGCAGCCAAAATAAAAAATACATAAAAATTAAAAAAATGTTTATTTGCGCAAATAAAGGTACATAAGCATGAAGGAAAGCCAGCGCGCTTGGGCAACCCTGAAGACCCTCCTGAATCGTAGGTATGACCATCATTCCGGGGCAAATCCGATGCAGAGGAAACACGGCTCGTTTTAGAAAATCCGATTACGATGACCGTAGCATAGTTCGCCACGATCGCAAGCCCTAAAGATACCAAGTTTATCATTCAGCCACAAGACAAGGCAAAACTCACAAACCAGAATATATGTTGAGTTTCGCCTTACCACCTCCTGGCCTACCGGAAACAGACACATCTCGGTACCGACACGTACAAACATTTGCCGCCATCTTTCAGCAAACATATCACGACTGTGTAGGCTTCTGACAGGCTAATGATGATTCTCAAGGGGGGTAATGAGGGAAATTCCCGGAATTAAGGCAGTGAAGCCAGCGAGACACACGGTTAGTGTAATAAAATGTTGCTAGGTAGGGTATGTACGCCATAATGCCCGTATTGACTTCATACTATCATAGATTTATTATCTTATTGTCAAAGATCCCAAAACGGCTTGCGTGCCTGCAACGACTAATGAATGTTGATGAAGCGAAAGAGATCTGTGAGGATCGTGGCAGGTGGCAGACCCTAGTCTCTCTACAGACGTGAGCTTATGTTATGTTATCCGATATGTTGGTACGAATCTGGTTTTTCTAACTTTGCCTATTGACTCTACGGATTAATTCGGTCGATTAAGCTAAGCCTTTGTATCTAAAAAAAACCGAACAAGTTCGAGTCGGTCTCGCCTACCGGTTCCGTACTATCGTCTCGCAGTTTTTCCAAGCTTCTCCCGAACTACAAAGTCATTTTTTTATGATTTAATTACAAATGTATAGTTTTCAGAGTTTCCCTGTACTTGTAGTATAAGACGATATTACTTGCCAAAATTCATAGTTCTAGGTCAACGGAAAGTACCCTATAAATTTTAATTCCCTTGAGATTGTCGAAATATGCGTTTCTTGTGGCATAAACGGCCGTAACTTATTTTTACGTTAAAGAAGTTTAATTTTTTCACGGCTTCAAGGGACTGTAGATTTGAGTATATAATTTCAACTTCATATTTCTACGCGTTCCTGACATAAGGGTCCTAAAAGACAGACAGACGGACAGACCACAAAGTGATCCGGACAACAGTTTTTTCCCACACTAAACCCACGCTACAGTGCCTGAGACATATTTTTAGGGTTCCGTACCTCAAAAGGAAAAACGGAAACCTATAAGGGTATAAATATGTCTCGAGCACTGTAGCGTGGGTTTAGTGTAGGAAAAAACTGCCATTAGGTATACTTACCTCTTACTTATACGATATAAGCTCTTACTTATACGATATTATTGGCAAAATGTTAAATGTTGCTAATATTCAGTCCCTTTCAAAGTTTGAGTTAAAAAAAAAGTTAAAAGAGCTGCTACTTAACCTGGATTACGACCAAACAGAGATGCTGCTGCACTGGTAAACTCACACAGTAACACGTTCACGCGCGCACACACTCACTCACACTCACACGCACACACACACACACACACTCTTTCTCACACACACACACACACACACACACACACACACACACACACACACACACACACACACACACACACACACACACACATTCATCATTCCCCAACTTATAACTTAAAACATAAACACACATACACCCATTTCTTTCCTGTATTTTTCCTGTATTTAACATTAAGAAATAATGTCACTGCAGTTTATTTTCATATGTATTGCGCTTAAAGGCCGTCCACTGCTGTTCAGAGGATCACTGGCTCCCATAATACAGATTACCCATAACACGAACGTGCTAGACTTATAAACTTAGTAGTTACTAGAAATATAAACTACGTAAATATAGCAGTTACAAACTAACTTGGGCCACTTAGTTACGTAAACTTGTTATATAGAATCTAAAGTTGCTGTCAGCTAGCCAAGGTCACATTTTCAAGCAATAAGGGATCAATATGGACGCATCAATTTGATGATTGATTTTACACTTTGGCCAATGCATGTGCCAAGCGATGGCCAATATTCTTGCCCAATACTTAGAAGGGCCCTTGGATGAAGCGTCAATACTAAAATGTCCAGGTATCCTCATCTCAGGCGAAAATCATAATATGAAATGCAAAGTATTGTATTGTATTTAAAGATTTTATTAAAGAAGAAAATAAAAAAATAGGTTGACAGATTTGCCAAACTGCGCAGCAGTTTATCGGGAGTTATTGACTTCTGTAAGTGGCATTGTTGTAAACAATCTTTTCTCTGAAACATGTTGATGGCGAATTAAATAAGTTTTATATATTACAAACACTCTTCCTTATGTGCCGTCTCCTGTTGGACGTTGGCAACAAAGGCTATAAATACAATAAAAAACAACATGAAGTACCTAAGTATACCTTAAGTACCTAGGTATGTAAAAAGAAGAGGGGAGGGGGGAGGATTGGCTCGATCAGCTGTTTACAAAGTAAAGTTTTATTCCTTGTAAGGTGACTTTATGGGTCCCCGGTTCTATGGGCTCCGGGAGCAGGGTGCAAGAGGGTGCAATTCCTAGGTGCAAGGAAAAAAAATCATAGTTTTTTTTTTTAGAAGTAACTGCTTAAATAAAAATTTTTAAATAAAAAATAAAAACCGACTCCAAACACTACAGCACTAAAAAGTTAGAAATAATTTAAATAATTAGAAGTACTTAGAAGTATTTATACATGTAGGTATTGTAGAAGTATAATTTGTAGTCGGTGCCCAGTTTCAAGACCAGCACATATATTTTGGGTACCGGCTCCAAAATATTGGAAGTCGGTTTTTATTTTTTATTTAAAAATTTTTATTTTTTAATTTTTAGTGGGGGAGCGGGAGAAGAATTATAACCATAATTTCCCCTCCTTAATTCGTTGCTTTAAAATTTGATGTTCTAAATGTCCATCTCCGAAAGTCCTCACCAGAACATCACCAAATTAACTTGGGACTACTTTTACGCTATTTTATGAAACATACGGATATTACTAAAGGATGGGCCCCAAAAGGGCTTATTAAATGCTGTCCATTGAAGAGTTCCGTTCTCCATATCGAAAAGTCTCCATCAGATCTTCACCAAATTAAAATGGGACCAATGGGACGTTATACCTGTTCGAACAAAAGAATTGTCGAAATCGGTTAAGATTTGACGGAGTTATTATTATTATTATTATTTATTTGGGAAACTTGCAGCTTACATAATAAATGAACAGAGACTTAGAATAGCTACACATAAGCTAAGAATAAGTTTCCGCATATAGTAACTAAGTGGCAAACATGTGCAAGTGAATAAAAAAAATTTAAGTAAGTCTACACCACACTTACACTCTACAACACCGAGGGCGCGTCGTTGAATGTTCGCAAATTAGAAAAAGAAAGTTCACCACTGCCATTAGACCAAATTAAATAACTAGGTACCTATCTCCAGAGAGAATACTTCTTGTTCACGCAGAAAGGGAACCGAAATGATGATTGACGATCTCTTGCCTTACTGTGGCTATGTTTGAATTATGGATATATATATATATATATATATATCCATAATATATATATATATATATATATATATATATATATATATATATATATATATATATACGCGTCGAATTGACAACCATTTTTTGAAATCCGTTAAAAGCTGAATACGTTTAGGTTGCGGTCCAAATTTATTTATCGCCCTGTCAATAAATTCAGTATCCTCCTCTACTCTTTTCCTGTAAACACTGAGTCACGTCTCTCATCCCATCGTAACGTGCTAAATGTACATTCAATACTGCATGTTGTTACCGGAATAATGTATGAATTCTATATTTTGGTTTAAGTAATTAATACTTACTATAATTTCTATAATTTCCGCGTGTTGCCGGATTTAGAATAGCGTCACTCCATTGCCTTCCGTGGATGTCGTAGAAGGCGACTAAGGAAATACATTACCAGGAGACGGGCAGCAGCGTCTTCCTGAGATTCCAAACGCATACTTCGATCGCCAACCCGCCTGCCGAGCGTCGCGATTATTGCAAAACCCCTCATGGTTATGAAAACCACGAAGGAGGCCTATGTATGTCCTGCAGTGGGCGTCAAATGGCTGATGATGATGATGATAATTTCTAGATGCAGATAGATGCACCTCCCTGAAAATAATCCCGGCGGCGCCTTATTGTCCTTATTGTGACGTCGCCTATAAAATTGTGGTCCCTTTGATGATATTGCGGCACGGAACGTGTCCTAGATTTTGCGAAACTAAATGCTTTTGAAAAATTTTTGCATTTCATTGTGGCTTTAAGTTGACACTAACAGACTGATGAACTATTTGGGGCATCAAAACATCTGTGGATGTAAAAACATCGACTTCTACAGATGTTTTGATGCCCAAAACATCTGTGGTGTTAGTCGCCTTGATCTTGAGGGAATAAGGGTAATAGAGTAATCATGAAAGATAGTAAAGGCTATGCGAAAAGTGACAACGTTATAACGTTCGTAAATAATGCATTGTACTATAAGCAACAGCGCTTTATTCAATGACTTAACTATGTAATATACAGTTTGCAGCAATTACATTTATTTAAAACGCGGCAAACTTTCTCCGGCTCTGAGGTTCGAACAGGAAACAACAGAAAACAGAAAGTTAACTCGAGCCTATTCACTTGTATATTTTTTTTTCTTCGGGTAAAGAACTAAGTACTTCGGGTACTGAACCCGCACTCAAAGAAGTTCTTTTGAATCTGTAAGTAGCTAACAACATTTTTTTATGTAGCCTGTACGCCATTAATTTTGTGTGATTTGAAAGACATAGCAAAATGAACGTGCCTGACAAGATCTATCAAATACGATAGTTTTTTTTTTTAAAAACACTCTTTTCAAAAATATCTCGACACAAACGCGAATGTTAGAACCATTAGTAGCCATCCAGAGCGGTGCGTGCGTGCCGTGGGTCCGCAGACTCAGCATACTGTTCGCGAATATTAAACATAATAAGATTTCTCAACTCGAAACAAGATTTCTCTACTATTTTTATTTTTTATTTACGTATATACTTAAAAGTAATAGTCTGAGTAGATGCCATGTTTAATCACTAATTACATAACCGCAGCTTTCAGTCCACCTTTTGTAAACTGTCTTTGTGCATCATCATCATCAACCCATTATGTCCCCACCGAGGGGCACGGATCTCTTCCCTGAGGAAGGTATAGGCCATACTCCACCACGGGGGCCAAGTCCGGATTGGTGGAGGCTTGTAGACTAGTGGCTCGTCTACTGTCAGAAGTTGTCAAGCCGCCCTAAGGCCTCTGACTTGACTCTGTCTTTGTGCAATAAAGAATTAATAATAACAATAAATCGGCCAGTATATTATTATGTCCCACTGCAGGGCACAGGCCATCTCTCAGAAAAAGAGTATGCACAACACAATATAAATACTGGAAATAAAAAAAAATCCATTCCCAAGATTCGGGCTGGCAAAGATTGAAATATCTTTTATGAGGCATCATATTACATGCTTCTATAAATAAGATCACTGAAAATGTATCGATCGTACCAGAGACATGATTTTAAAAATGTGTGATAGCACTTTGTACAAAAAGGGCTATCTTGGTGACAACAATGTCTGGCAATAAAACCAGTTCAATGCATGAGTTCTAGTTTTTTTTTGTTTGGCAGTTTAAATAGTCTGTGTTAAAGGAAAAACGTAACCACAGATTATTTAAGCTGCTTCTGAGGAGTATTTTAGAGTAATCGTATTACTATAAATAACGCCGCGCCGTACCTAAGTATTAAAAATCTATTAGGTGACGATAACATCTATTAAATGACGGCCGTGTGGCGCCGGATTAAGAATAGCGTCACTCCATTTTCTTCCGTGGATGTCGTAGAAGGCGACTAAGGAAATAAATTACCAGGAGACGGGCAGCAGCGTCTTCCTGAGATTCCAACTGGTATACTGCGATCGCCAACCCGCCTGCCAAGCGTGGCGATTATGGTAAAACCGCTCATGATTATGAAATCCACGAGGGAGGCCTGTGCCCTGCAGTGGGCGTCAAGTGGCTGATGATGATGATGAAATGACGACAAAACGAAACGGTGCCATATTATTGTTTAAGTCTCATATGTAATTCCTGGTGTATATTCTATCTATTTATCTAAAGTAGGAAAGACTACGTAAATATGTATGAGATTTTTAATCCGTAACAATATTTAATTTGTAATGTAAGTACCAGTTTATGCACTTCGATGAGTATAAGATAAGAATATTCTTTATTGTAGGTATATCCGGAAAAAAAAACATAAAATACCAGCTGACCCGGCAGACGTTGCTTTGCCATATTAATAAAATTAGCCTACGACCTATTCTCAGACCTACCAAATATACACAAGAAAAAATCATAAAAACCGGTGAAGCCGTTTCGGAGGAGTTCGATAATAAACACTGCGACACGAGATTTTTATAGATTAGAAGATGAAAAAGTAAATAATATAATGATTTTGATTGTTTGTTCGATTGACAGCCGGGGCCCTATTTCTTGAAACTACAATGCATGGTTTACTATAAAAATGCATAGCGAATAGCCCA
Organism: Yponomeuta evonymella; assembly: GCA_963969515.1. Lineage (NCBI taxonomy): Eukaryota > Metazoa > Arthropoda > Insecta > Lepidoptera > Yponomeutidae > Yponomeuta > Yponomeuta evonymella. The sequence goes on from OZ018354.1 coordinate 6,360,167, forward strand.
CAGATTAATAAGTAGGAAGACTTGACTACACAATGTTCATCGAGTTGTCATAATAAACAATTAATTGTGTTCCTAAGAAACGTAGCCCAGTAATTATTAATTTATTAAGCAACTGAAGCAAAGCCAACCTACTGTACTTTCGGATTTTGTACCGCGGCCTGGATGCAACAGCTGAACCCCTCCCCCCGCCCCGCCCGCCCGGGCTACACCCCCGCTGCAAGTAGGCTACTTTTATGCGAAGCCAGAATCGAGCTGTTCATTATGGGGGTTTAATTGGTCGGGTTTGTTGGCTGTTGCTGCGCTGTAGTATTGACAATAAAATGCACGAGTTTGATCGGGCCCTAGAGACTAATACATACATAGTCGTTCAATAGAACGATATTAGCTAGCACTACAATAGCTGTCTATGTTGTAGTCTAGTAAGCAATGGCAGTAGGTACAATATCGATGTCTTGTCAAATTAAATAGGCATCTCACATCGAATCGCGCTAGGCGCAGAGTTAAAATGCACGGATGACATCATTGGAATGCAATTGGTTACTAGACTACCAATAATGTCATAGAAACAACCATTACTATACTAATGTCACTCCATTGAACAACTATGAATTTAAGAAACTCGCCCCCTGTAATTGCCCCGGTTCCAGTCATTGGTCCCAACGTTGCCGGTTCCCGGCCGGTTTTATATTTCGTCCCGATTCTTATACGCGACGCAAAAGGCCACTATGTACACTACTACCAATTTAGGCATATTGCTGTCTTGCGCCATCTAAAAAAAAGACAATGTCCCAGGCACTGCAGTGCCGAGTGGTCTCTTCATCTATCTAGTGTGAGTGAAGGTGCCACTGGACGCTGCATAAATCATCTCATTACTTAGATGCAAAGGCCAAAGTTTTTTGTCTTGCGACAACGGTATCTGACAGCTCTATCTGTTTATCCATGGGTAAGTTTTATCCATTAAATAAGTCCAAAAAGGTTTTGCACCGCGACATTTGCAGAGCTATCTATGGATACATTATATGACTGACATCTCTGTCAATCAGCTATTTATTCGTTTATCCCTGGATAAGTATATTATATCTACCAATTTGCTTAGTTTCCCAGTGCTTTGGCGCATTCACCCTAATTTTATCTTACACCTACAGTAGTGAATGACAAACGGTAGAATTTCATCGATTTTTCAAATGTTTTGAGCACTTTCATCCAACACTATCGATATCTTGGGATACCATAAAAATCGTCTGGCACAAACGTAGAGAAGATACCACTGTACAGTCGTCAGCACATCTTTACATATGTTTAATCTAATCAGTTACATTCAAGGCGACTTTGCAAAAAAATTTAAAGGATTACCTGCTGTCGAATGTACAATTCTCGATGATGGCATAAGAAGAAGTAATGAGTTCGTTCAAATAGAGGTCATATTCTCATCTCGATTCAGATATTCCGCTCAATCAATCAATCAGCCCGTTTTCGTCCACTGCTAGACGTAGGTCTCCCCCAAGGCACGCCACTTCCCTCTATCCTCAGCCAGCCTCATCCAGCTACTGCCAGCGATCTGCCTCAGATCGTCGGTCCAGCGAGCCGGTGCCCACTGGCAAATGGAAACCACGAGCGTCCCACGCTGCGCTTGCCACCTCGTGGTTTCCATTCGAGAACCTTTGCACCCCATCGACCATCAGTTCTTCGGCATATGTGACCAGCCCACTGCCACTTCAGCTTGCTAATCCTATTGGCTATATCAGTTACCTTGGTTCTTTGGGGGATTGTCTCATTTCTGATTGTACACTAATTCTAATCCTTATATTTGTAACTTCAATTGGTTTCAGAAAAAAAAGTAACTGATATAGGTAATAAATAGATAGAGAACACTTTATTGCACAAGGCGAAATAATAACTACTTATGATTTCTTTTAACTAAGTAATGGTATACAATTGGCGGTCTTATAGCTTGAAACTATCTTTTCCAGACAACCTTTGGATAAGTAGGTACATATAAACACAGAATCACGGGAAATTACAACTTTTGCTTCCTTTGAATTATGTTTAACATTGTCTTTAACTCGTTGGCAACATTGATAGCGCTATCTGGATTTAGGGGGTAAATACCTCTCAGTTACCTGACGGGCGACAAAAGGCTAATTTGATGTCGACTGTACTAGCCAGTTTACCCCGCACTCAACGAGTAAACATGTTCATGTCGGTGCATAAACGTGAGGCAAATGCGTCTGTAGCATAGCGGAATTACCCACTGCGGGTGGCGGAGCCAGGGTTCGGTTCAGGGGGTAAAATATTATCTTCAGCCCATTTATTCAGGAAAACTGAAATTTTATTTTGAATACTGATAGGTTGCCACTTTTGGCGAATTATCTAGGATTTAGATACGAAATCGGGGTGGTTTGAAAGCCGCGGTTATATAATTAGTAATTGAAAATGCCATTTATTCAGACTATTACTTTTAAGTTAGACGTAAAATAATAAAACCGGCCAAGTGCGAGTCGGACTCGAGCACGAAGGATCCGTACCATTATCTAACATTTTAATATTTCAAGCGTCTACCTGTTGTTGTTGTATTGGAGCTCCCCTTACATATTTATTTTATTCTGTTTTTAGTATTTGTTGTTATAGCGGCAACAGAAATACATCATCTGTGAAAATTTCAACTGTCTGACTATCATTCATGCGATAAAACCTGGTGACACACGGACGGACGGACGGACAGCGGAGTCTTAGTAATAGGGTCCCTTACCCTTTGGGTACGAAACCGTAAAAAATTGAGTTGAGAATTTTTTTCTATCAGAATAATGCGGACCCGCGGACCCGCCACCCGGGGACCCACGGCATGCACGCAGCACTCTGGCTGGCTAGTAATGGGTCTCAACGATCCAAGTGTGTGAGATTATACTTTTGGAAAATGCCTTTTTTAAAATAAACTAGCGTACTCGACAGCTTTAGGGCACGTTCATTTTGCTATTGTATTTAAACCACCCAATTTTTTTTGGTGTATTGATAAATTGCATGAAAGCGACGATTTTAATATTATTCCCGCTGCAAGTCTGCGCGCACGCACTCGAATAGCTACGCTACGGTCTCTTTAGCAACGGGGCTGAGTAAATATTTGCCTCTCGCTCACACAATATAGACGGTAATAATGGTATCAGCGAGTGGTAAATAAGTGAACCAGGATAAATGTAGCGCCCATCTGTGACGAGCTTAACAACTCGCCAAAACTGATGTAGGCCGTACCCGCACGACACTAAACCAGCTGCATCAGGCGCAGCCGCAACGTGGTTAAAAATTCATGAACCGCATTACATTACGCTGTTTCTGGTGGCGACGTAGTTTTTAATAATCAAGCAGCGGTGTAAAGCGTGCAGTGGACGCTGGTATTAGGGTTTCGTTAACGAATAGGAAGATTCTAATGTCCAGTTCATCCAGATAAAATCTACCCGAAATCGGCATACGTGCTTGCAACGACTAATGAATGTTGATGAAGCGAAAGAGGTCTGTCAGGATAGTGGCAAGTGGCAAACCCTGGTCTCTGCCTACCCCTCTGGGATACAGGTGTGACTTTATGTAGATGTATTGTTGTTATAATCCGTATGCCATTCAGGACAACATAGGGTGCCGAAACTGGTAGCAACCGGTTTTAGTTTTTGTTACAATCGATTTTATTTTCAATTAAATTTCTGCTCTGATTATTGTTTATCAACTGTCTATGAGTTAGTGCATTACTTGTCACTTTCGCTAATTCGTCACTTTCCCGATTCGTCAATTTCTTAAAAACTCGTCAATATCCCTAACTCGTCACTTTACCGGATTCGTCAATTGTTTTTTTTTATGTTGTAAAGTCAAGCTCTGATGAGGGTAATCAATTGGAGTGTTACGACTTATGATTTGAGGATTTTATGCCAGAAAACCTTAGTTATAATTTATTTATTTTTAAAGCTAAAAGAAAAGAAGTAAGACATGTATATTAATGGATCATCATCATCATCATCAGCCATTTGTCGCCCACTGCAGGACACAGGCCTCCCTCATGGTTTTCCTAACCATTATGGGTTTTGCCATAATCGCCACGCTTGGCAGGCGGGTTGGCGATCGCAGTATTAATGGATGCGTTTATTAAAAGAAAATAAGATACATAATATTAATGAAACCTTTGTAGGCCCTCAAGGCTGTCGAAAAAATGCCAACAATGATCACGGACATAATAGCAGCAAATCGGCTTCAGCCATTGTAATCACAGCATTGAACTTACAGAAGCTAACAATCCGGATGACGTATCACGAGCGACTCAAAATTACTCCCCTGCGTACTAAGCTGAGTGAAAATGAAAAAAAAAATTACAGCCGAGTGCAAGTCAGACGCACGCGCCGAGGGTCCCGTACTCTGTACCACATAATATATTTGTCTTAGTTTTTTTTTTGTAACCTATATACGTCCTACTGCATGACACCAGCCATCTCCTCTCACAGAGAGAGTATGAGCTTATTTACCACGTGTGCCCACCGTGTTGGCAATTTCAAGCGCTGAGGTTTGTGCAGTGTCAGTGTAAAACCTGAAATCTCAGTGTTTGAGGTGTTCTTAAATACTGAGGTTTCCTCATGATGTTTTTCTTCTCGGTTACTGACAGGTATTCCAACTTTACAAATGCACGTCACTTAGAAAACAAAGTCATTGGTATATGCCGGGATTGGAACCCACGATCTCCCGAATGTGAGACCGGCGTTCTACCGGTCTACCTTTACTGTTTAATTTTTTTATGTGTATCTTTCATTCACTTCGGGAATCTTAAAGGGCACGTGGCCAGTCTTTAACCGACTTCAAAAAAGAAGGACGTTATCAAATGGACGCGTATATATTTTCTTCCCAGTTTCATGACCAGAATTATACTTCAACAATACCTACATGTATATAGACTTCTAATTTAAAGGTATTCTTTTAAATAATTTCAAACTTTTTCCGTACCCGAAGGATGCCAAACGGGACCCTATTACTAAGACTTCACTGTCCGTCTGTCTGTCTGCAAAAATTGCCACTGAATGGGTTCCACGCGGCGGATATCGCAGACGTGGTTGGCTAAAGCGGAGATGAAGAGACGATCTCTCCTTCTTGCCCGGATGGGAGATGACTGCTCAAGACAGGGAGGAGTGGAAGATCATGGTGAAGAATTTTTGAATATTTGCGGCGCTTTTTGCTACATAATGCTGAAAACGACGTAATACTCGTATGGTTAATCGTATGGACGTTTTTTTATGTAGGGCAATAATTTACCGGCATTTTCGACATTGTCAAAGCGAATTTATTAAAATTACGTGAACCATAAATTTCAAAAATTTAAATATGAGAATAAAACTCACAGAACATTGTAATTGAGCTACATGCACAAGTAGCCTAAATACCAATTAAATGTTTTTAAAACAGAATTTATTACTTACTTTATGAACGTACATTTCTTATTTTGAGAATTAATAGATTCTGTAGAGAATAATCTAACAAAGAAACTCCACTTCTTTTTCAAAAGACGTCAAAGCCTGCATTGTTCTGCCTTGGCAAGCAATAAGAGAAAATACTACATAGATAATTAAATAAAAAGATATCGACGGTTAAAAGGATATAGGGTATAAGCGACAAAAACCAAATTGTTCAGGAGAGCAATTTAAAGTTTGAAATTTCAGAAAAATGGACATAACTTTTTTATTTATTGTCATAACGTAAAGATGGAATAAGCTCTAAACTCAAAAAAAATACGAGCATTAATTAACATTTTATTTTATTTGATTCGACGTTGTTTTATGTACTTTTATGTCGCTTAACTCAATTGAACATATTTTTTATATGAGGTAATTTGGCATATGTTACATCTACAAATAAAAAAACGAAGAGTATAGAAGACTAAGCTACATTTGGTTTCCGTATACCAAGAGTTAATACAGCATAAGTCACATGCCTGTTGAATAACTAAAATAGGTAAAGAAGGATATAAGATGGTTCACACCATTGTGACAAAAGGTAATGAAGCACAAGAAACGGTGCTTACCAAAAACATCGTGAGGATGTCAGACATTAGTGACACCGAATGTGAGTTGAATAAAAGGTAATATGGTGCTTCCACACATCAAGATTTTTAGGCCAAGAGGAAAACAAGAACATCCAACATATGACATTACCTGGCCGATTAGTAACGCGGATTAAACGTCACGTCCTACAAATAATAGATTCACAACCAACATGATTCTCCTTTAAAATGAGACTTAAGTAACTGCATACGTTAGAGGATGTCAGTTTCATCATCATCGTTCGTACCAGATTACTTACCTACATTAGGTACGATTTTGTAATTATTATCTTACCTAATAAGGTCAATTGTGCGATTAAAATGAAAAGTTACATTCGTTTTTTTTTCACTGTTTATATAAAAAAAACACAATTATTAAATAAAAAAGTATTTTTCATATTGTACTTGTGTAACAAAAGGAAATTCGTAACATAACTTAATGACAATAACATAATATACCCATGGGTGAAGTGAGTAGTTAGGTATTAATTACTACTACTTATAAAAATACTGTAAAATGTACTTTAAAAATAAAGGTTTTTTTCTAAACTTAACAGATACAACATAGCACTACGTACTTAGAAACTTTGACATAACAATAAAAGCCTTCAAAGCAACAATAACAAAAGTATTTTGTAATATTTACTCAATTCAAATATTTTTATTCATTATAAAAACAGAATGTTTACTCAATGAACTTCAGAGTTGTTATTGTTAAAGTTGTTAGTTTTACAATTAATAGATAATGTGGGGAAGAAACTAATAAATAAATTCCACATTTATTCTTTTCAAAACACGTTTTAACTTAATTAACAGAGTTTTCAACTTAAAATATTAGTCATGAATGTGTTGAACACTAGTCACAATGATTGAATCGTCCTGTATTAAATATTATTGTTTAATGCCAAACATCTTTGTCTTTTAAATAATCCTTGATGTTATAGTAAGCTTTTTTGCACAGAGTGTTAAGAAGTATTAAGTATTAACTTTTGCAAGTCTAAATCATGGAAATGATAATTTGTGTTTATTTCTAGTACTAACATTATGATGGCCGCCAACATTTTTCGAAGTCTTCGATATTTTTTCTAACGTACATAATATTTTCATAAATGTATTGACATGCAACTGTTAAGATATTGGTTTCTTTAAAGAAATCTCTTAGCGTATCCCTACTACCTACCTAACTTGTAAATAAATCAGATGGCTCTCTTCTGCAAGATGAAGATAGTCTCAATGTCTGCTGCCCGGCCCCATAGTAGGATACCGTAGGCTGTGGACCCCATTGTAGTTTTGCATCGATTATGATGCGCAGAAATACAGTATCTTCTACAAATTCTACTTTTTCATTTACAATTACTGTGTTGTTCTCAAATAATCTTCCGTCAGTAAGGTAAACTTTATAAATTTTGTCTTTTTGGAATTTAGCAACAGATTATTTGCTGTGAACAATTTAGTACTTGCGAGAGCATTATTTGCATCGTCAAGATTATTTTATTGTCTCCGTATTTCAAAAATAAAGCAGCAAATAACACTATCTTAGACATTTTTTGTACCATAAACGGTAAATCACTTACGTAGACTAGGAAAAGGAACTCCCCTAAGATAGTCCTATTTTCACAAGTGAACCCGAGGATTTAATACGATTTACATGTGCTTTTTGAACCCTTCCTGCTAAATACGATTTTAAAAGATTTAAACCTACACCCTTTATTCCGTAGGGGTTTAACTTTAACAGAAGCGTTTCGTGGTCTACACAATCAAATGTTTTTGATAAATCACAAAATATGCCTACAGCATCCTTGTGATCCTCCTACTTGCTGAAAATATGCTTAAGTAACATGACTCCGGAGTCTGTCGTATTCCGCCCTTTAGTAAAACCGAATTGCTGACTATGAAGGAGTTGGTAGCTATTGAAATGCGTAAGTAATTGATCTAAGATCATCATCATCAGCCACTTGACGCCCACTGCAGGACATAGGCACCCCTCATGGTTTTTAAAGCTTCAAACATAACCATGAGGGGTTTTACCGTAATCGCCACGCCTGGCAGGCGGGTTGGCGATCGCAGTATGCGGTTGGAATAAGAAAGACGCTGCTGCCCGTCTCCTGGTAATTTAATTCCTTAGTCGCCTTCTACTACATCCATGGAAGGTAATGGAGTGACCCTATTCTTAATCCGGCGCCACACGGACTAAGATGATCTTCTCAAATATTTTACTTAATACTGGTAGTACTGAGACGGATCTAGAATTGGTTGGATCGTGTTTATCACCTTCTTTTAAATAAGGGTACTAGTCTACTATATTTCATGAGGTCCGGAAATACTCCCTCATCTACTCGTTTATTGAAAATTTTTGCTAACGGCAGAGCTAGGATATGTATCACTGAACTAACAATTTTTACTGACATACCCCACAAGTCCTCGGTTTTTTTAAATTCAATAATTAAAATTTTAAAATAAGAAATCGTGTTCGTACGACATGGTCATATGACCATATGACCATAGACATGGTCTTTTAATAATGTTGCTGCACGATCAGGTGAGGATTCTAACGGAGCTGTAGTTACGATTGGAATATTAGTGAAGAACTGTTCGAATGCTGCAGCGACATATTCATTTGTCGTTATTATTTTGTCATCTATGTTAAGCGAAATATCTCGGTCTCCTAATTTTTTTTTTACCCGTTTCTTTATTTATTATTGTCCAAATTGTCTTAATTTTATTTGGTGATTGTAATATTTTATTCTTTTTATGATCGCACTGGCTGTTTCCCGCAACTTTGTTCGCGTAGTAATTTTTATGTGGATTTTTCCGGGATAAAAAATAGCATATGTGCTAATCCAGATGATAATCTATCTTTATGCAAAATTTCATCCGGATCCATACATACAAACTTTTGCGTTTATAATATTAGTAAGGATTTAGCTTTATAACAGCCGGCCTTAAATAATTTTGAATATTTTTTACTTTTACTTACAACTAATTAAGATACTAACTATGACGAAATTTATTTTGATAATAATAATTATAAAATTTCTTAAAAAAATACAATAATCGATCTCAAAATGTGGTAGGTAGGTACCACATTAAAATTAATTCACTGCTCGTGGCCGACTGATTTTGGGTTAAGCGACTCGCTAAATAGGTATCTGAGTACAATAAAGACCTGTATAGGTAATACAAATTGGCATACGCTACAATTAATAAATTATCATTGTAAAGTAATACGGCATAAGTAACAGAGGTGTATTATATTTGTAAATGGTAGTAGGGAATAACTGACAGTGAAATATTAACTAGGTTTTAGTAATTGCCTATAAGCGACAACTGTATAGTAAACTTGTTAATGGTAGTAGGGTATAACCGACAGTTCAAGATTAATTAGGTTTTAGTAGTTGACTATAAGCGACAGCTGTATTGTAAATTTGTAAATGGTAGTAAGGTATAACCGATGCTTAATTTTTTTGACGACAAGGTAAAGAGACATTAGTTCCAACTTTCAAAATAGGTACTTATGGTAAAGAACCTTAAGCGCCCAGAAGCTCTACACCAGTAGGAAGTAAAAATACCTTACCGACTAGAGGCCAAAAGTGATGCCATTTTTACAGGGGTACAAGCGCCTTTAAGCAAAAAAAGGACTAAAACTCGGTCAGTTACACCAAAACGACATTTAAAAACGCAGTTTTTTGCTTGGGAACAAGCGACAATAAAGTCATTGTAGAGCTGTGGGAGTAAGCGCATTCGACGCAGAATTTTTTTTTAAGTAAGATGGCATTCAAAACTCATTTTAGGCCAAAATGTCGCTTATCCCCTATTACCTTTTAACCGTCGATATGTGTGATCTACCTTGAAGGGAATACGGAATCCCAAAACAGGCTCCAGGATTTGAGGCACCAAATTGCGGATAATATTTCACCTGACGGTAGCATCTGGGCACCGCAAATGAAACACATTTAGTCGCTTCAGGAGACATGACCCGTAGCTTCTTAATATTGGGCCCAGTTGTAGGTAACTTGCTTGCTTATTAATTACTTACTTGCTGGTCCTAGATCATTAATTCCCCTTATTAACAACATTTATGTACTAAACGTTTGTAGCACTACACATTAACTTAACCTTTAATCATTAACAATCATTAAAAAAATCCATCCCTATTTTCTTTTTCCTTGCTTTGGTAGTTTTTTGAAAATATTCTTACTACTAGGTACCTACACGGTATACCTAGTTATCTAATATATAAAAATCTCATGTCACAATGTTTGTTATCGAACTCCTCCGCAACGGCTTCACCGATTTTTAACAGACTTCAAAGAAAAGGAGGAAGTTCGCAATTCGACGCGTATAAAAAACGATTTTTTATGAAATGTTTTGTGTATATTTGGTAAGTCTGAGAATAGGTCGTAGCCTAATGAATATGGCAAAACAATGTTTGCCGAGTCAGCTAGTAATCTATAAAATCTATTTAGTCCAATTATAATTGGACTGCCTCGGTGGTTTTGGTAGGGGGGTCTGAGAATAGGTCGTAGCCTAATGAATATGGCAAAACAATGTTTGCCGAGTCAGCTAGTAATCTATAAAATCTATTTAGTCCAATTATAATTAGACTGCCTCTGTGGTTTTGGTAGGGGGGTCTGAGAATAGGTCGTAGCCTAATGAATATGGCAAAACAATGTTTGCCGAGTCAGGTAGTAATCTATAAAATCTATTTAGTCCAATTACAATTAGACTGCCTCGGTGGTTGTCCATTCCCATTTGAGGCCGTTGTACTCGATTTGTGCAAATGGCCTAATTCTGAGTGTATTTCTATGTTTTTGATGTCTTTGCCTGGTTACTACAGCACAGGGTATCCTAGTTTGGGACCAGGACACGTGATTGTGTTGTGTGAAAGTTATTGTTATAATATTTTAATTTTAGCTTGCAATTCTGTAAATGTTACCTAATTTGTAAATAATGCTGTAATAACATTTGTGCGCTATATTAGCGTGTCGATTCTTGTATATATTTGGCGTTGGACTCTGATATCGTCTTAGTAAAAACTTCATGTTTAGTACAACTCATATAATTTGGTAAAGGTCTCATTCATGATCTCTCCATTTTACATTTGTTTTTTATTATTCGGTTACCTCTTGGTGTATCAATCTCCAAAAAGGCAGGCTCACTGCCAAGGTCAAGATAGTCCATATCCATGGAGTTATATTAAAAACGCGTTTTACTCTGCTGCTTTCCACTTTGGAACCGTATTAAAATATGCCCTTTTGGTATAAACAGTGGGTTTATCTCTTTACGGAAAACATAAACGTAATGTATTTTTTAGATCTGTTTTTTTTTTATTAAGTAGCGTAGTTGATGCAGGAAAAGTTCGTTACAGCCAGATAGATTCCTTCGATTTTCCAGCGTAATCATTAAACAACATAACATCTATCTACGAACTTAACCTTATTTAAATCGATCAAAACGTATTGGAGATAAATAGAACATTCGTTTGCACACACAAACACCCTCTTACCCTAAGCGCATATAGCTACGTTCTCCTTCGTGGGTGAAACGTCGAAGTCTATAAAGACAAAATATTAAAATTCAAAATACGCAATAAACAGAAACTGTACTTCGGTAATTTTAACACTAGCCACCTAGTATTTTGAATTTTGATGGTATTCTTTATAACGGCACGGTTTTTTCCATAATGCCGTGAAAATTCCCGAGATGAGTTGATCAGAAATGATCCAATTCAACAGATGAAACAATTGCCAAGCTACAAAATAAAATAAACCTGAAAAGATTCAATTTCCCTCTACACTACTCACATTTCACCTGAAGCAATATTCCGAGTGGTCTACCCGTTTTGCGTCTACCACGACTTCCGCAGCTTTTGTCGGGAAAGAATTTCCCAATGCGAGTTGTAAGGATGTGAATGTGACCGATCAATCTTTCAAGCTATAATCTTGCAAATTGAAAAGTTAGTACCACGGATAAGCACGAGCCTTTCATGAGCGTCGGCCTATTTTTGAGGTTCTGGGGAAACAAATCAGCGATTCATCATAATCATAATCACAATCAGCCCACCTCTGCCCACTGCTGAGTATAGGCCTTTTTCACATTAAGCTATATTTCACGGTCTCTCGCTATTCGCATCCACGGGCCCTTTGACCACTTCATTATATCGTCCGACCTTCGGCTGTAATTAGCAATTAGAACATATTATCTATCTATACAGCCCATGAAGGACGCCTACCTCTTCACCGTCACGCCAACCTCGCAGGTTCCCTGCTAATCTCGTCAATTGTCTTCCTGCCGCCTTCTTAACCTCCTCAGTCCTGACCTTGAAAATAACAATGGTCTTCAATTGTTATTTTCAAGGTCAGGACTGAGGAGGTTAATGTCATCAACCCATCGGGTAGGGACGACACCGAACGACGGCCAGTTCTCCGCCACCACTCTGTGATTGCCTTAGTCCATATTAACATACTAGCTGTTGCCCGCGACTTCGTTCGCGTGGCAATTTTGATGTGTATTTTTTCGGAATAAAAAATTGCCTATGTGCTAATCCAGACTATAATCTGTCTCTGTGCAAAATTTCATCCGGATCCGTTTAGCCGTTTTTGCGTGAAAGAGTAACAAACATCCATCCATACATATAAACTTTCGCGTTTATAATATTAAGTAAGGATGTGCCGTATGAACATAATTGGGTATTTGACAAAATATCAAATGAGTTACTTTTAAAACGGAATTTTGTATGTAAATACTGGTTTATGACGTCACATTTCAGAGCACTCTTTTTATGTTTAATCTATTTCAAAATTGTAATAACTAGTAATTGACTAAAAGAGATATATTTTCCGAGATATTTTGTAATTTTTGTTTTAATCGAGCTGTATGAAATAATTTATTGTTGATCGTGTCAAATACAGTATTATTATACCTAAAGAAATATCAAGCTGATTTGCACCACTTTGATAAAGGTGGCTTACGCCGCATTTCACTGAAATTCTTAATAAAAAATTTAGTTTGAACATCGTCTTTTACCTCTTCAGTCCTGATTTTGAAAATAACAATTGAAAACCATTGTTATTTTCAAGGTCAGGACTGAAGAGGTTATGAAGTGGTGCAAGTTGGTCTCAGAGTTTTTCGAATAAATCACGAAGAACAAAATGTCATTGAGAATAAATGTTTAAATCGAAAGTTCTATAGGGCAAAGAAAAAATTTAACATCATGTATGCTATTAACCCTTTTAAATATTGATGTTAACAAATATCAAATTACCTTGCGTAAACTCAAAGGTGATGTAAAATAATGAAGATAAAATTACATAATGGTATTTAATTTTTATTTCCGTGTGACCAAAAAGAGAGTACAGTAAAACGACAATAGGTAGAGATGCGAGTGTGTAAAAACGGGAATATAAAATTCAATTCGTTAGCTTTCGAGTCACATAATGCTCAGATTCAATATTCAACTTGATTTGCATTCACGGGTGTCGGCTGGGTTTTTCCACGAGAGATTGTGAGTATGGATCATAAGGAGGTTATTCATTGGTTAAGGTTCTACGGCTGACTTGCGACAACACTATCTGACACCACTATTCAAGTCCAAAAACATCTTTCTCCGTGACATTTTCAGGGCTATCCATAGAAAAATTGTATGACTGATAACCCGGCCAATCAGTTATTTATTGGTTTATCCCAGGTTACGTATTTATCTATTTATTAACTTATCCAGTTACTTAGGTTTTAAGAGTATTCGGATAACCGATGACTCCCTCCCCAGCCGCAGTAGTCACCGTGACCGAGCCCAGTTCGACAGAATCAATATCATCATATTCGGATGGCATATTAACTGACCTAGGTATCTAGCAGTCTTATTTATTAAACCACGACTCCTTAAAACACTCCTATGTAGTATAAATAGTATGTGGTAAAAGGAAAGACTTTTTAAATAACACCGTAGTTGTATCTTTTTGAATGCTTGTCTAGAGTATTTTCTGTCTGTGCATCTTATCTATAATACAAGTACCTATCTATTAATTTTAAAAGATAAGTCCTGACTGACTCATTAACGCAAAGGTGAAAATTCTAAACCTAGAATCACAAATTATGATTATGTGATTAGTGATAAGTGGCAAACCCTGCAGGGGCAGTGCGATGACACTCGTTGCGCGTTTCAAATAACTATCAAAAGTGGCGACTTTCTAGTACATTAATTGTCAAATTCTGTCATTTTAACGCAACCAAACGCATGACATCAGACTACCCATGCTGGTCTCTGCCTACCCTTCCGGAATTCCGGCGTGAGTTTTTGTAAAGTATGTAATGTAATGTAATATATTTATTTTTATTCAGCTTTGGTGTACATGTTGCCGTTGATAAAAAAAGTTAAATTACCTACGGCCAATTTGCTCGTAGGGCATTCATTGATCTTATTGATTCAAGATATATCCCTATTATGAGATCAAATCAAAATGAAGCGAAATAAAGGTAAATTCGCGTGTTTTCCACTACAAAGAACTTACCGTTTTCCCCAAATCGCCTAGAGCGCCTTTCCCCGAATTTTTCATGAGATCTTGGTATACTATAGTCACGTATCAAAATACGACGTCATTTGTAAGGAGGTTGCAAATAGGAACTTCAAACTCCACGTAGTGACAAACCACGCTTGATTTGAAAAGTGAAAATATTAAAAACAAAACCACGACAGCGGATCAATCTTTACACCTCATTTTGGACCTTTCCTAAGAGACTTAGAGTTGATTTTAAAATGTCAGAGTCTATTGATTTTCTGTTATACCTGGGAGGGGATACGTGTGGAAGGTCCTTAGAAAGAGTACCCTTGAGCACGGCCGCGCGATCCCGATGTGAACCATTACACACAGATTACTTCCTTACACCATGTGGGTTTGGGTGGAATTGTAAGTGAACAAAGCCAAGTCCATGTAGCTATTTGAATGAAAGTGCTTCCATTAATGCCTATGTAGGTATTAATGGTATTATCATTAAAAATAACGTTTTAGGTACTAGAAAATGCGAAACAAAAAGTACCCGAAACCGGCGTGCGTGCATGCAACAACGACATTAGATTGATCATTTTAACTCACCGTAATCCTAATTTTTAACCGGCCAGTCACCCCCAAAATAAGATGTCCAAGAACAAGCGAAGCCCGATTCCGGCCTAAACCTAAGTGACCTCTCTCCATCCACTCACCAACACATGTTATCTGTCCTTGTGTTGACTTTTTTCTTACACCTTTTTTCTTTTTTTTCCTGCCGATACATTGGCATCAACATCTTTGCATACAGCCAACTTTTGTCAACGTTGTTTTGTTTGTTTTAAAATCAATGTTGTTAATTGAGCAAAAGTTGGAGTCTATTACTTAATTGTTGTAGAAAATTTTATAGTTTGTTGGTTGAGAAGCTAACGTTTTATTTTTTTATTTCGTAATATAAAAATATTGGATCTTGTTGCCAGAAATAAAAAATATTTATTATTATTTATTGCAAAAAGGCACCATCTAGCGAAACACTTGTGTACTACAGCAAATCTTTGTTCGGGTATTGATTATCGTACAGTGCGAAGGATTTGTAAATAAGTGGTGGTCGAATTGCAAAGCATGCGGCCCGTCACAATCTGATATGTGATGTGTAATGCTTTGGCATTAAGTCCGCCACACTGTACGATTTTTTTATGTAAGTGCAATAAGCGTTTCAGTAGCACGTAAAAAACAGTACTGCAGGAAACACTTAACATTTTAGGTTGTCCGTGCATCATCTACACATCAGAAACAAAAGCGGGGATGTCAACCCTACTTGATTCGTCTTCCTATAGGGGTCGACGAAGTTATCTAATTGTTAATTCAAATTGCCTGACACAACCGTCTACAGAACCCGTGTCACCTTTCATAGGTATGTACAGTCGACAGCACATCAACCTTCACAAGCATGCACTCTATGCATTTACCTTACGGGCGACCTTGCAACAAAAACGTAAAGACGTGCTGTCGACTGTACCTACCTATTACGGAACGAGCTGTTTGTGCGGCGAACACAGTTTTTATTTCACTACGACATTTTATTTAGTTCTAATCAGTAAACGCAATTTGAATGGCGTTCGAGCTTTTTGAGTGACACCTTGCGACGTGAGCTACAAATAGCACCCAGTTTACTCCAACGGATTGTTAAAGTTTGTGAGTTATTATTGAAAATAAACAGTGGTAATCCGCAACAACAAATCGTAACGGTTTGGAGTTGGAAAGAGAAGGCGACATAAAACGTCAAATATCGTTGGCGCTGTCATAAAACGACCAATCGGAGGCGGAGGCGCGCTGTCACTGGCCTGTCATCGAGCTGTATTGGCAGTTGCGTTTCTTTCGACGCAGCCCATGGTTTAACTTCAAAGAGGTTGAAGCATTTGCGGAGTTTGGTGGTTCGACTATTTCTGGACACCTCGGTGGGAGATGGTTGACGCGGCCGACGTCCTTGATTGAGGCATCCCGTGCTGCGGTGGACGGTTGTGGAATGGTTTGTGATTTGCTTTTTGTGTAGTCGCTGTTTAAATGTAGTAACATATTCTCGCTTTTGAACGCTGTGCTGTGCCTGTAGTTATAGTTTTGTGCCTTTTGACTTGTCTTTTTAAATCAATTACATTTTTATGTCATGAATTTTATGTTTACTTGACATTACTTGTTTTAATATAGTTTTTATTTAATTTGTTAATCTTATAAGTTATGCATCGCTTTTGGCTACATTTTGTATTCAAATTGCTTTAGTTTTTAGTGCTTTTGATGGCATCTTTGTCATGCTGTCCTCATTGTCCCGGTTCCTCAAGGCAGTTTGTCGTTCCCCGGGGCTTGAATGTGCATATTAGTCGGGTGCACAGGGGTCTGCTTTCGCTTCAATCTCAAGCTGTTCCTAGGAATGACGAAGTAGATTCAGGTCTTAGTCAGTTGCCAATTTTGAGGGCAAACGTCCGAGTCCTAAAACATGTTCCAAAAGGCGCAAGAAGTCTGGCCGCTGGGAGGTTGTCTCATTTAATCGACAACTGTGTTCGGACTAACTCTACTGAGGACTGGTTTGCCTTTTTATCTTTTCCATACACAGGTTTAAGGGTTCCTTCCTCCGACAATCGGATCCAGTCACTTACGTCCAAAGTGAAGGAAAACATAAATAATGCCTCCTCCCCGGACTCCCTGGGCTTGGTCGCTTCGGATCCGCCACCTTGTAGAGAGGCGTTCAGTCGTCGTTCTTTTTACAGAGCCGTGGAATCGAAGGTATACGATGGCGACCTAGGCGGTGCGGCTCGGATTTTATTGTCCGACTGCAGTGTGGCCGATATCAGTGAAGAGACGTTACAAGCTTTACGTTCAAAACATCCTTCTCCGAGTCGGCCTTTACATTTTCCTCCAGAGCCGGTTTCCTCAGACGAGTTCCTTTCGGTAGAGGCAGCGGACGTCTCTGAAGCTATCGCGTCGTTTCACAATGGTTCCGCGGCAGGGTTGGATGGCCTGCGCCCAGAACATCTCAAAGAGTTGACGTCGGCAGTAGCGGGTGACAATGGTGTGAAACTCTTAGCTTCAATATGTAGCTTGGCCAATTTTATGCTGAAAGGTATGGTCAATAGGGAGGTTTGCCCTTTTTTGTATGGTGCTTCTCTATGTGCCCTTCGAAAAAAGGATGGGGGTATTCGGCCTATTGCCATAGGCAGTGTGATTAGGCGCTTGGTGGCAAAGCTGGGATGTCGCGCGGTCAAGGGAGAGATGGCAGCGTTCTTGCAGCCGCATCAATTAGGTTTCGGTGTTCCTTTGGGCTGTGAGGCGGCTATCCATGCCACCAGGGCTTTTGCCCTCTCCAAAGCAGATGCTGGCGATGTTATTGTGAAGGTTGACCTTCACAATGCATTCAATTCTGTAGAACGTGATTCAATGTTGTCTGTAATAAAGGAGAAAGTCCCTGTATTGTACCCGTTTCTCCATCAATGCTATTCTAGCTCAAGTAATTTGTTTTTTGGTGATGAGTTGGTAGAGTCTCAGGTGGGGGCGCAGCAGGGTGATCCGTTGGGCCCTTTAGTATTTAGTCTGGTAATACACACCGTAATCTCTACCATGCGATCGTCTCTGAACGTCTGGTATTTGGATGACGGCACCATTGGAGGCGAGCCGGAGGTCGTGGTTCGGGACCTCAAGGCGCTGGTCGAGGGCTTAGCGGAGTTGGGGCTACAGGTGAACTCTCAGAAATGCGAACTTTTCCCCTGTTCCGGTCAGATATCGCAGGAGGTCTTGTCGGAAGTTCATTCTGTGGTCCCAGGCTTACGGATTCAGGATAAGGCCAATTTTACCCTTTTGGGAGCACCTATCTTCCCCGAGGGTATACCGGGCGCACTGTCTGCAAAAACAAGAGCCCTTTTGGCATCTAAGGAGCACTTGAGACGTCTCCCAGCTCATGTAGCTTTAACTATCCTAAGGAGTTGCTTGTCCATTCCTAGGCTTACATACTCGCTGCGTACAGCTCCGGTGTGGCTTTGTGGGGAGGAAAAAGCTGAGTATGATGCCGTGCTAAAGGACTTGTTGGAGTCAGTCATTAATGTAGGTATGACTCCCATCCAGTGGTGTCAAGCGGCTTTGCCTATCAGGCACGGTGGACCAGGCATACGTCGGTTGCAGGACACTGAGCTCCCAGCCTTCCTGTCTTCGTCGTGTGGGATGCTAGACCTTGTCACTCGTATTTTAAGTATCAATGGTGACGGGTTCTGCATTCCCTTCGCGGAGGAGGCCTTAAGGTTATGGCGGGTTCGGTGTCCTGGTAGCGATCCGCCCGTTCACCCTAATTTCCAGCGCCATTGGGATGAGGTTTCATGCAGGTTCGCGCTCAATGAGTTGTTGGCCAGCAGTTCGGGGGTGGAGCTGGCACGTTTGCGGGCTGTTTCTCAGCCTGAGTCCGGTCTCTGGCTCCACGCTTTGCCTTCTCCACATCTAGGGACGTTTTTGGACAGCGACTCGTTGCGCGTGGCAGTTGCATTGCGCCTTGGGTGTGACATTTGCCAGCCTCATTTTTGCGTGTGTGGCGCGGCTGTGGACGCTAGGGGTCAGCATGGTCTGCATTGTGTGCGTAGCGCGGGCAGGTTTTCTCGGCATTTCTCCATAAACGACATTGTTAGGCGGGCTCTAGTAACAGCTAATGTTCCCTGTGTTTTGGAGCCCCAGGGTCTTTGTCGTTCCGATGGGAAACGTCCGGATGGCCTGACGATGATACCCTGGGAGAGAGGGCGCTCCTTGCTTTGGGATGCTACGTGTGTCTGCACTTTTGCCCCCTCTCACTTAGCTTCTACCGTATCCACCCCGGGCGCTGCGGCAGAAGAGGCTGCGAGATTGAAGGTTCAAAGTATTCTGCGCTTTTGGGCCAGTACATTTTTGTGCCTCTCGCAATAGAAACAACTGGGGTCTGGGGAGTGCAGGGAAAAGTCTTTGTGAGAGAGATAGGTCGTCGCTTGAGGGACCGTGGCTATGATTACCGCTCTGGGGCCTATCTTATGCAAAGAATTTCCCTTGCAGTGCAGCGAGGTAACGCTGCCAGCGTATTGGGAACCTTTGGGTCGGATGTGTCCCGGGGCGGCTTATTCTCGTAATGATTTTGTGTTTTCAGTTGTTTATATTTCACATGTTTGTATTTGACGAAGCTTTTTGCGAATGAATTTAATTTGATTTTAATAGGTTGACATTTTGATAATATTTATGTTTCCTTTGGCTTTTATTGTTGTAGTGTTTAATGTATTTTGTTTTCTGGTGTGTAAAATAAAATTGATACGATTACACAACTTGTTATGGAAATAGCGCAATACCTGAGGGCAGTTTCTTCAGTATTTACACAATGAGAAAACGTTTCAAATTCATTTTGAATGATTTTTTATTCGACCGCATCGTGAATTAAAACCACGGACCTGAGATTAAAACAGTATGAAAAAAAAACTTTTGCTCATTGGTAGTGGTTTAATTATTGTCGAGTGGTTTAATTATGATACTGAAGAAATGCATTGTAATCGTTGTTTAAATGTACAATGGTTACTCAAATAATGTAAGATAAACTCACGCCTGTATTCCGGAGGGAGCTAGAGACCTGGGTTTGCCACTTGTCACGAGCCTGACAAATCTCTTAATTTCTTACTCAAATATTCAGCACATAAATAATATTCAGGTTTACGAAGGTAAATTCAGGTAGGTAGTAATTTTCAGCTAAACCTAGGAAGTAATTTTCCTTAGCAATCTTCGGATCCAACGGATTCGTACAAATTAGGCCCATCCCAATCTCCTCTGCCACTACAGAAGCAACAAAAGATAAGAAGGGACAGATGAATCTTTTATTGAACCTTTATTTTTACTCGATGGCTGTTGAAGAAGAAGAGCCATGTTTTACCCGACTGCGAGAGATAAGTTTTTCATGCGTATATATTTAATTCAATTCAATTCTTTTCTATATTTTTATTTTTTTTTTTTCCGAAAATAGGCACCTAGTTTTAAAGCCGAGTATATCGATTTGGGTTGCTGTAATTAATTTTTCTGCCAAGCGTGGCGATGATGGCAAAACCCCTCATGGTTATAAAAACCGAGGAAGGCCTATGTCCTACAGTGGGCATCAAAGGGCTGATGATGATGATGAATTAATTTTTAAGGTGAAAAAATTAATCTGAATCTACGCAATGCATTGCGACATATGCGACTACGACATTGCATAGAAGTGCGTCACTTGAAACAAACAAAACTAAAATCCTAATCTGTGCAAACGTAGATGAGGTTGTGTTCATATTTTTGCAGAATACCGAGATATTAACGGAAAAATTTTATACTATTAGTTAAAAACTACAAAGCCACCAATAAATATCAAATATATTATATTTTTTTATGTAGCCTATAGACGTCCCACTGCAGGGCATACGCCTCAAACAAAAAAAAAACTTAAGTCTACTTGCATCACTTCAAATGCCACTTAAATAACTTATTTTTCTGTGAAAATTTCAGACCGGTAGAAAAAAAAATAGTCCCAAAAGAACTGATGCCAATCAAAAGCAGAAACAAACTACTTTTTATATATCTAATGTTATTGGTTGCCATTGCAAAAGTTTATTAGAGGTCTGTTTGGTTACTACGAGTGTTTACGCACAATATCTACCAAAACTACCCTACACTGAAACAAACAACAACATCGAAGTAAAGGCAAGTCATCCCGAAAACCCGCGAAAGTGGCCTCAGCCGCGCTTGGGAATCAATTCGAGCTGTCCATCAATAGCTGCTACTTAGTACTCACATAATCATAATAATATCGCGTTTTTATTAAGCGCGCTTTCTAATTGAAGAGATTTTTCTTTCTGTAAATCCTCGCGGAAAAACTACGGCAACTTTTCTATAGAATCCAAGGTTTAATAATAAAATATATTGCTTACGCTAATATTTTTACAGGGAAAAAAAAACTAAAGACGAACGACAACAAAAGAAAATGGTTCCAACTTATTCTTTTCCTGTCGTGCGTCTTTTGTTTTTTTCTGTATTTCTGTGAAGTCTGCAAAAACGTCAGTTAAAGTAATACGTCAATTATTGAGTAATAATATTAATTTAGTTTTTTCTTATTTACTGGAGAATAGGTGAATAACTAACATTCGACCTTCTAGCATTTCGATTGACACATCTAAAAATATTTTTGACTAAAAAGGAACTGTTTCGTTGGTGGTTTTATTGAGACACGCTTACAGTTTCAAAATCTAGGTACCATGTGAATAATTATATACAAAGTTCTAGTTACGGTATCACTAGATATTGACAACCTGGCATAGAGCGTAAGTTTTTTGTAGAATCTCAGTCAATGAAGTACTTCCTTTAAAGTGACGTACCTACTTCCGGTTTGGTCAATTCGTCTTTATTGCTTTAAAAATTACCGAAAGCTAAGACTAGTTGCAATATCCGGCTATTAAAATTACCAATTTTCACGAAAACCCAACCCAACCCAACCCAACCTATATATTTATGGGAAAATACTCATTGTTCTATCGAAAAATATTTCATAGTCCTATTCTTATTAGACACGATGCTTAGTATAAGCCTGAATCAAGCCACTGAATTTTCCTTCTTCAATCTTTAATAGGGAAGGGCCTACCTTAAACCTTCGCACTGTTTTCACAATTAAACCTTCAGACTGTTTTCAAAAAGCCTCTGGATATCTCGAGTAGGCCTACCTGTAACAGGTAAGGCGGGCGGGGGCTGGACGGGCGCGCAGGGCGGGCGGGATCAGTGCATGCGTCCCTCCCGCGTCGCGAAGTCGCCAGTTGCGCGCGCTCCTCGGTCCACCAAACCAGTGGTTCTCACCAGTGTCTGTGCCAGTGCAGTTCTAGACTAAGCAGTTCGAAATATTCATTCGACCTTTTTGTTTGTCAGCTTTTTTTCTTTTTTTCGAGCAGCTGGCAGCATATCGGATCATTTTGGTGAGTACATATTTATCGTTCGAAATTTTGGCGGTTAAATGTTTTTATTTTATAAATTTAGTTCCCTATAAAGCACTGGTTTTAAGTTCAGTAAAAATGTTTTTATCACACCTGCTCTGAAAATACATACTAATTATACCAATTAGAGGGAAGAAACGCCTTTATCCCGCCCTTCAAATCCTTTCATCCCAAGGTATGGAAGTTTGTATGAAAATCCTTCCGACCCAAGGGTGGGAAGTATGTATGAAATTCCATTACATACCCGGTTTTTTTTTTTTTAATTTGTCAGCAGTCATACTGCAAAGAGACTTTAACTGTCTACTAATTAAATTTCAAGTAAATTGTTACTGGCCACATACAGTTTTTTTTTTTACCAGTTACCAACCTCCTTGGTGCATACAGAAAATTAAAAATGAAATTATTTTTGTATATAAAACGCGCGGAATCACGGAAGAAGTGGCTGCATGACCTTATGATCTTAGCCTACTCCAGAAACGGGCGAATAAAAAAAGGAAAAGCCCGCGCATTTTCGCAAAAACTTCGATTGATTTAGCATTTATCTTTGTGTTTTTTTATGTCTATAATTTTCCTCGTAGGTGTAATAAAAAGCACTATACATACCTCAGGATAAAGTACAGTTCCATACCTCAAATGGTTTGCGCCCCTCGCAAGCTCGTGGCGCAAATGCCATAATCTCGGTATGGAACTGTCACTTTCTTCCCTCTGAAGTAATGTACTATTTCTTCTGTTCGACACTCGTTTTTAGCTCTTCTACTGAAGGGACAATATTAGCGAGACTGCTTGTGACTTTTCAAAGAGCTTAAAAATTAACTTGTAAATAACCAACCAGTAGACTATTTCGTTCAATATTTAATATTAGCAGGTAACATAAACTAAATTCTAGAAGTGGAGAAAATGTGTAATGTAAAGGCGAAAGGAAGCTTTCTGAGCCTTTGCTAAAGCTCCCGGGTCGGCGCTAACTTGTTGCGCTGCAGCTTACGTTACAGATCTTTCACAAATACGTTATCTCTCCTTCCGTTATTAGGAATCCCATTGAAATCACGTCACGCTCAAGATTGCCGACTGTATACTAATTGTTTATAGAAAGACACGGGATTATTATAAAAATATATGTACTGCCCATTTTACTTACATGTTTGATATACAAACTTCACATAGAAAGTAAAAAAAAAACTGAGACGCAGCGGGATTCGAAACTGATTTTTTTCGGTCTACGTGATGTTTGAAGTTTTTCAACCTTCACATTGTCGTTACAAAAATGTCCGTAACTTAACTGGGTTAAGTGCACGCTTGTAAAGTATACGACCAATTGCACATTCACTGTGTAGAGGCCGACATGCTGTCGACTGTATTTGAAGGTCGGCAGTGGAAGTACTTTACATAAATAATGACTTTAGATTGGTATCTATTGGAAATTCATTAGTCTCTTAACTCATTTCAGTGACAATACGGTACATTACATTAAGGAGCTCTACAGAATAAAACCAGCGCCACGGATGAAAAGAAATCACATCTTTTTTACAGATTGAATTTGCAAAAAGTGTCTGTATAATCTCTTAATCAAGTTAATAGTGATTTTTAGGACCCTCGACCGAGAACCTAGGATTACGAACCTCGTACTAGATAGCATTTATGGCAAAAACCGTCGTAAGGCGGTAATGCTATCTGGTCCTAGGTTTTTGCTCTAGGCCGTGAATGGGTTCTAAAAGTCACTATTAACATGATTGAGAGATTGAACAGACACTTTGCAAATACGATATTATTTAAAAAAAAAATTTTTTCGTCAATGGCGCAGTGTTACTTTATGGAGCCCCTTAAACTACATAAACTCACGCCTGTATCCCGGTAGGCAGAAACCAGGGTTTACCACGATGCTGACAGATCCCTTTCGCTTCATCAACATTCATTTAGTCGTTGCATGCACGCACGCCGGTTTCGGGTACCTTTACCTTGCCCTTTGCTACTACATCCCCTATTTGGTCGAAGTATGTCCACCAGGAACGTCCCTTACCGGATTCTTCCATCGCTGGATATGTTTCTTTCATCAGTTTTTCTTCCTTCATCTTCTCCATATATCGAACTCTTTCAGTCTACAACGTATGATAAATATCTATTCAGGAAGTCAGCAGCATTCTCCTTTTTCTTCAACGTTTTTAAGTTGAGTTTGTGGCCGAAATTACGCGATTTCCACATCTGTCTCTAAATGTCAGCAGAGTGCAGTAATGAACAAGTTAGATTCGAGGCGAGGATGGTCCTCTTCTAGGACTGGTCATAGTGAACCCCCGTTGTGCTAGTAACCGTAGTAAGCGTAGTAACCGATTGAGCGTCAAGTAGCAGTACTACTCGCTAACTGTGTGAGTATCTGAGGTGTTCACATACATAAGCGCTTGAAATTGCCAATCCGCGGTGGGCACGCGTGGTAATTAAGCCCATACTCTATCTCTGAAAGAAGGCCTGTGCCCTGCCATGGGACGTATATAGGCTACATAAAAAAAAGCGTCAAGTAAGTGGTCGAACAGAGAACCACGGTCAACTATCTCAGCTGTAACAATGACGGCCAAGCGGCGGAGGTTAAATTTCTAAATTAAACAATTAATTTTCCGATAACCGTAACAGATGCAGACAATCCCGTGGTATTAATCCAAGTCCCGATGGTTAGTAAATATTAAATTGGTCCAGCTTAATAGATTATGAGTTGGGGATGCCGTTGCGCAAGAAATTCGTAAATTTTGGTTAATAATATTGATAAATGCAAGCCTGGGTTTAATTCCGATTAGGGTAAAGAGAAAGCCACAATGCCCACTTGAGGAGATCATTGGGGTGTGGCTAATCCGATGTCGGCTGTAACCCAAATATTAGATGAAGTAGTTTAGAAATAAAGTAATATTGCTTATTGCGTACTTGGCTTGAAAAGAGGAATATTTTGTTTTGTTCCAGTTACTTAGTGTGTCGGACGTGCCTGGAATAAATTCTTACAATGTTTTCTTTTTACAAGCAATTTTTCCTCTTTGATTTGCGATTTCAATGTCACTAAGCAGGGGCCCCGAAATGTTGTAATATTTTTATGCCTCAGACTGTGGCTATCGTATTTTTTTGCAGACGTGACTTGAAATGGAATCTGCTGTCCAAATCATTGGGCTTTATATTTGTCAAAGGTCCATGCTAGCACCTACTTGTCTTATAGTGACATAGTAGAATCGACATCGGGTGGGTACCATTTCAACAAGAAATAGAATACTTTTTATATCAGTGTTGACACTTCCTAGTTATCATTATCACAGAAGGACAGAGAAAGACAGCCATGGCAAAAAAAATGTGTCGGTATAGTACAATATACTTTCCAGCCAGTTATTTCTCGGAAATAGTTCTATTCCTCTCTACTCTACCAATAAGTCTCAACCTCCTTGCAGCGGTGTATACCCCAAGGAAAAATAAGCAGGAACGTTTATCAAACGCGCACCATAACTCAATCGTGTCGGCTGCAACGCCGTTTGTAGTAAGCCCCTGGATACACGACGTTTGGTTTGTGATTTGCTGTGCTTTAAGAAAGAGCTTGTTCGGAAATCTGTGAATTGGACAAATCATAGTAGGTAGAAAAAACCGTTGCTTTTTTATTAACAGTCAGCTTGCAACTCATGCCTAGTTTAAACGTGTTAAAGGGATTAGAACGCAACTAAAGTTTAACTTAAGTTTAAGTGGTCAGACGTTCACTCATAATTTCTTTAAGTTAAGTACGTTCATATAAATAAACAAAAACACGGTAGTCAGAGTACCGCAGTGCTGGAGGCAAGGCTACTGCTAATCAGAAAAATATACACTTAATGTTAACATGAATAACATGACCTTCTAGTGAATGCTTACACGTATGTTTTAATTTAAAATTTAGTAATCTACTTTCGTATCTGGGAAATGAGAATTACGTTTTGAAAAACGAAAAGTCACAAGTGCAATTTTGAACTCCAATAATTTACTTCCTTAGGTGTTTGCACGCTTAGTGAATAATAGGTATTGACCATTATGCAGTAATTATTTATCTCAAGGGGAATCATACAATTTAGAACAAAAACGATTTTTTAATTATTGTGGCTTTTTGTTTTTCAAATTGAGAATTACCAGCCTAACACGTATAAACTATCCATAAAGGAGGCGAAGTTCTATTAGACTTTTTTCAGGTGGGCACGGGATAATTCACCTACCAGGCTGCGGTATTTTGTAGGAAAAGTAAATATTAATGGAACCGATGCAGTCAAATGTAATAAAAAGTATCGCGAAGTTAATAGAAACGTCGACGAGCCCATTAACTTAAAAAAGAAAAAACCCGGTGGTCCTAACGTTTTAATTGATAGAGAGAGGAGCGGCCCTACTCCAGTAGCTTCACCTTTAGGTGTAACACGTGTGTTGGTACACGGATTTGGAGGTTGGTAATAAAATGAGTCAGCGGTAGCCTGCGGAGCGTTATCTGGGTTGCTTTCGTTTTGTTTCTTTATTAACAGGTGAAAAGACTGGCTGTTAATCACTAGGACGTGACGTTACTGGGAGCTTTTTGTATCTAGGTACCTGGAAGACAGTCAGTTTTTCGACTCGACCACATAACTCCTTGCTAAATTATGAAATTATTTGGAGAAAGTAAAGTTACTAAAACCCAATTCTACAATACTGTTGATTTTCTAGTTATTTTATACAATATCATACGGGTAATAAAAATCCTATGGCACACTCGGCCTATACTCTAAGCCAAGAACTACAGACGCACCTGTACACCTTTTCATTTACACAAAAGTTATGTAGAACTGACTTTATTTAACAATTAGTTGACCTTTGTTTTGAATCGTAAAAACTCGTAAAAAAGCATTTTCAGTTATTCACGAATTTTCCAATGGACCTTTTCAATTTTTTCTTTCACTTAAAAATCTTATTCGGACTTCAACGAACTTGCAAGAAATAACCATTCTCTAGTGATGGGCTTAGCAACTAAGAGCATAAATTAAGTGTATTTTTTTAATCATATGTAGATATAAATCAGCCTTAATATTATGATGGATGTCTGCCTCAACTTCCATAAAATTCACGCTGAAATTATTTTGTTATCATGTTTGTTCAATGTTGGTCGAAGCTGAACTGTCAATATTCGTTCTGGAATTCCAGTACAATAATTTCGCTGCTGAAATCTTCTGGAGCGGTGATTCATCAAACACAGTATATGGTCGGCATTTGGAAAATGATATTCACCGAAATAGCTTTTAAGGTTCACCAAAGTGAACCTACAAGTTTAAACGCCTGCCCACAAGAGTAAGTTCTTATTGTTGCACTAACCCGTGCTGGGGACAATTTTTTAAATAGGTTTTTAAAAAAATGTCCTCAGCACGGGTTAGTGCAACAATAATAATATAATCATGAAGGTACAGGGTGAATCTACTCGAAATTGTCGTCGTCATTATCCTCGTAAATGTCACAATTAATCGTGGCCAGCGCCACAGGTGTTTTTTACTATATTTGTTGGAATTGATCGATAGTTTTACGTATTGTAACAACAATAACTGTATACTTAGTATATTTTTGATGTGCTGAGAACTGCAAGAACTTGTAGAGCAAAACGATGAATCGGCGACAATTCGAGTAGATTCGCCCTACAGCGATGGCATTCTGATGTAAAAACCTAACTGTAAAGTGGGTTACTCGGGGCTGCAAGTGATGTAAATTACTTGGGCCAGATGCAATGTCGCTGCCTGTACCTAATACAGAGAATTTTGTAAAGAGCCCCGAAATTTCGCCGATGACTGCACTTGCCCATATTTAGCTCACTTGGGAGAGTGCTGGCGCGGTTAGCCAGAGGTCGCGGCTTCAATCAAGTCCCGGCATTGGGTGGAATTTTTAGCCTGTAAATAGGTTTTTAAAAAATTGTCCTCAGCACGGGTTAGTGCGACAATGAGAATATAAGAGTAAGTTTATCAATAATATTCCAAACTAGGACATCTATTTCATTATATTCTAGTTTTAAATCAGGGGAAGTAGTTGTATTCTGTGGCAGTTATTACTACAATTTATTAGTGGTTATCGCAATCCTATCTTTTTCACAAGTTTAGGGAGGGCGATCAGATCCAGACCATAAGCCGTAGAAAGGCAATGGACGAGATTGATAGGGAACCGAGTCTGTGGCTGTAGTTGGCGTGTGAAGTAAGGAACTAATGCCCAGCATTGGGCTCTATTCATGAGCTGTCTAGATAGACCAGCAGTCAGCAGCAGCCTATACCCAACAGTGGGCAGCGGTGGGCTGATAATAATGATGATGATGATAGATAGACCAAATAAAACTCTACTAGCAGCGGGCTTAAACAAGGTTCATTAGTTCTAGACATTTCATGATGAGTTAGAAAATCAATGGTTTTTTTTAATTATTTTTGATAGCCATTAGATCGGTAAGTTTGTCGGTAAGGTATTTAAAAAAATGTCATCCTGTTTATTGATCCTTTAGTAGTAGCTCCATAAAATTTTGCCTCAGTGAACAAGTAAACCCAATGCAAAACGCTCAAAGGAATTTATTTGAACAGACAGTCGAGTTCCGCCGCACGACCGAAAAATTAATTTGATGAGCGTATGTCATTTTGCCCCAGATTACATATGGCCCCATATTTATTTTATCCAGCGATGTTTTTATAAAGCATTTCCATTAGCGGATTTCCATTCATTGGCAGGTTATTTCCTCTCCTCAAACAAATGTGGATAAATTTTTAAATATACTCGTACAATATTGTGCTCAAGAATCCTTGTAGCTACCTACACATGCTCTGCATACGGACTTTTTTGGACATGATAAATGGCAGAGTGGAAAATGAGAGGGAGAAGCCAAAAGATACCTCTGGATGGGAAAAATGTACATTAATAAAACACATTTGCTTTCAACTTTATTGTGGGGCTTTAGGAGAACACTTTGTGCATCAAACAGTTTTATGAATTAAAAAGCAACTGTGCTTTGTATTCTGAAAAAATGCGAATTAAAAAACCTCTTTATGCAACTTCTTAAAGAATTCACATAATCGGTTAGACACACAAATAATTGTGTTGCATTGTAGCAACCGTATTCTATTTGTCTATCAACGTCTTTATACTGTCTCTATTAAGAATTATGTTTCTGTAGAAAATTGGCTCTGGAAATCGGAGACCTGTCTGGAATATTTTCTCCATCGTGTTCTAACAATTTTGCGATGTATCTTTTGCAGCTTCAAGTCGAGAAGGAGGAGCGTTATTGAGTTTCTGAACAGCGTTACCGGGTTAAGATACAAAAATTACTTGGAGCATTTGTGCGGCACACGGCCGGCCCTGCCCCGCCCGAACAGTAGCCATTAAATTCTAAAATGGACTTTATTGCCCAAATATTGGGAAACAATCTCGCCCGAGCTGCAGCGTGCAGTTCTCGAGGGTAACATAAAAATGTTATTAATATTTTCTCCGTACACATTTAAAGAGTATTTTAAGGGCTTGTGAAGTCGAAATGCCACGGATGTTTGTTACCTTTAGGCTGGGGGCGATTGCCAGAAAAACAGCCCAGAAGCAACATACAGACGTTTCTGTGTCTTTGTGGACAAAAGTGCAGAGGCCCATTACAGCGATACAGCCCTTTTAGAAAAAAAGCCTTGGCAAAAACATTTTCTTTGCTTACAAAATACTCTCTGGACTTTGTCTCATCACATTTACGTAGGTTATAAAGGGTGTTCCAGAAAGATCCGGTGAAACTTAAGGAGGACCCATCAATGCAAAAAAACTTCTATTATGAGAGTAACTTTGAAATATCGAAAAAAATATAAGCTGACTCATACGCTAGAGTACATGTAAAAATGTTGTATGGAGCATCTGATATTATTTCGCCACCTCGGAGTTGGTTTCATAATAAAAGTTGTTTGTTTTTATGAGAATAACACCCTTAGGTTTCACCGGGCCCTTCTAGAATACTCTGTAGTGGCAACTACTATCTAAACTACTAGACAAGTGTTCACTCTGATTCCTTAGTTGTTTGGCTAGCCATACATTTTTTTCTATGAAAGATGATCTTCATGATTATATACCATCAATGTATATTTCGCTGTCCTCATCTGATTTTTGTAAACGTACAACCGAGTACCTATAGTGCCTAAATAGTATATTGATACTAGCTGATCCCGCAAACGTTGTTTTGCTATATTAATTAACCTACGACCTATTCTCAGACCTACCAAATATACACAAAAAAATTCATAAAAATCGGTGAAGCCGCTTCGGAGGAGTCCGATAACAAACACTGTGAGAAGAGATTTTTGTATATTAGACTGGGTGACTCGGCACACGTTGTTTTGCCATATTAATTTTATTAGCCTGCGACCTATTCTCAGACCTACCAAATATACACAAAAAATATCATAAAAATCAGTGAAGCCGTTTCGGAGGAGTTCGATAACAAACACTGTGACGCGAAATTTTTGTCTGTTACATAAAAAATATATTTCATCTGATACACTGTCTACTGAACTTGTGGTTGCTGCTCCGTAACGGGACACAATTTATTGCTCCATTTGTCTTGTCAACAATGTGTTTTGCTTTATCTCGGGAGAAACACTATTGGACTTCTTCAGCGCGGGCAAACTGTGACTTTTGGCCTGTTATTGCTTCCTGTTAGCCCACTTTTATCTGAGCGAGGTCCTATTACAAATATGGCGCTAAGTGAGCACGTGCGGATGGTAAAGCGAAATGATATCGCAGTAGTTGATGCACGTTGTCCATTTATTTTCATTTCACGTTTAATTTAATTTCAATTTATAATGTGCAAACGAGAGAGGCTTAAATAACAGTGCATTACGCTTATTAATTGCTAAGTTGTCCAAACGCCAAACTGGGGCTGAGGGCTAAATTAACCAAGTACTTAGCCCTCGACACTATAAAATAAGTTTTCTGTACCTACCTATTTGAAAATTCGGAGGTCGAGCTGCTGTTTCAAAAATGTCATACGACAAAATTGTCTTTACACAATTCCCAATGCAACATTCAAGTTAGTAACATCCCACCGATTTGATACAAACTAGAGCTAAAATCAAACGTTACAGCCATGTTGCCGTTTCTTAAACTGGAACAATAGTTCGTAGGTAACTAACGTATAAAGTATAGGTTATCTACCTACCCTACTACCCTTTCAAGCTTCGAACGACAGCCGAACCAATATGATAACGTTCTAAGCATAGACTCAATCGTGACAGGGTCCATGTTATATTGGTCGATCTCAGTGAGAACGATTCGCGAATCTAGCAAAAAAGGGGTATAGAATGTACATGATCTATAATGTCCCACTACAGGGCACAGAGGCCTGCTCTCCGAAAGATAGAATAGGCGTAGTCACTACGCGTTCCCACCGCAGATTGACAAATTCAAGCACAAACGTTTGTTTCGAGTTTTCTCACGATGTTTTCCTTCCCGGTTAGCGAGTGGTATTGATACAAATGTAACTTAGAAAAAATAGTCATTGGTACATGCGGACACACACAACGGGGTTCGACCTTTTGAGTGTGAGGCAGGCGTTCAACCGATCGCGCTAACACGGCTACTGATATCATCTCTTCGAACTGACGAATGTGGATATAATGTAGACGTACTCACAGAACATAGTGGACGTACTGATGAATGTGATATGACATCTAATAAAGACCTTTTCCTAAAGTAAGCTTTCAAATTTTGTGATCCCTCGTACTTTCGAAGTCATTGCCGATGGGGAAAGTTTTCACATAATATTTCCATAAGTTTTAAAATATCGGATTGAACACGTTATAGGTATCTATATTATGTATTCCGCACTGCATGTAAACAAATCGTTAGCAACAATCGCGAGAATACTAAATAAAATACGCTTGCTTCGTCCTAAAGTCATTTATTCCAAACATACCTACCCATAGCTTTTTAGGGTTCCGT
Organism: Yponomeuta evonymella; assembly: GCA_963969515.1. Taxonomy (NCBI): domain Eukaryota; kingdom Metazoa; phylum Arthropoda; class Insecta; order Lepidoptera; family Yponomeutidae; genus Yponomeuta; species Yponomeuta evonymella. The sequence continues at coordinate 6,392,629 of OZ018354.1, forward strand.
ACCCAAAGGGTAAAAACGGGACCCTATTACTAAGACTTCGCTGTCTGTCTGTCCGTCCGTCCGTCCGTTCTGTCCGTCTGTCTTTCACCAGGCTGTATCTCATTCACCGTGATAGCTAGAGAGTTGAAACTTTCACAGATTATTGTATTTCTGTTGCCGTAATACCAAAAAAATCCTAAATATAAAATAAAATAATTATTTAAGGGGGGCTCCCATACAACAAACGTGATTTTTTGCTGTTTATTTTTATCTTTGTGTCTAATGTTGTGTAGATAATGGTACGGAACCCTTTGTGCGCGAGTCAGACTCGCACTTGGCCGGTTTTCTTTGATTGACTTAGATCGTATTTAAAAGAAAAAACAATAGTTTGTTTACATTTAAGGTAATTGTGAAAGTGAAATAGAGCAAGTTTAATTTTATTAAATAAATCCTTATAAAAATCGACATGATCCTGGAGATTTTCTGCGCAATGACCCAAAATACGGTATTTGACACGATCAACAATAAATTATTTCATATGCTCGAAAATATCTCAGAAAATGTATCTCTTTTAGTCAATTACTAGTTATTACAATTTTTAAATAGATTAAACATAAAAAGAGTGCTCTGAAATGTGATGTCATAACTAGTCATATGCCAGTATTTTCATACAAAATTCCGTTTTAAAAGTAACTCATTTTTGATATTTTGTCAAATACCCAATTACGGCAACGATAAAGTAGGTACTTCCCTAGAATAAAACCGACTGTCACTAACTTTGTTGCAGTACAGTCGACGGCAGGTCTCCTTCATATATTACTGTGGAATTAAGGGCTTTCTTGTCGCTAAAGTATAGAGAAGAATGTTGTATGCTAGATTAAATGTCGATAGCTTGATGTGTTGTCGTGTGTACCAGACTGCAAAAATTTTATTCTCCCCACTATTTGCCACAAAATTTTATGATGGCCGTTCACTTTACGGTCTTCTTGCCGCATCATTTGTTGCCGCGAAGCCATTGGGACTGATCTACTGTGCCATCTCGACCCGAGTAGCTGACGGGTACCGAGCGGGCTCTTGCCTATTTGCCAATAACAATATTAATAATTTAAATAATAAATATTTTTTTTATGTAGCCTATATTTGAGTGAGAGTATGGGCTTAATCACCACACGTGCCCACCGCGGATTGACAATTTTAAGCGCTGAGGTATGCGAACACCTCAGACACTCAGGTTTTCTTACGCTGCTTTCCTTCACAGTTAGCGAGTGGTATTACTCTAACTTCACAAATGTACGTAACTTAGAAAACAATGTCATTGGTACATGCCGGGATTTGAACCTACGACCTTCCGGTGTTTACCGCTCCAGTTAATATATATTAAATAACAATTTTTTCAATAACTGCCAAATTATTTGCCTGAGCGAAGGAAATTTTTTCGAATGTTTTACCAGACTGCAAAAGGAAGAGAAATTACGCATGTAACGTCAAATGTGTTTCATAAAGGTGAATAAGTGATAATATCTGTATTTTAGAGCTCTAACAGTCTTTTAAACATTATAAGTTGACGCAAAGACGCAAGTAACGTGAGTAAAACGTATAGCTTTTTTATGTAGCCTAAACACGTCCCATTGCAGGGCCTTCTCTCAATTTCAAGCGCTGAGGTATGTAAATACTTTAGATACAAAGATAAAAGGATAAGAAAGAAAAGGATATAAAAAACAAAAGATAAGAAAAGATTCAAAGAAACTTAGTTTTATGATATCGCTAACGTAATCTAAGCTAATGTATATGGGCAAAGGCCCAATCGAATACACTTTTTCAATTTATTTTCCCGCCAAATATCACTCTAGGGAAAACGGGGTGGGTTTGCCCATCCCGGTTTTCCTAATGTTATGGTAATTTTGGAGCGACATTTTGGAGGCGTTATTCGCATGTATCCATTTATGATTTGTTTTCATCCCTTTGTGATTTTATTGAGTCGATTGTGGTATTTAAATCTATTGTCTAAAAGAAAATATTCATTGCTGAATCCTTACGATGAACCTTTATTTAGTCGTTTTCTCATTGTAAGGTTAGGTTGTCTATGTATTGGTTAGTTAGACCTGAGCTTTCCGCACTTAGCCCTATGAATAAAAAACCTTAGAAGTATTTCTCCCTACAAAATTCACACTCAAACACGGCCCCAGTCCTCTCGATTAGTCTTTACCAATGAAATGAGCGCAAGGTGTACTGCGGAGTAAATCTCTTTGTGATTCGTTCATTCTGTGCGCCGTGCGTGACGCGAACGTTGATTGGCCGATATTAAGTCACAGCGTAACTGATGGTTAGTTTAAAAAAAAAACGTCAAACCATTGACTTCATTGATGTATCATAACAGGCCTTTGCGTCGTTACGGACGATTTAAGCAGTGCCTAAGAGTTTGACACTTTTTCGAATGACTAAAGAGTCCGATTCGAGAGCGGCAAGCCCTATTGCATATTATAGGGCATATGAAAGAAACGTCCGGAGTCGGGTCGGTACGAATTTGATGTATAACCCGTCGAAGTATCTAGGTACCTCGCAATATGGCGGTTTGATGGTGGCACTGAACTCGCTCCGATTGGTGACACAATTGACAATCACCACCCGCAATCACACAATTGAACGTGGAGATTTAATTTCTAGCGCTAGTTAGACATGTATGTTTTGAACTATCACTGACTTATCCCCGGTTTCTCGTACACTAACAAGCTGTTAATCTACTGTTGACAGCTGTCAGTGGTTTTTTTGTATGCACTTTGGTCAATTGACCGCTGTTAACAGTAGATTAACAGCGTCTTAGTGTACGAGAAACTGGGGGAGCCTCATAGTTGGATCATTGCACGTAGCAAGCGCTGAAGCATGTAAATAGTAGGGTTTCCTCAGGATGTTTTCCTTCACAGTTAGCGAGTGGTGTTGCTACTATAAATTCACAACATAATTTAGAGAAAAAAGTCATTGGTACATGCCAGGATTCGAACCCACGACCTTCCGAATGTGAGGACAGCTTTCTACCGCTACGCTACCACCGTTCTTACCATCATCATCATCATCAGCCATTTAACGTGCACTGCAGGACATAGGCCTCCCTCATGGTTTTCCTAACCATGAGGGGTTTTGCCATAATAATCGCCACGCTTGGCAGGCGGATTGGCGATCGCAGTATGCGGTAGGAATCTCAGATAGAGGCTGCTGCCCGTCTCGGTCCGCTCTTACCAGGCTTTATTAAAACTCAGTAGGTAGGTATTGATTAATAAAGCGCTCTTACCTTTGAGATACCTCTTGAAAGCGTCAAGTTACTATTTTTTTCATCGAACAGCATCTTCAAATGGGTACTCACGAGCGATCTCAGAGATATAAGCGCTTTGTCAAAGGCGGCTTCTTTTTTTTAGGGTTCCTTACCCGAAGGGTGCCAAACGAGACCCTATTACTCTGCCTCCGCTGTCTCTCCTGTCTGTGTTCGTCCGCCCGAACTTTAAAGGGCTCTATCTGTGGAACCGTAATAGGTAGCCAGTTGAAATTCTCACAGAATAGGTATGTGTTATTACCGCAAAGTATCGGCATTTCCATACGACAAACATGTTTTTCGCCGTTTTTTTGTTTATGCTCAATCGTAAAAACGTGATTGTGGGACTTATTATTATTCTGACCACAAATAATAAAAAAAGGCCAAGCGCGAGTACGGAACCCTCGGTGCGCGAGTCCGACTCGCACTTGGCCGGTTTTTTTCATCATTGGCCTTGAATGGTAAATAGTACGGCCCAAAACGGTCTCACCATTTACATTTCATTCATTACATAACTCACGCCTGTATCCCTAGAGAGGTAGTTCAAGTTCTAGTTCGACTGGAGATTTCCGCACTTAGCCTCATAGTTGGGCCATTGTACGTAGCAAGTGCTGAGGTGTGTAATTACCTCAGACACTAGGTTTCCTCACGATGTTTTCCTTCGCAGTTAGCGAGTGGTATTGCTACTATAACTTCACAAACGTACGTAACTTAGAAAACAGTCATTGGTACATGCCGGGATTCGAACCCACGACCTCCCAAATGAGAAGCCGGTGTTCTACCGCTCCGCTACCACGGCGTACCATTCCGGAGGGGTAGTCCGAGACCAAAGTTTCCAATACTATTAAATTCTTAATCATTCTATTTTTTTTTTCCTTAATTATTTCTTATTTTTAATTATTTTATTCTTCTTTTTTATTTTATTTCTCTTCTCTCTTTCTATATTTTTTTCAAAAAAAGTAGCAAACAAGAATGGTAGGTGCTCGGCGAAGGGTATTTCGCTTACCTCACTCACGTAACCCTAGAAAAGCAATGTATCATTAGATGTCGGGTCAGGGCTACAAAGGGCCTTGTTTCCGTAAGTTTTGTCTCAAGGGTAGATTGTACAATCGCCATATTTCCGCACAATTGCAAATTGGACGCAGGAGAGCAGCTCAGGGTGAAATGTCATAGGGCCTAGAATACCCTTTGCGTCGTAAGACTTTCGCAACGCTAACCGGCGCGTTCTGTATTGAGAATTTCACTAAATAAATAGGTACTTAAGAATCGTCTTCCTATCTAGGAACCGTTGGTCACAGTTCTTATACTTGTTCTTAGCGTGTCGATGGCCAACAAATTTTGTTAAGTCTTCATTAAAGAGTTGCGGCAGTTGCGTTATCATTTGTTCGGTCCTCCTCAGTACATGTCAGGGCACGCAGGCCACGATGCATGGAAGATGGTCCATCGTCTGAGAAGTCAAATTCCCTCCTGAACCATGTTATAGTGTTATACTCCTTATTTATGTACACACACAGATAATTTAGAACCATCGCGCGTATGCCCCGTCACGCATCCGGTCCAACGTAAATGACTATTGTATTCCGCGTAATTTTACACCGTGTATAGTCAAACGAAGAAAAGGGAAAGATCATCCGCGTGGCTCAAGAAGCGGCGCAGATCCAGTTTTCTCGTAAAACTTTGCAGAGCAGCCCCGGTAGCATAATCCCTTATGCCGCGTGCAAGAATTGTCAAAGACTCGCGCCATCCCCTTCTCGACCGCTACGTGAACGCAAGTTAGGGCGATTCTTTGTCTACGTATACTTCTCGCGCGCGGCACAAGGGATTATGCTACCGGGGCCGCTCTGCAAAGTTCTACGAGAAAACTGGATCTGCGCCGCTTCTTGAGCCACGCGGATGATCTTTCCCTTTTCTTCGTTTGACTATACACTGTGTAAAATTACGCGGAATACAATAGTCATTTACATTGGACCGGATGCGTGACGGGTAGCAATAACATATGAGTCTGATCTGAACGCACCTCTTGAGAAATAGAGAGCTAAAATGTCAGCTGTGAATTGTTCCTTCACACGGTATTATAAATAACACCGTGTATTTGTACAGAATCTGGTTATGGCATCCGCAGACAGGGCGAAAAAAAAAGACTTTCAGAAAATTCAAGTCACCGTAACCTAAATGTCTTAGGCATCCACAGACGATGTGAAAAGAAGACTCTTAGAAAATGTAATTCACCGTAATCCAAAATGGCTTGGCGCATCTTTGTCGAGGCAGTTTGTCTGTAAGATGCTTGCAGTTGACAGCAGGTAAACCTCCCCCGGGCAAAGTCACCCGCAGTTCCACTGAGTAGACTACACGTATGTATAGGTTAAGGTGTTATTTCCTGTATACGTATATTTGTACTTTTCGCTCACAGTAAAAGAGAGCATGGACCCGCACCTGATATGTATATTAAGTTTGCTTGTCTATCATGCATGTTAATGCATTTTTTGTTGTTCAAACAATCGCCAAATTTTGCGCTGCGTGTCATGTATGAAAATAAAGGTTTTTTAAAAACATGCCATGTGCTGTGCAAACATTGTAAATATTACTAGCCGGACTGTGGCAGGCATTAGATTAAATTAGAACCAAGAACGTAAAACATCCATGATTAGAACACATTAGATATTGTTCACACCAGAAAACAAAATACATTAAAAGATGCACTCTGACGGTCTGACTTTGCCTTGTATTATGTTGTAGGTATTCATGTGACTGGTTTGGTTTTGTTATGCCTTTTTTTCTTGTGATGTCTTAATTTGTCTCAATAAATGTCTTTCTTCTTCTTCTTCTCTTTTTCTTCCCGTGCCCCTCCACTAATGGAAGTTGGCCGTCAGTTCTCAATCTTGCAATATCATTGTCAATTTGTTAACATGGAAAACAGAATTTCAACACCGGCTATATCCGTCCAATAACCACGATGTGTTTCTTTCTTCAACACACCTCGGCCTCTCAATCTTGCCCGTCATAATAACTTGAAGCATATGCTCTCATAACTAAAACCCTTCTTTTTTGGGGTTAACACGACTCTCGGGAACGGATGGTCCTACGCGTCGTAAGACTTCGAAATTTGTGACTCTATAGACTTACTCATTCTCAACATCCTTCCCCAAATCTCTTTTCTAGACAAGGCTGTTACCGAGTGGAAAGTCATGTTACGCATGTACCAAGCATAGCATTGTAACGCTGCCGCTTGATTTTATTTATGTTGTCGAAATGCGTAACCTAAGTACTTTGAAATTTGCACAAAAACCTATGATGCATCAATTCCACTGAACTTGGTGTACTGGTGATATTTTAGTGTATATTTAAATCGCCTGACAAAAAAAAATTACACACAGGTAAAAACCTAGATGTATTTTTTTTAATAAAACTGAAAATATTATAAAAAGAGTTGATATTTCTCGAGATGAATCAGTCCTAACTTGAGTGGAAGTTATTTCCTTGACCTGTTTCAGGAATCAACTTGCTTTCCGTATTCTCAAGATTCCAAGCAACTGTTTGAAAAAAAATATAGATCTAATAAATAAATAAATATCTCGTCATGATCATCATTATAAATAAATATCTCAACATATATGTTTTCAGCGACGTACATGCGACGGGTAACATTCGGATCAGTTATTTCTGGGTCGTATCGTCTAAGGAAATAGCTGATTAACCTCAGATTCGTAAGTGCCATGGCGCAAGTGTCGTTTAACGACCCAGTGCTTATAAAGATTAGCCTTCGAAGATGACATTCCCTACCGAGTGATATTGATGTTTAAATCGCAAAACGGTACAGTATGTCTAGACTATAATCGGCAATCGAATTAAATTGACACGTTGATGCAATAATTGTCTTTGTAATACAATGCACAAACTGACCGAATATGACCTTGAAATCATTAGCGATTAGCGACTGAATGTGGAACGACCACGAACTATCAAACGCAGCGTAGGACGCCCACTAGCTCGGAGCGACGACGATCTGAGGCAGATGTCTGGCAGCGGCTGGACGATGGTGGCCGTGGACAGAAAGAAGTGGCGTACCTTGAGGTTAAGCTTCTGTCCAGAAGTGGGCGAGTCTGATTTATTAACTGGATGTAGAATCAAGGTCCCGGATTAACACATAGAATACCACTATCCAAATCCCTAAATCGTTAACGAAGTCACAAGGAAGACGATGCCTCGCATTTCTATTTGTAATAGCCAAGACAAGTTAAGGGAGTCGAAACTCAGTTACGTAGACATCCCACGGGTCACAAGCTAGGAGCCAGTTTCAACTGAAATAGCTCCTCTAGCTCCAAATGAAGTGGATTGGGACTGGTGGCCAGTACGATAAGATAGGGTGCCTCTATACAGAAATCTCTTACTTGAACATATTTATTGAAATCTACAAGTTATTGAAATGACGTAAACCGTTTCTTCAGTATCATAATAGAGAAATTCTACAAAAATATGTTTTAATCACATTGAAGATGAATATTCGTATTTAATTTCTTTCTCTAAGACTAAGACTACAGAGTACTATAGTGTGTACTATAGAGTATTATAGTGTGTATTCTAGACATTTATTTAGTATATTCATAACTTGTTATGACTATTTAATTTTATTATATTTTCTATGTAATTTCTCAATAACTGTTTCCTGGCACTACCCTATCCACTGTCCACATGGCCACAAGGTTAGCTAGAAGAAGGTAAGCTCGCCCTTGTACAAATATTTTTATAGTGGAATAAAAAAATCAATATTTTTATTTTTATAATACAACGTAATATAGTGTTTGTATAAATAAAACTGCAAAAAATAAGCTAAATAGAACACGAGGCGTCATTGCACAAATTACTGAGTCTGGTTACAGTTTCTCTCTTGGAAAAGAATGCTAGGTATATTTGTACCACTAGAATCTACAAAGTTGGGGAATCATCCGGCTGTGAGGAAGTTATTGAAACAAACGAGCTATGACCAAAGGTGCAGCATTTTCTATTACCGCAAATAACATAGCTATTACAATACAATAGAGGTTATAATTTCTTTGAATACTTAAGTGCCGTAGGAGGGGTGTTCAAAGAGTAGTGAGAATGAGGTATAAACTCCTTGGATAGATAAAAGAACATACTGGTTGGCATAGCCCACTTATTTGTCGACAAAATAAAATAAAAAGGATGCTCTTTTGATTTGTTTCATCAAGATAACGCCTCAGCGCACAAGTCCAAAGTTGCGATGGCTGCCATCAATGATGCTGGCTTCGAATTGATAGAACATCCTCCACATTCTCCAGACCTTATTCCTAGTGACTTTTATCTATTTCCGAGATTGACAGAATATCTAAGAGGCCAGAAATTTGAGGACAATGACACAGTGATCGCCGCAGTAGAAGGTTTTTTAGAGAATCAAGATGAATATTTTTTAAGAAAGGAATTTTAGGTTTAGAAAAAAGATATGCTAAGTGTTACAAGTAAAAAGTGAGTATGTTGAAAAATAAAATAACATTTCATAAAAGTTAATTGCCATGTGGTGCCGTATTAAGAATAGCGTCACTCCATTTCATTTCGTGGATGTCGTAGAGGGCGTCTAAGGAAATAAATTACCAGGGGACGGGTAGCAGCGTCTTCCTGAGATTCCAACCGCATACTGCGATCGCCTACCCGCCTGCCAAGCGTGGCGATTATGGCAAATCCCTTCATGGTTAGGGAAAACCATGAGGGGTGCCTATGTCCTGCAGTGGGCGTAAAGGCTGATAATGATGATGATGAAAAGTTAATTGCGTCTTATTCATTCTCACTACTAACTGAACCCCCTTAGTATGATGTCACCTCATGATCACTTTCGTTTAAAGAAAACTTCATTAGAGAAACTAAAGGTGAAGTTGAGGTTGTACTGGTTTTTCCGGCCTTTTTCTCCACTACCAACTCAACCAGAATACACGCGCTAAAAAACATAAGGTATTTTGTTTTTTTAATAATGTATTTTTTGGGGTTCCGTACCAAAAGGGTAAAAACGGGACCCTATTACTAAGACTTCGCTGTCTGTCTGTCCGTCCGTCTGTTATCTTTGTGTCTAATGTTGTATAGATAATGGTACGGAACCCTTCGTGCGCGAGTCCGACTCGCACTTGTTTTTATTTCTCACAGTCTCAACATTACTTCGACTGATTCTATTCCAAAATCTCGAAAAATTATCAGCTATACCATACAAATGTTTAATCTTACGACACAACTAGGCGCAACTCTGAGCTCCAGGTTGTGGTTTATGAGTTTAAATTATCACTAGTTATGGTTTTATTTGAGCTGTACTGAGTTTTGGACAATAAAAAATATACCAAAATTACAATCAATGAATGTGTTAGTGACGTCGGTCGTCAAAGTTCTAATAATAATTCTAATAGCATTTGTATTTCTGTAATTTCAAAAATGCCTACTTTCCCAGAAACTTTTCGCTCGCGCAAAGCAATAAGTACTTACAACAAATCCGAATCCATACAAATCCGTGCGCTTGGAGAACCCAGCCTTAAGATGGAGTTAAGAGTTACGCTAGCTTATGACAGGAGTTCATGTTGTAATATTTCTGTATAGGTACAACAGGTACACAGTTTGTGGCAAAACTTGTTACGAATCGACTTATATTTATTATATAACATAAACATAAACATTTACATACAGGCACATACATTGGTTCTGGCCCCACACTAGGATACCCTGTGTCGTGGGAACCAGAAACAACGACATCGCAAACATGTAAACATCCAAGACCTGGGGTTTTTTTTTTGTTCCCAGCCGGGATTCGAACCCGGGATCTCTCGCATGGTATGCAGATGCACTACCACTGCGCCACGAAGTCGTCATCTTTTACGAATATAATGCATCATCTTTTACGAAGACATATTCTCGGTATGTATGAACAATGTCGGTCTCGAAAAAGAGAACAAATGAAAGCTTCTATGTCGTAGCAAATTAAATTCCCGAAAAGCCGTATCGGTTGGCGTTTCAATTAAAACTCCCACGTTACTCAGAAACAAAAGCTCGAAACAAAAGAAAAATAAAACCGAAATACAATTCACTTATTCCTAATGTATTATCTAACTGAGTTTGTTACAAAAAAGTGGGCACGCGTTGTGACAAGCCAAGATTAAGGCTTCTGACCACCGGTTTCTGAATTGAGAGTTTCATCTAAGTCTCGTTATGTCTCTTTCTCAAAAAAGAATGAGACATCACTATACTTATTGAATTTTTAAATTCAGAAACAGGCTGGAGAGAGGGCCGGCTTACAGCGTGTTTCAGAAAAGTCCGGTAGAACTTGAAGCGGTTACTCTACTCATCGATATAACTAATAAAGTTGAAATCGCCAAACAAATAATAGCAGCTGTAACACCCCACCCCCGTAAATTTGTAAATTAAACCCCGATGAGACGATAAAATGTAGATACTATGATGCAAAACACTCTAATGGCCAACTGTGATCGTCTAGTTTTATTTGGTAGAACCCTGCGTTGTGATCGTATACGTAACCCTAGCCCATTTAAGGTATCTGAGATTGAAAGCAAATGTTCGAGCGCAAAAGTATATAATTAACAAATAAAGATCTAGTTAATTTTCTTTAAATTGAAATTAAAGGTCGAGTTAACTCGGTTTGATATCAAGGTTAAGTAGAGAGGTTGAGTTTATTCCGCCCTATATTGAAAAGGTTAAGTAAAGCCCTAACAAGAATGAAAATTAGAATTTTTAATGTTTAAGTGTTGAATAAGTTTGCTATTTAAAGTAGAATATGAAACAGGTTAAACCGGTATGGAACACTGTGTAAGAACAGATAAAAGAAGTAGGTCATTATAACAATATTATTGTTAATAACATTATTATAATGTTCAACAGATTTTCGTCTCTAATGTCCGCTAGTAATTTGATTGAAGCAAAGGCAAATAAAAATTATAAGCATGAAGCGCAGTTAGTGCAGAATGAAGTTTAAATTTAAGGTATTTATAATATAATAGATAAAGTGAAAGTTAACTAACACAAATCTAGTTAAAAGTACTTGACTCAGAGACGGGATCCGGACTAAAAGAAACTCAGTTCTCCAACCAAAGGCTGGGTCTTTCACACCGTATGCTCATCATTGTCCCACTGTACATAGTTTTTTATTTTTATTTATTTTTAATTCCTGTGATTGAAGTGGTTTGAACGGAGTATCTACATTTTATTATGGATATTTTCGATAATATTGATGACCTGGCTATCGAAGAGGAGGCCATAATAAATGAATATATAAATCCACCGGAAAGAAAACAAAGAATCGTCAGACCAAGGCCGGATCACTTTACGAATTGGGATCCGAAAGAATTTCACCGCCGATTCAGACTTTTAAAGGAGTCTGTACAAAATTTGCTAACCCTGATAGAAGACAAAATCAAGCACCAAACACAAAGGTAACTTTCTATTGCACTATTTGTAATCTAGGCTAAGATCCTTAGATACCTGCCTAGTGCTTACTTACATCAGTATATCAGGAAAACATTGTGAGGAAAACCGCGGTTCGTTTGGCTCCGCACGTATTGACTCGTCTTTCCTGTGGGCTAGGCCGACTAAGCTGTCAGGATGGTATTAAAATATACTCTTTTTTTTTTGTTTCAGAAATCAGTGCATTCCACCAATGTTACAGTTATTAATTACGCTGCGGTTTTATGCCACGGGCAGTTTTTACATAACTGTTGGTGATTTTGGTGGGATTCATAGCTCTACTATATGTTGTATTATAAAAAAAGTAACAGAAGCTATAGCATCTTTAAGACCCACATTTATAAAGTTGCCAAGAAGCGATGAAGACATCAGGAGGTCACAGGAGGAATTTTATAATATGGCCAGAATCCCCAGAGTGACCTCAGCTATAGATTGCACCCACATTAGGATTCAGTCACCTGGTGGTAACACGGCAGAAGAATTCAGGAATAGAAAAGGCTTCTTCTCATTCAATGTGCAAGCAATGTGTTCAGCAGAGCTGATGTTCCAAGATATAGTTGCACGTTGGCCTGGCTCTACACAGTCATGATAGCATGATATTTTCTAATTCACAAGTAAAATTTATGTGTGAGAATCAAGCATTTGGTAATGGCATTATACTTGGAGATAGTGGCTATGAACAAACAAACTATCTACTGACTCCTTTTCAAAACCCAGACACACCGGCTCAAACTTTGTACAATGAGTCGCAAATAAGAACACGGAATGTCATTGAAAGATGCTTTGGAGTGTGGAAAAGACGCTTTCCAGTTCTGAGCATAGGATTAAGGTGTAAGCTGCCACTTGCACAAGATGTTATTGTAGCCTGTGCTATATTACACAACTTGGCAAGAACAAGAAATGAAGAGGAACCTCCAGTAGACCCGGAAGTTCTCATTCCACCACAGCCAATATTTCCCCCCACTCTAGCCGATCCGACTGGTGAAGAAAGACACCATACAAGAAATTTAATGTTAAATTACTTTAATTCTTTACTTTGATAATTCAAAGTAAAGAATTTAAGTAATTTTACATAAAGTTTCATGTAGGTACTAAGCAAACAGCATTTAATTTTTATTTACATAATAGATAATTTAGTATTAATGTAGTCATTGTACTTTGAATATTGGAATAATAAAAAATATTTTCATACAAATTTAAATTTTATTTTTCTGCATTTAACTTGACCGAAACATACACATCTTTCTAAATTATGCCACTTGGAACAGGACCACAATTGCAACTATTTTTTTTAATAAGCAGTGCATGTAGATCTTTTTTTCTTCTCTCCTCATTATTTAAATGCAACATTTTTAATTTATGCTCCTCTTCCATAAACTGTTGTTCATTTCTGGCAGTCTTCATCTGCAGCTGTACCAATTCTAACCGAGCTTGACTTAATTTGTCCAGCTTCGAGGTAACACTTGCTTTAGTTGCAGTATTTGATTTCAAAACATTTGAAACCCTTGTTTTCAGAGTCTTTGGGTGCCATCTGTCCCATTTATTTTCTGAAAGCATAAAACATATTTACTATCAATAAAAAACAATCTGTTAGAAACCCACTATGGGGCTTATAAAATAATTGAGATGTACAAGTAATTTTACATAAAGTTTCATGTAGGTACTAAGCAAACAGCATTTAATTTTTATTTACATAATAGATAATTTAGTATTAATGTAGTCATTGTACTTTGAATATTGGAATAATAAAAAATATTTTCATACAAATTTAAATTTTATTTTTCTGCATTTAACTTGACCGAAACATACACATCTTTCTAAATTATGCCACTTGGAACAGGACCACAATTGCAACTATTTTTTTTAATAAGCAGTGCATGTAGATCTTCTTTTCTTCTCTCCTCATTATTTAAATGCAACATTTTTAATTTATGCTCCTCTTCCATAAACTGTTGTTCATTTCTGGCAGTCTTCATCTGCAGCTGTACCAATTCTAACCGAGCTTGACTTAATTTGTCCAGCTTCGAGGTAACACTTGCTTTAGTTGCAGTATTTGATTTCAAAACATTTGAAACCCTTGTTTTCAGAGTCTTTGGGTGCCATCTGTCCCATTTATTTTCTGAAAGCATAAAACATATTTACTATCAATAAAAAACAATCTGTTAGAAACCCACTATGGGGCTTATAAAATAATTGAGATGTACAAGTAGGTAAGTAGATATAATGTTGTTATTTAATTTCAAATAACTGTCTGTAACATACTACAATAACAATCTGCCTGTCAAGCATAATTTCGTATGGCCTTGTAGATAGAGTTCATTCACTACAGAATCCTATAAGGGAGGCTCATGGTCAATTGTGCACATGCAGCTTATCATAATTGTGAAGAATGCTATAAATTCATACCTTTTTGAGACTCATTTTCCTCAATTACTTCTAGGATGACTGACCCGTCCATATCTAAAATGAATAAAAAAGTAAAATCAATTGCAATGATGACATTTAAAGCACAATTTCTTGCAGGCACTTTACACACGGCAGCTATAATGTAAATATGTATTTATAGCATGAGACATCTCATTACATTGTTCCATACAAATCGTCGGGAGACCATACACAACAGCCATAATGTATAGCACCTGGAAAGTCAATGGTCTTAAGGGAAAGATATATTACATTACCTGTAACTATACATTACATATAAGCTATACATAGCTGGATGTAATTTACATTAATTACATTATAGCTGTTGTGTGTGAAGTCCTTAAAAGTAGACAAGTTTTCTTGCATAATCTGTGATCAAACCAAGTACGGGCTACTAAAATATTGAGACTAAACAGTACATTAAAGTGCCAGCGCCGTGGGGTGCCGGCTTTAGAATAGTACCCCCCCATCTCTTCCCGCGGGTGCCGTAAAAACCGGCTAAGGGACATTACCAGAAGGTGGGCAGCAGCACCTTCTGCGAAAACACGATATACTGCGCTCGCCAACCCGCATGCCAAGCGTGGCGAGTAAGGCAAATACCCTCATGGCAATACACCAAAAAACCAGGCCCCCAGTCCCCGGCGGCTCCGCTATTCCTGGCTACGGTAGCGGCCACGGTAACGGCGGAGCAAGGGGTGCTAAGAATCTCCGGCAGAGATCTGGCTACCACCCCCAAAAACGAAAACGACTGGCCCTGGTAACGCACAACATTCGCACATTGAGGACAGACGAAAAGCTAATTGAGCTGGAAGAGGAAATGGGTAGGTTACACTGGGATATCCTAGGGTTATCTGAAGTCCGTCGAGAGGGCGAGGACACGATAACCCTGAAATCCGGTAACCTGCTCTACTACCGGGAGGGCGAGCAACAGTCCCAGGGTGGTGTCGGGTTTCTCGTCCACAAGTCCCTCGTAAATAACATTTTGGCCATCAACAGTGTGTCGAGCAGGGTGGTGTACCTAATACTCAGAATATCTAAGAGATATTCGCTGAAGGTCATTCAGGTATACGCACCGACCTCGTCACACTCCGATGAGGAGGTAGAGGCGATGTATGAGGACATTAGTAGGGCCATACATACCTCGGAGACCTATTTTAATGTGGTTATGGGGGACTTCAATGCGAAGCTGGGCACAAGAAGCGAGGGTGAGATGAGAGTGGGGCAATTTGGTTATGGGCAACGGAACCCGAGAGGACAAAGGTTGGCAGACTTCCTGGAGAAAGAGGGACTCTTTATGATGAACTCTTTCTTTCAGAAGCCACCTCACAGGAAATGGACCTGGTTGAGTCCCGATGGTTCCACGAGAAACGAGATAGACTTCATCCTGACCTCCAAGAGACAAATATTCAATGACGTCTCTGTGATCAACATGGTGAAAACCGGAAGCGATCACCGAATAGTAAGAGGCACATTGAATATCAATGTCAAACTTGAGAGGTCTCGTCTCATGAAGTCCACGCTCCGACCTACTCGTGCCCATATCCAGAACCCCGAGAACTTTCAACTCGAATTGTCAAATCGCTTTGAGTGCCTGGAGAGCGCCGCATCGGTGGACGAGATCAATAACAGGTTTGTAGAAACTGTCCGTACAGTGGGCTCGAGGTTCTATAGACCCAACCGTACGAGTAGACCACAAAAGCTCTCGAACTATACTCTCGACCTCATGGCTAAACGTCGCGCGTTGCAACTGCAGTCCTCCGAGGATGCTAAGTCATATAGGCAGCTCAATAGACATATCTCAAAGTCTATGCGGCACGATATTCGGTCCTTTAATACCGAACGTATTAAAGAGACTATAGAGCGGAACAAGGGCTCCAAAGTGTTCGCAAAAGACTTGTCTATTGGGCAAAGCCAGCTGACGAAGCTGAAGAGAGAGGACGGCAGTATAGCGTCGACCAAATCAGAGGTGCTGAGGGAGATTGAGAGTTTCTACGGACAGCTATACACCTCAGTCGCAAAACCTGTTAGCAGTTTGAACAAAGATCCGAGAGCCAAACTGACCCGACATTATACCGAAGACATCCCGGACATCAGCCTGTACGAGATTAGGATGGCCCTGAAACAGCTCAAGAATAACAAGGCACCAGGAGAGGACGGAATCACATCAGAGCTCCTGAAAGCGGGTGGAACACCAGTACTTAAAGTCCTTCAGAAGCTCTTCAATTCCGTCGTGCTCGAAGGAAAAACGCCAGAAGCATGGAACAGAAGCGTGGTGACGCTGTTCTTCAAGAAAGGGGATAACTCTCTATTGAAGAACTACCGACCCATCTCGCTTCTGAGCCATGTTTATAAGCTGTTTTCGAGGGTCCTCACGAATCGTCTCGAACGCAGGTTTGATGACTTCCAGCCTCCCGAACAAGCCGGTTTCCGAAAGGGCTTTAGTACCATAGACCACATCCACACGCTGCGGCAAATTATACAGAAGACTGAGGAGTATAATTTGCCATTCTGCTTAGCGTTTGTGGACTATGAGAAAGCCTTCGATTCGATCGAGACATGGGCAGTGCTCGAGTCTCTCCAGCGTTGCCGTATTGACTATCGGTATATCGAGGTGCTGAAGTGCTTGTACAACAGCGCCACCATGTCGGTCCGAGTACAGGAGCAGAATTCGGAGGCAATTCCATTGAGAAGAGGCGTGAGACAGGGAGACGTTATCTCTCCGAAACTGTTCACGAACGCACTGGAAGATGCCTTCAAGCTTCTGGAATGGCAGGGACGCGGCATCAATATCAATGGCGAGTACATCACGCACCTTCGATTTGCCGACGATATAGTAGTCATGGCAGAAACGATGGAAGACCTCGGCATAATGCTCGACGACCTCAGTCGAGTTTCCCAACGTGTGGGCCTTAAAATGAACATGGACAAAACGAAGGTCATGTCGAACGCTCGTGTTGTGCCCACCCCAATAACATTGGGGAACACGACTCTCGAAGTTGTAGACGAATACGTCTACTTAGGACAAACAATCCAACTAGGCCGGTCCAACTTCGTGAAAGAGGTCAATCGTCGAATCCAACTCGGCTGGGCAGCTTTCGGGAAACTTAGAAAAGTCTTTTCGTCTAATATACCTCAATCGCTCAAGACAAAATTATACAACCAGTGTGTGTTACCAGTGATGACTTATGGCACTGAAACGTGGTCTCTCACTATGGGCCTCATAAGAAGGCTCAAGGTCACGCAACGAGCTATGGAAAGGGCTATGCTCGGAATTTCTCTACGAGATCGAATCAGAAATGATGAGATCCGTAGACGAACGAAAGTCGTCGACATAGCCCAGCGGATTAGTAAGTTGAAGTGGCAGTGGGCGGGGCACATAGCACGTAGAACTGATGGCCGATGGGGCCGAAAAGTTCTCGAATGGAGACCACATATCGGCAAGCGCAGCGTGGGACGACCAGCCACAAGATGGACAGATGACGTCATTCAAGTGGCAGGAAGACGCTGGATGCAGGCCGCTTCCAACCGGTCTTTTTGGAAATCCATGGAGGAGGCCTATGTCCAGCAGTGGACTTCTTGTGGCTGAATGATGATGATGAGTACATTAAAGCTATTGAGACTTATAGGAGATAACCAGCAGCATATTTAGAGTCGTAAAAAACAAAAGCGGATACCTTTTTTGCTACAGATATTTGGTTTTAGCTGCCCAGTTTGAGCGATACAGGTATGATATCTAATTATAGCTAGGTTAGACATCTCTAGCACCCTACACTTACTACAATGACCGATCCACCTATCAAGTATAGTTATTATGGCTTAATTTGTATGAGCGAGGCTCATTATCAATATAATATAAAGATGATGAAGAATGTGATATTTACCTTTTTGAGAGCCATTGTCATTCAACTATATCTAAAATTAAAAAAATGTAAAATTAGTTGCAATCATTGCATTTAAATCACATGTCCTGCAAGCAATCTTATAATGGACTGGAATGCATACCTGGTATTCGCACATTAGCTTCAGACTGATCTATCATAACTTCTGCATCAGGATTAGGAATAGTGTCACTGTCGTGACGAGCTTCGAGTCCTTTTATGTTTGAACATATGCTTAGCACCTTTTCCTCTATGTCATTAAATTCTGGAGCATTTGAAGGCCCTCCTCCAGTTCTGTACATCTCTTGCCTTTGCAGCGAGGATTTTTTCTTTGTCACTTTCTTTAAACCCTCGTATTTTAGTTTCAGCGTTTTCCATGAGCGAACACTTGATGAAATTCCACACGAGTTGAAACTATCCTCAATTTTATTCCATGCCGTTTCCTTATCTTTGTTGGTGAACGCATCGGTCTTTTTATTTTCTACTATTTGTTTGTACTTAGAGACTAAACTTATCAGTAACTGAACCTCAGCAGCATTAAAATTTGCCGAACGGTCTCTTTTTTTAGGTTCCATTATATAGGTACCTACTCAAACAAACAAAATAACTTAAATCAAATTTATATAACAGAATCGAACGAAAAAGCTAAACAAACAACAAACATAACCTACAAATATATTACGACGTGATGTGACGGTTACGCTGTTGACAGAAAACTGGTAGTAGAGTCTGTCTTGCTCTAACGCTATTCTAAGCTATATATTTGTTTCACTTCTCTGAAGCTTGAGTTGCCAGAGTTGAAATATTATGTCAGATAACTATCTATGGAATAAATAACGATTGAAAAATTGGTAAGCGTTTATTCGTCTGATAAACAGCCAAATAACTTTGTTCGTCAGATAGTTATTGGACCATTTATCTGAGGATTGAAATATCGGCCCTAAATCGTTATTTCTTAAATATTCCCTACCTTTCAGTCTTAATTATACGTTGAGAGTATGCTACACAGGGAGGTCCGTTACACAGCTATCCCATACAACATTTTAGTACCTGCTCTACCGAACATATTAAACAGCTTACATTGTTTTCACGATTTCATATAAAGATAAAGATAAAGAGCTTTATTTGTAAAACATGTGTGTTGTGTTTAAACAAGGTGGTGTTTTTGTATAAGGTACAGAGCATGTCTTGCCTGTGAGGCATAAAAAATTATACATTTAATATACCTAATTAAAAAAATAATGTATTTAGAATCTAAATTTGTACTTCTTACGATCGCAAGCGTACAAAAACAGGAATAATAAAATAAAATAAACTAAAATGTCCATAAATTGAAATCAAAATTAAATTAAATTAAAATGTCAGAAATGGTTGATGAACATAAAACATTTCGCATTACGCTATTATATTGACGTTTACGCTTAACTTTTCACTTGATTCATTAACTTAAACGCTCCTCAATTTTTAGTGGCTTGGACAAAGGGAATCAAGATCAACTTGTTTGCGAGGGCACGAAGAGTGGAGGAAATTACAGTGCTTTGAATTTCCGCTGCGATGATGAGGTACATGGCCCTAGGCCGCTAAATAAATAAGGCAGAAGGGCGTTCCGCTATCTCGGCAGTCAGCAATAAACCGAAGGTTGGCTTTTTCTTGGACGATTTCACACTAATTTCAGTCCATTACTGGACATAGGCCTCCTCGGAAAGCGGTGGCAGCGCGGCTTAAGAACGTCGTGAGTTCGAAGGCATGTAGCAGTGACTTTGATTACTATAAGGTTCAGTTTCTGAAAGAGTGTTCAAATGTAACAAGAGATTAATCTAAGATTAATTCAAAATCTTTGATTGACTGAAATTAGCTTGACGTGAAATTAACATGAGATTAACATGTGATCGCTCTTCTAGAAAAGTTACGTACATTTTTTATTTTATAGTAGCAATACCACACTTTAACGGTGAAGGGAAAACACATGTATCATGCATGTATGACGCAGTTATCACAAACTAGAATTGATTGTATTTCGTGTTAAAAAGTTATTAGTCACTAATTTGCTAATGGTAAAGCTTTCTGTAAAAAAATAAGTTTACCTGAAAACAAACATATTAGGTATATACAAAAATAATAGGGGTTAAAGTATGAAATTGCCGTTTTATTGCAATAGGTTCTTTGAATTGACATAGAATCTTCATGGTTTGAGATTTTCGAATGAAACTTTTTTCAAATGGTTTCTATGATGTTCTTTTTTTAAAAAATGTGAAACATTTGAATATCGACTTTCAATTGTTTTTGTTATTCAATTTAGACAAGAAAGATGGATACTGCGAAAATTCGAGTGATTTTTGAATACGAGTTCCGACGCGGAACTAACGCGGCAGAAACAGCCCGCAATATCAATGCTGCGTTTGGAGAGGGGTTTACTAATGAACCCACCGTGCGATTTTGGTTTAAACGCTTTCGTGATGGAAATTTCGAGTTAAAGAACGAGCCACGAGGAAGACCGCCCAAACAGGTGAATAACGATGAATTAAGAGAGATAGTGGAAGCCGACCAAAAAGTCAAACTACCCAGGAATTAGCGGCATGGTTTAACGTTACCTTACCCACAATATTGACTCACTTGCGTCAAATCAATAAAATAAAAAAACACGAAAATTTGATAAATTTGTTAAAAATAAAAAAAATAAACAATTTAGATTTTCAGTACAAATCGGCAATTTCATACTTTAACCCCTATAAAAAATGTAAACTTTTCTCTTTAAATTATTGGTTTAGGTTACATAAAACGTTAGTGAATTTTGTTACTGACACGTGGACACTGACTGTTATTTACACAATTACAATTTTTTTACCCAATTTCTTATTGACAAAAATAAATAAATAATTAGGAATAACTAACACTTTTATTTATTTAAAAAATACATACATGCATAAATTCATGATAAGTGTTTGCATGTTCCAAACATTATAAAAAAAATTCAACGCTTTGAGCAACATCCACAAAGATATTATTAAATACAAAATAAAAGCATTTCTGTGAGTCTCACTAAGATGTAATATATTGCATACATCTACTCTCAATGTATATTTATTAGTTTTATAAAACATTTGTATGCCTGCCAGTACGTTTGATTAAAAATTTCTTCAAATCAAATTAAACCGATCTTGGGCCTCGACCACGGATGCGTCGACCACTGGGGGCCTAAGCCACGGACTCACATCTGTGAAAATTTCAACCGCCTAGCTATCACGGTTCATGAGATACAGCCTGGTGACAGACAGACACACAAACAGATAGAGAGACCGACAGTGAAGTGTTAGTAATAGGGTCCCTTTTGGCACCCTTCGGGTACGGAATCCTAAAAAAACAATACAATCAAGTGCAGTGATAAGATGACGATGATAAGACGCATCAGCTCTAAGCTGCTAGTGTACCAACAATAATAATCCTACTATATAATATTATAAATGTGAAAGTTTGTGCGGATATTTGGATGTTTGGTTTAAGTTGGTGGCCTCTTAGGTGGACGTTCTGGTCGAAACGGGGAAATAGTATAATTGTCACACGCACACTCCTTTATTTTTTAATTATTGTATGTAAGCATGTTTGTTTGTGGCAATAAATCATTCATTCATGTTTAGCGATCAATCAAACAATCGCTGTCAGAACGCGTTGGTTTGAATACATCCATACAAATACTGCTGAAGTAGATGACCGCGAACGCGACCGCGACTGTGACCGCGACCGTGACCACGACCGCTTCAGTTTGTGCGTTCTTTGACGATCTCCGTCGCACGATCGTGTGTCGAGCTTTAATCTCGGTATCAAGCAGTCGTTCTACTGAATGCTGAAGCAATGTTGAATGTTAATTAACTCTTCAGTGCCGCTTGTTATTTTGGGCGTTAGTATCCCTAGTGATGATTGAGTGGAGAATTGTTGGTCGACGAGATTGAGACTCCGTTAATAGTACTTACCTGCTACTATTTGCTCTATTTGTATATCTTTGTAGTTTTCCGCAGTAAGCTGGTTCGGTTTCGAATCTCTCTTTGATTCAAAGTTATGTTTCTGCGGAACAAAATACAAGCAATTAAATAGATGGCACAAAAAAAACATAGGTACATAGGTACATACATAAGCAGCCTACATATGTCCCACTGTAGGGCACAGGTCTTCTCTCAGGGAGAGAGTATGCGCTTAATCACGACGCGTCCCCGCCGCGGATTGGCAATTTCTGGATAAATTCTGGCTCTAGAATTGGTGCAAAAGTTAGGTGCACAAATATATTACAGTTGAACTATTTACGTGATTTCGAAAAATCAAACTTAGTTAATTAATTAATTAGTTAAGAAATTGACCTCGCTCAAACATTCTCGCTTGCTTCAAACTTCAAACACTCTTTTAACAAACGTTTACAAATAAATAATGGTTTGCAATCATCAATAATTGTGTGATGTTCTAAGTTCTTTCTATTTCGGAATTTAACATTTATAACGGATGTCGATACACACTTCAAACTCACGTAATGAATGACGTAGCAAAGCTTTTAGTTATCACGGAATTTGCATTAGCCGCGCGTGTTTGATTTGGCCGGTGGGAGTTTATCTTTGCATTTTGGAAATATCTAAAGCGAAACGGCTTAATAAATTCGGTCTAGGTATTGCGGCGCCGCGTGTAAAGTGAGATAACATACAGATTGGTTAAGTTATGTATGTTAGTCACTGTTTTGCTAGAAAAAAACTGTTAGAAAAGAAAACTTTTGTTAGAAAAAAACACACATTTAACATACGACCTTTTGAAATGACAGCGACGATTTGTTGGCGGTTAATCAGTACCTATGAGACACACTTTATGGGCCTCACTAAAAAAATATTTGGATAGGCCGCGTTTTATACAACTACAATCAATAGTTTATTTTGAAAGTGAACAGGGTCCTAGTCAGTCTTAGATTACCATTTATTAACATAAAATAAATAAGCACCAGCAGGGATACTCGTACTTGACCTAAAATGTCTAAAATGAGATGCTGCCTGATAGCTGATAGATAACGTAAAGCTATTATGTATCCTGATGACAGATGATAGCTCTACGTAATTTGATCTACAATAATCTCGCATCGCGCATCTTGTTGCAAACAGTGAAGTGTGATTATGGCATCACAAAGAAAAGAAATATTACATTCTACGTTGCTTTAAATTGCAATCCGCGGTGGGCACGCGCGGCGATTAAGCCTATCTGACAGAAGGCCTGTGCCCTACAGTGAGACGTATATAGGCTGTATTATTATTTTTATTGTTATGTAACGTAGACAAATTTAAAAAGGTCGGCGAAACGTGCACAGAGTTTGTTCGCAACGATGATGTGCACTTGTTTGCTTCAATTTTAGGATGTTCGAGGGCGGAATTATATTTGATTGGGTCAGGATTGGTTAAGCGATTACGATTTTCAATTGTATATTTTTAATTGGCGTGTTGTTTTCGTTTACAACGAAAGGCTTTATCTCTTGAGCCGTTGCCAGTTGGACATTTTGTAGAATGTGTGTTAAATAAGAGGGTGTGCAACAGAATAATTAAATAAGGAGGGTTTACCATGCATCCATGTTCTTATGTCTTTTTCGATTTCGCTGTATATAAAAAGACTAGCCAAGTGCGTGTCGGGCCAGGCGCAGTGTTGGGTTCCGTAGAAGGAGGGGTTTTTATCAGTTTTATAGAACTGACAACTTCATCGAAGTAATTTTCAATGAAATTTGTACGAAGTTTCCCTTACACAAGTAGTGTGATTATAGCGCAATCTATAGTCTAACGACAAATAAAAAAAATTGGCCTCTGAGGGTTTCGTACCGAATAAAAGGAAAGAAGTTTTTGCTAAACACGTAGGGTCTTATTTATAAAAACATGATTCTAGGGAATCGGGAATTCTTAAGAATTCTTTTTTAATAAACACTCGATAGACGCCGATTCTAACCATGAGGGGTTTTGCCATAATCGCCACGCTTGGCAGGCGGGTTGGCGATCGCAGTATGCGGTTGGAATCTCAGGAAGATGCTGCTGCCCGTCTCCTGGTAATTTATTTATTTTTATTTATTTATTTTATTTTACGACATCCACGGAAGGAAATGGAATGACCCCTCATGGTTAGAAAACCGTGAGGGAGGCCTATGTCCTGCAGTGGACGTCAAATGGCTGATGATGAGACGCCGATTAAATTAGTCTGTGGTGAAGATTTTAGGTAAAAAAATACGTAACCACAGATTAAATAAACTGCCTATGAGGAGTGCTTTACAAGTATCATGTTTTTATCTGGGGGCACGGAAGTGCCCCCGCCAAGTCATACAAATAAGAGGCACGGTAGTATCCGTACCATTCTTTTCTTGAAGCAGTTCAGGCCATTTCCGACCCCCTATCCCCTTACCGTATCCGAACTTCGTTGTGGATAAAACTAGAAGCCTGAATCAGTAACCAAGCAGGTATTGTATAAACACGGTATATTTCAAATTTCATTTAATTTAAACCAGTAGTTTAAGAATTAGTACTAGTTAAAGTTTCTTAATTTTGTTACTGACTCACTCACTGACTAACTGACTGACTGAATTTGAATCTTCTATCCTTTGGTTTCTCGTACACTAACACTATTAATCTACTGTTAACAGCTGTCAGTGGTTTTTTGTATGCACTTTGGTAAACTGACAGCTGTTAACAGTAGATTAACAGCTTGTTAGTGTACAAGAAACCGCGGGTATGTCTGCTAGAAGTGCCTTAGATTTTTGATGATAAATTTCTAAGGCACTTCTATCAGACATAGAAGCTTCAAATTTAGAATACAATTGGTGTTTAGTGTATAAATCAAGAAAAACTAAAATATTTTACAATTTCGGTCCAGTTTTCTAGATACATAAACTAAATGAATAACTTGGTAATCCCATATAAATATACCTATATAATTACATAGTTACATTTGCAGTGAATGAATCAGTGTACTTGCATTATGTATAATATAATGGAATAATAGTTGTAGACAGATATAATTATATTCAAATATAACTTGTAAAATGGTCAAGGAAAAAAAGTAAGACTATCTATAAAAAGAGATGAGAAGCCATTAAAAACATAACTTGTAAAAAAACCAAGTCTCGCAACTCAGTTCTTCTACCATAAAAAGTTGTGAGATCCATGTAGGTAATACCAAGTCGGTTAATTTATTCAGTCCCTACTTAATGGTTCTTCGGTCTTCAGTTATTACGTAGTTAGCTAGCCTAACAACATCTTATAGTGACCATATCAATATTAAAAATCTATTATGTTTTAAATTAATAGATTGACTTGGCCATCGCATGAAAATACCACGTATTTTTAATGGCTTAATAAGGCCAGTAATAGGTATGTGGTAATACGAAATCCTCGGCAAGCGACTCCGACTCGAATGTGGCCGATTTTCCATAATACATGGATATTATAACAGCAGGTTAGCATAACTAATTCATTTACGGGTAAATTCGTTTTCAAGAAGCGCCTGCTGTAAGCCCGGACTTACACCGATTTTTGCGCAACTACGTGACTAAATTACTTATTATCTTAACCTAAAGCATTCTTAATGTAAAATTAGCGCTCGGTTATTCTGTTTTTGAGTCCGACTTCAGCGAAATAAGCCGCTTTTCAGTATAAGGGGACGACAACACTTGCACAAGTGGTTTCAAATAGATAAAAGGTCTATAATAAAAAAAAATGTTTGATAAATTCATGAAACCATTTGAAAGTGAGAACGGAAATATTTTTAAATAACTTCCACACAAGACAATAGTTCATTGTACACCGAGGTGAGAAAACCATCTATTTCTGTTCGAGAGTATCTTAAATTGTTAAAGGAAACTAGGAAAGGAAAGGAAAGGAACAGAAATAGAACTTTCTCCCGAGAGATACATAGTGCTTTATACTACAATTAAAATTATAAAATTATTTAGAATAATTAAAAGCGTACTGTTAAATTATCAATTTAGTAAAAAAAACTTTTTCCTTTTATTCTTTTCATTTCATTAATTTCATCCATTGAAAATCGAGTACAAAATCAAATTCCCATCTCTTGTTTCTAATTAGCAGAAAAAGGATGCTAGCCTCCTTTCATTGAAAATCGACTACAAAAAAATCCCACCTCTTTTTTCTAATTATTTGATATAAAACCTTTTAGAGGTTCGTATTTTTTTAATGCTCACTGCTGAAAAACAAAAGAATGGTGCAATTAAGGAATTGATTTTCATACAAAATTCCTGCCCTGCTATGGAGGGCAGGAATGACTTTCCATATAACTTAAGGGAGAAATGACGAACTTTGTAACCCGTTTATGAACGAGCAACGGGACACTTTCGGAGTGGCTGTGGTATAAACTTAATAACTTGACTTACAATCTATTACTAGCTATGACTAGCTCGAGTATAACATGACAAGAGACTGCTTTCAATTTAAATACTGCTTTAAGTACGTGGTTTTACAATGAATTTTGGATATTAATTTTACACGACATATTCGTTCTCGCTTTTATTTGCAAGTTGCTATAGGTGGGGCGACGTCGGGCCCGTTTCCTCTTTGCTTCGCCCGACGGCAAGTACAGCGTTCACACGCTTCCCGCGTGATTAGATATAATAAGCACTTAATACTCACTATAACAGTTTAGGAAACAAAGGCTACCGTAAGCACTGTTGACAACCAGTGATTCAATATCAAGCTGCGATACTGACAGAGTGATATGACATATTTAATTTATGCATGAAATTATACGCATTACCTACCTAATTGGTTTCTTTTTTCGTAAGATTTGTCAGTGGAGTGATAGTAACTATAGTAATAACTGTTATTCCCAAACAGAATTTCTATTAATTCATTTTGTTTCCCTTCCCTGCCGCCTGTTTTCAATAAGTTCTTTTAAACGTAGTTTGGTCAATAAGTAAATAAATAATGTTTTGCGCTCGTCTTTACAAGAGCGTTAAGAATTGTAGTAAAAGATTCTAGAGGTTACAAGAATCAATTACAAAATATAAAAAATAAATATTATCATTAAGTCGTCCTGTGATGGTTCATCGGTCAGTGTGAAGGGAGCTTTAATTCGTCTGGACGACGTTGCAAAGAGCCCTTCCCTGTTATAAAATAAATTATATTCCTTTCGCTGGTCTTAAACAGTTCGTCTAATTTAATTGGTCTTTGCGCTGTGCCAGTTATCATTCTTCATAATTTAATTTCGAGCAACTTAGTGAGGTTGTCCCGTTATTGTATTTTAGTAAGTTTATTGTACGTGTCTGTTAGGTATATATATGTATGTATTTATTTATTGACCATGTATATAATTATGACCATTGTTTTATATTTTATTTTTCTTGTATTTAAGTAATTTATGTACTTATAGTATGTATCGTGCATTGGCCAAGCCACACTATCCACAAACCCAAGGTTGATTGGAAGAAAATGATATTTAGTATTAAGTACGCCTTTGTATGAAAATCGTTTTCTATGCAATAAAGAATTTAATAATAATAATAATAATTGTGGCCACGACAATTTTTATAATAAAATTATAAAAATTACCACTACAGAGATAGAGCTAAAACAAAATATCCTTACAAACACGCTATATGAAAATCATATCATGAAAGACATTTTAGATAGATAAAAAAATTCTGCACACACACATGTACAGGAACAACACAAAAGATAAGCACAGTGTACATACATCATACAAAGAAAAAATAAATAACTAATAAAGTAAAACAATGCACAGAAAGAAGAAACAATGTATACATGGAAAAATTAACGTACAATAAGACAACAGAGAATTGCGGGAGTGGCAAATGTAAAAAGGTTCTGACTCAGCATGTGCTGGAGTGGGCGACCACCTCAGCGCTGTTATTATGCCAGTACCCGATGGTAAGACAGTGGCGCGCAGGGCTCGGAGAAATATAGGTGGCATCGATTCGGAAATGTATAGAAAAGAAATAACACAAAATTATAGTAATATTATATATAAAAATGTCATAATTCGAGCTAACGAAGTAATAAACAAATAAATTCTAATAGTTTGCATTAAAATAACTAATATTTCATTATACCATAAAATAAATAAATTCAATGTATACGTACAATGTATAATTTTCTAAAAATTAAAAAATGGGAGTACCCATACGAGTGTAAGGGGACACATAATTATTAAGTTATCAGAGAATTCGCCACAATAACGCTATGTAAATATTACGATTATGTAAATATTTCAACTAGCTACCTATAATGAGTCAAAAATGGACGGACAGACAGACTTTGTCGGCACATTATAAGTGTACTGTTCAGCACCCTTTAAACCCTAAAAAATAGAATACAGAAACCCTTTCTAAGCAACTGCTAATAGTGAGAGTTCCTCGCGGCAAAAGCTAAATAGCCTAAGCAACAAAAGATGGGACCGACGCAGCGCGAGATAGGAGAACGGTTGCCCCAGTTTACACCACAGCGCGTTTTCTAGCGCACTGTTAGAGTGACTGGCAGGCAGGGACGGACCTAGTGAACTTATGACAGGGGTCAAAGTTTCGGTTATACCTACTCAATAAAGTGAAGAAACCGAACTGCTTCTTCAACGCATAGTTTCCAGGGCTTCTTTGAGCACTTGGAACAGTTTGCTGACAGCTGTTTTGATTAGGTGGAGGCAGTGACCGTAGGATAGGGTTCAAAGCTTCGGTTATACCATGTTATACTTAATAAAGTGAAGAAACCGAACTTCTACAGTGCACAGCCTCCAGTGCTCCTTTGAGTACGTCAAACAGGGCCACAATTCTGTTGGTACAAATTATAGTTACACGGTCATGTGGCGTATGTCTTCTACTACTTTATATTTTATTGCACACAAAAAAAACATACAGAAAACAGAAATTTACAAAATAAAAAGTGTACCTACAGTTGTCATTAAACTACAAAGCATTAACAGAATTTAGGCCTTTTGACTAACTTTTGGGAATTCAAATTCAACATTTGGCGAATTCAACATTTTGGGATTGCTACGAATTCAACATTTTGCGAGTTCAACATTTTGGGATTACAACGAATTCAACATTTTGCGAGTTCAACCTTTTGGGATTACATTGAATTCAACATTTTAAGAATTCAACATTGTGAGCCGAAAGGACTGAATGACCTTCAGAAAAATTTCCGCTGAATCCGGATGGATTTGACGCTTGATACATGTCACTTATCTGACTTGCAGCTTAGTCAAATTTGAAACCCTTTAAAGTATTTTACACTCTTGAGTGCCAAAATTAACAAAGAACAAGGCGTAATTTATATATTAAACTAATTTACTTACAAATTTACCCATTTAGGGTGATATATTTCCGATCTACACTGTATGCGGAAGTATCAGCGTTAAAATTACAGTCTATGTGGTGTCCTGCCCCAAGAATACCCTAGATCTGGCGCTATAAATCGTCAGACTTCACTCGCCGTACTGAATATTTACAAGGGACTCGTTTTAAAATGATAAATCGGGCTCCGACTGTAGTTTTAATAAATGGCCTCTACTATGATCTGCTGTTAAACTGCTCAAGTTATTACTTTTCCGAGAAACGGCGGAACATGGACTGAAAACAAGAAATGTTGTTTTAGTATTCCGCAGATTTAAGATCAACAATAATTCTTTCCCATTTGACAATTGATTTACAAAGGTAACCAATAATAATAATAACTTCCACACTTATCCTGGTCCCAATTTAGGATAACCTGTGCTATGTTAACCAGGCAAGGGCATCACAAACATGGAAATACACCCAGATCTATTTAACCTACCCATAGTGAGAATCGAACCCACGATCTCCGGCATGGCAATCAGACGTGATACCGCTAGACCAGTTGCGTGTTTTTTTTTTCACTAAGCCGTTGGCATCGGTTTATTTATTATAGTAAACCGATCCACAATATCTCTCCCTGATAGTGGAAATTTGCATTAAGCTTTTGCTGAGTACGTGATAGAATACTTAATTATTTACTACATCAGTTTGACTTCAGGCACCCATTAGGCAACCACACTAGGTACAGAAATACCCTCCACACACACTCCCTCACCCTCAACGATCAGTGCAGTAATGTAAGCAACACACTCAATGGGTCAATTTGCGCTTAACTCTCGGCAACTGGAGCGGGGCATTTAGTTCCGATGTCGTAATCTCCGGCTATCTACACGGTGTTTTGCGCCCCAAGGCTAAAATTTGTTATTGCTTGGCGGCGACTCTTTAGATATTTCCTAGTACCTTTCAACCTTTCCATACTATGTGTCGATTAAATCTTACTTGAGCCATTGTATACAATAGTATTCAATCTCGAGCAGTGGCTTTGACAATGTGCTTAAAAATAAAAAAAACATTAAATTACTCTGAAGAAAATGAAGTGACATTTCAATTCCAAATGTGAGTATGTATTCAAAATAACAAACAATAAACATTTGTCAAATTCAACATCATCGTCACCATCAGATCCTATATTATTCATCAGATTTCCAACGTGGCCGCTTCATTTTCGCCGCGGTACTAAGAAGTCTTGTTTCGGCCGGCACCCCGCACCATTTCAGAGTGTTTTTTTTTTGTTATTACCACCTTTAATCCTTTTTTGATCTGTTTTGTTCGGTAAAAATCCAATGTTCAGCGTTGTTGCTAGATTTTGGATAGGAGATCTTTAGTATTTGCACGATTATTCTTAGTTATTTATGAGCGCAAACGGTGTGCATCCCTTGTGCGTAGGGTCCGGAAAAGAGGTAATGAAATCCTGAATATGTTGGACAGCAGGTTCGATTTGTATTACATGTACCATTGCTCAAGGTTCATATGCTGCACAATAAAAATATGTGATGTGATGTGACGTTTGCCTATACTACTAACAATAGTTTAAGATTATCGGTTCACTTACTAACAGTACTGGATTTTCTATAAGTTTTATAATGTTGTGATCCCCATTGGTCGAAATAAATGATACGCATCGTCGGGGCGAAACCCACTGCACCCACTCAGCGCCAGCGGTATCCAGATGGGGAGTTCCGGCGCGATTACCCGACGAGTGGACCGGTATCTCGATGACCTACTGATGCCTACCAGCGCTGATGCTAATCTCTCTTAGCAGGCTCAGCTACTACATGGGGCAACGGGTGTGTAACATTGGAATGATAAAAAGCTTCTCTGTTTCGAACGTACTATTAGGGACTTTCGTTGCTTGTTTTGGCAAAGAGTAAACTAAAAATATCAGTGATTTTTAGAACTTAAAGGCTCTCCCACGTAGGCGCTTTATTATCGGTCTATAATAGCGGATGCGTTATTGCGATAATGCGTCCCGATTCATTGCATACAACTTTATCGTCCGGGCAATAATGTCGGGCAGATTCGACATTTTTGTGAAGGTCACACTGTACAGTATAAATCCCCTACCGGTCCCCGCCGCGCTCCCGCATTACACCTCCGACTACGCGAAAGAAGCCCGCTCATGCAAGTGCAAGCTGTTTTTAGTGATAAAAATTTTTCGTAACCGTCGGTAAAACCAAATTTTGTCCCTGACGTAATATCGATCTCGCGGCTGTGTGTGGGATCGCATGCGTCCCAATACAAATGTTCTAAGAACTCACATCGGAATATCGCAGGACGGAAGAACGCAAGCGTCCTACTTCTATTGCGTCGTTATTATCGCAGCAGTGTGTAACTTCGTGGCCGTCCTAATACAAAATGTACTAGAAACAGATATCGCAATAACGTATCCGGTATTATCGAGCGATAATAACGCTCCTATGTGGGAGAGCCTCAAAAGTGACTGCAATTTCCGAAAACGGCCATTTTTAGAAACAACCTATTTTGAATAGTTACATTGCAATACATAAACTCACGCCTGTATCCCGGAGGGGTGGGCAAAGACCGGGGTTCACCGCTTACCACGATCCTGACGGACCTCTTTTGCTTCAACAGCATTTATTGGTCGTTGGTTCGGGTACTTTTTGCCATCCATAGTAATAAATCTAATTTTTCATCCTATCTTATGTGGCAAGTACAGCAAGTGTTTATTACCAGAACTGCAGAGGAGTGCGTACTAATCTTAATACACTGTATAGGAACATATTATCACACTCCTATGTTGTAATAATTGAAACCTGGCTCGTTAAGCATATATCAGATAGCGAATTGTACCAAATGTTCGGGTCTGTAATGAGAGCAATGAAAACGAACTCACGAACAACCTGTATTATGTAGTGCCTAGGAATGTACAAGGCGTCGGGTGTTACTATCTGGTAAATATATACAAATCTAGTAAATAACTATACACAAACACAATCAATATAAAACAAGAGACTTGGAGCTAAAACAACGTCAGTAGGTGCGTCTACTGGGCGTCGACCCGCATCGGCTAATACAGCATAATTATGTTATTTGTAATGTTATTTTATTATAAATAATTTAAAAATTGGTTATATACAGATGCTTTTTTAATGAATTACGTTTAGTTTACAATTTGCTTATTAGTTAACTGTAGATAACGTAATGGACGACATGTTTATTAATCCTACAATCTGTTTATTTTTAGTAATATTTTAATATGAAGTTGTTTGTTGTCCCAATTAAAAAAATAAAACCAAAATAAAAATGTTATCCAAACTAACACAGAAACTGTGACTTAATGGACGTTACAAGTTAAACTAGGTCTCCATTTTAAAATCTAGATCATTTTGGAGAAAAAGCGGACAAAAACAAGACCTTTCAAATTTCTAAAAACCAAAACTCATGCATTGAACTGGCCTTAATTTCAGATACCTTTGTCACCTAAATAATCCAGAAATTTTAGACGGAAGAGGGGGAATAACGGATGCAGCAAGCCAAGACAAAACTTGAGCTTCGATTCGACCTGTCATTAAATTATTTATCAGAGAGCTGGATCGGAGGTCCTGGGGGCCTTTGTTTCAGAAGTCCTCTTCGTGGAATTGTTTATTATTAATTGGAATCTTTTGTCCTTAATCGAAATATCTTTTCGGAGGGTGGATTATGAAAATGGGTTTGTTTAATTCGCTTTTCTAAACGGATGGAGCATATTTTTAGGTTGTATTTATAGGTTTATTATTCGTTCATCTCCTGAAATTTCTGTCGTTGAACTTTTTTGCCTCAATTTAGTGATTAAATGATAATAAATTAATTTTTTACCATTCCCCTCTAAAATGCTTATTTTATTCACTGAAAACAGTGTTTGTATTTAGAATAAATCAATATATTCGACCTCCATTACTTATGGCTATAAAGATTTATAATCACTTGCCTCAAAACATCTCAATCCTGCCTCTTACTATTGGATAATATGTATTACAGTGCAAGAGAATTTCTTGACGACCGTCTCATTAGTTAACAACTTGGGTACCTTTATAACAGAGTAAAAAAAAAAATGTTCCTTCATTTTTTTTTCCTCTGGGATACAACTAATTAATACGCTAACTTTCGGTTATATAGGTACCTACTGATAGTTTGTGCTTAATATTCATTCTAAGATTCTACATTTGTTATTTACATTATTCTCAAAGTCTAATTGCACACCTTAACTGGTAGTGCATGCATGTTCTTTTCATTTACTTTACCAGCTACTTTAATGTATTTACCATGCCTTAGCAAATAAAATGTTTTATCTTTATCTTATCTTATCTTTTTATCCATCTCAATGCTATACAAGCTCCTTGCTCAAAAAATACTCGATACAAACTCCTTGTACGAAGAATACTCGACATAGACGCGTGAGCACGCGTTATGATTAAGCCTGTACTCTCTCCTAAAGAGTACGGGCTAGGCATAAGAAACTATGTATGTACGTTTAGGGTACATTAGTATGAAATAGGTATATACTGGTGCTAGCGCACTTAAGCCGAGATTGTTTTCAGTTTCGTTTTTTCTCTTGAGGTAGGTACTGTAACGATTCTTTATAGAAGCTGGCTGGCAGAGCCATCTAGTCCGATTTTGAATATTTTGAAGGGAATCGTTACGTTTTGTTTTTAGTTTTAGATGTCAGTCGATCCCCAGCTAGGCTAGGGAATCGATGAAAAAGATTACAATAAAAAAAATATTCGCCCCTGAATTTGGGTTTCAAAAAGTAGAGCGTTACAGTACTTAAGGAACCTTAAAACAATTAAACCTTATATAATTTCTTGAATTCTTTATAAGTTTATTCCTTTTCTAATATTTCCATCTGTGACTTTTGCGAAGAAAACTCCGAAGAAATAATAATAACTTCCACACATCACAGTCACTTGTCCAGGTCCCAAACTAGGATACAATGTGCTGTGGTAACCAGGCAAGGACACCACAAGCATAAAAATACACCCAGACTGAGACACCCAGGCTATTTGTACAAGTGTATGGCCCCCAGTGGGAATCGAACCCACGACCTCCGGTGTGGTCATCAGACGTAACACCGCTAGCCCAACGAGGTAGTCGTTTTTAAAAATATAGAAAAGCATTTTAACAGAGTAACTGTTTTTCGACGTCGTCGGCAGAATTAGAAACTTGTTTCCTTTCAGTCACACACATCCTCCTTTAAGTACATTGAGGTTAATTTGAGTTAATTCGAGTTTCACCTTCTAATAACAAGATTAAGGCAATGCACCTTCTGTAGCGGAGTCGACGACACGTCACTTTACTCAGTTACGTTACGGGCGATTTTTCAACAAAAATGCAAAGGTTGATCTGCTGTCGACTGTACCCAAAACGGTTATAAACATACATGTATAGCGAGGTATTATCTTCGAAAGTTATTCTTTCCCAACCAAGGTTATCCTTTGTGCCGGGTACGTTCCAAGTTAGTACATAATGGTAGATAATAGAATCTCCACGCGGGCGAAATGTATTCTCTACAAAGAATGATCGCACAGTATTTTACAACGGTGAAGGAAGAAAGTTTTCCTTACAAGCTTTTTCCCGCGGTTTCACTCGCATCACTTGCGTGAGAGTACAAAATCTCGAGATATAAAAGAGTAGGTAACGCGCGTTTTAGCTTTTGCGGACTGTCAAATACCGAAATACGTGTGAGAAATACGCACCAGTACCCGAAACCGGCTTGCGTGCATGCAACGAATAATGAATGTTCAGGAAGCGAAAGTGACATGTCAGGATCGTGGCAAGTGGCAGTCCCTGGTCTCTGCCTACCCTTCTGGGATACTGGCGTGAGTTTATGTATGTAAGTCATTGGATCACACAACATAGGTGTTGCCAGGCACGGTACTATCGACAGCACATCAACCTTTACGAGCGTGTACTTTAATCAGTTACGTTAAGGACGACTTTGTAACAAAAATTTTAATGTGGACCTGCTGTCGACTGTACTGTGCCCCGCAATGGGAGTATATATATGGAAATTGCTATAAGCAATAAGGCCGCCAATTGTACTGCATTTTTGTAAACATTTCATGTCTGTGTTTTTCCTGGTACAATAAAGAATATTCTTATCTTATCTTATCTTATACGCCTGCGCATGAATGTAACAACAAAAGTGTGCTAGCACTAAAGCTCCGTAGTCAACAAGTACCTTTATAGTTTAGCCATGTTTCTAACAATACGCGAGAGGCGTCCAACCATCTAGGTCAGCGATAGCTTTCGTTGGTGTTCAAATTCATAAATGACTTTCGCACAACACATCACTTGTCTTAGTCCCAACTAGGATACTGTGTGCTATGGTAACAAGCAGATCACAAACATGGTCTGAAACACCCTGACTGAGGCCAATTGTACAGATCAAGAACGGCTGCCTCAGAGGGAATGGAATCCACAACCTCTGTTTTGGTAGTCAAACGTGTTAACCGCGACGAGATAGTTTTACACGTGTTTTGACATATTGAGAATATTTCCGGCAATCTTTCAT
Organism: Yponomeuta evonymella; assembly: GCA_963969515.1. Classification (NCBI taxonomy): domain Eukaryota; kingdom Metazoa; phylum Arthropoda; class Insecta; order Lepidoptera; family Yponomeutidae; genus Yponomeuta; species Yponomeuta evonymella. The sequence goes on from OZ018354.1 coordinate 6,428,550, forward strand.
GGCACATCAAGAAGTGCTAGCCCCACCCCTTCACCGTTTCACTTTGCTAATTGAGGAAAATTTGGACAATTCTGAAGAAGAATCTACGAAGCTACGAGATGAAATAAACATACTTAAAATAAGCCTAGAAAGCGCTAAACTAGAAATAGATAATCTAGTTTTAGAAAACGGAGTCCTTCAGGGAAAAATTGCCAAACAACAAGAACAACTGAATACTTTGAAAGAAATATGTTCCAGTCCAATGCTATCGAAAAAACAGAACAAAACCCGTCAAGTTCTTTCGGATTCATTTCCGAATACGCCTAAAACGGCCGTGGCTAAATCAAAAACTAAAGCAAAAGAGACAGAAAATCTGAAAAATTACGCTGAAACACAAGTAAGCAACAATGAACTAATGGAAGTACCACCTCCTGATATGATTAAATCCCTGGGAAATGACACCAAAGATAGCAAAGCGCTTCCTAAATGTGATGCTGAAACGCAAGTCAACGAGAATAACTGGGAAAAGGTTGAAAATACGAATGAACTAAATTTAAGGCACAACAACAAAAAAATTGTAATTATTGGAGGACAACAGTGTGTGGGATTGGCGGCAGGATTACACCGATTAAGACAGTCAAACAAGACAAACGAACAATACGCCATAACATCATTCACAAAACCGAATGCCTCCACAGAAGAAATATTGACCGCATGCAAGCTGTACGAACCTAGCAACGAGGACAAGGTGATTTTATGTGTTGGTCAGCACGATACAAACCCCACAAAAATGCTTATCGAATTAGGCGCTGTTCTAAAGACATTAGCAAGATCTTCTACATTTGTGCTGGAGCCGTTGAACAGTGATTATCTTCGTGAAGAAAAGCTTAAGCACGAGCTAAAAGTGATTTGTCAAAACTTTCCAAATTGTAGGTTTATAGAAATTCCTAATAACTACGACTTAAGAAACCAAAAGAAAGCGCTATGTAATAGGATTAATTATGAAATAGATTTGGCTGATTACTATAATAAATTCCTCAGTTTTGAGGGCTTGAGGAGTTTGCTGACCACAAGAATACTGGATACAGAAGCACATAAAGCGGCTAAGAAAGGGACGATCCCCTACTACTTTCCAGTTACGGAAAAAAAATTAAACAGCAATGACAAAATTAAAGACAATGCAACGTTTTTTCGTGAACAACATAAAACCAGGTCGTGGTAAAAAGATCAAGAAAAATAAAGTTAAACAGTCGTCACATATAATTTTCCACCAGAACATTGCCAGTATTTTGAGCAAGGTAGATGAATTAGAAATCGTTATCTCAGAGTTCCTCGACTCTGAAATGCCTATAGACGTGATCTGCCTTAGTGAAACTTTTATTAAAGAAGGTGAAGAAGGTAACCTTAATGTAGAAAATTACAATCTGAGTGCATCCTTTTCAAGAAAACTTAAGAAACGTGGCGGTACATGCATACTCTGTAGGCAGGACATAAATTGTGTAGAACTAACTACGATCAAAGATCTAACAGAAGAAAATCATTTCGAGGTATGTGGTGTCTCAATAGAATCCATAAAACTAATAGTAATATGCCTATACAGAACACCAAATTCAAATATCGAAATATTTTTCCAGCGGTTTGAATCGATGCTCGAACGATTAAACGTAACAAAAAATAAAATAGTGATATGCGGGGATTTCAATATAGATTTTTTAAACGATAATAAACATACGATAAGGTTAAAAAACTTGCTCTTACACTTTGGTCTCATATATCACATTCAAGAGCCCACACGTCAAAATAAATGTATAGACAACATTATTAGTAACATAAATGGTTCTGAAGGAAAACTTCATGGATTAGGCCTCTCAGATCATGACACAGCACAGACACTACATATTACTAAGGTTCCCTGTGAGACTGGTTCTACAGACCACTGGTTTGAACAAATACCTGATTATAAACAAGAAAACATCAATAAGTTTGTGGAATGCATGGAGAGCCTATCTTTTTCAGACGTCCTGAGTATAAATAACGCAAATGAAGCCTTTAATTTATTTCATAGTTTAATATGCCTATTCTATGAGCTATGTTTTCCAAAAATACTAATAAAAAAATACAAAAATAAGAAAACATGGATTACGAAGGGTTTAAAAAGGTGTTGCCAGACAAAACGAAAACTTAGACTAGGTTATTATATGAACAAAACTGACGAAAATAAGGAGAAATTTAAGACGTACTCAAAACTACTAAGACAATGTATTAACTCTATAAGACTACACAAAAACAGAACATACATACAAAACGCAAAAAATGCTTGTAAGGCTACTTGGAATATTATAAATAGTAATTTGGGCAACAAAAAGAACAGAAAGGATATACAAAGTATAAAAACAAAGGAAACTATACACAGCGATGGGAATGAAATAGCAACATATTTTAATAATTTTTTTACAGACACAGTTAAAAACTCAGTAGAACCTCAAAATAACAAATTGGACTCAAATCCTTCCAGAAATAATATTTACACTATATTTTTCCAGCCCACAGACCCTTCCGAAATCTTCAAAATAATTCTATCTCTTCGCAATACAAACTCTGTTGGTTTTGATAACATAAATACTAAATTACTTAAGATTATCTCTCGACATATATCAAGTCCCCTATCTCATATAATAAACCTGTGCTTGGAGCAAGGATGCTTTCCAGAAAAATTAAAATTTTCAATTGTATTGCCTGTGCACAAAAAAGGCGACAGACAAGAACTAAATAACTACCGACCAATAACTCTGATACCAATTTTGTCAAAAGTAGTCGAAAAGGCAATATATAAGAGAACAATGGACTTTCTGGAAAAATATAATATTTTGACAATAGAACAAAACGGATTCAGAAGAAACAAGTCAACAACGCTAGCCAGTTTTAACTTGATGAAACACGTAATAATGGGCCTCAATGACAGGTTCCCAATGGTAGCATTATTTCTTGATTTAAGCAAGGCCTTCGATTTTGTTGACCACCGTATTCTTCTAAATAAGCTCGAAAACGTTGGTATAAGAGGTACGGCACTGAATTTCTACAAAAGCTATTTAACTCAACGTTCTCAAATAACTCGGATAACCAAATTTGTAGACGAAACGAACACGGTGAAATCTTTTGACTCTTCACCAGAGATGATATCATGTGGTGTTCCACAAGGAAGTATCCTCGGACCGCTCTTGTTTTTAGTGTACGTTAATGACCTACCTAGCACGCTAAAATGTGATAGCGTAATGTTTGCTGACGACACTACAATTATTGTAAAGGGAGAAAAAATTGACACTTTTGAAACTGACATAAACCAAACCTTAGATAATGCTCTAATGTGGCTTAAGAGTAACAATCTAATTATAAATTCAGATAAAACAAAATACATTCAATTTACAACAAAGAAAAACCAGAAAGCTAAACTAAATATAGCAATAAATAATAATAAAATACAAGAAGTGAATCAAACAAAATTTTTAGGCATTGTCCTTGATGAACAATGCACTTGGAAACCACAAGTCGAAGCAGTATGCAATAAAATAAATAAATTCGTATTCGCTTTAAGAAAAATAAGGCAAATTACGTCAGTAGAAACTGCGCTTCTAGTATATCACAGCTATGTCTGCGCTACTTTGCGATATGGTGTAGTTCTGTGGGGAAATTCTACAGAAAGCCACAGAGCTTTTGTTGCACAAAAAAAATGTCTTAGGGCTATATGGGGCATGTCTTGGAGAGAATCATGCCGACCGATCTTTCAGAAATATAAAATTCTCACTTTTTACGGCATTTATATTCTTGAAGTCTGTAAATTTGTTAAGAGAAACCTGGAGCTATTTGAAATGCATAATAATGAAAATAAAAGAACAGTGAGGCATAAAACGTTAACCTATCCTAAAGTTAGACTCGAGCTTGTTAGACGAAATAGTTATTACATGGCAATAAAAATATTTAATTCCCTGCCGAAAGACATAAGTTCTCTCCCAGAAAATAGATTCGACAAAGCGCTTTCTAACTGGTTGGTTCAAAAATGTATATACAGTGTAAATGATTTCTTTAAACCATAATGAATTTCAAATCCAATAATGACATCTTAAATTCTTGACATTGTATAATAATTTTGTAAATAATATAGCTTCTAATTTTAAATCATTATATTTGTATACCATATAATGGTGCTACACGCTTGTCCGTATTTATGTATTATATAAAACCTACATGTACCGTGTTTGCTGACAAATAAAGACTTGAATTGAATTGAATTGAAGAATCAAATGCCTTCTATGAAAAAAAAAACATTCTTAATCACATAATATACACATTTTTAATAAGTAATTTCATCAACTATTTAGCCACTCTCGGAAACCTATTGGTTTGACGCTATATGTTAATTCAATAAGTTGTGTAATACAACTTTTTTTTTAAAACCGCCATTTCGCCAAGCGTAGTCCTAAACAAACAAACAGCTGACCTCATCATTTATAATATTAAGGAGGATTCCACTCATAACCTCTCCGCTCGTCCGGAAAACTTCCCGAGTGTATAACAGATAGTTAGATTATACAAATGCCTGCGATATTTCAATTTATATCTGTGTTTGTTCTCTGAATATACCGGATTGTTGGATGTATTTTAAGTTCTGTCTATTCGCGTGTATTCAACGCATACACATACGATGATGATAAGGAAGATGATTCTTTCCGACCGGGTTCGGTCACGGCGACTGATGCGGCTGGGGAGAGCGTCGGCCATGTGCTCTCATATAACTGATGTAGCTTATATTGGCTTTAAAGAGCCCCGACGACAAGTAAGTTTCCCGTTTGAGTAGTGGTATTGTATGGCAGCTGATGGTCTACACAGGAGCAGCTCTTCGTTTGGCCTCGAAATCAAAGATGTTAGTTTCAACTATATGGTGCCACACGGCTCGGTCTTGTGCCTTCTGTTCCCATGTCGAGTGGTCAATTTCTCATCGTTTCATGTGGCGTTTCTGCACGTCCCTAAACCTAAAGAACTACCCGCCTTTCTTGCGTTTTCTATTGAAGAGTTCACAATAAAGGATGCGTTTCGCCATTCTCTCCTTCGGCATCCGTTGAACGTGGCCACACCAGCGCAGTTGACACCTCATCAGGTGAGGCTCGATCCCACCAACATCTCAGCGTCGCAGTATTTCTGTGTTTCTGACACGGTCCGACGTCAAATGGACGTTCAGAATGTTGCGGAGCGGAGAGACCTCAGATGGAATTTGTCTAACGCACGGATGAAACACATATAATTACGTTGTGTTATTATCATTAACATCGGCTCGTAAGTAATCTTTTTATTAATAAATCTTTCTTTGTTTCTGTAGCTTATATACGCCCCACTGCAGGACTCAGGCCTTCTCTCAGAGATAGAGAGTATTGGCTTAATCACCACGTGTGCCCACCGCAGATTGGGAATTGCAAGCGCTGAGCTTTTGAGCATCAGTTACTTAGGTTACCTCACGATGTTTTCCTTCACAACTTTACAAATGCACGTAGCTTACAAAGTCGTTGGTACGTGCCGGGATTCGAACCCACGACCTCCAAAGGTTGGCTGCAAGAGATGACAAGGCTGTCGTCGTGTGGTTTCCTTTTTTGTGATCTATAGAATGTTTTTATCTCTATATCTAACATATGAAAATCTCATGTCATAGTGTTCGTTATCGAACTCCACCGATTTTTATGAATCGTTTTGTATAGATTTGGTAGGTCCGTAAATAGAAGACGAAGAAGAAAGACAACAAGATACAACACAGAAACACAATAAGCAGATAAGTAACATAATATACACAACAACAGAAAGAAAACTAAATACACAACAGACAAAACGAATAGGTCGTAGGCTAATTAATATGGCAACACAACGTTTGCCGAGTCAGCTAGTATCTATCTGTCTATCTCCCGAATGCGGGGTCGGATTTCTACCGCTACGCCGCTGCCATCGCTCATTCTGACCTTTACTTTGCTATAAATAAGACAGAACCTTAAAACTGTCTTCTCTATGGACAATTAAACCACCAGTACCTAATAAAGAAAAAAAATTGAAATTTTCTATTTGTTTTTAATTCCTTTTTTTTAATTGCCGTCTAGTTTCAAGATTGTAGGTACGGAAAATAAGAAATTTAAAATTGTGAGATTTAAACTTTCACTGATTGAAAGTGGTGTTTATGTCATCGACACAGTTTTCAGGTTTTGCGTTATTTCAATAGCATGTTATATTATGTTTCACTTCTGTTTCCACGACTGCGCTTGCGATTCATTTAAAGAGTAAATTGCCGGTTTCGGAATTGAGAGGTAAATAATTAAGTTTTCACCTCCCGAAAACAGAAAATTTCTCAAGAAAGAATGAATTATACTTAATTTTTTACTTAGTGAATTTTTCCATTCAGAAAGCGGTAAGTCGGTAAACTGCTTATATTTATGTAAAAGAATACGTCAGTCCGTTGCTATGTCACGAAGGTACGACAAACCAACATCAGACCAACAAAAACACTTTGACCTACCATTACCTACGTCCAATATTAATTTTACATAGTGTCCACATACCTTGGAGACAAAATGTTCTGTAACTATTTACAAGTAATAGTTACTGATAATTCAATGCTATCAAGTCGTGCTCCAAGTTTGTAATATCGGCTACGCAGCTAAAAGGATATTTGGCAACGCTATAGCATCGGAAATGACCAAAATGCAGCCAAAACGTTAGCAAGGGACCACGGTCAATTTACTGGCCCACGAAATAAGTAACTTAGGGTGACTTCCGCCAATTCACCGGATAAGTAAGTAAATAGATAAATATTTATCCAGGGATAAACGAATTAACAGCTGATTGATAGGGTTGTCAGTGATGATGATGAAACAAATAGATAGTAGACCAGGTTTTGTACGATTAGTGTTGGCGCATGTCAGTCGTCAAGTAAGCTTATACTGAACCCAGACGTGCAGAAATGTTGCTTTTAAACAAAATCCCTCAGGAAAGAATTTGCCGCCAGTTTCCACCCCGAATCAGTTAAGAATGCTAGTCACGCTGACTGTAAAGTAACTGAAACTTTATAGGGAGAAATTATTCTGCTGACCTTTTTAGACGGGTACCGAGGTTTCGAGATTGTTCGTTTAAAAATTGTATTAAAATTGACGTTAGGATTTTATTATTTTATGTGGCATACTAACTGACCTGGCAAATGTTGTTCTGCCGTATTAATTAGCGTATGACCTATTCTCAGACCTACCAGAATATACACCAAAAATTCGATTTGGAGGAGTTCGATAACAAACACTGTAACACGAGATTTTTATATATTAGAAGATATACGTACCATTGTAGAGAAGGCCAGAGAAGGTCTATCTATGAAAGCGAGTATAAGCTTACTTACCACGCGTGCCTACCGTGGGTGGCGACTTCAAGCGCTGAGGTATATGAACAGCTCAGACACTCCTCACGATGTTTTCCTTCACGGTTAGCGAGTGGTATTGCTACTATAACTTCACAAATGTACATAACTTAGGAAACAAACTCATAGGTACATGCCCGCACTGGGAATCGAACCTGGGTCTCCCGCTTCCGAGTCCAATCCAACCCACTAGGCTACCACTGGGCACGCGTGGTGATTAAGCCCATACTCTCTCTCTGAGAGAAGGCATGTGCTCTACAGTGGGACGTATATAGGCTGCTTATGAAAATAGTCCGAATTACGAAGATAGTCTCATTGGTGCAGATCTGCTTACCTTTGGTAAGCTGAACGCCTAGCCCGCATACAAGGTCGCATAATTGGATGGACGAACAAGCAATGGTAGCGCTATTGGTAGAATGCTTGCCTCTCATTCAATAGGTCGGTGGTTCGAACCCCGGCATGTACCAATCACATTTCAAAGAAGACACAAGAATACAATAAATGTAAAAATATAATGTATATGTAAATTTATGAATAAGCAGCTCCTTAACTCAAAAATCTTTAAATATTAAGATTAGAAGTTAAGTACATGCCATGTAATATATATATATATTTTTTGAAATAAACAGCCTAAATTTTTTTTTTTTTTTATTACATTTTCTTTACCTCAGTTACTGGAGGTCTTGCAACCTTATTATAACCCAATATTTAACACAGATGATACGCTGATGACATAGACGTATACAGGCTACATAAAATAAAGAAACATGTTATTCAGTCTCTTTCTTAACCGAGCTATATAGCTTTTTGTAGGCCTCTCCTCTGCGGCTTGTAGTACAATTTTTGGCTATTTAATAATAACTTGTAATGACTACGATACGCTGTGCTGTGGTAACCAGGCAAGGACATCACAAACATGGAATACACCCATTCTGAGGCCATTTGTGCAAATGTACGGCGAATCCCAGTGGGAATTGTTACCTGTGTTCTAGTTCTAGTTCGACTGGAGATTTCCGCACTTAGCCTCATAGTTGGGCCATTGTACGTAGCAAGTGCTGAGGTATGTAAATATCTCAGACACTATGGTTTCCTCACGATGTTTTCCTTCACCGTTAGCGAGTGGTATTGCTACTATAACTTCACAAATGTACGTAACTTAGAAAACAAAGTCATTGGTACATGCCGGGATTCGAACCCACGACCTCCCGAATGAGAAGCCGGCGTTCTACCGCTCCGCTACCACAGCTCTTGAAAAATAATTGTTACCTGTGGCATAGATATTATATTATTACCAGATTCCGTTTTGTTCAAGTGTATAGCTCAGCTGAATCAGCTTTGATCATTAATGCAGATAATGATAAATACCCCTTTGCGGTCACTATAATAGACCGGTAGTTATACTCTAGGTATAAGAGTCCTTTGCCCTTTCACGCAATCGTCGCAACAGGCCGGCAACGTGCAGGCGGTACGATTTCAATCTAAAATAAACCTTAAATACCTTAGATACTACAATGCAAGTGCAAAAAGCCCGTTCCCGTGACGTGGCCGTCGCCGCACGGGCCATTCTTTACGCTGGTACTATAGTCTCTAACTTTAACAATATTTGAGGCGGTTCTTACATGGAGCATGCGGTCTCGCTCGCTCCATGTAACATTTTTGGTGATTGTAATAAAATTAGTATCCTTTTGATGAAGGGTTTGATGGATAATTAAATTGCGGATATTCAAGGCATATTTTTCATATTCTGTACTAAGTTTTTGATTGAGAAAATTTGATCCCAAGACTAATAATTTTGAAAAATTTTCTTTATTAAAAACTATGTAGGTATATATGGGAAAACGAAAATATATTTAAAATGTCCGTAATTTAATTACGTATCCTTAGACCACATTTATCAAAAGTGTACTCTTTTTATTACAATAATTAAAAATGTTACATTGTGCGAGCGAGACAGCATGCTTCACGTAAGAACAGCCTCAAGGTTTATTTTGAAATGAAATGAAATAGTTTATTTGCACGACAAGTGGTAAATAGTTAAAGCTGGTAAGATATAAATAATTATCTTCACAATTCACCTTCTTAGGCATGCAAAAATTGAATTAAATTATAATAATATGTACAATGTCAAAATATTCCACTTTTAAAATATACTGTACTTTTAGTTCGTATCGTTGCGCCCGTTTGTCGCTGTCCCGTTGTTATGTGAATAGTTCTTTAGTGAGGACATTTCAAGTCTAACTAACTATAACTTAGCGCTTGAAATCGAAATAAAAGTTTTCTCAGTACAAGAGAGAGATCTCTCGCTCTTTTTCATATCTCTCTCTCTCTCTGTCGGAGAAATTGGCGAGAAACTCTTCTATCTATTTAATCAGCCCATAAACAGAGTCCACTGTTGGGTATAGTTTTCTGGTTCCCACGACACAGGGTATCCTAGTGTGGGGCCAGAAGCAATGTATGTGCCTGTATGTATGTTTATGTTTATGTTTTTATAGGTTTCTTCTCTTTCACACCAACCCATCCGCTCCTTTGCAAGTCTCGTCCAATGTGTGAGAAAAGTCTTATTGTATATAATATAATTAGAGTGCTTATTTATTATGATAATATACTAGCTGTTGCCCGCGCCTTCGTTCGCGTGGTAATTTTGATGTGTATTTTTCCGGGATAAAAATTGTCTATGTGCTAGTTATCCCTGCACAAAATTTCATCCGGATCCGTTCAGCCGTTTTTACGTGAAAGAGTAACAAACATCCATCCATACATACAAACTTTCACGTTTATAATATTAGTAAGGATTCCATGGCTTATGCTACTAAAGGGATTGCTTACGTTTTAGGTAATTTTGTTACATAAAATACAAAATAGAGCTAACTCAAGCGGAAGCATAAACACTGCGTAACTTCTAAACGGGGACCGGAAATTGGTCTGGTAGATAGAAAATGTGAGTGCGCAACAAAATTCTATTACTTTGTAAAGCGTATTCACTCAGTTTGAATAAACTCTAGGCTTTAGAATGTATTCTTAGGAGCTAACATGCACGATAAAACTCACGTCTACTTACAGAAAAGAGTCTACAAAAGTTGATAAACAGAACAGACACAGGCGTGAGATTAACGCCTGTGTCTCGGAAAGGTAGGCAGAGACCACGTTCTGCCACTGGCCACGATAGTGATAGCCGATCTCTTTCGCTTCATCAACATTAATTAGTCGTTGCATGCACGCACGCCGGTTATGGGTACTTTTTAGTTGATTCGTAAGGATAATAATGACATACACAAAACACAATTACTTGATCGTAAACTAGGATATTCTGTCATTTATATTGTCATATAGTTACCGTACATAGCAACTAGGTCAGGACATCAATAACGTGGAAAAACACTCAGACTGAGCTATTTGCACATACCAAAGCGGCCTCTAGTGGGAATCGAATCCACGACCTCTGCCATCGCAATCAAATGTGTAGCCAAAAACCCTAGACCAACGAGGCACTGAAAACTCCATTAGAATATATGTTTTGTGGGGAATTTATTGTTGAATTGTATGTCCATTCCAATAGAGACATACAGTTTTATTTTTTTCATTAATTCCCGAACTCGCTGAGTAATTTTTCAATATTTTTAACGCAATTTTCATTGGACTTTAGTGCCCTTAAACAAGGTTCTAATTTAGAGTCCACGTTCAAAATATCTCCGAAGACTTCACCTAGTCTCACAAGACAAAAATGAGCTTTTAAAAACCTTAGACGACAGATTACGAGTACAAAGGCCAAGTCCACGAATGCCTTGCTTGCCCTACTAGTTAAAGACTTATTTATTATAACACGATTCCTCTAAAGCACACCTCAGATGCACTTTATTTAATCTGTGGTTACGCCTTTTCTTTGTAAAGTCTCCGCCACAGACTATTTTAATCGAAGTTCATCGACTATTTTTAGGAATCTTGTTTTAATAAATAAGACCGCCAGTCTTATCGTGGTAAAAAGGGACTCCACGTTGTAAAACTCCGGCGACGTGCGGGCGCATCGTTACAAACTAAAATAAACCTAAATGCTATTAAGGTTTAGAGACCACAATACGAATGCCAAAAATGCCCGGCTACGTGTGGCCGATGAGCATGACACGGGCTTTCTTGTACTTGAAATATTGTTTCTAATTTTGTAAGTATTTAAGGATTATTTTACATTGAAATCGTGCTGCCTGTACGTCGCAAGCCCGTTGTAACGTTATCGACCTTAAGAGAGCGCTTTACTAATACATCCTTTTTATGTAGCCTATATAAGTATGCCCCACTGCAGGGCACAGGCCTTCCCTCAGAGGGATAGTATAGGCTTAATTACCACGCGTGCCCACAGCGGATTGGTCATCACAAGCGCCGAGCTATATGAACTCCTCGGCACTAAAGTTTCCTCACAAAGTTTTCTGCACCGTTAGCGAGTGGTATTGCTACTAAAACATCACAAATATACTAATAAATGTACAATTTTAATATAATTGTAATACTACCTTCCGTGTGGCGCCGGATTAAGAATAGCGTCACTCCATTTCCTTCCGTGGATGTCGTAGAAGACGACTAAGGAAATCAATTACCAGGAGGCGGGCAGCAGCGTCTTCCTGAGATTTCAACCGCATACTGCGATGGCCAACTCGCCTCCCAAGCGTGGCGATTATGGCAAAACCCCCCATGGTTATGAAAACCACGAAGGAGGCCTGTGTCCTGCAGTGGGCGTCAAATGGCTGATGATGACTAGCTTCGTGCCTCTACAACATTTACACGCTGGAAACGTACTTACGCCTAGTACCAGTGCAAGCAACTAACCAGTGCAAGCGGCATTACATTGTAGTTATACAAAGAAGACAGTTTGGTAAGTAAGCAATTTCGGCTTTAACGGCACATACTGAATAGTTCCCCGAGTGCTTAAGAATGTTACGAGGCCTTACGTTTGAAGTACTCTCAGCGACATCGTAAATTACGTAGAGCCAGGACCTCAGGACGATCTCCTTAGCTACAATGGACAAAGTAGAGTTACTTTTATACACCGAATTGACAGTATACAAAAGCTGTGTGGCAATATTTATAAAATATTCATTATCAAAACAAAATAATTACTCAAAGTCACGGTTCTTAGTTTCAAAATTTATAATATAATGCAAGAAAGAACAAACAGAGAAACTCCTTTTATTTTTAGAAAATATTTTTGTATTAATTAACACAGTGTTTAACTCAAAATTATTACTCATGCTTGTGTTGAATACTAGACACAATTGTCCTTTAAATGACCGTTAACATCATTCTATGAGTACTACATTCTACATTCTATTAATTAATAGCAGGACGTAGTTTATTATGCCAATTCGATTTACATTGCGTAACCGATTCCTGCTTGGCTGTATGAACTGTAACTGTAAGAACAGAAGGTCTTACAGTTGTCGAATCTGTACCACGATTTTTTCTTGAAAAACAACCTTCTGCGAGATTTCTTAAAAAAATATATAATAAGCTTTCTGTTTGGCACATGCCGATTTGGATATTTGATCCTATACCATACCAATGCAGCCGATGTATTTTTGTTATTTACGTAATATGCTTCTAGAAAGTCTGCTCGTTCTAAATTGGAGTTAATTTTTCTCTTAATACGACACGTGTTAAATAATGCACCTACTTGTAAAATTCACAACACACATAGAGAAAGATTGGTTTTTGTCTGAAAATAAAATAATAACGAGTTCGAAATTTGATTTTTTTTACTTATCTTTTTGTTCAGTCTTTAGACAAAGAAAAAAAGATCTTTTATTTATCAGATATTTTGTTTATCAGAAATAAAAGAGGTAAGCTGGACTTCTTAAAAGATGTCTTCTTACTTTTTTTGTCCTCCAACGACGAGTATTAGAAACAGGATCAACTCACATGACAAAAAAATTTTTTTTAAATTTTCATACAAAATGTATGAGAAAAGGTTTTTGAGATTTCTGACCTTTGTAGTACTCCAACGATAGTTGTTCCAATAGAATTTTCGATCTGTATTAGAAACAGGGTAGCATTCGGGAAGCTTAGAAAAGTCTTTTCGTCTAATATACCTCAATCGCTCAAGACAAAATTATACAACCAGTGTGTGTTACCAGTGTTGACTTATGGCACTGAAACGTGGTCTCTCACTATGGGCCTCATAAAAAAGCTCAAGGTCACGCAACGAGCTATGGAAAGGGCTATGCTTGGAATTTCTCTACGAGATCGAATCAGAAATGATGAGATCCGTAGACGAACGAATGTCGTCGACGTAGCCCAGCGGATTAGTAAGTTGGAATGGCAGTGGGCGGGGCACATAGCACGCAGAACTGATGGCCGATGGGGCCGAAAAGTTCTCGAATGGAGACCACATATCGGCAAGCGCAGCGTAGGACGACCAGCCACAAGATGGACAGATGACCTCATCCAAGTGGCAATAAGACGCTGCATGCAAGCCGCTTCCAACCGGTCTTTTTGGAAATCCATGGAGGAGGCCTATGTTCAGCAGTGGACTTCTTGTGGCTGAATGATGATGATGATGATGATTAGAAACAGGTTCGATTGGCATAAAAAAAATGTGTAATATGGCCATTTTCTTGCTAACTGTACATTTTTTAATTATGTGAATGGGTATCAAAATTTCATGAAGACTTATGGATAGTCTCCTAAGACCATTTTCATGTAGCTGCACTGGATAAGGAACTTTCTCTTAATGCCCCGCTGAAAGATTCTACCCTGTATATATATCTATCTAGGTACTTATACCCACCATACTGAACTACAGGATTATTTTTAATTCGTTAGCTATTGTCGCCCCATTTTTTTTTCAAAACTAGGGCCATATGGTTCTAAATCATGGTTAGAATATCCCCTTAAAATTTTTCAATCGAATTCAAAGTCACCGTGGAGTCTAACACATCCTACTCGCACTAACCTAAACATAGGCGACAGTACATCAATTCCAAACACGGGAAAACTACGTACAATCGCTTAATCGAACACTCTGGCACCAATGTCGCATCAGCTATTCCGTCTACCTACACCTTGCAATGATACGCTAAGAGCCGATAGCCAACCATTATCCAGGGGAGGGTAAACAAGCTCACAGCTTAGAACGAGGAAGCACAGAAGCTTTGTTTGCTGAGAAAGGATTAATAATAATAATAAATCCCACACAACACAATCACTTGCCTTGGTCCCAAACTAGGATACCCTGTGCTGTGGTAACCAGGCAAGGACAAGATAGACATGGAAACACACCCAGACTGAGGCCATGTCTATAAATGTAGGGCGGCCCCTATGAGAATCAAGCTAGAGTCGGGTGGTGAAACAAATAGTATATACACCGTGAATTTTAGGTGGTTTGAAAGACATAGGAAAATGAACGTGCCTAACAATAGCTATCGAACACGTTATTTTGTTTTAAAAAAAAAAACGCATTTTTTCAAACATATCTCGACACAAACACGAATCTCTTAGAACTATTAGTAGCCATCCAGAGCGGTGCGTGCGTGGCGCGAGTCCGCGGGTCATCGTTCTGTTAGACGGAGAGGCGGTACTAATTTTTTCTCCAGATTTCACAAGAACAAGATTTCTCAATTCGAATGAAGATTTCTTAACTATGTATTTTTTAAATTTACGTTTATACTTAAAAGATATAGTCTTAAGTAATAGGCCTTAAATAGACGCCATTTTAATTACTATTTACGTAACTGTGACTTTCAAACCACCCAGAAATCAGAACATTAATAAACTGTTATTCTACTGTTAACAGATATTAGTTGGCTGAAGTGCATACAAAAAAATTCTCCCTGAGAGAAGGCCAGTGCCCTACAGTGGGACGTATATAGGCTGCTTATATAGTACGTAGTTGTATACAAATTAAGGGCCACGGAAACTGGCAATATGCGGACTTGAACTAGTATCCAGCACCAAGGACTTAATACTCCTTGCCAGCACGTAGTGATAGGGCAGCCTTATCACGTATTTAATATCTATCGATACTTGCAATCGTGTGGTCGTGTTGTACCTACGTTTGAGATTAACTTGTCGTTGTGGTTTTCATTGGATCACGGTAATTTTTTTTCATAAGATTTATAAAAAAAGTAAAAAATTCTCGGAAAATTAATTTTATTATACGATTTATTGGTGTGTTACAAGATATGTTGAGGGCTCGATTTTTAACCACGTGTAACTTGTTATAGTTCGTTTTGCTAGTGTTGCTCCATATAGGACTACCATATGTAATGCGAGGTCGAACTAGGATGGTATAAATGAACATTTTAGTTCGACTACTCAGTCTAGACCGCCAATTTAGGAGTCTGCTGACCGCACCAAAAGCTTTCGGGGCTTCAAGTTTGATGTATGTGACACGATCTTTCCTGGCCAATTTTTTATCCAGGATCCGCCCCAGATACTTGACGGATTTGTTAGGAACATGATGGTTACCTATTTTTAAAGTACGAGATGGACAAACTATTAGTGTATAAGAAACCGGGCGTCAGTCTAGTTACAATGCATAATCGGCCTATATGCGTCCCACTGTAGGGCACAGGCCTTCTCTCAGGGAGAGAGTATTGGCTTAATCACCACGCGTGCCCACTGCGGATTGGCTAGTTACAATGGCCAACCAATAACTTGGCTAAATGACTTTGGCTTCGCGTAAACGTATTTCGGGTATCATTGGCGGGGGATGCGGGTTGTGACTTACAATTCTTTAGATTCTCTAGAACATTTCAAGATTAGTAAGTTGCGGTTGAGGTGATTGTGGGTTCGATTCGAGACACTTGCTAAACGTGAAAGGAAACATCGTGAGAAAACCTCAGCGCTTGAAATCACTCATTAAAGGGGGCCTGTGCCCCATTGTTGGATGATTGATAGTAGAAGCGCTATAGATCTTGTAAGATAAGATTCTCTAATGTATACCGGAAAAATAGTTACTTAAACAGAAGTGCACAGTACAATTGGCGGCCTTATTGCTAAAAGCAATTTCTTCCAGACAACCCTATGATGGAAAGTTGCTGAATGAAAAACGAGACGGGTAGTCGGTGCAAATATGAATATATACGTATACTTATATAAATAACAATATACCTAGATAAACCATTACAAATAACTATTATGACGGTATTTCGCTTTAATGAGCTAGATAAATATTTTTTGTGTATTTCGCGTCAAAGGTACAGTGGTCGGGACGTTCTTTTTCAACTATTTGTTTTGTTGCTATCTACGGCCACGTATCTTCTATACTCAACGCTTCCGTTTCTACCGTATCTCTTGCGCCCTGTACCTTTCGCTATTGTTGATAAGTGAACGAGTCATCAGTAAGGCAGGAGCAACAGTTTGAGCTTCCTATTTGCTGCATACTGAAGGGTTCTTTTATCGGTTTTATATGAGGTTTTAGGGTTCCGTTCTATAAGGCTGCTGTTACGTCGGGCATTTCGTCCCGTTCGTGCCATTCTAGCAAAATGTATGTGGTTAGTTCATCTTGCCACCTTCGCCTGGGTCTGTCGCGTAACCACTGAAGCTTCTACCATAATGTATAAATGTTTTCTTGCCTAATAAGGAAAATCTGAATGATACCCTGAGGCTTGGAAAACCATGAGACAGGCTTATGTCCTGCAGTGGGCGTCAAATGGCTGATGATGATGATGATGAATGATATCCACCCACTGTTGGAATTTTCTGTTCAAATAGTTTCGGTTACTTGTTCAAATTTTAATTCGATGGTAAAACCTGATTGTACAAAAAATGTTGCACGTGCAAGGCTGGCAACACGGTCTGGCCGGAATTTTCATTCGCAGCGCGTGTCATTTAAAAGTGGGTCATGAGAAAAGAGTTATATTATCTAAGTACAGAACCATTTTTTGCTGGAGTGAAAATCAACCGGCTCGACATCTTATGGACGGAAAAAAAATTTAACCAACGATATAATTGATGACTTTGTACCTTTTAATGAAACTCGTATCGATGGCAAACGAGGTTCGTCAGAGTGGTTTTGCGAATCAACATGACAACATGAAATCATTTGCGACAATTCATCCGAAAAATATTTCATCCTTGGATGAAACGTCACCCTTTTCAAACTTTTAGGCGACAATTCATCCGTAAGTTGTGTCGCTATCGGTCGATACAACTTAAGGATGTAACGGACGTGCCGTCACACATTTTATAGACTTATAGAATATTTTGCGTTTGATTAGATAATAGAGACAAAATCAGATGTATCTGTAGCAGCCGCAAAAAAGTACTAGGATCACATGGAAATGTAGGAGTTAATATAAATTCTTATCAAAACCTATTTAGAGGCTAAAAATTCCACCTACGCCGGGACTTAAACCCGCGACCTCTGGATAACCGTGCCAGTGCTCTCCCAACTAAGTTAATGGGTAAGTGCAGGCATCGGCGAAATTTGGAGCCTCTTTATTTTATTTTATTTTATTTTATTTAATAGGTAAACTTACAGATTACAACCTCTTAAGTACAATACAATACACGTACATTACGTACCACAGAGAAGTTTGTAAAGATTGTGGTCGTTAGTAGAGAGCTGATGATATATTAAAAAATATTATATTATGATATGAGTAATCAAAACAAAACTTTGGCCTTTGCATCTACGTAATCGGATAATTATACAGCTTCCAGTGGCACCTTCACTCACACTAGATGGGTGAAGGGACCACTCGGACGCTGCAGTGCCTGGGTCATTGGTTTTGCACGCATGTACCTAGGACTTTATTTACTTTCAAGGTTACGTATATCTGCGAATTCGTAGTAGCAATACCACACGCTAACGCTGAAGGAAAACATCGTGACTAAACCCGCGGCTTGGTTGCCTCCGCACGTATTGACTTATCTTTCCTGGGGGCTTGGCCGACTAAGCTGTCTGGATGGTATAGGTGCTGGGCAAGCCATCTAAAAAACAATCAAAACAAACAGGGGGGAAAAAACCAACAAAAAATGGGGACGAATAGGCGATATATTAGTAGCAAAGGGCAAGATAAAAATACCCGAAAACGGCGCGCGCGTGCATGCAACGACTCATGAAATTGATGAAGCGACAGAGGTCTGTCAGGATCATGGCAAGTAGCAAACCCTGCAGACCCTCCGGGATACAGGCGTGAGTTTATGTAATGTTATATAGCTCTCAGGTTCGAGGTTTCCTCACAATATTTTCCATCACAGCCACGACTCTTATTTGATTCAATTAGCGCACAACCCGATTACGGTCCACATCGTGACAAAGTAAAAGCAATTAAACCGACATTCGCTAAAAAGAACATTAAATACGGGTGGAGCGACCAAAAATGGCTTTGTAGGGTTCCTATCCGATACAATTATAATATATCAAATCTATATTTTACTATGCTACGAGTATTACGTTTATTTTCATTTTATTTATTTGGAATATAGCTTACAGACTATAATTACGTAAAAAAGAAATAGTTTTTTTTCTTGATCTATTCGATAATCCTAAACTTATGCACACAACGTGCGAAAAGGAAATTATATTGTGCAATCTCTCTCAAATCGAGAGACCGCTTGGGGGGTAACGAAATGTACGAAATACAAAAATCTAGGAGGGACTGCAGAATAGAGGGACTCTGAATTAAAACCTCCAATTAATACGGCAAATACAGCTAACGAAACTATAACAAAACAGCTTAAAAATCGTGGAGGAAGTTACTAGCTATAGATAAAATAAATAAAACAGTTTCGCAATCTCGTACTTCCATTTTCTATTACAGAACAGAACAAAGAGGTTTGGTTATGTAGTGTAGCGCTCTATTTTAAATCAAACTGGTTGTTAGCAGTAAACTTATAACCTTTATTTATCTCTTTTTCATCGATTGCCTAGCCTAGCTAGGGATCGACTGACATCTAAAACAAAACGTGAAGATTCCCTTCAAAATAGTTACTCTATACCATAAAATAGTTTAAAATTGTTTAAAATAGTTTGAATATTTTTAGTTTTTTTTGTGCTGAAAGGTAAGCCGGGTTTTCCATTCCAATATTGCTTAGTGTTTCAATGTAGGTAGGTACGTAACCTACCCTTGACAAAATTTATTTCGACAGTAGTAGGTATATAAAAGTAATTTTATTAATATGGTGACAAGCAACCTAACATAACCTAACTACAGGTTTTGGGACTAAGTTTTTTTTTTATCGCGAGGGGTTTGCCCCACGAGTCCCATTGCGAACCCCCCTGTTTGTTGTAGAACCATAGCCTTTTTTCGGTTTTTTTTTTGACGACCGACGTCATTGACTCATTCCATGTCAAACATTTTGGTATAAAACTCAGTACAACTCAAATAAAAACATATCTAGTTATAAATTTAGACTCATGTTTGCCATTTTTTTATGCAGTAAAGTTTAAAAAAAGTTTTAGATACACCAAAGCATAAACCCAAGTGATATATTCAATGCGTGTGGTGTTTACATTTTGAGCATTAATGGAGTAAGCCGCCCGAATAAAAAAACGCAAAAACCATTTCGCTGTTCGCGTGCAACTGTATGGAGCCCCTTTTCAGAGTTCGGGAACATTTTACACAACTTTTTGTGCCTCACTCGCTCTGTCTGCCTGGAACTATTGAGTGACTTTACATAAGGGCTACTCTTCATGATGTTTCATTACACATGCTTACAGTTTACATCCTTTCAGTGAAGGTTTTTGCCACAGATTTATTTCGTTTTACTGGCTTGCAGTTTGTGTACTTCTTTTGATATGTGTCTGCTACAGAAAGAGATTTCTGCGTTCATGGTGAAACCGAAAATATAAGCAAATATTTTCAACACATGTTTTATTTTACATGTGCGTATTCTTAACAAGAATGTTACATGATAATTATAGAATTGCCCCACAGGTAATAAATGTACGTTATAAAACTTTCATCGTTGTACATGGATATAATTGTAATTATTATTTCAGCTCTGCTGCAGGCACTATGGTCGCTTGACGACTAACAAAAATTTAATAGTAGAATTAAAAATCGTGGTCAGAAACGAGTTGCATTTAGAATCATAGTATTTCCACAGCTATAGGACATACAGTCGGCAGCACATAAACCTTAGCTCTCTACTCAGTTAGGTACGTTACGGGTGATTTTGCAACTAAAAGGTAGAGGGGGATGCTGCCAGCGTTATCGAAACCATTGGGTTTTATATTATGTGAGCTTTTACCTTTTGATGTTTCAACGTGGTGCAATTGCACCACAAAAACTAACCGGTTGCCCGGACACTGATGCTTTGGACTAAGCGTTCCAGTTCTTGCTCGATACTCAGAAAGTTAACAATAATAATTATAACTTCCACAGTACACAATCACTTGTCCTAGTCCTAAACTAGAATAACCTATGCTATAGTAAACAGGCAAGGACAAACATGAAACACACACACACACCCACACACGCCAAACTTTGAAAGATTTACGTTAGTTTTGCTTTTTTTATTTTGTTTATGCCTGGCTGTATAATTTCTAACTGTGCTTTGTAAATAACATAAGTTAAAAAAAAATTACTCCGTAATTGGCCTATGTTTGGCCTACATTTATTACCTATCTTTTGTAACTTTGAGCTTTGGACTTTGTAAAATGAATAAAATAAATAAATAAATAAATAAACCCAGACTGAGTTCGAGAGGTATTCTCTCCAAAACGTAATTTATTCAAGATCCTTGAATTTATTACATGCATGCAGATTAGAAAGAGACCGACTGCCTTGCTCATCTAGCGGTAACACGTTAGACTATCAAAAAAGAGTTCCAAGGTTCTATTCCCGCTGGAGATCTCCTTACTTGATTTGTACAAGTAGCCTCGGCCTTGGTGTATGTGATGTCTTTGCCTGGCTACCATTGAAATGGGAAGTGTGAAAGAAAGTTGTAAATGTGTCATAAAAATCCAGCCAATAAGAAAATAACCTGAAAAAATGTGTAATTACAATGGTTTTAAAAGGTGGCAATCAAGTCCACTAAAGTATGATATCAGTGACCGACACGAACGGCAATAACGAAGGTTGGCTCGCGTGAATAGCTTTCGACATTCAACAAGTCTCCACTAGAAACGCGTCCACATGCGGCAAATTACTCGTTCGAAATTGCCTCAATATTTCTATCTATCGGTCAGGAAGCAGACCAGCAGCCCGATGATTGGACGATATGGTCGAGTCTGTGGATGAGTGGAGGATATGTGAATGCGGGTGGCAAGAAACTGTGAAAGATGGCATTTGGGGGAAAGGCGTATGCCCAGCAGTGGGCTGATGGTGATGGTTTATGTATCTAGCCGAACTATGTATAGAGCCTACAGTCAAGAGCCCCGAGAATGTATTAGCTCTTTTGTGAATATTACAAAAATATTAAAAAGTTTTTGCATTATTTCGAATCCCAAAATACAAAATTTGAGTCACCAAATGTGTTTGTTTCGAAACTTAGTTTCATTCAGAGTATATAATCTAACCCCTGTTCCTCGTAATCTGCCTGTTAATCTACTATTAATGATGTCAGTTATTTTTAGGGTTCAGTGCTTCAAAAAGAAAAACTGAACCCTTATAGGATCACTTTGTTGTCCGTCCGTACGTCCGTCCGTCCATCCATCCGTCCGTCCGTCTGTCTGTCAAGACACTTTATCTCGCGTGGAGGTATCGAGTTGAAATTAAAACCATATACTCAAGTCTACAGTCCCTTGAAGCGACGAAAAAATCAAAGTTTAAGTTTACATAAGAAAAGATACGGCCGTTTATGCCGCAAAAAAATATATTTTGACACTCAAGGGAATCAAAATTTATAGGGTACTTTCCGTTGGCCTAGAACTATGAAATTTGGCAAGTAATATCGTCTTATACTACAAATACAGGGAAAAATCTTAAATCTGTGCATCATCATGTTTTACGAATAAATTGCTTTTACTTTTACTTTTACTTTACTTTTTAAACAATCATCATCATCAGCCATTTGACGCTTACTACAGGACACAGGCCTCCTTCGTAGTTTTCATAACCATGAAGGGTTTTGCCATAATCGCCATGCTTGGCAGGCGGATTGGCGATCGGAGTATGTGGTTGGAATCTCAGGAAGATGCTGCTGCCCGTCTGGTAATTAATTTCCTTAGTCGTCTTCTACGACATGCACAGAAGGAAATGGAGTGACGCTATTCTTAATCCGGCGCCGCACGGACTTCTGTGCATTTGTAATTAAATAATAAAACAAATTTGTCCTTGAAGTTCGGGAAAAGCTCGCAAAAACTGCATGACTCGATTCCTGAACTATTTCTGATATGTAAGTACCTACCTACAAATTTATACGGAACCCTCGGTGCGCAAGTCCGACCAGCACGTGGCCGGTTTTTTTTTTTACTTAAGCTAACTCACAGGCTCTTAACAGTAGATAAACAGATTGTTTGTGTACTAGAAACTAGAGGTTAATGTCCTCGCGTGACTATTCTAATAATACAAATCTCGTGTCACAGTGTTTGTTATCGAACTCCTCCGAATCTAAGAATAGGTCGTAATATGGAAAAACAACGTTTGCAGAGTCTACTAACAGACTTTAATATAGTCTACTATAAATGCATCCATGTTCGATAGAGTGAGTGAATGATTTGCGGGAAGAAATGTCTTAAAAAGATAAGCTCGCCTAAAAAATGTCGTGTGCAATAAAGTATAATCTATCTAATCAGCCCTTACACTGTTGGGCATAGGCCTCTTTCTTTCACGCCAACCCTTGCTTATTAAAACATTGAATTCAAAAAGTAAAAGTAAAAAAGTAAGTATGTATTATAATAAAGAGTGCTACTCTAGTACTACTAGTGCTACTGCTACTACTACTAGCACGGCAAATAGCAGTCTGTCTAATTGACACTTTGTAGTCAACTAATCAACCGCATTCCAATCGTATGGTATAATATAATCAATGAAGCCTGGCTTTTACTGTTACACACATACACTATTCAGTCGAGTTAGCATTATCGATCAGACGCTGATAAATTCACCCCCCATATGAATGTAGCGGCGGCTATGAAGCGAAATGCTTCGAATGAGAAACAAAGGAATATGCACTGAGCAACACTACGCATATTGGCGTGTGACGTAGTGAATACGGTTTTCTATTGGAGTTCCACTAAATTATAACGTTGTTATGCCATATTAAATTACGACCTATTATCAGACCTACAAAAAATTTCATAAAAATCGGTGAAGCAGTTTCGGGGGAGTTCGATAACAAACACTGTGACACGTTATTTTTATATAGGTATTAAATATCAGGAAAATAATTTAATTTCCGCAGTTTACTACATGGGCACGAATTGATAGGTTGAAAGAATTAAAACATTTAGATATGACCAAATGTAGTAGGTACACAAATTACTATTTGGATATTTTACCCAAACAGTAAATAGGTTCTTTTGAACAACTAAAATTCATAAGCTTCAAACCAAACTGGTATTGTGTTCACTTTTCTCTAATATCGATACCTGATAGATGCGACGCAAATATTAACAAAGGAAAAACAGTAGAGCTCAAGTTAAGACTTTTATTCTCCTCTACAACTTGTTTCAAAAAGCCCTCCAAAAGGTCAATGTCTTCACGCCAAAAATGAACAGCACAGATTAACTGCACCTTCGCAGATGGTACAGATTATAGTGACCTTCTTGGATGCCACGGTGTCACACACATCATGGAGTTAACATAAAGCACTGTATCATTTTTGTGATTAAAATAAGTTAATTTACTGCAAGACGCTGGCTTCTTTATTTTCCTTATGTTCTACTATATTTATTTTATCAATATTTAAATGAAAATATTCCGAGATATTGCAAAGCAAAAGCAGGACAAATATGGTGTTTTATTTTAGCTCACTTCACTCACTTGCTCACTCGCACACCAAAATGGACAGCTAAAAAGCTTAAAAAAATTGAATTTGTACAAAAGCTTTATGCGAAATTAGACATACTGTCAAACACCTACCTACCTAACGTTATCTGACGTAAGTAGAATAAAAAAGTTTGATAATGCTTAACATAATATTAAAATTGATGTAAAGTTTTAAATAGGTATTCAATTTTATTTAACTTCATTTAATTGATAATTAGTCATTTTAATTCGTTTCGTAACGTCTACAAATATTGGACTTTTTTGCCCGAAATAAAATATGGTTTATTATTATTATTATTAAGACCATATGAGTTCAATAGAATGGACATTCTTGCATGTAAAACAATGATCTGCCGAAAGTTGCGACATTGCCAAAGCCCGTACAGCGCGATTTTCATACATTTTATAAGGCTCGGTATTTCTAAAAATATAAATCTGAGAAGAAACTCTTAAAGCAGAAGGTATTGTGCACACAACACACACTGTAAATTAAGTGCATGTTCTAGTTTGACATGAGATTTCCGCACTTAGGGCCAGTTTCTGGACTGAGAATTTCGCTAAGTAAACAGTTAACTGTAGTGCTGTCTCTTCGAATTTCTCAGACGAGAGCGTGACAGAAAGTTACTTAAGTATTTACTTAGTGTAATTCTCAATTCAGAAACCGGCCTTTACCTTCATAATAAATTGGGCCATTGTACGCGGCAATCGCTAAGGCACGTAAATACCTCAGACACTAGGGTTCACTCACGATGTTTTCTTCACCGTTAGCGAGTGGCATAGCTACTTTAGCTTCAAAAATGTACTTAACTTACAAAACAAGTCATTGGTACGTCCCAGGAATCGAACCCATGACCTCCCGAATGAGAAGCCAGCTTGAGAAGATAACTCGTATGCTCCGAACCGGATTAATATTACTGGGATATCTGAAAGGGGAAGAAGCGAGTTAAATTTGAATAGAAAAGTGACTGTAAGTGACAAACGTCGATATAAAACACCGTGCATCGCTTTTGAACAAACACTACGCGAACTGTGGAGACTCTAAACTTTGACCCACGTTCAACTGCAGAGTTTAGAACTGAGCTCAAAATAGCAAAGGATAATTTCAGTAAGTAGGTGCATACTGCAAAGGAACGCTAAACTGGGTGTCATATAAAGTTTCTCTCTCATATATGCATCAATACGCAGACGGAACAAAGTTAGAAGAACAGTCGATGTTTTAAATGCTTACCATTTGAACTTCCAGTTCTTTATTTAGTCTCTACTTGAGGCTAGAACGAAGATATTCAGTCATATGGTGCTGGGAGAAATAATTTATTCACAACACAGCTAACTCATCATCATCATAATTCAGCCACAAGAAGTCCGCTGCTGGACATAGGCCTCCTCGATGGATTTCCAAAAAGACCGGTTGGAAGCGGCTTGCATCCAGCGTCTTCCTGCCACTTGGATGAGGTCATCTGTCCATCTTGTGGCTGGTCTTCCTACGCTGCGCTTGCCGATATGTGGTCTCCATTCGAGAACTTTTCGGCCCCATCGGCCATCAGTTTAATATCCATAGAGAAAAAATAAAACTACAGTTTCTAATATCCAAAAGCTGTTCTTGTAGTGTAATGAATGTATTTGGTGACACGAGGATTCCAGCTACAAATTCCAGTTTGGCGACCGCTGAAAATCAGCGTCATGGTCTTCACCGATCATGGCAAAATGCTGAGCGGCGGCCATTTTGGGTGCCATTTTATACTTTTTTAAGGTACTAGGTAAGCGAAATTATGTATAGCGTAATTCACACGCTAAACCATAACTGTTTTTTAGATTGATTGTGTTGGTCCCAAATAAACGTTTTCTATTCTATTCTATTCTAAGTAGCTACAAATTCTTACTAAATGTGTCCTGTATGTACAACAAAAGACACGAACACCAAAATTCCGGAGACCTGTTTATTGGCTTATACAAACTAAATCACTCACAGTACCTACCATCTTGTCGCAGTCTAATAATAGATCTTTATTGGGTAGGTAGATCGTCTTGCGAGAAGACTTGATGAAGACTTGATGAGTTTCAGCCACCTGAGCAGGCCGGCTTTCGATCGGGTTACGGCACCATAGACCACATTCACACAGTGCGGCAGATTATACAGAAGACCGAAGAGTATAATCGGCCCCTGTGCTTAGCGTTTGTGGACTATGAAAAGGCCTTTGACTCGGTCGAGATCTGGTCTGTTCTGGAATCTTTGCAGCGATGCCAAGTCGACTGGTGATACATCCAAGTGTTGAGCAATCCAGAACCGGCAGTCTGAGCCTATCCCCATACATCGTGGTGTGAGACAAGGGGGATGTTATTTCCCCGAAATTGTTCTCAAATGCATTGGAGGAGGACACTGAACTGGAAGGGATACGGCATTAACATAAACAGCGAGTACCTTTCACACTTGCGATTTGCAGACGATATTGTCATCATGGCGGAAACGCTGCAAGATCTGCAACATATGCTGAGTGGCCTAGCTAATTCTTCCCAACGCATTGGTCTCCGGATGAACTTGGATAAAACCAAGGTTATGTTCAATGAACACGTAAGTCCGGAGCCAATTGCAGTTCAAGGCAGTATTCTCGAAGTTGTTTAGGAGTATGTTTACCTCGGGCAAACCATGCAGTTAGGTAAAAACAACTTCGAGAAAGAGGCCAATAGAAGAATACAGCTGGGCTGGGCAGCGTATGGGAAACTACGTCGAGTCTTCACATCGCAAATCCCACAGAGTCTCAAGACGAAAGTCTTCAATCAGTGCGTCCTACCCGTCATGACATATGGTGCCGAAACGTGGAGACTCACGGTGGGGCTGGTCCACAAATTTAAAGTCGCTCATCGTGCTATGGAACGGGCTATGCTCGGGGTATTCTCTGAAAGATCGAATTCGAAACGAGGTGATCCGACAGAGAACTAAAGTCACCGACATAGCCCACCGAATTAGCATGCTGAAGTGGCAGTGGGCTGGCAATATTATCCGAAGAACTGATAACCGATGGGGTAGACGAGTTCTCGAGTGGAGACCGCGGATCGGTAAACTTAGTGTGGGACGTCCTCAGACTCGGTGGAGCGATGATCTTCGCAGGGCGGCTGGCAAGAGTTGGATGAGAGTAGCCGAGGACCGTGCTCAGCGGCGTGCTATAGGAGAGGCCTACACACATCAAAAAAAGTTTGCGATCACTTTGAAAAACTGAAATCTTTTTTGTTACTGTAGATTATATTATGATTTTTTCTTCTTTTTAGATTCTTTATTTAAAAATAAAGAATTAGAACACAAAATAATGACACCGTTCAGTTGTTTTTTTATATTAAAAGGCTTTCAGTCCTAGCTTACGCTCATTCAGAAATCTGATTTAGTCAATTATAACCGATTCAAGATATTTTTTGCGGAAAGTTGTGATTGAAAAAATGCCAAGAGGATTATCAGAGGTTTTACGAGCAAGAATAGTAACTTTGAGGGATGAAGGATACACCACGAGAGTACTAGCACGCAGACTTGCTATATCCCAATCCTGTGTCGTAGCTACGTTGCAGAGGTATCACGGAATGGGGAATTTAGCTGACCGACCCCGCAGCGGTCGCCCAACTGTTTTGACAGCTGCCCAAAAGCGCTATATTAGATTGCTGGCAGCCCGTGATCCAACAATCAACGCCACTAAAATAATAGCAGAAGTCAGGGCCGCCTCTGGGCTTGAAGTTAGCACGCAGACCGTTCGCAATTGCTTGCACCACGCTGGATAACGAGCACGGAGGTCTTGGCGAGCTCCGCTCAATTCCCGGCAACGTCAACAACGAAGATTGCAGTGGGCTAGACTTCGGAAAAATGAAGAAGGTGAGGAAGAAAACATTTGGAAAAACTGTCTCTTCGTTGACGAATCCCGAATCAGCACTCATCCAGATAACCGACGTGTCCGTGTCTGGAGAAGACCAGGCGACCGTGAAAGACAAAGAACTGCCACTGGAACAGTTCAGCAAGGCGGACAATCGGTGTCCTTTTGGGGTGGCATTATGATTGGAGCTAGAACGCCTTTGATCCCGTATCGGGGCTACATGACAGCAGACATGTACAAAGCAGTTGTTATTGATGATATCGTCAGACCATTTCGAGTAAACCATGGGCACCAATTTGTACTGGTCGATGATAATGCGCCCGCACATCGAGCTCAACGAGTCAATGCTGCTCTTCAAGAATACGATATCACACGTTTAGACTGGCCTGCCGGCTCGCCCGACTTAAACCCAATAGAGCACGCGTGGGATGCTCTTAAACGAGCTGTATGGAATCGTGAGCCACGTCCCCATACAGTTCCAGAGCTCAGGGAAGCCGCTATTGAAGAATGGGATAGGTTACCCCAGGAAATGCTGGATAACTTGATCCTCAGCATGCCCAGGAGGATCTCCGCATGTGTTCGAGCATTATATTCAATTTAACCTTTTAATAATAACTTGTTGTTTAAGTTTCATTATAAGATATATACGGCTGAAAGAAGATAATATTCTTTGTTGCACACGACAAAAAAAAAACCCAAGAGCTGACCAACCTTTACAACTTAAGACTGATTTTTGTCAGATGAGTGGTATTAAAATTAGCCCGAAGAAACGTTACTGAAGGATAATGATGATATTCTAAAACAATAAATTGAAGCTGTTTGATCCCCTATGTCTAAATGAAAGCTTTTCGGGGCCAAATTCTACCGACTGTCAGCCGCCATTCCATTTCCAATAACACCCCCACTTTGTTTTCCAGCGGGCCGAAAGGCCTCGCAGCCCGAAATCCTGTGCCTAACAGCGGAATTTATGCATGGCCCAGATAGCTGGGCTAATACTATTACCCTGCACGCGCAAAATGCAAGACTCAACAACCGCTGGCGTAGTATCGACGCGAACTGTTTACGTTCAGTTCTATTTTAGCTGTCCATCATCTGGGCATTGTTAGCTGGTGTTTACGTGCACGCCACTGTACTAGGGCAGACAACCTCTCGGGCAGCGAGTGCACAGTCAGGGAATGGATACGATTAGAAGTACAGTAGCAGATAAGATTAGAAGTTCAGTGACACTATTATAGTCCTACCGTTCCTCAGTATAAAACCTCAATATTTTTATTTTTATTTGACCATAATGGACTTGTTCCGAAATAATAATATTCAATTGAATTGAATTGAAAGGCAATTATATTTATTAACCAAAGCTATCGTATTCAAATATATCACCACCAACCAAATATATCGTACCTATCGATTGTAACTGTGGATTAATTATGTGAACATCTTTATATTGTCACTGACGCCTGTATCACAGATTTTTATCTACCATAGGCTTGAGAGTCTTCTGAAGTGATTAATAGTGATAAAATTTACTATAATAAGATGTATTAATTATTTATTAAATATTTAATTAGTTATGCTGTAATTTATGTTATGATATGATTTGATTGTGAATTATTCTTATATCAATAAACCACTTTCAATTTCAATTTCAATTGAAAGGCAATCTGACAGAGATTGGGAATCCCATGAAAAATTGTTGCAGAATTACTACATCTTATATAGAGTGTGAAATGATCCCCTTTCATAACATACATGAATAAGCAGCCTATCCATATATGTCCTACAGGGTTATCAATAAACTTTTTTTTTTAAATAAAGCAACAAATTCAAATTCAAATTCAAATATTTTTATTCATTGTAAAAACAGAATGTTTACTTAATGAACGTCAAAGTTGTTAGTTTCACAATTAATGGATTATGTGGAGAAGAAGCTAACAAAGAAAGTCCACATTTATTCTTTTCAAAACACGTTTTAACTTAATTAACAGAGTTTTCAACTTAAATTATTAGTCATGAATGTGTTGAACACTAGTCACAATAGTCCTTTAAATAATATTAATCTACTGTTTAATGCCAAACATCTTTGTCTTCTAAATAATCCTTAATGTTATAGTAAGCCTTTTTGCACAGAATGTGCTTAACACATTTTTAAATTGCGTTGGAGGTAACTCTAATATATCTCGAGGAATTTTGTTGTAGAACCTTATACAGTGCCCCATAAAGGATGTGTTAACTTTTGCAAGTCTAAATAGTGGAAATGACAATTTATGTTTATTTCTAGTATTAACATTATGGTGGCCACCAACATTTTCGAAGTCTTTGATATTTTTTCTAACGTACATAATATTTTCATAAATGTATTGACATGCAACTGTTAAGATGTTGGTTTCTTTGAAGAAATCTCTTAGCGAATCCCTACTACCTAACTAACTAACAAAAATATTTCGGGGTTTTCGGGGTCACAAAATAAAGTTCCAAAAACAGAAAATAAACAAAAACCTTATTAGATTTAGTTTTTTCATTGAAGTCTGAACGTTTTCTTATACATGCATAAAAACATTATTTTACGAGATAACTCAAATATTATAATACGCTTTATAAATTATAAGGCGTTACGTGCAAGTTGTGACGTCATAGTTTGAGCCTAATTAGTATGGCGCGTTTTTGTAGCACGTGACTAGGAGATAAGATAAGAATATTCTTTATTGTACACTAGAGCACATGACATAAAAATTTGAAAAATACACAGTACAATTGGCGGCGGTATTGAATTTTCAACAGGATATATTATGAAACGTATTAGTCGTACAGGATATATTTCCTTCCGTGGACGTCGTAGAAGGCGACTAAGGAAATCAATTACTAGGAGACGGGCAGCAGCGTCTTCCTGTGATTCCAACCGCATACTGCGATCGCCAACCCGCCTGCCGAGCGAAAAACCCCTCATGGTTATGAAAACCACGAAGGAGGCCTATGTCCTGCAGTGGGCGTCAAATGGCTGATGATGATGATGATGATGATATTATGAAACGTATTAGTTGTACAGAAAAAAATAGCACGTTTATTTTACTTTTTAACATACTCGTAATGCTTTCCGGATATTATTATTATTATTTTTATAGAGGAATAAAAAAGATAATAGTCTCGTCTGACCAAAATGGCCAGACGGACGCCCTCCGGCTGAGGAGTCCAAGCGGCCGGAGGTCAGGGCGGCAACGAGAGAAAACGCCGGACTATCCGGGCTGTATCAAGCAGCACCGCCTTCTGCATGATAGCCGGAAGCATGCCCACACGAAGTTCCAACCGCCTCAGATGGTCAGCGAGACTGATTGGAATTAACCCATTCGCGGATAGGACTATAGGAACGATTATTATTATTATTATTATACTTTATTGCACACACAAGAATAGAGTACAGGAAAGGTAACAAAAGAAAGTACATACTGATACTGATGACACTATGGCGATACGATATCAGCAATGTTTGTCGAGGCGCGTACTCAAGAGTTTTATGTCATAGTACGCAACAGGAGTGCCTCTCTGATGCGCAGGGCTAGCGGCAGCGTCAACAGTCTCCTTAATGTTATTGCAAATAGGACTGACATCCCTATGCTGAGGCACTGGATCTCAGTTCATGTAAAATAATAATATGAAATAAAATAATAATGTGCTAACTAAACTTACTTGGAATCTCTGTATTATTAATATTATTATTATTACTAACACTACGGACTTGTCCGAAAAAAAATAACAAATTAACATGGCCTCTTATCAATATCATGCTGGAAATCATTCCAAAGGTGAAAAATAAACGGTTAGTCTACAAGTCCTGCTTCTACCCTATCTACTCTACAGAAAAAAGCAGAACTGGCTGCCCGGCAGATATTTGCGGTCTTTATTCCGACGCTGAAAGAACTTTATTGGATTGAATAAAGTTGCCGCATTTGTTTAGAGAGCGGCGAATTTGCTTTCGATGTAGAGGTTGCTCAGACTTACGGTCAATTTGAGGCTGAACGGACGTTTCTTCCAATTATTGGACAGGATTTGTTCAAGCTGAGTAGCTACTTTGTGGAAGATTAGTTTGGTGTCTAAAAGAGCGGTACAAGTGATAGAAATATAGGTTTGCCACAACATTTCTATTGGCTAATATGTTCGGATTTATTAGGAAATTATTGAAAATTCTTATTCAATAAATAGGACTAAGGAAATCAATTACCAGGAGACCGGCAGCAGCGTCTTCCTGAGATTCTAACCGCATCCTGCGATCGCCAACCCGCCTGCCAAGCGTGGCGATTATGGCAAAACCCCTCATGGTTATGAAAACCACGAGGGAGGCCTATGTCCTGCAGTGGGCGTAGAATGGCTGATAGTGATCATTAGAGACCGGATTATATGCACCAAAAAATGCCCAAAATATGCATGCAAATATGCAAGTAAAATAGCTAAAATATGCACCTATAAATCCTTAAAAAGGGCCAAAATATGCATATAATTAAACAGGAAAAAACA
Organism: Yponomeuta evonymella; assembly: GCA_963969515.1. NCBI lineage: Eukaryota > Metazoa > Arthropoda > Insecta > Lepidoptera > Yponomeutidae > Yponomeuta > Yponomeuta evonymella. The sequence goes on from OZ018354.1 coordinate 6,461,189, forward strand.
AAAAGTCATATTTTTAAATATTTTATTTTATCTTATAAAGGCTTGTACTGAAAATCGTATTTGTGAAAAAAAGTGTTACATGATAAACCTACTTAGGTAACAATGAAATTTAAAATTTACCTTTAAAAATATGTACTACTAAGTACTGTTCTAAATGTTCTGTAGACAAATTGTGTCTACGATCGCTTGATAAATTTTTGTAAGCGGAAAAAGAGCGTTCTACGTCTACTGAGGTTACTGGGCAGAATTTAAATTTGGGTGCAATGTTTGGGCTTACTGTGCGGGGCAAAATTTCACCCTTCCCATTGATGAAACTATCAATTTCACACAAGGGTTCAAACCCTGGGTTGTTTTTCAATATGTTTCCTACTATGAAAAGCATCGAACGATGAGCGAGATCGAGCGTAAATATGCAATATACATTTTATTTTTCTAAAATATGCAACTAACGCTGAAAAGGTACTAAATATGCAAAAGTATATGCAATCTGCTTTTGCATATAATCCGGTCTCTAGTGATGATGATGATTCAATAAATATGCTCAAAAAATGAGTTGTGGGGTACGTGAACAGAGACCTAAGCTTCCTTCAGAAACTGGTTCAAGACGCTTAGAGGTTGAAGAAAAGTCAAAGGAAAGTCCCACTTTTTGCTTATTCGCTGGTATTTCGAAAACGGTGCGACTTAGAGAATACAATTTTATGAAAAATGTCATTTTTATTCTTTTATGTGGTTTTCATGGTTTTTCTGCTCTGTAGTAGCATATGTAAATACATAGGTACATAAAATCACTCCTGTATCCCAGAGACCAGGGACTGCCACTTGCCACGATCCTGACAGATCAACTTCGCTTCCTTAACATTCATTAGTCGTTGCATGCACGCACGCCGGTTTCGGGTATTTTTTATCTTGCCCTTTGCTAATAAATCCCCTATTTGGTCGAAGTAAGTCCGCCTGGGACGTCCCTTACCGAGTCAGATAGTAATGAATAATATTTTTGAATTTAAATTTAAAAACCGATTTGGAGCGGTGCGTGGTAGCGGTGCGTGGTAGCCTTGCGGTTCAAATCCCAGCATGTACCAATGACTGTGTTTTCTAAGTTACGTACATTTGTGAATTTATAGTGAAAATACCACCCACTAACCGTGAAGGAAAACATCGTGAGGAAACCTGAGTATCTGAAGTTTGCATACCTCAGCACTTGAAATTGCCAATCCGCGGTGGGCACGCGTGATAATTAAACCCATACTCTCTCTCTCTCTCTCTCTCTCTCTCTCTGAGAGAAGGGCTGTGCCCTGCAGTGGGACGTATATAGGAATTATATTTAAAAAAAAAACACTGTTTTTCTATAGCTACGTGTCGTGTCATTCTTTCAAGATCAAGAAGCTGGGTTCTCTGAATATAATACAAACCGGTGTATTTGTTTCCACTAACGCTTCTATTTCTGGCCGTGGCTGGCCCATTGATGCACTACTGCCACTGAATAAAATTAGTACAGTGAATTATAACTGCTCTACATTTTCACGTAACTGATACTAAGTTTTTTTTTTTCAAAGCTTTATAGAGTGTTCCGTGAGGCGCCGGATTAACAATAGCGTCACTCCATTTCCTTCCGTGGATGTCGTAGAAGGCGACTAAGAAAATCAATTACCAGGAGACGGGCAGCAGCGTCTTCCTGAGATTCCAACCGCATACTGCGATTGCCCACTCGCATGCCAAGTGTGGCGATTATGGCAAAACCTGGTTATGAAAACCACGAAGGAGTCCTATGTCCTGCAGTGAGCGTCAAATGGCTGACGATGATGATGATGATAGAGTGTTAACTCTAAACGCCTAATCCCTGAAACTTGTTGATTATAGGTTTTTTTTAATATGTTTGATGCGATTTTTCTGCCTTCTGCCTGCCATGTGTGGCATAGTTTGATAAATAAAATGCTATGTATTACATAGATAAGCTCACAAAGAATATATTGTTCTGCGCAGGAAAATTATTTACTGAAGGTATTATGTAAACCCTGCTATTTAAAAAATTTAAATTTGAAAAAGAATCTTCTGGAGTAAAAGTTATTGTAAAACACTAACTTTAATTGAGGTTTTTCATTAAAAGGACCGGGTTTCTTACCCAGCCTTTCCTACTTATTTATCAAAATGGGAGGGGGGTGGAGAGGTATGAATCATATGCTCAGTCTGGGTGTATTTCCATGTTTGTGATATCCTTGCCTGGTTACCGTAGCATAGGGTATCCAGCTTTGAACCAGGACAAGTGATTGTGTTGTGTAGTCTTCGTCTTCTTTTGTTTCAAAAGCGTCGACTCCTCCTCACTCTGTGTAAGTTATTATTATTATTACATAAATGGTGGTAAGAAGGTGGTAAGAGGTTTCTATTACAAACAGTAAAACATCGACAGTCTTTAAAACGTTGCATGACCAGCTTATGCACGGACTTCTCTCAGAAAGAGTGAGAGAGAAATTATGGACTCGGACCGCGTCCGAGTGGTCCCTTCACCCATCTAGTGTGAGTGAAGCTGCCACTGGACGCTGTATAAATCATCTCATTACGTTGATTCAAAGACCAAAGTTGTACTCCTTCTACTGCGCCCCAAAGCAATTTAACAAACTAAGGGTGACTTGCGCCAAGTCACTGGATAAGTAAATACATAAATACGTATCCAGGGATAAACGAATAGAAATCTGATTGACAAGGTTGTCAGTCATACAATTTATATATGCAAATGTCAAGATGCAAGACGTTTTTGGACTTATTCACTGGATAGAGCTGGATAAACAGTAAGTTAGAGCTGTCACAAGCCAGCCTAAGTATGTCAAACAGAAACAAAACTATGCGGCACTAAAATGACACTTCCGCGCGCACTACCTATGGAAAAAACAGATAGACAGTGCTGTCAGATAGTATTGGCGCAGGCCAACCTAAGACTTTCAAAACCATATTTTTTTTAATTTCACGGAACGTGATGGAAGAACGAATATTCATTGCATCTTATTCATTCTCACTACTTATTGAAACCCCCTAGTACATACATAAAGTTCGGTGGTAGCCTAGTAGGTAGAATATTGGACTCGGAAGCGAAAGACCCAGATTCGTTTCCCAGTGCGGGCATGTATCTATGACTTTGTTTCCTAAGTTATGTACATTTGTGAAGTTATAGTAGCTATACCGCTCGCTAACTGTGAAGGTTAACATCGTGAGAAAACCTGAATGTCTGAGCTATTCACATACCTCAGCACTTAAAATCGCCAATCCCCGGTGGGCACGCGTGGTGATTAAGCCCATACTCTCTCTCTTTGAGAGAAGGCCTGTGCCCCACAGTGAGACGTAGGTACTCGTATATAGGCTGCTTATGATACATACATACATACATGCCTGTAGGCAGAGACCAGGGAATGCCATTTACCACGAGCCTGACAGATCACTCCGAGAAAATCCAATATTTCTTTTAGAACAACTTAAGACCTAGTTTAATTTAAGAAACTGGTGCAAGTCTTAGCTATTATTGTGGTGTCCCTGTACATCTGTTGAACAAGCCATTTTGCACTAACACAAACGTATTCAGTGGCCGGAATGCAATAATGCCAGTTTAATATGTTTAGGAAATTCCATCGTTTACAAATTAGGGTTTCCTGTGCAACGTAGCATTATGTTATATTGTTATGTGGCTAGTAGTTAAATTTGGTTTGCTGCTCGTATCCTGGTTGAATAAATATTGGGAAGTAGGTAGGAGGGTAACGCTTAGCCTTATAATCTTAACAACCGAATAAATTATCTAGGTGATTTAGGATCAGCTTTATTATTATTTTAATTATTTATTGCACTAATTACATCGTAAATGTACAAGAGCGTGCTTAATGCAAGAAGCATTCTCTTCAAGCAAAGCTTTCACCCTGTGCTGTTCGAAGTATTCACAGCATTGTTAATCTGAAATACTTGACGCCAATTTTAGCGCTGAAATTGGAATTGAAATAACTTAACGTGCGAAGGAATGACTTCGAAAGAAATAAATAAAAAGGACAAGGTGGAAAACTTGAAAAAGCGTGGGTTTTTACTACACCCACCCATTTTACAACTTAAATTTTCATAAGCACTGCACATTTCATACGAGTAATATTGGTTTGGTTTGGTTTAAGACTTCCGGACGAGGTCGAAACTAGTCGGCTATCCCGACGTGTATAAAAGTAAGTGAAACTTTTAAACCAATATATAAAACCCATCCATTTGCAAATTGTCCCTTAAGCCAGTGTCACACCAGTGTTCCGCAAACTTTTTATGTTCAAGGTACACCTACAAAATCAGGAGATTTCGGGGGTACATCGTTAAATAATTGTAATTAGTAAAAAGTTCAAAAGGCATTTAAGGGGTAAAAAAATGTATTGCAACACAATTTTCCAAGAAAATGCAAACGAGAAATCTCATTATTATTAGCTGCTGGTTTTAGAACTTAATGTCTAAAGGGCCAATTCTAGGGCCAATTGCCTAGTACAAGATTGCTTTTTCGCTAAAACTTGTCATTTCTCCGAGGCACAGCACCACCGCCGCAGTACACACTTTGCGGAACACTGATTTAAAAATATACGTATACTATTACCCAGCAAAAGAGTGACTTTCCACTTTGGTATTCAGCAGAAATATTTCTATCCATTATGACCGTAGTATCCTATATCTGATCCAGAACGATTCACTTTCAGAGATTCGCTGCTCTGCCGTCTATATCCGGAGCATGATTTAATATTTCACCAACCTTGCTGCTTGGATCTCGGTCATGTACGATTTCGAATCGACAAGTGTTGGCCTTGATGTACGTGAACTACAGCTGATTAGGGTAAAGCGTTGGTATTTCCAAGTGTTCTTTGATGGCTGTTTAAAATGGAATTATGATTGCATAGGTTGGCAAAGGAACTCCAGTTTATGGTTCTGGCGTTCCATGTCATAAAATGGTCATAATTTATGCCTCGTTAAAGAGGTAAGCTAATATCTTTGTAATCGTCTGTGATTTATCTCTGTATTTCTTGATGTTTTGTCTTAGTTGCGGTGTTAGCCTTACACGTCACTCTTTCTTTGATGTATTAAGTCAAATTATCTCCTAGGAATGAAGAACATTTACTATATACGTATAGGTTTATAGCACAACATCTATTCTAGTACTTTCATCTACTTAGAATTTTGGTGACATTTTCAAAATTTTAAATTTATGTTCACTATTTTTTATATTATTGTTACCGAAGGCCCCCGTTTATGAATTCCATAATATGCGGAGTTTTAAATGTAATTACTGGTGTACTATAGATAAACAAAGTGGAGGTAAATGGTTTTCAGTTGAATTCTTAATGCTTTTGCTGTAACGTCCACACTTAGGTTTGTGCCTGTACGCGGCATACCAACTGCCGTACAGTTTCCGGATGAGTATATATAAGTACACGCGACATTATACGTCAAGCTTCTGACCTCAATTCTACTCTATTTATTTACAATAATACGGTATAATGTCCAAAGTGTGCATGGCAGTGTTACATAGACACTAAGGCGGTTTGTCACAAACCGAAGTACAAAATTTCAAATATAGAACTCAATTCGTAACAGCTGATAAGCCTAGTCAGTTTCAATCAAATGTACCCTCGAATCAAAAACAGCATTTAAGCATGATAAATAATAAAGGTTTCCACGCCGCACTTCAGAAGAGACGAAAACGGGAAGCCGCATGAACTAACGCAGGTATGGTTCACCCAGTCTATTTCCAAAGAAGATTCAAGCGTAGACTTGACCTTTTTTTGTTTATCAAAAAGTCAGTCGTTACTATGATTCATTGGTTCTCGCTCCCCGATTTTCGCCGCTCCAGTGTTCGCACCCAATAAATCAAGCTCCGTAGCATAACAATCGTGCTCCGTCGAGATAGAAGATGAGAACAAAGCGGTTGTAAATAATTTACCGGGAAAAATACCACGGCAGAATGTGGCACTGGAGTTTCCTATGGAACAACATGCTGTGTTGATTTTTTCGCGATGATGTATCATACTTAGGTATGTGAATGAGACGATGAGTAAAGTTAAATGCTCCGGGCCTTGCAATGTATTTTCGATCTATTTACTCTGGGTATCATGGTAATTGCTTGATTGGTCTATATTTTTTTGCTAATCCTAGCATAACAATTTTTGTCAATCTAAACATCCCTACAGTTGGTTATTAAGATTGACTTATTGCCTGTAGGACTATTTACTTAATACTTAATACTGTCCCGATATATAATAAGTAAACTGTTGCCTTTAACACAGAGGGGCAGGCAAACTGTGAATATTGTTATTATATTGTCTAGCAATTCTATTTCGGATAATAGCGTACAGTAGTGGTTGTACAAATAACTAATAAAGCCGCGCAACAATAAAACTAGTTATACAAAACCGTTTGGAATAGTCCTGCGCCATTAGTTTTCCCGTACGAGGGGATTATTACCTTTAGGTCCCGTATTTTTACCTCATCTCGGTCGTTGCTGAAGTGTCAAAATCCCTTAAGTAATTTCAGCAAATTTAAACACTTGTGGTGTTTAAATTTGCTGAAATCAATCATTGCTAATGTATCATTGCTAAGTGAAGAATTACAAAACATCTGTACAATATGGAATTTCAACACCTAAGTCTAGTTAGTCAGCTGAGTGGGACACGGTTGACGAAGTAACTGCATATACTCGTATATATCCAATCCAATCATTCGGCCCCTTAATACTGAGGATAGTGGCCGCTATGACGAGGATGGGTGTAGAGTGCTCTCCATACCATACCAAAACCATATTTACCATAACTGCATATATACTGTTTCAGAAAAATGTCCTGTAAAAGGGTTGTTTTGCTCATCACTACAAACAACTTTAATCGTGAGTGTAATTCCGAAATATCGAACATTTATTATATTTCGGAGTTGGTGTTCTAATCAAAGATGTTGAGTAGAATAACTCCCTTAGTTTCACTGGACCTTTCTGAAACTCTCAGTAGAGTCATAGAAGAAGAAAAGATAGCATATATATTTGTAGGTGGCTATATGATCTATTTGCTGGTAGTGGCTATATGAGAATGGCCGAGGACAGAAAGAAGTGGCATGCCCTGGGGGAGGCCCATGTCCAGCAATGGACGAATACGCGCTGATTGAGTGATTGTTCTGATATGCGCAAAGCTGACTGTCTTTTTCGCAAACTAGGATCAAAATGTAAGATCACAGCATATCAAACAGCATGAGCGCGAGCATGGGCCGCTTGCCAAAGCGTCCTAACTTCCTAAACTTAATTATCATAAACTGAGATTTTCGTCTATTTCATTTGAGATTAGTGTGACTGACAACGGTCTTATGCCTGAAACAACCTAGATTGGCCCGAGCAAGTTGAGCAAGTTTTGGTCCGTTGAAATACGTGCTCTTTGCAATGATCGTGTATTTAAACTTTTAAGCATTCTCACCGTGGTTTAGATCACCATGGAACAAGCCTTAAAACAAATGGAGAGCCAATTTTTTTGTTTTATTAATGATTATTTCATTGTATTTTCTGAGATTAACACGAGCACTAGACATAATAAAACTGATTTTTAACGGATATTAACTCGTTTACTTTTACATTTTACAATTTTCCGACGGTTCGTTTTCGACGTTATTTCATTACTAAATAAATTCCGGATTCACTTACTTGGTTTTTTGTCGGAAGAGTCCGACCAGGTTTCGCTCTGATTTGCAGAGCTTAATCATGGTGAGTAGAGATGGAGGTCAAGTTAATAATGTGTAGTGCTTACGAAAGTTTTAGTACGAAAATAATTATTTCACTTACAAACCATATCAGCAAAAAAAAGTTCCGAAGTCGTCCGTAACTAAGAAGAGTGCACGAATGTAAAAGTTGATGTGCTGTTGGCAGTAGAATAAATATTTAACAATTTGAACATTTTAGGGATGCAACCGATAATAATGGCTTAGGTACCACCGATGTACCACGAATCATATTTTATTTATAATATGATACGAGTTTATGAACTTACTAGCTGACCCGGAGAACTTAGTGCCGTCCGTCCCCAGAACCAGTTATTGTTGTATTAACTTATGTAAATTAATTTTCATATTAAATTTTTTTTCGTTTCTTATGTTTTAATAGGTATTCTGCTTTTATGGGACGGAGACACATTTTAAAAATCAAAGATGATAAAAATCGGATTATTAGCCGTTCTTGAGTTATAAGTGGTGTACTTAACTTATCCGACTTTGTTTTATATACAGACTGTGGTTTTGTAAAGTGACCCTGACTCAGGGCTGTCTTCATACACGACACTGATATAAAAATATAAAGAATAGGTTTCATTAAACTAGAAATTAAATAGTTAGGTTTTTGCAATAAAAATCGTCATCAAATGCTAAGCTTCCTTTATTAATAAAAAGAGGTTTAGAGAATTTCATACTCTTCCTACCACACTCTGCGTCGAGATTACATTTCCCGCCAATCAGCTCAGAACGTGAGAGCAATTTCCATTCGTAGTATCACGGAGGCACTGAGGTGTCAGTTTTCTTTTCCTTTCAAAGAGAATATTGGAGGTCCATGCTTTTGTAGACAGAATATACGAGTGTGTATTACGACTTCCCAGAGCAATATTTTATCAGATTTCGTGAACTTTTGCAGCATCTAGAAAACGTTCTAAGGAGACCACGTTTAACATTTGGAGCAATTATAGAGAAGTGCTATATCTCACACATTATTTTATTACTAGCTGACTCGGAAAACGTTGTTTTGCCATATTAATTAACCAATAATCTATTTTCAGACCTGTCAAATATACACAAAAAAAATAATAAAAATCGATGAAGCCGATTCGGAGGAGTTCGATAACAAAACATAACAAACAAAAAACAAAACACTGTTACACGAGATTTTTGTATATACGAAGATGTCAATCGATGCTGCTCCTCTGAAGAAAATCGAATAGAAGAAGCTATTAACTTAATTCCGGAATCACTTGCAAATTTTTGTCGGAAGAGTTCCGCTCTTATTTGAAGAGCTTAATCATGGTGAGTAGAGACAGAGCTCTCGTCGTCGGTTGTTCGTCTCTGGGTGGGTTTGACGAAAAGTGACGAAAGTCAGAAACCATATAAGTACTCTAATAGCCTGGTCGGACTCTTCCGAAAAAAAAAAAAAAAGTGATTCCGGAATTAAGTTAATAATGTGTAGTCATAATCAGCCATCTGACGCCCACTGCAGGACATAGGCCTCCTTCGCAGTTTTCATAACCATGAGGGGTTTCGCCATAATCGCCACGCTTGGCAGGTGGGTTGGCGATCGCAGTATGCGGTTGGAATCTCAGGAAGATGCTGCTGCCCATCTCCTGGTAATTGATTTCCTTAGTTGCCTTCTACGACATCCACGGAAGGAAATGGAGTGACGATATTCTTAATCCGGCGCCACACGGAACATGTGTACATGTGCACTAATGTGTAGTGCTAGAAAAGAAATTGATAAAAAATCCCATCTAATATCTTATGAGAATGTTCGCCAATTATTTCATGACTAACCTCTACTATCTGCATTCTAGTTCCGGCTTCTCCGATTCTAGAACTCGACCTATAATAAACTAGTATACATCGCGTTCTGTCCGTACAGAAATAACGCTCCTACCCTATCGAGCCACAGTTGAATTACCTAACCGCTCCGCTGTGTGTAACTAATCGATTCCGTATGTCAGTCGAGTGTTAGTGCGTGAACTTGAGTGAACCTAGGCACTAACAATATGGCGGGATAGTGCTCGTGTCGGCTACGCTTGTTGATATACTGTCCATTATTGTGATGAGTCAACGGAGAAGTCATTGATACGAACGCGGCAAGATTTTCGGTTAAGAAGCTTTTTCTTTGAATTCTGCCCGAACTGTTTCAACTTACATTTCTGGAGCATGAGCTTTCAATAAATAAACTAAAAACATATACATTTCTAAGGAAGAAACGTAATAGTATGCATTTTCGTATAAATCATCGTAAATTCGTGACAAGAAAAACAAAAAACTATACGACAAAATGACAGGATGGATGATAGATTAACGAATATGTTTACCGGTAAGACCCAAACAGTTTGTTTTCAATAACATTCTAGCTCGTAAATGTTGATAATAATAATGAATCAAACAAAAGTTTATTTATTATTATACGCCATATTTGCGTTACTGCGTGTGATCTACGTCTGAATTAAAAGGCCACTTGGCTGGTGATCTAATCTAACCTGCACCTTTAGGGCCGCGTTTCTTAAAACTAACCTTAACCTTTTCTTTCTTAACCTTTTTTAGGGAGCAGGGTACCACTGCCTTAGTGATAAGGTCACTGTAAAATGTTTCTTGAATAAATTATCTTATCTTATCTTATCTTATCTTATCTTATCTTACAAATCATACATATATACACACATTACATAGATAAACCCACGCAATAACTGGTTTCTTCCTACGTCTTCTGGAACTACAATGCATAGTTTATTATGACAATTCGATGTACATTACTTTGCGTAGCTAATAAATACAATTGGTTTTCCTACCGCACCATGTGGAGATCTTTTATAGGCCCGATGTCCCTGATGAGGGACAACAGGATATAATAAGTAAGTAGTCTTCCTACTTATTAATATGTGGGTTAATCGGCTACGCAATATACTTACGTGGAATCATCACAGTAAACCATGAATTATAGGTCTATGAAAAGGGGCCCAGGCAAGGTACATAGGTAATTGAGCGATCTGGAATGCCATTCGCAGAGCATTTGATGTCTCTTTGTACTCAGACAGACGCTCGGCGCGTGCGTCCAATTGCTTTTGTGTTCCAAGTTTCGGTCCAACGTTCCATGTGGGTGTGTTAATTAAAAACCGATACTTGGTTTCGGTTCTTCTGAGTTAAATTCTGAGACTGAGATGTAGTATTTCCAAAGCCGCTTATTCCGAAGACGTTTCACATCGCATTTTAATAATTTCAATTGTATTTTGTTTACGCATAATTTGTAGTGTCGAAAGTGATATTTATAGGTAAGTAATATCAAAGTGAATAGCCCAAGAATCGGCGTGGGTTTAAATGTTAAACTCAATTAAAATAGATCGCTTGGTAAGTTCCTTTGAAATATTATTGCATCAAAGAGAAAATAAAATAGGTGTCGAAAACATCAAGCCGAACGAACAACACTGAAAAATTATCATCTCGTTTAGAAATAAAGCCGACAAAAGTTTTTTGATAGCGCTTTTTGAACTGCCATGCCATTGGTATTTGCGATATAAAAATGGTCAGAAGGCATATTCGCCGTTATTGAACTATGAGACATGCGAACAATAAAATTTCTTCTTTTCTCTGTCTGAAGGTAATGTTTCAAATAAGAGCCATTTTACGTCCCCTATCGGGTCTGTGAGTTCTGTGACTGGCACCGGTGGTCTTTATCGACTGTTGTGAAACGCTATGAATAAAATATCGCTCATAGAAGAGAACAGAAGTTAACCGCCTTTTTCAAGGAGTTTGCCTTTTCAGGGAGTTACACCAAACTACGAAAATCGTAAAAAATAGTTTTTCACGAGTTTTAAGAAAAAGATAAGATGAAAGTATTGTGTATTGAAGAAAACAATTACAGAAACAGTAGTTACAAAAACATCGATTAAACGCGATTTCAAAAATTAAAAAAAAGTTAGAAACACCTTTTTTAAACATGCCAGCCCTGCCTACCTACCTGTCTATGTTCAGTCAACAGCAGATATAAAAAACCGGCCAAGTGCGTTTCGGGCCACGCGCAGTGTAGGGTTCCGTAGAAAGAGGGTGTTTTATCCGCCTTACAGAACTGACAATCAACGTAATTGTGATTTTGATTGATTAAATTTGAAAAAATGATCTTTGCTACACCCACAATATTTTTAAACAACCAATCCAATGACACCCTACATTGCGTGATTAATATGTATGTCTAAGCCAGATTTCAGCTTTCTCGTAATAATCATCTCTGAGCTAGGCCGCGAACAGACAGGCGGACAGACAGACAGACAGACACACAGACAGACGGACATAGTGAAACTATAAGGTTCCTTGTTGACTACGGAACCCAAAAAATCACATGAAGTAAGCACACCACTGCCTCGTTGGTCCAGTGGTTAACACGCTTGATTTGTATAAATAGCGTCAGAATGGGTGTAACTATTTCCATGTTTGTGATGTCCTTATCTGGTTACTATGACTCAGGTTATCCTAGTTTGGGACCAGGATAAGTACACCCGATTTGAACGTATGATTGATTACGTCGCTGGTCCCAATAAGAAGTATCAATTTTCGTTCAATGGCAAACTGGTTTTAATTCGTGAATATGAAATGCCTGGTTAACTGTAAGACCACGGAACGTGAGCCTTCTGGTCTTTCTCTTTCATTGCTTTGACATTAGCATCGACATCTGGAACAAGTGTCTGGAAATTGCGTGATTTATGAACCACCAGAGCAGCGTTTGAGCAAACTTCGTAAGTACCTACTAAGGCCCATACAGACAATCCGGGGCCTGTTTCATAGAACTACAATAAAATTCATGGTTTACTTTTCCAACTTGATACACATTGCAGAGTCGATTAACCCACATATCAATGAGGAGCAAGACTGCGCTACGCAATGTATGTCGAATTGCCGTGAATCACTAGACCAGGCCCTGGCAGAAAATCAGTGCTGTGGGTAATAAACCTGCAGCAAATACTGAGCCGGAGGGCGTTTTACCGCCGCACGGACATAGGCCCGTAGTGTCCTTTTCTTGTTGTTTTTATTTTTTGTCTAGTAGGTGTTTTGCCTTGTCTGTTTTTCCTTGTTTCCTATGCTTTCCTATTATGTCTGTGTGGCGATAAATAAATGTATTTCTTCTTCTTTTTTCAATTGCAATTTTATGAAACTCGGCCCAGAGGTTTGCACATCACTCCGCTTGTTCACTCCAACTTATACTATGCTGTATTGCACACGAAAACACAATAGAGGAAATATGACATATTGTAGTTTTGTGAAACTCGTCCCAGAGGTTTGCATAGTGACATTACGAAAATACCCGTACAAAAGCGAGCTTATCCTTGTGGGGGATTTGTTCCCGAAAACCTTGGGGAGTCAGGGTGGAGATGGACGTGCACAATATACACAAACAGATAACTAAATAATAAATTATAATACGCTGCTCGAAACAATTAGGGGACTACGATTTCATAGTAGAATAATTCAAAGTAATTTGTTTTTTAATTATAACTGCCCACCAAATATTAGGGGTTAAAGTATGAAATTGCCGTTTTATTGCAATAGGTTCTTTGAATTGACATAGAATCTTCATGGTTTGAGGTTTTCGAATGAAACTTTTTTCAAATGGTTTCTATGATGTTCTTTCTTTAAAAAATGTGAAACATTTGAATATCGACTTTCAATTGTTTTTGTTATTCAATTTAGACAAGAAAGATGGATACTGCGAAAATTCGAGTGATTATGAGGCACCCATTTTTCGTATTTTTTTATTTTATTGATTTGACGCAAGTGAGTCAATATTGTGGGTAAGGTAACGTTAAACCATGCCGCTAATTCCTGGGTAGTTTGACTAGGGTCGGCTTCCACTATCTCTCTTAATTCATCGTTATTCACCTGTGTGGGCGGTCTTCCTCGTGGCTCGTTCTTTAAGTCGAAATTTCCATCACGAAAGCGTTTAAACCAAAATCGCACGGTGCGTTCATTAGTAGACCCCTCTCCAAACGCAGCATTGATATTGCGGGCTGTTTCTGCCGCGTTAGTTCCGCGTCGGAACTCGTATTCAAAAATCACTCGAATTTTCGCAGTATCCATCTTTCTTGTCTAAATTGAATAACAAAAACAATTGAAAGTCGATATTCAAATGTTTCACATTTTTAAAAAAAAGAACATCATAGAAACCATTTGAAAAAAGTTTCATTCGAAAACCTCAAACCATGAAGATTCTATGTCAATTCAAAGAACCTATTGCAATAAAACGGCAATTTCATACTTTAACCCCTATTATTAAACTGACATAGTTTTCGAAAATAAAAACCGAAGAACATTAGCGTTTATGTTAGTGGCCATAGACTCTATGTACACCATTGGATTCTTCGGATTTCCTCATTTCTGATTCGATCACGCAGTGAACACCTAACATAGCTCTCTCCATTGCTCGTCGGGCGACCTTGAGCCTTCTTATGAGGCCCATAGTCAGCGACGAGGTCCCACATCCATAAGTCATCACTGGCAACACACATGTGTTACACCTTTGTCTTGAGACACTGAGGTATTTTGGACGCGAAAATGTGTTTCAGTTTCCCGAACGCTGCCCATACGACTTGGGTTCGAAGTTGGACTTACCTAACTGAACTGTTTGTCCCAGAGGTCAGAGCCGCCAACGATTACAGGAGTGGGTGCCACATGGGAGTTCGACATTATCTTAGTCTTGTCCATGTTCATTTTAAGACCCACTCTGTTGGAAGCTCTGTTAAGGTCATTGCGCATTGAACTGTAATCTTATTTTATTACGCGAACGCAAATTCCTTTATGGTGTGAAGGAGCCTATAAATATGAAGTCGCATGATTGATGATCGAACGTGACGTGTGACAGCTTTCGTTGAAGTCAATGACGCGTGGTTCACGACTATGACACCTATAACATAATTATGATATTGATATCGATAATGGAAGGGTTCATTAAGTAAATGAAATCGTTCCATCCAGGAGTAAGTACCTAAATGATTTAACAGTAACTAAAAGTACAGTCGACACGTAACATTGAACAGGACGTTACATAAGAAATAACATGCACAAAAAACAGCTTATTTGATTTAATTTGATTATTACTATGTATGTATGAATAGACACAGCTATTTGTTTAAATATTTATTTATAGTTTAAGTAAGTTTATATACTTTTCACCTCATATTTCTTAATTGCACCGACTACCCGTCTCTAACTTCTTTCTTATCTCCGTCTATGGTTGCCTGGAAGAAATTGCTTGTAGTAATAAGGCCGCCAATTGTACTGCGATTTATTGAATTTCTGTTAATGTAATCTTTGTGTACAACAAAAAATATTCTATCTTCTATCTATCTTCTTATCTCTGTAAGCGATTTCTTCCAGCAAACCTTAGAGGGTCGGAAAAGCAGTAAAAAACTGGTCTATATACGTATATAAAATAAACTAGAGCAGCAGCATTCGACAGCAATTCAACATTAACGTGTAACTTGCAAGGTAACCATTAACGCAATTAAGTAGACTGCACGAATGTAACAGTTTTATGTGCTGTCGACTGTACAATCGATCGACTGAAGGCTCACCCAATTTTACAATGTGTCAATCTCAATTCGAATCCAACAATACTTGTATACCTTATAATGTCGCTTCACAGCAAATGTCGCTTCTGTAAAGTAACAAAAAGTTAGGAGGGGCGACTTTACAACCGTCACTATGCCTAATGCATTAGCGTGGTTTCCTTCCATAAACCGTAGTCGGAAGTGGCTGTAATCTCAATTGCCCTACCTTCACGCCCTTTGCCATAAGCACGTACCTACTTAATCTACATATAGACGATTTTCCGAGAAGTCGGCTCTTATTTTTACCCGGCTGCGAAAGCAAAAAGGGGTTACGCATGTAAAAATATGCGTAATCTGGTATGTAAGTATGTGTGTGTATTTCTGATGTGTCAAATTAAAAGTATTGACGATGCGAGTGTCACTATATGACGACCTCAGATTAATGGATACAATAGATGAAGTCGAACTTAGCAAGAACCTACGAATCTAAGGTGATCCTATTCCCGCACACGAATCTTCGATATGAGAAAAAGAGACAAAGTTATGTTGTCAGTACCCCAATTTCCAGCTTGTTACAATTTGCAATTTCCAACTATCAAATTGCACAATTTCCAACCTGTCAATTTTATTATTTTTTCCTTTTTTTTGTAATATTTTTTCCTTTATGGAAAAGGCTAAGAGCTTAAGCCCATACCGCCTGGTCTTATTTTAATTTCTTTTCTTCTCTTCATATTGATTGAGGCCAAAAGCCTTGTCTTTCCGTAGGTATTTTCTTCAATCTTTATTGTATATTCGAGGCACAAAGCCTTGTCTAACGTTCTTTAACTTCATAATCCAGTATGTTTAGGTCAATCCGTGTTGTCAAATCAGGTATCTATTTTCCTCCAGTAATTATTTTTTCCTTATCTGTGTTCCCAATTCTATCTCACAGGGCTGTGCCGATAGCAAATACAGAATTTACGCGATATTGATAGGAATGTCGATGGAAAGAAAAATAAGACTCGTTCGCACTCTTTTATATTGTTTCATATGCAGTTTTTTCTACAGTAAGTATAACAAGGAACATGTAAATTACATCCTTGTCGTCTGTTAGTCGTCGAACCTAGATGAATATTATTGTAGAATCGGCGGCCTAAAGGAGAATCCGTTATCGAAGTGCAAATTATTTAAAATTATGTTAACCGTGATATGTCAACAATTGACCTCAAAAAATTCATCGAAAGTTGTTGAAAGACATTGACTATAATTGACGCATTTTAGGTGCGTTTCTAGGTAACCCTCCATATGCTAGTCAAGCAGTACACATTTATAATTTTAAGGGATACGCGTTTATCGATATTGACATTTATTGACTTTTCACATTACTACAGTAGCAACAAAAACGATTTGTTTATTTTCCCGATTTTATTGTGATTTTTTAATTTAACGCCTATATTTTCGTTAGTATCGGAAAATAACTCATATAAAACGTTGGCACGTTGATGTTGTGCGGTTTATTTACCCGAGAAAACATGATCTTATACCTTTGTTTTGTACTTTATGTCCTGGGCTTTTATGTCACACTTGCGAAATGCACAACATATTCCATTTATTTATCTCTAATATCACAAGCACTTTGAGAAGCTCGTGCCAGACTTCATGAAATTAATAAGATTGAAGTCGACTGAACTAAAAAGCCTCCCAAATGCTGTCACTGTAATATGTAAAACTGTAACCTTAATTTGGTCGGTTAGAGAAGGAGAAATGGTAGTTTGTTTGGGCTGTATCAGTCGAAACCAACAAGGTTGTATCTATGTTATTTATTAATCCGAGATGACGACACGGAAAGAACAAAAATGGCGGACGTCAAACTGTCAGAATTTTGCTAAAAGTCACTTAAAACAAGCTATCAAATAAAAACTTATATTATAAAAACAAGAAACCTGCGTTGAAACCTGCACTTGTTTTATTTTCAACTCATTGGCGATTTAAGCGCTGATATAATGTCCGACAGATAACATGAACAAAATTCCGCGCAGTCGGGATGAGTTAGCAATATATGAGACTTATGTCCGAAGAATTCTAAGTAACCTTCCGCCTTCCCTACCAATGAGGCCTGAAATATGTCTGTCGTAGCCATATCGTAGATTGTGCCATATCATGATGTGGTTAGCCATATCACGAAATGTGTCCTTTTCATGAAAAGGCCAAGTCAAACTGGCCGTATCGTTTAAGCATCAACGTTTGACGATATGGCAATCTACGTTTTGCCATATCGTAATGTAGGGTATCTATGACTTTTCCATGCACCAACCTTATCTAAGTTTGACTCAAAACTAAGTTTTTTAGTGAAATATTTTTTTTCGCTTTTATATAAAAAAAGAACTAACACCCGAAGTTTCAGGATGGAGCGTCGCTGCGCTCCGCTCCATCCTGGAACTTCGAACCTATTTTTGCTTATGTGTACTGACCTAACAACCAACCCAAAATTTTAATTTAATTCTTAGTAAAACTTCAGCTATGTAGCTTCTAAAAAAAGCCAAAATGTAAATGACGTAAGTAGATACCTACTTTGTGTCGCGTTGAGTAAAAACGTTGCATTTTTTAATTTTTTCGAGTTTTGTTCTGGTAAAGAAATAAAAATTATTTTATTACACATTTTCGCAGATTAAAATTTATAAATTCCGTTTCAGTAAAGCTTCCTGAACATGGGCATATTTTTGTTTTTCCAAATTCGGGGACATCGTTTCAAATACCAACCCATATTTTCTGTCGCCTCCATGGTAGGAATACACAACAAACTAACATCAGCGCCTCTAACGGTGGATAATGGAAGTATTTTACGATATGGCTGCTAACGTTTGGCCGCATCATGAAATAGTCATGCATTTCGCTATTCAAATCGTCAAACGTCGGTCGCTCATTGATCTGGCTAAGCCATTTCACGATACGGCCAGTTTGACTTGGCCTTTTCATGAAAAGGACACATTTCGTGATATGGCTAACCACATCATGATATGGCACAATCTACGATATGGCTACGACATGTCCATGCGAAGTCAAAGACTACGACGACGATGAGAGTTTGTTCAAGTTATTTGTCGGGCATTATACTTCAAGTTAACCTCAGCTTTGAACACCTCAAATACTCAGGATTCCTCACGATGTTTTCTTTTACGGTTAGTGAGTCGTATTGTTACTACCAATTGTCATTGCCGAACGAACCCAGGTCTCTCCAATGTGTGGTCGGCGTGCTTCCCATGCATTGCTGCAGTTCAAATATATTTTTTTAAATCAAATCAAAGTATTTTTATTCTAAATAACACAGAAACTGCAACGTTACAAACATTGCCTTATTGTATACTTGCTGGATGCGGGCGGTAGGAGACCGGGAAGCTTAGAAAACCATGAGCGAGGCCTATGTCCTGCAGTGGGCGTCTAATGACTGATGAAGATGATGATAGTTGCATAATCTTTAATGTTATGCCTGCGTGCCTACGTGGCGTTATTCACATGAAATTCTGATCGACACTATTCCTACGCCATTTTAAATAGAAACAATGTCTTCCCGAATTCAATTCCAGTAGCCTGTCATTATTTCACTAGTAAAAAGTGACAACACGCTAAGATTTACCTAAATGGCCAAGAAACATATTAATAATGTACATAATTCTACATAATTATGATCACCTCTCGACAAAGTGCCTAACTAGCATAATCGCGAGCGCGATAAGGGTGACATTGGCGGGAAAACTGAGGATTCTTCGCTGTTGTTTCCTTGATAGCTGCACTGTTGTTTTTTGCAGGCAAATATAATATTAATAACTTACCAAATCAAATCAAATCAAAATTTTTTATTCGAAGTAGGAGCACAGAAACTGCGACTTAATGAACGTTACAAGTCAAACTAGGTGTTATTTAGTTATTTTCTCTTTATCGTTGCAAGTGGCCAACCCTGGTCTCCGCCACCTCTCCAGGATACAGGTGTGAGTTTACGTATGTATGTCTAATTGTCGCTGTTTGCGTTTGTATTTGTGAATAAAATAAGATTATTTACCTACTTAACGAGAACTTAAGTCTGATGCGTAACACATACTACATTCTATGCCAATCAGTTGCCCCGAGGTAACTTTTCTCATCAAGAACGCTGTGGCTTTTGCCCTGCCGGTATTTGATCACAAATATTACCTCGGCTAAGAGCAATAGGTATTAATAATATTCAAATTAGTCGATAAATCCTGCGGTACTTATAGAACGCAATCAAAGTTCAGCTTTATGTAAAGCATATAAACATTATTACAGGATGTAGCTCCCTGAAGACGTAATAAAATATACCGCGCCACCATAAACGTAGATAGGCCCGCTTTATTGACTCCATTTACAGTAATAACAATTTTATTACAAATGGTTTAATAACCACGTGAGTGTATCATGTGACTTTGGCTGACTTGTTAGCGTGGCGGTTAAGAAATGTAGAATCTTGCGGATTAAAACAACCTAACGCAGAGATCACCAGCAGAGATCAGCTTTCAAACAGCGTGCCAGTTTTGTATCTAAACTTTGTAATTAAAAAGTACGTCGCTGGCTGAAGGTTATGTTTGAAAGCCGATTATTCTGGAACAGAGGACTGAACAAATCAAAAGAGACAGCTCTAAAGCCTCCATAAGCTCGTTATCCTATAAAACATACTCAATCGCTAGGTATAGGGACATCAAGCAGAGAGCAGAGAATGCTTTCTTCTGGTTGTGCATTAAAGTGTTATCTATATATTTATCTACCACCGTATATTTCATTTCATTCATGTTTACAATGTAAACAAACCGCGTTGATGGAAATCGTCAAAATACGTAAAGCAATAATGACTATAAAGTTGTTTGCTCACGGTCGTTCTAGTTCATTCATGCATCTTATTAATTCAAGAAATATCAACCTCTTTCATCAATTACGAGTATTCGACTTTGACATTTTTTATAATTTTTTTATACATGCATTGATTTTTTTTTCAAACAGCGTCTTGCGTCAGCGTTTGTGTTGTTATTGCGTGGTTACCAAAGCACACAGTATAAATCTATCCTAGTTTGGAAAGATGGTCCGTGGAGTTACTTCGCCGCTTCTCCTCCGTACATAAATGGATCTGTAAATAATTTTGTAAATAATTTCTGGGGCCGATTTCGTAGAATGGTTTACTACGAAAATTCGATGTATATTGCAAAGATTAAGAAATAGGAAGTCACGACTACGCAATGTGCATCGAATTGTAATAATATACTATGAATTTGTGAAGTTGTATTAGCAGTACCACTCGCTAACGGTGAAGGAAAATATCGTGAGGAAACGTGAGTTTCGGAGGTGTTCACATACCTCAGCGCTTGAAATTGCTAATCCGCTGTGGGCACGCGTGCTATTTAAGCTCATACTCTCTCTCTCTCTCTCTCTCTGAGAGAAGTGCTGTAATGGGACGAGTCACGCGTGATAAAATAGTGTACTGGAAAGTAGCAACGTTTGATATTTTAGCACCACAAAACACACACCATCATGGTACCCATGCCAGTGATATGTTTTTCACGATTTCATAGTTGGATCCGTAATAAATGTTGCGTGTATTGTGACACACTTTAGGAAAGTATCCTCATTAAAATTGTATCGACTAACGTATATTACAGTTACACTGCAACAGACAAATAGGACATGGCTTAATATCCGCCAAACACTATTTTCCAAAATCCAGCCATTATTTTCATTGAACTCTTTGTAACGAACCTACTTATTGTATAAGTACCAAGGTACATACTCCAGATTCTTTTGATCCACCCAAACGTTGCGTCTCGGTGAAGTCCTTTTTTTTAACAAATTTTAATTGGGTTATGCTTCAACTCAGCAGACGGTGATACTAGGTAAACCGTCCTCATTATCAGAAAATTATCATTCTATTAAAAATTACATGCTATTACGTAACGCCGCTGGTACATGGCATAACATCTCGCTACGGATAACGTCTAATTATATCTAGTATGAATGTGCTAAGTGTCAAGAAGAGACTGGCATCATTCTAGCACAGCTCTGTTACAGATAGAGCGAGAAACTTTAAATATGCTTATCCTCCTAAGACCTAGTATGCAAAACAATTTTTATTTTCAATTAATACTTAATGCCGGATAAACTTACTTGGTTTTTTGTCGGAAGAGTCCGACCAGTACGCTTAGCATGCCACGCTCGAGAAATGCCCTTCTCTATGCAAATCTGTCAATTTATCTGTCGAGCCCGAGATGTCTCGACGTTAGCATGGCGACCGCGACCGACATGGAGACGACCGAGACTTGTCTACAACTGGTAACATGGCGGCATTGCCGAGATAATTTCGGCCGAGTTAGACACTAATTTTGACATATACGGAGGTGAAGACAAGGCTTAGAGACCATATAATTCAACAGAAAATACATATTTTGTTAATGTTTTTTTGTGTTCTTGCTGTATTATACTTTCCTTTTGATGTTCGTTTCTTAATTTTTTCCATACTTAGTGCATAGAACTATTTATCTTTTAAAAAGAACCCAGTTCAAGCAAAGAAAAACAAGAAAACCATGGAAAATTACAGGAATGCGTTTTGTTACTACTATTGTAAAGCGTGCTCATTAAAAAAAATTAAATAAAAATTAATGGTTTTGACTCATTGCTTGCGTAGGAACGAAACTCAATTCGTAACTTTCTAGTGAAGTTCCGCTGTCGGAAAAAACTGATAACAACTTTTACAGGGTTGCCAGACAAAAATACAACACTTTTATTTAATATGGCAATAACTACTTTTTGGTAACAAGACCGCACTTTATTGACTATCTCGAGTCTCGGCTACCACGCTCGCACTTTCGACATGGCAAGTACTTCTAAGTCTCTCACTCGACGTCGAGAGAGAGTCAAAACGCGCATGCTAAGCAAACTGGTTTCGCTCTGATAGTGCTTACGAGAGTTTTAGTTCGAAAGTTGTTATTTTCAAGGTCAAGACTTAGGAGGCTATAATAAGTCCACCTATGTAATATTGTACATAGTTTTATTCCACTGTTAAAATATGTAAACTCTCCCAGAGTACCCGGGATACAGGCTCTCCTAGTCTAGGGGTCACTGTTATATATTTCTGTCGATGAAGCGAAAGAGGTTTGTCAGGATAGGGCAAAAGGTAAACTTGGTCTTTGCCTACCCCGCGGGATTCTCGAATAAGTTGATGTATGTATGTATTATGAGTATTTTGATAACAGGTATTGGCCATACTGATCACTGATACGTTGTGTTATTATTTAAGTATCATTCCGTGAAATAAGCCTCTATTGCGCCTCTATTTGTATAACATTTCTGTGATATGTCTGTGACATAATAAGATACCTTGCGTAGCGACCACAATCAATTTCTCCCGATAAATTGCAATAGTATTGGCGACCGATGTTTATTCGGGACCGTTGAGATGTCAGTGTCTATTGCTTTCATGTATTTCTCTGGCCTGTTTACGGTGGCGGGGAGTCGCTGGATGCGGGCGGCACAAGATCGGGAAGCTTGGAAAACCATGAGGGAGGCCTATGTCCTGCAGTGGGCTGATGATGATGATGATTTCTCTGGCCCATATTTTTTAGGGTGGCGTACCAAAATGGTGCCAACATGTGTCAGACTATTACTATACCTATGACTTAAAATCAAATCAAAAACTATGTTTATAAACAGTATATTTAACAACAAATACTTACCTACTAAAAACTAGCTGGATGTGTGTCAGAAAAGGGTCTCAAGCTGAATGAAAATTATACACCGTTTTGATAAGACAAATATAGTATCAGTCTTATTTGTAAGAACACCACGCCTTAAAACACCCTTCAAGTTGGCCTTTCCCATTACGGTAGACTATTTAAACTGCAGTTGCAGAGTGTTTTAGAGGAATCGTGTTTTTATAAATAATGCTGTATGTGTATTATATACGAAAGACAAATATCGTGCCTATATTTAACTTTACTAGTATATTTACGCGCGAGTCCGATTTGTACTTAGCCGTTTTTTTTTATTATAGAATCAGTCTGTATTGTAATATTTCTATAAAAAAACTGGATAAGTGTGAGTCGGACTCCCACCAAGGGTTCCGTACAAATTTGTAGGTACTTACATATTATAAATAGTTCAGGAATCGAGACTCGCAGTCTTGTTCGAGCTTTTCCCGAACTTCAAAGACAATTTTTTTTGTGCTTTAATTATAAATGTACAAGTTTTCAGACTTTTTCGTGTACCTGTAGACAACTTTACATGCTAAATTTCACAGTTCTAAGTCAACGGAAAGTACCTAAATTTTGATTCCTTTGAGTGTTAAAACATACGTTTTTTGCGGCATAAACGGCGGTATCTTTTTTGCGTTAACTTAGAAATTTGATTTTTTAACATTTTCAAGGGACTGTAGACTTGAGTATATAGTTTTAATTTAAACTCGACACCTCCACGCGTTTCCGAGATAAAAGGTCTTGGCTGACAGACGGACGGATGGACGGACGCACGGACAACAAAGTGATTCTATAAGGGTATTATATGAAATCAGCCGTTACTTTGCGGAAATCTATAATAGCATTAAAATGTGAAAATTACTTTGCTAAATTCCGCCAAAATGTAGCCAAGTAATTTTCACATTTTAATGCTTCTATATGGCTTCCATTTTCTCTTTTTGAGGTACGGAACCCTAAAAATCGGACAGTTATTAGTTTAAAATTAATTCTCTACAACGTTGGAAAACTTTGTTGAATTCTAATAACCAATGTTGGACTTTGTTGCGGCGTTGCAGCTGTCAAACTCACACATTCTCTAGCCTCTGTAGAGTACATCCATGCTAGTAAATCCATACTAGCTGTACATATACAACATATAGCTATTACATAGCCTGCAACTTCGTTCGCGTGGAAATTTGGTGTGTATTGAAATTAAATATATTAATTTTATTAGTGGTTTTTTTAAGTCTACAACTCATATAGTACATAAGCAGCCTATAGTATCCCTCTCTCAGGGAGAGAATATGAAAATGAAAATGAAAAAAACTTTATTTAGAAAAAGGTTAAAAAAGTGGTTACTAGCTCCCAAACTAGGATTCCCTGTGCTATGGGTAGCCAGGCTTCTTCCAAAATACATAATAATATGTGTTTTACAACAGTTACTAATAGCATCTAATATCTACACGTTCTTATACCGTAGCGTAAGTAACGACTACAAGAAACAACACAAATAGCAATACCAGCTTACAAACCATGAAACACGAGTCGGGCTTAATTACCACGCGTGCCCACCGCGGATTGGCGATTTCAACGCTGAGGTATGTAAATAGCTCAGACACACAGGTTTCCTCACGATGTTTTCCTTCACCGTTAGCGAGTGGTATTGCTACTATAACTTCACAAATGTACATAACTTAGAAAATAAAGACATAGGCACATGCCCGCACTGGGAATCGAACCTGGGTCTCCCGCTTCCGAGTCCAATGTTCTACCCACTGGGCTACCACTCTTATAGCACGCAGCATAATAATCATGTGTCAAATGTAGAGTCCAGTGACGATTTTAAACACATTTTAAATATAAAATTACAGTTTGAAAGTGGAAACTTCGGATTCGTGACAGTTGGGTAAGACCGTACGGAAGTTCTGAAAACTTCAAGCTGTCAGACTTGAAATAAAATTCGGTAGTTTCGATTGGTGCTATGGTAATTTTTCGAACCTTATGTTGAATTAAAGCCAAATCTGGAATCAAAGCCGATTAAATGCATGAGTTCTAGCATGTAGAATAATATGTTAACTCTAAAAATTTCTCCAAAATGATCTAAATTTAAAAATAGACACCTAGTTTAACTTATGCTACAAGCATTAAGCCTTTATTAAGCCGCAGTTTATGTGATACTTTAATATAAATAAAACATTTTCAATTTGTTTTGATTTGAATGTCACTCGTTTCTAACTTTACTAACAAATCCGCTTTTAGAAATGATGGTCAATATGTTTACATAAAAGAAACTACAGGCAGGTAGTAAGTACCCAAACAGATTAAAAAGAAAAATACTTTTTTCGAACTAAAACTTTCGTAATGATTAGTGTACATTATTAAGCTCTGCGGATCAGAGCAAAACCTAGTCGGGCACGTCCCGCAAAAAACCAAGTAAGTGAATACGGAATTAAATTAACAAAAATGGAAAAGAAAAAGAGCCCTTCGCCGCGTTTCATAAGCCGCTTTTAGATGCTACTTGAACGATTCTGAATGTTTGACAAAGACTAATAAAAGTACCAACCTACTTAAAGAATAATAAAATAGACCGTTGATGTTCGAGAAAATTTAAATTCCCGTCTTTCTGGTTTCCCGAGGGCGCTTTCTGCAGAATTTCGCGGCACTGATGAGAATTTAGGATGAGTATTGAATTTGTCTTTAATTAAATACGGTCACGTTCAAACAGTGATTTTGCATACATTCTATTAATTTTGTATTAAATATACTATTACAGGAACCGTGTACTGCCGCCGTCACATAAGCGCCATTTACACCTAAAATACCTCACGAAAATATTAAAGATCCTATGGTCCGATCCCAAGTGCGCAACACAGAAGCGCTGCGTAGAGCCAAAATGGGTGGCATTGAGGAGTACCTCATGCGTTGGCTGCTGCGATGTCGCGGTCACGTGTCACGAATGACAGAAGAACAAAGCGCATTTTCTACTCGGAACTTGTGGAGGGCAAGCGTAAGCAAGGCGGTCCTTAGTTATAAAGATGTGCTGAAACGGGGGCAACAAGCGGGAAATAGGCTGTAATGGAGGGCTCTGATCAACACCAAAGTCCTTGACTTTGAAGTTCTTCGGTGATCCGAGCTGGACGCAAAGAGTGGAGAGTGGAAAAAAGGACGACTTGAAAGCCCGTCCACCTGCTGCGACCAATTACACATACATTGACGCCGTGCTCGCATTTCTGCAATGTGGCAAAACCGTTATAAAAAATGTTGATTATCCGAGCCATATGTGAGCGCACCAACGCCACCAAAACCCGCAATGAAGTACCTAGTCGCCGTGACCGAAATCAGTCGGGACTATCATCATTCATCACTTTGAATTAGAGATGTCACTTATTTTCTACCCATTCACTTGAATTTACATAATGTTTGACAAGAAAATTTCCTAATACATACATATATTCAGGTCTGTAAGCTGGAAGGATACTGATATTGTCATGCACTTAAATACTCCTAACTTTTATGTACGGTCTCCCCTCAAGATTTCGTGAAAATATCGGCACTTACCTCCATAAAAACGGAGCGCGGACCAATTCATGGTTAATATTATTTTTGCCCCAAAAAGTTAGCTATTTCAGCTTCTCTTACCTTCTAACGTTCGTCGGATGAAACAACAACACAGGTTTTTACCGCAGATCCAAATACCAGAAGTACAACTTCAACGTCTTCCTTTTTAAATTATATTTTATGATTAAACGAACTTCGGACGAGCGACGGACGATGTGATCGAGTTGTCAAAGGGCCCGTGCATGCAAGTGGCGAGAAACCGCGAAAGATGGCTTAAGGGAGAAAAGGCCCCTAAACCCAGCAGTGGGCAGAG
The DNA here is from genome assembly GCA_963969515.1 of Yponomeuta evonymella. Lineage (NCBI taxonomy): Eukaryota > Metazoa > Arthropoda > Insecta > Lepidoptera > Yponomeutidae > Yponomeuta > Yponomeuta evonymella. Next base: position 6,488,053 of record OZ018354.1, read on the forward strand.
GTGCTCTGATAAAGGTGATAAAACGAGCTGTTCGTGAACTGCTGTCATAATTATATGCAGTGCTTTATTCTAGAGATTAGTAATCTGAAATATGTTTATACTTGTTATTTTTCAAACTAGGTAGTAGAAAATGTAATTTGGCTGCTGTTAGATAACATTATTTCTACCATTAGTAAAAAGGCTGGAAGGCAGTTCTGTCGTTCTGTGTATGTTCCGAGCCTGAATTTTCACGCGAAACTCGTTGTATAGGAAAAGCCCGGAATATGAGCTATGCATAAAAGATAACGCCGAATAAATATGACCCGATACACATGTGGACTCTGTTATGGCCTACTACATTTTATTGGGCTGCGAATTGCTGCCAGATCCTTTTACCCGACTCCGTAAGCAAAGACGCAAAAATGTTTTGACCTGGGGACCGATTCTCTTAAATGCATTGCTGTTGTTACATTAACACTATTGGTAGTCTACTAACCACTCGCTTTTCAATGGTATAACCCATGTAACTTAACTTGGCGACTCGCGCGATTTGATGTTCTTTGCGAAAGATGCCTATTGAATTTGCGAGGGTCATACCGTTGGAATGACATTTTACTGGTATTGCTTGAAATACATGCAAGTAACTACTATAGTCGTGCACAAATGTGTATTGAATAACTGTGTGTTTATTAGACACTAGGCTCTGCGTCGACAAAGAAGCTGATGCGCTAGCATCAGCTCCTAAAGCATGCTCACCAAATCCTTCATGATTCAATTCGTCTAAATTTCAAATTATATACTAGTTGCTATCGATAAATTCAGGATTTCGACAAGATTTGGTGTGCACAATTAGGCCTCTGACCATTCAACCTTTACTCTATTTAGTTACCTTAAGGACTACTTTGCTATCCTGTCGACTGTAACCACATACTGTTAGTTTAGGGAGCTGTACCTTAGGACTATAGATAGACTCATAAAACACGGTTCTAAAGTTATTTTGATGCCGGAGTAATGGCAAAGACACGGACAACCTTAATGTTGCAACGATTTTTTAACAGTCGGTTTTTATCATTTTTCACGCTGCCCAGTAAATCTCATGAATTACATTGAGAAATATTACGAAGACCTTAATCGTAATTCAAAGCAGCGCTTTCAGTACACGCCGTTAATAATTCTGTGTATCATACGAAGCGCTTACAAATTGTGTATATTTCCGATAACTGCGATTCAATCATTAAAGAATGATTCGAAGATGTTTGTTTGACTTTAGTGCTGCCAGTTGAGGATCCAGTTTTTTCGGTTTATTCAGTGAAAAACCCAGATACCTACAAAGTGCACTTATAAATGGGCATAGTAAGTTTCTCTCTCTGATAGTCCTGATAGTAGACAACTATAAAGCTTAGATTGTGTTAAAGTACCGTGTCTTCAAGCGCACACGTACTAGTGCGTAGAGTCAAAGCGACAATAAAACAAAATCGACGCGTTCAAGCAATTGTCACTGTACTACAATGCATTAACAGGATTTCGGCCCAGATTACAGACGATTCTTATGGAGAGGACCGGGGGTTGGTACGACGGGGAAGCCCGACAGTGGGCTTTTTTCATGGTCTAGATAGATGTACATATGTCTAGATTAAGAGGAAAAGGCGTATTGGTAAAAGAAGGAAGTCGTGGCTCAGAAAAAATAGCATTGAAGACCTGTATCTCTTAGCAAGAAATCCCGCAGAGAATAAATAGGGAGCACGGCTGGGATGGAGCTTAGTGTAGAGTCGTAAGAAAAATATGGCTGGACTTGACATGTAAAACAGGGCGGACGGGACACATCAATATCTCGATGGCAACGTGGAGTCAAGCCACGAGTTAATAAAGTCTCAAGTTGTTGAACTTCGTTTTAATGAAGACGGAGCGGTAAAGTTGCCGTCGGTTTGCCTCTCGGTTGAGTTGGTAAGTAGGTATAAAATTAAAGCGGCGTAATTTGGCAGAAGGCGTGCGGCCTGTGGCGTGGCGGCAGCCCTATCATGAACCGTTTTAGAAAATGTGTAAGTCCTTGCTTGTAAAACTCTCGTACAGCTAAGCTCGGTCTGGGTACGTAATCCAGATTTAGTTCTAAACAAAAGTGGGACAAGAGCATTTTAATAATATGGACTTAGAGGACTCCCGGTCATGACTAAGAGCTTTCTGGAATCTATTTTCTTTATTTGGATGATGCCGCCAATTATTTGCATCCATCTGAGTTCAGAAGTGGTTATGATGATAATAAAGTCCATATCAATTGAAGTCACATAATAACTATACGGTGGGCGGAGACCCTATTTGCTAACGATACTGCCAATAGTGTCCTTTGGGTATCTAGACGTGTAGCAGCTAAATTAGTCCTTCGAGAGACTTTTTTTCTTCTTTTTGTTCTCACTTTGGCAATCCTCACCTAGCCGCCTTTGGCAATCTACCTCAGATCATCGTTCCAACGATTTGGCAGGGTTGGCAGGATTTGACAGCGTTGCGTTTGCCAGTTCGTAGTCTCCACTCGAGAACCCTTTTTTTATCAGGAATATATTTCAACGTAAAGTATTCACATTCCCTTGTTGAAAGTTAATCTACGATGTTAGCAGCTGCTTTCGGATCAAGTATATAGTGGAGTATAAGCGTTAGCTAATAGGGATTCGCTAACAACGTGCCTAACATTCTTACATATCGATTGGTTCACGATAGTACCTGTCCCTGGCACGGCGTCTGGCCTGGAGACGCCGTGTCTTAATTGCCGGTTGTAAAAATGTTGTTTGCGTCCGGTGACTAGGCTTCCGGCGCTGACCGAGGGCCGCAATCGCTGCAGCCACCGACAAAACCGCCACGCAGAATTGCACGCCACATAAACATCCGTGTAACTTCTGAAACATAATTATACTCAAACTTGCATAAGTAGGCACAGATTGACGTTACTATCCAGTAGTGTTGGTAAACGAAACGAAAACTTCATGTTAAAAATGTGGAACCAGCGAGCGGCCATGAAACGGCCAATATAAGTTGATGAAGCGAAAGAGATTTCCTAAGATTATGGCAAGGGCAAACCCTGGTCTCTGCTTGCCCCTTGGCATACAGCCGTCAGCTTACGTAGTAATTTAATATTAGGCTTTCGTGTTGGATCTTTACAGAGGACAATGAGTTAATCTTATATAGGACAATGATATACTGGAGGCTGCGTTATTGGTAGAGCGTGTAAAACTTAAACTTAATGAAATAATGTAAGATAAGATAAGATTAGATCATCATCAGCCATTTGACACCCACTGCAGGACATAGGCCTCCCTCATAGTTTTCCTAACCATGAAGGGTTTTGCCATAATCGCCTCGCTTGGCAGGCGGGTTGGCGATCGCAGTATGCGGTTGGAATCTCAGGAAGACGTTGCTGCCCGTCTCCTAGTAACGCATTTCCTTAGTCACCTTCTACGGCATCCACGGAAGGAAATTGAGATAAGATAAAAAGTATTTATTCAAATAATCACAATTTGAAAGGTACAGATGAGAAAGTTACGATATAAAAGTAGTGGTAGCACAGATAGATGAAAGCAGAGTAATCCGTTGGTCTCCACGCTAGATTTTAATCTGTGTTGTTGAGGCCTAGTTTTTTTTTAAATCCCGATATTTTGAAAATGACAAGAAAAAGCTCACAAACATAAGTGGTTGTAAAACACATCATCTAGTTAGAATGAAAATATAAATCTTCATTTTCTCAATACAAACTAATGTGGTTTTACAGTTCTTTTGTAGTGACACTGCTGTTTGATATATGATGCTTAAAACTATGTGTTAGGTAAAATAAGATAAGAATATTCTTTATTGTACATTGTAGAGTGCATGACATAAAAATATGTAGGTGAATGGAAAAGACACTCTTCATTAGGACTATGATTTATTGGAGGCTGCTATATTGGTAGAGAGGGTAAAGTGTGTAATTATTCTATTAAACACAAGTTAAATTGAATTGTTGAAATACCGATATTTCAAAAAATATGAGAAACAGATCGTAAAAAAATTGTTGAAAACACGTAAAATTTTAGTGGTAACCCTGGCTTATGTTTGGAACAGCCGGCCCCTTGTTAAAAAAACGTGTATTGTAGAGCTGATGAGCCACCTTATGATAAAACTTTAACGACTGCCTTATTGGACTAGCGGTTAAGGTGCTTACTACCAAGATAGAGGTCGTGGGTTCGATTCCCACTAGGGGCCGCCGCACATTTGTACAAATGGCCACAGTCTGGATGTATTTCCATGTTTGTGATGTCCTTGCCTGGTTATAATAGCACGGGCTATCCTAGTTTGGGACTAGGTCAAGTGATTGTGTTCTGTGGAAGTTATTATTATTATTATTATTCCGCTGTGTTTGTACCTAGTTGCCAGTTTCCGAACATCAGTACGTGGGGCACGCACAAGGGCATGCGTTATGGCGTGTTATGTTTCAGTCCATTATCGGTAAGCCTCGATAGTCACATAAATTGTGAGGGACCTTCCATTAGCAGGTTTCACATTGGACGATAATTGTAACTGCACGACATTGTCGGATTGGTAGTTTCATACGTTTACTAATGCCGCTGCGTTACGTTGTTGGAACGTCGTATTTATTATTTATTAATTTTATTTACATACCAAATATTGGAACATAACAGTGAAATTAAACCTTGAAAAACTGTGCACTACCTGTTAAATAATCTTCTAGCATTCTCTTACATATCTCCACCACAGTTCCAACCCCATCCACAAACACATCACACGCTGGTACCTCGGCGAACAGGGCACGTAGTAGCCTCAGCGCAGGCGCTTCTGGATACGTCGCCGCGTATCATGCACAGATATACGTCTAATATGGTAACCAACGCAAACTATGTTTGTAATGCTTTTTCTTTTATTAAAACATGTTATGTTTGTATAGGTACTAATCGAATGATAATGATGCAGAGACAGTTATGGTATCGTCCAATGTGAAACCGGCCATTCTATAATTTGTTTCGCAGTAGTACCTCCTGCAGCAACCGGGTCAACCGACTTGACGCAACAATGCAGCGTCGTTTGTTTGCTTTCGGTGGATTTCGGTACACGCCCGCTGAAGTTTCGTTTTAATGAGATCGTACTTTGTTAATTATAGTTAGTAGTTGGTACGTACTAACGATAGGTTCAGAAATTCAGCCGTTTACTACATCGCTCTAGATTAAAATTAAATTAGAACGAAATAGACGACATGGCGACCCTGACGACGTTCCTTATTGAATGTTTTGACCTAAGCTGGTCAACCTTTTTATGATTGATGAGCGAGATACTCGGGGAAAGACGAATGAATTGAAATCATAAAACATTTAAGGAAAGCTTTGATGAGAAATAATGTTTTCAATAGAGGGCCTCTATTTTTATCGAGTAACCACTTACGAGCCACGAAATGGATTACAGGCACGCGACGGACGCGCGTAAATAATTTACACACTTTGTGCCTAGTTGTTTATATGATTGGCCGCCTCCAGACACCTTTAATTTTCCTCTTATTACAGCGATCGATATCACTAACGATCGCTCTGTTTTGTTTCAGATATCATTCTGGAACCATGGAGCTGCCTCTGAGCGTGCATCGCGAGCTGAAGCGGAAAAAACTCCCCAACCCCGATACGTACCTGTACAGTTGAGCCAACGAAGATGGTGAAATAAAACTAGACTAAAATAATAGTGATACAATGAGCTTAATAAGTTAATAAGTCAGGATGCCTTACTACGGGTACCGGGATGGGGGGTTGCCAGCGTCGGACTCTAGTGGGGGGTGCTCGGGGTCCGACGGGGGGGAGTCGGACTCAGAGGGGGGGCTCAGCACGGAGAGCTCGGGGGGGCAGGGGCTCCCGTTCCCTGGGTTCACCCCTGTGGCGCTGCGATACCTGACGCAGGACACGCGGCCCAGGAGCTGGTGCCTGAAGCTGATCACCAATCCATATCCTTTTCAATATACAATGCTCACTTAAGTGGTCATAGATACAAACTCTTAAGCACAGAGTACTAGAGTAATGAAAGTTTTTCATACCAAAATCATATGGCTCTTCAAGTTCAGTGTGCATAGCAAGTTTACCAGTGCTCGTAGCACGACAACGCGTGACTTTGTCACGCTTTTTTACCCCCGACGCAACGCAAAGAGGGGTGTTATAAGTTTGAAACCGATGTCTGTGTGTATGTCGTTCCGTCGTAGCGCCTAGACGGATCAAGCGATTTCGATGGTTTTCTTTTTAAATTGAAAGCTAGATTAATCGAGATGGTTCTTAGCCATGTTTGATGGAAATCCACTCAGTCCACCCGTTTATCGACATGGTCAACTGTCTGACAAAACGGTAAGAAATATAGGGTTGGTGCTTTGACTAAAACAACGTACACTGAGGGCTAATTTATGTGTACTAAAAAACCAACATCATAAATTAATGGGCGCCAAAAATTTTGTTGCTTTATTTGGCTGAAATGAGCGACATTGATGCGGTTTTACTTTTTAAGAGTTAGTTTTTTGGGTCCGGGGGTTTTTAAATGTTTGATTTAAGTGATTTTAGGTGATGTGATGTGGAGAGAACCCGGGGAGATGTTCTCCATAAATATTTACTCATGACGAGGCCTTATTTAATAAATTATGGCTTCGTTCAATTAATTCCGCTCGGTTATTAACCACAAATTTGCTTAGTTTTCTGTCATTTTGGTATTTGTTTTGGACATTATTGTATCAACGTCAAGTCTCTAGTTAATGTGACCGTGTTGTAAATGAGCACAAGTAATTACAACCTACCAAACAGTTTAGGTTTTTTTTGTTAAAGTTTTTTGTGTTTTCACTTAGAACTTATTGAAATAAATAAACAATATTATTGTTTAGTTCTCTAGTTTAGCACTAGTATAAAAACCTACGGAAATTCTGTCGATTGCAGGACTGTAAAGATAAAGATATTTATTGAGAAACAATCATCGGTATACATGTAAAATTATGACTAATTAACAAGTTAACTTAGATGTTAAGTATACGTAATTTATTTATCACGTTAGAAACCAAACTAGGTAGATCCTGTACTATGGTTTCCAACGCCCCTCATCAGATACCGTTAAGTCAAGAAAATTTATTACCAAATAAATACAGCAAATCTAGTGAAAACTACATTATTATTCTTTTTACAATAACAATCTGTTCCTGTATCACGCGTACCAAATCCTAAACGGTTCCAGTTACCAAATCCCCTACAATATCGCAAATGTCAGGATTCCGACAGGATTTGGTGAGCGCAATTAGGCCCCAGATATCTAAGTTTTAGCTCAAAATTACCAAATCTTTTGGAAGTGGGTAGAACAACATTTACAACAACAGCAAGAAAGCAAAAGAACCAGAAGAAGCCTTCACAGGCAATCGGGCGCTTGGGTTGTGGAAACAAGTAGATAATTCACAATTAGTAGATATTTATTTCCCTACTTTAGTGATAAACAAAAATAAGCCTAGAATTATTCAAGCCTTGTTTACACTCGCCTTTCTCGCCCTACGCTTTGGCTTGGGATCGGTTGTGCATTGTGCATAACCACAGGAATAGAAAAATAGCTAAGCGATACACAAATTACTTAGGTTACTCAATAAAATAAAGCGGAAGGGTGGTAAATATTAAAAATTCACTCAAAGTGACAAATTGAATAATAGGAAACTTGCGTCTAATATAGGTTCGAGCAGAGATTGCTTTTATACAATAGAAGTCATAAAAAACGCAGGAAAAATACCATAAATTAGACCACTTCTAAACAAAAAAAAACATTTTTCAGAAAACATTCTGAAAAATCGAATTTAAACAGTTTCTAATAAGGGAGCAGATGCATAAAAACATTAAAAACACCCTTCCGGCCGCCATCGCAACTGACTGTGGACTGATGATGTAAGTACCTACAACTTTTTTATTACATAAGAGGTAGAAGTTGAAGATATTTTTGTGGTAATGGTTTTGTTTACATGAACTTTGCGGCTTGATTGCGGTCAGAATTAGGTTGATAATAGTCTCGTATTCGGTATATCTAATGAATGACAGGCAAAATCGGCATCACATTAAGCTAGCCCGTGTGCACTTTACTCGGTTATGTTACGACCCCGGGGAACTATTGAGATTGATGAGGTGTGAAGATTGATAGATAGATAGAGAACAATTTATTGTATATAAAAAAATACACAAATAAAAGTAAACACGGTGGCCTTATCACTAAAAGTGATCAGCTGTCAACTTTACGAATGATTTCTGATGAGTGTTCTTGTGCATATATATCACAGCTCTAGAGTGCACAAGATTATTTCATTTATTTGGAAAACAAACGGTGCGTTAGATAAAATAGATATGTATGTAGACTATTATTTTACACATCTACCTACCTGTTAAGTTTTCAGTTACTGAAATAAAACAACAAGTACTTATTAGATTTAGTTCATGGAATATATGACAATACACAACACACAATTACTATAGTTGATTATATCTACCAAACAACGAAACGTGATTTTTTTTAACCATTAATTTACAATAAATCTATATTACAGTTAAATCAATTGCCCTTCCGGAACAAACGGGCTAACTAAATGTACCTTAATGTACATTTTGTAGCTTGTAAATCCTTTTTTACGACAATGTTTTATAGCTTTGGGAGCCAGATAAAATAAAAGATTATGTAGGATATTCTTGTCACATTCACAGGATAAACTAGCATGAGCCTTAGTTTATTGTTTTTACGTTTTATTTTATATTTTAAAACAAACTGATTTTACTTAGTAAAACCGCACACGGTTACAAAATTTTCTACAGCCGTCAATGTTATCCATAAAATTTGCATTGTTCACCCGTCTGCGACTAGCACCATGTATATTTATTCGGTTCGCTGAATCCACAACTTTTTATATGCAAATATAAAGCTGAATATCCATACTTCAACAAAGGTTAAATAAGTTTTTCGAAATAATATATAATAATAATAGTATATTAGAACGTCTGTTGGATAAAAAAATAATATATTACTTGAAGTGACGACATAATCCATTATTTATATCTTTGCACAATTAATCAAGTATAAGCTCTTCATTAACAAAACTCCGTTTTGATAGATTTAGGAAACCTAAAAACATTATCCAAAAGATTGATGACCAAAATAACTTTTTTGAGTTGATATAAACATCTACACAATACAATACTTTGCTGTGCCGGCCTAATCCGTGACTATCAAATCACAAAAAATACGGGTTATCCGCGGTTTTGTTTCGAACTATAAGTGAGTTAAAGTGAACTATAAGCACTTTCTTTAAGAGTTGAGTTTTTTTTATTGAAACAAATACGCCTAAACTGATGCCATTTGTAGCTTCACATTCTTCATATTCTACGGCGGCCACTGGCGGCAAACGGAATCAACCCTTGACTTGTGTGTTTACCAACTAACAATGTAATACGAATAGGTAGATCATACCATTCTTACCTCATGAATAATCCTCGTAAATAGTGCAACCACCATCACTGTTGTGTGCGCGCGTTAGATCTCGCGACTATACCTGGCATACTGGCATCACAGACTGATGAAAATCATGGGCAATTCAGTAATGAAGTCAGTGCATCACGTTACTTTGGGTCTTGGCGAGGATCATTCAGCAACTCTAACCTTAGAACGCGGTTACGTTAAGCAGCAAACATTTACCGAGTTAACGACATCAGAGGCCTAATTTTGCGCACCAAATCGTGTCGGAACTCTGACGTTTGTGATAGCAATTCGTGGAATTTGAATTTGACAGTTAGATTGCCCTGGAATTTGACAGTTAAATGATTGGAATCGTTCAGGGTTTGGTGCGCGTAATATACGAGCAGGTCTCAAGATGCCGTATAAATTATTACAAAATAACATCCTACATAATCATGCCTTTGACGTATCCGTGCGCCAATTTCATTCTAAGCCCTCCTCGAGAACGTAGAACTGTGAGCGCCAGCGACAGCGATCGCGTAGCTAACAGGTGATGTTTATGCTCCCGCGGTATGTTTTCCAATTTGCTGTAGAGGAAAATGCTCTTTAACTTGTTACTAGAGATAGTGAATGAACAATTTTATGCCGGCGCTATGTCCCTGTTGAGGGACAACAGAATATAAGTAAGTAAGTAAGTATTCTCATCATCATTATCATCGGCCATTTGACGCCCACTGCAGGACATAGGCCTCCTTCGTAGTTTTCATAACCATGAGGGGTTTTGCCATAATCGCCACGCTTGGCAGGCGGGTTGGAGATCGCAGTATGCGGTTGGGATCTCAGGAAGACGCTGCTGCCCGTCTCCTGGTAATTGATTTCCTTAATCGCCTTCTACGACATCCACGGAAGGAAATGGAGTGACGCTATTCTTAATCCGGCGCCACACGGAAAGTATTGTATTGTATTCAGTGGTAAATTGTATACCACTGATGAAAACATAAACTTACGCTTGTCACAGGATCGTGTAAATAAGTGCGGAAACGAATTAGAATAACTTCACCAAATTCTTGTGCAAAGTAAGGTATGGTTGACACATACGTGCACTCTAAGCAGTTACGTTAAGGACGACTTTGCAACAAAATGTAATGGTTGACCTGCTGTTGCCATTATAAACTATGCACTGCCCGCGACGCTTTCGCTTCTCGCTCGCAACGATATCCAAGCTCTGAGCCCGCCAAATCTCAGCGGGTTGGTGTAACGATGAATTATGCAAAAGTTTGCTGAAACGCAATAACACATAACATCAGACGCTGGGCAGGGGGATAGGTCGACCAAAGTAGTTCAATTACCAGCTTTTACAACGTGCTTAACAGTCTCATCAATAGAAATAATTTATTACGGGATCAACTCTGAAATCTAGACGAAATATTGTATTTAAAGTTGTTTGTCTATACAAATTATTGAACAATATGGTTTATAGCACGTCGTAGACCAAAGGCCTAATCAGTAATTAGTTAGACTTCTTATGATGTAGGTATTTAATTTCGAGTATGTATTATGCTTTATATTTGTGACTCATAAGTATATTAGTGGTTGAAAACAATTATGGTTTTGAATTTTTAGTTAAAGGAGGTAACTCCTGCGATTTTTATCCTCGCGAATTTTATAATAAATAAAGGAAGTTTTTTTTTATCAGAGATGCCTGGTTTCGTACAGATTTATTACATTTTTATACAATTTGTACAGTCAATTGAAATTATCATAAATCAAAAAATCAATAAAAATACCATTTAAAATGTCAATTAACAAGAATTAATAAAAATACTAAAATTCATAAAAAAATATACTATTATATGAATGTTTGCCAGGGCAAAAGGGTTTGCCAGGGTCGTGGCAAGCGGCAAACCCTGGTCTCTGCCTATCCTCCCGGGATACAAGCGTATGTTTAATAAACAGACCTACATAAACATTGTTTATGTATGTATTCCGTGCCGATCTTGAAGAGGTCATTGGCGCAGCCGAGTACTCTAAAGAAAGACATGCTGAGCCACTCTCGTTCGCATTTTCGCAATATAATCGCGTTTAAATTAAATAATTGAGCATAGTTATCTCAACTTGCCACTCAATGCGCTCGCGTACGTGCAGGTCCAAACAAGGCCGCGTCGCCATCTAGGGTGGAGCATTAGGGAAATGAATTAAAGTCGCCGTTGCTCAGTTAAGACTATCTCAATAGAGTAGTATTCGTAAGTAGCTAAACCTAGGTTTAAAATGACTACACTTCATTTTAAATCAATATTGGTACATATTCCCACAAAGCTTCGCCATCCCAGCTCTACAGCATCGCGGCATCATGAAATATTTACTGTATATAGACTAAAAGCAACACTACCGAACGATGTTTGTCTTGTATTTCAGTGGTCTCTTTGACAACCTTGAACAAATATCGCCAAAAGGTGTCCCGCGCGATGTCCGTTTTTTTAGGTGAAAGATAATATTGAATTATCTTTATCCAGGCTTTCAGGCTCATACCTACCTCAGCGCTTGAAATAGCCAATTCGCATTGGGCACGCGTGGTAATTAATTAGGTATCTCTGAGAGAAGGCCTGTTCCCTACAGCAGGATGAATTTAGGCTACTCAAAAAGCCTTTGTAAAGTGGTACATATAAATAGATATCCCGAATAGATATCCAGCCTGTATCCCGAAGGGTACGGTTGTATTGTATTTCGACCAAATCATTCTGTAAAACCGCCCAGTGAGTAAGGGGACGACTCAATTAAATGCATAGTCGAACAGTCGACAGCACATCAACCTTTACATACGTGCACTTTAATCAGTTATGGTGAGGGTGGCTTTTGTAACAATAATGTAAAGGTTCACCTGCTGTCGACAGTAGGTACTATAGAGTGATCTCTGTTTCATTGACAATGTTGCCTACAAACCATTCATTAAAAATTGTAAATGCTTATTGGCAGTGGTTTAAGTATTTTATCAATACTTAAAAAACGGTTTTAACGTTTTGGGTTGTTTCATTAAAAAAATATATATTTCTTTTATTAAAATTGCTCCCTCTTCAGTATAATTCCAGCAAAGCTGGCACAAAAAAATAAACACAATTTCGTTATGCCGTTTCTGTTCTTATTTTGTTTCATGCTTAGCGTTGTTATTAGATTTTTTGACCAATTCATTACATAGACCGATACATTTGCCAACATGGAGTTCTTTCCAGTTTTAATTATTGAGATTTGTAGTCATATATTAAACGGGTCTAACAGAGATTATTTATTAGGTAAAATACTAGGTAAAAAATCCTATTGATATTTCACAATCCATTTTTACGCTCCTTGTGACTAAAAAAGGGCCGGGAAGAATGTTCCCCGAGATTATTCTCGCATGACGAGAACTCATAAATTGAAAACGAAGTCTTCGTTCAATGGAGGACTTGCACTAAAAAAAATTTTTATAGAATAGGAATTAGGAGAGGACAAGTTAAAAGATAAATAAACTTGGTATTTTTTTTCTCTGCGACTAATACTTTTTGTAATATAACCAGTCGAAAAGTCGATATTACTAAAACATGCCATACAAATCGACCTTAGACTATGACGTCACTCCCTAACGTCACGCCTTATCTGAAGCGTTTATAAATATTTGAGTTATCTCGTAAAATAGTGTTTTTATGCATGTACACCCTTATAAGACAACGTTCAGAATTCAATGACAAAACGAAATCTAATAACATAACATAAAATAACATAAACTCACACCTGTATCCCAGAGGGGTAGGCAGAGACCAGGGACTGCCACTTGGTACGATCCTGACTGATCACTTTCGCTTCCTCAACATTCATTAGTCGTTGCATGCACGCATGTTTTATGTTATTAGAGTAACTTTATTTTTCGCATATTTTGTGACCCCGAAAACCCCGAAAAAAATAATTTTGTTGTTTTATTTTTAAATTTTTCTTAGGATTTTATATGATTTCTATGGTATAAAAGCAATGTCACTCCAATCTAAGCTAGAAGCAAGTTCCCTATTATTTCCGCTCAGTTATACATTGTAGTCCACAAATGTACACGCTGAGTTAACTTTTCCCCAATTTCATGTTCTCATCGTACGAGATGGTAGAACGCTGGTCTCGCATTCGGGACGGAGGTCGTGGGTTCGAATTCCGGGTATTCTAAGTTACCTACACTTGGGAAAAGGTTGTACCACTTTCTAACCGTGAAGAAAACATAGTGGGGAAACCTAAGTGTCTCAGATTTCTCTCTCTCTCTCATACTTCATTGCTTGAAATTTCCAATCCACTGTGGGCATGCGTGGTGATTAAACCCGTACTCTCTCTCTCTGAAAGAAGGCCTATTCCCTGCAGTGGAACTTATATAATTATACAGAGCCCTTATTATGAAGCAGCGAAATGAAAGGGTCGTCAACGTCGCGCTTGAGCCCGACAATTCACTCGAATCTAGCGACAAATACGGTTCTTTTTTGGATAGTTTCGAAGATTCCTGCTACTGAGTAATGAACGCTAGAAATGCATAGCGACAATACCGATTTTAACGGATTGAGATACGAATTTTGACGCTGACAAGCGACCATCTCGCTACTTCCGATAATGTCGCATTTTTCCATAATAAGGGTAAATGCAATCAATTCTATAACGTGCATTGTGATTGTTCAACGTGATTCAACGACCACGATTCGATAAGTATGAACAGAGACATACTAATTTGTCAAAAGTATACCTGCTCACTTCGACTAAATAAGATACGTCTTAGCGAAGGGCAAGATAAAAAGGAACCGGTACGTACCTGGCGTCCGTGCATGCAGTGACTAATTAATGTTTAAGAGGCGGAAGAGTCTGCCTTCATCATCATCATCAGCCATTTGACGCCCACTGCAGGACATAGGCCTCCCTCATGGTTTTCATAACCATGAGAGGTTTTGCCATAATCGCCACGCTTGGCAGGCGGGTTGGCGATCGCAGTATGCGGTTGAATTCTCAGAAAGTCACTGCTGCCCGTCTCCTGGTATTTGATTTTCTTAGCCGCCTTCTACGACATCCACGGAAGGAAATGGAGTGACGCTAAACCTTGAAGCTTGTAGTTCTATGAAACAGGCCCCAGATAGTAGATGCGTATACGTTCATAAACCGCCTAAATTAGTTCAGTGATAGATAGATCTAAGAGAACACTTTATTGTACATAAAAAAAGGAAATCACACAGATATTTCCTAACATAAGAGAACAGACGGCGATTTTACCACTAAAAGTGATCTCTTCCAGATAACCGATCTGTATTTTAGACTACCAAAAATATTAAGCGTGACCTTCTGCCTACTGTACCCTCTTTAGATAGAACGTTCCGAAACAGGCGAGGTCTGATAGACAGAGAACACTTTATTGTATATAAAAAAGTAAATCACACAGATATTGCCTAACCTAAAAGTACAGACGGCAACCTTATCACTAAAAGTGATTTCTTCCAGACAACCGATCAGTATTTTAGGCTACCAAAAATATGAAGGTTGAATTTTTTTTTTTAATATCTTTATTTTTACAGGACCATGTATTCAACCAATTACATATTATGAAAATATTAAGGTTGACCTTCTGCGACTGTACCCTCTCTAGCCAGAACGTTCCGAAACAGGCGAGGTCTGTTGACGGCTCGAGCCCAAGTCCCATTCAGTCACCGAGATTTCGTTTGACATTTAATAAGCAATCAGCGCAAATTAATACGGCAAGCACTTTTCGCCCCGAAACGAAATTTAATTAATCGCCTGAGCCTTGTTTTCTTATGAACGAGAACTTGAGAGCGTTTACAACGTCCGCCTTCCCTCACTAAGGGCCGGTTTCTGAATTGAGAAATTTACTAAGTGAATGCTTAAGTAACGTTCTGTCACGCTATTTTCTGAGAAATTAATATTATAATAATAACTTCCACACAGTACAATCACTTGACCTGGTCCCAAACTAGGATAACCTGTGCTACGGTAACCAGGCAAGGACGTTACAAACATGAAAATACACCCAGACTGAGGCCATTTGTACAATATGTACGGCGGCCTCCAGTGGGAATCGAACCCAGGACCTCTGTTTTGGTAGCTAAGCGCCTTAATGGCTAGACCAACGAGGCAGTCGAAGAAATTCGAAGAGACAGCACTACAGTTAACTATTTACTTAGAGAAATTCTCAATTCGGAAACTGGCTCTAACCCTCACATTTTTAATTATTGTAATATATTTAAGAGCTATATTTTAATATTTAAGAGCAGAGTGCAGCATTGTTTTGCCTTAGTTTAAGTTTGTTTTTTTTTTTTATTTTTGATAAAATCTCTGGGTATGTTTTTCGTTCATCTCCTCCTTCCATATGACAATTTTTATTTATGTCTGTGTATTCTATTTTTTTTTTATAGGTAGGTACCGTTTATATATAAATATAGAAATAACTTGCTATGTATTGTTTAGTTGTACCAACTACGCGTCATTTAGCTTCTCAAATTTTTTGACGTCAATGGTTGTCTGGAAGAAATTACTTTTAGTAATAAGGCCGCAAATTTTATTGTATTATCATCAGGATCATCATCAGCCTATGCTTGTCCACTGCTGGACATAGGCCTCTCCTCTTGCACGCCACTGAGCGCGGTCCTCGGCTACTCTACTGTATCGGCAACTCTGTACTGTACTATATTATTGTTTAATTCTCATAATATGTAATTTGGTGGGTGTACATAAAATAAAGAATATTCTCTCTATTTATCTATCTATATCCCGGGGGTAAGGTTGCCACGACCAGGGTTTGCCACGATCCTCACAAACCTCTTCCGCCTCTTCAACATTAATTAGTCACTGCATGCACGCACACCAGGGCCTAGATTCTGTTAATGCATTGTAGTAACATGACAACTGCATGAACATGGCGGTTTTCATTTCATGGCTGCTTTAAGTCTACGCGGGCACACCCATCAAACCTTCTAGGCGTCAATGGTACGAAAAAACACGTCACGTGACCCGACAGTGTACCTGTCATTATACTACAATGCACTAACAGAATCGAGGCCCAGGTGCGTACCGGTTCCTTTTTATCTTGCCCTTCGCTAATACATCCCTTGTTTAGTCGAAGTGAGTAGGTGAGTACTTTTGACAAATCAGTAGTACTCACATTCTTATCGAATCATGGTCGTTGAATCACGTTGAAAATTACAATGCACGTTATAGAATTGAACGTATTTACACTGTACATTGGAGCTTTTATACTGTACATTGTTCAGTTCGGCTAATTGCTGACGATAGGTATAGCAGAAAAAAAGTTATTGGTAAGTATGTGTGAGGCAAGCACAGACAAAATGCCTGGCCGGCATAGCACGAAAATTTGATGAACGCAAACCTTCTTTTTTCTATCTTATTTGACTTCTTTATACAAAATTCTTTATACAATCCGTGTGGCGCCGGACTAAGAATAGCGTTACTCCATTTCCTCCCGTGGAAGTCGTAGAAGGCGACTAAGGAAATAAATTACCAGGAGACGGGCAGCAGCGTCTTCCTGAGATTTCAACCGCATACTGCGATCGCCAACCCGCCTGCCAAGCGTGGCGATTATGGGAAAACCCCTCATGGTCATAAAAGCCATGAGGGAGGCCTATGTCCTGCAGTGGGCGTCAAATGGCTGATGATGATGATGATACAAAATTCAGACATTTAAGAAGTGGTGCGAGGCGACTTTAGTTTTTCGTCAAATAGTAAATTAAAAGGTACCTACGAAGAATTGATCAGAATACGTACAGTGCTCTAACCGATACTACTTGACATTCAGATTATAGACAAACAAATACCTACCACCCATAGTGCAAAAGCGCTGCATCCGCCGACGTACACAATTATCTATACTGTAAATTATTTATTTACTGCGAAAGAGTCTGCTTTGTTTCGTGCGCGGTGAGTGTGCAGCGGGCGGCACGTGTAGTGATCTTCTTGTAATAAAACAGACGGCTGATAATGTGGTGCAAGATATAAGAAACTATAACATCTTTTTTAACTTGAATCTATCTCACTGCTGGGCAAAGGTCTCCTGCTGCTTTCCACCAGTGTCCTTAGCCAACTAATCAATTCGTTTAATTCCAGTTAAATTTAATGGTTGTGGATGGCAAGGGGTAGTGAAAGATGACATTTGGGGGAAAAGTTCTATACCCAGCAGTGGGCAGCGGTGGGCTGATGATGATGATGATGAAATGTCACATTCCGTTTCATAAAAAAAATCACAGATGGAACTTTTGCATCTCTTGAACATGCACGCGCCTTTCATTATACAAACCCTAACATTCCACCTATTTACCTGTTTTTGAAGCAAATAGCCATTAAATTTTAGAGTATAAGGCATGAAAACTGGCGTAGCTTAATGCCATTCGCATGGATATCTAGTAAGTACTAGGAACTATAAATTACACAACATTACGTAGAAAATCGATTCCGCTTCCACCGACCTACTTCCCATTAAAAAAGTATGAGTGTAAGTTATAATTACTGGCTTTCGAACCACTTCTCAGTGGTATTACTGTGCTGGCATGTCAATCACTTTTGCGTTAAGGTCTAATTTTCGTAGGTTTCTTTTAAGTTACTGAACCCAAGGGTGCCAACAGGACCGTATTAATATGCCTATGAAGATTTCTGCCTGTTTGTCCTTCTATCCTATAAGGGGCTTATTTTTTTTTTAAAGGTAAAAAGTTAAATTATCACAAAGCAGAAATACTGTTAGTTATTCATATGCGTGGCTAGATTTTTAAACCCATAATTTACTAAGCAAAAGATGCCAAATTTACCTTGTACCTTATATAAACTCACGCCCGTATCCCGGAGGAGTAGGCAGAGACCAGGGCTTGGCACTTGTCACGACCCTGACAGACCTCTTTCGCTTCATTAACATACATTAGTCGTTCCATGTATGCACGGTTCGGGTACTTTTTATCATGTCCTTTGCTACTACGTCCGCCTAGAACGTCTCATACCGGCCCTTCCGCCCACATTCGTTCAATATTTTTTTCCATTTACCTTCCGACGGCCATAAATCATGAAAATAATAGCCGGCACCGCAATTAAATGATTAGTTAAGACAATTTACAGTAAAACAGATAAAAACATTATCATCTGTAACAACAATTGAATACATCATATTTCTTCTGGCGTACTGGCATTTGATTTATGTCTTATATTATTTTTACACGAGTCTCGGTTGGTTCATAAAAATTGTATTCAAACAAATAAACAGACGCGTCATTGGCGTAATTCCAAGAAAAAACTACCAGCGATATGCTACGGAATTCGATGTTGTAGGAAAATTATGGGGGCACATTATTATTAAACTTAACTTACTTTGCTAGTCCTATGTAAGGGTTTTATAAAACTTCAGCATGTTTTTGAAATCGTTAGCCATACTATATATTTGTATTTCGCTTGAGATCGCCAATCTGCGGTAGGTAAGCGTGGTGATTAACGTGGCCCGTACGCTCTCTCTCTCTCTGTGAGAAGGCCTGTGCCCTGCAGTAAGACGTATATAGGCTGCATAAAACAAAATTGTATAGCACCTTATACCCCAGATACCGGGCGAATGAGGATTCTCCGAGGAACACTTCTAATTATTTTATTACTAAGTCGACAATTCAAACATTTTCTCCATGGAAAATAATTACAAAATGACTGCCCTTTATTTCACTTTATAACTTCTCACAACGTGCTGATTCAAACTACAGGCTCGATTTTTTTTTCTTGTATTCAGCCTATGTACGTCCCACTGTAGGGCACAGGCCCATGATTTTTTTCTCTTAACAAGTAATTTTTGAGTTTTACGGAACTTGGCAAGATTTGCTCTTGACTCATAAGTTTCACATGACCTGCAACAGGCAGCGTTTACAAAATACAGTTGTTATTTAAAAGACGGTTTCGTGACAACCACTTATTTTTAATACCAGTATTATAAAGAAAAAATATGTGCAAAAAAGGCTCCTATGCTATAAAATTATTCATCGCCAACAACAGTGAATTACAAAATTGTTTTCATATTTCTATCTAATAGACGTATAGTCGCAGATCACCTTGACCTAGCCCAAGAAAATTGTAAATCACTACACAATTCCCCTCCAACATTCATCTCGCGAATATATTTTACGATACCGCATCATGTCATCATGAAACGGAAGTTGCCTTTCAATAGCTAGACTCGACCTTGGATCGTTTCCACGGTATTCCGGGATAGCACACTATTTTGTTGAGTATTGTGGTATTTCTGTAATTTCAAAAATTCCTACTTTTCTCCCAAATTTTCACTCGCGCAGCGCAATAACTTCCATACAAATCCGTGCGCTTGGAGAACTCAGCATTAATCTAAAATATAAAAATCTCATGTCACAGTGTTTGTTATCGAACTCCTCCGAAACGGCTTGTGTATATTTGGAAGATCTGAGAATTGGTCTTAGGCTAATTAATATGGCTAAACAACGTTTGCAGGGTCAGCTAGTTTTTGTATATTTTCTCAAAGTACTCAATAACTTAATGTTACGTTTTCGAAGGATGCTAAAAGGAACCTTATTTATATGTCCACGACGTCTGTCTGTTTGACCTATAACAGGCTTTACATGTTGAACCGTAATAGATATCCAGTGGATTTTTTACAGAGTAAGTTTCATTTGCGGTGGTAGCGGGCCGGCCTCACATTTAGGAGGTCGTGGGTTCGAATCCCAGCATGTACCAATGAATTTATTTTCTAAGTTACGTACATTTGTGAAGTTGTAGTAACATATCACTCGCTAACAGTGAAGGAAAACATCGTGAAGAAATCTGAGTATCTGAGGTATGCGCAGCGCTTGAAATTGCAATCCACGGTGGGCACACGTGGTAATTAAGCCCATACTCTCTCTCTCTCTCTGAGAGAGGGTCTGTATCCTGCAGTGAGACGTGTATAGGCTCCATATAGAAAAATGTTTTACTGTAGCGAGTTTTGCTCTATCATCACAGAGTACAGATCAAAGAACAGAAAATGACAGACAATAATTCTGCGAGTTTAAAATTAAATATTTACTTAATAGATATGAGTTACTGTGTAATGTTTAACGTTATAAGCCCATCGCTGTCGTCCGAACAAGTTAAACACAAATTTTCTCGACTCACTTACCTACCCTCGGCTTGTGGTTGTACCGGCAGCAACGAGAAATGCAAATGAAAGCCTTCCGAACAAACAAGGTATGAATAATTTTCACTCAACTATGTACTTAGGGATAAATAACAAAGATTACCAATACCGGCACGCTAAAGGCAGTTTTCAACGTTATTTTGGACAGATAACATGTGATTTCTTTACACAAGACACACACACACACACGTATACAAAGCATCGCATATTAAGTCACAAAGTAACAGCACAGGGTAAAAATAGATAAGACAAAAGCATACATAATCATGCGGTGGTAGCCTTGTGGGTAGAACCTCGGACTCGGAAGTGGGAGACCCAGGTTCGATCCCCAGTGCGGGCATGTACCTATGACTTGGTTTTCTAAGTTATGTACATTTGTGAAGTTATAGTAGCAATACCACTCGCTGAAAGTGAATGCTTATGTTATATAATACATAAAGAGAGTATCGAGTCGTGATATTTGAGTACCTAGGTGTCGTTCGTGGGTTAATTTTAAAACAATAATAAATATAGTTCGCATACCACAGCGCTTCGAACTGTCAATGCCCGGTGGAGACGCGTGGTAATTAAGCCCCATTCTCTTTGTGAGAGAAGGCTTGTGCCCTGCAGTGGGACATATAGAGGCAAAATTAAAAAAAACCGGCCAAGTGCGTGTCGGGCTGCGCGCAATGTAGGGTTCCGTAGAAAAAGGATTTCTTTTTATCTGCTACTTCATTGAAGTCATCTTAATACCTGGTTGGTTGGTTACATATTACTCGTTAACTAGTAAAGCCTGCTTAGCCCTAATACTTTTTCTTTTAAGTTCATTATATGTTCATTATATGTGCTATTGCCCTGATTTTTTTCACGTTTCTAAAATCAACCGTTTAGCCAGAAGAGGGGGGGAACGCCCCACTCGGACAAAAATTTGCGCTTTAAAGCTTAATATTTCGCAAACGGAACCCTACATCAAAAAATGGTCTTTCTACCCACAATATTTTTAATGACCAATTCAAAGATGCTACATAACGGCGTAGACGAGAGAAAAAATCATCCGCACTTTTCATGTTGGGGGAGGTACCGTAAATATTTTTTTTTCCAACATTTTAATCTTTAACTTTGTCGCCGTGATATATATGTACACATACTAAATTACAGCTTTCTAGTACCACCGGTCTTTGGCTAGGCCGCAGACGGACGGACAGACAGACAGATAGACGGACATGGCAAAACTATAAGGGTTCCTTGTCGGACTTCGGAACCCTAAAAAACGTGAGTGACGGTGTCACTACATTTCTTTGGTAATAATCTTTCTGGAGCTAAAACTCATTTACGGGTACAGTAATGACACAATAATGGGACATATAGAGGCAAAATAAAAAAAAACCGGCCAAGTGCGTGTCGGGCTGCGCGCAATGTAGGGTTCCGTAGAAAAAGGATTTCTTTCCAAACACAGTTTTATAATGGTGTATATTATACTTAAATTTATTTGTAAAAAGAGGCTTCCAACTATAACGTAGGGTAAAATTCATAGTTTTCACTTAGTTTTACGAACAGTAACTAAGCAAGACGTCTTTAAAATGTATAATTTTGTCTTAAAATGTTCTTCTACTTACTTTTGAGCAAGTACCTACTTGCGTCTAACTTAGATTGTTTTCCGAGCTTTTCGCGAACTTCTTAGACAATTTTTTTTTATGATTTAATGACAAATGTATAGTTTTCAGATTTTTCCGTGTAATAGGTATACGACAAATTTCTTAGTTCTAGGTCAACGTAAAGTACCTTATAAATTTTGATGTCGAAATATACGTTTTTTGTGGCATAAACGGCCGTAACTCTTTTACCTTATCTAACAAGTTTTATTTTTTCACAGCTTCAAGGGACCCGAGTATACGTGTATGGTTTTAATTTCAACTCGATACCTCCACGAGTTCTCGAGACGAAGAGTCTTGATAGACAGACGGACGCTAACCACTTTATACATTATAAGGCATTACATGCAACTTGTGACGTCGTAGTTTGAGGCCGATTAGTATGGCACGTGTTTTGTATCACGTGACTATGGACTTTTGGACAGGTTATGTTATGAAAAAAAATACATGGAATCTCCTATATATTAAAACATTTTTCAGTGCAAGTCCTTCATTGTAACTATAATTAAAGGCACCGTGTGCGGTGAAACCATCACCTATAACAGATTATCACCTAGTATAGGGTCTCGGTTATATCAATAGTTTGTACAAATAACCAAATAATTATTTTACAAATGTGTTATATTGCATATTGTTGGGAAAATATACATTGCATGTGTTTAGGTTAATTAATATTGTAAATAAAAATTGTTACTACACGTATTAAAATTATTATTATTATAATCCATTCAGAGGAAGAATCTGCCTACCCCTCCGGGATACAGGCGTGAGTTTATGCTGTGTTATTTATATATATATATATATATATATATATATATATGATAAACAGCCTACATACGTCCCACTGTAGGGCACAGGCCTTCTCTCAGAGAAAGAGTATGGGCTTAATCACCACGCGTGCCCACCGCGGATTGGCGATTTCAAGCGCTGAGGTATATGAATAGCTCAGACACCCAGGTTTCCTCACGATGTTTTCCTTCACCGTTAGCGAGTGGTATTGCTACTATAACTTCACAAATATACATAACTTAGAAAGAAAAGTCATAGGTACATGCCCGCACTGGGAATCGAACCTGGGTCTCCCGATTCCGAGTCCAATGTTCTACCCACTAGGCTACCACCGCTTGTGTTATGTAATCCATTCAATTACTAACAGACAGAACACATATTGCCAAGTAGATACGCATATATTGCGTTCGAATGAAATTATGCGCGCACCATGCTGCAGCCAATTATTCCAATAATTCGACCTTGACTGGAGTGGAGAGCATTTTTGGACGCGTGCCGAGCAGTAGCTTGAACCCCGATAGCAGCCACCCCCGTTCCTTGCCGGAATTCCAATGAACTATCATTTCATTGTGTTGAGATTTATAAAAACAATACGGCCCATGTACCCTATATATGTCCCACCCAAGCACTCAGGTTTCCTCCTTTTCCTTCACTGACAGAAAGTGGAATTGCTACTACAAACACTAAGCGCCACTTACACCATCCCACTAACCCGCGGTCCCACTCAAGCACTCAGGTTTCCTCTCGAGATTTTCCTTCACTGACAGCGAGTTGAATTGCTACTACAAACACTAAGCCCCACTTGCACCATCCCACTAACCCGGGGTTAACCCGGATATAACGGTTTAACGGGTTAACCCAGTGTCAAATTGTACTGGTAACCATGATAACTCCAGGTTTAACCGATTAAACCCGGGTTAGGAGGATGGTGCAAGTGGCCCTAATTGACTATGCTCGCCACTCCAGTCTACCCGTGACCACGGCAACTGCAACGTTGGTGAAATGTCGGAAATTAAGGTATTCACATTTTACCTAATAAATAATCGCGATTGAACTCGTTTAAAATATTACTATATCCTTCAATTGTCTTCTATGTGTAGCCATTTCTACAAAAAGAAAAAAAACTACTATCCAGACAGGAAGATGCGCGTTTTCATAAAATTAATGCTGGCATAATGATCCTGTCGTACGGTTATGATTTACGACTGAAAGAAAGTTGTTCATTAAAAATGTAGGTAAGCGCGAGTCCCCAAAAGTATTCTGTTTGAGTACCAAGGACCCTCCATCCAGGCCGGCTGAAATGCATTGTTATATTCAAAGAGCTCCATTTCAAATATTTCTGCGGGCGCTTTTTACAATGGCTCTTTTTCGCATATCATTTTGCACATTGTCACCCGCCCTCATGTTTGTGAGACGTAATTTACGCAGAATCTAATTAGGGATATCCGGCGAAAGTCCAAAAAAATATTGGGCACGGAAGTCGGCTCTCTTTTTGCAGGTACTCTTTCAGCAAAAATTGACAATAACTGAAGGCTAAAATGTACTAGCGTTTACTTAGGATTCGGTCCAGTGTCCGCAGTTATGGAATGTACAAATATGTACTGAACTCGTCATACGATTATATTCTTTTTGCTGCACTAACCCCTGCTGAGGACAATTTTAAAAACCTATTTAGAGGTTAAAAATTCCACCCATGCCAGGACTTGAACCCGCGACCTCTGGCTAACCGTGCTAGCGCTCTTCCAACTGAGCTAACGGGCAAGTGCAGGCAGCCTCTAAATAGTTGCTTAAAATCGTCATACGACTTTTCATTTCATTCACTCGTACCCTCATCATGTTATGGATAGGTGCCTGCAAGTACGTTCAGCCCCTTTAGACAAATAACACCTAAGAAATCCGTGGTTAACTTATATTTCCGAACGACAAAGGCTAAACGTTTATCCGTTAAAATTGCTAGCGGCAGCACTCTCGAGTACTCATTAAAAAGTTTTCCTGAAAAAAAATACGCACGACCTCACAGCACAGTCTGTTGATAAGAGACAGGAAACTTTTTTTATTCAGCCAGCCAGCAGCTTCAAGCTACGTCGAGTAAATGGGCAAGTGCGAGCTTGACGTGCAGCAAAGGGTTCGGCATTTCAGGTTCGGATTAGGCCGTAAAAAGAGCCAACCCACTTTTCCAAGCATAGAAGCCCTAAGAGCTATTGGTGTGTTAACCCCTAAAAACTACTTATGTTTGTATTTATTGGCAATGTTTGTTTGTACTTTTCTCATAAAAATGTAGTATATTTCTAAACTTATGAAAAACGTCATGAAAAAGTTGCGGAGGAGGCACTTCAGAATTGTTTCTATTGAAGGATATTTCTTTATTCCGGTATCACAAAAAAAAATACAAAAATATTTCATTGTTAGTAGGTATGAATGTTATAATTATCAAGTCTGCAACTACAAATTCAACAAATATATTTTTCATACCACTAATAGGTACTTAGGCTAAAATTAAATTTTCAATTTCAACTTAATTTTTTCGCTTAGCATTACTACATTTTATAATATTATCTTCGCAGCATTTTGGAGTCAGTCAACAAATCCTAAAATATCCAAGCGCGGAGTAACATTCTGTGCGCTTAATAATATGGCCAAAATCATTGAGGATAAGCGCCCCAAGAAGACACTGTGTACCGAACACAATTTGCACAATATCCAAAGTTGAATGTTCATTGATGAAAACGCGTTTTGCACAGCTATTCTCTAGAGGTGTCTTTGTAGCTTACATATCCCACATTGACTCTGAAACGCTGGTTGGAAAGAAAACAAAACGTCACACAGCTAACACTCAATACCAATTTGACGATGCAAGCTACGGCGCCCGTAACACCACAGCGTTATGACTATAATCCCACGAACTTGCTAATGGAATTAAAACGGCACGATTTCGCTTCTGTTTCAACAAAGCGCGGGCCGCATTACAAAGCGCGTCTATCTGGAAACAGCATTCGGCCGTAGTCTGTACTATAATCCTGGTGGAAAGTCTGTATAAACTGTAAATAGTAAGGTACCTATACTTTTCACTTGATACTTTATACTACCTAGAAATTATTACTTACCAGTTGAACAGTGACCACTTAACTTACTAAACTATTATTCTAATTCTCGGTTTGTGCTATCATACCCAGGCAGAGTGTGTAAGAGAGTCAGCAATTATGCTGGGCCTCTGTCCTTTTCACCACGCATCCTTTTTAAGTGCACTTAATGTACCTATTTACATAAAAACTTCTGTATTTGGACTTGAGTAATGAATAAAGTCCCATTTATTTTATTTTAAGTGCCGAGAATAAGAAGAGGCTTCCGGTAAGAGACAGACAGACAGACAGACAGGGCTCCGGACGGACGGACGGACGGACAGACGGACAGTGAAGTCATACTAGGGTCCCTTCGGGTACGGAAACCTAAAAACTATATTATCCATACTGACGGTTCGGTTTTAAGTTTTCACGTTAGTTCAACGAAACCATGTACAAAAAAAACATCTTATCTGGTGACAAAACTTAAGGGTCACTGAAAATATATTAATTTATGGCCCCATTAAAGGTTTAAGTGGGGGCGTGTAGCTACTCTTAACGGGTCATTAGTGTTGAAAGGGTAAACGAAATTTGCAAGAGACCCCAGCCGTTTCAATCCCAACTTTGTCGTCTCGGAGATAGGGTGAACTTTTGTTTGTTTTGTCCGACACTTTTAATATCTGGTGAATGAGTGCGGGTGCCAAGGGTTCAGGATGTGTGTTGGCTCAAGGCTTATTAGTTACACAATGACACCTCTGAACCGAGTAGGTTTCAGAAACATCAACTGGACATCAGGGACTAGAATTTACTAAACACAATTCATCACAAGCCTATATACTCGTACGTCCCACTGTAGGGCACAGGCTTTCTGTCAGAGAGAGAGCGTTTGGGCTTAATCACCGCGGATTGGCGATTTCAAGGGCTGAGGTATGTGAATAGCTCAGATACTCAGGTTTCCTCACGATGTTTTCCTAGCGAGGGGTATTGCTACTATAACTTCACAAATGTACATAACTCAGAAAACAAAGTCATAGGTACATGCCCGCACTGGGAACCGAACGTGGGTCTCTCGCTTCTGAGTCCAATGTTCTACTCACTAAGCTACCACCGCTACACAGTTTTACTTGACATTTCAATTGTCATTCAAATTGTATAAGTATAACCTATGCGAATGAAATAGGCACGTGAGGGTAAGTCGCGAAGGTTATGCAAACGGAGAGCGATTAATTAATGGACTAAGGGTGACCGGCACCACATTCTTAAATGTGGCTTAAAAGCATTTAACTGAAAATTAAGAAGTGGTGAAAGTCAGCCTAGTTAAAACGTTGTTAACAAAACCGCCATTGCCATGTTACTACCACTTTCTTGAATAACTAATAACTCCCACACAACCCAATAACTTGACCTGGTACCAAACCAGGATACCTTGTGATAGCACAAGGTGTGACAGGCAAGGACATCACAAACATGGAAATACACATAGACTGAGGCCATTTGTACAAATGTACGGCGGACCCCAGTGGGAATCGAACCCACGACCTCTGTTTTGGTAGTTAAGCGCCTTAACGTCTAGTCCAAGGAGGCGGTCAAACAACCATACATTTTGTAGACTCGTGCCCCCAGAACTGTTGACCCGTTTAGGGATTACGTTTGTATAACATACCCTTTTTGTATCTCATTTACCTTCGTTGCCCCGGATCAAATACTAAGGTTTCCTCAGGATATTATCCTTCATTAGCGAGTGGTACTGCTACTACAAATTCACAAGAATACGTAACTTACCCGTGGGAAACAAAGTTATTGGCACATGCTAAGATTTAAACCGAAGACGTCATGAATAATAACTTATTTAGGTGCTCAATGTTGACTTATTTTCCAAATGATGGGGTTGTGAGTAGAGTTACGGACTGACGGCAGTACCTTTAGGGTGCAGGCACATACTGACCATTTACCCATGATGCATTAGTGTCCTTGCTCTCTATTCATCATCATCATCATCATCATCAGCCCACCGACACCCACTCCCTCCCTTAAATAGCATCTCTCACAATCCCGTTGCCATTTGCGTTCACCATATAGTCCGACTTGTTCGAGTATTGTGAAAAAACTAATTGACCGCTTTTGATGAATTTTGTTATGTTAAAAAGCTTTGATGAAGTCCTAAGAATAAATCTGTATGCTTTTTATCTGTTAATTTTCATCCGGATGAAGTTGCGGTCAGAAGCTAGTTCAAAATAAGAAAGTAATGGAAAGTTTTTACCTACGATGTTTTCGCCAGACGTTAATGACCAACATGATGTTATTATGATACTAAAGTATTTCATGGTCAGTATTAAAATCGCTCCGATGACGCTACTTTCGAATCCGCAATACTAGGGATGGGAAAGTGACAAAAAGTTTGATATCGATATTTCTAAATAAACTTTGATGAATCGAAAGAGGATTGTAAAAAATCAAGGCAAGTGGAAAAACTTGGTCTCCGCCTACTCCTCCGGGAGAAAGGCGTGAGTTTGTTTGTATCGTTATTTTCGAATTAAAACTTTCGAAATCACTATAAGTGAGTGAGTAAGCATGCTTGGAATAACATTCATAATAATATCAATATTTACCCAAGTTTTTTTTATACATATTTCGATATTTTGGCCCATAACCAGCAGTGGGCATTCTCCTAATTATTGAAAATAGCATAAATTATGCGCCGTTGTAAAGGTATAAAATCAGTAAATATAATGCTATAATCGTATTTTTTTATATTCTAATTAATGATTATTTTAGTTTTGTGAATCAATGTAATACTTTCACACGATCCTTTCTTCTAAAAATTGTTTCACACGTGAATAAAAGAAGGTTTATTGTTTTTGAATAAAATATGCCGAGATCTCAGTAATCTATACAAAAAAAAAACAAATAACATCTACTCTTTGCACAGATTAAGATTATTTTAGTTTCAGTTATTCAATGTAGAATCAGATTCTTTTTTTTCGCCTTAATAAAAAATAATTCAAACAGCTCAAATCAAAATATTCAGCCCACTTATCTATTTTCGCCTAAACAAAATTTTTTTTATAAGAAAATGCTCATTACCTGATAATTTTATAAAAAAAATAAAGACAATTCAGATCTTTCATTTGTTGAGGTTAATAAGATGACGATAAGATATCGATTATTTAAATAAAATGGCGATGTTTTCGGACACCGATATATTGTGTCCAGGCCTAAGCAATACCTAGACTCGGTCTGCTGGTAAACAAGCGCGGCGTAAAGTAAACTTCCTCCCATAACGGACGGTTGAGCCGTGGGTGTTTTGGAAATTACTGAAATTTTCACCCGATGGACTAATTGTTCGTTATTTCGGCGTAATTATTTCGCAATTCTAATTCTAATTGGCAAATTAATTGTAATTTTTGTTAACTGAAATTTTCACCATATTGATTCATCATCATCATTATGCTGCCCACTGCTAGGTATAGGCCTTATCCCCAAATGTCATCTCTCATGGTCCCTTGCTATGCGCATCCACGAACCTCCCGCCGCTACTGCTCCTATATTACGCCCCCAAATCCTGAACGATTCCAATCGTTTAACTGTCAAATTAGGGTGAAATTTGACAGTTAGACGATTGGAATCGCTCAGGATTTGGTGCGCATAATTAGGCCTGTGGTCTGCCCACTAAGGCCTAATTATGCGCTTCAAATCCTGTCGCAATCAAGGGCCCTTATTATGAAGCAGCGATATGTTCCGAAGGGTCGTCAACGTCACGGTTCAGCCCGACAATTCACTTGAATCCAGCGACGAACACAGTTCTTTTTTTGAATAGTTTCAAAATTCAAAATTCCATCTATCGACGGCAGCCGGCACCAACAGCTTAACGTGCCTTGCGAAGCACGGAACCGCTCGGAAAGATGCCACTAGCGTTAGGCATAGACGGCGACCCATCCATGCACTGAACGCGCCCAGTGTTGCTTAACCTTCGTGATCAGGCAGCCGGGGCTACGAGCGATTCCGAGTAGGAAGGAAGGATACGAGTAGGAAGGAATGTACGTCGAATTGTCATAATAAACTATGTAGTTTTATGAAACCGGCCCCAGGATTTGGAACGCCTAATATAGGTGCTGACCGTATTTTTTTAATGAGTCGCGTTGCTCATACATAGTTATAAATTAAACGGATCCTATTGCAATTACTTGTAATCCTACTAATATTATAAATGTGAAATATGAAGATGTTTGGATGTTTGTTACTCAACCACGCAATAACGGCTGAACGGATTTACCTGAAACATGGCGTACAGATATACCTGAATTGAGACATAGCATACTTGATATCCCGGTAATGCATTCCCGCAGGATAATATTTATTTTAAGTGTAAAATAGATGGAGTTGTGCGAGCGAACGTTGTGTTTTAAAGATAGATGGCGTTGTGCAAGAATCGTATAAATGGATTCTGTGACTGTGGATATTGTAAAACAATTAAAAAAATTAATATATTTTAATATGTCATGATTATTGCAACAATTGCATCCAAGTGGCAGACAGACGCTGGATGCATGCGGCTTCCAAGCGGTCTTTTCGGAAATCCATGGAGGAGGCCTATGTCCAGCAGTGGACTTCTTGTGGCTGAATGATGATGATGATGTTTGCAACAATTTCAAGCACAATAATTTACGTAATAGGTATATAACTCAACTGAAAAACAAAACGTGTGCAATTTTCTTCATAACTAAAAAACAAATTATATATTAAGTAGGTAGGTACATTCATGTTCTCCCTCTTTTATTACAAGATGCTTGTACTAATAAGTGCGCCATTAAATGTTTAATATAAATTCAGGTGCACGTCTCGTCTGTACAATCAAACAAACAACTTCCTCTTTCAAAAGTGGGTTAAAAAGCCCTCGGGTCTGTTACCGGAATACTTTTTATTACTTACAGCTTTTCCAGCGATATTGAGCCTCGAAGTTTTTATATTTATTTACAGCTCTTGTGTACATGTAAACAAACTGTTGACACACGTTAAAAACGAGAATTAATAATGTCTTTCAAGTTGTTTGCTCATCTTAGTTCATTCATTCATCTCGTTAGTTAAAAAAATATCAACCCCCGGTTTTTTTTTTTATAGTGCGACCATTGGCTGCCTTATTACGACGATACTCGTCGTAATAAGGCAGCCAATGGTCGCACTATATTCTGTATATTTTGATTTCTCAATTTTTACTGCTTCGTTGGTCCAAAGACATCACTACCGAAATAGGGCATGAGTTAGCAAAGGGCAAGATAAAATGTATCAGATACCGGCCTGCGTAAATGCAACGACTTCTGAAATGAATGTTGATGAAGCGAAAAAGGTCTGTCAGGATCGTGACTAGTGGCAGACCCTGTTCTCTGGCAACCCCTCGGGATACAGGCGTGAGTTTATGTTAGGTTATGTTTACTACTAAAATAAACTATCCTAACCGATTCGTATACTTGGGCACAAGAACTGCGCACTTCTACTACCTATTACAGCTTCAAAGTGTTTTCAGAGCCCCATTGGGACTCCTACCTGGGCAGCAATGTCACTCGTCTACAAAATTTACATGAAGCGGGGCCGACGCCGTGCAAAGCAAAAAATCTTATTAAAATAAGCAAAAACCCAAGTTCTAAAAATGAAGACCTTAAAAGTTGGGTTGCTAAAAAGTCTTGAACAGGGCCTAGGTGATTTTGTTGAATTTTCAACCTCATCAGGCGGGATCTCTATAGAGATTTTTTTTGGCTCCGCCTCCCGCTGACGTTGAAAATTCAACAGACTCATCTAGCCTTTGTTCAAGACTTTT
Organism: Yponomeuta evonymella; assembly: GCA_963969515.1. Lineage (NCBI taxonomy): Eukaryota > Metazoa > Arthropoda > Insecta > Lepidoptera > Yponomeutidae > Yponomeuta > Yponomeuta evonymella. Next base: position 6,519,961 of record OZ018354.1, read on the forward strand.
TAGCAGTCAGTTTTTCCGAAATCTTAATAACTTTTATTTGTTTGATACTTTTTAGTGAACTATTACCAATAATATGACAGCTGGCGTCCACTCTCTCCCTGAGAGAAGGCCTGTGCCCTACAGTGGGACGTATATAGGCTGCTTATGCTTATGGCGTCCACTCTTATACAGCGGTGTTATACAGCTAGTGACACTAGCGTCTTTAGTCTTTAATTTTCGTCTAATATCTCACGTATCAAAATTGGTAACGCTCTTTGGCCCCTGGGACATAAAGAAACATACTTACGTACATACATACAAACGCTCGGAAAACATAACGCTCCTTTGCTTTCGCAGTCGGATAAAAAAAACTGCGAGAGGGTGAATGTGGCAAACTCTTGTAGAGGCAAGGACAGGAGGCGTGTTGACTAGATGCGCCGCTCCTATTCCGCTATTTTATTATGAGTTTAGAGAAAGTAGAACCATAACATGATCCGATTCAGCGAAATACAAACTCAATTCCCTTGAGATAAGACAGGTTCCAGAATTACTTTCTCGAAGTAAAAGTTGCGTGGTCGTAAACACTCTAAGCTTAAAGATAGATTTTAGCAAAGTCGTTTCACACGACTGTGGTCAAATTGGCCCTGAGTAATGAAGTTAACTATTTAGGTACTTACTTATACCAATTGACAATAAACTTTAATTGAACGAGAAAATTACTTTACCCAAACTTCCGCCAGTATCCCGGAGGGGCAGGCAGAGACCTGGAAGAAGAGACAGAACGTATAAAAATAAAGTCTAACGGTCTTATATATAAGAAGTCGATACCACTAAAAACAAAAGTCGGTTTACGGCCGGATTTCCTCTTATAAATCGATTTTTAATAAATAACACTGTACAATTTTAATTTTTCAACAGATTCAAGTCATTTCATTTGCCAGAATCAGGCTCCTCGAGGGTTGGATATTACAAGCAATTGTTGAGGTTTAACGACTTTTTTATGACAGAACGGAGCCTGTCGGACTAAACGACGCACGTCGTCTGCTGACAAAAAAATGTAGCGCTATACTTGACAAAACCCGAGGGGTTAGGAGATGGGTAGGCGTTTGACTTGCGAGGTTTTTGCGTCCAGTGACTGTACAGTACTTGGCTTGTAGGGCTCGTGCTCGTACTCTGCTGGTAACCAAGCAAGGACATCAAAAACATGGAAATACATTGAGACTGAGGCCATTTGTACAAATGTACGGCAGCCCCCAGTGGGAATCGAACCCACGACCTACGGCGTGGTAATGAGAAATGATACCGCCAGACCAACGAAGCAGACCAAGAAGAACAAGTATATTGGTAAATCAACAGATAGGTGGAATATTGACGGTTCCTCTCTCTAGTACAGTAAACGCTAGAGTAACTTAATCACACGAGGTTCCCTAACGATTGAAAATGCTTAACGTGCCTAATGTCAATACTAAAGAAATTAGGTAAAACTAGATTAAACCCGTAATCAAAATTTAATGTGCGACGCCTGAACGTACAGTCATGTACATGAGCACAGTGATCGATTCTGGCTTTGAAATATACTTTCTTATTAGTCAATTATTCGCTGCATTGTAATAAACGAAGGCGTAAATAAATATTAAATTCTCTAAGTCCATGCATAGTCTGCTCAAGTAAACGCTAACATTTCACTCAATGACTTGTTGACTGACTGAAGAAGTAGGTATCACTAACCCGATTTTTGTTTTGTGTTCATACGACACCTTTTCGTAATCTTCTATTGCCAAAGTTAATTGATACTTAGTTGGGTATAAGCAAGAATGTTTTAGCCAGCGCTCTCGGGTATAAGCCAACGGTCAATATCTCTGCTTGTTTATTCCACAAAGGTTGTCCAATCAAAGCTCTTGATCGCACTTAATCTCAACAAGACTTATCTTCGACTAGAAGGGATTAACTTTAAGCTGTTTGGCTCCTAAGTGCGCCTATTTAGGCTACTGCTTCTGCGGGGGCCAATGTAGAAGGCATGTAGCCTGGCGGCCACAGCGGTAGAGCAGTAAGGTTCTGATCAATCAAACAACGGTTGCGGAAGGTGATATTCTATAGTTTAATAGTAATAATTGGATGTCGTAGAAGGCGACTAAGGAAATAAATTAACAGAAGACGGGCAGCAGCGTCTTCCTGAGATTCCAACTGCATACTAAGATCGCCAATCCGCCTGCCAAGCGTGGCGATTATATGGCAAAACCCCTCATGGTTATCAAAATCATGAGGGAGGCCTGTGCCTTGCAGTGGGCATCAAGTGGCTGATGATGATGATGATGATGATGAATTGTAATGCTAACAAGAAAGAGACAGTGATTTGCAAAATATAGTTACACTGTGGTTGCTGCTCCACCAAGATCTGAGTCAATGAGTTTGGTTTTAAAAAAAAAATGTGTCAATATTCTTCTTTATTTCTTTATTTTATTTACACAAATATTGCAACATGACAGTAATTAGGTACACCAAAGCGTATTCTTATGGTACTCCCATACTGGAAGATATAACATAAGCAGCCTATACACGTCCCACTGTAGGGCACAGGCCTGTCCTCAGACAGAGAGTATGGGTTTAATCACCACTCGTGCCCACCGTGGATTGGCGATTTCAAGCGCTGAGGTATGTGAGTAGCTCAGACACTCAGGTTTCCTCACGATGTTTTCCTTGTAGATATACTGGAAATCAAATATATCTTCCAGATGTACTGGAAGATACTTCAGGTTTTACGTTATTCCAATAAGTTAACACATTTTCAAGAGCCGGAAATACGGAAGATATCCCATAAAGCGCAAGGCTTTTCTCAATATTACCGAAGGAGTGGTAACACGAGATGCTACAGCTAATGACGGGAACCATTGTGATAGCCAGCCATTATTTCAGGTGAAATAATAGCACGGCCAAAAGGGCCTCCTTAAATAAGCAGACCCCTTTATTCAAACACTGATGAATACCGTGTTTTGTTGCCTAGGTTGAATAAGAAAATAAATTATAACGCCGTCGGTTAATATTGTTCGTTTACATTATCCGTTACTCATTTGTTTGAGTACCTATACGATTGAAAAAACGTATAACTTTTCTCGTTTGAAAATTGAATAATCATTTCGGTATATTCACGCTACTCGTATTTTATGTCGGGGAAGTTAAAACAAAAGGCAAATTCTACCCTTCTATTTTTGCGTGTAATCCGGTCGGAAGCCAGGTAGGCAAGTCAATTTGGTTCCTTTAGCCCGATCGTTATTTAGCGTGAGTCCTTAAGATACGATCGGTGTCAAGATCTCCACCTTATTAACGTCTTTCCGGGCGAAAGAAGGCCCGAAGATTTATTCCGATGGTTGGTGCGTTATTCTTGAAAAGTTAGTATCCATAAAGCATAATCTGTCAAATAGTGCATTCAGGATTTTCTGCTTTGTATTGATAAAGCACATAAACCCTAATACATAGTAAAATCGTTTTTCTTGAAAATATGGCAAACTGAACGAAATTATTTGTTAGTTGTAGAACAAAATTTGTAAATGACAAACTCAAATTGACACGTTGCAGTAATTGGGTCTTTTTGCGGTAACCCTGTGTATGATCAAACTGCGGTATTATCAAACTCTTCGATCAAAAGCCCAAAGAAAAATTGGAAAATAGGCTCAGATCTGCAGCATATGCAGTTTATTTTAGTTACTTCCATGGTTTTATGTCCTATGGTACACTACTGTGGGGTCGGGCAGCAGACATTCTTCTTCGTCCTGCAGAAGAGAGCGATCAGATTCATATATAAGCTAGGCAGTAGAGATTTCTGGTGCTATTCTAGGGCCTGCCTATTTTACGGATTTTGAAAAATATATATCTATTTCATTTTTCATTACCTTGGCACTTTTTTTTTATCATACTTTAAACAAACCTTTATCTACACTGACAATTGAATTTATCTCTATGCCTTTCCGATTAGAACGGTCCCAAGTCATGTCATTTTTAACACGACGACGTTTTATTCAAATAACGCGAGGTTTAAAATCATTATGCTTAATAAAAACTTATTAAAATGAAACTAAAGTAGCCAACTATTAACTGTCTATCATAACTATACATGTATTATTTATGTACATTGTTATTCATTAATATTCATATTTGCACCGACTACCTGGCTCTCTTTTGCATCAGTAATTTTCCATTATAGGAATGTCTGGAAGAAATTGCTATTAGTTTTAAGGCTGCCATTTGTAGTCTGTACCTTTAAATATTTTGTCATGTGCTCTGGTTCTTATCTTATCTTATCTAAGGCGGGCGCGGTTTTGTCCATCATTTATAGGACAAACAAGAAAGGGTGTAATATTAATATAATTCAGACTTCATATGTACATATTCCAATTGTTTGAAGCAATTTAATACATCCCAGGCAGCCTATGTTACCTAAAATGGTGACCGGGTCTATTTTATTTTTTTATGTTGCCTATATGCGTCCCACTGCAGGGAACACAGGCCTTCTCTCAGAAAGAGAATTTGGGCCTCATTACCATGCGTGCCCACCACGGATCGGCAATTTCAAGCGCTGAGATAGTGAACATCTCAGACACTCAGGTTTCCTCACGATGTCTTCCTTCACAATTTGCGAGAGGCATTGCTACTGCCACTTCACAAATGTACACAACATATTCGCTGTTGTGTACATACAACTTGTTTTCGGTAATATTACTATTCACGTGTGTAACAAAAGATGATTTAAGCCAACGTCGAGTTTCGAACATTGTTCAGAAGGAAGTTAGCTTAAATTTAGCTTGTCATTGCGCTTATAAATTTTTCTTAGAAGATTGGGAACGATGATAATTTTCTTACGGGGAAATTCTTAGAGTAACTTCTGCCTCATTATTTACTTCGATACTTACTTAACGGGACAATATGGGCAAGATTCTTAGAAATCTGTCGTGCCAATATTTATTGAATGCACCTTTTGTAACCGATTGCTTTGTGTTTTTCTTAACGGATTCGAGAAAAGAAACGGAAAACTTTTCACAGTGTAAAGAAAATAGAAAGGAAAGTTCTATGTAGAGTTAAAAACAAAACTCTTCCTGTGAATTCGTAATATTGTAAAAGGTTTTTTCACTTTTTCTCACAAGATTGCTGCTCCTTTTTGCTGAACTTTTTATTTTACTTTTTTTTACCTAAAGGGTTTTACCACATAACTTTCTTGACATCGCCAATGGGCTTTGGCCACGCGTGATGATAAAACCTGTACTCTCTCTCTGAGAGACGGCCCGTGCCCAAGCTGACCATCTTATGCCACTAGCGGATTCTCATTTTGTACCTGAGGTATTCACATACCTTTCCTAACATCGCCAATCTAAACGAAGTACGTACCTATCTTAAGTATATGCAAATACTAAGAATCAAATTTTTGTAACCAGTTTAGATTGCATGCTTTTATAATCACATTTTTTACTTAAGGGACCTCCAGGTCTATTTTTGTATACACATACTTTTTTTCTGTATAAGTGTTTGTGTCCTAAATAAAATAATAATAATAATAACTTCCACTCAAAACAATCCCTTGACCTGGTCCCAAACTAGCATACCCTGTGCTATGGTAACCAGGCAAGGACGTTACAAACATGAAAATACACCCAGACTGAGGCCAATCAAAATCGCCAATGAGCAATGAGCACGCGTGGTGATAAAGCCTTTACTGCCTCTATTTGTAACTACCATGCTTCAGCAAATAAATATTCTTAATCTTATTTGTCTGTTTGAGAGAAGGGGACGGGCCACAAATAGGCTGATAATGCTATTATATCTTACCTTACCTTAACTACTCTTAAGCAAGACATCGTGAGGATATCTTTATGCTTCCTGAAATCGCCAATCCACGATGGGCTATGTCCATTAGTGTTAGCATTAATCATCATTAGCTTAATTCCGGATTCACTTACTTGATTGTTTTGTCTGAAGCGTCCGACCAGGGCCTAGAGTCTAATACACACATCGTTTTTCAATAGAATGATCCCAAGTGGCATTCGGGGTACTATATAAGATGTCTAGTTGTTCACATGTACTCCATAAGCTGTGTAAGTCAGCTGTATAAGAACTGTATAGCTTGCTATAATGCTCTTATAGAACCAGTTTGGGCACAAATTAGACAGCTTTAAGTTCACTATGGCTGTACATTAGCAGTATAATAGCATTATAATAGCAGTTTAAGTAGTAACATCGGACTAAGGCTGACTTACGGCACTATATGGGACGCAGTGTGAACCATACAACGTACATGAGTGTAATAAAGAGTAAAAAGTGGCTAAATACACAGCCTTCAGAGTTATAAAATCCGACAAAAGTTACTCCAGTGCTACCTAAAATTCACGTGTGTCCTAAATTATTTCTTATTTTTTCTCATTAGTTTTATTGGTTTTGTGTGTGCCATCAGAAAGCGGATCAATTGGATAAAAATTTTTGATAACATGTTTTAAATACTTAATAATGTTAAAGCCTATGGGAATGCAACTTAATCGTGAAATGTATACATATTTACAGCTGAAATATTCACGCGCCTCTGTAAAAAAGCGATATTCATTTTAAAATATTTAAAACTGCCTGAGAGGAAATCTACAATTTTCAGATATTAGGTATATTGGCATTATAATATTATACTAGGTACAGTCATTAATTATAACATGAAACCAAAACTCAATCGCTCTATCTGCGTATTTTGTGATAAATCTGCATGATAAATTTGGAGATTTATTTGGTAAATATTTTAGGTTACGTAGAACAAAATGGTGGAAATGAAATACAGCTATGTGAACTGTTATAATTCCAATTTAATGCGGTGAGCGTATATATAGGTTCACATGTGTTCTGTTAGAATGCTGTTATCTATATGAAGTCCCACATTTGTACCACTACAGAGCCAATGTCTATAAATTTATTCTAATGTGAACTTATGTACAGCTTTAAGATGTAGTTCAGGTCAATTGTGTATCATCGTTTAATTCTTTCAATATACTGAAATTTTAGAGATCCGCAATAATAATTATTGTCCGTTAAATCGCCTAGCCCAGGTACTAAGTCAAGTATGAATACCTAAAGTACAAATTTTGTAACAAACTAACAAAAATCACTTTTTGTTTTCGTGTGAGACACACAGTTTGGTGTCAGAGTATTTACACTTACAAAAAACACTACTCTGTTCAAGGAGGTATTTAAAAGAATGTAAACAAACTAGATAAAGAGGGACAACATTATGCCCTGCGATAGACAAGGACAGAAAATAATAGTTGTCACTCAGCCATAGGAACAAACACTGTTTACAATCTTTTAAAGGTGAATATACACCTGTCAGCACCGTAAGCGCCGAGTCGGCAAGTGTAATAGTGTAACCATATTTTGCAGAATTTATCAGATAAATAACTGTTAGTCCTGTTACTTATGTGATAAATAACTGTTATTTCTGATATTTATCTGTTAAAATTCTGTAAAATACGGTTACACTAGCAGACTTGGCGCGTACGGCGCTGACAGCAAATAAGAGTAGTACTTGTGTACAAATAAACTGCTATTGATGTTAATGGACAACACATATAGTCCTTTTAACAGCCTACAGTGCACATGCGAACCATTTAAACACTTCTGTACAGATAGTAAAAAAAGGTTATTTTAATGATCATAAACAAGTCCTACTACAGCTACTAGCTGTATAACAGTCTAAAACAAGTAAAAATAACAGCCTTTGGCTTTATAAATGACCACGTGTGTTCTATTAAAATGCTAGCTCTATATCATCGTACAAGTAGGCCGTTAAACAGCGGTTGCCGTATCTCTACCCTCCTATAATGCTCTTAGTCAGACGGCTGACTAAAGGATAGTTGTTAGAGTATTATAACACCAACAATCGTATAAAAGTATAACTCTACACTCCTATAAGTCCCTTAGACAGGTATAGGTGTTATTAATCGCAATAATGCAGCTTATACATCACGAGTGAACTGTAATAATGCTTCAAGTACACCTGGGAACTAAATGTGTACTCTTAAATGGAGTAAAATGCTATTTGGGATACAAGCATGCCGATAATTTACCTTTATTTGGTAGTCTGTAGTCTGTCTGTCTGTTTGGTAGTGATCATTGTGCCTTACTTTATTGAAGACAAATAAACATTTTCTATTTCTATTTCTACTGAGTAGTAACAGTACAATGTCACTCCAATCCAATGTCTCCAATGTCGCGCAAATTAAAAAGCCATCTCCGGCGAATAAAATAAAATCGCGCGAGGCGCCGAGTTTAGAGCATTATAAGCCGATTGGTTACTAGACCACCAATAGTATCAATAGAACAACCATTAACATATTTGGAGAAAATACAGGCACTGATAATAAATATTTTACATAACATAACATAACATAAACTCACGCCTGTATCCCAGAGGGGTAGGCAGAGACCAGGGAGTGCCACTTGCTACGATCCTGACAGATCACTTTCGCTTCCTCAACATTCATTAGTCGTTGCATGCACGCACGCCGGTTTCGGGTACTTTTTATCTTGCCCTTTGTTAATACATCCTCTATTTGGTCGAAGTATGTCCGTCTGGGTCGTCCCTTACCGGCCCTTCCATCCACATTCGCTCGATATATTTGTTTTGTCAATCTTTCTTCCTTCATCCTCTCCACATGTCCAAACCAACGCAACATTCCTTTCTCAATTCTTGTCACTACATCCTCTTTCAGTCCACAACGTTCTCTAATCACACTATTGCGTATCCTGTCATTCAAAGTAACGCCAGACATACTTCTCAAGGACCTCATTTCTACTGCATTAATCCTACTTTCTTGCTTCTTTTGCCATACCCAAGTCTCGCTAGCATACATAAGTGTTGGGACTAGCACTCCATTATGGATAGCCAATCTAGCTCTTTTGGAGATGTTTTGGCCACTCACAAAGGAGTGCAATGCACCGTTTACACAATTTCCTGCTTTTACTCTTCTTTCTATATCACCTTCACACTTGCCATCCCTGGTAAAGAGGCTCCCCAAATAGACAAATTCTTTCACTTATTTCAAATATTTTATGTTTTACAATATTGGGCATAAGTCATCTGCCCTATGGAACATCGGTAGTAATAAGTTCTACAACCATTCTTCGTGGTTTAGCTCTGATTTGCAGAGCTTGAGCTGCGAATCAGAGCTAAATGGGTTACAATAACCCATATTATGAGCATTTTCGCTCGTAGCCCCGGCTGCCTGAGTGATCTTAAACGATCACGAAGGTTAAGCAACACAGGGCGCGTTCAGTGCATGGATGGGTCGCCGTCTATGCCTAACGCTAGTGGCATTTTTCCGAGCGGTTCCGTGCTTCGCAAGGCACGTTAAGCTGTTGGTGCCGGCTGCCGTCGATAGATGGCAGTCGTTAAGCCAAGTCAGAGGCCTTAGGGCGGCTTGACAACTTCTGACAGTAGACGAGCCACTAGTCTACAAGCCTCCACCAATCCGGACTTGGCCCCCGTGGTGGAGTATGGCCTATACCTTCCTCAGGGAAGAGACCCGTGCCCCTCGGTAGGGACATAATGGGTTGATGATGATGAGCATTTTTATCAGATAGAGCCCATAATTTTTGACGTATATTATATTCTCGCTGTCTTAGTCTGGGAGATGGCATTAGCTCCTCTGCTGCGTATGCTCTGCTACGATTTCTCTTTAGTAAAATATGATCATAGAGAAATCTTCCGAACATTCTGTTGCAGCAAGGTGCTGCTATTTGGCCAATCGCCAACAATTTGCATGGACATTAACAGCACGTGCCGGAGTCTAATAATCAATTACAAAATTGGCAATTATCTTTATAAATTGATTGTATTTAAACCAAATTAAAAGGCCAGCTGTAAGGCACTTACCTATTTAAACTTATATTACTATATTGTCTAATATATGGTGGTTATATTTGGTGCTCTTTGGTGCCGTAATTTTAGCGTGAATTACTCGTAGCTGGTGTACTATGACAATTCGATGCACATCGCAAAGTCAATTATTCTGCAGATTAACAAGTAGGAAGACTCATCTGCGCAATGAACATCGAATCTTCATACTAAACTATGAATTGTAGTTTTATGATACGCGGTTCAAAACTTCATCAAATCAGTTCAAAGTGTTTTAAAATAACACAGAAACTGTGACTTAATGAACCTTACAAGTAAAACTAGGTGTCCTTTTCAACATCTACCTAATTTTGGAAAAGAAATGAAGAAAAATCTCCAAACTTCAAAATTCGCATTTTCAAACCTGTCCATTTAAGAAGCTTTTAATTACATTATTTTACAATTCGGTATTTGACACAATCAACAATAAATTATTTCATATGCTCGGAAAATGTATCTCTTTCAATTACTAGTTATTACAATTTTGAAATAGATTAAACATAAAAAGAGTGCTCTGAAATGTGACGTCATGAACCAGTATTTTCATACAAAATTCCGTTTTAAAAGTAACTCATTTGATATTTTGTCAAATAGGTACCCAATTCATAGCAGACAATTTTTTATGAGTCAGCTATAATATTGCTGGCTTGAAATTCTACAAATTCGTGCAAAAAAAAAAGAAAATCATCATAACCTGCACCGAAAAAAGCTTTGTGAAAAGGTTATGATCTGAATCACTGATATTGACACTGGCTGGTTTGGTTATACGTCGGATAGAATTTAAAAAAAGTGATTGAAGTTGTGATTCATTTGTTTTGCTTTAAAGCAGTCTTTCTGTCCTAGTTGCAACATTAATTGATAAAATTAAATTGTGCATTGGTACCTATCTATTTAGTCATAGTTTAGTCATCTAGCTATTTAGTCATTTAGTCTGTGTTGTGCGCTTTTGTGTAATTTTGGTCCGCTACGTACTTATTACCTATGTACCTAACTACCTAAAATTACGAATAAAAAATCCATAAATATCTATATTATACAGTATAATGTAAACAAATTTTTATGAACTGTTGCATAATAATCTGTAATCCATCTCTGATAAATAATATTTTATTGCTGTGATCCATACTGAGAGAATACAAACTAGGATTCATTTTGGTTTTTTCTTATATGCATACTAAAATTGCATACTGAATCGATTAGATACCTATATAAAAAGTAATTGTTTTATTGTTTTATAGCTTAAGTTATGATCGTTACGGAATACAATCCAATTTCAGAGATTATAATATTAGTCTTAGATCGAGTTGAACCACTTTCTTAAATATGGCATAAACAGCATTTAACTAAAATTTTTCATACAAAAGTTGATTTAAATGGCGACTTAAGTGATATTTAAGAAGTGCTGCAAGCCAGCTTTAGTCTAATTTCTTCAAAAGTTGAACCTCCTTGCGCATTATTTCCTTAACTCGCGCCGCACATGGTTCGAGCGAATATCCATGCTGGTGATTCTGCTCAACTGCGTGACCCTCGGCATGTACCAGCCCTGCGTGGACGATCAGTGCATCACTAACCGCTGCAAGATTTTACAGGTAGGTACCTACACTACAAAAAACATGACATAAACTCACGCCTGTATGCCGGAGGGGTAGGTAGAGACCAGGGAGACCAGTTGTACACTACAACTGGTTGGAAATATCTAGGCACCCCGGAGGAACGTCCCACGTCACACTTCACCCTCGATCTCGACCGTGACGGGCGAGTCCTGGGGTGAAGTGCGACCCGGGACGTTCAACTCTACCAACAGTAACTATTAATGATTCTCGTCGCCGTTGTGGTTTTATGTGAAAACAGCCATACTCGCTCAGCAAAGCTTTAGGTTGTTGTAAAGAGGACAGCACAGCACAGTACAGCACAGTGTACAGCACCCTAGCACTATGTACCTACTTTCTATTCCAATCTTATTTACTTAAATATTTATAGTAGAAGGGTATAGGGAGGCCTTTGCCCTGCATTGGGACAATTTGTTAGCTACAAAAAAGGGGCCTTTAAGTCGTGAGATGGTAGACGCGGTGTGTCCAAGCAATCACATCAGCACTTTGCAGCTGTATAGCTGATTGCTATTTTGCACGGTATAGCCGGACCACGCTGGGAACTTGAAAGGTTGCGAGCGCAATGATAAAAAAGAAAATAGTCCGTTACAACGTTAAAAATCACAAGACAAGTGCAGAAAAGCACACCCGTTGGGCTGTGAGTTGTCGCCTAGTAGTCTCTAACTTCATATTTTTAAGGATTTTTTGTAAAATTGTGGTACCCACATCGCCGGCAGGTCGTAATGTAGATGCACCGTGTCGCGCTGACTTGCGTTTTCCCTTTATGGTGGAACAGACAGGGCAGCGTTGTCACTCAATCTTCTGTGCCTGGTCTACATGCTTGTAATAATATTACTAATTATGTAACATAATATGGGGTCCCCTTCAAATGTCCGACAGTTATTAAACCAATTTTCAGATAACAAGCAACGTAATGCAAATGTATCATTTCACAACTCGACATTCCATTTAAAAATGTTTTACAATACTTACGTTTCATAAAGTAATTCTTTCTTATAACGTCATTTGGCAACAGAACATTAGCTAAGTTTTCTTAACACATAATGCATTAAATCGGCAAAGTTCCACTAATATGATTTAAGATATACAGTTCACGTAAATCAGAAAATAGGGCACGAGGGGTGCAAGGGGGCCCGGGGGGCAAAGCCCCCGCATTAAAAAAATCATGCTCACCCGAGAACAGTAGGTTAGGTTAGGTCAGGCTTGTGATCTCGCTACGCGGAGCGAGCGAAGCGAGTGGAGCTCTCTATTCGTTATCAATAAATGCTTCTGACAAAACAAAATTAGTTTGTTATAGGTTATCTGTAAAATGTTGACATGTATGTTTGTCTTTTAAATATATAATAAACAATGCATTTTCAAAATTACTGCATATTAAATGAACCTTTGTAGTTTGAAGTCATTGTCAAAACAGTAGTTTGTAAAACGAAACATTATAAAAACCTATTTAGAGTCTAAAAACGAAACAATGAAACGTTGACAAATTTTGCTTGTGAAGAGATATTTTTATTATGAATTGTAGGTAAAACATCGTAGACCCCATAATATGATAGAAATTATAAGTCGCATTGTTTCAGGTATTCGACGACATAATCTTCGCGTTCTTTACGCTGGAGATGTCAATAAAGATGGTTGCGATGGGCATTTACGGACACAGCACTTACTTGGCCGACTCCTGGAACAGGTTGGACTTCTTCATCGTCTTGGCTGGGTTAGTTTCATTTTACTACTTATATGCAACTGGGGAATGTAAACATGCCTAAATGAAGCCACATATCCTGCTCGTATTTTTCGTCAAACGGTGCAGTAAATGGGTTGTCTACAAACGCATTGGTATTGGTGTACAAAGCACATATACTTGTTTTTATAATGGAGAAATCAGTTGTCAGTTGATTTGTTTGAACTTTTGGAAAACAGTACAACATCACTGTAGTTACGTGTTACTCACGTTGGTCTCGACTTTGCAACTATTTAAATCTGGCCCACAGATTATTGATACTAAAACTATTGTTATGGTATGTAATAGAATTGATTAATTAGATTAATACTCTTTATTGCACACCATACATTATAAAGATACATGAAAAATCTTAAATATCTAAGTTACATACTATACAACCGTAATATCTGTGGATCATCAACCATTTTTCGCTTTTCCGTGAAGAACGAAAGAAGTTCAATATCTGAGTACAGCCACGCCCATTTATTGCAACGTTTTGTGAATTGTATTCTTGGAGGAGCTGTAGTTATTTTAGATACGCCTAATCCTCAGTACCCCAACGTATCATGTGATCAGCTATGAATCTTAGGAGTACGCTAGACCCTTTAAATCTCATACAAACGTAATTATACTGACGAATAGAATTTAACACACTGTATAGGCTGTAAGTACAGCAGAGAATAAAGATTTATTAACAAACGGTGCTCCCTTCTTATTAAATTCGATTCATACTATAAATTATAGTGAAAAAAGGTCCCTAGATATGCTTATACATAAAACCAACGTCAAGTGTTTTAGACCGGCAGAATGGTGTTATTATAAAGCCATTGCTAACAAAAAATTATAGTTCGGTTAATGCAGGAAAGGGACAGAATAACTATTTGCCTCTCGCTCACACGTAATAGACGGAAATATTATATGAGCGAGAGGCAAAAAGTTGTTTAATCCCTTTCTCCAATTAAAAGAGTACCTAACATATTTAACCCGTCTATAATATTATAAGAAACAATCAGGTTTTTTTCCAAAAATCAACATACGAGGATAACAAGAAAACTATCTGTTACATAGAATAGTTTTTTTTTTATTATAATTGAATACATGACCTCTCAGATCAAACAAGCTCAGATCTCAGATCGCTAATAAATAAATTGAAACAAATAAATGTACCAAAAGAACTAGTTACCGCATCACCGCATCTTGACTTTTTACAAATTTTACACAGTTATTAAACGGCAAAGTGTTTATCATTAAAAACGAACGAGAATAGGGCGGTGGAAACTATAGCAATGGACGAAGGCTCTCTTTGCGTAACTAAGCAATATTTCTATCATCATTCCTGCGAATTGCTCTCAAGCAACGCAAAAAAGATCGAGCCGGTCCTTGATTTAATCCATCGATACGCGGGAAAAACGTGAAATGAATTTGAAAGAAGTTGGTGCCCGCCATTTCGAGAAAATGTAATTTTATTAAGCACTGCCGCTGCCCGTGGCTTCGGTGGCGTGGAAATACGAGAGAAAGGAAAATACTAGACCTATCGACCCAACATAGAAACGCCAAGCTCGTTCTGAACCACACACTACACCTAATGACATAATCACATACCAAATACCCTTTGATTAAACCAGCAGCAGCACTTAATGAGACGAACGTGCGCACTTACAGGGATTTGACAAACCAGTGCATTATGGGCTTTGTTTATATATGATAAGACCTGATGCATTGTACAGTGCGTATATACTTTTAAACACGCCCAGGCTCATATAATACCAATTTGTACTCCCTTTGGCATTGAAAAACATTTTCAACCCAGCACCTCTAAGAAATAAGAGCTGAGTGCCTTTGTAGATACAGTTGACAGCTGATCATTGAAATAGCGCCCTTATAGTCACAGTATAACGGTATTATTTATAAAAACATAATTACTTTAAGACATCCTTAGAGAGAGAGTTTAAATAATCTGTGATTACGTCTTTCCCTTTACCAAAGACTATTTAAACAGGCTCTTAGGGGTACAGTGCTTTCATAAAACCGGCCAAGTGCGAGATGGACTCGCGCACGAAGGGTTCCGTACCATTATCTATACAACATTTATTGATATCGAGCACAAAACGGCAAAAAAAAATCACATTGGTCGTGTGGGAGCCCCACTTAAATATTTATTTTATTCAGTTTTTAGTATTTTTGTTACAGCGGCAACAAAAATACATCGTCTGTGAAAATTTCAACTTTCTAGCCATCACCGTCGTTCGTCAGTTACAGCCTGGTGACAAACAGACGGACAGTGGATTCTTAGTAATAGGGTCACTTGCCCTTTGGGTGCGGAACCCTAAAAACACGTTTAAGTAAAAAAAAGTTTACTATATTGAAAAGCCTACTACTCAAGCTGGCGTTTTTTTTATTGCAGGGCACTGGAGTACGCTCTGAACGTGGAGAATATCAACCTTTCTGCGATCAGAACGATCCGC
Organism: Yponomeuta evonymella; assembly: GCA_963969515.1. Taxonomy (NCBI): domain Eukaryota; kingdom Metazoa; phylum Arthropoda; class Insecta; order Lepidoptera; family Yponomeutidae; genus Yponomeuta; species Yponomeuta evonymella. Next base: position 6,535,651 of record OZ018354.1, read on the forward strand.
GTGCTGCGACCCCTGAGAGCTATCAACCGGATACCGAGTAAGTAGAGAATGCCCTGCCCCCCTATTATGTAACTGTTTACTGCGTTGGGTTGTCCATCTTAACGTTTCTGAGGTCTTAAAATATGTACCTATTGATAGCTGGGCCCTTATTATGAAACAGCGATAATGTTCGGAAGGGTCGTCAACGTCGCACTTGAGCCCGACAATTCACTCGAATCTAGCGACAAATACGGTTCTTTTTTTAATATTTTCGAAATTTCATACCACTGAGTAATGAACGCTAGAAATGCATGGCTCTTTGTAAGCCCAATGACGTCATATCATACCGGAAAGAATTTTCTTCGAGAATTTTCTCGCTTGACGAGACCTTATACTTGTACATTGATTAATGATGTTTCGTTCAATTAATTCTGCTCAGTTATTTAATTCAATCCACATAATATTGTGTTTACTGTAAACTATTTCAATAAAGATAAGTTACATCTTTTTAATTTCAAGTTCTCGTCGTGCGAGAACAATTTCCTCCGCCCATCTCTATTTGTATGAATGTATGATGCTTCTTTACGGTTGACGTTAAGTGAAATTGAGTATTGACAAGAGTGTCAATCGAAGTAATGAAAAAAAAACAAAATTTCAAACGTCACCTGATTGTTAGTAAGAACTTCATAAAAAAAATGTAAACCAAAAATCCTGACTCCCAAAAAGTCTTAAACATAGCCTAAATGAGTCCATTTAATCTAAAATCCCAGAAGCTGGGCCAAACTTACCTACAAGAACCGCAACGAGAGGTCTCTGATGCTTAAGATTTAATGGACTCAATTAGGCCTTTTCTAACAGATTTAGCTGCTGCTCATCAAATGTCATATTACGCAATAGATGCTGGAACGTTGCTAAAAGTTTTCTCAACACTGACGTCAAACACCCAAAACATTGCTACGATCGTTTTCAGTACCGACTGTGTAAATGCTTTTAAGGAGTCAGAATTGTTTTTCTTAACTGGGCTAATTTAAAGCTAAACAAATAGTTGCTCGCGGCCATCTCGCGCTTTCTCTCCTAGATCCGTCGTAAAAGTCCAGCAAAAAAAGGATGTTAGACAAATTGCTTGTTCAAAAATAACAGCTCCTATAGCTGTTATTTAAAGCAGGAAATGTAACATAGAAACACATCCAAACTAAGGTCGAACCCCCAACCTTTAAGTTGGCAAACGAAAGACTTAGAAGTCATAAGTCTTTCACTAAAACCAATAAAGTTTGTGTTTATTTGTAGTACTTACACACATCTACGGTTATACAGTTCCGAGGCTTTGCCTAACAAAACATTTCCTTCTGAGCAGCACAAAGTAAAAATCGAAGTTCATTTCAGCATTGTAAACAATTTTCTAAATAAAACCCAAACGGCTCTCCACTTATGGCGGGACCGGCGTACAATCGACCTTACTTCATTGGATATAGACTCCAGATTGGCCTGGTGGAGTTTTTATCTAGGGAAAGCAATGTAGAGGCTCTACGGAGCGAGGAGGGTGGATCGATAAGCAGCAACAAGTGAGCGCGGAGGCCGCAAACGTTGTCGTCAGGAAACGGTCCTTGTAGGTAGCTCCTGCAGATTTCCCGGGGAGGTGTGATAAATACGGGCAGAAGTACAACAAGCAGAAAAAACACTATCGATAAATAAAAACGGAGAATTCAACATTTTCACGATTTTTATAAAAAAAAAGCGCTGGTAGTGTAGGTAACGGTAGGTCGCTGGCCTCGCATTTGAGAGTTCGTGGGTTCGAATCCCCGGACGTAACCTCCGAAGACACGTATTAAAAATAGGTATATCTATGGTTGCGGCCTAGATGAGCACTTAGCGAAAGCGCTATTTTTTATGTAACTAATCTAGTAATAATAAAGAAAAAAATAAAATTGACATTAAAAGGTTCAATCATAATGCACGTTCGGCGCGAACAAATATTGTTACTTTTGAATAAAATATACTCTTAATATTGTAAAGTTACATTATTATTGCTCTCTCCGAAAAGTCTCCTTTAGAATATAGGTTTCATTTAACTCCAGGCGAGACTCATATGTTATTGAGGTTTTTAAGGTGAAAAAAAAAATGGGGGGCGCTACATAGTAACTGATTTTCAAAATGGGCGTTAGACGAAATAAGTTTGGGAACCTCTGATCTACACTTATATTATAAGTAAAGTTAATAACCTTATATGTTTGTAAGTTTTCTAATTATATGAGTAATTGAACAATAATAAAATTCATCTGATTTTCTGCTGTGTCCAAAAAACTGACACAGCCGAAAATTATCTAAATTATAATTGTTAAATGGTTTCCAATAATTAATATAAATTATAGTAAGATTTAACAATATAGCACTGTTCATTTAAGAAAGGGACTGGACGACCATTATATATACATAGATGGCAATATTGTATGAGTGAGAGGCAAATAGGCTGGGTTCTCCGACATTACCTACCGCTAAATCAGGTGCTTCAAATAAATTTTACTCTCTAATGGTAAGTATAATATTTAAAATCTGAAAAAAATATGTGTTACTTTTTAATGTCCTATCTAGGGCAAAAATTATATTAATAATAAGTATTTATTTGCTTCAAACAAGATTCATATTTGGTTAGTACATTTTAAACTTATACTCGTATTTATGTTAGTAGCGTCTATAGCTAGAACGACGATTAAGAGGATTTGTATTTCTCTAATTTCAAAAATTTTCCCCCAACTTTTCGCTCGCGCAGCGTAATAAGTTCCATACAAATCCGTGTGCTTGGAGAACCCAGCCTTAATCCAATATATAAAAATCTCGTGTTTGATATCGAACTCCTCCGGAACGGCTTCATCGATTTTCGTGACTTTTTTGGCTGTATTTGGTAGGTCTGACAATAGGTCGTAGGCTAATCGATATCGCAAAACAACATTTAATTTTGCCGAGTCAGCTAGTAATTGCATAAAAATATTTTAGTGTTGCAACAAAATTCATATTTACATATTTACAATAGATATTATCTATGTATAAAATGTTTTAAAGTAAGACATTTTGTTCAGATCCATTTGCGTGTACAGCCAAATTCACTCCGTCGAAACCAAATCTCCCCTTTTTTTTATTTGGTGCTTACATGTTCCCCTTTTACACGCTTAGAACCTCAATTCTTAATTGCACAAGTTGGGAATACAAACGGATTACCCACGAAACATAGAAATAGTGGTTTTCTACGGTGGTTAATTATGTTTCATTAGACCTGAGTTGGCCTCAGTTTGAACGAGCTTAGATTGAGAATAGATAAATGTAAGCTGCTAAATTTAAGCTGTAGGCTTATTAATATTTTTCATTACAAAATAGACAAAATTAATCATTATTCCTTTTTTTACTGAATTTAATGGATCAGTACTCAAGTGAAATAAAGCCACTTAGTCGTTTATGGAGTATTTTGTTTATAGCCTATATTTTTTAATAATAGGTACGATGTTTTAGCAACTATAACTTCAGAAACTGAACATGAACTCAACCAAAAGTTATGGAGTTCCTCGACTATTTGCTTTAATTGGTTTCCGTGAAAGAACACCTGAGCCAATCTCAAACTCAGGCGAACTTACAAATCGTAACTCGAGTTATTAATATACAGTTCTCCCTTAACAAATGAGAATTATCCGATATCTTGCAATCTTCACTTTATGAGTCAATAATAGTTATTAATTTTTTTTTTTTATAACTCAGGTTTCTCGCCAATTCTAAACTCAAAGTTAAGGCTGCAAATGCTGCATAAAAACGCTAGTCCATACAAATTAAACTATATTGTTTCCTCTCATCGACACTATCAAGGTGCGCCAGGCCAAGTATTCGGCCGTCCACACTGTATATAAAAAATAAAATAAACTAAGCCATTCAAGCACATTTCGACCCCCTCTGTCTTTAAAGCCAGTTGTCACATGACTGCAAATCTGTGAAAGGTATTCTAAATTTCATACTTCCAGCTAGAGTTCTTTCATTCCATTTCATTTCATTTTCCAGCCAGCTAGAAAATGCTTATGGCATTAAGTCCGTCGTATTGTTCATTAGGCTTTGTACAATAAAAGTGTTAAATAATAATAGGAGTTTAGAAGATGTGAAGATTGAAAAGTTACACAATATTTCCTTGTTTATTACAACACTGCTAATTCCGCGACGACACGTCACTTGGCAAGTTCTTATGTATGAAGTTTTTTTTGCACGAGAATTTGGCCAGTTATCTTTTAAATTTATGTTTTGGTGGGATTTTCCTTTTCCCTGCTTGACAGTGATGACAAATCGTAGTAAAGAGAACTGAAGAAATTTCAGCGATTTCAATTACCGATAATATCCACATAGGTACAGATGCAAAGAACGAACTATGGGAATAGTAGTATAGTGGCTGAAGGAGCCCACATGTATAACAAATTACCAAAAGATATCAAGGAATCTAAATGAGAATATTCTTTTTGCTGCACTAACCCGTGCTGAGGACAATTTTAAAAAACCTACTTAGAGGCTAAAAATTCCACCCATGCCGGGACTTGAACCCGCGACCTCTGGCTAACCATGCCTCTAAATAGGTTTTCAAGACGACTGAGAAGTCACATTTTGAAACCTTAGAACTTTCCGCTGCCTTTGTTTTTAGTGTGCACTCACACTTGCCTTCAACTCCTTTCTTTTAACTCTCAACAGTGTGAACGCAATCTTATGTTCGTTTTTATGGCACTCTTTTATTATTAAACTATCAAACACAAAAAAAAATCTCATGTACCCACTTCTGCTTACTTTTAAGAATTATACGCGAATTGCCGCGGCGCGTTACCTTATATAATAACTACTAACAATAGTACATTACGATACTAGTGCGAAAAGTAGGAAATTCGCAACGAGTGGCGATAAATTAAAACACGACCGAAGGGAGTGTTTTATATCGACACGAGTTACGAATTACCTATTCGCACGTGTATCGTACAACGTTTTATAGTACATATGGCCCTTTGAAGTTTCGACATAGGCACGTAAAGTGCTCATTATCGCACTAGTGCGGTAATGTAGCACCATATGTACTATAAACATAATTATTGTTTCTCAAGTAATGTTATCAAGAAATACATTTCTTAAATCACAATTTGTAGCCAGTCACGTGTAGAGATAGGCCGTAGACAATGTTCTTTTTTTACTTAAGTGTTTTTTTTTATATTTACTTTGGCCAACTGTCAGCTGTTAACAGATTGTTAACGGAGTAAATGAGGGCCAGTAGTATTATCTTTCTATCTATCAAATGTTACCATATTAGGTGCAGAGATCATTCTTTGAAATGTGAGTTGAAACCGCGAGCTTTATTGGTCCGTGTCTGTATAACTAATCGATTTGTCGAGCAACAAGTACCCCATCAGCGCTCACACGCGTGGAGCCCGTTAATTAAACACGCTGCGAACACACGGCTTAATTAAAATTATTGCCGTCACAGGTGATTTAAATAACAACATAAGCTGCAGCAATAAAACTGAAGAGAAGATGAAAACCCCAAGACGCGCTCGAGCGCACTCGCTTGTCAACACAGCGTTTCGCACAAAAATAATATTCTCGTTTATTTCCCGCAGCACAATAGACCGGAGAATCAAAACCACCACGTAATCGCGATATTCCACTAGAGAAAATTGTCACGGACAATGGTCGGACGTTGTTCGTACAAAAGACCAACCGGCGTCTGTGTTCCCAACCTCATCTGGCGCAGTATCTGGGCCAGTGCAACACTGCGCCACAAATTAAATCGAACCGGCGGTTAGGGGCAACATCAGCACTAATATGCCCACCGCAATTTATGACGCCCACTGTGCGATGACTTGTTTTTATTTCGTTACGGTCGTTTACGTCTCCGCGACTGAAGTGAGCGGTACTGTGAGAAGTCACCACAATGAAGAAGTCACCAGAGAAGCCACCTCAAGAACTTGTAGGTTCACTCAAGTCCAACTATCTCTTAAGTTAAGTTGTAGGGCAACCTTTTGCTAATTATTATTAATTTAAGTACAGCACCTGTTGTTTTAGCGTCATCTTTTCAATGTTTATATTATATATTTCTCAGTGTGAAGGTCTAAGGATGCAGTACCTACTTTACGTTTTATTTGTATCTGTTTGTTTTCAAATGTTTAATTGTATCTCTTTCTTCATCTTCTAATAAAATAAAATAAAATGGGGAAGTTGCCTCAAACTGAAATTGGAGTGACATAGAAAACTTCAAATAAACTTAATATAATTGTAAAAATATTTTTTCGGGCTTTCAAAAGACGTCGAAAAGACTTAACTAGAAGAATCAAATTTCTGTAATAATTAAAAAAACTTTTTAGATTTCATTATTTTATTAAATTCTAAACATTTACTGAAAACATTATTTTACGAGATAATACAAACATTGATAAACGCTTCAAACACTAGAAGGAACGCCTTTGCAGCAGACGCAGGTTGTGATGTCATTGTTTGAGCCCGATTTGTTTGGCGTGTTTTTGTACCAAGTGGCTAGACTTACTTTTCGACAGGTTATGTTATGAAAAGTATAGTAAAGAATAAAAAAAACTACTATGACTCCAAAAGCACCCCGGGCAACAATGCTGATTGCCAAATCCCTACACTATGATGACTAATCTCGTTTGCTATCGATCCGCTATAAAATTCTATTCTGAAATAGAGCCAGAGTTCTTACCTCAATGACTTTTGATTTAGTTAAGAACACTGCTAAATGGAGAAGAACAAATAAGGTAATATTCTTTATGTTGCACTAACCCGTGCTGAGGACAATTTTAAAGACCTATTTAGAGGATAAAAATTCCATTCATGCTGGTACTTGAACCCGCGACCGCCGCGAGGTTTTTAAAATTGTCCTCGGCACGGGTTAGTGCAACAAAAACAACATAATCATGTAGGTACAACGATATCGTTCCGATGTAAAAACCTAACTGCAAAGTGGGTTGCTCGGGGCTGCAAGTGATGTAAATCGCTTGGGCCAGATGTCGCTGCCTGTACGTAATACAGATAAGTTTGTAAAGAGGCTCGAAATTTCACTGATGCCTTCACTTGCCCATTAGCTCAGTTGGGAGAGCGCTGGCACGGTTAGCCAGAGGTCGCGGGATCAAGTCCCGGCATGGGTGGAATTTTTAGCCTCTAAATAGATTTTTTTCCAAATAAGGTAGCCGTCGCTGATCATGTATAATTTGTCCACATTTGACAATAATTACATTTTATTTATGATATTCACGTAACCGAAGTCAATAAGAACTATCGTCATACAATATGGTTCAATAACGTTCAATTAAGGAATTGAGTGCGAGGGTTTTACACAGAAAAGCCACACAAGGAACGGGATATAAAGTTGACGTTTGCAAATGGAAATTATGATTTACGGGCTATGTAATACGGGCACGTGAAGTTGTGGCCGTATGTGTTATTAAATAATTAGAGCGTCAGGCTTTCGTTGGTGAGAATGTATAGATTTATCTTAATTTTACTGACGACTTCATAATGTTCATTCCGTGAATTTGAAATATGAGTCACTTTCTCTGTTAACATTCTTCCAGCTTCTTTTTAATTTGATTACGCCATAGTCTGCGTCGCTGAGTTGAGAATTCCTCGCATATTCAAGTTTCTTTGCGGAAAAGACTTTCAGTCTATTTTCAGTAGTTCCCAGACAGGATCCATGACAGCATGTCCGCTTCTAAGTAAAATGGGCAAACGTCGGTGTAACAGCTTTTCTTGGACAAACTTCGTTTAAACCTGGAAGAAGAAACAATTTCCACGTTGTTTTTTATACAAAAGCTGTCGAAAGAATGCGCCGTAATAAAGATACCGCAAACCACTGGAATAGAACACCAATTAAATTCACCATTCGCTCTCGTAAAACTATTTGGAGGTCTCTTTTGAATCAGCAACAAACGAGAGTCCACAAAGCGGAGCGGATTATACAATAGTGGCGGGCGTGGATTTAATTTTATATCTGATGAATGCAATATTCGATTCGTTTGTTGGATTTGTAAAATCGTACACATCTGCTGCGCACTGAAACCTATGCAAAAATTATTGATGTACTGACTGATGTCATTTTTACTATTTTCGCAAAAATTACGAATCCGTGGTAGAGACGCGTGGGCTGATTAATCTCTCCTTAAAGGGCTCCAGGTAGCTCAATGAAAAAAATCATATCTTCTTTTAGAATACGTTTTTGCTTAAATGTGAACAACATAGATTTTAATAGCTATTTTTAAAACATAGGAGCAAACTTAGGACTTTGGTGCATTATAAAAGAAGATAGTCATGATTTTCTCCGTTAGTGGAGCTACTTAGCACCGGGTCGCACCTTAATAGATTTACATAATGTCTACATAATTCAAACCTAAATCCTTAAAAAACCGGGGTTTTCGGGATCTCAAAAAATGTTAAAAAAATTACTCTAATAATAAAAAACTTATTAGATTTAGTTTATTCATTGAATCCTAAACGTTTTCTTATAAGGGTGTATATGAATAAAAACATTATTTTATTGACTATATTGACTTTTCAACAGGTTTTATTATAAAAAAGGATCAGTGGAAGAGAAAAAAAGCCACGTTTATTCTTTTAACATGGTCTATCCGATTACATTAAAATATTTTTAGTGCAAGTTTTCCATTATTTAATTTTTACGTGTGTGCTTTTGTGGCAATCTAAATAAATCTAAAATGCTTTTAAATAAATTACTCACTAAACTGTCATCATTGCTTTATAGTATAAGTGATTATTGTGCCTTACTATATTGAAGACAAATAAACATTTTCTATTTCTATTTCTAAATGTATTTTTTCTTCTTTATTTACTTATTTATTTGAGGAGAAAAAACCGAATCTACAAACTTATAGGATAAAAAATATTAGAGTCAATATAGTACATTTTGCCAATTCCTCAGCATTTCCCACAGATAGGTAATAATATTTTATTTACACAAAAAAAAACATTTGCCAACAAGTCATGTAAGTGTAAACCAACACCTAAACTGAAAATGTGTTCCAAGCCTCCGTACTGCTTTAGGACGTAATAGATTTTACGGGGCTGCGAAGATGATGGATATATTAATCTCCTTGAGTACACTTCCCAAGTTTGACTTAAATGTAGAGACTCATAAAAGGGAAACCTGAAGTGTGCTTCGAATATACTTCTTCATAATAAAAGTTGGTCGTATTGACAGGTTAACCCCTCGATTTTCCAATAAAGAAATGTAGATACCTATGTGGGTATTTTGATACACCCTGTACCATTGACGTTTTAGTCACCAGCTACTTATTTCTAGACATTATACCTCTTGTTTCTCATACACTAACAAGCTGTTAACAGTATTAGATTAACATCTACTGTAAACAGTTGTCTAAAGTGCAATGAAAAGAAACAACTGACAGTTGTCAAAAGTTAATTAACAGACTCTTAGTGTACCAGAAACCGGGGGTACGTATAATTCAGATTCAAGTTTTAAAAGTTAATATTGATTACACACACTTGGTTGGATTTTTTAATTAAAATATGTCATTACAGATAACCTGTCAGGCTATGATGACAGGCGGAGACTTGGCTGTTATCTCCACTTATATTCTTACGCTGATTTTATGTCCCTTTCTAGCCTATGGAACTTTAGAAATAGGCAAAAGTAGAGTGTACGCCTTCTATCTTACAGCGCCTCTAATATGTAAGTCTCGGATGTGTTGAGTTATACGTCTAAACGTTTCCAAAATATCAAAATAGGTACGTAGGTACGTATTTGACAGCTGATTTTACGGATTTTTTTTTTTACGCCAGAGCCGCAGCGCAGGTCAGACTCTCCCAACAACATTCCAAGTGCATCCGGAATTTAAATAAATTTAAAAAAAAACCTTTTTTGCACAATAAAAAACATTTGTACATAGGCGAGCTTAACACTAATAATGTCCTGAAGCCTCGCTTTTCTTTCCTCAGGTATGAGAATCCTTGTGATGCTACTGCTAGACACTCTACCGATGTTGGGCAACGTCTTGTTGCTGTGTTTCTTCGTATTTTTCATCTTCGGCATCGTCGGCGTTCAGCTCTGGGAAGGGATTCTACGGCAACGGTGCGAGTTGGTCCTCCCGCCAAACATTGTCCGACCTAAGTACGTATATAGTGAATTTTTTATCTCATTTATTGAGTGAGTATAACACGTGACAATCAGGGCCGCCTTTCATAAAACGACAATTCATAGTTTATTATGACAATTCATAATAAACTATGCTACTAATGGGCTACATCATTGCGCGCATTGTACATCATTGCGTTGCCCATTAGTAAAATTAGTCTTCCTACTTGTTAATCTGTATTAATTGGCTCAACATCGAGCATATGAAATCGTGATTGTTCTATGAAATGAGGCCCAGTAATTAGAATGTCCAGCACAAATTTATGGTTCTGGCTTAACTTGAATCCATGGAAATACGAGTATCTGAAGTGTTCACACACCTAAGCGCTTGATATCGCTAGTCCGTAGTGGCCACGCGTGGTGATTAAGCCCATCCTCTCCCTCTGTAAAAAAGCCTATGTCCTGCAGTGGGACGCACACCTGCAGGGTTATTTCTAAAATGCGCAATACCATGTTAATAACTTTAGTTCCTCCACTTTTTAATTTGTTTTGTTTCACTTTTAATTTTGAAAAAGAAAACCGCGGTTTTATTTTTTGCTTTGTGGCGTTGTTCGACAGAAACGCTTCAAACCGTTCTGTGTGGGACAATGGTTATAGAAATGGAAAAATTAAAACTTAACGAAATTATGTAAGCCCTGATATTGCAAATAATATGAACCTGAGGAAAACCTCACAGAAGAAAAATTGCTGTAAAACACAAACTCTAATTGGGGTGTTTCAGGAATTGTGAATTTTGGAAACGACCCTGTACAGCCCTGGTTTTCCTATTGAGTTCATGATGATTGATGATGGTTGAAAGAGGCATCTAAAGTATTGGGTGTAATTTGAGACATAAGATAGAGACCGTACCTAATGGCACATTAAGCTGCTTTCCCCCGGCATACACATTCTTACTTATGTACTTACTTACTGCGCTGGCTCAGCGACCCGAAGTAAGTCTTGGCCTCCGACATAAGAAGCCGCCACTTTTCTCTGTCCTGCGCGGTCTCTTGCCTGTCGCCTGCCTGAAGCTCACGCAGGTCCTTGGCCATTTTATCCTTCCAGCGATATCTTTGGCTGCGTGGTAGCCCCTCTTCGCCGCGCAATCCTCACCCATCCACAGTCCACATCCCATACACATTCTAATGTATTTATTTTATTGCAAAATAATTAGTATACATTTGACAAATATGGACAGAGGCATCTCGGAGGAGTATGAGGAGTTTCGGTTATTTTAAACATGTTTAAATTATTATATACACCTAGTTTTTGATAGAGCAACATGGTATAAGGAGTTTATGTCAATTAAATAATCCACGTTATCTATTAATTGTAAAACAAAAAAATGTTTTATATTTTTTATTTAATTTTCTTTAACGAAAATTAAAATAAAAATATAGTAAAAATATATCTAAAAGATCTTTGATTTTACTTTCTAGCACCGCTTACATCACTTTGTCAAAAGTACATTTATTTTATTTTACAATCATTGAATTCGCCACCGATTATTTTGTACTTTATTATATTGTTCAAGGTTCAAATGTAATTCCTGGTGATATTACAAAAAAAAACATATTCTATCTGTCTATCTAAAAGTAAGAATGTGCGACCGAGAGAGATGCCAGACCTAAAAGCAGCCTTAAGAGGAAGAGGGATTAAACGCTAGTCCTAATTATACACCACCCGATACAATTGTTCATGGGCAGTGTTGATACCTGCCTGATGAACAGTTTTATATCGGAATCAGTTTCTTAATCTGAATTTAATAAGTACAATCGAATGAGCCGGAACCTCTCACCAACTGTACAAGTTCTGCTGTTTGAGGCTACCCATTCCGTAACCATGGCGTAAATTTTCTTAGATACTTTCCTTGCTCTCTCTAAGCTATAAACGTACACAGTTTATTGTCGCCAACTCATGTCTCAAGGTACTATCGAAAGACTAAAAAGGCAGATCACCAGCACGTCAATGCAGGAATAGGTTTGGAATTCCTTGTTTGCAGCTCACTGAAAATTCGGTCACAATTCTCATTGACTTGTTTGTGGTTCCTTTGATCGTCAATTGTTTTTATGTGGTTGCAGAATGTGATCGATATTGCGAGGTGTTTTGAAGTTTGTATGAAAGTAAGACGAAGAAGCGAAATCGAGGCCCGGTTTAATTATTGTCTTCGCATGCCATCACATCAAAGCCCGCTACATCGCAAGTTTAAGATTACAGCGATAATGAAAAACTAAGTTATTTGACATGATGTCGCACTTAGTTGACTCACTTCAGCGCTTTCGGAACGATGCGTTCTATGGAGAAGTAATTTAATTAATTAGTTCTCGATTCCCAAGTAGTTCCACAAAACATTAGCTCAGCTTTTAATACGATGGCATTCGAAGTCAAGTAACAAGGAAATCCAGGAGACCATTGTTTTTTCTTTCCATTTGCTCAAAAGCGCTCGTCTTAGCGGCACGTCCCATTGCTAACGTTGACTGCATGCAATATTTGACGCTTTCACCTTTCGACCGTGCATACTCATTGCTGCTCCATATTATTACACATCCTGACTTTTTAGTGCTCTTACGGCTGATGGAGAACAAAACTCTGCTGGTGCTCTCGAACAATTTTTTTTTTCGTTAGCCTTGAAAACATACCTACTCGTACAAGTAGCAGGTAGTGCGATTCATCAACTTAAAATTCTGAGAACTATAAAAATGCGCCTCTTGCTAAAAACATTACACCAAACAATCATACAATCATTATACAGAACTAGTGATTGTGTTGCATTTTTTTCTTAATTCGATTACCATGCGCAAAATAATTTCGTGGCTAGGAGAACCAAAATAAAAGTAATGTTTCGCGCATTGAAAACTAATTGTTTTATGTCGTATAAAAAAACCGGCCAAGAGCGAATAGGACTCACGCACAAAGGGTTCCGTGCCATTATCTATAGAACATTACACACAAAGCTGCCAAAAACGGCATTTTTTTGTTGTATGGGAGCCCTTTAAGGGGGGCCTTAGTTATTTCAGTTTGATTTAACTATTTATTTTTAAAGCGAATATAGAACTAAATATTCTGTGACTATTTCCAGCGTCTACCTGTTGCCGTTATTAATATCGAGCAAAAAATCGTTTGTTGTGTGGTAGTCCCCATTAAATATTAATTTTATTCTATTTCAGTATTTGTTGTTATAACGGCTACAGAAATACGTCATCTGTGAAAATTTCAACTGTCTAACTATCATGGTTCATGAGATACACCCTGGTGATAGACATACGGACGCCGGACGGACTTAGTAATAGGTTCCCTTATCCTTTGGATACGGAACCCTATAAACACAAACAGGTGGCGTGGTTTAAGGTAGATTCAAGAGAAGGTAAACTTATTTTTACAACGGTATTCCGATGTTGCTTGAAACAGCAACTACTCGTCAACTGCAACTTTGCCGAAATATCCGATATTAATGCAATTCGCTAAGTAAATAGTTAACTGTAGTACTGCCTCTTCGACTTTCTCAGAGAAGAGCGTGACAAAACGTTACTTAAGTACCTATTTACTTAGTGAAATTCTCAATTCAGAAACCGGCCCTAAGTTTGCCTATTAAACAATCGCGATTAGTATTTTTAATGACTCGCGATGCAAAACGTCGGGAATGAAAGTAATTAATACTAAGATACCCTGTGCTATGGTACCAGGCAAGGACATCACAAACAAGGAGATATACCCAGACTGAGGGCATTTGTACTAATGTACGGTGGCTTCCAGTGGGAATCGAACCCGCGACCTGTGTTTTGGTAGTTAAGCGCCTTATCGACTAGACCAATGAGGCATTAAATCTTACCTAATGAATAATCACAATTAGACTCGTTTTTAAGGTTCCGTAGTGGACAACGAACCCTTATAGTTTCGCCTTGCCCGTCCGTCTGTCTGTCTGTCCGTCCGCGGCTTAGCACAGAGACGGTAAGTTCTAGAGAGCTGAAATTTGGCTTGGATGTACTTATTTATAACGCTAAAAACTGTAGAATAAAACTGAGAAAAAAAATATTTTAGGGTACATCCCCTACACCTAAATTAGGGATGCAATTTTTAGCATTAGCGTGGGATATCGTTGGATTGGTCTTTTCAAAGACCCACAATATTTTTATATTGTGGGTGTAAGACCACAATTTTTTTATTTAGGGTTCCCTTTGCGAAATATTAAGCTTTAAAGCGCATTTTTTTGTCCGAGTAGGGCGCCCTTTCCCCCCCCCCCCTCCTCTCCTGGCTAAACGGTAGATTGTAGAAACGTGAAAAAATTCAGGGTAGTAGCACATATAGTGAACATAAAAGGAAAACTATCACGGCTAAGTAGGCTTTGCTAGTTGACGAGTAATAGGCAACCAACTTATAAAAGTAAAGTTTCGTACAAAATCTGTTGAAAATGACTTCGATGAAGTTGTTAGTTCTGTAAAGCAGATTAAAAAAAAACCTATTTCTACGGAACCCTATATGTGTCGGCGTGGGCCGACGTGCACTTGGCCGGTTTTTTAATAAATAATCGCGATTAGATAGATCCCTTAAATGTTACATCGAAGTTCTACCGTACTAGCAATATCGGCAGTAGGGTGTGTATATTTTGGTAAATACTAGTATACCAGAAATGTAGACTTACTGCCGTTATCTCTAGTCAGGGAGAATATTGTTGTTAACTCGCAGAGTTATACTCCTACAGCAGCAAGATCCCTGTAATGTCAGGTAGTGGTCATTCTAATACTCTCGCTGCATTGCTGCATTAGGTTTTTGGCCGTCAAGTCAGCTATGCACCTGTTTGCACAGACATCGAAATCCTCTTAGATCATACATATGCGAAGCTCACATCTCGGCTAAAAATATATACCATAACAGTTTTATACACACATTTTGTGGAGATGTAAATGTTTTCTTGGACGCGCATGAACGTTGATGCTTTCCGTGCCTGCGTTATTATTAACCAACACCGACGTAAATATTGCATTCCGTCAATACACACTTTCCCTACACTACAGAACCGTGTATTATTGTACAGACCACGAAATCGTAGCATATAATTTACAAATACATTTTAGAGAAACAGCCCTACGTAATGATCCATTAGTAACACTAACCTTAGATTTAATTATTATAAGTAAAAGAAGATAAAATGTGAATAAAAATAAAATAGGTACTTTCAATTTAACAAATAACCAAAAGGGTGATTCCAGTGACAATAAAGTTATGCAACAGTGTCCCAGCTGCGCGCGTCGTAACTCAATACAAGTAACATATTGAATACAACTTTCCGTTGAATGGAAATCAACTTTGAATCACTCTTTATCCCTTTGTAGTAACCAGAGTAACAGTGTAGCCTTTAGACTAACACCAGGGTTTAGTATACAGAAACGAGGAGTTTTCTTCCAGTTCCAATTTTTTATTTCACTCCAACAGTTAGTTCTAAGACTTGAATAGATAAATGGTTTTTATCCCTAAGCTTCGTTCAAGGAGACGAGAAATAATCATCCACTTATTAAAGTTCCGTCATTATACTACGTCATGCAATCTATAGAAAAATACAACTGAACTAACAAAAAACTTGCATAGTAGCTGAACCAAGACTGATTGGACCAAGCAGATATATAATATACCTACCGACCAGTATGGGAAGAAAACTACTCGTCTATGTATACCATACTTCTGGATACATTCATAACACCTGTCACCGATTCCTTGTTTTCCAGAGACCTGTCCGAATGGTACAGAGTGCGCGTCAGAATCAGCTCGTAAGATGATAATGATATCTGAATGTATTTCTATTGAGAATAATATGCCAATCTGTTGTATCGTGTACCTTTCACGTCTGCCAGCCAGATGTCCTATCGAACTTGTTTCCTCCTTTCTGCAATCCAGCAATTCTATTGAAACCTTTTCTTAACTATAATCGTCACATATAAACTGCAGAGCTACGTTGTACGACAACTGTTATTCGTAGACGAGATTTTACATGAAGAGTGATTTCTTTTATTTGGCCGGTTCCCACAGCTTGGCAAGTTACTACACGACCCAGCACGGAACGGCGAACATCTTTTTGCCATTGACTGGGAACAATACACGGTTTCATAAACTATGCCGTATCCGCCGAATTAAAGATTGTTTTTGCTGTATTTCCTCGTTTCTCGTAGATGAGAAACTTTTCTTGTTCAAGAAACTTTTCCTGAAACAAGTTTTATCAGATCAATCTGTTAATATAAAGGTTTCAATCGACTACTTGTTGCAAATTGCAATACACCGTTAAGTCTATAGTTAATAAAAAAATATGTTTCGAATGGTCCAATAGTTGGACCGATCCAAAACGTTCAACTCTCAACTCTCTGAACACTACATTTTTCAAAAACAAATATTAAAAACAATATTTCTGGCATGTACCACTGCTTTTAGGGAGCGATATATTCAGTGGATCCTTTATTACACTACCTGCACAGTTAAGAGTCATAAAGAAAATGGTCTCATTGTACATACCAAATTACCATTTCAACAGAAATACTGAATGCATATTATTCACAAGACAACCACATTTAATGCTGTCTGTTTTAAGCTTGTCATTAACAAATTAACTAAGCTTCATTTCATTCTTCAGCCAGACCATGTTTTGATCAAAATTGTTTGATCTAATCCCACAAAAGACATTTTCTCGGTTTGAAATACATTTTCAAAGCGGCGGAATAAAATCCTTTACGACCAACATTAAGGTAAAAGGGCCTGTAACGGACCAACGCCTAACGATGTGGGTTAGTATCGCATTTAAGATCCGTCACGGCTGACATTAAACTGGGAATGACGTGGCACAGCCACCGACTTTCGCTCCCTTGACCTGACTTCAAATTAAATCCGCCCTTGTTAGCACTTTGATTCAATGCCTGATTTGCTTATAGATTGTAAATTGTTAGCCCGACCCTCACTTCCCTTTCATACCTACTTTGCATGTGTCAGCATGTCACCACGAAACAGGAAGTTAACGGAGGTCTAAGCTTTGCTGAATTTGATTACCCGTAATCACAACATTGACATGACGGTGATTTGAGGGCGACACTTCTGATACCGCCAGGACTAGTTCTAAAGTTAAAACACCATAAATATTATTATTATTATTATTATTAAAATTCTTTATTTCACTTATAAAAATAAAAGTACAAAGGCAAACTTAATGCCAAAAGCATTATCTTCCAGTTAAATAAATGAGGGGATTACTGTGGCATTAAATCGAGGAACATTGTGCCAACCTGTCTCTTGATAACTGTGTCAGTAAATGGCATGTTTCGTGAATTTATAATACTTTCCTAAAATATTCAATTAAAAATATATATTTTGTTCATTTTTCAAACTAAAATTTTCGTAAGCACTACATATATTTACTTGGTTTTTTATCGGAAGAGTCCGATCTGGTTTCGCTCTGAATCTCTGAATTTTGTTCTTTCTTAAACATTGTTGACCAAAGAACCAAACTGAAGCATTATTTGCGGTCATAAGAAGCTGATCATTGGTTTACTACCTGGTTTGTGATGGATGTTAATGTGCTTATTAATGTTCGTAACATTGCTGCATGTGTCGAAACGATAAATTAATAATATGCAAATTAGTTAGTCTGAAATCATAAAGCTGTGCAAAATAACTTTATGAATTTTACAAGCACCTCATCATCATGGCTTTCCATTTAATTAATAATTAGTCGAAACAGATATATTAAGAGAACCATAGTTGAAACGTAGGTAGAATAAGTAAGAAAACTAAAAGTATGTTCCGATAGATGTGGGGAAATAATCTTATATAGGTACATTATGAAAGGTAAGCAAAGGTCTGTTTTTCGGAATTTTGTATTAAAAATCTATGGCATGATCAAACACAAAAGATTAATAATAGAAAAAGAATCAAAATGAAAAATTATTGTGAATCATAGTTCAGGGAAAGCCACATTTTAAGCACTAAGCCTTGTTACTTCACACTGTACGCAAGTTCTCCCGCAAACGTTCAGAAGCTAACCAACTATAATCTCATTCGCAGCGTGTCGTTCTACTACGAATTTTCCAAAGAGCTGGATTACATTTGCACGACACCGCAGGACAATGGGATGCATCAGTGCGGTGACTTCCCTCCATACAGATACGGAGCTCTAGTTTGCAACGAGACGGCAAAAGCTTTCTCGTACAACCACCCGACGAATACATCCTGCGTGAACTGGAATCAATATTACACGAACTGCACCCAGAGGGGGTCGAATCCCTTTCAAGGGACGATTTCGTTCGACAACATTGGACTGGCTTGGGTCGCGATATTTCTCGTAAGTTGTGACTTTGAATATAATACCGTAAAATGCGTGTCTTTGTGCGTCCGTCTTTGACATGACCGTATTTTTTCCTTTACACCAGTCTGCCTTTTGCCCAGTCGTACAGGGTAGTACTCGTAATTTGAACCCGTGTAGCATCTGGAAAAAGTTCTTAGGAGATCTCAGCTTCAGATTTAAGAAAATATATAATCGGGAAAAAACCTACATAGTTATATGATCATTTAACTATGTAGGTCTCTACTGCTTGTAGGGATCGTTGAGTAATTTGTTATAACGATTTGTATATGGTTCCCTATGCCTGAAATAAATAACTATTTTTATTATTATTATTATTAGTTCAAGGAGAATACCTTTAAAATATTTCCTCTACATAATTTGTTTTAATGTGTTTATTTTCCATAACTGTTATCTCTCGCAGGTGATCTCTCTGGAAGGCTGGACGGACATAATGTATTACGTGCAAGATGCGCACAGCTTTTGGGATTGGATATACTTCGTATTATTAATAGTGGTAAGTATCATGTCGTTCACACACTAAGGCTTATATTCCAGGCGATACCTTTCTCGTCCCTTGTCCTAGACTAGTCTTGTAGGATAGTTTGCAAAATAATGTGAAATGGTTATCC
The DNA here is from genome assembly GCA_963969515.1 of Yponomeuta evonymella. NCBI lineage: Eukaryota > Metazoa > Arthropoda > Insecta > Lepidoptera > Yponomeutidae > Yponomeuta > Yponomeuta evonymella. The sequence goes on from OZ018354.1 coordinate 6,554,738, forward strand.
GAAATAAAAAGTGACGGATGTGACACTTCTTAGAGCTTCTGCAGGAATTCTAGTGTATATAATTTAAAGATGATTTATACCAGTCTAGATGCTTGTTTCCATTTTTGCGAAGAGTGAATAGAAAATTTTCTAATCAGGTTTTTTAGTCTGCAAATATGTCTGTAATTTCCTTTTTTATGTACAATAAAGTGTTCTCAAGCTATATCTATCTAAGTACAGTGTGTATAACAAACACGTAGATGCTATCTTCAGATTAGCGTGGTCACGATCAGTTTGCATGGTCTTATATACAAACAGTACCTACCACTTATTCATCGTGCTTTTCATTCCTAGATTGGCTCATTCTTCATGATCAACCTCTGCCTGGTCGTCATAGCAACACAATTTGCCGAGACAAAAAAGCGAGAAATGGAGCGCATGAGGGCCGAAAGGGCTCGGTTCACATCTACTTCGACTTTAGCTTCGTCAACCAACAACAGTGAGCCGGCGACGTGCTACGCGGAAATCGTGAAGTATGTCGCGCATTTGTGGAGACGGTTCAAGCGAAGAATGGCCAAGAAGATCAGGTAAGTTTTTTACAACTTTTACTTTAATAGAAAAAATCTTTCTTTGGTCTTTTTTCTTTGTTCGTGATGTAATCAACTTTAATCGTCATATCAGGATCATCATATAATTCCAGAAAGAAAGCGTGTGTCATTTCTATTAACACCTTTAGCGCGGAGACCGATTTATGCAACTTGCCACATTGGCGCTACGAGACTCAAAAGTACTCGTAATGTATTTGCTCTAATGACGGCACGAGGCTCTTTAAGTCTCGTAAGTGTTGTTGACTTTGAAATTGAATATTTTAATGAAAACTCATGATAATAATATTTTTTTTCTATCAGCCGATAGAGAATGAATGCATTGTTCAGTATGTAGCTTTGCCCAAAGATATTTGAATTTTTTCGTAGGAAAATTGCCAAAAAATAATACGAGACCTATAAAACCTCGTAATGCGCTAGATTGTAAAAAAATACGAGGCCTTTTGTATCTCGTAACGACAATTCTTGCAAAAAGTCGATAATTTACTAGTGATGTGCTAAATCCAAAAAACACACAATATCGATTGAAAATTTTTATTTTAAAAAGCAATAAAAAATTACATTCATTCAAGGGCTTGAGGGGTATATGGTACGATATTCGGAATTATTATTGTAGCTTGGCGCCGGAATGATGATTTCCTCTAAGATTTTGATCTCACTAGTCCGCAAATCCATGCATTCGCTTACTGATTCAGGTGCACAAGGAAGGGGCAAATCGGTATGCTTGCCATTATTGGCCAATTGAGGGTAGTTTGATGTGTGCAAATCAAAACTACTCACCTCTTTATTCGCAAAGTATTTTGATGACACGGTGATGCTGGCGGTGTTTTACTATTGAGCTCTTGGTATGTTTGTCCAGTACTGGGACTAGTGCAAATACGTGTGGCTCTTGATGCGCGTTGAAAAACTTTTCGCAAGAGAGTCTGGGGCTTAGGAAAAGAAGTCCTTTCGGAACTAGTCGAAACACTATTGTTCTCAATACCGATTTCATGTTCCTCAGAATTATTGAACGACAGTTCTAATATTCTACGAGATCGCTTCCTGTTTCTCTGATCCATGATAACAAAAAAACAATGCACTCCCGGAAAGCTATCACAACACTAATTGATTTCTCACCAGGTTTCGTACGAATCCTTTACGAGAACTTATAGATCTCGTAACGCGCTAGATGCAGTTTTTTTGCATTTGGACGCTACGAGACGTATTAGTTCTCGTACGTTTTGATTCATAAAAATATTACGGCTAAAGTACCTAATCACGATACACTAGGACCTTTCACTCTAACTTGAGAAAAACCCATAGATAATCCATATGCGCGAACGGCACAGCCATACAATTTCGCCTCCGCGCCAATGGAGAGTCTTGTACGAGATCTACTAGGAGTCGTACCGCCGTGAACGTGTTAATCTAATATATAAGTCTCGTATCACAGTGTTGGTTATCGAACTCCTCCTTACTTTTATGTGTACAATAAACTGATCTCTATCTATCTATCCTCCGAAACGGCTTCACTGATTTTTATTAATTTTTTATGTATATTTGGTGGGTCTAAGAATAGGTCGTAGGCTAATTAATATGGCAAAACAACGTTTGCCGAGTCAGCTAGTAATTTTAAATTAATGTGGTTTATGTCTCTGCGAACCGTTACAATATGAAGATTAACCAAAACTTTTTGTTTAGTACATATCTCAGCGCATGAAAACGCCAATCCACATGAGGCATATTTCTTGTGATAATTAAACCTTACTTTACCACTATTGTACATATTTTACCATTTGTTTGGAAAAACATTTTCATCTTTTTAGTGGGGTCGTTCGATAGATAATACGATAGAAAAATGTCGTTTGAAAAACCCGTGGGAAATAGGATAGTATTTTTTCTTCGTGGGACAATTATTATTATTATTATTATTAATCGTTTATTTCGGATCATAAAATCCATATAACTTAACCTAATCTTTAAAGGTAAAAAATATTAAAAATTAACTAATTACTTAAAAACATAATCAATCAATCAACTGATGATTACGAATTTAATACAATTTTGTAAAATCTTATAATAAAAGAAATACAAATCTGATAACTCTGAATAAAATCCGACAAAATAACTCGTAGAACAAAAGTATTTTTCGTTAAACTCTACATAATTTGGGTAATTCAGGAATTACGCATATTATAAGTAATCCCGTATATGTAAGTCATCGCTTTTCTAGGGTGTACCGCTACCAGCGCGCGCAAGTCCGCTGGCGGACCAGCCGTGAGACGCTTCAGCTTCCGACATCCAAGCCAAAGCAACATCACCCTTGCTGCCCAAGAATACATCCTCAGGTTACAACAACAGCATCCCATTGTATCTCTATACTTACATCATTTCATTTAATTTATTAAGTCACAATATTTCGCGCTATGGAAGGAGCTAAGCTCGGAGTCTCTTTGATAAATCATATGAGAAATTACACAATTCGCCAAAAAACTAATGTGATTTACATAGTCTATAAGATAAGCAAGTTAAAGTGGCAGTGGGTCTGCTGAAGAACCATCAGTCGATGGGATACAAAGGTTCTCGAGTGGAGACCATGGACTGGCAAACGCAGCATCGGACGCACACCAGCTCGCTAGACCCATGATCTGAGATGGATGAGAATAGCCTAGGACAGAAACAAGTTGTGTGCCTTGGGGGAAGTCCAGCAGTATACTTTATTTCCTCCTAAGCACACCACTGATTGGTTGACTGAAGAACAATATTCCGCCGCCAGGTGCCTATTTGGTATGGTAGTTTTGCGATAGATCTCTAGCTCCAATTCTATTTCTCGCATCAATCATAAACATCAACATTTGTTTTAGAGCAATAATCTGCAGGAGCACATTTGGTGTGGTATTTTGGCCTCTGATCTCCAGCTGGAATACAATTTTTCGCATCAATCATAATCTTTTATGATGAAAGTTCTTAAAGAGCTTGAAAGCATAAATATGTGTCCCCTTTAGTTCTCCTCTCAGAACACTATGCACGTTCTGTTATACATAGCATTTAACAACTTGTTTGTTAATGATATTTATTACCTTACTACATCTGTTCGACCAGACAAAATCTGAATTGCTGCCACTTCTAAGGAGAAAGGGAGGGCCCCTTTCTCCTTGAAACCATTTAGCATCCTGCTAAAACAGGTCAAGTCCAAAGCTCCATCCTTGCCAGTTTTTACTAGCTTACATAAGATCTTTGTTTGAGAAATTCTTGTTATTTTCTTTTGAATAACGGCTGCTCTACCTCATCTCATAGAGCGGTGCTAGCTTAATAGATAGACTCGTTTCTTTAGATGCGTGAAGTCCCTGGTTCGAATCCCAGCAATTTATAAATTGCTAGTACCTAATAGTAGCACTCACTAACCGTCAAGGAAAACATCATGAGCATCTGAGTAGGTCGCATATAAATCGCTAACCCACAGTGAACACGCGTAGTAATTAAGCTCATACTCTTTCTTGGACAAATGCCCTGTGCATTTGTTACAAAATCCCCCAAAACATCTGATAATAGAGGGTTCTATACTCGTTAATACGAACAACCCAAAAAAATATCAATAAAAAAATATTTCTGCTACTCTACATTAAAGTTACCACCTACCAACCACTATATTATAATAGAGAATTGAGGGATTTTCTTTTTATTTTTTTTAACTTCTTCCCTAGTCGCTGGATAGATGGAGCTGCACTTAGTACGTTACTGCAAGGAAGGGAACATCACATTATTTTTTGATTAATTCACTTGGATGTAGTTTGAGATCATAAAACGAAACGTACTGACAGCATTACTTCCTCTCTTTTGTTCATATCGAAGATTCGTATGCGAAATTAGCAAGAACCTACGACTTTAATGTCTTTCTCATTAAAGTCATATAATTTAAACGTTTTCTATTACTTAATCTGAGTATGTAAGCGATCTGCAGTGCGTTCAGTTTTGCCCAGGGTCGCAAATTGGAACGTTCGGCTGGTAACGTAGTCAGTTCAGCGCCATCTACAGAGTCCTTGGGAACTACTTTTTTTTTAATAGTCAAAAAGAAAACCTCCCATTTCGAAAGTTTTCCCAAAAGTTAAAGAACAAATTCATTCCTATTCACGGAACCCCCCTATTTTCAGATGTTCGTAGAGATTTCGTGACACACTGCGTAGGCTGCTTACGCTACCTAATCTACCTATCCGAATGGAGCCACTCACCAACCCTCTTGTCAGCAGGCGTACGGGGGCGGGAAGTGCGTGGAGGAGGGGGGCGAGGAGCCGACGGGCCGGCCGAGCCTGTTGCGCGTGCCTTCCCTATCCGCCGCCGATCTGGAGGTGAGACATGAGACCAAAGGCTTAGAAGCCCCACTTAACGAAAACTTAACGCCAGATTCAGAAAATTTTCTTCTTCTTTATGTGCCGTCTCTATTCGAGGTTGGCAACCAATTTGGCTATCTTGCTCTTCAAGGCTGCCCATACAAAACAGGAACTGGTACTCTGTTCAAACCACTGTCGTTAATTGTGTAGCCTTGATATCTCGTCTCCCCTTTGTACTTCTTTAAGTTAAGTTGAAGGACACGGTGTCACGCAATTCAGAAATTAGAAATAAAAAAAAAATTACGTAAGCAATTTACATTCTGTTTGTTGAATGTCAATGTACAATGTTAGCCCTTGTCTTAGTGTCAATTTTGTAGTGGAGCAGCGAAAAAAACTCCACTCTGACTATATTTTTCTCTAGTCATGTTAAGCATATTAAATTTTCTGGCACGAGTACCAACCTAATAAAATCCCATGAGTGCAAACAACCACATGCAATGCTAAAACGTTAATATTTTTTTACAAAAGTAAGAAAACACCTGCTGCCACACATATTGCTAAGAGGATTTCCAATAAGAGTAGTTTTTTCTTCAGCTTAGACCGCTTTTCCCCACACTTGAGACACAGATTCTATTTATGACTATTGGTACCAGTCAACGCGGAATAACTTTGGTATATTAAACATTTAACTGGTGTATTAAACAGACATTTTTGTCTGAAAATTAATAATGGGTACCTACACAAAAAATATACAGTGAAAGTAAAATTTCAGTTCTAGGCAGCATAATCAGAATTCATTATTACATGTCAATATCGTAAAACGGCAATTAATGTCAATATGAGATGTCAAAAAAAATGGGCTGCAACTCATTCTGCAAGGCAAAATCCAAGGATGAAGAAGACCTGGCCGTAGAAAAACATCGTGGCTCCAAAATCTTGCATAGTGGCTTATCACGACAAATATAGAACTCTTCCGAGCCGCAACATCTCGGGACAAAGTAGCCACAATGATAGCCGACCTCCGATAGGAGATGGCACCAAAAACAGAAGAAGAAAATAAAAAATCGGTTAATCGTGGTAAAAAAAATAACAATTTTACGTGAGGTTTTATTCCATTTAAACGACATTTGGTAAGATTTTTCTCCCATTTTAATATAGCTTAAATATGTAGTATGTGTTAAAAAGAAGTCCTTTGAAAGTGACGTTGAATAACGTAGCGCTGATTATCCCACTTCTGATTATTCCGGATGGTTGAGATCTATAGATCCCTATACTTCGGATGATTGAGCCGTAAAATAAGCTTTTCACAGTACATAAAAGATTACCATTCAAAGAACATACCTTTCTTTGAGAGGCAGAAAAATAAATAGACCTAGTTTATGTCCATTATTTGGAGCATTCGTGAGCGTCGGGAGTGCCGGAAACATTTGGGTAAATGGTCAGTATGGAACAAAAAAGGGTATAGTGCCGCTTAGTACTGCCCATTAGTGGACGGGTGTCGTTAGCAAACATAGATTTATTTATCAAACAGGTACACTAAATGCTACACACGCTATAAAGGTGTAACATAATCCCTTTACCGTCCCAAAACGGGATGGTTATACGGTGTTTTTCTTTATGTTCTCTTTTTTTTATGTATAGTGACAAAGTAATACAATATATTCCCTTCTGCCAAACGGTATCGCAGTTTAACGGCAGACACTCTCAGTAAATAATAATCTGTTTAAATACAATTCTACAAATATTTTTTTTAAGTTCACAAAAATATTAATATGTAGGTAGATAGGTAGTCTAATAATAAGTTGTACACTGCGATTGCCCACCGAGCAACGGGCGCGTATGTGCGTCAGGCCAGCGGGGCCGTATTCAGTACTACATTTCTCGAAAGACTTAAGTATAAAGAAATATTGAAATAAGTTCTAAAGGAATAGATAGAATATTCTTTATTGCATGTACACCAGGGATTACATATGAGAATTTAACGTATTAAAAAAATTAATATTACACGGTATTTCTTTATCTCAGGGAAATTCTTGGAAATCGCGTCGGGGTTGAATTTATTCGCGGCCGTAGGTTACCCGCGTTAGCAAACACGTGACGTATCAATGGTGGAAGGCTTAGGCTGCGGTTAGTATCCAACCATGTGACGAAGTCAAGTCGCCGAGCGATTGGTCGTCTTCCGTCATAGACCTCGTCTAGATTTACAGTAATTTGAGAGAGATCATACGTAAATAAACCGGCCAAGTGCGTGTTGGGTCACGCGCAGTGTAGGGTTCTGTAGAAAGAGGGGGTTTCATCTGCCTTACAGAATTAACAACTTCATCAACGTAATTTTCAATGGATTTTGTACGAAGTTTTCCTTTTATAAGTTGGTCGCCTATTGTTAACTTGTAAAGTCTACTTAGCCGTGATAGTCTTCCTTTTAAATTCATTCAGTGTGCTACTACTCTGAATTTTTTCACGTTTCTACAATCAACCGTTTAGCCAGGAAGGGAGGGGGACGCTCTTTAAAGCTTAATATTTCGCAAACGGAACTGTTGTTTGAATCTGGATGTTTTGACATTGTGATGTCCTCGTCTGGTTAACATATTAAAGGCTGGTTAAAAACCACAATTGTATTGTGTGAATGTTATTTCCTGCTGTGAAACCGCTCTCTGTGAAACCAAACCTCTGTTATTATTCCACGGCCAACGAGAACTTCTAAAAGTTTCAGCTGTTTCGCTGTTTGAAGAGTTAATTGATTGATTGATCGGTAGGAGGAGTCCCCAAGAAACGTTTTTGCCTAATGTTTGAGTGAGTTGGGAATGGATGTTTGGGTGCAGAATATTTATTGGCTTCTTCGTCACGTATTCGGTCGTACAGTCGAACACACGTAAACATTTACACTCGTACACTATAGTACATTACATTACTGGCGTTTTTGCTACAACAAAGTACAGTTTGATGTGCTGCCGAATGTACTTTGTGCGTTGACAGAGACGGGGGTGTTATATTGAAGAGGTGTAATTTGGATCTGAACGTATACTTTTCTAGTATATCCAAAAGGAGACTTTAATTTATTATTACATAGTTTACCATTGCTGGATCATTTTGAATTATGTAAGGGTTTACACCCTATACTAAAATAAAATTACTGAAAGGCTTAATAAGCAACATCGTGCGTCTTTACTTAGTCACGCGTGTTACGTTCCATACATATTAATGCCGAAAGGGGTAACTTTATTATGGAATAGCTTTTTTTTGCGATTTGTAAGTTATCCCCATAGCAAAAGTTGTTCGTATTGACGAGTAGTTCGTATGTATGGGAATTTTGTTACACCCTGTACAAGTTCTGCGAAGTGTAAAGACCTCAGACGATTAAACAACGTCTAGACGTCGTATATCGCTGTATGATCATTAAGATCTAACTTTTGTTGGCGAGTTACATTTGTATTTTTAACGCAACTGTAAGTCGCCAACAACACACATCAAACCTGTCTCTCCCGTCGCCGCCATAGATCTCCCGGCGCCCGGTCTTTAGACACGTTTAGCGAAACAGTCCTGATGTAAAGAAATAATAAATAAAGAATAAAGATATTTTATTTAATTCAACGTGTTACCTTTGTGTCATGGCTCCCAAACTAGGATTCCCTGTGCTTTGGGTAGCCAGGCTACTGCCGAATAATAATGTAATAGGGGTTAAAGTATGAAATTGCCGTTTTATTGCAACAGGTTCTTTGAATTGACATAGAATCTTCATGGTTTGAGGTTTTCGAATGAAACTTTTTTCAAATGGTTTCTATGATGTTCTTTTTTTAAAAAATGTGAAACATTTGAATATCGACTTTCAATTGTTTTTGTTATTCAATTTAGACAAGAAAGATGGATACTGCGAAAATTCGAGTGATTTTTGAATACGAGTTCCGACGCGGAACTAACGCAGCAGAAACAGCCCGCAATATCAATGCTGCGTTTGGAGAGGGGTCTACTAATGAACGCACCGTGCGATTTTGGTTTAAACGCTTTCGTGATGGAAATTTCGACTTAAAGAACGAGCCACAAGGAAGACCGCCCACACAGGTGAATAACGATGAATTAAGAGAGATAGTGGAAGCCGACCCTAGTCAAACTACCCAGGAATTAGCGGCATGGTTTAATGTTACCTTACCCACAATATTGACTCACTTGCGTCAAATCAATAAAATAAAAAAAATACGAAAAATGGGTGCCTCATAATCACTCGAATTTTCGCAGTATCCATCTTTCTTGTCTAACTTGAATAACAAAAACAATTGAAAGTCGATATTCAAATGTTTCACATTTTTTAAAAATAGAACATCATAGAAACCATTCGAAAAAAGTTTCATTCGAAAACCTCAAACCATGAAGATTCTATGTCAATTCAAAGAACCTATTGCAATAAAACGGCAATTTCATACTTTAACCCCTAATATTAACAATTTCGGAATTACTTACTTGAATTTTTGTTGGAAGAGTCCGACCAGGTTCGCTCTTATTTTACGAGCTTGTGGTGGTGAGTAGGTACGGAGCTCGCGTCGTCGGTTGTCGGTCTCTCGAATAATAATTATCTAACATTTTCATTCAGTTGTAACTCGCCAACAGAACGCTTCCAACTTGTCTCTCTCGTCCCTGTATTTAGTATTTTTAGTGAAACGGTCCTGAATGTAAAGGAACAATAAAGGTCCAATGTTTTTACCCAATTTGCAACTCGCCAACAGAACGCATCAAACCTGTCCCTTCTGTCACCGCCGTCGCTGTCCCGGCGCCGGTCTTCAGTCATGTTCAGCGACACAGTCCTTCTGCACACGGCGAGCCCGCCACACGCTCCTCACAACGTTTGCTCCTCGGAAAAGATGACGCAGACAGGTAAGGAACCCACGAGTTTCGGTCTTCGTTAAATTCGAGACCTTATGATAAAATGTCGACATTTTCAAAAGTAGCGAAAGCCATTTAAAAACATGATTCAGACACTGTATTATATGGATTTATGGTGCAGTGACTCTATCATGTTTTTTTTACGTGGATGCCGTACTTTTCATCTCAAAAAAAGGAAGCCAGAGTTAATAATTTTCGAACCAGAACGCACCGAACCACATTTGGAAGTAGCTGACCATAAAAGGCCTGAATAGACTTTAAATAGCATAACTACTAGCTAGATAATTCTATCTATATATAGTATATTCATACCTTATTGAACACCAGAAAAAGATATAAGGTTGTATCCCTTTCTATGCATAACATAATGCCAAGTTTTGTCTGGCAGTTTACCCGTAGAAATGATCAAATAAGCAAGCTTTATGTCTTAAAATACTTTGTTTAAGTACGAAAGTTCAACCGAACTTGGCTAGTCCCCAAGCATTCCATTACGAGAACTTGGAATATCCCCTCTAGTTTTCGAGGAATACAATCACCCTTTTACGGTTGCAAAGAGGCTGCTTTATAGTATTTGCAGTTTAAAAGATATGACGGTGCGAAAAGTTTATTAAAGCTGTATTCATAATAAATGTAAGAAGGTTAAAATAAAGAAACAATATTACCACCTAGCAGGAATAGATTCAACTGAATCAAACATAGAGGTGTCTAAGACAGGCTTTGTAAGTTGGAAGATAAAGCCATTACAGTATACTTGAAGAGGTTTCCCTTTGTACCTAAGTGTTTGTCCACGACTAACAAAAGGCTGTCCACTGCCAACTGTATACTGAGATTCTATTGTCTCTGAAAGTTTTCTGACACTCGACACTGCTTTATTAAATTACCTACTCCGTTCAGCTTTCCTTAATTTTCACTCCTTGGCCTAATTCAATATTTATTCAACCGCTTCCGATCTTAATAAACTTCCAACGGATCTCTTGACTTTATGAAAATTTTAGTTTCCCTAATTAGACGCTACGAAAGCAAAAGGGATTTTACTAAAATGAATTATACCTACTTACATTGTAGATTCATTGTGCCAACGCGACTGGCTTAAGTCTCAAAGTGGTGAGTCTAGAGTTGTAGAGCTAGACTATTAGAAGGGCATGTACTTCTTTTCTCTCTAATACCGGAAGTTTCACTTATCTTAGCTCGTAAACTAGCGAGGAATTTAAAAATAGCAGTAAAAAAAATACTACTGGATTTAAATGAACAAAAATTGTGGTTTCTTCACTGACCTCTAAAAAGAAGCGATTATTATCAGTGACACATGTAGAAAGACATGCGTCACATATAATCGGCTCTTTTTAAAGGGCATTTGAATGCCCACTTGCTTATTTTGTACGTTGACAAGAAATATTCTCAATTTTTACTGATTTACTTCTTCACGAGGTAAGATTAATTTAACTCCGGTATAACTCTCTTCAATATTTCAACTCTAACCTCTTAGAAAGCGTAATCAATTTCGAAGAAGGGCTAAATAAATGAAATTGATTAAAATGTAGGCTTTACTTTAGGACTTAAGTGTTTTTTAACAATTTCAATCTGTCTTTTACCAACTGATGTTTCTATACAGAGTGTAATAAAATCTCCTGAAAGTCTCCTACGTATTACGAACATTGCGATTCTACTCTTCCATATGAACAGTTTTTACTATGGAGATTTTCAAACTTTTATTATGAAACCATTTGTGGAATTAAATCGTTAGAACAGATGACTTTTTTACTATCTCGGAATACATCCGAAAATTAGAAAAAATATTACAAAATTTTAATGCTATTCGCACAAATGGCCTCAGTCTGGAGGATTTCCATGTTTGTGATGTCCTTGCCTGGACCGAGCGCAAGTGCCACTTTACTCTAAGAGATTTCTTGTAGTTGAAAATTTGTTCGTATTGACGATTAGCACCCCCATTTTCAGATAGATATGCGGATTTTGTTACACCTTATAGAGCTTTGCCTTCTATTTAATTTATTTATACTAACCTCGAAAGCATCATACCACCTTCCGTTTCTCGTCCCCCAGAGACGATACCCTAATAACAGCATTACGAAAATTGAGTGAAGATACTTTCGAGGTACCTATATACCAACCTACCTATCTAAATGTTAGACATGCGATCGGATAGTAAATCGTTTACCGTAGCGTTGCTTATTAGCCCCCACTGACAGATCTACCTACATTTCTTTTAAAATCAATAGTCTGGGGAAAATTGGCTTTTTGTTAATCCCTATATTATAGTATTATTACTATTATTTGGAAAGGTGACTTCAATCAAAATAATTGAGCTCACGAAATTCTAAACAAAGCTCTATCTAGGTCAACTTATAATAGCTTATCAATTTATTTGCACATGTAAGTACGAAGTTATGACAGCTCTAAGTAAATAATAGTACTTACTTACAGTAAGTGCGTTGTAGATTGATTCAACCCACTCGGTTTTTCCTGTCTCATCCTACTCTACATTTATTTTCAACACTCAACTCGAACATAGTCCAGCTAGGGAAGCACAACGTTACAATAAAAGTTTTATCTCATTACCGGCTAGCGCCATCTTACTTTATTTCAACGCGTAAAGCGAGATGCCGCTACCCAATAGTGGGATAAAACTTTAATCTTGACCTTTATGCTCCCCGAGCTGATTTAACTCGTCACCAAGTAGCATAGCAAAAATACTTGTATTCATTGCCATGCTGGTTGAGTGCAAAAAACTAATAGGATAAAACAAAAAGTGGATACAAAAGGAATACAAATGGGTAAAGCAACAGACCACGTCACGTCACTAGTAGACATAATTACGTATCAAATGGACGTTTCCAAATACGAGTAATTACTTTTAATAAAATACAATCAAAGTCAAGACAGCCAAAATATGGCAAATAATTATCTCTTGCACAAATAAGATGCGTAGATATAATAGACCTATGCAAACATTAAAAGATTTTATATTTAAACAACTTTCATCAACATCTAGAGCATATTCATCAGGTAATAATGATCCTTTTTTACCAAAATGTTTTAATAACACATGCTGTTTTGTGGTAGAGTTCGATCTACCGGCAGGGGACACAGCGGAGGACCGCGCTGCAGTGGGAGGCACCATGTCTTGTCAGGAGCTCCTGGCCTTGTCCGGAGCCCTATCTGCAGCCCTGCCGACAGGCCAAGTGGCCCTGGACACGTTCTTTGAGGAACTGACTAAGGGAATCAGCAAGAGGGCTGGCGACGAGAAGAATGAATCTAAGGTAGAGCTTTTTTCTTTTAGCATGGTTTTATCTATTCAAGAGGCAATTTAATTACAGCACGGTTCAAATATATGATTATAATAGATATATCATTCTTTACTGTACACCAGGAAATTACAGTACAATACACGGCCTTATTATTTAAAGTAGTTTCATCCAGACAACCATTGACAGTAGCAATTTCGAAAGAGCTTCTAACTTAAAAAACAAATCGTTTTTACTTCTTGAATGTAAACTTTTTACTATTGTCACTTTTCTATGGACCAATTGCTGTTATCGATCCAGATCAACTTAAATGGATTTATTTGTTTTGGATTGTGCTTTTTATATAATTTATTGACCTACTAGCTGACTCGACAAACGTTTTTGTTTCAAATTAATTAGCCTAGGACCTATTCTAAGACCTACCAAATGTACACAAATCACAGATTCCATAAAAATCGATGAAGCTGTTTCGGAGGAGTTCGATGACAAACACTGTGACACGAGATTTTTATTTATTAAATAAATATCAAATTTATAATAAAATAAAAAAGGACAATCCATATAAGATTTGTAGCATCGACGAATTTTGCTACCCAAGCCATACAGAATACATTGATTGTTATACAGTATAAAATACCATACGGTGTAACCAACCAACCAACAAATTATTCATATTTTAGATCCTCGAAATAGAAGACTTTTCATGCTGCGCCGACTTGCTAGCGGCAGAGGCTGCCGCGGCGGAGGCGCGGAAGAACCGCTTCAGCAAAGGGTGCTCCATCATATGGCGGAATATAAACCGATGCTTCTCGCGGCTCAGGAAACACGTCAAGAATGTCGTGAACCACAAGTACTTTCAACAGGGTAAGATGTACTGATTGTATGATGTAATGATAAACATAGAACTTTTAACACACTTTACGTATTGTGTTCTAATGTTCTTCTATTTTTGTTGTCACGGAAACACCTGAGGCATTTGGAGTCGGAGGTGGCTGGGTGCCGTACATTATTGTATGGTACCCGGCTGCCTGCGACCCCATATGCCTCACATGTTCTCTTCACGATTGTTTTGTTTTTGCTGGCTTTCGTGTATTTTGTCCGTTCACCTACTTGTTTACTCTGTGTTTCTGTGACAATTTGATTATTTTATTCAATTCAATTCCATTCAAATATTTTTATTCATTATAAAAACAAAATGTTTACTTAATGAACGTCAAAGTTTTTAGTATGACAATGTAGATTATGTGGAGATGAAGCTAACAAAGCAATTGATCCATCAATTGAGTGAACTTAAAATAATGATAGTGCTTTGAAAGTTTTCTTTTTAAAGGATGTTTTTTACATATTTGTAAACGATAATATTTTTCCTTTACTCGAATTTAACGGAAAACTGTAGAAATAGGTACAAAGCATTTTTCGTGTATTTTTAAGTTACATTTTTCTTTTGCAGCTATTTTACTAGCCATTCTTATCAATACTTTATCCATGGGTATAGAATATCACAATCAGCCTGAAGAATTGACCGTCATAGTCGAGATAAGCAACGTTGTATTCTCAATCATATTCGGCATTGAAATGATCCTGAAAATTATATCCGAGGGCCCCTTCAAGTACATTTCTAATGGGTTCAACGTCTTCGACGGAGTCATCGTCATTTTGAGGTAAGTTATTTCGTACCATTCAACGCATATTTATTTTGACATATTTTACACTAACTTTGAACATTTTCTGTACAGCGCATTTGAACTGGCCCAAAGCTATGGAGATGAGAGAGAGCTCGCCGGTAACTCGGGCTTATCAGTATTGCGCACATTCCGACTCCTGCGAATACTAAAGTTAGTCCGATTCATGCCAAACTTGCGTCGGCAACTGTTCGTAATGCTTCGGACAATGGATAATGTTGCCGTCTTCTTTTCACTACTTGTCCTTTTCATTTTCATATTCAGGTAATTATTTTTGCTTTTTGTTGTTATTGAAAAATATCGAGAAGACGAAAAGTAACGAGAATTTGAGTTTTAAATAAAACTTGATATAAAATGCATGTATTAAAAAGGAAAAGTTAAAATTAATCAGTTCCTCCATTTTGAGTTTTAAAAGATATCTAACTTTCCCGAAACTATTATCTAACATTCTAAGACTCTGATTTTCTGTATTATGTACCTATTCACGCATATTATTTTATGTCTTAAATTTTAAAGAAGTCAGTACTTATGATTTTGTTTTAATTTATACTGAAACTAGAGCAGATCAAAAATGTTATATCAGTGTAACAATGTAATTTTCAAGGCAATATGAACTATATTTCTGTCTCTTGTTTGTCTTCATGTTTCACGCGTACCCCTTATCTCATTCAATTTTTTATTTCTCCGTAGACTACGGCGACCTCCGCCCTACCATTCTAATGTACTCTGAATGTCTGTACTAAACTGTCACCCCGCATCCCTTACCCCCGTATACTAATGTGAGTGAGTTCCCTTTTACTATCCGAACTATTCCTCCCGCCTTGTTTCTGACATTTTTATACCCACTATACACAGTCACTGTCCACACTCTTCACAACTTTTTCTCTTCTATATTTTTCTTATTCGCAATAGTGAGTGTCTTTCATGCTTTTGTGCTTTGCGTCCACTTTCGGTTTCTTTATACCTGCACCTCATTACGGTTTTTCATCACTAGTATCTATATGTGTTTGTCATATAACTTCCTCATAAATGTACTTTGTATATATTTATTTAAATATCTCGCTCTACCTAAGTTATTATTGAGAGGTGTGTAGTAACTCTATATTTGTCTAATCGTATTGCGTGGCAACGTTCAGCATCCTCGGTATGAACCTCTTCGGGTGCAAATTCTGCGAGAAAGACAAAGACGGCGATCCGGATTGCGACAGAAAAAACTTTGATACGCTCTTGTGGGCATTTGTCACGGTGTTTCAGGTATTCAACATTTTCAAATTAAAATGAAACCTAACAGACAATCCAGAAACAGACTGAACTTGCAACATTACTAAACGCTTCGACGTGTCCGTCGCCACTCATGACAGTATGACCTCAGTAACAAACATGTCCTGTGACGGCTTCTCGACTAACCACCGCGAGTACACTACGACAGTTCACTGCTGCAAGCGATCCACAGTGCAATTCTGTCTCTCAATCTCTCAATTTCACTAACTTGCAGCACTGTGCGATGTCAAGCCGTTCAGTCGCGTAACCGCTACCCTAGTAGTAAAGTAACAGATCTAGATCCATCCGTAACAGTTCCAACATCATCTAGATATCACGTTCACCACTGTGCCGTACTCATGCAGAATTTGTCGAGAGCACATTAGTCTGAGAGCTTGTTAAGTAGTAGGTTAGCTTGAGGTCGATCGGTGCTGAGTTGCGGGATACCTTCGTTGGGCTCCATCAGATGCACTCAATTCGATACGGTATCTCTATCACCTTGCATGCCGCTTCTATTATTACTTACTTTTTGTATAACTAAAGGCGAAACTAGTGGATAAATCTGATGGAGATGTCGTTCCTTTTGTCTCTTTGCCTTTCTAATTAGTTACCTCGATCTTGGGTCAATTTTTTGCGAGCTCCACTCGTTTCGCGCTAACCCCCAGCATATTTCTTTTTAACTTTGATAGCGTAATCAAATTTTCACTCGATTATTCGATAACTTCCCCGTTTCTCACTTCCAATTTTCTACGCTTTAGAGATTGGCTCACTCTGTTTATTTTTCTTATTACTTACTTACCTTTTTCTTCTGCATCTATCTTCAGGTGATTTGATTAATGCATTTAATA
This sequence comes from Yponomeuta evonymella, assembly GCA_963969515.1. NCBI lineage: Eukaryota > Metazoa > Arthropoda > Insecta > Lepidoptera > Yponomeutidae > Yponomeuta > Yponomeuta evonymella. The sequence goes on from OZ018354.1 coordinate 6,571,557, forward strand.
TGAATGAGTTGTTTACCAAGAGCAACTTTATTTTACCGGTCTACTTGTTATAAGTAATTTTATGATGAATGGATCATTTATTAAGTATACTTTTTTATGCATTTTTTGTTCGCCTATTCACCTATTTTCTTCCAAATAATAAATTTTATATTTTACCTACCTACTTTAAACCTTCAAAGATTTCTAAATTAAATTTGGCAAATTAATTGCACATAAATAACACGATGACTTTAAAATTGTTAGTCTGTAACTTTAGTGATTAATTAATAAATAACGAGACAAAATTCGTGGGAGTCGCTCGGTCGACGATAACCTGGCTAACAATGAAGCTTGTACAACGTTAGACGTGCCTCGGTGTTGGCCACGAGCACAGCGTGACGTCACGCGCGTCACGCTTCTTGTGCGCATAGCGTTATGTTTTTCTTTCATTTCCCATCGGCACGGCGCAGTATTCTGGGCATGTATCTGTTCGGGGGTAAGTTTTGCAAGTTCGTGGAGGACAATGGCGCCGAGCGCGATTGCACGTGTCCCGAAATCATCTCGCGCCACCCGAAGTGCGAATGCGACAGAAAGCATTTTAATAACATCCTCTGGGCGACGGTGACCGTCTTCCAGGTAAGCCACGACAACCACGGGTGTTAGAACATACACTATAGACAGTTAATTTGCGATCCCGATTATTTCATAGTCGCCGCGCATTTCTCGTTGTTGCCGCGATTTTTGTCTTCTTTGACCTTCGCGTGTAAAAGAGAATTGTGAAAAAAGACAAAATGGGTCCGGACGAGAAATCTGCTGAAGCACTTTCAAGTTGTTAGCTAAGGAGCGCTCCGTAGTTAGTGCATGCGCTTTAGTCGACACTAGTTATTAGCTGCTTGTGTACTCGAAATGGCCGTCTGTGTTCCCTGTCATTACCGTTTATATTTGCGTACCAACACTAACACGACCAATCGACACCTACAATTACCTAACACGCTATTCGTTGTTCAAACAATATCTGTTTTAATTAAATTAATTTCTCTAACACAATGTAACTAATGTTTTACAAACTATTAACTTTACACTCTAACACTAAGCCAGCACACCTCGCTTATTATGATTTATTAACGAGTTCACTTCCGAGATTTCGAAATATTTGGTGTAGTAGTCGATAGTACGTGTTCGCGGTGAATTTTCTGAATGCCTCATAAATTATTTCAGGTTTTGACACAAGAAGATTGGAATGTAGTGTTGTTTAACGGTATGGAGAAGACGAGCCACTGGGCAGCACTCTACTTTGTCGCGCTCATGACATTCGGGAATTACGTCCTCTTCAATTTGTTAGTAGCCATTTTGGTGGAAGGATTTAGCTCAGAGGTGAGCCCGGGAATCGACTCAACGGGAAAATGTCCAATTTGTCACGTCAAATGAAACTCGATGATATATCCGCTTTGTCTTTGTAGAGAAACGAACGGAGGGAACGCGAGCAGCGCGAATTGGCTAAATCAAAATTGTCGAGTGAAATATTTTCCGATAACAATGACATGTACGCCGAATCCAATTCGGGGTCCCATTCGAGTGACAGTTTCTCTCAGGTAATGTATAAAAAAATCAGACGTTTCACCGGAGATTGGTATTTGTATATCCCTTCGACGGAAATCCAATAAATCCACATGATTTTGCCCTAGCAGAACGAGATAAAGAATTTTTGGAAATCTGCCGACGACGTTAGGCGAGGCAAGGATCACGTCAATGGAAACAAAGAGAAGTTGATGAAGTCCCGAAGAAAAGCCAAGGCATCGGCGCATCACCCGACGCTCTGTAAAGACTGCGCTCAGTCGAACAAGTGTAATCTGCAAAAGGTAACGAACCGTGTGTGTAACAAAATCATTGGTAAATGAGGCGGAATTATGCAATTCCTCTAAACTCTACATGTTATTTTCTGCTGTATTTTTATTATATTCAAACAGATGAATTTAACAACTACTTTCCTCAATTTTTGCGTATTCAGGTACATACTCGTAGTTTTAAATATTATTTCTTTACCAGACTTACAATGTAAATACTACAATCACAACTACTACTACTCAATCACATTGTTGAAAGGTGTATTAATTACAGATTTGCACTGCTTTTAACATTTCTGCATTATTTGTTATTATTCTTGGTCATTCCAATTACAAAGTTTTCGTGATAATCACCTATAAAAACATTTATATCCACAATAGTGTTCACCAACAGTTTACCTTATTTCAAACAAAACTAAGTCTCAAAGTCCCACCTTGTTATGAAATTTTGCCTTAATAAAACAATGTCTTTCCTGAATTATCACAGCACAAGGTCTATTCTAATGTGGAATCTGTTCAACTGAACAGAACCAAAAATGTATGTCTGTATTTTTCTTATGGTGCCTCTCCGACTAGCGAAAGTTGGCAATCAGTTCGCATACACACGTCGAGGAAGACTTCTCTCTAGATAAGAATCGCCCCATCCCGCGCTCACGTAGCAGATAAGAGCGGGATGGCGAGGCTATTCTCGCCTTTCTCGAGGCGTGCCACGTTCAGACCCTATATTAAATCAATCAGTCAGCCTGTACTCGTCTACTGCTGGACATGGCAACCCCAAAGTACGCCACTTCCTTCTGTCGGCCATCCTCATCAGCCACTGCCAGCAAGGCCCTATATCCTACACCATTCCCATCGTTTAACTTTCAAATTGCTTACTAATTGCTACAGGATTCCGACAGGATTTGGTGCTCATAATTAGGCCTCTGCTCCGCACATTTATATCTGTAACTCGCGAAGTGGAATAGTTCGACAGCACTTGCGACTTCTACCCCCGTAGGTTGAGACTTCAGTCTAGTCCCGAAGGTTTCTCTACCAGGATTTTTATCTGTATTATATACCTTACATTTTTCTGTCAGTGTTGTGGTTCTTAACAAATATTTTTACCTTACTTTACATTACTTCTCTTTCGTACAGGAGTCCAAAATGCTGGCAAGCAATGCCGGCTCAGAGCTGGCAGCGCTACCAATGATCACCACCACTGCCGCCACGCCTCAAGACTCCCCATCGACCACCTTAGAACCAGGGGCTTCGTTCAAGGAATTCAACGTCGCCTTGAGTCTGGAGCGGTCATCTATGATGTCTAGCTTAGACTCCATCGATCGGACTTCGGTTAGTAGAGTTGCTATAGACCAAATAGTAACGCATATACGTTACTGACACACCCCCGAAATGTAGAAAGGAAGCGGTGTACGCGGCGAGCGCTTTTCGTCGGCTGTATAAATAGGGCACCAGAAGTACTGCTATAATTAAATACTACTCGCCTCCCTATAACATGAAAATAGGTAATAAGATATTTTTCTTTCAGTGCTCAAGCATACCAGGATTGCTCAAACCACCAAACAGTTACACCCTCACTCTAAGCTCAGCATCTTCGCAGCTGCGCGCTGAGAAAGCCCGACTACCTCCCATGTCCCTGGCACCGCCACCCTTGTCCTTAGCCCCACCTCCTTTAAAATCTTCATCTCTGGTGCCTCCATCGCCCACTACACCTAAGTCAATGCCCTCGCCTATAATGCCGGAGAAGAGTCTGCATGTCACGATAGCTAAGGATGATAATTGTTTGAATACTAGTGACAAGTCCAGCCTTCTGAGTACGCAGAAGTAAGTGTTTTAATTTAAAATGTAAATCGGCAATTTTTTATTGTTACGTTGATATTTCTTATTAGACTGGGTTATTTCTAAAATGCAAAATTTCTGAAACATGTCAGTTGCAGTTTGTCATTTACACCAACTTTTGTTCTACGACTCTTGAAGTTTTCTTTGTTCAATTAAAAAAAAAATGCTGTCTTTCTGCTTTGGATGGCGCTGTTTGATAGATATTGTTTAAAACTTTTTCTTCTATCTATCAAAATTATTTACATTGGTAGAGCGCGTAGAATGTGAATTTAATAAAATAATATAAACCTCGATATTTCAAAAAATAAAAATCTGAGATAAAACTCATAGAACAAAAATTTTTGCCAAACACAAAATTTAATCAGGGTATCACAGGAATTGCGCAACTTACAAATAATCCTGTATATTTTGATTTTTTTTCTACTGATTGATTGTTTTTTTTTTTATTCTATTGAATTGACCTTAGTTTGCTTCTCTAAATCTCTTATGTTCTTAAACATATTATGTTCTTCTATTTTCTAGAAGTGTAAGCATAGCCGAAGTGCCAAGCATCAACGAGGACCGTTGTAGAGTCCAAAGGGGGTATAGTTGGCGGCTGTCACGGCCAAGTTTGCGGCGGAAACCAAAACACAGGACTGGTTCAGATTCGGACGCGATCATTTTGAACAATGGGAGAGATCATGCAACTTGTAATGGTAAGATTATTAAGCCGTATCTCTATCTCCGTTCCTATTTTTCATGAAATGTACTTGTTCAATACGCAAAATATTGTTTTTACTTTCTTTCACCTAGCAACGGATTTTTTTTTGCGCGCGGAATAGATTTGTTTTGTATAATGTTTTCCATTTTTAAACGTAGGCATTTTCCGCTTAATAATAAGCGTCTGAAGGCAAAACCTGCTTACACTAGATAAGTAAAGTTGCCAATAAGCCAATAATTAAGATCAACCAGTGCTTTTGTGAAGTATTTAGATTTTTCGACACTTAAAAGATACAGAACTTTTAACCTTTACAGGGGTTAGTCTAGGGAACTTATGTACATTTTTTAAATAAACACTTTTAAACTTGCCAACCCTGTCTATGGTAGAGAAACTGAAAAGCTACCATCAACTGGTTCTTTTTTTCAAGGGTCAAGTGTCCGCAAAAACGAGTTGCTCTTATCATCGTCAATAGTGATAAAGAACGATACACAGTCGGAGCTCACAAGCAATAGGAGTAAGTCTCAATTGCCTGCGCCGAGGGTATTGGCGCCGCCCGCCAGACGAGTATCTGCACATACGGCTCCCTTGTTACCTGATGTGAGTGCTACAATAATTACCAGTACAAAAACCATTATTGCTTTCTTCAAGTGGCGACCAATGACAGTGCGCTCTAAATACTAGAATAAGAATGCACTAACACTTGGACAAGATCACTAACAACTTTATATGAATTTTTATATCTATACTAATAATAAATCTGTAAGGGTCGGTCATGGAGTAAGTTAGTTTGTTTTCAGAGATATTGTGTTTATAGGCTCAATATATGATACTGAAACTAATTTCACGATTTTTAGAATTTTTTTCTGTATGTGTGTATGTATGTATGTTCCTCCATAACTCTTAAACCAATTATCCGAATTTGATGAAATTTGGTATAAAAACATATAGACATCTGGGACACAGGATAGGCTATTTAAATTCTAGCTCCAGTTATGATAAGACGTGGCCCCCATACAAATGCTGCTTCGTAAAAATCGAAATGTACGCGAACGGAGTCGCGGGCACAGCTAGTTTGAAATAAATGAATTGAATTGAATTGCTAACTACAGTTTGAACCCGACTGAAAACACAGGCCTGCAAATTTGAGGTCATGAAGTCCACGGAACAAATGATCTCCTGTAGGGTTTAATCTTAAAATGGCGTGGGCTTGCCCAGCACGTACAACGTTATTCCGTCTTCATCGTCCAAAGGAAATACAAAATTAGCCGAAGAGCCACAGGATTTAGATAGGGTTTCCTTCAACAGCCATGAGCTGAATCACGGAGATAAGAAAGTAAATAGTAAATTACAGTAATTACTCACGTGCTTTCGGGCAAATCCGAGTATTAACGATGAATACGTGTAAAAAATACGGTAGTGACACTTTAAAGTGGAATTGAACCGGGGATGGTCCTTGATCACGGTAATTGTACCTTATCTAATATATGCGTTTTTTCAGGTGTCATGGAAAGCACCCGAAGCCGGCTTCTCAACAGATTCAACAGTCAAATTGGACAAAGCGAAGGGGCCTCCACATAGATTGTCATTGACTAATGAATACTTAACTGGTAAGTATACGTAACATTATTATATCGATGTTTACAGATGGCAGATGTCAACTGCTCAACCTAGAAATCAATGAAAAACTTATCAATGGTTCTCCTCACAATAGGATTGTTGTATATCGATTCGTCAAATATGATAAAATCTCTGCAACGCTTGATTTACGTAGAGAAAAAACGAGTTTGTGTGACAATATAATGTAAATGAATAGATACTTATTTGGCCGGAATTGTGCTGATGTTGTTTATATGTATTGGTATTTTTGTAACGATAAAAATCTGTTTGTGAATGTAATATACTGACCTTTGGTTTTTAGTGACAACAGTGTCGGAAGTAAAGGCCAGTAATCTAACACCTCCGGTAGCAACACAGTTGTCCTCTCAAGTCATGCCGAAATCTCCACAATCCGTGACTATAGCTACGAGACCTAACAACCAACCGTTGCCTCTTATAAAGCAGATCAATGAAGAAGTAAGTGAGCATTATTATCCGAACATATTAGGTCCTTGGCTACCACAGAAAATTAGATGACAAAATGAAATTATTCAATACAAACTTTCTTCGATCAAGACGGAGATGGTGGGATGACCTAACCACATTTCTTTCGGAATGACAGAAGGTAATCAGGGATACCTATACAGGAGTGAAACACTAAAAGCGAGAACTTTGCCCAGCAGTGCAGTGGGACACGTGTGATGCATTAAAAGGAAACTTTCTTTTTAAACGTTTTGATTGTGCTATCGATATAAGGTCAATATATATGTTACCTTATTTTGTAAAATACACCCAAAGTTAATATAATATAAACTTAATTTTACATCTATGCTAGATGATTTGTACAACGTCTAAAAGCAACTTCGGTTGCTGTTAGCAATAAGGCCGCCCATTTTTCATTGTAACTTTCATATTTTATGTCTCTTGTTTCTTGTGTGCAATAAAGAATAGTCTTTCTTCTTCTTCTTTCTTTCTTTTCTTCGGTGCTGGGCAAGCCTACACACCATCGTTATCTCAGCTTAGTCGTCTTAATCCACATTAGAGTATGTTTATTTTCTATAGAAAAATCTTGCTTTGCAGGTGGCAATGACGAACAACGTGACTATAGTGCAAAGCTGTTTCGACAGACGGAGATTCAGATTCAAAGACTTGTTTCGGTTCATGGAGCCGACGGGTTGTCTAAAAGAGAAAGAAGACTTCTCTTTATATATATTCGCTCCTAATAACTAGTACGATTACTTATTTAATTTAACACGTACATATTTTCCCATTTAATTTTCATAATACACCTACTTAGCGCAAGGCGTAAGGCGTTTTAACAGAGAGAAGCGAGTGTTTCAGCATTACGAACCTAATATCCTAAAGGTTAAAGTATTATTTTCAGTATAGCATTACACACACTAAAATCCAGCAGTTTCTACAAGAAAATTATAATGTATGCATGATGACTACAATTTAAACAACTGGTTAATTCAAAAGTATGAGAAATTTGTCACAAGTTTACGTTAACATTAAATCTCTTTCAGTATGCGGAGGTTTTGTACATGGATGGTGACGCGGAGTTGGTTCGACAATATAATTCTTCTATTTATCGCTCTTAACTGCATAACTTTGGCTATGGAGCGCCCGAATATACCGCCCGACTCTAAGGAGAGATCATTTTTGTCCACTGCTAACTATGTTTTCACTGGAGTTTTTGCGATTGAGATGTTCATCAAGGTATGCTGAATTTATATTACACTTGGTGCTTACAGAGCATAAGAAATTAGCAAATTTTATCAATTAGGTAATCAGCCCGTAATCCTCTACTGCTCATATTCCTCATCCAGTCGCTGCCAGCTATCTACAGGAACAGAAATTATTTTTTTGGGTTTTTAGGGATTTTCAGGGTTTTACCCTAAAAACTACTAAGACTCCGCTGTCCGTCCGGCCGTCCGTCTATCAGCCTGCTGTATCTCATGAACTGTGATAGTTATACAGTTGAAATTTTCACAAATGATGTATTTTTCTTGCCGCTATAACAATAAATACAAAAAAACAGAATAAAATAATTATTTGAAGGCGCCTCCCATACAACAAACGTGATTTTTTGCCGTTTTTTGCTCGATATTAATAACGGCAACAGGTAGAAGCTTGAATATTCAAATGTTGTATAGATAATGGTACGAAGCCCTTCGTGTGCGAGTCCGACTCGTACTTTGACTTTTTTTTTTGTTATATTCATAATGACATCACAGGTGGTGGCATCAGGGATGTTCTACGGGGTGGACGCTTACTTTACCTCCGGTTGGAACATAATGGACGGGTCGCTCGTCATTATATCCATTATCGATCTACTGATGTCGTTAGTCTCCGAGTCTAGTCCAAGGATATTCGGCATTCTTAGGGTAAGATGCTTTGTTTTTGCTATCAAAAACTATCTATCGTTCACTACTAACTACACGTTCATAGCAAGGTATTTCTACAGAAATTATTTACGTTCAAAGATGCTATCCTAAAGATAATAATCTAGTCCTGTATTTATGGTTTGAACTTTATATCTACAATTACTGATGACTTGAAGCAATTCATATAGAAGTTTAATTTAATTTACCCTTATGTGTTAATACAAACTAAGTGCAATCGAGTAAGAAATTGCAAGCTTTTGTACTGTTTAGAGTTGGTTTTGTATAACTCCTTGACCTTTCAGGTGTTTCGGCTGCTAAGGTCTCTGAGGCCGCTGAGGGTTATCAACCGAGCTCCCGGCCTCAAGTTGGTCGTTCAGACCCTTCTGTCGTCTCTGAGGCCCATCGGGAACATTGTGCTGATTTGTTGCACGTTTTTCATCATTTTCGGAATACTCGGGGTTCAAGTAAGTACGCTCTGCCTACTAGATATTTTTTCAGGTTATGTATCGGGATTAAACCCTTTTATCGGACACTGTATACAAGTGAATCCAAAGAAAAAATCTTAAAAATTTTTTGTACAATCGATACTACATCTACCTTTACTTTACAATAGTAATTCCACTCTTTGATTTTGTGAAAAAATCGGTCCAAAATGTAAACTTTGGAGGTATTTCCTTCATTAAAATCGGCTCGGTTTTAATTTTTAAAGAGGTTTCATATTTGCTTACTTCTAATATGCGTAATTCAACGACTTTGGAAAATTATTTGTTCAATTTCCATTTTTATGATTGTTTAAGGTTTTCCTTTCCTTTTGTTTCGTCTTCTCTGGGTAACGGGTATGTGGGTGTGTGAAAGTGTAAATAAATGGTTTACCTATTTCTTAGTAGCACAGTTTACACAGTTTAAGTAATACAGTTTTTTACTAGCGCCAAAGACATTATGGCTACACAACTTACGGCAGTGGTTTAAACAGAGTACCAGTTCCTTGTTTGTATTGGCAGTCTCGAAAAGGAAGACAGCCGAATTGGTTGCCAACCTCCGATAGGAGACGGCACTTAAAGAAGAAGAACTAGTACATGTATCAACAAATATATCGGGTAATGTGGGTGGAAGGGCCGGTAAGGGACGACCCAGGTGGACATACTTCGACTAAATAGATAAAAAATACCCGAAACCAGCGTGCGTGCAGGCAATGAAACAGTTCCGTGTGGCGCCGGATTAGGAATAGCGTCACTCCATTTCCTTCCGTGGATGTCGTAGAAGGCGACTAAGAAAATACATTACCAGGAGACGGCCAGCAGCGTCTTCCTGAGACTCCAACCGCATACTGCGATCGCCAACCCGCCTGCCAAGCGTGGCGATTATGGCAAAACCCCCCGTAGTTATGAAAACCACGAGGGAGGCCTGTGCCCTGTGGCGTCAAGTGGCTGATGATGATGATCAACGACCCCTACTTTATTATTAGCATATAAATTGAGTAAACTAAGCCTAAGCCATTATGTAAACTCTTCTTATGGACAATAATTTTTATTTTTAATGCTTCAAATACATATGTTAAATAGAATGGAAAATGACTTGCTAAGGGTTGCGACATTAGCGGAGCACTCAAAGTACAAATTTAGTAAGATTACATAAACCCTTAAGTATTTAGAAAAATTAAAATCTGCAAAAGTGATCTGTCAGGATCGTGGCAAGTGACAGTCCCTGGTCTCTGCCTACCCCTCTGGGATACAGGCGTAAGTTTATGTATGTATGTTAAAATCTATGAAAAAACAAAAGTAACAAGAGTTGTTGCCAAAATATATGGTATAATTGGAGTGTCTCAAGAATTACGCATCTTAGAAAAAACATTGTATAAAACAACATTTTAATTCACTATAATGTGACGGTCTCCGTACAAACGGGCAGTGGATTAGGCTTATTTCCTTACTTACATGCATCCTTGAATTACTTTCCCCAAGTGAGTGAAACAGGGCAATGTATCTTACTTACAAAAGGGAACAACGTATCCGAAAATCATTACAGAGTACCTTACAGAGAATTTTATAGGTACTTACGACAGATTACAGATCCCAAACTAGGATTAAGTACATTTCCTTTACAAACGTCCAAAGGGCCTGAAGCAGTTTCTTTTGCACTTTAGTCTTTTCTCTGGAGTAAATATTAGTGAGCTGAACGCTGAGTTCTATAACATACCTACATAAGCACTCTACATAAGATAAGATAAGATAAGAATATTCTTTATTGTACGAGGAAAAACACAAACATGAAATGTTTACAAAAGTGCAGTACAATTGGGTATTTGACAAAATACTTACTTTTAAAACGGAACTTTATATGAAAATACTGGCTTATGACGTCATATTTCAGAGCACTCTTTTTATGTTCAATCTATTTAAAAATTATAATAACTAGTATTTGACTAAGGGCCAATTTTTCAATAGTCAGATAAAACTTAACTGGAGAATAAATTGCATGCTATCACTGTCTAAATCATAAGACAAGACAGTGACAACATCAGTTTTATTCTCCAGTTAAGTTTTATCTGACTATTGAAAAATCAGGCCTAAAAGAGATACATCTTCCGAGATATTTTGTAGTTTTTGTTTTAATCGAGCATATGAAATAATTTATTGTTGATCGTGTCAAATACCGAATTGGCGGCCTTATTGCTACATACGACTTCAAAGCACCGGCGCCTTCACTCAGAGAGAGAGAGAGAATATGAGCTTAATCACCATGCTTGCCTCCTGCGGATTGGCGATTTAAAGACCAACGCAGTGTTGACTAGTATACTACTTACTAAGACTAACTTACTTAGTGTTCTTTATAAAACCATGGTTCCTTTAAATAACTACTCAAATGTAGTTTAAATAGTCAGTGGTAAAGTCTTTCCCTATACCACAGAGTACACAAACTGCATTTAAGGAGTGCTTTAAGCAATCGTGTTTTTATAAATAACGACTGCTTGAAAGACTGCTAGGCTGCGGCTAATAACCATCCACCGGATAAAGCTACGTCGCCCAGCAATCCATCGTATTGCGGCTTAACGTGCGGCCTCGTCTTCAATTACCGTCACACGAGACAGAGGCTAAGTGGGAGTCAATCATAATTATGTAAAAAAGAATCTGCTATCAACTAAACTGTCATGGAGATGATATCATGGAGCTTATTTTGTGATATTGGATCGAAAATAATTTTATCCGACACGTTGAATACAAAGAGGTTTAAAAACAGCTATACACAACACGCTCGCAAGCAGTGACCCCTTTCCAAACCAATCCTATCGGTAAACATTTCCAACGAGGTAATGGTTATTCGATCCACACATACTGTCGAAAACACATCAAACTTCAATCCACACGAGTATACTCTACTCAGTTACGTTACGGGTGACTTTGCAATAAAGGTAAAGATCATAGTCGACTTTTTTATCTCAATTAAGTGAGCTGTTGACCACCCAGTTGTTAGATAACTAGATGGTGCACAAGTATATAGATTCTGTCGAGCATATTTTGCAGTATGTTGGTGCTATACACTAAAAAAAATTATGGATTTTATTAGCAAAAACCTCGAACTTTTACGTTAGAACTACGCAACGAACTTTTTTAGTAATCGTAATTGACACATTCGTTTGAATGACGCATTGTGTCCGGATTTGTCTGAAGTCTCTTTTCATCGGATGAATAAAGTTTTGGACGAGACTACGATCGTTTGTAGTCCAAGTCTAACCATTTCCTAAAAGAACAGGATGCAATAAAACCATGCGGTCAAATATTTTTACTTTATGAGTATCCTAACACAATGCGCCATAGACAATGAATAGAATAGAGAGATATCCTTATCAAGTTGGATGGAAATAGCTATTTGTAATATTGATGAGAGAGGTAGGTACCTAAATTGCTTACAGCAATCGCGTTGTGCTGTAAATTTGCACTCAAGGAAGTATTTTTTCCACAGCTCTTCAAAGGCGCCTTTTTCTTCTGTGAAGGCGCCAACGTTAAGCACGTCAAAAACAAGACAGACTGCTTGGCCATCGAAGGGAACGCGTGGGTTAATCGGAAATATAACTTCGACGATTTAGGGAAGGCATTGATGTCTCTTTTTGTACTAAGCTCGAGAGATGGCTGGGTCAACATTATGTACACGGGCTTAGACGCTGTTGGGGTCGATCAACAGGTGAGCCAAGTCAACTTTTCTATTCTGAGCTAGACTTGCGCAAAGTGTGTCCTTAGAGGGAGTTGTTATATCCCATATCTTTGCTCACCGGGACACACTATATCTGTATTATATCTGGCTCACCACTTGTATCCTAGCTCATACGACATACAATCGAGTGAGTGTGTTTGGATACAAGAGCTGTAAGACACAAGTGGTGAGTAAGTCTAGTTTATCTGTTTCCTACTTTATCCAGCTGACGCGCTCTTTTTTATACTATCAGTCTATTCCAATAAGAGGACTTCAAACCAGAATCAAAATGTATATAGAAATGCTGCCTAACGCATCCGATTTCAGCCGATCTCGGTCTCGCTCTCGCGCACTGTGTGTGAGCTGGATAAAGTAGCAGGAGCTAGATGTCTACCGTACTGAGTTGAGAGTATAGTGAGGGAGCCAGATATAGTTGACATCTCTGGGATATAACTGGGACACAGTTGACGGCAAGGGAGATGTGTGTCCTATCATATCTGGCTCCTGAGTTACCCAAGGCTATTCTGAGCGAAGCTTAGTAACGTATTCAGGACTAATCCATTCCTTTCTGACGCGTGAACGAGGAGTATTCTTCTTGGAGAGTTATTTAAGAGAGAGTTACCTAGTTATTTAATATGGTCTAATGGCAGTGGTGAACTTTATTTTTCCAACTTACCAAACAAATAATAAAATTAAAAAATAAGGGGGGGGGTCTCTATGCAACAAATGTGTTTTTTTGCCGTTTTTAGGGTTCCGTACCCGAAGGGTGCCAAGCGGGACCCTAATACTAAGACTTCACTGTCCATCTGTGTGTCTGTCCGTCTGTCTGTCTGTCTGTCTGTCTGTCTGTCTGTCACCAGGCTGTATCTCATGAACCGTGATAGCTAGGCAGTTGAAATTTTCACAGATCATGTATTTCTATTGCCACCGTAACAACAACTACTAAAAACACAATAAAATAAATATTCAAGGGGGCTCCCATACAACAAACGTTGTCTCAAGACAGCGCTCGCTCTCTAGCGGCCATCTATGTAACCTTTACAGCGCCGACGTCATGTCGTTAAATGTTAATATTAAACGCTTTTTGTTGGTTTCTATAGATCGCGTTGTTCTCAAATTCGTTCTTTGTCTAATGTTGTATAGATAATGGTACAGAGCCCTTCGTGGGCGAGTCCGACTCGCACTTGGCTGTTTTTTTATGCTCTATCGTAAAGATGGTAATACATACAGGCATCAAACTTGGTGTAATTGTGGGACTTACTATTTGTGCTAAAGATGAAATAATAAAAAACGGCCAAGCGCGATTACGGAACCCTCGCTGCGTGAGTCCGACTCGCACTTGGCCGGATTCAGTTATATATTCCTTTCTTATATATAACTAAATGTACCTTCTTTACTTGTTGTTTACGTACTCTCTATAGAAATATAAAATGACCACCGCTGTTCACTTATTCCTTATTAATTTCTTACCTGAAATATTCAGCTACCCCTTTTCCTTTCAGCCAATAGTAAACTACTCCGAGTGGCGTCTGCTGTACTTCATCGCGTTCATACTGCTCGTGGGTTTCTTTGTCCTGAACATGTTCGTCGGAGTCGTGGTGGAGAACTTCCATCGGTGCCGCGAGGAGCAGGAGAAGGAGGAGCGAGTAAGGAGGGCAGCTAAGCGCGCACTGCAGATGGAAAAAAAGAGGCGGAGTATGTTGTTTTATAAGTATTATGAGATTTAAGGCGTGGGCCACACAGAAAGGACATGGGGCGAGTATAGAGTCACAGACCACAGCCCCTGCTCTGTGGTTGCTCTGTGGTCTGTGACTCTATGAAACGCGTCGCGTCTGTGTAGCCCACGCCTTAAATCTCATAATAATAAGTTATGCATTTCAACAGTGGTCTTCACACTAAGCAAGTAGCTTCACGATGTAGAACGAATACTAAAAAACGCCACATCCTTTTACAACATTTTATGTTAAGATAAGATAAGAATATTCTTTATTGCACACAAGAAGCGAGACATAAAATATGAAAGTTAAAATGAAAAAGTACAATGAGCGGCCTTATTGCTAACAGCAATTTCTTCCAGACAACCTTGTGACGGAAAGGTTTCCGAAGGAGAAAGGGAGACGGGTAGTTGGTGCAAATATGAATAGTACATACTTAAACTTAATAATAAACTTACATAAATCTTACTTAAATAACTGTTATATACTACTACATAAATAAGTTACAATACCTATATGTAAGAGGAGGATATAATGAATATAATATACCTACATAGAAAAAAAGCAATCATGTACTTATTAAAAACTTAATTTACAGAGAAAGATACAGTTCTTTTACCCTATTTTTGAAGATTGCTGGAGATGGAGAACGCCTTATTGAGATCGGCAGATCATTCCACAGCCGGACGGATCTTACAGTGAATGAGTTGCTGAAGAACCTGATCTTGTAAAATGACCTTGAATGCTATTGATTCTGTGTCACAGATTTGTTGTTTGTTTGTTTTTAAAGTGCTTTATTAACATAAATTATTTAGATCACTACAACCCAGCGTAACTTAGTTCTAGGAAGATGTATCTTATCTCAAATTACATTTTCACGCCAAAAATCAGTACCTTTTCAAACTTTTAACTTACAAATCAAAGAATAAACATGTTTATCATCTAGTGTAAAGGTATGCATACTTTGTTAAATAGTATACATTTAGTAATATGATTACTTACACAGGACAGAGGTGTCGCAGATTAATGATATCGTTAATCTATCTTACGGCAGTGCATACTTTATGCTAGAGAGAGTTTTAAAATGTAGACCCGCGAAAAACAACTCTTCTGGATACCTCCAGAAGAGTTGTTATATGATATATAAATTGTATGCTTCGTAGCCTGTAATAAATATTTATTTACACGAAGAAAGCTGGAATATCAGTGTGCCTTTAGATATTTAGAACTTTAAATACACAGGGTGTAACAAAATGGCTATACACATTTGTAAAGGTTTAAATCCTCATACACTAATACATCCGAGAAAAAGTTTTTTACTCGTCAATACAAACAGCTTTGAGGGAAAAACTTCGAAATCGCAAAAAGCTATAATAGACGAGTGAAAGTTATGAGTGTTCGTAAGTAGAACCTTCCTACCTCCATTTTCAGATTTATAGTGAGGGGATTTAGTTACACTTTAACAAAAAAAAAATTTTTTTTTAGTCTAAGGAAGTAACAGAAAATACCTTGTTCCAGAAATGCACGAGCGCCCATACTACGCCGACTACTCCCAGGCTCGCCTATTCATCCACAACGTAGTCACTTCCAAATACTTTGACCTGGCAATTGCCGGGGTCATTGGCCTAAACGTAGTCACCATGGCTATAGAGTACTACAGAATGCCTCCAGCACTCTCATACGCTCTCAAAATATTCAACTACTTCTTCACAGCCGTCTTTATCCTAGAAGCTTTAATGAAACTCATAGCTTTAGGGTTTAAAATTTACTTAAAAGACAAGTGGAATCAACTGGACGTTATTATTGTTAAACTGTCCATAGTGGGCATAGTTTTAGAGGAACTAGAAAGCAATATAATACCAATTAATCCTACAATAATGAGAGTAATGAGGGTACTACGAATAGCTAGAGTGCTGAAGCTCCTAAAGATGGCGAAGGGTATAAGGGCACTGCTGGACACAGTGATGCAGGCGTTGCCTCAAGTGGGCAACTTGGGCCTGCTGTTTTTTCTACTATTTTTCATCTTTGCCGCTTTGGGCGTCGAGCTATTTGGCCGACTGGAATGCTCAGATGAAATACCTTGTCAAGGTAAGAATCTATTATTTTTGTTAACAAGGCAAGAATGTTAGTGTTGTCCTGCGGATACGGATTCTAAGTAATTTCTATCTGACTATCGAGTTGTCGATATGTCTACAGTCCGTTGCATTTATTTCCAGTTTAACCTATGTGTCTTACGTTGCTTCTTAAATATGCACCCAAAGTAAAATATTTGTCAAAATTTACCACGCTCAGGGCAGTGGTAGTGCATCGGTAGAGCGCTGGCCTCTAATTCGTAAGGTTCTGGGTTCGATACCACTTTGTTTTACGAATATTTGTGATTTAATATTGGTAAAACCACTCGTTAACTGTAAAGGAAAACATTCCCTGCTGTTGAATGTGTAAGGCTGCTTATGTAAGTGACACCTTTCTATCAGGTCTCGGCGAGCACGCCCATTTTGCCAACTTCGGCATGGCATTCCTGACCCTCTTCCGGGTCGCTACGGGTGACAACTGGAACGGCATAATGAAGGATACCCTAAGGGAAGACTGCGACAGCTCAGTGGACTGCGTGAGAAACTGTTGCGTCTCCACAATCATCGCGCCGATATTCTTCGTTATCTTCGTCCTGATGGCCCAGTTCGTGCTGGTTAATGTTGTTGTCGCTGTAAGTATTCGAATTTTGGATATTATT
Source organism: Yponomeuta evonymella (assembly GCA_963969515.1). Taxonomy (NCBI): domain Eukaryota; kingdom Metazoa; phylum Arthropoda; class Insecta; order Lepidoptera; family Yponomeutidae; genus Yponomeuta; species Yponomeuta evonymella. The sequence goes on from OZ018354.1 coordinate 6,588,533, forward strand.
TAATGATGTAACTACACTATTGGGTACAAGTAGTTGATACTGGGTACTATAAACCATTGTTTAAAATATTCCTCCTTCACTACTCCGAAAGACACAAATTTTGCAACACTCGAGCACTGAGATTGCACAAAAATATAACCTCTCTAAAACGCACCTCGTCGTACTAACCTTGTAAATAGCTTCTTTTGCATCCATGTATTCCTCCCCAGGTCCTGATGAAACATCTAGAGGAATCCCACAAGCAAATGGAGGATGAGAACGATATGGACGTCGAGCTAGAACGCGAACTGGAGCGGGAAGCCGACGACGAGGAGGACCGCGCTCTATGCCGCGCCTTAGAGCAATGTACGTCACCACCCAGACCTTTGAACAAGGTACCGTCGCTTCCCGCTAACTTTGTATATAGCGAGCCGAAACAGCCGACACCGTCGCCCGCACGCCTGGCTTGTCGTCGTCGCACGCTTCACTCGCACCACGCTTTGTTGCCGGCGAGTCTGCCACCGAGACGGGCCTCTCTATCTCCCCACGCCTTCGGGCGCCGTCGGCAGGACTCGAGCTCAGAGACGCCGGCGCTCTACGAGGAAGATGCGCGCTTCATCGACGCCGATGACATCGAAGAGCTGGACCCCGGTAGCCCGCCCCGGCGTGACTCCTTCGCGCAGAATAGGAGGCAACGCGTCGACAAGCGCAACTCGTTCCGCGGTGAAGAAACCAGACTCCTGCGACCAGTTTTACTAGCCGTACCGTCTTCGAGGAACAAGCCTATAATAAGGAGGCAGTCTACCGAGTCCAATGCTACGAGCGACGTCAGCCAGGCGACGCCCAAGTCCCATTTGACTCCTGAGTCGGAGCAAGCTATAACTGAGGAGGAGGAAATCCGTATAGTGATAGCGGAGAGGCGAAAGATGGACGTGAGCCGGCCTGAAGCCAGCGAGGGCGTGGAACTCGCGGAGACGGGCTCCTAGTCCAGGCGACGCCGGCTGCAATATCACCACGAGGTCTACATCTAGACCGCTAACTTTACCTTCTTATCTCCTCGCTTCCCCTCCTCTTCTAAGATGCGTTCAGGGAACAGTTGAAGACTTGAACTCGGTTGCGGGACATAACAGTGCAGACATAACAGTGAAACTTTACAATGTGTTGTTGACTTTTTCGTGTGTTCTGAATCTACTCAACCGTGAAGTGTGAAGATTTTGTGCTGAGAATGATTTCCTACCTCTTATCTGCCACACTCAAACACTGTCCTTGCGTTTCTAATTGCGGCCGGTTCAAATAAAACGAAAAGAGACTTTGATTAAATTTTAAGCATAAGATGTAAGAACTTACTTTAGATAGGTTATAGAACTAGTAAATTTGTTCTGGTGGGATCTTTTTCTACGAAAAGTTATTGTTCACTTCTTTATTATTGTAATTTACGGTGCTTACATTGTTATATTGTTCGTTATACTCATGAAATTACAGTTCTTTTTATCTTTTTCTAAGATCCAAATAAAAATTGGGGCTTTAGTAATCAATCAGACTCTAGAAGTTACAAATGTTTCTTGTACTTAGAAATTACATCCACTAATTCAAAGTGTCAATTCAATAATAGATTTTGAAGACAAAAGAGTAATGTAAACGCGTTCACAGTAAAAAAATCCAACGACTAATAAGCCTAGACACTGTTAGATGACGTACTACGTGTTAGCTTTTAAGTCATAACATAGTTTGTTAAAATTTACTTCGAAACAAAACTTCTAGTCAACGACTCTAATGTAAAATGTAGATAAAAATATTAAAAATAATAACTAATCTTTAAAAATGCGGAACCAAACATTCGTGAATTGAATATCTCTTTAAGAGTGCTAATAGTATTTTCTGAATATAAAATGAATCCTATTTTCTTACAGAGACGAAATAATAACTAATTGGTGGAGTACTGGCCATACGCACATAAAACCTTAGAGAACGATAGACAAGCGTAGTGGAACTTAGTTGTAAAAAAACTGTACTAAATTAAAACAAATAGGTATTTCGGATATGACCGTGATTATGGAAGATTTTAATAGTGTAATGTTTACTGTTGTGTTTCAAAAGCAGTCGTCAAGACAAGCCGTGCCAAATTTACAGCTCTGCGCTAATAAAATTGATTCTAATTAGAGCGATCTTTCACTATGTACGTTAGAAGCTATTACAATTAAACCTTGCTGTTTATTACATTGTCGTCTTGATTCTAAACAGAGTAGCTTTTCGAAAATCCCAGCAGCAATAGATCGTATCCGTTGCCAAATGAAGTTTGCAATCTGAGACTCGGATCGTTATTTAGAGCGTCTTCGCAGCTTTATTAACAAAGTGGGACATGTGGTTAATTAGTTTCATCGAGTTTATAACGATAGAATTGTATTGTAGTTAGGAAAGTCAGCAATAAATTTTATACTTCGACTGTGCCTTTCCTATTTCTAACATGTTATTGGTAGATTGTGTATACCTACTGTAAAGGTTAAAAGTGTCTGCATCGTTGATCAGTAAACGGTATTTTATTCAACTCTTAAAATAAGTTTATTCGTTAAAGACTTGAATATAATTTATTGCTTGAGTACTGAGTTAAAATTAGCTTCAAATTGAAAAGTTCCTTATAAGTAACCTCTTCTGTTACTTTAATCCTTCCAGCGTATGATAATTCTTGTGTGTCTTCCATCTTTGCTGTAGGTAAAAATGAGTTAAAAGCCATCAACTGTAATATTACAAACGTCGTATTGATTTCTCGTAAGTTAAACCTTATAATGTTTATAATTAAGTAGTTGAGTGTGCATTAAAGCTATCATTAAAAGCATCAACGCCATCTCGTTCAAAAGAATTAAATAAGAGGAATTATAAAATCAAGCGTTTTCGTGATAAAAAGTAAAAATTTCGTGATAAAAATTGTTTTCTTGGTACTGATTGTATGAATTGATTATAATTTTTAAGGGGTATGAACAATGTTCATTAGTTGAGTACACCTGTTAAACTTAGCTGGTGATCTGTCGAGTTACAAAAATGTTAGGTTGAAAAAAAATATAAAATGAAATTTCATCCGCCTTTTATTATCATCGGAACTTCCCCTAAGTATCAAGTTCAACAAGAGAAAGTTTTACTACGAACTTTCGGGCTCGTCTGAAACTGAAGGCTTTTTTATTAAATACGTATTAATTATCTATCTCTTGAATTACCAGCACCATTGTTAACGCAGAAACGTTTCAATGTTTTGAACTATAAAAGGCAGCAATCTACGAATGGCTGAAAAAAAAAACCGGCCAATTGCGAGTTGGACTCGCCCACGATCTCGTTGCTTTACTACAATAAATATAATATTACGTCCCAATATGTGTTTTCTTTCGTTCACCTTTAATGGGTGCCCGACACACACTTGACCAGTTTTTATTATTTTTTGTTATAGACTGCACCATAATTACACCAGGTGTGGGTATAACTGATTTACGATAGAGCAGAAACGAAAAAGCATTTTCTGTATAGGGACACCCTTTTTATACTTTTTGCATTTTTCACTACAGAAAAATGCAAAAAGTATAAAAATCGCGAGATTGACCAGAGAGGTCAATACATATATTTGTGAAAAAAAATTGTAGAAATTCGTAATAAGGCTGCAAGAGATATACCTAGTTCTTTTTTAAGTCATACAAACAGACAGACTTCGTAGACATACCAATAGGTTCCCGTTGACACCCTTCGGATACGGAACCCTAAAAAAACCGTTCAAATACGAGGCGAAGAAAAACAAGGAATGGAATCAAGTGAGTTTTCGCGTTTTTGCGGGCGACGAAACAAGGACGCGTCGACGCGACGGTGCAAATTCACAAACTCGGTCACAAAGGGGCGCAACAGGCGAGCAGAATTGAGTTTAGCACAATCTTTGCGAGAGTCCTATCTTGTTATGCGAGCGCTTACAACCCAATTTGCATAATTCGTCAAAACGAATTTTAATGGCTTCTTTATCATGTTGAACAACATAATGCCTCTTGCAAAAATTTACAACAAACTTCCCCCGTCAAATGAATGGAGCTTGCGAGTGTACCTATAAAATTATTAACTCAACTCCCACTTTTCAGAATGATATTGGATTAGTTAGCGTTAAGAAAACAATCTAACAATGACTTAGAAACCTAAGGCACTATTTTGTAAAAATATGATGAGTTTAATAAAATTCATGTGCATGCAACGACTAACGATTGTTGAGGAAGCGAAAGTGATCTGTCAGGATCGTAGCAAGTGGCAGTCCCTGGTCTCTGCCTACCCCTCTGGGATACGGCGTGAGTTTATGTTATGTTAAATAAAATTCACTGAATCATAAGCCAACATATCGGTACGAACAGTAATAAAAATCCAAAAATCTATGGTTTGTTGATAACTCTATTGTTTTTCAACTTATTTAGGTACGCGTATCGTACGACAAATTATTATCAAAAATCAAGAATATTGGTAGCTTCCACATGGGTTACACATTCAGCAGTAACAGTCAAGAAAACTGTTTTAAGGTTACGATACCTCCTACCACTAAAAAAGTCATTTTAACATCATCTGATCATTTATGATAGTTGAAGGCATAGACGACTTTTCTATTATCAAAACCGAAATATTACAGATTTTTTTAAGTAAAATCTAGTTGCTATTACGGAAAGTAAAACATTTTTATATACTTTAAGAATTTCAAAAATTTTCGGTATAAAATATTGTTACCTACGTAATTCGTTGTCTTGCTGTCTACACGACATCGTTGGCCTTTTTACAATTTTGCTAATTTGTCAGTAAAAGTTAAGAAATTCTTTTAAAACTCATAACAAAGATAGAAAAAATCTCTTTCTTGGTGATACTTATAACCTGATTTAATTAGAATTAATTAAGTTGTGTTCGTCAAAAAACTAACAGAAAAATATTTAGTTTTGCTATTGTTGAGTTAACACTAATCTATTGAAAGTAATCTCTAGAAGAAAGTCAAGTGAAAAACTTTTCACTTTACAAAAAAAACTTGAGACATCATGATTATGTACAACAGTTTTATACTACTTCTTTTAAATCTTTACCACTTATATTTTACGAAAAAAACTCCCTTAAAATATTGCTAATGATATAAAAAAATACGCTGTTTCCCAGATACACGGAGCTGCATAAGGAAGGAACGGTGTTTTTTTTTTTGTAACCGCAGTTCAAATTGCAATTGGGTATATCGTAATTTAACAACTTCAAAAGGAAAGTTGTAGAAGTGCGTAGTTTTCAGTGCTGGTTTTCTGCAGTTCCTATGCTCGTAAGTAACTATAAGAATACATCGCACGGGTTGTCATCATAGTTCCGAATGTGAGATTTTTTATGGAGTAGCCTTATTGTCTGAGGGCATCCGCTACGCAAAACCGTAGCACTGCTACGCAACGGCGCGTAGCGATGCGGGATTTGCTTGCTACGTCGCTATGAGTTGAGTCGTAGCAGCTCAAACGAACATGGCCCCAATCTCGCTTAATATCACCGCTTAATCCTTACGTACTACTTTTTTGTGTCGAAACTGTCCATATTTTTTTCTTGTTACCACCCCAGTTTCTAAAATCTTGCGCCCCCAATACACATGACATGTTTTTCCGAAACGCACTATAACAAAAGTCTGTATGGTTAAGCAGTGTTTTCGTAGTACACTTTCATTAGTACAACTGCAATGTACACGTTGTTATTTAAATAACACAGAACCGGAAAACCGTTTCGTCAGTAAGCGTTGATAAATTATTTGATAATTTGAAAGAGTTTGTTACTAAGCAGTGGCACATAAAAGGGGCAAAGTAAAAAAGTAAATTGAAAAAGTTTAACATTCTCAGTTTTATTTTTCATACAATCTTGAAATTAATGCGGTCAGCAAAAGATTGAAATTCTTAATTATTACTTATTATTTTTCATACACTGTAAGTACGAAAAAAAAAATTAATTTGGAATCTCAATCTTTTTTAAAATATTAGAAGTACTTTAATGGAGAACTTGCACCCAAATATAAATAAACGTGGTTTTTTTTTCTCTACGACTAATACTTTTCATAATGTGACCTGCCGAAAAGTCAATAGCTCAAACTATGACGTCACATATTGCATGTAACGCCTTATAAAATATGAAGCGTTTATAAATATTTGAGTTATTTCCAAAATCTACACCCTTATTAGAAATAGAAAACTTCAAATTCAATAAAAATTCAATGAAAATTCAATAAAAGGACAAAATGTAATCAGTTTTTTTATTATTACAGTAACTTGGTTTTTCGCAATTTTTGAGACCCCGAAAACCCAAAGAAAAAATATTTTTATAGTTTTATTTTCAAATTTTGTTTTGTTTCCTAAGTTTATATGAGTCTCCTATGGTATAAAAGCCTTGTCACTCCAATCTATGTTAGACGCAAGTTTCCCATTATATTACGGTAGTGAAGAAACTTTTTAGAGGTTTTGCTTTCTTTTGCAAACACATTGTATAGAGTTCTCAAAATATAGAGACCGAGCGTCTAGTGCGTGGATCTGTTCTTGATATAGAACCTACCACAAGTAACCGCTTCCGGCCTATGCCCTTGACATTTTCATAAGCTTCATTTGCGTTTGCGCCGTCTCACTAGCGGACTCACTAGCGGCGCTGACCTCCGATGGCTCACTGTTAATTTGACGACAGAGATCTTGTCCTGGTGTGTGTAAAGCACAGCCTCCCGCCACCGTGGAGCCTCGCAGGCCGTGACCTAAATGTACAGTGTAAAAGGTACCTGAGAAACAGAAGTCACTTAATACGTGGATCCAATCGCGACGTTAACTTAGGTTAGCTTAGATTATGAGCTCGGCTGAAATTCAAACACTGTTATTGCATACTTAAGTTCACCCTGAATCGATCACTTTGCCCCAAGACACAATTTAGTTTAGTTTGGGGTTGAAAGTTACTTTATATTATATTTTTAACCGACTTCGAAAAAGAAGGATGTTCCTAATTCGATGCGTTTTTTTTAACCTTAATAACTCCGTCAAATCTTAACGGATTTCGACAATTCTTTCTTTGTTCGAACATATATAACGTCCAATTGGTCCCATTTTAATTTGGTGAAGATCTGATGAAGACTTTCAGAGATGGAGAAAGGAACTCTTCAATGGACAGCAGTAAATAAAGCCTGATGGGACCCATCCTTTAGTAATATCATAAAATACCAGGATAATTTGGTGCCGTTCTGGTGAAAACTTTCGGAGATAGAAATATGAGAACTTCAAGTTTTAAAGCAAAGAGTTAAGTAGCAAAGGGTAAATTATGTTTATAAGAGACTTGATTTTTAGGGTTCCGAACCCGAAGGGTGCCAGCTGCAGTGTTTTAATTTTTTTTATTCAATGTTGTTACGCCCAATAAAAATGTATGGCTTTGTTTTTTTATATACTTTACCATCTCGTTATGTACCGTTTCCGGGAATAATCCCAATCGTGTCGCGCTAGTGCAGCAAACACACAAACGGCGTATTGTTACAAAAATAGCTAGCGCGCTTTTTTATTGGCATATTGTCAGTGTTGCCAGGCACAGTACATCAATACCTTATCTTTCTTAATTACTGGCGTTCAATAAATCTATCTATGATTGGTTGAAAGTATTGATGTTGCGAAGGTGATTTTTCTAAAATTTAAATCAACACAAAAACTCCCCCGAGTATTTAGTAGCGTACATCTCAACAAGCAAGGTCCTTGTTGTTCTTAAATCATGATGCAAAAAAGCATTAAAATAAATAAATAAATAAATAAAATAAGTATTTATTTCCAAATTAAATCTTTACATAACTAAGCATTTAAATTAAAAAGTAACTATTTTAGACATTAATAACATGCAATACATTAAAAATTATATTATAAAATTATGTAAAGTCGTCAAAATTTGGGTGAAAGGGTCTGTAATGTTTTACCTACAATTCATTATCAAAGTATCATTTCACAAGCAACATTTGTCAAAGTTTCCTTTTTCAAACTATTGTTTTAACAATGACTTCTAAATACAAAGATTCATTTGATAAGCAGACATTTTGGAAATGCCTTATTTATTATATGTTTAAAGGACAAACATTTAACATTTTACAGATAACAAATAATGCATTTTGTAATACCAATTTAATTCTCTGTTTAAAGTAACCTATAAGAAACTAATTTTGTTTTGTCAGAAGCGCTTATTGATAACCGACAGGAAACTCCGCTTAGCGAGATGCTCTAGCCTAACCCAAGCTGACCTACTGTTCTGAGCATGATTTTTTTAATGCGTGGGGCTCCGCTCCCCTGCACCCCCCTTGCGTGAAGTGTATATCTTAAGTCATACTAGTAGAATTTTGCCGATTCAATGTATTTATGTTAAGAAAACTTAAGATTTGCGAAACATTTTTATATGGAATTTCTAGTTGTGAAATTACACATTTGCATTACGTTGCTTGTTGCCTAAAAATTTGTTTAATAACTGTCGGACATTCGAATGGGACCCATAATTTTTGCAACTCAACGCGGCGCCTTGCGAGATTCGATTTTCTTCGCGAGAGATGCCTATTTAATTTGCGCGGATTATTCCGAATTACATTGTATTGCTATTACTAAGTAGACTACTAAATAGAGGCAAATAACTAGGTACTGTTGTTGTGCTCATTGAAAAATATGTGTGTATTAGACACTAGGGTCTGGTAAACTCTTTCAACAAAATTCCTAGTAACTTTGAACGGTACAAAATCGTAACTATTTTTAGTTAACTTCGAAATGGTCATCCATGCCCCGTCTTTACATACATTTGAATTGCAAATTTTTAGGTGCTATGTAAGCCTTGTACCTTAGTAAAATTAAATTGTTCCATTAAAGTAATTTTTACGAGGTGAAAAGGTGACTATGCCGAATTTTACAGTTATGTGTGGTCTCTTATTCATTCAGGTAACAAAAATAACTTTTGCAACTGCACTTCTATGTACGAAATCTTACAACAGTGTAAGTTTTGCGAAAGTTTAAGAAATGCTAATAATTCTTTTATTTGATGTTTATACCCGTGTGGATGATAGTAAAACCATACATTACAAATATATGTCGTTTCCAAGTTTCTTCCCTACACAATCTATTAATTTTAAAACTAACAGCTATGACGTTCATTTTGCTTTTAAAATTGATAAAACAGTTGAATTTGTATTTTTTATTTGCTCTGCTGAGTAGGCAAATATTATTATTACTATTGCTTTCTTTTGAAAAGAAGAAGAAAACTAGATTTTTATGTCAGTCCTGAAAATACCTTTGCAGTATTATTTCAAGACACTATAGCATTAAAGCCATTACAAAGCCACCTCGGAGACAAAGGGCCGCTATTTGTGCGAGCAAAAATAACAATACGTGTGTTCATGTTTTATTTTTTCACGACAATGCGCATTGAATTTTAGCCTCAAGTAAGTTATACATGTTTTCGCCTTGTTCACAATACGATATTTTAATAAAACTTTGTCAGTCTTTGTCGGTTTTTAGCCTCTAAATAGGTTATTAAAAACGTCCTCAGCACGGGTTAGTGCAACAAAAAGAATATACCCTAGTCAAAATATAATTTTTTGACTTAAAAACGAAAATTCTTTCAACACTAAAACCATCTTGAAACCCTGTCATGTGTCACCATAATTTACTCACAAAGTTTAATCCAATCAAGGTCGAAATTTGGAAAATAAAACAAAATTACAAATTACGTTATTCATTGTCACACTACTGGCCACACTACTAGGTACTTAATTTAAGGATAACTGTCCAAAGGCAAAATTCTACATCACATACTTTTTTCACTTACTTATTTGAAACACCTCACTATGGCTGCTCGACTCCTTAGGTAATAATATGTTTAAAAATTATCACGTTTCTCTTTCTTGCTGCCACGCTAGTGACTTTTATTAGACGCGTAAAATAATATACGATGCTCTCAGAATAATAATGTTCTCCAGGAAACTTAAGTCGTGTGGTATGTGGTAAAGACAGCTAAAAATCAATTTTTGTGTCGTGAATTAGATTACATTAGATTAATACTCTTTATTGCATACCATACATTATAAAGATACATGAAAAATCTTAAATATCTGAGTTACATAGTATACCGCTAAAATATTACCGCTAAAAGAGATCTATTATTATTTGTTAAGAGAGTTGTGAAATAGAACCGTTACGTATAATAGGTAATATATACGTAATGGTTCTATTTCTGTAACATAGTACCTACTATGTTCTTACTTACGTTCTTTGTGTCGGCGCTATGTGATTGATAGTACTCAGCTCCTATATTAAGCGCACCAAATCCTGAACTATTCCAATCGTCTAACTGTCAAATTCCATACTGACTACTATCGCAAACGTCAGGATATCGACAGGATTTGGTGCGCGTAATTAGGCCTCTGATCTCAACGGGATGCACAGGTTCTCAAGTGGAGACCCCGAACTGGCTAACGCAGCGTGAGACGCCCGTCAACTCGCTGGACCGACGTTCTGAGGCAGAGGCAGAGCTGGCAGCAACTGGATGAGGGTTTCCGAGGACAGAAAGAAGTAGCGTGCCTTGGAGGAGGCCATGTCCAGCAGTAAAGCAAAGATCAAAGCCAAAAATTTTACACACTATAAAAACAAATTGTTTACTTTGTGAACGTCAAAGCTGTTAGTTTCACAATTAAAAGATTATGCGGAGAATAAGCTAACATAGAAACTCCACATTTATTCTTTTCAAAACAGGTTTGCTTAATTAACAGAGTTTTCAACTTAAAGTTACTAGATACCTACAATCGTCCCCGTTAACACTATTTAAATACCAGACATATTTGCCTTCCAAATAATCCTTAATGTTATATAGGCTTTAACATATTTTTCATCGTCAACACGAACAATTTTTAAGTAGACGAGTGCAAGCTGATTGATTGACTGATTTAAATGTGTTAAAAATTTACATGCCTATACTAATCTGTGCATTTTATTGTCGAAAAAACTACGTAATCCTTGTCTTTTTGAAAAATAATAAATGCCGCTCATTTTAATTTTCTGCAACTTTTATTAAATTCTTATAATAAAAGTTGCAGAAAATTAAAATAATTTAAACAAAATCTCCATATCAAAATCTTCTCCACGTGATTTATTAATCGAAACTATCAAACTGACGTTCATTAAGTAAATCGTTTTTATTTCAGTCAATAATTCAATTTCAATTTGAATACAAACAACTTTTACGGTGCAGTAAACTATGAAATTTCGAAAAAATATGAAGCTGTTTTTGTGTAGAACAGCTTCTTATTTTTGAATTATGGCAAATTTAGTTTGGAACAGCTGATACTTTTATTGCGATTTCGAAGTCTTTCCCATTATAAAAATTGTTCGTATTGACGATAACAACCCTGGATGTATATTGGAAAATTATTACACTCTGTATAATTATTACACCCTGTCCAAACAAATAAATGTATTTTTTCAGAAATCACGGTCTCAAAGCAGTAGGTATGCCCATTTCTTTTAATCCACAAACGCGGTGAAGGTTTCTAAATTAATTGGTGTCGAGATTGAATCGAGGATCACATTTTAACTTATCTTCCCACAGACCGAGCCGTATGCTCGTATTTTCCCTTTACATCCCACATTTTAAACCAATTTTATCGCCCACATTCTCTACACACAGAATATTATCTTTGGTTAGTCAGCAATTTTGTACCTTAATGCCAGAGCAATGACAGCGCAGACGCTGTCTTTATATAAATAATTGGGGTTTACTGCTGCTGCTGTTGCTGAGCGAATAAATTATTTCACAATTATCGTATCTCAGTCTGGGTGTATCTCCATGTTTGTGATGTCCTTGTCTGGTTACCATAGCACAGGGTATCCTAGTTTAGAACCAGGTCAAGCGATTGTGTTGTGTGGAAGTTATTTATTTATTTTAATATTTTATTTATTAAATTAATTTGTATTAGGTGTTCACACACCTCAGGACTTTAAATGGTCAATCCGTGGTAGGCACGGGTGGTAATTACGCCCATATTCTCTCTCTGAAAGAAAGCCGGTGCCCTTAAGTGGGACGTATATAGTCTGCTTTGTTTTGTTTATTTTTTATAAATATATATATTTCAAGACCTGGGAAATCACAGTATGTCACCATCCTGTTATACTAAAGGAGATTCATATTCTGAACGAGAGAAACGTTGCCTAAACAACATCGTCTTAATTTTGACAGAAAACCACAGGCAATGTTTTTGTACCAAGTCTATTCAATCACTTCCGGCAAATTTAAATCTAAACACACTTTATTATTTTGAGATGAAAACCAGCATACGCATAACAAACATGTTAACCTATTTTCTTTTAATCAAAACAAAATATTGATGTTTGAATGTAGAGCCCTCGCTCTTACGTGTCCTACGAGAATCGTATTAGTTTGAGTCCTCGAGGTTTTGTCAGCAAAACAGTCAGTCAGTTTCCTAAGATGTTTTCTTTCACAATGATTATAAATGAGAAAAAAAAAAACATATATATACTATTTACTAGTGAAGCGCTACAATTATGAATTTTTGGATTTCAAATGGCTTGTATATAGCAACACTAACTTTGCGTCACAATAGGAGTAAATTCATAAGTTGAAAAATTGCTTTTGGTGTCCGTTGAGCAGTGAAAATCGTGGATCTACAGCAGTGATATTTGAAATTCACCCATGTTTGGGAATACTATCTTTTTAATATTTTGTCTTTTTTTAGAACCTTCCAAAGTTTCGCTCGACTCTTCTTAAGTTGGATCAATTAGTGGGGCCTAACAGGAACATCCCGTGCGGCTCCATTCATTATTGGAAAGCGTTTGTAATGAACACCGCTTCACTCATTAAATTTTGGCCTTTTATACCTTTTGTCTCAAGTAACATGCCACGGGTAATACCGATTTCTATGTAGCTCCGATATATTTTGAAGTTTTGGATACTTTATTAATGTGGGTACGTAAGGATTTTGTTTGGGCTTGGTGGGTTTCTTTTTTAATTGACTTTTAAATAATCTCTACTGATTAAACAAGACTTAGGAAAAAAGTATCGACTGAGGTTAGGCGGAGTTTTTACATAAGAGTATTTTCTCAGTAAGTTTTTAGTTTTACTTAGTAGCGAGGTAAGGAAAGAAAGAATTTTTTACGTGGTAAGCTTAATGGGATACCGCCGTTTAGCCAAAGTATTTTTCGCCAAATTTTACTTCCCAATAAACTTATGGCATCAGTTTCATTTCCCAAATGAAACTTTAGCAAGTTTTCATTTCGCATTTTATTCATTTGGTCAAATTATCATTTCGCATAATTTTACTGCGTCAAGTTTTATTAAGACAAACGTTTATTATGCTAACGTTTTATTTTGGCAAGTGTTATATAGCAAATAATTGTTTGATTAAATTTATATTTCGCATTTTGTTCATGTGGTTAAATACTATTAGGCATAAATACAAGTAATTTAAAAATTTAAGCTTAAGATACATTTATTTGTAGTATTATATTCTGATTTAAAAAAAAAACTTACGAAAGCAATTTGGTGTAAAAAGTGTGTTTAAAATTTGGTTGTTAGGTCAGTACACATAAGCAAAAATAGGTTCGAAGTTCCTGAAACTTCGGGTGTTAGTTCTTTTTTTTATATAAAAGCGAAAAAAAATATTTCACTAAAAAACTTAGTTTTGAGTCAAAGAAAAAAATTTTTATTCTAGTTTACATTTCGCATTTTATTCATTTGGTCAAATTATACTTTTGACTGAATAATGCTTGGTAAAATGAATTTTGACCAAATATTTATTTGGTAAACAATAACTTGCCATAATAACTTTTGCTAACTGTTTATTTGCTTTAAGTTGTTTTGAGAAATGTTTTTTTGCCAAGTGATAATTTGCGGAAAATAGTTTGGGAAGTAATACTTTGGGAAACGATTTTTGGCAATACATTAGTAAACCAAGCTTAATACAAAATAATAACTTTAAAGTGGTTTTATTTATAGATACTGAATAAATGGTTTCCAGAGTTTGCGTTATATCGATAACTCATTCTAAGATTATATATTTGAAGCAAAACGGTAATAGTATTATCGTTGGTAATAGTTATTAATTTCCACACAACACAATCACTTGTACTGGGCCCAAACTAGCATACCCTGTGCTATGGTAACCAGGCAAGGACATCAAAAACGTAGAAATACACCCGGACTGAGGCCATTTGTATAAATTAAGTACGGTGGTCTCCAATGGGAATCGTACCCACAACCTCTATGGTATTCAAGCGTGTTAACCGCTAGACCAACGAGGCGATTTTCGAAAAAAATAATTCTCGTTTGTATTGTTTGAAACCTTCACGGGATGAAATTTAACAGGGCGTTATTTTTCTTATGATAGATAACATTGACCTATTTTAAACTCGCAAAAATCTGAACGCTGTGATCAAAACTTCAAATGATTTATAGCCTTATTGAGAGGCATATAAAAAGTATCCTAATTTCCAATACCGTTGCCTAAATTACCATTTCATTTCACAAGGCAGCCTCTATCTGATCGAAAGACAGGCACGATGAGACATCTCGTAAAACGAAAACATAAAGACAAGGTGCCCCCTACGTAAAATATCGGCCATTGGACACTTCTGATACAAATTTAAGTCATTTTTTATTGGTGATTGCAAAATTTCAGAGCAAATAAAAACAAAACAAAAATGCTGGTGTTAGTATCGAGGATGTCCTCAAATTTCGCTAAAGATTTAGGGAGTCAATACTCACCAATTTAAACGTTTGAAAGGGTAAGGATTATCTGTAGCATGCTGTTTGAATTCTGTAGTGACTTTCACATCAATACTAACAACTGTTAGCGGTGGTAGCCCAGTGGGTAGAAAAATGGACTCGGAAGGGAGAGACCCAGGTTCGATTCCCAGTGCGGGCATGGTCCTATGACTTTGTTTATTTTCAAAGTTACGTACATGTGCGAATTGATATAGTAGCTAGGTTAGGTTAGCTCCGCAAGTAATGACTTGACTTTACTGTGGGCTAGGCCGACTAAGCTGTCAGGATGGGCAAGCCTGCTCCATCTAAAAAAACAATGTCCCAGGCACTGCAGCGTCCGAGTGGTCCCTTCACCCATCTAGTGTAAGTGAAGGCGCCACTGAACGATGTATAAAGAATAAAGCACACCAACGCGGTGGCAGTGGCGGTGGCGGTCCATACAAAATACTACTGCCGTAAATTATTTATGTATGGAAGCACTGGAGACGAGCAATGGAGAGAGCTATGTTAGGAGTTCCACTGCGTAATCGAATCAGGAATGAGGAGATCTGCAGAAGAACTCGAGTTACTAATATATCTCGAAGAATTGCTCAGTTGAAGTGAAGTGGCAGCAGTACATAGCTCGGAGAACTGATGGCCGTTGGGGCGAAAAAGTTCGACCGCGGCCGGACGACGCAGCGTGGCCAGGCACCCCACTAGATGGTCTGACGACCTGGTTACCGTGGCGGGGAGTCGCTGGATGCGAGCGGCACAAGACCGGGAAGCTTGGAAAACCATGAGGGAGGCCTATATCACGCAGTAGGTGTCAAATGACTAATGATGAAATTGGTTTCATATTCAAGCAACACTAACTTTGCGTCGGAATAGGGGTAAATTCATAAGCTGCAAAATTGCTTTTGGACAGTAAAAATGGTGGATCTGCAGATAAGATAAGATAAGATTCGTTTATTTGTAAAACATACGTATACATAGGATGTTCAAAAATATAATTTGTTCCAGCATGTTTTGCCACTGAGGCGTACAAATATTTAAACATAATTTTAAATTTCTCTATCTATATATATCGTCAATAATTATTATATTATACATGTCAAACAATATAGATTTAAAAAATAACAAATAAAATTAGTCTAAGAATAATTGTATGTCAATAACAAATAATTAATTAATAATTTAAGCAGAAGAATCTAAAAAGAATCATTAAAATAGTCATTTAAATTGTAATAGCATTTTTCGTACAACTTGAACTTCAATTGCTTTTTAAATATCATGTCATCATGTTCTCTTAGGCTAGCAGGCAACTTATTATATATTTTTGGGCCCATACATAAAATGCTTTTGGTCATTAACGCAGTTTTTGCTTCCCTGACTCTTATGCGTGTAGGATCCCTGCTTGCTCGCATACCCTTTGCATCTTCTCTACGTGGAAATAAGTCTGGGTTTAACCGCACAAACATTGCAACTTCAAATATATATAATGAGTAAAATGTCAAGATATTATATTTCTTAAAATAGGTTTTACATGTGTCGGTAGGTTTAAGTCCAAACATTGCCCGCAGACACTGCTTTTGTGCTTTCAAAACTCTTTCGCGTTCTGTCGCATTTCCCCAAAATATGATACCATATCTTATTATCGATTCTGTTAAACTATAGTAGGCCGTTAGCAAGGTGTTAATATTTACTATCGGTGCGAGCTTGTACAATAAATAAGCTGATTTACTGGCTCTTTTACTAATGTTGTCTATGTGTAGTTTCCACGATAATCTGTTGTCAATGGTCAAGCCTAGAAATTTGGTAGAGTCTACTTCGAGGACATTTTGTTCCTGGTGTTTAATATCTAGGTTTGGCATAGTTGGTATCCGCTGACTGAAATGCATAATATATGTTTTTTTAAGATTTATCTTTAAGTTATTGCTATCAAGCCATTCGATCATCGCCCGAAGCCCTTCATTGATGTCGTGTTTATAAGTGGATGTGTCTTGACACTTAATAGTAATTGTGCTGTCATCAGCAAAGAGTGCCATAGGATGCTCCACATAATTCGGTAAATCGTTAATATATATTATGAATAGTAGCGGTCCTATTACGCTGCCCTGAGGGACGCCATATTTAATTGTGTCTGGTTTAGATAAATATTTCTCTTCCATTTTTGTATTTGGATTTATTTTAGTTATGACCGTTATTTGATTCCGGTTTGTAAGATACGATTCCAACAGGCTTAGGACATTGCCTCGTATACCGTAAGAGCTCAACTTATGCAACAAAACATCATGATCCACATGATCAAATGCTTGTGTGAGATCGGTATACAAAGAGCATACGGGAATTTTTTTATCTATGTTTTGTATAATTATGTTGAGGACGTCATACACTGCCATATTTATATTTTTGTGTTTTCGAAAACCTTTTTGTTCATTGACTAACATATTATTTAATTCTAGGTAGTTACTGATTCGTGAGCAGATAAATTTCTCGAAAATTTTGGATATTACTGGAATGAGAGCTATTGGGCGATAGTTTTCCATAAGTTCTTTATTGTCTTTTTTGAAAAGAGGTTTTATTAGCGCGGTTTTGAGTTGTTCTGGATATTTCCCCTTTTCAATTATAAGGTTTAGTATATAACTTAGGTGGGGAGAAATACATTGCGCTACATATTTAACAGCCTTGGTGGATATATCATCATATCCAGTGCTGATGGTATTTCTTAATGAAACTATGATTTTTAGAATGTCTACAGGGCAAGATGGTGGCATGAAAATGGAATTTTTACGGGCTTTTAATTTAAATTCTAAGCTATTGTTGCTTGGTCGTGTGATAGGAGTTACTCTGTTTATGAAGTGTTTGTTAAATTCATCCGCAATTTGTTGTGGATTATTTATTACCATGTCACCTATTGTTATTGTTGGTATAGACTCATTTGGCTTATTTTCTTTAGAGTTATTTATGATTTTCCACATAGTTTGTGATTTGTTCTTAGATATATTGATTTTATAGTTGTTCTGTGATCTTTGTGTCAGTTTTATTATAGATTTGTAGCGTTTAGTATAGTTGTTTAGTTTGGTTTTAGCGCTATTTGTGGGATTAAGTCTATATTGCCACAATAGAATACGTTTTTTCTTGCTACAGGCTTTTAAACCGTTTGTAAGCCATGCGGGTTTTTTACGTAATTTTATGTTGATAATTTTCATTGGAAAACATAGGTCGTAAATCCACTTAAATAATTCCATAAACTCATTGTAAGCTATGTTAGGATCTTCAGTTTTATACACTTCTGAAAAGGAAAGACTCTCTATATAATCTTTAAATCTGTCAAGGTTTTCTTTGCAGATATCACGTCTCTTAATTTTCCAGCTGTCAAGTAGGCATGTCTGTTTTACTGGGCAGCGCAAAAACTGCGCAGTATGATCGGATAGTCCACTTTCAATTACTTCTGTCTTACATTTTTTTCTAAAATTGTGGGCAATGTTGTCTATACACGTTTTACTAATCATTCTCGTAGGCTCTTTGATAGCTAATTTAATATTTAAAGTGAGTAGGTGGCATTCTAATTCAAGTGTTTTGCAGCTAGGGTTAAGTAAGTCGATATTCAGATCTCCTGCAATTACAATATTTTTATTTGCTCTCGTTTTTAAGACTTGTAGTATTCTTTCTAGGCGATCAAAAAATACTTGATAGTTATAGTTTGTATTTTTAGGGATCCTGTAGATGCAAACAATTATTAAGTTAAATTGGACTAATTCAGCTGCACAACATTCTATAATGCCACTTATAGATAATTGATTTATTATGGGTAAGTCTATAAATATAAAACCTTTTCGTACTAAGATGCAAGAGCCACCTTTGCTAATATTCTCTCTACCGAAATACGCTGCTAAATTATAGTTTGGTACTACTAAGAATTTTTCGTATCCAGCTTTAATGTTGTGTTCTGTTATACAGAGTATGTCGACGTTTTTTTTCTGTTCCGCACGTTCTTCCAAAAACACGGTTAATTGCTCAGACTTATTAATTAATCCTGATATATTTTGGTGCATTATCTGGACGTATTTATTGGAGAACAGACCTTCATGATAAGAGTTTATAATATCAACGAAAAAGCTCCTCATCTGTCTGTGTATCTTTATTTGTGGAGATTGGTATCGCATCAGTTCCAGTCTGGGTACCAATGCTTACGTTGTTACAGTGAGATTTGGTTAATATAAGTCTGGCGCGAGCGCAGTCTTGTTGGTATTTTAAATAGTTATTTTTATAGTCTATGCGCAAAATGTCTCTGAGCAATGTTCGACCAGCAAAAAGTTTGTTAAACTTCAATTGGTGATATAATGTTCTATTATACACGTCTAAAAAAAGTGAGTGAGAAAAACGTGAGCTAACATGTTTTAGACATTGATTAGTCATATCCTTATTTAAATAACTAGTTAGTCCAACGTTACATACTATAACATTAGTCCGGGATAGCGCGCTTAGATGACAATATAATGTTGATTGTAAATTTAGAGGATCCTGGTCGTTTGAGCCGGCAATAATGATTATAAAATCCTGATTAGAGTATTCCTTGCATTCTGACTGACATGGCGTTAAGATTTTAGCCATCGTGGCATTGGGTTTTATAATTGAGGAAACGTCATAGCCAGAGCCTAGTAGATTTTGCAGTATGGCTCTGAGTCCTCTTCCTCTTTCATCGGCTAAAAGCAAGACTCTCTTTGTCTGCTTTTGAGGCTTTATTGCCTCGAATGTAGAGTTATTTTTCTGCTCTTCATTGGAATTTATCTCCTCTGCTTGACTTTCAGTATTACTTTTTATAGTCAAAAGCTTCTCTATATTTCTAGTAACGCTATGAAATGAAAGCTCTGGCCCCTTGCAATTGTAGCTCTGGTTAAGGTTGATGGCGATATCACTCTTCTTCGAGGTGTTCGCTTTTCGGGGAGGCGTGAAATTTACTTGTAATCCCTGGACAACATTATTGGTCAAGTTTTGTTGTGACGTACACGGGTATCCCATTTTATATGTATCTGTCCGTATTTTTCGGTACTGGGGAGAGAAAAACTTTTTTGGAGATGAGGTATTTCCTATAATGTTCAGGTCTCCCAAGCCCACTGATCTGTATAATTGTAATTTCTTCTCAATTTCCTTTTTGTCACTGTTTAGTGCGAGATTTTGAGTATTTAGGCTATCGATCTCTATATGTGCTGCTTCTAACTCGAGTTTTAGTTTTATGTTTTCGTTCTTGAGCTCATCCAGATCCTGATTACTGAGCGGGCATAGATTCGGTAGACTTTGGTAAGACATTTCAAACATAGATTCGTTAGATTCGCTATTTGCTTTACGTCTTGAAACCCTTTGAGTTACGTAGCAGATATCCTCCTGCTCGTGTACTACTAGAAGTTCATGATCTTGGGCATATTTTATGCAGTTCTCACAAGTATACTCGTTTTTCGTTGCATAGGCTGCCATATATTTTGCCGTGGTCATATTTACGCAGTTATGATGGTAATTGCTTTTACAGCGTTTGCAAGTTAATAGTTCTGTATCGTAGATAAAGCTGGAACACACTTTGCAATTCATCTTTATAATTGCTTTTAGCGCCCTCTATGGACACTTATAATAATATTATGCTTATGTATCTCTTGCGAAATTTATTGGTGATGGACTTTAGTTCAGCTTTCTGTCGATTATTAATTGCTTGTCGAAACAATAATCAACACCAAAAGTAATATTTGATAGTAGGCTCGAACTCGTGTTCACTCATAGGGACGGAACCTCTGCACAGCGCGTTAACGCATCAGCTAGTGGAGCAGTTACAAGAAGAGGTGAAATTAGTATTATCGTTATGATGAAACGATAAGATTTTGTTTGTCCGTTAATTTTCAAGGTCAAGTTATTCTATTCATCCGCAGAGCTAACGGGTAATTTGAAATTTTGCACTTTATCACTTATTTCTCAGCTGGTGCTTGTTTTTGAGGATTATCCTGATATTGTTTGGTTTTGTTAACGTCTTTCCTTCATAACTTCACTGACTAGTAAGATTTAATAAGATCAGTCCATTAACAAGCACTCATACACAGGTCCCACTTTTACTTTTTGTTTTATTAAATGTTTTAGAGTTTTGAGTTTAGATAACAATATCACATAACTTTTAACCAAGTTTAAATCGCTTAGTCTTGCATTTATACTGTTTTACATAATTTAACACTTTTTAACATAATTTAATACGCAAGCTGATGTTTACCGTGACACTAGCGCCACCACTACTGACACACACATGCAGCAGTCATATTTGACATTTTCACATGTTTAGGAATACTACTGGATTACCACAACACAGACTCTAGTCTAGCGTGGAATCTGCTGTAATTTTTACCATGTTTCCATATCATTATGTGACCATAGATATAAGTTTTGCACCAAGTGAACACAATATTTTTTATTTCTTGTGTGGTTTTAAATAAATACTTGTACAGGACATAGGCTAAAACAGGCTATACTAAAATACTAATATAAAAAAAGGACATGCATACTTGTAAAACGGGCTTACCTTACTATACGAGCACTCGACAATCACATACACACATACACAAACACACTCACGCACGCACGCATGCACGCACGCACGCACGCACGCATGCACGCACGCACGCAGGCACGCACGTACGCACGCACGCACGCACGCACGCACACACACACACACATACATACACACATTCACAAACACGCGAACACACACACAAACTTTCTGCAGGCAAATATTTTTTTTTTTTGTTTCTTTTTTAAATTCTTCATTAGATTTTCTTTAGCAGAGAGATAAAGTAAAACCACGAAAAATAAAAAGTGCTAAATGTAAAAAGGAAGGCGCTGTCTCCTAACAGACAGGTTAGGAGTTAGGTAGTTTAGGAGTCAGGGACTTACGTTAGTGTTTAACTTCATATGTAACTTTTAAAATGTGATATGTCTCTGTAACTTATAGCCAGTAAAATTACTTATTATAGGCATGTCCCTCAGTGGGCGTCAAATGGCTGATGATGATGTTAATAGTAATTTCTCAACGAGAACCCTTCTCTTACGCACCGAGGAAAGTCGGACTCCACAGTAGCTCTTTGTGCCGTATTGAGATAATAATATATTAGCGTCCAATGTCGATGTTCAACCGCCCTTTGTGCAAGGGTATAATGATGGTCTCTATCTATTGAGTTTAGGCAAAGGATTCTTCCAAGCCCTTTTGTTGGGTATCTTTTTGTGCGTTAATCCGTAGTTAATATTTGGCCAAATAGAAGCCGAGTAAAAAGTCGGGTGTATTTATTTAATTAAAGCACTTTCATTCAAAAGGCTAAAAGGTTTATAGTTAAATCACAATTTTATTTCCGTAATTTACAAATAATGTTCTTGATGCGGACAATTTGTAAGAGAATATGTTTAATTATCGACCGAATATACACATACCTTTTTTTAGGTTTTGTGTTATCACATTTTTTATTTTATTAAAAAATCACCGACAAGAGTTACACAGAAATTACATAGAAAATCATCATCATCATCATTCAGCCACAAGAAGTCCACTGCTGGACATAAGCCTCCTCCATGGATTTCCAAAAAGACCGGTTGGAAGCGGCCTGCATCCAGCGCCTTCCCACCACTTGGATGAGGTAGAAAATATTATTTCTTATAATTATAATATTATAATTCAGCCGAGCCTAATGGCGAAAGCCTTCTCTCAGAGAAAGAAGGCTTAATCACGCCGCGTGCGTGCCGACGATTGGCAATTTTAAGCGCTGAGGATTGTGAACACCTCAGGCACTCAGGTTTTCCGACGATGCTTTCCCTCACGCTTTATAAATAATAAATTTATACAAATTAAAATTTCATTGATTAATTTTTTTTTAAATGACACATTCTAAAAAGCTGTTCTCTTAGTTAGAAATAACCACAACATACGTAGGTAAGTGTTAGGTACTCTAAAATTACTTTAAATTAGAAATATTGATAAAAAATACACTTAAGCGAAAGAGCTTTGCTGACACAAGACTTAAGTTCAGTTCAGCGCCATTGACCAACTTGAACACTAAGTCATGATTTTGAAAACCTATTTAGAGGCTAAAAATTCCACCCATGCTGGGACTTGAACCCGCGACCTCTGGCTAACTGTGCCAGCGGTCTCTGGCACGGTTAGCCAGAGGTCGCGGGTTTAAATAGGTTTTTAAAATTGTCCTCAGCACGGATTAGTGCAACAAAAAGATATAACCTAAGTCATGATTTTTGCTTCGAGCTGAGAAAATTGTATTATTCGAATTGTATTGATGGGTTCAATGATTAAACAGACTTATATCAAATCTGTGTAGTCGTTATACCCATCAGCAGTTTCAGATTCCAGTAAAGAAACAAGACGACTTTCTATTATTTCCTACTCAAGGCCTTCCACTCCATCGGCACTTATCACTGCCACCTATTTCGTGAATTTTGTGCGAAACGGAAAAGAAGGCGGAATTCTTTTGTTTCAAGTCAAGTGGCCAGTTCGCTTTGTTTGATTTAGGGACACTCTAAATGTTGATTGGGTTGGTGTTGTCAGCGGAAGGTAGAATAGATACAAAACAACATAAAAAGGTTGTCCTCTAAATTATTTTAATAAAGGTAAATAATAGATATAAGAATGCACTTGCGTATAAAGTACCCGACGTGCCGACGTCGTGGGACTAATGAATGTTGATGAAGCGTCTGTCAGGATCGTGGCAAGTGGTAAAACCTGGTCTTTGCCTACCCCTCCGATAAACATGCTTGAGTTTATGTAATGTTTGTACGTGGGTAAAGTTTGACTGTCTCTCCGTTTGCCATTTTGATATTTAGGCATAGAATTGGGCATTTTTCCAAGTTATTTAGTTAGTAGAATTTGCCATACCAAGAATGTGTGCATTTACAGAATTTGACATTTGGAAAACTTCCCTTGAGTATGTATTTTAATGTAATTGTAAGAATTGAGCATTCTGCGTATCTCTTAGTACCTACCTACTTTTTTCGCACTATTACATTTTGTGATCATCAGTTAAACTGACTGACCAGTTGGATTGCTTTTGTACTGAGATAATTCCTCAAATAAGTCCTCAAAATGGAGCAGATGATATTTTTATAGCAGTTTTAAATAGTGTTCTTCCTATGGGTTCTCATTTGCTTGAGCAAGTTGTTGTATAAGCTACTCTATAAATCTAATCTTGCGCATGCAATGCATATATATGCAAGGAATAAAAGACGCGCCTGTATTGATCTTCTTTATAGTATCTGATGAGATACTTAAGTAGTTAGTGAAATTCTCAATTCTGTTACGGCGGAAGTGGCTACTATGAAAAAAAATGTGGTCAGTATTTACCTTCTATTTAGAACAATAGTTCCTAGCTTTTCAGATCTGGTCACCCCAAACACCTACTATTGAAACGGCTTTTACCCCCATTAATACACACAGTGTTAGCCACGTAATATTTCAGTGCGCTCAATCCAGGAAAGGAACATTCTAGGAAAGGGACATTCTCAAACCATCCCCTGGTTTTTTTCCCAACCATTTTGGGAAAAGGACATTATGCACCTGAACGCATGTGGTGTTTGTCAGTCACATACCAATTCTGTTGGCCTATAATAACTATTTTACCCCGGTAGGGGTAATTATCCTCAGGTTCGGAACCCAGGATTTAGAACATCTATATCCAACACAGCGCAGAGAGTTTATGGCCAAAACAACTGCAGACTTCACTTGCGTATGACACTTCTTCTGTGATGTCGTAAACATTGCCGTAAAGATTTCATTTCGCATATAAGGTGCGCGTTTTATTAGTTTTCCAATCGTGCGAGGCGGACGATATTGAACTGAAATCATATTTTCCACAAATAAGTTTGAATTCTTTGATGTACACACATCAAAAAAAGTTTGCGATCACTTTGAAAAACTGAAATCTTTTTTGTTACTGTAGATTATATTATGATTTTTTTCTTCTTTTTAGATTCTTTATTTAAAAATAAAGAATTAGAACACAAAAAAATGACACCGTTCAGTTGTTTTTTCATATTAAAAGGCTTTCAGTCCTAGCTTACGCTCATTCAGAGCTAACTTGATCCTCAGCATGCCCAGGAGGATCTCCGCATGTGTTCGAGCCAGGGGAAGAGTTATTTTATATTGAATTTAACCTTTTAATAATAAATTGTTGTTTAAGTTTAATTAAACAGTATTTTTCTTTCTATGAAATTTCTATCACAATTACATTATGATTAATGGCTCAATTTTTTTTTAAATAAATAATAAAAAATAGTTTTATATTTTAATTTCAAACAAGGTATTCCTATTTAAAGAAAGCATACAACATAGATTTTTTCTTGATAAAGTTAAATTTAAAGAATTATAGGAGCTTATGCTATTGATCACAAACTTTTTTTGATGTGTGTAGGTGCAGAAAAATCCTTTCATTTACGAGAGGCTGGCCACATAGACTCTTTGTTTGGCATGTGATATAAAACGCTATGGCCCAGTATTGGATTCTCGACAAAACCCATAGCAACTGCAGCGTGACGATAACAATATTAAGAGGGAAGGTTGTTTTTATAATAAACGATTTAAATTTTAGATTTGAATGATTTAACAGTTATGGTATTATTCACAATCAGAGCCGTTCCTTGTTACCTATTCAAGCTTTTTAAAACACACGACAACAACGATATTACAGGCTAGATTATGATAAGGATGGTCGAAAACTCAAAATATAAAGGTTTTTTTGTCGTGTTTTCTTATCTATCCCATGCCATCTCATTCTATCCTATTTCCTATACCATCCTACTAATATTGAAAATGTGACAGTTTTAATCTGCCAAGCAAAAAAACCCAAAAAGATTGTTGGGACACTACCTCTTTGCCTTAAATGTACGAGGAGATATTAAATAGCACCCAGAACGGATGGTCGATGGGGCCGAAAAGTTCTCGAATGGAGACCACATATCGGCAAGCGCAGCGTAGGACGACCAGCCACAAGATGGACAGATGACCTCATCCAAGTGGCAGGGAGGCGCTGGATGCAGGCTGCTTCCAACCGGTCTTTTTGGAAATCCATGGAGGAGGAGGCCTATGTTCAGCAGTGGACTTCTTGTGGCTGAATGATAATGACGATGATGATATTAAGTGTGGACTTTGTCCGTTACGTTGTTAAGTTTTTTATTTTCAGCATTTCTGTTGTATTATTGCATAAAAAATGTTAATATAATTTTGCGAGTATCCGTAAGTTATTATTCAGGGTGTAAATACATTTTCAGATCTATCAGAAAAGGGTGCTCTACCGAATGATACAAACAACTTCTTCATCATCATCAGCCGTTCGACGCCCACTGCAGGACATAGGCCTCCCTCATGTTTTTCATAACCATGAGGGGTTTTGCCATAATCGCCACACTTGGCAGGCGGGTTGGCGATCGCAGTATGTGATTGGAATCTCAGGAAGACGCTGCTGCCCATCTCCTGGTAATTTATTTCCTTATTCGCCTTCTACGACATCCACAGGAGGAAATGGAGTGACGCTATTCTTAATCCGGCGCCACACGGATACAAACAACTTCTAAATAATTATATTCTTTTTGTTGCCAATTAGAAGAAGAAATACATTTATTTGCAACAATCCTATATACGTCCCACTCTAGGGCACAGGCCTTCTCTCAGGAAGAGAGTATGGGCTTAATCACCACGCGTGCCCACTGCGGTTTGGCGATTTCAAGCGCTGAGGTATGTGAATAGCTGAGACATTCAGATTTCCTCACGACGACGTTTTCCTTCACAGTTAGCGAGTGGTATTGCTACTATAATTCGACCAATGTACATAACTTAGAAAACAAAGTTATACATGGTACATGTGGGGCACACTAGGAATCGACCCTGGGTCTCTCGCTTATTAATAGATAGAAAGACATTCATCATCATCATCATTCAGCCACAAGAAGTCCACTGCTGGACATAGGCCTCCTCCATGGATTTCCAAAAAGACCGGTTGGAAGCGGCCTGCATCCAGAAAGACATTAATCCAAATTAATTAATTCCAAAATAAATAAGTAACAAAATGGTC
Source organism: Yponomeuta evonymella (assembly GCA_963969515.1). NCBI lineage: Eukaryota > Metazoa > Arthropoda > Insecta > Lepidoptera > Yponomeutidae > Yponomeuta > Yponomeuta evonymella. The sequence goes on from OZ018354.1 coordinate 6,615,355, forward strand.
GCGGTGTGTCTACTACTGCAAAAGGCAGCTAACTCAGCGGTGTTCTAAGGGTTTGCTTTTTAGGGTTCCGTACCCGAAGTGGACCCTATTACTAAGACTTCACTGTCCGTCTGTCTGTCTGTCACCAGGCTGTATCTCATGAACCGTGATAGCTAGGCAGTCGAAATTTTCACAGATGATGTATTTCTGTTGCCGTTATAACAACAAATACTAAAAACAAAATAATAAAAATATTTAAGGGGGCTCCCATACAACAAACGTTGTCTAAAGATAGCGCACGCCATCTAGCGGCCACCTAAGTAACCTTCACAGCGCCGATGTCATGTCGTTAGGTAGATTTAAAAAAAATGTCGTTAAATGTCAATTTAAACGCTTCTTCTTGGTTTCTATAGATAGATCTCAAATCTGAGCTTTGTCTAATGTTGTATAAATAATGGTACGGAACCCTTCGTGCGCGAGTCCAACTAGCACTATATTTCAAGCGTCTACCAGTTGCCGTCATTAATATCGAGCAAAAACGGCAAAAAAAATACGTTTGTTGTATGGGAGCCGCCCTTAAATATTTGTTTTATTCTGTTTTTACTATTTTTTGTTATAGTGGCAACAGAAACACATCATCTGTGAAAATTTCATGAGATACAGCCTGGTGACAGACGGACGGACGGACGGATGGACAGCGGAGCCTTAGTAATAGGATCCTTTACCCGTTGGGTACGGAACCCTAAAAATGGGAGGTTTACTCGTCAACACGCAGAAATTTTAATGAGGAAAACTTCAAAATCGTGTGAAAAAATATGTACCTTTTTTATACTAAAGTTACCTCCTGCTATTAAAATGTATGGAACAACTGATTTTTATTACGCTACCTATAGTAAAATTTGTTCGTATTGATAAACCCACCATTTTTTTATATTTAGATGGATTTTGTTAATATATTAGGGGTTAAAGTATGAAATTGCCGTTTTATTGCAATAGGTTCTTTGAATTGACATAGCATCTTCATGGTTTGAGGTTTTCGAATGAAACTTTTCAAATGGTTTCTATGATGTTCTTTTTTTAAAAAATGTGAAACATTTGAATATCGACTTTCAATTGTTTTTGTTATTCAATTTAGACAAGAACGATGGATACTGCGAAAATTCGAGTGATTTTTGAATACGAGTTCCGACGCGGAACTAACGCGGCAGAAACAGCCCGCAATATCAATGCTGCGTTTGGAGAGGGGTCTACTAATGAACGCACCGTGCGATTTTGGTTTAAACGCTTTCGTGATGGAAATTTCGACTTAAAGAACGAGCCACGAGGAAGACCGCCCACACAGGTGAATAACGATGAATTAAGAGAGATAGTGGAAGCCGACCCTAGTCAAACTACCCAGGAATTAGCGGCATGGTTTAACGTTACCTTACCCACAATATTGACTCACTTGCGTCAAATCAATAAAATAAAAAAATACGAAAAATGGGTGCCTCATGATTTGACTGATCTGCAGAAAGAAACGCGTGTTGAAACTTGTGTTGCCTTGTTGAACCGGTACAGAAATGAAGGAATATTGGATCGAATTGTAACATGTGATGAAAAGTGGATTCTTTATGATAACCGGAAAAGAAAAATGCAATGGCTGACCCTAGGTCAAATGCCACAACAGTATTCAAAAATCACTCGAATTTTCGCAGCTTTCTTGTCTAAATTGAATAACAAAAACAATTGAAAGTCGATATTCAAATGTTTCACATTTTTTAAAAAAAGAACATCATAGAAACCATTTGAAAAAAGTTTCATTCGAAAACCTCAAACCATGAAGATTCTATGTCAATTCAAAGAACCTATTGCAATAAAACGGCAACTTCATACTTTAACCCCTATTACTATGTGTCTCTTGACCGTTGGTATATTACAGGCATCAAATTCAGATCGACATTGTAAAAATAGATAGATAGATAACTCTGTATTGCACACCAGTTATCGCTAGCGAGCACAATAACACTGACTGCCATAATTAACATTTGTTCTTATTCTGGTAACCTTAATTTGCAAAGAGCACAAGAATTTAAGTAAAAGAGAAACGTGCCTACTTATACATGACGTTCTGATGATGATCATTTTGAAATCTTGTAGTAGTCACCGGCGATTTTAAAACAAAAATGTGGAGGCGTTTTACAGCCAAATTTTCCTAGACTTGAACAAAAAAATGTTAAATGAAAAACCCTTATTGTTACTTATAATACAACCCGGAAAATTCCGAGAACAGAGATGCCAAGATAATTGAATGCGCGATAGACAGGAAACAGCCTAATTCCAATAAAATCGATTCCACGCACGCCCGTACAAAAGAAATCGCAGAGAACAATTGTCTGCCCACGAGGATTAATCTGCAATATACGAGAAACACACGGGAACACAAGAAACTCAGAGTTATAGACGAATGCTGTGTGAGCCTTTAATGGGCAACTTTATTATAAGGCTAAAACTCTAATATTCTAACTAAGTTAAGTGTTTTATAAGAGGGCCATAAGCTTACCTATTAAAAAAATATTTTAAAATCTAAGTCAAATAAAAGTATAGATCAAAATGACGTTTTCTAATTTTAATTTCAAACTCGAAATAAAATTTAAATAAGCCGAGGAATCTTAGATACAATTAAATTATTTTCCATGCTTAAACAAACACTTTTAGTATGACACTAGCCGACGCTAAACCAGGAATGCCTCGAGGAAGAGGAAACACCTGCCTATTTATCCATTCAGTTTGAGAATATGGAGAACCAACGGACCGCTCTCATTAGGAATCGGGATCCCTTCAGGTCTGCAGTAATATCAAAGTACTATACATAGGTAGGCTGGCTGGAGTCTCACAAGGAAAAAGCCTTTTCTCTCTAAGAAAAGGCCTGTGCCCTGCAGTGGGACGTTAAGAACAAAAATATCACATTTTCAGCCACTTTTGCACTATCGAGTTTTTCTTTTATTATTAGTGCGATATCTCGAGTAAACAACACAGAATCTTTTACGCTCCAATTTATCTCACGTAGGCCTTGGGTAGTGTAGGTATCAGATGTTCGAGCAACGAATCCATTACACGCCCTTCGCGTCGATTGCGATTAACGCCTCTCGACCCGGAAATTATATCTCATAAAGCCGACCCCTTGGGGCTCGTCCCAATTGAACGCGTCTTGAGCGAACAACCTGAGTGAGCGATGCGATCAGACCTACCTAGGAACGTCATAATGAGTCATAATGTTCAATTTTGGTCCCACCTGCTTAGTTGTTAATGCTCAATGAAGTGACTTTGGAAGATAAAGATAAAGATAAAGATTCATTTATTCGCATAAACATGTGTCAATAGTACAGTGGTATGCATTACTATGGTCTTAAATATAACATTGTCATGTTAGTTTTGCTTCAACATGTTTTGCCAGAAGGTGACGTGCAAATAAGAGAGTTTCGCCATCACAGTAATTATTAATCAGTCATAAAAAGGTTATAAAAGTGTGTCAAGCCAAAAATTACACTTTATTATTATGATCAAATTGGGTCAAAAAGTAGACAGGCACATGTCTTTAATGTAATGGTCAGTAAATTAAAAGAAAAAATTCATTACAATGTGTCATTTAGAAATTCATTAATATTGTAGTAACATTTGTCAATAAGCAGTTTTTTGAACCGTGTCTTACATACATTTGTGTTTAATTGTTTGTATTGTTTTAATTGTCGGAACTAAAATGAAAATTTTTATTGGCTCTCGACTGAACCTAAATTTAATTTTGTGAGATTTTAGTTGCAATAGCATTCGCTGACGTGTATAACATAACTGTCTGATATTGTGTACCAATTATGCGCATCAAATCTTGCCATAGGAATTAATATGGAATTTGACAGCTAGACGTTAGGAATCCTTTAGAGCAGATCAAGCGAACGGTAGTGAATGAAAGCACACGCCGACTCGTCAGCTCTGCACACGGCCGGAGGCGATTAAAGGTTTGCATTCTCTGTACTTCAGCACTTGAAATCACCAATCCGTGGTGGGCATAATATTTCCCTGAAAGACGGCATGGGGGGCGAGTCTCTTAAATGCATAGTTGTTCGATCGAATTATATTAGTGCGTCAATGGTTATTTCATTGACACTATTGGTAATCTACTAACCAATCGCACTCAAATGGTATAACTCGTGCAACTTAACTCGGCACCTCACGCGATTCGATCGCCTTCGCGAGAGATGCCTAGTATGTGAGTTGCGCGTGTTATATACCAATGGAATGACATTGTAATGCTATTGCTAAGTAGACTACGAAATATCGTCAAAAAACAGCCATTGTCGAGTTAATATCACTCTATTGAACAGAGATGCGTTTATTTGACTCTAGGCCCTGTACATACACTGTAGGGTAGTGTTATTTCGCACATTTCGCTAGCATCGCTCGCTCGTTCACTCCGACTCGTATTAGGACAAGCCCTTAGGTCGACGAGATATCGAGATATCGGCGATAGGCAAACGGTTTATCGTGACTCCGCCAGCTTGGCTACGGAAAATCGCAGTTTGATGATAGAGGAAAATGTCATCCTACTTATGAAGGCATGTAGCAGCGTCATGGTACTGGTATGAAGTTCTGTTCATGTTAAATCGATGATGCTTTTAAACTGTTTTTATCATTTTTATTATATTGCATTCCTGTAACATGCCAATTATTGTTTCACATTAATATTTTTTTTAATAAAAAATAACTTCCGAATTCAGAATAGAATAATAATTTGGTGTCAGATGGCTGTGTGATATTTTTAGCAGGAGAAGCCTTAGGGCGTTGAGAGATTAGGAAACCTACCTCTCAGGCCGCATTTACGTGCCCACTTCATAAAATCTGATATTTTTGAGAACTAAAAATATTTTATTATTTCTACTACCTAATTTAATTATCGCTCTTGGATAAGGATTGCGAGGTTTTTAATTTTACTACAATCACTGAAAGTGAAGGAGACAAACTGGAGAAGAACAGTTAAATAGATCTTGAGAATAGTCTTCATCAATGATAGATAAGGTAACCTATTGCTTTTCTTCACTCCGCGACATTGCAACTCAGTACAGAAGTCTCTCATGATTGGTATGAGCAATAATTAAGTAATAACTAGTATTATTTCAAGTTGCTATATATAATTTTATTTTACACACCAGAAAACAAAATACATTAAACACTACAACAATTAAAGCCAAAGGAAACATAAATATTATCAAAATGTCAACCTATTAAAATCAAATTAAATTCATTCGCAAAAAGCTTCGTCAAATACAAACATGTGAAATATAAACAACTGAAAACACAAAATCATTACGAGAATAAGCCGCCCCGGGACACATCCGACCCAAAGGTTCCCAATACGCTGGCAGCGTTACCTCGCTGCACTACTTATAGAAACCCAAGACCGACCCGGGCCTAGATTCTGTTAATGCATTGTAGTAACATGACAACTGCATGAACATGGCGGTTTTCATTTCATGGCTGCTTTAAGTCTACGCGGGCACACCCATCAAACCTTCTAGGCGTCAATGGTATGAAAAAACACGTCACGTGACCCGACAGTTTACCTGTCATTGTACTACAATGCACTAACAGAATCGAGGCCCAGGACGGAGATAGCGACCTAACGACCTTGGGGTGACAGGAGAAGGCCAGGTAGGTAAAAAGTGCACTGGAAGGCTAAGTTGGTGATTGTACTTATATAGGGACTGTTTCCACTTCGTAGTAGTACATCTACAGATAGATAGATAGAATATTTTATGTACTTTTTACAGATGTTACATAATAATAGTTAGTATAATACTATCGCTGTCACACAACACTGGAATCTATTTTTTGAATAAATAATATTTGATTAGATATTTTTTAATATAGATATGCAGATAATATGGTGCCCAAGATTCAACCTTCTGTGGTAGTCCTATTACAAAAATATTACTTATTCAAGGCAATCGGCGCGCAGCAGTTGCTTTATTAAAAATTTAAATAAACGCCTCTTTTATTTGCGCTCGGCTCCGCTCCACGTTAATCCTTTCAGATCTTTCGCTGATTATATTTCCGAAATAATTATTGGTTTCACAACCTACCTACTTTGCTAAAAGGCTAGGCTTGGTGAATGACGACTTGTCACTCATTATCATTGCATAATATTATATGACAAAACTAGCTGTGCCCCCGACTTCGCTCGCATTGGATTAGAATATGAAGTACCCCTTAATCCCGGTCAAGTTCTGTTTCCGTTCTAAATTTCGTCTCTTGTCCCATTTCGGGGTTGTATTAAATTTAGTATTGTATTATTCTACATAACCGTGCCGTCTCCTACAGGCGCAGCTTGCCACCTGCTCAAACTCATTTCAGGTGAAATAGAATTTTCCATAATACAATGACTTGCCAACAGCCCCTATATTACGCGCACCAAATCCTGAGCGACTCCAATCGTCTAAGTGTCAAATTCCATACAAATTGCTCTCGCAAACGTCAGGATTCCAACAGGATTTGGTGCGCGTAATTAGGCCCCATTTACAGAGCGTTGGTAGCCTAGTGGGTAGAACATCGGACTCGGAAGCGAGAGACCCAGGTTCGATCCCAAGTACGGGCATGTACCTATGACTTGGTTTTCTAAGTTATGTACGTTTGTGAAGTTATAGTAGCAATACCACTCGCTAACTGTGAAGGAAAACATCGTGAGGAAACCTGAGTGTCTGAGCTATTCACATACCTCAGCGCTTGAAATCGCCAATCCGCGGTGGGCACGCGTGGTGATTAAGCCCATACTCTCTCCCTGAGAGAAGGCCTGTGCCCTACAGTGGGACGTATATAGGCTGCTTATGTTGTCCCAGGATTACCCTTCAGCGAAAACAATGACGTTTAGAAAAGAATTAATCAGAACTGAATTCTAAATAATAAATTAAGATCCTTAGGTTAATAGTTAATTCAAATCCTTTTTTTGAATAATTAATTTTGTTCCTATATCACGTTTAAATTTGCACTATACAACTGTTACTCATATTGCATTCGAAGTTAATTGTAATAATGCATGTAAGTAAGTATAACAATCATCAGACATACTAAGAGAGAAATTATCTTGAATCCTGTTCCGCACAGTGAACGACGTACGTACGCTGCACAACAAAATTTATTTTTATTTGTTGTCCCAATCTTATTACGTTTCGGAACGCAGTGATCGGTAGTTTTTTTTTTATGATGTCTGCATTGAATTTTTACTACCGACACTTAAAAAGTTTACGTAGTATGAGGCTGTACGTTTAAAGATATTTGCCTATCCTTCAAAAAAAACATTGGCCTTAAAAAAATCCGGAAATTAATTTTAAGTAATAAATTTTAAATATGTGCTATATTAATTTTACTTATATTGCATCAGCAGTTTATTTTTATAATGCATGTAAGTAAACTGCGCGCGCACTGTATAACCCGGTGGAATTATCTAGGTATATGGTGGCCTATGATTTAATTGATGCGATTACATAGACGGTCATTTTACTAAATAGTAAAAGTAGAAGTAAAAGTAAATCAGAGTCAGAAGAATTTCAGTCAAAGTTAAGACGTTATTTTTTTATGCAGCCAACCCCATGGAAAAAAATAGCTGAAATTTTTTTACATACTTTTTGACTTTATGCAATAGTAGGCGGGTTTCCCTTAAAGGGAGTTACCTTTCCCACTTCCCGGCACAAACGCCGCTGATTAGATCCACGTAATTTGACCGAAAGTAGGTTGGGACTGCGAGAAGTGCCACTTCTTTTCGTCTGAATATATAAGGAGATAAGTTGAGTACAAAGAAACATTGGGTACTCTTCAAACATTGTCACTTTCACAACATTCCATTCGCAACAAAATATGTATTGTGTTTCAAGTAAAGATAAATGCTTGAGTTAAAAAAAAGACGCCAAATTTCTATTTATCCTCACACAACACAATAATTTGTCTTATAATATACTCTGTGATATAGTAACTAGACAAGGACATCACAAATATACAAAAAAAACCCAAACTGAGGGCATTTATACAAATAAAATTACGGCAACCGGTAACATAATTCGAACATACTTCAGAGAGAGAAGCATGCTTGGAATCAAGCATGTTACCGCTAAAATAAACAAACAAGGCAGTCTAAAAATTAGTTTAGTTCATTGATTTACAATCTCCAAAACCCATTACCTTCATCGAGTGCATGGTGGTACAGGGAAAGGTAGTGGGCACTAGAGCTTACGGTACCAATAGGATGGAACGACCAAATTATGTCCACTGTGGGCAGACCGCTTCATGAATGCACCAGAACATCATCTTATCAAGAGGAACAGAGAGACGTCGTGAGACACACAACACCAGCCATAACATAACACGACACAACACGTAACACGTATTCATGAGGACCACAACACGATGAAACTATTTTAAGATGAGGAAGCCTGAGCTAGCCGTTGAAATCATCATTCAGCATTCGGTGACCAAGTCCATGTCTTTCTTTTTTTATCTTTCTCTCTCTCTCTCTCTCTCTCTCTCTCTTTTTGGAAGACATAACCCTCTACTGCTACACCACGGAGACAAGAGGCTTGCAAGCTTAATGAGGAATTATGCAACCTCGAATGCCTCTGGTCGTCTCATTAAGTCGCCGGGTGGGCGGCGCTGTGCTTGTAAATACAAATTATTAAGTTCACTCTTATTTTGCATTTCAACTAGCTAACTTGATTTTTATATCGAGTTCAGCACAGGTACGATAAAAATAACGATAGCTTGCTTTGCGCACTGTAACGAGAAAAGTGGCGCGAATCTCTATCGCTGCTCTATCGAGCACAATAAAAGTAAGCTAGGCAAACTGTTCCAACCATATAAATAGTATAATGTAGCCTAAGACTCAGGCACGGGACGAAGGAGGATTTTCATACCTTTCTAAAGAGGTGTCATTCCTTTAGTAGAACTTTTTTCGTTTTAGGGCCTAAGGCCTGTCTCTAGATTCTTTAAGAAAGTTTACGCCCTTAGCATCCCATTTGCTCACACATTCTAACACAATCATTGTAAAATAAGTAGTATTCTTTTGACAAAGGTTGTTTAAGGCGGCACCAATGTCTAAAATCAGGGACATTTTAGACGTTCCCGTTTTCATTAAGTCCCGGTATTTGGAAAAACCGTTCTGGCAACACTAGACGCAGGTGTAGCAAAGTGTCCTCGCGGTGGTGGACATAATGGTAATTTCAAATCTAGTTAGTTTGGGGTAGACACTACGTAAGCACATATACAATTTGTACAAATATTTTTTTTTTGTTTTAATGGCGACTTGCACCACTTCTTAAATGTCACTTTGGCCATTCAAATAGACTTTTGTATAGAGATTTTTAGTTAAATGCTGTTTAAGCCACATTTAAGGAAGTGGTGGGCCTAAGTCATGTTTTGTAATAATAAAACAATAAAACTAATTGAGTTATTCATTTGCTATTTTCCATGTAGGTTCAACTTATTGCATTTTGAAATACAACTGTCAATATGGTGAACCTAACCTTAAAACCTTTACAACAAAAATCAATGTATAATCCGCGTAAATTTTTTTGGTGGTTGAGTGAAATTCGTCAACTCCTACGCAATAGCTAATTTTAGGTGTCAAATGGGAGCTGCGCGGGGGGGTCACTAGGGATGTAACACTGTTGAAAAAATCTTATCACACGTCATAGTCTTCGTCAAGTGGTTGGAGAGATTTATTTATTTATTTAAGGAGAAAAAACAGAATTGACAAACTTATAGCATAAAAAATATTGGAGTCGATATAGTACATTTTGCCAATTCCACAGCATTTCCCACAGATTGGTAATACTTAATATAATAAATAAGTAAGAGGCTCAATACAGATCGTTACTATATATCATAGGTAAGTACTGTATCAATTTGTAAGCTCCTCTACACAGTAATAAGTCTTTTTTCCCCGATTTATTAATAACAATACGAGTACCACATTATTTCCTACTTTATTTTTACTATACTCTGTATACATATGGCAGCCTACTGGGAGGGTTCAATAAGTAGTGAGAATTAATAATATGCAATTAACTTTTGTCACACGTTTTTTGTTTCAACACTTTTTAGTCGTATACACTTAGCATATCTTCTTTCTAAACGTAAAACTTCTTTCTTAAAAAAATCTTCATCTTTTCTCTAAGAAACTTAGATTCTTTCACTCTCGGAAATAGATAAAAGTCACTAGGAGCAAGGTCTGGAGAATATGGAAGATGTTCTACCAATTCGAAGCCAGCATCATAGATGGCAGCCATTGCAACTTTGAACTTGTGCGCTGGGGCGTTATCATGATGAAACAAAACCACGTTTGTTTGCCACGCCGTTTTTCGCGTATTTCGTCATGCAACTTTTTGATTTCTTCTGCTTATTTCCCATGACTGAGGTATTCAATTATCACCACCGCTTGGCTGTCCCAGAAAAGAAAACCCATGATCTTGCCGGCGGGTCGATGATGATGGTCTCTTAAAAGTCAGGGATTGTTTTTGTTTCAGGGTCGTAACGGTAAAGCCATGTTTCATCCATAGTTAGAAATCGAGCCAAAGAGCGGTCATGATCTTGTTGTAACAGTTCCAAACCGCTTTGTGAAATTGCTTCGTTTATGTTCGGCCGTTAGCATTCTAGGCACCCAACTCGCTGAGATTTTTTCATTCCCGAATAGCCATGTATTATGTTATGAACACTCCCTATTGAAATCTTTAGTTCTTTAGCTATAAAACGAACAGTTTGCTATATTAATTAGCCTACGACCTATTCCCAGGCCTACCAAATATACACCACAAATTTCATAAAAATCGGTCAAGCCGTTTCGGAGGAGTTCGATTACAAACATACGAGATTTTTATATATTAGATTAACAAGTTTTATTTCTTATTCTTGCTCTTGAAATTATTAATCGATCGATTAAATCTTTTCTACTTTGTACATAACTACGCATCACACCACGTTAATAAGTTACACATACACTGTAAAGATAGTAAGCGATATGCAAACGATCTGTGATTATATTTACTTTACCGCCAAAAAGATCTGTGCCGACTTCAATAACTTTTCTTCCTTGCTTCCAGCCAAACGAAAAACTACAAAAGGAGAAACACAATGTCGCGAAAAATAGACACTCCAAATTCGAGTGCGGTTTGGAGGATTCCAGAGGACCCGGAGGAGTACCTACACCTCTGTGGACCCAGAAGAGCCCTAATCTATTTTCTAGCGGTCAAGCGGAAACCCTTTTTCAGTTACCTCGATGGGCAATTTATTTGGACACTTTTTAGGGTTTTGTTGTCCAGATACGGCTGTGCAACATCAAAGAAGAGCCCAGTGTCAAAGATAAAATTAGATAATATTGTAGTGTGGTGACACCTACAAGCCCCATCGAGTTTTTGTGTAAAATCATTATCCTGGAAGTCCCAAAGGATTATTTTACCCATATAGTGACTCACGCTCAACGAACCACTTCAAATACTGTTCCCACTACAACAATTACTTACACCCTCCCGAGTGCTCGCCGAACGCTAACTACGAGCTACTTACGACGAGCTCAAGTCCCAACGCATCAACGGACATGTTAACTACTGATTGCATCCTTATGTAGGGAGTCCAATATACGACATCAAACTGTACGCACGCCTCTCATTAAACATCACCAACCAATAGCCTCATTACATGGCCACCCGGCCAGGCCAGCCTGCCAGAGTGACAGTACCGGATGGCCTAAAAGATATGTGTTAAAATAATACATAATTCATTATAATAAAAACGTAAATAATAAAAAAATATTAATAAATAATGTTACATTCTAGGGGTGGGTTCGTGATCGAAAAAGCACTTTGTACACCGATGAATAAGAGTAGTATTTATTTGCACACAACACTTTTCCCTAAACAAACACTTTTAATCACACTGCACTTATCCGATAATACTCGTAGTACTTCTTCCTTCGCTTGTACTTCGTTTCACTTCCGCTTCCAAAATAAAAACTTATATATCGTTTGAGATGTTCTCGAAAACTCCATCAAGTCGTAGAAGGTTCTGCCGTCTTGCTCGATCGTGATGTCTCTGTCCCACCTTTCCGGAATATTCGGACTATAGCTATCCCTCTCTAACAGTGCTATCTCTTTCACTTCTATTGAAAATTTCGTCATACACTGAAATGTACTTCAAGGGCCCATAAGGGGTCTTGAAAATGCCTGAAAACGGGTTTTCAGGTTATGGCGTCATCGGACAGAGGGTGGCCTGAAACGGACTGAAAACATGTTTCAGGCGCCTGAAAACCATGGTAACTTGGGTGAAATTTTGATAAACTAGTATGTGACAGAGCACCCTCTGAAACGGCCTGAAACGGTATTTCGTGAAAACGCCTCCAAGGCACGGAAAAACGCGTTCAAAGTTTTACCTCCTATCCACCGTCGTAACACTAATAAGGAATCTATAACCAGCAGAACCAAAAAGTACAATAACCATAAAAAGTGAAAGAACAGTTCAGTAGTGCAGTGAAATTCATAGGAGAAAATCTCGAAAATCCTTTAACAAAATCAAACATGTGGAGAAAAATTATGGAAATCATAAGAAGAGGATGGCCCCCGTGGTAGAGTATGGCCTATACCTTCCTCAGGGAAGAGACCCGTGCCCCTCGGTGGGGACATAATGGGTTGATGATGATGATAAGAAGAGCAGGCGCCGGGCGCCGGGTGCCGGAAGAAATTCTCAAGCCTGACATGCTGCGATGATGGGCAGGCACCGTCAGTACCTTGACGAGTTTCCGCGCGAACGTGATGTTGTGCAGTGTTTTCCACAGTGGGCTTTTTTTTGTTACGTATATTACCTTAATATCCTGGACATAATTGCGCACCAGACGTCACCCACTTTTACATTCAAAATACGCTACATAGACGATATCAAAGTTATATCGTAGATCGACACCCTCTGATTTTATTAACAATTTAAATAGCATCCGGGTTGAAGGTTTGGACCAGACCAGTCACTTGCCTATACAAAATACGAGTAACTATCACATCATACATTTTAAGCGCAATTGTAAGCTCCGCCCTTCGCTTCCAGCTTTACTTATAAATTTATGGTCGCAAAAATGTTAGTTCAGTTCAATCGAGTAGTCAACAGTACGTCTGACAAAGATAAACAATACACCAATGTTTTTCTTGTAAAGATACCACTTACTAGAGAGAACATTAAAAAGTCGTGCTTTTAACTGTATTAGTCCACGCTTTTTAAATGACCTCTTCAACTGATGTGTTAAATACAAATATATAATAAGATTGGCGCGAAAGAGTGTCTCTGCCAACTCCGTTTGTACCGCCCTCTGAATCTTTCACCTGAAGACTAACGGCCTTATTTATAAAAACACGATTCCTTTAAAGCAACGCTTTGAGGTAGTTTATTTAATCTGTGGTTACGTCTTTTCTTTGTAAAATCTCCACCACAGACTATTTTAATCGACGTTCATCGAGTGTTTTAAGTGTTAAATCTGTTGAAATAAAGGTCCACAAAATCAGCAGAGAGACACTGTTTCTCACAAATGTTAGAAACAGTTTAATATATTCACGCTACAAAGACTTGAGGTGTCTAAGCTAGTTGCGGCCTGCGGGTGAGTTTGAAAGTCAATACAATAAAATTGTTTGTCAAAGTTAACAGTTTCCTGCACTTTTGCATTAACAGTATCTAGGGCCTGGGCCCTTAGTATGAAGCAGCAAAATGTTCGGAAAGGTCTTTAACGTTGCGCTTGAGCCCGACAGTTCACTCGAATCTAGAAACAAATGCGGTTCTTTTTAGGGTACCGTACCGAAGGGTGCCAAACGGGACCCTATTACTAAGACTTCACTGTCCGTCTGTCTGTTTTTTCTGTCCGTCTGTCTCTCTGTCCGTCTGTCTCTCTGCCTGTCTGTCACCAGACTGTATCTCATGAAGCGTGATAGTTGAAATTTTGACAGATGATGTATTTCTGTTGCCGCTATAACAACAAATACTAAAAACAGAATAAAATAAATATTTAAGGAGGGCTCCCATACAACAAACGTAATTTTTGGTTTTTTGCTCGATATTAATAACGGCAACAGGTCGACGTTTGAAATATTCACAGAATATTTAGTTCCATATACGCTTCAAAAATAAATAATTAAATTAAAATAAGAGAAATTTAAACTTTCACGCACGTCACAACTATAGTACAGGGAAAAGAATAACAAAAGGAATATGATTATAAAACTGAAACACAACAACAATTTTATTTTATAGCAAACCAAAATACTAATAATTACACAGTTAAGTAGTGTGATTTAAATTTGATTTTTAGATTAGATAACACTTTATTGTACACACCAGAAAACAGAATACATTAAAAGGCTTTATTGCATTTATTTGCACGCCAACCAAATCTTTGCCCCACCTCCTGCGGTTGACTGGTAGAAAATGCTTATAGCATTACGTCCGCCGCATTGTACGATTTTTTGTACGAATAAATAAATATAATTAAAATAAATGAATAATAAATAACCATTCGCTAACATTGAATGAAAAGATCGTAACCGCGGTGTGCACACGCGGTGCATACTCTCTCCTGTGACAGGGACTGTACCCTGCATTGGGACTTTTATAGGCTACATTATTTGTTTTTATTTAGACTAAAGCTCGCAAAGACCATTTCTCGTCAAAACTTTGGAAGTTTAAAGTCCGAGTTTAGTTTTCGCAAACCCTTTTCGTACCCGTGTTCTTTGAACTTCAGACCGCTTGCCCGTAATCCATTAGTGAAGTGGCTAGTAACTCCACCGCGACGGGGGGCTACTACGACACGGCTTAGGGACACCACAACTACTTTGCCTTTACATATAAATACACTAGCAGGCGAACTTCGTACCGCCACAAAATCCGTTTATACGGTTCTTGCACAACGCCATCTATTTTTAAAACATAAAGTTCGCTCGCACAACTCCATCTATTTTAAACTTAAAATAAATATTATCCCAAGGGAACGCATTAACGGGATATCAAGTAACCTATATCTCAATTCAGGTCTTTGTCTATCTGTACGCCAAGTTTCATGTAAATCCGTTCAGCCGTTATTGCGTGATTGAGTACCAAACATTCAAACATCGTAACCTCCAAACATCCAAACATGTTCACAAACTTTTACATGTATAATATTAGTTTACATAAACTCATACCTGTATTCCGGAGGGGTAGGCAGAGACCAGAGTTTGCCAATTGCCACGATCCTGACAACCTCTTTCGCTTCATCAACATTCATTAGTCGTTGCATGCACGTACGCCGGTTTCGGGTACTTTTTATCTTCCCTTTGCTAATTCATCCCCTATTATCGATCGAAGTATGTCCGCCTGGGACGTCCCTTACCGGCCCTTCCACCTACAGTTTGTACTTTGTATTTATGACTTGAATTATCTACCTAAAATAAGGTTTCAGTCTCAAAAATTGTAAAATATATATAGAGTGAAGCGGCCTTATTTTTAAATTTGACAGTTTACGCGATTTCCCACAAAAGTAACGAAAGTGATTTATCGGTTTTTGTTCCGACGCTCCTCAATTGATTTTTCAACATGAATCCCATGTTAGGGTTGATAAACCAACCTCGGATAGCAATAAAACAATCCACATTTTTTTTCTTTTGATGTGAAGTTTGATCTTCTATTATTTTAAAAATTCTGGGAAAAGGGGAGAGTGCCGACGGGTTAAATGCAAAAAGCACCCGATTTATAAGATTACTGAAATAGTGGATCAAACAGCTGTGATAGTAGGGGATCTTGGATAGGATACGAAGAGTTTCAATGGAGGTGGTAAGTATCTTAGCCTTATAAACTAACTCCAAGTTGAAAGATCTCTACAAGCAAGAAGGCCTTACGGATAAGAAGGATTTACTTGGTTATCATAGCACAGCTTATCCTAGTTTTGGACCAGAACGTGTGATTGTGTTGTGTGGAAGTTATTTTTCATTATTTTGTTTATACGGCCCCAGCGGGTATCAAACCCAAGACCGTTGATGTCAAACGTGACATCACTAGACGAACCAGGCAGATCAATCTGTACTTATATATCGCGCCCTAGGATTTGTACAAAAACTCGTACGTTACAGCGGCTAACGCTTTTTCTTTCCTTAATAAAGATGGTTATATTTGTTTAAATACGTGCTCAAGCGCAGCGGTTGGTGATTTATGTCGCGCCTCGTGTCGAGGGATGGATAAACAAAACGACTTTTGCTCAGAAGTCCTGGAATAAGCCGAAGGACTCATTCGACTCAACAGGATATACCTCTAGGGAGTCGCCCTTACAAACGTCGTTTGTTTTTAATTTAAAAATTATGTTCATCTTGTAGAACCATTCTGAATGCCAGAAAAATATTTTTTTAAATCGGATAAGTCGTTTGAAGATTACCCCCTACAAAGAAACATACAAAGACATGAACTTACAAACTTTTCCTCTTTATAATATTAGTGTAGAGTGTAGATAGTGTATGCTAAGGTATGTGACCACTTCATCCACTCGGGATTCCTCACGATGTTTTCCGACGCGTTAGCGAGTGGTATTGCTACTACAAATACACATATGTACCTAATTTAGAAGGGCTACTACAAATTCACATATATGTACCTACGTAACTTAGAAAGCAAAGCCATTGGTACTTATCGGGATTCGAACACACGACCTCTCAAATGTGAGGCCACCGTTGTACCGAAACGTCACTACTCACTCTATCCGGGTGGGCACGAGTGGTGATTAATATTATTCTCTGCCTTGGATAGAAGCAGTGGGACGTATAATATAGCTCGTGGCCGGGAAGGTGAAAGAGGGGGCGTGCAGAAACCACCTGGCGCTGATCAGTGACATTGAGGCGAAAACACTTGGGCTGAGATGTGAAGAGCCGCTCAAGACAGCAGCATGTGGAGATATAACAGGATATAAGTAAGTAAGTAGATTATGTAGGTATTTTATGCCAGATCGCAAGGAAACTTTTTCTTGTTTTTTTAAGTGCTAACTTTTGTATTTTGTGGAAGAAAGTGTACCTAATAAACAAACAAACTTTGCCAATATGTTTTGAGGACACAAATCGAGGTTTAATCTGATGTGTTTATTAAAAAGAAAATCACCACGGCTGTAGCGGTTTTATTAAAACCAAAGTTTTCTTTTTGTCTTTAACTATCATAGGTTTAACTATCACCATTAACGTGGGGAACTTGCCTCCAACTTAAACTTAGACTGGAGTAACATTGTTATACCATAGAAGACAAAAAAAACTCATAAAGTATTTTTCCGGGATTTTTTAGGACTCCAAAAATGCGAAAAATAATGTTAAGTAGGTACTCTAAAAGTAAAAAATGTAAAAAATGTAAAAAATGTCCTTAGATTTTGTTTTTTCTTTGAATTCCAAGACCCTGATAAAAAAATATTATACGAAATTACTCAAATATTCATAAACGCTTATAAGGCGTTACAAACACGTTGTGACGTCATAGTTTAAGCTCGATTTGTGTGATTCGTTTTCGTACCACGTGACTAGAATGATTTTTCGATAGATTATATTATGAAAAGTATTAGACGTAGAGAAAAAAAATAACGATTATCATTTATCTTTTAACACACACAACAAAATTGCAGTAGGGGACTAAAGACAAGATAATCGGTCAAACAAACGAAGCTAAAATGACTGGCTTTGTTCCAAAAGTGCAATTTAAGTAGTGCAATTTAAATAGCAGCATAGGACGTGTGTAAATTGAACACGGCAATAGTTGATGAGAAAAAGAGACGCAATATAGAGAACCAATGTCATGTGAACACGGCGAGATGGGGTACTGGCGTTGAGCGTCCAATAAAATCGATTACCGATTACCCTTTGCCTGCTACGTTTCTAACCGTGTTAGGTCCAATTTTGCGGGGCGAATCCGCTCAATTTGTGGACTCCCGAAATAAGGTTCACTTACTTTGGGGCACAAAATAAATTTTAAAAGAAGGACCGTTGCGGCCTTGCCCTGCCTTCACGATGTGTAAGTAACTATGTAGGCTAACACAAACAAATAGTAATTTTTTATACGTATTTTTTTCTTATTTACGGCTACACTAGGATATCGTGAATTAGAGTACTTAATTTGAGTTAAATTCGTTAGTCAATATAATGTTTTTATCGAGATAGTCCGACACGAATCTTCGAACACCGATCAAGGATAATTGTTATAGCGGAGTGACTGCGATAGCCACATGCTCTATTGCACAAAGAACATGCTAAATGACTCAAATCCTAAGAATAAAACAAAAACACAAAAATATCCCATTTCAAAAAAGTGGCGTGTCATACACTCTATAAGCATTTGCCCTTGGAGGTTGTCATTTACTACAACTTTCGTTTTATGACTTTAGAAAATGTATTTAATTATTAGGTTTTGAAATTTTCCCAATATAATATATTTTTTAGTTTTTCTTTTTAGGTGACTCAGAGCACGATCACACTAGCGATTTACGAGCGATTTAAGAGCGAGGCGATTGCGCAGCGAGCTTGCCACGATTGCGGCGATGTGTCGTCGCGATTACCCCGCTCGACACCATGCCATTTTGTACAATCGCGTTCGACTGTCCGCCCCGCCCGACTTGATTCATATCATACCTGTGTACATTTATGACTAAAATTTAAAATTGTCCCGTTATATAGGATACATAGTAGTCGCACTCTCCCAGTCGATTCCTGCATCTTCGAAGTAACAAAGCCAGCAGTAGTGTTTTCTCGTTAGATCAATGCATTTTGCTACTGAGTGTCCAAAACGTGGATCTTACGCCGCGAGCTCGTCGCAATCGCTTTCAAATCGCTCGCAAATTACTAGTGTGATAGGGCCGTTACTGCTTAACGGGCAATGTTTAAAACCATATTATAAGATAGAATGGACATTCTTCTATGTACCGAGGACAAGTCGGCGTCACATCCCTCTATCAATGTATGCGCTCTCTAGATAGATAGCCTACGCGGATACTTTGCAAATGAATAATGGAAAAGTCAACAACACATCAACCTTTACATCCTCTACTCAGTTGCCTTTCGGGTGACTTTGCAACAAAAATGTAAACGTTGACCTGTCTACTGTACTTCTGTTTCAATTAGTCGAGACGGCGCGCGGCAAAAGAGAAAACTTTGAGCAATATTTTTTTTCATTCGAATTAATAAATTTACAAGTAACATAATTTGTGTTTGCCGTAAAAAAGTTTTGTGACAAGGGTGCAGAGGGGAGGTCTACTGCGAGTGTTAATTTAAAAATAACGATAATAATGTTCACTCGCTAACGGTGAAGGAAAAAATCGTGAAGAATTCTGAGTGCCTGAGGTGTTTACATAATTAAGCCCTTCTCTCTAATAGAAGGCGTGTGCCCTGCAGTGAGTCATGAATAGGCAACATAAAAACATGTTCGTACCTAAACGCAATCATGTGTAGGCTTCCAAACCAGGATATACTGTGCTATAGTAACCTGACAAGGACATCACTGACACGGAAAAACACCCATATCGATATAGGAGTTTAAACTTTAAACAGTCGCCGTTTAAATCGACTTTTGTATGAAAAATTTTAGTTAAATGCTGTTCAAGCCACATTTAAAAAAGTGGTGCACCACTTTCTTATGTGTCTACTTATGTTTTTTTCGTGACGTCATATAGACAGTTATTGTAATACTTGTATCACGATACCTTTAATTTGACAAACAGTTTGTCAAAATCACTCCAGACGTTTGGCATGTACATGGTGATAAAGAAACATCATAAATAAATAAGCGCGCAAAATATAACCGTCCTTAGCTTTCGCAGTCAGGTAAAAAGAGCAATTTCTCTCGCAAAGCTCGCGAACATAGGACCTAAATACAACGTGTGTGGCTTTTTTGTCTCCCACTGGAGTCACATTAATCACTCGTGTCACTCTGGACATGACCAGCAGCTGCCTAGCCGACATTAAGCCCCTTTTTCACATTGGATACTGAAATGGATGAGGGGCCATCTTGTGGATGTTAGGCCAATGCGTGGTCCAGCTTACCTTCGATGAGTGTTCAAGAACTGCCATAAAAAATATTCACTACCATTTCTGTACCAATGTAATGTACCAAAAAAGGTACACTATTCGAGGTTTGGCACTGAGATACCATCGTGCGCCAAACCTCCAATAGAATCATGCTTTGCCAATGTCGCTTCAGATAACCTATCAGAGTAGTTTAACTGCGCGCAACTTTAAACAAATAATTTACGCTGATTTCACAGACCAACCATTTAAATCAAATTAATATAGATCAAGACTATTCATGCCTACCCCTCCAGGATACAGGCGTGAGTTTATGTCTTACTTACTTACCTACTTTAAACTTGATTGTACACAAAGAAAGAAATAAATATTTACGCAAGACAATGTACGTCGTATGTTTAAAAGAGCATGTTCATAAGCATACTTTTTATTAGCATATTTACCTCCTTACCTTAATAAGTGTTTTGACGTCGGCTAAATGCTATCCAGTTGATTTAGAAAAAAAAACAAGACTACCTACCTCATGGTACAATCCAACAAGTCTTAAAAGTCACAAAATTGGTAAGAACTACGACGGTTGAATAGCCTAGTGTTCACTAGTGCGAGTGTGCCAATTTGTTCCGATTATTCCTGATTTCCCCTGTAAATTTTTCATTATAATCCTGATAAAATGCATTTATTTTATCCTTTTATATATTATAAATGAAACCCTACGAGTTGGGGCTCTTGCATAAACGAATAATACGTCGTCTGCATCACTGAATACAGCTTCGTTTGCGAACCTTTACCCAATTTAGTAGTCTCGTCTACTCTATTCAACTTGTGAAACGATCTATTGAAGCCAAGAAAATTTTGAAGTCCCCCGTGTATACAGCGAATAATAAAGTAGAAAAAATATTGTTACATATAAATTCTGCACATTGATTGGAGCACCAAAGAAAGATGATTTCCCTTTTTTTTGTATTTTTTTATATAAAAAGAACATGTTGCATTTGTTATAAGGCCCCACAAAAGCAAAGCAATTGCTTTGAATTTGACTGTGGGAACAGTCTCTTTTTTACATCTTCCGAAGAACTGATAGTAGATGGGATACAAAGGTCCCGGGTCCAGGAACTGGCAAACGCAGCATACGACGCGTCGCCCACGAGCTCGCTGGGCCGACGATCTGTGGCAGGTTGCTGGCAGCGACTGCGTAAGGAGTAAGGATCCCTTTTTCCCTGAATGGCAGATCTTGAAATGGCAGATTATTTAACCGGCAGATTCTGGTAATGGCAGACTCTTAAACCGGCAGATATTGCACAGCTACCTACAAAATACATAGATTTGAATTGGTAGGTACCAAGATCAACAGCGGCGAACTTAGTACAACTATGGAGGTGCCATGCGATTGCATTCCCCTCAGCCAAAGTATACGCAAAAATCGCGGTTTGTTTATGCAATAAACTGTTACTATGTGAATGGTGTTTTTGTTTGTAAGTGATTTTTTTTATTGTGTGAGTTTGTACAAACAGGAATGAGGTAAACGCCCCTGTGCTGGACACGCTAATGCCTAATAGTTGACAACATGCTGTTACCTCTATTGCTAATGATATAACATTCAAGATGGCAACTATTAGGACAGTGACAAGCACAGGGCCGTTTACCTTATATCCATAGTGTGCTATATGTGTTACCTCGCCCTCGCTAAAAATGACTGAAAAATTTGTTCACTAATGCTCTAAGGCAGCGAACGACAATACGTTTAATGAGGTGAGAACAAGTATGCGTTCTATCAACCTACTTTAAAGTCTCTGTGATATGTCCTAGCCACTTATGATATTGATAAGTCATAAGGATCTAGCAGTCTAGGAAATCTAGGATCCTAGGTGTTTATATCACAAAACTGTTTGCGAAGTTAGCCCTTCCGAAAACATTGACACCAGAAGCATTTCTTGGAATTTGCGAGAAGGCTGCAGATACAGATGAATTTAATAATTTAAAAATTACTTTGTTAGACAAGGGATGGAATTAGTAACCTACAACACATTTTGCTGTAATGGCCAAATCTTTCGGACAACTAATGTTGTTGAAGAGTCGCTTCACCTAATTAACGGTCTGATACCTAAAAAGCCATCTCCCTATTTTTTTTATTCAATTAATTAAAAAAGAAGCACGTTTTCAAGGTGTTCATCATCATCAGCCAATTGACGCCCACTGCAGGATATTGGCCTCCTTCGTGGTTTTCATAAACATGAGGGGTTTTGCCATAATCGCCACGCTTGGCAGGCGGGTTGGCGATCGGAGTATGCAGTTGGAATCTCAGGAAGACGCTGGTAATTGACTTCCTTAGCCGCCTTCTACGACATCCACGGAAGGAGACGGAGTGACGCTATTCTTAATCCGGCGCCACACGGTTAAGTGTAAAATAAATAAAAAACGTAATTTTTGCGAAAGGAATAAACGCAGGAGAATAGAAGCAGAAAAAGATTAAAAAAATTGAAAAAGCGACAGTTTTCAAACGACTGAAGTCAGTTTTGTTAAGTTTGTACTTAGTTATGTTAATTTATTTGTTCAAAATAAACTGTTGAAAAATTTGAACCGAATTCAGTATATTACTTAACTGTACATCTGCCGTTTTAAGAATCTGCCATCACCAGATTCCGCCGTATAAATAATCTGCCATTCAGGGAAAAAGGGGTAAGGATGGCCGAGGAGAGACAGAAATGGCATGCCTTGGGAGAGGCCCATGTCGAGCAGTGGACGAGTACGGGGGATTGATTGATTCGGTATTTATGGCCTTGAGAGTTTGTGCACTGCAACATCTAATGAAGGTTTAATCTATTCCTGCCACCCCAGTTTCTGCACAACCAATCCTGCACAACCAGTTCACCACAGCAGTCCGGGGATGATGCAGCCCTTCCGAAGTATTCAAGTTTTTCCGAGAAGTACCACCCATCTTCTGGCCACACCCGTGCATGGATGTCGTTTTTTCCGTGCTCTGCGTAATGGGCTGTTTGTGACAATTATTGTAAAAATATTTTTGTTACGAGTATAATGACGGTGACCTGTTAGGACGCTTGTATTTGAGACGCTCTGAAGGCATTGAGAGAGTCGAGACTTTCTGCCAATTATTTCTGTTCGAGCTTGCGTATTACAATTTCTGCATGATGTCCATTCATTATAATGTAAAATGCTGGTATGTTTACTCAACTACGACTTCTGTATTATAAAGCCTCATTTACAAATTCATTTAAAATCCTCTGGTATTCTGGTCCTTCTTGTACCTATTCTCGTAGTTTTTTTTTTAATGTTTTATCACCAACTTTGAGGCATAACGTATTTCTCGACATTATTCAGGGAGGAAGACTATTCAACGTTTTATTCGTCTCTCGAGAGTGTCGTCGCGATCGGTACGCGGAGCTGTAGAGCACAAAACGGGATGCAGCTTAGAAGTAGTAGCAGAGGGTCTTCTTGAAGTCGGTCTAAGGTATTTCATTTGAAAAGGGTCTATTAGGCTACCAGGTTAAGGATTAAACACACCAACACGGTGGCTTTGGTGGTGGCGGTCCATACATACGTCATTTACTGCAGTAGTTTACTGAAAGAGCTTTCAAAGCACAGAAAAAATGTATCAGGGCACTTACAGGGGCGGGTTGTCTTGATAGTTGTAAGCCCTTCTTCAAAACACTAAATATACTACCGGTTCCATGTCTGTACATCCATGAAATATGCATTTTCGTTAAAAAATATCCGCATATCTTTAAAAAGAACCACGAAATATACAACGCAAGAGGCAGAAATGGAGATAAATTACATGTACCGTCCCAAACACTAGCTTTACACTCTCGCAACTCTTACTGTATGGCTATAAAGATTTATAATCACTTGCCTCAAAACATCTCAATCCTGCCTCTTACTAAATTTAAAACACAGTTACATAAATTCTTATTAGATAATATGTATTACAGTGTAAGAGAATTTCTTGACGACCGTCTCATTAATTAACAACTTGGGTACCTTTATAACAGAGTAAAAAAAAAACAATGTTCCTAATAGATTAATACAACTTCATTTATTTTCCTCCGGGATACAACTCATTAATATGCTAACTTTCAGTTATATAGGTACCTACTGATAGTTAGTGTTCAATATTCATTCTAAGATTCTAAATTTGTTATTTACATTATTCTCAAAGTATAATATTTGCACACCTTAACTGGTAGAGCATGCATGTTCTTTTCATTTACTTTACCAGCTACTTTAATGTATTTACCATGCTTTAGCAAATAAAATGTTTTATCTTATCTTATCTAGTATTTATTTGGACGTATGTACGGACCGCCAATTGCCACCGCGTTAGTGTGTTTCCTTTACTTGTTTTTGGGAACCCGATGTTTACCTACATAATATACTCGTATAAATTTATTCTCAAGCCAATACATTTTTTGTAACTTAACATACTTACTGAGCTAGAGCTACTTTATGCGCATAGTACATATGTATCTACCTATTAAGTAGCATGTAGAATATCTCCTTATAAGTTTGGGTAACGATGTGGCCGTTGAGTAAATTTTCAAATTACTCAATTTCAGAATATTTTCACAAGAAAATTTAGAACCTCTAATATAATGGCCGACAAATTACTTGAACAAATTACATCGCATGGATGTATTCCAGGTCTCATTGATGGGGAACGCGAGATATGACTGAGAATATTTCAGACTTAAGTTTAGTCACGTTAACAACCATTAAAAAAACCGGCCAAGTGCGTGTCGTGCCACGCCCAGTGTAGGGTTCTGTAGAAAGAGGGGAGGTTTATATGCTTTGCAAAAGTATCAATTTCATCAAACGTAATTTTGAATGGATTTTGTACGAAGTTTTCCTTTTAAAAGTTGGTCGCCACTTATACTAGTAATCTTGTAAAGCCCACTTAATCGTGATAGTTTTTTTAAGTTCATTATATGTGCCACTATCCTCAATTTTTTCACGTTTCTACAATCAACCGTATGGCCGAGAGAGGGGGGGACGCCCTACTCGGTCTAAAATTTGCTTTTTCGCAAACGGAACCCCAATTTAAAAAAAGATACTCCTACACCTACAATATTTTTAAACGATCAATCCAACGATGTCCCGCATTATGGTGTAGGCGAGAGAAAAAAATGCATTCCTAATTTAGGTGTAGGGGCCTACCCTAAAAAATATATTTTTAAAGATTTTATTCTACCGTTATGTCGCCGTGATTGATATTAATATCTATGCTAAATTTCAGATTTTTAATACTTGTCGGACAAACAGACAGACGGACGGACATGGCGAAACTATAAGGGTCCCTTGTTGACTACAAGGAACCCTGAAAAGCTATTACTTGTGCACCGCAAACTCGTCCCGATTGCGCGGAGATTTTCGTACAATTTATCTGTCGGAGTTACTTTATCGAGACCCTGACAGTTCTCAAACTCTCTCGGGTCGATATTCTGTATTATGCTATCTCTTCCCGTGGCTCAACAGGTAAACAATGAGTTTTATCTTGCATTTTGGAGTTTGCTGAAAGCATCGCGCATTTTTCGCTCTGGAAAATCGTCATTTTCTCTTTCCGCTGAGACATATATGCATGGGATAATTTTATCGAAGGTACGTCACGAAGGCTATCACCTGAATAGTGCTTCACCCGGATATAATCTGTATAAAAGAAATCACCGAAGGCAATAATAAGCAAATTCAGGATGTGGTCTAAGTAATTAAAGAGGTTATTTAACGTTCTAGTTATGAGCCAAATTTCATCCACATCCGTTTAGCTGCTTCCCTATCAACTTATAAATCACCTACGTTTCAGCGCTTGAAATCGCTAATCGGGGGTGGGCATGCGCGGTGATTAAGCCCACACGTGGCACGTATACCGGTTGCGTATGTTATTTTTTCCAGGTAAAAACTTAATTTAGGAGCAGGAACACGCGCCCAACATTCCCACGACTCTCTTTCCCGAGGGATTATCGAAAAGCACACAGAGGAAAATAAGCATGGATTAAAAGGCGGGCGAGAGCGTTGACAAATATTGATTCGCGCCCTTTAACTTTAGGGTTCCTCCCAAACAGAGCAGGGTCGGGGAGATCAACACACAAAACGGTTAGCGCCACTCTTTGTGCCAGGATAACCCTTAAGCTTAGGCGATTCCGCGATCACTCAAAGGTTTTCACCGTGGAATGAAAATACGACAATTTAAATTAACCTCAATAAGCTAAGGAGGATCTACATTTTTTGGGAATTGGGTTTTCTAGGGGAATGGAAACAACTTATTCCTTAGATTGAAATAAAGCTTATTTTATCTTACGTAGGGAGGAAGGGCGGTCAGAAAGTAGTTAACATTGTCGTTTGTAACAAATGAACATCCCATAAGGGTAGTTTGCGTCAAGTCACTGGAAAGTGTAAGTTAGATCCAGGGATAAACTCATAAATTAATATCTAATTGACAGCGTTGTCAGTCATAAAATTTATCCGTGGATAGCTGTCAATGTCATGGCGCAAGATATTTTAAATACTTATTAAGATAAAAAGTATTTATTTGCAGTAACTTAATCCTAGTATTTTTTGGCACCGCTCACACTAGGAAACCAGTTGATGTTTCTTGATTGGAAAGTCCAAAGAGGTTAGGTAAGATTTGGAAACTTTTGAAAAACTTTTGACACTTTGAGTGCGGTGCTACTAAAAATGGACGAGTTTTTGGCTGCTTTTGTTGGAGAAATTTTGGGTGAAGCGGCAATTGCTGTCGCACCATTTTTTTGTTTCATTTTCACTTGAACGTGAAATGGGCTGAAAACTTACCCGATCTTAGCTCGGGGTCGGCATCCAGCACCTTAATAAGCCTCCTCGTCTGATTCACAGGTAACTTGTTAAACATTAATTTTTTCATTGTAGAACTCAAGTCGTCGCCTGACCCCCAGTTTCTCGTACACTAACACGCATTTGCAAAAAATGTCAGTACAATCTCTCAATCATGTTAATAGTGATTTTTAAGACGCACGACCGATAACCTAAGATCGGAGGTTTTCTTCATAAATGTTATCTAAGAAGTAGATAACATTTATGAAGAAAACCGGCCAAGTGCGAGTCGGACTCGCGCACCATTATCTATACAACATTAGACAAAGATCGAATTTGAGAACAGCGCCATCTATAGAAGCGTTTAACATTGACATTTAACGACATGATATCGGCGGTGTGAAGGTTACATAGATGGCCGCTAGATGGCGAGCGCTCCCTTTAGACAACGTTTGTTATACGGGAGCCGCCCTTTTATTTTATTTTAATATTTATTTTATTCTGTTTTTAGTATGTTTGTTATAGCGGCAACAAAATACATCATCTGTGAAAATTTCAACTGCCTAGCTGAGATAGCTGATGAGATACAGCCTGGTAACAGACAGACAGATAGACAGACAGACGAACAGACATACAAACAGACAGACCGACAGTGAAGTCCTAGTAATAGTCCCGTTTGGCACCCTTTGGGTACGGAACCCTAAAAACGGCCGTTTTGGCGTTGGCGTAGTGCTGCTCTATGGAGCCCCTTAATTACCTTCGACCATACATTGACAATAACTCTTTTACTTTCGCGTTTCTCGAGTAAATGGAAAATTGTGTGAGTAAAATTTGAAAGATTCGGGAGATGCAGGATACACCTTCTCCGTGGCAGAGGTATCATAAAACTTGGATAGCAGCCGACCCAAAGCGCAAACTTTTAAATTTTCCAGAACTTCGCCCAAAGAGACCAAGCCTTTTTGTGCGACGTAAGACGAGGACTGCTTGTCGCAGCAAAGTTCAGGGGAAGTAAAACGTATACGTTGTGGTATAATGCAGTTATGCAGCTAGGGAAATATTTTATTTACGTTGTTTAAAGAGTTCTGTAGTAAGGCTTTTATGATTTTATGCCCTTACACATTTTTATGAGTTCAAAATAAACTAGGATTTATTTGTGATATCTCTTATTCATGTCAGACTATTTGTCGCCTGCGACTTATTTCGCGTGGAAATTTTGATGCTTATTTTTCTGGGATAATAAGTATGTGCCTATGTGCCATTCTAGACTATAACCTATGTCTGTGCCAAATTTCATCCAGATCTGTTCAGCCATTCTGACCTAATTGAGTAACCAACATCCATCCATCCAAACTTTCCTGTATTTTATAAAATAAGTAGGATTAGTAGTTGGTGAAACGTAATTAGCATCTTCGATAAGCCAATATTCGGTCTGATCTATGTAGAGCTCGTGAAAACTCAGGAATAGGTCGCACCCTAAGGAATATCTTAAGTAGGTCCAGGGCGTCGCCAGCCGATGGCACAGGGGGGGGCAAGTTGACTTTACCTACTACAATTCATGAATTGTAGGTAAAGTCGACAGCACAGGAAGCTTTTCACTTGTACTACGAGCCTTACATCTACAGCGATTGTAATTACAACAGTATCTTAGTACTATATACATATATATTCTGTGACAGTACAGAGTCCAATGTGTAAAGCTACACGAGCACGAGCTGACAGAATGACAGACGCTAAAACAAAGGCGGCTGTGCGGGGGGCGCGAGCGCTGCGCGGTTACATGTTGCTTCCCCACTCCCCCTCTCCCGCTTCAACGACAGAGTAGAGCAGAGCGTAATTGAGCGTACGGAATATTAGGAGTGGAATTGGTAAATTCATTCGAGTTTCGACGTACGGGAATGATTGTTCAAGGCTTGAACTTCAAGCAAATTAACTCAAAGACTTTGGTTGCATTATATTTGGCAACTTTTTTAGAATCTCTAGGGGGGGGGCAACTGCCCCTCCCTGCCCCCCCTTGGCGACGCCCTTGGTCCCGGGTACTATCGAGCTAACAAAGCCAGTTCTCGGGAGAGCCGCGAATCTGTTCATCAAAATTTGGCCTAAATAAAGCCAATATTCCAATTTCTATTTCACTAATCCTGTCGTAATTAGTTAAGTTACTAATTGGATCAAAATTGTTCTGCTTAATGAGTAGGTACCTGGAGACGGTACAGTAAATAGCAGGGCCCTATTTTTAACCGACTTCAAAAAAGGATGAGGTTATCAATTCGACGCGTATATATATTTTTTGCTATGTTTTTGCGTAACTCCGTTAAATTTTAACCGATTTCGACAATTCTTTTTTTGTTCGAATAGATATAACGTCCTATTAGTACCATTTTAATTTGGTGAAGATCTGATGAAGACTTTCAGAGGTGGAGAACGGAAGTCTTCAATGGACAGCTAAATAAGGCTTAATGGGATCCATCTTTTAGTAACATCCGTATGTTTCATAAAATAGCGTAAAAGTAGTCCCAAGTTAATTTGGTGATGTTCTGATGAAGACTTTCGGAGATGGAAATTGAAAACATCAAAGGAGTTGTTTCATTTTCGGCCAAGACCATGCGCCTGCTATAGAAAAAGAGAAAAATACAGATAACACTGTGTGACTACTAAATAGACTTATTTCCCTGTATTTTTTTGGCAAAACAATATTTTTTATAAACCTAAACAATGTAAGGAGTGGCAACATTCTAATGTGACAGCCATATGAAATCGTTCAAAAACCTGTTTTTACACATTTATTTATTTGAACTTGTCGTTATGCGTGGTTTTCGAATGTGCTTTCGTCCGTTTAGGAGGTAAAAAATACGAGTTCTGTGTCGTTGGTTGGTGTCGTTTGTTTGTTTTGTTTGTTTTTGACATTTGTTATCTATGTACTTTATTTTGACAGCTGTGGTGGATTCGCCATTTTATCAATGTTGCAATAAATCTAACTGAAAACGTTGAATTGCTAATCAATTATTGAAGATACAGAGAAATTGGTGCGTGGAAGTTGTTTTACAATTCACGGAGTGTATCTAAATTAGTGGCTCACTGTCTTGGCCGGAGCTCCATACAATCATGAAACAACTCCTTTTGAAGCAACGAATTAAGTAGGGTAAATTATGGTTATAAGTGAATAGTTCATTTTTCTCCCGCTCCCCCACCAAAAATTAAAAAATAGAAATTTTTAAATAAAAACTGACTTCGAAACACTACAGCACTAGAAAGTTCGAAATAATTTAAATAATTAGAAGTATAATATGTACATGTAGGTATTATAGAAGTATAATTTGTAGTCGGTGCCCAGTTTCATGACCAGCACATACATTTTGGGCACCGACTCCAAATTATACTTCTACAATACCTACATGAATTTTAAGACTGTTGACAGACCTTGTTCATTTTCGTTCAAAAACAAAAACAATAGAATCTAACCTAGTGAAATGAAACTCCTTACCAAATCGGTTAAACACTTATGTTTTCTTTTTATCACACTGCAACTTTCTTTATAACAATTATTATTTTATCACTATTTGTCACTTGACGCTAGCACGGTTAACCACCGACTGCCCGAGGCACAACGGTTGCCCTCCTTTTGTACCTCCCCGCCATCATCCTGCCTTTTTTTAAAACTACCCACAAACTTTTTATAAATGACGTGATGGCGGTGAAGGTATATTTCAATATATTTACGATACAATATCAGTTCAAAAATAATAAAAAAATAAAAATCATAACACTCGACCATCCGACTGCGTGCTATCTCCGGAGTACGCAAAAATCATAACACTCGGCAGCTTATAACACAATGACCTGTTTTACATAATCATACTTCGGTATTAAGTAATTGAGACACAATACACATAAGAATAGTTAATAGTTATCTTACTCTGAATGCCTAAATACATTAATAAAAAAAACAGCAATCAGTTAAATATACAATCCTAATGCTTACTCTGTACCTGTACTGTCATCGCAGTCAGAATCAGTTGACTCGGAACCAGACGATCTGTGTAGTTGTAATGCCTGGACATTTATCCAAGGCCGCAACCTGTCAGATGCCACAACTGTCTCGTACTTTCTAGCATTGAACCCAGGTATATTAGCTATTTTATAACGATAATTTCCTAAACAACACATTATTTTGTATGGACCGATGAACTTAGGTAAGAGTTTTTTGCTTTTGTCATCATTATAAAAATTACTCTTTTTAAGTTTAACTAAATCGCCAACTGAATATGAAACGGCTGGGGCTCTTTTTGAATCGTACAACTCTTTTTGTTTTACTTCACTACGTTTTCCCTTATTTGGTGATGCGGATGCATCCACATCATCTGAAACATGAACGCTCGACGGTGAAATGTTCGTAACATCCCCTATAGAAACCGCGCTGGACAATGTGTGAGGGAGTGATGTTTCGCTTTCAGTCTGATTAGTCGCAAAAGCTGGCCTTTCAAGGCTGTTTGACGCTTGTCCATGATCAGTTAGCAATTTATTATCTATGGGACAGTTCAATTCGACTCCAAAAAGTAATCCAGCCGGACTTTTTTTGGTTGTTGTGTTTAGGGTATTATTAATACCCCATTGCACTCGACCCAGTTGCTTGTCCCAATCTCGTTCATTATTTTCTGAATTTTGCGTGGATAAGGCGGTAAGAATAGTTTGATTGTATCTCTCCACCTGTCCATTCGCCCTAGGACAAGCAACAGCGTTGAGGACATGTTTGATACCTATACTATGGCAGAAATCTTTAAACGGGCCTGAGGTAAATGCAGTCCCACGGTCCGTTATAATCCTACGTGGTATTATAAAATCATAGAATAGACTATCCAGGACTTTAACTACGTTCTTTGTCTTCGTATCTTTCACTGGCCTTGCAAACACATATTTTGTAAAGGCATCTACTATTGTTAGAATGTAACTATTCCCGGCCTTACTTTTTACAAATGGCCCTAAATGATCCAAGTGTAAGGTATGGAACGGTTGTTCCACTTTTTCTTTTTCACAAAAGCCTGTGCCGATTCGAGTTGCATTACTTATTATTGCATTCTTTATTATACGCACAAGGAATACAAGAGGCCACATATTTCTCAATGAAACGTCTTAGCTTAGGGAACCAGTAACGGCTTTGAACGCGTTCTAAGGTTTTAGCAAACCCGAAGTGGCCCACGTCATCGTGGTTGGCTTTACAAATTTGCCACCTCGCATCCTTAGGAACCACTAACCGCAGACCGCCCTCTACCTTCCTGTGTAAGGTGTGATTCTTAATCACGTAGTTATTTTTAATGTCGGTGGCTTCTGGATCTTGGCCCGGTTTTAAAATACGAAATATTCGTTCTAAATTAGAGTCGGCCATTTGTAATGTAAGGATCCAGTTGTCAGTATTTATATTCAACACGCTAACTGACGGCATTGGCCTGTCTACTTGTGGGTTGCGACTTAGAGCGTCTACGTGATTCATGCGCGATCCCGGACGGTATTCGATTTTGAAGTTATATTCGCTTATCGTCAGCCACCAACGGGCGATTCGCGGGATCAAGTCACGTTTCGTAAGAGTAGTCCGGAGTGCATTACAGTCTGTATATACAGTGAAATCAATCCCCAAGAGGTAAGGTCGGAACTTCTTCAGCGAGCAGACCACCGCTAAAGTCTCCAATTCGTAAGAATGGTAGTGCCGTTCATCTGGTGTGGTCTGTCGACTGAAGTATGCCACAGGCTTTAATACCCTGGGACTCGCTTGCCACTGCATAAGAATGCCACCCAAACCTAGTGAGCTAGCATCGGTATGCACTTCCGTTTCCAGCTCTGGATTATACAGTGCTAAAAGAGGACGTCTAATCAGACATTCTTTCAGGGTGGTAAAACACCTTTCTTCTTCGTTACGCCACTGCCACTGTACGTCTTTTTTAAGCAACATAGTTAGAGGCCTAGCAATCTCTCCAAACCCCTTCACGAAGCGTCGAAAATAACTCGCCAGGCCCAAAAACTGTCGAACTTCATGGACATTGCGAGGCACGGGAAATTCTTGTACCGCGGATATTTTCCGCTGGCTTGGCTTTATGCCTTCAGAAGAGATTTCGTACACTAAGTACCCTATACTCATATTGAAAAAACTACATTTCGATAGTTTAAGCGTGAGCCCAGCCTCCTGGATAAGTTTTAGTACATCCTCTAATCTGTCAAAACCTTCGTTAATCGTTGCCGATGGGATAAGGAGGTCGTCCATGTACGCTAGCGTACTCTTAAACCTCCGCGCGCCTAACAAACTATTCATCATTTTTTTTTTTTAAATACGGCTGGCGCGTTTGCCAACCCGAACAGCATACGTTTAAACTCGTAATGGCCGTCCGGGGTGACAAACGCTGTTAGGTGTCGACTGCCTTCTCCCATCGGTATTTGATAATAGCCGGAAGCTAAGTCCAGCGTAATAAAATATTTATTCCCACTCAGGTTCGACAGCTGGTCTTCAATGAGAGGTAAGGGATATTTATCTTTAGTCGTCTTATTGTTAAGAGCCCTGTAATCAACGCATAGTCGAGACTCTCCGCTCTTCTTCTTTACCAGCAATATTGGGTTGGGATAACTAGAATTCGATTCCTGTACTATATCGTTCTCTACTAACTCGTCAACGATATCCCTCACTTTCTGACGTTCATGATACGATAACCGGTATGGCCTACATACTACCGGCGTTTTATCATGCACCTCAATATTCATTACAGCGTCCTTAGCACATCCTAACTCACCAAGATTCGTAGCGAAACAAGTTCTGTACTTTTGGAGAAGTTGACGAAGTCTCTCCCTTGTTTCCTCATTAGCCCCCCCTCACCTACTCCAATATCTTGGTCATCCAGTGGCATTAGTTCCGCATTTCACAATCGGCTTGCTACAATTCTGATAAATATGCCCGCGTCCATTGCAATTAAAGCAGACGCCATCTAATCCCCTACTGACATTCCTATTGGGAGTATAACCTCGAAAATCTCGTTTTCTGGAAAAGTTTGCTGAATTCTGTCCTCGGGAGAGGTCTTTAGATAAGGAAGGCTGTTGAGATGCTCCTATAATTCAACAGATCCTCCGGTTCCTCACATTTAAGAGCCTGTGCGCCATTTCTGATGGATGAGTCTGAAATCCCGTAGATTATGCAATCGACTGCTTTACGACCGACAATCTCGCACCTGCTTAACAACGATAACTTCTCGTAAAAATAATCTCTTAATGTTTCGTCAGTGCGAGATTTTCGGTTTAACATTTCGTCTAGCAATTTACCATAGTTTACATCATTCGGGAAAGCTTTCTTTAATTTACTCTGCCATATATCCCACGAATAACTGAGCGAAGGTAAAGATTCGTACCAGCCTTTCGCTAACCGACGTAACTTCTGGAGTGCATAGTGGATCGTCTATTTTCTCGTCCCAAGCGTATATTTCGGCACACTCGTTTACCTTCCTCAGCCATCGTTCGACATCTTGGGCCTTGTTATTAGGGTCGAATTCGGGAACAACGTTATTAGTTGAAGTACTCTTACTTGATACATTCTGGAGTGTAGACAATATCTTCACCAGTTCTTCAGCTGTCATACCCGTTCGGCTTCTTTTGGAAGTATTTTCTTCAGCTTCATCAGACGACAACGATCTTTTGCGGCTCCGCTTCGGCCGCCTCGGGGTCTCAGTTTCGTCAGACGAAACGGACCTCCGGCGACTCCGCTTCGGCCGTTTCGGAGTGTAACTCTCATTATCATCTGAATGTCAAACGCACTTTATGTTCTTTCCCAGAACCGCAATTGAACTTGAATGAACTTCGACTGAACTTTGACTTAGAGCTTTGACTTGTTGATTTGAAATTATATAACTTGGAAATAGGTCTTAGAGTTAGGAGTGGAGCTATGACTTGCAACTTAGACTTGCAACTATGACTTGCAACTATGACTTGCAACTATGACTTGCAACTATGACTTGCAACTGCCTTGCAGCTATGACTTGCAGCTATGACTTATAGCTATGACTTGAAACTATGACTTGGAGCTATGACTTGGAGCTATGACTTGGAGCTATGACTTGGAGCTATGACTTGGAGCTATGACTTGCAACTTGGACTTGCAACTTAAGACTTGCAACTTGGACTTGCAACTTGGACTTGCAACTTGGACTTGCAACTTGGACTTGCAACTTGGACTTGCAACTTGGACTTGCAACTTGGACTTGCAACTTGGACTTGCAACTTGGACTTGCAACTTAAGACTTGCAACTTGGACTTGCAACTTGGACTTGCAACTTGGACTTGCAACTTGGACTTGCAACTTGGACTTGCAACTTGAACTTGCAACTTGAACTTGCAACTTGGACTTGCAACTTGGACTTGCAACTTGGACTTGCAACTTGGACTTGCAACTTGGACTTGCAACTTGGACTTGCAACTTGGACTTGCAACTTGGACTTGCAACTTGGACTTGCAACTTGGACTTGCAACTTGGACTTGCAACTTGGACTTGCAACTTGGACTTGCAACTTGGACTTGCAACTTGGACTTGCAACTTGGACTTGCAACTTGGACTTGCAACTTGGACTTGCAACTTGGACTTGCAACTTGGACTTGGCACTTCGACTTTCAACTACCCAATAGCACACCTACATGGCTATTCACCCACTCTAGAGCAGCACACGTACATGGCCGCACTCTCATAAACAGCACACCTGCACGGCTGTTCACCTACTCTAAAGTAGCACACCTACATGGCCACGCTCTCATAAACAGCACACCTACATGGCTGTTCACGTACTCTAAAGCAGCACACCTACATGGCCGCACTCTCAAAACAACGCACCTACATGGCTGTTCACGTACTCTAAAGCAGCACACCTACATGGCCGCACTCTCAAAACAGCGCACCTACATGGCTGTTCACGTACTCTAAAGCAGCACACCTACATGGCCGCACTCTCAAAACAGCGCACCTACATGGCTGTTCAACTACTCATAAACAGCACACCTACATGGCTGCTCACGTACTCTAAAGCAGCACACCTACATGGCCGCACTCTCAAAACAGCGCACCTACATGGCTGTTCACGTACTCTAAAGCAGCACACCTACATGGCCGCACTCTCAAAACAGCGCACCTACATGGCCGTTCACGTACTCTAAAGCAGCACACTTACATGGCCGCACTCTCAAAACAGCGCACCTACATGGCTGTTCACCTACTCATAAACAGCACACCTACATGGCTGTTCACATACTCTACAGCAGTTCAGCTGATGAATGTACACACTTTTAGCGTATGCTAACGAATGACTTCTCATTAAGTTTCTTAAAATAAAATAATCATTACTTTAACCAACAACGGTTCACCAAGCGACTCAACATTAACGTTTACCGTTACTATTCAAATACTATACTGCATAAGGTGAATACATCATAGCAATTTCACCAAAAGTAATCATGGGATGGCTGAGAGCCGCTTCAATAATGTAATTTTTAGTATTGGTGTGTACCTTCACCACGCAACTAAGTATTTTAAAATTAATCGAAATTACTTACCGTTTCCGCTCGGCATGGCACGCAAGCACACGCCCACTTCTGAATTGAAATGAAACTCCTTACCAAATCGGTTAAACACTTATGTTTTCTTTTTATCACACTGCAACTTTCTTTATAACAATTATTATTTTATCACTATTTGTCACTTGACGCTAGCACGGTTAACCACCGACTGCCCGAGGCACAACGGTTGCCCTCCTTTTGTACCTCCCCGCCATCATCCTGCCTTTTTTTAAAACTACCCACAAACTTTTTATAAATGACGTGATGGCGGTGAAGGTATATTTCAATATATTTACGATACAATATCAGTTCAATAATAATAAATAAATAAAAATCATAACACTAGTTTGAGATCAAAAACATTAAAAATGTAAACTATGACTCACTTTTCGGACTACAAAATCTGTTTTTTTTTTCGAGCGTTAAATAATATGCCAGAGTATGTCTTTTTATGTATTTGATCGAGTAAATCCAAAGTAAAATGAATTTTTGTGTAGCTGTCAAAACGGGCTTCTTACATTTGAACGACTATAACGGGAGTTATTTTTACTATTTTTAAATCATCATCAGCCATTTGACGCCCACTGTAGGACCTATGCATTCTTCGTGATTTTCATAAAAATGAGGGGTTTTGCCATAATCGCCACGCTTGGCAGGCGGATTGGCGATCGCAGTATGCGGTTGGAATCTCAGGAAGACGCTGCTGCCCGTCTCCTGGTAATTGATTTCCTTAGTCGCTTTCTACGACATCCACAGAATCAAATGGAGTGACGCTATTCTTAATCCGGTGCCACATGGAACTATATTATTTTTACATTATCTTTTCTGTTAATTTAAAAATAAAATAAATAAAGACAGCTAGTAAAACAAATTAGTAACCTGATACCTGCACTTGCCCATTAGCTCAGTTGGGAGAGCGCTGGCACGGTTAGCCAGAGGTCGCGGGTTCAAGTCCCGGCATGGGTGGAATTTTTAGCCTCTAAATAGGTTTTTTTTAAATTAGTAACCATTTAACATGAACAGTTTCCATGGAATAGTCGATGTAAAAACAAAGTGTTGATAAAAACCGGCCAAGTGCGAGTCGGAATCGCGCACGAATGGTTCCGTACCATTATCTATACAAAATTTGAATATTTCAAGCGTCTACCTGTTGCCGTTATTAATATCGAGCAAAAAACAGAAAAAAAAAATACGTTTGTTGTATGGAAGCCCCCCTTAAATATTTATTTTACTCTGTTCCAGCTATCACTATCACTATCCGCACTATCACGGTTAATGAGATAGGTACAGCCTGGTGACCGACGGACGGACAGACGGACAGCGGAGTCTAAGTAATGGAGTCCCTTACCCTTTGGGTACGGAACCCTAAAAAGTACTTTCCTGTAATGCCACAACAAGACTTTTCGTGTTGCGATTGAACTGGCTGCACAAATGTCGTTTTCACTAGTTTTCAGCATATTTTCCAGGAAAATATTCCGAAATGAAAATATGTTGGACTTTATTGAATTTCCGAGTTTTATCGAGCGACCGAGCCACTCCGCAAAATGTATCATGAATTTTTCTCTGTGATATTCGCACACTTTCTTTCTTTAAAAAGCTTGCATATGAATGGCTATAGTAGGTACGTAGGTATAACTACTAATATGATAACGAACACTTTATAATTTTTAGTCGATTTAATAGTAATACATATTTCAATTCAATTTAATAGTTTATTGCCATAAATTAAAATCATACAGATAGGACCATAAAAATATTGATCTGTGTAATTTTTCTGTATAGCAAATTATAACTAAATTAATAGTACTGCAATAAGTTCCGCACAAAACAATCCCTTAATATAGTCCAAACTAGGATACCCTGTGGTATGGTAACCGGGCAAGAACATCACAAACATGGAATTGTATATTCAATGGAAAAGATAAGAATAAAATTATGAAAAAAAAACTAACTGTTACGTACAGGCTGCAATGCTGAGATTTCATAGTGGCAATCGTTTCGGTTTGGCAATCTCGACTTTCATAGATGCATTTCTCCGTTATAAGTACGGTAAGGGTGAAAATAGACAAGTAGACACCGCGTTAACAAGCTTTTCTACCCCGAGAGCGGGATTTTAAGGCCAATTCAGAAACAAAGTTAACATTTTTACTCTCTCCCTGCTGTAATGAAGGGCTCATAAAATGTTTACGGGCATTTTACCGGCCTCAATGGTCCGAACTACAACGTGAAAATGCTCTTTTTGAAATAGATCTAACGACGACTAAGATATTGAATAGAAGGCAGAAGAACTTTGCAAGTCTAACCAGTAACGTCTCTCTATCTTTATATTAACTGTACAGTTAAGTAGTTTTGTTTCCTGGCTGAAAGCTAAGGAGAGTTTTGTCGTCACAACGGGTTGCGGACGCACGAGCGGGACGATTTCAATCTAAAACAATCCTTAAATGCTTACAAAGTTAGAGACAACAATAAAAGTGCAAAAACTGGTTCCCGCGACATGCCCGTCGGCCGCACGTGACCGAGCTTTTTTGCTCTAGTTGATTCGTAGTCTCTAACCGTTAAAGTATTAAAGGTTTATTTTAATTTGTATCGTTGCACCCGATCTCGTCCGTCAATTTAGTACGAATTTTCCAACGTTACGGCCACAGAACATTTCTCTGTTCTGTGGTTACGGCTCTCTGTTGGGAAACGTGGGCAAGGCGCGATAGGTAATTAATAAACCGACCAATAGCAAGGTAGCCTTCTGTTTGGTGGGTGTTTTCATGACAGTGTCAAGCATTAAAACCCCTGCTAGTCAGACAAAAAACTGTGATTTTTCTCCTTAAGCAAATGCTCTGTACTGTCGACTGAAATATAGATAGACCCTGTCATACTATCCATTGAGTGCATAATAGAGGATCTTAACACGAAAATGTGATAATGTTTAATTTTATAGGTTATTATTTTAAATTTTCGCATAAATATTTTTGCATAGCTATAATACCTGGCAGTTTACTTGAACAAAACATAGAAAAGTTATACAAAATATATATAAAGTCTGAGCAGTTCTAAGTCACACGCCGCGTCCCCCGCCAATGACATCCGAAATAAGTCGCAATAATTTAAAAGTATATAATTTAAGGTAATTAAGTTTTTTTACGCAGTCTCTACGTTTGTGCCCCATTACTGGGCAAAGGCCTCCCCCAATTAAGTTTAGGTACGTCATGCCACCTCATACTATAAATAAGCGGTGGTAGCGCAGCGGTAGAACCTCATATTCGGAAGTCCTAGGTTCGAATCCCGGCATGTACCAATGACCTTGTTATCTAAGTCACGTACATTTGTAAAGTTGTAGTAGCAATACCACTCGCTCACTGTGAAGGAAAACGTCGTTAGGAAACCAGACTCAAAGTGTCATAGGTATTTACATACCTATCTTAGGGTTAGCGCTTGCTACGTACAATGGCCCAACTATGAGCCCAATATCGGAAAACTCTGGTGTAACTAGAACTCACACTTAAATAATCACAAAAAGTACTTAGGTAATGAAAACAGCGGCGTTAGCCTAGTGGGTAGAACATTGGACTCGGAAGCGAGAGACCCAGGTTCGATTCCCAGTGCGGGCATGTACCTATGACTTTGTTTTCTAAGTTATGTACATTTTTGAAGTTATAGTAGCAATACCACTCACTAACGTGAAGGAAAACATCGTGAGGAAACCCGAGTGTCAGAGCTATACCTCGGCTCTCTTTGAGAGAAGGCCTCTCTGCCCTACAGTGGGACGTATATAGGCTGCTATGTAATGTAATGAAAACCCTACGGCACAGCTCGAATCATTCATTACCATTAGAATCTGGAAAGTACTCTGCGGCCATTTCCACTTAGCTTTGTCCAATATTCATAGCTGTTGAGCACGAACAGCGCTCAAAATGGTCTGATAAACCTAATTCAATGAAGCCCCTTCACAGTGATTAAGTCTACAACTGCAAATCGAAACTATAAAAAGGTTCTTTACATTCCAAATTGCTCATATTGCACGAACAGCGGCATATTGCTGAGCATGAGTCCATTTGCCAAAAACTTTCAGATAACAAGATAGCCTAAGAATACTCCTTGTTGTACACATCATAAAACAGCACCTTTATGTTGTAATTTTTTATAAAAGACAAAAGTTTTAATTATGTAAGCTTATGTCTATATTAATGTAAAAAGTGTGTTTTTCAATAATTTAGTTCACTTTCACTTTCTTTCAAAGCACCGGTATTAGGAGATTGGTCAACACACTAATAAATATCACACTAAATGTAACTATTCAAAAAACATGCTTAAATGCCTGAACTGATAGCTGTTTTATCCCCCGAGGGTAAGTACTCAGAACTTAAAAGCCAAATCCCACGTTTCTTTACTAAAGAAACTAACACAGGCACTGAATATCTTTCCATGTTTTATTATAATTATGCAAAGCACAGAACATAGGAATAAGGGCTTATTTTCTCTGTTCTCTGATGCAAAGCTATCGGCTAGCATTGTATAAGAAAAAACCGGCCAAGTGCGTGTCGGGCCACGCGCAGTGTAGGGTTCTGTAGCCTTTGTGTGCTTTACAGAATTAACAACTTTATCAACGTAATTTTCAATGGATTTTGTACGAGCTTTTCCTTTTATAAGTTGGTCGCCTATTACTCGTTAACGTGTATTATGTACTACTACCCTGGATTTTTTCACGTTTGTACTATCGACCGTTTAGCCAGGAGAGGGGGACGCCCTACTCGGACAAAAATTTGTGCTTTAAAGCTTAATATTTAGCAAACGGAACCCTAAATGAAAAAGTGACTAAAAATTACAATATTTTTAAACGATCATTCCAATGATACCCCACGCTCTAGTATATGCGGGAAAAAAATGCATCCCTAATTTAGGTGGATAAATTTTTTTTAACATTAAAATTTTTATTCTACGTTAATATATATGCCTATGCCAAATTTCAGTTTTCTCGTACAAATCGTCTCTGAGCTCGGCCGCGGACACACAGACAGACAGACAGACAGACGGACATGGCGTAACTATAAGGGTTCCTTGTCGACTACGGAACCCTAAAAAAGCTGTCTGATACTATTGAGAGCCAAAAATCTTTCGTTCTTTCAAAATAATCGTTTAAATAAAATAAAATAAATAAAATAAAATAGAGAAGAAGTAATTAATGAAATAGATTGTAGGTAATTGTTACAGTTGGATAAAACAAAAAAATCTACGTATTTTTTTGTGTAGAGGTAACGATATCTAAATAATTTAAAAAAAAAGTTCCCTTTATCGCACCTTTTCAAATTACCACCAAAAATAATATGACATGTAGGTATCCAACTAATCGGCTCATAAGCATAGAGCACTGTTGAGCATAGGCTTCTTCTCTTTCACGCTAATAATCCGGACCTTTGCTAGTCTCGTCCAATGGTTCCCAGCCGCTTTCACAATGTCGTCGGTCCACCGAACCAGCGACCAAAAAAAATTTCTCCAAAATGTAGGTATGTAAGTGGTCATTGAATTTTAATGGTAGGGTGTTAATTTACTGCCGCTCTTTGCACGTAATTTCTGCATAACAATGTGTCTTTCCAAAGCAGCCATACCTGGCAAATCAGCGGCTTAGGACATACTTATTGAGCTTCAAAGTCGCACTTTTTTTTTGCATATTTTTGCAGCAATGCATCTATCATCGTATAAAGAACATAATTATCTTCCCAAGGAACCTTATACAAATTTCCAAGATTTCTATTAGAGAACGAGATTTAAACATCGGGCGATGGATTCAAAACATCGGGTTATTAAACAAGCATAGCGCTGGTTCCGTGCTTGTAATATTTTTAATATTCACCCAAAAAATGTACGTAGGTAATTTATTTCCCAGAAATACTCGTAGTTATGGAAAGTAGTTGTTCGAGTGTAGATACAATATTGCAGTACATTTCGGGTCGGGCATTAGTTTTTAACACTCTTAGCATACAGTAAAGTTGTCACTAATTTATTATAGAGTAGATCTGATTCACACTGCTTATCAACGTATGTAATTCAAGATTTCAGTCTTCAGCAACATTTAAGATTCTTTTCTTTCTTAACTTGTTATAATTATTGAACTCGAGCCCTTCTCTCCACTTGTCGATAAACGATGTCAATTTCGAAGCGACACAACTGCTCCAATATTCAATTAAACGGCACGCAATTTGCGGGGCGTGGGCCCTGCATAGAAGGGTACCTACAGACGGTCACTAACACTTTGATTGCAATGTCGCCTGTTACAAATGGAGTAAGTAAATGTTATTTTCAAGGTGGGCCCTCCTTACCCTAAGATGGGCTCCAGACCATTTAGGATGGGTTGGCAATACCTATAAATGCTTCTAATTATTTAAATTATTTCTAACATTTTAGTGCTGTAGTGTTTTGAAGTCGGTTTTAATTTTTTATTTAAAAATTTATCAATTTTTAGTGGGGGAGCGGGAAAAAAATAAATAAGTCCCTTATAACCATAATTTACCCTAGTTAATTCGTTGCTTTAAAATTTGATGTTCTAAATTTCCATCTCGAAAGTCTTCACCAGAACATCACCAAATTAACTTGGGACTACTTTTACGCTATTTTATGAAACATACGGATATTAAACTTATTTATTGCTGTCCATTGAAGAGTTCCGTTCTCCATCTCTGAAAGTCTCCATCAGATCTTCACTAAATTAAAATGGGACCAAAGGGACGTTATACCCGTTCGAACAAAAAAAGAATTGTCGAAATCAGTTAAGATTTGACGGAGTTATGGAGGAACATAAAAAAAAACGCGTCGAATTGATCACCTCCTCATTTTTTGCAGTCGGTTAATGAGCAGCATTACCTACCTGGTCAACAAATTAGTTATTAGTTTTTTCTAGAGGAAAAAACGGAACCCTTATAGGATCACTTTTTTATTTTAATGCAACAATTTGGATCCTGATAAGTTTCGAATTTTCTCCTGAACAATTTGGAATTTGCTGCTGCTCTATTTGATTATTTTGTTGCCTAATCAATAAACTACCTATACGCAACACGGAAATCCACCATGTTGCCCTACTAATAGATAAATAAATGTTCACATTATGCAAAAAATATTATTTTCTACTAGCTACCCCGGCGAACTTCGTACCGCCACAGAATCCATTTGTACGATTCTTGCACAACGCCATCTATTTTTAAAACACAACGTTCGCTCGCACAACGCCATCTATTTTAAACTTAAAATTAATATTATCTCACGGGAACGCATTACCGGGATATCAAGTAGGCTATGTCTCAATTCAGATCTTTGTCTATCTGTACGCCAAGTTTCATGTAAATCTGTTTAGCCGTTATTGCGTGATTGAGTAACAAACATCCAAACATCTTCACAAACTTTCACATTTATAATATCAGTAGGGAGGATTGATAGCACTGGGTCTCTCCGTATGTTTTACGTTTAATTAATTACACGTTTATTGCCTATTGCCAATAGTTATTGGACTAACTACCTACTTAAATGTGACACAAAGCTAACTTACAGCAAATCCGGACATATTCACGCTCCTCCCCTTACCTACCTGCCAGCCCTGTTATTACGTTTTTCGCTACGTAAGCTGTCATCATAATCATCTATCTAGTAGTTTGCTAGGAAGCATCTAGGTAAGCGTTATCGATTATCATCAAGTCGACTTTTTCAAGACCCATTGATTTGACCTACCTAATGAGTGTACTTCTGTACGTACCTACTCACCTACCTTTGCCATGGGGTGTGCGCGACGGGGGCTGTAATAAAGATTATCATTTGTAAGAAATATGGAGAGTCATTTCGCCGATCCGATCGAGCGGCCTGAGCGTAGTCGATTCGCCCGAGTGTTGGCGCATAGGCGAATGATTAATACTACTCTGAGAATACTACGATTAGTGATGATTGTCTACCAACCAAGCAGGGATGTAATGTGTGCTCTATGTCAGCGATAGTCTTTTATTTTTGAAGTGAAACCTTTGCGTACTTTTTATGAATAATCAACGAAACTGAATTATCACGCTCGAGTCGATGATGCTGAATGAATATTCGGCTTTAGTCATCATCTAAATTTAAAAATTCTTCTCGAGTTTGTTTGTGCGGACCTAAAA
The DNA here is from genome assembly GCA_963969515.1 of Yponomeuta evonymella. NCBI lineage: Eukaryota > Metazoa > Arthropoda > Insecta > Lepidoptera > Yponomeutidae > Yponomeuta > Yponomeuta evonymella. The sequence goes on from OZ018354.1 coordinate 6,659,873, forward strand.
CGACAATGGAACGTAACCATCTATCGAAGATGGTGCCTCGAACGCTGGTTTGGTGCACTTTTATAAAAGGACCTGAAATGACGGTAGGTAATACTATTTTTCAACACAGTTGCTCGTAAATTTACTCTTATTACACCGTTTTTAGTTTCATAATTCAGCATATTACCCTCAGAACACAAACATACCATACTTCTGCTGTAAAACATTACCTTACCGTACAAGTGCTGTACTATAAACTTTTTTTTAAATTTCAGCAAAACTTTGTGTAAGAACATTGAATATTTTTTATTAAATTATTTTAGGGTTAAGACGACAAATAAACATTTAATTTCATCAACTTGTGTACCTATTTATAAACACAAATTAACTTAACTATCGTATTTAGAATCATTAATTTATAGAAACCTATTTAAAGGCTAAAAATTCCACCCATGCCGGGACTTGAACCCGCGACCTCTGGCTAACCGTGCCAGACTAATTTATAGTTTATTTTATTTTTTATATTGCCGCTGCTCCGGCTGAACAGCCGGTTTTTCCTGTGCCTTTATTGAACCTGCGCGAGCATCGAAAGTGCCGCGCGCGAAAAAAGCAAAAGATACGCGCCATTTTCCGTAAATATTTGGTAAAGCTGCTGCTTAGTTACTATCAAAGATGTCTACTTCAAGTTAACAATACAAGTTTGTTTTTTTCCTCGCGATTATGTTGAAAAATGCAACTCGTGTGCATTGATCATTACACACAGCTTGGCTCGCGCTTACGATAATGCCTCGTGTGTAGCAACTTAGCGCCCTTGTATCATACTATTATACCATACCATATACTTAAATACTAATAGCAAACTATTAGACAAAAATTCAAGATAGTCGCACTGCCTGCAATGGTTCCTTAGAAGCTGAAAGTTACCGTATTGAGGTTAGTAAGTACAGTCACCAGCATGTAAACCTTTACATTTTTGTTGCAAAGACGCCTTTAACGAAATTGATAAGAGTGCACGCGTGTAAAGTTTTATGTGCTGTCGACTGTACGTATTGTAATCTATGAGACGTAGGTAGGTAGATAAAGCGACCTTGTAGTTATTTATTAACAAAATACTGTTCACGAAAAACGAAACTTGTTTAATTATTAGAAAGTGATAACAATGGTCACACCTTGTAATTTTGAGTCGGTCTTCTATTATTTGCTCTAATCATTTGGTCAAGCGCTTCCTTCACATAATGAATATCAAACTGTGGTAGAGTTGGTCGATGATCAGCCGCGTATGTTGAGAGGACTGGAAACACTCCATAGTTTAAATTATTTCTTCAGATAATAGGTAGGTAACTTAAAACATTTCATTTTTCTCGAAAACGGAACAAAGTGCACTAGTGACAAAAAAGTCTTAATCTGTTCTTCATAAAAAATCTAATCACATCAATTCCTAATCTGTGTCAGATAAGGAAAAGAGGACACTATACCTAGGTACTTATTTTTCTACCTTAGCTTTAGGTTTTCCTCATTTCCTGTACCTATGTAAACATTATTTTTGTACACAAACTTTTTTTCTTAGAACATGTGGATTAGTGATGCCAACCGGTTCTTTTGGTAGTTTTAGGTTTTTGTTTTTATTTAAAAAAATTATGAAACCGAAATGTCAAAATGAAGTAAATTATGTCTTATATGTAATAAAATCGTAAAATCATCATTTTGGTTCAGAAATAGATTAATGATATCATTTAGGTAACAGTTCTGCTCAACCTGAAAATTCCGATTATTGTCAGGACAGGTTCCCAAAATAGTTATAAGCTGGATTGAATTATTTTTAACGATAACTTTGAAAATAAGGATTTCATCCCAAAAAATTATGTGAATTTTCTCTTGCCTATATCGGTGGCACTGTACAAATTACACTACAAAAAGTAATCGATTAGTTTAAAAAAAATGTTTATTGTCGGTTTTGTAAATGTCGCGAACTCATTGCGGTTTCATAGGTTTTTAAAAAGACAAATTGTTTTTGTACGACAGATTGGAGCCTGTCACGTAGTTTTCTTGCTGCCCATGTTTTTTAGTTAATTAAAATCATAATATTACGGGGATTTCTACAATTTTATTATCGATCATTCATTTTCAGTCGTTTTCAGTAAATAACCCTTTTTTACCGGTTCTTACATCACTAAGATTTTCTTTTCAGAATCGTAGGTACCTAACTTGTCTTTCTTTCAATCTCAAATCTGTGATCGTACCCTAATGGCGGTAACGGCTAATTTTGCTGAAGTAACTTTGTTTCTTCGTTGTAGGTACCGTTTGTATTGTACTTACCTTTTATAAACTGTAAGTTTGATTATTCGTCGATGAATCCGCTAGGTCAACATCCGTTCCTTCATTCAGCATTACCTACCTATGTTGGCAAAAAACTGCAAACCAATGTGAATTTTATCCATTGAATTTTAATTTATTACGTAGGTAAGTTGATTGAGCTTCCACATAATCAAGAAAAAAATCCTTGTACATAATACATTATTGTTAGGTAAATAATATTTGCAGCGCATTTTATTCTTACCAAGCCGATAACAGGTTGTAATATCCTCTAAAGTTGCAAAAACTTCCCAGTCTAAGTAACTTTACTCACCAACCATAAATACTATCTTATTCACAAAACACCGATCCCTCTAAAACACTTAAGACCGAGTTAAAGCCGGCTTATGACAGGAATTCCTCTCATAACTGACTTTAACTCCGTCTTAGGTGTTTCAGTGGGATTGCCTTTTTGTAAATAAAACTCGTGCTTTATAACTTTAAAAAGATAAAGTGGCCTTAAAATTCCTTAAAAGTCTAACATTGTGATAACAAACCATTGAAATTATTAATTCACTTTAAATATGATTGTTGTTAGGTCCGTACTTAGTACATAAACTCCCACCTACATCCCGGAGGGATAGATAGAGACTAGGGTTTGCCACAATCCTGACAGATCTCGGACCTTCATCATCATCATCATCATTCAGCCACAAGAAGTCCACTGCTGGACATAGGCCTCCTCCATGGATTTCCAAAAAGACCGGTTGGAAGCGGCCTGCATCCAGCGTCTTCCTGCCACTTGAATGCCAAACTTCCTTCAACTTCAAACTCGGACCTTATTCCTTCCTTAATCCTCTGAACATTTTTCAGCAATACATTAACATGGAATTCTCTGAGGAAGAATATCTTAACATTCCATCTGACAGTGTCAACTATAAACTATCGCTGGACAATCTAGACCTAGCTCTGCTGCCAATGGGCAGGCTCATGGACAAGTATGAGGCCGCACAAGCCCTGGGCTATAACAATGCATTCCCCAAAGGTCTGTTTAACAGTGATTTTGTGGAGTTTGAAGTTTCTGCTGGAAAAGTAGAGCCTGGTTGCCTTGAAGATAATAGTGAAGGTATGTTTTCTATTCATTTGTAATTATTAGATTTTCATAAACTAAGATGTGGTTGGTCATTCTATTAGGCAGCCAATTCAAACTGTCACTTTATGTTTGGCACACTTGTAACTCATCGAGCCGCTGCCAGCAATCAGCCTCAGATGGTTGGTCCAGTGACCAGTATTTAATAAGTGAGGTACTTTCTCCCTTAAAAATAAATAAAGTTTCTTATCTTATTTCTGGTTTGGCTTCTGACTTTTGGTGGCCTGAGAAACTTAACTTTATCGTCTATTCAATAAATTAAATTATTCCACGGTGACGGGTGTGACATTTTAACTTACATTTTGAACTATAATTCTTATTAATTTCGAAAATACCTTACAATTTTACCAGCATAATATGATAGATTTCGATTATATACGTATTTATTAAAATATAAACCAAATGTTCACGAAATTTGTTTTATTAAAATTTGTCAACGATTTTAATCTCTGTGATGGGTGTGATGTGTGAGGAAACGGCACAAGACCGGGAAGCTTGGAAAAGCATGAGGGAGGTCTATGTCCTGCATTGGGCTGCAAATGGCTGATGATGATGATGATATATACAGGGCGTCCCAAAATTATGGGCCATGAAGGGAAAGTACCTTAAATATCGTAGATAGGGTATTTTACTGAAAGAAGACTATATGTTATTTTTAAAAGTTAGTAATTCAGCATTCAAAGATTTTCTAAAAATTACTTGCCTCGTCTGGGAATCGAACCGACTTAAATGTAAAAAAAAACACCCCTACTTTTATGATGCCAATCGAAAGAATGGCCAAAAACTAATAACTCTTCTTAAGTAACATAGTATTTTAAAAAAAGGAACAGCGTGAAATTAATCATTTTAATCAAATTAAAAACATACATGAAACTGCCGTAGTCAATTAAGTGGGTATTTTTTTGTAAATTAATTAATTAAATGCTCAAAATGTGATCCCTTACGCAAATCGCCAATCTTTTAATGAGTCCGCTGCCTGTTGATTTTCTTATCTTTTTATGGTGAATACTCGATATGATATGGCACAGTTCTGTTTTTGTAACTCGCCCACGTTCTCGTATCGCTTTTTGTATAGCATATCCTTCACATATCCCCAAAAGAAGAAATCTAATGGTGTAAGGTTCGGGGATCTGGCCGGCCATCTAATCGGTCCATTCGTACCAATCCAAGTAGGAAAACATTCATTTAGAAAATCTTAAGAAGAGTTATTAGTTTTTGGCCATTCTTTCGATTGGCATCATAAACGTAGGGGTGTTTTTTTTTACATTTTAGTCGGTTCGATTCCCAGACGAAGCAAGTAATTTTTAGAAAATCTTTGAATGCAGAATTACTAAGTTTTAAAAATAACATAAAGTCTTCTTTCAGCAAAATACCCTATCTACGATATTTAAGGTACTTTCCCTTCATGTCCCATAACTTTGGGACGCCCTGTATATTATATTTATTTATTGGAATAGTTGAGCAGCTAGTGAATGAAAGTTGCCTACATCACTATATATTTAACAATTATTAGTTGATATTCTTAAAGATTTTACATACAAAATTCAACAGTGACGGATGTGACCTGACATTGTGACGGGTGTGACGAGTACTAGTGAACATTAAAAATATCATATAGATTTTTTTTTTGTTTTTATTCTTTAGTATATGCATATGAGAGAGGCTCACTGGATGAATTTTCTCTGACGAAAAAGACATTGAACCGACAACAAAATAGCCCATTATTGTAAACATTGCCACATAACAGACAAAATAAAGGAGAAAAAAATCTTTAGTATGTATGTATAATATGAAACCGGCGTGCGTGCATGCAAGGACTCATGAATGTTGAGGAGCTGTAAGCAAGTGGCAGTCCCTGGTCTTTGACTACCTCTCTGGGATACAGGCGTGAGTTTATGTTTGTATGTATGTATAATATAATCAAATTTAACTAAAAAAAATTGTAAAAATATTGTGACCCATCAGTAGAATTTTTGTAATTATTGCGTTCCGCTTTTGAGCACAAACTAGTATTCTTATGTGTTCAAATCAAAATCAACACAGTTTTACAAAAAATATCAGATAAGATAAATAAAGAAATAGTGCTGAAAAAATCACCATCCAGATCCTCACATCATCAAAGCTTAGCAAAGCGAAGATCATCGTGCCCTTTGGTGTTTACATAATATTTAAACAACCCTTATCAAAATCCAACTATGAACCGCATTCCCCATTATCAAAATCTAACTATGAACCCGAGTTCCTGTTGTAAATCAATCAATCAATCAAAAAAACGATCAAGTTCCCCTTTACACCGTGCTAGTCTATTCCAGCAATAGATGAGAAAACAATGGTCTTCTGCCATATCTGCAACATTACTGTCCTGCAACAGTTTTCCAAAGAACATAATCAGAGCAAACTCCATGTGACGTTGCTCCGATTAGCCAACGAGGCTGCCGGCAGACTGAACAAGTACACACAACAGCAACTGAGTGAAACTGAGACATACTACTGCACACCATGTAACAAAGAAGTAGAGTCTATAGAAAACCATGAGAAAGAGATGAAGCATCAAATCATGAAGAGGAAAGAGGATCTGATGGCAACTCTACTGGATGTGTACACAGAGGAGCATGAGGCTTACACTAATCGCACCGAACTAGTTAGATGCAATCTAGAGTCTCTCACAGAAAACTGCTCTGGTACAAAAAATGTACAAAAGAATGAAACTGAAGTGCCGAAAGAAAAAAATATAATACACAATTATACAGACACAACCACTGCAGAAACTGAGGCCTGTCCACAAAAATTGGACTGGCCACTTGTGAAGAGTGAGGAAAAGCCCAAGGAAATGGAAGTAAAAGAAGAAATGATTTTGGCACAAGGTTGTATTGAAATCCAAACTAAATGTGGCGATGTGTTAGTGGTGCCACAACACCACTTTCATGGTATTCGAGTGTCCTCATATATGAGGTATTGCATGCTGTGTAAGGAAATTCAAATGTCACAGGGAGAAGTTCAGCAGCATATTAATTCTTCTATCCACATGGCAAATATGCAAAAGCTTGAGTTCGACAAAGGTGGCATCAGAAAAGTGAGTATCAACTAATCTTTAATTTGTAGATCGATTAGATCACATATCGTCAAGCATAAAATACGATCTTTTGCCATTCCACATTTATAATGATTACTTTCACATAACTATGAGGCTAAAGTGCGGAAAGCTCAGGTCTAACTACTACCTAGGTCAGCCAGCATTATACAAAATACATATCTCTTCACTACCTAACTACATAATAAACTACTAGTCCTCCTCATGGCTCAAGAACTTACACATGGATCATCATCAGCCACTTGACGCCCACTGCAGGGCACAGGCCTCCCTCCCTCGTGGTTTTCATAACCATGAAGGGTTTTGCCATAATCGCCACGCTTGGCAGGCGGGTTGGCGATCGCAGTATGTAGTTGGAATCTCAGGAAGACGCTGCTGCCCGTCTCCTGGTAATTTATTTCCTTAGTCGCCTTCAACGACATCCACGGAAGGAAATGGAGTGACGCTATTTTTAATCCGGCGCCACACGGAACTATTGAATTTCAATTTCCCAAAATCTTGATTTCCCATAATTTCCCAAAAACTTTAACGGTCATATTTAAATAACACGAATACTCTAAACCACTCCTCAGAGTCAGTTGAAATTATCTGTGATTACGTCTTTCCCTTTGCCACAGACTATTTAAACTGTCTCCGAGTTCTGAGGTCGGGGCGATATCTGAATAGCTTAATTGGTAAGAGCGCTGGCACGACATACTAGATGCATTGGTTCAAATCCCGCTTTGGCCCGGAATTTCTCTTTCCAATTAAGTAGTTAATGTAATTTGATACATCTAAACTTTTTTTTAGAATGTCAATCTTGATTTATCTAGCTTATATTATTTTTTTTCTGCTAAAGAAAAGTTTTTGGCAATTTGTGGGAAGTGTCATGGAAATCCGCTTTCTCATTAAATGAGATACAAATTTTGTATCCTGATGAACCAGGGGTTTAATTTGTACCTAATCAAATTTGATTAAATAAACGTTTGTTTTTAGAATATCAATCTCGATCTGTTTGGCCAGAGCCTCGGCCACTGCGTCGTCTGTAATTGTGTCATCTGTGACGCAATCTTGCACATAGCATCACCAGAGCACCAAAAACAATACAACAAAATGAAAAAATCTTTTGGAAACTGTGCAGTCAATTACAATAGTTCCACAACTGCAATTGAGAACCTCAAAACAAACCCTGATATATATGACCTATCCACGCAGACCGTCGCTAGTTCATGGATCTCTATTGAATCTATAGCTTTGCAACAAATTCCTACGAAAACAAATGGTACACTCAAAGACAAACCTGAAAAATTTCACAAGTCACTGAAAACTACTGCTTATCATCAATCGCCAATAGAAGCCACTTTCCCTTCTCAAAGCAAACTGAAGAATTGTGTCAACGGAAACAGTGCTACAACAACAAGTGGTACACTCAAAGACGAATTTATGATGTCACTGAAAACCATCGATTGTCGCTTAGCCTCTAGTTTCGCATTTCAAGGCAATCAGAAGACCCTTGAGAGTCCTACGAATACATATGATACACAAAAATCAGAAGATTCTGACACCCCACGGAAGTTTAACTTGCCAACTAACGCATATACCGAGAAAACTCCTGACAAAAATCCTGTAAAGACACAATCAGACGAAGCAATAGTGGCGCAAGATTTGATTGAAATGCGTACCGAAAATGGTGGCTTGTTAATGGTTCCTCAGTACCACTTTCATGGTATCGGAATTTCTACTAACTTTCCTAATAAGCCTACTACAAACCCCAATGCGATGCGCTGCATGCTTTGTAAGAAAAGAGGAATGTCAGAAACTCATGTTGAGATGCATATAAAGTCATCAATGCATACGGATTTAATCCAAAAGCTAGCGTCAGACAAACATGGCATCAGAAAGGTGAGCGAATAGACTAGCCTATGCGTTTGTGTTGGTAACCACCGGAATCATTCGGCCGAACATCACACGTTCTCAAGCTTAAAAAATTTAAAATATTATTTTAATTATTGTACGGATAGGGTAGAAAGGGTACGGATATGGCACTGGCTCTTTTTAGGGTTCCGTACCCGAAGGGTGCCAAACGGGACCCTATTACTAAGACTTCACTGTCCGACTGTCTGTCTGTCACCAGGCTGTATCTCATGAACCGTGATAGCTAGGCAGTTGAAATTTTCACAGATGATGTATTTCTGTTGCCTCTATAACAACAAATACTTACTAAAAACCGAATAAAATAAATATTTAAGGGGGGCTCCCATACAACAAACGTAATATTTTGACGTTTTTTGCTCGATATTAATAACGGCAACAGGTAGACGCTTGAAATATTCACAGAATATTATTAAGTTCTATGTTCACTTCAAAAATAAATAATTAAATTAAAATAAAACAAATATTTAAGTGATATTATAACAAACGTGATATTTTGCCGTTTTTTCTCAATTGCCAAATCGCACGAAGGGTCCCGTGCGCGAGTCCGACTCGCACTTGGCCGGTTTTCTGAGTTCAAAGAAAACGTGTTTTCCCCGTAGACCGATTTAACGCCCCCTAATTTTCTCTTCGCCTAATGCTAACTCTTCTAAACTTTCGGCGGCGCCCATAGGGAAAGTTGTCCCCCACTTTGAGAAAGGCATACCCCCGGTTTCTCGTACACTAACAAATTGTTAATCTGCTGTTTACAGCTGTCAGTTGTTTTTCTTATTCGCTTGGTCTGTTTTATTTTGTCTGACTGCTTTGATAGCACTACCCTTTTAGTACCAAATTATATTATCTGTCCTAGGCAGTTATAGGGCCAGTTTCTGAGTTGAGAATTTCTATATAGTTAAATGTAGTGCTGTCTTTGCGAATTTCTCAGAAAAGAGCGTGACAGAACGTTACTTAAGTATTTACTTAGTGAAATTATCAATTCAGAAAACAGCCCATAGTTAAAAACATAGATATTTAAGTACCTAGCGCTAAAAATTACCCTAGGTGGGGCATGTCAATGGTGTTCGAGTCCAGTATTACCAAGCAAAATATCTATGCACCTGCCACAGTCAGAGCGCCATCTTGCGAGGTACCTAGATATTTTGACGGGTTATACATTAATGAAGTCAATGGTTTGACATTTTTGTATAACACCAGTCATCAGTTACGCTGTCACTTACCTACTATCACCCAATCAACGTTCAAGTCGGCACGTATGGCGCACAGAATTAACCAATCACAGAGTTGCAGCATATCTTGCGCTCATTTCATTGGTAAAGACTAATCGAAAGGACTGGGGCCGTTTTTTTATTGTGAATTTTGTAGGAAGAAATACTTCCATGGTTTTTTTATTCGTAGGGTGTAGGTACGAAACGTCCCGATACTTATTTATAATTTTTTGTAGATTGATAACCTGATCTTCTCCGCGCAACCCCTGGGGCACTGTGTTGTCTGTAATTTCATCATCTGTGACACAGACCTGCACATAGCTTCGCCTGAACACATCAACAGGATGAAAAAATGTATTGTTAACAAACACAAGAAATATGACCTCAAGAACGATACCGCACCCATAAAAGAGTTATTCAAAGACAAATCTGACAAACTTGAAACGTCTTTGCGAGCAAAGTCACCAACAGTTCCTAGTCTCGGCTGTCCTAAAATAAGCCTTAAAATTGGTAACAAAAGTGCAATAACTTCAAATGAGACAGAAGATTCTGACCCTTCACTGATACAGAAAATTTCTGATGACAGAAACAATGTTAACAGGCAAAAAGTACCCGTAGCGCAAGAATTGATTGAAATACGAACAGGAAATGGTGACTTGTTAACGGTACCCCAGAATCACTTCCATGGTATTCGTATTTCTTCAAGTTTCAACAAGGACAACGCGTGGCGCTGCATGCTGTGTAAGAAAAGAGGAATGACAGAGACCCATGTTCAGATGCATATAAAGTCGTCAACACATACAGACTTGATACAAAAGCTTGTATTAGATCAATACGGTATCAGAAAGGTCAGTAGGTATATGTTATAATTTCTAATACATTCTCTTACAACAGTCTTTTTAGTGTTCCGTAGTCAACAAGGAACCCTTATAGTTTCGCCATGTCCGTCCGCAGAGAGCTGTTCGGCATAAGATACATATTTGCTACGCCTGGGTATCACCTAAATTAGGGGTGCAACTTTTTTTTCTCGCTTACACCGTAGTGGGGGGTATTCTTGGATTGGTCGGTAATCCATTGAAAATTACTGTGATGAAGTTAGTATAGTAAAGCAGATCTCTTTCTGCGAAACCCTACACTGCGCAGGGCTCGACACGCACTTGGCCGGTATTTTTCTATTAATTTCCTTAGATTCTAATGGCAAAAATTAGATTAAATAGACCCTACATGCAATCATATTCCGACATTTAATTTTTTTAATTCCTTATTCCTTGATATTGGTAGCCTTGATAGATTAAATTCTGAGAAACGGGAATGTATTTTTCTTGTGATTTAAAGTGTTTTAAATAATGGCTTCATACCTATTAGAGCGTGTTGAATTGAACGAAACCTAAAATTGCAACTACATTTTTAGTTATAGTGCAATAACTTCTATCATCACTCTCATCAATGCACCAGGCATTCTAAAATATTTAATGGTTATAAAAAAAACACGCAGGAGAAAATAAAATTACGGATATTTTATTGAGAAAATTGGCAAGAGAAACTAAAGCCTTATTTCTCTAAGAAACTGCAAATTTTGCCTGAAATGTACGTAATTTTAATGTTTCTAGCTGTCTTGGCCCGAAATTTGTCAGAAGTTACTCATTATTTTGCTAACTTTAATAATATTAGAATGTACGAACATGAGGGATGCCAGAAATAAAAGTAGTGGGTTCGCGTAAATATTACGGGTGAGATTTTAAAAGTCGTATCGGTATTGAGCATATTGTATGCTAATACACACACTTACCAAACAAATCTACATTTATTGTTTGTACAGGCACAAAACGATGGCGTTTATAAAAAGATCAACATTTATTAGACAGTTCCAGCTTAAAAAACTTGGTTTTTTTAACGCATTGTTTTCTTATTTTAGCGCTGATTTTTTTCTTTTGTTTTTTTGTTCCGATTTTTCTTATTGTTTTTTTTTTTTATTTCAGGTCACCAACCTGGTCTTCGCCGGCCAGTCACTCGGCCACTGTGTCGTCTGCAATTTCATCATCTGCGATGCAGCGCTGCACATAGCCTCTTCCGAGCACCAGAGACATCTCAATATGATGAAAAGACCTTTTGGGAACGTACACGGGACTGTGCCGTCACCGCTGCGACCGCAAGTGAGACAAATAAAGTACACACCGTTAAACAGAAACCGCATTTGCAGTCAGACGTTAGTGGCCAGTTTAGCCAACTAGACAAGGATTTCGGTGTCATGTGAATTTCTGTGATAAGATGATGACAATTCCACAGTTACAGTGCTTTCTCCTCCTACAGTATATGCGTCGATAGACATGCAGATGATGATCATCGATTTATAAATGATGATTAATTGGCCTTTCAGCGAAAGTCCAAGCGAGACAGCGAGAGCTGTGTTACGTATGCGACAATTTTTTAAGGGGGGCGTCTAGTCCGAAATTAAACCAACTTCACAGTTTGGTATAGGGGTATTACCTGTAGGTATGTATACATTCCCAAATGTTTTCAATTACATTCCACAGTAACTGCATTCCCAAAGTACCTACTGTTATTTATAGTTATGTAAGTGCAGCTAGATATTCAGGTTTCATTAGTCCTAGCTTTCATGTGTTTCAGGTTTTATGTGTTCTAGCTAGAATACAAAATACTCACATGGTAAAAAATACTCAAGTTCAGTTTACTGAAACATAGCATTAAGAACTACAGACTTATTTCTAATTTTGTAGATATTTGATATTTGCGCGTATCTAAGAGGAGCGTTTCTACCTAAGAACCTTACACACGCGTACAAGGAGCGCATTCCGCTCCAGCGAAATGTCAAATGCTTTGCTTTTTTTTTCAAAGTTACCTTTTTATGTAAGATAATAAATGTTTGATATGTTTATTGTCTTCTTAAATAAACTTGTTAGTTTTTCAATTCATTTGTTTCAATACCACAGTAGATTTTCACACCCATAACTGCATAGTCAGTGACCATAGTAACTCTTACAACTGCAGCGCCTGATAGGCAAGCATTTATTTGAGTAGTTATATTACTACGGGTGACTGAATTCGGTTACCGTTTTTATGGGGACATTCTGACCATGGTTTGGAAGCAGATGGTGCTAGTTTTGAAAAAAATATAGGTTAACAAACAATATCAGAACAAAATGTAATAAAAATAAAAGATTGGTTCGAGCGTGTTAGAAATAGTCGGCGCCGCGGCGCGCCAGAACTCTTTTTTTTTAATTGTTTACACATATCGGACGAACATACTTATTAGAAAACATATTCACCGTTATGGTACTTCCTACCACTTATTATGGATTCGGTTTGGAGCCAAAGGTCCGAAATCACGAATATTTACAAATGTGTTATACCATTACTGATAAATCATTCATAATACTGTTTTTCACAATGAAAAGAACATTCCGTTAAAATATTGCTAACGATTTCAAAATCACCCTTTTGATACGATACGGTTAAGTAAAAACTGAATTTTGCGGTCTAAAACTTCATTGGTAGGTTATCTAGATATCTGATGAAAGTTCTTTACATATAAAGAAATCGTTGTCGAAAAAAACATCTGGCTCGACCTGGGTCATTCATTGGCATCATGAGTTCAAGAAATACCCATCCCCTCTTGAGTTTGATAGTATTTCAAAGAATGATTTGTTTATTGTTGACTGCCACGTTGGTCCAGCGGAGGACATGGGTACGACTGCCGGAGGTCGTGGGTACGATTCCCACTGGGGGCCGCCATACATTTGTACAAATGGCCTCGATCTGGGTGTATTTCCATGTTTGTCATATCCTTGCTTAGTTACCATAGCACAGGGTACCCTGATTTGGGACCAGGGGTGCGACCACGTAAGTCCTCTACTGTATGGAGTTGTCTCATTTAGCCTACTCCGAACTGTCAAATAATAGGTACCTATGTATTTTGACACTGGAGTCGTCTAAATGCTTAACCCGATAGAGTAGAAAGTTACGTGTATCACGTAGGGCAGGACAGGAAAAGTGATTTGTGTTATGTGGAAGTAATTTATTATATCTAGCAATATATCTGTCAGGACTGTGGGAAATGGTAAACCCTAGTCTCGGTCTACCCCTCCGGGATACAGGCGAGAGTTAATGTGTGATCTGGCTTTATAGTTTTCATCTGGAACCGAGTAAGTATAGGCACAGATTTGCTCAAAAAATCAGAGCTCTGAACTCTTTTCAGTATCAGTTTTATCTGCCAATCCACCGAAACTGCACACCGCGACAAATGGTTCCAATCCAATAAACTATAACGTTGCACGCACGATCAGGACTATACCACGTAAGTCCTCTATTCTATGGAGTTGTCCGATTTATCGTACGTGAAATTCATACATATTTTGACACCTTGGAGTCATCAAAACGCTTAAGAGTGTAAGAGTGGATAGTTACATGATAGAAGGGACTACTGCAATTGAAAACGTTGTATTTTCTTCCGCAAGTGATATCTACTGCCCCAGTTTTGTATATGTCGTAGCCATATCATACAATTGACCATATCATGATGTGGTTAGCCATATCACGAAATGTATCGTTTTCATGAAAAGGCCAAGTCAAACTGGCCGTATCATGAAATGGCTTAAGCGCGGTATACACGGTCCATCCCAGCTGTACGTCAGCTCAAGGCCGCGCCGCTGGATGTAGCATACAGACTATCCAGCACGCATCAATCGTGTCGTGCGTGATCAGTATCGAACGAAGAGGACGTGTTTTGTATTTAATAAAATGCCTCCTGTTTTATCAAAACGTCAAAAAATGGGAGTTCTTCTGTTATTGTCAGCAGCGGCAGAAGAGAGGAAAAAAAGTAGGAAGAGGTTCTGGATGAAAAAAAAATATCATAAACGTGCAGAGTATACTCAAAAGAGTATACATCATGAATGATTTGAATAACGCTATCAATCGTTGCAGCTTCCCCTAAAATGGGTACCAGATCTTGTAAAGCATTTATTCTTTTTTGTTTGTTCATATAGTCTGGGCTTGAAACATTCCACATACATGTATGAAATTTATATTTTTCGATAAATTTCGTAAGTGTCTCGGTCCATTTTGAGACGTGCAGCCACCTTGCAACGCAAGCTCAGAATGAAATCTGCTGTACAACAAGTCTATACACGATCAAGCACGCACGATACGGGACCGCGCTGACGTACGTCCGCGTTATTCACTGTCTATCTGCACGATGTTCGCGGTGGTGGGGGTACTCGCTGGATGAAAAATCGGTCCGTCAAGTCCAGCAAACAAATAATAATAATTATCGACGTACGTCAAGCATATTCATGGTACTTTTGCATCGTGCATCGTGCATGGCCTTGGCAGGACGTACGGCAAGATGGATCGTGTATACCGCGCTTTAGCCAGATCAATGAGCGACCGACGTTTGACGATTTGAATAGCGAAATGCATGACTATTTCATGATGCGGCCAAACGTTAGCGGCCATATCGTAAAATACTTCCATTATCCACCTTTAGAGGCGCTGATGTTAGTTTGTTGTGTATTTCTACCATGGAGGCGACAGAAAATATTTCTAGTGACGGCAATATTCCCGTAAATACTGTGCAAAATGAGGAAAGTAAGGCAGAAATCTCATTTTGTTGTAATCATTGTACCGCATTGTATTTTACGAGTGATAAAATATGAACTTTTGCTTCTTTTATTGGTACCTATTTTATTCAACCTGTAAGGTTCAAATCCACTAAAACACTAAATACGTTAGGCATCTTCAATCTATTTTTCAGCTCAATGCAGTAAATATGTCAAACTTAAATCAGGTTGGTGCATGGACAAGTCATAATGTAGGCCATATTATGATATGGCAAAACGTAGATTGCCATATCGTCAAACGTTGATGCTTTAACGATACGGCCAGTTTGACTTGGCCTTTTCATGAAAAGGACACATTTCGTGATATGGCTAACCACATCATGATATGGCACAATCTACGATATGGCTACGACATATACATTTCTTAAGAGACAAACAAATAGCATGTCCAAACGCGAGCTTATCTCGACTTATGTGATGTACATCATCATCATCAGCCATTTGACGCCCACTGCAGGACATGGGCCTCCCTCATGGTTTTCATAACCATGAGGGGTTTTGCCATAATCGCCACGCTCGGCAGGCGGGTTGGCGATCGCAGTATGCGGTTGGAATCTCAGGAAGACGCTGCTGCCCGTCTCCTGGCAATTGATTTCCTTAGTCGCCTTCTACGACATCCAGGAAGGAAATGGAGTGACGCTATTCTTAATCCGGCGCCTCACGGAGCATGTGATGTACGCCGGGGAATATTTCCACTCCTGAAAAACTTCAGCATCAATTTGCCAGAGGTTTCCCGGGCACGTAATTATTATTACCTATTATTAACAATAAACAAAAATAGGCAGACTGGTAATTTTTATAGATGGCAGGCAAAGTGGAGGGGAAGAAAACTCGAGGCAGATCGGCCTTATATATAAAAAAAACATGATCCCTTAAAACACTCCTCAGAGGCAGTTTAAATAGTCTGTGGTAGAGGGAAAGATGTAATCACAGATTGTTTAAACTGCCTCTGACGAGTGTTTTAGAGGAATCGTGTTTTTATAAATAAGAAATGTAATTAAGAATTTTCTTTTTGACGATTTTTTATCTGCCTTTGATAAAGGTGTATAGGCAAACATAAACAGATACTGGTCATACTGGCTTGCACCACCTCTTATATGTCACACAAGTGACCAATAGAATGTTTGAAAAATTTTGGTATAACCCTTTACCGCATGGATTTTTTAAAATGTTTGAAAAAATGACAAATAAAAATCTAAAAGTATTCATAAATAATATTTTACATAAGGAATTTTGAGTTTTCTCAAATATTTCGATAAAACCAATAAATAACTCGCCACAAAGAATTGCAAATCGTAGATGTTACAAAAAGGTCGACCCGAATGATTTTGAAATGTCAGTTTAACATTCGATATCTGTTAATATTTCGACCCTTTCTTTGGGGAAGAAGTATAGTAACTTCCCCTCGGACCTCTAAAGAGTATTGACGTGTCCTCTGTCACAGTTTACGTAATTAAATTTAATTAATGAAAATTAATGTCAAAATTGAGTGAAATAAATTAGGAGCGCATAACCACCAGGAGATTCACTGTATCGGCCCAGCGCAGTTACCAACTCGGGTGCGTGAGTAAACTACGTTCATTGATACTATTCATGAATCGCTCGCTACTTCTGTTACAAAGCTACTAGAGTGAGACGCTCGGCTAATCAGCGCGGAAAGAAAGAGACAGATATATTTCTCATAAACTGTCTCCAAATCAATCAACTGGTTTGTCGCCGCGTCGGCATCGTTGCGCCGCTGTCTCATAGTCTCCTGGTACTCTTATACTAACTGCGTGCAAATAATATCTCTAAGATGTCGCTTAGAAGGAGTCCACCACCACGAATTCCCCCCGCAGTGCCTATACCCCCCGCCGGAACCTCAAGCACAAACCTACGACGTGTTGAATCTATACAATCACTGACCGGTGGCGGGACGGACTATGACTCAGACGCGCCTACTAACGTAACGCTACGACAAAGCAAGCGCCAGCGCATGGACGACTCGATGGAAAGCCCTGCCTTCACAGATTTAAAATCGCATCTTGAAGCTATGTTCGAGAAATGGACTGCTTCTCAAGACTCTAAAAGTGTCGAAATTTTAAAAACTATGAAGGAACTTAAAGAACAGAACGCATTACTGACAAACTCTATAAACTTCATGTCATCCAAGTATGATACCGTTCTCGAAAAAATCTCAAAGCTAGAGGATGAGCGTAAACAAAGTTACACATACATACAAAGCCTGGAAAGTAAAATCGAAGCAATGGAGCGCGCCCAACGTAGTTCATCAATTGAAATAAAAAATATACCAAAAACTGAGGTAGAAACAAAGTCTGAACTAATTGGAATGGCACAAAAAATCGGAAACTCACTTAATGTTGACATAAAAACATCAGATATTCGTGACATCCATAGAATCAACACAAAAACTGAGAATAAACCGATTATTATGGAGTTTACCACTATCATGAAAAAAGACGAAATCTTGAAAGGCTACAAGACTTACAACACAACTCACAAAGGAAATAAGCTCAGCACTTCGGTGATCCAATCCAAAAATCCTCCGAAACCTATCTACATCTCGGAGTCTCTAACAGCGCAAGGCCGAAAGCTCCACTTTAAATGCCGCGAATTTGCTAAGAATTATCAATACGATTATTGCTGGCTCGTAAACGGCAAAATCTATCTGAGAAAGTCAGAAGGGAAACCTGCAATTAGAATCGAGACTGAAATGGACCTTGATAAACTGTCTACTAAGTGACTAGTTGTAATTATAAATATTAAGTGCATGCCTTTCTTATTTGCTTTCCTATCATTAATGTTGCTCTATAAAACAACACAAGCTTACATCCACATTGATACAAATACAAAAACACAATCACTCATCCACACCTCAACATACTTAATAAAAATACAATTACACACAACAATATACCCATACACATATATGCCATATAATATCAAAAGTCTACTGGTCGTATTTGGTTTTTCAACTAATAAACACAATTTTCAGTACTTGTTGTCAGTTCTAGTATCTTTTTCTGTCTTTTATTATGGATAATTTAAATAATCTATCAAACGAGATTGATAATTTCTGTATATCTCAATCAGAGCTAATAGAAGCTGCGGAGTTGAAACATAAATTAAAGTACGGTGATAAATCTATCAAAATTATTACACAGAATATTCGTAGTGTGTATAAAAATCTAGACCCCTTCCAAGTCTTCATTAAAAGTCTAGATATTGAGTGTGATATTATAATTCTGACGGAAACTTGGTTCCAAACACATAAAATTTTGCCACAACTTGAAGCATACAACCTATCATCTACCAAGCATTGCAAAAATCAAAATGATGGTATAGTGGTCTACACGAGCGACAAACTGGACTGCACAATTGATGAACCACCATTTGATGAAGCAAATTGTTTAGTTATAAAAGTAAACAACGAATTAGTGATTGTAGCCATCTATCGTTCACCTTCCTTTCGTAGTACTGATACATTTCTGGCATCGCTGGATAACCTTTTATCTAAACTTAGTGCTTATAAACACATCTGTGTCATTGGTGATATAAATATCAATATATCACCCCATAATTCAGATCCAAATAGTAATAACTACCTCAACCTAGCAGCTGAACACGGTCTGTTACCGGCCCACACAATTCCAACTCGTGAACTAAGTTGCCTGGATCATATTCTTCTTAAAACTAGTTCATTATCTCAGTCGTTTGTGTTCCAAGAATTAATTACTGATCACCAACCGGTTATGCTTAATTTTCTCTCAAAAATTACCCTGGACAAACCAGCACCAACATATCACAAAATTGATTACGACAAAGCTATTGCTGATCTTACAAACTCTGATCTATCATTTATTTATACCATTGAAAATCCAAATTCAGCTACAAATTATTTAATATCTTCAATTAAAAACGCATTAGATAAGAATACAACAATTGCTACTATTCCTCGTCGAAAGCGTGTTATCAAGCCATGGATTACACCAGGTCTCTTGCGATGCCAACGGCATAGAGATAAACTCCACAAAATGGCAAGTAAAGCACCGGAAAACTATATAGCGCAGACTTCATACAAGCGATACAGAAATTTTTTCAATAATCTCGTAAAAAAACTAAAGAATAATTATTATAGAGCAGAACTTAATAAATGTAAAGATGCTAAGCAAAGTTGGAAAACTATTAAACTTATAACAGGAAAAACAAAAAAAACAAACACACCTAAGGAGCTTCTACACGACCGGATACCCGAAAATGCTGTAAATGATGTGAATAGCTACTTCGCAAACATAGGGAAACACCTTGCTGATGGAGTACCGGTTAGGGATGAAACGCAGAAATCTATTCAAACACAAACACATTCTAGATCTTTTGTCTTGTTAAACACTGAAGAAACTGAAATACTCAGCATCATACGAAACTTAAAAAACAATGTAGCAACGGGGTATGATGGCATCTCAAGTGAATTTCTTAAAAAAGCAGCACCGTTTATCCTACCATACTTAACCTATGTTTACAACCTATGTTTGGACCAAGGAGTATTCCCAACAGCTTTTAAAAAATCGCAAATTACGCCTATCCATAAGCAAGGGGATAGAAGCAGTGTTAACAATTATCGGCCAATATCAGTTCTAACAACTCTCTCTAAAATCCTTGAAAAACTAATAAATGTACGCCTAATGAGCTACCTAGAGAATGAAAAGCTCCTGTCGAATTCGCAGTACGGATTTAGAGCCGGAAAATCAACAGAGGGTGCTGCATGTGACCTGGTTAATTATATTGCAGGAAATTTAGACAAAGGGAAAAATTGTGTGGGCATCTTTCTAGATCTGGCAAAAGCATTTGACACTGTTTCTATCCCTATCCTGCTTAAAAAAATGGAAAACATAGGCATTCGTGGAATCCCGTTACAACTTTTTAGGGACTATTTGACAAGAAGGTGCCAATGTGTCAAAATTGACAAGTTTGTAAGTTCCGACACCTACGTCACATACGGAACCCCTCAAGGCAGTGTACTCGGGCCTAGTCTCTTCCTCATTTATATAAATGAGCTATGTCTTCACTCTCCTACTGCTGGTAAAATTTTCACCTTTGCTGACGATACGGCTCTGATTTATGAGGGAAAGACATGGGATGCGACTCGTGAGACTGCTGAGCAAGGTTTAAGAGAAGTCATCCACTGGCTAGACCTAAATCTTCTTACCCTAAACACAGAAAAAAACAAAATACGTTGCATTTACAATTGGTAAGAAAACCCAACCATCAGAAGACTTTATTATTAGGGCACACAGATGTCATCCTCAATCTCTTCAAACTCCCTGTGTATGTAAAAGTGTAGAGAGAACAAATCAGGTTAAATATCTTGGAGTAGAACTAGACTGCCACCTCTCTTGGAAAAATCAGATTGAGGCTCTGACGGCCAGGACTCGGAAACTTATATGGGTTTTTAAAAACCTACGCCATGTTACTGACTCTAGATTGCTTAAATCGGTTTACTATTCCCTGGTTCAGTCTATTCTATCGTACTGTGTGTCTGTTTGGGGTGGAACTTGCAAGACTAGACTAATTCAATTAGAGCGTGCTCAGAGATCAGTTCTTAAAGTGATGCACTTCAAACCGTTCCGATTTCCAACTAACGAACTATATTCCCTGAGCGAGGTGTTGACAGTACGGCAATTGTTTGTCTTAAAAATTGTTCTTAAGCAACACTTGGCTATTAACTTCGACTCCCAATATTATTATAGCCTTAGAAGAAATGACAAAATATGCCGTACTGAAAAATGCAATACTGCTTTTTATAGACGTTTTTGTGCCGTTCTGTGCCCGCAAATTTACAACAAACTTAACAAAATCCTAGATATACATCCCCTCCCTCTATATCTCTGTAAAATAAAGCTACACAAATATCTGCTCAAACTTAGCTATGCTGAGACAGAAGCTATCCTTTCCGTATTAAAATAAGTATTAGACCACACACACAAACACACACACACACACACACACACACACACACACACACGCACACACACAGACACACACACACACATGCATGCATAATACACATTTAGCATCCTTATTGTTTAATTTTACTTTTTTTATGGTTTCGAGAAATTAATTCATTTTAATTCCAATCTCAAAATTTATAAAACTTATTGACTAGAGACAGAATAATGTAAGTATCAGTTATTGTACGGTAAAATCCCACATGTACTGAAGGAAGAAACTGACTCCTAAGATACAGGGTCCCCTAGTTTAGGAGTCAGGGACTTAACTAGCTATGTAAGATAAACTGTAATTTAGTAAGTGCTTCCTGAACTGTAATTAACTTGGTCAATAAAAATTATTATTATTATTATTAGTAAAAGCCATTTTACGAATGTTACAGGAGCGGAAACAAAAAAAAATGCTTTATATTTTTTTTCTTTTAAATGCCGCATATTAATGCAACTTTAAATTCAATATATTTGATAGTTTAGAAGTTAGCATAGCTTATACTACAAAAAACCCTGCATCCAATGGCTTTTACAACGAAAAATGTATGAACTTTGCCAAAAATTTGGATAGCAACAAATAAAATAATTTAGCCATAAGAAAATGTCCTACCATGTACTAATACTACAAAAAATAAGTAGCATCAGTGTCTTTCACAGCATATTTTCATTAAAAAAACTGTGGTGCCTGTTAAAAATCAAGGTAGTAAAAACCATTTTTTGCGAATTTGAGGAAATATACAGATCGAACTGAGTACCTATATATGACTGCATTCATAGTCCATTTTCACCAAAAATGGCTTTTGAAATTAAAATTTCTACCCCAAAGGGTCGATATATATTTTAAATATACCCTCAGCTAACAAATTGACGTTAATTTGTCCACAGATTTGGTTTGGCGCTAAGAATATTTTTTTTAAGTGTTCCAGATCTGGAACCATATGCGGCCAAGTGTTAAAGTGGTTATGAAGCCACAAACCGCCGCGCCGATAAACAAAAATTACAAACAACCCGACTGCAGAGCATCAACTACTAAGCAGCAGATGGGAACAACCTAGGTTGAACGAGATACAGGGTTGAATTTGGGTCCCGCCTGCTTAGTAATTAATGCTCAGCAATCGGTTTCTTTTATTTTAAATTGCAGTTTTTTAGTTGTCTTTTAGTGACTTTTTATCTTAGCAATAACCGCAGCGAATAGTGCAATCTAGTGACTAAATAGGGACCTTGATCAAACAAAACAGGTCGGGAATTTTCTAAAATTTTAATTCTTTGTCGGATTTTTGCTGATGCCTATATAACATCTTATTTGCTAAAATCTGACAATATTGATTGGCACAGATTAAAAAGACAATAATGGTTAGTTATGAAAGGTGTTATGAGGGAACATAGAATCAGAGATTATTTAACAATCTGCTATAATGACTGGCACATAGTTTGACTAAATGACTATGACTGCGCAGTACGCGTGGAATTATTGGCAGGGATGCGAAGTCCGCATCTTAGTGTAGTCAAATTGACAATTAAAAAAAAATGATGTTAAGGCACTGTTTAAAAAGTTAACTCAATTTTGACGATTTATCAAGTTTTGCAATACCTACCTAAATACCGGAAATAACCCCGGAATCATATTATCCAAAAACGTGTACAAAACAATGAGTCACGTACAATTAATCTTACAATTCTCCATGTTTCATTGAGAAAAATTATTTTAGTTAAGAATTTCGTATAACATACCTATTACACAGACAGTGGCGAGTAGGTATCAAAGTTTCTACACACTAAACATAGTTTACAGCAGTTACTCTATGGTTTACAGTGAGTACTCTGGTTTACAAGCCTCGTTTAGTTTGAATGGTGAGACTGAGGGTTAATCGTAGCAGATGTTTATGGGTAAGCATACCATTTGATGTTCTCTGTCATTAAGATGCGCACGAATGTCGTTAGTACGCACTTTAACTTTGCAAATGTTACATAAGTATTTTTTATCAATATATCTGTGAAACCAAAATTGCTTAAATGTTTTCTTGTACATACGTTGAATAATTCTGTGCTCAAAACCTTCAACATGCTCCAAAGCAAAGTTAATGTGCATAGCTTTCAGACACAAAAGGCAACGAATGTTTTCTTCATCTACAACTTTTATTAAATTCTTCATTAGAAACCTTTTATTTATTTTGAGGTTACATTTCAACTGCGTTGCCTTTTGTACCTTAAACTGTGTTGTCTGGCTATTAGCTGTGACCTGGGTGATGTCAGTGACCTTAGACTGTGTTGGTATCTGGCAAGTATCTGTTATCTTCACCATGTCAGCGTGCTTAGACTGAGGCTGCGTTCGTGTCTGGCTGCTAGCAGTGACCTGCGTTGGTTTCTGGCTACTGGCAGTGACCTGCGTGATGTCGGTGACCTTAGACTGTGATGGTATCTGGCTAGTACCTGTGATCTTCACGGTTTCATCGTGCTTAGACTGAGACTGCTCTAGCGTCCGGCTACTAGCTGTGACCTGCGTGATGTCGGTGACCGTAAACTGTGTTGGTGTCTGGCTAGTATCTGTAAGCTGTCTGGTGTCGGCGTGCTTAGACTGAGACTCCGTTGGTCTCTGACTACTAGCTATAACTTGCGTGATGTCAGTGACCTTAGACTTAGACTGCGTTGGTATCTGGTAAGTAGCTAGGACCTGCGTAATGTCGGTGGCCTTAGACTGTGTTGGTGTCTGGCTAATATCTGTAACCTGATTGGTGTCGGTGAGTTTAGGCGACTGTATTGGCGTCAAGCTACTAGTTGTAACCAGCGTGGTGTCGGCGAGCTTAGGTGTTGGTATCTGGCGAGTATCTGTAAACTTCGTGGTGTCGGCAAGTTTACGCGTAGAATGTGTTGGCGTCAGGCTATAATGTAGATGTACCCTGCGGGCCGTTTGTTGGCTTCTTGTTGCCTGTGGCTTGCATAAATTCACAGAGGGTATTCTCTTTATCGTCTGACAAATTACTGTTTCTTTCAAAGCAACGAAATTAGACTGCTTAAGAGCCTGACGAGTAGTAGTGTTCTGTAGTAACGTGTCGCCGGCTTTAGAGACCGTCTGACATCTAGGTGCAGGAAATCTAGCTACATCCTGCGCCGTGCCGGCGAAGGAAGTCTCTCTTAGCATCTGACGTTCAGAGGACTTCTGCTTTTCTGTTATGGCATTTAGTATCAATTTTCCTCTTAAATCTCTGTCTTTGCTGTGAACTGTACAGTTTCTTTGTATCACTGCAAGAGAAATCTTCATTTTATGCTGATGTTCCACCGAGGCTGCGTGTATGGCTGCGTCGTAGATGATGAAATTACAAACGACGCAATGACCAACTGACCAACCAAACTTGCTGACCTGAAAAAAAAACACTTCAAGTGAGTAAATAATTCCTCCTCAATCAGTGTTGCGGGTATTAAATAACAATCACTCCCATATTTAAGTCAATATTACCCAACTGAAGATCTACTATTATTAAGCTCGCCGTTGTACGAAACTAAATTTTCAATTCAAATCACCTGTCCTATGCTAGTAACGTGCGTGCCCTGAATAGACACGGTTTTTGTCTACGATATAAAAGGTTATATCTCTGGGCAAGCGAAGACAAAAAGCCTGACTTGCTAGGCTGAGTGGTGTCCAGTTCTCCACTAAGATACCGAGCGTAATGATAACCAGGCAAACTCGACATAAACATGAGACACGCCCCGATGGCCATACAAAGAAATCAAATATGGATGCGGCGGCCTCTTGTAGGAATCAAACCTACGACTTCACCGTTGCGGTCATTGCTGAACCCTTTTCCAATAAAGCAGTCAAACTAACATAATTATCTTAATAAACTTACCCTTCTAATGCCTTGTTTATTAAATAGAAGTTTTTTTACACCGTCCTGATGCATTGAATTACTAATATGCTGTTGAACTTCAGTCTCTGTCATTCCGTTTTCCTTACAGAGCATGCAGCACATTAAATTTATTTTAGATTTAGAGTTATTCCTTAAATTCTTGGAAAAACTAATGCCGTGATAGAAGTACTGAGGAACCACTAACCAATCGCCGCACTCAGTCCTAATTTCAATAAAATCCGGCGCCAGTATTGTTTCTTCTATTATTTGCCTGATGTCAGGTACTTTCTTTGACGTAACATTAAGAAGTGGCCTGTCCGATTTTCGTAGCATGTCCTTTGTTGGAATAGTGAATGTACCAGATTTGTCTAGAGCGTTATCTCCTTTGTGAGCTTCGGTGACATTGTTTTTGACGTCATTTGTACCAAAGTGGTTATCAATGCGAGACTCCAGACTGTATTCAACTAGTTTGGTGACATCTGTGTAAGCCTGATGCTCATCGGTGTACACATAGAGCAGATCCTCTTCTTTCCTCTTCATCATTTGATGCTTCAATTCTTTCTCATGGTCTTCTATAGACTCTACTTCTTTGTTACATGGAGTGCAGTAACATGTCTCAGTTTTATTCAGCTGCTGTTGTGTGTGCTTGTTCAGTCTGTCGGCAGCCTCGTTGGCTAATCGGAGCAACGTCACATGGAGTTTGCTCTGATTATGTTCTTTGGAAAACTGTTGCGGAACTGAAATGCCGCATATGTGGCAGCGACATGTTGGCTTCTCTTTAGCTGAAAAAGATGACTTGTTAGTGCTTTTTATTCGTTATTGAATTTCATCTAGTTCTGTGTTCTGGTGGTGCAGCATCTGAGTGGTCACTTCACCTATCTATGTAGTCTCAGGGGTTGCCATTAGACGCTATGTAAATCATCTAGGACTAAGTCTGTCTATTTGTGGTATGTCGTAATCATTAATCAGTATTTGTCATCTCTGTGCTAACCACGGACAGACAGACAGACATACAGACGGATGGATGGACATGGCAAAACTATAATGGTTCCTTGTTGACTACGGAACCCTCAAAATGCTAAGCACACCTGTGGTTCCTTCGACAGTGAGCTGATTCTCCACAGCTGTGGCACCCTGGCATTCACTGGGACAACCTGGTCCTCTCGCTGTACCACATTCTACCTTAAGCCAGCCAAACGGAAGCATATCAGTTTCTTTCAGTAAAGCTCGTCCAAAGAAAGCCTGTAGTGTAGATGCCTGAAGTCTGCTGTTGTATGCCCCAGAAGCATTCCCTGCTGCCTACAATATTTCTGAAATGAGAATAGCAACCATTGAAGTAATAAGAATAAGGGCAAGTTTACAGTGTTATATATGTGTATGCAAGTAACACACACCTATGAACTAGTCATAAGTTCGGTCCATAGCACATCAGATCAGTCTTTTCTTTACATTTCACAGTGTGTGCGTGCGTGCGCGTGCGCGTGCGTGTGCGTGTGTTCATTAGTTCAAAGAAAGTGAAACTAGTTAGGAACCGGTAACTGCTCCGTACATTTTCAATCGATATAAAGAGCGACAAGTAACATTCGGGCATTGTATTGAAAAATTATGACAATGTGTTTTAGACTTTTTCGTGTGATAATAATTACGAGAAAAAAGAAAAGATAAAGAAACTAGCAAGCTAAGCAAACTAGCAGAAATTAAAAAGAAAAGATAGGTTGACTAATGACTGTACCAACTACGACATCGGGAAGAACGGAGCATAGATAGACCGAGTGGTGAGAAATGAATCCCTTTTCTGTAGACAGGGACGAAGGGGTCCGAGTCCCTCGACAGCACATAATCTTTACTGACTTACCGTCGTCGTTAATATAAGCAAGCATGCAGTCTACTCCGTTACATCATGGGGGTGCCACCATAAAGGTTCATCAGCTATCATTTGTACCACGTCGGGGTTTAGCCTTCGGTACCTGGAAAGCAGCAGAAGGCGCTTCAGCCTCAGAAAAGCACGAGCCTCCAACCAATTAAATCAAAGATTTTCCGCGCCACTCAGCTGTACCTATGCCAAAAGAAACTACTTCACTTCTGTCTAATAAATACCACTAACTAACTAATAGGTTACTCGAAACGAAACGCGTGCTGTAAAGACGGGTCTCCTGCTCGTATTTATTTATCAAGCATTGAAAACCGATTGTTTAGTGTAATTTTCCATATTAAACACGAGCACAGGAGACTCGCCCGCTCGCCCAGCATTACGAAGCAAACGCTTTTTTTTTATTTTGGGGATTCCCTCTATGGTGCTGCTACTTGCCCCAGAGTTGCCAGATGAAAAAAATCAATTCAGCGCTAACAACGTTACGGTGTAATATAATATGCGCTAGACGTGGGGCCATAGAGTATAGTAATCATCGTGGGGCACAGGAAAGACGTGGGACGAGGCCGCGGAAAAGACGCAACTAACGAGTTTTATCTTGTAAAAAGTTCGCGTCCTCCCTCGCCCCGTCTTTTCCGTGTGGGCTATGTCCTCTACGAATGAAAAAACCATAGAAGTTCCTACATGAATTAAAAAAACGGCCCCAGTCCTCCCGATTAGTCTTTACCAATGAAATGAGCGCAAAACGTGCTTTACAGTAAATCATTCTAATTGATTCATTCTGTCCACCATGCGTGACGACGTGAACGTTGATTGGACGATAGTAAGTGACTGACTGAACTGGTGGTTGGTCTTATACAAAAACGTCAAATATTAACTTCATTGATGTGTAACCCGACGAAATATCTAGGTACCTCGCAAGAAGGTGGTCTGACGGTGGCAGGTGCATAGATATTTTTCCGGAAAATACTGAACTCGCTCCGATTGGTAACACAATATAGAAGCACAGCCCGCCTTCCCACAATTGAACGTGGGGTAATTTTTAGCGCTAGTTAGACATTTATGTTTTTAACTATCACTGTATATCCTCCCATAGCTTCAGTACAGTTTGTATGAAAGTGAAAGGACGCTGCGTCTTTTTCGCGCCCTCGTCCCACGTCCTTCCTGTGTGCCCCACGCCCTAGTCTAGCCATGGACAGAAAAAGCGCTAGAGTCCGCTTATGGGCTATGATATCGTTGAATTGGTTGTTAACAAATATTGTGGGTGTAGTAAATCATTTTTCAATTCAGGGATTCCTTTGCGAAATAATAAAGTCTGGTTTTTAATTCGATAAAAAAATACTGTCACTTTGACACATGGCATCACAACACATTATCTACATGTTGTTGACGTAGGTACTCTATGTGGACATCAAAACAAGTTTATTTTTTAGACGTCGTGACAGTGACAGACGGCAGAAATAATAATAATATATCGCGCGATGTCTTGTTCTAACGGATATTCTGTGGAAAAATGCCGTCGTCTGTGACGGCCGTAAATCTAAGGTTCCATCCAATAAAATCTTAGATGCCAATAAAAAACTCTGTTATCAAAACAAAAGTAAAAAAGGCTTTTTCAACACACCTGCTCGTAAAGTAGGTCTTATTACAGCGTATTTACACTGATAATGCAGAATATTACCCATGCCGTGCCTTTTACATTACATTATCGCACTAGTGCCTTTTCATTACATATCTTTTTAAATATTAGCAAGAAGTATTAATGTTTCGAAAACAGCTAAGTAGTTATTTGCGTAAATATAAAATTAAATTCAAAATGTGATAAATAATTAAAGAATTTCATGAAACTGCTTGTTTTAGCATTTTTAAACAAACACTACAATAATTAATGTAAACCTAATAATTAACATAAAATTTATGAATCGGTTAGCAACCTCATTATATCTAGATGGCCATGCATTGCAGCCATCTTTGATGGATGCGCGCGCACAAGAATACTGTTTTGAATTTTACCGCCATACATAACACGAATCACGCACGAAAAATACGCCATCTTTTAAATGGGTTTCTGTTTGTTAAGTTTATTCACAGTATTGCATTTCGTTAGTGTTGTTTTTTTATTTACTTTTCCTCGCAAGTGTGTTGAAAAACGTCGTATGAAACACGTGAGCATTGGTCATTACACTTCTCGTCTCCATTAAGCCTTCGCCTTCGGCTCAGGCTTAAAAACCGACTCGAGTGTAATGACCAACATACCACACTTGTATCATAATGTACTATTATTTTAGACAATAGAAATCTCTTTCACATGTTGTATCTACTCATGTGAACTGATCACAAGAGATCACGGGAAAGAACATTCGCGTAAATAAGAAAGAAACAGAATGTTTGAGTCTTCGTGAATGTGCCAAGCCTCAAACCCAAGGTTATCAACATCCAAGTGTTGCCAATGCGTAAAAAACTAATAATCCCATTTTACTTCCAAATAAAAATTGTGTGAGCTACATTAAAATGTGTAAATTACTTCGCTAAATTCCGCCAAAATCCCACAAGCACCGCGCACCGCCCTGCCTCCCACTTTTTCAAGCAGAAGCAAGAAACAAACACACCACCACCGACAACAATACTTCTGTGAAAAAATGCGTTGCGACGCGTTTCGCCTCTAACACGAGGCATCCTCAGGCTCCGATTGTCGACTGACAAGTGACCAGAGTGACCTCATACACATAAAAAATGGGTGTTTCTACTCTTTAATCATCATCATCACCAGCCATTTAACACCCAATGCAGGACATAGGCCTCCTTCGTGGTTTTCATAACCATGAGGGGTTTTGCCGTAATCGCCACGCTTGGATACTACACTCTTCAATAGTAACAACTTTTACAATCGAGAAAACTTCGGAAAAATAAACGCTGTTCCTTATCAAAATATAAGTATTTTGGAACAGCTGTTCATTTTTACCCGACTGCGGCGGAGACCATAAGGAGGGTATCTAAAATTTGTTTGGCTCGTATGTAGGTATGTATGTCCGATTCCCCCTTGTTCCCATGTTCCCCCTCAATTCCTTAACCAATGGTCATATTTTGACAAATAAGACCTCCATCAGTTCGTCGTATTTGCGCGAGTGTTAAAGGCTACACGAAATCAGCATACCTACATATGAAAAATCACTAAAAAGGTAAAAATAAAAAACAAAAGTAAAAAATAACCAATATGTAACCCGACTGCTGAGCAGTAACTACTAAGCAGGCGGGACCCAAATTCAATGTGAGGTGCCTGGGTTGGTCCCGCCTACTTAGTAGTTACCTCAGCAGTCTGGCTGTTGGTCATTTTTTATTTAAGGTTTGTCACACGCGGCTTTATGGAGCAACTGATATTATTTTCATTTTTAAAATTTTCCCCTTTGTAAAAATTGCTCGTATATTGATAAGGAAAACCCCTACTGCGCCCTACTGTCAGAATGTACATTTCATTGAATTAAATTTTGTACAAACTGCAGAAGTTTATTAATACTTGGAAGTGGAAAACGGCGACTCTTGACAAAGTTCATTAGAAGGAAGGAACAAATTGCAGAGAATTTTAAAGTAGCATAAACTAACTAGCAAACTGAACCGTCCAAAGTTAACTCGTTCAAATTAAGGAGCGGGAAGTAACAACAGTCGGACCGCGACAGGAGAGTTTTCACTGAGCTTGGGTGTCGAAATACCTAGTAATCTTTTCTGCGCCCTTGATTATGGTATCAATCAGTCCCTACTCACGTGGACGTACGTGGACATACTACGTATGTCCAGCAGTGGGCGAGTACGGGCCATGTACATTTTAACGTAAACAATGTTCAATTAACTAATAATTTAATCACTTTAACCAATTTAAAATTTGCCATTATTACCATAAATTCAAACTGAACCAATTATAAGAACCGTAATATTATTACGATACCACTGTGTAAACATATCTCAGAGGGCGGTGACACCTGTAATTCAGATTTTCATCTACCACAGACCAGTTAATGTAATATAATTGTGTCAACTATGTATCCCATAATTGAAATACTTAGGTTATTACATACAATTGTAAGTTGGTATATTATTAGCAATAAATAAATTAATTCATTCATTCATATGTGAGCGAAAGCGGAAGTATAGTATGAGGCATAATAATTCTAGGGTCGGCGGACTAACGTCCATAAGTCAATTTGACATAAAATTATTGTTCTATAAAACATTAGTACCTACCTAGTTCAAATAGCAGTTTGCTTAATTTTTGTAAAGAAACATGTACATAATTATTTCA
Organism: Yponomeuta evonymella; assembly: GCA_963969515.1. Classification (NCBI taxonomy): domain Eukaryota; kingdom Metazoa; phylum Arthropoda; class Insecta; order Lepidoptera; family Yponomeutidae; genus Yponomeuta; species Yponomeuta evonymella. The sequence continues at coordinate 6,691,142 of OZ018354.1, forward strand.
TGACAGCTCTCCGTTAATGTAATAAAGATAATATAAATGTTATGGAGTGATTTAATAAAAGTTTTTTTCCTGACGCAAAATTTTATGTTTTGGACTTATGTTTCGCCGACCCTAGAATTGAGTAGGTATCACATAGGTTTAGTGGATATCGTCTTTCGGTGCAAATCAGAGGTACGTAAGTTACAGTGATATTGAGTCCAATTACTATTGTACGACAAAGTCCAGCAGCTTTTAATTTCGTTTTTGCACCCACAAAAGTTCCTGATAGGTATAGCTCGAAGAATTGCTCAGTTGACGTGGCAGTGGGCGGGGCACATAGCTCGGAGAACCGGTGGCCGTTGAGGCGAAAAAGTTCAGACCTGGCGACCGTGGACCGGACGACGCAGCGTGGGAAGGCCCCCCATCAGATGGTCTGACGACCTGGTTGCGGGGAGTCGCTGGATGCGGGCGGCACAAGACCGGGAAGCTTGGAAAACCATGAGGGAGGCCTATGTCCTGCAGTGGGCGTCAAGTGGCTGATGATGATGATGATGACTTGATGACACACAAAAGTTATATAGGTACATACCTATATTCAAAGCTCATGGCCTAATTATGGGCACCAAATTGGTATCGAATTTGACAGTTAGACGATTGGAATCGCTCAGGATTTGGTGAGCGTAATATAGGGGCAGAAAGCGTTTATTACGACAACTCGATGTGCATTGCCTAGCCGAGTCTTCAATTTAAATCGTTTGAATCGTGGATCAATTTAGCAGTTTGGCAAATCCTCTTTTCGCGTCATCAAAGCGAATTTGTTTGGTGGAACGGTTTCACGGGAATACCCATCAAACAATCTCCATTCAATTTGACAAACTATGTAATGAAATCAAATCACTAACTTGGACAAGCAGCCAATAAAGGGTGGGACATCCGATTATCGAGTTACCAAGACTGCCACAAACAAATAATACAACCGAAGTTCAACCCAGGGATTTTATTATAAGTATTTATTAAGGCACACCAACAGCACACACGCATTACAAGTTAACTTAAAGTTTGGCATTTGTGCCAATTCAGGTGCGCACAGCACTCACAGGTTTGCATTATAATAAGCTAACTTTCAATACCTACTATCTATTACTACAAAAAAAATTAATAAAAATAAAAACCGACTTTTATTTAAAAACTTTAATTTTAAAAATTTTTGTGGGGTAGCGGGAGAAAAATAAACAAGTCCCATAGAACCATAATTTACCCTACTTAATTCGTTGCTCTATGATTTCTAAATTTCCATCTCCTAAAGTCTTCACCAGAACATCACCAAATTAACTTGAGACTACATTTACGCTATTTTATAAAAAAAAAAAATAAGAAATAAAAACCGACTACGAAACACTACAGCACTAAAAAGTTAGAAATAATTTAGATAATTAGAAGTATTTATACATGTAGGTATTGTAGAAGTATAATTTGTAGTCGGTGCCCAGTTTCAAGACCAGCACATATATTTTGGGCACCGGCTCCAAATTATACTTCTATAATTTTTTTATTTATTTATTTTTCAATTTTTAGTGGGGGAGCGGGAGAAAAATAAATAAGTCCCTTATAACCATAATTTACCCTACTTAATTCGTTGCTTTAAAATTTGATGTTCTAAATTTCTATCTCCGAACGTCTTCACCAGAACATCACCAAATTAACTTGGGACTACTTTTACGCTATTTTATGAAACATACGGATATTACTAAAGGATGGGCCCCATTAGGGCTTATTTACTGCTGTCAATTGAAGACAAGCCTGCCAAGCATGGCGATTATGGCAAAACCCCTCATGGTTATGAAAACCACAAAGGAGTCCTAGGTATGTCCTGCAGTGAGCGTCAAATGGCTGATGATGATGATGATGATGAATTGAAGAGTTCCGTTCTCCATCTCTGAAAGTCTCCATCAGATCTTCACCAAATTAAAATGGGACGTTATATCGGTTAAGATTTGACGGAGTTATGGAGGAACATAACCAAAAAAATATATACGCGTCGAATTGATAACCTCCTCCTTTTTTGAAGTCGGTTAAAAAGTAACGCCTCTATTATGTAAGTCTCTACTGTGTTGGGTTTAATTATCCCTATATTCCGAAGTGTCAAACTTGTTTGTCAGCTAAAGTCTACGAGTAAAAAATAACCGTGGAAGTATTACTTCCTACAAAATTCACTCTCAAAAAAACGGCCCCTGTTCTCTCGATTAGTCTGTACTGTACCTACCACTGAAATGAGCGCAAGATGTGCTGTAGAGTAAATCACTCTGTGATTGGTTCATTCTGTGCGCCATGCGTGACGACGTGAACGTTGAATGGGCGATAGTAAATGACAGCGTAATTTGTGATTGGTTTTATACAATAACGTCAAACCATTGACTTCATGGTGTATCCCGTCGAAATATCTAGGTACCTCGCAAGATGGGGTACCCTAAAAACGGGACGCCTTTTGAACCCGAAAAACGGAAATCTCGCAGACATTCCCTTAGGTAAACAAACGGAACCCTATTACCGGTGTAGGCAAGCCGGTGTGATCCGCTAAGCTCAACCGAGGCTCGATGGAGCCCAGGGTCGTAGCCAGGTGATGTACCTACGTACCTACTATGAAAACACAAACTACGACAGCTGGTCAACCTTTACATCTTGTTGCAAATTCTCTCTTACTGTAACTGATTACAGTAGCGCATAATATGCACATCAATCTTACCATATTATGATAAGATTGATATGCTATGGACTGCACAGTCGACAACAGGTTAACCTTGACATTTTTATTGCAAAATCGTCCTTAATGTAAGTGATAAGAGTGCACGTATTTAAAGGGTGATGTGCTGTCGACTGTACCTAAGGCAATTTTGTGGGAGGTAGGTAGGGGGTCTGGCCAGACGTTCGCTCCTGGCACATTCGCCAGCAAAGTCGAAAATTAAGTTACAAAGTCGCCCGTAACGGAACTGAGGAGATAAAGTGCACGGATGTAAAGTTAATGTGCTGTTGACGGCTTCGGATGGCGTTCTATGAAAAAACATGTCACGTAGTTACCATGCAATGGAAAACAGTGCTGTGTTCAACCCCTGGGCTTATTGATCTAATCGAGAGGCCCCTGCCGTTTTTGAGAGTGAATTTTGTAGACAGAAATATTTTTTATTCGTAGATATTACGCCCACCAAATCCTGACGGAATCCTGACGTTTGCGATAGCAATTAGCATAAATTTGCATTTGGTGCGCATTCATAAGCAGTAGGTTATACGTTGCACTGTAGGGCACAGGCCTTCTCGCAGGGAGAGAGTATGGGCTTAATCACCACGCGTGCCCACCGCGGATTGACGATTTAAAGTGCTGAGGTATGTGAATAGCTCAAACAATCAGGTTTCCTCACGATGTTTTCCTTCACCGTTAGCGAGTGGTATTGCTACTATAACTTCAGAAATATAGGTACATAACTTAGAACTGGGAATCAAATCTGGGTCTCTCGCTTCCGAATTCAATGTTCTACCTAATAGGCTACCACCGCTGTGTAGGATGAAACCACAGATTAAAGAAAAACGAACACATGCATGTTGCGTGCGTCCACAGAGCACATTACGTCTTTAGGCATTATGTATGTTTTCCTAACGAACCTACCTAACGACGAAAAAAAGTTGTAAATTCTCCAATAAAAATCAAAGATGTGTGTGCATAATATTAACGTCAGGATCAGACTGTGCAATGTAGGTATATCATAGTAAAACATGAAGTAGACCGTTTATCTACCTACGCAGAAAAAATCGAACAAGTTCCAAAAAGTTTGTAAAGAGGCTCGTTTCATCGATGCTTGCACTTACCCATTAGCTCAGTTGGGAGAGCGCCGGCACGGTGAGCCAGAGGTCGCGGGTTCAAGTCCCAGCATGGGTGGAATTTATAGCCTCTAAATAGGTTTTAAAAACAATTTTAAACATAAAAAGGCGTTTTTCTGGCAAGTCGCGTATTGTGGGTTGGAATTTTTCTGCGAGGGCCTCGGTGGACCCCTGGGTACGGCCCTGATTTAGCCTAATCTATTGATACATTTCCCTTGTATTTGAAGTCTAGGTTTTTTGTTATACTTAGGCACCAGCGCTTTTTATGCTGACTTAGGCCACCTAAAACCTATAGTATGCGTGTGTTCCCCTTTTAGCGTTTTTATGACTAACTACATACCTACCTATAGGTAGTATCTTGAAGAAGCCTCTGTGGGCTCACTTGACTGAGATTAACTATCAGATTGCGAAATATGTCCCAGGGACTAAAATGTCAGAGAAGCCACTTCAAATAAATAGCTAAAAGAAAAAATCCAAGTAGGTATCTGATGTCAACGCCAAGCTACTAGGTGGTAAGAGCTTGTCAAGCAGACCATAGGCCTGTTGCATAGAACTAGGTACCTACTGTTCATGATTCACTATGACAATTCCACAGATTAACAAGTAGACTCTGCTACGCAATGTACCTACCTCGAATTGTCATAATAAACTTCGAATTGTAGTTTTATGAAACTCGGCCCAGATCAAGTAACCTAAGTATTTAGATCGTACGATTAATCAATCCGAACCGATTTTAATAGGCATTTAAAAACCACTGCTAATTAATTAATATTGAGTTTTAATTCCCTACCTAAAATTCAATGATACCTACTGGTGAACTACACAACACAGGCCTACTTCAAACTAGGGGTACGTTTTAAATTGACACTTGCGTCCAGGTAGGCGTACACAACGCTTGAGCGAATAGATTGAGCAACAGGTAATCAAAAGGCCGGGGGCCTGAGCTTGCATCTCTATTAGGGTAGATTCCTCAGGTAGATTCCTACGGTGCGCGATATTGCGCACCACAACCACTACGCGCGAGCCCGCATCGCGACGCATCGAGAGAAAGGGCTCGTTCGGAGAAGTTCGTAGTTCGCTATATAGGTGGTAGCGCGGACGCATGCAGCCCAGTGCGAGGGATCTTAAGCGAACAGGGGGGGCGAGCTACGAATAAAAAAACCATAGAAGTATTTCTTCCTACAAAATTCACTCTCAAAAGCGGCTCCTGTCATCTCGATTAGACTGTACCAATTAAATGAGCGCATCTTATGCTGCAGAGTAAACCACTGTGATTGGTTCATTCTGTGCGTCATGCGTGACGACGTGAACGTTGATTGGGCGATAGTAAATGACAGCGTAACTTATGATTGCTTATATACAACTTCAAACCATGGACTTAATTGTATAATCCGTCGAAATATCTAGGTAGTAATAATAATAATAATAACTTCTACACAATACAATCACTTGACCTGGTCCCAAACTAGGATACCCTGTGCTATGGCAACATGAAAATCAGTGGCGTAGCATAGGTCACTAGTACCCGGTGCGGATTCCAAATTTGCCACCCTCTTATTTTTGTAATCCATTATAAAAAATTTGGGCATGGTAAAAAGAGTACTTTTATTAGTTTTATTGAATGATTTATTGAATTGAAAAGTGAAATTAAAATTTTTTGACATAGGTAGAATATCACAGAAAAATTACAGAGAAAACGTAATAGAATAATGGAGAAATCGCCTCCATTGCATAAAACGTAACATTACGTAACGAAACATAAAAAAAGACGAAAAAAACACTGAAAGAAATTTTGTTTTTTTATTTTTTTTTTTTCTAACTGCCACCTCCGCAGCGCCGCCCCCGGCAAAGTGCCGCCCAGGCCCTCGTCACTCCATACAAAAAATATTATGAACGTACTTTGTGCCAACAATGAAACAAAAAATATAATCCTCCTAAAACAAAAGGCATTAACTCCGCAGTGAATCACGTAGATGTATCATGATTTAAAATTAAGTCGGGTTATATGGGAAATGTTATGTTGGTAATGTTGGTATTACGTATTTTGCAAATGGCCGGTAATTTTGTTCGTTTGTTGTTTTTGTGTGGCATTATTTTATTTAATTTAACTTTAGCAATAGGTGTAGTGCGTGAAAAGTGATTAAACAAGAAATATGGGAGGAAAAGCATTGAGGAAATGTGAAATTTGTAGCATTAGAAGAGTCAGAAATTAATGTACGTCTGGCATATTCTTAGCCAGATATCCACTGGAGCCAAACAGGTAAAATTAGCAAGTTTATCATAATAAATGTACGCAAATTTTGATATTTATTTAATGCGCTTGGATAAAACAACTGAATTATTTAGAACAATTTACGATTTTGACAAATTTAAATTAACGCCGGTTGTAGTGCGGTACCCATGTGGTAGGTACATTTTTTTATCGATATTTTGGACCATTGATTTCTGCCAGATATTTCTACATGCTGTCTAAAATTGATCACAACTACTTAATTTTAAACGTCGAACACCACACAGCAAGAACAGAAATGATTTATGTTGTTTTATTTTGCTCAAAGCATTCAGGTTTGTTTTATATTTTTAAAAATACATTGTACCGCTTTGTTTTGTATTCTAGATGCCGCTTATGGGTTAAAGCGACAGGCAATGAAGATTTGCATGGTGGAGCTGTAATAGCCACCGTTATATGACGGAGAGGATGATTGCCTTAATTGTAAAAAAATTTATTCGAAGACAATGTCAAATATATAATTTTGATTTCATAAAGGCAGAAGAAATTAACGCGAACGCAAATAAAATTTGGGAAGCTCAAAGTACAGCAAAATAGTAAACAGGTGATACAAACGTTCCTTGACATTATTATTATTAGCAGTACCTATACCATATTTATTTGGGGCTGAGACAAAGTGTAAACAACTTTTCAGTACTCTTTAGACTATTTTCATTGTCGAAAAATGTTATATCGGTTTTTACACTAAGAAATTAGTAAATTAGATTGAATTAGATTTAATACTTTATAAAAAAATTACGTATACAACATTATCAGACAGTATCATTTTAAAAGTATTAAAAAGTTTCATTTTGTCTTAGTCTCAAATAAATATTGTATACCTAGATAATATATTTTTTGACTTATTGTTTTGTTTGTTGCAGACTCCAAAGATCTGAAATTCGACCAAAGTGCAAAGTTTTGATAGCGACGTGACGCATTGGTGACATTAAGTTTTCTACACTTGATGCTAAATAAATGATTTGATTTAAAAAAATGCCTTTTTCATTATGAAAGTAAGCGATAATCCATTCACACCATGTCATACTCGAAATAATTGAGTTGACCTACTGTGTTGGGATTTATCGCTTACTTTAATTTCCAAAGCATGAAAATGAGGTAAGAGGAGAGACGTCTCGAATTTTTTTTTATCGATATCGATATGTGATACGTAGTCAATCACTAATGTTTTGCAATTTCATTCTCATGTTGGTATTATACTATTTTTTGTTAGGTTGGTACAAACAACGTTCATAATTTTGAAAACGTGTTGTTAGCAAGTGCCGACTCTTATAACGTAGTGATTACATACTCTTTGGTGCCGCCCGGTGCGGACCGCACCCTCCGCCCCCCCCATGCTACGCCACTGATGAAAATACACCCAGACTGAGGCCATTGTACAAATGTACGGCGGCGTCCAGTGGGAATCGAACCCACGACCTCTTCTTTGGTACGGAACTCGCTCCTATTGGTGTCACAATTGACAAGCCCTCATTTTTAAGCGCTAGTTAAATGTTCAATAGAGTACCTACGGTAATAAGATAAAGATAAAGATAAAACATTTTATTTGCTAAAGCATGGTAATTACATTAAAGTAGCTGGTAAAGTAAATGAAAAGAACATGCATGCTCTACCAGTTAAGGTGTGCAAATATTATACTTTGAGAATAATGTAAATAACAAATTTAGAATCTTAGAATGAATATTGAACACTAACTATCAGTAGGTACCTATATAACTGAAAGTTAGCATATTAATTAGTTGTATCCCGGAGGAAAAAAATGAAGTTGTATTAATCTATTAGGAACATTGTTTTTTTTTTTACTCTGTTATAAAGGTACCCAAGTTGTTAATTAATGAGACGGTCGTCAAGAAATTCTCTTACACTGTAATACATATTATCTAATAAGAATTTATGTAACTGTGTTTTAAATTTAGTAAGAGGCAGGATTGAGATGTTTTGAGGCAAGTGATTATAAATCTTTATAGCCATACAGTAAGAGTTGCGAGAGTGTAAAGCTAGTGTTTGGGACGGTACATGTAATTTATCTCCATTTCTGCCTCTTGCGTTGTATATTTCGTGGTTCTTTTTAAAGATATGCGGATATTTTTTAACAAAAATGCATATTTCATGGATGTACAGACATGGAACCGGTAGTATATTTAGGGTTTTGAAGAAGGGCTTACAACTATCAAGACAACCCGCCCCTGTAAGTGCCCTGATACATTTTTTCTGTGCTTTGAAAGCTCTTTCAGTCTCAACAGAGTTGCCCCATATGATTATACAGTATCGGAGAACCGATGCCACATAGCCATGATATGCATTTAAGGCTGCTTCTTTAGTAGCTATCTTAGAAAGACGTTTTAGGACGTATACAAACCTATCTAATTTTAAGCAGACCCTGTTGATATGTGGTTTCCAGTTACAGTATTTGTCTATCTCTAAGCCCAGGAATAATGTAGTATCGACTTCTTCTATTCTGTTATTATTATGTTCTATATCTAGTTTTACTGTTGATGAGTTATGTGTTTGAAATCTTATTAGTTTTGTTTTATTTATATTTATGTTTAAGTTGTTATCTGTCAACCAGGCAATAACTTGTTTTACCGTTAAATTTATTTCATTTTCTAGAATTGCTTTTTTATTTTTTACGAGGAGTGTGGTATCGTCTGCAAATAGAACGCAATCATACTCCGTAACATTTGGTAAATCATTAATATACAACAAGAAGAGGAGTGGCCCTAGGACACTCCCTTGAGGGACACCACGATTATTATGTTTAAATGTGGATTGAAAACGTTTCTTTTCTCTGCCAATAACTCTACTAATTTCTACGCATTGTTGTCGATCGCTTAAGTAACTCTCTATCCATTCTAAGCATTTGCCCCTTATTCCATAATGAGAAAGCTTATTTAAGAGCTTCTTGTGACAGACAAAGTCGAAAGCTTTGCTCATATCAAGAAAAACTCCTGCTATTGTTTCTTTTTTATCTAGGCTTTCTGTTATAATTTTCATAAGATGAAAGCACGCAAGTGTAGTGGATGAGCTTTTTCTAAAACCAAATTATTCTTTTTTAAGTATTTTAAAATTAATAAGGAAGTTATATATTTTGTTATACATAGCCTTATCCAGAACTTTTGAAAGTATGGGTATTAAGGTTATGGGTCTATAATTATTTGTATCCATTTTTTCACCTTTTTTAAATAATGGTTTGACTATGGATAGTTTTAGTTTAGACGGAAATTTTCCATCTTTTATAGATAAGTTTATTATGTGTGTTAACGGTTTTTTTATAAATTCAGCAACGAGTTTGATTATTTTAGTATTTATATTGTCATACCCAGTTGCATTGGTATTACTTAGAGACTTTATTATTTTGACCGTATCTTCTTCATTAATTGGTGTTACATAAATTGTGCTGTCATTAGTTTGAATTGTGCTTTTTTTTGTGTGTTTATGTGGATTACTGCTTTTAGTAATATTTATGAAAAATTCGTTAAAAATTTCACATATTTTTGAGGGATCGTTATAAGTCTCATCACCAATTTTTATTTCTTTTATTTCGTCTTTATTTCTTTTCAAATCTTGTTCTGATTTGATTGTTTCCCATGCTGCTTTGCAGGTATTTTTGGCATATTTTATATAGGTGGTATTTATATTTTTTTGTGCTTGTATTATACATTTATTAAGTACTTTTGCGTATTTTGTGTAATTAGTTTTGTTACTCTCTTTATTTTCTGGACATAAATGATATTTAAGGAAAAGTTTTCTTTTCATGATGCAACTTTTTTTTAAACCCTTAGTTAACCATTTGTTTTTTATTGGTTTACTGAGAATTTTAATTTTAATTTCTGGGAAACAAATGTCATAAAATAAAGTAAGCAGATCATGGAAAGCAAGGAAAGCACTTTCTAAATCGTTTTCCTGTAAGACATCAATAAATGTTATACTTGAAAGAGATTTAACAAATTTATTTATATTATCGTTACTGTAATCACGTCTTGATTCAAACCAAAATTTCTGACTGTTCGAGTCGTTTTTGTTGTCAAAATATATACATTGCCCGGTTTCATGATCAGAAAGACCTAAATAGAATATTTTTGAGTCTACCAAGGGGATATTACTTGCTATAATATCAATACAGGCCTTTTTTCTCGTAGGTTTGTCTATATGACTCCTAAGATTATTATTGCTTAGTATTGAAATGAGTTCCCTTGTAGTATTATTAGTTTTTAATAAGTCAATGTTCCAATCGCCAGTTAAAATAATTCTGTAATTTTTGTATTTTTTTGTGAGTTTATCAAGTAGTAACTCTAAATGTCGTAGGAAGTTGAAAGTGTTTGCTGTTGGTGTTTTATAAATACATACAATTATAATATTATGATCATTTAATTGTACAGCACAGCCCTCGAATTCATACTCTTTTTGTGAAATTGATAGAGACTTATACTCTATGTCGTTTTTCAATAATATGCAGGAGCCACCCCTACGTTCATTAATTCTACAGAAAGATGCCACTAATTTATAATTATTAAGTCTTAGGTTTCGCTCTGCACCCTGCTTTAAAAAGGTTTCTGTTAAGCAAACAGCATTAACAGTTTGGTTATTATTAAATTTTTCGAGTTCCGCTAGGGCTATCTGTAGAATATCACGTTTGTTTAGTACACCCGCTATGTTTTGGTGGAATACAGTGAATTTGTCTTTTTTTTTGTTATTGGTTGTATAGGTCTCGAAAAAATGTTTGTGTATTTGGTTCAAGTTGAGCTACTTTGGGCATAATGTTTGGTTGTTGGCTTTCACGATAATATTTCATTACTGATTTTATATTTTTGAAAACGTGACGCAACCCATATCTGCTCAGTTTTCCAGTTCTTATTGAGAACATTTCAAATGGTACCTCGCTATTCGAGTCAAAAAAGTAGGCATGACCATGTGCTTGTGTATCAATATACAAGAGTCTGTTAAAAAGTTCTACTCTGGTGTTGTACATTACGGCACCGCAGATATAAGAAGGTGCACAAATCATTATGTTTGTGTTGAATACGCTTAAAAGTTTCTGTCTCACTATCTCAACAAGATTCACATAGTTCTTTGTAGATGTAAAATCAGACTCGCCGACTAGAATGATGCAGTAGTCCGTAGATGTGAACCCATGAAGTTTTTTTCCATATTATTTAGTAATACTTCAAGCCCTGCATTAGGATAGGCGTAGTGGCAGAAGGTCGCCGCTGAGAATGTATTCTCGATGGTGCTTGTTAGTGAGCCATTCCTGTTGTCACTCACTATACAAACTTTGGTTTTAGTGCTACTCTCTGTGCTCTGTATTATATCCTCGCTGGAGGTGACACGCTTACTCTCCATGGCAGAAGCTGTTAATTTTTTTCGAGTTAGTCCAGTGGAAGTTTTTCTCTTTTTTTCAATCACGGTTTGTATAGGAGTACTGAAGTTATTGGAGCTAGTATTACTGACATTTATGAGGCACTCTTCATTACTCGCAGATCTAGCAGTCTCTTCTGAATTATTTTCCTTTCGCTGGGGAGTTGATCGATAAGTGTGAAGCATCTGATTGATTTTTGCGTCTCGTTTCGATACCAGCTCTTTGAGGGAGTAGTTTTCAGCAACCAGTCTTTCTATTTCAGAGTCGGTACTTTCCAGTTTCATTTCTAGCATCTCTATTTTAGATTTAAGGTCATCTATATCTTCCCTCAAATTTGAGCAGCTTTCAGGACAGCTACTGATCGATTCATTTGGGGAAACGTTTGTACAGTCATCCTTGTCCATTGAGATAGTTGGAGATGGTAATTGTTTAGACACTGTTACTGTTCGTTTTCTTAAATTAATACAGCTTCTAGAGTTTTGCTTTACTAAACATGGTCTACATTCCCAGTTCGTTTTGCGTTCTGCTGTCATTAATCGGAATCTTTTATCAGTGACCGAGATGCAATCTATATGAAATTTTTTCTTGCATTCTTTACATAAGAGGTATTCCTTATTTAGGATTTTAGTTGTACACCTGTCACATTCAAGTGCCATTTTTCAATTAATATGTATTTTAGGTCCTCGGTAAATAATGAGAAATGTGTAGGTAATCAGAGAATGCGCTCCAGCTGAAGCCGGAATCGGCTGTTATAAAAGAGCCGGAATGTTTGTGTATGGCCTTCTTAAGGCTGGCAACACTATGGGTTAGTCTGTGATTGTGGACGCTCACTAGCGCTTGTGGCGTTAGCGGTGGATTTGTGCAACTTTTTAAAATTTACCGCTTAACGTTGTTTTCGTAAAGTTTGGCACTATTCACACATATTTAGTCTAATTTTAGTCACATATTTAGTTTATATAGTTAATAGGATACACAAATGAGAGAAATGAATGACAGACAGATACCAGAATGTTATTTCAACGTGTTTAAACGTATTAAAATGTCTCACAAACTTTGTTTATATAGTCATACGGGTTTTGGTTGAAATTGCACTTTTCGCACTTATTGACACGAAACATTTGATTTACTCGTAGATTTTAACTACTTTGTGCCACTTGTACCAAAAGTTACTGGGATTAGGGGAACTTAAGTAATATTTTATAATTATTTGAATAGCGGAGTGGTCCGCGGCGATTTTTTTTTTTTTTTGGTAGTTTGGTATTTCAATGGTAGTTTCATTGATATAAAACAGATTTTTAACGGATATTAACTCGTTTACTTATCCATTTTACAATTTTTCCGAGCACTTTTGCAAGTGCCGTGGTCTCGGTAGACTGAGGTGACAGGCGTCTTTTTGAAAGTATTAACTGTTAGTTTACTACCCTCGGCAGAAATTAATAAGTTACGTTCCAAATATTTAAGGAACTAAATATTTTTGGAACGTAACTCAATAACACAATAACACTAAGCGGCCACCTCGCAACCCCGATCTAACGCCTTTCGATTTTTTTTTGTGGGGACACCTAAATACGAAGTCTACAAAAGGAACTATGACAGTGTTCAGAAGCTGAAACAACGAGGAATTTAAATAATATCCATCCAAGAAAATTATCGGCTGCTAATAGCTCAGTACAAAAACGAGTAAACTTATGTACCTATTCGCGAAAACAGCGGTCATTTTGAGCAGTTTATTTCGTAGATCACCTATTTTTAAGTTTGTGTTTAAAAATACATGATGTTGTTGTGACTTGCCGTAGTTTTTGTATTTAAATTTCAGTTAGACTTAAAGAATCTTTTAATCACAATAAGAAATATGGTTGCCAAAATAAGGAGTTGAATTTCGTTTTTCAGTACAAAATGTATGAAAAAAGTAGGTATTTGGCGATTTCTGTCATTTTAGTACTCAAACCTTAAATGATCTTTTGATCCCTCCACGAAATAGGATCAATTGGCATAAAAATATTATTTTTTGTATTTCAGCATTTTCTTCGCTGACTGTACATTTTCTCCAAAATCTGTGAATGCAGTTCATAATATCTTAAAAAGTTGGGGATGGTCTCCTAGGAACGTTTTCCTATAACGATTAAGGTACCTGCCCTTACTGAACCGTCTCAAAAATCCACCTTGTATAGGATTACAAAGTTACGCCGTAAAGATTCGCCGCGTGGCGCCGGACTAAGAATAGCGTTACTCCATTTCCTCCCGTGGATGTCGTAGAAGGCGACTAAGGGAATAAATTACCGGGAGATGGGCAGCAGCGTCTTCCTGAGATTCCAACCGCATACTGCGATCGCCAACCCGCCTGCCAAGCGTGGCGATTATGGCAAAACCCCTCATGGTTATGAAAACCATGAGGGAGGCCTATGTACTGCAGTGGGCGTCAAATGGCTGATGACGATGATGATGATTTGCAGTGAATGAATCAGTGTACCTGTATAATAATTTATATATTATAATGGAATAATAGGTGTAGATAGGTACCTAGATATGATTATGTTCAAAGGTAACTTGTAAAATGGTCGACGGAATGAAAAAGCAAGAATAGACATGTCTTATGAAGTTGTACCAAAATCCCGCAAAGTATTATTGACTAATGCCCGAAATTGCCATGAACGAACACTAACAAAAAGAAATGTCTGAGATGAGAAAAAGAATCTATTTATTGAATAAATTAACCGACTTGGTATTACGTGTATCTCACAACTTTTTACGGTAGATGAACCGAGTTGCGAGACTAGGTTTTTACCACCTACCTACTTTAAGAAATCTCTGTAATATTATTATTCTCTTTGTTTATTTTCATAACTTAGAATAGGTTTATAAAATCAATATAAGAAGTAAAAAATATAAAAAAATACAAAATATATTAACTTTATATACCTATCTTAGTTGGCCGCCGGTAACGGAGCTAGGCTCAAGCTACCGGTGGTTAGGGCCGCAGAGAGAGAAACCTCCGGACGATGCGCGCCGTGTCCAAGAGCACCGCCTTCTGTATCTGCCCCTTGATCCAGCCATCTAGCGAGAGAGCCATATGTTGGTCAAGACTCTTCGCTATGAGACCGTTCGCCGATACGACTATCGGGACAATGGTTGTCGAATCCACATCCCATAAGGCGGTAACCTCGTGGGCCAAATCAAGGTACTTGCTAAGCTTGTCCTTCTCGGCCTTCACGAGGTTCTCGTCATGCGGGATGGTGGTGTCGACGAGCACTGTCTGGCGCATCAATCGATCTGTCAGCACGATGTCAGGCTTATTGGCAACAATAGTCCTGTCCGTGATGACAGACCGATCCCAATAGAGCGTAGCATGACCATTTTCGAGAACCGGCGCCGGTGTGTACTTATAGTACGGCACCTCGGATTCGACAAGACTGTATCGGAGAGCAAGTTGCTGATGAATAATTTTGGCTACTAGATTATGCCTGTGCAAGTACTCACCGTTAGCCAGATGAGAACAACCGGAAATAATATGCCTGAGTGACTCCCCGGGACGGCGGCATGCTCGACAGATGTCGACCGTACCGTCCTTCAGGATATATTTCCGATAATTGTTCGTCATCATGACTTCGTCAGCAATTGCACAGACAAAACCTTCGGTTTCCCCAAAAAGGTCACCGAAACGTAGCCAGTTCACCGATGCGAGCAGGTCCACATCGGGCCCTGTCAAGGCCCCATAGAACCGCCCGTGAAGCTCCTTCCTTGCTCTTCCACACGTTCTTGCGATCCTCGATGCTGAGCACCGTTGGCTTGCGCCAGTTCTCGTTTGCCAAGGAGAGCGGCGTAAGGCTCCTGTCCACTGACACAACATCCCGATGCAATCCACAATCATTGTTAAGGAAATATTCCCTGAGACTACACACCTCGCGGTTGTGGAGATTTTTGGCGTTTAAAAAGCCGCGACCTCCACACTTACGCGGGATGTATAGTCTCATAACAGATGAGCGTGGGTGTAACATACGGCGTGCTGTGAGCATGAGACGGACCCTCCTGTCCAGTTCGAGTCCACCTTAGTATCCCAAAGGAGTATATGAGTAGGGGCATCACATCACCCAAGCGTTGAAAGCGCGCACCTTGTTGCCTCCCGACAAAAGACTGTTAAGTATTTTTGTCAGGCGACTAAAGAAGCGCTCTTTCATCGCCTGTTTGATATCCCCATCCACAATACCCAAAGACTGTGATATACCAAGGTAATTGTAGGTTTCCGTCTCCGATAGGGATTTAAAAGTCATTGTCTCTGAAAGTTGTAAATTTGTTGAATTTACAACCCTCCCACGCTGTACATGCATGACCATTATTATTACTAGCACTATGGACTTGTTCCGAAATAAATATATTAATTGATTTCAATGTTTATGATGTCCTTGCATGGTTAACATAGCACAGGGTATCCTATGCTAAAGTTTGGAACTAGGATAGGTAAGTGATTGTATTGTGTAAAAGTTCATAAGCAGCCTATATACGTCCCACTGTAGGGCACAGGCCTTCTCTCAGAGAGTATGAGCTTAATCACCACGCGTGCCCACCGCGGATTGGCGATTTCGAGCGCTGAAGTACCTACCTATGTAAATAGCTCAGACACCCAGGTTTCCTCACGATGTTTTCCTTCACCGTTAGCGAGTGGTATTGCTACTATAACTTCACAAATGTACATAACTTAGAAAGAAAAGTCATAGGTACATGCCCACACTGGGAATAGAACCTGGGTCTCCCGCTTCCGAGTCCAATATTCGACCCACTAGGCTACCAGTGTGAAAGTTATTAGTAGATAATTATTACCTACTAGTCCAACGAAGTCGTATTGTTACGGTTATCGTCCTATGTGATACCGGCTATTCTGTCTAAAGAATGAAGCACACGCATTTAGGTACCTACTGCTGCAGTATTCCTACAGACGGACTGCCACCGAGACCGCGTTTGGTGTGTTTCATCCTTGACGCTCACCCGGGCCAGCTGCTAGTAGGAACCTACTAGGTACAACGCGAACTTCGTCAAAACTGGGCTAGTCCGCCTCCGCCCCTATAAATTATGTGCACTAAATCCGGTTCCTTTCCTAACTTAATAATAATCATTAAGAACAATTAAATAATTAGGAATCCTTCAGGATTTGGTACGCATAATTAGGCCACAGCTGGGCCACAAGATTTGGCCAGCATTTCACACGTAGGTACTGCACTCTATCTACTCAGACTCCAACTGTAACAAAGATCTCCGGCACTGAATGAAGGTTGGTCAGCTGTTGACTATATAAGATTTCTAACATAGAGTATCTTTGATTTCTAATTAGGTAACCGGTGATGGTAAAGTCCACTGTAATTCATTTTCAAATTCAGATTATAACCAAATCTATACCATATTATTGAAAAACATTTATTTATAATAGAATTTTTCAATTTGGGGAGTCTCTTTATGAGGGATGTAAAGTGTGAAGGTGATATCACAAGAAAGAAAGAAGAGTAAATGCGGGAAATTGTTAAACGGTGCCTTACACTCGGTGAGTGGCCAAAACATCTCAAGAGGTAGATTGGCTATCCATAATAGGTCCCAACACTTATGTATAGTAGAGAGACTTGGGTATGGCAAAAGAAGCAGGAAAGTAGGTTTAATGCAGTAGAAATGAGACCCTTGAGAAGTATGTCTGATGTTACTTTGAATGACATGATACTCAACAGTTTGTTAGAGAACGTTGTGGACTGAAAGAGACTGTAGTGACTAGAATTGAGAATATTCCTGATATTGCGTTGATTTGGACACGTGGAGAGGATGAAGGATGAAAGATTGACGAAACAAATATATTGAGCGAATGTAGATGAAACGGCCAGTAAGGGACGTCCCAGGCGGACACAATAATCAAATAGGGGATGTAATTGTATGTTGTACCAACAAAAGTTCTTAAATAATAAGGTAGGTATAGAGTTGGTATAGATCCATGACAAGCCCTGAAATTTTATAATTGATTACTTAAAAATATATATTAACTTAAAAACTAATCTAATAGCTATATACAACGCTTGTATTAGCTCGACTACCCATGAATTATAAAGGAATTTACCATCACCTTTTAAAGCGCATTCCACACATTTCATGAAGTCTCTAGCACCACAGAGGAAAAAACTAGCACCAAGGAATAACACTCAAATATTTAAAAACTTATTTAGAGGCTAAAAATCCACCCATGCCGGGACTTGAACCCGCGACCTCTGGTAATATTATATAATAGAATAATAATAGAAGGTAATAGACTAGGTTTTTAAAATTGTCCGCAGCACAAAAAAAGAGTTAGTGCAAAAAAAGAATATAATCATGTAGGTACAGCGATATTATTCCGATGTAAACACCTAACTGCAAAGTGTAAATGACTTCGGCCAGATGTCGCTGCCTGTACGTAATACAGGGAGCGATTTATTTGGTTAGGTTATATTATTTATTATTACTATGTGAATTAGTGTCATATTGACTAAGAAAACTTATTCCGTGTGGCGCCGGATTAAGAATAACGTCACTCCATTTCCTTCCGTGGATGTCGTAGAAGGTGACTAAGGAAATCAATTACCAGGAGACAGGCAGCAGCGTCTTCCTGAGATTCTAACCGCATACTGCGATCGCCAACCCGCCTGCCAAGCGTGGCGATTATGGCAAAACCCCTCATGGTTATGAAAACAACGAAGGAGGCAGTGGGCGTCAAATGGCTGCTGATGATGATGATTTATTATTATTTGTTTTCAGTAGTGATTTGACATCGTATAATTTTTATTTTTAACAATTTTGACTGAAGAAACCTGCTTGTGTATTTTGTATCGATTATTACCCTCCGTGTCTCAATGTCGCAATTCTTGAATAGACACATCAAAACTCGTGATTTTTAAGACCCAACGACCGAGACCTAAAGCCAGAAATCTGGGACTAGATAACATTTATGCTAAAAACGGACGTTTTCCGGCTACCAGTATGGAGTTCTAACCTATGTTATAAAATTTTTATTACAAATACAACCTAATCACAAAGTATCTATGGCTCGAACAAGACCAAACACATAAGTAAAAATAAAAGAGAGATATTTAACTATTTCATTTGAATGTACTTACTTTTCTGAGCAAAGCTTCTCATATTGGGGCTCAAGTTCCGAAATTGCCAAGTTTATCTCCTTATCTACATCTATTTGCGACCTATTATTACTGCTCTTTATTACTGCAACTGGCAATGTGTGTAGGTAGTTTGGGAAGCCCTGTACTAGATAACAATGAAAGAAACCAAATCAACTTTAACATCTGGAGTTATCTTAATTAAGCCACTTACCCCTGTTTCTTGTACAGTAACAATCTGTTATTCTACTGTTAACAGCTATCAATTGGCTGAAGCGAATACACAAAAAAAGCCAGCCAGTCGATTAAAAGATTTTCAGCGTATGAGAAATAGGGGATTAAAAATAATATTTTTGTTAAAAATTACTTAGGTAAGCAAAATAAATTAATTTTATGTAATAATTATTATATATTTAATTTTAATTTAGTAATAATTATTTATAATTATTTAATAATTATTATGATTCTCTTATTATGGATTCTCTTAGCATGGTAAATTAAAGAAAGGAACTTAATAAAGTTATCTGTTGCTTACAGTTAACACAATATAGTATGAGGGAGAGGCAAATAGATCTCCAGCAATTTTTTTCAAATTATGGTGGCCCCTCAAACTGTATAGCCAAGACATCTGGTGTTCGTAGTAGAGCCGTGTCTATCTTAACAGCTGCTGGAGTTTCCAGGCCCCGCACTAAAATCTCAGACCCATCTGGTTTCCAACTGGCAAAGGTCGCTTTCAATGTTGACCTCTCATATGTGAGAATGTTGCAAGGTTGATCTGTGAAGGATGTTTGGATGATATTTTATTTTGAAAGGGCACACAAAAACTGTACCATCTGTTCAGTTCCAAGAATCCAATGGTGAATGTGGGTAGGATGTGCATGGGAATATGCTTGGCAGCACTTCATATCAAATCATTTATTTTGACAAGAGCAGCAGGACATACTGTTACAAAGAGTATTCCTACAGGTAGTAGCTAAATGACAGAATTCTCCAAGCACTACAATGTCAAAGTGACCTGACCTACTTGCACACTACACTTATGTAGGTATGCTCACTGTTTAAAGTTTGTGGTCTTTTATTTTCGTACCTACCTATGCACGTACCTGTCTAAGTTTTCTACGAAATTCTTACCAAAATACATACGAGTTCCAGCCGGATTTTTATTTCTCATAACAAAAGTTTAGACAAAAACAAACGGTAACAATTTTAGAGGGTCGACAATATATTATAATAATAATATTGGTTGATTGGGTTTGAGGGTCGACAATATATAATAATGGTGATTGAGTTATGTTCTCTGTCGAACGATCGTTTGGTGCTCGGCTCAGTTATCTAAATTATTTTACGGATATCTTACCAATAAGCTCACGAATAGTCTGCAGAAACAAGTCCCTGAGTTCAGTTCGAATCTCCTGTTCGTTGGTTTCATTCTCATCACCGGAAGTCATTTCTTCATCAAAAAACTATTTGGTTAAGCTAGATTATCCACGTATTCAAACAATATCACAAGATTTTAGGACCAAATATTCCAAATAAAATAACGCAAGACCGACCGGATTCCATCAAAAATCTAAATTGGTAATTCCCAGTGTTGCCAGAGAGAGCTCTTCTGTCAAAATGTTAAAGCAAAGTATGGGCAGGCAGTTTCCGCAGCCGAAACACGTGAAAGTAACAAGAGCCGGAAATACAAAACTGTCATAAGTTTAAGTTTTACGATGGTTTTACGACAGAATAACTGTCGAAAAACTGTTTTATTTATAAAAACACGATTATGTTACAGGTTTATTGACTTACTAGTGTTTGCCCTACGTTTTCCCCACGTGGAACGATACACTAAAAAATCTTGGTCAGCGTGTCATATATTTTGTAAACATCTTTGAATTCATGAGACTTCATACTCCGACTCGCACTTGGCCGATTTTTGGGTGGTTGGTTGTTTGTTACCACAACCTTTTTTGAGGGCTGGATCCGCGCTTGCCGAACTAGCAGGTGAGACTATTCCTTAGTTGTACCTAGTTCGGCGATCAATACAACTGGACTAAAGCCTGAAAGTTCGGTCACCGGACTAAACCACCGAAAGTAGGTAGGTACCGAACTTTCTGACAGTGTCATCACTGGCTGGACTACAGTCTGAAAGTTTGGTGACCGGACTAACCCCTGCTTTCTCGTAGTTGATTTTTTTTTAAACTAATGCGACCATTTTCCCAATCACGTATAATAAAGCCACAGAAAACATTCAACTAAACTGAAGTAGGCAGGTAGGTACCAAGATATATTTATAACGTCTGCATACGAGTTCTGAGAGAGGTACAAACTTAAACACAACCGTGAAAGCACTTAGACAAGTTCCCGATCCCGAACGATCCCGAGATTTCGTTTCCATTTCGACTTGCAGTTTCGCCACAAATTCTACGGACACTAAAACAGAAGCTTCGCTCGGCCATCAACGTGCAAGATTGATATTTTGACAGTTCTAAATTCGTAACCCGATAGTGGAAAGTTACGTGATACAAGGGCTGAACATAGGCTCTGTTTCATACCCATAAATTACAAGACAAGGGACGATCACGGCAGTCTTTAGGTGCGTGCTGGATTGTCCCGGCCTCTTATCCAGAGTATCTTTAATATAAATGCGACACAAAACAATGAGGCGACTTTTCACATCAAATCCCAGAACAGTTTTGTCAGTCACTTTTGGACTGTTTTCGGCCAGGAGTGCAGAGCAAGTACTGACTGGATTGGACTGGCTGACCCGCGGAATCCACGATGGGAGAAACCTAAGTTCACATCCACTCCTAGGCCTCCACGAGCGCCTATCACTGTCCGCCATGTGTAGCTTGTAAGCGCCTCGTAACAGCCCGTGCCAGTGGCCACTCAGTCGTAAACATAGGTTGATCGTTATTCACACATGATTTCGTTTCATGCGCTGCACGTTCACTCCACCACATAAAGAAAACCGCGTGTGGTCAGGGCTCTCATTACTTATTCTCTCTCCCTGAGAGAAGCCCTGTGCCCTACAGTGGGACGTATATAGGCTGCTTATGATGATGCGTAGTAAATTACCATTGGTCAATTACTCAATTTCATTCCATTCCATTTCGTAATGAACTTAGCCCTACTTGATTTAGCTCCACAATTGGACAGTTTCACATTGCACGATAATCGCAATTAGGTACACGACACCGTTGGACTAGTATTCATAAAACGTTGACACAACGTTCATAGTAAATATTTGAAACTAACAGTCCGATGACGTCGTTAACGTTATCCAAGGGGAAACCGTCCATTAGTCAATTCGACGAAATTACTAAACGTGGCCCTGGATATTTTGCATGTATGTGATGTCCACGTCTGATTATCCTAGTTTAGGACAAAATAAGTTATCGTCAGACTATTTTAGTCTGAAGTCTTTAGTCTGATATCGTATGAAGTTTATATTTGTTACGTGGAAGGAAATGATTCTTCTGTCTGTAGATCTATTTATCTTTCTCACTCCGCAGCTCTGGAACACAAGTTCGCGTTGACTTTCATTTCATCTGTGGGTATTAAAAACACGCAGGCCTACTGTTTGTAAACATGTCTTGTAAACTTTTTTTACTGTAAAAGAGCCGGAATAGAGTCAGAAACTAATCAAGTTCCACATTTTGTTGTAAAATCACCCGTAGCCATAGCCGTAGCATAATATAAAGTCGACGTGCTATCGAGTAGACAGCAGCTCGACCTTTACATTTTTGTTTTGTGGATTTTCGTGTATTGTTTGTTTACCTACTTGTTTAGTCTGTGTTTCTGTGACTAGTTATTTGAATGTCTTCTTCTTTCTTTATTGAACATTAAGTGAACGCATGTAAAGGTCGACGTGACGTCAAATGTACGTTCAACCACCGACTACTCAAGTAAGCAATAATCGCAACCATCTTTACTCAAACGTGCATCATGCAGCATAATTATGTCAGAAGAGAAAAGATAGCGGACAGAAAAGCGAGGGCCTAGCAGGTACGACTGTACTGTAATTCAGTAATTAGAACGGAGAGAATACACTCATACCCTATAATAAATATTGAGGCTAGTAATGCGTATGTACCTACATTACAGGAAAAAACGATGACATCTGAACTAGTGATAAACACCGCGATACATAATAATATATGATAATAAACTTGCAAACAGTTAAAAAGTTCTTCCATAAATGACTGCCATTTTGGTCTAGCGGTAAAACGCTTAACTACCACAATGGTCATGAGTTCGATTCTTGAAGCTTTGAACTTGACGTCGCCGTGCCTACATGATTTGTACAAATGCCCTCAGTTTGATGTATTTCCATGTTTGAGACATCACACTTGCCTGGCCATAGCACAGGGTATCCTAGTTCGGGACCAGACCCTATATTATATTAATGCAGAAGCGCATGAAACCTCTGTCAGGCCTCTTTCTTTGACGGGTTGTCTTATTCTATTGCCGCTTCAAGTTTGATTGCACAAACGCGTCAAGCATTTGTGCCATTAATGTATCAAAAACATCCATCAGTCAGTAGTTTTTAGCATTCCGGACCCGAATGGTGCCAAACGGGACCCTATTACTAAGACTTCACTGTCTGTCTGACTGTCGATCTCCAGCCTGTATCTCATGAACCGTGATAGCTAGGCATTTGAAATTTTCACAGATGATGTATTTCTGTAGCCGCTATAACAAATATTAAAAACAGAATAAAGTAAATATTTAAGGGAGGCTCCCATACAACAAATTATTTTGCCCGTTTTTTGCTCGATATTAATAACGCGGCAACTGGTAGATGCTTGGAATATTCTCAGAATATTTAGTTCTATATTCGCTTCAAAAATTAATAATTAAATTAAAATAAAATAAAATAAATATTTAAGGGAGCTCCCATACAACATACGTGATTTTTTGCAGTTTTTTTCTTCTTTGTGTTCAATGTTGTATAGATAACGAAGGGTTCCGCTTCGTGCGCGAGTCCGACTCGCACTTGGCCGGTTTTATTCTACTCGTTTTGTAAACTCTCGTCTTTACAGAATAAGCCCCTGGGACAGGTAATTGTGTTATGTGGAAGTTATTTATTGTTACTTAAATTTTAATAAGCGCAACTTACTGGTTCCCCATTCCCTTGTTGTCCAGGCGCCAATCCCCGTAAGTAGAAAATAGGTAGCTACTTTGTAATGATGTGACGGTACTTCCCCCAATCACAGGATTTGAAAATCCTGTGATTGGGGGAAGTACCGTCACAGGTACCGTCAACTACATATGACCGTTTTTGAATAGCGGTGATTGGCAAGTATATGACCGTTTTTTTTTGAGTAATAAGACGGTCATATACCTACCTGCCAACCACAGAGATTTCAAATCTCATCTCATAAGCAGCAAAGGTAGCTAACTTACTTTATACTTACGGAGATTGGCGCCTGGAAAACAAGGGAATGGGGCAGCTTTTATTTGCGGGAACAAACAATTGTTCTTTAGTTATACCACATTTTTCGCTCGCTCGTTTTTTATTTCTATCTCGAGCTGTTTTTTCTCCGACACAAAGGAGGTACAATTAATAAGTAGAAGCAGAAGAACTAACCGACGAGGCATAATAAACAGCTCGTGAACCTTAACACCTACAATTTGCAGTGTAAGACAGTAACAAACTTTTTGCTTTGCATGTCTCTATTTTTGGGAGAGATAAAATGTTGTTTTTTGAAACTGTTTTTGATGAAACGATTTTCGGGTTTTGCCTTATTTCAATGACACAATATTGTAGTAAATATAATCTCGTGCATATAAATATTGCAAAAACCCAATTTAACTCTTAACACTGACTATCTATCGTATTTATTCGCTGCCGCGGAAGTCGAGTACTTGAGAAATGTATCCCATTTCGCGTACAAACAACTACTAAGTGGAAAAGTAAAGTAAAAGTAAGAGAAATAACGTTATCATTTTCTATAAGTCGGTGGGCTATGTTACACCACTATTCGGCACTCGAGTGAGAGTGGATTTTTCCTATAACTAAACTAATAAAGTTGATCAAAGCAGTTCTTAAACTGGAAAGATTAGAGTTAACTCCTGAACTGCCCTCGCGGAATGGAACGTATAGGTGGCCCATACTAAGTTGGACACAGATCTGTGTCGCGGCAGACGAGTGGTTAATACAAGTTGACAACCAAGGAATCCGAGTTTTACCATCTTTGGGACTACATACTTAAAAATTGTACTTAGGGGCCGTTCAAGTATTACATTTACGTAAGCAGATTTATTACAATTATGTTCCCTCGTCCCACTTAAGTATGCTTTTTTTAAGTACTGTTTTTTTTTATTCAGGTGCAGCAGTTATGTGTAGAAATAAGAAATAGGCAGTATAGAGAAATTTAACGCACATAATATTTCTACCTTTAACATAACTTTCACATTCACACAATTAACATAATTTTTGGTAAAACTTGGATTTGTCTATTTGAAACTACATCGCGCAAATTTTGTGGAAAATCCGAAGAATAAAAAAATATATATACCTACTGCTAACGTTGTCACTATCCAGACCCCCATGTCAAAAAAAATATAAGCGAAGCAAAACCCCGTCCCCCGCCCCCTATACTGCTTACGTAATACGCGAATGGCCCCTTAGTCAAAATTAATTAGGTATTACAAGAATTTGAAATAAAACATACAAAATTATTATGTTCATCAGTGTAATCTTCAAAATCTTCCTACTGATACACACATATGCAATTCATTACTTGCAAGAAGACAAAACGAAATCAATTCGTCACAGGCCTAAATTACAATTTAAAGTGAAAAAAAAAACTTGGATAAATACCTGAAATCACTCCGCGTTGGATATTGAGTACCGGCTAACAGAAGAGCCTAGGTCAACATTATTCAATGTGGAGGTAGCTTAGTTAACAAGTAGTTACCGCCTAAATAACAGAAGGTCCATTGTAGTGTGTACATGCAACATTATCATCTATTTGGAATCATATAAGCTAACAATTAAATGCCTTAACATTATGCGCGATTACAGGTCTAGGTCACCTCGAAACCGGGGCCAGTGTGCTGGATTTTCCTCCGACTTGGTTTTTGCTTAAATCAAAGGTACCTTCGAGTGAGTGGCGTCGGGTCTGCACGGTGTATCCTCTGTGGGCTGCCAACTGAAAAGTCCATAACAGGAGGCTAATAATGGTCACCTATCTGAGTTTACCAGGAAGTGGAATAACTATGAGTACGAACGAGAAGGTTCACTGTTTTTTGAGTTCACTCGTAGTTATACTTTTAACGGGTCTAAACGGGTATAGACCTGTTAAATGTTTAACTTTGTATGAGCATCGCGAGTCATTAAAAAATACTATCACTCGTAGTTGTTTCAGTTCCAAATAGGGATAGAGAATGTTGACAATTTTATATTATCAACATCAATAAGCAGCAAGTTTTTTTGTTGAATAATTTGTTCATGGTACGATTGATTAAATAATTCGGACGTTGCGACACCGCAGATCCGAAGCAAATGTTAAAGTCATACATTCAATATTAGATAAAGAGATCTTAGTACAGAATGGCATTGAAGAAACCAAAAACATGGCGTCCAGAGTCTAGTAATGAATGGAAAAATGTTATTCACAACGAGCAAATGTGTCGCAACGTATACAAAACTTGCTGCTACGCAAACAACAATGGGTAGGTACCTGGAAACACACAGTCGATGTCATTCGTCTCCTGACAATTCCGAGAAGATTCCTAATACGGGAGTGGATGTGCCACCAATGAACATCAGGGTTCCTCTCTGTTTTTCGCTGCTTCTTGGATAAACAAATGACAGTAGAAAAAAATGAGGATGGTTCGAATTTTGAAATCGAATCGTGTCGCATTTGTTTCTCTTATTTAATTTTGTGTTGGTAGTTTATGCTGTACAGATTCCTAAATTAACTTAAGTTTTAATATGAACGGTTGATTCGGATTGCCCTAGCGGTGGCCCTAACAAATACCTGTCGCAGCTTACGCGTACGGCACTCGACAACGACGAGGCGAGGATGAACAAAGAGCAATAATAAAACATTATTGTCGACTTAGGAATACCTCGGAAACGACGGCGGGCGGAGCTCCTAACAATGCCTGCTTTACTTCGAGGTCAGCCAGTCAAAATACCAATCAAATACCTGCCAAGTCCGTCGGCGAGACGACAATTCTACTGAATCGACATGGGCAATACGCCGCGTACTTATTTTGGTACTACACATTAGAGCTGTAAAATAATAGTGTTCACTTTATTACTTGTCATCGTATCAGGGAGTTATGGGTTGTTTTGAATTGGTTACGCGTTTGAGACGGAGCCTAAATCAGGGCGAAGTGGTTAGGATGTGTGAGTGAGGAGTCTACAGGGTGTGGAAAGGAATCGCCGGCCGTTCTCTGCGCCAAGGCTAGTTAGCGTGTGGGACGACTGAGAGGTACTTACCGGGTTCAGGCGCTATTGTGATACCTCAGAGAATCGCTAGTGGCGCTCGCGCTCGCGAGACCGCCGTCGCGATCGCTCGTTGGAAGATCCTGGTGGACATATCAAGCTTTTTAAGTTTGTGGTATCCAAGAGCAGCTGTGCTACTTCCAAAAAATTTGAAAACCATGATACAGCCTTTCGGGATCTACAGGCTTTCGATGTGACAACAATACACAACGGTTTTCAATGGGGAACTTGCGTCTAACTCATATTGGAGTGAAATTGCTTTTATACTATAGAAAACATATAAAACTATTGTGAAAATAAAAAAAATTAAACGTTAAAAATATTTTTTCAGGGTTTTTGGGATCACAAAAAATGCGAAAAATACATTGAATTCTAAACGTTTTCTTATAAGGGTGTACATGCATAAGATATTATTTTACGATACAACTCAAATATTGATAAACGCTTCATACATTATAAGGCGTTCATCAATATTGCGTGTGACGTCATACCTTGAGACTACATTGACTTTTCAACAGGTTATATTATAAAAAGTATTAGTCGTAACGAAAAAAAATTACCACATTTATTTACCCTTTCACATGACCTCTCCAGATTTAATAAAAGATTTTTTCTCCGTATAATGAAGAACTTGCACAAAAAAATCCTCCTGCTAAGTTGTGGGTAGTTTCGTAAGTTCATTGTATTCAAGACATGCAATTTCACAGAAAAAAAAACGAAATCAAAATTATCTCTCCCCCAATCTCTCGTAAACTGACAAGTTGCTAACGGACTGTTGAATATTGTTAGTTTGGATGCACTTTGGCCAACTGAGAGCTGATCTGAGCCAATCAGATTTTTAATGTACGGAAAACCAGGGGGGTAACATGTCTGCATTTTTTTCGTATCTTTCAATGAAATTGAATGATGTTTGCAGGGACTCGCAAAAGAAATGCTCCCAACGGGCATTGCCCTAGAAAAATTAGTTCGGTTTTTTTTTCTAGAAAATAGGCCATGTTGTGGAGAGCCTGGGCTGAATATTTCGATTTGGGCTCCTTTAATTAATTTTTAAAGCAAGAAAAGAAGCAGAGTCTGCAAAACGGAGTTACGTCTTGCACAGAAGCACGTCATCAACTGAGATCCTACGCGCTGTCAGTTTCCAGTGATAACAAGAATAAGAACATTGACAAGAACTCTTAAAAAAAAAACTAAACTAAAAAGACTCCTAATCTATATAAGCGTAAAAGACGTATTATAACTGTTTATTTACTGAATATCGAGATATCAATATCTTCGCGTTTTCTGTTCAAAAATATTAAACCCAATTTAATTTACGTGTGAAACGAACGCTAGAAGTCGAATTAGTCACACACTTATTCACACAAATACAAGAAATCAGTGAATATCATTAGTTTATAATTTTAGCATCACATTTACTGACCTTATATCTTTAAAATTAAGTATCATTTGTAACTATCGTCACTATTTAGTGCAATGCCCATTGAGGTTTTTCATCGGATAAAGTTTTTTTCATCGGATAAAATACTTTCGGCGACTCACGTCTCTCCCTCCGGTGGCGACGGTCGCGCTCGCGCTCGCGGTCGCGCTCCTCGTGCCGTCCCGACCTGTGGACCGACGGAACACGGCGTTAAGGCGATCTCAGACGATTCATATCATATCATATCATCAGCCACTTGACGCTTACTGCAGGGCAGAGGCCTGCCTCGTGGTTTTCATAACCATGAGGGACGATTCACTCGGATCAATTATGAGCATTCACTCGAGTCATCGTTAATTATTTTGTTTTATTCCTCGATAACACGACATGGTGACATTACTGACGGTGAACAATTATTGTAATCCCATACAGACAAATAAAAAAACATTGCATCTCAGACGATTCACTCGGATCAATTATAACATTCGCTCGAGTCATCGTTAATTTTGTTTTATTCCTCGATAACACGACATGGTGACAATACTGACAGTGAACATTTATGTTAACACCACACAGGCAAATGAAAAATAACATTGCATCTCGATCACACATATTGCCGTCGACACACGTATTCGACGTTCATTCTGTGTACTTTTGCTCTGAGGCGCGTATGTTCGTGTCGTGCGCAAGTGCTGCTGCTCAATGAGTGAACAGAGGGAATGAACTCACCGATGCCGGTCACTTTTGTCGCGCTCCTTGTCTCCGTTTTCGCTGCGATCCCGCTCCCGCTCGCCCCGGTCGCACTTGCCATCCTTGTTTATCTCCAATACACTTAACTGCTGCCACTTAGTGAGAAAATAGAGAAATTGGACTCACCGATGCCTGTCACTTCTGTCGCGCTCCTTGTCCCCCTTCTCGCTTCGCTCCCTCTCCCTGTCGCCCTTGCCTTCCTTGTCCCCCTTCTCGCTTCGCTCCCTCTCCCTGTCGCCCTTGCCTTCCTTGTCCCCCTTCTCGCTTCGCTCCCTCTCCCTGTCGACCTTGCCTTCCTTGTCCCCCTTCTCGCTCCGCTCCCGCTCTCTCTCGCCCCTGTCGCTCTTGCCGTCCTTGTCTCTTTCCATGCGCTCCCGATCGCGCCGATCAGAGCCGAGCCCGCCGCCGCGGCTGCTTCGCTCGCGTTCGCGATCCTCGCGTCGTTTGCGCTCTTTTTCTTGCATTTCCTTTTCGCGCGACTCGATCATCTCTTCATAGGCTTGGCGGAGTTTGAAGTAGCTGTGGAAGTGTGAGGGGCGACTTTTAATTTTAACAAAACAAAAGCTACGGGTCAGTAAACACTGATTCGAAAAAGAGGCCTCCATTAAAATGTAATACCAATCTAGACCAATCATAATAAAAATAGAAATGCTTGTGAATGCTTGTGCTCTCACAAGAGACTGTTTGATTCTTGCTAGTATTGTAGTTATATCTAAAGTATTTGAGGTTCGTTTTAGTTTGTATCATTGCGACCGCACGTAGCCAGCCCATTTTAAAGTGCATAGACATGAATCTAGGTAGCCGCATAGGTGCCAGGCACTTATGTCGGGCACGCAAAGTAAGTGTGCTTGCGTTCTCCGGTTTATAAAGAGCACAGCGACTGACCCGACATGCTGCTTGCCGGACAAATGATCGTCGATACGTTGCTGCGCATCGCCAACAATGAGGAACGCGCCGCACACCGGGCAAACCTCCATCTGCTTCTCCTGTGCCGCTGCCATCTCCGCTGTTATCGACCAGTGGCTGTGGATAATATATTATCAACTTTGAACAAAATCACCAGCCAGGTGAGCCAACGACATTGTGAACGCGGCTGGGAAACATGGGACGAGACTAGCAAAGGACTGGATTGGATGGCGTGAAAGAGAAGAGGTCTAAGGCTCTATGGGCTCTGTGCATGGGCTGATTAGATAGATAGATAGATCATCATCATATCACTCCATCCTAAGCAAATGGTGGCTAATCTTGTGCAAAGCTTACCACTTCTTGTCAGCTCAGCAGAGAGCCTGGTATCACTAGTATTGAGAAGGTTTTTAATTGATTTTCAACTTGAGTATGGGACTCAAAAAGTTAGGCTTGTTAATCAAAATTCAAAAAGAAAGGAAAAATTCCGGCTTGAGGTAGGATTTCAACTTGCGCCTCTAGCATACCGTGCCAGCACTCTTGACCACTTAGCCATTCGGATTTCACCTCAATTCTGTGAAAATTCTCTTTCTATGCTTGTCACAAAGCTTAACTAATGTTGGCTTCACATACAACATTTTAACTGATGTCGAGTGTCATCTGTTGGCATTATTGGCTACATCTCAATATGCTGTCTATCTCAAGTGCTGCAAATAGTTAAAATAGACATAACCAACTTCTGGAGGGGGGAGTAGGTGGAGCAGCCAGTCCTGGATTAGCCTATAAGCAAATCAAGCATTTGCTTAGTCCATCACATGATGGTGGCACCATACCGACAGTTTTTTTTCTCACATGGTTTAGTGCCGTTATAGCGCGAAAATAATATTGTACCTACACAGTGCACAACTCATACAAGGTAGGTACAGTGAGTGAGATGCTTCTCAACAAATATATTTTGAAAAGGTAGATAATTAGACGATAAACAAATTTTCTTTTAATTAATACTGGTTTACCAGTTGATACCTCTTATCTTACCATTGTCTAACTTAGAGCTCCCAAATGTTGACATTAAACGCAAATCACATACGTAAATTCAATTTCTGCCTATAGAAAGAGCTATAGAAATGATAAATATGAAAAAGAGAAAAAAACTTAAATGAATTGGTAAGAAATAAGACAAACATGATCGACTGCGCCAAATTTATGCAAAAACAAAAATGGAGATGGGCTGGACTCATTATGAGAATGATAGATGGACAAAAATGTAATGAAATGGTATCCAAAAGATGGGAAAAGAAGCATCGGAAGACCAAATAGAAGATGAATAGAGGATATAATAAAAGAAGCAGGAGACTTGATCGGGGAAAACTATCAACAGAAGAGAATGGGAATACTGGGGGAGGACTTTGCTCAGAAATGGGCAGCCACTTGAATAAAAAATTAACAAAACTGTAAAATATCATTAATAAATTATCAAATCATAATCTAAATAATTATGAAGACTGAGGAGTATAATTTGCCATTCTGCTTAGCGTTTGTGGACTATGAGAAAGCCTTCGATTCGATCGAGGCATGGGCAGTGCTCGAGTCTCTCCAGCGTTGCCGTATTGACTATCGCTATATCGAGTTGCTGAAGTGCTTGTACAACAGCGCCACCATGTCGGTGCGAGTACAGGAGCAGAATTCCCAGGCAATTCCATTGAGAAGAGGCGTGAGACAGAGATACGTTATCTCTCCGAAACTGTTCACGAACGCACTGGAAGATGCCTTCAAGCTTCTGGAATGGCAGGGACGCGGCATCAATATCAATGGCGAGTACATCACGCACCTTCGATTTGCCGACGATATAGTAGTCATGGCAGAAACGATGGAAGACCTCGGCATAATGCTCGAAGACCTCAGTCGAGTTTCCCAACGTGTGGGCCTTAAAATGAACATGGACAAAACGAAGGTCATGTCGAACGCCCGTGTTGTGCCCACCCCAATAACATTGAGGAACACGACTCTCGAAGTTGTAGACGAATACGTCTACTTAGGACAAACAGTCCAACTAGGCCGGTCCAACTTCATGAAAGAGGTCAATCGTCGAATCCAACTCGGCTGGGCAGCATTCGGGAAACTTAGAAAAGTCTTTTCGTCTAATATACGAGTACCTCAATCGCTCAAGACAAAATTATACAACCAGTGTGTTACCAGTGATGACTTATGGCACTGAAACGTGGTCTCTCACTATGGGCCTCATAAGAAGGCTCAAGGTCATGCAACGAGCTATGGAAAGGGCTATGCTCGGAATTTCTCTACGAGATCGAATCAGAAATGATGAGATCCGTAGACGAACGAAAGTCGTCGACATAGCCCAGCAGATTAGTAAGTTAAGTGGCAGTGGGCGGGGCACATAGCACGCAGAACTGATGGCCGATGGGGCCGAAAAGTTCTCGAATGGAGACCACATATCGGCAAGCGCAGCGTAGCACGACCAGCCACAAGATGGACAGATGACCTCATCCAAGTGGCAGGAAGGCGCTGGATGCAGGCCTCTTCCAACCGGTCTTTTTGGAAATCCATGGAGGAGGCCTATGTCCAGCAGTGGACCTCTTGTGGCTGAATGATGATGATAATGATGATGATGAATCTAAATATAAAATGTTAAGTTCAGTTTTGAAATTGGAAAATATATATTTTTTTATTTTATCAGGGGAGCACAAGGAAACAATTGTTCCATATCAATTATTGATAATAATATAAAGGTTTTCAGGTTATCAATTCCTTATGCCACTCTATTTATAACACAAAGAACTACTTAAAGAATAATTGCTAGACTTCTTACAGACTAGAACATACCTGTTCTCTTGCTGTTTGATCAGTGAATCTTTTTCCTCTTTGAGACGGTCGCAAAGCTTCATCAGGCCCTGTGCTTGCTCGACGTCCCCTCTCGTTCCAGCTTCTTCAGCTTCTCGCATCAGAGAGAGTACTTTCTCTGACAGTAGCTTCACTTGTTCCTGGTTTTTTTCTGTCTGGGCTTGTGTCATCGCTGGGCCCTCCGGTTTAGAGTTCATCAAGTCTAGGCGCTGTTTGCCTTTTTGGATCTTTCCTGGAAAATTTTCAGGTGAAGATTTTCATACAATTCGACACTGTAGACAGGTTTAATTCTTTTAATACAGTGTTACCAAATTTTTTTTTTTATTTGGACTAAGTGCTATTTGAAATTCATTTTGAACAGAAACAGCAAACACTGAAATAATAATTGTATAATTACTATTATTATTGTTTTTTTTTGCAATATAACAATAAATTCAATTAAAAAAAAATTTACCTGTATCTGATTAATTTGTAATTTAGTTCGAAGGTAATCAGATTCAAATCCATGACTGTATTTCATAAAACTACAATTAATATTTTATTACGCCACTTTGATTATTATTATTACTTATTTATTTAAATTGCATATCATTAAAGTGAAAAGCAATGCATTAAACAATTCATACATATGAAGTATATATGCAAGTATTTTAAACAATTCATTCTTTAATTCACAATAAGATCACAGAAAAATAATAAGAACATTGAATTGGACAAAAACAAGAGCAGTAAATCAAGTAATTCCATAATAAGGATGTCCTTTCATTCATCATGTTCACAATATTTCAAACATTCCTCAGCTACACTTCTGCCTGTCAGCAAATGGATCACACTCTGATGGTGACTTCAAGAGGCCGTTGAGGGACGAGAGCACCCATGTGAGTGGAGAATGACTGTGGGAGACTGTCCAGCGGCACACTCAAGTCTTCCTACTTATTAATATGTGGGTTAATTGGCTATGCAATGTATGAATTGTCATAGTAATCTATCAATTGCAGTTCTATGAAATGGGGCCCTGGGCCACAAGTGAATCTGGACTTAATAATGTGTAGATAGATACATCAAATAACTCTTTAAGATTACAAAGTTTTAGTTCGAGAATTTAGGAACTTCTTGTAACATAATTTATTAGAACAATATACCCAGTTTATACACTTACGTTCAACATCGTTGATCATGTGTCGACAGAACCGAAGAAACTCTTCCACATACTGTGATTTCTTGTACGACATGTCTGCTTTCTCAAAGAGGTCTTTGACTTCATCATCATGGACTTTAGAGCAGACCCCAAGGTCGGCCCGTGTGTTCACAAACAAGTCATGTGGGCAAAACTTCACCATGTAGTATTTGCAGTACTGTGTTATAAAACAAAATTCACATTATCTTTCTATGGAGATGGGTTTTGGGTTCGTGACGTTTCTAAATTTTTTTCTTATTTTAAATACATAGTGCATTTGGACCTCCTAATAACGTAACTGGTTTGTCTCCAGACCGGACATTATAGTAAACAGCAGATATCAGCAAGACTACTCTGTGCTAGTGTATTGGTGTTCAAGGCTATCAAAATTCGTCCGAGCGTATTAAAGCAGGGTCATTGACCATGCTGTTTTAGATATAATTTCTAGCATTTTGTAACCAATAATTGGCTTGAAAAACCATGTTGAGTTTTTAAGGTTTAACAAGGGAGGGGTAGCAGGTTGAGTGACGGCTAATCCTACGATGTATGACAATATTGTAATGTTTACCTCGGGATCTTCCCAGTTAGGTTTCCTAATTTTTTCATTTGGGTTTACGTTGCGATGCCTGCCCATCAACTCGTCGAGTAGCTGAGCCGCTGCGAGCACCGCCATTTTCAATAAACAGTGAGCACTTTCTTAGAATAATTGTCAACAATCAATACTTTTCACACGGAAAACACCAAAATTCAATGACTAATTCCATGCAAAATCCGAAGTTCTCAACAAAACATCTCAGTAAGCAGCCATTATTGCGTGCGAATTGCGATGCGATCAGTGTTGCCAACTCAGTAACTACAAAATATGCTAGATCAACGTCGAAAATAAGCCAAAAATATGCCAACTCTCTGTTAAATATGCTAAATTAAAATGCCAACGTATGAATTTAAATGTTTATTCATTTAAATGTTTCATAATCTAATTCCCATATAATGTTATGCGGAATAATAGGATATCAGTCAAACAAAATATCAATGTTCTTGTCATCATCAGTAACATCAACAGTTGCAGCTGCTGTTGAAGGTTGAGATCTATCGTAAGTGTCTTTGCTACCAATACAGCTCAGAACACTGTCTGGCACTTCGTAGGAATAACAGCACTTCCCTACTATCTTGAGTCCAAATCTTATATACAAAATCAAATGAGTTTGGTTAAAACAAAGCTCAGAAATCGATTGACAGTGAAAATGCTCAACACTATTTTGTAAGCGATCATTAAGTAAGAGACTGTTCTCCTGATCTCATAAATCTGTCACAATTTCGTTTTCAACGGGCTGCAACCATCTTTAAAATCTTTTATCTACACTAATGTTGTAACATTCTACTTATGTTTTCAATACTTGACTTATAATTACTACTGTTATAGCGCAGACAACAAAACACTCAATTTAAGCAATTTCACATGATGGTATAATATTCACATCGATATCGTAAAATCTCATTATAACATCAATAAAACGCGACCAACTTGATTGCAG
Source organism: Yponomeuta evonymella (assembly GCA_963969515.1). NCBI lineage: Eukaryota > Metazoa > Arthropoda > Insecta > Lepidoptera > Yponomeutidae > Yponomeuta > Yponomeuta evonymella. The sequence continues at coordinate 6,726,845 of OZ018354.1, forward strand.
GGCCAATCAGGTTGGTCGCGTTTTATTGAAGCGCGCAGCTGCGCTCTCATTGGTTAAATTTTAATGGCGGCAAAATCACTGTGATTATACACGTACGCGTGAATTTAATTTTTAATTGCATTAGTGAAGATAAAGTAGTGTATGCAACTGCATATAACAAGGGTATTAAAACACTCGTTACTATTATGAAACTCGCTGCGCTCGTTTCATAAACTCACACTCTTGTTTTAATACCCTTCATTATATGACAGTTGCATAAACTACTATTATTTGCTTCCAATCAATGTTGATTATACTTAGGCGGTATTATTTTTTGTGATAAAACTCAAAATGAAAAAGAAATTGGTAAATCGCACGGAATATCAGACGTAAGTGAGTCGGTAACGAACGAATAGACGACGATACGAATCCACAATGTACTTTCCATAACATAGACAATCAAAACAAAATAAACTGCTTCGATTGTCTATGACGCGGCACTAGGGAATCCCACTTAGAACAATATTCGCCGAATGAAAATATTAGTGATGGGCCGTACAGTTACGTTCGGAAACATGTTATCGCTCACGTTATTTGTGTAGGATAAAAAATGCTAAAAAATTATACTATATGCTAAAAGCCAAATAAATATGCTAAACATAGCGAAAATATGCCAAATTTAGCATAAAATATGCCAAATTGGCAACACTGGATGCGATCAGGGTGACCATCTCAAAAAACGAGAATCTGCCACACATTGTCTAAAAATCTGCCAAAATCTGCCAAACATAAGGCCAAAATATGCCTTGTTTGTTATATCGCTTTCAAGGAGAAGGAAAAAATAAAAGAAACAATACACTATGTACATACAAGAAAAATATTTAATACAGGGACACAAAATGTACAACTTAACAATTTTAACACTAAAATTAACAATTAATCTACGTTTGCCTCAAAATTTTCATTTTCATTTTCTATATACATTGATTTTGAAGACATTTTTAATAAAAAAAAATAAACTGTTTATTTTATAAAGATGAACAATAACATGCCAGTCTTAACTGCTAATCTTAAACTAGAAAGATTTTATGAGTTAAGGAGTCTAGTAAACAATACAATCTTAATGCTATTAATTAAAATTATTTAATAATTATTATTTATTACTAGTGTATGAAGTTGCCCTCTTAATTTTAACATATATTTTTTTATGATGTTCCTGACTTGTCTACTCGTTTTACCTTCTAATGAGTTAAACTGCGGGTATTTTTGCAATAATACCACCTTGTTCTCCAAACATAACGTTAGTAGTGTCAGCACCAAAGCCAATAGCATCTTTAATACTAAGGTTAGCATTAGTTAAAGCCCCGGAAAGTGCATCAAATAATGACTGTGCATCAGCCCCTTGCAAGTCAACCAAAGTCAAAAATTTTGTTTTTACTTCGAGATTTTTTTCAGAGTAATATTTCGTTACCACTGCAAGCGTCGATGTAGATGAAACATCTGTGGTCTCATCGATAATCAAGGAAAACATTGGTGTACCTCTTTTAATATTTTCACACGATTTTAAATCAGCAAGCATCTCTGCTTCTAGATTGGGCTTCAACACGTTATACGTTACCGCTGCTGCTTTAGTTCTCTTGCAGGAAAATGATTTGGTGATTTCAGAAAAAAGCTTTTTGAAATTATTTCGCTCAAATGGTCCATTTGACGAAATGGTAAATTGTGTTCCACCAGCATAGCACAAAAATTTATTTCTGCTTTCTTCACTTCCTCTTCTAATGGAGCCTTCTTGAAAAACTGCTGCACCTGAAAAAGATTAATACGATATTTAAAAAAATAACTTCAACTTAAGCTGATAAGTTGTTGACAATATTTAATTTTGTCTTTGCAAAGTACCTAATAATTACTTACCGACGATTGGCCACTATACCCAATCATGTTCTTTTTATGTTTCTGGGATGTTGCGTGTTCTTTTAGAGAAGACAATCTGGTTACTAATATACAGTTGCAAGCTTTAGAGAATGCAACGTCCTGGTCATCCTTAGCACTTGCAATCCAGGGAGAAAGCAAGGGATCTTGCTCCCACTCCGATCGATAGGAACGCTCGTATTTCCTTTTCATAATGAATGTATTGTTTCACAATCAAAATCTCACTCAACCAACGAACATAAGCACGCGCCGAAAGAGAATGGCATAAAAAAGAAATAAATAAACAAGAGTTCTTGTGGAACTCAATGGAATGTATTAGGAATATGTATACTATTCCAAGTGTATTAAGGTTCATAATCATGTGACGTACCTGAGTAATAAACAGAATATGTCGGGAATCCCCGAACAATCTGAGCTTGAACTTGGATTGCCAGTTCAGAGAAATATTTTTGCCAAATATACTTTTGTTAAGAATTCAAAATAATTGAATAACGATGTCATAGCGAATAAATTGAACATAAAAACTTATTTTAGGTACAGATTTTCTTAGTATCCTCCAAATCTGCCAAAATCTGCCACTTTTGCAATTCGTCAGCAACATCTGCCACAGCTAAAATTTTGGAGCCAAATCTGCCAAAATGGCAGAAATCTGCTACAAATGGTCACCCTGGATGCGATGTGAATCCAGTGTGACCATCTCAAAAGTGGAGAATCTGCCACACACTGGGCCAAAAATCTGCTAAAATCTGCCAAACACGACGCCAAAAAATGCGAAAAATAGGCCTTCAAGGAAACGAAAACAATCAAATATATTATGTAAATGCTTTAATCAACATTCTTTAATAAAAAAAATACAATAAGTATCTAAAGTTATCACAGATTGATTGAAATAACTTAATGGACCTGAAAACTGCAGCATCTGCTTGAAGTAATAAACTAATTAGATCAGTACCTACCTATCACAATCACATCACAGACGTTACGGGAAAAAACAATTTACAATCTAAACTTTTTTTACTTCCTGGTTACTCAACCATGTATGAGTAACCAGGAAGTAAAAAAGTTTTCACACCTCCTGCTCGACAATGCCTTATTACGTACCGTCAAATATCATCGTAAAGCATGGCCTTGTCTCTCGAGGGCAATAATAATGAAGAATTTCCCTAGGGAATAAAGTGATTTGAATTTAGAATGTCAAAATTCGCATGAAAACTATGGAGAAGCCCCGCATTGCAATTCGAAATTCGAATTGTTGTTCGAAACTTACCTCTTTTTTTTCTTTTTTTTCTGAAATACTGTGTCCTGTGACCGCGCGAAACACCAACAAAAAAAAGAAAAAAAGGCGCGAATTGCAAATACTAATTTAAAAGTTATATTCAATTTAAGTTGCTAAGCCGTAAAAGAGTGTGGACTTTATATTTAATTTCAGGTTTTAATACATATTTTCAACTTATGCAGCCCTGTCTTTTTATTGTCTCCCAGATGGTGTGAAAAGTAGAGTATTCACCTCTGGAATAAAACATGTCTTAGTCTCGGGCGGTATGAACCCCTCGCTTCACTCAGGACTCTACATAACTCCCTCGCTTCGCTCAGGAGTTAAAATTTAACTCCCTCGCTGCGCTCGCGAGTTAACTCGGAGTCCTTCGCTCCGCTCAGGGTTCAATATGCCGCCCATGACATAATACATGGTTTTATTCCCTTAGTACATAATCTACTATTAGATTGCCTTCCAGCTACGCAATGTGTTCATAGGTCGAACAATGAATGTGAATGTGGTGTAGAGTCAACCTCACATGTATATTCTCATTGAAAACAGAATAGAGTGGAACCCTCAACAAAAGTTCTAGTCGCACCTGCCCCTATATTACGCTCACCAAATCCTGAGCGATTCCAATCGTTTAACTGTCAAATTAGTACGGAATTTGACAGTTAGACGATTGGAATCGCTCAGGATTTGGTGAGCGTACGTAATTAGGCCACTGATCAGTATTATTTGAAAGCAGTCTACGTGTCATTTGTGGCATCATCAGACTATCTGACAGGAGATGAGGGATACATTATCTATTCTGTATTGATAATTACAATACGATAAGTAAGCCCGTGTGGCGCCGGATTAAGAATAGCGTCACTCCATTTCCTTCCGTGGATGTCGTAGAAGGCGACTAAGGAAATCCATTACCAGGAGACGGGCAGCAGCGTCTTCCTGAGATTCCAACCGCATATTGCGATCGCCAACCCGCCTGCCAAGCGTGGCGATTATGGCAAAACCCTTCATGGTTTAAGAAAACTACGAAGCTGTCTGCTGTACTCTGTCACAGAGTAGGAGGTACTCTGTGACAAAAATAAAAAAAAGTAAGCTGTCAATAAGCCTTGCATCTGTATGATCTGTGCCTTGCTTAGAGTAGGTTGAACAGAAGATTTCGTAAACAAAATTATGAATTCCTCATAAAAATTGTAATTTGTTTTCTACACTTCAGTAGTGGAAGTATTTACTTTACTGAATGTTAAATCTTACATTTAAGCGGTGGAATTTTTTCTGGCTCCAATGGGTGGATTATTTGGTAAACACAAGAAGCCAGTCAGCAGGGTGACTGAACAAGACAAGGCTGTGCTGCAGCTAAAACAGCAGAGGGATAAGCTCAAGCAATACCAAAAGAAGATAGAACTCAACCTTGAGAGGGATCGGCAACTAGCAAAGAAACTCCTCGATGAAGGTAAAAGAGACCGGGCGAAACTTTTGCTGAGGAAGAAAAGGTATCAAGAGCAACTGCTGCAAAATACGGATGCGCAATTAGAAAACTTAGAAAAACTTACTCATGACATCGAATTCGCCCAGATAGAAGTCCAGGTAATAAATTCATTTGTTCAGCATTTATTTGGATTCCAAAAGGGTGTACCTTTTGGAATCCAAAAAAAACAAACGGCGCATTTGGCTAACAAATAATAAAAAACTGGCTAAGTGCGAGTCGGAGTCGCGCACCGAGGGTTCCGTACTCGCCCTTGGCCGTTTTTTACTATTTGTCTTTAGAATATACTCGTATAATAAGTCCTCAATCACACCAAGTTTGATGCCTGTATGTAATTCCGTTTTTACGGTAGAGCATAAACAAAACGACAGCAAAAAAACAAGTTGTTGTATGGAGACCCTCCTTATTTTTTAAATATTATTTGTTGGTAATCCACAGTAATATCACATATTCTGTAAAAATTTCAACTAGCTACCTGTTACAGTTCTAAAGAGCCCTTTAAAGAACAAAAGTCGGATGGACAGACAGACAGACAGACAGCAGAGGTAAAGTAATAGGGTCCCGTATGGCACCCTTCGGGTACAGAACCCTAAAAACCTTTTTAAAATCTTTAAACTCTCCCCTCCTATTTTTACTTTGTTCCATTAAGGCTGTTTTTACGTGGAGCATACTGTCTCGCTTGCACAAATTAACATTTTTTAATAATGTAATAAATAGTATGAGTAAACTTTTGAAAATGTGGTTCAGAGGGTTTGATGCATAATTAAATCACTGACATTTTAAATATATTTTTGTTTTCCTAAGAGAGCTGGAGGAGGCCTATGCCAAAAGGCACGCCAAGTTGCGAGACATACTATGAATTAACCAAAACTTGTGCAAAACTTTGAATTGTGATTCTTGTAGCAATTTCGGAATAAAAGGGCTTATTATTTATAAGTTTTTAACAAAGTTTTTAATAAGAAGTTGTTTCCAAAACTATTTATTTTGGAATCAAATTTTTTCAATCAAAAACTTAGGACAGATATACGCCTTGAATACTTGCAAATTTATTAAAAAGTCTTTTCTCAAATTATTAATATTGGAATCAAATTTTCTCAATCAAAAACTTAGGACAGATATATGCCTTGAATATTCACAATTTTATTATCTATGAAACCCTCAGACCACAAAAGGATACTCATTTTGTTGCAATCACAAAAAAATTATAAATTGTGCGAGCGAGACAGCAGGCTTACCTTGTTTTTGCTGTCGTAAAAACGATTATATAAACTAGTGTCAAAGCTGGTGATAATAGCAACAAATAATAAAAATCTTTCAAGTGTAAGTTTGATAAGCCGCCTAAGGGTACTGAATTGAATGTTATTATAATTATCCATGTATTTATGATGAAACTGAACCTTTGTTGCACATGTCCAAATTGTACTTGACTGGTTTTTTATAAATTGTCTTAATTATTGCTTGAAATGGACCAATGTCATTGTTTATAATATACTTTATTGCACACGAAACACTGAACAGGACATGCAAAAAAAATAGCATTCATATTCACTTATAGCAGTCAGGTTGTACATAGGATGGTATCATTACATTACTTGGATCATCCATGATGCCTCTAGGGCATGGCAATATTAGCATGTACAAAGGTGAGCTTATCTCTGTAAGAGATTTCATACTAAGCTAACCCAAATTACTTTTGTAGGTGATTGATGGCTTGAAGACGGGCAATGAAGCATTGAAAAAGGTCCATGACGTTCTAAGCATTGATGAAATCGAGCAAATACTGGATGAAACCAAAGAGGGCATTGAGAAACAGAGAGAGATTGATGCTGTCATCTCTGGTGAGCTGACTCAAGAGGATGAAGATGCCGTGGAAGCAGAGCTCGAAGCCATTCTGGGTGTTGACACCCAGGAGGAGCTTCCAGAAGTGCCTACGGACCAGCTGCCGGAGATCCCTGAACAAGTGGCCGAGAAGCCAAAGAAGGTTCGGGAAGGTCGACAAAAAGTTGCCATTGAAGCCTAATCAAAAAAATGTGCTTTAAACATTCTGTAGCTATTGTATTGTACTATAAATGACTAGGGATAAGTACACAATATATTTTTATTAATATGCTATACATTTGTGTTTTATCAATGGACTCGGGCTTTAAATATTTTTTCAGCTAACTTATAGCAGCAAATCTATGAGCTCAGTTAAGTCTCGAGTTTGCAAGGCCCCATTGTTTAGGATTCCGAATTTAAATATACAGGTTGCAACAAATTCCCGTAAAGGGAGTTCTACTCGTCAATATGAAAAAAATACTATAGGGTAAACTACGAAAATAAATAAATGCATTAAATGCCGACATTGATTTCACGAAATCATTATGAGGAACCTGTTTGATTATGACCTTAAAAAGAACAATTAAAAACCATTGTTATGGTGGGTCATTTAGAATTCTACAGATTACATAATATAATGTAATTCGACACTTGCTCTCCACCCCTTCCAAACAAATACGAGCGAACGGTCCTAGTCTATCAACATTGGCAAGTGCTTAGCAATGGCCCAATTATCAGGCTAGGGGCCAGTTTCTGAATTGAGAATTTCGCTAAGTAAATAGTTAACTGTAGTGCTCTCTTCGAATTTCCCAGAAAAGAACGTGACAGAACATTACTTATTTTAAGTAGAAATTCTCAATTCCGAAACCGGCTCCTAGGTTGTGCCATTGTACGTAGCAAGCGCTAAGTAAATCCCTTACTAGGGTTTCCTTACCATGTTTTGCACAAATGTATGTAACTTATAAAGCAGTCATTGGTACATGCCGGGTTTTGAACCCGCGACCTCCCGATTGATATGTCGGCGTTCTACCGCTCTGCCACCACCGTCACCTTGGCTGATGAGTACCTATGTATTTAAAGAATATTTTTCCGGTATGAAGAACTGTTTCATTTTAATGGTTTGAACTAAAATAAAACGACGGTTTTTATATTTCGCCTTTTAATCTCATTCATATCAAATTACGGAATATAATTTAGTACATACTATTCTGTCTAAAATTAAGATTGGCTAAAAATATAAATAGCGTGGCACCATTGAAAATAACTTGCCCCTTTCCAAAAGATATTAATGATTGCAATATGTTATCGTAGGTACAGGAAAAAACGAAAAGCATTACAGACTACCAGCCGATTCAGAATCGATTAACCTGCCATCTCTATACAAACATTTATCTCTACTGTGTTGATAAACAAATGTTAATCTTTTGGTAGCTACCAATAACTAACTTTACAGTTTAGCTACGTATTTACAAAAGAAAATACAATAAATACATTGTTTTACAAGCGGGACAAGGCGCGAAGTGATTACAACACCACTCCGGTCGCTGTGGTGGAGACCTTCGATAATCTAAACTAACAGCCATAATGCCACCACTTACATAATTTTATTCTATACAATATTTATCCGTAAAATCGATACACGAGTTCATCAATATCACACTTGTACTGTACATTATACATGGCAAAGGGCACTAGTCTAATATCATCAAAATACATGAAGCGCATCATACACGCGCGCTTTACTGTATCTCTGTATAGCTTTCATACAAAATCCTGATTTTCCGTACACGAGTGCTATACTTTACGCCGTGCTATACCGCGCTACAGTGTGACGCGCGTGTATAATGTGCTAAGGAGTCCTTTTCAACACAAAGCAGAATAGTTATGAATTTATTAGTATTTACAGTGAAAAATCAATCAAAAATTCTACGACAACATGGGAAACAGCAAGAGACTAGATTTCAGTATCATTATTTTAATACTCTTGCTTTGAAATGGTCCCTATAATTTATATACATGGTACATTTGACAGAATGAAAAAATATGGGCTTAAAAAAAGTATTCGGTTAATAAAAATATATAATTATGCAAAATTAGTTTTGCTCGTCAACTTGAGTCACATGTCATTATGAGAACGACTAGGATGCAAATGCCTACAATTATCTTGCCTGCAACTTAGTCAATATTTAGAAGGAACTTGTAGTGTAATGTTGACTGTTCCTAGAATTAAAACTAAATCATAACTAGATACAAAATAAGCATAGAAGGAATGGCTGATCATCCATAATAAAACTTAATTAAAAAAGCTTACTTAATTGGTACATAGAAAATAAGTTATCATAATAATAGAAATAAATACAACATTTTAAAATGGCTGTGATAGTTTCGTACGGTAAGTATGCATCACAAAAAAAAAAAAACAAATTCGATCACACTATTTACAAAAAAGACTTCGAGAACTTCGAACCATTTAAAATCTCATCACAATATGCTTACAATACATCCCTCTGAAAGGAAAATTGACCTTAATCACTTTGGTCATAACAATGATATAGTAATATATAACTTTGCTGAGAACATTATGCTTGCACTCAATAAAATCCTGGGAAAACTTTTCACATGCATTCAATAAATTGATTGCATCCAACCTTAGATTGCTGCAATGGATTGCGTCAACATTAGGTTATTGGGAAGAAGTTAGAGGGATTAATTTTAATTTAATTAGGAAATTAAATTAAAATTAAACGTGTGACTAATCAGTTACCTACCAACCCTGAGAGAATTTATATACCATTTTATTAGAACACAGGCCTTTTAGATTACGAGCTTAAGCTGCTTTCAGACTACGCTATAATATAATAGCATATAGTATATAGCTCATAGTACAACAATATCGCGCACCATACATTGTTATGGACACGTTCACACTGTACTGTACTATATATTATTGGCTTACTATACGCTATAAAATTGGTGCGATGCGCTGAGTTCACGCGCCGCCCTTTTCCTCCTCCCTCACCCCCGGCCGTCCCGCAAGCGAAACCAGCGACACAACACGTCTGGCTGGACACGATCCTGTGTGTGCCTGCGACGGATTTGCACTGGCGCCAAAAGATTGTTTTTGTCGTAGTTTTTCTCTTTTGTAGATCTAGGATTACAACATGGAACACTTTATAGAGAGTGTAAGAAAATATCCGTGCCTGTGGAACACTACAACAGAACAGTACAAAAATAATGAATTGAAGGATGCAGCGTGGAGAAAAGTAAAACAAGAGTGTGATCTCCCCGACAGTGAGTAAATATTTTATTTAAAACACTTAGTTATTTTGCATACGAGATAATTGATCCTGTATACGTGTGTTTTGCCATGAGACTCGTCCAATAGTATTAAAATATCGGCAAAATTCTTCTTGGATGAAAAAAATTTCATTGGAATATGTGAAACCGCAGTGAGTCAAAGGTATTATTTGGTTGGTATTAAGTGGCTCTCTGGTAGTGCTGTTATAGTATTTGTTTTCAATGAGAAAATTATGTAACACGCACGTGGCTTTAACAATTATGTCAACAAGTTGAACACGGCACTCAAAAGGACGCCTATATACTCTCCATTTAGTTGCCAATAATCCAAATGTGTGTTCTATTACTTGGCGTGCCCTTGACAAGCGGTAGTCGAAAATTCTTCTTGAATCGGTTACTTTATTTTTTGGGTAAGCACGCATTATATGTCTTTCAAGAGGGAAAGCTTCATCCCCCACAAGAACGTACGGTATTTCTGGGCCTCCATTATAAAGTGGCTCATCGAGAGGTAAATTTAATTGGTCAGTTCTTAATTTTTGTCCAAAAATACTGTCATTTAAAATCCCGCCATCACTAAAACGACCCATAGACCCAACATCAATATAAAGTAATCTGTTGTTTGCATCAGCCACCGCCAATAAGACAATTGAAAATGTTTTTTTGTAATTGTAAAAATCGGTACCAGAGTTTGGAGGTGCTTGTATTATAACGTGCTTTCCATCAATTGCACCTATGCAATGATCAAATTGGGTTATATTTTTAAAATCAGCAGCAATATTTTTCCAGTTCTCTGTAGTTGGCTCTCTTAACACCAATGGTTGAAGATGAGTCCATAAAGCGTTGCAAACTTCTTCAACAATACCAGATATTGTACTTATTCCCATTCTGTAGCTATATCCCATAGAAGTAAAAGAGTCACCTGCAGCCAAAAACTAATTTATGTTTCAAACAAAAATTATGTTTCAGTCAAAGAAGCAAAGAACATGTGGAAAAAATTAAGAGATGGATATAGACAAGCACTCGGTAGGAAAAAATGTACAACAGGGCAAGCTGCGATTTCAATAAATCCTTGGAAGTACGAAAAAATTATGGAGTTCATTCTTCCATACATGTCAAATCGACCAAGAAGCACAAATGCTGTTATTCAGGATCACTCTTCAAACGACAGTCAAGATGAGTCAGAAAATAGCCTTCAACAAGAATTTGAAAATAATGCCACTGAGGTAACACAAAAGCGCTAAAGCGCCACCTACTCTCAAGCAATATAGCCGTCAACGAGTGGGAGGAACTTGCACAACAAAAGTTTGAATGGCGAAAAGCTATTAGCTCAGGCACCATCGCCTTTGAGCTCGCGCGTCTTCAGGAACTCGACGCCAAGCGCCAGTTTCGGAAAACTCGTCCTAAGCCCTCGTACAATTATACATATAACTCCAGCGGTCAACTGTATTGCGGCAGCTGTGACCGTGTGTTTAAGAGCAAATTCGGTTTTGCATCACACGCTCGAGCGCACGCTCGGGTCTAAGATGGGTCTTTGTCGGGGTGTCGTCGTCGACGAAATCGTTGTGGAGGACATCATCATCAACACAAAATATTAATAACAGTATCTCCGAAGGGCAATCACCATCAGTGTACACAGAAAGGAAACGAAAAAATCCTGATCCTGTTGTTCAGTTCCTACACGATGAAAGCCAACGCAGAGAGAATAGATCAAAGGCCAGAGACTCTCTAAGAAGAAATGTGTTGGGACAACGCCAACAAAATGATTCTGTGCAGCTGAAAAGTTTTTTCGATACAATGTATGAAACTTCTAAAGTGTTACCGGAATATACTCAACTAAAAATTCAACGACAAATTTTCAATCTCGTGATGGAGGCACGTGAAAACCATAGCAGGGAGCCACTGCGAAATTGAAGCACCTCTACATCTAATGTACCATTTCGAGTTCCGACACAAATGTCCCGCATCGATACACCATCTCCAAACCGTTCCCATTCATCGATGTCTTCAAATTCAGACATTCAGTTACAGAACAATATAGTATATTCTAATTCACCTTTACAGAATAATTCGCCGAATTATCCAGCACATATTGATGAAACTTTGTCTTATTTGTCAATGACTTCTGGTAACTCCACAAACTTAGCAAACACAGAAGTAATTATCAATTCTAGAAGCATTAATAATTCTGGAGACATTGATAATTCTGAAAACAATGACTTAAGCTTCATCAACACTTACGAAAACTTATAATTTTTTTTTCTATTTAATTAATCCATTTTTTATACAGGGTTTACCGGAAAGGGGGTATACATTCGAAGAGAGGTCAATGTTCTCATGAAACTAAACATTGAACAGAAAAAAATCGAAATAAAAAAAAAAATTGGAGTCTTCATAGAAAATTTGAACTTGCCACCTAAATTTTGTATGGAGACTGGAGTCTTTTTTTTCAAATTTCGATTTTTTTTCTGTTGAATGTTGTTCAGTTTCACGAGTACATTGACTTCCCTTCGGATGTATACCCCCTTTCCCGTACACCCTGTATTTGATTTTTATATTTTAATGTTGATTAACCGTTAAATTGTGGTAATGACGATGTTTATTTTTATGAATAAATGAATAACAAAGTGAGATGGTATTACTTACCTTAAAGTCACCGCTAATCGTTCCATAGAAGTAATGCTATCCCGCAGTAGTGTATTTTGCTTTGTTATATCGTTTTTTATCAATGAATGGAGTTGATAAAAATGCTGCCTGGACATCCTATAATAATTTTGAAAATGATCCTCATTATCTAAATCTTCAGAAAGTTTGAAATCACCACGTTCTCCTCTGAACTTTATATGATTTGATATCCAGGGTCTGGCATTTTTCTTCTTTTTTAGCATTAATGACAAGATAGTGTCAAATTCCGCATTGTCATCATCGCTCGATGAGCTTTCAAGATCCAATATTAAATCCATTGTATCGATCGTGATGTGTGCTGTGCAACTGTGCACACTCTTCAAAGATCGCGGTCAACTGAGCTTGCTATATACTATAAATGCTTGCGATAATATCGCGTAATGTGAACGCCATGCTATATAGTATAGCATTAGGTCCTTCTTTGCTATACTTTATGGCACTATAGTATAGCGTAGTCTGAAAGCAGCTTTAATCACCGTGCGTGCCCATCGCGGATTGGCAATTTAAGCGCTGAGGTATATGAAAACCTCAGACACTGTTCTACCGACCGCGCTACCCGCCACCGCAAATTAATGTGGCGTAGAGGCTTTGAATTACAGGGGGTTTTGTGATACTTCACGCTTGTCAAAATCTACGACTTACTAAAACAATTATAATGAATATCCTTGTTCAACACGGTTGAAAGTTTTATCCAAGTTACAACGGGCCGGGGCTACGCGCGGGCGGCACGATTTTAATCGAAGATAAAACATATACACTTAAGGTTCTAACTACAATACAGATGCAAAAAGAGCCCCTCGTCCGAACGAGGCCGGGCTTTTACCTGCGCTAGTATTGTAGGTTCTAACCTAAAAAGTAAATAGGGCTTATTTTAGTTTGTGTAATTGCGATCGCACGTCGCCGCCCCGTTTTAATGTTGAGACGCCTTAAGACTGTGTAACGTGGAGCACGCTGACTTGCTCGCAAAACATTTTTAATTATGTATTGTAACAAAATGAGTAGCAGTGGGTGGCGCAGCGAGTTCCTGCTAATAATTAACCGTGACGGAGTGTGCGTGAGCGTGAGCGTGTATCGGTGTATCCCTTATCACTTTCCTTCCCAGCTCCGCTACAGCTTCGGCTTCCAGGGCCAGTTCACAGTTCACAGACAAGCGTATCCTTCGGCGCGGAGGGTTCCTGCTAATAGTTGCCCGTGATTGTGGCGGATGGTGCGCGAGCGTGTATCACTTTCCTTCCCAGTCCCTGGCGCGGAAAAATCGCCCAAAAATCGGCCAAGTGCGAGTCGGAGTATGAACTCGCACAAGATTTTGCACAGCGTACGTAATACACTGCAAACACTAGTAAGTTAATAAACCCGTAAAATGTTACTTGGCTCACAAAAATTACAAAAGTAAATGTGTGTTTGCACATCCTTATTCGCTTCGGTTCCTCTTTAATTAGGGCTGTGGGCGTGCCCATCGTGCCCATAACGGTGGATCCGCGCTTGCCAGTCCGCTATGGCTCCGGCTCCCAGGGCCGGTTCACAGTTCGAAGATACGCATATTCCTTCGGCGCGGGGTGTTCCTGCTAATAGTTGACCGTGACGGGGTGGTGCGCGAGCGCGTATCACTTATCACTTTCCTGCCCAGGTCCGCTATGTCTTAGGTTCCCAGGGCCGGCCGGTTCACAGTTCACAGACAAGCGTATTCCTTCGGCGCGGGGGGTTCCTGCTAATAGTTGACCGCTACGGGGTGGTGCGCGAGCGCGTATCACTTATCACTTTCCTGCCCAGGTCCGCTATGTCTTAGGTTCCCAGGGCCGGTTCACAGTTCACAGACAAGCGTATTCCTTCGGCGCGGGGGGTTCCTGCTAATAGTTGACCGTGACGGGGTGGTGCGCGATCGCCGGCGTGTGCGTATACGTCGTTACGTCGGCAGCTGCGTCAGCTCCGCTCGTCGCCACTCCCGCGCGGACCTGCTGGAGTATAGAATAGCTTGTAAAGATTGCTTGTGGTTCAATTTGCATTAGGTACTTCGGAAAGGTCCGGTGAAACTTACGCGGTTCAGTAATTTTTTATGAGTTGCGATGCTCGGGAATACAGTAGGTATACAAACGGGAATGCGAAACAATTCATAAATGTTGCTTGTATATTTGTTAGGTGTAGAGTGTTGTCAGAATGTCAACACAAAACGGATTTTTTTATTTCGCGCTCACGTATTGGGCAGACCACAGAACAAAAAAAAAGAGTAGAAGTCGTAAGTGGGCGCTGCCCGCGTGCCTCACATTAGCAATGTATTGCCTATGCGGAGTCTGACAGTTTTTCTTACCTCAGTTGCCGTGCGCTTCTAGTAAAGTAAACAATTGTGAAAACTCTACTAAAACGCCTTATTGTGCTGTGTTAGATTGCAAAAATAAAAGTTGGGGACCAAAATGTACCGATCATGCTGTAACATTTCATCGGTAAGTAGTATTTCATTGTAATTTTAATTAAATTTGTATGACATGAACAAGCAATCCAATCTGAAAATGAGAAAGTGAAACCACCTTCATTTACTGGAAAGTAAAGTTCAATTAGGGATGGGACACAACATGATAAAAATCTATCGATAATTATGATATGACTTATCAGTCATAGATAATTATCGGTAGGTACTTAAGAGTAGGTACAATACGATTAAAATCAGTTAATGATTCGGCTTTTATCGGATATCATCGCCTAAATCCCGAGACGGAAATGACACGAAATACATTACCGCGATTTGTTTTAGGTAGCATTCAATTTGAAGTATCATAAACGCAATGTATAGCACCTGCCAAGATGGCATTACTAACCGGTAGACCTAAGAAATTTATTATGCAGAAGTGATCGCAACATAGGAAGCTCTTTTAAATCTTTCATGAAAGTTACATATCATTCGTCGTATCACGCAATAATCAAAATCATCCATTTTTAAACGATATTTTTTACCGGGCACTTCTTTGGATTGTTGATCTTTATTTAGGTGACTGATCAGAGTGATCAGAGATTGTCGTTTTCCTTCAAAATTTTTAAAACGCTGCTTCACAAACCCTGTCCAAATTTTTTTTATAAAAATTACCTTTTTCTTTATTAAATAAATTAGCTTCTTTTCTAAAATAGTTATATACATTATTTACATTAATTTCACGAGATTGAGCAACAATTTTTTTTTACCACGCTTTAAATTTGTTGAAGCCATGATACATAACTATTGTAAGTTAATTTTGATAGAATCGAATATTTTCACGAATGAAATTACCGTTCATAAACATAAATGTATCATATACGTCAAACTGTTTTTATTGACACTAAGAAGTCATACTGTCAAAATAGTCTATTATTTTTCTTATTTCAATATAAAGGTTGTGTTAGTTTTGAGCTACAAAGGAGGTTTTGTTGCTCATATCGTTCTTGTATTGTATTCAATAAGACAACGAGTAATATAATTAAAGGTCATATCTGTAAATTGATAACTCTATGTGAGAGATGAGGGATTCACGACAATTACCGACGTTGGCCGAATCGTTAACTGATTTTAATCGTACTGTACCTACCTCTAAGTAGGTACTTTGGGAAAATAATTGTTGTTATTTTATACCTATTTCCGAAGACATGAGCACAGCTAGATTCGCGATATAGTTCCTCCTCACCAGCTTGTCAGGGATTAAAATGTATGGGGAAGTCACGTGATTTTCGTTGGCAAATGTCATCTCCATACAAAAGCGAAGCGTAAGCGTTAATAGAAAACGACATTGTAAATAAATATGTTAAAAAATAAACTCTGTACACGATAAGTTTTCTGGGCTTCGTTTCGACAAACAAACCATCCTTGGCTAGTAGCAATAAAGCAGGTACTTGTTTTTTAATTTTCGACTTTATGGCTTATTACATAAAACTTCTCGACGGTCAAACGGG
This sequence comes from Yponomeuta evonymella, assembly GCA_963969515.1. Taxonomy (NCBI): domain Eukaryota; kingdom Metazoa; phylum Arthropoda; class Insecta; order Lepidoptera; family Yponomeutidae; genus Yponomeuta; species Yponomeuta evonymella. The sequence continues at coordinate 6,743,209 of OZ018354.1, forward strand.
GGGCTCGTTCCATCTAGTGTAGAGTAGCGGAGTGAGTGTCAAACTTAATTTCATTATTATCATTTGATTTTGATGATTGTTTATATGACCGAAAGGTTCATATTTTACTTGGAACTTTTGTGATGTAGACCTTTTCGGCATTGTCTTTATTTACCAATGGCAGCTTGGTATTCATAGTGTGCGTTTGGTTTATATGTGTGAGTTTGGTCACACTGGTTTTCATACTAATAGATCATGTCACTACTTCTACTCTTTTTTTTTGTTCTGTGGGGCAGACTACTGAGCCCTTCGCCAAAAGGGACGAAAAAAAAAAAACTTATTAGGACGAAGAACGGTCTCCTTCACGTACCTGGCTAGTTATTTGCATCACAGTCGCGTTGTTTTGCACATTCTGTGCTGCCGTGGCTTCACTGGTCCTGTTTTCAGTTGAATTTCTGCAAGAACACATTTTGTTGAAATATGCATTAGACAGATTATTTGGTACTTAGCCAGTTATGGAATACACTAGGTTAACTAAGATTAATACAAAAGTACCAAAAAGGTTTCCGCTCAGCTTAATTCCATAGCAGAGCTTACGGCGCTGATTTTCAGCGGATGCCTAAAAGCTTATTACTAAAACTTAAAACTAAACAAAACATGACCTGATTAGGGCTTTTTAATGACGACACATTATCTTATCAAGAACATTGTAGCGTAAGAAAAATATAAATAATTATATAATTGTTTTTTTTTTTTCCAATAACCTAAATTAAATTAAAAGCTTCCACACAGAAGCAGGCGCAGTACCTGTGTCCTTCTAGACTATTTAGGCAGTGTTGTCTAGTCAATATAGCAGCCATCATCTCTCAATCTTACTTTCTGCTAACAGTAAGTTTTTCTTCTCATATTTATTGTGTGTGTTTTTGGGGATAGCAAATAAACTTTTTATCTATCTATCTTTCCAACCGCTGCGGCTAAGCCTTGGGCGCCACGTTCTCGGTCCGGTCGGTTTGCACCCTGATAGGTTAGTGGGTAGTGGTTCTGTCGTATCTTCTAGACATAAGTTTTTGGGGTAGAGTTGTGCAATTAGTAAGACTTGAGATTTCCGCACTCATAGTTTTGTTCCAACTATAAACATAGCCAGCCTGTGAGATAACTCTAGCCGACCTAACTCTTTCTAGGAAGCCAGCACGAAGTGGGATAACTCTAGCCGGCCTAACTCTTTTTAGGAAGCCAGCAGGAAGTCACTTCGGGGCTCCTGATCCGTTTCCCAATGATGGAGTAGCCCTCACCACTTGACCATCCTCTCCAAGCGCTGGGGCTGAGCTGAGGACGCCGTGCCTTTGATGCCGAGCTCCAGTTTGACAACAGGACACAGAAGAATTACGCCCGCTTTTGTGTCCTTTTTTTGGTGGAGGTGTGTGTTTATGTGTTGTTCCACTTTAAGAATTGCTGGTCTAGTCAAGCTAGCACCCCTCACCTCTCAATCGTCCTCTCCAAGCGCTGCGGAGGAGGTGGGAGCGCTGCGCCCACGGAGCCGGGCTCCAGTTCCGCACTTAAGAGAAGTCTTAGTGCTTCTGTGTTTTGCTAGACTTTCTTTAGGCAGAGATGTGTCGTGAACCGTATTTTAAGGGGACATTCTAACCATGATTTAGAAATACATGGGAATTTTTTTTTTGTTACCCAAAATTACATTCATTTCAGCATAGACAAACAATATCGGGACGAAAAGTAAGAGAACAATTTCCGGAAACTATTTTACATGCACCTATGATGCTTCCAAAAGGGGCTATCAGCCCTATTGCTTAGTGCTGTTTGGAGTGCCGCACGCTCTACTCAGCATGGTTTCCGTATGATGGTGACATAGCCGTCAACACGGGCTTCGGCGAACAAAAAAAAAAATCCAACAGAAACTATGTTTTGAGTCACTTATGGCGCCTGCCAACTTAATTGTTTTTTTTTTAATTGTTTACGCGAGGTCATTTACATACATACATAAACTCACGCCTGTATCCCAGAGGGGTAGGCAGAGACCAGGGACTGCCACTTGCCACGGTCCTGACAGATCACTTTCGGTTCCTCAACATTCATTACTTTTTAACATAAATTATAGAAAAGATTTTTCAACGCTAAGGTACTTCCTACCACTTCGAATTTGGGTTCAGTTTGGAGACAAAGGTCGGAAGTCACGAGTATGTACAAATATGTTGTACCATTACTGATGAATCATTAATATATAATACCGTTTTTCGCAATGAAAGAACATTTCCTCAAAATACTGTGAACGACTTCAAAGTCACCCTGCAGTTGAGTCAGCAGCCCTCACCTCTCGATCTTCCTCTCCAAGCGCTGCGGCTGAGCCGCGGTGGCGGTGCCGGGTTTGGCACACAGAAGCAGGCGTAATGCTTCTGTGTCCTTCTGGATTTTTTTTAGACTGCCGCGTGTCTTGTCTAGTCAAGCTAACACCCCTCACCTCTCAATCTTCTCCTAGCGCTGCGGCTCGGTGCAGGGCTCCAGTTTGACACACAGCCAGACGTAGTGCTTCTATGTCCCGCTGGACCTTTTTAGGCAGTGTCAGCAGCCCTCACCTCTCGATCTTCCGCTCCAAGCGCTGCGGCTGATCCGCGGGCGCCACGTCCTCGTTGCCGGGTTTGGCACACAGAAGCAGGCGTAATGCTTCTGTGTCCTTCTGGATTTTTTTAAGACTGCCGCGTGTCTTGTCTAGTCAAGCTAACACTTCTCACCTCTCAATCTTTTCCTAGCGCTGCGGCTCGGTGCAGGGCTCCAGTTTGACACACAGCCAGACGTAGTGCTTCTATGTCCCGCTGGACCTTTTTAGGCAGTGTTAGCAGCCCTCACCTTTCGATCTTCCGCTCCAAGCGCTGCGGCTGATCCGCGGGCGCGACGTCTTCGGTGCCGGGCTCCAGCTTGGCGCAAGCACTCGTACACTCCTCGGTGTCGGGCGCCGCCGCCGCCGCCGCGCCGCTCGCCGCACCGTCCGCGTGCGTCCGGCGGTGCGTGTTCAGGTGGCCTGCGGGATTGTTAGTACCTATTAATGGAGAATGTACAGGCAGAGAAAGCGTGTGCGACTCACGCTCTGTCGCACAGTAGAGATAAGACGCGCCAAACAAATCGGGCTCAAACTATGACGTCACAACTTGCACGTAACGCCTTATTATAATGTATGAATGAAGGGTTGATCAATATTTGACTTATCTCGTAAAATTATGTTTTTATGCGTGTACAATGTACAATTGTACACCCTTATAAGACATCGTTTAGAATTCAATGAAAAAACTAAATCTAATAAGTTTTGGTAAGTTACACTGTAAATTTGTTTTCTGAAAATAAGGAGCACCAGCATAGTAACACCTTTCCTGAACAACGTAGCAACCACGTAACACCTTTCCTGAACAACGCAAAAATATAAAAAAATAAAAATAGATTAAAATTTCAGATGGCCTGTTTATTATTTGGTACTATCAACTCAGGTAAACCGGAGTATTTATTTGAAAAACTGACATGGCGCCAAAGACCGACGCGTAAGGCGTGTTGCGCAATTATAACCATTCCGCAACACGCAACAGCAACATTTAGGGGCAGTTTCCGCTACCAAGCAACTAAATGCTGGAATAATATTCCTCCACCAATCCGTTCATTACCAACTTTAGGATCATTCAAAAATCATTATAGGTTAGTGTTGTTGGAGGACCAGCAGAATGATTGAAATTGTATAGCTCTGCCCTATTAGATGTGTCATCTGTAGTTTGTTTTGCTGCTGTGGTGCGCTTATTAGTAGGTTATGCCAACGAAAAAAGAAAATAAAACAAAATAAATTTATTACAATAACTCGCTTAAAATCGGTAAAACTAACCTATTTCATCTTTTCATTTACTTTACGATCGGTCGAACTAACCTATTTAATCTTATCATTTACTTTATTTAATTTATTATATTATATTTAAAAATATCTGCTTATATATTTGAAAATTTACATATTTATTATATTATTTTATTTTTCCTAATATCTATTGTGCGTGTCTTTTGTTTTTATTTATTTTACTTATTAGGTGCCGACAGAATACCAGCGTTACAGAAGGTACCCCTTTTGTGACAAATGCTGAGTCCTTTCAAAAACGCAGTGCACTGGCTTTCCTTGCATGTGTCTTTTTAATTTATAATTTAAAATTGTACTCTGTCATTGTACTGTGTTTTAAGTGAATAAATTATTTCAATTCAATTCATAGTGCATATAAAAGTAGGGTAGAAAATTAGTTTATAAATATTATATGCGGGGTGGTACTCGTACGTCTGACGGTGCGTGTTCAGGTTGCCTGCGGGATTGCGGTTAGAATGAGGAACAAACATGCATACATGTTTGTTGTCGGTTGGACTGCAAATCGATTTTTTGTAGATAAGGAGCGCCAGTGCATGATTCTTATTGTTGGTTGGACTAAAAATTATTATTATTAAATGCTGAGGTATGTAAATACCTCAGACACTAGTGTTTCCTCATGATGTCTTCCTACAGTTAGCAAGTAATATTGCTAGTATACATTCACAAAACATAAGGTAATTGAAATACGCTGGTATTCGAACCCACAAGCTCTTGAATGAGAGGCCAGCTTTTCGTTACCACAGCTTATTTCACTTTAGTAGTTAAAAAGCAAAATTACGCATCCAGTCAATTTCGTTGGAGGACAAAATGCACCTCTTGAATCCTAATCCACAGACTAGAACTCTATATCTTTCTTTAGAATAGTTTCTAATGCTTTCGGCAAATGCGGCATGAAGCCGTGGTAGCCTAGTTGGTAGGAAATTTGACTCGGAAGCGGGAGACCCAGGTTCGATTCAAAGTGCGGTCGTGTACCTATGACTTTGTTTTCTAAGTTATGTACATTTGTTAAGTTAATTTGGCAATACCACTCGCTAACGGTGAATGCATGCTTACTGCCCGCTATTTTAATGAATAAATATTCGGCAAATGTTGTTTTGCTACTATTAGCCTACGACCTATTCTCAGGCCAAATATACACAAAAAGAATAATAAAAATCGGTGAAGCCGTTTCGGAGGAGTTCGATAACAAACACTGTGACACGTGATTAATTAACATACCTTTGCACATGAAATCTTTAGAGCAGACCTCGCATCTAAAGGGGCGCGCGCCGGCGCCGCTTTTGTAGTGCGATCGCTCGTGGAACATAAGGTTGCCCTTCAGTGGGAACGACTTGCCGCAGTGTTCACAACTGAACGGCCGTTCGCCGCAACTATGCGATCTAGGGAGAAGTTAACATAAAATATATTTAAGGACTCCACGCAGTAACACTTGCGCCACCAATGGAAAAAATAAACAAAAAGTGTCAGATCAATCTCTCTGCTACCTCATATGTGAGACGAGATGCTCCTTCCTGGTGAAAGGCTTGGAGCAGACTTTACACATGTGCGGTGTGTCGCCCGTGTGTTGTTTCTGATGGTTGTTTAAGTGTTCCTTGCGTGTGAATGTCTTTTGGCAGAACTCGCATCGGTGCGGCGACTCCCCCGTGTGTATCCTGCAACAAACAACGGTTATGTTTCAGTAACTTTTAGTCATTTATTGATCTACACCGATAGTTTCCGATGACAACGGTCCTCCATCAATCAATCAATCAGTCCATACTCATCCCTAGCTGGACATAGTCCTCCTCCAAGGCGCGCCGCTTCTTTCTGTCCTCAATCATTCACATTCAGCCGCTGCCAGCAATCTGCCTCAGTTCGTCGGTCCAGCGAGCTGGTGAGCGTCCTACGCTGCTTTTGCCATTTCGTGGTCTCCACTCGAGAACCTTTGTACCCAATCGACCATCGGTTCTTCAGCATGTGACCAGCCACTTCAACTTACTAATCTCATAGGCTATGTCAGTCACCTTAGTTTTTTGGCTAATGACTGTCTCACAGTAACAAACTGATTGCCCATGATAATCGCAATCAGCACGGCTTTATTACGATTACATAATGACACTTGAAGCTGGCAAGCGCAATTATGTTTTCCTTACGAAACTATTCAAAAGGACGAAACAAGAAATTATAAATGAATCTCACTCTTTCTGCGCCCTTTTATAAAAAAAGAATGTCATACCCTTCTACGCAATACTGACAGAGTGTCGAAGGGAAAAGAAAAAGTCTCGAAATAAGCCATAAAAAAATGTTAGACCCAAGCCTGCGGAAAAAAGTTACTGCAATCCTGAGACATGTCAATGCTGTTATCATTCCTAAAACCCCCACCGTCCCAGATATACCTGATATGATTGGTGAGATGCTCCTTCCGGGAGAATGTCTTGGTACAGAAGGGACACTTGTGTGGCGTCTCTCCGGTGTGCAGGTGTATATGATTCGTCAGATGCTCCTTTCGGGAAAACGACTTGGCGCAGTAGGTGCACTTGAACGGTGTCTCGCCGGTGTGTTGCCTGCGAACACAGCACATTCCGATTCTGAGACTTGTGCGTTAGAGTTCAAGGTGTAAATTCGGGTGCTTCGAGAGTTTTCGGTGGCAGTTTCAATCGGAATGTCCTGTCTTCAGAGCATTTACCTTTTGGTGTTTGCTTTTTTTGTGCGTGCGGGACATCCTGATTGAAACCATGCTCGCTTTTATATCTAAAAAGGATTGGGAGAAAAATAACAAAAGCAGAGTTTAGTCTATGCAAGGTTTAAGAGATCAACGATCCCTATACGAGAACTGTCTAGCTTAATCCTTACTAATATTATAAACGCGAAAGTTTGTATGGATGGATGTTTGTTACTCTTTCACGCAAAAACGGCTGAACGGATCCGGATGAAATTTTGCACAGAGATAGATTATAGTCTGGATTAGCACATTGGCAATTTTTTAAATAAACATCAAAATTACCACGCGAACGAAGTCGCGGGCAACAGCTAGGATAATATATGAAAATCTCGTGTTTGTTATCAAACTTTTCCGAAACAGCTTCACCGATTTTTATAATTTTTTTTGTGATACTGACTTTCTGCAAGTGTATGGTCACATATTATTCCTTCACGTGGAAGCTCCCTCAGGCAGGACAGTGGCGCTATCGGTATCCAGTAGGCTATCATCATCATCATCATCAGCCACTTTACGCCCACTGCAGTACATAGGCCTCCCTCATGGTTTTCCCTAACCATGGGCCCGCGGGGGTGGGCGACGCACTACTCGGACAAAAAATTGCGCTTTAAAGCTTAATATTTCGCAAACAGAACCCTAAATAAAAAAAATGTCGTCCTACACCCATAATATTTTTCAACGACCAATCCTACGATACCACATTATGAGGTAGACGAGAAAAAAAAAATCATGTCCACTTTTCATGTTGGGGGGTAGATATAGTAAAAAAAAAAATCCAACATTTTATTATTTAACTTTGTCGGCGGGATACATATGTACGAGTATATACATACCAAATTACAGCTTTCTAGTACCACCGGTATTTGCGCTAAGCCGCGGACGGATAGACAGACAGACGGACATGGAGAAACTATAAGGGTTCCTTGTCGGACTACGGAACCCTAAAAAGCAACCCTAACTTAGGGGGGAGGTACACTAAAAATAAATACTCTACTGTTTTGTCGGCGTAATAACTATGTAAATCTATGCCAAATTTGCTTTCTAGTACTTATAATCTCTGTGCTAAGCCGCGGACAGACAGACAGACGGACGGACATGGCGAAACTATAAGGGTTTCTTTTTGACTACGGAACCCTAAAATATAGTTAAAATATTGAAATGTACAACAAGAAACTGTATAAATGTACGAGATACACAATATTTTATTGACACAGGTTTTAAGGTGATTACCATTATGCAAAATTTTAAAAAGTCACGTTCTAAGGAGTGTCACCGGCATTCTTTCGGTGATTCTAGTATAGTCGCAGCTTTTTGTGTTCCTCTTTTACCTGTGATCAGTCGCTCAACTGGTCAATCAAGTCAATCAACAGTTGCATCTAAGTGTAGCGACACACCTGCGGAACGTACCGCGCCGAACGTTCGGCGGCTGAACTTGCAGTCGTAACGTTCCGTTGGTATGACAAACCAAACGCTCAGAACGCTGCGTCTTGTTCAGCGCGCTACGCGACGGAACGTTACGTGGTGTCGTCGTCGTCAGTCGGTTTCGGTACATGTGGTGTGCGGTTGTGTGACGTATTAAATTGCCCACAATAATGGATTCTGTTACAATATTGGCTATTGTAGAGGGCTTAGAAGAAGAAAAAAAAGTACTTTTGGGTGCAACTACGGGCGCCGAACATTCGGTCGAGTAACGCGTCGCATGATGTGTCGGTTGCTATGCAATAGTAGATTGTTAACCGAGGGCTGAAAGGCACCCATTCCTGACGAGATGTTTTGGCGCTCGAACGAAGTGAGAGCGCCAATAGTTCGAGGCAGAAATGGGTGCTATCACCCGAGTAAAACACTCTACTTTTCATTACGAATACGAGGAAAGTAAACACAGCCAGTTAAAATCAAAAAATATAAAACTTAAGGAAATCACGCCGAAACAGACGGCGAGATAGCTCGCGCGCCAACTCGTGCTAGCCGTACATCACAATTCGCAAGATGGCGCGCGACCGCGAAAGACGGCCATTTTGAATTTGCGTATTTGGTGGTTTTATCTGTGTCTTAAACAATATTATAATTTATTTCGCAAATCACATCTCGCCTTGAAAGTGACTAATAAATACATAAAGTACATTATATTAATTATAAACATCAAAAAGAATTTAAATGTCAACAAAACTAATAAATGAAGAATTAATCGTTTTATGGCTGTATAGGTTACTACCATTGCGTTGTTAATTATAAACTACGATTCATATATATTTTTTTATACTTTTCTGCTTTAGAGCAGGCATGTACCACTTTCAGCACGGTGCCTGGATGAACAATGACCCCCTTTCAGAGTATGAGTAATGAAAAATACTTTGAATGCGCATTAGCGGACATAATCGCCCGAAGGAAGGTTCGGCGCTACGCCGAATCTGTGTCATAGGGGATTTGAAAAACACTGCGAGCGTATTCAACCGAACGTTCAACGCCGTACGTTACGCTGGTGTGTCGCTGCACTAACGTATTAAAGTTAGTTCGACCTGAGATGTCTGCTCTTAGCCTCATAGTTTGGCCATTGCACGTAGCAAAGCTGCCACTCCAGCCAGGGTATCTCTTTCCAGACAGCCAGCAGAGCTTGTATCTAACGAAGTAAATACAAGCACCGATTCCCGTTACAGTGAAGAGGTGACTCCACCACACGTGGTTGGTAAGATGCTCCTCGTGGCTGAACGTTTTGCTGCAGAATGTGCAGGCGAGGGGCAGGTCGCCGGTGTGGTTGTTGAGATGTTCCTTTCAGCTGAACGCTTTGAGGCAGTTCATGCACTGGGACTTACGCACTTACGAAAGCGAGCACTTAGAAAAGCGAGATTACTCTAGCCAGCTTATCTTTTCCTTTTACAGTGAAGAGGTGACTCAACGCACGTGGTTGGTGAGATGTGGATGTTGAGATACTGCTTCCGCCTGAACGCTTTGGGGCAGTTCATGCACTGAGTTTTCCGCACTTAGCCTCATAGTTGGGCATCGTACGTAGCAAAGCGAGATTATTCAGCCAGCTCAGCTTTTCCTGTGCAGTAAAGAGGCGACTCACCGCACATGGTTGGTGATATGTGGATGTTGAGATACTTCTTCTGGCTGAACACTTTGGGCCAGATCGTGTAAGATTTCCGTACTTAGCCTCATGCTTACGTAGCTTACTTATCTTTTCTCATTACAGTCAAGAGGGGACTCACCGCACGTGGTTGGTGAGATGCTCCTTGCGGCTGAACGTTTTGCTGCAGAACGTACAGGCGTGGGGCAGGTCGCCGGTGTGCTGCCGGATGTGGTTGTTGAGGTGCTCCTTCCGGCTGAACGCTTTCGGGCAGTACGTGCACTTGTGCGGCGTCTCGCCCGTGTGCTGGCTGCGACACAGAACGTACATTCCGATTGGTTTATTTTATTAGGCGGTATTGCGATGGCTTCCCGGCACATGCAGCGAAATAACCATTGGAAAATTCACGCAGCGGGCGAGGAAGTAACCGAGTGGATTTATGGCCCTCCCTATCGTATTATAACCAGCTGTATATTCCTGTATACACGCAAAATTAATTAATTAAGCTGTCGACGGATTGGACTTAGTTGCAAAGCAATAAAAGTGGCTCAATTTAGGGTCTGCTGGAATACTGAATGTTTTTTCATATTTTTGTCAATCCCATAATCGAATAGCAAAATTTGACTTGGACGGTGTTTTAATCGTAAAGTATGGCTCTTTATGTTCAAGTAGTAAAGTAGTAATTAGGCAGAATCGAGGAATCGCCAACACCTAGTATTACTATATCTTAGTTTATCTATTACATGTAAAGATGATAGTAAAATATAGCGAAAGAGCTTGAATTTAACCTCTTGGTTTTTTTTAATCTACACTGCGTGCACTTGCGAGGGGCGTGGACTGATCGATTTAATTTGTGGCTACAAATATCGCGGGGGAACAAAGGTTGCAATATTGTATTGTAAAGAAAGGTGCTAAATTCTGCATACCGATAGTGAAAAGCGGGAATTTACTTAATCGATAAATAAACTGTTTCACATACCTCCTGAGCCGCGAAAAACCGTGAATCAAGCGAATCTCTAAATTAACATAACTTTTACCAAATCGGAATGCACATGCTGTGCCACACCAATAGAAAACTTCTAGAAGTAGACACGTCAAACAAGTGCCGTCCGATAGAGTGAGAGTAATAAAGTTAATACTTTACCGACAAATCGGCAGACTTGAGGACCGTCAGCGTAAAAACACGCAATTATGGTGATATTTCCTAGAGGAGAAATACCAACAATTCATGCAATAAAACCAATAACACCGAGCATGCTTCACTATCAATCTATTAAGCAAAAAACACGGGCTGCTCGTTATGTTAATGTATAACAGACCATTTTTAGGGTTCCATACCAGAAAGGGGTAAGGGACCCTATTACTAAGACTCTACTGTCTGTCTGTCTATCTGTCACCAGGCTGTATCTCATGAACCGTGATAGCTCGACAGCTGAAATTTTCACAGATGATGTATTTCTGTTGCCACTATAATAACAAATACTAAAAACAGAATAAAATAAATATTTAAGGGGGCTCCTATACAACAAACGTTGTCTAAGGACAGCGCTTGCCATCGGCCGTCTATGTAACCTTCACAGCGCCGATGTCATGTCGTTAAATGTCAATGTTAAACGTTTCTTGTTGGTTTCTATAGATGGCGCTGTTCTCAATGTATATTGTATCTTGTGTCGATCTTTGTCTTATGTTGTATAGATAATGGTACGGATCACTTCGCCCGCGAGTCCGACTTTCACTTGGCCGGTTTTTTAGGGTTCCGTAGTCGACATGTTGATAGATAGTTCGTCATGTTGATAGATAGTTCGTCTGTCTGACTATCCGCGGCCTGGCTTAGAGACGAAGAGAAAGCTGAAATTTGGCATACATATTAATCACGCCGACAAATTAGGGATGAATTTTTTTCTCGCCTACACCATAGTGTATGGGGTATCGTTGGACTGGTCGTTTAAAAATATTGTGGATGTAGGAAGATCAGTTTTGATGTAGGGTTCCGTTTGCGATATGTTAAGGTTTAAAGCGTAAAATTTTGCCCGAGTACGGCGTCCACCCTATCCTGGCTAAACGGTTAATTGCAGAAACGTGAACAAATTCAGGATATTACCACATATAATAAAAGGAAAAATTATCACGGCTAAGTAGGCTTCACATGTTAACGAGTAATAGGCGACCAACTTATAAAAAGAAAACTTCGTACAAAATCCATTGAAAATGACCTTGATGAAGTTTTGCTAGTTGTGTAAAGCTGATAAAACCGCCTTTGTCTATGGAACCCTACACTGCGCGTGACCCGACATGCACTTGGCTGGTTTTTTTAATATGTATTAATTTTTTTCTTGTAATGTTTTAGGTGAAATAAAGTTATAAATTATAAATACAAGCCGAAGTATTTGGTTGCCGCATTGCGTACGCGTGTCAACGACTAACGGCTACTTTATGTGAACTGGCTTAATGCGTTCTGGGATCAGCCTCTAACAGTTCCAGTTCCAGCCTCCAACATTTGAGTTGGGTGTTTATGTTATCACATCAACTCACCAAACATGTTTGTTAACTCATCAGTGAATAAAATCATGAGAAACAAATCATGGCTTACCCCGTTGTCTTTTGCAGTTTTAGTAACATCGACTCACCGAACGTGATTGTTGAGGTGCTCTTTCCGTGTGAAGGACTTGGCGCAGAAGGAACACCGGTGCGGGGATTCGCCAGTGTGTTGCCGCACATGATTCGTCAGGTGTTCCTTGCGGGTGAACGATTTGGTGCAGTAGGAACATTTATGGGGAGACTCGCCCGTGTGTTGCCGGACGTGGTTCACTGCGAGGCAGAATTAATTAAGTAATTTGTTTATGTCATAGAAAGTCTTACCGCATAAACTGTAGTTCAGCCTCATAAGACTAAACGGATATGATTATACTTTACACATAACACACAAATAAAATATTATACAAAAATGAAACAATATAAAAACTATCCTTCCTCTCGAAAAACCTCAGACTTACTGTGTACAACTGCCGATTCCTCGTCAAACACGTCATCACAGTCAGGTGCTGATGCAAGGAACGCATTGTTATACATTGAGACGAAATGGTGTGTTAACAGGCATGATTACAGTAATTGAAGGGGAATTATGGAGCGAGCAGACGCTGCGGCACTACACGCATCCGCTTCACGAATCCCTAACCTACGTCCGAGCGGTCGCGAGCGTTTGTGGACCTTAAAATCATTGCTGTAGGGTCCATAAGTAAATGACTGAATGAGATGGTTCTTTGGGCAGTACCCGCACTGGAAGAGCGTCTAGCTAGGCAGTGTGTTGCCGCAAGTGTTTGAGCGACTTGAAGCAGAAGTTGCAGTGGTATGGCTAACCTTTTAAACACTAGGCCCCATTCAAACTACAACCAGCTCGGCCACTATATGCTACGTCAGATAGCGCGTCCGCTTGTGGCTTTAGGTCACAGCATTACGCCTCGGGGCAGTACCCGCACTGGAAGGGCGTCGCGCCCATGTGTTTGAACTTGTAGCAAAAGATGCTGGATTGCGGCTAAATCTGTACCCTATAAGGCCCAATCAAACTACAAAGCCTGCTAGTCCTGCTACGGAGGTTCACGCGTCCGCTTGTGGAGCTAAAGATGATAGCTGCGGATATAGGATGCACAAGTGAACGACTTACCGAGATGATCCTTCCTGGTAAACGCCTTAGGGCAGTACCCGCACTGGAAGGGCGTCTCGCCAGTGTGTTGCCGCACGTGATTGACGAGGTGCTCGCGGCGCGTGAACGACTTGGAGCAGAAGTTGCAGCGGTGCGGCGACTCCCCTGTGTGTTGGCGCACGTGGTTGAGTAGGTGCTCCTTTCGCGTGAACGTTTTAGAGCAGAAATCGCAACGGTGGGGCGTCTCGCCTGGGAAGGAGAGCGGTTCGGGTTACTTGGTACCGGCCGCGGAATGGCGGCCGCGGGCTCTCCTAGGGTCTCGGGACGAAATTGGATACAGTCAACAGCACATCGCAGTTTATACTGTGTGGATCGAAATTACTTTACCTTAGGACAACTTTAATAATGGAAACTTTTGAAATCTGTTGAATTGTTCTGACACTCCTAACATCTCTTAGCACTAAGGCTGCCCAATCGTACTGTGTATCTTCGCAAATTTTTAAGTCATGTGCTCTGGTGTAGAATATTCCTGTTTTATCTTATCTTAGGCCTCGTTTTTACCAGCAGGTGAGACAGAGGCTCGGTGCGAGCTTGTATTACGAAAAAAAAAAACAATTTGGCGTAGCAGTATCGTGGTATGGAACAAGTGATATTTTTCAGTTTGAAGTTATTTCTACAAAAAAAGAAGTAGAAATTGCCCTATTCGGGAAGTTAAGGGGATTTGATAGGAGTTTAAAAGAAAATGAAATGTCCATTAGCTGTGGACTGTCCACGACTAAGGAAATTCATTACCAGGACACGGGCAGCAGCGTCTTCCTGAGATTCCAACCGCATACTGTTATCGCCAACCCGCCTGCCAAGCGTGGCGATTATGGCAAAACCCTTCATGGTTAGGAAAACTATGATGGAGGCCTATGTCCTGCAGTGGGCGTCAAATGGCTGATTGGCTGATGATGATGATGATGATGTACACGACAACCTTATATACTGAATCGTATCTATGATAAAGACAATAATAGGTTTCGGATCGTCATCAACGCCACAGTTTTTTTGTGAACGCAAAACCAATCCTACCTACCGAAACATACATACATACATAAACTCACGCCTCAATCGCGGAGATATAGGCAGAGACCAGGCATCCCTACGTAAACCTCGATAACTACATTTTACATTTATTCCATATATAATTTTCTACATTTAGCTAAAATGTAGCTATCGGGCGTTTACGTGGGAATGGTTTGAAATGTATGTGCCACTTTAATGTTCTTTTTGCAAAACATTTGCACCAGGAGGACCTTAAATAGCCCCCGAAAGCTCGATCCTCCAAGCACGACGCAACAACCTTCAGAAGGTACGTTGTAGCGAACGCAAGCATTCTGAAAGTTTACACTGAAAGCTGCCACGTAAATAAGAAGAATAAGAATAAACTTTAGTTGACAACATTGCAAAGAATTACATACAGTAGGCACACAAGCCAATATCCTTACAATAAATAAAATACTAATTGCAAATACTACTCCTGCTACGGTTATCGAACTCTTTGCTGCTTAGTATCAGAACACACATACACATATTATTACCTTAAAAAGTCTCTCCGCCGCCATACGAATCGTTTCAAGTAAAGGTTGAGACAACAGGTAGAACAACATGCGTTTGTATTAGCAGTTAATATGGCAAACCAAGCCTGACACCAGATGCTTTCAACGTCGAGGACATGTATACTGACCGGTGTGCCACAGTATGTGATTGCTGAAGTGTTCCTTCCTCGTAAACGATTTGCTGCACAATTCGCATTGGAAAGGCGAGTCGTTTGTATGCGAGCGCATGTGGTTCGCTAAATGCTCCTTCCTAGTATACTTCTTGCCGCAAATTTGACAATGGTGCGGCGTTTCACCTAGGGGGGTGGGGCAGAAAATAAAACTCGTTAACATTCAATGATGCAACTATGCCAATTCCCAATAATTTCCCGTATTTTAGGTGCGCGTATGTTCAAAGATGTACGATGCGGTTTTGGTGTTTCCTTTTGACCTTTAACGTTGATTTTGAACATACTTCTAAAAGTCACAAAACAAAAGTTCTTTTGAATCACCAGAAGAGCAAGACGGATTCGGCTAAAAATGCACAGTGACTCTTTTTACACATTGAACTTTTTAAATTAGTAGCATTTGGTTTTAACGAAATGAACTATAACTTTGGGACATTAATGTGCAATGTTAATTCTTCAAACTTAAGTTTATTTGTGTTAGACTTTGTACCACACAAAATAACAATGTTTCGTTCTTGGGCAAATAGTTGAATCATTCAATTATTAATTTTATTCTACTTTCCGCACCACTGGCATACCTGGCGCAGGCTTGGATTAAGAAAACTAAGAAATGGAAACTGAACAACTACGTCACAGTAAGCGGGTTCTATCAACTACTTGCGAGTAACTACATTTTTAATGCGGAAATAACTACATTGTGAAGAAGAGTTATCTTAGTCATGATAAAATATCGTGTTCTCGTTGACTCGGTATGACTAAGAAAACAACAGAATAGAGGCAATAAAACACTGAGTCAGTACAAACACGATATCTAAGATCTAAATAGGTGTGGAATCTGTGGAATTTTAATACTTTTTCACGTACCCGTATGCCACATGACGTGGTTCATAAAGTGCTCCTTTCTCGTGAAGCTCTTCTTGCAAATGTCGCAGCGGTGGGGCGTCTCGCCGGTGTGTTTCCGCACGTGGTTCACCATGTGTTCCTTGCGTGTAAACGTTTTCGCGCAGAACTGGCATCTGGGAGGTAGACCATAGGGTTTAGTTTAGTTTGTTAAGCTAGCCCCATGAAGTTCCTATTAGTTTTGCTGTTGATGGCATTTGAACACTTGACTAATAAGATAAAGGTTCGATAGTTAAACAAGAATTCGGGTTACGCCGCGTTCGCCCAGACCCACACCTGCCTCGTCTATACTACGCGGGATCGTAGCTGTTTCTTCTTTATTTGTCAATCAATCAGACCGTCGGTATTCAACTGATACTTTTTTCTGTCCTCCACCATCCTCATGCAGCCACTGCCAGAAATCTGCGACAGATCGTCGGCCTAGCGAGCTGGGTTTGCCAGTTGGTAGCCTCCACCTAAAGAACGAGAGAGAATCTTGGGTGCAAACGTTTGAAGAGATAAAGTTGACGAGACAGTGGCGAAGAGCGAGATTTTTCTTTCTGATATAGTTTACCCGTACGACGACGAAGCTCCCACGGGAAGAGGGCCACGCCGTGACGCTGAGCCTCCACTTTCCCTTTAGGGAAGTGTAGAAGACCGCCTGAATAGTTGACTTCAAAAGAACTGACCTATAAGGCGTCTCCCCCGTGTGACTCCGCACGTGGTTGTCTAGGTGTTCCTTCCGTGCAAAGGCCTTGTGACACGTCGTGCAGGCGTAGGGTTTGTCCTGCGCTAGCCGCTTAGCGTTCCTCTCTACTTCTTGGGCCCCGGCTGTCGAGGTTATTTGAGCTTTAACGAAACGAATTTAGAAGCTAAATAAAAAGGCAACAATTCTTTCCAGTGGCTAAAGATAATGTAGATGTAAATTGTATGTTCGTGTAACATCTTTAAGCTAATTAACTGTACTTGAGGTTACAATTTTTCTGTTATACATAGAATTATTTTAATAATCTCATCATAACTTCTAAATTCGCGAAAAGATCAGCCTCTTCTTTACCAGTGTATGAAAAGATTTGGTGCATGGACCACATAATTAGGTCGATGTTTTATAATTGACCCTTTCACAACAGCTGTTACATTGACAATAAAAACAAAATGCTTATAACAGGTCCCTTCCTTGCATATAAGATAAACGAACAAGTAGAAAAATATTTTAGGCCGTAATTTGTGCACTCACCGACGTGACACTTCCCATGCCTGGAAAGTTCAACGGGATTAGCGAAAGCCGAGCCGCACACTTGACACGTAAACGGTTTGCGTTCTCCGTGGTAGCGTCTGCGGAGGAAACGACTTGTCAATGGACTCGCGGCAATATGCTCACGGAGTTAGAGTATATTTTCACCTATGCACGATGAGCTGGTAGCGGAACTGGAATATCTTGCCGCAGAGGTCGCAGGCGTGGTGGCCGGGGGAGGCGTCCGATTCGGATATCGTGGCGCTGGTACCGGCTTCCACTTCAATTTCCACCATATTGGGCTGCTGTGTGAGGGTAAGGACATTGGTTATTGAGAGACGGAAGTTATTAGTTAAAGTTAAAAAATGAAAACTAGTTTTGAAAATGACGACAGTAGAATTCATTGCTAGTTGCCGAATGGCAACTTTCATAGCGCTTGGCATAAGTTCGAGATTCGATAAAACGCGATAGCCAGCCTATCTGTGACGTAGCATTGTACTGTGGACAGCGCATCAACCTTTACATCCGTGCACTCTATTCTGCTACGTTTTGGGCGACTGCAACTAAGAATAAGAATAAGAGATATAATTAAGAAGTGCGCTATAATTCGCCAACAAACTGCCAAGTTTGGCGAATGCTTTGATTTCGAGAAACGTGTATTATTATAAATAAACTATAAAAAAATAAAAAAAAACAGTAATATGCAAAGGTTTCTGTGCTGTCGACTGTATTATGTAGGTATGTCGATTGTAGTGCCACCTGTCTTTAATTTGTGTTCTTCAAGTTGACCTTGTACGTGGAATGGAGATCGAACAGGGCCTAGATTCTGTTAATGCATTGTAGTAACATGACAACTGCATGAACATGGCGGTTTTCATTTCATGGCTGCTTTAAGTCTACGCGGGCACACCCATCAAACCTTCTAGGCGTCAATGGTACGAAAAAACACGTCACGTGACCCGACAGTGTGCCTGTCATTATACTACAATGCACTAACAGAATCGAGGCCCAGGGAAAAAAGCGAGTTAGTTAATCTTTCCATCAGTATTATCTAGTAAGTAACAAACCTTAGCCTGCGTCTGTCCCTCGGCGTTTAGTTTCCCGAAGACCTCGTGGTACGCCAGCAACTGCGACAGGTCCTCCACGTTGACCTTGTACATGGCATGGAGATCGTGCTCGGAAGCCCCGGCCGATATCTTCACGACGGCACCTTCCATGTTCATGGCGCTTACGTTCTGGCGGGGAGAAATGTTGGTTTACTTACTATCCGACTGCGAAAGGTAAGGAGGGATATGTATGCATGAATGATACCGATTTTGATAAGTGAAGTGTCAACTGAAATGTGTTGACGACGTGAGTCTCACCAGCAAAAAACAAAATGGCGTACATCAGCTGTAATATTCTAGGTAAAAAGTCACTAGTAAAACTTTTCTCCCCAAATGGACAAACACTTTAAAAGATAAAGGTAAGCTATCAGCTCTTAGGTATCCTTTTTGTAGTGTTTAGATTTGTAACTACTCTTTGTCAAGAGCCTTTCGGCTGCCCTCGTAACTGGTTACGGAGGCCAAAAATGTTTCTTTGTACCATACCAGTTTCGAACAAAGCGTTATTTTTCCTAATATGTAATTCGGTCCCATCGTGACTGACTTATCGTAACTGGTTGGAATATATATTTTTTAGTTTTATAACTTCGTATGTTGCGCGGAGGAATAATAGGGGTTAAAGTATGAAATTGCCGTTTTATTGCAATAGGTTCTTTGAATTGACATAGAATCTTCATGGTTTGAGGTTTTCGAATGAAACTTTTTTCAAATGGTTTCTATGCTGTTCTTTTTTTAAAAAATGTGAAACATTTGAATATCGACTTTCAATTGTTTTTGTTATTCAATTTAGACAAGAAAGATGGATACTGCGAAAATTCGAGTGATTTTTGAATACGAGTTCCGACGCGGAACTAACGCGGCAGAAACAGCCCGCAATATCAATGCTGCGTTTGGAGAGGGGTCTACTAATGAACGCACCGTGCGATTTTGGTTTAAACGCTTTCGTGATGGAAATTTCGACTTAAAGAACGAGCCACGAGGAAGACCGCCCACACAGGTGAATAACGATGAATTAAGAGAGATAGTGGAAGCCGACCCTAGTCAAACTACCCAGGAATTAGCGGCATGGTTTAACGTTACCTTACCCACAATATGGACTCACTTGCGTCAAATCAATAAAATAAATAAATACGAAAAATGAGTGCCTCATAATCACTCGAATTTTCGCAGTATCCATCTTTCTTGTCTAAATTGAATAACAAAAACAATTGAAAGTCGATATTCAAATGTTTCACATTTTTTAAAAAAAGAACATCATAGAAACCATCTGAAAAAAGTTTCATTCGAAAACCTCAAACCATGAAGATTCTATGTCAATTCAAAGAACCTATTGCAATAAAACGGCAATTTCATACTTTAACCCCTAATATTAGGATACGAGGAAGTATACAATACAATGACCAACATATATGAATTCAGTCTCCTATGCCGCCCTCCTACGTTATTGGCTTATTGGTACAAGTAGTTTTATTACTTCTTCATCGCAAGAGGTACGAAAATTATGTTTTTGAAAATTCCGTTTTGGCCATCCATTGATCACCGAAGTACTTGTTGAACTTACTTATCTCGTCACCAGAATGACTCTTATTCATAATATACAATATAACCACTAAGCGTAAAATTTTCGGCAAACCTGAACCAGTTGGTGATTACGAGGACGGACGAGGAGTTGGTTGGTAATCTGGCGAATAAAAATGTTAAAGAATATGACCAGCTTGGTGATAGATACCTATACATCAGTATACTTGTTGAGCCTTGATTACGAACAATAAATTTCCGTTGATAACGCATTATATTATAAGCGTGTTGTAAGTACTATTCCGTGTGTGTCGATGCGAATTACATCGGTGGCAGCGACGTAATCGGCGTGTATGTAGCTCTATAGAGTTAAAAAAAAGACCATTTTCACAAACAAGTGCCAATAATTCGTCTATTTCTTAACATAACATAAACTCACGCCTGTATCCCGGAGGAGTAGGTAGAGACCAGAGTGTAACACTTGCCACAATCCTGAAAGATCTCCTTCGCTTCATCAACATTCAATAGTCGCTGCATGCACGCGCGCCGAGTACTTTTTATCTTGTATTTAGTCATGTTTCACAATAGTTTCTTTAATAACGTCGCCGATTTCATGAGGATGACGGTGTGGCGAAAACCATCGTCGTCGGCGGCGCGGCTGTACACACGCTTACCTTCAAGTCGATAGCGCCTTTAATGTCCTTGATCTCGGTAGGTATCGCGAATTGCGGCGTCGTGTCCATCTTGGAGCTCTTCTCGTCCTTGACGACGAGCGGGTCGGCCGCGCTCGCCTCTATGGAGGTAGTGCCGTCAGGGTTATGCGTTACTAGGATGTTGGCCGGTTCTCCGGTCGCTTGTTCTATGCGGACCACGCTGTCTATAACCTGGGGATGCGAGGTGGCAGTTATAATGAGAGGTTTCTACACAACAAAATCACTTGCCGAGGTCCGAAACTAGGATACCTCCCTGTGCCATGGTAACCAGTTAAGGGCATCACAAGGATGGAAAACAGGATAACAGGACAAAAAGTAAAAAAAAAGGTTATGATGGGCCGGTAGAGGCTAATAAGGAGGAGCCCATATTTACAAAAAACGGGATTTTAGGGTTCCAAAACCCTAAGGGTGCCAACGGAACCTTATTAGTACGACGTCTGTCTGTCTGACCTATATAGGATTATTTAACTCCTGAACTGTCTGACCTATTAAGGCTTATTTAACTCTTGAAGTGTAATAATAGGTAGACACAGGATATTGTTATTAGGGAACACGCCGCTAAGTAGTGTTTACTAAGTAGTGTGATGCAATTCAACAAATTTTAATTATACAGTATTGTATCATTAACTCAATAAAAAAAACTGGTTTAGTTTAGTATAAGTCGTCTTTTGTTTTATAAGCTTGTTTACATTTTCCTGATCTTACGTGTGTAGAAGTTTAATTGTGTGTTTACCTGTGTGTACAATAAACAATATTCTTATCTTAAGGAACATACCAATAGGGAACACTAAAAGAACACATTTTTGCTAAATACATAATATAAGACAAATATATACATGTTTGTGATGTCGTTGTTTCTGGTTCCCACGACACAGGGTATCCTAGTGTGGGGCCAGAAGCAATGTATGTGCCTGTATGTAAATGTTTATGTTTATATTATTAGATGGTATGGAATCCCGTGAGCGGTTCCGACACGCACTTGGCCGATTTTTTATTGTTTTTCCAATGTCACTTCTACGTAATTATTAGGAGGTCATTAATTTCCTACCTGCTGCCCAACAATTTGTTGCAGCTGGTGGACTGTCAAAGCATGGTCCGTGGGCATCTTGATAGCTTCATGAAGGTCTTCCTTGTCGACCAACTTCCCCCCGCCTGGCTCCACCACCGTCACTATGCCATCTTCACTTACTGTCAACTGGATCTGTAAGTAATAACTTGTATTAGGGGAGTTGGATTCATATAGACCAGAGCATTGAGCATGCAATTGGACTGGAAAATCAGAGTAGGGGATTTAATAAGACAAACCCACGCGACTTTCCGAATTCAGAATTTCATCTTCTGTCATCATTATCTGTTTGTCTCGTTCTTTTTTAAGAAATCTAAAACGGAAAACCTCTTCCTTATTTACCCATTGAAGTTCTCAAAATAGAATCTGGAGGTCTGTAAGATGTTTTTATTATATTGACGGACCAAAGATTTCGTGTGTTTGTGCATACGAACTTGGAGCGGCCATTGAATTTTTTAAAATTTTATTTTAAAAAATTCAATGGCCGCTCCAAGTACGAAAATTTAAATTTAATGAAAATTTAAACAAACTATAACATCTGTCAATGACAGTTGGTTGACAATGGTTTCTTGCCCACAATCTAGCGCCTATCCAACCACAGTCTCTTACTCAAATCAACATGGAGAAGATCCAAGTCGTGTAAAGAGCCACGGAGAAGTCACGTTAGACATATCACTCATTGATCGTGTGCGCAGATGTTGTTATGCGAATAACCATGTTAAGTGGAGATGGGTACGGTACGACGACGCCGACGTAGATGTGGGCAGGCGGCGGTACAGACGGTGGACCAAAATAAAAATCACCGTAAGAAAGCTATGTGTGAGGTCTGCATCATAAAACGTGAAAATAAAATAGAGACAGTGAAATAGTGTATAGTTAAAACGACATATATTTTGACTAGAACTAGTTAAAGCACTTGTACAATAAGAGACCAGTTTATCAAATAGATACACAGATCGAGTAGGTGCATTTTCGATTTGAAATGACATCATCTCTGAATCACTAGAACAAAAGAATTGCAATGGGGCTGAATAACTTACCTCGCTGACCTGTTGATTGGTGACAAATTTAAGCAGCATGAAGAAAAACGTTCATAAAAATCTTTGGAAGCAAGTGTAAATATTTAAGACGTGACATTAACATCTAAATTGTGGAAGCAACCTATTTGTGAGAAGTTTTCTTAACAATAATTTGTTCTGGTACTTAAAGCTATTCCGGAAAAAGCTCATATTATGTGCTGTTTATGAAGCAAATGGAAACTAGCATCAAATATACATTGTTTATAAATAGAAATGTTGCTCTAGGGTTCTCAAAAAGAAGGCCTAAGAATCTGATAATCGAACACTACAACCCTTCTTGTGCACAACAAAGAGTTGTCTAGAGGTCTATAAATACATTATAATGACCATAGTAACACACTTTGTGCTATTAAGACATTAGAAGAATACATTTAAAGGTTGGCCAATGTCCAACATACAACAATAAACATAATACATACAAAACATAAAATGGGTACCATTCGAAAGTTACTTAACAAATTCTCAGACAACAAACAACGAAATGCCCATGTAATTGACAACTCACCATTCCACATAAAAATGTTTCGCAAACCTTACACCTCGTAAAGTAAACATTTTATATAAAGTCATTTGGCAAAATAACATTACATAAGTTTTCTTATCTTAGATACATTACATAAATACATTAAAAGTTCTATTGGCATATTTTTCTTTCACATTATGGTTACTTGGTCTAAAGACATTAGGAAATTTATCATTGTGTAAATAATAAATTTCCTAGTCTTTAGAACATACAATGTATTTAAGTAGGTAATTAAGTAGCCTCGCGAAAGAAAATAAAACTACCACAGACAAAAAACGAAATGGCAAGAAGTACAGCACACGTAAGCCAGAGCGCGGGGCTGCAGGGGGCGCAGCCCCCCGCGAAGGGCGCTCGGTGGGCGGAGCCCCCTGCATGCATTAAAAAAAATGAGGGTCCCCTCTCACTGGAACAGTGGGTTAGGTTAGACTTGTGATCTCACTGCGCGGAGCGAGCGAAGCGAGTACATATTGTATGTATGAGTAGTTACCAAAAAGTTCATTAACCTTCTCACTAGCACCAGAGACAGATCTGTCTCAACGCATCGGGAAACGTCAAACGCGCAACTGAGACAGAGTTGTCCCAAAAGGCAACAGACCAAAAAAATGCTAAAATGTGTTTGACGTTCTATGATATCGGTTTATGGTTATTGTTCGTTCATGTTCGGCATGAAATTCCCTTTAATCTGTGATAAAATACTCTAAGACTTCCTAAAAAAAAAACTTGTCAATCTTAGTCGAAAATTTCTTGTTGGAAAGTGGCGAGAGCACAGAAGAAAACTACGAGAAAAACAGGTTTTTTGTTAGAAAGGTAAGTGAAAAGTGTATTTACGTGTTACTTTATGCATTTATTTCAATCATTACACATAGTTTTACCTAAAGAATGCTATAAATACTTTAAATTTGGCCCAAGAAAATGTTCGATATAGCAACTTTGAAAAAAGTTGTACTTTCTTTCGAAATTTTTGATCATTGTTTGTGTATTTTGGATAAAACCCACTATATTTGGCCAGTAAGACTATCGTACTTTGTTATTTTATTCATTTTTATGTAGAATTACTAAGTAATAGTGAAAAATATTACAAAAACAAAACATTTGCCGTTGTTTTCCGATAAGTTCGTATACCGGAAATCGACCACTAGGGTCACGACCTCCGGCCTTCTCATCCGGTTCTATAGTGATGGGCTTAGTGATTATTTCAATTGATTATCGAAATAAATTTTTTATCAACTTCAATACACCGTTACTATAAGTTTCTAGTGAGAATACGCAAATTTCCAATTAGATTCTAATACATCTCGTAGTTTATAGGAAAATTATTATTTATTTATTTTACAGATGTGGAGACCCGGGCACCCCAAGAGTTTCTTGAATTACTGCAAGACGACGAGGAAGAGGATGAGAGCGAGGGGGAGTTAGAGGTCGGGCTGGAAGAGGAGGAGGAGGAGGAGACTGGGGTGGGAAACCTGATGGTATGTTATAATAATTATATAAATATTACATAACATACATAAGCGGCCTATATGCGTCCCACTATAGGGCACAGGCCTTCTCTCAGGGAGAGAGCATGGGCTTAATCACCACGCGTGCCCACCGGGGATTGGGTATTTCAAGCGCGTGTACGTGAATAGCTCAGACACTCAGGTTTCCTCACGATGTTTTCCTTCGTTAGCGAGTGGTATTGCTACTACTATAACTTCACAAATGTACATAACTTAGAAAACCAAGTCATAGCTACATGCCCGCACCGGGGATCGAACCTGGGTCTCCCGCTTCCTAGTCCGAGGTTCTACCCACTAGGCTACCACTGCTGTATAAATATAAATATTAATTTTGTATTTCTTGTTCGTTCCGTTATTTTAGGTTTATATTTCTTCCAGGCAATGGACATCATGGTGGAGGAGGAGAACTGGGAGCTAGTGCCACTGGAGGCACTAAGCGTCCCGCTTTCTACCTCTAGGTCAAAAATCAAAAAAATCAAAAATGTTTTATTTCGTTACCAACTTATCTATTAATTTTACACTGTTGTGGGGACTTCCTATTAAGTGTATAGACACCTGTGCCAGGAAGCCCCGCTCTTCCTTTACTAAATTCATCTTTTAAGTTAGGTACATTCATGCAAATGTTATACATATTATATATATATAACATTCTAGGTACAATACTTAATAATTTTTTTCCATCTTCTATGCGGAAGTAAGACTTTTTTAACTGTTTATTTTTTCCAGCAGGCTCTCCAGTAGCAGCAGCGAGGATGACGAAGTGCGCAGGGAAATTTTGCGCAATATCAGCCCGCAGTAAGTTGAATCAATATTTATCCCATGCCATGTTTTTGTGTATCTATGGAACAGATTTCAGGTTAATTTTATTTTACAGGTCTGTTCACGACGACGAGCTGCCGCGCTTTCGGGTGGAGCAGCTGCCGGACGCTCCGGGACCCGCCGCTGCTGCTGCTCGAGGATGCGGCGCCACTCAGATTTTCCTTGCCTTTGTTTGGTTATGGTTTTCGGCTGTCGTCCATTCATCTATTATGTTGTATATTTGAGAGAGGATGACGCATGACTGATGGGTATCAGTAATTTATATGTAAGATTTGTGCATGTAGATAATAAAAGTAGACATACTTCGTCCGCTCCTTCACATTCTGTTTTCTTGTTTGTTTGACCAATCTAAATTTGTTTTCTAGATTGGTGAAAATCTTATTTGCCTATCGAACTAATGGAACACGTGGAGTTTAACATTTTTCATTTATTCGATGGGTAGGTAAGATCACACGACACACCATTTTGTAAGTACCTAACCTAATAATTTACTCTTGCAGTTCTTGTCTTTTGTCTTTTTCTATGTCATGTTTTGCTTTTTGTGTACTAATAGCGAGACCATTTCGACGTGAATTCCATAAAAGTATTGTTAAAATATTAAATTTTCAAAGCTCCATACTCCTAAAATGTAAAAGTCATAAAAATTATAATCAGTATAACTCGCGATAGCATTAATAATAATAGAATATTGTTATCTACAAATAAATTTATTAGGACATAATTCAGCTCATTCCAAATTACGAATGTTTTCAACTCAACTCTTTTAAAATGTTTGTATATTTTATCACTACTTATATATGACAAAATGACAAGTTTACAACATTTTAGACATGAAGGAAAACATCGTGAGAAAATTCGCTGTTGGTGTAGTAAAAGTTAACACCAGAAGCAATACGATTGATCAACAACTAATTTTATTTGTAATAAAATATGACATAGGTAATTGTTAAGTCAATCACCACTAACAACGTATAATAAGGCTATTACAAACAATGTTATGGTTAGATACTTACTTACTGGCGGTTAGTATAAACAAACTACTTGACGCCGAACTTGATACTCAATGCGCGGCACACGCCGCCACTTGAGCTCCGACGCTTTATGGACTTGTTTTTTGCTGCCGGGTGACGCATTAGGCTACCTTTTTATTTCACTAATAGCAAGTTGGTAATAAAATATTCTGCATGCGTTTTATCGCAAATTGTTTTCCCCGCATTTTATCGATTCTTGCCCAATGAAAACTCTTCCTTACCCCATCCCTCCTAAATAAGACAAAACAACTAAAATACTATTTTATTGTTTTATTCTTTATTTTTGTCTGAATATTTATTGTAAATAGTGTAAAAAAGGAAAATAAATATTTCATTATGGGTCTACTGTTTTATTTCTCCATTTACCCATTTATTTGTGACCTTGGTACAAAATATAATGCAGTCGATATTTTTCGTTTTTACTAGATTTTGTTGAATATTTCTATAAAAAAGCATAGATTCCAATAAGATTAGAGTATTTTCATTCAATAAAAGTGGTTTTCACTTCGTAAAGACCCACGATTACAGTACATTTTCAAATTCAAATTGTCCCCCTTACACTGTTCAATAGGAAACGTTAGCATTCTCGCAAAATGTTTGATAATGTTTTGGTAATAAATCTTATATGTGAAGAGAAAACAAGCTTGATAGAATGAATAGGTGTATATTCAGCACCTTGTTACATAAATTATCTTTTCCTAAAGTTACGTAATAGTTCGCACACACACAAAAATTTGGGACACTAGGCCCTTATTTGTAGTAATTGCATTTTCGTACTCTGAATTTAAAAAATTGTGTGTCTGAATTTTGATAAAGTTGTTATTGTTTAGTAATGTAATTATTCTAGAGTATAATTCTTTTTATTTCAAACAAATCCGTACATTGGTCAGATAATAATTTGATATTTAGGCAACCTGGTCATTTATTTTTTTTGCGCCGCCATGACACCCCTTTCAATTAATGTCAGTGGGGTGAATTGGGGGTGCGAGTGAAAAGGTTAAACGAAATAAATGTGGTTAGTTTAAGAGGCGGAAGAAATTCCGTTGAGACAATCGTAAGGCTCCTGTGTAAACTTACATTTAAATGATTTGTCCCAAATGGAAATGACACCCTTGCAGAATAACATTTTCGAAGTTATATTGCAAACTTGAGATTGACAATAATGTCAGTTATCTTTTAAAATAATAATAAATAAAGTATTTTCGAAATGCATAATTTGTTATCTGATTATTTTAAATGTTGTTGCGTCAGCCAACCTTTAAATGTAGTCTTCTAATGTTCCAATAGCACAGTGTTAGCCCAGAGTGCTGATTTTCATACATTACTCAAAGTGCGGGTGACGTTCCAACGGAAATGTAAATTATCTGCTCTTGACTGCGCAAGTGAAACAGAAACATTACAACAGTCATACTGGCTCTTGTAAAAATATGTGAAAGTGTGCGTGAATTATTATGCATAAAATAAAACTGTATTGGGTACTCACCTGCTGATTGGCATGGTCAGGTCGTGCTGCAGTCATCAGTTGCTGCTGTATTATATGCTGCTGAGAGTGGTGACCCTGGATGCGGAATAAAATGTCTAAGTTCCATGTCAAGATCAGTTTGTTATAATGGGCAAAGTGGTGCTAACTAGCACCACCAATGGAAAAATACACATAGATGATATGATTTTTTTTCCATTGGTGGTGCTAGTTAGCTCTGGGAAGCCCCTTAATAGTTTGATTAAACAATTAACAGTCAATTAATGGATGACACTGTTTTGCAGTGGATAATTTAAATAGGGATTTTGTTTCTGTACCTAAGCTTAACGGATTGCTCAAATACCATAGAGGTTGTAGGGACTGATAGACAAATAAGAAAATTGGGAATATCCTTTTAGAGATAATTTTATAACATACTCAATGAATTTATTACTTACTACAAATAAGAAAGGGCAAATTATTTTGTTAGGGCGACATGCAGAAAGTAATAGAGAGAAATGCCTTAAGATTTTCTCCATTAAATCTAATTGCTTCCTATACACATGCACAGTTTTGTTATGCCTAACTAAGAAGTTATAAGTGTAAGGATTAATACAAAGTTAAAAGTAGATGACAAGAAAAGAGAAATGGCTAAAAGATAAGACTTTTAGCAATTTACCATTTGAACCAATGTTTGGTAAAAACATCATAATTATCAAATTCACTTTTTATTATTACACTAGTTACACTATCTACAACTAATGAACAACTGTAAAGGTTGAACTTTTTTAATGAGTTTCTTAAATAACATTTAGAATCTTAAAATCATGCTAACCTGGAGTAATATCTCCAACCATGCAACTAACCCTATCAATATGTTAAAACTACCTACACTTCCAGTAGTACTTGAATGTAATCAACTATAATCTACACAACAGCCAGCAACAATACAGCATTCCCGCTAATAAACAGGATTGTTACCATGTGATTTACCATATCTATGTTATGGTGTTGTACAAACTCCACCCGGTTATTGGGTACCTGCTGGTGGCCAGAGCCCGTGCTGACTGATACTCCGGCGCTGGAACCCTGCTGACCCAAGTCCTGCTGCTGCGCAACCAGTGCTTCTGGAACGTGGACACAGAGTCACTTGATGGGAAATATTTTTTATAATAATGCACCTAATTTAATAGATGATTTAAACTGCCCCTCAGGAGTGTTTTTCGGAATAGTGTTTTCATAAATAAGAGAACAATAACATACCGAAGAGCAGTTTCATGGAAAAAAATATACAGGCTAACTTTTTTCACATACCTAATCTTGCTTTGACTGGTAAGAATTCACATTGGCAGTTTGATTTCTAGGCATTGGATCAAGATCCACAAGCAGTTTTGCTTAGGTAAGTCAGTGATAGCATAATCTGTTGCCATGTCAGCTTGATTTATTGTTGTAAACATCAGTTTACAAGTGAAGTTGTACCCATAAACAGACCTGAAATTCTTCAGACCTAAAAAATTTTTACAGAGATCTAGAAATCAGTGTACTTTACCATGACCCTGTCCAGACTGCGAGGCAATGAGTTGTGTGACTGGTATTTGTTGGCCCCCGGGCCCTGAGACAGTCACGGACTGCCCACCAGTATGATGGCCGAGGATAATATTTGGGTCTCCATTGAGAATACTGGCATGGGTTTGGCCAAGAGCATCCTGAAATAAATACATTTAAAATTTAAGGAATGAAATAGAACCGATTTTTTAATTTAGCACTGTACATTTCAATGTGCTATCGAAATAATGCAAAACATGCAATTAATAAAAAATACTGCAACAATCCAAAACTGTTTCTCAGTATTCAAAATTAAAGCACTTCCGATAAGCATACTATTATTGATAATGAAGAAGTTTTTCAGGTTTCACATTATTTCAGTAACATGTATTGTATTTCCTACCTGTGGAGTACCTGTCTTGTGTACTGTGTTCTCTATCGATCTATCTACTTGACACATAAGTGTACTGTAAATTTTGTAGAATAGAATAATTACTATCCTTACTATAGAATATTCATAGTTCCGTACAAGCTAAGCGGACTATAACCACAATGTTAAAATTCATTTATAAAAGCATCCACCATTACCTGAATGGGCTTTCCATTTTCTATGCGAGCTCCAGTAGGGAGTCCATAGACAGACACTTGAGGTATAGGTCCAGGGAACAGATTTGTGAACACCCAATATTTGGCGACACTTGACAAAGCAACATTCACTGCAGAGTTCACTCTCAGGTCTGTGGCTGATGTAGTCGGCGTCAACGTAGCTGTCTGCTGTTGAGAAGCCTGAGCTCGCTGGCCCTGTGACTGGAATAACGCACATGGATTAGGTACAAAAGGAACGACGAAAATAATAAAAAGAAATTCCGCAAACCTCGGAGTTCCCTGGGGGTTGGCCGCCACCCGCATTGATAGGATGATGCTCCGGATTCATTATGAGTTCTTAAACCAACACCAATTTGTTGCACTATCACAAACAATCAGGAATAAACACCATATTTCAAACTTTACATCGGCATTGTCATAATTTGACTGTCATCGAAATGGAGGCGCGGGGGACGCGACGGGCCGCCATTATAAAACTTAGCGCACAATAACACTTCATTCATCGACGGTTGTACAGGTATTCCCAGGTTCACTAACACAATTATTTCATGACCGCTAGTATATTTTAAGCACAGCTATCAATTCCAAAACACGAAATGCGGTTTTTTAATAGTCAAAGTCTAGTTTTTTATGGAAAATCCACACAAAAAAAGTTCTTTTCACATCCAACGCGAACTTCAACATGATTGCCAGTCATACCAATATAACGCTGTACAAAACCTAGACCGAAATGAAGTTTGTACAAGAAAACAAAACTTTATAAATGAATCTTGCTTTGTTTAACTAAAAAAAATCAACTTGAAGAAAACTGTTAATGTGTAAACACGTTTGTATTGCATTATTGTGTCACTGTTCTTATTTTAAATATAAATCATTACAATATTTTCTACTTTCTTGCAAAGTGCGGAACTCTACTACATTTTAGTACACTACTGACAACTTAAAAAAAAATAGTAGCGTTCCGTTTTATAGAATTGCAAACACCGAAACGTGGGCGCTTTTTTACAGGGTTCCTTTTATACGAACGAATGGTTGTCACGTTACCGAGGGTTATGTGAAGGCATAACCCTTGGTAACGGAAGCTAAAGAAATAAAAAGAGAGATTTAGAAATGTAAAAATGTAATCATCAAAACCCCCTAACCTATAATTAAACAAAAAAAACTTAATAATAATAAAAACATCAAAAAATATGTACAAAAGCAACCTTAGGTCGGAGAGGCAGGCCGTGGAGTCAGGTCGTGGAGACGGACAGGCAAGTTGCGAAGGCAGGCCGTGGAGACGGGCAGGCAAGTTGTGCAGGCAGGCCGTGGAGACGGACAGGCAAGTTGTGAAGGCAGGCCGTGGAGACGGGCAGGTAAGTGACGGAGACAGGCCGTGGAGAGGTAGACAGGAATTCAGGTAAGATTCTTGAAGTATGACTCAGGTAACTCTTCAGACAGGATTCAGATAATTCTTCGAGTAGGACTCAAGTGAGATTCTTCAAGTAGGATTCAGGTGAGATTCTTCAAGTAAGACTCAAGTGAGATTCTTCAAGTAGAACTGAAGTGAGACTCAAGTAGGGCTCAAGTAAGACTCTCAAGTAGAACTGAAGTGAGACTGACGTAGGGCTCAAGTAAGACTCTCAAGTAGGACTGAAGTGAGACTGACGTAGGGCTCAAGTAAGACTCTCAAGTAGGACTGAAGTGAGACTGACTGGAAAGCCTTCTTGGGCGGCTTTTATACCCCAAAAATAATTCGATTCCAATATTCAAATTTGATCTGAATCTGCGTCAGAATTCTTCTGGAAGTTTCTGGATCCTGTTCCAAATCCATAATTTCAAATTCTAGATCTTCTTTCTCTTTCTTGCATTAAATTCATAATTTCGATTTAGAATGCGAGTAGTCTTCTAGAAATCTCCATAAGCCAGAAGTTTCCTTATTCGACCTTCTTAGTATGACGATTATTTGACATAATTTAGAAAAATAAAGAACAATATTCAAATAAAAGAATTATCTGACTACCAGTTGAATCGTTGACAGTAAAGCAAAATACAATATTTACAATGTGAAAAGTGGAAAAATAATTAGAAATACGTATTAGCTTTGAAATAATATCAATAAACCAATCTTATGTTTTCGTTCGTGATAACATGAAAGTGTTATGAAATTGGATTTCAGTGGTTCAGCTTGGACAAAACGTAAGTCTTTTTTGCATTGATAGAAAGAGTAGGGTGCTAGGCAATAGAATCGCGCTAGACGCGTAAGCTAATCCCTACAATACCCCAAAAACCCCGAAAAAAAAAAAAAAAAAAATATTTTTTTTTTTTTTTTTTGTAATGATAAAATATTTACATTTTATTTGTTCTAATTTGATAAAGAACAAATAATTAGATAATAACTATCTCTACACATTCAACGCATCTATCATAGTTCTATCATTCATACATCTCGCAAACGTACGTTGGGGTAGGGTTCACATTCAATGACACAAACTCCAGAGAAGTTATTATTGAGTCACACTCTCATGACATTGGCTTATTTTCAGAGTCGTCATCCGCTCTATCTGAAGACTCGAGCTACAATTAAGAGGAATCAACCTCAAGAGAAAAGAAACACCTAAGTGTTTAGAGTAGAATACGAGTTTTCTCTAGTATAGGGAGGACTAGGAATATGTAGTTAACTTTAGATGTTAACTACTAAGTTTAAGATAAGAAGCTTTAAATAGCTAAAGAGCTTATTTAAAGAAATAAACTAATATTAAAAATTGAATAAAGCTACTATTTACACTTTAATGTCTTTTATATGCCAACGGCTTTGAGTACCATCGGGGTTTTCTAATATGTACACTAAAGGAGATAATTTTTGTACAACTTTACATTTTATGTATTTAGGGGCAAGTTTGGCACTGAAGTAATTGCCTGCATTGCTAAGTACATAATTTTTCCGCCAGACCGTATCACCGACGTCAAATTCTTTAAAGGAATGTCTCAAATTATAGCGAGCCGCATTTTTAGTATGGGCTGCGTGAAGAGCTACCTGGACCTTGTCGTATATTGAGGCAAGTAGTCCAATATTATTTGCATATATGTCTCTAGGCATGAAAGTAATTTCATTTAGATCATATGCTTGTGAAAAGAATGTACCGGAAGTTACTGGTTCGCGACCAAAAACAAGAAAGGAGGGAGTAAAACCTGTTACGGCATTTACGGAATTGTTCATAGCGGACTGTATTACGGGTAAATGTAAGTCCCAAGATCTATGATCTTCACCAACAAGAGAAGCTAAGGCTGTGAGTATTGTTTTGTTATATCTTTCAGTAGGATTGACTTGCGGGCAGTAGTTAGGATTAAAGTTAGCAAAAGGAATGCTATATTTTCTTATCAGGTTGTGAAATTCCCTGGATTGGAACTGTGGACCATTATCCATGATTATAGTTTGTGGTACACCATGTACAAGAAAGACAAAGTTTTCTAAGTAGAAGATAATGTTAGAAGCTGTAGCTCTTTTTATAGGAAAGATTAAAGAGTACTTTGAAAAACAACAATTCACTACAAGGATATGTTGGTTTCTTTTTCTGGTCATCGGTAAAGGGCCTATTAAGTCTAGAGATATGCATTGGAATGGTCTGGAACAGATTTTGGGTTTGCCCATAGGGCCGTAAGGGGAATGATTGGAGTGTTTGTAAGCTAAACACTGTTCGCAGCTAGATATAGAGTTAGATATATCTTTAAACATCCCTGACCAGTAGTATCGTAAGGATAACTTCTTATAAGTTTTGAAAATTCCTAAATGAGGTTCTGATGGTGAACCATGATGTTCTCTAATAAGTGCCTCTCTTTCAGATGGAGGGGGAACTTCTTTCCAAATAAAATCGTCAGTAAGAGAGTAAGGAGAGTGAGTGCAGCGAAGTAATTTATTATCTCTGACGGTATAATTTAGATAACTGTCCGGGTTATTCCGACAATTTAGAAGAAGTCTTTCGTAGTAATCTTCAGGAGAAGAAGTATCATCTAGTGAAATTGGGGCAATCGATTTAAGTGGAGAATTAGAATTATTAGCACGTGAGAGTAAGTCTGGAACAACATTTTCCTTCCCACGCTTATGTTTAAGATCAATATTGAAGGCTGAGAGACGAATAGCCCATCTAGCTAATCTTCCGGAAGGATTAGATAAGTTGAGAAACCATTTCAAGGCAGCATGATCAGTGAAGACAGTGAATTTTTTGCCATTATCGAGATAACATCGCCAATGTTCAAGGGCAGTGATGACAGCTAGAGTCTCCTTTTCGGTAGTGGAGTAGTTTTGTTCATGTTTATTAAGAGTTTTACTCATGTAAGCAATAACAACTTCTTTACCATTTTGCATCTGAGTTAGCATTGCGCCTATGCCGTAGTTAGATGCGTCACAGTGAACAGCGAAAGGTAAATTAAAGTCTGGGCAGGCGAGAACTGGAGTAGTTACTAACAACTCTTTTAGTTTTAAGAAAGAAGCGTTAGCTTCAGGAGTCCAACAAAATTTTGGGGCATTCTTTCCAGTTGCCGAGAGTTTATTGAGAGGAGCGGCTAAGGTGCTGAAATTAGGAATGAAGCGTCTGAACCAACTACAGGTGCCATGGAATCGTCTGACTTCTTTTTTCGAGGTTGGAGTTGGGAAATCGAGTATAGCACGGATTTTATCAGGGTCGGCACGTAAACCGTATTCATCGACTACGTAGCCAAGATATTTAAGTTCTTTTTTGAAGAATTGACTTTTTTCAAAGTTAATTGTGAGTTTAGCATGAGTTAGTTTCTCGAGGACTTTGAGTAAGAGAGAGATATGTTCTTCAAAAGTTGAACTAACGATAATTATATCGTCTAAATAGCAGAACACCTTGTATTCAAATTCAGGTGTGAACAAGGTATCCATGAGTCTTTGTTGAGTAGCAGGAGCATTCGTCAGACCAAAGGGCATGACTGTAAATCTGTACATTCCTCTACCGGGAACATAAAAGGCAGTTTTATCTTTATCAGCGGCATTTAAAGGAACTTCCCAGAAGGCTTTAGCAATATCAATGCTAGAAAGATATTTAGCATTTTTTAAGTGGTCTAATATTTCATTCATAAAAGGGAGGCTATAGGCATCGCGGCGAGTAATAGAATTTAGTTTTCTGCTATCTACGCAAAAACGCCATTCTCCATTTTTCTTTGGAGTTATGAGGACAGGAGATAGCCAAGGGCTTTCACATTGTTCGATGACCTTCCAGCTCACCATTTTATCAACTTCGTTAATAAGTGCCTTTTGTTTTTCAGGAGAAAGTCTATAACATCGTTGTTTGATTGGAAGATTGTCACCAGTATCGATTTTATGACAAATCAGATCAGTACGTCCAAGTTCGCCCATTTGTTCGAATGAAATTAATTTAAATCGAGCAATAATATCGTCAGCGATATTTTTTTGTTCAGCAGTTAAGAAATTGTAAGGTAAAACTTTCTTATCTACAGAAGTAACTACATTGCACTGTAGTTGTTGGGAGAAGGCGGGGCTAAGAATGTTGGGAACAAGGTTAAATTCTTTCCAAAAATCTACCCCAAGGATAATAGAAGGATGTATTTCGGGAAATACATGAAATCTAATTATGTGCAATTGATTGTTAAATGTTATGGGTAAATCAATATAGCCCAGCGATTTCACCTTATGGTTATCAGCTGTAGCAACAAAAATAGAGCACGACTTGGATAAGGTGTAGCCCAATTTTAAGATTTCGAGATGAGAATTGTTACCAAGTATTGAAATTGAGCTGCCGCTATCCAATAATCCGAAGAAAGGAGAACTATTCAAGAGAATTTTAAGAAAGGGCCTAGCAAAGTCCTTCTCGTTTTCATAGAGAATAGTAGAGGTTTTGTAGAGTTGAAAGAAATTTCTGAGGCTATGAAGCCAGTTCTGCCAATCTTCGGGATCAAAGTTGGAGGGTTTATCTAAGTCGTGCGTAATTAGTTTTTTGAAGTGTTAGGAGAGCCTTCATAAGTATTGCTGTTACATTTCGGACAGTCAGAGACTTTGTAACCTTTGAGGCCACATTTGAAGCAAACTAGGAAACGAGGTTCAGGACAAGAACTCAATGAGTGGCCATTAGTACGGCAGCGGAGACAAAATAAGTTAGAGGTGAATTTTTTCGAGATGGAATTCACCTGTCTTTTGAAGGAGTTAGGTTTGTAGAATCCTGGGGTGTGGGGTGATTTTTCGCTCAAAATAGAGGAAGGTTTAGGGGCAGGCGAATAACTAAATTCGAGTGCAAGGGAATTTTCGATTGGTTTAGGTTCTTTGAAATTGCGGTCCCTGTCTAAAATGTGTTCATAGTTCTGGCAAGCAGAGATAAGAGAGTCGATAGAAGTAATTTCGTTAAGAGCTACGAATACAGAATAACATGGCCGAATGTTGCGAAGTAGGATTTTGAGTTGTTCAAATTCGGAAAGTTTATTAGTTAAACGGTTAAACATGCCAGACATTATGGAGACGTAGATAATAATCGTTTCAGATTCTCCTTGTGTACGAGAGTTAATGACGGATAGGAGTTTAAAATCATAATCCGTATCGCCGAAATCTTTAATTAAAAGTTCACAAAGACGATCCCACGTTAAATCGTGATGGCGAGTTTTCTGAAATCTAAGCCAATGGAGTGCTTTATCAGCAAAGATTTCGTAAGATTGATCGAGGAGTCTATCTTTAGGAATCTGTCTAGAAATCCTAAATTCCTCGAGTTTCATTAAAAAGGACTTAGGGCAAGAAGTGCCATTGTATGTGAGTTTCTTAAGTTCCGAAATAGTATTTGGTGAGAGGACTTGACTAGGAGTAACGTTAGGGTTAGACATAGGAAGAGATCTAATTTCCTGAAGACAAGGAGAGGATTGAGCAGAGGTGAAGGATAAATCTTCGAATCTTTTTTCTAGCATTGTTAATTCGGACTGTAGATTCGTCAGTCTTTCTTGGAGGGTAGGGTTTGAGTCTACTTCAATACGCTCCAAGCGGAAGTAAAGATGATTCAAATAAGTTTCAATTTTTTTTGATAATAACGTTGAAAATTTTTGTTCTAATGTTTGTAATTTGGACTGAATGTAGCGGAAAGTAACTTCGGCCTGATCAATGTCAATATCATTAGG
The DNA here is from genome assembly GCA_963969515.1 of Yponomeuta evonymella. Classification (NCBI taxonomy): domain Eukaryota; kingdom Metazoa; phylum Arthropoda; class Insecta; order Lepidoptera; family Yponomeutidae; genus Yponomeuta; species Yponomeuta evonymella. The sequence continues at coordinate 6,780,446 of OZ018354.1, forward strand.
AACGGTAGAAGTTACAATTTCATGTGCTGGTGTGGTTTTAGTGAGGGGATCGATTTGTTTTTTAAGATTCACAAGGGATTCTGCCGGAGTTTCTAGGCGAATACGTATTTCATATTCCAATTCAGGCTTATTCAAGTTAAGATAATTAATAGTTCGAGACATCTTACAGAAAGAAAAATAAATTATAAAAAGATTAGTGGGGCCGAAAGGAATATGCCAAAAAAAGCTTTACTTTAGAATTTTGAAAAGGTGGTTCTGATGATTATTACGTTGGGCGCCAAAACTGTCACGTTACCGAGGGTTATGTGAAGGCATAACCCTTAGTAACGGAAGCTAAAGAAATAAAAAGAGAGATTTAGAAATGTAAAAATGTAATCATCAAAACCCCCTAACCTATAATTAAACAAAAAAAAATTAATAATAATAAAAACATCAAAAAATATGTACAAAAGCAACCTTAGGTCGGAGAGGCAGGCCGTGGAGTCAGGTCGTGGAGACGGACAGGCAAGTTGCGAAGGCAGGCCGTGGAGACGGGCAGGCAAGTTGTGCAGGCAGGCCGTGGAGACGGACAGGCAAGTTGTGAAGGCAGGCCGTGGAGACGGGCAGGTAAGTGACGGAGACAGGCCGTGGAGAGGTAGACAGGAATTCAGGTAAGATTCTTGAAGTATGACTCAGGTAACTCTTCAGACAGGATTCAGATAATTCTTCGAGTAGGACTCAAGTGAGATTCTTCAAGTAGGATTCAGGTGAGATTCTTCAAGTAAGACTCAAGTGAGATTCTTCAAGTAGAACTGAAGTGAGACTCAAGTAGGGCTCAAGTAAGACTCTCAAGTAGAACTGAAGTGAGACTGACGTAGGGCTCAAGTAAGACTCTCAAGTAGGACTGAAGTGAGACTGACGTAGGGCTCAAGTAAGACTCTCAAGTAGGACTGAAGTGAGACTGACTGGAAAGCCTTCTTGGGCGGCTTTTATACCCCAAAAATAATTCGATTCCAATATTCAAATTTGATCTGAATCTGCGTCAGAATTCTTCTGGAAGTTTCTGGATCCTGTTCCAAATCCATAATTTCAAATTCTAGATCTTCTTTCTCTTTCTTGCATTAAATTCATAATTTCGATTTAGAATGCGAGTAGTCTTCTAGAAATCTCCATAAGCCAGAAGTTTCCTTATTCGACCTTCTTAGTATGACGATTATTTGACATAATTTAGAAAAATAAAGAACAATATTCAAATAAAAGAATTATCTGACTACCAGTTGAATCGTTGACAGTAAAGCAAAATACAATATTTACAATGTGAAAAGTGGAAAAATAATTAGAAATACGTATTAGCTTTGAAATAATATCAATAAACCAATCTTATGTTTTCGTTCGTGATAACATGAAAGTGTTATGAAATTGGATTTCAGTGGTTCAGCTTGGACAAAACGTAAGTCTTTTTTGCATTGATAGAAAGAGTAGGGTGCTAGGCAATAGAATCGCGCTAGACGCGTAAGCTAATCCCTACATGGTGCAAGGCAAGCGCTATAGTAAATACAAATAGAAGTGTGAATAGTGAATTACTTACAAATAGATTACAGTAATCTATGTATTAGATCAAATGTCAATCAATGTCAATTACACTTACATGGCCAGTATCTTAACAGTGGAGACAACAGTACTGAATAAATCCTAATAGCTCCACCTATTTCGAACAATGGAGACATGAGAACCGTTAAAATCCTATTGGACCCACATGGAGACATGAGTACCGTAAAAATCCTGTTGGACCCACTCATCCTAAGTAGTGGAGACAAAAGGACTAGAAAATCCTGTTGGGCCCATCAATGGAACTTTCCAATGGAACCAACAGTCCGAAATGATTATTACTATGCCTTCAACGTTTGCCAGTTTTTCTGTCCATCTGACTCATAAAGGGCTTTTTCTCTTGAACCGTAACCATTTACTGGGTATTATTATGGCAGTTTGCCCAAAAATAATAGAAAAGTAAAAAAAAAACAAACCAAATCGTTTTTATGAATGTGTTGATATGTTGCTGATCAATCCGCCATAACCGACTCTAATATTATAAAGAGGAAAAGTTTGTAAGTTTGTCGGTCCACAGAACAAGCTGTTTCACGCTCCTGGATATTGCCTCATCTCATCTGGACCAGAGAAGGCCCTCTCTTGGTGTTTTCATTGAACTTTGCAAAGGCCTTAAACACCGTTTCAGTGAAAATCCTCCTCCAAAAACTTTAAAACATAGGCATCCAAGGTCAAGCACTGGAATGGTTTCAAAGTTACCCTTCAAACAGAAGACAGCAAACCAAAATAGAAGGAATATTCAGTGTTCCTTTGCCAGTACATTTTGGTGTACCGCAGCGTAGCCTCTTAGGGTCGACACTATTTATCATCTACATGAACGACATAGACAACATACTTCCCTAAATCTGATGCACATAAAAAATATTTCTTAGACCTCATACATCTCGTTATTTCTGCCATATTCAATGAGAAACGTGGTTTTTTTTTGAAGAAAACATATATAGGTGTGCAAGTGATGCTAAGCGTCTTTGTAAAAATCTAAAACGCACAGTTTTGCCAGACAAACGGAATCTGGAATTACCCTCGTACTACAATGACGCTGACGCAATCAACGACCATTTTTTAAATGTGCCAGGAAAGTCTGATGTGACTATCTCTGACCTGACTTTCTTTGAGTTTCATCGACATGACAAAGCTACCAATTTTTCACTTTATACTATTACTCCCTTCGACTATCAAAAATACTGACGTCTATCAAAACGAATGCCACCGGAATTGACTTGATTAACATAGACATGATCTTGCTGACGTTACCTAGGACATTAACGATCCTGACTACGATTGTAAATTGGAGCATACTGACAAAAACTTTTCCGACCGACTGGAAGACTGCGAAAGTTACTCCGCTTCCCAAGATATATCCGATCTTCGCCCTATCAGCATCCTTCCCTGCATGTCCAAGATAATTGAGAGGGCTGTGTATAATCAGCTATCGAGGTACCTAGAAGAAAATGGCATAGTACTGCCAGATATCCAGTCAGGGTTTCGAAAAGGTCGAGGAACGGCCACGGCATTACTAGACGTCGTCGACAACGTACTGCTGGAGCTCGACAAAGGCAATAGTAGTATTCTGGTGCTGCTAGATTTCTCCAGGGCCTTCGACTGTTTGAATACCGCCCTCCTATTGTCGAAGATGTCGTATTATGGATTTGACAGAGCTGCGGTTCGGTGGTTTGACGGCTACCTGTCGGGCCGTACGCAAATAGTAGGGATACAAAAAGGTAACGGCACAACGCAGTTTTCATCGACGAAGCCACTATGTAGGGGTGTGCCGCAGAGTTCCATACTGGGGCCCTTGTTCATTCTCTATAATCGTGACATCGGATATCGTGAGTGGGATCAAAAACAGCCAGTGCCAATTATGCTGATGACACACAGCTGTACCTATCCACTTTGCTATCAGTTGATGCAGCCAGCTTGATCAACAGGGATCTGGATCGTATTGCATCATGGTCTGACAGGAGCTGTCTGGTGCTGAACCCCAGCAAGTCCAAGTACCTACATAGTGCTCGGGACTAAAAATCAAATCCACAATACGGTGCAAGCTCTCACTGACAATAATATAGCCATCATGGGCGTACCAGTGGAAAGGGTGGTAGAAGTCAAAAATCTTGGTATGTTGATGGACGGTGAGCTCCGTTTTGAAAACCACATTAGAAATGTTGTTAGCAACTGCTTCTATCGCCTTAAGATTTTATATACCTAGCTGTGCCCGCGACTCCGTTCGCGTACATTTCGATTTTTACGAAGCATTTGTATGGGGGCCACGTCTTATCATAACTGGAGCTAGAATTTAAATAGCCTATCCTGTGTCCCAGATGTCTATATGTTTTTATACCAAATTTCATCAAATTCGGATAATTGGTTTAAGAGTTATGGAGGAACATACATACATACACACATACAGAAAAAAATTCTAAAAATCGTGAAATTAGTTTCAGTATCATATATTGAGCCTATAAACACAATATCTCTGAAAACAAACTAACTTACTCCATGACCGACCCTTACAGATTTATTATTAGTATAGATTCGCGATTACCTCAGCACTGATTTGCGTGTCAGGCTGAGTGAATCGTTGATATTATCTAGATTAAACTATTGTGATTCTGTCTATGGTAGTTGTATACTTGGCCGGACATAGAGATTAATACAACGAGTGCAAAACGCATGCGCTCGGTTTTGTTTCAAAGTCCCACCTAGATCCCATGTCACTCCATACTTGAACGCTGCAAAGCTCCTAAGCATGGAGGCTCGGCGACGACTTCACCTTGCCACACTGCTTTTTGGTGTAGTCCGTTCCAAATTACCGGACTATCTTTATAAAAAGCTCGAGTGGTCGTCCCGACAGAGATCCGTGCATAAAAAACCGAACTATGGCATTCCGTGGTAGCTTTAGGTATGCGGCGTCCAAGTGTTGGAATGATATTCCTCCTCCAGTCCATGAAGCGCCTAGTGGATTTGCCTTTGGGCGCAAGCTCAGGGCATATTTACTTGAGCAGCAGAGACTTTCCCATCCTGTCCCAACTTCTCGCCGCAAGTGACTGACAATGTGATCGCATCATAATCATTAACCTTGTAAGTCATTAACTTTATTTGTATTTTATGTAATTTTATTCACTTACTTATTTATTTAATCATCTATTCATTCATTAATTTAACTATGTTATTATTGTTATGCACTGCACCGCAACCTACTATATTTGTGAGACGGACAGGCACTGGCTGAAAATCAGCGCTTTGGGTGAATACCCTCAGCACAATGCTGAGCCAGCTGCCTTTTTCAGCAACAGGGACACACCGCAACTTACGTTAATATAAAGTGTTTTATTGTTTTCTTTCTTTTTTACCTTTTGTATTGTAATTTAATATTTTATGTTGTAATTTGTTAATGTATGTGTGTGTTTCTGTTGTTGAAATAAATGTTCTTCTTCTTCTTCTTCTAAACGCCGATATTATTTGTTACGCTGACGATGCCGCCATAATCTTCTCGGGTTCCTGCTGGGAAACTACTTTTAATCTAGCTGAGATTGGACTTGCAAAGGTTGGAGAATGGCTATCAAACAACCTTCTCACACTTATTTTAATGACTCCAAAACCAAATATCTTAGTTTTTACAAGTTTAAATCGTCCAAACCAGACCCTAAGCTAAAACTCTACCTGCATTCCTGTGATAAGCTAATTGCTCAATGTTCCTGCGACAGTATTGAAAATGTGAATAGTATAAAATATTTTGGTACTAATAACTTTTGACGAGAATTTAAATTTTTTGAAACACATATCACTCCTCTCAAGCAGGGCTAGAAAACTTATTAATATCATGAGGCTCTCCGAAACAGTCCCAATAGTGAAACTCTGCGAACAGTTTATATGGCTTTGTGTCAGACAGTTCTTGGATACTGTATAACGTGATGGTACGGTGAAGCTAAAACTCACACGATCTCGTCGTTTTCGACACTTTGTTTAATACTTTTCATAAGCAGCCTATATACTTCCCACTGTATGGCACAGGCCTTCTCTCAGCTTAATCACCCCGCGTGCCCGTGCCCACCGCAGATTGGCGGTTTCAAGCGCTGAAGTATGTGAAGAGCTGAGACACTCAGGTTTCCTCACGATGTTTCCCTTTCCCGTTTGCCAGTGGTATTGCTACTATAACTTCACAAATGTAGGTAACTTAGAAAACAAAGTCATTGGTACGTGCCGGGATTCGAACCCACGACCTCCTGAATGAGAAGCCGGCGTTCTACAACTCCTCTACCGCTGCATTCGGCATTTTTAGGGTCCGTACCCAAAGGGTAAGGGACCCTATTACTAAGACTCCGCTGTCCGTCCATCTGTCACCAGGCTGTATCTCATGAACCGTGATAGTTAGACAGTTGAAATTTTCACAGGTGATGTATTTTTGTTGCCGCTATAACAGCAAATACATGTTCCCACGCGACAAGTCCCAACCCCAAGCTTTATTTTTGTACTCTGCCACAAGTATCTAGCGAGGCCCTAGGCCGCAATGGCTGGGGGTTGGTGAGTCATACTAAAAAACTTCGCCATTCATAAGTCCTATAGTGTCAGATCAATGGTTTAGTAAAAAGCGTGAGTTTAATTAAAATAAATCTAAGTGCCTTAAATATTGTTATTGTATTACTTTCCATCAAACTTGTTACTGTTTTACCATTAAAAATGAAACACTTGTAAGTAGGACATAGCTAAGCACCGTTAGTTAAATAGTTAACTTCTTTAAACGTTAATCTGTTACTAAAATAGTTACCTAATTTCGTAAAAAGTTAAAGCGTTTCATTTCGAAAATTTTTACGCAAGTTAACGTTAATCGTTATACGTTAATATGTGATAAAATTTGCATTTTTATATCGTTACATTAGTGATTTTATTATAAAAACTGCTGGATTGTTTCTGGGTCAACAGGCTAAAAAGAAGAAAATACGTGAATAATTGATGTGTAATTTAGTCTAATGTGGATATGAACATGAACGTTAATATGTTGAGGTTCTCGTCTGAAAGCGAGGCAAATTATTGGCCAATATAATATAATTAACAAAATAAAACAATTCACTCATCGCTCTAAGCGCCGGCGCTTAGTAATGAAACGATAAAATTAATCATATTAATCAAATTTCTTCGCAGTTTTCTCACTCACATGCGCTGGCAAGACATTATACCGTATGTACCTACCTAATTAGATTGACTAGCAGTCCGAACGTTTTTCGCGGCGCGGTGCGTGTGGTATCTTTTCGATATATAGTAGATACTAGATTAACGATTAACGGACTTGGGAAAATTTAACAGAAGTTAACGAGTCCGTTAACATTTTAAAAAGTTGACGTAAAAGTGAACCCGTTAGTCAAAATGTTACCTTCGTTAATTAACGACTAACGGATTAACGAGTTAATGCACAGCTGTGCATAATTATGAAGACAATGAAGGAAGAAAGATTGTCTAAAGAAGAAAGATGTATTAGCGTATACCAAGATAACGATAAGGTTCCGTAGAAGGAGGGATTTCTTACCAGGGCCTCGATTCTGTTAGTGCATTGTAGTATAATGACAGGTACACTGTCGGGTCAAGTGACGTGTTTTTTCGTACCATTGACGCCTAGAAGGTTTGATGGGTGTGCCCGCGTAGACTTAAAGCAGCCATGAAATGAAAACCGCCATGTTCATGCAGTTGTCATGTTACTACAATGCATTAACAGAATCTAGGCCCTGCTTTACAGAAGTAACAAATTCATCAAAGTAATTTTCAATGGAATTTGTACGAAGTTTTCCTTTTATGAGTTGGTCACATTAACTTGTAAAGCCTACTTAACCGTGATCGTTTTCCTCTTTAGTTTATTATATGTGCTACTAATGAATTTTTTCACGTTTCTACAATTGACCGATGACGACGCCCTACTCTAAGAAAAAAAAAACGCTTTAAAGCTTAATATTTCGCAAACGGATACCTTAATCGAAATATGGTTTTTCTACACACACAACATTTCAACGACCAATGCAACGATACCCCACACTATGGTGTAGGTGAGAAAAAAAAAAACCGGTCATGTGCGAGTCGGACTCACGCACGAAGGTTTCCGTACTATTGTCTATACAACATTAGACACAAAGATCGAGAAAAAACGGCAACAAATTACGTTTGTTGTATGGGAGCCCCCCTTAAATATTTATTTTATTTTAATTTAATTATGAATTTTTGAAGCGACTGTAGAACTAAATATTCTGTGAATATTTCAAGCAACTACCTGTTGCCGTTATTAATATCGAGCAAAAAATGGCAAAAAATAAACCGTAAAATAACGGTAAAAATAACGGTAACGAACTTTATTAAATACATCCCTAATTTAGTTGTAGGGGAGGGAGGTGCAAAAAAGTACCTACTCTGTGGGAGGTACCCTAAATTTTTTTTAACAAATACCCTTTACCGTTTACCTTACCGTTTTGTTATGTAACGTGATTAATAAGGTAGGTAAGTACTTGTCTTTGTGCTATGGTGCGGAGAGACAGACGGACAGACAGACAGACGGACGGACATGGCAAAACTATAAGGGTTCCTTGTTGACTACGGAACTTTAAAAAGTACCCAAGACTTATGTGCAGGAAGCAGGAAGCGACTAATTAATATATCGACGGTTAAAAGGATATAGGGTATAAGCGACAAAAACCAAATTGTTCAGGAGAGCAATTTAAAGTTTGAAATTTCAGAAAAATGGACATAACTTTTTTATTTATTATCATAATGTAAGGATGGAAACAGCTCTAAACTCAAAAAAAATACGAGCATTAATTAACATTTTATTTTTTTTCACTCGACGTTGTTTTATGTACTTTATATGTCGCTTAACTCAATTGAACGTATTTTTTATATGAGGTAATTCGGCATATGTTACATCTACAAATAAAAAAACGAAGAGTATAGAAGACTAAGCTACATTTGGTTTCCGTATACCAAGAGTTAATAGACCATAAGTCACATGCCTGTTGAATAATTAAAATAGGTAAAGAAGGATATATGACGATTCAAACCATTGTGACAAAAGGTAATGAAGCACAAGAAACGGTGCTAAGCAAAAACATCGTGAGGATGTCAGACATTAGTGACACCGAAAGTGAGTTGAATAAAAGGTAATATGGTGCTTCCACACATCAAGATTTTTAGGCCAAGAGGAAAACAAGAACATCCAACACATGACATTACCTGGGAGATTAGTAATGTGGATTAAACGTCACGTCCTACAAATAATAGATTCACAACCAACATGATTGTCCTTTAAAATGAGACTTAAGTAACTGCATACGTTAGAGGATGTCAGTTTCATCATCATAGTTCGTACCAGATTACTTACCTACATTAGGTATGATTTTGTAATTATTATCTGACCTAATAAGGTCAATTGAGCGATCAAATTAAAAGTTAGATTCGTTTTTTTTTCACTGTTTATATAAAAAAAACACAATTATAAAAGAAAAAAGTATTTTTCATAATGTACTCCTCTACGTAGTAACAGAAAGAAAGTCGTAACTTAACTTAATAACAATAACATAATATACCCAAGTGTGAAGTGAGAAGTTAGGTATTAATTACTACTACTTATAAAAATACTGTAAAAGGTACCTTAAAAATAAAAGTTTTTCTAAACATAATTAGTACAACATAGCACTACGTACTTAGAAACTTTAACATAACAATAAAAGCCTTCAAAAAAACAATAAAAAAAGTATTTTGTAGTATTTACTCAATTCAATTCAAATATTTTTATTAATTATAAAAACAGAATGTTCACTCATTGAACGACAGAGTTGTTATTGTTAAAGTTGTTAGTTTCACAACCGATAAATTATGTAAAGAAGAAACCAACATAGAAACTCCACATGTATTCATTTCAAAACACGTTTCAACTCAATTAACAGAGTTTTCAATTTAAAATATTAGTCATGAATGTGTTGAACACTAGTCACAATGATTGAATCGTCCTGTATTAAACATTATTGTTTAATGCCAAACATCTTCGTCTTCTAGATAATCCTTGATGTTATAGCAAGCTTTTTTGAGTGTTAAGAAGTATTAAGTATTAATTTGTTGCAAGTCTAAATCATGGAAATGACAATTTGTGTTTACTTCCAGCATTAACACTATGATGGGCGCCAACATTTTTCGAAGTTTTTGATATTTTTTCTAACGTACATAATATTTTCATAAATATATTGACATGCAACTGTTAAGATATTGGTTTCTTTAAAGAAATCTCTTAGCGAATCCCTACTACCTAACTTGTAAATAAATCAGATGGCTCTCTTCTGCAAGATGAAGATAGTCTCAATGTCTGCTGCCCGGTCCCATAGTAGGATACCGTAGGTCATAATACTATGGAAGTAACTAAAATAAACAAGCCTAGCAGTTGCAACGTCAGTGAGTTCCCTAATTCTTTTCACTGCATATGCTGCAGAGCGATGTGGACCCCATTGTAGTTTTGCATCGATTATGATGCGCAGAAATACAGTATCCTCTACAAATTCTAGTTTATCATTTACAATTACTATGTTGTTCTCAAATAATCTTACGTTAGGTAAGGTAAACTTTATAAATTTTGTCTTTTTAAAATTTAGCAGCAGATTATTTGTTGTGAACCATTTAGAACTTGCGAGAGAGCATTATTTGCATCGTCAAGATTATTTTCTTGTCTCCTTATTTCAAAAATTTTAGACATTTTTTGTACCATAAACGGTAAATCACTTACGTAGACTAGGAAAAGGAACTCCCCTAAGATAGATCACTGTGGGACTCTTATTTTAACAAGTGAACCCGAGGATTTAATACGATTTACGTGTGCTTTTTGAACCCTTCCTGCTAAATACGATCTTAAAAGATTTAAACCTACACCCTTTATTCCGTAGTTGTTTAACTTTAAGAGTAGCGTTTTGTGGTCTACACAATCAAATGTTTTTGATAAATCACAAAATATGCCTACAGCATCCTTGTGATCCTCCTACTTGCTGAAAATATGCTTAAGTAACATGACTCCGGAGTCTGTCTATATGCTGACTATGAAGGAGTTGGTAACTATTGAAATGCGTAAGTAATTGATCTAAGATCATCATCATCATCAGCCACTTGACGCCCACTGCAGAACATAGGCCTCCCTCATGGTTTTTCAAGCTTCAAACATAACCATGAGGGGTTTTGCTATAATCGCCACGCCTGGCAGGCGGGTTGGCGATCGCAGTATGCGGTTGGAATAAAAAGACGCTGCTGCCCGTCTCCTGGTAATTTAATTCCTTAGTCGCCTTCTACAACATCCACGGAAGGTAATGGAGTGACCGTATTCTTAATGATGAAGATGATCTTCTCAAATATTTTACTTAATACTGGTAGTACTGAGACGGATCTAGAATTGGTTGGATCGTGTTCATCAGAACTGTTCGAATGCTGCAGCGATGTCTTCATTTGTCGTTATTATTTTGTCACCTATATTAAGCAAAATATCTCTTACCCGTTTCTCTATTTATTATTGTCCAAGTTGTCTTAATTTTATTTGGTGATTGTAATATTTTATTCTTTTTATGATCGCACTGGCTGTTTTCCGCAATTTTTATTGCTATTTTTATTATAATTTGTATTTTTCCGGGATAAAAAATAGCCTATGTGCTAATCCAGACTATAATTTATCTCTGTGCAAAATTTAATCTGGATCCATACATACAAACTTTCCCGTTTATAATATTAGTATGGATTTAGCTTTATGACAGACGGCCTTAAATAATTTTGAATATTTTTTTACTTTTACTTACAACTAATTAAGCTACTAACAATGACGAAATTTTATTTTGAAATTTAATAATAATTATAATATTTCTTAAAAAATACAATAATCGATCTCAAAATGTGGTAGGTAGGTACCACATTAAAATAAAGCAGTGACTTCGCGGCCGACAGATTTTGGGATAAGCGACTCGCTAAACAGCTAACTGAGTACAATAAAGACCTGAATAGGTAATACAAAATGGCATACGCTACAATTAATAAATTGTCGTTGTAAAGTAATACGGCATAAGTAACAGAGTTGTATTATATTTGTAAATGGTAGTAGGGAATAACCGAGAGTTAAATATTAGCTAGGTTTTAGTAATTGCGTATAAGCGACCACTGTATGGTAAACTTGTTAATGGTAGTAGGGTATAACCGACAGTTCAATATTAATTAGGTTTTAGTAGTTGCCTATAAGCGACAGCTGTATTGTAAACTTGTAAATGGTAGTAAGATATAACCGATGCTTAATTTTTTTGACGACAAAGGTAAAGAGACATTAGTTCCAACTTTCAAAATAGGTACTTACGGTAAAGAACCGTAAGCGCCCAGAAGCTCTACACCAGTAGGAAGTAAAAATACCTTACCGACTAGAGGCCAAAAATGATGCCATTTTTACAGGGGTACAAGCGCTTTTAAGTAAAAAAAAGCCTAAAACTCGGTAGGTTACACCAAAACGACCTTTAAAAACGCAGTTTTTTGCTTGGGATCAAGCGACAATAAAGTCATTGTAGAGCCGTGAGAGTAAGCGCATTCGACGCAGAATTTTTTTTTAAGTAAGATGGCATTCAAAACTCATTTTAGGCCAAAATGTCGCTTATCCCCTATTACCTTTTAACCGTCGATATATGAAACGGAAGACCTTTGCGAGTTTATGTACGCATGTAAAGTAAAATACGCGTTGCGATGAAGGGTGGTGTGAGGATAAGGAGTGAGAGACGGTGAGCGGGGCGAGGGGCCGATGCGTATGTGCTGATGTGCCATTCCTGGGAACGCTCTTGAAAAAATTAATTTACGATTATGATCTGAGTTCTTTACAATATGATAACATATTGTAGTAGGTAGTAATGTATAACACAAGTTTGATGAGTGAATATTTACGTATATCATATCATGGTGTTCAGGGCCTGATGGTAGAACTAAGAGGTGCTGGAATTCCTTAATGGACAGAGTCAGATCTGTCGACTTTGGGCTTATTTGGTGGGCTTTATCGGGATCTCTTCAACGGATAACAGCAGATTCTTCGAGTTTGGACTTAATTCATCAGTTTTGATCAGGAGTTTTCCAAAACTTGGTGACGAGGGTATAACGATGGAAGGTGAGTAAGGTATCTCCTCAAAGGACAATAAGAGACCCTTGGAATGTAAGCTTCTATGATCAGTGTTGATTAGACCTTTGTTGAAACTTGGTCCTGACAATCAAACAAGAATGTAAATACTCAACCTGCCTCGGTTCAAAATAAAGCCTTTTATAGGTCAGTCGGACAGACAGACAAATATTAAACAGTGTCTCGTAAGCTTTGTGTACGGAACCCTGTGCCCTGTGGTATTAAATCATGCTTTTTTTCCCGTAGGAAATGTCATGAACATTTCATGAATGAGTTATTTACCTACTAACATCCAGGGAAAGGTGTCTGGAATATAGCTACCCAATCTAACTAGGTAGGTATCTAAATGAGAAAATCAAAATCAAAAGCCTCAAAATTAGATCAAAGTGACATTGTGTTCATAATAAACGACACGACATAAAAAAACTAGAAGATTAAATTTATTTTGGGGTTTTAAATGTTGCGAAATGTAATATATTCTTACGAGGTAAGTAATCCTGTAATGTTCAAATTAATTCAGTGCCCTCCACATAAAAGGCATTCAGCTCTCGACATCGTTCTCTAGTACGATTCTGAACCGTTTTTCTGCGCTTTTGACACCCGTCCACTCCTTGATGTTGCGCACAACCAATTTGTTCTGCGTACCTACATAATTCCCCGTAATAATCACCACCAATGATCCTTGCCATGAACCGGATGAAACGGCATTGAATTTCTCAGGGGTCGGTGATGATTTAAGTTTATGTTTAAATTGAAATTTTTGTTTAAGTAAAATAATATTTAATTACCGCGCGAACTTAAATTTTCTTCATTTTCGATTATGTACTCGTTGTGACAGACAGAACGCAAGACTTAAGAAGTAGGAACCTTCTATCAGTGTTGCCAGTGGCAGATAGTCAAATATAACACGAGGCAGATCAAAAAGTAACATTTTCTTGAGAAAAGTAACATAACCTTTTTTTTATTGTGGGAACCGACACAATACTTATTACACAAAAAGTAAAATAAGTTTCTTGTCCCATTTGTTAAACTCCGAAAAAAATCTTAATAATTGTTGATCGAATAATCAACCCGCGATTCTAAAAAAGAAAAAAACATACAATCAATGTGTATCTAATATACCAACCAATTTAAGAATGTCTCGATACTAAAACCTGCTTTGTCATCAATGAATATAAAAAAAACGCCATCATATTATATTCGCTATCATAATATTATGATCGCCAATCCGCCTGCCAAGCGTGGGGGTTATGGCAAAACCCCTCATGGTTATGAAAACCACGAAGGAGGCCTGTGTCCGGCAGTGGGCGTCGAATGGCTGATGATTATATTAATGAAGAAAGGGTAGCTAACGTCCAAATACCCATATACATTTAATTTTTCTTTAATCGATTGTAAATTCGCTGTCATTCACATAGACAATGATAGAGAAGTTGGAGATTTATTGGCACAAAAAAATCATTTTAGCTTAATATGGCTGAGTATTTCAGGGAAACTTAATTTGAACTGGTGGAACCTGGAAAAAAAGCGTTTATATTAGCATCGTAGTCATGAAAAATTGTTACTTAAAACTTTTTGAGGTTTAAAGAATATTGTGAAAATTATTAGTAGTTAGTACAGTCACCACTCATACTATAATAATATGCTATTTTTGGATGCATCATTGCTTTCGAAGGAGAACCATCAAAGAAGAAATGATTGTAACAGGCTCTTTTCACATTTTATAAATTTAAGTTGACTGAAAATCCGTTCCACGCTTGCATTTGAAAAAGGCAACACAAGCAAAAACCCGATAACCTTTTTTAAATTTGGAAATAACGAAGTACTAGTCAAATCCTTCTGCTTCAAAATTTGTCTCCAATATTCTTCAACATTTTGAGACAAGTCTAAGTCGTTATGGTCGAGGACTGCATGCTTTTTCCATTTTTTTTGTTGCTCCACATCATTAACATCATCTTGAATGTTTGGGAATCTCTTCACCATGCTAGATAAATCTTATTTCAAATTTTTGTGCTACGCTTGGTTCAATGACTTTATACTTTATTGCACGCATAAAATTACATGAATAAAACAAAACATTTACAGAATTAAAAAGTGTACATGGCGAGCTTATTTCAGCAGAAATCTCTTCCAGCCAACCCTTGATGTGGTGATACGAACATTATAAACAAGGGAGGAAAGTGTACAATAATTATTACGTACTAAGTCAACCCAATACAATCATACATATGTAATATATATTTATTTTTATATATAATATTGCTATAAAATTAAAAAGTTACATAAACCTACTTATAAGATGATAAATAACTAGAATACGTATATAAATAAATACCTAAGTAAATAAATAAACTAAATAAATAAACTAAATAAACCTATTGCGATACTGAAAAAAGGAAGTGCTCTTTCAGTTTGGCCTTGAAGACAGCAACAGATGGACTCTCCCTGATAGACTTGGGTATACCGTTCCACATACGAGCAGCACGCACAGAAAATGACTTAAAGTAAAACTGTGAGTTGCAGGCGGGAACTTGTAAGGTCCTAACATCACAAGTCCTCTGTGGCCTGGCACGTGGAGGCAGCAGCGAGAATCTTTCCCGCAATTACTGTGGGGCACTGGGATTCCTCAGTAAATTATATAAGAGGGAAAGCATGTGAACATTGCGCCGCATACGTATAGGGAGCCACTTTAGCTGCCGTCTGAATTCGGATACATGATCATATTTTTTTAATCCGAATATAAATCTAATACACAACAACACAAACTTCGAAGAAAGTATCGAGTCGAGTAATCGATTCGCTGCTAGTCACCTCTCACTTGCTCGCACGCCTAAGTAACTGGGATGGAAGATTGATAAATACATCGCATCGCATCAGACATCGCAAAGACGTCGCATCAGTCAGTCCACAAAATCAAGTCCGCCAACATGACGAACAAAAAAAATATCGTTCTTGGATGCGTTCCGATTCACAATATTTTTTTGTTTGCTGAAAAATCTAAAAAGTAACACAAAAGTAACATATTGAGTCGTGTAACACGGAGGTAACATAAGAGGGTCAAAAGTAACGTAAAATGTTACTTTTGTAACATTCTGGCAACGCTGCCTTCTATGATTGAAAAAAAAAAACAAAAGCATCATTTTTTTTTTTGTTTTATTATGTCGACAAATAAGTGGGCTATGCCTGCCAGTATTTTCTTTTTCTCTATCCATGGAGTTAGGAGTTTATACCTCATCATGTCCCGGAAGGATTCTCACTACTTATTGAACACCCCTCGTACTAGTGTAAAATGTGAATGATGTGTGTGCCTCTCCAACATAATAACAAAAACTTTTATAAAGAGTACCGTTGGTCCGTGGTTGGTCCCATATATGGTAAGTACCTATTAATTTAAGTAAAATAAAAATATTTTAATACATAGGTAAGTACTAGGTACTTCTTAGATTCTATGTAATTATAGATATATAAGTCTTCTACGGGGTGCCTGAAGAAGTAAGTGTTTTGTAGTTGGATGTATTTTTCTATTATAGGGGTAGGTTTAAAATAGTAGTATTCCGAGCGTAACAATTTGTAGCACGGTGTAGCATTATTTATTAAATTTTAGTTCCGTTATTGTTAATATGCCTTTAAATCGGCTCCATTCTTAATTCAAATGTAAATTATTTGTTCTAATAGGATCTACATATAATTCACAATATGCTTATAATGTTCAACCTTATGCGATTAAGTTAAGGGTGCAGTTTGCAACACACGCTCACAAGAAGACATGTTGACTGGCCTCTACAAGTGTACTCCGTGAACCAAAAAGTCTCCACTGCGTTTTCCCAGCAACACTGCTGCCAAAGATCCCAGTGCGAACCCACCTCTTGGGCCCAAGTACTAAGGCTGGTTATAAGTCGGCAGGCTCAGTTCTACGTAGTTGACCGTCAACTCGACAGCAAACCGACTACCGACGGCACGGAACTATTACGTACCTACGTGAGTCAGTAACAACTCGGAGGCTATATGGTACGCGCGTCTTCTCCGTTGAAATTCGCGTAAATATTTACGTCGATTGTAAAAAGTTTTCGTGTATTAAGTACACATTTGATTCAGTTACTTTTCTTTGACATCAAGTTAGATATTTGAACAAATAAGCAAGGTTGTCGTTGGTCGTCGAGTTATTTTTCGTGGAACGCGTGGGGGACTTTGTCGTTGGCTGTCATTTGTTTTGATTAGGAAATAACGTTTCGAGTTCGCCGGTCATCTGTGTAAGGTATGTTGTTGACTACATAGATGTTTATATAATATAATATAATTGAAAATTTAAGACGGAATACTGTACAGGGTACTGTCACCATTATTTTGCCGTTTGTTTCTGTGTTAACACTGCAGTACGTAGCGTAAAAGAAAACAATTAGATAAGTAACTATAGTTACGCATTCAAGTAGAGCCGCCAAGAAAAGGAAATTGCTGTGGTTTTTAACCACAATGTTTCATGTGAATCTGGGATTGCTAAAAGAAATTCCATTTATGTAATAAAGGGCTTTATGAGCACACCTTTTCAAATATGACGCAAAATTGTTGACTTTTTACTTGTGACATAAAGTCAGTTTAGTGGAACTGTTTCGTAAGGCAAAAATAGGCCTAAGCCGATTTCATAGTTTCTGTTATTGTTGATTACAAAGGCACAAACGTGATCTACCGTGACGAAGTCTGCAAATAAACAATTTAATGGGTCACAGTAGTAACGAATCACTTTTAATAAGATTATTGGATATACCCGGTAGTTGTCGTAGACGCAAGTGTTTTTATCCTGTTTGAAGAACATGCAAGTAAGTACTCACTTAGTATGAGACGGTTCAATTGTATAATTATTTACCTGTGTACTTTCCTACAAGTTATCTTCTTTCCTGAAACTAGGCCACCTCAAAAAAAAAATGAGTGCATCGTCCCAAACATACAAGCGAACGAACCACATTACGGTAATTACCGAAATGCATATCGACGGTTAAAAGGTAATAGGGGATAAGCGACATTTTGGCCTAAAATGAGTTTTGAATGCCATCTTACTTAAAAAAAAATTCTGCGTCGAATGCGCTTACTCTCACGGCTCTACAATGACTTTATTGTCGCTTGATCCCAAGCAAAAAACTGCGTTTTTAAAGGTCGTTTTGGTGTAACCTACCGAGTTTTAGGCTTTTTTTTACTTAAAAGCGCTTGTACCCCTGTAAAAATGGCATCATTTTTGGCCTCTAGTCGGTAAGGTATTTTTACTTCCTACTGGTGTAGAGCTTCTGGGCGCTTACGGTTCTTTACCATAAGTACCTATTTTGAAAGTTGGAACTAATGTCTCTTTACCTTTGTCGTCAAAAAAATTAAGCATCGGTTATATCTTACTACCATTTACAAGTTTACAATACAGCTGTCGCTTATAGGCAACTACTAAAACCTAATTAATATTGAACTGTCGGTTATACCCTACTACCATTAACAAGTTTACCATACAGTGGTCGCTTATACGCAATTACTAAAACCTAGCTAATATTTAACTCTCGGTTATTCCCTACTACCATTTACAAATATAATACAACTCTGTTACTTATGCCGTATTACTTTACAACGACAATTTATTAATTGTAGCGTATGCCATTTTGTATTACCTATTCAGGTCTTTATTGTACTCAGTTACCTGTTTAGCGAGTCGCTTATCCCAAAATCTGTCGGCCGCGAAGTCACTGCTTTCTTTTAATGTGGTACCTACCTACCACATTTTGAGATCGATTATTGTATTTTTTAAGAAATATTATAATTATTATTAAATTTCAAAATAAAATTTCGTCATTGTTAGTAGCTTAATTAGTTGTAAGTAAAAGTAAAAAAATATTCAAAATTATTTAAGGCCGTCTGTCATAAAGCTAAATCCATACTAATATTATAAACGGGAAAGTTTGTATGTATGGATCCAGATTAAATTTTGCACAGAGATAAATTATAGTCTGGATTAGCACATAGACTATTTTTTATCCCGGAAAAATACACATAAAAATTACCACGCGAACAAAGTTGCGGAAAACAGCCAGTGCGATCATAAAAAGAATAAAATATTACAATCACCAAATAAAATTAAGACAACTTGGACAATAATAAATAGAGAAACGGGTAAGAGATATTTTGCTTAATATAGGTGACAAAATAATAACGACAAATGAAGACATCGCTGCAGCATTCGAACAGTTCTTCACTAATGTTCCAATCGTAACTATAGCTCCGTTAGAATCCTCACCTGATCGTGCAGCAACATTATTAAAAGACCATGTCTCCTCGTACGAACACGATTTCTCATTTAATTACATTGAGCCCCATAACGTTGCTAAAAAATTTAAATTATTGAATTAAAAAAAAAACGGGTACCTATATCAGTAAACATTGTTAGTTAAGTGATACATATCCTAGCTTTGCCGTTAGCAAAAATTTTCAATAAATGTGTAGATGAGGGAGTATTTTCGGACCTCATGAAATATAGTAGACTAGTACCCTTATTTAAAAGAGGTGATAAACACGATCCAACCAATTCTAGATCCGTCTCAGTACTACCAGTATTAAGTAAAATATTTGAGAAGATCATCTTCATCATTAAGAATACGGTCACTCCATTACCTTCCGTGGATGTTGTAGAAGGCGACTAAGGAATTAAATTACCAGGAGACGGGCAGCAGCGTCTTTTTATTCCAACCGCATACTGCGATCGCCAACCCGCCTGCCAGGCGTGGCGATTATAGCAAAACCCCTCATGGTTATGTTTGAAGCTTGAAAAACCATGAGGGAGGCCTATGTTCTGCAGTGGGCGTCAAGTGGCTGATGATGATGATGATCTTAGATCAATTACTTACGCATTTCAATAGTTACCAACTCCTTCATAGTCAGCACATAGACAGACTCCGGAGTCATGTTACTTAAGCATATTTTCAGCAAGTAGGAGGATCACAAGGATGCTGTAGGCATATTTTGTGATTTATCAAAAACATTTGATTGTGTAGACCACAAAACGCTACTCTTAAAGTTAAACAACTACGGAATAAAGGGTGTAGGTTTAAATCTTTTAAGATCGTATTTAGCAGGAAGGGTTCAAAAAGCACACGTAAATCGTATTAAATCCTCGGGTTCACTTGTTAAAATAAGAGTCCCACAGTGATCTATCTTAGAGGAGTTCCTTTTCCTAGTCTACGTAAGTGATTTACCGTTTATGGTACAAAAAATGTCTAAAATTTTTGAAATAAGGAGACAAGAAAATAATCTTGACGATGCAAATAATGCTCTCTCGCAAGTTCTAAATGGTTCACAACAAATAATCTGCTGCTAAATTCCAAAAAGACAAAATTTATAAAGTTTACCTTACCTAACGTAAGATTATTTGAGAACAACATAGTAATTGTAAATGATAAACTAGAATTTGTAGAGGATACTGTATTTCTGCGCATCATAATCGATGCAAAACTACAATGGGGTCCACATCGCTCTGCAGCATATGCAGTGAAAAGAATTAGGGAACTCACTGACGTTGCAACTGCTAGGCTTGTTTATTTTAGTTACTTCCATAGTATTATGACCTACGGTATCCTACTATGGGACCGGGCAGCAGACATTGAGACTATCTTCATCTTGCAGAAGAGAGCCATCTGATTTATTTACAAGTTAGGTAGTAGGGATTCGCTAAGAGATTTCTTTAAAGAAACCAATATCTTAACAGTTGCATGTCAATATATTTATGAAAATATTATGTACGTTAGAAAAAATATCAAAGACTTCGAAAAATGTTGGCGCCCATCATAGTGTTAATGCTGGAAGTAAACACAAATTGTCATTTCCATGATTTAGACTTGCAAAAAATTAATACTTAATACTTCTTAACACTCAAAAAAGCTTGCTATAACATCAAGGATTATCTAGAAGACGAAGATGTTTGGCATTAAACAATAATATTTAATACAGGACGATTCAATCATTGTGACTAGTGTTCAACACATTCATGACTAATATTTTAAATTGAAAACTCTGTTAATTGAGTTGAAACGTGTTTTGAAATGAATACATGTGGAGTTTCTATGTTGATTTCTTCTTTACATAATTTATCGGTTGTGAAACTAACAACTTTAACAATAACAACTCTGTCGTTCAATGAGTGAACATTCTGTTTTTATAATGAATAAAAATATTTGAATTGAATTGAATTGAGTAAATACTACAAAATACTTTTTTTATTGTTTTTTTGAAGGCTTTTATTGTTATGTTAAAGTTTCTAAGTACGTAGTGCTATGTTGTACTAATTATGTTTAGAAAAACTTTTATTTTTAAGGTACCTTTTACAGTATTTTTATAAGTAGTAGTAATGAATACCTAACTTCTCACTTCACACTTGGGTATATTATGTTATTGTCATTAAGTTAAGTTACGACTTTCTTTCTGTTACTACGTAGAGGAGTACATTATGAAAAATACTTTTTTCTTTTATAATTGTGTTTTTTTTATATAAACAGTGAAAAAAAAACGAATCTAACTTTTAATTTGATCGCTCAATTGACCTTATTAGGTCAGATAATAATTACAAAATCATACCTAATGTAGGTAAGTAATCTGGTACGAACTACGATGATGAAACTGACATCCTCTAACGTATGCAGTTACTTAAGTCTCATTTTAAAGGACAATCATGTTGGTTGTGAATCTATTATTTGTAGGACGTGACGTTTAATCCGCATTACTAATCTCCTAGGTAATGTCATGTGTTGGATGTTCTTGTTTTCCTCTTGGCCTAAAAATCTTGATGTGTGGAAGCACCATATTACCTTTTATTCAACTCACTTTCGGTGTCACTAATGTCTGACATCCTCACGATGTTTTTGCTAAGCACCGTTTCTTGTGCTTCATTACCTTTTGTCACAATGGTTTGAATCGTCATATATCCTTCTTTACCTATTTTAATTATTCAACAGGCATGTGACTTATGCTCTATTAACTCTTGGTATACGGAAACCAAATGTAGCTTAGTCTTCTATACTCTTCGTTTTTTTATTTGTAGATGTAACATATGCCGAATTACCTCATATAAAAAATACGTTCAATTGAGTTAAGCGACATATAAAGTACATAAAACAACGTCGAATGAAAAAAAATAAAATGTTAATTAATGCTCGTATTTTTTTTGAGTTTAGAGCTGTTTCCATCCTTACATTATGATAATAAATAAAAAAGTTATGTCCATTTTTCTGAAATTTCAAACTTTAAATTGCTCTCCTGAACAATTTGGTTTTTGTCGCTTATACCCTATATCCTTTTAACCGTCGATATATTGTAATGAGGAAGGTATGACAATCCAGTCGGTTTCGCAATGCTGAGGATCTCGGCCGCTATGACGGGTGTAGAGAGCTCTCCTTCTAGACCTGTCGTCTGGACCTATATGAAGGTGTACTTACTTATATTTAATTTAGTCCGGTTTCAGTCTAAATGTAAAGAAACCGTTGAAGAAAATTGAATAAATACGAGAAGCAATCATTTCTACCAAGCTCATCCTAGGTCATTCATTCATAATTATCATAAGTCGAAGAAAATATATCAACCCCTATTATAAGTTGCTAGACTTATTGGTACTTATTTGAAAAAAATGTTTTAACTCAGACCAAAGCGAGTGAAACGAAATACATGATTTGAAAAATAATGTTTTCAATTTATTTGATTTCGTTTAATGAGGGAACCCTCCAAGTAGGTAAAAGGATAATTCCGAATTATTTTGGCAGCCGAACACACGCCAATAATAATCGCGGTTGCGTAAAAAAACCAATTACCACCAAAGACCTGGTATAAACATGCCGTCCGCAGTTTGTTTACAAATTGTAACATTACTAACAATTCGACGATTGTTCCGAGCGATTTGTTTGTCCCGATTTTATCGTGTTTCTTTGTTGCTCTATGCACCTTCGTTATCGCATTTCCTGCTAGAATGGATTGGTCTAATTTGAATTTTCTTCACCTGCGTACCTAAGCTTTCGGTTACTTACCTACCTCATTTTAACTCTTTCTATTTAAGAAAAACTTTTACATGAATCCCCATACAAAACACCGTTATGTTTTCAGTACTTACGTAAGGTCTTTCAACTCCCGCTCGCACATTTTAATAGTTATAATTATTTGAAAATAGTGAGTATACCTACTGTTGACAGATGGGGTGTTAGAAAAGCGGTGTTAGAAAGTAAAATCGGAGTAATTTTTTCCTTGTTTTCGAAAATTTCTGAAATCAATAAGCTTAGTTAAAGGGCAAGCAATTGGAAACAAATTATTTTATCCGTATATTCAAGATTTTCATCAAAAATTTTTTGAAATTATCCTGAAATTTCCATCTGGCGTAACTTTTTTTTCCCGAAAGGTTGGTATTACTTTTTCAAAATTCGCTGAAGAATATCACAGACAATACCTATTAAAACCATAGACAGCTTTTTTGTATCAAGTCAAGAAATGACGTCAATTCCGGCAAAAAATATTATTACTTCACATTACACTTTATTATTATCGGCAAAACCGCTCATGGTTAAAACCTATGCCCTGCAGTGAGCGTCAAGTGGCTGATGATGATGATGATTATCGGGAATAGACTAAACGCAAAAGGGCTAGTAAAACCTATATTACTAAAAATAATACAAAATATGAACTTCAGAATGTAGGCCCGTCGATCATTCTACTCAGTTCAGCTATTATGTATAGGTAAAGTACCTATTCTGAGGTTAGACTAGTGAAATTGGCAGGGTTAAATAATCCTAAATGAATAACAATTAGATTAGGTAGCTCGTAGGGTTTTAAACTCTTAGAATAACTATAGGTGTTTAAACTATACAACCGTGCAATTCTCATTGGCCAAAGTACAAATAAAAGTATGATTAAAACTGTCAATATCAACCTCCTTCAATATTGGCTTTTGTAGGTTTACCAGGCAATCGTAATCATAGTCTAAACTCTATTCTACGAAACGAGCTCCCAAAAAAAATTGTCCACGTGCACCCCAATGGGAGCTCATATGCGCATTACTTTCAATAGCCACTCACCTACCCTATGAAGCGGACCGTCCTCGCTTATTGTTTCGCTTATCTCTAGCCGCGCGCATTGACCAATGAGATGCGAGTATTTTGTTCCCTAGGAGTTCGACTCGTGAAACGGAGTATAGTAACACAATCGGCGTCCTGAGTCCTTAGGGACGGCAATCGCAAGCTTCACTTGATTGATCCAGTCCAGCCCCCGCACTCTCGACGCTAAAATGGTCCACTTGCGGTTGCGTTATAATTGAGTGCATTTATTGAATAATTTAGCCAAAAAGTGCCTTTAGTTTGCGATGTCTCTAAAGTTCCGAGAAGTAGGTACAGTGCTATTTTTAACTTTAAACTAGAGTGTCAGTTTAAGTTTGTTTGTGGCGCAATTTGCAATTTGCACTCGCACAGTCGACAGCACGTCGGTTTTAACATTTTAGTTGCAAACTCGACCGTTATGCAGTGTACGCACGTAAAGGTCTACGTGCTTTGGACTGTATGTAACTACTCTTGAAGCGCAAGTAAAAACGCAACAGTTCTAAGTAAAACCTAGCTCAAG
This sequence comes from Yponomeuta evonymella, assembly GCA_963969515.1. NCBI lineage: Eukaryota > Metazoa > Arthropoda > Insecta > Lepidoptera > Yponomeutidae > Yponomeuta > Yponomeuta evonymella. The sequence continues at coordinate 6,804,780 of OZ018354.1, forward strand.
GTATATTGTATTAGTGAAATAACAAGGAAACTGGTGAATCGTGATCGAATGTATTTTTGTATGTTATATTACCTACTTGTTAGCCACTACGCCACTACAACACACAATGTTTTGTGACTGGTTATGTATATATATATATGGTACCTATATGGTTAGTTACTAGAAAAGCCTATGGCGCCAAATTTATTACGAAAGTTCCCCATTTTACGGATTGGAGTAATCCGTAAATCTTCGAAGGTCAGACTTGATGTTCAGGACCAGTTTGAGAATGTCGTCATTGGATATCATAGCTTGACCAAACTATAAGGGTAAAACCCAGACAACTGTTTCCTTAAATTCTTCCTTACCTTACATAGCATTCCATATAGCATTTCGTGTTGGTAGTCTTTGCACTTATGGTTAGAAAGTTTTAAAACCCAAACCAGTGGCAATAAATTTTCTGAACCAGATTGCTCAAAAATAGTACCTACATAGCAAATTATATAGATAAGATAGGGCGCAAGTTCTACACGCATTTGTACGTTTTTTGTTGTTGGTTTGTTTCTATCGTAAAAACGACAATCGGTAAGTGTCCAAGTTGCTGTGATTACAGTGGAATACTATTGGTACTGTGGCAATACCCTGTATTATAAAAAAGTAATAAAATTGGCGAAGTGTAAGTCGAATTCCCGCTAAAAGTCCCGTATTGAATAAAAGAGAACATATATTTTTGCTTTGAGGGATATAAAAGCAAACACAATTAACTCTGACCACTTTTTATTTTTTTTTAACCTGTGACTGCAATTTTATTGTTAATATTACTATGTCAGAATAACATAAAAAGGTGCAAACTTAACTCAATCCCGTAATAAAATAGCATTAAAAATGCAGTTATAGGTATGCAATAAAAGTAAAATAAAAAAATCAACTCTGTCCTGAGTTTATTACAAGCAAACATGACTTTGTTAAAATGTTTGTCTGAATTATACCGTAATAATCGAACGTTATAACCATTTTCTATTAACTTTGCATCAAAGGCAACATTTAATTCAGAAATACCAAAAAAATATAATCACCATTGATCAAGGCGCACAGAGTGCGACAGGCCATTACTTTTTAACTGAATATCTTAATATGACACTCCATGGACAGGGTGGACTTTGCTCTCAAAGCTCTCACCCCACTCATTTGGTAGTTATTTGGTGGCTCGGAACCTCGACGCGCGAATGCGACTTACACTTGGCGGGTTTTTTCAAACTGAATTTCAAAATGGCCGGCTGTCATGGCGTCTACTGTTATTAGCCTCACTGCGGTCTAATGACAAGGCATACTTGAGTTGAAAGGTTTTTTTCATGTCCTACTTGATTCTTGTGAATTGTGGGGTCTATATTGTAATTAGGCCTCTGACCAACGCCCTATCATCGCTTGATAGCGGCCTGTAATGAGTGATAATGAACTGCGGACGAAGCGTGGTACAATCGATGAGGTAGGTATGGCTTGTTTCAAGTTGTAATAAGAAATTGGTTTGTGTTCGTTGGCATTCGGTTTGAAAAACAGTGTTGAAAAATAAAAAAAAAGCCTGATTGAAAATTTATACAATGGAAATACTTTACTGCATAGTTTTCATACACACTTTCATTTATGCCGTTTTAATACCACTGCGTTGATATTCGTTGTGGTTACCTATAAATTGCATGCAGTTGGAGTATGCAGTAAGTTTACACAGTCGCTCCACGTCATTTTCGTACATCACTGGGCGATTAGGGCAAAAACATTAATCGAATTATTAGGTACAAGCTATTGTTATCTAACGGCTAAGAAAAAGGGAAAGTTGACCAATTACGAACGTTTTGTTACTTTTGCAGAGTTGCGCCAATTTTTGTGGTTACACTCAGCTGATCGGAGTGATTTTAATTTGTAGGTAATTAAAAGAATAAGACATGTTAGATACTGTAATAGAGCCTCCTTGGGTAACGAATTAATGGTTTTAAACTGAAAAGGGCGTCACACACGGCGAAGATACTATCTTAAGATACAGTACCCCTTGCCATACAATTCAATGGACCGTCACACACGACACGACGAACATAATATCTATACTAATTATAAATCTGTAAGGGTCGGTCATGGAGTAAGTTAGTTTGTTTTCAGAGATATTGTGTTTATAGGCTCAATATATGATACTGAAACTAATTTCACGATTTTTAGAATTTTTTTCTGTATGTGTGTATGTATGTTCCTCCATAACTCTTAAACCAATTATCCGAATTTGATGAAATTTGGTATAAAAACATATAGACATCTGGGACACAGGATAGGCTATTTAAATTCTAGCTCCAGTTATGATAAGACGTGGCCCCCATACAAATGCTTCGTAAAAATCGAAATGTACGCGAACGGAGTCGCGGGCACAGCTAGTAAGTATATATTTTCATATTTTTTTATCTGTCCATGGAATTGTATGGCGAGCGGTAATGATAAAATATTATCGTAACTTCGACGTTTGTGACGCCCTTAAAAGGAAACAATTAAGGGCTGCGACTTCGTATAGGATCTGTTTTTTAGGGCTTCATACCCTAAGGGTAAGGGTATTACTAAGACTCAACAGTCCGTCTGTCTATCTGTCTGTCTGTCTGTCACCAGGCTGTAGGTATCTTATGAACCGCGATAGCTACACAGTTGAAATTTTCACAAATGATGTATTTCTGTTGCTGCTATAACAGCAAATACTGAAAAAAGAATCAAATTAATATTTAAGGGGGGCTCCCATGCAACAAACGTGATTTTTTTCCGTTTTTTTGCTCGATATTAATAACGGCAACAGGTAGACGCCAGAAATATTCTAATGTGGTGTAGATAATGGTACGGAACCCCTCGTGCGCGAGTCCGACTCGCACTTGGCTGGGTTTTTTTATGTAGCCTTTCTTCTCTAGAGAGAAATTGTTTGTCTGATATTTTTTATTCATAGTCATAGGTACTATATCTGCGTCATACAGGGTTATTTTATACATGCGCAATTCTGTAAAGTCAAGTTTATGTTTTACAAAATTTGTTCTACGAGTTTTTTGCATCGATAATTTGTAGGCAATATGGGGGTTTACATAATTTTACCAAATTCGTACTTATAGCATACAATGCCAATGTAGCAGCTTCCAGAACGATCTACACAGAAGAATGTCCATTAAACTTAGCACGTATTGTCGTTTTAGGCATCACATATCCATCAGACAGCACCACTACAAAGCAATAAGTAATGGAAAACTGAATAAAAAAAACAAAAGAATAAAAGTTGTAAGTGACAAATTCAATTATGACATTTTTCAGGAATTGCTCATTTTTAAAAAAAACCTTGTCAATTGCATGTTAACCACATTATTATCATCACAAATCAGCCTGCAATATCGCGTGATATGCAGCTAGAGCTAGGTTGTGCAAAAATACGCAATTACAGAGACCTTTTTTTCGTTTCCTGTTTATGCCAGACTACCAGACTTGGAGAATGACCAAGAAGAATGATAATATTTTCTAGTGATCTTTTACATTCCGACAAATTTATAGTAGGATAAGTAATTCCAAGAAGCTGTATTATCGTCATATTAGGATTGTCGGAGCAATTCGAGCGATTTCGCTAAACAGTCATATAGACGGTGTCAAAAGTTTAATTAGTCGAAATGCGAAAAAAAAACACGTCCACTTCACCTAAACCTAAGCTGTTCGGCTACTCAATTCCCTGTTCAATCAATCACTTTAGCATTTTGGTTTCCAATTAATGTCTCATTACGATACACAAATCATCATTAAATGGCCTTCACTGCCAGTCTTGATCACATTTCCTCGCTCTTAGGCCATGAAAGACGGAACGACGAATACTCTGTGGTGGAGATTTTAAAGGAAAAGAAGTAACCACAGATTAAATAAACTGCCTCTAAAGAGTGCTTTAGAGGAATCGTGTTTTTATAAATAAGGCCGCAAAGGTACTCCAAGGTTCTTATTTAATTTGTCGTAAGTGCGAGTTTTGACTGAAATATAAACCTATATCAATACCTAAACTTGATTGGAATATGAATCACGATATAATTAGAAACTCTTTATTGCACACCGTACATCATAAAAGTACATGAAATTCAAAATTACATTTAAGTCTGCGATGTCTCACACTCTTTTACTGTAATCTAAATCAATTACGGCCCTGGCTTAGCATCATTAATTTATAGATAGAGCTTGATAAAGCGTGAGCGTGGCCCAGCAGACAACGCAGTCAATCAGCATCGCTAATCGCATATCACTGTTAATATTAAGTTTGAAACGAAGATTATGAATTTAAGCCACTTTATTACAACGACACAGAAAAGTTTAAATCCTACTATATATCCTACTTATATAATATTATAAATGTGAAAGTTTGTAAAGATGTTTGGATGTTTGAAGGTTTGGATATTTGGATGTTTGTTACTCAATCATGCAATAATGATGAAATTTGGTAGATAGTTTGAGTCCCGGAAATTACTAATTCCATGCGGCCACTAATTACATGAAACTTGGCGTACAGATAGACAAAGGCATGAATTAAGACATAGCATACTTGATATCCCGTTTATGCGTTCCCGTGGGATAATATTTATTTTAAGTTTAAAATAGATGGCGTTGTGCATGAATCGTATAAACGGATTCTGTGGCGGTACGAAGTTCGCCGGGACAGCTAGTAGAATAATAAATGTGAAAGTTTGTGAAGATGTTTGCATGTTTGTTACTCAATCACGCAATAACGGCTAAACGGATTTAGATGAAATTTGGTAGATAGTTTGAGTCCCGGAAATTACTAATTCCATGCGGACGAAGTCGCGGGCAAAAGCTAGTTATTAATAATAATAACTTTCCAAAGTACACAATCACCTGGTCAGGAAACAATTGTCCTGGACCCACACTAGGATACCCTGTGCTATGGCTGTGGCTATGGTAACAAGCAAGGACGTCACAAACATACCATTTGTACAAATGTACGGCGCCCCCCAGTTAACTGCAGACGGAAACCTGACAAATCTGGTGTAGACAAGTAAGACCAGATAATGGAGTTAAATGACGTTAAATAACTGCCGACACATTATAATACCTCTAATCGATCATTATGTATATTATTAGTAGATAGTATCATTGGATTTTAAAATGGTACTATGCGGGTCAGCTCGGCAGTCTGCAATCGGTCTACCGAGCGTCGGGTGTCCTTGTAAGAACATGGTTTATTGTTTTAAGACAAGACATGCTGATGCAGACAGGCTCTAGCTACGCCCAGTAAAAAGCCTACTGTTTTTGTCAACCTCATAAGCAGGCGGGACCAAAGTTAATTCAACAAGAGGTCCTAGCGGCTTAGTTTTCAAATTCTACAGACTCATTTAGGCTTTTTTTAAGACTGACAGTCAAGTTTGTTTTTTCAATCTTTTCAGCGCTTTTTACTAATAATATGACAGCTGATCGTCCGGCGTTTCGTTGTTTTAGTGACGTCAATAACCAGTGACACTCACTTCGCCAATACATACCACTTGAATGTATCTTTGTCTTATCCTATCTGGCTGGACATTTGTATGATTGGTCATTTACATGACTGGACATTATATGACTATTTTTAGTGTACTGGTGATTTTCCCGGTTGGATTTAAGTCATGCCAAGGTTCCGTGTGGCGACGGTTTAAGAATAGCGTCACTCCATTTCCTTCCGTGGATGTCGTAGAAGGCGACTAAGGAAATCAATTACCAGGAGACGGGCAGCAGCGTCTTCCTGAGATTCCAACCGCATGCTGCGATCGCTAACCCGCCTGCCAAGCGTGGCGATTATGGCAAAACCCTTCATGGTTATGAAAACCACGAAGGAGGCCTATGTCCTGCAGTGGGCGTCAAATGGCTGATGACGATGATGATGTGCCAAGGTTCATTGCTTAAGCTATTTAATAAATTGCTGTTATTAACATAGGGATAGTTTAGGGGCGGGCGGGGTTGAAGTTATCGGCACATATTATAACACGACGGATATGAGACGCGGCATCTTGTACAATTATTCGTTTAAAAGCACCTGTTATGAGTGATATACAGTCGACAGCACATCGACCTTTATATACGCGCACAACCCTTACACAATCAGTTACATTACGGACGACTATGCAACAAAAATATAAAAGTTGACCTGCTGTCGACGGTACTTGTCACTAAAATAATGTCACTGTACACTTATAAAAGTCAACGTGTCTGGTGGACTTTATGCAATGTTTTTCTTTTGATGTTAAACATGAAGATGTTAAAATTATGTCACCATTGGTGCAACAGCATTGAATTGCGTCAACGAAGTTAGAAAGTGTTCAGTAGGTAATTATTCAAGGCAACCATCTAGTTTAAAATTTTCAAGTACCTACTTTTAAGTTTCTGAGGACTTATCACAAAAATTCACGATGCACGTTACCAGGTTAAGAACAGACGACAGCACATAGACCTTTACATTTTAGTTGCAAAGTCGCCCGCAATACGTCGGGAGTGCCTAAAGAAATAGAAAATGTTTATAAATGAAAATGCTTTTTTTGTTTGTTTCATGAGCTGTCGATCTGTGATGAAGACTTTACACGTGTATACAGAGAAGTTTGTAAAGAGGCTCGAAATTGCCCATTAGCTCAGTTGGGAGAGCGCTGGCACGGTTAGCCAGAGGTCGCGCGTTCAAGTCCCGGCATGCATGGAATTTTTAGCCTCTAAATAAGTTTTTAAAACGTGTATACTCTACCAAACCACACTTTTTTCCTCTGTGACAATACTCAATTATGTTCCGGGCGTCTTTGCAACAATAAGGGAACGTACCCATACTATGGAGATACTATGTGACCCAGTGTCTCGTCAAAAGTACCCAAAAAAAGACAAAAAAGTAACCTTACCAATAAAAAGGTACTATAACATAATTAGTAATAACTTACAGAAAAATGCAGTTCTTTGGTTTGTTACACTTTATTGTCTTTCAGGTAACTTTTGACAAGACCCAACTGGCAACACTGGTCACGTCTTGACTCTAACCCGTATACAGTAAATTTAAGTACAATACAATAACTTGCGATTTGTTTGCTTTTTCGTAAAAACGGTAGAGACGAGAGGATTGTTTTTGTCTTCTGCTATCTTACAGTAATTTAAAAATTGTTGAACGAGATAGCTAATTTGTAAAACGACACGAAGCGAAACGATTTCGTTTGGTGCGTGATAGACCTCCGCTTTGTCGGCCGTATTTAATGAAATTGTAGGATAGTGTGAAAGGAAGGTCACTTTGCTATGTAGGCAGTGGTCTAGTGAGTGAGTAGGTTGGTCTGTTTTTAATTGGTCTAACAAAAGGAAAATTATACTTCAGCTCCATTACGAACCTGCATCAATAGGTTTTGGTGAACGAATAAAGCGCTCAAAGTTAACATAAAAATATAAATGATTCACTGAAGCGCAGAAAGTGCGACTCAATGATCGTCGGTATACCATGAACCAGGGGGTATGTTTGGTTACTTTTTGTCTAGATCTTGGTTAATGAACATTACAAATTAAACATAGGTATCGATACACATACCTACATGTATATTATTAACAATATGTTAATGTACTGTTAACGATTAAAATTACTGATTAAAATTGTGTCAGTAAATCACCAAACTATCCAAAAATTTCAAGCAAAGTAGCAAAAACCTCTGCTTTTGTACTGTTTAACTGTACAGTCAACTGCTTGTCAACCTTGACATACGGGCTCTCTAATCAGAAAGATGACTGCAACAAAAATGTAAAAATTTTCCTGCCGTCGACTGTACCTAGTGGAAATTCCTGAGACTGATAAAGATGCGCTAAACGGTATTTACGTAGGTACCTACCTAAGTAGGTACATATGTATATCGCTTTGACAGTCATTAGCTTGTTATAGTTAACCCCTCTTGTACTAACCTCTCGCTTTGAATGTCATATTATAGAAAAAATGACAGCCCGAGGCAACTGACAGGTTTTTAGGGTTCCGCAGTCGACAAGGAACCCTTATAGCTTCGCCATGTCCGTCCGTCTGTCTGTCCGCGGCCTAGCTCGGAGACGATTAGTACTAGAAAGCTGAAATTTGGCATAGACATACATATTAATCACGCCAACAAAACGGTAGAATAAAATCAGAAAAAAAAATGTTGGGTACCCCCCTACACCTAAATTAGGTGTAAATTTTTTAAAATAATTTTTTTTCTCGCCTTCGGGGTATCGTTGAATTGGTCGCTTACAAGCATTTTGTAACGTAGGGTTCTGTTTGCGAAATATTAAGCTGTAAAGAGCAAATTCTTGTCCGAGTAGGGCGTCCCCCACTCTCCTGGTTAAACGGTTGATTTTAGAAATGTGAAAAAGTTCAGGATAGTAGCACATATAATGAACTTAAAAGGAAAACGATCACCGCTAAGTAGGTTTTACAAGTTAACAGGTAATAATAGGCGTTCAACTTATAAAAGGAACATTTTGTAGTTTACAACAAGTTCTTAGTTCTGTAAAGGAGGTAAAAGCCCACTCTTTCTACGGAACTCTACACTGCGCGTGTCCCGACACGCATTTGACCGGTTTTTTTGCATTTTATCTTTGTTTCTGACGTAACACAGTGCCTGAGAATACTGTACTTACAATGCGGCAGACCTTACCAATAGATAATGAATGATTCTAAACATGAATACAATGCAAAGTGTACACGCGTGCACCCATTAAGACTTATTTTCTCACGGATGTGTCGAAATGCGACAGCAATCTCCCTATTGAAACAAGATGCTGCTTATCGGTTACGAATTCGTTTCCAAGGCTGCGACACGCCGCGAGGTACACAATGTTCTCGAAACAATGTTACTAACATTATCACAAAGATGTAAAAAGTATTATAGCCATAAACACAAGGCTTCTAATGATTTGTGTTGTATGCAAAACGTGATAAACGCCATCATGAAAAAGAATTAGGTACATTTTAATCTAGCTTGCTCCGTGCTCAGTGGCGTGCAATAGGAGAGGCCTATGTCCAGCAGTGGACAAGCATAGGCTGATGATGATGATGATGATGATGATGATGAAATCTAGCTTTGCAAGGTCACACATGATTTTATAATTCAGGTACTCACTACTATTTGCTAACCAATAAAATATAAGAACTTATCTTAAATAAATTATTCTTTATTCTTCATATTCCTCTGCTAGACATGGGTAGCGCCAAGGCATGCCACTTCATTCTGGCGGGTCGATTTCTTTTGTAGTATTGCCGGGAACGGAACATCAATAATTATAAGAAGATATACGAGACAGCGTTGTGGACATAGCATTAAATTCAAGTAATGATAAGTTAATTGCCCAATTATAACGCCCAATGTACTCGTATTTACAATCGACACCTTAAAATTTTAATAAAAAATCATAATAATAACTTCCACACAATCACTTGACAAATCTTTTTAAACATCTTGACTATTCAATTGCATAATTTTTAATTACTAATTTTATTGCCTGTTTGACATTTATTATATTTTCATTGGTAAATTGACATTACGATTTATATTATTTAATTTTGTTTTCAGAGATTTAAAAGAATTGATATTAATTATAAATTCAATGTATGCCAGATATGTTTTAGCCCTAAAATATTTGTATGCCCTGTGGGTAAAACATAGAGATACAATTCACACTCAAGGCCTGTAATCAACACCTATGTTTATGACAAATAAATGATTTGATTTGATTTGATTTGATTTGACCTGGTCCCAAACTAGGATACCCTGTGCTATGGTAACCAGGCAAGGACGTCAGAAATACACCCAGACTGAGGCCATTTGTACAAATGTAATTTTTGTTGCAAAGTCACTGTAGTAACTGTAGTAGCGTAGCAGTGTTGAGTGCACATTTGTTATGAAAATGAATTTATTTTTTAATATGGTTGATGATATGTAAAGTACTTAACTAAAATATTAAACTATATTTCAGTTCCACATCTACCCGCTCTTTTAAAACTGTTGTTAATTTAAGTTTGTGGTTGTAATTTGTTTGTTTGATCAATAATAAAGCATACATTTATAAATTTTAGAAAATAAACATATGAGAGTTGTTGATTTATCAGGTACTAGCTGTGCCCGCGACTCCGTTCGCGTACATTTCGATTTTTACGAAGCATTTGTATGGGGGCCACGTCTTATCATAACTGGAGCTAGAATTTAAATAGCCTATCCTGTGTCCCAGATGTCTATATGTTTTTATACCAAATTTCATCAAATTCGGATAATTGGTTTAAGAGTTATGGAGGAACATACATACATACACACATACAGAAAAAAAATCTAAAAATCGTGAAATTAGTTTCAGTATCATATATTGAGCCTATAAACACAATATCTCTGAAAACAAACTAACTTACTCCATGACCTACCCTTACAGATTTATTATTAGTATAGATTTATGTTCATAACTTGGACAATTTGCTTTTAATGAGTACAGCCAAAAAGGAGGCGAGTCGTGATATATGTCAGTGGCGTTTTCAAGCTTCGAACCATATCGTTGCCAAGATTACAATATTCGATGGATTGGCGTGTTTGCAGCCATGTTCATTCTAGAGGGTGAGATAGAGAAGGTTCATATGTTTATATTGGACAATGCTGTTGTGGTGATAGTACCAGTTAAAATTGGCCATTCTCATCCAGCCGCCAGATACGATGTGCTTGGAAACGTCATCAGAGTCATCGTCCCATAATGCGTTTTTCGGTTATTTATTAATAACTTAGTTAAAACAAACTATCCTGACAGCTGACATAAAGTGCACTAAATCTGTCATTTCCTTTCTTAAATTTGTCTCCATAAGTGGCTCAGTTTTATTTACAGAGAAAACAGACAGGTCACTCAAGTAGGTATTCATCCTTCTTTTGACGGTAATTAACCGTTCAGATTACATGACTGTAAAGTTGCCGGCAGACATCTTTAATAAAGTCCAGTAGACGATTTTGGGGACTCTTTGGCAGATTAATTCCTTTGTCAATCAGGAATCTAAACTTAACTATATTTTAGAAAAAGCTTAAGGAGGTAATAGACGCCCAGTCAAATACTATTTCCAAAATTATACCTCACTCAGTTAAGTACATGAAAGTAACATAGCTAACTCTCAACTTCTATGTTGTTTCAAGCGAAAAGTAGAGCCGACAAATATTTGTAGAGCTGAATACACTGTCTAATCTCGAGCAAACGACGGCAGGTTTTTTCTTCTTGTCTTGTGAATTCAAAATAACTGAAAGGGAGATAAAAACAATTGAATCGCAAAACAACGCGCCAGTGAAATAACAACAACATCATGACCGATCGATGTTCACTGCTAGCTTTGGGCCGCCATTATGCTGTTTCTCATGATCTCTTACTATTAATGTGCTGTCTTCGGCAACATTACCAATATCATCATCATCATCATCAGCCATTTGACGCCCACTGCAGGACACAGGCCTCCTTCGTGGTTTTCATAACCATGAGGGGTTTTGCCATAATCGCCACGCATGGCAGGCGGGTTGGCGATCGCAGTATGCGAGCCAAGACGCTGCTGCCCGTCTCCTGGTAATTGATTTCCTTAGTCGCCTTTTACGACATCCACGGAAGGAAATGGAGTGACGCTATTCTTAATCCGGCGCCACACGGAGACCAATATGCCTGGCAGTACCTAATGTAACACAACAAAAGAGCGCTAGTGCTATTTTTTTTACTAACATTTGTGCACGGCAAAATTGTCAGTATTCCCGATCACCTTTTCTTTTAGGAGGAAGAGATTCATTAGAAACCTTTTTTTATTTTACGGAATCCCACATCAAAATAGTAAATGCAAGATTTTACTTCACTTCAAGCTTTATGTTTCTGAAGGTACCGCCACTGTCGCGTTACATTAATTCAAAATAATATTTGTAGCTGAGAAATTTTACTCTAACCCTAAAAATATTCAACGATTCAGTCACAAATGTGGTTCGCGGAATTTCAGTGCCTTTTCCACGGAACCCACTATAGGAAACGCTGCCTTTAAATGCATTTAGACCACAAGCGCGGCGCATGCGCCAAGTCGCTACTTGCGCGAGCGCTCAGTTCCGGTGTGTGTGAGCATACATAGAGCCCATGTTATTCCGCGCTCTACGGGGTCATCGCGAGACAATTGATTCATCGAAACATGCATAATGACCTGCGCAGACGCAGCAGGCGTGATGTAGATAATAATATACAGAAAATTCACTTTAAGCGGTGTGATATTTTACCAAGAAGGGTTATGTTTTGCGCGTATGTATGTAAGTATGTATGATTTTCTTTATGAGATTTTGATAAATCAGGTGTCAAATGAAAGTAAAGTATCAAACAAAAAAATATTATTATAAAAACAAAAAACCCTATTACTAAACCCTATTGCTTAAACAACTCCTAGATGAGTCTGTTAAATTTTCAATTACAGCAGGCGAAACAAAATTATTTTAGGTACCTACCAACAATTACCAACAATAACAATTCATCATCAACCCATTATGTCCCCACCGAGGGGCACGGGTCTCGGACGGATAGGCCATACTCCACCACGGGGGCCAAGTCCGGATTGGTGGAGGCTAGACTAGTGGCTCGTCTACTGTCAGAAGTTGTCAAGCCGCCCTAAGGCCTCTGACTTGGCTTAACGACTGCCATCTATCGACGGCAGCCGGCACCAACAGCTTAACGTGCCTTGCGAAGCACGGAACCGCTCGGAAAAATGCCACTAGCGTTAGGCATAGACGGCGACCCATCCATGCACTGAACGCACCCTGTGTTGCTTAACCTTCGTGATCGTTTAAGATCACTCAGGCAGCCGGGGCTACAAGCGATACAACATCCTAGATAAGGTCTAAAAGATACCTTGTTTGAGAGTTCGGGTTTCTTTTTGTTTCTAAAATAATTTTTTATGTCTACATTTGTAAACGTGCCAACTGTTAAGCAGGCCCCTCAGGGAGACCGATAGTCATCATCAGACTGCCTCTATAACGTGATATTGAATAAATGCTACAATTGATGGTTTACTATGACAATTCGATGAATATTACAAAGTCGATTTACCCACAGATTAACAAGTAGGAAGACTCGGCTACGTCAAATTGTTGTAATTTTTTTTATGCAACCTATATGCGTCCCACTGCAGGGCACAGGCCTTCTATCAGAGAGAGAGAGAGAGAGAGACAGAGAGGGAGAGTATGGGCTTAATTACCATGCGTGCCCACCGCGGATAGGCAATTTCAGGCGCTGAGGTTTCGTCACGATGTTTTCCTTCTGATAGCGAGTGGTATTGCTGCTACAACTTTACAATTGCTTTAATAAACTATGTGCAGTCGACAGCAGGTAAACCTTTACATTTTTGTTGCACAGTCACCCTTAACGTAACTGATTAGCGTGCACGATTGTAAAGGTTGATGTGCTGTCAACTGTGCAATCCGTAGCATATAAAGCGATTGCACTAAGTATTTAAGTATTAACAACCTCTCTCTCTGGTTCTATATCTCGCTCCCTCTGAGAGAAAGCGCTTAGGTATATTAACACGAAGTTTTCCTTCACACTTAGCATCTGGTACAGGAAATTCCCAAATATACGTGGCTTAAAGTCCTTCGTACAGTCGATAGCAGACAACCTTCACATTTTGGTTGCATTCACCCGCAACGTAACCGAGTAGAGTGCACTAGTTGAGATGCTGTCGACTGAACATTCTGGGATACGAACCACGGACCTCAGGCATGTGAATCTACGGTTCTATTCCAGTGGATATGCTATATGTAATAGCTCAGTAGCTACTACATACAACTTTAGGAATTGAGTGAACAGGGACATGTGCATAGTAATTATTATGCAACTGTTGTAAATTTAACGGGTCTAATCGCAATTGTTTATTAGCTAACTTAATTACCTTTAATCTTCATGTAACGTTTACCTAATAGATAATTACGATTCGTTAAATGTTTAACTATGTCTGAGCACCGCGAGTCATCAAAAATATTAATGTGGTGTTTACTATTTTTACATCTCGGATCATCAAGCAATCTACTTAGGCTTGCCGTAGGCTTGGTTATTGTAACTATTCGTGGTATTTTTTTTGTACCATAAGAGTAAAATGTTTTCCTTGATTGAGCAAAAGAGCCAGCGCACGCGTTTATGTCTCTTCTTGGTAATTCAGTCACAAAACTGGATTATTAGGAGCTGCGATACAAATTTTGGGCACCGGCTCCAAATTATACTTCTACAATACCTACATGTATAAATACTTCTAATTATTTAAATTATTTCTAACTTTTTAGTGCTGTAGTGTTTCGAAGTCGGTTTTTATTAGTTATTTAAAAAAAAATATTTTTAAATCTTTAGTGGGGGAGCGGGTGAAAAATAAATAAGTCCCTTATAATTATAATTTACCCTAATTAATTCGTAGCTTTAAAATTTGATGTTCTAAATTTCCATCTCCGAAAGTCTTCACCAGAACATCACCAAATTAACTTGGGACTACTTTTACGCTATTTTATAAAACATACGGATATTACTAAAGGATAGGCCCCATTAGGGCTTATTTACTGCTGTCCATTGAAGAGTTCCGTTCTCCATCTCTGAAAGTCTCCATCAGATCTTCACCACGTTAAAATGGGACCAATGGGACGTTATACCTGTTCGAACGAAAAAAGAATTGTCGAAATCGGTTAAGATTTGACGGAGTTTTGGAGGAACATAGCCAAAAAAATATATATATACGCGTCGAATTGATAACCTCCTCCTTTTTTGAAGTCGGGTAAAAATATAGTTGTACATTCAAAGACTAAATTCACACGGACATAGACGCTGATTATTGATAACACATTCAAGTATACACACATCAAAAAAAGTTTGTGATCAATAGCATAAGCTCCTATAATTCTTTAAATTTAACTTTATCAAGAAAAAATCTATGTTGTATGCTTTCTTTAAATAGGAATACCCTGTTTGAAATTAAAATATAAAACTATTTTTATTATTTATTTAAAAAAAATTGAGCCATTAATCATAATGTAATTGTAATAGAAATTTCATAGAAAGAAAAATACTGTTTAATTAAACTTAAACAACAATTTATTATTAAAAGGTTAAATTCAATATAAAATAACTCCTCCCCTGGCTCGAACACATGCGGCGATCCTCCTGGGCATGCTGAGGATCAAGTTATCCAGCATTTCCTGGGGTAACCTATCCCATTCTTCAATAGCGGCTTCCCT
Organism: Yponomeuta evonymella; assembly: GCA_963969515.1. Classification (NCBI taxonomy): domain Eukaryota; kingdom Metazoa; phylum Arthropoda; class Insecta; order Lepidoptera; family Yponomeutidae; genus Yponomeuta; species Yponomeuta evonymella. Next base: position 6,820,013 of record OZ018354.1, read on the forward strand.
GAGCTCTGGAACTGTCTGGGGACGTGGCTCACGGTTCCATACAGCTCGTTTAAGAGCATCCCACGCGTGCTCTATTGGGTTTAAAACGGGCGAGCCGGCAGGCCAGTCTAAACGTGTGATATCGTATTCTTGAAGAGCAGCATTGACTCGTTGAGCTCGATGTGCGGGCGCATTATGATCGACCAGTACAAATTGGTGCCCATGGTTTACTCGGAATGGTCTGACGATATCATCAATAACAACTGCTTTGTACATGTCTGCTGTCATGTAGCCCCGATACGGGATCAAAGGCGTTCTAGCTCCAATCATAACGCCACCCCAAAAGGACACCGATTTTCCGCCTTGCTGAACTGTTCCAGTGGCAGTTCTTTGTCACGGTCGCCTGGTCTTCTCCAGACACGGACACTCGGTTATCTGGATGAGTGCTGATTCGGGATTCGTCAACGAAGAGACAGTTTTGCCAAATGTTTTCTTCCTCACCTTCTTCATTTTGCCGAAGTCTAGCCCACTGCAATCTTCGTTGTTGACGTTGCCGAGAATTGAGCGGAGCTCGCCAAGACCTCCGTGCTCGTAATCCAGCGTGGTGCAAGCAATTGCGAACGGTCTGCGTGCTAACTTCAAGCCCAGAGGCGGCCCTGACCTCTGCTTTTATTTTAGTGGCGTTGATTGTTGGATCACGGGCTGCCAGCAATCTAATATAGCGCTTTTGGGCAGCTGTCAAAACAGTTGGGCGACCGCTGCGGGGTCGGTCAGCTAAATTCCCCATTCCGTGGTACCTCTGCAACGTAGCCACGACACAGGATTGGGATATAGCAAGTCTGCGTGCTAGTACTCTCGTGGTGTATCCTTCTTCCCTCAAAGTTACTATTCTTGCTCGTAAAACCTCTGATAATCCTCTTGGCATTTTTTCAATCACAACTTTCCGCAAAAAAAATCTAGAAACGGTTATAAATTGACTAAATCAGATTTCTGAATGAGCGTCTAGGACTGAAAGCCTTTTAATATGAAAAAACAACTGAACGGTGTCATTGTTTTGTGTTCTAATTCTTTATTTTTAAATAAAGAATCTAAAAAGAAGAAAAAATCATAATATAATCTACAATAACAAAAAAGATTTTAGTTTTTCAAAGTGATCGCAAACTTTTTTTGATGTGTGTAGTTAATAGAAACATAACCTAAACATTTTGTGGATTTAAACAGTGTGGTTTCAATTTTAATAATTCGGAATTGTCAGTCATGTCGTTGCCATATTTTAGCCTAGCGATATGGTATTCTCTAGCTTTAATACTGGAGGATTTTTTAAGTAAAATTGAACAAATCCGTTTAGAGTAGGCTGACTGAGCTGTTATCGGTAGAGACGCAGCTAGAAGAAGAAGAAGAAGAAGAAAAAAGACATTTATTATACCAACAAGATACATCACAGAAACAAAATAAGCAGATAAGTAACATAATATGCACAACCACAGAAAGAAAACTAAATACACAACAGACAAAACGAATAAATAAAACAGGACCATAGATGTAGCCTGTGGTGTATCTAAGTTGCCACAAAAGGCAGCTGACTCAGTGTTGTGCTGAGGAAGTGATCCCTTAGCGCTTATCCCTTTTCAGTCAGTGCCTACGGTAACCCATAATTGTACTACGGAGTGCGTGCCGTGCTGCAGTTAAAAGAATTAAATCAAATTCAATAACATTCATACAATAAAGTAAAAAAAAAATATCGTCACAAAATATTAGGGGTTAAAGTATGAAATTGCCGTTTTATTGCAATAGGTTCTTTGAATTGACATAGAATCTTCATGGTTTGAGGTTTTCGAATGAAACTTTTTTCAAATGGTTTCTATGATGTTCTTTTTTTAAAAAATGTGAAACATTTGAATATCGACTTTCAATTGTTTTTGTTATTCAATTTAGACAAGAAAGACGGATACTGCGAAAATTCGAGTGATTATGAGGCACCCATTTTTCGTATTTTTTTATTTTATTGATTTGACGCAAGTGAGTCAATATTGTGGGTAAGGTAACGTTAAACCATGCCGCTAATTCCTGGGTAGTTTGACTAGGGTCGGCTTCCACTATCTCTCTTAATTCATCGTTATTCACCTGTGTGGGCGGTCTTCCTCGTGGCTCGTTCTTTAAGTCGAAATTTCCATCACGAAAGCGTTTAAACCAAAATCGCACGGTGCGTTCATTAGAAGACCCCTCTCCAAACGCAGCATTGATATTGCGGGCTGTTTCTGCCGCGTTAGTTCCGCGTCGGAACTCGTATTCAAAAATCACTCGAATTTTCGCAGTATCCATCTTTCTTGTCTAAATTGAATAACAAAAACAATTGAAAGTCGATATTCAAATGTTACACATTTTTTAAAAAAAGAATATAGAAACCATTTGAAAAAAGTTTCATTCGAAAACCTCAAACCATGAAGATTCTATGTCAATTCAAAGAACCTATTGCAATAAAACGGCAATTTCATACTTTAACCCCTATCACATATATTATTAGCTACGTATCTAACTGGCGTAGTAATGCATAATGACGTCATCCGTGCTGATGCGGCTACTGCTGATGGTCCGTCAGGCTTCATTGCTGTGCCTGAATGAGGCTGACGTAGCCAATCTTGGCTGTAAACGTACGTCCGCATGACCGAGTAGAGAATGTATAATAGATAAATATGCTCTCGTTTGTACCTACTGCTAAATGCATAATTTAGGGCGTTTACGCGTTTTATGACTCGCTGCCGTTGCCGCCACGTCACCATGTTCATACAAATTCAAGGGCGACTACAGCAGCGGTTCGGATACGTCTTTCATCACCGCTCTGAAACATTCCAATTTCATGTAACGTGAAGATACTTATTGTGTAAGTGACTGACAATTTCATGTGTATTGTTGAAAATATGTAGAGCAACCTTATTAACGGCAATTGACTTATTGGGTATACAAATTTCTCTGCCAATAAATGGGATCAAAGCATGATTTGGCTTACGAAAATCCTTTTACAGAAAAAAACCTTAAAATAAGCCAAAAATACGAAACCAGTTGATGAATAAGAAACATAGATTTGCAAAATTACAAATATCTGATAAGAACTAATAATACTTAGGCCTTTTGCATCTACGTTAGATGAATCATACAGAGTCTAGTAGTCACTTCCAGCTACACTAGATAAGTGAAGTGACTGCTCAGACGCTGTAGTGCTTGGGACATATTTTTAGATGGAGTAAGTTTGATTAAAAACAAATAAAAAAAAAAATCAAAAATATTTATTACCATAGCAAAATTTTTACATGAACGGTACACAGCGGGCCCCGCACTAGGTAAAACCTGTATCGCGGACGCCCAAAACAGATTTATTAAAGAGTGGGTTATACGAGCAAATATTTCAAAGTTTAAAGACAAACATGCAATTGTCGTTATGAGAAACAAAATTAAAACTTATTTTAAAAACAGGAACAGGAATATACATAACAATATGTGTAAAATGTATACATGTATACCTAAGATATATTATAAAATTATTAAACTAAAATTTTGACTTACAGATTAGTTTATTTATACTGAATGAGATGTCAAATTAAGGAATAGCTCAAACTAAAACTTACGTAACCTGGTTGGACTCTTCCGACAAAAAATCTGGTAAGTAATGCTAAAACAAAACAATTTTTTTAAAATTTATCATGTTCAGGGAAACAGTTATTTAATTCGGTACCTAAATTATATTTAGAATGTACCCAAGTGGGTAATGGAAAACTTATGGCAGACCCTAGGGCGTAGTTAGAACCTTTTTGTTTGCCCATTAAATAGTTTCTTCTATAAGGAACTTTTGCAATAATATTTGTGACATAGTGCGTAACACCCACAGTAGCTTTTTTTATCGAAATAAATCAAGGAAAATAGTAATTGAAATGTTGAAATGTTATTAATAGTTGAAATGTTATTAATAGGTTGATTGTTGAAAATCCGGAGTCCATTTTGACTTGTCATCGAGGGCAATCGAGTGTCATAACACTATACTGGCATTTCTTGCTTTGTCAGCACTCCGTGGTTATTACAGATAATTTGTTTTCGCAGCTACATTAAGTCAAAGAAAGTGTATAAGTAAATGTATGTGTATCGTAGGAACATACCCACCTATAAGAGAAAATTAAAGAAAGTATTTTTGATTTTTAAGCTCTATATCTAGTATTTGTAAAACTGTAACAAACTAAAGAGGTCCGTCGGGATCGTAGCAAATGGCAAACCCTTATCTCTGCCTACTCCTCCGGGATACTGGAATTAGTTTATGTATGTATGTAAAAACCATAGTCCATATAAACCTCCACAAGGAAATGATTTTCCATGCCCATTTCTCATCGAGATCGACTGGTTGCGACTACACAAAAAAAAAATTGTACAATCGACATAAACGACAAACTTACGTAACGTATACAACATTCTCAGTTCCCTGGTCTATCAATTAGCATTCGTTCTTAGAATGAAGACCATGTTAAATTCAAATTGCAACGAAACAATAGCGAGTCACAGTAGGTTTCCGGTTCTCAAAATTATGATGTAAAACGGTAACCCTGAAAATAGAACACTCGCAAGGCCTTCTCAAACGATCAAAAGGCACTGAATGCAGTAGGAGTTTATGTCCGTAAAATAGGGTTGCCAACCCCAAATATTGAAAACCAATATGCAAAGGTGGAAATACCAGGGCCCTGTTTCATAGAACTACCACTCATGGTTTACAATTCGATATACATTCCAAAGTCGATTAACCCACAGATTAAAGTAACGACTCTTTACGCTATGTACCTCAAATTTTCATAGTAAACTACGAATTGTAGTTTTGTGAATCTCGGCCCAGCGTCTAGACTCTGTTAATGCACTGTAGTACACTGACAACTGAATGAACGTGTTGATTCCATTTTGTTGCCGCATCCAGTCGACTCACGCCCCACCGTATCAACCATTTTAGGTTTCCATGACATAACATGTCACGTGACCCAACCATGGGTCTGTCATTTTACTATAATATACTAACAGAATCGACGCCCTGGACCATTCGGCTTAAAACAAGACGCAGATTTTTATGTAGCCTTCTACGTCCCACTTTAAGGCAAGGGCCTCCTCTCAGAGAGCAAGTACGGGCTTAATCACCATGCGCGCCCTGAACACCTCAGACACTCAGGTTTCCTCACGATGTCCTTTCCTTCACCCATAGCGAGTAGTATTGCCACATCTTTACAAATGTACGTAACTCAGGAAACGAAACTATTGGAACATGCTGGGATTCGAACCCACGACCTCCTGAATGTGAGGCCGGCGTTCAACTGCAATAACTAATAGGCATTTTTTTACGGAACACAATGAAATTAAGGAATTAATGATATAATCTAATATATAAAAATTTTGTGTCTTAGTGTTTGTTATTGAACTCCTCCGAAACGGCTTCACCAATTTTTATGAAATTTTTGTGTACATTTGGTAGGTCTGAGAGCTCGTAGGCTAATTAATATGGCAAAACAACACAAGACTTGCCGAGTCAGCTAGTATTATATTATAATTCTATAAAACCTACATCAAATGTAATTCACGTATATTTTAAAAATAGGACCTAATCCTGGTAAGCGGTATATAGTTGTTACTGAATAGTTGTTACATGTTGTTACTTAAAACTTCCCAGGTTGGTCAACAACTGATGTCTTAGGACTAGAGAACGGTTGGCAACCCTACCATAAACCCAGTGATGATCAATAGATAATTTTACTGGCATGTTTACCGTGATCTGAAATAGACGAGTGTTTTGCTTAGCAGAGACGTAGGTACCTAAGTACTTTTATGGTTTTGGCGTTGGATGTCAGCGGATGCCAGATTGTATCAACATCTATCATACCTGCCTGTATCAAAGAGGTAGGCAGATACTCGTACCAAGCTTTGCTACTTGTCAGCTTTGATCAACTTTGATCCATGTTTTGACTAACTTTTGGTACATTTAAAACAAAAATAAGAATATGTATTTGCTAAAGCATGTTAATTACAAATTATGTAGGTGGTAACTTAAAATTATGTCACAAGCATGCTCTACCCGTCAGGGTGCGCAAATATTATTTTTGTTTAAAAAAAAATAAAAGCCTACGTGTTAGCTAAATTAGTAGCTAAAAAAATATGTACGTAAGTCTTGGCACAGTAATAACAATCATCATCATCATCATCAGCCTATGCTTGTCCACTGCTGGACATAGGCCTCTCCTATAGCACGCCACTGAGCACGGTCCTCGGCTACTCTCATCCAGCTCTTGCCAGCCGCCCTGCGAAGATCATCGCTCCACCGAGTCTGAGGACGTCCCACACTACGTTTACCGATCCGCGGTCTCCACTCGAGAACTCGTCTACCCCATCGGTTATCAGTTCTTCGGATAATATGGCCGGCCCACTGCCACTTCAGCATGCATGGTAATAACAATAAAAGAAAAAAATTGCTTAAAAATAACCTGATATCATTAAAAGAGAGTATTAAAAGCCTTGCCTGAGATCAATAGACCATTTAAGAAGTCTTTTACACTATAATACATTTTTTATATGAGAAATCTATATTATAATACTGTTTTAATTTTTTTGAGAGGCAGGTCCAAAATGTTTTGTGGGAAATGATTAAATCTTGTTGTTCAAGGCAAATAAATTATTATTATTATAATAATTTTATTGCCATATAATATGACTTACGTGAGTAAGCACAAAGGTTTGGCTTAAAGGTTTTGTAAATCTTTGCGTGGAGGTGAAGCACAGTGATATGATTATTATGATTAGCGCTATCTTTCTCTGTACAGTAAAGCGTGATCGAGATAACTGAGCTGTTAAGCAATATATTTTCGTTTGTTTAATAATGAACTAAAGTTTGACGAGACAATAAAGTTTACCTCTCAAGTTTCGCGTACAAACGTTGAAACCTACTCATGATTATGCGGTAGTGGACACATCACACAAGTTTGTTTACGTGGCGCGTCTTGGTAAAGTATCTGGTGTCTGCACGCAAAACTTGATCGTCTTGGAGCCACTGAAGTAAGTAGATACGTAATTTAATAGCCGATATCAAGTATCGCAGGGTAAATCAATATTTGTAAAGCACTTACTTTATATTCTAGAAGAAATATGGCGTTTGCAAAATCATTGTCCACTGCTGAGTATGGTTGTAAGTTTGTAATATTTCAATTGAGTCGGCGCCGACCTTCTCAACAACATACATAAAGGTGCTGACGTAAAGAAAATCGTGAAAATCAATAGCTTGCTTTGGTTATGTGCATGAAACCTGTAATAGTACATAGACCGACACGTGTTGTGGGGCTGTGGCTAATGAGATCCGACCCGGTGTCGCCAGAGCGGTGTTACCATGATACGCTCCATGAGATTCAATAGTACCACCAAGAAAAAAACAAATTGTTTCAACGTATGACTCCTAATATTATTATTACTTTATACTTTCATTGCACTTAACTAAATGTAAAATCCTAATCCTAATCCAATCTGTACCTAATGTACGTCTTATCGCTCGTGATTAAGTGCCAATTATGATTAACATGTTATCGACTTCAACTTTCTATTCGATAGCTCAGAAAATAGATATAATTCCGTACGTACGCACTCATATCACTCTATCAAACATCATGGCGACACACGTGAAAAAGTAGGTAATTCAAACTGCCTTTCCTACCAGCCCATTTACTGCACTGCAAGTCGATGTGTCCACTCATAGTTGGGTCACTGTATAGCGCAAAGTTATAGGATACCTACCTAAACCTATAGCTTAGTTACGTCAGCGGCCGGTCTACTTAACTCCGCTTGAATCGTGTGACCTTGTCAAGTGCGGGCATTAATGCCACGAAACAATGTCAGTGGATGCTCGTCTTTACGCAGGTACAATATGATACGACAGAGAGCACGCTCAAAGCCGCTTTTACTTTGGGGCCGAGTTTCATAAAAGTAAAATTCGTAGTTTACCACGACAATTCGATGTACCTACATTTAGGTACGTTAAGGCGCTTAGCTACCAAAACAGAAGTCGTGGGTTCGATTCCCACTGGGGGCCGCCGTACATTTTACAAATGGCCTCAGTCTGGATCCATTTTCATGTTTGTAACGTCCTTGCCTGGTTACCACAGGGTACCCTAGTTTGGGACCAGGTCACGTGATTGTATTGTGTGGAAGTTATTATTATATTATCTTCTATATCTATATCTATACTAATAATAAATCTGTAAGGGTCGGTCATGGAGTAAGTTAGTTTGTTTTCAGAGATATTGTGTTTATAGGCTCAATATATGATACTGAAACTAATTTCACGATTTTTAGAATTTTTTTCTGTATGTGTGTATGTATGTATGTTCCTCCATAACTCTTAAACCAATTATCCGAATTTGATGAAATTTGGTATAAAAACATATAGACATCTGGGACACAGGATAGGCTATTTAAATTCTAGCTCCAGTTATGATAAGACGTGGCCCCCATACAAATGCTGCTTCGTAAAAATCGAAATGTACGCGAACGGAGTCGCGGGCACAGCTAGTTATTAATAAATCTGTGGGTTAGTCGGCTTTGTGACATACATCGAACTGTCACAGTAAACCACGAATTGTAGTTCTATGAAACAGGCTACTGGCATCGCTCTCGATCGTACACTTTACCATTTTTATTGATTGTAAAATAATTAGTATCAATCAGCCCGTACCCGTCCATGTGCCTCGCCCAAGGCAAGCCACTTCTTTCTGTCTTCGGCCATCTTCATCCAGCCGCTCTGCCAGCAAGCAAGGAGCAGCAGATTGTAAAGAGAGCTGGAAATATATAATACATAATTAGTATACTTTTGAATGTTGAGGAAGCGAAAGTGATCTGTCAGGATTGTGGCTAGTGATAGTCCCTGGTCTCTGCCTACCCCTCTGGGATACAGGCGTGAGTTTATGTATGTATGTATTTAGACTTTTGGAAAATACGGTCTATGGCCATTTAAGGTCTACGGTCATAATTTATGAACGTCTTACGACATGTTTTCTTTTAGTGTACAAGGTTACCTCTAAAATGCGCCATTCCTCAAACGCTGCAACGTGTTTGTAATTCCTAAAACACCTGAAATTACTACACGCTATTTAGGGATTTTGTGTTCTACAACAATGTTTGTTTTACCACTTTTTCTCAGATTTATATTTTTGGAAGTATCAAGGTCCATCTCCATAATTTTATTAAATTCGTGCTTTACGCGCTCTACCAATGGCACAGCCGCTGGTAAATTATTGTCCACCAAAGAAGAATTACCACTTTACTTATCTTAAGCATTAATCTATCAAAGAGCACCACTAAAAAGCAAACAACTGTTAACTACATAAAAATATATTTATCGAAAAACAATAACAAAATAATTCTAATGTCATAAAACAAAAGTTGTTGTAAATCAAAACTGTAAATTTTTATAAACCAATGAATTCAACGTGGAATGCTTTGAATGCTTAAGTGGATGGGCGGGACATCTAGCTAAACGAGATGACGGTCGGTGGACGAAGGCAGTCACAGAATGGTGGCCGAGAACTGGCCGTCGTTCGGTGGATAGGCCCTCTGCCCGATGGTTTGATGACATTAGAAGGCGGCAGGTGGGCATTGGACAAGATTGGCAGGGGATCGGCGAGGTTGGCGTGACGGTGAAGTGGCCTATGCTCAACAGTGGGCGTCTTTCATGGACTTTATAGATAGAGAGATAGATAGAATGAATTTATTATTTAGATAAGAATCCTTGTATAACTCGCATTCTCATTTACAACGTCGAGTCATTCATGTAAAAAGTGTGATTACCTATTAGTGGTGTACAAATTATCTTCTTCATCCTCTTGTACTATTTTGTATGTATGCGGCCTAGCTTGGAGACGATTAGTACTAGAGAGTTGAAATTTGGCATAGTCACCCCGATAAAATGGTAGAATGAAATCTAAAAAAAAAATTAGGGTTGCAATTTATTTTTCTCGTCTACACCATAGTGTGGATATCATTAGATTGGTCGTTTAAAAATGCGGGTGTAGAAAGACTTTTTTTTCAATTTAGCGTTCCGTTTGCAAAATATTAAAGCTTTAAAATTGTAGGCACATTAGGAAAAAACTACTACATATAATATAATGAACTTAAAAGAAAAGGTAGGCTTTACAAGTTAACAAGTAATAGGCGACCAACTTATAAAAGGAAAACTTCGTACAAAATCCATTGAAAATTTATTTTATGAAGTTGGTAGATCCGTAAAGCAGATAAAACCCGCTTTTTCTACGGAACCCTACACTGCGCGTAGTCCAACACGCACCTGGCCGGTTTCTTTACACTCTAAGCTTTAACAGTAGATTGACAGATTGTTAGTATACGAGAAACAACTAGTAAGATTAATAAGCGTGGCACTAAGCAGGCGTCGCAAGGCCTACATTTCGCGTAGGCGATTTACATTTTGCGAGGCACTATGATGGCGCAGGAAGACGGATTTATAGACGGATACAAAATAGGAGAGACACTGAAAGAAGATGAAGACATTCTCTTATACCTTATTCTAAATAAATAAGGTTCTAAGACTTGGTATCACGACTTAGAACCCAACAGAGTGTGAAGTTCTATTTGTTTCGAAGTAGCATGAACGGGTTTCTTGAAAGTGTCGTGATACCACGACCTAGAACCTAACAGAAGTGTGAAGTTCTATAACTTTATACTTCTGTCGTTTTATGTTGCCATTTTGCATGCCACGATACTGAGTTCAATACGTATTTGCACTGCCTATTGTTTCTAAGTAGCATGAACGGGTTTCTTAAGTGTCACGTTGTATAACTGAGAAGCGTAGAATATCGAAGTCATGTGCCATACATGGCTTGCCTTACTGAGCAACGTTCTGAATAATAGCGCATAATGGACAGCCAAACAAACTACTCTATTATTATTAATAATACTGTTATTGCACTTAAACTAATGAGCACATCCATGATAGTTGACTTAAATTTTTCAAAGTTCAATTATCCAAATAACAGAAAAAATGGGATTGTTAAAATGTCAAAAATGTTAGCGCGTAATGGACGCGTACCTTTCAGTGTTGTTATGGCGTAAGGCGGCGACTACGGATTCAGCACTACGCTTGTTTGAGATCCTAATGTTTTGAAAGCAGTGCAAAATTTTAAATTAGTTTCTAAAGAAAGCTTAAAAACTTTGTTAAATTAGTTTCCTTGGGAGGAAATCGTACAAGAAATACATGTGCTAGCGCAAAAAAAACCCTAGGCACGATTCCTTTCAAGAAATGTTAGTATAAATACAGAGAACAGATTTACAGACAAATGTACCTAAGATTAACACCTGCGTGTGTGTGATGTAAGTTTTACTGAAAGGCAGCGTGTCTGATTGACTGGAGTCCTTTCGTCGACATCGTCGTCATCAGACTGTAGACGCTCTTTTGTGTTCTATGTCTCAAGGCATATTTCTCTAAAGGTTATTATATTCTTCATTTTATTCTGCGTCTCTTACAAGCATTGCAATTAGCGGAAGTGGCTGCACACAGATGATGTGACAGTTTTAACCGACTTCAATAAAGGAGGAGGTTATTATTAACCGACTTCAAAAAAGGAGGAGGTTATCAATTCGACGCCTACCTATATATTTTTTTTTTGGCTATGTTCCTCCATAACTCTGTCAAATCTAAACCGATTTCGACAACTCTTTTTTTGTTCGAACATGTATCCCATTGGTCCCATTTTAATTTGGTGAAGATCTGATGGAGACTTTCAGAGATGAAGAACGGAACTCTTCAATGGACAGCAGTAAATAAGCCCTAATGGGGCCCATCTTTTAGTAATATCCGTATGTTTCATAAAATAGCGTAAAAGTAGTCCCAAGTTAATTTGGTGATGTTCTGGTGAAGACTTTCGGAGATGGAAATTTAGAACATCAAATTTTAAAGTAACGAATTAAGTAGGGTAAATTATGGTTATAAGGGACTTATTTATATTTCTCCCGCTCCCCCACTAAAAATTGAAAAATAAATTTTTTTTAATAAAAAATAAAAACCGACTTCGAAAAACTACAGCACTAAAAAGTTAGAAATAATTTAAATCATCATCAGCCATTTGACGCCCACTGCAGGACCTAGGCCTCCTTCATGGTTTTCATAACCATAAGGGGTTTTGCCATAATCGCCACACTTGGCAGGCTTGGCGAATTTAAATAATTAGAAGTATTTATACATGTAGGTATTGTAGAAGTATAATTTGTAGTCGGTGCCCAGTTTCAAGACCAGCACAAATATTTTTGGGCACTGGCTCCAAATTATACTTCTACAATACCTACATGTATAAATACTTCTAATTTTTTAAATTTTTTCTAACTTTGTAGTGCTGTAGTTTTTCGAAGTCGGTTTTAATTTTTTATTTAAATTTTTTTTCATTCGAAGATATGTAGGCAGATGTGTAAACCAACCGATTCATACAACTGTAGTGCTTTCTCTTCAAATTTCTCAGAAAAGAGCGTGACAGAACGTTACTTACGTATTTGCTTAGTGAAATTCTCAATTCAGAAACCGGCCGTTAGTAATGGCATTTATCGATTGACCGCGGTTCATTCGCCTTGCTCCGATGACACAGTGGCCAGCCGACTGATGACTGCCGCAGGGTTATCAACATTAAATATAATTTTTAATTAATTTAATTTTGCGAGGTAGGTTTTAAATTGTTAATAATTCTTATTATAAGACCGTAAAAAATATTGTTTTTTTTGAGGCTTAGAAACTTTAAAATATGTTCTATGTTCTAAGATTAACTCTGATATGAAGTCACATAACTTGCAAACAAACACGTAAGGCTGGGTCATAACCATGGCGATTCGAATTTTTAGTGACGTGATGACCATGGCGATTAGCGTTTTCGGCGTTTCAAATCAAAGATTGAAAACAAAAGTTTTATATTGAATTTTCACAGCCATTTTCTACTTTGAAGTACTAGGTATAGGAAATAACTTTTGCTTATTGGGAGTCATTAAATGAACGATGCCAAAGAAACAGTTCCTCATCAGAGATCTTTGTAGACAAACACGTCGTTTTTGTGCTTTAAAAATAAGGTCTCTATTGGAAAAGTAACTCAAAATTTTTTCCGTGTTTAAGTGTGGAACCCACGTTTCGTGTAAAGTCGATGTGCTGTCGATTGTATAACTTAGCATCTGGTGATTACTTTACATTGCACGTGTTACTATTCTTGCTGTAGGTGTCTTGTCCTTGTTTTAACACCGAGTCAAAGTTTATTTATATCCGTTGAATCTATTATATTATTCAATCAAAGGAAACTTTCAAACACGTAAAAATCCTTTATTTTTCTCGATGTCGTCAACCCTACACAAAGAGAACTCAGCAGCTCAACTTTCTCGGCTATTCCTAATAATGCAAGTAAACTGTTACGTGGTCGGTGACAAGGCCTTGTCTTCAAGCGATGATACTAATGATTCTACGTTAGTCAGCCTCCTCAAATGTCGAAGATGAAGTAGAGAAATAAGTTTTCGATAATTTTTGGGAAAAATTTTATTCAAACCTTTTTGCTGTTCTTAAGAGACAGTTGTTAAAGGAAAGTAAAAAGTCTTAACATAGGTTAATTAAATTCACAGGCCAAATTCAGACTGAGTAAATGAAACTTAGATCACTCTTAGATACGTAAGATGCGAGCACTGACCTATTAATACCGTGGGTATGAAGCACCAAAATATTTGGCTAAACTAAATTCTGCAATAATGTTTTTCAGCCTTTTTTAATCAGTGTGGCCGATACTGGCTAGCTACATTGGACGTAGAGTTTTTGTTTTTTGGAATGTGAGAAGTCAAAAGAGATCATATTGCGAAGTGGTGAATACTTTTTGGGAGATAGATACTCCGCGCATATTCCCGATTTTTATGATTTCTTTGAATTTTGAGACTGTCTTACAGGTATTATTTTCCCGAAGAAGTTTGAGAAAATAAACCAGTATATTGTATTTCTTCAGCAGATTAATTTAGAATTAAAACCCTTGTTACTATGCCATAACTTACATTACAGACCCCATATAAAGAAATAGTTTTCTTTATTTTTCTATTATATCTGCAGTTGAGCGAAGGTTGCGTAGACAGGTACGTGGGTTTAATCAGAAATGGCCGTTTTTTATGTTCCGCTCTGTTGCGAAACTCAATATCGTGTTGTTGAAATTATAATTTGATATTTTTTACGCATGAAGTAGATATAAGTCGTCAGGAAAATTGGTACCTACATTTTTGTTGAACAGATGATTAGTTTTATTAACGCATTAACTAATCCGGTACCCAATGTGTTAATTCGATGGGTACCTTAACTCTACCACGGACAATTAACGACTACAGACGTGATAACACTTAAAATAACAATAGAGATTACCTGTAAATTGATAAAGATAAAGACAATATTTATTTAATCAATTACACAAAAAGATTTAAATATGTTTTTACAATTATTAAAAAAATGTTTGCATAACTTAATATACTGAACCCGAAAATGGACATAGCTCAGCAGAATGCCATCAGCTGTCCCCATGCCACGGAATGGAACTTACAACACTATCAAATATCAATTATATTTTTAACCGACTTCAAAAAAGGAGGAGGTTATCAATTCGACGCGTATATTTTTTTAGTACCTACATAAGACAGAAGACAAAGTAGATGTGAGTGTCCTTGAATACGTTAGGTAAATCAATAGTTTTCCACCGATCTAACACGCAGACGAAGACTTTTCCACAAGACTTCATCTATGTACATACTTACAAAAAATAAAAATTATGTTCCGTGGAAAAATATTAAAAAGAAGTTGCAGACTTTAATTTACCCTTATGAAATAAAGGTTGCAGCCAGAATGAGACAAACACGCTAGAGCGTGTGTTGTGATGACCTTCACGTTATTATTATTACAATATTTTATATTTAAAAATCTTCTGCGGCACACTTAATGCTGAATTGCATTTTCTACCACTCAACCTTTTGTGTGTGGATAGTGGCTTGGGCAATGGATGATAATTATAAGTACCCACATAAATTACTTAAGTAGTACCGAAAAAGGTACAGGCATTATGGTATGTATTTTAATGGCACAATATGCTGATTGTTACAAACTAAAGTAGGAAAGAGAGAAAAAGGAACAAAAACAGTAAACGAGACCCAAGCAATTAAATTATTTTCCTACAAAATCCAAAGTCGCAAAGGTTGCTATGAAAAGGTTGAAAAGGTTTTTGTAAGCAGCTTGTAGTGAGTGACGCTTGCAGACGCGCAAACATGCGCAGTAATACTCGCAGTAAAACACTGACAACCGGCTTCGAAAAGAATTTCAGTTTGGCCACCCTTGTAAGGCTTTACATTGAGGTCCCGGATTGCGGTTCTGTGTCTTATAATTCTATGTAACACATCATCTCTACGGGAGACAATCGTCTCCAGCGATCACGCCCGCAGGGTCGGCTACACACCGCGCGCTCGTAATAGCGCGCCCGTGACTGCGTGGGCGCACCAGGCAACTCCAATCCGGTGCAACTCTGGCGCACACCTTAAAAAATCTCGTTTATAAACTAAACTAAATCATAACGCAACTCAGGCAGTGCATGCTGCATGAGCGCGGATCCACTAAATATTGAAATTAAACTATGTCTCTCTATTACCAGGGTTTAGTTACTAATATAGACTAAGTCCTTCTATTACTAATACTATTGTATGGATTTGTTCTGAAATAAATATATTAATAACAATAATAACTGCACCGAAATGCATAACGACTCAATCGACATCTATCTATCCAGCCTACGAATGGAGCCCTCTGCCACAGTACAAATAAAGACCTCTGCTGTCACGCCAATCCTCAACTGTCAACTGCATAATATTGCGTGTGATTACCGCACTGTCTGTTTTAATTTCCGATTCCAAACCGTGAGTTACGCACGGGTAGGAGCGAATTTGGAATTTATTTAATTAAAATTGCACTTTTATTCGCTACAAACTGCCCATACAGCTTGGCCTAGGTTTTAAGATATGTGTACTTATAGAAAAAATAACGTTGCAATATAGTAACGCCGTGTGGCGCCGGATTAAGAATAGCGTTACTCCATCTCCTTCCGTGGATGCCGTAGAAGGTGACTAAGGAAATACATTACCAGGAGACGGGCAGCAGCGTTTTCCTGAAATTCCAACCGCATACTGCGATCGCCAACCCGCCTGCCAAGCGTGGCGATTATGGTAAAACCCTTCTTAGTTAAGGACAACCATGAGGGAGGCCTATGTCCTGCAGTGGGTGTCAAATGGCTGATGATGATAGTATAATTGGCCTAATAATGGTGCATTTTTTTAAACATGCAATGTTTTAGTATGACTAGTGAGATGGGACTTGTCTTTGCAATACAGCCTGCTATTGTTATATCTTTGTAAAAAATTATTTATAGCTTCAATATTTCGATATGTGTATTAACAATAACATAAAAATGCCGTTATTGAAATGCGGATCGCATATTTCCTTTGCAAGTAGTTCTATGCAATACAATTTCCACTATAAAATTCTGCTCAAAATAAAATAGTAAGTACCTAGGTAACAACGTACTTACTGTTTTATTACACTACGAGGTAATTAAATTCTGCCGAAAACCTCATATAAAATATTTTTAACTTTATAAAACTATAAGTCTTTTTTATGCAGTGTACGAGTATGAATGTCAACCATTCTTAGATGTAGTATTCGAAGAAGCTGACTCTTGTATGTTTGGAACTACTCTATTAGCAACTTAACGTTCAAAATACGGAATCATGCGTGAGATAGGCGTATTTCATGCATAATTCCAGATTAGAAAGGGTTCGGGTTTTCGATTACTTTTAATAAGTAATGTTACTCAGAAATTCAGAATTGACTTACACAGTGAATTATATTAACCGCTCCAGATATGGAATTTATAGAACAATAGATTCGGTGATGGCAGATAGATATACAGAACTAGGCTGGTGCTTGGAAAAGTTTTAGCTTTAAAGCTTTAGTAAGAGATACAGAAAAATGTATTTATTTGTAGACATTTAAGAAAAGAATTATCTGGGAAGAGACCAACGGCTTTTCTCAATCCGAACACACACTCTCCGATTCGCCGAAAATACAAGTCGCACGCGTTCATGGATCGTTTTACAACAGGTTATTTTATTTTTACAATGCACTGCGAGTTTTAATGCAAAAACTATAGATATAAATAGAGAGTTTTTTGTAAAGCTATTTCAATGTGTTGGTGAAGTGTGTGTACACTGTGCTGTGGTGAAGTAGAATTTGTCTTCCTTGCGTGTTCGCACGCTGGTTTTAACGATGTCGTAAAATACTTTTGAAACGGTTTATAAAATTTGTTGTGATGAAGTATATGCAGTTTTTTTTAGTGCTTCTATTCAGGTAAATATTACATATATACCTACTACCTCAACCTAATATTGCTTAACAACGAATAATATACTTCGTTTGTATTCTCAGTCGTGTATAAGTATAACAGATAGCAGGCTTTTTGCCGAGATACGAATGTATTTTTTATGGAACGGAATGTATGCGGGTGGTGTTCAGTCGGTCAAGGTTTGAGGCAAGAATTTCGCCACAATCGGCTTTAATAATCACCGTTGCATAGTCTTCGACAGCATTATTACGTAAAAGAGGTATTCCATAACAATATAAGGTCAAACCTGGCCTCAGTGCATATTGTGTCTGTAATTTAGATGAGATTTGATGTTTTTTTGTACGAACTCACATCCTGATCGCGCAGAGATATGGCGTGGAGTTAACGACCATGTTTATTACTATAAAGTCCAATTTCATATGTTTACGGTCAGTATCATTTTATTACCGGGCAGTTGAATTTTATACGAGTGTCACGCAATGGACGTAATCTCAGTCAATAAAACAGGATGTGAGCTTTGTCGCCGCAATTACGGAAATATCCGCCGCAAAAACGTAGTCTAAACGTCTTGTCGAGAAGGGCTTAGAATTGGTCGATGCCTGTACTAAGAGGAGAGGGATGAAATCGATCGATCTACATATTATGCATAAATGTATTGGTTTTGTAAGGGCCTATAAGGCACGAGCAAGACGGACATACTTCGACCCAATAGGGGATGTATTAGCAAAGGGCAAGATCAGAAGTACCCGAAACCGGCGTGCGTGCATGCAACGACTAATGAGGAAGCGAAAGTGGTCTGTCAGGATCGTAGCAAGTGGCAGTCCCTGGTCTCTGCTTATCCCTCTGGGATACAAGCCTGAGTTTATGTATGTATTGGTTTTGTACATACAACTAGAAAAGGGGAATTGCAAAACATGGTTCCTTATAATGTCTGTGTTATGTTGGCGGTCTTATCGCTTAGAGCGGTCTCCTTCAGAAAAGTTTTAAATAGATTCCACGAAGAATATAATCGGTAGTCGGGTAGGATATATCCGGCTGAAAACACAGAAAATGTTGAAATCTGATACACAGAAGCATTTAGTTGAAATACAACGAGAAGGGCCAGTCAAAGCCAAATTACTTAATTAAACCAAAGTAATTGTAGAATGGTTTGATAGATTATCTTGTCTTAACCGCCTGAAGGAATTTTTTCGGTGGATATAAGATAGTTAAAAAAGGGGTTATAAATATTGTTTTTTATAGGGTTCCGTACCTGAAGGGTAAGAAACGGGACCCTGTTACTAAGACTTCACTGTTCGTCTGTCTGTCTGTCACCAGGCTGTATCTCATAAGCCGTGATAGCTAGGCAGTTGAAATTTTCACATATGATGTATTTCTGTTGCCGCAGAAATACATCATATGTGACAAATATTAAATACTAAAAACAGAATAAAATAAATATTTAAGGGGGGCTCGCATAGAACAAACGTTGTCTAAAGACAGCGCTCTCCATCTAGCGGCCAACTATGTAACCTTCACAGCTACCTTAAATGTCAGTGCTATACGCTTCTTGTTGGTTTCTATAGATGGCGCTGTTCTCAAATTAGATCTTTGTCTAATGTTGTATAGATAATGGAACGGAATCCTTCGTGCACGAGTCCGACTCGCACTTGGCCGGTTTTGTTTTAAACCGCGACACTCTTTACGACAACATGAATTAATCGCCAGCAATGTCATAAGTAGCTAGGATTTTTTAATAATTAACTGAGAAATAACAAAAATATATTCCGAGTGCCTACTAGTAAAGTTTTGCTAAATTCTAGGTTTATTGTGAAGGAATCCTTTTGAAACTTAAACTGTAGACAGTAAATGCCTCTCTCTTCACGTTACCATAACTAGATTCAACGAATTGCGATTCATCGCAATATTCACAAAAAGATGATAGAAAAAAATGTGTAATTGTGTTACAAAAACATTATTCCACTAAAAAATCCCCAAACGCAGTTTAAATAGTCTGCAAAGAGAAACTCCCAAGTTATGCTGCATTTGAAAGAATCTTGTTTTTTATAAATAAGACTGTAAATCTAGTAGGCAGTTATATTTAATTATTTAATAGAATGATCCTATATATATATAGGATTAGTTGAAGCATGCATGTGAGGAGAAAAATACGGTGGTACCATAAGGCGAACGCAATAATTTGGAATTGTGAGATTTTTGTGGTAATCCGTCAATGTTGTTATGTTCTGTGGGTGATTTATCTATCATAATGATAGCCATATAGAAACATCAGTGTTGTTGATATCAGTGAATGGGATACGCTGGGATACGATATAATGATATTACAATTTAAATGCCAGTTTAGAAGGATGGGCTTTTGTGCTGATGATGTTGTTACATTGGTACATAATAGTAATCCTGTCAGCGTAGACATGGGCAACGCATAGCAGTGTAATTTTTATCTAAGTGTAAGTTTCAAAAATATTAATATTTGATTTAAGTTATTTATTTGGAGAAAATACAGGCACAGATATTAAATATTTTATGTTTAACAATATTGGGTGTGGCCTTATCTTATGTTTTATCCTGGCCTTATGTTTTATAATTTATAAAATTATAGCACAATATCAAAGAACATAAATTCATACAAAAACTCTCGCCTGTATCCCAGAAACTGAGGAACAGCGAGCAGCAGCAGCGAATACCAGCAAAGGAGAGTTCCTGATAATAAAGAACTTCGAACTAAAATAATCATAAAGCGTAGCATTGGCCAAACTGGATTCGCAACGAAATGTAAATAACTGGGCAGTAACACTGGCCTATTTTATAATTATGAGTAGCACTAAGCGTTAATCTACGACTTCACTCGTTAAGATAGAGTTTTAGAGGAAAATCAGGTTTGTTTAAAGATCTCTCTCACTTTTCCAGACACCTGTAAGACATATTACTTTTTGTGTAGGTAATTTTAAAAAGCCACATCGGTGGTTATTGCCCAAATGATTTATTTATTTATTATTTATTTATTTATTTGGTTTATCAACAGTTGCGACATGCTTACATGCTAAATGAGAAATGATATTGTATATTAAACTAGATGTACAACTAATTACAGATAAACACCGCATGCATGGAAAATAAACAAGTACCTTTAACTAAGAATGCAATGCAAAAATTACTTGTATGTCAACGGAGTATGGAACGAAGCCTGCTAGGAAAATCCCTGAAAGACAGAGTGCGAAATGAAAACATCAGGAAACAAACACAAGTCACAGACGTAGCACAATAATTATATTAAAACTATGAAATGGAAATGGGCGGGTCATTTAGCCAGACTAAAAAATGATAGATGGACATTAAAAGTGACAGAATGGAAAGGCCCAGAAGGAGGTCACAGAAGACGTGGACGCCCGTACATGCAACGGGAAGACGACATTAAATCAATTGCAGGCCCAGAGTGGATAAAATTGGCTCACGAAAGAGAAATATGGACACAGCTGCAGGAGGCCTATGCCCAATGAGGGCGCTCTTAAAAATAAAAACAAAAGGTTGCAAGTCGCCTTCGGAGTTCCTAGGAGAAGTAATGTAGTTACAAATGTAAAACTGAGAAATGTGAACATGATTATTTATGTTGAAATGTTATAGAAATTTAATATTGAAATTATTTAAATATTTAACATGATTAGAATATATATTAACTTAATTCATGTGAAATGTGTTAATTGGAGAAATCAAAATAATGTAACAAAAAGGAAATAGGAATAAATTGTATTATTTAAATAGTAGGTACGAAGAAGTGCATGTGCATGTAAAATTGTATTTTGATGTATTAAGGTGTAAAGAGAAATAAAAGGCTATATTATCTTATCTTATATTTAGCTAGTATTACTTTACTAATATATAGCTACAATCCGGTATACTCACTGACTGACTGTTCATCTATACTAGGGGTTGGCGCGCGTAAGCGCGCAGGGGGCTCGCCCCCTAGTCTTAATAATAATAATAATATAAAATTACTGATGATTATTACTTTTTGAGTTTCTGTTCCTGAGAGAAAGTATACGGTATCGTAACAGGGTTGTTCGTAAAATGAGCAATTCTTGAAACATATCGATTAGAGTTTGTCATTTACAACAACTTTTGTTCTACTACAACTTTTGATTTTTTTTTCGTAAATTTTTTTAAAGCTTTTTTGGCGGATTTTCTGCGTTGCAGTACCGCCGCTGTTGGATAAATAATGCTTCAAACCACATAAGAACATAGAATGATCTACATCAATGTTTGTTCATTGGTAGAGCGTGGATTGAATAAAATATGTAGTAGACCCAGATATTTCGAAAAACATAAATCTGAAAAAAAAACTCATAGAACAATAGTTGTTACAAAAAACTAACTCTAATTGAAGTTTTTCAGGAATTGCATATTTTAAGAATAATAGCCCTGTACAACAACGACGGACAAACACACAAACTATCTCTCACGTCAAGTAGCGTATACAACTGCTTGATAATACCTCGAAGTGAGGCGGCAACGTGTCAGACCAGACCTGTCTCCGACCTTGGGCGGCGAGCAGTCGGAAAACCGGTAGATTAAATCACTCAAACTATGCTGTGGCTACGTAATATTTGTGTATAGCGGCGAGGTGGTAGCCCTTCTTGAATTTTAAACGGTGCGACTAATCCGACTTTGTTTTATATAAGTATATACAAGATCAATAAAACTAGAAAATCGGTTTTCTTGTTTTTTTATTCTTTCTTACAACAGACTTTCCCACTTATTCCATAACTGTCCAATGAATTGGGTTATAAATCCATTTGATTTATTTAATAAAAGTTGGGTTAGGTAATACATACGATCTATCATTTAGGCAGTGTTCCATAAAACTACGTTTCGGGAGTAAACTTTTAACAATGAAGAATTTAGAAACAATGCATCGCCCATGGAACGTAAAGGCACATAATTATTATGTTGCCAGCTTCAAGTCTATATTTATTTGAGGAGAAAACGTGACTAATAAAGTAAATATACTCCGTTCCACAAGTCGAAAACAAATTCTCATTGGTTAATGCGCGCCTCTAGAGATAAGCGAAACAGTAAGCGAAGACGGTCCGCTTCATAGGGTAGCTTTATTTAATGCAATGGCTATTGAATGTCACGCGCATTAACCAATGGGCGCACATGGAAGATTTTCTTTGGGAGCTCGTTTCGTGGAATGGCGTATAGCGCCATATTCAAAACTTAACTTTATCCTAAAAAAATGTTAGTCTTTCACAAGGCTTTCCCAAGGCAATCTTCAGTGCATTCAAAATGCTATTCCAAACAAAAGAGCTGAGGTTGATGCTGCTAACTTTGGCTGAAGACATGTCTTTTAGAGATATATATTGTTGAGGCTTGGCTTAAAAAAATATTTTTCTTACTCATATAAGTAAAAGAAATTAACAGAGAGAGACACAGATTCTGAGTAAAATCGTACTCTTTAACGTTTTCTTGCCAAGCGCCAACTAACACCGTACGGCATTTACCAAGCAAAAACTTCAGTTCATAAAGTTTATTTAGGCTCTTCACAGCGCCTGGTAATTAGAGGCAATGCTATCTCACTGTCAGCGGCGAAGACTTGAAAGTTAATGTTTAATTTCCGAACGGTTTTCCATCGCTTTTCCTCTAATGACTGATGCTACCCTCGCCCCCGGGACTTAAGTTATGGAAAATTACAGAAAGTCGGTTCCATTCATGAGGTAATTAATAACTAAGTCGAGCTTGATGGATCAATAGTTTCATATCGGAAAATATGCCATATGCACACCCCCTAAATCTATACGAGACATTAACGTTACGCACTATAGTTTAACTGGTTAAATTGTAGCTCACTCTAATCGTAGATCATTTCTTTAACTTTGACGAAGGAAGTCAATATTGATTTAACAAATAGGTTCACTTCGGTAGTTTATTCAGGCTTGTCTTCGATCTTGATAAGCCCTATGGTTGTAAGTCTGTTTAAATTATTATATTTATATAATATCATATTTTATTTTTTATTTCGCATCTTTTTGATATTTTACTCACGATGTTAATATAATGTAATGCTATGCTACTATTATCAATATTATGAAAATTTGTACGCCTATTACGGCAAAACATGCTGAACTAAATATGTTAATTCCACCTTTCTGTACACATGTTTGACAAATAAATCTCTTTATCTTTATCTATCTTTCGGTCGTTATCGCTAATTGTGCGTCGTATTATATTTTACATTTTTTGTATTTTACATTACATTTAGTCAATGGTTTTCCTAATTGGATGGATTAGGAAAACTGTTGACTACATTTTAAATACGAAACTAGGCGTGTCTGTTTGTTTTGATACTTTTTTATGCATAAACCACTAAATCGATTTTGATAAAATTTGGTAAGGAGATAGTTTACATGGTGAGGAAAGACATAAACTAACTCTATTATTAGACTTTATTGTACACAAAACATTTAACAGGATATTAGATAAAAAATAACATGTACAAAGACGAGTTAATCTCCGTTAAAAAATTCTTACGTCAAAAAAAAAAAACTAGAATCGCATGCAAACAAAGTCGCGGGAACAGTTAGGTACTAAAAAAAGCTCACATTGCTTTTCATGAGAAAACTGAAACTAGTTGAAAAAAAGACATGTTGTTTTTTATAGGTATAGCTTTTAGTACAGCGGTAATAAATGGGGGTCGATTTTGTACCATTGAGTTCTAACACCAAGAAAATTAGGGTATAAATTGAATCGAAGAATTTAATCTCACCTTCTGTATGTTATCAAGTTGTGTTGTTTGCACCCTCCGTTAAATGATACTCGTTTATGTTGCTATCGGTCGCGTTCAAAGTATTTTGATAGAGATTGACTATTTGTAGGGAACACCCTACCATAGATGGAAGTGGCGACTAAACGTTACGAAACGTTAGTAAATAGGTAGGTATGTTTCAAGAGATATAAACCTATTTGATGTTTCGATATTTGATATCTTGACTTATTTGATATCTTGACTTATTTGATTAATAGGAAACAAATTTAAAAAAGCGTTTTAAATGTTTGATCTCACTAAAATAAATAGCAGTCTTATTTATAAGAACAAGATTCCTTCAAGCATTCCTCAAATGCAGATTAAATAGTCTGTGGTAGAGGGAAAGACTACCACAGAATATTGAAACTGTATTTGTGGAGTGTTTTAGAGGAATCGTGTTTTTATAAATAACACGGTAAGTATATAAAAAAAAAATTCGCTGAGAGAAGGCCTGTGCCCTAAAGTATGAACATATAATAATCGAGAGAGCCAAGAAGGCACATACACACGACAGCTAATCAAACTGTAAATTTTAGACCAGGAACTAGGAAATTTTGGACTAGGAACATTCAATTCAGAGCGGGAAGGGTCTGCTTGAACACCATGACCCTATTTCATAGAACTACAATTTATAGTTTATTATGACCGGACGAGTGTCGGCAGGCCCCCCACCAGATGGTCTGACGACCTGGTTACGGTGGCAGGCAGTCGCTGGATACGGGCGGCACAAGACCGGGAAACTTGGAAAACTATGAGGGAAGCCTATGTCTTGCAGTGGGCGTCAAATGGCTGATGATGATGTTGACAATTCGATGTAATTTGCAAAGGTGATTAACCCGCAGATTGATAGTAGGAAGACTCAGCTACGCAATGTACATAGAATTGTCATAATATACTAAGAATTGTAGTTGTATGAAACGCAGCCCATCGCCCACTAACAGCTACATAATGACCTATTTAGAGGCTAAAAGTCCAGTCCTTACAAAAATAATATATAGCTACATAATGAGTCAAATTCATTCTAATCCTTATACCAAACGAACATAGAGAATCACATTTCTTAAATCGTTTAGGCTTGTAATTAGCTCTGTCTGTACTTTGTAATTACGAAAAAAATAAAGTACACGTTATTTCACGCCACAAAGGAACAACACACAGACAGAGCAAAAACTTCATTTAAGTTTTATTTTTAGTTAGTAACATTTGTATCCCACTGCTAGGCCTTCCTTATATTTTTTCACTCCGCCCTGTCCTAGGCCACCCTCCGCCGTCCCGACAAAAAAGTTGAGAGATTGCCCCGCCATCTACCCCTTGGTCGGCCATTTACGTCTGCGATATCCGTCGCGTGGAACCCAATATTTTTCTTAATTTAACCTATTGGTTTTCTCCTTCACAGGAACTTGCGGGCCGCCCTTTGCTTCTGCTCTGGGTAAGTTTTCGATAGCTTCATTGTAGATCCTAGTGCTATGAATAGCATCAAACATTGCCCCGTTTGTTCGGTTACGAGTAGATCAATGACGAACATTTGAAGCCCCCAATTGATAAATAAGTAGGAGCTTTTCACTCGTAAGACGGCAATGATTTGATTTTAACTGTTGCATTATCATTGTACTTAGCCCAAATTATAAGTTATAAGTCTACTTCAGCTTATATGTAGTACGGTCTACAAAGAAAATCTGGCCCTTGTATCAAGTAACTTTCCACTTATCGGGTTAAGGGGGTCCAGGGGGTAACACTAGGGCCACCGAAGAAAAAATATCATATCTTTTTTTACAGATCAATCTCTCAACCTTGTTAATAGTGATTTTTAGGACCCATGGCCCTGAACCTAAGGCAAAAACCTAGGACTATATAGCATTAACGCCATAGCATAAATGCTATCTAGTCCCAGGTTTCTGATCCTAGATTCTTTGTCGTGATTTTTAAAAAAAAATCAAAAAAAACGGATTAATTTGATTTAAATCGGATTTTTTTGATTTTTTACTATTTGATCTGTTTTAGTGTAGAAGGCGGTTAGATAGTAAGTTACCCGAGCTCACGGCATCGCCGCCACCGCCGTCATCTGCGTCTATGTTACGATTACGATCGATTTCTGTCACACATGTTTCTAAATATTTTTTCATCCTCGCTACTAAGCCCATTAACTCCTTCTTACAACTCTTACACACGGCTTTGTTAAACTTGCCGCAAGCGGACTTTTTTTCATCGAAATAAACTTATACTGCATCTTTTTTCCTTCCAGACATCTTGTTGTCCTTCAATAGTTAATCACGAATGACCGCGCCACAGACTAAACACCGTCAGTTGCGAGTTTAAATTTTAGGGAGTTCCCGGTGTATAAACCGAATTGGACACGTGTGTGCGCGCTGTAGTTCGGAAATCGCTGTATCGGGGGAAATCCCTTGACACATTTTGGCGGATTTGCTCGCAGTAAAAATTAATTGATTAAAATCATGGATTTTTTTAAAAAAATGACTTGATTTTAATCGCGATTTAAATCACTGATTTAAATCAAGTGATTTTAATCATATCAACCCTGGTTAACATGACTGAAGGATTGTATTGACACTTTTTGCAAATTCATCTGTAAAAAAGATATGATTGTTTTCCTCGACGGCGCTAGTGTTACTCCCTGGACCCCCTTAAGCATTTAGACGACTCCAAGGTGTCAAATTATGTACATATTTGATAGTTTGGGGTAGGTTAAATCTCGGACTTACGCGGTCGCACCCTAGGACTGTACTTTTTAAAACCTTCATTGTCTACTACTAATCGTGTTAGGAATCCCGTTTCTTTTAAAATAATTTCTGTGTACTAAGATGCTTAGCTATTTGTATGAAATCTAGTGAATATATTACTTTTTAGCCACGAGCGTAAATGCTCAAAAAACGCTGCATTGATCATCTGCTATAGATATAAAGGCCGTTGATGATGATGATGAGTGAAATACAAAGATATCAATTCATTATAATATTCATTTTTAGGTTTCAGTACCCGAAGGGTACCAAACGGGACCCTATTACTCTGCCTCCGCTGTCGGTCTGTCCGTCCGTACGACCTTTAAAGGGCTCTATCTTTGGAACCGTAATAGGTAGCCAGTTAAAATTTTCATAGCATACAGAATACCTAACAAATAATAAAATTTGAAAAAGAAGGGGGGTCTCCATACAACAAGCGTGTTTTTAGCCGCTTTTTTCGTTGTGCTCTAACGTAAAAACGGCAATACATCCAGGTATCGAAGTCGGCGTGATTGTGGGATTATTATATACTAGCTGTGCCCGCGACTCCGTTCGCGTACATTTCGATTTTTACGAAGCATTTGTATGGGGGCCACGTCTTATCATAACTGGAGCTAGAATTTAAATAGCCTATCCTGTGTCCCAGATGTCTATATGTTTTTATACCAAATTTCATCAAATTCGGATAATTGGTTTAAGAGTTATGGAGGAACATACATACATACACACATACAGAAAAAAATTCTAAAAATCGTGAAATTAGTTTCAGTATCATATATTGAGCCTATAAACACAATATCTCTGAAAACAAACTAACTTACTCCATGACCGACCCTTACAGATTTATTATTAGTATAGATTCTAACGACAAATAATAGAAAACGGCCAAGCGCGAGTATGGAACCCTCGCTGCGCGAGTCCGACACGTTTCGTATCATCATCAATAGCTCCCACGACATGTGAATGAATAATAAAGACAAATTTATTTCTCAGGTTAGTATACCACTCAATATCTTCTTTAGAAGTCACATGGTCTCATTACCTATTAGGGAAGATTTTTATTATTTTCTAATAATTTCACCACATATACGAGTACGTAAAATTGACGATTCGGCCAAATATTTTCCCAAAACACGATTATTTTGTTCGAATCGTTATTTGCATATGTAGACTAAGATTTTATGCACAAGATAGCTGATTAATTAAGTACTCAATCAAACTCTAATTCCTTTTAACTGCATGAAACAATTAGACCCCAATTAGCGCTTAATGCGCGTATGCGCATTGTAACCGGATTAATTTGACAAAACGTTTGACGAAATACACGGGCAGGAGACCCGGTTTCATGGAAGCCCCATAACCAATCCAAATAGTCGGTCACTGACTGCACCATATAATTTTCTGGAAAGCCGGCAGCTTTACATGAGTGAGTGCACTACGAATGCCACTTTCTAAGTCGGCCTATGAGGTTGTTTGCGTGCTGTGTTGACATTGTTATGGGCCCATTGTGTGACAGAAGTGGCTGTTTAGATAGATTTCTTACCATCTAAGGTAAGGTAAAGTTTTCTCTGACAACATTCGTTTAAGAATTTTTGGAACTTCCTGGGTTGTGATTTTGAAATCGAATTCTTTGAGCGGTTTGATAGCACGATGCCTACTACGAGTATAGCAATTTGTCACTTTTATTATTATTCAATACGACCAGTAGCACAATGCCAACTATTGCAAATATTAATAAGTGAGATCGCACTATGCCTAAAATAACATTAAGCCAACTACTAGCATGACGAGTTGGTTTAGTCGCACAATACTCACTTTTACCGTCTACAATACTTTTAGCGCCAACGATTTGTACAGTCAAGAACAAAGAACGAAAACATTTTATCATAAAAGTGGGCATGGTGCGATCTGATGTTTGATGATCTGCAAAAGTTATCTTATTGCTACCGGTAATAAAAAATTTACCTACGTTTCACATTTGAAGGACTCCCAGAAGCTAGCGAGCAATAATTACTTCAAGGATCTGAGAGTGTTATGCAGATAATTAGTACAGTCACATTGATGATCGGACTAGATGTTCATTTCTCAATGTACATAGAAAATAAGTATTTTTTTATTTCCTTCTTACTAACTTTCAGGCTAAATAGTAGGTTCAATTTCAGAATTAAGGACTTGTTATTAGGCTGTCTTACTTTATGAGAGGCTGGAGTCTATACTAGGAAAGATCCGGTATGACAGATGACGGCCCTCAGTAACCTTATATTAGTTGGTTGATTCTCAGTATGAAACTGTCCCAAACGGATATACATATTATAACAAAGTAGTTAATCGTGCTCAAGGCTTGATATCTGCGCGACACGTGTTGTCGTTCCAAACATCGAATATCTAGCATGTTTTATTAACAAAGTAAGGTACAGTGATACTTGCAGATATCTCGTGGTAGCTCATAGTTCGATGTCTAAAGAACGCACTTCTAAGAGAATGTAGGGATTATCGACTCAACTCGACATAACACGGGGAGAGTCTCTTAAATGCATAATCCTTCAATAGAGTGATGTTTCTTTGACACTATTTTTAGTCTACTAATCAATCGCATTCCAATAGTATAATCCGTGCAACTTATCTCGGTGCCTCGTGCGATTTGATCTTCTTCGCGAGATATGCCTTTTAATTTGTGCGGGTTTGATGTCATTCCATTGGAATAGTCTACGGAATAGAGACAAATAACACTATTGTCCTTTTAATATCGTTCTATTGAACTACTATGTGTTTATTACCCTCTAGGAACCCAGCACGTAGACTTTATCAGGCTATTTTACGAACCCATTTTACAAAGCGTTTTAGAATTAATTGAAGCATTTTGGGGCTATATTCAATATGTTGAACACACTTTTTTGAACGATACAGATTATGTTGTATAAAGAAATATTGTTTTTATTTTCTTGAAGAACTTTAAGTCTTGAAATCCTGGAAATAAAATAAACTGAGAATGACTAGGCATAGGACAAAAATATGGCGACAAATTTGAGTACCCAATGCAAAGATATTAAGACATTTAGTTGTTAGAAGATAGCAATCATCATAAGCAGCCTATATATGAATATTTTAAATGGTTCGAAGCTGTAGAACAAATCTGTACGAAACACAACAGTGAAAAAATATTAGTTCTTGGTGATTTGAACCTCAACAGTGCAACTAACGATGTAGTAAACTACTTTAATAACTGTTTTTTAACCTGCTGTAATTTTTGTGAGTATAATTGTGTGCATAATAAGAACGATGGAATGTTAGACGTGGTACTCACGAGCTGCGAGCTGGAGGGCAGCGTACGCGTGCGTCGGGCGAGTGCTGAGGAGGAACTGGTAAACATCGATGGATACCACCCGCCCCTTGTCATACACATTCCATACAGGTTCTCCAAACAGGTAACAATAGTTGAGCCATCAAATATCGATACATCCAAAGATTGGAATTTTGCAAGAGCTGATTTTCTCCTCTTATATAGTTTAATTAAAGACTCGAATTGGAGTGAAATATACATAGAAACTGATGTAAATAAAGCATTAGGTAAATTTTATAATTATCTATACAATATATTTGACCAATGCATTCCAAAGAAAATACGGAAGCAATCGTGTAGTCGTGCTTATCCTGTCTTCTACACAAAAGCGATTATCCGTGACATTGAAAACAAAGCAAAACACCACAAACAGTGGAAACAAACAAATAGTTCTATAGCCTATTCAGTTTTTAAGCACCTAAGAACTAAGATAAAAGAACAAATCGATAAAGCCTACAAAGAGTACGTGCAGTTGGTTTCTAAAAAGCTCTGTAGAGATCCAAATCAATTCTGGAACTACGTAAATGCATTACGCAACCTGGGTGGAATAGAGCCAAAGGTAACTAGGAACGGAGTAGATCGAGTGGGCGCGGACGCGGCGCAGGCTTTCGCCGAGCACTTCTGTTCGGTGTTCCTGCCGACGGCGCCCGCGCTCGACCCGCGCGTCGCCAGCGCCGCGACGCCGGCTGACGCGCGCAGCGTCGACGTACGCACAGTTTCCGAGGGGGACGTGCGCCGGGCTGTCCGCGCACTGCGAGCCGGCACGTCACCTGGACCCGACGCCATACCTGCTTTGGTTATTAAGGGCTGTATCGATGAGCTAGTGGACCCGATTGTGTTTTTATACAATCTCATAATCGAAGCGGGTAAGTATCCCTCGGCGTGGAAAGAGTCTCGTGTATCGCCAATTCCAAAAAAGGGATCAAAAATTATGACAGAGAACTACCGTCCGGTAGCTATACTGTGTGCACTGGCGAAGGTGTTCGAGATGGTTCTTCACGATGCTTTAATGCCACAATGTCAGCCTCACATCACCAGCGCTCAGCACGCTTTCTTACCGAACCGCTCTGTAGCCACTAATTTGGTCACCATGGTAGATCTCATATCTAAAGAACTCGATGAAGGAAACCAGGTCGATGTGGTATACCTGGATTTTCAGAAAGCATTTGACAGGGTGGATAATGATATAATGCTGCTAAAACTGGGCACGATGGGATTCGTTCCTCGACTTCTTATACTGCTATCAAACTATCTTCAAGATAGAAAACAGTTTGTTAAGTACGGGCCTTACTTATCTTCATCGTACCCGACTTGGTCAGGCATAAGTCAAGGTTCGAATTTGGGTCCTTTCCTGTTCGTGGTTTTAATTAATGACCTTCCAGACGTGGTCCGACATTCCCGTGTCCTTATGTTCGCTGATGATGTGAAGCTGATTAAGGTAATAAAAACGCAAAAAGACTGTGAACTGCTGCAACAAGACATTGACGCTGTTTATCAATGGAGCATCCGTAACAAGTTGCTGTTTAACCCAGATAAATGCGAAGTGATGAGCTTTACTCGATCGCTTGCGCCAGTGCACCACCCGTACGTGATGGCAGGAGTAGATATCAGCCGCGTGCAGGCTGTGCGAGACCTCGGCGTGCTCTTCGACCCACAACTCACGCTGCGGCCGCATGCGCAGAGTGTGGCAGCCGCGGCGCTGCGCCGTCTGGGCTTCGTAATGCGCGCCGCCGCACCGCTGAGCGCCGCCGCCACTAAAGCATTATACGCCGCACTGGTTCGCAGCGTGCTTGAAACGAATGCTGTGGTCTGGGCCCCTCACGAGAAAAAATATATTCTCTTGATGGAGCAGGTCCAAAAAAGATTTTTAAGATATCTGTATAAGAAAATGTATGGGTACTACCCTTTTCTATATCCAACCCTTTTTCTACAGGGATATCTTGGGTTTGATTCGCTAGAACTAAGGAGAAATTTGGCTCTTGCAAAGTTTGTCTTAAATATAATAAAGGGTAAAATCGACGCCATCGACCTAGTCGAAAAGGTCGTCCGACTATTTGTACCTGATAGGTATCGCAGGGCGCGGAGGCACAAACTATTCGCCGAGATAGAAGCCCGCACCAACCAGTACCAGCACTCGCCAGTCGCGCGTGCGCTGCGATTACTCTGTGCCCTGCTCGCTGAAGCACCAGAGTGTGATGTGTTTGCGGATGGGATTGGAAGTGTGATGAAGGTATGTAAGAGAATGCTAGAAGATGTTTGAAACGTAGTGCTCAGTTAAAATATTGTAACGCTTTGGTGTACCTAATTACTGTAATGTTGCAATATTTATGTAAATAAAAATAAATAAATGAATAAATAAATAAATAAATGAATAAATGAATAAATATACGTCCCACTGTAGGGCACAGGCCTTCTCTCAGAGAGAGAGTATGGGCTTAATCACCACGCGTGCTCACCGCGGATTGGCGATCTCAAGCGCTGAGGTATGTGAATAGCTCAGACACCCAGGTTTCCTCACGATGTTTTCCTTCACCGTGGTAGCCTAGTGGGTAGAACATTGGACTCGGAAGCGGGAGACCCAGGTTCGATTCACAGTGCGGGCACGTACCTATGACTTTGTTTTGTAAGTTATGTACATTTGTGAAGTTATAGTAACAATACCACTCGTTAACGGTGAAGATAGCAATATCGTTGACTAAAAATATTTTTTTTACCAGTAAATAAAAATTGGAGTAATTTCGTTTATTAACCTACCAAATTTTGGGATAACTGCCCGTTTGGCTTATCCCATTTATCGTAAGTGTCGTTTATGAAATGTTCTTCATTTATCCTTTTATTTTGCCATAGATCGATTTAAAGCCTTTAGGGTAATGGCAAATAAATTTCACTGCAATAAAGGCACCGCCCATTTCTGGCTACATGATTGGTATCTGTTGCTATTCTTTCACTTTCCGAAGCATCCAACGTGAAGTTTTCAATATCTACAATTATGTTACGTGAGCGCTCTTACAATGCATGCAATATCGTTTATGATCCAACGAAGATACCTTCGCGTGCGCACACTGGTTCCGCTTCCGAAGACGCAGCGCAGGCGCATGCACAACAGTATCCGATCAAGCGTGTTAATCGTAATGTTATTGCAGATTCTTTGTCGAGAATAGAGCACACGACCAGACGTCAAGCGAGCTCAATGAAAAAGTGTATATTTGTACATATTATGTGTATGACTACAAATATACACTTTTTCATATTATGATGTACTAGTGTGTACCTGTGTGTGTCAGTTTTTATTAGATTCTTTTAAATTAAATTCGTTTTTTTGATGTTGTCACCATCAATCTTTGGAGCCAAGTACACCCGATTCAGCGTCACTGACCCGAGCGCGACAGTGCAGTTTCGTTCACTGTTCAAAAAGAGCGCGAAGTGCGTCTAGAGTTAACAAGTTTCGACTTCAAGAATGTAGAATGAGTTGAACAAGGAATAAGGGTTGAATAAAACAATCACTGTGTGCTGTGTGGTCACGGGTTGAGAAAATAAAAACACTGAAAAACAATTTAGCTTAATATTTTATGACAATTGTTCCTGGTAAAGATAAGATATGATAAGAATAAATATTATTTCAATTTCTTTGCAGAACGTTTGTCCAAAATTGCAGTCTGTTTATTTTGTGTGCATTAAAGTGATAAGTACCAACGTTAACTTTTTTAAAGAACTTCTCGAGAAACGTCCTGAACCGTGCTATTATGATGACAAAGCTGTTAATCAATAGTTTGAGCAACCAGATTGAAGTTGGAGGTCACTACTAACTGAACCTTTAAGAACATGAGAATGGGAGTTAGTGATGAAAGGGCACATTTACATTTAATTAAAATGTAAAAAAGTAGGGGTAGAGCCGTTTTTGCCAGTCAGTGTAGTAATCGGCTTTAGCACCTGTTGCTATTGCTTGCTTGCAACGGCCAAACGCCGTGAAAATTTCAAAACCAGTGGAAAACAATTGACTTTTTTATTATTTAACGTGCCTTTTTTAGCTTCACTTGTATGTAACTGACCAACTAGTCTTTATGTCTTGTAATACATATATATTAACTGATTTAATTGCCACAAACATGTGACGCTTTTGTGAAAGCGATGTTTTTTTTTCACTGCTACTTCAAGAAAAAAAAACTCTTTTTCTTTAACCCTAGACACCTAACCTTCGTCACGACAGAAAAATTGTGGTATCTTTTTGGTGCATGTACGGATAATCGTGGTGTCTCTTGTTATTTCGGTGTTCTTCACGGCTTGGCGAGAGGCAACGAATTCCGGCAGCCAAGTACTATTTTGACATTGGAAATGTCTTTTCGTTCGCTCCAGTGTAGGCTCTGATTTCGAGATAAAGTGCGATCCCCTCACATCTCGGAGACTTGTGAAGATTTTAAAAAATATCATGATTATAATAATAATTATTATTGATACGTTTATTGCACATAAGTAAAAAATACAATGGCAATGTGTCGGACTTAATGCTATAAGCATTTTCTACCAGTCAACCACAGGTGGCGCAAGAAATTAACTGGTAGGCATACGAAATAGACAAGTCGTGGTGTCTCTTGTCAACTCGATGTTCTTCACGGCTTGGCGAGAGGCAACGAATTCCGGCAGCCAAGTACTATTTTGACATTGGAAATCCCTTTTCGTTCGCCCCAGTGTAGGCTCTGATTTCACGGAAAAGTGCGATCCCCTTGTATCTCGGAAACTTGTGAATAGATGATATAAAAAAGACGCGGATTCACGAGAGCTGTAAGGTGCAAAAAGAATTATTCGAGAAAATCTAAAATGTAAAAAGTTATGGCCGAAATAGTGAAAAAAAATTTGATATTTCGGAAACGAAGAATCATATCAAAAATTGGAGAGAAATTCCTCTGGAAAATTTTAGTCAGCTACAATTTGAGACTAAAACAAAGACGATCGGGTTAAGGTTTTGCCCTGTAGCCTGACCTTTTTGAAAAAAGTAAATAAGTCAGAACGACATTTTTCACATGACATTTTATGACTCGATTCATTTCCAATGTGCTCGATAGTCGTGTGAGGCACGAAATCTATGATTATTTTTCGAAATTTTAGATAGGAACCTAAATACGTACAACGTCGCAATTTGTGGTGAACATAAAATTCAACTTTGTAGTAAATGGGCGTAAAAAAGGATTTTTTCTCATGTCTACAGTTTTTGTTTGACCTTAAAATGAAAAACTACTTTTTTTAATTTCGGTTTTAATTCATTTTTTCTTAAGCAGAAGGAAAACTAAATAAAAGAGTATGTGATGAATAAAACAATTTATATTATTAAAAAATATAAAATACGCCCGAAATCTCAGTGCAATAACAAAAACAATACACTGACGAATGATTAGGTATTATGGGGTACCTATGTGAGAAGGTTCGGTATCTAGGATCAACATAGGATCAGTTTACTCAATCAACACAAATCAAATCAAACAATGTTTTGATTCAGTGAAGTGGGAATAGATTATGTTGCCCAGTTAGTTGCACGTGTCATGTATGTGAATAGACATGCTACCTAATTGGAATAGACAACTAAATTATAAACCTGATGGTGAGACTTTTGTTTGGCAACAAAAAATTGTTTTATTTTTATTGTGATTATTTGTGTCAATGTATGTCAGTAGAAGGCAGAAACACTATTCTTGATACAATTCCGTTGTCTAAGCGGTGCTGATCACCGAGTAGTGTGACAGTACATGCATACTTAAACAGCACATCTATCTCGGAGGGGTACGCTGAGACGGGGGGGTAAAGGCAGGGGCAGAGGAGGGGTAAAACATTCTTCTTAGTCAGTTTAATTACTCTGTAAATTCTTCCGCTTTACCACAGATTATTAAAATACTTTAGGAGAAGAATTTAGAAGTATTGTCGGAGTAGTGTTTTAAGGAATCATGTTTTTATAAATAAATCTGTAAACTTTTACCTACCTCGGTCCATCGTTTCCGTTCTATATGGCTTTAAGCGTCTTAAGGCTGGGTTCTCCGTCATTCTCAGGTATTTTAAAATACATTTTACTCTCTAATGGTTAGCATCTAAAATCGGAAAAAAATTACTTTTCAACGTCATATCTAGGGCCGTCGGTCATTATTTTTCTGACTTCTTTAACTTTATAGCATCAAAAACAAATGGCGAACATGTGTCTACATTATTACTAGACATGGTTTTATTTGAGCTGTAGGTACTGAGTTTTGGACAATAAAAAATATACCAAAAGCACTATCACTGAATGTGACGTCGGTCATCAACATTCTATTAATAGGATTTGTATTTCTGTAATTTCAAAAATTACTACTTTTCCCCCAACTTTTCGCTCGCACACCGCAATAAGTCCCGTACAAGTCCATGCGCTCAGAGAACCCAGCCTTAAAAAGGTTATGTTAAAAGAATTGTACCTACAATAATTAGTTCTTGGCTTCCGCTTCATTTAAAGTGAAAAATATATAACTTCATGAGGTGAAGACTTTTGCATTGGTTTCGGCCAGTTTTATCGTAACCTAATCAAAAGGTTTACTGCCGTTGTTTTATTTCTATGCCGAGAACGACGTTTGATTTCACGCTGCGTTACACCGGTGCACCAATAACTCTTATTTCTTTTCTGATTTACACACGGTTGGAAACTGTTTTCATTCATTGACAATCCAAAACTTAGTTGGTGTACTCAAAGAACATAAAGAGTTTACATAATACAGAAAGACGATGCATTTAAGTGTTGGATCACCCTCGTACAAAATAATGCACAAAATTTGCTTCCACCTTCAGTCAGGACAAGTTTATACTATCTGAGTTTAAGCAGATATGAGCAGAGATAAGCGCGCCTTTGTAAATGTTATTTCTTATTTAATGTACTGTTAAATTTTCCGTGTGCAATAAAGTATAATATTATAATATATTATTAAATAAATTTTTGCTATACTAGTGACAAACTTAAAGACCATTGTTTTAGTTACTACCATTGAAATCGAATATTACGACGAAATACTAAAATGGTCATTAATAATCGTATGTACAAGGCTGATCCTAACTTAATTCATCTGAGTTGACGAGCATATCATGATCAGCTTACGATTTATTTTTTAATGATATTGTCAGATATCAATGTCTGGTACACGATTGGTGTAAGCACTATCATATAATTCAAACATCTCGACAACCTTGTAGCGAGGAAAGGTCATGTAAGTTGCCAGAAGGAAGAAAATACCCAACGAAGGAATGCGCGGAGCGAACAAGAGGCGCTTTTTACAAGAACAGCCAATGTCCAATTTTAACGAATTTCTGTTTTCGGTTTTTGGCAACACTGTTCAACAAGCTGCTTTAGGCTCACTAATCAGTTTTTATAAAACCATCCTATGTCCACACTTATTCCATCGAAAAGTTTAGGAAATCTTACAAAAACCACCAAGATTTGCTTGTAGGACAATTGTTATGGCCAAAAGGCACCAAATTTACTCTGGGGATAAAGGTTCTTCTTGTAAAAAGCGCCTTTAATCCGCAGGTTCTCTCGAGGTTTCTCTCCAGTGGGGAACAAAAACTACCTATATAATTTACTTAGATATACAATATGTTATCGGAATAACTTTAAACATAGAAACCGTTTCTTCAGTATCAATACCAATAAATTAAAAGTTTCAAATTCTCAATATAATCAATATATCTCAAAGTTTTGCTTTTTGAAAGTGATTTATTTTAATTTATCGATATTGAAGAACCGGTTTTCAGGTTTCGCGTGTTATTTTAAAACACATTGCAAATGTGCCACTGATTCGATATTATAATTATTACGCTACCACCAGTATTTGTGCTCGAGATTTCTGGCTTATTGAACAACCATTCTTGAACGTACGGCCTATAGCGCTCGCTGATGTCTAAACTCGCTAATAAGTCGTAGGTATTATGTCCTAATGTCTAGCAAGATGCCTGTCACACGGGATAACGACAGGTGACAGGTCGTCGACACCTGTAGTTAACCTACAAAACAAAAACAACAGAAGTACGTCTTCCTATATTTCCGATATCATACAGAGTGATAAACTTTCGTTCCCAAGATTTAGGCTGACAAAGCTTAATACAACCTTTGTATTATATACGATACTACCTGAATAAGCTTGCCAGAAAGGCAGTTCAAAAAATGCGTGGCACAAGGTGTGCTTTACTTTGTGCCAAAAGGGTCACTACAACATTAAAGATGTCTGGAATTCAGGCTAATTCAATGCATGAGTTCCAGGTTAAAGAATAATATGTAGACTCTGTCCATAACTCAAGGATTTTGTTATATCCTCTATATTTATAACGGATATTTAGCGATACCAGTTCATTTCAAGCTCGAAACAGTGGTAGCGTAGTTCACTTATAATCCTCAAAGATAAGATACCAATAAGAAATAAGAAATGTATTGTGTTACGAACGTCTGTACAACAAAAAAATACATTTTTTGGATACATTGAACTTAGTAGGTAGGCGTGTAATTATATTATTATTAAAACTTCACGACTTCAAAAAAGGAGGAGGTTATCAATTCTACGCGTATATATATTTTTTGGCTATGTTCCTCCATAACTCCGTCAAATCTTAACCGATTTCGACAATTCTTTTTTGTTAGAACAGGTATAACGTCCCATTGGCCCCATTTTAATTTGGTGAAGATCTGATGGAGACTTTCAGAGATGGAGAACGGAACTTTTCAATGGACAGCAGTAAATAAGCCCTAATAGGGCCTATCCTTTAGTAATATCCGTATGTTTCATAAAATAGCATAAAAGTAGTCCCAAGTTAATTTGGTGATGTTCTGGTGAAGACTTTTGGAGATGGAAATTTAGAACATCAAATTTTAAAGCAACGAATTAAGTAGGGTAAATTATGGTTATAAGGGACTTATTTATTTTTCTCCCGCTCTCCCACTAAAAGTTAAAAATTTTTAATAAAAAATAAGAACCGACTTAGATAATTAGAAGTATTTATACATGTAGGTATTGTAGAAGTATATTTTGTAGTCGGTGCCCAGTTTCAAGACCAGCACATATATTTTGGGCACCGGCTCCAAATTATGCTTCTACAATACCTACATCTATAAATACTTACTTCTAATTATTTAAATTATTTCTAACTTTTTAGTGCTGTAGAAAATTTGTTTCGAAAATTATAAATTTTGGAACATAAATTTTTTCAATGATAAGAAAATATATGTCTTAAATATTCTTAATTTTATTATCTATCATACCTTCCGACCACATTTATCAATAGTATACTCATTTTATTGTTATCATTAAAAATCTTCGAATGTGCGAGTGAAATAGCACGTCAGGTGTGACAGCAACTTAAACGCAACACCTGAAAACCGTTTCTTCAGTATCACTGATTAAACCTCGTCGAATAAGAAAATATTAATCGCGTGGAATCTATAATTTTTCATTCAAATTAACCGCTAAGAAGAATGTACCTCTAAGAAGCAATATTACCGAAGAAGTATTAACCATGAAAAACCTACTACTTACTTACTACTTAGAGACCTAGCACCTGCCTATAGTTCAGTCACCCTAAGAATGCCATTTTTACGCAATCTACGTATAATGTAATAAACGTATAACCTATATTAACGCATTTAGAAATTGAATTAGCAAATTTTAATGGGTTTGATGACGTTTGCCGATGGCGTTTCATCTATCGGCAAACGTCATCGAACCCATTAAAAATGGCTAATTAATGCTGTGTTCTCCGAGCGCACGGATTTGTATGGAACTTATTGTGCTATTTGCGCTGCGCGAGCGAAAAGTTGGGGGAACATTAGGCATTTTTGAAATTACAGAAATACAAATCCTATTAATAGAATTTCGGCGAACGACGTCACTAGCACATTCAGTGATAGTAATTTTGGTATATTTTGTATTATCCAAAACTCGGCACAGCTCAAATAAAACCATATCTAGTGATAATTTAGGCTCATGTTGATTTTTTTATGGTATAAAATTAAAAAAAATCACAAAAATAATGACCGAGGCCCATTACAAAGTTTTTTTTTTAGTTTTTAAATACTAACCATTAGGAGAGTGAAATGAAGTTTAAAACACCTGATTCAGGGGTAATGTCGGAGAACCCATCCTTAAATATTTATTTATTTTTGGAGAAAATACTAAAAAATATTAAAATAAAACGTGTTAGAAAATGTACTCATATCACTAAGTTCCTACTTAGACTGTAACCACAATTTATTTGTGTTAAATAAATGCTTTTAATTTTTAACGTTTCAACTAAATACACCTTATTAACAAAGTTCCGGAATCATATATGTACTTGGTTTTTTATTTCTTTATTTGATTCTGGAATCTAGTTAATGTTTTTGAGTATGTTATTTTTATAAATATAACTGTAGTATAGATAAACAAGGTGACTAAAAGCTTTGGATAGTTGTGAATTTTTCGGAAGCTATCATCGGTATTTTTTCAGTAACCACCTTGGTGTAGTTTACCTACTTTTGCATGGCTAGATACATTATTAACTTGATTCCGGAATGACTTACTTGATTTTTTTAAGTAAGACATTCCGGAATTCAGTTAATTATGTGTAGTGCTTACGAAAATTTTAGTTCAAAAAGGCTACATACACGTGGCCCATCTAGTTCTTTTGCTGTGAGCATTTTAGTTTGTGATCTGGGGACATGCTGTGCCAACCAAACCACTGTTCCGTACCGTATTCTGTGTGTCATGTCGGGTATAGACCAAACAAGGTGAATACGAACGAACGAAAATGCATGAATCAGAGCATACATTACGGTGAAAGCATGCGAACCTAGTTGAGATCCCATAGCACTACATAGTTCAGTCAATAACATCCCATCCCACTTTTGTGTTTGTCGCTTACTTATATGTTTCAAAATCATTTCTACATACATACATACATAAACTCACGCCTGTATCCCAGAGGGGTAGGCAGATACCAGGGACTGCCACTTGCCACGATCCTGACAGATCACTTTCGCTTCCTCAACATTCATTAGTCGTGGCATGCACGCACTCAGGTTTCGGGTACTTTTTATCTTGCCCTTTGCTAATACATCCTCTATTTGGGCGAAGTATGGCCGCCTGAGATGTCCCTTACCACCACAAAAAGGGCTCCACCCCAAATATTTCTATTGAATTCACAACCGTTGTCACGTTGCCGGGGTATCTAGTTTAATACCCGACAAATGTCTTGAACAAATGACTGACTTCGCATGGACATATTTCGGATTTCATTGGCGAGGGACGCGGGATGTGACGCGGGAAGATTTTTTCAGATATTAGTTTAGTCGAAGTAGATACATAGGCCGCGCGAATTTAATCTATCGGGTTATAGGTACTATGGTGGTCAGTGAAGTGACCGCAAGCTTCGGCCGAGTGATATGGGGCAGCACCGCACTCGGCTGAAGCTTGCGCTCACTTCACTGACCACCATAATATAACCATCCTGACAGATTCCTAACGTCTAGCTGTCAAATTCCGTAAAAAATGCCACCCCACGACGTCAGGATTCCGATAGGCCTCTGCGGCCTAATTACGCGCTTCAAACCCAGCCCGGATCCTGACGTTTGCGATAGCAATTAGTATAGAATTTGACAGGCAGACGATTGTAATCGTTCGGGATTTGGTGCGCGTAATATTGGAGCTTATCGGCGAGTGCCTTCGTTCGGTTGGTATCCATCCTATATAGTGTTACGTTAGATGCGATACCAATAAGCAAAATTATATCGCAACGAATTAATTTCTATGACAGGAAATCGTATGCGCTGAAAGGCGTATTAATCGTTTATTATTTTTGGCTAGATACTACGCAGTGGCCAGGGATTCAATATAGTCAAATACTTATTAGTATAATTATCTTTGAAGATTATTACAGTAGAGACACGACTAAACAAAGTGAAATCAATTGTATGTCAAAAATCCAATACAGATATATACGTTAGGTAAGTCAGGTGTGAAAAGGAGTCTTGTATAACACCGTTAATTGTTTTGTGTTATTTCCAACAGATTCTTGTCACTTATTTAATCAGGTTGTAATTAAATCCATATACGTCCAAAACTGGGAGGGATCTACTCTTTAATTCGAAAAACTTTTACATACATACATAAACTCACGCCTGAATCCCAGAGGTGTAGGTTGAGACCAGGGACTGCCCCTTGCCACGATCCTGACGGATCACTTTCGCTTCCTCAACATTTACTGCGAGGAAAACTTCGAAATCGCGATAAAGTATCAGCTGCTAGTTAGTACTTATAGAGCCTATTTTATGCTTGAAACCGACACCTGTAGATTGTTAAAGACCCTTATGGTGCGTACAGTAGAGACGAGGAATAGAAACGATCTTGTCAATCGTTTCACCCATATGTATTGCAATCTTAGATTTTGACTGCGATCGCGCGATTCGAATAAACTAAGACAGTCGTCAAAGAGATTTTTAAGACAGCCGTGTCTGGGTTGTCTCTTTTGATCACGCTAACGTAGGTTCCTACCTATTATTATTATTATAACAGTTATAGATAATTGTTATTTTTAAAGTTAATTAAGGAAAATGCAAATTGAACAACACAAAATAATCAAGAAGCTGCCCGTCTCCTGGTAATTTATTTCCTTAGTCGCCTTCTACGACATCCAAGGGAGGAAATGGAGTGACGCTATTCTTAATCCGGCGCCACA
Source organism: Yponomeuta evonymella (assembly GCA_963969515.1). Taxonomy (NCBI): domain Eukaryota; kingdom Metazoa; phylum Arthropoda; class Insecta; order Lepidoptera; family Yponomeutidae; genus Yponomeuta; species Yponomeuta evonymella. The sequence goes on from OZ018354.1 coordinate 6,863,015, forward strand.
GGGCGCCGGATTAAGAATAGCGTCTAAGATATATATAATCCGATCGTTTTCTCTGTTTATAAACTGAGTTCTAGGTCAAGATTCACTGGCTGACCGCCAATGTTCGGATTAACGTAGGTATCCGTTAAACTAGCATTCGTAAACAGCAGAAATAGCTGGGTTAACTGTCTATGTGATTCAGCGCCAAAGGTACAGTACAGTCGACAGCACATCTAACTTTACGTTAGAACTTAAAAAATTTTGAGTATTTTGCTTAGTGGTATTCTTAGTTCAGAAACAGGTCCACAATAACAAATAAAAAAAAAACATTGCAAATTAATGTACATTTTATTAAAATTTATGTAATGTAGACTATGTGCTAATTAACATACATTGTTGTTGTAATAATGATTAAAAAACACGAACTTTCATATTATAAAATTAGTGGGACTCGTGTTTCAAGGTTTGTAAGCTGGTGTTGCTATTTGTGTTGTTTCTTGTACTCGTTACTTACGTTGTAAAACATATTATTATGTATTTTGGAAGAAGCCTGGCTACCCATGATAGATAGATAGACAGATAGATAAATTATTTATTTGCACTTGCACATGTAGGTACATACAGATAACAATAACATGAAGCTTGTAAGCAATAAGAAGCAGACACCTTTTAATGCAATCGGCAGCGTGTCATATCCGTATATGCGTGCACTCACTTATTTACGTTACAGATGACTACCACAAAAACGAGTCGGTTAACCCAATTGTTGACTGCACGCATACAGGACGACAAGGACCTGCTTCATAGAATCACATCCCGCGGCTTACTATGACAATTCAAATACGATATTATAACATCAATGCACATATTAGGATGGGCGTGGCAAGTGCAAAAGGGCTCTAACTCAGCATATGCTGGAGAGCGGTACACTCCAGCGCTGATCTTCCGCTAGTGCCCGTCAGTACGGAGGCGCACAGAGCTCGGAGAGATGTTGCACGAACAAAACTAAAATAAAATGCTGAGGTAATTGTGAATAAAATGAGTGATTAACATAATATAATAAATTATCGCGTATTCATCAGATTACGAGTATATTGGATTTCAATGGTTAGTGGTTAGTCGGTATAAAAGAATTTGATAAAATTTAATGTCAAAAAGGTATAATAGGTGATAAGAATAACTATCATACTTCAAGTAAATGAGGTAGGATAAGTAAATAACTTGATTATTTCATTATATAAATATATATACATATGCACACTCACATAAAATTAAATGCCATTGAATATATGTCATTAAAATGGATTAAAAGGTTAGTAGAATGTCAGTAGGAATAATATGTCAGCCAAAGAAATTAGGATTAAAATTAATAGAATAAAATATGCCATTGGATATATGTCATTAAAATAGATTAAAAGGTTAATAGCACAGGGAATCCTAGGTTGGGAGCCAGTAACCACTCTTTTAACCCTTATCTAAATAATGTTTTTTTAATTTTTTTTGTCTTTAACTACCATAGAATTCAAAGTTGTTATTGCTGCATTTTTCTGGTTTTCTGTGGGGAAGGCGCTGCTTGCTGAAATACAGGTTGTTACCTAGTTCGGCAACGGAGGCCAACTCGTTATTTTTGTAATCTTAGTCTAGCATAACTGTATTGTGCCGGTGTGTTACTACTTTGAAATAAACAAAATTAATGATATTTGTACACTCTACTCAGTTACGTCACGGGCGGCTTTGCAACTAAAATGTAAAGCTTGCCCATGTCAGCCGGTCAACCTCCTCTCTTTCTCTTTCGGCAACCTTTCGTCACAAGATGGTCTGGAAGAAATTGCTATTGGCAATAAGGCCGCCCATTGTACCTTTTCATTGTAACTTTTATTTATGTATTTTGTTTCTTGTGTGCAATAAACATAAACATTTACATACAGGCACATACATTGCTTCTGGCCCCACACTAGGATACCCTGTGTCGTGGGAACCAGAAAGAAGGCTCTTATCTTATGTAACCTTTGCATTATGGTCTTCGGATCATGCTTATCGTAAAGGCATAGACATGAATTGATATTATCACTTTAGAGTGAGGTAGATGTGATGTAGCAAGTTCCGGAATACTGTTAGATAGGAACGCGTAGTATTTAAATACTTTCGGCCTTTTTTATAAAAACCGGCCAAGTGCGAGTCGAAATCGCGCATGAAGGGTTACATACCATTATCTATACAAAATTTGAATATTGCAAGCGTCTACCTGTCACCGTTATTAATATCGAGCAAAAACGGCACAAAAATCACGTTTGTAGTATGGGAGCCCCTCTTAAATATTTATTTTATTCTGTTTTTAGTATGTCATGTTATAGCGGCAAGACAGTATCATCTGACTGTCTATCACGGTTCATGAGATACAGCCTGGTGACAGACGGACGGACGGACGAACGGACAGCGGAGTCTTAGTAATAGGGTCCCTTACCCATTGGGTACGGAACCCTAAAAAAACACGATACCTTATAACACTCCTCAGAGGGAGTTCAAATAGTCTGTGGTAAAGGTAAAAACGTAACCACAGATTATTTAAACTGTCTCTGTGGAGAATTTTAGAGAAATCGTGTTTTTATAAATAAGTCCGTTATTTATTAATGGAGTGCACAGTACAGTAGACAGCATAGAGGAACGTTTAGTTGCAAAGTCACTCGTAACGTAACCAAGTAGAGTGCACTGATGTAAAGATCGATGTGTTGTCAACTGTACAGCGATATCTATTTTACTATCGATCTTATTCCTATTGAGCTATAAGTAATTACAGAATCAACCCGTGAATTTATTAATTGAAGTGTTGATAGATTAATCAAACATCGAGCGGTAAATAAATATCGGCGAAAAACCGCCCCAAGAGTCAGTTTGATAATGTCACTCCTCAAGTTGGTTCTCCAATGTAAGTAGCATGTTTATTGCAAAATAAACCACTTTTAGCAGTCGCACCTGTATGTCAGCATAAAAGTAGGCATGTCATATTTAACACTCCTTGTTACAACGGTAAGTAATTGTGTAATAACATTTTAGCATTGAAGTATTTTAGTTGTCCGCGCTAAAGAACGAAATTGTTCTTGGCCGGATTCCATCTCATATTGACGTTGCCACAATAGTGTTTCACTCAATAGATACGGGATGCATATTATGTACGAGGCATTGAACTTTCCTCTTTGCACAATGTTTTAGTTAGCTAATTGATTTTTTTAATACAGTTGCTCAAAAAGTGGCGTATTGCAGGGACGTATAGCGTTCGGGATGTGGGCTATTACATACTCGTGCTTTTTTTTTACCTTTCCCGAACTCGTGCGTTCTCTTTACCAACTGTCAAAATAATGTCTATTAAAAAGAAAAACCAACCATGAAGTTTTTAGTAAAAAAACTCATAGAAGTTTTTATGATTCATGCAAATACGTATATTTCTAAAAAGAAGCTACTAATTTGTTTCAATATCAGATTTAATGATTTGATTGAATGAGTTTGGTTAGGTTTCATTTCATTTATTCATCTCATTAAATTTCATTTTCATTTCATATCAATAAAAAACTTCTACTGAAGACGTATAATTTGGCTGTATGGGCATAGTTCCCTTTGCCTACCAGAATGGGTGAAGAAAAAAAAACTCTGCTTATATTCTACGGTTGGCGCCATTTTTCAGAAATTTTCTTTGCGAGTTTAGTTGTTTGTTGCACAAAATGAGTAATTTCGACCCTAGTTTTTTTGAAGTAACACCACCGGAACGCAGTATAATTTGCACAAAATGCTTCGGAGAACATTTTACCGGAAAAGTCAAAAAGTCGCTACATATCTACATACGACGAATATTGAGTGGAGAGAAGAGAAAAAGGCAAATAGTTTTTCATTTTTTCGCAACTGTATTAAAAATAGTCGTTCAGTACACGTGCGGAACCGTCATTGCAACTTGTTCCGACTGTCAACCCTCGCCTTCGGCTGCGCCTCGGCTCGTGTAGACATTTGTCGGAACTATTTGCAATGACAGCCTTTCCACACTTGTAATGAAATATACTATTGTCTATTCGAAATACGAAGTCGATATCGACATTTCATCTCACCCCGTAAACATCTTAAATGTTTGCACAAATAGTATATTTCATTACAAGTGTGGAAAGGCTGTCATTGCAAAGAGTTCCGACAAATGTCTACCCGAGCCGAGGCGCAGCCGAATGCGAGGGTTGACAGACGGATCAAGTTGCAATGACGGTTCCGCACGTGTACTGAACGACTATTTTTAATACAGTTGCGAAAAAATTAAAAACTATTTGCTTTTTTCTCTTCTCTCCACGCAATAAATTCGTCGTATGTAGATATGTAGCGACTTTTTGACTTTTCCGGTAAAATGTTCTCCGAAGCATTTTGTGCAATTATACTGCGTTCCGGTGGTGTTAATTCAAAAAAACTAGGGTCGAAATTACTCATTTTGTGCAACAAACAACTAAACTCGCAAAGAAAATTTCTGAAAAATAGCGCCAACCGTAGAATATAAGCAGAGTTTTTTTTTCTTCACTCATTCTGGTAGGCAAAGGGAACTATGCCCATACAGCCAAGTCTTCAGTAGAAGTTTTTTATTGATATGAAATGAAAATGAAATTTAATGAAATGAAATGAAATGAAACCTAACCAAAGTCATTCAATCAAATCATAAAAACTGATATTGAAACAAATTAGTAGCTTCTTTTTAGAAATATACGTATTTGCATGAATCATAAACACTTCTATGAATTTTTTTAGTAAAAACTTCATGGTTGGTTTTTCTTTTTAATAGACATTATTTTGACAGTTGGGAAAGAGAACGCACGAGTTCGGGAAAGGTAAAAAAAAAGCACGAGTATGTAATAGCCCACATCCCGAACGCTATACGTCCCTGCAATACGCCACTTTTTGAGCAACTGTATTAAAAAATATTTTTCAACAGTTCTTCTGACTTAACCAGCAATGCTGGTTCGTTCACTTCTACTTCTACTACTAAGTACCCGGGTAAGTCAGAAAAAAACAGTTGAAAAATTTTTTTGTGCAAAGATTAGCTTACCTATGCAGGTAACATGATGAAGCAAGTCGCGCGTTTTAACACCCTTAAATATAAAAAATCGCAACTTTCCAGTGTATTCATTCTAGGGTCGGCGACTTTAAGCACATAAACAAGTCAATTTGATATAAAATTATTATTCTATGAAACATTAGTAATTAAAATAGCAGTTTGCTTATTTTTTGTAAAAAAAACATGTGTATTCAATTCATTGTTTCATGACAGCTGTCCGTTAATGTAATAAAGATAATAAAAATATTATGGATTAATTTAATAATAGGTTTTTTTTTCACTGCCGCAAAATTTTGTGTTTTGAACTTATGTGCTTTAGTCCCTAGAATTATAAAATTTTGTCATTTTCACCGACATTGTCTGACGATACCACAAACGCGCGACTCTAGTCGTCGTCATCCTGCCACCTATTCAGGCCTCGATTCTCTTATAGCATAGTTTATTTATGTGTGTTTTAAAATGTGATTTTTGAACACGCTCTTTTTATTTTTTTAAATATTCCATACACCGTACGGAAGTTCCATAACTTCTGAGTGCCAATTTTTTTTCTATCCGTGAAACGAAAATAATAATCTGGTGTCATGGCGTATAAATTGATTATTTAACACAAATAATTTTTGTTACATACAAAGCCCTCTTTTTAGTTCCAAATAGAAACTTCATCCCCTAAATTGCAGTAATTTTAGGTTTTTAGATGTATCCGTGATGCCCCATGGAATTTGAATGAGACTTAAACACCCAAATATTGTCCAATGTTTCTATTACCATCACGATTTTTTCTTTTCTCAAAAAACAAAGTTTCCATCTCACAGCTTCTTTATCACGTCACCGACCTTCAAAAGTATTCTGAGCACAGGTATGTCCAAAAAGATGTGTATCGGCATCTTCAGTTACCCTATATTCATTATGCAAACTAATGTCAACGATTAATGTCTAGAAACTTTCGTTGTCTAATCGGTCTCCCGAATCTGGTTCTCATTCCTGATAGAGATCTTCCGCGTGACACATGGTTGCGACGTGAAACTGGGGCCGGCAGAAGATTAGTATGCACAGCAGGGATGTAGCACCACTATATACAGCGTACATTGTACGGAAGTTCAATATCAAGTTCAAAATCCGGGTTCGAAAATAGGCAAGTGAGGTTTGTACGTTTGTAGTAGCAATATCACTCGCTGTGGAAGAAAACATCATGAGGCACCTGAGTCACAGAGGAGTTCGCATGACTAAGCGCTTGAAATCGCTAATCCGTGGTAGGAACGCGTGTTGATTAATCCGGTACCCTTTCTCTCTCTGAGTGAAGGCGTGCGCCGTGCAAAGGGACGTATTGCTGCCTAACAATCCAGAATGGAAATCAGTGGCCAGCAAGTTTGACTGTTTTCTTGGAAACGTATCTCTTTGTTTGCCAAACTCTAACAGTGGACAGGCACTGAAAGAAGATGGGGGATATTGTTTCATGGCCGTATTTAAAGCTCGCTTACCTTCAAGATCACTTTTGAGAGCGTTGTCCAGTACGACCCTCAGATTTTCACTCATTTTGATGGTCTGAGGATAGACGGCGGCATTCAGGAGAGTAACGATAAGTGTGCCAAATCAGGTTGAGCAATTAACTTTGACAGATGATATTGTTGTATTGATGACTTAAAGATTTGATGTGTTAATGGTGAATGAAAATATTTGTAACATACCATGTTACAAATATTTTGTGGCGCAAGGAATTTACACACAGAACCTACAATAAGCTAACGCTTTTTCCAGGTATTCCCACTCTACCGTGGCTTTTGGCAGAAACTCAATACCTCTACAAACCTTCTGTGGCTCACACGTTTGTGCTAGCGACATGTCTTCAGCACGCCTTATTAACCGCATGACACAGATGCCTATAGACAAACAAACACACACGATCGGCGCCACTCGGGTGCTTTCGGGGAAATGGCCGAGTTTAGAAATAATTGAGGACTTTGGAAAGTATCCTCGGATTTTATTCCAATGAGTCTTGATAAGAGCGGTAGTAGCGCGGTGGATACAGCCGTTGGTTCTTGATTGACGTTCGGGGTTCGGACCCTAATGATTTTGTTTTGAAAGATCCCATCAGATTTTTTTAAAAGTAAGTGATTTGGATTTAGCAATTTAAATGAAGGAATACATCGTGAGGAAACCGGAGCCAATTGCAAATCCGCCATGGTCTAGGTAATTCGGCGATAATCTCTCTTTGACAGAGTGTCTGAGAAAAGGCTTGTGCCCTGCAGTGTAACGTATTAAGGTATGAAAAGGACGATTTTTGGAATTGCCATTGGATAGTCCAGGTAAAAACTAGTTAGTTGAAACTAGCGTGCGTGAAGCGATTAAGAATGTTGATGAAGCAAAAGAAGTTTACCTATCAAGACAAGAGTCAAACCACTCCGGACACAGGTATGCATGTATTGTGTATCATCCTGCATTTCGTCAAAACCTTGCGACAGGATATTATTGTTATTAACACGTTTATTGCACACAAGTAAACGTTACAATGCCAATGCGGCGGACTCAATGCTACAAGCATATCAATAAAGAAGTTCTATTAACTTTGAATTACAATGGCCAGTCATAATAATGCAGGTAGGTTTAGGTACCTACCCATTGAAAATTTTCTCGTCGAAATTAGATTTTTTGTTACGCTGTTATAGAGTGAATGCGTAATCGTTGGCAAGGACTGGTTTAACCATAGCATGTTCGCACAATAGCAGACAAATCAGGGTCAACGTAGCGTTTTGGAGGTTTATGTATAATAGTAATAACTTCCACACAATGCAATCACTCGACCTGGTCCCAAACTAGGATACCCTGTGCTGTCATAACCAGGCAAGGACGTCACAAACATGAAAATACACCCAGACTGAGGCTATTTATACAAATTTACTGCGGCCCACAGTGGGAATCGAACCCACGACCTCTGTTTTGGTAGCTAAGTGTCTTAACGGCTAGACCAACGAGACAGTCAGTATATTCTGAACTATTAATCTATTATCATTAACACTATGAATGTGGAAGAGTAGAGTATTACTTAATAATCTTCTTTTTTGTTCTCATCATATAAACTTTTCCTGGACTGCCGCAAATATAAAAAACTGGCCAAGTTCGAGTCGAACTCGCGCATAAAGGGTTCCGTACCATTATCTATACAACATTTGAATATTTCAATATTTTATTAGGTAATATCGAGCAAAAAACGACAAAACACTTACGTTTGTGGTATGGGAGCCGCACTTCAATATTTATTTTATCTGTATTCGGATGTATATACATCATCTGTGAAAATTTCAACTGCCTAAATATCACGGTTTATGATATACAGCCTGGTGACTGACAGACTTACAGACAGACAGACGGACAGTGGAGTCTTAGTAATAGGGTTCCTTACCCTTTGGGTACGCAACCCTAAAAAAAAGGCAAATCGGTCCAGCCGTTCTCGAGTTTTAGCGAGACTAACGAACAGCAATTAATTTAATTTATATAATATAGATATGGATAGATATGAATTGCATTTAAAACGGCCTTCTTCTACTTCCTGCGCCTCTCCACTAATGGAGATTGACCGTTAGCTCCACATGTTCTTCTTTGTTTCTTGCCAAGTTAAACAGGTCTTCGACGCTGGCTACATTCGTCCACTCTCCGACGTTTCAGCGGCCTTGAAAAAGTAAAATTTTATTTATTTATTTACCATGTTTTTGTACTTAACAGTAAACACCAAATCATTACAGAACTAAAGGCAACCTCTCACAACAATCTCTCTAGCTGGCATTGTCTTACCTTGATTCATCAAACCTTTTATCCCATCCACAAACAAATCACAGGGAGGGGCTGAGCAGAAGCAGCGCGCGCGCGACAGGCAAGTAGTGAAGCAGGTTTATAAAAATTAATTACATAAGCAGCCTATATACGTCCCACCGTAGGGCACAGGCCTTCTCTCAGGGAGAGAGTATGGGCTTCATCACCACGCGTGCTCACCGCGGATTGGCGATTTTAAGCGCTAAGGTATATGAATTACTCCGACACTCAGGTTTTCTCACGATGTTTTCCTGTACAGTTAGCGAGTGGTATCACTACTGTAACTTAACAAATGTACTTAACTTAGAAAACAAAGCCATAGGTACATGTCCGCACTGGGAATTGAACCTGGGTCTCTCGCTTCCGAGTCCAATGTTCTACTCACTAGGCTACCACCGCTGTGGTGAAAATTCATTAGCGGCCTCCATCTCTATATATAAGTCCCACTGCAGTCTGCAGAGCACAGGCCTTCTTTCAGAGAGAGAGAAGGGCCTTAATCGCCATGCGTGCCCACATTGGAATGAGGATTTCATACGTCGAGGTATGTGAACATTTCTAACCTCAGGTTTCCTCGCGATTTTTTCCTTCACAGTACTTCTTCTTCTTTAAGTGCCGTCTCCTACCGGAGGTTGGCAACCAATTCGGCTATCTTGCTTTTCGAGGCTACGAATACAATCAAGGAACTGGTACTCTGTGTACTCCTTCACAGTTAGTGGTGTTGCTACAGCAAATTCACAAATCTACAAAAGTCGTCGAATTCCGACTTCCATGAACGGACGATACTCCGATTTCCATAGGTGTGAGAATCTTTATATCAGTTTTGGTATTAATACGTACGTGGACTCTAATCAGTTACGTTGAGGGCGATTTTGCAATAAAAAAGTAGAGGCTGACCTGCTGTCAACTGTACCTAAGTAAGTTCAGCTGCAGTTTCATTACCTAAACTAGCTGTTGCCCGCGACTTCGTTGGCGTGGTAATTTTGATGTGTGTTCCAAGATAAAATAGCCTATGTGCTAATCCAGACAATAATCTATCTCTGTGCAAAATTTCATCCGGGACCCGTTCAGCCGTTTTTGCGTGAAAGCGTGACAAACATCGATCCATACATAAAAACTTTTGCGTTTATAATATTAGTAAGGATTCATGGTTTACGCTTGATTTCGCGCTTGCGTTCATAATCTGTAATTGGTCGAAACCGAATTTAGATTTACAGCTATTGTATTTATTTACTATTACAAAGTACGTTTTAATAATGTACCGAAATTCTAATCTTAGGAGAAAACACATGGGGCGTGTGAAAGCGCTCCATACAAATCGGGCGTAAACTGTGACATCACGAGTTGCTAGTGACGCCTTATATTATAAAGTATTTTATCAATATTTGATTAACTTCGCAACATAATAATAGGGGTTAAAGTATGAAATTGCCGTTTTATTGCAATAGGTTCTTTGAATTGACATAGAATCTTCATGGTTTGAGGTTTTCGAATGAAACTTTTTTCAAATGGTTTCTATGATGTTCTTTTTTTAAAAAATGTGAAACATTTGAATATCGACTTTCAATTGTTTTTGTTATTCAATTTAGACAAGAAAGATGGATACTGCGAAAATTCGAGTGATTATGAGGCACCCATTTTTCGTATTTTTTTATTTTATTGATTTGACGCAAGTGAGTCAATATTGTGGGTAAGGTAACGTTAAACGATGCCACTAATTCCTGGGTAGTTTGACTAGGGTCGGCTTCCACTATCTCTCTTAATTCATCGTTATTCACCTGTGTGGGCGGTCTTCCTCGTGGCTCGTTCTTTAAGTCGAAATTTCCATCACGAAAGCGTTTAAACCAAAATCGCACGGTGCGTTCATTAGTAGACCCCTCTCCAAACGCAGCATTGATATTGCGGGCTGTTTCTGCCGCGTTAGTTCCGCGTCGGAACTCGTATTAAAAAATCACTCGAATTTTCGCAGTATCCATCTTTCTTGTCTAAATTGAATAACAAAAACAATTGAAAGTCGATATTCAAATGTTTCACATTTTTTAAAAAAAGAACATCATAGAAACCATTTGAAAAAAGTTTCATTCGAAAACCTCAAACCATGAAGATTCTATGTCAATTCAAAGAACCTATTGCAATAAAACGGCAATTTCATACTTTAACCCCTAATATTTGTATGTGTCACCCGTTTTAGCTTGCAATAACAATTCGTCGACAAACTAAGCCTTTATAGTTTCTTACTATTAAAGTAACTTATATTTTTATTATTGTACCTACTTAACACATCATCATCATCATCATTCAGCCACAAGAAGTCCACTGCTGGACATAGGCAGACATACACTTAACACATATTCACAATGAAATCCGGAGTAAAGTAAGTTGATTTTCCCCATAAGCGATTTGAATAAAAAAAAATTATTGTTTTTTTCTGAGTCTTTCTATGTCCCTTATCGTAAAAATGTAATGTAGCTATATCTAACTTTGAGGTAAAGTTTCCCATTGTCAAAAGTGGACCTCGTCTAAAGTCTAGAGAAATTTGTGGCTAATTCTACAATCATTGATTAGAGTGCTATTCCGCCTATATCGACTATACCCCGGCTTCTGAATTGTGAATTTCACTAATTACAAAACGATACTTATCTACCTTACTACTACCTACTTACCTACAATTAAAATGAAAGGGTGTTGTACAAGGTTTTACAATATGTAACAATATTTTACGCGGTAGACATATTTACTGTCTCACTGGAGGGCTAGGGATGGTGGGACCGTGGAACCTTATTGGTCCCATTTTCGCTTACTTAGAGAAATTTAATTCAGAAACCGGCGGTATAGGATGTGCTTAGGATGGTTATAGAATTATTTTCAGAAAAAATACTACCATCTATTACTGTAGTTACACATTTTCGCTTACTTAGAGAAATTTAATTCAGAAACCGGCGGTATAGGATGTGCTTAGGATGGTTATAGAATTATTTTCAGAAAAAATACTACCATCTATTACTGTAGTTACACATTTTCGCTTACTTAGAGAAATTTCATTCAGAAACCGGCGGTATAGGATGTGCTTAGGATGGTTATAGAATTATTTTCAGAAAAAATACTACCATCTATTACTGTAGTTACACATTTTCGCTTACTTAGAGAAATTTCATTCAGAAACCGGCGGTATAGGATGTGCTTAGGATGGTTATAGAATTATTTTCAGAAAAAATACTACCATCTATTACTGTAGTTACACATTTTCGCTTACTTAGAGAAATTTCATTCAGAAACCGGCGGTATAGGATGTGCTTAGGATGGTTATAGAATTATTTTCAGAAAAAATACTACCATCTATTACTGTAGTTACACATTTTCGCTTACTTAGAGAAATTTAATTCAGAAACCGGCGGTATAGGATGTGCTTAGGATGGTTATAGAATTATTTTCAGAAAAAATACCTACAGTAATCTGTAGTTACACATTTCGGCACTATAAGGTCTATAAGTTAAGTTCAAGGTATTGTGTAAACATTTAATTTTGTAATTAATAACAGTTTGTTGCCACAATAAAATAGATAATTAAAAAAAAAGTTATTATAAGAGTGTGACGTACTTGTCCGCGGCATACCTACTAAGTATACTGTTATGTATTTGCACTGTAGGTAATGAATAAATACCGTCCGACATTGGCATTGAATTTGTAACTATTGTACGTAACTGATGTAATGATGGTCATTTGAATTTGAATCCAATCTAAATACACAAATGCTGCTGTAATTTAAAAACCCAATGGCATTCTTCCATCAGTAAAGTCGAAATTAAAACGAAGGTACGTGATATTAATTTTCATTCAATTCTTTTGGGATTTACGACTTGAAGGCCCGCTTACACTACAGTAAGTAAGTATAAAAAAGTACTCTGTGGTACTAAAGTACTAAACTAAACACTTCGGATTATTCTTGTTACAAAGCAATGCCGAGAACCGACCACACACTAGCAAATTCCGATCTATCGTCAAATTACATCCATTATTTCTATTGGAAGTAGTAAAACAGCCGGGCACGTGCAAAGAGGACTCGCGTACTTAGGGTTACGAACAAGCGATATTGAAAATATGGTATCCCATGCATGTCTTTTCAACTTTATAATACGGTCGCAATATTTTTGACCTGTCCCTTACACCACGCCGCGCTCACCCTGCCGCATCAGTACAGCTAGCAGCTGCATTACCGATACGCGTCTTGATAAATTGGTTTGTTTATTTTACACACCGTACAAGAGCACCGATGTTACATCATCGAACTAAGTGCACAGATATTGTGACCGTGTTTTAACTATTTGCTATTACTACAGATCGGCATTTTTAAGAATAAGAATATGTATTGTATAACACGACATAAAAATAGTTTAAGTTTTCGTTTTCCTCCTATGTTCTTGGGCTGTTAGACCTTCTTTTTTGCCTTTCACGATTGTAGTTCAACGGAACGTGCCTTATATATTTCTATTGTGAGTTTGATTGGGTAATTTTTTTTAAATCTTCAAGTGACCTTACGGCTTACGCCCTGGTGTTTTATATTAATTTGAACTTTGTAAATCTATTCGTTCCTGAGAAAAAGAACTGACCGACGGACACCAAAGTGATTCTACATGGATTCCTTCTTTCCTATTTGAGGCACGGAACCCTAAAAAATTCACTGGCTTTGACTACTTCGTTGGTCCAGCGGTCACTTTGCGGGTTCGTTTTCCACTTGAGGCTGCCGCCATACCTGATTTGTACAAATGGCCTCATTCTGGGTGTATTTCCATGTTTGTGATGTGCTGGCCTGGTTACCATAGGGTATTCTAGTTCGGGACCAGGACAAGTGATTGTGTTGAGTGGAAGTTATTATTATTACTTTTATATTGAAACTGCGTAACAATAAAATCACCCTGGATTTACTGCTCCAGCCTAACTCATCGAATCAAATCATTCGATCTGATATTGAAACAAATTAGTAGCTTCTTTTTAGAAATATTTGCATGAATCATAAAGACTTCTATGAATTTTTTTAGTAAAAACTTCGTGGTTGGTTTTTTCTTTTTAATAGACATTATTTTGATATTTGGGAAAAAGAACGCACGAGTTCGGAAAAGGTAAAAAAAAGCACGAGTATGTAATAGCCCACATCCCGAACGCTATACGTCCCTGCAATACACCACTTTTTGAGCAACTGTATTAAAATAGTAGTTTATGTGACTGTCACATAGTTTTAATACCAAGTTATCTGCAGTCTCATACACTACTTTATCTACACTCATAATGAAATTTTTGAATTTCGACAAAAGTATCTTGACATTCAATCGTCTGCACTCAGTTTTGCGCGCGCAATTTTAGGTATTTTTAGTTGCACTTTTGGTACCACGAAAATGAAATAAGGTTTTTTATAGAGTCAACTTTTGACATTAAAAAAAAAAACTTAAATTTTGTTCCGTGATCACAGCAACACTTTAAAACAAATAACTGTAACATAAAGTGAAAAATCTGACCTTTAATGTAACTTTATATTACACTTTTTTATTTTCTTTAAAGTTATGTATTGTTTAAAGCCTGTCAATATGTGTTTACCTTTGAATTCTTAATTTGAAGATTATGATATGAGTGTAGATAAAATAACTTTTGTTGTTATTAAGATACACTTCCGGGTAAAATTCTCCTTGCTGATAAACTTCCGGTTAAAATTCTCCTTGCAATAAACTTTTCTGCGAATTTTGGTCTGATTCACCCACACTGAGCACTTGGCTGTATGTAGGTATGACTTCTTTGCCTATCTCAAATGGAACAAATAAAAAAAAAGAAAGTGGAGCAGCGCAGATTGGATTTGTTTTGCCGCCATTATTAGTTAACAAATTTTTTTGTGCGGCTAAAAATGGAAATTTGCCTTTATTGTTTACTTTACTTTCATTTATAAATGAGTGAAGATAAAGTAGTGTATGCAACTGCATATAAAAACGATATTAAAATACTCGTGTGCAGTATCACACGATACCTACTTCGCCTCGTATGATAAACCCACACTCGTATTCTAAGAATCTCGCTTATATGACAGTTGCATAATAGTTGTATGCACGCTCACCGATTTCAGGTAAACCTTAAACTCTACACGAGTTTTTTAATCAATACAAATCGACCAAGTCAGCTTGTGCCTATTGAAGTGTGTGTATGTAGTAAACAAGACGAATATCTAAATTAGGAGCCATCTTTATTATTATTATCAACATCATCATCATCAACCTACTGCTGGATACTGCTGGCTGGCCTTTTCCCCCAAATGCCATCTCTCACGGTGCCCCGGACGTGGATGCGGATGGCTGGTCAGCCCAACGACCGTCTATAGACATTGGTATAAAAAACTAGTTATGCCCGCGGCTTCGCTCGCGAAGTATTCATTGATAATATAAAGCCTACATTAATTTCATGGAACTAAAATTCAGGCTTTACTATCAAAATTTGACGTACATTCCATTGCCGATTAACGCACAGATTGACATGTATGAAGACTAATTGTACTAATCAGTCATAATAATGAATTATAGTTTTATAGAACGCAGCCCTGAAAGTTCATTCTAAATATTGACGAAAGAATGAGTTGTTTCAGAGATTAGGTTACAACCAATTATACAAACTATAATATTAGCGAAGAAAAGAATCCATTCTACTTCCAAAGGTAAGTAGATAAACTATAGCCCCATACGTTAGTGGTTATGTAACTAGCCAACTTATCTGGATTAGCGACTGGATTTAATAAATTCCCTGCGACCTTGCCAACGGCCTTTCTCTTGACTCTTTTAATCCCAATGCTAAGGTTTTAATTTGGTACACGGCGATATATCACTTACGATTGCAATGTTTTTAATTGAAAATCTGAAAAGGAGACATATACTCGTAACTATAATACCTCCCCAGCTGTTGATTTAATGATTTGGGCCCGCTATTCATGATATCGAATTTGATGGAAATCAACTCTATAGCTGATTTTTATTAAGGCTGTGTTCTCAGCGCACGGATTTGTAAGGAACTTATGGCGCTGCGCGGGCAAAAAGTTGGGGGAAAAAGATTTGAATTAGTATTAGAATTTCGACGACCGACGTCACTAGCATATTCAGTGATACTCGTAGTCATTTTGTTACATTTTTATTACCCAAAACTCAGTACTGAGCTCAAAAAAAAACATATTTTTTGATGCTACAAAGTTTAAAAAATCATAAAAATAATGAGCGACGGTCCTAGATAGGATATTAAATTGTAATAAGAATTGAAATTAATAACTAATAACCTGTATACTTAACATTTCGTAATAACTTATAGCATTAAGTCTGCCACATTGCCATTATATTTTTTACTTATATGCAATAAACGTATTAATAATAATAACTCTGGTCAATTTGTTAGGCAGATTATATTTTTAGCGAATTTTATTAGTTAACTATCTGACTCGGCAAACGTTGTTTTGCCGTACTAGCCTACGACCTATTCTCAGTCCTACCAAATATACACAAAAAATGTCATAAAATAAACATCGGTAAAGCCGTTTCGGAGGAGTTCGACAACAAACACTGTGACACGAGATATTTATGTATTAGATTTTATTAGCTCAGTGCCCACATAGAGAATGTTCGAGGCATACAGAAATTGAAAATAAACGCCTTACATTTGTAATGTCGCTAAAGGTTCTAGAGTAAGGAGGGCATTTATTTGAAAGCCCATAATACCCAATCACGGTGACATATTATTGTGGCTTTGCTCGTCTGAAAGCCTTTCGTTGTTTCCCGCCTTCAAACCGTATGAGAAACCGACGGAATTAAAATTCCTCACTCTAAATGCAGGCGACTTTAAGAAAAAGTATTTAAATGAAAATGTATTGAAAAAGTCGGCGACGGAAATGAGGTTCTTTCAGACCTGCCTCATTTCCACTTTTGACTGTTTCTCAAGTCCGAACACCGCGTATTTTGGTCGGATAACCTACAGCATGCAAATAAAATGCAATAAATTTGATCAATGTTTCAATTACGCTTTTTGTTTTATTTTATGCAGCCTGTGGCGAGCACATGTCAACTCTGCGCGCGCACTATAAACTCCAACATTCCTACATCGCGCAAGCAAAATGTTTCACATGACATACGATAAATATAACGTTCGACGAACATCGGTAGGACCGGCCGTCCCCAGGCATACGATCTGCCTGGCGGGAAATTTCCCCCTATAGTGGAAGAGCACGATCACCCGCTCTTCCCTATAGTGGTGACCCTCGACAGAACAATGTCAACCTTCCTTCGCTCTCGCAGCACCCCACATACAATCAGTCTCAAAGCAAGGCCAGCATCCTCTTCCCTCTCACCTCATCAGTTCCACTACAGTCAACGCACCGACTACTGGTACTGATGGTGATCTCCCCCAACCCCTCGGCACGGCAGCCACACAGCAACAGCGCACGTTGCCAATGGTACAGCAGCCTTCACCGGTTCCTACCACATGCGCGGACCCCATGGTACTGTCGCCGGTGAAGTGACTGTTAGCCGCCGAACACCCTCAACCGCTAGTCGACTCACTGACTCAGCGCCTTCTGGCACTTGCAGGCTTTAGAGCACAGACTTCGATTCCTATCAGACCTAGCTATGCGTAGCTACGGTCTTGAAGGGGAGTGATGTGGCGAGCACATGTCAACTCTGCGCGCGCACTATAAACTCCAACATTCCTACATCGCGCAAGCAAAATGTTTCACATGACATACGATAAATATAACGTTCGACGAACATCGGTTGGACCGGCCGTCCCCAGGCATACGATCTGCCTGGCGGGAAATTTCCCTTTATAGTGGAAGAGCACGATCACCCGCTCTTCCCTATACAGCCTATACACGTCCCACTACAGGGCACAGGTCTTCGCTCAGAAAGAGGGAGAGAGACTATGGGCTTAATAACCACGCGTGCCCATTTCGGATTGGCAATTTTAAGCGCTGAGGTAAGTGAACACTTTAAGATACTGAGGTTTCCTGACGTTGTAGAACCCACTCGGGAGATCGTGGGCTCGAATTGCGGCATGCACCAATGACTTTGTTTTCTGGGCCCTTATCATGAAAAATGCGACATTATCGGAAGCAGCGAGATGGTCGCAAATCCTTATCTCAAGATATTATATGACATCATTGGGCTAACAAAGAGCCATGCATTTCTAGCGTTCTTTACTCAGTGGCAGGAAATTTCGAAACTATTCAAAACAAGAACCGTATATGTCGCTAGATTCGAGTGAATTGTCGGGCTCAAGCGCGACGTTGAAGACCCTTCAGAACATATCGCTGCTTCATAATATGAGCTACGAGTGAGCTGAGACATTTGTAAAGTTATGGCAGCAAATAGGAGATGTATTAGCAAAGGGCAAGATAAAAAGTACCCGACACCGGCGTGCTTGCATACAACGACGAATGTTGAGGAAGCAAAAGTGTCAGGATCGTGGGAAGTGGCAGTCCCTGGTCTCTGTCTACCCCTCTGGGATACAGGCGTGAGTTTATGTATGTACGTATGTGGTAGCGATATAACTCGCTAACGGTGAAGGAAAACATCGTGATACTCCCAAGTTTTTTGTACGCATATTATTAGTTGATTAAAATATTATTAGTGTATGAGAAGCCACACAATCCAATCACTTGACCTGGTCCCAAACTAGGATACCTTGTACTATGGTAACCAGGCAAGGACATCACAAACATGAAAATACACCCTGACTGAGGCCATTTGTATAAATGTACGTCGGCCCCGTAATGAATCATTGCAATGAATCTGGCAGAGGTAGAAATTTATATCATAGCGTAACCTACAATCTAGTTGGACTAAGCTGGTAGGTCCTGTTTACATTACTAAAAAGCGAGTGTTTAGTAATACAACTAATGACCGGTAGAAAGGATGAGGAAAGAAAGATTGACGAAACAAATATTATATCGAGCGAATGTGGGTAGAAGGGTCAGTAAGGGACGTCCCAGGCGGACGGGGGAGGTATTAGTAAAGGGCAAAATAAGAAATCACCGACTAATGATTGTTGATGAAGCGAAAGAGATCTGTCAGGATCGTGGCAAGTGGCAGACTCTGGTCTCTGCGTACCCCTCCGGGATACAGGCGTGAGTTTACGTTATGTTATGTAATGACCGGTTCAAAAAACTGTCTTAACGCATTCTCCTAATGAATTAGTTCTAAGTTGTGTATAATTCGGCCAGACCTCGCAATTTAGGTTTGTATAGTGACTCATAGTATAGTGACTTTGGCAAGCTTCACCAGGCACTCGTCAATCCACATAATACCAATTTACGTTGAAATTATATGGCTATAAAACTTCTTCATTCTACTTACATGAGCGTTTTCTTTTCCAACCCAGTCATCGACTTCTGATTGTTTCAAGTAAAGTAATGTGTTGCGAAAAACTGCCCCATTTCCCACCAGATTTTCCTCTTTATTGTCTGCCGAGGTGACTGTGTTTGAAGTTAGTTGCATATTAGAATGATACACTTTTAATCTGTGCCTGCTGTGACAGTTGGCGAAGGATCAACTATAAATTTCATATGGTATTTTAAAAGCAAGTAGTAGCAAAGTAATTCTCTTTCCTGGTCTACATTGTAATAAATGTGAGGGTATCGAACAAAAGGGCGACTTTTCCGGGAATAAACTCAGCAATGCGTTGCAACCTTTAGTGCCACTGTAATATGCTACGAACTTTATCCTGCAGAGTTATTTATGTAACTCGGTGAAATATATGGTGTAAAGTACGATGGTAATCGTGAGGCATAGGTAAATGAGATTTTCTTTTGTCGTAATCTTGTTTCTGCGCCTACGGTCACAACTAGGCCAAAGAGGCCTCTACAAATAGTTACTCACACTATTTGGCCTCAAAAAACTAGCCCAAGTGAAACTGTAAAGCCGTTTTCTTCAGTCCTTCAGAATGGTCATCAGTAGGTATACTGAGGTCTCCTTTTCGGAGGATACCTACAATACCTACGATCTGTCAGGATCGTGGCAAATGGCAGTCCCTAGTCCGTGCCTACTACCTACAATAGGATGATACTTACAAGCTTTGTGAAAGATATTTACGAAAGAAAACAAGAACCACTATTGTTATTATAAGTTGTTACTAGGAGCGGTAGAACGCAGGCCTCACGGTTGGGAGGTCGGGGTTTCGACTGCTGTCATGTATCAATGACTTTGTTTTCTAAATTACGTACATTTGTGAAGTTGTAGCAGCAATATCACTCGCTAACTGTGAAGGAAACCTCGCGAGGAAACCTGAGTGTCTGAGGTCTTCACGAGCTTGAAATTGCCAATCCGCGTTGGGCAAGCGTGACAATTAAGACCATAATATTATACTCACTCTCTGAGAGAAGGCCTGTGGCCTGCAGTGGGACGAGAAACGAGTATAGGCTACATAAAAAAAAGTATAGAAGGAAAGGCAAGTGTCAAAGTAGCGTGTAAAGACAATTGTTTCGTGGAAGAGAACACTCCATTTATTCAATGGAGATTATAATTAGATACGCCTGATAATTCGCTGATTATATTATGGATGTAACACTTGCTCGGCAGTCTAGGGGCGACGCAACCGCAACGTGGGACCGATTTTAAATTGATTGTTCATTAAATTCATTGAATAACAATAATTATTTTTATTAGTATACTATCATAGTCCATCCGTAAATGTGAATTGAAGAAAGAAACCACGGTGCAAAGGGGATTGCGTTGGTTCTCTTACTTATAGATTAAATAATAAATAATAAAATGTCGTCATATTGTTTTGCAAAAGCTTGACCTAGGTCACTAATTAAACTTGGTTATTGTTGGAACAGGATGTCAATCAATGTCGCTGGAGTTCCCGCTGATGTCTACTTATTCCGCGATCCCTAATCTACGATGTACCGGTACCGGCTATAATAGCCCGGTACAGGAACAAAACCGACTTGACCTAAGTCGCCTAGAAGTTCCATTCTATAGATGTACGTTAACTGAGACTTTAGGAAAACTGAAACATAGTAAGTACTAAGAAAATGATATAGAATATTCTTTGATACGATACAAACAGCGGTTTTCTCATGTTATAGTAAAAAACAGTTACAGTCACAGTTATAAAAAAAAGTTTATTTTTGCTTTTTGTCCTTATCTATCATAAAGAGCGGCCAAATAAATTATCTAGGCGACTAAGTGCAAGATAATTTCTCAAAGGATACTAAAATGACTTGCCTATAATATGTCAACACTGAATTATTTACGACTTAATAAATTAATCTCACGCCTAAACTATACCTAAAAATATACCTACCCAAAGATGTAAGCGGACTAACCACACCGATTTCTGAATTGAGTATTTGACTACCTTAATTTTATTCTCATCATCATCATCATTCAGCCACAAGAAGTCCACTGCTGGACATAAGCCTCCTCCATGGATTAATTCTCATATTATACCGTTATTTTTTAAGAATTCTGAAGACTGACTAACCCCCTATTTCTCGCACAGTTACAGTCTGTCAATCTACTGTTAATAGATGTCCGATGTTTTTTGTGTAGACGTTTTGCCACCTGACAGCTGTCATCAATTAATTAACAGATTGTTAGTATACGAGAAACCGGGGGTAAGTCTTAAGTATTCACTTAGTGAAAATGTTAGAAACCGGGGGACAGCCATAAATTTACTACTTCGGACCAGTCAGTAATTTCATCATCATGATGGATGACACATAAAAATTTTAATTTTTTTATCACCTAATCTGTGAGGTTATTTTATTATCTTTGCGCTGCACCTCCGAACATTGGTTAAGTCCCACTTATTAATGATAATGCACTGTATTAAGTATATTAGGTAGTATTAGTACATTAATACATTTTCTGACAAGTCCAGACAAAGGGCAAGATAAAAAGGACCCGACACCGGCGTGCGTGCATGCAGCGACTAATGAATGTTAATGGAGCGAATCAGATTTGTCTAGATCGTACGTTTCATGATTACCTACTTAGTGCCGTTTATTTAAATAAGTTTATTATACAAGTACCTAGTAGAGTTTGGTCATTTGACATTTTTAGGGTTCCGTACTCGAAGCCTGCAAATGGACCCTATCCATATGCTTTTGAAGGGGTCTGTCTGTCTGTCTGACCTCTACAGGATTTGGACTCTTAAACAGTTATCTTAAAGTTAAACAAACATAATGTGCGAAATAGCCTATTCTAATTAAAAAAATACGGACGTTCTTCAACGTGTTTATAAATGTTTTTTTTTTTAAAACGGTGTTACATACAAATGGGAAACACGGTAAATGATTATAGTGCATTTTCTATAATATAACCAATAATAATCAAAACTGGCCAAGTGTGATTAGGCGTTCTACGATGTTTTACCTTCTATTCATTATAAAAGTATCACTTCACAAGAAACATTTGTCAATGTTTCATTTTACAGACTATTGGTTTAACAAATACAAAGATTCATTTGATATGCGGTCATTCTGAAAATGCATTATTTATTATATGTTTAGAAGACAAACTTACACGTTAGCATGTGACAGATACCTAACAAATAATGCATTTGGCAATACCAATTAAATTCGCTTTTTAAAGTATCAGTTAAAGTTATCAGAAGCACTTATTGATCTCAAGCCTAACTAAACCTAATCTACTGTTTCCGGGTGAGTGTAGAATGAAAAAAATAAAAATGAAAAATATTTATTTCTAAAACAAAATTTTTACAAATATATTTTACAAGGCTGAGACTTCCTTTTAAGTGTATAACACCTGTGCCAGGAGAGAAGTGAAATGATACATTTGAATTACGTTGCTTGCTGTGTGAAACTTCGTTTAATAACTATCGGACATTCAACCCGTGTTTAGGACTCCTGCTAAGAATCTCAAACTTAATGGAAGAAAACAAATTTTTACTAATTAAGACAAATAATATATATTTTTAAAACCAAGTTTGAACTTGCCGTTTTTTAATTTTCTTTGTTGTAGTAAATTTTGATAAAAAGCACCCGAACCCGCGTGCATGCAACGACTAATTAATGAGGTTTGTCAGGATCGTGACAAACGGCAAACCGGCCTCTGCCTACGCCTCGGGGTATAGGCGTGAGTTTATGTACTTAATATAATTTTATCCAATCCTAATCCAATTCAATTTATTTGATAGAGTAACGCCTAAGCGGACGACGTGGAACAGGGCTCAAGAGTTGGTCCTAACAAAATGAAGTGAAAATCGGCCTCTGGGCTGATCAGCCGAACATAATGGGTAGCTTTTCCCCATTGTTCCTTGAAACAAGAGAGGCTCTCCTGAATCCACCAACGGCTAAGTTGCGTGTCCGTAGCGCTTACGTCGACGGTCGAATCGTTGCCGCGATTGTTGGAGATAATGTTTCAGCGGAGAATATGTGAGATACAATGTGTATTCTTCTTTCTTTCGTTAATTGCTTGAATTAGTGGCATTGAAGGGTTTAAAAATGGTAGACACCGGTACTTAAGGCGGCTGCCTCGTTGGTCTAGCCGTTATGGCGCTTAGCTACCAAAACAGAGGTCGTGTGTTCGATTTCCACTGGGGGCCACCGTACATGCTATCCAAATGGCCTCAGTCTGTGTGTATTTTCATGTTTGTAATGTCCTTCCCTAGTTACCAGAGCACAAGGTATCCTAGTTTGACCAGGTCCATTACCATTGTGTGGAAGTTGTTATTTTATTATTATAAGCCAATTTCTTGGCTCTACATTTTACTCAACGATTTAACCCTGAATTTAACTCAAGGATTTCAGTTTTTGACTGAAAAATTGGCCAGTGAAAAGAAGTCTTCCTTTTCATGGATATTTTGACTCAAAATGAAAGCGATTCCCGTACAAACTTAGATTTTAATTTACAAACAGCTTTCCGGATCGCATTGAAGTTTTATCAGTATATTATGTTAAGAGTATAACAAATTGAAGTTTTAATTATTATGACCGAGAACCCAAGGCTAACAACCTGGGACTAGGGTGACTTTGAATTCGTTCACCGTATTTTGAGGATTGCGTTCATTATTTATCAGTAATGGTAAAAAATATAAATGTATTTCTTATTCTTCATTTTCTTAAATAATTGTGATTTCCGAAGTTTGTCTCCAACCTGTGAATCCAAATTCAAAGTGGTAGGAAGTACCTCAATGTTAAAAAAGGTTTTCTATTATGTTAAATGCTTAAAAGTCTTACGTCCGATACGCGTAAATAATAAAAAAAAATAATGGAGTTGGCCGGCGCCGACCATAAGACGCTCAAAATACAGTTTTTTGGATTTTTATTACTTTTTGTCTTGATATTGTATATTTATGCTTAAATGAAGTAATTTTGGGTAATAAAATTTTCATGGATCATTTTAGAATGTCCCCTTAAAATACGTTGAACGAATTAAAAGTCACACTGTAGATAGAATCTTCGCTAAAATAGCCGTTTTTAGATTTTAGGTCCTAAAAATGTTTATTATGTTCAAAAACCAATAATAATAGGGGTTAAAGTATGAAATTGCCGTTTTATTGCAATAGGTTCTTTGAATTGACATAGAATCTTCATGGTTTGAGGTTTTCGAATGAAACTTTTTTCAAATGGTTTCTATGATGTTCTTTTTTTAAAAATTGTGAAACATTTGAATATCGACTTTCAATTGTTTTTGTTATTCAATTTAGACAAGAAAGATGGATACTGCGAAAATTCGAGTGATTTTTGAATACGAGTTCCGACGCGGAACTAACGCGGCAGAAAAAGCCCGCAATATCAATGCTGCGTTTGGAGAGGGGTCTACTAATGAACGCACCGTGCGTTTTTGGTGTAAACGCTTTCGTGATGGAAATTTCGACTTAAAGAACGAGCCACGAGGAAGACCGCCCACAGAGGTGAATAACGATGAATTAAGAGAGATAGTGGAAGCCGACCCTAGTCAAACTACCCAGGAATTAGCGGCATGGTTTAACGTTACCTTACCCACAATATTGACTCACTTGCGTCAAATCAATAAAATAAAAAAATACGAAAAATGGGTGCCTCATAATCACTCGAATTTTCGCAGTATCCATCTTTCTTGTCTAAATTAAATAACAAAAACAATTGAAAG
Source organism: Yponomeuta evonymella (assembly GCA_963969515.1). Taxonomy (NCBI): domain Eukaryota; kingdom Metazoa; phylum Arthropoda; class Insecta; order Lepidoptera; family Yponomeutidae; genus Yponomeuta; species Yponomeuta evonymella. The sequence goes on from OZ018354.1 coordinate 6,887,978, forward strand.
TCGATATTCAAATATTTCACATTTTTTAAAAAAAGAACATCATAGAAACCATTTGAAAAAAGTTTCATTCGAAAACCTCAAACCATGAAGATTCTATGTCAATTCAAAGAACCTATTGCAATAAAACGGCAATTTCATACTTTAACCCCTAATATTTTTTAATTGTATTGTATGTAAGTTATTAAGGTCAGGACTAAGGAGGTTAAGTACAACATTTTTTTTAGTGGTCTGGTACGACGAGTCTGGTAAACCTTATAAAGCACCCTAACAAAAAAATGTGTGTGTAAGTGAACAGCATCGCAATCATTCCGAATCTAACGTAACAAGTAGTAGAACTCCAACTTTAATTAGGTACTCCATTATTTGACGTTAATTTGTCGTTTCAACAGTTGCAGTAAAATAAATTAACCAACTCTAAGCATTACGTAGGCCAACGGTTCCTGCAAATAACTCCCCAGGAAGCCAGCGAGTCTGCACCGAGTGCGACACAGTCTATCGACCATAAAGTAAATTAAATCAATCATCGGACAGACCGCCTCCTAATGCGTGGAATTGGCCGAGCCTTTTATGATCCATAGATCTTTTGCCGCGGAGTAAGCTCAAGTGTGTTGTGTGTTGTCTTCAAATGCATCGAAGAATTTTTTGTTTCTAGAATAACGTCCAATGACACTCAATTCAACCACGCTTGTCCATCCGCTTGTGTGTACCTTCGAAGGACTGACCCCCTGATGTTTGTAAGATAATAATCTATTAATCTACAAGACGTAATTTTTATAGCTGTAACTTAAGTGGTTGTAACTTAAAAATCTGTTGTCAAAAGCTGTCAGTTGGCCAAAGTGCAAACGAAAAATCAAATCACTATCTTAAAATATCTTAATAACCGTAAAATAGTTGGACTCCCGCCGGGATCTGATCACGATATAGATTATTTTTGCTAAATACGTATTATAAATTATGCAGAGGTACAGAACCCTTGGTGTGCGAGTTCGTCTCGTACCTGGCCGATTTTTTCATTCACCTGCACTGAAAATCTGCTTTAGATCGGTCCACAAAATTGGCGAAAGTCTTGCATTGCCACTGCATATCCGCGAAAAGTTTACCAGGCGGCATACAGCTATGCTGATAATTTTATTGGCAAATAACTCTAATTGCGCAACATGACAACAATATGGGTCTCATTAGGTCATCCTGCAGGTACGCACGGCGCATGTCGTTTTGTGTTGAAATTGTCACTGCAGCGGACGAACCACTAGGGATGCTCAGAAGGTCCGTGCAGTATCGTGCAAATTCTGTTCTACAATAAAACTTGTAATTTAATGTACGAAAGGATTATGAAAATTATGAAACGTTTTTACTTGGATGAAATGTGCAGCTGATTAGCAAGCTGAAGTGGCAGTAGGCTGGTCACATATGCCGAAGTACCAATGGCCGATAGGGTACAAAAGTTTTCAGTGGAGCCCACGAACTGGCCAACGCAGCGGGGGAGACCCAGCAGCTCGCTGGACTGACGATCTGCGGCAAATTGCTAGCAGCGACTGAATGAGGATGCCCGAGGACAGAAAGGAAGTGGCGTGGCTTGAGGGAGGCCTATGTCCAGCAGTGGACGAGTAAAGGCTGATTGATTAATTGAAAGTACTGATATATGTGCAAGAAAACTGTGAAATCGTGACTTTGGGTGTATTGAGCTCGATATAGATAAAACAATAATTTGTATTGACGTGTTTCTGGAAAAAAAAAAAACAAATAGCTGTCGTAGCCTAGTGGGTAGAACAATGGACTCGGAAGCGGGAGACCCAGGTTCGATTCCCAGTGTGGGCATGTACCTATGACTTTTCTTTCTAAGTTATGTACATTTGTGAAGTTATAGTAGCAATACCACTCGCTAACGGTGAAGGAAAACATCGTGAGGAAACCTGGGTGTCTGAGCTATTCACATAGGTACCTCAGCGCTTGAAGTCGCCAATCCGCGGTGGGAACGCGTGGTGATTAAGCCCATACTCTCTCTCTGAGAGAAGGCCTGTGCCCTACAGTGGGACGTATATAGGCTGCTTATGAATGAATGAATGAATATATCGCTCTTCTAATGACTACGGCGTGGCGTCCGTCCATGTAAAATTTGTATCTTTCATACATCACAGCCTACGATAGACAATCATTCGTCGAATCCCGCAAGTTTGTCCCCACCATTGTAGAGTAAAAACTTCACGGTTTACGATGTATCAAAAACCTTCTGTACTTTCACGTAAAACTGTCACTGAAGAACATATAATGCGTAGTCAGACGTGCAAGCGGCCGGCTAAATGCACACGCATAGGCTTCCATACACCATCAGCAGTTTAGCGCAGGTATTTTCTCGGAACTGTGCCAGGAAATTCTCTAGACAAATAACCCCATTGTGGAAATATGCGCAGAGTCAGCAATCGATAGCATTGCGTGTCGAAATTGTGCGTAAACAAATGATAATTTTCTGAAACTAGCTCTGATGAAAGCAGAATTTTTGTGCTATCTTTCGTAACAATAAATTTATGCTATTTCATAATCTTTGATTAACCTTGTAAGTCATTAACGTTATTTGTATTTTATGTAATTTTATTCATTTACTTATTTATTTAATCATCTATTCATTCATTTATTTAATTATGTTATTATTGTTATGCACTGCACCCCAACCTATTATATTTGTGAGACGGACAGGCACTGGCTGAAAATCATTGCTTTGGGTGAATACCCTCAGCACATTGCTGAGCCAGCTGCCTTTTTCAGCAACAGGGACACACCGCAACTTACGTTAATATAAAGTGTTTTATTGTTTTCTTTCTTTTTCTACCTTTTATATTGTAATTTAATATTTTATGTTGTAACTTGTTAATGTATGTGTGTGTTTCTGTTGTTGAAATAAATGTTCTTCTTAATCTTCTTCTTCTTCTTCATTTCGGCGATTTTCTGAAACTAGATCATATTTTGCATCAGAAATCACAAAACAACGGTTATGCTTTCAATCATGTTAGGAGAATGTACGAAAATTAGCGACATTTTTCAAAATAAAACAAATGGTCGCCAAATTACATAAGTACAAAGATTGCATAATTTTGTTGGTTCTTTGTATTGGCTATGTGCGAAGTGACTGGTGGAACTGTCAAAACGATCCCCGCACGCTTTGGCAGAAATGTAAAACATTTCGGGAATGTAAAACGATCAATTTTAATTCTGCCGTTCTGAATTAGCGGACAATTCACTGATTATGAGCTCAAGAATGAAATGGGTCACCCCTTAATATAACATAAAACACATAGCATAACATAAACTCACGCCTGTAAAATAAAAATAATAATAAGATCATAAATATTATTTGAATATGCATAAGTATTAACACATTCAAATTGTCATGTAGTTTAGGTTTCAGAAGCTAAGTTACAGCTGGTATCTAAGCTTAACTGGGTCTGTAATGTACACATCAGCTTTCATCAAGATATGATCTGAGGCTACAATACAGAAGAGTACAATTAAAGAGAACTTGAAGGGCACACTATTTTTCAGTTGCATGGTTACCCAAGTAAATTATTTTGGCGGCATTTAATCTTAATTTTATTTATCTTCACAGTAAGTTCCTACTTAGACTGTTACTTTACTTTACTGGTGTTAAATGCTTTTCAAATTTTTTTCCTACCTCCAAGCTTTGTCTCTCGTCTTGGTTCGATAGCTCCCGCCACTCTACAAATAGAGACGGGTCAAAATTGTTATGTAAGTGAACGGCCTAATGTGCGTGCACCTTAATATGCACCGAGGCGGGCATGCACCGTGGCCCGTGTAATAACACCTTATGTAACGACTTTTCGAGCCGTTTCCCATAGGGTGGTTAACAATAACCAGCCGGTAGGCTCAGCGTTAATACACATACTCGTACAGTCGACAGCAAATCAACCTTTATTTTCCGAAAAGTCGCCCATAACGCAACGGAGTAGAGTGCTGTCGGCTGTTCCTTATTCCGCAAGGAGGAAAATGTACTCTAAAAATGATAAATGTATTTTTTCGCTTTTCCTATGCCCTGAAGCACTGTGAAATTATCCACTAACGATAAAAATTTAAAGTACGGTGAAATATTCTTTTTTTTACACTAGGAATTATAAGAAGAAACTTCAAAATTTCACATAATGTGAACGTGTAGAATTTAGGTCATTGAACATTAATATAAATTTCGTAAAAATGGCTACGTATTTTCACACACATATGCATATAATATTTATATATTTAGGCATGGTTGACCTAAATTAAAAAAAAATACAGGAAATTAAAATTAAAATTTTACTTTTGTTTGTACTAATAACAAACCATTGTATTTATAAACCATAACACTAGATATAACAAACAATGTAATAATAACAACTTAAAATACTCACTAACAAGCACTTGTCATATTCACTTGTCCAGAATACCCAGTTTTATGGTAACGAGACAGAAATTACAAACACGGAATTACACCCAGACTGGCCATTTATACTTATTAAGTACGGCAGCCTTATAGGGAATTGAACCCACGACCATTGTTTTGGTAGTCAATCGTATTATCATATTACATATCTAGACCAACGAGGCAGTCGATATATCTTAGCATAAGCATAAACTGCATGTACATAATACGTCCTGGAGGTTACATACCTTCTTTCAGACAAACTATGTATTTTTTAATAAAAATAAAGAAATAAAAATAAAATACATAAACTCAAGCCTGTATCCCGGAGGGGTAGGCAAAGACAAGGTACGAACTAGACAAACCTCTTCCGCTTCATGTAATAATAATAATAATAATTGGCTTTGGCCCGTGCCAACTTGTACCTCTGTTAAAAGAGTGAAAACTGAAAGAAAAACATAATAATAATAATAATAATAATAATAATAATAATAATAATAATAACTTCCACACAACACAATCACTTGACCCTGGTCCCAAACTAGGATACCCTAGCTGTGTTATGGTTGGTTACGGCAAGGACGTCACAAACATGAAAATACACCCAGACTGAGGCCATTTACGATGACAAATGTACGACGGCCCCCCGTGGGAATCGAACCCGCGATCTCTATCGTGGTAGTAAGCGCCTTAACGGCTAGTCCAACGAGGTAGTCACCATCAATATTCATTAGTCGCTGAATGCACGCACGCCGGTTTCGGGTGCGTGCTTACCTTTTTACTTACCCTTCGCTAATAACGTATGTCTGCCTGGGATAATATAAGACAATTCTTTATTGTACACCGGGAAATAACAATAAAATTGATACAGTACAATTGGCTTACTACTAATAGCAATTTCTTCCAGACAACCGACGATAGAGAAGGAGGAGGAAGGGTATGTATGTATGTATGTATGTATGTATGTATGTATGTATGTATGTATGACATAAACATTTACATGTATAGGTATAATAAATATAAAACACGCATAAATAAGTTACAATAAAGTTCTACAAGAGGGCACAGGTACCTAGGACGTCCATTACCAGCCACAAAATGTCCGCTCTTGTGATGTCTTATATCCATATGCCAGAAATCTAAAATATCTATCTATATAGCCCATCAAAGACGCCCACTGTTGGGCATAGGCCTCTTCACAGTCACGCACGCCAACCTCGCTGGTCACCTAGAAGTGAGTGGAGGCAACTCTTACTGTATGTACGAGTACTATGAGCCTTATTTTTCCTCCAATAACCGGGGATTATTAGAGGCGGCTTTCAAGCGTGTTAGTAACTCTTCAATGGAAAAAAGTGTTTTTCGGCGCATTATTACTCCTTGCCAAAGGTTCTCGCAAAGAGATTCAGCCAGTCATACTTGGTCAAAAAATATTTTGAACTCTACCCTGCAGCGTAGAAATTAGTCGTGCAAACTGAAGAAGATCCGAAGGCAAAACATAATGGCAACAAAACCTTGCAGAGTGGTCTTAACACAAGGAACACAAGGTGAAACGAAATTCCCATATCTATCTACAATAATCTGTAAAAAAAAATAGCCTACAACCCAACTGCTGAGCATTAACTACTAAGTAGGCGGGACCAACCTAGGTCCATTTTTTTGTGCATAGTAACATAGAGAAAAAAAAAATTATATTAGCATTAACTTTGTGTAAGAGCGTGTAGGGTTAATGTAGTATAAGCTATGTGTGAATGTGGAGTAGAGGAGCACAAAAGGGAAAATTAATTAAAAATTTTGGAAAAAAAATGGCACGGACCCCGCGTCTGTGAAAAGAAGATGTATTTAAAAAAAAAAAACCTAGGTCCATTGAGTTACATTGTTAAATTTGGGTCCCGCCTGCTTAGTAGTTAAACCCCAGCAGTCGGATTGTTGGTTATTTTTTACTTCAGTTTTTATCTTATTAGTGATATTTTAATTATTCTTGGATTTGTTTTGAATTCATATAGGCTACGACACTCGCGCAAGCATGACGAAACAATAGAGATCTCATTTGTCAAAATAATTACTAATTAATTTTAATAGAACAAATGTAATTTATTTGTTAGCTTCTTCTAGACTAGCCTCCAGTTTCTGGTATACTAACACGCTTTTAATCTACTGTTAACAGCTGTCAATTGACCAAAGTGCATACAAAAAAAAACCACTCACAGCTGTTAACAGTAGATCAACAGCTTGTTAGTGTACGAGAAACCGAAGGATAATCTATTAATTCTTAAACTTACAACTGTGACGTTTAGTAAGTAAACATTTTGGGTCTTATTTATAAAAACACGATTTCTCCAAAATTCAGAAACTGCTTAAATTAAATTAAATTAAATTAAATTGATTGGGTATATCCTTTTACAGACTATTTAGCTAAAAACATCTGAGGTGGAACATGCGGAATCGTGTTTTTTATAAATAAGTCTGTCTGTTTTTATAATAAATATTTTTTTTAAATTCCGCTACAAAGTTGACTTCTTAACAAAAGAGCTATTGCAGTAGGTATGACAAAATTCGCATTCAATCCAATCAAGTAAAGCACAGCACGCGTTGTTAAGTTTGTTAATTTAAAAACTACACCGGAGCCAATTAAAATTGATTGTCATGGATCTCTGAAATTCAGCGGTTGTTCTTCGGGTAGCGGCTGTTGTTCGGGAAACGATGAAAGAGTTGCGTTTCAATATTTTTTGTTACTTTTTTTCCTGGTACACAATGAAAACATCGACTGCCTCCTTGGCATAGCGGTATCACGTCTGATTACCATGCAAATCGTGGGTTCGATTCTCACTGGAAGCCGCCGGAAATTTGTACAAATGGCCTCAGTCTGGGTTTGTGATGTCCTTGCCTGGTTACTATAGCACAGGGTATCTTAGATTGGGACCAGGACAAATGATTGTGTTGTGTGGAGGTTATAATTATCTAATCGAAATCCATCTTATCTTATCTTCATTTTGTGATGGCCTCGCTACTTTCCCCCTTTTTCTCCTGTTAAGTGCTCATTCTATAGGCTCCTATTTAATATTTAAGATTCCTATGTAGGAGTTATTTCTGTTTGTAATTCTTCATTCACAAAAATCAAAATTTGTTGCGAATGAAAAAAGCCAACCAATTAAAAAAAAAAATGTTATATTTTCCATTTTTAGGGTTCCGGACCTCAAAAGGAAAAAACCCTTATAGGATCACTTTGTTGTCCGTCCGTCCGTCCGTCTGTTCATTCGTCTGTCTGTCATGACCCTTTATCTCAGGAATGCTTAGAGTTATCCAGTTGAAATTAAAACCATATACTCAATACTACTGACCCTTGAAGCTGTGAAAAAATCAAACTTGTAAGTTGACAGAAAAAAAAGATACGGCCGTTTAGGGCATAAATTATGTATATTTCGACACTCAAGGGAATCAAAATGTATTGGGTACTTTCCGTTGACGTTGAACTATGAAATTTGGTAAGTAATATCACCTTATGCTATAAGTACAGGGACAAATCTAAAATACATTTGTAAATAAATTATAAAAAAATCGTCTTTAAAGTTCGGGAAAAGCTCGGAAAAAAACTGCGAGACTCGATACCAGAACTGTTTAAAATATGTAAGTACCTACTGTACGGAACCCTCGTAGTTGAGACGGAAATCAAATTCAAATTTAAATTTTTGACATTGGAAATGTCTTTTCGTTCGCTCCAGTATAGGCTTCGATTTGACGAAAAAGTGCGATGCCCTTATATCTCGAAGAGTTGTGAAGATATGATATTAAGAAAAGACGCGTATTTATGAGAGCTGTAATGCAAAAAGAATTATTCGAGAAAGTCAAAAACAAAAAAGTTATGACCGCAATAGTAAAAAAAAATTCAATTTTTTCCGAATTTTTGATTTGGCCCTCGATATTTTGGAAATGAAGAATGATATCAAAAATTAGAGAAAAACTTCTCTGGCAAATTTAGTTAGCTACAATATGAGCCTAAAACAAAGACGATCGGGTTTAGGGTTTGCCCTGTAGCCTAACCTTTTTGAAAAAAGTCAGAACGACATTTTTCACATGACATTTATGTCTCGATTCATTTCTAATGTACTCGATAGTCATGTGTGGCACGAAATCAAAATTACACACAAACTGTGACTTATTGAACGTAACAAGTAAAACTAGGTGTCCATTTCAAAATCTAGATCATTTTGGAGAAAAAATGGACAAAAAAAGTTGGATTTTTCTAATATCTTCCTTAATTAACAGAGTTTACATTTTATTCTAAAACCTAGTATACTAATGCATTGATCTTGCTTTAATTTTTGGCATTTTTTGAACCGCGTTTCTGGCAAGCTTAAGCAAGATGAAGATGGTCTCAATGTCTGCTGCCCGACCCCACAGTAGTATGCCAAAGGACATAATACTATGGAAGTAACTAAAATAAACAAGTCTAGCAGTTGCGCCGTCATTTAATTCCCGGATTCTTTTGACTGTACAATTGCACATGCTGCAGAACTAAGCCTATTTGCCAATTTGTCTATATGAGGACCCTATAGAAGCTTTGCATCAATTGTGATACCTAGTAATACAGTTTCTTCTACAAGGTCTAGTTTGTCATTCCCCAATATAAGGTTGCTAACAACTATTTAAAAAAATCTAGGATTAAGCTGCCTCTGGAGGGCATAGGCCTTTCTCTCAAAGAGAGTATGTGTGTTAACTACCGCACATGCCCGCCGCGGAATGGGGATTTCAAGCGCTGAGGTTGAATCCAGCTGGAATCGAACCCAGCTGTGAATTCCCGAATGTGAAGCAAGCGCTCTCTATGATCTGTCAGCAATATTACAATGAAAACATATAAACTCCTGAACTAATTTGTGTGAAACTTAGTCCTGTTAATTTTAAACTGATTTTTTTGTGAACTAAGTGGAAGGGAAGTATGACAATTAAAATAAAATATAGATAGCCTTCACTTCACAATAGGTAATAGAGTGCGTAGTAGATCACTGTTTGCTGCAACTTTTCATTTCCGTCTTCTAGTACTTTTGTTCGATAAACACGCTTTATTTGTATGATGCTTTTATTACAGAATAAACTAAACCTTTCTAGGAAATGATGACTTATATGATGATTATAAGTACTCAGTAAAGTTAGAAACAAACAGAGTTCAATTGTCAAATGTAATAAATGTCAATATTATGTAGTTACCTTCATTGTATTGTTACAGCAGCGCATCGGGCGTCGTGGGTTCGAATTCCGGATTGTACTAATGATGTGGTTTTCTAAGTTACGTACATTTGTGCAGTTGTTTTAGCAATACCACTCGCTAACTGTAAGGGAAAACTACGTGAGGAAACCCGAGTGTCTTAGGGGGATTCACATACCTTAGCGCTTGAAATCGACCATCCGCCTTGGGCACGCCTAGGGCCGCGTTTCATGTAACTACAATTCATGCTTTACTATGACAATTTAATCTACAAGTTGATTAACCCTCAGATTAATAAGTAGGAAGCCTCTGCTACGCGATGCACATCGAATTGTCATAATAAACTACGAATTGTAGTTTTATGAAACGCGGGCCTGGTGATTTTGAACCCATATTCTCTGTCCGAGAGAAGGCCTGTGCCCTGAGCAGGACGTATGTAGTCGGCTTGTTACAATCAATTGTGTAATTGAATCAAAGCTTGGATTAGCCGTGAATTTTTTCCAAGTTTACTTACTGTGATTAAGAGAGTTAAGATAAGAAGGCCTTCTTAGCGACAGTTATGTTTGCGATTTGGAAACATAGGCTATGTTTCCACTCCACGCATCTACTAGACGCACTATCACGCGCAAATGACGTCAATTCTCTTATCTGTAAATATTTTACAATTTTTGACGTTTCGGTGCCTTTGCAAGTCCCGTGGTCTCGGTAAACTGAGGTGACAGGCGTCTTTTTGAAAGCGTCCACTGTTCGTTTACTACTCTCGGCAAAATTAAAAAAAAATTGTTAAGTTACGTTCCAAAATTATTTGGCCAATTTTTTAATTAAATTTTGAAAAACAATTAATTTAATTTAACAATTATTTTATGTCTAGTGCTCGTGTTAACCTTAGAAAATATTAGGAGGAAAATCACCTTAAAATAAATAGGTTTGACATAAATAATGCTACTACGCACGCTCTGCAAAATTGTTACGTCTGCAATAAAAGAAACCTCCTTAATAAAATATCGCGCGACGACCAAATAATTTAATTCTCTATTAAGTACCTAATAAACCAAACAGTTAACGGGGCTCATCTCGATTGTCTATTATTGGGTAAACATAATTATCTTAACCTCCGCAGTCCTCACCTTGAAAATAACAATAGATTTCTATTGTTAATTGTATAAATATATAACTTTGTATATATGTATTTATGAGTATCACGCACGAGTCGGGTTCAAGTCTCGGCAAGGGTGGAATTTCTAGCCTCTGAATAGGTTTTTTAAAATTGTCCTCAGCACGGGTTAGTGCAACAAAAAGAATATAAACAAATTCATTTCTAAGTTAATTAAACAACATTTTTATTTAAAAGAACCAATTTTAAAGTTGATTTTACTATGGCCCTTAAAATTAAAGTGCAAACCATTTAGTTTCAAGGTCATAACTTATAGTTGGAGACCTCATACATACATAAACTCACGCCTGTATCCCAGAGGGGTATGCCACGATGCTGACAGATCACTTTCGCTTCCTCAAGATTCATTCATCGTTGCACGCACGCCGGTTCCGGGTACTTTTTATCTTGCCCTTTGCTAATACATCCCCTATTTGGTCGACGTATGTCCGCCTGGGTCGCCCCTTACCGGCCCTTCCACCCACATTCGCTCGATATATTTGTTTCGTCAATCTTTCTTCCTTCATACCCTCCACATGTCCAAACCAATGCAACATTCCTTTCTCAATTCTAGTCACTACATCCTCTTTCAGTTCACAACGATCTCTAATCAAACTTTTGCGTATCCTGTCATTCAAAGTAACACCAAACATACCTACTTCTCAAGGACCTCATTTCCACTGCATTAATCCTACTTTCTTGCTTCTTTTGCCATACCCAATTCTCGCTAGCATACATAAGTGTTGGGACCAGCACTTCTCTATGGATAGTCAATCTAGCTCTTTTGGAGATGTTTTGGCCACTCACAAAAGATTGCAAGGCGCCGATTACGCAATTTACCACTTTTACTACTCTTTCTATATCACCTTCACACTTTCCATCCCTGGTAAAGAGGCTCCCTAAATAGACAAATTCTTTCACTTTTTCCACTCTTTCACCTCTAATCCTTCTTGCGCTCCGTCATTTCATCATCTTTTTCGAACATCATTACTATTGTCTTACTCACATTAATGTTCATTCCTTTCCTTTTAAAGATCGAAACCTCGATTTTCAAGCTCATATAAATATACCCTCTGTTATCACTTTATATTCCTTTTATAATTTTCCTTTCAAAAACAGATGTTTGCGCACCATGTGCCGAAATAAATATTGAATTTATCTAACATCTGTATAAACGTTAGCGGTCTTATTTGTAAAAACTCGATTCCTTAAAACACTCCAAAAACGCCGATTAAAATAGTCTGTGGTGGAGATTTTATAGGGAAAATATGTAGCCACAGATTAAATAAACGGAGTTTTAGATTGGTTTTAGAGGAATGGTGTTTTTATAAGGCCGTAAAATTTTAAGTGGCACTGAGCTTCAAATACATGTTTCAGCATCATAGAAGCGAATGCAAACAAAATCAAAGCCGGGCATTTTATTTGTACGGAATCGTATGAGTATAAAGTTTGCAATTTATGCGTTTCCAATACATGCACTCAGCGATTTCTTTGCTCAGCATCGACTGCGATACAAATAAAAACCTCGAGAAATATACTTTAATATGTTTTAAGAATTTGATTTAGTAGTATCATGACTGAAACAGTGCTTCAGGTTTTCTCCTCGGCCATTCCTCAGAGCCTAAAGACAATGGTCTTCAACCAGTGCGTCTTGCCAGTTATGACCTACCGAGCTGAAACGTGGACGCTAACGGCAGGACTAGTCCACCGATTCAACGTCGCTCAGCGTACGGAACGAGCTATGCTCGAAGTCTCTTTGATGGATAACATCAGAAATGAGACAATTCGCCAAAGTACTAAGGTGACTGACATAGCGTATAAGATTAACAAGCTGAAGTGGCAGTAGGCTGGTCACATATGTCGAAGAACCGATGGTCGATGGGGAGCCTCCCCAAGCCTATGTTCAGCAGTGGACGAGTACGGGCGGATTGATTGGTAGATTAATGACTAAAACACAACCCTGTAGGTCAATTTTCTGCTCTACATGTGGACCAATTCAATGCCCGTCATTGCAGTGTGACTCAGTCAGTCTCCAATGTGCAAAGTTACACTAAGTGAGTTGACTTTAGGTGACCCAAGCGATGTAGAGGAAATCTGTCTTTCTGTTTTTTCTTTTCACTCTTACTAAAACAAACATTTTCTAGTAGATCTACACCAGCCTCAGCTATTTCCGCCGATGTTCGTACGAATGAAAGATAAGAAAGACACGGAACGCCACTGAAATTAAGTGAAAAATTGGACGAAAATTGTTTTACTTAAAGCTAGTAGTAGTAGATTAACTGAAAATCAAAAACAACAAAGTTTTTAGGTATAATATGATGAGTTGTTTTTCTTAATTTTACTTATATATTTAAATAAATGACTTAGATATGTGTGCTACATGGTTATTTCAAGATAACTTTGTCATCTTTTTAATCGAGGGTTTTCGATTATAATGTTTTTCAGAGACAACGATGTTTTCAGCAATATTGTCAAGATTTACATTTACGATATACTAAATAGCTCAATCGGCTGTTAAAAGCGCCTTAACTGGAGTCTATTGCTTGCAGAGGGAATATTTAAAAGATGTACAAGATTGAGTTTCCAGTTTTCCACTGACCTTTATAATATAGCTGTTTTTTTAGGATTGCCGAGAATGATGAAAATTAAAGACTGCTGCGTACCTAGAAAAACCTATGTATGTACCTATGATGCGGTGTCACAAAACCGAGATTTACAAACATATGGCGAACAACCTCTTGACCTGAACAATCAATACACACAGTGTACTTATTGCATGTTTTGAAATGATTAAGGTTGAATGCAGAGATACCTAGCGGTGAAACCGATCTGTTTTACAAGCGACACGTGTCTAATAACGGACTTTACATACAGAATTATTAAGATTAGAAGCAAGAAAATGTAGAGCTAATATTCCATAATATTTTCAGCCTCCTTAAATTTTATGATTTTCGAGTAACTGTTGCGAAGTTACGAACAGCACTAGATACTTTCGTATAAGAGAGGCGAGTTTAAACTTTTATGATTTCGCTTTTACAAAAACGAAAACAAGTATGAAATTTTATTTACGTACCTATTCGATAAATTACAGTTTTGTCTTTGTCACTGTAATATATTTAATCTATATAATATTATTATCAACTAAGAAGATTGAAACCTTTGAAATCGGTTTGAAAGTCTTCATTCTGTCACAACGTGGAAAGGGAAGAATGATAGAAGAGAATACATGGAAAACGATTTACTCAATCGTAGGTAATTAAATTCAAGTTATAGAGACCTTTTTAAAAGTACAAAATAGTAGACTATTGTATAGTTTTATAAAAGGTCTACCAGTTGTGGATATTTATTTTCATTATTCCTTGCAGGAAAAAAGAGACAAAATAATATTTCCCCCTCGGAACCACATTGTTTAACAATGTTAGTCTGATCTCTGTTCAGTCGGTGTCCGATTTTGAGGACCAAGTCATATGCCTCGATCTACCTGACACCGGTCTCCCTTTACATATGCAAGCGTTTTGGTTTTCTCAGCGTTTCCATGCAAGTTGAGAAATAGATCTTAGCTATGACGTAATCTGTGTTAATTTTATTTCTTTTTCGTAGTCCTTTCTATTTTATCTATCCACCTAGGCACAGATTTCCTTGAGCCAATTCGTCGTGGGTGTTATTTAGACCCCTTATCATTTGAGTTGCAAACTGTTCAAGGTAAAATATCGCTTGCTCTGTGCTCGATGTGAAGCGTCTACAAAATAGTGTCACTCACGATTGTAGCATTTAAAGTTGAATCTATTTTCGTTTATCTTGAACGATCGAATATGTATTCTCAACACGGCCAATTTCCACAACTACTTGGGTGTTTGTTGATAGAATTCTCTTTAGGTTGATGTTTGAAATTATAATTCCAAATTCCGCGCAAATAACATCTTTGTTGTTTCTCAAACATGTCCGTTATCTGGGTAGGTAGCTACTCGGTAAAAGTAGGTACTTGTTTACAAGGAAAAATTACTTAGAAACTGACAATACCCAAATAGTATATGACTTTATTTGAGTCACAGACCGAGCGGTGGTCATGCGTGCATACGCATGCACATTCAGTCCAAAGAGTCGGATTTTTTTCTATGTTCATACCTAGGTGAGGATTGTGCTATATTCGATGAACTCAATATTTCTATTCTAATTAATTATACAATACTACTCTAGTTTTGGCTCTTGGTTGGAAGTGGAAATTGTCCAAGGTGCCCATACGGTACGAAAAGCAAGAACAAAGGGAACAATGCAGTCTGTAGCCAAATAATTCTGTTAATGCATTTTAGTACAATAATAACTGCATGAACGCGTATCAAACCTTCTAGGCGTTAATTGCATGACAAAACACGCAAACACTCTGTATTGTACCGGCGCGTAAAGGTCGATGTGCTGTCGACTGTACTAAAATGCATTAAAAGAATCCCGTTCTGCCTTCCAAACGGGACAAAAAAAACCGTCCAATATCCCCGAACGCGAGCCCCCCAGACCGTCGCGTCTCCGACTATAGAGTAACTAAAGTCTCAATAATTGTTATCAGGTTGAACGCGCGCTGGCGCCGCCGACGGTGGTGTGGCGGTTGGCCGCTGGCGCACTCTCGGCACAAACGCTCGCCGACGCCCGAGTGCGATGCGCGCCCGCCGCGCACGCGAACCATGCTTAATATGAAGCTGAAGGAGCGCCTCGCGCTGGCCCTCAGCGCCTGCGTCGTCCTCTTCACCCTTATGCTGGTGGTGGACCTCCAGATGGACTACGGTATCTCCGGCCACCGGGTCCAGCCCCTCCACGGCAGGGTCAAGATCGGCGATGAGGACGACCGGGGGCGCAGCGCGTACATCGAGTTCAGGAAGCGCTTCTTGCAGAAAAGGTGGGTTCAGTGATTTCTTTTTTTATGGCAGTGATTTTTTTGTGTGTTACCAAAACAAATACAGTGATGTTTTTTTATTGCAGTATTTTTGGAATGTTTAATCAAAAAGTTTTAAATTTAATTTCAGTGATTAGTTAGAATTTCTGTATTTTTTTGGCACAGAAAAAACATCGAATTTTGTTACTGTTCTGAAGACATTGTTTCCAGTACTCTGTCTAATTTGAGGAACTAGGTGAGGACATTGAACGCTATTCACCTAAATAAATTTTCTTATCTATCAACGCAAGTGTTGAAGCAATGACCCAAGATAACCGCCCCATATTAAGGACAGAAACAATCTATAGATATATTATATTCAGAGTAAGCAGAGACACTATCAGGTTTATACATAACTTAAGCTACCTATCGTCTCTATTTTCATGCCTATTCTGAAACCATAGTATTTTTTCACTATAGCGATTGTGTTAAGCGACACCATATCAAACTTTACATTTGACGATGCATGTCATGCGCATTTACAGTAATTTCTAGGAATCTTATCGATAATCAATCAACCAATCATTAAATCCGTTAGACCAGTGCGATAACAAGGTATATTTATGTTGGTCCGTGCGTATGCGTATGTGTGTGAGTTAATCGAACATGTAAAATTATTTGTGTATGTTGTGTTGTCCTGGCTGATAGTAAAACCGCTTCCTAAATCGCTTCGCACATCCCGGGATGTATAACTTTAAGTTATCTTAAAGTATCATACACACAACTTATGATAATCTTAATAATAAATATCTTTCCCTTAAATCCAATTGATATACGTCTCACTTTTCAGCTGCTAAGGTGTTGAATGTATATTTTCGTATCCGTCTGTATCTTAAGTTACGAAGATGTAAAAATATACATTATAACTGTTGTGTGGTCTCCTGACGATTTCTGTGGAAAGATGTAATGAGATGTATCCTGCTATAATATACATCTTTACATTATAGCTGCCGTGTGTGAAGTCCCAGATGTGAAGGCGTAACAGATCTAATGCTTACACTTGAGAGGTATCTGTGATTGTTTATTTTCAGTCACCGTTGTCTTTCATTTAGGTATATGCATCACTATGCATCTGTTTTAAAGTAGACCTTTTTAAAGTTAAGGTTCCCTCACCTTAAAAGAGATACGCCACGCGGCGATTCCTATACACATTGTATTTTGTTTGTAATTTACAAATGACATCGCAATTAAACTTTAATATTTTCTAATATTTTAAAAGGATGCAAATCGAATTTTGAGCAAGTCATTAGGTTGTTAAATTAAAAAGTGCGAGTCGGACTCGAGCACGAAGTGTTCCGTACCATTATCTATACAACATTTGAATATTTCAAGCGTCTACCTGTTGCCGTTATTAATATAGAGCAAAAAAATCACGTTTGTTGTATGGGACTTAAATATTTATTTTATTCTGTTTTTAGTATTTGTTGTTATAGCGGCAACATAAACATCATCTGTGAAAATTTTAACTATCTAGCTATCACGGTTCATGGGATGCAGTATGACAGTGGAGTCTTAGTAATAGGGTCACCCTCACCCTTTGGGTACGGAACCCTAAAAACCATCAAACGGTTTGATAGAACGACGCCCACTGTAGAACTTTGTTACTTTTATCATTTTTCAAGATAATCTATAGCACCAACAAATCTATAGCATCTATGCCAACTATTACAAATCTTCATAATTGAATCGTGTGATTTTAAAACAACACAAGTCACATGTGTTTTTAAAATAACACTTGCCCATTTTTTTTTAATTAAATTATTTACACCTACCTATTGATTTACATTAGAAAAAAGAATTGTAGTTTATTCATACAGAAATCAATATAATATGCTAAAATATTGCTGTTGTAGATATTAGTATTTGAATAAAACAGTTTTTTCTATTTCCTGCAAAGTTGTAATGAAAGGACATGTGTCGTTTTAAAATCACACGATTCAATTGAGATCGCACTTTGCTTAAAATAGCATAAAACCAACCATTAATAAACGCTTCATGGGTTTCTTTAGTCGCACAAAGTTCACGTTTACTGTCTCCAATGCTTCGAATGCGTGGATTGCCACCAATTTGTACAGTCAAGAACAAAATACGTTAATTAAAGTGGGCATGTTACGCGATCTAATGTATGAAGATTTGCTAAACTTGTCATTGCGCTACCGATTGTATCGAAATGAAATAAAAGTATTAAAGAGCGATAGTGGGCATCATGCTATCTAACCTGCCAAACGGTACGTTCGTATGGGGATTTTCCTTTGAGGCACCCCCTTAATAGCTTGAAGAATTAAATCTTGAAGGAAGACCTACTAACCAGTCCTACCAGACTAGTCTAACTCAGATAACAGTTGTCTCACTGTTTTCAAATATTTTTTTTACTTAAATTATGCTTTAGGTAATTGTCCATGTTCATTACATAATCCACTTGTACAATGTGTTATTGGAATAAAGGAAACCATTTTTTCAGTACCAATAATTAAAGCAGTGGCAATAACGTCAATTTCTGTTACATGGAAATCAGAAATCAAAAATTTGTTTCAACGTAAAGAATTGCGGTGGTAGCTTAGTGGGTAGAACATCGGAATCGGAAGCGAGAGACCCAAGTTCGATCCCCAGTGCGGGCATGTACCTATGACTTGGTTTTTTAAGTTATATACATTTGTGAAGTTATAGTAGCAATACCACTCGCTAACCGTGAAGGAAAACATCGTGAGGAAACCTGAGTGTCTGAGCTATTCACATAACTCAGCGCTTGAAATCGCCAACCCGCGGTGAACACGCGTGGTGATTAAGCCCATATTCTCTCCCTGAGAGAAAGCCTGTGCCCTACAGTGGGTTGTATATAGGCTAAAAAACAAAAAGAGAAGAATTTAAATTCTGTTTGTTGAATGTCAATATACAATCACTGTTATCCGCAGTTTTGAGGTCGAGTTGTAGTCGAGAAAAAGACAGAGAAAAAAATTCACAGACTTCATGCTTCACACGACTAATGTGCTCAACATTGGAAATGAATCGAGTCATAAATGTGATGTGAAAAATGTCGTTCTGACTTTTTGAATTTTTTTAAAAAGGTTAGGCTACAGGGCAAACCCTTAACCCGATCGTCTTTGTTTCATGCTCAAATTGTAGCTTACTAAATTGTTCAGAGGAGATTTTCTCAAGGTTTTTGATACTATTCTTCGTTTCCAAAATATCGAGCGCCAAAATCAAAAATTCGGAAAACATTTTTTTTTTGGTATGTCTGCCATTACTTTTTTCGTTTTTGATTTTCTCGAATAATTTTTTTTGCACCTGATAGCTCGTGAATATACGTCCTTTGAGCCTTTTTTTGAATATCATATGTCTTTTTCGTGAAATCGGACCCTACATTGGAGCGAACGAAAATATACTTCCAATGTCAAAACTCCACTCTGACCTCCAATTTTGAAATTGACTTTTTCACACCTGCTATTCAGAAAAGATCCCTTGATTTCATCAAATGAGAGATCAAAGTTGTACTTTTCTTCCCTGATATTCTAGTTTTTTTTTATTGCCCTCAGCATGATCCGTGTGCAGATTTTCACAAAATGTAATTCCAATTCGATTTTTATTTTGTTGCAATCGATCATAAACTTCTTTCGATATCTTAATTGTGTTTGATTAAAATTTTCCTTATAGCAGGTGTGAAAAGCAGTATGTGTCACTCGGTAGCAAAATTATTTCCGTCTTGGGCGTAAACACTTGAATCCCTCGCTACCGCCCAATATACCGCACAATATTCAATATACCGCCCTCGCCGTAAATATATCATTTTGCTCCCTTGAGACACAATCTACTATTGCTTGTCGGTAGTGGTATGAAGATTTGCAAAAGCTGTCATTGTGCTGCCGATTGTACACAATGAAATGATATAAAACTAGCAAAGTACGATAGTGCGCATCAAGCTATCAAACCGTTTTATTAGATAGGTAATGAAGAAATGCTTTTCAGGTTTTACGTTATCTCAATAACACCTTGTGTAGGTACGTTACTGCAGAGCACAGGCACAGTACAAATACAGGCCTTCTGTCAGAGATACATCCCAACGCGTGCTCACTGAGTGGATTTATGATTTCAAGCGATGTGACCTTAGACATTCCTTATTCCTCACAATGTTTTCTTTTACAGTTAGCGAGTGTTGTTCATACTACGAATACTGTCCCTTAATACTTTATTAGGCAAACATGTGTATTGACGTAGGTGGCTAATTAATAAGTACCTAAGGGCGCTTATACGCGAGCTACACGTGTGCCAACTGCAACCGTCGACACTCGTCGATGGCAGGCGTTGACGTATGCCGGCGGCTGCCGTCAATGCGCCGACGACGGCTGCATGTTGGCACACGTGCCATCCGTGTTAAGTGCCCTAAGGCTGATCTGTTCCTAGGCACAGACGAGGTGTGTCAGTGTCATATTTAGAAAATAATCCGATTAGGACTGGATTAAAGTAGTA
The DNA here is from genome assembly GCA_963969515.1 of Yponomeuta evonymella. Lineage (NCBI taxonomy): Eukaryota > Metazoa > Arthropoda > Insecta > Lepidoptera > Yponomeutidae > Yponomeuta > Yponomeuta evonymella. Next base: position 6,908,127 of record OZ018354.1, read on the forward strand.
GGAACTTAAATTGTTATCGTCATAAAATTGCTAACGACATAACATGTAATGACAGCTGGGTCGCCAAGGGAACTTAAAGAATATCTGAGCAATATATTGGATCCACTTACGCACATAATTAGTCAACTTCGCGTCTATCAAACAAACAAGTGAGGAATTTACTCCGCACTTGAATTGTAGAAGTGCAAACAAATCAAATGCCGGTTTTGGAATAATAGCAACAGTTGGCGCGTACATCCATAGAATAAAGAGAGCACAAGAATAGCGTAGCCTGTTGTAAACACGAATTTATTAGCTTCTCTTGTATGTGACTGAAAAACTTCGTCGCCTAATAAGTGATCAACAAGTATACATATATTCTCTTTCTCTGAGAGAAGGCCCGTGCCCTACAGTGGGAAGTACATAGGCCGCTTATCATAAGCATACATATCAACCCTTCCTTCCTGAAAGAGCGCTTTAATTTTCTTCACTGCTCTCACATCCAGGCGTGCAACCACCGTTGTGGGCACGATGGGCATGCGGACAACCCTAATAGAAGACTATCGAACCGATTAAGACCCGACTAAGATTTTCGGATGGTCAAAATCGGTTCAGTAGCTTAGACTCTGAATGTGACATTGTGATGTACAAACAAAAACACATTTACTTTTGTAATTTTCGTGAGCGAACTAACATTGTACAGGTTTATTATTTACTAGTGTTGGCCATTTGTTGCCTATTTGTGTTAATCTGTTAATCTTAGTAAATAAATAGATAAATATATAAATGTATAAATAGATAAAAAGTAAATAGATATATAGATAGACAGATAAATAAATTGATAAAAAAATAAGTTTCCTGATTTGTAAGATTTCAGAGAGTTATCCTGTCAGGGAAGAGACCTATGTCCAGCAGTGGGCTTTATTAATGAGCTGGATAGATACATAAATAAAAAGAATATTTCAGTGGAAAAGAAGAAGCTAGGAAACTTCGCGTCACACAATATGATTACTTCACCGATGAATGATACAACGGTTCTTCTGAAGCGATTTTTCTGTTTTTGATGCCCCTGATTTATTATTGAATCGGACAATGCCATTTGATGCAATTGCGGACGGTTAACTGAAGAAGCCATGTGTCTATATCGGACGGTCAACGGGACTTATCGACGTCCATATTTCACATTCAGTATTGATGGTTAAAGTACACTACACAATCGCGTGATAACATAATCTTATCTTATTCGCCTTCAGCTAATAATATTGCATAATATTGCACAAAAATTGTATTTAGAGGCGGCTAGAAACTAATTTAATTATGTTACAATGTAAAACAGTTGTCTCAAGTCGCGTGTTTAACTCCTGTAAAATCTTATGTCATTTTATGTACATTTTATTAGTCAAGCTCTGATCAATATTGGTTACAATACAACTTAGTAGTACCTAATCGTAGTAAATAATCATCATCAGCCATTTTACGCCCACTGCAGGCATAGGTTATATTGTGACATAGGCCTCCCTCATGGTTTTCGAAGCTTCCCGGTATTGCGCCGCCCGCATCCAGCGATTACCTGCCACCGTAACCAGGTCGTCAGACCATCTGGTGGGGGGCCTGCCCACGCTGCGTCACCCGGTCCGCGGTCGCCAGGTCAGAACTTTTCCGCCCCAACGGCCATCAGTTCTCTGAACTATGTGCCCCGCCCACTCTTACTTCAACTGAGCAATTCTTCGAGCTGTATTAGTTACTCGGGTTCCAAGGAGGATCTCCTCATTTCTGATTCGATCACGTAGTGAAACTGATTGGACAAGTGATTGTGTTTTGTATTGTTTATCACTCAGCATTGAAATTGCGACTAGATCCTACAATTATACATAAATCGGTGCGAGTCGGACAAGCCCCAAGGGTTTTGAACTAACGATTACAATTTTTTTTGCTGTCGAAAAGTATGTTCTCCCAACTGCAAAGTTAACTTGGTAATCTTATTTTTCTAAAGATATACTTAATACAAAATAATTACTTTTGAAATTTTTCTTTGAATGAATGTCCTTGATTCTTTCCAAATTTTAAAACTTCTGGGTCAACGGCAGGTAAACAGAGATTTTCATGAGCGATCACGTATCAAAACCGTAAGAAGCAGTTTTTGTCAGTTTTAGTTTTATTGAAAACTAGCTGTGCCCGCGACTCCGTTCGCGTACATTTCGATTTTTACGAAGCAGCATTTGTATGGGGGCCACGTCTTATCATAACTGGAGCTAGAATTTAAATAGCCTATCCTGTGTCCCAGATGTCTATATGTTTTTATACCAAATTTCATCAAATTCGGATAATTGGTTTAAGAGTTATGGAGGAACATACATACATACACACATACAGAAAAAAAATCTAAAAATCGTGAAATTAGTTTCAGTATCATATATTGAGCCTATAAACACAATATCTCTGAAAACAAAATAACTTACTCCATGACCGACCCTTACAGATTTATTATTAGTATAGATTGAAATTGCAAAATGTTTATTCAGATACCACAACACACATAAAATGTTACAAATAATAAAATGGAAAACCAGTTGCAATTTTAATTGTTACGAGTAGTTGTCACAACAATTTTGTTTAGGTTTACGGGTTTTGAAATGTTTGACAAAAATGTTCATATCTTTTTGTTGATTTGATTTTTCATATTACGGAGTGAACATTGACATAAGTATTTGATACTAATTTCAATTAATTCTGACAGACGGATGAACGGACGGACAGACAAACTAAGTGATGTAAGGATTCCGGTTTTTTTCCTCATGAGGTACGAAACCCAAAAACAGATTTATTAAGCAAGCAAGATGGCATAGCAGTGTCTTCTTTCAGAGAAAGTCTGGGGAAGGCAATATATTGTGGATTATAGGAGTATGTATGAACTATTTAGAGAAGTAAGTAGCATTTTATGCTTAAAGATAAGTAACAAATAAATGTATCCCTAAGCTTTGCATTATCAAGCCTTAAGTGAGGCAATAAAAATACAAAAAATAAAATGTAGAGCTAATTTAAACGGACAGCTTTGTAAACACTTTTATAAGTATTTAGTCACAAGCTAAAATTACGCCTTATTTGAGCTGTAATTTACATTCTACATTACGGCTCAGACCGCCGATTTTTGAATCACGAGTGAGAATACCATTGCAGAATGGAAATACTCCTGTGTATTTCTTCTTTAACCAACTGCGGCGAAGCCCAAAAGAAGGTAAATGTGTTTGGCTCGCGTGTATGTACCGTATGTAGGTATGTACCGTATGTAAGTTTGTCCGATCCTATGTTCCCTCATAACTCCTTAACCAATGGATAGAATGGATAGATTTGACGAATAATATCTCCATCGATTAGTCGTGTTTGCGCAAGTGTCAGCACAATGCCAACAAAAAAAAATCACTAAGAAGACAAAAATAAAAAACTGAAAAGACAAAAATTAAAAGTGACTAACAACCCGACTGCTCAGCATTAACTACTAAGCAGGTGGGACCCAAATTTAATAATGTAACTCATTGCGAGGAACCTAGGTTGGTCCCGCCTGCTTAGTAGTTAATGTTCAGCAGTCGGGTTGCTGGTTATTTTTTATTTCAGTTTTTTGAAAAATCTTAAGAGACAAAACCACGGCGGTCTAAAACTTTTGCATTGGTTTGTTGGAAAAACATTACTTTACCCTTGCATGCAAGAAATGAAATGTTCATCCACCGATTTCGCTCACTTTTAGAAACATTATATAATAGGCACAACACTGAGTGAGATGTTAAATATTTATACTAACGATGATATCACAATGTAACTAATATGGCATGATAAGTTTACACCAACTTGACATGTTCTGTGAGTTACATTAATTCTAAATACTTGACCAAACTGACTGAGTTGAGGTTAGTGCACTGTCAAAAGCACTAAGTATATAATTGTATTAAATACACAATTAATTCATCAATTGAAATAATAATACTCATCAAAGTGTTAAAAAAAATGAGTATGGATAATGTTTTTATGACTGCGTACATAAACTTTCGAATTATAGGATAACATACGGTAATATTTATTTAGTTGTCTCATCCTGTTGTCTATGACTATGCCGGAAGACTAACGTTTAATTAATGAGACTGCAGATTGCAATTCTTCGCCACAAAATAAATATAGAATAAATACCTTTTGCAATATTAAGTTATTACACCGTTCGTTACCTACAAGATTTACAACTACCTATTATACAAGATTCAAGTGCAAAGTCCAAATATTTCCCGCTAAGTTTCTGTCGTGAACCTATTACATACACATATACATACATACATAAACTCACGCCTGTATTCCAGAGGGGTCGGCAGAGACCAGGAATTGCCACTTGCCACGATCCTGACAGATCACTTTCGCTTCATCAACATTCATTAGTCGTTGCATGCGCACACGCCGGTTTCGGGTACTTTTTATCTTGCCCTTTGCTAATACATCCCCTGTTTGGTTGAAGTATGTCCGCCTGGGACGTCCCTTACCGGCCCTATTAATTGGATAAAATAATACGACCACATGTATCATCATCAACCCATTATGTCCCCACCGAGGGGCACGGGTCTCTTCCCTGAGGAAGGTACAGGCCATACTCCACCACGGGGGCCAAGTCCGGATTGGTGGAGGCTTGTAGACTAGTGGCTCGTCTACTGTCAGAAGTTGTCAAGCCGCCCTAAGGCCTGTGACTTGGCTTAACGATTGCCATCTATCGACGGCAGACGGCACCAACAGCTTAACGTGCCTTGCGAAGCATGGAACCGCCCGGAAAAATGCCACTCGCGTTAGCCATACACGGCGACCCATCCATGCACTGAACGCGCCCAGTGTTGCTTAACCTTCGTGATCGTTTTTAAGATCACTCAGGCAGCCGGGGCTACGAGCGACCACATGTATAGTAATGTGGATCTGAGGACTATTTCTGGCAGCCGCTGGATGAGGATGGCCGGCGAAAGGAAGACGTGGCGTGCCTTCGGGGAGGTCTATGTCCAACAGTGGACAAGCACGTGCTGATTGATTGATTGACTTTTAGTACTTACGTACTTGCTTACTTTTGACGTAAGTTTATTCCGTGACGTAAAATTGAAAAGTTACCTACTCACTTCCTCTCAGAGGTATAGATAAAAGATAAAAAAGTATTTGTTTGTGTTTTTCTCAGGTGTTTGTGCTTCCGCAATACAGTAATATGTTGTGATCCCATTTTCTGTTGTGACCCTATTAATTGGATAAAATAATGCTACCACGTTTATAGTACTTAGCTACTTGCTTACTTTTGACGTAATTTTATTCCGTGACGTAAAATGAAAAGTTACCTACTCACTGATCCTCTCAGGTTTTTGTGCTTTAACAATATGGTGAATAAATATGCAAATATGCTCAATATTAAGGCCTTTCAATCATGACAATACGGCACAATTATTTTATTCAAAGGATTTCATAATTAATTTTTCTTTATAATATCTGTATATGCAAATGAAATATGACTCTACCACTTAATTAATAAACTGTTGATTTTGAACAATAATGATAACTAAGTATTTTTCTGAATGTTTGACGTATTCACGTAAGTGTATATAAATATTGAATTTTCTCTGTTATGTTTTACACGAAAGCTGGTAAGATAAGATTATAAGATTTTTAATATTAGGGGTTAAAGTATGAAATTGCCGTTTTATTGCAATAGGTTCTTTGAATTGACATAGAATCTTCATGGTTTGAGGTTTTCGAATGAAACTTTTTTCGAATGGTTTCTATGATTTTCTTTTTTTAAAAAATGTGAAACATTTGAATATCGACTTTCAATTGTTTTTGTTATTCAATTTAGACAAGAAAGATGGATACTGCGAAAATTCGAGTGATTATGAGGCACCCATTTTTCGTATTTTTTATTTTATTGATTTGACGCAAGTGAGTCAATATTGTGGGTAAGGTAACGTTAAACCATGCCGCTAATTCCTGGGTAGTTTGACTAGGGTCGGCTTCCACTATCTCTCTTAATTCATCGTTATTCACCTGTGTGGGCGGTCTTCCTCGTGGCTCGTTCTTTAAGTCGAAATTTCCATCACGAAAGCGTTTAAACCAAAATCGCACGGTGCGTTCATTAGTAGACCCCTCTCCAAACGCAGCATTGATATTGCGGGCTGTTTCTGCCGCGTTAGTTCCGCGTCGGAACTCGTATTCAAAAATCACTCGAATTTTCGCAGTATCCATCTTTCTTGTCTAAATTGAATAACAAAAAGAATTGAAAGTCGATATTCAAATGTTTCACATTTTTTTAAAAAAGAACATCATAGAAACCATTTGAAAAAAGTTTCATTCGAAAACCTCAAACCATGAAGATTCTATGTCAATTCAAAGAACCTATTGCAATAAAACGGCAATTTCATACTTTAACCCCTATTATTATGTTCTGAACGAGGATATAGCGACTTAAATTGAGGAATATTGCAAAGGTTTGAACATATGGAGGGGATGAAGGAAGAATAATTGGCGAAAGTTGTATGTCGAGCGAATGTGGTTTAAAAGCCCGGTAAGGGACGTCCCAGGTGGACATGCTTTGACCAAATACGGGTGTAGCACCTTTTTAAAGTAATATTGATAAACCGAAAAAGGTTTATCAGGTTCGTGTCAAGTGGCAACCCCTGGTCTCTACTTACCCCTCCGAGATACAGACGTGATTTTATGTATGAGTAAGTATGTAAATTATCTAATCTATATTATGGGCTCAAAGTCAATCCGAATAGAACCCAGGTTATCATAATAGGAAGTCGAAGATCAGTCCAAAGGGTTGACCTACAGTCGCTGCCACATGTGATTTTTGGTGGAATAACTACCTACACCGTTTAGTAATACTATGAAAAACTTCGGCATCATAATCGACTGTAAGTTATCATGGGCCCCGCAGCAGGAGATGGTTAGCTGGAAGATGGCAGGTGGGTGCTCTACGCCGACTCCGTAACTTTCTTCCCATTGCTACTAAAGTTCCGTTAGCTCAATCACTCCTGCTACCAATCCTCGACTACGCCGATACCTGTTATCTTGACCTCACCGAGGAGCAATTAAACAAGCTCGAGCGCCCTCAAAATTTCTGTATAAGGTTTATATTTGGTTTACGCAAATATGACCACGTCTCTGTATTTCGCGCACAGCTCAAGCGGCACCTGATTAACCTCCGCCGGAATGCACACATATTGTTTCTTCTCTACTCTATACTATTCAATCCAGCTACTCCTTGCATTAAAGAGCGATTTGATTTTCTCCACTCTTGTCATAGCCTACGTATGTCTTCGCTCATCCCAAACTCTACTCCTTAAGGTCCCTTCCCACCGTACCAACTTTTACGACTCTTCTTTCTCTGTGCAATCCGTTCGACAATGGAATGCCCTACCAGAGGAAGTGTGAAAAGCAAAGTCCCTTCCTATTTTCAAAGGACTGATAAAGTCTCACTATCTCGCTGAAAACCTGTGATGCTGCTGCTATGATTCTCTATAGCTGCTGCTATGATTCTTTATATCTCTATACCATAGTACGTTTTGTCTATTATTGTATATATGTGAAATTTAGTCTATGTACATTTTCTTCCCATATATTTCATGTAAGCCTACCTACCTACTCTCTTCATCTTTCAGTTCTGTCATCCTAAGGTTTTCTGGATAAGACCGACAAGACCGCCAATTGTATACGGCAAAACTTAGACATGTAAGCCTTTTAATGTATTTTGTTTTCTGGTGTGTACAATAAAGTGTTGTAATCTAATCTAATCTAATCTATAACAATCTGGTGTCACATAGTTTGTTATCGAACACCACCGAAACGGCTTTATGATTTTTTTTGTGTATATTTGGTAGGTCGGAAGAGAATGCCTCTTGCATTAAGCACGCCCTTGTACACTTCCAATGTAATTAGTGCAATAAAGAATTAAAATAAATAAATAAATAGGTCGTAGGCCAATTAATATGGCAAAACAACGTTTGCCGAGTCAGCTAGTACTAATATATAAACCCCGTAAAATATACACACCCCGTGTAAATTAAAAATTAATTCTTTATGATATTTAAGAACTCCATGATGGATACTTCTACTGTAAAGTTATTACATTTATTTGGTACTGGATGACGCCGTGAACTTCATATCACCTATATCTATCTTTTCTTGTTCTCACCATTTAAACTTTCTCTGGACTTCCATAAATATAAAAAAAATTTGCCGAACCGGTCCAGCAGCCGTTCTTGAGTTTTAGCGAGACTGACAAACAGCAATAATTTTTTTACATACATAGATGTTTATGGTTTGAGGTAGGTAGATATTTCACCTGAAATAAATATGAATTTTTTTCATATCGTCAAGTAAAACTGGTATATATTTGCTAATACTGGATCCCAATTTATGAGAAACCGGAATTTTTGGACTATTTTATCAACATACTTTTCGTCACCTTATCGTCATAAGGACCTTGAGCGCGTGTTCAAGCGGAAGAATTCAATAAGAATGTTTAAGCCATGCCAAGCCAAGCTTTTAGTATTTCAACTGCAAGAGGTATCACCATCCGTCCAGATGTAAACCACAAATCTTTCAAGTAAATTAAAATTAAATAACTTCTATACAACACAATCACTTGCATTGGTCCCAAACTAGGATACTCTATGATATGGTAACCAGAAAAGGACATCACAAACATGTAAATTCACCCAGAATGATGCCATTTATACAGAGGCTTTCAGAGGAGTCCAGAGGCCTCCAGTGGAAATCGAACCCATAACCTTTGGTTTAGTGGTCAAGCATGTGAACAACTAGACCATTGTTTGTTGAGGCAATAAAATATTAGACTCACCTGGTGAATTTATGAAGAACTTTGATAAATATAATACATTGTTCTGACTCGATCTTTTGTGAGAAATCTAACAGACAGAATGATACTAAGTATCGTTAATTCTTTAGATTTAAGTATTTATGTAATGAAATGTCCAATTCAGAAACTGGCGGTAATTCGCAATCATTGTTTTGGAGATTACCTACCTACTTGACAATTGTTTCAATACAATTTCAACAAACGTTTTCAATCGTCGAAAATCGTACTTGAACTAAACCCGGCATAACGAATCAGTTGAACTTCAATTCGTCGTAATTGATTGAATAGAAATTAAATCGATTCCTACTCGTGATCGAATTTAATTACAAAACCTTTTCATCGCTTGTGTATAGTATTCTTCATTGTAATTTTAGGAATAAAAGAGCACAGGTTTGTAAAGTACCTACCAAAACAGTATTTCAAAATATCTACAGACATTTCGTAGAGATATCCTATTGTTGAAGCGTAATTGTATATTACAAATAATAATACTTATCGAGCTTCTCATTTTTTAGGGTTCCGTACCTCAGAAGGAAAAAACGGAACCATTATATGACTACTTTGTTGTCCGTCCGTCTGTGAAAGATGTGAAAAATAAAACTTCTAAGTTAACGTAAAAAAAGATATACCTAGCCGTTTATGCCGCAAATAAATGTATATTTTTACACTCAAGGGAATAACAGTTTATAGGGTATTTTCCGTTGACCTAGAACTCTGAAATTTGGTAAGTAATATCGTCACAAGTACAGGGAAAAATCTGAAAACTATACATTTGCAATTAAATCATAAGAAATAGTCTTTTAAGCTCGGGGAAAGCTTGGAAAAACTGCGCCACTCGATTCCTGAATTATTTATTATATGTCCAGGCATGGGTGGAATTTTTAGCCTCTAAATAGGTTTTTAAAATTGTCCTCAGCACGGGTTAGTGCAACAAAAAGAATATAATAAAAGATATTTTGAAAAAGAAAAAGATTTGGAGTGTCGTCGATTAACTCCTACATACAAACTCAACCTATTTGTAATACTAGTGTAAACTACTTAAACTACAAACTATAAAGCATATTATTATCTCTAAGTAAATAATCAGACAAACAATAGAAATCAGCTAGTTTCCTCAGCTAAAGAGAACGCGTCGTAAAAGGAACGCGACATGCAAGTTAAGATTCAAAACAAAGTCATTGTGTCTCCACAGCTGTGGTTTCTAAGTGTACCACTCAAAATTTGTTGTACAGTCGACAGAACATCAACCTTTTCGTACGTGCACTCTAATCAACTGATTAGAGTGCACGTAACACCTGCACGTAACGTAACTACGTTAAGGGCGGCTTTGTAATAAAAATGCCGACTGCACGAGTAGTTAATCTACCGTTTTAATAACAAACCATTCGCTGACTGCGAAGATTTCGATTAGGGTATCCGCCAGGTTTCTTTTTTATAATGCACAAAACGGGATGGGAGCTGGGGTGCACATGCGTGTGTGTCTGACTGAATAGGACACACTGAATGATGGCCATTGAGTTAACTCACGTGTAGAAAGCATCTCACGCTTAAAGATGTTAACACACGATAGTTCTCATAATATAAGATTTTTGATCTTCCGAATTAAATTCCTTGTTATATTTTTTGGTAGTTCATAAAAAAGCCAACGGAGCCAATCATTTACGATGAGATCCTAACTTAAAACTCCATAACAATATTTACTTATTGCAACATCCAATGATGTAAATTTAGGTATGTATCACCACGGACGTCTAAGTCAAGAGGAGCTGTGACTCTGAATAGTCACTGGACAGATACCTAATTAAATAAATAAATAACTTCCACACAACATAATCACTTGACAAGATGGGTGACAAGTAATTGTGTTGTGTTTGGGATCAGGGTCCGAGGAGACCGTGTGCTTTTGCAACTAGGCGAGGACATCACAAACATTACACTGGCCTCCAGTAGGAAGTAGCCCCTTAACCTCGATTTCTTCTTCTCAGCAACGTCAACGGCTCCCGGGAGTACGAGCAGTCGGCAGCGGGCAGCGAGACCAGCGGCGCGGCAGCGGAGGAGCTGCGAACCCAGCCACCTCACGACCGGTTCGAAGACCTACAGATGGTCCTAAGATCCCAGGAGAGAGACAAGAGTGACGACCACTTAGTCATCGTGCCGCCAAACAGGGACCTCAACGTGTTGAGGCCGGAGAATCCCACCATAGGGGAAATGGAGGACCTGGATCTAAGGTAAGAAAGACAAGACAATAAAAAAACCGGCCAAGTTCGAAACGGCAAAGATCGGCGGCATTAGACAAAGATCAAATTTGAGAACAGCGCCATCTATAGAAAACAACAAGAAGCGTTTAACATTGACATTTAATGACATGATATCGGCGCTGTGAAGGTCACATAGATGGCGAGCGCTGTCTTTAGACAATGTTTGTTGTATGAGAGCCCCCTTAAATATCTATTTTATTCGGTTTTTAATATTTGTAGTAATAGCGTTATCAGAAATACATCATCAGTGAAAATTTCAACTGCCTAGCTATCACGGTTCATGAGATACAGCCTGGTGACAGACAGACAGACAGACGGACAGAATGACAGACAGACGGACTGTGAAGTCTTAGTAACAGAGTCCCGTTTGACACCCATTGGGTACCCTAAAAAACAAAAACAAAACTACACTTCGCTAATTTTAACACTAGGTGGCGCTGACGGTATTCTTTATCGCAGTTTGGTTGTGTTCATAATGACGTGAAGATGCATTTGCGTTTGATGATTTATTCATGATTCTTTGAACAGATCTTGACCACTTTTGAGGGACGCTCTTTCTAGCAAAAAAAAAAAATTAAAGGTGGCGAGGAATTATTGCTGAACATAAAAAAAAACCGTTCGATTACAAAAACCAGTAGAAAGGAAAAAGACCATTGAAATAAATTGTATATTTCACACCCAAAAGTAATATGCCTGAAAAAACAATTATTAATTTGATAGTGCATGCCCTAAGCTTACCCTACACTATTCGCGAAATTGATCAAAGGTAGACGAGGCACAGTGTTCAATTTGCCATTTTTAACCGTCCGAAAATCGATAAATAGATTCGATGAACTTTGCGAGTAGTGTAGTGGACACTTCACACAAAGGAGGCAGTGCTTTACCGTTGACGTTTAAAGGAGACGGACATCATATTACGAAAAACTGACACTGACGGACTGACATATAACAGAGCATATTTGTATATCTATCTCTTTTATTATTGTATGTATGCTCATGAAATTGGAATGAATAGCTAAATAACTAGATAATGGAGCACTTAATCAACACTGACGGGGGTCGTGGCCACGCCTATTCTCTTCAAACCGAACGAGCCATAACAATAAACCGAAATAAGAAGAACAATTCCGCTAAATACTTATAATGTTCGTTAAGAAATATTAATTAAAATTGTTCCCCGAAAAACCGACGCTAAAAGGACATTAGGGAGGAATTTTCCAAAGTTGCCGACAGCTGACATCCACTAGGACGATTTATGCCGCGCTCTCGGCGGGCTCTTAATTTTATTGTTACTTACTTCGTGTATAACTGCAATTTAACTTTAATAGCATTCAGTATTGCCAAAAGTTGACCCAGCCAGTCTCGCTTTATGAGGCTTGTGGTCTGTTCTGGAGAATGCATCAAATCCAATCATGTGGCCCGCTGCGGCGTGTAATTTCACCTAAGTAAATATTAGACTAATCTCCACGGGCCGACTGAAATGAAAAGCCATAGAGACTGTTATACGTACAAGAGCAAAATTGCGATACATTTTATAGAGGTACGACGACATTCTTTCAGAAATAGAAGGACGTTGAAGCAAAAGTATTAGCTATTCAAAGCATCATAACTGCTGAGCGATAGCCCAATGCAGAGTGTACGGATGGGACATAAGCCGGCGACCTTTCTTTATCTTGTGAAATACAAATTCTGCAAGCTTCGAGGCATCTTATTTAAAATCCAGTTACGGACGAGCCGCGATAGGCGCGGGTCGGTGACAATAAAACTAAATAGAATGAATGCACGATGGCTTCCTCGTACGCCTCTCAGATATGACCGGCGCTTACGGCCAAATTCATGTGTCATATCATATAGAAAGGGTCGCTTTGATACACGGATTAATTTCGCATACATTTTTCCGAAATAGGCCTACCCAAGTAAATGTGAAATGAGATGAGCAGGCATTGTATATTTTGTCTCCGAGTAAGGCCATGTCTGCTCCGCCGAAAGCGTCGTTTCTTCAAGTAACAGTTTCCGCTCCAGATTAAGAGAATGTAGGTTGTTATCCTGCTCCACATTCTCCGCACGCATTAGGATTCGTGTCCTTAGAATGTTCACCTGAGTTGCACACAATTCGGTCCAAAAAGAGAGTCAATAAATTTTATAGTAGGTGGCGGCTTGATTTCTAAGTGCCGGTTATCGGGGTGTGCTACAAATCGCGATCGCAACACGTATGCTACCCGTGCCGAAGCCGAGCTCCTTAGTATTCCGCTCGGAGGCTCGTCGCCGGCAGCAAGCGGGGCACGTGCAGTGTCCCACGCAGCCAGAACCAACACACCACCGCCGTGGCAGCCATCGGAAAATCTTCCTTGTAAATCACCGAGTTAACGGCCTGATTTACAGTAGGATATGAGGCAACTTAAGGGTCCTTTTGGGGATTAACTCTTTTTCGGCAGTATGGCCTTGGCGTCTTCATATTTGCGTGAACGGTTTGGGTTGCGTGGGACGTATGTAGTCCGCGTAATTATAGTGTACACAATGTTTTTTTTCGTGGCTTGAAAAATTTAAGCAATTTCACTTACCGACCTTACTTTCTTCACGGAAATTAAAAAACTTTGCAGTGATAGTTAAGAACATAGATGTCTAACTAGCGTTGAAAAACCAGTCAAGTGAGAGTCGGACTCACCCACCGAGGGTTCCGTACAAAGTATGAACCTTAAAAAAGACGAACGAACCTTGGCAAAATACCTATGCACTTGCCCCCGCCAGACTGCCGTCTTGCGAGTTACTTAGATATTTTGACGGGTTATACAACAATAAAGTCATTGGTTTGAGGTTTTTTTAAAAATAAATATTTTTTTATCTATAACCTATTATCAGTTACCCTGTCACTTACGTAGGCTCAATCAACGTTTACGACACGCATGGCGCACAGAATGAATCAATCACAGAGTGATTTACTCTCCAGCACATCTTGCGCTCGTTTAATTGGCAAAGACTAATCGAGAGGACTGGGGCCGTTTTTGAGTGTGAATTTTGTAGGAAGAAATACGTCGAAGGCAAATAAGTACTATTAGTGAAAATGTTAATCAAGGTCTCTGAATAAATAAATCAGAGGATAATGGCGGGATTAATAAATGAGATAAAAATACCAAATAGGGGTGGATGTACCAAATAAGGGTAAGAGAAAAAGTACCCGAAACCATAGTGCGTGCATGCAGCAACTAATTAATGCTGAAGAAGTTCGCTTAGGCTTAGGATCGTAGCAGGTGGAAAACCCTATCCCTTAGTTCATGTATGTGTGTAGTGTAGACATATGTAAGAAAAAAGTTGATCCAAAATCGTCGCGCCGATAGTGACTGATATCTCAGACATATTGCAGCGTTTTTTCTTTGTAAGTAAGCACGGTAATACCTTGTTTGTTTCCGTAGAAAACGGCTTGTTCATATCCTACGCACTTTCATACTAATTGACAGTTTTCTTCAATTGGACACACGGCTGTGACGCACAGCGTGCTACTTAGGAAACCAAGCTACGGCACTTTCAACGTCGCCCGTGCATGCACGTTCGGTGGAGCTCATCGCAACGGTTACCCCACGGCAAGTCTTAAGGCTGCACCGCATAAGCACAAAGTCTGCATAATAATGCAGCACATAAGTGACCCACTGTAAGGTCTTCTCTCAGAGAGCGAGACGGTATACCGCTCTACCTGAGCGGTGACCGCCTCAGTGTTTTCCTTCGTAGTTAGCGAGTGATATTGCTCTACAAATTCACAAATTACGTCATTAAGAAAACAGTCTAAAGTACATGCGCCGGGGCTCAAACTCACGACCTCTTGAATGTGAGGTAAGCGCTCCAACATGCGCTACCTCCGCTTAAAGTCTGCATAAGTTTATTAAAAAAAAAAACAGAATTGAAACTTCCTAGGCCGCAATGTAAGACACAAACTCTTAGAGCCATCGCCCACGACGACTTTTGTACGCGCTTCTAAAGCACCTTTTGTAAAATTTTTGAGAAGCGATGCAAAGACGCTGCATCGTAGCATATTTTTTGCTTCCATTTTTACGAAAGCGCTGCGCCCGCGCGCGTGAATCGCCTTTTTACACTGTCTTCGTAGGCGATGGCTCTCATTGGGTTCTTTCAGCTTGCACATTTTAGAAATAACTCTGACTTGTCTTGTAAATATTTATGTAGGTATGTAGTTTAAATGTTACTCTTTCGTTTGAACAAAATACGTATTATGTAAGGTCACGGAGAACGAATAAACCTACGAATTAATTTAGTTACCAAGGATACTCTTATTTATTTGTTTGTTCTAGCTTGAACGCGACAAACCTGGAGCGATTCCAGCTAAAAATCTCGCAGCACGAGCTCTACGTAGCAGGCGAACCACTGGTCGAAGCGATTCTGAGCGACATGTCTAGTCTGCCCATCATACACGCGGGTGAGTGATTTAAAAAATTACATACATACGTACATAAACGTATATAAACGTATATATCACGGAGGGATAGGCAAAGACCAGGGTTTGCCACGACCCTGACCTCTTACGCTTCATCAACATTCATTAGTCGCTGCATGCACTTTAAACATTTACGGTCTTATTCATAAAAACACGATTCCTTACACTCGTTGAACGCCGATTAAATTAGTCTGTGGTGGAGATTTTAAAAGGAAAAGACGTAGCCACAGATTAAATAAACTGCCTCTGAGGAGTGCTTCAGAGGAATCGTGATTTTATAAAAATAGCCGTTACTTTCTTAAAAAAAATATGTATTATGAGGCCTATAGCCTCAGGTGGGTGGTGACTTGCGCATGACATTGAACAGTTTCGAAAATTTTCGATTTTTTTCCTAAGCATTACACATTAGCTTAATTCCGGATTCACTTATACTTGATTTTTTGTCGGAACAATCCGAAAGTAAAACTTGGGCGGACTCTTCCGACAAGAAATCAGTAAGTGAATCCGGAATTAAGCTAATTATGGCATTGAACCTGTTTATTTTTTCTGGGTAATTAGTTACGTACTCGGAAATTTTTGAAGTACCTAATGTATCGGGCATCAAAAGAATGGAATGGAAAGGTATAAAACTGTGATCTGGGTCTTGAAAACGTGATCAATATGGTAATTTACCTTCCGCTTAGCATCTGTTGGCTATTTCCTATAAATAAGCGCTGAATAAATACGCCTTATATCTAAGTTCTGACACCTAAAATTTGTCACTTTTCGCATACAACTTATGTCAAATATCAACTGTCTGGAAAAGATCACTTTTAGCGATAAGGCCGCCGTCTGTACTCAAGAAATATCTGTGTAATTTTTTTTTTATGCACAATAAAGTGTTTTCTATCTATATGTCATTATTCAACCATTCAATAAATCCAGTCAAGTCTATCATCTAATAAGAGGCAGTGCCGAACAATTCCTTACTTTTAGGGGAGTTTTATTCGCCTTCTAAGAGTCTTCTAATGCAGTGTGTCTGTCAATCGAGACGCAAATACTTGCGGTCATTAAGTATGAATTCTGCGAGTCTCGTCGCTCGGTTAGCCTTTATCGAAACCAATATCAATTAAAGTGGGCCTTTAAAGTATTCATGTTGACGCCCGTTACCGGACTTAGCGAGACAACTCAGTTTAGAAACGATCGTGTTGTGGTACGAGTAGAAGCACAGATTATTCAATAAGTTCATCAATCACGCACTATTGATCATCTTTGGCTATTTTAATTGAGCATCACCGCCGGTTCAGCTCAGGGCCTCAATTCTGTTAGTGCATTACATTTCATCAAGTCACATAAGATGTTTTTTCAGCGCATTGTCGCCAAGAAGGTTTGATACGTATGCTTTGCGCGCGTAGACTTGAAGCGGAGGCCTTATTGGGTGTCATTATCATCGAGGGAAAGAAGTGCAGTGGTAATACTTTTGGTACATATTGCACTTTGCACGTGGTTTTTAAAGCCACGCATGTGTTCACGCCATAATTTTGTGTTCATTAACATAAGTGGATCATTATAATGCCTGTGCTCATTCAAAAAGTAAGCCTTTCAGTTTTTTTGCTTACTTACATCCCCATATAGGCCTTACGCGATATTATAAGGCGTGAGCATTGCCCTATGAAAAAGAACCTAATAATCTTAGCCCTCTGTTGTATTCATATCGTGGCTTAGACATTACGTTCGAATTTCGGTGATAGGCCCCTCACTGGATCGACATTTGTTTATAGATTGCTTGGGAATCCTTCGGGATACTTATTAATTAATTTACTAATGGATTCCACAATGAAACATTGAATATAAATGCAAAGTAACTCTCGAATACAAGGTGGTTTTCAAGGGAAAAACGGGTCAAATTATCTGCGACATTTTTGCTAATGTTGGGTTTTAATAATTCCTATTTCGATCTGTTAGCAACTCACAAGTAAGACTTTATTCAAATGGATATCATCTCATTCAAGAACAACGGGTCCGGTGAAAATAGAAAAGCCGAGGTTGGGCCTTGGCTATACATATTTTAAATGAAGGCAGTGCAATCAGTTCTGAGGTCGTCCGCGGACAATGGTGCCACAACAATCTCGCCCTTCGCCTCGAAGTGGACTTGAATATTTAAACCACTTAATTGGATTTCATTGTGGATATCCGGCTACTATACGATGAAACTGTTTATTTTTAGCCCTTGCCAACCACATTAATTTGGTATTTACGAAACGGTTCGGGGCAAAAGGGAGGGGTGAGAGGCTCTTGAGTGATATACGGGGATGTTTCTTTCTCTGAGTACGCTGAGGTTTGACTGTGTTATCTTTTTGTTTTAAACTAAGTTCTTTGGAATTTAAATTATGAAATTGATAATGGCGTCAGGGCCGCGTTTTACTACAATTCATAGTTTATTAAAATAAATCGATGTTGATTGCGTAGCCGAGTCTTCCTCCTTCTTAATCCGTGGATTAATCGACTTTAATCGAATTAATTGATTTTCATCTTGCAGAAGAGAGCGATCTGGTTTACTTACAAGCTAGATAGTAGGTTTTCGATAAGAGATTTCTTTAAAGAAACTAACATATTAACAGTTGCAAGCCAATATTGATGAAAGATTGTGTACGTTAGAAAAAATATCAAAGCCTTCGAAAATGTTGGTAGCCATCACAATGTTAATACTAGAAATAAACTTAAATGGTCGTTTCTACGAAGACTTGCAAAAGTTAATACATCCTTTATTGGTCACTGTATAAGGTTCTACAATAAGATTCCTCAAGATATATTATGCCTTGGCTACATTAACCGGAAGTGGCATTCATTATCGCGTTATTAGTTGTTGGGCGTTGAACGTTAGTATGGCCGGCTTAACGCCGTAATTTTATAAACGCCGTTGTCAATGAGTAAACGTTTGGCGATAGCTAGGGTGACAATCTCTTTCGACACATCAAAGGGATTATCGCGTTTCTTGCTGCGTTGATGTGGCTACACTGGGGTTTTTCATCTGTCATTCGAGAGCGTGTAGAGTTGATTTGATTTTGTTTTTTATCTATGGTGTGGAGTTAGGAGGTTGTTTGTTGGTCGGTGAAATGCCTCGGTCCAAAATTAAATAAAGAGTATATGTACATTGATACAATAATTGACGTAGCTCATAAAATACTACAAAGCAGCAGCTTCGACGTCAATCTTTGCTTTCGAATCCAAATAAATTCCTTGAAATGATTTCATAAGACGTCCATGTTGAATTCACAGAAGTCGCAGATTAGGATTTTAAAAAGTTTAACGCCATAATTATTGGCATTAAACATGGAACAACCGTGTAGCCAACAGAATTATCGCGTTTTTTGACGCGCTAATTTTCCGCCTTAATTAACACGTTTATGGCCATTAAGCGTTTCCTTAATGTTTCCAAGACATTAGATTTACCTCGGAAGCCGTTTAAAAAATGTGTTAAGCACACTGTGCAAAAAAACCTAACTTTAACATCAAGGATTATTTAGAAGACAAATATGTTTGGTATTAAAAAGTAGATTAACATTGAAGGGTATTATTATTTATAGGACGATTGCGTCTAGTGTCCAACACATTCATGAGTAATATTTTATGTTGAAAACTCTGAAAGTTAAATGAATAAATGTGGAATTTGTTTGTTAGCTTCTTCTCCACAAAATATATTAAATTGTTAAACTAGGTTACAACTTTGACGTTCATTGAGTAAACATTTTGTTTTGTATAATGAATATAAAATATTTGAATTGAATTGCAATGACTTGTAGTTCTATGAAATAGAGCCCTGGTTGGTTTTGTGATTTCAGTACCTAAGTTTGTAGTTTCTCGTAAGCATATCTCTCAATAAAAATCAAAGCGCGGGCATTGTATTCAAGCTCTACATTCAACATAGAATGAAATCCGGTCAAGTAATAAAGTTTATTTTTGTCCGACAGAGCAAAAAGAGGGAGGCACGCAGTTGAAGCTGATAATCGACTACCCTAACGGCATACAGGCGCTCTTCAAACCGATGAGGTAAGCAATTTATGATATATCACTCTCAAACAAGTGGGTCCCACCTACGTCACACCATTTCGACTCCAATGTAGTGGACAATAGAAATGATCGAGAGTAAAGGAGTTGCAGCACCTCGAGCAAAGTTGGGTTAACTTTTCGAGTACCCTATGCTTAGAGCACTTTGCTGCGAAAACATCTTACAGAAGCACCCCTTAGTGCTAAACGTGGAAAACGGCTTGGTCATATGAGTGTAATTTCGAATCGCTTCAGATCACTCAATGAGATCCTTAACCTGAGCCTATGTAGTGACCATGAAATATGTAGCGTTTTTAGTAAGCATAATATTAGGAAATAATAGATAGTTTTGATCGAAGCAGGAGAGGCTCCTGCAACCTTGGACTCATCTTGTCGTCACTCTCCTCTAAAATATGCTTCAAGTGGCCTAAATTAATGAAATATTTCAAAGTTCTTCTGTCGGTTCTTTTCCCATTGTAGATCCGCCTTGCGGAAACTTGCGGTAACTTTCCTGACACCTGTTTGTATTTTTTAACCGACTTCAGAAAAGGATGAGGTTCTCAATTTGACACGTATATTTTTATGCGTCTTCTTTGTGTGCCGTCTACTATCGGAAGTTGGCAACAATCGGCTATCTTGCTTTTCGAGACTGCCAATGCAAACACAGACCTGCGAACCACTGTCGTTAGTTGTGTAGCCATGATATCTTAGGGCTCACATGCCTCCTTCTTCCTGGAATCTTGCCTTGTACGATAAGTTGAAGGAGTACTTGGAGCTTAGCATTATTATACCACAGAGGAAAAAATACACTTATGTCCGAAATGCAATAGCTTCCATTCCTTAGGTATTGTTTACACCATCACTGAGTGGACAATGGAATTATTCAATGGACAGCAGCAAATTAGGCTTAATTGGAGCAACGATTTTAGTGAATGGTGTATGTGGCATAAAACGTGTCGTTAAGGTGGTCCTAAAGTATTTTAGATTCGTAATGTTTTGAGGTCGGTTTTTTCTTTCAATTTTGTACCATGCGTTTCTTGTCGCGGGGCATGTCCAAGTGTTCGAAAACTCACGCGATCAACTTAGCGGCTTACCCCAACTATGAGTACTATTGAACTGAAAGTACTCTCGTGTTCACTAACTTACTGTTCTGGGTCATTGTTAGAGAATTTCTAACCAAACTCGACATGCTGGAACACGGACGTGTTTTATTGTGATGTTTTCTCTTCGTTGTAGGTATTGTGCTAAAACTTTAAGCTTCTGGGCCTCTCGAGTATTCTTACATATAAACTAACTTTTAAAAGCGTACCTAGCTCACACATCTATTCCAGACTAGCTGACCCAGCAAACGTTGTTTTGTCATATAATTTAGCCTACGTTTTTACGTGTTGTGATTTTTATGACGAAGAACGATGATTCAATAAAATCTTTGAGATCGTTCGCCATCTTGGAAACGCAGTTTAATTTGTGTTCCGTAAAGGTTAGGCAAAAGGCCTTGAAACGTACCGCCTCATTCGACCTAAACTTTTTTTAAGTGTCAGAAATACACATAGCCAACATAAGAATAGTTAGAAAATATAAACATCCGGTCACTTAGTTCCGAAACGTAAAGATTTGTCTGGTACTAAAAAAAACAAAATTAAAAAACAATATATTTTAACAGATAAAACACAATATTGAAACATTTTACATACTTTATGCAAATATAAACTATGTGCGATTATTTGTGGTGTCACAGTATACCTATCTAAAGATAATGATTTTTTGTCACAGAATCTAATTATGTTTCGGAACGCAACTTTATTTTTTTGTTAGCGTTTTTATGTTGGTTACATAGACTTTTCACTTTGATGATTTTGACCTAAATAATTAATTTCATAGTTCATTTAGTTATGTTATCTTATTAAATATGTTTTATACTAATTTTAAAAGTGGATACAAATTTACTTGTATCGCATGTTATCAAGATAATTAACAGACATACTTAAAAAAAACTATATCGTCTCGCTCGCCAGAGGTTGCCATAGCAACCGATTGACTCGGCTACTACCTGGGGGTCTTTAAAACTAAAATTTGAGTGTACTATGAAAATTTTATGTACATTGCAAAGCCGATTGATACACAGATGAATAAAACAAACCTGCTACGCAATGCACCTCGAATTGTCATAATAAAGTACAAATTGCAGTGTTATTAAATTCGGCCTGACAGCTCAGAGGTCATCGAGTATTGGATTTCTGTAGAGTCGGATACAATTAACCAGTTTAATTCGCCCCTTGTAGACTTATGCGTGATGTTATATAGCCTATATGTTACTCGCGAAACTGAGCTATAATCATGGTAAGTTTTATTAAATTCCCTTTAGTGGTTTTTGCGTGAGGCAAAAACTCTGATTTGTGCGCACAAATAATTAGAGTGAGACAGACATATATGTCAGACAGAGACAACATCTACAGATTTATTATAATGTATAGATGGCTATGCAGAAAATGCATGACAATTTTCCTTTTTGCTTATTAAGTTTATCATTTATCTTATCTTTTTTTTGGTTACCACCAGCTTTTAAAAGTTCTCGCGTTCGCAAATAACTTGAAATTCGCAATCGGTGCAATGAATAGAGTCTCGATAACGAGCAAAGAGTGTGGCATTTCGAAAGGCTAAAGTTGCATTAGTAGAAAAATTATAGACTCCAAGGGAGATCGCGGGGACATATTAAGAGGGCCTGCCGGATCCGGTCGAGCCTCCTGGGAGGGATAGATTACACGACAGTCGATACTAACCCTTCCCTCGACTCGCAATACGTTTTATTTTTATCACCAAGCTTCTACATCCTTGGTACTTTTCTGCTTACTTTAAGCACGACTAGCTGTGCCCGCGTCTGGATGATAATCTTTCCACTATTATGAATGCTTAAGTTTAAATGGATGGATGTTTTTTAATCAATCAACCAAAACGGCTGAATGGTAAGGAATAGCACAAAGAATATTTATTTTCCTGGAAAAACACTCAAAAATCTCCACGCAAACGAAGTCACGGGAAATAGGTAATATATTATAGCTTACGTCCATCTGCTGTTTTTGGAATTCGACGAGCAGATTCGGAGATTACCTCAGTAGTAGTATTGTTCGTATTGATTATTGAGAGATTACATCCTACATCCAAAATTGCAACCTCTGTATGTTAGTGAAGAAGGATATAAATTGTTCTGATTCAAGTTTCTAGATATGGGTCAACAAAACCAAAGTCAAATACCTAGATACCTAAAAATCCCTACTCAAACGACTCAGTGATTTTTAGTCTACAACGGTATGTAATTAAATAGCCCAATTGTATATATTTTAGTAAGTGACCACTAAAGCATTCTTATCGCTTTCAGAACAAATGTCCGATTTGCTTTTACAGATGTATGTTATGTATGCTTTTATGGTATCCTTCAGTTTTATTGCTGCTTAACTTCACACGTCACTTTTTCTTTTCGCCTTTATAGTTTTATTCTTTTTCCAATATTTCACATCTATAGATTTCTCTGGATCGCAGCCAATTCACGTCAAGTCGTTGAGTTTTATGGAAAGCGAAGTGTTTCCTATTCTGTTATCGATAGCGAACTATCGAATTGCCGCAAATGTTTCTTTTATCAAATATTAAATTTCTGGCGTAATCCTTTAGGAATCGAAGGCGGGTTCTCGATGAGTCAGAGCCAAAAGCGATACCAATCGTTGTAGTTTGGAGGATGGCTGAGTGGTGATTAAAGCCTATCGTTAACAGCTCCACAAAGCCAACAGCGTGCCCTATCTTGACATCCTCGGCTTATCTCCATTCGTTCAACTTTGCTATTCATGTGCAAGCAGAAAATTCAACGTGCTTTGAAATCTGAAACGTCCATTTTTATGGCACCTCGAGGTACAATGCCACGTAGCTATTTGTTTCATACTCTCGCATTTTGTCCACAGATTCGCCCGCGATGTGCAGACTTTGCCTAACCATTTCTATTTTTCTGACTACGAGCGGCACAATGCAGAGATTGCGGCTTTTCATCTGGACAGGTAAACTTGAATCCCACCAGACCATATACAATTCAATTCAATTCAAATATCGTGAAAGTTGTTAGTTTCGCAATTAATAGATTACGTGGAGGAAAACAAGTAGAGCGGTGGTAGCCTAACATTGGACTCGGAAGCGAGAGACCCAGGTTCGATTCCCAGTGCGGGTACCTATGACTTTGTTTTCTAAGTTATGTACATTTGTGAAGTTATAGTACAAACACCACTCGCTAACGGTGAAAGAAAACATCGTGAGGAAACCTGAGTGTCCGAGCTATTTACATACTTCAGCGCTTGAAATCGCCAATTTGCGGTGGGCACGCGTTGTGATTAAGCCCATACTTTCTCCCTAAGAGAAGGTCTGTGGGCTACAGTGGGACGTATATAGGCTGCTTATGTATGTGGAGAAAAAGCTAACAAAGAAACTCCACATTTATTCTTTTAACTGACTTAACAGAGTTCTTAACTTAAAATATTACTCATGAATGTGTGGAACACTAGACACAATCGTCCTATAAATACCCTTTAACTTTAATCTACTGTTTAATACCAAACATCTTTGTCTTCTAAATAATCCTTGATGTCAGGTATAGCAAGCTTTTTTGCACAGAGTGTGCTTAACACATATTTTATGCCCCGTCGGAGGTAACTTTAACATATCTTGAGGAATCTTGTTGTAGAACCTTATACAGTGCCCCATAAGGTTACTTTTGCAAGTCTAAATCGTGGAAATGACAATGTTTATTTCTAGTATTAACATTATGATGGCTTAATAATATTACTCGTTTACTTTTCCATTTTACAATTTTATTTTCCGATGTTTCGGTACTTTTGCAAGTGTCGAGTAAATATCCGTTAAAATTCAGTTTTATTATGTGTAGTGCTCGTGTTAACCTCAGAAAATACTATTATGATGGCTACCAACATTTGAGAAGTCTTTAATATTTTTTCTAACGTATATAATAGGTTTGATAGCACGATGCCCACTATCGCATTTTGTTACTTTTATTTCATTTAAATGTAATCGGTAGTACAATGAGAACTTTTGCAAATCTTCGTAAGTGAGATCGCAGCAAATCTTCGTAAGTGAGATGCCTAAAATAGCACAAAGCCTATTGGCATAAAAGATTTGTTTAGTCGCACGATGCTCACTTTTAGATCCAAGAACAAAACACGAAAACTTTTTATAATTATTACAGTGGGCATGGTGCGATCTAATGTATGAAGATTTGCAAAAGTTGTCATACCGATTGTATTGAAATGAAATAAAAGTAGCAAAGTGCGATCGTGCTATCAAACCTTAGTTTTCACAAATGTATTGACTTGCAACTGTTAAGATGTTAGTTTCTTTAAAGAAATCTCTTAGCAAATCCCTACTACCTAACTTGTAAATAAATCGTATGGCTCTCTTCTGCAAGATGAAGATAGTCTCAATGTCTGCTGCCCAGCCCCATAGTAGCATACCGTAGGACATAATACTATGGAAGTAAGTAAAATAAAAAAGCCCAGCAGTTGCAACGTCAATGAGTTATTTCTTTTCACTGCATTATATGCTGCAGAGTGAAGTCTGCGTGCTAATTTTACAATATGTGGTCCCCATTGTAGTTTTGCATCGATTTTGATGCCCAGAAATACAGTATCTTCTACTAATTCTAGTTTTTTATTTCCAATTACAATGTTGTTCTCAACTAATCTTACGTTAGGTAAGGTAAACTTTAGATTTAAATTTTGTCTTTTTAGAATTTAGGAGCAGATTATTTGCTGTGAACCAGTCTAGTACTTGCGAGGGAGCATCATTTGCATCGTCAACTTTATTTTCTTGACGATGCAATTAATACTTTTTTTCTTGTATCTCAGACATTTTTTGTACCATAAACGGTAGCACAGAAACTCTGATTTATTGAACTTTACAAGTAAAACTAGGTGTCAGCTTCATAATCTATAGATCAGTTGGAGAAAAAACGGACAAAAAAACTCCAAACTTCGTCTTTTCAAATATGTTGCTTAATAAACAGAGTTTACATAATTTAATCTTTTAAAGCCCTTTTGGCACGAAAAAAAGTTTTTTGAACCGCGCTTCTGGCAAGCTTATTATATCTTCAGGGATCTTATTGTATAAACGTATACAATGCTCCATAAAGGATGTCTTAATCTTTGCCAGCCTAATTCTTGGGAACGAAAGTTTATGTTTATTTCTAGTATTTACATTGAGTTACATTGACACAGTTTTAAAATTACGGATATTTTTCCTGACGCACATAATATTCTCATAGATAGTTTCTAGAACTGTCCGGATGTTAGTTCCTATAAATAAATCTCTTAACGAATCCGTACTTAATAGCTTATAAATAAATCTGATCACTCTCTTCTGTAAGACAAAGGTGGTCTCAATGTATGCTGCCCAACCCCACAGTAACTGTAGTATGCCGTAGGAAATAATGCTGTGGAAATAACTAAAATTAACAAGCCTAGCAGTTGCGACGTCAGTTAGTTCCCGGATTCTTTTGACTGCATAATATACTGCAGAATTAAGCCTATTTACCAATTTGTCTATATGAGGACCCCATTGACGCTTTGCTTCAATTGTGATACATAGAAATACAGCTTCTTCTACAAGGTCTAGTTTGTCATTCCTTGATATAATTGACCTTGCTGTCAACAATTTTGACATTACAATAACAATAAGTTATTAGAAGTGAACCAGTTTAGTACCTGAGAGAGAGCATCATTTGTATCGTCGAGGTGATGCATAGACTAGGAAACGGAACGGCCCTTAGATAGATCTCTACGAGACTCCTAGTTTTCAAGTTAACCCGAGGATATATGATTTATGTCTACTTTTTGAACATTTCCTTCTAAATACGATCTTAAAAGATCTAAACCTAGATTCTTTATTCAACAATATTTTAACTTGAAGAGTAGCGTTTCGTGGTCTACACAATTGAATACTTTTGATAAATCACAAAAAACGCCTACCACGCGCTGAAAATATGTTTATGTAATATGACTCCGGCGTCTGTTGTATTCCGCCCTTTAGTAAAACCGGACTGCTGACTGTTAAGGAGTTGGTAATTATTGAAATGCGTATGTGATTGATCTAAGATAATCTTCTCAAATATTTTACTTAATACTGGTAGTACTGAGATGGGTCTAAAATTTGTTGGATCTTGTTTATCACCTTTATCACCGGTCACCCTGTATGTTTTTAACTACTTTTAGATTTATTTTTCTTGATTTTGTGCAGTATGCAGTATGCTTTAGTGCAGTATGCTTTGAAATACGTTATCTTGACTGCACTGCTACATCATGCAAAATATACGTATTTAATTAGTAAATTTTCTTCTTAATTTTAATAAAGCATTCCTATAAACATAAACATAAACATAAAACATAAACATTTTACATACAGGCACATACATTGCTTCTGGCCCCACACTAGGATACCCTGTGTCGTGGGAACCAGAAACAACGACATCACAAACATGTAAACATCCAAGACCTGGGGTTTTTTTTTTTTGTCCCCAGCCGGGATTCGAACCCGGGACCTCTCGCATGGTATGCAGATGCACTACCGCTGCGCCACGAGGTCGTCAGAATCGTCAGAAGTCATTAATGTGCAATAAATATTCATCTGTGAAGGAAAACATCGTGAGGAAACCTGAGTGTCTGAGGTGTCCACATACCTCAGCACTTGAAATTGCTAATCCGCGGTGGGCACGCGTGGTGTTTTAGCCCATACTCTCTCTCAGAGAGAGGGCCGGTGCCCTGCAGTGGGATGTATATAGGCTATATAAAAAAAATATTCTTCATAACAATAAAATCGCTATAACAAATCGAAGTTACTGGTATAATACTTACTTAGTTTGAGATCAACAAAAATATAACATCACTACTTTAGTTTGGACACGGAACCTTACTTAGGCGTGAAGCACATAGGAAGGACGTGGGACGAGGGCGCGGGAAAGACGCGACGCGTTGTATAGAGTTCGCGTCCTCGTGTCAGCTAATATCCCATCGCTTCAGTACATTTGGTATGAAAGTGATTGAAAGGATGCCGCGTCTTCTCCGCACCCTCGGCCCTCGTCCTTTCTATGTACCCCACGCCTAAATAAAGCCATTCTGTTTAAGCAACAAATCTCGTGTATAATCACGTGCCAAGAATCAAGACTATTCTTCCTTGATTAATGGTAGGGTCCCAGTAAGATGGGCTTTTGATGCAAATGATGACGCTACTCAAAAGCGCAACGAACTTAAATCAGCCATTGAAAACCAGATTTGTTTTGTGTTTTAATATTAAATACTGTCAATTTGAATAACCTTCGACGAATTTGTGGTTCGTGTAATTTTTATTTGTCTTTAGGCTCTTGCAGAGTGTATGGACAGTAGAGAGTGTAGGACAGACAGCCCGGTGGCAGTATCGTGAGTGATTAAAAAATTGGACAAATTATTACTTTATTATGCACAAAAAAAGAAATATTTATTATCTTTGTATTTAAAGTACACTTCAAAACAGAATTTTTCTTTTAAGAATTGTAATGCCAATTTTGCAGATACACTATTGTCAAATCATCTTTAAAATTTGCTTAAAATTGAAATAGCAAAATTGGGGACTGTTAGACTTCGTTGACATAAAGCAAAACATTTTGAGACCATTGTCTCTTGTTACTATTTATTTAAAACACAAAACAGGTTACAGAAATATTTTACATACATTAAAGATCAGATCTATCCTAAACTTGTGTACCTGCAATTTTTATCCCTAATCAAATACATAGTAAAAAAACTAGTAAAAAAAAACTTTTTCACAAAATGTTATTTTTATAAAAGATATAGTGAACGCACTAATTATACTATGACTCACGATTTTCCATATCTATGTATCTGCTATCACTTGCCGAAAGCGTGTTTTTTGGACATGTGTCTAGTTGCTATTATTATTTATTATACGCGGCCTGATAAAGGAAGCGGCAGGTCAATGATCTTTAAAGTTATATACTTTATGTAACTTACTAATTCAGTATTGAGCTGAAGGAGTGAGCCCTACACGCTGATTTTCAGCCAGTGCCTACGGTAACTCAAGACCTGTTTTCACTGATTCCTCAGGCCTTGATACCCTTTTAATTGTAACATTTATTTCAGTGTTTTTGTTTCTTGTGTGCAATAAAGAAAATATTTGTAACTCAGGCTCCTGGGCTTCCGCCGCGCGATGCCCGTAGTGGGGCGCGTGCTCAACATGACGACAGAAATCTACGACGTCACCGAGGGCGACATCCTGAAGACTTTCTTCGTGTCGCCGGCGAACAACTTCTGCTTCCACGGCAAATGCTCCTACTACTGCGACACGGGGCACGCGATCTGCGGCAACCCCGATATGCTGGAGGGGAGCTTCGCCGCCTTCCTGCCGGTCGACGATATTGCTAAACGAAAGGCAAGATAAGATGAGAATATTCTTTATTGTAGGTACTTCCTATAATACTTATATCCTGCTATCGCTCATCAGGGTCTTAGGGCCTTTATAAAAAGTCTTTAGCGGCGACTTTGAAGTCTTCCCATCCCAAGTATTTTCGCCTTTAACATCACTCGGAGCCGGGTGGATTTTGCAAAAATGCTTTTAGCTCGATGTAACTATATTGTGGTGTACACATAATGATGTAGGCGTAACAAATGACTTAAGTAAGACTTACTAGAGTTAAAAATATTGCAGTTAAAAAGAATAATCGCATACCATCGAAGCTAAAACTTTCGTAAGCACTACACATTATGACCACGGAGAAGCTATTTGACCCAATTTAAAAGAAGAGATCCATATAATGATAATGAGACATCATGAATGTTGTTGCGAACTCCTGTGACAAAATGATAAGAAGCAGTCGGATACTGCTTATAATTTTTTCACAGGTATTTTGTCTCCGAAGTCTTTATAAATCCCACAAATCCTTTAGCTGCTAGATTTGACGCTACGGATCACAAAATCTTTCATCATTCCTGAAACATTGAAATGAACGTGGATTATATTTTTTCCAGGTTTGGAGGCATCCGTGGAGAAGATCCTATCATAAACGGCGGAAAGCGCAATGGGAGTTGGAAACTGACTATTGCGATACAGTGAGTTCAACTTTTAAATCAATTGTATTTCAATTCTACCAGGACCTTGGGTAGGGACTTCTCAACATTGTATTATTATACTGCATACAATTATTATTAGTGTGTCGCGTGGAAGTTACAATTATACTAGCATATTAAGATTCACGGGTCCTTAAACACCTGGACTTCTAAAGGCAAGCGTGGCGCCGAAGCCTGGAATACAGAGGCCTTGTATACCATTACCTCTATACGTAATGGGTGCATCTGCTGGATCTTATTTCTTAACAAATATTGAGAATCTACTGAGAGACAATCTCCGTGAAATATAAGAGCTATTGCAAATTTCAAGGACTATTGATTTTTTACGACTGAAATATTACTTTACTTCTAGGTCCGATCAACGCCACCATACGATTCTGGTCGGCGTCTGCTGGACCTCATGGATATGTCCATCTTCGATTTTCTCACGGGAAATATGGACCGACACCATTATGAAACGTTCAGGTATTTTGCTCTTTAAAAACAACTTTCAACATTACAGGAACAATAAACCACTGTAGAATTTGCTTTAGCTCATTGTTGGATCACATAAGTCAATTTTGTAATATTATGAGCACTTATTATATCGCCGTAGTACTGGAAGAATTTCTCCATACAATCAAAGTCGTCCTCTTGAAATCATAGTATAGGTTGCTGGTAGAATTTATTCCTGTAATGACAGTCACAAAGTACCTAATTATAAACTTTTTTTTTGTCAACTGCGTGCCAGATCATGGCACCTGGACCTAGATCATGTTAATGCATACAATGACCTGTGCATGTGTGCTCCGATTTCATTTCATTTTGGTTCTATTGCTACACGTGCCAGAATATTAAACATTCAATCTAATCCAATTCAATTATTTTTTATGGCACCCCTCTTAAAGCATCAATGAATTGAGAAAAATCTGTGAAGTGATATCAACCCTATATGTCATAAGTTTGTGTTCCTATCTCTATGCTTTTGTTTCAGACTATTCGGCAACGAATCGTTCACTCTGCACCTGGACCACGGCAGGGCCTTTGGAAAAGCTAATCACGACGAGATCAGCATTCTGGCGCCGCTGCTGCAGTGTTGCATGGTCAGACACACCACCC
Organism: Yponomeuta evonymella; assembly: GCA_963969515.1. Taxonomy (NCBI): domain Eukaryota; kingdom Metazoa; phylum Arthropoda; class Insecta; order Lepidoptera; family Yponomeutidae; genus Yponomeuta; species Yponomeuta evonymella. Next base: position 6,938,973 of record OZ018354.1, read on the forward strand.
TCGCCACCTTACTCAGGTTCGTATTTTATCTCTAAAGTTTTCTTTCTGTTCTTTCTTCTGTCATCTAGTATCAGTCTAAAGCCATATCTGTCAAAAAAACACTCATTGTTTTTCAATAATAAAGAAAGTTAGAACGTGTGGTCGGGAGGAATACCAGGATTAACAGTAGCTTTAAGTTACTTTTGGTTTTGCAAGGTAAAACATAGAAACGAAACCTACAGTCAGTCCAACCGTTTGGTTGCCCTATGTCAGCTCCATTTTGTGACGTTCTACGAAGATACCGATTCAATTATTTATAATAATCGATTTTAATTATGCTGAAGTTTTAATCGAGTGATTGTATTGATATTTTATTTTTATATTTTTATAGTTTGTCTGACCGTGATAAACTTAAGACTACAGAAAATTTCATATTTTGTATTATTTTTTGTTGTTTAAACCTAATTTCTTATAGTAGCTATGATCTTGTGGCGAGCACATGTCAACTCTGCGCGCGCACTATAAACTCCAACATTCCTACATCGCGCAAGCAAAATGTTTCACATGACATACCATAAATATAACGTTCGACGAACATCAGTCGGACCGGCCGTCCCCAGGCATACGATCTGCCTGGCGGGAAATTTCCCTTTAAAGTGGAAGAGCACGATCACCCGCTCTTCCCTATAGTGGTGACCCTCGACAGAACATTGTCAACCTTCCTTCGCTCTCGCAGCACCCCACATGCAATCAGTCTCAAAGCAAGGCCAGCATCCTCTTCCCTCTCACCTCATCAGTTCCACTACAGTCAACGCACCGACTACTGGTACTGATGGTGATCTCCCCCAACCCCTCGGCACGGCAGCCACACAGCAACAGCGCACGTTGCCAGTGGTACAGCAGCCTTCACCGGTTCCTACCACATGCGCGGTCCCCATGGTACTGTCGCCGGTGAAGTGACTGTTAGCCGCCGAACACCCTCAACCGCTAGTCGACTCACTGACTCAGCGACTCCTGGCACTTGCAAGCTTTAGAGCACAGACTTCGATTCCTATCAGACCTAGCTATGCGTAGCTACGGTCTTGAAGGGGAGTGATGTGGCGAGCACATGTCAACTCTGCGCGCGCACTATAAACTCCAACATTCCTACATCGCGCAAGCAAAATGTTTCACATGACATACCATAAAAATTACGTTCGACGAACATCAGTCGGACCGGCCGTCCCCAGGCATACGATCTGCCTGGCGGGAAATTTCCCTTTAAAGTGGAAGAGCACGATCACCCGCTCTTCCCTATAATCTTTATAATAACATAGGTTTATAAATTTTACAGAAAATCAACTTGAAAAGTCTTTGCTACATAATCTACTCGTTATAATATGTAACAAAACACGTCGCATCACTATTGTGAAAAAAAGGTGTCCATGAAGTGTTGCAATTTTCGCCTATGGTTTCCTGTCAAATAAATAAGGAGGTCCGAAATCAGAAATCAATAATTTATTTCAACGTAAAGAATTTACATTCTGTTTGCTGAATGTCAATGTACAATGTTACTATGTTAGCCGCTGCCTTCGGGCTTTATTTGTAGTGGAGAAAAAGCAAAAAAGGCTGCGGGAAAAAAACTCCAATCTGACCATCTTTTCTCGATTTTGGCGATATCTGTCAGATTCTAAATAAGTCTTTTGGGGATCTGTGACAAAATCTTGATTAGTTAGATTCTGTATAATTTGGATTCGGAGTAGGTCAGAATTGTATTTTCTTCAGAATATGAGTAGTCTGAACAGTGATTACGTTAGATTATTGCTGAGTTGAAATATTACCACGTTTTATTTTGCTTACGTCAGGAATTTAGTACAGTCAAAGTAAAAAGTGGTCTCTACTTCACTTATTTTTTACTCAAATTTATATGCTCTGTGCTCAAATATTGTTTGCTTATGACATTGGCAATGTCAGACATACTTCATCTTCTTATCGTTTATCTATGAATTTCAAGTGGCCTGTATCTATTTCAATAATCATATAAGGACATGACTGTACTGCTTTTTTGCGACTCAAACCTATTTGTATTCCGACGTGACACTGTGACCATCCTACTGAGAATCTGACCTCCTCAGAAATTGACTTTGAACCGAAATTGGCACAAATCTGAAATTGACAACTTCAGAACACAACCTAAAACAAAATGTGAGGTTTTCTTTTGGCTATTAAGAAAAAAAGTAGTTCCCTAGGATTCTGTAGATGGCGCTGAACTGACTACGTTACTAGCCGTGCATTCCGATTTGCGACTGTGAGCTATCATGTGCAAATCGGAACACACTACAGATTGCTCAGTATTCGCGTCTATGAGAGCTGTCCCGAAATGGACATCAGTGGATATTGCAATAACGTGAATGGATCAATTCGGAACGATATTTATTTGTGATGTAACAATGATATGTAACTTTCGTTTTATGATCTAAAAATTACATCCCAATGAAAAAATCAAAAAATTATGTGACGTTCCGTTCCTTGTTCCTCCTCCCCCTACCAAGTTCAGCGCCATCTATGCAGCAACTAGAGAATAATTTTAAAAAAATAAAAAAGAATATCCCTCATTGACTAATTTAGAATCTGACAGCTATCGCCCAAATCCTTTTCTTAAGTCATGGGTGTGCATCTGTCAAAAGTTATATAAACGGTTAGATCTATTATAGCCGCAGAAAAATATCACAGCCCCAAATTTTCTCTCAAAGAAAGGAGGTGAAATAGGTATAGAATTTCTCCTCCAAGGCGAAACTTTACAGGACAAAGTAGTCAGAACGAGGCGGCAACTATAAAAGATAGGTGTCTTCTTGGTTTTTTTTTTTCAGTCCTGGTAAACTTACTCTATGATCTCATTACGTTTTTGGATTTGCTTTTGCACGTATTCATGTTCAAGAAAGCGGTGGTAACGCAACGCTAGAACGTTGGCCACACATTCGAGATGTAATGGATCCCGGCATGTAGCAATGACTTTGAAGGAAAATATCCTGAGGAAACCCAAATGTCAGAGGTGTACACAGACGCTACTACAAATTCGCAGATGTACGGAACTTTGAAAATTAACAAAGTCACAGACGCGCTTGAAATCGCCAATCCGTCTTTCTCTCTCTCTCTGAGATAGGGTTGCCATCCGTCCGGGTTTACCGGGATTTGTCCTAGTTTGGAGCGCTCCCGGGGAGCGTCCGGGCGGGATTTTAAAAAGTGTCCGGGTGAAACCCGGGATGGGAACCCTACTCTGCGAGAAGGCCTAAAACTTACAGCACTCACATAATCGAGTACCTTGTGTTTACTTGTTATTGTTTCTGAATTTTGTTTCTTTCTATCCTCAGATTTCATAATGGTACACCTCTATCAACGCTCCTCAGACAATCCATGTCCGTCGATCCAGTCGCTCCGGTCTTATGGGAGCCCCACTTAGCTGCACTGGACAGACGAATTGTGATAATCCTCAACGCTATCAGAAGGTGTCTTGAAAAGTCCAACAACCACCCCGAAGACATTGCGGACTTCGTATGACAGTAAAGGTGTGATTGAACTTATGATATGGAATGCTATTGATTCGTGATGATCTACGTACAAGTGTTTTACTTACGCAGTGTTGTGAGTGTCTACTAGTCGAACTTATTGTGACTTAAGTTTTAAGGAAAATATCTGTCAGGAGCGTGGGAAATGGATGATGAGACTGATAATATGTGGACATACAGACCTGAGCTATATTTATAAGTCGCAAATTTGTTGCGATTGGGCATTGTCTACAAGACTTTTAATTTAGCGTAAGACTTTAGTGCCAAAGATTGTCCAAATGATTTAACATCTTTTGTTTTTCGTATAATAATTTATTACCATTCCACTTGTTCAACAACAGACAATCATTTGTAATAGTTAATAAGTTTAATTTTAAGCCATTTAGTAATGCCAAATCTTTTTAAATCTTGTACAAATTTTCATAAGTATTTCGAGAACTTCATTTGACCTCTTTTGGCAAAGCCTGGTTTTATAGCTATGTATTGATTATTATTATTTTCATGATTTTAATCAGACGTTATACAAAACATGACGTCCAATGAGATTCTTATAATTGTAGATTTAAGGATAAAGTGCAATCTGGTGTACATATTATATAGCAATGCAATTTTGTTAAGTGTTTAAGTTTAAACTGTAGTAAAATTGTTTTTTTTTTATAATTATAGTTTTTCTTTATAAATTGTTACCATAGCTCAAGAAAACACATATCAATGTGATGTTAATTTTTGACAAACTAAGGTCTTTTGTGACTTTAGGGAAACGGCCCCTAGGTTGTGTAGAATCAGGAAATGTTCGTGTTACGTTTAATAAGTTTAATGTCTCAGAGGCTAGAGGTAATCCCTCGGTGTGAAATGATGTCAATAAAATCTTTCGAAATAATACCTATCGACGCTCATTGGCGAAGTATGTTTCTCATAACCTGCTTAATAAATTCTGATTATTAATTTCAATGAAGGGCAACGGTGTATTGAATTATTAATATATTGTGGTATCTACATGAGTACCTACTTACCTTTATAATTTGTGTTAATTGTAATGTCTGACTGTATAAAAACTAGAGTCGACTTGCCAAAGACGTACTTCATACCTAATCTGATGAGATAGAATGTGTTGTATAAAATGCAATGTGATGCTTAGATCGTACGATGCTGTTAACTGTTTATAAATATTAAATTGTGGTTAATAATGCAACTAATTTAGTATTTTTATTCCAATATTTCTTCATAATAACACATAGTAATGCAGCTCCAGAATAGTTTCTCCATCCGTGATCCATTTCGTTTTTATTTTATTGAGTGCAATATGGATATCAATCTGAGAGTTGTTTGTTGAGCTTGACACAGACGTATTGAATGTAGGTACATCATCATCATCATCATCATCATCAGCCTATGCTTGTCCACTGCTGGACATAGGCCTCTCCTATAGCACGCTACTGAGCACGGTCCTCAGCTACTCTCATCCAACTCTTGCCAGCCGCCCTGAATAATACATATAATTACAAAACCAAACTAAACCCCGATAAAAAAAAGATAACTCAATAAATAATAAGAACAAACATTACAACAGTCATTACATTAACCTCAAAATTAATCCTTTGAACCTCTTGTTTGAGCCGGATTGGAAAAGCAATTTTTTATTCCAAATTTTATTATCATGCTACTTAATTTCCTGCATTAAATTCAGAGGAAAAAAAATAACTCTTGAGGACAATATTTAAATTGGTAAAATAAAAAATAAAAAACAGGGCAATGTCCCCTGACGTCCTGATATTTCATAAAGGTCACATAAAACGAGGCGAACCCAAATATATGTCCTACCCTCGTAAAATGAGGATTCGTATAGTTTTATGCGCTCTTGTCTCAAAGAGAACAAAACAGGACTGCGATAGGATTAGCCAATAGACTCGTTGTTGCTACCAAGGATAAAGCCACGGCCTCCGGTTAGAAGAAATTGTACAATCCAAAAACAATTCGATTTCCACAAAGTACAATTCTCGCACTGTTATCAAGATTTTGTCTTGATATTATATTCTTTATTGCAAATCATAAATTATAAAATTAATTACATAGCATTGTAACAAAGGCGAACTTTTCTCGAAGAGAGATCTCTTCCAGGCAACCTTAGCATAGGGTGTTTAAACTGAGATAACGGGAAGAAGGAAGAAATATTTATAACTACATAAATAAGTACCTAATAATAAGATAATATACTTACATATTATATAGTAAAAACGGAAAAAAAACTTACAGACAACCTTAGACGGAGAATCACCTTCTTTTGATGTCATCTCTTATCGGAGGTCGACTGTCATTGTGGCTACTTCGTCCCGTGATATTGCGGCTCGGAAGTGTTATTTATTATGCTTAATTGCACACAAGACATTTAACAGGACATTACATAAGAAATGACATGTACAAAGTCCAGCTATCTATCTATCTATCTATCTATCTTCAATTACTTAAAATTTAAATTATTACTATAAATTGTAACAACAAACTCAGGCTGTAGGTACGGACCACATTTACACACCCTCTCTCTCTCACACACACACACACACACACACACAGAGAGGACTCACAAATACATTGTTATTTATTTTAACCTTGCACTTACTTAAATTTCTTCAAAATTATTTCTTTGTTAAACGTTATACTTATGAGAATACTTTACTTTGCCATATTCCGTGGGAGTTGGCGCTGGATGCCGTAATACAGGCTTTATGCCTAGCTCGGCAACAGAGGCTATACTATAAATTTAAGTCATCTCATGTAACTACTCTTAGTTGTAGCTTATCTCTGTAAGAGATAAGCGTTTTACATTACATTTCTCGTGTTAAACGTGTGTTAAACCACTTGCAAGATTTTGGCTATGATGTTTTTCTGCGGCCGTATTTTTCGCCCGTTCGATATAATAAAAATCGAATCATCAACTTTCGCAGACAAGTAGGGAACCCGTCGTTTTTGCCTTGCAGAATGTGTTGCAGCAGATCTGCAAATAAAAGAAGAAGACAGGATAAGTATCTACTTAACGACTCTTAATTATTAACTTAATTCCGGAATCACTTACTTCCATTTTTGTCGGAAGAGTCCGGCCAGGTTATGGTTAGTAACGTGTAGTTCTTACGAAAGTGTTAGTTAAAAAATAAGATAAGATAATATAAGATAATATTTTATTTATACACCAAAACTACTCTTATTTGGATATCCTCAGGAAAGCCGGTTGAAATCCAGTTTATTCATGATTATTAAAATTAATTATCCTCCTCAGTCCTGAACTTGAAAATAACAATTGAAAACCATTGTTATTTTCAAGGTCAGGACTGAGGAGGTTAAAACAATAGATTAGCATAAAGGCAGCTTTAACGCTACTTTGCATTATCTTCCAGTTAGCCTAAGTCTATTACTACTTCGGGTTGGAATATCTTGAATACAGTCGACAGCAGGTCGACCCTTACGTTTTTTTGCAAACCCGCCCATAACGTAAAGGAATAATGCGTGTATACAAAGGTCGATTGTACAACTGCTTTCAACTGTTACAACTGGGTTCCGAGCCGTAGTCAACAAGGAACCCTTATAGTTTCGCCATGTCAGACAGACGGAAAGACGGACAGACGGACAGACAGACAGACAGTCGGATAGACAGACGGACGGACATGGCGAAACTATAAGCTTTCCTTGTCGATTACGGAACCCTAAAAAAAAAGGTTTCTTGCGCTATATTGGCTTATCATTTTTATTGGAAGGACGTGGTTGTTGATTTTAGAGTCAATTACTAGAATAATATATTTGGTATATTTTGTGAATTATCGACCGTATTACCTTATGACCACCACAGATAAAACTTTTTTTCTAAAATTTAAATAACATATAAAATGTATGTCTTAACCACAGATTAAGGAAAGAAGCTTAATCTGATGCAAGGGGGTGCAAAGAGGCCGTCTCCCTAGTTCCTCGCAAAATCGCTAGGTACACTCAATAATAAATCCACTCACGATTTTATCAGCGGAATACCGAAGCTATGGCATTCGAGCCACGCCGCTGGCAACAAGCAGGTAACAAGCGTAAATGGTCGTGTTTGCATTACACACATTGTCATTCGCTGGAACGGGCGCCGGTCGGGACGCGCGCCGTCACTGAATAACAAAAACAAAAGAACACTTGACTTGGAGCAGCAAGGGGAACTACTTGAACTAACGTAGAACACATCTAAGTTTTGGAGTAATTGCAAACTGTATTCACTGGGTTTGGGAAAAGTATACACTTTGCAAGAAAAGTGACGTCATAGTTTGAGTCCGATTAGTATGGCGCGTTGTGTACCACGTGACTAGAATTACTTTTCGGTAACAAAAATTAACCATGATTAAACATTTTTTGTGCAAGTTCTTCATTATTCTGCTGCTCATAAGGATCAAAAGTCTCTACTGGTCTTAGTAAGTACCTAAAAGTTGTTGGTGTTAATGAAAATATTGTAGAGGAGTAAGTTACATCTCGCAAATTTCCCAATACAGGACAAAGAATTTGTCTCGAAAAATTGTCAAAAGATTGATATAAAATAAGCGTAAACTAAAAGTTTCATACCACACCCACTCAGAAAGTGTGCCATTGCTCGTTCATAAACCGGTTATAAAGTTCGTCATTTCTCCCTTATAAATGTGCGGCGGGAAAAGTTATATGGAGTTTCATTCCTGCCCTCCGTAGCAGGGCTGGAATGTTGTATGAAAATGCATTCCTGCCCTGCTCTTTTGTTTTTAGCAGCGATAAAAAAATACAAACGTCAAATCTCAAAAAGCTTTTAAAAAAGGTTTTGAAAAAGGAGGCGGGATTTTTTTTGTAATTGGTTTTTTAATGAAAGGAGGCTTGCAACCTTTTTCTGCTAATGAGAAAAAGAGGTGGGGACTATTTTTTCCGTTGTGGCGCCGTGTGGCGCCGGATTAAGAATAGCATCACTTTATTTCCTTCCGTGGATATCGTAGAAGGCGACTAAGGAAATAAACTATCAGGAGATGGGCAGCAGCGTCTTTCTGAGATTCCAACCGCGTACTGCGATCGCCAACCCGCTTGCCAAGCGTGGCGATTATGGCAAAACCCTTCATAGTTAGAAAACCATGAGGGAGGCCTATGTCCAGCAGTGGGCGTCAAATGGCTGATGATGACTATTTTTTTGTACTCGATTTTCAATAAAGGAGGTTGCTTGGCAACCTTTTCCTGCACTGCGAAAAAAAAACAAACGCGGCAATTTGTTTTGTTTTGTTAAATTTTGTATTTTAATGAATTGATAAATTATTAACAGTACGTTTCCTGCACTGCGAAAAAAAAACAAACGCGGCAATTTGTTTTGTTTTGTTAAATTTTGTATTTTAATGAATTGATAAATTATTAACAGTACGTTTCTTATTATTCTAAATAATTTTATTTTCTTCGTAGATGTAGTATAAAGCGCTATGCTATGCATCACTCATGAGAAAGTACTATTTCTGTTCGAGAGTATGTTTAAGCCCGACGCGCAGCGGAGGATCGTTTTCTCCCCTCGGTGAATAATGTACCTACTAATGTGATGATTAAAGTGAAAGTGAAAGTGAAAATAGTTATTTGTTATGCAAGGCTGCAAAGTTAATTTTTGGCGCGAGTACCTTGTATTGAAACCTGAGCAAGCGAAGGATTCTAGGATTGAGCCACGAGCGAAGCGAGTGGTTCAAATATAGAATCCTGAGCGTAGCGAGGGTTTCAAAGGTACGAGACGCTAAATAACTTTGCTGCCGAGCGCAACACACAACTTTTCACCTCACTAAAGCGAGGAAAATGTTAGGTGCAAGAAAAACAGTTTTAATAAATATTAAATTACTGTTAATTTATATCTTCGTCGCTGCTAGCTTCGCTCATATTTTATTATTTCTTTCGATTTTATCAAAAAACAAACCAAAATAATGGAAGTAAAGTGAATTCAATAAAGAGAAGAAAAAGATCTTGACCATTAGCAGTATCGCTAAAGTCTAAATAGTGTCACCAGTTTTCAGTGTCCATAATTCATGTTTTCAATTATAAAAAATCGGGGTTTTCTTATAAAACCATGACTTCTCCGTAATTCTAAATTAATAAAGTTATACAATAATTAATGCTTCCGGTTTAACGACCGCTGTCATCTTGATACAAATCTATTGATCCATTCACAGACCTGTTTAAATCTCAATCTGTGCATTCAATAATGTAGTGTTGCCATCAGACCGACCGCTACTTTTCAAATCGAATGAATCGATACAGAGAAAAAATAGGTATATTTAGCTGAAAAAAAAAAAAACCTTAACATTTGCATATTTCACATATAACATTTTTGCATATAACACCTACTTCATTTGCATATTTCTTTATCCACCTGTTCATTTAGATTATTTGCGGTTTACTTTATATATTAGGTACTAACACTAGATAACAGATTCAACAGTGTGGACCTTCATCATCATCATCATCAGCCATTTAACCCCCACTGCAGGACATAGGCCTCCTTCGTGGTTTTCATAACCATGAAGGGTTTTGCCCGTTTTGCCATAATCGCCACGCTTGGCAGGCGGGTTGGCGATCGCAGTATGCGGTTGAAATCTCAAGAAAACGCTGCTGCCCATCTCCTGGTAATTTATTTCCTTAGTCGCCTTCTACGACATCTACGGAAGGAAATGGAGTGACGCTATTCTTAATCCAGTGCCACACGGATCTGTGGATCTTGTGGACCTTAATTTGACCGAATCGCTCGGATGCTGATCTTCAAATAAACCTTTAAATTAACTAGGAAAGCGGTGGTTATGTATTAACAGAACGCTGTTGTTGTGTTGGGTGCGAATCGGACATTGTATGTGATTTTTTTTATAGCAGTACGACTGTCTAACGTTTACGGAAAATATCGAGAGGAAACATGTGTATGAGGTACACCCCATGCCCCCATACCTCACCTCACTCCAAAAAAGCTAAGCATAGTGGCAGATTACACTCCTCAGTCTTTTGTACATTCTGCCACAGCGTATGTGTGTGGTCCAACGTATGTAAAGCCTTATCGGAAACCGGCTTGTTCGGGGGGCTGAAAGTCATCGAGCTTGCGTGCGAGACGATTCGTGCCCTAAAGTGGGAACATAACGTAATCAGTACCTACGCATGTAAAGATTTACATGCCTGACTGATTATGTTATGGATGACTTTGCAACTAAAATGTTATGGTTTATCTACATAGACTGCATATTATATATTATTATGTAAAGGTGATATGAGGCATAATCACCGAGCTTTACTCGCATCACGTAAATCATTTATATTACATTTCAGTTATATTTTATGAAATGGTGACTGATAGAATCGAATTGATGATCGATATAAATTACATTTTGCAGCACTGAATGTCATCGTTCCTAATCTGTGCTACGTCCTGTCACCTATCATTATAACCACAGAGTGTGTTCATATGTGTTCTGTGATATAATCACCACGTTTTCAACGGTTTTGTGATGGTTTTCTTCATGATCAGAATGTATATTTCTTTATTAACTATTTCGCATGAAGTCAGAATGTATATTTCTTTATTAACTATTTCGCATGAATTTTAGTATTTCTGTGAGACAGAGTCTCAGTAAAATAAATGCCTGTAAATGAGTTAAGCTAGAGACTTCTTGTGTTTTGGTAAGTCTCCATGCAATACTATTACATCCTCGTCCGGAGAATTACTTTAATGCTAACAATAGTATTTTAAAATTTTAAGCCAGTACTACAAATTAAGGTATTATTTCATTGTGGCATAACTTTGTTGCTAGCGATTCTAAGTGTCTTAATCACTTGATCTTTATCCTTTAAAGTTTTTTTTTTAAATCAAATTTTCTTGCCGGCCAGTGCGATTCTTTAAATGAGGCTGGCGCATGACATGAAATAAGTATTTGCATTTCAATCATCAATGGACTGGCTGCAGAGAATATAAACTATTACGAAACCAATGAGGTTCTATATATATGTAATTTATTGTACGAAACCTTTATTGAATAAAAATATTCGAATTTTAAAAACACTTTCCACGCTAGCGGATAAAGTGCGATTTTCCACGCAGATTTCGAATGATAAACAGAGCTTTTACGAGCTAGTGAGGTGAAAACATTTATTTTCACACCTCCTGCTCGACAATGCCTTATTACGTACCGTCAAATATCATCGTAAAGCATGGCCTTGTCTCTCGTGGGCAATAATAATGAAGAATTTCCCTAGGGAATAAAGTGATTTGAATTTAGAATGTCAAAATTCGCATGAAAACTATGGAGAAGCCCCGCATTGCAATTCGAAATTCGAATTGTTGTTCTTCTCACCTCTTTTTTTTCTTTTTTTTCTGAAATACTGTGTCATGTGACCGCGCGAAACACCAACAAAAAAAAGAAAAAAAGGCGCGAATTGCAAATACGAATTTAAAAGTTATATTCAATTTAAGTTGCTAAGCCGTAAAAGAGTGTGGACTTTATATTTAATTTCAGGTTTTAATACATATTTTCAACTTATGCAGCCCTGTCTTTTTATTGTCTCCCAGATGGTGTGAAAAGTAGACTATTCACCTCTGGAATAAAACATGTCTTAGTCTCGGGCGGTATGAACCCCTCGCTTCACTCAGGACTCTACATAACTCCCTCGCTTCGCTCAGGAGTTAAAATTTAACTCCCTCGCTGCGCTCGCGAGTTAACTCGGAGTCCTTCGCTCCGCTCAGGGTTCAATATGCCGCCCATGACATAATACATGGTTTTATTCCCTTAGTACATAATCTACTATTCCATTGATTAGTGAATCATTCATAACGTTCTAATGTATTTTTTTCTTCTGCTTAACTCGAATGCAAGAAAAGTGTACATTACATTACATAAATTCACGCATGTATCCCAGAAGAGGTAGACAGAGGTTTGCTCCTTGCCACGATCCTGAAAAACCTCTTTCGCTTCATCAAGAAAGAAAGAAAGAAAGAAAGAAAGAACGAAAGAAAGAAAGAAAGAAAGAAAGAAGGAAGAAAAGAAAGAAAGAAAGAAAGAAAGCGTCATCAAATGGTATTAAGCGCTGAGCTTCTGGCTAAGTATATTCAGTGATACAATCTCTGACATTTCACATTCAGGGGAAGATTCGCGCCCCAAGTGTGGTCTGGGTACCGGAGCCTTATGGAATATCAAAAATTTCCTGTTCAACAAAAATATGGAACACTCAACTCACGGGTTTATTATTATGCAGGAACACAGTCAGCAACAAGCATGGCTACTTTGCGGTAGCTCTTAAGGCAAGCTTAATAAGTGCGATTATTGAACAAAAATGGTAACGGACTACGGATTTTGCATGTACTTACCTACAGACGACAGAAAATTAACCAAACGGCGCAAAAATTTGAGTTAAGTTAGTCGTTAATAAACAACAACATTAAGCCCCTTCAAAGAATCAGTAATTCCACGGAAATCAAAGCGAAAATTTCGTGATTGCGAATTCTCCGACAGTGGCTCGCTTTAATTTTAATAAAAGGTTTCTTATTAGGGCCAAATCCGATAAAGCTTAACTGTGTCGAGAATTCCAACAGACCGAATCACTGACCAGTGAGATACAGAGGTCAAATGAGCATAATTTCATATACCTATATATTAGGGGTTAAAGTATGAAATTGCCGTTTTATTGCAATAGGTTCTTTGAATTGACATAGAATCTTCATGGTTTGAGGTTTTCGAATGAAACTTTTTTCAAATGGTTTCTATGATGTTCTTTTTTTAAAAAATGTGAAACATTTGAATATCGACTTTCAATTGTTTTTGTTATTCAATTTAGACAAGAAAGATGGATACTGCGAAAATTCGAGTATCACATTTTTTAAAAAAAGAACATCATAGAAATCATTTGAAAAAAGTTTCATTCGAAAACCTCAAACCATGAAGATTCTATGTCAATTCAAAGAACCTATTGCAATAAAACGGCAATTTCATACTCTAACCCCTATTATTATCCTTAATCCCCTTGATCGAAGACCTGTTTTCCGAACCGAACATCATCGGAGAAGCGGCCAAAGACCGGTTGACCGCCCCAGATATCGCTGGAAGGATGAAGTGGCCAAGGACCTGCGTGAGCTCCAGGCAGGCGCCTTTGAATATACGTAATTAAGCAGCTACATTTAACGGGTGGAAGGCGCTGGTGTCTGTCATACAGTATTTTATACTAGTACAGACACCGACTTTACAATCCTACACACTTAATCTGTACGTAAATTATATTTGTCAAGTATTTGTATTATCATAATATGGCAAGCGTTTTTTTGATAAATAAATACAATACAATACAGAGACAAGTGGCTTCTTCTTGTGTCGGAGGCCAATACCCACTTCGGGTCGCTGAACCAGCGAAGTAAGTAAATCACCTTGATAATTTTTTGGCTTTAAGTATTGGATGTATTAGCAAAGGGCAAGATAAAAAGTACCCGAAACCGGCGTGCGTGCATCCAACGACTAATGAACGTTGAGGAAGTGAAAGTGATCTGTCAGGATCACTTTCGCTTCCTCAACATTCCCCTCTGGGATACAGGCGTGAGTTTATGTTAGGTTCTGTTATTGTAAAGACAGAAATAGTTTTGTATCATAGTCAAACTTACTTACTGTATCATATTACTGTATCAAAAGAAGTATTTTCGTACGCCTCAAACCTCATACGTCTCGCCAAGGTTTGGTTAGCAATTAAATGAGAAACATCGAAAAATATTAACGAAACTTCGTAACTAAGTAGTTGCCCTATTTAGAATTTTCAGTTAAGGGCATCCTAAAGGATCACTAGCGCCACCAACGAAAAAAAATCTTATCTTCTTTTACAGATCGTTTTGAAAAAAGGTGTCTGACGATTCTCTCGATCACGTTAAATAGTATTTTTAAAACCCATGGCCGAGAACCTAAGACTACATAGATAGCATTAGCGCCAGACACGGCCGTTTTTGGCATCAATGCTATCTACTCATAGGTCCGTGATCCTAAGTTCCCAGTCGTGGATCCTAAAAAATCCTAAAGGCAAAGGTGAAAGAATATTTTTAAAAATCTTTTTGCTTTTAAAAGGAAAATGGTCTCGTACCGGGTTAAAGAACGCCTTTGAAAGTCATAACGTTGATAAAAAAATCTGTCTTTGTTCTCCACAATAATCACATCAATTAATAATTTGTATAACTTGGTCGCCACATTTACTAAAATGACACCCGCCTGTATTCTTGCTTTCAAAAGAATAATGTTCCCGTAAAGGGCTACTATGATACTTACTACTACTTATACCGCTATTATATGTCTAGAGTCATAATAAACCCAGGACCTAGATCCTGGGTTTCTGTGATAAACCTGTGTGTTCTTAGTATTTACACCTTTAAACCGTTATTCTGTCATAATTGAACAACTTTTTTAATGATAATATTTATTAATTATTGTTAATTATCTACATAAACCTACGCATTTAATAAAATATTGAATATGAGAAAAAACTCAACCTTTATAAGATTGTAAAACTCAACCATGGGGTATTTCAGGATTTGTGCACGCAGTGCATTAGCCCTAAATTGAAAAAGGAAATGGCTTTTGTATTATTGTTGCATATGATTAAACTTGAACAAAACGGTTGGTAAGTAATTAAAAATTTCGAAGTCAACATTCGCTAAAAATAAAAGAAATGGAAAATAAGGTTCCTAAAATACTTTTTAGGGTTCCGTACCCAAAGGGGTAAGGAGTAAGGATAGATTTAGCACATGATTGATACCAACTGGAGCTTGGTAACACCCGGTGCCGACGAAATTCATAGTACACAAAACCTGAAAAACAAGGCATGCAAGTTATCGTTAGGTTAGGCATCATAAGCACCTACAGCAAAACCAAAGTAGGTAAGTAAGTACCGATTTATTTAATAAACTCACCTTGGTTTTCAAATCAGTTTCCTTTTGAGGGACGAGAGGTTCTACTATACGTATGAGATTCCTCGCTAAATCTATCGAGAACCGAAAGTTCTTTTTAAAATCAGCGTCGCTAATATCAAATGGCTCTACCCTCCATGTAGCACGGCACCTTGGTGTCGCTGCAGCTATTGCCGCTTCACCCAAAATTTATGCAACAAAATCAGCGACAAACTCCTCCATTTTTAGTAACTAAGTGTCAAAAGTTTCCAAATTTAACCTAACCTCTTTCTTCTTTGGGCTTTCCAATCAAGAAACTTTCAATGAATGCGTTCAAACATACGCCTTTTGCCAAGATGACACCTCAAAGCGAGCAAAATTTATTAGAACATATGCGCATGCGACTTTGTGAGAATACATAAAACTGATTTTTATGCGACAAATGTCTAATCCTTCGAATATTTTGCGTGTACGCTTTCGATTCGTAAGGGCGAGAATCAGCCCCAGATCGCTGAACTGACGATCTAAGACAGATTGCTGGGAGCGGCTGGATGAGGATGGTCGAGGATAGAATGAAGTGCCGTGCCTTGGGGGAGGCCTGTGTCATAGCATTGATTGGCTGATTTTGATAGGGATATTGTTATACCTTGCATAGGCTTGTTATAATATTGTATCAATAAATAGCAAAAAACTTTCCGTGTTGTGAATGTCACTGTTTATTTTTATTATAATTAGCTAAAATAAAATAGTATAATATTCATTACGAGTGTGGAAAGCCTGTCATTGCAAAGAGTTCCGACAAATGTCTAGACGAGCCGAGGCGCAGCCGAAGGTGAGGGCTGACAGTCGGAACAAGTTGCAATGACGGTTCCGCACGTGTACTGAACAAATATTTTTAATACAGAGCAATCTAATAAAGAAAATTTTTGGAAAATGGCGCCAACCGTAAAAGAATATATAAGCAGAGATTTTTTTTTCTTCACCCATTATGGGTAGGCAAAGGGAACTATGCCCATACAGCCAAGTCTTCAGTAGAATTTTTTTATTGATATGAAATGAAAATGAAATTTAATGAGATGAAATGAAATGAAACCTAAATGAGGTATCATTGAATCAAATCATTCGCTCTGATATTGAAACAAATTAGTAGCTTCTTTTTAGAAATATTTGCATGAATCATAAAAACTTCTATGAATTTTTTTTAGTAAAAACTTCGTGGTTGGTTTTATCTTTTTAATAGACATTATTCGCCGACGACATTGTCCTGTTCGCTTTGAATGCATCCGAGCTCGAAATCATGCTGCAAGAGCTTAGTGCTGCAAGCCTTGAGGTTGGACTTTCTATGAACAGGTCTAAAACCAAAGTCATGACCAACGGTCGAAAAAACAAAGTTGAGGTCGATGGGCAGGAGATACACTATGTCGACGAGTACATCTACTTGGGCCAGATAGTAAGCTTCGAAAAAGGGCAAGGCAAGGAAATCAACCGCCGTAGCGAAAACGCCTGGAAGTGCTACTGGTCCATGAAGGATTTGTTGAAGAGAAGCCTTCCGCTTTCCTTGAAACGGAGACTCGTCGACATTGCATCCTGCCCGTCCTCACTTACGGCTCCCAGACTTGGTCATTGACCGAAGAACAGAACTCCAGGCTCAAGGTTTGCTAGCTATGGAGCGTAGCATGTTGAGCATCAGAAGGATTGACCACATCCGCTACACTACGTTACGCTCAAAAACATGCATAGCTGATGTGGGGTCCAGACTGCAAGGTTGAAGTGGAGCTGGGCGAGGCATATCAGTAGAATGCACCCGGATAGGTGGGCGAGACTTGCCACCGAGTGGGTGCCACAAGGCGGTCGTCGCAGGAGGGGTAGGCCAAGAAGACGTTGGCGAGACGACCTCGACCGACACATGCCGGAGTGGTCTGAGGTGGCACAAGACAGAAACATCTGGTCTGAGTTGGGGGAGGCCTTTGCCCAGCAGTAAGACACAAACGAGTCTACGTAAAAAAAAATCGACATTATTTTGACAGTTGGGAAAGAGAACGCACGAGTTCGGAAAAGGTAAAGAAAAAGCTCGAGCCCAAATCCCGAACGCTATACGTTCCTGCAATACGCCTCTTTTTGAGCAACTGTATTAAAAAAAAAACTTTACACTATCGTGAATGTCATAACTTACATTTGTTTTTAATTATTTGAATCAAATGTTTGTAATTGTTCGAGAAAACAATAATAAGCGCCAAAATTCCATAATTGGAATGGAAAGCACGCTAAAACGCCACCCTCCTTGAAAGGTCCTTTTTAATTAATTTGAATTATTTCGCCTGAGACTCGACGTCCTGCAACTGACGCCTTGTACTCTCTATTACAGAGTTTTTGTTAAATCACGGAATAATGGACAGAATAGCCTAAGAATAGCTATAACTTAAAACCGTACTTTTTAAGTATCACTTTCAATTTCACTTTCTTTTTTTCAATGGGCAAAAGTTTAAAATTCTTGTATTTTTATCTACGAAAATCTCGTGTCACGGTGTTTGTTATCGAACTCCTCCGAAAAAGGCTTCATCTTTTATGAATTTTTCATGTATATTTGGTAGGTCTGAGAATAAGTCGTAGGCTAATTAATACGGGAAAACAACGTTTGCCGAGTCAGCTAGTTTCTTATAAATTGACCAAGTTGAGTTTTAAGACTGCATCAAAATTAAATAGAGAATTAAAACCTTTGTTTGTTATGTACCTATTACACGATTAAGTGTACTCCAAAAATGTTTTTCAGATTTTGCATTGTTTCAATAACTCATTTAATTTTCCTCTACTTATACTCAGTGCTAAAACAATTTCCCTGGATTGCAAACAAACTATTTTTAAATACGACTAAAACTCAAATTTATTGATTTTATAAGTCTGCTAGGCTAGGACTAGCAAATGACTACACAGATATTTTTCGTATTTTTACTGTACCTATTTTAGCTTTATTACCATAAACGGGTTGCAGCCTGAGTCGAATAAAAAACCACGGTAGTATTTCTTCCAACAAAATTCACTCTCAAAAACGGGCCCAGTCCTTACGATTAGTCTTTACCGATGAAACGAACGCAAGATGTGCTGCAAAGTAAATCACTTTGTGATTGGTTCATTCTGTGCTCCATGCGTGATGACGTAAACGTTGATTGGGCGATAGGAAGTGGCAGCGTAACTGATGATTGGTTTTGTACAAAAACGTCAAACCATTGACTTCATTGATGTATATCTAGTCGAAATAAAGTCAAAAGTCAAATTTTTTTTATTCAAAGTAACACAGAAACTGTGACTTATTGAACGTTACAAGAAAAACTAGGTTTCCGTTTCTAAATCTAGATCATTTGGAGAAAAAACTGACAAAAAACTCCAAACTTAGTAATTTCAAACATATTCCTTAATTAACACAGTTTACATGTCATATCTTCTAAAAGCTAGTACTAGGATGCATTGAACTGGCTTTAATTCCACACATCTTTGTCATCTACATAAGCAGCCTATATACGTTCTACTGTAGGGCACAGGCCTTCTCTCAGGGAGAGAGTATGGGCTTAATCACCACGCGTGCCCACCGCGTATTGGCGATTTCAAGCGCTGAGGGATGTGAATAGCTCAGACACTCAGGTTTCCTCACGATGTTTTCCTTCACCGTTAGCGAGTGGTATTGCCACTATAACTTCACAAATGTACATAACCTAGAAAACCAAGTCATAGGTACATGCCCGCACTGGGGATCGAACCTGGGTCTGTCGCTTCCGAGTCCGATGTTCTACCCACTAAGCTACCACCGCTGTTTGTCATCTAAGTCATCCTTAATGCTATAGCCCTTTTGGCATAAAGTGCGCTTTATACATTTTTTGAACCGCGCTTCAG
Organism: Yponomeuta evonymella; assembly: GCA_963969515.1. Classification (NCBI taxonomy): domain Eukaryota; kingdom Metazoa; phylum Arthropoda; class Insecta; order Lepidoptera; family Yponomeutidae; genus Yponomeuta; species Yponomeuta evonymella. The sequence goes on from OZ018354.1 coordinate 6,958,272, forward strand.
GCAAGCTTATATCTTCACGGATCATATTGTAAAAACGTATACATAAAGGATGTATTAACCTTTGCCAGCCTAAATTTTGGGAAAGAAAGTTTATGTTTATTTCTAGTATTAACACTGTGTTGGCTACCTACGGTTTTAAAATCACCAATAAAATATCTAGGTACCTCGCAAGATTGTCGGGTAATACTGAACTCGCTCCGATTGGGAACACAATTGACAGGCCCCGCTTGCCACCCCAGAATTGAACGTGGGGTATCTTTTTAGCGCTAGTTAGACACCTATGTTTTCAACTGTCACTAGTTACAGCTTTTAAACCTCTGATTGTATTTTCTTAGATCTAAGTAATACGTGTCATCGGTGCTTTTATCGCTTAGATCAATCTCTCGAGCAATAAATAGCTAGATATTTATCCGTACCAACTCGTCGTCAAAGTTAATACATAAACATAAACATTTACATACAGGCACATACATTGTTTCTGGCCCCACACTAGGATATCCTGTGTCGTGGGAACCAGAAACAACGACATCACAAACAGATCAACCAGTTTGGGGATTAGCTACGAGTAGCCTAAAGAAGTTAAACCCAAACATCTGCATGTAGGTTCTACAAAGTTGTAGTAAATCTACGTTGGTAATATTGCATCCGACACCTCATACTACCTACCACCTACCCGTTTGTTGGCAAACAAGCCTTTCTGCTAACTGTTGGACGAAGTTAGACAGCGTCTAGGTTAGATACATAGGTGTATACTTGTCTACTGCCTTACCTGCTGTGATTTAACACGTCAATGAGTTGTATGAACGTTTGTAAATACTAGTTTATCATGCAGTTGGAAATTTCGGCATATCATATCGAAAATCGTGCATTGTAGGATTCCCCACGCAGGTGTATGGTATACAATGTTTTTCTACATCCGATACGTAAAGCGTTTGATTACGAGAGATATCGTCGAGTTAAAGACTATTCACATTACAACGGACCGGCAACGTACGGGTGCAACGATAGAAGATAAAGTAAAACTTAAGCTTTAAATTTAGAGACTACAATAGCACAAAAAACACCCGGCCCCGTGCGGCGACGGGCCGTTCACAACGACAAGTTTTTTTTTCACTTGTAGTCTTTAAGTTGTCAAATATTTAAGGACTATTTTAGACTGAAATCGTGCCGCCCGCACGTCACCAGCACGTTGTAATGAGGATAGATATTTATGGTTAGATAAAAGTAGTTCTGACCTTACGAAATACGTGCGAAAAACGCTTTCTTGGAAAAAGAAGTGATTGAGTTCATTTTGAGGTTTTTATGGCAATTTGTAAAAAACGATTATCGGTCCCAAATGCTTTAGGCCATCTTGCATGACTTTCACTCTGCAATACGGTCGAAAGGCCAGTGCAGGTGACAATTGCCAATTGGGACACAATTTGTACTTTAGGATAAGTGTCTCATTGTAAAGCGTTTTTTTATCCAATAAGTTATTTGTATTTTTCCTTAAACAAATAGTTCTTCTTAGTAGTACGTAGATCATTCATTATGTTATCGTTCAGCAGCTCACCAGCTTACATTTTCTTTCAGCTCTTCAAGATAAATCTTTCGACTCGCGCTAGTCCGCAAATGACAAGAATGTGTTGTTAAGTGAATGACTAACAAAATATAATAGTCCTAGGACGATGGACGTGATGGTACGTTTATGTATAATTTCATTTGCATACATTAAAATGTGGTTACTCTCTTTATCTACTACGAGCGAGAGAACGACACGAACGGCGGCGGCGAAATAGTCTTATAAGTGGAAGAATGCGCTAAGAGATTTTTCTTGATCGTAGCAAAAATTGCCACTAAAAGATGTATGTGTAATTTTCTTAAAGAAATCTAATTTATAAGCTTATTTTATATACATTACATTAAAAATTTACATGTCTAATACAAGTTTATGCTACGAAAGCAAAAAAACTATGAGTAAGTAAAATATTGTAATTAGTTAATGAATTTTTTGTAACTTTTGAGTTGTGTTAACACATTTTAAGCATATTTGCAGCGCCCTAGCAGGGTTCTTGTTTGATACTTTTACATTAGTTATAAATACATCTAATGCACAACAAGAAAGCACAATAAATCTTATCTTATCTAATGTTGGTTGTCTACCTTACCATAAATGAAGTCCCTCTCATTATGTGGTGTGAACTATTAAGGTGAAGGAGGTACAATAACCTATGTAGAGAATGTAAGGTTATATTGTTTTACGAAGTGAAGTCTTTCATTCGAAGAATTCATTTGCGAACTACACACGTCTACTGCCAAATTTTACAAATCTACATCCACATTTAATAGTCAAAAGAGCAGAATTTATCCCTGGTCCGGTCCATCCAGCGCTATGGTAACCCGGCTGATTTATGTATGTCCGATCGGGCAGCGTTCGGCGGCGCGGCCGCCGGCCTATTGTTTTTGGACGATTTATCACCGGTGTCAGTTTAGGAGTCGGCTGCATAACAATTCACTGAGATACAACAGCCCTCATTGACGGGCCCACAACGTATGCCGTATTGTCCGGACATACCCTGTTGGAGAGGTATGAAAGGGAAATATAGAGCTTGTCCAGAACATGCTTGGAGAGATTGATGGCTAACGTTTGACAACGATTTTGGCGTTGTTGCGTAACTTTTCCCGCTCCTGCCAAATGAAGTTTAACAATTCAATGTCAATGCTTGATTATGTGAAATTTTGTAAGGCCGGTAAAGATTTATAGTGAGCAATACAAACATTTTGCGATAAAATCGCAGAAAAATTAACATCAGTATAGGTTCGAACCGACCCGATGGAGTGCGAACAAACGAAAGTAACAGATCGGAATAGACATTATGGCGAAAGAAAACGAACTTTTCGGTCCTGATTGGCTGTGCGCTGTGTGCGGTACTGATAGAGTGGTCTGTACGAGTCTAATTGCAATATTTATAATAATTGTGTGAGTAACGTGAATAGATTTATAAACAAAGCTGGTTGAAAAGTTTTCCTCAGAACGTTATTTGCAACTTTTAAAGATTTTTTTTCTTCTACTGAAGGTGCGCGTGCAGAAAACCACCTGCCTAGCTTTCCCCTGTCATACAAAGAAGCTTACAACTTTAAAAGATTTTGCTTCTACCTTCTACAGAAGGTCAGCGTGCAGCAGGAGAGCTTAAATTACGTATCAATATGCAGCAAAATACCTGCCTTTTAACGCTCCTGTCATCAACAGAAGCTACGTACTAAGTAGTTAGTTAGTTAGACCTGAGATTTTCGCACTTAGCCTCATAGTTGGGCCATTGTACGTAGCAAGCGCTAAGGTATGTAAATACCTCCGACACTAGGGAGTATCGAGTAGTATTGCTACTATAACTTCACAAATGTAAGATAAGAGAAGAATATTCTTTATTGTATAAAGGAAAAAATGTTACAGAAACCGCAGTAACAAAAGAAAAGATACAATTGGCGGCCTTATTGCTAATAGCAACTTCTTCCAGGCAACCTCATATTGGAGAATTTGGCGAATTTACGTAACTTAGAAAACAAAGTCATTGGTATATGCCGGGATTTGAACCCACGACCTCCCGAATGAGAAGCCGGCGTTCTAGCTACGTACTATTCCAAGAGCTCATCTCAATTTACAACCAAGTCCATCTAGGCAAGAGCAGGGCCCCGGGCGATAGAGTCCGCGTTTAATTGTTGATCTACGTAGCGCGTTCCGGTCATACATTTCCCAGGATCGTTTCTGCTGATTTTACACTTGTGAACGGTTTTTACTTGCGTTATCATCAGTATGAAAATTTAATTTGTTTCATTTGATAGAAATTGCGCCTAATTTTTAGGGTTCCGTACCCAAAGGGTACGCCGTCCGACCGTCTATCACCAGCCTGTATCTCATGAACCGTGATATTTAGACAGTTGAAATTTTCACAGATGATGTATTCTTTTTGCCGCTATAACACCAAAAACTAAAAACAGAATAAAATTTATATTTCAGGGGGGCTCGCCTCCCATAAAACAAACGTGATTTTTTGCCGGTTTTTCCCCATTATAACAACTGCAACAAGTAGACGCTTCAAATGTTGAAACACTTCAGACGCTTGAAATATTCAAATGTTGTATAGATAGTGGTACAGAAACTTGGCGGGTTTTTATAGTAAACTAGCTGACCCGGCAAACGTTGTTTTGCCATATTAATTAGCCTACGACCTATTCTCAGACCTACCAAATATACACAAAAAAATTAATAAACACTGTGACACGAAATTTTTATATAATAGGTTAACAGACTGTTAGTAGGCGAGTAACATGCAGGGGTACGTTTATTTCCTTTGCTAAAGGCAGGGAGATGGAAGAAACAGATAGAAAAGTATTCTTTTGCCCTATGATTTTTTTTAAATATTGAGCTCTACTTACTCCTGCCTTTTACATGGACCTCATTCACCTAAAGCTTACAATATTGTGACTGCTTTACTTTGTGGTGAGGACCATCGTCGATGGTCGTCAGCAAGGTCAACTTTTTGTATAATAGTTACTCTTAAATGGGTTGTAAATTTTAATAATTTTACTCGATGTGTTTCGTCATGTCTGTCCGTCTATCTGTCTGTTTGTCTGTCGCTCAGAAAGTATTGTGAAAAATGGTTTTTTGTTTGAGAGGCTGGCCCGTTATAATCTATTTTGAAAATGTGATTATCTATAAGTAAAAATAAGTTCGTTCCTATTTAAATTTCCTTCCACAGATTTTGCGAGATAATTTAAATTATGTTATCTCATTGAAAAATGGATCTGCTCTGGGAACATTCTTGCGCTATGATTTTTTACGTGAAGTGTTGCTTGAAACCGGACAAAAGGTAAAGAAAACAAAAAACAAAAAAAAAAAAGAAACGAAACGTAAGACTTCAAATGGCATTCATGGATGAAGGCCCTTCCAAGGCAACCCTGTATCGCTGGCACAGTCGACTAACTTTGAGCGATGAAGAAAGAATTGGTCCCCTTTGACGGCTGTTACTCGTAATTTGTTTAAGAAGTAATTCTTAAAGGTGTCAATAAAGTTGTAATTTTTAAAAGTATATAATTACGCAAGTTGTATAATTATGTTTTATTTTATGTCTTACTATGCAGCTTTGCCTAAAATATTGTAATACGAGTACCTCCTAAAAATTTAACCAAACCACTATTTGCAAAGTTTTAAAGAAATAACGAGTATTATTATATAGGTACCTCTATTATATAGGTAATTCTTCTGTACGTGTGTTTGTCAATTAACTCCTCGTAAACGGCTGGACCGACGGGTCCGACGAGTGTGGGTCCCTGGATGGTTTGAAAATACATTTGGAGCCGGTAGATGGCTCGTGATCGCCTTTTCATGAAAAAACGGATTTGTTAAACAATTGACAATATTTCACTTTTTTTGTTGCCTACTTAATACATCCCGTATTAGCGAAGATCAGGAAAAATAAACCTCAAGACCGGCGTGTGTGCATGCTGCGACTAATTAATGTGTATGCGACGGAAGAGTTTTGTTAACATCGTGGCAAATGGCAAACCCTGGCGGCAACGCCCACCTCTCGGGGATACAGACGTGAGTTTATGTATGTATGTAGAATAAAGTACGCGTTTCGGTGCAGGTTGGCGGTGGTGGTCAAGGAGTAAAGAACGGTGAGTGGAGGCGAGGGGCAAGACGCAACCGGGAACGTTCTCAAGTACTGGGAACAGCGGGACGCCATGAATTAATTTTGTTGAAACTATTGATTACGATTATGATCTAGGCTACAATATGATAAAATGTTGCAGTTATGTAGAACAAAATAATAATTTAATATCGCTCGTAGCCCCGGCTGCCTGAGTGATTTGTTTGTTTGTTACACTTTATTGCACAAAATACAAAATTTAGCACTTAAAAAAACACGAATGTCTTAGATTATGAGCAAGGGCGGACTTATTTCAAGAGAAATTTCTTCCAGCCAGCCTTGACGTTTAGGTTGTTAGACAGACAGCGGGAAGAGGGCATGTAAAGCACAAACAAAAAATTATTACTACTTAAATGCTACATTATTTTTTAATATGACACTATAATATCTACAAACTAATATACATACAATATAAACCAATATCTGCATAGATACAAGATTAATAAAATAAGGAAAATAAATATCAAACTATATAAATAAAAAAACATACTTATAGGTATAGTAGGTACTTATACTACAAAAACATAGTTACATAAAATAATAATATTACAGTTTAGAAAGGAAGTGCTCTTTCAAATTCATACGGAATAGTGATACCGACGAGCTATCCCTAATTGTCTTTGGTAGAGAGTTCCACTGGCGAGCAGCGCGCACAGAGAACGAGTTGAAATAGAACTCAGTGTTGCAGACTGGGACTTGCAATGTTCTAGTATCGCAAGCTCTTTGTGGTCTGGCTCGCGGTCGCAGAGTCAGGAATCTCTCTCTAAGATACGAGGGCGCACATGGGTTTTTGAGTACATTGTAGAGGAGCGTAAGCATGTGCAGGTTACGACGCATCCTGATAGGAAGCCAATTCAGTTGCCTACGGAAGTCGGAAACGTGGTCAAACTTCCTAAGGCCAAAGATATACCTGATAGCAAGGTTTTGTAGGCGCTCGAGCTTATTAACTAGGACCTCAGAAGCATCCATGTAGCAAATATCGGCATAATCTAAGAGGGGTAAGAGGAGGGATTGCGCGAGCATCACTTTTGTTTTAAGAGGTAAGAAATTTTGAAGACGTTTTAGGGAGTGGAAAGAAAAATGGATCCGCCTGCTGATTTCATTTACTTGAGCCTGCCAGGATAAATTCCCATCAATAATGAGACCAAGATTTTTAACTCTATCTGTGAAGGGGATTGCGATATGATCGTAAATTAACGAGGGTAGCTGATGCCACAAGAAGCCATCACGCAACCGCTTGCTACCAATAACGATTGCCTGTGACTTCAGCGGGTTGACTAGTAGGCCAAAGTCGCGTGCCCAGTTCCTAATTGCCAACAAGTCACCGTTCATAGCAGCAAAGGCTCGACCAGCATTTTCATACAGCGCACAGGGATTAGTGGGATCCGCACCGGCGTCAAAGTGCAGGTAGAGCTGGAGATCATCAGCATATAGATGAAAGTGCGAGGATAGCGAGTGGGTAATCTCATTTATAAAAATAGAAAATAGTAATGGCGAGAGAACCCCACCTTGGGGCACACCCGCCCTCAACTCGCTCCAGCTTGAGGTTGCCTCGTCCACACGCACTCTTTGAACTCGACCGCGAAGGTATGAATCAAACCACTCCACCGCAGGTGCGGATATGTTGCACGAACGAAGAATTCCTAGTAAGATGTCAAAGTCAACGGAGTTAAAAGCACTGCTAAAGTCAAGTAATGTCAATAAGGTCAGTTGTTTGTTGTCCATGGCAAAACGAATATCGTCTGTAACTTTTAGCAAAGCACTCGTGGTACTATGAAAGGGGCGGAAACCAGACTGGAAGGAACTAAGTAGGGAATTTTTGTGAAAGAAAGAATAAAGTTGAAGCTGCACCTCATGTTCGATAACTTTCGAAAGGATGGGTAGGATAGAAATAGGGCGAAATTGAGAGACGGAGACGGGAGTTGATATCTTGGGTAGGGGAATCACGTGAGCTTTTTTCCAGGCTGATGGAAATGTTTTACTGGAAATGGAGAAGTTGCAGATATGTGTGACTATAGGGAGGATGTCATCTAAAATCATCAACAACATATCTCGACTTAGACCGTCCCCCCCAACAGCCTTGGTAGTAATGGAGCGCAAGGTTTTTTTCACACTTCCTTCGGTGATGTCACGGAAAACAAACGGGTCATAGTTGGGCAAGTCTTTCAGAGAGAGTCTGTCGAGAGAGGATTTTTTTATCATTGAGTTAAGTAACACGGGCGGAGTGGAAAAGTGATAGTTCAGTGCGTCAATGTCAATATTGTTAGGCAATGGTTCGGAGGTCTTCCCAATGCCCAGTGATCTCAAGAACTTCCACACCTGCGGGGGCGGGAGCTGTTCAATTGAAGAGTGAATGTGCTGTCGCTTCGCATCCCTACACAGGCGATTGCAACGATTCCGGAGGGACTTGTAGGCTATTTTACTTACCTCAGAACCACACTTTTTGAGAATTTGCTTTGCTCGGTCTCGTTTTGCCATCAGATTTTTGATTTGTGGGGTCAGCCAAGGAGCTGGGAAGTGTTTAACCCGGATTTGACGCAAGGGAGCATGTTTGTCGTAGATATTTGTAAGAAAGGTAATAAACAGCTCAACCTTTTCATCAACTGTAACCGCGCCAAGAATGACTTCCCAGTCCAGGCGCCTCAAATCTTCCTTAAGGCGATCCACGTTCACATCCTTGAAATTGCGCTGAACAATGACTTTGCTGCGCCGTTTAGGTGGCTTACATTTGTATGACAAGTAAAGCAAGTCGTGGTACGAGAATGGCGCAGATGTTTGTCCATGTGAGCACACAAAATTAGGCTTTGAAATAATCATCAAATCAAGCAGGGTGGGAGAGCTATTTGGCGGATGATGAGTAGCAGCGAGTGGTAGTATGTGTAGGTCGAGAGAAGAAAGAATCGATTTAAGTGTTTTGCTACGGCAATCGCCCTTTATCAGACACGTATTAAAATCGCCCATGATAATAATTTGATCATAGTGAGGCCTTAAGTCTGTTAGCAAGGTTTCAAAATCATTGAAGTAGCTCACATTCGAAGACGGACTATAGGCTACCCCTAGCAGAATTTTTGAATGGTGTAAAGTTATTTCTAAGAATATATATTCCAAACTGCTTTTGTAGGGGGCAGGACATACACTCTGGCACAGGATTTTACATGAAATGTTACTACGTAAATAGAGTCAAACTCCACCACCCGAGATGCCAGTCCTGTCATTTCTGTACAGCCTGAAGCCATGAAGTGGGTAGAGCGTAGAGGGAAGAGAAGGACTAAGCCACGACTCCGACACAAAGATGCCGTCTATCTCCTGACTGTTAAAAGAGGTGAGCAAGTCTGAATAATGAGCATGAATGCTTTGCGCATTAATATGCACAAGGTTCAGGTTAGGAGATTTGGAGGGAAAAATAGACTTCAGCTTCGCGTGCAGCGGAGCGCCGTTGCCGTGAATCAAGGAATCGTCGTCGCTATGTGCACTTTCGAAATCATCTGAGGAGGAGCATGAGAAGAAATCAAAATCAAGTGGTATAAAGTCAGACATAATAATAATATAAACTACTTATAAAATAAAATATACTTAAATATAAACAACGAAAAAAAAAAATAAATAAATAAATAAAAATAACAAAAATTATTATACAAAGTACACCGATTGGCTGACATTATTAATTTTATAAGGAAAAAAAAGAAAGTAAAACTACAATGAAATTACACATTGTTGAAAACTAAGCACCAACGACTTGCGTCCGCGCAACCTTCTGTAGTGTGAGTGGACCCTTCGAGCGAACACAACTAGGTAGTCTGTGATACTAGTCAAAGTAACAATGTTGTATTATACTATGGACATAGGTAGAAACTATGGATGACAAAAGTTGAGAGAAAAGAAAAAAAAAAGTAATTGTTCATGCAACATGTAAACAACAGAAAACAAAATTAGTTTTTAGACTACCTGAGAGAAGAAACTGGCCTAGAGACAATTATGTTACTTTCTTACTGGTTGCACGAGTAGCACGCTTTTTGGGTGCAGGCACCGAGGTTGTCTTCTCCTTCTTTTGGGCCTCAGCGACCGCGGGAAGAGGAAACTTATCGATGAGTGCCTGCATGTCTGCCATGGTCGTAATCGTGTGACGGCTCTTGTTTGGACAAAGCACCATTACCACGCCATCCATGGACCAACAGCGCGCCATCCCAAAATGCTGCCTGCCAGCGGAGAATGCTTCGTATCTCTGCCTCGTTAGGAATTCCGAAACAGATATGTTGGAGCCCTTAAGCGACGCCTTAGTATTCCATACTACCTTCTTTGTGGCAAGTGACGTAAAACGCACAAGAATAGGCCGGCATCCACCTGACCGTCTAGCTCCGAGACGGTGACATGACTCGAGTATGGATGGTTCAGCAACTGTCAACTTGATACAAAGACATACCAAAATTAACGTGCTGGACAATAGCTATCAAATACGCTAGACCGTTTTTAAAAAACGCTCTTTTCAAAAATATATCTATACTAACTCGAATCTGTTAGAACCATTAGTAGCCATCCACAGCGGTGCGTGCGTGCCGCGGGTCCGCGGGTCATTGTTCTGTGAGACGGAGGTCTGTTAGTACCTAATTGTTCCAGCATTTTTTTTAACAAGATTTTTCAACTATTTTTTTTTTATTTGCGTCTGTATCTAAAAGTAATAGTCTAAATAGATGCTATTTTTTATTAATAATTACATAACCGCACCTTTGAAACCACCCAGATTTAAGCCAGTATAATTTCATAGTAATAAGTGAGTATTTACGTAGATGAGAAATATTGAGACAAGGGTATGAGGATGGCACTAGAAATATATAAGTAGAAACTGTTAGTTAGGCTGTTGATATCCTCAATAAGCCTTAAAAAAATCATGTTGATTTCATGTCAGCACAAGTGGACAAACGGCCTGATAGAACAGTATCTTTCGGTGGAGTTCCCGCGATTTTTCCATTTGATTTTACTTATTTGTCTCCGTTCACTTTGACCTGTGACCCCGCTGCAGTCAAATGGATGCAGAATGGGATTTTTACCTGCGACTGTTCGTTCGTAGCTCGTGGCTGAGATAAAAGACGATATTGAGTAGGGAAACCTAATAATCCTTTTCACCCAGTCAAAAGTAAATATTTGCAACCTACAGTAAACCCTACTTACATAATAATATGTCATGATTTCAAACAATTTCAGTAAAATCAGAGTTGCGTTTGTCTATTCTGACATTAGGGTGCATTGATATAAGTTCCCAATAACGTTATTTTCCCGGTCAATATTCAATGCCATGATATTAAGGGCCCATTTTTCAACAGTCAGATAAAACTTAACTGGAGAATAAATTGTGTGCTATCACTGGCTAAATCACACGACCAAACAGTTTTATTCTCAACAACAACATCAGTTTTATTCTCCAGTTAAGTTTTATCTGACTATCGAAAAATCTAGTCTAAAAGTACGTATTCAATAAGAAAATTGTGTCATGCATGATACGTCCAAAATCGGAACTGTCTTTATCACTATTCAAAAATAAGCGGTCGCTAGGTTGGCACTACTGCAAGAAAATGTGGCGGGGAGTCTCAATGAAATGGGGACGTTAGAATACGGTATTTGACACGATCAACAATAAATTATTTCATATGCTCGATTAAAACAAAAATTACAAAATATCTCGGAAAATGTGTCTCTTTTAGTCAATTACTAGTTATTACAATTTTTAAATAGATTAAACATAAAAAGAGTGCTCTGAAATGTGACGTCATAAGCAAGTATTTTCATACAAAACTCCGTTTTAAAAGTACCTAACTCATTTGATATTTTGTCAAATACCCAATTGTGAGGGGGTCACTTTTACTTATTCTTGCGAATTTGCAACAAAAACGTAAAATCTCATAGACTTACTAAATGAGATCATTAAAATTATTTTTCAACTATACGAAGTAGTAATTTTCACTTTTCACTGGTCGATCCGACCGTTGTTGCACTGTCGATTTACACAAATTGTTTTCCAAAAATTTTTTTTCATACAAACAATTTAAATTTATAGAAATGGCCTCAGTCTTGGTTTATGTGTATGTCTGTGATGTGCTCGCCTAGTTACTAGCACAGGGTATCCTAGTTTGAGACCAGACCCTCTACTCTCAACGTTATTGTGTTTAAATTGCAACACAATTAATTTTTTTAAGTCAGGAATAATGACTTTGTAAAAGTTTTAGTTGTAAGAAATAACATTAAACTTCAAAGAGCATCGGAAAGTGAAAGCTTATTTTGGCTTAATAATTAAACAAATGCACTCAACTGTAACTGGAGCTGGCTAAATGTGCGTCGAGAGTAGAGGGGCAGGTCAAGTAATTGTGTTGTGTGTAAGTCATTTATTTAGAAATAAGTCAGAAAATGCTGGAAAGAGCTGGAAAATGTTGAACAGTATTTATGATCGTTTTTACTCACTTTCGCATCGTAGCCTGCAACAGAGCACACGTTCTCTGGAAGTGGCGTGCAATACCAGAGTTTTTTGCCACTGATTGTATTGACCCGACCGATTCATAGATTTATGGTTATTAAAGATGCGGGACTCAGATATCTACTACGTATAGGCGTGGGGAATCAATTTGTATGGAAATTTCGTGACAGGACTTTAAAGTTATCGTATTGCATGTACGTTACGTTATGTATTCTGGACACCAAACCAAAGTACTTTATGCATAAAATTTTACTAGGAAATACATAAATTTTTTTGAACTGTTAAAATATGAAAAATGTTAGAACTCGATGGACGCGTAACTTTCAGCATTCTTATGGTACGGTGCGTAATATAAGCCACCGCGTAACATGTTTAAAATCACGATGTTTAAATACCTGGCGCGCTGTGATTTTAAATTTGAAAAAAATCTTAAAAATTTATTTGAAAAATTTATTTAAAAAAATTATTGTGCATACATTTCTCTAGGAAAGTGTGAAAGAAAAGAAAAAGAATAGTTTGGTCACCGCAATGGAAACCATACGTTTCACAATCCTTCATAAAACTTCAAGAACATCAATATTTTACTGCCACATCACTTTTTCTGTACGGTACGCAGGAGTTCCTACTATTAGAGCCAGTTTGTTTTTGCGATTTCACCTTAGTAGCTAAGACAAGTTGAGCGCAGCCCCAGTGAAAGAAAAAACCGAACAAGTGCGAGTCGGACTCGCCCATCTAGGGTTCCGTACAAATTTGTAGGTTAAGTACCTAGGTAGGTACTACAAATTCAGGGAATACTACAAATTATACTACAAATTCAGGGAATACTAGTATTATACTACAAATTCAGGGAAAGTCTACATTTGTAATTAAATCATAAAAAAATTGTCTTTGAAGTTCGGGAAAAGCTCGGAAAAAACTGCGAGACTCGATTCCTGAACTATTTAGTACTCATAATTTTGTACGGAACTCTCGGTGCTCGCGTCCGACTTGCACTTGTCCATTTTTTTTATGTAGCCTATATCCCACTGCAGGGCACAGGCCTTCTCTCAGAGAGAGAGAGAGAGAGAGCATGGGCTTAATCACCACGCGTGCCCACAAATGTACTTAACCGAGAAAACAAAGTCTATGGTAGGTACATGCCGGGATACGAACCCGCGACCTCCCGATTGAGAAGCCCGCTTTCTTATGTTGTATAATTTTTTATTTCTTAGGTTAATAATAACCGGGCCGTAATAACACATATTCTGTGAAAACCTATGGCTACCTTTTACGGTTCCAAAGATAAAGCCCTTTAAAGGTCGGACGGACGGACGGATGGACGGACGGACGGACGGACAGACAGACAGACAGACAGACAGACAGACAGACAGACAGACAGTGGAAGCAGAGTAATAGGGTCTTGTTTGGTACCCTTCGGGTACGGAACCCTAAAAAACGTGTTGCTTTGAACTTCAAAATCTCCTAAACTCTTGATTTCCCAAGCCCTTTGAAATACATATTCATAATAATGAAGATACTACGTAGGTTCTAGGAAAGCCGTCAGTAATTTAACGTTCGATTTAGTATGATCTTTGTCCTTAGATACTTCCAGAAGCAGTTTGTGAATCCTGGAAACTTCAAAACTAACCTTAGTTTTTACGTTCAGTGCGGTAAATCGGAAACAAAATAGATGTCCACAACCTTTTCCATAAATCTATTTGCCCTCTGAGAGACTTGGGAAGCACGCAAATACAATAAAAACACCTTTCACAGAATAAGATAGAGTACCTACCTACCTATCGAGGACCTAACCGTTAAAAAGAGGTGATGTTTCAATGCAGACAGAAATCGGGTTGAGACAAAAGTGGCCGCACTCGACCGCCCGATTTATGGTTATTGAGGCCACGATGTAGATATCTCACGGGCTTAAACGTATGAGCTCCGGGGCCTGCATAACCATTTTGTGCCATATTTTATGCGGACTAACTGCACTTACGCCTTTAACATAAAAGACTACCCTAGTAAGGTTAGGTATTCGATGGCTTTTGGCACTAAAAAGAAAGTCTGCAAAACATAGACCTACCCAACGCCGGACAACCAGCTACGGATTTTTAATTTACGTAGCCCGTAGCCTGTTTTGGGTCATTCCCAATGATGGGCTAGGGCCTCCCCAATTCGAGCAGGAGGTTTTTTGCTTTAGGATAACTCAAAATGTTTTCTTTTTTTTTGCACTTTCAACTGATAACAGTTTTGTTTTGCATATAAAACATTTATCATTTGACGGCGATTTGTATGGCTAGTGTGCTCTCTAGGCTATTTGACAGGTTTCTGAAAAACATGTCAATTTTTTTTGTGTTCATTGAGTGCTCAGAAACTGATAATTTTACAGTCTTGAACGTATTTCTTCTAAAAAAAAGTAAATAAAAATTAACCTTTAAACTAAGCCGCCAAAGTGCTACTTGGGGCAATATGGCGTCGCACAGGAATCAGTGACGTCACTGGTCAGAAAGAAAAAAAACATTAACTCCACAGAACTACAGTTAATTTGTTTAGGTATTTAATTAAATGTAAACAATCTTGATACGTCTTTTTATTGAAATATACATTTTATAAATCTAAATATTTACATTTTACTTCAATTGCGCGGAAAAGCAAATAGGTTATATACTACTACTACTACAGATTTCATGTCAAATCTGAGAATTTTGAGGATTCTAAACTTGACAGATGCTAACACACCTGTGATGTCATCATAGATTCGGCCAATCCAGGCCGGTTTTGGTAAAATGGCAACAGATACAAAATTATCAAGTTTTATCCCGGTTTTTTGGATAAATGATCCATTTTTTTTAGTTAAAATGCCTTAAATCCATTTTAAAACTCATAATATATGGGAATATAATAATAATAATAATAAGATTAATAATAATTTCCACACCACACAATCACTTGTCCCGGTCCTAAACTAGGATACTCTGTGCTATGGTAACCAGGCAAGGACATCACAAACATGGAAACACACCCATACTGAGGCCCTTTGTACAAAAGTACGGCGGCCCCCAGTGGGAATCGAACCCACAACCTCTATCTTTGTAGTAAGCGCCTTAACGGCTACTCCAACGAGGCAGTATATATAGATATAATCAATAATTTTTTGACACTGTCAAATAGCCTATTCCTTGCTATCACAGGGAAGTTGACACAGTCGACAGCGAATCCTCTCCATGTCTATTGCAAAATCACCCGTAATGTAACACACTATATAGAGTGTTTGATGTGCTACCTCTTTTTAACCCTTAATAAGGCGCGAGCCAGTAGGCTAGTTAGAGAAAAAGTTGAAATTGATTTAGGGTAAGTTGATACTCTAGAATATGAAAAAATATAAAAAAGGGGGTGTTTTCATGGGGGGAGTAGCTTTTTTTTGGGTGGGAAATAATATCCCTTTGCCCGATTAGGTTTACGCATTAGGTTTTTGGGTGGGAAATAATATCCCTTTGCCTGATTAGGTTTTGTACTTTTAGCCTCAGTTTCAGTATTTCCATATACAAGCACTAGCCCGTGGTTTGGTTTACATTTCTTGTAAAATTATTAAAATTTGTGTAAACTAGAAGATTAAAACAATTTAGAATAATAAAAATGTTTTATTTCGCTTATAAAACTAGGAAAAAATGAAGGTAAATAAAAAAGCGTGCGACAGAGATAAAAATGTGAAACATTAGAACGAATAAATAGAAGAAATAAACAGGTGAGATGAATAATAAATGCAAGTGCTTGCCACCAACAAAAAAATTGTGTCTGACAACTATTGGCAAAAACATAACACCAAATAAATGGAAACGAAGTCGGGTGCAGTAGCTAGTTAGCAATAAAAAAATCATGAACTTATCGTGCAAGGGGAAATAATTTCCCACCTATAAATTTGCAATTTTTTAGTTTATGGTTTATTACATTGCCTTTGAAAACACACATAAAACACCATCAGAATAGACCTTTTACCAGAGCAATCAAATTGTTCTTACAGGATTTTTTTTAGAACAAAAACTCGTTTTTTCTTCGGACTGTCAGAAAAATCACCGCTTTGTTTACTCAAAATTCTCCCACCGACTCTTTGACATAAAAAAAATAAGTCAAAGGTTGCCAATAAGCAAAAAGTTTTGCCAAGAAAAGAAAAAAAAGTCCTAATAATCTGTAGTAAGTGGTTCATTCGTTCACTGCAAATGATTTGTAGACAATATTTTACTTTAAAAAAAAAACGTCGTGGTGGGAAATAATTTCCCCTTGCCTTATTAAGGGTTAAACTCCCTTTTAAAATCTCAGACTATCGAACCTAATTCAAAAGTCTTTGCCTCGAACAAAGTCTTCCAGACATCGAATTATCGTAAAAACCAATAGACTGTAATAGACGAGTCAAATGTCCGTAGATAATTTAAATATTAAACGGAGAACTTGCATCAAAACAATGTTGAGTTAACAACTCAACTCGAACTCAAGCATTCAAGAATGCTCAAGTTCGATTTAGAACAACCGATAGTTACAGATAGACTCGAGGTTTATTTTAAGTAGGGTGCATGTTCTATCTTCGGATCACCGAATCTGAGACTTTTACTTACTCCTGTAATGTGATACAAGTTATTTAAGGATAAATAACTAAAAACTTATTCATCAGATACGGTGTAACAGAAGACTACGCTTTTCTTAAACCTTATCAGGTAGACGCTTTAATTCGCGTAGTGGAATTCTAGGTCTCCGTATAATTAAACGAGGGGGCGCAGTGCCTAATAATGAAATTTATATGCTAGGTTTAGGTATTGCCAATCAAAGGTAAAGCAACCTGTGTGTTTGCTTTTCATCAGTTAATGGAATTGGTCCCTCGCCGAGTGCGAATGCCCACCAAAGTTCATTGCACAATTTGCGTGATTGTGCCGGTTTGGATGCAGTGATCCCTCTGCTCTGCACAGTACAAAGCGAGACAGAAGAATGCTGGTTACAGTAAAGGTAAGAAAGAAAGATAGAGAAAGACAGAAGGAGAGTTATCACTGGATGGGTCTCAGCATTCTTGCCTCACTTTGAAGACGTAGCTGCCAGTAACTGAAAATATTTTTAATATCAATTTAAATAATGGCAGTATTCAAAGTGAGTCGTAGACCTGTTTGTAGTTCTATAAAAATTGTCAGGCCTCTGGAATCAGTCTATACTGATAAGGATTCAATTACAGCCTTGTACTACAGTATCTGAATAGACTCTATAGTCCTGACAAAGAAGTATAAAACAGAATTTCTACGAAAACTAGAAATATAGGAAATAAAAATTACTACAGTGGCACCTTCGCTCCCACTAGATGGGTGAAGGGACCACTTGGACGCTGCAGTGCCTGGGACATTGTTTTTTTAGATGGCTTACCCAGCCTATACCATCTTGACAGCGTAGTCGGCTTAGCCCACAGGAAAAACAAGTCAATACGAGCGGAGCCAACCAAGCCGCGGGTTTCCTCATGATGTTTTCCTTCATAGTTAGCGTGTGGTATTGCTACTACAATTCGCAGATGTACATAACTTTGTAATGGGTCACCCGCTTTCGAGTACATTTCTTTACCTATCGCGTTACATTACACAAAATCTCAAACATACAACTTAACAAGTTGGGACAGCGCCTAACAGAATATTTAATAAAATAGGTACTTTTTAAATAGTAACAGTATTTCTGCTGCTGCAAAAGGCAGAAAACTCAGCATTCTGCCGAAGACGCAACACTCTGAGAGCCATGAGCGACCCACACGTTTCACTGTATAATGAAATAAACGATTACTGCCAGATAAGTAGACTTGCGCAAAGTGTGTCCTTAGAGGGAGTTGTTGTATGTGCCTGTATGTAAATGTTTATGTTTATGTTTATATCTCATATCTTTGCTAACCGGGACACACTATATCTGTATCATATCTGACTCACCACTTGTATCCTAGCTCATACGACATACGATCGAGTAAGTGTGTGTGGAAACAAGAGCCATAAAACACAAGTGATGAGTGAGTCTAGTCTATCTGTTTCCTACTTTATCCAGCTCACGCGCTCTTTTTTATACTATCAGTCTATTCAAATAAGAGGAGTTCAAACCAAAATCAAAATGTATATCTATTAATTAACTTTTGATACTTTATATACGGTCTAATTTATAAAAACACGATTCCTCTAAAACACTCCTCAGAGGCAGTCGGTTAACACGATCTAGCGTGACCTTCAATTGCAAACTAACTGGTACTTTATTCAAAACGTAAACAATGCATGTGCACGTGTCTATTTTTTTTCTTTTTTAACTTGTTTTACTTTTACTAAGACTACTAATATATCGAAAGATCACCAAGTCGATACATTTTTATGAATATGGTGATATCTATTTCACAGGTCGTTAATTAAAGCGTGACAAACATATATGATTATCGTCTCTACCGTTCATCCTATTAGTACGAGTACTGCGACTGAATGCCCGATGTTGGGCGAAGAAGCCACCCGTACCAATAGCGATAAAAAAGGTCACCAAGTCAATACATTTGTAGGTATCTGGTGACCCCTTTCTCATCGCTCGTTTATTACTGCGACGAGAAATGGGGCCGAACGCATGCCGAACGCATCCGATTTCAGCCGATCTCGGTCTCGCTCTCGCATCCTGTTTGTGAGCTGGATAAAGTAGCAGGAGCTAGGTAGATGTCTACCGTACTGAGTTAAGAGTATGTGTGAGGGAGCCAGATATAGTTGACATCTCTGGGATATGACTGGGACACACTTGACGGCGAGGGAGATGTGTTTCCTCTCATATCTGGCTCCTGAGTTACCCAAAACTACAGATAAGCTATAATAAAGTCATGAGGAACAGATTCCTCCGTGAGGATACCGTGAAACATGTGGGTCGCTCATGAGACCGGTATTGACTGAAAATCTGAGCTTAAGGGCTTACATCCTCAAAAAAATGCTAAGTTTCATAAACCGGGGCCCTATTAATGTTCCGTCTCATTTTGTATCTTCTGTATATTGTTCAATACAGATAGATATTCCCATCATCAAAATGGACATCTGCCGCTGTTTACTTAGATCGGTATACGCTGGCTATCACTTGATAAGCGTGTGTGTTTGTTTTGGGCAATAGTCGAATGTTGGATTAGAAACATGCCTACATAAGGAATGATGTTTTCCTTCACCATTAGCGAGTGGTATTGCTACTATAACTTCACAAATGTACATAACTTCGAAAACAAAGTCATAGGTACATGCCCGCACTGGGGATCGAACCTGAGTCTCTCGCTTCCGAGTCCAATGTTCTACTCACTAGGCTACCAGAGCACCAATCGCAATCGGAATCGCCAATCCGCGATGGGCACTCGTGGTGATTAAGCCCATACTTTCTCTCTGAGAGAAGGCCTGTGCCCTACAGTGGGACGTATATAGGCTGCTTATGATAAGGAATGAAAAGTAGGTACTACCGGTTCCTTATCAAGGGAACTAATGCCCGCATATACAGAGTACATCCAATGTACCCTTAGCCTTTGTTTTTCTCACTTTTAGCTTCACATTTCTTTTGCTTTTGTCTTATATCTGCCTTATTTTCTGTATTTACTTTTCCTGTATAATTATGTATGTCTATGTGATGTTAAATAAATGTTTTTCTTTTACTTCTTCATATATGAAAATGTATACTGAAGCTCGCGCACTTCCTATACGTATAACCTTTTTCTAGAACTAAGTTACACTTCCTATAACCTCTTCCTAGAACTAAATTACGCTGAGTTGTAGCGATGTAAATAATGTATGTTAATAAAGCACTTCAAAAATCAAAATCAATCACTTCCTACCTATATGATTTTTTACTTTATTCACCCGCACCCACTCAGTTGCTATTTTGATAAATTTTGTAGGCTTTTTTACAAGCCACTTACTTCGTGAGATTTTTCTTCATGCGAGATAATGGGTCATTACTGCGCAGTTCCTGAAACATGTCGGTTAAAGTTCATTATTTACAATATCTTTTGTTCTATAACTTGTGAAACTTTTTGGTCCAATTTAAATTTGAAAAAAAAGTAAATATTGGTAATACGGCCAATAATTGTACTGAAATCTATTTTTTTTTATGTAATTGGTATTTCTGGAATGTACAATAAAGTTTATTCTACTTTCTATCTATCTATAATTTTTGGTATTACGTTTCTCATAGATCATGCTTGTAACGCTTGTCAAGAGATTCAAGTTAGAGAATCAAGTTACAATGATTAAATGAAGACTGCGACATTCGTAGTGTGATGTCGTTGTTTCTGGTTCCCACGACACAGGGTATCCACTAGTGGGGCCAGAAGCAATGTATGTGCCTGTATGTAAATGTTTATGTTTATGTTTAATATTATGTAAACCCGGATATTATGAAGAATAAAAATCTGGGAAAAAACTCATAGAGCAAAAGTGGTAAAAGACACAAACTCGCAACTTGGGATGTTTCAGAAATTGCGCATTTTAGAAATAATCCTGTATTTGAATTTAATTGAATTGTTCTTTTTATTCCACTAAAAACGAAAGGGGAGCTTAATACTTAACAGTATTTTCTTTCAGCCAACCTACGTTGTATTTAATTTTATTCCGCATTTTTCGGGGTAAAAACCAAAAAAAATTTAAATACTATCTAATCAATAACCAACAGAATGAACAATAGTATGACCGAAAAACTTAATAGATATTATTGCATTAAGTATTTAACCATTTTTATCAACGAATTGTTTACGCGTAGATAAAAGCAGAATGAAATAAAATAAAAGAGGATGTAGTGACTAGAGTTGAGAAAGGAATGTTGCGTTGGGTTGGCCATGTGGAGAGGATGAAGGAAGAAAGATTGACGAAACAACTATATCGAGCGAATGTACCGGAATATGCCGGAGGGCCGGTAGGGGACGATCCAGGCCAGACCAAATAGGGGATGTATTAGCAAAGGGCAAGTTAAAAAGTACCCGAAGCCAGCGTGCGTGCATGCAACGACTAATTAATGTTGAGGAAGCGAAAGTCATCTGTCAGGATCGTGCTAAGTGGCAGTCCCTGGTCTCTGCGTACCCCTCTTGGATACAGGCGTGAGTTTATGTATGTGTATATGCAATAGAGTGTATGAGAGTATTGTAAAAGTTTCCAGACAAAAATGGAAGGAAAAACCCAACAAACAGCACTGCAAAGGTTTTCCAAAGTAGCCGGTCACCGCATGTAGCCGTACTGAATATTTCAGAACTGAACTGAGCACACAAGCCTGAAAGAGCTCGCGTTGTGCACCTACTATATTATTTTATAAAGGGAGATTGTAAAGGGGTTACACATACAAGTAAAAGCATAGGAGTCCACCGTTTTCCAACTTTTTATTTCAGTGGGACACATATAAAAGAATACACCAATCATTATAATAGTAAAGTCTATATTATGGAAAATACAATTAAAGACATGAATTTCTTTTTATTTAAAAATTTCTTGGATACGAATTTTCCAAAATAATAATTACTTCTTCAAACTAGTTTGGTTCCACTTAAACCAAACATTTTCCAAACCAAGTAGTGAACAGCAAAGAACTTGCCCAATCATTAAACCATAGAAACATCCACTTAGGTGCAACATATCCAAGGGTATGAAGTGTAAGTCGTGCGTTGTATACTTTTTGTAGTTTTTCAAAATATTTTGAGCGACATAGTCTTCCAGGATCTTATCATAAATTCCAGATTCGACAATCCGGAGTAAAAACAAATCAAATTCCCTCGACGCTGCCCATCTTCGACGTACGAAGATGCTAACCGGTGATATTACCACTGGCTCGTCTAAAATCTGTATGTTGGTCACAAATTGTCGAAGCGTCCATAAATCAATAGCCAACAAGAAGCGTTCACCCCGCGATATGCTGTCAGCCTTCTCCCTGATCTCCGTCGAGCTCAGTGGCTTAAAATTCTTAGCTACAGGGGTGTCCGCGTAAAAAGTAATTATGGAATTAGATCCGCCATAGTTCTCAATGTACTTATTAGCATCAGCGAATGTTTTGAAAGGCTCTTCTGTCATTACCTTTTCGAGGTCTTTAATTAGTTTGCCTTGGAAAGCAATGCGCAAAATGAGACAGACCCACATCCATATAACGAATAGACTGTTCAGGAGCCAGTTAACTGTCTCAAACTTTACAGCTTGTCCGAGAAATATTGCCCAGGAATAAAACAGCGTAGGTTTACTAATGTTCTTTCGAAATTGATACTTTTGAATGCAAGCGTAGACTACAACCAACGACATACATGACATCCCGAAGAGAAAGGTAAAATTGGTAAATAGAGGTCGAAGAACTCTGGCCCATGCCCGTACTTCGATTTGATTTGGGGCGCACCAAATGATCCTCAGGATTTTGTACGAGTGAGTAATTTGCACAGCTCGAAATCTATCCAAATTAATGATGGCCGAAGTTGCTGAGATATCAGCACGTCCATACATAATATCTCCCATAGTTCCTGTCCAATGGCCATATGAACTGAGAACGCCAAAGTTCTCAGCATCCTTTGCAAATACAGTTTTCAAAGAAGCATTCAGTTTTTCTACCAAAATCTGCACCAAGCGCCCTTCTGTCCCGGTAACAGAAACTATAGTTCCATTACTCCGATGAAGTACAACATATGGTGGCCAGTCTAAGAGCGATACTCTTAATGGACAGCCGAAGAAATTCTTGAATTTTCTTGGGAAGTAGTTTACCACTTCAGATGCGTTAAAAGTCACTGGTTCATAGTTCTCACAGGTTTCTTTCGTTAAAGGGAAGTACGTGGTTATTTTCACATCTTTATCTTCCTTTCCATATATGATTGCCAAATCAGATATGTCCATTTTCAAACTAGTCCTTGTAATTATTTGCAAACTTTCTCTACTTATACGAGGTTCTAATAAAACTAAGATAACTCTCACAGGAAATATTTGATCTTCTTTTATAAAATGTATAAAATAATAGTATTCCACAGCAGTAGCTGCGAAAAATACGTATTGTTCGCATTGTACATCAACATGGTTATTGTTCAAATTTAAAGTGATTACGGATCCATTGAACTTTTTCAAGAACTCGTGTAAAACTTCGTGGTCGTGACGCCACGTCACTATGGTCACTTTACGGAAATCTAAATCTTTGTTCGCCACATTCACAACCACATCTAAAATAGTCGACGTAGCCTTTGTCAAGCTTAAAATGACAGCGACCGGTAATATACGTAAAAAAGTGAATTTCATTTTTAGTTAGAATATTTATGAAGTGTCTTGACTGCACGAAGCTTTTAGTGATACTAGCTGAAAGCTCGACTTCTTGGCCTTAAATCTGTTCACCGCTCGTGTTGTCGATGGACGAGGTTGTATCATGTCAAACAATAAGTAAAGTCAACAAAACACCGTCTTTAGGTAGTGATTAGATGGCAGGGAAGGGATACGCACCCTTGGGCTTGAAACCTAATGTATTACAAAATAATGATGGTGTCGTATACTGATTAATGTCAGTCAAACACGCCTTGAGGTTTTCAAAACATCCTCTAATGATATTCGATCAATTCAATTGTGACTCCAAGTTAAGACAATCAATATCAATTACCTGGACTCAATACTTCCTAAAGTGAGAATAAAAACAAAAGAACGGTTAGGTAACATTTGGTTAAAAAAATATGGTGTACACGATTCCAAGACGTTCCTCAAAGTCTCCTCGACTCAATACTCAACGGAGGTGGGAGTCGAGGAGAGAGTGGAGGCATTTCCTTGAGATCCTATTATCAGTCAGTATTTCGAGTGCAATCGAGTTAGTGCAACCAATATAGTCCGTGGTGTAACTTGTTTGAGAGTTTTTTTTTTTATGTTGGCAATAGCCATGCGATCCAAGTGATTTTGAAAGAGACACATTTGGAGGCTTTTTAAAAATACATTATAGTAATCACTATTCAAATAATGTGGCGGCGGGGAGTCGCTGGATGCGGGCGGCACAAGACCGGGAAGCTTAGATAACCATGAGGGAGGCCTGTGGCCTGCAGTGGACGTCAAATGGCTGTTGATGATGATGATGCTGATGATTCAAATAATGACTCGTGTAAAAACAAAATATTCTGAGGCCCTTCTTGTTTTTTACTTTATTTACTTTAGAAAACACCCTATAATAAATATACAATGCATACAAAATATCTTACGTCACTACAAAAATTATTACATCTCATCATCATCATTCAGCCACAAGAAGTCCACTGCTGGACATAGGCCTCCTCCATGGATTTCCAAAAAGACCGGTTGGAAGCGGCCGCATCCAGCGCCTTCCTGCCACTTGGATGAGGTCATCTGTCCATCTTGTGGCTGGTCGTCCTACGCTGCGCTTGCCGATATGTGGTCTCCATTCGAGAACTTTTCGGCCCCATCGGCCATCAGTTCTGCGTGCTATGTGCCCCGCCCACTGCCACTTCTCATCATTTCTGATTCGATCTCGTAGAAAAATTCCAAGCATAGCCCTTGCCATAGCTCGTTGGGTGACCTTGAGCCTTCTTATGAGGCCCATAGTGAGAGACCACGTTTCAGTGCCGTAAGTCATCACTGGTAACACACACTGGTTGTATAATTTTGTCTTGAGCGATTGAGGTATATGAGACGAAAAGACTTTTGTAAGTTTCCCGAATGCTGCCCAGCCGAGTTGGATTCGACGATTGATCTCTTTCACGAAGTTGGACCGGCCTGTTACATCTCAACATACTTTTATCGGTCGTCATCATAGACATCGTCAATATTATGCACAAATCCGATCAAAACAATGGTACACAAAAACTTTTAAATACTTCCAAAACACCGAGTTTGTTTCTCGAAACCTTGTAACCTATATACCTTTGACATTATTTTATTGCCGTATTAAATTAATTTATTACAAAATTCTGACATTTTTATATTTTAAGCCAGGAAGAAATAGGTATTATAGGTTGGGCTTGTCTTTCACATAGCATAGAACGCAGCTTCTGGTCTACTCTATAGAGATGTGAGCACTGCGCCCCTACGTTTCTCCCCGCAACTTCCTCAAGCGTCGCCTGCGCTTACGACCGACTGATTGTTTCGTGTAAGTCACACGTCAATTGTCACGAAGTCTTACAGCAAGAATACCTGACCTATATTTTAGTTGTTCTTGTTATCTTCGGCAACCTCTGGCATCTTTGTCCTGAACGTCTTTCCAGTGTGTTGTCTGATCCCTAATTTGGGCTCCAACGCTAGGGCCAGCCCTGGCTTGTTTGAAACGCTCGGCCATCCTCCCACAAACCGAGCTGCGTGTGAACCTTCGCTCTATTCCCGTTTCGGGTGGACCATCGACGGGACTCAATGATACAAGGGGCACATTTATGCACCTACGGTCTTGAAGGGGAGTGATGTGGCGAGCACATGTCAACTCTGCGCGCGCACTATAAACTCCAACATTCCTACATCGCGCAAGCAAAATGTTTCACATGACATACCATAAATATAACGTCCGACGAACATCAGTCGGACCGGCCGTCCCCAGGCATACGATCTGCCTGGCGGGAAATTTCCCTCTATAGTGGAAGAGCACGATCACCCGCTCTTCCCTATAGTGGTGACCCTCCACAGAACAATGTCAACCTTCCTTCGCTCTCGCAGCACCCCACATACAATCAGTTTCAAAGCAAATCCAGCACCCTCTTCCTTCTCACCTCATCAGTTCCACTACAGTCAACGCACCGACTACTGGTACTGATGGTGATCTCCCCCAACCCCTCGGCACGGCAGCCACACAGCAACAGTGCACGTTGCCAGTGGTACAGCAGCCTTCACCGGTTCCTACCACATGCGCGGTCCCCATGGTACTGTCGCCGGTGAAGTGACTGTTAGCCGCCGAACACCCTTAACCGCTAGTCGACTTACTGACTCAGCGCCTCCTGGCACTTGCAGGCTTTAGAGCACAGACTTCGATTCCTATCAGACCTAGCTATGCGTAGCTACGGTCTTGAAGGGGAGTGATGTGGCGAGCACATGTCAACTCTGCGCGCGCACTATAAACTCCAACATTCCTACATCGCGCAAGCAAAATGTTTCACATGACATACTATAAATATAACGTCCGACGAACATTAGTCGGGGGGAGTGTAGTCCGCTGCTTGGCGGATAAGGGGGTTGGGGTGCACTTCGGCCGTGCTAAAGAAAGTCTCTGAGAGAGATTTAATAAATTGTTGGATGGTTGGAATCTCCATATCCCGATGGAGGTCGGCATTTCTGACACACCAGTGGGCGTTCAGAGCTCTACGAATGAAAAGATTTTGAACTTTCTGAAGTTCGTACAGGGCTTTGGGGGACGCGTGGGCGAAGACGGGTGCCGCGTAAGTCAGCACGGGGCGAATGCAAACCTTATAGAGTGTTCGCTTGTTCCTAGGGGACATCCTACTGTGTCGGCCTATCATGGAGGATAGGCGGCCTAGGTAAAAACGGGCGGTCCGGGTCACCTTCCGGATGTGAGGCCTAAATGTCAGTCTGCTGTCCAGGGTGACACCTAGGTATTTGGCGGTGGAACGCCAGGGGACTGCGGTACCTAACATACGGATAGGTCGGTCGGAGAGACCGCGGCGGACCTTGTGGTCGAAGCGGATCGCGGTGCTCTTTTCCGGGTTGACCTCGATTCGCCAGAGCCTGAACCAGGCACCTAGCTCATCGACCGCGGATTGGAGCCTATTAAGGATGACTGACATTTTCCGACTCTTGCAGTAGAGTGCGGTGTCGTCAGCGAAAAGTGACAGTTGGACCCCATTGCGGGGGATGGGGATGTCATTTGTGTACGAAATGTACAGGAGGGGGGAGAGCACGGAGCCTTGCGGGACCCCGGCTCTGAGGGGGCGGAGGGAAGAGAGAATGCCCTCGTGTCTAAAGCGGAAGGAGCGGTCCTTCAGAAAGGAAGCTAAGATGCGGACAAGTCGGTCGGGGAGACCCAGCTCGTACAATTTAAAAATGAGCCCTGCGTGCCAGACCTTATCGAAGGCCTTGGCGACATCGAATAAGACGGCTACCGTCTTTTCGCGTCTGGGGAAAAACCCGCCTAGAATATACTCTACTATGCGGTGGACTTGTTGGGGGCAAGAGTGAATTGCCCGAAAACCAAATTGGTGGGGGATGATGAGGGGGGGGCCCTCTGAGGGGAAGAGGTGATTCCTCATACGAGTGAGGATGACTCTCTCGAAGAGTTTGCCCATGGCCTTGAGGAGGCTGAACAAGCTCTGAACGCCCACTGGTGTGTCAGAAATGCCGACCTCCATCGGGATATGGAGATTCCAACCATCCAACAATTTATTAAATCTCTCTCAGAGACTTTCTTTAGCACGGCCGAAGTGCACCCCAACCCCCTTATCCGCCAAGCAGCGGACTACACTCCCCCCACGACGAACCCCCGTTACCTGGTGCGCAGGCCCAGGAACGCCCTCGTCGACCCCCCCGATAAACTTTCATCTGACCTGGACCGCCTACTAGAGGCCCAGTCCCAGTCAGAAGTAGCCCCCGCTCCCGCCTCCGCCGGTGTCCCCACCGGCGTCCCCACCTCTCCCTCCTAGCCGCGGTCACGATGTGACGAGCAGTCCCAAGCGGACGCTCCCTTAAGGAGCTCCGCTGTGCGCCCTCCTCGGCTTCGAGGTGGGTCGCTCATGATGTAGGTTTAGGGGTCCTTAGGACCAAACCAGCCCCCAGGTGGTGTTTAGTGGGTAGGCGCACTTCCTGTGAGTCCCACATTGGCAGCACGGCCGGGTCCGTGCTGTTATGCATGAGCATTCACCACCTCCCTCCCCCGTGTCCTCCGGAGGGTGCCCTTTTTAGGGCAAAAAAAAAAAAAACATTAGTCGGACCGGCCGTCCCCAGGCATACGATCTGCCTGGCGGGAAATTTCCCTTTATAGTGGAAGAGCACGATCACCCGCTCTTCTCTATAGGTATATCATAATAGACTAAATGTATCCGAGTGGCCCTATCACTAAAAAGTGTCTATACATGTGGTTGGTTTAAAGAGAGGGATGGAAACGCGTACCTGGTTCACTTGTAGCGTGGCGATCCGGTGGTGGTGGGTGGCGTGCCTTGGCGACTGTCTTCCCTTCAAACTTTCCACTACGTGTGTTTTCCTTGTTGATGGCCGTTATTGTGAGGCGCCGGATGGAATTGGCGCGGTCGCGACGTTCGTGATCACGAGTAAACCGTTGACGGGACCAGTATTCAGAGCTGGTCGACCGAACCGTCCGTGCAACGCCACGATGTCTTCTTGACTCTGTATTGACAGCTTGTCACCGGTGGATTTTCTTCATGCACCCGCGTTTCCAATAGGATCGGGATTTGGGGGTAGGAGGGAAGAATATTGACATTCCTACTTGGCGGAAAATTTGAAACCTAACATAATCGCCCCCCAAAGAGCTACCCAGCTCTTTCATGAAAAATCGCAACACGGCAAGCTTGAACAAGTTGAAGTTGATGTCCTAGTTATTACGGATAATTAAAAACTTAAGTTGATTAACCTAACTTAACCCTAAACTCTACATTGAAAAAAAAAATCCTTTTTCTTTCTTCAAAGTTGAGCTTCTGTGTCACTCTTAGGGAGTGGACACACCTTAGAAACAGAACGGAGGCAGGATCCAGCGCTAGTTTTAAGCTTGACAACCCGCACCACACCATCGCTGCCGGGATGGAGCTCGGACACCCGACCTGACCGCCATTGCAGGGGAGGCAAGTTATCCTCTTTAATGAGAACTAAATCTCCGACCTGTAAATTAGGGATGCCTTTAGTCCACTTAGCCCTTTGCTGCAATAGGGTCAAATACTCTAGCTGCCACCTGCGCCAAAAATGCTGCGATATCTGCCGAACAAGTTGCCAACGATTGAGGCGAGATATCGGGGTATGCTCAAAACAAAATTCAGGAGGAGAGACCAACGGTTGCCCGATCAAAAAATGCCCGGGTGTGAGAGGATCCAGACTGATGGGATCGTCGGACGAACCACACAAGGGTCGCGAGTTAAGCACCGCTTCGATTCTTGTAAAGATTGTGGTGAGTTCCTCGAAGGAGAGGATCTGGTCACCAATGGTCCGCTTAAATAGTTGTTTGGCCAATTTTACGGCGCTTTCCCAAATTCCTCCCATGTGAGGACTGTAAGGCGGGTTCATATGCCAGGAGACGTTGAGGTGCCTTAGACCTGCACTGAGTTCCGTATCATTTCGTCGCATGAAAGTTTCTGCTTCCGAAAGATAGCGTTTACCCCCCTGGAAATTCTTCCCACAGTCCGTGTACACATCAGACACGGTACCTCGCCGGGAAACGAATCTCTGAAAGCAAGCCAAGAAAGCTTCTGTGGATAAATCTGACGTGACCTCGATGTGTATCGCCTTGACGACGAGACACACGAAGATGCAGACATAGGCCTTCCTGATCTTTGCATTGCGAACTGTCGATACCTTTATGTTAAAAGGTCCCGCAAAATCTATGCCCACCTTCAAGAAGGGACGGGCCTGCCGCACACGGGCTGGCGGGAGATTGCCCATGATGGGCTCCAGGGGTTTTGCCTTAAGTTGACTACAACGTCTACACTGGAAGATTCTGTGCCGTACCACCCGACGAGCTGAAACGATCCAAAATCTTTGCCGCAAAATTGTGGTAAGACACGAAGCACCAGCATGTAGATGCAACTTGTGATGATAGTCAATGATAATATTTGTTAGGTGATGTGCCTTAGGAAGCAAAATTGGATGCTTAACCTGGAAGGGTAAATTGGAATGCTTAAGTCGGCCACCTACCCTTAGTAAACCTTCAGGATCGATAAATGGTTGTAGGCGAGCCATGGAGACGTCTTTCAAGGCACGTTTAGCCTTAAGTGCCTGAAAGTGTCCAAGAAAAACCTCCTCTTGCACCAACTTTATAGCTCTATGTAGAGCACCCTCAAGTTCCTCTACCGATAGAGAACCTTGTTTTCTCTGTTGTGTTTGGTGGCGAGCGTTGAAAGCAAAACGCAACGACCACGCTATGACGTGTTGCAACTTTGTCAGCGAGCTGTAACGCGCAATGATTGGACATGGAGCGACATCCTCATGTTTTATCCTAATGCTTGGAGTCGTCCCCGCATGAGCAACATTGAGCTCTTGATTTTCCGGATCAACAACCAAGTTTTCGGGCCAAGCGTCGGGATCCTCCTTTAGCCAGTCTGGAGACCACCAGAGATTTTGCTCTACGATTTCCTGCGGCAGCAAACCTCTGCTGGCACAGTCAGCCGGATTAAGAGCGGTTGGTACGTACCGCCAGCTGATATAGGAACCTAAACCTTGAATCTGAGAGACCCTGTTTCCTTCAAACGTCTTAAGCTTATGAGGAGGTGTGCGAAGCCAGTGTAAGACGACCGTAGAGTCACACCAAGCAACGGTACTATCAATTTTTATTCTACGCTGCAGAATTTCCCGGACGCGACAGATGAGGCCGACCAGTAAAACTGCACCGCAGAGTTCTAGTTGAGGAATGGTACGTCGCTGCCTCGTCGGAGCAACTCTAGTTTTTGCTAGAAGTAGATGAACTCCAACTTCTTCGCTACAATCCTCGACCCGAAGGTAAACCACAGCTCCAAACGCTCGCTCGGATGCATCGCTGAAGCCCAAAATGTCAACTCGCACAGGATCTTTGCTGAAAATAAACCTTGGAAGTTGTGGATGACGCAAGACGTCGAATCCAGCTGCGAAAGAATCCCATGAATCGGACAGCTCTTGAGGCAGGGTATCATCCCACGAAAGATCAGTGCGCAGCCACAACTGCTGCATGATAAGTTTGGCGTACAGAATCACTGGAGCTAAGTAGCCACAAGGATCGTACACCTGTGCGATGTTAGAAAGAATTTGTCTTTTAGTGGAGCATGGACTGAGTGTCCCGGTGCGAAACTTGAAATGGTCACACTCAGCATTCCACTCT
The DNA here is from genome assembly GCA_963969515.1 of Yponomeuta evonymella. NCBI lineage: Eukaryota > Metazoa > Arthropoda > Insecta > Lepidoptera > Yponomeutidae > Yponomeuta > Yponomeuta evonymella. The sequence continues at coordinate 6,989,352 of OZ018354.1, forward strand.
ACCCCCAATACCTTAAATACCTTGTCCCCTGATTCGTTGAATCGAAAGGGCAGCTCAAGGTGATCTGTTGGGTAGTCCTTTAAAATTTCCTTTTTGTTACTGACCCATTTTCGTACAGCTAACCTTCCCTGTCCTAGCACCTCTACAATTTGACGCTGTAGATCTCTAGCCGACTCTACATCAGAGCTACCAGTGACCACGTCATCCACGAAAGTATCCTCCTTCAGGGCACGAGCACCTTCTGGGTGAGTGGCTTCATTGAGCACAGCCAGCTCGTGCACGACGCGCATCGCCAGGTAAGCCGAGCTTGAAACTCCATAGGTGACGGTGGTAAGCTCGAACTGCTGTAGAGGCTTATTGGGGGAATCGCGCCAGAAGATGGTCTGGTATTTGCAGTCATCCTCGTGGAGACGGATCTGGCGATACATCTGCTTGATGTCACAGGTGAAGACGACAGCATGCGTGCGAAAACGCAACACAATGTCCTCGATGTTATGTTGCAGTTTAGGTCCTGGCATCAAGACCTGGTTGAGTGAGATGCCCGAGCTGCTTGGGGCGGATGCATCGAAAACCGCACGGAGCTTTGTGGAACTGCTGTTTTCATTTAACACCCCATGGTGGGGTATGTAATACCTCCCTTCTGATGAGTCACTGGACACTGGCCTCATATGGCCTGACTCCAGATAGTCAGCCATGAACGCGGTATACCTTTCTTTAAGCTGATCTGATTTTAGAAGCTTGCGCTCAAGATTGTAAAACCGCTTGAGAGCAGACGCTTGAGTGTTCCCCAATGGCTTACGAATAGCTCTAAAAGGCAGCCTAACTATGAAGCGACCAGTGTCGTCCCTTGAATGAGTATCCACAAAATGCCTTTCGCACAATAGATCCTCAGGATCCTTTATCCTTGGTGAGGGTGGCTCCTCAGTTTCCCAGAACCGAGTGAGCATGCCGTCCAAATCAACTGCACTGTGTAAAGAGACATCTCTACACGTCAACATTTGATGCTCTACTGGCGCTCTACCCAACAGTACCCAACCCAATAGAGAGGAGTGAGCAGTAGGTAATCCCTGTCCCAGACTTTGCCGTTTACCATCAAAGATTTCATTGTAGAGATCCACTCCAATGAGTAAGTCGATGGGACCGGGAACCGAGAACTTGTCGTCAGCCAGTGGGAGCAAAGTGTCTCTACACTTCTCTTCCACAGCAGATGAAACTCTTATACTAGGAAGGGAACCTGTAATACGCTTGACCACTACCGCTGGAGTGATAAGAGGAGTGTGACTCTTATCATGGAGCGATTTGATAACACACTCGACTCTACCATTTGTCCTTTGACTGTTTGAACCTCCCAAACCAAATAAAGCACCAGAATTAGAACGAGTCAATCGCAATTTCTGGGCGAGGTTCTCCGTCATGATGCTAACCTGTGATCCACTATCTAATAGAGCCCGAGCTGTGTGATCATGTCCGTTAATGTCCTGGACTCCTACCAAGGCCGTACCCAAGAGCATAGTGGACTCAAGATGAGCACTATGTTCACTGCGAGACTGGACTGTGGACCCAAATGTCGACACAGCAGTCCTAGAGACCTGGGGAGCAGGGTTACTTATTCCTTGCTCTTGTTGTTGTTCAATATGAAGTTTAGTATGGTGTCTACCTTGACATATTGAACACCGACTCCTTGATAAACATTTTTTGACAAAATGTGGCCTTAGACAATTGAAACATAGCTCACTTTTTATGACAACCTCCCTGCGTTGACCCGGTGTCATAGCATTGAATTTGTCACAATTGTAAACACTATGTTCCCCCTTACAAATACAGCAGACAAAAGTACTGACTGTTAGAGTTGATTTTGTGGGGTTAGTGGCAGTCCCACTAGAGCCGCTGAATCCCTTTGAGACGCCGACAGTTTCCCACACTCTGAGCTGATTTTCCAAAAAACTAAGCAAACTGTCAAAGCTAGGTATGTCCTGAGGTGAACTACTAAGGCTAAGTTCGAACCTACTGCGTAACTCAGAGGGAAGTTTCTTTGAGATGATATGCAACATCACAAAACTCCACGACTTGACATCAAATCCTAAAGCCGTGAGAGCCTGCATGTTCTCCTTAAGTGTGTTAACCAGTTTGCGAAGACCATTTGTGTTTTGTTGATTTAAAGTAGCAATATTTAATATACTTTCCAAATGTTTGTCGGCTATAAGCCTTTTGTTCTCATACCTATCCCTTAAAAGTGTCCGAGCAACATTATAATTTTGCTCCGAGAGCGGTAAATGTTTGATGAGATTCAGTGGTTCCTTTTCAAGGATGCTCAGTAGATAATGCATCTTTTGAATGTCATTCAAGTCCTGGTTTTGATGAATAAGACTGTCAAACAAAGCTATGAAGTTAGGCCATTCTGTATAAGCCCCTGAGAATGTACCCAAGTTGATTTTCGGAAGACAAAACTGAGCAGATTTAGGTTTGCTAGTCTCGGGCACCTGTGCTGTTTGTTCCACGATACCATCCCGCATAACCTCGATGGAATAGTACACTTCATTATATTTGTTAAACTTAGCGTTGGCCTCATCCTGCTGCCTTTCGTCCGAGCACTCCGCCATAAACGCATTGAAAGCCTCATGGTAACGATCGCGGAACAACTGTGCATCCTTGTAATGAGCTTTGAATGATGCAAGACGCGCTGGATTCAACTCCGTTATGTTCATGTACAATTCATCAGCTATCTTATACAAACCAGTGATATAAGTTTCATACGATTTCATGGCTACAGCATGAACACTTCGCAAGACGCCTTTTTTAGGTTGTTGCTCTTCCTTATCCCTAGACATTGTTACTAGCTATAATTACTCCGAAAAATAGAAGCAAAACAAATCAAAACAAATCAAAACAAACAATCCAACTTCAACTTGTGTCACAGACTAATTGGTTGTCACTTTGACATTAAGTGTTGCCAGTGAATTATATTGCGTTTCAATATCACTCGTATTGATGTACAAAACCGGTAAATGAAAGTGAATGAATTTTTTAGTACCATAGACAAAATTTGTTTTACAGGAAATGAGATTGGAGAACCAAAATGCAAAATGGTGGTTCGACTGGAAAAATACCCACAAATGTATAAAATTAGAAAAAATACCACTTTTTTAGGTTTTTACTTAGGGAATAAGATGATTGCCTTGAAAGTAAGATGATTATTCGGGTAGAAGGACCAATTTCATGGTTGGTTTAAAGAGAGGGATGGAAACGCGTACCTGGTTCACTTGTAGCGTGGCGATCCGGTGGTGGTGGGTGGCGTGCCTTGGCGACTGTCTTCCCTTCAAACTTTCCACTACGTGTGTTTTCCTTGTTGATGGCCGTTATTGTGAGGCGCCGGATGGAATTGGCGCGGTCGCGACGTTCGTGATCACGAGTAAACCGTTGACGGGACCAGTATTCAGAGCTGGTCGACCGAACCGTCCGTGCAACGCCACGATGTCTTCTTGACTCTGTATTGACAGCTTGTCACCGGTGGATTTTCTTCATGCACCCGCGTTTCCAATAGGATCGGGATTTGGGGGTAGGAGGGAAGAATATTGACATTCCTACTTGGCGGAAAATTTGAAACCTAACAACATGTATGAGTGCAACAGCCGAGACCGCGCGCCCGACCTGTTAACCGTTGGCATTAGACATGAAAGAACATGTTTTTAGTGCAGCAAACTAAAAAAAATACTTCCAATTTAGAAGTGTTTTGGCGATTGTCTGTGCCATCACGTAAATATCTATACAAACTTAAGGTAAGTTAAGACATCCAGGATTACGAGTTATTAGCTTTTTTTGGTATATTGAAAGTGATTTCATTTGTAGTCTTCAATTTTTAAAATAAGTCTATTGGGGCACATTAATACAGTAATGCTAGGGGCAGATTGATACGTATCAATCTGCCCCAATACTGCATGAATCTGCCCTAATAGTGTATTTAAGTGCCCCCGAATACTTTCATGTGATATATGGTTTTATGTGTTCTCCAAAAAATGGTGCGTACTTACAAACCAAAGACTGATTGAAGCAATATAGACGAAAAAAGATTAAGACTGCAATGTCCGAAGTAATCTCAACTCGAAGTAATCTCTCAGTCGAAGTAACATCAAGGATATTGTCTATCCGAAAAGCAGCTCAGAAGTACGGTATCAAACGAGGTACAATGCAACATCGCCTTGAAATGATTCGAAAATCTCATGAAGATTTTTTAGATTACTTCATATTATGGATCTATGTACACTGTGGCTCAAGTTTTCACAACAGAACAAGAGAAGCTATTTACAGAGTATGAACCAGTTATAAACCAAAAGATATCTAGGAAGGGAAAATCCAGGGTTTATACTGGAACACCAGTAAAAGGTAGATTACAAATGTAAGCGCGCGCGGAAAAGGAAATAAAACGACAAATCAAATTAATAAAGCAGAAAGCGGAAGAACTTAAAACGGCAAACAATTTATTGGCTCCTACAGAAACTAAACATCCTAAAAAGAAAAAATTTCAGTCAAAAACGAGTCGTTGAAATTAAGCGATAACAATGATAAAGATTTTGGAGTGCCATCTGAGGCGGAAAGTAGAGAAGAGTTTTATGCCCTAATCTTAAACAAATAAACGTTGGTGATTTCTTGCTAATCAAATTTGCAAAGAAGAAATCAGTTGACTTAAATGCATACAACATGCAATAAAATCATGCGCATTGCAATAAGAGCATTGCTATGGTTTACATACATTTTGTATGCTATTTTTGTTGCCTAGCTAATTAGGATGTGCAATGATTTTATCTTAGATTTCTTTAGTTTATAGTACTTACAGCCAACCTTTTCTTTTGTTAAAAAATAACTAGAAAGACCTTAAAAATTGTCAATAACGAAAGACAAATTTTGATCTCTCTATAATAAAAGAAATAAAAATATAAAAGACTTCTAAATTATTTATTTCCCCGTGTACCAAATTAAGTGCCCCAAGCTAAGTATCAATGTGACCCATGTATGGGGCAGAATGATGCAAAAACGATTTTTCATTTAAAACGTAAAATATCTGTTATCTCGTGACTTATACAGGTTTTAATATTTATATTTTAATATTGATAAATTAAGTAATGGACTAAGCTTCAAAAAATTGCAATATAGTAGGTTTTATCATTTGAAATTTAACTTTGAATTTTGTTGCATTAATCTGCCCCACCTCCCCCTACTGGACGTCTCACCTACCCTCTCCGTGGCCATCACCATCTTTACAGCAGCACAGACTCTGGAGGCCCATTACCACCTCGGCTTCATCACTAGGGGAGTACTCGTACTCGTAGCGAGATCCGTAAAAACTTAGTAAAAACCTACGACCCGCCCTGGGGTATTTCTCAATAAAACTAATTTTGTTTGTACGACCCACATCGTCAATTAGCCGAGGAAGAGTGGAGTCGAGGGAGACTGAGGAACGTCTTGGAATACGGACGTAAAACTTTGAAGCGTTCATTGCAAGAACATCGAATTGAATTCAGATTGTCAGCGTACTGGCATAAAGATCTATGCGTTGAGTGAGAGTGAGCCATGAGGTTCAATACCACTACTAATGAAAAAAAAATCTTCTTTTCTAGGACGTTTTTGTACTTTTTTCCTTGCCTTTATAGCAGTAACGCGGTTGACTACAAAAATGGAGGCTGTGGGTTCGATTCCTGTTGGAGGCCGCCGTACTTGATTAGTAATGGCCTCAATATGGGTATATTTTCATGTTTGTGGTGTTATTTACTACCAGGACAAATGATAGAGATGTGTGGAAGAAAACCAGAAGCTCTTAACTTCGTTAATACCAAAATAAATAATCTTCACACAACGAATGCGAGTCAACGCCTTTTAAAAGTATCATAGCAATGTGTAGTACCTACCTAAATTGCAATGTAGTATGTTGCTACGATAACGTTCGCAGGCACGAGTGAGTATTATTATTATTACTAGCTGAATTGGCAAACGTTATTTGGCCATATTAATTAGATAAGATAAGATAAGATAAGAATATTCTTTATTGTACCAGGAAAAACACAGACATGAAATGTTTACAAAAATGCAGTACAATTGGCGGCCTTATTGCTTATAGCAATTTCTTCCAGGCAACCGACGATGGAAAGTTGTTGAAGGAAAAGTGAGACGGGTAGTAGGTGCAAATATGAATATTCATTTACATACTTATACATAATAATAATATACTTACTTATACCTTTACATACTATAGGTGTAACAATTATAATCGTACATAAAGTTACATAAATTACAATAAAGTTCTACCAGAGGACAAAAGATAAGACATACCTACATGCAGGAAAACAATAATAATTGACTATTTAATAAATTAGAGTGATAGATATAGAGCGTGAACCCTGCTTTTAAAGATAGCTGGGGAAGAAGAGCGCCTTATTGAAACCGGCAGATCGTTCCACAGCCGGGCGGCTCTAACAGCAAATGAGTTGCTTAAGAACCTCGTCGAATGACTTGGAATCTTTAGCATCAGATTCTGGTCAGACCGAAGGGCCCGACTGTGGGAGTCACTGAGGTAGTTAAAGCGCTCTTTAAGATATAGAGGGGTGGCTGGATTGAACAGTACTGAGTAGAGAAGAGAAACTATGTGGGCATTCCTGCGGAAACGGATGGGGAGCCACTTGAGCTTAGTGCGATACTCGGAAACATGGTCATATTTGCGTAAGCCAAATATGAACCTTATAGCAAAGTTTTGGAGGCGCTCAAGTTTGTTTAGTTGCTCTTCAGTCAAGTCGAGATAGCTGGCATCAGCGTAGTCGAGGATAGGGAGCAACAGGGATTGCGCAAGTGCAATTTTGGTCACAGTGGGCAGGAAATTACGTAACCTTCTTAGAGAGGCCGCCGAAGCGAATACTTTCCGACTCACTTCCGCCAGCTGTGGCGACCAAGACATACACCTATCAATAATAACCCCCAGGCTCTTAACCCTCTCACTGAACGGTATTGTTATACCATCAAACAGCACGCGTGGAAGGTGTTCCCAATTGACCCTCGATATCATCCTAGGACTGCCTACAACAATAACCTGTGTCTTGGAGGGATTGACTCTCAAGCCGTGAGACTTACTCCACTCCAAGATACGATTTAGATCAGCATTGGTGTTAGCAATTGCCAAGGGCAGACTATCTACGGGAGTATGCGAGTAAATCTGGAGATCATCTGCATAAAGGTGGTAGGAAGAAGAAAGGTTTTTGGAAATACTATTGATGAAGATTGCGAAGAGGAGAGGAGACAACACGCCACCTTGTGGGACACCGGCAGTCGTATCAGACCAAGTAGAGAAGGATTCATCAATACGTATACGTTGCCGGCGCCCATGCAAGTAACTACGAAACCAGTCAATCACCTTAGGAGATATGTTAAGAGAGCACAGTATACCCAGCAAGATATCAAAGTCAACTGTGTTGAATGCATTGCTGAAATCCAACAACGTAAGGACAGTGACTTGACCATTATCCATCCCTAACCTGATGTCATCTGTAATTTTAACGAGTGCCGTAACCGTGCTGTGACCTGGTCGGAAGCCAGATTGGAGGGGATTAAGGAGATGATTTTTGTTTAGGAAGATACTAAGTTGATGATGGATCAGGCGCTCAAGGACTTTTGAGAGGAAAGGGAGGATTGAAATGGGGCGAAAATCGGAGAATGAGGAAGGATGAGCCTTTTTGGGTAAAGGAGTGATCTGTGCTTCCTTCCAGGCAGTAGGAAAGACACCAACCTCGACAGAGTGGTTCAGCATTTTTGTGACAACGGGAGTAATAACATCAATGATGGGCATAATCATTTTTCGGCTAATGCCATCAGTACCCACGGCACTGGAGGTAATAGATACTATACTCTTCTCAACATCACAATCGGAGAATTGACTAAGACAAAAAGGCGGGAAGTCTAGAGTTGGAAGTGAAGAAAGAATACTCAAAGTGTTAGTTTTAATAGTTCCATCGAAGCTGGGAACAGAAGTGAAGTGATTATTGAGAGCATTGACATCGAGGTCCTTAGATATTGAGTCCTGACGTGGTTTTCCAACTCCTAAAGATTTGAGAAAATTCCAGACTTTGGCTGGATCACCATTTTCTACAGATTCATGGATATGGCGTCGTTGTGCATCCCTACACATCTTATTGCAGCGATTTCGCAAACTTAAAAAACGCTCCTTATTGTAGTCTGTTGGCTTGATCTTGTATTTATACTTGGCCGCTGCTTTTTGATGCATAGCAGTCCTAACGACGTCTGTAAGCCATGGTGCAGGCAGGTAACGGACCTTAACTGCTCTAACCGGTGCGTGTTTGTCGTAGAGATCAGTGAGAAGGCCAATGAAAATGGCAATTTGCTCATCAACGGTGTCTGCATCAGCCACCACAGACCAGTCGGTACTTAGTGCGTCCTCTCTAAGTTGGTCCAGATTCATGGCACCAAAATTGCGCTGCATGAGTATCCTCGACTTGGCTTTAGGGGGACGTATTTTATAAGAAATAAATAGCAAGTCGTGGTAAGAAAACGCGTCTGCTGCAAGCTGACCATGCGCTGAAACATGTTGAGTAGAAGAAACGATCATCAGATCAAGAAGGGAAGGTGTACAGTTAGGGAAATTATGAGTTGCAGTGGATTGAAGGATGGTTAGGTTGCTAGCAGTAAGTATAGATTGATGAGTAGAAGAGCGTTGATCATTTTTTAGCAAACAGGTATTGAAGTCACCCATAATAATGGTGTGACTGTAGGAAGGACAAAATTTTTCGAGGAGAGCTTCAAAGGAAGAAAAGAAATTAATATGTAAAGAAGGACAGTAATATACTCCGAGCAAAACTCTTGTGTGAGAGAGTAGAACTTCCAAAAATAAGTATTCTCCCGAATTTGGTGGTGGGGGTTGGATTGAAGTAGAAATAATGGAAAAGGAGATGTGAGTTCGAAGATATATCGCTACTCCACCGCCACCAGCACCCGTACGGTCGTTGCGAATCAACTGGAATCCTGGAAGGGAATAGGACGTGGATGGATGGCAAGGCTTAAGCCAAGACTCTGAAATAAGGATGGCATGTAAATTTTTTATATCGAAGGTGGCCAGCATATCAGGGAAATGAGCAGGAATGCTCTGTGCGTTAATATGAGCAACATTAAAATTTTTAGGTGAGTCAGAAAGTTGAGAGCTAAGGCTCTCCGAGAGAGAGGGGATACTATGGAAGCTACAATCATTACCGTTCAATCCCTCCGCAGAAGAAGAAAAGGATAAATAATCGCTGCATTCAGCATCCGACATAGGTACGTAAATGTAATAGGTATAAAAAGGTAGACAAATAGAATAAAATACTATTAAAAATTATTCGTATTTAGAATACGAAAGATACAGCGTCCGACCACCCGCCAGCTGTATGCAAATTAATGCTATGAAGAAAAAAAAAAAAAAAAACATAATAAAATTAGAAGGTACAATCCAATCCAATTTTGTATAGATACTTATGGGTAGGGCAAACACAAGTAGTAAAAATAGAAGATAAATTTCACAGTAGCCCGACGCAAGAGATGCGTGAAACGAAACGCACGGAAGAATTTAAAAAGAAAAAAGTCATTGTCATCAGTAGTAGTCGCATAGATCTAAACAAATAAAAATAAAGTAAAATGAAAGCGGGTAATAAACGCAATTCTAATGAGAAAACTAAGATGGTGGATTGGATTGTTTACACATTTGGACATACAAGAAGTAAAGTGAAGATTTCACCACAGCGGACGACTTATTTTGTTGCTTTTCGTTTTGGGCGGACTACAACGTTCGGCTTGGCGGCGCTCTGTTTGGCGGGGGCTGCTGCTGGGGCCTTGGTGTCCGTAGCAACTAGCTTCGCGACTTCCGCCAAAGTGTGCACCCTATGACGCGTACCATCCGGCGTCAGTACGTGTATAGAGCCCTCCCTTGTCCAGCAATTCGACACACCAAACTGCTGCCTGGCCTCCATGAACGCCTCATGCCGAGTCTTAGTGAGAAACTCGGAAAGGGTGATTCCGGTACCCTTGAGTTTCGTCTTGGCACTCCAAGCTCCGTCTCGCACCTCCGAGGAGCTAAACTTTATCAAGATAGGTCTTGCTCTACTTGCAACGGAGCGCCCCATTCTGTGACATCGCCTGATATCATTTGGACTGACATTAATTGAGTGTTTCTCAAGCGTCCTGACCACTGCAGCTGGAATCTCCTCCTTGTCGGCCTCTGGGATGCCATGAATAAGGAGAATTTTTCTACGGCTTCGCATCTCCATTACATCCATATTGTAGGCCAGCATCTCGACCTGCTTCTGCAGTGTGTTTAGAGCCAGAATGACAAATGCTCGGAATGAACTGAATTCAGCTTGGACACCTGAGCTCGTGGACGGAACAGTGCTGGCTCCTTTATCTAAAGCATCTTGAAAAGATGCCATCCTCTCCCCAAACAAGTTGGAAAGCTCTGCAATCGAGTTCTTGATGTCATCCATAGTGTAGTGAGTGTTTCAGTGTTTACCTCTTAAGCGGTAGGAACTTTAATGTGAGACAGCTGGCAGGTAATGTAAGTGTTAATTAATCACTGTACATATAATTAACTCGAGTTTAACAATTTTTAATCATTAATTAAAGCTCAGCAATAAAAAGCTCGTCAGTTTTCTTAACTACCCGCACCGAAAAAAAAAGCGTACGACCGTAAGCTAGCGTACGACCTAGTCTCAGACCTACCAAATAAAAACAAAAAAAATCATAAAAGTCGGTGACGTCATAAGATTTTTATATATTAGATTGATGCAGTATTATAATTATTTTTTAAGTCTTAGTCCTTTTAACATCTACCTAAGAACCCGACTTGCTACAAGTTGTTTGCGCATCTATGGAATAAAAGTTAAAAAGTTAGACATAATACGAAAATATTGCAACAGGAAACTGCGAGCGTTATCGTAGCAATGTACTACATTGTAATGTAGGTAAATACTACACGTTGCTATTATAGCTTTAACAGGCGTTAAGTCACGTTCATTGGTTGAAGATTATTTATTTATTTTGGTATTTACGGATTTGAGAGCTTCTGGTGTTTGGGAGTTCAACCAGAGTGTCGGTACATTTGTTTAAAGCTGTGGTGAAGAGGTGCACGGAACATGAGTATGCTCCTCAGCAGTGCAACTTTAAATGATGATGTATTTCATCATCATTCACTGTAGGGCACATGCCTTCTCTCAGAGAGAGAGTATAGGCTTATGTGAATAGCTCAGACACCCAGGTTTTCCCACGATGTTTTCCTTCACCGCTAGCGAGTGGTATTGGTACTACAACTTCACAAATGTACATGACTTAGAAAGAAAAGTCATAGGTACATGCCCGCACTGGGAATCGAACCTGGGTCTCCCGCTTCCGAGTCCAATGTTCTACCCACTAGGCTACCACCGCTTCATCATGATGTATTTCTGTTAATGTAATCTCTGTATACAATAAAGAATATTCTATCTATCTATGTATATATTTTTAAGTCGCAACAGTACATTCTTTTAAGGTTGCACAAATTATGCACAGTAAATAAAAAAATATTTGTAGAAAGTTAAAATTATGATTTGATTCGTTTGTCAGCCAGAGAGTAAGACACGCCAAATCTGCAAATAATAGGTATCTCTTATGTTGATTTTAAGGATTAGTAAACTTAACTGTCTAAAATATTGTACCTACAATAAGAAGTCATTCTAACGAAGTTGGAAGACAGTCCGTAAGAACGAATAACACCTTCAGTTTGGTACTTAATAATATATTTATTATTAGATACGTACTTAAAATAGTGAAACATTTACAACAACAACAATTTCTATGTAGGCATAGTGTAAAAAGGTTAATCTTAAGTGTATACTTTATCAAATTGCAAGAATATAGAGTTTTCTTGAGGATTCTGTATAACATATTTGGTATCAAATTCCAAGCAACTGTGAGTATATAAAGTGGTATAAAAATAAGTTAAATAACCCTAGACTCAATATCTAGGAATCGTAGTTTTCTAACTCTTCCATGTTGTGCAAGGCCGTTTTAAAAATCTGTTGGCTCAATATATCAAGAAAACGTAAGTATGTAAAAATCAACCTTTACTGTTTGGTCGCAAAGTCACCTATAACGTAACTGAGTAAAATGCATGGATGTGCAGGTTGATATTCTGTCGATTGTACAAACCCTTTAGATATATCTTTGAAGGTGCCAATGTAATAGGCAAATCCTGGGCCTGGGCTTGATACTCTTTGGTACAAAGTCGGTCGGTACTCTCTAGCGCATAACACAGTTTAAAATTGTACCAAAGTTCTAACATTCATCTCTAAGCACAAAGGGATTAGGTACCTACAAGAAACCACCAAACATTAAAAGTCGGAATCGGGACAAGCAGCCACAATTTAAATCCTAATTTTAGGCGTAACTTTGAGACAGTAATTAGTATGCAGTCAGAGGAACTTTAAGATCAGCGAGTAATTGGATTCCTGTTATCGCTGAATTTCGCAAGTTTAAATTCTCATATCAATTATATTGCCTGCATTCCTATTGTAAAAATTAATAAATCTCTGTGCGTTCGTTATTAAAGACTTAATTAGTGACTGCATGTATGTATATTTATATATACCTAATACATTATGGATACAGTAATTAGCCACATGCAAAGCCTAGGTAGGAAGTCAAATAAATATTAAATAAAAAAATAGATTTACCGAACTATTAACTTAAAGTATGCAATGTATTTTACTGGTAATTCCTATTGCAATTTCAATTGCGAAGAATTCATATTGTTTAGTGACCAACTGCCCCAATTCCTTAACATCTAGCGCCATCTATCCGAAGCGGAGATTCAACACTTTGTTAACCTGCCGCGCACCTAGCGCCATCTATCCGCCGCGCTGCGTCAACACGGCGTCGACTAGCAGCAGTGCGCCGTTGATGATAGCCAGGGAAGCCTTCGCGAGATTCTTGTCTCTGTAGTCGCTCTTGCCCGCGTGCTGGTATCTGTAAGTTTGATAAAGGTTTCGAATACATGCATAACCATGTAGGAGAAAAAAACTGTTTTCTGCCATGATAAGGCGTTTTCACAGTTTTCGTCTCAGAAAAAATTTGAACATGATCAATACATCCGAGTTGCGGGAAAAAGACTCTACAAATAATATAATAATATCTGCTGCAAAATGCTTTCGGCAATTAAAAAAAACTATTTTTACATGCATGTGCAACGTGCATAATATTTTCCTACTGCAGGCCACCAGCTTGTCACTGGAGAGTAAGAGCTTAAGGGGCTACAGTGTGCTGGAACTGGCTGGAAGACGCTTTTGAATCGCTTGTGACATCCTCTAGGAAGATGGCAGACCTTTGAAATTAATATATGATATAATTTAACTCCTCGATTCCCTATGGCATGTATGACAACTTCTATGAGTAAATATATTCCGTAAGAATGCCCTAAGAATTTATGTGCCATTTTAAATGCGCAGTGGATTACGTTTAAGCTTATACAGTCTTACGGGCAATATCAAAATATTGTATGTTCACGTTTAAAACTAACAGGAACAATAGTTACTCATTCAGAAAAAACGTTTTCATCAATTTATCACATTACGCCTTACGAGGAAAAGCCCAGCTACTCGTTGCATGTTGTCTGTGACCAGGCGCTCTTCGCATCACCATTGATTTGATTGTAACTTTTCATAAGCGATTCATCAATCATAAATCAACCTTCCAAAGTTCACCTCGAGCGCCATATAGTGAAATTAATTCAAAGTAGCAATTCTCATACAAAATTACCGATTGTAGGCCAAGGACGTGGGGTGAGGGACCGAAAAAGACGCCGCATCTTTCCAATTCACTTTCGTACAAAATGTACTGGGTCAAGTTTCATAAAACTATAATTTCGTAGTTTATTATGACAATTCGAGGTACACTGCGCAGCAGAGTCTATTTGTTAATCTGTGGGTTAATCGGCTTTCGGTCATAGTCACAATGAATTGTAGTTCTATGAAACAGAATCCTGAAGGGATGGGTCTTTTCCGCGCCCTCGCCCCACGTCCCATGTCCGAACAAAACAAAAAATATTATATACCTATTAGTCCAATCGGTGGAGACATTTTCGAGTTTTTGCAAGACCAACGCACGGGGACTGATTTTTGTAGTAGTGATCGAGCTTCAATCGTTAGAAAAACATAAAATGTAAATTCCCATTTCCTGTATTTTTTTAATTAAGTAAATAACTAAAAAAGAAAATAAAAAGAAGAAAAGTAAAAAGGAAACCGATCATTTATTATAATCATTATTCGAACCAAAAGCTCTCTGTCGCTCAAGGGACGCCTCTTCCCATCCGAGCTATTGTAACATTATGAATCTAAGCGAAACATCGTTCTATTATTTGTGCCTAAATCACGGTAAAAGCGAGGTTCACTAAAAATGAAACCTAACTACCTATGTATTATAATCCATTTATTGTCGCGATTAGGTCGGCCGCACGCGGCCAGACTTTCTGCTCGAGTATTGTAGTCTCTAATACATAGCATTTAAGGTTCATTTTAGTTTGATGGAGTTTTGTTTCAGTCCTCGCGCTCGCACTTCGCCTCCTCGTTAGATTGTAGGGTACATAGGCGGTAAATAATGTGTTGGTAAATAATAACTTCGATTGGCGTTACGAATAATACTTGATTCATAAACGAATCTGTGTAGATTTCGTCTGTAAATTTTTTTTCTATCTGCCTGACATGTTTTTCTGTTATAAAATAAAACGCAGTATATTTTTATCACGCATTTTATTGTACATGCGGAAGTATTGTTAGAAGAATCAATGGCGTAATGCTAAAAATTTTAAAGCAATTATAATTTATATACATGTGTACTTGTTTTTAGTTTTTTTATTTTCTCGAAATTCCGCCGTATTGGGATAAGTTATCTACACTGCAATGCTTTATGCTTTATGCTCTTTACCTTCCCTACATGTAATATAAATCACACTTCCATGACATGTATAAGTTGATCCTATTCAATTGTTTTTGCTAGGGTTGTCACAAAATCCGGGTTTTTTTATTCATGATTTATTCGATGCTCATTTTTAGGTACAACGTAATTTAAATATATAATTTAACGCTCATAATATTTTTTGGGTTCCGTAATCATAATGACAACAAAAGAAAGTAGTACACGTAACAAAAAAAAAACAACTGAAACCTTAACAAAAAGGAAAAGTGTAACAAAAAGTAACCAAATAGAAATAGAAGTACTGTATCACACAATAGATTAAATAAAAATCTGCGTTCCTGGTTTACCGATATTACATATTTTTATTTAAGTGTCACAATGAATAGTTTAATGTATCTTGAAAATATTCGTCGGTGGGGAGTTCCAAAATTATAATAATAATAATAACGTCCACACAACGCAATCAAACTAGAATTCCCTGTACTATGGTATGAATAGTTTTTAACTATCAGCTTTAATGACAAAAATCACTTAAATGCTGTATGTTTCCTGTGCTATTGGAATGAAATAATAGAAATGGTATGAATTACACTATTAATACGATTATCAACAGATTAATCTGTTATAATATACCAATATAAGTTAAGACGAGGCGGCACTGTTTATTAATAATTATATTTATCAGTCTTTGTGCTGAAACAAGGATGCAGGCCAAATAAGCACTCAAATCCATTTGTAGCTCTTTTGCCAACATCCTTAGCAACGAAGTCTTTATCCATTTTCATAATTTTTGTTTTATTTCTTTGGTCAATATCCATTTTGAAATGTTTTTTTTTCTTCTGTAAAAAATTAATTATTTTGCTTTTGTTCTTAAAATTTTTATTATTTTGTTTGTGTTATACCATAGAAAAAAAATACTCCTGTCAGATTCGCTTAATGGACTATGTGGCCACACAGGCACGGAAGCGATGACACATATTCACCCTTTTAAAACCGCTTCAGTGAATGCGCGTAGTGTAAAATAAAATAAAAAATTGCGTAAAGTCGATGATTTAAATTCAAAGATTTTGAGCCAAAATCTTAATCCAAGCTTCAAATTTATCAAAATTTCCACTCTTTTAAAATATTTATAATCCTCTGTATTTTTACACTATATTTAAAGATTTTCAACAGCTTTTGTAAATAAACCTCTTGAGTCATGGAAACACAAGAAGTCCACTGCTGGATATAGGCCTCCTCCATGCATTTCCAAAAAGACCGGTTGGAAGCGGATTTCATCCAGCGTCTTCCTGGCACTTGGATGAGGTCATCTGTCGGCTGGTCGTCCTACGCTGCGCTTGCCGATATGTGGTCTTCATTCGAGAACTTTTCGGCCATGTAGACGACTTTCGTTCATCTACGAATCTCATCATTTCTGATTCGATATCGTAGAGAAAGCATAGGCCTTTCCATAGCTAGTTGCGTGACCTTGAGCTTTCTTATGAGGCCCATAGTGAGAGACCACGTTTCAGTGCCATAAGTCATCACTGGTTGTATAATTTTGTCTTGAGCGATTGAGGTATATTAGACGAAAGGACTTTTCTAAGTTTCCCGAATGCTGCCCAGCCGAGTTGGATTCGACGATTGACCTCTTTCACAAAGTTGGACGGGCCTAGTTGGACTGTTTGTCCTGAGTAGACGTATTCGTCTACAACTTCGAGAGTCGAGTTCCCCAATGTTATTGGGGTGGGCACGAAACGAGTATTCGATGTGACCTTCGTTTTGTCCATGTTCATTTCAAGGCCCACCCGTTGGGAAACTCGACTGAGGTCTTCGAGCATTATGCCGAGGTCTTCCATCGTTTCTGCCATGACTACTATATCGTCGGCAAATCGAAGGTGAGTGATGTACTCGCCATTGATATTGATGCCGCGTCCCTGACATTCCAGAAGCTTGAAGGTATCTTCCAGTCCGTTTGTGAACATTTTTGGAGAGATAACGTCTCCCTGTCTTACGCCCTTTTTCAATGGAATTGCCTCCGAACTCTGTTCCTGTACTCGGACCGACATAGTGGTTCTGTGGTCATAGTGGACTGTTGTACAAGCATTTCAGCCAGCACCTCGATATACCGATAGTCAATACGGCAACGCTGGAGAGAATCGAGCACTGTCCATAACTCGATCGAATCGAAGGCTTTCTCATAGTCCACAAACGCAAAGCAAATTATACTCCTCAGTCTTCTGTATAATTTGCCGCAACGTGTGGATGTGGTCTATGGTACTAAAGCCCTTTCGGAAACCGGCTTGTTCGGGAGGCTGGAAGTCATCAAACCTACGTTCAAGACGATTCGTGAGGACCCTCGAAAACAGCTTATAAACATGGCGCAGAGTAGTCATCAGTAACCACAAAAACCTCCAATACTAATTTTCATACAAAAACGGAGCCAGAGATTACCCCGTAATGTTACCGTTTTCTCAGGCTTTGACAAAAAAGCTGTAAAGACCGGATTTTCCAAGTCAGATTTTTCTTATCGGATTGAGGGATCACCCTGTAAGGATGGAAAATTCCAAGTTTATACCATATGTGGAACTTGAAAATCTTTTAGCACCTGATAAGACCGAAATTAGAACAACCAAAAATTCAAGAATTTTCGCACGTCTAGTTATTTTAGCATTCAAATGCTGTGTGACTATAAAGTTGATACAATATTAGTCCAGCCGCTAGACCAGCGGGGCCCGGTGGCAAAACCTGCATTAGGTGTTGGTTGAAAATTTAAGCAAGTTTACTTTTCAATCGGCACTATTAAATTTGCCATAAAAATTTGTTGACGTCACCGTCCTATCTAGGGTTTATGCAACGAGTTTATGTTGTTTTAAAAGACCACCCCTAAGTGTTACCATTATCCCAAGCCGTTGAAAAAAAAAGAAGCTTCTCCAAGTTTTCGATTTTCTCCGTCAGTTTTAGCAAAAAAACTAATCGTATAGAAAATTTCAAGTTAGTAACATCAAAATGGGACAACAATTTTATCTAGCTGTTTTTCGCTGATCAACTTTATGTAGGTATATACATTCTTCACGTCACACCGTGTACATAAAGTTGTTATATGCGATGTATATCATGTTAGTATTTTAATTAATATATCAATAATAATGGCACCAAGTATTTACATATTTTTTTCAAAATCAAATCAGATCCGGATTATAAATTACTATCTGAGAGCGTGACAACCCTAACGACTTAAAATCCGGATAACAATTAAAATGGTCGTAATTTCTACTTTCCATGGAATTGGCATTTGAAATATATTTTTTATTTCATATGGGGAAGTCGCTTCCTACGTTCCAATTTTGCCACTGAGTCCCGAAATACATCCATGTGAAATCAAAGTCAAATTCACTTTATTGAAAAAAGATAAGATGATTTTTTTTCACTTTTTGACATAAAAACCTGTGGTTGTGAAAAAACATGTACTATTTCGTAAGTAGGTAGATAAACAAATACGTACTAAACATGTGATTTTTGTTTGAAAGCTATTCTTTCTACAAAGCATAGATAAGTTTTGAAGAGATGTACCTACCTTTATCTTTTTTGTTTGTAATGGCGCATGCTATACAAGAAAGCATTAGATTGAAGTCTATTCAATCTACGCGTAGGTACGCGGGCGGGCTGGCGAGCCGGCTAGAAAAGTAGAAACCGCTCGGCTCGCTCGACGCGTTCGAAATTCGGCTATATATGTGTGCGTTTGGCGGCGTGTGCTTACGCGAAGGGAATGAGACTGTGTGTGTGCGGCCGCGCGCGCGTCTTTCTATGGAGATTACTACTAGGAATTAATTCAGTCGTGTCATCTAGCGGTGAAATGTTGAAGTGCTGCACACCTGTGTCAAACGCTCAAGGTCATCGGCACAGGGAAAAATCTTAATAACCAGCCGTGTAAACCGCTGGTTAGAGATTTGAAGCGCTTAGGTGTTGGCCGTGTCCCGGCTGAGGCATGAAACTACTAATGACTAAGTGAGTTTGGAGTTTTTTTGGCCATTTTTTCTCCAAAACGATCTAGATTTTTGGAAACATAGTTTAACGCGTAACGTCCATTAAGTCACGGTTTCTGTGCTATTTGGAATGAAACATTTTTGAATCTTGAAACCTCTTAGAGTTCAGGCCAAAACATAAAATTTTCAGGCCAAAACTTTATTGGACCTACCTACGACTCCAACTCACAGGGCCAACGTTGTAATAACCAACGGACCCTTTGCCAACCCGCCCGCCAAGACACTAAGAAATCGTCTTTGCAACCCATCCGCTGTCTTAACTGATCAGTGGCCTTATTACGCGCACCAAATCCTGAGCGATTCCAATCGTCTAACTGTCAAATTCCATACTAATTTGACAGTTAGATGATTGGAATCGCTCAGGATTTGGTGCGCGTAATATAGGGGCTGAGTGGCATTTATTGTTATTATTATTATTAAAACATTATTAATTGCTTTATTGTACAAACACACGTTTGCTATAAAGGCGTAATTAATCCTAAGTAGCATTTTCTAAAAGTGAAACTTTGGTTTGTGGATAATGACTGGGTGGGTAGTGCAAAATACTAAAGGTGGGGGGGAGGATGCAGAGCAATCTAGTGTTATGTATAAAAAAAAAAAACATATGCGTCGAATTGATAACCTCCTCCTTTTTTAAGTCGGTTAAAAATGAATTGCTGTCCGTTAGTGTAACTCGAGAACGGCTGGACCGATTTGGGGATTTTTTTTTATATTTGTGGAAAGGGAAATTTTAAATGGTGAGAAATAAAAAACATACATAGGTGATACGAAGTTCACGGGGTCATCTAGCAGGCGATAGATATATACATAAACCAAACATTTATAATACATACACATATATTTATAAATATACTAGCTGACTCGGCAAACGTTGTTTTGACATATTAATTAGCCTCAGATTTATTCTCAGACCTCCCAAATAGACACAAAAAAATCCACAAGAATCGGTGAAGCACTCGAGATTTTTTTATAAATACATATATAGTTACCTAACAACCACTTACAACAAACTTACTAAAATAAATAATTAATCCTTCATTATAATATGTGAAAAGTGTGTTTATGTTTAGTATTATTATTCTGTAAATATATGAAACTAGGTTTTGCCTGCGACTTTGTCCGCATGGAATGAGTAATTTCCGGGATGAAAAGTATTCTATGTCCTTCCCCGGGACTGAATCATCAAATGTTCAATGTCATCTAAATCTATTCAGCCGTTATTGCGTGATTGGGTAACGAACATCCAAACATCTTCACAAACTCACATTGTTATAGACTTTGGTTTTAAAAACGCTCAATGATTCAGCCTGCGGAATATGCAGAGGAAGGCTGTTCCACAGGCGAACCGCAGTCACGGTGAAAGAATATTTAGCCGCATTATGCTCGGGGGTGGGCGCCCGTCCGTTTGGAGAAATTCGAAACGTTCCTTGAGGTAAGAGGCTTACTCTAGGCTATTTATCGGCCACTATTCTGCACAATTACGTTTATCAAATTATGTACCTGTCAATGATCACAGCTCCACTAGCGACGAAGAGGCAGACACCGACAAGCGAGTAGAAGATATCGATGCGCTTATGCGTAGGAGTCTGCATGATGTAACCTGTAACGTGTCGTAAGCCAAGAGTTAGAACCATTTGGTTTCATTAGCATTGTTCAATTTACGTTATTAGAATTTATAAGGAACAACTCTGTTGCTGTGTTTGGATGGGTGATACATCTCTTTTGTTTCACCTATTTAGAGCACTGTTGTGCAACTTTGAGGAGTACCTTACTGAAAGTACTCCTCAAAATTGCACAATAACCCGAACGTATACTTAGCACTTCGTAGGGCCGAGGAACAAACAACGTATTTACGTACCACACCCTAAGGACTACAATATTCTCTTGTAGAAGCATGTAAATTACAGCTCCAGTGGACGTTGTAAGAAAGTACATTTAACTAAGGCAGATCATTTGATTCAATTAGAATAAGACGGAAATAAATAGAGCCTCGGTTTAGAAACACTAATAGGAAATATGTCCTCAGTCCTCTGATTTACACTATGTTCGCCGAAATAGGCTTAAAGAGTTTGATCTTACCAGCAGCGGCACCAGCGAAGATGATGAGGTAACCGACGAAGGTCCCGGTGACCAGCATGCCGGGGTCAGCCAACGTGTTGTAGCTGTAGTAGTGGAGGGCCACGCACGTGCATGTTAGCGCCTGGAATGTAGAGAGATGGGCGAATCAGACTTAGTTACCAATATTGTCCGCACTACGCTGGATCGGAAACATAGAAAGAATGGGAGAGGATGTGGGGTGCGAACACGTAAGTCCTCCAGTGTATGGCATTGTCTGATTTAGCCTTTGGAGTCGTCTAAATGGTTAACCCGATAGAGTGAAAAGTTACGTGATACAAGGGAAGGTTTCTAAGAGAGCGTAAGGCCTGAGACACACAGAAAGGACGTGGGGCAAGGGCGCGGAAAACATGCGAGGCGTTTTGTATAGAGTTCACGCCTTTGCAACGTCTCTTCTGTGTAGGCTTCGTCTCTTCATTTTGTATGAAAATGAATTGGAAAGACGATGCGTCTTTTCCGCGCCCTCGCCCCACGTTCTTTCTGTACTAATAAAAGTAATGTAAATTTATGCAGAAACCAGCAAGGATAATAGATTTGTATTCCTTATGAGTTGTAATCAATCTCTTATTTTAGTAGCTTTCTACAACCTTGAAACATGACGCTATTAATTTATTTAAAAAAAACAGTTTTAAACTTTTAAACTAGGATTAGGATTTTATACTTTTTCCTAATGAAAGTGGAAGTAGTAAAATTTCGGAACAGAAGAAATTGTTTTCAACTTTGGACAAATAAATTAATTAATCAGCGGAGAACCCATCAACATTTACATTCGTGTGCTCAGTTACGAAGGTATTATGCATTACGGTTATTTATTAGGTAAACTAATCATCGCGAGTCATAAAAAATACTACTCAGTTAAGATACAGGCGACTTTGTGACTAAAACGATATTAATGTAGGTACTGTTGACAGTACTAAGTTGCAAGTCAATACGTTTATGAAAATATTAAGAATGTACATATGTTAGAAAGAATATGAGAAATTTCGAAAATATTGGTAGTCATTATAATGTTCAGCTGCTAGGAATAAACATAAATTGTCATTTCCACATAGACTTTTCTATGTTTCTTTGTTAGCTTCTTTTCCGCATAATCTATTAATTCTAAAACTAACAGCTTTGACGTTCATTACGTAAACATTATGTTTTTTAATTATTTTTTTTTTATTTCAATTTGAATTAAAAATGAGGTTGATGTGCTGTTCACTGTATATGTACATCGTAATGTTCACTATCTGTTTACATTGTATTGTAAGAACGTCATTACGAACTTTATATACTTTGCATGAGATCATGGTCAACTGCAATGACTCATAGGTGCAAAACAGTGCTTGTTTTATCTATTTACTGGTGTAAAAGTAAATTATTTCAGTCTTTCTCATAAATATACTTGTGAATTGCAGCAGATAAAGGAAATAGTTTTCAGTGCATCAATAAGTAATCGATCGAGCGAGGCGGCAAGACTGGAGGTGGTCAGTGGGCAGACCAACAGCCCGACAGTCGACGATAACGTTGAGTCGGCGGAGGGTCCGTGGATGCGGCTGG
Source organism: Yponomeuta evonymella (assembly GCA_963969515.1). Taxonomy (NCBI): domain Eukaryota; kingdom Metazoa; phylum Arthropoda; class Insecta; order Lepidoptera; family Yponomeutidae; genus Yponomeuta; species Yponomeuta evonymella. The sequence continues at coordinate 7,011,995 of OZ018354.1, forward strand.
CAAGAAACCGTGGGTGATATCATTTAGTGAAAATGGCCTATACCCAGCAGTGGGCAGCGGTGAAATGTTAACCGCTAATTAAAAGTGCAAGAAAATATTGTTTAGCCAGTCTTGGACACGTTCTCAAGTTGTCTCGCACAAATACGTATAGGCGTCACGTTTTAAAAATATCTGTCAAGGCAGTGGTTTTCTAATGGTTTTGTAAGCATTGGTCGTAGCAGAATAAGCCCGCTGAAAATAGCACCGTACGTCCTTTTAAAATACTTTTTGGGGTCTGTGAGCGCCTTCACCGAATAATACGCGCGTAGGTGACGTAATTCGGCCTATTTGCGGAGCTTCGCTTATAAATGACGTGCTGGGAGTACTAGAAGGTCGATGGCGGAGGTGATGTCATAATACGACCATATCTGCGGGCTTAGCGCTACGTGACGAGGCCGACTGGCTTGCAAACGGCTCTACGGACCTTGCGTAGCTTGAAATCGAATGAATTGTCACGGTGAACTTCACGGAACTCAAGTAGTTTTTGACAGAAAAATGTTGGTTAATTGAACAACTAGATCGGTCAGGATCTACCCAGGGCCCCATTTAATGGAAATAAAATATTCATGGTTTTCTATGAGAATTAGTGTACCTACATTGCATATACCTACGACTATTGTACAATTGTACATTAGATAGATAGATGAATTATTTATTTGCATTGACACACGCACACGCAATAAAAACAATAATACAGTAGTAAAACAACAATACAATAATAATACATTCTTATTAATAGGTTAGGCTACCCAATGTACATCGAACTCTCATTACAAACTATAGTTTTACAAAACGTCGCCAACTCATGTTATAGGTAGTGTCCATCAAAACCCGAAAGAGACTATTTCATTGTATTAAGCTACCAATCATCATCATCATCATCAGCCATTTGACGCCCACTGCAAGACATAGGCCTCCTTCGTGGTTTGCATAACCATGCTGCCCGTCTCCTGGTAATATATTTCCTTAGTCGCCTTCTACGACATCCACGGTAGGAAATGGAGTGACGCTATTCTTAATCCGGCGCCACATGGAAAGCTACCAATATAACTTCATAAACCTTCAAATTATTTGACTTGACAATTAATTTCGTGCAAATTGTGTTTTAAGTTTATTCAAAGTCCTTATCTGTGTCGGGGTAGAACGTGATAACAAAGTGACCTACCGCCGGTTTGTCAGTTGAGAATTTTGCAAACTTATCAGCTGGATGATGGTGGCCGAGGACAGAAGAAAGTAGAGTGCCTTGGGGGAAAGCATATGTCCAGCAGTAGACGAATACGAACTGATTCATTGAAATATCTATTGAAATTATGACAGTCTTATTTATAAAAGGTCGATCTCACTTAAACACTCTTAAGACGGAGTAAAAGTCGGGTTATGAGAGGAATTCCTGTGATTCCGGCCCTAACTCCGTCTTAAGAATGTTTTAGTGGGATTGATTTTTAATAAATAAGACTGTAAATACTTCTTTTCGATATCTCTTTGTCTCGTCCTTTTTTATGAAATCTTACGCAACAGAACGATACTTAAGTGAACCAAAAGGATACTTAGTATTTTTTTTAAGTAAGAAGCCTGCAGTTCGTATAAACAAAGGAATGTGTAAGTAGATAACTTTATTGGGATCGTGTAAAACAGTAAAACTCTGCATATCCCATGAGAGGCAACGAGGAAAAAATACACGTTTGAAAAAATGCCCCAGTTGTAAGTTGCTATCGTAGTGACTATCGAAAACAGCTCATAGATCGATAACGTTTCATCAGGTGACTCTGACTGTATAAAAAAATAAATAAAAGATAACCAACAACCCGACTGCTGAGTACTGGGTACTGACGGAACCAATGAAGGCAATGAGTTACATTGTTGAATTGGGTCCCGCCGTGCCTTGCAGTTATATCAGCAGTCGGGTTGTTGGTTATTTTTTGTTTCAGTATTTTTTGTATTTCTTGTTGGATTTATGCTGCCCTTTGTTAATACATCCTCTATTTGGTCGAAGTATGTCCGTCTGGGTCGTCCCTTACCGGCCCTTCCATCCACATTCGCTCGTGCATGCAACGACTAATGAATGTTGAGGAAGCGAAAGTGATCTGTCAGGATCGTAGCAAGTGGCAGTCCCTGGTCTTTGCCTACCCCTCTGGGATACAGGCGTGAGTTTATGTTATGTTATGTTTATTTATGCTGATTTCATATAGCCTATGAGACTCGCACAAACACGACGAATGGATTGAGATATCATTGTCCAAATCTGACTATATTATTGGAAGGATCATGAATCGGACATACATACATTCATAACCCCCCTTTTGAGCTCCGCCGCAGTCAGGTAAAAATACAGTAGGTATAAAAATTATCAAAGCAGTCATAATTTATATTGGAAGACCTTGATGCGAAATAAAAAAAGAGTGAGGTCAGAAACCATTTTTGGATAAATGGATATGGAATGAATGAACAGTCTGGTTCTAGGTACCAGTTTATGGTCACATTACTGCGAACGTTTGAATTTATGATTTTCCTTAGTTTCAATAACACGTTTTATACCTAATCGTAAATTAGTTTGTATTGTTGTCTGTCAAATCTTACTAATATATGTGCTATTGTTATTAATCGGGAAGTTTGAATGGATGAATTTTTGTCACTCAATCACGCCAGAATGGCTGATTGGATCTGGATGATTTTTTTGTACAGATATATATATATATATATATATATATTTTCGTGATGGAAATTTCGACTTAAAGAACGAGCCACGAGGAAGACCGCCCACACAGGTGAATAACGATGAATTAAGAGAGATAGTGGAAGCCGACCCTAGTCAAACTACCCAGGAATTAGCGGCATAGTTTAACGTTACCTTACCCACAATATTGACTCACTTGCGTCAAATCAATAAAATAAAAAAATACGAAAAATGGGTGCCTCATAATCACTCGAATTTTCGCAGTATCCATCTTTCTTGTTTAAATTAAATAACAAAAACAATTGAAAGTCGATATTCAAATGTTTCACATTTTTTAAAAAAAGAACATCATAGAAACCATTTGAAAAAAGTTTCATTCGAAAACCTCAAACCATGAAGCATCTATGTCAATTCAAAGAACCTATTGCAATAAAACGGCAATTTCATACTTTAACCCCTATTATAATTATGACCTCTAAATGAATGAACCAAGAAATGATTAGAGTCCACATTTCACGACATCTTACTAATGAGAGCAGAGGGGGTCTAAATTTCGGGTTCGATTCCCACTGGAGGCCGCCGTACTTGATTTGTACAAATGGCTTCAGTCTGGGTGTATCTCCATGTCCTTGACTGGTTACCATGGTTAGCATGGCACAGAGTATTTAAGGTAGTATGAAACCAGGGCAAGTGATTGTAGGTATTGTGTTAATTAAAAAAAAACGCCTACGTTATTAATTGACGTCCCCAAGGCACGAGTTTAAAATAATGATGCCACTTGGTTAGCTCGTCACACGAATATTAAACGGTGATTGATTACCTACTGAGTGGTCGTACTCAGTTCAATAACAAAAATGGCGTATTTATTGCGTATTTAATAGCTATAATTCGTGTTGAGATTAATAAACAGGCCTGCAAGAAATCAGAAATCCATATGGCAACGTAATTATGGCTGCCAAACGCATGATTTTAAATTAAATATAAGTACTGTGTATTAATAATAATAAATAAATGTTAAAGCACTATCACGCTAGCGATTTGCAAGCGAGGCGATTGCGCGACGTACACGTCGCGACGAGGCCGCGATGACGCTGATGCCGTCATTTGTACTGTGGTCACGAAGATGTCGCCGCGATTACCGGGTGGTAATCGCGGCGACATCTTGTACAATTGCTTTGACAATCCAACCCACCCCACTTGAGTCATATCAAAGATATGTGTGTAACAAACGGACGTCGCATCGCTTCGAGGTTCAATCGTCGTTGATAAAATGAATACAAAGTAATAACAACTAAAATTCAAAATCCTTTCGTTATATGGAATACATAGTAGTCGCTCTCTCCCAGTCGATTACTTGATAATGAATCCTCCCAGATTCTCATTAACTTGTATCAGTAGTTTTTCCTCGTCAGATCAAACCAAACAGATCAAACCAAGCTACTGAGTATCCAAAACGCGGATCACGCGGCCGCGAGCTGGCCGCGACGATATCGCAGTGTCTAAGCATGGAGACCAAAGGATCATCATCATCATCATCATCAGCCATTTTTACGCCCACTGCAGGACATAGGCCTCCTCATGGTTTTCCCTAACAAAGGGTTTTGCCATAATCACCACGCTTGGCAGGCGGGTTAGCGATCGCAGTATGCGGTTGGAATCTCAGGAAGACGCTGCTGTCTCCTGGTAATTTATTTCCTTAGTCGCCTTCTACGACATCCACGGAATGATATGGAGTGGCGCTATTCTTAATCCGGCACCACAAGGATAGCTCTACTTTCTTCTATCTGTGCAACCAATACTTTTAATATTGCGTCGTTCATATTGCGAAATGTCATATGTAAAAAAAATACGGTTTTTGTTTTTTCATCGAAATAGTACGAAAATTAGTAAATAGGAAGAAAATTAACTCTTAATAGTATACACAGGTAATCAGACCGAGGATTAAGATGTCTTGCACGTGTGACAGAATCAGTTTTTTGTACAATTTCGATGAAAAGACTGAAATCGTATTTTTTTGACATGTAACATTTTGTAATATGAACGATGATTGTCACTTCGTCAATGTGCCTTCCAATTTGTGATTATTTGAATAGACTTTTATGTTATCTTATTTCTATGGAATTTTAACGCTCATATTCTATCTCCGTCAGACGTTCTCTAGTTTTAATTAAAATGCAAGATCACCATCGGATTTCTCATCATACCTTTGTGACAAGTATTTGTCATCGCCTTATTTAATTATGTTGTCTCATACACAACATTTAAAAGTTTTACCTAGAAACAGTTTACCTAGATGCCCACCTTTATACGGCTACGTTCTACTCAGTTACATTACGAGCGACAAAAGTTAAAAAGTGGTTCGCTGGCTGACTGTACTTCTTATTTCGTACTGAATGATGTCAGAATTGCAGTCGGGACTTTATTGAATAATACAGTAGACCGTGATCCTTCATTGTCTGTGTTAAGAAATATGTAGGCAAGTCACTACTTTTTGAAATGTATAGCACCACTTTTGGATTATGTCATCCAGAGGTCAATACTATGATGAATGAATTATAAGCACCATTGAGTACTTACTTACATGTAAAACATGAATCGTATGATTAAGAATAATTATTATTATTGAAAAATTACGAGATTATAAAATTATTATTATGCTCCCGATGCAGCTACATACCTATAACATATTGGAGTCGGATAGGTAGAGAAAAATGGCGCATACCTGCATGAACCTCTGCTATTGTAAGAAAAAGGTTCATATTAAGCTCACAATGCCAGTCCACAGTAACACATTACCTGCTTTTGACATAAGAAAAAATAATAGCCTTACTTACAAAAACAGGATTCCTAAAAACACTCTTCGAATGCAGTTTAAGTTGGGTTGGGCTTTTCTTTTGCGACAGAATATTTAAACTATTGAGGAATGTTTTACTTCAAAAGTATTTCTATAAATGAGGTTGTTAGTCTTTATCATACAATCATACCTTCAAATATAACTGACTCCCTGGTTTTAAGGTTAATGGCAATGAACATTATGAAATCATGCGTTTACAAATTCACTTATCATTTGGGAATGTATGTCATGTATGAATCACAGAAGGTATTCTTTGCTTCTGATTGTGCGTTTTGAATTGCAGCTCTACAACTCTGTGTCATACATAATTTCGAAACGTTGGTAAATAATGCATTGTACCAACAAAATTATGGTACCTGATGGGATAATTCCGACAAAACTACAAGAACTTTATCTGGACTAACAATAATAAATTAATACAGGTATGACCTTTTCAATGTAGCTTCTGGAAAAACTAAGACTGTTTCGAATGTATCTTTTACCATGGATTGGCTGATTTTCTATCCCATTATTATCATGAAGTTGTGAAATTAGGTCGTCGTTTATTTTGACACATCTATCCACCGTAAAAGCGGGCATCGTAAAATAACGATGACGATCGTTATTTTAGTCAGCTTGTCAGCCTTCAAAGTCGACCCCACTGGAAAGTTGGATTGATACATAGAAGGACTATATCCTATTATGTCCTACCTGATATATGTTTCGTGTACCATAAAGTCTAAAGATAAAGATAAATAAAGTGAAAGATATTTATTTGTTAAACATGAGTTTTGAGGAAGATACATAGTCGAATATTTGTCCTACATGCTTTGACATAAGCTTTGTCTAATAATAATAGTAAGATTTTGCGATTCATTCGATTTTTTTTTTGAAAAGCGTGGAGCGGAAAACAATAGAAAGATTACTGTGGGACGAATATGTTCTATTGAGCAATCCATTCGCGGGCCCTACTCAAACATACACTTGCGCAAAGTATATCTTTGAATAGAATAATTGCTATATTTTACATACTATAAAAATTCTTTCTTCTCTTTACTCGTCTCCAACTCCTACTTAAGCCGGGTTTTGACGGTCTTACTACGCTCGGACCGTGTGTGTACAGTTTTAGTTGATTACGACCACGGTCAGTGCGCTCGGACCGAGTGTTTCGTCATAATCTACTAAAACTGTACGCACACAGTCCGAGAGTACATACTAAGACCCTCAAAACCCGGCTTTATTTTACTTTAACAACTCTCTGATTTGGTGAGTTAAAAGAGTTGATGAGGTGAACGAATGCATCCGATGTTAGCCGAACAAACTACGAGGCCATTTCCGTCAATCCACGATTCCGCGTCGCGCGTCCTGCTTATTCAATTGCGAGTGAGGAGCGAGACAGATATAACAGAGACACAATTAAGACCTGATATTTGTAAGCAGCGGGTCACAGTGGCCACAATAATAGTTGACCTCGGATAGGGGTTTGCATCACAAAAAGAAGCTGTGTGTCATAAGAGTACCATACATATCTCGCTCCCAATTCACCTAAAGTCTCCTCATGCAAGGCATCCGGAAATCATCGATTACAAAGCACTCAAAGACCTCTACGTTTGACACTGCTCCAAATAGTGTTGTTTGTAAATAGGCCGTTAAAACAACTTTCCTGTTATTGGGTCCCTTGCCCCTGCCCATCCTACCATGACCCAGATAAAGGGCGGATGCGAAGGCGATAATAGGCTTTCGTTTCGCTCTCTCTGTCTACCTCAGGAAGAGAGAGCAAGTACGTGGTATGGTTTTATATTGTATGTGCACTACTGGATGCTATAATTTTATGTCGTACAGTCCTACCCTCTTGAGTATAAAAGAGATTCGTGCAAATGCACGAGTAAATACGAAGAGTACATTTTCGGTTTACTTTTTGTAGAATCATTGTGTATTTAAAGCCCCAAAGTATTAAAAACAACTGTTTCGATTAAAATGGGGTCTCACGCCTCCAATAGAAAAACCAAATCCTTGCAGAAGCTACCATAATTTTCAGATGAGTCTGAGGATATTTGTGGTTGTTGTTTATTGCGCATGCGTATGAGTCTTTCAGACCGTTTATTGAGCAAACCTTCTGTTATATTGAATTTCCACTTTGTGGTTCACGCCATGACCCGGCTTCCGAGCTATAAATAGATTTTTATGGACTATGATGCAATTCATCAATGTAAACAAACGAAGATTTAGAATCGTTTTTGGAAAATATCCACGTCCGCGACTCATCGTTAACGTAACGGATTATTAGAATGTACGTACTACTTAGGTACATCATACCACGTGCCTTACGAAGTTACCTTACCATATTGGTTTTAGACTTTTCGTCAAACCAATCAGAGCATCAAACAATGTTATTTAAATATGATTCGATCATAAACTTCGTCTTCACAATGGGTTACCATGATGATGCGTTAGCGATCCAAGCGTTACCTTAATAATAAACAATAAGGTCTAATAGCGGCAAAATACTAACCAGCTCCAGGAACTTGATAATCGACAGTCGACTGATGGCCATGATTCTTGCACTTTTGAAAATTAAAACGCTCTAAAGGTTTGTTTACACTGACTCGAGAAGGCGCGTGCACTAGCGCGGACCGAAGCAATGGAACTGGCAACGTGACGCGCCTTCTTCCATCGCGTATAGCGTGGGGGAGAATGCAGAGATAGGGCGACCACGATTGTTTGTGAGTCACTCTTGTTTGGAGTACTATTTGTAAAACTACATACTGCCGCTTTTTGTAGACCTCTATGCAACTGTATGTACCTACTTAATCTTTTGAGTCTGGGTTTGTAGATTGAATGAAAAAGTAATCATTCCGTGGGTGAATAAGAAAACACGAAATTCAGATGACTGAGTGACAAAATAATAAATATGTTAACAATAAAGTGTTATCATATCAAGTAACGTTGGCATGACAAAACAATAAACATAACAACAAACAAAAAAAAATGTTTGTTTTCGTGACATGAGATCCTTTTCACATATTATTTAACTTCAGAAAGTATCGTTTCCTATTCTAGACCCTATATAATTTAAGGTGATATTTAATTCTACACACTACACAATATAATTAAATAATGAACATACTTAATGAAATATTGTATTGATATGAAATAATGTGTTCAATTAATATTTTAATCCATTTCAATATAAATATCAGTTTTAACTGAACCAATTATAAAGCCCTATTATTATGATACCACTGTGTAAATATATGTTAGAGAGCGCTGACACCTGTATTATAGATTCTCATCTAGCACAGGTGTCAGAGTGAACAAGCGTTGTAATTGTAATATAATTTTATCAACTGTGTACCCCATAATTGAAATACTTAGGTAAGTTGTACTCAATTATAACTTGGCATATTATTGGCAATAAACAAATTCATTCATTCATTCATACAGAGCTTAATATGCAATAAAAGATCCATTGTTTTTATATCAGATTGATTTCACAATCTACGCCATACAAAAAAAATTGCACTGGTTCTCAACCCAAATTATGCTGTTTTATTCTATAACCACTTTGCAAATAGAGGCATATTTTTTATTTATTGTATTTGTATAGAATAAATAAAAAATATGCCTATAATGTATTTTTTAGTTTCTTTTTGTGCTACGTTTTAACGTAGTTAAGGCGTCTTTAGTTTTGTTATGTACTTTCATGTTCCTTGAGAGCAAATATAAGCAAGGTTTGCTTCCCAGTCGAGTAAATTTAATAAAAAAAAATTGCCAGTTCACCAAACAAATTAATGTCGAATTTAGATGGGCAAACTGAACACTACAAATCAATCTTGCCTACCTTCTTCATTTAATAAATTTAATAATACTTACATAATGCCTACTGTAAAATGGGTAAACCTCTTTTTATGTTTGTAAATAACAAAGCGTATTTAAATTGCAGACAAAATATACTTACCAGTTCCAATAACTTGATAAACGATAGTTTGTGAATAACCATGGTTATGTTTGTATGTTTACACTAGCCTGTAAATACGTGTATTGCACGAAATTGAGTGCCGAGACTGACGAGCGAGTGATAACGTAAATCATGGAGGACAACATTGATGCACGGAAAAGTTTTCCAGCTATATGGCAAAAGGGTGGGGATGCCGCTGTCGGATCCTTGAGTGCCTCAACGAATGGTAGGTATGTAAATAGCAAGCTTCCGTAGCAATAAGGTTCGAGCGACGCGTATGTGAGTGAATCATTTAGTTTGTAAGGTACGATTTCTGGTAAACTTTGTTGTTTGTAGGTGTTATGTTGCTTCAGTTTCACAAACTAGGCTGCCACTTAAAATTAAAAAAGTTCAGGTTCGCTGTTTATTCTAATAATTCATTTGGTTCACATTCTTAAGTGGATAATACATTCGTAAATACATACACTCACGCCTATATCCTAGAGGGGTAGGCAGAGATTAGGGACTGACACTTGCCACGATTCTGACACATCACTTCTTCACTTCTTGAACATTCATTAGTCGTTGCATGCACGCACGCCGGTTTCGGGTACTTTTTAGTAGAGATTTTTTCACAATTTAAGCAGGATTGGCTCTAAAAGCATTTTCACACCTTAGTAAATATCATCATCATCATCATTCAGCCACAAGAAGTCCACTGCTGGACATAGGCCTCCTCCACGAATTTCGAAAAAGACCGGCTGGAAGCGGCTTGCATCCAGCGTCTTCCTGCCACTTGGTTGAGGTCAAATATATCTTAGTAAATATAAGTTACCTGTCTTAGATATCTGTCTTAGTAAATATATCTGGAGCCAATTGTGGGTTGTGTAGCTCAAATTGATTTTGTTTCTGTGATGTGTCTTGTTGGTATAATAAATGTCTTTCTTTCTAAATTGTCTCCAAGTCATGGGCTCCCTACTGCTATCCTCCGATTCCCCTCTTCCAGTATGATATCACCGTCGTCCATCGATTAACGTGCATATAGTGAAGCTACATTCAATAAGTACACATCACTATAGATTATCAAGCTTAGCTTTACTATAACTAACAGATTTACTTTATTTGTACAAATGCCCTCAGTCTGGGTGTATTTCCGTAATTGTGATGTCCTTAAGACTGGTTAAGAAACCTGCGGACGATCAATGAAACTCTAAGAAAACTCCATACTATACCAAATGTGTCTATAGGACTCTGACTGTTCCCATGAAGTACTACTGAACGAGTTTGGATGAATTTTGAAACCTTGTAGACCATACCCTGGATTTATATATAGGATACTTTTTGTCATCATCTTAATTCCACGTTTAGGAAGTTATGGACACTGCTAGTGATACAATACAATTTTGGATAAGTAAGAACCACTAAAACAAATTACCTATCAAACTTGTACCTATAGTACAGATGGTCAGAGTGGAGTTTTTTTTTTCCGCTGCCTTTTTCTCCACTACAAATACGGCCCGAAGGCAGCGGCTAACATAGTAACATAGTACTATTGACATTCATCAAACAGAATGTAAATTCTTTACGTTGAAATAAATTATTGATTTCTGATTGATATAATCATGGTCATATTTTTAGCGTTTAAGTAGCTACAAACAACACCACCGTCAATTGGGTATTTGACAAAATATCAAATGAGTTACTTTTAAAACGGAATTTTGTATGAAAATACTGGCTTATGAGGTCACATTTCAGAGCACTCTTTTTATGTTTAATCTATTTAAAAATTGTAATAACTAGTAATTGACTATAAGAGATACATTTTCCGAGATATTTTGTAATTTTTGTTTTAATCGAGCGTATGAAATAATTTATTGTTGATCGTGTCAAATACCGTATTGTTGTATCCTTCAAATTCTTTTGGTATACTACAGATGTATTATGATTTTATCACTTATCTACCTAGGTAGGTATAGCAATAAGGTCAACGCTATCGGTTGGCTAAGAACATAGTTCTCTATAGCCGTGTTGCTCTACATAGTACGACATAAGCGAGATGCCGCTTCTGAAAACGTTGTATCGAGGTTAATAAAAGTTCATGTTGAGCCTTCTTATTTACGCTTATCCGCTCTAGATAAGATTAGTTTGACATATTTATGAAAAAAGTCGAAGCTGGTAATATAATTATTAGAAGGAAAGTAATAAATAACAGAGAGTAGTAGAGGGTTGTTAACACAAAAAACACACATTTTACGTTTAGACGTTAGATGACTACGTCGACTGTATTTTGTGGAAAATAAAGTTGCTTTTACCGGACCTGGCTAACCTTTGATGTTTTTACGGATTCACAAACGTTGGTTGTGTTTTTACGGATTCTTATTGCTATGAAGTATTTCTTTTCCAAAGAATTTATATGAAAACACTACTTGCGATATTTTTACGATGATCGTAATTTGTCCATCAATTTACTTATGTTTTAAAAACTACGATTTTACATAAATTTGTCACAGTTGACACTGAAGTTCAGTGCATTTCCAGTAGATACATTGTAAATTGAAAACTACCATCACATTACCAACAAATAGTCAGACTAGAAGAAGGGCCTTAGTGGGTTTCATTCATACGGGAATAAATTAGAAACACATTGGACATTGCATTGTATGTAGTGTAGAATATAGTGTTTAACTCATCATAATAGTGCGAAGCATTTAGCAGTGCTAAACTTGATAAAGTACACTAAAGTCGTTCTTATATCCTTGGAATAAAGATGATATTTGGCATTTACCAGAATTAATAAAGCGCGCATACACCTGTGATAAGCAATTTGCATTAATTAAGATACAATCTACTGGTGGCGGGTAATCGTTAAAATAGATGCTTGTGACAGCTGCACAAGTGCACACCTGTAATAAATATTTGAAACTGACTTTGATATTCCAAAAAAGTGAACCCTGCACAATCATTTCAAATTCTTATAAATAAACAAACCTTCACGAAAGGGGAAAATTCCAGGTCGAAGCAGGATTCGAACCCACTGCCTCTAGCCTACCGTGCCAGGGCTATCATTTATTAAAAATTAATTTAAAACATTCTCAATGATTTGTTTATTAATCAAAATAAATTTCGTAAGATCAACAAAAAATTGGCAAGGGTAAAAAACTATGCGGCAGATAAACCTATTGCTGGCAAAAATAAAGACTATATAATTAGTGTGATAATAACCTCTATTATTAGGGTGATAATAACCTCTATTATTAGTGTGATAATAACCTCTATTATTAAAAATGAAAAATGAAAATGAAAAAAACTTTATTTAGAAAAAGGTTAAAAAAGTGGTTACTGGCTCCCAAACTAGGATTCCCTGTGCTATGGGTAGCCAGGCTTCTTCCAAAATACATAATAATATGTGTTTTACAATAGTTATCTACTAATAGCATTTATTATCTACACGTTCTTATACCGTAGCGTGCTGTTGTTGAAGCATATTACTATGAGAATATTCATTGAGTGTCAATTGTATTACTCATACTCCGGTCGGAACATGATAGAATCATCTTTTGGCTTATGACGACATCATCACAACAATACAAAATCGAAGCCATATCGATTTTAAATGGAAATTAATTACACTATGCTCTGAGTAACATAATTATGTATTCATTCTTGTGATAAACAAAACAGACTTGAACCTGCGTAGGCGACGAAATATTTACGCGAACAGTAAGTAGGATGTTAAGTTCTTGCTAGGTACTGCTGAATTCCTCTGTTTCATCTACCTACTAATAAACATTAGGATTAGTCAAAGTTGGTGACCTTCAAAATCGTCTAGTTACATGCCCTTGAAAATTAAACGTTCAGTACAATACAATCGACCAGTACAACTGCCCCTATATTACGCTCACCAAATCCTGAGCGATTCCAATCGTCTAACTGTCAAATTAGTATGGAAATTGACAGACGATTGGAATCGCTCACGATTTGGTGCGCGTAATTAGGCCACTGATCAACGTCCACACTTTAAACGGGTATCATTTTTAAGTTCAGCAAAAAAATACGGTTTTGATCACCAATAAAATATTTTCGGTCAGCAATAAAAGCCTTTTCAGGAACAACAGATAATACTAAACTGAACAGCAGAATTGAGTTACTCTTTAATTAATTGATTGGTTAGCAAATCGTGAGCTACATTTTGTTAAATAAGACTGAATTTGGTTAGCAAATGAGATGGGTGTCTTGTGTAGGAATCCTATTTTATTATTGTAGTTTAGAGGTAGAGAGAAAAAAAAAGAAAAGAGGCGAAAAAAACCATAGAAAAGAAATAATGTTCCCAGCCCAGACTGTTTAATTTCAGACCCAATAGAATTATTATCTATGCTACATTGCTACCCAAAATGACTTTATTTGCTGACCATGTTTGATTTACGAGTATTTGCTTTTCACGTATTGCGCCTCATTTATTGATCTTGCCGACCAAAATAATTGTTTACTGCACAAAATTGTGTTATAGTATTGTTAAGGAGCCAATGTTTATTATCATTTCAAACTTTGGTCCGTTCTTATCGTAAAGCCATAGAGTTTTATTGTGTGAAGGTCGATGTGCTGTCTACTATATCAATTCACTAGCTGTTCTTCCCACGGGTAACCATGTCTAGTTCTAGTCTAGTTGGACTGGAGATTTCCGCACTTAGCCTCATGGTTGGACCATTGTATGTAGCAAGTGCTGAGGTATGTAATTACCTCAGACATAGGGTTTCCTCACGATGTTTTCCTTCACCGTTAGTGAGTGGTATTGCTACCATAACTTTACAAATGTACGTTACTTAGAAAACAAAGTCATTGATACATGCCGGGATTCGAACCCACGACCTCCCGAATGAGAAGCCGGCGTTCTACCGCTCCACTATCACAGCTCACGGGTAACCATTTATTATCTTTTTTTTTTGTATCCGTGACCGTAATATAGATAAAATTCAGAATAGTTCCGTCAAGTACATTGGCATAATTACGATATCGCCAAAATTACCTCATGGAATTACGTAATCGAATTTTCATGGTAGTCCGCCTTCGCACCAGTGACTAAAGGTTAAATACATACTAGCGATTATTAGTTTCATTTTTTTTGCAGCTAATGTGTTTATTTTATAGGTAGTGCTACGGTACAGTGTTAATTGTAGTTATGTCATCAAACTACGTCGCAAAAACACCGATCACTCTTGTGTCTAAAAGTGACTTTAAGATGCTTACTGTGAGGCTGGGTTCTCCGAGCGCACGGATTTTTATGGGACTTATTGCGGTGCGCGAGCGAGTAGGGGGAAAAGTAGGCATTTTTGAAATTACAGAAATACAAAACCTGTTAATAGGATTTTGACGACCGACGTCACTAACGCATTCAGTGATAGTCATTTTGGTATATTTTTTATTATCCAAAACTCAGTACAGCTCAAATAAAACCATATCTAGTGATAATTTAGACTCACGTTTGCAATTTTTTTTTTTTGATACTATAAAGGCTAAAAAATCATAGAAATAACGAGTGACGGCCCTAGGTAGGACATTGAAAAGTATTTGTTTTTCAGATTGTAAATACTAACCATTAGATAGTAAAATGTATTTCAAAAAACTTGATTTCGGGGTAATGTCGGAGAACCCAGCATTAAATACTAGATCTTAAAGTCACTTGCAGACTTTTATTAAATCCGAAAAGCGAGAAATCACGCCACGAAAAGAAAAACATCTCATATACAACATAATGCGTAATTATTCATTAATCGTTTGGAGGAGCTTTGAACAAGTACGGAGTATGCAGTGCCTACCAGATACTTACGTAAAGCAATATTACAATTAAGTTATTTATACCTAGACCACTCGAGGTGAAGTTAAAGATAGTGAGAACACGTGGCCCTACTTGATCTTGGTTAAATTAAGTTCAAGTACCTAGTTACTTTAATTCATGAGAAAGTAGCTAGCCTTTTCATTTACATTGAAATACCAAAAGTGCGGTCTTATTATTGTTTATTTCGGTAAACGGTCTATTGCTTAAACTAAGTTCAGTATAATTTTAATTAAAGACAGTAGGTAGGTATCGGTTTTGTCACTCAATCCACGCTATTCATTGTAGATGTATCTGTGACTGCAAAACAGAGCTAACATTGGTGGCTAAGTAGGAAATTGTGGGTGAATGCTCTCTACTTAGCTTGACAAGTTAATAGGGAAAGGGCGTCGTCTAGAACAAGAGAGGTAAAGGTATTCCCGAACACCCTAAAAAAATGTCGTAGATTGCGAACCCGCCTGTGCTCACCCACCGCTCTCGTCCTAGATGAGGCCTTTCTTACATTATGGTTTCAGTTACAGCATTATTACAGGGCCTTTCTTAAGTTATCTTTACAGCTTCGTTATGTTCAATCCTTGAAACAACAAGTTAGAGAAAGAGTTTGTAAATATAAATATGTATCAGGCTACTCCTTATGACGAAATCATTTTACCAGGTGCTTATTTCTGCAGCAATTACATAATTTATATGCATTAAACTATATTGTCATTGAATTGACTAAGGTTGTGAAAATGAAAGTACTGGGCAATCTATTTTCTTCTTTTATCGTATTTCATTTGTTAGCTGGAGGGAACCCGACGACCAAGCGGCGAGCGCGGGCCAGCTGACGCGGGCAAATTCCCGGACAGGGTATATCAATAGGCTGTATAACCTTACTAAAGTAGTGACTTGGCACACAGACGGGGTCAGGCAGCACAAAGCACTCCAGCTTGCATTAGTTCAGTTTTATTTTTGTTCCCGGGCATATTGGCAATATTTCCAGAAACGGTACAACAATAGGTTGGGATAACCTTACTAAGGTTGTTAACACGAAAATACTGGGCAATATATTGTCTAATTTTACCATATTTCACTTCTTAGCTGGCATTTAACCCGGGAATAAATTTAGTGAGGTGGTGAGGAAGAAAATGCAGGACAATTTATTCTCTTCTTTTACCATATTTCACTTCTTAGCCGGTGGGAAGCCGACGACCAAGCCGCGAGCGCGAGCCAGCTGGCTGGGTGCGCAGACGGGGTCAGGCAGCACCAAGCACTCCGGCTTGCCACCGCAGCCAGTGCGCCGGCAGTCGTGCTGCATGCCGTTGCGCTTCACGCAGTGGCAGCTGGGGAGGAGATGGAGAGAAATCTTTTTTGGTAACAGATCTATATGTAAATTGTACTAACTTTCAAGCTATGTGTAGCTAAACCTGGCGTGATGAGGAAAAGGGCACAGCAGTACCCAGCAGTGGGCTGATGATGATGACGTTATCAACATAACTACGTAATGTTAGCAGCGTATATTCGTCCTACTGCAGAACATAAGCCCTCTTTTAGAGAGAGAGAGAGTATGGGCTTGATAACCACGCGCATAAGCGCTGAGATAATATGTCAAAACCTCGAGCACTGTACGGCGACTCTACCAGCCGAAATCTAATCCACGGCCTTTATTAATGCAAACTAACGTATTTAACTGTAAGCCAATGAGGTATTCAAGTAATGTCAAGGAACTATCGTAAAATATCTTACCTGTAGTACATGATCCCGCCTCTAAGCTCCCGACTCTTGATTTTCTTAACGTCTTTTTCCCCCATCGTAAGTTACTAGAATTTTTTTGGGTTGCAGCGGGTTTGGTGGTATTTTTTTGGGTTTATGTTTACATGTGTGAAATTCAAGTTTCCATCTCTTGGAAATTTAGGTCTTTATTTAGGTCGTGGTGGATGGTGGTTACCTTTTTTGATGAAAATTTAATGTCAAATACGTCATGATCACAGGTCATAATGATTTTTTTTTTAATTATTTGGACGTCATAATGAATGTAGGCACCAAATACAAGGTGACAGAATATTTCTAAAGAAGTTGAAGGAGTCTGAATTTTTTTTATCTAGAATTCTTTTTTTTTTCTTACTTTTAGAGACTTTACTGACCTCCTATGTGGACTAAAGACTATTCTACTCACGAACACGACCACTTTTCTTTTCCTACGAGGTACGATGAAGATAGGGAGTTGAGCTCATTCTAGCGCGCAAGCTTGCAGTCTGTAAAACTCGAAGGCACTGGCCACACAGAAGAGAGGACGGGGCGAGGGCGCGGAAAAGTCGCGGCGCGTTTCATAGAGTTCACGCTCACGCCCGCCCCGGTCTCTTCTGTGTGGGCTTCGTCCCGTCACTTCAGTACATTTTGTATGAAAGTGAATTGGAAAGACGAGGCGTCTTTTCCGCGCCCTCGCCCCACGTCCCTACTGTGTGTCTCGGGCCGAACACATTTTCCATGTAGGTACTATTTCTACATAATTCCACTCAAGAATCGGTAGCTCTATCTGTACGCAAATCGTAGAACTAAATCCGTATCAAGCGTAGCAACAAACGTAACAACATAGGCCCGCTACGCATTGTCCACGTAGCGATCGTTCCGTCTTACTACGACAGATGGCGTAGCCGGTAGCAATCTGCATATTCTGCATAGAATCTTTATCCTACCTCAATCAAGGCTACCTGCTGCAAAAGAAGAAAATAGCTATTTATTGGCGAAATTTTACGGAGCGGCTAGTAAATTTACAATGGATATGAGTATTTCTTTCGCTGTTTGTTCAGTCTTCACTGTCTCAAAAATACTCAAATAAAGACCAAATTAAATAAGAAATAAAACAAAACAAAATTCCAGATCGTTGTATTAAAGGATTCTTGCAAATCGTGCTCTGGTCATATGGTATGTTATGCCGGACAGTCCTGTTCAATAAAAAACATCATTATTTTTAATGCAATCTAATCTATTCCATTACGATTTTACTATTAACTAAAAATACTCAGTAAAAACCTAGGTTATTTTGTTAAGATGCTAGTATTATATATTATATATCTGCTATAAAACTTGTTCAACTCAGTATTACGTGTAGTTTGCACTATGTTAAACTACAGTATCAGGTATCTACCAGAAACCAGAGCTCTGCGATCACTCCCAGAGGATAAGTTTCGAGGATATATTTATAAAGGCTGCTGCAGATTCAAACACCTTTTTTTTTCACGGACCCCAAACCCCAGCATAATATTATTTTTGTTGAGAAAAGAGACTAGCTTCCGAGTCTCTTCTCCTTCGCAACATCGACGGAGTAAATCTCAACTCGGAACGTCTTTCACTCTATGAAAAGACTCGAGATCTCTTACACATACAGACTTAAGGCTCATTCTTCGACTATGTTTAATGCGCATTATAGTAGCGACGAACCTATACCTTTGCACGTAATTACAAACCTACGCGTCAACACCCCAATTTTACTAACATTCGTCGATACGCGTCGAGCTGTTGGCACTCCAGGAGGATGTCAGGAATAGTTTTTATATGATTTCTTCCTGACACAAATTAGGCTCATTCGCAGTCGAGTAATTAAAACCTTAATCCTCACCGACACCAATACCTACAAGCCATCCTACAAGCCAACTTAGATTCGACAGGCCGTACATTTCTCGGGCTTCGACGTCTCGCTGCCCTCATCGAGGCCAAGGTGACCGGCGCGGGCCGCGCACAGGCCAAACAGAGCATCGATGGTCAGCAGCGCTGCTTCAGCTATCGCGCACACCGCTGCAGCCTGCGCGTAGGACCGGCGCTCGCAAGGCGGCACGTCGTGCCACCATTTCAGCGTCAATGCGCCCGCTGCACCGAAGAGCGTCCCGCCGACCGTGCACCACCAACCGTCAATGTAGGGGTCGGCTGGCACTGATATCACCTCACCTGGGCAGTGGGAGAATGGCATGAGAACACTGTAAATTGGACTATGTTACTCAAAAAAATTCCAACCCACGATAAATAACTTTCGAGAAAAACCTTATGCCGGTCAAATTGAAGAAAGGGACTGGCCAACTATTTTCCTCGCGCTCAAACAACATTGCCGTCCATATAGTGTGAGCGAGAGACAAATATTTGTTAAGTCCCTTTCTTTAATTAACCGTACTATTTTGATGAACGGTGTCAAGTTCTTTGGAAAGAGAACTTGGGATAACGTTCTACTCAAATACCTTATGATTTATCATCAGAAATCCTAAGAGAAATAACAGAGAGGGAAGCGTCATAATGTTAAAAAGATACTGAATTCTATGTAGAACTATTTAAGAAATGACAACTATTTCTTGACCGATCGATAAGAGCGGCAGACAAAACTTGATTGGTTTTTGACCGCTTTATCGTTAATAAGTTATTTGTGTTTGTATGAGATAAAATAAAAAAAACTCATCGGTCCCTTAGGATTAATTTAGTTACAATAAGGTAGAGTCGACAACAAATCAATCTTTACGTTCGTACATCAACTCAGTTACGTTACAACTTTGCAACAAAAATATAAGGGTAAATGTGCTGTCGTCGATTGTACTTATAAGTTAAAAAGAGTTTTCTGATTCCATAAGGTATAATTACAAACAGTCGACAGGATATAAACATTTAAGATTTTATTGCAGTGTCTCCCCTGACGTAACAGACTGACTATAAAACTAATCATGGTCGATGACTGTACATAAAAAAATCAGAGTAATCTAAATAGTTTTGCCACTACAGCTATACCGAATTAGAATAAAGGCATTTTCACCCTAACACAGCCCTAATGTAAATAAAACAACAAATTGATTTTCAAAACCACATTATAATCGCACATTTACAACAAAAACTACACATAGTAACACTAAACGCTGGGCGTCTCCTCAAACTCCTCGGAGTCCATATAAGCCAGGCTCAGATCCAGGAACATCATGGCAGCGGTTGCTATGGACAACCAGGCGGTAAGCATGGCTCCCGAAGAATCGAAGGTGTAGGGGACGGTGTAGAGCGGCGGGTTCACGAGCCTTCGGGTCAGGATGAGGCCGCCGCAGGTTGAATAGAGGACCATGCCCAGGAGAGTGAAGTACATGTCTTGAACGAGGTCCAGAGGCGAGAATATGAGCTCTCCTGCCGAACACATGGCTTGAGCTTTAGTTATGTTGACGTGGAACTGAGAAACTCTAGCGGCCCTGAGTTGAACATTTCAAAAGGTTGGATTGATGTAGTTTCTTTATGTTACGCTCGTAACGATCGCATTGCACTTGTGTTGATTTACATATTATGGGTAAATCAGGTCATCTCCAAATCGCAAATTTGTGTTGTTTTTTTCTTTGCATTCACTATATTTTTTATAAAAATATGACGCGACACCAAACGATGGTCTGAAACGCGGATTATAAGATACCATACTCGATCAATGATGTACGTGCGAAACTGAACTGAAACTTTGTAAGTCCTAAATAATGAATAGGGAACTAGGATCCTCGTACCTACTGATAGGAGCTACTACATAAGGCAGCTGGTGGCCTGCAAGTAGTATGAAAGAAAATTCACGTATGGGCCACCAGCAGAAGTATAGCTTGATGAAAGGGGAAGAAAATTTAGAGACACAAGGTCCAGTTTGGTTAAATGCACAGTTCAACATACACCCTGACTCGAAGGCATCTTTTTTCTTAATGGACTCATAATAAAAGCCCCAAAAAAGGGCTCGCAATATCCAATAATTAACCCTCTGACGAATAGGGACTGTGAAAGTACCATTTTCGTTTTACGTGTTGTTACGACCTTTATTTATCAGTACTGTCTGTCTTCCTAATGTCCACTTAAGCAAAACTTCATTTGTGTACCAATGATTTCCCCGGAAAGAATGATGACGAAGCCGATATAGGTGCCGGAGCAAAGCATCAGGGTGGACATGTCCGTCAAGTCGTAGCTATAGTGGTGCAATATCACGCAGGCGAGGGCTAGTGACTGGAAGAAACAAATCATATTAATGACCAAAAGTTTCTTAACTATTAAACCAGTCACTGATTGTAATAATTCCGTGTGGCGCCGGATTAAGAATAGCGTCACTCCATTTCCTTCCGTGGATGTCGTAAAAGGCGACTAAGGAAATAAATTACCAGGGGACGGGCAGCAGCTTCTTCCTGAGATTCGAACCGCGTACTGCGATCGCCAACCCGCCTGCCAAGCGTGGCGATTATGGCAAAACCCCTCATGGTTATGAAAACGAAGTGGGCGTGAAATGGCTCATGATGATGATGATGATTGTAATAGACCCAGAATATTTGGAGCTTTGGAAAGAATTCGTTGGCTTAAAACCAAGAGGTCCTTCGATTTGTGTCAAGTTGCAATTTATAAGCTGTTCCATAAAGATGGTAATCTGTTCTAAAAAGTTGTTCGTAGTTACTATTGGAACCCCCAACCCATTTTCGGGTGTCTATGAAGATTTTGTTGTACCCCGTACTAATACAGGAGAACAACATCGGGAGGAAACTAGGGTTTTAAGTTTTTTTTTTGTAGTTTAAACTAAATACAAAGTATGGGCCGTAATTAAGAGATAACTCCGCTGAAGTCCGCTGCTGCTATAAAATTGCTGAATAGTACCTAGCCAACGAAGTAGATACCTACTCTACTTTTGTAATAAAACTGTAAGTTGTACTCACAAATTCCAAAGTCTTTACCATACACGTCGGCACCAGCATTTTGATCGGTTTTTAATCAATTTATAGGGCAAAATGAAAGTAAAATAGAACTTTTATTATTGCCCTGATATCCGAACATTATATTATCAACAACAGACGCCCGCCGCCGTCACGTGTTATCAACGTCATATAACGGGTGACACCGCTTAATATATTTCGCAAGAGTGCTCAAAGAGTTTGCTGATGTTATTAATTGCAAAAAGTTTTAATGGAATTCTTACATTTTCTGGAAAGTCGTTGTTTGATCACGTTCAAATTTGGTCGTAGGTTCCTTTGGTATTGAAATTTTAGTAAAATATCATCATACAAAAGTTTCCACTCTGCTACCTCGAGCTATTTTGTACGGGGCAAACCTTAATGGTTTTTACACCACGACACCAGGGGATTACATTTTTAATTCCTCATTTTCGTGGCTAGATTAGATCGTCTGGAAAACCCCGTAAAGGGACCAACCTCCTGAACTTCACATATTTTTTAATAGAGAAAAAACATGCACGTATATTTTAGCAGAGTGATTTTTATTCCCTAGCGACAAAAAAAAACTTCCACACAACACAATCACTTGTCCTGATCCGAAACTAGGATACCCTGTGCTTATGGTAACCAGGCAAGGCCATCATAAACATGGTAATACAACCAGACTGAGGCCTTTTGTACAAATTAAGTACGGCGGCGTTAGTGGGATCGAACCCACGACCTCTGCTTTGGTAGCCAAAAGTGCCTACCACTAGACCAACGAGTCAGTCAGTGAAAGTAAGTAGCTTTTCTCAACGATAATCTTAGGTGATAAGTAAGTATCCTAGTGTGGGGCCAGAAGCAATGTACATATGTGCCTGTACGTAAATGTTTGTTTATGTTTAAGTATTATCTAGCCTTAGTAGCAATAGCCAGTGAACCTCAAAGCCACAGCATGTTTTGATAAGTCAAAGAGTTTGTGAAATAGGTACTGGTTTTTTCCTTAACATAACTAGAACCTTTCGACCCACGTCGTAAGAAAATGGGACCGCAAACTATTTCAATACAAAATAGAAAACTTCAATTCGTTTAGTCCGTGCGCTCCAAGTGGCCAGAATTACCCACTTCTGTCTGTGCATTGCCGATTCGTTTAGGATCACATAATACAATGCAAATGAGATCGCAGAGTGGATTCAAAAGGGAAGCGACAAAGTCTTTATGTTAAAAGACAATTCCGACCGAAATTGTGCAAGCTTGGTTTGAGCAAGTGTTTTATCAAAGTTTTTTGCTGATACGTGAGCTTTGAAACACGGAATTCATAGTGTAGGTACTCGTAATATTAAAAGGAGAGTGGATTTATTTTGGGCCTATGCCCGCGATTTTACTAACGTGGAAATCAGATAATCGTATCCTGTGCTACTATGTGGGAAACTGTCTATAATGGAGGTATTCGTGATTGCATGACTATCATCTAAACATGCAGGCGTTCATAGGTATTTACTTTTCTTTCTTACCAATAGGTGAGAAATTTGTAGAAATACTAAGATAATTGTTTATTAAAATTGAATTTGTTTACAATAATATGATAGTAGACCAGATGAGAATCAAGTACTCTTTATTTATGTTATTTCTTGTGTATTTACCTAGGCTTACCTAACACATGTAATGTCTTCTATTCACTGACGGATTACGCATACCGATTCAGAGAGCAATATTACGGTAAAAGACCTACATCCTTAGAAATATACATATAACTAAACAGGATTATGGTCACACCTTTCGCTTTGCTAGAGCTACTCGCAAACTAAGAGGCAGAATAACAATAGATTCCACTTAGGACCAAATGAATGCTATTATTACCTGAAGTCGAATCCAAAACGAAGCTTTATAGCCTATGTCCTGGTTTCAAGGTAGCTTTGTACTTCTGAAACAAAAATAAAATAAATATATAAAAATCGACCTGTATCTACAATACACATACGGATTCCAATACTAATGCATACTTTATACTTTTACAACCTATCGGTGGAACCTCCACTTGATAGAATCCCATTCTATTTTATTAGATCGTGTTAGGGATGTTGCGGATATTCGCATCTAAATCCACATTGATTTAGACGTCCGGATCCGCTATAATCAATGCAGAGCTTTTGCGGATATCGCAATTGTCGAGCGCTGTATCGTCGCGAAAATAAATCAGTAGGTACTTGATTTCTTTCGGCCACGCGCCTCGTACTTACATACGACAAGATCATTTTGTTATTAATAAGCTACTTTTAAATGTCCCTACATTTTTTATTCATCATTATCATCAGTCATTTGACGCCCACTGCAGAACATAGGTCTCCTTCATGGTTTTGATAACCATGAGGGGTTTTGCCATAATCGCCACGCTTGGCAGGCGGGTTGGCGACCGCAGTATGCAGTTGGAATCTCAGGAAGACGCTGCTGTCCGTCTCCTGGTAATAGATTTCCTTAGTCGCCTTCTACGACATCCACGGAGGGAAATGGAGTGACGCTATTCTTAATCCGGTGCCACACGGAGATTTTTTTTTTATTATAGCCATTTTTATTACTAAATTATAAACACGAATAAAAACTGAACAGGAACAAAGAAAGAACAATAAGCAATAAAAAAGCCAACTGTTGAACATAAACCACTAAGCTGGCGGTTATAACATAGATACAATAAAAAAAGTTTATATCTGGATAGATAACTAGATATACCAAAAACTTTGGCCTTTGCATCTACGTAATAAGAGGATTTATACAGCATCCAGTGGCATCTTCACTCACACTAGATGGGTGAAGGGACCACTCGGACGCTGCAGTGCCTGGGGCATGGTTTTAGGTGGAGTAGGCTTACCCAGCAACAACTAACTAGATAACTAGATAAATAGTTTATAAATTGCATTTGTACTAAAGTGGAAGATCCGCATCCGAACGCATCCGCATCCGAACGCATCCGCATCTGCGTAAGCCATCTCCAACATCCCTGGATATTATCTTGTATTTCCTTCAGCGGGCGTTGTATTTTTCTTCTAATGGAATATCGACGGCTGCTTCCTCATCCAGGTGTACTATTGAATTTCCACATCAGATATATGAGCTGGTGATCTACTTTTACGACCGTCGATATTGGAACCTAAAGTACAATCGACTGCATATTAACATTCATCCGCGTGTATTCTACTCGGCTGCATTGCCTTATTGAATGAGTAACTAAGTAATTATCTTTGGTGCAGCACGATTGAATATCAAATTTATGAATTTGGGTAATACTTAACCGCACACCAGAAAATTGTTATTTTTCGAACAAAAGCCATATTTAAAATAATACTCATACTCATAAGCAGCCTAAATACGTCCCACTGTAGGGCAAAGGTCTTCTCTCAGAGAGAGAGTATAGGCTTAATCACCTGAGGTATGTGAATAGCTCAAACACTTAGGTTTCCTCACGATGTTTTCCTTCACCTTTAGTGAATGGTATTGCTACTATAACTGCACAAATGAACATAACTTAGAAAACAAAGTCATAGGTACATGCCCGCACTGGGTATCTAACTTGGGTCTCTCGCTTCCGAGTCCAATGTTCTACCCACTAGACTACCACCGCCACCAAAAAAATCCTAATTGCACTGAATAGAGTGCACGCTTCTTAAGGTTAACCTGCTGTCGACTGTAATAATATGTAATAAAATAATATAATATTTGACAGACAATGAGTTTATTCTGTACCGTAGTCATATTATTACTAACTTACTTACATCCTGTTATCCCTCATTAGGGACAGAGGGCCTTTGTAAAAGATCTCAGAGGTCTTTCCATCTCAACCCAAGTGTTTTCGCCTCTGACGTAACTGATCGGCGCCAAGTGGTTTTTGGCCGCCCCCTCTTTCTCCTTCATCGAGGTTGCCACATGAGGTCCTACAGGCTCTTTTACGCCAGCGCAACATCGTGCTACAGTGTGGCATCCGGGTCCTTGAATGCTACAATTGAATCGTGTGATTTTAAAACGACACATGTCCTTTCATTACAACTTTGCAGGAAATAGAAAAAACTGTTTTATTCAAATACTAATATCTACAACAGCAATATTTTAGCATATTATATTGATTTCTGTATGAATAAACTACAATTTTTTTTCTAATGTAAATCAATAGGTAGGTGTAAATAATTTAATAAAAAAAAATGGGCAAGTGTTATTTTAAAAACACATGTGCCTTGTGTTGTTTTAAAATCACACGATTCAATTGTCAACATCATGCGGCCGGAGTAGCATGCGGCAGTGTATTGTACGCCGAGGCAACATCGTGTTCGGATACAAGCTGCGACAGTTTGCCACATGACGCAAGGTGTTGCTACGATTCCTGCCATAATGTGCGACATTTTTAATTATTGTAGCATGCTGCCTTGTGGCATGCCGCAATGCCGCACAGTGTTGCCCCGGCGTAAATGGGTCTCACCTGATTGGATGTGGTCTGACCATGCTCTGAACTACGGAGCGCGTGGCCGAGCAACTGTGGAGCCACCCTACTTTATTCATTCGTCATTATTCTACACTAATATAGATCATGAGATAGCCTTAGATATGCGTTACTATTTTTGATGTGCAATAAAATGTTTCCCTTTATTCGATATCGATGAGTACCTGATCTCATTGATTAATTGTGATGGGTTGAAAAACGGTCCACAAGACAAGATTAAAATAGTGACGATTAAAACTGATGGAATGTTTTGTAACCACTCACTTCAGAGTGGTAACAAAACATTCCAAGGTTGGAAAACGGATGCGCAAAATAAAATAGGCTAGATTAGGACCTTAGATTTGAAGAGTTCGAGGCCGACTCTCATTTATTATTGGCAACTGTGGGGCGTGTCTGAACCGAGGCAGTGGTGCAACCAAATCTGGATAATAGTAGAGTTTACTGGTCTAAGAAATGAGGCAAAGCGGACCCATCGTAACATAATCTCTGTAAATAAATTTGGCGGAAATCAAAATGAAAGATAAGTAGTCTACATGGTAGGCTAGTATGTACATTAGGGTGTCCCAAAAAAACTTGAGTTCTTTTTTTGTAACGCATACCCTCTTATTTTATTCCTTGTATAAACGACTGTAAATTAAGTTTTATTTAATTTAAACGACGGGATCCCATGCCGACTTTCACCTGAACGCCCCGATACTAATTTGTGTGGGCGTGAGTGCATTAAAGTACCAATATTCATAAAAAATAGGGTTTATTATTACTAAACCTTTTTTTACTAGCCAAAATTATAACATGATATATTTGTAATTAAAACACAATAGTTACAACAAAACTATAATTATAAAATATACGTTTAACAGGGGGTAAAACATATAAAAAATCGGGGGTTTCACATCCTTGTTCTAAGTCTAACTCACTTAAAATTATTTCACGGATCAGTGTAATATTTACAATTATATAATAAGAAAATGTTTGCTAGCAATAAACTTTTCTTTTTAACTAGATTGATACTTCGATGTACGCTTGCCATACAAATAATTAAAAATGGGAGTTCTACTCGTAAGAACTTGTACTAAAGTTATAATATACTAAAGTTACCACAGTTTATTGCAACGGCATTGTAATATACGGAACAGCTGATATTATTTTCGCAATTTCGAAGTTTTCCCCACAGTGAAAGTTGTTCGTATTGAAATCACCAATTTATTTCAATGCGAACAATTTACATTCTATTTGTTGAATGTCAATGTATACAATATTATCTGCTGTCTTCGGGACGAATTGTACCGGAGAAAACCTTTTCTTACTCCCAAATCATCTTAAATCTAATACAGTAAGTTGGTACTAGTATAGAACCCCTGTTTTGGTATGCATAAGGGGATTTTGTTACATTTCAGAACAGTCCACTTTGTGGGTAAGATGTTCAGCTCATAGTAACTTAAAATGAACTTGCGTACTCCCAGAACTCGTGTAAGCCAGTCATAACTATAAGTTCAACAGTCGAGCGAATTGCTGTGGAAGTCACGGACATAGCGAACTTCTAACTGACGCCACAACATTTGAGAAACAATCGGAACAATCGTCTGACACCCCCTCCGTCGAGACTACCACAGCCGTCAGCGTCAGTCTCGATTTATCAAGATTCCACCATTGTTTCTCACTCCTAGGTCTAGTATCTGTAAAGGAGACATGAATATCTTATCGGGTCTGCTAAAGGCGATTGTTAGGTCTTGACAGTAAGGTTGCTAACTAATTTATAAAACACGATTCCTTTAAGTTTTTGGTAAAGAGAAACTACATTCTGCAAACACTTTTGTTATGGACCAACTATGAAATCGTGAAAAAAATATCACGTGTTTAGATGGTGTGCTCGTGGCATACGAGACAATGTGGTTTCAGAGTTGGTTCCACAATAGAAGATGTACTTATTAATAACAATTTAAAGAAATTATTCTACTCGTAGTATTAATGTGTGAAGTAATAACCCCTTAAATTCTACCGGACTTTTCTGAAACCCCTGTATTTGGATCGTAGAGTGGTAACAATGATTTTATTTCATTTTGCAATTATATGTAGGTAGTCCACATCGACTAAATAACCTACGTGTGTGTAATCTAATCAGTTGCATTACGGGCGACTTTGTGATCGACATGTAAAGGTCGACCTGCTGTCGACTTTACTATAACTATTTAATTTGATCTAATAATGTAAAGTATTGTAAAGTCCCGTCGTAGATTCGATTTTCATTGCTTCGTTTATTAGAAAGTAGTATTTAATTAAATATTTCATTGATGGTTTAATGTCCAATGGAGATAGTATGTCCAAAGGATGAGGAATGCGTACCAATAATTTAACATTTTAATACCGATTAAACTTCATTGCCGCGACTATTTTACTCGTAAAAGTAGGTCGTAGAAAAAAAAGGATTAAGCCAGTGAACTTTCTCGATTCTCCACGCAATAAGAAATATGGGTCAACCAAAGCTTAGAAACTCCTTAATCCATGGAGGAACGTAAAGAATTTAGAAATCATTAAGACCTAGATAATAGATGATGTAAAACTATGCGCCCAATATGGCAGTTTCACGGAAACCAAATAAGTAATGATCATAAAGCTCGAAAGCCTGAGGCGACCCAATACCGCTCTTATTCTCTTGCTTTCATGCATTAGTTAGCAGCATAAAGAACATTTTCCGTGAAAAACTTCAAATATAGTTGAGTTCCATCGGCATTGGCAAAACCCTTCATGGTTAGGAAAACCATGAGGGAGGCCTGTGTCCTGCTGTGGGCGTCAAATGGCTGATGATGATGATGATGATAAATACCTACATAAACTCACGCCTGTAACCTAAAAGGGTAGGCAAGGCTGACATCAGGGTTTGCGTGTTGCCAAGATCCTGACAAATATCTCGCTTCATCATTATTCATTAGTCGCTGCATACACGCATCGGCTTCAATTGCGCTCTCGTGGGCAATGGCGATGAAAGCTCAAACAAAATAATGACAGTATATTAGGTTTATGATATGACATGTTTTATTGTTCTTTTTTCTTCAAAACTAATTATCAATACCGTAAAATGGCCACCTATGTTTAACTTCTGACGTTCATTAAGTCGAATTAAATTATTTAAATAAAATTATTTAGACTTCAGATATTATTATTATTATTAAAAGTTATTATTAACTGTTTATTGCACAAAAGAAAGTGTACAAAAGGTGGACTTAATGCACGTACACTTAATGGAGTTTGATATCTAACATTAATACCATATTTCCGGCCTAGTCCAGTCTTGTTCCATTTCTAGTCACCGAAAAGGACTAGAATTAGGCCGCGGCGCGGGTGGAGCTCCGATTCACTTACCGATACCGGCTAGAGCACGCACAAGGTGAAGCAACCCGCGAAAAGGGCAAGCCTGGACGATATAAAACGAGGCACATCTTCGCCAAAACATTATTCCACAAATAGATCGAACAACGAAACGTACAATCGCGTAGTAATATTTATTGTTAAGAGAAACTCTTGTCGAGCAATGACTACCATGTTGGTGAGTAGCTTTGAGCTTATAGAATTTAAATAATCTATCAGTACCTCTAAATAACGGTTAGTTGATTTTTTGTAACCGTCTGACAGACTATTGTCTCGGTTTCTCTGCAACAGACCACCTGCAACAGACCACCTGCATCAGATCATTGAGACTGTCAACTTAATAAGCTACCCGAAACTAACTAGCGCCACCAATGGAAAAACAACATATTATCTTCTTTTATATACTCTTTTGCAAAAATACATCATAAAACTCAATAATGGTGACTGACATATGACCTAGGGCCAAAAATCTAGGTCTATACCTAAAGCATAACTGGCCGATGTTAGCGGAAATTAATCAAAGCCCTAGTTTATTGATCTTATAGTAGGTTCTAAAAATCATGCAAAGTCACTGGAATCTATAGGGAATTTTGAGGCTTGGTCTCTATTCCCGCTTCTTACAGCTGGCCTACTCTGTGGCACACATTTCCGTGGCTGCATGCGGTCGCCCGGAGCCGTAGTTCCCCCCCGGAAAGGTGGTAATATCACTATAATCTAATCTTGAGGCATGATCCTCATTCCCGCCTCATACAGCTGGCCTACACCGCGGCTCTCATAGCCGTGGCCGCATGCGGTCGCCTGGAGCCGCAGTACCTCCCCCCCAGGCCAGGTGGTGGTGGCGGTGGCGGTGGCGGCTACAGCGGGGCATTCGGCGGCGCTGGCGCATACAGCGGGGGCGGCGGAGCCAACATACCTATCTTGAAATACGAGAACGTTAACAATGGCGACGGATCCTACCGTTACAGGTTGGCAAACGAAACCAGTTGTACCGACCCGAAAATGTTTTTTCTTGGTTATAGTGAGTTACTTTTGGGTAGACCTCACAGTCCTCCTCGGAAGGTCGTGGGTTCGAATCCCGACAAAAACCAATGACCTTGTTTTGTAACTTACATAGAATTGTAAAGTTATAGTAGCAATACCACTCACTAACCGTGAAGGTAAAGACCGTGAGGAAACCTGAGTGTCTGAGGTGTTCACATACCTCAGCGCTTAAAATTGCCAATCCGCGGTAGGCACGCGTGGTCCATATTCTCTCTCTGAGAAAAGACCCGTGCCCGGCAATGGTACATATAAAAATACCGAATTACCTCAAAAATGTCAACACCCCAATTAGAACTAAAACTTCACACCGAAATACCGCAGTTAGAAACTACCCCTTTCGAAAGGACTCTTCCGACATAAATTCAACTGAGTGAATCCGAAGTTTGGTACACCAATGAGAGTTTATCATTTGCAACCAATTTCGCTCTATGACTTTGAAAACTTTTTGAAAAATTTTCTCAATATTTCTTTTTAATGTTTTGTGGTACCACTGTTATAGATTATTATCTAGTTCAATCACAATCGTGCTAACAACCGTAGGTAAGTATTTACTGGAAGCTGCGGTATTGGTGCAGCGTTGAAAATGCGAATTTAATAAAATTGTGTAAGCCCTGATGAAAATGTTTCGAAAAATACAAATTTTGAGAAAATATCATATGTTTTCTAAGGATTTTACATGTAAGGTGTGATAACTAGAGATTTCAATGTGATTCTAGTTATGAAACGGGCAATGGTATCTCAGCACATGAAAGCGGTGCTCCGCGGGCCGCCGGTCCAGAAGGCCCGGCCGTGACGGCGGAGGGCGGGTTCTCGTACCGCGCGCCGGACGGTCAGCAGATATCGCTGACTTACACGGCGGACGAGCGCGGATTCCGACCCAGCGGCGCACATCTACCCACGCCGCCACCCATCCCCGAGGCCATCCTGCGCTCCATAGAGTTCAACAGGCGCAACCCTTCCTCGTAAGTAGCTCTACTAAAAAGCTGAGATCAAGAAAAGCAACAGAGGTTTCCAAAATATATTTACTCCTATTTCTTTGTCTCCACAGTGGAATAGGAGTGGATAAATATATTATCGCGTGATGATTCTGGATAATATAAATATTACCCATCTGATTCCTTCTCTTTGGGTATGGAGAGGCGCAACCCTTCCTCCTGGCAGTGCCTCTTGATTACTAGAGTAAACCTGTTCAATTACCAACCCGCCTGCCCAGCATGCTATTTACGAGAAAAACCAGCCAGCACGTCTTTGTGGCATGCCCTGGGGGAAGCATGTGTCCAGCAGTGGACAGACAATCTCTGATGACTGGGTAGGACCGTAAGACCGACAAACACGTACAATTATTGGCAGGCTGATTAGCACAGATAAGTGAGGAGTGAACATAGTTTTAAAAAACTTGCTAAAAGTCAAAAAATTCTTTCCCAGCGAGGGTGCCTACAACCCTAGTGCAGGTGGCGGCGGCGGCGGCGGCGGCGGCTCCGGAGGCTACCACTACTGATCTCAGACCTGACGCATCCTCATGACCACCCGGACTGTGATACGACCTTAAAGCATAATTTATTTATTTAAACCATTTTGTGTAAGAGCTATATTTCAATAAAGAAATGAAGATTTTTTTTGTGAAATCACCTGATATTTTGCAACGTTACTACACCCAGGCCCTTCAATATTGCCCTTCACATTTCATGAAAATACTAAAAGTAACCTTTTTATATTATCTTGTCGCGGAATGCTTTTAAAGAAAGAATGAATTAATATGTTATTCTAGGTACCAACTGATCTAAATAATTAAACACGACTCCATTACCCGTTGTTACTAACTGAAACGAATTATATCTATATGACAATAGAAATTGCTACGAGGGCACTACGATAGATAGGTTTCTAAATTCTGATGGAAATCTTGCTATGTATTATCAATAAGTCACACAATATTTTTTCGTGTTTATCAAACATTGCTAATTCCGTGTACTTGGAAGAGTTACTGCATATCAATATTTTTCTGGGCCGAGAAGTTGGCACTTTTTATCTCATAAATAACGACCCTTTATAGTCCAGTGTGTATGAATAGATTGATCTCGTTTTTAAGCGTGCATTTTTTGGAAGCAATAATCGGAGCTGTTAAAACCACCACAATTCCGCTCTGATTTATAGGCATTGTCCTAAATATTGACAATGGTTACAAATGATACTTCATTTTAAAGGTATAAGGGCAGTTAATAAAGAGTAAATATAATGCGACAATTGTCTAATACCTATATAAAAATCTCGTGTCGCAGTGTTTATTATCGAACTCCTCCAAAACGGCTTCCCCGATTTTTATGTTTTTTTTTGTGTATATTTGGTCGGTCTGAGTTCGAGTATGAGAACGTTTGCCCAGTCAGTTAGTAAATTCATAATATTCACTAATTTCTTGTAAAGTCGCCGTAAATAGAAATTGTGGACTATGTAAACAAAGCGCCATGTTGTCTTTGCCTATGAATTGGTGAACTATCTAGAGATGGGTTAAAATATGTTAGATGCTTAATTAATTTTCTTTATTTGATTCATCGCTAAAATATTCTGATGAATCGCTAGTCGAATCGTCCACGTTAATTAAATGGTTCACACAGCTCTCGATAGAATCACACACACGGTACACGTTTCGATAAATGTTATTATGATGTCAGAGATTATGAAGTAACGCTATCAAAACAAAATGACGGAATAAAATAGCATCATGAATAAAATAGTTTTATATTCAAATAGACTATAGTCATTCAAATATTTTTGAATATTGAATGTACTCGTACATCACTGATTTTCAAAGACAATACAGACTTCGATGAGAAAAAAATATGACAGAAATCTCGACGCAGTACAGAATTGATTATTGATTCTATGATTTTCCGTAATTAACTGGTGATTATTGAATATTTCATGATGAAATACAGTGAATAACAGGGAGGACTTGATGCTACATGAGTTGGAATAATGTTCAGTAAGACTCCGTGACAGAACCGAAAAATTGAGAAAACGGTTTGTTTACATAGTCCACAATTTCTATTGACGGCGACTTTATTTTTGTGAATTATTATGTGACTAATTAGACCTTCGTTTCACACGTGATTGAATACTTTTAAACATGGTTATTAATTAAAAATTAATTGAATTCACAACATAACGGTATTCCGTAAAAAAACTCTACGTTTGCACAGATTTAGTCTTTTTAGTTTTGTTTCTCTAAAGGGTTTGGTATCGAGTCATGGTATCACTAGAAACTGATCTTCCGGTATCATAGACTCTGTTTCTTTTTTTTTGTCACTTTAAAAATTAAAGCAGTCCAAATCGAAATATTCAGCCCACACACCCAAATTTACCTTTTTTTCTCGAGAAAAAAATTACAAAACAGAACTTTATTTTTTTAGTGCCCATTGCCGAGAAATGCATGTTTGGTTAGTGCGCGGGGAGGGGGAAGCTCAGACCCCCTAACTGCCTTCAATTTGGGCTGAAGGATGCTATGGTTTACTTAGAAAGCGATTAAATGCATTTACGGAAAGAACTCAGTACAAATCACTTTGAAAATATAATTAATGCTATGCTGTTAAAGACTTACGAAAATGTAAAAAAAAATTGACTCCTGCAATAAAATAAACTCTCTTTAAGACTATACACCAAATTAAAAAGAATTAACTTAACTAAAAATATTCCTAACAGTTTCAAAGCATATCACCACTAATGCAATAACTACACTTAGTAAAAATAAAAAACTTATTGGGTTTAGTTTACTCATTGAATTCTTAACGTTTTCTAATAAGGGTGAAGATTCATAAAAACTAAAAATAAAATATTGATAAACGCTTCATACATAGGCGGTTCCACCAATGTGGCGTCATTGTTTGAGCCCGATTTGTGTGGCGCGTTTTTGGACCACGTGACTAGAAGTAGTTTTTGGTGGATTATATTGAAAAAAATATAATCACGTTTATTTATCTTTTAACACGGCCACTCCAATGAAATTTAAAAACGTTTTGTTATTTATTTATTTATTGATACTTTTATCGCACTTACATAAGAAATCGTACATTGCGGCGGAATTTTTTGTGTTCCATTGCTTCTTTTCAGGACACCATAACTAAATTAAATAACAATTCAACGATTTGCGATTTATCGCATTATTCACAAAAATACTAGCGCCGTCGTCCCTAGACCGGTTTTTTTTCTTTACTATGTTCACTTATATATATATGGCCATTTCTGTGACTAATTTCTGAGCCAAGGCCACTCCTTTAGCCGTGCACTCCTGACTCCGACCACTCCTTGCCTCCCCGATCTCCACCTTAGTCGGTCACGTTTGCTATATCTGCCGCGTAAGACTCATTCAGTGGCAGTTTTAGCCATCTATCTGGGCCCATACGACTTACGTGGCCCGCCAAATTTGAAACGAAACATTCAAGATTATGATCATTTTCTGTTAATAGATATTATTTGTTCACTCCTAAAGCAAACTTAATTCCTTCAACTTCTAAAGGCAACTGGTACAATTCCATTGACAAAACGATAGAAATCAAAATACCTGTGTACGAAGAACAAGTCTACGCTAAATTGAAAACCAAGAGACAATGCAACAAAAAGTTTATTGAAATATCCGACCTCTCTCATCACGAAATCAACACCAACAAAAAAAGAAGAACACCGGGTGTTACCATGAGTTCATAAGTGCAAAGGAAATATGACTAAAGTATTCATTGACATCTATATACATGTATTGCAGTCATGTTGCACATAAGATGGTATATAAAATTGACTGGATCATACATGATACCTCTAAGGCCTGGAATTGCAAGGTTTTAATTACATACATTCAATTTTAACTGATTTTCTAAATATATTTTACTACGATTACCTAAAGAAACTAATTGAAATAGTATATTTCATTACAAGTGTGGAAAGGCTGTCATTGCAAAGAGTTCCGACAAATGTCTACCCGAGCCGAGGCACAGCCGAAGGCGAGGGTTGACAGTCGGAACAAGTTGCAATGACGGTTCCGCACGTGTACTGAACGACTATTTTTAATACAGTTGCGAAAAAATGAAAAACTATTTGCTTTTTTCTCTTCTCTCCACGCAATAAATTCGTCGTATGTAGATATGTAGCGACTTTTTGACTTTTCCGGTAAAATGTTCTCCGAAGCATTTTGTACAATTATACTGCGTTCCGGTGGTGTTATTTAGGGTCGAAATTACTCATTTTGTGCAACAAACAACTATACTAAACTCGCAAAGAAAATTTCTGAAAAATGGCGCCAACCGTAGAATATAAGCGAGTTTTTTTTTTCTTCACCCATTCTGGTAGGCAAAGGGAACTATGCCCATACAGCCAAGTCTTCAGTAGAAGTTTTTTATTGATATGAAATGAAAATTAAATTTAATGAGATGAATAAATGAAATGAAACCTAACCAAACTCATTCAATCAAATCATTAAATCTGATATTAA
Source organism: Yponomeuta evonymella (assembly GCA_963969515.1). NCBI lineage: Eukaryota > Metazoa > Arthropoda > Insecta > Lepidoptera > Yponomeutidae > Yponomeuta > Yponomeuta evonymella. Next base: position 7,048,336 of record OZ018354.1, read on the forward strand.
AACAAATTAGTAGCTTCTTTTTAGAAATATACGTATTTGCATGAATCATAAAAACTTCTATGAATTTTTTCAGTAAAAACTTCATGGTTGGTTTTTCTTTTTAATAGACATTATTTTGACAGTTGGGAAAGAGAACGCACGAGTACGGGAAAGGTAAAAAAAAAGCACGAGTATGTAATAGCCCACATCCCAAACGCTATACGTCCCTGCAATACGCCACTTTTTGAGCAACTGTATTAAAAAATTATGTGCAGCCACTGCTTGGATTTTTTTTTGTTGGTAAACAGGCTTGGCAAACAGGTTTAAATCAAAGTCTTTTAAAACACATGCTTAAACAGTTAATCTCTTTTAATCTGTTTTTGAAACAGTGTCAACCCTGTTGATAACGAATACCCAAGTAGGTAGGTAGGTATTCATTCCACAGCAATATCTGTTATAAAAGTTTCCAAAGGGATGGTCATCCAAAGCTCGTCAGATCAGGAGATTTTTTTCTCTCCAAAGTCTGGCTGAATTTTTCAATCAAATAAATATAAAAAGGTCTTCATTAAAAATTTCAATTTTCCATTGGTTTTCATGTTTGAAATCCCTTATGCTTCTTACTTACATATCGAATGACAATAACAAACCGCTCATGGCAACTCCATCACAATGTCGTGACGCTTCGCACAGCGGGCGGTAACCGTAATAGAAACACAGACGGAATGCACCGGGGAATCGGATCAAGTGCGCAGACGCATCGTTGCAGACGCAAGGTTGACGAAAGGCAAGTTCAAATGTGGAGGCATATGAATATAAAAAGAGACGAGTGCTTTTGGAGAGCATTCGGTGCTTAGGTGCTCATTGAATAACAATAACTCACTTTTCACAGTTGACTTTAATCAATAATGATTTCTTCAAAGGTAGGAAACGATCGGTTTTCCGTTCTGGATCTTAGCATAAAAGCATTTGAAACCATCTAAAGGTCATCACTGGTGACACTTTTCTTTCCTTGTTTGTGAAATATACTAGGTGCAACAAAATCCTCAATTCAAAAATGGCGGGTTATACTCGTCTACACCAACTTTTATTAAGAGGAAAGCTTTAAAATCGGTAAAAAACGTCAACTGTTCCATACTAACCTCTGACGCACCTGACGCATAAAAATGCATATAAATGGAATAGGACGTATTGTTTTCAAAGTAGATTTCAAAGTTTTCGTCGTAATATTGGTTGTTAGTATTGTCGTCTTCGGATGTATGTGGATATATTATTTCATCATTTACATAGACAGATAAAAACTTTATTTTATATCTAGAAAAAATATTTTTATTTATTTATTTTATTTTATTATTATTATTATTATACTTTATTGCACATAAGACATTTAACAGGACATTACATAAGACATAACATGTACAAAGGCGATCTTATTTCATTTAATAAGTGCTATATTTATATTACATACACATGTGTGTATATCATCCAGGTGGATTTTTTTTTCCAGATTGTGCTCTCGCTCTGCATTCTGGGCTTAACTGCAGCTAGTCACCTTAACCCTCATGTCTTGCCACCCCACCACGGCTCCAGCGGATACAGCGCCGGCGCCGGCTCCAGTGGTTCTTTTGACCACAGCGGTGGTGCCCATATCCCTATCCTCAGCTACGAGAATGAGAACACTGGCGATGGAAACTACCGTTACAGGTTTGTTGTTTACAATCTTAGAATGTTTATGCTCCGGATGGCCGGCAAAGAAACAGTGCAAACAGAGGCTGGGTAGAGCACAAGACCGTTCTGAAAAGTAGTATGAACATGAACATACACGCACCCAGCAGTAACCTTTGTCAAGTCTGAGCTTGCTCAAGTTTGAATAATAAAAAATATTACGAATCTTTCCAAAGTTCTTAGCTCTGTCACTTCTTAACTCTCTGAATTCAAAAAATCTATGTATTTCTCTCCGCTTAGACTGCCCTAGAGACTTTTTAGCAGATTATCTTGTCCTCAATCGCCTAGAGCAAGTTTTTAGTGGCTTTAGGATAGTCCATTAAAAACAAAAATACAGAAAGAATTTTTTTTCTCGAAACTGCAACCGGCGCAAATCTTTTCTACAACGACACTAATAAATAGTAAGTTATAAATAGGGAGAAACGACTACGGAACTCTACACTTTTATTGTTTTGATCATTAAAATCTCGATTTAAAGTTTCGATCCGGCATGTCGTTTGTAAATCGAAATCCAATTTAATTTGGGTCCTCTTAAGCTTTCATTTCTTCTGTTCCAGCTACGAGACCGGCAACGGTATCTCAGCGCACGAGAGCGGTGCTCCGCGGGGAGCGGGTCCCGAGGGCGCGGCCGTGACATCGGAGGGCGGCTTCTCGTACCGCGCCCCGGACGGCCAACAGATTTCGCTGACTTACACAGCAGACGAGAACGGCTTCCGGCCCAGCGGCGCGCACCTACCTACGCCGCCGCCCATCCCTGAGGCCATCCTACGATCGCTCCAGCTGAACAGGGAGCTGGCTTCTTCGTAAGTTTATTTTTATTTTGTATAATTTGATCTGCTATTAGTCCTGGAATTAAGAGCAGGTGTCCATAGTTACATGAAGAGTAGGATCTTCCAGCGAAGATCCCTCTTCGGCATTAGTAGCATCGTCGGCTAACTACTGGGTTCCTTAATATCTCGCCTTCCGTAAGTTCGTCAAAAGCCTTTGTCAATTTCTACTCTGACAAATTGCATTTTTATCCAATATGAATCTGGTGGCATAGTGAGAAATTGCTGTCAATGGATCTCAGTGCTTAGTGCTCCTTAGCAGTCTTTGTCGTTTCTAAAACCAACTTTGTCAAACAAAAAACAAACAGAGTGAACATTTCTTCTTTAGGCACACTTTTTTTTTAAATAGTGAAGGAACCTGAACGTCACGCTCTGATAGGTGACGCTGAACTTCCACTTGTATCGTGTGGTCAAAAGCACATACCCAGTTTTTTTTTCTATAGTGCAATAAGGTGTGCTCTATCCATCTATGTATTTATTTTTCAGCGATGACGGTTCCTACAAAGGTAACAACGGCGGTTACCATTACTGAAGAAAACTAACTTTCTAACGAACGTTTATAAGTACACATAACTAATTTATTTAGTCTAAAAACATTTGTAAGATTTTAATAAAAAGTTTTAGTTTCATATAAGTATGTTATTTTCACAACACCACCGACTACTGTAACATAAGCTGCGTCACCATAGTACCCCCAAAACCTATCTGAAATACAATTAAAATTGTCTAGGCTGAAAGGAAAGATTGTTTTAACTGCATTCAAGGAGAGAAATATTTTTTTAGGATTCCGTAACCGAAACTTACTTAGTCCACCTAATTTGGTGTGATGTAGTGCATTGTCTACTCTTCTTCTCATTCTCTGCTCTTCTCATCTGGCACTTTATTTTGTAAAATCTCCATGTCTTCCTGTTTATTTTCCGCCTGGGTTTACGTTCAATACCTATTTTGCTTATCCTGTACCTATGTTTTGTTAGAGAAAATTTGATACTAAAATAATAATTTTGGAAACAACTTTTCTTTATCAAAAACTAAGTAAAATAGAACTAAAAATGTCCATAACTTTATTACTTGTCAAACCCTCCGGCCACATTTATCAAAAGTATATAAATTTTTAGATTGTGCGACCGAGACAGTATGCCAGACGTAACAGCAGCCTTAAATTAAGTAAGATAGTAGTATATTAGAGAGTAAGTATATTAGACGTATATAATTAGAATAAACATTTCCGTTTTCGAAATATTTACGGCGTACATGCTCTCATCTCATCTGGCATTTTATCTGGTAAAATCTCTATGTCTTCCTGTTTATTTACCATCTCATGAGACTGAAAATAAAATGATCTTAGGAAAGTATATTTTTACGTAAGTAATACAGCAGTCAAATGATTCACTAGGCGGGTGATTTCGATGGAATTTGTTAGGTAATGTCCAAAATTTACAAAATAGATACTAAATAAATAAAAATATTAATAATTCCGTGTGGCGCCGGATTAAGAATAGCGTCACTCCATTTCCTTCCGTGGATGTCGTAGAAGGTGACTACTGAAATCAATTACCAGAAGACGGGCAGCAGCGTCTTCCTGAGATTTCAACCGTATACTGCGATCGCGAACCCGCGTGCCAAGCGTGGCGATTATGCGAGGCCTATGTCCTGCAGCGTACGTCAAATGGCTGATGATGATGATGATGATGAAATAAAACTAAATAACTTCCACACAATACAATCACTTGTGTTTCTCCCAAACTACGATACCCTGTGAAGCGATGCGACATAGCCCACACAGATAAGACGCGGCGAGTACGCGAATATTTGGTAAAAGTAGTTCGTATTAACGAGTGGACGCTACCCCCCCCCCCCTTCCTTTTTCGGGTGAAGGGGGATTGTTACACCTTGTATAGTTATTGTCCACTACGGAATACTCGGTCCGCGAGTCCGTCTCGCACTTGGCCGTTTTTTTTAAGAATACTGCAGATTATAACAATTCCGCTGGGGGTCAAAGTTTTCGATCATAAAATGAGGGTTTGTCTTTACCTATCCGCGGCGGCGTTATATTATCTACATCTGCATGCATAACAACGCTGAAATGGATGTAAAATTATTTTGAAAATTCTGAGGTCCTCTCATAACTCATGAATATTATTTATATTTACAATTTCAAACATAAGTTTGACAAAATTTAATGTTCACCGGAGTACGCAGCGAGAGGTCTGCAACTTTATCCATTTATATTCATTTAATAAGTGAAATAGTTTATCAACAGCGGGAGCTTAGCTGTAGCTTAAGGGGCTACCCAGAGCTAACTAGCACCACCAATGGAAAAATGGATCTATATTCTTTCCATTGCTTTGATAGCTATTTTTAGAACATACTGCCCAAAATCTAGGGCGAAGAACCTACAGCTTTAATAGTAGATTGTTTACCCAAGGAGCAAACAACTATTTTTAAGGCGAGAGTGTTCTTTGAATTGTAGAGCAGAATCGGACCGAAGGATTGTAAAGCAGAATCCTGAGCGCAGCGACTGTTTCAAAGGGCCGATTTCCGAATTGAGAATTTCGCTAAGTAAATCTTAAGTAACGTTCTGTCACGCTCTCGAAGATACAGCACTACAGTTAACCATTTACTTAGCGAAATTCTCACTTCAGAAACTGGCCAAATTAATATTACTAGGGGCTAGTCCCCTGCGCGCTTCGCGCGCCAACCCGCAGCTGCTCCGAGCTTCGCTCTCCGCGGCGCCCGGCCTAGGGCCTCGCTAGACAACTAGGGTTGGGATTTGATGTCTTCGGCCTCGGCCTGAACAGAGCTCAGCCTTCGGCTTCGGCCTGATCTGATCTTTGTTCTATTCAGTATTAAAAGTCGATTTTCAGTACAAATTCTCCATAAAAAATTGTCATTTTCAATCATCGATATCTCGGCCGCCATCTTGAAATTCCAAAATGTCCGATTTTTCTTATATACCTGGGTTTATTAGCAACACGATGCCGTTTACAACATATCTCCAACATATGCCCAGTTGGCTGCTGACTTTTTTGCGCAGAGGTCGAAACAATAGCCAATTTTCGGGCGGCGATATTGGCGCCCCCTATTTTGAATTTCGAACAACCGAAAAAATATTTCTAAATTGGATCCGGAAAGAACGCCAATGCAAAACTTTATCTAAATCCGCCAGTAAACAAAAAAGTTCGCCAATTCGTATAAGAAAATGCGTTCGAAATTCAATAATCGGTTTCATAGGTTGGCTGTATACATTTCCTACAACTACAATACCTACATGTATACATACTTATTATTTAAATTATTTCTAACTTTTTAGTGATATAGTGTTTCGAAGTCGGTTTTTATTTTTTATTTTATTTTTTCTCAAACCTTTTTTTTAATTTAGCTCGCGCGCGGCTTCTTTATCATACAGCCAGTTACCTACTTGTTCATACAATGTTCGTGATTGATCTCTTTGGTGATTGGAACTTTTACTAGAAATATCCACATTCCAAATTCGAATCACTTTTCATCCCTAGGGATCAAAGAGCTATTTTGGTCCCTGTTTACGAGGATTAAACTAGCTCGTTTTGAAAAGATGTGATAAAAGCATCTTTGTCAAAAACGATCGATTTTTTTGAGAAATATTAAAATCGTGTACGTGGGTACCTTTTCTTTACAAACTAGAAGTCATTCGTATTACATTGAAGCAATGTTCTTATTACACAGCGGTGGTAGCCTAGTGGGTACAACGTTGGACTCGGAAACGAGAGACCCAGGTTCGATTCCCAGTGCGGGCATGTACTTATGACTTTATTTTCTTAGTTATGTACCTACATTTGTGAAGTTATAGTAGCAATACCACTCGCTAAGTGTGAAGGAAAATATCGTGAAGAAACCTGAGTGTCTAAGCTATTCACATACCTCGGCGCTTGAAATCGCCAATCCGCGGTGGGCACGCGTGGTGATTAAGCCCATACTCTCTCCCTGAGAGAAGGCCTGCGCCCTACGTGAGACGTATATAACGTAATGTGGTTATTGCTCTTGACATTAACTATAAATTAGTGGTAATATGTACATTGATGCAATCTGGTTATTGGTTTTTTCTATATACTTTATGCTGCCTTCTAGCTATTTTTAGCTTCGAACCTAGGGCCAAGAAACTGCTAAAAGATTGCTTTCAAAAAGAACATGTCATTTTTCCGAGGCACACCAACTAATGACCGCCGTACACCAGTGTCCCGCGCACATACTTTACGGAACGTGATCTAGATGGCCGAGCCAGATACGAACTGAAAAGATACCTCTTTGTACTTGTGGTAGCTGGCAGGTACCTACAGCCGTCTGGTTTGATTATAAATTGAAGGGAAATTATTTTGTTTGAGGTGTCAGTCGATGACTATACGAGTAAGCCAGAAAATCGATAGGATGTTGAAAAGATAAAAATAAAAAGCTAAAACTGAAAATATTCGGTTTCATTTAGCTAAGGCGTCACATTTGGGTTTTCCGGTAAACGAAACCTGCCTTAATTTCCAAATCACGATTTGACCTTTTCATCCTGAAAATTGGATGAGTCGTAGGTCGTGTGCAAAACAACTCGTTGAAATGCGCAGATACCCCAAGGGAAATTTAACTCAACTATACCTACATCACCTACATCATGAAATATGTAAACACTTGAATAATTTCTTAACCATACTGCTGTTTATTCACGTCACGTTATCTTGACTTAAGTAAGAGAAAACAGGGTGTTTGTTTACCTTGGGAAATCTACGACTTGCAAATAATTTACCTGTTCGTCGCTGCGTATCCGCTGCGTGTTGAGCGCTGCGTACAGTCTTGAGATATAGCCTTATACTTTGAGGAAACGCCAGAGACATAAATAAAGGTATTTATAATACAAAAACCTTGCATACGGGCAATTTTTTAGCATCAGAATGGCCCGTCACTTAGCTACGGGAGTGTTTTCAAAGTTTAAAGGAAGCAAATGGGAAGCAATGGGTGGCCAATGAAAAATTCAGTGATTCCATACAAAGTAGGTACAATGGTGACCGGCCAACAAGACAAAGGATGGCCGGTCACCTTCAAATGTGTTGTTTCTTCTAAAATATGGTGGAAGCAATTGACTACTTAGAGGAAGCAAATACGAGCAAAATAGGGCAGCAATAATTCATCACAACTTCGACGATAAAGCGCCGATTATACACCAAGTGATATTCTGACGCTAACGGCAATTTGCGGTGCAGCCCTTTTAGACTCATGCAGGAACTGAATATTCTTTCATTGCCTAGTCTCTACATCTATGAATGGCTCACTTTGCTCAGTCGTAGGCACGTCATAGGAATATATTTACAACGTACCGCGAAGTAAGTATATAGTTTCAGTACAAGACGCCGAAAATCTATAACAGCCTACCAAAGTTACTGAAAGAGCTACCTTTAGCCCTATTCAAAAGGAAGTTACACAAATGTCTAACAGAAAAATGCTTCTTCATATTATATGAAACTTGGCGTACAGAAGAAGAAGACGAAGAAGAAGAAGAAAGACATTTATTATACCAACAAGATACATCACAGAAACAAAATAAGCAGATAAGTAACATAATAAATAAATATATATGTAAAGCAACAGAAAGAAAGCTAAATATACAATAGACAAAACGAATAAATAAAACAGGACCATAGATGTTGTGGTGTATAAAATGAGTAATGAAATATGTTATTTTGTTAAGTAATTCCGAACAGAAAATATTATTAACATTTACATTTATTTAGATAAGTTTACATTAAACACATATTACATTAAATTATCGATCCAGATAGGTGTAGTATATTTAATTTTATTTAATAGCGGTAGCCGTTGTTGTTGCTCCTGTATGCACCAGAATCATCCCTGAAAACAATTTGAAAGTATTTAGTTTAGTTACAATTAAAATATGTGCAAACCATTAATCTAGTTATATAACATTTTATTCAAATATTTGCTAGAAAAATAAATGTCTCGATTATAGGGAATAAGAATTGGCCGCGCAGATTTATCTTTTTTGATCTGACTTTGATTTGATCTGACTATGTAGACAATGTAGATTGTCAGTATAATGATTTCGGTCTTTGATGTTATTATAGGGAAGAGTGGGTGATCGTGCTCATCCACTTTAAAGGGAAATTTCCCGCCAGGCAGATCGTATACCTGGGGACGGCCGGTCCGACTAATGTTCGTCGAACGTTATATTTATGGTATATCATGTGAAACATTTTGCTTGCGCGATGCAGGAATGTTGGATTTTATAGTGCGCGCGCAGAGTTGACATGTGCTCTCCACATCACTCCTCTTCAAGACCATAGCTACGCATAGAGGTCTGATAGGAATCGAAGTCTGTGCTCTAAAGCCTGCAAGTGCCAGGAGGCGCTGATTCAGTGAGTCGACTAGCGGTTGAGGGTGTTCGGCAGCTAACAATCACTTCACCGGCGGCGACAGTACCATGGGGACCGCGCATGTGGTAGGAACCGGTGAATGCTGCTGTACCACTGGCAACGTGCGCTGTTGCTGTTTGGCTGCCGTGCCGAGGGGTTGGGGGAGATCACCATCAGTACCAGTAGTCGGTGCGTTGACTGTAGTGGAATTGATGAGGTGAGAGGGAAGAGGATGCTGGCCTTGCTTTGAGACTGATTGTATGTGGGGTGCTGCGAGAGCGAAGGAAGGTTGACATTGTTCTGTCGAGGGTCACCACTATAGGGAAGAGCGGGTGATCGTGCTCATGTGAATGTAGCCTGTGTTTATGGCGAGCAGGCCCGTGCCTCTGGCGAGGTACATGCTGAGACATAGAATTTTTGTGGTGTCATGCTTTGGATATTACAATGGAGGTATAAAAGTAAAAGCTAATGTAAATAATTTTGGGAAGCTAAACAGGAAGATAAACAAAATTAAATTAAAACTAAAGTGTGTGTGTGTGTGTGTGTGTGCATGCGCGTGTTTGTGTGCGCGTGTTATGTGAGTTTGTGTGGGTATGTGGCTGTGGTGTGGAGTCATTTATTGAGGGATACTATTGACTAATCAGCTGGAGAACGGGTTAGACGATGTTAGAATATTTTCGGTTTGTTCGTAGGAAAGAGATTTTAAAACTGAGTTCACTTTCTTTTTACATTCGTGTGACGTAAGCGTGAAAATAGGATGTATGTGGTTAAATTCATTATATAGCGAAGGTCCAAGGTACAGATTGTGTCGTTTTGTAAATGAAAGTCTCGGAAATGGTGTTAGACAAATTAAGTCTTTACGGCGTTTTGAGATTTCAAATAGTGGTGTGTTGTTGTGCTGAAGCATTAGGGTATTCGAAACAAAAAGCTGCCTGACAGTTAAAACGTCACACAGAGAGTATAGCGTAGAGGTAGGGAACAATATAGGGTGATTTGTGGCAACTTATCATTATTAACCTCTATGGATTGTTACTGCCTGACATAGAGCACTCCATAGAATTGCACAAGACAAAAAACATCTCGCGCAATTTACGCGAAAGTTTTTATGTGATTGAACTCGGTGGAGTGCAAAAAAGCATAAATGATGGTTTCTTCTTCTTTTTCGGTACGCTCTTGACAGAGCGGTTGTGGACCCCATGAAACAATTTATTGTGGGGTGATGTTGCGTGCCTCACGTATGGTGGTTTCTAGATCAAGTTTCAAGTGAAACGGCAAACATCTCCACCGCCCATAAGAATCCCCATTCCCAACGAAACTGAGATAATTAAACGAGCAGAAGGAGGAGCTGTGGGGGAACGAGTCAAACGTTTTTTGAAAATCTAGTTACAGTGCAGTTGTCGAAATAAAACTTTCAGGAGAATATTAACTTAAAATCAATGATTTAATTCCTAATTGAATGAATTACTTAGTTGAAGTTTTGTCTGAAGAGCGACAAAAATCTGCGAATCAGAGCGAAACCTGATCGGACTCTTCCGACAAAAATTTAATTGAATCAAAGCAGTAGTAGGCACCGTACTTCTCTGTTCAACTGCTCACAGCAACTTACGAGGAAGGGTTTCGCCTGTTGAACTCTATGGAGCGCAAGATGGCCTCGGGGATAGGCGGCGGCGTGGGCAGATGTGCGCCGCTGGGCCGGAAACCGTTCTCGTCCGCGGTGTAGGTCAGCGCGATCTGCTGGCCGTCCGGCGCGCGGTACGAGAAGCCGCCCTCCGCCACCACGGCCGCGTCCTCGGTTCCTACCGCCCGCGGAGCGCCGCTCTCGTGCGCTGAGATACCGTTGGGGGTGTCGTAGCTGGAAAATGGCAAAGAGAACCAGTCGTCAGAACGTCTAGCTATAGGTACATACTCTTATAACCTTACATTATATAAACTCACACATGTAACTTGAAAGCGTAGGCAGAGACTAGGGTTTGCCACTCGACACGTTCTTGACAAACCATGCTTTCTCTTTTTCTTGAATTCCATTTCATTTTCCATTCTATTCTTGAATTACACCTTGAATTCCGAGGAGCTTTCTTTCATTCCTCTCTGTTCTGAGCCAGGTCTTTAATGCTAGCCCATAATATTTGTGTTAGCCGGTGGATCTCAGCTTGGACCGATCTTTTCTATGTTAGCTTCTTTCGACCTGGTCTTAATGAGCCACCTCCATGTTTCTAGCTAAGCTACTCTGACTCTGAGACATGCTAACTCTTCATAGAATTTACGTACTTCCTGAATTGTCTGCTTCCCTTGGAGCCCTTTTCAGCATATGCTTTTTTTAACTGACACTTAGCTTGGTTTTTTAAGGTTGCGTACCCGAAGGACGCAATTTTAAATCAATACCTGCCTACTCGCAATCCATGCAGATAATATCAGTTAATGCACTTTACTCACCTATACCGGTAAGTCCCATCGCCGTTATTCACGTTCTCATAATTGGCTGAGGCCGAGGCCGAGCTGTAGGCGCTTGCGCCGGCGCCGGCGTAGCTGCTGGCGCTGGCCGAACTGCGAGCGTAGCCGCCAGGAGGCAGGTACTGAGGCTCCAGGCGACCGCCAAAGGCGACGGTTAGGAGCACTGATGCGGTGACGATCTGGAAAGCGACGCGTGGTTCACTGATGGAGTTATCCACTTCGAAGATTCGGATTTGCGACTGGTATTCCCCGATATTTCAGTCGTTTGGAGTGTCTAAAGTGGGACGAAGCAATTTTTGGTGGTACAGATCACAGCACACCGACCTTTACATACATGCACTCTAATCAGTTAAGTTAGGACTTTAATAAAAATGTAAAAGGTAACCTGATTGTTGACCTGATACGAATACCTATTAGAAACTTTAAAAAACAAGGGTGTTAAGATAAAATTTATATCTTATATTTGTAGGACTTATAATCTCCCAGAATTTGAAACTGAAAAAGTCTCCTCTCAAGTGCAGCAAACTCTTCAAAAGTAAAAACAATTGACGTCTGACTTTCTAAGGTGATAGAAAACAAGAAAACCTGTGGCTTTGAGTCCTTACCAAAAGCTTAGACATGTTGCTTGCTAAACACGAATTTCTCAATAGTCTCAGTAGGTACGATACGATCAACAACGGATGTGGTGTCAGAATACTGTCTACAGGGTTGGGGCTCCGCTTATATCGGCTGGATTGCCCTTTCGGCTTGCTTCACCTTGCCCGCCATAGAATTTGGGCTGTGGTTTGGTACAAGTTCAACCTTCAGCGTTCTCTTGCTAGAGTGTCTTGGTATGCATGAACCATGTTAAAATGTTGTTTTACAACAGATGACCACTTTGGAGAAAATCAAGCCTAGCCTAGTGTTGTGGCACAGGAATAAATTAACCTCAGTTTAGCCCATAATAGTCTACTTCTATTTATGATAGTTCAGCAAAGTCAAAAAATATATAGAAGACCTTGTACCACATTACGGATTTATCTTTAGTTCATTCAGTTAATCAAACTAATGCAAATGTACCATCTAGACTTTGAGTTGGACTATAGTTGCATAACTCAGGTTATTTCTTAATGGGACCTCACCATCTCATTCTCATGTAATTCACAATGGTCCAATTTAATATAATTATTATGTACCGCTAGACTCCTGTAATTTGTACCACGCAGACTAGACTCCCCGCCGCGACAGACGTTCAGTACACAAAGTGACGTTAACACATCATTATCATCACTGTCTTTAAGAATCCTGTGAATTTCCGAGCACATAATGATTTAGGAAGCATCTTCACGCAAAGAAATTGTTTTACAAATACTCGTAGACGGGGAATATGCCGGCAAAACTAAAAGGGAATTATTGACAGACAATATTATTCTCAGAAGAGTCATTGAATTTGCTCAGGCAGAATATCGAAAAAGGATATTTTATAATCGACACGAGGACACCATTGGAAGCTAACGCAAAACAAAGCAATTTATTTATCGAAGAATTCCTCTCCTTTGGTTCAGTCAAAGTTGGTAAAACTGTTGTTATTCTAACAATTTTTTCTTTACTCAGTTTATTGAAAGTACGTACAAAATATGCTACTCTACCACTATATCTTATATTTGGGGCAAATGATGGGTTTTAGGTTTAACTACAAAGTTATTACTAAAATGCACAATTCCTGGAACACCCAAAAATTTTCGTCTAAAATCGCTTTTTGCGTACAACACGAATGTCGCAGCCTTCAGTAAATCATTATCCTACCTGAAATAAGGACCATTCTATTTAACACTTTCAGTTTTATTTATAAAAAGTTGTTTCCACTAAGACACTCTTTAGACGGAGTTAAAGCTTTATGGAAGGAGTTTCTGCTATACACCGACTTAAGAATGTTTTAGTGGAATATTTTTTTTATAAATAAAACAATTTACTTTTAAGCTTAATCTATGGCTCTATCTGCTTTAACAGCGCCACTCCAAAGCGTTTTTGAATCAAAAAATTTCAAAAGAAAAATTTGGTAACAAAGTCGCTGTGATGACAAACTCTAACCGAAATATTTCAGGAATTGCTTATTTAGGAAATAACCATGTATAGACAAAGGACCTTGAGTATGTAGGAGTAATAGAATAAAAAGAACTTCACCGGGCCACAATAGGCCTTTCTCCATAACGACAAACAAACATCACAAAATGCATTGAAAATTCACGGGATGATTTAACTCAAGCGGGCATCGGCCAGCGCTCAATGAAGTCACACGTTCGGCGTTGAATTCAAATGGAAAATTAATGCGCAGGTTGAGCCAACAGCGATTTTGGTCTCCACATTCCGCATATCCCACAAATTGGAATTGCATCATCAGAAAGCCGGCTTTTAGCAAAATTCTACGATAGCATAACTTCGGTGTACCTAGGTCCACTCTTATCTCTACTGTCTGTGATAGGAACTATTTATCTATCCCTATCAATTAAATATCAAGCATGACAATAGGCTATCAGGACCGTGTTTTGTAAAATTACAATCACAGTTTATTATGACTATTCAAACTATGCATAGCCGATTAGAACACTTAGCGCCACTTGCGCCATCCCACTAACCCGGGGTTAACCCGTTAAACCGTTAACCCAGTAACGAATTGTACTGGTAACCATGGCAACTCCAGGTTTAACCGATTAGTCCCGGAATAGTGGGATGGTGCAAGCAGAATCGAATTGTCATAGTAAACTATGAATTGCAGTTCCCAGCATGGGTAGTACGATGGCGCGAGTCACTTACGAGACTTCGAGACTTTTCAGTAGTTACATTAATAGTCAAATTCCGACATTTTAGCGCCACAAACCGCATGACTCGCGCCATCATACCCATGCAAGTGGTAACCCATGGCTCGTATGATGCGCGCGTAGCTCAGCCGACATTACATCGAATCAAAGATAAAAATCTATTAAAATAAAGGTTGATCAAAACGCGTAACATCGCACATCGTTGCACCGATATTCTAAATTTTTTTTTTACAGACTTTACGAGAACGTCTGTGATATATGCGAAGTAAAGCTTATCCTGGGCCCCATTTCACAGAACTCATGGCTTACTATAACAATTCGATGTAGGTACATTGAATTTCCGATTATCGTACAGATTGACAAGTAGGAAGTCTAATTGTACTAATCGGCTACGCAATATACACCGATTTGTCATAATAAACTATGAATTGCAGTTTTATGAAATGGGGTCATACACAATAACAGAACTTGCTCCAAAATACCTATCGAGCAACCATTTGTTGAATCCAAATTACAGAGATTAATGGAAAAGTGGAAATTGGGCTCAAAATACCCGATCACAGTTTGCAGTCGTGCGTGACTAAAATGTCTCTATCAATCACTGGATACAAATTATTTAAGTAGTGGGACTTTTGACTCTGTGTTGTTAGGAATCAATATATTTTAGTCAATCATATGTAATAAAAACTTATATTTTCGTAGCGTATTTACCAAACAATATCTAGTTAGCCCCGTATCTCGAACACTAACAACCTGCTAATCAACTGTTAACAGGAAAGCCGTAAATTTTCTTTTACCAAATGACTGCGGTTAACAGTATTAACATATTTTTAGTGCACAAGAACCAGGGGGACTAGAATACGGTATTTGACACGGTGAAGAATAAATTATTTCATATGCTCGAATAAAACAAAAGTTACGAAATATCTCGAAAAATATATCTCTTTTAGTCAATTACTAGTTATTACAATTTTTAAATAGTGCAAACATAAAAAGAGTGCTCTGAAATGTGACGTCATAAGCCAGTATTTTCATACAAAATTCCGTTTTAAAAGTAACTCATTTGATATTTTGTCAAATTTTTTTTCAATGACCAGCAGCGGTGCTGGCGGCCAACCGGCGGGTAGCTGGGAAAGTAAAAATTTAGGAAACGACGGCCAGTCCCGTTCCAGCCGGAGTCATGCCGGCCATTCGTTTTATTGGAGAACGGAAAAAGTCATCTTTTATTCGTTCCCCGTTTTCAGTTCGTGTGCAACTTACAAAAAACTTCATATTTAACTTTTGGTCAGTTGTCCGATAAATCTAAAGGAAATTTCGAAAATGTCACATTGTATATGACGATTATAGGGATAAACAAAAATCTAAGATAAACAAACGGCCACCTAGTAGTGCTCAGTACTATACACTGCACAGTCGACAACATATTGACCTTTTAATTTCAAAGTCGCCCTAACGTAACTCTATAAAGTGCACGTATGTAAATGATGTCGACTGCGTACTATGTTGCACTTAACTACTATGTACTATGTTTGGTTTGGCGTGAAATCTGTCACGCACGTACGTCAAGACTACCAAAATTTGATGTGAAAAATAATCATATTAAGGGGCTTCAGAGGGTAAACCTGGCGCCACCGAGGAAAAAAACGTATCTTTTTAGAGATCGAATTTGCAAACGGTGTCTGTACATGTACAATCTCTTAATCATCTTAATACTGATTTTTAGGACCCTAATCTAAGGCAAAAACCCTGGGACTAGATAGTATCTATAATCGTGATCCGAGGTTCTTTGTCGTGGGTCCCAAAAATCTCTATTAACATGATTGAGAGATCAGTCACATTTATACAGTCACTTTTTGCAAATACGATCTGTAAAAGCAGATAAAATTATTTTCATTTTTCTTGGCGGCGCTAGTTAGCCCACTAATGCCCCTTATGGTTTCTTTGTTTTCTTGTTATGGTGGTGAACCATTAGAGACTGCACCGGTATAAAACTAGCTAGCGGAAGATTCACACTGAAGCGCCTCGAAATATAATGTACGACAGATAACTTAAACGAAAATCTGCGCAGTAGGGATGGAAACGTAAGAGCAAAAAAATAATTTTTTTTTTTTATTTTGACAATAATGAAGTCCAAAGAAATTCAAAGTCACCTTCCGTGTCCCCTGCCTGCCGATGAAACCCGATATACGTCCATGGAAATCAACGACATTTTTTCAAGTAAATGTCGGGCATACCTAATGGATTTTCACATCGATTTATAATGACTGGTATTCCACATAATATTATGTAAGGATAAAGATACATAACGGATAAGTATAACTAAATGGGGGTGGCAACTGTGAAGAAATTCAAAATGAAGCACAATATTTGTAATTATATAAACCCCAGACATACTTGTAGTGTCTTTTTTCAGAAATATTTTTCAGAAAATATGCAACTCTTATAAAACAAAACAAAAATTGTCGGGGCGAGTCTCAGTGGCGCCATCCGTAATTAGTTTCATGTTGACATCCCCATTGAACAATTAAAATATCGGACATAAACATTGTGCGTGGAAAGAAGGCTTCAAGTTTCCTTTTCCTTTAAATGAAATCATTAAATTCGAGTAGAAAAATAAAATAAGGTTTTTTCAGGTCACGACATTCTCTTTATTTTTCAGCATCTTTCAAGTGCTCTCCCGAATTTCTTTTGTCTCGACCATTCAGGCGAGATGCGACACAATCTAAGTCATTAAGAAATTGGAAGGAAATATTATTATTATAAGGGCCTGTTTCATAGAACTACCATTCATGGTTCACTATGAAAATTCTATTTACATTGCAAAGTCGATCAACCAACGGATTAACAAATGTATTGTAGTTTTATGAAACAGATCCCAGGTATCTACTATATACATAGAAAGGGTAGTGGATTACTACTTGAATGACAGTCGACAGCACATCAACCATTACATTTTAGTTGCTGGCTAATCTGTAACCTAACTGAGTAAAGGTAGATGTGCTGTTGACGGTGCCTTTTTCATCGAAATTTCCCGCAACAAAAGCTAACATTTTTTGGTCCATTTTTCCTCCATAAAGATCTAGATCTTACTCTACATAAACACATACGACTATGTTTGATTTTCAGCGTTCATTAAAGTAACCGCTACTGTAAACCCAAAGTCAAACAATAAAGACTCTTCCGACAATAAACCAAATAAGTTTATTCGGTGTTAAGTTAATAAAACATTAAAGATTTCATTTAATTGCGTTTCGTTTCGTTACGTTTCTTTCGTTTAACATCATTTACAGTTTCTGCCCTACAAAGACCAAAAAAAATTTTTGTTGATTTGATTTCACCGTCAGTCTTTGCTTCGATTGAAATTCTCTAAATTAAATTTTCTACTCACTTTACCTTATGATTTCGGAACATGAACGTCTCTACTATGTTATTATTTGTTATAATTTGAGAGTTTGAACTCAAATTCGTGATTTCTTGCTGCAACGGTGAATCAGATCTGGTCGTTTTTGTGCTGGTCATCATCAGAACTTCTGATGAAGGTGATACTTGTACTGGCATCAGCCAGAATACTTCGAGTGCATAAAGTATGACAAAACATGATACTATTGGTGTTTAACACCTAGACAGCGTATTACATCCTATAAAATTTAAATAAATATTGTGAGCAAATTACTATATTGTCATGGGCACATCAGTAAGTTACGCTGCTGGCGATTCTGCACGAAACTGTAAACATAACCGGCCAAGTGTGACACGAACTCGCGCACCGAGGGTTCCGTACTCACGCTTGGCTGTTTTTTATTATTGGTCGTTAGAAAATATAAGAACATGAGTCCCACAATCACGCCAAGTTTGATGTCTGTATGTATTACCGTTTTTACGATAGAGCATAAAACAAAAAACCGAACAAGAGCGAGTCGGACTCGCCCACCGAGGGTTCCGTATAAATTTTTACATATTATAAATAGTTCAGGAATCGAATCTCGCAGTTTTTTCCGAGCTTTTCCAGAAAGTCACTTTTTTATGATTTAATTACAAATGTACAGTATTCACGCTAACTGTGAAGGAAAACATCGTGAGGAAACCCACGGCTTGGTTGGCTCCGCACGTATTGACTTTTCTTTCCTGTGGGCTAGGCCGACTAAGCTGCCAGGATGGTATAGGTGCTGGGCAAGCCAGCTCCACCTAAAAAATAATGTCCCAGGCACTGCAGCGTCCGAAGTGGTCCCTTCACCCATCTAGTGTGAGTGAAGGTGCCACTGGACGCTGTATAAATCATCTCACTACGTAGATGCAAAGGCCAAAGTTTTTTTTTATAGTATTCAAATTTTTCCCTATATTTGTAGTATACATATTACTTGCCCAATTACATAGTTCTAGATCTACGGAAAGTACCCTATAAATTTTGATTCCCTCGTGCGTGAAAATATATGTTTTTGCGGCATAAACAGCCGTATCTTTCTTTTTTACGTTACCTAACTTAGAAGTTTTATTTTTTCACAGCTTCTAGGGACTGTAGCCCTCGGTATGTTTTCTTTTAATTTCAACTCGATCCCAAGATAAAAGGTCTTGATAGATAGATGGACGAACGGACAGACGGACAACAAAGTGATCCTATAAGGGTTCCGTTTTTTTCCTTTTGAGGTACGGAATACCGAACCCTAAAATAACGGCGAAAAACACATTTTTTTGTATGGAGACCCCGTAATTTTGTATAATTTTTTTACTTTCATTCTTTCTTAGTTAATCGACGGTGGATTCACATATTCTGTGAAAATTTCAACTAGCTACCTACGTACCAAACCTTACCTTACGGTACTAATAGATAAAACCTTACCTTACGGTACTAATAGCCCTTTAAAGGTCGGTCAGACAGACAAACAGCGGTGGCAGAGTATTAGGGTCGCGATTGGCACCCTTCGGGTACGGAACCCTAAAAATGTAAAAAATTGTGTAAAAAAAAATCCTATCGACTGGAAAAAATGGTACCTAACTTTTAGCACGCGTTACCTGAGTATATTAGTATTCATGCGACAGGAATCATAATTCCAAAATTAACAAAAAACCATCAAGATTAAACCATAGCTTACATATCAGAAAACATTCAAAGGTTGACCTTTCCAAGGCATCTGGTTTGTATCCAATTGTAATTTGTAGACAAAGCACATTTTTATTGTCTGCCTTGTTGGTCTAGCGGTTAACATGCATGGCTGCCAAAACAGAGGTAGTGGGTTCGATTCCCACTGGAGGCAGCCGTACTTGATTTGTACAAATGGCTCCACTTTGGGTGTATTTCTATGTTTTCTATGTTTGTGATGTCCTTGCCTGGCTACCATAAAAAGACAAAAGATAAAGATTATTTATTTTTCATAAAAAAGATTTCATTTTCTTTATAGAATTGGATACATACTAAAGTTTAAATAAAAATTCATAGCACAGGGTATCCTAGTTTTGAAGCAGGGCAAGTGATTGAGTTGTGTGTAAATTATAATAAACACTCAACGCTATCACTTGCCCTTGCACCAATTGCATCATTTCATTATCAAACTAAATAATAAATAATTATTTATTTAGTTTGATACAATAATTAAATAATTATAATAAATAATTAAATTATCATTTATTATTGCAAAATGTTGCAATCTTATTACTGTTCTAATAAATGTGATTTACAATATATTTTTATACCTTACTACAACCAAATATCTATGAAAAAATGAAAATAAAGCATTGCCAAAACAATTCGGCGCTCTTTGCAGCGATAAATTTTATTATCGTTACACCTTTGCACGCCCGCTATAAAGTATTATAGTAAACGTTGATCTGTATTTACCTACTATCAAGTCGGCAGACTGCCAGTGTTTTTGCTAGCTGGCCGATAAAACGTGTACAGTCACCAACAAAAACAAAGTTAAGCAAAAACCGGTCAAGTGCGTGTCTGGCCACGCGCAGTAGGGTTCCGTAGAACAGGAGTTTATTAACTGCTTTTCAGAACTAACAACTTCATCAAAGTTATTTTCAATAGAATTTGTACGAAGTTTTTCTTTTATAAGTTGGTCGCCTATTATGTCATTTTTTATGTGTGTGCTTTTGTGACAATCTAAATAAATATTTTCTTACTTTTTTTCTATTACTCGTTAACTTGTAAAATCTACTTAGCCGTGATAGGTTTCCTTTTAGGTTCATGATACTGTACATGTGCTACTGCCCTCAATTTTTTCATGTTTCTACAATCAACCGTTTAGCAGGGAGAGGAGGACGCCCTACTCCAATAAAAATTTGCGTTTTAAAGCTTAATATTTCGCCAACGGATTCCTTAATCAAAAAATGGTTCGCTTACAATCACAATATTTTAATACAACCAATCCAAAGGTACCCCACACAATGGTGAAGGTAAAAAAAAAGCACAATTAACTTAGGTGTACACTAGCGGAACTACACTAAAAAAATGTTTTATCTTTTTATCCTACCGTTTTGTCGGCATGTTTAATATGTATATCTATGCCAAACTTCAGATTTCTAGACTTGTCATCTCTGTGCTAAGCCGCGTACAGACTGACGGATAGACAGACAGACGGACGGACATGGACAAACTATAAGGATTCCTTGTTGAACACAGAAGACTAAAATGAATATGCAACTTAAACTCCTTCACCGCCTTACTCCTTAACCGAATCGAAGAAGGATTTTGTCACAGTTCTAAACATTGTTATTCTTAATCCAATGTTTACAAATGCAATGTTTTAATATGTCAATAATGGTTTCATTACACAGAACTTGTAACAAATTCCATAATAGCTAGTACCGAATGCGGCAGTACATAACATACATAAGCAGCCTATATACGTCCGACTGTAGGGCACAGGCCTTCTCTCAGGGAATTTGGTAGTATTTTTTTAATATTTTGTTAATATAAGTCAATTTCAAAGTAGGGTCTTTTCATTTCAATTTATCACATCCTATACCGCACTACTTCGACCTCCAGCCTCTAAGTGTTTTTTTTTCTGAATAAGAAATTTACATTTAGGGGTCTTGACAAGTTATTATTATTATTACTTAATTGCAACGCAAGATGTCTAAATTAGCATGGAGGATAGAGGGCGCATTCCGCGCGATATCGCTATCTCAGCTTTCACGTGCGGGTATCGCACCCTCACTTTCGCACCGGCAAGCACGAACAATATCAGAGCCTAGTACAAAAATAATTTGAGCAAAGAGAACGTACGCATTGTTATTAATGGGATTACATAATGTCACTTTTTTTTAATTTTTGGAAAATAAGTAGTTAATTTACATTTTTTCTTATAGCTAGTTATATAGCCGCTCTCGGAAACCTATTTGGTTTATCTGAAAGCGGCGACGTATGACAGAAAAAAGCCTAAGGACGGTTTGGCACACTAGATACCTAGCGTCATTGAAAATTTAACGCGCAAAAAGGAACGATCACCCACCAATCCGTAGGTCATACGGTCTTCAGCACATCAGCCTCTACAGATGTTCATTTACATAGGTACATACTCGTATGTTAAATTTAGGGGCTGACCAGCAATCGACCGCACACCCGACTGTAACCCATCCTCCCGTGTTTATTGACTGTTTCAGTTGACTGTACGACCAGCAAATAGGTACAAACGTCGGCAAACATGTTGAGCAAACAGCTACGCAAGGAGGAAAGAAGGTGCAGCGGCGGATGCAGGGACCGTTGCATCAACCAATCGCGTGGCCAAAACGATTCTCTCGCGCTACGCACCACCGTCAATCGGCTCATGAGTCCTGATAATCGCCTACTGCGCATTATTCAGGATTGTCGCCGGCATCTGTACCTAGTGGAAGTTTTCGCCGTCTGCTGAAGCGCGGCAGCGCCACAACGTCTGTGACGCACGCCGCTGATTTCATTTTAACACTCGCGATAAAGTTTTTAAAAAAACACGTGTACGATGATAGGAAATTCAGCTAATTCTAAGCTTTGAGCGGTTTACGATGTAAACTATATTCATCGCTTTTCATCAATAAAAAGAAGACAGCCAAGAGCGAGTTGGACTCGCGCACCGTAGACAAAATAACAATATTACATATTTAGCAGAAGTATTTTTCCTATGTTTGACTATGAAAATAGCAGAAGTCCCTATTTGAAATAAAATACTTATACTTTGATCGGGCTCAGCGAAGTGTCTTGGGAGAGGCCTATGTCCAGCAGTGTACAGACACCGGCTGATTATGATTACTTATTATTTACTTCGAATCGCTCGTAGCCCCGGCTGCCTGAGTGATCTTAAACGATCACGAAGGTTAAGCAACACAGGGCGCGTTCAGTGCATGGATGGGTCGCCGTCTATGCCTAACGCTAGTGGCATTTTTCCGAGCGGTTCCGTGCTTCGCAAGGCACGTTAAGCTGTTGGTGCCGGCTGCCGTCGATAGATGGCAGTCGTTAAGCCAAGTCAGAGGCCTTAGGGCGGCTTGACAACTTCTGACAGTAGACGAGCCACTAGTCTACAAGCCTCCACCAATCCGGACTTGGCCCCCGTGGTGGAGTATGGCCTATACCTTCCTCAGGAAGAGACCCGTGCCCCTCGGTGGGGACATAATGGGTTGATGATGATTATTTACTTACTTGATTTAAGTAAGTTAATCCGTAATTAAGCTAATAATGTGTAGTGCTAATAGACATACTCACATTTATATTCAAACTTGTCACATCGTCATTGTCGGTTGAGTAGGTAATTTGCTTTACAAAATTACAACTACGTCCTTCCCACTAGCTCCCACTAACCGTGTCACTGACAGTTAAATATCTTAGGGTGGCGCTGGACAGCAAACTAAACTGGAGCTCACACCTACAGAACATCATTAACAGGGCCCAAATCACCTTCTGGCAATGCCGGGGCCTCATAGCAAAACAGTGGAGGCTACACCCGTCACTTATGATGTTAGAGTACCTTTAACCTCCTCAGTCCTGACCTTGAAAATAACAATGGTTTTCAATTGTTATTTTCAAGGTCAGGACTGAGGAGGATAAGTCTTTTGGAATAATAAAAGTACAGCCGTACTAAATATAATTAAATGTTATTTCTTTTGTCTTTTGTTTCACAACAACAACACTGAATCCACCCAGTTGGTAGAATCCTCCACTACATCGGTCCCGTCGACCAGTCAAGTGAAACCGTGGTAAAAAATAAAAATTGAGTTATGTATTTTAAAAAGTGGCAACGAAAGATTAAGAAAAAGAAAAAAATCAATGTTTAACCAAAAATCAATATTCAATTTCATCTGTGAATAAATTGTTGAAATGTAGCTCACTGAGAACGGAAGTTAAATATAGTAATAATTTCACCGTCAATCCGTTTATTTTATTACCTTTCAATAATTTATAAAAAAAATTATCCATGATATAAAATGAGCCATTATTTTTATAACGCATGTAATTACAATAAAGTAACAGCAATTACCAACAATAATTACTTACATAAAGAGAAACTATTTTGTCCCGCCAGTGCCCGCTTTTAGTACGTACGGTGATGGGTTTCCATATCAACCAATTGACTCTCTTACTACTGAGAGCTCAGAGGTATTCGATTATTGGTTTATCTTTATCGACAAAACCGACTTACCGGCTAAAGAAGATATTTAATGTAATTTTCTTATGTAAATACTAGCTTATTCATGGTACACATCATGGTAAGCTTACTTAATTTCATCCAGCGGTTTTTGTGTGATGCGCGTTCGAACACGCAGGTAAGAAGACGGACAGACAGACAGACAGACACTTTTTCATTTTTGGATTATGTACCCTTTCTTTATCATGTATCTTTATAATGTATGGTGTGCAATAAAGAGTATTAATTAATTTAATCATAGTATCTTTCTTCAGCATAGCTTATTTGTTTCTAAAAATGTTCCAAAAATTACGTTTTGACACATTTATTATATGTATAGACAAAAAAAATATTCTGTCGAAATTTCAACATTACGGTTAGAGCATGGATACCGGTTTTCGGTAATACCGAAAAACCGGAATACCGGACAGAATATTCGAATTTGAAAAACCGGTTTTGTATAATCCTAATACCGGTATTTCGATAGTTTCGGTATTACTATAACTAGCTTTTAGACACGCTGTTCGATTCTACATCCATATAATAACTTCATAACATAAGCAGCCTATATACGTCCCACTGCAGGGCACAGGCCTTCTCTCAGGAAGAGAGTATGGGCTTAATCACCACGCGTGCCCACCGCGGATTGGCGATTTCAAGCGCTGAGGTATGTGAATAGCTCAGAGACTTAGGTTTCCTCACGATGTTTTTCCTTCACCGTTAGCGAGTGGTATTGCTTCACAAATGTACAAACCAAGTCATAGGTACATGCCCGCACTGGGGATCGAACCTGGGTCTCTCGCTTCCGAGTCCGATGTTCTACCCACTAGGCTACCAACGGGGTTTTTTTTGTTACTTCATAACGTAAAACATTAGGACTTTTCTAGATTTCCAATCTGGTTTTACGATTTTGCTGCAATTTTTGAGAGCCTGAGACTGTCTAAATACAGAACTCATGCTTTTTAGGGTTTTGGAGTTTCGGTATCAATACAGTCAAATGTTTAACACTCACCTTAAGGATAGTTTCGAATTAACTGATGGGTATTATTTAAAATCACTGTTCGTTCCTGTGAATTGCGGTGTCCCACAAGAAACTAGTGTTTGTCTCCTGCTCTATGTGGTGTACCTACGGTACAGTAGTGACATAATACAATATTGTAACTAACTGTAAGTATCATCAACAGCCACCAAGTTAAAGATATTATCGACAATGGGCATTGTCCTAAATATTGTTTTTGAATTTAGAACGCGAGGTTAGCCGCCGCGGGAGGATATAATTATGACAATTTGTTTTAAAGGTATAATTCATATAATATTCACTGGTTTCTTGTATCTTTGTGAATAAGTGTGTGACTAATTCGACCTTCTAATGTTCGTTCAACACGTGAATGAAAGTAGGTTTAATATTTTGAAATAAAAAAAAGTCAAAATATTGACATTTCGGTATTCCGTAAAAAACAAATATAATATATATTTTCTTACGTTTGCTTAGATAAGGAGTCTGTGGCGAGCACATGTTAACTCTGCGCGCGCACTATAAACTCCAACATTCCTGCATCGCGCAAGCAAAATGTTCCCCATGACATACCATAAATATAACGCCCGACGAACATTAGTTGGACCGGCCGTCCCCAGGCATACGATCTGCCTGGCGGGAAATTTCCCTTTATAGTGGAAGAGCACGATCACCCGCTCTTCCCTATAGTGGTGACCTCCGATAGAACATTGTCAAACCTTCCTTCGCTCTCGCAGCACCCCACATACAATCAGTCTCAAAGCAAGCCCAGCATTGTAAATTTGTACATACTTGTACATATTCATCCTCTTCCCTCTCCCCTCATCAGTTCCACTACAGTCAACGCACCGACTACTGGTACTGATGGTGATCTCCTTCAACCCCTCGGCACTGCAGTCACGCAGCAACAGCGCACGTTGCCAGTGGTACAACAGCCTTCACCAGTTCCTTCCTATCACATGCGCGGGCCCTATGGTACTGTCGCCGGTGAAGTGACTGTTGGCCGCCGAACACCCTCAACCGCTAGTCGACTCACTGACTCAGCGACTCCTGGCACTTGCAGGCTTTAGAGCACAGACTTCGATTCCTATCAGACCTAGCTATGCGTAGCTACGGTCTTGAAGGGGAGTGATGTGGCGAGCACATGTCAACTCTGCGCGCGCACTATAAACTCCAACATTCCTTCATCGCGCAAGCAAAATGTTTCACATGACATACCATAAATATAACGTCCGACGAACATTAGTTGGACCGGCCGTCCCCAGGCATTCGATCTGCCTGGTGGGAAATTTCCCTTTATAGTGGAAGAGCACGATCACCCGCTCTTCCCTATAAGTCTTTTAAGTTTTGTTTATTTAAAGAGTTTTGTATCGATCATGGTATCACTAGAAACTGACAGCTCGTAGGATATCAGTTGATGACGTACTTCCGTGCATGACGTACTTCCGGTTACGTAGACCTCCGATTCTTTTTTTTTCGCTTTAAAAATTTGTTAAAGCCGCCCCCCCAATCGAAATATTCAGCCTAGGCTCTCAAAATTAGTAATATTCTCGAAAAAATATATAAACACAAAACTTATTTTTTTAAGGAACTTTGTGCTGGAACGTCAAAACTTTAAGAGTACAGTTTATAAATTTACGAGTACAATCATTAAGGACTCATATTTTAATGAATTATGTACCGCAAAGCAAATAAGGAAATGTGCCGTGGCCGTGGTAGGTAGCATAATATAATATAATTATGACATAATAAATTTGTTTCTAATAATATAAGTATTCTAATACTATCAGGTTGAGTTCAGTTTTCTCTCGGACTTATTGTATTTGCTCAAGAAAATTTTGCTTACTTTATATTTCATTGAGTTAATTTGACAACTTGAACTGATGATGTGGGGAAAGCTCAGTGGGACAAAACGTGGAGGCCACCTAAATCAACTGTTTTACAATCATCTATGTTATTTTAACAAAAAAATCATCAATACCGAAAAAATACCGAAATACCGGAATTCCGGTTTTTCAAATGTTGATATCGAAAAAATACCGGTTTTAGAAAAAGGGTCCGGTAGTCCATGCTCTAATTACGGTTCAAGATAAAGGCCCTCTTTAGGTCAGACAGACAAATGTTGACGTCTAGGCATAGGAACAGGGTCTGTCTGCCTCTATATTGCACGCATCAAATCCTATCGAAATCCTGAAGTTTGAGATAGCAATTAGTATGGAATTCGACAGTTATGAATCCCTTGGGATTAGGCATCTTATCTGAAATTATAGAGACACGCAGCTCTAAGAGAATGCGGCGTATAGAGAACGCGGCGTAGAGAGAACGCGACGTAGAGAGATCGCGGCATATAGAAATGGAATGAAAAAATTATTTATTTTCTACCCAAAATTAAAACTCATTTGTTACCCTCACTACCAAACTAGGTTGCCCTGTATCATGGAAGCCAGTGGTTCTACCGTCCGCATAGAGAACGCGGCGTAGAGAGATCGCGATGTAAAGCAAAGCAAAGCGACACGCCGGTAAAGATTCCCCTTTCCACTCATCGTGTACGGAACCCTATATAGCTTCGTGAAAAGTTTGTTATTTAAATCACATTAGGTACATTACGTAAACTCACACCTTTACTGCGGATGGGTAGGCGAAATAAGGGGTTGAATGAAACATGCCACGATCCTGTCAAACCTCTTTCGTAACATTCATCTAAAATCCTTTTCCTCTAATATTTGTTCACCTTAACTGGTAGAGCATCATGCATGTTCTTTTACTCAGCCATCTACTTTTATATATTTACCATACCAATAAAATGTTTTATCTTTACCTTTTATCATTACGTACCTACCGACAGTTGTGTTCACTTACTTGCCGGCTGGACGGTTTGGCCGAGTTCCAATAAAACAATCAAGCTATAAAGTGTCTTAAGTATAAACAGCGTATTTTTGAACGTCGGCGAACTTCTTTATTATCTAGGGTTGCCAGGGCCGCGTTTCATAAAACTGCAAATCATAGTCCAGGTATTTCCATAAACGTCCCGGAGTTTTCTAAAATGTAGTACAGTTGCGGCTTCCAACAATTAAAATGTTGCGTATAGTAGGTAAGTATGACTAATTACGATTTAAAAAAATGATGGACCAGATATCCGTAAAATTACTGCAGCTGCCAAAAGTAAGGATAAATATATATTATTTAGGTTAATTACATTAAGATACCCAACATGTCAGTATAGTAATAATAACAATGTAGCCTATAAAATCAATAAAATAAAAAAATACGAAAAATGGGTGCCTCATAATCACTCGAATTTTCGCAGTATCCATCTTTCTTGTCTAAATTGAATAACAAAAACAATTGAAAGTCGATATTCAAATGTTTCTCATTTTTTAAAAAAAGAACATCATAGAAGCCATTTGAAAAAAGTTTCATTCGAAAACCTCAAACCATGAAGATTCTATGTCAATTCAAAGAACCTATTGCAATAAAACGGCAATTTCATACTTTAACCCCTATTACTAATTTATTAACCAAATTAACGCGTCGTAGCACGACGCAACGTCGTATCTGTGTGAGTCACTCAACTGTGGAGGAAAATATCGTGAGGAAACCCGAGCGTCAAGTGTAAGCTCTTGCTATATATAATGGTTCAACTATGAGGTTAAGTGAGGAAATATCAGGTCAAACTGACTATCAAGCAAATCGGAGTCGTTACAGTAAAATCTGGGAAAACCCGAGGCTGAAATGACTTTATTAGGTACTTGACACCTTAAACTTAGAACCACAGATGTGAGAGTATTGAAAAATTTGGGACAAACGAAGAACATAATTATCTACTCACAAAAAGAGTTTTTTCGCGCAACGTTTTTTCCCTCTAATCAAAGTTTCTCACATTTTTTTTAAGAAAGACCAATAAATACAAGTCGTGAAATGTTTACAATAATATTCGACCTACATTGACCTTTCAAAAAGCATCATTCTGTACAACAATGAAAAT
This sequence comes from Yponomeuta evonymella, assembly GCA_963969515.1. Classification (NCBI taxonomy): domain Eukaryota; kingdom Metazoa; phylum Arthropoda; class Insecta; order Lepidoptera; family Yponomeutidae; genus Yponomeuta; species Yponomeuta evonymella. Next base: position 7,077,092 of record OZ018354.1, read on the forward strand.
ATCTCATGCCTCGCCTTGACACCTCGCAAGTGGTGATGACTTTCTGGCGCCAGTCAATGACAAATCGGCAAGGAGGTTGGAGCATAAAACCTCTATGCTGCAATAAACTCGAACTTCTTCCCAGTTTCAACGGACTTAAAAATATTAAAAGAAAATATCATCAACTTGATTTTGAAATATTATTCTAAAAAAACAATACTGTCGGAATACGTTTGCGATAGCGATTAGTATGGAATTTGACACTTAGACGATTGGAATCGTTCCGGATTTGATGGAAAGTTCAGTTGATGGCTGACAGTTTTGTCTTCGCACGGTGCTGATAGTAACACACAGTGACAATATCAAACTAAAGTCCGCAAAAATAAACAAATCTCAAATTCAAAGGAAATAAACCGGCCAAGTGCGAACAGTACTTGCGCACGAACGGCTCCGTACCATTATCTATACAACATTTGAATATTTCAAGCGTCTACCAACGGAAAAAACGGTAAAAAATTACGTTTCTTATAATTATTCTGTTTTTAGTATTTGTTGTTATAGATAGATACATGAGATACAGCCTGGTGACAGACCGACAGACAGGCGGACAGTAGAGTCTTAATAATAGGCTCCCTTGCCCTTTGGGTACGGAACCCTAAGAAGCGTATGCAGTACCTTCTATAGCTGTGGTGCTCGTCAACGGATGGTAGAAGAACTGTAGACAATATCCAATCTTCCTTTATCTAATTTACCAACTAATCGAACCTCCTTCGAAAATTTTCATTCGGACAGGTAAGATGCATAACTTTGCAGTCAGTGTTTACCAAGTGTTTACTCTCAGCCTTCGGCCCTTCGCGATTACATCATGCTCGAAGATGATCAATGGTCAACATTACATACTTCACAACTGATAATCGTACTAAATGATGCGTGACAGATTTGCATAAGTGCATAAACAACAACCCGGTGGTGCTCCCTTTGGTGGTGACCCAAGCCTTCATAATCATACTAATGTCGTGTAGTTCACCGGGAGTGTTACAGCCTTATGTATGACCTATTAAAGTTACTGAATATTGCGAAAACATGTGATGTTGAAATTCATTCGACGTTGATGATTTCGACGATGTCAGCCTTTAATAAGTTATTGAAAAGGTCTCTAGATCTCTGTAGCTCCCTGCATATCTAGAGACGATTCTGCGAATGCATTGTACGTTGTTGTATTTCAAGGAATCGCAATCGCTATCACGCATATTTTGTTGCAAATTCTAGGATTTTTAAGATAAGCTTTACACTGCTTCAATAGAACCAGAAAGTTGCAGTGAAAAGGTGCAACATAGTATGATTGTGTAATCGGATTCCAACTTTACATTTTTATTGCAAAGTCCAGCGTAAAACGTAACTCTATTAGGAAGTTGATATTGCTTGATTTGTCGTCCCTACAGAATCTTAAGGAATCGGTGTAGAATAAGTCAAAATAGTTACCGTGTTACCAAAGTAGTCGACTCATATTCACCTTATTGATAGGAGACCATTAAACCCCATCTCGTTTCCTTTATCTCCAGACCTTATCCGCTTTAGCTTGCAACGGCCTTCGGCCATCAATAATTTCTTGTCTCCCGATGATGTAAGCCGTCATCGCATTCCGGGCGCGTCCGTCTCCACAACCGTTACCCGGACACAACCTGCGCGATAGAGAACAGCTGTTGCACTGCGAATTAACTCAACAATTTTTTAACAGACATCAACCTACTAATCAGTTACGTTAATGATGACTTTGCAATAAAAATTTAAAGATTGACCTGCTCTTGACTGTACTTACATTGATATGTACGAGAAACTGTTAACTCTTTCCCGATATTTTTTATGCGAAGTCCCAAGTTTTAACTGAAAATATTTTGGAAAGGTCTTGTGGATTAAATAGGAAATTGATTTACTATATTACGAATAATACCAGCACCGCCGTTAAAAAAATCATCATTGGACGACCTCTGAAGTTGCTAAAAGATACTGCTGTTTCTTACATTGTTTTGTTGCTAATATTTGAGTACCTACTTAAAACAATAGTCACTAGTTCTACAGGACCATTCTGAAGCACCCGTCGCGAGCAAGAACGCTAATGTCTGCACGCTACTGGGATCTGTAACGCGGTCGTTGGAAAATCAAGCGAAAGACACTTTAACCTTAATTATACAATTTATATCCGTAGCACTGTTACTATTATCTAACAGTTTCCAAGATTGTGTATCTACACGATCTAATAAATAAAATAAATACAATCAAAGATTTTTTTTAAGTAACCATGATTGTGTCCAACTGCTGGGCAAAGACTTCCATTCAACCTGCGTAACGGAGGAGGAACGGCGAAAAATTTCATTCCTCGATGTATGAGCCCGGAATGGTGGGCAAAATAGTCACCGATTGGGTGCCATGCGATGGCCACCGTCAACGTGGCAGACCGCGGCGAATATGGAGTGATGACTTGCCCAAATATTGAGCTGGTTGGCAGGAGCAGGCCAAAGACAATACAACATTATGAATACAAAAATAATTCATCAAAATAAAATTCACCAGCCTTTCTATTACAACAGCTGTTTCCAGCACACGGCGCGATAGCGTTGCGCAACGAGATGCATGCACCGCCAGAGTTACATAACAGTTGTGCATCCACACTACGCGGAAACCGGGAGGGGCTGCTATCTGGCCCGCCATGATCCTAGACTGTCATTAACCTATTTCAGTTGGCCTAATCGGTATCGCTCTGCGAAATTGGTATGTTTTTCTGCTCCATACCTAGAGCAGCAACTTGACGTTAGTGGAATACGATTATCTATCTTTATCTGTAAGGACAGACTTTTTATTCATTCGTTTGTAAAAGTTACGTATAAAAAATCACTTGTAATTCTTTTTTTTGGAATTGCAATAAAGTGTACTCAAGAATAGATTATTATAGGTAGGTAATAGTTATCACACAGTTCTTGATTCCATTGCGATTATTGACCATTAATTAGAAGACAGGATTGACCTTCCAATTTGGTCGAATTTCCCGTTGTATTCTTATGCTAGTTTGTCAGTTTGTCTAGTCTGTTTTAGTCGGTCACTCGGTTAGAGCCACATTAGCAGTGCTATTTTATTTTTACAGTTTTTAAAAGCTTAAAGAGAGCATCTATCTGTTTAGCGTTTCACACAGCCCTGCGTCAAAGCGTCGGATGTTGGTTAAAACAAGCTCCTAGTTAGTACAGTGCATGAATGGAACCGCGTAGTGTGCGTACGCGCAGAGTTGTTAGTACGCGCCGGCGACGACCTTGACAATGCCGTAGCGCCGTGGAAGCGTCTGCCCAGGGCTTGACGCTTTTACGATGCCGTTTGTTGTTGATCTAGGGCTACATAATATCCTTATATAATTAAAATGTACACCCACCTACTATCTTCATCTTTCACTCCTATCCATCCTAAGGTTGTCTGGAAGAGATCGCTTTTATCGATTAGACCGCCTCAGTTGTGTACTATGTAGCTTAGATATTTAAGATTTTTCATGTGTTTTTTATAATGTTTGGTGTACAATAAAGAGTTTAATCTAATCTACATGTTGCTACAAAGCAAGCAATGCTGGTTATATATTTAATTACCCTTAATAGCACTGATAAGTTACATTAATATTTTGTACATCTGTTTGTTTTCTCACGTAAATAAAAATAAATTAATAAAGCAAACAGTTACGTAATATATAGAATATTCTTTATTGTATGTAGGTACACCAGGAATTACCAGGACCTGTGCCAGAACGTATCTTAGGGCCGTACGCTTTTTGCCTCTGAGATCGCTCTGACTCAGCTCTGAGTGACCATTATAACATGGTGTTCGAAAGAAAATAGCGAGAAGTCTCAGAGGTAAGAGTGTTTTATTTTTACGCCCCAAGTCCCTTTACCTTCCCAAATAAATTACTTTATTCAGAGACTACAATAGATGCGCAAAAGAAAACCGTGCGGCCGACGGGCACGACACGGGAACGTACTTTTTTTTGTTCTTCGTAAGTATTTAAGGATCATTTCAGATTGAAATAGTACGCACTTGAAACCGATACCCCCCCGCATACCGCCGACAGCCGTTATATTGACTGTGGGCTGACATACATAAGTACCAACTTAGCATACGCACCAGAGTAAAGAAACATACAATGGCAAAATGTGCCAAAGTTACATCAGCTGTTTTGGATACAGTTAGGTATACGCAGACATGACCACTGATTGACCGACGCGTTATGTAACACGCTTACTCAAATTACCATGAATAGTAATAAGTTACGGGCAAGGATGTTTGGTTACGGGTTACGGATTGACCGCTACACACACACACACACACACACACACACACTGAGTAAGTACCTACTTACCTAAATGTACTCGTATGTAAGTGTAACCTTAGACGGATTACAAAAGTACCGTTATCATGAGATGCATAAATATCAAATTAGTCATCGTCGCTCAGAGTACGGTATTAGGCGATGCTGATTAATGTTTAAAGTTTAAAAACAAATAAACCCCACGGGAAGAAGGATTGACAAATGTTGAATGTTTGTTTTGTCAATTGCCGTTATAAACAATGAGATTATGAGACAAATGGATGTTAAAAATGTCCTTTTGTTATTTTAAGGCAGCTTTGTTTATCTTTTAGAAGCTTTAAAGGGGTTAAGTGCCCATTGCACCATTTGATCAAAACGCGGTTCAGCGTTAAACTGGCATGGAACTATGATCGTCCTTTTGTGTAGAGACTGGGGAGTCTGTATAGTATAGAGTTTCAAGCTTCGTACGACAAACCAGGATTATTTGTGTGATATAAATGTAGCTACGTGTCACTAATAGCCAGTTTCTGAATTGAGAATTCCGCTAAGTAAATGATTAACTATAGTGCTGTCTCTTCGAATTTCTCAGTAAAGAGCGTGACGGAACGTTACTTAAGTATTTACTTTGTTAAATTCTCAATTTAGAAACCGGCCCAGACTGATTCGAAATGCACGTAAAGTTAACATCCTTTTTCTTCAACAATGTAAACCATTTTCTTTCCGTAAGGCAGTTTGTACTAAATCTTTGAATCTTTGAAATGCATTTCAAATTAATAAGACAAGATATAAAGTATTTATTAAAATAATCACAATTGGTAACAATAAATAAATAGTTTATTTCATTTGAAATAAACTAGGCTAATGTAGGTAGGTAAATAAAAGTTTCCTAAAGTGGGTAACTTTAATGAGGAACTATAATTACAATGGGAACTTGCCTCAAAATTGGATTAGAAAACATTTTAATTACACTCCAGCGGACCCAGAAAAACACAGAAAAAAATAAAATCCATTAACAAAAAAAAAACGTATTCTTAGAAAAATAAAAAAATTGAGTTACCTTACTCTAATCTATAAAAGAAAAAGCTTGCTTCATTTAATTGTGGAAGTGTATTGAATTGTACTCGTATGCTTTTTCTAATGAGAATGTACCTTAATTCTCGTCGTTAACTGCAACATACATAAGCAGCCTATATACTTCCCACTGTAGGGCACAGGCCTTCTCTCAGGGAGAGAGTATGGGCTTAATCACCACGCGCGCCCAGCCCACCGCGGATTGGCGATTTCAAGCGCTGAGGTATGTGAAAAGCTCAGACACTCAGGTTTCCTCACGATGTTTTCCTTCACCGTTAGCGAGTGGTATTGCTACTATAACTACACAAATGTACATAACTTAGGAAACCAAGTCATAGGTACATGCCCGCACCGGGGATCGAACCTGAATCTCCCACTTCCGAGTCCGAGGTTCTACCCACTAGGCTACCACCGCCGTAACTGGCCGTTAACTGCAACGTTGCCGTTTCATTATTTTCAAGTGTACAGTGGACGGCACATTAACTTGTACATACATGCACAGCGTGCACTCTAGCGGTGGTAGCGGAGCGGTCGAACGCCGGCTTCTCATTCGGGAGGCCGTGGGTTCGAACCCTGCATGTACCAATGACTTTGTAAGTTCGTACATTATTGTGAAGTTGCAGTAGCAATAACACCCGCTTACCGTGAAGGAAAACATCCCAGGAAACCCAAGGTGCTACGTATAATGTCCCAACTATGAGGCTAAGTGCGGAAATCTCAGGTTTAACTAGAACTAGAACATGCACTCTAATCACTTACGTTAATAGCAACTTTGCAACAAAAATGTAAAGGTTAATCTGTTGTCGACTGTAGTAGACTATCTCACTCAAACCCTTTAAATGTATACTAGTATTAAATGTAAAAGCATCGTGAGTCATCAAAAAATCCTTGATTCACAGTAGTGCCATTGCCTAGTTCCATGATGGAACTACTGCGATAGATATATATGTTACATGTTTTGTTTTTACCCGACAGTGGCTGAGCCCAAAAGGATGGTAATATGGTTGTTAAATTTTGAAATGTTTGCTCATATTATCACGTATAATCCTCTATGTTTGCTCGTATACCCACGTATAACCCTCTCTTCGATGAAACTATCTTGAGCGACCGCGATACAGGTTTTACCAGGCCACCTGTGAATCGCTCATGTAGAAATGATTCTCTGACAATAAATATTTAGTATTTGTATACCCTGTATACAAATTCCTAAAGAACTGATTGTCGGAACCATCAACAATAAGGAACCATCCCCTGCCTCGACTATGGGTCGTATCGCAGAGTGGCGCACAAAAAGTCACCAAATATTAGGTAGGTACTTATATTAATATTTTGATACAGGATTATCACATGAATAAATGCCTGAAGCGCCAATCAGTCTCTCTCTCTACAGACTACATATACGTGCTAATTTACATCACATTCAAACTCTATTGGGACATAGGTACGTGAGTTGATTAAATAAACTTAAATCAGAGATCCACCAGTTACCAACACAGTATTCCATAGTCCATTACCCAGTTTTCGTTTGTTTTAGGCGTATTGCCTCTTGACTAAAACATCCGATGACCGTAAAGGTTTCATCGAGCCACTATTCTGAATCCTTTGAAACTAATTTAAAATTATTAGATCATCTTTGAAGACGTGAGCTTTGCGTTTTGGAAATTAATCTTTTTTTTCAAGAGTATATTGTTCACGTGGTTATCCCATCTAGAAAGAATAGAATGCTTAGCTGGCTCCGTTTGCATCACGAATATAAGGTTTAAATCAATTGTGCCTTTTTAAAACACATTCCGTGTGGCGCCGGGTTAACAATAGCGTTAGTCCATTTCCTTCCGTCAATGTCGTAGAAGGCGACTAAGGAAATAAATTACCAGGAGACGGGCAGCAGCGTCTTCCTGACATTCCAACCCGCCTGCCAAGCGTGGCGATTATGCCAAATCCCCTCATGGTTATGAAAACCACGAAGGAGGCCTGTGGTCCTGCAGTGGGCGTCAAATGGCTGATGATGATGAAAACACATAGTAAACGGCGCGTCTAAGGTCCGTGTCCATCCAAGTTTTGGAAAAAAATCTCTGCAAGTATTTGTCTGTCCAGGCATACAAGCATTTAGTTAATACGTACCTAGGTTTAGATAGTATTTTAAAATAAAGGCTCATTGTTTTTAATTTTTTTTGCTTAAGTTAAGATAACTAGCTTTATCTTCACATATCGCACATGCGATCGGTCACATCGGTAGTAAATTTAAACCAAACTAGTTTCCGTCCGCCGACTCAAGGATATCATCCGACCATCAGGCTGTTGGTCTGCCTACTGTCCGTCCTCCTGTCCTCGGCCGCCACTCTGTTTTCCTTGGTCCACCTGCCATCTCCCCGCCTCGCCAGGTGCAACACCACTAAAAAAAAACATTTTCCTGAATCCCAAAGCTGAATCTTTTACCGAACGATTCTCAATACGTCCCCAGTACCCAGACCGCTAATGTAAACACTATTAGCGCCAGGAAGGCGCCGCGACCTGCGAATTCCTAAGCCGCTGTGTGGATACCGATCTCGGGTGCATCTCCACATGGCCTAGATGTTAATTCGATTAGGCGGATGCTTCCCTGCTTCAATCTTATTAAAGGAATAGTTCCCGTAATGGCAACATTATATAGCTATGCCCAAACAATAAGAAGGAAGATCTGGACGTCAAAAATTTAAAATTTGCTCAACCGTCGAGACAGTTGTGTGGGTGCTCAACAATCTTTTTTGTTGCAAAGTCACTCGTTCCTAGTAGAGTGCACACGAAAGGCTTAAATGTATTGTGTATGGTAAATCATGTTTTTACAAATAACGCTGTAAATATACAAGAACCCAAAATTTTTGGTAAATTTTCAAACCTTCAGAGAACACTGAAGGCAGAATTGTATAATTATATTTTGATCTAAGTATCGTTTGGTATTAACTGGCGATGTCTTCACACACATAACATGAGGTAATTTTTTGATTTTTAAAAACAAGGGCCCTTGTTACTTAACATCTTACGTTACACAACATTTCGAACCACCCGATACGAAAATCGACGGAAACGTCGGAAACCCATCAGTCAAAAAATCAGCACGTAGCCTCCGGGGACACCCATATCCTTTCGTCAAAGATTTTCCAAATATTTCTCCCAGCAACCCGAAAATTGAAAGGGCCTGTTAAATCAACGCATTTTATTGGAAACCGGGCTAATTCTTAAACGAACATGATAATCGCAGGAAGTTGTGGAGCTCGAAATTGATGATCACATGCATCTCTCCGGTGAAACATAATATCGCACGCACGGAGCACGCCGAAGAAGCAACTGAAAAAATAAATTAACCACACATTTTAACACAAAACTATGTGTACTGACAAAAAGGGTTTTTATGTTCAAATTGGGGCTAAAAGATCACCATAAAGGTCCATGAACAACGTGTTATTGAAATAACGGTAAATCTAAAGGCTATTCCTTCACTCATCGATAAATTAAACCACTTCCAAGAATCATAAGTTTAAAATTCTTAATTTTCTAATTAATTTCCTATAGATTTAAGCAGTGGTCTGGTAAGATTGTGTTACTTATGTAAGAGGCTTTACATAACATGGGCTGCCAAGGGACAGGAAGTGGTCTGCAACCGGAAGCCAACTTCGCACGCTAACTCTTGTTAGTCTCTCGTAGGAATGCCGAAAACTGCAAACGGACCATTTTTAGTGGCAATTCTTTTACGATATGAAAAATTGCCTTGTTTATATTGTTATATGTACCAAAACAATTTTAATATAGTTTGCATCCGATCCAATTGGTATCTGGTTTTAATTATATTCATCGCTATTAGAGACTAATTTAACGCACAAAGCTAACCATAATAGACCTTCTTTGAGCTTCCATAGGATCTTACAAGAAAAAATATTAACTGCCTCTAAGTTTCTACAAGATCCGGTAACAAAATTCTTGTCAACTTTTTTTGGTTCTGATTTTAATTTCTCACGGTGAAAACCAGCCAGAAAAGGTCAATTTTGCAGTAGATAGCTGTCAGGCTAAACAAAAACCTTTCGAAAATGCGCACAATTCCAGCCTTCGATCACGCGCGCTGATTATTCCTCGCCGACGGCTCTTAAAATAGACTCGTTAAAAAAGATAGACTCATTAAAATACGAGATGTTTTGTCAAGACGTTGACTTTTCATGTGCGTGAGTGGGACAATTAGTATACATTAGCTGAGGTGAAAGGCGGGCAGTGTGTTGCAGGATATCGCGTTGACAGCAGTACCTAATGAATTTTGTAATGTGCATGAGCAGCATTTTACGTGAGCACGTGGCTTATAGCAGAGAGAAAGTGAGAAAGACATACAGAGAAAGAAAAAGAGATATATAGTTAAAGAGAAAAAAACAGAGAGCGAGAAGAAAGAGAAAAGAAAGTCGAAGGTACAGAGAGAGAGAGGTAAAGTAAAAGAGAAAGAGTATGAGCTTAAACACCACGCGTGGTGGATGGGTCGGTCGAACAACAGTTTCGGACCCCGTGCCCGCCGCGGATGTGTCCATCCTTTCGGTTTCCCCGCCATATTTTCTATCCATTTTCTATTCTCTCATGTGACCTATCAACAACCTGGACTAGGACAAGGAGAAAGGAAGAAATAACATCAGTCGCTTGTAATAATAATAAATATTTACAGCGTTGGGTAATGCATATCAGATTCATTGTGTAAGTTCGTTACCCTCCCTATAGTAATATGTTCCACCCGAAGCAAATCTCACGGCTCGACAAAAACTATAAATAACCCAGTCCTAATACGAAACGGAAATTGCGATCGTTTCTAAGTGGGCTGCAGTGAACTCGACATCAAGTGGCAAACATAAAATTGCATTGTAAAATTGCTTGTTATTTTATTGGGGTAAATAAATTTCAAACTAAATAGAGAGTACATACTGTTAGTAGAGTTATTCGGATCAGTTGTACTCGTTCCCATTGGTCTGAATGTGGCTCTTAGGTTTCCGTAATTCCCGGCATTCTTTGTGGCTCCACTAAGTGGAGGGTCACTTAGTGGTCACTATCTATCTAGTATAGAAGGTTTTTTTTTGTATACAAAAGTTGACAGCAAAAGTTCTTTGAATTATTGATGTAGAATAACATTACCTTACCAAACTAGAATTCTATTTAATTATATTTGAATTGACCTTCTCATTTAATTTTCACTTTGACTTTTAAAACATCTTAGAACTTTATATCCATCACTTTTCTGGCCATCTGTGTGGGCGCGTAACAAACCAAAATTAGTAAAACTTGCTCAACTTCGTGCCCTTTAACTGTTATCCATTTGACTTTGTTTAGATACTTCGTAACATTATCGAGTAGAAACTTCGCCGTTGCATAAGTCAACAATAACTTTTATACTGTTTTGGCGACTTTCTAAATCGTTACTGCCCGGGTGAAACAAAGCTCCGATATCTCACGCACATTTCCACCGAAGATCACGCTTTCTCGAGACATGGCCGCGAAAATAGAAGTTCCGCTCAATAAAATAAAGCAAATGCTTCGTATTGCTCATCAGCTTGGTCAGGGATGGCGGACCTTGTGGGAGTATGTACCAATTTTAATTAAAAATATATCTAATATACAAAAATCTCGTGCCACAATGTTTGTTATCGAACTCCTTCAAAACGGCTTCATCGATTTTTATGAAATTTTTTGTGTAGTCGTAATAAGTCGTAGGCTAATTAATATGGCACAATAATAATAGGGGTTAAAGTATGAAATTGCCGTTTTATTGCAATAGGTTCTTTGAATTGACATAGAATCTTCATGGTTTGAGGTTTTCGAATGAAACTTTTTTCAAATGGTTTCTATGATGTTCTTTTTTTAAAAAATGTGAAACATTTGAATATCGACTTTCAATTGTTTTTTTTATTCAATTTAGACAAGAAAGATGGATACTGCGAAAATTCGAGTGATTTTTGAATACGAGTTCCGACGCGGAACTAACGCGGCAGAAACAGCCCGCAATATCAATGCTGCGTTTGGAGAGGGGTCTACTAATGAACGCACCATGCGATTTTGGTTTAAACGCTTTCGTGATGGAAATTTCGACTTAAAGAACGAGCCACGAGGAAGACCGCCCACACAGGTGAATAACGATGAATTAAGAGAGATAGTGGAAGCCGACCCTAGTCAAACTACCCAGGAATTAGCGGCATGGTTTAACGTTACCTTACCCACAATATTGACTCACTTGCGTCAAATCAATAAAATAAAAAAATACGAAAAATGGGTGCCTCATAATCACTCGAATTTTCGCAGTATCCATCTTTCTTGTCTAAATTGAATAACAAAAACAATTGAAAGTCGATATTCAAATGTTTCACATTTTTTAAAAAAAGAACATCATAGAAACCATTTGAAGAAAGTTTCATTCGAAAACCTCAAACCATGAAGATTCTTTGTCAATTCAAAGAACCTATTGCAATAAAACGGCAATTTCATACTTTAACCCCTAATATTTGCTTAATTATTACCGTGTGGTGCCGGATTAAGAATAGTGTCACTCCATTTCCTTCCGTGGATGTCGTAGAAGGCGACTAAGCAAATACATTATCAGATATTCCTGAGATTCTAACCGCATACTGCGATCGCCAACCCGCCTGCCAAGCGTGGCGATTATGGCAAAACCCTTTATGGTTACGGAAAACTATGAGGGAGGCCTATGTCCTGCAGTAAAAATGACTGCTGATGATGACTATAGTCTTTTTATTTCCTTTCATGATTTTTTTGATTTATCAAATAATATTTTGACAAGTTTACATAAATGAACTCCGTAATTAAAATAGTGGCGGCGTCCGTAAAATTTTTGACGTGCCCGAGTTCATATGTGCCAAAAGGTAATTTATTATTATTACGTGAATATTTGTGGTTCGCCATCACTGAGCTAGGTTAACACAGGCAAGTTTTTAATACAGCAGCAAAACATGACTGGGTGACTTTGGCGTATTGGGAAATAGCGCGAGTTTGTACAAGGTAAATAGGAAGGGTGAAGTTATTTAAAAAAATATATACGTTTTGATCGCATATGCAATCACTAATCAATGACAATAAATTGAATTGAAAATTGTTTTTCTTTACATTAGTCTTTTGTCTAATTCGCGTAAGAGTGAATTGAGTTGGCCAGTGACGACCATAAGAAGCTCGAACGATGTTTTATTTTATTTTTAAAGCTTCATGTTTTGATCGGTTTCCTACATAAGATAGCACTTCCAGCTATGGAACTTCTGCAGCCACTGTTTTTGGTCATGACTAAGCCTCTGTATAACATTAAATGAATAATCATCTCGAGATAAAACGAGTTTAAATACCAATTTGCGGTCAACTCTCGGCGTGACTCAGCCTGATTGAAAAAGCCTGACTCCTTCTGCTGATTTTTACTGAGAAGGATATACAGAGTGACCTCGGTTTCACCCGCAAGAATTTTGTAGGCTTTTCTGTCATGGAACTTCAATGCCTTTAGTCACCAATTCCATAGTACCCACTGTCCAATGTTATTTTATTATACTTTATTGCACACAAGACATTTAACAGAACATTACATAAGAAATAACACGTACAAAAGCGAGCTTATCCAATCTTACTTTATAAAGAAACAAATTTGTAATGAAAATAATTTTTGTTATTGTTATTATCATTATTATTCGGAAGACAATTAATGCACCGACATCGTATTGCAGCGACTACCCGTCTCACTTTTCCTTCTTTTAGAAGAAACTTTTTTGTTACCGCCAGTCTTGATAACTATTTAAAGGTGCATAGTAACTTATTTAAGTTAATATGCATCTCATAGATTTTTGACATTGGAAATGTCTCTGGAAAAGGCTCCGATTTGACGAAAAAGTGCGATCCTGTTATATCTCGGAGAGTAGTGAAGATATGATACCCTGAGAGCTGTAATGCAAAAAGCATTATTTAAGAAAGTCAAAAACGAGAAAAGTTATAACCGAAGGAGTAAAAAAATCTTATTTATTCATTTTAGCGCTCAATATTTTGGAAACGAAGAATGATATCAAAAGTTTGAGAAAAATTCCACTGGACAATTTAGTCAGCTACAATTTGAGCCTAAATCAAAGACGAGTGGGTTAAGGGTTTGCCGTGTAGCCTAACCTTTTTGAAAAAAGTCCAAAAGTCAGAACGACATTTTTCACAAGACATTTATGACTCGATTCATTTCTATTGTGCTCAATAGTCGTCTTGTCTTTTTTCTTTTTAATCTGTGGTGTGAGGCACGAAATCAGTGATTTTTTTTTAAATAATATCAAAAATTGGATTTTTTTTTCACACTTTGAATCCGAAATAGCTCCACTTTATTGTGATTTAATACTATGACTGCATGAGACAACCAGATAATAACTTCAATTAAAAAAAACCACAGCAAGCCATACATAGCTCCTTAACGTCAAAAACCACCGACAAAGCCGGCGTTAAACGTAACTTATCAGATTAAAGTATCCAGAAAGGTTTTTGTGACCTCGAGAGACATTTGGTTAGTAAGACAGGGTCAGCGACCATATAGTTCAATCGGCTTCTTTAAAATAAGCCAAGGAACTACGCGTGGAGGATTGCGCTCGGAATGTCTGACTCACAAAAGCCAATGTAAGGTGATCTTGAAATCAGTGGACCTTCACATAAAGAGTTAGAATCTAGAATCGAGTGGTAGATCTTCACATCGGAACTTATATTGGTCGTGGTACGAGCTCACTCACCTGTCATTAGTGTGACACGTCATCTAGGTGCTCAGGAGACCTCGATAAATTCACAGCGAAAGGGACTTTACAACCACACCGGTTGCTGAATCTTACTAAAACCCTCAAGGAGATTCGTGGTAAGAGAGATCTTTAAAAGACGTAGCGGAATAACGCTCTAGCATGAAATAAGAAACAAGGAAACAGAGAGTAATGTATCAATGTCGGGATGTCTCCAAACAAATTTTCTGTCGCCAAAGTTGCAGATCTTTTAATCTATGACAAACGCTGGCCGTGACGACATATATTTTAAATCTCATTTCAAATATAATACAAGCAATCAAGTGGATCACAACATTGTGCGGAACATTTGAAAAAGAAAACATAATCCAATGGAGTCTGTTTTCGCCGGATTAGTCTCACCGAAGACGAGGCCTAAGATATAATTATCTTCTAATATCTAAAAATCTAGTATCACTGTTTTTGTTATCGAACTCCTCTGAAACGACTTCACCGATTTTTGTATTTAGTAGGTCTAAGAATAGGTCTATTATTTATATACAACGTGTCCCAAAATTCAACGATAAGCGGGCACCAGACGGTGCAACTACTCTAGGAAAAAGGCTCAATTATTTATGAAGTTTAAAAAAAATCCTTCGAAAATGTACACCCCTTATGATTATATTCTTTGTTGCACTAATCCGTGCTGGGGACATTTTTAAAAACCTATTTAGTGGCTAAACATTCCACCCATGCCGGGTTTTGAACCCGCGACCTCTGGCTAACCGTGCCAGCACTCTCCCAAGTGAGCTAATGGGCAAGTGCAGGCATCAGCAAAATTTCGAACCTCTTTACAAACTTCTCTGTATTACGCACGGGCAGCGACATCTGGCTGAAGTAATTTACATCACTTGCAGCCCCCAGTACCCACTTTGCAGTTAGGTTTTTACAGCGGAACGGTATCGCCGTACTCACATGATTATATTCTTTGTAGCACTAATCCGTGCTGAGGACAATTATGACACTTTTTTAACTACCACAACCACATTTTGGTAAACATTTCAGATTTTTTTTTTGCATCGGCTACCTAAGTGGCACTGCTATTTACTACAACCCTTGAAAATTAGAGAATGCCTGCAGTTATTACACAAAATTCTATCAATATTTTTGGTAGGTCTGAGAATAGGTCGCAGGGTAATTAATATGGCAAAACAACGGTTGCCGGGTCAGCTAGTATTAGTATAAGAGAAATAAGAAATTTATTGTGTTACGAACGTCTGTACAACAAATACATACATTTCTTGGATACATTGAACTTAGTAGGTAGGCGTGTAATTGTATTATTATGTTTTCACATCGAAAACCATACTAGGCGAGCCTGTATCATGGCTTTCGACGCCTCTCATCGAGTCTTGGATACATTGCAATGTTGGGGGTATGTCGATAAAATTAGACGTGCCGAAACATACATAAAGTTTAAAAGTATAGATATAGGTAATGATTCACGACGCACAGTCATAGGTAGTTAGTTCCACACTCACCAAGTCTAAACCAAGTTGCGATTAGCTATATTGTATTATGTAACTATAATTAAGCGCTGTATTAATAAAGTACCCATTAAAATGCCCATTTTGAAAGCGCACTCAAGAGCGATCTCAGTGTTAAGAGCGCTTTAGTAACACGGCTTTAAGGATAAATATAAATAAAGCAATTCTAAGTAAACTTACCTAACTATCTAAATGTAGCTTTTTTTTTTAATATACACCCATAAACATATCCAACATAAAACAATGTTTAAAGCAAAGTTTCATCCCCCGAAGATTCACAAAGAAAACTCACATAACAATATTGAACACAGAAATTGCATTATATTACGTAAAAGCCGAATCCTCGACGTAGGCAGGTAAATCGGCTTCCATATCCGTTGCCCTGACCCACTTCTAACAATCCTCAGAAGATCCGCATATGAATAATGTAAACATTACCTATCTCAATAAATACGGTAAGAAAAGTTATGGGCAATTTGGGCAATCAACAAACATTCAATGAACCAACAGCGGGTTTTACACAAAGTCGCTCTTGGGCCTTGTGACTGAAGACCCTGTTGCAAAAAGTGGCAATTCGACTTATTGACTTATTTGTCGAATTGTCAAGCAAATATGTATCTTAATGCAAAAGGACTTGCTTAAAAATCCAACAACTACGTATTTTTTACAAATAAGTCTTATTGTCACTTTTGTGTAGCAGATGTGATGATGATGCCGTGATGCTCGTCGTTGGGGCGAAAAAGTTCTGTCCTGGCGACCGCGGACCGGACGACGCAGCGTGCGCAGGTCCCCCACCAGATGGTCTGGCTACGGTGGCGGGGAGTCGCTGGATGCGGACGGCACAAGACCGAAGCTTGGAATGATGATGATACAACAGAGCCCTAGCAAAGTAAATTTGCAATAAGTACAGTAAGTTGGTTCTTCTTACCTAACTAACAGTCTTTCACTTGGAATGCGCGATATGCACACTGGCATTACACAGGTATTGATTAAATTTTATTTATGAAACAGAAAATGTAGAAGTTCGAACGTATTATAAGTACGAAGTATTAAGTGAGAAGAATTTTGCGAGAATCCCTAACAATACGTGTTATTATTAAGTGATTATAATTTTTATTATTGAACCTAGCCATACTCTAAAAGACCATGTTCTAAAAGAACAATAATAAAAAATGAGCAGTGATAACCTTGCTCATAACATACATAAAATATAGTAAGTTGCTAATCTAAACTCTTCAGGGCTACACGGCAACCTACATTCGCGAAACCGTATCAATAGGCTAAGTTTTGAAGAACAGATTTTAAACTTGGAACAAAAAGCCGCCCAGTATAAAAAACTCCATCCGCAGAGCGGCCGCGTATTTCTCACGTGGTGCGCTGAGGGACGGCGTGTGGAGGCGTGTTTACAAATACCACTCACGCTACAGTGCCCTAGTGCCTGAAGCCTTTGCTCATAACGATTATCTTTTATGCACTTTATGGGTTAATGGGTTAATTAATTACATTAGCAATTTTTTTACAAATTTAGACACGTGCGTGCACCTCAGAGATCCATTAGTGAGAGCTGTGGAGGAACTCCCAACCCCGTGAGATTTCTCAAATGAAATCAAGCAATCAGGGTAAGACAATTTTATAACAGATAAATTGCTATACACACAGGGTTATTTCTAAAATGCACAATTCCTGAGACACCCTGGTTAGACACTCTAATAAGAGTGTCTCAGGAATTGTGCATTTTAGATAGGCTTATTTAATTTTATGAAATTCGCGCGTTACGCGCTCCACCAATGCCCAACAGCTATGCAAATCACTGCCCTACGTAGAAGAATGTTTAAGCAATGTCTATCAAACGGCGCTACTACAAAGCAGAAAGTCCGTATTTTTATTTGTGTGCTTTTGTGGCAATCTAAATACCTAAATGTTTTCTTTCTTGCTTTCTGCTAAGAACAGATTTTCTTTTTTTTGACAATTGGGAAATTGAACAAAAAAGAAATTCAAAAGTCGTAAAACAAAAGTCGTTGTTAATGACAAACTATAACCGACATATTACAGAATTACGAACTTTAGAAATAATCCTGTTTACTCAGAAAAGTTGCCATGAGATTTTCATTGACCGCAGTGAAACCCCAATGTTTGAAATAATGCAGAAGCTGCAAACCATGTCTTCAGTATGTTTAAATTAAGACACTTCGAAAAATTCCAACCAAATTTTTAAAATATCATTTCCTTCCCCTTAAAGTAAGTAAATAATGTATTCTCATACAATCTTGAAACTGTTGCGGTCAATTTGTATAAACAGTAAACATATTTTTCTTTCTGGAAGTGTCTTAATTACATTATCGATACAAAAACCGGATTTCATAATATGTTGCGTTATTAACCGACTTCAAAAAAGCAGGGGTTCTGAATTCTTCAGAATCTGTTTTTAATAACACGTATATTTATCATTCACTGCGTGAAGGAACTGGCCTGTGACCGGAGTGTGTGGTAAGTGTTAAAAAAAATTGGTGATGAATAATTTTTTGACGATGATGACGAAATCACATGATGATTAAAGGCCTCCCCCAAATTTTGCCATAGTTCTCAGTCTTGACCTTCGTCCATCCTGTCTTTTCCGCACAAATGCACCGTGTGTTTGTGACGTCATTAATGTAAGAAAGAGAATTGGAAAATAATAGAAAATAATTATGATCGGAATGAAGGGAATCGAGACGACAACGTGTGCTGCTATCATCTTTCCAATTTACAGGTGTCGATTAAAAACGTGCCTATCATATATACTTATAAGTAATCAATATTGAATTTCACATGCTCCGACATAATAAAGTTTCATGAAAGTTGACTGCACATACTGCACATCAAAGTTAGGTACTGATATTTTTCCTGACATCGCTATCAAACTTGACCATCAGAGTAACTAGAAGAGATTAGTATCATTCATGCACAATATCTAAAGGCTCTATTTATCGCTGTATTTCTCAAAAAAGTGAAGCGGAAAGTCGACCTATTGACATCGAGCTTTTTATCGGCAAAGAAAGCCTTGAGCTTACGGCACGATAAAGGCACTGAGATGGCGCCTACGCGCACGAAGCTTCGATGACACTTGCTTTAGGCTATTATCACACTATTTGCATTGTTTTTACTTAGCCTCTTATCTGTACCACTGCTGGGCAAAGGCATTCCCCAACTCGGACCAGATCTTTCTGACCTGGGGCACCTCAGACCACTCGGGCATGTATCGGTCGAGATCATCTGGCCACCGTCTCCTTGGTCTACTCCGTCTACGACGTCAGCCTTGTGGCATCCAGTCGATAGTGATATCTGTAATAATATCCATAAATCTCCTCGCTGGAAACACACTCGCTATAAATCACCAGTAAGTATAATAAGGCACGCCTACTTTTAAAGCCAGCGAAACAACTGTCACCTAAGTTCATCACATCGGATAAAAGCTAGCTAGGTATTTGATAGATATATTGCTTGCAACCACATTTGGGGCTATCAAAGTTCATTTTTTTCATTTGTAGGTACGATATGGATTCGTTCTCAACGTTGATCATTCGAAAGATCGAATGCCTCTACCTAATGATTTGGTTTAAAAACCACCCGCACTTAATCTGACTGGTTAGAATGTTGATCTAATGTTAACGTACTTTGTTATCGCCTTTTTTGCAGAATGCTAAAACACAGGCTGACAAGTTCGATCAAAGGATAAACTAATTCTCTGTAAGTGCAATTCTAGTGCATCAAAATTAGACCTTCTGTCTCTACTTAATTAGCCGTGATAATAAATGCTCTTGTTACCAACTCCGTACGCAAGAATTATTTGCTCAATGTACTTGATTCTTATATGAAGTCGTGTGTAAAGGCACGTGGCTATTGTACTGAGATAAGCATCAACGAACCTCCTAGTTCTTTCATGGACGCCGGTCAAGGGAACTGGTGTAAACTTGGCCACTCATTAGCAATCTATGCTCGCCAAACTCGCCATTTTAGTATTGAAATTGATCATGGTCTATTGGAAACTTGAACCTCCATGCGCTTATGCCCGTTTTGGACCTACCGCCCAGATTTATGATTAAGAATCTCACTGAGTAAATACCTAAGTATAAGTCTCTTCTATTTATCTAAATAGACATATTAAATGACAATGTAGATACACCACAGGCTACATCTATGGTCCTGTTTTATTTATTCGTTTTGTCTGTTGTGTATTTAGCTTTCTTTGTGTTGTTGTGCATATTATGTTACTTATCTGCTTATTTTGTTTCTGTGATGTATCTTGTTGCTATAATAAATGTCTTTCTTTCTTTCTTTCTTAAACATAACGAGACAGAACCATACTTAAGTATTTGCTTAATTAAATTCTCAATTCAATGACCAGCGGTTAAGTTTTATTTCTCAAAACATAGCGCTTAGAAAAACCAATATCGATGAGGTATCGTAATAAAATCTTGAGTGGAGACCACGATTTGGCAAAGGCAGGTTAGAATGAGTACCTTAAATACTGTTAAGGTTAGAGACTATAATACCAACGCAAGAACAGCCTGATCAAGTGCGGCCGACGAGAACGGGCTTTTTTTAGACTTGTATTGTAGTCTCTATCTTTACAAAGTACTTATGTATTATTTTACTTAATGACTCATCAAAGTTTCGACATAAATTCTAGGAAATCTTCGAAGTTGTAGGTACTTATCTAATTGTTCTTTTGGAAAAACATTACACTTGCTTGTACTTTCTGTAGGCTCGCGTTTGTATTATTTTTTCTCTCTGTAAGAGAAGGCTTGTGCCCTGAAGTCATATCTATGATATCATTTCGCATCGAAGCGGAATTAAGCGACCATTAAAAGTTTTTAAACTGGAAACTGCAACCACAGCGGCAACTGAATCTCAATGGTACTTATATCGCAAACTATATGTTCGTGGGAAATTATTTAGAAGTTTTCGTATCGAGTTGTCTACCTATATACCAGGCAGTTCCCCGCTAATCAGCTATGAAAGCTTTTGGCAGGGCAGGAACTGATACGGTGTGCCAAAATTAATGTACGGTGAGAGCCTCATTATCAATCCATTTAGCTTTATCCTATCCATTTAGGTAAGTATATAACGAGGTTCAGGTAGGTCCTGTGGGGATTAATCTTTTACTATGGGACTAATCGTGAATTCCGATGTTTCAAACTTTCGCTCCATTTCCTTCCGTGGATGTCGTAGAAGGGACTAAGGAAATCAATTACCAAGAGACGGGCTGCAGCGTCTTCCTGAGATTCCAACCACATGCTGCGATCGCCAACCCGCCTGCCAAGCGTGGTGATTATGGCAAAACCCCTCATGGTTATAAAAACCACGAAGGAGGCCTATGTCCTGCAGTGGGCGTCAAATGGCTGATGATGATGATGATGAAACTTTCGCTATATAAATGACTATTACATTACATAAACTCACTCGTGTATCCCGAAGGGGTAGGCAGAGACCAGGTATTGTAACTTGCTACTATTAGTTCGATCTCACACAAAAAGCTTTTCACTTTCGACTTATTTCAGAATGCTAAAACATCATCACCACATCATCCGCTCAGTCGATTGAGCACACGTGGGCACTAAAATTTGTTCTATCATCATGCGAGTGGAAAGCATGACACTGACAAATCGACAGCGCTGGTTTTTCTCCAAAAGGCTGTTTATCGTTCACTTTTCAGAGCATTTAATGGATCTTAATCCATTGTATTACAGGTGATATTTCATTGTAAAAACGGCACACGATAAGGTTGCCAATGAGTTGAGTGTTGCCCTTGGCAGACAAAACAAACATGCATTAATTCTTAAAAGCCTCGATAAGATATCGAGAAAAATTGCATTCATATTGCTACACACTGCAAAGCCACCCACTTTAGTCTTTCAATTTATACTCATACACAATACCTCTATAACTATGATAAAGGTTGACAACATAGACAAGTGGGAACAACCGCACATTACATAGTAGAGTTGTTTCATATCTATGTTTTATGGTCCTTCAATTTATGGTAAGTACCCTAACTTGCACCATGCAATAAAGTTGAAAGAGTTTATAAGTATCATAGAGCAAACAAAAAAAAGATACGATACGTGCGAGACTTTCTTTGGCCATGTTCTTGAATAGTTCAGCGGACCCAAAAATTAGTGTCTAACCACACCAAGACACGTGACCGCAGATCGGCGGTTAATTTTACGTCCCTACGTATTCGGTTGACAAGACACACCAATACAAAAATTACTCACGACGTAATTTACGCTTCTCCCAATGGACTTAGTACCGTGTATCGATATACTTACTGGTGGTATGTCGTAACGAAACTATCCCGATAATATTGATAATTTCAATTTAAGGGGCTCCAGGCAGTAACACTAGCGCCACCGAGGAAAAAAAATCATATTTTATCTTTTTTCACAGATCAAATTTGCAAAATGTGTCTGTACAATCTCTCAATCATGTTAATAGTGAATTTTAAAACATATAGCCGTGAACCTAAGCAAAAAAACCTATGACTAGATAGCATTAACGCCAAAAACGGCTGTTTTTTGGCATTAGATCTATCTAGTCCCAGGTTCGTGATCCTAGGTCAGGGATGGCAAACCTTTATTGGAATACGTGCCATTTTTTAGTAAAAATAAAAAATAATGGGCCGATGATGTGCCAAATGTAAATGTTATTAAAAATTTTTATGTTTTTTATGAATGATCTTGCATTATTATGCTGTGTTGCTTCTTACAGAAAATGCATTGAATGCGTTGTTATCGAACATAGCCCGACCGAGTTTCGGCTGTAGGTACGCGACGTAATTTCGACAAATGCGTTACATCTTATTCAAATAGCATATCTTCGACACAATCTGATTAGACACTTATCGACTATTCTGTTCCAGCGAACGACGAGAATAGACCTACCTATGGGGTACCCGGCAGTGCGGCTTGCCCTAGGCGATTTAGGATAACCTAATCTGTAAAAGGATGCTAAAATGACTGGCTTATTTGTCTCACTTACTACATTACTCTGCAAACGCATAGTCGTCCTCGAAATATTCCGTTGTAAAACGCATTGTAAAAACGTACCGCATCTTTTTCCTTTTACTTTGGTCTTGGTTCAAACATACATTATTTGTACTAAGTGTCGACTCATGGGCCATCTCAGCACTAAGTACTGAAACTAGGTAGCTGGTGAGTTTGTGAGGTCTTCCAAGCACAAATTATCATTTAAACATGCATTTATTTCCAGCGATCAATTAGTGCCATACGTATCAACCCTATCACTATGACTCTTACCGTATGTGGAGTAAGTGCTGGTAATGAAAAGACACCTCCTGTGTCACTGGCTGTAGATCCTAAACTTCCGAGCACCAGGCGTGATGGAAGAAAGTTTGCTCGTGACAGTTTATGAGACGTCGTCACGCGTCGTGATGAACCGATGACGCGACAGACTCGGCACTCTACACACGACCACGGCGGGATACGAACAGAAAAACACCTTGAGTTGAGTGTCGCAATTATAACTCTCGTAATTCTTAATTTTAGTTTCAGTACAGACTTATGTCTACGCGGGTAAAGTCTCAAAGCCGTACTGTGGGCCCATTTCGTTGAACTACAATTCATGGTGTACTATTATTATTTACCGATTAACTGACAGATTAACAAGTGGTAAGGCGTTTTACTAAACGGCTACGTAATATACCTAAATAGAATTGCCATAATAAACAATGTTTTGTAGTTTTAAGAAACGCTGCCAACCGTCACTAAAAAGTACGGTATTTAACACGATCAACAATAAATGAGAAATATCATATGCTCGACTAAAACAAAATTTACAAAATATCCCGGAAAATATATCTCTTTTAATAAAAAACTTACAAAGACGGGTAAGTTACACCATTTATAACTCAAGAACGGGTGGATCGACTTTTATGATATTTGATTTGTTGGATTTGTGTTCGCCCCGAATACCTTTAAATCATGGGAAAATTCACCAAAAAATTTATTGATTCTGAGGCGGTACGAAGTGTGCCGGGCCACCTAGTGTGATAATAAAAGTAGTCATATCAACTCGACTCATCTTAATCAACTCACGAAGAACTTATTTTTAGTCTAAAACTGCGCAGCGGCAGTTAAATTCTGTTCAATTACGTACCTTTATAGGTGTTTAAAAGATCGACGTCGCGATAGGTCAGGGATAACCTGCGCAGCTCCGGTGATGCTAATAAAACCTCTACATTGCTGCCAGCAGTTCCAAACGAGATTAACAACTTACCTAATTAACGTGGAGTCCATCACAATAAGTAATCAATCCCCTGAGATTCCACATGATCCTTCCGAAAAAAAACGATACCGGACCTTCTATTCTCTCTTTTCTGTGTGAGCAGTGAATACTGCTTTCTACCGCCAGCCGATGGAGTTATAACAATAACAATCGCAGAGACATTCGCGTAATCTTGAGCAATGGCAATCGTTCTTTTATTTCGCCTTTCATTTGGGTCGCTGGCTAATCGAAAAGATCCGATGCTCCTCCATCAACTGCACTGCACTCAACCAGACCCTCAACTCTCGACGCTAATTTACGTCAATATTGAGTGCTTTTCAGTTTCCGATACACTCTTCTCAACAATAATATATTATATATATATAATAATTTGGTTATTTTGAAACCAAAAAGTACATCAAAAATGACAACAATCGTTCGGTGCTAATCTATTGCACAATAGTCTTGTCGTTGCATCCTATCTCCTAAACTAGGCGAAAAAGCCTGAATCTTAGGAGAAGGTGAAATTAAATTGAAACCTTTGAAATTGCAAATTGTCCTCTTGTAGAACTTTATTATGACTTGTATAGTCTATACTCCGTTCCATGAGTTGCACTCATAGCGAACAAATACATGCATCTCATTGGTGAATGCACACGGCTAAAGATAAGCGAAACAATAAACGAAGACGGTCCGCTTCATCCAACTATGCATTATTAATTTTATTTTTTATAAAAACATCTTTTTCGTAGAAAATCAGTTTTAGTGATCGAGTGATAATTATTATTTCTTATTTCTAACTTATTTACAATCATGACTAATAAAAAGTAAAAAACTTGGTAATCGCCCTCGGAATCTGACTGACTGTACTGACTGTACGGCAGGAAGACGCTGAAGCCGCTTTCAACCGGTCTTTTTGGAAATCCATGGAGTAGGCCTATTTTTAGCAGTGGACTTCTTGCGGCTGAATGATGATGATGATGCTGAAGTGAACCGACATTAATTATGAACGATTCCATCATGTTTTCTGCATTTCGATCAGAACGATCAAATCCGGGCTCAACTTTTTTAATAACATGCCTAACGCAAGCAGATAATCTGCCCGAATCAATTTTTTATCGCATTTTTAGCAGATTGTGAACTTCGTGTACCTTGAAAGTCGTATTTTGCAAACCCACCTTGCCTTCGACTTGAGTGTAAATAAGCTTAGGTACTTCAAAATTTTCAATATTTTTAATAATACGCGGAGTAACACCCACATCCGATCACTGCGAGAGCTATGAACGTACTGAGAATAATGCGCCAATTGCGCCATATAAAACGATCTTAAGAAGTGCAGTGGCTATTGAAGGTCACGCGCATTGACCAATGGGCGCACATGGACGATATTCTTTGGGAGTTCGTTTCGTGGAATAGAGTATAGTGTATATGTATAACCTGTTACCGACATCGTCACCATTAAAATGCACAGTCACATTAATATCCTGAAACACGTCGATAGAGATTTACAACAAACTTTTGTTTCATGAATTTTGAGATTTTCTATTTCTTAGCAACCTAACTTGCTAATGGTAAAGGAAAACATTCTCAAAGTAACGTTTCGGAAACGTGGAAAAGTTTTCAAAGTGAAACATCATTGTTTCCCTAGTAACAAGTAGAGTGCCTACTACGATATTTCACTGAAACATGCAAAATAGAAATAGGTTAGCGTTAGGGTACAGTCGACAGCTGATATTTATTTGTAATCCGTTGCAAAGTCGTCCGTATCAAAACTAAGTAGAGTTACCATTATAAAATATAACGTTATACTCGGTAGATTTTTGTTTTACTGTAAAAAAGTAGACTCGCATGACCGAAGACCTTATTGCATCAAAGAAATTGTATTTAGTTACTCATAAAAGAGAAGTATTTAAAAAACACTAACGTAGCTCACAAACTTTATTTGAAAGTAAAATGGGAGTACAGTCGACAGCTGATATTTATTTATAATCCGTTGCAAAGTCGTCCGTATCATAACTAAGTAGAGTTACCATTATAAAATATAACGTTATACTCGGTAGATTTTTGTTTTACTGTAAAAAAGTAGACTCGCATGACCGAAAACCTTATTGCATCAAAGAAATTGTATTTAGTTACTCATAAAAGAGAAGTATTTAAAAAACACTAACGTAGCTCACAAATTTTTATTTGAAAGTAAAATGGGATTATTAGTTTTTTACGTATTAGCAATACTTGGATAGTATTGCTAATACGTAGTTGCATACTAAAAAGATATGCTAAGTGTATAAGTGTACACAACTAAAGGGTGAAAAATAAAATAAAATTTGATAAAATTTAATTGAATCTTATTCATTCTCACTACTTATGGAACCACCCGAGTAATAAACTGATTGAAATTTTGTCAACATAACCTCAAAATTTGTTTTTAATTTTATATTCTTCCCAGGGGGACTTCCCTACTCTCCCCTCACCCCCTTCCCCTCCAATCCTTTACTAAACGGATGATATTGAAAATTCCAACCCATAGAGTACGTCAACAAATGTTATGGGTTGTGATGGCTTACGACCCCAGCACATGTCAGTGACAGTATTTTTTTGCATCAAATTAAAAAATAGGCTTTAAGATAAGAAATAATTTGTAATTCTTTTTTTGGTTATGCAACGAAGTGTTCTCTATATATCTATGTATATATTTCTTATGTGAGTTCAGTAATAATTTTTTACCACATTGTCCGATTTGATTGATTATTCAGTACCTCTGTAGTCATACAAATTCTGTCAATTATATCCGTTGACGAGATCCATAAGAAAATCATTAAACTCTTCAATTGGCAAAGGCAATTCAATTTACGGCATTACGGGCACAACCATACCGCGATAAAGAATACCATCAGCGACATCTAGTGTCAAAAGTACCGAACTATAGTTAATGTTTACTTCGTATTTTGAAGGCGTTTTTTTTTGTCTCATCGACTTGTCCTACGAACCATAAATTTTGTCGCTGTGTCGCTTACTGTACATAGTTCAGATGCTCTTATTGAAAGTAACAAGGTAAAGATAATCTGATCACAAGCCGAGAGCCATATGTTTTGTTCACTTGAGTCACAGACATTCGAGGTAAGTAAGCAAGTACATGCGTTCAGGTATACCTGCGTTTGTTTGTCCATGCCAGAGGCCTAATTATGCTGATCAAATCCAGAAGGGTTCTTAAAGCCCAGCTGTTAAATTCCATACTAAATGCAAACGTCAAGATTCCGACAGGAATCGGCTCGCACAATTTAGGAGCCGGTTACCTTATCACAGGGTAGGTAAACGCTAAACGCTAAACGTTTTTTATTCTATTCTATATTCTGAAGCTCTTGAATCTCCTCGTAACATCGAAAACTCAATTCCTAATAGGTAAAATACCACGCAGACCATGGGACATGTTTGGGGCATAGTTTTGGATGGAAGATAGTTCAATTAACCGCTAAATTACTAAATCCAGTCTAATGTTATGTGAGCACTTGAGGATGTTACTAATTCTTTCTTTTCAATACATGCCCAATGAAAACCAAGTCTTCATTTTTATAATCCGTTTTTACCCGACTAATCCGTTTATACCCAATGAAAACCAAGTCTTCGTTTTTACCGACGAAAACAAAAGAGGCTTAAGTTATTCGTGCATGTAAACGCAAGTATGGTTATTTGTTTACACTTCTTTTTGAACACCTAGAAGCCAAACAGTTCGACCGAGTTTGACAAATGAGACATTAAATAAAAAAGGTCTCGACGACGGGCCAGGGAAAAAACGCCAGCAATTCCTATTACCCGACAGCGGCGAAGCTCAATAGGAGGGTAATTTTGTTTTAATCAATCGGCCCGCATTCGTCCACAGCTGGACATGGGCCGCTCAATCAATCAATCGGCCCGCATTCGTCCACTGCTGGACACGGGGCGCTCAATCAATCAATCAGCCCGCATTCGTCCACTGCTGGACACGGGCCGCTCAATCAATCAATCGGCCCGCATTCGTCCACTGCTGGACACGGGCCGCTCAATCATTCAATCGGCCCGCATTCGTCCACTGCTGGACATGGGCCGCTCAATCAATCAATCGGCCAGCATTCGTCCACTCGTCCGAAGTCAATGTAGTCACGTGGTACAAAAACGCGCCATACAAATTGGGTTCTAAATATGACCTCACAACTTGAAGATAATGCCTTATAAGCAGTGATCGGAGTAGGTATATTGGTTTTTCGTACTTGCATCATGATATCGTAACATGGACATGCCATTTTTCTCAATGTCTTAAACGTCATCGCCATTGTCATCATTACCATCTGTTTTTTTGTAAATGGTAATGATGAAATGTAAACGATAATTATGTAATGTGTGTTTTATGAGCAATAAGCGTATATCTAAAACTATGATATACCTACAATTATTGCAATTTTTTGCAATGCATGCGCAATATCTGAGAAGTCTTAATTAGAGATAAATGTATTCTGTCTTATTGTATTGTATTGTATTCATTTATTTCAGGCAATGCCCATATAGTATTAGTAACAATCGTGACTTATGCTATGTTAGTAATAATATTCGTATGTACACATTAAATCAAATCGAATCGATTCAAACCAAATCATATCAATTCAACTAAATTAAATCAAATCAAACTAAATTAAGTCAGATTAAATCACATCAAATCAAATCCAATTAAAGAAAATCAAAATAAATCAAATTAAATTGAATCAAATCAAATCAAGCCAAATGTACACCTACAAACTCTCATCATCTTTCAGTCCCGTCCATCCAAAGGTTGTCTGAAAAAGATCGCTTCAAGCGATAAGAACGCCGATCGTATCTATCCCTATCTCTGTAAATTACTGGTGTACCATAGAGTTATCTATTTATTTAGAGTTTGTGTTTTACAACTTTTGCAGCAAATGGTAATGATGAGATGTGTGTTTTACTTATATAAATTCTGTCTAAATCTGATATTTTCATTTAGTGAAATTGTGTTCAACTCGTGGTAGTCGACGATAATAATATAATAAAAAAATTGCAATAATTGTAGGTATATCATAGTTTTAGATATACGCTTATTGCTCATAAAACACACATTACATAATTATCGTTTACATTTCATCATTACCATTTACAAAAAAACAGATGGTAATGATGACAATGGCGATGACGTTTAAGACATTGAGAAAAATGGCATGTCCATGTTACGATATCATGATGCAAGTACGAAAAACCAATATACCTACTCCGATCACTGCTTATAAGTTATGAAGCGTTTATCAATCTTCGAGTTATCTCGTAAAATAATGTTTTAAGCATCTACGCCCCTATTAGATAACTTATAGAATTCAACGAAAAAAACTAAATCTTATAGGTGGAATCTTATCTGTGACACCCGAAAAAAATATTTTAGGGTTTTATTTTTTCTACGTTTTTTTGGTACAAAACATTCACAAGGTGACTAAAGCCTTATTAAAACAACCGGCCAAGTGCGTGTCGGGCCACGCGCAGTATAGGCTTCCGTAGAAATAGGGGGTTTTATCTGCTTTACAAACTAACATCTTCATAAAAAAAATTTCAATGGATTTTGTACGATGTTTTCCTTTTATGAGTTGTTCGCCTATTACTCGTTAACTTGTAAAGCCTACATAGCCCTGACAGTTTTCCTTTTGAGTTCATGGTATGTGCTTACTACCTTGAATTTTTTCAGGAGGGGGGAGGACGCCCTACTCGGCAAATTGCGATTTAAAACTTCATATTTCGGAAACGGAACCCTAAATCAAAAAAATATCTTCCTACACCCACAATATTTTTAAACGCCCAATCCAAAGATACCCCACACTATGGTGTAGGCGAGAAAAAAAATGTATGTCTATGCCAAATTTCAGCCTTCTCGTACTAATCGTCTCTGAGCTAGGTAGCGGACAGACTGACGGATGCACATGGCGGAACTATAAGGGTTCCTTGTCGAAAACGTTTAGAGTTTAATGGAAAAACTATAATCTAATAAGTTTTATATTATGGTAACTTGATTTCGCATTTTTTCTTAAAACCCAAAAATATATTTATATGTTTTTTTTTGTGAGTTTTTCTTGTTCTCTGTGTAGGTATAAATACGATCTCACTGTAATTTAAGTTTGAGGCAAGTGCCCCATTTTCAATTGCTTAATAATACCATGTCTCTGGCGCCAAATAATATTATAATAATAATAACTTCCACACAAGACAATCATTTTATAATCTAATTTATTATCTTTATAATTTTATCACATAACTGACAACGCATTTGCATTGGTTGGCTTTAGTTTTTAGTACCGGACAGCCTCGTCTCCTATTAAAAACCAAAGCCAACCAATCAAACCAGTTCGAATAAATATTTCAAATTTTTAAACGTATTTGTAATTTTACGCTTCAGAACCAACGAAAGCGGGAACTCCAACTAGTGTTTATTTTTGCTAGTTAGTATGCTCGCACACACAATGTTTAGTAGTTGGTAGGGCTGAAACCCCAAATATGTTTGTTTGGGGTTTTAGTCTTACTCAACCAACGACTGCTTGGTTTTAATTACTAAACGACATGCCGCAATTAATTTTTCAAAATATGACTAACAATAAACAAATATCGAGGTTTGCAAAACGTGTAAAAGAAAGGAATTAGAGAGTAGATAGATAGAGTAGAGAGAGGCCTGTTTCATAGAACTACAATTCATTGTTTACTATGCCAATTCGATGCACATTGCAAAGTCGACTAACCCACAGAGTAACAAGTAGACCTACGCAATATAACTTGAATTGTGATAACAAAGTACGAATTGTAGTTTTATGAAACTCGGCCCTGATAAAGCTAAGAACCATTCCGATTTAATTAGCTTCCTGTCAAAAAATCCGTTCGGTTGCCATAGTAACATAGACACCTTCAAACTTATACCACCCCTCTTTTTTCAAAGCCTAGCCTCTTAAAACTACAGCGTGATTTTGAAATCGTTAGCCATGTTCTGATTTTCAGTAATTGCCATCGGTAACTCATAATTGAAGTACTCATGTACGGTACAGAGCATCTGGTCCAGATGTTCTGTATCGAATTTCATAAAACTGCAATTCATAGTTTATTGCAATAAAAATAATAACTTTCACACAATACAACCACTTGACCTGGTCCCAAACTATGATACCCTGTACAATGTACGGCGGTCCCTAGTGAGAATCGAACCCACGACCTCTGTTTTGATTATGACAATTCGTGGTACATTGCGTAGTAGAGTCTACTTATTAATCAATGCGTTAATCGACTTTGCAATGTACATCGAATTGTCATAGTACACCATGAATTAGTACTTCTTGAAACAGGCCCTGAATTTTTTTTTTCTATATTTCGGTTTGTTTCCATAGTAGGTACAAGCGGAATAACCCCCGATTATTTTCACCGGACCTCTCTGAAACACCTGCTTAGTCACAATTTGACAAGTAATTTGCCTGATAAAATTTTCATGAAAGCTCTTTCTGATCGGCTGTACCAGTACCGTGCAATTAATTGTGAAAACAGCCGGTCAGTGTATTTACCCTCAGTCTGTTTGTGGACCAAAGTTTCCAGGCTTGTTCAGTTTTTGTGAGTTCGGATGTTGCTTGCATTTCGCTGAATCCAGGATTGAGGATCGTAGAAAAATTAAAAAGTATGTTGCATGCAACTTTCATTGTTACGGTCGTAATTTTGAACACGTTTTAGAACAAAACTTTTTTACTGATTTAGAACGAAACCCGTTGAATAAATAGTTATTTAGACATCTTAATGAATGAGACATCTTTAGACATCTTAATTGAACATTGATACCAGCAGGCTAGCAAGCAATTCAAAAAGGGACCCATATGTTCATGTCACGTATGTAACCAGTACAACTCCACGAAATGTTTGGTACAGCAGAAAAAAATACATACTTATATCGGATGTCAATTTACCAACGCTCTTCCCAAACTCCACGTCACTAGATAATTACCTACAGGCGACAGTACATTAACCATTACATACGTACACTCTAATCAATTACGTTAAAGACGACTTTGCAACAAAAATGTAACGGTTGACCTGCTGTTGACTGTACTTATTTAAAAGGAACTATGCCTGGGAAATCCACGGCTTGTGCAGGATATATTGAGGTTCAAAGTCGCACTGTTACGCCATATTTTTGCAGAAATGCATCAATATCGTAGACCGTAAATGCTATATTGAACCTTTCTTTACAAGGAACCTTGATGAAATTTTTATAATTTAATAACTTAAGCAAATTAATTGATCTCACAGCAAAATCATGTTCCTGTGACTGTGATGTCTTGGCCTAGTTAACTGGTTGTATCTCAAAAACTACTTATGAATTCTGCACCCCAAATGCAACAATTAGACCATTAAATAAGACATCAAGGAAAATTTGCCTCATCGCTGAAAATAATTTTCTGCTTCTGAAAAAACATTCAACGAAAGAGTGCAAGCTAAGCTGCGAAGGTCAATTAAGGGACTACCGGGAGTAACACTAGCGCCATCGCCACCGAGGAAAAAAATCATATCTTTTTATACAGATGAAATTTGCAAAAAGCGTCAGTACAATCTCTCAAACATGTTAATAGTGATTTTTAGGACCCATGGCCGTGATCCTAAGGCAAAAAACCTAGGACTAAATAGCATTAACGCCAGAAACGGCCGTTTTTGGCATAAATGCTATCCAGTCCTAGGTTCGTGATCCTAGGTTCTTTGTCGTGGGTCCTAAAAATCACTGTTAACGTGATTCATAGATTGTACAGACACTTTTGCAAATACGATCTGTAAAAAAAGATATGATTTTGTTTCACTGGTTATTTCACAGTTAGCTCACTGGATTCCCTTAACCCATTAGGCTATGGTTAGGAAAACCTTGAGGGAGGCCTATGTCCTGCAGTGGGCGTCAAATCGCTGATGATGATAATGATGATGATTAAGCTACGCCGTAAGAGGCCAATCAATAGTTAGGTATTTACGTAAGTACGATTTTAACCCCCTTCTCAGACATAGTACCACAATTAACTAGTCTTACATAAATATTATGTAGTAGTTTTCAATTAAGGGTTACCACATAAATAAAATATAATAGAAGGACACATAAGATTTATTGGCCTCTAGGTAGCCTATAAAATTGTCTTAAAATTAAACAGTAAAAATAAAGCAATAAAAGTTGTACGATTGTCAAAAAGCACAAGTTAAAAATATCGACACACTGTTACGAGTCTAGCTACAGTGGACATAATTTAGGTAATTCTGTAAATTCATTATAGATTATGTAGTATATCAATTAAAATTAATTATTTCCTTTTACGTTACATTGCATTCTATAGTGGAAGTACTAAAGAATCTTCAAGATATACGAGACTCTATAATTTAACTATCTCTCAAAGAGAAAACATTGAAATGAAACAGGAATAAATATTTCTCTTTTCCTAATTAGTGTAACGAGAATAGCGATACTGAGAGATTTTGCATTCATAAACTATTGACATTGTCTTTATCCACAATTTTTACAACGCCTTTCTAATTATGGAAGAGCGGTGTCAACTGTTACAGGTATTTTTATAATTAGTCGTAGATATCGTCAATGTACGTATTTTAAGACATAGTTGGTAACGAAATAACGTGTTTTGTATTTGTAAATCAAGAAGGAGAGCATGGTATTGATCCAGGGCAAGCTTACTCTATTTAACAATGTATCCCAGTCACTACAGCTTCTTAGTGGTCACTTCAGCTTCGTAGTATCGTTAAGTTTCCACTAGTCACTATATATGCCAGATACATCTACACAATCATCTGTCATTTGCGAAAGGTTTAACTACCTATAAAACTCTCCATCGTCGGTTACCTGGAAGAAATTACTATAAGCAATAAGGCCGCCAATTGTACTGCTTTTTTGTAAACATTTCATGTTTTTCTTTTTCCTGGTACAATAAAGAATATTCTTATCTTATCTTAGGTTTTACAAATATATAAGTAATCTCAGGTATTAATAATCTTAGCCAATAATAATCTCGGGCCCAAAAGCAAAAGACGGATTAAGCTAGGTATTTTCTTTGAGAAAAATAAAACCTTTATTGCTGCTTGGAATATGAAAATAGCCTCAAAGAATCGTTTAAATTTAGTACTCCCGCTGGAAATAATAAAGCAAGATGATAGTAATGAAACCCATTTTACGTTGCTTTATATTGTACTATTACCCTGATATTACTCTGAAAAAAAGTATTGTGTCAGTTTAGGAAAGAACCTGAAGTTAATGTTAAAGTTTTAAATTTAGTTTATTTTACCTATATTTTAATGTGTAGTTTTTAAGTTTTGTTTTTATGCCTAAACGAACGTGTGCGTATGTTTTGGGAGGCAGTCAAGCTCC
The DNA here is from genome assembly GCA_963969515.1 of Yponomeuta evonymella. NCBI lineage: Eukaryota > Metazoa > Arthropoda > Insecta > Lepidoptera > Yponomeutidae > Yponomeuta > Yponomeuta evonymella. The sequence goes on from OZ018354.1 coordinate 7,111,421, forward strand.
GAACCATAAACATGTAATTTTATATTTTCTCCTGATTGTCACCTGTTGTACTTACTTAATAAATAAAATAAAATAAAATAAATGATGTCACCTTACGTATTCAAAAGGGAAGTGATTCAATCGGTATCAGGCATGCCTGCATCATACCTATTGTCTAAATCTCTCTCTTCGAAGAACACGTTATCTTTAATTGAAAGATTAATTCTGAGATGTTTTTGCAGCGAGTAATCACCTATAGATCAATATTTATGCGCAATTCAAATCTGTACCCAAAAACTAGTTTGCACGTAACTTCATAACGAAAGAATGTCATCACCTGTAGAGAGGTCACCATCGGTATTGATCAGCATTGTCGCTTGAGCTCTGCTAATGGTTTGCATAGATCCTTATTGAAGCCGTATCTGAGCTGTTAAGGGTATTAGGATAGGACGTACTGTGAATTTATGGAAGAAATAACAGTACATAATTATTTCTTAAACTCCACCCCTACACTTTGGGCTTAGTCCGAGGGTACAGGACCTCATTATGAGCTACAGAATAAATAATAAGGTGGCATGTTGAGGCGCGGCGATTACGGAGCCGGTAACTATGGCGTTTGGCTTCCAGCATTGTTTACCACAATTGTTTACCAGATTTGTACTTTATATAAAAAGTTTTAAAAAGTGCCAATGAAAACCAATGCACCAATGTTTACAATTTCGTGAGAGAAGCATAAAAAAACTTAATTAACGAGATTACTCTGACGTGGACAGAACTACCGTCAATGGACTCACTCGTCATATGGACACACACCAGGGCCCAGATTATTATAATGCACTATAGTACCTACCTGCTATAGAGAGAATAGCTTTTTCTTCTGAACTGAGTTTAATGCAGCTTCCTTTTTTCTTTTAAACGACATGTATCCGGTTATCAATCGCCACTGACTTATTAATGAACCACTTCTTATAGCCTACCATAAAGCGAACATGCATGGCTGCAGGCTCGATCGAAATGCCAAAAAAGAGGCATATCAAATTGTGCTAATTCAAACTGAATTCGAATCGATTGATTACTTATACAGTCGGCTCCCGGTCTAGTAGCGAGTCGACCGACAAAAGCCAGTGAGGCGCGCATGTATCAAGAACTCGACTCGAATCCACGCCAAGTCATTCGTCTGCTGACCCTCACCCGAGAGCCACGCGCGCCGGTTTTTCGCTGACTCGGAACTTTACTCGATCACTCGCTCCTACCGACCGTTTGTTTGGAGAGCCCACTCGCGAATGAATTGTGAATTGTTTTATTTAAACTTTCGATAAGTGCTGTACTTTCTTTTCGGTTCTGCTACTGGCCAAGGACAGTTTTGCACTTTTGTGTTATCATTGTGTTTATTTTGTTTGTGACCGCACATTGGAGGTGTTTTGTTCTTTTATTTTCACGTCAGCTGTGTGTTCACGGTAAGTACGATTTAATTTTGATTTATTGTGCTTCTGTTGTGCTGTCTGAGCTCGCTGATTTATTTGACAGGAGTTGGCTGAACGTAGCCTGCACATTGCAATACAATTATCATGAAGGTCGTATTTTTGCCGCATACAACTTCTTATCTGTACCAATTTACTGCGGGGTCAAAACCGGTCACTCATCGTTAACTAATATTAATTGCTAATTGAAAATCGTTTAAGTGTCATGTTATATTTATTATTGTACAACGATGCACCGTAAAATAAATGACCATGTTACATTATTATTAAATGACTGCGCTCTCTCTGCAATATAAATTTGATGATCCTTAAAAGTTAAGACACGACGCTTTCTGTTGGCTGAAGTATTTGTAATTTTTCCTATTTATTACAAAGCATAAAATAAAATGTAGCCTAACTAGCTACATTAAGGACGGCTCAATTAGTAAAATGGATGATGCCACCGGACAAAAGAACTTAGGTAGATACTCAATTGCATTATGGGGATTACCACAGCGACCAGTATGGTTGCATAATTTGAAGAAGGCACCAACTGCTATAAGCTTATATAGATCATGCAGTCATTACATCTACTCACTCTAATTATAATTTTGCAATACATGTTCTTTTCGATTTTCCTGAATTAAGAAACCTTTTACCACTGTGCCAATTTTTTCTCGACTTCATAAATCTTTGAAGACGATATTTTTCCACTGATAAATTGGCACTTGATTTCTAACAATTAATATAATGATTGTTTGAATAGTTTAGTTATTCAATCAACTTATCATTATTTAAACATTACAGTTAACGACGACACTTTTATGTACCTAGGGGATATATTTGGTTGTGTTTGATAATACAATCTGCGTTCTTATTTACTAGCCCTTAAAACCGCACATTCTTACCACTGTGTGGTTACTATGAGATCCGGATCAGGAGTGTGCGGTACGTTTTCTTTCGACTTGACTATAATAAAGTTAATCTCTTTTGAAATAGGTACCTACGATTCCTAATCACTGCATTTCTTTAACTACCTATTCATATTTATTTATAAGTGCCCACAACACAATTGACCCGAAAAGCAAAGGTTGCTGAACTAATTTCATCAGTACGGATGTTATTATTGCGTCCAAGGATGTTATGAGATGCAGAATTAAATATTTGCAACAGGTACACTGAGCACCTATTAAGATCCGTTAGATTTTGCTTTTGATTTACATTGTCCAGGGGGAGAATCTTAAAAGACACACGCAACATTTTTTTTTAATAAAAAAAACTTAAAACAAAACACTCACAAAAAATAAGAATTCTGCATTTTTTATGGATCTCATCAACAGATCTTGACCGAATAACCGTGGTTGAGAATTTTCACAAATCCTAATAAATATAAGAACAAAAAACTCTGGCAGTTCAATAATTTTCATTTCATCATCATCATCATCAGCCGTTTGACGTCCACTACAGGACATAGGCCTCCTTCATGGTTTTCCCTAACCATGAAGGGCTTTGCCATAATCGCCACGCTTGGCAGGCGGGTTGGCGATCGCAGTATGCGGTTGGAATCTCAGGAAGATGCTGCTGCCCGTCTCCTGGTAATTTATTTCCTTAGTCGCCTTCTACGACATCCACGGAAGGAAATGGAGCGACGCTATTCTTAATCCGGCGCCACACGGAATATTCACACGTTTTCCACACATCCACACATTTTCATTTATTACTAGAGAAAGGCATCCCTCAGGCACGCCACAGAGATGAGCTGGCCTTAGGAAGGTCTTGATTTTTAAATACTTTCGAAGTTAGACACTACGTACCGTAAGGCAAAAAACCTATTCCCGTGTCGTGCCCGTCAGCCGCAAGTGGCCGGGCTTTTTTGTGCTAATACGTATTGTAATCTCTAACCTTAAAAGTATTTATAGTTTATTTCAGTTTGCACCTATAGCTAGGCCTGCTCGTCGCTGGCCCGTTTTAATGTAGATATGTAATTATGTGAAGTTTTTGTATCGCCTGGTGACTACTCACCATAATAATACATGGAATAATAATTCCATAATAATACAACTGAAATCGTGGACCAAATAGTTTGTATTGCAGGGCATCTTCAAGTCCACAAGGATTCAAAACAGTGTTACGTTGCTAGACCGATGCCGAATCCAAAGTTTTTCGTACCCAAAGTTACCTACCGAGGACAAATATTGCTTCTAGCTTCATAAGTAATTGTGACGTTCATGCGGCGCCAAATAACCCGTGCGTTCTCTCTAAGCGTTTTCCTTCACATTTACAGAATTATATTGATACTATATACATTTAGATATACTCAAAATGACATGTAGCGATGTTGTGTGTGCATGCTTTAGACCATAACTTAGTACTCATGGCATATTATTACTTTTATATCGGGTAATGGTTGTGATCTGTTTTGTACACCAAATAAAATAAAACAAAATAAACATATGTAAATCTATGGGCCTCATAAGAAGGCTCAAGGTCGCCCAACGAGCAACGGAGAGAGCTATGTTAGGAGTTTTACTGCGTGATCGAATCAAGAATGAGAAGATCCGCAGAAGAACCCAAGTTACTGATATAACTCGAAGAATTGCTCAGTTAAAGTGGCAGTGGGCGGGGCACATAGCTCGGAGAACTGATGGACGTTGAGGCGAAAAAGTTCTGACCTGGTGACCGCGGAACCGACGACACAGCGTGGGTAGGCACCAGATGGTCTGACGACCTGGCTACGGTGACGGGGAGTCGCTAGATGCGGGCGGCACAGGACTGGGAAGCTTGGAAAACTATGAGGGATCTCAGTTCTCAAAGGCTATGTACGTTGTACAGTACAATAGTCTACCAGCAACAGCCACGATATTCTAGCCATTGGTTATTAGATTTCAATCACAAATAGAAAAATAATGCATATAAAGCGTTTTGTCGCATGCAAAAATAAACAGAAGCGTAAAAGAGCCAACAAAGGTTTTACTTCCATACACGCATAAACTGACGCCTACATTCCGGACAAGTAGACAGAGACCAAGTTTTGCCACTAGCCACGATTATTTAATTATATATTATTTCGCTTCATCAAAATTCATTAGTCGCTTCATGCCGGTTACTTGTATTTTTAGTAAGCGGATGGCGAAGTGACCTCCAGCGCTGCAGTTCTAGCTATAGTGGCATCTATGAGCATTGTGTAGGAACCGCGCCTGGGTAGGTAAACAGTGGGAAACCGTGATGAATCGTCTCGCGTGGCTAACGGTATTGTACGCCGATGTAACCCACGCACGTAGTTTTACCAGATGATAGGGATTTCCCGGATATGTCCAAAATTATGGAGCCCGAGGCAGGGCTAAGAAATCAGGAAATCAAGAAAAATAATATTTTCGCGGTTTCGACAAGTTCACAAAGTGCATTTAATAAAACTAGTGATAGATTCATAGAATAACACATTGTTACTAGAAATCCGGATCATCATCAGCCATTTCACGCCCACTGCAGGACATAGGCCTCCCTCGTGGTTTTCATAACCATGAGGGGTTTTGCCATAATCGCCACGCTTGGCAGGCGGGTTGGTGATAGCAGTATGCGGTTCGAATCTCAGGAAGACGCTACTGCCCGTCTCCTGGTAATTGATTTCCTTAGTCGCCTTCTACGACATCCACGGAAGGAAATGGAGTGACATTATTCTTAATCCGGCGCCACGCGGATCGTCGGATAGTGACCACAATCCGGATATTTGTTGAAAAATCAGAAATTTTGTCCGAATTTCCATCTTGTTTTTTAATCTGGTAACCGTACACGCATGGGTTTTTTAAGCACATTGTTGTTAAAGGTGCCTGCGAAAAAACAGGAAAGGTGCAAATCCGAACTCGATATGAAAGTGGCCGTGCCTGTAAGTGCTTTAATTAATTTAACATTTTTGTTATCAGGCTCGTTACGATTACCTACGAGTTAAAAAAAACTTACAGAAGGTTCGCTTAAAACCATAAAAGTTAGTTACTTTGTATACATTAACTTTAATGCCTAGGACCGGGTTTTTACGATCTTCGTGCCGAATTCTGCCGAACTCGGACCGAATGAGCTAAAATGGCTACTCGAATGCCACTCATACCGGGTACACCGGTGATCTTAGTTCACTCTGATAAAAGCAGCCAATTTTTGTACAAACACCACCGCCACCGTTGTAGATGATACGAGTAGCTTCCGAGTAGCTAAAAAAATTGATGAAAATAGTATACTACGATCGTGAAATTAAAGATGTTTCTTGTAATATTGCTAATGTGCGTTATGAGCTGACGCTAGATAAAATTAAATTAATTCTTATGATCATCATGACTCATAAAATAGTATAATTTTAATTCAGCTCAGGTTCCTACTCCTTTAATTTATGTCACATCTTTTAAGAAATAGCGTTACAAATTCTACCGAAGTAAAAGTGGACCTTCTATAAATTGTTTCTTTGTTTGGATATGTGGCTTGACATTGGCACTATACCCTCGGGCCATGCAACCACATTTAAAATTGTCGAGCCATCTGCCTGTGTCAGAATTTTGGGAGAATTCTAGCCGACCGATGTTGGAAAACTGGATAGTTCAGTTTCGATACAGTATGTGACTTTGTCGCAACTAGCATCGATATTTCTGCAAAAACAATAGCGTTAATAACGGTAATAGTACAACGGTAGAACGCTGGCCTCACATACGACAGGTTGTGGGTTCAAATCCAGGCATTTATTTACCAATGAGTTTGTTTTCTGAGTTACGTACATTTGTGAATTTGTAGTGGCAATACCACTCGCTAATTGTGAAGAAAAACATCGTGAGGAAACCGGGTTTCCTCAAATACCTTATCGCTTGAAATCACCAATCCGCAGTGGGCACGAGTGATGATTAAGCCTCACTCTGAGACGCCTATGCCCTGCAGTGGGGCGAATATAGGCTGCATAATATGATTATGTTAATAATAGCACAAATTTCTTCTCCGATACCATTTTGGGTCATGACCTTGAAATTAAACATCGATTAGAGAGTGATATCGACTGATTAGTCCGCAGCGAAACAAAAGAATATAGGTACAATTTTATTCTGTCTTTTATTAAGTAGATACCTACTTACTCAGGTGTCATTTAATTTGCTTGCCTGCGCAAAAGAAAATTTGGTTTTCATTCGTTTCTTCTCCGCTGTAACATTCCAGTTGAAGTCGTTAAAATAATTATGTGCTTGGAATTCTTTTGTTGCAAGCATTTGCCCAGGAGACAATATTGAAATGTTCTTTTAATAAGAGGATCGTCCAAATATTTTCGGTACACAATATAAAATTAAAGACGAACATTATAAAAATGACAAATACCAGAGGTCGCGGGTTCAAGTCCCGGCATAGGTGGAATTTTTAGCCTCTAAATAGGTTTTTAAAATTGTCCTCAGCACGGGTTAGTGCAACAAAAAGAATATTATGACCAATATTCTTTTAACAAAAAAAAAACAACTTCAAGAAAAACAAAAAGAAGAGTTATCAGGCTTGCTCATGGATCTCATGAATCTTGAAGAAATTTATATGGGACCCCTTTCTAACAACAACTGCGAGTCGGACTCGCGCACCGAGAGTTCCGTACTCGTTATGTTTTGTCGTTAGAACATATAATACGAGTAAGTCCCACAATCAAGCCAAGTTTTATGCCTGTATGTATTACCGTTTTTGAGACAAATCATGGTCCCTTTTGGCACCCTTCGGGTATGGAACGCTAAAAAAAGAATTAATAAATTAGACAATGTGATAAAGAATTGTTGCTGAACACACATAAAAATATATACCAACGAATTGAGAACCGCCTCCTTTTTTGAAATCCGAAATGCTTTTTCTCTTCGGTGATATGTAATTAAACATTCGAAGTCCTTATCGAAGGCATCAATTTCACCACAAATCATTCCAGACCGCTTTCACATTATGTTTGATCTGCCCCTGCAAGTTTCACGTTCAATGTTACAATTATATCACAATCGAATGCATGCAACGGCATTGGGAACAGGCAACTCATGGAATACTATTTTTTTTAAATTTATTTATGTATTTATTAATTTTTTTACACCTATCTCTCTTTACAGGACAAACCTAATGGGACAGAAAAAAGAAAACCTTTTTAAGAATCTCTGTATTCTATAATAAAATTACTCGCGATGCCCGTAGTTATAGGCAACGTTGCTGAAACACCAGCGATTAAGGTAATTAAATTAACCTCATAAACAATTGCGATTAAAAGCCTGAATATCGGAATATGACGACGACGTGGAATTACCTAAAAAATTACAAACACTATATTGTGTACCAAATACATTTTTTTTACAATGAAGCTTTCGTAAGCACAACACATATTTAATGAACGGTTAATTTTAATGAAAACTAGAAGTAAACTTACACGTTTAAAACTTTAAAATAAATAAAACATAGGTACCTATTTATAGATAGATTATGTGAGGGGAGCCGCTAATACTCAGAAAATCAACACGCAATTAAGTCTTTTATTTCCCTTTCCCTTTAGCAAAGTTGCAGTTGCAAGTGTACCCATACCCCCAATTAAGTTTTCCCCACATTTCACGAGTTTCTGGTCCACCTACATCTACTGCACTGCATCAAACAATGATTATGCTATCGTATAAATAAATTCTTGTTGAATGTCAGGTGATCTTCTGAAGTGAGTTACGAAAAGTTTGACAAATGCTGCCGGATTCTCGGTACAAAGACACGAGATGCAATCCGACATAGTGAAACGAAAACCATCACATCAAAGAATGTGCAACATTTTAGTTCGCTCCGCATCATTAGAGCACACTGTGAACATTTCCCATTTGATTTGCTGCACCACAATACGAGCAGCCGGCAAGTAGGTGATGGAAAAAAGTTCACATTTGTAAATCTGATTCATATAATACAGTGTGATGCGAGGTATGATGAACATTGTGAAGCGACATTTTCCCGCGCGCGGGTCACGACATGAGTACATGACTTCTCCCGTGACTCCCACGGGCCCTCTTCCGTCTTTAACATGGACATACAATAGCTATTCTTCACTTCAAATTTTTTATTTATCAAGCATTGTTGCTAAGATAAGTCGTTAACGTTCGTTATGAGTTCCTGGAATAGAAATCTTTGATGTTTATAGACTGGCTCTATGGCTTCCGCGTAGCGTTTTTGCCGCCAATATCATTGATACCAGTCCTTCGGGCCAGACGTCGACCTGTTCCATTTGTTTGAATCTGGAACGCTTCGCAAGCTTTTAAAAACTTACGGCCTTATTTATAAAAACACGATTCCTCTGAAGCACTCCTTAAAGGCAGTTTATTTAGTCTGTGGTTTATTTAGTCTGACATTTCCTTGTAAAATTTCCACGACAGACTATTTCAATTGGCGTTTTAATGAATCGTGTTTTTTTTATAATTAAGACCGAAAGTCTGCTGGCCAGTTGCAGCGCCCCAAAGAGTAAAAAACCCACGCATCACGCGTGCGGGCGGCGGGCGTCGTCGTATGTTGTTCTCAGTTCAGCCAAACACTTCTGTCTGGGAACTGTGCCATCTCGGTGCACTAAAGGTGACAACGGGCCGCGTTCCGCTTATTTATTGCCCTTTAAAGAAACGTGCGTAGCCCGAAACAGCTTTTACACTAAACGTCCCAATAAGACGTTCACGACGGTAGCTATACCTAGGATATTAGAGTGCTACCGTGGTGCTACCTTTCAAGGTTTATTTGTTTAGATCAGACATGCACCAAGGAATCTCTCATAGGAGACGGTGACTCTTTTAATTTCCAACCGTAACAATTTGCCGCTACCTAAAGTCTGAAGACCTTATTTGAAGTTCAGTGCAACGAACTTTTTATGTTCATTTTAATTGTTCGATAACAATATTATCGTTAGATCATATCACGACTTGCTTCACTTTCCCATAAACTCAGTAATATCCTACACTAAAATTTAGAACACGGTAAAATAGAAATTTTTCCAACTGAAGAAATTGTGAAGGCAATCAAAAAATTATATTTTTCAAATAATAAAAACCGCCCCAGTGCGTGTCAGGCTACGCGCAATGTAGGGTTTTGTAGAAATAGGGTTTTTTATCTGCTTTCCAGAACTACCAACTTCATCGAAGTCATTTTTAATAGATTTTGTACGAAATTTTACTTTTTTAGGTTGGTCGCCTATTACTCGTTAACTAGTAAAGCCTACTTAGCCCTGATAGTTTTCCTTTTAAGTTTATTATACTTGCTACTACCCTGAATTTTTTCACGTTTCCAGGAGAGGTAGGGACGCCCTACTGGGACAAAAATTTGCGCTTTAAAGCCTAATATTTCGCAAACGGAACTCTAAATAAAAAAAAATTGCCTACACCAACAATATTTTTTAACGACCTACCCAACGATATCCCACTGTGGTGCAGGTGAGAAAAAAAATTGCATCCCTAATTTAAGTGTAGCGGAGGTACCCTAAAAAATTTTTTTTCTGGGTTTTATTCTACCGTTTTGTCAGCGTTATAAATATATACATCCAATTTCAGCTCTCTAGTAACTACCGTCTCTGTGCTAAGCCGCAGACGGACAGACAGAGAGACGGACATGGCGAAACTATAAGGGTTCCTTGTCCACTACGGAACCCTAAAGAGGAAGCATAACAGTGTACAATCAGCTTAAATATAGGTTAAAAAATAACCTATAACTATATTTAGTGTTTTTAATCTGCATACTAAATTCAAATTAACTCAAAATACTTTGTGGCCTTGAAGTACGTACCTTGTGCAGCGCACAAAACTTCAGCAATATTTCCAGATTTTTGTCAAAAAAAAGGTTTGCTTAGCTTACGCGATCCCACTTCTGATGTCGTAACATGGTTTGAGAAAAAGATGATCAGGGGTTTCGCGTGTGTGTTTTTTTTTTCACTGCCTTTTCCTCCACTACGAACTCCACCGGCAGTGTCTAACATTGTAGGTACATTGACATTCAACAAACAGAATGTAAATTCTTTACGTTGGAATAATTTTTTTATTTATTGTTTTACGATTTCTTGTAGGTGGAATGAAACTGATCTTGGATTGGTTTGTATTTCGGCCGACCCTCGGCAAGATGTAGGTACCTATCCACGGATGTGCCACACCGTGACCACCAGGGTTTCGACCTTACGCAGCCCAGCGACACAGACTACCGTTGCTCGCTGTTATTTTTTACTCTTTATTTAATTCCGCGAAGTGCTAACGGTTCCGTGCATTTGTTTTGGTTCGGACACTACTTGCAGAAGTTTTAACAACTTAGCTGCCTTTGCGGAATTGCTTTTCGACACAAATGTAACGTAAACATGACTGCGCTCGGCTCTCCACTCGTGGCCATTGTTTGCCAAAAGTACCAAACATGCAAATACGAATAACCAAGTGAGCCGCCGGCAACAGACACTGAATAAATCCTGAAAATATCGATGTCACATTTCATAACAAGCAGCCTTTAATGTTCTATTAATGTTAAAGTTCGAAAAAGGACTTTAAATATTTTTCTTTAATTGATCGATTGATCGATTGACCTAGGGAATATGAGCGGTGACTAAGTATAAAACCTGCCTAAAATCTATGATGACGCAAACCTTAGTCTACTAGATGGGTACATAATGAGAGTAGCAATGCTTTAGAACGTAATGTGGGTACCTGCCACCAACTAGCGACTGCTTCTGTAGGTAGGCATTTTTTTTACGTTCTTAAAGAAACCTCTACGGTATTATTAGTTAGGTAGATACAAACAATAAACGTTTTTGGACAAGCATTTTAAACAGTAATTAAGGCCTAGACAAAAGCGTCATGAATAAAATTCTAATTTCATTCACAAACCGAGACGTTTATGTGCCTATCCGCAAGAAAAAGTTCAGCAACTTACAACAATCACTTAATCTGCCGTGGGAATTAATTCTAATGCAAAATACCTATGCGCGTAGGTTCCTACATAGCAAAATTCCGTAAAAATGCCGATGAAGGCCAATTTGTCATGCCTGTTTAGGCCTTATACAGGATCTTACAAAACAAACGTAGGTATAAGAATTTTAAACTTTCGGGTCTCCAGCATCATAAGTAAGCAATTGGCCACACTGGACGGTGCGGCTACCATTGTACGTTTATTTATTTATTTAGTAATGCCAACAGACTAAATAGGTATCAAAATACGATGACATTCAACAAACAGAATGTAAATTCTTTACGTTGTTTTTTTGGACGACACCGCTGTCCGTCCGTCCGTCCGTCCGTCCGTCCGTCCGTCCGTCCGTCCGTCCGTCTGTCACCAGGCTGTATTAACGGCAACTGGTAGACGCTTGGAATATTCAAATGTTGTATAGATAATGGTACGGAATCCTTCGTGCGCGAGTCCGACTCGCACTGGCCGGTATATTTTATTTCGGTCGGGAAGTTGCGCCAAACCAATCAAAATAACAATATTAGTACATTATGATACAAGTGTGGTATGTTGGTCATTACACTCGAGTCGGTTTTTAAGCCTGAGCCGAAGGCGAAGGCTTAATGGAGACGAGAAGTGTAATGACCAATGCTCACGTGTTTCATACGACGTTTTTCAACACACTTGCGAGGAAAAGTAAATAAAAAAACAACACTAACGAAATGCAATACTGTGAATAAACTTAACAAACAGAAACCCATTTAAAAGATGGCGTATTTTTCGTGCGTGATTCGTGTTATGTATGGCGGTAAAATTCAAAACAGTATTCTTGTGCGCGCGCATCCATCAAAGATGGCTGCAATGCATGGCCATCTAGATATAATGAGGTTGCTAACCTATTCATAAATTTTATGTTAATTATTAGGTTTACATTAATTATTGTAGTGTTTGCTTAAAAATGCTAAAACAAGCAGTTTCATGAAATTCTTTAATTATTTATCACATTTTGAATTTAATTTTATATTTACGCAAATAACTACTTAGCTGTTTTCGAAACATTAATACTTCTTGCTAATATTTAAAAAGATATGTAATGAAAAGGCACTAGTGCGATAATGTAATGTAAAAGGCACGGCATGGGTAATATTCTGCATTATCAGTGTAAATACGCTGTAATAAGACCTACTTTACGAGCAGGTGTGTTGAAAAAATTATTATGGGACCTTGGTAGCCATATAGTTCAGCTAATCGGAACTGCACATTGTTATTTACACTATTGCATTCAGTAAAGTTCATAGATTGCATTGGACTTACATAAATGGCACAGTGATACTGCGCACGAGGAATTTGCTGACTTGGCGGATCCGAAAAGTCACACGGATGACGTTTGGCGCCTTACCTTATAAAAACGGCATAATTATTACGAAAAGTTGAAACATAACACGGAATAACGTATCCATTACACATTCCGGAATCGCGTGCTGACAAGGCTTTTTACCGGTTTTCATAATAGCGCTTCATTAATGATGATTTTGCAAGAGAAATAGGGTGTATTATCAGATCTGGGCCCCATTTCATAGAACTACAATACATGGTTTACTATAACAATTCAATATACGAGTACATTACAAAGCCGATTAACAAGTTACAAACGATGAATTTATTGTAGTCTTATGAAAAGCGGTGCAGGGCCTTATTTCTGAGGGCCTCATTTCCCACAATTCAGGGTTTGTTAACACACAAATTAACGAGTAGGAAGACTAAATTACACTAATCGGCTCTGCTGTGTACCTCGCATTGTCATAATAAACTATGAATTGTAGTATTATGAAACGGGGCCCTGGTGGTATCCAAAGGAGGATAATATTCGATACATAGCGATGACAGCGCTTCGATGGAACGCTTGCCTCACATCCGAGGGATCCTGGGTCCGATTCCGGCTAGTACCAGTTGTAAATAACTTTCACAGAATACGATCACTTGTCCTGGTTCCAAAATAGGATACCCTGTGATATGGTAACCAGGCAAGGATTCGCAAACATAGAAATATACCCAGGCTGAAGCCATTTGTACGAATCTAGTACGGCGGCCTCCAGTGGGAATCGAACCCACAACCTCTGTTGTAGTAGTCAAGCGTGTTATCCGCTAGACCAACGCGGCAGTCATATTCATAAGTTTGCTGGCAGTGGCTGGATGACAGAAAGAAATGGCGTGCCTCAGGAGGCCTATGTCCAGCAGTGGACGAATACGAGCTGATTGATTGATTGAACCGTTTCTTCAATATCGGTATTAAACCACTTCCAATGCGAAATAGACTCAATTTTTTTCCTAATAATTGACCGCTAATAGTTTTAAGCTCGTATGAAGAATTGAGAAATAAGATTTAAATTTTAAACTTTTCGTATTGGAAGTGGTTTAATTATCGATCGGTTTCCAGGTTGTTTCAATAACACTTTGTATAACATTATCTTGCGGCCATTTGACAGGCTCGAGTCTCGAGTACTTATTAATTGCGCTGTTTATCGATGATCGTCTAATTGTCCAATAAAACGTGCTGCATGGCCATCTGCGAAACAATCACAGTCACAATTAATTTTACTGTCCAAACAAAGCGACAAGCTCATAAACTGATAATGTCGCAATATTGGTATGGTTATCTGGCTGACAGTGCTTCGAGAGACAGGCTGAATGAATGGAATTGTTTTCGGCACTCTTTCGTCCAATCTCAAGCATTTTACGCAGTGGTGTATTAAAAATGTGGAAAAACTGATCAAGAGCCTACTGAAAACACACGTAGATTTTACAGTCGGGTAAAATGGAAGTTCATCTATAGTTAAACTGTAGTTTTGTCATGCTCGTTTTCATAAAATATTATCAATTATTTTATTACATTATTCGTAAATGTCTCTATCTGAGAGAAGGCATGTGTCCTACAGTGGGACGTATATAGGCTGCTTTTGATTATGATTCGTAAATGTTCCCCAAAACTCCACCAGTAATTTCAAACGAAAGTGTGATGTTGAAATACCATTTTAAGTCCATAAATCCCACACGAAACTTAACCAAACCATAAATAAGAGATCGAGCATACTGCTTTTATCAAAAAAGTGAGCAGCTAAATGTAGGTGCACCAGTGATTTGTGACTTGAAACGTTGTGACACGCGAGCGGTGCGCCAGCGCAGCTCCCACGACAATTTACGTGGACGCTCCAGAAAAGAGGAGAAAAACGAAGAAGACCGACATCTGCGGACAGCCGCCGACGCTGTGGCGCCATCACCCGATGCACTCGTATAACCTAGAGGAATTTTCTAAAATTAAGCCTGGAACTTATGCACCCCCCGGCAGCAATTAGGAATTTAAGGAAGTTGTGAAAGAATTTAACGCGGGGATCAAAGGATGATTCTACGCTTTGCGATTGCGCAGGACAGGGCGGGCGTGACGGCGCGGAACGAAAGTGACAAGCGTAGTCGAAAGTGACACGCTAGATTTATTTACACTTGTTCGAAATAGACGCGAGCACTAAACCGGTGTCCACCTCATCTGTGCGACCCGTCTCGCTATTTATACTGCCGCGGGCGCAGGTCTGCCGCCTTCTACGGCCAACTAGAATGTGGTCTGCCGATGACCGGCAATTAACTGCATGTTTAGTACATTGAGACATTTTTACTAGCTTCCTCTCTTCGTAATGAATTGATGCAAGAGTTTTTGCCGCCGCTACTTTTTCCACGATCGTAGTCTACTCCTTGTAAGCTAACTGCATTTTTACAAGAAACAGAGGTCGACGTACGGAGCCCGGCTTTTAAAGACCCTTTGTTTGTTGATAAACAATGGGAATCGAATACGATTTGAGGTAAGTCAGTATGTTGGTTGGGAATAACGAAGAACCGCCAGCTGTTTCTTTTCACACGTGGATTTGGTGAATCCAATTCTATTTTCTGCGTATTACTCGCGACTTGAACGTCGTGTCTCTATAATCTGCAATTGGGCAATAAACAGTTTTGCACTTCGTGTTGCTTCGAGTGAAATCCTCTATCTTGCTTTAAAATAGTGTTGCTACTAGTCAGACGCTCCAAATTACTCAAAACTCGGTTGGTTCAAATAAGTCACTGTTGAGAAGCGCCCATCGTTGACTACTATCGGTACTCTGTTCGCTTGTTCAGAATCTGTTGTTTTGTTGTGTATTCTATTGGATCTGCATCGAAACAATAACCTCGTAAATGGAGCACGCAGTCCGCGACTGCTGAGTAGCCGACAACTGATGCGGCCCAATTGAGTAATGGAATACGGATGTGGCACTCATGCCAGAACGGGGTTGAGAGCTTTTCCCAATAACAGAAGAACCAAACAATCCAAGGCCTGCCTTCAAACGTCAAGCCAGTTTACTCACGTCCAATACCATCTAACATCCCACATACCTACGACCACTGTTAGATATAGGCCTTCCCCAAGCACTTAATTTTTTTTTAATTATATCTTTAAGAAATTTCACAAAATATATATTACATACAAAAAACCCTCACTGAAACCTGTATAGGTTCGTCTGTGAGGTGACTTGCCCTTTGCTTAAATTCGGTAGGTAGATCGTTGGATCGCTGGAAGGATTTGTTTTTGTCCTTCAGCAATGCTCATCCAGCCGCTACGGGCAATCTTACTCAGATCATTCGTCTAAAACGTCCAGAGAGCCAAGCTGCATTTGCCAGGTCGCACACTGTTTTAAATCACTGAAAAAAATTCCCGATACTGTTTTCCACATTAATCGATCAAGGAATGCATTTGAAATGTAAGAATAGAACACCCACGTGTCAATTCCTATTACTTTATTTTTAAAAAAAATAATAATATTTCGTGACCTTGGCTTAGAAAATTGTTTAATTATTTTTTGTAGGCGTAAAGGATCAAGATGTCATTCTTTTATTAATAAGGTTTGATAAACGATTTTACAGCGCATATTTTCCAATTTAAAATTTTTGGAAATCACCTCGGTATATCGAGTAATTAATTTTTTTTCAGATTTCGGTTTTTATTTTTTTTTCTTTAAAATACCTCAAAAGTGCGATCTGTAACTAGCACAGTTAAATAGCTCTTAATTAGGTTTATCACTGATAAAAAAATCACGTTGCACGTACGCGGCGTTTATGAGTTATTGAATTTCAAAATTTAGTGTTAGGGGTGTCACTCAACTTGACCTTTCAATTTAGTCTAAATCAATATATACTTTTTTTTTATTAGTTGCAAAACTATATATTATTTAGACATACACTTAAAATATCTTCTAAATAGCTTCTTTCTCACATTATATAGACTAACATTTACATGCTTAAAACAATTTTAGTTTTGTTACCTGAAGTAGATTGCTTGGTTTTGTTTAAGAATTTACTTTAAGTAAGTACTTAGTTTTAGTTCAATTATGGTTAACATGTAGCGTACATGTTAACTTGAGAAACGGGGGTGAGGCACCATGGAGCCGTTACAGACCCATGGCGCCACTTAGCCTCAGCAGGGCCTTACCAAACCTGCTAAGGGATGTCCATCCGGGCCCCGACCGCAGGACTTAGGACAAGGGGGGTATGAGGGCGCCAACCCTCATGTTGGTACACGAGTGGCAAGCGATGCTATGGATCACCCCATAGCCGGTACTTCTTATCAAACTCCAGAAGTAACCGCAAGTATGCAAGGAGTTTATTCGCGACTACATATTTTTGAATGTTTTACGCAGAGAGCAAAAAATATAAAAAGACCGGGTCTCCTGACGCCCTAACACCATCGGATTTGATGACCGTACTTTTCAGAGATTTGGGCGAGCAACTTAAAGATCTCTCATCTAGCGAAAAAGATAGACTTATAAGCAACGTTGTTTACCCATTTCTTAGAAAAGCCACTAGGTTTTATAAAAGTTGCAATCGGAACAAAAAGAGGTTCAGAGATAAGCATGCTGTTTTCTTGAACAAACTGTTGTCTGCCAGAAACTGTTCGTGGACTTCTGAAGCCGATTATTGTAGAAAACTTGCAATTCACAGCAGAAGATGACGAAGATCCATCAATAGATGAATCTTCATCGTTAGACGATGAAGAAGATTCATCCAATTTTGATGACTGCCCTCTGGTACTAGAAACCGAAAATTATTCATACGAGCCATAAAATCCAGAAAATTTGAAAGCAATCTAACATTCCGATTCCGAATAGCCCTTTCCATAGCTCGTTGTGTGACCTTGAGCCTTCTTATGAGGCCCATAGTGAGAGACCACGTTTCAGTGCCATAAGTCATCACTGGTAACACACTGGTTGTATAATTTTGTCTTGAGCGATTGAGGTATATTAGACCGGAAAATTTATTTTAAATCTATTTTACTATTTCTCGTGTAAAATATTTATCGTTCCTGTAAATAAAATACCTAGCTTTTAAATTTTATTTGTAAAATATTTTATTTTTAGTGTAAAACATTTGTTAGTGTACCCTTATGCAGATAATTACAAGAAAAATCCACTCTTCATACAAATACTAAAAGTCAGCTACCAATTTTTTATAGACAGTCGAAAAAAAATTCATTTCCGACACTTGGTTTCTTTGGGAAAGTTACCCAAAATCATGGTCTGAGTCCACCCCTGAATTATTTAAATCTTTTGTATATATACCCCGTATAGTGTTTTATTAGAGACAAAAAATAAAAATTATATTTATTTGACCTTTAGAGACAACCCTAAAATGTGTCAGTTGACCTTTGTACGTAACTCCCAAAGGCCGCGATGGAGCAACGTGATCTTTTTATCAGTGATAAACCTAATTAAGAGCAATTTAACTGTGCTAGTTACAGATCGCACTTTTGAGGTATTTTAAAGAATAAAAATAAAAACCAAAATCTGAAAAAAAATTAATTACTCGATATCCCGAAGTGATTTCCAAAAATTTTAAATTGGAAAATATGCGCTGTAAAATCATTTATCAAACCTTATTAATAAAAGAATGACATCTTGATCCGTTACGCCTACAAAAATTAATTAAACAATTTTCTAAGCCAAGGTCACGAAATATTATTAATTTTTTTAAAAATAAAGTAATTGGAATTGACACGTGGGTGTTCTACTCTTACATTTCAAATGCATTCCTTGATCGATTAATGTGGAAAACAGCATCGGGAAATTTTTTCAGTGATTTAAAACAGTGTGGGTCGTGGACTCCACACGAGAACCTTTTTATCGGTTATTCGGCAAATGTGACCAGCCCACGGCAACTTCAGCTTGCTAATCTTTTATGTCAATCGCCGCGCATATTCTTCATAAATTTCCTAACACATCTGCGTTATTGTCACTCCTCTTAGCTAGAGTGTAGGCAAAATGTTTGAAGGCAAATTGTCAATAGACATTTAAGTTTCAGATACTAAGGCCCTCTTGCACCACTTCGTAAATATAATAGTGTACGTAGCATTTAAATTGATGAATTGATGTTTGTGTAGAGAAGTTAAGCTACATTTAGGAAGTGGTGCAACTCGGTCTTAGTTCGGCATCGAAGTTAATCTATAAGAGAAGGCCCAATGGTACGCGCTTACCGATCGGAATGTACATTCCACTTCGTTTTCGATTAAAGTAAAATCAAGAGCGTCCACTATCGCTAACGAGATAGAAGCGAGGTAATTTCGATTTCCTTTTAAAGAAAGTAAAATAATACTTGTCGGTACCTATCCACATATCTAAGGCATGTTAACAAGTACCGTATTCGGTATAGTTTGGACGATACTGAACCTTACCTCTACGTTTAGGAGATGGGGTAATTATTATTGTTCGATCTTTTTTCCAATAAGCTTGCATTGAATCTGCTGGCTGCAAAACGTGCAGTAGATATCGTCCCTAGACATCTTTTGAAGCCCACTTCTCGACCATAACCTTGTAGTGATTAGTTCGAAACGTTTTTATATCAAACAGGTATTTGTTTATTTTTATTCTACCAGTAATCGCAATCGCGAAACGTGACTAAGGGACGGAGCTAATTGCGGGCATTTACCCGCAACCGCGTGCGAGTGCAGATGAATAAAATGAGAAAAATCGTACCGTACCCCCGTTCTCGTAGCCAATGAATCTGTCAATCTACTGTTAACAGCTGTCAGTTGGCCAAAGGGACTTGCTCACCGAGGGTTCCGTACAAATTTGTAGGTACTTACTTATTTCAAATAAGAATAAGAATAAGCTTTATTTGACAACATTAATATAACATTAAAATAGTTCAGAAATCGAGTCCTGCAGTTTTTATCGAGCTTTTCCCGAACTTCAAGTATAGTTTTCAGATTTTTGTCTATACTTGTAGTATAAACGTTATTACTTCAACTGAAGTAATATCGTCATATACTTATACTTTCCATCAATGGAAAGTACCCTCAAAATTTTAATTCCCTTAAGTGTTGAAATCTACGATTTTTGCGGCATAAACGGCCATATCTTTTTTGTAGGTTAACTTAGAAGTTTGATTTTTTTCACAGCTTCAAGGGATTAGACTTGGTTTTATAGTTTTAATTTCAACTCGATACCCGAGAGTTCCCGAGATAAAAGGTCTTGACAGATAGTCGGACGGACGGATAAGGGTTCCGTTTTTTCCTTTTGAGATACGGAATCCTAAAAAACAACGAACCAAAAACAAAGCTGGTGACAATATATTAACGTATTGTTACTGTACGAGGAATAGGGTTAAAAAACAAAGTATAGGGGTACCGAGCCGGTATCGAACTCAGGATCTCTCGAATGTACCTAGGGCCAGTGTTCTACTGATGCGCGCTGCGATGCGCAGCCACCGTTCACTACCGCCCCGAATTTGATTGTAAGTACCCATTTTAAGTTTTCACCATTTGCCTCGTCGGTTAGATTCCCCTTGGAGACCGCCGTACTTGATCTGTACAAATGGTCTCAGGCTGGGTATGTATTTCCATGTTTGTGATGTCCTTGACTGGTTACCATGCCACAGGGTATAATAATGCCTGACGTATACCTAGCTTGCGAAGGGATGTGTTTGCGATGGATACGTAAGAGCAATTTTTTTTTTAATTAGACCAAATAAAGTTCAAACAATTCTAGGTCACATCCCGCATCCCCCGCCAAGGAGACCCGAAATATGTCAAATCAAAATCATCAAATCAAAAAAAACATTTCAACGTAACGAATTTACATTCTGTGTGCTGAATGTCAATGTACCTACTATGTTAGCCGCTGCCTCCATGCAAAGGCAAAGTTATTTCGGCTGCAAAAATTCAAAACATAGTATCTCATGTTTTCTAAATTGTTCAGGAGACCAAAACAACCGGTGGGTCACTTTATAGCCTTGCCCTAACATAACTACCAGGGTTAGAGTATCAGGGATTGGACCAAAAGATGCGTTAAATGCTTGAAACTGTGGCTTTAGTTTCACATAAATTGAGTTGTAGTTAAATTAACATTACAACTTTTATCACACTTACTTTAATATTTTTTTGTCTACTCACCATTTGAAGACCTAGTACGTGCATTTGCTAGGTTTTGACCACTTGCCACGATACTGACAGACCTCTTTCGCTTCATCAACAATAATTAGTCGCTTGCACGCACACCGGTTTTGGGTATTTTTTATCTTGCCCTTTGCTAATACATCCCCTATTTGGTCGAAGTATGTCCGCCTGGGACGTCCCTTACCGGTCTTTCCACCCACATTCGCTCGATATATTTCTTTCGTCAATCTTTCTTCCTTCATCCTCTCCACATGTACTTACAAAGTAACGCAACATTCCTTTCTCAGTTATAGTCACTAAATCCTCTTAACAATTTATTAAACATTACATAACGAAATTACGCGTCATCGCCAACTATTTGGCCATCATTGAGTAAATCTATCTAAATAGAACTGATACTTGTAGGGAGATTGAGCCAATAATCTCGCCTGTTAGAAGGCATAAGAGGTACCAATTTCAAAATGTCTTTTTATTTCAGTAATTCGCATGAAAAACATGTGGTCTTATTAAATAATATACATTTGTAAATTTTATAAAAACACGATTCCACTAAAACCAATCTAAAACTGTGTTTATTTAATCTGTGGCTACATCTTCTCCACCACAGACTATTTTAATCGCCGTTTTTGAAGTGTTTCAAGGAATCTAATTTATATAAACAAACCCTCTTGAGCCCAAAAATGCAATAAACCGTTTTTAAAAAAAAGTTCAGATACTATGTTTTGAATTTTGACAGCCGATTTGTCGGGCGTTAAGCCCTGGTTTGGGACCGTGGTCCCAAACTTGTTCTGACAAGCGATTATGTTATGTGGAACTTTTATTTGGCCCAAAGTATAGGGAGTGCTGAAGAGGAGAGTGTGGTAAGTCATACTTTATCAATCAACTACTTTTCTTCACACGAGAATGCTACCTTTTGGCTCAAGAGGCACGTATTAAAAACATAAACGGGTTGCGCGCTGATACAACACGCTCGTCTTATATTAATTGCTTTCAATTTAGATTTGCACACTCATCGCGCGTAAGACGAATAGACTATGTTAATCAGGTAAGAACGAGATCTTTTTTATGTTTTGTTTATGCGCGAAGTCGATACGGTTTTATAAATTCACAGTATAGGTTAGAAAAGATTGTACAAAAAACTCGTATCTAAACCCCGCGTTCTCATCACATATCTAACCTTATTGTGTACTTTGCAGCGATAGAAAGTGGCACGAAATGACGAGTGACGGGAAGAAAGCGATGAGTTCCGTGATTTCAGAAGAAAAACCTTAAAGCAATCTAACACCCGATGAATCAGTGCGAATAAAAGACCTAAGTGTGGGGAACGCTATTGTGTAAGAATGACTGGTGGCGTTACCACTGCTGCCAGACCCAAAAATACAGAAGCCGGATAATTTGACACAAAATCCGAGCACATATTTTTAACAGCGAATTAGAAATATTAACGTTATTAATGAAGTGCGTGTGCTTGCCGCAGCTATGGATCGACATCTATATGTCGCATGGTAGAAATCCTAAGAGCACTGACTTGCAGCCTCATCAAACAGTAGCGTACCACTCAGCACGTAGGATTCACATAGGTACCAGCCCTTCTATCACGTAACTGCCCACGGGTTTACCACTCCGACTGACACTCTGACGACTCCAAAGTGTCTTAATATCATACATACAGATACAATTTGACAGAAGGGAATATAATTATGTTACTTTGTCACTGTATACTTTAAAAAATAAAAGAAAAAAAAAGCCAGACAACAGGAAGAGTCGGCTACGCAACGAACATCTAATTGTCATAATTTGCTATGAATTGCAGTTATTACTATAATACGCGCACCAAATTCTGAACTAACTAACGGTGAAGGAAAACATCGTGAGGAAACCTGAGTCTCTGAGCTATTCACATACCTCAGCACTTGAAATCGCCAATCCGCGGTGGGCACGCGTGGTGATTAAGCCCATACTCTCTCCCTGAGAGAAGGCCTGTACCCTACAGTGGGACGTATATAGGCTGCTTATGTCATGCTATGACTTGTAGTTCTATGAAACGAGAAGGGCTTGTTCGATAATCACAGTTGCGCCTACCTCCCAACCGACTGCAGGTAAACAAAACTAGAGGGGAAAAACCAATAATTTTCCCCAAGGGACCAGCCACACAACCGTACCATGAAATTGTTCCTATTCGTCTTTCTTTACCCACTGCACCTCGACACGAAACGTGCATTCTATGGGTCTAAATATATTGTAGCTTTTGTTTTGTCTGTTCGTCTGTAAAATTTTCACTTGGGTTTACATGTGAAAGATTGCGAAAATAAAAGGTTTTGTAGAGTGGCTACTTTCTTATATTTGGCAAAATCTTGCCACTAACTGTTTGTCTTCGACTGAAATGTCAACTTCGTAATAGCATGATTTGACAGATTATCCTGTCCTAAACCAGCAAGAGCATTTTCTCGTTGGATTTATGATAATTAGAAGACAAAGAAGCGAAATATGTTCCTTTCCATTTAATCGCATATTAATAAAAAGTAGCTGTTAAAGCTATTTTATGTTAATATGCGATTAAATTGCAAATAACTAAATTATAGTAAAAACTAAATAGAGATGCATTTCATATATATGTTAGATGTATCTAAGTTAAAAAAAAAACAAATTGAACATGTAAGTATAATAACGCAATTGAATTGAGTTGAATTAGATTTTTATAAGATCAGGTTATGCTATCAAAATATCAATATACCATAACATATCTTGTTGTCAAAACCCCACAGTAAATGTCCCAGTGAATGATTCTACCGGAACTCTACGATATTTGGTATGAAAGCTCGCCTTTGGACATGCTATTTCTTATGTAATGTCCTGTTCAATGTTTCGTGTGCAATAAATTATATTATTGGTATTGAAATTTATTTTAAACAATTTGCCTCAGTCGACATGCGCTACTAGAGGGGAAAACCAGTTATTACTACTAGGGACCAGTCAGACAAAAATGCGACGGAATTTTTCCTATTTCTCTGTACCGCAGACTATATACTCGTATCTGTGGTGCCGGCATTATGCGCTTTGTAATGAAACATTCTTTAGCATTCTATGAATCTAAATACAATCAACCTATCGAATAACACCGGAATACTAACGGAATAACAGTTAAATCTGATCAACTGTTTAAGCGCTTGTCCTTCAAGCGGAGCCGTGCGTGCGCAATTTCACGTATCTACGTTTGTGCTCTTATATATTTGCCTATGTCCCATGTGGTATATCAGGGGTAACCTCACGTTCAGAAATAAAAGGATCTGAAGATTCATAAGGGTCGTTGCGTGGGTATAAATTTTTTACAACACAGCGTCGGTGCAATTGCATGCTATGATACTATTAAGTAATGCAACTCACTCGGCTTGATGAAAATGTAATGCTGCAGTATGGTGTTGTAGACAAAGGATAATATTGCAAGACATCAGTTTGCCGTCCACTCCCCACTAATTAATTGAAATTTAAAATGTTCTTTACTTCACGAGTCCATTTCTCGCGTATATGTGTCAATACGTAGATTGGTGTGTATAAGAATCATACGCGGATCTTCATACTAAACCGTCTACAGAGTTGGAACGCGACCTAATTACTATAGTTACGTCACTAATGACGTGCCAATCAACGTGCAAATATCCCGACGGGTGGACTGTGCCAATAGGAATCGCATTTCAACGTTATTATTTCACTAATTTCATTCCCTGGTGTGTTTGCTTTCGGTGAGGTAGGCGACACCACGGTGTAAAAGGTTTTACTGGCATTACATTTACAAGATTCAAACTCCACAGGCAGAGTAGCTAACGAGGACAAGTTTCTCGAGGCATTATCTTTTAGTAACAAACTGAATTTTTCATTTCGTTAATCAGATAAAAAATCTGGCTTGCTCAAATCCAGCAATTTGTATCCAGTAGTTTTTGAAGAACATTTTTAACAAGGAATATTTGGCAAATGGGCGCTGAGTTGAGGCCATTAGTGCTATGTGCCACTGGGCCAATTCTATTTAGCGATAATAAAACACTGCAGGTCAATGACTTGTAGAGTAAATAACACACCGTCACGTAGACACGATGATGATGATGGAAAAGGCCGAGTTTTGAGGTTAAGCCTCCGGTACTCCTTACTGCCCATCTACTCGGAGACAATTTGCAATACACTGCAATCGAACTTGATACAGTCGTATAGAGCACATCAACCTTTAAACGCGAGCACAGTAGGTACTCAGTTACGTCATCGTTATTATTTGAGGCATTTCTAACCATCTTCATCATCATCATCATCAGCCTATGCTTGTCCACTGCTGGACATAGGCCTCTCCTATTGCACGCCACTGAGCACGGTCCTCGGCTACTCTCATCCAGCTCTTGCCAGCTTAACCACCTAACCTAACCATCTTGGTGTAGGGTTTTGAACATACGCGTAGCACCACGAGCAGGCCTTTCGCTTCACATGTCCTGCCTGCACTGCACTTGAGGTTCACCACGCATTGTACATGAGCAATGAGATTTGCTACGTTCTAGGTACTATTTTTGGTCCCTATATCACTTTAACTTACCAGTTTCCTCTTCATCGCCCTGTGGTCTTTGAAGAACAACTTTTCCTATAATTCAGATTTCTGCTCCGTAAGTCAGTTTACGTAACTGATGACTGTTTAACAAAAATAATCGACGTACTTTTACTTTACTTAATTAATATAATTATTACAAAATTGATTTCCTTAAAAGTTAGAAGTTAGATGTTGGACCTTACACTAAGCAGAGCCTGTATCGTAAAGGCCAAAGTTACGATTTCTAATTACATGCACAATTACAAACGTTGACAATCGATTACTAAAATCCTCGTGTTCTTTTTATGTAAAAAAACTAACTACAAACAAAATACAGAAAAAGATAAAATCTAGATACATAGGTAATATAAAAGGGATCTACAGGAGATAGAGGGTGTGTACGAGTGTGTGGGTGTGTAATTTGTGTGTAAAAGGGTGAGTGAGTTGAGAGTGCTAGTACCTATGTGTGTGGTGTGTGTGTGTGTGTGGTGTGTGTGCGTGGGCGTGTGCGTGTGCGCGTGCGCGTGCGCGTGCGTGTACGTGTGCGTGTGCGTGTGTGTGTATGTGTGTGACGCGTATATCGTTACAAATTGCTTTAATTTTTATTTGCGACTTACAGTAAATGATATAGAGTATGCTATTTTTTCATTTTAGTATTAGTAAAAGCTTTTCTGTTGCTTTGAAGGCTTTACAAATATTTAGTAAGCTCTTTTTTACAGGCAAAATGGTTCAATGAACTAATGTGAAGCGATTTGATGATTTTATTACATAGGTAACCACCCAGAAAACACACAAACCCTTGAGCAAAAGCTAACCTTAAATATTTTGTATGAGCGACGCTTTCCAGATTGGAGTCTGTCCGGATTAAACAGCTTATGTTGTCTCATAAGCTGACTGATGACTTTTGACTGATCAGCTACGGGGGCTAACGTTCTTATGTTTATCGGTTTCTAGTTTGCTACTGCTGTTTAAATCATTCTCCATTCACACTATCGCGCCGAACAATTTAGGCACCGGATCCATTGTTTTCCACTTTTACTTGTACTTTATGATCGGAATCCACTACTATTATTGTTTTGGCCTTACGGTTTTCTTTCTACGGACAATAGCCTGATTGTCCGTCCGGCGTGTCGTTTGTTCACCATTTCTTCGGAAGGAATTTAGTCTACTACGTGATCATTGCCGGTGTAATTATTGATTGTCATCTTACAATGGGTACGATGGGTGCTATAGAGGCTAGGCCTCTGCCCGCGTGTCTATCTAGTATTATGTAGGGATGTACAAATTTCAGATCTCCAGAGGAGTATTAACAGGAAGCAACTCCTTGTGCCAATATTTTGATCCTTATCACATAATTAATTCTAGTCGTAGTTAGTACTTCAAAGCAAGTGAGGAAGCTTCTATTATTTTGCAGACAGCTTCGTCGTTAGATTGAAAACATGAATTTCTACAGAACCTTTGTCGATTGTCGAAATCACCGTACGACGTGACGTCACACGCCTCAAGAATAAAGGACTTCTTCGATACGTGCGCTCATACATATTCGGTCGCCGACGATTTGGCATACGGAAGGGGGACGCGGACCGCACGCGACTGCTTTGAATACTCAATCGAGACTTGCTTGACAAGGGTATTGACGACTGTCATTTGTTGAGCAGACTGTTGCTAGTACTAGGACGTACCGAAATACTTTGGTTCCTTTCTGACATTTAATAGAAAGTGATACGAGCTAGAGGGCATTTTTGTTCAATTAACGTTGCAATTTAACTTTTACGAGTTTGTTGTCGCAGCATTACGTATCTGTCTAGTTTCTTTCTGTAGCTACAGGCGTAGGAACATCATAAGTACACAGCAAGTTGTACTAAATGAAATCAATGAAAACTTTGTGGACGATCTATTAATTTGTGTCCACCTACCTACAGGTACAGTACCGGTGTATTTTTGAATAAGTCTGAAAGAAAGTTTTCAGGGAATATACAATCATTTGCGATGTCATCGGAGATGAACCTATGGGAGAGGGTGGTAGGCTAAGGTCAACGGGCGGGATTATTTCTGTTAATTCCTTGGAGGCCGGAAAGCCACTTCTTTTTTTAGTACCGGATTGTATTTCGTATAATGAAAAGCACAGGCGCGCTCTTTTATCTAGAATGCCTTTACCTGAAATAGTACAGTCGACCGTAATTTTTTTATTTCATGCAAAGTCGTCTGAGTCGCAATTTTTTTTTTACTCGCCTATATTCGTCTCACTGCAGGGCACAGGCCTTCTCTCAGAGCGAGAGAGAGAGTATGGGAGAATCAACACGCGTGCCCACCGCGGATTGGCAATTTCAAGCGCTGAGGTATGTGACCTCAGACACTCAGGTTTCCTCACGATGTTTTCCTTCATGGTTAGCGAGTAGTATTGCTACTATAGCTTCACAAATGTTCATAACCGCTCCGCTACCACCGCTCTTGAGTCATAAATAAGTAGTGCAAGTGTATAAATGTTAGGGTAATGTCGACTGCCAGTAACATACAGCCTCGACAATTTTGAAGGTTTCAAATCCTAAAGCGTATCACAAAACGCGGCCTATCGCAGCATAGCTTAATGCTTCATTATAATAATATGTCATTCTCATCCAGTGCGGTAGACTAGTCTGGGTTTCTTTGTTTTTTTTTTTAGTTAAGTTTATTTGGGCCTTTGTAGCCAAGTAAATAAAAGTTAAATAAATAAAATCTCGATGGCCGCTATATTACATATAAGTAGCTTATATGCGTCCCACTGTAGGGCACAGGCCTTCTCTCAGAGAGAGAATATGGGCTTAATCACCACGCGTGCCCACAGCGGATTGGCGATTTCAAGCGCTGAGGTATGTGAATAGCTCAGAAACTCTCACGATGTTTTCCTTGACCGTTAGCGAGTGGTATTGCCACTATAACTTCACAAATGTACATAACTAAGAAGACAAAGTCATAAGAACATGCCCGCACTGGAACTCGAACCTGAAAGCTATTTTATGAGCCTTGAAATCGTAAGACCGTGCTAGACTGCGGTATAGACTCGTAATACAACGCGCGTGTTTGATGCGCTAACGCTTGTATAATGGTATCAATATTTTGTGTCGAGCTATATAAAATTGGAAATCTTTCATCCTCATCAGCCATTTGACGCCACATGGGCCTCCTTCATGGTTTTCATAACCATGACGGGTGTGCCATAATCGCCACGCTTGGCAGGCGGGTTGGCGATCGCAGTATGCGGTTGGAATCTCAGGAATACGCTGCTGCCCGTTTCCTGGTAGGTAATTGATTTGCTTAGTCGCCTTCTACGACATCCACGAAAGGAAATGGAGTGACGCTATTTTTAATCCGGCGCCACACGGCTCAATCTTTACTTAATCTTTACGGAAATCTTTACTTACATTCTGAAACTTTGCTAAGGATTCTATTTCAAATGGCCTCAGCTAACGTTACCTTTGTGACTTCTCCCAATGGTCCAAGATCCACGAATTCCAAGCAAAGGCACGAACCTCGGTAAAAGAGACTCGACTGCCTCGTTGGTATTGCTATATCACGTCTGATTACCGTGCCGGAGGTCGTGGGTTCGACTCCTACTGAGGCCGCGGTACAATTGTACATACGACCTCAGTCTGGGTGTATTTCTATGTTTGTGATGTCCTTGCTTGGTTAAAGAGACTCGACTGCCTCGTTGGTATCCCTATATCACGTCTGATTACCGTGCCGGAGGTCGTGGGTTCGACTCCTGCTGAGGGCCGCGGTACAATTGTACATACGACCTCAGTCTGGGTGTATTTCCATGTTTGTGATGTCCTTGCTTGGTTACCATAGCACTTGGCATCCTAGTTTGGGACCAGTACAAGTGATTGTGTTATATGGAAGTTATGTGTGGTAAATATACTTAACCTACTCGTGTATCGATTTACTAAGTATTTACAAACTTAAGGGGTGTCCTCCTAACGACCGTTGTCATCATATGTCGGGTATTTTAATTCGTTTTTAGTTGAGCTCTTATCAATCTGTCACGGAAAACGATTAGTTGTTTTAGGGTTTTTTGCTCCTTTAGAGGAAGTTGTGTTTAAATTATTAAATGGATCGGTAAAGCTGTTAGCTATCTAATAAGTCTACAAAAACAGTGAGTCAGAGCATTAAGTGTATTAAAGCCACAGTTTATAGATTCTCTTTACCTTCCACTCTATTTCAAGTAATTTCAACTGAAATTCGGTATTTTTGGGGTTCCGTACCCAAAGGGTAAGGGGGGTCCCTTACCCTTTGGGTACGGGTGGGTGTTACTAAGACTCCGCTGTCCCCGTCCGTCCATCACCAGGCTGTATGTCATGAACCGTGATTGTAAGACAGTTGAAATCAGAAATAATGTATTTCTGTTGCCGCCATAACAAAAAATACTAGAAGCAGAATAAAATTAATATTTAAGGGGGGATCTCATACAACAAACGTGATTTTTTGCCATTTTTTGCTCGATATTAAAGCCGGCAACAGGTAGACGCTTGAAATATTCAAATGTAAAAATGTGAAGTTCAAATTGAAACGACAAAATAGTTCATATGTTGTATAGATAATGGTATGGAACCCTTCGTGCGCGAGTTCGACTCACACTTGGCCGATTTTTTTTTCAACGTACTACTAACAACTGTCAACAGTTGAAGAAACCGAGGGTGGGACCGCCAGAAACTGTCAAAGTCTAATTTGAAATAGCTTTCGGTCGTTTCATAGCGGCTCTATCGTTTCATTCGACGCGTTTAATGACGAAATGACGCGAAATGTTTAGTACCACACTCTTGGCCAATTTCTGAAATGAGCATTTCGCTAAGTAAATGGTTAACGTTAGTGCTGCCTCTTGGAATTTCTCAGGAAAGAGCGTGACAGAACGTTACTTAAGTATTTACTTCGTGAAATTCTCAATTCAGAAACCGGCCATCTGGGGCCTAAGCGCCGCGTATCGCTCACTAATTCAGTGTTAATGACGTCACAGCTGTGCGAAGGGAAAACCTGAATTTGTATCGAACCTTTATTATGTATCGGCACTTTCCTTAGGTACGCTTTGGTGCGTACCGAACTTCATCCTTATGAAGTAACGTGCAAACGATCTTTCGAACGAATATTCACTCGACTACCAAGATATAAAGAACATGCAAAAAAGTTTTTTTTGTTGTTGGTTTTAGGGTAGATTCATGCAGACACCTGCACAAGTGCGACTCATCGATTGATCTTATCAGATCGGATTTTATTTGTCAAAATGTGACCATTGGTCAAAGAGTTATGTTATGAGGGTACACAGAATCTGACATACTAACATATCAGCCAAAGACATTACTTTGCTCAACCGCAGTCGGGTATAAAGCAGGATTTTTTGATCTGAAACGCTCATATCCTCATATCTTTTGATATGAGCGTTTTAGCGTTTATTTATGAAAAGCTGGACCCAAAAAGTAATCGTTCCGCAGTAATTCTTACCCCTTTTAGGATTCCGTAGTCAACAAGGAACCATTATAGTTTCGCCATACCACGTTTATTTATCTTTAAACATGGTCTCTCCGATTATATTAAAACATTTTAAGTGCAATAAATTATTTCATTTCATTTTTGATTAATAAATATACCAAAATTACTATCAATAAATGTGTTAGTGACGTCGGTCGTCGAAATTCTATTAAAAGGATTTGTATGTCAGTAATTTCGCAAACGCCTACTTATCCCCCAAGTTTTCGCTCGCGCAACGCAATAAGTCCTATATAAATCCGTGCGCTCGAAGAAACCTTAAGGTTATACATAACACAATGTTTTCCAAAAACGGACACTTCATCAATGTAATTTTCAATTAATGTTGCACGAAGTTTTCCTTCTGTAAGTTGTTCGCCTATTACTCGTTAACTTGTAGAGCCTACTTAGCCGCGATAGTTTTACTTTTAAGTTCATTATGTGCTACTACCCTGAATTTTTTCACGTTTCTACAACCGTTTAGCCAGGAGAGTGGGGGGACACCCCCCACAACAACAACAACAGTTTGCGCTTTAAAGCTTAATATTTCGCAAACGGAACCCTAACTCGAAAAATGGCCGTGCTAAACCCACAATATTTTTAAAGTACAATGTCCAATGATACCTAACACTATGGTGAAAAGCGAGAAAAAAAAGGTGCATCCCTAATTTAGGTAGCCCACACAAAATTTTTTTTTATTATTTTATTTTACCGTTTCGTCGTCGGCGTGATTAATATGTATGTCTTTGCCAAGTTTCAGCAAAGTAACAATCATCTCTGAGCTAGGCCTCGGACAGACAGACAGACACAGACGGACGGACATGGCGAAACTATAATGGTTCCTTGTCGACTGCGGAACCCTAAAAACCGGCCAAGTACGTGTCGGGCCACGCGTAGGGTTTCGTGAAAGAAGGGTTTTTTAACTACCTAGGGGCCTATTTAATAAACGTGACAATCCAACAATTATATCACTTTTTGACGAATAAGTCGAGTTGTCACGACAAGTTTTTTTTAATAAAGATGACATTTATGACCAAATGCGACAGGTAAAACTGACATAATTGTCGGACTAAAACCCGTTTAATAAACGCAACAATTGTCGGATTCCCTTGTCGAAAATATTCTCTGACTTATTTGTCATGGTAATTGATAATTGTCGGTTTTTTTTCCTATTTGTCACAACACGATATCGGGGCATGCTTTGAGAAAACAATTCAATTCAATTTTTTTTATTCATTATAAAAACAGAATGTTTACTTAATGAACGTCAAAGTTGTTAGTTTCACAATTAATAGATTGTGTGGAGAAGGAGCTAACAAAGAAACTCCACATTTATTCTTGTCAAAATACGTTTTAACTTAATTAACAGAGTTTACAACTTAAAATTTAGTCATGAATGAGTTGAACACTGGTCACGATCGTCCTGTAATTAATCTTAATCTACTGTTTAATGCCAAACATCTTTGTCTTTTAAATAATCCTTCATGTTATAGTAAGCTTTTTTTAGTAAGCTTTTCGAACATGTGGATAATATTTAAAATATAAGTAACAATTTTACTTTTGTTTTGTATTCTGTTTTTGTTTGGTAAAATGGACTGTTACTAAACCAAGAATAAACTTTTTGAAATAAATTTGAATTATTGGTTTAAATGTGCGACGTCGCACATTATGCACCAAATAGATGGATAGATGGTTAGATAACAAATGTTATTGCACATCAATAATTTACAGAGATATAACATAAGAGATATAATATTCATCTTCACTACTACTGCTATCCGTCGACGATGTTAGCACCATATTTAAAATTATTACATAACTGCCTTGACATTGGGTTAGGGCACCTGATAAATCGACAAATATTTCCGTCTGTCATGACAATTTGGAGTTCGACAAATTAAAAAAACAAATGTGACAAGTTTTTCCGGACAATTTGGCACTTGTCACCTGTTAAAAGAAATGGTTTATTAAACAGCAATATGTCAAGTTGTCACGACGAGACGACATATTTTTAAACTAAAACTAAGCAAGTGAATCCGGAATTAAGTTAATTAGTCGACGTATTTGTAGATTATCCACCTTGGCAAATTTGTCGGTGATAATCTTTATTAAACACAAAATTGTCAAATTGTTGGATTATCACCTGTCATTGTCGTGTTTATTAAACAGGCCCCTGCTTTACAGAACTAACAACTTTAACTTCATTAAAGCTATTTTATTTTTATAAGTTGCTCGCCTATCGTTAACTTGTAAAGCCTACTTCGCCGTGATAGTTTTAATTTTAATTAAGTATTACATGTGCTACTGCTCCGATTTTTAGGAGACCATTTAGGAGAGGGGGGGATGCTCTACTCTAAACAAAAAAGTGCGTTTATCACTAAATCCTGTTTTCCTACACCCACAATATTTTTGAATGACCACAACGATTCCTCACACTATGGTTAGGCGAGAAAATCCCTAAGTGTTATAGATACGACTCTCGCCTATATTTCCACTGGGATAGAGTAGAAAGTACATCCACGGCGCAACATGTTAGCGTGAGGGGACGTCAACACGGAAGCTGCGACAGGCATCACGCGACGTGACGTCCTGCCCACGGGCGGAATCGATAATCGTGCCCATTCATCATCATAGCGCGAACGAAAGCGAAACCTGCACCTCTACACTTTGCACCAAAACAATGTTCCCTACACATAAATAATTAGAACAATTGTTACAGCAAAACACTGGTCAGTCAGTTAGTTAAGTAAGTCACCTAATAGATCCCATTAGGTTCACTAGACTAACTTTTTTTTTAAGTGTCAGACCAATCTCTGCAAAAACGATGTGTTAAAAAGCCCCCTTAAGACCTCGTGCAGGCACGTTTTTTTTGCGGACAATGTGACAGATTGGCGTCCGCCACTTTGTTTTTTTTTTCTTTAAGTCATAGGGCTAGTGACACTCGCGCAGTCACCTTACATTTGACACCTCATTTGTCAAAATCGGTCGACACGTTTGGCCTCAGCATATACAGACCTCGTTTACTTTCGCAGTTATGTAAAAAATACTGTTTAAACAACTTCAACAATAGCTGCCTTGTTGAGACAATTCCTTGGCGATTTGCAAGTCTGACGAAGACAGCCTTTGAATTATATAACAGGTAGAATCTTTTGAAGTCTGCTGTGTAATAATCTTCTAACTAACGGGCACAAAGCGCAACATTGGTGTCACAACACAAAGTAAAAGTGAATCAGTTTAATTTTATGGTCACGATCCAATACATGCTGCCTCATCTGCACACCCAATAAGGTTTACGCCCGACAATGAATGAATGAGCGTACGCGTTTTGCTTCAGTTTAAAAATGTTCACAAAAAGTCGCCAAGAAAAATACTGGCAGCCAGCTATTGTTTTTTTTCGATTCAAATATTAAAAATACAAACAATGCGCTTCATTCATTCATTTCTGCAAACGGCGTTCTTGCACTGTAGAGCGGATGAAAAAAATATATCATTCGTCACAAACTACAAATGCGAACAAAGGACTGCTAACACTGATTTTACTTTCCCTGGCTGTTATCACACACAATATAGAGATACGCACCTTCGTAATTATGTACCTGAAAAAATGCAAAGTAGTCCTAATCATCTTATTGTAAAATATATCCAAAACAGTTTCTTCTTAGACCTTTTTCAAAAAAGCCCATTAGACCCTAGTCATCACAACAATTAATTCGTTATAAAATAGTTATGTACCTGTTATTACACAGCTATGATCAGTCATTTTAGGGTCCCGTAGTCGACAAGGAACCCTTATAGTTTCACCATGTCCATCCGTCTACCTGTCTGTGTGTCCGTCTGTCCATCTGTCTATCCGCGGCCTAGCTCAGAGACGATTAGTACGAGAAAGCTGAAATTTGGCAGACATACATATTCGTTACACCGAAAAAACGTTAGAATAAATTTTTAAAAAAATATACCCCGCTACACCTAAATTAGGGATGCCATTTTTTTTCTCAACTACACCATAGTGTGGGGTATCGTTGGTCGTTTATTACTATTTTGGGTGTAGGAAAACCATTTTTCAATTTAGGGTTCCGTTTGCGAAATATTAAGCAAATTTTTGTCCGCGTCCCCCCGCCTCTCTCTCCTGGCTAAACGGTTGTAGAAATGTAAAAAAATTCAGCGTAGTAGCACATATAATGAACTTAAAAGGAAAACTATCACGGCTAAGTAGGTTTTACAAGTTAACGAGTAATAGATGACCAACTTATAAAATGAAAACTTCGTACAAGATACATTGAAAATTACGTTGATGAAGTTGTTAGTTCTGTAAAGCAGATAAATCCCCCTCTTTCTAGGGAACCCTACATTGTGCGTGGCCCGACATGCACTTGGCTGGTTTTTTATTCGAGCAGTGGATGTATTTACAAGCTTAATTGAAATTGTTTCTTGTTAGGTACGTACGATATACCCTGTTCGGAAAAGCCAGATACAAAAAAATAAAAAATAAAACTACAGATACCGTTATTCTAAGAAACAAAATACTTTTTGCAGCCAGCATCAACGACATGCCACTTCAATCATTTATACTTTTTTCACGATACTCCAACCTTAGTTGAAAAAAAAACATACGAAAAGCCTATTGGTCGCGAATTCATGTGCTGGGCGAGGCAGATACGAGTGCACCGCCGGCGCCAGTTGACATTCTTGTCCCGACAACTTTCATGAATAGTTAACTGACTAGTTTTAGCTAGAACCTAGAACCATGCCACTACCAAATCGAGCAGGAACTCTGCATGGGCTCTTAGCGCCTGAGGCCTCTGGAGATGAGCTTAATCTAAAATATTATTGTCTTGTAATTCATTTCATGATGAGCAACTGATCAGTCGTCGACATAGCCCAACAGCCCAACGGATTAGTAAGTTGAAGTGGCAGTGGGCGGGGCACATAGCACGCAGAACTGATGGCCGATAGGGCCGAAAAGTTCTCGAATGCAGACCACATATCGGCAAGCGCAGCGTAGGACGACCAGCCACAAGATGGACAGTTGACCTCATCCAAGTGGCAGGAAGACGCTGGATGCAGGCCGCTTCCAACCGGTCTGTTTGGAAATCCATGGCGGAGGCCTATGTGATTATGGACATATGGACATTCAGTTATGGCTGAATGATGATGATGATGAACTGATCAAGTAGGTACAAGTATATTTTTCAGTTTTCATTTTATTTTCGACTTTTTCAAATACTTATCAAAGTCCAAAAGTTTGCTACTTAGCTACGTATTACGATATCGAAAAGAGTTA
The DNA here is from genome assembly GCA_963969515.1 of Yponomeuta evonymella. Taxonomy (NCBI): domain Eukaryota; kingdom Metazoa; phylum Arthropoda; class Insecta; order Lepidoptera; family Yponomeutidae; genus Yponomeuta; species Yponomeuta evonymella. Next base: position 7,147,570 of record OZ018354.1, read on the forward strand.
CGTAGATCGGTACGGACATATGAAAAAGGCTCAATATACTTTAGTCATATAGCCTAAGCAGCCTATATACGTCCTACTGTAGGGAACAGACCTTCTCTCAGAGAGAGAGTATGGGCTTAATCACCACGCGTGCCCAACGTGGATTGGCGATTTCAAGCGCTGAGGTATGTGAATAGCTGAAGCGTTCAGGTTTCCTCACGATGTTTTCCTTCACAGTTGGCGAGTGGTATCGCTACTATAACTTCACAAATGTACATAAATTAGAAAACAAAGTCATAGGTACGCGCCCGCACTGGGAATCGAACCTGAGCCTCTCACTTCAGAGTCCAATGTTTTACCCACTAGGCTACCACCGCTCCTCCCACTAGTCTACCACCGCTCCTCAGTCATATAAAACCACATAGTGTCTAGACGTTTGCCTTCAATACAACTTTTTAACAGGCTACTACGAGGCCCTTCTTGCATTCGGCTTGAAAGAGTTCTAGGCCGTAAGGTTTTACCTCACTTTCCGTTACGGAGCCGACACACACCGCCGACTTATAAATTGAGAACTTTAGTAAGTAAAAACGTACGGTCTTACTTATAAAAATGCGATTTCTTAAAACGCCGCTGAAAATAATATGTGGTGGAGATTTTACAAGGAAAAATAGAAAAACAAGGAAGGGCTTTAGAGGAACCGTGTTTTTATAAATAAGTCCGTTTAGCATTAACGTGTCTTGTACTTTGTTTTTTTTTTGAGGAATCCGAAGAGGCTGACTCCCGTGTCTCGAACATTAACAATCTATTAATCTTCTCTTAACAGTAGAGCTATCAGTTAGCCAACGTGCATAAAAAAAACCACTGACAGCCGTTAACAGTGGATTAACATATTGTTAGTATCCGAGAAACGGGGTTTAAAGAAATTTAATCCAAGTTTACATTTTCTGGCGGCACCCGCACTAGGAGACCCAATCGATACATGACAATTTGCTTAGTTTAGTTACGTTAGAATCTATGTCTAATATGCAAGAAAGAAAGTGCTTAATCACTTTTTACATTTTCATGTCTTCACTTAAGTTTTGCATGATTTGTTATGTTGTGCCGCAATCGAACTGCTTAGTCCCAGGATGGCCCTTCACCCAACGCGGTTTGCAAGCTGACAACTACTCCTATTGCTTGCGTGTAGTAATTACTGCCTACAAGCAAATGCAGGACGTTTAGCTCGCCCACTGTGCTTATTGAATTGCAACTTCGTCTATCAAAGCGGATTGTGTTGAAATCGTGTGATTATCGGTAGCAGCATTTAACGACTTTAATGCGTATAGTCTGAGGGTTGTCAAGCGTAACTGCAACTGAAGAACCTTTTCTATTGCAAGAAGATCGATGTAGGAAGAGTTTAGTGGTTTGCTTAACCTGCTTTAGACTGATGGGTGTCTCTGCAAAGAGGTTTTTATGCTGTCAATGCATCTTTACGGAATTTCCCTATCATGGTTGTAAGGAAGATAAGAATGTTCTTTATTGTACAGCAGAGCACATAAGTACCCACCTCTACTTAATTGTATTTCAGCCTCCTACTGAGTACCCTTCCTGACTGTCACAATGATATACAACAATTATGAAACAATAACTTCAATTGTTTACAATTATTTTTTACCGATGATATCAACACGTCAACAGATGGCATTGGATAAAACAAGGCAAATAAGTTTTGTTTGGTAAATTTATATTGAATGCAGTCTCCCAATTGTTTAAACATATCTGTTTATAATAAAGTACATTAAGTATTCTCAACCTTTATAGACTCTCGTTTTTCTCAAGACTCGAGAAATTAACATACCAACGAAAATTTCAGTGACATTTAGACAACTTCAAATGGTATGGTAGGCCTACCTAAGCATATTAATGCTCAATAGAATAGGTATAGTTATTCATCAGAGTAACTTTTGTACGCAGGTAAAGTACGATTTGGCGATTAAATTACGTAAACAGAGCATGAGTGGCTTTAATGAAACTATCGTTTTGATTGTTTTTGTTCGGAAAATTCTATTCGGTAATCATTGATTGATTACCCGCGGGTATGGGTCACTACGAGTTTATAAACACATCACAGTAAAATCATTCCAGCCAAGGCTACTTACATAAAATCACAATAAAACCAACGCAAATTGCCTGTTTCGTGGTGTGTCCAATGGGATCAATAGGGCTCTACTTCATAGAACTACAATTCATGGTTTACTATTACAATTCGATGTATATTGCAAAGTCGATTAAGCCACAGATTTACAAGTAGGAAGTATGATGATATTCTCCACAACGATACCCTGAAGAGTACTTACTTCAGACCCGAGATAGAGATAAATCGTAGGCGGGGTTAGCACGAGTTTTCCGAAACTAGCGTTTGGCGTAGAGTTCTTGAGAAGCGCTTGTTCAAAGATACAAAGGACTTGTGGTGCCTGGGCTTATAGCTTTCCACCATTCAAGTCCTTGTTGCCTACATATAATATTTAGTCTTTCTGTATGGAGAAGTCTGGACTCTAACCCAGACTCTAAGTAAACGGTTAGAAGTGTTCGAAATGTGGCTATATAGAAGAATACTCAAAATATCATGGACAGATAGAGTAACTAACCACAAGGTTTTGCAAACAATAAACAAAAATTTAGACCATAAAACGCAGAAGTATACCTTGGTCATATTATGCGCAGTAACAAATGAAATCTGCTGCAACTCTTTCTGCAAGGCGAAATCCAGGGACGAAGGAGACATGGCCGCCAAATTCATTTAAGAAAAACGAGGCGCAACATCATCTGATGAAGTAGCCACAATGATAGCCGACCTCCGATAGGAGATGGCACTGAAAGAAGATTCAAGTTTTTAGTGTGAAAATTATACTCGGCTATGCAATGTATATCGAACTGTCATAATAAACTACGAATTGTAGTATACTCTGCCCAGAGTGCCCAGGGATAAGATAAGAGTATTATTTACTGTATACCGGAAACAATGTTACAGAAACAGCAATGACAAAAGAAAAGATACAATTGGCGGCCTTATTGCTGGTAGCAATTTCTTCCAGGCAACCTCATATTGAATAATAGAATAGGGATAGTAACATCCCTATTCTATTTCTCCTTCGGCAAATTCTAAATTCATCAACGAGATTCGAATGTTAAGGCTAAAAAGGTTAACAATTTCCCGAGTAGCGAAAAATTAAATTTTACAGCTGTAAAACTTTTATTTTTCGCTACAGCTGCCCAGTTAGTACCTAATCGAATCACCATTAGGATGGAAAACGTTCGTAATTCTCAACAAGGTACAGTCGACAGGTGATTCACGGTTCCAATTAGAACTTTGAACCGTTTTATGTGTAGGTCTTTGCCTACGCATAGTTAAGTATCGATTCGAATTCAGACTGAATGTGCAAAGTTCGATATGCTGCCGATGGTACAGTCGATATCATGTCGACCTTCACATGCATGCACTTTCTCGATTACGTTATGGGTGACTGCAACAAAAATATAAAGATTGGTGTCTGCCGATCGTACATTGGTAGAGTGCGCCCATGTACACTCGGCAAACGCACGTTTTACGTAACGTACGTAACAAACGTAGCCCTTACCTACAAAAATGTAGGTAAAGGCTAGCCTGTTGCCGACTGTATAATTTGAAATTCTTTGAATCCCAATATAAATTTTGTTGCCAATGTTTCCATCGATCTGAGTACTCTACCAATAAATGAATTGATTTCACCTACGTCGTACGGTCTACACTATCAACACATGACGTGAACGTTACTTTATCAAATTAACCTCTTGCTCTCATAAAACGTTGTTGATTAAAAATATAAACATGTTTTTCAATTTACCATTTGAATTGAACACGTGCTTGCTCTATGTTGTTCATTTGTTAATTGTAGGAAAACGAAAAAAATACTGCAAAAGACCTACATTGCCAGTACGGCGTAGGTATTTCCTCTTATCGGTGGACATTGCACACACATTATTTAGAAACAAATTGTGCTGGTGTTTTTAAACATATAAAAACGTTAAGAGCCAGGTTCCGGTGCGAAGTGAAGGTGCGAGGGACGCGAAACAGCGATAGGTCGCGCGAGATGCGACGTTATATTTGCTGGTTTTGATTAGTTAAAAAAAAAGTTATTCATAACCTGCTTAACGTGAAATACCTAGGTACCTACCTAGGTACATACCTATAATAAGTAATAAGGCCGCCAATTGTACTGTACTATATTATTGTTTAATTCTCATATTTAATTCCTGGTGTACATACAATATTCTATCTATACCTATCAAACAATAGCGTCTAGTTTTTTTTCGTAAATACATCCAAAATTACAATGTCGAAAAACAACTCCAAGGAATTTCTGCCTAAAGAGTTTTGGCACTGCATGGCCTGTCTGGGTCTGGAGGAAGATAGATTCTTTATGTAGATAGAAGAAAAAATAAACATTTCAAAAATAGAAACATTAGCATCTGTGCCAGTTATTCGATTTATATCTTTAAACTCACTGTAGTTTAAATTAAATCGTCGAAATAGCAGGTGCTTCTCCGGAAGTACGGCGGGACGATCCAAGTTCAAGATTGTGTGAAGGTAAAAAAATATTCATCGCGGTTGGATTATGTCAACATCTGTTTATCGTTTGATCTCTCTTTTTAATTAATTATTTTACGGGGCTGTTAGGGTCATCCATTACAAAGGCTAATTGCTGGGTTCTGAACTAAGTCAAATCTTAAGTACCATTTTATGTAGTTCTTATGTAAAATTCCGTTTTATGCACCTACCTAGTTCTTTTTTCATAAATCTGAAAAGACAGACCGATTTAAGTAGGTATTTACGTGGTGTAGTGTAAAGCTCAGTTTAGAAACCGACAGTAGGTGAAAACTAAGTTTTGAATCAACTTATTGATCGCCCGCTATTCAGGACATAGGAAGGTAGGTATGTCCATATTTCGGAGCACTTCCTTGGGGACTGTATAACGGCACACTATTCATGGAAGTTTTAACTACGTTAATATAGGTCAACTTCACGATATAGGTTCTACATGGTGTATCAAAATCCTCACAACATCCAAATGGGGGTTCTACTCGCCAATACAAACCACTTTTACTTTGGGGAAAACTTCAAAATCACGAATAAAATATCAGCTGTTCTATACATTTTAATGCCCTAGTTCGCGATTTCGCGGTTTTCCCCGTAGTAAGTTTTTCATAATGACAAATAGAACCCCCCATTTTAGGGTCTATTTGGGGATTTTACACCCTGTATATCTAGTGAAATGAAAAATGGTTTTTTGTGAAAAGAGTCTAGCTGTACTAAGCTGATATACCTTATATCCATACTTAATAAGTAACCAAAAGTAGGCTTATCTAATGGACTTTAGCATAGGAGAGGTCCAGCAACTTTACCTTTTTGCTAAAAGCGGCCTTTGTGTAGACTTCTATAGACTGACCACTACATTGTACAATGCTACGTATGTAGGTAGGATTGATAGAACAATGTAGTCACAATATTATACATAAATGAAAAATATCTTGAAGGACAGAGTATTTACTCACTGACTAACGCATAAGTCCATACGTTATACTAAAGACAATTAACTTTTCCGGTAAGTAGATGAGTATATCTTCTTTTTAGCGTGTCGATAGCAAATTTTTTTTTTTAAGTCTTAACTAGACAGTTGCTGCCCTGAACTCCATATTAATTGTACAGTCAACAACAGAAAAGTCTTTACATTTTGTAGATAGAGTCGATAGTTTAGATATTGGTGTAGGTGATGTCAACTTTCTGTCAGTCAATTAAAGGACTATCCACATAACAACGGGCCGGTGATATGCGGGCGCAATGATACATACTAAAATAAACCTTAATTACTTTAAAGCTTAAAGACTATAACACTAGCACATAAAAGCCCGGCCCCGTGCGAACTTTGGACCGTTTCTTTTGACGAAGACTTTGGGCCGACTTTAGCAATAAACTTAAAAAATGGCCGTAAATGTTACATATTTTCCGGCAACTTACGGGAACTTAACTTACTTTGTAGTTACCACATGGTTAAGTTGCGTCCGGGGTTGAAAGACTGCACTCCCAATGCACCTGATGCTATCGAATAGCGCTGGATTCTCGGGAGCCGGCCGGCTGAGACCACTGTTGACAAGAGCCCCGTGCTACATATCTAAATATTGACATTCTCTTTGTCTCCTAACTGACGGTTAATCTCCTTGTGCACGGGCCTTCTCTTTTGTATAGGCACCAACGTGACTTTCAATTGTTTTCAGTGTGGAATATGAGATTCTTATAAGTAGTCGCGTGGAGGGTTCAGTTTCTGAAGACAACAAACAACTGATCGTAAGTACGTAGAATTGTAACTTAGGTACCTACGAGTATTGGAAGTATTGGAACATAAGTTCCAATACTCGTTAACTCGTTAACTCTTTAACCGTTAGTCATTCCGCTCACTAGACAGAGTGCAGCAGCTTTTCCAAGAAATCCTAGCTATTTGATCGCGATCTCCAATGAAACTTCATACCAGAGCATTAGTAGACCTTGGTATGTTCTTCTCACCAATTCCAAAATGTTTCCTAACCATTTTGGAATTGATGAGAAGAACATACCAAGCATCTCCTCCAAACTTCAATAGACCCTCATAGCATTTCCGTCGCCACGTAGGAATGGTCCTAGAATCATGACGACGTGGGCAGAACGAACCCTTGCTTCTATGAAAAATACCTTTAGTTGTCAATTTCTACTTAAATAAGTGGGCGTATTTTGGCATTAATCCGATGTCTACAAGCAATTAAAAGAATCATCAATTGGTGTTAAGCAGCGACCGCGGCGGGGAAAGGGCTCGTTATCTACGAAGTAAGCTTTTAACCAAAATGTTACAGAAGAATAACTTAGGAACTATGCCCGAGATATCATTTGCACACATTTGTAGTGGATATAGGTGTCTATGATAAAGTTTCTAATGGCGGGGTTAGTTTCAATTTTTCAACCCATTTAGCACATTTTCAAATTTTGTGTTTGGGCTTATTTTGTGAAATATCTAGAACTATTTTTTTATAGCTTGATTATTTAAGTCTGTCATACAAATTAAAATGAAATAATTTTTTGTAATCATATTTTTTAAAAAGCATATTGTAACTTGTAGATGCCAATGACAGCTGCAGAGCGGCAGAAAAAATATTGAGAAATTGAAACGAGAGAAGCCAGAGAAGTACGATAATAAAAGAAAACCACTTTTACAGAATGTGAAACATAGACAAAAAAGGTCGAAAAGATAAATTTAATACAGATAATTAAAAAATACATTTAATTTCTATGGGACCAAAAAGTGTTTAATTTTGTGTTACTTGATTCCTATAGCTCTTTGGTATAGTGTCATCCTTAGTATTGGTAATTTCCTGACGTTTCTCGACAAACTGATTTCTTGACAATTTCATGACGGAACACTTTTTTGAGAAATACTCTTATGTAATAAAATAAAATTAAAGACAAATCGTTCTGGCTGCCTAGAGTCTCCAACGATATCCACATTTCGGTTTGGCTATGGCTAGTTTTCACGTATCTACCTATTTTCTCGCGCCTGCCCTTGCCTACCTAGACATTAAGGGTAGCTTCTGTGGTGGGTGACTATTCTTCACATAATGACGGACCCGTACCACTTTCCTTCTGTTTGTGTGCCAAATGCCACGGGGCGCCGTCCGTCTGCGATCTGACGAGGTTGCTCGGCTGCATTCTGACTCGAGCTTCTAGTAAAAAGTCTACTGCTGAGGTATCTTACTCGTAATACATGTCTACGTAGAGCGAGATGGCATTAACGTTGTATCAAGCCTGTGTATCGAATGCCTGCTTGAATTGCAAACAAGGTTGCTGGCCAGCATTCTGACATGAGCTTTAAATGTTCTACGTCCATGTGCTACCGGGAGAAAGCTCCATAGGTACTCAAACCGTAAACTACTTCACTGTGACTTACCCTGGTTATTTATAGAAATAATAATTATTTATTTGGCAATACTGTAAACTTGTGCCTTACTTTTTATCACATCTTTGTTTAATAAACTAAAAACCCTCAACTAATGTAGATATATCTTCTTTGCAGAGCAGCGCTGGGCGGACACGGGCGCTGTAATAATGTGATCGGCGCCGAAAAGGGCGCTTCTCTTTTCAAGGTAAGCCACTACACTCCACAGTGTAGTTACTGTCCTTAAGTCCAGTATTTACAACGCTTTATAAACTTACATAGAGAGTACGCTACCTATACTACCTACCTGAGCTTAAGCTTGGCACACACTAGCCTGGTGGCCACGGCCTATACAAAACGTTGCCAGCGCTGCCGCGTTCGTGTGTGGCAAGCTTTACTGAGAGACAAACTGTCGAATGCGCCACCACACTGTTTATTTATTTTATTTATTTAACGATAGCGAAATCCAAAATAAATAACATTTGTAAATATTTGCATGGAAAAGTTAATGTCCTTGGGCCTAATCACGCGCACGACATATTGTCGGAATCCTGACTTTTGCTATAGCAATTAGTATGGAATTTGACAGTTAGACGATTGGAACTGGTCAGGATTTACACAAGCAGCCTATATACGTCCCACTGTAGGGTACAGGCCGTCTCTCAGGGAGAGAGTATGGGCTTAATCACCACGCGTGCCCACCGCGGATTGGCGATTTTAAGCGCCGAGGTATGCTAATAGCTCAGACACTCAGGTTTCCTCACGATGTTTTCCTTCACCGTTAGCGAGTTCAGAATTTGGTGCCCGTATTATAGGAGCTGAGCTTAATTACCGAGTGTAATGGCATAACTTCCCACCTATTCCGCGACGTCCACTGTATTGGTTTATCTATTTTGACATTTCCGAAGTGTCAAAATTGTATGTATTTGCCAGTTCAGAGTAAGTTCAATGGGGCGAGTCCGTACAGTGACGAAGTTACATAGTACCTAGCGCCCCAGGAATTGCCATCAACGTCAACAAGCAGGTACTACAAGAATATGTTATGGCTCAATAAGTGGATCAAACTTTTTGTAATCGGTTGATCTTTTTAAAGGATTTTATTGGACAGAGTAAAGTAACAAGTAAATAACAAGATCCAAAGAATACCGCATTACTGAGTGTGCTGCTAGTGCGGCAGTGTTTATCCCTCAGGCACATTAGATTGTTTCGTACGATCTGCAACACAACCTTTAGACATTGGCAATGTCAAGGGCATGCATGTGTGAAAGTATTTAGAGCTCGACTTTATTGCACATTATGTATGAGTACAGTACAGAGTGGTCATGCAACGCCATATTTAAGAATAAATGTTCCCGATCGATTTTACTAACACGTCAAGGACGCAAGAAAGCGAAAACTTTCTTACAACCCTTCCTTTTACCTGTTGCCTCAGCCTGTTGCACACAGCAAGGTCGGGCACACCAAGTTATTCGATAGTCGCACTTTTTTCCTGCATTTTAAGAGCTGCTTGGGTATCCTTTGTGCCTTCGTCGACGGTCCGTCTTGGTAGCACCCACGCAGTTGTCACCGGAAGTGCGCGTCAGGGATGACTGTCACCAGTGACGAATTATTCAAATTAATTCAACCCTAACCGCTTAAGGCACAAAGAACGAGGGCGGTTTAAAAAGCAAATAATAAGCGAAACTAAGATTCATAAAACCCGGACCTGTGCTTGGGAGAAATGAACAAAACAAGTTGAAAACCGCGGTGATCGTATTCAGGTAACCTTTAAAAAGCAACGCTCTCTGTGCATTCATTGCGCTCGCGTACATTGCCACTAGGTCCTCGAAATGAATTTTCGCCCATATGTCACGAGTAGGCATTAAGGGAAACCGCGGTGCCGACTAGCGCCCCCAATGGATTAATAGTAGTTTATGTGACTGTCACATAATGAGGGTTATTAAAACACGAGCGAGATTTTAAAAAACGAGCCTTGGCGAGTTTTTTAATAGCATTCGCGAGTGTTTTAATACCAAGTTACGTGCAGTCTCATACACTACTTTATCTACACTCATAATGAAATTTTTGAAACAAAATGGCGCAATTTCGACAAAAGTATCTTGACATTCAATCGTCTGCACTCAGTTTTGCGCGCGCAATTTTAAGTATTTTTAGTTGCACTTTTGGTACCACGAAAATGAAATTAGGTTTTTTATAGAGTCAACTTTTGACATTAAAAAAAAACTTAAGGTGTGTTCCGTGATCACAGCAACACTTTAAAAAAAATAACTGTAACATAAAGTGAAAAATCTGACCTTTAATGTAACTTTATATTACACTTCTTTTTTTTTATTTTCTTTAAAGTTATGTATTGTTTAAAGCCTGTCAATATGTGTTTACCTTTGAATTCTTAATTTGAAGATTATGATATGAGTGTAGATAAAAATATATCTTCGTTCTAGGTTGTAGGTTCTAAAAATATCTATCACAATTATTGAGATTTATTGTACATTTTTTGCAAAATCGTATAATTTTCCATCGGTGGCGCTAGTTAGCTCCGAGTCGCCCCTAAATGAGTTTGCTTATAGCTGAGGCCAATTGTGCCGTGGACACCACTGGGTGCATCGAGGAGACGGCCCTGAGGCTGGTGCGTGCCATATTTATTATTCACCGACCAAATCTGCCGCCGGAAACTTCCGTCCAACCGAACCGCCTTCCAAAAATACGAAGGTGTTATTCAGCGGGTCCGCGAGCTTAACAAAGATGGGCTCTTGGTTTACGGAAGCCAAGTTTTTAATGACCGTTGCGATGACAACATAAAAACTACAGTACTCATGTACTTTTCTCTTAGCTAGGTACTTACAATTTGATTTTGATAGTTCAATAACGAGCCTTACGTGCTTACGACCGAACGATGTAGAGAAAAGTCTTAGGTAGGTATGTGAAAATGTGTTTGATTTTTTTTGCTGTATTATAACGGCAAAGTGTTATGTCGGGAACGGAGGTAATGATAACAACCGTATTGTATCGATGCTAGTTTATTACTGCCCACAAGAGTGCGCTTGCGAGCGCGGTATAGTAGGTACATACACATCACTCCTCCTTCACTACTTTTGAAGTTCTGGCAACAACAGAAATACAAAACAATTTAAAACATTTACTTTACGTATGATATACTCAAATAGATTTCGTTCTAGTCTAACAAAACTATGTTATAATATTCCTACACTAAACTTATTTTTCTATTCCTTATAACTAACTTTCTTAGTAAGTCTACATGTTCGCATTGGTCTGGAGATAGGGCGGTTCATTGACAAGCCATTATCATTACTATCCGGCCGCTCAACATCGGCAGTCGGCTCGGTCTGCGCTTCTACCCATTCATCCTCCTCTCCTTCGTCTACTTGCAGCCCAGCACTTAGATATGGTTCCGAATCCAAACTCGGGCGCGGGGATTCGAACCCGCAGGACGAAGGACTAACCCGCGAAGTCGGCTGCGACTGAGTACACGTTACATTTATGTCTTCTTCTTCCCCAGTTACACATACGCCTGTATACCGCCTCAGTTGGTCAATATGACGTTTACAAATTATATTGTAGTCCGTTACTAATACGTTATACATTCGGGTACCCATTGTATCTATAATTTTTCCCAATACCCACACCCCCTTTCTTGCTACGTACCATCTCAACCACACTACGTCACCTGCTTCTAGATGTCTCGAGGCAGTTTCTTTCTTTTGTTGGAATTTGTATTCTTTGTCCGGCATAACAAGATCCAATCTGGATCGTAATTCCCGGCCGAACATTAACTTAGCTGGGGATAAACCAGTTGTACAATGTATTGTTTTTCTATAGTCGAATAAAAATCCCAACAAAGCCTCGTTTACATCTGATTGCGAAGAAACTTGAGTTAAAATACATTTCAGCATTTTCTTGCAGGTTTTAACAGAGTTTTCGGCCTGCCCGTTGCTGGCCGGATGGTAGATTGGGGTGGTGACATACCGAATACCATTAGTTACACAAAAGTTACTAAATTCATGTGATTTTATTTTCGCGTCGTTATCTGAAACAATAACCTTCGGTATGCCAAATCTGGAAAACAATTCTTTCAATTTTTCTATCAGCGCGCGAGTTGAAGTGCCTCCGTTCATAAATAGACACTCTAGCCATTTGCTAAATGCATCAATTACGACTAAGTACGTCCTCTGCCCTATGGATAGATAGTCGATATGAATTCGCTTCCATGGACCGGTTTCGGCCGGCCACGGCGCCGGGGCGGCTTGCGGAGGAGCGCTACGCACACTAGCGCATTGAGCACACGACCCCACCCATGTCTCGATATCTTTATCTATTGCAGGCCACCAGAACCTACTCCTAGCCGCACTTTTCGTCTTGACCACGCCAAAATGACCCGAATGCAACTCTTTTAGCATACTCTCACGATACTCAGTCGGTACGACAATCCGGTGACCGCGAAAAATACATCCGCTGTCTACCTCCAAATCTGCCTTGCAATAAAAGAAGGGCAAGATATTCTTACATTTAATTTTGCGCGGCCATCCGTGATTCATATAGCTAATCACTGTTTGCAATACTTTATCCGCTTTTGTAGCCCGCCTTATGTCGTCAAAGTTAACTGGCCTTATGTTCCTATCGAGGAAATTTAAAAATGATCTGTCGTCCGCGTTCATCTCGACCCTAGTCGAGTCAGATTCGGGTAGTGGCGCGCGCGAAAAATAGTCGGCTACTATGTTTTTATCCGCACTTATGTATTGGACTTTATAGTTGTATGCAGATAATAATATTGCATATCTCTGCAGCCGTGATGCCGTCATCACTGATATACCAGCCTTATTACCAAAAATAGATAATAGTGGCTGGTGGTCAGTTTTAAGTACAAAAGGTACTTGACGGCCGTATAAAAACTGATGAAAGTGTTTTACGCCAAATACAATGGCCGTGGCCTCTTTCTGTATCTGACTGTAGTTTTTTTCACTTCGAGCCAGAGACCTAGATGCAAATGCCAGTGGGCGCTCCCTCCCCTCACTATCTAGCTGGGCTAATACCGCTCCCAACCCCTGTGGGCTTGCATCCACTGTCAATACTAATTGCGCATTTGGGTCAAAATGGGCCAGCATCCGACCGGAAGCTAATTCTTCCTTCACAGTAACATACGCACGTTCCTGCCTTTCGCCCCACTCCCACTTAGCGTCCGCGCGAAGCAATTCATGCAACGGGCCTAATTTAGTCGACGCCCCGGGTATAAAGTTACGATAATAATTAATAACTCCTAGAAATCTTTTCACCTGTAAAACGTTATCTGGCCTAGGAGCTTTCACTATGGCTTCTACTTTATTTTTGCACGCACATAGCCCATCTTTGCTTATTACATACCCTAAATATGTAACACTCTCTTGGAAGAAAACACATTTCTCTCGCTGCAGCCTAAGCCCCGCGTTCCTCATTCTACTTAGTACTTCTCGCAGTCTAGCTAAATGTACCTCTTTGGTCGGCCCGGTGACGCACACATCGTCTAGCCAACAGCTGACACCTTCGATGCCTGCCAGGAGCGTTTCCATCGACCTTTGGAATATCGCAGGTGCGTTTGCCAAACCGTAAACTAATCGAGTGTATTTGAATAGGCCCTTCGAGGTATTAATTGTTGTCAGCTCTTGCGAAGATTCAGATAGTACCCACTGGTTGTATGCATTACTAAGGTCGATTTTCGTGTAACTCTCACCACCGCCGAGCTTAGCGAATACCTCCTCAATGCGAGGCATGGGATATTTGTCAATATGTAAATCTTTATTTAACGTAACTGAATAGTCACCTGCTATCTTGACCTTCCCGCTCTCTTTCAAAACAGGAACAATAGGTGTCGCATACTTTGAAAATTTTACGGGCACTAATATACCTACCTCCACGAGCCTGTTTAATTCATCTTCTACTGCCTGTTTTATAGCGAACGGGACTGTGCGCGGCTTAAAAAATTTTGGTACAACCCCTTCTTTAAGTTGTAAATCTATTGTAAATTTGTTGAATTTGCCTAGTTCATCATTGAATAATTCTGAAAAATCCCTTAATAACTGAGGCACTTCACTCAAACGCTTGGCAGAATCAATGTTATTATTTGACGATGTAAAATACAACCCGAATTTCGTCATAAAATCTCTTCCCAGTAATGGCGGACCGCCATTGAGTACTACATATATTTTTAAATCGTGCGATTTATTTTCGTAGGTAACTTCCGTTACAAAATATCCCAAAGGAGAGATTTTATGACCGTTATACAGGCACATCGTCAAATCACATGGACTTAGATTTGAATCTGAAAAGAGTTTTTTATACAGGGTGTCAGAAATAACTGAGCTGCCAGATCCTGAGTCTAGCTCCATTTCGAGCTCCATAGCTTTTATATTTACTTTCACCAGTATAGGAGAGTAGTTTACATACCTCATGTTATAGATTTGACATTCCTGGCAATTTTCACAATCGTTACTGTCGGTAACCTCTGGGTCGGTACCCAAATTATGTAATCGGGAGTTCACTGACTTTTTAGCATTATTGCACACTTTCTTTAGGTGCCCCTTTACTCCGCACATCTGGCAACGGTAGTTCCTAAATCTACACTTGTTCGCGTCATGGCCTTTTAATCCGCACACTGAACATCGCCGTGGTACCTCTCCGTCCGAAGAACGGCCTGCAGCGCCGACGCCCGGTCGCGCCGCGCCCACCCGGTACACAGACTCCTCCTTGACGTGGACAGCTCCAGCTCGAGCTTGCCTCGCGCTCGCCGCCTGCTGCGCCACCTCCAGAGCCTTCGCGAACGTCAGCTTGCCGGCGTCCACTTCGAACAGGCGATCGCGTTCAGGGCCCGCAGTCAGTCCCAGCACGAACCTGTCCCTGAGCATGTCGTCCAGCGCTGATCTAAACTCGCAGTTGACCGCAAGTCCCCTTACGCGCACGGCCCACTCCTGGACACTCTCGCCGGCAGCCCTTCTCGCCTCGTAGAATTTTTCACGTTCAGCCAGCAAACAACGTTTCGGAGTAAAATGCTTGTCAAGCTCCAAAACTAGCTCCTCGAACTTCACATCTTCCAATATTCTAGGATGTAATAAGTTCCTCGCCAAACGGTAGGTATCATCCGCTAAGTAAGTGAGAAGCAGACCACTAGTATTCTCACTTTTAATTCCGTTCAGTTTGATGAATTGATTCAACCGACTTTTGAAGATTGGCCATTCTTGCACGCTGTGATCAAATACGTTGAGGTTTCCGATGTAACTCGCCATTTTTTCTCAACGCTTATCGGGTAGACTCGTCGCTAGTGTTATGTCGGGAACGGAGGTAATGATAACAACCGTATTGTATCGATGCTAGTTTATTACTGCCCACAAGAGTGCGCTTGCGAGCGCGGTATAGTAGGTACATACACATCACAAAGTCACGGTCAAATCAGTCTAACCCAATAGTTAGTGGACACATTCGTCTAAAGACGCGCGAAGTGCGGTGCGTGCTCGCTATACGGAATATCTACAAAGTTCACACTCGTCACGACATGCGACAGGCAATTAGCGCATAAGTATCTATATTAAACCGAGCGCTTTGATGTCCCAGAGATCCGTTGTTGCGAGTTGTGACAACAATATCCTGTTGGCTCAGCTCCGCTGTCAGAGCTTTATTTTGCACGTCGTCTTATCAATAACGGCAGCTGTGTTTAACAAAGTCGCCCACGTTTTTTGCGCTTTATTTGGGCCGTTAATGCCCGTATAGAGCATATCCCTCGCTGTGTATAAGTACACCATGCCACTAAAACAAGTTTCCTTGGAATAATAAACGGACGTGCGACGAAGAGCATAATTTATCGATTTGTCAACACAGGAAAAAGGCCTCGCGTCGCGAATAAAAACACCAAATAGTCAATCAAAGGCGCGCATGATGTAAAATCCAATCTAACGCGAGTTGAATCGAATTATATCGCGAACAGAGGAAAGAGGAGATGAATGGACGGATTTTATAAATAAACAAAGTCCCCGCCTCTACCGGGTGTCTTCCAACGTCGGAGGCCACGTCAGTCGTATGCTGCCGCTTTGATCGGATCCATTTGCTTTTTTACTGTTCAAGCCAAGGTACATGTTAGATATTAGGTAGGTAAGCATATAAGACAAGAATATTATTTATTGTACACCGAAAAAAAAACATAATGTTTACAAAGGTACATGTACAATTGGCGGCCCATCACTATTTGCAAGTGCTGTCAGCAACAAACTGTCGTAATTCGTCAAAACATTATGCGACTTGTTGGGAACAGTTACTGATAAGTAAAAGCTACAAATTATTAGGTGCCTCATGCATTATTTGTTACCAAAGTGCGGAACCTGTTTTGGTCTCCTTCTTGCAAGTTTGCACATTGAAACGGTGACTCTGGAATCTGTAACTATAACAGAAACATTACGACCGGTATTCTGAAAAACCGCGGCCAGCCACCGCCGCGAGCCATTTCTTTTTTGCAAAAGTAAATGGGCAATCTGCTTTACAATACATACGAACATTAGGTACTCGATGTTTCCTCTACTGTCGCACCCAAACGCTAGCCAGACGGAATAGAAGCGCCGAACTAAAATAAGAAACTTTCTACGTTAGCTACATAACATTCGGCATGTCATTAATGTAGCCGCCCGACCTCGACATCCAAGAGGAGAGGGCCTATTGCAAACTTGACTTTACGGTGAAGACCCGTAAAACAGGAGACGTTGTCGTATACTTACATAAAGCGTCTGCTTTCACACTGGCAAGCTTTATATTGTTAGAAGTTACAAATCTCCAAAGCCAGTAGTAGTCCCTAAAACGTACCTAAATGGTAACTTAGGTAGGTAAGTCGATTAAAAAAGGACCCAAAATGCTTAAGTATCGACATGATATCGTCAACCTCGTGACAGGGCCACAGACGTGATGCTTTAACGATAGTGAAAATAATGTCGCGCTACATGTTCAACCTCTACTAGGTCGATCGCTCGCAGCTTGCGGACCTACCCAACATTAGGACAGAAAGACGATTTACTCTACCAAGGCTAATTGACGATGTAGCCAGTCGGAGCCACGGCCACCTATTGCCAGCCTGGTATATTATAATAATATAGTTGTTTATTTTCATTCATTAGGACTAAAATCATTGTGCATTTCGTTTAAAATAAATTATTTATGATTAAAACATGTTTTGCCTAAACTAGGCATAATGACGTATAGTATACGGCGGTTAGTGGACAATGGACAGACCAACAGCTCAATGGTCGGTTGACATGGTCAAGTCCATGAATAGTGATAACTACGGACCCTGGAAGACGACACGAACAAAAAAGTGGATGACGAATAACGAACTTCGCTGATTCCAACAATTTTTACCGATGGTCTGTTGTGACGTCGAACTCTCAAAACAAGTATTCTATTCAATGTTGGATTTTAGTCTTCTTCTGGGTCTACGTATTTTATTCAATGTTGGATTGACTATACCATCTAATCTTCGTCTGGGTCTACCTATTTTATTCAATATTGGACTGACTATACCGTGTAGTCCTTTTGTGGTTCTACCTATTTTATTCAATGTTGGACTGACTATAGCATCTAGTCTTCTTCTGGGTCTACCTATTTTATTCAATGTTGGACTGACTATAGCGTCTAGTCCTTTTGTGGTTTTACCTATTTTATTCAATGTTGGACTGACTATAGCATCAAGTCTTCTTCTGGGTCTACCTATTTTATTCGATGTTGGATTGACTATACCATCCAGTCTACTTCTGGCTCTACCTATTATGCGGCTGGCACACTTACGACAAAGCGACAGTTGGAGGCAAAAACCAATTTGCAATTAACGTAGCTATATTTTTAGAGGCCAGAACTTTCTCACCGCGCTATTGGCTGCCGGTTTGCATTTCTCGGTTATCTAACGAACGGTCCTTTGAGATTCCATTTAACATTACCACTTCATTTACGCTTGAAATAATATCAATGTAAAACCACGTTTAGACTGAGCTGAGCTTACGAGGATATGCAAAGTGCATTCGTATTGCTTTTTTTAAGTCTCAGGTTTAAGTATAGCAAGAGCGTACAACCTTAGGCCCGCGGACCACAAAGGAGCACGCCAATGCCAAAAGTGAAAAATCGCGATTCGTCCATGAAACTCGGAAAAAAGTATAAATACCACCACCACCCGAAGGGATGTTAATACCTTCATGTTAGGTAAATATTTTTTTACCAATTTCGTGTTTAATAATAAGCAATAAAAATAAGTAGTTAACGTATTTTGGTGTTTCTGACGCGATAAGACGCTTACGCGACAATTTTTCTGGAACATGCAGTAATAGTAGATTGTTAACCAAGGGCTGTATGACATCAATTGCATACGAGGTTTTTGGCGCCCGAGCGCAGCGAGGGCGCTAATTAGCCCGAGTATGCAATTGATGCTTACACCCGAGGTAAACACTCTGCTTTACATATCGATTGTGAGGTAAGTAAAAAAACAAGAAAGCAGGACTTTTGAGAAAGAACTCCAAAACACGAAAAAAAATTACTTTCGCGCCTAGCTAGTCGACTGACTTTTTTACTCTTCACGATTTTATGGCACGCAAGCGCGTCAAATCGTGCTGGCCAGTTTGATTTTTAAATCGATTTCAATTAACATACGATGTGACTGCGAAACAAATAGTTCGATATTTAAAATAAAATCTTCATAAATTGTAATATAAATTGTCTCGATTCCGATTCGAGTAAATAATCGATACCGAGAAAAAAATATTAACTTTTAAAAAATATTCTTCTTGCAGTATGAGTATGACAGTTCTTTTTTCAAATTCCAAAACCTATGCTGTAATGTTAACATTATAGTTTATGGTTTAAGACGTTTATTCTCATAAGAACAATACAGATGTTCACTTGAAATGAGAATTAATGACTAATTAATTTAGTTAATACATGCATGAGCCTATAAAATAACAACAATTTAAAATTAAGGTTCCAGTAGACAATAGTTCCGTATAATGTAGGTAGTTGTATGTTGTAATAAGGTCAGTGCAATATCGGTTGCACAGATTAATTTGTAGTGTAGGTAGAATACAAAACAATCACTATTGCCAATAGTTCGAGGCAGAAATGGGTGCTATCACCCGAGTAAAACACTCTACTTTTCATTACGAATACGAGTAAAGTAAACACAAGCCAGTTAAAATAAAAAAATATAAAACTTAAGGAAATCACGCCGAAACAGACGGATGGTCTAGCTCGCGGCGAGATAGCTCGCGCGCCAACTTGTGCTAGCCGTACATCACAATTCGCAAGATGGCGCGCGACCGCGAAAGACGGCCATTTTGAATTTGCGTATTTGGTGGTTTTAAATCACAACTCGCCTTGAAAGTGACTAATAAATAAATACATAAAGTACATTATATTAATTATAAACATTTAAAAGAATTTAAATGTCAACAAAACTAATAAATGAAGAATTAATCGTTTTATGGCTGTATAGGTTACTACCATTGCGTTGTTCAATATAAACTACGATTCATATATACTTTTCTGCTTTAAAGCAGGCATGTACCACTTTCAGCACGGTGCCTGGATGAACAATGACCCGCTTTCAGAGTATGAGTACCTAATGAAAAATACTTTACTCCCGCTTTGGTCGAACAAACGATTTTTATTGTTGCGGTTTGTTTTTGGGAAAAATTAAGGTGAAGGGTGAAGTATCACACATCCTTAGTGTGTTTTATGGGCTACGGAACGGCACTATGACTCATTTTCGAGCAGCGCGATCAATGTCAATATACAGGATACGATAGTATAACTATGCAAAGAACGATGCTCCGCTATAGACTTGAATTATTGGGAAAAAACAGGGTCGCTTCTTACTCCTACAACAAAGGAGTCGCCAAGTTACCTCCACAGAGTTAATGCGTTTATGGGGATTCGTGTTGGGCATGTTACGACCGTGAACTGACCACGAAACCACTTACTACGGAAAAGTATCTAGCAGCGGTTCCCTAATAGCTATATTGAATCCGTCAATACCGACAGTTGCTTTTTGACATAAGTTTTACAACGTGTTATCGAAGTAAAGCAAGATTTCAAAACTGTTTCTTCTGTACCCATAAGTTAAAGACATTCCATTAAGAAAGCGTGTAATTCTTTTTATATTTCATACTTACTTAATCATAAGCTTGACATGATCTAATTGTATAAAAAAATCGGAATTCAAAACTTTTGCTTATTGACAATGGTTTAATTTATCGTTACTGAAAAAAAAGCTACTTTCATGGTTCACTTTTCGCGGTCTTTTTTGTAGTGAAACATGAGCTAGTGAATTTTATACAATGAGCTTGCTAGGAAATCAATGTCTTGCTCGTCCATTTACGCGAACTTATGCTAAGTAAATGGGTTAAATATAGGAGCTTTTAGCAAAGTAGAGCTAGGTGGAGTTTCTCCTTTATACTGCAATGAAAATGGAAAGCAATGGCGGACTTCAGTTGCTTACGATTTTAACCATTGTAAGAGTATATCCACAAGTAACTCGTATAGTTTGCGTGCTAGGTAATTAATTATTTAGTATGGCTTAGTTTTACCCTAGTTGCTTAGTTAGCCTCATAGTTGGGCCATTGTATGATGTTCGTAGCAAGTGCAGAGGTAGATATATGAACACCTGAGGCACTCGGGTTTCCTCACGACGCTTTCCTGCACAGATAGCGAGTGGTATTAATACTACAAAATTTACAAGTGTACCTAAGTTAGAAAACTAAGTCATTGGTTTATGCCGGGGAACCTACAAATTCACGCATGTGAAGCACTCACATGGGTGAGGTCGCTCAGATAGGCCTCCATATTCAGTGTGTGATATAGTCCGCACAGATCTTTTTGGCGGTAACGTGAACATAGTCACAGATTGTTTGCACATACTGTCTTTATAGTAATGCGCTTACTGTCTTTACAGTATATGTTTGAGTAATTGACTTAGTGTGATGCATTATTACTATTCTATTACTATTCTAAATTATTCAATTACTCACACATCCACTGTGTGACCATAAGCTATGTGCAAACGATCTGCGACTATGTTAACGTTACCGCCAAAAAGATTTGTGCGGACTATACCCCCTTGTAACCGTATAACAGGCAGGCGTAGTCGTCGGTGGACTTTAAATAATGATGTATCACTACATGTTTTATGTTTTAGGATTCACAACCGTCCATTAGGGTTTCCCGTGTTCCTATCAATGGTAAGATTGGTAAATGAAATTAGCGGAGTAGGTATAAGCCAGGCGCTGCATTGGCTGGTTTCTCCAAAGCACTCGACCCGACTTCGACTGGAAAGCTACTTGAATGCATATGACTACAACTCGACCAAAATACCTTTGCATTACGTATTGCCCAGCCCGGAACGAGTCTCAAAACCTTTTGGTCTTAATTTGGCCGCTCGAGAAAGTGAAACTGTTGTAAACTTCGTTTAGACTCAAAGAATGAAATGTTAAGTTGAACAATGAACAGTTTTGACGACAACAGCAAAACCAAGATCGAGTAGGCACAGCAAACACCAGCCCTGAGCGATTCTCCTGCTCATACATGTCAAGGTAGAGTTCAACACACGAAGCGGTCGCGACCGAGGCAATCGCACGAATATACATTGAAACGCGCGACGGAACACCCGTAACATCTGTGTAAACACGGGTGATCTCACTAGGTCAGCTGCCAGGCCTGCCAGACGCAGTCTCGAAAAAAACAATTGAACGTGGCACGGAGAAAAGCTCGCGAGGCGTGTTACGCCTGTCTGGGAGAGCAATATTTGGCGACGTAATATTGTATAGTATCGGTTCAAATTGCTTGCTCGTGTCTTTTTACCCGACTGCGGGACCTTTCTACGTAGATTTTGACAAATGCGGTGTCGACAAGAAATTGTTTAAAATTCAATGTGCATCTCTTGTTTTATCTCGATGTACTTATCCGCAACAGACGGTGACTTTTGTGAGCGGAAGCTGACCGTGGAGACGACCAATCTGTCGGTTACTAACCTATCGGTTAGTAATTTTACTCGTCTATAGGCAAGTACACCTAAACTAACGTTTGTATAGCATAACTGGTGGCATAGATCTTCAATCAGCGCCCCACATTCGATCCTCAAATAACAGCACTTTAAATAAGCTTAATGATCATGAAAGGTATTAATTCAATAAAGGGTTCATTAGACAGAAGCCAGTGTGCTCCTTCTAAGTAGAGTCGGCAAACAGATTCTATTGACTAACTGACAATTTGCAGAGCTGTAGTTTCATCGTTAGAAACCTATGAAACAAATATACATACACATACATAAACTCACGCATATATCCCAGAGGGGTAAGCAGAGACCAGGGACTGCCACTTGCTACGATCCTGACAGATCACTATGAAATTTGGGATTCGGATAATTTGGGATTCTTGAGATTCTTTACCTATCTATCAAGTAACGGACTTATTTACGAAAACACGATTCCTTAAAACACTCCGCAGAGGTCATTTAAATAGTCTGTGGTAAAGAGAAAAACATAACCACAGATTAAACAAACTGCCTCTGAGGAGTCTAGAGATATCATATCAAAAGCAGCCTATATACGTCCCACTGTAACGCACAGGCCTCACACCACGCGTGGCCACCGCGGATTGGCGATTTCAAGCGCTAAGGTATGATGCGAATAGCTCAGACACTCAGGTTTCCTCACGATGTTTTCCTTCACAGTTAGCAAGTGGTATTGCTACCGAGTTTTTATAAATAAGACTGTAACGGTCTTAAAACACTTCAAAAACGCTGATTTAGACAGTCTGTGGTGGCGATTTTACAAGGAAATGATGTAGCCACAGATAACATAAACAGAGTTTTAGCTTGGTTTTAAAGGAATCGTGTTTTTATAAAGAAGGCCATAAGACTTTTGACAGCAATGCTGGAAAACCGGATTTAATTTTTGAATAAGTTCCCTAGCAGGCTTTCGCGCAAAGAAAGAAGCAGATATGTCCCTGAGTACTTGTGCTGACGGTACTTCCGCGTGCGCACGCGGCGCCTATCCGCGATCATTGCCAGATGCCGCGCCTGCGCCGTGGAGCACAGGGGTCAACAGCCAGCGCGATATTTTACGCAATTCCGCCCATGTAATTGTTTATTAATTGATCTGCGTACAATTGCAATATCATGCTCCGTCGGCATGACCAATAGGGCTGCCTGTTCTCCGGGTTTCACCCGGAGTCTACGGGTTTGAATGGAGCGTGACCGGGCTCCGAGTTAACATTATAATTCTCCGGGTCCGGAAAATACTTAGGTACTTTGCAAAATAAAAATATACTGACTTTTACCGACATTCCAATTTAACAATGTAATATAAATATTAAATTTGACACGTGTCTTACTTGCATACGGTATTTACATAAAAACCTATTTAGAGGCTTAAAATTCCACCCATGTCGGGACTTGAACCCGCGACCTCTGGCTAACCGTGCCAGCGCTCTCCCAACTGAGCTACTGGGCAACTAGTCCTCAGCACGGGTTAGTGCAACAAAAGAATTATAACGTTATTTACATGTTTTTTTATTACGAGTAATTAAAAAAAACGTTTTAATTTGACCTTTCTTTCAACATAAGTTTTTTTTTTTCGGTAAAAATAAAAAGATTGAGCGTCAAGGAAACAAAATGAAAACTACTTTTCTGAAATCTGCGGGCCTGACTGTTAATAAAGGTGGCAACCCTAGTGACCAATGTAATTTGGTAGTTTGCATATCGGTCGATTCGATTTCCATGACTAATCCCTAGCCCGTGCCCTTGTAGTTCTAGAGATCCGCTTACCAACGTGCCAGTGGTCTTGGCGTGTGATATTTATTAATTTAAAGCGTAAATATAAAATAATTTCACGTGATCTAACACTGTTAATCATCGATTCAATAATCTGAGATCAGCCATCCTTGATCTCATTTATGAATACCTAATTTAATAGGCTTACCGCATACAGAAGAAGTTCTTAAGAGAAAACGTGTCAACAAAAAGAAAATGTAAGTAGGTACGTTTGGCAAACCGGGATTAAAAGGAGTGTTGCAGATTTACATTAATTAAGACCCAGTCTAAAACTGAATTAGGTACTTCGTAGGAAAACCGAAGTGAACCCAAAAAAAATATATTATAAAGATGGAATTATGGTAGTCATGCCATTCCGTAAAGGTGTCGGCAACACATCAACCTCTACATACGTGCAAAAACCAGGTAAGTTAAGGACGCATTTGCAACGAAAATGTAAAGGTAGACCTGATGTCGACTGTACACAGATTTTGAAACAAATGCGAAACTAGACATAGGTATAATTTGTATTCTAAAATTTTCCTTATCGCCGTGGTGGAGGTTGGAGAAATGAGTTTTATGTTTTGCGGTAATTAAATTACCTCTGCGAATCAGAACAAAACCTGGTCGGACTCTTGTGACAAAAATTCAAGTAAGTAAATTCGGAATTAAGTTATTAATTAAACACACCTTGTAGGTGCGGGACATTTAATCTGTGTAGGGCATACATACCTACACTTGTCGTTGTTTATTTCCTCTGCATGTGTTTCCCTTTAGTTAATAACAACATCGCATCATGTCATGATACAGTAATTTAAAAGCGCTAATTAGATTGTCGCGTATTTAAAAATTTATTTAGCGAATATAATAGTTTAATTTAATAAAGTTAGAAGATGTGGGAATGGGATTTTTAGATCACGAAACTACTAGCTAGCAGTCTATCGTCAGGTCCTACATAACGTAATGCGATTGTGTGCCTTCGAAAATAAAATTCTAGTTGACCCTGACCGGTTTTTGTAACTTGATGATAAAGTTTAAAGAAAAAAGATCCCCTTTTAATTTTTTGTAAAAGATATCACTTTAATATTTAGTTTTACTTTGAAATCTTATTCCCCTAATTGTTTGGAGCAGTATAGGTTTTTGTGGGTAAACTGAATCCACTATAATAACACAATCATATCATATTCTGTGAAATGCTGATGAAGCGAAAGAAGTTTGTCAAGATCGTTGCAAGTAGCAAATCCTGGTCTCTGCTGACCACTCCAGGATACAGGCGTGAGTTTATGTATTTAAAAGTAGTTCGTATAGTCCGTACGCCCATTAAAGTCTAGCGGTTTACTTAAAGAGCTACTGAAAGGTTTTAGTTATTTTTTTTAGACAGACTGACAGTGAAGTCTTAGAAATAGGGTCCCGTTTGGTACCCTTCGGGTACGGAACCCTTCGTGCGCGAGTCCGACTCGCACATGGGCGTTTTTTTTTTTGTTGTAAATGACAATGTTAAAAATTTATACTAATCTAATATATAAAAATCTCGTGTCACAGTGTTTGTTATCGAACTCCGCCGAAACGGCTTCTCCGATTTTTATGAATAACTAGATGACCCCGTGAACTTCGTATCACCGACGTCAACCGTTTTTTTTTCTTCTCACCGTTTAAACTTTCCCTGGACTTCCACAAATATATAAAAACAACAATTAGCCAAATCGGCCCAGCCGTTCTCGAGTTTTAGTGAGACTAACGAACAGCAATTCATTTTTATATATAAGATATGGCAAAACGACGTTTCGCAGTATCTATCTTTCTTGTCTAAATTGAATAACAAAAACAATTGAAAGTCGATATTCAAATGTTTCACATTTTTTAAAAAAAGTACATCATAGAAACCATTTGAAAAAAGTTTCATTCGAAAACCTCAAACCATGAAGATTCTGTCAATTCAAAGAACCTATTGCAATAAAACGGCAATTTCATACTTTAACCCCTAATATTCCATTCTTCTCCAACAAAATTATACAGTAAAACAAAATATTTTAAATAGTTTTCGTTAATACATAAATAAACTTGTAGAAAACAAAATATTGTCTATATATTTTATCCTTTTACTTACAATCATAATACCTACTTTTTAAAAATAGTAAGCATAAAGGTTTTAATGGGAATTGATACACTTCTAAATTAGTTAATGCCGAATAGAGGCAAAAAGCAGAAAGGTATTGTGTGTATTTGCATTTATTTCTACAAAAATATTAAGTTTCTTAAATATATCTTTCAATAATCATAATCCTTACATATTATTTATGCTACATACTGTATTTAATTTTATCTTCTATGGTTTAAGATTAACGAGGCCGAGTGTGTCCGAAACCTTTGGATCCCGTTTTCTCGAAGTAGTGAATTTGTGGTTGAGACCCTTCTGCTCATCAGTATCCACTTAGAAATTACAATGGCCTAACATCGTAGGGTTTTCAGAGGAATCAATAAGGTTAAGTAAGGCTAGGCTATACGGATTCTCGGAGTAATTACTAAGGTTAGGCTGGGTTATATGGATTCTCGAAGAAATTTCTCAGGTAAGGTTAAGCTAAGTACTATGGGCTTTCGGAGGAATTAGTGAGGTTTGATAAGGCTAGCGTGCGTGCGTGCGTGCGTGCGTGTGTTTGTATGTTGGCTGGATGTCATGCTGAAGTTAACGTGTTTTTTTTCTATTTATGATGATGATGAGGACTCCTGTTTCGTAGAGCTGGTGGAGACGGTAGGGCTACTATAACGTAAAGATTATATAGATGACAAAGATGTCGGGAACTAAAGCAAGTTCAATGCACGAGATCTAGATCTTAAAATAATAAAAGACTGTTAATTGTGAACCAAAATCGAAAAGACTAACTTTGGAGTATTTTTTCCATTTTTGCTCAAAAATTATCTACATTTTTAATGGTAACTTGTTGTTGTAGATAGTGAATACTAATCTCGTTATTGTAGACTACCTATTTTTAAGTTAAACTCTTTTTATACTGACGTGTTCTGTATATTTAATTTTTTTATTTATTTACATATTCTTTTCTCCTTAGTTACCTTACTTGATTATAAACACTTCAAGAGACATCTTTTTACTGAATATCCCAATAATTAGAACATAATACTTTAAATTCCCCGCGCCTCCAACACTTTTAATAAGTCGCAGTTCTGTATTTTATTGAATTAAAAAAATTTTTGATTTGAGCTTCTATAGTTTGCGCGGTGGTGATTGGCCGCACGCAATGTTGAGAGTACAATGGACAGCATGTCAATCTTATATTAATGCACTCTACTCAGTTACGTTACAGGCGATTTTTAAACTACAATGTAAAGCTTGATGTGCTTTTGACTGTAGGAATTGTGCTATCCAATTATTCGTTAATAAAATGTAACTACTGGAGGGGCAAGACCAGGTTCTTAGCCTTGTCCCGCCCCTCTCCGGTAATTAAAAATAAACTAGGTACTTATTCTCTGAAAGAGGTAACTTTTATCGATAAGAACATCAATTGTACTGTTTAACGTTTTGGTGATTTAAAAGTGGACTGCTGGCTGGCAGGGGAGTCTCTTGGAGAAAAAAACAATGGTGCAATAGGGCGAAACAGGTGGTTTTATTTAGTTCACAATAAGCACTAAAGAAAGAATTAAAAACACTGAAATTACTGTTTCTACAAATAAGAATCACGGAACGTGGCACAGCAGAGACGAGAGAGAAAAAACTAAAATTACGAGTCTCCAGATGGCAGCACAGTACCTACTGGCTACGTTCCAAATAACGTTATGTTTCCAAATTACAAATATAACAAATAAAATCAATTTCTCTTTGTCTACAGTCGACAGCAGATAAACCTTTCCATGCGTACACTCCACTCGATTATGTTACGGGTGAATTTGCTACTAAAATATAAAGGTTGATATGCTATCAACCAACTGTACTATAAAGAAAGTGATATCATATATTTTTTAACATTGACAATTTATTAATAACGCAACAAAAAAAAAACAAATTGAAATAAAAAACTGGACTTAACTAATATATTATAAGTGATAATAAAATATAAATGTCATAAATTCCACATTTACAAATAAAACACCTGCCCCAGGTCACTGTCCCGCGGCAATGAGCCCAGAACGCTGGCGACGTTGCCTCTTTGGATGGTCAAGCTTATCCTCTGGCCGAGGTGTGCGTCAGCCCTCTGGTCTCCTGATGCGTCAATTAGACGCGCCGCTAAGTCTTTGAACAGGTCTATGGTTTCGTCCCCAAACGGCGCAACTATCAAATTTTTGCCAATTGAACCGTACTTGCGCCGTTTGAGGCTTTCGGCCGCGCAAGCCACTGAACCAGCGGCTCTTTCACTCTGGGAATATTTTTCTATCGGTCTATTTTTTCTTATTTTTTTTTTTTATTTAACATTGTGTGCATTTTTAGAATTAGAGTTCTTGTTTCTGCTGTCTCTTTTTATCAAGTCAGTTCGATTTATCAGTTTTTTACCATCAAATAGCTACAATATCTACGTCACCCGAAATGAAGTGGTCAACTAATCGCGCGTAGGCAATGTGGTCAATTAATCGCGCGGGTTATCTTTTTTGGGGTTTGTGATAAAATAACAATAAAGTATCCATTACCTAGTTTTAGTATATAAAATTATGGATGAATGGAAAATCTCATAGTCGTCGAAGGGTTTTTCACCAGGTCTGCCGGTTTCGGAAATACAAATAATAGTGCGGAAAAAGTTCAGGGAGGATGTGGTATTGTTTGGTAAGATTAATTCAATTCAATTCAATTCAATTACTTTTATTCATTATAAAAACAAAATATTTACTTAATAAACGTCAAAGTTAGTTTCACAATTAATAATTTATGTGGAGAAGAAACTAACAAAGAAACTCCACATTTATTATTTTCAAAACGCGTTTTAACTTAAATATTACTCATGAATGTGTTGACACTAAACACAATCGTCCTATAAATACCCTTATAATAATAATTCTTATCATCGTAGTAAAAAAGATCATTGGGTTTTATTTAAAACGCGCAAGTAACACACAATAAGAGTATTATATATTGTGAATGCATATACAACAACTTTTAGTTCTACTTTTGAAAATTTTTTTGCTTAATTATTCGTTTTAAAAAAATACTGTTAAGGTAGTGTAAAGAATTGCGCACTTTGTAGGTTGTATAAAAAAACTTAATTTTACGGAGATTTAAGATTTAGTGTCAGCGATGGAAGCGGGAGCTGGGTGGGCCTGAGCAAGAATGGTCTAGGCCCACTCCAGGATGTTTAGCATGTACATGCATTGGGATTTGTTGATAATAGATGGTTTTTTTGTTGTTTTGTAGAGGTGAGGTGGGAGGGAGCGTAATTTCCGTCCTTAATGGAATGCCGTGGGGTGCCGGCTTTAGAATAGTACCCCCCCATCTCTTCCCGCGGGTGCCGTAAAAACCGGCTAAGGGACATTACCAGAAGGTGGGCAGCAGCGCCTTCTGCGAAAATACGATATACTGCGCTCGCCAACCCGCATGCCAAGCGTGGCGAGTAAGGCAAATACCCTCATGGCAATACACCAAAAAACCAGGCCCCCAGTCCCCGGCGGCTCCGCTATTCCTGGCTACGGTAGCGGCCACGGTAACGGCGGAGCAAGGGGTGCTAAGAATCTCCGGCAGAGATCTGGCTACCACCCCCAAAAACGAAAACGACTGGCCCTGGTAACACACAACATTCGCACATTGAGGACAGACGAAAAGCTAATTGAGCTGGAAGAGGAAATGGGTAGGTTACACTGGGATATCCTAGGGTTATCTGAAGTCCGTCGAGAGGGCGAGGACACGATAACCCTGAAATCCGGTAACCTGCTCTACTACCGGGAGGGCGAGCAACAGTCCCAGGGTGGTGTCGGGTTTCTCGTCCACAAGTCCCTCGTAAATAACATTTTGGCCATCAACAGTGTGTCGAGCAGGGTGGTGTACCTAATACTCAGAATATCTAAGAGATATTCGCTGAAGGTCATTCAGGTATACGCACCGACCTCGTCACACTCCGATGAGGAGGTAGAGGCGATGTATGAGGACATTAGTAGGGCCATACATACCTCGGAGACCTATTTTAATGTGGTTATGGGGGACTTCAATGCGAAGCTGGGCACAAGAAGCGAGGGTGAGATGAGAGTGGGGCAATTTGGTTATGGGCAACGGAACCCGAGAGGACAAAGGTTGGCAGACTTCCTGGAGAAAGAGGGACTCTTTATGATGAACTCTTTCTTTCAGAAGCCACCTCACAGGAAATGGACCTGGTTGAGTCCCGATGGTTCCACGAGAAACGAGATAGACTTCATCCTGACCTCCAAGAGACAAATATTCAATGACGTCTCTGTGATCAACATGGTGAAAACCGGAAGCGATCACCGAATAGTAAGAGGCACATTGAATATCAATGTCAAACTTGAGAGGTCTCGTCTCATGAAGTCCACGCTCCGACCTACTCGTGCCCATATCCAGAACCCCGAGAAATTTCAACTCGAATTGTCAAATCGCTTTGAGTGCCTGGAGAGCGCCGCATCGGTGGACGAGATCAATAACAGGTTTGTAGAAACTGTCCGTACAGTGGGCTCGAGGTTCTATAGACCCAACCGTACGAGTAGACCACAAAAGCTCTCAAACTATACTCTCGACCTCATGGCTAAACGTCGCGCGTTGCAACTGCAGTCCTCCGAGGATGCTAAGTCATATAGGCAGCTCAATAGACATATCTCAAAGTCTATGCGGCACGATATTCGGTCCTTTAATACCGAACGTATTAAAGAGACTATAGAGCGGAACAAGGGCTCCAAAGTGTTCGCAAAAGACTTGTCTATTGGGCAAAGCCAGCTGACGAAGCTGAAGAGAGAGGACGGCAGTATAGCGTCGACCAAATCAGAGGTGCTGAGGGAGATTGAGAGTTTCTACGGACAGCTATACACCTCAGTCGCAAAACCTGTTAGCAGTTTGAACAAAGATCCGAGAGCCAAACTGACCCGACATTATACCGAAGACATCCCGGACATCAGCCTGTACGAGATTAGGATGGCCCTGAAACAGCTCAAGAATAACAAGGCACCAGGAGAGGACGGAATCACATCAGAGCTACTGAAAGCGGGTGGAACACCAGTACTTAAAGTCCTTCAGAAGCTCTTCAATTCCGTCGTGCTCGAAGGAAAAACGCCAGAAGCATGGAACAGAAGCGTGGTGACGCTGTTCTTCAAGAAAGGGGATAACTCTCTATTGAAGAACTACCGACCCATCTCGCTTCTGAGCCATGTTTATAAGCTGTTTTCGAGGGTCCTCACGAATCGTCTCGAACGCAGGTTTGATGACTTCCAGCCTCCCGAACAAGCCGGTTTCCGAAAGGGCTTTAGTACCATAGACCACATCCACACGCTGCGGCAAATTATACAGAAGACTGAGGAGTATAATTTGCCATTCTGCTTAGCGTTTGTGGACTATGAGAAAGCCTTCGATTCGATCGAGACATGGGCAGTGCTCGAGTCTCTCCAGCGTTGCCGTATTGACTATCGGTATATCGAGGTGCTGAAGTGCTTGTACAACAGCGCCACCATGTCGGTCCGAGTACAGGAGCAGAATTCGGAGGCAATTCCATTGAGAAGAGGCGTGAGACAGGGAGACGTTATCTCTCCGAAACTGTTCACGAACGCACTGGAAGATGCCTTCAAGCTTCTGGAATGGCAGGGACGCGGCATCAATATCAATGGCGAGTACATCACGCACCTTCGATTTGCCGACGATATAGTAGTCATGGCAGAAACGATGGAAGACCTCGGCATAATGCTCGACGACCTCAGTCGAGTTTCCCAACGTGTGGGCCTTAAAATGAACATGGACAAAACGAAGGTCATGTCGAACGCTCGTGTTGTGCCCACCCCAATAACATTGGGGAACACGACTCTCGAAGTTGTAGACGAATACGTCTACTTAGGACAAACAATCCAACTAGGCCGGTCTAACTTCGTGAAAGAGGTCAATCGTCGAATCCAACTCGGCTGGGCAGCTTTCGGGAAACTTAGAAAAGTCTTTTCGTCTAATATACCTCAATCGCTCAAGACAAAATTATACAACCAGTGTGTGTTACCAGTGATGACTTATGGCACTGAAACGTGGTCTCTCACTATGGGCCTCATAAGAAGGCTCAAGGTCACGCAACGAGCTATGGAAAGGGCTATGCTCGGAATTTCTCTACGAGATCGAATCAGAAATGATGAGATCCGTAGACGAACGAAAGTCGTCGACATAGCCCAGCGGATTAGTAAGTTAAAGTGGCAGTGGGCGGGGCACATAGCACGCAGAACTGATGGCCGATGGGGCCGAAAAGTTCTCGAATGGAGACCACATATCGGCAAGCGCAGCGTGGGACGACCAGCCACAAGATGGACAGATGACGTCATTCAAGTGGCAGGAAGACGCTGGATGCAGGCCGCTTCCAACCGGTCTTTTTGGAAATCCATGGAGGAGGCCTATGTCCAGCAGTGGACTTCTTGTGGCTGAATGATGATGATGATGAATGGAATTGAATGAAATTACATACACCTATTCTCCAGTTGTCATCTGAAGTTATCCATATAGGTTATCCATAACGTAAGTCACGCTAATTTCGTGATTTTTGAACCCTCCCCGTCCTTGTCACAGTTGGTGACATAGTTTTAAGACCTAGTGTAACGTCACATATTTCGCAAATTTACATCTAGAAAATTATTAAATTACAACAGCAGTTCTGAAATTTAATTTCAAGAAGTTTTATTTTCATTTAAATTATATTTATCACTATCAACATCATTTGAAAAAACATAACAAAACCATAAATTATAAATAAAATATTTTTTAAATGTGACGTCATGAAACTCCTCCTAAGACCCCTCCCACCCCTTGTCACACAATGTCACACTTTGTCGACCCCCTCCCTCTATCCCCTTAACTTGACGTACCTACTTTATGGATGGTCCCTTAAAGGTTCTACTATGACTATTTGTGTACCTATTATTTATATAGTAAACTGTATATAACGCTGCTGGTTGTACCTGCTAGTTGTAAATTTATTTGCTTACCCTTAATACTATTGATAAGTTACCTACACATTTTTTTGCACAACTGCTTGTCTCCGATAATTTAAAAAAATCGTTACAAAGGCCATCGCATCTTAAGGGCCACCCCCTGGAAAATAACCCTAGATACCCAATAGCGATATCCCACAGTAGCTCGTACCGCGCGTGGCCGGCTAGCCGGCCAAGTTAGCCGTTCAACCCGTATTGTGTACACAATGATCGAACCCAACTCTATGCCTTTGCAATAATAACAGTTCAAAATGTAGTTAGCTTAAATTAGCTCTCTGATATTCTTCGTATTTTGAACGTAGCCACCGGATGTGTACTGGGAACCGACTTTGCGACAACAATTTAAAGATTGATCAGCTTTCGACTGTAGGTACCAATGGAACTGCGTACCATACCTATACTACGCCAAAGTAGTTATCCGTCGACATACGTCATACGAGCAAGACTTATCATTAAAATAAATCGTTCACTCACGCCTGCAGTGTGCAGTTATTTCACTTTACCGGATGACAAAAGTAACTTCTCAAATGATGATTATGATGGCAAGAAGATAGCCAGGCGCGAGTCTGACCAGCAACATAGGGTTCAGTAGTCATGACATACGGTAGGTGCCATAGTGTCCCACCTAAGAGGACAGGCGCAAGCACCAATCAACTTTTACTCGGTGACAAAGGCAAAGAGACTAGAAAATGTCTTATTTTTGCATACCATGTTCAACAACAGCCATTCTATCACGTAACTATCCACTCTATCGGGTTAACCATTTTGACGACTCCAAAGTGTCAAAATATGTATATATTTGACAGTACGAAGTAGGCTAAATCAGGAGGACATACCGCTCATTTGCGACAAGAACGTGACAAAGTAAAAATCTAAATTTTTGATAAAACGCATTTGAAAGTTTAAAATTCCTGTAACTTTTTAATTATTATGTTTAGACTATTCAGCTCAATACAACATAATTTCAAGGTTTTCGTGTTTTTGGATCAAATTGGATTCAGACCTTTAAGTCAGTTATTAAATTTATTATGATTATTAATTTAAAAAAGGGTCCTCCTTGTTGCGTTATTCTTGTAAAAAACTTGCAGTATTGCAAAACAAACAGATATGTTCCGTTTTTCTTGAAAAAAATTTGAATAAAATTCTAAACCTTTACATGTTATGTCGTATTGTTACGTTTTTATTGATAATCTGTAATCTAAATGTATGGAACACTTTAATTAAGACACGTTACTGTCGTAGAAATCTCTTTATTTTTGTATTTTGTTTTACAAAATGAAAGATATTTTAGCGAAGTTATTGTATAACTTTCGCTGAAATACAAGTAATAATCACATTAAAAAAATATTATAATTATAACCAGACACTAATATCCGTAGTTTTACTTTTACTCACAACCGTAAGCAATTATAACGTTATTAAATATTTAGGAATGCCATATTAGCATAAACATCACAAGCCTCTGCTTATCTCAGTAATATTAGGAAACTAATCTTAATTAAGTCTCACATAAATTAAGTAAACAAATATTATCCTCTTCAATCTAAAAACATTATTATTATTGCTTTTTAATGGCACAAAGTTTCAAGGCATTTCTGAATTCACAGTTCACCTAACAATAATAAATTAAATTTTATTTATTATTGTTAAGTGAACTAATTTCATTTGTTTAGCTGTGTTATCTATTTCTTCATTTAAAATCGTATTTTGCATTACATTGGTTGTGTTCTCATTTTTTTGTTTGTCATCAGTCTGTATAGTACGTATATCAGTCTTATTAGAATTTTCGTTGTCGTCCATAATTATATCTTCATCTTCACCTTCACTAGAACTCTCAATTCTTCGTTGATATTGAACTAATTCGTAGTCAGGATTCTTCACTGAGTCGTCGGAGTCTGCAGCAAAAGTTTATTTTAAATTTTTATTATTACAATACTGGGGCATAGCATAGCGCTATCATTAAAATACAGAAACTAACATTATCATCATAGAGAGAGAGAGAACACTTTATTGTATACACCAGGAAATCATCATACATCATACACGTTCTTAAATTTCATAAGTTTCCTATTGTTTTGATGCATTCCTAGTAAATAATAATATTGTTGCTCATTGTGATTTCCACAAACCTACTCTTTGAATAAAAATACTATACTTCGTGATTTATTAAATGAAACATATTTAGGTGCACTGTGAATAAAAATGCTGCTATATTGTTATGATAAGTGAACATACCTTCAATAATTGATGGTATTGATGATGAAGAAGTGCTGCTGCTCAAAGAACTAGACGAGTCGCAACGAGGCCGCACACTGTTTTAAATCACTGAAAAAAATTCCCGATACTGTTTTCCACATTAATCGATCAAGGAATGCATTTGAAATGTAAGAATAGAACACCCACGTGTCAATTCCTATTACTTTATTTTTAAAAAAAATAATAATATTTCGTGACCTTGGCTTAGAAAATTGTTTAATTATTTTTTGTAGGCGTAAAGGATCAAGATGTCATTCTTTTATTAATAAGGTTTGATAAACGATTTTACAGCGCATATTTTCCAATTTAAAATTTTTGGAAATCACCTCGGTATATCGAGTAATTAATTTTTTTTCAGATTTCGGTTTTTATTTTTTTTTCTTTAAAATACCTCAAAAGTGCGATCTGTAACTAGCACAGTTAAATAGCTCTTAATTAGGTTTATCACTGATAAAAAAATCACGTTGCACGTACGCGGCGTTTATGAGTTATTGAATTTCAAAATTTAGTGTTAGGGGTGTCACTCAACTTGACCTTTCAATTTAGTCTAAATCAATATATACTTTTTTTTTATTAGTTGCAAAACTATATATTATTTAGACATACACTTAAAATATCTTCTAAATAGCTTCTTTCTCACATTATATAGACTAACATTTACATGCTTAAAACAATTTTAGTTTTGTTACCTGAAGTAGATTGCTTGGTTTTGTTTAAGAATTTACTTTAAGTAAGTACTTAGTTTTAGTTCAATTATGGTTAACATGTAGCGTACATGTTAACTTGAGAAACGGGGGTGAGGCACCATGGAGCCGTTACAGACCCATGGCGCCACTTAGCCTCAGCAGGGCCTTACCAAACCTGCTAAGGGATGTCCATCCGGGCCCCGACCGCAGGACTTAGGACAAGGGGGGTATGAGGGCGCCAACCCTCATGTTGGTACACGAGTGGCAAGCGATGCTATGGATCACCCCATAGCCGGTACTTCTTATCAAACTCCAGAAGTAACCGCAAGTATGCAAGGAGTTTATTCGCGACTACATATTTTTGAATGTTTTACGCAGAGAGCAAAAAATATAAAAAGACCGGGTCTCCTGACGACCTAACACCATCGGATTTGATGACCGTACTTTTCAGAGATTTGGGCGAGCAACTTAAAGATCTCTCATCTAGCGAAAAAGATAGACTTATAAGCAACGTTGTTTACCCATTTCTTAGAAAAGCCACTAGGTTTTATAAAAGTTGCAATCGGAACAAAAAGAGGTTCAGAGATAAGCATGCTGTTTTCTTGAACAAACTGTTGTCTGCCAGAAACTGTTCGTGGACTTCTGAAGCCGATTATTGTAGAAAACTTGCAATTCACAGCAGAAGATGACGAAGATCCATCAATAGATGAATCTTCATCGTTAGACGATGAAGAAGATTCATCCAATTTTGATGACTGCCCTCTGGTACTAGAAACCGAAAATTATTCATACGAGCCATAAAATCCAGAAAATTTGAAAGCAATCTAACATTCCGATTCCGAATAGCCCTTTCCATAGCTCGTTGTGTGACCTTGAGCCTTCTTATGAGGCCCATAGTGAGAGACCACGTTTCAGTGCCATAAGTCATCACTGGTAACACACTGGTTGTATAATTTTGTCTTGAGCGATTGAGGTATATTAGACCGGAAAATTTATTTTAAATCTATTTTACTATTTCTCGTGTAAAATATTTATCGTTCCTGTAAATAAAATACCTAGCTTTTAAATTTTATTTGTAAAATATTTTATTTTTAGTGTAAAACATTTGTTAGTGTACCCTTATGCAGATAATTACAAGAAAAATCCACTCTTCATACAAATACTAAAAGTCAGCTACCAATTTTTTATAGACAGTCGAAAAAAAATTCATTTCCGACACTTGGTTTCTTTGGGAAAGTTACCCAAAATCATGGTCTGAGTCCACCCCTGAATTATTTAAATCTTTTGTATATATACCCCGTATAGTGTTTTATTAGAGACAAAAAATAAAAATTATATTTATTTGACCTTTAGAGACAACCCTAAAATGTGTCAGTTGACCTTTGTACGTAA
This sequence comes from Yponomeuta evonymella, assembly GCA_963969515.1. Taxonomy (NCBI): domain Eukaryota; kingdom Metazoa; phylum Arthropoda; class Insecta; order Lepidoptera; family Yponomeutidae; genus Yponomeuta; species Yponomeuta evonymella. The sequence continues at coordinate 7,184,781 of OZ018354.1, forward strand.
CTCCCAAAGGCCGCGATGGAGCAACGTGATCTTTTTATCAGTGATAAACCTAATTAAGAGCAATTTAACTGTGCTAGTTACAGATCGCACTTTTGAGGTATTTTAAAGAATAAAAATAAAAACCAAAATCTGAAAAAAAATTAATTACTCGATATCCCGAAGTGATTTCCAAAAATTTTAAATTGGAAAATATGCGCTGTAAAATCATTTATCAAACCTTATTAATAAAAGAATGACATCTTGATCCGTTACGCCTACAAAAATTAATTAAACAATTTTCTAAGCCAAGGTCACGAAATATTATTAATTTTTTTAAAAATAAAGTAATTGGAATTGACACGTGGGTGTTCTACTCTTACATTTCAAATGCATTCCTTGATCGATTAATGTGGAAAACAGCATCGGGAAATTTTTTCAGTGATTTAAAACAGTGTGGGCCGGTTACATTGCCGTTGTTGTTCTTCCGGTGCTGATTCATATGCTAAAAAATAAATTTATTATTTAATTCATTTGTATCTTTTTATTTTTCTAACTTACGTGAATGTTCATTAATTTCTCGGACAAGATTTACAATCTTCCTAAACCGTGATTCCATCTGAAAAATAAATTGTAATTAGACAAGGTTTTTATCATTTATAATGCAACATTGTAAAATATTCGTTGTAAAAATTTATCATTTTTTATCAAAAATGTGTTAACTTGAGATAACCAACATTAACACCAAACATTTTGTACTTTTATTATCAACTGTAACGGAACATCTTAAATTAACCAACAAAAAACATTGTTAATTTCAGCAAAAACGGTACAATCCTATGTAAACCATAGCATGCGATTACTATTTTTGCTACAATAATGACCCACATACAGATGTCCCGTTATAGCTGCAAAAAAAATCACTAAAAAAACAAAAATCTGTATTTACCTTTTCATTAAAACCGTAACACCATGAGCTGTTACGTTTTTGCCGCAATCGGGCAGCACTTTCCTCCTCAAGCGAGCGGCGACAACTGACGTGAACCGATCTTGCATTAAACTTAGGGGCGGAAAGAGATGGCGCTAAACCGGTAGTCGCCGACCTTTTCCCTCATTACTCGGTCATTTTCGGCGCTAGAAATATCGCGTTTTAGCAGCAAGTAGAGCGCGATACGCCGGATTCTACTGTATCATTATTCCATAACGATACACATTTGCGTTAACACGTTCTTGTCGCAAATGAGCGATACGTAGTAGCGTCCCAGGTGCTATAGGTGGTAGGTATTATATCTCGTAGTCTTCCCAAAAAGTCTTATGACACAATATCTACCTATAAGGTGAACGTTTCTTATTGGACTACGAGCCCCCAAATAACATTGATAGTAACATACTACAGGAGATAGATTTAACGCCTGATTGAAAGGAATCTCCGAATGAAAGCGCCTTGAGCAATGCCTCTTGTCCAAGTAAAATTAAGCAGCTCGATTACTATGATCTCCCGACGAAACGTCTGTTACGCACTTCCAAGTCGACAATGGAATGGAATTCGTAGATATCTAAGTAGGTACCTACCTATCTTACCATATTGCATTACACCGATGCAGTTCTTATCGTACTCGACATAAGTTCGAAGATACTTCGATACAATGTCATTAATCACGATGGTACTCCGTAGCGAAGGTGAACTGTATGAGGAATAGCTTTCACTTTCTCAGCTTGATAAAGGGCCCCAAGGTCGCATGCGGTTTGGTATGTGGAACACATTCACAAACGCATTAATAACATCTCAAACTTAATGATCCCTGAGCACGTTCAATTAACACACCTATCGCCAGTCAAAATTATCATACGTCGTTATAATGCCTATTGTGTTGCTAAATGGAAAGTCACTTCGAATAATAATAGCGAGACGAGTCGAGGCAGCGGGTCCTTGTTGATACGTTGCACTCGTGCCCAAGCTATTGAAGTAATGGATAAGGCCGAGCCTTGATCCAGTTGACATCACTCGGGATATTCGATGTGCATTCGAAGTCCAAAGCCATCGCAGCGAATACAAATTGTATAACAGAACCAGCGAGCTCCGTTACATCATCTCGTTAATAGGCGCTCATTAAACAAATCGTTACGGCTTCACGGTTTTAATCATAGGGAACCGCATCCTCTTTGGCTACCGAGAAAAATTTTGCAAACATATTTTGTAGGTAATGAACCTACAAAATACCTACTACCATAAGGGCCTACAAGACGATTTGCCTTTCTGTTGATATCAATTGTTATTTAGGTGGGTGTCTCGCAAAACTTCTACTGTGATATGTACCAACGTCTAAAATTACACTTCACCCAACTCGCAAAATCTTCTCCCAACTCCAGTTAGGAGATCCCATCCCAAAAAATCTTGTGAGTTGTAGCTGAAAATATTCGTGAGCTTGCCTCCACCCACCTAAAAACCCCCGAAGACTAGACTCTCCTTAACCAGCATGTGTTGTTCCAGTTTGCTGCAATGTGGTGTTTGTGGCTGGCGATGCTGTCAGCGGTGTGCGCCGCGGCGCCCGCGCCGGAGGTGGGGGCCACGACGACGCGGCCGCCGGTACGCACGCTCGACCGCAAGGCGGCGGAGATGGCCTGGCGATCCTGGCTCCAGAGCCCCGAGAGCGGAAACCAGAACGGTCCCCCCAGGAGGATCACAACGAAGTCCCTGTTCAACACTCCGCTGGTCTGTCCTAAGGGACATACTGTGCATCGTGACGCTTGCATACCGGTGAGGCTCTTCGCTGTGTTGACGATTTTTACGATGCTTACACATAGTTATACAACAGGTCTTAACGTGATTGATTGAAGACCGGGAAGCTTGGAAAACCATGAGGGACGCCTATGTCCTGCAGTGGGCATCAAATGGCTGATGATGATGATGGTGATGATCGCGATTGAATTTACTTAGCTAGCGTTTTATGTTTGTCTCAATCATTCAAACTCGGTTTGACCTAAAACTACCTAAATTGATGATTTTTACCAACTCCAAACTGAAGCTTTTTAAAGCGCCAGAAGTCGTAGCATGACTTTTCACGCGTTTTAAAATATTATATAACCTGCCAACGCGTGACAAACGAAGTCACGCATTATTATGCTATAAGCACGGGACATCAATTGTCAAGGCGTACTTAAGCTAGAACTGAACCAAAGAAAGCACACTGCTTCAACACGATCCCTAATAGCCATTAGTAACTACATAATTATTATCTATTGTTAGTCTAGCCTAAGTGACTATCTAGTATTTAGCTACGCTTTACATAACTTTTTCTCTTTCAAAATAGCCTTTCAAAACTAAACTTCCCTGATCCAACAAAGGCCTCTCCAGTAAGATTCCCAAAGTACCCTATGTTCTTTCAATGTTCCCTACTCTATTTCCAGGAGATATCAGTGTCGAAAGGAGAACATGAACGGATCCTGGTCGACTCCTTTAACTTGGCGTTCCCCTCTCCGCTTAGCGGGGATGCTGTATACGACTACGGCGAAGACCAGCCCGGCCCGTTGCAGCTGTCCATTCCCATCGGCCTGGAGCCGCAAGCCGCGCCGCTGCAGTCAGACTCTTTGGCTCAGGTAATTAGATTTTTTTAACCTTGACGATGTACCTAAGCTGTGGTGAAAATAGAAGGAAGTAACATTGCAATCGTTAGGCACAAGAATAACTAGACAGCACTTACTGTAAACCAGGGTTCGAAAATATCCGATATTTATTATAAATATCAAAATATCCGATACTTATGATATATCATAGACCTCGTGGCGCAGCCGTAGTGCATCTGCATACCATGCGGGAGGTCCCGGGTTCGAATCCCGGCTGGGGACAAAAAAACCCCAGGTCTTGGATGTTTACATGTTTGTGATGTCGTTGTTTCTGGTTCCCACGACACAGGGTGTCCTAGTGTGGAGCCAGAAGCAATGTATGTGCCTGTATGTAAATGTTTATGTTTATATCCGACATCCATTTTGTATGACAGCCAGTTATTATTTTATTTGTATTATTTACGTTTGACACCCGTAACACCATAGTGAATTAATTTCATCAAGTGTTTGATGATCGACACAATCGAACGCTTAAGAGAGGTCACAGAACACACCAGGCGTCCTCTGATCCCGCCCATGCACTAAATATATGTTTTATTAACATGACACCCGCATTAGTGGTGCACCTTCCTTTCCTGAAACCGTATTGAAGCAGTAGGCTGTTAATGATAAAATGAGCTAACATGTGATTAAGATATTAATCAGGTAAAAGGATAATCAATACAAAAATGGCTTTAAAATTTGATATTATTGAGTTAATTTTTGCAGTTTGCTACTGTATTTCTACTTCCCAAATGTATGTTTGTTGAATAGTCCACTGACGTGACTGTCGCCACTAATGCGTTAAGGATTAAAACTTACTATTAGGGAGTACATTTGGAAAGTAGAAATACAGTAGCAAACTGCAAAAATGAACTTAATAATATCAAATTTTAAAGCCATTTTTGTATTGATATACAATATCACAAAAAGTCATCCATTGATATATATCCTCGAACCCTGCTGTAAACGGATCATATAAACGGAAGTGCGTTGCAATTGCAATACATTTCGTACCTATTGAAGTCACAAGAATTTTTTTTATTGTGTTCTAACTTTAATGTCTCTTGCTTTCAGCTGGACGGCATAAAGGTAGACAAGAAGGAAGGAAAGCCTGGTGCGGGTGAAAGCATCGAGGCAGAATTGGAACTGCTAAAGCTTCAATTACAATCGGACAATCGCCATAACGACACGGACAAAATAGTGTTGACCCATAATATTAACCATTTACCGTTTGCCGATAAGCCGAAACGTGACAGCCCGATTTTGAACGACACTCAGATGGCCCAAAATTACACAGACGAAGGACAGAAAGAACTAGTTTTCGGTCACGTAAACGTGGACCCTGTGCTCTATTATCAGAACCAACAGTTAAATTATACGTTTGTCGAATCAGAGACGAACAAATCACTTGAAATGAAAACTACAGATACACCTGATAATGACATAACGACCACTGAACCGACAATTGAAACCACTACCGAAGATGAAGCAGTAACAGAAGAGACAACTACAACATCGACTGATATTGTGACTAAAACTGAAATCAAGGACAAAACAGTACTACATGAATTGAAAAAGGACGTTGATAAGACAAAGTTGAACCCAGAAAACGATTACTCAGACATCGGCGAAGCTATCAAGCTGATCAGCCGCTACGCTGAAGTAACAACTGACGATAACTTCTCAAAGGATGGGACCAAATTGCTACCACAAGACGACAGCATTTTGGGTACACGAACTAAACTACAATACAGAAGAAATAAGTTGAAATCAGCAGAGAACCCACAGAAGAATTTACGAAAGTCCGATTCCGCTGAAATTGAGAATCACGAGAAAATTCCTACGCACAGCTTCTACCCCAAAACAGAGTACTACAGATATCCTTGGCTCGGGCAGCACTCACCGTCCCCGCCTCCAGAGTATCCATTCCGTCACCTCCAGGATTATTGGCCCGGCCGAATCCAGTACGGGGGCGTTTATAACACCGCCCACGAGAACCCAAGGCGACATCACCACTCGTACCCGCACTCCTCTTACCGGCCGCACGGAGGCCCCTATCCTTACGGATACACGGGACTCTACCCTATCCAGCAACAGTCTTACGTCGGACAACATCTAGGGCTTCCCAATCGCCTAGTGTCCCATCACGCAGACCCAATGCGATTCCGAAACACCAATCAGGATCTGTACAGCCTCCTCGGACTGAGGCATTGGTTCGGCAGCGAAGGCTCCGCTAAGAGATAGGTCCACAGCATCTTCATTTAGACAATTGGATGTTACCCGACATTTATATTGTGAGCTATGGAATTACATTACATACACTGTGAAATGTTCGCGTCTTTAGTGCCGAAAGGCCTCTTTCATAGAACTACAATTCATGGTTTACTATGACAATTCACTGTACATTGCAAAGTCGATTAACCCACAGATTAACGAGTAGACTCTGCTGCGCAATGTACCTCGAATTGTCATAATAAACTACGAATTGTAGTTTTATGAAACACGGCCCTGTACGTACTTTTACGAAACGGGTGAGAAAAAATGTTAGTCTCATGCAAATCCGCCTATCTTTGTCGACGCCACGACATTATTTTGCGTGGAGTAGCATACATTTTGCGAATATTTGAAAAAAGTCACAGAACCCTGTTGTTTCGTATCACCAGTAGAAAACCCACAAAAATACACAGTGTCACTTTAGGCAAAGCGCTAAAGTGACACTGTGTATTTTCTATAATTATGTACATTCGACTGCAACGTTTTTGTTGCAGTCACCGGTAACGAAACAGAGTAGAGTGCACGCGTGTAGAGGTTGATGTGCTGTCGACTGTACATGTTACAAATAAAATAAACACAATCAATGACGTCTATTCTACAGTTCTGCCGTCCACAACCCAAAATGCCGTTATCGACCATCCAGTCGATTGTGACTTTTTAATGGCATCTTAATCAGAAAAAAAAAAATTATCGATCCCTCCAACCAACTTTTCCTAGGTTTTATACTGTGCCCTACAGAAGCTGAATTTATCTTTACTAATTTGATAGTACTCAAAAAGATCTCTATCTTTTGATACCTCAAGTGCAGTCAAATTATGTATAGTTATCAACTAGCATATAGGATTTTTATTATTTCCTTGGTTTTTTGAGCATAACTCAAATGTTGATTTATGGAGATAAAGGCGTTTTAGCTTGTGGACGTCAGAGTTGTGTTGATTAATGGGTACTTTGTTACATCATATTATAACCACGTTGAACACCAGATAAATCCAGTAAAGACCATTCGCAGTAGGAACTATTCCATAGCTTTCAGTAAATTTTTAGCCTATTAATTTCAAAGCCAAATATTACAGTCATAGTTGAAATATTTTTTTCTTATTTAAGTTCTTGTAAATATTAATTTAAGTGTTTTTATTATCCTGCTAGAAATTGTTCACATAGTATTATTGCTGTTTTTAATGTGTAAATTATGTTCGACGTATTTTACTAATTTATATTACCTAATCGATGTATATTTTTGTAATATTTCTCTCGTGAATGTAGATACCCATGTCGTATTAGATTGTTTTTGGTGTTCGAACTAATATAAGATATAAAAAATATAATATGAATATAGCTTGGGTAGAGGCACTAGTATGCCTGTACCCAAGTTAATAAAAATAAATAAAAAATATTTAATGTCTCAAAAACAAAACATACATAACTCGGAGCTAAGGTGCCTATCTACCTAACAAGGCACAACTAGGTTCCTAGTGGTTCTATTATATTTTGTTGTAGGCTGCCCCCTTGCCTGACCCAATAATTTAGTTCAATTTGTCTTTTGTGAGTCTATTGGTCGTTCCTAAGGTTAATTGAGCGTTTTGTAGCCAAACTATTACAGATTTAACGATCCCACCAAAGTTTAGTATAAGCATTTAGTTTCTAATACAATTATTGCACTGATGTGCTATGTTTGCGTCTTTATATCACATTAATATTAAATGAAACGAAGTAGTATAATGTAGAGAAAATAAAGTTATTGATGTATTTTTCTATTCAAACTAAGATAGAAACCTTCAAAAATGTCGAACTTACAGAAAATATTATTCTTTACTAATTATACCTATTAAAAACACATTTTACAATAGGTACGGAGAAACAATTAGTGAAACCAGTGTAGATTTGTATTTGTTGTTGATATGTCTAAATACAAAATCGGAGGTTACTTAAAAACTTTAAGATTATGCAGTGATCATACTATCTCCTTAGTAGTACCTACTAGTTTGGTTGTACCTAATTCTAAGGATTATTTTGACTAGATAATATTGTACCATTTATAAGACAAAATAAACTCCGCATCATTGATTAACATTGTTAGTTCTGTCAGTTTATTGTAATTTGAATTATTTATATTTTAAAACAAAGTATACAATATTTCCCTATCAGAGATTCTTATGCTCTAATATATCCAATCTGAAGCTACACCTGTTTAATCAGTACAATTTAAAATTAATAACAAATAACAAGCCAGTATTTTACTGTAAATATAATAATGAAACAAGACCAGTGTTTTATTTGTGTAAATAAAGCAAGATATTTTCGCAAAAGGAAACAAAATAATCCACATCACTGCAAGATATTTTATTGAAAAAGAAATCAATTTTAACATTGATAACATTCATAATGAAATAACGTCCACCAGATTCAATTGCTAAAATTGAATATATTTACTTGTTCGAAATGAGCGAGATTCACTGTGCTTGCACATACTTCTTTTAAATAGTCAAATTCGGTAACTAAGTATATAAAATTATTACAAAAATAACTCATCATAATCCCTAAAAATAAAATGAATTATGCAACATAATATTATGTTAACACCTACATAAAAGTTATTTGTACAAAATATCACAAAAGAATACTTCATTCGCCAATAATGTTTGAAACAACATTATAATAACACTGCTGAGTACTTTGGATTCTTGAAGAGCAGTTCACAAAAAGCCAATGTATGTATGCTAGTTTTTGGAAGCATGTGCAATTAACAGTAAGTCATAAGCCTTGTTGAATGGCTGGATATTAACCCATAACATGCAAAAATACCACTGGACTATATTGTTCCTGTATTTTAACATTAATTCCCAGACATTTAAACTTAGTAATGTCATAAAGAAACTTATCAAATACCTTTAGATGTAATGATGGATTTAGACTTATTATGGAACAAGTAAGTACATACAAGCAGACACAGTCACAGATGGCTCATCAGCATTTCATCTGAACTCATAGATTTGGATACTGTTCTCAGGGACATGACTCAGGGTTAGCGATTGATACCTGGAAAAATACAAACAAATGTCTTTATACTGTCTATCTGAGACACCCACACAGACACAAGAATGTCATAGGCTATTGGACAGATATCGACAAGAATTATGATTGTAAGTTATTTTAAAATAAACTTACCATTCTGAACTTCGATGGTAGTAGTAGCCTTCTATGGTTGCAGCAGATTTGTGGAAGCATATATAGTAGAACCCAGCAAACGAAGCACCATTAATATCTTTAATAGTATGATCAGGCACCAAAAAGTGCTCTTTCCACCTCATAAACACATAATCAGCCTTTTCTAAAGAGTCATAATCAAATGAGTCAGAGTTGAATGTCTTCAAATATGGGACAAACAAGTCAAATTTACTCTGAAAAGAAAGTGTGTAACTTTAACCCACTAAATTTTAATAGGAAGTAAGAGATTATTGTTAATAGATAAAGTGTACTGTGAACTTTTTCCTGACTTTAAACATAAAATAAAGAGTTACAATAATCTAATTCAAATACACTGTGACAGAAACAGGGTAGCCTGGTGGGCCATGAAAACCCCAGAACAGTCTATTGCCAACCTAAGGATGTTGTTGTGTTACGTCATTCAGACATTCAGTCTTCAGAGCCAGCCATAAATATGCCAATGCTTACAGCCAAAGGAAGTTTATTTGACAAAAAATTCTTCTGAATATCAGCATCACCACTAAAATAATATGAAATCTTGTATACATAATCGTGTGAAATTGAATGAGTTCCTTACCCAATGCTTCCTATCAACATCTTCATCAGCATCCCACTTCCTCGTGAGAAAGGGATACTTGGCCGATATAATTTCTCCATCGAAAAACGTCGTTAGCGTCGGAAATTCTTCTGTTAAACCTTTTATCTTTAAATACCCACATAGGTAAGAGTTAGCCTCGTCGACATGCTGGAAGACAAGAAAAAAAATAAAATTCGAACATCTACGTATTTCAATTCTTTTGTAATGTATTACAATGGAAAACGATTACAAAATGTTTGTTGAATTATTGGTTTAGTATGGGAATGTGCGTTACAAAGACGATATTATTGCGTACTTGTTATTGTCTACTAACCTGCAAAACCACTTCGACTTCATATGAGTTCCCTTTGGATTTTTGGTGCCCTTGGAACTTGGAGCCGTTGTAAAGCAGGGACTTGGTGACACCAGGCTGTTTTGAGTTTGCCGGTGGGGGAGGAGTTATATCAACCTTTACTGGCATTATTTCTCCATGAAAACGGTGACCCAGCTTTCGAACAACGAAAATTGACAACACCAAAAAGGCGCTTTTTGACAGATCCTCAAGGTATCTTCCGTTTCTTATTTTGGTTAGACAATGCTTGATGCAGAACGACGGCGTGCGAGGAAAATGGAAAAAATAATTATATAATCCCACAGTACAAATCACTAAACACCGACTTTATTTAGCGATTTTAATGAAAAAAAAGGAAGCAAGCGGAAGTGAAAGTTGAGGTTGTTGCACAGACTATAAAGAGATTGGTTGGTGATAAACCGGTTCTAAAAAAACCGATAGAAACCGGTTTTTAAAGAAAACGAAAATAACCTATCATTTAATAAGTAAACGATTACTTTTTGTAGCGTAACCAGTAGCTAAGAGAAAATTGACAGTTTTTTTTACATAAAACTTATTTTAGAAGTAAGAATGCCTTAAAGAAGCAATCAAATTTAATTGATACCCTGGGAACCAGTACCGACCATAATTATTATCGGTATTTTCAGGATTAGCAGTCTGTTGGATTATGTCTTTGACCTTTTGAGATAGGTACCTAGATAGCTAAAGTCTATTTATTCATCTCACATGGTTCTATTCTATTCTTGTTTTGTATGGCACTTGTACTGTGCGTGACTAGCACAGTAAATTCCGCCAATATCATGTGTTGAAATAGGAAACAGTAGAGCAAGTTAAAATGTACGGTGGTATTTATGACTCTACATTCAAAATAATCGCGTACCTTGGCTTGATGAAGTTTTTACACATACTAATGTTACATTTAAAAATGTGGAACGCTTCACGATCTCACATGGTACTAAATTGACAAGTGCAAATGTCAAGTTATCGAAGAATGATACCAGCATTTATTGATTAGTGGTGTACTCGAAACTATCGACAATGTTTGTGGCCTGGATACAAAGGGGTTGGCCATGTTACATTTTAAGAAAAAAAATATGCTTATCATCGCAAATTTAAAGGTACTAATAAAGAAACTAATAAAGTTTATTGCAATAACTTACATGCTGACTATAAATCATTTTTAAATTAGATTACCAAAAGAATTAAACATACCCAATTTCTCCTTCTCCACTACAGCGTCATCTCTGTTTATTATAATGATTAGTTTCATTAGTTTTTTACAATGGCAAACCCAATACAATAATGGATGCCAAGTGGACGCCGTCCATTGCTTTTTTGTGTGTGTGCAATACATATAACGCCGGTTTTTTGTTATATTTGTTGAGTTTGTTTCTGTTTGTTTGTTTGTTTTTTGTTAAGTTTTGTGGTTTTTTTTACGTTAGCAGAAGCTAATAAACCCACTCTGGCGTTGTTAACTAGATTTGATAAATTATGTACCTACTTATATTCTATCCTATAATAAAATTGGTCATCGACAGTAATACAGTAATAGACAGAACCTAAAGGCATACCTTCTGCTATTCTCCTTGCTTCTACCAATTAATTCATTTTCAAATCAAAATCAAATCAGAACAAATATCATTTAATCCAAAGAGAAATGTACAAATACACTTAATGTACGTAAGTACGGTGAAGCTATATAATATGAAGATTTGGTACAGCACATTTAAGTAGAGAGACGAGCTGACACCCGTGCTAGATTAGTGCTAAGGTGCTTATGCCTTAGATGTTTTGCAATTAACGAACAAAGACAACTACATTTTATCTTAACAATAATCTCACAATTATAATCGTCGACTCATCTCGTTACTAGTACTTTCACAGAAATCTACAGCGTAATTAATCGCATAGTGTCGTCAAGGGCGTCGCCAAGGGGGGGCAGGGAGGGGCAGTTGCCCCCCCCCTAGAGATTCTAAAAAAGTTGCCAAATATAATGCAACCAAAGTCTTAAGTCTTTGAGTTAATTTGCTTGAAGTTCAAGCCTTGAACAATCATTCCCGTACGTCGAAACTCGAATGAATTTACCAACTCCACTCCTAATATTCCGTACGCTCAATTACGCTCTGCTCTACTCTGTCGTTGAAGCGGGAGAGGGGGAGTGGGGAAGCAACATGTAACCGCGCAGCGCTCGCGCCCCCCGCACAGCCGCCTTTGTTTTAGCGTCTGTCATTCTGTCAGCTCGTGCTCGTGTAGCTTTACACATTGGACTCTGTACTGTCACAGAATATATATGTATATAGTAGGTACTAAGATACTGTTGTAATTACAATCGCTGTAGATGTAAGGCTCGTAGTACAAATGAAAAGCTTCCTGTGCTGTCGACTTTACCTACAATTCATACTTACTTTTCTCATTCATAGAGAATGAGAAAAGTATGAATTGTAGTAGGTAAAGTCAACTTGCCCCCCCCCCCCCCCTGCGCCATCGGCTGGCGACGCCCTTGAGTGTCGTCATGCAGTTACCAGGAGCTTATAAATACGTCTCTCTTACCAGATGCTGAGCATCTCCAAATACCGAGTAATAGTGCGTTTTACACTAAAATAAAACATGTATTATTAAGCAGAGAAGATGCACAGCATCACATGAAGGCCTCCTGGTGAGAGACTCATGAGACAAAGTTGAGCGACCTCGACCCCAGGTGACCAAATGGCGGAACCGGCTTGAGTTACCTATTGTTTTTAAGCGGATTGTTGAACCGGAAGTGATGCATTCTCTCGCTCTGTTTCTGTTTTCTTCTCTGTTTAATAATACAAGTTTTGTATTAGTGTAAGACTTGTACTATTTTTCTATGGGCCGTAAATGATGTCCTTTAATTTATAGTTTGTTATCTTTCGATAGTGGTGGTACATTACTATTTTTGAATTGCAAAAAAACAGGCAACTCAGGTAATGTCATTTTAGCATCCGAGATGTTTTACAAGATTTACATTTTTTGCACACCAGGAATTACTTGATATCTTTGACCAAAATTATGATTTTAAAATTTAATTACGTAACTGTATCATTTGTACTCTACTTTATTTTATCAATGCATTTTCATTATTTTTTATATACAAGGTATTAGTTCAATAAACTTTTTTCATTTTTTTTTTCATTTCATATTATATGTTTTTTTATATAGACGAGAAATACCTGAAAATACCTCAAGCGGGTTTTTTTGTAAAAGGAATTTTATTGGCAAATACCGGTGCCAAAATTAGTAATCAGTTCACATCACTAGTGACGATGTAGGTTTATGGACTACAATGATTTATTTAAACAAAACACGTTTAAATAAATTTGTACTTTAGCAATAATAAATACGATCGACCAACTGAAAATCCCTAAAATAGAACCATAAAAAAATATGACGATGTTGGATGGTCGGACAAATTAAAGTATCTACAACACTACCGTGCGGAGTTGCGGACATATAATTAAAAACAAGTAATAATTTGTCTATGGTAGGCTAGAGTTTCGTTCATTCGCTCGTCGTAGTGTGTTTCGTTTTAGAAATTTAGCGTTGTTTTATAGTTTTTACGTTAATCACGATGTTCTTGTGTATGTCGAAAAGAACCCTTTCTAATAGACTTAGTTTGTGTGCCCACAACTTGTGATCTAACAAAAGCAAAAATAGTGATATTTTCCCACATAATTATGGCTAACTGACATTCGTTTGTGCATCCTCAATTATGGCAGACCCAGGTTATTATCACGGTGATTATATTCGTCACCCTGTGCTCTACGAGCTGGGAGTCAAGTACGGAATAAAGACAGAGTCTATTCCAGAAATAGCTCTGCCTTCAAAGTTGGAGGAGCTCAAAGATGTCATACGTAGAGAAATACGTAAGGAACTGAAAATAAAGGAAGGAGCTGAAAAGCTGCGCGAAGTCGCCACGGATAGGCGCTCGCTCGCGGACGTCGCGAACCTCGTGAAGAAGGCTAACATTAAGCTAAACGAACTAAAGTCTGACCTGCAAGAGCTAGAGTCGCAATTGCTGTTGTCTCGCGGACAGTCTACTCCCACGTCTCCCGAGGACTTGTCGTACGATGACGAAATCATCCTCGCGTCCGAGGCGGCGCAGCAGCAGCGGCAGATCGGTGAAGCCACCACTGACCGAAAACTGGCCTCCCTAGAAAAGCAACTCAACATTGAGCTGAAAGTCAAACAAGGCGCAGAAAACATGATACAGAGCATCACCACTAGCAACCAGTCCCGAGACAAGAAGCTACTAGCTGAAGCACACCAGATGCTTGCTGATTCTAAAGATAAAATAGAGTATCTGAAGCTCCGCATATCCAAGCTAGCCAAGCAACAAAAAGGTGACAGCGCTGGTGCAAATGGTGACGGCCGAACTGGCGATATGAGTGGCGCAGCCTCCTTACTAGATGAAAGAATCGCTGAGCTACGAAACCGACTTAGAATTGAGGCAGCTGTTGTGGAAGGCTCTAAGAATGCCATAAGACTACTGCAAAGTGACAAAAAGGTGACTGACAAGAAAGCCTTGCAAGAGGCTCAGACTAGCCTCCTGGAATCTTCACAGAAACTTGACTTGCTTCGCAGATCTTTGGATATGCGTAGGCAGGAGCTCCCTGCCGAAAGCACTGCATTTATTGAACTGGGCCATGAGCTACGAAGTACTGGCTCCAGCCCTGGCTATGTCAGCCTCTCCAGTGCCAGTGGAACTAGATCCCAATTTGCATCGCCCGCCCCTATGATTAGCCCCTGTGTTCAAGTGACTGGAACCCTGGAAGTGAGACTGATGGGCTGCCAAGACTTGTTAGAAGATGTCCCTGGACGTAGTCGCCGAGACCCTCAAGCCAGCCCCTCAGACCTCAAGTCTTTTGTCAAAGGCGTTACAATACGTAACTCAATGAAATACACATACAGTATCAAGGAAGACACAAGCAATGAGATCATGGCGGTTCTGAAGCTAGATAACCACACCGTCGCTCAAACCAGCTGGAGGCCTTGCTCACAACAAGCATGGGATCAGAGGTTTGTTATTTATTTTTAGTCATTGATAAATGTCTTTACACACTGGACTCATATCTTTTTTCATTATACATGGTTTTGAACTTATCAAAAGATGTCACTTATTTCTTATAAGTGGGAGCTGTAGAAGGCTTACGAAATATTGTATTTTTTACTAAGATGACTAAAATAATGGCATATTCATAGTGCTTGCAACAGTGCCAAGATATTGTCAGTACTCATAAAATAGTGAATCATAGTAGGAATCATGTTATTTCTTACATATAGTTAATGTGAAAATGGTTTATTTCCTACCTATTGTATAATGTTGACATGCTTAATTACGTACTTTGTAGGGTTCCATAGTCAACAAGGAACCCTTATAGTTTCACACAGTCTGTCCATCTGTATGTCTGTCTTGTCTGTTTACTTGGCTTAACACAGAGACAATAAGTACTAGAGAGCTGAAATTTGGCATAGATATACAAATTTATTATGCCAACAAAACGGTAGAATAAGATTAAGAAAAAAAAATTTTAGGTGTTCCCCTAAATTAGGTATGCAATTTTCTTTTCTCGCCTACTCCATAGTGTGGGGTATCGTTGGATTGGTCGTTTAAAAATAGTGTAGGGAGACCATTTTTTATTTAGGGTTCCCCCCACCCTCTCCCGGCTAAACAGTTGATTGTAAAAACATAAAAAAATTCAGGGCAGTAGCACATATTATAATGAACTTAAAAGGAGAATTATAATAGCTTAGTAGACTTTACAGGTTAACAAGTAGGTAATAGGTGATCAACTTATAAAAGGTAAATTTGGTACAAAATCTATTGAAAATTATTTTGATGAAGTTGTTAGTTCTAAAGCAGAAAAAAAAAACACCTCTTTCTACGGACCTAGAAATCAGAAATCAATAATTTATTTCAACGTGAATAATTTACATTCTGTTTGCTGAATGTCAATGTACTATGTTACTATGGTAACTGCTGCCTTCGGGCCGTATTTGTAGTAACCCTACACTGCGTGTGGCCCGACATGCATTTTCCGGTTTTCAGATTATTTAAGTGGTTAGTCTTCTTATCTCATGTGAATCTAATTCCTCAGAAGTTTGTAATCTATGATTGCTTTTGCATGAGTCATGTTCTTATCATATTGGTTATTTACAGCTTTTGCTTGCTTCCTCAAGGATTTGAGTCCATTTAAAGTACATTTGAATCGTGTGATTTTAAAACAACACAAGTCACATGTGTTTTTAAAATAACACTTGTCCATTTTTTTTTTATTAAATTATTTACACCTACCTATTGATTTACATTAGAAAAAAAAATTTTAGTTTATTCATACAGAAATCAATATAATATGCTAAAATATTGCTGTTGTAGATATTAGTATTTGAATAAAATAGTTTTTTCTATTTCCTGCAAAGTTGTAATGAAAGGACATGTGTCGTTTTAAAATCACACGATTCATTTATGTTCCAAGATTTTTTTATTCCACTAACAAATTCACTTTACCAACAATTCAATGGAAAAACTGGCCAAGTGTGAATTGGTCTCACGCACCTTGCGATCCGAACAACCGTGCATCGTATTTAGCAAAAACGTGTTTTTTGAGGGTTTGACTTGCACTTGGCCAGTTTTTGTTATAAATTTTGTTGTTATACTGTACCATACCATAATCACAACAAGTTTGACAGTTGTGATAGTTAGACAGTTGAAATTTTCACAGAGGATGTATTCCTGTTGCCGCTATAACAAATACTAAAAACAAAATAAAATAATAAAGGGGACATACAACAAACGTAATTTTTTTTTGGCGTTTTGTGCTCGATATTAATAACGGCAACAGCAGACTCGCACTTGGCCGGTTTTATTATAATAAAAACTGAATTCCGTGTGGCGCCGGATTAAGAATAGCGTCACTCCATTTCCTTCCGTGGATGGCGTAGAAGGCGACAAAGGAAATCAATTATCAGGAGACGGGCAGCAGCGACTTCCTGAGATTCCAACCGCATACTGCGATCGCCAACCCGCCTGCCAAGCATGGCGATTACGGCAAAACCCCTCATGGTTATGAAAACCACGAAGGAGGCCTATGTCCTGCAGTGGGCGTCAAATGGCTGATAATGATGATGATGATGAAAAACTGACTTTTAACGGGTATTTACTCGTTTACTTTTTCATTTTATAATTTTTCGACGTTTAGGTCCTTTTGCAAGTGTCGTGGTCTCGGTATACTGTGGTGACAGGCGTCTTTTTGAAAGCATTAACTGTTAGTTTACTACCCTCGGCAAAAAATTATTAAGGTACCTTCCAAAAATACTTGGCAAATTTTGAAATTTAAATTGGCAAAACAATAATTTTGTATAAACTGCTTTATAAAAGACGTCTGTCACCTCAGTCTACCGAGACCACGGCACTTGCAAAACTACCGAAACGTAGGAAAATTGTATGTGATGAAAAAGTAAATGAGTAAATAAATATCTGTTAAAATTCAGTTTTTATTATGTCTAGTGCTCGTGTTAACCTTAGAAAATACTATGGTTTTATTATTCTTTGGG
Source organism: Yponomeuta evonymella (assembly GCA_963969515.1). Taxonomy (NCBI): domain Eukaryota; kingdom Metazoa; phylum Arthropoda; class Insecta; order Lepidoptera; family Yponomeutidae; genus Yponomeuta; species Yponomeuta evonymella. Next base: position 7,202,342 of record OZ018354.1, read on the forward strand.
CAAACCACCAGAATATATTAAAGTTTCAAACTATTACGGTTAAAAAAAGCCCTTTGTGGGTTAAACGGACCAACATAGGCATTTTAATAGTCGCAATGGCATCCTTTTGGTACCGAACCCTAGTGTCGTAATAATATGGCTTCATTGTGTGCTTGTGTAGAGCTTATAACCCTTGTAGGTTTTCTTTGTATCTTTTTAAGCTTATACATTGATAAAGCTTACAGGGTTTCCGATGTACATACCTACATAGACGGTAAAGCCACAATATCTGCAAATCTTTATTGTTTTCAAACAAAGAAAAAAGGTTTATCCAGACTGATAAAATTATTTTGCCTTTTTTGCTCTACATTTGCTCTTAGGCATAGGCTAGACAGTGGCAGCAGCGTCTTCCTGAGATTCCAACCGCTTACTGCGATCGCCAACCCGCCAGCCAAGCGTGGCGATTATGGCAAAACCCTTCATGGTTAAAAACCATGATGGAGGCCTATGACCTGCAGTGGGCGTCGAATGGCTGATGATGATAGGCAAACTTAATTAAATGAGTCTAAATAGTCAACGAGCCCTTACTGCATATCATATCTAATATACATGTACTCTAATTAAAGTTTATTACTCATTTTCAGATTCACAATGAAGTTAGATAAATCAAGGGAGCTAGAGATCGGCATCCACTGGAAAGACTGGCGCGGGCTGTGCGCTGTCAAGGTACTGCGACTTGAGGAGTTTATCGACGATATCCGCCACGGCATGGCGCTGGAACTCGAGCCCAAGGGACTCCTATTCGCTGAAATAAAATTCCTAAATCCAATCATATCAAGAAAGCCAAGACTACAACGCCAGAAGAAGATATTCAAGCAACAAGGCAAAAATATCCCACGATCGTCTTACGGCGAAATGCATATCCCCGCCGTTGTACTCGGCCGGCTTCTTAAACGCTCTTCCCCCTCTATCCAAAACATCCAATCCGCCCATATCAGCCATCCCCAGCAACTAAACTTCGAGTCTACATCCCAGGAGCTCAAGGAAGAGAACCCCAATGTCACTTTAGCTGGAATGGCTGCTGTGCGACCCCTGGGCCTGCCAGCCACTCCCAGCACCCCTCAGACTCCCGTGACGCCCACAGTTAAACCCATTCTCCCGTCACAGCCACCTCCCAATATGTCAACCCTCAGAATGGAGAGAGAACTTCAGGAAGCATTCGCATTTTTAGAAGACTCCTACACGAGGGATAACACTGTCACAAAAGAACCACAAACACCTCTCGGTGACGCGCCACTCGTCGAGTATCCGCCTTCTCCCTCTCCAAAACTTGTTATCGACTTCCCCACTAATGAGGACCAAATTGTCGAAGTGACAAGCAACATGAGAATATCAAGCTCACGCTCATCCTCTGTTATCGAAGCATTTAACAGAGAGCCTGATCCAAAGAGGCTCTCTGGCGAGATGTCTATGGAGAGCTTCAAATTGCTAAGTGTGCTCGGAAGGGGCCACTTTGGAAAAGTTATACTTGCTCAGTACAAATCTACAAATGAATATTTCGCAATAAAAGCTTTAAAGAAAGGCGACATTATAGCTAGAGATGAAGTAGACTCGTTGCTCTCTGAGAAGAGGATCTTCGAGGTGGCTAACACGATTCGGCACCCGTTCCTGGTGAACCTGTTCGCGTGCTTCCAGACCGAGCAGCATGTCTGTTTCGTGATGGAGTACGCGGCCGGAGGAGACCTCATGATGCACATACACGCGGATGTCTTCAGTGAGCCCCGCGCTGTCTTCTACGCCGCCTGTGTCGTCTTAGGCCTTCAGTATTTACACGATAATAATATTATTTATAGAGATCTTAAGCTAGATAACTTACTATTAGATACCGAGGGTTACGTGAAGATCGCCGACTTTGGTCTATGCAAAGAGGGCATGGGCTGGGGCGATCGGACCGGGACTTTCTGCGGCACCCCTGAGTTTCTCGCCCCTGAAGTTTTGACGGAGACGTCTTACACTAGGGCTGTTGACTGGTGGGGGTTGGGCGTTCTGATATTCGAGATGTTGGTCGGCGAATCCCCGTTTCCAGGAGAGGACGAGGGCGAAGTTTTCGACTCGATAGTGAACGACGAGGTGCGATACCCGCGGACGCTATCGTTGGAGGCGATCGCGCTGATGCGCCGCCTGCTGCGGAAGAATCCGGAGCGACGTCTCGGCTCCTCGGAGCGCGACGCCGAGGACGTAAAAAAGCAGGCATTCTTCCGTAACGTGAACTGGGAGCAACTGTTGTTGCGCAAGGTGAAGCCTCCGTTTGTGCCAAGCATCACGAACCTCGAGGACGTGAGTAACTTCGACAGCGAGTTCACGTCGGAGGCGGCCGTTCTTACGCCGCCCAAAGAGCCGCGCCCGCTCAGCGCCACCGACCACAAATTGTTCCACGACTTCACCTACATGGCTGACTGGTGCTAAACGTGTCGCTCGACACACTTTCAATAACAATAAACCCCCATTGCCTTACTGTAGCTTGTGAAAGATTTTCTCGATTTTATAATCAGCATTATTTTACAGAGAGATTCTAATGTAGGACCTCTTGTTAACTTGTGTTAGTGCAGCTAAATGCAATATTTTATAATACAATGTGTAATTTAATAAGTTTTAAATAGTGCTAATGTTTATTTTTATAAAACTTCGTGTTAAAGATTTATATATATTGTAGTTATGAATTTGATTAACTTAGAAAGTAATTGTGATTACATTTAATTAATATTTAAGCGAATGACTATCAAAGTGTGTCAAATCATATTACATTTTCAGTCAAGAGTTGTTTACTTACTCAGTGAAATAAAGGTAACCAAAAGAATGGGCTATTTTCATTTTAATAAAACCAAAGTCTGATTTAGGAATCTGGGTATAATAGTTTTACTATGTTACATTTTGCAAAATGAGCATGTCATTAATTACTTTACTCAAATTTAATCAGTTACATCAATATTATTTACAACTCAATTTGCACACATAAATGTGGAACATTATACAAAGGAATAAGAAGTTTGTTTTTTGTAAAAGAATACATGACATGGGAATCCACATAGGTACTTGATCCCTTTTCATTGCAAGGGAGTGGAAATAATACCTATAAAAATACTTTTTACAGGACTCTTACATAATTATGAATTCAGTATTGGTTTAAGAGTATTTTACTAGTATTCACTATAGTTTTTCCCTGATACAAACACTGAAATATCTAATGACTTATAAAAAAACTATCAAAAACATACCTCTATAATCTTACAAAATGTATGTTTCACAAAATGGCATTGGTTTAGAAAACACATTAATGAATGTTCTCATTGCATTAAAACTTGCCTTTCACAGATGCCATTTTGTCTTCACATGATTTAGAACAAAATATGAGAAACAATATAAAACAGACTTCTCACACTACAAATACTATATACACATTTCACACATTAAATTACCAATCAGTTCTTAGAGACTCGCTTAAGCTTACGAGGGGCGCGGTTCACATGCGCGACCCTTTCTGCTGGAGCACTTTGGCCCGGTCCGTGGGCTCAATGTCATTACTGTTGAGTGAGCTGCAGCACTCGCGGCTCACCACACAGAGGAACTCAGCATGCTCGTCATTCCCGTAATTGTACTGAGAACCTATGTTTATCAACTGCTCAAACTTCCACCCATCAGACATTGAGGACACCATCTGAGTCAACTCTTCTTCATGGAACTGCATCACTCTGTAGACATGCTTTTTCGATTCCTTCATAGGTCTTTTCTCTCTTAGTCGATGCTTAACTAATCTAATGAGCTCGGTAATATTATAAAATTCTGCTTCTTCCAAAACACCCTCTTCAGAGATGTCATTGTTGATTACCAGTTTACCATGACGGAGATAATTCAACACGGGCGAGAAATACGTTGGGTCTCTGTCTATGAGGTACGCCCCCGTCTCATCCTGAAAACAAATAGCAATCAGTAAAACCAAACACAATACAGGAAAATGTTTTACGAGGTAATAATGCGATACGAACCCTGTCAGAAATCAAGTCACTGTCCTCTTGAACTAATCGATAAAGAAATGAATTAGGATCTCTACAAAGAGTAGTTTTAGTAGTGAGAAAATAAGTTCCTCCGACGTTTAACTTGACCCATTGTTTACTACTTCGCCTTTCATTGTTAAATTTTGGTGTATTTTCTTTCGGGAAATTGTCACCCGTTAGCTCCGCCATGGTGCACCATAGACTAATTTTAGTTTTTTTTTTACCAAGATTATAAGATGCTCATAGACCGATTATAAAATCGCCTCTCAGATTACTGAATATAATCTGAGAGTCGCCTCGTCTCCGGCTGGCTCTACAGTGGGTGTAGGTCAGTGTAGGTAGCCCGAATAATCACTGTTTCAGAGTTAATAAAAAAGACACACTCTGTGGTCGAGGTCTGGGCTCAGATTAATGCACAGACGATAAAGAGATAGATTAATAAATTAATCTGAGCAGCGTGGCCACTTTTGGTAGATTTCTACTTTTTTAGTAGATTTGAGGCTTCAAAAACTATTATTTGGTAGTTCAAAATCGTTTAGTAGATTTTAGTAGGAAAATCGCTATGCAAGTATCCAAGCTAAAAAAAAAAAATAACAATATCTGAACTAGCAACACACACAGGCGAGTAATCTATTGCAAATTGCAGGGGACTTCCCGTAACTTCTTCATAGTAAAACATTAGTGGTACCTATATTGCAAAATGGATTTTATTTCTTGCGAAATAGAATATTTTATACGAAACAAATTTTTTGCATTTAAAGCGTTTTTATTTTTATATTATTTTGTTTTACGCCAAACAAATTATTTTGTTTTGAGAATTTGTCTTGCGATCAGGGTTCCAAAATAATGAACAGAAAATACGAACAACAGTATCGTCCTGAGTGGGAGGAAGACCCATTATTCTCAGCGTGGTTGTGTAAATGTCGTCGACAACTGTAGTGCTTTTTGCAAAGCATGTAACACAAAAATTATGCCTCGAATGGCATCAATAAAAAATCACTGGAGTTCAAAAACAGGAAAAACATGATAGGTTTTTCTGGATCATCTCAGCTAAGCTTTTCTTCTAATTTACTTTTAATGTTTTTATTTTTACTCGGGCAGATTTCTAATATTATAAAACGACTGTCTCTTGGTGAACAAAGTTGTGTGCACCTGTCCGACTGACCTGTCGCTTATTTCTTTTTAATTACGCTATTAATTATGATGCACTTTTCCAATAATTTGAGAGCGGAATGCTAGTGCAAGAATAAAAAGTAATTTACTGTCTTACAGATTTATACATACTTCAAGAAGACGTCTCTTGAAGATGAAGTCAAGAAGGCAAAAATGTCAATTGTCGATAATGACGAATAATGGACCACATGAGCTAGATAATTAATCGTGCATCTCATGATTCTGAAATAGCTAAGAAATTTTCTTGTAAAAGAACAAAATGTGTCACTATCGCTTGGATTAAAATATAGTGGAGGTGATTGCAGAAATTTTAAACCGGATGTATCGATGTTACAAGTAATGAAAAATGACAAAAAGTTGTATAAACGAATTAAAAAAAATAATAGAATTATGTAGATTTTAGCAACATTTTTGGTAGATTCACTGACGAAAAAGTGGTCACACTGAATCTGAGGGTCTGGGTCTTTAATCTGTGAAGTGTGATATGTCCGTCTGTGTTTGGTCTGTGTCCAACCATCCTTCCTTATACCTAGTCCAACATAGGATGATCTCTGACAGCTTGTCACTGTGACTTTACTAGGCATGGGGATAATGTCGAAATAAATTATCGATATTCTAACCAAAGTTTCTGAATGTTTCAAGCAAATCAAACAAAAGGATGTTGTAACATGTTTTTATTCTTGTTAAATCGGTTCACAGCCCAAATCACTATCATCAAAGTCTGATTCTGACTCGCTGGAGCAGTCTTGTAGATTTATAATCAGTTCCTGGGTAGATTGGTCGAATCGTACGTCACGCTCCCAATCATCTTCCATAATTTTTCTTGTTCTGTCTATGTCTTTCTTCCAATTGTCCGATGTGACACTGTCACATGCATCCTTCAGTAACTTCAGCATTTTATTTGCTGTAAAAGGCGGTGTTGTATTATGTCTGGCTGCGTAACCTGTAACAAAGAAATAAAATACATATAAAACACACCATGGCTTGTTGGAAGAGATGTCTTAATAGCTAATCGATGTTTTATTAGCTAATTGATGTTTTATGAGATATTTTTACATTCTTATCTTCCTATGCTATCAAAATGTATTTGATTATAATTTTATGTGAGTACAATAAATTAGAAATATTAATCTAATTGACTTTTTTTAAGCAAACGAGAGAAATGCGAGCGATGGTGAAAGAAACACATAAGCACGTTTACCTTTGACTTGAGCCCAGATCAGCTCTATCGGGTTGTACTGGCAGTGGTATGGAGGTAGCCGAATTACAGTATGGCCCTTTTCTTTTGCTATTTCATCCAAGATGTATGTTGGAGTACGGGGTTTGTGTATACGGACCAATCGTAGTAATTCAGTTTTCAACATCTTTTCGTTGGCCTCTATACCTTTGCTTTGCAGCCACGAAATTAAATCCAATTTCCGGTTGCTTGACGTTGGTGCTTTATCTCTTTGTACGGAGTGGTACGATGCATTGTCCATCACGATGGTATGCGGTTCTTTCAGGTTTTCCAAAAGAGTTAAAAACCACTTTTTGAATCTTTCGAAATCCATTTCTTCATGATATTCGGTGGTCTTTACTGATTTAAACGCCAGCAAACAATTCGGCACAAAGCCAGACGACGTCCCAGCATGTGTTATAATTAATCTTTGCCCTTTGCCTTCGGGCACTTTTGTAGTTGACTCAGCTGTGTCATCCGTCCAAGATCTTGAAACTGTGTGATTTGCGTTTAGCCACGTTTCGTCCAGAAAAACCACTTTGTCCCAGTTTGAGATCTCTTTAATTTTTCGGAGAAAATCAATTCTCTTGAGCGCAACATCTGTCCGCTCCATTAGTATTTTTCTTTTGTCACTTTTTTTGTAGCGGAACCCGATGCTTTTTAGTGTTTTGGCTAACGACGAGTGGCAACCTTTAAATAATTCAGCGTCTTCAAGAGATGTTTGTAACTGAGTGTTGGTAACTCTCCACGCGTGTAGTACCCATAAATATGGTTCCGGATTGCTGCGGCATCAAAATCGTCAATTTTTGATATTGGACACGTCCTCTTCCTTTTTTTATTTGGCGTCGACAGTTTTTGCTCTTCGTTTTCCTCTGTCGTCGTTGTCGCAGATGATTGCTCACCATACTTTTCTCTGCTGACACGAATCACTGTAGCAATCCCGATTCCCAGAGCATCAGCAACTCTGTTGCACGCTTGTGTTAATGGCAACAACGGTCCGCCATTTTGACTCTCGCGTTCAAAGTATTCGCGCAAGCGAATCACAAACTCCCGGCTTTCACTATTTAAAACAGTTTTCTTTGTTCTTTTTGGCATACTGTATCCAAAAACAGAACAAACTTAACAAACAAATAACAGCAAAACTCAACAAATTAATAACAATAACGATAACCGAATGGAGACTGAATGAAAACACGTGGCGTATACAAGGCGTTGGCACTCGTACTGAACAAGATGGCAGAATGGCAGATGCAATGCAATCAAACAAGATGGCGGCATGGCGCGGTGAAGCCCACTCTACACACTCACGCGCAAAGCCCGCGAAACATGCATGAATGGATGAATGGGATTTCATTATTGTTTCACGCGCGAGTGTGGAGCGCCCATGAAGCGCCACTCGTTAAAAATTCAGTTTGCTATTTTTTATCGTTGTTTTAATAGTATTTCTATTTCATTTACCTTGTTGTTTGCAATCTATTTTATTTACAAAATATCATCAATATTCTATTATATGTTTCGAGTCAAGATCGATAACTTGTCTTACGATAAGTGTAGCACGTCACTATTTGCCAATAAAGTATTTAAATTGTCTCTATACATTTTACCGTCGAAAAATACGATACTTCATAGGCGTGTTTTGACACTGACAGCTGTCAGAGATCATCCTATGTTGGACTAGGTATAGTAATAATACCTACTAATTAAGTTAGGCTTAAGGACTCTGTATCCAATAGCCAATAAACGTTTAAAAAAAAATGGCCTGTGTCCATTCTCTGATTCTCTGCTAGACTGGCCAATCTCTGCAATAAAATCACATCGTTGTTTTTTCTTTCAAGATCTTTCAAAACTTTTCACATTGGTTGGTAGGTACCTACCTACCTATGCAAAGGAAAAGGTCGTTGTGACCCACTTCATAGATAGACCTAAAGGTTTTCTTGATCGGAACGCCTTTTAAGCAAAAATAGAGTAAGACGTGTACTTCGTTCCCGTGATCAACTTCACCACAGTACCTACACTTTTACTAAGTTACGTTACGGGCGAAATTTGGACTAAGTCAGAAGGGAAAATGTAAAGGTTGATGCGTTGTCGGCTGTACGTACCTACACGTGGGTTTTTTACATTTTACACTTGACTGAAAACCATGGCAACTGGGCTGGGGCTGTATAGTCGACAGCACAGCAACCTTTACATAGGTACGTGCACTCTAATGAGTTACGTACCTACGACCACAGAGTACTTTACTGTCCTACGACTAACGACTTGTTTTGAAGTCGCCCGTAACGTGACGTAACTGAGTAGATTGCACGCTTGTAAAGTACGTACGTACTATCGAGTACAGTTTACAGCAGCGCGACCCTTACATTTTAGATGCAATGCAGATGCAAGCAACGTAACTTAACTGAAGAAAGTCAATACAGTCGAATGCTGCAGGATAACCTTTACATTTTTGTTGCAAAGTACGTCCTTAATAATAATAACTGATTAGATTGCACGATTTGCACGTGTGTGAAGGTTGATGTGCTGTCAACTGTAAAAGAAGTTAGGTACTGATTAAGCGGATGTGGATGAGATTTTACCGCAAGGTTGGTACAGTCGACAGCAGGTCAATCTTTAAATTTTTGTTACCATAACGAACCGTAGAGTCATCATCATCAGCCATTTGACGCCCACTGCAGGACATAGGCCTCCCTCATGGTTTTCCAAACTTCCCGGTCTTGTGCCTCCCGCGTCCAGCGACTCCCAGCCACCGCAACCAGTCGCCGGTGTATCTGGTCGCCGCCCGCAACGTCGCCCGGTCCGCGGTCGCCAGGTCAGAACTTTTTCGGCCCAACGGCCATTAGTTCTCCGAGCTATGTGCCCCTCCCACTGCCACTTCAACTGAGCAATTTGTCGAGCTATATCAGTAACTTGGCTTCTTCTGCGGATCTCCTCATTCCTGATTCGATCACGCAGTGAAACTCCTAATATAGCTATCTCCATTACACGTTGGGCGACCTTGAGCCTTCTTATGAGGCCCATAGTCAGCGACCTCACTGGCAACACAGTGTTTACCTTTGTCTTGACACAGTGAGGTAGGTATTTTGGACGCGAAAATGTGTTTTAGTTTCCCGAACGCTGCCCATCCGATAATAAATAATATATAGCGAGAAATAATTTCACTAGTTCAATCTAAGGTTTTATTATTTACCGTAGAGTGCGCTCAAGTAAAGGTTAATGTACTGTCAACTGTCCCACAGGCTGTTTATAGGAGAACGGTAGCCGGCGGCAAATTCAAGAAAATAAAAAAATTTTAATAAAAAACAAAAACCGACTTCTACAGCACTAAAAAGTTATAAATAATTTAAGCAATTAGAAGTATTTTTATACATGTAGGTATCGTAGAAGTATAATTTGGAGACGGTGCCCAAAATATATGTGTTGGTCATGAAATTAGTTTATATTTTTTATTAAAATTTTTTTATTTTTCAATTTTTTGTGAGAAAAATAAAATAATTTACCCTACTTGATTCGTTGCTCTAAAATTTGATGTTCTAAATCTCCATCTCCGTAAGTCTTCACCAGAACATCACCAAATTAACTTGGGACTACTTTAACGCTATTTTATGAAACGTACGGACTTTACTAACGAATGTGTGCCCCATTAGGCCTTATTTACTGCTGTCCATTGGGTCAACTTTTTTGGGTCAATGACTCACATAAAACCGGCCACGTGCGAGTCGGACTCGCGCACGAAACGTTCCGTATCATTATCTATACAACATTTGAATATTTAAGAAAGAAAGCAATAAATTAAGACGTTTATTGGGACAAATTAACACATCACAAGAAAGAAAAGGCATAACAAGTAACATAAATACAAAGGAAAAAAAAACAAGCATTTCAATCGTGTAACTGCCGTCATTAATATCGAGCAAAAAACGGCAAAAAATTACATTTGATGTATGGGAACCCGCCTTAAATATGTATTTTATTATAATTTCATTATTTATTTTTAAATTGGATATTTCAAGCGTCTACCTGTTGTCGTTATTAATATCGAGCAAAAAACGGCAAAAAAATGCAAATGAATGTTGCATGGGAGCCCCACTTCAATATTTATTTTATTCTGTTTTTAGTATTTGTTGTTATAGCGGCAACAGGAATTAATACATCTGTGAACATGTCTGGTGACAGACAGACAGACGGACAGTGGAGTCTTAATAATAGGGTCCCTTACCTTTTGGTGTACCTACGGAACCCTGAAAAGTAAAATATTCCATAGGTACAAGTTTTTTGACCCATTTTACGAAACCTTAAATATCTCGGAAACTAATGGTACCTTTTCATATGGACTATCACATATTATGTTGTTGAAGTGATGTATCTATACTAATAATAAATCTGTAAGGGTCGGTCATGGAGTAAGTTAGTTTGTTTTCAGAGATATTGTGTTTATAGGCTCAATATATGATACTGAAACTAATTTCACGATTTTTAGAATTTTTTTCTGTATGTGTGTATGTATGTATGTTCCTCCATAACTCTTAAACCAATTATCCGAATTTGATGAAATTTAGTATAAAAACATATAGACATCTGGGACACAGGATAGGCTATTTAAATTCTAGCTCCAGTTATGATAAGACGTGGCCCCCATACAAATGCTTCGTAAAAATCGAAATGTACGCGAACGGAGTCGCCGGCACAGCTAGTCATCTATAAAAGTAGAAGGAGCTTTTCTGACTTTTTGATATAGTATATTAATTATCTCATTCGATGGGTTGTTTTTAATAAGAGTGTTTAAATGATTTGATTTCTTTCCTGCTTTATCAAAACAAACATCATGCAGTTTTTCAAAAGTATGACAAACATTAGTACCTGCTCCATATAATATTTTAGATAAATGTTTCGGCTTGAAAAGTTGTTTTTCAGTTAAGAAGTGATTTAAATAATTTTCTTTATTAAAACAAGATTCATGAAAATTTCTTAGAATAGAAGAGGCATTATTTCCTGCCATGGATAATATACCAGATAAATCACTTGAAGTAAAATTTGCATGATAGAAATCATCTAAAAATGTTGTTCTTTTACCTTCATTATTAAAACAAACATCATGAAAATCTTTTAAAACAGAACAAACATTTCCTTCTGCACCATGTAATATATTACACAAATTACTCAGCGTAAAACCTTCTTTATCATCTAAGAAATTATTAAGGTACTTCTTTGTTTCTCCTATAAAACAAAAATGATGTAATCTTTCTAAGCCACCTGCTGTTCCGCTCAATAAACTGCATAAATCACCTGGCTTAAAACCTACATTATAGAAATCTTCTAAAAGTTTTGTTTTCTTTCCTTCATTATTAAAACAAATACTATAGAACCTTTTCAAAATAGAAGAAGCATGAATTCCTCCTCTACATAAGATGGAGGATAAGTTACTTGGTTTAAAGCCTATATTATAGAAATCATCCAAAAATTTTGTTTTCTTTCCTTCATTATTAAAACAAACATTATGGAATCCTTCAAAAGCATCTACAGCTTTAGCTCCCGCTCCACTTAAAATACCGGATAAGTTATGCATGGTGAAGCTCTCCTCCCCATGTTTTCCTTTAATAAAATGCTTTAAATGCCGTTTTTTCTTTCCTTGCTTATCAAAAAAAGCATTATATAGATCTTTAAAAGCCTTAGGAGCATTGACTCCTGCTCCAGTTAAAATACTGGACATATTAGTAAGATTTACTCCTTCTTTTTCTAGAGTTTTTAAGTATTCTGTTTTCTTTCCTTCTTCATCAAACCAAAGATCACATAACTCTTTAAAGGCTTTAGGAGCATTAGACCCCACACCATGTAAAATACTTGATACATTAGCAATGTTTACTCCTTCTTTTTCTAGAGCTTTTAAGTATTGCGTTTTCTTTCCTTCTTCATCAAACCAAATCGCATACAAGTTTTTGAAAGCTCTAGGAGCATTGGACCCTGCTTTACTTAAAATACTAGACATATTAGATAGGTTTATTCCTTCTTTCCCCAAAGTTTTTAAATATTTTGTTTTCTTTCCTTCTTCATCAAACCACAGGTTATATAAGTCTTTAAAAGCTTTTGCAGCATTTGACCCTGCTCCACTTAAAATACTAGATATATTAGCAAGATTTATTTCTTCCTTTTCTAAAGTTTTTAAATACTGTGTTCTATTCGCTTGCTCATCGAACAACAAGTCATACAAGTCTTTAAAAGCTTTTGCAGCACTAGACCCCGCCCCATGTAGAATATCTGATATGCTTGCAAGACTTATCCCTTCTTTTTCTAAAGTTTTTAAACATTTTGTTCTATTCCCTTGTTCATCAAACCACAGTTCATATAAATCTTTAAAAGCTTTTGCAGCATTTGATCCTGCTCTGTGTAGGATACTGGATATACTAGGTAAATTTATCCCTTTTTCTTCTAGAGTTCTTAAATATTGTGTTCTATTCCCTCGTTCATCAAACCACAGGTTATACAAGCCTTTAAAAGCCTTAGAGGCATTTGATCCTGCTCCACCTAAAATACTGGATATATTGTTTAGATTTATCCCTTGTTTTTCCAAAGTTTTTAAATATTGTGTTTTATATCCTTGCTCATCAAACCAGATGCCATATAAGTCTTTAAAAGCTTTTGCAGCATTAGTCTTTGCTTTGCTCAAAATACCAGACACATTAGTTAGATTTATCCCTTCTTTTTCTAAAGTTTTTAAATATCGTGTTTTATTCCCTTGTTCATCAAACCACAGTTCATATAAACATTCAAAAGCTTTTGCAGCATTTGATCCTGCTCCACTTAAGATACTGGACATATTAGGTAAGTTTATTCCTTCTTTCTCCAGAGTTTTTAAATATTGCCCCTTATTTCCTTGTTCATCAAACCATAGATCATACAAGTCTTTAAAAGCTTTTGCACCATTTGATCCTGCTTTACTTAAGATACTAGACATATTAGGTAAATTTATCCCTTTTTCTTCTAGAGTTTTTAAATATTGTGTTTTATTTCCTTGTTCATCAAACCACAGTTCATACAAACATTTAAAAGCTTTTGCTGCATTTGATCCTGCTCCACTTAAGATACTGGACATATTAGATAAATTTATCCCTTGCTTTTCCATAGTTTTCAAATATTGTGTTTTATTTCCTTGTTCATCAAGCCACAGGTCATACAGATCTTTAAAGGCTTTGCAGGCATTAGTATTTGCTTTATCCAAAATACTAGACATAGTTGCTGGCTTTATTCCTTTTCCTTTTAGAATTTTTAGTTTTTCTTCCATAATTAAAAAATCTAAGAACTGATTAAATGCTGGTATTCCTTCTTTACCAACTACAGTTTTAGCAAATTGAATTTCCTCATTATTAATAATGCTTACGTCCATGCGTGGCCTTTTTGAGGCTATATTATCTTTATCTATAGCGGAACGCCTTTTCCAAGACACCCTCTTCAGAGATGTCATTGTTGATTACCAGTTTACCACGACGGAAATAATTTAAGACGGGCGAGAAATACGTTTGGTCTCGGTCTATGAGGTATGCTCCTTCTTATCCTGAAAACAAATAGCAATCAGTAAAGCCCAACACAATACAGGAAAATGTTTTACGAGGTAATAATGTGATACGAACCCTGTCAGAAATCAGTCACTACTGTCCTCTTGAACTACTAATCGATAGAAATCAAATTAGGATCTCTTTTAGTAGTGAGGAAATAAGTTCCTGCAACGTTTAACTTAACCGATTCTTTCCTACTTCGCCTTTCATTGTTATATGGTGTATTTTCTGTCGGGAAATTGCCGTCATTCTTTAGATCCGCCTGGGTGGTAATGTATATACTCTGTGGCCTGGGTCCGCCATGGCCACAGAACAATGGCGCACCATCATAGACAAATATTTTTAGTAATTTTTTTTTTTGTTGCAAATTGTGACCATAACATTATAATATGCTCACAGACCTAATATCTGACATTCTAATAGGGGTTAAAGTATGAAATTGCCGTTTTATTGCAATAGGTTCTTTGAATTGACATAGAATCTTCTTGGTTTGAGGTTTTCGAATGAAACTTTTTTCAAATGGTTTCTATAATGTTATTTTTTTTAAAAATGTGAAACATTAAAATATCGACTTTCAATTGTTTTTGTTATTCAATTTAGACAAGAAAGATGGATACTGCGAAAATTTGAGTGATTTTTTAATACGAGTTCTGACGCGGAACTAACGCGGCAGAAACAGCCCGCAATATCAATGCTGCGTTTGGAGAGGGGTCTACTAATGAACGCACCGTGCGATTTTGGTTTAAACACTCGTGATTGAAATTTCGACTTAAAGAACGAGCCACGAGGAAGACCGCCCACACAAGTGAATAACGATGAATTAAGAGAGATAGTGGAAGCCGACCCTAGTCAAACTACCCAGGAATTAGCGGCATGGTTTAACGTTACCTTACCCACAATATTGACTCACTTGCGTCAAATCAATAAAATAAAAAAATACGAAAAATGGGTGCCTCATAATCACTCGAATTTTTGCAGTATCCATCTTTTTTGTCTAAATTGAATAACAAAAACAATTGAAAGTCGATATTCAAATGTTTCACATTTTTTAAAAAAAGAACATCATAGAAACCATTTGAAAAAAGTTTCATTCGAAAACCTCAAACCATGAAGATTCTATGTCAATTCAAAGAACCTATTGCAATAAAACGGCAATTTCATACTTTAACCCCTAATATATTGTTTGTTAGGTCGGACAGCCGCGGCTGTCCGACCGGCTGTCCAAATCTTGCGTTCCAACACTACCTCTATGGTGCCAAATTGCCAAACATTCCTACTAATCTGTGATGGCTTGCTTGACGCTAAATTTGACGTTTACATTTCTGAAATATTGTTGTCGCGATATTTTATTTTTACGGTGCAGCTAGAAAGTTACATTTTGTAGAAAAAGTGACTCATTACTGCACAGACATGTGTAAAATCATTTGATGCGTAAAGTTTCTGAGTTGTTGGCGAGATAATAACTCGCAATGAGCAATAACTTAGACAGCGATCGGTCTGTCACCACCAACAAAATGTATCCAATTGATTTAGCTCCTCAAAAGATCACTATAGTGAAGAGTGTGCCGAACGCCGATGTTAAAATGTCGCATTTGGTCACTGGCCAGCCAAAGACAACAGGCCCTAGCCAGATAATCGCTCACACAGGTCCTTTGGGTCTGATGCGTCCTTCCCCACAAATCATATCATCCAGCGTCTCCTCGCAGGTATATCTTTATAATTTCACAATAATCCCCAGTAGCTTCGCAATAGTGGACATTAATTTCAATCCAAACCTACTTTCTTAACCTTACCTTCAAATATAACATTGATTCAAATTTTTCAGCCTCACATGATTGTCAGCAGCTCTCCAATGATGGCAGGCACGCAGATCGTCAGTCAAGGCTCGCAGGGGATCGGTCAAAACACCCAGATAATCTCTCAGTCCCAGCTTATTGGGCCAGGCGGTCAACTGGTGGGACCAGGCACACAGATTATTAGTCAAGGAACTCAGCTTAATGCCAATTCTGGAGCTGGTAACACCGGAGGTAATCTAGTCAGTGTGTCCACCAGTGGCCCAGTGTTGAATGTAGGAGGCCAGCTAGTTAGTGGCACAGGGAATCTGGTAGTTAGCTCCTCTGTGCGTACTCTGCCACCAAGCGTGAGAGTCCTGCCACCACTGCAGCACCACAATACTAGACCTGGTAAGTGCTAAAGCGTTACATTTAACAGGGCTAATTGCTATTTTTTCATTAGGTAAACTTACCTTAATTCCAGACTTTATGGCAAGATATTCATTGATAGACAATGGGCATTTTCTTAAATGTTGACTATGGTTACAAATCATACTTCCTTTTATTTTTAAGGTAGAAGGTAAGCAAATATAATGCTACAATTATAAATTAATAATATTTACAGCTTTCTTGTATTTTTAGAATCTAATGATACCATGACTCGATATAAGAATGCTTTAAATAAACAAAACTAAAAAGACTCTTAATCTATGCAAATGTGGTTTGTTTTTTATGGAATACAGAGATGTCAATATCTTGGCATTTTTTATTAAAAAATACTACCAAACTGACAGCTCTTAGGATCTCCATTGATGTCGTACTTGCATGCATGACATCTGTTTTAAGACTGGTTCTTTTGCTTGAAAAATTAATTTAATCAGCCTAAATCTAAATATTCAGCCCAGACTCTCAAAATTATCTATTTTCTCAAAAAAATATAAAAACAGTACTTAATTTTTTTTAGGACAGTGCCCATTGTGATTAGACCTCTTAAATGTATAACCATGTATGAGTATGGCAAATCTTAAAAAAATACTAGGTAGGTATGTAGTACTAAAGCTGAATAAAATAAAGTCTGTGTGACAATTTTCCTTTTCTTTTTTTTTTGTTACTGGCTGGTTTCAATGGAGTTTTTTTTACTGTGTTATCGAGACGTAAGCTACAGTTTATTTATTTTCGTTGCGAGCTCAAGTTTTTAATGTACCGTGCTTTGACTTTTTTTTATTTTTGATTTTCCAGCCAACATTGTCAAAATATTTTTTTTCCAGCAGTGCTCTCCAACGTCACCCTAAACAATACTTCAATAGGCTCTGGTGCCAATGTGATGGTGTCCAAGACAGGTAGCAGCCATGTACCACGGGGGTTAGCAGCTGGGGCTTCACTAGCAGTGCCGCGCGTCGCCACCCGACCAGTCGCACCAGTCTCGCAGACTCTTCCCATATCATCATTAGGTCAGTTTCAATTATAATCAAACTCTTATGTTTTTTTCAAAGGCCTTACAAAAGTATGCTGACAACAATGATATTGTTGTCACCATACACTAATTTCAAAACCATTGTTTTAAGTGCCATTGTTATTTATTAGGGCTTTATTCATGGAGGGGTTGTCTCATACTTCAAATGATGAAACATTTAAATTTTTGTGACTTTTGAATATTTTGAACATCTATCCTTAACATCTTTAAACTGCTTTGTCTTTCTTGTCAAAAGCGTGAACTCTACCATTTCAGAAGTCGCACTCGAAAATTAATGCCTAGAAACAAAGTAATGAAAAACTTCGCTATAAGGTTCATATTTAGCTTATGCAAATATGACCATGCTGCCGATTTCCGTGCTAAGCTCAAGTGGCTTCCCATCCGTTTTCTTAGGAATGCTCACATCCTCTCTCTTCTCTTCTCAATACTGTTTAAAGAGCGGTTTACCTACCTCAGTGATTCTCACTGCCGGGCATTGCGGTCTGACTAGAACCTGTCGCTGAAGACTGACTCACTCAACGAGGTTTTTCAGCGACTCCTTTACTGTAGCGGCCGCTCGGCTGGGAAATGATCTGCCGGTTTTAATAAGGCACTCTCCTACCCCAGCTGTCTTTAAATGCAAGGTGAAGGAGTTTTATCTGTATCATCGAGTATGATATCCGTGCATTTATCTATATTTCTTTTTGTTCTTTTCCTCCATGATTCCTCCTCAAGTAGCTATTATAAGTTATTTGAATGATTATCATAATATATCTATATATTTAATGATTTATGTAGATATATTGTTATTTTTTAATGTATATATGTATATTTGCACCGTAGTATTTTTCAATGACTGGCGATGCTCATACATAGTAATATATTAAACTGGTTTAACCGCAATTATTTATTGGTTAGAATTTTATTCTACCTAATAAATAATCGCGGTTAGAGCCGTTTAATAAATTACTACATTTGCACCGACTACCCATCTCATTTTTCCTTCAGCAACTTTCCATCATAGGGTTGTCTGGAAGAAATTTCTTTTAGCAATAAAGCCGTCATTTGTACTGTATTTTTGCAAATTTTTATGTCATGTGCTCTATTGTCCAATATATAATATTCTTATGTTATAATCTATGCCAGCCACTGAAAAAAAGTTAGTCACCAGTGCCCTAAACATCCCCCCTCTTCTTTTTCTTTCGTGTCGAAAGCGTCGACTCCTCAGACATCTCGCTCCCAAAACCGCGCCACTGCAATTGCTCTGGGTGATGCCTCCATGAGAACCCCCCAATATTACAAAACCATACCTTCACAGGAACAGCGTGGTCGTCCGCTTCTCGCGGCGTACGCGGCGCTGTGGTGTACTCGGCGCGGGCCCCGCGGGCGCCCCTGGCCGTCACCCCCGTCATGCAGAGGGCCCCCGCGCCCGCGCCTCTAGGGGCCCCCGTTTCGTCGCCCGCGCCGGCGCACACTCCCCTGTCAACTATTGTCACTGTTCCGCCAACTTCTGTGCTCAGTTGTAAGTAAACTGTTCTGCGCCGAATCTAGCGCCCCTGCACCTCTTGGGGTCCATGTCGAGTATTGTCACTGCACTGCCAACTTCTGTGCTCCCTTGTAAGTAAATGGTTCCAAGTCATACCGAGGGCCCCTGGCCAACCCCGCCAACTATTGACATTCCGAATTTCACCCCTTGCTTATCGCCTAGTGGGTATACAAAATATTGTCACCGATCGTTTACTGACCCACTTTATTGCTGCGCCTTGCAAAGTCATTGGAACAATCTTTCACCACATCAATACTCTGTACAAACACAGGTGTCCTTCCCTAATGTGGCTTTGCTAAAATGTGGGGGCTGCCTTGGAAAAATCGCAAACGACGAGTTCGTCTACTGCTCATTTATGAACTGCAGGCTGCCCTTCCATACTGACCTTTGCATAGGTTGGCCTATCAGCCTATACCGGAAGAGGACCAGAAAGAAAATCAATTAATAAATGCAGGTCTGATATAAAAAAGGTAGCACCAAACTGCTCTACACCGATGCGTGGCCTCGATTCTACAAATCTGAAAGTGACCGTTCGTTGCAAGACTGACAAGCCTGGTAAAGAAGTGGAATCTGTCCGATTACACTTTCTCTTTCCTCGGTCTTCTACCTGCAAGCAATCTCCCCACAAGAGCAAACAATTATCTTAATCATGTTACCATAAATACAAAATTGAGGGCTTATAGTTCTACACTAAACACTTCTTTTACTGACCACCTAACTACTCTGCTATGTTTGCATACGGACGAAAAAGACAATTTTGGTAAAAAAAATTAAATCTGTAACAAAATCAACTTTGAATCGCTACAATCACAATGTTGTATAGCATTTGAAGAAAATTGTTTGGAAAAAGCAACAAGCTTATTTATTGAACTAATGAACAAACTAGGTATTCATTAATAATTCTATCACTATAAGATTGTTAAGAAGTAAAATTACTTTCAAGAAGAACAAGAACACAAAATATGAAATCTTTAAAATCACCTGTACAAGATACCGCAACTACTGCAACAATCTCATAAAAAAGTAAAAAAGGCAGTATCATTGCAAAAAATAACTCTAAGAAGCTCTGGGATTCAATAAAATCCCTAACAAATACAAGCAGAAAAAACTATTCCGCAAGAACTCCAGTTAGGAGTAATGATATTTCGGGAATAAATAAAATAAAAAAGTTCTTTGGAAGTACCTATGGAGCAATCCTTGGCTGAAAAAATTAATACTGACTTACCTCCTTTGATCAAATCATTATCTGACTTCAAATCCGTTTCTGGTTCTTTTGTGCTCCTGCCTAAAAATTGTGATGAAGTAAAGAAGCTCATTATGAATCTAAAAAGAGACTGTGGTCCTGGATGGGACATAATTTCAGCCAAAGTATGCGTTGCCACAGATGCATGCAGAGCGATACGTTTCCACAACCTCTTAAAAATTCACTAATCCAAACAATTCACGAGGCGGCATACAGATCATTGTGTTAATAACTATCGTCCTATTGTAATTCTGACCACCCCTGTCAAAGGTTTATGAGTGCCTAATCAACACCAGACTAACGAAGTATCTCGAGGACATCCATATTTTGTCTTAAAAGCAATTTGGCTTCCGAACAGGAATCTCTACCGACGATGCCGTTCATGTGATGGTTGATTATGTGGCGAGAAAGCTGGACAGAGGGGTTAAATGCCACCCGCCCGCCGCCGTTCTGTCCCCCGCAAAGTTGAAGAGAATGGGTGTCCCCTTAACCTGTTCCAAAGTTACCTTAGGACTCAACGGGTAAAATTCGACGATGGTATAAGCGAAGCTATGGAAGCTATACCGATAAGCTATGGTGTACCAACGCAGCATATTAGGACCAATACTCTTCCTATGTTATTTAAACGATTTGTGTCAACTAAACTTAACAAACTGCAAAATAACAGCATACGCAGATGACACCGCCTTAACTTTCTGGACCGATATATTTAAGGAACTTTTCAATGTTTCGCAGGTAGGTTTCACCAACCACTGTCACTGGCTGGCTTTAAACTCTTTGAACTTGAATGACGATAAGACAACATTTTTAGTTTACCAAATTAAAAATAATCCGAGTGTGAGGTACACACCTTCGTCCCTTCTATCAAATCGTATAAGGGTCGCTTTAATCCCGCAATATCTTGTGATTGTCTTTTCATTCAAGAAACAGATAAAATAAAATACCTAGGTGTAATCATATATATACATATTATTATATGCTTTCCCAAAAAATACTAAAGTTGACCTACCTTTTTAAATATCTTCGTCATGTTGCAGATTCGGAGGTTATAAAAATTGTATATTTCTCTCTAGCTCAATCTATCCAAACATACTGCATAAGAACATGGAGTGGAGCTCCCAAGACAGTGTTGATCGCACTTGAGAGAGAGCCCAGAGAATGCTACTTCAGGTCATATATTTCAAACTGACTGCCTCGTCATATATTTGACTGCCTCGTTGGTCTACCCATTAAGGCGCTCAGCCAGCAAAACAGAGGTCGTGGGTTCGATTCCCACTGGGGGCCGACGTACGTTTGTACAATGTACAGTCTGGGTGTATTTTCGTGTTTGTGACGTCCTTGCCTGGTTATCATAGCACAGGGTATCCTAGTTTGGGACCAGGTCAAGTGACTGTATTGTGCGGAAGTTATTTTGATTACATATTTTAAACCTAGAGTTTACAGCACCGCTAGCTTGTATGCTGACGCTAAGGTCTTATCGATCAGGCAACTGTATATCCTGTATACTGTCCTTCACAAGCATTCTACCGTCTCAAATTTTGCTAATGGTAATGATGCAAATAGGCGCAGAAGATTCTACACAATTTGCGAAGCTGTATCTGTGAAAACCTCATTCGCATAGCGTTTTTGCCATTATAGGCAGGGGCAAACTATAACTATTTCAATCATACAAAATGTAAGCTAAAACAGAAATAAACTTCATAATTAAGTGAACTTGTTCTACTACTGGTACTACTACTGAACTAATACTAGAACTAAAAGCTTAATTTAAATAAAAGCCTAACGTAAATTCACTTATTTTAACTTATCATTTATTTTAACTTGTCATATTGTACCACTTCTATTGTAGGTCCTAATTTGTGGATTGCGAAATAAAGTTTATTTATATTGTATTCAGGTTTTGCATCAATCTAATAAAACGTTGTATAGGCTGCTTGCGTTTATGTGTTACATTTTGTTAGAGTGAAATCCTGCTTTGCAACAGTATCGATGGACTACCGCCCAAAACCTCTAACAACGATGTCTCCCCCAGCGACCGGCGTGATAACGGCAGGTGTAAGAAGCGCCCCGCGCGTCCCCGCCCCTGCCCCCGCGCCGCGCCCCATGCCGCTCGTGCAGCGGAACTACCAACCGCCCGCAAAGGTACATAGAAATATAAAAACAAAAAAAATCGAGTTATTTTAAAACTTACAGTAAAAGATTAAGAAAGAGAAAAAAAATCAAGGTTTATGGTCGATTCTATTTCATATGTTCATTAATCTGTGAATTTATTTTGTGTAGCCATACTACTGTTTGAGATCACTGTGTGAACTATGTGTTCAAATCGAAAGTTAAATATAATAATTTCAAAATAGAATTTATTATATTCTTTTTGTTGCCCTAACCCATGCTGAGGACAATTTTAAAATAGTAGATTGTTTACCGAGGGAGTAAAATACTATTTTTAAGGCGAGAGTGTTTCTTTGTTATCCCGAGGGATGAAAAGTACACCACTCGAGCTTAAAAATAGTTTTACTTCAGAGGTGGACACTCTACTTTTATCACCCTCTATGAGAAAATAAGTGAACGCAACCATATTTTGTATCACATTGTTAGCGTCTGATACCATACACTCCGGAGTTAATATTTCGTTATCACTGCTTGAAGACGCACTCATTTTTACTCTAGTAAAAGTAAGCAACATGCGCGTTCCAAATTCAAATCACTTTTATTCCCTCAGTGAATAAAAACGCGTTTTAGTCCCTGTTCCCGGGGAACGAACTAGGTCTTTTCGAATAGATGTGATAAAAACCTATTTAGAGGCTAAAAATTCCACCCATGTCGGGACTTGAACCCGCGAGGTTCAAGTCCCGGCATGGGTGGAATTTTAAGCCTCTAAATAGGCTTTTAAAATATAATTTATGTTCAATATTTGCATGCACAATATGCTATAGATAGGACCCTTTTTTTAATAGGTTTTAAGTTGTTGATAATTGTTTTGTTAGATCGTAGAAACAATATTGTAATTTTTTGAGACTTACAAAACTATTTTATACTTAAAAAAACAATTATTATCCCCAAGTATTTTATTGATGTAACCGTTTCTGGTAGGATGTACAGTACAATGTGCTAAAATATTGAGTTCATTATTTGGTTGTGATGAATCACAAATGGATAAATGTATGTATTTGGACTTGTGCATATGGACAATATTAGTCTGTAAAAGTTGTGTATTTCCGACAGGTCATTGATGTATGCGAGAAACGAAGAGTACTGTGAGAGTAGCAACTCTGCTCATTTTGACTACTCTATAGTAAAAACTAAACTGGCAGTAATGTTCCTTGTTTTTGTAAATGTTTTTCCTTCAGCTTTTAGGCGTGCCGAACGTGGGAGTGCGTCCTGTCGGAAACTCAGCCCCATCTCAGCTCTACTATGAGGTGTCCCGCCCCGCGCCCCCGCAGTCCCCGCAGCGCCCGCTCACGCCCTTCCATCAACTGCCGGTCAACAACCAAGGTACGTACCTACTGATAGAGAGGAAGTGTCCAGTAAATAAATAATTGCCACAGTACACAATCACTTGTCCTGCCCTTCACTGTCCACTGTATTGGTGCTCCTATTAGTTCACTGTTGTCCAATTTTACGTTTTCCTAATTGCACTTTTGTTGCTGCCAGTACTATCTTTTTTATTTAAAAATTATGCAGTTTGAAATCGCTCGAAAAAAATTCTGAAAACATTGCTACTTCTTAATCTCTGCGTTATTTTTCTATGCAGTAGATAGAACTGTCATAGTAAACCATGAACAGACTGCTAACGGCCGTCAGTTGTTTTTTATGCTCAATTGGTAACCGTCGTTGACAGATTGTTAGTGTACACCATGGGCCCGTTTCATGAAACTACAATCCATGGTTTACTATGACAATTTGATGTATGTACATTGCAAAGTCAATTAACACACAGATTAACAAGTACACTCTGCTACGCAATGTACCTCGAATTGTCATAATAAAGTACAAATTGTAGTTTTTCAAAAATATTGCGTCATCTCAACAGTGAACGTGCTAAACGTCCGCGTGTCGCCCGAGACCCGTCCGCCTCCCACTTCTTTGCCGGTGGTGCCGCGACCCTCGATACTACGCAAACGGGACGTCGAAGGGTGAGTCACAAATAAGTCCCATTCCACTCAAAAGCAACAGTGAACACGAGCTTTATGATACTCACGATTGTTGATACTAACGATGTTTCGATGCGATCAAGTCGCGGTTATTGCTACCCTAATTATTTAATGACAAAAACGAATTGGAGTGTATTCGTCATCGATCCCATTATAACATATCGATCCGGTTAATACATGGATATCACCGATATTCACAATCGGTTAGGATTATCTTTTCTGGTTGTGCAATAAAGTGTTCTCTATCTACATAATCTATATAATTACCAAATATTACTAGGCTTGATATTCTTAGGAATATATTAATCCTTATGCCATCCGGGGTAACATACCTAAAGCGGAGTGTTTTGTGTTTTTGTTTCGTGTACCTATAGCAAATTTTTGTGCTTCTGTTTTCTTGCATACCACTCTTTTATTCGTTGTTTTCTTCGTACTATTACTTGTATTGGATGTGCAATGTTTTGTATATAAGAGTGTGTCTTTAAAATATTATTGATTTGTCTATCTAATCATCATCAGACCACCTCTGCCCACTGCACTGCACTGGGCTAGGCTTTTTCCCCAACAAGCCATCATTCGCATACGCGGGCTCTCTGCCGACTTAACTACATCGACCGACAATCGGGCACCCATGGTCCACAAGCTATCTTCCCGGCTCGCCAGGTGTCCCGCCCATCGCCACATCAGACTCGTGATTCGGTCACCAATATCGTCGACCTTCGATCTGCCCCTATATTACGCGCTCCAAATCCTGAGCGACTCCAATCGTGTAACTGTCAAATTCCATACTAATTGCTATTGCAAACGTCAGGATTGGGACAGGATTTGGTGCGCATAATTTGGCCTCTGAGCTTATTTGACTCGTTCTCTGCAGCTCCCCCACAAAGAATGCCGGCGTGGGCCCGCCTCACGGCTATCCCGAAGACGCGACCGCTTGGGAACCGCGTGCGCCCTCGCCCGCCGAACACCTCCCGGCTGCGCCTGACAACGATGCTGGCGGAGGTAATTTATTTAATAAATAATAATTATCAGCTGTTTGACGCCCACTGCAGGACACAGGCCTCCCTCATGGTTTTTCAAGCTTCCCGGTCTTGTACCGCCCGCATCCATCGACTTCCTGCCACCGTTACCAGATCGTGGTGGGGCTCGATCTGGTGGGGCCTGCCCACGTCGTCCAGTCCGCGGTCACCAGGTCAGAACTTTTCCGCCCCAACGGCTATCAGTTCTCCGAGTTATGTGCACCGCCCACTGCCACTTCAACAGCAATTCTTCGAGCTATATTAGTGTAAAATCGAATGGGTCAAAAGAATGGGGATACAGTAAAACGAACAGAGTCATACGAAATAATCACGATTTATTTAGCATTTCATATAGAAAATATAATTTACATTTTTGCAGTACATAACTTGGTAATAATAGTAGGAGCAGTTTTCCTTTAGTGCACTTTCATAACTAAGTTTTCTTAACTGGTTAAGAAAAACCCTTTTTTATTATTGTTTTCACAACTGGTTTTTAAACAAGAATACGAAGTGTTCATTCATTCATAAAGTCAGTCACTTGAAGTTGTTCACTCGGCAAAAGTCGGAAACAGAATGACTCCCAAAGATGGCGCGCTGCCACTTTTATAAGACACGTTGACAGCTAGCGCGCCATCTTTGCATCACGTGTTTCCGCTTGTAAACTAAAAAGGGAATCAAACACTAATAATAATTAATTATATTTGCTACAATTATTTTAATACGCATAGTAACGTAGTTAACAAAGGAAAGATAAACACTGTAAATAATATTGCTAACATTAGTAACTCGAGTTTTTATGCGGATCTCCTCATTCCTGATTCGATCACGCAGTGAAACTCCATTGCTCGTGGGCTACCTTGAGCCTTCTTTTGAGGCCTATAGTCAGCGACCAGGTCTCACATCCATACGTCATCACTCGCAACACACATTGTTGACCTTTGTCTAGACACACTGAGGTATTTTGGAAGCGAAAATGTGTTTCAGTTTCCCGAACGCTGCCCATCCGATAATAAATAATATATATCGAGAAATAATTTCACTAGTTACAATTAATTTCTAGCATTATGTTTTTGTTTTTCATAATACGGTTTTATTATGTCAGTAATACCTATAACCTTATTATATTTATGAATACACAACCAGCTTTAAGCTAATGTGTGTATAACACTTTATTGCACTTGTAAATTTTTTATCAAGTACCTTACCGGTGCTATTTATGAAACCCGATTCCTTTAAAATACTGCTCTCTTTAAATAGTAAAGTCCTACCCTTTACAATTGGTTTAAATGACAGTTTTATGGAACTGTAGTATTCGCTTGAAATTATCTATATTTTATCTAATATATAAAAATCTCGTGTCACAGTGTTTATTATCGAACTCCTCCGAAAGGGCTTCACCGATTTTTATGTTTTTTTTTTTTATATTTGGCAAAACTGCAAAAAAATCACGTTTATTGTATGGGAGCCCCTCTTAAATATTTATTTTATTCTGTTTTTAGTATTTGTTGTTATAGCGGCAACAGAAATACATCATCTGTGAAAATGTCAACTGTCTAACTATCACGGTTCGTGAGATACAGCCTGGTGAGAGACGGTCGGACGGACGGACGGACAGACAGCGGAGTCCTAGTAATAGGGTCCCTTACCCTATGGGTACGGAACCCTAAAAATATTCTTCTCTTAGGCTCAACAACGGAGTCGGCAGCCTCGTCGCCGGCGCCCGACGATGATCCCCCCTCCCCGCCCGCGCCGCCGCCGCGGGCTGAGCCCGAGATATCGCCCCGCAAGAAGCCCAGGAAGCAAGCGTGAGTCCTGCCTACCTCGTATTCTTATAATAATGCAGCCTATGTACGTCCCACTGTAGGGCGTAGGCTTTCTCTCAGAGAGAGTATGGGTTGTATCACCACGCGTGCCCACCGCGGATTGGCAATTTCAAGCGCTGAGGTTTAATCACCTTAGACACGGGTTTCTTCACGAGGTTGTCACGGTTAGCGAGTTGTATTACTATTATAACTTCACAGTATACTTACCCTGGTGGACTCCTTGCTTGGTTACAGTAGAATATCACGACACAGTCAAATATCACGAGCGTGCTGGGGCCGAGATATCGCCCCGGAAGGAAACGTGAGTCCTGCCTACACAATCTGTTAATGTACTGTTGACAGGTGGGTGTAGTTATTTTTTATACATTTTGACCATATGTAACTGTAGGTTTGTGTAGTGTCAATTTAGTAGACTTTATGTGAGTGGATGACAATCATTTGTGGCGAGCAGACCAAGCCCAAGCTACCTACCAGATGAAGCCCAGGAAGCAAGCGTGTTATTAAGAAATACTTTTTTAGTATGAGTAAGAAGTAAGCAAAGTTTGTTTGTTATTACACTATTGCGAAGCAGATGCATGCGGTGGTAGCCTAGTGGGTAGAACATTGGACTCGGAAGCGGGAGACCTAGGTTCGATTCCCAGTGCGGGCATGTACCTATGACTTTGTTTTCTAAGTTATGTGAAGTTATAGTAGCAATACCACTCGCTAACGGTAAAGGAAAACATCCTGAGTGGCTGAGCTATTCATATACCTCAGCGCTTGAAATCGCCAATCTGCAGTGGGCACGCGTGGTGATTAAGCCCATACTCTCTCCCTGAGACTTCTCTCAGGTGCCCTACAGTGGGACGTATATAGGCTGTTTATATATACACTATTGCACAATAAAAAACGTTAACAAAAGTAAAACATAAATAACAGGCTTGTGATAAGAAAAAAAATGTTTGTAAGCAAAAAAAATAATGGTTCACGTATCCTCAGTGTGCTCTTTTGACCTTCCATGTATCTTTACTTGCAAGATAGAAATATACTTCAATGTTAACAGTTTTTACATCTATCACTGCTAGGCAAAGGCATAGGCCTCCCGGTCCCCTGCCAATCTCGTCAATTGCTTTTCGACGGCGTTAGTAATATTGTCGCTAGTCTGCCTACCGATCGATCGTTTGCCCGACCTCGGCCACCGCTCTGTGTACAGTTTATGTATGAATTGTGAGTCTGCCTACCGATCGTTTGTCCGACCTCTTTCACCACTCTGTGAACAGTTTTAGTATGAACAGTGAGTATACCTACCGATCGTTTGCCCGACCTCGGCCACCGCACTGTGTACATTTTTTGTATGAATAGTGAGTCTGCCGACTTATCGTTTGCCCGACCTCGGCTACCGCTCTGTAAACAACTTATGTATAAACAGTGAGTCTGGCTACCGATCGTTTGCCTGACCTGTGCCAACGCTCTGTGTACAGTTTTCGTGTGAACAGTGAGTCTGCATACCGATCGTTCACCCAACCTCGGCCGCCACTCTGTGCACAGTTTTTGTATGAATAGTGAGTCTGCCTACCGATCGCTTGCCCGACCTCGGCCACCGTTCTGTGTACAGTTTTTGTATGATTAGTGAGTCTGCCTACCGATCGCTTGCCCGACCTCGGCCACCGTTCTGTGTACAGTTTTTGTATGAATAGTGAGTCTGCCTACCGATCGCTTGCCCGACCTCGGCCACCGTTCTGTGTAAAGTTTTTGTATGAATAGTGACAAAGCACGCGTCGACAGGTTAAGCAGCGAGGTGCGGCAATGCGAGTTCGCGCCCGAGGAGAAGCTAGTCACGCCGCCGCCCGCCGTCGTCAAGCCTCCGCCCAAACGTGAGTGCCGCCTTCTTGATTTATTAAAGAAAGAAAGGAAAATCATTTATTATAACGACAAAACACATGACCTAAGCAGATAAGTGTCATAATGTGAACAACAACAGAAACAAAACGAAATACAAAACAGACAAAACAAAAAAATAATGTCTATGTAGATGTGGATTACAGATTACAGATTAGATTATTTACATTACAGGCTATATCTAGTGTAGAGATATCCAGCTATCTTACAAAGTATTTACACATTTGTTTAAATAGTGCAGTGAAGATGTCCCTGTATTTTTTTTTATCCTTTTACTGTTTCAATTGGCTATTTTATTTATTTATTTCGCCACGCAGATAACTGCTACACTAACATGGTTTCGTGTTATCATAGAAGATGATAGCGATGATAACAAAGCGAAACAAAGAAAGGATTCTCTTTTCCTTTCTGGTAAGAAATCCTATAAATACAAAATGTTTTGTGAATAGGCCAAAATGAAAAATTTTCCTATAAACAAACATCTTTGTTTGAAAGATGTTTGTTTACAAGATGTTTGAAAATAAAGGCCTTCGTTCTACACTTTTATAGTTGTTCAATAGAACAACTTTTTAGACTCTAATTAGTTCCAGAGATACAGTAAAAAATAATACTAAAAATATCGGATTTATTTGCACTTGTACAAGAACCCAACCTATTACAGTAGTCGAGATCTAATATGTCCGTTTGGACACCGACGATAGAATGTAAATTATAATAAAATCTAAAATTTATAAAAACAAACAAATGGTAACTTTTTGGGTCCAAAACATCGCTTTTTTGTACACTACAAGTACACTATTCATCTACTTTTATTCTTACGCGATTTCGAAAGTTAATTGGTATTTTGAATTATTACAAGACGTCCGAAAACCAGTAAGTTTCGGCCCTTTATTTTTTTCCTGTAGTGGTGAACTTTTTGATCGTAGACTTTTATCGGCTTTATTCGATTAGAAAACAATAACATAAAAATTAGACTTTATTGTTTGAATGTGAAATAAAAAATAGAATAAAAATTTACTGGCAACATTTTTGGACTATGTGTCCACATGGTGTCCCACCTCGACAACCGCGCTTCGTATATTTTGTCGCCATATTGGAAAAAAACTGCGCTTCTTTGTATTCGGTGTATTTTTGCTTGGGTGTATTCGCCCCACGATCACGAAGGAACACGGGGCAAATGTAGCACAAAAATGAAGGGAAATCACTCGTCGCTCATAATACATGTTTCACATGGTCTCACATCTACATTCTAACAAAATAATTATTATAAAACAATGGGGATCTTGCGTCTAACTTACATTGGAGTGACATTGCTTTTGCACCATAGGAGACACATAAAATCTCAGGAAAATAAAAATAAAATCCATTAAAATATATTTTTTCGGGGTCTCGAAAATTGCGAAAAGTCAAGTTACTGTAATTATACACTAAACTAATGCCTGTATCCCAGAGGGGTAGGCAGAGACCAGGGACTGCCACTTGCCACGATCCTGATAGGTCACTTTTGCTTCAACATTCATTAGCCGTTGCATGCACGCACGCCGGTTTCGGGTACTTTTTATCTTGCCCTTTGCTGATACATGAAAAGCTTATTAGATTTTGTCGTTTCATTGAATTCTAAATGTTTTCTATTGTGTAGATGCATAAAAACATTATTATACGAGATAACTCAAATATTGATAAACGCTTCATACATTATAATGCGTTACGTGCAAGTTGTGACGTCATGGTCTGAGCCCGATGTGTATGGCGCCTTTTTGTAGCACGTGACTGTATTGACTTTTCGACAGGACATTATATAAAAAGTATGAGTCGTAGAGAAAAAAATACCATGTTTATTTATCTTTTAACATGGCTTTTCCGATTATATTAAAACTTATTAAACGACTTCAAAAAAGGAGGAGGTTATCAATTCGATGCGTATGTTTTTTTTTTGCTATGTTCTTGCATAACTCCGTCAAATCTTAACCGATTTCGATAATTCGTTTTATGTTCGAATAGATATAAAGTCCCATTAGTCCTATTTTAATTTGGTGAAGATCTGATGAAGACTTTCAGAGATGGAGAACGGAACTCTTCAATGGACAGCAGTAAATAAGGCCTAATGGGGCCTTAGGAAATTAATATATTAATTTCCGTATGTTTATTCCGTACGTTATAGCGTAAAAGTAGTCCCAAGGTAATTCGGCGATGATCTGGTGAAGACTCGGAGATGGAAATTGGGAACTTACAATTTTAAAGCAACGAATTAAGTAGGGTAAATTATACTTATAAGGGACTTGTTTATTTTTCTCCCGCTCCCCACTAAAAATTGAAAAATAAAATTTTAAATAAAAAATTAAAACCGACTTCAAAACACTACAGCACTAAAAAGTTAGAAATAATTTAAAAGAATACTTTTCAATTAGAAGTAGGTATTGTAGAAGTATAATTTGTAGTCGGTGCCCAGTTTCATAGCCAGGACATATAATTTGGGCACCGACTACAAATTATACTTCTACAATACCTACTTCTAATTGAAAAGTATTCTTTTAAATTATTTCTAACTTTTTAGTGCTGTAGTGTTTGGAAGTCGGTTTTTATTTTTTATTTATTTTAGTGCAAGTTCTCTATTGTAACGTCGAAGCATCCCTTTCACTTCAAATGACCTCAGTCTGGGTGTATTTGCATGTTTGTTATGTCCTTACTATGTAGTAACCATACTACAGCAAAGGCCTAGCTTGGGACTACGATAAGTGATTATGTTTTGTGGAAGTTTTTATTATTATTATTGGTAGGGTGGTTTGTTCGATTAGGGTTTTTTTATCTAATCTATATGCGTCCCACAGCAGGGCACAGGCCTTCTCTCAGAGAGAGAGAGAGAGAGGGCGTGCCCACCGCGGATTGGAAATTTCAAGCGTTGACGTATGTGAACACCTCAGACACTCAGGTTTCCTCACGATGTTTTCCTTCACAGTTAGCGAGTATTGCTACAACTTCACAAATTTTAGGTCACATTAGGTTTCTTTTTATTAAAAGGTTGTATGTAGGTATTTGTTACGTATTGTTGACGAAACTTTTGGACGACGTTATTTTTCTGTAATTTCTAATTTTATAAGACATCTTTTTCTTTAAATATGATGCAATAAAAAAAACCATATGGCAGGGCCGCAGCTGAGCTCGAGCTACGTGTGCGGATGGCGCGCGACCGCGCTCCATTTCTCGAGGCCTTCAGACGTACGGCGGCGCGAGGCGCGCCCCCGCGACATCCTCGCCATCGCCAACCAAAAGCACGTACTCGCGGCCGCCGAGGGCTGGAAGGTGCACCATCTCACCGCGCAGATGGACGACCTGGTAATTTAATTTGTTATCTGCAGCGAATCTGTAGCTGAATAACAATCTGCACATGCCTGTTATTAAGTTTTTGTGCAATAAAGCAGATTAGTTATTCGCTTCCATCGATGGCGCCATTTTATTGGTTTCACAGGCAAAGTGTACTTGAATCAATCTGATTCAGTCACTTGGAAAATGTATGCACATAATGATTAACAAAAATGTATACACATGATGATTATTTCGGCTTCGACACCACCTAAAATTTTAGCTCATTGGAGTACTAGGGCGCCGGTGCATTACTCGCGCTAAATAAATGCGCAACTGCGCTTCATTTCGCACGGCCGTCAGACCTACGGGGAAGAGCGTCGCCAGTGCCACCGAAAAAATGCCAAGAATCGCATGCGTTTTGCTTTGCTGCACCTCCTAGCCGCTGCCGAGGGTTGGAAGGTGCACCATCACACCACGCAAATGGGATGAATTGGTAATAATATACTCTTCATCATTCAGCGTTTAGACGTTTCACTCTTATTATATACCGGAAAAGTGAAAGATGCCAAATGAACCGATCCGACATCGTCGGTTGTGTGTTTATATGATTAATTCCGATTTAAAATTGCAGATGAAAGACGGAAATTAACGAAAAATAAAGTGTCTCATTTCGCCTTTATGCACACTGACGCTGAATTGTGCCTTTTGTCCGCAGGTGTCTCTCGAAGCTGACGTGAGCGAGCAGCTCGGCAGCGTATTGCGGACTCTGGAGGCGGCGCACGGAAAGGCGCAAGCGATCCTCGCACCTCACTCTCACGCACTTTTGGAGCTCGTTAAGGTATTCGCTCATCACTGAAACGATTGAAACCGGAACCAATTAGTACACTGGTTAGGTAGCTAGACCTGAGAGCAAAGCTCCTCCGTTTACTCCAGCCAGCCTACATCTTTCCAGAAAGCCAGCATCGCTCCCGTGTCACTGCAGGCCTCCCGAAGGGATCCCAGCTTCCCAATGATTGCGGTCCGTGGCTTTTCCACGCTCTCAGTAAATGATCACATTCATGCTCTCCAAAGTATAGCATGTTGGCTTTCCGTTCGCGACCTTAACCATTTCCTAAACTGGTTATTAGTGGGAGCAGGTTTTGGTCCTTCCATTGTACATTTCGAGCCTCTTCTAGGGAGTTTATCCATTCATACAGTCTCGAGCCTGGCCTTTAGTGAAGTCGTTTTGTACACCAAAGGCCTAGCTACATCCTGCACCGTTTGAGATCGATATGCTAAGAAGAATTTCGTATCATGAATAAATTCTCTTTCCAGGGCAATATCCAGAGGAGTAGGATAGTCTGCGAAGGCGTGCAAGAGGCTCGCGAGGATATTCTCCGCGTATTCACACACAGAACGTTCGTTTCGGACATCCTCTCGCGGCAAGCTGACAAACGGTGCTTCAGAAAGCATCGCTCACAATCTTAGCACAAGGAATTGCGTCGGAGCTCGACCACTGCCCGCAATAAGTTACATAAAAAAACAAATGCAAACTTTGTATTAAAACTTAACTACTCATAAGTGACTCTTTGTAAATAAAAACAGCAATTCGGCCGTAGGTGCATTGCGCGTACGCGATAGGTTTAAAGAAGAATGCCTTGTGTTTAGTTTTTAATTAACTACTTACATAATAATTAATTAATTAAATACGATTCAGATTTAATGAGGTTTTGATATAATATGTCGTTTTATTTTGTCTGTTGGTTAAAACCAACCCTCCTATTATGTAGGTAGTAGCTAATTAAATTTTTTTCTATATTTTAATCTATTGGATTAACAATTTTGACGATTCCCAAGTGTCAAAATATGTATGTATATGTATGTTGACAATTCTGAGTAGGTTAGATCTGACAAATTCATACAGTGGAGAATTTCAAGTACTTCACACCAAAGCGCATGGAACATTGTAAGGAATGGTAACCTGAATCATACCAAGCCCCTATTTATTATGCTCCGCGAGAGTTTAGAAGTCGGTTTACATTAAAATATTTCGCGATTTTATGTGAATATATTACTACGAGTTACTATACAAAACACCCAAATCGCTTTAAGTGTGTCCTTAAAATTTGATGATTTCCCTCGATTTCTCCAGGATTCTACCATCAGATCCTGACCTAATGAATATGGGACCACCTCTTTAAAAAAAAATTCCATATCGGTAGGGAGTCTTCGAGTAATCGGGAACCATACATAAAAAAATAATTAAAAAGATTTCGCACGAATTCCTCCCTTTTTGAAGTCGGTTAAAAAAGGAGTGTTGTTATTACGTTTAGGTATTTTTGTTTTAAAAGATTCGATCCGGCCTTTGTATCGGCAACCTGGATATGGGTGCGGACGTATTGCTTTTATATGGTGTTCCGCGCCGGCAACACTCGTGTCTCTATCTGTGGTGATGGTCTCTATTTAGTCTGTGT
This sequence comes from Yponomeuta evonymella, assembly GCA_963969515.1. Taxonomy (NCBI): domain Eukaryota; kingdom Metazoa; phylum Arthropoda; class Insecta; order Lepidoptera; family Yponomeutidae; genus Yponomeuta; species Yponomeuta evonymella. The sequence goes on from OZ018354.1 coordinate 7,236,950, forward strand.
GCTGTGTCTGTCAATGACATTTATTGACAGATTACTAATTTTGAGAATGAAATAAAGTGAATTGCTATTTTATTTTGCATTTATATTGAATAAAACCTTTATTTAGTCGTAAATTAATTATGGCAAGTAGCAGGTTAGAGAAAATTGGAACTATTTTCACAAGGTGAATATTGTTTTTCAAAACATAACCTTACTATTTTCAAAATGAAATTCCTGGCTAGTTAGCCCTACGACATACTTACACTTAGGTACTTTTTTATGATAAAAAAAAATATAAACAATTATGAAACAAAAGCGCGGTAAAATTTAACTTTAATTTTTCCCGCGTTAATTCGAGAATACTGAAGAAAGTAAGAAAGTAATTGCTTGTGATAACAGAGTTATTCCACAATTATTTGAGAGCTTGTTTGATTGAAGTTACTATTCCAACAATGGCCACCCCTTTGAAAGGATTCAATAAATCAAAGTTCTTGTCGGAGGACTTCGAAGATTTTATTGAAGAAGCAATAAAAGAGCCATCGAAAATTATAAAAAAGTCAGTCAAACGAAAACCAGTTGAAAACATTGAAGATGATATACCTCAATCTGCAAAAAAATATCAAGCTAGTGCTAAAAAGAAGAAATCTGAACCTAATGGTGAATGTACAAAGGAAATAAGAGGAAAAGTTATTGATGTAATGGAACATCAAATTGAAGTGAGGTAAGCTACCTACTTCTTTCTCTGCAAATGGTCACTCTAAGTTGATAGCCCTTATATTAAGTATTTTAATTACAGGAAGCAGGGCAATGAAAATCTACTAAAAAGTTTATCCGAAGTTATATCACAAACTAAAGCAGATTGCCATGCCCTGCATACTAATCAGCAAAAGTTACAGAACCTAACAGCAGCTTTATTAAAATGTATGGAGCAAGCCACAGCTGCACAGAAACAGAAGCTCGATGCTTTGAGTGAGATACAAGCAGCTTTTAAGAAACAGTGTGTATTTTTTCTGCATAAATTGTTACTGTATAAGTATAAGTGTAATAGGTGTTTTCACATTTTTTATCCAGGTCTGAGGAAATAGAAAATGATCATAGAACAGAGGCAAACAAACTAGCAGATGACCTACAAGAAGATATTGAAAAGTTGAAAAATAAGTTGATATCAGAAACTAAACGCAGCGGCTGGGAGAATTTGCGAAAAACTATCTTTCAAGCTATGCAGAGTGATTTTTAAATTTATCTTATTTGTTAATTTTTTGTTTCTGTTGAGTTATTATATTATTCATGTTTGTGTCTGTTTACTAAATTGTCCTTATAAGCTTTGAATGTAACTTGTAAGAGTTCAATAAAGCATTTTAATTAAATATCTACATAGTTAGTTATTAAATTTTTGTTTTAATTTAGTACCTACTTACAGTAGGAAGTGTAAAATATTGTCTTATGCAAATAAATATGGTAAAGCCCTATGAAAACATCTTTTATTATGATAGCACTTACCTATGTGAAATAAAGAGCATGGTTAAAAAATCTCTTCCTTGTAGGTATCACTATGCTAGGTGCCTTTTATTGTTATTTTTAAACTATTCTTTATTACAGGGTTGAAGGACTCATTACTCGTGGTGGAATAAAGGCTGATGACAGACCACTGTGGTTTGATGTTTACAAAGCATTTCCACCAATCACAGAGCCGAAACTAGCCAGACCTAAGCCAGAAGCCAAGCCCATTAGACAAATTTTGTATAAGGAAGATGCTGTGAGAGCGTAAGTTGATAAAATCCAATATTCAAACTTTGTATACCTAGTCCGCACAGATCGTTTGCCCATCGCTTACTGTCTTTACAGTGTAACTATGTGAGAGAAATTGACGTAGTGTGATGCGTAGTAAATAGTAATTAGTCAATTACTCACACATACACTGTAAAGACTAGGTAAGTGATGTGCAAACGATCTGTGACTATCTTCATGTTACCGCCAAAAAGATTGTGCGGACTATATGTAAGGCATTAATTATGATTATAAACAAAAAATTATAAAGAGTAACATTGCAAGTTGTTCTCTATCTCACCTGGGCCACGTTCAAATTTGTCAACCTCCCTTGTAATCTATGCATGACGTTAATAGCTTTAATCCCCCGCATTCAATTCGGCTTTTATTTATTTACAGAAAATTTCACTCCAAAGGCCATGGTTATGGGGCAGTCAACATGCTCAGTCCTACTGGCGAGACTCACACTAAGAAGCTTCTACAACAGTATGAAAAACTAAAGGCTGAAGGTGTTCCAGAGGATGCCATTATTGAGAAATCCGTTGAAGCCGTGGGCATCGAGAGACAACAGGCGAGGCAGGAAATACCAGCCATCACTTCCACTATCGACCCAAAGTCCGTCACTGCTCAAGTTCTCAATGATGCTAATCTGAAAGATATCTTCAAAGATGAGAAATAAACACTCGAGTTGTTATTATGAATAGGTAGAATGCTAATTAGTATAGAATTTATTTGAGTAAGTAATAAATTAGTTGCTTTAAAGTGACAACATAATTTCATTTGAATAATTTGTGATCCTAACCCAGATCACCAATTAGTCTAATTTCAACTATCACTGCTAAAACCTAGATTGTCTAAAAATTTATAATAGTCTTACTAGATTTACTAACATTACTTTCTAAAACGTTCCATGCAGGATCTATGTAGTGAGACAGGTCTGATATCGCAGTTCACGTTAAACAAGTAGGTACAGCAAACAGACATGGACAGCATATCAACCTTTACAGTTTAGTTGTAGATAATCACCCGTAACGTAACTGAGTGTAAAGGTTGATGTGCTGCATAGTATCTGCAAAAACACTGATTCACGCACATTGTATCCTTTCCAGTTCCACGGACCTACATTTCATTATTTACTCACCTATCTCGCCAACATGGGTTAATCATCGCCCTATCTTATCTGGACGAAACGATAAGGTTCGTAAAGAGTACATCCATAGTTGCGTCGTATACTGCAAATCGTGAGTGGTGTTTATTGCCGAATTACCCTCGAATACAGTAAAAAGTATTTGTTTTGAGTGAATCTTATAACACAAGTGCAATAACAATGGCGCAAAGAAAGCCTTTCTTGTTCTATTTTACCATAATTTTGGGTAAGTACCTAACGATTGGAGTTTATAGGGACAATTTCCTTTTGAAGATGGACAAAGAGTGCGATAGCAAGGGTCTATGAAGTCATGAGGCTTGAGGCAGTTTAATCTCACATTACTTGTATTATGAATTTGCCTAAAAGGATTTTGGTTAAACGTGGCCCACAAGGAGAATATCGCGAATCCGCTGAGTCTTGTCGGCTATTGCAATATTTTTTCTCAAAACATGAGTCATGCGTGCTTAGAGGCGTGGTGATTATAGCACTACTGCTCTAATTCCGTTTTATCTGTACTTCAAAGGGATATCGAGCTACCACAAAAATAGAAATTTTCTCGAATAGTGCCTCGTATTGAATTTTAAATTTAAAATATGGACATTTTCAGTGGTGCTCAGCGCCCTAACCCAGGAGACTGAAGCCAGAAGGAAGATCTTGAGAGGGCGCCGAGTAATGACCCGCACATATAACCGTAAGTCCTAGCATCTGCTTTATCTTCTATTCTAGACAGTTACACATACATACGGCATCACATCGTGCTTTACACGAACAATCTGAATTCTCCTATATGCCTTTACGATAAGAATGGGTATCTCCAGTGAAGTATAGTAATTTAGTAAATCAGAAATGTATTTCAACGTAAAGAATATACATTCTGTTTGCTGAATGTCAACGTACAATACATCAATACCTACCAATACAGCATCGGTTATCTCAAAGAGTTTTATAAACGGTCTCTTTACATTTATTGACATCTATCTAATACGGAGTTTACTGTGGACACTACCAGCTTCGTCAACATTTGTCTGCGGAACCGTTAGCAGTACCTACATCATGATGTATCATACCATAATACATCAATAACATTGACCTGTTGAATTCCAGCCCTATTTAACACCAATCAGATTAATTTATAAAAAAATCTATGCTTGAACTAGACAGTAACTACAGCAATAACGACAGCCACCAATCCCAAAAAACTTCAAGTTACCAAGGAACCCAAACATAACACTAATGTGTAATTGCAGGTGGAAATGCAGTCCCCGCCTGGGCTATCAGCTTGATGGCAGGCATCGGTATGCTGGCGATAGGAGGAGTCATCTACGTCGTGATGCGGAAGATAGTCCTATCTTCGGAAACTGGTTCGCTGAACACGTACCAACCGGCAATGCAGCATGAAGATGTTTAGCTAATAAGCTAATCATTTCTGGTCAGGGCGGAGTTTGATAACACTTCTTTGTTTATTATGTCAATTCGTTGTAGTCTTCCTGTACTTGTTAATTTGTGAGTTTATCTAATCTACTTTGCAGTGCACATCGAATGGTCTTAGTAAACCATGAATTGTAGTTAAACAGTACAGATGAATCAGGTCCTGCCCCTATATTACGCGCACCAAATCCTGAGCGACTCCAATCGTCTAAGTGTCAAATTCCATACAAATTCCAACAGGATTTGGTGCGCGTAATTAGGGCCGGTCAAAATTAAACGTGAATAGGTGAACTGACGAGGTGTACTACGACCAACAAGGGAAAATCTGCAGCCACATAAATCTCTCGAAACTAGTAGTTCACATGAAACAGGTTTCCATAATATGGCTGGCAGATTTTCGTTTCGATACGCCCAGAGTGTGCCTCTATTTTTCTGTCATAGTACACAAACCTAAAACACTCCCATATAGGTACATCCGAAAATGGGGAGCTGTTCTCGTCAATACGAATTTTTCCTATGGAGAAATCTTGGAAAACGCGAAAAAAATTACGGTCATTTATTATTTATAAAAACATGATTACTTAAAACACTCGATAAACGCCGATTAAAATGTCTGTGGTGGAGACTTTACAAGGAGATGACCATAGATTCCACGATGACACGATTCCTCTAAAGCAAAACTGAGAGGCTGTTTATTAAACCATAGATTAAATAAACAGCCTCTCAGGATTGCTTTAGATGAATCGTGTTTTAGAAGGCCGGTAGTGTTTCACACATTTTAAGCCGTCCGCTGCGTTGAGAGGGAGCACGGCGCGGGCGCCCGCCGCCGCACAGTGGTTCCATATTAAAAATCGGTGGACATAGGACCGAAAGTTAAGGTAGCGATCTGGTTTTTTTTTCTAAGCCAGCTAACATTAATACTAACATCTTTTACTCTTTTGTATTTTTCCTTAAAACGCATTGCTTTCGAGAAAAAAAAATACTCTATCTTTTTTGTATGGAGAAAATTACATTTAATTTTTTTTCTCGCAATGGTATAAATTGGTCAAGTTTTAGCTTAGATTATCTTACACTCTAAGCTAATGTGAACATTTAAAAAAATAAGTCATACGCAGCCGCTTGCAGCTTTGCAAGATAAGGATGTGACACGAAACCTAAAATTGTTTCCTATATTTCGCCAACATTGATTGAAAATCTGATGGGGTTTTTTTTGCTGGGGGTATAAAAACATGAGCTTAGAAGCTTCTGATATAATATAATAATTCCATAAAGTTAATATTTTTAGCGCAACGCATTTTTTGGTGGTTTTTTGCAATCTACCTATATAAAATACCACGTGAGAAATAAAATGACTCATCTGCATTCCTCAGTTTTACTGTCATTAGTACTCGCGAGCTTCTTACCTATTGCGCTCCTTGGATTCTATATAAATATGGGGTGATTAGTGATTTGGCTTCATGCGTGCCCTCGACGCTCTCCCCGACTGGCTGAAGAAGTGGCGTTTGTCGGTCAATGTCGGGAAGACACAGGCCATGCTGACGGGCCGCCGCCACCCGCCGCCGCCGCTCCGGCTGCACGGACGGGTCATCGAGTGGCAGAACCGGGTGAAGTACCTGGGGGGTCACCATCGACCGTGGACTCACGATGGCTGCGCACGTCAGCGCAGTCGTCAACCGGGTGAAGGTGGCACGCGCAAAGATGCGTCCAGTCTTCACCTCCCGCCTCCCTCTGCGATCGAAGCTCGGGGTCTACAAGACTTACGTCAGGCCCCGCCTCACGTACGCTGCGCCGGCTTGGTTCGCGCTCGTCTCGGAGCCGAACAAGAAGCGGCTCCGAGCCCAGGAGAACCTCTCCCTGCGCACCATCGTCGGCGCGCCTCGCTACGTGAGGAATGCGACGATCGCGAGGGACCTCAAATGGGAGGAGCTGGACGCCTTCGTGGCGCGGCTGGCGACCGACATGTTCGCGCGTGCGGACCGGTCGCAGTTGCAGCATCTGCGTGGGCTGGCACCTCTGCACGCGCGACCGCCCGACGGCCGCGCCAAGCCCCTCCCCCGAAGCCTGGTCGAGTCCACGGCCAACTCCAACTGATGAAACCACCTGCGACCCCCAGCGAAGACCACCGCCTGGAAGGCCACCCAGAGACCTGTCCGTAGCTGCGGACAGCGGTAGATCCCTCGGGAAGAGGGCCGCGCCCTGACACCGACCCTCCACTTCCCCAAGGGGAAGTGTGAGAAGACCGCTTGATGAGAAGACCGCTTGATTTGGCTTCATTCTGCTCTTATCGCTTGACTGTGAAGGACTAAAAATATTTTAAACCAATAATGGCTGGATTGGGCACTTACCTCGATTTGTTTTTGAAACTCAAAAATGCTGGTGATTTAATTAAAGGACTACAAGTATCTGTGTGAAGTGATAGTGTCAGAAATAAGGGGTGAGATATCGTATGAAGATCATGTTAAAATTCGAGAATTTTATCGCAATTTCACGACTAATCTTACGAAGAGATGGGCAGCGGCAAGTCGATCGCTGAAAACATTTTTAAACCGAAATGGCACGTGGTTAGAAAACGATATTAACTGGCCCTCTTGCGATACAGTTGATTTAAATGCTGTAATGGGGCAAACGGAAGAGCGCAATTAGGTGAGAAGCTCGCGAGCACTAATGAAAGTAAAAATGAGGAATGCAGATGATTCATTTTATTTCTCGTGGTATTATATGTAGATTTCAAAAAAACACCAAAAAAGGGCGTTACACTAAAAATATTAACTTTATATTATATCAGAAGCTTCTAAGCTCATGTTTTTATACCCCCACCAAAAAAAACCCATCAATGTTGGCGAAATATAGGAAACAATTTTAGGTTTCGTGTCACATCCTTAACTTGCAAAGCTGCAAGCGGCTGCGTATGACTTATTTTTTTATATGTTCACATTAGCTTAGTGTGTAAGATAATCTAAGCTAAAACTTGACCAATTTAAAACATTGCGAGAAAAAAAATAAAATGTAATTTTCTCCATACAAAAAAGATAGAATATTTTTTTTTCTCGAAAGCAATGCGTTTTAAGGAAAAATACAAAAGAGTAAAAGATGTTAGTATTAATGTTAGCTGGCTTAGAAAAAAAACCAGATCGCTACCTTAACTTTCGGTCCTATGTCCACCGATTTTTAATATGGAACCACTGTGCGCCGTGGAGACCCGCGCCGTGCTCCGTCGCCACAGAGTACATTACTATTGTCCGTCGCGGACAATTTCAACCCGCGGGCACCCGCGACGGACCTCCGCCTCTCGAAGCGCCGATACTCCGCCAGTACTCTGTGGCCAGTACAATTTCGATCGCGCGGTCGTCGATATCGTAATGGATTATTGGTTGGTTTACTAACTAGCCAATGGACGACGTAGGCAAGACTTGTTACAAAGTATTTCGTACAAACCCACCATTTTCAGATGAATGGGGATTTTTTTTACAACCTGTGGTTGTAGAAAAAACAAAACAATCAGTCGCGTATTCGTTCGAACCACAATTTTTTAGTGTTTTTATTTGATAAAAAAAACTTGTTTAAGTACTTAAAATGGGATTTTTGTGTTGTTTTTTATGGTCACATAGCCTTTGGCAAGGCTTTTTCTCTTGGACCAATTTGTAATAAACCAGTATCATAATTAATGGAGTATCTTTTATTTGCCATTGAGAGAACGAATTTAATTACATAGTTAATTAATGTCACAGAGGATTGTACTAATTAAGGGGCTACCTGGAGACTACTAGCGCCACGAATTGAAAAAATCATGTCTTCTTTTATAACTCTTTTATAAATCTCGATAATGGTAATAGCTATTATTAAAACCAGCCTAGAACCTAGAGCCAAGGATTTGTTTGGCACTTAAAAGCATTTTTGCCAAAAACTGCAGTTTTTAGTGGAAATCGATTATGTGGTCGTGTTATTGACCGTAATTTCTAGAAATATCTATCATCATCACTTTTGATGTTCACTTTGCAACAAATAGTAGAAAAGGAGATACGATTATTTCCGTCGGTGGCGCTGGTTGGCACTGGGCGTCTCTTAATGATAGGGATAACCACATAAATACGAGGGGAATTCGCTGCAACTTTAGAACTCTCTGCGGTGATACTTGTCGGGGTCGAAGTATGACGTCACTACCACGCGGTTGCTGAACTTCCGTCCGGTGAGAGTCTGCTGCGCTTTCTGGCAGTCCGCAATACTGTTGAACTCGACAAACACCTAGAAATAAACATTACAGCTGATTATTCGATTATTGTTAGGGAAAATATGCATGGGGGGAATACAGATAGCACTAAAACTGTGTGGTAGATCAAAAGAATTTATGTTCTTTTCTTGTTAGAGATGCTAAGATCTCTCCCATTGGACTAATTATGTGTAGGTAAGATAAGACAAGATAAAATAAGATAATTTATTCAAGGAACATTTTACAGTGACCTTATCACTAAGGTAGTGGTACCCTGCTCCCTAAAAAAGGTTAAAACCTGTGGTTTAGGATAAGCAGTGCTCCTCCGAAAAACGTTTTACATTTTCAAGGTCAACAGACTTCAATACACTAATTTACACAATTAATGTACCTTGTTAATATATTGTGCTTTTGACACGAAAGTTTGTTTAATGAAAAAACTTAAATGAGGTTAGAACTAGGTAATAAAAAATGTTCGTGTGCGTTGTGTGTGTGTGTTACTCTACTTGGCGTACTCTATTACTCCTAGTCCTAGGCACTCCCATCTCACCTTGACATTGATTAGACAAGAAAAGAGTATTAATTTCCTCAAGACATATTTAGTTCCTTTTAGTAGTTCATAGGTCACTATTGCTCACCAGCTCATCGGTTCACGTTTTGTTTCAGCTTTAGTATCCTTCGTCTCGCGTTAGTTCGCGAATGACAATGAATGAGTTGTTAAATGAATTACTAACAAATACGACGAATGGCGACAATGCAGAAGTCCACGAGTTTAAGAATGTTCGTTCATAATGCAATGGACATAAGGATCTTACCGAGCGATGGTGATCACGTGTGGTGCGAGTTCTAATAATAAGTGAAGTCCTTCATTTGAAGCATTCATTCGCGAACTACACATGTCTAACTCTCACTTGATGCAGAGGCTCGAAATTGTGAAAAGAAATAGCATATGGTGAAAATAATAAGTTACCTTTCCACACCCCGGAACTTCCACACCTTCTATGGGTCTCGGGATTTCTATACTCCTCACGCAACCATACTTGTTACACTCCTCCCTGAAAACAAAAATGATGGACTTTACATTTATGTGCACAACAAACAATGAAATATATTTGTCTATCCATTTTCTTAGTATAACAAGTATCACCCTATTGAACTTGATACAAATAGGCCAAGAAAATTTCTTACAAATACAAAATTGTTTATATATCCACCTACATTCCACAATCTAGGTGGGCATATAAGTTAACAGAGTTTCGAGTCAATTCTTTAGCGAATAAGGACTGACGTCTGTTAACAATAGATTATCAGATTGTTAGTGTATGAGAAACAGGAGGTACGTGAGTGAATAGTGCCACTTCCGTCATACCTTAAATGAACTCACCTGTTAGAGGCACTCCTGCCAAAGTCAACTGGTTCCACCATACTCTTGGCTAAAGTCACTGCATTTGATAGTCCCGGCTCCATCATATATGTAAAACCAACTCACTTGATGTCCTCGAGGATGTCTTCATACTCTTCCTCGTCGCGTAGCTCGTCAGGCGTGACCATGTTGAGTAGACACAGCACCTCAGTAGCCGGCCCGGCGCCGGCCAGCGTCAGCCCGGCCACTTGCAGTTGCACTGGCGCCGCGCCCGTCATCGCTGGAACAAACGCAAACTCATGGTCAGGCTTCAATTCCTCTTAGGGCCCTCGCCCACGACGACTTTTTGTAGCGATGCTGTCGCGTGTTCGCATCGATACAGTCGCGATGCGGGCGCTACTTGTGTGCCCTCGCCCACCGTAAACACGATTCAGTCGCGATGCAAACGCAATACCGTCGCGCTTCTGTCGCGATGCAAATGCGATTCAGAAACGGAACCAAAATGCCTGCGATCGCTACAGTTGCAAGATGGACTCCGTTGGACCGATGGACAACAGTACTCTCGATCTCTCTGTGTTGCACTACTCATGCACCACCCTTCCTCCGTTCTCCTCCCGATGTCTTCCGATACGCTCGCGCGTTTGCATCGATACAGTCGCACAGTATAATTTTTCGCCAAAAAATCGGACAAGTCTTTTTTATTATCTAACTAGCTGTGCCCGCGACTCCGTTCGCGTACATTTCGATTTTTACGAAGCATTTGTATGGGGCCCACGTCTTATCATAACTGGAGCTAGAATTTAAATAGCCTATCCTGTGTCCCAGATGTCTATATGTTTTTATACCAAATTTCATCAAATTCGGATAATTGGTTTAAGAGTTATGGAGGAACATACATACATACACACATACAGAAAAAAATTCTAAAAATCGTGAAATTAGTTTCAGTATCATATATTGAGCCTATAAACACAATATCTCTGAAAACAAACTAACTTACTCCATGACCGACCCTTACAGATTTATTATTAGTATATAGATTATCTAATTTCTTAGGATTTGTAATTATAAATGCGAGACGAGAACTCCCGATTGCCTGTTTGCTATAAAATAATGAAAAATAGTAATTGAAAAAAAAAATCTATGGTTTCCAGAAAACCCATAGAAACAGTTATAGCTCAAAAGTTTGATATTCTTTTAAAATGTTATTAATTGCTTTGAATAGTGTTTTAAAATCCCTCTGCGTTAAAAAAAATCCAGGCTTCATTTGTTCAAGATAACACATTTATGGCTGATTTTGAAAATTTATGTTTTATTTTTTTTACTGTCTTATTATTACATATTTGGATTTATAACTAGGACTGAAATGTTCTTTTTATTTACGCTTAGGATCCTAAAAAAAAGGGATCCTAACTAAGCAGGATCTCAGAGTTATTTTAATTCATATTTTTTTGGGTAGGGTTGTCACTTCATAATTTAATAATATTTGAAGATTTTTTTTATAATTATGTTACTATATTATATATTATTTTTGTTGCACTAACCCGTGCTAGTTTTAAATAGGTTTTAAAAAAATATGTTACTATAGCCAACATAATTCATAATATAATCTGAATACGTAATATTGCTACTAATTTGCTTATTAAAACAAAATAACAAGCGTAAAAAAATATTTAGAATCCTACAACTCTGTGACGGTCCGTTTTCCGTCTCAGTACATTGTTTTGGCTTATGGCCCTACTTTCTTATCTCAACCTTTCTTCGTTCTTTCACATCGAAAACAACAGTTTACAACTTCTAGGCGAATATTATTATTTTATTTTAAAATTACTAATGCAAATGGCAGTTTTTTGATTGCTTTGTCCGTGACTTTGGCCGTTTTACGATCTGGCATATTTCTAAAGAAATTGTTTTGTTTTTAAATCTTTAGTTTAAAATCCAATGAAAGGTAATATGTGGTGCAGGGAAGGGTCCGCCCTCGTTAGGCTACTGCTAAAACCTTGCATCGACACATATTTCCTGGAGGAACGGGGGTGAGACACAAATATGTAAATACTTTGAATATTGCTGTGTCGCCCACAATAGATGCTAATCCTTCGACTTCTTCGTGTTTGGTCTATGATTCACTTAGTGACAGACAAAAACGAAGTGTGCAAAGAACTCCAATATTCCTTAGAAAGTGAACCACCTACAAAAGTTATTAAAGCTGTTTCGAGTGCATTAGAAGCAAAAGGACAAAAACTAAAACCCAATGCGTCAAAGGATTTGCAATATGTTATTTATTCTTGTCTTGAAAGTCCAACACGACCGACTAAAATAGCAACTTAACTTCGCGAAGACCCTTGTTCTTACTCTCCAGATGAAGCTTTAGCAGTATTTATAGACAGAAAATTTATAGTAGACGTATGTCTAACTTTTTGCAGAAAGATTTAAAATCAAGAGGTTTTCCAGCATTTCCTACATATAAAAAAGTGTTCGACGCTAAACAAAAATGTTATCCGGATAGTGCAATTCAAGTGACAGAAAGAGAAGCCTTTGTTCCATTAGCTAGTTTCCTTTCTCACACTCTTCAAAGGTTAATAAACTCATGCGACGAAATAATTGCAGCATATTGTGAACAAAAACACTTAGATACTATGGATTGTATTTTTGAGGGAAGTTGGGAGTTTGATGGCAGCTCGGGTCAATCATTTTATAAACAGAATTTTTTTGATAATCTTGAGCCTGAAAACAGTTTATTTGCCACTACATTCATCCCATTAAGGATTAAAACAAAAAAGACTTTGTACTTTGGTTAAACCCAACACCACAGTCATACAGGTTTTGCCGTCCGATTCATATCCAATATCGAAAAGAGACAAAAGACTTAATACTGAAAGAACAGAAGTGGATAGATGACCAAATTAAGGATTTAACTACATTAGAAGCAACAACATTTAACAAGAACAAAATAAGGGCAAAACCACAACTTTATTTGACATGCATTGATGGCAAAGTACTGAATACATTAACAGGGACCTCTTCTCAACTTAAGTGTCCATTTTGCAAAGCAACCTCAACGCAATTCAACAAGTTAGACATCATTTATTCTCAGCCAATTGATGTATCGGTTTTCAAATACGGAATAAGCCCTTTGCATGCATGGATTCGCGTGTTAGAATTCTTACTTCATTTGGGCTACAAACTTCCTGTAAAGAAATGGAGGGTAAGCAAAGGTTCACTGGAATCAAACAATGTTGAGGAAACAAAGAAACGTGTGCAAGAGAGAGTGCGAAAGGAATTGAAAGTGCTGGTTGATGTTGTGAGACCCAATGCTGGAACGACAAATGACGGCAACACAGCCCGAACAGTACTGTCTGATCAAAATCGTGCAGTGTTTGCAGACATATTAGGCCTTGGTCAGTGGTTGTTGGACGATCTTCACACGATTCTGGTCACCTTATCTTGTGGTCTACCTGTAGATGCTGATAAGTTTGGAGACTTTTGCAAAATCGTTGCATCTAAATACGTTTCAGAATATGGATGGTACCCAATGACAGTAACTATGCACAAAATTCTCATTCACGGCAAAGATATTATTAATAGCTCAGCTCTTCCAGTGGGTTTATTATCTGAGCAAGCCGGTGAAGCGCGAAATAAGTTCTGGCGTTACGACAGAGAACACCATAGCCGGAAATCCGACCGCGAAAAAACAATGTTGGACCTATTTCACAGGGCACTGGAATCGTCAGATCCAGAAATTTCCTACATTAGGCTACAGAATAGATTAAAAAAACTAAAATCTTTGCCTTTACCATCCAATGTAGTGAAGTTACTGAAACCGTGTGAAATTTCGGCAGAAGATGATTTTTTGGCAACAGAAAATGACACACATTTTGAAATTATTGAAGGACATACCAATAGCGACGATATAACAGAAATTCTTTCGTCCGATCAGGGTGAAGAACAATAATAGTAGGTAGGTACGTACAACAGAAAATAATAAACTAGGTAATTATGTTCGAAAAAATCTAAATTAGTATCACAGGATTGGCAAGTCAAATGAAAATGAGTGTTTTTTCAACTAACTACGTATGGGAAAACTGTATTAAATTAGTAGCTCAATCAAAAAAATTAATAAAAAGTAATCATTTTTTTTTTGTTTTTCGTTTCTTAAAAATATTTCACTACATCAAAGAAATATTTTTCTTTTTAAAGTGACCCCATTCACTTGCCTCAACCTCCAGTTAAAGTATTTAGTCACGAATAAAAAGTTACCATGTACAATAAATTCTGTACAGAAATATTGACAACCCTAAAACTATAATTACCATAGAAAACTTTAGAAGCCTATAAGTTTGAGATCCTTCATTATTTGGATCTGATTTTTTTTCAAGGATTCTAATTCATTTTATTAACAATTCTGTAAAAAAATAAAATCCAAATAATTGAAAATACGACCATAAAAAAAATTGAAAAAAAAACATTAATTGTAAATAAATCTCTCAAAACTCATTTAAAAAATAAAAAAATTAATTAGTATTGTGTGTTGTGAGATTGTTGTTGATTAGAAAAAACCAAGAAGACAATTTGTGAAATATTTCAAAAATTATGGGTGATTTACTATTTAATTATAAAAAAATAATAAAGTGTTTTTATTTGTCTTTAATGAGAAATAGGCGCATGTAAATTGTATTCATTAATTTATAAAATATTTCTGTATAAGATTTTAGAAAAAAAAGGCATGTCCGATTTTTTGGCGAAAAATTATACTGTGAGTCGTTATGATGTAGCGCGTTGGCATCGCTTCTGCAGCGCGTTGCAAATGCGACTAAAGCGCGTTCGTAGCGATGCTGTTGACAGCATCACTACAAAAAGTCGCCGTGGGCGAGCTCGGTTGCGTGTGAATACGGAGTCTACGGTAGAATCAGCAACCACATCAATGAAAAAAATGCCACACACAGATATCACAATATGGACCTCGCATCGCGATCTTTGAAAAAATATGACTACCGCTTACGAGTATGTTCGGCCAAGGTGTACAGCAATGGACTGAGCGCGCTCGTAGTGTTCTATACCGCTTTAGTCAATCGAAGTACGCAGCACTGACGAGACAGGCAGAGCAACTGGACGCCATTGTCAGTGATACTTCATAGAACAAAATGTTCATTTGTAAGCTAAACGTCAGTTCGTCAGCACGCGACATAAGACCGATGTTGATGAATGGATGATGCACGAAAACTTACCTAAAGTTGAGTTCTTCGCTCCAATGCTTGCCCGTTGCACAATCAGTTTCTTGTCGCCCAGCTGCATACCATTGAGTCCAGCAATAGCCTAATAACAAAGTAGTCACAATTGATCACCTTATTCTCGCTTTTAGAAGAATCAATCAAAGAAACTTAAATTACCTGGTCAGTCATTGAAATATCCACATATTCGGCGAATGCGTAACCCTTGCTGAGTCCAGTTGCAGAGTCCTTCACCAGATTGAACGCTCGCAGCTGACCAAATGACATTAGAAGTTCCTTGACCTGTGTCACACAACCAGCTGTTACTTCGAATTCGCTTCGCCTTACGCAATGATATGCATTGATATTTGAGTACATAGATAATTTGAATAGTTACTAATAATGGTGGCTCAGTGGTTCTAAAGAAATTGTAGTGTTCCCATAACGTTTGCTTGATAAAACACAGCAAAATATGAACTGTTCTCTGACCTGTGTCTAGCCGCGATAGATTCAGATGTGAATGGAGGAGACTTGCCTTGGACTGCCGACGTCTCATTCAAGTACAAGACGTATAGGTGAGAATGAGAGACAACAGTGACACGCGGGCCGCGAATGTGCCATATCTAAGCTAGGGAAGGGCAAAAAGCAAACTATATCAGTGATTTGTTTGTGCCAGCGGGCGTGAGGCGCACGGCCGCACTGCCTGCTATAGTAAACCTGAAATACCTGCAATGGCTGAAACAAAATTACGCGGCGTCGAGCGCAGGCCGTCCGTGGCCCTGTCAACTGTTGTATCTCGTCCCTGAAACTGTGGCGGCTGCAAGTGCTACCTATTTGGAATTATATCGCCTGTATCGGCACCAATGCATTGGTGAAATGAAGCTAAAAGAAACAATTTTAAGTCTCCATTTTCTTCCGGGCTAAACACGCTAAAAGAAAGGCTGATGAACAGTTTTATTAACCTGTAAATAACACTGTTTCAAGGAATTGCTGTTTTAACTAAAACACATTAATAGTTATTTATCTTGGAACCAGATTTGTTAATAATTCCTTATACATTATAGTTCGGCCTGAAATTAAATTATAATCCCTAAATGAGTGTAAGTTGTGAATGACTTAGGAACTGTATGAATGTGGCAAAATATTTTTTAAATAAAAGAATAACGCGCGGTCCCATTGCCATCACTCGCGCGATGATACGATGCGATTTCATCGTGCGATGAAACCGCTCGCGCGATAAGGAATTGGGTGTCCTGTTTTGGAGAGACGCAATCACACTCGAAATGGCTCTTATCAGAGATGCACAATTTTTGCTGTCGGGCAATATTTCTATAATCGTAAAAAGGAAACGTAAAGGACCACATAATATTACTCTATAAAACAGAAATAATATACTCTATAAAAAAGAAATCAGCGCTTGGTCGCGCGAGCGCCTTAGGACATTCAGTACTGATCAGAAAGTTTGATTGGACGATCGTCCGATCAATAAGATGCGTCAATGGTCGCGCGACGAATACTTGACAATTTGGTGGCATATTGCGCGATCTTCAATAGATATGAGTATGTTTGAACGCACGGTCGCATCATTTTCGTCGTAAGCACGCATCATCACGCGAGCGATGGCAATAGGACGGCGCCGTAGTATCATTACTGCTGTGCAGAAGAACCCTTGCCCAGCAGATGGACACTTGAGAGAATAGGTATGTAAAGCTCATCCCACTGCTGGCTTTACAATAATTAAAATAAAGGCACACATCAACTACAGGAGTCTTGTATCAAGACAAAGGTAGGAATTAAATTCATTTAGCTGCAATTTCAAGGAGACTTACCTGGTCCTCATTGAGGTAGTTTGGTAAACCACCAATGAATATTTTGTGAGGTGAATCAGGCACTACTGTGCTAATCACACCAGCTGGAAAAGAAGTTTATTTAATAAAATAGAGGATTTTGCCATTCCTACTGAAAAATTTATGTTATTGGAAATACTATATTAATGCCTATACCAACACTAGCATAGTCCTTAAGACAAATGGGGTAATCAGTCCACCTGCAGAACCCAAGTGTTCCGTGAAAAAGTCACCAGGGTTCTGTGATTTAATATTTAGGAGATAAATATTATAACTTTACTGAAAGATGATTCTGAGTATTCGGCTCCAAACATTACACATCAGCTCTAAGCCGCTAGTGCATCAAACAATAATAATAATAAACATTTGGTGTGGGTGTGACATGTTAGGTTACAGGTCACATCTCCCGCCGCACCACTGCCATTGCTAATTATAGATAGATAAATTATTTATTATTCCTAATTATAGATAGATAGATTATTTATCATGTGTCTTTGATTTGCAATATTTTTTTCTGTGAGGTTCCATAAAATAAAAAAATGTTAGCATTAAAAGTTTAGGAACCACTGCTGGTGTGGCCAACCTCATGTTATTGTTACTTAGCAGGACTTATACACACCTGGCACATTGATAGCAGGATTCTCAGTGCCTGGCATGGGCTGGTAGTCGTGAGGCCGTCGAATCTTCAAGCTCTGGCCTTTGAAGTTGATGCCATCAAAAGCCATAGCCTGTGTGGTCTCATCAATGGATCGGAACTCGAGGAAAGCAAAGTTCTTGTCCAAGTTGATTTGGCAAGCCAGCACAGGGTTGCCAGCGGCCTGCGCCAGGCCAGAGAGATGCATCTGTTGGTTGAAGAATTCCATGGTTTCTTCCTCTGTGACGCCGAACGGTATGTTGCCAACATACAATCTTCGCGCTTGTCTAGTGATGGTGGAGCCGACCACCGGGACGGCCGCTTGCGGCGTATCTGCGACGATGTTGGCCGGGATCTGGCCGGCAGCCTGCATGGCCTTATACTGCAACGGCGTGATGTGTTCAAAGCCCGGTGGCGGCACATCCCAGTACAGAGACGGCTTGCGTCTGCGCGACTTCTTAGTGCCACCAGGAGATCCACCTCTCGGCTCCCTGGATTTACTTCTCGCCTTCTTTTCACGGCGATCCCTTGATCGAGATCTTGTACGGCGTCTCTCTCCCCGCGACCGCGATCTGCGTCGACGTTCTGCTATAAGGATACATGTTTAATAGCAAACGAACAATAAAAATTGGAATTGGAATGTTCGATTTATTTACCTTTGTCTTCACCCATGTTTAGATAGAGATTTTGAGCAAAACTGATGTGAGTATAATCAGGAAATTCACAGAAGGGTCGAGGACCCAAGAAACAATTTTTCTGTCAAACAAAATGGCGTCGGTTGAGAGTGTTGCCAGACTTCCCTTCAATTTTCCCCCACTATCTGAACAAAATCTCCCTGAAAATAGCCATTGTCGAAAGAAAAACCCCTCACAAAGTATAAAAACAGAAAAATTAGTTAGTAGGTTCCTTTGTTTCAAATAAAACACAAACATCATTTTAAAAAAAAATGTATTCATTTCCGTCCTTAATTTTTTCTGAATTAAACCTCAACGTAACATTTGTGGGGTCGGAACAAAACACAAGCATGCTTTAGGAATTGTGTAACGAATTCTAAGAATTGCCTCTACAGTTTCAATTGACAACCTATTGCACAATTTATCTTAAATTGTATTTACGTCAGAAAAGGGTCTCAACAACTGAATTGGAAAATGGCAGGCATTTTCACATCAGCGAAAAGTAGATTATAATTTGTATGAATGAATGCTTTATATAGCACAAATTTTAATGTGTGTAATGGGGTAACCATTAAAATTATATGAAAAGCCCGTATGCGATTCTTTGTATGCAAATATTATCGTTCAATCGTGTGCTTCCTTATTTTGGAGATAAAAGATTAACCTCAATAAAACCCCAAACTCCATTTTTTCCCTCCAAAATTCCCCTTAAAGAACTTCTCCTTCCAAAATTCTTTCCTAAGCAAAAAAAAAAACCTAATTTGGAGGAAAAACCCCCATCTGGTAACACTGCAGTTGGTACCACACACACTATTAGTTTTTTTTTCACGGCTCTCATTCAAGAGACACGCACGACGTATATGTGTTCTGTGCGCACGACAGTATCCTCGTATCTCTTTATAGTCTGTGGACACGCGGCCTTTTGGCTAAGATCAAAGTGCTTTCAAGGTATGTGGAATGCCTGTGGTGGGTAGCGGAATGTAGCATGGTAGGATTGGTAGGGATACCGCCGTTTAGCCAAAGTATTTTTCGCCAAATTTTACTTCCCAATAAACTTATGGCATCAGTTTAATTTCCCAAATGAAGTTTTAGCAAGTTTTCATTTCGCATTTTATTCATTTGGTCAAATTATGATTTCGCATAATTTTACTGCGTCAAGTTTTATTAAGACAAACGTTTATTATGCTAACGTTTTATTTTGGCAAGTGTTATATAGCAAATAATTGTTTGATTAAATTTATATTTCGCATTTTGTTCATGTGGTTAAATACTATTAGGCATAAATACAAGTAATTTAAAAATTGAAGCTTAAGATACATTTATTTGTAGTATTATATTCTGATTTAAAAAAAACTTACGAAAGCAATTTGGTGTAAAAAGTGTGTTTAAAATTTGGTTGTTAGGTCAGTACACAAAAGCAAAAATAGGTTCGAAGTTCCAGGATGGAGCGGAGCGTAGCGACGCTCCATCCTGAAACTTCGGGTGTTAGTTCTTTTTTTTTATATAAAAGCAAAAAAAAATATTTCACTAAAAAACTTAGTTTTGAGTCAAACAAAAAAATTTTTGTTCTAGTTTACATTTCGCATTTTATTCATTTGGTCAAATTATACTTTTGACTGAATAATGCTTGGTAAAATGAATTTTGACCAAGTATTTATTTGGTAAACAATAACTTGCCATAATAACTTTTGCTAACTGTTTATTTGCTTTAAGTTGTTTTGAGAAATATTTTTTTGCCAAGTGATAATTTGCGGAAAATAGTTTGGGAAGTAATACTTTGGGAAACGATTTTTGGCAATACATTAGTAAACCATTTCCATGTCACGCCACCTCAAAATGTTTCAACTGTGTTGGTTCGTTCTGACTTACCTACAGACAGTGCGTTCACCCTAAGAAGGCCCCTGTCCAGTTTAATAATGTACTCTGTGCCCCAGTCATAGCGTGCAAACATGACGGTGGCAAGGTATGCGAAACATACATACCCCTTCAACGAACGAGACCTTATTAAGAGAGGCGATATTTACAGTTTGTTTGCACGGTTTCTTGGGCTGATGCGGGCAATTACGCTGTTTAGAGATGTGCTAAATAGATTATAAAATGTATTTAAATACAAAATGTCCTTTATTTTTAAATAAATAATTGTCCAAGCCAATTATTAATTTAAAACATAAAAGATTTTTAAAATTGATATGGTACTATAATATGTTAGGTTAGTTAATTACGTAATAACTTCAGATAGAAGGACCCTTTATTAGAGTTGAATAAATTAACTGACTTGGTAATGCACGGATCTCACACATTTTTGCGGTTTCTATTTATTATTATTGTAGGTTTATTTTTTTCTGAGTTGCGAGATTCGGTTTTTTTACAAGTTATGTTTTTAATGGGATACATATTTCCAAAATACTATAAAAAATACCTTTTAGTTTTACATTTTGTCTATTTTTTATTTTATTTCAATAAGTGATCAAAGCAAACTTAACAGATTTTAACAAAATAATTTGTTTAAATACACTGTCGCTCATCTTTCTTTTGTGCGGCGGTAATCATGCCAGCATAAGAAAAATGCCTTTCTACCGGTGCAGAGCTAGGCAGGCAGGTATTATATTTCAAGAAGACCATCTTTACTGTAGAGTATTTGTTTAATTATTGTATACCAATAAATTAATAATGGGCTATACTCGGGGTTTTTCTAAAAGATCGAATTTGAAACAAGGTGATCCGACAGAGAACCAAAGTCACCGACATAGCCCACCGAATCAGCATGCTGAAGTGGCAGTGGGCCGGCCATATCACCCGAAGAACTGATGACCGATGGGGTAGACGAGTTCTTGAGTGGAGATCGCGGATCGGTACACGTAGTATAGGACGTCCTCAGACTCGGTGGAGCGAAGATCTTCACAGGGCAGCTGGCAAGAGCTGGATGAGAGTAGCCGAGGACCGTGCTCAGTGGCGTGCAATAGGAGAGGTTTATGTCCAGCAGTGGACAAGCGTAAGCCGGTGATGATGAAATTCATATTTACATACAAAAACGTTGTCTGAGACACAGAATGCCTGGATAGGTAAACTTAACCGGCTATTGTATAACATGACCTTTGGTCATAGAGACCAAGTACTTTATTTTGATACGAATAACTTTATTCGAAATTTTATATTGACTAGGGACACAATGCATGTGCCCCTTTCTTCAAAGAGACAGATTGCCAAATTGTTGGCATTCAATATTTACGACCCAATTATTGTTAAGACAATAAAACAGGTACCTGTAGTCAATACAAAATGTAGAAAAAGTTCTACTAGTAAACCTCTGTATTTGGAGGCTTTAAAAAAACATAGCATAAATAAGTTAAGCTTGACTGCTGATTTAAACTGTCAGCGCAGACCACAGAAAAGCCCCCCCTAAAGAAATTAATTTTAGCTAACCAGAACATACAGGGTGGCTTTTCTGGAAAGTTACTAGAGTTAGAATTATTTTTAGAACAACATGAAGTTGACATACTTTGTGTCACAGAGCACTGGCTACTAGAGACTCAAATGAATTTTACCGTACATAACTATCAAATAGCCAGTTGCTACAATAGAAAGTCTTTACTGCATGGGGGATCTTTAATACTAGTAAAAGATAGTTTAAAATTTAAACAAAGGAAAGACATTTGTAGGCTTTCTGTTGAAAAAGTAATTGAGCTGTCATGTGTTGAATTGTCTAAACACATTGTAGTAAGCTTATACAGGCCCCCTACCAGCGATTACAGAATATTCGAATCGGTATTAGAGGTGTATTAAAAGTAGCTTCCAGTAGTAATAAGAAAGTTATAGGTGTGGTGATTTTAATATCGACCTGCTAGTAGATTCCCCTTTGACAACTAAATTACAAATTATTTTTAAATCATTCAATTTAGTCCATATTTTTTTAGAGCCCACCAGGATTACTGAAACTACTGCTACTTGTCTCGATAACGTCTATTGCGATTGCAATTTTTTTGATTACTCCACAGTGAATTGCTTAAAGTCAGATCACAGTGGTCAAATTGTAAATTTTGAAATAGATTCAGAAAAATCTGAGCAAGTTATTCTATGCAGGCCCATTACAAGTAAAAAACTAGAATAATTTAAATTACATCTTCAAAGTAGCTTAACTGCTCATAAAGGTAAAACCTTAAATGCTAACGCCCATTACGAAGACTTCTTTAGAGTCGTTTCAGTTAATTTTGAAAATGTTTTTAAATTAAGAGAATTACCTAGCAATGAAAATAAAGTAGGGTTTAGTGAATGGGCCACTGCGGGCATCCGAAAAAGTAGAAACACACTGTATGCATTGTATGAGAAAAAAACATACACATATGACCACAGTTTTATAGAGTATGTTAAACTATATTCTAAATTATTCAGGGCCGTCTGCCACAAAGCTAAATGCAAACATATAAAGAAACAAATCCTCCAGTCTTCAAATAAATCTAAAACAGTCTGGACTATTATAAATAGGGAAACTGGTAAATCCAAATCAGGAGATCGCGAATTTTCTCTAAAGATAGATGATAAAGTAATAACATCAAATGAGGACATTGCTGCGGCCTTTGAACAATTCTTTACAAATGTTCCAATTGAAACTACGGCTCCTTTAGATTCGTCTCCTGATCTTGCTGCAAGTTTATTAAAAGACAATGTCCCCTCGTGCGATTACGAGTTTTCGTTCGACTTCATTAATCCCCATAGCGTAATTAAAGCGTTTAAACTATTACATCTTAAAAAAACGGAAGATTTGTGGGGAATGTCAGTAATCATAGTTAGTTCAGTAATAGATGTCCTCGCTTCTCATTTAGCAAAAATTTTTAACAAATGTGTAGGTGAGGGTACATTCCCTGACCTAATGAAATACAGTAGGCTCGTTCCGTTGTTTAAAAGTGGCGATAAACATGATCCCACAAATTTCAGACCAGTCTCGATCCTACCCGTATTGAGCAAAATATTCGAAAAGATTGTTTTAGTTCAACTACTTACGCATTTTAATAATTATCAACTTCTCCATAACCAGCAGTTCGGCTTCACGCAGGGACGGTCGACGACGGACGCTGGTGTCTTGCTAGTTAAACATATTTATAGTGCATGGGATGATCGTAGGGATGCTATAGGTGTTTTTTGTGACTTGTCAAAGGCATTTGATTGCGTGGACCACGAGACACTTTTGCTAAAACTAGAGCATTACGGAGTAAAGGGGAAAAGGTTTAGAACTGATGAGATCTTATCTAAAAGGAAGGGTTCAAAAAGCGGACATAAATCGTATAAAATCCACAGGTTCACAAATAAAAATGGGAGTACCACAGATCAATTTTGGGGCCGTTCCTTTTCCTTGTATACGTAAATGATTTGCCGTTTATGGTACAAAACATGTCCGAGATAGTATTATTTGCAGATGACAAGTCACTTATTTTTAAAATGAAGAGACAAGAAAATAATCTTGACGATGCAAATTATGCTCTCTCGCGTGTGTTGGATTGGTTCACGGCAAATAATCTGCTTCTAAATTCCAAAAAGACAAAATGTATAAAGTTTACCTTACCAAACGTAAGATTAGTTGAAAACAACATTGTACTCGGAAAAGAAAAACTAGAATTTGTAGAAGATACCGTTTTTCTAGACATCACAATCGATTCAAAATTGCAATGGGGTCCTCATATTGTAAAACTAGCACACAGGCTTAATTCTGCAGCATATGCAGTCAAAAGAATTAGAGAGCTCACTGACGTTGCAACTGCTAGGCTTGTTTATTTTAGTTACTTCCATAGTATTATGTCCTACGGCATACTACTGTGGTGTCGGGCAGCAGACATTGAGACGATCTTCATCTTACAGAAGAGAGCCATCCGATTTATTTACAAGTTAGGTAGTAGGGATTCGCTAAGAGATTTCTTCAAAGAAACCAACATCTTAACAGTTGCATGTCAATACATTTATGAAAATATTATGTACGTTAGAAAAAATATCAAAGACTTCGAAAGTGTTGGTGGCCACCATAATGTTAATACTAGAAATAAACATAAATTGTCATTTCCACTATTTAGACTTGCAAAAGTTAACACATCCTTTATGGGGCACTGTATAAGGTTCTACAACAAAATTCCTCAAGATATATTAGTTACCTCCAACGCGATTTAAAAAATGTGTTAAGCACATTCTGTGCAAAAAGGCTTACTATAACATCAAGGATTATTTAGAATATAAAGATGTTTGGCATTAAACAGTAGATTAATATTATTTAAATGACTAATATTTTAAGTTGAAAACTCTGTTAATTAAGTTAAAACGTGTTTTGAAAAGAATAAATGTGGAGTTTCTTTGTTAGCTTCTTCTCCACATAATCCATTAATTGTGAAACTAACAACTTTGACGTTCATTAAGTAAACATTCTGTTTTTACAATGAATAAAAATATTTGAATTGAATTGAATTGAATATTGATGCTAATAATAAATCAAGTTGTTTCGTTTCATTTTGTTCCTGTGGTAACCCTGGTAAATTTGAAGTCTTTAGGCGCGAGTCACACCGACGCGGGACGGTAATATGTAGGTATAGAGTTACAGGCCAAGAGCGACCGCAGAGCAAGGACTGTGGTCTGTGACTCTATTATACATCTTACCGCGCTTTCGCCCCACGTCTCATCTGTGTGACTCGCGCCTTATCGGTGGTGTACGCTTAGGGACTCTCTAGGTAGGTAGGTAAGACTTGAAGGAGAAGCAGCAGAAATAACCGCGCTGTAAAATTGATCATTGCTTTAGTTGGGAAGTTAAATGTACTATTTGGTTAGGACTAGGATGTTCTGCATTCCACATAGAGTTTATATTATGCCCGGATCTGCAAACGTCCAAATATATGACATTTACTGCAGTAGTATTTACATGGACATTTATAGGTATGGACCGGTTTACTAATGTTTTGCCAAAAATCGTTTCCCAAAGTATTACTTCCCAAACTATTTTCCGCAAATTATAACTTGGCAAAAAAACATTTCTCAAAACAACTTAAAGCAAATAAACAGTTAGCAAAAGTTATTATGGCAAGTTATTGTTTACCAAATAAATACTTGGTCAAAATTCACTTTACCAAGCATTATTCAGTCAAAAGTATAATTTGACCAAATGAATAAAATGCGAAATGTAAACTAGAACAAAAATTTTTTTGTTTGACTCAAAACTAAGTTTTTTAGTGAAATATTTTTTTTCGCTTTTATATAAAAAAAAAAGAACTAACACACGAAGTTTCAGGATGGAGCATCGCTGCGCTCCGCTCCATCCTGGAACTTCGAACCTATTTTTTAATCAAACAATTATTTGCTATATAACACTTGCCAAAATAAAACGTTAGCATAATAAACGTTTGTCTTAATAAAACTTGACGCAGTAAAATTATGCGAAATGATAATTTGACCAAATGAATAAAATGCGAAATGAAAACTTGCTAAAGTTTCATTTGGGAAATGAAACTGATGCCATAAGTTTATTGGGAAGTAAAATTTGGCGAAAAATACTTTGGCTAAACGGCGGTATCCCGTATGGACCGCCACCGCCAGTGTTGGTGTGTTTCATTCATTCTTTAACGTTAGCTGATTTTCAATAATTAACCGCAGGCCTTCTATCAGAGAGAGTATTAGTAGGCTTAAAAATCGTTTGTGCCCAAAAGCGCTACGGTACATAAAAACCTCAGTTATTCGGGTTACCCCACCATGTTTTCCTTTACGGCTAGCGAGAAGTATTGCTACTACGAATTCAAAAAATGTAAGTACCTACTTAAATTAGAAAACAAAGTTATTGGTATTCTATTAGCATTATTTTCTGTGCAGGGCGCGTCGAGTCCTATTTAGAACATTTTGTAATGTGAAAATGATCTTTCTGTTTTGTCTGTTCAAAAGTATGTACGTGAAGTGAAGTTCTGCGAGTCGGCTTACAGCCGTTTAGCCATTTTTCGTTCAACGACCGCTTGTAGCTATCTAGACACTTCCAAAAATAACATTGCCGATAGTTGCTGTCACTTTGTTCGTGCTGCTGTCACTGTCACAGTGTCACTCACTTTCACAGATTAAAAAGAAGTCTCGTGGTTGTGTGTTTGGCTTCGGTCGAGTCGGGCTCGCTCGCGGCAGGCAGCTATCTTTTCTATGTCGATCCAAATAAGTGAAAGTTTATAACGAAATCATGTTTCTCTAATGTATTACGAAACCTGATGGCATCAAAGAATCTATACCGCTCGTACACTAAACTTAATTTGTATGGTACGTATAATTTAATTCAGACCTTAATTTTCAATTACATTTTGTTTCGTAAATGTCGTGTCTTTATTATGATCGTTTCTCACAGGAACAGTTGAAAGAAAACAGTGCGATGAAAAGGAGAAACGTTTCCGCAGCTGATGAGCCAAGCGCCGACGGCTTAATCAAAGATGTGACCAATAAGAAAACTGAGGTTACAACATCCAATTCAGGAGTGATTGGTTTGATTTTCTTGTCGCTCCTGCTGGATCTGCTAGCCTTTACGATGATACTGCCGCTGCTGCCGTCCTTGCTTGATTACTACGACAAGGAGGAAGGAAAAGGGAACAGTCTCTATGCCAGTTTACTCCATGCTGTGCAAGGCTTCCAAAGATTGACGGGTGCTCCTGATCGCTTCGCCTCAGTCCTGTTTGGTGGCGCGCTGGGTTCCATGTACAGTTTCCTCCAGTTCCTCACAAGTCCAATAGTTGGGAGTTTATCTGATGCATATGGGAGAAAACCGATGCTCATTATTTGTTTGGTAAGTAATTTTTATTACTTTAGTAATTTCAATGCCCATGAAAAGGTCTATAAATGCTCATTATTTGTTGGGTAAGTAATTTATTTTACTTTAGTCACTTGTATGTCCTAGAACAGGTATGTAGATGCTTCAAACTTGGTAGTATGTTCAATATCTATTATCTGGATCCTGTTATCTTGGATTGCACAAGATATCCGTGCATGGCGTGAAGATCTTGATAACTCGACTTACATGTTATTTTTTATCGTTGCAATGGTTTCCTACGGCATTGGTTTTATAGGAAAAAAATTGACAACTCGATATCTACATTACTTTTCGAGATGTTGCCTGTGACAATATATGAATATATCCATAATTTGCGTATTTTATTGAATACAACGAGATATCTACTCGATGAGTCACAAAAAAATATATCATCATCAGCCATTTGACGCCCACTGCAGGACATAAGGCCTCCATCATGGTTTTTAACCATGAAGGGTTTTGCCGTAATCGCCACGCTTGGCAGGCGGGTTGGCGATCGCAGTATGTGGTTGGAATCTCAGGAAGACGCTGCTGTCCGTCTTCTGGTAATAAATTTATTTCCTTAGTCGCCTTGTACAACATCCATGGAAGGAAATGGAGTGACGCTATTCTTAATCCGGCGCCACACGGGACGACTAATGCGCTATTACGATAAAACAGGAATATATAGTTTTATCTACATAATTATATTCAACTACCGATAAAACGAACGTAACTTTATATGTCAATTTATACTTTAACACTCTAACTTTAGCAATTAATATATCATTTTTCACTGCTCGAAATTATGCATTTTGATGCCCAAATTTAGGACCCAAAACACGCTATTGTTGTTCAAGTTAAGATGCATTACAGTAAATAGACTCAAAATTGGGTTTTGAATCTATTTACCTTTAGGTACCTTTAAGTAAATAGACTCAAAATCCAATTTTGAATCACTCATTTACTAAGAAGTCGGACTTCTCTTTCACTCTTGAGGATTCATCCTATATCTATTTTCCTCCAACCCAAGCAATAAGTTTTAGAACCGAGTTTGGAACTACTTACTGAACTACCAAACTCTTTGCTGCAAAACTTTTAAGTACCTAATTGTCAAACATTTGAAATTGGAACGCAAGTTTTTTTTTCTATGCAAAAAATCAATAACATTGGCGCGCTTTTTTGTCTATTTTCACTTATATTCTCGGAAAAATGTCGGAATGATAGTGTCTTCTTAACACCAGAATATATAAAAAAACCAGGCAACACAAGCAATTCAAAACCTCCTGCCAGAAGAAAATTACAATTGAGTGGTATGTAAGTGTTATCTTTTATTTCATTCCTCTCCAATGGTAGGGAAAAGCAGAGTGGTCTACACGGGCGCAAATAATTTTTGGTCTCGGTAGTGTTAAATCCCTTGCTCCTTCAGCGATTCTTAGTTATTCTATTTCTATTCTGTTTGAATTCAATTTGAACATCAAGATCACAAACTGTGTTCCTTCAGATCCTGATCTCGACGTGGATAATCCAGATATGGAAGATTGATGTGTATGAGAATTAATGGACAGCCAATTACATAAATTCCACACATGTTTCAAATGATAATGTCGCATGCAATTTTTTCTTGAGTTACATGAGAACAGAATTTTTCATTTTCTCTTATAACTTGGTAGTACAAACAATGCACTTGCATTCCCGAATGATTAAAATTTCATTATAAACATTTTTATTACATTTTTTTAGTAACAACGATAAATGTGTATTACTGATCCCCAACTCTATGGTGTATAAGTTGATAAGTCAATTATTATGAATAATAAGATAATAAGTAAGAAAAGCATAAATACATTTGAAAAAACATCTAAAATTACTCATAAAGCAATTTAGACATTTCAATTACACTCGCTAACGGTGAAGGAAAACATCGTGAGGAAACCTGGGTGTCTGAGCTATTCACATGCCTCAGCGTTTGAAATCGCCAATCCGCGTGGTGATTAAGCCCATACTCTCTCTCTGAGAGAAGGCCTGTGCCCTACTTTGGGACGTATATAGGCTGCTTATGAATTACACTGAAAAACTAATTTTTAGGAATTCAATTAAGCAATGTTTTCAGTGGTTTGAGCACTAATGTATGGGGAATAAGTTGATAAGTCTCTAGGTAGGATGGTGATAAGTCTAATATCTTTAAAAAATTAGAAAGATCACATAAAACCATCCATTAATCAAGCTATAAAGATGAGTTCAAGATGAAAACGGATTTTGGAGAAAATTTCAAACTTTAAAATAGCTGCCCTGTAAAATTGCCATTTTGGACTTATAAAGTTCTTCACGCCATGCACGGATATTATCTTGTTGATAAGGTGTGGTTAAATTACACTATATTCAATTTTATTTTATTGATCTTCTGATCTGGATTTCTTTGAATAATTCTGTTAATTCTATTTTTATTCTGTCATATTTATTTATCAGTTAATTTACCCAATAATTGGATATGAATTACTGACAAAATCACGATTCCTATAAACACAGTCCAAAAAACGCCAACTTAAACTATATTGAAAGAGTGTTTTAAGGATAATTCCTTTTAAGTTTTTATAATGTAGACTCAGTAATTCATTTCTAGTAGGTAATTTATATTAGTTTTTCATTGCAAACACCTGCTTAAATATTGTACCTAGTCAGCATAGACAAGATACACTACCTGCCAGTCTACCAGCTATTCAAAGTTTCCTTTGTATGTTCAAGTGAAACTTTATGTAAAGTAAAATATCGTACACACACCATATGAAGGCCAAACTGGTTTCCTTTCATTATCTAAGTGAAACCTTTGTTTTAACTTGTTTGGTGGGGAGTAAAGAATTTTTATATTTATATACTTATATTGTACTCTCTTATCAAAGTTGTTATTTCTGCATAATATTACTACTATATGCTACTATGCAGAAAAAGTAATGAATTTCCCTCAATTTAAATAATGTCACTCGTTTTTTGTGCTTAGTGCTAGTATTTTATTTTCTCACCATATGGAATGCATACTATGTTTATTAATAAATTTCAATTTCATTTTATGTGAATAAAAATTGTAGTACAAGTGTAATTTATCCAATAATGCATAGCAAATTCATAATTTAAAATTAATATTTAGTGTACTTAAATAATAATAATATGTATTAGGTAAATTAAATAATTAAAATCTTTTTCACCTCACTAGCTCGTAAAAGCTTTGATTATCATTCGAAATCTGCGTGGAAAATCGCACTTTATCCGCTAGCGTGGAAAGTGTTTAAAATTCGAATATTTTTATTCAATAAGGGTTTCGTACAATAAATTACATATATATAGAACCTCATTGGTTTCGTAATAGTTTATATTCTCTGCAGCCAGTCCATTGATGATTGAAATGCAAATACTTATTTCATGTCATGCGCCAGCCTCATTTAAAGAATCGCACTGGCCGGCAAGAAAATTTGATTTAAAAAAAAACTTTAAAATTTTCTTCTCTTTATTGAATTCACTTTACTTCCATTATTTTGGTTTGTTTTTTGATAAAATAGAAAGAAATCATAAAATATGAGCGAAGCTAGCAGCGACGAAGATATAAATTAACAGTAATTTAATATTTATTAAAACTGTTTTTCTTGCACCTAACATTTTCCTCGCTTTAGTGAGGTGAAAAGTTGTGTGTTGCGCTCGGCAGCAAAGTTATTTAGCGTCTCGTACCTTTGAAACCCTCGCTACGCTCAGGATTCTATATTTGAACCACTCGCTTCGCTCGTGGCTCAATCCTAGAATCCTTCGCTTGCTCAGGTTTCAATACAAGGTACTCGCGCCAAAAATTAACTTTGCAGCCTTGCATAAGAAATAACTATTCTTAATCAATAAGTCACTGCTAACTCCTTAAATAATAAATCAGTAAAATTATAACTATGGCACATATTAAAATCTATCCACAATTTTCATACTATGCGTTCAAATTATAAGGACACATAATAATTAGATATTATTATGTAGTAGGTAAGAGAATAAAAACATCTCGTTCCCAGACAGGTATAGCACTCTCCCACGCCTTGTGGAGCTGCGCGAGTACGTTCAGTCTCTTCGTGGTAGCGCGGTTCATCGGCGGCCTAAGCAAGGCCAACGTGAGTCTAAGCATGGCCATCGTCACCGACGCCTCTGATGAGAAGACCAGGCCGAGAGGGATGGTGAGTGTCACAATCGTGTTTTATGGACCCATCGAACTTATCCATTTAGCGTGTCATAAAACTACAATTCGTAGTTATAAAACTACAATTCGTAGTTATAAAACTACAATTCGTCGATATAAAACTACAATTCGTAGGTTTATTATGACAGTTCGATGTACATTGCGTAGCAGTCTTCCTACTTGTTAATCTGTGGGCTAATCGACTTTGCAATGTACTAGCAAATTTTTTTATTTCTTTTTATTTGTATCATCACTTAACATCTATCGTTACAGGTGTAGTACTTAATACGATAGAGTTAGATAAAATTAGTAAACTTGAACAAAAAGAAATAACACTTAATATTACACATATCGTCTTTGCCCTGCAGTGGGATACCCATATTATGGAGACTACATAAAAATTACACATTTATGTACATTATAAGATAGTCCTTAACTTAAAATCCGAATTATGGCCCTCTTGAAATCGCTCAGACTAGAGTAAAATATGTCTACATGGTCGGCCACCATGTTGAGCAAGCACAGCGGACGCGTGAGAGGCGCCCGCTGCAGCAGTCATAGTTGTAGTTAACAATGAATTGTACTTATATGAAACAGGCCCGTGGTGGTCCCTGGAATATGTGATGTGGTCGGCAAGGATATACTGAAATTTTTTTTAATAATGACGCACTAAAATGTTACATTTTCGCAAATAGTGTGTTGTTTTATATAGACCAACCATTGCCGCCAAACCATGATATGACAAAAAAAAATATTCAGACGGTCCCTCATCACTAAAAGGTTAAGAACCACTGATTTAGTACTGATTTTGTCATGATTGAGACAAGACCAATCACAATGGAACAAGGTTCCGCGCTCTAACTTTGCACTGGAGTCCTGCGTAAACGAGCTAAACAGCATGAAATCGAGCTTGACTAGAGGCTTCATGCTTTACCGATGTAAGAATCTCGAAGACAACATCGGGGTTTGGTAAGCAGCTATCTACCTACATCTATCGGTGGATTCAGACCGAAACAGTTAATAGATCTTAATCATTTAATAGATCGCGTAAATATATAAAAATGCTGAAAGCAGCGTTCTTACGGCACGGAGCGTAAGTATAAACCAGCGCTAAGCCTATTCTCAGACCTACCAAATATACACAATTTAATAGATCGCGTAAATATATAAAAATGCTGAAAGCAGCGTTCTTACGGCACGGAGCGTAAGTATAAACCAGCGCTAAGCCTATTCTCAGACCTACCAAATATACACAAAAAAATATCATAACAATTGGTGAACCCGTTTCTTTTTATTATTATTGACAGATTTTATATACTATTAGAATTAAGGTTTTTATCGCGTGGTCTAGAATATTTGTGATTCTCTTCATATACATATGCATTGTCTCTTTCCAGGCTCTCATCGGCCTAGCCTTCTCTGTGGGCTTCATAGTGGGTCCCTTAGCCGGAGCGTGGTTTTCCAAGAATGCGGACCCGTCGTCCGGGCTTTGGGGCGAGCGGCCCGCGCTATACGCGCTCAGCCTATCGCTGGCCAACATCGCACTCGTCGGATTCTGTGTGCCGGAGACCTTACCTAAGGTTTGTAATCAGAAATCAAACATTTAAAGAATTTACATTCTGTTTGCTGAATGACCATATACACTACTGACTAGGAATAGGTAGGTGAAAAATCGAACCGCAAGGGGTGAAACCTCAAAAAAATAACGGGTGTGTGTACTTTGAGACTTTTCTGAGCAGCGAAAGAATAAGTAATTTCTGGGACAATTCAGCCTACTTGCTTACTACATACTGCTTGCTTATATAAAGAAAGAATGAAGAGGAGCTCCATGCTATAGCAAAATAACAATGCAGTTTCGTTTCTTCTACAGAAAAGCCGCACCCCACTCGCGTTCTCTCTCTCCAAAACGAAGGACTACGTCTCACCGTGGCATCTGCTAAAGTTCACCGCTGTGAAGAACCTGTCAGCGCAGCAGAACAAGACGCTCACCCGACTGGGCCTCATCTACTGGCTGTATCTTTTCGTGTACTCGGGCCTCGAGTTCACGATCACGTTTCTCACACACCACGTGTTCAACTATACGGCCATGCAGCAGGGGAAGATGTTTTTGGTCATAGGTGGGTGGTCCCTAGAAATAGTCCGTTTCTACCAACAAACCCTAATGTCCTTTTAACTATTTCATTAGTCGCCTTGCCGTTTACGGCCCACAGCCAAAGATTGTACACTGCTGGGCCTCACCTTCTCTTTTCCACAGCCCTTAGTCGCCACGCACCATCCAGCAAGAATGTATGAAGGTCGCCTTGTTTGTGGGGCGCTTAAAACGTTCCTGTCATCAGCCAATGTTCGTTACCTGCTGGATATAGGCCTCCCCCAGGGCAGGCCACAAAGGTGTACTGGCCTAAGGGGGTTACGCCCGTAATTAGGCAGGCGGGTTGGTGATAGCAGTAGAGGATTACTCCAGTACACGACCAGGTGTTACTATTTACCAACTGGATTTCTCTTAAACGCTTCTTACAATACCCAACGGATCATTCTGGGTGGTCATATTCTTACACCGCGAATCATGGATGTCCTATTCTACTCATAACTTAACCAATCGTCCGATTTTAACAAACAAGATCTCAATCGATTCATTGTAATTGTGCAGGTGACATAGGCTATAAACCAGTATAGGTCTGGCAAAAACAAATTCACCATCGTGACGCATTTTGAGGTACCTAGGTTGGTCCCGCCTGCTTAGTAGTTAATGTTCAGTGATCGGAATTTTTGTTATTTTTTTATTTTTGAGCGTCACTTGGGAACACATCGTTCAAGAGTCCGCACTGTAAGGCGTAACAGCACCCTAACTCCTGCTCTAAATTACAACCTAGGAGTTGGGAAGTGCTCATAACCAGTGTTGTTGACTACTTGGTGGTAACCGACATGTTGGCTGAGCTCTCTCCAATATCCAAAATGGTTAGACGCAGTGTAAAAATTGTTAAATGTCTGTTATAATTATTTTGATTCATTATTGTGTGTTTTGGTAATAAATATAATCTATTCTATTCATTGAAACACCTTCGTCTCACACAGGTGTAGTAATGGCGTTGTTACAAGAGGGCGTGGTGCTCCGCCCCCTCCATAATAATATATATACCCATTTATAAAACCTAAAGTGTAGAACAGAATCAAGAACTTGCTGGAGGCCACAGACGCTGGAGTGCGCGTGGCCGAGTTCTGGGCCAATAAAATCTAATTGGTTTTGTTACCGACACGATAAGAAGAAGAAGAAGAGTAAAAAAAGTAGCACTTGTGTAATAATAGATTTCCGCCAAAAATCGCAATAGAGGTTTACTCTAGTACACGACAGGCGCTGCTGTCCACCTCCTGGATTTTCCATGCATGAGTCAGCGTGATCACATTCTTATACCGGGAACCGCACGGGGACAGTACGTCCAAGGGTCCGCACACTGAACCACCGTCCTGTCACACAGGTGTAGTAATGGCGCTGCTGCAAGGGGGCGCGGCGCGTCGTCTCAGCGCGCGCGGGGCGGAGCGCGCGGCCAAGATGGCGCTCCTGCTGACTCCGTTCTCGTTTCTGAGCGTCGCGTTCGCGGCCGCCGCGTCTCCGCCTCTGCTGCCGCCGGTCGCGTGGCTGTGGATCGGACTCGTGCTGTTTGCGCTGTGTAAGTTTAAGTTTTAGAACTTTCGTCTAACTTACATTGCAGTGACATTGCTTTTTCTTTTTCCTTCGAAAGGGTTTTCGCATTCACGAAGATCGTGAAGTATAAATTTACTCTAATAATAAATAACTTGTTAGACTTAGTTTTTTCATTGATTTCTAAACGTTTTATTTTAAGGGTGTAGATGCGTAAAACCATTGTTTTACGTTACATACATTATAAGGCGTTCCGTGCAAGTTGTGATGTCATAGTTTGAGTCCGATTTGTGTGGCGCGTTTTTGTACCACGTGACTATATTGAATTTGGGACAGGTTATAATATTATGAAAAGTATTAGTCGTAGAGAAAAACAATTATCACATTTATTTATCTTTTAACATGGCCTCTCCTATTGTATTAAAACATTTTTTAAGCTAGTTCTCTATTGAGTTATGGACCCTTAAGGCTGCTGTTACGTAAGGCATTCGGTCTCGCTCGCACATAAATTTTTTGCGATGTATACTTTTCATAAAATTGCTAGCTAATAAAATTACGGACATTAGGTACACAGCAGCCTTAACTCTTAGCAAGCCCAAACTATTATACTACTTTGAAATAAAGCCTAAAATCAATTAAAAATTTATGCTTGCCGTTTCGTTCCTTCTGAATGAACTTGGCCTTATAACCAGTGATCGGAGTAGGTATATTGGTTTTTCGTACTTGCATCATGATATCGTAACATGGACATGCCATTTTTCTCAATGTCTTAAACGTCATCGCCATTGTCATCATTACCATCTGTTTTTTTGTAAATGGTAATGATGAAATGTAAACGATAATTATGTAATGTGTGTTTTATGAGCAATAAGCGTATATCTAAAACTATGATATACCTACAATTATTGCAATTTTTTTATTATATTATTATCGTCGACTACCACGAGTTGAACAAAATTTCACTAAATGAAAATATCAGATTTAGACAGAATTTATATAAGTAAAACACACATCTCATCATTACCATTTGCTGCAAAAGTTGTAAAACACAAACTCTAAATAAATAGATAACTCTATGGTACACCAGTAATTTACAGAGATAGGGATAGATACGATCGGCGTTCTTATCGCTTGAAGCGATCTTTTTCAGACAACCTTTGGATGGACGGGACTGAAAGATGATGAGAGTTTGTAGGTGTACATTTGGCTTGATTTGATTTGATTCAATTTCATTTGATTTATTTTGATTTTCTTTAATTGGATTTGATTTGATGTGATTTAATCTGACTTAATTTAGTTTGATTTGATTTAATTTAGTTGAATTGATATGATTTGGTTTGAATCGATTCGATTTGATTTAATGTGTACATACGAATATTATTACTAACATAGCATAAGTCACGATTGTTACTAATACTATATGGGCATTGCCTGAAATAAATGAATACAATACAATACAATAAGACAGAATACATTTATCTCTAATTAAGACTTCTCAGATATTGCGCATGCATTGCAAATGCATGCAAATGCAATGCAAATCGTGACTTATGCTATGTTAGTAATAATATTCGTATAATAATCAAAATAAATCAAATGAAATTGAATCAAATCAAATCAAGCCAAATGTACACCTACAAACTCTCATCATCTTTCAGTCCCGTCCATCCAAAGGTTGTCTGAAAAAGATCGCTTCAAGCGATAAGAACGCCGATCGTATCTATCCCTATCTCTGTAAATTACTGGTGTACCATAGAGTTATCTATTTATTTAGAGTTTGTGTTTTACAACTTTTGCAGCAAATGGTAATGATGAGATGTGTGTTTTACTTATATAAATTCTGTCTAAATCTGATATTTTCATTTAGTGAAATTTTGTTCAACTCGTGGTAGTCGACGATAATAATATAATAAAAAAATTGCAATAATTGTAGGTATATCATAGTTTTAGATATACGCTTATTGCTCATAAAACACACATTACATAATTATCGTTTACATTTCATCATTACCATTTACAAAAAAACAGATGGTAATGATGACAATGGCGATGACGTTTAAGACATTGAGAAAAATGGCATGTCCATGTTACGATATCATGATGCAAGTACGAAAAACCAATATACCTACTCCGATCACTGCTTATAACCGACTGTGGCGGAGCACAAAACGATGGTATCATCAAAACTTAGGTTAGCTGGTAGATAATGCTAAGTAGCATTAAGCTCGCCTATGTGCAAAACTTTCTGTTTTATATGCAATAAAGGATTTAATAATAATAATAATAATGTATGTTGGCGCATATGTATGTCCGATTCCATGTTCCCTTCAAACGCCAGATTTTGAAAAATAATATCTCAATCCCGGAACTGCGGTGTCAGGTACTTCACGACAGGGGGGTGGAAATAGTAGATTGTTTACCTAGGGAGCTAACAACTAGTTTTAGGGCGAGAGTGTTTCTCAAAGCGGCGGAGCGAAGGATTCCAGAGTAGAGAAGCCCGAGCGTAGTGATTGAAACTTTTGCTAGAAATATTCACATTCCATTTTCAAATCACTTTTCATCCCTAGGGCTCAAAGAGCTATTGCTAGAGCTCCCTGTTTACGAGGACT
The DNA here is from genome assembly GCA_963969515.1 of Yponomeuta evonymella. NCBI lineage: Eukaryota > Metazoa > Arthropoda > Insecta > Lepidoptera > Yponomeutidae > Yponomeuta > Yponomeuta evonymella. The sequence goes on from OZ018354.1 coordinate 7,274,432, forward strand.
GAATAGCTCTGTTTGAATAGATGTGATGAAAAACTTATTTGATTACCCCCTTCCTTCAATCGACGGCCCCTAAGATGAGATATATAGGTCAATCAAATTGTAAAAATATTTTATTTGTTACTTACTAGTTGACCCGCCTTGAACTTCATATCACCATTTTTTTTGTTCTCACCGCTTTAACATTCCCTGGACCTGCACAAATATAGAAAAAAAAATAGCCAAATCGGTTCAGCCATTTTCGGGTTGTAGCTAGAGTAACGAACAGCAGTTAATTTTTAAATAAAAGACGAATAATAGACGATCACCGTTGGGGGAGCATTGCCCTTGATTGGTCCGATTTTTGATTGCGTTCCGATTTGACAGCTATAGAGGTACCTATACTAACTCTACGAATAAAAAAACCATAGAAGTATTTCTTCCTACAAAATTCACACTCAAAAACGGCCCTTGTACTCGCGATTAGATTACCAATGAAATGAGCGCAAGATGTAGATAGGCAGCCTATATATACGTCTCACTGTAGGGCATGGGCCTTCTCTCAGGTATGGGCTTAATCACCACGCGTGCCTACCGCGGATCGGCGATTTCAAGCGCCTATGTGAGTAGCTCAGACACTCAGGTTTCCTCACGATGTTTCCCTTCACTGTTAGCGAGTGGTATTGCTACTATAACCACAGAGGAAAAAAGGAAACATAACTTAGAAAACGAAGTCATAGGTACAGGCCCGCACTGGGCATCTGACTTGGGTCTCTCGCTTCCGAGTCCAGTGTTCTACCCACTAGGCTACCACGGCTCTTACAAAAACGCCAAATCAATGACGTCATTGATGTATAACCCGTCGAAATATCTAGGTACCTGGCAAGGTGGCGGTTTGACGGTGGAAGGCGCATAGATATTTTGCTGGGTAATACTGAACTCGCTTCGATTGGTATTGAACGGGGGGTAATTTTTTTGCGCCGGTTAGACATCTATGTTTTAACTATCACTGATCAAAATTAACTGTTTTACTTTCGTCTCAGCCACAGCATTCGCCGTGTCGTGCATGACGTCAATGGCGGCGGGACAGGCGCCGGAGGAGGCGCGAGGGGCGGTGCTAGGCTGCCTTCGCTCACTGGGGGCCCTGGCGCGCGCTGGGGGGCCCCTTCTTGCGTCCGCAAGTGAGTCCCACTATAGCAGCACTATGGGATACTGGAAAAGGCTCTAACCTGCCTGCGCTCGTTGGGGATGCCTTTCTTGCATCCTCAGATAAGTCTTCTGCGTTGCCTTCGCTCGCTGGGGGCCCTGGCGCGCGCTGCAGGGGGCTCCTTGCGTCAGCAGGTGAGCCCAACACTATAGTAACGCTGCAGGACACTGGGGAAGGCCCTGGACAACCTGCGCTCGCTGGGGGCTCAGGCGCTCTCTTCTCCTTGCGTTCGCAGGTGAGTCCAACACTATAGTAACGCTGTAGGACACTGGGAAAAGCTCTGGCTGCCTGCGCTCGCTGGGGGCAGTGGGCCCCATCTTGCATCCTCAAGTAAGTCGAACTGTAGGACACTAGCTCGCTGGGGCGCCCTCCTTGCGTCCGCAGGTGAGTCCAACACTATAGTAACGCTGTGGGATAGTAGGTAGGCTCTGGGTAACCGCGCTCGCTGGGGGCTTGCATCTTCAAATAAGCCCAACACTGGAGGACACTCTAGGTCACTGGGAGAGGCTCTTGAGCGCAATATAGTTCGCCACGATCGTTCTACGCGTATGTGTAAGTGGGTTTTGGATGAGCCTTGCGCTGTTGGCGGTCGGAGTCCAGAGCCTCGAGCCGGGCTTCCTCGAACTCTTCTCAATTCCATAATGAAAGTTGTTCACGTTGTTTTACGTTGTATATGGATATTTTGTTACACCCGGTCGATAGGTTAAGTGAAGGATTTTTTCAAGATTCTAGATGTCTCGTCTGCTCGTTCCATCTCTTCCTAGTCTAAACCAATGATTCTTCTTAAATGGATAGACTAACTAAATTATTCGAAAGTATTCTCGTTCTCTTTTCTTTGAAAGTATCGTTCGTTCTTAACCAACCTGAAAAGTTATTGGTATAAATATCAAGGGGCTAATAAAAATAATTATTTTTTTTACAGTATATTGGTGTTCAGGAGCGGCAGTGACTTACACTATTGGGTCGGTGATACTTATCATTCCAGCTGTGATGTTGTGTAGACTGAGGATGTGATATTGCAAGTACCGGCGACACAGGGCAGTATACCGAAGTAGCTCTTATTGCTTAAGACATTAGTTCGAGTATTATACAAAAGGGCAATCTTCCTAGTGTCGCCGACTTACGAGTCGTGGGCAAATTGAAGTTGCTAACAAGGAGTTTCGAATTTGATGATAAACTTTTTGTGTGTGTAGTATGAAAAAAATTTGCGAGTGGCGCACTATTTATTTATTATTATTTTGGTAGATGGCTATGTACTGCACACAACGTAAACTGATTTTATAATTACAATGCAAGCAGATACCATGCAGTGCTATGGTCAGTCATATCTATTTTCGTTGGTGGCGCTGTATGTTTCCATATTATTGAGGCTTTAAGGGACTCAGATTTCCATATTCCATTAGATTGTATGAAAATTATAGTCTTTTGTCCATGACTCCCAATCAAATAATACAGGTGATTTTAAATAAATTTTAGTCATACATTGAACAATATACATAGAACAACTTTATGCATAATTTTCCTATGTAACTTATATCTTTTGTACGATTTATTCCACTATTTATGTTAATTTATACACTTCATAAAACTTATTGAAACTTTTAGTTGTAATTTTACACTATTTACTGTTAGGATTATGATATTGTTTTTTGAAGATTGTTATTACCTCAGTGGATTCATGCCTTAAATGAATAACAGTATTAAAATATTGCTTTACACAGACTAATTTTGTTTTAATTAAATCCCAAAATTTAATCTTGAACTGGTTGCAAAAAAAGAAAAGGAGAATTTTTTTCCTTATTCTAACTTAAGTGTGAAACCCACTAAAAAGTTTATGCTGTAGTCTTCACTGATCTCTTTGTATGTTGTTGTAACCGTTGCCATGGTTACGGATTGTTGTCATTCTAAAGTAATATTTTTTCTCCGAATGAATTTAGCACGAAATAAAACAAACCATGCCGTTATTCACGAAAAAGTTCTCGCCAAAGACTATCCCAGTGCGCAGACAAGACACCAACGTGGTAAAGAAGGAGTTGGGAAGTGACTATGCCGCAAAAGAATTGTCGCTTGATATTAGTCCGTTGAAACTAAAGTTGGGCGATTTCGAGCTTTCTTTTGAAGATGGGCAATGGATTCCAGGTAAGTAGGAATATATATTGTAATATACTTAGTAGTAATTTATTCCTACAAAGTAACTACAGGATGACTTTGAATTCGTTCACCGTATTTTAAGGTGACATTTTACAATGTCACCATGATTTGAAAACATACCTATGGTGTTAGTTTTTTTTACCCAAAATTATTTCACTTTTAACAATATCAGGGCGAAATGTAATAAAAATAAAATAAGAAACTACGTTTTGAGCGTCTTATGTACGGCGCCGGCAACTCTATTGTTTTTTTTCATTGTGTACGGCATATCGGCCGTCAGACTTAAAGCCTGCTACATACACAGGTACCTAACGATATATCGTTGCGATTTGAGACAGATAAATCGAACGGTCCTAGTGTCTCCACACGCCTCCGATATCGGCGGGCGTCGATCGTCAGTTCTCCGCACAGAGAAAAAAATCACTACGTTTTAAGAGACGGGACTATGAAGGAAAAAAAAATGTATGAAAACTGAAACGTGCATACAGAATCAATACCAACCTAATAAAAAATCCGAAAATAGTTTGACACTCCGGTAGTGCCAACATGAGCATAAAATTGTGGTTGTAGGGTTGGGATACTCCTAGCCTGATATTTTTTATCGATTATTTATGCTTGCTACATAGGTACTGCTTTGGTGACAACTTGAGCAACTGCTCCTAACTCCTCCTGCTGAAGCTTGTAGTGTAACGTGAATTAGATATATGAAATTATAAGCAAAGTACACAAAAATATCTTTATTTAAGTACACAACACTAAATTTGTTTGTATTCACACTTTTTGCAAATTCGATCTGTAGATATGTATCTTAGCTAGAGAAGCTTTTCAATAGGCACATGGATTAAATCTCTATTTCCTGTTGCTGCTACCCAATGTCTACATCTGAAATAGATAATAGATTTTTAATTTATATCAAGAGAATTTTGGTAAACATTTCATACACACCCAACGGTACCACAAACACACTTGTGGCATGGAAATTCAGACGCAGATCCGAATTACTACATAAAATCAATCAATTTTATATCCTTTGAATAAATTTCAAAATTATCGATAATTGACGCCCAACACTACTGTTTCCCTTTTACCGCCAAGAAATATATGAAAATGAAAATTTGATCTGATGACCGATCTTCATTCAGAGGAAATTTTGCCATGAAAATACGTTTTGCACTGCCCGTTCGATGTGTTTGTTGATGGCATATTTCGCACTTAATTTTACTCATTTTCTCACTGCACTTCGTTTATCGTCGTAGATATTCCTATTCCTGTAACGTGAAAAACTTTCTCTGCGTAGATATCAAAATAAAACTTACAAAAACATTTTTTTTGTTGTGAAAAGACAAAATGACAAACGACTGACAGGCCAGAAAATAGGTGACAGCTACCCAAATGACGATGACGAGTGACGACAACATATAATACCTCTAAGTTTGAAAGCGGCCAGTTACAATGTGCATACCTGAATTTCCGCGTTCTCCGTATTTGATAGTGTTAAAGCCGCCATTAAATTGCATGCACGTTTCATACAATCACTTTTTTCTAAGAGAGTTGCGCCAGACTGGTTCTCCGGAGAAGCTCACGCAAGAAACATGTCATCTACGACGGAAGACGATAATAACGCACTTGCTATATTAGGCCTAGTTAGGTGTTTAAAGAAAAACCGTAGGTATTAACCGGCTGGTTATAAAAAAATCTCTGGATGTAGAATTTGTTTTACATTACAAAGTACATACCTAAACTCACGCCTGTATCCTACAAAGGTAGGCAGAGTCCTGACGGAACTCTTTCGTTTCATCAATATTTATTACTTACTTGATGCATGCACAATCACAGCGCATTGAGATTCTCATGTTTATACGAATCGTAAGGATAAAAATCTTCAATTATGATTTTCATACCTTTGTACCTTCATTCTTAATTTTGCTTGGTAAAGTACTGCCGATATCAGCGATCGCCATCCACACGCGACGATAAAACTGCGCAAACGCAATCGACAACGATTTATCTAATAGAAATTGCAAATGCCACCAATGAATGATAATCTGCAACGATTTGTCATACACACGATCGATAAATCTGCGCAAACCGGGTTGCACAGTTTGATCGCTGCGTGTGTAGCAGGCTTAAGCATTTAACATATTAGAAAAAAAATTTCAACGTTACGGTACTTTCTACCACTTCGAATTTGGATTTGGAGCAGTTTGGAGCCAAAGGTTGGAAATCACGAATATTTACAAACATGTTTTTGCCATTACTGATGAATCATTAATAATAGTTTTTCACAAGGAAAATAACATTCTCTCAAAATACGGTGGACGAATTCAAAATCACCCTGTAGTTGTTTTTATTCATAATCGATAATCGACGTAGGCGTCCAGACGGCGAAATTAAAGTGGAACTGAGCTGGCCATGTCGGTCGAATGCACCCGATTAGGATAGGCGTCATAGGCGTGGCCGATAGGGCGCTACCGAGTGGGTGCTACAAAACGGACATCGAAGTCGAAGCCGGCCTAGGAGACTGGAGATGATCTCGACAACGTGTTCCGAGTGGTCTGAGGTGGCCCGGGGACGAAACTCTGGACTGAAGTAGCATGCCTTTGCCCAGCAGCAAGGAAAATACTTGGATAGCATGCAAAAAAATGATCATCATCATCAATCATGACCAAGATTTTACACAAAGTACTTTTACTATTCCTATACCACTGAAGTATTCTTCCTGCAATCCACTCCATTCAAAGGTTGTCTGGAAGAGATCGGTCTAAGCGATAAGACCGCCAATAATTGTTGTTTTTTTCTGGTTGTGCAATAAAGTGTTAGGCAACACTCGCGAAAAAGGAATTTCTGTAGAACAACCCTTTTGGATGGGAAATTATTCAGGGAATTTGTTGCGTTACGACAAAATAAGTTGCGTTCTCTGGTAGGTTATGTGGCTATAAAATGAGGCCCAAATTCCAGCGTCCGGCAGAGCCGGGGCGGCGCACAAAGAAAACATCCGCCTAAAGAAGGAGCTACAACAACTAGAAGAGGAAAACAACATGCTGCGACTCAAGTTCGAGATTCTGTTGGACATGATGGCGGACAAAACCGTCGAGGCTGAGCAGGGAGAGATGCAGAGGGCTCAGAGTATCACGTCACTGAAGCACAGGAGTAAGAAGCAGAAATGGTAGGCTATTGAGAGGGTTCGTCGTGGTAATGTAAGGGAAACTTTTATAAATAAAACTACTTTTTTATTTGCAACTTACAATGTTCACTTGAACGATGAGATGCGGAGGGCTCAAAAGTGTCACGTCATTAAAGAACAGTAGTAAGAAGCAGAAAAGGTAGACTATTGAGAGGGTTTGTGGTGTAATGTAATTAATGTAAGGAAAACTTTTGTAAATAAAACTATTCTTTTGTTTGTAACTTTAAAAAGTTTATTTTAACGCTTAAATTTCACCCAATGATATTCTTAAAGTAAGGTATCACATTTTTCACTCGAGCCACTTTTGTTTCCCTATTTACTAGATAAATCAGATCATAGGTTCAAGTCGGCCAAAATACGCACACTTGTGCGCCACTTAACATTCACCGATTGCCTGAAAGTATCTAATTTTGCATGTGATATCTTTAAAAAAAAAACGGCAAGTGGATTATGGAAAAGCCTTCGACTCAGTCGAGACCTGGGCTTTACGGGAATCGCTGCATAGCGATACCATATCTATAGGCGGTACGTGGAGATGATTACATGTTAATAAAATGCCGCAACAATGACCGTCCAAGTAAGAACTTTCTTACTTGGATGGTCTTTCGACGGTTGGTTCTTGAGTGGAGACCACGAACTAGCAAACGCATCATCGGACGCCCATCAGCTCTTTAGACCGACTGCTGGCACCAGCTGTATGAGGATGGCCGAGGACAGATTGAAGTGGCACGCCTTGGGGGAGGCCTATGTCCCACAGTGGAAGATTATTGGCTGATTGAAGAAGCCTCAGTTTCTCAACCCCCATTCATTTACATTGGGGCAGCGGCTCCGCGTGTGCCCCTCCTACCAGCCCATTGACTGACGGTGCAGCACAATGCAACCGCCCGCCAGTCGGCTTGAGGATGTAATTCTGTGGTAAATAACTCAGTAAAGAAACTATAATCAACTTAGGTTAGCTGGAAGAAAATACTACCTAGTATTAAGCTCGCCTTTGTACAATATTGTTTATAGTGCAATATTTTCAATTCAATTCAATAATGAAGTGACAAACTGCATCTTCTTTTGCCACCACCGTCCAACATACAACATCTTCTGTGACACGTTATCTTCTGCTCGTACAAATAAATAAATAGGTAAAGAAGGCAGTGCTTCTCAACCCCCATTTAGATTGGGGCAGCGGCTCCGCGTGTGCCCCGCCTGCCGGCACACGCTACACTTGCGCGCGGTGCGCTCGCCATCCCCGCTGAGGTTGGGACGCCCCCGCCCCCGCCCGCGCCCCCCGCCGCGGGGGAAGCCCCGGCTGGAGCCCCCGTCGCTGGAGTTGCCCCAGTCACCGCCTGGCGAAGAAGAATATAATAGGATAGGTTTATTTTATAGGATTACCTCTAAATAATAATAATAATACGCTATATGCAATTTTTTTTTGCTCTCTCACTGGAAAGGCCGTATTATATAATAAAAAACCCTGTCTTGCCATTTCCTGTTAAATGTTTCGTGTGGTATAAAGTATAATAATAATAACAATTTTTTTTTTTTTGGTTTGGCTCACGAGGTTACCGCCTTATGGGATGTGGATTCGACAACCATTGTCCCGATAGTCGTATCGGCGAACGGTCTCATAGCGAAGAGTCTTGACCAACATATGGCTCTCTCACTAGATGGCGGGATCAAGGGGCAGATACAGAAGGCGGTGCTCTTGGACACGGCGCGCATCGTCCGGAGGTTTCTCTCTATACGGCCCTAACCACCGGTAGCTTGAGCATAGCTCCGTTACCGGTGGCCAACTAGGATAGGTTTATAAAATATATTTTGTATTTTTTTATATTTTTTACTTCTTATATTGATTTTATAAACCTATTCTAAGTTATGAAAATAAATAAAGAGAATAATAATAATAAAGGCACGCGTGTGCGCCGTTGTTTCTGTTAAATAATCAGGAGGTTAATAATTTCACTCTTATATAATATTAATTATGTATCACGTAATAATGTCTATCAAAGGGCGCTCTCTATAGAGTTCGTCGATTACAACCAATCCAATCTGGCTACCAAATAGAAAAACTTGAATTTCCCGTCACACTACTAGTGACATCGCCTTTAACTTACTTGACTGCTTTACCTTTCGAATAAAACCAACCATCTGTCACTTACTATCGCCCTATTGACATTTACGTCACAAATCAATGAACCAATCACAGAGTGATTTATTCTCCAGCACAGCTTGCGCTCATTTCATTGGTAAATACTAATCGCGAGTACAGGGGCCGTTTTAGAGAATGAATTTTGTAGGTAGAAGATATATTTATTCTAAAGTGAAACCAATTAATTATAATTAGGGTGAAGACAACATTTTAGTTCCCATCACTACACACTACACATATTATCTTGCAAAGCTGTTACTACAAGAATCATATCAGGGTTTGACTGTTCTTGTATTTATTAAGAAAACTAGACTCACCAGAGCTAGGAGCGCTGTCAGCCCATTGGAAGAAGTTACAACGATCGTTGAAGCCCTTAGGACAGCAGTAGAAAGGACGACCTTTGTTCGGCCCTTCTTTTTGGACTGTTATTCTGGAAATAGCAATAACATATAAACACAAGGTCGCCGGCACTATTTCAGTACATAACGAGAACATTAACATACTAATCTGTATGTGGCTGTTAAGTTACGTTATGGGCGATGATGCAATAAAAATGTAAAGGCCGTATGCTCAATTGCTCAATAGAATGATCTTCCTCTGGGTGATCTTTATAACGACTTTCTTGCTACCTATTTTATACTAGAGAAAATTTGATTGCAGCGGTTGGTTGCCAATAATAAAAACCGGCCAAGTGCGAGTCGGACTCGCGCACGAAGGGTTCCGTATCATTATCATATCAACATTTGAATATTTCAAGCGTCTACCTGTTGCCGATAATAATATCGAGCAAAAAACGGCAACAAAATCACATTTTGTTGTATGGGACCCACCCTTAAATATTTATTTTATTCTGTTTTTAGTATTTGTTGTTATAGCGGCAACAGAATAATCATCTGTGAAAATTCCAACAGTCTAACTATCACGGTTCATGAGATTACAGCCTGGTGACAGACGGAAGGACGGTCGGACGGGCAGCGGAGTCTTACCCTTTGGGTCCGGAACTCGAAAAACGTATAGGTAACGAACCTTTTGCACGGCATCCCGCAATTGCAGTTGACACCATCATCGTTGGGCGCAAAGTCATCCCTTGAAGGGGCTATCCCCCACCCCCTAGTGGTGTTATTGCTACTGTTTCCAGCACTGCTGGAATTGCCCCAACTGTTGGTGTTGCCAGTTGTGCTAGAATTGCCCCATGTGTTGCCAGTAGCATTGCCCCAACTGCTGGAGGGTGGGGTGTCCAAGTTGTTGGGTAAAGTGTCAGTAGAAGCGCCCTCTGGCGCCCAAAGGAAGAAGTCGCAGCCGCCATTTTCTTTGCCCACTGGGCATTTGTAAAACTTTTTACCTGAAAAAGAGAAACTAGAATGTTGGAATAAAAAAATATTGGTTTAGGAGTCTAAACTAATGAAGAGGTTACGCTAAGCTACGTGGTGGCTGCCCGTAATTTTTAGCGGGCCATTTTTAGGGTTCCGTACCCGAAGGGTGCCAAACGGGGGGTCCCGTTTGGCACTAAGACTTTGGCACTGTTACTAAGACTTCACTGCCCATTTGTCTGTCTGTCTGTTCGTCCGTCCGTTCGTCTGTCCGTCTGTCCAACCGTCCATCCGTCCGTCCGTCCGTCCGTCCGTCCGTCCGTCCGCCCATCCATCCGTCCGTCTTTCTGTTTGTCTGTCTGTCACAAGGCCGTATCTCATGAACCGTGATAACTAGGCAGTTGAAGTTTTCACAGATGATGTATTTGTGTTGCCGCTATAACAACAAATACTAAAAACAGAATAAAATAAATATTTAAGGGGGGCTCCCATACAACAAACCTATTTTTTTTGCAGTTTTTTGCTTGACATTAATAACGGCAACAGGTACACGCTTGATATATTCACAGAATATTTATTTCTACATTTGCTTCAAATATAAATAATTAAATAAAAAATATATATTTAAGGGGGGCCCATACAACAAACGTGATTTTTTGCGGTTTTTTCTCGATCTTTGCATCTAATGTTGCATAGATAATGGTACGGAACCCTTCGTGCGCGAGTCCGGCTCGCACTTGGCCGTTTTTTTTTTGCCTTATTTCTTTATTTCAATACCGGCCGCGGCCGACCGCTCTGTCTGTGCAAATAAACTTACATCTGATAAATAAAAATGTATTGAATTGTAAATATCGATGGCATCAAAAACAAAAAAGGCCGGATATAATTTTGATCTAATGCCCCATTTTTTTTTTCATTCTGCGACATACTTTAAGGTCTACTTACTTAATGTCCTCGAAACTTTGCTTATTGGAAGTTAAGTTAATTACCGATACCGAAGAAATGGTTTTCAGCTTTAGCGTTACATATTCCAATAACACATGTTGACAATATCTGCACATTTACACAGATTATATTTACCTTGGTTAGCATTCTGCTTCCTGACAGTCAGCAAAATCGCCGGTTGGTTGCACCCACAGAACACGTTATTATCGTCCGCGCTTCCAGTACCCGGCGTAGGCATTATGTTCGTTGCATTTTGCCCTCTATTCGGCGCCGGCGGGCGTAGAATCTGCCCTGGCTGTGCCGCAGTGGGTCCAAGATGTGGCCTGGGTGGGTTTTCTACCTGCCTTGCCGTATTGAAAGAGTTGCCAGGATTTGTTGGCCTTGGGTTTGGTCTGGTTTGATTAGGTATAACTGTATTGTTATTGCCGGTATTCTGTCTAGCTGCGTTGGTGTTCTGTGGTCTTGCATTTGGTACGTTTTTGACGCAGGAAAGGTTAATTTGTAGCATCTCGAGGAGAGTGGTGTCGCAACCCCCGATGCAAGTTGTGTGAGGTGACGGGTAGATGTGACTCAAGGAGTTGTTTCGCCACGTGAATTTCACTTTTTTGTAGTTGGGTCCGCACTGTAACAAATTAATTGCCTTACAGTGTGTATATTAATCTTTATGTTTTTACTAATTACCATAATACAATGTATCCAAGCTGTTCGTTTGTCTCGCTAAAAGTCGGAAACGGCTGGGCCGATTGGGCTAAGTTTTATTTTTTTATATTTGTGGAAGTACAGGGAAAGTTTAAACGGGGAGAAGAAAAATAAAGATTGATGTAGGCGACACGAAGTTCACGGGGTCATGTAGTAATGAAATAATAATAATAATATTTTTTTATAATAATCCACACAACACAAACTCCTAAACTGGGGCCATTTCTTCGGCTTATTGCAAGAACTCATTAACCGAATTCCTTATTGGGAGGAAAAGGACTTTCTAGTTCGTTGTTAGTTAATGGTTGTGTTTCCTCCTCCTTCTTCCCTATAACATCGTTAAAATAATGCCTGATATTAAAACACCACTATTGTATCATTGTTCAATTCATCTGTATGTCCATACCTTTAAAAAAAAGCGGTTAGTGAGTTTTTGCAGTTAATGACTTCTTGCAATAAGCCGACGTTTTGTACAAAGTGCGGCGGCCTCCAGCGGAAATCGAACTCATGACCTACCTTTTGGTGGTCAAGCGTGATACCGATAGACCAACGAAGCAGTCAGTTTTAGCAAAAGCTGAGCTCAGAAAGTTGTTCTCACCGTGGGACAAGTGTCATCCAGCACCTCTATAGAGCGGACGAGCGAAGGCAGCCACACCGCATTCTTGCAGTTGGGGAAAGACATGCAGCCGATGTAGTATTCGTCCGCGTTACTCTTCTTTTGGCGAGGCGTCATGTCCGAACCGCATTTGGGGCATTTGAACACTGCGAAAGGATGTATTTGTACAGATCAGAATTTAGACTAGTTTGAGCCAGTTTGTTCTCGTGTGTACAATAAAGAGTATTCTTATCTTATCTTACATTTGGAGGCAAAGTTTTATGCTTTTTTACCAATAACGAACGGCAAATAGAGGAACTACTATGAAAAACAGCTGTCATCGGGGACAAAATATATTCATATTGGTAGAGTGTACAGGCAAGAATGTAGTCTAGTGTAAGCTAAATATATTTGGATGTGTTTAATACTTACCCATAACGATCGGCACATAGAGCCACTCTGAAACTACTAAGATATATAGCTGTCATAAGGGGCATAATATATTGTGTCCAACTGTAAAACTAGTCTCCAGATAAGAATGACTGACGATGATACATTTCACATTGTAAATCAGCGATAGAAAGGGCGCAGCTCACAAAGTGAACTTACCTGAAGCCATCTGAACAGGCGCTCCTTCGACCGAAGGCGTGTATTCGCTCGGCCGCTCACTGAACCTCTCTGCCAGGGCATTGTCGATCTTATTGGCCTCCGCCGTCACCGTCAAGTACACTTCTTTGTACTTCGAGATCTGAAAAGACTTTTTACGGTCACCCGGTACCAAAAACTATGGCACAACTTAACCTGAGAGCATTGCTCTTAAAAATCTGGAAACCTGGGTCTTGAATTATTGGATAGAGAAGAGAAGAAGAAGTAAGTGGGGTGTAGTAATAATGGCCTCAGTTCACTGATACTCGTGAGATATGATACGACACAATGTCACAAAAAAAGCTTTCGGGTTCCCTTCAATGGCTATGCAAAGACCTGCTTCTAGACATCCCCGTGCATGGTACGGTGGGCTATTCGAATTCTTTCACTGTGACAGCGGTGCGCTTGTGGAACGCGCTACCCCTGTACATACGCCAGGCCCCGTCAGTCGACGTGTTTAAAAGTAGAATCCATGAGCACTACCTACTTCGAACTTCAGAGTAAAAATCCTATTATATAAGTAAATTTTATGTTGTCGTGTTTATTGTGTTATAGTGTGTATTTTATGTGTATTTGGTATGTAACTTGTTATAATAACTATGTAATTTTATTATAATATAGTTTGTCACCTTTTTTTGGCCTTAAACATTTCTTGGCACAAATTCCCTTGCACTATTCACATAACCCTAGGTTAGCTAGAAAAAAATAGCTCGCCTTTGTACAAACACTTTTTTGTGCAGTAAAGTATTAGGGGATAAAGTATGAAATTGCCGTTTTATTGCAATAGGTTCTTTGAATTGACATAGAATCTTCATGGTTTGAGGTTTTCGAATGAAACTTTTTTCAAATGGTTTCTATGATGTTCTTTTTTTAAAAAATGTGAAACATTTGAATATCAACTTTCAATTGTTTTTGTTATTCAATTTAGACAAGAAAGATGGATACTGCGAAAATTCGAGTGATTATGAGGCACCCATTTTTCGTATTTTTTTATTTTATTGATTTGACGCCAGGTCAATATTGTGGATAAGGTAACGTTAAGCCATGCCGCTAATTCCTGGGTAGTTTGACTAGGGTCGGCTTCCACTATCTCTCTTAATTCATCGTTATTCACCTGTGTGGGCGGTCTTCCTCGTGGCTCGTTCTTTAAGTCGAAATTTCCATCACGAAAGCGTTTAAACCAAAATCGCACGGTGTGTTCATTAGTAGACCCCTCTCCAAACGCAGCATTGATATTGCGGGCTGTTTCTGCCGCGTTAGTTCCGCGTCGGAACTCGTATTCAAAAATCACTCGAATTTTCGCAGTATCCATCTTTTTGTCTAAATTGAATAACAAAAACAATTGAAAGTCGATATTCAAATGTTTCACATTTTTTAAAAAAAGAACATCATAGAAACCATTTCAAAAAAGTTTCATTCGAAAACCTCAAACCATGAAGATTCTATGTCAATTCAAAGAACCTATTGCAATAAAACGGCAATTTCATACTTTAACCCCTATTATTTTTGAATTTAATTGACACAAATTTCATGGGTATCAATCCATTGAGAGAGGCAAAGGGCACTCACTTGCTCAGCCAACACGGCCTGCGGTTGCTTCCTACCCTCGCTGACGGCTTTGAGGTCGGCCTCGAGCTGGGCTCGAAGGTGCGGCTTGGATATGGATATGGCCAGCCCCATCGCGTCATAGCCTTCCACTAGCCCCATCCCTAGCAAGCCCGGGACGAAGTGTATGGCGTCCGCTAGCGCCACATAGGAGCGGTTCTTTATAGTCTCTATGTGGTCGGCGTGCGTCGCGTCTGTGCCTAGACGAAGAGAAGAATACATAAATAATGACGTCTACACAATAAAAGTCCTACGGGTTGATTATGCATCTGTACGCACGAGTCAAAAGATACACACAGATGCAAAAGTGGAATGTATACTTGGCTCTACATTATGGTAGAACAAAGATCCCAACCATTTTTGATGGGGATTATGGGATCTTAGAATCTAAAATGGATTCGAAAAAAGAAACAGAAATCATTTAAAGTGGAAATAGTCCCTTTCAAACCGACGCTCCTTATATTATGGTCAGTATGAGATATCAGTGATGTGTGTGACATTATCTCATATCTGTGACATGACATAGATATAAAAAAAATTGAGCAGATATTTTGTTTTTGCACATGCGTTTGTTAGTGTTAAAAGATAAGTACATTGCATAATCTGGGCGCTGCGTAGCCCGGAGTGCACTGGCTACTTAATTTTGTTCACTTTCTGTCTGAGTGTAAACAAAGATTTTTTTAAATCCAATCCAACTCAAGAAGTTGATAAGTGTTAAAAACCTATTTAGAGGCAAAAATTCCACCCATGCCGGGACTTGACGCCGCGACCTCTGGCTCACCGTGCCAGCGCTCTCCCAACTGAGCTAATGGGCAAGTGCAAGCATCGATGAAATTTCGAGCCTCTTTACAAACTTCTCTGTATTACGTACAGAGTGGTTGATATTTCTTGAATTAATGAGATTACTAAAAAACTTGATAGACATTATTGCTTTTCGTATTTAAACAATTTCTATCATTGATTTGTTTACATGTAGCAAAAGCTAAATGAAATGAAATATAGGTACCTACATCCACGCAGCCAGTAAGTGTTGGATATTTCATATCATTCAGCGTTGGTATGGATGTGAAAAAAAAAAAATTACGTAATGCGCCTTTGCACCTTCCTTCACCCACACTAGATGGGTAAAGGGCCACTCGGACGCCGCAGTGCCTGGGAAATTGTTTTCTAGATGCTTCCGAGTCCACTGTTCTACCCACCGGGCTACCACCGCTCTACGATGTGAACAAACTGGTGATAGAACTAGTTAAAATACGAGAAGCAATAACGCTACCCTATCAAGTTGTTTGCTCGTCCTAGGTAATTTACTCATCTCACTAATTTAAGAAATATACAAGAAATATGCACTTTTTGTACACTATCTTTGCGTAACAAAGAATTAATAATGATAAATATCCACCTCTGATATCGATTTCTTGATAGTACCTACTACATTTTTTTATGTGTACATCCAGACCAAATCTGAATGAAACAAAATATACCTATGCACAAAAGCGGTGGTAGCGCAGCGGTAGAACCCCGGCTTCATATTCGGGAGGTTTAGGGAGTTACGTACATTTGTGAAGTTGTAGTAGCAATACCACTCGCTAATATGAAGGAAAATATCGTAAGGAAACCTGAGTGTCGGAGGTGTTCACATCACCTCAGCGCTTCAAATTGTCAATGCGCGGTGGGCACGCGTGGGAATTAAGCCCATACTCTCTCTCTGAGAGAAGGCGCATGCCGTCCCTGCAGTGGGACGTATATAGGCTACATAAATAAAAACATCTAAAAAAATCATCTGGCACGGTTAGCCAGAGGTCGTGGCAAGAAATTCTTGGGTCGCGGGTTCAAGTCCCGGCATGGGTGGAATTTTTAGCCCCTAATTAGGTTTCTAAAAACATCTAGCTTACCAATTCCATGTTTCTCCATGAGCGCGATAAGATCGGCTTCTGTTAGCAGGTTCGGCGGCGAGGTGCTGCCGTCGACCAAGTCTATACTTGTCGGGTTGAAAGTTTGTCCATTCTGTAAGCGGAAATCGACGAAAACGGATTTGTGATCGTTCATAACATTTTAGAAGAAAATCAACTATCAATTCTATGGTTACCTTGGCAGATCTTTACTGGAAAACCGCCATATTTGATTTGTACAAAGAAAAAGTAAAATAAAACAAAAACAAAAATACCTTTATTCAAACAATACATGCACAAACAGACCATTCCAGAAGCCTCCTTTTAAGTAAATATTTACCCGTACTAGGAGGCTTAGCTCTTTCTACACTATAATCTAAGTGTGCTTATTGAACAACTATATTACATTATTTAAGGTATATTTCAAATCTTTTCGAATAGTAATTATTCGGCACAACTTACAAAAAATGGTAAAATGAGTTAAGTACGCAGAAATGCCTTAAAAACACTCCTCTATCTGGTGGGATAAAGACTCCCATTAGATTGAGTTAAACAGTCGCTTTTTAACTAAATCTAATGGGAGTCTTTATCCCACCAGATAGAGGAGTGCCTTTAACTCATTTCTGCGTACTTAACTTATTTTACCATTTTTTGTAAGTTGTGCTGAAGTACTACCGAAGGTGCGACATATACAAAAAACACTTTTCTTAATTTAATGTATGCTCATTTCATATGTCACATTATATCGGGTAGGTACATTGCCAAAAATTATTTTTTTAAAAACAAAAATATGTTAACATTTTGATTAATTAAGTTTATTTCTACATATATCTGGATTTATAATATATGTGGATATGTGTGTATGTGTGTGTGTGTGTGTGTGTGTGTGTGTATGAGTGTGTTTCCCTAACCCAGGGGGCTTGGTATGTGTGATATGATAACTTCTAGGGGGTGTTGAGGTGCGTTTGTGAGACAGTGTCATCATCATCATCATCATCAGCCATTTGACGCCCACTGCAGGACAAAGGCCTCCCTCATGGTTTTCCTAACCATGAAGGGTTTTGCCATAATCGCCACGCTTGGCAGGCGGGTTGGCGATCGCAGTATGCGGTTGGACTCTCAGGAAGACGCTGCTGCCCGTCTCCCGATAATGTATTTCCTTAGTCGCCTTCTACCACATCCACGGAAGGAAATGGAGTGACGCTATTCTTAATCCGGCGCCACACGGAACACTGTGAGACAGTGTACGTGTATATATTTAGGGTGTTCCTAACAGTAAGGTTTCAGTCTCACTGTATGTTAAATACCTCAGCTTGGTTGTATTTCCATGTGTGTGAGGTCCTTGCTTAGTTACCATAGCACAGAGTATCCTAGTTTGGGACCAGGATAAGCGATTGTGTTCTTTTTTTACTGATATTATATATTATATTTATTTAGCATCCCCCTTCCCATGGCTAGCTTGTCTTTGATATGCCTTGGGGGAGACCTACCTATGCAGTTTATAAGCAGCTAAGCAGATTATAAACCCATCCTATGCTTCAGATTTAGAAAGTAGTATCGATACTGTTTGTTGTATAGTTTGTGTAAGTTACATAAGGATTGTTACCAATAGCTTGCCGATAAACTACATTGGCAGTTTGGCAGACTAATGAAATTGTGGTTTTTCTTGTTTTACTGAGAATGAATAAAATAAAAATAAAATGTCCAGCAGTGTAGCAATACCACTCGCTAACTGCGAAGGAAAACATCGTGAGGAAACCTGAGTGTCTGAGCTATTCACATACCTCAGCGCTTGAAATCACCAGTCCGCGGTGGGCACGGGTGGTGATTAAGCCCATACTCTCTCTGAGAGAAGGCCTGTGCCCCACAGTGGGACGTATATAGGCTGCTTATGATTATGATGAAAATGTCCAGCAGTGGACGAACATTGGGCTTCGCCTTTTTCTGATCCAGTTTTAATCTGACACTTTACCTCGTAGACGTGGATCTCCTTGGACGCCCATTTGTCGTACGGATAAACCAGCAGGTAATTCCGGTGCGTGATCATCAGTCCGCTCGCCGTGAACCTTGTAAGGAAAATATTACTAACTAATTATGAACTGCCTATTTGTGGAGATCTGTTATTGGCCTTGTGAACTGTATCTTTATTATTGTGTTCAAATTATTGATGGCCTTAATAAAATAAAATAAATAAAATTGTACTAATTGTATACCACTACTTAGATATATATTTATTTATTTTAATTCTTTATTGCACTAATTACATTGTAAGTGTACAAGGGCGTGCTTAATACAAGAAGCATTCTCTTCCAGCAAACCTTTGGTATAAGAAACTATGTGTAATTCTTTCACTTGGTTGTGCGATAAAGTGTTATCTGCCTAAAATAAAATGTGCGCCATGGTTCGACAATTGTGAGATGGATATCCATATAAGAGACGTAATTCTTATTTTGCGACTTCGCTCGGGACACATACCTCTTAATAAGTTTGCATTTCTGACGCGAAATGTCGAATCGCCTAATTGTGACGCGTGTGATGTTGTAAAAAATGTTTACCTTTTACTAGTGGAATATGTCCGGAGGGCAGTCACCTCTCCCGTGATACCATGAGAGTTTCGTTATTTTAAGGGGAACTTTATAAAAAGATAAAAAGCAAACCTTTCGCCGGCCACATCAATCTGTACAGTGGTTTCTTGACCTTGCGCGTCCTTTGAGCAGCAAGCGAGGAAAGAGCGCACTATGAACTCGTACAAACGCTGTTCGTTGCCCGATAAACCTGAAAGGAGTAGTCGTTAGTTTCACAGAATTGTAAAGCAGCATTGTGATTCGAATGATGATCAAAGGCACGAGGGCAAAATATTTTGAGCTCCAATTTCCCTCCAGCCAACTGGGGAGACTAAATATAGAAAGTGAAGGTAAACTACATTCATTGCCAAAAACACACTATACATAAATATAGACATAAGCTTACATAATTATCGTTAAGTATCTTTAATGTTTTACAGAAAATTACAACATAAAGGTGCTGTTTTCCGGTGTGTACAACCAGCAATATTCTTAGGCTATCTCTACAACCAGATAGTACACATAATTTAATTCAATTCAAATATTTTTATTCATTGTAAAAACAGAATGTTTACTTAATGAACGTCAAAGTTGTTAGTTTCACAATTAATGGATTATGTGGAGAAGAAGCTAACAAAGAAACTCTTAATGGAAGAGCTGATGAGATCATGTAATTTAGTCTCGTAAACTTGAGCTGACGATATTACTGTAGATCCTGCTGAGTAGCATGATATAGACAGTCTTATTTGCAAAAAAAACGATACCCTAAAACAATCATCAAATATAGTTTTAATGGTCCGTGGTAAAGTTATTTCAACTGCATTTGATGAGTGTTTTAGAGGAACGGTATTTTTATAAATAACACCGTAATCTTTTAGCCAGCAGCGTTTCTAATCTAATAGCATCTACGACACAAGTCTCCTCAGCTCAGACTAGAACCGGAATATTACATTGTATAGCACCTATTAAGCACCGAATAGGTACCACTACTTTTCTTATTAATAAATTCAAGAATAAAACTTTAAAACTAAAAATCCTAAAAATTTATTCGACACATTAAGACATTACACATTGGCAAAAAACAAAAACTACATCACTCAACTGAAAGAATTAAAAAAACTGACAATAGTAAAAAAACAATATCTATAAAAAGGAACTAAACAATAAGAAAAGGTCGGTCGCCAACAGCACCTTCAAGACAACTTGATGTACTCACTGTTGGTATATTTAGTGGGATGTATGGGCGGATGGGCCTGATCCGTCTTGTTTCCCTGTCGAGGATTGGGCCCCCCATCGTCCAGGATCCCCTGCGCGAACTGTCCCCAGTTGGGGTCCCCAGTCTGCTGCCCCACTAGGGAGGATAGATTCATCTCCTTCGGGAACTGGTTGGTCTCCGTTCGCGGATAGCTGATGAGACCTTGGGTGTACAGTTTCTCCGCCAGTCGCATGGTTTCCTTCGCGTTTATGCGGAGTTTTCGGGAGGCCAATTTCTCGAGTTCCTGTGAAAAAGGAATTATTTTGAAGAAGTTTGTTATACAGAGCGATTGGTTAGTTTAAGCCATCGTAAATTCTGGCGCGCGGCATAGATGCAAGTGTCAAATGAGAAGTGGTGTTTCCCAGATATCTTGTAGCACAGAAAAAAAAGCTGCCAGAATCCATTGTCCACAGTTGCGGGCAAAGTAATAATTATGTACAGCACTGATGATGCGATTCACTTACGCATTACGACACATTTTTGTAACGAAAAGAATACGTGAAATGGCTACTCGCATAATGGCATATACGCGTTAAAACACATTTGTGTTAAGAAAAAAATACGTGAAATGGCTACTCGCAAAATGACATACTCGTATTACGAGACATTTGTTGAAACAGGAAAATACGTGAAATACGAAAAATATTGGTCATTATGCGTCGGGAGCGGCAGGAATAAACTGATAAGTGATAAATATTGGTCATTTCGCGTGTAGGGTATGTCATTCTGCGGATTGGTTACTTTATGAATAAAATATTGGTTATTTCGCGTATTAGTCATTATACGTATTGGTCAATATGCGTGTTTCAAATAAAAAATATTGGTCATTATGCGTCGGGAGCATCTAATTCTTTAGGACAGAGTCCAAAATTACTTGCAATTAGGCATGCTTTTTAGACGCAAACATTGGCCAGTGGACTGTCAAGACAGAGCTCATGCAGCATCTGGCAGACTGCGAGGTTGAAGAGACGGACGCGCCCCTATGAGAAACACTAAGTGGTAAATCAGTCTAGCCTGTCAGACTAGTAGTAATATACATAAATACACCCTACTGACTGGGATACAGACGCGGGTTTATTCATACTAGTATTTGTATCAACGTACCACACATTTGGTCTTAGGATCGCAGTTTTGCCGCGACCTAGTCAATCTAGGTAGACAAGTCTGCGATTACGACTGTGCACAGAGATAGGGTCTCCACTCCATTTTCTCTAACCCACCCTGCTCCAACATCAGCATCTGGCAGACTGTCTGGTTGAAGAGACGCGCGCTCCCAGGAGAAAACAACACTTAGTGGTAAACAATTCCAGTCAGACTAGTAATATACACAATACTGACTGGGACGCAAGCGCGAGTCTTTGTATTTGCGTACCACATATTTGGTCTTAGAATCGCACAATTTCGCCGAGAATTAGTTGATACAGGTAGACACAGAAATGTGGTTTTCACACCATTTTGCAATCAAACTTTCAAAGCATGCCATTCTTGGCCTTACCTACACAATATTACTTACCACAGTGTCCAAAGGCAGCGGGCGCCACTTGGACTTCGGCTTGGTCTTACGGTCGCACACTTTGGCCAGCGGACTGTCCAGGCAAAGCTCGTGCAGTACCTGGCATGCCGCTTGGTCAAAGAGACGCACTCGCTCCCAGGCGAAGTCTACGCTCAAACCGTTCATTGTGTGGTTCACTGGGAAACAAAACCGACACAATGAAATCACAACAAATAAAGAAAATCGGGAAAAATAAGGCGGTTACTGGCTTGGCGTGAGTGATGAGTAGGTATGGGTTATTTTGATTGACTGAAGGAATCCACAGCGGAAGATCGTAAGATATAAAGAATAACGGTCTTATTAATAAAAACACGATTAAGAGGGTTACAGAGTACAGTAATGCATTTCGAACCAACATAATATCGAGCTAATAAATTTCCGAATTAATGAGCAATCGCACTTGAGATTTTTGCAACAGGGTTTTTCGGACAAACGTTACATCGCACCAATAAAGCATCGATGGGATAAAACATCGCGCTACTGAATTAACGACACATCGTGTTCGATATAATAAAAATCGAATCATCAACTTTCGCAGACAAGTAGGGAACCCTTCCGTAGAACACTCGCTAAATATAAATTAAAATAGGCTGTGGTGGACATTTTACAAGGAAAAGAAGTAACAACAGATTAAATCAAGAATCGGCCCCACGTTGGGCGCCAGTGTGATGTTTCTGAGGCATCAATGTATGAGGTAAAATATATACGACTTCCAGAAAAAACTGTGTTTATTTTAAAACTGTAATGACAACTGTATTGTTTCAAGGATAGAGTAGTAGTACCAATCCAAAAGAAATCTGCAGTGAGTGACGTAATTTTAAATTTATGTCTAAATATTATAGAACAGAATGAAAAGATAAGTACCGTTTGTAGGTTTTCTATATTAAAAAATAGTTCAGGAATCGAGTCTCGCAGTTTTTCCCTGTACTTGTGGTATACGACGATATTACTTGCCAAATGTTATAGTCCTAAGTCAACGGAAACTACCTTATAAATTTTGATTCTCTTGAGTGTGTCGAAATATACGTTTTTTGTGGCATAAGCGGCCGTAAATGTTTTTTTACGTTATTTTAAGAGTTTGATTTTTTCACAGCTTCAAGGGACTGTAGACCTGAGTAGGTATATAATTTCAACTCAATATCTCCACGTATTCCCGAGATAAAGGGTCTTGACAGACAGACGGACAACGAAGTATCCTATAAGGGTTCCGTATTTCCTTTTGAGTTACGGAACCCTAAAAAATGGTGTATAAAGGTTTACACGGTTACAAACTGCCTTTCAGAAGTGTTTTGAGAAATCGTATTTTTATAAATAAGACCGTAATTCGATAAAGACAGATTAAAAGAAAAAACCTTCGAAATACGCACTAAGCACTAGTTCGATATTTATAACACTACGTGGCGCTGACGGTATTTAGTTTTTTTTTATCAGTATGGTTGTGTCCATATTCCATAATGATGTATGATGCCTTTGCAAATTGAAGAGTTTGTTTACTTTCTCATGGATATCGTCAACAGATCTTGATCGAATTTATATTTGACCATTTCTGAGGTACCATCTTCCTACCAAAAAATAATTAATGAAATCGGATAACGTCGAAGGAATTATCGCTTAAAATACACAAAAATACATACAAAGACAAACTGAGAACCTCCGGCCTTTTCTGAAGTCAGTTAAAAATAATGTACCAATAACAATATCTTGTTGGTATAATAAATGTCTTTCTTCTTCTTCTTCTGAAATTTTTAAGTTTCTACCTTTTATCTTCCAAAAGGGCTCCGCGACAAAGTTCTCGACGGCCCTGTATCGCTCCACGACGAACCCCAGCGTCGGGAACTGGCAAGAGCCGTAGCTCACCAGGCTATCAGCCAGTTTACTTGGAAACACTTTTTGAAGCCTTAGAGTCTGGAACCTGGTGAAGGCTGCACCTGGAATATGGTTTACGTGAAGCTTGTTGACTTGTCTGTTAGATAACAATGTGTTTGTGTCTATCTCTTTGGGCATCATCATCATCATCATAATCAGCCGGTGTCAGTCCACTGCTGCACATAGGCCTCTCCCAAGACACGCCACTGAACCCGATCTTCTGTCTTCTTTTCGAGTCACTGCCCACCGCTTTGCGAGTGTAGAAATGGGATATTTTATGCTTTATGTAAAGTTCAGGCGAGATTTCGGCCGGGAATTACGGCCGAAGTCTCGAGAATTTGAAGTATATCATAGGCTTATCAAATTTAATTACATTATGGCACCATAGGCATTGACACCAACGTACATTAAATACCTAGGGTTACCTTAGATTATGTTGAACCAAAATTATTAATTAATTATGATTTCGTACTTACTTTATTGGGAGTCTTCTTTCATCATCTAACGAAGCCTTAGTTTTAATTGAAAACAGTTCTGATTGTGACTTTGAATTCGATTGACAAATTTTAGGTGATATTCTAACAATGATTTAGTAATAAAATGTCATCAGTTTAAAAAAAATGGGGTCTCAATAAATTGTTTTAATTACCTAAAATAACTTCATTTAAGCAAAGACAAACAATATCAGATAATAGCATGCAGGCAGGTTGACCAAAGTAAACTTCTACCAGGAAAAATATACACTTTATCAAAACAGAAAGTTTCATACCTATCCTCAAGTCAAGCTCCATCCTCACATCAACAGCGTCACTAACATTTTTGTTGGGCTGTTCCAGGTTGTTAAGGGCTCTCCGCACTGACACTGATGTGATCTCAGAAAACTTAGCCCTGTAGATTGCGATGTTACTTTTCACTGCAGTGCAGACTTCAATGATTTCAAAGCCAATGTTTTCGCCTTCTCTATCACAATCAGTCCATATGATAAGTGCTTGGCAACCTCTTATTTCTCTTTCCAGGGTTTTCTGGGAGGATACATTTTGTAGTAAGAAACTTAGGTCAACTCAAGCCTCAGTATAGTTAATGAGCTATACACATGCTATGTGCATTATGAGAGTTACATGCATTATGTTTTATTTCTTATTAATTAACAAATAAAACATCTGGACGACTATATCATATGAATTACAAAGGTAGATCATTTGTAGGGAATCTTCTTCTTTATGTGCCATCTGCTGTCAGAGGTTGGCAACCAATTCGGCTATCATGCTTTTTGAGGTTTTTGTAGGGAGTATAAAAGCCTTAATACATATTATCAATGAGGGTAATCAGTGGTATATGTATGTAAAATTCTCATGTCACTTACAGATTACCAAATTTATAAAAATCTTGTGCCACATTGTTTGTTATTGAACTCCTTCGTAACAACGTCACCAATTTCTAAGAGATTATTTGTGTATATTTGGTAAGTTTTTATGTACATTTTTTAGGGTCCACCAGAAGTGTGCATAAAGTAAGAGAGGGAGTTTCTCTCTTGAATCATAAAAGGAATACAGTAATTTTAAATTTAAAAATAGAAATTGAATTAGAAATTTTCACAGAAAATTTTATTGCAGTAGGCAAAAACTAAAATACCGGATTGTTGTTACCCTTTGAGGAGATTATAAACACATTATACTTTAAATAGGTAGGTACCTTGATTTTAACATAGTTTTCTGGGCAGTATTTAAAGACAGGCGCCTCGAAGAGCGTCAATGGACTGCAGGACTGCCAGTGCTTGTAACTGCCAACGAATTCTAGGCTGAGCAGATGCCCTGACACGGAAGTCATAACCATCTGAGCTCGCTGCCCAAGAACTTCAGTCTCAAATTCGTATATCTTGTTGAATTGGGACAAGCCCTCCCGCTGAAAAGAAAGAATACACAATAAATAACGTAAATAAATGAAGATTTTGAACTAATACGTAATGGTTTGGAGAAGAAATTGATTACATACTCTGTTGGAATTCCCACGAGACAAATGAAGGGCGATGTTTTTAGCAGCATCATTCTTTTCCGCCACATTTAATATCTTCATTTTCTCACTTTTAAACCTAGTTGTTGCTATACTTGGAAAGTTATTTAGGCATACACATCGTTTGAGGTTATGAACCCAACGGGACAGGATTATCATATTCAATTCATTAATTATAATTATGAACTCCTATTACTAGCATATCTAGAATAGATTTGATTATGTAAATAATGAGTCATCATCAATTTAATTAAATATCACGTTTTTTCAGCATTTACCTAGCTGGGAAAAACAAAGATTAGAATAATCCCGCCACAACCGAGGTAAACAACATTTTGTGGTTATTTTTTTTTTTAAACGTTTATTGGCTTTTGGATACAGAGTCCTTAAGCCTAGCTTAATAAGGTTTTATTACTAAGAAAAAAGAATTTATGTGGTTATTTTGGCGCACACAGATTAAGTAAAGAGGGTAGTTGGAAAAAATATAGACTATCAGGCAAGCAGGCATGACGGACATCCGACGTGGTCGGACGATCAAGGTGAATGATTTTGGAACGCAAGTTTTGACAGATCAATCAATCAATCGTCTCTTCTCTGAAGTTCTCTGTTTCATTCATATTGTGAATTTGTAAAACTGACTGAGAGAAGTGGGAAATTCCGAGAGATGTCACTGGAATTCGGTAACGGCAGGATTCATTATTGTTTATACGCAGTTTGAGTAGATCCTGTGAAAATGTGGTCGTTTCACCTAAATGTAAGGAACTCTCTTAATTTCCTCATAACCTCTCTCAAACGATTGAAGAGCTCCCAAGAATGGCTTAGTCGGCAGAAAGTAGACCCTTACGTCGAGAAGGCTAGAATATATAACTACAGGCAAGTCACAGCTCTGTTTAGCTCAAATCAAATTCAAATAATATTTCTCTTATAACCTAAAAGTAAAACAAAATTTTTTGCTCAGATGTCGCAGCGCCTTTAAACTCCTAGAAATTAACGATAAGACAAACCTATTAGTTCCCGGACAATCTGTGATAGACCTGGGAGCTGCACCAGGATCCTGGACACAAGTAGCAGTGCAAAAGACTAATGCCGATGGAGTTAATCCCCGGAAACCAAAAGGATTTGTTTTGGCTGTCGACAAACTCATCGTATTTCCAATTGATGTATGTAAACTACTTGTGAATGGTACTTATTCATGAAAGGAAAAAGTACATCTTAGTATTTGTAAACCTTGGCAAGAAAGAGTAGAAATTGGAAGTTAACTAATTATTTTACAGAAAATTCAGTAATTTTATTGATTATGTAAGTATAATAGAATAGAATCAACCTAATACTATTAGATTGATTCTATTATAGCAGGTGCAACATTTTGACTCAACTAAGGCTTATAAATTAGAAAATACTATTTACAAAAAAATATTCTTCAAAGGGTTTAACTCGCTTTCTGCTGTTTCTTTTATAAGAATTTAAATTAAGATAAGATGTTTATTAGCATAAGCAGCCTATATACATCCCACTGTAGGGCACAGGCCTTCTCTCAGAGAGAGAAAGAGAGTTGGGCTTAATCACCACGTGTGCCCACTGCTCGGACACTCAGGTTTCCTCACGATGTTTTCCTTCACAGTTAGCGAGTGGTGTTTTCTAAGTTATGTACATTTGTGAAGTTTATTAGCATATTAAATTAAAAAGTCTTACTAAATGCTACTTTTTCTACTTTGTTTTGCCAAGATAAATGTTAATAGATATAGAACTATAGGTATAATAGCATCTGATAGAAATGCAGTTATTCCATGTCCCAATATTTTGTTCTCAGGGAGCTAAGATAATGAGTAACGTGGACTTCTCAACAGTCGACGCACATAATAAAGTCATATCAGCACTCAATGGAAGAAAAGTAGATGTAGTGCTTTCAGATATGGCACCAAGCGCCACTGGTGTTCGGGAACTTGATAAAGACTTGATACTGAGTTTAAACTATATGTGCCTTAGGTTTGCTGCATTAGTAAGTAAAGTTGGTGGCAACTTTCTGTTCAAAGTGTGGGATGGGAAAGAAGTTCCTGTTTTGGTAAATGACCTAGAAAGATTCTATGAAAGTACAAAGATTATAAAACCGCAAGCGAGTAGATCAGAATCTTCTGAAAAGTTCATACTTGCGAAATGTTTTAAAGGTATCGCGATGAAAGAATAGAAAGTATAAAATTAATAATGTCATTTCAAATAAATCCTGCCAATGCAAATCCGAAACTGACTTTCCACTTTATTCCTCAATAAAAAAAAAAACAGCGTACTGGGTTAAACATGATTTTCGAACGCACCCAGTTTTTGTTTTTTTTGTTTTTGTTTTTCTAAACCTTACCAGTAAAACCGTGGTACGATGATCTAGCTAGCCGTGACTATATCACCACTATTAACCCACTAAGATTCGGTCATAATAGAGCGCAATCACAGGCTTTTACATTCCAATGTTTGTAAATTCTGTAAAACCAATGAAGGTACCGTTGATCAAGTGAAATAAGTGAAGTGATAAAAACTAGTGAATCCTCCCGCCCGCCAACACTTAAACAATTACTAAAAGACAAAAGTGCCTTCAAGTCACTGTATAAATATGTTAAAAACACCTTAAACAGTATATAGTGAAATCAGTGAAAGTTAAATACGAAAAACTCTTAAATAAAGAATTGGCTCAAAGGTCGTGTAATCAGGCCATAAATAAAATAACAAAAAAAAAACAACAAAAATCTACAGCTGACAGTGACAGAGTGTGTTCTGTGGTGACAGGTGTCAGCTCGTTATCGTTTTGTTTGTCATCTCTGATTGATAACAATACAATGAAAACAAAACTTTCGAGTTTGGTACTCGAATCCTGCTTCTAAATATCAACATCGATACTGATAATGTAAATAGATAACTAACCCACGAATACAAAAATGCTGTCGTTACGCCCAAATGTGCACAAGCTGCCGAACTATCACAGGATGTGCTTCGTTGTTTACTGTCTCCGAAGACTGAGAGGCTCTCAAGAATGGCTAAAACGCCAGCAGAAACTGGATCCCTACACCGAGAAAGCCAGAATCTGCAATTACAGGCAAGTTTACTCAGCTCTTAAAAACTTTCTCAGAGCCTAGATCTCAGATAAAAGTTGTTACTTTCTCTTTTTCAGATGTCGTAGCGCCTTCAAGCTTCTTGAAATGAACGAGACGTCTAACCTGCTAAGCCCTGGCCAGTCGGTGATAGATCTAGGTGCTGCTCCAGGCTCTTGGACACAGGTGGCAGTTCAAAAGACCAATGCTGATGGAGCTAACCCAAGGAAGCCGAAAGGCTTTGTCTTGTCCATTGATATGTTGCCTATAGAACCAGTAATAGTGAGTATAACTCTATTATAATTGGTAAAGAGGTTTGAAATTTTGTCAATGCCTGCACTTGCCCATTAGCTCAGTTGGGAGAGTCTGGCATGGTTAGCCAGAGGTCGCAGGTTCAAGTCCCGGCATGGGGGGAATTTTTAGCCTCTAAATAGGTTTTTAAATAACTCTGTTAATTAAAAAAAGGGACTGAGCAAACTATTTGCCTCTCACTCACACAATATTTCAGTCAGAAATCGCTCGTAGCCCAGGCTGCCTGAGTGATCTTAAACGATCACGAAGGTTAAGCAACACAGGGCGCGTTCAGTGCATGGATGGGTCGCCGTCTATGCCTAACGCTAGTGGCATTTTTCCGAGCGGTTCCGTGCTTCGCAAGGCACAGTAAGCTGTTGGTGCCGGCTGCCGTCGATAGATGGCAGTCGTTAAGCCAAGTCAGAGGCCTTAGGGCGGCTTGACATCTTCTGACAGTAGACGAGCCACTAGTCTACAAGCCTCCACCAATCCGGACTTGGCCCCCATGGTAGAGTATGGCCTATACCTTCCTCAGGGAAGAGACCCGTGCCCCTCGGTGGGGACATAATGGGTTGATGATGATGAGAGGCAAATATTTTACTAGTCAATTTCTTTGATTCGCCAACATACCTGTTTGAGATATTTTTGAACGCAAACAGAGGTGAACAACTCTTCAATTGAATCATAAAAACAAAGCATTGCAATGAATGTTATTTTGAGCCAGAGAAAACAGAGTGAGCAACAGAAATACCTTGTCATTGGTAGAAATTTGCCGCAAATTGTTCATTATTGCTCATTCTAAAGTAATGATTGTCTGATTTACTGTTCATTACTTTAATAGGCTTGCTGGAAGACCCCTATTATTAAGTGTTTAATAATTTATACTTTTATTACTCCTAAACTGAACAATGCAGCACAATTCATACCAAGAGCATTTTGCCCACCATTTCCTATAAATAATACCACAATAATAATAATGTGAGCCTTTTTTTCTTGAAACTTTTACTTGCAAAGTATAGAAATATTTTTAAAGGGTACGTAAACTAAACTCACGCTTGTCTCCCAGAGGGGTAGGCAGATACTAAAATTTTGTTAATTAATAATCAACAAATTATTTTAAAATTCGTACTGCAAATAATACATTCCTTTCTCTTCATGACAGAGTAAAGAAATTTAATTTATTTAACTTTCATAAAGCTATCTAAAGTACTAAAGTTAATCTCATGCAAGAAGTTTGTCAGTCAATTTTAAAATTATTGGTTTATTCTTCGCCACTTTAGTGTATTCAATAGGTCTACATATCATCATCATCGGCCTACACATCGACATAGGCCTCTCCTATAGCACGCCACTGAGCACGGTCCTCGGTTACTCTCATCCAGTTCTTGCCAGCCGCCCTGCGATGATCGTCGCTCCACCGAGAGTGAGGATGTCCTACACTATGTTTACCGATCCGCGGTCCACTCAAGAACTCGTCTACCCATCAGTTTTCAGTTTTTCGGATGATATGGCCGGCCCACTGCCACTTCAGCATGCTAATTCGGTGGGCTATGTCGGTGACTTTGGTTCTCTGTCGGATCACCTCGTTTCGAATTCGATCTTTCAGAGAAACCCCGAACATAGCCCTTTTAAACTTTCGTTTTTAGACTCTGTGGGATTGGCGATGTGAAGACTCGACGTAGTTTCCCATACGCTGCCCAGCCCAGCTGTATTCTTCTATTCCTCTTTTTCGAAGTTGTTACCTAACTGCATAGTTTGCCCGAGGTAAACATACTCCTTAACAACTTCGAGAATACTGCCTTGAACTGCAATTGGCTCTGGATTTACGTGTTAATTGAACAAACCTTGGTTTTATCCAAGTTCATCCGGAGACCAAATCACGCATGGTCTCTCATACTCTCCCATACTCTCTCTCTGAGAGAAGGCCTGTTCCCTACAGTCGGACGTATATAGACTGCTTATGTTATGATGAAGTTATAGTAAGAATACCACTCGCTAACGGTGAAGGAAAACATCGTGAGGAAACCTGAGTGCCTGAGCTGTTCACATACCTCAGCGCTTGAAATCGCCAGTCCGCAGTGGGCACGCGTGGTGATTAAGCCCATACTCTCTCTCTCTCTCTCTCTGAGAAAGGCCTGTGCCCTACAGTGGGACGAATATAGGCTGCTTGTGAAGGCAGAGACTAGGGACTGCCACTTGCCACGATCCTGACAGATCACTTTTGCTTAATCAACACCCGGTTTTGGGTACATTTTATCTTGCCCTTTGCTAATACATCCCCTAATTGGTTGAAGTATGTCTGCCTGGTACATCCCTTACCGGCCCTTCTAACCACTCTCGTTTGATATATTTGTATCATCAATCTTAATTCTTCCTTCATCCTCTCCATATCCGGCGACCTCGTGGCGCAGCGGTAGTGCATCTGCATACCATGCGAGAGGTCCCGGGTTCGAATCCCGGCTGGGGACAAAAAAAAAACCCCAGGTCTTGGATGTTTACATGTTTGTGATGTCGTTGTTTCTGGTTCCCACGACACAGGGTATCCTAGTGTGGGGCCAGAAGCAATGTATGTGCCTGTTTGTAAATGTTTATGTTTATGTTATGTTTATATGACGAAACCAACGCAACATTCCTTTCTCAATTCTAGTCACTACATCCTCTTTCAGTCCACAACATTCTCCAACGTTTTAGTGTTCATATTTTATATCACATGACACTAAGAATGAAACGCTGTATTATCTCTCGGCATGGGCCCCACTCGTATAGGCCCCCGCAGACGAACGAAAGTTGTCGACATAGCCCAGCGGATTATTAAGTTGAAGTGGCATTGGGCGGGTCACATAGCACCCAGAACTGATGGCCGATGGGGCCAAGTTCTCGAATGGAGACCACATATCGGCAAGCGCAGCAAGCGCATCCAAGTGGCAGGAAGACGCTGGATGATGCAGGGTTGCCGATTCCAACCGGTCTTTTTGGAAATCCATGGAGGAGGCCTATGTCCAGCAGTGGACTTCTTGTGGCTGAATGATGATGATGGGCCCCATTCCACATCCACTTTGATTATCTTACTTTAGTGATTATGTCAGCATTCTTGGTTGTGTTGCTATATCACTAAACCTTTGTTTGTTATTCAGTCTAGTATTCAGCATGTGTACTTATTTGCATGGAGTTTTCACATGCCACAATACAGCTTTAGTAAAATTTTTTCTAACAAACCCAAAGGGTGCCAAACGGGACCCTATTAGTAAGACTTCACTGTGCGTCTGTTTGTTTGTCTGTCTGTCTGGCATTAGGCTATATCTCATAGTAGTCAGAATGAATAATGACAGACAGACCGTGATAGCTAGTCAGTTGAAATTTTCACAGATGATGTATTTCTGTTGCCGCTATAACAACAAATACTAAATACAGAATAAAATAAATATTTAATGGAGGCTCCCATGCAACAAACGTTGTCTAAAGACAGCGCGCGCCATCTAGCGGCCATCTATCTAACTTTCACAGCGCCGATGTTATGTCGTTAAATGTCAATGTTAAACTCTTCTTGTTGGTTTCTATAGTGGCGCTGATGCAATATCGGACGCAATGTAGGGAACGCCTGCCAGTTATGTCGTAGCAAAGTCGCCTCAAGTTTAAATTTTTGTCTATTACTCTCGGTCTGTCATCGACGTCAACGCTCGGTCTTGTAACGAACTATTTTCCATTTAATATAATTGAAAACCAAGTCTCAAGCTCAGCTATCTTTCATTTCATCAGGTTATGGGCCGCCCCATTCCTGCAAAAAGTTATTTTTCTAAAATAAAGTGTATAGCAGTGTAAAAGTGCGAACAAAGTAAAGCCTGCTGTTTTCAGCAGAAAATGGCAACCAACAGTCACAGTATGATGGCAATTGAAAAACTAACTGGTCGAGACAACTGGTCTACATGGAGTTTTGCTGTAAAAGCGTATCTAGACCATGAGGAACTATGGGAATGTGTAGAAAGTACTGAAAAAGATAAAAAAAGAACAAAAAGGCAAGATCAAAGTTAATTCTGCTGGTGAATCCTATGTTGTACGTACACATTCAAGATGCCGAGACCGCCAAGCAGGTATGGAACAACTTAGCTAAAGCTTTTGAAGACTCCGGGTTGTCCAGAAAAGTAGGTTTATTGAAAGACCTTATAAATACAAACTTGGAAACATGTTCAAGCGTTGAAGATTATGTCAATAGAGTGATGACATCAGCTCATAAATTAAGAAATATAGGCTTCAAAGTCGATGACGAATGGTTGGGCACATTGATGCTAGCAGGTTTACCGGAGCAATGTAAACCTATGATTATGGCTATCGAGAGTTCAGGTATAAAAATAAGTGCAGACCTGATTAAGACAGAACTTCTACAAGAAGTAAATTTAACAGACACTTCAGCATTTTATACAAACTCCAAAAAGCCCCAACAACAGTCAACCTCTAAGGGCCCCAGATGTTATAACTGTAACAAATATGGGCACCTAGGCAAGAATTGCTGGTTCAAGAAGAAATCCCGAGATGAAGTTAAAAATAACTTTGCAGCAGCATTTTCAGCGTCAACTGTAAATGATTCAACAAGCTGGTACATAGATTCAGGAGCATCTATGCATATGACAATGCACCGAGACTGGCTCAGCAATGAAAATACCTCACCTGTACAGTCAATAGTTGCTGACAACAAATCTTTACAGGTTCAGAGTTGTGGGAATGTGACCATAACATCGCCAGAAAATAATAAAAATGAGAGTATTTAGGTAAAAAATGTTTTGTATGTACCAGGACTGAGAACAAACTTACTTTCTGTAAGTCAAATGATAAGCAGCGGTTGCAAGGTGCAGTTTGATAAAAATGGCTGCAGTATTTATAATAAAAGTGGCTTGAAAGTGGCACATGCTAATCTTATCAATGATACATACAGATTGAGCATCACCGGTGATAATGTCCGAATTATGTCAACAACAACAGAATCAGATTCCTACTTATGGCACCAGCGAATGGGCCATCTTAACCTTACCGATGTAAATAAGTTGGCAAAATGTACAACTGGTGTGAAATTTTCCACACAAAAAGAAAATAGGGTATGCGTCACATCCCTTGAAGGCAAACAGACTAGACAGTCATTCCCAAGCGGTGGTTCTAGAGCAAATGATCTGCTGGAACTGGTTCATAGTGACGTATGTGGACCCATGCAAACCGCTTCAATAGGTGGAGCCAGGTACTTTGTCA
Source organism: Yponomeuta evonymella (assembly GCA_963969515.1). Lineage (NCBI taxonomy): Eukaryota > Metazoa > Arthropoda > Insecta > Lepidoptera > Yponomeutidae > Yponomeuta > Yponomeuta evonymella. The sequence continues at coordinate 7,308,628 of OZ018354.1, forward strand.
CATTTATTTACGATTACTCAAGAAAAGTCTATGTATATTTTATGAAAAATAAAGCAGAGGTAATGGAAAAGTTTCTTGAATTTAAAAACAGAGTAGAGAATGATCTCAATAAAAAAATAAAAACAAAAGTTAAGAAGTGACAACGGAAAAGAGTATGTAAATAACAATTTTGAAAGTTATCTAAAAAAATGTTGTATACTACATCAAACATCAAATCCATATACCCCAGAACAAAATGGTCTCAGCGAGAGAATGAATAGAACATTAGTTGAACGTGCAAAATGTATGATTATTAATGCAAGTTTACAAAAAGACTTCTGGGCTGAAGCGGTGGCTACAGCCGCTTACATCATCAACCGCTCGCCCACACGTTATCTTGAAGACATTACTCCACAAGAGGTATGGACAGGAACACAACCCGATATAAGTCACCTTAAAATATTTGGATGTAAAGCTATGGTGCACATGCCAAAAGAGAAACGACAAAAACTTGATGTGAAATCACATGAAATCATCTTTATAGGTTACAGTGACTGTACAAAAGGTTACACATTTATAGATAACAACACAAAACGTGTGATCCTAAGCAGAGATGTAGTATTCCTCGAAGGCACTGTAAAGAGAAATGTTGTCCCCGCATCGGCACCTGAAACAGAAATTAATAATTGTTATAAACCTGAAATAAAAAATAATACAAAAGAAGAACAGAGAACAAAACACTATGAAAGAGAAGGAAATGAAAATAAACCTGAAGTAGTGTACTTACCTTTGATGAATGAAGCAAAAGAAGTAGATACTGAAATAATGAATGTGGAAGATGAAAGTGTTGACACCTCAAACACTATTTCAGATGGGTCTATCAATATACATCTTGAAGATCCACATGATAAAACCTACTCACCAGGAGATGACACCAACGATTATGATGAAGATTCAGATATCTTATCTTCAGATATCGACGAAACATCTAGATCAGGCCGACGTGTAGAGTTTTATGAAGCACGAAGTGACAGCCCTACTTCTTATATTTGCATAAGTTCAGAGTTAGCAACGAGTATTTTGAACAATGATCCACAGAGCCTTAATGAGGCTTTAAATAGCAATAAGGCAGACAAGTGGAAAGAAGCTATGAATGATGAATACCAGTCCTTGATAAACAATGGTACTTAGTCACTCGTTGATCTGTCAGAAGGAAAGAAATTGATTCCATGTAAATGGGTATTCAAAACCAAAACCGATGACTGTGGTAATGTCACCCGATACAAAGCCCGTCTTGTAATTAAAGGGTTCAAGCAAACTAAAGGCATTGATTATGATGAAGTTTATGCACCTGTTGTTCGATACTCTTCTATTAGATATGTGATTGGCTTCTCAGCTAAATACAACTTCATCAAATGGATGCTATCACAGCCTTTTTACAAGGGGACATAGAGGAAGAAATATATATGACACAACCGCCAAACTATGAGGAAGGAGAGAAAGTCTGCCGGTTAAATAGATCTATATACGGGCTGAAACAAGCTAGTAGACAGTGGAATAAGAAACTTAATACCGTATTAATAGAAATTGACAAGATCAAAAGTTGATCCTTGTATTTATTTTAAAATAGGAATTGAGAAAAATATACTATTTATCACAGTATACGTTGATGACCTCCTATGGTTTTTAACAACAAAGAAACTGTTTCAATGTTAAAAGAGAAATTGAAAGAGAAATTTAAGATGAAAGATTTTGGCAAAACAAAGCAATTTATAGGTTTCAGAATTACTCAAGATGAAGTGAAACATGAAATTTCCCTTGATCAATCACTATATATAGAGAAAGTGCTTCACCGCTTTGGTATGAATGACTGCAAACCTGCGAAAACACCGTGCGAAGCAAATGTTCAACTAAAGAAAGCCGAAAACGAAGATCAGATATTGAAAAACATACCATATCAAGAAGTAGTTGGATGTTTGCTGTACCTGTCACAAGGGACAAGACCAGATATATCATATATAGTCAACTCGTTGAGTAGATTTAATAATCAACCAACCACTGAGCACTGGGTCACCCTGAAACGAGTTTTAAGATACCTCAAAGGAACACTTAATACCAAACTACTGTTTAAAGGTGTCAGAAAAAACATTGTCGGTTTCTGTGATGCAGACTGGGCGAGCAGCTCGGAAGACAGAAGATCCTGCACAGGATACGTTTTTACTTTTCAGGGAGCTGCCATAAGCTGGAATTCCAAAAAACAGCAAACTATAGCATTGTCCAGCACAGAGGCTGAATATATGTCTCTGGCATCTTCAATCCAAGAGGCTCTCTGGCTAAAACAACTTGAAAAAAAACTTTTGGCCAGAACTCATAGGTAATCCTATAATTATGTATTGTGACAACCAAAGTGCTATACGCCTTTCAGGTAACGAGAGCTACCATGCGCGCAGCAAGCATATAGACGTGCGCTACCACTTCATACGAGAGAAGATAGCTGCTAATCTTGTCAAAGTACATTATAGAGGAACTCAAGACATGGTCGCCGATGTACTGACGAAAGGATTACCACGACTCAAGCATGAAACGTTCACACGTGCAATGGGATTGCGTCCAGGGGAGGATGATGCAATATCGGACGCAATGTAGGGAACGCCTGCCAGTTATGTCGTAGCAAAGTCGCCTCAAGTTTCAATTTTTGTCTATTACTCTCGGTCTGTCATCGACGTCAACGCTCGGTTTTGTAACGAACTGTTTTCCATTTAATATAATTGAAAATCAAGTCTCAAGCTCAGCTATCTTTCATTTCATCAGGCGCTGTTCTCAAATTCGATTTTTATCTAATGTTGTATAGATAATGTTACGGAATCCTCCGTGCGCGAGTCCAACTCGCACTAGGCCGGTTTTTTTAAAAGCAAAAAATTGTTTTTCCTCAGGGTGCGACCATAATGAGCAACATCGACTTTTCAAAAGTGAAGGCACAAAGCCAAGTGGTGTCGGCACTCAGCGGTAGAAAAGTTGACGTGGTCCTCTCAGACATGGTTCCCGAGGCCAGTGGAGTTCGTGGAGTTGACAGAGACAGACTATTGGGGCTCAATTACATGGCACTCAGGTTCGCAGCGCTGGTCAGTAAGATTAACGGAAGTCTTTTGTTTAAAATCTGGGAGGGCAAGGAGATACCCATTTTAATAATGGATTTGGAAAAATTCTATGAGAGTATAGAGGTTGTGCAGCCACGGGCCAGTCTGCCTGAGTCGTCGGAGAAGTTTATTCTGGCACAAGGATACAAAGGTGTTCAAAGGCCTTTGGCTGGAGGACAATGGGGATAAAAGTGGGAAGTTCTGTTAAATTTATAAAATAAAATATCTATAACCCGAAAATGGGGGGTTCTACTCATCAGTATAAAAACTTTTACTTTTTCAATACTTAGAAATTATGAATAATTTATCAGCTATTCTATAAATTATACTATTCGCTTGTCTTACTATTCGAATATTTTGGGCAATATTAGTGTTCGAATTTTTCGAATATTAAATAGATTTGGGTCATCGAACTATTTTCAACGCTACTGACGGTAGCGGTATGGACGAAATTAAAGAGTACTGCCAACAAACTTGTCAGTTACATATTATTTTCTGACACTCTTTAGGCAAATTCAAGTCAAATATAGGATATGGCATCTTGGCAATGATTTTAGTACAACCTAGGTTTTATCGGAGTTTTTCTTAGTCAACAAGTACTGCTAGCCATAAAACAGTGTTATTCAAAAATTTAAGTGATGGTTGAATTTTTTTATCTTTTATTTTTTTTAACGTTAAAGTTACTATGTTGAGTGAGGCCTTCCGAAACTACAAAATTATGATCTTAGTTGGAAATAAAAACACTTTTTAACCGACTTCAAAAAAAGGAGGAGGTTATAATTCGCGTATTTATTTTTTTGGCTATGTTTCTCCATAACGCCGTCAAATCTTGACCGATTTTGACAATTCTTTTTTTGTTCGAACAGTATAACGTCCCATTGATCCCATTTTAATTTCGTGAAGATCTGATAAAGACTTTCAGAGATGGAGAACGGAACTCTTCAATGGACAGCAGTAAATAAGGCCTAATGGGGCACATCCTTTAGTAAAATCCGTATGTTTCAAAAAATAGCGTAAAAGTACCCAAATTACCTTGGGACTACCCAAGGTAATTTGGTGATGTTCTGGTGAAGACTTTCGGGGATAGAATTTGAGAACGTCAAATTTTAAAGCAACGAATTAAGTAGGGTAAATTATGGTTATAAGGGACTCGTACATTTGTCTCCCGCTCCCCCACTAAAAATTGAAATATAAAAATTTTTAAATAAAAAATAAAACCGACTTCGAAACACTACATCACTAAAAAGTTAGAAATAATTTAAATAATTAGAAGAATGTATACATGTAGGTATTTTAGAAGTATAATTTGTAGTCGGTGCCCAGTTTCATGACCAGCACATATATTTTGGGCACCGACTCCAAATTATACTCCTACAATATCTACAAGTATAGATACTTGTAATAATTTAAATTATTTCTAACTTTTTAGTGCTGTAGTGTTTCGAAGTCGGTTTTTATTTTTAATTTAAAATTTTTTCTTTATAAAACGATTTATTGGAGTATTTGGGCTTAGTACTATTCGAAATATTAAAATAGTATAAATAGGCGAATATTACGAGCCCTAACCACAGCTGGTGACTTTAGTATGAAATGGAACTAATATTTTTTACTATTTTGAAGTAATCACCACAGTAAAAGTTGTTTATTAAATATTGTTGATTAGAACCCTCCCCTTTTCAGGTAGATATGGGAGTTTTTTTTACAAACTTCTGTAAAAGTATTACTTTTTAGGGTTTCGTACCCGAAGGGTGCCAAACGGGACCCCATTACGAAGACTTCGTCTGTCTGTCTGGGTGTCTGTCACCAGGCTGTATCTCATGAATAGTGATAGCTAGGCAGTTGAAATTTTTACAGATGATGTATATCTGTTGCCACCATAACAAAAAATACTAAAAATAGAATAAAATAAATATTTAACGGGGGCTCCCATGCAACAAAGGTAATTTTTTGCCGTTTTTTGCTCGGTATTAATAATGGCAAGAGGTAGACTGTTGAAATATTCACAAAATATTTAGTTCTATATTCGCTTCAAAAATAAATAATGAAATTAAAATCAAACAACTATTTAAGGTGGGCTCCCATACAACAAACGTGATTTTTTGCCGTTTTCTCGATATTTGTGTCTAATGTTGTATAGCTAATGGTACGGAACCCTTCGTGCGCGAGTGCGACTCGCACTTGGTCGGTTTTTTAATACAAATTACTTGTTGATGTCTTCCACAGAACAGGTTCATATATGTCTATTCAATCTTAACTTGTATGTACCTTTCTACTTTTTCCCCCTTTCCTTTTTGCAAGCCTCCCAATCTTTCTTCCACCTCCTGAAGTTGACTGGTAAAAAATGATTATGGCATTAAGTCCGCCGTATTGTACATTAGGTTAAGTGCAATAAAAGTATTAAATAAATAAATAAATGTACTTACTTTTTTCCTCTGTGGTTTGTACATAGATTCTCTAATAGGACTAAATACTCGTAAAACATTAAGTACAATAAGAAGCAACTGTAAAATTGCATTTAAGTGTGAAGAAGATGCGTGTTTGTTTATATACATTTATATAAGTTCATATAACTTTATTGTGAATTGTAAATTACCTATATTTTTACAATGAAAAGAAGAAAAAAAAAATTATATAAATTTAATCGAATAAAACATAGGTATTCAATGTTTTAATATGATCGGAGACACCATGTTATAAGATAAATAAACGTGTTTTTTTTTCTCTACGACTAATTAATACTTTTTCATAATATAACCTGTCCAAAAGTCAATATAGTCACGTTCAAACGTGGTTCCTATCAGATGAAGGGTCCTTGATGTAAATGATAAGAATATTATTATAACGTAAAATTGTATTGTGGTTTTATTTCGGTGATAAACAGAAAATTACCATAAAATACAAAATAAAAACAGGAAAATAGATAATTCGCAAGTAATTTTGTTTGTAGTGGTATATTGTCAAAAGGATGATGAAAATCCGAAAGAAATCTAGAAATGGGTGACATAATTTTAAATTTTGAGTTTTAAATGATAGGACGGAATGAAGGAAATAACATAAATGGTGTAAAAATGTTTACACCGTTACAACGTGATACAAAAACGCGTCATACAAATCGACTATGACGTCAGACTACGCTCAGACGTCACAACTTGCACGTAATGCTTTATGTGTGATGAAATTCTGAATTTTTTTTTGTTCTTGCATAAAAACCTGAAGAAGTTCAGAATTTAAGCTCATAATTAGTCTATCTATTTGTAGTAAGATTTTAATTATATTAGTCTATCTCAAAGTGTTTTGCTTGCTTGAGTTCTTTGCTTCGACACGGGAAAACTCCTTACAGCCGATAGTAGCTCTTCTGCCGTGGCTATAAAAGCTATACAGGGTGTAAAAATATTCCCATTACATCCGAAAAAAAACGTACAACTCTAACTATGAGGGAAAATTATGAAATCGCGAAAAAAAATATCAGTTGTTCCATCTTTTCGAACTAAAACTTTCGTAAGCAATACACATTATTAGCTTAATTCCGGATTCACTTACCTAATTTAATTTTTTGTCGGAAGTGTCCGACCAGGTTTTGCTCTGATTCGCAGAGCTTAATCATGGTGAGTAGTATCCAATAAAGTGAGTATCAAGTAGATAATAAGTTGATCCATGCATTTTATTGGCGCAGATCTTAAGTATGGAACAGCTGATGGAGGTGATATTTTTTTCTAGTTTTCAATATTTCCCTATTGTGGTTCGTATCGACGAGTTGAACCGCCCAATATATTATGGGGATTAGGTATGTTACACCATGTATCGTCGCAACTAAATACAAAGCAGTCAACATTTATGTACCTACATTTTGTCCTTCGATATAAGTACCTTGACGAAAATCGAGCCGTCTGAACATAGCTTGCTCAGTTTGTTTTTGAGCCATCTGCCCCTCTACTCTCGACGCTAACTTAGCAAACTTGCCAAACTATGCTTTCAGTTTCCGATACCCTCGGAAACTGAAGAACTTTCAATAAGTTTAATGCAATTGCTTACAACTAAACCGTATACCAAGTCGTTATTTCTGATTAGTGCATTTAATTGTGACGCAATCTGAACACAATAGCGACGAGAGTAGAGCTCAGCCCGAACATAGTTCACATTGTGTTTGAGCCAAGCTCAGCTCCTATATGACGCGCACCAAATTGTATGGACTTTGACAGTTAGACGATTGAAATCGTACAGGATTTGGTGCGCGTAATTAGGCCCCTGATAGTTTTTATAGTTAACTTTTACATTTTATTGCATTCAACTGAGAACTCTTAGAATGCACACTTGCAAAAGTTGGTGTGCTGTCGACTGACTGCTTGCCTTGCTCCTAGCACAGAGCAAAGACAATAATATCTAGATACTCCTAGGAATCTAGTTCAGCGCGTTTCGCACTTCAAAACCGCTGTAAAATTCTTATGGAACAATTTCAACTCGCCAACCAGCAGCTAAAGTTAAAATTCCAACTGCAAGACATCTCTGCCGTTTTCGCTGGCGAATTGTTCCATTCATACTAAGTTCCCACGTCGGCCCAGTGGCGTTGTGCTAACTTCTGTGATGGTGCAAATTTGAATTACGGAACTATTTGCTAAAGTTACCCGGTCGGTCCAGCAGTAAACACGCTGCCTTTACACTCGACGACAGCGACACGACGAGTCATTTATTTTTAACCGAGATCAATAAAAGAAGGATGTTATCAGGTCACCTATGTATTTTTTATGTGTGGTCAGCGATAATTCCTTCACGCGTTGTCCGATTTCTTTGATTCTTTTTTCGTAACCTCAGAGATTAAGGTAATGGTGGTTAATATGGTTATTATATGGTAGGTATAAATAATAAAACTCGTTAATCCTAGAAGCCCAATTATATTTTTGCGGCCCTGACATCGTCTTGAGAAACACAATCTTCCTTTTCAGAGTCGGTATCGCGCGGAGAATAATCGTTTGCATTTTCCAATATAACTGAATAGAAGTATTGCTAGAGAAAAGTAAAAAAATAAAACAATAATCTAACGAAAATCGCAATATAACAAAACATTCAAAAATTGCAAAAGTTACATAAAGCCCAAACATACGTCAAACGGACGTGCAACATTGCCATTAGGCAAAAAGCATGGTCATCTCCTGATAGATCACGGCAGCTACTGGCAGCTACTGACTGAGATGGTTCGGGCGGTCGGAGCAATCCGATCGTGCATCCGAAAGAGATAGCGAATTTTCGTCGCAGTACACGTCAAAACGATGTAGGTAATTGGGCTTATATCTTGTCGGCATTACGGACACGATCACACTGCGTCCGTCAGCACCACCTAGTGTTAAAAGTAGCAAACTATAGTTCTCTTTAGTGCGTATGTAATGTTTTACTGCTTAATGTTGTATGTGTGTGTGTGTGTGTGTGTCTCTAAGCACAAATAAATGATTTATCTATCTATCTATTTATTTTGAAAGTGGTTTTTTTGTCTTTATCGATTCGTTGTAGATTTTTAAATTCTTAATAATTCTGCATACTTAACTCAAAACACATGATTTTGGAGATGTTCCGGTAATGATATCGACGGACGGGACGGTATGCTGATTAGTACCTGCTAATCTAATGTTTACTTAAGCATCTATAAAGGCGAACTCGAAACTATAAAATTAAGGGTAGAACCATGCCAACACCCATCGATATCACAAAAAAATTACGTGTCGATCGGTCTACTCTAACAAAAATTGGCACAACTCTCTAATCTAGTAAAAATTGCGCGTTAAAGCTTAACATTTCGCAAACGGATTCCTAAATCGAAAAATCCTTTCCTTATACCCACAATATCGTTAAACGACCAACGATACCCCACACTATGAGATAGACGAGAAAAAAAAAAATGTACCCTAAAAAAATATTTTGTGATTTTATTCTACCGTTTTTTCGGCATAATTAATATGTATGCCAAATTTCTTGTACAAATAGTCTCTGAACTAATCCGCGAACCGATAGACAGACAGACGGACGGACATGGCGAAACTATAAGGGACTACGGAACCCTAAAAAGGACTGTGGTTGTCACAATATGGTCAAATCGCACGTATGCCCGATGGTGGGGCGGTCTCCGATGGTCCGGTGTGACCGATTGGACGTCGCTATTTAAGGCTGGGTTTTCCGACATTACCCCGAAATCAGGGGTTTTAAAATCCATTTTACTCTCTAGTGAATCTGAAAAAACAAAAACTTTTCAATGTCCTATCTAGGGCCGTCGGTCATTATTTTTATGATTTTTTTAAACTTTATAGCATCAAACAAAATCGCGAACATGAGTCTGAATTATCACTAGATATGGTTTTATTTGAGCTGAACTGCATAATAAAAAATATACCAAAATGACTATCACTGAATGTGGTCGTGTGGTCGGTCGTTAAAATTCTATTAATAGGACTTGTATTTCTGTAATTTAAAAAATGCTTACTTTTCCCCCAACTATTCGCTCGCGCAGCGCAATAAGTCCAATACAAATCCATGCGCTCAAAGAACCCGGCCTTAAAAAAAGCATCGCGAAGTGATTTTTAGAGGAATTCCGGAATTTAATTTCATTTTCATTCCAGTCTCAGATTCCCTATAAATTGCAAAAAAATCTTTCATGATAATGCCAGTAGAAAAAGATAAATTTAGATTGCGATGTCATATCTACCTAATTGATAAGGTAGGCGAGAGCAGTGAGGTTTTTCGGAAGTAATTGACTAACTTAAACTGTTAAAAATTAAGGTTTAATATGATTCAAAATTTATATCCGGTGTTTTCTTTTCTGTTGGAGAGTGGAGGCCGACCTTCTCTTAAAATGCCCAAGCCGGTTTCAGCGCTTCTATCATGCATGACTGTCCACTCTATCGGGTTAACCTATGTGACGATTCCAAATTGTCAAAATATGACAGTATTTGACAGCTCGGAAAACTTACAGTGGAGTACCTACGTAGTAGCACCCCAGGTCCCAGTCCGGACCGCTTATAGTCACCCTACAGTGTATAGCAGTGTTTTTCAATCTTTGAAGACCCGCCCCAACCTTATTAAAAGTGTCAGTAATTTCAAAGTTGATGTAGGTATTGCAATATTCTTTTTACCAAATATCAGGACTTAAATAAAATGGGCCAAATAATGTTTCAATTGATGGTGGATTTTTAAGAACTTATACACTTCCAACAATAAAAGATCTGTCTTGAAAATTTAATAAATTGACGGTGGAAAATTCATTGCTTCTGTAAAAACAAATAAATGTTCATGATGGTTCCGAAAATTTAATAGACATTTTGGCATTTGACATTGGATTGACATTTGACATTCTTATCTTAAAACTCAAAGCCCTCGAAAATAAAAGAATAAAAAAGTCAACTTTAAATTCTCCCTAGTCCCGTTCCTGACCGTTTGTTTTATCCTACCACCGCCAAATCGGCGATTTTGCTAATTTTGCCACTGGCGACACTAAGTTTGTAGTGTCGCCAGTGGCAAAATAGTGTAATCATGTAATGCAAGGTTTGTACCTTTCATTTTACTTTTATCTGGATTGCGACCGCGACCCCACTAGCAAGACGACCCATAGATTGAAAAACACTGGCTTATAGAACAAAATAAGTTTCAGTGATGGTTTTACTGTCGATATCTACAGGATTAGTTCACTACACCCGAGTAGAGATAGACCGAGGAGAATTTTCTTGCATGACGTGACCTTATATACATTGAAAAAATTTGGTCTTCGTTGAATTAACATAAGCAGCCTACATACGTCCCACTGTCGTGCAGAGGCCTTCTCTCAGAGAGAGAGTATGGGCTTAATCACCACGCGTGCCCACCGCGAATTGGCGATTTCAAGCGCTGAGGTATCTATGTGAATAGAATTTCCTCACGATGTTTTCCTTCACAGTTAGCGAGTGGTATTGCTACTATAACTTAACAAGTGTACATAACTTACAAAACAAAGTCATAGGTACATGCCCGCACTGGGAATCGAACCCGGGTCTCTCTTCCGAGTCCAATGTTCTACCCACTAGGCTACCACCGCTCTGCTGTAAACGCAATTATAATCCGCAAATATGTAGGTAGGTACCCAGTTTCTTGTAAATTATTTCAATAAAGATAATTCGCACTTTTTCAAATGAAAGTTCTCATATAGCGAGAACATTCTTTCCGCCGATCTGTACAGTCGACAGCAGCTCAACCTTGACATTTTATTTGCAAGGTTTCCCGTAACGTTACTGGGTAAAGTGCACGCGTGTAAAGGTTGATGTTGACTGTACATACGAGATAAAAAAAAAGTATCCTACGCCAAATAAAACGCAAAATACAAAGGCCTTGATTGATTAGCGCTTTTTGTCCGTTACTAGAACTTGTGCCGCATACAGAACATTTTTACATTTACATCCTTTTAGTTCCAGAGTTCGTCCGTAAAGTAACCGAATAGAGTATGAGCTTATAAAAGCTTGTTCTGCCACCGTATATCGAGTCGACAGCAGACCAACCTTTTAATTTTCGTTGCAAAGTCACTCGTAAGGTAACCGAGTAGGTACGCAGAGAGCACGCGTGTAAAGCTTGATGTGCAACCGTCTGTACCTGAGTAAAGTACACAGCTCCCGGGTTGTTTGAGGTCTGTGGTCTGCGAGGTCTGTGATGTTATAGAATGCTTAATATCGGGTTGAAGAATGAGGCACGCTTGTAGCCGGCTGGAATTTGTACAGGGTCCATTATTTTCTTTTCAGGCCTTTAGGCTGGGCACGCTGAAGCGAAAAGGGTCCTGGAAATATTGAAGTTTTACGCGTCGGAGCGGAGAGCTCGCTGAGAGCGCGGAGCGTAATATGTTTGCTCCGGGTTGGGGTTGGTTTGCTATGTGGTTTCAATTGAATTTTATTTGTGTATAAAAAACGAGTCATGGCGACCCTTGTTTGGTGAGATGTAGTTTTGTTATTATATTTGAAACAACGAACGAGAGGAATATATGAATAGGAATAAGAATAGTTAATCAGTTTCCAGTTGATCCGTTTAGTTGGTCGGTACGGAATAAGGGGAAATATCTGAATCTCGGAAACGGCTCCAACGATTGTCATGAAATTTAGTATGCAGGGGGTTTCGGGGGCGATAAATCGATCTAGCTAGGTTACATTTGTAGAAAACGTCGTTTTACCCGTGTTTTCAGTTTTCAGTATCATTGGAATACGAAGGTAAATTTCGCCACTATCTCTACAAGGTTGTAATAGCTCAGGTGGGAAACCGGCTGTCTCGAAACCAGAAGATCCCGGTTCGAGTCCCGTTGCCTCCAGTACGATTATTTTTTCCCTTTTTTTCATCGTGTCTACGTAAATATAATTTCCAAAAAATACCTACGATTAACCAAACAAATATACCGAGCAATGTTCGGTCATCCAGGTACTATTATGTTAACCACGCAGCACGACAAGATGCTCGGTAACGTGACCTTGTACCTATATAATGCCCGGCACATAAATTGACCAACAATCCGAGTAGTCGGGACGAGTTTGCAGGTGTTTTGATTATTTTTTAATTTGAAGTAAACTAAAGTCTGCAGAATTCTAAGTCGCAACCCGCTTCCCTCGGCAGTGATACCTAAAATACGGAGCCGAAATCATTTGGACAAGTTATGTGCCGGGCATTATACCACTAGTCAATCGACAGCAGATCAACCTTTACATTTTATTTTCAAAACCGGCCGTAACGTAACGGAATAGAGTGCACCCATGTAAAGGTTGATCTGCTGCTGACTGTACACCCATGTAACTTTATACCCATTTTACTATTTACAATTTTATTAGCTATATATATATATATATATATATATATATATATATAGGATCCTGTGTGATGTCCATTGCGGGTTTTGCTCGATCAGTACCTCAGTAATCAGTCCTGTGAAAACCTAATATGGTCCTTCATCATTATGCTTTCTATGCAACCATTAAAGTCACTCGCGCGCAATAATTTAGTTAGTGATGTCCTACGAACCGTTTTATTGAGCAGAGTCTAAACTCAAACCAGTAAAGGTGCATGTCCATTGTCAATTATACTCACGGAATGAATGGACTGAACGCAGCATTTTCTCAGAAAGAGCCTTAGACCGTTGACCGAATATCTAACAAATTACCTATATTCTTTTTGTTGCACTAACCCGTGCTGAGGACAATTTTAAAAATATGTAGGTACGTAATACAGAGAAGATTGTAAAGAGGCTAGAAATTTCGCCGATGCTTGCACTTGCCCATTAGCTCAGTTGGGAGAGCGCTGGAACGGTTAGCCAGAGGTCTCGGGTTCAAGTCCCTGCATAGATGGAATTTTTAGCCTCTAAATAGGTATCTAACAACAAAGTCCAGAGTCAAGTCTACGGACCCCTGAGTGATTTTATCACTCGTTCTTCGCCTGGTTTTATTTTATCTCTGCAACGCGGCGGCGCGCCGATAAAACAAACTAGCGCACTAGTTGGCCATGTTTCGTAAACGTGCGAGGCTCGGGCTTAACCTGTCTCAAAGCTCATTAAGAGCTAAGTCTCCGAACTGGCGGATTACCAGATGGCCTGTCGCGAACCTTCACCGTTCGGGGCCATCCAAAGATGACGTTTAGGAATTTTTTCACAATTTAATATCTATAAATTACCTTGCTTTTACTTTAATTTTAACACATAACATTGGCGAAGTTGTTCTGGACAATCAGTGCAGTGAGTCCATAAAGCAGAATTGAATTGAATTGTCTCCAGACGGCTGACAAGGGCGGCCTTGTCACATTTGTGTGACCATTTCTTGGAGTGTCGTCATATATCGCTTCTTGTGTGCAATAAAGAATATTCTTATCTTGTCTTATATTTTGCAATTTTATTTTAGTAATTATTGTATTTAAAGAGCACTACATACTTTATGAAGTTAATATTTCTTGAAAAAAAAAATTGTTATTAAAATGTTTTTCATTACAATAAAAAAAAAATGCAGTGCTACAAAATTTAAACCTTACTGATAAAGGTTTTCTTTAAGGTCAGTTTTCTCAGAGCTGTTTATGAATGGACCCTTAGAGTGATCATAGGAATAATAAAGATACGCCGGGAATTGAATTGAGCTCGAAATTAACTTAACGTTTACACTAGCGGCAGAGACAGATCTGTCTCCGCGCATCGGGTAACGTCAAACGCGCAACTGAGACAGAGTTGTCCCACAAGGCAACATACCAAAAAAATGCTAAAAAGTGTGTTACGTTCTATGGTATCGGTTTATGGTTTTTGATCGCTCGTTTTAAGCATGAAATTGCCTTTAATCTGTGTCCTTTAACGCTATACAATATAATTAAGTAACGCAATCTCGCTGTTATTCTGCTATGTAAAGCAGTGTTAACGCAGTCGTGTGATATGGTTATTGGGTCGTCAACGCAGGCTAATTTTCTACTACATAAACCTGTCAGATACATCAGGAATTGAACTGAACTCGAAATAAACTTGATATGCGATTCGATATAGTCACGTACCTACCAAATCTCGCTCTTACTCAGCTATGTAGAGCCGTCATAGGAGTATTAGATCGTCAACGCGGGTTAATTTTGTAAAATAGAAACCTATCAGAAAAACTTTTTTATAAAACTGAAAGTACAACGGCTAACGGGCGCCGGGAATAGTCTTGAATTAGAAATTAGCTTGATATGCGGTGCGATATAGTCACGTAATCTCACTCTTATTCTGCTATGCAGAGCAGTGTACACGCATAGGCGTGTGATATACTTACTTACTTTATACTTTATTGTACACAAGAAAGAAATATGTTACACATACAACAAAGCAATAAGAACGGGTACATAGGCGAGCTTATTTCTATAGAAATTTCTTCCAGCCAACCAAATCAGTTGGGAGACGATGATTTTAAAGAGGTAGGGGAATAATGTGTGCACATTAAACGAAGATATGAGGGTCGTCAAACAGAAACCTATCAAAAAACCATCTGTATCTACAGAATTGTACCAATTTTGTCAGGGTTATTCCACTAATCCTCATTGATGGGGATTTGTGAACGAATAGTTCAATCACAGTTTCACAATACCACAATACTTTATAAAATCACAGATGTTTACATTTTCACATAGCCTAAATCACAGATTTTAGTCTATTATCGCATAGTTATTACACTAATATCATATTTTCACAAAATGACCCGGTAAGCCATTTGCTCCAAAAAAATTATCCGACTTAATCCCCATTGCCAACACCTACTAAGACACGCCAATGGGGAATTATGAACAAAAAGTTCACATCAAACAAAAGTTCGATTCCAGTCAGTTCCAGGTCAGTTCGCAGTCAATTCCTTCGCTCCACTTTCAATAGTCATGCCCGTGCCATGCCTGCGCCATGTCACATCAAACAAAAGTTCGATTCCAGTCAGTTCCAGGTCAGTTCGCAGTCAATTCCTTCGCTCCACTTTCAATAGTCATGCCCGTGCCATGCCTGCGCCATGTCCGCGCCAGGGCCTCGATTCTGTTAGTGCATTGTAGTATAATGACAGGTACACTGTCGGGTCACGTGACGTGTTTTTTCGTACCATTGACGCCTAGAAGGTTTGATGGGTGTGCCCGCGTAGACTTAAAGCAGCCATGAAATGAAAACCGCCATGTTCATGCAGTTGTCATGTTACTACAATGCATTAACAGAATCTAGGCCCAGGTCAGTGCCGTGCCAGATAAGTGCCATGCCAAGACCAATTTGGAGCCTCTATTTACCAAAAAATATGCCTGTGTTAGGAAACTCCGCACTAGTTTCTAATTACAATTGAAATAACATTTAATTCAATTAAAGTATATAATAATATTATATGGGTATGTTTGGTTTGTGATGGGCCACCAGTTCGGAGCCTTACTTAAATCTTCCAAAGTACCTACCGCGGACTGAACTCTCCGTCTCTACAACTCGAGCGAGAGCAGTATGGGGTGTTAATTCTGTCGCTTTTAGCACAGGTGAGCTGTCGCGTTTCTAATAATGTTAAGTAATGTTGGTCAGAAATCCGGACTGTAGACATGAGACCTAGGTTTATGCAGATATTTTGGCCGGTTGTTTTTGTTACAATGCAGCCCGCAATTCAACTGATTGCAGTGCACGCATGTTTAGTTGGCTCCAAGCTCGTCGGAGTAGCAATGTATTTAGGAAGCTGTAAGTGTTGATGTGATGTGGACTGTGCACTGGATCATCTTTCTCTCTCCTTTTTTCGTTCGATACTTGTTTGCTGTCTATTTTTGCTGTGCCTCTCAAATAAATGTAATAAGTGATCGTTGGTCTAGTGGTAACACGTTTGATTATCATGACAGAGGTCGCGGGTTCGATTTTAGGTGCGGGCCGCATTTGTACAAAGAAATCAGTCCGAGTAGTTGCTGTGTTTTTTGAACTTCTTTTCCGGTTACCATAGCACAGGGTGTCCTAATTATGGTGTCCTTAGATTTTGTTAATGCAAAAGTGCATGAAACCATTGTCAATCCACTGCCTCTGACAGATGTTTTCATTCCATCGCTGCCTCAAGTTCGCTTGCACAAAAGCGTCAAATCTTTGTGGCTGTTCAGTTTTCGCATCTAAATTCAATATTAATTTGGTTGTTGAACTGGCAACACAATCCCCTCTTCTGGGATTGGTTTACTTTCTTTTTTGAATTGACAACTGTCGCGTCTGTCGGTTTAAAGTCATTGTCGAGGCAACAGCACTTTCCCTGTCGCTGCTGTTTGCCACCATCTTCGATTATTGCTATCGTCCTATCGCCTCTCGTGTAATTTCGTGAGCCAACTCTGAGAACTGAGTGCTGAAGGAAGCTGAAGGACGGACCTGGCTCAATCGTCGTCAGGTCAGGCGACGCTACTCACAGTGGGCGGTCGTGGAAGGTAAATCGAGGAGCTGGAAGCGGCTCCCGCCCGAGGTACGCTGACCTTTGACCCCCTTCGCTATCGGACCTGGTAAGTCTTTCAGTCTTCCTAAAGCCCCACCTACAATCGCACTCAATAAAGAACCTACCGACATTCACTCATACAGTCCACTAAATTATCGCGCACCACGAAATCCCCGAACTAAACAGTGGCTTTATTGAAATATCTATCAAGATCAGTGGTTTTCCATTGGTTTTGTAAACAAAGGACATGGGGATTGTATTATGTGTATTTTATGTTATTTTTTTGTTTCATAAATTAATAAAATATGTTATTACGCCAATTTCAACAAATTTTTATTTGTTTTATGTGGCTTTTTTATTTATCCCGGTTATGTTTCAGTCCATAAACAATTTAATCATATGTAGCACTAAATGTTGCACGCTTCAGACAAACACCGGACATTTTTCATTTCAGGCTACATTGCTCTACAATTTGTCGACTAGTGCCGACTACCAGCTTAGTATACTCTGTACCATATTTAAGTTGCCTAGGTATAAACACATAATTCTTATGAAAGCCAAGTAAGATAAACGGGAATGGGTACTGGAATCAACGAGATGAGACTTAGGCCTAGCACATAATAGTATATTTCATTACAAGTGTGGAAAGGCTGTCATTGCAAAGAGTTCCGACAAATGTCTACCCGAGCCGAGGCGCAGCCGAAGGCGAGGGTTGACAGTCGGAACAAGTCGCAATGACGGTTCCGCACGTGTACTGAACGACTATTTTTAATACAGTTGCGAAAAAATGAAAAACTATTTGCTTTTTTCTCTTCTCTCCACGCAAAAAATTCGTCGTATGTAGATATGTAGCGACTTTTTGACTTTTCCGGTAAAATGTTCTCCGAAGCATTTTGTGCAATTATACTGCGTTCCGGTGGTGTTATTTAAAAAAAAACTAGGGTCGAAATTACTCATTTTGTGCAACAAACAACTAAACTCGCAACGAAAATTTCTGAAAAATGGCGCCAACCGTAGAATATAATCGGAATTTTTTTTTTCTTCACCCATTCTGGTAGGCAAAGGGAACTATGCCCATATAGCCAAGTCTTCAGTAGAATTTTTTTATTGATATGAAATGAAAATGAAATTTAATGAGATGAATAAATGAAATGAAACCTAACCAAACTCATTCAATCAAATCATTAAATCCGATATTGAAACAAATTAGTAGCTTCTTTTTAGAAATATACGTATTTGCATGAATCATAAAAACTTCTATGAATTTTTTTAGTAAAAACTTCATGGTTGGTTTTTCTTTTTAATAGACATTATTTTGACAGTTGGGAAAGAGAACGCACGAGTTCGGGAAAGGTAAAAAAAAAGCACGAGTATGTAATAGCCCACATCCCGAACGCTATTCGTCCCTGCAATACGCCACTTTTTGAGCAACTGTATTAAAAAAACTATTTCCGCATCAACTGCTTGTTTACATCTAGAGAATGTAACACTAATTGAAAAAAATCATATCTTTTTTACAGATCGTTTTTGCAAAAAATGTCATAGCAATCTACATGATTGAGTTATGCTAGTAGTGATTATTAAGAAGAAGAAGAAGAAGAAGAAGAAAGACATTTATTATACCAACAAGATACATCACAGAAACAAAATAAGCACATAAGTAACATAATATGCACAACAACAGAAAGAAAACTAAATACACAACAGACAAAATGAATAAATAAAACAGGACCATAGATGTAGCCTGTGGTGTATCTACATTGCCACAAAAGGCAGCTGACCCAGCGTTGTGCTGAGGAAGTGATCCCTCAGCGCTGATTTTCAGTCAGTGCCTACGGTAACCCATAATTGTACGGAGTGGTCTCGAACCTGAGGCAAAAAACCCAGGACGTTATTCTAGGTTCTCGGTCTTGGGTCCTAAAAGATCACTATTAACATGATTGAGAGATTGCTCTGTATTTTTTTGCAAAAACGATCTATAAACAAAGATATGATTTTTGTCCATTGGTGGCGCTAGTGTTACTGCGTCGAGTCCCTTAACTGGCCCAGAGTATACGTATAATACGCACACAAACATAGGCAATACACTAGGGTCAGCTTCGAGGGAAACTCTGCAAACTCATTTCACTAAGCCGATTATAACTATAAGGTATTGTATTACCGAATATCGCCCCCAGTAATAGTTGCCAGCAGGCTTGGTTGCTTAGGATAATTGATACCTACACTCCTCTACGGTTTTGGGCAAAGTATTAACGGATACGATACCTTGCTCGCGCTCAAAGCTATTAGAAACGTTGGGCGAGGATAGATTTTGTTTGCTTCACAAGTTTTCGACAAGGTCTGAATTGAAAAACTTAGGATTATTTATACTGAATTAGGTAGGTATATGGCACCGGGTAAAAAAATTGTCGTTATATACGACTATTACAGTAGATCAATTGAAATTTCACAATATTTAAGTAGAGTGTCGTGCGGTTTGACTGCAAATCATAGTTTTAAATTAGTTGCAATTTTTTATATATATTAAATAGGTACCATAGAGATTATGGGCTTAATGCAACTTATGTCACCGGATAATGCGCCATTGCAGCGATTTCTAAAGTTCCGAGGGGCCCAAGAATTCCGTGGAACAGTCACTGGGGTTCCGCGAATCACATTTGTCACTAAATCTTTGGATTATTGATATTATTTTAATAATTCGTCAGATACAAATATTACGGTGTTAGGTTAATTCCGGATTCACTTATTGATTTTATGTCGGAAGAGTCAGAGACGAGCAATCGACAACGCGAGCTCCAAAAACGTTTTACTCACCACGATTAAGCACTGCGAATCAGAGCGAAACCTGGTCGAACTCTTACCACAAAAAATCAAGTAAGTGAATTCGGAATTAAGCTAATAATGTGTAGTGCTTACGAAAGTTTTAGTTAAAAAAATATATTTGGGATTAACGTAATGAGACAGGGTACCTGGTACCTGTACCTTGAAGTGAAGTTAAATCTGGAATTTAATATTTAAATATATGGAATAGAACAGGTTTATTAGTTTTTCGTAGCCTGAAAAGTTTGTGAACCACTGCTTTACCAGTTGAAATATGGATAGTTAGAGTTCATCCACATAGTTTCGCCTAGTTTCAGATGGATTTATTGGTCGTCATCGAAAACTAGAACGACGACTTATCCCTTTACTAAACTTGCCTGGGAATTGACTAGTTAGGTGCTGTTGCACTAGTTGTTATCCCAGAGGATTTAGCACGATTATCGTCCTAACTGAATCCTCTGGGCCGTACCCCGACAAATAACTTGAACCAAAATCCGCGATCCGAAAACTTTGATGAGTGCGAATTTTGCGATAGACACGTGAGAGCATTTTTTAAAAATTATTTGTTCATTTGACTAGACTCAAGTCCACAGAATTGTAAGTCGCATCCCGCCGATGAGAACGAAAATACGTCCATACAAAGTCGAAGATATTTATTTAAGTTATTTGTCGGCCGGGATACCGCCGTTTAGCCAAAGTATTTTAGCCAAATTTTAGTTCCCAATAAACTTATGGCATCAGTTTCATTTCCCAAATGAAACTTTAGCAAGTTTTCATTTCGCATTTTATTCATTTGGTAAAATTATCATTTCGCATAATCTTACTGCGTCAAGTTTTATTAAGACAAACGTTTATTATGCTAACGTTTTATTTTGGCAAGTGTTATATAGCAAATAATTGTTTGATTAAATTTATATTTCGCATTTTGTTCATGAGGTTAGAACTGCGACCCCAACAGACACGAACTGTTACCAGAAAAGTGTGTTAGGTTAGGTTAGAACTGCGACCCCCTACAGACACGAACTGTTACCAGAAAAGTGGGTTAGGTTAGGTTAGAACTGCGACCCCCACAGACACGAACTGTTACCAGAAAAGTGGGTTAGGTTAGGTTAGAACTGCGACCCCATTTTGGGAAAGGTACTTTTTGCCAAACGATACTTTTGACTGAATAATGCTTGGTAAAATGAATTTTGACCAAGTATTTATTTGGTAAACAATAACTTGCCATAATAACTTTTGCTAACTGTTTATTTGCTTTAAGTTGTTTTGAGAAATGTTTTTTTGCCAAGTGATAATTTGCGGAAAATAGTTTGGGAAGTAATACTTTGGGAAACGATTTTTGGCAATACATTAGTAAACCTTGTCGGCCATTATACCAATCGATCAGCCGTCCATTCGGCTTACAGATTCCGATTAGATTATTTCTATTACGTGGCATTTCCTTCTCTATTGTGATTTTAGTAATTACGAACTAAAATTTCCGTGTAAGTATCTATGCGGATCCGAACTAACATTAACTAATAAATATTTGAGTAGTTGAAATTACCAGACTCGACGAGATTTTCATGTGGAAAAAATGTCAATTAATTCTACAATTGGTAAAAAAATGTTTATTAATCCTTTCTAGCAATTTGTTCGGTCTAGAATACACGAAGTCTTCTGTCCGTAAGTTTAAAACCAGCCAGTCAAGTATCTGGTTTGCGCGTGAACGCGCCCATATAGATTTTATATAACTAATTCGTAAGCAAAATGTTGTATGCTCCATTGTCTCAAAATGCCCTGCATGGGTAGTACGATGCTACGAGTCACGCGTTTTGTAGCGCTAAAATGTCAGAATTTGACAGTTTATGTGCTGGAAAGTTGCGACGTTTTAAATTTAAAACATAAGATTCCATTTTTGTATTTATAGCAGATGTCTTGAAAATTTAATAAAATGACGGTGGAAAATTTGCTTCTGTAAAAACACAGTACCTGGATGACCGAGCTTTGCCGGGTTTTTTTTTGGTTTTTATTTTTTTTGGAAATTATATTTAGATACGATGAAAAAAAGAGAAAAAAAGGAAAAAAAGTAATCGAATTGGAGACAGGCTCGAACCGGCGTCCGATTTCCCAACTGAACTATTACAACCTTGTAGATGGTGGCGAAATTTGCCTTCGCATTCTAATGATATTTTAACAGATTTTCATTGCCTAAAAACACTTATAAAACGACGTTTTATAAAAATTAAACCTAGCTAGGTCGATTTATCGCCTCCGAAACCCTCTGCATACTAAATTTCACGAAAATCATTGGAGCCGTTTCAGAGATTCAGATTTTATATTTATAAATATATATGTGTGAATTATTATTATATATTACACAAGAACTGCTCGTTTTAAAGGTATTAAGAGATAAATGTTCATGATGGTTCCGAAAATTTAATAGACATTTTCACATTTGACATTTTTATCTTAAAACTCAAAGCGCTCGAAAATAAAAAAAATATCGTTTGTACCTTACATTTTACTTTTTTATCTGGATGGCGACCGCGACCCCTATGGGGGTCGCGACCCACAGATTGAAAAACACTGCTGTAACGGATTAGACAATAATATATTCCACCGAAAAATGTAATCCCTTACAGCTAAAAAGCGAATCACAGAGTGTCTGCCTAATACCAACATCAAACAGCACGTTATTCAATTAACATTTAATTATTTCGCTATTAGCTTTTGTCGGAGCTTCGCTTGCGTATGAAGTAGGTAACCGCAGATTAGATGTGAAAAGGGATGTGCAATTGTGAAGTTTAACGAACTGTAAGCGTAGTCAGACAAGGGTTCCCTTATAGTTTCGCCATGTCCGTCTGTCTGTTTGTCCGTCCGCGGCCTAGCGCAAACTACTAGAAAGCTGTAATTTGGTAGGTATGTGTATACATATTTATCATGCCGACAAAGTTGAATGATAAAATATTGGAAAAAAAAATTTTTACTGTACCTCCCCTAACATGAAAAGTGGGGATGATGTTTTTACCTAAGATGCATTTACACTACTTGTAATTTCTAACCCTAACCAAATAGTTAACTAGACAAAACTAGTAAATAAAAAAATCTTTTTTCTCCTTAGCTTATAAACATAATAATCATAATAAAAGAGTCCACAAGATACAGGCTCATTTGAGTTTGGGGGCTGTCGTTGAATTCTAGATTTTAAGTAAATTTATTTTATATCTATGCATCTTAAAGTTCTCTTTCATAACTGTGTAATTTTAAATAAATATATTTTTACTTTACTTTACTAATTAATTTTATTTTCTCAGGGTATACTGAAGGCGCCAGGGCAAGAAGAGACGTAAAATTTCTGAAACATATCTATAGGTATCCACATCTTTCTTATCCGCCACCAGATCGTTATAAGTACGACGCATCCTAGCAATGGGGTTGTAAAAAAATATGGCTCTCTATCAACACTCAGATAAAGGAGCTTTATCAAATTCCTGTATACAGTAACTTTTCTTGTTCGTAACCTCTATAGAAGAATGCCTTCTATAGAGGTTACGAACAAATCGATTGCACTTCATACTTATAACTTTTTTATTTCAGCTTTTAACTTTCTTCGATTTTTTGTCACATAGATTTTCCATCTCCAGTAGGTAATTTTTGTTTAATACTTTTTGTACGGATTTGATTGTACTTATTATACATTAACCCGTTGACCATTGACTGTGAAATATATTAAGATTAGATTAGAACACTTTATTGTACACACCACCCCTTCCCCCCGGACCTCTGTAGAGAACAGACACGTTTGCAGTTAAAATTGTATTTCTCGAAATAATAATTTAAATATAAACACAAGAAAGTTAAAATAAATACCCAGTGAATAATAGGAGCGCATACCACTAAGGAGATTGCATTTACTCGTGCTTACGAACATCAGCGAATTTCTGTGTGTGAGTAACATTACATACGCAAGATCGGCGTTGTGCATAATAACATCAAGAAGCATTCTATCTCTGACTAACACTCAATCAAAAGACAACCAAACGGTGAGAAAAAGGGATACCTATATTCAACTCCTTCCTTGCCTCAATAACTTATAGTGGCCGACTAATCAATTTGTATTGAAGCGGCGACACTGATTACGAAGGACCAGTGCGAGATCAACTTATACTGGTCGGTACCGGTATTTACACTGAACGACCGCTCGCCACCACTGTTGCCTGACCCTTCAGCCTGTCGCCACTTTTACGTCTTGCTCAGCTATACTCGCCTAGTACCTCAGCTGCGGATCTTGTGCCAAGACCCATCTAAAACTACGAAAATGGTCCTTCGTACTCCGCCTCCATCCCCCTCACCGCTAGCGTCTGGACAGGAACTTAACACACGAGACAGCGTTGCATCGCGGCCGTCTAGACAAGATGCCCCTTTACCATCATCTTTGGGGACCTCCAGTGCCTCTCTACGTGACTCGCCGTTGCAGCATTATGACTCTGCCCCGGATTTACACGACATTTTGAGTAGCGTTACCGAACGTAAAAAACGTAAATTTGAAGTAAGTGACGTATCATCACAATTATTAGAAATGTTTCGAAAACTCTCTGAAGATCAAAACCAGCATTTCAGAGAATTGCAGTCTAATTTTCATGAACTGAAAAACCAAAACGAATTATTGACGAAGAATGTAGAAACGATGTCTCAAAAGTATGACGAGTTTCTTAAAAAAATTAATATCCTTGAAGCGGAAAGAAAAGAAGATAAGAAAATCATCGGTTTTCTGGAAGAGAAAATTGAGATACTAGAAAGAAAAAGTCGGTTGACAGGTATAGAATTCAGGAACATCCCTAAGCCGCAAGGAGAAAAAAAGGAGGATGTATATTCCGCTGTGACCAAAGTCTTAAAGGTATTGGAGATAGATGTTCAGCCATGTGACATCAAAGACACGTACCGTCTACAATCGAGGGACTCCCCGGCACCGCTAATAGTAACAGAGTTTTCCACTGTTTTCCTCAGAGATAAAGTACTGAGAAAGGTCAAGGACTTCAACAAATCCAAATTAAAGGGAGATAAACTGAGTACAAAACACCTCAATCACCAGGGGCCAACCAAGCCACTATATGTCTCGGAAACACTTACCCAGAAAACCCAAAAACTGTTTTATCAGGCCAGGATGTTTCAGAAATCACATGGATATGATTTCTGCTGGACCTCAAATGGTACAGTCTACTTGAGAAAAAAAGAAAATCTCCCTCAAATTAAGATTACTTCAGAGGCCGACATTGAAATGCTGAGAAAAGCTGCATGACTAGCTATAATTCCTACCTATGAACTTTGTAACTTCTATCTACCGCTATGTTTAATTTTGCATAATACACCCATACAACAACAAATACACTCTCAATACACAGACTACCGGATTCACACAAAAATACATTACACAACTGAAAAAAAACACAAACTTGTAATAGAATTAATGTCTCTTGTTCTCGTTACTGGCGTAGGGCTAACTTTGAGTCCTAAGCACATTTATTTGATAACAAAACCTAATCTATTCTTGAAGAATGGATAAATTTGAATACATATCCCAAGATATTGACAGTTTTTCTGTATCTCACGCATGCAAATCCGATATAGAGCAATGTAGGGATTTACTACCTAAAACCAGCAGGTGTCTAACTTTAGCGTCTTAAAATATTCGAAGCATTAACTGCAACATGCCAGGTTTTGAAATACTACTACATCGACTTAATGTGTCGTGCGATATTCTGATACTAACTGAATGTTGGCTAGCAAAATCGGCAGATCTCCCAAAATTGGACGGGTACACGTCATTCCAAACTATTCAAAACCAAAAGCAAAATGATGGAGTTGTTACCTACATCAAAGATGGCTTAACAGTTACAGTTGACGAACCTGGCCTAGTCGATGGAAACTGTCTTCTAATAAGGCATGGTCAAGAGGAAGCTATTATTGCCATTTACCGCTCACCATCTTATAGAAACATTGAAAATTTCTTGCAGTCACTAGATAAAATTTTGAACACACTTACACATTTTAAGAACATTGTTATAGCTGGTGACATGAACATTGCAATAAATGACGGTAAAAGGGATGACTCCTCTGATCGTTACCTTACCCTCATGGCATACCATGGATTATTACCAGCACACTCTTTCATTACGAGAGATCTAAGTGATACCTGCCTTGACCATCTATTTGTTAAAACAAATCATAAATCTTTAACTATTGTAGTAGAAACAACACTAACAGACCATAAAACAATTATATTTTGCATGGAACATAAACGTAAACGTAATTTAGTGGCTTCATACAAAAATATTATAGATAAAAAAACCCTTGAAAATGAAATACTGGCAATAGACCTAGACAAAATATACTATAACGATGATCCTAATCTAGCAATGACATACTTGTGTGATAAACTTCAAACTGCAATAACAAATAATACAAAAACTCTGAAACTACCCAAACGCGAAAGAATTATAAAACCCTGGATAACCCCAGGGCTATTACGATGCATAAAAAACAGGGACCAGTTACACAAAAAACAGAAACGCTCGCTTAATAACGAAATCCTAAAAGTAACTTACACAAGATACAGAAATTACTGTAATTCACTATTAAAAAAACTTAAAAGAAACTACGAAAGAGAACAAATAACACAAGCGGGAAACAATAGTAAAAAGCTTTGGAAGGCTATAAAAGATATAACAAACACAGCTAAATCTAAAAAATCATCACAAGAACTTCTACAAAGAACTACTTCACCTAAAGACACGCTGGATAATATTAACGAATACTTCGTTCATGTTGGAAGGGATCTTGCAGAACAAATTGAAAAAAATACATATCCAACGCCATCGCCTGACAGTAACACACAAAATTGTAACCCACACTCATTTGTCTTACTAGAAACGGACGAAGAAGAAATTGAGAGAATATTAGTAGACTTAAAGAATAGTACCTCAGTAGGAATAGATAAAATACCAAGCAAGCTTTTGAAGGATATGAAGACATTTCTCATTCCGCCTATCACACACATATTTAATAATTGCATACATAAGGGTGTTTTTCCTGCAGTCTTAAAAAGATCTGTTGTTTCGCCAATATTCAAGAACGGGGACAGAGACCGTATAAGTAATTACAGGCCAATCTCAATCCTGCCATCACTTTCAAAAATATTTGAAAAGATTCTAAACAATCGATTAATACATTTTCTAGAAAGTAACAATTTACTATCCAATAATCAATTTGGCTTTAGAAAACGCAAATGTGCTAATGACGCGGTTCATGAAGTTACAAATTATATCTCAGCAAACCTAGACAGTGGTAAAAAAGTGCTTACTATCTTTCTGGACTTAGCAAAGGCGTTTGATACGGTCTCTGTCCCACTTCTCTTGACAAAACTTGAACGAATTGGCATAAGAGGAAATGAACTTAGGATTTTTAAAAGTTACCTTAGTGAAAGATACCAACGAGTAAAGCTTGGTGACTACTTCAGTGAAGACTTGTTACTCACTCACGGTGTACCACAGGGCAGTATCCTTGGACCCTCGTTATTTCTCATTTACATTAACGATCTGTTAGAACTCAGTCACTACAATGGAAAAATAACATCATACGCAGACGATACTGCACTTACATTTGCAGGAAAAAATTGGGACGAGGCTTATTACACTGCTCAGCTTGGATTTGACCGTGTTACAAACTGGCTACAAAATAATATCCTTACCCTAAATATAAATAAGTCCAAATATATAGCTTTCTCAATTCGTAACCAATCACAACCTAGTAATAACTTCAAAATTTTAGGACATTCCTGTGCAGACCTACGCTCATCAGAATGCCACTGTACGCAATTAGAAAAGGTGGACGTCATTAAGTATTTGGGTATAATTATTGACCAAAACCTGAACTTTAACAATCACATTGAACTAGTTAGCACACGACTAAGAAAATTAATATATGTATTCAAAACCTTGCGACATGTTTTGGATCCAATACGCCTTAAGCAAATTTATCTGGCACTCTGTCAATCTCTTGTTACATATGGTATAACGTCTTGGGGTGGCGCATCCAAAACCAGTCTCAAGAAACTTGAAATAGCTCAAAGAGCAGTCCTAAAGGTCTGTACGTTTAAACCGTTTCGCTATCCTACTACTAAATTATACGAGTTTTGCGAGGTTCTGTCAGTTCGACAACTATTTCTGCTGGATATTATACTAAAACAACATAAAAAAATTACCTTCGACCCATGCATTATGTCCAAACGAAGAAATTACAGGGTTTGTGAATATAAGCGCCGCTTTTATACTTCTTTTAGTCAAAGATTTGCCGAATTTTTAGGACCTCATATTTACAACAAAGTAAACAAACAAATTAACATCTACCATAGAAACAGCACAGATTGCAAACATGAAGTTCTTAAGTGGCTACAGCTTCTCACATATGATGAAACTGAAAGCCTACTCGCTATACTAAAGTAACTCTTAAATTAAAATAACATAACTATTCTATTACTAAAAAATTATATGTATTAAACACATCCTCTCACACACACTCATTCACAACACTTACATATACTCACATACACTACACAAAAAGAGGAACTCACTCACCAAACACACTACACATACATAACTAGTTTCATACTACTTTATTTTGTTTTGTTTAATTGAAATAACTTAATCCTAGGATATATATATATATATATATATATATATATATATATATATATATATATATTTAAAAGTTTAGTAAATTCATTAAAACTATTATTGTCAAATAGAACTGAATATTATGTACAATTCAAGGTCAATTTAAATAAATTGTCACTTCGGTGGGGAATTGGCACTGATTGCTGTAACACAGGTTTTTAACCTAGCACAGCGTCAGAAGCTAATCGTTAATCTTGTGTAAACCATTTGTAACATTCTGTTGTAAAAGCTCTGTACTAATGTTTTTGCCCAATAAATATTCTATTCTATTCTATTCATATAGTTAATATGTTTCTTTATCGTGGAAATAGCAAAGCATTTTTCCAATATTTCCTATGTGATAAGATTTCCTATTCCTCCACAAGAAGTGTGGCGTTCGCGCAGTGCTAAATCAACTTTTTTCGATTGTGTTCCTGAGTTTGATCTCCCGTCTCTAGTTCCTAATGAATTTACCTTCATAATACATTTTACAAAAATGTGATTCCCTTAAACATTAAAGAAATACTTTTCTTAATTCTGCAAATAGGAAACCCGTTATCCGATATTTTCTATGCGACTAGATTCAAGGGTATATTATTGTAGAGAGTCGGCTATTTACGGCGTACCTACGAGTCGCAGGTTCAGGTCTGGCCTATTTTAATAATAATAATAACTTCCGCACAACACAACCACTTCGTTTGGTGCCAAACTAATCCAAACTAGGATAACCTGTGTTATGGTATTGTAACCAGGTAAGGACATCACAAACATGGAAATACACCCAGACTGAGTCCATCAAGTACGGCGGCCTCCAGAGGGAATCGAACCCACGACCTCTGCCTTTATAGACAAGCGTGTTAACCGCTAGACCATCGAGGCATTTTTCTTCCATGTTACAATTAGTTGCCTAAGCAACAGACAAACGCACAAACCGACCTCGCACTAGCGAACAGCTATCTACTAAATCCATTTGCGCGACGCGCGCCACGTTGCTCAAAGCTTAGGTAATTATCCGAGACGTTAAAAGCCAAGTAACATGGCGTTGTAATTAACCTCCTGGGTGAATTAGCTCTCGGGCGTCGGAGGGCCTCCATTGTGCGCGCGATCCGGCCGGTGTGTACTCCGAAGGAACATACAAGCCTATATACCTATTCATTGAAATTTTAATTTTCACTCAGCCTCATTTGTATCCCACTAGTGGGCAAAGGCCTCCGCTCCTGCTTTTCATCTCTCCCTATCCCCAGCCACCTCGCACCATCCCGGAAAGAACGCATTAAGTCGTCCCGCCATCTCCGTCTTTGTCTGAGAAGTGGTTAACATTCAGTGATAACAGTAACAAGCTGGTAAAAGTTTGCTTTATTTTGACTGCCTATTCACAAAAATATTCAAATCATTAGCAAATAGTTATAAATGACTCTTCGCTCTCTCGACAAATAGAGTACAGTGGATTTGAGATTACGTTATTAGTAATCTTTCTCCATCTGATCTTGGCTGCCTTGTCAGAGGTCGTGGGATCGATTCCCACTGGAGGCCGCCGTACTTGATTTGTTCATCATCATCATCATTCAGCCACAAGAAGTCCACTGCTGGACATAGGCCTCCTCCATGGATTTCCAAAAAGACCGGTTGGAAGCGGCCTGCATCCAGCGTCTTCCTGCCACTTGAATGACGTCATCTTGATTTGTTCAATTTTTTTTTATTGCATTACACAACAGATAATGTAACATTGCTTGTTATAATATCATGGTGAAAGCTTATAATCTAGTTAAATATCCTTCAACGTGTGGTGACAGCGTGCTAGAATATGGTCGAGAACTAAAACACCTCAAGCCACATATAAACAAATACGACCATTCAGCGCAAAGTATCGTAGACACCCTACGCCAGCCGAACGGTCGCACTCGGATATAATTGTGGCTTGATCCGCTTTTACAAACGGATCCAATAGTTCTCCTTACGCAAATAGGTACTTAATAAAATAAAATAAAGCTAATAAATAAGCAAATGTCCTTAGTGTGAGTGTATTTCCATGTTTATGATGTCCTTGCCTGGTTACAATAGCACAGGGTATAATAGTTGGGGACCAAGATAAGTGATTGTGTTGTGTGGAATTTATTATTAATTATAAATTGAAGAATTTGACCACAATCAATGGATTATTTGGCATCACGAGGCTCATTCTCCTCTTCCAATATTTGATGTTTCTTCCTTGATCTGACCCTTCTGGAAAATCTGTAACAGCAGATGCGGTCCCATAGATTACCTTTACTGAGTAGACCCCACACAGCTGAGATATATCTATGTATGATGAAGACGGTGACAATGAGTACTTAGTATCTGCATTATTTATTACCTCTACTCCTGCCTTGATAGCCGACCCCCAATATTTATTTGAAGAAAATGCTAGTAACATCAATAAGTACGCATGTGTAGCTATTTTAAAATACCATAGTAGATGATTTTAACAATAACAAACGTAGGTATCACACTGTAAGTAAGGTTATATTCGTTTTATCTGAGAAGTATCTTCCAAATAAAATAGGGTTTCACAGTAATAATTGTCATAAGTTTCTCAGAATCCATAGCAATTAATTCGACTGAAAAGCTACTATTTCACAGCGTATGCGGGAGTTGAACACTAAAGGTAGATGATTCATAAGCAGCCTATAAACGTCCCACTGTAGGGCACAGGCCTTCTCTCAGACAGAGAGTATGGGCTTAATCACCACGCGTACCCACCGCGGATTGGCGATTTCAAGCGCTGAGGTATGTGAATAGCTCAGACACCCAGGTTTCCTCACGATGTTTTCCTTCACAGTTAGCGAGTGGTATTGCTACTATAACTTCACAAATGTACATAACTTAGAAAGAAAAGTCATAGGTACATGCCCGCACTGGGAATCGAACCTGGGTCTCTCGCTTCCGAGTCCGATGTTTTACCCTCTCTAGGCTACCACCGCTGTAGATCATCATGATTATAATGTTACGGCAAGAGAAGTGTTCGTTGCACCTTCTGCCGCTGCAGCACGACACCGCGATAATAGTACATTATGATACATGTGTGATAAGTTGGCCATTGCAGTCGAGGTGGTTTCTAAGCCCGAGCCGGCAGGCGAGGGCTTTATGGAACCGAGTGCTGCAATGGCCAAATCTCACGAGTATCATACGACATTTTTCAACACACTTGTGAATAAAAAAAGTGAGTGTTGTAGTATCAAAATATTTTTTTTTCGTGCGTGATTCGTGTTATGTATGGCGGTAAAATTCAAAACAGTATTCTTGTGCGCGCGCATCCATCAAAGATGGCTGCAATGCATGGCCATCTAGATATTATGAGGTTGCTAACCTATTCATAAATTTTATGTTAATTATTAGGTTTACATTAATTATTGTAAAGTGTTTGCTTAAAAATGCTAAAAATCTAATTTTATTGTACGGAAATGCTTGAATTTATGAAGGTAGATACTGATTTGTACCACTGAACGAAATACCTCTAAACATTATTTTATACATCAAAATGATATCAAACCTTCTCCGAGGTTGAACAAAAAGGTTTTATAACATTATCGCACTTGGTTATAATGGTAATGCAAAACGCACGCTTTGATAATAAGCCACATTATGTGCCTTAATTCAGTGCAATAAGAGTCATTTTATGAGCAAGTGTGTTGAAAACATTTTTATCGACCTTTCGACTGGAGCCATCTTGCTTTATTTCACTAAGTAAAGCGAGACGGCGCTACGCTATGTTATCGTGCCATAAAAACGTTTGACGCTGTTTTGTGCCCTGGGGGCTCTGAAAGCTGAACCTTCCAATTAATGCCATAAAAAAACTATAAATACTAACTAAAATGTTCACGAATAGTCACGAAGCGACTCCCATGCAAAAGTAGTTTGGTTTTCATTTACAAACGACATGCCGAATTGCAATTGAACTTGACTAATAGGTATGCTAAAAGGACCCACATCGAGGTTTGATCGTGCTTAGAATTGAGAATAAAGAAATAAAAAATAATAATAGAGCCTCATAAGCCTACAAACTTCATAGAAACTTCTCACAATCTATCTTTTGCGTATTTTTTATTCTAAGCACTATAAAAGTTCGACCTGTAGGTAGGTATCCTGTAAACAAATTGGTAAAGTATCATTGCGACCCGGGATATCAATTAAAATCAAACAACGTTTGTATGGGAAGTGTCGGTTGAGGAACCCTAAAAATAATAAATAAATTGAAGCAGTGTCACTCCTTCCCTAATCCTACTAATACCTACTATAAATGTGAAAAATCGTGGAGATGTTTGGGTGTTTGTTACTCAATCATGCAATAACGGCTGAACGGATTTAGATGAAATTTGGTATGGAGAGAGTCCCGGGGAACGACATAGGATACTTTTCATCCCGGAAATTACTCATTCCATGCGGACGAAGTCGCGGGCAAAAGCTAGTAGGTATAACATAATTAAATTCTTTTTGTTGCACTAACCCGTGCTGAGGACAATTTTAAAAACCTATTTAGAGGCTAAAAATTTCGACCGCGATCTCTGGCGCGGGTTCAAGTCCCGGCATGGGTGGAATTTTTAGCCTCTAAATAGGTTTTTAGTATAACATAATTCTAATACCCAGTTACAGAGCTACACAACAGTAAAGTTTGTGTAAACAGTAAGCGCTGCGCATACAATATGAATAGAATTCCTAGGATTTCCTTCGAATACCGGGGCTTATCAGTTGTGACACTCGTAGGGTCGATGACATTAAGGAGACTGGAGGGCAATGGACGAGATTGGCAGGGGATCGGGGTCGTCGGCGTGAAGAAGCCTATGCCAATCATTGGGCGTCTTTCATGAGTAGATAAACTAGCTGACTCAGCAAACGTTGTTTTGCCATATTAATTACCCTTCGACCTATTCTAAGACCTACCACATATACACAATCAGAAAAAGGGGTCAAGCCGTTTCGGAGGAGTTCGATAACAAACACTGAAACGAGATTTTATATATTAGATAGAGGAGGTTAAACGTAGGAAACAAAGATGGAGATGATTACAAGTAGCAAGTGCTTATTTTCTTAAAAAGTAATAGAACACTTTAATGTTTGTTCTGTTGTTTTAATTGTATAGCGCTCTCTATATAAGACTTTAGTTTTGTTGGAACTACACGATGCGATTATTTTTATAGGGTGGAAGTGAACACTAAAACGGAACGGGGAGTTAAATACTACTTTACTTTACGTGTTGAAACCTGCATACATAAACTCACGCCTGTATTCCAGAGGGGTAGGCAGAGACCAGGGACCGCCACTTGCCACGATCCTGACAGAAACATCTGAAACATATTTTCTGAAGTTCGGGTGAAACAGTGAAACTATTAATACATGTATTTTTTCTGTAATATTCTGCATGTTATATAGTTATAGCTAACTCGGCAAACGTTGCTTTGCCATATTAATTAGCGTACGATCTATTCTCAGACCTACCAAATATAATACACAAAAAAATTCATAAAAATTGGTGAAGCCGTTTCGGAGTAGTTCGATAACAAACGCTGTGACACGAGATATTTATATATTAGATTTGTTATACCTGTGTTAAAACAATAAATCAAAATAAAATAAAAGGACCTTGTGAAAGCCGGTTATAGTCAAGTTCTGTTTACATAAATTTATAAACACTGTAAACCTTGCTTGGTAATAAATGATATTTCTTTTCTATTTTTAATAACTTCTAAACGTACCTAGAGCGTGTGCGGTGTACATCGAACGTGAACTATCGGCAATACCAAACCAAGCTCAAAGCAAAACGCCAACAATCAACATACTATCGAAATCCAACATGTAGAATATTTACAAAGTAACTTTCTCTGAAGTCTGAGTCGTGAAGTCTCACGGCTCGTTTATTTTAATTTTCCGGCCGTTTAATGTTCGCTAGTTATTCCTCGCTCTGCTACAACAGGGCCTCGCAGCCTTGATACAGGAAAACTTCCATGTATGACTCAATATTCGCACTTAAGTGGCATGTCATAAGAGCTACCGCTGAGTGTTTCCCCAAGTTCAGTGGGTTTAACATTCGAAGTAACGATTAAACCCTCAGGGCGTTTTTCCTTAATCTGTGATTAGAAAAAAACTAAGTATGGAGTTTTTTGTCCATTTTTTCCCTATAACAAATTAAAAATTGCTTAAAATGGACACCAATGTCTAATTGTAAAGTTCTTTAAGTCACAGTTTCTGCGTTATCATGAGCCTGTATTATATGTCTCCACTGGGTTCCGTTTCCGAAGGGAGCCGAACGGGGTCCCGTTTGGCTCCCTTCGGAAACGGAACCCTTCGATTACTCTGCCTCCGATGTCTGTCTGTCTGTCCGTCCATCCCTCCGACCTTTAAAGGGCTTCTATCTTTGGAATCGTACTAGGTAGGCAATTGAATTTTTTACAGAATATGTGTTAGTACGGCGGATTACATAACAAATAATAAAATAAAAAAATATGTCTGTCTCACTCTGTTTCTTTGTGCGCGCATCACGCATAAACCACTGAACGGAATGGAGTAAAACTCACCAGAATTATAAGCTATATATATAACACTACGCTTTAATCCATGGGGGACTAAGAAAATCACCATAAGCTGTGAGGTCATTGAACAGTGGTTTTACCACAATAACGGAAACCTTTAACCAGGTTATGAAGAACGCACTACCCGTCGGAAATATCTTTATCTTTCACCGTGGGAATCGCCAAATTGCGATGCGCCTAAATAATTCCGCCGGGTTATTTCAGTGCACAAAATTGTGTCTCTTTTTGTAAGTTTAATTGTTTTACTAGGAAGAATAATAAAAATAAACTGCTAATGCAGTGTAACTAAAATGTGTACTGCACATATTCAAAAGTGATAAAAAAATTAATGAATTATTAATTTTATTATTTACAATAAAAGAGTCAAAACTCAGAAGTAAACATTCAATATCACCAACATAACAACACAAACTTAAAAATTAACTACCGATAGTTGCGCTCCGAAACGTAATAATATTCTGAGACAAAAAACATTATCTCTTTAAATATTATCTACCACCCACCACGAATAATCACACATAGGTTATATTTGCATTAAAGATTAAAATGTATCAATATTGCTTATATTTAACATTAACATTAACATTAACATTTACATACAGGCACATACATTGCTTCTGGCCCCACACTAGGATACCCTGTGTCGTGGGAACCAGAAACAACAACATCACAAACATGTAAACATCCAAGACCTGGGGTTTTTTTTTTTTTTGTCCCCAGCCGGGATTCGAACCCGGGACCTCTCGCATGGTATGCAGATGCACTACCGCTGCGCCACGAGGTCGTCATTAAACATTATTTTTATAATTTCGTTTTCCTTAGCACCAGACAAATGGAGGTCAAATTACGTCAAGGAACTGTGACCGGAACTTTTTTATTTTGTTAGTATTGTTATTTTGGCTATGTTAACTTTTTATTTCTGACATTTAAGTCGAATGAGGCGGTAGAGCACGTGCGTGCCTTCACTCATGCATGCCCCACGGAGAAGACCTTGTTCGTATTGGCATAAGAATGAAAATGTCTTAGCTCAATGGACTTCATTGGTGGTGCAGACTCCACGTTTGAAGACTTTTGCTTACCCTTTACGGGAAACTAACAAAATTACAAAACTGCGTGCAAGACGGCGAGCGATCACAAAGATTTTTACCGAATCGCCGTTTTTGTCATAAAAACACAAAGGCATTTTTTGAATGAGCACCAAATTTTTTTTAAATTCATCTCTTTGCACTGTTAGAGAATAACACGATCTTGCGACGATGTCGCGCCGGGCGCGATGCCGCAATAAAACTTAGGTACATGATTTTCCGCGTGGCGCCGGATTAAGAATAGCGTCACTCCATTTCCTTCCGTGGATGTCGTAGAAGGCGACTAAGGAAATCAATTACCAGGAGACGGGCAGCAGCGTCTTCCTGAGATTCCAACCGCATACTGCGATCGCCAACCCGCCTGCCAAGAAATCAGAAATCAATAATTCATTTCAACGTAAAGAATTTACATTCTGTTTGCTGAATGTCAATGTACTATGTTACTATGTTAGCCGCTGCCTTCGGGCCGTATTTGTAGTGGAGAAAAAGGCCCGTTCACGAGCATAACGCAGGGGTCAGCCATCACCAGTCTCAACCATTTTAGAGGGAGATAGGTGACCCGGCCACCACGCCACCATTCGAATGACCTTTAGCAAACCTGCAGATTGAGTTCTTGTCAAGCGTGGCGATTATGGCAAAACCCCTCATGGTTATGAAAACCACGAAGGAGGCCTATGTCCTGCAGTGGGCGTCAAATAGCTGATGATGATGACATGATTTTGCGTACAAATTATTTATATGTTTGGATGACTCAGTCTTATCTAATCTATCGTTCTAGCCCGAATAGTCATGTTCAGCATGAGCCTCCATAAAGCACGCCACATCTTTCTATTGTCGGCCATCCTCGTCCAGTCGCCACCAGTAATTTGCCTTAGGTCGTCGATCCTGTGAGCTGATGGGCGCCCTATGCTGCGTTTGCCAATATTTCGCAAACAAATTTAAATTACAAATCACTGTTTTACATTGAGTATTCTTTACCAACAAGTCCGACTCGCACTTGGCCGTTTTTTTTAAGCTACTCTAGCTGTCTAATACATACATATTTTGACTCTTCGGAAACGTCAAGATGGATAACCTAGCACAGTGGAAAGGGCTGGCCGGCGTAGTCGTCGGTGGATTTGAATATGGGAGTCATTACACTACATTACTTACATGGTTTTATTTTAGTCGCTTTGGTTTGTGGAGACGAAGTGAGGAGATACAAATGAACGTACCTTCTACTGAAATCCATCATCTACTGAAATCCATCATCTCAATACTATAGTATCATTATCTTCATCTTGTCCCTCATCTTTATCATGCTCATCTCAATCCTATAGTATATTATACTATAACTTAGTGTACAGCATAGTAAACGATGATGTAGTTGTACGAAATGGGGCTTAGGCCTGCAGTACCAACTCTACACCTATTACTACGGAAAATCATAGAGAAAACCACTTCCGTACTCGCGGGCTGGGATGGGAATATGCCTTGAATATGAATAGTTTTGAGCTGGTGAAAGTTGGCAGTTCTAGAGTATTCATGAGAGATTCCGTAGTTTAATATAGGAAGTAAGGTAGGTAAAGGAAGGTAGAAATACAGGGTGAGGCGTAAAGAATGTGTAATCTGAAAACAGTTTGTTCAATATCGATAATTTTACCACTTCCAAAGAGCAAAAGTTAAAATTTTGTAGAAATTAAAAAGGTGTGTGGCCTAAGTAGAGTAGTCTTAGGTCATCCCATTAATTAAAAACATTTGTTGTCACCTCTAAACATTTTTCCTAAGAGTTTTATATAAGTATTAGTAAAAATAATCAAACTTGGCTAAAAAAATGCGATGGGACTTCTCAATCCTCTTAATCGGTTTCTGCATGTAGATATGCCGTAATATGAGCGTTGAACTTAGTAGGTACCTAGGGCAGTTAGGTCTAGGATGAACTTAGCGATGGCAAGATGGTTATTATAATAACATAAGCTATGCAATTAGTTGGTGTAGTTAAGTTATGCAAACTCTAACTCATTGATGGCACGTTTACGTAGGTACTAAGTTTATCCTGATATACTTTTTAGGGTTCCGTAAGGCGTACAAAAAAAACGGAACTCTTATGGATCACTTTTATGCCGTTCACATCAATAACATTGACAGTATTCAAAACAAAATGCTAAAAATATTATCGTATCGGCATGGTATGGGACGCACGCTATTAAATTATGAACAACGCCTGAGAAAATTTAACCTTGTTTCCTTAGAAAATCGCAGAAAAATTCTAGATCTCAAACTACTTCACAAGATCCTACATTCTAAGATAGATTCTCCCTTCTTGGTTAGTCTCCTCAACATCAATTGTTATTTTAGAACCCGTAAATACAGACCATTTCACCTGCGCGTGTATAAGAACAACACCTCGTATTACAACCCTATTTCTAGAATGTGTCGTCTATATAACAACCTGTTCGCCGAATTTCCTGGTATTGACATATTTGAACCAAGGCCTTCAAAATTCATCAAAATTATTAGTTTTATAATATCTAACCCGTCTTCGTCCAACGCTTTACCCATTAATTAAATAATTAAAGCTGCTTCAGTTCTAAATTATCTACTTTATGTTCAATTTAGGCTTAATGTTTTAGATTAAGTACTGCATATCCCACTTCCATTTTGGCAAACTTCTATGTTTACATACCTTGGACTACAGTCCAGAACACAAATAGTTTATTTCTAAGTTTATTTTGTATAACAATCGACTGTATTCTGTTTTGTAGACTCAATAAAATAAAATAAAATAAACTCGTGCGTCTGTCTGTCCGTTCGTCTATCACAGCTGATTTGCTTCCAATCTACTGGCTAAATCAGGTAAAATTTGGTAGGATAGTGTAATCCTATGACGTAAAGAAAATAAATATTTTTCAAAGTAGGGGTAATTTTCGGGGGAAAAATTAGGAAATTAAAAAAAAAGTTTTGCATACCTTACTGTGTCATATATCCAATGAAAAGGCTCGTTATGTATGAGAAACTCAAATAGATATTTTGTATTACTGTAAAATAAATACTTTTGATTTTATTATTGAAAGAAGACGAAAATTGTCCATTCCCCCCATGATCTTCGAAACTACTGAGCCTAAAATTTTGAAATAAATACAAAATATAGTTCATTGCTTGTAGATTACAGGAAAACCTATAAGTTCTATCAATTGAAAATAAAGCGGTAAACTCAATATAATACATTAACTTAGAAAAATACTTCACTCAAACACCACTAGATAGCGC
This sequence comes from Yponomeuta evonymella, assembly GCA_963969515.1. Classification (NCBI taxonomy): domain Eukaryota; kingdom Metazoa; phylum Arthropoda; class Insecta; order Lepidoptera; family Yponomeutidae; genus Yponomeuta; species Yponomeuta evonymella. The sequence continues at coordinate 7,348,043 of OZ018354.1, forward strand.
TAGTAGTAGTTAACTCGCATCTTGAATAAGAAAACTGACTGGCATTGTACGGAACCCTTTCCACGCGAGTTTAACTCGCACTTGGCTGGTTTTTTGTACATCTGCTAAGAAGAAATGAGAAAATTGTATAATTCCAATGGCAGAAAAAGAAGTGAATAACAATAGGTAGTAAAAAAAATATTCCATTTGTTTTTAAATTTTAAACAGTTTCTATTTAGGGATTAGACGCATACAAATACCTATTATTTTACGAGCTAACTGTAATATTTATAAATACTTCATAATTATATTTATTACCAGTCTATGACGTCATAGTTTGTACACGTACATCGTGACTGGTATTACTTATTATGAAAAATGTTAGTTGTTGAGAAAAATCTTTCAGAAAAGGGGTTCTCCAATGAGATATATTGTCCATTATGTAGGGGGTACTATAAAGAAAAAATTTTATCGACTCCAAAAATTAGGATAATGATATGGACCCCTATTAAACTTGGGACAAAAGCGATAAAAAGCCGTTGAAATAATCACAAAATATTGCCCGACAAAAATATACTAAAGTTATCCTGAGTTAACGTTGACATGGGAATTTAACTGGAATTGTGCTAGCCATAAGTGCGATAACAACAAAAGTGTTTTCTTTGAAAAAGACGACAATCTATTGGTAAAAGAAGAAATTTGCTACTATTGTCCGAATCAAGGGAAAGGGCCTGCAATTGTTGTCTGCGAGGACCCGCTCTTAAAAAGTTTTCCTAAAGTTAGGGATGATTAAGGGTCGAACAACGTAAAAGGATCTCATAAAATACTTGTTTATTTGTCGATGCAAGGTTTGTCAAGCATTCGGTTTCAAGGACGCGTTCATGACGAGTGGGACCGAAATAAAATCTGTCCAATGCAAGTAGAGCACTTTATTATTACAATACAAAAGCGGGTTGGGCTGGGTTGGGTTACACGGCCGTTGGTTTGACTTGAAATGTCTATAAGTAAGCGTTAATTTTTAGCTCAAATTGCGCAATGTGTTACGCGGCACTGTCGCCATCTAGCGACACAAGTCAAGAGGAGTAGTGGCTACTTTGCTCTACTCAATTATATAAATGAATTGCACACGATAGAGTACAGTCCTCACCGAGACATGTTTTCGTTGCATGCGGTTTTAGCAAGTGACCCCCTACTGCTGAACTGTAAAACGTTTCACGATAGTAAATAATAAAGATATGGGAAAGTACTGTCTTCATTTTGTAACATAATTCTGTATTAGTTCTTTTATTATTAATGTGGCGCGATTCCAACATCCACAGTGAATAAGAATTAACACAATATTTTAACATCTTAGTTACTCGGAAAATATGACATTAATTTCATCCAGGCTCAAAGTAAAATAATGTTATATTATCCGGCTCAAGGCTTGAGCCACGCTTGCAGAGACCAAAAGACACGGTAAAAGGAAGCGATACAAAACTGTGGCACATTCGGGATGCATGCGTATCGCGTCCGAGCGGTTAGTCTCACTAACGTGTGTTTCTAACATTTTTATAGCATTCAGTGGCAATAAATCGGCGGTTGGAGCCGCGATTCGTCCGCAAACAGCCCCCTGGCTTCGCCCGTTGATGTATGTTGCCGAACTGCCTCTAGAGTCTAATAAACGCATCGTTGTTCAATAGAGTGTTAGTAGCACGAAAATGGCTATTATTTGACGCTATTTCGTAGTCTACAAGCCATTAGCATTGCAATGTCATTTTAAGCAAACGTAAGCAAAGCTAAATTACCACGCGTGCCCACGGCGGATCGGCAATTTTAAGAGGGTTAATTCGTACTAACTGTAAGCCCCTTTGTCACATGAGCTAACAAATACCTGGATGACGGCTATCGAAGTGGCCCACGTGTAGAGCTGAAATTAGAAACACTTATTATTCCAGGAATATAAAATTTCAAATACAATCATCATGAAATAAAGATGTAACTACCACACCTGGTCCCAAACTAGGATACCCTGCGCTTTGATAATCAGGCAAGGATATCACAAACATGGAATTACACCCAGACTGAGTCAATTCTGTGATGTATCTTGTTGGTATAATAAATGTCTTTCTTCTTCTCTTTTTCTTCAACTTGTACAAATCAAGTAGGAATCGCCTCCAGTGGGAATCGAACGCACCATTAAACGTATTAATCGCTAGACCAACGAATGCAAAAGGAGAATGATCAATTTACTATAGGAGTTAGTCTATTTTTGTGTCTTCTTGCGCATTGATGAAACCAACGGTAAACTATAAGAAATTAGCTCTGGATTATGCAGGAAAAATATTATGAAAATATTAGATGGGAGTTTCGAGAAATCTTAATTTTGAGCCCATGTTTTGAGGTTATGACAACTTTGGTGGTTTGGTGTTATTTTGGGTTGGCATTGGCACCTAGTCAGTTTGAATTATAAACATAGGTCATTATTAGGTAGGTATGGTTAGTTAGTGCTAAGTAATAATTCTGTATAAAATACAAAATATCCGTAGGTTTCATGCAATAAGTCAAAGGGTTTGTCTAATATTATCGCATATCTGTGCGTCAGTTTGCAATATTATATCTTTAAAAAAAAGTCATAGGCAGGTCTAAGAAGGAAAAAAAATAAAATAAAACGAGGTTTTGTAAGTAATTTAACATTTTTTATTTAAATACCTTCTTCAAATATATTATCTAAGAATGGAGCTGGGGCATTTATATCATTAAATCGTCCCCAGCTCAAGTACCACACCACTGTCATCACGTGAGCGCAACATCCTGCTGTTCTTTTGCCTACAATGCAATTGCAGCAATAGCCCACCAAAGAGCTCAATGTGTTCGCTGTGTCGGTTTACCAAAATGTAAACAAAGTATGTGCGTCCATTGACATGCCTTGACTTTATGCGTGCTCTTACCAAACAGTTAAGCCAAGAATGAGAGGTAATTTTAAAAATAAACTACACTAATTAAACAGTATAAAATTCACTGGAATCAATTTGCAAAAATAAAAGCGTAATAAAACCGCTCGTTTGAATTCCCGTCAAAAACTGCCCGTTTGTAGTTTGCACTTTCGCATTTTATGTATGTACACGATTTGCGATTTTTGCAATAATGTAATCTAATCTGTGTTTGTAATCTGTATTGACTGACTGGAGTTTTTTAGTTATACAATCAATACAGATATTTTTTAATTATTACTTTTAAACCCCTGATTCTTTTAATTTATCAAATGGAAGCATGAAATCATTTTTCAAAAGAAACATTTTGAGGTATAAATGCTTAAAGCGCAACATAGACTGTTTTTGATCATTCTCCTTTCCACTGAAATCAATTTTCATTGGATTTTCCTTTTGCTAACTCTGAAAAGAGAAGGGCAGCGATTGCTCAGTGATTGTTATCTAATAGAACTGTGGAAAGAGGATATTAAAATAAAATTAAAAAGCAATGGTTCTGATGAGCTATGTTCGTGTTCTTTTGTACAATGAAAACAGGGCATTAGTAACTGCCACTGGCATTTTTGCTCTAACAGGATTTTAATTGCCATAAAAAGAAAAAAAGCTGTCAGAGAATAGATAGATAGATAGATAGAATATTCTTTATAGTACATATGGTGCTACATTACCGCACTAGTGCGATAATGAGCACTTTACGTGCCTATGTCGAAACTTCAAAGGGCCATATGTACTATAAAACGTTGTACGATACACGTGCGAATAGGTAATTCGTAACTCGTGTCGATATAAAACACTCCCTTCGGTCGTGTTTTAATTTATCGCCACTCGTTGCGAATTTCCTACTTTTCGCACTAGTATCGTAATGTACTATTATTGTACACAGATATTACATTAACAGAAATTCAATAAATCGCAGTACAATTGGCGGCCTTATTACTAAAAGCAATTTCTTCCAGCCAACCACAGACGGAGACAAGAAAGAAATTAGAGACGGGTAGTCGGTGCAATTGAGAAATACGAGTTGAAAAGTATATAAACTTACTTAAACCATACATAAATATTTGAACAAATAGACATACATACGTACTAATAATCAAACTATATATGGGGAGAGGAAGTAATATAATATACCCACGTAATATTGGATAAATTATCTTTTCTATAGACAGGTAATATTCTTTCACTCTGCTTTTAAAGACCGCTGGTGAAGGGGACTGTCTTATTGCTAATGGCAGTTCATTCCACAGTCGGACGGCTGTGGCTGAAAAGGAGTTACTGAAGAACTTCGTCGAGTGAGTAGGTATCTTCAGCAACAGATTTTGAGCTAACTGTCAGAATAAAGTTAAGTTTGCGATTAAAGTAACCTGCCAGCATTGTTACCTTCAAAAAATAAGATAAGTATAAAAGAAAGGTAACTGAACTTCGTAATGGAGTTTTAAAACAAACAACGTATTCAGAGATAAAACAATAACAATACCCTTTCAGTCTTCCTTTGGATTCGTGAAAGTTTCCATCTTTTAAGGCTAACTTAAAGTCGATAAAAACAAACGCCAACCGAAGAAGTCGTTCGAAACAGACAACCTCGTTATGTTTTCATCATACTTTATGCGAAAACTTTTGAGCGTCGTGCCTCTTGCAAACTTAATTTAGACCAATGCGTGTTCGTAGCAAAGGTCTATGTCGTAGCGGACGGCTTAGCGGCGTAGCAAAGTGACTTTAGGAAACAGATTAAAAATACGTTTATTTCAATTTCGTTTATTTGCTTATTTTATTTTACGTTGTTGGGAAGCTTTCAACGGCTTAGAAATTTCACTGAGGTAAAATTTATCCCAGAATATTTGGCGAAGGACCCATTTTATTCACTGTTTATGAGCACTACCTCAGTTAAAATAGAAAATGGAACATATAAATATTTGTATGGCGTTACCAATCCAAAAACTAACACGGGCGCTAACAGGCGATGGAAAAATTGGGCCTAAGTATAATATTTTGCTGAAGAATTCTTTCAAGGTTTTGAAAAGACTCGTGGCATCTTACCGAAGGGGTCCGCAAAATTGCCTAATTAAAACAGATTCCATTACTTTCATTAGTGATTTTTTTACAAAGGCAAAGGTTGTTCAGGTAACTACGCTAATAACAGTGGGAAAAGTTCCGACAACATTTTTGGGCGGCGCGAATACCTAATTAAAAGTGCTGGACTCCATATGAGCAGTCGCCGGGAGGTTGATCTCCCGGCCTTCGGTCCAATTAAAATTTTGTAACAATTTAAATTGGCCAAAAATATTACGTGGTGATTCCCAAGACTGATTGATTGTATGATTACTATGCCGGAGGTCGTGGGTTCGATTTCCACTGGGGGCCGCGCTACATTTTGTACAAATGACCTCTGTCTGGGTGTATTTCCATGTTTGTGATATCCTTGCCTGTATAGTATACGTATGTGTTACCATAGTACAGGATATACTATTTGGGGACCAGGATAAGTGATTGTGTTGTGTGGAAGTTATTTCTTTATTTAATCTTACCCCCTGTTTCTCGTTCACTAACAAACTGATAATCTGCGGTTAAAAGCTGTCGGTTGACCAAAGTGAATACGAGAAAATCGACTGACAATTGTTAACAGTAGATAAAAAAATAATTAACTTAAATTCGGATTCACTTACATGATTCTTTGTCGGAAGAGTCCAGCCAGGTTTCGCTCTGATTCGCAGAGCTTAATCATGGTGAGAAGAGACGGAGCTCGCGTCGTAAAAAAAAATCCTAGAAACAGAGAGTTAATGTGGCCAAATCATTTTTACACGTCTAACCCCCTGTTTCTCGTTCACTTATAATCTGTTGATCTACTGTTAACAACTCTTAGTTATTTTTCTGTACTGTGCATAAAATAAGAACTGAAGTTGTCAACAGTCGATTACTTTGTTAGTTTACGAGGAATCGGGGGTAGTTATTACATAAAACATAGCTCTCTTTTAATCTCAATTACGTTCGACGAGACATAAGTTCGTCGACAAGCTAGTCAAACAGTTTTAAGATAAACATTGACAATACTGAAGGATTGTAAAGAAAATATTAATTCAATAAGGATTTAATATTATATACCTACTGGGAATGTTATTAATATTAAGACTTCTTAAATTACATCGCGAATTTTAGAGATGTGAGCGAGAGTTATATTCATTCGTCTAAAATTATATAGGTATAATATTTTTCTTTTAAGTATTTAATTTGAAGATAAGAAAGGAGAAATTATGCAGGAATACCTATAGGATCAGTTAGTAGGAAATGTAGGTACTCTTAGGCCGACTTGCACCACTTTCTTGAATGTGGCTTAAACAGCATTTAACTAAAATTCTTCACACAAAAGTCGATTTAAATGGCGACTTAAGTGACATTTAAGAAGTGGTGCAAGTCGGCCTAAGAGTACCTACATTTCGCCGATCATAAAACGCTCGAACCATAGTTTTTTTTTTCGATTTTTATTTTTTTTCGTCCTGATATTGCAACAAAAAAAATCTTTTTACGCCCCATTTTTTAACATAACATAAGCAGCCTATATACGTCCCACTGTAGGACACAGGCCTACTCTCTAGTATGGGTTTAATCACCACGCGTGCCCACCGCGGATTGGCGATTTCAAGCGCTGAGATATGTGAATAGCTCAGATACTCAGGTTTCCTCACGATGTTTTCCTTCACAGTTAGCGAGTGGTATTGCTACTATAACTTCACAAATGGGCATAACTTAGAAAACCAAGTCATAGGAACATGCCCGCACCGGGGATCGAACCTGGGTCTCCCACTTCCGAGTCCGAGGTTCTACCCACTAGGCTACCACCGCTTTTTTTTTAACTAGCTTCATAATGTTTCTAAATCATGGCTAGAATAGGGGACATTCTAGCCATGATTTAGAAACATTATGAAGCTGTGAAAAAGTGTCGAACGAATTCAACGTCACCCTGTGGTATCTTTGAATACTCAAATGTAATAATAGTAAATTTTCTTGAAACCTCTAGGTAGGTGCACTATAATATTATACCATTTTGTAGCTCAACTACCAATTAATGTCAAAAACGAATGTTATAATTCAAAGTAGGTAGGTAAGTCTTTTCTTCTTCCGACAACCCATTACAGAAAGAAAACAATAAGGATAAGTACATACTTTTTTTTTATTCAACCGTTATTGATTGCTGGCTGTAATTTCAACGGCAGTTGTCTGGTCCCACGATAGCTCTAATTTCGCGCGGTATAAATGCGAGTATCGAACAAAAAGGATGTAATCTCGTTTTCGCTGACTGCCAAGCGGGCCAGGCGCTCGTGATATTCTTTCTCGACGCTCGTACTCCACTGGGGTGGTTTTAATATGTCATTTATAGTAGTTTTCTACAATACCGGTGGAAATAATACATGGTTGATTACCCCATGCATTGTGAAGCACTATAAAAAAAAATCAAGAAACCAGCCAAGTGCGAGTCGGACTCACGCACGAAAGTTTCCGTACCATTATCTATGCAACATTCGACACAAAGAACGAGAAAAAACGGCAAAAAATTACGTTTAATGTGTGGGAGCACCCTTAAATATTTATTTTAATTTAATTTAACTATTTATTTTTAAGCGAATATAATACTAAATATTCTGTCAATATTTCCAGTGTCTACCTGTGCCGTTATTAATATGGAACAAAAAACGGCAAAAAAATTACGTTTGTTGTGTGGGAGCGCCCCTTAAATATTTATTTAATTCTGTTGTCATAGCGGTCACAGAAATAAATCATCTGTAAAACTTTCAACTACCTGGCTATCAAGGTTCATATGATACAGCTTGGTGACAGACAGCTAGACAGACAGCTAGACAGACAGCTAGACAGACAGACGGACAGTGAAGTGTTAGTAATAGGGTCCCGTTTGGCACACTTCAGGTACGGAACCCTAAAAAAGGTGGGTACTCACTAGCTACTACGTAGATATTGTCTATAGATTTCATTACCTACTTCACTTGGATGATGCCAAAGAAGTATCTAGGGTCAACCGGGAGACTTAGTCCTTTTAGTAAGTTTGTTGTACGTAAAGTAACTTGTCCGGTCATTGTGTCTTGGCTATTCGGGTATGCGACCCCGACCTCCTCGAGCCTCTATTGCTACACTCACAAAGTATCCTTTTTGTAGTAATAGTTGTCCTTTAGTACCTTATTCCTATCCGAACCTGCTCCTCATCAACAATCCCTACACCCTTTCCCTTTCCTTGATTCCTGGGCCTCTTCCTAATGCCAATCTACGGTCAACGTGCCGATGGATGCGTGGCTAGGGGCGAGCCTAGTCTAAAGCGTACGTCCTGGAGTTAGGCGCTCTTCAGGCACTAAAAGCCTTGTCTCGGCATGCGGGGCTCTGCCGGGATGGACAATCTTTCTCTAGCTGCTCGTGGGAACAAGATGAAGTTTATTAAAAAACGTATCGAAGGTGGCGAGGTTGGTCGCCGCGCCTCACGCCGGATCACACGAGCGGGCGGAAAGCGGACTTTGGACACCCGCTTTGCTACGATAAATGTAATGTTGAGGAAGCGAAAGTGATCTGTCAGGATCGTAGCAAGTGGCACTCCCTGGTCTCTGCCTACCCCTCTGGGATACAGGCGTGAGTTTATGTTATGTTATGTTATGTTATGTTATGTTATGTTATGTTATGTTATGTTATGTTATGTTATGTTATGTTATGTTATGTTATGTTATGTTATGTTATGTTATGTTATGTTATGTTATGTTATGTTATGTTATGTTATGTTATGTTATGTTATGTTATGTTATGTTATGTTATGTTATGTTATGTTATGTTATGTTATGTTATGTTATGTTATGTTATGTTATGTTATGTTATGTTATGTTATGTTATGTTATGTTATGTTATGTTATGTTATGTTATGTTATGTTATGTTATGTTATGTTATGTTATGTTATGTTATGTTATGTTATGTTATGTTATGTTATGTTATGTTATGTTATGTTGTACGTGGTTGTTAGGTAGGTATATATGTATCTATAAATGTTTATGTATGCATGTGTTTATGTATGTCTTATCCTCATATGTTTTATAATTATTTCTGTATGTTTTATGTTTATGCCTGACTTTTAGTATTTAAATGCACTACCCACCCAGCCATTATCCACTTACCAAAGGTTGATTGGTAGAAAATGCTATTTAGCATTAAGATGTGTTTTGTGCAGATAATAATAATAGTCCCAGGCTAGTACACCCACTCCATCAAGCGATTCATCAGGTTCCGGCATGAATTGATAAATAAACTAGCACCTAACATCAAGACCTCATTTTTCCTTACCATCAGATGAGACAAAAGTCAAGTGAAAAAAAAACTTGTTTTTATTAGCTGTCACTTTAAAATCGCTTCTTTAACCCAACGTGAACATTTCAGCACCTGTCTAAACACCTTGAGATGTTCACAGAGTGTTTTGTCATTAAATTTAATGGTGGAACGTCACTCTGTGAACGCGAAAAGGTAAATACATATTAGCGAGTGAGGAGGCCCGAGTTTGTTTTATGAGAAAACGTTGTATATTTGAGAGGTAAGTTAAGTACTTTATTTGAGGTGAAGTTTGCCTTGTATAAGCTTTGTATAAGGTGTTCTTTTGTTGTTTAAACCATATTTAGGCGTAGAGACCCTTTCCAGGTTCTTCCTGAATTATGATAATGTAGGCAGGTGTTGTTCATAAGACAAACTGGATTTAACGCTTGTCTCTTTTATTTTAAGTACGTACTATTTTAATCTTAAATTAAATTAAGTAAAGAGTAAAGAGTTTTTGTAATAACATTTGTGATAGCCGAAAAAATGTGATAATATGTTTAGTGCACCTACATGCATAACAATTTATTTAAAAAAATTCTGCAATAATACTGTTGCCCATCCATTTATCACTGAAACCGAAGCCTAGCATAATATGCAGAGCACAATAGTTAATTAGAATACCGTGTTACAACAGCCATCAAGCTCGTGCAAGGAACTTAACATCTGTCTTACCAAAAGGATAAATTCAGTTAGTGCTCTCCGATTTTTCTTGTAAATATGCTAGCACCGTAGCAATGGGCTTTGTCATAAGTATTAAAAATATTTACAAATGATACGGCATTTCAAAAGTATAATGTCAGTAAATATAACGCTACAAGCATAAATTAATACTGTTTTGTTGCATCCATTCATCATCATCATCAACCCATTATGTCCCCACCAAGGGGCACGGGTCTCTTCCCTGAGGAAGGTATAGGCCATACTCCACCACGGGGGCCAAGTCCGGATTGGTGGAGGCTTGTAGACTAGTGGCTCGTCTACTGTCAGAAGTTGTCAAGCCGCCCTAAGGCCTCTGACTTGGTTTAAAGACTGCCATCTATCGAAGGCATCCATTATATTTCGGTAATCTGTAAAAAAACTACGTTTGCACAGATTACTCGTATATACTTACATCAGAGCTGGCGTTAAATCGGGTAGTTTTCATTTTTTGCAAAATTGTATAGTCATGCAATTCCCACTTATTTTAAGTGCGTCAACAACGCCTCCACTCAATCTCTGTACGTTCTGTGTCCTACTCTTCTGCTATTCTGTGTTCCCTACCTGTTAGCTACTCTAGCTAGCAGGTAGGGAACACAGAATAGCAGAAGAGTATAGACAAAATAGGCACCAAATAGCTTATTTGGTGCCTATTTTGTCTATACTTGAGTAGACATAAAAAATAGCGACTTGTACGATTACAACAAATCGTACGAGTCGGGACATATCGCTATGTTGTTCGAGTTACAGCACTGGTTGTTAAACTAGAAAAAGAAAGAAAGACAATAAGTCCGAAATAAGCCTGCCCTTGCTTATAGTCTAAGACAATCATGTTTTTTAAGTGCTAAATTTTGTATTTTGTGCAACAAAGTGTAACAAACAAAGACATTTATTATACCAACAAGACACATCACAGAAACAAAATAAACAGATGAGTAACGTAATATGCACAATATCAGAAAGAAAACTTAACACACAACAGACAAAACAAACATATGGGCTTTGAAATTACCCGAAAATCGCAATCAACCACACATATAATGTATTTCAACCATATAATGTATCACTCAGTAAGCGACGCTAGAGCGGCTTCCGCGCTCGTAACTCTATCAGGCACACTATCACAGACTACACGCGCACTAGATTGCTGTAGTTAATCAGTCAGGGCGGTAATTCCGCTCGCGTACATTCAAAGGCCCGCGGAACGTAGCACTTGCAGTTAGGATACCTGATAGGTATGCCTGCAGTTTTGTCATCTAAGTTGTTCTAGATGGCTGCTGTGAAGTTGCTATGCCCTAAGTGGGTATCATGTATGAGAAAAACCCTAAGTGTAACATTTAAACAATTACATACATGGTTGAAATAAAGTTATTAATTAATTTATTAATTAAGGTTCTTCGTGGATCCCAATTGTGAAAGATAAATATTTATATATTGTACACACACACACACACACACACACAGACACACACACGCACACGCACACGCACACGCACACGCACACGCACACGCACACGCACACGCACACGCACACGTACACGCACATACAAAGAAAGAAACGTACATGATACATAAATACTTACAATTTATGAAGTTTTGTCACCGTGTGTTTCTACTTTCTGTTGATGCAAAAGGCAGCTGACTCAACATTTTGCTGAGGGTGTGAACCTTCAGCCAAGGGTCTGGATAAAACGTTCTTGAGTACAATCCTAAGAATGTGTTACTGAAGCTTCAATAAGTGGAAAAAAAAACTACGTTCAACTAGAAAACTAATAGGAACTAACTTCCTGAGAAACTGACCCGTAAAACAGGACTAAAATAATTACAGGGCAAACAATCATGACGTTCACTTAGCATGATTTTTATTGCCCATTATAGCTAAACCCGTAAACATAAATAGGTAATGAAAATGCTTAGTTAATAAATTATGTAACAAAAGGAGTAGGTACTTGGCTATAATTAAATAGACCGACATCAATCGGTGCTTGGGCTTGGAGAGTTTCACGTGGAAAGTATAGTAATTAATTTCCGTTAAATATTTTATTAGAACGAAACCACAATTTTGCGCAAAATGAGATTTGAAAATGAAACTTGTATCAAATTTATCAGCATGTCGACTGGTCTATTCAACCGACTTCAAAAAAGGAGGTGGTTCTCAATTTGCCCGTAATTTTTTTATATATGTGCAGCGACACTTCATTACCATGTTGTCTGATTTAATTCATTCTTGTTTGAAAGGTATCCCCAGAGTGGTCCCATTTTGGTGAAGATCTGCTGATGACATCCATAAGAAAGTCGAAAGTTTTCTTTTTAGTGTGTGTTTTTCATAAAGTCGTTTTCTTTTTTTAAAAAAGAAGTAATTGTAACTACCTATAACTCGTACAGAAATTCAATAAACTTTCATGAAGACCAATAAAAAATGTATTCACCTAAACGTACATACTTATAGTGTAAAATTTTTGCCGTTTTTTCAACGGATCTCTGAACCGTAACCGTCCGTAACTTAACGCTTAGCTAAAAGGAGATAAGCGTTAAAATGCACACGTAATGAGCTTGCAAGGCCTAACTAACTCGGTATAAATTATGCAGAGCTTTGCCCCGTTTAATTTATAACGTAAAAAGGTGCCTTCGCAAAAGTGGTGGTTGGCTAGACCGGGCATTGCAAAGTGAAATCAAATAAAACATTTTCCCATTTGAGTGTTGGTGTTAAGCGTGAGCTCTCTTGGATTTGCAAATTAATGTCGGAAAATGTTGTTTGAAGGTTTCAACGTGTACGTTTTTTATTCGATAATGCTGACTAACTCATCGTACGTCGGATTTTCGGAGATGGAATTTCGGAGAAGTTCAAATTGTAGAGCAAAGAATTAAGTAGGGTAAATTATGGTTATATATAAGGGACTTAATTTTTTTCCTCCCGCTCCCACACAAAAAATTGAAAAAAAAAAAAAACCGACTTCAAAACACTCTTTAATTATTCTGACTGATAGGAGAGGATTGGACAGTACAAATACGGCCCGAAGGCAGCGGCTAACATAGTACATTGACATTCAGAAAACAGAATGTAAATTCTTTAGGTTGAAATAAATTACTTATTTCTGATTTCTTATAAAGGTGATACTTGGTTATTTACGCTGGAGAGTGAAATTGACGAGTCGCTCTTCTACCTCTCACCTAAAACTGAGACGACTAAACGGTCACAATCAAATTGTACCCTAGCAGCAGAGATGTGCCCAGAAAACTGAACCAGCAAAATTGGCACAATTTAATTTGTGCACCAAATAAATGGCTTTTATTTCATTTGCAGGCCCGCTATGTGTCCAAAAGTCACGTTCTCGACTAAAAGCCAAAACGGAATGTTTGCGCTCGTCGTGTGAGGTTTCCTATTCGCTTGTTTCATTTGTGTGAGCTGTAACTCGGTTTTTATTGACAGTGCAGCGGTATTTAACAACTCTGCTAATGTGTGTAAATTTTTCATAAATAAGCCTTGTATGTTCTATTCCAAACACGCTTCTCATAAATGTCAATAGAAATACGAATCAGATTATACTTGAATGAATTAAGCAAAATTTTATTGATTTCTACCAACAGTTTGCTTACATTCACAGAAAGTGCATCTGGAATAATGTAGGTATTTACGTATCTTCTATTCCAGATACGCTTTTCTTGAATTTTAAATATCAAGAAATACAAATCGATTTCATTGATTCAAGTAATTTAGTATTACTTGAATTAATGAAATCGATGAAGCACGATTTTATTGATTTTTACCACTGGTTTATGTACGTTCACAGATAGCGCATATGCAATAATGGATAAATAAGCGCATCTGAAATATACTTTGTTTCTATGAAATAGCAATTTGAGGTGTTTTTCTATGATTTTTGATGATACGGCGCCATCGGCGTCGCTAGGAGAAATACAGAATATTATAATAATTATTAAGTACATATTTTTTATTGCACTATATAAATAAAGGACAAAGGCAATATCTTCCAGTTAACCTTAAGGAAATATGTATAGAGCTTGATTTGCCTTGTTTTATAAAGGGGTAAATTCAAATGTGTATGTAAGTTTGTGACCCGATGAGTCGATAATAATTCTATAAGCGTCGGAAAGCAATGGACGAGATTGGCAAAGGACCGAGAGTGTTGGTGTGACAGAGAATAGAGCTATGCCCAGCAGTGAGCTCTATTCATGAGCTGTATAGATATATGTAAATAATTTGATAAAACAATTCGCTGATTCTTTATCTCCAAGGCAACCAGCTACTTAAACATCAATGGAAATTTCAAAAACGGGATTCTTTAATCTTTCATGTTGTGAACAATCTGCGGAGTATTTTTCCAAGAAACATCTAAAGATTTACGGTCGTTTATTATTGCGAAAGTTTCTCAGAAACTCACAGTTTCACTGAAAGTTTAAGTTGGAAATTACATTAAAGTGCCCGTCTTCAAGTTATTTATATGAGTAGTTCCGTAATTGAATAAAATGCACCCTACAGACTGGATCACACCATGTGGCCCAAATGGTGTCCTTTTTTCTTTACCTGTTGTTTTTCAGCGAAATTTGTAGATAATATGTAATTTTAGACTCAAAAACAAAAATAATTGCTTGTTAAATGATCCTTTAAATGGAGGACAAAAAAGTAATATACCTATTAGCCTACCTATTTTTCTGAAAAAGGAAGAATATAAGTGCATTAGTAATACCTACTGAAAATGACTTAAAACTGTTATGTCAATTTCAAGCACTTATTGTATTGAGACGCTTAGATTTTGCTCATGATGTTTTGTTTCAAGTTACTGACATCATAAATATGTAATGACAAATATTAACATGTAAATGACATACCCTTCTTTTTACTCACGACCGACCGTATGTACGAGTATTTTTCATTATAAAGGATCCGTTATTACCATAATATTTTTCGTGTGTTTCGACTAAAATGTCTGTGTAGTTTCATTAAGCCCAGGTTACGTACCTACGTAGCTGCCACTTCCCCCTATCCCTCTGTAAAACTACGTACAAAACCACACAACTTTTTGTTGCATCGAATCAATCAGCCTGTACTTGTCCACTGAAAGGTGCTGGACATAGGCCTACCCCAAATCACGCCACTACTTTCTGTCTCCATTTGAGGACAGTTTTCCTCCATCGACAATCGCTATAATAAGTAAATAAATAAACATATGTTTATTATAAAACAAGATTACGATAATTATGGTCGATGGCGACTCCCACACTAGGCGCAGCCTGTGTCGTGGGTGACGAGTTCAACTTGCTCTTTTACAATAAGAGCAAGTTGAAGTGGCAGTAGCTAGGCCAATCCCCTTATTTTTTTGGCTAATTGTCTCATTTCTGATATGCCCCTATATTACGCGCACCAAAACCTGAGGGATTCCAATCGTCTAACTGTCGAATTAATATGGAATTTGACAGTTAGACGATTGGAATCGCTCAGGATTTGGTGCGCATAAATAGGCCCCAGATTAGGAGACTCCGAGAATAGCACGGCGACCGACTTTGAATCGGTGTCCTTGTCCTACCGTCAGTATCCACGTTTCGGCCAAAGTAAGCGTAAAGGCCAGTCTTGAGGAATAGCCGGGGAGAAAACCTGGCGCGGTTTTGCGATATTTACTTTGATATTGTAGCTTTGATATAACAGTCCTCCCTGAGATGTGCCTGCGACATCATAAATTAATTCAATGAATTAAATATAAGACTTAAAAAAATTGCTCTCCTTGTACCTCGAAGCTTAACTACTAAATTAATTAGTTCAGACAAGTACCATGTTTTATTTGTTGTATTATTGTATTTATGTATTATTCCGTTTTCAGCAAACGGACGGAGTAAGTTGGTACTAAACAAATTCATTAATAAATAAAGCAGCTGCGAAAAGCTTGTCATTTGCTTTTAAATTTATTGTGCTCATTGTCTCTGACTTTCCCATTAATAAATAATTATGTGTATGAGTGTGTATAGGGTTATTTTCGAGAAGAAAAAAAGAAGAAATTTATTGAAATTGTCACAGAAACACAAACTAAACACGAAGGTACACAAACAAAATACACGAACGTCAAAAAAACAAAAATAAAAACAAAACAATCGTGAAGAGAACATGTGAGGCATATAGAGTAGAAGGCAGCCGGGTACCACACAGTAATGTAGAAGGGAGCTGGCCCTAAAAAGCAATAGCTTGCGACACCAAATGCATGAATGCAGTAAGCCTATTCATGGGGTGGGTCTAGGCCGTACTGGGGTGGGTTCAGCCCACCTGGCGCCTGTTCCATAGAACTACAATTCATGGTTTACTGTGACAACTCGGTGTGCATTGCATAGCCAATTAATCCACAGATTATATAGAACGGTCAATAAACTATGAATTGTAGTTTTACGAAACGCGGCCCTGGCTTCCCTTTTACCTACGCCATTGATTATAAGGCTTAAATTAGACAAAACTTGTTTAATTACGAATGCAAGACTTTTAGATAAGCCTGGTCTCTCTAATATATAATATAATATATCGGGTGTTCACAACCAAAGAAACTTATTGAATTATTTAGCTTTCTTTAGAATTCGAAATTTTAAATAACAAGCACAGCGCTGGTTGGTATAAGCTCTCCGTGCCATAAGGATGCTGAAAGTTACGTGTCCATTTTACACCTGTAACCATTTTCGATATGTAACATATTTTTTTCTCAGCAACATTTTGTAGATAAAGCAGTTTGTTTTGGTGTTCATTACGCGTAGCTTTCGGGTCGGGTGTAATTTTTTAACACCCTGTATACTAAATTACAATTAAAATAGAAAATTGGGTAAGTACAATCGACAGCACATTTTTTACACGCGTGCACTCTACTCAGTTACATCGATGTCTCAACATGTTATTTACGGGCGTCATCGCAGCAAAAATGTTAAACTTGATCAGCTAGCTAAAACCCTGAAAAATCATAAAGTAGTAAGCAGATAAGTACCAAAGACTTCAAACGATGTATGAAGCCCTATCTGGATAGATACCTACTCAAAGGGCTAGTGTAATAAACTTTACACCGCTGCAATCATTGCTGTATTTTTATCGCAAAAGGGATTCAGGCAGACGCTTGATTTATTCATGCTGAGATCTAATGCCCCATTTACATTCCGCTGCTCGCATTACAGCCAATACATATTTCCAATCCGAAGAACATTGGCTCGAGACACCTGGGTCTCCATTATCTTAGTGAATTTTACTACAGTGACAGATTCACGGTCGGGTTACGTGACATATTTTATAATTCCATTGAACGTCTAGAAAGTCCTGGCCCTAGGTTCTATTAATGCATTGTTCTAATTCAATAACAACTGGCTCGAGGCGGGCGACTGGCAAGAGACCGCGCAGAACAGAGACAAGTGGCGACTTCTTGTGTTGGAGGCCTACCCACTTCGGGTCGCTGAGCCAGCGGAGTAAGTAAGTAATCTACTGCATGGACGCGGCGACTTAATTTTATTGCTGCTACGCGACTACGCGTTCACACGTATCAAACCTTTTAGGCGTCAATGGTATAAAATAACACGTCACGTGACCCGATTATATATCTGTCTTTGCACTATTTTAGTACATTACGTAATGCACTAACAGAATCTAGGCCGTGAAAGAAGATTATGCAGGAAGCCAAGGTTGTGGTAGCAATACCACTCGCTAACCGTGCAGGAAAACATAGTGGGCCATCCGCGGTAGGCACGGGTGGGTAATTGAGCCCGTACTCTTTATCTGACCTATGACTCTTTATGGCCTATGCCATGCAGTGGGACGTATATAGACTATATAAAAGAAAAAAACCTACCAAGTGCGAGTCGGACTCGCGTACGAAGGGTTCCGTATATATCAACATTAGACAAAGATCGAATTTGAGAACAGCGCCATCTATAGAAACCAACAAGAAGCGTTTAACATTGACATTTAATGACATGACATCGGCGCTGTGAAGGTTACATAGATGGCCTCTGGATGGCGACCGCTGTCTTTAGACAACGTTTGTTGTAGCCCTACTCTACCAAAAAATTGCGCTTTAAAGCTTCATATTTCGCAAATGGATCACTAAATCGAAAAATGGTTTTCCTACACTCACAATATTTTCAAACGAGCAATCCAACAATATCCCACACTATGGTGGGGTATTGTTGGATTGCGTTCCTAATTTAGGTGTAGGGGAGGTACACTAAATTTTTTTTTAAACATATTATTCTACCGTTTCATCGGCTTGATTAACATGTATCTCTATGCTAAATTTCAGCTTTCTAGTACTAATCTTCTCTGAGCTAGACCGCGGACAGACAGACAGGCAGATGGACGGGCAAGGTGAAACTATAAGGGTTCCTTGTCGACTACGGAACCCTAAAACGGAAGCCAAGACCCACAAAACGATCTAGCGCCATTAGGAAAAGTAAGAAGTAAATCTATTCTGCACTAACTACGCAGTGGTCAGCAGTAGGCTGATGGTGCTGAAATGAAATTCTTATTATAGAATATGCATTCTCAGGAATATAGTTATCTTGTCTTACTTCTTCAGTTTACTCACCATTGAGCGTAATGTAAATGCTAAGGTTGCTATGCAACGTCAGACAAAGACCAGGTGCGGTCTGCCAACTCAGCCACACTGGCTAACTCAAATACAATATTTATTGAAACAGGGCTTTGTTCTAAACAAGTTCTTTGTTTTTATACGTTGGCTTTTTCATCACGTTACCCTGACGTCCCACTACGTTTTTTCAAATTCTGCTTGAATATCTATATTTTTCTTTACAAAAACTGAATGAAACAAACAGTTCGTAGAAATGGTTAAAATACGAGAAGCAATAATATTGTTACGACGGTGAATAGGAGATAAAACTTGGAACGCGTTTTTCCATGCTTTGGAGGCTTTTTCAGCAGGCTGAAATACCGTTTCGGACCGTTTCAGAGGGTGCTCTGTCACATACTAGTTTATCAAAATTTCACCCAAGTTACCGCTGTTTTCAGGAGCCTGAAACAGGTTTTCAGTCCGTTTAATGCCACACTCTATCAAATGACGCCATAATCCGAAAACCCCTTTTTAGGCATTTTCAGGACTCCTTATGGGCCCTTGAAGTTTATTTCAGTATATGATGAAATTTTCAATAGGAGTGAACGAGGTAGCAGTATTAGCGAGAGATAGTCAGAATATTCCAGAAAGGAGTGAAAGAGATAGCACTATTAGAGAGAGGCAGCTATAGTCCTAACATTCCGGAAAGATGTGACAGAGGCAATACGATAGATTGAGCGAGACGGTAATATTGTAAAACCTTCCACATTCGAGAACATCTTAAACGGTATATAAGCGTGCCACCAGTCAGTGGAGCTTCAAGAGCGTGGCAACAGCGTAGAGTACGTGCGGCCCATCCACGCGAGACAAGGAAGACCCGGCTGCATCTTCTTTGCCAGGTGGAGAGGACCACCAATCCCATCCCCGGTATATATGCGAACTCCTCAATATGCCGGGGGTGAAGATCGAACCCTGGTGCGGAAAGAGGGGACCCGCGCAGTGTCACCGGTGCCAGCAGTCCTGGCACTCGTCGCACCAATGCCACGCGGCTTGTCTGCGTGCGGTGCGGCGAGAAACACGCCGCCCGGGACTGCCCTGCCCCCTGGACGACCTGCAAACTGCAAGGAAACGCGGAAAAAGAGGGCGGGCACTACGGCGCGCACCACCGCCGTCGCGGAGCCCCCTCCCCGGAGCCGGACGCTGGAGAAGTGGATGCAGCCGGGTCGCTGGTGGTGGCTGCAAACAACCCCGACGCCCCGAAGGCCCTTCGCCGTCGAAGGCGGAAGAGGGGCATGAAGACTTGTTTGTTAGTAACAAAAATGTGGGCTTTCAGGAAAGCATGGAAAATGTGGATCGTTTTAATGAGCAGTAGTAATAGATGGGTATGTTAATGTATAGCAGTTAATCAGTTATATTCAATTTTTTACAGAAAAAAAGGTTGTACAAATCAAGGTTTATCACGTAAAAGAAAACTATGTTTTAAGCAGTATAGTTGTGGGAGTGTAATGGAATATCAAACATGTTTGGGGTGCAAATGGATTCATCACTTTGGCCAAGTGACATTTGCTTTTTTTTTGCAAGGAGATTGTTTGATTGATGTTGAAATTATTTATAGTCTACTAGAGATGATGATATTGATGATGATTTGTAGATGATCATTTCTATGGTAGAGTGAAGTTTCGCAGCAGAATTTAATCCCCTCAATGGGGTTTCCCACAAATAAATCATTTGCAGCTGTGTCCTCCATAGTGAGAATGCTATTAAAAGTTATTTTGGCCCATGGTTCTCTTCCCTTTGTGATCAGAGAATGAACCAATCACAGAGTGATTTACTCTGCAGCACATCTCGCTCTCATTTCATTGGTATAATCTCGAGGACAGGGACTGTTTTTAAGTGCGAATTTCGTAGGGAGAAATACTTCTATGGTTTTTTATGTGTAGGGTGCAAGTCAATCTTATTGATTATCATGTATACAACATACAATAGCCCAAATAGATTAATAGTTGTGTGGGGACACCGGAGGAGCAGAGCCAGAGCCCCAACGAGCGCAGCAGCCCGCGCCCATGGCCAACGGGGCCCCTTTAGCAGCGGCCGCCGCCCCGACCCAGGGGAAGAAGGTGAAGCAGCAGAGAGCCCCCGACCTCCAAGAAGGACAGGAAGTCAGTGGTCCCTGTGAAGGCAGTTTAGCTACAAAATAGTAAATATCGTGAAACACTTTAATTTAATTTACTCTGCCCGCTCTGTCTCTGAGGCGGAATATGGGATGGGAATATAGGTACAAAATCAACATTAAAAGTCAACTTATTCTGAGGTACTTACCTCATTATACATATTGTTAACCTCAGTAGCCAGGGAGTTTGTTTTTAGGTTTCCGTACCCGAAGGGTGCCAAACGGACCCTATTACTAAGACTTCACTGTCCGTCTGTCTGTATGTCTGTCACCAGGCTGTATCTCATGAACCGTGATAGCTAGGCAGTTGAAATTTTCACAGACATAGTAATTCTGTTGCCGCTATAACAACAAATACTAAAACAGAATAAAATAAATATATGGGGGGGCTCCCATACAACAAATGTAATTTTTTGCCGTTTTTGTTCGATATTATGACGGCAACAGGTAAACGTTTGAAATATTCGTAGAATATTTAGTTCTATATTCGCTTCAAAGATAAATAATGAAATCAAAATAGAATAAATATTTAAGGGTTGCTCCCATGCAACAAACGTGATTTTTTGCCGTTTTTTCTCAATTTTTGTGTCTAATGTTGTATAGATAATGGTACGCAACCCTTCGTGCGCGAGTCCGACTCGCACTCGGTCGGTTTTTTTTTTCAATATTGTTAATACATGAACTGTTCATGAAGGCCCGCCTCAGCAAAAATTACTGCTGCACGTTGTTCTACATATTTTCGGGCATCTGTACCTACGCCAAATGATTGACCAAATTCTGCGGAAAATTACTCTGTCCTCAACCGAACATTGTTCCTTCACTGGCGTACTTCTTTCCAGGTACATTTTTTGAAAATGGCGCGAATGCATCTGGCTGGCTGCATGATCCTGATTTAAATGCAAAGCTTTGGAATCGAATATCGGGGGATAAAATTCATTTATCGCGCTTTCCAGTGCAACAGTGAGTTAGTGAAGCGGATGGCCTGTCCCGAACCGACGCGTCGGGACGTTCCAAATTCAACGCCCGAACCGAACCCGTTCTGAACGCTCTTCCCTCTGGATTACTATTTGTAATTACTGTAAATGTAATTACTGTATGTATTATCGTTTTTACGATAAAACAAAAAGAAAAAAAAATCACCATACTTTTATCCCTTGTATACCTATATTACTTCTTATATTTTTTACAGGCAGACCCTGGTCTTTGCCTACCCCTCTGGGATACAGGCGTGAGTTTATGTTATATTTATATTTTTTACTGTAATTGGTTGGTAATGCAATGACACATATTTTGTGTAACACGTTACGGTTCAACGGATAAAGCCCTACAGGTCAGAAAGTCTGGCGGACGGACAGACAGACAGATACTTGTACTTGCTGATGAAATCTGTAATATCACATTTCCCCAAACCTTCTCACTGTAGTACTTCTTATACTCATTGTTCTTTCTGGTTCTTCTTCAAAGTAGACCTTCAACAACAATTAGAGTTAGATGTTTATATATCGTCGTTCGGCATCCAAAACCGCGAACGTGACGTTTATTGAGTTAGTTTAAAAACCATTATTTGGAATTTTTAGTGCGTGTACGACGGTAAGATTTCTAAAGTTTTTAGTGTCTCCTGTAAAATTTTATGAAAGTCGCGTTCGCGGGATGCCGATCGACGATATGTAGGTACCAATAAATTATATATAACACTTTTCGTTGTCCTCGTATCATATCGATTGGTCTGTGGCAGGCTTGCGGATTTTTTCCCTACTTTCCAGCGCATATTTCTGTATTCACTGTAGCCGGATTTAGTTTCTGATTGCGAGCGATTGTTTTATGGATTGGATGGACTTTGCTCGACGAATACCTATCAATAATACACATATCAGTTTTTCGTTCAGAAGGGTAGTTACCCTTGTCTACTGTTCGATAGAGATGATTCTATTGCATCCAATTATCCGTAAGACGTCTTATGGTAATAAAAAAACTGAGCCGAGCGAATCAAGCATAATACGTACACATATACGGTGACGCCAAAATGCGTAATTTCCAAGTCACGTAAATTGTAAAAAAATTAATAAATAAAAACTTTGGCTTTTGCATCTATGTAATGAGATGATTTATACGGCGTCCAGTGGCACCTCCACTCACACTAGATGGGTGAAGGGAACACGCTGCAGTGCCGGGGATATTGTTTTTTAGATGGAGTAGGCTTGCCCAGCACTTATACCATCCTGACAGCTTAGTCGTCCAAGCCCACAGGAAAGACAAGTCAATACGTGCAGAGCCAACCAAGGCGCGGGTTTCCTCACGATGTTTTCCTTCACAGTTAGCGTGTGGTATTGCTACTACAAATTCGTAGATGTACGTAACTTTGAAAATAAACAAAGTCATAGGTACAAGCCCGCACTGGGAATCGAACCTGGGTCTCCCGCATCCGAGTCCATTGTTCTACCTACTGGGCTACAACCGCTCCACTCAGATAAAGATGGACGTTTTGATCTTCAACACCAGCGTAAGTTGAGGATACGTCATATTAGTTTTAAAATTGACGCATCAGTACGAAGTAAGATGATGATTTCTTTCTTTCCCAAGATTTAGGCTGGCAAAGGTTAATACATTCTTTATAAGGCATTTTATACGTTTTTACAATAAGATCCCTGAAGATATAGTAAGCTTGTCTGATGTGCGGTTCAAAAAATGTGTAAAGCGCACTTTGTGCCAAAAGGGCTACTATCTATAGCATTTAAGGATTATTTAGATGGCAAAGATGTGGGGAATTAAAGCCAGTTCAATGCAACCTAGAACTAGGTTTTAGAAGATATGACATGTAAACTCTGTTAATAAGGAATATGTTTGAAAAGACTAAGTTTGGAGATTTTTGTCCGTTTTTTCTCCAAATGATCTAGATTTTGAAACGGACACCTAGTTTTACTTGTAACGTTCAATACACAGTTTCTATGTTACTTTGAATATTTTTTTTGACTTTTTTTTGAAGATTTTTCATTTGCAATTTTAAGAATAAAATAACTGTAATTGGGGTGTTTTTGGAATTAAATTTGGTGTATTTTAGAAGAAACCCTGTATAATTCGCGTAATGGACATATATCTTTTTAACCTGTGCAACGTTTTTAAATTCCATAATTAAATATACCAGAGAGAGAAAGGGAGAGCAGAGCGGATTAACATTATATCAAGTGCCCGTAGAATGTATGTGCGTGACCAGAAAATAAAATCGGTATTTTGTTCGGAGCATTGTTACGCTCACCCGACTTGGCATTGATTTATCATTATTTTCGTAACTTTAGCCGCTCCGAAATGATTTATTGCTGTAGTTTTCTGAGCCCCTGAATTATGCTCAAATAAAATGCTAACCTACAGAATGTTGGCCCTGTTTTGGTAGCCATTCGTTCCAAGATTTTGTGCCTTTTAATTTAATTTTGCTTTATTTTACTTAGATAAAAAGTACCCGAAACCGGCGTGCGTGCATGCAACGCTTAATGAATGTTGAGAAAGCGAAAGTGATCTGTCAGGATCGTGGCAAGTGGCAGTCCCTGGTCTCTCCCTACCCCTCTGGGATACAGGCGTGAGCTCTTGTATATATGTGTCTTTACTAAGTGGAGAAACCAATCCCCACATTTAAAAAGAAAACCCAAGACTAATTAATGTTGATAAGCCGAAAGAAGTTTTTCAGGATCGTGGCACGTGGCAAACTCTTGTCTCTGCCTAACCCTCCGGGATACGGTCGTGAGTCTAAGTAATTAATGTGGGGATGTAATTGATTTTCAATATGAGTACCACTTGGCATAGTTGAGGCGAGGTCCGACTGACTTAGTTGGTAAAAGCGCTGGCACAGTGTGCACAGGCTTAGGTTCTAATCCCGCTATAAACTATTATGTAAAGTAGGGAGACTTTCCTTCATAGATCATAGGGATCACTAGAATGCAGAGGTTAGGAACCGAGAATAACAATAAAACAGCATTAGATTATCTTGGCGCAGAGTAGCGCAGTATGCCACACATAGCTCACGAGTCAACCTGCTCGCTCTAACAAATAGCTCGCAATCTAATTGAATTATGTCACTGGCCGGTGCAAGCCGTCTCAATTTGGAGTAATTTATAACTCAGAAAGCATTAGCTATATTGCCAACTAGCAGGACTCGATGAATAGGGAGGGACGCAAAGTTACGGTGTTCGTAGGGTCTTCCGAAACGCTCTGTAACCGAGGTTAGACGCAAGTGAAATTAAAAGAAAGCTCAAAATAACCACCGAAACATATTATACTTGCCAAATTCCCTGTGTACACCAAATGCTTTAAGACTGAAACAATACTTTTCCGTATGTATCAAAACACTGCTAATCCAGTGTAGGCAAGGAACTTGGCAGAGTTCCTACATACCTATCATAAGTGTTTTTTGAGAAGTTGGCGGTTTTTTTCACATTTTTTAGATGTTTTAGTTTTAATAATGCAGTCTATAAGGGTCTCACTGTAGAGCACAGGAGTTCTCTCAGAGAGAGAAGAGTGAGAGACTATTTCTCTCAAAGAGTTTTAGTTTTACTAAACATGATTTATCACACGAACCAGAGTTCAGAATTCACAATATAACATATGTCCTCCTCTTTATGAACAGCACTGAACCAAGTTAGTGAAGCTTAGAACCACGTTTTGTGAAATTT
Organism: Yponomeuta evonymella; assembly: GCA_963969515.1. Taxonomy (NCBI): domain Eukaryota; kingdom Metazoa; phylum Arthropoda; class Insecta; order Lepidoptera; family Yponomeutidae; genus Yponomeuta; species Yponomeuta evonymella. The sequence continues at coordinate 7,373,407 of OZ018354.1, forward strand.
GTACTAAGGGCTTATAAGACTACCTCGGCGTTTGTTCAAGTACCTATAGTCCGCCTCTGATATGAAATTAAGCATTAATTAGGATTTCCAACGCGAAACCTGCCAAGTCATCAAAAACTTCTCTAGCACGAGCAAATACTTCTAAACAAACTTTATAGCCAGTTATTTTCAACCTGTGGTCGACGGCCCACTGGGTGGTCTGTAAAAACCTCAGCCGCTCATGTAGGTTTTGAAAGCCATATTAAGCATTGAAAGAGATGGACTGAACACTTACATCAATATCGATGACTAACTGATTCTGTTCAACTAAAATATCCTTAAAATGTCAGTTAAGATAAGGTAAGATAAAATAATCGTTTATTGATGCCATCAATGATAAAAATAAAATAAAAACATACACACATGCTTCATATAGAAAAAAAACATATTTCTTGAAGCTTCGTACTGTAGGTACAGGCACAAATTATAAGTTATGTTATATTATTATGTTCACACCTTTTGATGATATGTGTGCAAAACTTCACTTCTTGTGGTCCTTGCTAACAACAAATAGTTAAAGAACCATTGTTTTACACGGATGTGCTATTTTGGCGTTCTGGGACCAGCGTTCGGCACAACCCCGTGAATAGTTAAAACGGTGCAAGTTGCAGGCTTATTCCGGCCTACGTCTCATAATCGGGCAAGTTCGGCCTTTCTCGAGGGTTAACGGTCTCTTTGATTAACCCTATGAGGACGATACACTTTGCCCCTTTTCTCCTCGCCAGAAACTTCAATGTGAGAATGCCAACAACCAAGTTTCTCGGGAGAATAGCTTTTATGGAGAGGTTAATTTATAATATCGGACGGGATTACTTTCAGCTGGGAAAGTCGCAACACATGAAAGAAAATTGCAATACCAGGTTATTAAAAACCTTTCTTTATTAAATTTTGACGTAACCTGTGAGACAAACGGTACGTTATGGAAGATACAATACATACGGGGTAAAAAAAAGTATCAAAAAGAAGGGTCTTCTCCCAAGAAGGGGGGTCTACGAGTACAAGTCACTATGAACAAATTTTACTATAGGGACATTTAGAAATAGCTAAAAATCGTGTGTGCTTATGACCAAACTATAGAAGTGATGAGTGGAGCCGAGTTTACCCGATTCAGCGTCACCAACCCGAGCGTGACGGTTGAGTTTGCTCTTAAAAAATGTCAGCAGTTTCTTTAAAATATAAAGTGGCCCGTATTCCAATCCACAATATGTTAACTTCGAGAAAAACGCTTTTTTTGTATGACATAATTTTAAATGTTTTTGCTTAGACCTGTTTAATGTTACAGAATTTTATCCATAAAAAATCGTTTTTCTTAAAGTCACTTGTGGGTTGGAAGGTTTCTGCGTAGCATGATCCAAGTGATCCATTAGAAAGTTTAATTCTATAACGCAAAAACGTATGGAGTAGCTGACTTTTTTTCGCGAAATCTGAAAAACCGACCAAGTACGAGTCGGACTCGTGCACGAAGGGTTCCGTACCCATTATATATACAACATTAGACAAAGGTCGAATCTATAGAAACCAACAAGAAGCGTTTAACATTGACATTTAAAAACATGGCATCAGCGCTGTGATGGCCGCTAGTTGGCGAGCGCTGTCTTTAGACAACGTTTGTTGTATGGGAGCCCTCTAAGTATTTATTTTATTCTGTTTTTAGTATTTGTTGTTATAGCGGCAACAGAAGTACTATGTCTGTTAAAATTTCAACTGCCTAGCTATCACGGTTCATGAGATACAGCCTGGTGACAGACATACAGACAGTCAGACGGACAGTAAAGTCTTAGTAATAGCGTCCCGTTTGGCACCCATCGGGTACGGAACCCTAAAAAAGAAGTAAGAAAAAAGAGGGAGCAAAGAGGGTTGCAACAATTTAAGTCTACGAGACAAAGAAGTTTAATATTCTTTGTAACCTAAAGACTTCTGCGAGAACATTGATTCTCCGTTAAAAGGCCATTAAGTTTTAAGGATCTCCTTAGCAAAGCAGTAACTCTTTATTGGTTCAGTGTCTCGTTTGGCGAGTGAATAATACAAACAACGGAATGAGTTCGCAAATGCTTTATCCGTTTTGCTCTCTACGGCGATTCTGAAGGAGTCTAGATTTTTTACCGCGACCGGTGCTTTTGGAAGAACGAGTTCTGTTTGTTTACAACGTAAGACAATTCTAAGGGGTGTTTCAGAAACATTCGGTGAAACTTGTGGTGGTGTTTTTTACTTATCAATACAAACAACTTTTATTTAAAAAAACACTCAAATAACAGTTAACATATTATTATGTTAATGTTATGTTATTTAAAACACTCCAAAATGAAAATAAATAAATAAATACCTGATAAATGTAAGTAAATTTGGCATGGAAATGAAACATTGTCTTATCTTATTATCTAATTAGCCGATACTTTTTTGATTTGGAGTTCGTCTCATAATAAAAGTTGATTTTATTTATAATTAGATAATCTACCTTTTCATTATTATTCCGTGTGGCGCCGGATTAAGAATAGGGTCACTCCATTTCCTTCCGTGGATCTCGTAGAAGGCGACTAAGGAAATACATTATCAGGAGACGGGCAGCAGCGTCTTCCTGAGATTTCAACCGCATACTGCGATCGCCAACCCGCCTGCCAAGCGTGGCGATTATGGCAAAACCCTTCATGGGCAGGAAAACCATGAGGGAGGCCTATGTCCTGCAGTGGGCGTCGAATGGCTGATGATGATGATGATGATAATGAATCTACCTTTATCGGTTTTCTTCTGAAAAACCGAGTATTCAACGTTTTATTGAAATAACGCAAAACCTTTTCTTCAGAACTGATAAATAAGTTCGCTTTCAACAGTGAAAAGTTGGAAATTGGCAATTTATTTTTTTCTTTTCATCAAATTTTTTTATTTATAGTACTCGCTAAGCGTGAAGGAAATTATCGTGAGGAAACCTGAGTGCTGGAGGTGGTCATATAACATAGCGCTCAAAATTGCCAGCCCGCGGTGGGCACGCGTGGTGATTAAGCCCATGCTCTATCTGAGATGCCTATTTCACACGAGAGCAGAACAGTGAGACGGAACAGTGAGCAGCACAGTACTGCTACTGTTTGGACGCACAGAACAGTAATATCTTGACAGTAACCAAGGCAGAACAGCTCTCCGGTGTATTTTTTGGGGCAGTTTACTCCTAGCACCACCTTTCTCGCACGTCTGTCGTGTGGCTGGAATCGTGTAAACGCGAGGGCAGTGACTTGTTTTGCATGTGGCGTGTGATTTGTTACTTAAAATTTGTTTGTTTTAATATTAAAATGGCACCTCTCCTAATTATCTATGGACGACAACATAAAACTCATAAGACTTTACAAAGAAAAAGAGTATTTATAGCAAAGTGACTCTGCTCAATATCGGAATAAATTCGCTAAGATTGATGACATTCGATGGAAATACCAAATATGGTATATATTAAATAAGATATCAAAACTATGGTATTAATTAATTTTGAGTATCAGTTGTAAGTGTTGCCGTTGTCGTCGTCGACGCCCCATCGCTATGCGGACTGACTGTCCTATATTTAAACGTTACTGGCCTTCCAAATTGTTCTGTCCCACTGTTCTGCCTCACTGTTCACCCTCGTGTGAAACAGGAATGAAAGAAGGCCTGAAGCCTACAGTATACAAAAATAAAATATAAAAATTGACCGCGTCAAGTTTTTATGATTACAAAGATTATATAAAAAGCCATTAACAAATTGAGGCTTTTGCTTATCGTAAGTAATGGCAATATAATTACTGTTCTCATGTTTAGCGTTATTGTAATAATTCAGAATCTACAATTAACCGAATTGTAATAATTGAAATTCTGAATTTTATTTTACTTATAAAATTATTTTTTGCTTCATACATTTTAAATAAAAAAAATACAATTTGCTTATTGGTAGAGGTTTAACAATCTATACTGAAGTAACGCATAGTAACCTCGACACCTCATTGATCTTTTCATACTTATACCTGCTATAGCAGTTGCGTCACGGTCGATTTTTAAACAAAATGTAAAGGTCGATCTGTTGTCGACCGACTCTACTTACACTTTAATCTCGTGGTTTTTCTAATTTTTAGCTCTTGTTCTTTATTTGCTTCTAGTTTCACTGGTTTCCTCTACTTTACTGGTTGAACTCAGTAGGCTACTAATTTTATTATTTTTATGTATAAAAATACCTATTATTCTTTGGGCTTACTCTGTAACCTATTCAGCTAAGAATCAAATAAATGAATAAAGTATTATTATTATTAACTTGTTTTACCAACTCAGCACTGTAGATTCACTTTCTAGTCATAGGTAATTCTTTTAAAGTTTTAATATTTACTGGCGCTTACGAAAGAAAGTATTTTCTGGGAACCACTATTAGCAACAAAAATGTATGTAACAAAGAACTGAGACGAGTAAAGAAACCGAATTTCATATTTTTTGACAAGATATATTTTATCGATTTTAAAGCAATGTATTTGCGAGGAATTCGCAATGGTCCCATGAATAGGAAATAAACGGCTGGGGCGTTAATCTGGTATTTATATTTGCCTGAACTTTTCTGACTACGACGTACAATTATCACTGTAAAAAAACTACCCTCCTTACGCAGATATATTGTACTTTTATTGGTCATGCATGATAATTCTTATAAAAATCACTGTAGATTTTATAATTTTTTTCATAACTTGTGATTTTAATAATTTTCTATGTTAAAATTTATTGGAATGGCAAGAGATAAAATGATAACTTTATGCTAAATCAAACAAAACTGCTGACACAGAAGCTTATAAAACCAGTGGAACACCACTGACTTCGACAGATGTTTCTTGTGCGGCCGGGCTTTGATCTACATATAAACAAACCTTTAATAGAAATCTGTTTGCTCGTCCTTAATTGTTTATTATTATCTTAATTCAATAAATGATAAATATGAATCCCTATTATCAATTTCTTGACTTTGACAGAATATAAAAAGAATTGTGACACTCAGACCAAATCTGGATGAAACGAAATAAATCAAATCAAATCAATCAAACCAAAAAGCTTTTATTTAAAATAGCACAAAAACTGTGACTTACTGGACGATACATATAAAACTAGGCGTCCATTTCAAAATCTAGATCATTTTGGAGAAAAAATGGACAAAAAAACTCCAAACTTAGTCTTTTCAAATATGTTCCTTAATTACGTAACAGAGTTTACGTAATTTTTCTAAAACTTAGAACTGATGCATTGAACTGGTTTTAATTCCAGACATCTTTGTTGTCTGAATAATCTTGAATGTAGTAGACCTTATTTATAATTTATAGTAGACCTTTTGGCACAGAGTATGCTTTACACATATTTCGAAACTCGTTTCTGTCAAACTTAATATATCTTCAGGGATCTTACTGTAGAAACGTATACAATGCCCCATAAATGATGTATTAATCTTTGCCAGCCTAAACCTTAGGAATGAAAGTTTATGTGTACCAGATCTTTCCTAGTTTGGAATCTAGCCTCTCACAGGAATAAGTCCTGATTACTCAAATTATACCTACTATAAGTTCTGATAACTCTGTGAGAAGGAAATAAATAAATCACTTACTTACTTACATTTCTAGTATTTACATTATGTTGGCTACCCACAATGTTAAAGTTACTGATATTTTCCTGACGTACATAATATTCTCCACATACGATATATACAACATCTTCTATACTAATAATAAATCTGTAAGGGTCGGTCATGGAGTAAGTTAGTTTGTTTTCAGAGATATTGTGTTTATAGGCTCAATATATGATACTGAAACTAATTTCACGATTTTTAGAATTTTTTTCTGTATGTGTGTATGTATGTATGTTCCTCCATAACTCTTAAACCAATTATCCGAATTTGATGAATCTTATCTTATCTTATCTTATCTTATCTTCTTATCTTCTTCTTATCTTATCTTATCTTATACTAATAATAAATCTGTAAGGGTCGGTCATGGAGTAAGTTAGTTTGTTTTCAGAGATATTGTGTTTATAGGCTCAATATATGATACTGAAACTAATTTCACGATTTTTAGAATTTTTTTCTGTATGTGTGTATGTATGTATGTTCCTCCATAACTCTTAAACCAATTATCCGAATTTGATGAAATTTGGTATAAAAACATATAGACATCTGGGACACAGGATAGGCTATTTAAATTCTAGCTCCAGTTATGATAAGACGTGGCCCCCATACAAATGCTTCGTAAAAATCGAAATGTACGCGAACGGAGTCGCGGGCACAGCTAGTATACAATATTGCCCAACAAACTCAGCAACTGCCTCCCAAAGGACACGAAATATCTTCCGCCGGGTCTCCCATACCACCGACGCGACAGCTGTAAATCTTGAAAATCACGTGCGATATTGGTGCAATCTCTTATGACGAACAGAGGAATCATGATAGGTCCCACGCTGTCTCACAAGATATTTAAGTAAGGTATTGTAATATAAGAGCCATTGTGAAAGAAGTGGCCTGGGTCAGCTGAGAGCTATGTAGATCTATGTAGATCCAGCAGTAGATGAATCTGTCTCATGGATTGGATGGGAAAACTAAACATAACGTAAAGTTACGCTTGTGTCCCAGAGGAATAGGCAGATATCAGGGTTTGCCACTTGCTACGAGTTTGAACAACTAGAAAAAATAAATAAGCGAGTAACCATAGGATAGGTTTATCCTAGCTCAAAGATACTTTTGTGATCCATCTTATATACATTAATTTTAATAAAGAGAGATATATGTATAATTTTATAAATTATCTCAAACTCGCCTACGCCGATTTCGTTGCCCATTTGAGTACAGATTTACAGAACTGAGATCGTTAAATGAACATTGAGTTCTTTTTTTTTCATGGCGCAGTCCCCTTTCATTGAAATCCGGTCTATCGTGTGCGTAATTTAGCGACAATATATTTATAAACGTTACGAGGACTTATTAGCGAAGTGTTACCCAAAATCGGCTTCCGTGATTGCAGCGACAAGGCCTACTAATTCTTTCTTCTACCTCCTGTGGTTGGTTGACTGGCAAACAAAGCTCATGGCATTAAGTCCGCCGTATTGTGTTTTTTTAAAGTGCAATCATAGTATTAATTAATAAATAAATATTGACGAAGCAAAAAAGGTTTGTCAGGATTGTGGCGAGTGTCAAACCCTGGTCTTTGCCTACTGATGTATATTTCTTCATCATCATCATCAGCAGCCTATGCTTGTCCACTGCTGGACATAGACCTCTCCTATTGCACGCCACTGAGCACGGTCCTCGGCTACTCTAATCCAGCTCTTGCCAGCCGCCCTGCGAAGATAATCGCTCCACCGAGCCTGAGGACGTCCCACACTACGATGTATATTTATGAACGCTTAAACTTCGCCATAGTGGAATTTTACTACACGTTAGTGGAATGGAAACCTCTGTATTTCTATGCCATATTTTGACCAATTGGAGCGATACAACGCGAAAGTTTTGTTTTGTAATGCGATAACTTACACCGGTACTCCTATAAACGGCTTAGCTTGGGATCGGTAGAAATTATTAGTGGTCGGTTGAAAGACTGGCTACGACCCTCGGCTTCGTCTGCGGTTTATTTAATTCGGGAATCAAGTCAAGAAAATATGAATAAACATAAAAAAGTCGAATACTAGTATTTTCATATTTTCAAGTATTTTCATACAAATTATGTATAAAAACATACAATATAAAAACATACAAAGCCATGCATTACAAAAAGTAAAGGTAAATAAGTTAATTTGTAAAGGTCAGGAGAAGGAAGATAGTCCAACGGGTACAGTAAAAAACCGGCCTAGTGCGTGTCGGGTCACGCACCATGTAGGGCTCCGTGGAAGGCGGTGGATTTTATTCTACCTTTTTGTCGCGACTTCAATATTTTAGCTTTTTAGGGTTCCATAGTAGATAAGGAACCCTATAGTTTAGCCATGTCCGTCAATCTGTCTGTCTGTCTATCAGTCTGTCTGTCCGCGGCCTAGCTCGGAGACGGTTAGTAAAACCTTAAATTTTTATATACATAAAAAACCTATTCAGAGGCTACATATATATATACATATTAATCACGCTGATGAAACGGTAAAATAATATCTTGAAAAAAATTGTTTTTAGTGTACCTACCCCACACCTAAATCGGGGATGCAATTTTTTTTTCTCGCTTATACTGTATTGTGTAATTACCGTTATATTGGTCGGCAAAAGATATTGTAAGTGTAGGAAGACCATTTTTTGAATCCATTTGCAAAATATTAAGCTTTAAAGCGCAAATTTTTGTTAGAGTAGGGCATTCCCCTTCTCCCGGCTAAACGGTTCATAGTAGAAACGAGAAAAAATTCAGGGTAGTAGCAAATACGATGAACTTAAAAGAAACACTATCACGGTAAAGTAGGCTTTACAAGTTAACGAGTAATAGCCGAGCAACTTATAAATGGATAACTTCGTACAAATTCCATAGAAAATTACTTTGATGAAGTTGTTGGTTCTGCAAAGCTGTTAAAAACTCCTCCTTCTATGGAATCCTACACTGCGCGTGGCCTGACACGCACTTGGCCGGTTTTAGTACTAATCGTCTCCGAGCTAGGCTGCGGACGGACATAGCGAAACTATTAGAGTTTCTTATCGACTACGGAACCCTAAAAATCCCTTTTTGTAGGTAGTCATCAACGACGAGTTGGCTCTAGGCAGTGGCCGGGCAAAAAGTATGCCGCCTACTCGTACTTTGTTCAGCCTCATAGAGCGAGTTCATTATAAATCTTTATTATGCGAGAGGCGTCGGAGGTAAAACTCGGGAGAAAGTCATGCCGCTGATTAAAGCAACGTCCAGACATCAATGCAACATTAATGCCCGTCCACATACCCTCGAGAGGACTTACAGGAGGCCATAGACGTGAGGAAACTAGTGACGTCGGAAGCCAACAGAGCTCAAATTCGAACAAATTAAAGTGATTGCAGCGCCAGTGACAGCTGTTACGCATGCCACCTGATTGTAGATGAACTGGGACCGAACGTAGTGCATCGGTAGAATGCTGGCTATAAGGCTCAGGAGACGTCGGTTTGAATCCCGGCATGAACTAATAATTTTGTTTTCCAAGTTACGTACGTACGGATTTTGTGGATTTGTAGTGAGAAATACCACTCTCTAAGGGTGAAGTAAAAGATCGCGAGGAAACCTTAGTGTCTTGCTACTTACAATGACATAACTATGAGGCTAATTGCGTAAATCTCAGGTCTAACTATGTCCGGCTAAATATGGCCCTGACGCTGATTTTTCTTTTCTTTTCTTCTTCTGTATATGAACTGTAAATGACTTATCTACTTGACATTTCGAATGGAGTGGGAGAACGAGGAACACTCTATGTGCTTGATATGAACTCCTATGAAGCTCCACCAGAAGAGTAAATTTATCTCTACATAAGTATTTGACAAATTTTATAAGAGACAGTATGAATTTGAATACAGTAGCGGTAATTGGAGGACTTATTTCTAGGTACCTAATGGTACCTCATTCGCATAGAAAATGATGACCATTCTATTTAAGTCATTATTATATTAACAATATTATTATTATTGATTCTTTATTGTAAGTAAGTAAGTAAATTTTTTATTTGATACTCAAATCTTAATATCTATAACAATACAAATTCAGAACACAGTTGGGTTAGATTTGGCACCAAATTGGTCTCCACTCAGCATCATGCCGTGGCCGGTAGCGACCACGACGCTGGTTTTCAATGGTTACCATTTACGGCACAAACAAAGAAAAAGAAACTTAAATACATCAATCCATTTATGAAAATATTATGTACGTTAGAAAAAATATCAAAGACTTCGAAAATGTTGGTGGCCACCATAATGTTAATACTAGAAATAAACATAAATTGTCATTTCCACGATTTAGACTTGCAAAAGCTGACACATCCTTTATGGGGCACTGTATATGGTTCTACAAAAAAATTCCTCAAGATATGTCAGAGTTACCTCCAACGCGGTTTAAAAAAATGTGTTAAGCACATTCTGTGCAAAAAGGCTTACTATAACATCAAGGATTATTTAGAAGACAAAGATGTTTAGCATTAAACAGTAGATTAATATTAGTTACAGGACGATTGTGACCAGTGTTCAACACATTAATGACTAATACCTTAAGTTGAAAACTCTGTTAATTAAGTTGAAACGTGTTTTGAAAAGAATAAATGTGGAGTTTCTTTGTTAGCTTCTTCTCCACATAATCCGTTAATTGTGAAACTAACAACTTTGACGTTCATTAAGTAAACATTCTGTTTTTATAATGAATAAAAATATTTGAATTGAATTGAATTGAATACACTAAAATACAAAGACCGGTCCAAAAAACATTTTAGGCAAAAATTGTGTGACAATTTATGAAACGCTCACTGTATATAATATTAAAATTCTTATAAATAGTTATGTGTGTATGTGTGTGTATGAATGTGTGTGGTTGTTAAGTGTGTGATATATACGCTTTGGTATACCAAATTACTGTCATGTTGCAATATGTATGTAAATAAAAATAAATAAATAATAAATAAATAAATATATTTGAAAGCAGTTAAAGGTTATTTTGTAAGTTAAGAAGATACTTTTTGTACTTCAATTTGAAAGTGTGTACTGTCTGGCTATTCCTAATTGGTGGGGGGATGTTATTTCAGCACTTTGTGGCATTGTAGCGAAAACTGCCACGTAAAGCAGCTGTGCGATGTCTTGGACAAACCAACCTTAGGCGTCCACGCTGTCGTGCTGAGAAGCTGAGCTTGTTGTGTAGATACAACGGGTCTTGCGTTTTTATGACACCAAAAAGTAGGCAGGAAAAATGCAGTGCTCGACGCGATTCCATGTTCAACAATTCTCCTTTTTTCAGATAGGCTGTTATATGGGCTCTGTATGGAATGGTGAAACAGAACCGCGCACAAGCGTTCTGGACCCGTTGTATGAGCCTCTTGGTACGGACCAAAAGACACCCACCTATGACTGTATCAGCATAGTTCAGCTTTGACAGAATCAATGACTCGCAGAGATAGATCCGCATATCAACATTCAGATGTGGCCGGATTCTGTATAGTACTTTTAACCGATAATAGCAGTTTCTTACATTATCTAGAACATGTTTCTCGAACCTCAGCTTGTTAGCCATCAAGATCCCCAGATTTCTAGCCTCGTTTACCTCTTCAATAGCAATACCTTTTATAATTAGTTTAGCAGAAGAGCTATGAATACGGTTAATTTGATGTTTTGTTCCTATCACGAGAAACTTAGTTTTGGATGGATTCAAAACTAAACCGTTTCTGTCTGACCACTCTGATACGTGTTCCAGGTCCTGGTTTAGAATATTTACCGCAGTAGCCGTATCGGTGGGCCTGAAAGATTTGTATAATTGCAAATCGTCGGCGTATAGATGGTATTGGCAATTTTTTATGGAATTTATTATGTCCGCGCTATACATAACGTACAGAATAGGTCCCAGAATTGAGCTCTGCGGTACTCTTCTATTGACTTAGCGCGTTTATGAGTGTTTTAATTTACCCTGAGCATCACTTAGCTCTACCTTTTGATAGCGATCACTCAAATAATATTGCACAAAGACAGGGTACAAAAGGTGGACTAAATGCTAATGGCATTTTCTACCAGTCACCCTGCAGGAGATACAGGAGAGACAGAAATTGAGGTAGGCGTGCAAAAAAGAAAGAGGTACAAGTAATTACAAGTACCTAAATGTGTTATAGGGTAGGGGGCGAACATATAAAAATAAATATTTCAGCAATGATATTAATACAATACACACTAATAATAATTACGGTGACATACAGTGCGCCCCACGGCTATGCCATATGGAGGGAAAGTACCTTGAATATTGGAACATTTTACTGAAAGAGTACATTATTTTATTTAAAAAACAATTTAAACTGCATTCATAGATTAAGGCTTTTATGGATAGACCAAATAAGAACTACATGCGTGCAAGAAACTTAACCAATATTTATCCCAAATACTTGGCTTCAAAAATGATGTATCTAGACATCCTTGTCCTATCTGTCTCATTCGGTTGTTAAATTTTTTTTTTTCTATATTACTAGATTGAACGACCTTAACAATACAACGAAATCGTAACAGAACCCTTTTCTAGCTCGTTGTGGTAAAGTGGCATCTTAAATTTAAGATTTCAATAAACAAACTGAGGTCAAGTTATTCTTTGTTACTATTGTTCTGCCCCGGACCCCATTGATAGCGGGCAACTAGGCTTTAACGATTCGGCAAAGCCTCTTAGCGCTGTTTATCCGGATTATCTGGTGCCCGCAACGTTTCCTTCTCAAGTGATAGATATCTAAGCTGTATCGCTTTTTATTTTTTTTATCGCATCCAGAAATTCCTTTTTTCGATTTTTATAAGCTCCGTTTGAATAAGCTCTGTATGCAGCTTTTTTATTTAGCGCCGGGAACCGGCTGTGACAAAGTGGCTTTTCTTTTTTACTTTCATAATTGAAGTAGCCATTCGGATTGCATAAGCAGCCTATTACGTCCCACAGGCACAAGGCGTGGGTATAGGGTACAGGCATTCTCTCAGGGAGAGAGTATGGGCTTAATCACCACGCGTGCCAACTCAAGCGCTGAGATATATGAATAGCTCAGACACTCAGGTTTCTTCACGATTTTTTCCTTCGCCGTTAGCAAGTGGTACCTATTGCCACTATAACTTCACAAATGCACATAACTTAGAAAAAACAATCATGGCCGCACTGGGAATCGAACCTGGCGAGAGAGCCAGGTTCGATTTCCAGCCATTCGATTCCCAGTGCGGCCATGATTTTTTTCCAAAGTTCTACCCACTAGGCTACCACCACTCTTGCTAGGTTACCACCGATCTTCGTATTACACCGGCCATTCGGATTAATATTGTTATAAGGTTTTGCCCCTAATATGTCATAGCTTCTGCCATTAATAGGAATTATTCCTGTAAAATGTACATTTTTAATAGGCTTCAGAAAGAAGTATGTTTTTATATGTAAGTATAATAAAGCGTCCCATCTAACATACTACATATTAGAAATTATCAATTTATTATAATGAAACTGCACCAAAAAACTCACTACACCAACCGCAATATCTCCCTATTTGTGAATAATATCTATCTACCAGCAACAGTAAAATTAATCATGACAAAATAAAAAACATAACAAAGAGTCACGTCTGTATCCCGAAGAGACTCAGAGACCAGGGTTTGTCACTTGCGACGACCCTGACAAGCTTCTTTCACTTTATCAACACTCATGTACGCACACCGGTTTCGGGAACTTTTCATGGTGATACAACACCAAACATAGACGTAATTCACAGCGTTCACCGCAATGTTTACCGGGCCGTCTAGCTGCACCAGCCGTGGCGGTGACAGGCCGGCCAGGCGGCTAACCACCGCCGAATTAGTCGCATAGGTACCTACCTACCCGAGCCAGCTGCAGGCGACGCGGCTCATATCACCCGACCATTTAGAAATATGCACAAAGGGAGGTGAATACGTACATAGGTGCGGGAGTGCAGATTGAACCTGGCTGTACCCGCGATATAAGCTTGTGGTTCGGGTTAAATTTTCTACCTATATTACCTCGTGGAAATGCACCACCCAGTTGAAAGGTGTTCAATTGTGTAACTCACACCTAAGAAATTAGGCAAAAATGTTATGAAATTCACAAAGAAAATTACAATCGCACGAACAATTAAATTCATTGCCGTTTCAAGTCTACGTGTTCATTCCAGGCATTAAAAAGTGGCACTGAGATCATATCGGATCGTTAATGTAATTGTCATTGTATGGTGTAATGCCTTAATATATTTTAGACCCTGAAGTCATATAAGCCAATATGTTAACGCCGCGGGTGGGCCTCAATTTCTCTCGATGCTTAGTTTCTCGTACGTTAAAAATCTGTTTAGCTGTTGGTTGTGGCTTGCCAGTTTCAACTGCCGTTAATAGATAGTCAAGGAAATAGAAAGTCTATTAGAAAGACAGCAACTGAAGCTTAGTAAGCCCAATGCCCTGGGCTATGTTTATTTTTGACACAACCTAAGGCGGTAACTTTTTTGTAAGCCGAGAAGTTTTTTAACGAGCTCTTTTAATCTCAACTGGCATAAACTAATAAAAAAAAATTACTTCGCGAAAACAAGAACAAATACTAAGACTCACGCCTTCATCTCTATCTCTATGATTTGTTGACACAACTCAACAAGAAACAAACATCGAGAAGAAACGCGGCGCAAAAGTAAACTTTCGTAGCCGCTACGTATTTTCGTAGCAAGGGCTACGCCGTAGCAACCGTAAAGGCGTAGCGCTCGGTGAATTTATTTAGCTCCGGCAGTCTTGTTTATTCTGACTGTCTGGGCGTTATGTTCTACGTATACTGGTTCAAAGTACTTATTTACGTATAAAAGCGTTACATTTATATTGGGGAGGGGTGGGTAGTGCCTAGAATATGTTACTTGCCACGATTCTAACACGTCTTTCATAGGCAGGCACTGTTTTCAAACCTCCGTTCTATATTACAATAGTTATAATAACACGTAGTTTGCGCTATCACAAAATAACACTCCCACTCACTAGTGACTTAGGAAAACAAAACACACTGTAAAACCGGCCAAATATGCGTCGGGCCACGCGCACCGTAGCGTTCCGTAGAAAGACTGCTTTTTTATGTGTTTTACAGAACTAACAAAGTAATTTTCAATGGATTTTGTACAAAATTTTCCTTTCATAACTTAGTCCCCTATTACTCGTTAACTTGTAAAGCCGACTTAGTCGTGATAGTTTTGCTTTTAAGTTAATTATATGGGCTGCTGCCCTGAGTTTTTTCACGTTACTAAAATCAACCGCTTAGCCCGGGGAGGGGGTGAGATGCCCTACTTTGTCAAAAAATCCTGCTTTACAGCTTAATATTTCGCAAAAGGAACCCTAAATAAAAAAAATGTGATGATACATCCGCAATATTTTTAAACGACCAATCCAACGATACCCCGCACTATGGCATAGGCAAGAAAAAAAAATTGCATCTCTCATTTAAGTACAGAGGAGGTACCCTAAAAAAAAATGTTTTCGAGATCTTATTCAACCGCTTTGTCAGCATAATAAATATGTATATCTATGCTAAATTTCGGCTCTCTAGTGTAAAGGGTTCCTTGTCGACTACGGAACCCTAAAATACTCGCAACTACTCCAAACTAAAATATTAATTTGTCAGTAACGTAAGCCTCTACATCAAAAACATCCTATATGAAGGAACAAATCCGTCTATTATTCGAAGTATTAAAAATAACTCGTTTTGTATTCAGCCTATATACGCCTCAATGTAGGGCACAGGCCTTCTCTCAGAGAGAGAGTATGGGCTTAATCACCTCGCATGCTCACCGTGGATTGGCAATTTCAAGCGCTGAGGTATGTGAACACCTCAGACACTCAGGTTTCCTCACGATGTTTTCCTTCACTGTTAGCGAGTGGTATTGCTAATATAACTTCACAAATGTACGTAAGTTATAAAATAAAGTAATTAGTGTACTGCCGGGATTCGAACCCACGACCTCTCGAATAAGAAGCCAGCATTCTACCGCTCCGCTACAACCGCTCAACTCATTTTAGTTCACCGGAAACGCCGTAGACTAATAGAATCACTATTTATAATTTGCGAGCATAGTAACTATGCAAAATGTAATATAAAATATTATATGCGTAAAAAAAGGCATAGCTGACACTATGTATTATACTGTCCGCTATGCATTTTTTTATTCATCATCATCATCAACGGCCATTTGACGCCCACTGCAGGACATAGGCCTCCTTCGTGGTTTTCATAACCATGAGGGGGTTTTGCCATAATCGCCACGCTTGGCAGGCGGGTTGGCGATCGCAGTATGCGGTTGGAATTTCAGGAAAACGCTGTTGCCTGTCTCCTGGTAATTGATTTCCTTAGTCGCCTTCTACGACATCCACGGAAGGAAAAGGAGTGACGCTATTCTTAATCCGGCGCCACACAGAAGATTTTTATTACGCAATTTCATTTAATTGATCGTCTTTCTAAAGGAAGGCTGTGTGTACCCAACAGCATAACTAGGGTTGGCGGACTAGAGCACATAAGTCAGATTATATTTTTTTTTCGTTGCACTAATTCGTGCTGAGGACAATTTTAAAAACCTATTTAGAGGCTAAAAATTCCACCCATCCCGGGACTTGAACCCGCGACCTCTGGCTAACCATGCCAGCGCTCTCCTAACTGAGCTAATGGGCAAGTGCAAGCATCGGCGAAATTTCGAGCCTCTTTACAAACTTCTCTGTATTACGTACAGGCAGCGACATCTGGCCGAAGCAATTTACATCACTTGCAGCCCCGAGTAACCCACTTTGCAGTTAGGTTTAGGTTAGGTCGCGGGTTCAAGTCCCGGCATGGGTGGAATTTTCAGCCTCTAAATAGGTTTTTAAAATAAGTCAAATTGTCATAAAATTATTGTTCTTTACAATATAGATAATTAAAATAGCAGTTTGCTCAATTTATGACCTGACCAGTCGACCATCGGAGCCTAAAGATGCCTCGCTTTTGCTTGAAAAAGTGGGAGGGAGGGCGGTGCATTAACTAACCATTTTAATAACATTAAAAAATGTTATGGAGTTATTTTAAAATAGGTTTTTTTCACTGCATCAAAAATTTGTGTTTTCGACTTATGTGCTTTAGTCCGCAGACCCTATTTTGTACACTGATTGATTACGAGTATATCCCTTTGTGGTTTTATTGGTTTGTGATAAAACTATACGTGTCACTGCGAAAGCAATATTTCAAAGCTTGTCCAATATTTATTGCATTGTTAGCGGACATTTACCTTCGGTTATGAGTTTACCAACGGCATTTTGGTATTGTGCCAGTACATATTTGATTGGTTTTCGTTACATAGGTAAGTTATTCGATACTAGTTTAAGTGCACTCAATAGTTTTATTATAGCCTTTTAGTTTTATTCCGCTAGCGTTTACATTAAATCGTGTGCCAGCAAAAACATGATGTGTCGGATACACGTTCTAATCCAAGATATTTATTTAATTATTTTAATCCACTTAGCGTATATAAGAGGCCCACGAGTATAATTTAATCAAGATCCGTCCAATCTCTTATACGTACTTGGTGGTGGAAGCTACTAACCCTTGCTATACGTTCACTACTCGTGAGCATCGGATGGTGCCAAACCATTATTCACGTCTGCCATACTTATCGACTGGGGGACGTTGGACAAATGAACAAAAATCCCACCGACTACAATTATGGCAAAGTTGTGGTCCCTTTGATATCCAATCGATCTGAGGGGTGATAGATGGGAACGTTTTTTAAATCCGTGTCAGTGACTCCACTGGGGCAGACTAGTGCTAGGGTTTTTTTTTTTTTTTTTTTTTAATAATACACCATTTTTCCACAGACGCGGGGTCCGTGCCTTTGTTTTACGTTTTTCTCTTTGTTGTCCCTTTTTTTTTTTTTTATTCTCCTTATGCTCCACATATAAAGCTTACTTATAATATAATTTGGTACAGGTGTTGTGTACCACACACGTTTCTTATCTAGTTCTTACAGCTAAATACTTAAATGTAGTTGTTTTTTTTTTTTTTTTTTTTTTTTTTTTTTTTTTTTCTCCGTAATTTTAGTCTTATAATAATACGCTGTTTGTTATTTACAATATGTTTTTTTTTTTTTTTTTTTTTTTTTTTTTTTTTTTTTTTTTTTTTCGTAGTTGCTGTTTTTATCCCTTATTTATGGTTTTATTGCCTAGTTTCTGTTATTGGTACTGTTTGTCAGCCTCGGATTCCGCGCTTTACCTTTCTTTCGTGAAAGCCACGGTTTGGACTGCCACCTCAGAATCGCGTTTTCGCATTGCCATCCTTAGGTTGTGCTCCGCGATTGCTTTGCTTGTGACAGCCGTTGCCCTTCTCACGAATCTGCCGATCGCGTCGTCGCCGCCGTCCGAGTAGTATATGCAACTGGTCGTGTGTCGCGATACGGCCACCACCGCGTGTGGGACGCTGTCATATATTTTCAGTGCCCTTTCGTTTGCCCGTATGACGATGACCGACTCGTAGGTTAAACCCTGTGCCTCGTGTATGGTAAGGGCGCGCGAACCCGTGCCCGACCCGAATCCCTGGTTGATGAGGGATTTTTTCTCCTCCTGGGTGTGTACCAGGAATAGAGTGTTCGGCAGGTTGTGGGGTATTTGCGCGCCAACGAACCTCTTAAGCTCGAGCGAACGTACTCGACGTGCTGACGAGTACATTCCAGGGTAAACCTCTCTTAGGGCGTACGCTACATCCATCGGGTTCCGGTGTGTGCATGACCACTGCTCGCTGATGTTCGCTAGCAGGTTCGGGCGGCTGTACCTCAGCTGGAAGAGGTTCTGTCGGTCAATAAACGGCAGCTGGTTTACATCTCCGATGAGGACAATTTCGCTGGCACCTAGCAACTGAGTCGCCATCACTATGGCCCCAAAATGGTTCATTAGAGCTTCGTCAACCAATAAACGGTTACAACCTCCGGGCTCTTTTGAACCATTTGCTAGAATTGAGGCCATAGTGCGCACCTTGATTTTCGATGCGTTCCCTATGCGACGACCTAGCCTTTCTTTCAGGTCGTTGGCGGCTTCGGTTGTGCTGGTGACTACTACGTCGTTCTCCCCATCGAAGTTGCTCACCACCCATGTCGTTTTTCCACATCCCGGAACTCCGTTGATCCATCGCAACTTTGGTGCCGACCATGTGTCCGATGCTGTTCTGGGACCGAGCGTTTCTGTAACTATGTCGGCCATGTTCAGGATCTTATCGTCCAGCATTATCCTTGTACATCGGGCGGTAACCACTATGGGATCGTTTTGTGGTGTAGCGTACTTTGCTTTGCCAGTCCGCCGCGTCTCCCCGTCGTCAAGAGCCACGAAGCCACTTGTTGCACTGTATGCTGCCATATACCGACCTGACATGGTTCCCCTTATGACCTGGGAGGTGTCGTTATTGTATATGGCTGCGTCAGCCTCCTCGAGTCTCACCTTCAACAGCCCTTCGTTCCCCCGCTGGAAGGTCTGCAAGATCTCATCGCATGTGGCTAGATTGACTTCTCTGGAAGCTCTTATTACTGCCTGAAACTCGAGGAAAGCGTTCGTTGCGTGGTCTACGGGCTTCTCTGCTGGTTTGAGACTAGGCGGGCTGACTTGTCCCTTGTCGGCTCTCGTTCTGTGTTCATACGGCGGCTTTGGGTCTGTGTTTTCCTTCAAGAACTCCTTCACCGCCTCTTCTTGGCGCTCCGCGGCTTTGGAGGTTCTTGGTTGCGTGGCTCGCGTAGCTGAGCCGAGGGCGTTCATAAATGCTTTTATCAACCCCCTCGCCCCAGCTGTCTCCTCTGGACTTCCACGTTCCTTGGCTGCTGCATTTTCGGCGGCCACCCTTTGCTGTAAGCGGTCCGATCCGCTTTGGGTGCTTGGGTTGGGAATGGGGTTCCCCCAACTGTCGGCGGATGTAGTCGCTTGGTCGTGTTTCGGCTCTTTGAGAAAACTTAAGTTTTCTCCTCTGTCCTCGTACACTACCACCTCGTGATTTTCTGAGGCTTTCAGACAACCCATAAGGTCTGCGACTTCTCCTTTTTCGATTTGAAGCACCATTGCGTCTACGCTTATTTTTCGGGAGCCGTAGCATGTGTTGCGTCCAAGTTTCGTTAGCACGGAGCATGCCTGCGCGAATGGTGTTTCCTCTCCCCAGTCGAATAGTGCTATTGTTTTGTTTTTGTGTTGCACTAGGCGGAACCGGTGGTCGGCTACTTGCGACTGGGGTAGCGCGTTGAAAACTTGGAGTTTCATGCTGGTCTTGGACGTGCTCCCTTTCAGCAGGGTAGCCAGGCCGGGTGGTATTGCAACACTCTTTCTGCCAAGACGACAAAAGCTTATACCGAGTGTTTCGGTGTCGTTGTCCATGAAGAGAGCCACGCTTCTTACCCTTATTTTCGGCACGCCGCGCTCTCCGCACTCCAAGAGATTTCGAGCGCGACTCTGCGTGATGTCCGTGGCCTGATTTGTAACGGTTGTTGTTCTTATGCTAAAGGTTGTATTTCCGGTAGTGGAGGTGTTTGTGATGACGGTGGGGGCACTTGTGGTGGGGGGGATTGTGTCACCGGCGGCAGCAGATGTGCTGTTTCTCTTTGCGGCTATTCTGGCGGCTTTGCTCGCAAACTCCAAGAAAGGTGTTCTGATGGCCGGGTCCTCCATGATGGTGGGCAGAGTGGACTGGTCCAGTTTGGTCTGGATTTGTAGTTCCAGCTCCATCCTTTCCCGGCCAAATCTTGGACACTCCAGAAGCACGTGCCATATCGTTTCGTCGCGTTCGGGATCGCAGATACAAGAGGGACTGTCTTTGACGTGGAAGCGGTGGAGATACGCCGCGAATCCTCCGTGGCCGGTCAGGATCTGGACATGCATGGGTGTTAGTTCCATGTCCTTCAGTGCTCGTCTTGCCATTTGGACGGTGGGTAGAAATACCTTTGTGACCGAGCCCGTGCTGGAAGATTCGTAGCGCATCTGCCACTTTTTCACTGTTTCCTCTCGTATCTGTTTCCTGACGAAGGATATGGGAACCTTGTCATAGTCTGGAGCTGTCTTCTTGGTGAGTGCAGCTTTTTTGGCCAGTTCATCCGCTCTTTCGTTCCCCGGCGTTCCCACGTGGGCTCTCAGCCAGAAGAGCCTCACTGTTCTGTCTTGTTCCCGGATTTCTCGGATGTATCTCTTTATCTCGAGAGCCAGAGGGTGAGTTACCGATGGGCACCTGAGTAAGTCCAGCGAAGATCTCGAGTCGCTGAGGATGTTAACCGTGCCCATCTTGGAGTCTCTAACCATTTTTACGGCTCTGTAGAGAGCATACATTTCCGATTGGAAGACAGTGTTGTGAGGCTCTAGACGAAAGGTGGAGTACTTGGATTCCCTGCCGTTAACCCACATTGTAAGGGCAGCACCGACTTTCCCTTCTATTTTGCTGCCGTCGGTGTACACTTGTGCACCTACCACATTTAGGTTGTTCAGGGTTTCGGGGTCCATGTCGTCGAGGCGCTCATACTCGGTTGTTGTGAGTAGAGCCGGGTGGGGATTTTGCGTCGGTCCTACCCTGCGTTCTACCTCTCTGCCTGGTGGTATAAAGTCCTCGGAGTGTCCCTTTTTTATTTCGTACATTTTTCCCGCTTCAAGGATCCTGAGGTCTAGGGGTAGTTGGCCTGACAAGACTAATGCCGATGTCAGAGACACCGTGCGGTATGCTTTGGTGATCTTCTGCGCGAAGCCTCTCTGCAGCGAGTCCAACTGATTCCTTACCATCAGTTTCTCTGCAGCTGAATGCCATGCGCCTGCAGCATACAGCACGATTGGCTCTATCACCGACACGTATATAGTCCTTATGATTTCTCCGTTCAGTCCCCAGGTCACCTTTGCCGCGCACGCAAGCTGTTTATAGATGTCCGCGGCTTTTTTGCAAATGGCGGTTACGTGCGCGTTAAAAGTGAGCTTGCAGTCGATTATAAGACCCAGCAGCTTGATCTCCTTGACAAGCTCTATCCTGCTGCCTGACATTCCTATTCCAAGTAATGCTTGCTTAATAATGTAATTCTTGTATGTTTTCTGAGTTTCGTTCGTGAGATTCTAAGCTTATATCCCGGCATATACTAATATCTTTATTTTCTAAGCTACTCACGCACAATCTTTATTATCTGAGGTGTTCACATACTTCGCCCTTTATATACGGCTTATGCACGCCTGGTGATAAGGCCCATATCATCCTCTGAGAGAATACCTGGGACATGTAATAAGACGTATATAGGATGCCCATGCAACGTATGAATTTTCATGTCATTATACTATTGAAATGCAAAGGTTCTCAAGTGGAGACCTCGAACTAGCAAACCTAGCGTAGGACATCTTAGGGCGTGCCTTGGGGGAGGCCTATATTCAGTAGTGGATTGATTGATACCATTGAAATTAAACTGAGTTGTCGGACTATAAATTTTGTAGAAAATACGAATAAATTGTTCGAAATAATTGGTTTGGTAAAAAGTTGTGTTTTCTTGAGATTTGATTGGTGATTACATCAAAATATGGATGAGGAGGACCGAAATGCAACTTTTGTTTACTTCTAGAAGCACTGGATATAAATAACCCTTCAAACGTGATTTCGAATGCTCAAAGTTGATTGACGTCGAGTGACTGCACGGCACAGAGGGAGTCTAACGATGATGAATCGACGCCGGAATTTCATAAACTATTCAGACGATGTTTAGCATTCAGTCACGAATCACAGCAGCAGAATGTAAGCCTCAAAAGGACCAAGATTTTGAACGTGACTCGTTTTGCTGACCTTGAGAGTTGACATTTTTTAATGATTCGTGCATTATTAGTATTTTCAATAGTTCTTATATCAAAATATCATAGTCGTAGTCCTTACAAAAAGTAGAATCATATCATGTGCTAGTGTGCGTTGCACAGTTGTCAGTACATCAACAACTACATCCATGTACTTTACTCAATTACGTAAAGGTTGATTCTAAAATGTTTAAATGTTGTTATGTTACCCGGGTTCTGTGAAGGCACAAAACCTGTTAACGGAAGCTAAAGAAATAAAAGAGAGGTTTAAAAAATAAAGTATAATCGTCAGAACTAACCTTATCCTCACCTTAAAACTAAACAAAATAATAAAAAAACTATACTTACATAATAAAAATACAAGAAAAATATGAACAAAAGCACACGTTAGCGGCCAAAAGGCCAAGGAGGCGGGTACTCGTCATGGAGACCGGAGGACTCGGAGACACGCCGCGGAGACAAGAAGGTGGCCGTAGAGAGGAGTAGGCAGGCCGTAGAGATAGGAGGTCACGGAGACACGATCTCGTCGTGGAGATAGGAAGTCACGGAGACACCCCAAGGAGATAGGAAGCAAGGCCGTGGAAGTAAGTAGACAGGCCGATGTTATAAGTTGAGGTGAGACTCTCTTCAGAGTTAAGACTCTCTTCAGATGTTAAGGTAGCGGCTCTTCAGAACCGGTTAATTTTAGAGTACTTGTTTGGCTACTGATTTTCTTCAAAGCTGGGATGAGACTGACTCGAAGGCAGTCTTGGGCGTCTTTTATACCCCGAAAAGTAGTTCGACTCTAATTTTCAAATTCGATCTGAATCTGTGTCAATTCTGGAAGTTTCCCGATCCTCTTTCTATTTCTCTTTCTAACGCAGGTGTCTTTCTAAAAGTTTTCAGAAATTCTGTCTCTTTCTCGCATTAAATTCATAATTTCGATTTGGAATGCGAACAGTTGTCTAGAAGTGTCCATAGGCCAGAAGTTTTCTTATTCGACCTCATTAGTATGACGGTTGTTTGACATAATTTTGAAAAATAAAGAATAACATTCAAATAAAATACACGGGGCACATAGCACGCAGTACTGATGGCCGATGGGGCCGAAAAGTTTTCGAATAGAGACCACATATCGGCAAGCGCAGCGTAGGACGACCAGCCACAAGATTGACAGATGACCTCATCCAAGTGGCAGGAAGGCGCTGGATGCAGGCCGCTTCCAACCGGTCTTTTTGGAAATCCATGGAGGAGGCCTATGTCCAGCAGTGGACTTCTTGTGGCTGAATGATGACGATGATTCAAATAAAATGAATACCTGACTGACATGAAGTAAAGGAAAAAACAATAATGTTTGTGCCGTCGTCTGTATGTGTGATTTTCAACATCATATCGCAATAGCCGCAGAGTTTTTAGAAACACTTTCGTAAGCACTACTCTACAAACCGGTTTTTGTATGGAAAATTTAAGTATCGGTTTTTGTATTGAAAATGTCACTAAGTAAATAACAGATATTTAAGTGGGTAATTACCTTCTTAACGAAATTCTTAATTCAGAAACCTGTGCTTACTAAACCTATAGGCAAAAGATTTCTCAATTGTGCTTGAAATAATTTGACTACTGAGCTGAACCTCTGCCGCGTGTATCATT
Organism: Yponomeuta evonymella; assembly: GCA_963969515.1. NCBI lineage: Eukaryota > Metazoa > Arthropoda > Insecta > Lepidoptera > Yponomeutidae > Yponomeuta > Yponomeuta evonymella. Next base: position 7,397,492 of record OZ018354.1, read on the forward strand.
CGCGAATCACGCCGCTCGAACGACAGGCAGCTCGGAATACTTCATTAGGCCACTCTGCCTCCCCCACCACCCACCACCATCGAATCGACTCCCCATTAAGGCCTAGTTGCTTTTACAAAATGTAATGTACCTAATATAAGACATAAAAGTCGATTCACATTGACAAGTCGATAAAGAAAAAAAAACCGCCTTCAAAATGCGCACTAAGCAGAAAAAGTAGTTCACTAATTAAAAAAAATCTTAAGCAAAGAAGAAGAAGAAGAAGAAAGACATGTATTATACCAACAAGACGTCATAAGCAAAGCATAATAGAAAGGCGAGCGTGCGAAGGGGAAGGGCGCCGCAGGGTGGAATAACCATGCGGCGGCGGCGCGGGCGCACGGCCGCTTGCTGCACGGTAAAGTATCTACCATTTTGATGCTACTACTTTTAGTACATATGTATGACACAAGATTTACTATATTTACCTTACGGTATTGCTACAATTTTATTTAAAAGACTTAGTAGAATCAAATACCCACCGAATACTTCATGGAATAGAAAATCTGAGTGAAATAGTCCTAATTTAGGGTTCCGAACACCGTACAAAAAAAAAAAACGGAACCCTTAAGGGATCACTCGTGCGTGTGGCTGTCCGTCCGTCTGTCAGATGTGATACCACAATTGCATAATAACACTTGACTCTGGCATTGTATGGAACCCTCTTCACATAAATAAATAATATTTCTACCTCTATGTAGAAAATAATCTATAGATTACGTTACAAACTACGGTACTTACGTTTCTTTTCTCGCGGTGAATAATGTTTTATCGTTGTTCTCCCTATTGTTGAGGCAACGTTAAACATAGCAATATTTTAGTCACAACATGAATGATATCGCGCGCCGCCGGCGGCAGCCGGCCGGGCGCATTGGCAACCCATCTAAAACCTATCGATAACATTGCGAGATTCGCCTGTGTGTGTTTGGCGGCGGGCGGACGGCGTGTACTTACGCGGAACAGAATGAGGCAGTGTGTGTGCGGCTGCGCTCGCGCCTAGCTACGAGTTGCTAATGAGGATAAATTGTTTCTGTAGACGTAATTAATTTTAATTACCTGCTACGTTATAGATATAGAAAACGCCACTGCCCACTATTCGCGTGAAGCCATGGAAAATTAAATAATCACGCCTTGCATTTTTACAGATTGCATCCGAGAGCTAGACCTTAAGTACGGATACTTATTGGAAGCAAATAAAATGTAGGTATTCTCCATGACGTCCTCGGAGTTAACGATTTGTATAGACTCAGACTATAAATAGATGCTATGCTCTCCCGTTGGATCCTATTTCTGTTCACATTATCGAAAGCCAATCAGAGTATGAAATCCTTTCCTATTTGTCTTTCGACTTTATTGGATCCTATCAAAACCTGTTTGGTCGGCTGGGAAGAGAGTTTGTCAAAATATAGGAAATGAATTGGAAAGTAATCTTGACTGTACTGAATAAATAGTGAAACAACTTTTTAATTTTTTTTGTTGTGAAAGTAGACAATTCACTCTCAATACTAAGTATTAAGTATACGTACTTGGCATGCGGTCAAATACCCGCATTTATAACGTGTATCAAAATGTACTGAAGCTAGTGCATTCGCGGTATAATTTTTTTCATTTCATTGACCCGCTTCTATAGGAGGTTGCGGATAAGTGCCCGCAAGTGCGTTCTGTCCCTGAAAAAACGAAGCTATCTTTCACGAAAAAGATCTGTAACAAACAAACCCACAAAATCCTTCCGGTACAGACGATTTTATGCAGAGTCTCGCCCCTGTATTTACAATTGGAAACAAGTTAATCAAGGTAAGTGATTCTGAGTTTCGGAAGTCGAAAATGAGCCGGGGAAGGGCACAAAATATTTCATTACAAAAGGTTAACTCATAGTTAAAATTTACTTCCTTATATACTTGCTATGGCACTAAAAGATATCAGGCCTTCGCTATAATCTCTTCAAATCTTCAAATTCAAAGTTATCTATGTTACGTGCGTAACTCAGAAAACAAAGTCATTGGTACTTGATGGGATTCGACCTCACAATCTCTCGAATGTGAGTCAATCGTTCTACCGGCCGCGCTACCGCGCTATTAACTATTATGCTTAATTACTCTGCTTTATGCTTAATTACTCTGTTTGATAACCTTCTGCGAGGAATATTTCGTAATGGGGGCTTTAGAAGTTGGGCAATGGTTGGGCGCGGGATCGAATTGTTTTCTGTTACGAAACAATCCGAAAGGGGTACATACGTACTTTATTGTATGGCTCGATTATTGAATAATGTTACTTTGCGATGGTTCACTTAGTTTCCGGTCTACGACGAAAGGTTTTTAAAGTACAGTAGCGTCTTATATTTGCAGTTTAATTGAACTATTATATAAATACATACTTACATAAACTCACGCCTGTGTCCCGGGCGTCAAGTCTGTTAAATTACAAAAAGTCTCAGAGCATTAGCATGACAAAAATAATGCTAGTGAATGCCATTGGAGAAATGGTATTGTACTACATCTAAAGTCTCTTATAACTGTCATGCTCTTGCATGAACATGATCCGTGGTTGATCGACCACCAGCAAGACAGTTCTACCAACATTCGGAATTATAAAATTTACCATACATCGAAGCGCTTATAATTTATAGAAAAATATCACCGCAGTTCATGAAGTCGTGATGGCGTTGTGGTATTAGTTCGGACTCGAGATACGAGGGCTCGGAATCGAGTCTTTGCCTCGTCAACAGAGTATTTAAGTTTTTTAGTCTCCGTTTTTTTTGGTTTTTTGAATTGTAATAAAACCTATTTTATTATATTGTCTATGGTTACAAATTTCTTACTGTTTGTGTTATTAATTTCAAATTTCAATTCAGCGACCCCATATGGTACATAATACTTAAAATGTCTATTTGAGTAATTCAAAATGCATATTTCAAAGTTAACAAATTGAAAGAAAGAAAGACATTTATCGGGACAAATTAACACATCATAAGAAAAAAAAGGTATAACTAGTGACATAAACAAGTACAAAGGAAATACAAGTTACATAAATACAACATAATACAAGGCAAAGTCAGAGCGTCAGAGGGCATCCTGTTGATTTTTTTATGTGGTCTATATGCGTCCCACTCCATAGCATAGGCCTTCTCTTAGAGAGATAGTATCGGCTTAATTACCACGCGTGCCCACCGCGGATTGGCAATTACAAACACCTTAGACACTCAGGTTTCCTCACCATTTTTCATTTAATTTTTTTATCATATTCTCCACCAAATCTGTAACAGTTCCTTATAAAAAAAAAACAATTAAAAGGTTACATATTGACCTTTGAAAAAACGTGCGTCTGCTCTCTTTGACGTACAGAAGCCATAGGCTTAATATAATGCCCGACAGATAACTTGAACAAAACTCCTCGCAGTCGGGATGAGTTTGCCTTTAAAATAACACGATCTTCTCTTTCGTTGATTTATAACAATCATCATCGTAGTTCGAAACAGGTCACATTTTAGTACAAAAATGCAATGAAAATCGCAATAAAACGAACGAAACCACGAACTACCAACCAGCAATCACACCTGTATTAGCTACGGTTGTTTGTTAACACCAATATGACAGCTGTTATAACATGGTTCAATGAAACGTCAAATAAGGAGTAGCATACGGATTTGACAGCCAGACAGTCACCGAGGAACAGCAATTATGTAAGAGACTACGAATGTGGCTCTTCGGTACCTATCATGTCGTTCATTAGTCAGTTACAGAAAATTTGTGCTTAGTAGAATACCGTTAGCATCAAAACGTAGTCATTGGTCTCCCTGTGAACTGTAATGTATTTAGTAGAATTGGGGCCCTAAAGAGGTAGGCAGAGATCAAAAGAATTTTTCGTTGGTTTGGACATATGGAGAGAATGAAGGAAGAAAGATAAGATAAAAATATTCTTTATCGTTCACCAGAAAAAAATAATTAATAATTACAGTTACAAAAGAAAATATACAATTGGCGGCTTAAAAACAAAGAAAGATTGACATAAGAAATATATTGAGCAAATGTGGATGGAAGGGCCAGTGAGGGACGTTCCAGGTGCAAATACTTCAACCAAATGGGGGATGTATTTGCGAAGGGCAAGATAAAGAACCCCAAACGCGAGCGTGCATACAGCGAGCGACTAATGAATGTTGATGAAGCGAAAGTGGGTTGACTATTTAATAAACGTGAAAATCTGTCAATTTTGTTACTTTTTGACAAATAAGTCGAATTAGCACGACACATTCCATGTGTCGTTTAATAAGGAGGACAAATAAAGATTATTATAATAATTTAATAAAGATTATGTCGAAATGCGACAAATAAAACACTGACCGATTTCAGCTGCCGACCTCTAACAAAATATTCTCTGACTTATTTGTCATGGTAACTAAGAATGGTCTTTGTTGACATATTTGTCACAACGCGATATCGGGGCATGCTTTGGGAGAATATGAGGGTAATATTAAAAACATATTTAATATACTAAATATAAAAAAAAACCTATTTAGAGGCTAAAAATTCCACCCATGCCGGGACTTGAACCCGCGACCTCTGGCTAACCGTGCCAGCGCACTCACAACTGAGCTAATGGGCAAGTGCAAACATCGGTGAAATTTCGAGCCTCTTTACAGAGAAGTACAGAGGAGTTTGTAAAGAGGTCCCGGCATGGGTGGAATTTTTAGCCTCTAAATAGGTTTTTAAAATTGTCCTCAGCACGGGTAAGTACAAAAAAAAGAATATAATTACTAAATATCAGTAACAATTTTACTTTTCTTTTGCTACTGTTTTTGTTTGCTACGATGGACGCCAAATGAACGTGTTAATAAACCAAGAATTTTGTGAAAGAAAGAAGAAATGTGCGTCGACGTAATATAGAACCAAAGATTCATCTTCACGACAACGTTAACACAATTCTTATAATTGTTACATACTCGTAACTGCCGAAGTGCCTTGACATTGGGTTAGGGTGCCCGTCGCAAATCTCTGGCAAGTCGGCAACAAGGTCAAGTTTTTCCAAGTTTTGACAAGTTTTTCCGAACAAAATGTCACTTGCCAAAAAATTGCTTATTAACCAGCAACTTGTCAAATTGTCACGACAAGTCATCATATTTGTAGATTTTCCATCGTGATAATCATTATTAAACAGAAAATTGTCAATTGTCAGATTGTCACCTGTCGCCTATCTATAATGGCTCACCTGCCATTGTCGCGTTTATCAAATATCCCCCTCTATTTATTATACTTAGGTAGGTATAATTAGTAAATACTAGCAACATCTTAGGAACCACTTAACATCTTAGGAACGGACTTTTCTGACTTTTTGCAGAAGCCTCACTGCCAACTTCCACGTACCTACAAACTTTCATACCTTGTTTTAGCCAGGGGTCAAAGTTTCAAAAATGCGATTTCTACTTTACTGACTTATTTTTTTCAACAGAAACCTATGAATGGGAATATCTTTATACCTGAGAGATTTTAAATTAGCATTTCAATGCGATTACAAATTCGTCCTAAAAATAACTGTTAATATGATTCAGAGATTGGTGTGACACTTTTCCAAAAACGATCTGTAGAAAAAGGTATGATTTTTTTTCAATATTGGCGTTAGTGTACATGTATGGAGCCCTTTAGTAGTTTTACGAAGGAGCCCTTTAGCAGTATTACGAAATAATCCTCTCAGTCTCTTGATCGAAGTTCATGCGCTTATAAAGTATCAAGTTATCTTTGTAAAGTTTTATTCATCCACATAGAACTTCCGAAACCCACACAGTCATGATATGTTAGTGGTGTGAGAAGATCTCCTCTCTATTATCACTCGCAAAATAACGCTCTACCGAGATGGCTTTACCAGATACGTAGCCAGGGCCCCACTACATAGATCTACAATAAGAAATAAGAAAAATTTTATTGCAAATAAAAGTTTTACAAATTGTGTCCCTGTGCTTTGGTTAGCCAGGCTGCTTCCGTGTGCTTTAACTCATTACTTACTATAGGTATGCCAATTAATAAAAATACTTAATAGGTACTTAAAAGACCACTTTCAATTCATAGCAAATTAGTACATGCAGTATTTTTTTTATTGTGGGCATGTGGGAAATTTCAATTTCAATATTACAATTATTATTTTGTTTTAAGTTTTATAGATTTAGTTTTACAGATTAAATACTGATTTCCGTTTACCGGTCTCTTACTTGTTAATACATCCTTAACTTTCCGTGTGGCGTCGGATTAAGAATAGCGTCACTCCATTTCCTTCTGTGGATGTCGTAGAAGGCGACTACGGAGATCAGTTACCAGGAGACGGGCAGCAGCGTCATCCTCAGATTACAACCTCATACTTACTGCGATCGCCAACCCGCCTGCGAAGCGTGGCGATTATGGCAAAACCCCTCATGGTTATGAAAATCTCGTAGGAGGCCTATATCCTGCAATGGGCGTCAAATGACTGATGATAGTGATGATGATGATGCCATCCTTAACTTGTAAAGAAATTACGTATAACAATGAAAACTCTTTTAACTTTATTCCAGACTAGCTGTGCCCGCGACTCCGTTCGCGTACATTTCGATTTTTACGAAGCAGCATTTGTATGGGGGCCACGTCTTATCATAACTGGAGCTAGAATTTAAATAGCCTATCCTGTGTCCCAGATGTCTATATGTTTTTATACCAAATTTCATCAAATTCGGATAATTGGTTTAAGAGTTATGGAGGAACATACATACATACATACACACATACAGAAAAAAATTCTAAAAATCGTGAAATTAGTTTCAGTATCATATGTTGAGCCTATAAACACAATATCTCTGAAAACAAACTAACTTACTCCATGACCGACCCTTACAGATTTATTATTAGTATAGAGTATAGATATAGAAGAAGATACACAGACTTGGTTAATAATGTGCAGTGTTTACGAAAGTTTAAGTTCGAAAAACGATAACAGAAATTGGAAAAAAAAGGCCGAGAAAAAAAAAAGGCCGACTTGCACCAGTCTCTTAGATGTGGCTTAAACAGCATTTAACTAAAATTCTTCATACAAAAGTCGATTTAAATGGCGACTTAAATGACATTTAAGAAGTGGTGCAAGTTGGCCTCAGTGTTATCTATAAAAAAAAGGTTCTGTAAAAAATCATTATATTCCGTTGTTTCCGTCCGAAATTTCCAAGCCTGCATTTGAGGAGTGTTTTAAAGATCTTTGTCAATTTTGTCTCTAAAACATCTCAATTTTGCTTGAAATGTATCTATGTCTATGCTTAAGTTGTAACATTCTAATGAGTCGTAGTTTCTGCGCTAATCTGAACAAAACATTTTAACTTATGACTACATTGTGTCATTGCGAAACCCATTGTAATGGCTATTGTAGTCAGTCAATGCCTTAAAAAGTTTCAGCTACACTAGTGTCAGAGGTGGATGAATCACTCATTGAAAAAACATAGAATTTCATGAGAAAACATAATGGCATAAACATAACTACATGTTAACACTTATAGCATCAATCAATATTTTTTTATGGATAATCTCAAGGCTGTGGTCATTTCCAGCCCCAATATATTAAGTTTCTCGTCCATGTCATAAATCAGCTCGAAGATTCTAGAAACTTCTAGCACTAGTTCTAGAACGCTGGTTGGTTTCGCCTTGCTTTAGCCTCCAAGTCGTTCAAAAAACCGCTGTTAAATCCTGTTTCTGTACGTTTGCCGTGATTGTGTTGAATGGTCAAAACTGGCAGCATTTCGATTTGAGCCAGTCTTGTGCGTTTGTAGGTATTTCATCTCATCCTCGTCCCTATTGTTGGACCCGCGACGTGGGGCGCGTGTGAATTAAGCGCTGGCCGTTAGCAAACTGTTTCTTTACTAAACAACAGGCAGGAACGTTGGTGAGGCGCAAGCTACCTTTGTACCTATTACAAGCATAAAACACTTGGAACACCCTTCTTAGATGTAGCTACGTCCCTGCGTTGTACACTAGCTAAAATCGTATTTTCAAGCTAGTGATAGCCATAACCATAACCAGCTACGCCATTGAGGGTGATTACGACAGGAACTAGCTACAATGTCATTGGCGGCAAAGCCGATCTAGCGGGCTTCGCGCTTAGCAGGTTTTCATTTCATTTCATGCTACGTGAAATACGCTAGCTTACTAGCATCAAAATGGATTAAAGTAATGTTTATTGCCTATAGTACTCGGCCTAGCAAACCTAAATAAACCGATATGAATCATAAGTAGAAGATGGCTGCAGAAATTAAATGAAAAATTTTTGTTCAATACAAAAAGGCAATTTTTTTAATATAGCAAGTTATTGTATCCTAAGTAGTCTTATCTATGCCGAGTTTCAAAAGGAAAATTAAATATTATTCTCTTCTTTATTTAATTTTGCTAAATTGTTAAAACTGAAAATGTAGGCAGTCAATGCCTCTCTCTTTGTGACACCAAAACTAATTACAATTGAAAGATTTGCTATTAATCGCAATTTTCTGTTTCTAAGGTTAAAACGAGCACTAGACATAATAAAAACTGAATTTGCACGGATATTTACTCGTTTACTACTCTCGGCAAAAAATGAAATGATTAAGTTACGTTGCAAAAATATTTTGGCAAATTTTTAAATTATAATCGGCAAACCAATTTTTTATATAAACTGAAAAATATTGATCATTAGTTATTGAAATTAAAATTAAATCTAGTCACACTTCTCGCATGACAAAAAAACGAGTAAATATCCGTGGAAATTCGGTTTTGTTAGAACCTGGTAATTATAAACTGGTGAATTACCTGGGGTAAAATATTTATTCTGCGAGAGTAATAGGCTGGCAAAATTGGCAAAATCAAAGATCAGCGCCACGTGAATTGCGCTCTCTCGCACTGCAAAATTGTGTAACTATTATTACTGTGTTTATTAATAGGAGGTAAAGGCAGTTTAACTACTAGGCCTTAGTGGTAACAAGATTTAAAAGGTTAGGAACCATTGCACTAGGCGACTTACGGCAATTCGGCTTGGTTCTTCTACCGGGATTTCGTGATTTTCAAGCAATCTAGCGGTGAATTTTGGCTGCAAGGAGCATTCTGCGCCAAGCTCGAGCACGTACGATCATTTGGGAACATTGTCTCAAACTATTGAAGGGTGTGCGTGATTAAAATATGAGATACTTTCCAATAAAATGTAATGGATATACTCTGGCGACGTGACATTTACTGCCAACTGGCGTATTGGCTTTATGAACCATTATGGTTCATTACCAAGTTTCAGCGCCAGTTTCTGAATTGAGAATGTTACTAAATAAAAAAAGTATATTTATTTAAGTCTATGTCAAATTTTAGGCAGATAAACCATTTTAATGGAGCCGACAATTGGCAAAATAGGTCTTCTTACATATTCACTAGCGGATCACTTTTGCAAGTATTCGAGATTTAACAAGAAACGTTATGTTTTTATTAAGTTGAAATGAATGTCTGGTCCTGAATCACAATCAAATTCAACAAGTTAAGTAAGAAAAACAGAAAGGGGAATAGTCATTCGTAAATTGTCTACTTTCTCAGAGATTTTCTCTGCGAAAGAATTAATATCGTCTCGTCATCCTAAATGTGAGAAACGGGCCAAGTTTGCCTAAATAAAGTGGAGGATGTCGGCTTTTAGCTCGGCACGAGAATATTTTTTAATTCACGTAAATCGCCCAGGGGGTCTATTGCATAGATGGGAGTTAACTGAAAATAGTAAAGCAGAAATTTTATTCTTTCAGTCCTGCAAAAGGCCCGATTATTTTAGTGACGATTATTTTAGTGATTATTGCAATCAATCGCAAATCATCGGGATATTTAGTTATTTTAGTGTTTTTTAGTTTTTTTTTGTTTAGACTTCACGACAATAAGCAGGTTTTTTACACCATAAGTTTCGAAAGCGTTCGTGGCCAATCAACTGAGAATTTGGCCAAATTATATACAATTTTGCGAAATTCAATGTAATAAAAAGGTGCATGGAATTTTTAGAATTTTCTCAATTAATTATCAACAAATTATTTTAAAATTCCTAACTCTGTTTATGACAGAGTAAAGTAATTTAATTTATCTTTACCTGTCGTAAAGCTATTTAAAGTTACGAGTACTATAGGTAATCTAAGACAAGAAATCTGTCAAACAATTTTAAAATTATTTGTTTATTCTTCACCAATTAGTGAATAGAGATCTATCTGGATGTCTAGTTTGACTTTATTCGCTTGTTTTATTTGTCTTGTTTGGTTATTTGCTAAGTACTGAATAATATGCAGCTTGACAAGTTTTTAGAGCGGTAGTAGCCTAGTGGGTAGAACATTGGACTCGGAAACGAGAGACCCAGGTTCGATTCCCAGTGCGGGCATGTACCTGTGACTTTGTTTTCTGAGTTACGTAAATTTGTGAGGTTATAGTACCAATACCACTCGCTCACGGTGAAGGAAAACATCGTGAGAAAATCTGAGTGTCTGAGCTAATCACATACCTCAGCGCTTGACATCACCAATCTGCGGTGGGTACGCTTGGTGATTAAGCCTATGAGAGAAGGCCTGTGTCCTTCATCATCATCATTATCATCATCATCAGCCATTTGACGCCCACTGCAGGACATAGGCCTCCTTCGCGGTTTTCATAACCACGAGGGGTTTTGCCATAATCACCACGCTTGGCAGGCGGGTTGGCGATCGCAGTATGCGGTTGGAATCTCAGGAGGACGCTGCTGCCCGTCTCCTGGTAGTTGATGTCCTACAGTGGGACGTATATAGGCTACTTAAGTTGTGAGAAGTTTTCACAGCTTTATTTGAAACGGTTATATTAGGTTCTATGTAGTTACTTAACTACGAAATAAGAAAGGCGGCAGCATGTCAAACGTGGTGATGGGCGGGGAAGAAAGAATATAATTGCATGATGAAAAATTAAAATAGGAAAAAAGTGTTCTTTAAAAAATTTATCTTTATTTAAATAAAGAATAACTCATTATATATATATGAATTATAGTGAATAACTGAGGACATTAATTGAACCATGAAATAATTTTTCAGTGCTGTAAAAATGGCCTCTATTCAAGGCCGAGTTTGAGTTGAACTTTGTCCTTTTCGGCTCGAACTTGGCTTGAGACGCTGCCGCGTATCTAGGGTATATATAATTGTGCCTATATCACTGTTGACAACTAGTATTCATTTAGTTGAATAATGTTTATGTTTTTCCAAAAGTTTGTTCTGGCCATTTCCCAAAATGATAAGTTTGTGTATTAAGAAAAAAAATGGCCATAATTAAATTAAGCTATCCATTTTACAAACTTGAAGCTCCAATTGTTTGTCGGTAACTAACTAGATATTGTTTATTAAAATACTTACTTATTCAAGAGAGACAAAAGAAGAGAGCAAATAGAGATTGATGGGTGTCGTTCCGGTCCCCATTATCTATTTAAATCAACATCACTCACAATTTTCCTCTAGCTTGAAAGCAGAACTATGTCTATATAGATATTGGGGTCCTAAAAACACACTTTTTATGCTCTTTCACTTCCGGAACTCCAATAATCGGGTACTACTTACCTGTAAAGGTAAGTTTTATTTCGGAAAAGTTTCTCTTTCTTTAAAAATACTCTCTCAATTGCAGTAATTTCACTTTCGGATAAATCTTAAATAACTTAGTAGGTAGCACTACTTACTATTTTATGAAAAAGTTTCCTCTGTCAGTATTAAAACCATGGCATTTAGAGTATTGGAAATTTCAGACTAAAATTGTTATGTACATAAGTAGTCGTTATCGATAAAAATTTGCGCTTTCTATTCGATTTTGATTTATTTGATACTTAGAGACACAAAGAAATAAAAATAGTCAAATCTAAGTATTTATAATAATATAAACACAATAATATCAATAGTTATTATTACATACAGTAATTATCAGTTGACCCAATCAATAAGGCAGAGCCTAACATAGTATAAATTGATATTCAGCAAACAGAATGTAAATTGTCTTTCGCCCGCCTAGTGCTTCGTAACCAGTTGCGTTCGAATATTTTGTCATCCTTGTACGAAACCAGTTGCGATCGGATACTTTTTGTCCATCCACGAAACCAGTTACGAACGAAACTTTGTAGAAATAGAATAATTGAACATTGTAAAGAAAAAAAAACGAAAAAGTACTGGCTTGCTTCTGATTACGAAGCCTCTGTTTATTCGCTAACCGGTTACGTACAAGGACGAAAAAGTATTCGATCGCAAATGGTTTCGTACAAGGATGAAAAAATATTCGACTGCAACTGGTTACGAAGCATCAGTTACCTAGGCGGGCGAAAGGGTAAATTGTTTACGTTGAAATAAATTTGTGATTTCTGATTTCTGAGAAGTGTTTTGATTGTAGTTTGGTGTCCCTGTGCACATCGATAAATACTTAATTGTAAAGTATTTCTATTTATCACTTATTTATCGCACCCACCTAACATTGGTGATAGTAGGGCCTTCTTAGTGCTCTTTCATGTGTCAACAGGCAAACCCCCGTCAGTATAGTATCGTAATAGCCTCTGCACAGCAACACTCCGTTCGAACCCTCATCACGGAGGGAAGCTACTTACGGCTGACTTAACACCTCTTGCGAGAAAATAGCTGGTATATAACGCGTGGTAGCTGTTAGAGGATGGTTTATTACGATCTTGTACAAGATAAGAAACACTTTCAATAAGATTGCCGCCGTAATAGATGTGCAGGAAGGTGATAAGGACTTGAAAATGAGATAAGCTAATTCTATTTATAATAGCAACTGTTACTGCTAAATGTGTGACCCATGTCTAAGCCCACAATAAATTCGGTATTTGACACGGTCAACAATAAATTATTTCATATGCTCGATTAAAACAAAAATTACAAAATATCTCGGAAAATGTAGGTATCTCTTTTAGTCAATTACTAGTTATTACAATTTTGAAATAGATTAAACATAAAAAGAGTGCTCTGAAATGTGACGTCATAAACCAGTATTTTCATACAAAATTTCGTTTTAAAAGTAACTCATTTGATATTTTGTCAAATACCCAATAGTCTTGATTCTTTTAAGAATATTTTTATGTACCTACATCAGAACATATAACAAAGAACATGTTTTTCATGTCCTTGCCTGGTTACCATAGCACAAGATAGCCTGGTGTAGGGATGTGAGTGTATTGTGTGGAAGTTATTTATTTATAACTAGATTAAAATGTATAGATTAAAATCTAAAAAATTGTAGCCATAGTCTAGGCTTTCGGTTTAGGCCTCAATTTAGATCTGGCTTTTGCCTCATCACGCCTGGGGCTCGGTCTTCGGTCTCGCTGAGTTTGTCCGAGTTTGTCGGCCCATTCAAAGTTACGAAGACTAAAAATTAAAGAGACTTTATTTAACACACAAAAAATGAGAATACTACTATAGACGTAGACATGAAACTCACCCTTTTTAAAAGGATCTTTAAACACCTGGCAGGCAACAGCACAGTCGGTTTTCCCAAAAAACAATATTGTGTAAAATAAAAATAAATAAAGTGTACGCGCGCCAGAATGCAGCGGGTTGCGCCTCAACGAAGATTTATGATTGCTGCATTACCATGTTATTGTGGAAATACGGGCTAAGTGTGAAAATAGCTGGCCTCGAATGGGTCTGACTGATTGACTCGATATTGACTCGATTAAAAGTGTTTCAAATGCTGTTGGATGGCCTACCTGCTATAACTTGATTTTAAATCTTCAATGACAGTTTTAGTGAAAATGTAGATTCCCATAATCATATCGATACAGTTAAATAAATAACAGACATATTATTGCTAAGTGGTAATTTGAAGGGGTGACTCAGGTATTTTTTATTGAGGCGTTTATTAGATTGTTCAAAGACTAAGATGTTTTCAGAAATGTTCTCAAGAACATTTTTTTTACTGCGGCTCGAAGGAAAATTTCTTACTTAACTCCCGTTCTCGCCCAATCACAAATGAGACCAGGGGGTAACGTGGCGTCTCGTCTATCACGAGGTGTCTAGATGTCTCCGACGCGACGGCTTATACGGTTTCTCAGTCTTTCCCGGGACCCTAAAATCATCGAAAGCAGATGCGACAGTAAATGCGTTAAATATGCGCTACTGGGCTACTGGGAGCCATTGATTACTTTTCGGTTTTTATTTAAGCCTCCGCGGATGCGAGCGTGAATTGCTGATGCGCCCACTGTGCCAATAAAGATAATATTAATCGATTTAATAACAAAATACTTCCAATTATCGCTTTCAGTGATAAGACCGCCAGTGGCTCGTGAATTGCTTCTATTTTGATCTTTCTTTATATTTTTTTAATAAAGAGTTTTCACTCAAACACCAGTTCCGTTCAAGTAAAATATACAATACATGTTCAGCTAAGAGTTATTTACGTTACGCCTAATTTGTAAAATGTAAATGCTTAAGTGGAAACATTCGTAGCATGGAAAATAAAAAAAAGTTTTTATTATATTACTGTATGCTCTCTAAATGGCCAATCGGCAATGGGCAAGCGTGTTGATAAAGCCCGTACTTCCTATCTCTCGCTGAGAGACTTGTGCCCTGCACAGAGAATCAAAATTAGAATTAGAATAATATTTATAGTTTGTTTCTTATTTCTTCCATACCAATATTTTAAAGAGAAAAGTTTATAAGTTTGTGCGTAGCATAGCAATTATACTCTAAGGTGCTTAGGGGGTAATCTCCGAAACTACTTATCTGATTTCAAAAATTCTTTCACCAATATTCAGAACGGACCTTCAGGATGGAGATGGGCTATATGCTCATCCATTACTACGCGAATGAAGTCGCGGCTACTAAGCCTATACTCTCAAAGCGCCCGGGCCAGGGACGCAAAAAAAAATAAGATTGCGATCCAATCTTACCATCTTGACATGTGTATCTTAGCCAAAAGTTTCTTAGCCAGCCTCGATAGGGACGTACACAGACCGCTTATGTTTGTATTTTAATACTAGCTGTTACCTTGAGACTTTGCCCCCGTGGATGTATTTTTTGCGGGATAAAAAGTAGCCTACGTGCTATTCCAGACTATAATTTAACTCTATGCCGACCTACATTCACATCCGTTGTCAAGTAGGTAAGTGATTGACGTGATTGATTAACAAACACCCATCCAAACTTTCGAATTCTTTTTTTAGTTTATTTATTTACACGTTATTAAAACAAAATTTTTAATATTTAATAGTACCAAACTGTGAATACAGGTTTTTGGTACATTTATTTATAATAGTAGTAGTAGATTTTCCTCTTCTTTATGTAGCAATGACGTTTTTTCGGGGCCGCTATTTTTAGGGTTCCGAAAACGGAACCGTTATACTATTACTTTGTTGTCCGTCCGTCCGCCCGTCCGTCGGTCCGTCCGTCCATCCGTCCGTCCGTCCGTCCGTCCGTCCGTCCGTCCGTCCGTCCGTCCATCCGTCCTTCCGTTGGTCTGTCAAGACCCTTTGTCTCGGGGATGCGTGAAGATATCGAGTTGAAATTAAAAACATAGACTTTAAGTCTACAGTTACTTGAAGTTGTGAAAAAATCAAACTTCTAAATTAACGGCGGTGTGCCACAAAAAACGTTTATTTCGAAACTCAAGGGAATCTTTAGGGAAATTTATAGGTTACTTTCCGTTCACCTAGAACTACGAAATTTGGTCTCGTCTTTTGCTACAAATACAGGGAAAAATCTGAAACCACACATTAGTAATAAAATCATAAAAAAATTGTCTTTGAAGTTCGGGTAAAGCTCGGAAAAAAAGTGCGAGACTCGGTTCCTGAACTATTTTTATAATGTGTAACTACCTACCTAAAAATTTGTACAGAACCCACGGTGCGCGAGTCCGACTCGCACTTGTTTTTTTCAAGTAACATAATGCCAACAGAGCGCGAGTAGAAGCACGAGTTAATTTTCCATAACATAGCTCTACTCATACTCTAGCTGCAGCAGCCATCTTTCCCAAGCACCACCGCTTTTATTTATTTAATCTTTCAGGGCCCTTTCCGATTGCAATGAGCTGGGAAACGGGCGCGTCATAATAAATGATTGGATTATATGTACAGTCAACGAAATAAGGTCCAAACAGGACCTAAAGAATAAGGTCCTGTCTGTCTATCTTCAATGATATTCTCTCTTCGAGTTAAGTAGACGCTCTTTACCCATCTCGAAGAGGGAATATCATTGAAGATAGACAGACAGGACCTTATTCCATTTCAATAACTATCTTTCAATAGAACCAAGTGCGATTCGAAGCAATTATCAAAAAAGTAGAATACTGTTTCTCATTTTAAATCTTTCATGCTTTTTTGGAGCTATTGCATTTTCGATCTAGATTGGTGAGTTGATAGTAACCCTAGATAAATCTAAGTAATTAGTAATAAGTAACATAGGTAGGATAGAAATTGGCGAAATAAATTCTGCATAAATGAATAAGTCGATCTTATTCAAGATATACGATTAGCGCACATTTAGTCAAAAGTTGCATTTATACAAAGATGGACCGCTCATCGTCTTGCCGGATAAACTTTAGATTTTTTAAAAAGAACGACATGATTAAATAGCTCCCAATTCAACAACAATAATTCCCCAAATATCATTACTGAATTTTAAATGAAAATATAATGCAAAAGGGTTTTACCAACACACACACATACAATAATACATACACATTTACACACATCCACACACTTGCACATACCCACACTCTCACACCCTACACATACACATACCCAATTGCATACTTTTATTTAACTTTTTTGTCTGGTACACTTTTACACTGTTTAGCAATAATTTGCATCGAATTGAACACTCAGTTAAGGGAAGACACTGACTCCTGACGCAAAAGATTTTCTAGTTCAAGAACAAGAGATTCAAAATCCACTTGGCAAGTTGCTTTCTCAATAAAGATATGTATTTGTATTGCTTTTGTGGTGGAGTGGAGACACGGCGCGACAAGTAAACACCTGCGTTTGTATTCCTTAAACATGCGCTCCTCGCTTTACGTCGCTGACTCTACTTTTCAGCGCATCCGATCGTACGTGATCAATATGCGATTGGAGAATGAATTTTGCTTTTTGTTACAATTAAAATTATCCCTGACACGCTTTTTGCCAATGCGGAACTTTTTAACTCGAGGTCAGAGGGATACACAGCCCACAGTTCGCTGGACATCTTCTTCCTTCTCCAACGTAATTATTGCAGTTCACCCAAAGGTTTGTATCGTTAAGTTATGTAATATCTATGTAATTTTCTTTCTTGTGTACAATAAAGTATTGTAATTTTTTTTTAGAATTAAAAAAATAAACAGACTGCAAAATACTGTACGTAACATAACATGACATAAACTCACACCTGTACCCAGAGGGGTAGGCAGAGACCAGGGACTGCCACTTGCCACGATCCTGACAGATCACTTTTGTTTCATCGACATTCATTAGTCGTTGCATGCACCGGTTTCGTGTACTGGAGGAATGTTGGATTGGTTTGGACACGTGGAGAGAATGAAGAAAGAAAGATTGACGAAACAAATATATCTAGCGAATTTATTTAAAAAATATCCCAAACTGAAGTTTAAATTCGCTATATTTGAACTCGAAGAAGGAACGAAGTGAAACAGCAACAAAAACAAAGCTAAAGACCCATAAATCTGGGATTACTCATCTAAACTAATACTCTTCCAGAAAAATATCAATACCATAAAGTTACTTTCGCAAGACTTAGGGTGAGAGAGGTTTATATGTAAATCCTATTAGGGGCATTGCCCATGTTATGTAAACGCTTCTTAAATAAGATCCCTGAAATTCGCGGTCCAACAAAAGTGTAGATAGATATATAGATAGAATATTCTTTATTGTATGTACACCAGGAATTACATTTGAGAATTTAACAATAATATAGTACAGTATAATTTGCGGCCTTATTACTAAAAGTAATTTCTTCCAGACAACCATTGGCGGAAAAAAAATGAGAAGCTAAATGACGGGTAGTCGGTGCAACTAAACAATACTAAGGAAGATATTTATATATGTAATACATATACATAAACGGTACATAAATATGAGATATATATAAAATAAACATACATAAATAAAAATTATCATGAAGGGAGAAGATGAACAAAAAATAAACTAATCAGAAAATAATAGGCCCGTTTTGACATTTGAGAAAGACCATAGAACGTAACTTGTTACGAAACGGAAAGAAACAATAAATAATTATTCAATTACCTAGAGGGTTTTTAAAATATGTGTATTTTTTGTGATGTTTTAAATAATGTGATAGATTACATTGCGACTGCTCTTTTCGCATTTAATTTATAGTAGCATGAAATTTCTTATTATTACGAAACGTCTCAGAAACAGCTACATTCTCAGTAATTTTTTTTTTAAACGGAGCGTTGTACCTAATTCATTCTTGAATCTCACCAGTTTTATTCGATTTCAATTCGAGTGATGTTTACTGAAAAACATAATAGGCCGTATACGTAAAATTTTGAATGTTTGTCTCCTTTCTCTTGTCTATGACCAAGCGGTAATGTGACACGCGCTGCACGCGCGCACTGCGTAGTCTTTCGTTCGCCATCTTGTGAAATTGACTGTGCGCTTAAATTGTTAAACTTTAAAAAAAATTTAACTGTGCAATTAAATTCACCGAGTGGATTACCAGCATGATGAGAAATCTCCCCGAACGGTGCATAATTGTCATGGACAATGCACCATATCACTCTGTGCAAATAGACAAAGCACCGACACAAGCAAACAAAAAGGCTGATTTAGTGGCGTGGCTACAAAGGCAAGGCATTGAGGCTGACATGACTTTTTTAAAAGTTGATCTGCTGCATTTAGTAAAACAGAATAAACCTGCGAAATTAAAATATGAAATTGACGAATTGGCTTTTCAGCACGGACACAAAGTTATAAGAACGCCGCCCTACCATTGTCAGTACAATGCCATCGAATTAATCTGGGGTCAGATCAAAGGACACGCAGCACGTCATAACACAAAGCCACCATTCTCCACCAAGAATATGATGACATTGCTAAAAAAGGCTTGTGCCGAGGTCACTAAAGAGAACTGGGCACGACTGGTAGATAGAACTCGAAAGATAATAAAGGAAGATTATGACAGAGACGTCAATATTGACTGCATAATTATAGATACAGGCGACGGCACCTCAACTGACGATTTTGGCTCATCCTCAGATGAAGGATAGCCTTTCTTGATGTTATTTTGTTTAATTTTTTTTTGTAAGCGAAAAACTGTATTTTTTCAATTAAATACAAATTAATTGACCTTTCGTACCATCGTATCATTCAAAATTACTTACTGACTATATTATAGTTCAACTTGCATTTTCTCATCAGAACTTAAGTCTTTCCCAACTAAATGTATTTTACAATACCATGAAATCAATTAAGTACCAACTCATACAAACTTCGATCGATTTATTCATATATCGTTTACTCAGCCGCATACTCGCAGGTCATCACTAGTTACGTCACTATGAAGATGTCAAAACGGGCCTATTGTTTTGTGATTAGTTTACACTACTAGGAAGAGATTTCACTAGAAAAATAAAGCGTAATAAAGCACGCTTTGTGGAAAAAGGTTATATTATTAAAACATTAAGAAAACAAATATGGTATTAAAATGTGATATGGTATGTAATAACTGTAAAAAATATTTTTTGCTTAATTTTAACGCAATTTGTCAAAATAATATGAGCTATTTTAAAAACCTATTTACAGGCAAAAAATTCCACCCATGCCGGGACTTGAACCCGCGACCTCTGGCTTACCGTGCCAGCACGGTCCTCAGCACGGGTTAGTGCAACAAAAATAATATAATGTGAGCTATTCCAACACATTAAGTACTGGCAAGTAATTTGTCGGTACTACTGCTTGGCACTACTAAATAGTGTCATCGGATATTTCATTTTCCCATGACACTATTGGTAGTGCCAGGGGTAAAACTGCATTTTCAGTGACACAACACTATTGCCTGTGATTTCACGGGAAATATTAATTCCCGTGGCACAAGGGGCCTATCTAATCTTTATCATTATCACATAACTTTCAGTAAAATGTTGAGTATTTATGGTCTGCTTCATAGAACGAACAATGTTTTGAAGGGTTGGCACTCTAAAATTAATAAAAGGGTGACGGTTCAATTACAATCCTATGATTTTTTAAACTCCTGAGTTAGTTCCAAAACATAAAATATGGTAAAAAACAAATGACCAAGGGTCAAAGTGGACTAAAGTTGCGATCGACAATGACAATAATATAATGAACATTCTTCTTCAATTTATCAACGAAGAATATCGGTTGTTTACGCGTTAGAGAAGTTGAGATATTGTTTTACTTAAGTTAGGTTATTTAAATGCCAATTTAATTTGGTTATGGAAGAGATAACTTTTTAGTTTGACTTAACTAAATACTGAACAAAAGAATAGTTTGTTTAATTTACATATGTATAAGCAGGTACCTTATTACCTAGTAATGCCATCGGTAATGGGATAATTCACAGGAAATTTTGATGCTCATATTTAACCAATCAATGAGAAATTAGAGTCATAGGAAAATAAAATATTCCATGACTTTTTTGGTAGTGCCAAGCAGTAACGCCAAGCAACCTAAGGAAAGATAGGGTCCTTGTAGTACAACAGTTAATGTTCAGCAATATCGATTTACTTTCTAAAAATGTACACAAAACCGTAGCTCGTTAGAAAATTGCGGCAAAATGTACAACGTACGTATTGGCTAGTACCGGGGCTCTTTTGAATAATAAATTCAATCGGATGGAAAAATCTGCTTTTTCACTCTTCATTCGCCGCCTTCTACAACCGACGTTTGTATAGAAGACGTACAGCATACGTATGGCGGCGCAAGTCACGAGTTTTTTTGTTTAACTTTCACAAGTTTAAGCAAAATCTAGATCGTTATAGAGAGAAAAATCGGCCATATCTACGTGTCGGGCCAAGCGCAATGTAGAGTACCCTAGCAGGAAGGGTTTCTTACCTGTTTAACAGAACTGAAAACTTCATCAAAGTAATTTCCAATTGAACTTGTACGAAGTTCTTATAAGTTCGTCGCCTATTACTCATTAACTTGTAAAGCCTATTTAGCCGTGGTAGATTTCCTTTTAAGTTCACTGCCTCAGAGCACCTATATTGAGATATCTGTGGCTACTGACCTGAATTTTTTCACGTTTCTACAATGAACCGTTTATCCAAGAGAGAGGGGATGGACGCCCTACTCTAACAAAACTGGCGCTTTAAGGCGATATTTCGCAACGAATATTTCCTACACTGACAATAATTTTAAACGACCAATATAAGGATACTCCACACGATAATAATAATAACTACAATAACTTCCACACATTACGATCACTTGACCTGGTCCCAAACTAGGATACGCTGTGCTATGGTAACCAGGCAAGGACGTCACAAACATGAAAATACGACCAGACTGAGGCCATTTGTACAAATGTACAGCGGGCCCAGTGGTAGTCAAACCCACAACCTCTGTTTTGGTAGCTAAGCGCCTTAACGGCTGGACCAAAGAGGCAGTCTATGATGAAGGCGAGAAAAAAAAATTGCATCTCTAAATCACTATCATTTTCACTTTAAATAATGTATATCTATTTTAAAAACCTATTTAGAAGCTAAAAATTCCACCCATGCCTGGACTTGAGCTCGCGACCTCTGGCAAACCGGGCCAGCGCTCTCCCAACTGAGCTAATGGGCAAGTGCATCGGCGAAATTTCGAGAGCGCTGGCACGGTTAGCCAGAGGTCGCGGGTTCAAGTCCCGGCATGGGTGGAATTTTTAGCCTCTAAATAGGTTTTTAAAATTGTCATCAGCACGGGTAAGTGCAATAAAAATAATATAATAATGTTATCTATGCCAAATTTCAGTTTTCTAAAACGTGTCGTCTATTTGATAAGCCGCGGACAGACAGATAAAAAGATAGACAATGCTTTTCTCCGCCGATGATGCACAGATATGTTTTAGCCCTAGAAATATTGTAGCCCTTTAACCGCATCTCTGGTAACAGAGTAAGTAATTAAAGTAATTGCTAATAAGCTAGGTGAAATGAAATGAAACAAATATTCTCGTAGAACCAAATTTGTAATGAAGTCTATCAACTTTACAAATCAATGTCAACAAAACACAATATCTGATGGCCAGTAAAATAAGGTTTCAACACTCCCCCTGCATCAGATCAGGCTTACTCACCAGTCCTAGTGAGATTCGTGCTTTGAGAAAGCTTTCCTTTGGCAGAGCTTTCGTAAACGTATCTGCTACTTGTTCTCTCGAGGGTACGTAGAGGACATTGACTTTCTTCTCTTGATGCAGCTCTCGCAAAAACTTATAGCGCGTGTCTATGTGCTTTGTCTTAAAATGAAACACTGGGTTCTTGACAAGCTTGATAGCGCTCTGGTTGTCCACATAAACGGTGGGTATGACCTCTGTTCCTCGAACATCCTTGTAAAGTCGATTGAGCCATACAACCGTCTGTGCTGCAAGGCTGGCCGCCACAAACTCTGCCTCAGTGGTCGAAAGAGTCACACATCTCTGTGTCTTTGAAGACCAGGACACTGCTCCCCCTGCGGCCAGACATACGTAACCAGAAGTCGACCTTCTCGTGTCTTTATCTCCGGCGAAGTCTGCATCACTATATGCTACGAAGGAATTTTCTCCAACTGACGAAGACTTGTATAGTATACCAAGGGACTGAGTTCCTTTTAAATATCTCAAGACTCGTTTAGCGATCGCATAGTGGCGTTTTTCAGGTTTCTCTACATGTTTCGATAAAATATTTATCGCAAAACAAATATCCGGTCTACTCACAACCGATAAATATAATAATTTTCCCACTAATTTTCTGTAATGAAAATTCTTGACACTCGTGTCATTGTCGTAGTTCAAATTATATGTCATTTGACTTTTGTCTATAGGAATGAGTACCGAGTTTGCATCACACATGTCGTAACTTTTCAAAATAGTTTTTATGTAGGCTTCTTGGTTAATAAATATCGACCCATCACTTAGGCGATTAATTTGCAATCCAAGGTAACAGCCAACTTCGGAAGTGCGGACTTGGAATTCTGCGGTCAGGGCACTCAGGAACTCTTCCACGTATGTCTTATCTGGCGATAGGATCAAACCGTCATCAACATAGATCATGACGATGAGTTGCCGATCTTGGCTGATGAACAAGCATGGGTCCGAGTCAGTTTGCTTTAACTTGTACTTTGACAAAAAATTACAGAATTTCTTGTTCCAGCACCGTGGCGCCTGTTTTAAGCCATATAGACTTTTGATTAGCTTGCAGACGCGACCTGATCCATCATCAAATCCCACAGGTTGCTTCATATATATAACTTCGTCGATGTCGCCGTATAAAAAGGCAGTCTTCACATCGAATTGAGTCATGTGCATTTTTCTAGTAACTGCTTCGCTCAACATAGTGCGAATTATATCCCAGCGAACAACAGGGCTGAAAGTTTCGTGGTAGTCGATCTCGTGCTCTTGATTACATCCTCTGATGACAAGTCGAGCTTTAAAACGTTCAATTGAACCATCAACTTTCCTTTTGATTTTGTAAACCCATTTGTTGCTAAGGGCCACTCTATTTTCAGGTAATTTTACTAGAATCCACGTGTTATTTTCTTTGAGTGAGTTCATTTCTTCTTTCATGGCAGTACACCACTCTTCACAATTCTCTGAATCGATTGCTTGTTTGTAAGTCTGAGGTTCATCTTCAGAAAGACAGACACAACAGCTAGATTTAGAACTATAAGGTAGACATTTTCTGTCTCTAAGATTATATCGGTGTCGTACTTCTTCTTCAAATTCAGGAGGGGTTTCAACTTCAGTGGTATCAGGTGATTGAGCTTCATCTTGGACATTCTGACTAGGAAATTCGTTTTGTGCTTCAGTAGTTTCAGATGTTCCTTGATCTTCATGCTCACCAAAAACAAATGGAAGTTTACAGAAGTCAGAAGAAACTGTCTCTGATCTGAACAATACATCTCTTGAGATGATAACGTCATTCTTTTCAGGAATCCAGATACGATAGCCGTCTTTAGCTCCGCAATATCCAACCAAATATCCTTTCATAGCTTTCTTATCGAGCTTCTTACGTTTCTGACTAGGAATATGTACAAAGCATTCCGTGCCAAAAATACGTAAATGTTCAATGTAAGCTGGCTTATTATACCAAAGCTCGTATGGTGTCTTCCCTTCAACTTGTGTTGGTCCAGTTCTGTTAAGTACATAGCTTGCAGTATTAATAGCTTCGGCCCACAGCTTCTTCGGAAGGTCTTTGTTGTATAGCATGCTTCTCGCTGCCTCAACAAGAATCCTGTTCTCTCTTTCCGCCGCGCCGTTTTGCTCTGGTGTGTACGGCATACTCATTCGGTGGTGTAAGCCAACTGCTTCTGTAACACGGTGTACTTCGGCATTATTGAATTCTTTACCGCCATCTGTGAGTAGTTCCTTAACAACGTGACCAGCTGTTTTAATTTCAGCAAGAAATTTGGGTAGTACACTGGCTACTTCGGATTTTTGCTTTAAGAAGTATACCTTTCTGAACTTTGTGAAGTCATCTTTGAATACAACAAAGTATTTTCTTCCGCCAAGTGACAATTCAGACATAGGGCCACAAACATCCGCATTAATTTGATCGCCGGGTTTTGTGCCTCGTTGTTGCCTTGTACCAAATGACAATCTAGTCATTTTTCCGTATACACAGCCATCACAGTCAAATTGTTCTGATGAAAATTTAATATCGTTTCGTGTAAGGATTTCCTTCACATGTCTTTTATTTTGGTGACAGAGTCTTTCATGCCAAATTTGTAGGCTTTTTCCTTCTTTGACAACACAAGCATTAACAGTCTTCACTCTCATCAAAAGTTTATATAGATTACCATCTCTGATACTGGCAGCTTTAACTTGGCCGCTCTTATCTTTGAAGACACGCTTATCCTTGTCAGCTATCTCTATATATCCATGATCCAAGGCTGAACCAGCTGAGAATAGATTTTGTCCTGCTTGAGGTACATACCAAACATTATTCAGATGCGCACGCTTCCATTTACCTTGTACTGACATTTCAACATCAATAATTCCTTGACCGTATGCATACATATTTCGATCATCTCCCAGTCGTAAAGCTCTTGGGTTATCGAAAGGTGTGTAGCTTCTGAACCAATCGGCGCTTGACGTGATATGGTGAGATGCTCCTGAGTCAACTATCCAGTTCGAATTTGAATCGTCAAGTCGAGATAGAAATGCATCACCATCACCCGGAATGGCTTCATTGCCCTGATTGCGCTTCTTAAGCTTCTTCAGCAAGAAACATTGTTTCTGAGTATGTCCAATTTTGTTGCAATGCGAACACTTGACTTTGTCTTTCTTTTTATTTGATAAAAGAGCGTTTTCGGACGAAAAAGTGGAAGTAGAAGGTATAGTATCCAAGTCTCCAAGACGTTGTTCGTGAAGACGAAGACGCTCCATAAGAGTAGAAATACTTCTGTTCTCCTTAGGTACAGACTCCCAAGCATTCTTGAACTCAAGATATGCTGAAGGTAATGTGTTAAGAATTCTGTTCATTAACAGTGATTGAGGGAGAGATCCTTCTTCCTTTAATTCGTCATTGAGTTGTTGCCATAATGCCTGCAGCTTAGATACGTGCGTGGCAATGTCGTCAGCTTCATCTTTAGTGTAAGTGAACAGCTGGCAATACAACAAGTCTAGTCTTCTATCATTCTTCTGCTCGTATACTGAGTGAAGTATATCCCACATTTCCTTACCGGATTTAGCAGTGAGTATATGACGTTTAGGTTCTGAGGAGACGCTACAGCCGATGATACATTGGAGTAATGAGTCGCGTTCTTCATATTGGGTAAGTTTCCTTTGATAACTTGTAGTTTCGTCAGCCTTCGCCTCGTTTTCTAGGGGCACAGGAACAGTTTCGACGCCTTTTACAATATCTTGCAATTTATGCATAGTAAGTTGCAAATTTATATCGAATTTCCATACCAACCAGTTTTCGAGACCGCGTAGTTTTTCAATATTAAAGCGATCCAATTTTTGGACACTCATATTTGCAAAACACAAATTAAAGGTTAAAACTGATCCCTAAATGAAAGAATATTACTTATAAAAGGAATATTTCTAAATTCCCATAACCTAATAAAACAAATATTCTCGTAGAACCAAATTTGTAATGAAGTCTATCAACTTTACAAATCAATGTCAACAAAACACAATATCTGATGGCCTCAATGAAATTTCTGCGCAGTTTTCCTTTTACTACTCGTTAACTTGTAAAGCCTAGTTACCCGTATTAGTTTTCTATGTATGTGCTACAGCTTTGATTTTTTTCACGTTTGTACAATCAACCTTTCAGCCTTGGGGCTGCCCTACTCTAACAAAAAATTGCGCTTTAAAGGTCGCAAACGGATCCCTAAATCGAAGAATAGTCTTCCTACACTTACAATATTTTTTGACAATCAATTCAACGATATAAGCGAGAAAAAAAATTGCATCCCCAATTTAGGAGGGAGGGAGGTACCCTCCCCTACACTTAAGTTGGGGATGCAATTTGGGGAAGATTTTATTCTACCGTTTTGTCGACGTGATTAGTATGTAGGTCTAAGCCAAATGTCAGCTTTCTGATACTAATCGTCTTTGAGCTAGGCCGCGGACAGACAGACGGACGGATATGGCGAAACTATAAGGGTATAAGACAAAAACCAGATGATTTATAGCAACTTCTACCTATACTAAAAATGACCACTCGGTTGATATAGTACCTGGGAGACAATTCCAAGACAACCGTGAGAGATATATTAACGTTGGAAGAGTATACACAAGTAATTACAGCTGCGGAAACGACTGATACTCCGAAGGGCCGGCTACGTGACAACCCGGGAGCCGGTACAAAGAGTTTTTCACGGAAATGAGTTAACTTTCCGTTACCAAGCCCCACTCTTTTGAGGTGCCGGTATACAAAGGGATGGAAAGAGAGTAAAACAAAGTTTGTTCAAGATGTGTTACACCATACTAGCTTTTTGAAGCAAATTTGGCTCCGTGGAATTTGAAAACTTACTTTTACGGCGAAAAGAAACTATTTGTTGGGCAAAATCTCCTTCCTGGGGCAATGCTCGTTGTGTAATGCTCGACAAACTTGACTACATGAGTAACTTTGCATGGACGTATTTCGGGTTTCAATGGCGGGGGTTCGCGGATTGTGCCTTAAAATTCTTCGGACTTTAGTTTACATTAATTAATATTAAAAAAAATGATTAATTAATATTAAAAATAATTAATATGCCGTGGGGTGCCGGCTTTAGAATAGTACCCCCCCATCTCTTCCCGCGGGTGCCGTAAAAACCGGCTAAGGGACATTACCAGAAGGTGGGCAGCAGCGCCTTCTGCGAAAATACGATATACTGCGCTCGCCAACCCGCATGCCAAGCGTGGCGAGTAAGGCAAATACCCTCATGGCAATACACCAAAAAACCAGGCCCCCAGTCCCCGGCGGCTCCGCTATTCCTGGCTACGGTAGCGGCCACGGTAACGGCGGAGCAAGGGGTGCTAAGAATCTCCGGCAGAGATCTGGCTACCACCCCCAAAAACGAAAACGACTGGCCCTGGTAACACACAACATTCGCACATTGAGGACAGACGAAAAGCTAATTGAGCTGGAAGAGGAAATGGGTAGGTTACACTGGGATATCCTAGGGTTATCTGAAGTCCGTCGAGAGGGCGAGGACACGATAACCCTGAAATCCGGTAACCTGCTCTACTACCGGGAGGGCGAGCAACAGTCCCAGGGTGGTGTCGGGTTTCTCGTCCACAAGTCCCTCGTAAATAACATTTTGGCCATCAACAGTGTGTCGAGCAGGGTGGTGTACCTAATACTCAGAATATCTAAGAGATATTCGCTGAAGGTCATTCAGGTATACGCACCGACCTCGTCACACTCCGATGAGGAGGTAGAGGCGATGTATGAGGACATTAGTAGGGCCATACATACCTCGGAGACCTATTTTAATGTGGTTATGGGGGACTTCAATGCGAAGCTGGGCACAAGAAGCGAGGGTGAGATGAGAGTGGGGCAATTTGGTTATGGGCAACGGAACCCGAGAGGACAAAGGTTGGCAGACTTCCTGGAGAAAGAGGGACTCTTTATGATGAACTCTTTCTTTCAGAAGCCACCTCACAGGAAATGGACCTGGTTGAGTCCCGATGGTTCCACGAGAAACGAGATAGACTTCATCCTGACCTCCAAGAGACAAATATTCAATGACGTCTCTGTGATCAACATGGTGAAAACCGGAAGCGATCACCGAATAGTAAGAGGCACATTGAATATCAATGTCAAACTTGAGAGGTCTCGTCTCATGAAGTCCACGCTCCGACCTACTCGTGCCCATATCCAGAACCCCGAGAACTTTCAACTCGAATTGTCAAATCGCTTTGAGTGCCTGGAGAGCGCCGCATCGGTGGACGAGATCAATAACAGGTTTGTAGAAACTGTCCGTACAGTGGGCTCGAGGTTCTATAGACCCAACCGTACGAGTAGACCACAAAAGCTCTCAAACTATACTCTCGACCTCATGGCTAAACGTCGCGCGTTGCAACTGCAGTCCTCCGAGGATGCTAAGTCATATAGGCAGCTCAATAGACATATCTCAAAGTCTATGCGGCACGATATTCGGTCCTTTAATACCGAACGTATTAAAGAGACTATAGAGCGGAACAAGGGCTCCAAAGTGTTCGCAAAAGACTTGTCTATTGGGCAAAGCCAGCTGACGAAGCTGAAGAGAGAGGACGGCAGTATAGCGTCGACCAAATCAGAGGTGCTGAGGGAGATTGAGAGTTTCTACGGACAGCTATACACCTCAGTCGCAAAACCTGTTAGCAGTTTGAACAAAGATCCGAGAGCCAAACTGACCCGACATTATACCGAAGACATCCCGGACATCAGCCTGTACGAGATTAGGATGGCCCTGAAACAGCTCAAGAATAACAAGGCACCAGGAGAGGACGGAATCACATCAGAGCTACTGAAAGCGGGTGGAACACCAGTACTTAAAGTCCTTCAGAAGCTCTTCAATTCCGTCGTGCTCGAAGGAAAAACGCCAGAAGCATGGAACAGAAGCGTGGTGACGCTGTTCTTCAAGAAAGGGGATAACTCTCTATTGAAGAACTACCGACCCATCTCGCTTCTGAGCCATGTTTATAAGCTGTTTTCGAGGGTCCTCACGAATCGTCTCGAACGCAGGTTTGATGACTTCCAGCCTCCCGAACAAGCCGGTTTCCGAAAGGGCTTTAGTACCATAGACCACATCCACACGCTGCGGCAAATTATACAGAAGACTGAGGAGTATAATTTGCCATTCTGCTTAGCGTTTGTGGACTATGAGAAAGCCTTCGATTCGATCGAGACATGGGCAGTGCTCGAGTCTCTCCAGCGTTGCCGTATTGACTATCGGTATATCGAGGTGCTGAAGTGCTTGTACAACAGCGCCACCATGTCGGTCCGAGTACAGGAGCAGAATTCGGAGGCAATTCCATTGAGAAGAGGCGTGAGACAGGGAGACGTTATCTCTCCGAAACTGTTCACGAACGCACTGGAAGATGCCTTCAAGCTTCTGGAATGGCAGGGACGCGGCATCAATATCAATGGCGAGTACATCACGCACCTTCGATTTGCCGACGATATAGTAGTCATGGCAGAAACGATGGAAGACCTCGGCATAATGCTCGACGACCTCAGTCGAGTTTCCCAACGTGTGGGCCTTAAAATGAACATGGACAAAACGAAGGTCATGTCGAACGCTCGTGTTGTGCCCACCCCAATAACATTGGGGAACACGACTCTCGAAGTTGTAGACGAATACGTCTACTTAGGACAAACAATCCAACTAGGCCGGTCTAACTTCGTGAAAGAGGTCAATCGTCGAATCCAACTCGGCTGGGCAGCTTTCGGGAAACTTAGAAAAGTCTTTTCGTCTAATATACCTCAATCGCTCAAGACAAAATTATACAACCAGTGTGTGTTACCAGTGATGACTTATGGCACTGAAACGTGGTCTCTCACTATGGGCCTCATAAGAAGGCTCAAGGTCACGCAACGAGCTATGGAAAGGGCTATGCTCGGAATTTCTCTACGAGATCGAATCAGAAATGATGAGATCCGTAGACGAACGAAAGTCGTCGACATAGCCCAGCGGATTAGTAAGTTAAAGTGGCAGTGGGCGGGGCACATAGCACGCAGAACTGATGGCCGATGGGGCCGAAAAGTTCTCGAATGGAGACCACATATCGGCAAGCGCAGCGTGGGACGACCAGCCACAAGATGGACAGATGACGTCATTCAAGTGGCAGGAAGACGCTGGATGCAGGCCGCTTCCAACCGGTCTTTTTGGAAATCCATGGAGGAGGCCTATGTCCAGCAGTGGACTTCTTGTGGCTGAATGATGATGATGAAAAAAAATGTAATTTAAAAAAAAAATTATATAATAATGCTTAACTTTTTCAAAAAATTGTGTAAGATGAAGAATTTCAGTTGAATACTAATTATGCCACATTCAAAAAGTGGTGCAATGCATGTCAATCGTATCGTAAAATTGTACAAAATTTTCTCTGTCAAAAGTATACTTTTTGTAATCATTGTGTTTGATTGTGCAAACGAGAGGGTTGTCAAATGTAAAAGCAGCTTTAATGCTGTCTCGATAAACTTTTTTCGTTTCACTCTTTTTACAAAATTTGTAGGATGTCAGTGAGAATGCGCCCTTAATTCCTTGCCTACTGGCCGTCAACGGGTCTGACTAGGAAGCGCGGTCACGTTTTTACGCTAAGAGCTTAGGAAACTACTAACTGCTGGAGTTATATCGCTGTACGAGACTGGCCCGGCAGTGAATGCTTAATTAATTTGAATAAACGACTCTTCCGACTCCTTATATTGATTTATACTGAGTAGGGTAGGCAATACCAACGGGCAATGGAGCGCAGTTAACATACCCAATAAACATAAACATAAACATTTACATACAGGCACATACATTGCTTCTGGCCCTACACTGGATACCCTGTGTCTTGGGAACCAGAAACAACGACATCACAAACATGTAAACATCCAAGACCTGGGTTTTTTTTTTGTCCCCAGCCGGGATTCGAACCCGGGACCTCTCGCATGGTATGCAGATGCACTACCACTGCGCCACGAGGGCGTCGAGGGCGTAAAGAGGATCGACAAAATCTGAAACACAACAATGCGCTCCAGAACCAAGGTTATCGATTGGAGCTACACCTGGTAAGCTGAAGTGGAAACGGACGGGCCGTATGGGCAGACAGGAGTACAAAATCGCCACTTATTGGGTTCCACCCAACCCAAGCGGAGATGGCGGGATGACCGGGACCTTTCTACCGGGTTGGCTGGAGATGGCCGCGTACAGGAAGGAGTGGAGAGCTAAATGGGAGGCCTTTTCCTAGCGGTGGGATACCGTCGAGGCAACATAAAAAAAGGTTGACAAATAGTCAACAGCTGAAAAACCTTTTCATTTTTCTCGCCAACTAGCCTATAATGTGTTTGAGTAGAGTGCACTTATTACAGTGGACAGCACATCAACCTTTACATTTTAGTTGCAAAGTCATCCGTTACGTAGAGTAGAGTATACGGGTGTAATGTGATGTCGACTGTATCTGTAAGGTATTTTCAGACTTATCAGAATTAAGTTGGTAGTGGCCAATAGATCAAGGCGGATCAAGTGACTTTTCTTAGACTACCAATTAACGCAACAATAAATTGGGGACTGTTAAAGTCTCGACACTTGATTTTTCTCAGCCTCGAAACGGAAGTTTTATGCTTGATCAGAGCCCAGAAGGTCCAACACTGCTCGTTCGAGGCGAATATTCCAGGTGCAACAAAATCTCCCAAATACATTCGGAAACGGGGGGGTTTTACTCAAGCAGATGAATAACTATTATGGGTTCTTCTCTAAATTTTCTTTTTTATATAGCCTCGATCGTGTTCCAGTGCTGGGAACAGGCCTTCCCTTTAGCTCTCCACTTCTCCCTGTTTTCATGGCTACCTCTTACCTTCCTACCTACCGCCAACCTGGTAGAAAGGTCGTGAGGTCGTCCCGTCATCTCCGCTTGGGTCGGCCACATTTGCGATGTCCATCGCGTGGAACCCAGTCAGTAACGATTTTTGTCCACCTATCTGGGCCAATATGGCTTACGTGGCCCGCCTAATTCCACTTCAGCTTAACCTGCTTTGTGTTATAAATAAAATAAAAAAGGAAAACTTCGTACGAAATCCATTTGATGAATTACGATACAAAATCCAAAATTACTTTGATGAGGTTGTTAGTTTTGTAAAGCAGATAAAAAACCCCTCTTTCTACGGAACCCGGTGGTCCGGCACGCACTTGGCCGGTTTTTTTATTTCATAGAAGTTTGAGTAGCACCTCCAAAATGGCGTGGCTTCTGTAACTTTCCCGCGATTCATTCGGGATAGTTAATTAAATTAGTAGATTATTTCATTCATTCCCAAAATACTTAGCTTGATAGTTTGACAGATTAGACCGTTAGGCGTTAATTGATGAGCTGGATATTATCAATGAAATACGGTCTTGAGTATTTTTTATTGCAGAGTTGTAACTCGCGTACGTCATGACCGCGGATTGCTAAAAAATCATCGTAAATAATGCAAACTATATTCGTCCCCAAACTACGCCGTCCCATGCAGTGCACGGTCTTCTCTCAGAGAGAGTATGGACTTAATCACTGGGGATTGGCAATTTCGAGTGCTTAGGTATCTGAATGCCTCAAGCACTCAGGTTTCCTCACCATGTTTTCCTTCGCAATTACCGAGTGGTATTGCTACTACAAGTTCACAAATGAACTTAAAAAACAAAATTGGGCGGGATTCCATATAACGCTTGCTTTACATTCGTGAGGATTGATGGAGTTAATGCTTGGCCTTATTTTGGACATGGTGGCAGCTTTGGTCTTGAGTGAAATGCTTGCGTAGAAATATAATTTATTGTGGAGCACAGGGTACACGTAAAAAATGTTACCATAACAATTTATTATGTTGGGATTCCAACAAGGTGGTGAGTTCAATCTCCCTGTATTTATCTTTGCATGCACTAATCTTTGTTTTTGAGATTTTTTCTACATTTGTAGATTTGCTCCAGTAACACCACTTCTCCTCGCTAAACACTTGCGATACTCAGGTTTCCGTCAGGTTTTCTTGTGAGAAAACCTCATCTGAGTATCGAAAGTGTTCACCTTATCGCTTGTAATGGCCAATCTATGAGACAAAGCCTGAGCCCGCAGTAGTATAATGCCCGACATGCAACTTAAACAAAAATCCGAACAGTCACGTAAGAGCTGAAATACATCCACGAGAAGTAAAAATTATTTGTTCAAGTTATTTGTCGGGCATCATAAAGTTTGTAGGCTGCCTCTGTTTATGTTACGCCGTTAAGAGTATAATTAATCGGAAAATGTTTCGTTTCTCAAAAGTCTCGTTAGACATTTCGACATCAAATTTCCTGCCGACGGCCGGTGGAGTGGGCACAAAGATAAATTACAATTTGCACTCGAGATCTTTGTTTTCGAACTTCGTCGAATTCCAAATCCTTTTCGGAGGGCAGCTTCGAGTTCATTAAGACTAACGGCTTTTACTCATTGTTTTAAGAGCGAATATTATTTCATCATTCACTGTACCTACTTGAGAGGGCGCCTCACGAGGCGATTCCCATACAAACGAAGTTTGATTTTTATTAACAAACGACATGCCCGATCACAATGAAACTTTGCCAATACGTTTAGAGGAGACACATAGAGGTTCTATTGTGGACGGGTAATAAATTAGGGCCTTATAAGCCTTCTCATAGCAACTTCTTGAAAAGCTCTAATTCTCTAATCTTTTTAATTATTTATTCATAATTCTAAACACGGTAAAACCTGTATTTGTGTCGTCTCGGCATATTGACAAAGATCCATTGCAAACATGTCTGAAAATGAAAACTAAACTACGATTGTATGGGAATCACCTCGCGAGGCGCCATCTTAATATCTTGAAGTTGAGAGCCTGTTTTTTGCTACTCGACTTACTTCGACAGAGTACCGTTAAATTGAATTGCGAGGAAAATTTGAGAGGCACCCCTAGGGACTGTGGAAAATTACGAGA
Organism: Yponomeuta evonymella; assembly: GCA_963969515.1. Classification (NCBI taxonomy): domain Eukaryota; kingdom Metazoa; phylum Arthropoda; class Insecta; order Lepidoptera; family Yponomeutidae; genus Yponomeuta; species Yponomeuta evonymella. The sequence goes on from OZ018354.1 coordinate 7,431,751, forward strand.
AAGTATGGATTACCCACTCCACATTATCGGAAAAGTTGACCAACATATATTAATGTAAAGTGAAGTTGCAGGCAAGTCTAAATCTGAGTTAAAATTGTCGTGTATAATACTGACCGTGTGGCGCCGGAATCAGAATAGCGTCACTCCATTTCCTTTCGTGGATGTCGTAGAAGGCGACTAAGGAAATAAATTACCAGGAGACGGGCAGCAGCGTCTTCCTGAGATTCCAACCGCATACTGCGATCGCCAACCCGCCTGCCAAGCGTGGCGATTATGGCAAAACCCCTCATGGTTATGAAAACCACGAGGGAGGCGTATTTCCTGTAGTGGGCGTCAAATCGCTGATGATGATGATAATACTGTAGGTAACTACTTGCAGGTAACAATTTTTGCAGTAATTTTTAAAATACGCCTGCACACGTACAGTCGACAGCAGGTCAACTTTTACATGTTTGTTGCAAAGTCGCTTGTAATGTTATGTAATGTAACTGAGTAGAGTGCACACTTGTAAAGGTTGATGTGCCTTAGACTGCACTAGTGCGTATATTAATTTCCCATTAGGGTATACAATTGGGATCTATGAAATAAATCAATTATTTGCACTGTAATGTTACTACTAATACTTAAAACGACTAATTTATCTTAATATTTACTTCTAGTAACATTGAATTAGCAAGACTCGGTAAACTTGAAATACAAATCACTTTCTCATGTTAAAATGTGCCAAGTGCGAAGACTTGGAAGACGTTTATTTTTTAAAAGAAATTGAAATCACTTACTTAAAAGGTGTTTATTTAAATATTTTTGTTATTGGGGCTTATTCATTGCAATTTTCAGTAATATTATTAGGTACCTACTTCAGTTAATTTCAAAATGCCTTTAAACCGTCCCTTTTAAATTACGACTGGAGTTCCTTTAAAAGTTCCATTCGCGCAAAGAGGTTTCACCCAAACTCTGGTCTCAGCATACCGGGATCCAGGCATGGGTTTATGTAACATAATGTGGCTTTTAAGTTCGTGCTAAAGTCGTAGACGTGAATAAAATTTTCCCGAAACCGGCGTACTTGCCTGCAACGACTAATTAATGTTGATGAAGCGTAAGATAACTGTCATGATCGTGGCTAGTGGCAGACTCTGGTCTCTGCCTACCCCTCCGAGGTACAGGCATGAGTTTATGTTATGATTGTTTTAAAGTCGTAGAGTTGGATTCACTGTCAGTATTAAGGTCGACGGGCTGTCGTGTGTACCTACTGTTACTCTGAAAATGTGGTCTCACCCCGGAGTCCGGTATCAGATTAATATCCAGGTGGCTCAAACGGATTACATTCGAGAGCTAGACTGAAACCAGAGCCGTTAATTGCGGCAAGAGGGCGGGATTCACGAACGCTCTCACCTGCTCTTAAGGCGGGGTTCTTCGATTTTACTCCTAAATCAGCTGTTTCAAAATACATTTTACTCTCTAAAGGTCAGTATTTAATATCTGAAAAAATATGTATTGCTTTTCAATGTCCTATCCAGGCCGTCGGTCATTATTTTTATGATTTTTTAAACTTTATAGCATAAAAAAAATCGCGAACTAAAGAGTCTAACCCCCAGTTTCTCGTACACTAACACGCTGTTAATTGACTGTTAACAGCTGTCAATTCACCATAGTGCATACAAAAAAAAAACCACTGACAGCTGTTAACAGTAGATTAACAGCTTGTTAGTGTACGAGAAACCGGGGGTAAGAGTTTAAATTATCACTAGAAATGGTGTTATTTGAAGTGTACTGAGTTTTGGTAATAAAAAATATTTTGGTAATAAAAGATAATAAAAATATACCAAAATGACTATCACTGAATGTGTCAGTGACGTCGGTCATCAAAATTCTAAATAGGATTAGTATTTCTGTAATTTTTAAAATGCCTAGATACTTTTCCCCCAGCTATTCGCTCACGCAGCGCAATAAGTCCCGTAGGTACAAATCAGTGTGCTCGAAGAACTCGGCTTTAAGGGGCTCCAAGAGGTTCTTTAGCGCCCCCAATGGATCTCTTTTTTCTACAGATCATCTTTGCAAAAACTGTCTGACTATTCTGTCAATCATGTTAATAGCGATTTTCACGACCTACGACCGAGCACCTAGGATCACGGACCTAGGACTAGATGGTATTTATGCCAAAAACGGTCGTTTTTAGCGTGAATGATGATTAGTCCCATTTTTTTGCTTTAGGTCCTTGGTCGTGGGTCCTAAAATCACTATTAACATGATTGATAGAATCATCATCATCATCATCAGCCATTTGACGCCCACTGCAGGACACAGGCCTCCCTCATGGTTTTACTAGCCATGAGAGGTTTTGCCATAATCGCTACGCTTGGCAGGCGGGTTGGCGATCGCAGTATGCGGTTGGAATCTCAGGATGACGCTGCTGCCTATCTCTTAGTAATGTATTTCCTTAGTCGCCTTCTGCGACATCCACGGAAGGAAATGGAGTGGCGCTATTCGTAATCCGGCGTCACACGGACGATTGATAGAATAGTCAGACACTTTTTGCAACAATAGTAATTAAATGTTGATGACCGAAAAAACCGATGTACGCGTGCTGGTTGGTGTAGGCGTACATACTAAAGACGGAGATGATCCAGAGTAACTGTATTTATATACAAGAGGAAACTTTTAGCAAAACCGACAGGATTCTTTCACCGGTATCTCACCGTTGACGCTCGTTGCCATGACTACATGCGAGCGTAGAGTAATCCGCTGCGTCCGCGGAGAGGTCGCCACAAGAAAATGGTCAGAAACGTTCTTCGAAAAAGAAGATAATGGTTTTTTTTTCATTGGTGGCGCTAGTAAGGCTCATGGATCCCCTTAAGTAGTTACATAACCTATCTATGGGTCGTGGTGGCGTGGTGATAATAAACGTTCGGCGTGAGATAACGTTGCGTTGTTATTATATAACGTGCTATTGATATAACTAGCTATTTGAGTATGTACGTAGTTAGGTAAATCGACCGCTAGGGCAGAGTTTCATAAAACTACAATTCGTAGTTTATTATGACAATTCGAGTCAATTACGACGTTGCGAAGGAGATTCTACTTATTAATCTGTGGGTTAACCGACTTTGCAATGTACATCGAATTGCCATAGTAAACCATGAATTGTAGTTCTATGAAACAGGCCCCTGGTTTAGTGGTTTTTAATTATTATTTTCTTATTTAGCCTTTATACGTCCCACTGCCGGGCACAGACCTCCTCTCAGAGAGAGAGAGTATAATATTTATTAATTTCAAATATTTCTGACTAAAACTTGTTTTATAAGTAGGTAGGTAAAAGTTTATAAGTAGGTACTCATAGAATTTAAAATTGTAATTTTTTTATATATTTTTCGTCACTATTAGGTCAATTTTGGTTAAACTAAGCATAAATGTGAAAATATTTTTGTAATCAAATACTGTTTGATGCCGTTGCCATATCTATAAAAATAACGCAAAACTGTTTCTACAGTATCGATTGTCAAAGAATCAAATAAAAAGAAGTTCTCAATTTATTTATTTTTTTACCTTTTATTTATACAATCCTGAAACTTGACGCAGTCAAATAGTAAAATAAAAAAATGTAAGATAAAACATAAAAAATATGGAGGTATTGATAATTATTTAAAAAAATCTCATTGTTTACTGTTTTACTATTCGATACAGAAGAAATGGGTTTTAGGGTTTCCGTTATTTCAGTAACATTTTTTATGAGTTGTGCCCTCATTTTGTATACATCCTTGTATTTTAATAATTATAATCGACAGCTGATCAACTTTTCATTTTTGATGCAAAGTTGCACGCTATCATACCGAGTAACGCTCGTTGATGTGTTGTCGACTGTACAACGACAGCCAGTTGCAGTACTCACAATGATGTACATACAGTACTACCACTTTTATAAGTCGCCTCGGTATTTTCCGATGGCGCAGAATAGCGCAACGCACCGCCGACTCCAACCGAATGAAAACATTTGTGAAAGAACGATATTATTGCAACTGCATAAGATTTTAAATCCAATAATCACTGGACTCATGCTATCTCGCTCAGACAAGTACCGACTGCTAAGACGCCGCGACGGCCTCCAAACATGACGCGTACGTATCAGCCAAAGCGCACGGGTTCGTTCGCGGGTTCACATGGCGCGCTGTGATTGGCAGGTATATTTTCACGCCACGTAAAAATTTTAATTCAGCACCGGTACATCGGTGTAAGTGTAACTTTTAAAAGTTTTTGCGCAGGTACATCGGTGTAACTTATAAAACTGGTAGTACTGTATGTATCTGGAATAAGGTTGAAAGTAATGCAATAAAGCTTATCGGTTTCCTTTTAATTTCCAAGAACCTACAAAGCTGCTTTTCCGAAGCCTCGATGTGAAACAAATTATTTGAGACTGATGCTATTAGCCATAATCGATTCAGAGTACCTACACTCGAAAGACAGACCCAATCTTCTTAATTGCTTTGAATTCAAAACCTTAGATATATGCCTTACTTAGTCCGATATTCGCACGTGCTCTGCCCAAAAACTAATAGACTCTATCTAATAAATATTATGTAATTTCCTATATACATATATTCTTTCAATAGAATCATATAAGCACGACAATAGCTGTTATTTGTCTTTCCTTGGTAGTCGACTAAGCAATAGCAGTACAATGTAATTCCAATGGTATTAAATAGGAATCTCTTGCAAAGAAGACGATTTGTATGAGATTTTGCATCATCATCATCATTCAGCCACAAGAAGTCCACTGCTGGACATAGGCCTCCTCCATGGATTTCCAAAAAGACCGGTTGGAAGCGGCCTGCATCCAGCGTCTTCCTGCCACTTGAATGAGGTCATCTATCCATCTTGTGGCTGGTGGTCCCACGCTGCGCTTGCCGATATGTGGTCTCCATTCGAGAACTTTTTGGCCCCATCGGCCATCAGTTCTGCGTGCTATGTGCCCCGCCCACTGCCACTTCAACTTACTAATCCGCTGGGCTATGTCGACGACTTTCGTTCGTCTACGGACGGTTTGCATGTTTACTATTAATTAATTAATACCTAGGTACTTGATGTTATGCAAGCTTAGTTTATTTTTCTTTTATTAATGTAAGTAATGGAAGAGCGAGGCCTCCTGACACAAGTATTACTATACTTACTAGGAAGTCCCAGTGCTGTCTTTGTTGTTGTAATATGGCAAACCAAATAAATGATTTTTGATATTTTTAAATTTGAAGATCGAATCGCGCGACGCGCCGAATAAGGTTATACCATCGGTGTGCGATTGGTTACTAGACTACCAATAGTGTCGATAAAACAACCATTACCGTATTGACTCTATTGAAAAACTATGCATTTTGGGGACTCGCCCCCAGTACTCTAGACGAATGTCTATTTTTCTCTTGACCTTAATTGTGCTATTCGATAGATTAAACAAAACAAAATATTTCGGTCTTGCGGGCAGCGTAACTCCTTTTGTGAATTGTGCTATAAATATCAAATTATTTAATCGTTATAAAATTAAGTTAAAATACTCGAAACGTTACGTAAGTATCTATATTTAGTTCAGTTCAACTCTTCCCCGGATGTAAACATTTTTGTATAAATACTATCAGCGTTTGAAATTGCCAATCCGCGGTGGGCACGCATGGTGAATAAGCCCATACTGTCTGGGGTGAATCACCCTGATAATAGGGATTGGATATTTCGTGAATGACATATTTTTTTCTTAAAAAAGAAGACAGGCGTAGGCGGTCGGGGCTCAAAGCAATGCGAGAAGAAGTTTGGAGCAGCAAGTTATGTACTTCCTAAGTAGCTACGGCAATCCGGCAGAAGCTATGCAGACATAGCAGGTCAATGGCAATATTTTTTTTTTATATTCCCGACGAGTCTTCTTGTAAATCTCGTTATAAATCGATGGAACATTTTTTAAAAGTTTGGTACTTCCTCTAGATTCACCATCTCAAAAATAAACGTGTTTCACCAATTTTCCCGAATCTTTTATACTATGAACACAAACACATACATGCCATAAAAACATACTATATACTACAAACGGACTATAGAGAAATTGTGGATTTTTATAGCTATTGCCTGATGTCACGAAGATGATAATTATAACTCAAGATGGAATAGAACATAAAAATGCCATTTTTGTAGATTTATTTTCTCGTCATCGATTCATGTCAAGATAAATGGAATGTCGGAAAAACAGTCACAAACATTTCACGACATATCGTCTCTCAAATATCAGATCTATAACTTTAAGTGTAACTTTAGATATAAGGATATAAAAATTTTAAATTGTCAATTTTATTGTACAACCATCGATGTACAATCTCAAAACTTGACGCGATTAATCTGCAAGAAATGTTTAAAAATGTTTTTTTTTATAAAAATTTAATACTTTTGCTTGTTGGATTTTGCAGAAACTGTTTTCATTGTTTCCAATACACGTAGCAACGTCAATAGGCTCTCTTTATATGCAGAGTTGATTTGTTAATTTCAAGCCAATTGAGGGGCCATTTACTCATTATACTGTATTACTTGTGAGTACAAGTTTTCAATACAAAATTTGAAATGTCAGCGGGTGCATGGTTATTCAAAATAAGAAAACTTCTTGAACGATGTTCAGTTCAATACGTTCAATAAATTACGCTGATTAACCCTCAACCATGGTTATAGTGGAGTTTTTTTTCCGCTGCCTTTTCTCCACTACAAATACGGCCCGAAGGCAGCGGCTAACATAGTAACTTAGTACATTGACATTCAGCAAACATCGTTGAAATAAATTACGTGAAATAAATTATTAATTTCTGATTTCCGACCGGTTTAAAATGTATAGATCAACATATTGTTTTAAGTTTTGAGGTTTATTGAAACTATAAATAGTACATTTAAGTCGTCACTAAGTAAAAGTGAGCAGTGTTCAAAAATAACGTATTGTCGTAAAGCGTACAGAGGCCTAGTTGTTATTATGCGCACCAAATCCTGTCGCAATCCCTGACCTTTGTTATAGCAATTAGCACAGAATTTGAAAGTTTTGCACGATTGCAATCGTTCAGGATTTGGTGCGCATAAAGAAGCAGGTGGTTCTTTTTACACAAAGTCTGCGAGTTACTCGTACTCGTACTTTGACGTCAGACAGAAAATGAGCCAGCTTTAGTGAAGGAAAACGAAAAACAAGTCCGCTAGTACGGCTTTTGCCCAACAAGGCCAACTTTGCCGTTTGCTCGTTCACAGTACTTATGCCGGAAAGTGAACTTTGCTCCACGAGCGTAGCTGCCTTCACAAATAGGTACTAGTGTACCGCTGAGAATATTCTCAACTCAATCAATCAGTCCGTATACGTACACTGCTGGAACACGGTTCGCCTCTTTTTCCTGTCGTAGGCCATCCTTATCCAGCCGCTGACAGCAACCTGCCTCAGATCGTCGCACTATGGTTCGTTTAGAACATGCTAGCTAGACAAAAGTCGTTGTCGAATTTCCCGGAAATACATTCATAATGTGACAAACAAAACCCACGAACCTCGAATTCCAAGACTTTTGTCGCACCTGGTCGTGCTAGATAAGGGTAGCAGGTAAGTATTTAAGAAAAGTTCACTTACCAACTAGGCATCATTAAAAATTTTGCATTTGACCCGAATACTTATAACAGTGACTAAAATAGTGGTTTTGGTTTATCTTAGTGATGGATATTGGAGCTAAAGGTATGTACTATCTTATTTTACAAAACAAGTAAACATGTTGTAAAACACCCTGAAAGACTTGCCAACGCGTGTCACAGGGCTAAAATGTATATATATTGTAGCTTGAACCATTTTATTTCTAATTGTAATAAATCTAGGCTGTGGACAAGTGTGGAACTAATTTTTTTTATTTTTTTTCTAGAACTTTTTGAGGAATGGATAAAACACGGCAAAGAAAACCGAAATAGTGGATTGTTTGCCTTTTTATCATCAAAATATGATTTCTCCGGTATCACCGAAGATTCCGTGAGGGCTCTGAAGAAGACTATCAGTGCATTTTCTGCTAATTTAGAAAAAAAATGGTACTCCCACAAAAAGTGTCGCGATGTCTTTTTGACAAAAAATGAAGAGTGGACGTCAAAAGACTTTGTATTTAAAGTGTCTCTATGCCACACAGCCATCTTCACCCTCTGCACACTCAACATCTGGACGTCCAAACAAAGAATTTGAAGACTCTAGTGAAAAAACTAAAAGGAGAAGAGTTGAAGATATGCTCAGATATGAATCAGTTAGTGGCTGCAGCAGAATTTTTGGCGCGATCATCCGGGCACCGGAGTCTGGCTGCTGTTATTAGGGATGCAAATGAAAGTCCCGAAAAGTGCAAAGTCATGAAAGACAGTGTCAGTGACAGTGAAGGCAGCAGTCAAAGGGGCTTAACCAAGGAAGAGGCTTTGGCATATTATGTAGACTCGAAGTCAACAACCCACTCCTACAAACAGACGCGGAAGTGGAGCATGAAAGCAGGGCATAAGGTATTTCCATCAATTTATAGACTTAGGCAAGCTAAAAGTGAATGTTTTCCACCCGAAGAAGATGTTTTGGTCAATGAAACTTGTGCAGAAATTAAACTTCAAGGTGTTTTAAATAACAGTTGAACGTTTAATTATTGCGCAACGTGACGTTCAAAAATCTTCTCTTGGGGCTGTCGCGCTAGGTTCTTACTGCAGTCGGTAGAGGGAGAAAAAATAACAACCGTGGACAGTACGACACAAATTTATTTTTCGTGGATTCACTGAATATAATGCCTACACCCGATCAGTCACTTTCTGGTTAGCACAGATAGGCACTCTCCTGAAGTCGAGGTGGGTACGCAGCGTGACCCGTGATAGTGCAACCCGCGGGATAGGATTTCCTCCGTAGTGGCCGGTTACTTGTAGTCCAAGGCAGCGCGGTGTTAGTGGGCTTAACCTCGGGAACGGGACGTGGCCCAAGTATGTATGGCCTGGCAGGTGTTTGGCCCGGAACTTAGGTCCTGGAAATAAATCCAACCGCATGAGTATGCAGCTATCATTAGGTTTTTCGCGTGCCGCCACTGACTACCACTAAGAAGAACCTAATCTAGTTTGATTGTGGCGGCAGCGGAAACCAGAAACGGAGTGCTATGCAAAGAAAGTGAATTTAAAGATAAAACTAGCTACAGCAGCATAACTAGGTGGAAATAAATATTAATGAAGAGAATCTAAGCAGGCTAGTGCATTACAATATTTACGATGGATGCAGTATGAAAATAATTGATGATAAAGAAATGGACGGACAATGATGGTGCGCATTTAGTAAGCCGCCATTTTGACATGATGCAATAGAATAGATAGGCAATGGCGCGCAAGCATACCGTAAAGGCTATTGTCAAGGTCTTGCATAGCTAGCGTTACATTTTGTTCGGCAGGAACAAGTAAAATAATCTATCGGCTAACACATTTAGAACACACAATAAGCACGATAAATTCCTAATAAAATAAGCAACAAGATCTGTTCACACTTACCCAATAGCGGGAGATAAGTTTACTCGATTTTGGAGTATAGTAGTACTTAATCAATTTAATGGTTTATAAAGTCATCCGACCGTTCAGAGCGGTCCCGGAAATATTGTGAGCCAGCAGAGGCGTGTACGCGCAGCTCTCAAAGCGGTCCGTGATCGAATCATCTGGTGACGACGCGCAGCAAGACCATGTCGGCTATCGTTAGGCAGGTTAGAGAACAATAGCCTTCCTAACGACCAGTGATGTAGGCGCAGTCGATAATTGTAGTTTATCGATTGTCGATAATTTGTTATCGATAAGTCGGTAACCAATCATCGATACTTGCTGTTTTATTAGGCTTATTAATTAATAGATTAAGGTTTAGATTTAAGTTGTAAAATAGTATGAAGTTTAATCTTGATTAACTGTTTCTTTGTTATTACATTTTTATTTTTTTTTTGTTAATTTAGTCTCTTATTTATTATTTAGATAATAAATAACGCTACAGGGCATCATTTACTCTTATTAGCAAGTGGGGTTGTGATGGTAGTTCCGGTCACAGCAATTACAAACAAAAATTCTCCAGCAATGAAGCCACTGATGAATATTTATTTGTGTTTTCATTTGTTCCGCTTCAATTAAGGGATTAAAGTGGTAACATTGCTTGGCAGAATCCTCGACCATCTTCCACTATGTACTGTCGACCTATTAAGTTTATTTTCTCCAAGGAAACTACTGACTTTACCGTTGCTGAAACGAATAAAGTCATGGAGGAAATAAATCAATTGTTGCCGACGATATATAGCTTGGTTGATAAAGAGATATCAGTCAAGCATAAAATACTTTTCACAATGATTGACGGTAAAGTGTGTAATGCTGTGACCGAAACAACGTCATCATAAAAGTGCTATATTTGTGGACCCACCCCAAAACTTATGAATGATGAGTCTAGGGAGTATGTCGTGAACAGGGAAAACCTTGGATTTGGTTTATCTACACTGCATGCATGGATACGTTGTTTTGAATGTTTGCTTCATATTAGCTATCGTCTCGAAGTTAAAAAATGGCAGCTACGGGAACAAGCTGATAAAGAAATTGTGAAGCAACGTTCCGCCAACATTCAACAACGATTCAAAACTGAAATGGGCCTGATTGTAGATAAACCAAAACTAGGGTTTGGGAATACAAATGATGGAAATACCGCCCGTAGATTTTTTGGGAACCCTGAGTTGAGTGCAGATATTACAGGAATAGATGTGACTCTCATAAAAAAATTTGACACCATTCTCCGAGCCTTGGCTTCCAGTTACATCAACATTATAAAATTTCAAACTTTAGCACAGGACGCTAGACATTTGTATATAAATCTTTACCCGTGGTATTACATGCCTGCTACTGTGCATAAAATTCTTGTACACAGTACAGATGTTATGCAATCGGCTCTTCTGCCAATTGGGCAGCTTTCTGAGGAAGCTCAGGAAGCTCGCAATAAAGATTGCAGAAGATTCCGAGAGCATAACACCCGGAAACGGTCTCGTATTACCACGAATAAAGATTTAATAAATATGTTATTGATTACATCTGACCCTGTAATAAACGGCCTTCGAGAGGTCCCCAAAAAAAAAGGCAGGTAGTCTCCCTTCCGAAGTTATTGAATTGTTAATTCCTCCCCCTTCTGTAAATATAAGTCCAATAATAATCAGTCCTGCTGTTAACATGCAGGACTATATTTCTAATGACTCATCAGAAGAAGACAGTAGCGATAATGAAGATTAGGCACTGTTTTTAATTTTTTTATACCTGCTGGACCTTTTTTTGTTACCTGGAAAGTACCTGACATTTGCCCGTTTCCTGGAAATGTTCAAGAATTTTCATTGTTGTTTGTTTTTGTGTTTTATTTGTGCATTATATTAATTATTTAAGTAAAAGATATATTTTTTGTTACCCTATGACTGAACTTGCCCCTCCCTCTCCCGAAGTGGGTCACCATACTCTAAAACTAAATTAGGTCGTCGTTACAGGTTATGAGAAAGCCATATGAAGCAAAATATCGCAAAAGATAATTTTGTCTAGCTAGCATGTTCTAAACGAACCATAGTGCGTCGGCCCAGCGAGCTGGTGGGTGTCCTACGCTGCGTATGCCAGTTCGTGACCTCAAGTCACCGAAATTTAATTATGGTATTTATTATTTTTCCAGGGCGCGGAAAAATATTCGCCGAAGTAGAAGTCCGCACCAACCAACATCCTCCAGGCGCACGTGCGCTGCGGCTACTCTGTGCCCTGTTCGCTGCACCTCCAGAGTGTGATGTGTTTGTGGATAGGATTGAAAGCGTGGTGAAGGTATGTAAGCGAATGCTGGAAGATGTGTTATTTAGTGCTCAGTTATTTATAATGTTGTAACGCTTTGGTTTTAATTTTACTGTTATGTTGCAATGTTTATGAATAAACTAAACAAATTAATTAGTTAATTCCAGCCATCAAGAATATATTAAACTGTCATGATACTATTTATGCTTCAAATCTGAGCACCGATCATCATCAGATCTATATATTTCTATGTTATTCAATATATTTAAATACGGCACTGGGAATTCTAGGAACATTACGTATTCTCATTACAAGGATTTAGGGATAAACTTTTGCGGGGTCGCAAACGAATAACGGAACGAAGTACCTACATGGCTCTCGCATGACAAGAACTTAAAATTAGAAAAAAATTATAATTATCTTTATCGAAATAATTTACATTGTCTATTTGTGGATTTCCCACAGTGAATAACTGAGCATAATTAAGTGAACGAAGACATCATTTGCGAGAACATTTTCGGAGAACATAAGAATGTTGGAGTGACCTGAAAGACCAGGTCCTCTAATCCAGCGTTCAGCGCACAAAGAATGGAGAGCCCACTTATCGCAATCACACTATAGTTTGGACGCATCGACTGAAAAATTCTGGCTGAACGAGAAACTATTTTAAAGCTTTCGCCGAAAAGTGCCCAATTTTAGGTAGCTACATACCAGTTGGTTTGTTGGTTGGTGTTCGATTTGTTAGAGAGATAGGTGCATTGATATTGTGTTATTGAAAAAAAAACGCAAAATCTGAAAACTGTTTCTTGAGTACGTTTATTTATGTTCAGTTATTTGAGAATTTTCTATTAGTTTTAAAGCCATGTCCTGTAAGATTTTCTATAATATAAACAAAAAAACATTAGTAAGTTTACAAACTCGGATACGGTACGGCGTTATTTATAAAAAGACGTCGCGAATCTAAAATACTCCTCAAATGCTGATTAAATATTTTAACGTGTCTTTAAAAATGAAATCGAAACTGTCTTATTTATAACAACTTTTTAACCGACTTTAAAAAAGGAGGAGGTAGTCAATTGACAACATTTCCAAATAGTAACCCGGATATTTTAATAGCTAAACCGAAAGTAGGTACAAAACTAGGGGATTTGCTTCCAACCCTTTTCCAAAATATTGATATTTTTGTTTTATATTAATTTTTAAAATATTTTTTTTTTGTAAAAACCACTTATGGGCACAAAAACTCATGAGCCATTTCCATAAAACTTTAAAAGACAAAAGCAAGCAGTGTTGCCGTACCGAGAGAAATTTCCCTTTTGAATGGAATTTAGGCTTGAGATGCGAAGAAGGGGAAACTTTCCCTCTCCCATTAGGACGTACGACTGTTATTACATTGATTTTAAAAATAATTCACTTATTAATTACCTTTATGTTTCAGTTGTTGTGCCATTGCAGCTTGATGTAATATAAAATGGCGGATCTTGTACGGAACCCTAAGAAAGTACCTAAATCATACTGAATAATTTTGAAGAAGAAGTGAATACATACAAGCCTCTGTAGCCTACGAGACGTGGGAAACCAATGGTTACACCATCAAAGTGGCAACACTGATATCAACGCGTCAAACAAACGTCAAATTCACAGAAAGATCAGAGATTGTATTCGGATGTCAACATGACGTTGACAGTTAGTTTTTTTTTTACTTCTAGGCAAAGGTATTGCAGCTCTTCAGCCCACATCCTTAATATTCGATTTATTTTTAAAAAATCTCTAAAACGAATGAACAAAGAAATAATAAAAGTTGGTTTCGTAGTAAGTTTTTATGGCTTTATCAATGGACAATAAAATTTTTCACCTGGCTAGAAATGAAAACATGTCAATTCCACACGTATTTTTTTGGCTATGTTCCTTCATGACTCCGTCAAATCTTAACCGATTTAGACAATTCTTTTTTGTTCGAATAGATATAACGTCCCATTGGTCCCATTTTAATTTGGTGAAGATCTCATGAAGAATTTCAGTGGTAGAGAACGAACTCTTCAATGGACAGCAGTAAATAAGGCCTAATGGGGCCCAACCCTTAGTAATATCCGTATGTTTCATAAAATAGTGTAAAAGTAGTCCCAAGGTAATTTGGTGATGTTCTGGTGAAGACTTTTGGAGATGGAAATTGAGAACATAAAATTTTAAAGCAACAAATGAAGTAGGGTAAATTATGGTTACAAGGGACTCGTATATTTTTCTCCCGCTCCCCCAGTAAAAATTGAAAAATAAAACATTTTAAATGAAAAATAAAAACCGACTTCGAAATACTACAGCACTAAAAAGTTACAAATAATTTAAATAATCAGAAGTATGTATACATGTAGGTATTGTAGAAGTATAATTTGTGGTCGGTGTCCAGTTTCATGAAAAGCATCTTTTGGGCACTGCAAATGATACTTCTACAATATCTACATGTATACATACTTCTAATTATTTAAATTATTTGTAAGCGGCGGAAGTCACTAGCAGTTTTTAGTTAGGTGGAAATGAAAGTTGAGTTTAAATTTTTGTTACATTACTGAGTTCATTTAGTCTTTAATGTGTAGCCTTATAAAGGTGACATTGTCGCTGTGCGACAAAGCCTTTTAATAAAGATTATAAAAAAAAATAGTTTTTAGTGCTGTAGTGTTTCGAAGTCGGTTTTTTTTTTAATTTTTTTCTTTAAATTTGTTACCATAACTTTTCTCACATATTATAACTGTATACTAATTCGTGTACTATTCATAAATTGCTCAATACCAGCCCTCGCCTTTAACTTACTCATAATAAAGTACTTTGTGAGATATATTTAGGGATGCATGCCTCGTACATATTTTTATCATGTAAGTTTAGAATAAGTGGCACGTTTCTGTAATATCTCCGTATTATATAAATAAATAAACACGACTCCTTTAAAACACTCCTCAGAGGCAGTTAAAATAATCTGTGGTGACGTTTTTCTTTTACCACAGCCTTTTTAAACTGACTCTGAGTGGTGGTTTAAGGAATGTCTTTTTTATAAATAACACCGTTGGTGTGTAAAAATATACCAAATAACGTTTATGAACCAGACAATGTAGAGGTTTGTAAAAAAAACTGAATTCGCACTACCTATGTAGAGTTACAAAAATAAGGCATTCGGAAAATTAAGAATTGGTAAAATTAAGAATTTTCAAAAAGAAGACTTCGTCCCGATGATAATCGGCAGAAATACATACTTGCAAAATTAAGAATTAGGAACTAATCGCCGACACGATTCAGGCGACTGAGTTACTACGTGAGTGACGGAAAGCTCCAAGTCAACGCCAACGTTAAACTTAGTACTTGCCACGTAAAGTTAGTTGCCAATAAACGAGGATTTTTGCCCCTTTGTTAGATATTCTACTGTGGATCTTAGTTCACCTCCGCCGCCACCTTGTACTAGGTACCCTCTCGCACAGTTGCGGTAATTTAAAGTGAATTAAATAACACTCTAAGGTTTAAAACTAACCAAACAACACCTTGATAGATTCCTAGTGAGAGGTGTTTTCTTCAGTTTTCACATTGGAAATGTCTTTTCGTTCGCTCCAGTGTAAGCTCCGATTTCACGAAAAAGTGCTATCTCTTTACATCTCGGAGAGTTTTGAAGATACGATATTCAAAAATATCCCTGCGTATCCCTGAGAACTGTACGGTGCAACAAGAATTATTCGAAAAAGTCAAATACGAAAAAAGTTATGGCCGAAATAGTGAAAAAAAATTATTTTTTCCGAATTTTTGATTTTGTTGCTCGATATTTTGGAAACATAGTCTGTTATCAAAAATTGGAGAAAAATTCCTCTGGACAATTTAGTCAGCTACAATTTAAGCCTAAAACAAAGACGATCGGTTTAAGGGTTTGCCCTGTAGCCTGACCTTTTTAAAAAAAGACAACGACATTTTTCACATGACATTTATTACTCGATTCATTTCCAATGTGCTCAATAGTCATGTAAAGCACAAAATCTGTAAATTTTTCAAGAGTTATTAAGAATGGAGGCTTTTAGTTCCTACCTAAACAAGTTTCCAGCGTATTTAAATATTCATTGATATTTCTGTAGAGACGGCGTACCTTTCTTATTTTACTTTATTATTCACTGAAGGTGCTAGCTTCTTAACTTCCTATCTTTGCAGTAAGTTGGGTGCAGTCTTGACTCTTGATAGAACAAGGCTGGCTGTAACGTGTAACGCAACAAGCTTGATGCAAGTTTATGTGTTGTTTGACTTTGTTTTAACATGCACAATTCCTGAAACAATTTTTAAATAAAAACTTAGAAAAATATGCCTCATATAATCAACTGTTTCTGAATCATTCCGTTCCGAATCAGACGAAGTCATCATCATTATCGTATTATGAACTAAAGTTGGCCTCTCGTCAGTGCAGCATTCTCCATGTACAGTCGACAGCACATACAACTTTACATTTTAGTTACAAACGCGCCCGTAACGTACCTGAATAGAGTGCACAGATGTAAAGGTTGACGTGCTGTCGACGGTATCCTGGAGTAGTACCTACCTTCCCTTAGCTGAGTTTGATTGAAGAGCGTGAACATTTTATTAATTTCTTTTTATATCGCTTAATTATTGTCGAATAAAATGTATGGAAAAGTACAGTAAACCATGCGGGTCACTCACTAAAGGAATTTAATTTAGTTTAGTGAACGACCCGCTGGGTCTGCTGTCCTAGATGTAGCTTTTTTCCGTCAATACTTAAACGCCCGCACACTCCAAGTAAACTTCAGCTAAGCGCACTGGATCTACCTATATTCAGTTGGTGAACTGTAGTACGATGACAATGAAATTTTATTCCCGTAAATATCGCATCAAGTCAACTTGCGCAAACGTATCAACCCTTGTAGGCGTCAATGCAACTATGAACAGACTGTGAATCTGTTGGGTGATCACTACGCAATTCCAAAACAAGTTTCATATTGTATCATTTCACCTCTTACAACTCGTCGGCGGCTTACCTATACTAGAATTCATTGCATCAAATGACATTAGGTAAAATAAAGCCAATGAAACAAGATAAAGAATGTAAACAATCTGACCGTTACTAAGTTACAAGTAACATTGCGATAGCCAGCTATTATTATATCTGTCCTTATCTCTCATTCGCAATAATGTTTTCAGTTGGTCGACGACAGCTGTCACCTGATTCGTGGTACAGGAAAGCTGCCAGGACAGATGATATCAACATTTGGGCTGCCCCATTTTTCCCCGGCATAAAATCATGGTCTTGCTCTAGACAACAAAACAATTAAGGCCATAGGCGGGAAGTCCAAACAGTCGTCGATTATTATTTTTTCAATTTTAAATTAATTCTGTATCGTGCTAAATTGTGCTGCCAAAACAAATTTCAAACAACCCGAAACAATAAAACAATATTGTCTTCAGTATTCTTTTCAAATAAATCAGAATAATTTAGCATGTTTCATGCGTTTGTCCAAAAAGTGATGGTATAGCCCATTGGGCTATTCTATTACTTTTTGGGCAAACTCACCATACCAGCTAAATTATTTAAAAAACTATTTATGGAAATAGTCGAAAACTACAATTTTTTTTTCAAAGAAGCTTCTTTAAACGATAACTTTCAACGAATGTTTGGAAAAAATGTACCTACCCACTATTGTTTTATTTACAGCGGATGTATTTTACATTGAACTCTACTGATGAATAATCCTAATCTAATGCAGATAGCGACAGTTAGAATAGGAGGTAAAAAATGTACCCAAATCATCATCAGCCCCTTGACGCCCACTACAGGACATAGGCCTCCCTAATGGTTTTCACAACCATGAGGGGTTTTGCCATAATTGCCACGCTTGGCAGGCGGGTTAGCGATCACAGTATGCGGTTGGAATGTCAGGAAGACGTTGCTGCCAGTCTCCTGGTAATTTATTTCCTTAGTCGCATTCTACGACATCTACGGGAGGAAATGGAGTGACGCTATTCTTAATCCGTATCCAAATAATTTGTTATTATAAAAATGTTTTGAACCGCTGAAAGTTTCTTTACATTATTTATCTGGTTTTGATGCCCTTACTTTAGGTACATCGGTCGTTCATTTCACCTAAAATAAAAAGATCGATGGATATTTGTAGGTTTAAAGTCCTTTTGACTGTCTTCCCATTCACATCACTTTGCTACTTTACGATACGATACTTTACCTTCTTGCGATATTATTTAACCCCTTTAAATACATAAATAGGTTTTCACCGAAAGTTCACGAAAAACTAATTATAATTCTACATGGCTTGCGAATAAATCGCAAAAAATCGATCGTATTCATATCTATAGACAGCTGGTCAACTTTTTTTGCAGTGCAGTTAACGTAACTGGTTAGAGTGCAAGTATGTAAAGGTTGATTTGACGACTGTACTAATTTGAAATGTATGCTGGATAATTTTAGTTGTGTTGCTTCGATGAATTGTTTTATGATGATGCGTGCATTGGCACTTATTGAGTTGAAACGTAGCACCGAATAAAGGAGATTCGCAAACATCGGAAAAATTGAAATTTCGAATAAACAAACTGTCGTTCATTATAGATGAAATGTAATTCGGTGAAACGTGTTTTGGAGTGGTCTGTCATTGTATTCCTTCACAGTCTGATACTTCACTACATGCAACTTCACTCCATAATTATTATCTTATACGCTATAGTCCGCACAGATCTTTTTGGCGGTAACGTGAACATAGTCACAGATCGTTTGCACATCGCTTACTGTCATTATTGACTTAAGTGTATTGACGTATTGTGATGCGTAGTAAATTACTATTAGTCAATTACTAAAGTAGTACGTAATTCACGTTACCGCCAAAAAGATTTGTGCGGACTATACGCCACTAGGAACGGTTAAACTTTGGGAGGTTCGAAAAGGAATTACGGAAGAAAGAAACCGAATGAAGAATATCTCAAAATTAATTTATTTTTAAATAAATATTAACATAATCTCTACAATAGTCTTTTACCTTTTAATCTTTTTTTGGATACGGTATTATTAAACAGTGACGGTCTTATTTTATAAAAACTCGATTCCTTAAAACACTTCAAAAACGCTGATTAAAATAGTCTGTGGTGGACATTTTACAAGGAAAAGGTGTAGCCACAGATTAAATAAAAGGAGTTTTAGATTGGTTTTAGAGGAATTGTGTTTTTATAATAAGGCCGTTAATTTTCAAAACAAGATTATGCATAGAGAGTGGCAAACGACAGCGTGACCTGGGATTTTCTTTAAAGTGACACCACTAAATGACTGTCAGTGCTGTCGTACTACTGTTATCATTTTGACTTTATAATTTCGATAACATAAGATAAGAATATTCTTTATTCTACCAGGAAAAAACACGAACATAAAATGTTTACAAAAATGCAGTACAATTGGCGGCCTTATTGCTTATAGCAATTCGATACTTGTTGGCTGAATATTCATATTTATTGCGTAAATAATATTGTGCTGTTTAAGAGTGTAAGAGACGATATAATGAGATATTGTTGTAATAATTTCAATTGTGTGTGCATAGAGCATAAGTAATGCACAGAATTTTTAGTTAATTTCAGATTTGTGCAGAAACGAACTTAACACCTGATAGTACTGTCAGTTTATTAATATGCGACCTTTTATGCTCGTAGATAACAAGATAAATATTGGATTTTCGTTTACTGAGGTTAGTGTCTCAACATTTTTTGGTTACGTTGTATCTAGGTATAGACGAGAATCTCTTAGTTACCTATTTATAGTCAACTTGTACGATTTGTAAGCTGACGATTCTCCAATCTGAATAAATAAATAAAATAAATAAATAAATTGACAAAAAGACAGACGGGGCCGAAAAAAAGGGCAAGGAGCAGTCTAGGAAAAAACGTCTTTACCACTGCCAGAATAAGATAAACGGAACTTGCGAGTTTAAATTTTGCGTACGCAATACAAAAATAAAGTCATCATAAATAACTATTAAATCTTTTTTTTTTTCCTAGTATACATGATGATACCATTATGAATATATTTTTTAATTTCTTGCCAATTTCTCATGTCAGGCTTTCGTTCGCCAGACTCTACCTAAACTATGTATGTATTTACATAAAATACCAATTTTACAGGTATTTAAACCTACGACATGATACATAATTTTATGATATGTATGTTAAATATATTACATGGATTACATTAATTTGGGATTTCTAAATTAATAAGTTTTTTCTATAACCTATTTAAGTAATTATTCTTTTTCCAGAGGCAACTTAAAATAAACTTCTCAACGTATTTCATAGATAAATAATAATATCGTAATTATAAGAACTTACTATGATTTCAAAGAACAATTCTTTATAGTTTTAAACTATCACAGAACGCTCTGAGCTTTACAATAACACACGACGGCTGGCAGCTATCTGCGCGAACAATTAGAAGACAAACATTTTCTTTAGAAATTACTAAATACAAATTTTTAAGGGAATTCATAAAGTTAACTGGCGACGCCAATGAAAAATCATATTATCTTCTTTTACAGATATTTTTTGCACAAAGGTTTTCTTATTAATGTAACAATAGCGACTAAGACTTAAATGCTATCTAGTCCCAGGGCCTAGATTCTGTTAATGCATTGTAGTAACATGACAACTGCATGAATATGGCGGTTTTCATTTCATGGCTGCTTTAAGTCTACGCGGGCACACCCATCAAACCTTCTAGGCGTCAATGGTACGAAAAAACACGTCACGTGACCCGACAGTGTACCTGTCATTATACTACAATGCACTAACAGAATCGAGGCCCTGGTCCCCGATCCTAGGTTCCCGGTCGTAGGTCCTAAAAATCACTATTTACATGACTGAGAGAATTGAAAGACACTTTTGCAAAAAGGATCTGTAAACATATGATTTTTTTTTCATTGTATGCGCCAATGAACCTTATGGAGCCCTTTAATCAAAAAGGTTCGGTTTTCTAACAGACGACGCCGTTCGTTTTAAATAGGTAGTAATGCAAATAACAACACTAATTCTAAAATAGAAGGCTAATTTCAAACATTTTTAGTGATAATAATTTTTATTAAAAGATCCGGAAAGTATTCCGGAGTAGGTACTAAAAATTTAATATGCTTTATTATTTACATGGCAGACAATTTCAGATATTATGCAAATAATATTCTAAAGCCGACTTGCACCACTTCTTAATTTTAGTATTTATTTTATTTACAAAAAGATTGCAACATAACATTAATTACACTATAGGGTTACAACATTATAACTGAGCACTGACTTAAGTCGCCATTTGAATGGACTACTGTATGAAGAATTTTAGTTAAATGCTGTTTAAGCCACATTTAAGAAAGTGGTACAAGTCTGCCTTATTTGTAATTAGTTGATTGATTATCAACTCACCAAGACAGTAAAACGCCTTCGATAGGGGCGTCAAATACAATTCACATCAATGCCTGTCAAATGTTTGATAAATCATATCATTAAGAGGCATTCGAGACGATCAAGCCTTCCTTCAAGCACGAAGAGTTGACGTAACACTTTCAGACAGGCTTTAAGTCTTCAAACTTCATATTCCACAACATGTTAATTAACCTTAAAGTTTCATTATTTATTAAGGCCGACTTGCACCACTTATTAAATGTCACTTAAGTCGCAATTTAAATCGAATTTTGTATGAAGAATTTTAGTTAAGCCACAATTAAGAAAGTGGTGCAAGTCCGCCTAAATCTTTAACATCAACAAAACAAAAACCAACGTTGAAGTGCTACTAAACTATTACTGAATACAATAACTACTATCTACAATGCAATTTCATAAATTACATGACTGGATTTACATACCAAAGGAACTCCAAGAAAAAACTTTGTATTTACACAAATCAATGCTTCGACATAAGTTTTATTTTACAATAAAGCTCTACCAGTGTTACTGGCGACGTAACAATCACACGAAAAAAAAGTTTTCACAACACATTTCCACATTAATTTATTTTGAATTTAAATTTGGAATAGGAAACGCTCGATGATTATAGAATTCTGCTGCCAAATGCGCGAAGATTACAACACCCAGCAGGATTACGCTGTTGTCTAGATGAGTGCCTGCGTCGGTGAGACCACACTCTTGTCCTCTGTATTCCAGACAGAAGTTCTGTGGATAAAACATAAACGAATTAGTTTTGTGTGTCAGTCAGTGCTGTGGGAAACCCGAGTGCGGCCGTTTTTCCACCGCACGAACACAGACATAGCTCGTGTTGTATTCTGCCTTTTTAATAAACTCACGCTTGTATTCCGTAGGGATAAGCAGAGACCAGAGTTGGCCCTACAGTATAAGAATCTAAGAATTGTCCCTTCTCACGATCCTGAAAAACTTCTTACGAGTACATTAAGTATACCATTTCTACCCTTTTCCCTTCTACGGTGAAGTCTATTAATTTAAAAGTTTTAGGGATGGGTAACAGCGATTTATAAATTCGAAGTTAAAAGTAACTGATAGTAATTGACTACATGAAATTCAAACAAGATACAAGATATTTATTTGCGTCAAATATAGCAAAGTGTTGTTTGAAGATAAGTTTCTTTTTACTTTATTTACCATTAAAAGAACCTTGACACCAAGATTCATAAAATTCTGACTCTGATGATAAAAAGAGTAGGAACCATTTATAGGTTCCTATACCAAGCGCTGGACCATGACCATGTTGGTTTCATCCCGTAAGATATTCGTAAATAAAAAAAAACAATGCACATGCAACAAAAGGATGGTTTCCTCCTTATTTCCAGAGTAATGGGCTTAGAAACACAGATAAATTAAACTGCCTCTGAGGAGTGTTCTAGAGGAATCGTGTTTTTTATGAACAAGGCCGTTGATCTTAAGCGAGCAGGTTTTTAATTACAACCCATCGTCGATAAGCATTTTTTATTTTATATATTAAATAAATAATTATGTGAGATATTAGGTACGAAAATCTATAAGAAATCGTAATCGTAATATATGTACTAGCAAATGTTTACTTAGTCAGTTTGGTTACGTTTTAGTAACGTCAAACAAAGTGTGATACGCTCCATGATAGAAGAAAAAAAATTTAATGAAAAAATACGCCAAGACGCAATTGTACTGTGTATCTTTGCAAATTTTGATGTCATGTGCTCTGGTGTACAATAAAAAATGAAAACGAAAAAGATATTTATTTGTTCCAAAAACAATTACATAAAAAAGGATAAAGCACTAGTTCTCACACTAGGATTTCCTGTGTTGTAGAAAACTGGAAACTAGCCGCTTAATGGATGATTATAATAGCATTAATCGTTATGAGAACAAAAAATTAAATGTATGTAAAATTAAACAGAAATTATTAATATTCATTTAGATCACTAATAATAATTATGCATGTATGTGTGAGTACGCATGTGTGAGTTTGTGTTTTGGAAGGTATAAGTGCTTGTGTGTGCGTGTGCTTGTGCGTGTGCGTGCGCGTATGCGTGCTAGCGTGCGTGCGTGCGTGCGCACGTGTGTGCGTGCGTGCGTGCGCACGTGTGTGCGTGCGTGCGTGCGTGTGTGCGTGTGTGTGCACTGCTCAGCAGCCCTACGATCGGATATTCTTATGTTGCCATATTATTCAGCACCTCTTTTGAAACCTTTTTTGAAGTTAGTTAAAAATTGTATAATCGCTGCATCTGCGCTCGCCCTTGTAGTTTCATATTAAATACGGCAGCATAATTATTATAAATCAAACAACAAAACCGCCTCTCTAGGGAGACAATGGTGCTGTACATTTACGGGTCAGCGAATATTCCTATTAATTAAATGACAAATAATAGGTGGACATTATCGCGGCATGCCGCTAGCATACTGGAGCATAATTTAATGAAAGTTCACAGTATATTCGCATGGCACATGAATTGAATTAAAATATCCGCGCACACTCCCGCGGCCCGCCGCATATTCAAATTTAATGATAATTATTTAACACTTTATTTGAAATCCAAAAGAAATCGTGTGGCCAAAATGTACATGCGCTTATACAAATACAGTATTTTATGTTTTATTTGTGAAATATGGGTTGGTATAATACCTACAGGGCCCCATTTGATGGAACTACTATTCATTGTTTACTATGATAATTCGATGCACATTTCATAGCCGTTTAACCCATAGATAACAAGTAGGAAGATTATTACGCAACACACATAGAATTCGCAGACTATTTTTTTTCTTGAGGGCTGAATCAAAAACCATTTCGAGATTAACATCTAAGTAACCATATTTTCTATGTTTAAGATAAATATTAAGGAAGATGAGCGTTATTTTTGCCAAAAAACAATAACCTTCATTTGACCTTCTGATGACGTCACATTTTAAAATAAACATAACATATGGCAACACTACGTTACTTAAAAAAAAGACTTGCTGTCATAACTGTCATATGCATATCATTTCCTTGTCTGTGAAAAAAACGTCTGTGATAGCAAATGACAGAAACAAAGTGTGACAGTTTGCGCGACGTTTCGGCGTGTGCACTCGAAAAATATGACGTCACGCTTTCAAATATTTTAAATAAATAATTTATAATAATAAACTTAACAAATCGCTGAAAAAATGAAATTAGTCTCTAGAAATTACTTCTGCTTTAAGAAAAAAATATAAAATAAGATCAAAATAAAAAATATACTGCCCGAATTGTTCTGATAATGACCATCAAGTCTCGCTGTTTTTTCCGAGCTTTTCCCGAACTTCAGAGACAAATTTTTTAATGATTTAATTAGATTATGTATAGTTTTCATTTTCATATTGTTCCCTGTGTTGTGTAAGACGATGTTACTTGCCAAATTTCATAGTTCTAGGTCAACGACGAAATGTACCCTATAAATTTTGATTCGCTTGAGAGTGTCAAAACATACTTTTTTGCGGTATAAACTGCGGGCGTAACTATTTTTTAACCGACTTCAAAAAAGGAGGAGGTTATCAATTCGACGCGAATATATATTTTTTATTTTTTTATTTGGCTATGTTCCTCCATAACTCCGTCAAATCTTAACCGATTTCGACAATTCTTTATTTGTTCGCACAGGTATAACATCCCATTGGTCCTATTTTAATTTGGTGAAGATCTGACAGAGACTTTCAAAGATGGAGAACGGAACTCTTCAATGGACAGCAGTAAATAAGCCCTATTGGGGCCAATCCTTTAGTAATATCCGTATGTTTCATAAAATGAAAGAAGACTTTCGGAGATGGAAATTTAGAACATCAAATTTTAAAGCAACGAATTAAGTAGGGTAAATTATGGTTATAAAGGACTTATTTATTTTTCTCCCGCTCCCCCGCTAAAAATTGAAAAATAAAAAAAATAAAATAAAATAAAAACCGACTTCGAAACACTAATATTTAAATTATTTCTAATTATTTAGAAATTATTTAAATTATTTCTAACTTTTTAGTGCTGTAGTGTTTCAAAGTCGGTTTTTATTTTTTATTTAAAAATTTTTATGTTAACTTAGAACAACTTCAAGGGACTGTAGACCTGAGTATATGGTTTGAATTTCAACTCAATACCTCCACGCGTTCCCGAGACAAGGGGGTCTTGTGAGACAGACGGACGGATAACAAAGTGATCCTATAAGGGTTCCGTTTTTCATATTGAGGTACGGAATCCTAAAAACAATTGATTTAACCGACACCATAATTTTTCGCTTAGATATTGTATGTTTATGCTTAAATGAAGTAATTTTGGGTCACAAAAGACAAATTATTATGACGTGCCATTTGGTTAGAATGTTCCCTTAAAATTTGTCGAACGAATTCGAAGTCACCCTATACTCGTAGCATAGTAGTGAAATTACCTTTATGATGTTAGAGGCCATCCTCTTAAGGAAGGCGCTGGTAAATAGCGCCGCTTCATCCCCGCACGTCCTCTGGACAGTCTGCTCTGAACACACCAGGTACTCTTGAAATGAACTGAAAGAACAACATAACTAAGGATTCAAGAACTTCAAATCAATAGTATCATCTGCTATGGGGCAAGATTGGTGATATAAGGTCATACATTCCCTTTGAGAGAAGGCCCAGAACGTTGTTTGAAAGACAGAGCAAAATGAACGTGCCTGGCAATAGCTGTCGAATGCGTTAGTTTGTTTTTTTTTTTTTTAAACGCACTTTTCAAAAATATGTCATTTAGAACCATTAGTAGCCATCCAGAGCGGTGCGTGTGTGCCACGGGTCACGGGTTGTTGTTCTGTTAGACGGAAAGGCGGTACTAATTGTTAGCGCCTTTTTTTAAACAAGTGTTCTTAACAATAATTTTTTTTTTACTTAAAAGTAATATCTAATTAGATGCCATTTAAAATTACTAATTCTATAACCGCGGCTTTCAAAACCACCCAAAAATGAGCGTGTAGTGTGTATAAAATACTTTTATCAGAACAATGAAATACTACAGTGTAACCAAGCAATTGGTTTTGTGGTACCTTGTAACAAACGTGTAACACGTTCTTTTATATTAACAAAGAGCTGTGGTAGCGGAGCGGTAGAACGCCGGCTTCTCTTTCGGGAGGTCGTGGGTTCGAATCCCGGCATGTACCAATGACTTTGTTTTCTAAGTTACGTACATTTGTGAAGTTATAGTAGCAATACCACTCGCTAACGGTGAAGGAAAACATCGTGAGGAAACCCTAGCGTCTGAGGTATTTACATACCTCAGCACTTGCTACGTACAATGGCCCAACTATGAGGCTAAGTGCGGAAAATCTCCAGTCGAACTAGAACTTATATTAACAAATATGTATATACATACGTCACTACAAAAAAGTGTGTCTGTTCGTGCAATAAACGACGCTACTGCGTAAATAAATTTCATACGCATCAAAGTTCAATCAGAAGACAATGCCACTATGTGTCTATCAATGAATTGTGAATATTGTCATTTTGCGGCGTAGGCAGCCACTTTTAGGCAGACAGGCAGTCAGTCATGTCGGTTAAAATAAAATGTCCTCTTTCATTGTCGACTAGGTTTGTTTTGTCTGTTATTGTCTGTTGCGAGTTTTTACAAATTTTCGCGTTTGTGTTTTGCAGTTGCGTCCGGAAATCGTGTTGTTTTTGTTTATCTGGCGGGTGGCCATGCGACAGGCGGGGCAGCGGCCAGTCGCGTGTAAATTCCACGATACCACCATAATAATAATGAAAATGTTGGTCGTTCTTTTAAAAACCTGCCCACGCGACCGCGGTGGTTGTAAAAATATTTACGCGATGAAAAAATTGGAAGCTACGGTCCCCATGACATGACAACGCACTTCATTTTAGTGCTCTCCAGCTAAACTCTGCAAAAGTCCGGGCTCAATTGATGGTTTTGGTAAACTATAAAGTCCGGACGAAATTGAATAGGTTTATGGTTTTTGCGATTAAAAGTATAAAATTAAATTTGTATACAGGCTTTTTTATACCACACCATCACTATAACTTTTTAGTGAATTACCTAGTTTTTACCATAGTTATCCTTCGTTACTAGCTGTAGAAAATAAGACCGCCTTATTTTTATTCCTAAGCTTAATAAAAACTGCGACAAACAGGAAAGATCGTTTGCCGTACATGCCGACCTATACCGGTGAAATAAAAATTGCGCAACACAAATTTTAGTGGAAGGCTGGATAGACAGTTTTTTCAATTATTTGTATAGAACGGACGGGTGCGCGTTGTACCCCGTTGCACTTAATTTCCACATACAGGGTGTGGCGTAAATAATGGGAAACCGTTTCTTCAGACCCGAACTATTATACTATACTTATCTTATCTTGGCTCGTCTCATTTCATCTTATCAATATTATTTATTTTATTATTTTTCGTACTATTTATCTCGTTCGACGCATCATTCACAATTTTGAACTTTTCGTTTATCGTCTGTGAAAGTGGTCAAATTATCGATACTGAAGAAACGGTTTTCAGGTTATCCATTCTCTACGGTACACTTAAGCCTTTAAACAAAACTGGCCAAGTGCGTGTCGGGCCACGCGCAGTGTAGTGTGTATTTCCGTAGAAGGAGGGGTTTTTACCTGCTTTACAGAACGAACAACTTTATCAAAGCAAAAGTAATTTTCAATAGAATTTGTACGAAGTTTTCCTTTAATAAGTTGGTCGCCTATTACTCGTTAACTTGTAAAGCCTACTTAGACGTGATAGTTTTCCTATTAAGTTCATTATATGTGCTACTGCCCTGAATTTTTCCACGTTTCTAAAATTAACCGTTTAGCCGGGAGAGGGCGGGGGAGGGGGGTACGCCCTACTCGAAAATTTGCGCTTTAAAGCTTAAAGATTTCGCAAGCGGATCCCTACATCCAAAAAATGGTTTTCCTACATTCACAATATTCTAAAATAATCAATCCAACGATACTTCACACTATGTTGTAGGCGAGAACAAAATCCATCCCTAAATTAGGTGTAGGGGAGGTATGCTAAAAAATATTTTTTAAATATTTTATCCTACCGTTTTGTCGGCATGATTAATATGTTTATCTATGCCAAATTTCAGCTTTCTAGTACTTGTGGTCTTTGCGGACGGCCGGACATGGCGAAAAGATGGTAAGGTTCCTTGTTGACTACGGAACCCTAAAAAGAGATCAGTCAACTGAATCTCTATGTTCAAAAAAGTGTCATCTAGGATAAGTTAAAAGGCATATCTGTGGAGAGGTTGTACCGAATCTAATAATTGCGAATTACAAGTAGATCCGCTGATACTAGATAATCTTGACTTCTTTAACTCATTCGGTTCAAAGCTTGAGGGTAAAACTTAGCGCTGATTTGTTCAATTGTTAGAATAAATTATATTCGTAGAATTTAATATTAAGTTAGTTTGTAAGCTGTCATTTGTACCATAATTAAGTACTACTTAGAAACTTTCTATAGGTGGAGGTAAATCCAAGCAATTGATTTAATTTTGGGTGTTTATTATAACAAACGTATGTTCTTTTATATTAATAAATACAATACAAATACAATTGTCATTGTGTTTTTTTATTTTATTTATATTACTCTTTGCTACGTGCTATTAGTCTTCCTAATATTATTTTTTTTAAAACTACAGTTGATCACGAAATAGTATAAACATCTTACTAATGTCTTAATAATATTACCAATCATCTTATAAAGGTAAACTCAAATATCTTATTCTACCAGCGGGCAAAAACCACAAAAGGTTTATCTGCCGCTGTTATCGCTCGGTTAGGTAATATACATTAAATTTATAATGTAATAAATTTATAATGTAATAGTAACCGTTCCACTGCTTGGCTATTGATTGCCTGTTACTTAAAGCCGGCAGGAGCGCAGCCTAAGTACTTTCCTTTGCCACGATAAAACTCCGGGATATCTTAATCGTAATTTAATGATGCGAAAATGAGAGGGATAATCGGGGAAAGCCCGATTCATTAGTCCTTGTAATAACAACGACACAAGTGACCTTTGTGGTCCTTTTTTACAAGGAAATCTTCAGATTATGAACTGTAAAAGAATTTAAAGGAAAAATACATTGTTCCACTCTGAACAATGCGTGTTCGCTTCATTCTATGACATCTTTGACGCACGTTACTGTTGACATTAAAATGTATGTACCGCTCTCTTGCTTTATTATTTTGTTTGCGAACTCTAGAAATAAAATGATAGACCAATATTATTACTCGTATTCACTCGGTAATGTTAAATACTGTGCTGGGGAAACTCCATAATACCGCCTAGAACATCGTCTTTACTTAGATTATAATAGCAGCCATCTAATATTTAATATTCAGACGATCAGCGGATCTTCTTGAATTCAAAATTTTAGCCCTTCAGACTCTTGTTAATTCATTCAGAGTGTAGATCTGTGGACTGTCTCACAAAGCTGACCGTTTCTAGTAGTGGTCAGATCTCGGACCCCTACTGTGCATTTATTTCCGAAAATCGAACGTAAACATTATGGTTCGATTTTCGGAAAACAAACATATTGGTAATATTCTGGCAGAAATAGGGGCACCATGTATCGCGGTACTTTTTGCACCTGCTCAGAGTGGCCAATAGAAAAGATTGGGTTGATCATAGGACAACAGACACACAAGGCTCCCCGACAGTCAGTGTCTACTTGCTACGTGCGGTGGTAGCCTAGTGGGTAGAACATTGGACTTGGAAGCGGGAGTCTTAGGTTTGATTCCTAGTGCGGGCATGTACCTATGAATTCGTTTTCTAAGTTATGTACATTTGTGAAGTTATAGTAGCAATACCGCTCGTTAACTGTGAAGGCAAACATCGTGAGGAAACCTGAGTGTCTGAGCTATTCATATACCTCGGCGCTTGAAATCGCCAATCCGCGGTGGGCACGCGTGGTGATTAAGCCCATACACTCTCCCTGAGAAAAGACCCGTGCCCTACAGTGGGACGTATATGAACTTACAGTGACCAAAAGAGAAAAGTAGGCTAACCACAGGACATCAGACACACACTGCTCCCCGTAATCGTGTCTACTCGTTTGCATTACGTACGTACAGTATGTGACAGTTTGTCATTAAGTTTCTACAAACGTTTCATAAAATCTCAGTCAGAGGATCAAAGAGAGAAAGCAGTGCCTCGTCAAAAGTAGGCCCCCAAACGGGCACTTCAAACAAGCAATTAGAGTTCAAACAAGTTGGTTGAGGGTGGGCAGCGAGAATATTTTACTAACGAGGACTATTCAATATTCACAGCCTCAGCCCTTGCCTCCGACAAACAGGATAAGACCGACCGAACTAGAGCGAATGTCAGAAAACAGAAATTTATTTCAACGTGAAGAATTTACACTCTGTTTGTTTGTCAATGTTCTATGTCAGCTACCTTCAGCCCGGGTAGTACGATGGCGCTAGTCACGTGTTGTCAGAATTTGACAGTTCATCATCAACCCATTATGTCCCCACCGAGGGGCACGGGTCTCTTCCCTGAGGAAGGTATAGGCCATACTCCACCACGGGGGCCAAGTCCGAATTGGTGGAGGCTTGTAGACTAGTGGCTCGTCTACTGTCAGCAGTTTTCAAGCCGCCCTAAGGCCTCTGACTTGGCTTAACGAATGCCATCTATCGACGGCAGCCGGCACCAACAGCTTAACGTGCCTTGCGAAGCACGGAACCGCTCGGAAAAATGCCACTAGTGTTAGGCATAGACGGCGACCCATCCATGCACTGAACGCGCCCTGTGTTGCTTAACCTTCGTGATCGTTTAAGATCACTCAGGCAGCCGGGGCTACGAGCGATTCGACAGTTAATATACTGAAAAGTCGCGACTTTTGAAGTTAAAACGCGCGACTCGTGTCTTCGTGCTACACATGAAACTCCTCTCTGCGCCTCTATTGTGTAAGTCAATTCAATTAAAGGGGATTGGACCTCTGTGGCATATCCACCCGCCGCCATTTTGAATTTTTTCCAAAGTTGCCGCGCATGATGAACGGTAAATTTATGGATAGAGGATACTTATACGAACAAAAAAAATTCCAGTCATATGGTACCCTACAGTGTCAGGTTTCCGAGAAAATTGGAGGTAAAGATCGTCATATGAGATCAATGGCAATCATTAAGAATGCAGTAATTACGTGTGTATACGCATTTCATTGTATTCAAATAATAGTCTCCAGTTTGATTTAACTTTTTAATAGAAGGTAGCACAATCTAGTACCACAAAAAAACACTTTGCCTACTAAATCACATCAAATTGTAATTAACTTTATTTTGTCAAAGTAGCTAGTTCTAACCGCAATAGTTGGCTTGTTTTCCATCCCGATTGCCATTGATCTCATATGACGATCTTTAACCCCAAATTTCTCGGAAACGTGAAACTTTAGGGTACCATATGACTAGAAGTTTTTTTTTATAAGTATCCTCTATTCATATTTACCACTTTCATCGCGCGCGGAAAATTTGAAAAAAAATCAAAATGGCGGCGGGTGGATATGCCAGCTTCCACAGAAAAATGCACAAAACCCTTTAGGTGTAATAGCAACCAGCAGATGTCGACTATTTCTGCCAGGGTCACGGTTTGACACGACATGAGCATAAATAGGGAAGCAACCAAAACGAAGTAATATTATGTAAGTCTGCACTGGGTTGAGCGAAGCAAATTTTTACTTTTTTTAAGCTACTCCAGCAGCTATCAAATAACAAGATCCCACGAGAGCCGTCAACAAAGAAAGAAAGAAAGACATTTATTGTGTGTGAGACATACAGACTTACATAATGCTCAAATGTTTGACCAGGAACAGTAGAAAATTAACCCTGCAAGCCAAACACGAAAGAGCGATGCATCGATCTAGATAAATCTATACAACATCGCGGTATTCAGCTAGACCAATCGGCATAACACTCTTAAAAGCTAAATAACATTAAAAGAAATCGTTTATTAAAACAAAAACAAAATTTCCTAATATGGGTATAGGCATTATGTACTAAACAGAAATGATAATATTATAGTAATAGTGTCCCCACACTAGGCTGGATCTGTGATATTACATTAATGTTAAAAAAATAACGGTAAAACAATTACAAATTTTAGTTTCATAAATAGTAAAACAATAACAATTTGAGAACTATTGTGATTAACCTTATTTACTAAAGCACTGAACGGATACTAAAGGACTTATGACGAGAGAACTTCGAAAGAACCATTGTTACAGGGTATTAGCAACCTGTTAGCACTTCATATGGCTGCGGCGGGCACGTGTGGCAGATGACTAATACTAAGAAAGCATTAGACTGAGTTAAGGCCCTCTGCTTACAAAAGAGAATACCTATGCTAATAAAATGATACTTATTCGATATTAGTTAACGTATGAATCTACCTATTAGCAGCTGTTACTTTTTAGGGTTCCGTAGTCAACTAAGAACCCTTACAGTTTCGCCATGTCCGTCGGTCTGTCTGTCCGTCTGTCTGTCCGCGGCATATTTATTAGGCCGTGAATACGACAGAATAAAATTGCGAAAACAATGTTTCTAAGGGTTCCTCCCCAACATCTAAATTAGGGATGCATTTTTTTTCTCGCCTACACCATAGTGTGGGGTATCGTTGGATTGGTCGTTTAATTTAATATTGTGGGTGTAGAACCATTTTTCGATTTAGGGTTCTGTTTGCGAAATATTAAGCTTTAAAGCGCAATTTTTTGTCAGAGTAGGGCGTCCCCCTCTCCCGGTTGATTGTAGAAACGCGAAAAAGTTCAGTGCAGTAGCAAATAATATAATGAACTTATAAGGAAAACTATCACGGCTAAGTAGGCTCTACAAGTTAACGAGTATTAGGCGACCAGCTTATAAACGGAAAACTGCGTACAAATCCATTAAAGATTACTTTGATGAAGTTGTTAGCTCTGTAAGGCCTCTTTTTCTACGAAACCCTACTCTGCGCGTGACCCGACACGCGGTTAAACTTTTTTATAAAAAAGTACTCGCGTACCCCGAGGGTTCTGATTTACCGCACAGTATTCCGCACCGTATGTTGCTATACTAGCGCTCTTCCCAAAATCCACGCACCTCTGCATCGTTATGAATATTTTTTCTAAAGGAGCGTGAACGAAATCAAGGATTCAAAGTAACACCTTTTGACATTTTGGCAGAAATTTCGATTGAAAAATTTCTTGAAAAGATTTTTTCGGTATACCTACGGTACTAAATACTATCGTAGGTATAACGAAAAATTCTTCTCAAGGAATAACTAATCCTACGCTGTCTGTCGGTCTGTCCGTCTGTCTTACCTGTAAATATTTGTATCTCTTGAACCTTAGGGATACAGCTGGTAAAATATGCTCGCTTAATTTAAAATATGCTAATTTAATAAAATGCTCGTTTACGATCCTAACTGCACCATTCGCCACGTCTCTTGCCTCTCCTGACACTGGCGTTGACTGCTGATAAGTTTAGTGACAGTTTAATTTGCGGTAGTCAAATTGAAAGCCGCTGCCTTCAAGTTGGGACCATAATACTGCCAAGATTTCCACGTAGTCTCAGAAGTTCGCTTTACAATTTGGATGGAGTGAATTGTGGATATGACCCTGCTACAGAATTGAGACACAACATGACCCATTTTAATTTTGAACTAATTTAATGGTTACTTAGTCGGTCGGCAATTACGTTGAATATACCGGAAAACTGTTTTCCGGATGCAATGACAAAATGAGTTCTAGAGAATTATGAAAAAAATATCGATTTTATTGATTTAATGTTTAACTAAAATGTTATAAAATTATCGGTGTAGCTATATTCAAATGCAATGGACTAAATCAATAAATCGTTCTCTAATCTCTCACTCTTACAAGCAGATACTATATTTTACAAAGTTTGTACATAATAGTAGTGCACTTCGAGAAGTGAAAAAAGCGTCTAATGCCAATTCGCATCGCGCACATAAGCATCGGACTAATGTGCACGCGTCGCGAGTCGCGTATGTGTTGTACGTCAGTGTGTAAGGCTACAGCTGCTGTTACGTGTGGCGTGCCGTCTCGCTCGCACATTCTAAAATTTCTATTTTTGTATACAAAAACGTGCAGGTACAATTTTGATAAATGTTTGCCGAGGCTTTCTTGATAACGCTATTTATATTATTTACCTTAGGTTAATGGCCATGGGTGCTAAAAATCACTATGAATGTGATTTAGAGATTGATTTGACACTTTTTGCAAAAACGATCCGTAAAATTAAAAACTAGGTACATTATTTATTTACATATATTTAATTATCTATCAAGCCCTGAGACGACATTTATCAAAATAATATAATATTTTTTATACAATATTAAAAATGTAAGATTGTGCCAGTGAGATAGAATATCATACATAGCAGCAAGACTAAGACTTATAACGTGAGCTGTCACTTACCAACAGACTGTCCTCAGGTAGTCCTCGCGGCTGGCGGTGGTGTCATACTTGTCGTTCTTCTGATGGTTACTGATGGACGTGAGCGTCACTTCGTATTTCTGGCTGCACGTCTCGTACTCCGGCCTGATGTTGATGACGCAGTCCGCGTGACGCAGGTACTCGTCCTGTCGAGACATTATCATTTAAACGTCTTTTACTCGCATGTAGTGTCTGTATGTTGATAAAGGGAAAGAGATCTGTCGGGAGCGTTGCATGTGACAAACCCTGGGCCTCGATTCTGTTAGTGCATTGTAGTATAATGACAGGTACACTGTCGGGTCACGTGACGTGTTTTTTCATACCATTGACGCCTAGAAGGTTTGATGGGTGTGCCCGCGTAGACTTAAAGCAGCCATGAAATGAAAACCGCCATGTTCATGCAGTTGTCATGTTACTACAATGCATTAACAGAATCTAGGCCCTGGTCTCTGCCGCACAGGCGTGAGTTTATGATATTTTATGTACTGTGGCGAGCACAAACAAAAAATTAAAATTTATATTTCTAAACAAATAAATTTGCAAAGTTGAAACCAAGATTGTGCGCTCTAACTCCAGTATTCCTACGTCTAGTTATTCTGTACCCGCTCCGAAAAAAGTTATCGACACATGGGCAGACTGACAATAAAGTGATCCTATAATCCTTTTTAGGCAGCTCTTTTTTGGAGTGAAAACTTTTTTGGGGTGCAATTTTCTGAACAGTGAACGGAACTACACCGTCACGCGCGGGGTCGCTGATGCTGGATCTCATATACTCGGCTCCAGTTGGCTGATGACGCCGAATCGCTTGTGCTCCGCTCCGCTCGTCGCCCGGAGTTTTATTTTTTTTGGTATCTTTTTCTCCATTGCAACTCGACCCAA
The DNA here is from genome assembly GCA_963969515.1 of Yponomeuta evonymella. Classification (NCBI taxonomy): domain Eukaryota; kingdom Metazoa; phylum Arthropoda; class Insecta; order Lepidoptera; family Yponomeutidae; genus Yponomeuta; species Yponomeuta evonymella. The sequence continues at coordinate 7,467,314 of OZ018354.1, forward strand.
AGACAGCGCATAACATTGTACATTTAGATTCAACAAACATAATGTAAATAATTTACGTAGAAAAAAAATCTGTTGTTTATTATTTTTAAATCATTTAAGTTTTCACTTCTACCGTGTGAAACACACACCTTCTTTTCCTTTTGAATTACGGAGCCCTAAAAATTTGCTTTATATTTATTTAGTTACATAGTATCTGGTATATGTTCCATACTAAGTCACATAGCTGATGAGATGGAAAACATCGTGACCAAACCTGAGGTTGAACTGGCGCTTCCTGTAGGTTAAGTCGATTAAGCTAATAGAGTGATGTTGTCTTTCCTGTAAGTCGAAGCTGAGAGGATGGTGTTGGCAAGCCTGCTCCATCCCAGGCACTACAGCGTCTGAATGGTCACTTCACCTAGTGTAGGGAGGAGTTGCCACTAGACGCTATAGAAATTATCCAGAATATTGTGTAGGCGTAGAAAACCTGGCCCTAGAGTTTAATACACATATAGTTTTTCAATAGAATGATATTTTTTATAGAAGATATAGAAGCAAATAGATTTTATTTGCTTCTATTTGGTAGTCTACTAAATCAATAGCAGTTTGATGTCATTCCGCAAATACGCAAAAGGTACGCGCAAATTATAGACATTTTTCGCGAAGAAGCTCGAATCGCGCGAGGCGCCGAGCTAAGTTACATCGGCTATACCATTAGAATGGGATTGTTTCCTAGACTACCGTGTCAATGAAACGACCATTACCGTACTAATGAACAACGTACTAACGACTTTAATGAACAACTATGTATTTTAGAGACTCGCCCCTGTAGTTTCATCATGAGCTTTTTGACGCCCACTGCAGGACATTGGCCTCCCTCTTGGTTTTCCAAGCTTCCCGGTCTTGTGCCGCCCGCATCCAGCGACTCCCTGGCACCGTAACCAGGTCGTCAGACCATCTGGTGGGTGGCCTGCCTACGCTGCGTCGTCCAGTCCGCGGTCGCCAGGTCAGAACTTTTCCGGCCCGACGGCCATCAGTTCTCCGAGCTATGTGCCCCGCCCACTGCCACTTCAACTGAGCATTGTTCGAGCTGTTTAGTTTACGTACCTGGTATTTGCCTCTAGTGCAGAGCTCCTGAACCACGCCGGTGATGCCGGAGTAGATGCGACGGAACACCAGGCGCTCTTGCTTCTCCATGCAGATGTCTGTGTAGTTGTCTATGCATCTGATGCCGGCTTTCAGCTCTCTGTTGGGAAACAATTAAATTACCACGCCATATGCCTTAATTAAGGATGACACACACCAACGCGGTGGTGGTAGCGGTCCATACATTTACGGCAGTAGTATTTTGTATGGAGCGCCACCGCCACCGCGTTGGAGTGTTTTATCCTTTAGAAGCGGTGGTAGCGCAGCGGTAGAACGCCGGCGTCGCATTCGGGAGGTCGTGGGTTCCAATCCCGGCATGTACCAATGACTTTGTTTTCTAAGTTACGTACGTTTGTAGGTATAACGACTATGCAACAACACACTACTAATTACACAGAACAACAAAACAACAACACTAATTAATTACACAGAACACTACTTCCCTTATGAAGAATGAAATCAATAGACCTTAATTATAATGAAATTCTAATATATTTAATGTACAGAGCGTCTTTTCTTGTTATGTGTTATGGTTTGATTTGTACAATTTTTTATTTTTAACATTTAATTATTATTTATAAGTATCTATCATCGCCGTTCTCACACTCCGGCTGTAGCTGAAAATCAGTAAAATATCTGCTTAATTAAAGTGGATAGGTTCACAAATAAAAATGGGAGTACCACAGGGATAAATTTTGGGGCCGTTCCTTTTCCTTGTATACGTAAATGATTTGCCGTTTATGGTACAAAACATGTCCGAGATAGTATTATTTGCAGATGACACGTCACTTATTTTTAAAATTAAGAGACAAGAAAATAATCTTGACGATGCAAATGATTCTCTCTCGCGTGTGTTGGATTGGTTCACGGCAAATAATCTGCTTCTAAATTCCAAGAAGACAAAATGTATAAAGTTTACCTTACCAAACGTAAGATTAGTTGAAAACAACATTGTACTCGGAAAAGAAAAACTAGAATTTGTAGAAGATACCGTTTTTCTAGGTATCACAATCGATTCAAAATTGCAATGGGGTCCTCATATTGTAAAACTGGCACACAGGCTTAGTTCTGCAGCATATGCAGTCAAAAGAATTAGAGAGCTCACTGACGTTGCAACTGCTAGGCTTGTTTATTTTAGTTACTTCCATAGTATTATGTCCTACGGCATACTACTGTGGGGTCGGGCAGCAGACATTGAGACGATCTTCATCTTACAGAAGAGAGCCATCCGATTTATTTACAAGTTAGGTAGTAGGGATTTGCTAAGAGATTTCTTCAAAGAAACCAACATCTTAACAGTTGCATGTCAATACATTTATGAAAATATTATGTACGTTAGAAAAAATATCAAAGACTTCGAAAATGTTGGTGGCCACCATAATGTTAATACTAGAAAGAAACATAAATTGTCATTTCCACTATTTAGACTTGCAAAAGTTAACACATCCTTTATGGGGCACTGTATAAGGTTCTACAACAAAATTCCTCAAGATATATTAGAGTTACCTCCAACGCGATTTAAAAAATGTGTTAAGCACATTCTGTGCAAAAAGGCTTACTATAACATCAAGGATTATTTAGAAGACAAAGATGTTTGGCATTAAACAGTAGATTAATATTATTTAAAGGACGATTGTGACTAGTGTTCAACACATTCATGACTAATATTTTAAGTTGAAAACTCTGTTAATTAAGTTAAAACGTGTTTTGAAAAGAATAAATGTGGAGTTTCTTTGTTAGCTTCTTCTCCACATAATCCATTAATTGTGAAACTAACAACTTTGACGTTCATTAAGTAAACATTCTGTTTTTACAATGAATAAAAATATTTGAATTGAATTGAATTGAATTGGATATTTATAATGCTGAGGTACGGCCGTTTGAGCTTCGGTGGCACACCCATATATGGCCTAAAAGTGCCATATAACCTTATGTTTATACATATAAGTTAGTTTGTAAGATAAGTTTGTACTTGTACCTAAACTATTGTATGTCATCAACTTTTGTGTACTTATTGCTTTATGTGTGTGTGTCTCTAAGCACAAATAAATGATGTATCTATCTATCTATCTATCTATACCACTCGTTAAATTTGAAGAAAAATATCGTGAGGAAACCTGAGTGTCTGAGGTGGTCACATACCTCAGCGCTTGAAATTGCTGATCCGCGGTGAACACGTGTGGTAATTAAGCCCATCTCTCTCTCTCCCTCTCTCTGAGAGAAGACCTGTGCCCTGCAGTTGAACGTATATAGGCTACATAAAAAAATGCCTGAATCTCCGCACGAGGCCTATGCATAGCAGACTTCGAAACTGATTAATTCAAATTATTTTTTTTTTTTTAAATAAGTGATTTATATTTCTTCTTATAGCTATATAGCCGCTCTCGGAAATATATTTGGTTTATCTGAATCCGGCGATCGTTCTTTTTAGTGTTATAAGTTTTGTAGTAGGTACAAGAGAAAAAAAGCCTACGGACGGTTTGGCACACTAGACAGCGTCATTGCACATTTGCACACTCGCACACACTTTGTTACACTACATCACACTACACTTTACATACCAACTGTCAGGCATGCATTTTTTCTTCTTTTTTTTCTTTTGTCTTTAATTATTTTTTCACCTCACTAGCTCGTAAAAGCTCTGTTTATCATTCGAAATCTGCGTGGAAAATCGCACTTTATCCGCTAGCGTGGAAAGTGTTTTTAAAATTCGAATATTTTTATTCAATAAAGGTTTCGTACAATAAATTACATATATATAGAACCTCATTGGTTTCGTAATAGTTTATATTCTCTGCAGCCAGTCCATTGATGATTGAAATGCAAATACTTATTTCATGTCATGCGCCAGCCTCATTTAAAGAATCGCACTGGCCGGCAAGAAAATTTGATTTAAAAAAAAAACTTTAAAAAAATTTAACTTTCAATATTACCAATTGTAGTCATTTTACTTTTAATTTTTGAAATAAATAAACAGTAATTTAATATTTATTAAAACTGTTTTTCTTGCACCTAACATTTTCCTCACTTTAGTGAGGTGAAAAGTTGTGTGTTGCGCTCGGCAGCAAAGTTATTTAGCGTCTCGTACCTTTGAAACCCTCGCTACGCTCAGGATTCTATATTTGCTCAGGTTTCAATACAAGGTACTCGCGCCAAAAATTAACTTTGCAGCCTTGCATAACAAATAACTATTGTCTCTTTAATTTTCACAAACACGCGACTAACTCGCAACATGGTCTCGACAGAATATCAGCGTTGTGGTTAGATACCTCGGTGGCAGCTACAACATATGCTGAGTCGGGAACCATTTTAGGGGCTCAATACTTTAAACTAGTAATATTATTTATGTTCGAATTACGATTTTAAAATTTTCTTGTGGTAATCTATCTAATTTTAATTTTATGTTTTTGTTAAATTTGTCTTTTTTTATGTTTTTTGTTATCGTTTTGTTTATGTTTGTAGTATTGTGCCGTTAAATAAATAGTTTCTCTCTCTCTCTCTCTCATTGAAAATTTAACGCGCAATAATTTGCGATCACCCACCAATCCGTAGGTACGGTGTTCAGCGCATCAGCCTCCACAGGTGTTCATTTAAATAGGTACATTTGATAAATGTAGGGGCTGACCAGCTCTGCTGCCGACCGCACATCCGACTGTAACCTTTCCTCCCGTTTAAAATGGTCCCCAGCACGGGTTAGTGCAACAAAAAAAAAATATAATCATGTAGGTACAGCGATATCATTCCGATGTAAAAACTGCAAAGTGGGTTACTCGGGGCTGCAGGTGATGTAAATCGCTTCGGCCAGATGTCGCTGCCTGTACGTAATACAGAGAAGTTTGTAAGGAGGCTCGAAATTTCATCGATGCTTGCACTTGCCCATTAGCTCAGTTGGGAGAGCGCTGGCACGGTGAGCCAGAGGTCGCGGGTTCAAGTCCCGGCATGGGTGGAATTTTTAGCCTCTAAATAGGTTTTAGAATGTTATTTTTTTTAATCATTATTATTACTATTTTATTAATACAAGTGAGGCTGAGTTATTGCCGGCAGAAAAATAATATTATCTCTTATATATAAAAATGAATTGCTGTTCGTTAGTCTCACTAAAACTCGAGAACGGCTGGGCCGATTTGGCTAATTGTTGTTTTTATATATTTGTGGAAGTCCAGGGAAGGTTTAAACGGTGAGAAGAAAAAAAACGGTTGACGTCGGTGATACGAAGTTCACGGGGTCATCTAGTTAAGAATAAAAATTAAGTTTAGAAAAACAGAGTATTGGTATTAATTCAATGCAGTAATGCAATACAACTCAGTACATGGGGCCCAATAGCGCTAGATGATATTTTACTGGGTACGCTGCCTACATCAGCCATTGCGGAAGCACGCACACGCTAATTTCTCCAAGATCATTTGTGAACGTTTTTTTAAATATAAAAAAAATCGATAACATTAAAGAATGCACTACCCATCTTATTTATATTTAAATCCAAATATTTATATACATCATAAAAACAAACGGCCTTATTGATAAAAACAATATTCCTCTAAAAGTCTGTTTATTTAATCTGTGGCTACATGTTTTCCTTGTAAAATCTCCATCACAGACTATTTTAATCGGCGTTTTTGAAGTCTTTTAAAGAATTGAGTTTTTATAAATAACACCGAAAATATTTACTTACTAAACGTCAAAGTTGTTAGTTTCGCAAAAATATATTCGGTTATATATTTCAATGACTCTACCAGATTCTTAGTAAATATTTTTTTCCAATTCTCCGCTGTCTTTGTTCTCTTTTATTGGTATCAAAACGGACAGATTAGGACTGAGGCTTGTGTTTCAGGTTGTGAAGTTAGTGATAAGTCACTTGCCTGTCAAAAATATGTAATGTTCATCATGCTTGAAATGGACACCTATAGAGAGATAGATAGAGCATTCTTTGTTGTATGTACACCAGGAATTACATATGAGAAGTAAACAATAATATAGTACAGTACAATTGGCGGCCTTATTACTAAAAGTAATTTCTTCCAGACAACCATTGACGGAAAAAATTTGAGAAGCTAAATGACGGGTAGTCGGTGCAACTAAACAATACTAAGCAAGATATTTCTATATTTAATAAACATACGTAAACGGTACATAAATATGAAATAAATATAGAATGAACATACACAAATAAAAATTGTCATAATTATGAAGGGAGGAGACGAACGAAAAATATACCTACATACTACTAGAAAGAGATTTCACCAAAAATAAAAAAAATAAAAAAACACACTTTAACTAAGGCAAAATAATGATTTTGCACTCTGCTCTTAAATACTGACAGAGACGGTAAAAATTTTACGGCCAGAGGCAGATTGTTTAATTTATAACGTTCACTAAGTCACCGTTTCGATGATGAAGAAAAATAGGTATTATTATTCACTTCCAATAAATTACAGTGATTGCTTGTACACTGTACACCACTCTTATGTAAAGTCAGCGTAAGAAAACTGAGTAGACAATCTCAAAAAATATTGTTTTCAATGCTATGCAAAACAAACAAAATCCGGCGACTGAACGTCATTGCACTAGCAGAGTGTGATCAACACATGACATCTGGAGAAAGGCCAAATACTACTCAGTCGTAAACAACCGCACTAAATATACATCAAAGGTTGATGACTATAGGCAAACGTGGGCGTCAAAAACATACGAGCAACGTTACACTTCAGTCAATCATAGCGTATTTCTTATCCTGTTTTCTCACTAAAGACTGCCACATGGGCAGAAACTGCTTTAATTATCACAAAAAAATACAAAGATAACTGAACGTTTGCTGGAAGAAATCTCTTACAGAGATAAGCTCGCCTTTTTACATGCTATTTCTTATGTTATTTTGTTTCGTGTGCAATCTACTATTATTATAAGTGTTATGAAAGTTTGTGAAGATGTTTGGATGTTTGTTACTCAATCACGCAATAACGGCTGACCGGAATTACATGAAACTTGGCATATATACCTATAGACAAAGATAATAATATTTTATTGTTACCGTGATCTCTTTTGCCATGGTAACAAGAATCGTATAAACGGATTCTGTGGCGGTACGAAGTTCGCCGGGATAGCTAGTAAAGTGTAATTAATTAAGACACAGACATGACAAAGGCAAGATTGTGGCATTATCACCTCAATAGTATCTTGCCTATACAACCATGACCGTCCCATGGAAAACTGAAGAACGGTCTTGACCACAAGTAGATCGTGCCTTAAAATTAGATTGGAGTGACATTGCATTCATACTATGAAGGAAATAGAAAAACTCACAAAAAACTAGAAAAATAAACCATCAATATATTTTTTCCGGATTTAACAGGTTTCAAAAAGTACGAGTCACTCTAATCACAGAACACTCTGTTCTGTGACTCTAATAATAAAAATCTTGCTGAATTCTAACGTTTCGTAATAAGGATGCAGACACATGAAAACGTTATTTTACGACACACAAGTAACTTGAATATTGGATAAATGGTTCATACAATATGACTATAATGAGCTATGACGTCACAGTCTACGACCATAAAGCTCGATTTGTATTGATTATTTTTTATTATTTTATTTGATTTGATTTGTTTGTTTGTTTTGTACTACGTCACTAAGATTACCTTTTCGCCAGATTATATTGTGGAAAGTATTTGATGTAGAGAATTTTTTTTTATCACGATTATTGTTCACTGTTAACCTCTATGAGATTTTGTTTGCCAGTTCTCCGTTGAAACATACACATAAATGCTTTCAAAGCAGCAATCTCGAAATGCAGTTTCCAAAAGTCTGAATAGGTCTACCTTTAGGGAGACGAAGCCACTGAGAGGCGCAAATAGTTCAAATTGCTATTTACCGCAAACAAGAACACTAAATTAAGATGAGCTAACAGACTGCTATTTCGCTTTACAGAACTTCTGCCCAACAGAGGGCCTGTCGGAGGCTGCACGTATAATGCAGTTGATTTGCTATGGCCCAATTGTAGTAAAGTTCGAATTTTATTACTAAAAAAAACAAAATTAGTCCACAGCTGAATGATATTGTTGTGAAGAATTGAAGACAATACTATTTTATTAACAGTATTGGGAATAGTTCAAATTTATAAAATGATAGCCCAGTTAATAGGTAATTAAAATAAAAAAAAAACCGGCCAAATGCGTGTCGGGCCACGGTTTTTTATCTGCTTTACAGAAGTAACAACTTCATCGAAGTCATTTTCAATGGATTTTGTACGGAATTTTACTTTTATAAGTTGGTTGCCTATTACTCGTTAACTAGCCTACTTAGCCGGGACACTTTTACCCTGTATTTTTTCACATTTTTACAATCAACCGTTTAGCCAGGAGAGAGGGCGGGGGGGGGACGCCCTACTCGGACAAAAATATGCGCTTTAAAGCTTAATATTTCGCAAACGGAACCCTAAATAAAAAAATAGTCTTCCTACACCCACAATATTTTTCAACGACCAATCTAACGTTGCCCCACATGACGGGGTAGACGAGAAAAAAAGTCATCCCCCCTTTTCATTTTAGGGGAGGTACAGTAAAAAAAAATGTTTTCCATAATTTTATTCTTTAACTTTGTCGGCGTGATAAATATGTATACACATACCAAATTATAGCTTTCTACAGATGAGGATTTTTTTAAATTCAATTTATGTATATTTCTTTCAAATATTTGGTATTGGAGCTCTTTGATATGTTAAAAACTATTGTTAAACAGAAGTTGCGTTGTAAACATAAACTCTAATTGATGTGTCTCAGGAACTGCCAATACTGATAATAACCCAATAAGACAGAGTAAGATCACCATTTTGTATCATTAAAGTAGCGGTTGATTCTGAAGATGCCTTTGAAAATTGCGCCCAACTGTGCCAGACTGACGTATAGTCGACTCTTTAGCGAAAGTTAGGCCAGTTTCGAGAAGTTATCCCGCTCAGTTGGCAAATGAGTAAACTGCACTATATGAATACCTAGCCTACCAACTGGGAAATAAATTATGCAACGCCTTTTGTTATACAACAATTCAGTACAGCAGAGAACCTTAACTGTAGTAAATGTGTGTGTGTGTGTGTGTGTATAAAAGAGAGAGTGTGAGTGTGTAAGTGTGAGTGTGGGTGGGGGTGCGTGTGTGTTTTTGCGCTACCACTACTTTTTTACCCGAAAGCAAAAGCGGGTTAAGTTTTTCGCGCGCATATAGATTTACTACTAAAATGCGCAATTCTTGAAACACCCTAATTAGAGTTAGTGTTTTACAACATTTTTTTTTAACCATTGGCTACCATCGCCCCTTTATCCATTGCTGGTAGCGGCTTGACGAGTACAGCCCAAGATAGAAAGAAGAGGCGTACCTTGGGAGAGGCCTGTGTACATTAGTGGACTAATGTGATTGGAGCTACCAACGCTTTTCATCTTGCACGCAGCTTTTGTCGAGCTCTCTCTATAGTGAGCGTGGAGGAGATTCGGGGAACGTATTTGTTGCGCTACCTCTGCTTTTTAGCCGTTGCACTGCCAAGCGTTTTATCCGCTGCGCTGAAAAGCGGGTAGGTACCCAAAGTGTAAGGGACCCTATTACTAAGACTCCGCTGTCCGTCCGTCCGTCCGTCTGTCACCAGGCTGTATCTCATGAACCGTTATAGTTAGACAGTTGAAATTTTCACACATGATGTATTTCTGCTGTAACAACAAATACTAAAAACGGAATAAAATAAATATTTACTCCCATACAAAAAAACGTGATTTTTTTGCCGTTCTTTGCACGATATTAATAACGGCAACAGGTAGACGCTTGAAATATTCAAATGGTGTATAGATAATGGTACGGAACCCTTCGTGCACGAGTCCGATTCGCACTTGGTTTTTTACTGGTATTACTTATTTATTGTACATGCATTCCGTTGTAGTCAGTATTTATTAATGTATGGTTTTAATCCAACTCGTTCCGGCGTTTTCTGTTGTGCTACAATCGCTTTTCATTCGTCTCGCCGCCACATCACCACCGCGCGTTGCTATCTATTGCGCTACCTCCGCTTTTTATCAATGCGGTATTGACACGATCAACAATAAATTATTTCATATGCTCGATTAAAACAAAAATTACATAAAATCTCGGAAAATGTATCTCTTTTAGTCAATTACTAGTTATTGCAATTTTTAAATAGATTAAACATAAAAAGAGTGCTCTGACATGTGACGTCATAAGCCAGTATTTTCATACAAAATTCCGTTTTAAAAGTAACTCATTTGATATTTTGTCAAATACCCAATTGCACAGCCACCGCCTTTTTATCCGTTGCGCTAAAAGGCAGTGGCACTTTCATCGTACTTGTATCACTTATTTATCGCACTTTTGTTCTATTATGTATGGTGTGCAAGAAAGTGTTGTAGTCCAATCTAACTCCACTTTCTAACCGTTGCACTACTTACACGGCGGTGGTAGCCTAGTGGGTAGAACATTGGACTCGGAAGCGGGAGACTCAGGTTCGATTCCCAGTACGGACATGTAGCTTTGTTTTCTAAGTTATGTACATTTGTGAAGTTAGGTAGCAATACCACTCGCTAACGGTGAAGGAAAAACATCGTGAGGAAACCCGAGTGTCTGAGCTGTTTGCATACCTCAGCGCTTGAAATCGCCAATCCGCGGTGGGCACGCGTGGACCACGCGGCGTGGTGATTAAGTCCATACTCTCTCTCTGAGAGAAGGCCTGTGCCCTACAGTGGGCTGTACATAGGCTGCTTATGCTACTTACACGCAGCTTTTGTCGAGTTCCTCTCTAGTGAGCGCGAAGGAGATCTCGGGCGAGCTGAGCACCGGCAGCGCCATCGAGCACCGCTGCAGCAGGTCCTCCTGCTTGTTGCAAATCTCCTTCAGGGCACCTGCGGGGAAAATATGGAGATGATCATCGCTTCGCCAAAATATTCTTTCTTGCATACATGTATGAAATGTTATTTCTTATCTTTCTAAGTGAAAATTACCTTGAAAATAACTATCGACCACCATTGTAATATTCAAGGTCAGAAATTAGGAGGTCGTGTAATGTCCTTTTTTACCCAGCTAGTGAAAACCAATACAAAACGAAGGGTTATGATTGCAGCAGTCTATGAATATATGTGTGTAAGCATGTATGTATGTACGTATGTATTTATTATGTAAATGTCGCCGCTAACTGGTTGATAATCAGCATAAGGCTTCAAGAACTGAAAAGCTTTTCTTCAGTACCTATTGATAATTTGACCACTTCCGATTAGCAAAGGTTTAAAATGTTTAATTTATTTTTAAAGTACAATAACAACTTTAAAAAAAATGAGGGGACTTCCCCTACACTTAAATTAGGGTTGATTTTTTTTCGTCTATCCCATTGTCTGGGTATCAAGGGATTAGTCGTTTAAAAATTTGGGTGTAAGAAAACCATTTTTAGATTAGGAATCCGTTTGCGAAATATAAAGATTTAATGCGCAAATTTTTGTTAGAGTAGAGCGTCCCCTCCGCCTCTCCCGGCTAAGCAGCTATTTGTAAAAACGTGAAAAAAATCAGGGCAGTAGCATAATTATAATGAAGTTAAAAGGAAAACTATGAAGGCTAAGTAAGCTTTACAGTTAACCAGTTCCAGTCGACCAATTTTTAAAAAGAAAATTTTGTACAAATTACATTCCATCTGTCAGGACCGTGGCAAGTGGCAGTCCCTGGTCTTTGCCTACCCCTCTGGGATACAAGCGTGGGTTTATGTATGTATCTACGTCCATTTGAAAATTACTTTTATAAAATTGTTTGTTGTGTAAAGCAATCAACAAACCCCTCCTTCTACGGAACCCTACACTGCGCGAGGCCCGATACGCACTTGGCTGGTTTATCACGTATAATATATTATGCAATATCTATTGTGGGTATTACACGACATATTTTGGTAAAATCCGCAATGGATATCCTATATCTAGCTTAGACTTCAAGATTGCATCCATAAATAGACGATGGCGCGGCGGCGTTCTATTCATTCTTCAAATATCGTGACAGCACCGACGTCTCAAGGCTTCATCAGGCTTCAGGCCTCAAGTCTTTTTCTATAAGAAAACCTTATTAGACAAAAATTCTTACCTACCTAGTAATTTATTAGGTCCTCGTACGTGTGTAACAAAATCACTGTTTAACTTATCGGCATCCATACAGATTAAACAATCGAAATTTAAATCCATTGTGTTGGACAAATCGCCTAAATATGCTAAAATCGGCAGTGATAACGATCCAAGCCGTAAACAGTAAATGAGGAGACAAAACAGTTACTGAAGCAGAAGAACAAATCCATTCGTCCCGCAAAACTAATCCTAAAAGTTGTGAAGGAATGCAAATTTTCAACTTTTAACTTCTAAAGAACGTCGTGGCCTATTCGGCCCAACCTTCTATTTTTCATCATTATCATCATCAGCCATTTGACGCCCACTGCAGGACATAGGCCTCCTTCGTGGTTTTCATAACCATGAGCCATAATCGCCACGCTTGGCAGGTGGGTTGGCGATCGCAGTATGCGGTTGGAATCTCAGGAAGACGCTGCCCGTCTCCTGGTAATTGATTTCCTTAGTCGCCTTCTACGACATCCACGGAAGGAAATGGATCTATTTTAAAAATAGAAGGTGTGGCGCTGGCGCCGGTATCGTGCTTTTATTATCATAAAAATTTAATACATATAAAAGTATGTATTATTCTGTTTTTTTTTTCTTTCTCTCTTTCATATCACAGAGTATCCTAATATGGGACCAGAACAAGTAATTGTGTTTTTTGGATATTATAGATAGATAAAGAACACTTTATTTTACATAAAAAAGAAATTGCACAGATATTTCTTAACCTAAGAGTACAGAGGGCTGCCTATTATATTATTTTTATTTTTCATAAAACTTACAAATCTTTCTTACAGAGACTAAATTGATTAATCTTTTCCATTCTAAAATAAATTAATAATTGTTTCATTCCAATTATGTCTATGTGCAACCATGAAAGTTTAAAAAAGTCTATCCTTACAGGGAACCCTAATGCGATAGCAAATATTCCAATAGAAGATACTTAAAATAAAAAATATATATAGTTTGCTATAGGTGACAAACAAATGCTGTTATAAATAATTTGGTTTACCGAGAGTATTAAGAGATAAGTCATAAGCTCGGGCTACGGCAGTGCTTCTGTCACTATTTCGTAAGTATTAACGTGGTTTGTCTGGGGGCATAAATCAATTGAAATTATGCAGACCGTATGTTATGTTCAATCATAAATGAAATTTAAGCTTATGAATGTTTTGTTTCAATAAGATGTGCAGTTGCAGAAGAACTGCTGCATAAGAACTGCAATTGCATTTGAAATTGGAACAGAATTGTTAAGAATCGTTATAACAAGGCATTTCACAGTCTGCGATACAACCATCTTTAAACATGGAGTAGGCATCATTTCACCACGACTAGCAGAATGAATGTTGTTTTGTTACCGAGTACCGAGATTGGTAAGGTCTGATGTAAATTCAAGTTTGCCCTCCACTGCCTCCAGCGCTGAATACATCATAGGTTTGAGACGAAATCCGGTTATGAAATCTTTTTCATCTAACGTGACAAACGAAACGAAACTACGGTTTCCCGTATCCATCTGGGTCGGCGCATAACAAATCAATCTCTCTCATCATCGTCTTCGCAGGCCAGTGCCTTGTGCCTTGCTCTTCTGATATTTTAAATCACAACAGGAAAAATAATAGAAGCGTATCGGATTTTATTATTGTTTGTGCTACAGGTTTGTGTACAAAAAATATTATGTCAGTTTGACAGCTAAGTGACTGCTATATCTGGGTTCTTAAGTTGATCTGGAACAACTTAGAACCCGTTTGGTGAAATGCGTTTTGGAGCTGTAATCTCAGATAAGGCGGTAATCGAGATTACGGTGCATTGATCTAAGCCACCAACTTTGGAGAAATCGGCTCTAAAGATTTTACTGTACCCAGCATTGTTTCTAAAACTATCCCGAATTGTCGCAATTATCCACGTTTGACGGTTTTCAAAAACGTAATTTAATTTGTAGATAGAATATGTATTTTAAGCAAATCCCAAGCGATTACGAGTAAATTCAGGAGACAGCTAGTTATTAAGGTATAAATGATAGGGGGCTACAATAAAAAGAAGAAAAATATTCATTTATTTGAAGTACATAGTCAAACACATAAAATCGTCCAACAAAACGCAACATATTAGCTAAAATGTGTAAAAAACGTATCTGTCGGTACTTGATTAGTTTGCTTCGAGCATTGAATCTTCGAGTTATTTACTTTGTGATAAAAATAGTAGCAGCAGTAGATTTCCTATGACGCTTTACGTTTAGGAAAGTTACGTGTATTTGTCGTACACAACGAATAGCGTCATTCTACTCGTATCACCGTGCACCGGCCCCGTTGATCATAACGTCTGATTACCATGCCGGAGGTCGTGGGTTCGATTCCCACTGGGGCCGCCATACATTTGTACCAATGGCCTCCGTCTGGGCGTATTTTGTGATGTCCTTTCCTGGTTACTATAGCACAGGGTATCCTAGTTCGGGACTAGAACAAGTGATTGTGTTGTGTGGAAGTTATAAGTTATTTACTCGTATCAGCAATTTACCGCGAAACGAGAATTGGCAATGAAATATTTTTGATCATTTTATTAATGATCTCCTTCTTCTTTTGATGCCATCACCTATCGGAGGTTTATCACTGTGGCTAATTCGCCCCGTTATGTTGTGGCTCTGAAGAGTTCTACATTTCTCGCGTTAAGCCACTCTGCAAAATGTTGGAGCCGTGATATTTTTCTGCGGCAAAGTCTTCTTCGTCCCTGGTTTAGATAAAATATACATTGAATCAAAGATTTTTTATGTGTCTATATACGTCCCACTGCAGGGCACAGGCCTTCTCTCAGAGAGAGTATGGGCTCAATTGCCACGCGTGCCCATCGCGGATTGGCAAATTCATGCGCTGAGATATGCGTACACCTCAGACACTCTGGTTTCCTCATGATGTTTTCCTTCATCATTAGCGTTTCCTTCACTACATAGCGTAATAAAATGCAACTGTAAACCGTAACGCTAGGTAGTCAGCGAAACAGACATTTTAATCCAGTTCTACGAAAAGTTTACTTACAGTCCGATGGTGTATTCTTACTACGAATAGTAATAAGAATTCAGTATATTTTCAATTACAATTACAACCAAAAATGTAAAGGTTGATAGACTAAAACCACCACCTTAGACCTTAGAGTATAAAGTACTACGTATTTTTATGCTTTAGACAGCCATAAATTCTACGTCACTTCGTGGTAACGGGCATTTTGTTCGTCTCGGGCAAGTTATATGCGTGACGCACGAAAATAGACAAAACGTAACCTTGAACTAGTTCATATCAGCTTACATAAGCAGCCTGTAACCGTAACTTAGAAAACAAAGTCATAGGTACATGCCCGCACTGGGAATCGAACCTGGGTCTATCGCTTCAGAGTCCAATCAGCTTAGAGGCCATTTATTATCTCATTATAACGTGCCTGCGCAATCATGTTGTATTTTACATTGCACACGCGTCAAGTTTCACCTCCTCCTAAAAAAACAGATAAATATACTGCTTTGGTTACACAAATAATTATTATAGGAATCATGATATCTGTCTTGTTTGTTGGTCCTTTAAGCCGGACGAAAAATATATGCACGCACGAGCCACGTTCTCGTTCATGTTTTGATCCTTCGGTGCGGATAGCGTGGAGTTACGACACCAAGTCTATTCGCGAAAGTGACACGAGAAACTATAAAACGGTGGCGTCGCGGTTCACCACAACGCAAACTGAACCCTGTTTGTCACCGAACTGAGTTCGAAGCTCCTTTAAGGAACGAATGATGCATGGAAATTATGACAAGTTTACCACCGAGTTTAATAAGAGAGAGGTCTACTTGTCTATCTCCTACAACGATTTACCATGATTTACTTAGATTTGAATTGCAATTTATCAGCCAATGAGGTTAGTTATATTGGCGAACGATATTAATTGTTCCGAAGCTTGACGTGGAGAAAACATGTGAATCAAATAGGCAAGGTGCGGAATAAAAATATACTGCTAGCTCTGACGTACTTAAGTAATTTAGCGAGAGCCACACAAACAATCTCTGCGCATTTCTGCAAATAATATTGCCCTCCATCTGTATCGGAACGACCTCGAAACGAGTGTCGCCGACTCGTGGAGTCGCATGCGACCTGTCCAACAGGTAGTTATTTTTAACGGCGCCATTCTGAACCAAGCGGCAACAATTCACAGCATAAATTCCGTCCGTGCGTGGTAGGGAGCCGAGCCCACGAGACTGCGCCTTCTGATTGGCTCCCGATGATCGTACGATGTTCTTTGCACGTGTGCGTGCGCCGTATCCGCACGTCACACTTCGCCGTTCAATCGGCACGTAATTGAGCATTTGCCGTGTGAGCACAGCTGACAATATTAATACGGCTTGTGAAGACGAACACCTCTTGAGAATATTGTCCGAAGATTTAATCATAAGTAGGTAATTGAATATTAGTGTCTGGTTGCTGAAACGATTTGTTCACTGTTAGCATTCGGTCAGTTTTTGTATGAGACTGTTGCTGTAAATAAGTAAAGTGTAGATCCTCTGGTAGATGAAGCTGATTGAATTGTGGATGCCTTAGGAAAACAGCCTCGCCTTGACATTAGTGCGCCCTAGCAATTAATGTTGATGAGACAATAACCTACTTATTGTCAAAATGTACTGTGTAAAGAAATCTGAGATTTGTAGTGTGCGGTAAATAAACAACGGTGTTAATATAAAAAAACAATTCCCTTAAAACATTTCTCAGCGGCAATTAAAATTTTAAATAATCCGTGGTTACGTCTTTTCCTTTACCACATAGGTACTATATTTAAAATTTTAAACTGACTCTGAAGAGTGTTTCAAGTAAATAGGAGTGTTAGACATTATTCATCGAAAGTGAATTGAACTTGCTAATCGGTACCTATTTGAAACATCAGCGTTTCTATTTGGTATTTTTACTTGAAATTTTTTTATTTCATATGTGATCACAATATTTTTTTCTCGAGTTTGACTTTTGTAAGTCGATTTACTTATTGGTAACACCTATAAGGAGCGAAATATCTGCGGAGGCTCTATTCTATTACGATTACTTAGCATCAATAAATGTTGTATTTAGCTATAAATAAATCGTAACTGGTTTCAAGCTCACCCAGACGACGATAGACTTCATGGTGGCTAGCTAAACGCCAATGGCAAATAAAAATTCCAGCAAGAAAGCACTTTTCCAAAAATGTAAGTCTTATTTATAAAAAAGTCGATTCCACTAAAACACTTTTAAGACTGAGCTAAAGCCGGTTTATCAGAGGAATTCCTGTTATAGCCTACTCCATCTAAAAAACATGCGTCCGAGTGGTCCCTTGACCCATCTAGTGTAAGTGAAGGTGCCACTGGATGCTGCATAAATCATCTTATTACGTACTCGTAGATGCAAAAGCCAACGTTTTGCCTGTTATAAATGACTTAAAGTTTAGTTGAGGACCTCCATGGCGCAGCGGTAGCGCATCTGCCTACCATGCGAGAGGTCCCGGGTTTGACTCCCTGTGTTCCCACGACACAGGGTATCCTAGTGTGGGGCCAGAAGCAATGTATGTGTATGTTTATATATGCCTGTACGTAAATGTTTATGTTTATTAGTGGAATCGACTTTTGATAAATACCTATTTTGGGAAGGCGGAAGAGGGGCTAACAGCTTCTATATTACGCGTACCAAATCCTGAACGATTCCAATGGTGTCAAATTCTATACTCTAATTCTAGGGTCGGGTCGGCGAACTAAAGCACATAAGTCATTTGAGGCAGTGAAAAACACATAAAAAATTACTCTATGCATAACTTTTTTATTATACGGAGAGTTGTGATGAAATAGTGAATTGTACATACATTGTCATGTTTGCAAAAATTAAGCAAACTGCTGTTTTAATTACTTATGTTATACACAATAATAATTTAATGCTCCATTTCCCTCCGTGGATGTCGTAGAAAGCGACTAAGCAAATCAATTACCAGGAGACGGGCAGCAGCGTCTTCCTGAGATTCCAACCGCATACTGCGATCGCCAACCCGCCTGCCAAGCGTGGCGATTATGACAAAACCCCTTATGGTTATGAAAACCACGAAGGAGGCCTATGTCCTGCAGTGGGCGTCAAATGGCTGATGATGATATTCTACTCCGCTATCCCCAGCAAGGGTAGTACAATGGCTCGAGTCACGCGTTTGGTGGCGCTGAAATGTCATAATTAGACAGTTAATTAGATAGTAGGGATCGAATAAATTAACCGACTTGGTATTGTATAAATCTCACCACTTTTTACGGTAGAAGAACTGAGTTGCGAGACTTGGTTTTTTACAATTTACGTTTTTGATGGCATCCCATTTCTTTTCAACCCCCGACGCAACGCAAAGAGGGGTGTTATAAGTTTGAAGCCTATGTCTGTGTGTCTGTACGTTCCGTCGTAGCGCCAAAACGGATCAAGCGATTTCGATGCGGTTTTTTTAAATTGAAAGCTAGATTGATCAAGATGGTTCTTAGCCATGTTTGATGGAAATCCACTCAGCCGTTTATGGATATGGTCAACTGCCTGACAAAACGATAAGAGATATAGGGATGGTGCTTTGACTAAAACAACATACACTACACCCTGGGCAAATTTAATTGCGATAAAAAAAAATGGCGAAAAAAAACGGCCGCCAAAAATTTTGTTTGATTTGGCTGAAATTAGCGAAATTGATGCGGTTTTAGTTTTTAAGAGTTTTTAAATCTTAAATTTTTGTTTTTGTAAATAGTGCTACTTTTGTTCGTTAATCATTTTACAAGTTATCTCTGAACATAATTATATCTAAGTACCTATCTACACCTATTATTATTAGGTACACTGATTCATTCACTGCAAATGTAACTTTGTAATCCTATATATTTATATGGGATGATTACAAAGTTATTTATGCAGTAAGTTGGTGTTCTAGAAAACTGGAACTAAATTGCAAAATATTTTAGTTTGTCCTTGATTTAAACACTAATTATATTGTTTTCTTGAAGCTTGTATTTCTGCCATAAGTGCCTCAGAATTTCATGATCGGTCAGACAGTCAGTGAGTAAGTAAAAAAATTAAGAAACTTTGACTGGTTATAATTCATAAACTAGGTAGGTACTGGTTCAAATTGAATGAAATTTGAAATATACTCGTATGTTAATACAATGCCCGCTTGGTTACTGAAAATTCAGGCTTCTAGTATTATACACAACGAACTTATAGGGGGTCGAAAATGGCCTGAACTGCTTCGAGAAAAGGATGGTAGGGCCTTGCCGCTTTTTTGCTCGACTTAGCGGGGACACTGCCGTGCCTCCAGATAAAGGGCTCTGGGGCCTACTTATGTGCACCAATCCTGTAGGAATCCGGATGCGATAGCAATTAGTTTTCGACGGTTAAGACGATTGGAATGGTTCAGGATTTGGTGCGCGTAATATAGGGGCTGATATTCCTGATACAGATAATGGACAGAATATTTCCTCTATTAAAAGTTTTATGGGAATAATACAAAATCTGAAAACTGTTTTTTCACTACCGACAAATAATTTAAACCACAAAACAAAAACCACAGACCGAGCGATATAGATATCATCATCATCAGCCATTTGACGCCCACTGCAGCACACAGGCCTCCAAATATACCTATATATTTACATCCTGGAGCACTTTTGGCGTCATGTACGTTGCGCATCATTACAGCGTCCCCCAGTTCCGCTAACATTTTTTGACATTTATCTGTGAATGTTGCTTAGTTTTTTAATTTCGTATGGCGTGGGGTACATTATTTTTCGGTATATTGTTTTCCAAGATATTCTTTTTGCAGTCGGGCCCAAACGTTTTTGAACTCCAATTGATGTTAGCGTCAATATACAGACCATGGTACCAAATTTCTTACGTCCGGTGACCTTGTGCATAAATGCGACGTTGCCAGTTTTAAGTTGGCGGACAGATATTTTGTAATGTTAGGGTTTGAATGAAATCTGTTACAAACTTAGCGGGCGCGGCGCGATCGCTAGCTTCAGCGACGGACGACTATCGGGCCGCTTACCATCTCCGTAGGTTTCGACCTTTTTATATATTATGTACCTATTGTGTAGATAGGTGTCATAGATAGAAGGTATTGCGGCGAACCACGGTACTTGATGCAAGCTGTTTTTAAATCTAATAAAGACTTTTCCCTCTCTAAATCCCGCTTGTACAGTCGACAGCACGTGAGACTGTACATTTTCGTTGCAAATCGCCCGTAAGGGCCGTAACGTAACAGGGTAGAGAGCATCGTGTAAGAGTTTACGTGCTGTCGACTTAGATAATTACATATCGCATGTCTTCACATTTCGAGGATGGAAGCTTTTTTGGTAAAAATGTATCAAATATCCATCCATACATTAAGGGCGCGTTCGGACGAAAACGTTTCTATGCACGGATCGGGCGCGGCGCTGTGAACGCGCTCCCGTTTTTTAAGCACGGCAGACAAACTGCGCACAGTGTCTAAGACTGTTTATTGACGAGTTCTGGTATGTATAGTTGGGGTCAGAAAATGTTTACTACTAATGAAACAAATATTCTCGTAGAACCAAATTTGTAATGAAGTCTATCAACTTTACAAATCAATGTCAACAAAACACAATATCTGATGGCCAGTAAAATAAGGTTTCAACACTCCCCCTGCATCAGATCAGGCTTACTCACCAGTCCTAGTGAGATTCGTGCTTTGAGAAAGCTTTCCTTTGGCAGAGCTTTCGTAAACGTATCTGCTACTTGTTCTCTCGAGGGTACGTAGAGGACATTGACTTTCTTCTCTTGATGCAGCTCTCGCAAAAACTTATAGCGCGTGTCTATGTGCTTTGTCTTAAAATGAAACACTGGATTCTTGACAAGCTTGATAGCGCTCTGGTTGTCCACATAAACGGTGGGTATGACCTCTGTTCCTCGAACATCCTTGTAAAGTCGATTGAGCCATACAACCGTCTGTGCTGCAAGGCTGGCCGCCACAAACTCCGCCTCAGTGGTCGAGAGAGTCACACATCTCTGTGTCTTTGAAGACCAGGACACTGCTCCCCCTGCGGCCAGACATACGTAACCAGAAGTCGACCTTCTCGTGTCTTTATCTCCGGCGAAGTCTGCATCACTATATGCTACGAAGGAATTTTCTCCAACTGACGAAGACTTGTATAGTATTCCAAGGGACTGAGTTCCTTTTAAATATCTCAAGACTCGTTTAGCGATCGCATAGTGGCGTTTTTCAGGTTTCTCTACATGTTTCGATAAAATATTTATCGCAAAACAAATATCCGGTCTACTCACAACCGATAAATATAATAATTTTCCCACTAATTCTCTGTAATGAAAATTCTTGACACTCGTGTCATTGTCGTAGTTCAAATTATATGTCATTTGACTTTTGTCTATAGGAATGAGTACCGAGTTTGCATCACACATGTCGTAACTTTTCAAAATAGTTTTTATGTAGGCTTCTTGGTTAATAAATATCGACCCATCACTTAGGCGATTAATTTGCAATCCAAGGTAACAGCCAACTTCGGAAGTGCGGACTTGGAATTCTGCGGTCAGGGCACTCAGGAACTCTTCCACGCATGTCTTATCTGGCGATAGGATCAAACCGTCATCAACGTAGATCATGACGATGAGTTGCCGATCTTGGCTGATGAACAAGCATGGGTCCGAGTCAGTTTGCTTTAACTTGTACTTTGACAAAAAATTACAGAATTTCTTGTTCCAGCACCGTGGCGCCTGTTTTAAGCCATATAGACTTTTGATTAGCTTGCAGACGCGACCTGATCCGTCATCAAATCCCACAGGTTGCTTCATATATATAACTTCGTCGATGTCGCCGTATAAAAAGGCAGTCTTCACATCGAATTGAGTCATGTGCATTTTTCTAGTAACTGCTTCGCTCAACATAGTGCGAATTGTATCCCAGCGAACAACAGGGCTGAAAGTTTCGTGGTAGTCGATCCCGTGCTCTTGATTACATCCTCTGATGACAAGTCGAGCTTTAAAACGTTCAATTGAACCATCAACTTTCTTTTTGATTTTGTAAACCCATTTGTTGCTAAGGGCCACTCTATTTTCAGGCAATTTTACTAGAATCCACGTGTTATTTTCTTTGAGAGAGTTCATTTCTTCTTTCATGGCAGTACACCACTCTTCACAATTCTCTGAATCGATTGCTTGTTTGTAAGTCTGAGGTTCATCTTCAGAAAGACAGACACAATAGCTAGATTTAGAACTATAAGGTAGACATTTTCTGTCTCTAAGATTATATCGGTGTCGTACTTCTTCTTCAAATTCAGGAGGGGTTTCAACTTCAGTGGTATCGGATGATTGAGCTTCATCTTGGACATTCTGACTAGGAAATTCGTTTTGTGGTTCAGTAGTTTCAGATGTTCCTTGATCTTCATGCTCACCAAAAACAAATGGAAGTTTACAGAAGTCAGAAGAAACTGTCTCTGATCTGAACAATACATCTCTTGAGATGATAACGTCATTCTTTTCAGGAATCCAGATACGATAGCCGTCTTTATCTCCGCAATATCCAACCAAATATCCTTTCATAGCTTTCTTATCGAGCTTCTTACGTTTTTGACTAGGAATATGTACAAAGCATTCCGTGCCAAAAATACGTAAATGTTCAATGTAAGCTGGCTTATTATACCAAAGCTCGTATGGTGTCTTCCCTTCAACTTGTGTTGGTCCAGTTCTGTTAAGTACATAGCTTGCAGTATTAATAGCTTCGGCCCACAGCTTCTTCGGAAGGTCTTTGTTGTATAGCATGCTTCTTGCTGCCTCAACAAGAATCCTGTTCTCTCTTTCCGCCGCGCCGTTTTGCTCTGGTGTGTACGGCATACTCATTCGGTGGTGTAAGCCAACTGCTTCTGTAACACGGTGTACTTCGGCATTATTGAATTCTTTACCGCCATCTGTGAGTAGTTCCTTAACAACGTGACCAGCTGTTTTAATTTCAGCAAGAAATTTGGGTAGTACACTGGCTACTTCGGATTTTTGCTTTAAGAAGTATACCTTTCTGAACTTTGTGAAGTCATCTTTGAATACAACAAAGTATTTTCTTCCGCCAAGTGACAATTCAGACATAGGGCCACAAACATCCGCATTAATTTGATCGCCGGGTTTTGTGCCTCGTTGTTGCCTTGTACCAAATGACAATCTAGTCATTTTTCCGTATACACAGCCATCACAGTCAAATTGTTCTGGTGAAAATTTAATATCGTTTCGTGTAAGGATTTCCTTCACATGTCTTTTATTTTGGTGACAGAGTCTTTCATGCCAAATTTGTAGGCTTGTTCCTTCTTTGACAACATAAGCATTAACAGTCTTCACTCTCATCAAAAGTTTATATAGATTACCATCTCTGATACTGGCAGCTTTAACTTGGCCGCTCTTATCTTTGAAGACACGCTTATCCTTGTCAGCTATCTCTATATATCCATGATCCAAGGCTGAACCAGCTGAGAATAGATTTTGTCCTGCTTGAGGTACATACCAAACATTATTCAGATGCGCACGCTTCCATTTACCTTGTACCGACATTTCAACATCAATAATTCCTTGGCCGTATGCATACATATTTCGATCATCTCCCAGTCGTAAAGCTCTTGGGTTATCGAAAGGTGTGTAGCTTCTGAACCAATCGGCGCTTGACGTAATATGGTGAGATGCTCCTGAGTCAACTATCCATTTCGAATTTGAATTGTCAAGTCGAGATAGAAATGCATCACCATCACCCGGAATGGCTTCATTGCCCTGATTGCGCTTCTTAAGCTTCTTCAGCAAGAAACATTGTTTCTGAATATGTCCAATTTTGTTGCAATGCGAACACTTGACTTTGTCTTTCTTTTTATTTGATAAAAGAGCGTTTTCGGACGAAAAAGTGGAAGTAGAAGGTATAGTATCCAAGTCTCCAAGACGTTGTTCGTGAAGACGAAGACGCTCCATAAGAGTAGAAATACTTCTGTTCTCCTTAGGTACAGACTCCCAAGCATTCTTGAACTCAAGATATGCTGAAGGTAATGTGTTAAGAATTCTGTTCATTAACAGTGATTGAGGGAGAGATCCTTCTTCCTTTAATTCGTCATTGAGTTGTTGCCATAATGCCTGCAGCTTAGATACGTGCGTGGCAATGTCGTCAGCTTCATCTTTAGTGTAAGTGAACAGCTGGCAATACAACAAGTCTAGTCTTCTATCATTCTTCTGCTCGTATACTGAGTGAAGTATATCCCACATTTCCTTACCGGATTTAGCAGTGAGTATATGACGTTTAGGTTCTGAGGAGACGCTACAGCCGATGATACATTGGAGTAATGCGTCGCGTTCTTCATATTGGGTAAGTTTCCTTTGATAACTTGTAGTTTCGTCAGCCTTCGCCTCGTTTTCTAGGGGTACAGGAACAGTTTCGACGCCTTTTACAATATCTTGCAATTTATGCATAGTAAGTTGCAAATTTATATCGAATTTCCATACCAACCAGTTTTCGAGACCGCGTAGTTTTTCAATATTAAAGCGATCCAATTTTTGGACACTCATATTTGCAAAACACAAATTAAAGGTTAAAACTGATCCCTAAATGAAAGAATATTACTTATAAAAGGAATATTTGTAAATTCCCATAACCTAATGAAACAAATATTCTCGTAGAACCAAATTTGTAATGAAGTCTATCAACTTTACAAATCAATGTCAACAAAACACAATATCTGATGGCCAGTAAAATAAGGTTTCAACAACTACTATAAAGATCACAATTACCTGACACATTTGAGTCATTATATTGTATTATTAGTACCTACAGGTATTGCATCAGTATCGGTATACTATGCTCTACCCATATGGGTGTGTAAAATTTATATAACACATTCTTCTTATAAAGTAAATATCATGCCATGCATAATCTACACTACATAATACACAATTAAAGCCGATGTTTCTCCTAGTGTTCACGTTAATTCCCTGTATTTAATTTACTGTTAAATTAGACGATTTCTTCGAGAAACTCACTTATTTTGTAGTAAGCTTTCATTGCCAGGAACTTAAGTAGGTCTCTTTTAAAAACGTAGACATTGTAGAGTTCTCTCAAAGACTTAGATATTTTCTTATATATTTTATTTATTTATTTATTTTATTTATTTATTTATTGAGTTTTAGGAAAACCATCGACTAAAAATAACATGATAAAAGGTACATTGTACATTATAGAAACTGAGAGTCATTAAAAGGTTTTCACTTATAGCGACACTGTAGTTCAAGTTTTTTAATAACCATTCCGAGAATAATTATGTCAAATAATGCTATTTTGTGGGGAGTTGCCATTATCATATTATGTTTATTACGTTGACTTTTGAGATCTTTAAAAAGTTTGGATTGCCTTTTCTGCTTCTTAACACACTATGAATTTTTTTGAAAAAACATCTTATACCCTATAAGGTGTATCTTTTTTGTTTGATGGCGCGTAATACCTCTTAGGCCATTACATGTACTTAAGGCTAATATAAAGCTTTAATATTTAAATGGAGTATAATTTTCTCAGAACCTCGGAACGTTTGCAAAAAGGACAAATGTTATCAATAGCATCATAGCTCAAGAGGAATTTATGGGGAAACAATGAACCATTGGGCAGAATGAATGGCTCTTTGAGCAACCTTTGACTATGATCCCTCTGTTTTCGCACATCTGCAATCATAACTCCCGATGATTCAGACTTCTACTCTGCAGCTTTAACATATTAAGCCACCTGACGTGAAAGAGAAAAGACCTATATAAGAGAAAAGTATACCTACGGGATAATAATCCCCCTAAGCATAATTTCAAATTAATTTGGATTCACTTCATTTAGATTTTAAAGCGTTTACCGACAGCGAATAAACCAATCTCGCTATTATCGCCGCCAAATAGTGGAATAATTTGTGTTTGATTATCGTTTTAAGTCGATTCCACACTCCTTGCATCTGTATCTCCTTATATCCTACTAAGTATATAATATTATAAATGTGAAAGTTTGTGAACATGTTTGGATGTTTCTTACTTAATCACACAATTCACGCATTTCGGCTGAACGGAATTACATGAAACATTGCATACAGATAGATAAAGGTCTGAATTCAGATTATATTATTTTTGTTGCACTAACCCGTGCTGAGGACAATTTTAAAAACCTATTTAGAGGCTAAAAATTCCACCCATGCAGGGAGTTAAACCCGCGACCTCTGGCTAACCGTGTCTGGCACGGTCTGAATAGATCTGAATTCAGACATGGGACACTTGATATCCCGGTAATGCGTTCCGGTAACCTTTTTTACGGTAACCTTTTTTCAAGCCAAACTCTACAATATTCATTTATTGCGTTGCCATGGTAACAAGAATTCTGTGGTGGTACAAAGTTCGCCGGGACAGCTAGTCCGTACTAATATTATAAACGCGAAAGTTTGTATGTATGGATAGATGTTTTTTACTCTTTCACGCCAAAAAGGCTGAACGGATCCCGATTAAATTTTGCACAGAGATAGATTATAGTCCGGATTAGCACCTAGGCTATTTTTTATCCCGGAAAAATACACATCAAAATTACCACGCGAACGAAGTCGCGGGCAACAGCTAGTATACTATAAATGCGAAAGTGTGAAGTGTGAAATTCTGGTTCTATCTCATTAGAGCTGCAATACAAGTACACCTTGTGCCACCTCCGTAGACATTATAGCACCACCACTGACATAGACTAAACAAAAAAGTCTTGTTTTTGAATCGCGAAACTTGTAAGAGAAACTCGTATAGTTTGTTTAAATAGGCTTAGGAGAGTTTAAGTAGCAATAATCGCATTCGAGAGACGAAACTCGCGGCATTTGTTTACACTAGGCGAGCCTCAGAACACAAAAATAAGGAGAAGTGTTATAATGGCCCGTTTGCTAGAAAACCGATGTCGCCACTTACTCACACAGCTACATTGTCCTCATAATCTCTATTTGATTACAACATAAACAACCGGCTCACTATTCGCTGTTTACACAAATGAAACAGCCAATGAGCGGAGCAGCACAACATTAGTGATGGGGACGAAAAAGTACATTATCGATTATACTTAAAAAAAATCGTACATCGTACAAAAGCTTTTTGTACATTATGTCGATTTTTTTCTTGCCATCTATACCTAAATAGTAACTAATTATTTCTCTACGTCGCGTAGTCTGTAACTACTTTATTTCGTTGTAGTAATCCTTTGCAAAAGGCTGCCTAAGCTTTTATTTTTACAGGCTTTGCCTACCAATGTGTTAATTATTAAATATGTCAGTTTTGTTCATACCTACCTATCGTATAATTCGTGAATTCCGTTTCATCGTAAATTCTAATCATACAATTTATTATTCTAAATGACAAAGTTTAGAGAACATTCGCTGAGTTACCTACAAAATATAGGTATGCAAGGCGACGAAACGACATTGGCTGTGCCGCGCCGCTTGAATATAATTCAAAACATATCGCCTGCGTAATTTTTGTTTGAAGCGGCAAGATGCCTGCGCCTTGCCTTCACCTTATGCGCGTTTTTGTATAGCGCACACCTTAAAAAATCTAGAACTACTTATTTTAACTCTTGAATTAATAAGCAGTGACTGTAGATGTTTCTGAGTTTGGATTAAAATTTTCATTGCCTTGGTGGGTGACAACTGTGATGGGTACATAAAAAACATTCTCAATAATATCACATAAATAATATTTTTATTAACTTGTGAAAAATACATTAGGTAGTAAGAACTCAAAGGGCCGGTTTCTGAATTGAGAATTTCACTAAGTAAAAACATAAGTAACGTTCTGTCACGCTCTTTTGTAAAAAAATCGAAGAGACAGTACTACAGTTAACCATTTACTTAGCGAAATTCTCAATTCAGAAACTGGCCAAAAGAAACTTGTGAAACATAAACTTAAAGAAACTTTCGAAACACATTTACATTAAAAAGATAACATCATCATCCGACTGAGATCCTGCAATGAATATTTTACTGTTCCCTTAAAAGGTAAATATTTATTTAGAACTTGTCACTTGTTGACATTGTTCAATGTTTTGCGTGATTTCTTTTTTCGAGGTTTTTCTTCAATCGACATAAATCTACCAGTTTCTGGGCCTTCGGCAACTCGTTGCTGTATCTAAAATACAAAAAGTATGCATTTGTAAAAAATCTAATATTTTTTTATTTATACAGGGCCATTTTTAAGTTAACACAATTCCTGAAACACGTCAATTAAAGTAAGTCATTTACAACAACTTTGGTTTACGACTTTTGAAAACTCGATGTTATATTTTCAACTTTGTTCATATGATTTTTCGATTTTCTAGTCTGTGGCGGCGCTATATGACCGATAAATTATGTGTTCAATCGAATGGACATTCCTCTATGTCTGAAAATTATTTACAGGGGTCTTTGACATTCGCAGCATTTTTCGACAAAAAAATATCCGTTACTTCCAAGGGGATCTAAAATAGTAAATAAATTATGAAATTATTAAAAACATTACCTGGTCACCTGTTATTTCTTCAGGAACGCATGTTTCAACAGTAACAATATCCGAAACTTTCTAATACGGATCTAAAATAGTAAATAAATTATTAAATTATTGAAAACACTTCATTTACTTTATTTTAAATTAATCGAATTTTAGGCTCATAAAAGAGTATAAGAATATTATTTAGTACCATAACCACATCACCTGACTTGTTTCTTTAGAAACACTTTCTTTTGCAGAGTTATGCGTCTTTGCGTCCATTGTCACCTGAAATAGAGAATCAGAATAAAGTAACAATCGAATATTCCACACCATGTAAAATATAATTATGCCGTGATTTTAGGTATATTGGTACCTCAACATTTATGGAACTCCTTATTACTGGTATTTTCAAAGCAGGACCTGCCCACGATAATATTTTTTCCACTCTTTAGCATCTGGAAACATTTCTCCGTAAAATGGATGGAGCAACAGGTATTTAATTTGAGAGGAAGCCAGTTAAGCAATCTCCCTGTAGTTTCAATCCATTTATCCTTCCTATTATTATTTGCCACTAAAGTAGAAGCTTCCTTAGCAACTGAAGTCCACGCGAACGGAGTCGCGGACAATAGCTACCTAGTCGTACAATATAATTGGTTCTAGTAATTTTGGAAGTCTGGACAAACGAGTGTAAATGCGACGAAGTATCGATACTTAATCAGTCTGGAAAGAAAGCAACTACCCCATCACTATGACTCCCGCTGACACCTACTGTGACTTTGACAGTTCACGGCAAATACATGCGGCCGTACTACGAAACATCGCAATTCATCGCATAGAACAATAGTCAGTTTCGCGAGACGGTCCATTGCGGGCTTGCTTTTCCATGCTAGAAAACCTCCACGAAAATTCTACATAAAAACAGCAGTGGAGTAAACCCAACGATATAAATACGTCTCATTTATGTTCTTAGTACTGGAATGCATATTGCACAGGAAAATTATTATAATTATGATTTTTCGTAGTTTAAAGATGGATATAGTGAGTAAAATAGGCTTACCGGTGAAAACACACTGCACTGTTATTTGAATAGCATGTATCACTGCGATTTCTGTAGGTAATCAGGCATTTTTCACATATGTTACGGCGATAGCGGGCGCGAGGCGATTGACGGCCATATTTAAAAGTTTCGCCGAGGTTAGCCCAACCGGGCTAACATTGAGCGACAGTGCCACGCCCATATGGCACTTCTCCTTCTTTTTATGTTCTGAGAGGCGAGCATATTATTGCCTAGACGACATCGCCTCTCGCGTGCGAGAAACTCTTCTTGTGTAACAGCCCCTTTAGTTTAGTTTATAAACAGCCAGCAACAAAATTTTGTCCAAGTTTAAAGTCAACCTTATCCACACAATTTATGTTTTTGCCATTAAAATGCGCACGTCTCTCACACTAATATATGCACTAACTGATCTGCCCCTAAATCACGCGCACCATATCCTGAGCGATTCCAAACGTCTATCAAATTAGTATGGAATTTGACAGTTAGACGAGTGGGATCGCTCACGAATCGATGCACAAAGCTCGAGTAACCATTGCCGTAGGTCAAATGACACAATATACTCGTATGCAATTTTCACAACTGTCTGCCGTCGACGTCAAGCATTTTATTTACGGTCCGCGTATCGCCCCCATCAATTGCATTGAAATGTCCATTCTCGCCTTCACAACATAATGTACCTGCAACATTCTAACCTGGAAGTGAGGGCATTTTTTCAGCAATTTTTCCCAATATTACCAGTCACGTCTGCCCCGACCACGTACAGTTTTGAGGCGTGATTCAAGAAAGGGACATCATGCCAAATGCCAATTTGTTACAGAATGCGGTCAGACGGAAGATGCTTCTCTAATTCATGTTGTCCCCAATTGAAGAAAGCACTAATCCGATTTTCTTAATAATTTCTCATCGCTGGTTAATATTGAAATGTAAATAATGTAATTGAATTCAATAGGTGCTATTCAAAAACCGAATTTAAACAAGCACGCAGTCGTTGCCTCAAGGACCTTTTGTAGGAAAAATCTACTCCCAACATTTACTTTCAGGTAATCTTGTTATCAACTACCTACTTTCCTGTGCCTTTGTTATCACTTAAGTGCCTATGCAAATGTACTTATGCAGCTTAGTCAATTGTCTGACTGTCGCACCATCGGAAATTATATTTTCCAATTGGTAAAATATTTCTCAATGTTCAGTAAGCGAAATCGAATTTGCTCTGTTTATAAGAAAACGAAGAAATTCAGGAGACTGCCCCTATATAACCCCCACCAAATCCTGAGCGATTCCAATCGTCTAATTGTCAAATTAGTGTGGAATTGAATTGGAATCGCTCAGGATTTGGTGCGCATAAATTAGGTCCCTGCTGAGAGGAAGTAGGAGCAAAAAACAACTAAGAGGGAGGGAAACACTCCTAAGGCTTTCGTCAATTAATAAGACACGCTTGCTCTATCATCGACGAGGAAAATTTCCTGTGTCACACTGACTGACAGACAGTATTCTGATTTGGAGTAGCAGGCTGTTGACACATATACAATGACGATGAAGTGTTTCCCCAGTAGTTTACGAAGTTTCGACGAGTAAGTAGTCGTTTTGATTGGGAAACCCCCGGTTTCTCGTACACTAACGATCTGTTAACAGCTATCAGTTATGTTTCTTATGCAATCTGGCCAACGGACAGCTCAAAACAGTAGGTTAACAGATTGTTAGGCCGACTTAGATCACTTTCTAAAATGTGATTTAAACAGCATTTAACTAAAATTCTTCATACTTCATAAAGTCGATTTAAATGGCGATTTAAGTGACCTACATAGTTGATACGTCATTTGTCAAATTGATTTTAATAATCAAACGATTCTGTTAAATACGTTCAAAATCCAGAAATAGGGACGGGTATTCCTTGAATCAACAACAATAATAATTGATAATGGCTTAGCAATGGTTTCACGCAGTTTTGCACTAAAAGAATCTAAGACCAGGAAACTGAGTTCTTACTGGAGGTTCCACGGTTTTACAGACTTTTCTCAATCTGAAAGACAGGTGAAGTAAGTAGTGTAACGATTCCTCTTTAGTAGCTGGCCGGCATAGCCGTCGTAAAATTTTCGATATATTTTGAAGGGAATCGTTATGTTTTGTTTTAGGTGTCGCTAACGAGGCTATAGTTCATTTGTTTAGGTATTTAACTAAATGTAAACAACGTCCTTTTATTGAAATATATAGTTTATAAATCTAAATCTTTATACTTTACAAAATTCAATGTGAAATTACATAAAGTTTTATGAAATTCAAGTAAAATGTAAATATTTTGATTTATAAAGCGTATATTTCAATAAAAAGACGTATCAAGATTGTTTATATTTAGTTAAATACCTAAACAAATGAACTATAGGCAATCGATAAAAAGAGATAATAAAAAGTAATATATGCCCTAAATCGGGGTTTTAATAATTAGAGCGTTACACTAGGTCCGGACGGAGTCTCAAAACATGGCATCGATGTCCTCCGCTAACGACTGAACGGGACTCAGTCCCGCAGGAATCTGTGCAGGGAGATATAAAGGGGCTGACTGATCGCGAAGCAAATCGGCCATTTCACCGTTGTCGGCGCGGCCTCCTACCTCATTTGTCATTGCCTAAGATGGGATAACTTTTTGCACAGCCCACTGACGTCGTCCCGAACTTTTGTGTGGGACCGAGTCTGATTATCACCACGGCCACGGGCCCATAACGTGGTCAGTGATACACTTAAATGTTATCGCGTTTACGCGTAGTTTGGCGCTGTGTGCGCTAATTGATCGGCTATTTCATTAGCCGTTTCCTTGGCAATTTTCCTCTTTCTTGAGTGAAATAGCTAATTCGCTTTTGTCGATACTTTTCATAGATATAATAAAGACTAGCGCTATAGCGGGCTTCCTTCATCCATGGGCTATGTCGATGATTACCACTCACAATTGAAGGCAAACATTGTGTGAAAACCCGCGCAAGTATTGATATGGTCTTTGGCCTGTGAATTGGGTCGACCAAGATGAGAGAATGTCTTACCTAGTGACTAGACAAGCGAGCCTACGCCATCCAAAAAATATCCTAGGCACTACAGCACCGGATTGGTCACACACATCACCTGTAAGATGTCTAGTGAGACGCAGTATAAATCTTCCAGCATCATCATCATCATCATCATTCAGCCACAAGAAGTCCACTGCTGGACATAGGCCTCCTCTATGGATTTCCAAAAAGACCGGTTGGAAGCGGCCTGCATCCAGCGTCTTCCTGCCACTTGAATGACGTCAGACGAGACGCAGTATAAATCTTCCAGCATAGGAAGAAAATAATGTATAATGAATAAATGTTTATCTAGGTAGGTATAAGCAAAGAGAAACTTACTGATCAAGAGATTGTGAAACAGGCCCTTAGCTTTCGGGTAGTTATAATTTATCGCTGGCGGTTCTGTTTATCCTTTTAGTGTAACAAAACCTCACGGACTGACCCCTGTGCCGAGCCTGGTCATAAATTCGGCTAAAACAATTTCATCTGATCGGCATCGCAACCAACTATGCGGTTTACGATTTGGCCCGTAAATCTAGAGATATAGCGTGGGAATTTATTTGTAAAGACATTGCAGACTTGACAAAAAACATCAAGCATTCCACACTGCACTGCAGTCAGAATATTGCCAATTGTTGCGATTGCTTCGTTTGAAAACGTAAGAAGTTGCAAGAACTATTTTAATGCTGGTGCTTCACTTGGATTCACACTTATTTGTCGACGATTTATAATACGTTGCTGGTTTTACAACATCAGTGCTAAAGATTCGTTAGAAAACCCGGGAATGGATAGTTAATATTTGCCAAATATCTACGCAAATTCGAGTGGCCAAATGAGGCACTGGCTTTAAATTCAAAGCAGATTCGCAAAAGGTTTTTTCTCGCGACATTTTTAAGGGCCTCGTGGTCAACTTCCGCTGCCGAGACGTTGGTAGGTAGGTAGGTTGCGATTTAAATGGGCCATCGTTAATATTCATCAGAGAGCCATTGAATCAATCAGGCTTAATTGCACTGACGACGAACCCGAGTACGCTCAAGGGAAAACTCTTGCCGCTCAGATTTTTGTGGCAACTGTTTTGTTTCGATGTGGTAGGTACACTGCTGATAGCGCATATTACCCACCTACCTAAGTGGGTACACTTGCTTAGGCACGCCGGGCCGAATTGCTACCCTTACTTAAATGTAGTTTAATCTTATCTAGATTAGACATTTAAAAATTTGTTAAAAAACTCTTCATACAAAATTCACTTGGAAGGGCCATTTAACATACATACATAAACTCACGCCTGTATCCCAGAGGTGTAGCTAGAGACTAGGGACTGCCACTTGCCACGATCCAGACAGACACTTTCGCTTCCTCAACATTAAGTGACATATTTTAAGAAGTGCAAGTACGAAGTAAACAAAAAAATCATAAAAATCGGTGAGGCCATTTCGGAGGAGTTCGATAACAGACACTGTGACACGAGATTTTTATATAAATATTAGATAATAATCATTATAGCTCAGTTGCGCAAAACTGTTTCCTAATAAGTACTACCTAGGTAGACTAAAAGAAGTACCTAAGAAGATAAAGCTAAAAATAAGTCGTTGGTTTACCTACTGCTTATCTTGTTTTGAACTCTTTCGGGGTTATATTATAAAAACACGATTCCGATAAAACACTGCTAAAATTCAGTATATATAATATATATACCTATACTCCAAAAGGAAAGTCCAACTTAAACTGCAGTAAAGAGTTTTTAAGGGTGTTTTTCTAATAAAAAACTGTTAATATATTAAGGAAAATATGCCCCGTTACAAAAAAAAACTTATCTGATAGATTGCAGCACCTACCCACATTATCATCACCTACACTCATTGCTCTTACCTACCTACCAACGTATTGTAATTTATGAATGAGAATGTGTTACGTAGAGACTACGTGGGTGTTTTGGATCACTGCCCGAAGTCACCACGCCTCTAAAATCTAAAAACAACACTATATATTATCTGTGGTAAAGATATTACGTAGGTATATTTTTCCTTTGAGCAATTATATTTTTTTGTGTCACAACTGGCTAAATTAACTGTAAGACGTGACAAGGAATGACCTAGCTCTATTTACAATCAGATTTTGCTATTGCTTTGCGTATTACTATTTAATATACCACAAAGAAATACCTACTTAAATCTGATCTTCTCATCTTTGATAGTAGGTACAGTTCGGATCTATACCTTATCTATCAAAGATAAGAAGATACGCTCAGGATGTGTGATAATACGGTTATTCTACAATCTAGGAATACCTGCCTGGCTATGTTAATAAAATATAATAATTTAACAAGCAAAAGCTAATAACAACCTTCAAATATTTTGTGCAACTTACCAGTCATACTTAGCAAGAAGAAAATAACAAAACCCCGAACAATTGTTTCTTTCGACATTCTTAAAGATGAAAACACAGTTCACTATACTCCAAATATAGAACTTCACTATAAATTAATAACACATGTCATTAATTCAACAGAGAACAGTAATAAAAAATTATAAAGTTTAGCGTACTTGAATACGTCAAAAGTACTTAGCAATTTGACATAACCACTTCCTCCGACGCTAAAAATACAACTGATTTGAAATGCGATTTATTTGGTTCATTTTAAGAGATTGAAGTTAGTCATCAAAACGTTTTCCACCAATCATAAGATGCCGTTAGCTTCACCTACCTATGTCGTCATTCCTCTGTCTTTCCTATATCACTATAATATGCGAAAATGAGATAGAAGCCAAACTGACATGAAGCTAGGCATGAATCATGAAATGAAATGAAGTGTGAGTGTGACCAGTTTTTGGAAGAAAATAAGTTGCCAAGGGTGACATTTCTTGATGGTCACACAAAATTAAAACAAACACTCTTATTGCCAGATAAAACAATTTATCGCCATTTGGGCTATCTTAGAGGTAAATGGCAAAAAACATTGGTTTTTAGCTGCTTTAAAAACCTATTTAGAGGCTAAAAATTCCACCCATGCCGGGACTTGAACCCGCGACCTCTGAAAGGTTCCTCGTAAAGACCTCGTAAAGAGGCTCGAAATTTCACTGATGCCTGCACTTTCCCATTAGCTCAGTTGAGAGAGCGCTGGCACGATTAGCCAGACGTTTTTTATCCTCTAAATAGGTTTTTAAAATTGTCCTAAGCACGGGTTAGTGCAACAAAAAGAACATAATTTTTAGCTGCTTTTTGTCTACTTGGGAAAACTTAACAAATTAAACACAGATTTCTTAAATCTTACATCATAGATTTTATCAGTAATAAGATTGATAACACACACAATGTATTTTGTCTAATCCAATAAAATTGTCTTTGAAAATTACAATGTTTTTTTTTCTACAATATTATTGTCGAGCTCTAAGCATTGCGACGCGATTCATAGTGCGACTGGTTGTCTGTCTTTCTCCTGTTACAGACGAAATAATGGTTTTCATCTTTATGCAACAAGATTTGCTTGCTGTAATGCTGTTTTTAATTTAGACAGCGTAGTGGTATACGTGACTTTTTTGGACATATGGCTATACGTGGTGGTATGGTAATTGCATCGCAGTTGCTAATTTGATGTTTACAAAAATTCACTTTGACAGATGAAAACAACATACCTACAAAGCGTCACAGGCCGCTCAATAATGCGATTTCGCCGGTGTCGATACATGACTTTGCCTATATACCTATGGTAGGTAGGCACCTCAAGGTAGGCACATTTGAGGCTTGCGGACGGTACGTTGTTTTTGTTAAACCAAGCTTTACAGCTTACGAACAGGCAATAATATGAAATCGTATTTTTGACAGTTCGAGTTCGTGGAATTGTAAAAATCCACCCCGTTGGTAATTACATAGTCAGCCTGCAGTCTTGCAACACAGCACTAGCAATACTGACTACTACTTCTCTGTGGCACTGTCAGTGTCATCTATTCTATCTAATCTATCATATCTGTCTTTGGACCTTTCAAAAAAACTGCAGCTGGCTGGACTCGTCATCGTCATTGGCTGGCAGAAGTAGTCGTCCAAAACAACAGGACCGATTAAAGAAAAAAAAAAAGTGCAGCTGCTGCGGCTTGGAGGTTATGTTTATTTTTGTGTAATAAATAAAAATTACAAAGAATGTGCTTAACGTTTTCTAAGTGGCTTCAACATTAAATGAAGCATTCATAAATAGGTACTCCTTTTTTCCTGAGAACTATTAAACGATGAAGTAGATCGATAATCAAAACAACCATAAAATGGCTACAAAAATATTAAGAAGTTTACTAAGAACAAAACCATCTAATATTATGCTCAACAGATGGAAAAGCACAAACAAAGCTGTAGCTACTTACGACCCATTCGTGGTGAAAAAGGTAAAGGACAAGAACACCTATGTGCAAGTGATAAAAATGTTTGAAGAGCAAGATACAAGGAGACGGGGTCACGTCGAGTTCATCTATGCTGCTTTGTCCAGGATGAAGGAATTTGGTGTCCAAAAAGATCTAGAAGTTTACAAGGCGCTCATTGATGTGTTGCCTAAAGGCAAATTCATACCGACGAACATCTTCCAAGCGGAATTCATGCATTATCCTAAACAGCAACAGTGTGCAGTAGACCTTTTGGAACAAATGGAGGACAATGGTAAATGCATGTGGTTTGCTACAAATAATTGTCTCAACTCAACAGACAAACTCGCCAACATAGTTAGATCTGAGTTGACTTCACTTACCCCCGGTTTCTCGTACACTAACAAGCAGTTAATCTACTGTTAACAGCTGTCAGTGGTTTTTTTGTATGCACTTTGGTCAATTGACAGTTGTAAACAGTAGATTAACAGCGTGTTAGTGTATGAAAACTGGGGGTTAGTTTCATAGTATATAGCAGGACTGTGAGATTACTCCAGCCCATCTCTCTCTTTTCCAGATAGCTAATAATCCTCTGATGTTACTGCATGCCTCCAATTACTTTGCATGTATTCATTACAATCAACTGAGTTATGTAATGTTTACTTGTAGGTGTAATGCCAGATACTGAAATGGAGCAAATGTTGCTAAACGTCTTTGGACGCCGTGGTATCCCTCTCCGGAAGTTCTGGCGAATGATGTACTGGATGCCGAAGTTCAAAAACCTTAGTCCTTGGTATTTGCCTCCTGAGCTACCACAAGATACATTGGAACTAGCTGTCCTAGCTATCCAAAGGATTTCGTCAGTTGATGCTGACACTAAGCTGCACGTGTGGCAGGTAAAACAACCACCAGCTATGATGTCAATTACTGAATCATTGAAATTGTAGGTTTCTGAACACAAAAATATGCTACACAGTTTTAAACATTTTTATAGTCTCTTTCACGGCACAGAAATCTGTAGTTTCTTTCGTGATAGTACCTTTAGACTGCCTCATTGGTCTAGCCGTTAAGGTGCTTAGCTACCAAAACAGAGGTTGTGGGTTCGATTCCCACTGGGGGCCGCTGTACATTTGTACAAATGGCCTCAGTCTGGGTGTATTTTCATGTTTGTGATGTCCTTGCCTGGTTACCATAGCACAGGGTATTCTAGTTGGGACCAGGTCAAGTGATTGTACTGTGTGGAAGTTATTATATTGTTATATGTCTACGATCAGTTGTCTCACGGAGAGAGATGGTGATATGAGGTACCTCGTGACCGCAGAATCAAACAGACCTCAAAAGAACAAGAACAACTACAATAGTGACAGTTATGCATGCCAACTGTATTAATTTTTCCTGAATCAATTCCAGACAGCTGAGATTGAAGCATCACTGGACAAGACATGGATAGTCAGTGCTCAAAGTCCCCAACAACAAGTGTTATTAGCAGGCCAACCACCAGATGAACCGCTAGTAGTGAAAGGGCCTTATCCAGTCTACCTGAGAGACCAAATTGTCACCTACTTCCTGCTATTGGGGAAAGTTAGGGACTCTCCCAAAGATGATCAGGATCCTGATGGTAAAGAAAGAAATAACTATTTTGTTTGCCTTATATCCCCCAACAGTTCTGTTGAAAGTAAAGCAATCAATCTTGTTATCTAATGATCACACTCCCAAAAGTGTTAGTGTCATTTCCACTACAACAAACAGAATTGTGTGCAACTTATTCACTTTACAAACACAAATGATTTTGTTTTCAAACAGATGTCTCTAACATAGAAAAGCCAACTGGAATTCCTGGCGTTTTTGGCAAAACTAAGTTGCCAGCTGTCAAATGTACTGTCCATGAACAAGATGATGGAACAATATTGTCCATTTGTGCTACAGGTAAACTTATAATATTCCTTTTTATTAAATGATTATTTTATTGTATAGAAACTTTCCTCAAACTAAAATATTCATAGTTTATTATTTTTATTATCATAGCATACACTGTCAGGTTATTGGATGTGACTGCGACTACTTTAGTCAACTGCTTGCTTCAGCTAGACTCCCTTTGGATAGTCTGATTGACCAAGGGAATGGTCTCTACTCTAAAAAGGCTTTGCGAAAATTACATTTCTTGTTACACTGATTGTTGCTGTACATCTAGGAACAAGCGTGAGATGAAGCATGTGTACATGAGTCTTTATTTTTAGGAACATCCTCAAGAGATTCCCTGCTATCCTGGATCAGGTTACTAGAAAAAAATGGCAATCCGTCAATTGCTAATATACCAGTCATATTTACTCTAATATCACCGCCAAATGACTTGTCAATACCGGAGACACAGCCTGCTACAACAGACAGTGAAAGAAAAGAACAAACTAGTTCTCAATAATTTGTAATAGCTAAGTTTGGTTTCTGCAATCAGAGGAAGAGTGTGTCTGGCCAAAAATGGACCTTTAGTTAGTTATGTATAGTCCACAATAATTTAAAGTAAGCTTTTAACTATTGCAAGATATCAATACACACTGTTAAGTTTGCGAAATAAATGAGACTATTATATAAAAGCTACTACAAAACTTTTTATTTACAGATACATTGGTAATATTTAGACACAGATGATTACTTGACACAGTGTATCTGCTTCACCAGAAGAAACCAACAGTCGCACCTAGTACAGATGGTGTGTCTGCATTAAGGCTGCTGTAGCTAAAACAACATAATTATGCAACACAACTTGATTGGGGTGAAGTTGGATCGAGTAACAATCTGTATCTGAATGCACCTAATCACTTGATATTCCTTTGCTGAATAACTTAACAGCTAATATTTACAGTGTTTCTTTAAGAGAAAAATCACACTTAAACTTAAGTCCATTCATAGTCATCCTCCACCTCGAAGGATATGGTACCCCACTGTCAAGTGATGTTGTGCCAGTCTGACTGGGGCAGTAGGTATGTGTCATTGTCGCTTCTGATTATTGTCACTCCAGCTCCGTAGTATGGGATTATGTAGGCAGAACCATCAGCTGGTCCCACAACCTGAAAAGCAGTTTTACTTTGTAAATAATTGGATACAGCAATAATACAGGCTAACTAAGAGTGTAATTAATGCATGGTTTCTATTGCCAAAAATTAATTATGCAAACTTTTCCTAACAAAAGCTAGAGTTCAATTGGTTTCTGACAACCTAGTACTTTAATCATGTTCAAATGAGTTGATAATTTTGAAATTGAACAGTCAGAAAGCATGTTTCATATGGTTACCTGAGCCGCAATCAATATGATGTCCAGCAGCTGACCAATGAACATGAAGCCAAGAGTGCACAGCTTTGCCAGGCCAATCCCAGGATAGCCCAGATAGAACCGGTCAAGACCGAACATGCCTAGGAACACTGAGAGCAACAGTGCCACTTCTAGGGAGTAACCGTTCCTGGTAACAAAACAAAAAGGCTGTGTTTAGGCAACAGTACCAATGTTCAATGCTTTAACTAATTTCGAAAATTAATTTGTTTCTTATAAACTCTGGACTCAAAAGGAACTCAGTGCAGATATGTCCTCCAAGCTAGAAACACTAATCTAAGACTTTCTAAAAGTGATACCTAGCAGCACCAATAAAAAGAATATCTTTTAATATTGATTTAAAAAATATATACCTATTTATAGAAAATACAATAACAATAAAACATCTCACAGCCTAGGAGTCAGGCCGAGAAAATAGGACTAATAACTTTCGGCTAACAGCAATTTTAGGCAATAATGCCTATCACCATAAGTGGCAGAAAAATGTGTAAGCCTCAACCTTCAAATTTTACACTGTCTCAATATCCAGACATCTTGTTCATAAACCAAAATAACTGCCAAGTAGCCCTTAATATGGATTAAGTAAGTAGGCCTTAAAAGTTAGCGAAATCAGTCATAAGATAGCTAATAGTTGCCTTACGTCCATTTACATGGCATCTTCCTCCAGAAGGTTGAGTTTTTGGTCCCCTCGCACGTTATATTATCTGCAGCAATACATTGTACTGGAAAGATAAAGTAATCATTAAAAATCACACAGATATTTACAGACATGTTTTTTTTTATTTTGTTCAAATTTAATTATTTATAGATCATCCACTTGATTATTGACCAAACCCCGTTCAGACACTCAGAAGCAACTACATTTAAGATGCATTATGGTAAAGAAAAACATTTACCTTTGGCCTCTCCTTCAGAAACATAATCTTTTCCCTTTTCACAACCTCTGAACTGTTGTGTATCTGGGTCGATTTGGTTTATACTCGGGTCAGGGCAAATGAACTGTCCTAGGCGTAAAGTGCTGCAGTCCACGACAACTTTCTCCACTGAAGCCTCGTCTGAAGCCCAAGCATCCTTGCAGAAAGAAAGCAAAACAATGGGCATCAAAATCTTCGGCGACATGGCAGCTTTGAGAAGAATTGACGGTGAACGACGAATTGTTGTTCACTTCAGGGGTTCTGCGTGTGCGTTATTCTTGTAATACACAAATGATTAACGAATTATTGCTTTGTCAGCGAGATTTCCAGATTCTACTCTATTTCTTGTTGAAATTTTGCAATGTTTTGATTTTTTTACCAACAGACAGACGTCAATCGTCATTCGTCATCAGTAAGAAAAAAAAAAAAAAGAAAGACGTCACTTGACGTGAGACCACAGATTATAAAGTAATATTCCCGATTCCCAGAGTTCATTGATACAGGTTCCATTTAGTTTTTTCTCGAAGATCCTACCATCTCGCCGTATTTGGATGCAATTTAAACAGCAAAATATTGTCCATTCCGGTTTCTATCATCACCTAAAGGCGTGTCTCCTGCGCGTTTTTTTGAAATATTATACAGAAAACACGAAACAAAAACATTCGTGTTCATACAGTGTCTACTGCTATAGGAAAATGTATCTGCCGCGCGGGGAATGTTTTCATGTTTTGTGTAATGTTTCGAAAAAACACGCGCAGTAGACGTGGCTTCAGACTATAAAATACTAAGATTATCATGATTCTTTCCTTTTACCTTCCAGTGGGATGTAGAGGTACTCATTACAAGCAATTTAGTTCTTTTTTAAGGGTTGGCCCTAGATTGGCCCACATTATCTGGACCAATCGGAGCACGTCCGACAATCAGATCTCTGAACACACTGTGCAACAGTCCATAATTAAACAAACTGTAAACAAGCAGATAATGATTGGATTCTCTATGATGTCTTGGTTGCAATCAACTGCGGCCCTACAGGACTGTTCATATAATACCTACGTTAGACAATGCAATAGCGAGCGCATCGGTAGAATGCTAGCCTGAAATTGGAATACTTTTTTGCCGCCATTCAACCAACTGGTTCAACTGGGCAAACCACCTCAATCGCAGTTTTCTACCTTTGTAGGTAGAATAAAAAATACTGGCATGTAAAAATTGCGTGCATGCAACGACTAATGAATGTTGAGGCATCGAAAGTTATCTGTCAGGCAGGATCGTAGAAAGTGGCAGTCCCTGGTCTCTGCCTACCCCTCTGGGATACAGGCGTGAGTTTATGTATATAAAAATTATTGTTTTTAAAACCCGTTTGAGTTCGTCATTCACAACAACTTTTGAACTCGGTGACATGGTCTACGACTTAAATATTTAATATTTTTTCCATGTTTAGGGTTCCGTACCCGAAGGGTACCAAACAGGACTCTATTAGGGTTCCGTCACCAACGGGACCCTATTACTAAGACTTTAGGGACTGTCCGTCTGTCTGTGTATGTCTGTCTGTCACCAGGCTGTATCTCATGAACCGTGATAGATAGGCAGTTGAAATTTTTACAGGCGATGTATTTCTGTTGCCGCTATAACAATAAATACTAAAAACAGAATAAAATAGATATTTAAGGGGGGCTCCCATACAACAAACGTAATTTTTTGCCGTTTTTTGCTTGATATTAATAACGACAATAGGTAGACGCTTCAAATATTCACAGAATATTTAGTTCTATAGCATAAACAGCCTATATACGTCCCACTGTAGGGCACAGGCCTTCTCTCAGAGAGAGAGTATGGGCTTAATCACCACGCGTGCCCACCGCGGTTTGGCGATTTCAAGCGCTGAGGTATGTGAATAGCTCAGACACCCACGTTTCCTCACGATGATTTCCTTCACAGTTAGCGAATGGTATTGCTACTATAACTTCACAAATGTACATAACTTAGAAAGAAAAGTCATAGGTACATGCCCGCACTGGGAATCGAACCTGGGTCTCCCGCTTCCGAGTTCAATGTTCTACCCACTAGGCTATCACCGCTTTTTTTCTATATTCGCTTCAAAAATAAATAATTAATTTCATCGTCATCATCATCATCATTCAGCCACAAGAAGTCCACTGCTGGACATAGGCCTCCT
Source organism: Yponomeuta evonymella (assembly GCA_963969515.1). Classification (NCBI taxonomy): domain Eukaryota; kingdom Metazoa; phylum Arthropoda; class Insecta; order Lepidoptera; family Yponomeutidae; genus Yponomeuta; species Yponomeuta evonymella. Next base: position 7,510,923 of record OZ018354.1, read on the forward strand.
CCATGGATTTCCAAAAAGACCGGTTGGAAGCGGCCTGCATCCAGCGCCTTCCTGCCACTTGGATGAGGTCATCTGTCCATCTTGTGGCTGGTCGTCCTACGCTGCGCTTGCCGATATGTGGTCTCCATTCGAGAACTTTTCGGCCCCATCGGCCATCAGTTCTGCGTGCTATATGCCCCGCCCACTGCCACTTCAACTTACTAATCCGCTGGGCTATGTCGACGACTTTCGTTCGTCTACGGATCTCATCATTTCTGATTCGATCTCGTAGAGAAATTCCGAGCATAGCCCTTTCCATAGCTCGTTGCGTGACCTTGAGCCTTCTTATGAGGCCCATAGTGAGAGACCACGTTTCAGTGCCATAAGTCATCAACAACACAATGGTTGTATAATTTTGTCTTGAGCGATTGAGGTAGGTATATTAGACGAAAAGACTTTTCTAAGTTTCCCGAATGCTGCCCAGCCACAGACATGTACATGCGCTATTAAAAACATATAAACAAAAAGAAAAAATAATACCGCACAAAAACCCTTACAACACGAACAAAATCTGCTAGAATAGAATAGTCTAATGTTGTTTAACCTAGATAATGATAGGTACCTACTTGCGCGAGTCCGACTCGCACTTGGCCGGTGTTTTTATGTATTTCAATATAACTTTTTACGCTTTGTAGTGGCGCTCATAAATACCTACGTAATTACGAACAAGTACAATAGAAGAATTTTCATTCTATCTAGCCCATAATAAGTACCTCGGCATGTGTTAATAGAATGGTCACCGTTCTATGAATAGAATTAAGTATTTACTGGAGGTCGCGACATTGGTAGAGCGCGCAGAGCGCGAATTTAATGATATTTTTAAAAATATAACACTGAGCAAAAACTCATAGAACAAAAGTTGTCGTAACGCACTAACTCTAATTAGGTTACCTGCATATCAGGAATTGCGCATTATAGCGTTAAGATCCATGTGCTGTCGACTAATTAAACAGATAGACACAACCTACTCGACAAAAATAAACTACCTACCTACTAATGCCTACCTATCGAACAGTGACTACTTACCCACACGAACAAAATATGACGCGAAAAATTCAGTTTTCACGATTCTCAGCGCTGTTAATTGAACGTTACGAGGGCACTTCACAACGTGACCTCTTCACGTTTTTCATGGAGGGCCTTTTGACGAATAGGTAGATATAAACTGTCGATAGGTAGGTACGGCAAACATTATCTTTACACTTTCAATCTGAATTAGACTCCATGAATTTCAAGATCAACCTTGATGACTTTGGTCAACGTTTATTAAATAACCAAGGTTAGAGTTCTATACGTTAAATACCTCTAAGACAAACTACATCTGCCTTAGCCTAAATAATCATGGACAGCCAAGTACCTAATGACTTTGAAATCAAGTTTCATAGTTGTAACTACATAACCAGAGGAATCTGTAACTGCCCTCATCTTGAAAAAGTCACACAATACTAAATAGGTACCTCAGTGTTACTGTAGACTATGGATTATCATGGCACCTACACTTTGAACACGTCGTCGCCACCAGACTAAGAAAACTAATTTGGATATTTATATTTTGGACACTGAGATATGTTGTGCCTCGAAATATATCCAACATTAAGGACCAAGACCCACCCAGAAATCTCCTTCATCATCAGCCATTTCACGCCCACTACAGGACATAGGCCTCCTTCATGGTTTTCATAACCATGAGGGGTTTTGCCATAATCGCCACGCTTGGCAGGCGTGTTGGCGATCGCAGTATGCGGTTGGAATGTCAGGAACACGCTGCTGCCCGTCTCCTGGTAATTGATTTCCTTAGTCGCCTTCTACGACATCCACGGAAGGTTATAGAGTGACGCTATTCTTAATCAGGCGCCACACTGAAATCTCCTTAATGAGATATATCTTCAGTTTTAATTTCTACTTCACTATTACCGATTTTTACTATATTTCTTCCACACTTTACATCTCCATCGTTTTAGTTCTACCTACAATCATTTTACCGTATTGTCTACCGATTTGGGGAGGAGCATCAAAGATGAAGTTTCTTGAGTTGGCACGAGTGTAGCGTAGTTTAATTCAGGTCATGTATTTCATGACCAGTAGTGGACAAGCGTAGGCCGATGATGATGATGATATACTGAAAACCCTATTAAAAACATATAAACAAAAAGAAAAAATAATATCGCACAAAAACCCTTACAACACGAATCTGCTAGAATGCAGTACAGCGCGCAGTCATCTTTTATGTACAATAAGATAAATAAGAATATTAAAATTTACGACCAATCTTATTATGATTTACACATACTGATCAACACTTCACTCTGTCTCTCATGTATGGTTACAAACACGCACGCACGCACGCACGCACGCACGCACGCACGCACGCACACACACACACACACACACACGTACACGCACACGTACACGTACACGCACACGCACATACACACATAGTTGGCAAAGTTTATTTTTAATGTTTATGATTATTATTAAAAACCTATTTAGAGGCTAAAAATTCCACCCATGCCGGGACTTGAACCCGCGACCTCTGGCTAACCGTGCTATTATTATTATTAATATGTTCCTTTTGTAATAACAATATCTCAAATTAAAGTAGATTAATGCTATAGAAGAGCGATGTCACCTAGTACAGGCATTACATGCTCAAAAGGTGGCTTCAGTTAGTATGTACAGAAAAATAATGAAGATAAAGAAAATAAATATTTTTTTGAATTACAGTAGGTAATAGAACGCAACAGACTTAAGACAGTACCTACCGGTGTTATTTATAAAAACACGATTCCTCTAAAACACTCCTCAAATGCAGTTTAAATAGTCTGTGGTAAATACATTGCAACAGTCTATTTAAACTGCATTACAGGAGTGGATTAAGGATCCGTGTTTTTATAAGTAACCTGAACACACCTTCTGTAACATCATAAGGCCTATATACGTCCCACTGTAGGGCACAAGCCTTCTCTCAGAGAGAGAGAGAGTATGGGCTCACCACGGGTGCCCACCGCGGATTGGCGATTTCGAGCGCTGAGGCGTGTGAATAGTTCAGACACTCAGGATTCCTCAGGATTCCTCACGATGTTTTCCTTCACAGTTAGCGAAGCTGTTTATGGAGTATTTTAAGTAATCGCGTTTTTATAACATAAATAACACCGTAAGAGCTTGTCTATTTGGGGATCTTGTTGACGAGAAATGGAATATGTGATTGTGATATCCTTAGTGATTTTACCCGACTGCGACGGGTAATGTGTTTGGCTTTAAAATAATTTAAAAAGCACAAAAAATGACAAAAATTAAATACTGAAATAAAAATAAATAACAACCCGGTTGCTGACCATTAACTATTAGGCCGGGGCGGGACCAATAGCTCGTAATGATTTAGGTACCTACATTATTGAATTTGGGTACCGCCTGCTTAGCTTAGCTACTTAGAAGTTAGCGCTCAGCAGTCGGGTTGTTGGTTATATTTTTGTTTCATTATTTAATTTTTGTAATTTTTTTGTGCTTTTGTTCTCCTTTTGGATGCCGCCGTTGTCTGGTAAAATGACTAATCCCCGGTTTCTCGTACACTAACAAGCTGTTAATCTACTGTTAACAGCTGTCAGTGGATTTTTTGTATGCACTTTGGTCAATTGACAGCTGTTAACAGTAGATTAACAGCGTGTTAGTGTACAAGAAACTGGGGGTAAGAGCGGGAAATTTGGTGAACGGTCTCTTTCACTATCCTTTGAATAGCCGAAATATCTCCAAAAAAGCTAGATTACTATCACCTTTTATGGTAGCCACACCAGGGCCTGGCAGAAGAATCTAGAAAGGAGGATGCAGTAGGTCAGAATATGAGGTTTTTGATAAGTATGAGAATTATAAGATTTTGCTAATGGTGGTACCTAGCGCGGTCGGTATAACACTTGCCTCACGTTCGAGTGGTCGCGGGTTCGAATCCCGGAAGGTACCAACGACTTCGCTTTCTAAGTTACGTTTACCTATTTATGAATTTCTAGAACCTAGGTAGGTACTCGTAGGTCGTAACAATACCACTCGCTAACGGCGAAGAAAATCTTTATTTGCATTAGTTCCTACTGCGAATTTATTTTCGCACTAGTTCCATTCATGCGTAGGTACAAGCCCAATGATGGAACTACTGCAAATACATACGTAGGTACATAAACTCACTCCTGCATCCCAGAGGGGTAGGCCGAGACCAGGGACAGCCACTTGCCACGATCCTTACGGATCACTTTCGCTTCCCCAACATTCATTAGACGTTGCATGCACGCACGCCGGTTTCGGGTACTTTTTATCTTGCTTTTTGCTAATACATCCCCTATTTGGTCGAAGTATGTCCGCCTGGGATGAATACTACTGCGAATACTAACATTTTATTTCTCACTAGTAGGTAGCTAGGTATATACCATTAAATAAAATCGTAAGGTAATACAAATTCAGCATGTGAACACCTGCTTTCAATCCGCGGCGCGCGGGTATGCTCTCTTTTACTGCGGTACGTAGAAAGGTCGCATTATAAGCTTTTGCTTATTGGAAGTGCTTTCATTCTCGCCAGTGAAGCGAGGATTTTGCGCCTTTGCGTTGTTTCAATATCAAGTTGTTGGTACGATTTGATAGCACGATGCCCACAATTGCAACTTGTTTTTAGGGTTCCATAGGTACCTCAAAAGGAATAACGGATCACTTTGTTTTCCGTCCGTCCGTCCGTCTGTCTGTCATTACCATTTATCTTGAGAACGCGTGAAGGTATCGAGTTTAAATTAAAACCATATGATCAGGTTTACAGTACCCAGTACCTTCAAGCTGTGAAAAAATTAATCTTCTAAGGGCCGATTCGACCAACTAAGCTTTATATACCAGGAGTAACTAATCTCATAACATATTTACTCCATCAATTTTAATCTCGGTATAATTTATTGCATTCTAGCGAATTATCCCAGGATAAGTAGTTGGTAGAACGTGATATAGATTTACTCCAGAGTATTTCTCGACTTATTCCAAGATTACCACTTATACCAGGCATAAATAGTTTGGTCGAATCGGCCCTAAGTTAACGTAAAATAAAGATACGGCCGTTTATGCCGTAAGAACACGTATTATTTCGACACTCAAGGTAATCAAAATTTATAGGGTAGTTTCCGTTGAGCTAGAACTTATGTTTAAGTAATATTATCTTATAGGTACTACCTACAAATACGGGGAAAAATCTAAAAACTGTACATTTGTAATTAGATCATAAAAAAAATAGTTTTTGAAGTTCGGGAAAAACTGGGAAAACTCTCGACAAGACTCGATTCCTGAACTATTTATAATATGTACCTAAGTACCTACCTACAAATTTGTACAAAACCCTCAGTGCGCGAGTCCGCCTCGCACTTGGCTGGTTTTTTATCATCATCATCAGCCATTTGACGCCCACTGCAGGACGTAGGCCTCCTTCGTGGTTTTCATAACCATGAGGGGTTTTGCCATAATCGCCATGATTGGCAGGCGGGTTGGCGATAGCAGTATGCGGTTGGAATCTCAGGAAGACGCTGCTGCCCGTCTCCTGGTAATTGATTTCCTTAGTCGCCTTTTATGACATCCACGCTATTCTTAATCTGGCGCTACACGGTTTTTTTTATTATTATTCAATGCATGCGGATTAAGAGACTCTTAACTTGCCCTTATGTTAAGTGCCACTCATACGGGGGTGCAGGGCCGGAAGCGGCACACTCGCGCGTCCGCCGACAGGGTCCCGCCTTCCGTTTCCTTTTTCAGATTGAGTACTTTGTGGCCCCATTGAATTGTTACGTTTTCATCCGGCTTCTAATAAAAAATTCTAATAACCTATATGATCGAGTGATGTTTGTTTACTACTTTAGTCAACTATGGGCAAACCTAGTACCTTGCATTGCGTTAAAGAGTTTCTCTAGCACCTCCAATGAAAAACAATTATATCTTTTTTTACAGATAGTTTTTGCAACAAGTCCTAACTACAAGTGATTGTGTTGTGTGGGAGTTATTACTATTATTGGCGAAAAAAGAAGCTGTAAAAGTGAATACTTATTATTTGTTTCAGTAGCGTGTCGCAGATCGCGTCGCTCACTACGTAAATAGTTTAACCTTAGCCTAAAGGCGGTGGAGAAAAATCTCATGGCGCAGTGCTTGTTATCGAACTCCTCCGAAACGGCTTTCTCAATATCTATGAATCTTTTTGTGTATTTTTGGCAGTTCTGAGAATAGGTCGTAGGCTAATTAATATGGCAAAACAACGTTCGCTGCGGTGGAGCCTAATGACCACCGCGGCAGCAATTATATTGAATTAGGGTGCTCCTTACGGTAAGTATATTAATTTATCCAATACGACAAATTTTTCATTGGACAATTCCTCCCCTAATGAGCTTAAGCAAGCTCATTAAGTCGAAAAAGAGAAATCTTTATTAATTGTTCCGTCCGCAGGGCGAAGATTGAGTGAAAACTTCACAGGGGGCGGCGAATTCATCGCTCTCTCATTAAGAGTAGGATGAAGGCGCAAAAGTTTCCGATGGCGATGGCGCGTGCCCCAAGTTTCATCGGTTGGACACCGGCCTCATTAGGCATTCAGATAACTCGGTAACAAGCAGCGGGACGATTCTGTAGGATGGCAACAGTTAGGACCGTTCCAAAAAACATAAACAAAAAAACTGGAACTACTACTACTACGTAGGTACTTTTATAATGTACTAGCTGTGCCCGCGACTCCGTTCGCGTACATTTCGATTTTTACGAAGCAGCATTTGTATGGGGGCCACGTCTTATCATAACTGGAGCTAGAATTTAAATAGCCTATCCTGTGTCCCAGATGTCTATATGTTTTTATACCAAATTTCATCAAATTCGGATAATTGGTTTAAGAGTTATGGAGGAACATACATACATACATACACACATACAGAAAAAAATTCTAAAAATCGTGAAATTAGTTTCAGTATCATATATTGAGCCTATAAACACAATATCTCTGAAAACAAACTAACTTACTCCATGACCGACCCTTACAGATTTATTATTAGCATAGATGATGTGCAATAAAGTGTATTACTTAATCTAATCTAATCTACCAAAAAGCGGTGGTAGGTAGCTCAGTGGGTAGAACAATGGACTCGGGAGCGGGAGACCCAGGTTCGATTTCCAGTGCGGGCATGTACCTATGACTTTGTTTTCAAAGTTACGTACATCTGGGAATTTGTAGTAGCAATACCTACCACACGCTAACTGTGAAGGAAAACAACGTGAGGAAACCCGCGGCTTGGTATTGACTAACTTGATATACGTATTAACAAGCTGTCAGGATGGTATCGTTGCTGGGCAAGCCTACTCCGTCTAAAAAACAATGTCCCCAGGCACTGCAGCGTTTGAGTTGTCCCTTCACCCATCTAGTGTGAGTGATGATGCCACTAGACGCTGTATAAATCATCTCGTTACCAAGGCCAATTTTTTTTAATATAATCTAGTTTTTCACCTACGTGAAACATTCCATAACAAAATGGGTCAAATATAAGCATACAACAACGTATTTAAGGGACTCCACGAGGTTCACTAACGCCGCCAATGAAAGAAAAGCATTAAATAATCATCTTTTACAGGACGAAAAAGAATTGGTCCCTAATCACGCCTGTGCCTATTCGCTCGAAGGAAGGTTCACAATTACTGGTTGTCCATTGGCTGTTAAGTGGCTGCTCAAATAGTTCGGCGTGTCCTGGCTGCGCAGCCAGGCCGCGGTGCGCGGGGCCCCAGCTATCCACTGCATTAGGTTAGGTATTAATTTTGACGTTTCCAAAGCCTCAAAATATGTAATTAGTGTTTGTTTGACAGTTCGGGGTAGCTTAAACGGACGAGTCCATCCATACAGAACTTACGTATGGTCCTCGTCCGGTTCATGGTGTCCCCCGAGACGTGAAGCTCTAAGAGATTGCTTAATTTGCTCATAGGCTAATCCAGGACTGCTGCGCAGCCAGGCCGCGGTGCGCGGGGCCTCAGCTATCCACTGCATTAGGTTATTAATTTTGACGTTTCCAAAGCGTCAAAATATGTACGTATGTATTTGTTTGTCAGTTCGGGGTAGGTTAAACGGACGAGTCCATACAGAGCACGCATGGTCCTCGTCCGGTTCATGTTGTCCCGCGAGACGTGAAGCTCTAAGCGATTGCTTAATTTGCTCAAGGGCTAATCCAGGACTGCTCTTAACCTCCTCAGTCCTGACCTCGACAGTAAAAATGGTGTAAAATTGTTATTTTCAAGGTCACCCCTTCTATCACGTATCGGGTTAACCATTTTGACGACTCCAAAGTGTCAAAATATGTAAGCAGTTCGGAGTAGGTACTCAGGTTAAATCAGACAACCTCCATACAGTGGAGGACTAACGTAGTAGCGCCCCAGTTTTGGTAGTACGATGGCACGAGTCACGCGTTTTGTGGCGCTAAAATGTCAGTATTTGACAGTAAAACGCGCGACTAACGTCTTGTGTATTACAATCTCTGAATCATGTTAATAGATATTTTTAGGACCCATGGCCGTGAATCTAAGGCAAAAAAACCTAGGATTAGGTAGCATTCACGCCAAAACGGCCGGTTAATAGCATAAATGCTACCTAGTCCCAGGTTCGTGATTCTATGCTCTTTGTCGTGGGTCCTAAAAATCACTGTTATCATGATTGAGAGATTGTAAACACTTTTCGCAAATTCGATTTGTAAAAAAAGATGATAGTTTTTTTCATTGGTGGCGTTAGTTGAGCCACTGCATCACCTTAAGTAGGTAATTTACCCACCACAAAAACTGGCAGTCTGAATCTTAACTCTTTGGGCTGCAGACTTCTCTTTCTTTTGAATCTACAATTTCATGCAGCCACTAGAAACCGAATAAGTTGCCGATAACTTGGCAACAGCCAGTTGGATTTGTTACAGTTCACCACCGAAGGCTAACGAAGCCACAACTCCCAACACAAAGAATCCCCCGATAATGGAATGATCGGAAATCGGCGCAAACTTGCCGGGCTCTCCGTATTCGGAAGTTATTCTTTTGTGTGAGTTTGCGTTGGAAAAAGTTTTAGTTCCAATGCAATTTTGGATTTCAAACTAGTTCAATAAATTATGGCCGTATAAAACACACGCACACACTTAATTATTAAAGAAAGCAAATACAATATTGCCGTCTATATTTTTTGAGCAAGAGGCAAATAATTAATCAATCCCTGTTTTAAATTAACAACGCAAAAAGTAAGTTTAACAAGAAAATCGGCCAAGAGCGTGTCGGGCCACGCGCAGTGTAGGGTTCCGTAGAAGGAGGGGTTTACAGAACTAACAACTTCATCAAAGTAATTTTCAATGGAATCTGTACCAAGTTTTCCCTTTATAAGTCGGTCGCCTACTACTCGTTGTGCTACTACACTAAATTTTTTCACGTTTCTACGATCAACCGTTTATAAATACATTTGTTTTTACTTTACTTTCACTTTTTAGCCGGGAGAGGGAGAAGGATGCCCTACTCGAACCAAAATTGGCGCTTTAAAGCTAAAAAAATTAATTAAAATAATTTCCACACAATACAATCACTTGACCTGGTCCCAAACTACAATACTATGTGCTATGGTAACCAGGCAAGGACGTTACAAACATGAAAATACACCCATACTGGGGCCTTTCGTACAAATGTACGGCGGCCCCCAGTGGGCATCGAACCCACGACCTTGGTAGCTAAGCGCCTTAACGGCTAGACCAATGAGGCAGTCAGCTTAATACTTCGCAAAAGGATGCCTAAATATGTATTTAAATACTTAACCTAAATAGGTATTATAAACAGTAATAATACTTAAATATTACATTTTTGATCAATTGAGGAATGTACAGTCCTCAATTGATCAAAAATGTAATATTAGAGGTGAGTATATCATAATCATAGACAGTGAAGTGAAAAAGTTGATAATACTAATGGATATGATGAACATTTATTTACACAATATTAATTCAATTAAATTTTCAATAAGACACAATAATAAAATTGTCAAGCACTTTTAGGTTTGAATTGTTAATAGAAGAGTTACATAGCATCTTCTAGGTTCCTTTTAGATCATCCCCGCCAACCAGTAAACGATGGAGACCTGCGAAAGAATTTATTTTTTTCAGAATTACCTGTATTAAAATTAAAGATAATACCTATTCGGAAAATTAATAAGATACTATAAAAAAAATTACGTGATTTTGGGCAAGGAGGCGGGGCGTAGCCTGAAACTTCACCACGTACCATCAGGAAGGAGGGAGCATTTAAGAAGATGCTAAAAACATCACGTGATTAATGGACGACCCCTAGATAGTAATCATAATCATAATTTTTAATTGCTATGAGCAGTTGCACAAAAGTGTTACAAATTACAATCCATTTGTGAAGTAAGTAGTTAGGTAAAATTTTAGTAATAGCACAACAAGGACTACCCGATGAGTGTTGCGGCAGTAGCATTCACCGTCCTCTGCGTGACGAATACGTAACTGCATACAAGTATGGAACTTCACTACACGATAGAACATGACAAATGCGATAACAGAAACAACTCATTGTGTATGGTAAGAACAAATGGATCTCTCTTATGACAGTTTTAAGGAATGATTTGATTTAGAGGACGATCGTGTCTGGCGGTGGAGTAACATTAAGAATTTAGTATGTAAGTTAAGAGCTCTGTTAATTAAATACTTGTTTGTGAAGAGTAACGATCTTTTTTGTAAAAACATTATTTCTCTAAAGCACTCCTTTAATATATTTAATAGGTTTTTCCCTTTACCACAGACTATTTAAACTGCCCCTGAGGAGTGTTTTAAGGAATCGTGTATTTATAAATAAGACCGTTAATGTGTCGTTTTTTTTTGTCAGTCTCTTTTTCAGATTATCTACATTGCTGAAACTGAGTTATTAGTATGTACGTAGTAATGAGTATTACTTATTAGGTCATTGTGCTATGATGAATAACAATATTCGAGTTTGAGTCTATTCTTATTTTTATAACAACGTACGTGTTGAATGTGGGCGGGGCTTGCTGTGGCTGCGGCGACTGCTGAGCCAGGTTGCCGAATGTCATCGTGTTCTGTGTGGCTAGGCTCTCGAACGTCGCGTTGGATTGGGTCGGGGCGCCGAAACCTGGGGGTGGAGTTGGGTTTATGATCGAAACCTACTTAAACAACTACAGTATTCCTACCGTGAACTGGCAAATGCAGCGTAGGACGCCTACCAGCTCGCTGGACCGACGATCTGAGACAGATTGCTTGCAGCACTGCAGTATAATGCCATTGTAATAGCATAAACGCACTGATTTAATTCCATTGCCGCTTCAAGTCTCGCGTGCACATGAATCAAACATTGTAGGAGTCAAAAGTATGAGAAACCACGTCACGTGACCCGATCACTTATCTGTCATACTATAATGCACTAGCAGAATCGAGGCTCTCGTAGTTTAGTTGGTAATAATTGTGCAACTCTATTGGCAGTCTATGTATACTCTCCTGGAGAATAAATCGCTTACGCTGAACTTATCCCTTATGGAATACGAGAATAGAATAGTGATTATAGCAAAATAGTGGGTATGCTTATGACCATGATAAAAGTCAAAACTTCAAATTGTTAACTTAATTCCGAAATGACTTAATTTAAAAATTCAAGTAAGTATTTCCGGAATTAAGTTCATAATGTGTGCTGATTAATGGTAATAAACTCTTTGAATTTACGACAGTTTTAGTTCGAAAACAACTTCCAACTTCCGACTGGAGCCGAGTATACCCGATTCAGCGTCACCAACCGAGCGAAAAGGTTCAGTTTCGTTCACTGTTCTGTCACTGCTCAGACTTACTAGGAGCCGGCGCGCCACCACCGAACACTTTGCCGGGCGAGGTTGAGCCAAAGGCGGCGCCTCCGCCGAAGGTGGCGCCCCCGCCAAAAGCGGCCGGGGCGCCAAACCCAGCGGCCGGGGCGCCGAACCCGGCGGACGGACTCTTGTTGAAGCCGGCGGCGCCGAAGGCCGGCTGCCCGAAAGCGGCGGGCGAGCCGAAGCTGAGGAGAAGGATTGTTTTAGAGTGGGGCGCCTGGGATTGATTCTCAAAGGGTATCAAATAAATGATGAAACAAAATAATCCAATTAGTAAGCGGAAAATTCCAGAAATATCAGTTTCTAATTAATTTGCTGACAGTTTTTTTGGTGACCACGGCTTGCTGCTTATTTATTTACGGTGCTGACCAAAATGAATTTATTTGCTGACCACGTGCTGCTCATTTTATTGTGCTGACCAACATTATTATTGGCTGATCAAGTGACTTGCTGATGCTTAAACCATTGTTTATGTTCCCATTATCTAACAATAGCATTCGTATCTTATCGTTGGTATGGTGTAATACAGGTCGGTGTTATAATGTTATTGCCCGGTCATAATAAGGATGACTTTTTCAAAGTAAAAATTTCTTCGATTAGCATTTCATGTCTGTGTTAGGGCGAAATCAGACGGTACACTTTCCGTTCATTACTGTTTTTCATTCCACATCTTTTACTCGGAACGATCATCTAAACACAAAATTAACGTCGAATGTCAATTTAATTCATTAGTGTACACATACGAAAACGCGGGATCGGTTCATACGCTATCTTGACTTTTTTCAGAAAAAAAATTAAGAGTGAAATATCTAAGCAAACACAGAAAGAATTGCACGAGATCAATCGAAGAAATCTATTGAGAAAGTATTTGGTACTAGCTCACACGATATGGACGGAAATATGTGTAAGCGAGAAGAAAGCAGTTATTCAAACGCTTTTTTATTTAAGCATGTTGCTAAAATGAAAGTTTATTTTGAATATGTCTTGTGACCATGGAATGATAAAAGCAAATGCGAGTAAATCGACTAATATTGCATTTACGGGACGAGACATGAGCCTAAATATTATTTACCCCGCAGGTTGTCCAAATGCCGGCTTGGATCCGAATACGGGAGATCCTCCAAATGCGGGATTGGCTGCAACAATGGATGCGAATTAAAACTTTATAACGCTGTGGTGCTCTTATGGGTTTCTTAGCTAAATGGAATGGTAGTATGCAGGTGTAACTAAATTCCTATACACATCCGTAAACCCCTCCTGGTTTTACTCATCAATACGAGCAATTCAATTCGAAATAGAACCACTTTTGAAATATTTTAATTTTTCATAAAGCTTTGAAATCGTGAAAAAAATATTAGCTCTTGCCGCCGCAATTGGTAAATTTAGTAAGCTTAACTTTAATTACCACGTGGGGATATTTCCGGATGTGAGGTATTTGTTACACCCTGCACTTTAAAGAACACTTTTGCAGCATAGAAGTTGTCCCCCTCGCTTGTGCCACTGAAGATTACGTTCTGGATATTACCATGCATTTCATGTGGGTAGTTAATTGTTTTGACGTTGTACTGATGGCCGTTGGGCTGAAAAAGTTCTGACCTGGCGACCGCAGACCGGACGACGCAGCGTGGGCAGGCTCCCCACCAGATGGTCTAACGATCTGGCTACGGTGGCGGAGTGTCGCTGGATGCGGGCGGCACAAGACCGGGAAGCTTGGAAAACCATAAGGGAGGCCTATGTCCTGCAGAGGGCGTCAAATGGCTGATGATGATGAGTTGGATTGTCAATATCTGGTCTTACCAGCTTGCTGTGTAGATCCAAACACGCTGGCCGGTGGCTTGACGTCACCACAGCCGAAAACCGAGCCCTGAGGAGCACCGAAGGCCGGCGCTGTGGACGGCGTGGTGAAACTACCGCCGCCGCCCCCGCCAAATATGGACGCTTGCGTTGTTGTCGTTTGCCCTGCGGGGTTTCGTTGGATTGTTTGTGTATGAGGCACAAAGGGACGATGCGAAGAGCTGACGTTAGCATCAAATGATGTTTGAGAGGATGTCAAATGAGTTACTTTAACGGAATTTTATGAAGTCACTGAATACTGGCTGACCCGTTTTGTAAATAGAGAGTACTTTGCACTCAATTTAGACGTAGCGGTCTTTTAACACTGAGTGATCGATTTAATTTCAATGCTAAGAGCCAGCGGTAACAAGGTTGAAATAACAAAGAGCAGTCAGGACTAATTTAATAAATAACTTATTAAGATAAGAAGCTGATAGTATTCGCGCCTCAGAAGTTGTTCGTCTGTTTCTGTCCAAAGCTATCGAAACTGACATGGTGGCTGACACCTTTTAGGCTGACACAAGTGTAAATGAAGAGTACTTTGCAGTGATTTGATTGGCATCCAGCGTTAGAAATAACTCACCGAAAGCCGACGTCCCAAAGGCCGAGCCGCTGCTTGTAGTATTTGCGCCCCAGAAGTTGTTTGTCTGTTTCTGACCGAAGCTCGTGGCCCCGCCGCCGCCAAAGATGGAAGCGGCTGACGCGCCTGACTGCCCGAATGCCGCTTTGCCGCCAAATGCGTTCGCGTTGGCATTGGCCGCGCCAAATACTGATGATGGGGAGCTGTGGAAAGGCTACATGTTGTAGCTTTCGGTTTGACCGTCTAGAAGGCACATGTATTGTATTGTTTGATTGAATGAATAAACATTTATTATATTATTTTCGTTGCACTAACCCGTGCTGAGGACAATTTTGAAATCTATTTCGAGGCTAAAAATTCCACCCATGCCGGGGCTTGAACCCGCGACCTCTGGCTTACAGTGCCAGCGCTCTCCCAACTGAGCTAATGGGCATGTGCAGGCATCGGCGAAATTTCGAGCCTCTTTACAAACTTCTCTGTATTACGTACAGGCAGCGACATCTGGTCGAAGCAATTTACATCACTTGCAGCCCCGAGTAACCCACTCTGCAGTTAGGTTTTTACATCGGAATGATATCGCTGTTCCTACATGATTCCCGGCATGGGAGGAGTGGGTTTTTAGCCTCTAAATAGGTTTTTAAACATTTTTTGCCAAGAACAAAGATGTTACACACTAAGGTCGACTTGCACCACTCCTTAAATGTCACTTAAGTCTGAATTTAAATCGACTTTTGTATGAAGAATTCTAGTTAAATTCTGTTTAAACCACATTTAAGAAATTGGTGCAAGTCGGCCTTAGACTTGCACACTTATTAGATAAACTAAATTGATAGAAAACCAATTGGTTACAGATTTTACTTTTGAATAAGTATTACATTTATTGTAAAAACCTATTTAGAGGCTAAAAATTCCACTCATACCGGGACTTCAACCCGCGACCTCTGGCTAACTGTGCCAGCGCTCTCCCAACTGAGCTATGTGCCTGTATTTTCGCCAAATAAAATAAATAATAAATAAAATAAATGTTTAGCCTCTAAATAGGTTGTTAAGATTGTCCTCAGCACGGGTTAGTGCAACAAAAAGAATATAATACATCATCATCAGCCACTTGACGCCCACTGCAGGACATAGGCCTCCTTCGTAGTTTTCATAACCATGAGGGGGTTTGCCATAATCACCACGCTTGCCAGGCGGGTTGGCAATCGCAGTATGCGGTTGGAATCTCAGGAAGACGCTGCTGCCCGTCTCCTGGTAATTGATTTCCTCAGTCGTCTTCTACGACATCCACGGAAGGAAATGGAAATTGGAAATTCTTAATCCGGCGCCACACAAAATTTATTTTTTATTAAGAAACTTGAATCACATAGTTTTTCACAAGAATTTGAGAAAGATAAAGAAATCCGAACTTGCCCCAATCAAAGGATCCTATCGACAAAAAAATTAAATTGAATCACATTAGACACAAACACACATACCAGAATATTTAATTTACTCACCCGCCACCAAATATGCTGCCAGTGGGTTGACTAGGTGCACTGGTTGTAGAAATGCTCGCGGCCGCGAATAGATTCGACTCAGCTCCACCGAAGAGCGACCCTCCACTTTGCGTCGTCGTCACTTGACTTGGAGTTCCAAACACAGACGTTTGGGCTTTTGGCGCACCAAAAGCGGACGATTGGGTCGTTGGTGTACCAAAAACTGACGCATGTGTTGTGGGAGTAGGCGTTCCAAACACTGAGGCCTGGGTCGTAGGACTTGGCGTGCCAAAAACGGACGCTTGAGTGGTCGGTGGCGAGCCAAATACGGAAGCTTGCGTGCTCGGAATCGCAGCCGCGCCAAAAACTGAGGACGGGGTGGTCGCAGTGCCGAAAACGGACCCCTGAGTCGTCGGGGTCGCTTTACTGAAGACGGAGGCTTGAGTGGAGGCGGCCGGCGATTCAAAGATAGACGTTTGTGTGGTGGTTGGCGTCCCAAAAACTGAGGCCTGGGTGGTGGTCGTAGTTGAGCCAAAGACGGAGGTTTGAGCGGTGGTTGGAGTGGCCACGCTTCCGAACACGGCCGCAGGACTTGCCGAAGCGACGGCCGCAGCCTGCGTCGCCGGCGTGCTACCGAAGGCCGACTGTGTAGCTGACGAAGGTGTCGGTGTACTAAAAACGGACGGTCTCGCCGCGCTAGCAAACACCGACTGAGCTGCCGATCCAAAGACAGAGCTCGGCGTTGTAGCAGCGGAGGCTTTGCCGAAAATCGACACTTGTGAAGCAGGCGGGGCCGAGGCGAAAATGCTGTTAGCATTAGAAGTTCCAAATATGGATCCGGATTGCGTGGGGGAAGTCGCGGCGGTGGTGCCAAAGGCAGGGGCGGCCTTGGCGGCGGCTGTACCGAAGATTGAGGCCGCTGATGATGGGACATTTGCAGTGGTTGTTGGGGAACTGAACGCGGAAGTCGGGGGCGTCGAGGCGGGTGGTTTCAGGTCCGTTGGTGATTTGGATGCTGTAACAAAGGAGATTGGGATTAAGAGCTAGTTTGAAGAAAGGGTAACCTTGTTAAGTCGGAATTATAACTGAGGGTTCTAGTCGCCATTTTTGGACATTGACTCCGTAACTTTTTTGTGATTTTAAATAGCTGGGTTTGTCTTGTTAAACATTTTTCTAGTCCCTTTTTCAAAATTATAGAAGGTTTATCCAACTTGCGAGAAAGTACTAGTAATTAGATAAACGTTCCATAAATACTAGGTATTGTTTTAATAATAATAACTTCGACACAATACAATCACTCGACCTGGTCCCATACTAGGATACCCTGTGCTATGGTAACCAGGCAAGGACGTCACAAACATGAAAATACACACAGACTGAAGTCATTTGTACAAATGTATGGCGGCCCCCAGTGGGAATCGAACCCAAGCGATTGATCGATGTTTTTTGTCAAAACATTATGCCTCATAATGATTTTCTTTGTTTTATTCCCTTCTTTGTACATAACTTACCATTAGTAACGCCGGCACTAGCGCTAGCAAACAAGGAAGAGGCGGAAGATTTCGGAGTGAATGGCTTACTGTCCTCTTTGCTAGTTGTTTCTAGGGCAGGTACGCGTATCGGATTTTCAACTGAAATACAGACAGGTGTGAAATTGACATTAAAATTTATAGACATTTAAGATCAATTTTTGTTGTCCTATCGGCACCTAGGTTTTGATAAAGAAAAATGCAAAAAAATTGGTAATTATAGAAATGTCATAATAATTTAATTTTCCAATGCGACCTAGACCATATTTGTACGGTTATACTTTTAAAACCATTAATGTTAGAATGTGCAAAAAATGATAGAATAAGAGATGCCAGATGCCAGCATGGTCTTATATAACTTGTGTATCTCAAGATGCACAAACAAAGAAAATTAAGATGTAGCTCCTGGTAAAAAACTTACTCAAAATAATCTACTTTCCACGCGCAAAACATTTTGCGTTGCTAGAGAAGGAAAATAAAAATAATGTTTTGCGTGTGGCATAAATAAAAGTAATATTTTGATTATAATGCACTGCAGGGCACAGGCCTTCTCTCAGAGAGAGAGTATGGGCTTAATCACCACGTGTGCTCACCGCGGATTGGCAATTTCAAGCGCTGATGTTTGTGAATACCTCAGTAACGCAGGTTTCCTCACGATGTATTTATTCCTTCACAGTTAGCTAGTGGTAATATTTTGATTGTTTCGTGTATATTATCTAACGAAAAACACGAGCTGCAGCCACGGCTTTACCTTTTTGCGTGGCAGGACTACTCAACGCCGCCTCAATGGCGGGAAAACCGGACGGCTTACTCGCTTGAGGAGCTGGTGGCTTGGGCGCACTATTCTCCTTCTTATCCCCCTCTTTTACGGTTGCTTTTTCAGGCACGCTTTCTTTCGACTTCTCCGGTTTCGGCTCCAGCTTAGTTATACCGTCTATTTTTCCAAAGCTGACAGTTGGCTGTGGAACGTTCTGGGCGTGACTGGCAAGAGGTTTCGCAGTGAAGAGGCTTGGTAGCGCCTTAGTGTCCTTTTGCTTGTCGAATATGGTCACGACTCCTTGTGACACCTTGAGGAAAACATATCAAATTACTTGTGTGCAGGTCGTAGACTAAGTAAACATGAAAGAGATCGGTCCTAGTGGAGAATCAGGAACTAGCACACATACAGACATATGGGCAAGCATCAACGAAGTGGTCCAAAAACTAAGTCTCATTCGCGGTTTCTACATAAGCGCCCATTTCAATTTCGTATGAAGAATTATACTACTTAAATGCTACTTGAGTAATTCTTAAGAAAGTGGTGCAAGTTGGCCTTAGTAAACTTTGCCGGAATCGTAGCCAGGATCTCTCGTATGTGAGGCAAGCGTTCGACCAATGTGCTACCAATGCACTATAAAATAGATGGTTAGAAGTGGACCATTTAAAGATACTTTAAAAACAATGGCTCTTATTTTACTTTGTTACTCATATTAGTAAAAAAATAATATTTGAAGATCATATCATAATATTATGTATATTTAAATATACCCCAATAAAAATGCCTAACACCCACTCACACATGACCAACTACAGGACTTCTCTTAAAGAGAGAGTATGGGCTTAATTACTATGCGTGCCCACAGCGGATTGGCAATTTCAAGCTCTGAGGTATGTGTACACCTCAGACACTCAAAGATGGAGAGAGGTATGTGAACTCTCTTTTCTTTCACCGTTAGCGAGTGGTATTGCTATTATAAATTCAAAAATGTCCGTAAGTTACAAAACACATAAGAATATAAGTGATAATTAAAAAGATACCGCTGTGCCTTCCGGCTCGCCCGTCTCCGCGGATTTCAAATTGATACTAGTGTTGTTTTGCTGCAGTATCTTGCTGGGTTCTTGGCCGGGCGTGGGCTTGGCTTGGTAATTGTTGAGCAAGCCGCGCTGATCCGCTGGCTTGGGCGCGGCTGGGGCGGCGGTGATCGGCGTTGATGCTAAAAGGTAATAGTCAAGCTCTCAGCGGTTCAATTAAAACCCAATGACGTATGATGACTACGAACTAGATAGACTAGTCGAGTCTTTTGAGTCGCAAAATTAAAATTTTGCAGATAGTACCAATAAAACTGACTCAATAAAATTTTTTTATACTATTTTTCAAATAGTTCTGTAGTTTATAAAGGTACTTGTTGCAAGGCGTTTTTATTATCATTTAAATTACTGGGCGTTTCAAAAAGGTCGGGTGTCATTTTTTCGATGTTTTGCAGTTGCTCTTATAACAAAAGTTGTTCGTATTGATATATTTGTATTTATCAGACCTTTCTGAAACACACTGTAGACGTAAAACATGCTACATGTCACGGCAAGTGATTTTTTGATTTGAAAACTTTACTTGACTAATAATATGCAGAAACATCACACACAAAGATCTTATTCTAAGGGTATGCTAGGATGTTTCAATCTGTTGATTAGGTTACAGTACCTTTTTGAACATTTAGATTAATTTCAATTAGGCTAGAAATGATTACTTGCAAACACAAGCAATCGTTTTTACTTTATTTTTAGGTTGAGACTTGATGTGTGAGGTTTAGACATACAATAATACAATGAAGAATACCCGTAGGTAAGAGGTGAACATTTGACAAAACAAGAAATTAAATGCGTAAGTAACTACAGCTTAGCAACAAGAAAATACTTACACACAAGATAGATAGAACAGATAGAAGGGGTACTCTGGAAAGAATCAGCCCGGATTCTACAGCGGGCGTGTTGACCCACCTATCATAATTTCTATGTGCTACAGATGTTTGGTCGAGAAAACTATCAAGATTGTGATAAGTAGGTAGGCACATTCCTATTTTAGGTACCTACCTAGGTTTTAGCCAGGTTCTTTCTTTTTTTCGCTTCCAATCTCTATGCAGTTTTCGCAAAAACCTGTTGCAATGCTTTTTGAAAAATCTTTAAGGCAATGCTTGGTTTTATGGAAATATTCTCCGCAGACTCCTTTGCACTTGAAGTAATCCTCCAGTCTTTTGGTAGAAATAAACAAATTGCATTTCTTACATTTCTCTGGAGGAGCCATTCTGGGTTGACAACTCTGTTGTCGTATATGTTTCTCTCAATCTGTAGGACACGACAACACTGGCTGAGAGCGACCGAGTAACTATTTCAACTCGATGTCTGAAGCTAATGGCATTCCCCTTAACTCGCCTAGCTACGTTTGGTTGTCGCATGGAACCGGTCATCAGGTGAGCGAGCCATCGTTAGGTGCCGAGAAAATAGGGATGGGGTAGACAATATCGATTGTATGTATCAGCATGTCACGGCAAGTGCTCGTCATACTTTAACTAAATAACTTGCAGGCAATGGTAAAGTGTTCGGTGTGGCGCCGGATTAAGAATAGCGTCAATCCGTTTCCTTTCGTGGATGTCGTAGAAGGCGACTAAGGAAATCAATTACCAGGAGACGGGCAGCAGCGTCTCCCTGAGATTCCAACCGCATACTGCGATCGCCAACCCGCCTGCCAGGCGTGGGGATTATGGCAAAACCCTTCATTGTTATGAAAACCACGAAGGAGGCCTATGTCCTGCAGTGGGCGTCAAATGGTTGATGATGATGAATGGCAAAGTTCCAAAGGAAATAAAAACTCGGCTAAGTGCGAGTCGGACTCGCGCACGAAGGGTTCCGTACCATACAACATTTGAATATTTCAAGCGTCTACCTGTTGCCGTTATTAATATGGAGCAAAAAATCACGTTTGTTGTATGGGGGCCCGATTTAAATATTTACTTTATTCTGTTTTTAGTATTTGTTGTTATAGCGGCAACAGAAATACATCATCTGTGAGATTTCAACTGTCTGACTATCACGGTTCATGAGATACAGCCTGGTGACAGACGGACGGACGGACGGACGGACACCGGTGTGGCGGCATCATGGAACAGTTATCCATGCCACGGCTTCAGGACAGGCTAGCGCGCATGCGCGACTGCGCGCGCATTCAGCCTGCCGTCGCTATGACGATAACAGATTGAAAAGTGCTCGCCAACGAATCCGCTGTCTCAAAACTAATAATTTCGTGTATATTTTCGCAGCCCTTGTAAATATTGTAAATGCGTAGAAATAGGTCGGAATAAAAATACGCATCTGTATATACCGCATCAAGTTCTTTCTTCCTTCATCCGACCTACCACATCTACACCGGAGTCTTAGTAATAGGGTCCCTTACCCTTTGGGTACGGAACCATAAAATTACACGTAAAACTGGTTTTCGTTTAACATACTTCGTAAAATTTTACGTTGCCATGTGACCATGGTGCCTGCAACGGTGCAGAAATATCGGGAACTCACATAATGGGAACGTACCCATACTACGTGACCTGTAGGGAAATATGTAGCTTTTTTGGGCTGTATTCAAATAATGGCGCGCAGCGTTCAGCGCTTTTTAATGACAGGTGAAAAGTATTTTTGTCTGGAGAAACACTTTAAAAAATGGATCACGTACGTAGTATACCCATACTACGTACGTGATCCATTTTTTGACCATTAGTGACCCAACAGGGAACATATGTTCCCTAAATTAATAATCGTGATAAGAATACCGTTTCTTTTACAATGTATATTTACATTTTGCAATTTTTTTGTTTATGGTTTTCCTAAAACCCAATAAATAAATTGTTTTGTTTATTCTTAGCTGCGACTTGCCTGCAGATCGTATGAAGCCCTTCTAGTAGCGAGCTAATTTGACGTCAGAGATGTAAGAGTTTCAGGAAGCTAAATGCGATTCTTGGTTTGGGCGCTGGCACTTGGAATGTCGGTGGTGTTTGGGGCAAAACCTATGTCTATTCCAACAATAACAAAGCACAAAATCGCTCTTACCAGTAAATGAAGTCGGCGAGCAAATGTTCTGCCCCATGAACGTATTGGCATCGCTTTTAGGCTCGTTCAGTTGCGATTTGCTCTGCAACAGATCCTTTAACGCGCTTCTAGTAGTGAGCGAAGCCGACGTCGGAGGCGCAGGAGTTGCGAAGCTGAAGGCAGGTTTTGGTTTCGGCGCTGACGCGGTCACCTGGGAGGTCTGCGGCGGTAGTTCGGTTTGAAGTTGTGGCGACTGAACGGGCTCTGAAAACATTAGTTGTGTTCACTGCAGTTGTAGTGGTGTAGGACTAGCTGGTGGGTTCGAATCCACCGGGGGTCGCCGTACATTTGTACAAATACCCTCAGTCTGGTGTATTTCGATGTTGGTGATGCCCTTGCCTTATTACCATAGCACAGGGTGCCCTCGTTTGGGACCAGGACAAGTGATTGTGTTATGTGGATGTTTTTTTATAGTTAGCCGTGTTTGTATTCCACTGCTGGGCAAAGGTCTCCCATGATCTTCCACTCCTCCCTGTCTTGAGCAGTCATCTCGCATTCGGGCACGAAGGTTGAGAGACCTTCTCGCCATCTCCGCCACGTCTGCGATAACCGTCGCGTGGAACCCATTCAGTTGCAAGTTTTGCCCATCTGTCTGGACCTACACGACTGACGTGGCCTGCCCTGTTCCACTTGAGTTTTGCGGTCGCAGCTCCAACATCAGCGATTTTGGCTCTGGAGCGGAGCGTGTTTCGGGTTCGGTCAATCCTTCTTACGTTAAGGATGCTGCGCTCCATCGCCCGTTGGCAAACCTTGAGCCTGGTCTTCTGATGTTCGGTCAAAGACCAGGTCTGAGCACCGTAGGTGAGGATGGGCAGAATACACATGTCAACGAGTTTTCGCCTCAGAGCAAGTGGTAACTTGCCCTTCATTATTAGCTCTTTCATGGGGCAGAAGCTCTTCCAAGCGTTATCGATAAGACGATCGACTCCTTTGTCCTGGCTATTTTCGAAGGAGACTGCCCCAAGTAACTATACTCGTCGATGTATTGTATACCCGAGCAACTACCTCGACCCGTGTGGAAGTTATTATTATTATTTATTTATCCAGCCAATGAACAGACCCCACTGCTGGGCATAGAATTTTGCCCTGTCACGCTAACCCTCTCGGTGCCCCGCTTATTTCATCCATTTTCGATGGCTTCAGTAATGTCATCGACCCATCACATTCTTTTCTTACATATCGTTTCTGCAAAAAGTGACAGTACAATCTCCGAATCACGTTAATAGCGATTATTAGGACCCATGGCCGTGAACTTAAGGCCAAAAACCTAGGACTAGATAGAATTAACGGCAAAACGGACGTTTTTGGCATAAATGCTATCTAGTCCCAGGTCCGTGATCGTAGGTTCTCGGTCCTGGGTCCTAAAAATCAAACTTACTATTAACATGATTGAGAGACTGTACTGACACTTTTTGCAACAACGATCTGTAACAAAAGATATGATTTTTTTGGGGCTCCATGCGGCGCTAGGGTTACTACATAGAACCCCTTTTGACAATTAATTTAAGGAATTTTCTTTTACTAAGTTACTTGTCACGAAAGTAAATCAGTATATGGGATCCATAAAGTATTTCTACATCGATTGGTCAAGACAGGGAACTTAAATCAATTATTATGTTATTGTATATATATTATATGACTACATAGATGGAGGTGGATACTAACCATCAGTAAATAATGTCCTAGCCACATTCACGAAGGCGGTCGGCTTGTTAGCCATCGGGGTGAAGGTGGGCTGCTGAGCTGCTAGGCTGGGCTGAGGGGCTGGTTGCCGGACTGCTGGGTCGTAGTGAGTGACTGGATGCTTAGGCACTGGCTTCGGCACAGATGGCTGGACTGGTTGGCCTACAGAACACAGGTATACTCTCAATTTCACTGCCTCGTTGGACCCTCGGTTAACACGCTTGACGGCCAAAACAGAGGTCGTGGGTTTGATTCCCACTGGAGGCCGCCGTACTGGATTTGGACAAATGGCCTCAGTCTGGGTGCATTTCTATGTTTGTGATGTCCTTGCCCGGTTACCATAACAAAGGGTATCAAGCTACAAATAGGGAGCAGGACCAGTGATTGTTTTGAGTGGAAGTCATTATTATAATTTTCTCTCCTTACACTAACTAATTTAGGTACAATATCTAAAGAGATACAGAATTCATACAGATCGCATCTTCACTCGCGACTCGCGATGCTGAAACATAGTTAACCTTATAAGTAATCGCGATATCATCATCATCATCATTATCATCAGCCATCCATCAGTTCTCCGAGCTATGTGCCCAGCCCACTGCCACTTCAACTGAGGAATTCTTCGAGCTATATTAGTAACGCGGGTTCTTCTGCGGATCTGCTCATTCCTAATCGCGATATAGACCCGTTAAATGTATAATTAGATCATATAGATGATTAGACTATTCAACATTTTGGTTCGCGCGCGCTCCAAGAGTTGACAGTTTGGTGAATAAACTAGCAATGTACAGACTTTAGTACGACTTACCAGTTTGCACCGGTTTCTGCAACGGTGGCGCGGCTGTCTCGCTCACACTCGAAGCGGCTTTCTCTTTCATGCTCTTCTGATAGCTTAGCCTCATAGCGGCTAAGTGTAGGCCCAGTTCAACATGCTTCACTCTGGTGGTTTTGTGGTTGGACAGCATATCCCTAAGGGCGTCCAGTTTGCGAGCGGTCACGGCGTTTTCTTTAGCCCGGTTGGAGTCCGGCTCGATGCTCATGTTTAGGATGTTCTTTGTCAGTTTGCTTAGAGGGTCTCTGAAAGAGAAAAACAAAGTCAGTTTGATGCGAGATTTTCTTTGATACGCGTACTGAGGGTGTACGTAATAAGAGATTGTTGGCGGTGAGATCCACTGAACAAATAACTCTATATTATTGCAGAGTGTTCTACACGGGCGCGAATCATTTTTGGTCTCGGTAGTGTTGAATCTCTCGCTCCTTCAGCGACTCTTAGTTACTCTTAATGCAAGAATCGCCTTAGTTCGCTCTGGATTCAATTTCACAACCTCGACGCAAAAAATGTTGTTTGCGCCCTAGGTGAACAATCTACTATTAAGCTCGAGTGGTGTACTTTTCATCCCTCGTGCACTCAGGATTCTACTCTATAATCCCGAGCGTAGCGAGTAGCGTATACTCTAGAATCCTTCGTGCACTCGGGATAACAAAGAAACACTCTCGCCTTAAAATAGTATTTTACTCCCTCGGTAAACAATCTACTATTTGGCTCGGGCGACGTACTATGAATCCCTCGCTACGTTCAGGATTTTACTCTAGAATCCCTCACTTCGCTCTGGATTAAAAAAAGCGCCCTCGCCGTAAAAATATTATTTTGATCCCTTATGATACAATCTACTATTAAGTGTGCTCTTACTGTTTGAAGGGCGTGGTCCTCAGCAAGGGCGAGCCCTGAAGCACGGGCGCAGCTTCGCACTCGCTAAGCGCCTTCCGCAGCGTCCGCAGCTCCGCCTCCTGTCGCGACAAGATCTCCTGCTGTTTTACCAGCGGCTGGTACACCTCGTCTAGGATTGGCCGGATTATTTGGTGGCTGCGTCTGGTAACGAAACGGGTAGCCTATGGTTGGTCTTCATATTTAACCTGTTAGATTATGACCTTGGAAAGAACAATTAAAAACCGAATTCTACAGATTACGTCGTCTCGGATTGGCGGGACTATCTTTGGACGTGTCTGGGGACGAAAGGGGAAGCTTATGGTTGGGCTTAGAATAGGTCGTCTAGGACTGGCCAGACTAATTGGTGGCCACATCTGGGGATGAAACGGGTAGCTTGTGGTTGGTCTATACATTTAAGTCGTCTAGGACTGGCCGGACTAATTGGTAGCCGCGTCTGGGGATGTAACGGGTAGCTTATGGTTGATCTTTATATTTAAGTCGTTTAGGATTGGCAGGACAATTTTATGGTTTGGGTTAGGTTAGGTTAAAATACATGATTTTTAGTTTTTGCTTTATTACTTACTCCATCATCAGCCATTTTTACACCCACTGCGGGACATAGGCCTCCCTCATGGTTTTCCCTAACCATGAAGGGTCTTGCGATAATCGCCACGCTTGGCAGGCGGGTTGGCGATCGCAGTATGCGGTTGGAATTTCAGACAGACGCTGCTGCCCGTCTCCTGGTACTTTTTTTCCTTAGTCGCCTTCTACGACATCCACGGAATGAAATGGAGTGACGCTATTCTTAATCCGGCATCACACGGAAATTACTTATTGCTACTGAATATTTACTTATTACTTACTTATTGCTACTGAATTCGATCTCCCTCCACTTGTGGTCGAGAGCCTTGTGCGCTTGATCCAGCTGATTCTGGACGTAATATGCCAATTTCTTGACGGAGGCCAGGCGTTTCGTCGACAGCGGATCCGTCTGCGTCCATTGGGCGTCTTTGATCCTGGGACAAAAAGAGTAATGCATGGTTAAAAACTGTTTGCGTCTCGTTCACACAAGTACATGTAATTTCTTATGTAATGTCCTGTTAAAAGTCTTGTGTGCAATAAAGTATAATTTATATTTTTAGATTTCGGGTTCAATTTTTATGATGACGATGGGAGAGTTTTTAATCTATATAGATATATGTTTCGTATCAAAATAATTTTTAACCTTTCGTTGTTGTATATAGACATAACTCATAACATTTCGGATTAAGTAATGATTACATATTGAAAGATCCAAAAAGTAGATTGAAATTAACTGTAGGCCATTAGTCGGTGTGCTTCCCCGCCTCGGTAACAACGGCGCATGTGCACACCAAGTTCAACTTAAGTTATATGATAAGCACATATAATTGTAAAAGAAACTTGATTCCTACCAATCCATTGTCATAAAATAGTTGTTTTTTTTTAAACGACAAAATAGATAGATAGAATATTCTTTGAATTTAACAATAATATAGTAATTTCTTCCAAGACGACCTTATTACTAAAAGTAATTTCTTCCAAAAATACATTGATGGAAAAAAATGAGAAGCTAAATGACGGGTAGTCGGTGCAACTAAACTATACTGCAATAGGTCCTTACTCTGAGTGCTTCCTCGCCTCGGCAATAACAGCGCACGCGCACACGAAGTCCAGCTTGAGCTGTATGTTAAACGCATATTTGTAAAAGAAACTGGATTGTTGCCACGAAAAAAGTGCTAATAATTCATTGTCTTATGAAAAACTTCTGTTTTTTTTTCGAGTAAATATCCTCGCCTCAGCGACAACGGCGCACGTGCGCTCCAACTCCGGCTTGAGTTGTATGCTAAGCACATCAATGTAAAAGTAACTAGGTGGTTGCTAAGAAGGAAATGTTAAGAACGCATTCTTGTAAAGTTTTATAAAAAGTTCTGTTTTTATATTGTTTTTTTTTTTTCAAGAAAATTGGTCGTTACTCGGAGTGGGTCCTCGCCTCGGCAACAACGGCGCACGTGCGCACCAGGTCCAGCTTAAGCTGTATGAGGGCGGCGCGGAGCTCCTCCAGTGACCACTCTTTGCGCAGCCGGTCCGCTGTCAGACACTGCAAGTTATTGCCTGGAACAAATTGGGAACATGCCTGAAACTTAGATTGCTGTGAAATTATTTTCTACTATAGTAAACATAGAAAAACCAAAACAAGGGGCTTTACAGGTTAAAACGGGTTGCATTGCGGGCCATAGCCGTAGGACTAAGCTACGGCTAATGACCACTCACCAGTCAAAGTGAAAGCTTGAAACTGCGACTTAATGAACGTTACAAGTTAAACATGGTGTCCATTTTCTAAACTAGACAGTTTTGGAAAAAAAGGACAATTGCTCCAAAGTTTTTAAAAACCTACTTAGAAGCTAAAAATTCTACGCATGCCGGGACTTGAACCCGCGATCTCTGACTAAAAATTTTTGTTTGGAATCTATAAATTATATAAAGTAGGTCGTTATAGTGTTGGCTCTGTGAATCAAAGTCGGACTCATCTGACAAAAAGACAAGTATCCGAAATCACAGCGGACAGTGTAAAAAGTTATCTTAATTCGACTAAGCCCAAAATAAATGCGTACCAAGTTCTCCATCTTGTCCAGTTATAGTTGAGTTCAGGTAGGCAAGGTCTTGATTAGCCTGAAAACAAAAGGCACACAAAGGGTAGAAAAGTAAAACTATTGCCATACCAATGCAACGTATGATTATTCAATACCTGTAATTGAAATAACGAAAAACCTAAAAAACTTTTTTCAGTATTTATATAATTAGAACATTTCCAATAAGCAAAATTTTGAATTAAACTGCACATGGTCAATTTACTGATCTTATGTTTAAAATTTTTGCCATTAAGATACTTGAGATCCACGTTATTTTTTTAACCTAGTTCAATCACAAATGTGTTATTTTTATCAATGTTAGATTTAAGTCGATTTTACGCTGTTATGACTCTTTTTATTTAAAATATTTTTTTAATTATCTAATATATAGAAATCTCGTGTCACGGCTTCACCGATATTTAGGATTCTTTTGTATATATTGGGCAGGTCTGAGAATAGGTGGTAAGGGTAATTAATATGGCAAAACAACGTTTGCCCGGTCAGCTAGTTATTATTAGAGATGGGCGATGGGTATATTCCCAATCTACCCATTTGGGTATATACCGGGTGCATTGGGTATATATCCGGTAAATACCCGTATGCACCCATTAGGGTGGGTATATAAAATTAGTGTTTATCATATAGAACAAAAATGGTGAAAATGAAGAACTAAGTATGGCAATCAGTTCTAACTAATGTCCTATTCGCAAAGTACGTCTTAGCGATTTTTCGTTTAACTTATATTTACAAATTTATTCACGTTTTAGTTATTTTTTTGCATCGGAAGTAACACAAATATGCTTAAATATAAGATGTGATGGATGGAGCGATATTCGCAACGAGGGAATAATAAATTTCATAATTTCGAAACCGGAGCCTGTATTTGTAAAAAGCCTAGACACTGCTGAGAATCGCCACACTAGTGAATATTTATCCCAAGAAATACTTAAGGTCATGGTAGAATACGGAGAAAGGAAGTTTTTTGTCTTGGTAGGCGATAATGCAAGCAACATTCAAAAAGCATTCCAGCTTGTTCAAAACCAGCAACCCCAAGTTATGTATTTAAATTGCGTTACTCACACCCTTAATTTATTGTGCCAAGACGTGCTCAAACCAGAAACATTGAAAATTTTCATAAAGTCTATACGAAAGAGTCAAATCCTATCCGCGCTTCTAGCAAATATAGTGGACGCAGTGAGAGCCCCAGCTTGCAAAGCTTGGAGAAAACTAAACTTGCGTTGCGAACCTTGGCAGTCCACGAAAGGGCTTCAGTTTTGTCAACAGAAGTAAAACATGTTTTGCTAGATGAACAATTTTGGATAAAAAATAAACAGACCATCTCTGCATATTGAAACCGATTACGGAAGCCATATTTAAACTTGAATCAGATAAGTTTAACATGCATACTGTATATTTGACTCTTAGAAACATGAAATCACAACTGGAATTAGCATTGCTAGATGTTTCTATGCTAAATGATGACGACTAAAATGAAATTTTGATGGCAACGTTTCGCAGGATGTGTATAAAACCAATCCATCTGTCAGCATATATGTTAGACCCGGCTATGCAGCGAGCTGAAATGGATGAAGAGGAAACTATTGAAGCTATGGAGTATATTACCACGACTGCAAACCACCTGGATATCCAAATTGTTGACTGCCTTGCAAGTTACTGAGCTAAAGACGCCAAACTGTGGGGCAAACCATTTATATGGAGCAACGTAAGTTCAATAAATGCAGTGACTTGGTGAAAAGGACTTTGTAGTACTTCTTTGTTGTGCAAAGTCGCTATAAGGATATTGACGGCACCGAGTCCATCAGCCGCTGGAGAGCGCTCGTTCAGCGTCCAGGGGCGAATGCAAAGTAAAATTAGAAATCGATAAACAGCCGCAAGGGCTGCCGAAATATCATATGCAGTGACTCTCCTCTTTTGATAGCTCGGCGGCCTCACATATCTGCACTGCCTTCGCCAAGTTCAAATCCTCCGTCCTCAAAAGTCGATCGCGAACAACGTCGTTAGAAAGACCGCACACAATTCTATCTTTTATCAGGCTATCTGATAGTTCCCCAAACTGGCAAGTTTGACTGAGCAGTCGCAGAGCAGTCACAAACTGGTCGATGGTCTCTCCAGCTACCTGATTCCTCGAAAAGAACTTGAATCGCGACATCGTAACATTAGGTTTAGTTCCGAAATGTGCGTCGAACTTTCCCAGCAAACAATCTAGATTCGCGTCACTTTCGTCCTTTTGATATGAAAAAGTGGAAAATATTTCATAACCACTTGGACCTATGAGGTTGACCAGCAAGCTCGCTTGCACGTCACTTGGCTCTTTGCCGACTCCGGATGCTTTGATAAACACTTCAAATTGCTTTCGCCATTTTTGCCACGCCTCAGCTCGCGCGACCGGGCCACCTTCAACTGATAATTCCGCTGGAGGACGCGCGTGTTCCATGATAAATGGATGAGCAAACTTGTTTTTTGTTTAGAGCAAAGTAATTTACGTGAGTTCGACAACAATATTAGCACTAATAACGATTTTATATCCCACCGCTGCCACCATGTAATGAAACACGGGCTGCTAGTCAAACACTGGTTTATTGAGGGTACTTAGATATTAAACAGATACACCACATCTTGTAATTGGAACCTACAGAATCCTACCTACCTACATCCAAATAAGGAAGATGACGAAGAATCTCCGGCAACTTCAGGTCCAAATCAGACGGATTTCGAATTCTTTGATATTTCTCACATCGATGAAGTTAGTACTCATTCTGATTCTGATGATTAAAGTGAATATAACACTTTGCACTTTAAGGTATATTGTAAAATTATATTTATAATAACATTAGAGGTAAGTAAAAGTGATTGTAATAAGACCTATGATTTACGTATATTTTTATACCTGTGGTGACTTTGAGAATAATATACAATTTAGTCAGATTTTGCCAATTACTTGTTTTATTCTTATTCGGAGACCTACTTAAAAATACAAAATTTTGTAGGAATCCACATTATATGAATGGTCCATGAAAAATGGAGTACTAGGAATCGAGTCCTGACCTTACCTGCCTACCATTTCAATGTTAGTAGCTGCTTTCGACAGAGTTTTGGTGCAGTCAATAATTTATTATTGAATTTTCTTCTTACATTTATATAACTTTAAGCAAAACAATTTTTCAGTCATAATCAGTCATACAAAATACTTTTTTTAATACAGATGGCTAATATCTACTGTTTAAGTATAAGAAAATAATGACCATGACAATAAATAACTAATCCCATACAAATAAATAACTAAAACTCGAATAACTTTGTAAACATAAGTTAAACGAAAAATTGCCAAGACGTAATTTAGGTAAGGAACATTGATCAGAACTGATTGGCATACTTTGATTTTAATATTAATGATTTTCATACTACTTGAAATACACTTATTTTATATACCCAGCAAATGGGTGCATACGGGTATTTACCGGGTGCGTGTTTGGGAATATACCCAAAAGTGGGTATATACCTGGGTACGTGCCCATCTCTAGTTATTATAAGAAAAACGTTTGCATATTGGTGGTTTAATTATTACACATTGTATAATGGTACGTGAAAAATGGTAAAGAGAATAAGTCCCTCTGCTGACTACATAATGGATAAAATCGTCTTAAAACGACTCACCATTTTCTGCATCTCCCAAATCTTAAGCTTGAACTTGTAGTGCTCCGTTTGGAACTCATTCACTTCAGCCACGAGCATTTTCTTCAGTTCCTCGCTGGCTTTGAGGGCGTTCGCCCGTTCCTGTTCAGCCTTTATGTGGGCGCTGACTTCGGTCGTTGGCTGTGCCGGCTTGGGGGCTGGTACCGGCTTGGAATGGGCTGGCTGCGGCTGGGTGCAGAGTAACGTATGAGAAAATGTTACTGAAGACTTGGTGTCACAGACACAATAGAATAGTAACATAAAGTCGGCGGCTGGGTGTTAAATTTGTTTATTTTCTTTTTTATTAAGAGAACTTTTGCGCCCAGCAATTACAGTATAGACAGATTGTGGACAATAAGATACTCACGATCGGAGCTTGCGCCTGAGTTGGTTGTGAATTGGCCGGTTTGAGCTCCGCCTGCGGCTTCGGAAAATTGGCCATAGACGCTGGTGTTGCTAGAATACAAATTAATGATACAAAATAATTTCCGCTAAAAACGGCCGTTTATGGCATAAATTCTAACTAGTCCCCGGTCATTGATAGTAGGTTTTTAAGGCTGCTCGCACAATTTAACATTTTTTTTATATTGTAATAATATGAGTAAACTTTTGATAAATGTGATCTGAGGGTTTGATGCATAATTAAATTACGGACATTTTAAACAAAATTATAATTTTGGAATCAAATTTTCTCAATCAAAAAACTTATTACATGATAAAAAAATTATGCTTCGAATAACCGCAATTTAATTGTCCATCAAACCCTCAGACCACATTTATCAAAAGTATACTCATTTTATTACAATCACTAAAATTATTAAATTGTGCGAGCGAGGCAGCATGCTCCACGTAACAGCCGCCTTTATCGTGACAACGAAAATTCACAATTTACATGATTGACAGACAAAAATAGCTGTATAGAAGATTTTATTGGTGGCGCTAGTGAACCGTTTATTTACTGGTGGCGCTAGTGAACCTCGCTCAGTCATTGGTGGCACTAGTGAACCTCGTTTATTCATTGGTGGCACTAGTGAACCTCATTTATTCATTGGTGGCACTAGTGAACCTCATTTATTCATTGGTGGCACTAGTGAACCTCATTTATTCATTGGTGGCACTAGTGAATCTCATTTATTCATTGGTAGCGCCAGTGAACCGTTTATGTATTCAATTCAATTCAAAAATACTTTATTGCACAAGAGGTGTTTGTACAAAGGCGAGCTTAATACTAGTAAGTATTTTCTTCCAGCTAACCTTGGGTTATGTGGATAGGGCAAGGGTTATTGGTGGTCGATGGAACCTCGCTCAGTCATTGGTGGCGCTAGTGAACCTCGTTTACTCATTGGTGGCACTAGTAAACCTAGTTTATTCATTGATGGCGGTAGTGAACCTCATTTATTCATTGGTAGCGCCAGTGAACCGTTTATTTATTGTTTGGTCTAAGGAACCTCACTCAGTCAATGGTGGCGCTAGTGAACCTCGTTTATTCATTGGTGGCACTAGTGAACCTCATTTATTCATTGGTGGCACTAGTGAACCTCGTTTATTCATTGGTGGCACTAGTGAACCTCGTTTATTCATTGGTAGCGCCAGTGAACCGTTTATTTATTGGTGGTCTGTGGTGGCGCTATGGAACCTCGTTTAGTCATTGGTGGCGCTAGTGAACCTCGTTTATTCATTGGTAGCGCCAGTGAACCGTTTATTTATTGGTGGCGCTAGTGAACCTCGTTTATTCGTTGGTAGAGGTGGTGAACCTCGTTGAGCCTCTTAACCCACTGCGAGGTAAAGACATCTTATTATCCCCTTCCTATGCAGAGCTACCTAAGACTATCCTTCACGACGTACGCTAAGAATCAAGGAAAATGAAACCTTACGTTGTTGTCCATAAGGCGGAGGTTGCTGGGCTCCGAACGCGGGTGCCGGCGTCGACTGAGCAGTCCCGAATGCGGTCACCGGCGCAGCCCAGCTGGGCTTTTGGGCGATTGGCTGAGCTGGCTGCCCGAATAGGGTTTTCTGTGTGAGATAGTAATTTAACGGGATGTGGGGCGCGTTGCCGGGAGAAAAACAATGAGACATT
Organism: Yponomeuta evonymella; assembly: GCA_963969515.1. Taxonomy (NCBI): domain Eukaryota; kingdom Metazoa; phylum Arthropoda; class Insecta; order Lepidoptera; family Yponomeutidae; genus Yponomeuta; species Yponomeuta evonymella. The sequence goes on from OZ018354.1 coordinate 7,544,956, forward strand.
ATGTACTTCGTACTAGAGGAGACATTAACAAGAACTTTTTTTCTCTCTTTCTTACTTTGCAGAACTAGGGCACTTTATTGGATTTTTTCTATTCTCTTCAAATAGTTCATACATTATTTCACTATACAGGATCGGTTTTTCTCATTCAAATTCTGATGTAAAACGTGTATCATCAAGGCAAGCGCTCGTCATAGACTAAATGATGGCTGCAACTTTTGCGACACAAATCTGCGCTCTTCATAGACTAAATGATTGACTGACTTTTGCGACACAAATCTGCTACATACCTCGCGGAATGGAATTTTACCATTTCCCCGATCGTGGATGATTAGAAATAATAGCGAGAAAATCAGGGCGTCCTTAACTCACTAAGTTTCCATCAACCAAACAGATTTTTTGCCACCGTTACGTTAATAATAAGAAAAAACTTACTTTCGGCTGAGCTTCTGCTGGTTTGGATGGTGTTGTCGCAGGGACTGTGGCACTTTCGCCAGGGATCGTACTGAAATATGAACAGTATAATCTATACTAATCTATCTAATTTTGTTACATAATATGTGTATGGGCTAATGATTCAAATTAAAAAGTATCATTAAATAAATAACACAGTTGACACTGGTTTAACCAAATTTAGATCTTAAGTTCCTCAAGCAACATAATACTAACGGTGCACGTTGTTGCTGCCTGTAAGTGAGATAACACTTAGATTATGTTTAGATTTATGGTTTATTCTGAATTGTGAACTGATTCTAGTATTTTTATTTATTTAATTCATAATAAATAAAAATACTAGAATCAGTGAAAGAATGCTGATGACTCTCATTAGAAATGTGCATAATTTAATTACTTAAAAAATTTGATAATAAAATACTGACTGGTAAGCCTTTTACATCTAACATTCGATCATAATACCTGGTTAGATCAGCAGCGTTCAGATTCATCTGCTGTGGTGGCGCACAGATCTGGGGCGCAGCCTTGTTCAAGTTTATGACGTTGAAAACCGTGAGGAGGCCCGACTGCGAGACAACTAGCATCATCGGCATATGCGGCAGGGTCTCGTTCTCACCTGGGATTGGAAATTGGGCTTTAAATTCCGAAGCATAAGGTGTACCAATAGGAAATGAGCGAAATTCAAGTGTAGAAAAAAGAAAGATGGCGGATTATGGTTACATAGTGTACTGTAGGGGTCACATCGCTGATATTAATGCTGCATCATCATCATCACCAGTTGCACATTAATCGGGTCTAATCATTAGCTCGCTGGACCGAAGATCTGAGGCCGATTGCTGACAGCGGCTGGATGAGAATGGCCGAGGAAGTGGCGTGTAGTGGCGTAGTCCAGCAGTAGACGATTACGGGCTGATTGATTGAATCGCGATGGTTTATTAGGTAAACTTAACTACCTTTAGACTCGTTAAGTGTGTAACTATGTAAGAGAACTGCGAATAATTGAAAACACCACTGACATTATACTCGTAGTTTCTCTAGCTGTACTATTAACCTTTTAAAAAACCTTCTAAAAATTTAAATTGTCCTCAGCAAGGATTAGTGCAACAAAAAGAATATAATTTATTGACCTGTTTACTTAAATTCTGGTTGAGCACATTATTTATGTTTTCTAATCAAGGCCACTAATCTTTTTTTTTTTGAATAGTAAGGAGATTGATGAAAAATCAAAGCTAGTCTCGGTACAAATTGGTATAAGACATATGTGCGGTACTTGAATCTCTCCAGCGGTGCCAACTCGACTATCGCTTTGTACAAAAACGCCACAATGTCAGTTCAACTGCAGGATCAGAATACGAATCCTATTCATTTGCAGCGCGGAGTGAGACAGGGAGACGTAATATCTCCGAAACTGTTACAGCTGCACTTGAAGACGAATTCAAACTTCTGGAGTGGGAAGGTTCTGGCATCAAAATAAATAACGAGTATATCACTCATCTTCGATTCGCCGATGACATAGTGATTATGGCTGAGTCCCTGGAAGATTTGAGTTCAATGCTCCATGACCTGAACAGAGTTTCTAACAGAGTGGGTCTTAAAATGAACAAGACAAGCACCCACTGCTATCAACTTTGGCGGCTCTGACCTCGAAGTTGTCAACCACTATGTATAACTGGGACAAACAGTCCAGTTAGTTAAGTCCAACTTCGAGAAAGAGGCCACTCGTCGAATCCAACTCGGATGGGCAGCGTTCGGGAAACAAAAACACATTTTCGCGTCCAAAATACCTCAGTGTCTCAAGAGAAAGCTGTATAACCAACGTGTGTTGCCAGTGATGACTTAGGGATGTAAGACCTGGTCACTGACTATGGGCCTCATAAGACTCAAGGTCGCCCAACGAGCAATGGAGAGAGCTTTGTTAGGAGTGTGCGTGACCGAATCAGGAACGAGGAGATCCGAGTTACTAATATAGCTCGAAGAATTGCTCAGCTGAAGTGGCAGTGGGCGGGGCTCGGAGAAGTGATGGCCGCTGGGGCGGAAAAGTTCTGACCTGGCGAGCGAGGACCAGACGATGCAGCGTGAGCAGGCCCACCACTAGATGGTCGGACGACCTGGTTACGGTGGCGGGGAGTCGCTGGATGCGAGAGGTACAAGACCGGGAGTCCTGCAGTGGGCTTGATGATGGTATAAGACATTATATCTAAGTAGGTACCTATTTATTTTGAATCAAGATTTCTTTAATCAACAACGTTTTTATTCGACGCGTGTCAGAAACAAAACCCGGTCAGCTTTATCGGAAGAGCAACTGGATAAATCAGTACACACCCCAAGGCAGTTGATGTATGGCACACGTGTCGATGCACAGTCCGACGGGGAAGTTTTCTTGCTTTTTGTCCGTTAGCGGCAACTCGGGTCTGGCTTCGTCTGGCTAGGAGAGAAAAAGAAACAACAAATATTATAGCAAGCTTTTAGTTAGATAATAGCACTTATGCCGTTCTCGATAAGAGCTGCCACGGAATAGAGCGAGACGACGTCTATCGCAAGTAATGTATAAGTTTAATAAAATTTAGCTTTGGTCTAGGTGTAACCGAAAATTCTTTTCAAATACTATCGTCCAGAAATTGATACTAAGGAATAATAATACGGTCTATAACTCCCACTGCAGGGCACAGGCCTTCTCCCAGAGTGAGGAAGTGCGGGCTCAATTACCGCGCGTGCCCCGAGGTGGGCAATTTCAAGCGCTAGTGTACAACTCAGACACTCAGGTTTCCCCACGATGTTTTCCCTCACACTTAGCGAGTGGTATTGTTACCACAAATTCACAAATGTACGAAAAATAGAAAATAAAGTCGTTGGTACACGCCGTGGTTCGAACTCACGACCTCTTGAATGTGAACAAGAGGTCGTGAGTTCGAACCTCGTCATTCTACCGAACGTACTACCGCTGCGAAATTGATAATAGGGGTTGATATTTTTTTAATGAAGATGAATAAATGACCTAGGATTAACGATTTCTATCAACGGTTTGTTTACATGTAGACCAAAGCCGAGTGTAATAAAATATACAGTGTGGTATATGTAACTTACTTGACACCACTGGAGCCAGTTGACGCCATCCGAAGATCCCAGTGTAGCTATCTCCATGCTGTTTGATGATGAAGCTAGAATCAGGTTCCTGAAAACGATAGTTTTAGAGGTAATCTATAGTCAATCATAGTCAATTGAAACTTCAAAATGATTGATATGATGTCGATAATAATAAAAAATAATTTAAATGGAAATTAAAGTAATTTCGGAACGGCTACTTTAATTTAATTGTAGTGAGTAGCCATACCTATTGTGGGTAGGTAATTATCAATAAGGTCAAGCACCTGTATTTGAGGGTACTAGCTGAATAAACGTTTATGTTACTTCATTCTGTGCGTATCATTCCCAATCATGCCTAACAGTGTCAGGTGTGAGGTCAAGTCAGGATTAGCAAGAAATACGGGTTGTTTTTGGTGTTATTATTATTATTATTAATTCTTTATTGCACAAAGGCAGTGTACAAAAGGTGGACTTAATGCTAATGGCATTTTCTACCAGTGAACCTGCAGGAGGTACAGGAGAGGCAAAAATTGAGGTAGGCGTGCAAAAAAGAAAGTGATAAAGGTACTTATAAGTACCTAATCTATACTAATAATAAATCTGTAAGGGTCGGTCATGGAGTAAGTTAGTTTGTATTCAGAGATATTGTGTTTATAGACTCAATATATGATACTGAAACTTATTTCACGATTTTTAGAATTTTTTTCTGTATGTGTGTATGTATGTATGTTCCTCCATAACTCTTAAACCAATTATCCGAATTTGATGAAATTTGGTATAAAAACATATAGACATCTGGGACACAGGATAGGCTATTTAAATTCTAGCTCCAGTTATGATAAGACGTGGCCCCCATACAAATGCTTCGTAAAAATCGAAATGTACGCGAACGGAGTCGCGGGCACAGCTAGTGTATTATAAGTTCGACGTATTGTGAGCATGACCGATACAAAAACAGCTCCCGGTGAGCCGATGGCGATTAGTTTTCGGCGCCACAGCATCCGGCTGCTATGAGCGAACATGGCAACGTCGCAGTTAAAATAGGCTATTTGACAGTGTGAAAAAAAAAAAGTATTAATTATTTATATTCGTATAAATTATGAGTTTTAAAACCGATTTAAGGTGTGATAATTTTGTATCTGTAGCCATTTTATCTAAAACGGCCTGGATTTGCCGAATCTATGATGACGTCACAGTGCAGTAAGTATAGCATCTGTCAAGTTTAGAATCCCCAAAATTCTCAAATGTTTAAAGGGACCCATATTATTACACCTATTTGCTTTTCCGCGCCCTAGTATTTAAAAGTTCCCGCTCTGGGACACACACTAGATGGCGCTACAGTTAATTTTAATACCCCACTTTTTCGACAATCTTCCTAGTAGTATCGTTCTGTGGAGTTGACGTTTGTTTCCTTACTGACCAGTGACGTCACTGATTCTTGTGCGACGCCATATTGCCCAAGATAGCGTTTTGGCGGCTTATTTTAAAGTTAATTATTATTTGCTTTTTTTAGAAGAAATACACGAAAGAATTTTTAACGACCACTTTCTGAGCACTCAATGAACACCAACAAAAAATCTGAGATGGTTTTCAGAAACCTGTCAAATAGCCTATCAGCGAGAGTGGAAAACGTCTTCTGACTTTTTCTGGTAGCAGCAGGCAAGGAGAGACTTATCGCGTGAGAGGAGTGCTTTGTTTCTCCACGTAATTCGATAGTACAGCCAAGAAATTTTAGACGAGTTGGACCTTGATGAGAAGTCAAGATGTGATAATGACACGCTAGTGAGGGAATTTGCAAAACATTGCGATCTGGTTCGTAATATGAACTACGAAAATCCCTATCTTTTTTAGTTTCAAGTTTTTTTGCTCCAACATATCTGGCAGACGCTTGTAACGCTTCATACATCTCGTTTAGAGCTTTTTTGAAAATGGCCTTCAGTAATTTGTGGTGACAGCGTACACAACCGAACACAATATCCAGCATAAGCAGCCTATATACGTCCCACTGTAGGGCATAGACCTTCTCTCAGGGAGAGAGTATGGGCTTAATCACCACGCGTGCCCACCGCGGATTGGCGATTTCAAGCGCTGAGGTATATGAAGAGCTCAGACACTCAGGTTTCCTCCCGATGTTTTCCTTCACCGTTAGCGAGTGGTATTGCTACTATAACTTCATAAATATACATAACTTAGAAAACAAAGTCATAGATAGGTACATGCCCGCACTGGGAATCGAACCTGGGTCTCCCGCTTCCGAGTCCAATGTTCTACCCACTAGACTACCACCGCAGTTAGCAATAGCCAGCAACTCCTTCTCTATTTGCGCCCACCGCGTCTCAGAAGGCGGAGGCGACGGGCCGGCCCAGGCCCGCAAATGTGACTGACTGTGACAAGGGCGGGGACAGGTAAAAAAACAGACGTACGTCTGTATTGTGTGACGTACTTTATGGATGACCCCAACACCAACTGCGGCATTTCTATGGAACACCTCGTATTTTATTGCGCTTTCAAAGTTTTCCCCATCGTAAAAGATGTTCGTATTTAGGATAAGACCCCGCCTTTTTCGGATGCCTAGGATTTTGTTACAATCAGTATATTTATCCAGCCCATGAACAGAGCCCAGTGCTGAGCAAAGGCCTCTTTACAGCTTTACTCTACAGATCTCGTGGTCGCCTTTCGGCTTCTTTCAGCGAAAGCCCAATCAAAGACAGATAAGATTTGTCAAACTAAAAAAAAAAAACACAAGTTCATGCTCCTTTAAGTTCTATAACCACTGCTCAGAGCGCAAAATAGACTGGCTTACCATTGCGGGATTCCTTGCAGATAGTAGTACCAAGGTCTGTTCGAGCCCATGCTGTAGCAAATGTCTTCGTAGTTGAGGCACGTCATCTGGCCGCCCTTTGGCGTGTTCACTATGGTGACGGCTGCGGAAAAGGGAAAACACTATTGACTTATGGGAACTTTCGTAAGGGCTGCGAACTTTGAAAAGTAACTACCCCTACTTGTCTTAATTCGCAAAGACTATTTTTTTTCTTGAGGGCTGAATCAAAAACCATTTCGAGATTAACATCTAAGTAACCATATTTTCTATATTTAAGATAAATATTAAGGAAGATGAGCGTTATTTTTGCCAAAAAACAATAACCTTCATTTGACCTTCTGATGAGTTCACATTTTAAAATAAACATAACATATGGCAACACTACGTTACTTAAAAAAAAGACTTGCTGTCATAACTGTCATATGCATATCATTTCCTTGTCTGTGAAAAAAACGTCTGTGACAGCAAATCACAGAAACAAAGTGTGACAGTTTGCGCGACGTTTCGGCGTGTGCACTCGAAAAATATGACGTCACGCTTTCAAATATTTTAAATAAATAATTTATAATAATAAACTTAACAAATCGCTGAAAAAATAAAATTAGTCTCTAGAAATTACTTCTGCTATAAGAAAAAAATATAAAATAAGATCAAAATAAAAAATATACTGCCCGAATTATCCAGCGGTGCCAGCGAAATCGTTCGTCTAATCATGGTCTATGATCTAATATAAAATTCCTTGATATAACTACAATTTGAACAATTTATGCAAAATCCTACAGAGTACTTCCCGAGGTGTTCCCTTCAAAGAAGAATCGTCAAATGCGACCTAAAACCAAAAACCGACAAGCCCCGACGCAAAAAAGACGACTGCCATGTTGTTCATTATAATGTGTAAATTATGTATTATTTTCTTTCAATTTCAATGGCTATCATTGAAAATTGAAACAAAAAAACATGCATAAAATATGTAATTTTTTGATATATAATTTTCTTTCAATTTCAATGGCTATCACTGAAAATTTAACGAAGAAAACATGCATAAAATATGTGATTTTTTATATATAATTATATATGTAAACAATGAATAAAACCATCCACCGTACTGATATTTCATTAGATTTTTAACTATGATGACTTCGCCTCCCGTTTCCCGAATGATTGCGACTGAGATAAATCAAGGTTTTTATGGACAAGATGTTGATCCGTAAAAGTCTGCTTACGTAATCGCCTAGGAGTCCACGACTCGTCTACTAATGAGCCTATCATGCGTGAAACAGTCTGATGCGAAATAGCAAACAACAAACCTGGGCGACTATTATCTGCAGCATTCTTGAAAACAACAGCGAACTGGTAGGTGGATATCCAGTATATAGAGGCGGCCTCGACGGCGGCGCCTTCGAACAGGTTGGGAGCCGGCAAAGTCTTCGCTAAAGTGAGATCCGGCTTGAACTGGCACAGGGACCCATCGCTGTTCCCAGTGACCAGCTGCTTGCCTTTGGGACTCCAGCAGATGCATCTACATACAAAATAAACTAAATGAAATGATTAAATTTTCATTCATCCATTGATTCAATATTCACATCTATTATATTTCTTGAATTTACTAGTATGTCAAGAAATTGTTTGTTTACATCCATAAAAACCAGCCAAGTGCGAGTCGGACTTGCGCACGAAGGGTTCCGTACCATTATCTATACAACATTAGACACAAAGATAAAGTTGTATTGATGGTTACTGGCTCTTAAACTAGGATTCCCTGTAATATGGGGAGCCAAATAAAAAAATATTAATTTATTTAAATAACATTTGGTTTCTAAAAGGCTCCAAAAAAAGGAGAAAAAACCCGGCGAAATGCCTGTCGGGCCACGCGCAATGTAGGGTTCCGTTCATCGAAGTAATTTTCAATGGATTTTGTACGAAATTTTACTTTTATAAGTTGGTTGCCTATTACTCGTTAAGTAAAGCCTACTCACTCACCCGTAATACTTTTCCTTTTAAGTTCATTATATGTGCTACTACCTGCTACTATATGCGTTGAAAAATATTCTGGGGGAAGGAAGACGATTTTTTGATTTAGGGTTCTATTTGCGAAATAGGGCGTCCCCCTCTCTCCTGGCTAAACGGTTGATTGTAGACACGTGAAAAAATTCAGGGCAATAGCACATATACTGAACTTAAAAGGAAAAGTATCACGGCTAAGTAGGCTTTACAAGTTAACGAGTAATAAGCAACCAACTGAAGTGAGTTCGATGAAGTTGTTAGTTCTGTAAAGCAGATAAAAAAAGCCTCCTTCTACGAAACCCAACATTGCGCGTGGCCCGACACGCACATGGCCGGTTTTTTATTTATAGCTAGAGATAATGGAAACCCACCTGGCTTTAGACTGCACTTTCTTTACAGTCTTGGCTTGAACTTGGGCTACAAGCAGGACTCCATTGAAATAAGCCACGGCTATCTGTTCAGGGACACAAGGGTTCCACTGCAATGACGACACAAAAGTTGACGGGTCCACATCGGCTTTCAAGGAGAGGAACGGTGTGGCACTCTGCAAAATGGAAAATATTTAGAATGAACTCTATGATATCTATATTAAGTGGCGACTACAGCCACTACAGCCTACTAGTGTTTTAGCAGATTTTCGCAAAAAATGCTTGAAGTCATAGGTTTTTTGCCCTAGGCTCTAGACTGTAGGTTCTAAAAATAGTTATCACCATAATTGAGATTGACGATGTAACATTTTTGCGAAAACGTATGAAAAAACCAGCCAAGTGCGAGTCGGACTCGCGCACGAAGGGTTCCGTACCATTATCTATACAGCATTAGACAAAGATCGAATTTGAGAACAGGGCCATCTATAGAAACCAACAAGAAGCGTTTAACGTTGACATTTAACGACATGATATCGGCGCTGTGAAAATTACATAGATGGCCGCTAGATGGCGAGCGCTATCTTAAGACGACGTTTGTTGTATGGGAGCCCCCGTTACATATTTATTTTATTCTGTTTTTAAGTATTTGTTGTCTATTTGTAGCGGGTTGCCCCTTAATGATTTGAAAACACATCTCTTTCAATAATCAACAAATGTGACCAAACATTGTCATTGTCGTCAAATAACCAAGTCCGTTCGTTTGTCAGTCTATCTGTCAGTCCGCGGCTTAGCACATGCAGAGACAGAAAGTACTAGAAAGCAGACATTCGGTATAGAGATATAAATATTAATCACACCAACAAAACAATAAAATCTTAAAAAATAATTTTTTTTTGTGGTACGAGTACCTCCCCTACACCTAAATTAGGGATGCAACATTTTTTTCTCGCCTACACTATAGTGTGGGTTGGTTTGGTCGTTGAAAAATATTTCGATTTAGGGATCCGTTTGCGAAATATTAAGCTTTAAAGCGCAAATTTTTGTTAGAGTGCCCCCCCTCCATTGTCCTGCCTAAATGGTTCTTTGTAGAAACGTGACAAAAATCTTAAAAGAAAAACTATCACGGATAAGTAGGCTTTACAAGGTAACGAGTAATAGGCGATCAACTTATAAAAGGAAAACTTCGTACAAATTCCATTAAAAATGACTTCGATTAAGTTGTTAGTTCTGTATCACTAGTAAAAACCCCCTCTGTCTTCGGAACCCTACACTGCGCATGGCCCGAGACGCACTTGAAACGCACCTATAAGAAAAAAACCGGCATAAATATATTAATAAATACGTAATAATAAAAACTGAGTTTGCACGGATATTTACTCGTTTATTTTTCATTTTACAATTTACGGACGTTTCGGCACTCTACCCAGACCACGCATATTCAGTTTTTATTATGTCTAGTGCTCGTGTTAACCTTAGAAAATAAATAAGTAATATTATATTTCTATATCTGGAGACACACTAGCTACTATGCTCAGGCCTCATTTTCCAGATTACAAACTGGTTACAGCGGTGGTAGCCTAGTGGGTAGAACATCGGACTCGGAAGCGAGAGACCCAGGTTCGATCCCCGGTGCGGGCATGTACCTATGACTAGGTTTTCTAAGTTATGTACATTTGTTAAGTTATAGTAGCAATAACACTCGCTAACCGTGAAGGAAAACATCGTGAGAAAACCTGAGTGTCTGAGCTATTCACATACCTTAGCGCTTGAAATCGCCAACCCAACACATGTAGAGAAGAGCGTTTGAAAGGCGATTCGTGTTTTTAACATGTTGGATCTGTTAACGGCAAGACACTTTAAAAAACTGTTGCTTTGTTCTTGTATTATTTTTATATAATAAGTGTTAGTGTGTTATTTCCATTTTAGATTTTAATTACATTGTATATTGGGCTTCTTACCTACCTGTGCAAAACACTTGGGTATTGGTCAAATGCACTTTAGTGATTTTACTATTTTTTATTTTATATATGCATCAAGTACGTTTTTTCTCCTTAAATAAATAATTGTACACATTAATTGAGACCATTGACAAAAGGATCACTTTGCCGTCCGTCCCTTTTTTTTTGAGGTTGGGCCCCCTTTGTACTTGTAAAGTATGTAACAAATAAATAGCTAGTAATATTTTGATTATTTATATTCTTTTTGTTGCACTAACCCGTGCTGAGGACAAATTTTAAAAAACCTATTTAGAGGCTAAAAATTCCACCCATGCCGGGACTTGAACCTGCGACCTCTGGCTAACCGTACCAGCGCTCTCTCAACTGAGCTAATGGGCAAGTGCAGGCACAGCGAAATTTTGACCAATGTGTGGAATTTTTTGCCTCTAAAAAGAGGTTTTTTAAAAATTTTGATTATTTACCTTATTTTCAAACGAGGCAACATAATAGAAGAACAGGAACCCTCCACCGAGTACTGCTAAGACAGTGCTGTCGCAATTGACAGCGATGTGTGTCAGATTTTCTTGCAGCTTGACAGAGATGTGTAGGGGGCTGTCACACTCTTTATCAATGAGCTGCTTGAGATAGTACACTGGAACAAGAGTTTGTTAATAGCAGCGTTATTTAGGTAGTGAATCCTATGAATAAAATAAAGTAACACGAGCACTAGACATAATACAACTGAATTTTAACAGATATTTACTCATTTACTTTTCCATTTTTCCGACGTTTCGGTACTCTTGCAAGTGCCGTGGTCTCGGTAAACTGACGTGACAGGCGTTTTTTTGGAAGCTTTAACTAAGACACAAGCATTGCACATGGTTAATCCGGCCCTGGATACCTGAGTGTCTTGAGGTTTTCACATAACCCAGCACTTGAAATTTTCAATCCATGGTGGGCTTGATGCGATGGTGTGATCATTAACCAAATACTCTCTTTTTGAGAAATACCTGCAGTTGAATGTTTAAGGACGCTTATGCACGGGCGGCATGTGTGCCAACAGCTGTCGAGGCGCCGACATGACAGCGTCGAATATCCGCGTTAGCGCGTCGATGGCACACGTGCGGCTCGTATATAAGCGCCCTAAGTGAGACCAGTTAATGGTAGGAGTACTTGTTTACAGATGCTTAGAGGAGTTTCAGTACCACTGAGGTTATGTTGACAACTTGACTTTTAATGTTTACCTGATAAAGTTCTATCTGGAGAGGCAATGAAGACAATTCCATGCTGGCTGGAGGTGGCTACTAAACTGTAGCCACGGTTTAGCAGGCTGTCGGTGGTATTGAAAACCTTGATCTTTCTTTGCAGCTTGTAAAGCAAATTCTGAAATAAATGATCATTCAGAATAAAATATTTTGATGATATTCAAGTAAGCAATAATTTTTTCTTTACTTATTGGCGAGAAAACTCAAGTAAAGAACATACCGGTTCGTCCAGAGCATTTGGACCAAACTGCACTTCCATTTTTGCTCAACCTACCCAACCTACCACCGTACTGACTGACTAAACGGGTGGATCTTACTAAAACTTTTAACGTACTAAAATGTTGCAGAAATAATTTACTCTGCCATAAATGGGATTATCGTAAATAAATAGTCCACAGTAGTATCTCTATATAGTCTGTGGTCCACAGACTGAGAAAATAAGGTTTATTTTTTGGTTTGACGTTTTCTCAGTGTTGCCAGATGGGGAGATTGAAAATGCGGTAGCAGTGCTTAAAAAACCACTGGTGCCGTAAGTACCATCGCGGGCCGACTCACGAAGCTTTAAGAGTTCGAATAATTATTAGCTACGTAAAATAAGTTACAAAATAACTTATTTTTTATGTTTTTATTTTGTTCGGGACAGATTTTAGATTTTAGAAAATAATTAACATTTTTAGGCGAAATCACGCGAAATCTGAAATCAGTCTGTATTTTTAAAAAACCAAACAAACAAATTAGAAAGAAAAACTTATTTTGATAATAGAATCTCTAGTGCCTGTAATAAACTTTATAGTATATAAAATCAACTGTAGAATCGTTACTTTTGAAAATGAGCAAAGTACCATTTTTTGAACTTAATAGAAAACAAAAACAACTTCCTGTGAAAAAAAACATTATAAAAAATATTATTTTAATATGACTTATTATAAACTCACAAAACTCAATCAAAAATATTGCGTTTGGTTGTTTTAAAACTAAATGTATGGTTTAGTGAGAATAAAGGTAATGTTTTGGCCAGCCAACCAGCTTAGGCTTTTTTCGAATTAAGCATTATCATAAAATATAGAAAAATTGCTTTATTAGGTCATATATATTTACTTAATCTTAGTTTACATCCTTATATGTAATCAATCAGTAACTTTCTCGTCTTCTGCAGTTTTTGTGGGCCATTGAATAATCTCACCTCAAAAGAACTGTTTATGTTCTTTACTTTTCTTATGTCAATAATTTTTTTCTCATTAATAGGAACTTTTTAACCTCAGCATATGTATTTTGTGCATGGGCACCCTTACTTAAGAAAAGTCATGTATGACCAAACCATCAATATCTATTTAATATTTTTGTAAAATTTGTGGTAAATAAAATATTTTCCCTTTCAACGAATTCACACACCTGCACATTTGGTACATTTTTCTCGTGAATTAACAGATAGGCATGTTTACTATAAAATTTGTGCCACCAGCCTGCAAGTCTGATGACTGTATAGTCATAATTTTATATTTACCCTCCAAGCTTTCATATTCTGATGGGACATTCTTATCAGTAGTTCTAATGCAAGGAAGTCGTCAGCCACTTTGGCTCTGTGCCCTCCCCGGTTGGCAACCACAGATCACAAAGTTATCTGACCCGGTAGAGGTGTCAAATACTTATAGTATGGAAACGTCAAGTTTACTATGAGAAAAGTGACGCCTTCACCGGGTCAGATAAGTTTGTCGCACTGTAAGGTGAGTTCTTATTATTGTTAGATTAAGAATGCCCTACCCCAGCGGGACTTTTTTGTGACAGAAGTTTATTTTTATTTTTCGATCCTGAGGTTCGAGCAGATTTGAAAAAAGCGGAACCTCAAAGGCCTTAAGCGGAAGGAAGATCCATTGTCAATAAAGCAGGGTAAAAGGTGGAAAAGCGGTGTATCTGGCAACGCTGCTTCCTTCCTCTGCTAAGCAGCAGTGTTCCAGGTGCTGGCTGACCAAAATTTGGAAAAACCCCGGCCAAGTGCAAGTCGGCCTAACGCACCGAGGGTTTCGTACTCGCGCTTGGCCGTTTTGTATTATTTGTCGCTAGAATATAGTATAATAAGTCCCACAGTCACGCCAAATTTGATACCTGTATGTACTACCGACTTTAGGATAGAGCCTAAACAGAAAAAAACTGGATAAGTGCGAGTCTGACTCGCCCACCGAGACTTCCGTACTTTGTAGTCTCGCAGTTTTTCCGAGCTTCTCCCGAACTTTAAGGACAATTCTTTTTATTATTTAATTACAAATGATAGATTTCGGATTTGTCCCTGTCCTTGCACTATTCGCGACGATATTACTTGCCAAATTATGTAGTTCTAGGTCAACGGAAAGTACCCTAAAAATGTTGTATCCCTTGAGATTGTCGAAATATATGTTTTTTGCGGCGTAAACGCCCGTAACTTGTTTTTACGTTAACTTAGAGTTTTGATTTTTTCACAGCTTCAAGAGACTGTAGATTTAAGTAAAAATTTTTAATTTCAACTCGGTACCTCCAAGCGTAAGATAAAGGGTCTTGACAGACAGACGGACAATAAAGTCATCCTATAAGGGTTCCGTTTCTCCTTTTGAGGTAAGGAACCCTAAAAACGGCGAAAAAACACGTTTTTTGTATGGAGACCCCCCTTATTTATTATTATTTTGAACCTTTGAGAAAGAAATGTAGTAAAAGCCATTTTATGAATTTGACAGGAGAGCGAAAACAAAAAAATTATAAAAAAAGCTTTACATCTTTATATTTTAGATTCTAGGACGACTAGGTAACAGCTCCTACAAGGTTATAATTATAATCATCATCAGCCATTTGACGCCCACTGCAGGACATAGGCCTCCTTCGTGGTTTTCATAGCAATGAAGGGTTTTGCCATAATCGCCACGCCTACCTTGGCATTGGCAGGCGGGTTGGCGATCGCAGTATGCGGTTGGATTCTCAGGAAGACGCTGCTGCCCGCCTCCTGGTAATTAATTACCTTAGTCGCCTTCTACGACATCCACGGAAGGAAATGGAGTTACGCTATTCTTAATCCGGCGCCAAACGGAATACATAGAACAATAAGCTAACATCAAAAATGCTATACCTACTTACCTACTAAAAGTGTAACGAGTTTCATATTTAATTATCAATATTCAATTCAAAATTGAATTCAAAATCTTTAGTAGTAGTTAAGAAGTCAGCATGGCTTTTACTACAAAACAAACTGCATCCAATGGCTTTTACAGCCAAAAATGTAGATAGATAAATAGATAGAGAAGAGAACACTTTATTGCACAACCAGGTGAAAGATATTACAAATAGTTTCTTATATCTAAGTAGTGGTATACAATTGGCGGTCTTATCGCTTAGAGCGATCTCTTCCTCGTACCAAATGTACCTCGTAGGTAAGTTGTAAGTTGCAGTATGAGCCATAAAGTACCTACACTAAAAAAAGTGTCTTACGATAAAAAGCTTGCATCGATATCTTTTACAGCATATTTTTATAAAAAGACTGTGGAGACTCGACTTTTTATATACCCTTATTAACAAAACTGTAGAAGTTAACAGACTGTATTTATACCATTCCCCTCCAAAAACCTTATCTATCTTATTCATTGAAGACAATGAATAATAAAAACGGGCCAAGTGCGAGTCTGACTCGCACACCGAGGGTTCCGTACTCGCTCTTGGCGGTTTTTTTATTATTTGTCGTTAGAATATATAATAAGTCCCACAATCACGCCAAGTTTGATGCCTGTATATATGTACCGTTTTACGACAGAGCATACACAAAAAAAAAACGGACAAGTGCGAGTCGAGAGGGTTCCGTACAAAAAAAGTAGTCTCGCAGTTTTTCCGAGCTTTTCGCGAACTTCAAAGACTTACGGCCTTATTTTATAAAACACAATTCCTCTAACGCACTCCTGAGAGGCAGTTTATTTAATCTGTGGTTACGACTTTTCATTGTAAAATCAGTGTTTTTTTATAAATAAGACTGGATTTTTTTTATGATTTAATTGCAAATTTGAAAGAAATTATTTCAATACACGTTTTATTATTTATGTTACTACAATTGTGTTGACACAATGTTGTTTTTATCACACCTGCTCTGAAAATACATACTAATTATACCAATTAGAGGGAAGAAACGCCTTTATCCCGCCCTTCAAATCCTTTCATCCCAAGGTATTGAAGTTTGTATGAAAATCCTTCCGACCCAAGGGTGGGAAGTATGTATGAAATTCCATTACATACCCGATTTTTTTTTTTTTTATTTGTCAGCAGTCATACTGCAAAGAGACTTTAACTGTCTACTAATTAAATTTCAAGTAAATTGTTTCTGGCCACATACAGTTTTTTTTTTACCAGTTACCAACCTCCTTGGTGCATACAGAAAATTAAAAACGAAATTATTTTTGTATATAAAACGCGCGGAATCACGGAAGAAGTGGCTGCATGACCTTATGATCTTAGCCTACTCCAGAAACAGGCGAATAAAAAAAGGAAAAGCCCGCGCATTTTCGCAAAAACTTCGATTGATTTAGCATTTATCTTTGTGTTTTTTGTAAACATTTCTATGCATTTATGTCTATAATTTTCCTCGTAGGTGTAATAAAAAGCACTATACATACCTCAGGATAAAGTACAGTTCCATACCTCAAATGGTTTGCGCCCCTCGCAAGCTCGTGGCGCAAATGCCATAATCTCGGTATGGAACTGTCACTTTCTTCCCTCTGAAGTAATGTACTATTCAGGCACACTTAATTCTAATAATAAAGAGAACTAATAAATGAGACGTATTAGATATGTACCTACTCATATTATAAGGATATTTTGTATATAATTGAAAAAAAAGTACTTATTTCAATACACGTTATTTTCGTTACAGAAATTGTCACGCAATGTTGTTTTTTTTTTTTTAAATATTCATTTGTGTAGGCATAGATAAATGGTAAGAAATTTAATAATAAATTATTCATTATAACAATAATCACAATAAATTTGGCAGGTAATTAAAATTACAAATGAGGCAAATTAAGAAATCGTTTTAATAGCCAGTAGCGCAAATATTCAGGTAATGGAAGCCTCAACAAAGTATAATAGAATCGATATCTCCAAGGCTCTACTTTCCACATTTCTTTTGGCTCCGGATCGGTCAAAGCCTTCATAAAGGTTCCGATAATGGCCTCATCTTTCAAACTATCGTAGCTTGTCTCGAAGGCTGCCAGTCGCAGGTATTCTTCAAGTGAGTCCATCTGTTTTCCGTGAAATGACTTTTGTTCCGTGTCGAAATTCTCGCGCATTGTTTTGAAGTTGGTCACTTGGTTCGCCATTATATTACTCGCACCGATAAATCCCCCTGTAAGAAAAAGGGTTAACATAATTATTAATATGCCGTATACAACACTTCCGTGGTGGGCCGGATTAAGAATAGCGTCACTCCTTCCGTGGATGTTGTAGAAGGCGACTAAGGAAATAAATTACCAGGAAACGGGCAGCAGCGTCTTCCTGAGGTTCCAACCGCATACTGCGATCGCCAACCTGCCTGCCAAGCGTGGCGATTATGGCAAAACCCTTCAGGGTTAGAAAACCATGAGGGAGGCCTATGTCCTGCAGTGGGCGTCAAATGGCTGATGATGATGATGAAAAAATGAGCAGAGTCATACCTGTGTTCGATTTTTAAGCGTTGAGGAGTTCCCAGTCGGTATCATTTTGTTTAACAACTCGTTTCTAACCAAAGATAAATAATATCTAATATGTTGCTTAATGCGAAAGTGATCCGTCAGGATCGTGGCAAGTGGCAGTCCCTGGTCTCTGCCTACCTTTATGGGATACAGGCGTGAGTTTATGCATGTAAATGCTTAAGAGTCTGACGTCCAATATGTGTAAACAATTAAAAAAACCGGCCAAGTGCGAATCGGACTCGCGCACGAAGGGTTCCGTACAACATTAGACAAAGATCGAGACAAGATAGATTAGGTACATTGAGAACAGCGCCATCTATAGAAAACAACAAGAAGCGTTTATAATTGACATTTAACGACATGACATCGCCGTTGTGAAAGTGGCCGCTAGATGAGAGCCCCCTTAAATATTTATTTTATTCTGTTTCTAGTATTTGTTGTTATAGCGGCAACAGAAATACATCACCTTTGAAAATTTGGGAAGCCTGCCTGGAAGACATTCCACCTGAAAACCTGAGGGCATTATTAAAAGTTAAGTTAAGAAAAATATTGAACTTAAAGCCATTTTTTTTTTGCGAAAACCTAATAATTCAAAATGACTGAAAAACTTTTAAAATCTCTACTTATAAGGTTTAAGTTCAATATGTTTTTTAAATGAGCATTAAGTATTTTACATAATCAGCCTTGATAATAAGCAAGAACATCGTTATACTGTTACCTTAATAAAAATTGTTATTAATTGTACTGTTTTTAGGCTATGTCAATAATACTTAGTGGTCCCTATTTTGTTTTGACTAGAATGAAAGGGCGTAATTCATATCTGACAATTTTTTAATGATTTCCAC
The DNA here is from genome assembly GCA_963969515.1 of Yponomeuta evonymella. Classification (NCBI taxonomy): domain Eukaryota; kingdom Metazoa; phylum Arthropoda; class Insecta; order Lepidoptera; family Yponomeutidae; genus Yponomeuta; species Yponomeuta evonymella. Next base: position 7,563,402 of record OZ018354.1, read on the forward strand.
TTATATTTCCACTAATACAAAACGGTTTTACTTGAAAAAATGCCATAATCATGACCATTTAAGTCTTTTTTACATAGGTTAGGTAAATTAAGTTCGGACAGCTTAAGGCGTGATTCCCATGTGACGGATTGTCACGGGATACGGGAGGGAGTTCCTCCAGAGGCCATCAAACCCGTGAGCAGTTTCAGTCTATGTGATTTAGTTATTTTGGTGAGTTTTATTTTGCATTAAGTATTGTTTGATAACTGAACACCTTAATTACGTTACTGGCTTTCTGTCATATAATATAATCAAATCTCTCTATTATTTTCAGATCATGCTTCTGTTATTTGCAGATCACAATGAAGTTAACTAGTAATTGTTTCAGACCGATTTAAAATATATATATTTCCACAGGCTTGTCAGAATCGTGACAAGTGGCGAACCCTGGTCTATGCGTACCTCTTCGGGATGCAGGCGTGAGTTTATGTAATGTAATGTAATGTATCCGCTGAAAGAACGACGAATAGGTTTGGAGCTTCACGCTTCAAAAAAAAAAACTGACTTAGGACCGGTTTCTGAATTGAGAATTTCACTAAGTAAATACTTAAGTAACGTTCTGTCTCGCTCTTTTCTGAGAATTTCGAAGAGAGAGCACTACAGTTAACTGTTTACTTAGTAAAATTCTCCATTCAGAAACTGGCCCTAGGAAAACTTCGTAGCATGCAATGGGTCAATAAATCCGTAAGGGCCTTTGTATGGATATGACAGCATGGGTCACGTGTTTAGTGCCACTCAAATGTCAGATTTGACCAAGAATGTACTGGGAGGTAGCATCTTTTCACAGTTAAAACGTGCGACTCGCGTCGTCATGCTAGAGCTACCAATGCAGGTAGATCTAAGGCATAGTGACATTTTCTCTTTTTAAAATTATCAAACAGCGCGGTGCCAGTTAAAAAGAAAACAATAAAAGTGGCGGGATTACCGGGAATGAAAGCGACGGCAGTAGTTAATCCGCTGGATCGGTGTTCGAGCCGCAGGGAGCGCGTCAGAGCCAGCAGGCCGGCCTTGCTAGCGCTGTACGGGCCTAGAGTGGGCAGCGGTTCCAGCCCGCAGTGGCTCGCCACGTTTATTATCCGCGGTTTTAGGACGCCCTGTGAAGTTAATTCAAACCCGGTTTACGAGCGTTGAATGATTAAGTTGAATGAGTACCAAACCAGTAGTGAGGTATCTCGTGCGCGAAAAATGGAAGCAGTATCGCCCCATCCCGAAATAACACAAAGTCTTTGGCGTGGAGAATACGGCACTTACCGGCACAGCGGAACGCCTCAAGTCAGGCAATAGCGCTGAGATGACTCTCATGGCACCCAGCAGGTTTACATTGATGGCAAGTTCGATCATCTGAGGAGTCTGCCACTCGTAGTTGCCCATTGTCATCACGCCGGCATTGTTTACTACTGCGTACAACCCTGCAAAAATTATGTCATGATTAATCTAGTCTCCTAGTTTAGCTATTTACTCCGCATTTACTCCGCAAGGTGCTGAAGCATAAGAAATAGAAGATAATGTCAGTCAATTATGATGCTGAAAAGTGACTTTAAATTACGGAATATGGATATAGGAGACGCCTTGTTATAAGGCTTGCGATTGTCTGTTTATGATTAATTTTTTTTTATCATCTACCATTCTTAATAAATTGAAACCATAGAATCTTTCTGAACCTTATTTTGGTCTCTTGTCGTAAGCAATATGTAAGAACTTCAATATATCTACCAAACCTTGTTTTGCCAGTTTGGCGACATTAGCAACAATCGCTCACAATGTTCCCCTTTGATGATATTTTCTAAACGAGTTAACGGACCACTCACGATAATTGGGGTTGTCAGACAAAAGTTTGTTGACGAATTCCCTGAAGGCAGCGACACTATCCAGCTTCGTGACATCAAGCTCGAAGGGGTGTGCCGAGAGATTTTTGAGTGCTAGTGCAGCCTTGGTATCCACGCCATTGTACATGCCAGCCACTGTCACCAGGCCTTCCCTTGCTGCTCTCGCAGCTATGCCCCATCCCAGACCACTATCGCACCCCGTTATAGCCACAACCTTGGTTAGAGACATGCCTGTTCTGCAGCGTCCAAGTTATCCTGTATGAATTAGACGAGTTTGCGTTAGGGTCAGTTTACACTTAAGTAGCTGTAAAGTAAGATGATGTAAGCACAGAGCAAATATGAAAGTAACTCCCCGATCTCAGTTATAAATTGAAGAGTCAGATCTAGGTACTTGGCCTTTTTAATAGCCCGTATCCCACAGATTTTGGTGGACATGAGGACTCCTCATCTGTCTTGATTTTAGAATCTCTTAAAGTCTACAGCGCACATCGTGCTTGAAATAAGTATCTACAGGGTGACTTTGAATTTGTTCACCGCATATTAAAGGATTCTTATCATAGTGTGCTAGTTTTGAAAAGCCACAAAAAATTTTTTTTTGATTACCCAAAATTACTTCAATTACTTAGGGGTCCAGCGTGTAACACTAGCGCCATCGAGGACAAAAAAAATCTGTCTTTTTTACAGATCTAATTTGAAAAAAGTCTCAGTACAATCTCTCAATCATGTTAATAGTGACATTTTAGGACTCACGACCAAGAACCTAGGATCACGAAACAAAGAATATTTGGACAAAAAGTAATAAAAAAAAAATAAAGCTATGTGTTGTCTTTTGGTCAGCGCCGGCCAACTCAATTGTAATCACGAATATTTACAAATACGTTGCACCGTTATTGATAAATCATTAATAATACTGTTTGTCATAATGAAAATAACATTCCCTCAAAATACGGTGAACGAATTCAAAGTCAACCTGTAGAAAGTGTAATTTCACCGACGCGCGCCAACTGTAAGCCCGCCTTACTGAAGTGTAACGCACCCTTCTGCAATAACTTGGCTCAAGCTGGAGCGGAACTTCACTAAACAACGAACAACGTACGAGCTTCACATGAAGTGATACATATCGAGTTACACGTAATGGACCGTCGAAGACTGAAGCCGAGAGATAACTGACGGCGCACCCGCCCGAGACAGCCACTCGACTTGCTGCATATAAAACCAGTTTTGCGTTTCATTGCATTGCTAAACATACATAATCAGGATCAGTTTACGTATATTTACCTGCAGGGCATCGTATTTCTCTCAGGGAAAGAAACAATGTATCGTGTCCCTAACAAATAAGTACCTACGTTTTTTTTATTGCTTAAACTTCATTTATTTTCATAAAAAAAAAAATTGTTTAGCTTGAGGGCCTCATAGATTCAAGGTCGCTAAAATCATCCATTAGCTCAAAAACCGTAGGTTTACCTACTTCAGAAATCAGAAATTTAATTTAATGTAATTTTATTTAACTACTGAAATACTACTGAGTAATTTCTGAAGTAATTTACTCCGTTTAATTTCCACCTGTCAACCTGACGTCAGCTTGGCAGTGGATTTTGCTTTTCGTTTTGTGTAGTACTTGTAGAACTGCTAAATCAGTTTGCTTCACTACTAAATACTACTAAATCACTATTAAATTATAGAGTATGTTTCATTTGAATTCATGACTTTCTACCCGTGGTTCTGACGGACACGGTGCTGAAGGATTTTGTAGAAGGGGTCCTAAATGTCAGCTTGTCTGGTGATTTAGGCACTTGGAAGCGGTGGTAGCCTAGTGGGTAGAACATTGGACTCGGAAGCGAGAGACCCAGGCTCGATTCCCAATGCGGGCATGTACCTATAACTTTGTTATGTACATTTGTGAAGTTATAGTAGCAATACCACTCGCTAACGGTCAAGGAAAACATCGTGATGAAACCTGAGTATCTGAACTATTCACATGTCTTAGCGCTTGAAATCGCCAATCCGGGGTGGGCACGCGTGGTGATTAAGTCCATACTCTGTTTCTGAGAGAAAGTCTGTGCCCTGATGTGGGACGTAGATATATAGGCTGCTTATGAAGCTTGGAAACTTGGAAACGCAAGTTTGATACGGAGCTGGCTACACTTCTGTTTCGTATCGATGCAAGAGACTCCGAATGAGAATTAGAATAAGAATGCCGTTCGATCTAATCATGGCCGCCCTCATACGCTCTGAAGAGTTTCCGTCTTCGAGTAAATGTTAAAGTTACAAAGTTAAAATCATCATTGTTGGTCCACTCAAACACCAACCCTACGAAGATAAAGTCACCGTGAACCATAGAGGTAGTAGCCGTGAACGGTCAGTTTAATCAGGCTTGCCAACCATACAAAGCTAAATCAAACCGGCTAACCAACCTATTTACTCCACTCCACAAACTAGAAGTGTTGCCAGCATTATGAAAACTGCTTTATGAAACCCAAGAGTACTGCTTGACGTTTCTCAAACATAGACCAATTTTGAGGACGAAGCGCGCTCTATCGTGCGCGACTATCCAAGTTTAAGAATTAGCCGTTTTCGACCATAAACCAAACTCGACAAACGAACAAACAAGAAGAGACAAACGAAAAAGAAAACGAAACAAACATAACACAAACGAAATCATGGCTGTGAAAATGTCATTTCAAAATTAACATTATTCAAAATTATCATTAAATGAACTGACCATTAAACATGAGGTATATTTCTAATTACCGACTTTAAACGAAGAGTAAACAATAAAAAATAGGAAATCGCTATCGTCCGATAGAAGGCGTTGACCACGCTCCGACATAGATATCATTGTCATGTCATGTCTGTCAAACAAAATCCGCCCTGCCCTTATATTACGCGCACCAAATCCTGAGCGATTCCAATCGTCTATCTGTCAAATTAGTATGGAATTTGACAGTTAGACGATTGGAATCGCTCAGGATTTGGTGCGCATAATTAGGCCCCTGATTTAGGGCTAGAGCTATAATATAATCCAATCTGGCTACAAATGAGAAAAACTAGTATTTCCCGCCACACTAGTGACAGGCAGCGCCATAAACTTACTTGACTGGTTTACCACAGTTAAAATTTATAGGTACTATAAGTACATACTACTTTCATGGCTTTACCTTTTGAATAAAACTAATCATAGGTTACGCTGTCACTTATTATCGCCCCATCAACAATCACGTCACGCATGGTGCACAGAATGAACCAATTTGTGATTTAGTCTGCTGCACATACCTATTGCGCTCATTCACAGGCTCATTTCATTGATAAATGACTAATCGCGAGGACAGGGCTGTTTTTGAGTGAGAATTTTGTGGGGAGAAATACTTTTATGTTTTTTTTGGGTTCCGTATTGTCCGTCCGCGGCTTAGCACAGATACGGTAAGTACTAGGGAGCTGAAATTTGGCTTAGATGTACATATTTATAACGCCGGCAAAACGGTAGAAGAAAACCTCGAAAAATATTTGTTAGGGTACCTCCCCTACACCTAAATTAGGGATGCCATATTTTTATCACGCCTACACCGTAGATATCCCGTATATCGTTCGATCGGTTTTTGAAAAATATTGTGAGTAAAGGAAGACTATTTTTTGATTTAGGGTTCCGTTTGCGAAACATTAGGCTTTAAAATGCAAATTTTTGTTCGAGGAGGGCAAAAACAAAATTCAGGTTAGTAGCAAATATAATGTACTTAAAAAGAAAACTACCACGGCTAAGTAGGCTTTATTAGTTAACGAGTATAGACAACCAACTTATAAAAGTAAAATTTCGTATAAAACTTTTCGACTTCGATGAAGTTGTTAGTTCTGTAAAGCAGATAAAAAAAACCCTTTTTCTATGGAATGCGTGGCCCGACACGCACTTGGACGGTTTTTATTTGTAGGTCATACTCATGTACACACACTGCCCCGCGATCACTAGCAAAACAATACAAAACTTAGCATTCCTTTCGTATAACGTATTACGGGACGGACGGTACACGAAAGAATGTGTGGAATAGTTAAAGCGTCACCCAATAAAGGGCGATCTGTGCGCGAATACCCCAGCGGGAGATAGAGCTTATTGATCGGAAACAATCTTGTGTTTCGGTTGACTTAGCCCAGAGTCTTACTACGAGTTTCCAAAACACGTTCAAGCTGTGAAACTTCGAGATAACTTATAGACAGAGCTTAAGGCCTCGAACAAAGAGAGAGAGAGAACAGTTAATTCAGAAAAAAATATTACATGTGATTTCTTCTTTATATCTCTGTAAATTACTGGTGTATCTAGCTATCTATATTTAAGTAAAATAAAAATATTATACAGTATGGCGGACTTATCGCAAACAGTTAGCACAGGCAACAGCACATCAAGGTTCACATTACGATTCCCATTTACGACCCTATCACTTTAGTCACATTACAGACGAATTTACAACAATAATAAAGTAAAATAGTAAAGTGTAAAAAGTATTTGAAAAAACCGGCCAAGTGCGAGTCGGACTTGCGCACGAAAGGTTCCGTACCATCTATACAATGTTAGATAAATATCGAATTTGAGAACAGCGCCAACTGTAGAAACCAACAAGAAGCGTTTAACATTGACATTAAATTTAACGACATGACATCGGCGCTGTGAAGGTTACATAGATGGCCGCTAGATGGCGAGCGCTGTCTTTAGACAACGTTTGTTGCATGGGAGCCACCCTTAAATATTTATTTTATTCTGTTTTTAGTATTTTTTGTTACAGCGGCAACAGAAATACATCATCTGTGAAAATTTCAACTGCCTAGCTATCACGGTTCATGAGAATCAGCCTGGTATCAGCCTGGTGACAGACAGACATACAGACAGACAGACAGATGGACAGTGAAGTCTTAGTAATAGGGTCCCGTTTGGCACCCTTCGGGTACGGAACCCTAAAAACTGTCTGTACGGAACTAATACCAACTTTGTAAATTCTAAAAAGTCTTGTTTGGCAGTAGGTAAGCAAGTTGGGAGGTTTTTTTTTCACAATAATCACCTCATTTTCCAGATCATGAATGCGTGAACGACGAAGTCGGAAAGTTTTTAAGCTCCCGTCGGAAATGGAAATATCCTATTAGCATAGCAGGGTGGGATCTTTTGGGATATTATAGGTTGGTAGCCTCAGCGGGATCTGAAAGTCTCAATTTAAGAACTTAGGTACTTACAGGCCTGAAAGGTACTTAAGTTGCCAATGAAGTGTGAGTTCGTGATACAGTAAAGTAATATTTTTTACGAGGAATCCTTTCTTGGCCCGACTACGGGCTCTAAAACTTTCTCAACAAACATAACAAATGCTATTCCGGATTCACTAATAACTTTGATGGATGAGTCCGATAAGGCGTTTCCGTTTAGTGTATTTGTGCGCAGGTCCAAAAAACAGAGGTCATGGGTTCGATTCCCGGAGGAGGCCAGTTGTGAAGATCTATTTGTGTAATAAAGTTGTGGTTTCTGTAATCCTGAACCGATAATAAATACATTTTTATTATCGGTTCAGGATTACCTACCCCAGCGATAAAACGTCATAGACAGCGGAAATAAGCAACTGAAAATAAAGTGTTATGCGGGGCGCCCCACAACAAACTCGCACTATCATCATAACTCCTTGTTGGCTTGAACGAAATAAAAAATGCCTGAAAACTTATTTTGACTTAAAATAATAATGATACTTATTTATTACCCCTATATTATGACCCCTGCGTTATGCTCGTGAACAGGTGCTGTTCGTGTGTCTGGCCGCAGCATTAATGTTTTTCCTACTTTTGTAAGAAGTGTTATTTTGGCTTTTAAAGCTATCACGGGATCATATCATATAGGCTTTGATGTATAAGTTTAAGATGATTTGAGAAAAGATGGTCAGAGTGGAGTTTTTTTTTCCCGCTGCCTTTTTCTTCACTACAAATACGGCCCGAAGGCAGCGGCTAACATAGTAACATAGTACATTGACATTCAGCAAACAGAATGTAAATTCTTTACGTTGAAATAAATTATTGATTCTGATTCTGATTCTATTGTTTCTACGTTGTTGCAGAATTTACTGTAGTCAGACTCTTCGTTTAGTTCATAATACAAAGGTTTCCGAAGAAGTCTTCGGAGGCTCCGTGGAACCGGATGGCAAGGGACCGTGAGAGATGGCATTTGGGAAAAAACCCTTCTTTCTTGTCTACATCATTTGTGCAAAGTTTCATCTTTCTAAGTCAAACTGTATGGGCTTCGCCTTGATGAGTACCTAAGTGAGTAGAAAATTCTCTTTTGTATATTCGAATTCGATATGTATTCCCAAAGATGCGGAAATATGACGATGTACCTAATATAAGAAACCAGACAAGTGCGAATAGTGGGACTCGCCTACCGAGGGTTCGGTACAAATTTGTAGTTAGGTACTTACATATCGTACTTCGTACATATCGTGAAGATGTTTGGTTGTTTGTTACTCAATAACGGCTGAACGGACTAAGATGAAATTGTATGGAGACAGTTTGAGTCCCGGGGAAGGGCATAGGATCTTTTTCATCCCGGAAATTACTCATTCCACGCGGACGAAGTTGCGAGCAAACGCTAGTTCTAAATAGTCCAGGAATCGAGTCCCGCAGTTTTTCCAACCTTTTCCCGAAATTTGCTGATTTTTCCCTGTACTTTTAGTATAAGACAATATTACTTATTTTGATTCCCTTGAGTGTCGAAACTTACGTTTTTTGCAGCATACACGGCCGTATCTTTTTTTGGCGTTAACTTAGAAGTTTGATATTTCACAGCTTCAACGGCTATAGACTTGAGTAACTGGTTTTAATTTCAACTCGATACCTCCACGTGATCCCGAGATAAAAGGTCTTGACAGACAGACGGACAGACGGACAGACGGACAACAAAGTGATCCTAGCAGGGTTCCGTTTTTTCCTTTTGAGGTACGGAACCCCAAAAATGGAAGGCGATAATGTTGTTATTGGGGATTTGATACAAAACTATCATATTTAATTTTCAATTGAAGAAAAAATAAGGAAAAATCTGTGGCTCGGGCCTCCTAGCCGATGAGATGCTCCTAGGCAGTTGCCTTCTCCGCCTTATTATGGATAACACGGCCCTGCCAGCAGTAGGTATGCAGCGGTGGGCTGGTGATGATGATGATAAAGTCTTCACAAAGACATCGCAAGTGTTAAAAGGTTTTATCCATTTCGGATCGCGGCTGATTGCTGTTTATATAAAGTTTAATTGAACATTGAACATAGTACGCGGAAATGCCGTAAACAAAATAGAAAAGGACAAAAAAACCCTAACTTTCTTGAAAATAGTCGAATTCAAGAAGGAAAACAATTTTTATGCCGCTGACTGTACCGTTGTTATGGTAAAGTTGTGAATGGAGATGATTTAATGATACACGTGAATGGCTTGCTGAATATTCAGAGAATTTTAACGAGACTTTATTTAACTTTCATTCGTATTTTAACGAATCGGGTCACCCTGTAGGGTGACTTCGGATTCGATTAACAAATTTGAAGAGGACATTCTAACCATGATTTAGAAATATATGGCGATAGTTTGAAAACAAGTAGCGTCATTTATTTTAATTTTATCATCATTACTTTACTCAGACAAACAATATCAGGATGAAACGTTATAAAATCAAAAAAAAAAACATGGTTCGAGCTTCTCATGGTCGGCGCCGGCCAACTTAATTTTTCATTTAATAGTTTATGCATAACAGACTCTTATAGACATTTAACATATTATAAAAAAAATTTCAACACCGTGGTAGTTCCTATCACTTCGAATTTGGAATTTGTTCCTATCACGGTTTCGAGCAAAAGGTTGGAAATCACGAACATTTACAAAACCATTACCGATAATTCATTAATAACACAATGAAAAGAACATAATATGTACTCTCAAAATATAGCTAACGATTTCAAAATCACCCTGTAGTTAAATCTGGAGATGCTTGGGCTGGGTTGGGTCGCTATCAATATTTCAGGAACTATTACAAAAACAGATTTTGGCACCTTCAATATTCAAAATAGGACGCCTTCTCCCATCCTCTCAAAGTCGAAAATTGGTTTGTTATTGGGACAATATACATAAACCACAACCGTTCATTTTCCATCATTTGCAAAGCAAAAGTACCTATAGACTGTACCTACTGTTAGACCTATTAAATTACGCGATTTACGTCACAATAGTACATTACTGCAGTGGAAAGCAAAAAAGGCATTGATGGACGAACGTGTAAATGTGGCGAAGCCGAGGCATAGTAACATGACACGTAAGTCCATCACTGCCTAGTTGTGTCAAGGCTTGTTTAGTACTTTTCTCAAATAATGCGAGGAAATTAAAACTAAGTAGGTAGTACCTAGGCAGAGCTTTTTATTTAAAAATACAATTACTTTTCAAAATCCAGGTAGATGAACATCCAAACTATGTATATAATTTTTTGCAGAATTTAATTTTAATATTTAGGCAGTGATTCAAGTGGGGCCGCTGAAAATCTCACCAATGAAGAAATGATCCCAAGCACGTTTGAGAAAAAGTATTTAGCCATCCTTATTTATTGTTTATTATAAGTGCCATGCCGACGAATAACAACCAAAAAAAGCAGGTATTGCTTCATACCGATTCCAAATAAACAATCATTCTCGGGCAAAATTTCATTCTAATCTGTAAGAGTACCTAGACTCATAATGTGTTGCTAACCGGAAGATAACCAATTTAATACGAATTCAGGGAAGAAAGGTGACAGATTGGAAAAACCACGGCTAATACTCAACTATTAGCCGTGGTTTTTCTACTATTAGGCTAATAATTGTGATGGGACGTCAGTATTTCATACGCGACCAGATTTTTAGGGTTCCGCACCCAGGAAAAACAGAACCCTTATGGGTACACTGTGTCCGTCCGTCCGCCCGTCTATCAAGCTGAAATAAAGCTATCAAGTTGAAATTATTAGATCGGTATCCAATAATAAGACCTGCTACGGTACCTTGAAGGTATACAAAAATACGTACAGTCGTCAGCTCATCAACCTTTACATTTTTGTTCACCTGTAATGTAACTGTGTAGAGTGTAAAATAAAATAAATAAAAATAAAATAATTTTATTTGCTTAAAACGTGGTACATAAGGATGGCATGATATTATATATGAGCTCACATTCTGTTAGATATGTTCTAACATGCAAATATTTAATTGTAGTTTATTGTTATTGAAATGTCAAAATACCATAATGAAATTAATGAATTACAAATGTCAAATAAGTTTTTATGTCAGGTGCTAAATCTACAAATGTTAATATAATAAAATGTCCAGGTCAATACAGTAATTGAAATGTCAGTTGCATTTAATTAATAAAATTAAGTCAAATAGATTAAAAATTAAAAAATTAAATTATTTAAAAATAGCTGGAATGTCAAAAATAAAATGGCACTTTACTTAAACTTATCTGTCATAAATTCATTTATAGAATAGTAGCACTTTTGGCACAGCCAATTATACATTTCTCTCTTGAACATCGACCATCTTAAATTTAGAAATTCAACAGGTATTTTGTTATACACTCTTACAAGCATAGAGCCGCAATTTCTGCTGCGCAAAGTTGTTTTACATGCTGGCAATATCAGTTTATCTTCATATCGCGTTCTAAAGCTTAATGCCTGTTTTTTTGTTGTGAATAAGTTTTTATGTTTCGCTACAAAACAAGCTGCCTCAAAGATATACATGCAAGGTAAGGTAAGTATGTTGTATTTCTTAAAAAGCGGTATGCAAGAGTCTAGTGGTTTAGCGGCCGCGATGGCACGAATACATCTTTTCTGTATTATAAATGCCCTGTTCGACTCCGTAGAGTTACCCCATAGGATCAAGCCATAACGTATTATGGGAGCCACACATCCATGATATGCAAGAAGTGCAGTTTTCCTATCAGCTATATTATTTAGCCTATATATTAAGTAAATTTTGCTATTTATTTTACTAATAACCTGATCTATATGTCGTGACCAATTCAAGTTTTCGTCAATATTAATGCCTAGGAATTTTGCACACGTTGTTCTTTCTATTTCTTCATTTTTACATTTTAGTTTTAAGTCGATCTGTCTCATTTTTATATTTTTAAATAGTGTATACTATGTTTTTTTTGGGTTAACTTGCAAATTGTTTTTAGCTAGCCAAGCGCAAATACTTTCAATCGTTCTATTTATTTCTTCTTCAAAATGTGCAGTTTGGTAAGGTATTATTAAAGATATGTCATCCGCAAATAGTATGCATTTATGATTTGTTATAGCCGAAAGATCATTAATGTACAATAAAAACAATAATGGTCCAAGAACGCTGCCTTGAGGCACCCCATATTCATTTTTCTGTAATTCAGATCTGTAGGGCTCCATTTCATTGTTTTCATTTATGTTTGATATTTCAACAAGCTGGAAACGATTTTCTAGATAACTTTTATCCAATTGTAGCATATACCACGCAGTCCATATTTTTCACACTTAGCTAGTAGAATTTTATGTGCGACGTAATCGAAGGCCTTTGTCATGTCAAAATAAAGAACACAAGTATGATTTCCCTTATCTATGTATTGTGCTGTTTCTCTTACAAGTGAGAATGCTGCTAAACTCGTCGATTTTCCCCTTTGGAAGCCATTTTGCTCTTGCTTGATGATGGAATGCTTATTTAGGAATTTGTAAATTCTCGTGTGCATCGCTTTTTCAAATATCTTGGATATAATTGGTACTAAAGCTACTGGCCTGTAGTTATTTGCACAGTTGCGTTCATCCTTTTTGTAAATGGGTTTCACTATAGCTGTTTTTAGCTTGTCAGGAAAGATTCCCTGGGAAAACGAAATGTTTATCAGCTCACACAATACCGGTGCTAAGATAGTGGCACATAACTTTAGAACCTTTGTAGAAATTTCATCGTGTCTATTATTTGAATATTATTAGATTTAGTATTATTCAATTTATTTTCAATTAGTTTATTATTATTAGATTTATTTTTATTTACTGCATCAATGAACTGGTTGTTGAATGTCTCCGCTATAGATTTCGGATCTGTTATACGTTTGCTGTTAACGAGTAGCTCTTCAATTACTCTGTTATTATTTTCATTATTTCCGTCTTTTATTAATTGCCAAGCAGCACGACTTTTATTTTTTGCGTTTATTATAAACTTTTTGTTACTCCTTTTTTGTGCCTTACTTATGCATTGTTTTAAGATTTTTGTGTATTTAATGTATTGAAGACGTAGCTCAGGATTTTTAGTTGTATCTTAAATACCTCTTTGTTTGACATGATTTTTTTATGCCCGGGGTTATCCATTTTAGTTTTGTTTTTCCAGTTTTTATTTTTTGTCTGATCTTAGGAAAACACAAATCATGTAGCATTTGAAGAGTTTCAAGAAAATTATCAAAAAGTACATTTATGTCACATTCCGGATCGCATTTTATTATTTCTGACCATGATATATTTGATACACTCGTTATAAATTTATCTATATTTTCATCTGAAATGTCTCTTTTGACTGTATAGTAAGAGTCCTGCGATTTTTTTATTTCTGCCATCTGTATACTAATAGTTTGGCAGGTGTCATGGTCAGAGAGTTCCATTTGATGAAGCCTTGATTCGACATCTTCTAAGTTAGATGCTATGTTGTCAATACAAGTTTGTCGCCTTGTGGGTTGAGTGATATGTAATTTCATATTGTGATTTTCTAATATTAATACGAATTCATTTGATATTTTATTTCTTTTTAAAGTGTCAACATTAAAATCTCCCGCAATAATAATTTTCATTGATTTTTTTTTATTTAATTTAGATAAGACTATTTGGAGTTTCTCAAAAAATATGTCAATTTGAGAGTTTGGTGTTCTGTAAATACAGATAACAATTGTTTTGTAGACGATTAGTTCTATACCACATGCTTCAAACGAGAAACTCATCGATAGGTCTTTTAAAAAAGAAAGTTCTTTGATTTTTATTTGTGGTCTTATAAAAATACACACTCCACCCCTTTTTTGGTCTCTAGAGTAGAAAGATCCTAGCATATAGCCATGAATGAAAGCATTGGTCTCATCACCTTGCTTTATAAATGTTTCACTAAAACATAGGACGTCACATTGTTCATTATTCGATTCTAGCTCGTTCAAACATACTTCTATCATTTCTCGTTTTCTTAAAAGTCCAGCTATATTTTGATGGAATACTGTGAGTTTTGCAAGCTCGTGTTTATTCACGAAAAAATTTTTTAACTGATTCTTGTTCACAACTTGTTTTGGTCGTTTGTTTGTCTTTATCCGTTTCAATTAGCGTGGTGGTCATGTCGGTTGATTTTTTGTTGTAGGATTTAATATCATTTATTAATCTGTCTATATCTTTGAAGACAGTGGTCATGCTGTTGTTATTCAATAATCCTGTACGTGGATGATACATATTTTGGTCAAAACTAAGATTTTGGTTCGTATCTAGGAACCACGCATATTCATGTGTAATTAGGTCGAGATAGAGCAGGTTATTAAAATTTTCGACCCTCCAATTTCGCATTGTGTTATAATCTGCGTATTTAAATGTTGGTAGGCAGATGATTATGTTTGTATGTTGTAACTGTTCTAGTATTTTTCTGATATAAAATATGAGGTCGAAGTAATCTTTTGTCGTCTCGAAGTCCTCTTGGCCCATAAATATGACACAATAGTCATCCATAGTGAAATTATAGAGTTTCTCTTTAAGCCCGCTTAGTTGCTGTTTTATTCCTACGTTCGGTGTGAGAAAGTGACATTTTTCAAATTGAGAGCTTAATGTCGATTCAGCTATAAGGGATATTTTGTTTGTGTTATCACAGCTTAGGATGTAGATTTTGTTTTTTGTTGATACTCGCTTTTGTGCAGATTGCCCACTGGTATGAGTCACTCTAGGTTGGATAGTTCTAAACTCTTCCGTTTTTTCAGGATTTTTTTTTCCGTTTTCTCGGCAGTTTTCGATTTCTTTGCCTGGATCTGTTTGAGTCTGTTTTGTGGCTGTATTTATCGTCTTGAGGGTTTTTTTTTGGTGTTGGTGTTTTAGTTTTTTTTTGTGATCTAATGATAGGACTATTCGTTATTTGCTTATATCGGTCATTTTTTTTAACAACTCTTCATTAATTTGCTTAAGTTTATTATTCTCCAAGGTCAACGATTCAATTTCTGCATATGCACTATTTAAATCCTGTAATTTTTTTTCCAACTGATCTCTAAGTTTAGACACCTCGTCGGTAATTTCATCGTCAGAAATTTCTGGCATACTACTAGTCGTGCCATCTAGTAAAAGTATGTGAAGATTGATGTTATGTCGACTGTACACTCGAATGGTGGGTCTGTGGTGCGCGTTTTCTCACACATCGTAAATAAACATCGTTGTGAGAGGTTGTCTCTAGTTCTGTAACGATTTGGTGTCTACTGTAAAGTTACAAGAACTTTGTAAAGAAATAAATGAATAAATAAATAAGTTTATTATACACACCGAACGAACGATACTGTCGCGTAAACTAATCCTGCTATATATTATATATTACAATATTATAAATGTGAATGTTTGTGAAGATGTTTGGATGTTACTCAATCACGCAATAACGGCTGAACGGATTTACATGAAACTAGGCGCACAGATAGACGAAGACCTGAATTGAGACATAGCATACTTGATATCCTTGTAATGCGTTTCCGTGGGATAATATTTATTTTAAGTTTAAAATAGATGGCGTTGTGCAAGAATCGTATAAACGTATTCTGTGGAGATACGAAGTTCACCGGGATAGCTAGTAATTCATATAGAAATAAGCCCAATGGTAGTTTTTTATGGTCGCACTGCACGGCACAGCCCTGCTCTTAAAGAGATAGTTTCATAGAACTACAATTCATTGTGACTATGACAATTCGATGTACATATTGCAAAGCCGATTAACCCACAGATTAACAAATAGACTCTGCTGCGCAGTGTACTTCGAACTGTCATAATAAACTACGAAATTGTAGTTTTATGAAACTTGACCCAGTACATTTTGTACGAAAGTGAATTGGAAAGATGCGGCGTCTTTTTCGGTCCCTCACCCCACGTCCTTGGCCTACAATCGGTAATTTTGTATGGGAATTGCTACTTTGAATTAATTTCACTATATGGCGCTCGAGGTGAACTTTGGAAGGTTGATTTATGATTGACAAATCGCTTATGAAAAGTTGCAATCAAATCAATGGTGATGCGAAGAGCGCCTGGTCACAGAAAACGGGCAACGTGTCGCGCCTCTGGGGGCTGGGCTTTCCTCGTAAGGCGTAATGTGATAAATTGATGAAAACGTTTTTTCTGAATGAGTAACTATTGTTCCTGTTAGTTTTAAACATGAACATACAAGATTTTGATATTACCCGTAAGATTGTATAAGCTTAAACGTAATCCATTGCGCATTTAAAATGGTACATAAATTCTTAGCTTTTTTTTAAGCATTCTTACGGAATATATTTACTCCTAGAAGGCGTAAGGTTATGACAGTTGTCAAACATGCCATACGGAATCAAGGAATTAAATTATATCATATATATTAATTTCAAAGGTCTGCCATGTTTCTAGAGGATGTCACAAGCAATTCAAAAACGTCTGCCAGCCAGTTCCAGCACACTGTAGCCCCTTAATTACCATACGTGCCCACCGCGCATTGGCAATTTCAAGCGCTTGGGACATGCCGTGATTCGAACCCACAACCTCCCGAATGTGAAACTGGCGTTCTACCGCTGTGCTACCCCGCAATGTGGCTTAAGTAGCATTTGACTAAATTTAATCACACAAACTTCGTTTTAAACGCTACTTAGTAATGAGTTTTAGAAGTTCCGCAAGTCAGCCTTAATTCCTATCTGACGATCATCGACAAAGCAAAAACCGACCAAGTGCGTGTCGGGCTACGCCCAGTGTAGGGTTCCGTAGAAGAAGGAGATTTTTACCTGCCTTCAGTAAGTTGTTTAGCCGCGAGAGCGGGGGACACGGCCTACTCCGACAAAAAATTGGGCTTTAAAGCTTAATATTTCTTAAACGGAACCCTAATTCGGAAAATGGTCTTCCTACACCCACCATATTCTTAAAGGACTCAACGATACCCCACACTATGGTGTAAGAGAAAAAAAAAAATTGCATCCCTAGTTTAGGTGTAAGGGAAGGACCCTAAATTTTCAGCTTTCCAGTACTAATCGTCTCCGAGCTAGGCCGCGGACAGTAAGACAGACAGACGGACGCACATGGCGAAACTATAAGGGTTCCTTGTCGACTACGGAACCCTAAAAAGTAGGTATATCTAATATATAAAAATATCGTGTCACAGTCACAATGTTTTGTTATCGAACTCCTCTGAAACGGCTTCAACGATTTTCA
Source organism: Yponomeuta evonymella (assembly GCA_963969515.1). Classification (NCBI taxonomy): domain Eukaryota; kingdom Metazoa; phylum Arthropoda; class Insecta; order Lepidoptera; family Yponomeutidae; genus Yponomeuta; species Yponomeuta evonymella. The sequence goes on from OZ018354.1 coordinate 7,580,680, forward strand.
TGAATTTTTTTGTGTTTATTTGGTACGTCTGAGGTCTAAATAAATAGATTAGTAATTTCTTACCTATTTCCTATCTCCACCTTTTGTCTTAAACAAGTTTCGGTTAGGCTATTTGTTCGATTCTCGTATTTATTTCTCACGAAATAAGACCTCACCATAACAGGGAATGTGCGTATATCTCTACTGAAAGAAAACATCCATGGTTCCTCAGCAAACAGTGGTCATTCAACCGACTCTTTTCAGGAGAAAGGGGCACTTTTAACCCCCATGTACATTGCTTGCATTTACATTGGCTGCTGTTCCGACTGGCATTCGACTTGCTCGCGCATTCTGTAATCTTTAATGGTTGTAAAAAAATTTATACTTTTGAAAATATTTGTTTAAGGCATCACTAGATTACGGACATTTTAGCAATTTTTCTTAGCAGGCTTTTTAGTAGCAACATGTGTGGTTATCAGCTTAGTTTTTGATTGAGAAACATGGTGTAAGAAGTTTATAATTTATAAATAAATAAAAAATAAGAGTAAAATATAAATATAGCCTAGCAAAACCTCATACGCCTCATTATTTTCCAATAATTTAAAAATATTGGAATGTGCCAAAATTATATACTGCCCAAAAAAGTCAAATCAGTTTACAGTCTACAAAAAAAGGTTTAACAACATAACTTTTGTAAGATCTCTTTTTACCCCTTAATGGCACGTTATTAGATTCAGGCTAAACTAAATAGTGACGAACGCTTTCAATCTCAATGAATGAAGCAAAAATACTTATGTGAATAACAATCTCTGCAGTAATAGTCTTTATTTGTACTCTGGTAATAGTACTAAGGTGGTTTGTGAGCAGAAGATTGTAGAACATACTCAGAAGTCCATTTTAGTTTATTGATCTCCCTAGGACTACTAGATACTATAGATTTTAGTACCTACTCTAAGTTCATCAATCTGTATTTCAAACGCTAATAACGCCATCTACACATGTGTTTAAAAACAACCCAAGTTAAAAGAGTCAACTTCATACGCTTCCCAGCCTGCTCCAGTTGCAGTGAGCGCGATGTAAACATACGGCATTAAGGAGAAAGGCACTCGAGGGAAATCTGCACACCCTCCGTCGTCCGTCCTTATAATACTGTTTGCTCATTTGAGTGTTCTACGGGATTGTGTGGTTGGCTCTATAATGGCGGGACGCAAAGGTTGAATTTCGTGATCTATCTAAATTGGTATAGGCCGCGAGAAAATCATAGTATACAAAGTCTTAGATCTCAGTTGGATCAAACTTCACAATTACACGATTTTGGTGATTCATTACACATTTATTTAGTCATGTGAAAATAGAAAAGTAAATACCTATTTAGAGGCTAAAAATTCCACCCATGCCGGGACTTGAACCCGCGACCACTGGCTAACCGTGCCAACGCTCTCCCAACTGAGCTAATTGGCAAGTGCAGTTATCAGTGAAATTTCGAGCCTCTTTACAAACTTCTCTGTATTCTGCATGGGTGGAATTTTTATCCTCTAAATAGGTTTTTAAAATTGTTCTTAGTACGGGTTAGTGCAACAAAAGGAATATGAAAATTAGATAGATAGATAGATAGAATATTGTTTATTGTACACAAAGATTACATTAACAGAAATTCAATAAATCGCAGTACAATTGGCGACCTTATTACTTTAAGCAATTTTAAAATAATTTTCAATGTGAAGTGGGAACTTCGCGAGATCGCAAGCGAACCAAATGCTCGGTCACGCCTCGACCGAGGCTTAGTTAGTCAGCGAGGTTAGTTTTCAAGGCGGACAGAGTGGGTCAGGCCAAGTTCTCGGCCGGCCCGCAATGTGCATACACGGACCCATTCGAGCCCTTTTCGAACCCCCCCTATCTTCGAAGCCAGTTATGTCGCAGGGCTGATAATTTTGGTTACCGAAACCTGAAATTGAGGGTACCGAAAAGAAACATAGCTCCAAAGTTCATGCATCCAGAATATTTACCAGATGATGAGGTCCAAAAATTCAAAAATTTTCACTGACTCACTCACTCACTCACTGATAGATCATCAAAAATCTAGGGTGCTTCTAATAATTGAGCAAGAGCTTTGAATTTAGAACATAAATAGTATTTAATGATTAAACAACGGGAATAATCGAAAATCATTAAAAATATACAGGACGACCGGGTTATACAGGGCCGTAATTTTAGAGAGAGTATAAGGGGGACTACCTAATCCATTGTAGATAGACAAAAAATTGTTAGGAGACCTATCTTAATCAACAAATTTTTTAAATTTGAATTTTTTTTTTAATTTTTTATTTCATTTTGTTACAAACGGGGAACATTAAAGTTGTCCCATATAAATTTGGTCATGACCTTGTTTGTGGAATAAATGACAATAACATAGTACTTTTCTTCGTATTTCTTTTTAAGTCCGTATTTTTACCAAAAAGTTTTGGAAATTCTCTAACGAAATAATTTAGTACAGTCTATGCAGGTTTTTCAGAAAATAATAATAACTTCCACACAACGCAATCACTTGACCTGGTCCCAAACTAAGATACCCTGTGCTATGGTAACCAGGAAAGGACGTCACAAACATGGAAATACACCCAGACTGAGGCCATTTGTATAAATGTACGGCGGCCCCCAGTGGGAATCGAACCCACGACCTCTATATTAGTAGTAAGCGCCTTAACGGCTACTCCAACGAGGCAGTCAATAAGTGGTTTAAATTATACTCTGGCTCAACTTGACCATCAGAAGTTATGTAGAAAACTGTTAATTAAGTTAAAATGTGTTTTCAAAAAAAATAAATGTGGAGTTTCTTTGTTAGCTTCATCTCCATATAATGTATTAATTCTGACACTAACATCTTTGACGTTCATTAAGTAATTTGTTAATTATTTTGTTCATTCATTTTGTTTTATAGTGAATCAAATTTGTGCGTTTGGGTTTGAGAAACCTTAAATCGGAAATCAGTTAGCATGGTTGAAGGGTTTCCCGTTATTTGGGCCAAACGAACCTGTTAATACGATCCGCGCAAAGCAATATAGGCCGAAACTAACCATGTTTTGCTGAAATGTACGCGACGATAACGATTTGTCCTCATCCGTCAAACGCGCCGTCGGCCGCGAACCGCTTAATTCCGACAGAAACAAGGATTTGTCCCATAAAACGGGAATTAATATTTTTATTGGTGCCCGTAAAATAGCCTTTGCCTCGGCCCTTTTATACACTTAAGCCTCTCTTTCGGCACCCTCTATTACGTACCTATAGGTACATAGCGGAAGCAGTCCCCACTCCAGGGCACAGGGCGTCTCTCAGGGAGAGATAGCTGCATATAAATAGAGAACACTTTATTTCACAGCCAGGAGAAATCATTACAAATGATGTTGCATTTAATTATGTCTCAGTAATAGGAGAGTAATGGCATTGAATTTTAATTGGGGTAAGTAAGTACGTAGTGTACTAACCAATTTATATGTGTTACTACTCGCCACTAGATGTTTCACTTAATTATAATTTTACGTAGTTATATCTCTAAGGCAAGGGTAAAAAAATGGAGTACCTAGCTCAGAAACTTTAACTTGAAGTTGAAGGGCCTGAGCTAGGTAATACATTATGTTTATTATTTAAGCCAACTTGGGTATTCGCAAGTTCCTAGAGTAGGTACTTTGTTTCACTTACTGGCATAGTACTAGCTCGACGGATCACTCTTTATTTTCTTTCCTGAAGATGAAGTTTCATGACATCAAGAAAGCCTTTTTGGAAAGGATTTTTTTTTGGTTTTATGTTTAGAGTAGAGCATGCGCCAACACTCATGTCCCACGGAGAAGACCTTGTGCGTACTGACATAAGAACGAAAATGTCTTAGCTCAAGGGACTTCATTGGTGGCGCGGACTCTATGTGGTAGAAGAAAAAAATGCCTGGACATTTATCGATTGTCATTTTTTTATTTCGAAAAAGGAACAGTAGGTATGTTGCATATTCAATTTACTAAGTTTCGTAGAGTCGTATAACGAACAAATTAACAGGCAAAGCTGAGCTCCACTCACTTCCTAATGTGACTCCTAATCCAATCCAAGTACCGGTAAACATTCGTGTAGAGCGAAGGCACGGCAGTGCCGCAAGGGGAGTCCGCACGTTTTCCGCTGACGATACCCGAGACGAAATACCTGCCCTCATATAGAATCATTAATGGCCCACCGGAATCACCTTTGCAGGTGTCCTCTCCGGTATTTCCAGCCGCGCACAAATGCAGTCTGTTCAACTGAGAATAGCTCATCCTGCACTCTCTCTGAGGGACTAGACGGACGACCGTCGATTGTTTCACATTGGATTCATATTCTCCGTTCCGGCCCCAGCCGGCGACTGATAGTGGTATGTTGGAGAGGCCAGGCGTGTCTATGTCGATTGGAGGCAGGCAGATTGGTCGTATAAACTCTGAAAGTAAAAAAAAATGGGTTCAAGTTATAAAAAACCTATTCAGAGGCTAAAAATTCCACCCATGCCATGACTTGAACCCGCGAACTCTGGCTAACCGTGCCAGATTTTAGGTTTTTTGAAATTGACCTCAGCACGGGTCAGTGCAACAAAAAGAATATAATGGGTTCAAGTATGAGGATTAAATGTGCTTTATGGTTGGTGGATTACGGTAGAAACATTTTTACTTTACGCTTCTGTGCGCCCTGGTGTGGAAATCTGTTAAGATGTAAGTAATTAGCAAAATTTGCTATTACTTACCGGTGAGGTCGCCAAGTGTACTTAGCATCTTTATAAATAAGTCTGTGAGTGGTTGACCAAAAAGGGACCTGGAGGGATTGGAAACCGTTATTTTTTTTTATTTGAATTTTTTTATCTGTGGTATTTTAGCTTAGTTTTGGTCTAACCAGAATATTTTTAGGTGCTGTAGTTATTTTTTTATGATTTTTTTTGTGAGCCGAGGCTGTTTTGAAAAAAATACATCTTACACACAGCGTACACTAGGTTTTGTGATCGTTTATACACGAAACTTCAAACGCGATTTTCTCGAAATCAATTATTTTCCCTTGAGGTCCCTTTTCGGTCAACCACTCGCATATTTATATGTAATATTGTAATAAGAAAAAAATACTGTTATTTTTAAAATCTACTAAAACAATATTAAGTATAAGCTGTTTCATAAAACGTTTACATGTAACCGACTTTTTTCGATTACAGAGTGGGCCCCTCAATAGCTATCGATGAGTAGCCCATCACCTAAAGTTTGACAAGATTTGATTTAATCATTTAAAGTCTTTAAGGGCCAGTTTCTGAATTGAGAATTTCGCTAAGTAAATAGTTAACTGTAGTACTGTCTCTTCGAATATCTGCGAAAAGAGCGTGACAGAACGTTACTTAAGTATTTACTCAGTGAAATTCTCAATTCAGAAACCGGACCAAAGCTAATCGCAGGAGTATAAATCACGAATAAAAAGAGTATTTAAACATAACAACTTAATTAGAAAAACGAGAATGCCAGAACAAACGACAGAGGCGAAATAGCGGCAGTTCTATTTATTTCAGTTCAGCCGAGCTAATCCCCTCAATCGTGTAGCGTTACATCTATGTTAACAAAAAGCACTTCCGAATGGCCATTAATCCTGTTACTCGTTTTCGTAAGCTTCTTATGAGGTTGTAATTGGCTTTTTGCTTACCAGTGTAGGGTACTCTGGCGGGAAGTCGTAGTAGAGCGATGTCATTTTTGAGGCCGTTGTCATCGAATTCGGAGTGGGGCGTCACGTCTTCCGCATGCATGACGATATTGGTCACACATCGCCGGCCCTCGTAACCGTTCACGCAATCCTTTGGGAACGTGCGCTTGTCGAATTCGGCTAACGTTACTTCGACACTGGATAGTTAAAATGAAGTCAGATGGTTTGTCAGGATATTTCTGAAAGGGGTCCTCGTCAATATGAACTACTTGCAGTACGGAACAGCTCAGAAATCAGGGTTGATTGAATAAAGCAACATCGAATTATTCAACTGTTCGCGAATAAGTCAGCATGATTTTTTTGTATATTAGGTATTCAATGAATTATTCCAAGACTAGTTTTTGTTGTATATCCATGGATATTTATAAACGAGCGTGTAGAAGGACAATACTATAGGTTATTATCGATAACAGTAGGTACCTCCAAGACGTTCAAGTACCCTTCTGTAGAATACTTTATTATTAACGATAAAAACATCAATAAAAATGAAAAAGGAAAGGTTGATGAAACGTGGATTGCGGTGTCAAAGAGACTGTTCTTGTCCCCAACTCCCAAGCTCCTTGGAGGACTGATGAAATTAAAGGGATTGAGAGAACTGTAAATTTTATTTAATAACTCACTCTTTAACTCTAGCGTCAGGATCGCTGACGCAGTGCGCTGCAGTGAGCACGTATCTGGCACTGATGAGGGAGCCGCCGCAGTTAAAAGCCGCGTCTCTGTCTCGGTAGGCAAAAGTGGTTTTCAGTAACACTGTCCAAGGAAACTGGTCTATCTCTGTCACTTTCCCACCTGGAAAAATAGGATCGCTGTGAGCCATTAAGCATTGGTGGACTACTTACTGGTAGTGGACACTTGAACATAATCATTGTATTCTTGTGTATAGAATATTCACTACGTACTCTGGTCACGGGCCAGTTTCTGGATACAAGCGTCCCAATGATGTGTAATGTTATTTTGTAAACTCTCTCAGAGTTTGTGATTTAATAATGTGCGGTTAAATTCGATTATATTCAAAACAGTTTTACATACAAATAAATTAACAGTGAAATTCTCAAACAAAAAACTGTGAGTTTTGGCCATCCTTATACCTAAAGTATACCAATGTCCTGCAGCGAGCGTCAAATGGCTGATGATGATACTTAAAGTGAGCCCCGCAGAATATCATAGAAAGGTAAGACAAAAAGCAAAGGTTAGCTTCAAAGCAGTTGCGAAACAAATCCTTTAGTGCCTAAATACTCAGTGGACTTCTAGTTTGACCTCTATTAGACCGGCAACTCAATAAAAAGGCTCACCAATAATCCTGTCGGCGTCAGAGGGATCTTTTCCGCAGCAACCCGTATTGGCTTCAGGAGGAAAGCTTGTTAAGCCCGAGCATTGCCCGGCTTGGGGCTGATTCTGGAAACCTCCTGTTTGACCACTCCCACCGCTGCCGAAACCCCTGTTCTGGTTTTGCGGGAAGAAATACGGATTCTGACCTAAAAAAATTGCCTTAAGTCAGAGTCGAAGTGTTGACCTCCACTAAACACCCCTGTCTGACTTCTGTCTTGGTTCTGGTTTTGCGGAAAGAAATATGGATTCTGATTTACAAAATTTTGCCTTGCGTTAGAGTCGAAATTTAGATCTCCACTGAACATATTGCGGATACCGTTGAAAATGTTTCCAAAGAAATTTGGTATTTGACTGAGGAACCCTGTCGTCGGTGTTGGGTTGGAATTAAAACTTGAGTTTTCTTGGTTTTTTAAGTCAAGTATTTTGATTTGGGTGTTTTTTCATGTTACCATTATTGAAGTTACGCCTCTGGTTGTTCTGGGTATTCATGCTGGGGTTCTGGTTATTTCCTCCACTACCTCTGCCATTAAAATTGCCAAAGTTATCAAATCCATCCTGTTGGTTTTGCCACTGATTTTGCTGCTGATCGGCAGGCCTTTGATGGCCTTGGAAGCTTCTTTCAGTGGTTGGCCTTCGAAAATCCTCGTTGAAGCTTGTACTGGGGCAACAGACCTGGAATCGTTAAGCTTATGTCAAGACAATTATACATTTTTTTTGCACTAACCTGTGCTGAGGACAATTTTAAAAACCTATTTAGAGGCTAAAAATTCCACCCATCCCGGGACTTGAACCCGCGACCTCTGGCTAACCGTGCCAGCGCTTTCCCAACTGAGCTAATGGGCAAGTGCAGGCATCAGTGAAATTTCGAGCCTCTTTACTAACTTTCTCTGTATTACGTACAGGCAGCGATTTAGCCTCTGAATAGATTTTTAATATTTCAAGACAGTTATTGAAGAATAAAGAAGGGCCTCCTATCAAAGCATTTATACCGCGTTAATAAAAACACATTTGTGTGATAGAATATGGATCGAAAGCTGGTGATATTAATTTCTGTTTTCACTTTAAATGAATGTGCTACTAATTTAACCGAACCACCTATTACTGGTATTCTAATGACCCTTAGTCCCATAAAATAAAGTTGAATGGTTAGCCGACCAGAAATATCATAAATTTCAGCTTTGCTCTGGACACAGTGACCAATATTAACCGAACTTTATAATTATGAGCTCGCTATTGGTCGATGTTACGATGGCACGAATTAATCCATATAGAAAGTCTACTTCAATCTGCATCCACGGACTCTTTGCAAAAAAAGTGTGATTGTGATCATAAAGATTCTTTTATTCTCGATAACATATGGGTAGAACTGTTAGGAGCGATAACGAAAAATATCCTATTACCAGAGATCGCTAAGCTCAATAGTACTCTTTATTCGACGGAGCGACGACATAGGTCAATATTATTAATACGTTAAGCATTCTTAATACAGAGATCATTATTACTTATCTTTAAAATAATGTTTGCCAACTAACTATAACGTTATAATCTTTAAATAGTTGCGCATTATATTTTTGTAGTTGTAATTATAATTAAGTTGTCTTCAAAAACATTTCATTTTAACATTTCCTCTCCGATTATATTGAAACATTTTTTGTGTTTTTAGTTTGGGGACCGTATTATCCGTATTAGAATCTTGAAACAATCATCATAATCATCATCATCATCAGCCCACCGCTGCCCACTGCTGGGTATAGACCTTTTCCGCCAAATGCCATCTCTCACGGTCCCGTGCCATCCGCATCCACGGGCCTTCCGCCGACTCAAATATATCGTCCGACTATCGGGCTGTGCTGGTCTGCTCACTGACCGTTGTACTGTTAAAAATATTGGTTGAACTTTGGTGAAATTAGTGAAAACATTTTAATGTCACTTTCTCCTGTTAAAATTTGAAAAGTACGTTTAGACATTGAAGCTCTATTAGTTTTTAGTGTTTTTGTATATTTAATATACAAAAATATCGTGTCACACTCTTTGTTATCGAACTCTTCCGAAAGTGGTTCACCGATTGTGTATATTTGGTTCTTAGGCTAATTAATACGGAAAAACAAAATTTGCCGAGTTAGCTAGTACTTATATACTTTTCTTATAAGTGTGTGTTTTCCTAAAGGCAGTTTTTTTATTAAAAGCGTAGTTATGGAAAGTAAAATCTTAGTAAAAAAAATAAAAGTAGCTCGATGAGTCAATGTGCAAGACTTGGACAGTTACAGAGCTCTGCGCTGTGACTTCTGCCTCTGCGGAGTTAGTACTCGTAGCGCAGTGACTACATGACAACTCGGTGATTAATCACCTCGCCATCAGTGGTCAACTGGTCAGTCGACAGCGCGAGGCGATGCTGTTTTGTTTTGGGCATTGTTTTTTAAAACACGCTTTGTTTCAGCCGCTGTATCGGACTGGCTGTGAATAAAGACCTGACTGAATAAAGACGTACTGACCCACAGCCACGAAATAGTCCGTATATCCGATCTTTGATTTATCTTTGAGGTAATTCACCTTAGGTAATTTTTGGAAAGTTTTCGCGCTTGAATTAGACAAAGATGTCTGTGTATCGTCCGTAATTGAATCGTGTGATTTTAAAACGACACATGTCCTTTCATTACAACTTTGCAGGAAATAGAAAAAACTGTTTTATTCAAATACTAATATCTACAACAGCAATATTTTAGCATATTATATTGATTTCTGTATGAATAAACTACAATTTTTTGTTCTAATGTAAATCAATAGGTAGGTGTAAATAATTTAATAAAAAAAAATGGGCAAGTGTTATTTTAAAAACACATGTGACTTGTGTTGTTTTAAAATCACACGATTCAATTTAGGGTGTAGGGTACCTTCCCTATAATAATCTCAGCATTTACGAATACTAATATTGAGATGCAAATGCTTATCTAATTCTACTTAGTTAAGTTACGGGTGTCTGCTAATAAAATGAAAATGTTGAAATAATGTCAGAAGTAAGGTAGCCAAGCCAACACATACATAGTCGTCCCTAGCAGCGGGTGCGAATGAGAAAAGTATGCTCTCCTCGTCCGGAGGTCCCATGCAACTGTTCTCCGCCATCCATCTGTCCTGCTCTCTCCTCGGCAAGTTCCTGACACTTGGACAGTCGCGCAATGAGACGCATCTGCATTGTCTACCTGTAATTTGTAAAATTGTGAAAATATTTACTACTAAATATACTGAATGTGTCGTTGATCTACCGGTATAACGTTTGATTATATTAGGGGTTAAAGTATGAAATTGCAGTTTTATTGCAATAGGTTCTTTGAATTGACATAGAATCTTCATGGTTTGAGGTTTTCGAATGAAACTTTTTACAAATGGTTTCTAGGATGTTCTTTTTTTTAAAAAATGTGAAACATTTGAATATCGAATATTGAATATCAACAAGGCAACACAAGTTTCAACACGCGTTTCTTTCTGCAGATCAGTCAAATCATGAGGCACCCATTTTTCGTATATTTTTATTTTATTGATTTGACGCAAGTGAGTCAATATTGTGGGTAAGATAACGTTAATCCATGCCGCTAATTCCTGGGTAGTTTGACTAGGGTCGGCTTCCACTATCTCTCTTAATTCATCGTTATTCACCTGTGTGGGCGGTCTTCCTAGTGGCTCGTTCTTTAAGTCGAAATTTCCATCACGAAAGCGTTTAAACCAAAATCGCACGGTGCGTTCATTAGTAGACCCCTCTCCAAACGCAGCATTGATATTGCGGGCGGTTTCTGCCGCGTTAGTTCCGCGTCGGAACTCGTATTAAAAAATCACTCGAATTTTCGCAGTATCCATCTTTCTTGTCTAAATTGAATAACAAAAACAATTGAAAGTCGATATTCAAATGTTTCACATTTTTTAAATAAAGAACATCATAGAAACCATTTGAAAAAAGTTTCATTCGAAAACCTCAAACCATGAAGATTCTATGTCAATTCAAAGAACCTATTGCAATAAAACGGCAATTTCATACTTTAACCCCTATTATTTAGGCTTGCAAAGGTTGATAGATCCCTTATGGGGCATTGTATAGGTTTCTACAATGAGATCCCCGAAGATTATAATAAGCTTGCCAGAAATGCGGTTAAAAAAATGCACACTTTGTGCCAAGAGGGCTACTATAATATTAAAGATTATTTAGGTGACCAAGATGTCTGGAATTAAAGCCAGTTCAATGCATTAGTACTAGGTTTTAGAATAATACGTAAACTCTTTTAATTAAGGAACATATTTGAAAAGACTAAGTTTGAAGGTTTTTTGTCCATTTTTTCTCCAAAACGATCTAGATTTTGAAATGGACACCTAATTTTACTTGTAACGTTCAATAAGTCACAGTTTCTGTGTAATATTGTACAAACAATTTTGAATTTTTATGTCGGAGGTCGTGGGTTCGATTCTCACTGGGGGCTCCCGTACGTGCGTACAAATATTCAGTCTGGATGTTTTTCTATGTTCGTGATGTCCTTGTCTGGTTAACATAGTTCAGGGTATCATAGTTTGGGACCAGGACCAGTGATTGTGTACCGGTGTGAAGTTAGCTGACAAACTTAGCTGACAAACATAGCTGACACTATTACACGACCAAATAAAATGGTCGTTTTTAAAAAAGGCTTTCATAAGCCAGTAGGTACGACAAAATGCCTATGGCAATAATACATTTATAATGGTATTAAACGGTCAAGACCGAAGACCAAATGTTATATTTAGAATTAAGAAATACTGTCCCATCAAAAAATATTCTGAGATAAGCTCCTCACAACTAAGCTAATTTGGGGAACATTCTGACCGTAAGTAATTGTGACAATAAAAGATGTTAAAACATATCTTAATAATAGCTCAATACCGTGGCATAGCAGTGAAAACGTGAAGAAATAAAAAATATTCGCAAAATTTTCAGTACGCGTTTATGTTTCTAATTGGGATACTAAAAAAATTAGAATTTCTAGAAGGCTGGATCTTAGTTATTACGGTTCCTTAGATACTAAGAAAACTGTTAAGGTATAAATAGAAGCCTCAAACCCTTCAGTTTTTGTGATAAAGTGGAGCAGACAAACAATTTGTGAGAAAAATCTCTCCGGAGTTGCGCCCTCGACGACATACCGCAGAAAACAGAATTTCTACCACTTTAGAAATACAAAATTATGATTGCATAGACTCTAAAGTATTTTAAATAAATCAATTTATACCTTCAGACCATTCAGTTTCTCTGAAATCGGGCGATAGACAAAAATAATGGAGAAAATTTCAAAATGCCCTTTATGATTTTCTTGGGATATACCAAAATAACGAATTTCTAACAGGCTGGATTTATGTTATTTCGGTTCCTTAGATACTACTTAAACTACTCAACTGTAAATTGAGACATGAAACCATTCAGTTTTTGTGATAAAGCGGAGCTGACAAATAATTTGTGAGAAAAATCTCTCCAGAGATTCTTTCTGGGCGACGTATTGAAGCAAAACGAATTTCTACCACTTTAAAAATGCAAAATTATGATTGCAGAGACTCTAAAGTATTTTAAATGAATCAATTTATACCTTCAGACCATTTAGTTTCTCTAAAATCGGGCGATAGACAAAAATAATGGAGAAAATTTCAAAAAGCCCTTTATGATTTTCTTGGGATATACCAAAATAACGAATTTCTAACAGGCTGGATTTATGTTATTTTGATTTCATATAAACTACTTAAACTACTTATTTATAAATTGAGACATGAAACCATTCAGTTTTTGTGATAAAGCGGAGCTGACAAATAATTTGTGAGAAAAATCTCTCCAGAGATTCTTTCTGGGCGACGTATTGCAGCAAAACGAATTTCTACCACTTTAGAAATACAAAATTATGATTGCAGAGACTCTAAAGTATTTTAAATAAATCAATTTATACCTTCAGACCATTCAATTTTTCTGAAATCGGGCGATAGACAAAAATAATGGAGAAAATTTAAAATAACCTTTGTGTTTTTCTTGAGATATACAAAAAAAACGAATTTCTAACAGTCTGGATTTATGTTATTTCGGTTCCTTAGATACGACTTAAACTACTCAATTATAAATTGAGACATGAAACCATTCAGTTTTTGTGATAAAGCGGAGCTGACAAATAATTTGTGAGAAAAATCTCTCCAGAGTTTCTTTCTGGGCGACGTATTGCAGCAAAACGAATTTCTAACACTTTAGCAATGCAAAATTATGATTGCATAGACTCTAAAGTATTTTAAATAAATCAATTTATATCTTCAGACCATTCAATTTTTCTGAAATCGGGCGATAGACAAAAATAATGGAGAAAATTTAAAATAACCTTTGTGTTTTTCTTGAGATATACAACAAAACGAATTTCTAACAGGCTGGATTTATGTTATTTCGGTTCCTTAGATACTACTTAAACTACTCAACTATAAATTGAGACATGAAACCATTCAGTTTTTGTGATAAAGCGGAGCTGATAAATAATTTGTGAGAAAAATCTCTCCAGAGTTTCTTTCTGGGCGACGTATTGCAGCAAAACGAATTTCTAACACTTTAGCAATGAAAAATTATGATTGCATAGACTCTAAAGTATTTTAAATAAATCAATTTATATCTTCAAACCATTCAATTTTTCTGAAATCGGGCGATAGACAAAAATAATGGAGAAAATTTAAAATAACCTTTGTGTTTTTCTTGAGATATACAAAAAAAACGAATTTCGAACCGTCTGGATTTATGTTATTTCGGTTCCTTAGATACTACTTAAACTACTCAACTATAAATTGAGACATGAAACCATTCAGTTTTTGTGATAAAGCGGAGCTGACAAATAATTTGTGAGAAAAATCTCTCCAGAGTTTCTTTCTGGGCGACGTATTGCAGAAAAACCAATTTCTACCACTTTGGGAATGCAAAATTATGATTGGATAGACTCTAAAGTATTTTAAATAAATCAATTTATACCTTCAGACCATTCAATTTTTCTGAAATCGGGCGATAGACAAAAATAAAGGATAAAATTTAAAATAACCTTTGTGTTTTTCTTGAGATATACAAATAAAAACGAATTTCTAACAGGCTGGATTTATGTTATTTCGGTTCCTTAGATACTACTTAAACTACTCAACTATAAATTGAGACATGAAACCATTCAGTTTTTGTGATAAAGCGGAGCTGACAAATAATTTGTGAGAAAAATCTCTCCAGAGTTTCTTTCTGGGCGACGTATTGCAGCAAAACGAATTTCTAACACTTTAGCAATGCAAAATTATGATTGCATAGACTCTAAAGTATTTTAAATAAATCAATTTATATCTTCAGACCATTCAATTTTTCTGAAATCGGGCGATAGACAAAAATAATGGAGAAAATTTAAAATAACCTTTGTGTTTTTCTTGAGATATACAACAAAACGAATTTCTAACAGGCTGGATTTATGTTATTTCGGTTCCTTAGATACTACTTAAACTACTCAACTATAAATTGAGACATGAAACCATTCAGTTTTTGTGATAAAGCGGAGCTGATAAATAATTTGTGAGAAAAATCTCTCCAGAGTTTCTTTCTGGGCGACGTATTGCAGCAAAACGAATTTCTAACACTTTAGCAATGCAAAATTATGATTGCATAGACTCTAAAGTATTTTAAATAAATCAATTTATATCTTCAAACCATTCAATTTTTCTGAAATCGGGCGATAGACAAAAATAATGGAGAAAATTTAAAATAACCTTTGTGTTTTTCTTGAGATATACAAAAAAAACGAATTTCGAACCGTCTGGATTTATGTTATTTCGGTTCCTTAGATACTACTTAAACTACTCAACTATAAATTGAGACATGAAACCATTCAGTTTTTGTGATAAAGCGGAGCTGACAAATAATTTGTGAGAAAAATCTCTCCAGAGTTTCTTTCTGGGCGACGTATTGCAGAAAAACCAATTTCTACCACTTTGGGAATGCAAAATTATGATTGGATAGACTCTAAAGTATTTTAAATAAATCAATTTATACCTTCAGACCATTCAATTTTTCTGAAATCGGGCGATAGACAAAAATAAAGGATAAAATTTAAAATAACCTTTGTGTTTTTCTTGAGATATACAAATAAAAACGAATTTCTAACAGGCTGGATTTATGTTATTTCGGTTCCTTAGATACTACTTAAACTACTCAACTATAAATTGAGACATGAAACCATTCAGTTTTTGTGATAAAGCGGAGCTGACAAATAATTTGTGAGAAAAATCTCTCCAGAGTTTCTTTCTGGGCGACGTATGGCAGCAAAACGAATTTCTACCACTTTGGGAATGCAAAATTATGATTGGATAGACTCTAAAGTATTTTAAATAAATCAATTTATACCTTCAGACCATTCAATTTTTCTGAAATCGGGCGATAGACAAACATAATGGAGAAAATTTAAAATAACCATTGTGTTTTTCTTGAGATATACAAAAAAAACGAATTTCTAACAGGCTTGAATTATGTTATTTCGGTTCCTTAGATACAACTTAAACTACTCAATTATAAATTGAGACATGAAACCATTCAGTTTTTGTGATAAAGCGGAGCTGACAAATAATTTGTGAGAAAAATCTCTCCAGAGTTTCTTTCTGGGCGACGTATTGCAGCAAAACGAATTTCTAACACTTTAGCAATGCAAAATTATGATTGCCTAGACTCTAAAGTATTTTAAATAAATCAATTTATATCTTCAAACCATTCAATTTTTCTGAAATCGGGCGATAGACAAAAATAATGGAGAAAATTTAAAATAACCTTTGTGTTTTTCTTGAGATATACAAAAAAAAAAAACGAATTTCTAACAGTCTGGATTTATGTTATTTCGGTTCCTTAGATACTACTTAAACTACTCAACTATAAATTGAGACATGAAACCATTCAGTTTTTGTGATAAAGCGGAGCTGACAAATAATTTGTGAGAAAAATCTCTCCAGAGTTTCTTTCTGGGCGACGTATTGCAGCAAAACGAATTTCTACCACTTTAGGAATGCAAAATTATGATTGGATAGACTCTAAAGTATTTTAAATAAATCAATTTATACCTTCAGACCATTCAATTTTTCTGAAATCGGGCGATAGACAAAAATAATGGAGAAAATTTAACATAACCTTTGTGTTTTTCTTGAGATATACAAAAAAAAAGAATTTCTAACAGGCTGGATTTATATTATTTCGGTTCCTTAGATACTACTTAAACTACTTAATTATAAATTGAAACATGAAACCATTCAGTTTTTGTGACAAAGTGGAGCTGACAAATAATTTGTGAGAAAAATCTCTCCAGAGTTTCTTTCTGGGCGACGTATGGCAGCAAAACGAATTTCTAACACTTTAGCAATGCAAAATTATGATTGCATAGACTCTAAAGTATTTTAAATAAATCAATTATATCTTCAGACTATTCAATTTTTCTGAAATCGGGCGATAGACAAAAATAATGGAGAAAATTTAAAATAACCTTTGTGTTTTTCTTGAGATATACAAAAAAAAAGAATTTCTAACAGGCTGGATTTATATTATTTTGGTTCCTTAGATACTACTTAAACTACTTAATTATAAATTGAAACATGAAACCATTCAGTTTTTGTGACAAAGCGGAGCTGACAAATAATTTGTGAGAAAAATCTCTCCAGAGTTTCTTTCTGGGCGACGTATTGCAGCAAAACGAATTTCTAACACTTTAGCAATGCAAAATTATGATTGCATAGACGCTAAAGTATTTTAAATAAATCAATTTATACCTTCAGATCATTCAGTTTTTCTGAAATCGGGCGATAGACAAAAATAATGGAGAAAATTTAAAATAACCTTTGTGTTTTTCTTGAGATATACAAAAAAAACGAATTTCTAACAGGCTGGATTTATGTTATTTCGGTTCCTTAGATACTACTTAAACTACTCAACTATAAATTGAGACATGAAACCATTCAGTTTTTGTGATAAAGCGGAGCTGACAAATAATTTGTGAGAAAAATCTCTCCAGAGTTTCTTTCTGGGCGACGTATTGCAGCAAAACGAATTTCTAACACTTTAGCAATGCAAAATTATGATTGGATAGACTCTAAAGTATTTTAAATGAATCAATTTATATCTTCAGACCATTCAATTTTTCTGAAATCGGGCGATAGACAAAAATAATGAAGAAAATTTAAAATAACCTGTGTTTTTCTTGAGATATACAAAAAAAAACGAATTTCTAACAGGCTGGATTTATGTTATTTCGGTTCCTTAGATACTACTTAAACTACTCAACTATAAATTGAGACATGAAACCATTCAGTTTTTGTGATAAAGCGGAGCTGACAAATAATTTGTGAGAAAAATCTCTCCAGAGTTTCTTTCTGGGCGACGTATGGCAGCAAAACGAATTTCTACCACTTTGGGAATGCAAAATTATTATTGTATAGACTCTAAAGTATTTTAAATAAATTAATTTATACCTTCAGACCATTCAATTTTTCTGAAATCGGGCGATAGACAAAAATAATGGAGAAAATTTAAAATAACCTTTGTGTTTTTCTTGAGATATACAAATAAAAACGAATTTCTAACAGGCTGGATTTATGTTATTTCGGTTCTTTAGATACTACTTAAACTACTCAACTGTAAATTGAGACATGAAACCATTCAGTTTTTGTGATAAAGCGGAGCTGACAAATAATTTGTGAGAAAAATCTCTCCAGAGTTTCTTTCTGGGCGACGTATTGCAGCAAAACGAATTTCTAACACTTTAGCAATGCAAAATTATGATTGGATAGACTCTAAAGTATTTTAAATGAATCAATTTATATCTTCAGACCATTCAATTTTTCTGAAATCGGGCGATAGACAAAAATAATGAAGAAAATTTAAAATAACCTGTGTTTTTCTTGAGATATACAAAAAAAAACGAATTTCTAACAGGCTGGATTTATGTTATTTCGGTTCCTTAGATACTACTTAAACTACTCAACTATAAATTGAGACATGAAACCATTCAGTTTTTGTGATAAAGCGGAGCTGACAAATAATTTGTGAGAAAAATCTCTCCAGAGTTTCTTTCTGGGCGACGTATGGCAGCAAAACGAATTTCTACCACTTTGGGAATGCAAAATTATTATTGTATAGACTCTAAAGTATTTTAAATAAATTAATTTATACCTTCAGACCATTCAATTTTTCTGAAATCGGGCGATAGACAAAAATAATGGAGAAAATTTAAAATAACCTTTGTGTTTTTCTTGAGATATACAAATAAAAACGAATTTCTAACAGGCTGGATTTATGTTATTTCGGTTCTTTAGATACTACTTAAACTACTCAACTGTAAATTGAGACATGAAACCATTCAGTTTTTGTGATAAAGCGGAGCTGACAAATACAAACAAACAAACTCTGGAGAGATTTTTCTCACAAATTATTTGTCAGCTCCGCTTTATCACAAAAACTGAATGGTTTCATGTCTCAATTTATAGTTGAGTAGTTTAAGTAGTATCTAAGGAACCGAAATAACATAAATCCAGCCTGTTAGAAATTCGTTTTTTTTGTATATCTCAAGAAAAACACAAAGGTTATTTTAAATTTTCTCCATTATTTTTGTCTATCGCCTGATTTCAGAAAAATTGAATGGTCTGAAGATATAAATTGATTTATTTAAAATACTTTAGAGTCTATGCAATCATAATTTTGCATTGCTAAAGTGTTAGAAATTCGTTTTGCTGCAATACGTCGCCCAGAAAGAAACTCTGGAGAGATTTTTCTCACAAATTTTTGTCAGCTCCGCTTTATCACAAAAACTGAATGGTTTCATGTCTCAATTTATAGTTGAGTAGTTTAAGTAGTATCTAAGGAACCGAAATAACATAAATCCAGCCTGTTGGAAATTAGTTTTTTTGTATATCTCAAGAAAAACACAAAGGTTATTTTAAATTTTCTCCATTATTTTTGTCTATCGCCCGATTTCTGAAAAATTGAATGGTCTGAAGATATAATTTGATTTATTTTAAATACTTTAGAGTCTATCCAATTATAATTTTACATTCCCAAAGTGGTAGAAATTCGTTTTGCTGCAATACGTCGCCCAGAAAGAAACTCTGGAGAGATTTTTCTCACAAATTATTTGTCAGCTCCGCCTTATCACAAAAACTGAATGGTTTCATGTCTCAATTTATAGTTGAGTAGTTTAAGTAGTATCTAAGGAACCGAAATAACATAAATCCAGCCTGTTAGAAATTCGTTTTTTTTGTATATCTCAAGAAAAACACAAAGGTTATTTTAAATTTTCTCCATTATTTTTGTCTATCGCCCGATTTCAGAAAAATTGAATGGTCTGAAGATATAAATTGATTTATTTAAAATACTTTAGAGTCTTATCAATCATAATTTTGCATTCCTAAAGTGTTAGAAATTCGTTTTGCTGCAATACGTCGCCCAGAAAGAAACTCTGGAGAGATTTTTCTCACAAATTATTTGTCAGCTCCGCTTTATCACAAAAACTGAATGGTTTCATGTCTCAATTTACAGTTGAGTAGTTTAAGTAGTATCTAAGAAACCGAAATGACATAAATCCAGCCTGTTAGAAATTCGTTTTTTTTGTATATCTCAAGAAAAACACAAAGGTTATTTTAATTTTTCTCCATTATTTTTGTCTATCGTCCGATTTCAGAAAAACTGAATGGTCTGAAGATATAAATTGATTTATTTAAAATACTTTAGAGTCTATGCAATCATAATTTTGCATTGCTAAAGTGTTAGAAATTCGTTTTGCTGCAATACGTCGCCCAGAAAGAAACTCTGGAGAGATTTTTCTCACAAATTATTTGTCAGCTCCGCTTTATCACAAAAACTGAATGGTTTCATGTCTCAATTTACAGTTGAGTAGTTTAAGTAGTATCTAAGGAACCGAAATGACATAAATCCAGCCTGTTAGAAATTCGTTTTTTTTGTATATCTCAAGAAAAACACAAAGGTTATTTTAAATTTTCTCCATTATTTTTGTCTATCGCCCGATTTCAGAAAAATTGAATGGTCTGAAGATATCAATTGATTTATTTAAAATACTTTAGAGTCTATGCAATCATAATTTTGCATTGCTAAAGTGTTAGAAATTCGTTTTGCTGCAATACGTCGCCCAGAAAGAAACTCTGGAGAGATTTTTCTCACAAATTATTTCTCAGCTCCGCTTTATCACAAAAACTGAATAGTTTCATGTCTCAATTTATAGTTGAGTAGTTTAAGTAGTATCTAAGGAACCGAAATAACATAAATCCAGCCTGTTAGAAATTAGTTTTTTTGTATATCTCAAGAAAAACACAAAGGTTATTTTCAATTTTCTCCATTATTTTTGTCTATCGCCCGATTTCAGAAAAATTGAATAGTCTGAAGATATAAATTGATTTATTTAAAATACTTTAGAGTCTATGCAATCATAATTTTGCATTGCTAAAGTGTTAGAAATTCGTTTTGCTGCAATACGTCGCCCAGAAAGAAACTCTGGAGAGATTTTTCTCACAAATTATTTGTCAGCTCCGCTTTATCACAAAAACTGAATGGTTTCATGTCTCAATTTATAATTGAGTAGTTTAAGTAGTATCTAAGAAACCGAAATAACATAAATCCAGCCTGTTAGAAATTCGTTTTTTTTTGTATATCTCAAGAAAAACACAAAGGTTATTTTAAATTTTCTCCATTATTTTTGTCTATCGCCCGATTTCAGAAAAATTGAATGGTCCGAAGATATAAATTGATTTATTTAAAATACTTTAGAGTCTATGCAATCATAATTTTGCATTGCTATAGTGTTAGAAATTCGTTTTGCTGCAATACGTCGCCCAGAAAGAAACTCTGGAGAGATTTTTCTCACAAATTATTTGTCAGCTCCGCTTTATCACAAAAACTGAATGGTTTCATGTCTCAATTTACAGTTGAGTAGTTTAAGTAGTATCTAAGGAACCGAAATGACATAAATCCAGCCTGTTAGAAATTCGTTTTTTTTGTATATCTCAAGAAAAACACAAAGGTTATTTTAAATTTTCTCCATTATTTTTGTCTATCGCCCGATTTCAGAAAAATTTAATGGTCTGAAGATATAAATTGATTTATTTAAAATACTTTAGAGTCTATGCAATCATAATTTTGCATTGCTAAAGTGTTAGAAATTCGTTTTGCTGCAATACGTCGCCCAGAAAGAAACTCTGGAGAGATTTTTCTCACAAATTATTTGTCAGCTCCGCTTTATCACAAAAACTGAATGGTTTCATGTCTCAATTTATAGTTGAGTAGTTTAAGTAGTATCTAAGGAACCGAAATAACATAAATCCAGCCTGTTAGAAATTCGTTTTTTTTGTATATCTCAAGAAAAACACAAAGGTTATTTTAAATTTTCTCCATTATTTTTGTCTATCGCCCGATTTCATAAAAATTGAATGGTCTGAAGATATAATTTGATTTATTTTAAATACTTTAGAGTCTATCCAATCATAATTTTGCATTCCCAAAGTGGTAGAAATTCGTTTTGCTGCAATACGTCGCCCAGAAAGAAACTCTGGAGAGATTTTTCTCACAAATTATTTGTCAGCTCCGCCTTATCACAAAAACTGAATGGTTTCATGTCTCAATTTATAGTTGAGTAGTTTAAGTAGTATCTAAGGAACCGAAATAACATAAATCCAGCCTGTTAGAAATTCGTTTTTTTTGTATATCTCAAGAAAAACACAAAGGTTATTTTAAATTTTCTCCATTATTTTTGTCTATCGCCCGATTTCAGAAAAATTGAATGGTCTGAAGATATAAATTGATTTATTTAAAATACTTTAGAGTCTATGCAATCATAATTTTTCATTGCTAAAGTGTTAGAAATTCGTTTTGCTGCAATACGTCGCCCAGAAAAAACTCTGGAGAGATTTTTCTCACAAATTATTTGTCAGCTCCGTTTTATCACAAAAACTGAATGGTTTCATGTCTCAATTTATAGTTGAGTAGTTTGAAGTAGTATCTAAGGAACCGAAATAACATAAATCCAGCTTGTTAGAAATTCGTTTTTTTTGTATATCTCAAGAAAAACACAAAGGTTATTTTAAATTTTCTCCATAATTTTTGTCTATCGCCCGATTTCAGAAAAATTGAATGGTCTGAAGATATAAATTGATTTATTTTAAATACTTTAGAGTCTATGCAATCATAATTTTGCATTCCCAAAGTGGTAGAAATTCGTTTTGCTGCAATACGTCGCCCAGAAAGAAACTCTGGAGAGATTTTTCTCACAAATTATTTGTCAGCTCCGCTTTATCACAAAAACTGAATGGTTTCATGTCTCAATTTATAGTTGAGTAGTTTAAGTAGTATCTAAGGAACCGAAATAACATAAATCCAGCCTGTTAGAAATTCTTTTTTTTTGTATATCTCAAGAAAAACACAAAGGTTATTTTTAATTTTCTCCATTATTTTTGTCTATCGCCCGATTTCAGAAAAATTGAATGGTCTGAAGATATAAATTGATTTATTTAAAATACTTTAGAGTCTATGCAATCATAATTTGCATTGCTAAAGTGTTAGAAATTCGTTTTGCTGCAATACGTCGCCCAGAAAAAACTCTGGAGAGATTTTTCTCACAAATTATTTGTCAGCTCCGCTTTATCACAAAAACTGAATGGTTTCATGTCTCAATTTATAGTTGAGTAGTTTAAGTAGTATCTAAGGAACCGAAATAACATAAATCCAGCCTGTTAGAAATTCGTTTTTTTTGTATATCTCAAGAAAAACACAAAGGTTATTTTAAATTTTCTCCATTATTTTTGTCTATCGCCCGATTTCAGAAAAACTGAATGGTCTGAAGGTATAAATTGATTTATTTAAAATACTTTAGAGTCTATGCAATCATAATTTTGCATTGCTCAAGTGTTAGAAATTCGTTTTGCTGCAATACGTCGCCCAGAAAGAAACTCTGGAGAGATTTTTCTCACAAATTATTTGTCAGCTCCGCTTTGTCACAAAAACTGAAGGGTTTGAGGCTTCTATTTATACCTTAACAGTTTCTTTAGTATCTAAGGAACCGTAATAACTAAGATCCAGCCTTCTAGAAATTCTATTTTTTTTAGTATCCCAATAAGAAACATAAACGCGTACTGAAAATTTTGCGAATATTTTTTATTTCTTCACGTTTTCACTGCTATGCCACGGTATTGAGCCATAATTAAGATATGTTTTAACATCTTTTATTGTCACAATTACTTACGGTCAGAATGTTCCCCAAATTAGCTTAGTTGTGAGGAGCTTATCTCAGAATATTTTTTGATGGGACAGTATTTCTTAATTCTAAATATAACATTTGGTCTTCGGTCTTGACCATTTAATACCATTATAAATGTATTATTCCCATAGGCATTTTGTCGTACCTACTGGCTTATGAAAGCCTTTTTTAAAAACGACCATTTTATTTGGTCGTGTAATAGTGTCAGCTATGTTTGTCAGCTAAGTTTGTCAGCTAACTTCACACCGGTTGATTGTGTGGGTGTGGATGAACAGACCCGGGTGGTTTGGGTACCCGACACATGACTTTGACTGCCCATAGGGCGTATTTTGAGTCTCACTGGCGGGGATCGCGAGAAGTGACATATCTCGGAGTAAACACCATTTCACTTTCACTATTTTGGTATGGGAATCATCTCGTGAGGCCCCTTCATGGCAAACTCATCCCGACTGTGCAGATTTCTGGTCAAGTGGTGCCGGGAATTACACCGATCATTGAATTTTAAGTGCTACTTAGTAAGTGAAAGATTGGTGTGTTTTTTGTTTACTGAGAATTTCAGAATACACTGTAATATTTTTTATTTGATGTATTGCCATATGAATTAGCCTACGACCTATTCTCAGATCTATCAATAATACACCTAAAATTTCATAAAAATCGGTGAAGTCGTTTCGAAGGGGTTCGATAACAAAAACACTGACACGAGATTTTTATATATTAGACTAGCTGTCCCGGCGGACTTCTTACCGCAACAGAATCCGTTTATACGATTCTTGCACAATGCCATAAATTTTAAAACACAGCGTTCGCTCGCACAACGCCATCTATTTTAAACTTAAAATAAATATTATCCCACGGGAACGCATTACCGGGATATCAAGTAAGCTATGTCTCATTTAAGGTTTTTGTCTATCTGTACGCCAAGTTTCATGTAAATCTGTTCAGCCGTTATTGCGTGATTGGGTAACAAACATCCAAACATCTTCACAAACTTTTACATTTTTGATATTAGTAGGATATATAGATATACAAACGGGTCCCAGTGGCCACAATGATAGCTGACCTCCGATAGGAGATAGCACCACAACAAGACCAATAAAAATGTTGTGTAAAAAAAATGTAAAATAAAAAGTAAAAACCGACTTTGAAACACTACACCACTACTTCTAATTATTTAAATTATTTCTAACTTTTAGTGCTGTAGTGTTTCGAAGTAGGTTTTGATTTTTTATTAATTTTTTTTTTTTAATTTTTCGTGGTGGAGCGGGAGAAACCTAAACAAAACCCTTATAACCATAATTTACCCTACTTAATTCGTTGCTTAAAGCAACGAATGTATTCGTGCATTTCATTACCATCTCCGAAAGTTTTCACCAGAACGTCACCAAATTAACTTGGGACTACTTTTACGCTATTTTATTAAACATACGGATATTACTAAAGGATGGATGAACAAAAAAAGAATCGTCGCAATCGGCTGAGATTTGACGGAGTTATGCGAAAACATAGCAAATAATATATATATATATATATATATATATATATGCGCGTCGAATTGATAACCTCCTCCTTTTTGAAGTCGGTTAAAAAATATTTTGGTTTCTTGTATTTTGCAATCTCAAAAACACGGTTCCTTCCAAGACTCTTTTCAGAGGCAGTTTAAATAGTCTGTGGTAAGGGTAATAACGTAACCACAGATTGTTTAAACTGTCTCTGAGGAGTGTTTTAGAGGTATCGTGTTTTAATAAGACCGTTAAAATCTGTAGTTGACACTACGGACTAATGGAGTTTATTTATAATGGCCGACAAATTTCTTACCCCCAGTTTCTCGTAAACTAACACGCTGTTAATCTACTGTTAACAGCTGTCAATTGACCAAAATACATACAAAAAAAACCACTGACAGCTGCTAACAGTAGATTAACAGCTTGTTAGTGTACGAGAAACCGGGGGTTAGACTTTGATATTGTGACTGGCGGAATGACCTGCCGATTTCGATAAGGCGCTCCACATCTGCTATTTTCAAAACCAGAGTAAAATAATTCTTTCCCTCTAAGTAATTTTGTTGTAAGTATATTCACTATTTCCTATGTCACCTTTGTGTTATTCACTTCACGCACTTATTATAAATTATTATTTATGCATGTACATACATACATAAACTTACGCCTGTATAGCAGAGGGTAGTCAGAGATCAGGGACTGCCACTTGCCACGATCCTGACAGATCACTTTCGCTTCCTCAACATTCATTAGTCGTTGCATGCACGCATGCAATGCATGTTTATAATAGTGTTTTAGTATGATAGATTTATTATTATTGTGTATACGTAAATATGTCCATAATTATTCGTGATTGCACCGACTACCCGTATTTATTTCTTTTTCGGTAAAACCTCCAATATGAGGTTGCTTGTAATGCATTGCTATAAGAAATAAGGCCGATAATTGTACCTTTTCAACTGTAATTGCTGTCTCTGCACAAAAAAAAAATATTCTTGTCTTATTGCTCTTACCTTGTCGCCCAACTTGAGCCAAACTTCCAGCAATTAAAATTACGACACCGACACAAATTAACCACTTCATCGTTCTCACTTTTATTCTATACTACACTGTTAAAAGCCTTCTATACACTTGTCTACTTCATCTGACCAACCGCTACCGAGTAGAGCTTATTATTATAATGCCTGTCGTCGAATGCTTAGCTAATAGCCGAGGAAATCTAGTCTGCTGGTAAATGCTATTAAATTGTTATCGCTATGACGTCGCTAAATAGCATAGGTTAATTAACAAGTTATTGGTATCTCGATATAATTGTTGAAGACTCTTAATTGACAGATGCGAGTGACTAGGTAGGTCTGTAGATAATGTCGTTTACTAATGGGCCTTTTTAAAAATACCCTCGATTGTATTTACGAATGGTATGTTTGTTACGCTAAGGGCGCTTATACACGGGCGCGACGTCGTCGCGCGCGTCGACGTGTGCCGACGGCATGCAGTCGCCGACATGTCAGCGTCGAATATCCGCGTCAGCGCGTCGACGGCTGCCGTCGAAACACATCGACGACTGCCGTTGACGAATGTCGACGGCTGCAGTTGGCAGTGTTGGCACACGTGCCGCCCGTGTATAAGCGCCCTAATGGATGGATTTGGTTTTTAATTGAGGTACTTAAGTAATTATTTTCTTTGTTTTTTGGGTTCCGTACCTCAAAAGAAAACAACGGTACCCTTATAGGATCTCTTTGTTGTCCGTCCGTTCGTCTGTCTGTCAAGACCCTTTAACTCAGGAACGCGGTGTATCGAGTAGAAATTAAATCGAATAAATCAAATAGGGGACACAAGCTGTGAAAAAAATTAACTTCTAACGCAAAAAACGTATATTTTGACACTCAAGGGAATCAAAATTTGTAGGGTTCTTTTAGGGTAGAATTACGAAATTTGGCAAGTAATATTGTCTTATACTACGAGTACAGGGAAAAATACGAAAACTATTAATTTCTAATTAAATCATAAAAATATGGTCTTTGAAGATTGGGAAAAGCTCGTAAAACTGCGAGTCTCGATTCTTGAACTATTTATAATATGTAAGTACCTACAAATTTGTACGGAACCCTCGATGGGCGATTCCGACTCGCACAGTCCGAATTATTCTCCTTTTCTCTGAGTTTGAAGGTCCTAGGTTTATTTCATTAAAAATAGCTATCACCATCATTGAGATTTATTCTGTACACACACTCACACACATACACACGCAAAAACGAATCTATTGTAGAATAGGTAAGATATGATTTTTTAAATACATACATGAACTCAAGCTTGGAGTGATTAACTTCGGGAGGGCCGCAAGATCTGCGACGAAGTATGGTGCTCGGCATTGGCAGACAAGAGAGCCAGGAGGCACCAAATCCGTACCGACCCGACATCGGACGTTTCTTTTATTATAACCTACATGCAGTAAGGTTTGCCACTCTCGAATCGGCCTTTTTAGTCATTCGAAAAAGTGTCAAACTCTTAGGCACTGCTTAAATCGTCCTTAAATCGGACGCAAAGGCCTGTGATGATGATGAACTCGTGCTTGTATGTCGGGGGTAGGCAACTTAGAATTTGCTACTTGCTAGGCTCCTGTCAAACCTCTTTCGCTTCATCAACATACGTTAGTCACTGCATGCGCGTACGCCACTTTCGGGCACTTTTTATACATTCGCTAATATATTATCTATTATGTGCTCTACGTGTGTTCGCGTGGGATGTCTCTAACAGGCCCTCCCGCCCACATTCACTCATCAACCTTTCATCAACCTTTCTTCCTTCATCTTCTTCACATGTCCGAGAACGTATATACGAGTATATATTATATGGTGGCTTCATCGTTCATCCCTTAATGCTCAGCAGTCGGGGGTTTTTTACTAACGATACACAGAAAGAATTTTTGTATTAAAATAAAATAAAAAAAATTATATTTGTAATAAATGTTATACGAGTTCTATAATAAATAATCCACATACAATATAAATACACACATAGTTTATATTGCATCTCGGTGGATTTATTGTGATCTGAAGCTGGTATTGAGCAACAGATTTTACGAAACAGATGTATGCGTATATCAGGCCGCTGAGCATGATTTTTCTCGTCCCATCGAGAGCTTCCAAAAATCCAGCGGCTGCGATTGTCAGGAGCGAGGGGGTTAGTTGAAATTGAAAACTGAATAGAATAGAAAATCGGCATGATTGGTCTGTCGAACACATAGAAAATGGAACCAACTCACGCGCTCCGCAGCGTCCGAGTCCAAAATTCAATTAGCAGGGAAACATCCGTTTACACAGATGCAGGAAGATAATCTAATAATCAAGAGGAAATAAAATGCATTTATATTGTGTCGGTGGTACTGAGAACAGCCTTTTAATCACAGTTTTGACGCAGTAGCCCATAACATAGGTATAAGCAAGTCATGTTTGTACTGTTTGACAGAGATATCTTATCCTAACCCTCGGATTGTGGTACACTAATAATCTGTTAAGTTACTGTTTACAGCTGTCAGTTGATTTTTTTTGTGTGCACTTTGGCTAATTAACTTAACGGTAGTTTTAGAGTAGATTTGTAGATTTACTGAAGCAATTTTTCGATAGCTTTATGATAGAGACAAAAAAAGCATTT
Organism: Yponomeuta evonymella; assembly: GCA_963969515.1. Taxonomy (NCBI): domain Eukaryota; kingdom Metazoa; phylum Arthropoda; class Insecta; order Lepidoptera; family Yponomeutidae; genus Yponomeuta; species Yponomeuta evonymella. The sequence continues at coordinate 7,609,166 of OZ018354.1, forward strand.
TTATACTACACCTGCTTGGAAAGTACCTTGATACTTTATCAAATTTACGGTAGAAAGTACGTCATTGCATATCGAACAAATATGCGGGGAGAAAACGCATCTGAGCGGGAGAGAAAAGTGTATGAAAATCCATTTCTTACGTGGTTTTTCTTTTTTAATTTTGGGTAAGACTATGCGCCGGTAACCTAAATATCAAAAGCCAAAAAGTTTTTACAGTGAGTTTTTATCTCCAAGTTCGCAAAATGACACTGGCCACTAGCTGTGTGTTGGATGGCAGTCGGGCTGGCAGTGCGACCCTGCGGCGGCAGGATAAATAATTTGAAAAAAGAACATGTGAAAATTGCAGACGCCATTGGCGCCATTTCCAATTTGTGTGTTGTTTGAGGATTCAGTTTTCGTAGAAAGTAAAATAAAACTATCAAGCAGGTGTAGTATAAAGCACTATGTATCACTCGAGAGAAACTGCGATTCCCGATCTCGGGTGTTTTAAAGCCCTCGCCTACGGCTCGGGCTTCAAACGACACCCTCGGCGGTAATCGGTCACTTTCTCCTCTCGGTGAACAATGTACTATTTTTAAGCCACGACCAACGCTTTTCACTACAAAGCAAAAAAATCGCCAGTTATTGTATCATAAGTATTTAAATCTTACTATCATGAAGAGAGACTAATTTTTTCTACCCTATGAGTTTCAAAAGGATTCGTTAACAATTATTAACTGAGAAAATATATCGACCACACCCCATCACTAGTTTGAAAGTAGAATGAAACGTCGAAGTCAGATTGTTTGTATGTTTTTAGGGTTCCTTAGTCAACAAGGAACCCTTCATAGTTTCGCCTCATCCGTCCGTCTGTCTGTCTGTCTGTCTATTCGCGGCTCAGCTCAGAGACGCTTAGTATTAGAAAGCTGAAATTAGGTACAGGCCAACAAAACGATAAAATAAAACATTTAAATAAACTGCCTCTGAGGAGTGCTTTAGAGGAATCGTGTAATTATAAATAAGACCGTTAGTCTTATTAGTCATAGTCTGTAAAGGAAAACGTAACGTAGCTATAGATGAAATAAACTACCTCTGAGGAGTGTTTTAGAGGAATCGTGTTTTATTTTTATTTTATTTTTATTTTATTTTAATACAAAACCCACAGCACAAGTTATAAATAAGATCGCAATAGTTTTAGTCCGTGGAGGTTGTATACGAGCGAGGGTACTATCATACCGCCTCCATGGAGTAAAAATAACTAACTCCAGGACGCAGGGTGCACCGGGGCGTTGCAACAGGGATGGAGGCTTAATGTGCGCTTTGAAAGAGACCCCTCGTTACCGTTGTTTAAACGGGCCCGGCACTTCTAGCATGGTCCTATGAAGCTCTGATGTTAAGCGCTCCCCTATCAGTCCTCTATCCTGCAGAAAAGAGGTAATATCCTTCTACTCCCGAAATATACAACGTGGTGTTATATGAAGCAAAATGTGAAAATATTTTCTTCACAATTGATACACCGTATGAGGGTGGATGAAGGTGGCCGAGGTCAGAAAGAACTGGCATGCCAATAGCCGGCGGTGAGTGGACGAATACGGGCTGATTGATTGATTCATCATCAACCCATTATGTCCCCACCGAGGGGCACGGGTCTCTTCCCTGAGGAAGGTATAGGCCATACTCCACCACGGGGGCCAAGTCCGGATTGGTGGAGGCTTGTAGACTAGTGGCTTGACTACTGTAGTTGTCAAGCCGCCCTAAGGCCTCTGACTTGGCTTAACGACTGCCATCTATCGACGGCAGTCGGCACCGACAGCTTAACGTGCCTTGCGAAGCACGGAACCGCTCGGAAAAATGCCACTAGCGTTAGGCATAGACGGCGACCCATCCATGCACTGAACGCGCCCTGTGTTGCTTAACCTTCGTGATCGTTTAAGATCACTCAGGCAGCCGGGGCTACGAGTGATACAGCGATTGATTGATTGATTGACCGTATTTTATTTGTACAAATGGCCTCAGTTTGGGCACGTTTGGCTGTATTTTCATGTTTATTTTGTGCGAGCCTGGTTATCATAGTACACGAGGGTAACCTAGTTTGGGACCAGGATACGTGATAGTGTCGTTATCAGATATTATTTATTAGTATCACTAATATAATTAATCATTAGCAAGAGTTTTCGTCACAATTTATCATATTAATTTTTCATACAAATTGACCGCGTTGATCGGGATTGTATAAAAACAAATTAACAATTTTAAACCTTCGCTTAGTGGAAAAACAAACACTAAAACAAACTATTTTACCAATCAAATTTAGCACCAGGGATAAATACATTTTTTTGGCTTATACAATATATATTTTTTTATTGTTACCGAGAAACGGTTTTCATGTTATTTCAGTTGCATATTATCACGATATAAAACTATAAGATTGCGATGCAAGAACGCAAGGTGCACGGAATGTCAGAAAAAAAATAATTCAGTTTAGGTACTCATCATCATCCGCAATCAGGCCGAACTCGTCTACTGCTGGACGTATACCTCTCCCAAGGTACGCCACTTGTTACATTAGGGCAAATGCCCCACTGATATTTTTTTGCCACTTTGAAGTTGACACCATTGTACCTTAAAGTTGTGAGCATATGCTAGGCAAGCAGCAGTTAATTCAATTTACTTTTAAATGCGCCCTGGACACGCTCCAAGATGGCTCACTGGCATCTTATTAAAGCTAGTCAAAACGCATGCGAGGAGATTCCATTATGATTAAGAACTCCGTCTAGTCTAGACAGCGAAGAAGTAGCTACCATTTTGTTGATATTTAAGTACAGTCTGTTAATAAGCTCCATAGAGCAACACTAGCACCACCGACGAAAAAAAGTCATATCTTTTTTTAAAGATCGTATTTGCAAAAAGTGTCTGTAAAGTCTCTCAATCATGTTAAGTGATTTCGTGAACCTAAGGCAAGAAACGTAGGGCTAGATAGCATTACCACCAAAAATGGTCGTTTTTAGCATAAATGCTATCTAGTCCGAGGTCCGCGATCCCAGGTTTTCGGTCGTGGGTCCTAAAAATCTCTATAAACATCATTGAGAGATTGTACAGACACTTCTCGCAAATAAAAAGATATGATTTTTTTTCCTCGATGGCGCTAGTGCTACTCTATGGAGCCCCTTAATTATATTTCCTCCTACAGTCTTCTTCCCTACTTGTAACAAAACTGACCACAGTGGTCTGTGGTAACTACAAAAAAAATACTTAATGAATGTACTAGTAATATTTACCTTTGCATTAATTATGAACATGTTAGACAAGCCTAAGAAAGAATTTAATGCTTCTTGCACAAGGTGTAACAAAACCTTTGTACAACAAAATCAAAATGTACTTCTAAAAATGGGGGGTTCTACCCGTCAATACAATCAACTTTGTCTATGCGGAAAACTTTGAAATTCGGGAAAAATAGTAGTTTGTTATACAAGGGTGGCAAAGAAATTGTTGACTTTCACCTACGTTAAACACTCTACTTTTCATTTCGAATATAAGGAAAGTAAACAATAGCAGTTTTGATAAAATATTTATTGATAAAAATGTATTTCTTGGAAAATGGCGCCAACCGTAAAACAATATAAGCAGAGATTTTTTTTTCTTCACCCATCATGGGTAGGCAAAGGGAACTATGCCCATACAGCCAAGTCTTCAGTAGATTTTTTTTATTGATATGAAATAAAAATGAAATTTAATGAGATGAAATGAAATGAAACCTAACCTAACTCATTGAATCAAATCATTAAATCTGATATTGAAACAAATTTTATTAGTAGCTTTTTTTTAGAAATATTTGCATGAATCATAAAAACTTCTATGATTTTTTTTTAGTAAAAACTTCGTGGTTGGTTTTTTCTTTTTAATAGACATTATTTTGACAGTTGGGAAATAGAACGCACGAGTTCGGAAAAGGTAAAGAAAAAGCTTGAGTATGTAATAGCCCGAACGCTATACGTCCCTGCAATACGCCACTTTTTGAGCAACTGTATTAAACAAATATTTACCTGTCAGATGTTTCATACTAAAGTTACCACTTCCGGCATTAAAAAAATGGTAATAACTACAGCTCTGTGAAAATATTTAGTATAATTTCTGATGTGAAAATATATTTTCAAGAGTATTTCGCATTATAAAAATTGGACGTGCTGATGTACTCCCCATTTTCGGATGTACGGGTACACAGGGATTTTGTTACACCCTGTAGGAAATATGAAATAACATTTTAAATTACTTCATAGCCTTTGTGCGCTCAACACTCATTAGTCGTTGCATGCACGCACGCCAGTTTCGGGTACTTTTTATCTTGCCCTTTGCTAATACATCCCTTATTTGGTCGAAGTATGTCAGCCTGGGACGTCGCTTACCGGCTCTTCCACCGAAATTCGCTCGGTATATATGTTATGTCAATCTTTCTTCCTTCATCCTCTCCACATGTTCAAACCAACGCAACATTCCTTTATCAATTGTAGTCACTGCATGCTCTTTCAGTTCACATTCACGTCCTGTAATCAAACTATTGCGTATCCTGTCATTCAAAGTAACACCAGACATCAAGGACCTTATTTCTACTGCTTTAATCCTATAATAGCCAACCTAGCACTCTTGGAGATGTTTTGGCCACTCACTAAGGAGTGCAAGGCACCGTTTACACAATTTTCTGCTTTTACTGTTCTTTCTATATCACCTTCACACTTTTCATCCCTCGTAAAGAGACAATTATTGACAACCATTGAATAATAATCGAAAACGCAATCATTTATTACATAAACGTGTAGTGTACCCCTGCCATCTTACTTATAGCTCTACTGGATACAGTTTTATGTATGTGTGTACAGTCTAGTCTGCCGGATGATAATATGGTTTTGTCTGCGCTTGGAGCAGAAGTAAGTATGACTCTGTTAATTATAGAAAGTGAGAACTATTTGCCATTCACTCATACAATACTGTAGTCTATTTTGTGTGAGAGGGAAGCAATCAATTATTCAGCCCTTTCTGTAATTAACCGTGCTGTATCACCGTTTTCAAAAAATTAAATAGCATGTACAAAGGCGAGTTCTTTTGGATAACGCAAATGAAAGCAGGGTTAGTGCCTTGTCCTGTTAGGGTCAAGTGATTGTAGTTAGGTGGATGTTATGTAAATCACATAACATGAACATGAACATTTACACACTAGGATACCCTGTGTCGTGGGAACCAGAAACAACGACATCACAAACATGTAAACATCCAAGACCTGGGGTTTTTTTTTTGTCCAGCCGGGGTTCTAACCCGGTACCTCTCGCATGGTGTGCAGAGGCACTACCGCTGCGCCAAGAGGTCGTCATGTTATACTTACTTCATTGATTGACAAACATACATACTTATAAAGTAAGTGTGATACAGATCAAACGAGTCACTAACATCGTAAAAGAGTGATACCTTCGAAATCTTAATGTGATGCTTTGGCAAGTTCTACGGCCTTTCTATGCACAGATTTAAAGCTCCCTTCTTAGCAAAGTATTATATCTGTAGCACTCTAATCACTTGGTGAATATCGTCTCAATTCTCTCTCAATTAACTTCAGGTTGCATTCAATTCGACAAGTGGTACTCCAACCTAATGGGTTGTTAGAGCAAGGGGGCGCTTTGAGGGCGCATTCATTCCGAACTGAAAGTATTGGAAGGGTTACTGGCTATATATAGAAATATTGTGCGAACATTGCGCGAAATATTGTGAAGCGATGGTAGCTCAGTGGACAGCCCTGTTGGTTCAGTTGTGTGATATCCCGGGTTCGATCATCGGAATATTCAAATGACTTTATTTATTATCATTACATAAACCTCGGATGTCGAAGGTGATCAAACATCAGCGCTTGAAATCACCAAGACCATCCAAGACAGACAGACGGAACGGACTGAAAGACGGACAGACGACAGGCAGACGGACAAACAGCGCCGGCCTTAGCCTTATCAGATCCTTAAAACCTACTTAAGCTGAGACGATTCCCATACAAATGGACTTTTTCAAATTTGTTGAAAATTTTACATAATTATACAGTGAAATTTAATCTGTTTGCATTAATTTAGATTTTATTTGCCCCAATATACAGTTTCTTAAAAAAAGTGGTTTAATAGCTTGAATGAGTTCGACAATTTAATCCATACAAATTTTAGCGATCTTATTTAACCTATTAAAGTACTGTTTTGTTCAAGGAAATATGTATTGGCGCAAATTAAAATCTTAATTAATGCAGACAGACATAATTCCAGTGTATAATTATGAATTTTTTTTTAACAAATTTGGAAATAATCATTTGTATGTGAATCGTCCCATGTTAAATATCACTAACTAGTAGAACAAATCACCTTCGATTACGCCATTACACAACACATGAACGTACCATCACGCTTATATCGCAAAGCAAGTAAGCGGAGACACTCTTGAAAAAAGTACCTCAATATACATTTTAAGTCGATTACATCCTGAGGCAGTTTTCATAACACTATATGCTTTCAAGATTTCCCATTACCGCACTATACCTCTATCCTGACAGTAAGTCGGTCTTGAATGCGATATAAATTAAATAAATAATGGGGTTCCATGAAAAATTTACTGGCTTCCCTTTATATCGAAAAGTTAACATGAAATCGTGTTCGCAGCCCCACGGAGCGTGTCGCAACATCCATCACGCGTCTCTACCAACACCATGGGGTAAAGCCCCTTTCTAATATCCATAAGTCTATGTAAATGTACTCACGAAGCTCCTATTGAGCGCTAAATAAGTTCGATAATGGACTATGCCCAGTTTCTCCATTATCGACACAGACATTGCTAAGATAGTAAGTACAGTCGACAGCATATCTACCTTTATACGCATGCTCACTACTCAGTTACAGGCGATATAGCAACAAAAATGAAAAGGTTGATCTGCTGTCGCCTGTACATATGTATATGGATTGAAAACTCGCATTAAATAGGTTTTACGATGCGTCGTTGGAATATCGTCTCACTCGTGCAAACAATTTTTTTTATGATTCCAATATAATAGGTACCTAATTAGTAGGTACCTAATTAGTAGGTACCTACCTACCTATTTGTTGGTAGTCCAAAAAAATGTTGGCTCGTTGTAAGTAATTTTTTCATCTCAATAATTCTAAAAATAAAAACGCATATTTTATTAATTTCTAGTCTTGGAAAGCATTTAAAACATTTGTTCGGTTACACTACACCCAGATAAAATCTGATTTAAATGAAATATATATCTACTTTGACAAATGTGGTTTGTGGCGCCGCTAGAAAATAACATTACGGGCATTTTAGACATTATTCCATATACGTACTTTGTCTTTGGTAGAGAATGCCATTTAAGGGATATAGAATGTGCAAGCGAGAGGGAGTACCGACGTCATGCATGCCCTTGATAAATTGAGCTTAGTACATCTAGCTGTTGAAGAAATGGACGCAAAAACAAATATTATGGGAATCAATTGTGTTGTTTCTACGAATTGGTGTCTTAAAAAAAGTAAAACAGCATCTCGGTTTACCAAATTTGAAATTCGAACGTTAAAAGGAATCAAATTGGACCCTTTTATGTGCATATTTTAAGCGAGCATTAAAAAATAAATTTCTCTACCAGAGCTCTCCGCAGCAGTTGTGTGAAGTGAGGCTGTTAAATACAGAATAATGCAAAAGGTCAAAATCATTGATTTTAATTGCCATACATAAAGAACTTAGAAATGCATTTTCTCTGCGTGGAAGAGAAGATTCGGCTTTGGTTTCATACCCGAAGAAGGGTACTTGCCTGCAACGTCTGTCAGTCTATCTTATCTAAAAAAAGGCATTTTCACTTCTCATGCTCGTAAAGTTCGACTTTAAGTTGTGCGTAGATGCTAGACTTCTAAAATCGCTTTTTAAGCTCTAGTGTAAAAAGTAAATTTTTCTTCTAAAACTAAGATAATAAGGCTCAACAGCCAAGCAGAGTCAAAATATACCTATTGCACAATTTTATTGAGCAGTAAAACTTCGTAGAATACTGAAACTTATTCTTTTATTTTATTCTTGCTATAATATTTGATATCTGTACGTCTTCTATAATTAAATTAATGAAATCAGATAAAATAGGAGTTGATTATTGTTTAAAAATGCGCCGAAATGTTTTTATGACTTGGCAGGAAACAAGTATCTAAGTCTAAATTCACATAGTAAAAATAAAAAAAAAACATTAAAAAATAAATTGGTGGGAATTGGTTATAGCGGGAATTTTTCATGTTCTTTCACTGTACGACGATTTTGTTGTTCGAATTTTCCTCGCAATCGAAGTGAAAAGCAGAGTGTATAACTCAGGCCTAAATGTCCATTTTTATCCTCGACTATATTGGTCTTCGCTGCGCTCGGACCAATAAATTGCCTCGGATAAAAATGGATCACTTTAAGACCTTCTTGTACAATATACAATTTTTCTCGAACCGTATTAGATAGCCAGTTAAGGTTTTCACAACGTATTGTGACACTTCTTTTTTTCCTTTCGAACCAGCAGCAGTCAGGTGACTGCGAAAGTAAAGGTACGAGTAGCATTCACTTTTGCAGACTTATTTATAAAAAATAGTAATATAATATTTGAGGACTTCCTTAAGCAAACGGCTCTTTAAGCCCTAAAGAGCGGGTTCTAATTTTATGTACGGGACTCATCATCATCATCATCATCAGCCATTTGACGCCCAATGCATACTTCATGGTTTTCTAACCATGAAGCGTTTTGCCATAATCGCCACGCTTGGCAGGCGGGTTGGCGATCGCAGTATGTGGTTGGAATCTCAGGAAGACGCTACTGCCCGTTTCCTGGCAATTTATTTCCTTAGTCGCCTTCTACGACATCCACGAAAGGGAATGGAATGACTCTATTCTTAATCCGGCGCCACACGGAATGAGACTGCTAATTGTTAATTTTTAGTAAATGCATAATTTTTTTTTCAATTTATATAATTTTATATTTAACGTGTGCCTACCTGCCTTAACTCCTGCTCTAAATGTCAACCTAAGAGCTGGGGAGTGCTGAAAACCAGCGTTGGTTACTACCTGGTGGTAGCCGACATGTTACCTGAGCTCTCTCTAATTACCAAAATGGTTAGACGCAGTTTAAAAATTGTAAATCTCTGCTATCATTACTTTTTTAAATTGTTTGTGTTTTGGTAATAAACGATTTCTATTTTATTCTCTCTTCTTATTCTTTCATTTTTTTCTCATCTACTATAAAAATGGCAAAATGTATTTATTTCTTTTTATTTTAACTGTTTACAATTAAGTAACAAACTTGGTGTAGTGACAGTACAATTCCTATAGTAAAATTAAGAAAAGAAGTGAAAACCGTGCAAATGTGAGTCCCTAATGGAAAGTGAAAAAAAAAACAATGTGTTACATTGTATTTATTGGTAACTTATATGCGCGAGTAGTACCGGCCAAGGCTCGTTCAAGGGCCAGCAGTACCGGCTTCACCGTGAAAGGAAATGAATGAAAGAACTACAGGAACTCTACAAAATAGGGTGAACGCCACTTCTGTCTTTCTCCACCGTTTTTTGTTGGCAACGCATCGCGTCGAAAACATATTGCGCGTTCAGTTCAGGATGAAAAACGACTAGGTAATATGTGTAAAAAACTTGTGCTCCGTTTTAATTTTTTCAGTCTATATCTCGGAAAGTACAGCGCTTTGCTTCGGATTTATAAAAAACTGCTCAGGTTTTTCCGCTGGATTGGAAGTTTTTGTTGTGCTCTATAAACTTCAGTCTTAGCTAGGTGGAACTAAATTTATTGGATTCAATAGCAAAAAAACATAAATAAAATAAACGCGTAGCGGGTCAGTGAAGAACATACTCGTAAAGTATGTTGCCACTATGAAGAGAATATCTTTACTCTGGACATCTGAATCGCAATATTCTACTTTATTTAAAAAATAAGACTGCTGAAAGAAATGCAGACGAAATAATGTACACGAAAGGGAATGTTTCACTCGAAAGAAAGTAATTTTGCTGACCATTCCATTTTTCCTTTAAGCAGCCTAATATGCGCCCCGCTTCTGGGCACAGGACAATCTCTCAGAGAGAGAGAGAGAGAGTATGGGCTTAATAGGATTGTACCACGGATTGGCAATTGCAAGCGCAAAGATTAGATTAGATTAGATTAGATTAGATTAGATTAGATTAGATTAGATTAGATTAGATTAGATTAGATTAGATTAGATTAGATTAGATTAGATTAGATTAGATTAGATTAGATTAGATTAGATTAGATTAGATTAGATTAGATTAGATTAGATTAGATTAGATTAGATTAGATTAGATTAGATTAGATTAGATTAGATTAGATTAGATTAGATTAGATTAGATTAGATTAGATTAGATTTGATTAGATTAGATTAGATTAGATTAGATTAGATAAGATTAGATTAGATTAGATTAGATTAGATTAGATTAGATTAGATTAGATTAGATTAGATTAGAACACTTTATTGTACACACAAGAAAACAAAATACATTAAAAGGCTTAAATGTCTAAGTCTTGCCGTATACAATTGGAGGTCTTATCGCTAAAAGCGATCTCTTCCAGACAAGGTATGTGAACACCTCAGACACTCAGGTTTCCTCACGATGTTTTCCTTCACAGTTAGCTAGTGGTATTTTTATTAGTTACTTTAATTATTAGGCACCCAAAACAGATATTAGCCAGTACATTATCTTTGACATTTGATAACATTAATTGATATGTAAGATCCTGCCTAATCTCCAAAACATGTGTACACAGCATGATCACAATTAAGAAATTAAACTTAGACGAGTTACTCAGACTAACATAATATTACGTATTTTTATATTCAATCAAGGTTTGCTCAAGCTCAATCAAGCCAAGAAGTAAACAAACAAAATAATTATTAAAAAGAATATATGAAGATAAGAAGAAGGAGTCGGCTATTTATCGTGCTGGTTAAACTTTTCAGTTAAACGGTGAAACCGAAATTCTGACTTCAACAATCTTGTCCGCGGGTTAAATATATCCATATTATTATTCATGTTTGTTATTTCATTATATGAGCGAAAATTCTTGTTATGGGATTGAAGTAAGAGGTATTGTTTTTATAAGTTCTTAATTTTTAAGTATTTCAGTAGCGAACCGAGCGTTTAACTAATTTTGCGTTGAGATTGATTGCTGCCAGCAGTGATGGTGAGTCGATAGATGAGTGTGGGTGTTTGTGCAAGTGAACAAGCTCAGTCTGTTTACGTCTAGTTTCAAGAGATTGCAAGCGGAATTTTTTGAGTCTCTGTGTATTCTGGCATTCTCCTATGACTCACATTGAATATATGGTAGATTATTCGGAGGCATTTAGCTTGCACACTTTCAAGTCTGGTTACAATGTATATCATCATAATAAGGGAACCACACAACACAAGGCTGAGGTATAAAATGCTCCGTTATTCTTACAATGAATTTGTAAGAATTTGTAAGATTAGTTTGGTTGGATTTTTTAAGAATATGGTCATAATGGTCTCCGAATGACAATTTGTCATCAAACAATATTCCAAGGCGGTGGTAGCCTAGTGGGTAGAACCTCGGACTCGGAAGTGGGAGACCCAGATTCGATCCCCGGTGCGGGCATGTACCTATGACTTGGTTTTCTAAGTTATGTACCTTTGTGAAGTTATAGTAGCATAGGCGAGTGCGCTAACGGTGAAGAAAAACATCGTGAGGAAACCTGAGTCTCTGAGCTATTCACATACCTCAGCGCTTGAAATCGCCAATCCGCGGTGGGTACGCGTGGTGATTAAGCCCATTCTCTCTCCCTGAGAGAAGGCCTGTGCCCTACAGTGGGACGTATATAGGCTGCTATGTAATATTCCAAGGCCTCTTGCAGTAGTTTTTCTTTCTAAACTTTGGATTTCAATTTTGGAGCCAAAATATATTTTGTTTCTTTTTGAGATAAAAGAAATAGCGAAACATTTGCCTGCATTAAAGAACATCACATTACGATTACACTATCTGCATAATGTGCCCAGTTCTTTTTGCAGAGTTTCACAGGGATCAGTAACAGTTCTATAAATCTTTAGGTCATCGGCGTAGGGTAGGCCAGGGCTCGAAAGATGTTGCACAAGGTCAGCGTCGTTATTGAAGATAATGAAGAAAAAAGGTATTAAATGAGCCTTTTGCGGTATTCCCGATGTTATTTCGATAGGAGAAGATGTAAACCCTTTTACAGCCACAAGATGACTTCTTTTTGCTAAGTAAGATTGAAGCCAGCGGAGTAGACTTCCGTGAATTCCCTAGTACGCTAACCTTCTACGTAGTAACCTATGATTTATCTTTTTGAAGGTCTTGCTGAAATCGGTATATACCGAGTCTATCTGGTGTACCCGGGCGAAGGCCGAACAACATAAGTCTTATGCTCTAAAAAGTTTGTGACTGCAGATTTTTTTCCTCACAAATCCGTGTTGTTGCGGTGATAGGATCGGTTACACATTGATGTCATCACAAACCAGAGACTTAAATAGTTTAGCTACGCATTACAAGATGCTTATAGGCCTACAATTACTACAGTCAGATTTGTCTCCGGATTTATATATAGGTATAGATTTATATTAGGACTGTTTTCCAGTAAGAAGGGAAGATACCAGAACAAAGAGGCTTGTTAAATATCAAATGCAATGGAATTGATAACTCAGTTACGCAGGATCTGATAAATCTAAGAAGTATGCCATCGGGCCCAGCGCCTTTATTTCCATCAGTTGGATGGAAATGGATTTTATGGCCTTAACTATCACATCTTCAGAGATGCTATGGTTTGTGCATGGAGATTCATAAAAATCATGATTCAACGCGCAATCTGCAGACCTCTCAAAAAACAGAACAGAAATAATAATATAATAATAATAATAAATTTATTTATTTCAAAGTTACACACTGGCACAATACAGTTATACTCAACTAAGAGTACAAAATAACGATTTGGCCTCCGTTGCCGAACTAGGTAAGAACCTGTATTTCAGCAAGCAGCGCCTTCCCCACAGAAGACAATTATAGCATCAAAAATGCAGCAAATAAACAACTTTAAATTCTAGTTTAAATTAAATAAAGTGTGAATGTTAGTGTGACCTCTCGGTGTGTGGAGTACTTTATTTAATTTAAACTAGAATTTAAAGTTGTTTATTTGCTGCATTTTTGATACACATGTATGAGTGTGAGAGGGTAAGTGTGTTTGTGTAAGTAAATATATTGAATATCGCTCCTTATATCCTGGCCGTTAGAGGTGGTTCGTTCGCCACACTTCATTGTTTGGGATAATTATAGAACAACCACATTTTTACTTTTGAATGAAATGACTAGAACGAGTTAATGTTAGAGACCAAAGAGTCTTCTATATCTGATATGAAGGCAGTGTAGCATTCATAGATCATTATCTTACATCTTCTGCGTAATTCAACAAAAATACATCGTAGTCACATGGATTGCCAAAGCTTTTAAATCGCTTGATAATTTAGTTTTTCATTTAGACATCTGAATTGGGTAAAGATGTAGAGACGACGCGTATTTAACTAGAGAGTAAGTGGGGTAAATTTCTTAATTATAATATCTAAAGTTACATTAAATAACTATACGGCTTGGTTGATTTCGAGAAGTGATAAAAGTTCATTCTAGTTTTGAGAGTTCAGATTTCGTATTTGAGTCGTATTTGTTGTAGTTTAGCCTCTTGGCTCTTTTAGGTTTCATAATGTTAGTTTGCATTGTCTGTTCAATCTCAATCACCAGAGACGGGTGGTATTCATCCATTCGACCGAGTGGTTAAGCGCTGTGTATGCTTAGAATGTTATCCAGGGTTGTAAATACTAAGTCTAGAGACCTACCGTTTTCATTTGTTATGTGATTAAGATGAGATAAATTGCATATATTAGCAGTTTCCAAAAGAATTTTTGATTTTGTAGTTAAATTTGCCGTAGGCATCATTAGGTTTTAGTTTGAACTTGCAAATCTCAGGAGTATTATTTAGTCACCTATCAGGAAAAAATGAATGTTTTCCTGAGACTTCAACATAGATAAATAGACAGATAGAGAACACTTTATTGCACAACCAGGTGAAAGAATAAAATTTTCTAACAGATTTTTGTTTTGTTTTTTCGTTTTTGACATATCTGAGGGAAAATAACAAAGGTATTGCTACTATAACTTCACAAATGTACGGAGCTAACAAAACAAAGTCATTGGTACATGCCGGGATTCGGACCCACGACCTCCCGAATAGGAGGCCAACGTTCTACCGCTTCGCTACCACCGCTTATTACAGACGCTTATGACAGTTGTCATAATTTCACGTAATTAGAAAACAGTCTCTATAGATCATAACCCGGTTTAATGAACGCACAGAGACCTGAGCGAAATAAAAAGAGCAACTCAGGCATGCTCGGTACCTACATGGTACCTGAAGGAAACAGTAATTTAAACAAGTCCCCACAAACGGCCTAGGGCGCCATTCCCTTTGCCGAGAGTTCCTGCGCCGGTTGACTTTTTGCCCGTTTTGCCTTTTTCGCGTCCTCTCGAGCCGTTTTCAGGAAATAGCTACGTACAGGAGGTTGTCTAAGTCCTATGTGTGGTATATCGAAGTCACAACTAATATTGGAGTGCTCGATAATATTATGCGTAGGTAAGTTATAATATGTATAGTCGACAGCAAGTCAACAGGTGACATGCTCTCGATTGTACATAGAAATCACAGTAATGTTCACAGAAATCCTTATACCGAAGTTTTCCTTAAGGAATGAATAAAAGGAAAACATATTCTACTATGCGTTCTGAAACTGCTTCACTTTAAAAAATACTTAAAGGCTGAATACAAGTATTTGTCAATGACAATAACATTTGTTCTATGATTTTTAACCGTCTTAAAATTAATTTCTATTCGGAGAACCAATAATAATGAAACCACTTGTAATAAGATAGTCAATTTCGTTTCTTTTGTTTTAATATAAAATTTGATCTTAATGAAAAAAAAACAAAATTGAGAATTTTTATCTTTTAGATTAGATTAGAAAATTCTTTATTGCACAATAAACATATTCATACAAAGACGAGCTTCATACAAATGAATATTGCTTATCTTTTGCTTATTATAAGTGGTTTATAAATTAATATTTAAGGAAAAATGGTTTCAAGGTTTGGTGATTTCAAGCCTCAAGCTATGTCAATACTCCAGGCACCAAGGTTTCCTCCTAATTTCAATTTTGTGGTGGCGCTATTTACTCTACAACGAAAGGAAACGAGGATTATATTTTTCGCAGTAAGTATGTATAATGCTACGCAGAGGCGAAACGGCTGGACGATTTTTTGATAAATGAGCTGCTACATAAAAGGTATTAATGACACTAGTGTCACTGGCTATATATTATCAAAAGAAAAAGAAAAATACAGATTTCGTGCATCATACGACTATTGAGCACATTGGAAATGAATTGAGTCATAAATGTCATGTGAAAAATGTCGTTCTGACTTTTTTCAAAAAGGTTAGGCTACAGGGAAAACCCTTAACCCTATCGTCTTTGTTTTAGCCTCAAATTGTAGCTGACTAAATTGTCCAGAGCACTTTTTATCAAAATTTTGATATAATTCTTTGTTTCCAAAAATCGAACAGCAAAATACAAAATTTGGAAAAAACTTTTAACTTCTTGCGGCCATAACTTTTCTCGTTTTTTATTTTCTCGAATAGTTCTTTTTGCACCTTATATCTCTCTCGTAAATACGCGTCTTTTGAGCTTTTTTTTTAATCATATCTTCACAACTCTCCGAGATATAAGGGGATCGAACTTTTTCGTGAAATCGGAGCCTACACTGGAGCGAACGAAAAGACATTTCCAATGTCAAAATAGCGGATTTTTGCTGTCATGAATCACCCAGAGGTTCTATTAGATAAATTCACGATACTTAAATCTATCGAATGGAATCACTAGGCGATTTGAGCCAAGTAAAAAAGTCCCCGCAACATGCTATGAGTTCAATCCCTGTGGTGACTATTTCGTGTCGTTTTTATCACAATCGCTGCGTACAACAATGACCTTTTGACGTGCTCTAGGCTCAGGTAGTCGGTGCAAAAAGTCGGTGCTAGACGACTCGTTTTCGAGTGTAACACAGTGTGGATGGCGAAAAATAGGAATGGTGCAAATGTTTCATGCAGAGTCATCCCAAATTGCCCCATTGGCGTCAGTCTGGATGTGTTTCCGTGTTGGTGATGTCCTTGTTACTATAACAGAGAGTATCCTAGTCTGGGACTAGCACAACAATGATTCTATAAACAAAAAACTGAGTCATTCATCACATATACAAAGAATAAGGCGTCATCATCAGCGATCCTCATCCAGCTACCAGCAATAAACGACACTACGAGGACACATTTTATAAAGATGGAGAACTTGCCAAAAAATATTATTATCTTATTGGAGAAGGCCATGTTAAGGGATAAAAAATCATTATAAAGATTTGTCTCTACAACTAATACTTTTCATAACATAGCCAGTCAAAAAGTAATTCCGGTCACGTGGATTTAACCTCGTGATTTTCCCGTATAATAATGTTTTAATGTGTAATGTACCTTTAGAAACGCTAAGAATTCAATGGAACAACTAAATCAAACAATTTGTTTATTATTAAAGTAACTCGATCTTTCGCATTGTCAAACAACTTGTAAAATAAAAAAAAAAACAAAACTATAAAATTCTATGTTCTTTGGTATACAAATATTTACTTCAATCTATTCTAATGAGGGATGTTATCAGTTCAACGCGGGCCATAACTACTGTTATGACTTATTATCTCATTTTCATGCCTGTTTTGCAAATGCAAAACAAGGTTTCGGCACTTTTGAATTTTTCATAATTTTTTCATCTTTCTATTCAGCACTAGGTACCTAAATGAAATAGGCAAACCAAGACTGCAAAATTAGACTTGGAAATAATGGAGTCCTCCTAAATAGCACATCTAATGGGAAAGCTTTCAATACGGCTGTGAGAACTTCGTTGCGTCAACCGCAAGCCGAATATGTCAAAACGTTCTTGCGTAGAGTCTACGCCTACATACCTGCCGTACAGACTCAGTGAAATTTTTGTGAACGTGATGTCAAAGGGATTTAATTCCATTGCTTTAAAAATCGATTTCTTCTTCAACCTATAGCCACCCAATGCCGAGTGTAGGTCTCTGCCAATAGTTCTAATGCACGCCATTCGCTTCGGTCTGGGGTTTTGCGCATCTAGTCTTTCCCTGCCACTTAGATTAGATTAGAACACTTCATTGTACAAACCAGAAAACAAAATAGTACATTTAAAGGCTTACATGTCTAAGTTTTGACTACATGGTCGTCAGTCCATCAGGCGCCTTGACTGCCTCATTGGTCCAGCGATATCACATCTGATTACCATTCCAGAGGTCGTGGGTGTGACTCCCACTGGGGCCTTCGTACATTTGTACAAATAGCCTCAGTCTGGGTGTCTTTCCAAGTGTGTTATGTCCTTGACATTCTGGACTTTACAATAGCACAGGATATCTTAGTTCGGGACCAGGACAATGATTGTGTTGCGTGGAAGTATTTTAAAAGAAAATAAAGCTCTTTGGTTGTGTGACTACGTTCCGTATATTCCGTGTGGTGCCGGATTAAGAATAGCGTCACTCCATTTACTTCCGTGGATGTCGTAGAAGGCGACTAAGGAAATAAATTACCAGGAGACGGGCAGCAGCGACCTCCTGAGATTCTAACCGTATACTACAATCGCCAACCCGTCTGCCAAACGTGGCGATTATGGCAAAACCCTTCATGGTCAAAAACCATGAGGGTGACCTATGTCTTGCAGTGGCGTCAATTGGTTGATGATGATGTGTGACTACATTTCTGCGCTCATCTCTAGGTCTCCAGACTAGCGCCTTTACACCACATCTTCAGTAAATTCTGGGCTGTAAACTCTTAACAACTTCCCTGTTACCATACAGTCCATAATTAGAAAGTTGTAAGTTGGTATGTCCGAAGATATATTGAAAGTGTGTCTTAGGTGACTCTTAAACTTATTCCAAAACGCACCATGTGAGCCTTACACGACTCACAGGGAAGTTGTTGATATAAAAAATTGTGGTTCCTCGTAGGGGAATGACCTCAAAAATTGTTGATTAAACCGCCTCTACATATTTATGCGGCTGTTTTACCCCATTCCTCCGTACTTATTCGAGTGGGAAGATCACTTTCTTTTTCGCGGGTATAAAACAGGGATAATAAAACATTATGCGTCCCTAACCGCCCCGTTATTTGTGGTTGCACTCAAGCTCGATGGGGCGCGGAGAGTCTGACGACTTTGTCTTAAAGAGCACCAACATAGTCTTTATCCACCTTTCATAGAGGCTGAAATCCCATGGCAAAGTGTGCAGAAATTTTGGACCACTGTTCTGTACATTCTTTCTTAAGGACCTGCCAGGCTAGCTATTATGTCGAGCTAACGTAAGTAAACAAAGATGGGACAAAATATGAAGCGCCTGTTTGCGTACTCTGATTTAGGGACGACATCACAACTTTCCTTCCAATATGCGTTTAGCTTGTTTTATGGATACTGAGATAAATCGCATTAAAACTCTACGCGCACCAGCGCTGCAAAGTGTATTACACCGGAGCGGTAATGTAGTTTGTAATCTGCGATTGGCCAGTTTTACATTGGACAATAACAGTAACGACACGACATCATCTGGCTGATAATATTTTTAAAGGACATAAATCGAGGTTTGATCGTGGAAACAAACAAGCAAAAATTTATCAAAAATAAATTCGAGCTTGTGACAGGTTTCCGCAAAAAAGCTTGTGAGACTGTAATTTTTCTTTTTCATCATTTGGTCTTAATCAATAGCACGATCAAATCTCGATTTATGTCCTCTAAACATACACGTATTGGTTTTCATTTACAAACTACATGCAACGAAACTGCACGTACATTGCAAAGATCATCATTATCATCATCAGCCATTTGGCGCCCACTGCAGGACATAGGCCTCCCTCATGGTTTTCCAAGCTTCCCGGTCTTGTGCCGCCCGCATCCAGCGACTCCCTGCCACCATAACCAGGTCGTCAGATCATCTGGTGGCGGGTCTGCCCACGCTGCGTCGTCCGGTCCGCGGTCGCCAGGTCAGAACTTTTCCGCCCCAACGGCCATCAGTTCTCCGAGCTATGTGCCCCGCCCACTGCCACTTCAACTGAGCAATTCTTCGAGCTATATTAGTAACTCTGGTTCTTCTGCGGATCTTCTTATTCCTAATTTGATCACGCAGTGAAACTCCTAACATAGCTCTCTCCATTGCTTGTTGGGCGACCTTGAGACTTCTTATGAGGCCCATAGTCAGCGACCCGGTCTCACACCACAAAAAGTCAACACATATTGGTTATACATACACCTTTGTCTTGAGACCCTGAGGTATTTTAGACGCGAAAATGTGTTTCCCGAGTGCTGCCCATCATAGTTTGTAAATTAAAACCAAACTACAAAGCGGGCCTCACCTTGTTGAGCCTAGGACAATGTTCTTGCGTGTTGAGACCTTGTACATAGAAAAATGTGTCTTTGTACAATTATTTCCGCTCAGTTACTCTCTGTAATCCACAAGTAGGTATACTGATTTTACTGTATTTATTTATATAACAATAATTCACCAGCAGAGAGCGGTGGCAGCCTAGTGGGTAGAACATTGGACTCGGAAGCGAGAGACCCAGGTTGGATTTCCAGTGCGGGCATGTACGTAAATTAGTAAATTATTTGTTTTTTAAGTTATGTACATTTGTGAAGTTATAGTTGCAATACCACTCGCTTTACCTGAAGGGATACATCGTGAGGAAACCTGAGTGTCTGAGCTATCCACATACCTCAGCGCTGGAAATCGCCAATGCGCGGTGGGCTGGGCGCGCGTGGTGATTAAACCCATACTCTCTCCCTGAGAGAAGGGCTGTGCCCTACAGTAGGACATATATAGGCTGCTTATATAATTCACACTTTCCTCCAATTCTAAGTTCTCATCATGCAAGAACAATCTCTGCTGCCGATCACTACCCACGATGCCTCACCATCCCTCTATAAATGAATACATGCGGCCGAACTAAGTCCATCAAGCATCATCATCAACATCATTGATCATCATCATCCCACCGCTACCCACTGCTACGTCCATACCAGATTTAATTCGGACGGTCCATCGCATTGATCCAGTTCACTGCATCGCTCTTTCGTGAGCTCCGAACTGCGATCCTGTTAGTGCGTTATAGTACAACTAGCTGTTGCCCGCGACTTCCGACATATTGATGTGTAGTTTTCTGGAATAAAATAGCCTATGTTCAGTTCCAGACTATAATCTATCCCTGTGCCAAATTTCATCCAAATCCGTTGAACCGCTCTGGCGTGATTGAGCAATAAACATTCATTCAGCCAAACTTTTACATTTTTCTGGAATAAAATAGCCTATGTTCAATTCCAGACTATAATCTATCCCTGTGCCAAATTTCATCCAAATCCGTTGAGCCGCTCTGGCGGGATTGAGCAACAAACATTCATTCAGCCAAACTTTGACATTTACAATACTAGTAGGATTACACGTCAGGTAACATGTTTTTTATTCCGTCGACGCTTAGAAGGTTTAATACGTACGTAACGTAGACATGAAGCGGAAACGAAATGAAATCGACGCGTTCAATCGTTGATCCAGTTGTAATTTTACTAAATTAGTCAATAACGTTTTAAAAACCTATTAGAGGCTAAAAATCTAACTGCAAAGTGGGTTGCTCGGGGCTGCAAGTGATGTAAATCGCTTCGGTCAGATGTCGCTGCCTGTACGTAATACAGAGAAGTTTGTAAAGAGGCTCGAAATTTCATCGATGCTTGCACTTGCCCATTAGCTGAGTTAGGAGAGCGCTGGCACGGTGAGCCAGAGGTCGCGGGTTCAAGTCCCGGCATGGGTGGAATTTATAGCCTCTAAATAGGTTTTTAAAATTGTCCTCAGCACGGGTTAGTGCAACAAAAAGAATATAGTCAACAACGCTTTAATGGAATCTAAGTCCTTGTCTTCGTTCTTCCTTCTGTTTCCCACCTAACTCTATCAAAACATGATAGCTTCTTATCAACGCTGTACCAAATACAGCATACCCTCCATGGTACTTAGAGCCCCTCCATCATTCCAAATATTGACTGTACACACGGAGGTAACTGAAACCACTGTTTGTCTATTAAATTCCCTTTTCCTCTTTGTACTTTAATTTGGGGAACGCAGAGAAGAATGCCGAAAAACGAATCAACCATTGCAAATAGAAGCACACAGATAGATGAATCGTTCCAACATCGTTATCATTATACACCATGAATTTTGGGTACTTTGACAGCCATAGCAAAATGAACGTGCCTTAACAATAACTGTCGAACACGCATTATTGTTCTTTTAGGTTTCCGTACCCAAAGGGTAAGGGACCCCTATCACTAAGACTCCGCTGTCCGTCCGTCCGTCCGTCTGTCATCAGGCTGTATATAATGAACCGTGATAGTTAGATAGTTAAAATTTTTACAGATGACGTGGTTTTGTTGCCGCTATAACAAAAAAATACTAAAAACAGAATAAAATAAATATTTAGAAGAAGAAGAAAGACATTTATTATACCAACAAGATACATCACAGAAACAAAATAAGCACATAAGTAACATAATATGCACAATAACAGAAAGAAAACTAAATACACAACAGGCAAAACGAATAAATAAAACATCACAATAGATGTAGCCTGTGGTGTATCTACGTTGCCACAAAAGGCAGCTGACTCAGCGTTGTGCTGAGGAAGTGATCCCTCCCTGATCCAGAAATGAAGCGCCAGTCGACGCTTGGGTGTTTCAAAACGAATCGATGCCTACTAAAGTGAAGCGATCTAGAAGCGGGGATAAAATTTTGGTCGCGAGCTCTTGAATTTGACTGCCTGTTTGGTATCAGTTCCTTTACGGAACCAAAGAAGGACCAACGCAGAATAATATACTACCAAATACTTGAGGTTTTCTCTGTTGTGAGCAACAAACGATCAAACATGGGGCTCCGCAGATTACTACTCCGCCACGACAATGCGCCCGCGCACACAGCGCTCAAAGCGAGGGACTTCCTGGACGGCACGCCGATCAAACTCCTGGTTCACCTTCCTTACAGCCCTGACCTACCACCGTGTGACTTCTTTTTATTGCCGAAAATAAAAAATCATTTCAAAGAGATACAATTTTGGTTGCAGGAAGATGTGCTGTCAGCGTTCGAGCAGGCTGTAAGCGAGGTGTCTGTGGTGGACTGGAAAAAGTATTTCCAGAACTGGTTCAGACGCATGAAACTTTGTACAGAGGCTGGTGGAGAGTACTTTGAAAAGATTTAATGAAAAAATATTTACATTTATAGAACATGCATACACTACACATAAGCAGCCTATATACGTCCCACTGTAGGGCACAGGCCTTCTCTCAGGGAGAGAGTAATCACAAATTTATAGAACACTTTATTTTATTTTCGCAAAACTTTCTGAGTGTCCCACGTATTAGTTACTTAAATGTTTCATAAATGAACTGATTAACTTGAATGTCCGTTAAATGTCTTAAATTAATCAGCGCTTGGAATTGCCAATTCGCCATTCAGGCCCATAGTGGATTTTAATAGAGTACGGACTGTGTCTCGGAGGGAAGGTCTGTGCCTTACAGTGGATCGTATATATACTGCATTATTATATGTCTATATTTACGCCTGTATCCTGCATTGGTACTTAAATACCGGGGTTTGATTTAAGGTCAACATTGTAAAGCTTGGTCTAAATACACTTGACAGCACATAACGCTACATTTGCAGTTATAAATCAACTTTATGCCTTTACGAACGGGGCAAAGCCCACAGTCCAAAGTCCCAGATGTAAAGGTTGAAGTGATGTCATCTGTACTACGGTTAGCACGACCATCTGTGCCTTTCTGTTTACGCGGAAACCCTGTTGTCACTTGGCAATGGTATTCTGCGCCCGTTTTAATAATAAATGCGCAATCGAGGGGCGTGATGCAGGACCTGCTCTTCATTATCTCTGTTCTGCAGAGATATTCTGTTTACTGTGTGATTGGATGGCGAACTTTGGGACAAATAAATCAAAGCGAGGCACGTCCGTAACTGCCAATTATATTGTTTCCGGTCTACAGGGTGTAACAACACGATACATTTTTACTATGGAGAAAACTTCGTAATTCCAATAAAATTATATGATCTGTTCAATGTTCATACATTGAATGCCGTAGGTGACTTTAGTATGGAATAGCACAGTAGATTTTTTTTTTGATATTTTGAATTTGGCACCATAGTGGATATGGTGACTTCGTAATAATGAAATAATTAACTTTTATGTGGAATGGCACAGCTCATATTTTTTGTAATTATCAATTTGTCACCATTGTGAATATGGTGATTGTGTTACACCCTGTATTTCCGTTAAAAATGCTAAAACTTCGTTTTAGAAGCACGACCAATATTCCCAGCTTGTGCACAGCCAACTAAGCTGCATGCCGGTACTCGAACGCAAAACGTAACGAATGTGAAGCTATTGGTGTATCTACTGGGCTACCATAGCTAAGATAAAACAATAAAGTTGGAGAAATTAGACACTTTCATAATGGATTTCAATATCAGCCGAAATTATTATGTCCATAAACCTGTTGGTGACAAAGCTGTCCGTATGTTTCGTTCAAAATGGGGAAAACCGCATTATTAAGAGAGTTACGATTTCACATAAAGTTTTGTTTACGACTCTTACGATTCAGTGAGTCCTTCGAGTCTTCTGCTAAAATCACTCCCGTAGCATGAGCGAAAACTACGATATTTTGCCCTCTGTCTTAATCAAGGCATATTAAAGCATAAATTTGTTTGTATAAAATAATTGTTTTGTGGTCTATTGCTGTTAATGTCGAGAAGGCTTACTTTTCGATTTTTTTTTAACAAATTAGTACATTGTTAGAATAAATGTTATTGTAATGGATCGGCATACTATTTCTTGACTATTTAAGAACAAATAACAGAAATCAGATTTCAAAAATATCATAATTTGTAGATAGGGCATTAAAAAGACTGTAGCACCTACCAAAAATACTAAATAATAATAATAATAGTAACAACAAACATATTTTTTTATTTTGTAGATATTTAGGTAAGCTATATTCCCGTTAAGCTTAGACCACCATTTACGGGACAGCTTAAACACATGTACATAGTGCAAATATGACTTGAGTTGGTTTTATAGGCATGTTGTTTGTATTGGCAAGTACGGGACAATTAGTTGCAGTTAGGAGGTTAAATAATAGATTTTTTTATAAACCTGTAATTTCAGAAGTAGGTACCTTTACTCTTTCTCCTCGACAAGAGCCTCATGCAGTGCGGGCCAGTCCCAGTGCGTTCATATAGTCATTATTTGCTGGTTAGCTGCAAGAAAATACTTATTAGTATTAAGCTCGCTTTTATACAAACACCTTTTTGCGTAATAAAGAATTTTTGTATTGAATTTGCCAAAAAGATACGCTCTTAATTACGCACAGTCGGTACCGAGAAAGTTTTCAGTTTACGAGCGGTACAGCGGTGGACCGCAATCAAAATGTTTCCACTAGCGGCGAGGTTAAGTTTACAGTGATGGATGGGTCCATTTCCAGCCTAATTGTAAGTTTAGGGTTAACGGGTGACAATGACAAGATTGGGTGTCGCTCTTGTGAATGGATGTTGCCCTGAGAAACGGTGATTCAAAGTAAAAACTCCTTTAGCCTGTCTCTTTGGTAGAACTAACATTTTTTTTTCATAAATATACTCAAACATCATAATTTCAAGAACCCTCAGATTAATTCATCTGAGCAAGAACCAGACAAGTTATTATCCTTTTGGCTAGCGCTGGCCAGTGGGAATTAAAAAACTAATAATTTAGAACTATACCATTTAAAACGCCGTACAAGTGCGAGTCGGACTCGCTCACCGAGGGTTCCGTACAAATTTGCAAATAAGGAAGCTTTTCCCGAACTTCGAAGACAATTTTTTTATGATTTAATTACAAATGTATAGTTTTTAGATTTTTTCCTGTAGGTACTTGTAGTATAAGACGATATTACTTGCCAAATTTCATAGTTCTATGTCAACGGAAAGTACTCTATAAATTTTGATTGCCTTGAAATGTCGAAATGTACGTTTTTTTGCGGCATAAATGGCCCTAACTTTTAAGTAAGTTAATGATTTTTTCACAGCTTCAAAGGACTAGTAGACCTGAGTATATGGTTTTAATTTCAAGTCGATACCTCTACGCGTTCCCGAGGGTTTTGACAGACAGACGGACGGACGGACAAACGGACAACAAAGTGATCCTATAAGGTACAGGAGGTACAGAACCATAGATGTACCTTTTCAAATCCTCTAATTGCATTGTTTATATTTTTTACCCGACTGCGGCGCAGGCCTAAAGGAAGGTAATGTGTTTGGCTCATATATATGTATTATTCAGAAGTATACGTTTCTTATGTAGACTCTGTTATAATTAAGGACTTTGAAAAGATTAAGTTTGAATTTTTTTTATCCATTTTTTCTCCAAAATAATCTAGATTTTGAAATGGACACCTAGTTTAACTTACACGTTCATCAAGCCGCAGTTTCTGTGCTACTTTGAATAAAACACTTTTGAACTCGGACTTAGCAATTACCGTTTTTTCTGCACGCTGTCGTGAATCCAATATTTTTATTCTTTATAAAAACAAAATGTTTACTTAATGAACGTCAAACTTTTTTCTTTCAAAATTAATAGGTTTTGTGGGTTAAATTAATTTTATTGGCTTAAAGAAACTCCCCATTTGTTCTTTTCAAAACAGTTTTAACTTTATTAACAGAGTTTTCAATTTAATAATTATTACTCATGAATATGTTGAACACTAGACACAATCGTCCTCTAAGTACCCATTAACATTAATCTACTGTATAATACCAGACATATTTGGCATCTCATCACAATCACGCATGACTCATGATACAGCCATATTACAGCCATATTACAGATTGCAGCCATGTGTTCAGTGAGATTCCAATAATACTAAAATCAAACGATTTCGATACTTACTGAAATCCTTTCCAGTTTCCCGAGCGTCAAAATGACATTTTCCGCGAAGTGGCACAGACAGATAGGATCATTACCTGCTTACCAACCATTCTCTTTCAAGATCTGCCGGAAACTGAAACTTCGTTAATGTTTAAAATGCCGACAACGAGCGTTTTGGGTGATGTTCAGGGGTCTCGTGCTTTGCATGAATGGGCGGTAATGATGTTGGAATCGCTGGGGAAATTACAAGTTAACTGAAAGCACGGTGAGACGCCACGAGCAGTTGCATGGGGTAAAATAATGTCAAGGCCGTCATTCTGAAAAACTTTGTGATATAAGAAATATGCGCTTTTTGACTGAACTCGGTCAGAATAGGGCTGACGATGTATTTATGAATAATAGATTTTTTGTAATAAATTACTTGGTTCTTTTGGTTAAGTCTATTGTTCTGAAAAAAATGTGAATTACGGGTATTATGTCCAAACTCGATTACAACAGACCTCACTGTGCATTTATAAAAGATGGACTTTTTGCAAAAGATTGGATTGTTGTTATTTGTTAACTTCTTTTGGTTACGTTCACTGTTCTGATAAAAAGATATGAATTACAGGTATTATGGCCGAAATCGATCAGAATAGAGCTGTCTATGTACCTATGTAGCCGTTTCTCTAACGATAAACTGGTCTTGTAGGTAGCGAAAGACTTGACTGCTAAACATCAAGCTATCAAACTAGCATTTCCTTAGAAGATATTTCAAGTAACTTTATTCAAACATGTTCCATCCAGGACACGCATACGTGACCACAGTGCACTGCAGTTTAAATCCAGGTATGTGTCACATGCTTCAAACAATCTCCTTCGCTCTCTCTAGCCAGTGAAGATGAAACGAGATGAGACTAATCTAAGATAATAGCTGCTACGCTGAATGGGACGCTCCGTGGACTGCTTGCAATATTTTCCCTAGGGATTAACGCGGAGCGAGAGTCGGGGAGTCAATCTACTCGTTACGCTCCTTGCATTTATCCACGGTGTCGAGGTGTAAACGATCTGAAACGTGCACTTTTGCTCGAGAAATATTATCTTTATCCAGCAATGCCGTCCGCCGGGACGGCCGGGTGGCATGGACATTACTTTGCTTCCGCGTTGAATACAAAGTGGGCTTAAAGAGGGAAGGATTGTGTGCAATCAGAATTGCCTTATCAAATGAGTTTTGTTCCAATTGTCTTCATTCGCCCCTACTTACGTAGATTACCGCCGATAATTTTTTTTAAATAAAAAAATAAAAACTTACTTCAAAACAGATGTACTTATGTACCAACTTCGAATTTAAAGGCCATATTCGTTTAAATAATTTCTGTGTTTGTAATTTCTAATAATTTGTAATTTATATAATATTTTTTGTGAATATCACTAAGATTTCACCAAAACATGTTTTTAAATAGGTACGAAAGTAAATGCACGAGTCACTATTAAAACCGGCTAAGTGCGAGTCGATCTTGTGCACGAAGGGTTCCGTACTATTATCTATACAACATTTGAATATTTCAAGCGTCTACTTGTTGCCGTTATTAATATCGAGCAAAAAGCAGAAAAAAATCACGTTTGTTGTGTAGGAGCCCCCTTTAAATATTTATTTTATCCAGTTTTTAGATTAAATTTCAACTGTCTAGCTATCACGGTTCATGAGATACAGCCTGGTAAAAGACAGACAGACGGACAGTGGGGTTTTAGTATGTAATAAAACTCCACTGTCCCTCCACTCCACTCCCTTGCCCTAACCATTCGCTTCAAGTGTGCCTTTAATATTTGAAGAGTTCCTTCGATTTTTCCAGGATCCCATCATCAGATCATCATCATGATCACCATGGGACCACCTGTGAAAAAAATATTTTTTCAAATCGGTCCAGGCGTGTTCCAGTAATCGAAGAACATAATTGTAATAAAAAAAAAACTGACGAGTTGAGAACCTCCTCCTTTTTTGGAGTCGGTTAAAAATGTCAATGGCTAGATAAGGCTGCGCAAGCAAAAGTAAAACTGTTAATTTTTTGCGTATTTTACAAGCATAAAGATTGTACGTTATTGAAATAACTAAGCACATACTTTTTAACATTTCAGTAGGTAATTACTGAATGTAGGACAAAATTTAATTAGTGACAAATGAATTAGCTTTTTCATACCTAACTACAATTTTTTTAACGTATTTATGTTTTCATTAAGTTGTGAATAAATCACTCTGCAAGTTTTGAATGTCGAACTTAAAATTTGAATTAAATAAAGGGTTTGATTCAAAACATGTGAAACTTTAGTCCTGCAGCACGGTATCTTCATCCCTCAGTTGACTACACGGAAAACAAACTCGGAATATAATTATCCGAATATCAGCACTGTAGACCTCTTGTTCACCGGTATGGGTTGAGTTAAATTACTCACCTACAAGCTATTATAAATCAAGATCCCAATAGCAAAACGTCCGAGTACGAGTAACTCAACGAGACCGTTTGTTTATACAATATACTGTGTTACATAGGGTTACCTCAACGAAGGTGGTAGCGGAGCGGTAGAACGACGGCTTCTCATGACTTTGTTTTCTAAGTTAGGTACATTTGTGAAGTTGTTGTAGCAATACTAAATGCTAAATGTGAAGGAAAACATCGTGAGGAACCCCTCGAGTCTGAGGTATTTACATACCTTAGCGCTTGCTACGTACAATGGCCCAACTATGAGGCTAAGTGCGAAAATCTCAGGTCTAACTATAAAGGGCATACCATGGCTATGCCACATAGAGGGAAAGTCCCTTGAATATTGTACCTATGGAACATTTCACTTAAAGAAGACATTGTTTTAATTTAAAAAACAATTTAAACTGCATTCATACATTTTTAAATAATTACGTGGTTGAACCGGGAATCGAACCTGCTACACGAGAAAAAAAATATACCCTGTAGCTTTATTATACCGATCGAAAGGCTTCATCATAAGGCTTATTTTTTGCTAAATAACATAGTGTCAGAAATAAAAGGAAGACCATGAATTTTAACATTTGTAATTCAAAATTAATCTAATTTATCAAATGCTAATTGCGAGATTAAATTCGCGCTTTACGCGATCTACCAATGTCGCAGAATTTGGTAAGAGATAATCTATTAATAATTATTATCCTACAAAAAAATTGTAAGTAAAAATTCAACACATATGATTTTAAGCATTATATGTCAAAGAGCTCCACTACAAAGCAAAAGGCATAGAACATTGAATTCGCTTGTTAGAACTGACCCTGTGTAAAATGTAGGTAGAAAGAGAACCATTACTAGACTTTTTCTGCCTACCTAACAAAAATAGCTTCATAAGGATGCTGAAAAGTTGTTACAAGTTTGCGTCATGTACTCTATTGGGTGACTCCATCTTTCCCAACCTCTACCTCTTCGGATCTCAGCAATGAAACTATGGCAGGAGCTAGCCGAGGTATTCGGGAATATATCAAACTATTCGAGATACAGCGTCAGGCCGGGTTCAAACTGGAGGGGTCTGCGCAGATGGAGTCCGGCTAACTTTCAGGCTTCACACCCGGCACGCGGCCAACTTTCGCCTGGACCCTTAGACAAATGAAAATATACAAAATGCCTGTAGCGCAGAATGTTCACTACATGAGGTTTATTGGAGTAGCTAGGTACTTTATACAGGTTATGACACTCAAGCTCGAGCCGAAAGCTTCGTGTGCTGGACACCGAAATACATTACTTTATCCATAAAATATCGATACGTGTTATGGAGGCATTACTTTTTATGATTCCGTAGCCAAAGGGTGCCAAGCGGGACCTTATTACTAAGCCTTCACTGTCTGTCTGTTTGTCACCAGGCTGTATCTCATGAACCGTGATAGCTAGGCAGTTGAAATTTTCACAGATGATGTATTTCTGTTGCCGCTTAATAGCAAGACTAAAAACAGAATAAAATAAATATTAAAGGGGAGCCCCCCTTACAACAAACGTAATTTTTTTTTACCGTTTTTTGCTCGATATTAATAACGGCAACAGGTAGACGCGATACTCACAAAATATTTATACGCTTCTATATCCGCTTCAAAAATAAACAATTAAATTAAAATAAAATAAATATTTAAGGGGGTCTCCCAGAAAAACAAATGTGATTTTTTGCCGTTTTTTCCCGATCTTTGTGTCTAATGTTGTATGGATAATGGTACGGCACTCCTCATGCGCGAGTCCGACTCGCACTTGGCCTATTTTTTTTTTGGATCTTATGGCACGGAGCGTAAATATGAGCCCTTTTTTGAAGCGCCGGTGCTTTGAAAAATAACTTTGAGTGCTTTGTTTTTAAAATAAATCTTACACATTTTGATGAGGTTGTTTGGGAAGAAATGTTCGGTTTATGATCTGATATGATACGTACTTCTGCAAACATTTGCAAAAAAAAGGTGGTGACTTTGAGGATCAATAACGCCTATGTTGGTGATGATACAGAGAATATGTGGGTTTCGGAAACAGTATTTTGGTAAATTGAAACTTAGTAGATGCATTCAGACTTCCACAGGTTTTAGGCCCGCGCCACGTAAACGGTTTGCGGATTGTTCGCGAAACATTTAATATAATATAATTTCGGGAAACTCGTCTCCACTGGTTTAATGCGTTCACATGTAGTTAATACATAAATGGTAAAAAGAAAAAGAAAATAATAGAACGCGTGGCTAAACTATTGTTGTGTCATATCACCGGGTCTCTATCTGCGTATATCTATTAGAAAATATGTTATAGTCACTACCAGTACAAGATAGAAAAAAATACATAAGTATTTTATTTAAATGATTAAGGTTTAATAAGTAATAAATTGGATTACTACGTTATCTAACTCAGTTTGAACTTATAGAACGATATAAGTGACGCAAACAACGGAGAATCGGAAAATTTGCGCGAGGTATTCTCCTGGACCACCTCGTAACTTAGATACAATGTATGAGTTGATTGCGTGGTGTGTCGAAGGTTTCAGGCGCTTAGCACTCAGTCAACTTTCTGAGGGAAGCGAAATATCTGCAGCCTCAACAAAATTCCCCGGCGGTTAGAAAACAAATGTTCGCCGCGAGTGCCGGCCGGCTCGCCGCATATGAAGTACGGTATTTACATTTCAGAACGGTCGGTCGGTCGGACATCAGTGCTACTCCACTTGCACACTCTGCGAGAGTTGAAATAAGCGTAGGCGTATGAACATCACCAAAATATTAGGGGTTGAAGTATGAAATTGCCGTTTTATTGCAATAGGTTCTTTGAATTGACATAGAATCTTTATGGTTTGAGGTTTTCGAATGAAACTTTTTTCAAATGGTTTCTATATGTTTCTTTTTTTAAAAAATGTGAAACATTTGAATATCGACTTTCAATTGTTTTTGTTATTCAATTTAGACAAGAAAGATGGATACTGCGAAAATTCGAGTGATTATGAGGCACCCATTTTTCGTATTTTTTTATTTTATTGATTTGACGCAAGTGAGTCAATATTGTGGGTAAGGTAACGTTAAACCATGCCGCTAATTCCTGGGTAGTTTGACTAGGGTCGGCTTCCACTATCTCTCTTAATTCATCGTTATTCACCTGTGTGGGCGGTCTTCCTCGTGGCTCGTTCTTTAAGTCGAAATTTCCATCACGAAAGCGTTTAAACCAAAATCGCACGGTGCGTTCATTAGTAGACCCCTCTCCAAACGCAGCATTGATATTGCGGGCTGTTTCTGCCGCGTTAGTTCCACGTCGGAACTCGTATTAAAAAATCACTCGAATTTTCGCAGTATCCATCTTTCTTGTCTAAATTGAATAACAAAAACAATTGAAAGTCGATATTCAAATGTTTCACATTTTTTAAAAAAAGAACATCATAGAAACCATTTGAAAAAAGTTTCATTCATAACACATAACATTACATAAACTCACGCCTGTATCCCAGAGGGGTAGGCAGAGACCAGGGAGTGCCAATTGCTACGATCCTGACAGCTCACTTTCGCTTCCTCAACATTCAAAGTTTCATTCGAAAACCTCAAACCATGAAGATTCTATGTCAATTCAAAGAACCTATTGCAATAAAACGGCAATTTCATACCCCCTATTAGAATTATTGTAAGGTAGAACAGCAGTCTGACTTTCCAAAGTGAGGCAAAAATTTTATGGCCAAATTGCCATGCCTAGCGCCCCGGTTGTTGTCAGTTTAATTTGCCAATGTCTGGGTGTCTTTGAACGTCACTGACTACAATCCGGTTATAGACATGCATGTTACGTTGACGTGTGCGTGTTGCCTCGCTTTTGAGCGGAATTTTGTCGACACGCGCTGTCTTTGTGTGGTATGTCTGTGAAGCCCGAAGCACAGTCTCATTACGAAACAGGGCTGCTCCGAGAAGTGCTCTGAGAGTGTGCGCCCGCGATTCAGATTTTCAGGTGAGTTTGATCTAATGTTTAATTCAAATTTTTAGCTTTAAATTAGCATTATGAATGACAAAGCCGGAAGCTTACTTGGCTCATCATTGTTATTCCGTTTGTCATTGATATGCTAGCCGTGTTTGACGAGGGAACATAGTAACTACGAAAGAGTTTTGAATTAAACAAAGTTCAAAAACCTTTTTAGGGTTCAGTACCGATAGGGCAAGGGACCCTATTACTAAGACTCCACTGTCCGTCTGGCTGTCTGTCTGTCTGTCAACAGGCTGTATATCATGAACCGTGATAGCTAGGCAGTTGACATTTTCACAGATGATGTTTTTGTGTTGCCGCTAACACAACATAAACTAAAAACAAAATAAAATTTATATTTAAGTGTGGCTCCCATACAAGAAACGTGATTTTTTTTTCGTCTTATGCTCGATATTAATAACGGCAACAGGTAGACGCTTGAAATATTCAAATATTATATAGATAATGGTACGGAACCCTACGTGCGCGAGTCCGACTCGCACTTGTCCGGTTTTTTAACCAGTGTACAAAAAAATCAAGCTCTGGCAAGCATTTCCAAATCAATCTCTTCTGCAGGCCTGTAATAAATAACCTCAAACAATTTAATCGGAGCATTTTGGGAGGCATTTCCGTGATATGCCACCGAAATAAGGGCCGTTGGTCGCAAGGCGTTGTTTTATTGCCGGGGTCGAAGGCATAAATCTTAGCGGAGACTTCTTGCGGGCCAAGGGTGCAAAGAGGCTCTCGGAGGCAGTCTTGAAGGCAGGCCTACTGCAAGGGACAAGGGGAACAGACGAAGGTCGCGGGTCTACGGGGCACGGAGAAGCAATAGCTAAATTAAAAAGGCAAACTGCAAGGTGCCTGTTGATTTCATTTCGCGCAAATACGACTAATCGATTGAGATCTTATTTGTCAAAATCTGACTCGGAGTTATGAGAGAGAGAGCATACATACGAGCCAAACACATTACCCTCCTTTTGGGCTCCGCCACAGTCGGCTAAAAAGGAGGTTTATCGTCTCATTCTTAATAATTTACACTTAAACCACAGAAATATCCTACAATATACGCTGTTTATGTATAAGAATAATATATAGGTATAATATAAGTAATATATAGAGCGCTTCGCCAACAAATTGCTTTGCAGAAAAATTGTGTGATAATTTTAAGGTTTTTTATACTGATTAAATAAACGTAATAAAAATTAATTTCCATACAGTTTTTTGAACTTTATAAACAATTTAATTTATTTTGATGTCCAGTATGCGTAGTTTATGGATCGGGTGTCTGTTTTGAACACACTTTGTACAATCTCTACTCTAGTAATATTTCCAGTAATTAATAACTTATACCAAAGAGCGTACAATAGTTTACAGTAATAATAATGTCTCTATGAAAGGCATTTGGAATCAGCCATAAAGGAAATTCCGCAACATAGCGCTCTGCCGAACGGCTTCTGCGAAGAAAACCTTAGGTTAGTATGCGAGTATAAGGTATACTCGTACGCTTACAGATCCTAAGTCTAATTCACAATTAGTTTTTAACAATAAATTTTAGTAGCACAACAATACCTGTTATTTTTCTCTAATTGGTACGATCTCATTCCAATGGTATAACCCGCGCAAATTAAATTGCCATCTCTCGCGAAGAATAATAAATACCATTGGAATGCGATTGGTTAAAAACATACTAGTTTAACTTTATTGGTGGTAGCACGGTCGGTAGAACGCTTGCCTCACATTCAGGAGGTCGTGGGTTCGAACCCCGGCGCATGTACCAATGACTTTGTTTTCTAAGTTACGTACATCTGTGAATTTGTCGTAGCAATACCACTCGCTAGTCGTGAAGGAAAACATCGTGAGGTGTTCACATGCCTCAGCTCTTCAAATCGCCAATACGCGATTTCAAGCGCCATACTCTCCCCCTGAGAGAAAGTCTGTGCCCTACAGAGGGACGTATATATGCATTATGACTCTATCGAACAACTGTTCTATGCCTCTTAGAGATTCACCTCCCAGATTGAAATGTCGCACGTTTTCTCGTGGGGAAATTAGCTCGATAAACGTTTCGGAATATAATTTCCGCGCGCCACCCGAAACCATTTCCGGTCTGCTTCCTTTCCCATTTTAACCGCCTCCTGTAAGTCTAAATCTATCTGTGGCGATAAACAAATAATCGTATCTCATTTCTTAGGATAGAGATTCGTTTTTAGATAAAATTTCTAACAGAGGATGCAGGTATCGCTTGAATGTAAACACTTTTAGTACTGGATGACAGAGCATTGCTCGGTATTATTCTTTTTGGTTAATCGTGTTTTTTGGAAATCATATTTAGACATAACATAACATAACATAAACTCACGCCTGTATCCCAGAGGGGTAGGCAGAGACAAGGGACTGCCACTTGCCGCTGCCACTCATCTTTAGATACGATGAAAAAAGGGGAAAAAAAGAAAAAAAATCGGACTGGAGACAGGCTCGAACCGGCGTCTTCTGGTTTCGGGACTGCCCGATTTCCCGCCTGAGCAATTAACCTTAGAACTCCCCTCGCATCGATTTATCGTCGCATACTAAATTTCATGAAAATCGTTGGAGTCGTTTCCGAGATTCAGATTATATATATACATACTCACGCTTGTAACCCGGAAGGGTACGCAGAGACCAGGGTCTGCCACTTGCCACGATCCTGACAGACCTCTTTCACTTCATCAACATTCATTGGTCGTTGCATGCACGCACGCCGGTTTCGGGTACTTGCCAGTTCAGCTTTGTACTACATGTCAACATACCGTAGATAGAAGCCATTATACCGCGGGAAGCAATAAGGTTTATCAACTTGTTTACTCGTTCTAGGTTAATCATGAATCTTATGAATTCAAGAATCAACCCCTTTGTAAATTGCTTGACTCGTACGCAGAAAATTATTTATTTTCGCCTATTAGATACGATAATCGTTTCAATAATAAAAATCGACTGTGACTTAACCTTATTTTTTTACCTTTCTCTAAATCTCTAAACCAAACAAGAGATGTAGAAGACAGATGGTTTTTGATAAAAAGTAAATTTTATCATGAAAAAAGGCTTTATTCTTAAAGAAGCTTATGCTTACAATGGGTGGCAACTGGCAAGTAAACGAAAATGTTTCCTAGACTCAGTCGCATTTAAATTATGCTCACTGCAACTGAAGTGACAAGCATAAATGCCGATTTCGATGAAAGGCGAATATAGACCATGGCAAGTCCTGGATTAAAACTTGTCTTTCTGTAACTTGCGCTAGTAACTGTAATTTCAATATGGGAAAACGTTTCGGTTAGTGAGATACAGTTTTTTTTATGAAATTTAGTTCAAACATAATTTTAAAAGCATTTATTATCATAGGATTACTTTTTATGGAAGCCTAAAAGTATCTCATTTTGGGTGCCCCGCGGGTTAGGGGCACGCACGTGGGCAGGGTGCGCAAAGATCCAAACTAAGTTCGGATCTTAGCCCATGTAGAGTATGTACTCGTGAAATGCAATAAATTATTAAGTATTGAGTATTTTTTTACTATTTTGTATTTAAGCTGTTACAGTGAAATGGAAGGGTTATGATTTTAGCCGTCTATGTATATTAAATTTTATTCAGCTTTAGTCTACTTATTACTACTAGTGCCGTCTACTTACCATCTACTTGAACTTACTTAAATGTCGACCGGCCGCGTTTTATTGAACTAAATTTCAAAGATTATTATGACAGTTCGATGTACAATTCCTAGCCGATAATTACGAGTAAGTCTGTGGGTTAATAAGCTATGTAAGTGAATTGTAATTTTATGGAATGGGGCCCTGGTGTAGACTGTCGACAGCGCAGCATGCGACGCGGCGTGTAAACGGAGCGTGAAAGGTGAAAAGAGCTCACACAAAGGACGTCAAGTCCACGGCACGTGGCCCCTGCATTATACACAATCTTGATTCATTTTTAAATATTTTCCCCTTTGAATTTTACTTCAGCCATATACTTTACGATTGTCAAAGGAAAAAGTACTTTGATAAATGTATCTAACCCTTCCATAAAATACTTAATTTAAACAATGTTCTCTTGTATTTTTTCTGTTTTTGCCAGCCAATTGGCGTAGCCGTTTATATCCTAGTTGAATGGAGAGGTATCGCGATATTGTATTGCCTAGGAATCAATTGAGTAGTAGGTTTGGTTTGAGTTATATGGGAGCCCCCCTTAAATATTTATTTTATTGTTTTTAGTATTTGTTGTTATAGCAAAAACAGAAATACATCATCTGTGAAATTTCAATTTCAGCCTAGCTATCATGGTTCATGAGATACAGTCTGGTGGCAGACAGACAGAAAGACAGACGGACAGACCGACAGACAGACAGACGGACAGTGAAGACTTAGTAATAGGGTCCCGTTTGACACCCTTCGGGTACGAAACCCTAAAAACTACCGAAGTCAGGAAATTGATTGAATTAATGAGATGCATGGATGAACTAGGACGAGCAAACTAATGACACACATTATTGCTTCCCGTATTTTAACGATATCCCTCAACGTTTTTTCTTTCACATATAGTACAGACCAAAACCGAATGAAACGCAACATAACTAGTCACAAAATACAAGGGGAAATTATTTCCAAGAAGTATTTTATTAAAGCGAGTGAGACGCTGTTGATTATACTGTAGTATAGAGATATTGTGTAGTGAATTGACAAGAAAATTAGTCAATTACTACTGACAAAAGTACTGCCTAATTGATTTCCTAGACAAAGTAATGTCCGGATATTACTTCAATTCAATACAAACGGCTTCGTCAGCCAATAACAATTAGACAAGGTATTACAAAAACTATTTCAACAATGAGAAACTTTATTAAAAATCGTAAAATCAAGAATTCATGGTCTGAGAGAAGGCATTGTCCCCTGTAGTGTATACAAAGTGTCAATCGATTGGGGTTCTTCCCAAAGGCCACATAATTGCTGTGCTTAATAACGAACATTTTTATTCCTTAAGCGCCGACCAATCATAATGTCAAACCTTCTCTAGCACCGCACAGATTTACGTCTAGTGTGGTAACCAACGCAAACCTTGCTGGTAATGGTTTTCTTTTTAATATAACATTTTGTATTTGTATTTATTCCTGATTATGAGATACTGAGGTTATATTTTTTGCACATTTCTTCTTACGAAACATAATTAAAATTTTTAAGTTTTCTTTTAGTATTTAAAGTTAATATGCGTAAAAACTTGTATCAATGATACCGATTTCGATTAAAAAATATTTTTAAATTTTGATTTGAATTGTAACACGCTTGGCTCTGGTTTATATAACTACATGGTGACGTCATCATAATGAACGCTAAGAGTTTCAGAGTTACGCGTAATTTTTTTTGCTCACAAAAATGTTAAAACGTACGTAACAATATTAACATTTTCCTAAGTAAAAAATAATAATTATTTTTCTAACAAAGTATGGATAAGGTTGTTTGTTATGGTGTCTTATATTGAGAATATTGACTTATGATTGCATTTTCTTAGCGTCGACAGTCATAAACATTCCGAAGTGAACTTTTCTTTGTTAGGGTTCCGTACCCAAAGGGTAAAGGATCCTATTACTAAGACTCCGCTGTCCGGCCGTCCATCCGTCCGTCTCTAACCTGGTTGTATCTCATGAACCGTGCTCGTCAGACAGTTGAAATTTTCACAGATGATGTATTTCTGTTGCCGTTATACGAAAAAATACTACAAATAGAATAAAATAAATATTTAAGGGGAGCTTCCATACAACAAACGTGATTTTTATCCGCTTTTTGCTTGATATTAATAAGGGCAACAGGTAGACACTTGAAATATTCAGATGTATGCATAGATAATGGGACATAATATTTAGGTTTATGCATAGATAATGGGACAGAACCCTTCGTGCGCGAGTCCAACTCGCACTAGGCCGGTTTTTAGCTATTATGGGGTTCTGGTGTACCCTTCTCCAAGGTACATGAAACCTAACAATACTTTAGAGTGTTGACTGTAGGAAACGTTAATTTAACATCCTGTAGCGTAGACCGTTTACAGAGACGTTCATGGAGTCTCAGCACTGAATACAGGTTCATTAGTCTATTTGTTTCCCCTCACCTTTGCTACGTGGGCGGCGGGCCTCTACTTAATCTCACTGATGCATAATGGTCAAATGAATGAAAAGACGAGACTTTGTGTGCGTGGATGTAGAATAAAATAACATTGACAATTTGTTTTATTATAATCATATTACCGAGGTCAAGATAAAAAGTACCCTAAACCGGCGTCTGTGCATGTAAAGACTAATTAATGTTGATGAAGCGGAAGAGATTCTGTCAGGATCTTGGCAAGTGGCCGACCTTGGTCTCTGCCTGCCGCTCCGCGATACAGGCGTTAGTTTATTATGTTTTTATATTAACTAGACATATAAAATGATATCATACTATAAGTATTCATAATACTTTTTTTTATTTGATAGAGTTATTATGCAAACTGAAATGATCAGAATATTTGGAAAAGCAGATAGAGATAGCAGATAGAAGATTTTTTAAAATTTTATTTGACATGGCATTAATTTCTTTAAATTTTTTATTTCATTAATTATGTAATTTTATTTAAATTGGCATGGCATCATCATCATCATCAGCCTATGCTTGTCCACTGCTGGACATAGGCCTCTCCTATAGCACGCCACTGAGAACGGTCCTCGGCTACTCTCATGCAGCTCTTACATAATACATTATAATTATTGATACGCCATCTACCGACATTTGTATGCCAGAGTCTGGCGCAGACATATGAACTACTGAATTGTAATCTTTTAAGAACTCATTGTACCATGTTTGCCTACAAATAAATTTTATTTTGTTTTGGAAGATCTTACACAAGATTTCTTTCATCGCGCTTTGATTCTGCATGTGCAAATGATTTTTGGAGGTGGACAAAAAAAAGCACAGGAGGCGGGACCAGCTAAGATTTGATTTGATTTCGATTTGAAAATTCTTTATTGCACAAGAGATACATCTGCACAAAGCCGAGCTTAAAACTAAAAAGTAATTTCGTCCAGCTAACTATGGGTGACGTGGATAGAGGAAGACTACCCCTTCCTAGTAAAGTTTCTTAAGAAAAAATTACTTACAAATTACCCGTAATATATCGGTATAATACATAAACTTCTAATACATACATACACTACTTGCCATTATTAGATACATACAATAAATAGGTACTTATATAATACATAATTATATTGTAATTCAATAGGTATAATGAAGTCCAAAGTAATGCTCAGGAATAGCATCCTTAAACACTTCGACCGACGGGGCCTGGCGTATGTATAGCGGCAGCGCGTTCTACAAGCGCACTGCTGTCACAGTAAATATCGTCACGTGCTAGCGAAAAATATTCAAAAGTAATCCAGCCAACTCGATCTAACAGTACACATACCAAGTAGACCCCCAGCGTCCTAGCTGCATCGGAGCGAGGCATTAGTCTAATTAGATAACGAATTAACATCTTGACATAGCCCAGGGCTGTTTGTCTCATCGGGGACTGCTTTGATTCGCAATTTGATCCCAGCAGCGCTTCTTTGAGTGCTTGGCTGTTTGACTTCCTACTTAGCACCTACGTGACTGTGTGGTGCAACTTGATTAGACTTTGAATGGCACGGTATCCTGGGTGGAAATACAATACAATTAGGGCTATCACCTAGAAAAAAAATCGGGCACCGAAATTTCGTTCAGAAAGTCGTTCTTATATTAGCGGTATCACCCCTACCGCGTGAGGAAAGGTTTCCTAAGGAATGGGGAACCTCTGGTGTGTTTACACACCTCACCGCGTAAACTTGCTGATCTGCGCTGGGCACGCGTGGTAAATAAGCCCATGCTCGCGCTCTCTGAGAGAAGGCCCTAAAGTGGGACTAGTGTTGTAGCTCGCACGAGTAGCTACTGTAGTATCTTGAATGAATGAATGAATTAAATCTTCGACTTTTTTCTCATTTTATTTCACATGTACACATTCAAAGACATGGATCGGCCTTATATACCTGGAACATAATTCTGCTAAGGGTTGATTAAACCAGAAGGAGGAAGCTAATTAATGTACTTAAATATTTCAGTTGATTGGAAACATACACTTGAGCAAACATAAATTATTATCGCTATCATGAGTTTCATAATTATAAACACTCCATAGTGACTGCAAAAAATTGTCAGTTTTCACCACAGTGAAAAACGAGTATGCACTAGTATTTATAAGTGTTAACAAAAGCTATTACTGCGACGACTGCGGCGCGTGGTGTGGCCATGTCTGCGTTCAGCTTTATCTTGATAATATACAACACGATCAATATGTAGCGGTCACGCCTATTGATAATTCCGAATAAAGAGCAGAGACTATCAACGTCACTTTTTATAATAAGCTAGAAATGACAGAAAACCACAGACGATTTAAGAAGGAAAAGAAAATTCTCTATCCTTATTCAGTGGGAACGCTTTTGATCCGGATTTGTCGCCACAACACTCTCGTCGGAGTAAAATATATATAAAACCATAAAGAGCCAAGATAAGAACGGACGGCAACATAAACGCGATCTAGACCTAGACCTGTGCCCCATTTACTCTCAGCTATTCGCACTTCTGTAAGCGGGGCAGTGGCGCGACCTTATTACTCTACTGTGGCGGAGCCTAAAAGTATGTTTGGAGCCTAAATATAATGCATATTTGTATGTAAGTATGTCCGATTGTGTGTTAATGTCAAATGACAAATACTTGAATGGGTAACAAAAGCATTACGAAATCAGAATCAATCCAATAAAAAAAAATTAAAACTTTATAAAATTCCCGATCTATTTTGCAGGAATTTCTCTAAATTGTCACTAGCTATTTTAAATCCTACAAACGTTTAATCTTGCTACTCATCTTTAACGACGCAGTTGTTAAATAAATAAAAAAAAAACACTAAAAAGACAAAAATAGAAAACCCGACTGCTGAGCATTGACTATTAATGCCCGGTTCCTATATTCAAGAACGACTCGTTTTGCTTACGGATAGTTAAAATCTCTACTCAAATATTCCTCCTTAAAACGGTTGCGAATAACGTACAGTACGATAAATGTATGGTGATAACAATTTCTAAAGTTCCTAACAATTTTTTAAACATCAACCAGCTATTTAAGTTACGGGACGCTTGTTAAGGATAAGTTACCGATTACCAATAACGATTCGTCAAATATAAGAACCGGGCATAAGTAAGCAAGACCCATTGTATTGTGTACTCATAGCGATGTGTCACAAGGTTCCTGCCTAGTAGTGCCTAGTAATGCTCAGCACTCGGGTCGCTTTTTTTTTTCTTTTTCTCACTCCTTTCTGATAAACGGCCGTAATAGACGGCAACTGGCCCAGCTGGTGAGGAAACTCTGTCTAAGTAAAATTATCCTGAATACTTTTTTATGCACTAGGATTAGGTTGTCCTGTTAAGTTGTCGAATGCACTTCTCACTTTTCTTCTTACATTAGTTACCCAAACTTAGATATGTCACATGATGTAAACGGGGTTAAGAATATGAGCGGCTGGAAATGAAAACATAACGCTTACAATGTTATGCGATGTGGATGGAAAGTACGAGGTCTATATCCTTGCTGTGATTTTCGTGGAACTACTTGGAGGCTTTCATTCTTAGGTCAAGTAATATATTTACATTCCGTCGGTGAGCTGTATGTTCAGGTGACTTTTCTCTATGTCAACAAAAAACTTTGGCGTTTGCATCCACGTAATGAGATGATTTATACAGCGTCCAATGACACCATCACTCACACTAGATGGGTGGAAGGAAAAATATTTAGCGTTAAGCTGCCATAACCTGCGACAGTTTTTACATCTCACTGCAGTACTATGTGGAATAACTAGTAGTCCTATTAGGTAATCCAAAACAGGCCATTAGAGTCTATTTTTAGCTAATCGCAGCGTGGAAACCACCGCGGAAGCCAGCCAACTTCCGCCAAGCGCCATTGTCGCCACACAATCCAATTTCAACCTTAGGGGTTCAATAACTGGAAACTTGTTGATACTTTCAGGCCGGACGTTTTTATATTTTTCATTCAGTCCCGTCGGCAGGTGTGTCTGACGATGATTTATGTGCCAGATGAAATGGGAGGATTAAAATGAATTCCGGGCCTCTACCGACATCACATCACAGGTTGGTGCCGCTAAAGAATAAATGCTTTTGTGGGTGAAAAGAGATTTTCTTAGTGCCTATTAAGTATTTCTCGCAGTGATAATCGGCTATACACTTGTTTTTTGTACTTCGTTTTAATGCAGAAAGATAAACAAGGGTGACAAGGAACATACTCGAAAAGTAACATTTTAAAAGTGGATATAAAGATGATTATTTATAAGTAAAGTAGGTAGAATCACAGCAAGTAATTTATATTGTTTGTCTTGAAAATAACTTATTCTTAATTCCGCTTATACATGATTTTTTTGTTGGAAGATTTCTACGAAAGTTTCAGTTCGAAAATCCTAATCATATTTATTTGGCACAGTCGATAGCAAATCTATCTTTAGATCTGTACACTTTACTGTACCTTAATCGAAACCATTTAACTCGCGAATTTAATTTTATTTCGGAAGTTCCATCTGTAACAGTAAACATTACGTGGACCTAGGTCATGTGTGGCTTAGAAACGTAGATATGAAAAAATACGATTTTCCTAAGCGCGACCTAAATAAAATAACTGTTGGTTGTAAAAAACGATGAGAGAGTAGGCATTTTTGCCGAGCATTTGATGTTATTGTTGAGAATTTTAGAATGCGCAGGTTAATGAATTTCTAGGAGAGATTACTTCTTAAAATCCACGACGTAAGCAGAACGATCTACTCATGTGGAGTTTGTTTTGACAAACAAATTACATTTATATCCATACGATACTCAGGGATCTAGTGCTCCATATTTGCCACATATTATCTATACATGAATTTAGCTTCGTCAAGAGGCAATAATAGTTACTACCAATAAGGCCGCCCATTATACTATGTAAATGCGTAAAGAGATTATATAAAACAATAAATGAATTATAGGGAATCCGAAAACTGGCACATATTTTTAGCCAATTCTCTAGGTCCTTAGGTAAATCGCTTCCTTTCTGGCCGGCGTTAAAAGGAAAAAGGGAAACAATGTTCCGGGAGGGTCGTAAATTGGGCAAAAAGTAAATTTTGTTATTGAAGTGAACAAACAAGGAAATCGAATATCTGCTCCATCTGATTTGGGGATGCGTGTGTGAGCAATAAGCACGGGGTGACGGAATATTCAACCTCAGAAGGAAGACCGTCTGTCAGAAAGGTCTTTGGCGAGCACATGTCAACCCTGCGTCCGACGAACATCAGTTGGACCGGCGTACGATCTGCCTGGCGGGAAATTTCCCATTTTAGTGGAAGAGCACGAT
The DNA here is from genome assembly GCA_963969515.1 of Yponomeuta evonymella. Taxonomy (NCBI): domain Eukaryota; kingdom Metazoa; phylum Arthropoda; class Insecta; order Lepidoptera; family Yponomeutidae; genus Yponomeuta; species Yponomeuta evonymella. Next base: position 7,653,187 of record OZ018354.1, read on the forward strand.
CACCCGCTCTTCCCTATAAGTCTAAGGCAGTTTCTGAACATTTAAGGCTAGGATATACTCACCAAAATCTTCTTTATTTTATAGAATTTAATATTTAATTAAAGACAATAGATAAATAGAATATTCTTTATTGTACGTACACCAGGAATTATACATGAGACTTACACAATTTTTAAAGAGTAATAAAGTGCGAAATAAATTTCACTGTCTCATTAGCATTGACTGGAGTTCGAAATAGGTACGGTTAATAAGCTAAAATTATTTTGACCTTGACTGCCTCGTTTTTCTAGCGCTTGGCTACTAATCTAGAGGTAATAGTTCGATTCCCACTGGAGTCCGCCGAACTTGGATTTGTAAAAACCGGCCAAGTGGGAGTCGGATTCGCGCACGAAGGATTCCGTACCATTATCTATACAACATTAGACAAAGATCGAATTTGAGATCAGCGCCATCTATGAAAACCAACAAAAAGCGTTTAACATTGACATTGACAAAAGTGAAGGTTAAAGTGAACTACATTTATTGCCAAAAACACACTTTGTACATAAATATAGACATAAGTTTACATAATTAAAACTTTTTTTCTTTTATAAAAAAATACAACATAAAGTTGCTGTTTTCTGGTGTGTACAACAAGGAATATTCTTAGGCTATCTTATTATCTGAAAGTTTTTGGCAAATGGACTCATGTTCAGCAATATGCAATACGCGAAATAAGTGGTTCAGGATCTCTTGCATTGCAATAAAACGTGTCACCGCTAGAGCAACGAGGTAGATATATAGATAGTGATATAGAACAATTTATTGTGTATAAAATTACACGGTTATTTCTTAACCTAACCCTATAGATGACGGCCTGATCACTAAAATTGATCGCTTCCAGACAACCCTTGGATGAACTGGACTAATTAATATATTGGAGAAGGAAGTAGATCTACAAACATAGAAAGTAATAATTTCAGAGGTATATAAATAACACATGAGGTAGTACTCTGAGTTAATCTTCTGAAGTTAAATACTCCGCAGCGAGGGTGGTGGTTGTTTTGACGCAATCAGCGCTTTACGCTGCGCCCCTTTGTTCGCGGACAATAAAGCGATGCCGCTCAGAAATAACCAGCGCTATTTAGCTGATAAAGAGTTAACGGATCTGCGGAGCCATTGAACCGGAAGAGGTTTCTATTATTTACGCATTGAAATCAACCTCGTTTGTTACCACCTAGAGATGGGTAAGTACACCTCTTTGGGGTCCCGCATCCAAGGGCTTTTTCTTTTAAGAAGGCGCCTCTCGAAGCGATTCCCATACAAACGTAGTTTGGTTTTAGTTTACAAACCACATGCTGGATCGCAATGGAACTTTACCAATATGTTTAAAGGGCACAAATGGAGGTTTGATCGTGCTTTAGAATGCGTAAAAAAAAAAAAGAAATTACAGCCTCATCATATTCTATGAGAACATAGAAACTTCTTAAAAAGCTCTAATTTATTTATAGTGAATTTATTCGTAATTATAAACTCGGTCAAACCCATATTTGTGTCCTATATTGATAATTTTTCATCGCAACCCAGCATGTCGTTTGCCATACTAACCAAACTACGTTTGTATGGCAATCACCTCGTGAGGCAAAGTCTTAAGCCGTTATAGGTTGCCAGTTGATATTGTCACAGAATTTGTCATATTTGAGTTGGGTTTTTTAGGTTGAAGATTTGAATTTCCCCATATAAACCTTCAACCCAGAACCCAACCCAAACCTTTTAATGTATTATAATTTTTTTTGTAGTTTATTGGAATAACGAGTTAAAGTGAAATATTTCTGACTCTTTTTTTTTTGTTTTTCTTTTATTTGTTTAAGTACAGTGACAAAGTAACACAATATATTACCTTCTTCCAAACTGTATCGCAGTTTGATGGCAGACACTCTCAGTAAATAATAAATCTGTTTCTAAAAAACCTAATCAGCTGTTTAAATACAAATCTAAAAACTATTTACAAACCTATAGAAAAAAAATTCAAAAATTCCGAGTATGGTTTTAATATCTCTTTTGGGATTTTACTCAATCAATTTTACCAATCTATGTACTGGATATCACAGGACATAAGCAAAATGGATATCACAAAGGACCTTACATAAAAGAGCCTTTATATAGAGAGATAATAACAATAACTGCCACACAATACAATCACCTGTCCTGGTCCCAAACTAAGATATTGTGTGCATTTGTACAAATCCAGCACGACGGCGTCCAGTAAGAATCGAACCCATGACCTCTGTTTTGGCCGTCAAGCGCGTTAACCGCTAGACCAACGAGGCAGTCATCTATGTTATAGTTATAACATCCGAATCAGTGGAATACTACGTGATCAAAATTTTCAATTAACATAAGTTCTTAATTAACATAGTGCTTAAAGCATTAAGTCCGTCACATTGCCATTGTATTTTTTTACTTATGTGCAATAAGCGTATTAATAATAATAAGTACCTACTCGTAACACAATACAGGTAATGCAGTACAATAAAACGTGTTTTATGAAGTGACTACGAACTGGCGTTTATTAATATATCCAAGGGCAAACAACAAAAAGAAGGAACACAAGGTCAGGCCTAAGACGAAATAACGAGGGAAATTCGTAAATTCCATCCTTCCTTGCTTAAACTTAAACTAAGTCTGTATTTTGAGACACCTTTTTTATTCTCGGAAGATAAAGAGCGTGTCTTTTCTCAAGGAGTTTAAAAATGGCTAATTACGCCGGAGGAGAAAAATCCTGGTCGCGGAATATCTTTTAAGGAATTGTTGGCGTGCGTTTAACTGTCTCGCGTTAACTCGTGATGCGCTGAAAACGTTTCAGACTCGTTTATTCTGATTAAGACTCGTCTACTCTGTAGACTCGCTTACGCCCAGCAGTCGTTTCATTTACGTACCTATTAGTCCGGTACAGGAACAAAACCGACCTGTCCTAAATAAAATAAAAATACATAAAAAAGTTTATTTCAACACAAGCAGTTTTTTGATAACTTATATTTCAAGTACCATAAAAAATCAGAATTAAAAAGTAATCAGTGGTTTTTTGGGTTGTTCAGTTAATTTCATGCCTATGCCTTTAAGACAAATTGTCATAGGCTAGCCACTGAAAATTGCGAAGTGACAGGTTCATTATTTTATACCTTTTAGTGACTTATAGATTCACTATGTCTATGACGTCGGGTTGCCAACGATGCGCTCGTGATCTTTACTTCAGTACCGTTAAGTTCTAAAAATCCTTTTAGAGATTCTTGTGGGTTTAATTCGGTAACAAACTGTAAGTTGTTTTAAATACGGCCAAGAACACTGCTACGGCGCAGCGGAAGAAACTTAAATCCTTTTTCCATTTCAGTTGATAGAATATGTAACGCGCTGCCAGTGGATATGCGAATTTTGAAACACTACCTACTTTAGAATCAACCCGCATACACGCATACGAGATTTAGATCAACCTAGACATGTGGTATAGCCTCCTAAGCCATGGCATCCTATATATAGGACATCACCTTTAACTTTCTTTCTTTTTTTGGACAGTATGTTTTTTTAACCTACTACCTACGTAGTTTCAGAAGATTCTGAGTAAATTTTACCTCCAGGGGTTAAGAGGATGGACATCATATCTCTGATACTATTTTTCGTATCGGTGTTTGTATATCTACTTCCTTCCTCAACGTATAATTTAATTCCATGCAAAGGTTGCCTGGAAGAAGCCACTTTTGGTCGTTAAGCCATCGCCATTACTTTAGGTTAATAAATATTTTTGTGAGTAATTTTCTTTTTTGTGAACAATAAAGTAATTATCTACTGAACTAGTTATATTTCCTTCTCCTTTGTGATCCTTGGATGGGGTGTTTTTCAAGCGATATTTTTGAACAGTCTTTTATGTTAGTTAATGTTCCTTATAGGTATGACGAAGCTTTATATGCATGTTCTGATTTTTTGTTGCCTTTTTCTTTGTTCTAAATAAATTTATTGATTGTTACATTTTCATTGAAATCTCTCCCGTAATGCAAGTAAATAAGAGTGCGAAGATAAGCCTTATATATATAATATGTGAATGCAAACAACAAAAAGTAACTATGCGTCCGTGACAAACATCAATCGCGAAACATTTTTCTTGCGGCCTTTTTTTCATGACACAAAAACATCGTAGCGTAGTAAAAGAAGAATAAAACGACAAATAACATAATTCCCGTAAATATTATACGGTAACACTAACACATTTATTCCGGCACAGTATTCGCACAAAGCGGGAGGCAAAAACGGCAAGAAATGCCTACTCCTTCCCCGAAGTGGCGTCTTGTAGGTTATTGACATTTACTTTCCGTGGGCAAACACTGTCGCAGTTTCTGTCTATCTCGCCGTCAGGAGGGATCACTTCTATTTTGAGACAAAAAGGAGAATTTTATCGCTGTTCCGCACTTTTCCATCTTTCACCCCTCTACGCCAGGGTCAACTATGAAAGTAACACAGTTTTCACACCGGAAATTCCGTGTGGTTAGTTCAGCTGAGTTACCAATTATGAATCTTTGAATGATTGTATAAATGATTTAGGTTTACGTTTAATTTTCTTTATAAATTACTAGCTATCTGCACAATCACTTCACGTAGCATAGAGAAAACTTTTATAAAAGTTATTGAAATAAAATGTATGTAGTTTTTCTCAAATTTTTGATATCTTTCTTTATTTCCAAAATACGCGTCTTTTGAAGCTTTTTTGAATATAATATCTTCACGACTCTCCGAGATATACATATATAAAAGTGCGATGCCCCTTTTTGACGAAAAAGGAGCATCGCACTTTTTCGTGAAACCGGAGCCTACACTGGAGCGAACAAAAAGACATTTCCAACGTCTAAACCCGTCGAGTGTGCATCCACTTTCAACAGCGCCAATTCTACAAATACTTGACATAATGTTCTCCAGAAGATAAGGCCCCCCTTTAACATACGATTTGATGATGAAAGTGTTGTTCAAGTATGGTAAAAGTAGCTTTAAAAAGCCTTTTTGACGTACGCAGAATCTTCATATGCATGCTTGTTAGTAGGTATTATGTAAGTAAAAAACGTCAGCACAAAAGAAAACAACAATGAAAATTAGTTATTTATCGTATCGAACTATGCTGGCACAGATCCATCACCAAAATACAATTTTAAATGAGTAAGCCAAAATCAAACGATCGTTAAAACGTAGGTACTTGAAAAAAGAAAGTTTCGATTCTGCAACTTATCCGTGGAGTAACAAGCAGCTGCGAATTTGCTTTTCAATCTAAATCTGTTTTTGGCTAAATTAGTGTAATTATTAAGAATCGGAAAATAATAAACCCGGAAAACAAAACATTTTGTTCAGTTTGCAACTGCCCATCATCCATGATATGCTTTTTTCATCAACTTAAGCTATGATTTTTCAACTGACGCCTGTCAGTACCGTTAACAACAACAACTGTTGGGAAAGCGTGTATAACGAATACAACTTCATCGGAAGTATTTCTTTTTAAATTATATTTGTTGCGGACGGCGAGATTGTAGTCGAACTATGTAGAATAATCTAGATGCTAGGTGGAGATAGATTACGTGATAGGTACTTATGTATGTAGACAAGAGAACCCTCCAGTTTAATCTCTATGTTAGACAGAGCTCTCTGTTAGACAGAGATAGAAAGACATTCCGGAATGTTCGATAGTCTTCTAGAACCTATTTTTAGTATCTTGGATGTGATTTTGGGTACTTCGAGAAGATATTCTGGAATGTTCTATAGTTTTCTGGTACCTTCGACGTCTTTCTAGGTACTTCCCGAAGTTTTTAGACTGGTCAAGTAGAGTTCTATTATTATATACTCGATCATTCAGGAACATTTATTAATATTATTCATCAGACTATTTTTTTGACCCTACAAGTCATCACTGTCGCGTAACGCAACGCCAAAAGGTCGTATCTTAACAGCATTTGAACCGGATAATACTATTTGTTTACTTCAGAATAGTTTCGAATTTATTTCCGACAAAACAATACACTTCTATAAAAGACAGTCTAATTGGCGATGCATTTTCTTATCGCAATGCTGAAATTTGATTTTGCATCCTTAGAACACTGATAGCGCCCAAGTGATAAAACCGATCGCGCCCGCCTCGATTTCTCATAAGGCAACAAAAAGAAAAGGAAGCTGGGACGGCGCAGCCTACCTCGGCCACTTTCGGGCGCGATGAAGGCGAGCAGAACAATGCTTGTTTGTGGGAGTGCGTGAGACAGAGCGTTATTGTATAAGACGCTACTATTAGCATTCCAGGTTGTTTCAATAAAATGTATGGAGAACTCGGAGTGCCTGACAATATGAGTGTAACAAATTAGTAATTGGTGGGAGTCGGATTTCTAAAATGGAAGCCGGTGGGAATCGGCTTATATGGACCCTTCGTCACTACTAGGTACCGCTACAAATCCAAAGGAAACCAGCGGCGATCGACGTCATTCACGCTCTTGTCTCTAAAAATTTTCAGTCTTATTTATAAAAACATGATTCCTTAAAACACCCTTCCAAAGCAGTTACAGTTGGTAATTCCCTGTACGAAAGTAGTAGTAAATAGTCTGTGACAGAAACGGCATTTGAGGAGCTTCTTAGAGTGTCTCTTCAAACGTAGAATTGTGAAGACTGACGAAGCATCAGAGGCCTAGTAATGCAGACATCCTGGCTAGAAAGTGGAGGTGACTCGGCCATACGTTCCGTAGATCAGACCAACATTCATCCAGATGAGCCTTTTGTGGCAATCTTCGGGAAGAAGAAGATTCAGATTCAGATTCAGATTTCTTTATTGCAATAATCATGTGTCATTACAGTTCTTATATGTAATTCAAAAGGTACATGACACCCTGTAAGGGCACTACAATATAACTTAACTAATTCCTTAATTGCTAGCTTATAGTTGTCTATTACTAGTATTCTTTAAATTATATAATAGGGGTTAAAGTATGAAATTGCCGTTTTATTGCAATAGGTTCTTTGAATTGACATAGAATCTTCATGGTTTGAGGTTTTCGAATGAAACTTTTTTCAAATGGTTTCTATGATGTTCTTTTTTTAAAAAATGTGAAAATTTTGAATATCGACTTTCAATTGTTTTTGTTATTCAATTTAGACAAGAAAGATGGATACTGCGAAAATTCGAGTGATTTTTGAATACGAGTTCTGACGCGGAACTAACGCGGCAGAAACAGCCCGCAATATCAATGCTGCGTTTGGAGAGGGGTCTACTAATGAACGCACCGTGCGATTTTGGTTTAAACGCTTTCGTGATGGAAATTTCGACTTAAAGAACGAGCCACGAGGAAGACCGCCCACACAGGTGAATAACGATGAATTAAGAGAGATAGTGGAAGCCGACCCTAGTCAAACTACCCAGGAATTAGCGGCATGGTTTAACGTTACCTTACCCACAATATTGACTCACTTGCGTCAAATCAATAAAATAAAAAAATACGAAAAATGGGTGCCTCATGATTTGACTGATCTGCAGAAAGAAACGCGTGTTGAAACTTGTGTTGCCTTGTTGAACCGGTACAGAAATGAAGGAATATTGGATCGAATTGTAACATGTGATGAAAAGTGGATTCTTTATGTTAACCGGAAAAGAAAAATGCAATGGCTGACCCCAGGTCAAATGCCACAACAGTGTCCTAAAGCAAAACTTACCAATAAAAAGGTAATGGTAACTGTTTGGTGGTCTCAGCATGGTGTTATTCACTATAGTTTTCTCCGATCTGGTCAAGCAATAACGGCAGATGTCTATTGTGCCGAACTCCGAACCATGTTGACAAAACTAGCAGTAAAACAGCACCGACTCATGAATCGATCTTCACCATTATTGCTCCACGACAACGCGAGACCTCACACAGCACGAGAAACCATTTTGACCCTTCAGGAACTGCAGTTAGAAACCATTCGTCATCCTCCGTATTCACCAGACCTTGCTCCAACGGACTACCATTTTTTTCGTGATTTGGACAATTATCTACGTAACAAGAAGTTTTCTTCCCAGGAGGCAGTACAAAATGCTTTCACACAGTTTGTGCAGTCTAGATCGTCGGAGTTCTATCGCAAAGGCATTAATGACCTTCTCATTAGATGGCAGCAATGTATAGATAATAATGGCAACTATTTTGATTAAATAAATTTGTTAAAAATTACACAATAGAATATATATATATATATATATATATATATATATATATATATATATATATATATATATATATATATTCTATTTTGGAGATGTTCTGGTAATGAGTGCAACCAACAATGTATAATTTATCATTTTGCAAATCAAATAATTGGTGACCATATTTTACTGACCGAGTGCTGTTGCTCATTTATTTATTCTGCTGACCAAAATGATTGTTGGCTGATCAATTAGTGTTTTAAATTGATTTTATTGCTGGTTGAATATTTATTTTTCTGATTTTTTATTACTTTTCTCTAGATATTTTACTGCTAGATTTATTTTCAACATAGTTAGATTATTGCAGTGGCAACATGTAGCGAAGTAGTTCAGCATTTAAGATAAGATAAGGTAAGATAATGTTTAGATAAGAAAACACACATTTAACAGGTCTTATCTCAATTGTTTTGCAATTACTGCTGTTAAATGTATTCTCCTTACTATGTATATGAGCATTGTGAGTACTTAAAAATACCACATAATTTAAAGTTAAGGTGATGGTATATATATTCTATTGTGTACTTTAACATTTATCATTGAAAAATTCTTGAAGAGAATAGTAACATAGAAAGAGGGGTCCAAAAACGCCTCGGCGCCGATCAGTTACTTTATAGGCAAAAACACTTGGGTTGCGATGGGAAGACCTGGAAGTTCCCGCGCAAGACCTCAGCAAGTGGAAATCAAGGCCCTATATTCCTGATGAGGGACAACAGGATATAAGTAAGTTAGTAAGTAAGTAACCTTCTTAACTGGCCCAGCTGTTACGGTTTGACATTTTCCTGTAACACGTCGGGCAGTCCGCAAACTTTGCTCTTAAAACATAAGGGATCCCCGCCGACATGCCGGGAAACGGAGCTGAAAACAATGTGTCGTGGATTAAATACACCCCGTCCGAGGCTAATGCAATATTTATAAGATCTCAAGCGGGAGTCTTCGTGGAACATTCACTCGCTACACAAACACGCGAAAAACTCGTCTATACTTGAGTAACTCGGGATAGAGTGCGGATTCAATGATGGGCTCGATGGTCTAGCGGTTAATACGCTTGACAACCTAAACAGAAGTTAGCGGTTCGATTCCCTTAGGAAGCCGCCGTGTCCTGTAGGAATGTCAGCCGTACTTGATTTGTATAACTGGCCTCAGCCTGCGAGTATTTCCATGTTTGTGACGTTGCCTGGTTATCATAGCACAGGGCACATTTCACACAGCACAGCACAGTTTGGGATCAGGACAAGTGATTCCGCTGGGTGGAAGTTATTTATTCTTTATTTATTTATTGTACAGTAGCGATACCTCTAGGTGTAATTGGCCGGCACAGGCCGCTACATTCTTTTGTCAGGAATATCAGTCAAGAGTGAGCCAGCGATATAGTAGGTCTAATGGGTACTTGAAAAAAATATTCAATCAATACCAAAACTCATCACATCTGTCTAATTTCTCTAAATAGCTCTATTCAAAAAATACTTTTGGTATATTTCATTTTTTCACTTTCATCGGCGGCTCGCTCTTGACAGATTTTCCTAACAAAATAATGTAGGTAGCGATCCTTCTCCGGCAAAACAGTAGTGCCGTCTAATTGGACGCCTCTATGTTTTAGGTGTAAAGCTGCAATAACGCTTACTTCTGTTTTAATAAAACACTGTTACTGTTAACGCTAACTGTGAAGGAAAACATCGTGAGGAAATCTGCAAATTGGTTAGCTCTGCACGTATTGACTTGTCTTTCCTGTGGGCTAGGCCGACTAAGCTGTCAGGATGGTATAGGTGCTGGGCAAGCCTACTCCATCTAAAATACCATGTCCCACGCACTGCAGCGTACGAGTGGTCCTTTCTAGGGTGAGTGAAGGTGCCACCACTGGACGCTATATAAAACATATCATTACGTAAATACAAAGGCCTAAGTCACTATTAAGACCTACCTTAGTGCTTGTACTATTAAGTTGTTGTTCTAAGCGAAACAGTATCTTGACAGCGCATTCAACATATATCTCGTTTTATTAACACGTCGTATCACAATCCGATAGTAAGAATATACTGTATACCTTAGATAAAGTATTGCTTTGATGACTATCATGCTCTGACAAAGAGTGAAACTCAAACTACGGGCAATATCTATAGTTTTAGTACCGCCTTAGCTGCCATTGCTAGTTTGAAATCCCAAGTTAAAACGAATCGACACAATTTTATTGCCATTTTTTTTTTGGAGACAATGTGTCTAGGTTCTAGATCTGATAACGTCTTACTAGCTAACTAGCGCTAAAAATGACCCCACATTCAATTGTGGGACGGCGGGCGGGGCTTGTCAATTGTGTTACCAATAGGAGCGACTTCAATATTACCTAGATATTTCGACGGTCAATGAAGTCAATAGTTTGACTTTTTTGTATAAAACCAACCATAAGTTACGCTGTCACGCACGGCGCACGGAATGAACCAATCATAGAGTGATTTACTCTACAGCACATCTTGCGCTCATTTCACTGGTAAAGACTAACCGAGAGGAAGGGGGCCGTTTTGAGAGTTAATTTTGTGGAAAGAAATGCTTCTATGGCTTTTTTATTCGTAAGTTCTACCTCTTAAATTAACTACCTTCTAGGATACTATTACTATAAGAAATTATATTTATGCGTTGATGTAGTATGTGCATCATAAGTTCACAATTTAGTTCCTGTTACAGTCTTAGTTTGTTTTATTTAATATACCTCATATATAGTGATTAAATACCTCATAAATAGTGATTAAGTACACTAAATAAAATGAGTTATTATTACGGTTCTTAGTTGCAGTACAACTACGCGCACGCTTTTCATAAACTTTTCTGAATTGATTGTTTGAACTCGTACTGTTTCAACTCCGCACCTCTCTTGGCTCTGTGGTGTTCAATAACTCCATTGTTATTATGACTCCAACAAGGAGCTGGCAACGCCTTGCCCCACAACAAACATTCTTGGCAACTATACAAAAAAAAAACAAACCAATAGAGCTCAGCATTTTTGCATACAGACATAACTGCCGTGTCATCGAGTGAGTCTGCACCGCCACGGATCAGGACGCAAGTCGGGCGACCTCTGACCCGCTACCGGCTACCTATTCAGCTCCAATCTAAAATTTGGCTCCCCACTCTTGGCGCTGGTACAAGTGGAACAATAACAAACGGGTCTCCTATAAAGCAGGGCCGTCAATTCCAACTCCAAGACGGTTTTTCACGGGTCTAGACGTATAATGGAGCCTATTGTATTACATTTCATAGCGTCTGCGGGTGAAATATGCTGCGGGCCTGGGATAGCATATTATCTGAATGGCCTGGCGCAGCAGCTTAGTTTAAAATATGAAAGTAAGTAAGGAAGTTTGCTCTGAAACGTTTTTAAAAGGCCGCCAGCCGCGCGCCGCCAGTTTATCGTGGAGGGTTGCGAAGTGTGTGAAGCTCTTTTATGTACTTACTTAAAGGCTATATCTACGTAATTACATACAAACGTAGGTGCTACTTTTGTGCACCTTGTTCACGTCAAGTTTTCCTCGCTCTTTTGCACTGAAATCCCTCCTGGGATATTATTATCCTGGCACTACAAATCCTTGGAAGAGCGTTGCGCTCTCAGTTTTGTAGAAATATAAAGTTCTTGCCATAACGAGTCGTAGGCACTATATTTTTATGACAGTTTTTTTTAAATTGTTATATACGGTGTAAAAAAGTCCCCATATATATCCGAAAATGGGGGTTGTTCGCATTGACGAACATTGACGTATAGTTAATTTTCTTCGGTACGAACAACTATTACTAGGAAAACTTCTATTTTTCATTAAACTACAACTATACTCTGTGTCGCGTACACTCGCGATTAAGCGTCGTTACGTTGGTACGTATGACATTTAGTTTTTGTATTGTGGCAACACTGCTTGGCGCCATAATAGTTTTTTGACAGTTTAATCTTTTTCCGGGCAGACGTTGAGTTAGCATGTGGTGCAGAGAACCGCATGCAAAGTAATAGCAGAACAAGGCAAAGTTATGGTGGATCGAGAAGCAGGGCTTCATGCATAGACTGGATTACTGAGTGAGTGTTTTTTTGCTTTCTTATCTATAACCTAATTTCACATGCTTGATCTTGTGACGGTTGGAAAGACAGACAATACTTCATAGCACGTGTGAGCGGGTTTCTTCTGAGCCTGTACTCATCACGTAGACATTGTGAGATGGCATACTCCAATGTCTAGTTAGAATCCAGATACTTGGTAAATTATAGCACGGTATAGGCTGGTCCTGTGGAGCTGGTATACTCCAGGATCTGATAAGTGTCACACGGTAGGACTGGGTTGGCCTGTAGGGGAGCAGGGAGGGCCACCATAGGAACCACTAGGTTCCGCCTGATACCAAGTAACTGGTAAGCTTGTAAGAGATAAGCAAAGGGGAGTGGACCTGTAATTAGTAGAACAGACCCTCCGTCAAGTAAAAAGTAAAGTAATAATCTCTGTCGGTCTCTCTAGTCGTGGCAAGTGAAAGTATATATAGTTATTACTAATGATACTCAGATCCTATATTTGTCATCTTAACTATTCTGGTTGAATCTAGGCCTTTTGATATTGGCAACCTTAAACTCGATGACAAAATGGTGGAGGAGCTGGGATCTGAGAGAGAGAACAGTTGGCAATACTGACGAAGCAGTGTGTTGAACGGATGATAGCACCGAGGACAGAGTTTATGAAGTGTTGTATGTACCTATTTCTCTGTATTCCCTGAGGATAGATTTCCAGTCCCGACAGAGTCTGGCAACAATGTCTTACTTTGAACATTAGGAGGTCAGGTACACATGGACAGAGTATAGCAAACAGTAATGCTTCTCTGAGTAATAGCAGGGCAGCGTCCCAAGAGATGAGACTGGAAAGCAGCGCCTTTCTCAACATAGCGTGAGTCTGACCTCATTGATGGAGATTGCCGAGTTATCGTCCTTCTCTAAACTAGTGGAAATCACCTCATGAAGCGATCTTAATCTCTGAAATAAAGCTAAAACTCGGTTTGCTGTCATCTGATGAAATCTCTGAAAGAATTTTCATAACACTTCTATAAATTATACAAATTAAAGAACTTAAATGTGTGTCGTTTTATTTTAGTCTGTAAGTACTCTGATTTTTTATTTTTTTTGTGGTTTAGTTTATTTGTTTCAAAGTGCGTAATGTGAACGTGCCGTAATTGGTAGTTTGTAGAATATCTGTATCAATTAAGAAGAAAAAAAAATATCCATTGCGACTTCCGTCTGTGGTTTTAGAGATGGGGTACATTGTACGATGTTTAAATCGAGTGTCGATCGAAACGTGAAAAGGTATTCGATTCTACGATTAGCACGAATCGAACGAATGAAAGTTTGCAATCGATTTGACAATTTGCAAAATTGCGCCGATGCCTGTAACTTGCCCATTGGCTCGGTTGAGAGAACACTGGCACGGTTAGCCAGAGGTCGCGGGTTCAGGTCCCGGCATCGGTGGAATTTTTTAGCATCTAAATAGTTTCTTAATTTGCAGTCGTCGGCGGATTAGCCTATACATTTTTTTTTTTTACCCTTCTGCAAATTCACCTGTTACATAATGTAAAGGGCGTGTTTGTAACGCTTGATGTGTTTTCGACTGCATCTGCCTATTTATTAAAATGTTTCAAATTGTATTTTTTTTTATTACCTACTCAAAATAAGAACTATTTTGCCTTTTTTTTATTCAACCATGTGTAACAACCAGTGATTGTGGATCACCGCCGACCCTGGTACTACCCTCGTTGTGTGGCTGAGTGGAGTGCACACATACGGGCTAGATATTTTGATATTGTATTCATTATAGAATAATAAAAACTGAATTTGCACGGATATTTACTCGTTTAATTTTTCATTATAGAAACTAATATTAATGTCGATAGACATTTTCCTAATACTTGAGTGATATCTAAGTCCTAGGTGAGAGTGGGAGACTTACGGAATCACTCGAATCGATAAACCGGTATCGATTATATTAAATCGTTTGACACCACTAGTCTTTGGTTGCCGCTACTATGTCTATGGTTCTGTTCTGTCTTGTCTGTCCTTTTTTTTCCATTTAGCGTCGCTATTTGCAGTTTTGTTTGCCGGTTTCAAAATCGTGAGATTGTGGAAAATACTTAGGAGTACTGTGAACTGGGTAGACCAGGATATCTGAAAGGCTTCAGTTAGTGAACATATAGTTTCAGGCAAATTGTCTGTACATACTGGTATGTAAAAGTAACTTTTCCTACAATAGCGTTTGCCGCCACTTGTAGGTACCTAGGAAATTTGGTAACTTTCACGATTTCTTTTCAGTGTACTTCACAAGATAAAACAGTATATTTGTTGCAAAACCCCGAACTAGGTTGGTGAGTAAAGTTCGGGGCGACTCGACCTGTACCAACCAAGAAGGGTTCATTCATTTCTGAAGAGATTTTTTCATCCTAACTTCTGCGCACAGGCAAGTATAAAATAAAAACTTACTCGTAATGGTTTTTAGTCAGTACATGTTTGTACTGTCTTACAATACAATTTAAAGAATTTTGTTTACTAAGCGAGTTGTGTTATGTGCCTTGCAGATTCACAACCACAGTGGAATCGTTTTTGATTTCTGTTCATTGGACAAGATTACTAGGTAACAAACAAGATGGAGGAGGCTTTTCTCTTACGTATCAAGTTGGCTAGGGATCATCTTTCCGAATTGGTCAACCAGTGCTCAACAGGATTAGATCCTTCAGAACTAATAAGAGTTAAAACATCACTTAAAATTAGAACCGAACACCTAAATAAAGAAATACACAACTATATTAGCCAGTCTTCCAATATACAACAAAATCTAGTTGCAGAATGCACGCAGCTGGAGCTTAATGCAAGGGAAGCCGTAGGAAACCTTCAGGCAATTTCTTACAAAAACGGTAGGGACCTAAAATCTTCCTTGAAGCTACCTAAGCTGGAACTTCCCACCTTTAATGGAGATATTCTCAAGTTCCATAGTTTCTGGGACCGGTACCAGAACAGTGTGGACAACAAAGACATTGAGCCAGCAGACAAGATGTCCTATCTGGTTGCTCTGTTACGAGGATCGGCAAAGGCGTGTGTCCAAGGATTGGAGGTGACGAGTGACAACTACCCAATCGCAGTGGACATGCTTAGGAAAAGATTTGGCAACAAAGAAGCATTGTTAGATGCCCATTACAACGCTATTCATAAACTTCAAAAGGCAGCATCTAATCGAGAATGCAGACAAACTTACGACACCATCGAGATGCACCTGCGCGTTCTGCAATCCTTGGGCGAGGATACGAATCAGAACCACCTGCGGGTGATCATTCTATCTAAATTTCCTGACCAGATAATATATGAATTGAAATTGATGCTTGGTGACGTGCAAGACGTAGCTAGCATTAGAGCAGGCATTAACAAGGTTATCCTGGCGACAGAAACAAAGAAAGATAGCAGTGATCCGGGACCAAGTATGTCAACAGAGGTGTTACATGTGCAAACTAAACCTTTACATCAGTCTAACAGAAAATTCCAAGCAGATAGGAAATTCCAAGCCAGATCCAAGGACAGGAAACGAAGGGCCACAGAAGTGACGCACAAGACCGAAAAGAGAAGGCGTCTAAATTGCACCTTTTGTAACGGCAGCCATTACAATGACATGTGTGAAGTATATGGTACTATCAATGCTAGACGGGAGAGGTTAAATGGTAAATGTTTCAAATGCTTTATGACAGGACATGTCGCTACGCAATGCCGTAAAGGAAGAAAATGCTACCACTGTGGCGATTCGCATAACAGAGCCTTATGCCCTAAGAAATTTTCGCCAAGTAAGCCTTACTCTAAATCCGACTATAGTGATGGGAAAACAGTTTGTCATGTCGCTAAAAATAATCATTCATATTTGCAGACGGCGATTGTACAAATAAAGAACAATAATAAGAATGTAGCATGCAGGCTTCTCCTTGACTGCGGCAGCCAGAGGAGTTACCTGACATCTAGGATGGCGAAGAAACTTGGTATTTCGGCTGACAGAAACGACCTACTCGTTGTCTTTACTTTTGGATCAGTTAAAGCCAAAGAGATCTCCAGTCCAGCAACGGAAATAGTCATTGTGACGAAGCGCGGCATTCAGAGGAAGATCAGAGTAAATATTGTGCCTCATATCACAGAGAGGATTCCTGTACCCAAGTTATGCACACCTGATGTGGTTGACATCCTGGCTGACGATGGCGCGCAAGGAGAAACCGTTGATCTATTGATCGGAAATGAGTTGTATTTTTCATTTCTGAGTAACCATCAGTACACCAAGATCCATGACCATTTATACCTGATTAATTCCGACTTTGGATGGATTGTTTCAGGAAATTCGACAGCAGAAGAAGACTATAATGCATTGTCTATAATAACATTCTGTGAATGTCATACACAAGATTGCCCATACTTTGCTGAACCAGACCTTCCTCTGCGAAATATGGATCTAAAGTTTCTCTGGGCCATGGAAAGCATAGGCATAACAGACTCTGTGAAGACAACTCGCGAGGAAGAGGCAATTAATCAATTTAACAGTGATATCCAATATGAAGAACAACGTTATCAGGTAAAATGGCCATGGATAGAATACCCTCCGCATTTACCAACAAATTATGGATTGGCCTACGGCAGATTGAAATCCTTGCTACAGAGATCTGACAAGAATATGTTAAAGGAGTATGAGGAAATACTGAAAGAGCAGTTAGCATCAAACATTATAGAAATTGTAGAGCCTGAGCCAGAAGTCATTCAGCAGACTATTCCTCCCATTCATTATCTACCTCATCACATAGTCAAGCAAGAAGGCAAGAGAGGTCGGATTGTGTATGATGCGTCAGCTAAGTTGAAGGATGAAAAATGTTTGAATGAGTGCCTGTACAGAGGTCCATTGATGCTTGGCGACTTAACGGCACTTTTAATAGCGTTTCGAACCAATAAAGTAGCTATTACAGCAGATGTGGAAAAGGCTTTCTTACAGCTAAGTCTACAAAAGGAAGACAGAGATGTAACTCGATTTCTATGGCTGAAAGATTTTAATAAACCACTCTGCAATGAGAACTTATTGCATTTACGGTTTTGCAGAGTTCCTTTCGGTGTTATCTCAAGCCCCTTTTTGCTAACGGCGACACTACGTTATCACATGGCGCAAACAAAAGAGGAGCTACTGACAAAAGTAGCTGACAAATGTTATGTAGATAACTTGGTAACTGGAGCCGAATCAAGTTCAGACGCTGTCAAGTTGTACAATGAGTCAAGACAGGTATTTGAACATCTCTCCATGAATTTAAGAGAATGGAATTCTAACAATGAAGAGTTTTTGAAGTTGATACCAGCCGAGCATCGGACGAAGGAAACCACACAAACAAAAGTACTAGGTCTAATATGGAATGTGAAACAAGACACATTGTCCTTGAAGATAAAGCACAGCCTGTTTCAAGAAGAAGACATTAAGGATACTAGGAGTAAAAGAGCTATACTCAGTAAAGTAGCATCAGTATATGACCCGTGTGGATTCGTGTCTCCATTGGTTCTGCCAGCCAAAACATTACTACAAGAGATTTGCGATCATAAATTGAAGTGGGACACTGATCTTCCAGAAGATATAAAGGCTAAATGGGCTAAAGTCGCACAAAACCTAAAAGCAGTTACACAAGTCGAGATACCACGTTTCGTCGGTCTGTCCATTGCAGATGGGACTATTAAATATGATTTGCACTGTTTCACAGATGCGTCAAAGGATGCCTACGCTGCAGTCATTTATCTGAGAACTTACAGCGCGGACCAAACTGTAGTCTCGTTTATAATGTCGAAATCAAGAGTCACATCCTCAGAAGACAAGAAAAAACTTAATATGCCTAGGTTAGAGCTGTTAGGCTGCCTCATTGGAAATAGGTTGATAACCTACATAACAAATGTAATAGGGATAACAATCGCAGATAAATACCTTTGGACAGACAGCCTTATAGTGATAAATTGGAGAAAAACAAACAAATTATTACCTCCCTTTGTAGCACGACGCATTAATGAAATTAAGCAGAACAAAGACGTAGAAATGTGCTACATCAAAACACAAGAAAACCCTGCCGATATAGCTACGAGACCAGATTCGTGGCATCTCAGGAAAGAATTATGGTTCTCAGGACCGAAATTCCTCTTGAAAAATAAGGAGTTTTGGCCTGTTAGCAGGCGACTAAACGAGCATGGAACAATTTGCATGGCCGGGGAAGGTCTGCACCATGAAGGCACAGATTTGAATACAGATCAGGAAGTCGGTACTACAAGTGTCGATGATACTCCTTTCATAGAAGAAAGAGAACTACACCAGAAAAATCCTACAGTGGACTCCATTACATCAGATGTTGCTAACATGGATGTAGATGACAGTAATGATAAGTCGAAAAATATAAAGGAATTAAAGCAACTACAGATAAATTACTTTCCAGAAGAATCTACTGGTAAGGAAACCCATTTATCGAGAAACCTCGGATTATACGTAGACGTGGATGGACTTCTTAGATGCCGAGGACGTATGGCCAACACTAATTGGACTTACGACATGAAACACCCGATCCTGATTCCTACATGTTCTGAATACACAAGCAAGTTAATACAGGATGTACACAAAGATAATTACCATGTGGGTGTTTCACACACGTTAAGCATCATAAGACACAACTTCTGGATACCTAGAGGAAGAGCCCAAGTACAAAAGATATTAAGAAAATGTCCCCAATGCATCAAGCATGGCGGTGGGCCTTATAAGTTGCCTCCTACATCAGATTTACCCACCGAGAGGGTCAACTACAGCGCCCCGTTTACATACACGGGAGTTGACTACTTCGGCCCAGTTTACGTCAGCACCGACAATGGAAAAGAGAAAAGGTGGATCTGCTTGTATACATGCCTAGCCATTAGAGCAATTCACATGGAAATCGTGAATGACATGACAGCCGACGAGTGTCTCCTGGCACTTAGAAGATTTGTATCTTCTAGAGGAATCCCGAGCATGATTGTGTCAGACAATGCACTACAATTTAAGCTGACATCTGAAGTTTTGTCCGATTCATACTGCCTTCAGAACAAGATTAAGTGGAGATTCATACCTCAGCTCGCACCGTGGCATGGTGGGTTCTACGAGCGCATGGTTGGTCTCGTTAAGCACTGTATGAAGAGAACCTTAGAAAAACTGATGTTAATGGATTCACAACTATTAACTGTAATAAAGGAAATTGAAATGGTAGTGAACACAAGACCATTGACCTGCGTGGGCTCAGATGTTGAACATATACTGAAACCACAAGACTTCCTCACACTAGGCAAATGTGTACGGCTAGAGATTTCTGAGGAGGCAGTGTGCACCGACAGCACAGCGACGAAACAGAACTTAGTAGACAGTTGGAAGCGAGGACAGAAGATGATGAACGAGTTCAGACGCATGTTCATCGAGCGATATCTACTTAGCCTGCGTGAGAGATACAAACATTCTCCAAAACAGCCTCGCACTACTTCTGACAAATGTCCACACATTGGACAACTGGTACAAATTAAAAGTGACAGTAAAAACAGAGAGAATTGGAAAGTAGGAAAGGTGTCATCGCTTGTACCAAGTGCAGATGGAGAGTACAGAGTTGCGAGAGTGAGAGTTGGCAACTCTGAGTTTACTCGCTCAATTGGCCACTTGTATCCCCTGGAAGTGGCAGAGTATGACGGTCCTCGATCTAGACAGAGTAGCACTAGTAGAGATTCTGGCGGAATTCACATTCTCGAAGAGAATCCTGTATCATATCAAAATGTAGAAGTCTTCCAGCAGCCTAGCACAAGGGAAAACAGTCCTAACCCTGACGACAGGCCTATAGTAGAAATATTGGATGTTGCAGACATTAATCACCCTGTGAATAGTGACAGTGTACCTACTAGTAGTGGGCTAGATGCTGTGCCCCTAGAAGATCCTAAAGGTGTGACACAACCTGGTGGAGAAATAGAGGAAAGGAAAGAAGTAGAGAATGAAGTTGATCCAAGCACGACCATCGAAGATAGCCATGGCCGAATAAGAAGGAGTGCCGCCATGAAAGCTAGAGAGAAAATAGCTGAATGGACGCGCCAACTATCAGTTATCCTGTCTGAAAGCTTCTCGTCATCCGTCGGGAGTGTCGCGTACACTCGCGATTAAGCGTCGTTACGTTGGTACGTATGACATTTAGTTTTTGTATTGTGGCAACACTGCTTGGCGCCATAATAGTTTTTTGACAGTTTAATCTTTTTCCGGGCAGACGTTGAGTTAGCATGTGGTGCAGAGAACCGCATGCAAAGTAATAGCAGAACAAGGCAAAGTTATGGTGGATCGAGAAGCAGGGCTTCATGCATAGACTGGATTACTGAGTGAGTGTTTTTTTGCTTTCTTATCTATAACCTAATTTCACATGCTTGATCTTGTGACGGTTGGAAAGACAGACAATACTTCATAGCACGTGTGAGCGGGTTTCTTCTGAGCCTGTACTCATCACGTAGACATTGTGAGATGGCATACTCCAATGTCTAGTTAGAATCCAGATACTTGGTAAATTATAGCACGGTATAGGCTGGTCCTGTTGAGATGGTAACTCCGGAACCAGTACCTATACCGCAGATCCTGTGGAGCTGGTATACTCCAGGATCTGATAAGTGTCACACGGTAGGACTGGGTTGGCCTGTAGGGGAGCAGGGAGGGCCACCATAGGAACCACTAGGTTCCGCCTGATACCAAGTAACTGGTAAGCTTGTAAGAGATAAGCAAAGGGGAGTGGACCTGTAATTAGTAGAACAGACCCTCCGTCAAGTAAAAAGTAAAGTAATAATCTCTGTCGGTCTCTCTAGTCGTGGCAAGTGAAAGTATATATAGTTATTACTAATGATACTCAGATCCTATATTTGTCATCTTAACTATTCTGGTTGAATCTAGGCCTTTTGATATTGGCAACCTTAAACTCGATGACACTCTGAATATACCACTGTTGGCCACTGTTGGATCTAGTCGTTTTCTTCTAAATGCCATCGCCCTCCTTAACTACAAGATGGAACAAAACTAAAACTAGGAATTTGAATTTTTTTTATAGAAATTGTTTAATTATCGATTCAAAGGAAACGGTTCTCAGTTTTTGCGTTATTACAATAAAACTTTGTATATAACGTAAAGCGCACGGAGAAAAATTGCTGCTGTCGAGGAAAAAAAATCTCACGACAACTATAATTATGAATGCGAATGTTTGAATGGATGGATATTTCTTACTCAATCATGCCAGACCGTCAAAACGGATCTAGATGAAATTTAGCACAGAGATAGATTGTAGTCTGGAATCACATTGGCTACTTTTTATCTTGGACAAATTCTACGCGAACGAAGTCGCGGGTGGTATTGCATACATCTATAGTATTTTCATTTGACAGCCGTGCCGGCTGTTTGTTCGGATCCAGTGATCTTTGAACATAATTGACCACATGCGGACCATCTCGGCTGTCCCAAAAATGAACACAGTAAGGGACATTTTTTTCAAAACCGAGATATTTCCACTATCGGTTTCTGGAACCAACTAGTAACCAATGCGGTATTTCTCAGTTTTGAAAAAAAAAAAATGTCCCTTACTGTGTTTATTTTTGGGACAGCCGATCTGTTAAAAAGCATTTGGTCAATGATGTGTTTTTTCTCCATCTACATTCTCAATAATTGGAAGCTTAGAACTCTATGTTCCTCTCAAACATTTTCCTCCATGGTTCGCACATCGAGTTATGTATGTGTCAATGTCAATGTTTCTGGTCTGTGACAAATTGTTCACGAAAACACCTCTATTTTTCTTTTCCCTTTTTACACCTTCGGGCGATGGCGGCCGGCCTCAGCAAGGTTTTTCTCTCCTTTTTTGTTTTTGTAACGGATTTGCTTTTTTCATAAACCTCTAGAGATCTCGGGGAAAAATACGAGGTTCTCTATGAGCCGTGTGTCGGCCGATATCATACATCAGCACTTGGGAGTTGGTAAAGCTCGTTTCGATTTTCAAGTCGGCGCGGCACACTCAAGGCATGGCAATTTGTTCGAAAGACAAACAAAAACGACAGGAAAAGATGGCGCCTCTATTTCTTATTTATAATTTTTACGTCATCACATGAAGGTTTCATACTTTCATGTTTAATCTTGATTACTGTTGGTTTTATTTAATTGAATTTACAAAAATTAATCTCAAATCGATTACTAAATAATCGAGTTTAACAATTGTGATTGCAACGCCATCTTGATTCGTTTTGTTGTTGAGTCTGTTCAGTGCTAGGAGTCAGTCGATATGGCTTCCCAGTGATGTAAAGAATAAATAATATTCTGATTCATATAAAACTATCTCAGTGGTTTCTATTCTGCTCATAACCTGAATTTCCTATAGGTTATGGGCCCAGTGTACGCGGCTTAATGGTATAATATGGACTGAACACAATATAAATAAAAATTGAAATCTGACCGTTACTTTACAAAAATGGATAGTCTAAAAAGCAAACGAAATATCAAACCATTCGACGGAGAAAAGTACAGTGTCTGGAAGTTTCGAATTCGTGCGTTGTTATGTGAAATGGATGTGATAAAAGTGATAGACGACGACCCGATAATACGAGGCAATGAGTGGGAAAAACAAAACCGAATTGCTAAAAGCGTCATTGTGGAGTATTTGTCGGATTCCTACCTCGGTTTTGCGAGCGAAGATAGCACGGCGAAGGAAATTTTGAAAAGTTTAGATGCACTGTACGAGCGAAAAAGCATTGCTACTCAACTGGCTTTGCGGAAAAAGTTATTATCGCTAAAACTCCAAGGCGATGTACCTGTCATAAAACATTTCTCTGTTTTTGACGATCTCATCACGGAATTACTCGCCGCGGGAGCTAAATTGGAAGAGACCGATAAGGTGGCCCATTTGTTCCTCACACTACCCTCAAGTTACGACGGTGTAGTGACCGCGATTGAGACATTGACAGAGGACAGCTTGACATTGGCGTTCGTAAAGACTAGATTGTTAGACCATGAAGTGAAATTAAAAAATGAATCGACGGACACAAGTGTTAAAATACTACAAGTTGAAAAGAGACCCGTTACATCAAGAAAACGTAAATTTGAGGACACACACTCAACAAATACCAACTATCAAAGGGACAATCGAGCTAAAAAGACAAAATTCATGAAGTGTTATCATTGTGGACGTAAAGGGCATATGAAAAAAGACTGTTTTTATTTAAAAAAAATGATGAACCAGCAAAAATCTACGGAAAGAACAAGGACAGTTCAGGCAGTTGAGATGAGCCAACCATCTACATCGACAAACTATTCCGGATTTGCGTTTATGACAGGAGAATATCATGAAAATGCACAAGGAGACAAAATAACCTTTTTGTTGGATTCTGGCGCATCCGACCACATCATAAACAGAGAAGACCTTTTCATGAGTTTTACTGACCTACAAACACCACTTAAAATTTCGGTTGCTAAAAATTCTGAATTTATTTCAGCTACCAAAAGGGGAACCGTGCATGTTACTAGTGACATGGGCTTTCAAGGAGTTTTAGAGGACGTGCTCTTCTGCCGTGAGGTTCCATACAATTTGTTGTCAGTATCAAAGATGCAGCGGGCCGGACTGACAATAATTTTCGACAAGCACGGAGCCCAAATACTCAAAGATGGTAAAGTAATAATGAGAGGTAGGTCAACAAATAATTTAATTGCCGTAGATTTCGTAGCATGTGCGAACGTGAGTCACCCTGTTTCCCAAGCATGCAATAATGACAAAAATAATTACAAATTGTGGCATCAACGTTTAGGCCATATTAGTAAAACAAAATTTTTCGAACTAAAGAATAATAGTATGGTTGATGACACAAATGAAATTGATGCAATAATACCAAATGACGATTTGTGCGAAGCGTGTATAAGCGGGAAACAGAGTCGACTACCGTTTAATCATGCCAAAGATAAAAGTCATATTAAGCGACCGTTAATCGTTGTCCATTCTGACGTCTGTGGACCTATCACTCCCTCAACTGTTGATAACAAAAACTATTTCGTGTTATTTGTTGATCAATATACCCATTACTGTGTTACCTATTTGATAACCTACAAATCCGATGTGTTCGCAGCATTCAAAGACTTTGTTGCAAAAAGTGAAGCAAAATTCAACACAAAACTGGTTAATTTGTATTGCGATAACGGTGGTGAGTACTTATCTACCGAAATGAAAAGTTCATCATCATCATCATTCAGCCACAAGAAGTCCACTGCTGGACATAGGCCTCCTCCATGGATTTCCAAAAAGACCGGTTGGAAGCGGCCTGCATCCAGCGTCTTCCTGCCACTTGAATGACGTCATCTGTCCATCTTGTGGCTGGTCGTCCCACGCTGCGCTTGCCGATATGTGGTCTCCATTCGAGAACTTTTCGGCCCCATCGGCCATCAGTTCTGCGTGCTATGTGCCCCGCCCACTGCCACTTCAACTTACTAATCCGCTGGGCTATGTCGACGACTTTCGTTCGTCTACGGATCTCATCATTTCTGATTCGATCTCGCAGAGAAATTCCGAGCATAGCCCTTTCCATAGCTCGTTGCGTGACCTTGAGCCTTCTTATGAGGCCCATAGTGAGAGACCACGTTTCAGTGCCATAAGTCATCACTGGTAACACACACTGGTTGTATAACTTTGTCTTGAGCGATTGAGGTATATTAGACGAAAAGACTTTTCTAAGTTTCCCGAAATCTGCCCAGCCGAGTTGGATTCGACGATTGACCTCTTTCACGAAGTTGGACCGGCCTAGTTGGATTGTTTGTCCTAAGTAGACGTATTCGTGTACAACTTCGAGAGTCGTGTTCCCCAATGTTATTGGGGTGGGCACAACACGAGCGTTCGACATGACCTTCGTTTTGTCCATGTTCATTTTAAGGCCCACACGTTGGGAAACTCGACTGAGGTCGTCGAGCATTATGCCGAGGTCTTCCATCGTTTCTGCCATGACTACTATATCGTCGGCAAATCGAAGGTGCGTAATGTACTCGCCATTGATATTGATGCCGCGTCCCTGCCATTCCAGAAGCTTGAAGGCATCTTCCAGTGCGTTCGTGAACAGTTTCGGAGAGATAACGTCTCCCTGTCTCACGCCTCTTCTCAATGGAATTGCCTCCGAATTCTGCTCCTGTACTCGGACCGACATGGTGGCGCTGTTGTACAAGCACTTCAGCACCTCGATATACCGGTAGTCAATACGGCAACGCTGGAGAGACTCGAGCACTGCCCATGTCTCGATCGAATCGAAGGCTTTCTCATAGTCCACAAACGCTAAGCAGAATGGCAAATTATACTCCTCAGTCTTCTGTATAATTTGCCGCAGCGTGTGGATGTGGTCTATGGTACTAAAGCCCTTTCGGAAACCGGCTTGTTCGGGAGGCTGGAAGTCATCAAACCTGCGTTCGAGACGATTCGTGAGGACCCTCGAAAACAGCTTATAAACATGGCTCAGAAGCGAGATGGGTCGGTAGTTCTTCAATAGAGAGTTATCCCCTTTCTTGAAGAACAGCGTCACCACGCTTCTGTTCCATGCTTCTGGCGTTTTTCCTTCGAGCACGACGGAATTGAAGAGCTTCTGAAGGACTTTAAGTACTGGTGTTCCACCCGCTTTCAGGAGCTCTGATGTGATTCCGTCCTCTCCTGGTGCCTTGTTATTCTTGAGCTGTTTCAGGGCCATCCTAATCTCGTACAGGCTGATGTCCGGGATGTCTTCGGTATAATGTCGGGTCAGTTTGGCTCTCGGATCTTTGTTCAAACTGCTAACAGGTTTTGCGACTGAGGTGTATAGCTGTCCGTAGAAACTCTCAATGAAAAGTTATTGTGTTGAAAAAGGAATCACTTATCATTTAACAGTTCCGCGAACTCCGCAGTTAAATGGTGTTTCTGAACGAATGGTGCGCACTATAACTGAAAAAGCTCGTTCAATGATAAACGGTGCAAAACTGGACAAACGTTTCTGGGGTGAAGCAGTATTAACTGCTGTGTATTTGATAAATATAACACCAACTAAAGCTCTCAAACTTTCACAAACACCATTTGAAATGTGGCACAGTAAAAAACCCCAAATAAAATATCTGAAGGTTTTTGGCTCAACGGTTTACGTTCATATTAAAACAAATAAAGCCAAGTTTGATGATAAGTCATGGAAAGCTATACTTGTGGGATATGAACCAAACGGTTATAAAGTTTGGAACCCAGAATGCGAAAAAATTGTCATAGTCAGAGATGTTATCGTGGATGAGACAAATTTTTTGCAGTCCAGGCCTGTGCCTGAAGAGAATACTGAAAATTCTCGTGGCAAAACTGATAATGCTGACATGCCTAAATCAGTGCCATCAACGTTTCGAAACTCTGACGGTTCTAAATCAGATATTGCGAAATCTGATGAACATATTTGTCCTAGTAAAATTCGCAAAATTAACCATGACACAAGTGAATCCGACGTAACAATTGAGGTAAATGCTGATGAGAATTCTAACCGGATACAAGACACAGAAAATACGAATAATGATACTGAACTGAGAAGGAGTGATAGGCTCAAAGGTCGACCCCATAAATCTTATAAAGAATATGACGATGATTATTTAATGTGCGCTCAATCTCTTTTATGCCAAGTACCTAATTCATACGATGAGATAAAAACGCGAAGTGACAGAGCTCGGTGGGAAAGCGCAGTAAGGGATGAATTAAATTCTCTATCTACAAATAAAACATGGACTTTAGTACCAAGGCCTGAAAATAAAAACATTGTTGATTGTAAATGGATTTTTACTATTAAACATGATGAATCCGGAAAGCCTTTAAGATATAAGGCTCGCCTTGTTGCTAGGGGCTTTAGTCAAGAATATCTAACGGACTATAATGAAACATTCGCACCAGTAGCTAGGATATCTAGTTTCAGATTAATGATTGCCTTTGCCAACCAATTCGAATTGTTGGTTCATCACATGGACGTTAAAACAGCGTTTCTTAATGGTGAATTAAAAGAGGAAATATTCATGAAAATTCCTGAGGGTGTGATTGGCGAGGATGGTTATGTCTGTAAATTACAGAAATCTTTATATGGATTGAAACAAGCTGCTAGGTGTTGGTTTGAGGTCTTTGAACGATCACTTAAAGAAAATGGCTTTCAAAATTCAGCAGTTGATAGGTGCATATATTTTCTAGATAAAGGTGATGTTCGTAAAAACATATACGTGGTGCTATATGTTGATGATTTGGTTATAGTTTGCGGAGATATTGAAACAATGAAAAACTTCAAAATGTATTTAATGAGCAAATTTGAAATGAAAGATTTAAAAGACATAAAATTCTTTCTTGGCATAAAAGTGAGTAGAAGCAGTAGCAAAATAACTTTGGATCAAAGTGCATACATCAAAACTGTTTTGAGTAAATTTAATATGTATGATGCAAACCCTGTAACTACCCCACTCGAAAATAAACTAAATTATGAGGCATTAAACTCTGATGAAAAATATGACGCCCCTTGTAGAAACGTTATTGGTTGCTTAATGTATATAATGTTATGCACTAGACCAGATTTAAGCACAAGCATTAATATATTAAGTAGGTACACAAATAAAAATAACAAAGAGCTGTGGCAGTGTCTTAAAAGAGTGCTGAGGTACTTAAAAGGTACTGTTGATCTAAGATTGTGTTACCAAAAATGCGAGTATAGTAATATTCTCTGCGGGTACGTAGATTCTGACTGGGGTGGAAATGATACACGAGACCGAAAAAGTACAACTGGATATTTATTCAAGCTGTTTGATAATTGTACGATTACCTGGTGTACAAGGAAACAAATGTCCGTCGCAGCTTCATCGACGGAGGCCGAATATATGGCATTGTTTGAAGCTGTTAGGGAGGCATTGTGGCTTAAATCTCTAGCAGTTAGTGTTAATATAATAATTGATAAACCTATTATAATCTATGAGGACAACAATGGCTGCATTAGTATTGCCAATAACCCAACGAGCCACAAGCGGTCAAAACATATCGATATTAAGTACCATTTTTCAAGAGAGCAAATTGAGAAAAAAGTAATAAAATTAAATTACATTCCCTCAGGACAGCAGCTGGCGGACGCTTTGACCAAGCCGTTACCCGTGGTCACTTTCCAAGACATGAGAAGAAAAATGGGTTTAGAATAATAAGAGTTTCTGATGATTATTAATTTAGAATTGCGTTTAATTTTTTTTGAGTTTGTACATAATGTTAAATGAGTTTAATAATTTCATTGAGTGAATGAAATGGTCTGGTTGGGTTTTTCCTGGGTTTTCCCTAATCCTGAGCAACAAATGTTGGGCCATTATTGTTGTATTTTCCCCAGGAAACACTTGGAAGTCATATTCGGTCTGTTTAGATAAATTTATGCTTTTATAACTTCAGTGGCGATTAATTTTTGAGGGGGCGTGTTGGTTTTATTTAATTCAATTTACAAAAATTAATCTCAAATCGATTACTAAATAATCGAGTTTAACAATTGTGATTGCAACGCCATCTTGATTCGTTTTGTTGTTGAGTCTGTTCAGTGCTAGGAGTCAGTCGATATGGCTTCCCAGTGATGTAAAGAATAAATAATATTCTGATTCATATAAAACTATCTCAGTGGTTTCTATTCTGCTCATAACCTGAATTTCCTATAATTACCAGTCAATTTCAGGAGGTACTACTGAATCAGTCAAATAATTTCTACCAAGTTTTCTTTAGTTGAGCGAGGTATGACTAGTCACAATTTCATAGAAGAAATATACATAGTTCACCTGTTGTCCACTATCAAGAACTTTCACTAAGGGTGCCCGTTCCTGAATTAAATTTTCTTAATTCTTCATGACATCATGATCTACAAGTAATACACTTACGTAAAAAAATGCAAGACAGAGCATTTAAAAATGAATGCGCATATTTGTTCGGGATTGAAGAACCAAGATACCTATTTGTTTTTTAATCCCGAGGATAATTATTTAGTTCTCTATCCTCCACCAAAATGTTACTATTCGTTAGCAAATACATTGTGAAGATACCTTTCAAAGCAGCTTAATTCGGTTATTAAATGATATCGTACCGGCTCATCGCATCCCACAATAAACAGTCATTATAGTAAAGCTCTGGCGCCTATTGCGTCCACAAATTGACTAACAAATCCACGAAATATACCGAGCCGAGCCTAATCGCTGCTAATATTTTCAAAGCCGGGTCGATATTCGAGTTAATGATCGGTAACGGATTCGATTCCTTGGCGCCTGTAGTGAGCCAAGTCGTGTATGAAATTAGTTCGATGTGCCTACGGAAAAAAGGTACAAAAAACCACCAAATCCAAGCAGCAAGTTTGAAAGTAGATAAGCCTCCTGTTTCTTAGGCCCTGGCCATACAGGAAGGGACGTGGAGCGTGGGCGTGACGTGTTGCATAGAGCTCGCCCCGTCTCTTCTGTGTGGGCTTCGTCGAGTCCCTTCAGTACATTTTGCATGAAAGTGAATAGGAAATACGACACGGTTTTTCCGCGCTCTTACCCCTCTTCCCTTCTGTGTGACCAAGGCTTTACACTAACAGCCGGTTAATATACTGTTAAAAGCTATCAGTTGTTTTTTTTTTTGGATGCAGATTAGCCACGTGACAGCTGTTACGAGTGTACGAGAAACCTATATCGCGAGTTGAAATGCGAATTTTGGGCAACATAGAAATACACCCAGACTGAGACCATTTGTATAAATCAAGTACGACTGTCTCCAGGCCACGAATTCTGTTTCGGTAGACAAGCGTGTTAACCGCCAGACCAGCTCGGTGAGATAGCTCACCTATACCTGCTTATGGTAATTGAAGCTTCTTTATTCTACTACTAGCTGTCCCGGCAAACTTCGCACCGCCATAGAATCCGTTTATATGATTCTTCGCACAAAACACAACGTTCGCTCGCTCAACAACTGCGGGAACGCATTACCGGGATATCAAGTAGGCTATGTTTCAATTCAGGTCTTTGTCTATTTGTACGCCAAGTTTCATGTAAATCCTTTCAGCCGTTATTGTGTAATTTAGTAACAAACATCCAGACATCTTCAAAAACTTAATAGTATAATATAATAGTAGGATATGCTTGACTACCAACACATAGGTCGTAGGTACGATTCCCGCATTCCCGCAGGAAGGAGACGCGGACGTCTCAGTGTTTTTCTAGGTTTAATACTCGGCTTAACATAGTACAGGGTATCCTAGTTTGGAATGAGCTTGAGTGATTATGTTGTGTGGAAGTTATCGTGGTGGAGTCTATGCGAGAGACTATGTAACCACGCATCGGTATCCTCTACAAATCATCAGTAAAAACCGTTAAAGAGATTTCCTCACGAAGCGATTACAATTGTGACTAATTTTTTTATTTTAAGCGTACCTCAAAAGGAAAAAACGGAACCCTTTGTTGTCCGTCCATCCGTCCGTCTGTCTGTCAAGACCCTTTATCTCGAGAACGCGTGAAGTTATCGAGTTGATTTAAAACCATATAGTCAAGTGTACAGTTCCTTGAAGCTGTGAAAAAATCAAACTACTAAGTTAACTTAAAAAAAAGATACCGCAGTTTATAAAAATACCGCAGTTTATTTCGACACTCAAGGGAATTAAAATTTATTGGGTACTTTATGTTGACCTAGAATTGTGAAATTTGGCAAGTAATATTGTCTCATACTACCAGTACAGGAAAAAATCTGAAAACATACATTTACATTTTCATTTATACATTTGTAATTAAATCATAACAAACTGTCTTTAAAGTTCGGACAAAGCTCGGAAAAAACTGGGAGACTCGATTCCTGAACTATGTATATTATGTAAGTAGATACCTACACATCTCGGTGGGCGAGTTTGACTCGCACTTGTCCGGTTTTTATTAGTTTTTCTATTTAGTTTTTATGTAGTCTCCTTGTGCCCCACTGCTGGGTAAAGGCTTTCTATTTCTCCCTGTCTCCAGTCATCTCGCACCATTTCGGCAAGAAATTGGCAAAAGTCATTAAAGTCCCTTAATACTTTCTTGCTGGTCTGCCGCCACGCGACTAAGTTTCTATGAAGAAGCTTATTTGACAATTGGGTATTTGACAAAATATCAAATTAGGTAGTTACTTTTAAAACGGAATTTTGTATGAAAATACTTGCTTATGACGTTACATTTGAAAGCACTCTTTTTATGTTTAATCTATTTAAAAATTGTAATAACTAGTAATTGACTAAAAGAGATACATTTTCCGACATATTTTGTAATTTTTGTTTTAATCGAGCATATGAAATAATTTATTGTTGATCGTGACAAATACCGTATTGCTTTGTTAATAACTAGCAGTGCCCGCAACTACGTTCGCATGGTAAAATATTTGGGCCTACGTCCACACTAAAGGTTCATTCTCAATACTAGTGAAAGAATTTTTTAAAATCGAATAAGTACGTTTGGAGATTACCCCCTACATACAAACTTACAAACATTTCCTCTTTATAATATTAGCGTAGATGTAGATATAATAATAGTATAATAGTTCTCAATTCCAATTGCGATCAAACTTCAATTGGTGTCCTCTTAACATATTGGTAAAACTTCACTGTGAATCCCTTGGTAAAAAAAAACAAAAGAACTACGTTTTTAGGGGAATTGCCTCGCGAGGTGCCTTCCTAAGTGGAGCATTTTCGTCTATACCATCGTAGAAATTTTAATCCAACTGTCGCGTTCATTAAGGCATTCAATTAGTATGAAAATTGAATGGACAAAAAGTAAATATTGGAGCGGAACGCACAGCGCATGTAGGGCGGTTTGGCATCAAATTTGATAGAGGCGCTGTGCTTGCCAAATTGCCTCTGTCGCTTATCACTGGGATAACTTTTAACATTACGCGGTTGCACTGGTGCTTTACTGTGTCACTGGGCTATGCAAACTAGGCATTTATTATTGAGGCTAACGTAGGAAAATGGCTTTGAAGTCGCAATGCAACGCATGGAAAAAAATGGAAATACGCGTATCTACGTAGATTGGTTTTGTGGTCTATGATTGGAATAGTTTTTCCTCATTTCACTTCCTTTAGTCAGCCTTTAAATATTATTTGCGGTTGCCTAGTATCACATACACACCATATGAGGTTGTTATGTGCCTACAATAATAAGTAATTAAATGGCTGACAACGTTGAACGCACGCCTATAAATATTAAAATAGACAGTGGGATGTGTATTGCTTATGTACATTATATTCCTCGACAAAGTAGGCCTCATGGCCATCCTTGGAGACATTGGAGAGATAATATCGATCTTCGTCTACTGGAGTGGCCTGAGGTGGCCCGCTGTGGACTGATGTGGATTGGACTTATTTCGAAGTTATCGTATTCCAAATTGTGCCACTGTCTCTTTCCTATTTTCTTTGAGTGTGATCCTCTTCCACTTAGTCACTCCATCTCGTTGGTTGTATGTCTGCCCACGCCTCTGCGCCCGTCTCTAGGACTTCGAAATAGTACCATTATAGCCCCTTGTTGTCATATTACACTTAATTGCGCCGCAATTTCGCAATCCCCCCAATGGGAATCGAACCTTCCTAGGTTCTTCCTAAATCGCCTCAGTCTTTTCATGTTTGTGACGTCCTTGCTTGGTTATCATAGCACAGGGTATCCGAGTTTGTGACCAGGTCAAGTGATTGTATTGTGTGGAAGTTATTATTATTAATTAAATTGATATGGCAGAAATAATAATAGTGTAATGCCTAACAAGTAACTTAAAAAAATAACTTTGACGTCACATGGACGTATTGGTGCCGGACATAACAGTACAAATTAAAATAAAATAAATAAAATTTGACCTAATAAATAATCGTGATTAGACCCTTTTAATATATAACGCGTAACGCGATCTAGACTAATTTAAAAATAGGTGTACCTATAGCGAAATCAGCTTTAATAATTGTAGTCAAAACGCGAATTAGACTGATTGAGAAAGAGGTTTTCAACGAAATTGGCACATAGCCCCTTAGTCACAACGATAATATTAAATGACATTTAGGCATAACGCGATTTTGGCTCACTGCGTTTATACCGAGCGAAAAGGCCGGCATGAACCACTGGCTTCGTTTTATAAGTTACGTACATTTGTAAACTTGTAATAGCAATACCACTCGCTAACGGTCAAGGAAACATCCAGAGGAACTGAGGTCTTTACATACCTCAGCACTTGAAATCGCCAATCCGCAGTGGGTAAGCCTCGAATTAAGCCCATACTATCTCTCTGAGAGAGTGCCCATGCCTTGCAGTGGGACTTGCATAGGCTACGTAAAATAATATAATCTTTAAACGTAAGTTTATCCAATAAAAATCGCAATTAAACTTTTCGAAAGTACAAGTTAGTGGCATCGTAGTGAAATTAGTGCTAAACGTACCATAATAGCGCACTTTTATAACCTACGCATACATAGTTTGCTTTTTTCCGCGAAATTGTGATTTATCCGTGCCTGGGGGCGTATTGCGGAGCGATGACTTGGAAATAATTGGTCTCCTCGCTCGATTTACACTGCAAATTGATTTTTATGGACTTGGAGCGTCCACTGTCTCGTTTGTCATCGCGGGTAGTTCAAAGTTTTCCTTGGACAATGGACCTCGGGAAACGGGACAGCCTGCGCGCTAAAGTTTTATTAGCTTGCAGAAGTGGTTTCTATATACGATGGGTGTTCAATAAGTAGTGAGAATGAGCTAGTTATCTATCTATCTCTATCCTTGTATAGAAAAATTAAAATACTGGCAGGCATAGCCCACTTATTTGTCGACAAAATAAAATAAAAAAAGTTTGATGCTCATTTGTTTTTTAATTAAATACTTATCTGTTTGAAACATTTTTCTACGGAACAAGTAAATCAAGACTTGCAAGATACGTTAGGGGTTCATGTTCCTCCTTATTCTACGGTTGCACGTTGGTGTGCTGAGTTGAGGGGAAGAACATACACTAATGACTCGCGTCAGGGCGCCCTACGACTACAGTAACTGAAGAAATGATAAAAAATGTTGAAAAAATTGTTTTGGCGGATCGCCGTACTACTGTTCGTTTTATAGCTGAAAAACTAAATATTTCAATAGGGAGTTTTTATAATATAATACATTCCATTTGGGAATGAAAAAAGTCTCAGCGCGTTGGGTGCCTAGAATACTAACGGCCGAACAAAAAAGAACCAGGCTGAGAATTTCACAAAGCTGTTTGGAACTGTTACAACAAGATCCTGGCCGGTTTTTGGCTCGATTTCTAACTGTAGATGAAACATGGCTTCACCATTACGACCCTCAAACAAAAAAAACAATCCATGACTTGGAAGAGACCATCATTACCGACCCCTAAGAAATTCAAGGCCGGTCTATCTGCCGGAAAGATCATAGTTTCTCTTTTTAAATCTCCGCGCGTGCCCACCGTGGATTGGCAATTTTAAGCTCTGTGATATGTTAAACACCTTAGGTACTCAGGTTTCCTCTTGATGTTTTCCTTTACATTTAGCGAGTGGTGTTGCTACTACAAATTTATATATGCACGTAATAGAAAACAAAGTCATAGGTACATTTATTCTTTTTAAAAAACTCCTTAACTTAATAAACTTTACAAGTTAATGTTATTACTTTTGAAAGAGTTGGACACTAAACACAATGCTTAAAGCTGATTTGTGCACTGCTATCATTAGGCCTCAGCTTTACCTAAGTTTCAGAATTTCGCTATGGAGTTCCGTAACAATATTTATGCTACGGCTGATTTGTTATTAACCTCAAGTCTTAAGGAAATGCATGTGGCATTCCTTTGACTGTTTTCTGCATAAATGCATTCATACTGTGACGTCTTTGCCTTGCTTAGACTTTGCTTCAGTGAATTAAAAAAGTCCTCAACTTATCTTCTCATCGTATCAAAAGAAGCCTGCAGCTCTTTGAAATGCGCCGACCATAGAACTACACAAGATTCAGGAACTCCGTTTCGCAGTAATAAAAAACAGGCCAAGTGCGTGTTGAGCCTTGCGCAGTGTAGGGTTCCGTAGAAAGAGGGGTTTTTTGCTAAAAATTTAATAAACAAACATATAAACATATACATACAGGCACATACATGCTTCTGGCCCCACACTAGGATACCCTGTGTCGTGGGAACCAGAAACAGCGACATTACAAACATGTAAACATCCAAGACCTGGGGTTTTTTTTGTCCCCAGCCGGGATTCGAACCCAGGACCTCTCGCATGGTATGCAGATGCACTACCGCTGCACCACGAGGTCGTTGAGTGATTTAAGTGAATAAAAGTGATTTTCAATGGAATTTGGACGATGTTTTCTTTTTATAACTTGGTCACCTATTACTCGTCAACTTGTAAATCCTACTTAGCCGCGATAGTTTTCCTTCTAAGTTCATTATACTGCCCTAAATTTTTTCACGTTTCTACGATCAACCGTTTAGTCAGGAGACGGGGGGAATGCCCTTCTCTAACAAAAAAATGTGCTTTAAAGCTTAATATTTCACAAACGGGTTCTACAATCGAAAAACAATTTTCTCCGCCATACCCCGCACTATCGTGCAGCCGACAAAAAAAATTGCACCTCTAATTTAGATGTAGGAGAGGTACCCCACTCTACCCTATAGTAAAAAGAAATATCGGAAACCGTAACTTCAAGTCCGTTAAAAATGAGTCAAAACTGTGTTGTAACTTCTTGAACTCAAAGGTATACATAACATAAGCAGCCTATATACGTCCCACTGTAGGGCACAGGCCTTCTCTCAGGGAGAGATTGTGGGCTTAATCACCACGCGTGCCCACCGTGGATTGGCGATTTCAAGCGCTGAGGTATGTGAATAGCTCAGACACTTAGGTTTCCTCACGATGTTTTACTTCACCGTTAGCGAGTGGTATTGCTACTATAACTTCACAAATGTATATAACTTAGAAAGAAAAGTCATAGGTACATGCCCGCACTGGGAATCGAACCTGGGTCTCCAGCTTCCGAGTCCAATGTTCTACCCACTAGGCTACCACCGCTCAAAGGTATAATAAATTATTATTTATTATACCTTTACTTCACTTAAGATGATTGTTCAATTAGGAAGGCTTGCTAGTAATACTAATACAGTCGACAGCAGATCAACCTTAAATGTTTGGGTTGTTATCGAAGTCATAATGTAACGTACGTGTGAATGGGCTGTCGACTGTACCAACCTTTGGCGTAGTAGTTTTGATATTTTGTTTGTTAACACGAGAACCATTACATTTTAATTAAGCCTTGAGCGATGTTATTGTTGCTTCAGTGATTAATTACTTCTTCTCGTGTTTTGATATTTACCGACGCTGAAGTAGGTACACTAACTATAGATAGATAGAATATTCTTAACACCAGGAATTACATATGAGAATTTAACAATAATATAGTACAGTACAATTGGCGTCCTTATTACTAAAAGTAATTTCTTCCAGACAACCATTGACGGAAAAAAAATGAGAAGCTCAATTACGGGTAGTCGGTGCAACTAAACAATACTAAGGAAGATATTTATATATTTAATACACATACATAAACGGTACATGAATATGAGACAAATATAGAATAAACATAGATAAATAAAAAATATCATATTATTATGAAGAGAGGAGATGAGCTATATTCTGTAATTTACCGTTACAGGTATTTTTTTGTTGGGGTACATCACTTGGGAGCTTTGCTACGATCGAAACCCTGGTCTCTGCCTGCCCTACATAAAGTATACAGGCGTGAGTTTATGAAGTGATTATCTAGATTTACTTTCAAATAGATGACATGTTTCAGTGCCATAAGTCATCACTGGTAACACACACTGGTTGTATAATTTTGTCTTGAGCGATTGAGGTATATTAGACGAAAATACTTTTCTAAGTTTCCCGAATGCTGCCCAGCCGAGTTGGATTCGACGATTGACCTCTTTGACGAAGTTGAACCGGTATTCGTTTACAACTTTGAGAGTCGAGTTCTCCAATGTTATTGGCAGGAAGACGCTAGCCGCTTCCAACCGGTCTTTTTGGAAATCCATGGAGGAGGCCTATGTCCAGCAGTGGACTTCTTGTGGCTGAATGATGATGATGATGATGATGATGATGAGATGACATGTTTAAAGTAAAACTTATACGGTCTTATTTTTAAAAACTCGATTCCTCAAAACACTTCAAAAACGCCTATTGAAATAATCTGTGTTGGAGATTTTTCAGGGAAAAGATGTAGCCACAGATTAAATAAATAGGGTTTTAGATTGTTTTTAGAGAAATCTTTTTTATAAGTAAGGCCGATAATCTTTGAAATATGGGTAGGAATTATCGTCTGACTTCTATCTATATATAAGAATTTGAATTATATATATAAGAATTAATTTGCCTCAAACATAAAAATCAATTGCTGTTCGTTTGTCTCGCTAAAACTCGAGAACGGCTGGGCCGATTTGGCTAATTTTTCTTTTCTTGTATTTG
The DNA here is from genome assembly GCA_963969515.1 of Yponomeuta evonymella. Lineage (NCBI taxonomy): Eukaryota > Metazoa > Arthropoda > Insecta > Lepidoptera > Yponomeutidae > Yponomeuta > Yponomeuta evonymella. The sequence goes on from OZ018354.1 coordinate 7,690,952, forward strand.
TGGAAGTACTGGGAAGATTTAAACGGTGAGAAGAAAAAAAATAATACAGGTGATATGACGTTCACGGGGCCATCTACAAATCAAGTAGGTTCAAAATTTCCACTTTCAACTTAAAAATAATAGTTACAGGCCGAATCCAGACCCTTCGTATCAGGATCTTCATACAACGTCATGGAGCTATCAAGACGTGAGGCACATTTTATTTTACACATTTTAAGGCCACATTCTCTTGTTCAAATTTACTTGACAAGCCGCGATTAGATATTAACGGTCTTATTTATAAAAATACGTTTCCATAAAACACTGCACAGAGTTTAAATAGTTTGCGGTAAAGGGAAAGACGTAACAACAGAAGTGTTTTAGAGGAATTGATTTTACAAATAAGATCGTGAAGCTTTATTTCATAGAAGAAGCAAACTTTTTCGAGGCAACTTGAGTGTCCAAGTAACACGAAGAAAATGTTCTGAAGAACTTTCTCGGATTTTCCAAATTTATTTGTCATCTGCGAATTTGCAGTAGCAATACCACACGCTAATGGTGAAGGAAAACCCGCGGCTTGGTTGGCTCCACACGTATTGACTTGTCTTTCTTATAGTCTCTAGGCCGATTAAGCTGTCAGGATGGTATAGGTGCTGGGCAAGCCTACTCCATCTAAAATAATGTCCCAGACACTGCAGCGTCCGAGTGGTCCCTTCACCCATCTACTGTGAGTGATGGTGCCACTGGACGATGTATAAATCATCTCATTACGTAGATGCAAAGGCCAAAGTTTTTGTCATTATTAGGGAGTTCAATAAAATACTACGTCTGCTGCGTGGGTCCAAAATATAAATGTAAAGCAACAACTATTTATAAACGAAGCCTACCTTTACACGAGAATATTTCTCGGCGAGACTGTGTTAGCGCGTCACATCCGGCGTCACGTGACCCCACCGGAAGCGGAAACGTAATAAATCATCGACCATTGTCGCCTGCGCCCAATTGACGTTGATTCTTCTTTTATTCCAACACGTCATACTCGGGAGATAGAGCGCTCTATTCGTCCCGAGGCTGTGGTTCAACTTTGTTTGCGAGATACCTTTGTTTTTCCTTTATTCAAATTAATGTCATAAAGCTTTGCTGCCTTCGGCGGCAGGATTTCCCTACCTCTGGGGTTACGGTAAGCGTTTCACTAAATTATGTTGAGATAGCAATAAAATTAGTGTCAACCCCTTAAACTTTGTCGACTCTTCCTTTTTATTCGCCACGATTGCTTGTTATTCCGGCCGGCTCGTTTCTGGGGTGTTTTCGACTGTCATAGAAAGTGCCGATATAGTTATCGATTCCATCTGAGGGAGAACTTTTGACAAGGGAAAGATTAAGCCCATTGGACGGGCACGGTCTGACGCCCGCCAGCCTAAAGGGAAATGGCTAGGGATTTCTTCCTTGCCTAAACATTAGGAAAACTTTTAACGGAATATCGTCTCCGCCAGAAAATATTTGTCTTGTTCTTGGTCAAAGTGTGGTGTTGTTGAGAGGGTTTTCAATAAAGGAGGCTTTATGTAAAAAATGTGATATAATTCTTTGTTAAACTATGAATATTTAACTGTACAAAATACATGGTGTTTCTAATTTACATTTTAATATTATTAACAAAATAATAGACAATAGTGTACTTATTGTTAATTATTACAAGAGATTACTCGATGGCGGGCGACGAGCGGTCGTTGGTTAGTGTTTTTCTCAGCTTCACAGTTGCGAACTGTTGGGCTCTGCGAACGGAGGATAGACAATTCAATTAGAATTCTACGACTCTCCCATTTCATTAGAACGACGCCTGTAAAGAGTTAGCTACAAAGTATCGGTGATTTGTTTCTTTTGCTTGGAGAGTTTCACTGGGAACAACTTAATTAGTGCAAGGGAGTTTGAAATGCACAACTCATTTCAATACGTTTGATTCTTTAGTGCAAAGTTGAGCAAAACAAATGAAACATAAGAGGGAAACAAACGTACAAAACCTGTGTGTTGTTATTTGTAGACGGCCGCCTCGCGCTCACGGCCCCAAAGGTCATACCAAGGGCCGAAGGTGTGGCCATCTTCTGGTAACTCATTGCCCTCAGTCCTCTTCATCAGCTTTGTTCGAGGCAGCAGCTGAGGCCTCTGCTGCTTCAGCGCCTCATTAAATTTTTGGTCGTCAGACTCACTGTATGGACCCTCACTTCTACGGTCTTTGAAACGCCTGGCTTCTAAACGAGCTTCTTCTTGACGTTTGGACTTTTCAGCTTTCTTGGAATCAGTTTCGTAGTCATAGCGCGAGACGCGAGCCTCTTGGTCACTGAAGTACGAAATATTGGACTCGTAGTATCTTTCTTCACGACGGCTATTGTAAGGTAGAGAACTGTCATCGTAGCTGCGGTTTCTATCCTTTCTCTTCGTGTCTCTATTCTTTGTATCCGCAAACTCTTTTCGAGTTTGACGTCTGTCCAGTGAGTAGTCAATCCGTGGTTCTCTACTGTCGTATCCTCTGGAGTCTTTCTTTTGCGCTCTATTTTCCCCTTGTGGATAATCCTTCTTTGGGTAATTATTTCCGTTTTCGAGAGTGTGCTGAGAATTTTGCCTGTTTTTCTCCTCTTTGCTCGACCGTTTCTTATACTTGAGTGTTCCTTCATCATGTCCATTATAGTGATCATCGTTTCTCAAGTCTGTGTTGATTCTTTCTGTTGGAATGCCATAGCGGTCGGTTTGTGGTTCGTTGTCTTTGTATTTCAAAGTTTCCGAAGAGGCTGAAAATGTTTTCATATCGTTTCCATTATCTTTAAATGTCTTGAACTCCATCTTTGGTGGTGAAAGCTCATGTGAATTTTTCTTTGTCTTTTCAGAAGAAATGGTCGCCCGTACGTGAGGTGTAATAGGAGAAACCTCGATCTCTTCAAACTCGGGCATGTAGTCACTTTCTTTACGAGCTTTTATGTTGCTTTGAACTTGATTCTGTCGACGTCTCTCCATTTCTTGCTTCTTCCTTGAGGTCATGTGATCATCAACAATGATACAATCGTAAGGATCGGTACTGGATGCGACAGAGTTTACTTCTGAGCTACTATCATTGTCATACTTTAGTAGTATTTCTCTCCGCTTTACAGTTTTCATGACGAACCCATCCCCATTTTCATCATTGTAAAAGCTGTTTTCAAAGTTCGTTTTAATAGTGCTTGTATTTGTCATGTCTGAATGCCTGGACTCGTTGCGGGGAATGTATTCTTCTTTTTCTTCGGCAATCATTTTCTCAGAAGAGCTCTTTTTCTTCATCGGCTGGTTTGGTTGATAGTTCTCTGTGCTTTTCTTAGCTTTTTCAATCATGAGTTCTTCATTCTGTATAGAGCCAAGGCTTTTAGCTTGACGGATGCCGTTAGTGAGCTTCACTTCTCGTCTGTCAATTGTTTCTTTAGGGCGTGACTGAGTATTTTCTGTTGGAGCTATTTTTGGAGGCGTCTGTTTTCTGGCTTCGCTGGGTACGTCTGGAGCAGGTCTAAGTTCTTTTGTCAACTTGACGAAGAGTTTCTTCTTATATTCAGGCACAGTGTCGACTATGTCCCTGTGCTGCCACAAAGACATGCCTTCCATTATTTCTTCAGATGTAGTGCGACCAAACTTCCAGAAAGATTTAGTTCTCTTTACTTTTTGCGAATCTTTATCCATATCCAGCATGCTTCTGAGCATAATTTGCTGGTCGTCAGTTAGGTAACCATTAGCATTGACATTCTGTTTTGGGCCTCGCTTTAAGCTTTGGGTTTTCGACAAGTACTCCTTATGATCCTTTGCTTGCTGGGCAGTTTTACTACAAAAAAAAAAAAACAAAATAGGCAACATAAACATAGCGTCACTACAAAAAAAAACAAAATTAAAACAAGCAAGGGCGTTTCAAGCGCAATACAAACATAATTTAAATAAGCAAAAATATGTCCCGGAAAGCATGTCCTACATTTTTTTGGTTTATCTATATAAAATAAAAATGTCTAAAGAAGGAAAGAGGGCACGATGAAGTAATTAAATGAAGATCACATTTTCAATCTCTTTTAGTGAGGTTATTTTCTTATTTTTAAGTTATGAATTACCTCAATCCATACTTTCTAAAAGGTGAATTTGGAATTGTTAGAAATATTTCAAGGGAACGTTATTCTTGACTTGATAAACATTGATATAAATAATTGTGTAACTATTGGCTTCGTACAAGCCAAGTACGAACATATCAAACGAGTTGGCCGGTGTCAACCAGGCGTTTGAACAATATAGGCATTTTATTTAATTTTTTATAACTTTCTGTACTGATATGGTATTTTAATCGTAAAGTGAAGTAATTTTTAGCAGGGTTCATAAAGGCGGTTATTATGCCCTTTGCTTACGAATTCAATGTCACTCTCAAGAAGCCAACTATAATCTACCTGATAGGCACACGGAGCCTGTGAGCTTCTTCATCGCTGTAATCCACATCGGGCTGCGGTGGCGGCTCGTTGGAGAAGCCCGAATCGTTGGAACTATGCAGCGAGACATTCCCCACTGCTCCGACAGCTGAGACCACAGTCTTAGCCGGCCCAGCCTTGTTGGCCGCCACCTGAGAAGAAAAAGCCGTTTTAGTTGCAACAAACGAGCTAAGAGCTCTTATTATCCGAGGAACCCGAGAAGTAGTAACCGTTTTAGGTCAGTAAACGAGCTCAAACCTGTCAGTTTCCCGTGAATATTGTCGCTATACAAATCATAATGTCGCTACGAAGGACGTCAGCGATAGGGAGTAGAACAATATCAGGGCATCGATTCTGTTAGTGCAATATAGTTAGAAGAAGAAGAAGAAAGAGATTTATTATACCAACAAAATACAACACAGAAGGTAATTGACAGATTCACGGTCGGGTCACGTGACATCTTTTTACGTGACAGGTGTAGCGGTAGTTGATAAGCACGAGTAGAATTATTGAAGCGGCATGCCGCAATCAAATTATATCGACACGTTGGTGGATGCAATTATACTATATGCAGAATTTGAATCTATGCTCAGGACGACTCTTTCAACTGGGTCATAACACTGTAAATGATTTAATTAAGTGTGTCTAACTTCTACAAACATTGCAAACATATGATAAGATTAAAAATGTACGCCTATTATTACAGTTTCATAATAATAGGGGTTAAAGTATGAAATTGCCGTTTTATTGCAATATGTTCTTTGAATTGACATAGAATCTTCATGGTTTGAGGTTTTCGAATGAAACTTTTTTCAAATGGTTTCTATGATGTTCTTTTTTTTTAAAAATGTGAAACATTTGAATATCGACTTTCAATTGTTTTTGTTATTCAATTTAGACAAGAAAGATGGATACTGCGAAAATTCGAGTGATTTTTGAATACTGTTGTGGCATTTGACCTGGGGTCAGCCATTGCATTTTTCTTTTCCGGTTATCATAAAGAATTCACTTTTCATCACATGTTACAACTCGATCCAATATTCCTTCATTTCTGTACCGGTTCAACAAGGCAACACAAGTTTCAACACGCGTTTCTTTCTGCAGATCAGTCAAATCATGAGGCACCCATTTTTCGTATTTTTTTATTTTATTGATTTGACGCAAGTGAGTCAATATTGTGGGTAAGGTAACGTTAAACCATGCCGCTAATTCCTGGGTAGTTTGACTAGGGTCGGCTTCCACTATCTCTCTTAATTCATCGTTATTCACCTGTGTGGGCGGTCTTCCTCGTGGCTCGTTCTTTAAGTCGAAATTTCCATCACGAAAGCGTTTAAACCAAAATCGCACGGTGCGTTCATTAGTAGACCCCTCTCCAAACGCAGCATTGATATTGCGGGCTGTTTCTGCCGCGTTAGTTCCGCGTCGGAACTCGTATTCAAAAATCACTCGAATTTTCGCAGTATCCATCTTTCTTGTCTAAATTGAATAACAAAAACAATTGAAAGTCGATATTCAAATGTTTCACATTTTTTAAAAAAAGAACATCATAGAAACCATTTGAAAAAAGTTTCATTCGAAAACCTCAAACCATGAAGATTCTATGTCAATTCAAAGAACCTATTGCAATAAAACGGCAATTTCATACTTTAACCCCTAATATTTTTCAAAATCTATGAATGCCACGTTCGGCTGCTCTCAAAGTCCCTTATGCCATGTACAAGCCCTCCAGCATCGCAAGCCAAAAGTTTCCGTGGACTCCAAGCATGCGCCAGCACTTACTTGCGAGCGCATCGGCAGGGTTTGAGGGCCAAAGCTCCTGGCCTCGATGACCGCGTGGGTGGTAAAGCTGGCCGCTGAAGTGGAGTTCTTTATGGCACTGGGCACGGTCGGAGCGGGGGTGGAGTGGAACGTGGCACTGGTGGAAGAGCTCAGCGCGCTTGGCGATGGCGCTGGCAGCGTGGGCGGTAAACCTGGGGAGCCGGTGCCGAGGCGACCCTGGAGAGACGGGGCTGGTTAGTCGGCTGGAGGTAGCTGTTAGTTTGTGCATGTTGGACTCGCAGTTTTACAAGGGGATGGCTTGCTGAAGCTTCATGCTCTAATCAGTGCTAAAGGCTCGTGTGAATTTGATACGGGATAGATGCAGCGGTATTGAGTGGCTTTATCTTGTTTTAAGTTATCGGGACGGCTCGACTCATCGCTGTATTGTTACATGTACGATGTATAAACGCACGTACATACGTAACGTAAGCTTGAAGTAATTGTATATTTGTGGGTATTAGGGCTGCTGCAACTAGATTGCTAGTGTATTATCCATATTGCGTACTAATAACTAATAATTTAGTTCCAACTAGTAATATTATCCAACACCTTTCTTCTTCCCTCTAAGTAGCGTTTCAAGACCTTACCCATTAAGCTACGTTTCCAAGATTTCAGCATCACCTGCGGATATGAAATCTTTACATCTCACCTTATTCACATGATGCGCAGTCACAGTGTCCCCGAACATTCTCGGAGGATGGGCGTGGGTGTGAGGTGGGTTGACGGTCAAATTTTGCGCATGCGCGAGCGGGGCTGGTGGTGGCGCCTCGTTCGGTGTCTGCGCACAGCCCCAGCGTGCTGGTGACTCGGCGCTGTAAGTAAATAAATAATAAATTCGAATTTTGAATTTTTTTTCCTTATAAATTGAGCACTTGAAAACCTAGGTAGGTACCTATTTTTCAAATGAGTATTTGGAAAAAGTTAATTTGTTAGTGGCTACGGTGACAGTCTGTTCTTGTTTGATTGTTCTTGTTTTAAATCTTTCAAGGCCAACCCCTCTAAACTCAAAATAAGAATAAGACGGCCCCAAATAAAAACAACAAAGTTACAGCAAAAAGTTTTACTTAAAGCTGTTCTTACGTGGAGCATCCTGTCTCGCTCGCCCATTTTTTCATTTTTTTTATATTGTAATAATATGAGTAAACTTTTGATAAATGTGGGCTGAGGGTTTGATGCATAACGAAATTATGTAAATTTCGCAATTTCATTGTCTGTCAAACCCTCAGACCACATTTGTCAAAAGTATACTCATTTTATTACAATCACTAAAATCATTACATTGTGTAAGCGAATAGCATGCTTCATGTAAGAACAGCCTGCCAACATTTATGTTGGCTCTGGCTGCTTTTCCGACCGAATTCAACATTCTTAATACAAACTTTCGCCAAGCTAACACAACAAAGAGTATTTTACCAAAAAGTTTCCGTAGCTTACCCAGTCTCCTCAGAAATGATCGCCTCAGTATACGCGAGCGGGAACCAGCCAGCGCTATGCGTCCGCATGTTCTCCCCATACTGCCATCCCTTGGTCCGTTCGCCCAACAGCACCAGTGTGTCTCCTTGCTGGAAGCTCAGCTGATTGTCTCCAGCCGCTGCGTAAGCGTATAAAGCTCTGGCCATCGGCGGGTCACGTGGTGTTGCAGTTGGTGGCGCCAGGGATGTTGGGCGAGTAGCCATGCGGGAGTCGCCTTCTGGACAGATAAATGATGTTACTTTGGTTATTGTAAGCGACTCTGCCATCTAATTATTACAATCAAAGACGTCTGAGTAAATCTTGGTTTTGCGGAGGAGTCTTGGTCAAGGAGGAGCAATTTTGAAGAAACTAAGAGTAAAGTAGGTGTCGTGACGTACAAGACTGTGAAGTAGTTGGTCTCTGACCGGAATTCATGGCGTGCATCGATAAAGTTGCAACTCTTAAAATTCTATTAAATTTGTAAATTTACATTAATATAATGATTATATATATATAATCATTATATTAATGGGAGAGAGTATGGCCTTAATTACCACGCGTGCCCACCGCGGATTGGCGATTACAAGAGGTGTGTGAATAGCTCAGAAACTCAGGTTTCCTCACGATGTTTTCCTTTCCTGTTAGTGAGTGGTATTGCTACTATAACTTCACAAATGTACATAACTTAGAAAACAAAGTCAATACATGCCCGCACTGGGAATCGAAACTGGGTCTCCCGCTTCCGAGTCCAGTGTTCTACCCACAGAACATATTTTCTCTGTTCTGTGGTCCTACCTACTAGGCTACCACCGATGATAAATACTGGGCGGAAAGTAGTTGCGCATAACTACTTTAGTCTCAGACACATCTCTACATTTGTCTAACGCTGGCAACTTGTCTGCATCGCAATTAAGGTAGTATGAAAAGAAGAGCTTTGCACTAACCATCATCCGCTTGCAAACTGGCTTGCAAGTTGAAGTCGGACTTGGCCCTGGACAGGCCTTGTGTCGGCGAGCTCAAGTCCTGAATGGACCTGACGTCCAGGCATGAGGCGTCGACGGACCGGGTCTTTCGAAGAGCTGATCCTATCGACGCCCTGTCGTCATCGTCACCGATGCGCGGGCTGGCATACACGTCTTCGTCGGCCCAGAATGTTACTTGCTGAAAAGTTCGAGGAATCTTAAGTAAGGTGTTGAATTTTCGATCTTACTAGATCGGTATTACTATACCTAAATGCAGGGCATGTGATTAGACGCTAGGACGGCTGGTGGATACAGGTTAAGGATCAGTGACATTACTAAGGCCGTTGGAAAACAATTGATGTTGACAGAGACTGAAGAGGTCGGCATGACAGGGAAGGGGCATATGCCCAGCAGTGGGCTCTATTCATTGGCTGGGAAGATACGAATAAAAAAAAAACATATAAATATTTCTTCCTACAAAATTAACTCTCTAAAACGGCCCCTGTCCTCTCGATTATATTATACCAATGAAATGAGCGCAAGATGTGCTGTAAAGTAAATCACTCTGTGATTGGTTCATTCTGTGCGCCATGCGTGACGACATGAACGTTGATTGGGCGATAGTAAATGACAGCATCACCATTAAACCAATCGTTTTACACACAAAATTAAATGTCAAACTATAGAATTCATGAAGACCCCTTCGAAATACCTCTCATGATGGCGGTCTTTTTAACTATCACTGAGTAGATACATAGAATAAATACAGGGCGAAGTGGATGTTTAGAGAAATTGAAGGTTAGGAAAGCAGATCTACCGAATCGACTGGACAATCTGGTAATAGGGCCTACCTAACGCACAGAGAGGCTTTTTCCTCTTTCTAACTTATCAAGAGATCGAGTAAAATACTGAAATCTACGTGATTTCTTTGAAGTATAAATTAAATTCGCGATTATATTAAAAAAAAATTGCTGCATTAGTTCATACGTACTATGTATGAAATAATGCGGAAAATTTTATTTTAAAGAAATCAAACATCTGATTCTTTTCATATTGTTAATTAGATTCATATTGTGCTCTTCTACAACCCGTTGTAATTAGTTAATACACACGTATATGGCAGTTTCATGTGCATTGAAACTTTTGCCAGTTTTAAAATGCCAAAGACCACCTGATAGTTACCCTCATCCTATTAACGAACATGGCCTCGACGTTGGGCGGCAAATACTCCCTCGTCCGCGATACCTCGAGCCACTCTTCCAAGCCACTGTTGTAAGCTGAAGCGCCAGTGGTGTGGTAAGCCAGCCAATGCTTGGCCAGAGAACATTGCCGCTCGAGAACAAAGCCGTAACGGCGGCGCTCTTGCGTCATTGCCTGCGGGAATAAAAAAAAACCGGAATAAAAGATTACAAAGGAGGTTGGTAGAGTTTGAAAAGTTTTCGTAAATTCAAAGAAGGTTGAAGTGGGATTCATGGATTTCATTCATGGTATGCACTGTGGAGGTTAGGTAAGTTCCATGGAGGGCAGTGAATTAATCAGGAAAAAGAAACACTGGCCATGAACAGATAACAAAGTAGGTTGAACGCGGTATCCATAACATTTTCTTAGCTGATCAAAAAGGTTAAAAAATAAAATCAAAGTATTTTATTCAAAATAACACCGAAACTGTGACTTAATGAACGTTAAAAACCCATGTCAAAATCTAGATAATTTTTGAGAAAAAAAACTCTAACAAACCGGCCAAATGCGAGACGGACTCGCACACGAAGAAGAACACGACAAAAAAACCGCAAAATATCACGTTTGTTGTATGGGAGCCCCCCTCAAATATTTATTTCATTTTAATTTAATTATTTATATTTGAAGCGAATATAGAACTAAATATTCTGTGAATATTTCAAGCATCGACCTGTTCCCGTAATTAATATCGAGCAAGAAACGGCAATATAATTGCGTTTGTTGTATGGGAGCCCCCCTTAAAGATTTGTTTTATTTCGTTTTTAGTATTTGTTGTTATAGCGGCAACAAAAATACATAATCTGTGAAAATTTTAACTGCCTAGCTATCACGGTTCATGAGATACAGCCTGGTGACAGACAGACAGACAGTGAAGTCTTAGTAAAAGGGTCCCGTTTGGTACCCTTCGGGTACAGAACCCTAAGTAGATGAATCCTATCACTGGATTCAATAAAATAAAATGAGGTCGTACGTTATAATATGTAAAAAAAGAGTTGTATTTTAAATGCCCCATTTGCCAAGTAATGTTCATGTTAGGGTTGATATTTTGATGAAGCGGCCTGCGTGTTACATTTGACTTAATTCCCGGGTCATTAAAATATCCCCAGTTAAGTTGAGTGGGTCACAAAATTATTCTCCCATTAAACTGTAGTTAGTGGACATTACGATATTTTACGAGGAAGGTTTTAGACTTACATTCTTTAGACTTTGTTCGCAAAAGGCGTCCAGCTTTGTTTTCTCTTCTTCCAAAATCTGCATATTCTGTGAAGAAAAAAGTTTTTATTACCCTCTAAGCCTAAACGAAAAACTGACAAAATGGTCTATCTGGAGTATTTTAAGTTTAAGAGATACACAATAAAAATTCTCGTACGTATCCTTAGCATGGAACCTAATCGCCACTTTCACCACACATCAACCGTGAAAACGTTACGCTGAGTTAACAGCTAAGATAGAGGTACATAGGTTTCCTCACTATGTTTTCTTTCACAGATAGCGTGTAGTATTACTACCACAAACCCTCATTACTTCGAATAGTAACTTTGAAAACAAAAATCACGTATCTTAAGCACCTTTATGTAGGTTATGTATTGATGTCCTATGTTATGTCTAGTTTAAACCTGTAACTAAATTTTAACACGATTTTTTGTTGTCAGGCGTGAAGTTCACGCGCAATTTACTAATTTACTTAGGTATAATTGTATGTCCAACACGCCGATCGGGGTAATTGCGCTGGGAGACAAGGCAACAAGCAGAAAAATAGACTGGATTCTATTTAACTTGTAACTTGCTACTAAGAGCTCTTTGTGACTGCTTACGTTGCGTACCTTCTTAACACGTGTCACGTCTTCTATGTGTAAGAAATACAGTCTTATTTTCCTATGCCTGACGATGGAAATAGCCGAAGTTCTCTGTTTGAAATCAAATACTGATAGACATACTCACATTTTATAGTGAAACTTGTGAGACTGTCAATTAGTTATCATTTATACAGTAAATAATTATTTTACTCCACAAAATTACAACGACAACGACAAGCCAAAATGGCGCCTTCCTTTCTTTTTCATAGTGACACCATCACATAAAGGTTTCATACCTCCTTGTTTAATCTTGATGGCCAAGTAAATTTCAGTACTTAGGTACTAGTAAATTAGTCAACTTAAATATTGTAAGTTATTGTGTATACAATAAAAGATAGCCACTATTAATGGGTAGGTTTTAAAGTGACATTGACCTTTGACTTTGAATTGTTAAATACTTGTTACGTACAATTTTATACCTATGATATTATGAATGAATTTTATCTTATATTTTATCTTGAACTAGCCATTACCTTCATTTCCTTGTCCATGGCCGATCCAACTTTGGCCACATTGGTTTTCTTCTTTCGCTGCTTCTTGATTGTGGCCGCAGCTTTGCTGTAGCTCTCGGACCTCAGTTTGTGTTGTTGCAGAAATCGCTTCTGTTCTGACTGCAAATTTTATCGAGAAATCAATCTTATTATTACTCAAGTAGGAATAAAAATGAACATTTTTGAAGCGAAAACTATAGATTCTCTTTTTCTGAAAAGTGAACACAAGCACACGCCCTGTTATTTTTACGGTAAATATAAAGTTTTTTTTATTTATTTAGCCTATATAAGTCCCACTGCTGAGCACAGGTCTTCTTTCATAGAGAGAGAGAGTGTGGGCTTAATTATCACGCGTGCCCACCGCGGATTGGCAATTTCAAGCCTTGATTTTGAATTCATTTTGGCTCTCTTCACGGGTGGTCTCTTCATCTATCTAGAGCGTAGGTAGGAGTTGCGAGTGAACGCCACTTAAATCATCTAATTTTTTTTTTTATCAATGAAATATTCATCATGATCATCAGCCATTTGACGCCCACTGCAGGACATAGGCCTCCCTCATGGTTTTTAACCATTAAATATTAATTATATGTTTAAATTTGCTCATACTGTGTTTCACAACTCCAGTAGAGTGTGGAAATGCTTGCATTCTGTCCGAACCTTTATAGCGAAAACGGCTGTATTATTCATAAATCTGTTAAGGATATGCACAGGTTATCCTAGTTTGGGACCAGTTCAAGTGATTGTATTGTGTGGAAGTTATTATTACTATTATATTTATATTTTTAGCAGCCTCAATACATAGCCTATCATGCCCGATCAACGAACAAAGCTCCTAAATAAATAAGAAAAAAAACTCCAGTAGATAGATAGATAGAGAACACTTTATTGCACAACCAGCTGAAAGATAGATTCTTTAGTAAAAATTTAGCTGCAGCTGAGATAAATTCTGTCCTCAAAAAGTGAGTAGCTTAGGTGTTTAATCACTTAGGTAGTACATACAGAGTGGCAGCAAACATAGTTGTAAAACTGGCTTGTAGTCACTCGGTATATCGAATCTAATAATCTAGTGTAGCTCCATTCCAACTTCCCAAAAACAAACTTCGTCCGTTAGTTCGGACAAAAAAACTGCCTGAACAAAACTGTATCTACCTACTCTTGGAAACTTGGATCGTTTTGCTATTGATGAAACTTTTTAATCGAAATTCCTATCCTAAAACGAGATATCCTGCCAGCAACCGATTTTAGTTTATTCGAATTCCCCAATGCGCAAACAAGTCCCTAGAATCGGGAATAAATACGACAGAGGTATAGGTACTTTCAAACCAAATACCTACGTAGAACAGTACATGAACTTTATATTACCGAATCTTACTATCAAAAACTTCGGGTTCCCCTGGGTTCATTCTCGAGTTAGTCTCAATTATGACTATAAAAACAAAATCACAATTTATTCTCATTTTGTTTTAGGAATAATAGTAACTTCCAATAACAATAATTTCCACACAATACAATCACTTGACCTGGTCCCAAACTAAGATAACCTGTGCTATGGTGACCAGGCAAGGACGTCACAGACATGAAAAAACACCCAGACTGAGGCCATATGTACGGCGGACCGCAGTGGGAATCAAACCCACGACCTCGGTTTTGGTAGCTAAGCGTCTTAACGGATAGACCAACGAGGTCAGGGAAAACTGAGCGGTTAAATTATCCAGGCGCATAATAGCGCGAAGACAAAATCGTACATCATTTTCACGATGTACGTGGTCATTCTGATTGCAACTTCTATCGAGATATCGAAAATGGACTTAGGCAAGTAGGTAGATAAATATGGAAATGGGTTCATTCATCTGCAATGGGAAATTCCTTCAAGAATTCTTATGCCAGTGTTCCCGAGAAAAGGTGTGGCCGACTGTATACCTTTACTTACCTGTACCACTTTTGTATCCTTCTCCAGGTTTGTTTCCAAGGGGACCAGTAAATCAACGTAGAACGCCTTCAGCTGAAATAGACGTACGCAGTTTATCACAGAGTTTGAGGAAGGTTCGTTCACTATGGGGTTAATAACATTGATTTAGAAGGATTCACAGGTCTATCCTCACACGTTCTTTGTACCATATTTCTTACGGGAAAGGATAAAAAATATTACATTATTCGCAACGCGCAAACCAACGCAATACATTTTTCATTTTGAAAACTCACGGTGTTATTTATAAAAACACGTTTTCTCTACGATACTCCTCAGAGGCAGTTCGAATAACCTATCATCATCAACCCATTATGTCCCCACCGAGGGGCACGGGTCTCTTCCCTGAGGAAGGTATAGGCCATACTCCACCGCGGGGGCCAAGTCCGGATTGGTAATAAGCTATGGTTCTGTCTATCCCTTTACCATGCAATATTTAAACTGCTTCCTAGGAGTGTTGTGTTTTCATAAGAAGACCGTCTTTGTTTATTAGTAGATACAATAAGATAGCCCACACAATCGGGCTGTGGTATGTAGCGATTTACCGTGGCCTAGATATTGACAATGCCGTGTCAATGCGTTGTAGTACAGTGACATTTGCACGAACGCGTCAATTAATGTCATTGCTGCTTCAAGTCTACACAAATCACACCTTCTAGACATCAATGGAATAACAACATAACACTTGACCCAACTGTAAATCTGTCACTGGAACTTTCACATATACTTGACGGATTTTTTTACAAGGATATCTTGACCCCTGACAGTTTACTACTTATCTCCTACTCACCTATTTTCTACCAGACGTACAATCAATAATTATATTGTGCAGTTGACAGTTGACTGTTGACTCAACCTTTACACGCATGCACTCTGGTCGGTTACGGATGACTGCAACCAAAATATCTCACCCTATGGACAAATTGCCTTCAGTTGTATATTATATTATTAAAAATTATAATTAATAATGTTAAATAAAAAGGGCAGTGGTGTTGTGTGTTATTAAGCGAAACAAATAATTCGTGTTGCTAATTAATTGGAGGGTTTTATGTTTTTTTTTATGTATGTTTGGTCTTTAATTTAAAGTGAGAATTTTTGATTCGGAGTTATTCCCTGAACGACGTCTTACTTATCTACTTCAAAAAATGTTTGCATTTGAAATTATGAGAAACTAGAGGTCTATTTGTTTAGCAGAAGATACGATTTAGTACTTAAATGACTGTTGGTTTCTAAAAGAAAGAAATTAAATAAATAATACACGCTAAACTCTTGGTGGTTTGAAAGCCGCGTCGAGAAATCCTGTTTGTAGTTGAGAAATCTTGTTTCGAAAAATTCGCCAACATCTAGTACCGTCTCCGTCACCTCTCGGTCTATCAGAATAATGACCCGCGGACCCACGACGCGTACGCACCGTTCTGGCTGGCTACTAATGGTTCTCACAGATTCGAATTTGTATCGAAAAAAACAAACTAGCATATTCGATAGCTATTGTTCATCATCATCATCAGCCATTTGGCGCCCACTGCAGGACATAGGCCTCCCTCATGGTTTTCATAACCGTGAGGGGTTTTGGCATAATCGCCACGCTTGGCAGGGGGTTGGCGATCGCAGTATGTGGTTGGAATCTCAGGAAGACGCTGCTGCCCGTCTCCTGGTAATTGATTTCCTTAGTCGCCTTCTACGACATCCACGGGAGGAAATGGAGTGACGCTATTCTTAATCTGGCGCCACACGGAAATTCACACAGCTATTGTTAAGGCACGTTAATTTTGCCATGGCTTTCAAACCACCCAAAATTCATGATGTAAAAATAAAGGTTGATTTGCTGTCAACTATATAATGCATATGCGATTGTACAGATGGCAGAAAATAGGGGAGTAGGAGATAAGTAGTGAACTGTCAACGGTCAAGATATTATCCATGTAAATTAACACGTGAGTCAAAGCTCCAATTTCAATTTTGTAGAAGTGGTGTAAGTTAACTTACGATATGCATTTGTTGCTCCTGAATCTCTCGATACACCTCCACTACTTTCATTAGAGCAGTACCTGAAAATTACCTCTAATATTAGTATATTTCTATATTTTATGATAAGCAGACGAACAGATTTGGCGCTGTGATCAACTACATAAAACTCTTCATCCATAGTGACACAAAAATGTACGCTCTTTAAAGTTAAGTAAAAAAATGCCAATATTTATTTTAAAGGCTTTAATGGATTTGGTTTAACAATTATTTGCATAAAATATTTGCGAAGCGCGGAGTGCTAGCGGTATAAAAGTTGGTGTAAAATAATTACACGCTACGAAGACTTTACCACGAAATAAATTATTTTGTCTACCAACTCAATAACATTTTTCATGTGGATTAATTTTTCGATGAAATTTCCAATCATCTGAAGCCCGCTACATACTCGAATGCTTAATGGGGAAATATAGTAGGTTATCGACCTTCTTCGTGTCGTACAATATTTACTACCCTGACAACCGCAGATTTCGGCCCTTATTATGAAGCAGCAATATGTTCGGAAGGGCCCGACAATTCACTCGAATCTAGCGACTAATAGGGTTCTTTTTTTGAGTTGTTTAATTGAGTTAATAGTTTTAATCGAAACTATTAAAAAAAGAACCGTATTTGTCGCTAGATTCGAGTGAATTGTAGAGCTTAAGCGCGACGTGTCGACCCTTCCGAACATATCGCTGCTTCATAATACGGGCCCAATTCTATCATTCTGTGAGATTCAAAATTAAGATTTAAGAGTTGGTTCTAAGCTGGTTAGTTCCTTTGCGAAAATAATTTCCGAAGTACAATATGTAAAGATCAACTGTCATATGTACAACAAATTAGAAACTTTTTGTATGTACGCTTATGCCCACAGTATACCTCGTAATCTGTGCCCTAGGTACCGATCCCTCCTATTCAGAGAGCCCATTGCAAGAGACTACGAGAAATGGTGTTAAGGATAATCTTCACATACTACTTTTACTATTTTATCTTTTAAATTTACTATAATTATCTACTTATAATAAGAATTCTTAGGTTTTGATGAAGAAAATAGTTAAGAAAAATTCTGAATTTCTTAAGCCACGCCTCTTTATTAAAATGTAAGAATACTTTTTAAAACTGTCATGGTGGCCCGCCGGTAGATAATCTAATGACAAAAAGTGTATTATGCAGATCTCTTTAAATCTGACTCCATTGCATCCTCTGTCCCGCAACGTGTTAAGATTGCATCGAAATTTTATGTTATAAATGACAGCTGAATCAGATCTCAGATCTCTTACCTATAATAGATATATTCACGCAACGTCCCTATATCCTTTGCCGTGTATTGCAGCAGACAGCGATGGATTGACAAATCAAACGCAATAAATATCTCTTACCTATGTCAGCGCATCCTCCCCACGTCCCTTGCTGGGCTTGCCTGCCCAGCTTACCAACTGCATCCACATAAAGTCTTGAGGCGGCAGCAGCACCTAAAGATAAAAGAAAGAATTACAATAATCACATCATCGGTACAAGTGGAGCAAGCGATTGTGGCGCATCAATAGAACGCTAACATTTACCAATGGCCTTGTTTTTTACGTTACGTATGTTTTTTAATTTGTTGCAAACTGTTAAGTAAAACAACGTGAGGAAACCTGAGTGCCTAAAGTGTTTACACATACGTCAGCGCTTGAAATCACCAATCCACATAAGGCAAGCGTCTCTCTCTAGGCATGGGAGATGCCTTGCTGCTGTGAGATGTATATGTATATAGGCTGCTTGTGTATTATAGTTACGTCAGTGCATTACAATAAGTTTGTCTATTTCAGAAAAAAGTACACAGAGAACGTTTCATCAAAAACTTTACGCACAGATGTTTAAATAGTAGGTATGCTTAATAATAGGAATGTTTGGATAACTTGCTAAAAAAATACTTACACGTAATCGAAACACATATTTCATATTTTTGTCGAGTAGCAAGTACTGGCTATGTCAACAACTTTGTTCCATGAAAATTGATACTTACACACAGTCGTTTATTGTGAAACCCAAGAACCACCCTTGGTATGCTTGGGGCAAACTCTTCGGGAAGTATCTTCAAGACCAATTTTTCCCCATCAACTTTTGCCTCTAGGCGTGAGCAGTTTGTAGATAATTACAAATCGCTTTTTATTTCTTTATGTACAAATTAAGGAAGGCGAGAAAGAAGTGACAAAGACTCCGTGGAGTCGCTCGAAACTTGTGTAAAAGTTTCAGCAACGATAAATCATTAATTAAGGGGTTTCTCTCTCGGCCGCGTCGCAATTGATCTTGATCCTAAACGTGGGAATCGAAAAGTTTGCTCTGCTTATTTTTAGTACTCTTGTAAAGTTCTCCCTCAAAATACTTTTGACTTTGGAATAGATCTATTCGCAAAGTAATACTTGAATATTAGACCTCCAGCATGTTATTAATCATCTCTCAAATCTCGAAAGTATAAGTTTGATAAAAATCATTCTTTTACTGTACATAATTCGGAAACCCCGAAGTTTTGACAGTTATGCGATCAATAACTGGCAAATTGTAAATTGAAGGAGATCAAATGTCCACAGTTGAAATTGAAATAAAAGTGTTAGTTTCATCGTATTTATGTATACAGCCTATACATTCCTAGAAAAACATTGGTAATACATTCGTTTTTACAGAGAGTGACCCAAAAACATGGCATTAGCTTCGGAAATCTCTACACATCGCATACACAGATGACGGCCGTATATTCGCTGTACAATAAACCAGTTTATTGCCGTAAGAGCTAAGCATAACACAGAGATAAGCCAGCAGAGACAATTTGGCACCGAGCGCCCTGCAGCACTGCAGCGCAAGATAAGTATACCAGAAATACTACTTGGAGTCATATTGCTACTGAGGTACTTTTTCCAGCAAAAGGGTGTATGCCCAGCACATTAAAAAGCCGTGGACTTCTATTGAAACTGTGATTTAGTTTCAATTTTGACAGCTGAATTGGGTTGCCTTCTATTATAACGTATGTAACGTACACAATAAACTAATTTAACTTGCACCTTACCGTACGCTAAGAACTTCGTAGCCCAAAACGTAAAGGTTGTCCAGCTATCGTAAGGTAGAGAAGGTCGTAAGTCATATGGAAAATTGTAGCGACATCATAACTATAATGCGTGTACACAAATTCATACAACGGTACGTATATGTGTACAACTATACGTATTAGTTGCAGGGCCCTTATTATGAAAAATGCGACATTATCGGGAGGGTCGTCAACGTCGCGCTTGAGCCCGACAATTCACTCGAATCTAGCGACAAATACTTTTTTTGAATAGCTATTACTATTCAACTATGGAAACTATTCAAAAAGAGAACAATATTTGCCGCTAGATTCGAGTGAATTGTCGGGCTCAAGCGTGACGATGACGACCCTTCCGATAATGTCGCAGCTTCATAATAAGGGCCCAGTATTTGCTTACTGACCATTAAAATTAACAATCCGAATTAGCGTGTGCGCTGACAGGTAGAATGTGCAGATCCGTTTCACGTAAAAAATAGTAGGCCTAATTAATAAAATCACGATTCCTTAAAACACTCCTCAGAGGCAGTTTAAATAGTCTGTGGTAAAGGAAAAGACATAACCACAGATTAATGAAACTGAGGAGAGTTTTAGAGGAATCGTGTTTTTATAAATAACACCGTTGAATTATAAGGTTAACCAGTTGCCGTATGCACACGCTTACTGACACACTATAGAGCTGACATAATAGTTCGTGGTATATCTTCTTATCCGGAGTTAACCATCTGTGCCTAGTGTTCAATTGCGCTGCAGCGATGAGGTTTTACATAATACGCTCCTAGAGGGCGCGTGCCTCACATTCCCTCTATTAATTGCCATGTATGTGTGTCAATGTTTGTTTCTATTGGTGCTCTATCTTAAATTTCAATACTGAACAATCTGGTAGTTCTAGACAAAGATAAAGATCTATTACTATACGATAGTCAAAGTTCTTATGTACGAGTGTAAGGAGACAAGTAAACGGAGTATTAGCTTGGTACTTATCGATTTAATTGTTCACCTTTATTGTGTAGTCTCAGGTAAGTTCTTTGCTACTACTGAGAGGCAAACTTAAGTACAAGTACTTACTATCTCCGTTAGTTATTACAGTACTGATAGTCCTTAATTAATGGCTGATAGGTTTATTGGAACAAGGCATCCTTGTAGGTAATAAACTGTTGTTATACATGAATGACACATATATCGCGGAGGATTTGCGAAAATAGACCCACAATCCGAGACCACATTTCGAATGGCATACGCAACGCGAAAGAAACGTAATCCTAAGCGTATCCCCCTGTAAATCATTGAAAGTATTACGTAGCAGCGAGTTACTTACCATGCAAAGCCTTCAGATATGCCTTGCCAGCCGTGATCATCTGCCGGGCGCCCGGATTGAATTTGTCCAGAATATTCTGCAACAAAGGAGGAAAGCATGTTAAAAATCCGTCATATTGCTTAGTCAGGTGCGAACCATCAATCAGCCCGACAAAGGAAGCAGATACCATCTAACAAGACGGCTGTATTGTTATTAATATTTCTACGAAATAGAAGACGGCATATTGCGATACAATCAATCGCGTTTCTCTATTGATTGAATGTTCATTTGCGTTTTTCGCAAGCCGCTTATAAAACGGTGTATAAGGCCGTAAATAGAGGCAGTACGAGAGACTAGGAATGTGGCCTTTCAAGGATGTTGCATGGCCTCGTTTGTTGAGGTGTGGCCCGCTGGTCCATCGACAGACGGCATTCCGGCTTAATATCGCTTGAAGCTACTTCTGTAGTTGGCATCTTATTGAGCAGTTGTGTGCAGAAGCCATTAAGGCAAACCTGTACTCGGATTGAATCTTATTGCCTTTAAGCTCACTGGTTTACCTAAATACCAAATAAGTACATATAAATTAATTTTTGCTCAACACTCTTGTACGAAAATGTAAGACGTGCTCACAGCGCGCCAACTCTAATTTCTCATCGCATAAACGTAATGGAAGTGCGTAAGAACCGGCGGCGTCTTCAATCTTTATAACTGAGGTTATAGCCGCATTACAAAAAGCTAATGCATTTTCCCTTTTCCCCCAATATCAGTGGCGCGAACGAGGTACCAACGGAGTACGTGCTAACGTGTTTTACGACTGCTAGGACTCAAAATTTCTTCCCACATATTTTTACGGACGCTAACTAAGGTTTAATGGATAATGAGTCTTTCTAAAATACGCTTGCTCAATAAAAATTTGCCTCAAGAAGTCTTGCAATATACCTCTTAAAATTCAAGGCATTTTTTCAACAAGAAACACTCAGCTTTATTGTCATTCATGAGACACCATAGTCTGAAGATAAACACTTAGCTGCCTACTTTAAATAAATTCAAATAAGTTATCTGCCGCGTCCTCATTTTTTGCTCGTTCAATACAAAGGCGTTGACGGAAATAGACGGCCTCTCGCGCCCGCTGGATGGGAACCAATTTTTCATAGACGTACATTTTAAAATAGGGAACACCCTATGTCATAGGCTGGCCGCTTATTGCTCGCGTTGAACGCGTAAATCTTAGGGGCCGTATACAGGGTGCGCCATGCCGAGGGTGAAAAATAGATGCCCACTTACAAAAATTAAGCAGACGGCGGATTCGGGGGAGGCGATGAGCAAAGGAGATATTGGACCGTAGGAATTAATGGTTTATTGCTTTTGTCGCGATGGCTCTTTAAGGTCGCAAGAACATTTTTCCATTAACAAATTCTTTAACAGTCAGATACATTGCTTAGTAACATATTCAGCAGGGAAAGCAACGTGAGCCCCATAGAATAAGCAGATTTTATTAAATCCCTTTTACGAAATCAAGATTGAAGTATCAATCACAATCCATTTCCAATAAACCGAAACGAAAGTTATCGGGGCCTTTCATGAATACATACGTCACCTAACCTAACAATTCCTGATGTAATACGGGGCCTTTATCGTATCCTCTTTATTTTTGGGGCACGTAGTCAACGACATTTGGTACAAAATTGCCTCGGGCTGACTTCGTGACGCTCCCGGGGCTCCCTTCCCTACCCTTTCCCTTCTTAATGTTCTATGTACACGTACGGAGATGTCTTTTTGTAACAACTGGGGACGACAATATTGGATAAGTATTGAAAGTCATGCGCTCTCGGTAAACATTCATTCTTGGGTATATCGTGGGGTCTTTCTTTAGTCATGCATATTATTTTGCTTATATTTATTTGTGGTCGTGACCTTTTCCAACTTTTCACAGTGTGACTCTGAATCGTTGCGAGAGTGCAGGCGAATTTCACAGACACTATTCCTATTGCCACGCGGACGAAATCACGTGCGATGTTCAGTGTAAAATATAAACTATGCAGGCTTGAGCATGTTGCAGCGATTTTTAAAAGATTTCTCGACGCTTAGCCCGCGTGGCCGACAGGTTGAGTATGCAAGGCACGGGGCTGAAAACAAAACGGTATGGAAATCGCACACTGCTGTTCAGCCAGGAGGAAAGATTTGCCTTCTGCCTAGCTTTTAATAAGTTCCATTACTTTCTATCTAGTTTCCTATCACGTATTTATGGAATGAGTTTTATAATTTTATAATGAACTTACATTTCAATCTAAACAAATAAACACACCGTAGGTACTAAATGAAAATGGAAGTTGAGTGGGCTTCACAGGATTTCTAATGAACAAACGATACTTAATAACTAAATAATCATTTATTTGGAGTTCCCGAAAAAGATTGCTTCAAGTTTAGGAATTTTATAATTTCTTTCGATTGAAGAGGAACTGTTTAAAGTCCAATTTAACTTGGAACACCTTCGGGTGAAGTTCTTAACGTAATCACGCTGTGAAATTCGTTACGGATTCAACAATGCATCTTTCAAGTTGTTCGGTGCAAAATAGAGAAGTCTCTTTTAAGTTCGCTAAATGAAGTCGACTACAAAAGGCGGAGCGAGCGTAATTCAAATGAGGGCGGACAAGGAATTGGCGGCGTTCGAACCCGCTTCGGCCATTCAGATTTTTATAACAGAGAAGGCTTCTCCCGAACCTCGACGATAAGAGACGAGATATATGACGAGAGAATAGGAGTCTCTATACACCGTTGTTTAACGATAGGTACGTATTATTAACTATATTAATAATAATAATAACTTCCACACAACACTTGACCTGGTCCCAAATTAGACTATCCTGTACTATGATAACCAGGGAAGGTCCATTTGTACCAATCAAGGACGGCGGCCTCCATTCAGAATTGAACCCACAACCTCTGGTATTGTAGTCGAGCGCGTCACCGTTAGACCAACGATGCGGTCAAATGATAAATAATTAAAACGCTCTTACCGCCGAGATCGATCGTGAGTGTTTTATTTAAAACAGCGTTTTGACACCGCATTTAAGATCATCTTAGCTGCAGCTAAAGTCGTTTGTGAGCTAAGGGCGTTTTTTTCGAATTTTCGATTTAGCGTACTTTAATTTCTGTCTGTCGAAGAGCTTGTTTCATGCAAGGCTCTTTAAATTATATAAATCGTCTCCTTTTAAGACTCGAAGTGAATATCTTCTATCTTCGTGTCTTTACAAGTTCCTTTTGCCGTAGAATTAAGCAGACTAAGTAGGCATACGTCTTTGATATTTATAAGGTAATAATACAATAGCTCGGAGTAACAAAACCGTGGCTAAATACCGACCATCATGCACAAGGTTAACCTGTTGTCAATAGATCTTACGTCGCATGTATACGGAGCAGCGGTAGACCACAACACATAATATTGGTCGAAGGTCACATAAGTGTTTTAATGACAGGTGAGCTACGTGAACAGAAAGGTGGTGTGTTTAGGGTAGGCTAGTCTACGCTCGGTTTCTAGAAGAGCGATCAAATGTTAATCTCACGTTAAGCCAATTTCAGCCAATCACGTGCCGGTATTTTGAATTAATCTTAGATTAATCTCTTGTTACATTTGAACACTCTTTCAGAAACTGAGGCTAAGAGTGTGCATTTTTTAAGCACACGTTCATAGATCAGAATCTAAAATTATCAGGATAATCAAGTTGATTATTACTAGGCTTTACTTATTATTATTATTAATAAGTTTATTGCACATAAGTAAAAAATACAATGGCAATGTGGCGGACTTAATGCTATAAGCATTTTCTACCAGTCAACCACTTATGACAACTATTTTTAATATTATTTCTATACATATTTGGTATCAACCTATTTAGAGGCTAAAAATTCCACCCATGCCAGGACTTGAACCCGCGACCCCTGGCTAACAGTGCCAGCGCTCTCCCAACTGAGCTAATGGGCAAGTGCAGGCATCAGTGAAATTTCGTGCCTCTTTACAAACTTCTCTGTATTACGTTACAGGCAGCGACATCTGGCCGAAGCAATTTACATCACTTACAGCCCCGATCAACCCACTTTGCAGTTAGGTTTTTACATCGGAATGATATCGCTGTATCTACATGATTACAACGTTCTGAGATACCGGGGTGCGTACTCTTATCAACCGCGCACTCATAGATACACCAGCCTATCCTAATTGGCAAAGTTAACGTCTCGACAACAAGACTGTTCTAAGCAGACACTAATACTTACTTAGAACATAACATTGATATTGTTGTCATAATATTCTGCAACAGTTTGCTTTGTCAATTACTAACTAGCTGCTAGGTATTTAGAAGTGGAGGAGCGAAGTTCTCGCCAACTTGGTGGAAAGTGGCTAAATATTTAGCGAACTGTTTAACTTGTCAGTGAATAGACCAGAAAATGTAGCGAGAGTTAGCGAAGTGTTGAAATCTGAAACTGCGCTCGACTTCCGCAAAAGGGGAAAGTAAAAATGCGCAAACTTTTTAAATACTAATATCTCGAATTCGTTCGTCATTTTAGGTAAGTATTCCTATTAGGTAGGAAATTATGTTGACCATCGGGGTTTCATTAATTGGGTATTTGACAAAATATCAAATGAGTTACTTTTAAAACGGAATTTTGTATGAAAATACTGTCTTATGACGTCACATTTAAGAGCACTCTTTTTATGTTTAACCTATTTAAAAATTGTAATAACTAGTAGTTGACTAAAAGAGATACATTTTTCGAGATATTTTGTAATTTTTGTTTTAATCTAGCATAAGAAATAATTTATTGTTGATCGTGTCAAATACCGTATTACCGGTATAATTTTGCTCTTATTAAGGCTAAATACCTGTGATATTGAACCAAAAGTGGTATCGAAAAGGTTATTTCGACCCATTGGAAACTCGCAACGTGGAAGTTTAGTCATAGCAAAAAAATCATGCAATATCGTACCAGTGATGCTGATGATGGATCGTCTTAAAAGTTAGGGGTTAAAGTATGAAATTGCCGTTTTATTGCAATAGGTTCTTTGAATTGACATAGAATCTTCATGGTTTGAGGTTTTCGAATGAAACTTTTTTCAAATGGTTTCTATGATGTTCTTTTTTTAAAAAATGTGAAACATTTGAATATCGATTTTCAATTGTTTTTGTTATTAAATTTCGACAAGAAAGATGGATACTGCGAAAATTCGAGTGATTATGAGGCACCCATTTTTCGTATTTTTTTATTTTATTGATTTGACGCAAGTGAGTCAATATTGTGGGTAAGGTAACGTTAAACCATGCCGCTAATTCCTGGGTAGTTTGACTAGGGTCGGCTTCCACTATCTCTCTTAATTCATCGTTATTCACCTGTCTGGGCGGTCTTCCTCGTGGCTCGTTCTTTAAGTCGAAATTTCCATCACGAAAGCGTTTAAACCAAAATCGCACGGTGCGTTCATTAGTAGACCCCTCTCCAAACGCAGCATTGATATTGCGGGCTGTTTCTGCCGCGTTAGTTCCGCGTCGGAACTCGTATTCAAAAATCACTCGAATTTTCGCAGTATCCATCTTTCTTGTCGAAATTGAATAACAAAAACAATTGAAAGTCGATATTCAAATATTTCACATTTTAAAAAAAAAGAACATCATAGAAACCATTTGAAAAAAGTTTCATTCGAAAACCTCAAACCATGAAGATTCTATGTCAATTCAAAGAACCTATTGCAATAAAACGGCAATTTCATACTTTAACCCCTATTATTTACCCGCGAGCTATTAGATGCCTGCAGAGTTTGGGGTGTCAAACGGATCAACCAGTTTTTTGCCAAACAGAGCTCTCAGCTCCTAAATATTTCTAAAATCAACATGGCCATATCTCATCTTAAGATCCATGTCTAAGCCCGAAGCATGACGTACCACAGCAAGTAATGCATGAGCAAATATCACGGATTATAGCGGCTCTAGATCGTATCGCCTATCAATGCTACCATGAAAAAATAAATAGTGGCGAGGCAGCTTCGTGATGTATACTGCATTCCACGTAGTCAATAGGAAGTGTAACTTAAAAGGCATTTATAGTATGTATTATCCAGTATATATATCTCATTACGAGTCATTAGGTTTTTAAATTCATTTGCAATCGTGATTCCGGGGCCAATCCAGCTTATTCTGACAGACCTTCACTTTGTTTAATTAAGTGAATGTTGATTTATTTTTGTTCGAATGTCTGTAGCAATAACGAATGATTGATATTGTAAAAAAAATAATTACTGTGCTGCGTAAAATATTAAGCAATGTTGGAATTTTATAATTTAATCTGGTGCTTTTCCTACCAGTGCTTTTTGTATACAGTTTGATATGAGATAATCTTGAAAATCTTGCTTTAATTTTATTAAAACGAAAGTTTATTAATTTTATTAAACTACATCGCTGTACGGAAAAATCAACAAAGGCTGATATGACAGTTAATAGAGAATTTTAATATTTACGGCCTTATTTATAAAAACATAATAATTATAATATAATAATAATAATAACTTCCACACAACACAATCACTCGACCTGGTCCCAAACTAGGATACCCTGTGCTATGGCAACCAGGCAAGGACGTCACAAACATGAAAATACACCCAGACTGAGGCCATTTGTACAAATGTACAGCGGGCCCCAGTGGGAATCGAACCCATGACCTCTGTTTTGGTAGCTAAGCGCCTTAACGGCTAGACTAACGAGGTAGTCAAATGATTCCACAATATGATTCCTCTTAAGCACTCCCAAGAGACAGTTTATTTAATCTGTGGCTAGGTCTTTTCCTTGTAAAATCTCCATCACAGACTATTTTAACCGGCGTTTATCGAGTGTCCTAAGGGATCGTGTTTTTACAAATAAGACCGATCGTTTCAATTTGCGTCGCAACTTCATACCTGATTAACTATTCCATACAGACTAGAAGTAATAAGTACATTACCCACCATGATGATATGACATTTGTTTACCCTCGACGCAATTTTCCAGCAAGAAGACTTTTAAACTCTGTACCAGATCAAAATGTATAAGATGTTAACAATACTTTTAAATACGAACAAAGTCAAGGAGGATGAAATAGGGGTGTGTATTTCTTAAATAAATGTAGTATACACATTACTTTTTCTTTAAAAAAAAAAAACATGACCAGACCAATGAGGGCTTTTCAAAGCGTAATTAAAAAAATAATACAGTATCACAAGTTACCGATAGATGGTGCTGACGGCACATAATATGTCAAAATTGACATGACATCACTGTAGCTTCTCTGTGGTTTAACATTTAAAACGTATGATGACATTTGTTCTCCTTGCAGCGCCACCTAGTTTTTTTTTTTAATAAAACTTAACTGACAGCTGTCATTGACAGGCCCTCATTAGAAAACTTGCTAGATGTACCTATTTAAAGATTTTTCGACGATTATTATTTAAATATCTTTGACAACGGTTTTGCATCACTAGGACTTTCAACTACCATACAGTGTATGTATACTTAGTGCGCGACTCTAGAAGCACAGAATTTGAGCACGGAAATTGCGTCGCACGCGAGCCCATACAAAATGGGAGCGATGATATTAATTCTGGATGACATTTATTAGAAGAGTGTGGATCTGACGACGACGCGCCAAAAGGATTCAAAACGAAATGAGATATCACGACTCTTCGTTGGAGCGGGTAGAGTTAAATAAAAATATATATAGGTATTATGTGAACGGGAAATGGTGTTCGCGAAAATTGGCTACATCCAATTTGATTTTGCGAGGTTTCTCGAGATTTTTTTATCAACAAGAAAGTCTTATTTATAAAAACACGAACTCATAAAACACTCCTCAGATGCAGTTTAAATAGTCTGTGGTAAAGGTTAAGACGTAACTACAGATTATTTAAACTGCCTCTAAAGAGTGTTTTAGAGGAATCAGGATCTTATAAAAAACACCGTTAGTATATAGGATTATGAAAAGATTTTAATTAGTGAATAATTCATCATTTGAGCTTATCCCATACACCAATGAAGCTTACTATTTCATTGTATGACCATAATATTACATTATGTCAGGAATCTATTATGATAGCATCTTTTAGTGTTTTATTTTAGTACTAAAAAAATAACTGTGGGCGCGTATTCGTACGCGCAAAAAGACGCTGTATAACTCTCCGGCCCACAAAGTATTTCTCCAAAATACATCGATATTATTATGTTGTTCAATTGTTGCATGAACGAAAAACAAACCAACAAACACTTCTTTTTATTTTCAGTATTAGTGGTTAAGTATTTATTTTATACCTTTGTGTTGTGGTGCTCCCATGGTTCCCCCTTTGAGCTCGACCGAGACCCCTCTGTGTAAACGAACGTAAATTTTGCGCAATCCGCTTAGCGCACGTCTTAGCGCTTTTTAATCTTGATAAAAATTTTTGCTCACATATAATTTTACAATCAATGAGAAATTTTCACTAATAAACCAATGCTGAACTTTGACCGTAGCTATAAACTGTTCACTTCTTCTAGGTTTAAGTATATACGCCGATAGCAAGTCAGTCTTAATTTTTTGTTGCTAAGTCACCAGTAACGTTATAAGGTTATTAAACAATCATGACTTCATAATATCCCAAAAGCGATATTAAATTCAACAGTCTGAAATTCACGCGCAATATCTGCTAAAATGATTCTGCGAATTAGACCATCCGAAGTAATGTTTGTATTAATGGTAACGCACCGTCTCTCTCCCTTACCCTCGCAACGTGTGACTGCAAACTAATGAGCCCAGAATAAGAGTCGCCGAATGTTTGGTATTGCACTTACGAATGTAAATACCAAAAGTTATACATTAATTTTTGGGTGGTTTGAAAGGCAGCAAAATAAATGTTCCTGACAATTGCTATCTAATACGCTGGTTCGTACTTTTTTTAAAAACGCACTTTTCAAAAATATCTCTACCCAAACTCGTAGCATCTACCTACTATTAGAACCATTAGTAGCCACCCAGAGCGGTGCGTACGTGCCGCGGGTCCGTGGGTCATTGTTTGGTTAGCCGGAGAATTGTTGACGCATTTTTTAAACAGGGTTTCTCAACTCGAAACAACAAAGATTTCTCAATTATCTTTTTTTTAATTTACTTCTATGCTTAAAAGTTATAGTCTAGATAGGTCCCTTTTTTAATTACTAATTACATAACCGTGGGGTTTAAACCACCCAGAAATCAGCCATATAGTAAATATACAGTAAATATAATGCCCGACAAATAATTCTCTTCAACAAATGACTTTGACTTCGAATGGACGTATTTCAGGTCTGAAGAGGCGGGGGACGATTGACGTCACTTAGAATTCTTCGGACTTTAGTGAAATGAACAAATAATTAAAAACATTTTGCTCTTACGTGTCCATCGCAAACTCATCCCAACTGCGCGGATTTTGGTTCAAGTTATCTGTCGGGCAATATAACAAAAGTGACCGCAGCGCTTGAAATCGCCAATTAGCGGTGGAAACGCGTGGTAATTCAATCGATACTTTTTATGCTGCTTGTTATGCCACTAAAAGTCGCAAATATGTTATTGTCTTCTTAATAAATATACTATTTCCAAAACTTAAACTCGCCTAAAGGCCAACCAACAATAGCTGAATGTAAATGTGATGATGGTTATTGATAAATGTGCTTTTGCTGATATAACGAGTAGTCGACAGTTCGTCGACCTTAATACGCTTGCAGCGTACTCAATTATTTTATAGGTGACTTTGTAACAAACATATAGAGGTTGATCAGCTCTGCTGTTAACTGTACTATTAAGATTGCTATTAGATTAGCCTTGAAATTATTAACTTGCGTGCATGAATAGTACGCATGGTACGCAACACAACCTACGCAGCTCGTAAATCTGCAGTTTGCCATATTTTCGGAGACAACCTACTGCTGAATCTGAACTATTTATTTATTTATATTTATCCTCAATAAAACAAGAAAAACCACAACACAAAAGTCAATACTAAAATTTATATCAAAACTGTTTAATATGCTTATGCATTTTATATTTTTGTATGGTCGTAAATATAGGAGGGGAAATCTGAAATCTTTTGTTGTTGTTTCTGCCTAACTCTTGGTCACGGTTTCTGTCAACTTTCGCGCGCGAAGTCGAAGTAAGTAGTTTTATTCTTATGTTGTATTTCGGTTTCCTTCAATGTGTGAAATTCTACATTAGCAGGCAACATGAATTTTCTTCTCCTACGGCAGAAAATCCTCTGTAAGTTTTCTTATTCTTTCGTCTTACCACGCTCAGCTTTTGCCCGTTCCCTCTCACGATGTAATAAGGACGTATTTGGCCGTTTTCATATTTGCGCAAATTACATTAACGCTTATTGTTCCCAGACGGGATCTGTGAGCTTCGCTGCCCACAAGCGGGCGTCTCAGACGTGCGGGCGGGCGCTGTTATGCTAACAATGCTCCACAAACATATGCACGCATGATTTGGTAGTATTGGTTGGATTTGATTACAGCTATGAGTTTGATAGAGCTGTTGGTAGAGCATGTTGTGTCCATAGGTACGCATGATTTGATACCAGTAGTTGATTTTGATTATAGCTTTGAGTTTGACGAAGCTGTTGATAGAACATGGTGTATTCGTACGAACGCATATTTGATAGTATTAGATGGATTTCATTATAGCTATGAGTTTGACAGAGTTGTTGATAGAGCAAGTTGTACGCAATATATTATCTATTTTCTATGTACATAGTATTGAAAAACTGTTTCTTTTTTGCCATTTTAAGGATTCTGTGGTAGGGCTTTACGAGTATAGACAAGTGAGAAACTGTTTAATCTGTAAGTAAAATTATCCATTTATACTAGTATTATAAACAGGAAACGTTCGTGCTAGGGATAATAATAATGTTCGAAACTGCTTATCCGATTAAAAAAAAAAACATTTTACCAGTATTTAGAATTGACCTCCAGCATAGACATGGGCTAACCCGAATACCATGGGAACAAGTCGCTATGTTTAATAAGGTCATAAAACACTTGGAAATGTACTTAAATTGCGACGTGTTCCGCCGCGGCGTCAGAGCCGCTCAGTCACATAAACGCAAGCCTATCTGTATAATTACATTAGCTGACTTTCTCTGACATCTCCGTACCTACCGATGCTGATTGTCATTTATGTAATTGCCAACATTCTGTAACAGCACGCCTCCTTGTCAAAGAGCAAAGATAAAACGGGAGAGCGGCTCGAAGCAACATACGAAAATGAAAATACTTTTCAAACTCGTTGGTAACACATCGGTAGAGTATTTGCCTCACATTTGCGAGAACATGGGTTCGATTCCAGCGTGCACTTGACGTAAAACAAAGTGTTTTTCTTACCTATTGCTTGCGTGTGACTTTTTTGAATCAATATTTTGGACTGTTACGTGTATTTATAGTGTGAATTTGTATTAGTAATACCACTCGCTAATGGTGAAGGAATGCATCTTGAAACTTGAGTGTCGGAGGTGTTCTATACCTCAGCGCTTGAAATCACCATACCGCTGCAGTTAATAAGAACATGCCACACATATGATAAACAAGTTAAGAGAAATATCCTTCTCTTAACTTGCTTATCATATTATTATTCCTTTGACGACCTCGTGGCGCAGCGGTAGTGCATCTGCATACCATGCGCGAGGTCCCGGGTTCGAATCCCGGCTGGAGACAAAAAAGAAACCCAGGTCTTGGATATTTACATGTTTGTGATGTCGTTGTTACTGGTTCCCACGACACAGGGTAACCTAGTGTGGGGCCAGTAGCAATGTATGTGCCTGTATGTAAAATTTTATGCTATGTTATATACAACATTGCGGAAGAAATTGAGCTCAGCTTAAGAAGATCTATTATTGCTATCCTATCCCTGTAATGGTAGAATAACAGTGGGTACGAGTTGCGCGTTTTTTAACGCTTAGATGTCAGAATTTGACAATAATATACTGGAAAGTTGCGATTTTCAATATTCTTGCGCGAAAAAACGCAACTTTATACTAGCTATACTGGATTCATCTTCCAAACAAACGGATATTAAATAAAAAAGTATAAACACTTTTTTATTTAATATCCGTTTGTTTGGAAGATAAATCTATAAAGAACATAGAAGACGGTTTATTAGATGCTGGACGAGTAATATTTCTTAATTATACCTTACTGTTAATGACGTGTCGTGTTGTCCTCTGTTTTCCTGTTTTGATCTTGCAATAATGAGTCTTTTCGTTTGAACATACGATACGGCAACGCTCAAAGTTGACGAAGCGAGTAAAATATTCTTTTTATAATTTTAAATGTCGTATATTTGAGTCGAGTTTACTACGAGCAAATACGTCGTTTGATGAGAATGAGGGACACAAAATTATTTGATAATAATAACGTTGAACTTCTCTGTCCACATCACCCAGTTGGCTCGCATAAAATATACTGTTGCACAAAATGAAGTTGGCAAATACAAGAAGGCTGTGGAGAGAAATAGAGCCGTTAAATTAATAAAGCGCTCAATTTGCTGTTTTGTTTCAAACAGCATCTTGAAAAGTGCACTCAAGAGCGTTTTTGTTTATTAGAGCGCTTAATTAATAGGGTCCCTAAAGTACAGGTATTACATTTTCTAACTTCTTAAACAGCGTGGTACTCTGAAATCAATGGTACAAAAAGAAGACTATACACGCCGAAATCAGGGTTGTTTGAAGGCCGCAGGTATGAAATTAGTAATTACAGATGCCATCTATTTAGACTATAACTTTTAAATAAAGATAGATAGATAAACCACTTATTTACATTTTCACACCCACGTAACACGTACACAACAAACTATAAAAATAAAGACGTAAAATACAAATAAAATCGCAATAATCTTGAATAATCTGATTATCAAAACAATGACTCGCCGATCCGCAGCACCCACGCACCGCTCTGGCTGGCTGACCAATGATTCTTATAGATTAGAGTTTATTTCGAGATATTTTTGGATAGTGCCTTTAAAAAGCAACAAACCGGCACATTCATTTTGGCATGGCTTTCAAACCACCCAACATTCATGGTGTGTAATTGTCTACATTAAATAATTATGTAAGTAGTGCATTGAAAGTGACGTTCTCGAAAGTAGTTAGGCACCTTAACCTGGCGCATAGTTTGCGTGTATTTGGTTGCATACCGTTGACAAACACAGAAGCGTTGTGTTCACACTCAAGTGACACGTATTAATGTGCCGCTTTTGTAACCATTACGCGCCTCTCCCATTGTCCGGCGGACTTTCTAAGTGGAAAAACGCGTACCGATTACCGTGAAATCCCAATTATACAAAGTAGCCATGTTAAGTGCCTTACTTCTTTAAGGGTGGGTCACTTCGGAAGTACGGGTGATGCTGAGATAACAAATGAAACAAACGACTGCCTCGTTGGTCTAGCAATTGACATGCTTGAGTACCAAACCCTTTGGTTGGGGTTTGATTCCCATTGGGGGCCGCCGTATTTGGTTCGTGCAAATGGCCTTAATCTGAATGTATTTTTATGTTTGCCTGGTTGCCATAGCCCCAGTGTTGTTTCAGGTCAAGTTATTATGGCCTTCAAGTTATTATTATTATAAACCGGAAATAGAACATCGAATCAATTTAAACTCTGAATCATTGTTTTATATACAACAATCCACGCGAACGAAATCTATGGCAGCAGCTAGTATGACTTAAAATAAATTCTTAGCTCATCCATAGCAAACCTCTTGTACTGTCAACGAAGCCTTAAGTTGTTGCCAAAATTTTTTGAAGTTAATTATTCAGTACGCCATCCGGGGCACCTCCGTGTCGAATACCTGAACGGGCGGCGGCGACCGAACTCCACAATTTGTGAAAGGAAAAGTGTGAAATTGTACACGTTACAACAAAAAGTCACCTAGACTTACACTTTTGTTAGAACTAGCAGAAGTAGCGATGTGCAATGGCCGTCTATCTACCTCTACATCGTTAATCATAATGTAACTTACAAAAAAAGAGTGTCAGTCATCGATACGACAAATTCGAAAACGCAAATAAATATCAGTAGGTACTTCCAAAGATGGATAAGCGGCCCATAGCTCCACTACTGAGCACAGAGCTTCTCTCAGAGCGAGAGAGAGTGTGTAGATTTAATTGGTGATCAATTAAGAAGAAGAAGTAATACATTTATTTATCGCTACACAGACATTACAAGGCATAGGAAACAAGTAAAAACAGACAAGGCAAAACACAAGATAAAAATAAAAACAACAAGAAAGGGACATGTACAAAGGGGCTACGTCCATGCGTCCATGTGAACACCCCAGACACTCCGATTTCCTTACAATGTTTTCCTACACAGTAAGCGAGTGGTATTGCTTTTACATTACAAATTCACAAATGTACATAACCATTGAATTTAACGTAACTTATATTTAGTTACTAGCTGACCGGGCAAACGTTATTTTGCCATATTTATTAGCCTACGACCTATTCTTAGACCTACCAAATATTAAAAAAAAAAAAACCGGCCAAGTGCAAGTCGGAGTCGTGCACGAAGGGTTCCGTACCATTATATATACGACATTAGACACAAAGAACGAGAAGAAACGCAAAAAATCACGTTTGTTGTATGGGAGCCGCCCTTAAGTATTTATTTTATTTTTATTATATTATTTATTTTGAAGTGAATATAGAACTAAATATTCTGTGAATGTTTCAAGCATCTACCTGTTGCCGTTATTATTATTGTTTAGAAGCCCCCCTTAAATATTTATTTTATTCTGGTTTTAGTATTTGTTGTTATAGCAGCAATAGAAATTCATTATCTGTGAAAATTTAAACTGCCTACCTATGACACTTCGTGAGAAAAAGCCTGGTCACGCCTAGTGAAAGACATCCAGACCTACAGACAGACAGTGAAGTCTTAGCAATAGGGTCCCGTTTGAAACCCTTCGGGTACGGAACCCTTAAAATCATAAAAATCGGTGAAGCCAATTTGGAGGAGTTCGATAACAAACACTGTCACACGAGATTTTTATATATTTAAAGATTTAAGTTGTTCCTTTGGCAAATTTTTTAGTGTTGACGAATCACTTTCGCTTCCTCAACATTCTGTCATCTGTCAGGATCGTAGCAAGTGGGAGTACCTGGTCTCTACCTACCCCTCTGTGATACAGCCGTGAGTTTATGTATGTGTATGTATGACGAGTAGAAGCTATCTTTTTTTTGGGAATATAAGCACATACCCTGTAATACGCATCTCTTCACTACGTAGGTGCAGTCAAGAGCTGATCAGTCTACATATACTAAATTTCTGTTGCTAAGGTCGACTTCACCACTTTCTTAATGGGGCTCAAGTAGTATTTAACTAAAATCCTACTACCTAATATTATAAATGTGAAAGTTTGGATGTTTGTTACTCAATAACGCAATAACGGCTGAATGGATTTACATGAAACTTGGCGTACAGTTAAACAAAGACCTGCGTTAAGATATCCCGGTAATGCGTTCCCGTAGGATAATATTTATTAAGTTTAAAATAGATCGCGTTGTGCTAGAATCGTATAAACGGATTCTGTGGCGGTACGAAATTCGCCGGGACAGCTCTGCTAGTTCTTCATAAAAATGTGGCTATTTAAATGATAAGTCGTCCTAAATTTTGCAAAATATGTAACTGCTAGTATACGCTGTGGATGTTAAGCAGTAGCTTCAAGATTGCACTAACAAGACATTTTATTGACGCAGGGGAAGGATAAAGCTTGTAATGAACAAACTACGAGTTCTCCTACTCTACCCTTTGTTCAAGAGCTTGAATATCTAAAGCAGAGCGGATATTGCATGAATTTTAATGTTTGAGTTATTGAGTACCTTTCCTTACACCGATCTATGGGGGGTTGAGTTGCAGGTAAAACCTATAAATTGAGTGTAGGTAGGGGACTTGACAGAAGTGAAATTGGCTACTTTCTACAGCCAATCCTCCTTCTTTTAGCTGAAATGTTTGTTGAATGTTGAAATCAACTTTACCAAAGGATATATTAACTCAATTTTGACCATTCTCAACTTTGTGTTTATCAATCACTATATTTATATCAGATTTTACATCGATTGTGTATACCCTTATCCTGGAGCTTTCTGACCAGCCTTTACCAAAAAAAAAGCACTAAAAAAAGTATATTTTTATTTTGAATATAAAAAAGACAAAAGAGAAGCAGATGTAGAAGAGCATAAAAATTCTTTATATATATATATTTTAATATATATATACACCATATATATTTAGCCTATATTCGTCCCACTGCAGTTCACAGGCTTCTCTCAGCGAGAGAGTACGGGCTTATATTTAAAAAATAAATTAATTAATCACCACGCATGCCCACCGCGGATTGGCAATTTCAAGGTACGAGTATGTGAAGACCGCAGACACTACTATATTGTAATTGATATTTTATTTAGATCCATGCAGAATGTACGACTTAATGAATGTTACGAATTAAACATAATAGGTGTCCATTTCAAATAAGATCTGGATAGTTTTGAAGAAAAAAATACAAAACAGTCCAAACTTAGTCTTTTCAGGTCCTTAATTAACAGAGTTTACATTCTTATTCTAATAGGTTGAATCGGCTTTAAATCCAGACATGTTTGTGATCTAAATAACTTTTTAATGCCACAGTAGTCCTTTGTCCACGAAGTACGTTTTAGACATTGATGTACCGTATTTCTGGTGATTTCGCGCTGCACGTATGAAGTGTTTCCTACTCTTCTGTTCTCTACATTTTCAGTGATACACTTTCAGGGCTCTTTATTAGCACTAGCTTTCATTACATTCGTCGGGTATATTTACTCGACCTGTGCCTACCGTTGTGATAAAAGTGACTTTGGTTACTCATGTTCAGTACCAAACGTTCGCAAGCAAATCTGATTACGATTCCGGACGCTTGCCACGTAAATCTGGTGTGGTTAAATATTTGTCGACCGCTATGGCACAGTAGGTACTACGTGCATTGAACTGCTAACTCTGTCCGGGAGAAGAGACCTCGTATGACTCTCTTGCTTACATTAATTAACAATCAATATCTATTAGCGATGGTAGAATCTGTAAGATACGTGCTATTGGGTGTTTGTTAATTTTGAAGACAATATTGCTTACTATACTTTCACTGAGTAAGTTGGGTCTCTTCAGAGTTCAAAAAAAATTCGAAACAGTCAGATAAAACTGGTTTCTTGTAAGGTATTTCGGGATATACTTTATTAGCAATAATAAGAGGGTATTTTGACTATATTTTTGTTCCCGTGCTCTCCAAATTACAGTGGTTTTATTTAGTATCTCGGCCTATCCCGCATGATACTTCTCATTTCTGATTTGAGAATTTCACTAAGTAAGTATTCTAAGTTACGCATATTTGTGCATTCATAGTAGGAATACCACTCTTCAGTTGTGAAGGAAAACATCGTGAGCAAACCCACGTGGGTGAGGCCTTGACATACCTCAGCGCATCAAATCGCCAAGCTGGTGAGGGTACTATCTACTATCTAGACAAGCAAAGCAAAGCAAGCAAAATCTTGAAGCCATTTGAAAAAAATCTTTTACGCTCAACCTTCCTCCGGGTAGAATAACAACAAAATCAACAAATAGTTTTTAGAAGAGGTTGTAGTTTAATTTATATTTTGCCCTCGCGTAAACAAGTAGCGTGCTTCAAATAGCTGCAGGGTTTTAGCAGAAGTGTTCACAGTCAGCCCCAACCCAGTAGTGCAGCTGTCGCTCCAATTTCGTACTTTAGCCACGTTTAATAAAGGCGTCGCGATATATTTTACTATGTCGCCGAGGATACAAAACCGCCGCGAGAGCAATTACATAAATTTTAATCTCATGGAGCCTTTGGTGGTGATATTTAAAGAATTTCATTATGGTAAAACTCTTACTAGTAGACGCGCGTCGGAATTCATTCCATCTCAGACGTCCCTCCGCAAACCAACTTTGAGTTATATTGAAGTTTTTATAGAAAGCTGCGTTATTGTTCTTCGTTTCGGAATGCAGAGTGGAAAGTTAAACACAACTTCTCCGCTTTTTATCATTATTTCTATTCCCTCAGTTTGTTTACTTATCGGAACTCGCTGAGATTCGTGCCGCAACTTTTCCTTTTGGAAATATCGCGGGTTACCTCTCGCGCGGGGAATTATGTAAACTATTCTGCAGACATAAAGCGGGCCTTCAACCTGTGACACACTAACCATACATAACATAAGCAGCCTTTATACGTCCCACTGTAGGGAACAGGCCTTCTCTCAGGGAGAGAGTATGGGCTTAATCACCACGCGTGCCCACCGCGGATTGGCGATTTCAAGTGCTGAGGTATGCGAATAGCTCAGGCACTCAGGTTTCCTCACGATGTTTTCCTTCACCGTTAGCGAGTGGTATTGCTACTATAACTTCACAAATGTACATAACTTTGAAAACCAAGTAATAGGTACATGCCCGCACCGGGGATCGAACCTGGGTCTCCCACTTCCGAGTCCGAGGTTCTACCCACTAGGCTACCACCGTTTTTTACTAGGCTACCACCGCTTTTTACACTAACCATAGTGGGTAATAAACTAATACAGTTTAATATCCCTTGCAATATATCAAATTAGTATGACAAGACCGCAGCCAAAAACTATATTCAATGTCGACGACCCGGCGCGTATTAAACGCACTCAAGCAGAAGCAAGACAGGTTTCTGTTAATTCAGAATAGTGATGAGAGGTAAATATTAACCAGGTACCGGTACAAAACCGACTCGTCCTAAATCGTCTAGTGGTTCTATTCGATAGACTTACGTTATGTGAGCAGTGTAAATAAAAAAATATTATATTCTCTTTGTTGCACTAACCCGTGCTGAGGACAATTTTAAAAACCTATTTAGAGGCTATTTACCTCTAAATAGGTTTAAAAAAAAATCTTTAGGTAATTTTGTTCTAAATTACCTATCACTTTGAAACAAAACTAAAATGACTGGCTGGTTTGTGCTTCGGAAGTAAGTAAAAATGTTTGGTAAAATACATGGGCTGTTTCCGAGAAACTATCCATAGTTAAAAATAAGCTTACGCTCAGTAAAAAAAAGGAAATTCTTTCAAAAAAGGTATGTAAAATATTAACTGTCAGTAGGCTTACCTATCGACCGATTGATAACTTATAAAAATGTTTTGTAAACTTGCAAAATTTTACTGTCTCGTTCGTCTAGCGGTATCACGTGTTATTACCATGCCGGAGGTCGTGAGTTCGATTCCCACTGGGGGCCGTCGTATATTTGTACAAATAGCCTCAGTCTGAGTGTATTTACATGATCCATGTCCTTGTCTGGTTATTATAGAACAGGGTATCCTAGTTTCGGACCAGGATAAGGGATTTTGTTGTGTGAAAGTTATTTATTTATAGTTTGTTCTGGTGCCTAGTACGCGTCAGCTTTTGGGTTAAGCGTCAGTTTTATATCACCCTGAATGCGTTAGCATACATTCGTCGTACTTAAAATTTGTTCAGTTTATTTAATAATGTCACACTTAAAGTGTGACAACTAGTCAAATATCACAGCCAAAAATTTTCGTCAGATATAAAAACTATAAATTATACAAAATAAAAAAAAAAAACACATACACACAATATAAAATCATATTGATTTATTTCCATCTCAAATTGGATAAATAAATTATGTTGCCGTGTACCTCACGGCCCGCGAAGACGTCTTCGAAATAGAGATAGGTAAGTACATTTACGTAAAGAGTTTGAGGAGGCCTTTGCCGTAAGGAACACCGAAACAAGAGACATTTTGTGATATGAGTGCAGAAGTTACTTTTATATTTTATTTTTTAAATGTTCACTAAGAATCGTTAAGGTAAAGTAAGGTAAAAATATACATAAATATATATTTATTGCCACTAGTAAATGTTCGGGAAATAAAGGTTTTTTTATTGCTATTATTATTTAAGTAAGTAAGTACATTTTCCAACCATTGCTCCACTGTCATTGGCAACGACAAATTAATATGGCCGTAATAACATTCACGCTTGGCATGAGCTTAGTTTGTCCCTTTACTTTACAACTATGTGCCCTTCAAAGGACTAGGTCTAGTGGCAATTTCAAGTCACACAATGCGACCCTCACTAATTAGGACACACTTGGAGCTAAGGTTGGGAAGGACACACGCCACCTTGCGTAGCTACTAATTTAATCCTTTAACGGATTCAAGCGGGCATTTTCGGTTTAAGTAGGTAGAATTTTGTTTCTAGTCACCCATTAAGCGTGTAGGTGTGAGGTTAATTACAATCGTAAATTTGGGTATTGTCTAAAATTTAAGATTATTTATTTTAATTATTGTTATTGCAGGTAAAGTTAATTGAGTTTACTGTCGATCGATGATTTGTATTTGAATTAATTTTTATCTATACAACATTTTATTCAATGTATTTACTGAACTAGTATGTAAGGAACATAATTTAGACAAATTTTGTTTTTGTAATCTAAATTTCTTTTTTAAAAGATGTATTCGTATGCAGTGCTGTGCTTGCCTGTACGTGGCGAATTCTGGCTGCACTGTAATCTAATATCCTGCATTCTGTAATATTATCTGGGTGTGCCGTTTCAAATAAAAATAGGCATTTCATGTTATTAATTGAATTAATTCCCGGCAAATAAATGACTTTGACTGCGCATGGAAGTATTTCTTGTCTCCCTACTGAGGGGCGCGGCACGTGACTAAGAATTCTTCGGACTTTAGTATAGTCAATTTAACAAATAAAAAAAATCCCAAACTCAGTCATGTGACCTGTAATGTGATTATTTTTTATTTGAAAGAAAACGGTGACATATCATTTTCATACATCATCTAACATCTCCAAAAGTATAACCTCTAACAAAATGTAACTTCCGGATTGAAATTTTCCTATTTGCGCGCCGGATTGCCACCCAGACTTTTCTTCCGTCTGACAAAGAGCGGCAAATATGCCAAAAGGCTTGTTTGCGGCCAGCGACACCCTTGCGGAGCGAGGCCGGCGCGCGCGGAATGCGGCTGCGATCGGGCTCGTGACGCTTTGTTGTGAGATTAGACTGCGTAATGCGCTGCTATTTGCCGCCATTATCCTACCAGATACTGGTTGGGAGGCAATTTAGAAGAAAAAGAAAACATGAAAAAATACAATTCCATTTAAAAAAATCTAGGCATTGTCACCATTATCGTGTCTGGTGCCGGATTTAGAATAGCGTCACTCCATTTCATTCCATGGATGTCGTAGAAGGCGACTAAGGAAATAAATTATCAGGAGACGGGCAGCAGCGTCTTCCTGAGATTCCAACCGCATACTGCAATCGCCAACCCGCTTGCTAAGCGTGGCGATTATGGCAAAACCATGAGGGAGGCCTATGTCCTGCAGTGGGCGTAAAATGGCTAATGATGATGATGATTGTCACACATTTTTTTACGGAATCCTCGCGTGGCCATTAAAAAGTTATTTTAAGGTTTTGCGAAAAAAAGAAACCTTTTACAGTTTTTTTCAGCCAGTTCGTCCGACTGCTTAAAACTAACACCGCCCTTTTTGCTTACCTACTAGTAGTGGCAAGGAGGCTGTGTTTTATGAGCCGAGACTTTTTACAGAATGGGCCCGTCAACGTTCCTGCGATCTTACATAAAACGCGCATATGGAGACCCCAGCGACATCGTAAAGCAGACCCAGATAGGGAGATCTTATACCACGCACCATAAGTGTGAAAATAAAAAAATAACAGTGTAACTAACTGTATGAATTGGACACAAACTTTTTGGGACCAAATCTTGGTGACAAAACGTAGAAAATGCATAATTTATAAATGAAATCCTTGTCGTTGTACGTAAGATGTGTTATATTTACTTTCTGGCCTTGGTAATTCTTTATTATACGGAAAGGGTTTATTACCCTTAAACTTAAAAAAATATTGCCAAAAAATTAGTCGTGATGTCTCTCGAATACAAAACATCAGCCGTTTCACGCTTTGCTTAGGTATTCAGTAACGTTACGGGCTACTCTGCTACAGTCAACACATCAACCTTCACAAAGTCGCATATTATATACTCGTACCGTAACTAAGTAAAGTGCACGCAAGTAAAAAATAAGAAGAAGAAAGACATTTGTTATACCAACAAGACTCATCACAGAAATAAAATAAACGATAAGTACCTAACATAATATGCACAAAAGCAGAAACATAACTTAATACACAACAGAAAAATTGGGGTGGTATGTTAAAGGTTGACGTGTAGCTGACTGTACTAACAGTCAAGTAGGTACAACTCTACTCTTTCTTCCATCGACGCACCTCTTCCATACAGTCAAGGCCTAAGTAACAAAAAAACCGGCCAAGTGCGAGGCGGACTCGCGCACGAAGGGTTTCGTTCCATTATCTATACAATATAGGCAAAAAATCGCGTTTGTTGTATGGGAGCTCCCCTTAAATATTTATTTTATTTAATTATTTATTTTTGAAGCGAATATAAAACTAAATATTTTGTGAATATTTCAAGCGTCTACCTGTTGCCGTTATTAATATCGAACAAAAACGGCAAAAAAATTACGTTTGTATGGGAACCGCCTTATTATATCTATTTTATTTGGTTTTTAGTATTTGTTATTATAGCGGCAACAGAAATACATCATCTGTAAAAATTTCAACTGCCTAGCTATCACGGTTCATGGAATACAGACAGACAGACGGACAGTCAAACAGACAGACAGACGGACAGTGAAGTCTTTGTAATAGGGTCCCGTTTGACACCCTTTGGGTACGGAACCCTAAAAACTTTAATTGACAAACGATCTTCGTTCTCGCAGGTCTTTTGTAACGAAGTTAACTTTGCGTCGAACTTGCGCGTTTTCGAGGCTGTAGTCTGAGCAGCCGTAAAGAACTATCCAGATAACAACGGGCTGGCGACGTGCGGGCGCAACGATTCAAACCAAATTCAACCTTAAATACTTTTAAGTAACTAATTAATATTTAAGCACTATTTTAGATTGAAATCATGCCTCCTGCCAGCCCGTACACACTTCTGCGTAAATAAACACAAAGTAATTTGGGCCTTATCTCACAGCAAACTAACAAATCATATCGTAGAGTTAACACTAGGTATTTCAGCGTAAATTCTCCCTACAAGGCTGACTTCTGTACAAAAAACATACACCATGGATGAGAATTGGAATCGCACACTGTCGCGAAGGGCTAACCGAAGGGTCTCGTATCGCTTTTATGGGAATATTAAGACGTAGTTAAGCTCAGTGGCTCGAGAGCTGCCGTTATAATGACCGGGCAGGCCGGCCACTTCACTGAAGTCCTGATTGTACGTAGTGGATGGGGTAGTCTCTTGCACATGAGACACCGCGTATAAAAATAAAACTGATTATTTAAAAAATACCATGACTGAAGGTTTAGGCAGGTAACGTTAGTCAACATGAGTTCATAGGAAAAGTAATAATTATTTATTGTCAACAGCACATGAAGACTGTCACCACAAGAGTTCATGGAAAAAATAACTATTTAAAATAACTACTCTAACGGCTTGAAAAATAAACGTGGAATAAAATTTTGAAATGAGAACGTCAAAAAATGTTCTTATTCTAATAAAACTTTTTTAATACTTCTATTTTTTAAGGCAAGCGTTTAAGACTGTACCTAATGATTTTTTTTGCTTCGTTTGGTTGCAATTTTGCATCTGCGTTTTTTGCGTTTATTACGACACTTAAAAACTCGAAGGTCTGTACTCAAACTCGACAGACCATTTGCTTCCCAAATAAATAAAATTAATAAAAATTTAATGGCGAAAACAGACCTACTAAACGAATGTGAATGAATGCGATTGAACGGTTCAGAGCGCCAATCGCAGCACACTGAACAATGCCATGCAACAACCCTGATTGGATCACTGAACCATTCATTCGGTCGTTCTCTGGTTTGTATCCACCATAAGTGTCAAAGTGCTGAGAAGAGATGATAAGGGTTTATAGTACCGTGCAATAGTCTCAAATAGGAAGGCGAAGTTCAGGATAGATTTTATTGATATTGGAATTCGGTATTCAAGTTTGTTTGCGCATACCTCTCTTTGTACGTTTGTACAGAAATCTCCAACAGTACTATATAATATGCGGTCATTAGTTTGATAATTACCTGAGCTCATTGAAATTTTGACTTTAGTTCGTTAAGACACAACGAGAGCAAATTATGGGTGCCTTCGTTAAGCTTCGTAACAACTAAGTACATGGCATAATTAAAAATATAACAGTCAGAAAAAATATAGTTTTTTTGCTGAGATAGCAAGTAATTTTATTTTTTTTGCATGGAAGTTACTATAATTAGTATTTAGAATTACTGTATCAAC
Organism: Yponomeuta evonymella; assembly: GCA_963969515.1. Lineage (NCBI taxonomy): Eukaryota > Metazoa > Arthropoda > Insecta > Lepidoptera > Yponomeutidae > Yponomeuta > Yponomeuta evonymella. The sequence goes on from OZ018354.1 coordinate 7,735,923, forward strand.
ATTTGGAGGGAAGAACATACGTTCCATTGGTTTATTTATACTCTGTGGTACACTCTGTACCGCGTACCTAGCAATCAACAGAACATCAACCACAACATGTTAGTTGCAATGTCACCCGTAACGTAACTGAGTAAAGTACACAGATGGAAAGGTTGATGTCCCGTTGACAGTACCACGCAAAGCAAGTGGAATATATTGTAGCTATTTCGCGAAATAGTTTTGCCTTGACGGCTCAAAGGGATAAATAGGGATCAATCTAACTTCTCAACAAAGACCTGTAAACCTACCCACATCTTCGAGGTATGTAACAAATTACAATAAAAACGCAAGTTAACGCAACCGTCTCCGTCTCAAACCAGTCGTATACCTCCAGTGGATCAGTTGAGTAATGACTGAGTCCGCGCGCGTCAAGTGCGTCGATTTGTTATCTGTAACGAGCCCCGACCCGGCTGATGGCTGACATTTGACTATACTCGCATCCGATACCCCATCAAAATCTCTCGGGGTGACGTCATCGGCGTACCTATCGCCGCGAAATGATACCGGAGAAATTCGAAGGTCGAACTCGGCGAATAGTTTTCAAACAAAATTAATGACACACTTCAATGAAGATGCCAGATAAGTGGCTGGCTGCCTAGCTGGATGAAAACTTTTTTTAGAGGAAAATAAATAAAGTGTTTCTTTTTTTATTTTTAGGCCAGCCACATACAAATCCAAGCAGCCTCTCTCTCGCCTCCTTCGTAGTAATAGTTCACAGACCCTACATAAAAACTGTCCCTTTCCGGGTGTGCCGCCGTAAACACGTCGTCTGATTAGATTCCCCAGTGTTACCGTCATACGAAGACATTTTATAACCTTCCATCGGCAGATTCTATGCTTGATAATGTAGAGCGTAATTCTCCGAGAGAGTCTCGACATGGAAAATACACTAGGAAGCCTTCCGACGGTAATGTAGGTGAGTATACTCTATCTAAACTACCTAGTCTGCACTTTGCCTCGAATGGAATGCACTTGTACTGTTCTACACCGTATTTTGCATACTCTGTGTTTAGGCGAGATTAGTTCACTGTGTTATCTTGTTAAGGAAAGCAATTTTGGAAAGAGATATCGCGAAACTAAGAGACCTTGGTAAGCAATCCCACAAATACAGTAAGTAATGAAAATATAGAGTCGAGTTACAACAAATAAGATTTAGCTGAGGAAGAATAATAGTACATTACGATACTAGTGCGAAAAGTAGGAAATTCGCAACGAGTGGCGATAGATTAAAACACGACCGAAGGGAGTGTTTTATATCGACACGAGTTACGAATTACCTATTCGCACGTGTATCGTACAACGTTTTATAGTACATATGGCCCTTTGAAGTTTCGACATAGGCACGTAAAGTGCTCATTATCGCACTAGTGCGGTAATGTAGCACCATATGTACTATAAATTATTTTGTGACAATATTTCTAAGTAGGTAAAGGTATTGTGTTCGTGGTCGTTCGTTTTGCGTTCGTTCTGCGATTTTGGAGAAAATTTTCTTTTCAATAGGTTGTTCTTGCTACGTCCCAGGCACTCCAGGGTCCGAGTTCTTCACCCATCTAATGTGAGTGAAGGTGCCACTGGACGCTGCATAAATAAATGAATTAAGAGAGATAGTGGAAGCCGACCCTAGTCAAACTACCCAGGAATTAGCGGCAGGGTTTAACGTTACCCACAATATTGACTCACTTGCGTCAAATCAATAAAATAAATAAATACGAAAAATGGGTGCCTCATAATCTTGTCTAAATTGAATAACAAAAACAATTGAAAGTCGATATTCAAATGTTTCACATTTTTTAAAAAAAGAACATCATAGAAACCATTTGAAAAAAAGTTTCATTCGAAAACCTCAAACCATGAAGATTCTATGTCAATTCAAAGAACCTATTGCAATAAAACGGCAATTTCATACTTTAACCCCTATTAGTACAGTTCCCATAGTTAAAAACAAAGAATAATAAACTCCGACCAAATGTGAGTTGAACTTCTGTTAAGAGTGCCGAACTGAGTGAAATAAAACACATGTTTTCTAAATACATAAAATTCTTTAACTGTCGTACAGAACCTTCGGTTTCATCTTTGAATCCATGGAGACATTCAGAGCGCTATTTCATGGAGCAACAATTTATGACAATTCGATGTACGTCAATTAAGTTTCTAATTAGTCTGTAAGTTAAGTGTAACACATCTTTCTTATTGGCAATAAATGGTTATTTATTCATTCATTTATTCATAAACCACCGATCAAGAAGTAGGAGGACTAATGTACTAATCGGGTATGCAATTTACATCGAATTTTCATAATAACCTATGACTTGTAGTTTTATGAAAAGCGGCTTTGTAGGTGTGTTAGTCCTAAACAGGCGTAAAGTACCTAATAAACCTCACAAGGACCCCAGGCCTAGGGCCGGTTTCTGAATTGAGAATTTCACTAAGTAAATACTTAAGTAACATTCTGTCACGCTCTTTTCTGAGAAATTCTAAGAGACAACACTACAGTTAACTATTTACTTAGCGAATTTCTCTAATCAGAAACTGGCTCTAGTGTTCTACATCACGCTTGTCCCAGTTTACATAATAATCAGCCGTTTACGCTGTTGAAAGCCAAATCGCCCCACAACGGTCTAAAGGCGGCTAACGTAGTAAATCTTCAGTTAAATTACACAGTGGACATGTGTAGCAAGCTAGTGAGGTCTCAGGTGTTCTCGGCACCTCAGTGAGCCTATTACGAAATGTGAAACGAGCTAAGGCAGTTTTATTTCTATATTTGCAGTTTATTTGTATGTTGCATAGTCTCTTGCAAGAACACAACATAAAAATAAATGTGATCATACGTGAGCTGTGCTTAGAAAAATAAAAATAAAACATTATCTGAGTAGCAACTTACTTAAATGTTCTTAAAATTTTATTCTGATCAATAAAAGTCACTGTCATAGTTTATATTAAGGCCTGGCATGGTAAGACATACTTCAGCACTTGAAATCGCTAATCAGCGCTTATCGCTTATCTCTCTCTGAGAGAAAGCCTATGTCCTGCACTGGAAGATATAAAAGTTGGTTGCTTATTTATGAGGAGTTTTTAGTTCAAATCTTTAGCGGCCCTTTCTAATAAATCGATCGACACATAAGCATACCCTCAGTTGTATGGAAAAACATAAAAAAAATAATGTTTTTGTTTGTACACCCTCGGTTAAACCCTCGGTTGTGCTTTCGTAGTAGTTCTATGGTACAACAGTAGCCCAAGGGAGCGCGGCCAAGTTGGCCCATTCTTATTCAAATGTCTGCGAGGCGGGCCCCGCGATTTAGCTGGGGAAACGAACCGACTGTGCTGATACTGTTTCCATTACAATATCCACTGGAGAAGCTTAACTAGGCTTCAAGTCAAAGCGGCTGTGTACGTGAACGGAAGAAGTTCAGGTAGGAAGTGTGATGACGCGAGTCGCGCATTTTAAATGTCACAAGTCGCGACTTTTCAGTACCTACATTCGCCGTAAAATTCAGTATTTCTTTCAAAATACGTAACTCGCACTGACCTACGTCTATGCTTTTTTCTATTTTCTTTCGGAAACCCGTTAAGTAGTTTCATGGTTTTGAGTTACGGGTAGTATTTAAAGATGTGACTTTTTTTAAATCATAATTTTTGTCGGTTTAATAATGTTACGACGATGATAATTTTCCGTAAAGTTGCATCAACACGCATTACATTACTAATAATTATGTAATGTCAATATGCTTAAAAATATAAAAGTTAATCTGATAATCTTAGAGATGGTAGTCGAAAGTCGATAGATACACATTTGATGCATGTGTCTGTCTGTCTATCTGCCTGTAAGTGTGTCTGTTTGATCCATCGTAGCTCCCAAACGGATGGACTTATATCGGTTAGTTAAATTGGGAGCTATGCGGTTTTTCGAACACGACTGACGTCATTACGAAGTCATTCATACTTTTTCACTAATCTTCAGAGCTCAGTGCTAGTGCTTAGTGCTTAGTAAAAGTATTAGTGCGTCCTTTCATTACAATAAAAATTATGACTAGTTATGACGTCATGCGTAATGCTAAGTTAAACCTCTGTTGAGGACCATTTCGTACTGGTTTGGTTATATACCGCACTGGAAATTCGAGGAAAAGTATTGTTGGTTTTGTGTGTACAGAAATGGGAGCTCAAGCTTTTCTTGGGAATGTACAAAGAAGAATGAGGTGTCACAGATTTGTAAACAACAATGAAAATACAAACTGGAATATATTAAGTAACAAAATTATAAATAATTAGGTATATTACATAGGAGCAACCACTATAAGTATACATAAGTATCTACACACGAGAAAGTTTGCTGACGAAATCTTCCATTCTCTTCAAGGAAGAATGTTAGCTAATAAAAGAAAAAAACTGCCAAGTGCGAGTCGGACTCTCGCACGAAGGGTTCCTTGCTATTATGTATGCAACATTAGACACAAAGGTCGAGCAAAAAAGGGCTAAAAAATCACGTTTATTGTATGGGAGCCCCATATTTATTTTATTCTGTTTTTGTTGTTATAGCGGCAACAGAAACACATCATCTGTGAGAATTTCAACTGTCTAGCTATCACGGTTCATAAGATATAGCCTGGTGACAGACAGAGACGGACAGACAGACAGACAAACAGACAGACAGACAGATAGACAGACAGACAGTGGAGTCTTAGTAATACGGTCCCGTTTTTGCCCTTTGGGTACGAAACCCTAAAAAGGATGATGAAAAGCATTTATTATTTCTTAAATGGTACCCTAAGCCCCAAATGAAGTAAGATACAGAAATTACAATACATCCTGTTAAAAACCGAGTAGGTAACCCTCCCAAATTTATCTAGAGCCAGCTTCCTCCAAGACTCGTCAAGTTGACGACAGACGCTACCCAAGCTATCTGCTGTTCTGTCACTTCAAAGATGGGGCTTGGTCTTGATAGATTTGCTACGAACGGTGACGTCCAACCAGAATTCGTGCCCACCATGATGTATAGGAGACTTACTGAAACATTGAAAGAATGCTGTTTAGAATACTCTGTATCATATCAGTATCACCATGGATAACCGTGAAGCGAAGTTAAGCAAAACCTTTTTCTAATTTTTCAACAGTTGAACAAACCTTGATAAATTGAAAGATAGTTAGAGAATCTATTGTACATAAAAAAGAAAATGACACAGTTATACCAACCTTCGCTCGCTGCTAACCATTGGGGCCACAATGGGGTTAGCTTTTTGTTCATTTTATTCACTTGATTACTGATCACTGTATACAGGTATCATTTGCCAATCCTTAAGCTGGATTACAGCGACCACTTATAATTTTTTTTTTATGGCACGTTTGTGTCAGTCCGTCGTGTAGGTTACTATTCAACTTCATTTGTGATGTATCGCTTCTTGGAGATTTGCAGCTAAATCATTAACTGAAATATCATTAAAATTGTGCCGCTTTTGTACAGGTTGCAGTTCGACCATGAACATTGTCAGGTGTATGTTACAGTCATCCATCAATTCATTAATCTTTAAGTCCGTGCAGTTTACGCCGTAACGTCACGAAGGACGTTTTTGCCACATAAATGTACAGATTTTGTCACCTGCCAACTGTACAGAAAAGCAAGATGGCAATTACTTTTCTTTCAAGATACATTACAACCAACATGTCTGTTACCGGCTTCGTTTAAAGAGGTAAATTTACAACAAAACTAAGTTAAGTTGTATATGATAGGTAAGTATTATGTTAAGTATACTACTTAGTATGATAGTTAAGTAGTAGGTATATTCTGTAGAGGGTGTAATAAAATCTTCATATACACTCGAAAAATGGAGGTCCTACTAGTCAATACATATAACTGTTGCAATATTGATATGAGGATATATTTAGAGATTTTGTTAGACCCTGTGTATATAAAAAACAGTGATTAATATACTCATGTCGACACCTTGACCTGGCATGAACTTCATTTCCCGTTAACTCAATAATTACAGGCATTATCTCGCCGAAGAACCAAATTTCTTTGCATAAAATTACAATATGCATGAAAATAAAGTCACGACTACGCCCTCGCGAATTTAACCAATCTTAAGTGAGACCTAATTTTCCAACTAACATTACTATAAATGCCAAGTGACTTGAGACTGGTTTGTTTGCTACTCAAACACGTTTTCGTGTTCAAAGAGTTCATGTCTTGGTTGATGTCGAAAACTTGTGTAAAATTTTAGCCTATTTGGAGGTTTATACTATTAGTATTAGAGACACTGGTGGCAATAAAAAACATAGAATTATAAAAAAAAACTATCACTTCCCACGACTACGTTCGCATGATAAGCGGATAGCATATAACCTATGTCCTCCTTGAAGTTCCATTCTAAATACTGGTGAAAGAATTTTTGAAATCGGATAAGTGCTTTCGGAGGTTACTAGCTACATGCAAATATATTAGGGGTTAAAGTATGAAATTGCCGTTTTATTGCAATAGGTTTTTTGAATTGACATAGAATCTTCATGGTTTGAGGTTTTCGAATGAAACTTTTTTCAAATGGTTTCTATGATGTTCTTTTTTTAAAAAACGTGAAACATTTGAATATCGACTTTCAATTGTTTTTGTTATTCAATTTAGACAAGAAAGATGGATACTGCGAAAATTCGAGTGATTATGAGGCACCCATTTTTCGTATTTTTTTATTTTATTGATTTGACGCAAGTGAGTCAATATTGTGGGTAAGGTAACGTTAAACCATGCCGCTAATTCCTGGGTAGTTTGACTAGGGTCGGCTTCCACTATCTCTCTTAATTCATCGTTATTCACCTGTGTGGGCGGTCTTCCTCGTGGCTCATTCTTTAAGTCGAAATTTCCATCACGAAAGCGTTTAAACCAAAATCGCACGGTGCGTTCATTAGTAGACCCCTCTCCAAACGCAGCATTGATATTGCGGGCTGTTTCTGCCGTGTTAGTTCCGCGTCGGAACTCGTATTCAAAAATCACTCGAATTTTCGCAGTATCCATCTTTCTTGTCTAAATTGAATAACAAAAACAATTGAAAGTCGATATTCAAATGTTTCACATTTTTTAAAAAAAGAACATCATAGAAACCATTTGAAAAAAGTTTCATTCGAAAACCTCAAACCATGAAGATTCTATGTCAATTCAAAGAACCTATTGCAATAAAATGGCAATTTCATACTTTAACCCCTATTATTAACTTGCAAACTTTACCTCTTTATAATATTAGTTTAGAAATAGATTAGTATAGATAAGTGGTTTTTGAGAGTTAAACTATTCATTTCTTGAAATCACCAATCCGTGGCGAGCACGTGTGATGCTTAATCTCATCCTTATTTCTGGGAGAAAGCCTGTTTCATTAATACGGACAATATTGTGACAAAACCTGTCTGACCTGATATTACCTATCTAGCCAGGCCGTTTATTATATTAAAAGAAATGGCAAAAAATATATGACAATAAAACATTCACAAATTTTCGTTTAAGTTTCGACAGAGCTGAGATTTCTACTCTCATCCTTATAGTTACGCTTTAATGTGTCCTAATAAGACTGTGACAACACTCTAAATAACCCATCCTTTTCCAGAAAGCCAGCAGCCCTTTGATATCTCTGTTGAGCCCCAGCCTTCGGTTAGTCCCGTGGTATAGAGGTCCTGGTTCAGTGTAGGTATTAGCTTATTAGAAAAGCCACTGCTTTATGCGGACCGTCCCCCTCAGGCTAACACAGGTTCTTTATTTGAATAAACCTACTCTATATGATGAAATAAGAAATATAATGCAATAATTTTATTGTAAATCAGAAACACAAAACAAGTAAATTATCAAACAGTTTAACTTCACCGCCCATCAGATTTCAATTCAACCATGCCTAAAACGCACCTTGCATCAAAATCAACTACCAGCTAGACACATCATTAAACTAATAGCATACGTTAGAGATATTACGGGGGCTCTATTACGGAATCCCTTGGGTCAGTCCGCAACGTCCCAGCGCAATCCGTCTCATTGGACTGACGACGGATGTTTCACTTACGACCTTTACGGGTATAAGGTGGACTTCCGAAATAGGTACCTAGTTCAAAATAATTTGTTTGGATTTGTTAGTTTTCTCTCCTCTCAGAAAGGTACTAAAAAGGTATTTTGCAATATGATTTTTTAGTTGACAGCTCTACAGTTGCTCTATTTTAAAAACAGACCGATGCGCAGAAATATTCTTAGCGTTATATACTTGTATACAAATAAATATTTTAATCATCCAAGTCCAAAGGCAGTGGGACGAGCCGCGCGCTATGCGAACTGATGCAAACACATATGCTGCATGGAGTTAAGTGCGCATCATCATGATGGATGTGCCTCTGTTTACAGGATTACCCTTGCGGCGGCCAGGGTTTCGGCGCTGCTAAAACCACCAGGCATAGAAGAGACGGAAATAGGCCCTATGAATGATGAGCGAATATGCCTTATTGGAACCAATACATATTTGCGCCATTTGGGGTCCAAAGTTTGGCCTGTGGAGTACAGAAGCACGCTCACTCTTCACGGAGCTTCTACGATCTGGGGAAAGCTTTGTATTTGCGAAGAATAAGTTTTTAACCGACTTCAAAAAAAGAAGGAGTTTCTGAATGCGGGATTTTTTTATTAATCGAAGACACGTGGACCGATTTGAAAAATTCTTATTTTATTTGCAAGGGTAAAAATGGTCCCATAGTCACCAAATCAGGATCTGATGATAGGATCCTGGAGAAATTGAGGAAACTCTTCAAATCTCAAAGGTACACTTAAAGCGATTTGGGTGTTTTTTTTTAATCTAACTCGTGCACTTGCTTTCGGAAAACACAATTTGGCGGAGTCGTAGTGATATTCACATAAAATCGTGAAATATGAATTTTCTAAACAAAAATAAAAACCGACTTCAAAACACTACAACAGAGAAATAATTGAAACAAATATGACCTTTAAATTCGACGTAGGATTGTAGAAATTTATTTTGGAGTCGGTGCCCAAGATTTATGTTCTGGTCATGTAACTTGGCACCGGGTCCAAAGTATACTTCTACAATACCTACGTCAAATTTAAAGGTCATATTCGTTTAACTTATTTCTCTGTTTTTAACTCTTCTGTAGTGTGTTCAAGTCGGTTTTTATTTTTATTTATTTAGTTATCTAGTCGTTTTCGTTTTAAGTTATTCAAAAATTGTATAATCACCAGAGTCTAAATAGAATGTATCAGTTAAGTATCAGTATCAGCACGGTGCTCTTACCCGCTGCAATACCACAACGTAATCCTACTCCTACATATATATATGTATGGCCCATAAGCTCAGTTGGGAGAGCGCTGGCACGATGAGCCAGAGGTCGCGGGTTCAAGTCCCGGCATGGGTGGAATTTTTAGCCTCTAAATAGGTTTTTAAAATTGTCCTCAGCACGGGTTAGTGCAACAAAAAGAATATATAAGAAGTATAATAGTACACATATTTTGTGCAAGAATCGTATAAACGGATTCTGTGGTGGTACGAAGTTCGCCGGGACAGCTAGTTTCATATAATTGTAAGGTAAACTTGTAATTAGTACTGTTTTTGGTTAGCAATAAAATTCGTTTTAACACCACACCCAGGGGACCGAAGCGGAGTCAAACAGAATAAAACAATACACGCCGCCTTCACAAATGAACCACATTGTAAATTCGACAGAATCACGGCTCGAGGTAACGTCTACGTGACTAATTTTTCATTAATAAATGTCAATTTATTAATGAAGATTGTTATTGAACACAAAACCCGGAAGCCGTTTCTAGAGTATCCAGAAATAGACCATTTCTTTATAAGATCTATTCCGTCAGAGCCTCTATACCTGAGATACTCAGGTTTGGGGAATCCTATCTATCATGACCAAATGACCAAATGCCCTGGAGCATGGGGATGAATGAGGACATTTTTGCAGTGGCTCAGCAATTCCTAAACTTTTAAGGCTTCGGAACACTAGCAAACCCCTTTTATTTTACGGAGCCCCAGTATCGAAAACAAGATTTGTATCAGAATTTCGAATTTAAGATTATTTCGAGATTTTTATTGACTTCACTTCAAAGCTTTAAACTTCTGAAGGCACCGCCACTGCCCCATTAAATTAATGCAAAATAATACTTTTAGCTAAGGAATTATCTCAAGGGTACAAATAATCGAATGATTCAGTGAAAAATGTGATTCGCGGAAACTCAGTGACTTTTCCACTGAATTTAACTGCTACCTCATACAGTCGATAGACCATCAAACTTATACATGCCATTATTTACTATTACTTAGATATTAAAAAATATATATATCTGGTAGTGCGATAGAGTGTTTAAAGATTATAAAACTACGAAATTAATTTAATATGCCCTATCTTTCTATCTCTACTCAGTTACGTCGCGGGCGATTCTTGCAACACAGCTATGAAGGTCAATCACCGACTGAACCTCTGTTCGATCTAGGTTGCGTTCGAACAGACAGAGCGTAACAAGGAGAATTTACATCGGGCCTGGTTTAATGTCGCGAGCCAATCTCATTCTGGAGAGGAAGTCGGCTAAACGTATATACGAGTACCTACGAGCCATGGGGCTCTCTTGAGCCCCGGATGCTTTTGTTTTGGCCGCGATTTGACACAAGGCAGTGGCCTAGTTACTTATTCCCTCATGCATGCGGGTCAAAATCGAATGCCACTATTGGTACGCGAGAGTGCGAGATGTCAATATCATCTCTTCGTCTACTCGTCTACTCCCTAGTGAGTGGGTTTCTGCCGCGGTATATGCATTATTTGGTGTATTTAATGCGAGTTTCGCTTTTTTAACCAAATGCGGTACTATATGGAGTTATCTCTAGAATGCGTGATTCCTGATATTTTGTTTGTTTGTTGGTTTGTTACACTTTATTTCACAATAAAAAAACGTTAACAAAAGTAAAATTTTGTTTTACGCCCCGAAATAATTTTGTACAATCAAATACTTATTTTAATTTTTTTATGCTACGAGCGTAGTTTTTGAGTTTTTCTGCTTTGTAAAGGAGGTGTCTAATAGAGAATATTGATTATTAATTAAAAAGAATGAACATTTCTCTACGCAGTTAGGACAATGATATTCCGTAGGCTGCGACATTAGTAGAGCGTGTAAAACAATAAATGAAATCATTTAAATCCACCAATCAATCCATTACTATTTCTTCTAATTCCTGTGGTTGACTGGTAGAAAATGCTTGTGGCATTAAGTCCGCCGTATTGTAAATTAGTATGAGTGCAATAAAAGTAAGTAGATATTAATAATAATCATGAATATTGATATTTTGTATAATATCAATCTGAGAAAAAACCTCAGTTCTAAAATATAACTCTGTACACCTAAGGTGTACTGAATTTAGCTTAGTAGTGACACACTGGGTTTAGTTCGAAGGGGGAAAGTGGCCCTTGAAAATTGGTAGTTTAGCGAAAGTTCGTTCCGTCATGTCCTGGTATGCCGAAGTAAAAGTGGAAAGGGCCCATTCCCAATGAAGTAAATGTGACAAAGTGAGCGTGGATAAGACGTCCTGAAATGTGGAAAGCTCGAGTGTTAGCACAAATGACTGGTCGTTGGCCCCATGGGAATACGTAGAAAGAAACAAAGAAAGAAAGACATTTATTGGGACAAATTAACACATCACAAGAAAAAAAGGCATAACAAGTAACATAAACAATTACAAAGGATAAACAAGTCACATAAATGCAACATAGGACAAGGCTAAGTCAGAGCGTCAGAGTGCATCCTGTGGTGTGTCAAAGTTGCCACAAAAGGCATCTGACTCAGCATTGTGCTGAATTGACGCGTATATTACAAGGTGGAGCGAAACAAATGAAAATAAGACAATATGTACATAATTATACATAAAAGTATATATAAATGCATGTTTATGAAAAAAAAACATAATTTGTCCCTCTTGGTAAAGCAAAGCATTTTATAATTTGTGAATAATTTAACAAAAATATGTTTGAAATATTGAATCAAAAACCTTCAGTCTAGGAGATTTATAAATACAAGATGTAATGAGCTCGTTTTTGATTGTTACACGAGTACCTAGGTGGCGTTATTATGTTTATTCGCCTCTATGTAAATTGCTCATCTTGTCATTCTGATTAGACTGTAAATTCCAAAGTGTTGTAGTTTAAGAATATTGAAAGCACATAATATCATAATTGGCATTTGCCATTTTGACGGCATCAGTTAATACATCACTAGTTAGACCTGGGATTTCCGCACTTAGCCTCATAGTTGAGCCATTGTAATTATACTTTATTGCACACAATACATTTAACAGGACATTACATAACAAATAACATGTACAAAGGCAAGCGCTAAGGTATGCAAATACCTCAGACACTAGGGTTTCCTTACGATGTTTTCCTTCACAGTTAGCGAGTGGTATTGCTACTAAAACTTCACAAATGTACGCAACTTAGAAAAAAAAGTCATTAGTACATGTCAAGATTCGAACCTACGACCTCCCGAATGAAAAGCCGGCGTTCTACCGCTCCGCTACCACCACTCACCTCTAAATATAATTACCACATTCTTTCAACGCACAGCTCGTGCGAGAATAGAATCGGTGTTTCTCCAATAAATTGGAATCCATATATTATCATTCTTAATTAATTCCATCTTATAGATCTTTTTCTGAGAAGTGAACTATAGAATACATCTGTTTGGCCGTAATGTTAACAGAGATAAAAGCTGTTTATTATCCATTTTGCGCTTAGGCAGTCTCTGAACGAATGTATAGTCTAGATGACAGAGACCAATTCTCAGCAAAATACATAAAATGTAACTAAAAGGACATTGTGAGCTATAATTTTTATTCAATCTAAACAAGCACCGTGTGTGGTAATTGTGTCAAGATACATCTTAGATTTCTGTTGCGTTCGCAATGCAGGTTAAAGATTCTTTACGACTTTCATAATCGGCTACTCGTGTACTAATGTTTATAATCGTTTAAATAGTTGTCATACTCGGACTCCGCCAACATTTCAGATTAAACATCGAAAATGGCTGCTGTACAAGCAATCCTTGGCTTCTGGTGTACTTTATAGGCTGTAGTATATGGGAGTTATGTATATAGCGAGTTCTCGGTTTAGTTCTGTCATCCTGCGCGTGTGTTCTTCATCGTCATAATACTAGTATAATTATACTTACGTACCTACTCAGTTTAAGGAAAGGCTTTGCCTAAAAATCGGCACCTTTTTGCACACTGGGGTACATAAGTTATAATATGAGGCACAGATCTTTTTGTCTTCGTATCTAATTAACATTCTGTTAAATAAATGTCTCATTAAACTGTCATGATGGTTTATAGTACAAGTGATTATTGTGCCTTACTATGTCGCTGGATGCGGGCGGCACAAGACCGGGAAGCGGGGAAAACCATGAGGGAGGCCTATGTCCTGCAGTGGGCGTCAAATGGCTGATGATGATGACGATGATGTTTAAAGACAAATAAACATTTTCTATTTCTATTTTCTATTTCATACTTTGACTCTCAGGGTGTTTGGCCATGTTTTTTGTCAAGTTACTACAATGCCTATCCTAGTTTGAGACCGGGTTAAATTATTGTATTGTGTGGATATTTTACATAAATAAACAACAACAAACTCTCAGTATGAACAACGTACTATGCGGAGAACTTCGAGACTGAGAAAAAAAAATACCAGCTATTAAACAATACTAAGGTTGCCTTAGTACGGCGTAAAATGTATGGTATCTGAATTATTAACTTAGGTCCGGATTCACTTACTCGCAATTCCGTCGGAAGGATTCAACCAGGCATCGCCCTTTATGGTGTGTGAAGTTCGTACGTATTATAAATAATGAAGTTTTCTTGGCGTATTTTCTTCGAGAGACTCGGTTCATTACTACTCGTATTCGTGTAAAAGAGTGGACGTCTTTTAGTCGCAGTGGCTTCTGCTCTTACGTCGCACTTACTACTGTGGATATTCCGCTTTATGACAGTAATCCGACGTTTACTGTCGCTTTCACGCAAGACTTAAGATTTATCCACATTACAACAGGCCGTTCGACGTGCGAGCAGCACGATTTCATTATAAAAATAATCTTTAAATGCCTAAGAAGTTAGAGACTACAATACAAAGTCCGTGCATACAGCACGTCAAAAAATATTCCAAATTATTTACGGCCGTCTGCCATAAAGCTAAATGCGATCATATAAAGAATAAAATCGTACAATCACCGAATTAAATTAAAACAATTTGGACAATAATAAATAGAGAAACGGGTAAAACAAAATTAGGAGACCGAGATATTTCGCTTAAGATTGATGACAAAATAATAACGACAAATGAAGATATCGCTGCAGCATTTGAACAGTTCTTCACTTATGTTCCAATCGTGACTACAGCTCCGTTAGACTCGTCACCTGATCGTGCAGCAACATTATTAAAAGACCATGTCTCCTCGTGTGAACACGATTTCTCATTTAATTACATTGAGCCCCTTAACGTTGTTATAAAATTTAAATGACTAAATCTTAAATAAACCGAGAACTTGTGTCAGTAAAAATTGTTAGTTCAGTGATCCATGTCCTAGCTAAAATTTTCAATAAATGTGTAGATGAGGGAGTATTTCCGGACCTCATGAAATATAGTAGACTAGTACCCTTATTTAAAAGCGGTGATAAACACGATCCAACCAATTTTAAGCCTGTCTGAGTACTCCCAGTATTAAGTAAAATATTTGAGAAGATCATCTTAGATCAATTACGCCTTTCAATAATTACCAACTCCTTCATAGCCAGCAACAATTACTTACGCATTTCAATAACTACCAACTCCTTCATAGCAGTTTTACTAAAGGTCGGAATACAACAGACGCCGGAGTTACGTTACTTAAACATATTTTCAGCGCGTGAGAGGACTGCAAGGATGCAGTAGGCATATTTTGTGATTTATCAAAAGCATTTCATTGTGTACACCACGAAAGCTACTCCTAAAGTTAAAACACTACGGAATAAAGGGTGCAGGCTTAGATCTTTTAAGATCGTATTTAGAAGGAAGGGTCCAAAAAGCAGACGTAAATCGTATTAAATCCTCGGGTTCACTTGTAAAAATAGGAGTCACGCAGCGATCTATCCTAGGGCCGTTCCTTTTCCTAGTCTATATAATAAATGATTTACCGTTTATGGTACAAACAATGTCTGAGATAGTGTTATTTGCTGATGACACGTCACTTTTTTTTAAAATAAGGAGACAAAAAAATAATTTTGACGATGCAAATAATGCTCTCTCGTAAGTACTAGATTGGTTCACAGCAAATAATCTGCTTAAATTCCAAAAAGACAAAATGTTTAAAGTTTTCCTTACCTAACGTAAGAGTAGATGAGAACAACATAGTAATTGGACATGAAAAACTAGAATTTGTAGATGATACTGTATTTCTGGGCATCACAATCGATGCAAAACTACAATAGGGTCCACATATTGTAAAATTAGCACACAGATTTAGCTCTGCAGCATACGCCGTGAAAAGAATTAGGGAACTCACTGACGTTGCAACTGCTAGGCTCGTTTATTTTAGTTACTTCCATAGTATTATTTCCTACTCTATACTACTATAGGGCCGGGCAGCAGACATTGAGACTATCTTCATCTTGCAGAATAGAGCCATCCAATTTTTTTACAAGTTAGGTAATAGGGATTCGCTAAGACATTTCTTTAAAAAAACCAACATCTTAACAGTTGCATGTCAATACATTTATGAAAATATTATGTACGTTAGAAAAAAATCCAAAGACTTTGAAAATGTTGGTGGCCACCATAATGTTAATACTAGAAATAAACATAAATTTTCATTTCCACGATTCAGACTTGAAAAAGTTAAGTTGAATTCCCGTGACGTGCCCGTCACTTGGCTTGACTTTCCTGCGCTATTAATGTAGTATCGAACCTTAAAAGTAGTTAATAAAGATTTAATTTAGTTTTTATCGTGGCGCCCGGATGTCGCCGGCCCATTGCAAAGTGAATAGTCCTTTAAGAGATCCGTGAAGAGTCACCAAAAATATAACTTATCATAATTACATTCAGTTATCGTTCGATAAAAATGTTGTTAAGACAATAAAACAGGTACCTGTAGTCAATACAAACTGTAGAAAAAGTTCTACTAGTAAACCTCTGTATTCGGAGGCTTTACAAAACATAGCATAAATAAGTTAAGCTTGACTGCTGATTTAAACTGTCAGCGCAGACCACAGAAAAGCCCCCCCTAAAGAAATTAATTTTAGCTAATCAGAACATACAGGGTGGCTTTTCTGGAAAGTTACTAGAGTTAGAATTATTTTTAGAACAACATGAAGTTGACATACTTTGTGTCACAGAGCACTGGCTACTAGAGACTCAAATGAATTTTACTGTACATAACTATCAAATAGCCAGTTGCTACAATAGAAAGTCTTTACTGCATGGGGGATCTTTAATACTAGTAAAAGATAGTTTAAAATTTAAACAAAGGAAAGACATTTGTAGGCTTTCTGTTGAAAAAGTAATTGAGCTGTCATGTGTTGAATTGTCTAAACACATTGTAGTAAGCTTATACAGGCCCCCTACCAGCGATTACAGTATATTCGAATCGGTATTAGAGGATGTATTAAAAGTAGCTTCCAGTAGTAATAAGAAAGTTATAGTGTGTGGTGATTTTAATATCGACCTGCTAGTAGATTCCCCTTTGACAACTAAATTACAAATTATTTTTAAATCATTCAATTTAGTCCATATTTTTTTAGAGCCCACCAGGATTACTGAAACTACCGCTACTTGTCTCGATAACGTCTATTGCGATTGCAATTTTTTTGTTTACTCCACAGTGAATTGCTTAAAGTCAGATCACAGTGGTCAAATTGTAAATTTTGAAATAGATTCAGAAAAATCTGAGCAAGTTATTCTATGCAGGCCCATTACAAGTAAAAAACTAGAATCATTTAAATTACATCTTCAAAGTAGCTTAACTGCTCATAAAGGTAAAACCCTAAATGCTAACGCCCATTACGAAGACTTCTTTAGAGTCGTTTCAGTTAATTTTGAAAATGTTTTTAAATTAAGAGAATTACCTAGCAATGAAAATAAACTAGGGTTTAATGAATGGGCCACTGCGGGCATCCGAAAAAGTAGAAACACACTGTATGCATTGTATGAGAAAAAAACATACACATATGACCACAGTTTTATAGAGTATGTTAAACTATATTCTAAATTATTCAGGGCCGTCTGCCACAAAGCTAAATGCGAACATATAAAGAAACAAATCCTCCAGTCTTCAAATAAATCTAAAACAATCTGGACTATTATAAATAGGGAAACTGGTAAAGCCAAATCAGGGGATCGCGAATTTTCTCTAAAGATAGATGATAAAGTAATAACATCAAATGAGGACATTGCTGCGGCCTTTGAACAATTCTTTACAAATGTTCCAATTGAAACTACGGCTCCTTTAGACTCGTCTCCTGATCTTGCTGCAAGTTTATTAAAAGACAATGTCCCCTCGTGCGATTACGAGTTTTCGTTCGACTTCATTAATCCCCATAGCGTAATTAAAGCGTTTAAACTATTAAATCTTAAAAAAACGGAAGATTTGTGGGGAATGTCAGTAATCATAGTTAGTTCAGTAATAGATGTCCTCGCTTCTCATTTAGCAAAAATTTTTAACAAATGTGTAGGTGAGGGTACATTCCCTGACCTAATGAAATACAGTAGGCTCGTTCCGTTGTTTAAAAGTGGCGATAGACACGATCCCACAAATTTCAGACCAGTCTCGATCCTACCCGTATTGAGCAAAATATTCGAAAAGATTGTTTTAGTTCAACTACTTACGCACTTTAATAATTATCAACTTCTCCATAACCAGCAGTTCGGCTTCACGCAGGGACGGTCGACGACGGACGCTGGTGTCTTGCTAGTTAAACATAATTATAGTGCATGGGAGGATCGTAGGGATGCTATAGGTGTTTTTTGTGACTTGTCAAAGGCATTTGATTGCGTGGACCACGAGACACTTTTGCTAAAACTAGAGCATTACGGAGTAAAGGGGAAAGGTTTACAACTGATGAGATCTTATCTAAAAGGAAGGGTTCAAAAAGCGGACATAAATCGTATAAAATCCACAGGTTCACAAATAAAAATGGGAGTACCACAGGGATCAATTTTGGGGCCGTTCCTTTTCCTTGTATACGTAAATGATTTGCCGTTTATGGTACAAAACATGTCCGAGATAGTATTATTTGCAGATGACACGTCACATATTTTTAAAATTAAGAGACAAGAAAATAATCTTGACGATGCAAATGATGCTCTCTCGCGTGTGTTGGATTGGTTCACGGCAAATAATCTGCTTCTAAATTCCAAAAAGACAAAATGTATAAAGTTTACCTTACCAA
The DNA here is from genome assembly GCA_963969515.1 of Yponomeuta evonymella. Classification (NCBI taxonomy): domain Eukaryota; kingdom Metazoa; phylum Arthropoda; class Insecta; order Lepidoptera; family Yponomeutidae; genus Yponomeuta; species Yponomeuta evonymella. The sequence continues at coordinate 7,754,390 of OZ018354.1, forward strand.
ACGTAAGATTAGTTGAAAACAACATTGTACTCGGAAAAGAAAAACTAGAATTTGTAGAAGATACCGTTTTTCTAGGTATCACAATCGATTCAAAATTGCAATGGGGTCCTCATATTGTAAAACTGGCACACAGGCTTAGTTCTGCAGCATATGCAGTCAAAAGAATTAGAGAGCTCACTGACGTTGCAACTGCTAGGCTTGTTTATTTTAGTTACTTCCATAGTATTATGTCCTACGGCATACTACTGTGGGGTCGGGCAGCAGACATTGAGACGATCTTCATCTTACAGAAGAGAGCCATCCGATTTATTTACAAGTTAGGTAGTAGGGATTCGCTAAGAGATTTCTTCAAAGAAACCAACATCTTAACAGTTGCATGTCAATACATTTATGAAAATATTATGTACGTTAGAAAAAATATCAAAGACTTCGAAAATGTTGGTGGCCACCATAATGTTAATACTAGAAAGAAACATAAATTGTCATTTCCACTATTAAGACTTGCAAAAGTTAACACATCCTTTATGGGGCACTGTATAAGGTTCTACAACAAAATTCCTCAAGATATATTAGAGTTACCTCCAACGCGATTTAAAAAATGTGTTAAGCACATTCTGTGCAAAAAGGCTTACTATAACATCAAGGATTATTTAGAAGACAAAGATGTTTGGCATTAAACAGTAGATTAATATTATTTAAAGGACGATTGTGACTAGTGTTCAACACATTCATGACTAATATTTTAAGTTGAAAACTCTGTTAATTAAGTTAAAACGTGTTTTGGAAAGAATAAATGTGGAGTTTCTTTGTTAGCTTCTTCTCCACATAATCCATTAATTGTGAAACTAACAACTTTGACGTTCATTAAGTAAACATTCTGTTTTTACAATGAATAAAAATATTTGAATTGAATTGAATTGAAATATGTTCTCTCATTCTTAGTAAATTTAGAACATACATAAACACACATCTATATTCCGTAGGGGTAGATAAATACCAGTGTTAGCCACTTGCCACTATCCTGACAATTTGGTTTATAACAAAACTTGTTGACAACTGTTTATCTGCACCATTATTAGATTTTTTTAATTATTAGAGTAACTTGGTTTTTCACATTCTTTTAGAGCTATAAAACCCAAAAAAGATTTTTACGGTTTTATTTTTATCAGTTTTTCTGTCCTCTATGGTATAAAAACATTGTCAATCTAAGTTTGCGGCAAGTTCCCCATTCCGACTACTAGAGTTATTAACGTACCAATAAATAGTAATGTGATCAATTTAAAACCATTTTAATTGCTTGTGTAATGAAAGAAAGAGACGGCAGCTACACGATCCATCGAAAAAGACCTTTCTGGTTGTCTCTTCCTATTCGTGCATCCATATGTCACACGGTCTAGACTACAAGTTCCTTAGCCCCAATGAACATTGAATATGTTTGCACAAATCGAAAGACACAGTTTTGCTTCACACACCTAATGGATGACTAATATCCCCAGCGTTTACTGTTGTAAGTACAAGTTATTGTAGCAACAGTTTCCAAGAGACACTGACCTATAACTAGAACAAGAAAAAAAATCTTTTTTTTTCCAGTTCGAAGCTGAAGTGTACCCTATGTGCCATCTTTTGGAAGAATCAAATAAAATATATGTTTTGGACGAAAATTATAACACCATTTTGGACTCAGTGGTTAGCAGCATATGAAGGTATTTATAATGTACATGACAACCAAACTTCGTCATTAATACAAACTACAATTTAAGTCAAACGTACAATAATATTATATATCTTGAAAAGTTACCGATACTTGAGTATTAAAAACCGATGCTTAAGTATTGATCAATATATTCAATGCTATTTTAATTTGTCATAAGATCTTGTAAAAAAAAAAAAAATATGTTTAGTTTTAAAATTTTACTATTTTGTAGTGATTTAATTATTTATCGATGCAGAAGAAAAGGTTTTGCTTTTTTTCAGTAACACGTTGTATTTTTAGTAAAAAGACGTATGGTAGAAAACAAACACCGCTCGTAACAATATTAATAACCCAACGGTTATCAGTTTTTTATGAATTAGTTTTATCTACGCCACATGCAATGTACTACAGTACATGTAGTACATATTACCAAAGGAGAAGAGAGCCCCCTCGCGAGTTATTTCGAAACCTAAATTGAAGCGCCATCTCTTATTAAGTGACCGTACTAAAATGCATATACACATACGTATAGCTAGGTACGTATCCTATAGGTACCCCTATATGTAGCTATAGTACAGCTAGGCTCTTATAGGACGTTCTGCAGCTGTTTATTTATATCTGAGATTATTTTGCCATGTTTATCAAAATAATCACAGATAAAATAAGCAGCTGCAAAACGCTCTATAAGAGCTTGCCCTGAGAATATGTAGTTGAAGCAAATTTTATATATAAATCCAAATTTTGCTTCAGCTATAGGCAGACAGGGATTCAATAAAAATAATATATTAACAAATAAGTACATTTTTTTTTTTTGCTTTGTTATGTCTGTGTTTATCACATATAGTGCACTTGAGTTTACTTTTCGTCTCGTCGTCACCATCATATTGTGTGTTCATAAATGATTTTCCAATGTCTTATAGCATGCCGTACAATTCGTTGAAAAATAAACCATTGCTTCAGTCAATTGTTTTAGGGAGCAGGTACCACTGCCTTAGTGATAAGGTCACTGTAAAATGTAATTTGAATATATATTTTTTTTATCTTTATCTTATTTGGTACCTTACATTTTGTCACGGTACATTTCGGTTCGTGAAGTTATGAAGAGGGATGGCACCTGAAAAAAATGGTCAGTTTAGTTTAAAAAGCCATCAGAAAATTATTGGCCGATGTTTACAAGTGGATAATGGAGAATCAGGTCTCACAAATATTAGTGTCTAACTGACTTTTGAGATGTTACGTACTCTGAAGAATGCGTTTTCGCCTTAATTTATACGAAATAAAGCCATTTCAGACATAAATCATTATAGTTAGGGTATTTTAGTTATTAAATATTTACCTAAAATGAAAAGAATAAATATTAAAAGCAAATTATTATTTACTACGAGGCCGGCATGCCAGTAGACATTAATGAGGCATTTTAACAATGTTTAAAGTGTCCACTTTAAATTACCCTAACTAGCACACTAAAAATTAATTAACACCAAAGAAATCATAATAGTCAGAGCGTCCAATCGCAAAGTTCGACTATCACTTTGAAAAGCAATGTGTCACCACGCAAATAAATCAACTCAACACAAAAAGCACAAGAAAACACTCAAAAACTGTTAAGAAACTACGAAATGTGGAAAAAAACGCCTGCGCACACGGCGTCCATCTTTTTTTGTAAATAATAACAGACGGTTGGCATAGAGTACATTATGTTACGGCACAGTCCACAGATTACATAGATAACTGGCAACGACCACCCCAGAGATAAATTTCTGTAAAGATTATGTTATAAATTACTTTTTTTAAAATAGATTGACATTGAAATACAATCATGAAAATATTTATGTTTAAATGTACTATACATACATATAATTGTTATATTGCTTCCAGTAAATGTAGTAACTAAAAAACAGATGGCGCTAGTATCATTGAAACCAAATTTCAAAGTACTCTGTATGGAAGCGTGACCCCCCTGGCCATATGCCCAACACTAGAAACTCCTGTCAGCACTACACATCTGTATTGTCTATGGTCAAAACACCGAAGAAAACTTGCTCGCGCGCAGCGCCTAAATCTGTACCGTGAAATCTTTGTTTTCTCTTAAATTATAGAAATCTACACAAAAATTTGTTTATTTGTTCTTTGCCTGAACAAGTTTTTTTATTTCAGTATTTCTGCTATCTCTGATGGTGGGCATGAACAACGGATGGACGTCACCATTCATTGCAAATCTATCAGGACCAAGCCCAAGCTTTGAAGCAACAGAAGAACAGATAGCCTGGGTCGCGTCACTCGTCAACTTGACCCGGACTATCGGAGTCATAATTGGATCGCTGCTCACTTCTCTCGGAGGAACCAAAAATACCCTTCACATTTGCGGATTCAACTTTTTGATCAGTTGGGTATGTCTAGTTTTCGCCAATTCTATCAATGTTGTGTTCGTAAGCCTCGTCTGTAACGGCATCAGTATGGGTATTCTGTTGACTATATTTCCGTTATTCATTGGAGAGATAGCGGACCCCAAAATTCGCGGAAAATTAGTCACTGTATCAATGCAGGGGATAACAATGGGAAATCTATTCGGCAGCATTATGGGAGCATATTTAGCCCCGTTGGTCTTCGCTGCTATCAATTTAATTCCAAGTGCATTATTTATAGCAAGTTTTAGTTTTACTCCTGATACGCCACATTATCTTATGCGTAATAATAGGATAGAAGAAGCAACTAAAGCCATCCAGTGGTACCAACGCGGAGTAGATGCTTCAAAAGAGGTCGAAAGTCTTTCGAATTACTTGGCTGCAAATCCTAAAATTCCGTTTATTGAGAGCATACGTAAACTTTGTATCCGGAAAAATATTAAGTCACTTCTCCATCTTAATGTTATTTATGGTATGGGTCAACTAACTGGGATGAACGCTATTCCAGCGTATATGGAAGTATTGTTTAAGGAAGCTCATATCGATGTTCTAGCACCTTCGTCCCTTGTTATTTTGATAAGTGCTTTATCTATCGTCAGTTGTTGGTTGGCATTTGTAGTAATTGATAAATTTGGTAGGACCACGCTGTATCTTAGTGGATGCATTGCAATTTCTGTTGGCCTCGTGGGTTGGGGTCTGAATTTCCATTTATTAGAACGTGGGTGCGATGACCCTAATTTACAATGGCTCACAATTATTTCATCTGTTGTATGGCGGGTTAATATTTATCTCTGTATTATCTCAACTATTCCGGCAATGTTGGCCGAATTTTTTGCGCCCGATGTGAAAAATATTGCAGTGTGTTTCACGAACATAACGATTAGTTTGTTTTCATTTTTTTCAAATAAAACCTTCAAGTTACTCGTCACTTACATAAGTCATAAGTGTGTATTTTACGGGTTTTCCGCTATTTCTTTGGTATTAGGGATCTATGCTAAGGTACTCATCCCCGAGACAAAGGGAAAGAGTTTAGCGGAAATTCAGGATATCTTGGATAAGGATACGAGTAAACAAGTGGATTCAACTGCGCTAAATAACATTAACGTTTCGCTTTAGTTATCTGTGTGACCTAATATTTAATTACATTGACATATTCACTGACGTTTCTTTTTATTCTTCCACCATATGCTGAGTAACAGGGTCCCGTTGGCGTTCACACTCTTCGGGTACGGAACCCCAAAAATTTTATCAATCGACACTTTATATTTACAATAAATATTATCTATATATAAAAGATTATCTCTAGACCGCTACCGTTGGGGAAAGTTCCCAAGATACTGGCAGCATTACCCCTCTGGATGGCCAGGCTGATGCGCTGACCGAGGTAGCTACCAGCTCTAAGGTCGCCTTGTCAGGCGAGTCGATGAGGCGCATAGATATTTGTTTGTAAAGATTCCGCGCCTCAGGGCCCCACGGACCCATCGTCTCGACCCCAAACGGCGCAAATAAGTAGCTGTCCCCAAGGATAAAGTATTTGTGCCGCTTTAGGCCTTCTGCCATAGCCGCCGCCGCGCCCGCAGCCCTGCTGGTGTGCGTGACATGGGAAGGCGCCAGTGTGTCAACGCAGGTTGCATCCCACACCAGCGGCCTCCCGTTCTGCCACGGCACCAGCGACATACCGTCCGGTCTCCTTCCATCGTCCCGTACTATACCGTTAGGCTCAAGGATGGCCGGCACGGTGACGCTGGAAAGAGCCCTGTGGATTATATCATTCAGGGACGCATGATGCGACAGTCGTGTTGCACAAATTATTTTATTAAATTGCTTCATTTTTTCGCAACTGTATTAAAAATAGTTGTTCAGTACACGTGCGGAACCGTCATTGCAACTTGTTCCGACTGTCAACACTCACCTTCGGCTCGGGTAGACATTTGTCGGAACTCTTTGCAACGAATACTATTTTGTAATTAAGATTAAACGTCATCGGCTTTATCAGGGTTACTGATACGCAATGTTTTCACAAAAAACACGTTGTTGAAAATGAAGGACAAAAATAGGTAATAAACCGAATTGGATGAGTTTTTTTTTATATGAAAGCTAGGGATTTTATTTATTAAAGATTTATTTCTAGGGGTTTTTAAGTAATATTTGGTGAACATTGTTTGGTATTAACAATTTAATAAATGCTTCGGGGGACGTCCACTTCCATTGCATCGTCTTTACACAGATGAGTTGGTATTAAAGAGCTACTTTAATTTGCATAAAAATCATATTAAAATATAACTTTTCCCATTTAGCATAAAATAAATATTTATATTTTTTATTCCAGTATTTTTGCTATTTCTTATGGTGGGCACGACCATTTTATGGATATCGCCATTTGTTGCAAATCTATTAGGACCAAGCTCAAGCTTTGAAGCAACAGAAAAACTGATAGCCTGGGTCGCGTCACTCGTCAACTTGACCCGAATTATCGGAGTAGTCATCGGATCCCTCCTTACTTCTTTCATATGAAGCAAACAGACCATCTACATCAGCGGATTCAAATTTACGATCAGATGAGTATGCCAGATTTACTCCAACTCAATAAATTTCCTGTTGATAAGCCTCGCTTTTAATGGCATCAGTATAGGTGTGCTGACCACGACATTTCCTCTCTTCGTCGGAGAGATAGCGGACCCCAAAATTCGTGGCAAATTAGTCACTGTAACTATGCAAAGAGTGACAAGGGGCAGTCTATTCGGCAGCATTAAGGGAGCATATTTGCCCCCGTGGGTCTTCGGTGCTATTAATTTAATTCCAAGTGCTCTATTTATAGCAATTATATAGCAAATATCTTCTGCGTAAAGATAGGATAGAAGAAGCAATTAAGGCAGTCCAGTGGTACCACCGCGGAGTAGATGATTCAAAAGAGGTCAAAAGTCTTTCAAATTTCCTGGCTGCGAATCTGAAAGTTCCCTTCGTTGAAGGTGTACGTAAGCTTTGTATCCCAAAAAATATCAAGTCACTTCTCCATCTTAATATTATTTATAGTTTAGGCCACCTGACTGGAAGGAGCAGTATTCAAGCATATGTGGAAATATTGTTTCAGAAAGCTCAAATCGATGTCCTAGCTCCTTCGTCCCTCGTTATTGTGCGAAGTGCTTCAACTATCGTCATTTGTTGCTTGGCTTGGTGGGGTCTCAGTTACCATTTATTAGAACTGGGGTGCGATGACTCTAATTTACAGTGGCTCACGATTCATCATCATCATCATCATCAGCCATTTCACTCCCACTGCAGGACATAGGCTTCCTTCGTGGTTTTCATAACCATGAGGGGTTTTGCCATAATCGCCACGCTTGGCAGGCGGGTTGGCGATCGCAATATGCGCTTGGAATCTCGGGAAGACGCTGCTGCCCGTGTCCTGGTAATTGATTTCCTTAGTCGCCTTCTACGACATCCGCGGAAGGAAATGGAGTGACGCTATTCTTAATCCAGCGCTCCCGATTATTTTTCATCAATAGTAAGGCGGGTTAGTATTTTTCTCTGTATCTACTCGACTATCCTGGCAATGTTGGCTGATTTTTTCGCGCCCGATGAGAAAAATATTGCCATTTGTTTCATTAACGTAATAAATTGCTTGTTTACGTTAGCGGCAAATAAAACCTTCCACTTACTCATCAATTATATGAGTCATAAGTATGTATTTTACTTATTTGCTGTTATGAATTTGATATTGGGATTCTATTCTAAGGTATTCATCCCCGAGATAAAGGGAATGAGTTAAGCGGAAATTCAGGACATGTTGGATAAGGATAAAAGTGAGCAATTTAAGTCAAGTGAGCCAAATAATATTCAAGTTTAGCATAAATTACATTGTTGTATTAAGAAATACATAAATTATAAATGTCTTATGTTATTGTTGCTAAGATTTCCATTATTATGTTATTGTTGCTGAGATTTCTCGAGCCGGAGTAAAGTAGTAGGCTTTGGGGAAAGGATAACGGCTTTAAAGTGGAAGTAGGCAGGGTACTTATCTCGGACTCGAAATCGGATAGATGGACGATGGCAACTTCGAAATGATATACGCTTAGTCGGCAGACCACTAGCCAGATGATCAGCCCGAGTAACCGAAAAAAAGAAATTACATTTATAGCACAGCATCATGAAAAGTGGCTTGAACATATGCCTCTGGGTATATAATGTTTTAAGCTCTTTATGGATTTTGTTGTAGACTTTTATAATATCCTAGAATATTGTCAAAGAGACGGATATTAGAGAACTTCAGTATTTTTCTCTATCGTCTTAGGATATCAGCTAAGATACGAGTTTGTCTTAGGAAGTTTGAAATCTTACTGCTTATTAGCTTGTTCATGCGTCAATTTATTGCTTCGTTCTGATTCGTCAACGGCATGGCATCTGTTCTTACATAATTTCTAGACTTCTTATTATGTTGGTGGTCTTTATTTTTAATTAGGTTTCACAAGCATAAACTCATTTTGTATCCTGTAAGGGTTGGCAGAGAATGGCTGTAAGGTCCATCACAATAACAATATCTTATTGAGAATCACAAGTAGTCACGTTGCATTAACTAGTAATCCGCGTGATAATTAAGCCCATATTCTCTTTCTGAGAGAAGGCCTGTGGCTTGCAGTGGGACATATATAGGCTATGTAAAAAAACTCGCCAAGTGCGAGTCGGACTCGCATACTGACGGTTCTGCACAAATTTTTAGATACCTAGTAGGTACGAGCATATTATAAATAGTTCAGGAATCGAGTCTCGCAGTTTTTTTCGAGCTTTTCCCGAATATCAAGGACAATTTTTTTTTAAATTTAATTATAGTTTTCAGAATTTTTCCTATATTTGTAGTGTAAGACGATATTAGGTACTTGCCGTATTTTATAGTTCTAGGTCAACGGTAAGTATACGTCGAAATATACGTATCTTTTTTTACGTTAACATAGAAGTTTGATTTTCACAGCTTCAAGGGACTATACACGCGTTCCCGAGATAAAGGTACTTGACAGACAGATGGACGGACGGACGGACGGACAACAAAGTGATCCTATAAGGGTACCGTTTTTCTTTTTGAGGTACGAAACACTAAGAATGTACAACTAGGTTGTTTTCAGTCAGTCAGAACAACCAGTATAGAAAAATCACAGGCTTATTAAAATGCCACAACAGCGCCCATGTTTCTTTGGTTGTATTTCACATTTCCATTTCGAAACGCAGACGCAGGCGCACTACAGCCTACTCAACCCGTGCTTGGTTACGTAATCACGGTTCTTTATGCAAACTTTACGAGATATATCCAATTAGTGACGGGTTAACGCAATTGGTAACCCGCTCTGACAATATAACACGTTCATGTGGCTATTATTTAATTAGGTTTACTGTGTTACACTACTTTGAATACAAATATTGCGCTAGATGTTGCGAAGACGATAGCAGCTATCGTCTTCGCAACATCTAGTGTAAGCCTAGGTATTTGGAATATTTAATTTTTATCGAGTAATAGTTTTTAAACTTAGTAGGTATGTTAATAATATAAACATCAAAATATGAAGCCCGATATTCTACTTCTTATTAGTTCTTTCATGGGCCTAATTACGCGCACCAAATCCTGCTGGAATGCTGACGTTTGCGATAGCATTTAGTTTGGAATTTGACAGAGGATTGGATCGATCAGGATTTGTTGGGCGTAATATAGAAACAGGTGTGAGGATCGCGATCATGGGTTTGTTTGTTGACATGACTTGAAATGACTTTGTTTTCTAAGTTACGTACATTTGTGAAGTTGTAGTAGCAAGACCACTCGCTAACTGTGAAGGAAAACATCGTGAGGAAACCTGAGTGTTTGAGGTGTTCACATACCTCAGCGCTTGAAATTGCCAATCCTCGGTGGGCACGCGTATTAATTAAGCCCATACTCTCTTTCTGAGAGAAGGCCTGTGCCCTGCAGTGGGACGTGGGAAAAATATGTGAAATAGACTTTTTACCCCGAGGGGTAAAGTGCCATCACAACCGACGCCAGCTATGAAATCATTCTGTGGAGTTACAGTTACTACTTTAACCAAATCGTGCGTAGTGCGACGGCATGAGGGGCCCGGCGAATGGGTGCCCAACTCGTTTGGAAACAAATGAAGTAATTTGCTCCCAGCCTGATACGGAGCTCGAAAAGTTTCGTTCCGAATTAAACGTCCCCGCGTGGGGAGAAGTTTACATTACAATGCTGGGAACAGACTAACCGAACGAATGCCAACGACCAGTACTCGCCCATCGGCCACACACGGCTGAGGGCAATCGAAGTTTGCGTTCGCTTCACTGACCTCCATAGAAAAGTCGACAGCACGTCAACCTTTACACGCGTGCACTCTAGTGATTCCGGAATTAAGTTAATACAATAAAGGTCAATAGGGCTGGTTTCGCTGTAACGTCTACACTAATTCGTCCAATTTCGTTCGATTGGTCTGTACCCAGCATTAAGCTAAACTGAATACACTCGAGAGTAGGTAGTCGAGAAGAGCAATGATTAGACGAATTCCCGCGAACTTTAGCAGTGAAGAATGCTAACTTAATAAAATAATTATGTAATCATAAATGGTAATTATTATGCTTTTTTATTTAATAAAGTTAGCATTCTGCCTTGCTGAGGATGTACGCTTTCGGTGATTGCATTTTAACGTATACGTAGATATATTGGAATATTTTCTTATAAAGTCAACAATTGTCTTTCATACAAACGATACAATTACATGTTATTATTATTTTCATTTTTACTTTCAGCAGTTATGCGGATACTAGCCATCCCCACCATTTCATACCTAGGTGTAATATCAATTTAGTCGTTCATTCATACCTATTATTATATTCACTGTATAATGTTATTATACAATGATTAGTGGAATGGCATATTCTTGTATAAATAAATGTGGGTTAAGTTAACGCTTTCATAATGAAAGAAGAAGACTAAGGGGTTTACTTAGTAACGTGCCCGATAAATTAATTTTCCCCTATATATTATATTTTCATTATTCAAATTCTTTATTGTAAAAAAAATTGTACAATTGGCGGGCTTAATACTAAATAGAATTCTATTCTATCTTCAAAGTCAAGCTGTCCTGTGAATCCCTAATTGTGTTATATTTCCCGAGTGGGCGCAAAATTGCAGTTTTTCCGCAATGGCTCCCCCGGTGCCCCATTTAGGTGACACCGTAGGAAACAATGAAGAATTTACGACTGGCACGTACCTTGTTATCATAATTTAAAATTAAAACGTGTTTAGATTTTCTCGTCTGAGCTTCGCATTATTTTTTGTTACTTTTTAGAGCGAGGGTCTGCGTTTATTATGTCACAGGCAAGTTTTAATTTTTTGGGAAAATGTGACTGCAAACGTATTTTATACTATGTTACCTAATTATGAAAAATACTACCTATTTGTTTCATGTAACCCTTCATGAAATGATGAGGTTTGGTTAACGTAAAGCTGCAAATAATGGTTCTCTTCTGATATAATTGTATTGTATCGATATCAGTTTGACATATTTGTTTTATAAGAACGCCGTCTATGTTCTTAGGATGATAAATTCCTACGACTAACTGTATTTTTTAAATAAAGTGTTCTTTAGTTTTACCTAGACATACTTGAATTAAAAACCTCGAAAATTGGAAAATTCAAGATTTTTGATGATTTTCTGTTCATCATAAATTACAACATTGAAAAATAAGAAACCGAACGAGATAATTGTAATTTATGAATATTATCTTTTCGAACCCGGGATCTTCTATTTTTCGGCCATATTTTTCACTTACTGCATAATGTTGTTAGAGTAAAATTATGAACGGAAGTTTCTTCTTATAATGCTTTTAATAAAATATTAAATGTACATTTTGAATGATAATGAGGTAAGTACCGTAATAAATTTTCTTTATAAATACTTAATTATCGACAAACAAAATATACATTAGACCATAAATAAAAGAGCGTTAGATAACATCTTTAATCGCAACCAAATCTTCTTTGATTCTTCCTTAATTCGGTAACTTTCTATTTGTAATTTATTACGTAAGTAACACCTATCTATAGACGGGAGATTTTCAACTGTGAGCTTAAAGAGTTTCGAGAGGTTGTAACTATCAAATTATGCATGACGAAACAAAAACTTTCACGACCAAAAACTTTTGAATGAATACAATCAACGTAAATTAAACAAAATAGAAAGAGGACATATCATGTGCTTCAACGATATTGCAAAATTTTCGAACATTTTCTCCAAATTTAACTTATCTTCATTGTAATGTTAATAAAAATACACGTAACAATGCTAATTAACGGCTATTTTGACTGACCAAACGAATAATTCTTTGTCTAACTTTCAATGTAACGGTGTAATATCGGTCAGTCATCAGCATGCGTGGTCTATCAGCGAAAGAATTTAGAGAACAAAATTATAATCTTTAATCAAGTTTGAACGTCGATTTGAATTTCTATTTATAAGTAACAAAATGGCGACGGGTCCACCTTGACATTTGCTGTAAACGCAGGTGTGAGGCATGACCCTAGACGAACTAAACAGTTCTTCGAAACAGGAGAATGTTTTACTTGACATTTCAATGCAACGACGTGATTAACCACTCCAATATCTACCTAATTTAGCTTGAAGAGAGAGCGTTTTTAGGGTTCCGCTAATAATACGCTATTACCCTATTACTAAGACTCCACTGTCCGACTGCCTGTCTGTCTGTCAACAGGCTGTATCTCATATACCATGATAGCTAGGCAGTTGAAATTTTCATAGATGGTGTATTTCTGTTGCCGCTATAACAGCAAGTATAGAATAAAAACAGAATAAAATGAATATTTAAGGGGGGTCCCATACAATAAACGTGTTTTTTTGCCGTTTTTTGCTAGGTATTAATAACGGCAACAGGTAGACGCTTGAAATATTCAAATGTTGTATAGATAATGGTACGAGTTCGACTCGCACTTGGTCGGTTTTGTAACACCAGGAATTTAGAACCCACGACATAGACTGATCCTAGTGTGAGGGCTTCTGCAGAACCGGTCATTGTATTTTCCCCCCTTTAAATAAATACTTTTACTTGTGTGGATGAAGCGACTGGGGCCAGGGCATGGGGCAAACTCAGGCTGCTGTCTACCCCTGCGGGCACAAGCGTGACCTTATGTATGTAATTTTACTTACTAGAAGTTCTTAGGGGTTTTTTTTTATTACAAGCAGTATCCCTTTTTGCATGCAACATGCATAAACTCACGCCTGTATCCCAGAGGGGTAGGCCGAGACCAGGGACGGCCACTTGCCACGATCCTGACAGATCACTTTCGCTTCCTCAACATTCATTAGTCGTTGCACGCCGGTTTCGGGTACTTTTTATCTTTTTATCCCCTTTGGAAGGTACTATTATTTATATTTTTTAAGTGCGAACGATAATTTTTGTAGGAGGCTCTGTCGTAACAAAGACATAGACCAGTAGACAACAAGTAACAAACTATGTCGGGGCATTTCATTACCAAGAAAGAAAACTAAGGTCGAACGACAATTACGTATGACATACATACATAGCAGTAGTAGGTATTTGTTTGATACTTTCATTTGACAAATTGACTTTGGCTAATGTCTGTAGGTTACACTAAACCACAATTATGAGAATAAAGTCAAGTCTATGTTGAACAAGGAAGAATCCTTAGTATAAAAAATAACAATCTTTATTTATAAAAACACGATTCCTTTAAACACTCCTCAGAGGCAGTTTATGGTAAAAAGGAAAGACGTAAACACAGATTATTTAAACTGCCCCTATGGAGCGTTTTAAAGAATTTCATGTTTTTTACAAATAAGACCGTAACAGATGTATCTATAAAACCTAAATTTCTTAAGACACTCCTCAGATGCAATTAAAATAGTTTACCAGATACTAGTTAAACAACACTTGAGGAGTGTTTTAGAGGAATCTTATTTTAATAAACAACACCGTAAAATCTCAGTGGTAAGTCAAATTTTAATGGTCATTCGTCGAAGCGCGTGTCAGTGCTACGGAGCTGGTAACTTAGTGACGCTAAGTAACTAAAAACTTAGCTTAAAAAGGATTTCCTAAACTTAGTTATTCAGCGAGTGCCATTGAGATTTGCTACGCTCCGTGCCATCTCTATTTGATTCATTTTGATCTGTCTGTTGAATATTTAGTTTTCTTTCTGTTGTTGTGCATATTATGTTACTTATCTGTTTATTTTATTTCTGTGATGTGTCTGGCTGGTATAAGAAATGTCTTTCTTTTCTTTCTGTGAAAACTACGTATGTAGTTATATGTTTTACAAAGCTTGCTAAGTGCTCTCTAAGAGATTTTGCGCGCAAAACGCGCTCAAGGTCTTTCTGCCGCTCAAACTATTTATACGCAGTGGCTCGAGTGTTAAAAAGTTTCTTAGGCCTTTGTGAAATAAACCATAACTTTGTTATTACAGAGTAGGTAGGTACCTAACTTAAAGTAGCGAAAAATAGTTCTAGTTAGACCTGAGATTTACGCACTGAGCCTCATAGTTGGGCCATTGTACGTAGCAAGCGTTTATGTAAATACCTCAGACAGTAGGGTTTCCTCACGATAATTTCCTTCACCCTTAGTGAGCGGTATTGCTACTACAATTTCACAATTGTACGTAACTTAGAAAAAAAAATCATTTGTACATGCCAAGATTTGAACCCACGACCTGCCGAATGAGAAGCCGGCTTTTTACCGCTCCGCTACCACCGTTCTTAGCGAAAGATATGCCAACACTTCTTATAAATCGTAGAGCACTCACCTTGTAAATCCCATCGACAAGTTTCGTCAGTTCCTCGGTCTCCATGTTCGCACCTTCGACAAATATTCCAGTCACAAGAAAAGTTCACTTCTACACTTGAAACTTCATTGGTAAACGCTTCAATACACACAAGAAAAGATCAACGTTAGAACAGCACAAGTTTGAGGAGATTCACATTTCAATACACGGATCCGGCGCTGTTTACTCGGCTCCGACAGTCGAATCACTCAGGCAAACGGTTTCACTTTCATCTGGAACAAAAGAAAAGCGATGTAAGTCTCGCGAAGTTTGTTGAATGGGAGCGGAAAAGAGCGGAGATAAGTTGCACCTGCGATGTTCCGTGGCGGCGGAGTCGACCGGCCGGTTCGGAGGTAGGCAGGCGAGTCAGCGCGAGGCGAAGGCGACCCGATCTCCCGTGAATGTCGACGTTTAGAAATACCACTGTTACTTTACCAGTCTACCTCTAAACAAGGTGGGCGCACAACCTGCCCGATGTCTCGTCTATACCCCTGCGTGCGCGAAGAATGTCGAGTTGAGACTGCGTTGTTATTTCGACTTTTAGGTCGTCGAACTAAACTTACGATGCTTGGCGTTACGTAATGAACTTTATGAGAGTTGTCTTATTTAATGCTCGAGTTCCACGTAATGGGTTTTTAGACGTGACGATTTTAAATGAAGAGCCGAGCCATTCATACAATATTCTATTAAGGAAGCTTTACTATCTCTAGATGCGTCCAATTTAAGCCAAATTTATTAATCTATTACCGCAATACCCTCCGAGTTCGCTTGGCATGCAAAATAAATAAACCTCTAGGGGCTTTTACGAAATTTAACGACCCTACTTGTTTATGTACTGCCATCAATATTGTTAAATGCCCAGATAATAATTGACGAAGTGGCTATTTAATGAAACTAAGTGCGTCGGTGTGTTTCATAATAACTGCAGATAAGACAGTTCTACCCACTACAATAAAATGAGCAGATGGTATGAATAAGTACAGTGGACCCACCATCACTATTTTTCTTCAAAACTCGCCCTTACAAAGCAAGTGATTAGAGCTGTTATAGTATGCCTGGTAGAGACTTTCAACGAACAGACGACAGGAACTTGACCTTTACATTTTTACGTTGTAGATGACTTTGCAACATAGAGGTGAATATTGATCAACTGTCAACAGTACACTAAACAGTACATTAACCATTACATTATAATTGCCATATCGCCCGTAACGTAACCAAGAGGAGTGCACGTGTGTGAAAGTCCAAGTGTTGCCGACTGTACACTAATGTTACATCTGCCATCCTGTCTCGCTCACGGAGATTTTAATGTGCAGTTTTAAGGTTAGGTGATAAAATTACGGATATTTTAAATACATATTTGTTTTCCTATATTTAGTTTGTGATAAAGAAAAGTTTATTTCAAAAACTTTAAATTTAGTATCAAATTTTTGCGATCAAAAACTAGGAACGGGACTGAAAATATAATATGAATTGAATGTCCGTAATTTATTATCTACCAAACCCTCAGACCGCATAATTACCAAAAGTATACCCAGTTTTTTAGAAACATTGAAAATATTACATTGTGTGAGCGAGACAGCGTGTTATACGTAACAGCAGCCTTAATTGTATTTTATTCGCCCTTGTTATTGATTCAATAGACCTTCTCTACCTATCAAATATTATCGGTGAATGTAACGGAATTAGTTACGAAATGCTTGAGAATTTACGCTTTAATGAATTGCCGAAGGCGGCATTAGAAGCGGGACATGCGGTTTGCGGCGCGGCAGGTGGTGAACCCGCTGCCTACGCCTAGATAAGTGTAGGATTGCTGTCGAGAAGTCAGCTAGGTACACTTCTCTTAGATCTTTTATTGTTAATTTTAGCCAATAAGGCGCTATGAGGTAAGTTTATCTTTGAGCATGTAAGTTACTATTAAGCTACTTACATGCTCAAAGATAAGCTCAAACACAAACCTGAAAACCGTTTCTTCAGTATCCATAACTACACCACTAACAGTATAAAGTTTCTTACAAATTTAATCATTCATAAGCAGCCTATATACGTCCCACTGTAGGGCACAGGCCTTCTCTCAGAGAGAGTATGGGCTTAATCACCACGCGTGCCCACCGCGGATTGGCGATTTCAAGCGTTGAGGTATGTGAATAGCTCAGACACCCAGGATTCCTCACGATGTTTTCCTTCACCGTTAGCGAGTGTTATTATATAACTTCACAAAGTACATAACTTAGAAAACAAAGTCATAGGTACATGCCCGCACTGGAAATCGAACCTGGGTCTCCCGCTTCCGAGTCCAATGTTTACCCACTAGGCTACCACAAATTGAATACATACAATAAAAAAGTTATACCATTTGAATTGGAATTAATTAGATCGATAATGCAGTTTTCAAGTTTGTGTCTATCGACAAAAATCCCATTTTAACAATATGCGAGCATCCCATATCTAAGTTAACAAAAAATATACCACTAGTTTTCTTAAAATCGAATTCGCGATGCAAACTCATCTTCTTATCTTTTTATTTTTGTAGACCTTATCATTTCACAAATCACAAATTCATTTCATTTGTGATTTTGTATTAAAAATGGATGGACTGACTAGAACAGTGATTTAATTCAATTACAAAGGCCCTTTCTCGGCAAAATACCCACAGGAACTCGCGCGCGGCGTTCAATACATCATATCGCATATCGCAACGATGATTGTTACGCCTACTAACGAGATACTATATGCAACCAAGGTTCACAAACAAATAAACTTCTGAAATTCCCAGACTTACCCGAATCACGCTGAAAAATACTTAATAATGCCGTATTCATAATAATCAACGGCCTTTTCAGTCCGTGTGGCGCCGGATTAAGAATAGCGTTACTCCATTTCCTTCCGTGGATGTCGTATAAGGCGACTAAGAGAATAAATTACCAGGAGACGGGCAGCAGCGTCTTCCTGAGATTCCAACCGCATACAGCGATCGCCAACCCGCCTGCCAAGTCTGGTGATTACAAAACCCCTCATGGTTGTGAAAACCATGAAGGAGGCCTATGTCCTGCAGTGGGCGTCGAATGGCTGATGATGATGATGTCGAATGGCCTTTACACAAATTATTATTGTAGATGATCTATGCAGCGTTTTTTGAGCATTTATGTTCGTAAGTAAAAGATCCTAGTGTTATTTGAGAGGACTTCCAGTCCGCATACTCGGCATTGTGTAGGTGACAGGATCCTGCTAGTCGAAGTTTAACGCGTGTACATGCTTCGAATGCGGTATTAAAAATAGTAAGTATAAATCCTTTTTATAGGAAATATTGTACCTACATAGTTGTTTGTAATTGCCACACAAACGCCTGATTGCCATTGAAACAACATTTTTGACCTCTGTCATTCAAAAGGTTTTTGTTATTCTCTTGTGTTAAAACCCGATCCGACATACCTGCACAAATATAACACAGGGTCAGTGGCAAAAAAGGTATTCCCGTTTTTTTTAAGTTCTGCCTAAACAGCTTGATTTTTCGTTTGCAACTTTGAATTTACGATTATTCTTTATGGATCAACATGTGCTTTACTTTGAATGTCTCCTCATGGAAGCACTCGTAAGCGGCTTGGACATGAAGTTTTGCAAACTATATCAACAAAAGCATGTTTTTTTTTAATACAGTTATTACATTACTTAGTTATACATTTAACGGATTTATTCACGATAGTTTATTGGGTAAAGTAAAATTGTCTATGAGCATCTCGAGTCTTTAAAAATTACTTCTTTTCCTTTTATGCGGTGCGCTCACAACCGCTATTCGTTTCGAAATAAAACGAAGTTTTTTTTCTCGCACCATCATGTGTTGGAAAAGTATAAAACAATTTCTGAACCGGATAGCCGTAACTTCATTTTGTAGAGATTCAGCGTCCTCGGCGCTGCCCTTGCATATGCATCGGTACGAGAAAAAGCGGCGAGTTTTCCGCTTCCCTTCGTTTTCCTTTTATTCAACGCTGTGGGGGCAACCGAAACAGTTATTTCACTGCAGAAGATTGACTCGGTACTCGAAATAATTGCTGATTTAGAGTTGCAAACACTAGGCTTATCACCAGAAGCCTATCAAATGAGACCAATCGAAACCAGTCATGAGATTATTGAACAATTTTGTGGATAAATTTTAGTACTTCAAATTGCTGACTTTGCATGGACGTAATTTGGGTCACATTGGCGAGGGATGTGGGATGAGACTTAGGCCGACTGCACCTTTCTTAAATGTGGCTTAGACAGCTTTTAACTAAAATTCTCCATGCAAAATTCGATTTAAATGGCGACTTTAATTATGACATTTAAGAAGTGGTGCAAGTTGGCCTTAGAATTCTTCAAACTTTACTTTAATCATATTAACAAATATCTAGGTAATTTAAAAAAAAAATCCTCTAAATGTCCATCTCGAACTGATGCTGACCGCGCGGATTTTTGTTCAACTTATCTATCACGAATTGTATGAGAATTTCTAAAGTTTATTTGTTTCTTAGACTTTCAAAGAACTTTCTACAGGACTCGAAGGGTGCGAGCAGATATTCTGAGACTGAGTTATACCTACTGTACCTACGAGAAAGAAGTCGCGAGGCGAGCACAAAGTGTTGCTTATTTCAGTTCAACTTGTTTAGTGCGAATTTAACTTGTTGGAAAAGGATTTGGAAGTCTTAGACGCCACTTACTAGGTTCTTACGGCCAACTAGAAAAGGTTTAAATGTGAGTGAGCGGAGGTATTAACACGTAATACACGTTCTTATGGTTAGTTATCGGAACGGGTTGGAATTCGAACTTCGGTATTTATTTAGTCACCGGATTTCGACTTTCACTTGTTTAAGAGCCCTTTTTATTTATGGCCTGTTGATAATGAAAAGGTTGTTGATCGTGCCATAAATTGTACAATTGTATCTATATGCATGAGAAACAAGATAAAGGTTTTATACAGGTTCGGAATTTGAATTCTGGCACAACAAGTTTTCCAAGAGACCTTGCAAAGTCCAAACCTCGACTTTCGAGACAGAAAACATAAAATAAGTCTTCTGCTAAGAAATATATACGCTTTGTGCTTTTGTATGTATAAACTTTTGACACACACACATACGAAGCAAACGCAAATTCGATTTAAATACCTACCTGACCCATGTCATCCACCAGGCCATCCAAAAAGTATAAAACGTGAAAATTTAACGCGCCAAATGTTATTACAAACGCTCACAGACACGGCAAAAATATCACCGCTCGTGATGGCATGATCTGCAGATATTTTAGATATCTCGCGGCAATGGGCCTCTACTCTCTCTAAAAAAAAACTTGACCTTTACATCCACGTAATGAGATGATTTATACAGCGTCCAGTGGCACCATCACTCACACTAGATGCGCGAACGGACCACTCGGATGTTGCAGTTCCTAGGACATTGTTTTTAGATGGAGTAGGCTTGCCCAGCGCCTGTACCATCCTGACAGCTTAGTCGGCCTAGCCCATAGGAAAGACAAGTCAATGCGTGCGGATCATGAGGATGGGCGAGCACGGAAATAATTGCCGTGCCTTGGCGGGTCCAGGGGGGGGGGGGCGCCCATGTCGAATTGGACGAATACAGGCTGGTGGATTGATGTCTAGATTCTGATTTGTACCCAATCAATAAATATATCTATGTAAAAACATATAACAGACATATTTACCTATTTGTTACAATAGTATAATAACTCTCCTTATTATTAATTATAAGATAAGGATATCCCTAGTGATATTGTATTGGTAATTAAAATAAAATTGTTTTCACAAATACCTAATGTTTTCGAAAACGTTTGTTTATTCTTTTTAACATTCAATTGTTGTTTATTTTTTGTTACTTTTTTTTCGGTTCTAATCCCTATATAAGTCCCACTGGATGGAACAGGCCTTTTCATAGAGAAAGTATTAATAATTATTTCAGAATTCTTATTCATGGATGTCTTCATATTTGTCTGAAGATTCCCTATTAGACATTCAAAATCGTTCAACTTTTAAGTCCCTAAAATTACAAGTTGGTAAATTTTTTATTGTTAATTTTACCTAGGCCAATGTAGACGTCTGTGTTTTGGATTGGTAGGGAATGCAGATGAAGCACCTTCATTATGCATTTCTCTCACAAAGAGAGGGTGTAACAGAACATAAAATGTTGGTTCCCGAGTAGACGCACAGACGATCGACCGATAAATTTCCCGATCGTTCATATTGTCTTAATACAACGCTGCACACGTCCGCTGGCGGTCGCTGAAGCGCTGACGACTCTTGTTATCTTCCCAGCGCACAAGCAGCGCCCTGTCGAGTTGAATATTCATATTCGAAGCGTCTAAGTTTCTGCTTGCGAATCAGATCTATCATTTTGTCGGGATGTAGACTTTACATTGAGTGCTTAAGGGGTCAGGCGGAGGGTAACAAAAGTAGCAGCTCTGTGATATGGTTCGTTGTGGTTCAACTGCGTTCGAGAGCAATAAGTAAGGGTGCTTAGTAAAATAAGAAGCATAATGAAGACCATTCTGTAATTACTTTTATATTTATATTAGTCAGTTCATAATAAATTAATACATAAATAATAACGGTCTTATTTTTAAAAACTTGATTCCTTAAGACACTTAAAAAACGCTTATTAAAATTGCCTGTGGTAGAGATTTTACAAGGAAAAGATGCAGCAACAAATAAAATAAACAGTTTAAAATGAAACGTGTTTTTAAAAATAGGACTGTAAATCTTTATTATGAGTAGGTACTGTTTCTATGGAGGTTTTTTTTTTATTTTTATAAAATTTATAACGTTATATTGTTCATCGCTCTCTGCGCTTTAACGATTTTACCTCTAAGCTTTTTCATTGGTCTCTATTAAACGAATAAAATATTTGAGTGATACTTACTTGCTAAGTACCGCTCACGGTCAAGTCAAAATAGTGTCACTTGACAGTTCTAGTCGTAGAATTATTCTGAAAGCTGACTGTAAGGGAAACTAACTAAGAAACAATTGGATTCCCAAAGTTTTGTTACGGAGTAATTTTGTAAACCAAAGTTATTCTCTTGTAGATTGTAACTAGCATCTATAGTAAATACCCAAACTGTAGTGGAATAAAACAGTTAAATATTGCAGGAGGCATGTACGTAAAGACATCATCAGTCTAATCCTCTCATTAGTTCTTTAAATGCTAAAATAACGTTTACCGTTAAACTTTTCGGTAATAATATTCAATTTCAAACAGGCATTGTGATCCGTAAGCTAACATTTCTCAGTACCTATGTACCAATGCAAACAGTAGCACAGATGGCTTCTCGTTAAATATATTTGCTATTTGCAAGAGGTTCATGTTCAACTTTGAGATGAGATACATGCATCTGAAACTTACTCTACTATTGAAGTCGTGTGCGGATTATGCACTGTATAGGTGCGGGAGAAATTTGTACTTAAGACTCTTTCTAAAAGTAGGATTTATCCTACTTATCCTAAAAGTAGGATAAATGCATTAGAAATGAGGTCCTTGAGAAGTATGTCTGTTGTTACTTTGAATGAAAGGATACGCAATAGTTCGATTAAAGAACGTGGTAGACTGAAAGAGGATGTAGTGACTAGAATTGAAAAAGAAATGTTGTGTTAGTTTGGACATGTGGATAGGATGAAGGACGAAAGATTGACGAAATAAATATATCGAGCAAATGTGGGTAAGGGACGTCCCAGGCGGACATACTTCGACCAAATAGGGGATATATTAGCAAAGGGCAAGATAAAAAGTACCTGAAACCGGCGTACGTGCATGCAACGACTAATGAATGTTGAGGAAGCGAAAGTGATCTGTCAGGATCGTGGCAAGTGGCAGTCCCTAGTCTCTGCCTTTCTAGCTATGAAATTGACTTTAGTACCTCTTTTCTCTTCAAATTCAGCTCCATAAATTAGCCAGTTACTTGTTCATACAATGTTTGTTATTAATCTCTTTGGTGATTGGAACTTTTACTTTTTTAATTTCAAATCACTTTTTATCCCTAGGGATTAAAGAGCTATTTTGGTCCCTGTTTACGAAGAATAAACTAGCCCTTTTTGAATAGACGCGATAAACATGATGTCAAAATAGAAGTAATTTACATGAAATAAAAACACTTAAACCAGTTAGCTACTTAGGTAATTTTAATTGTTAGGTAATTTTAACACACTGAAAAAAAAATTTAACAATGCCTATGCCAAGCCTTGAGTCTGTTGGCGTGAGTAGAATAGCATGTCACGCTACGCTTATTTGATAAGGTGACTATTTTACAAGCGTTTCAGTTCGAACGCCGCTACTAACAAAATAAATAAGTAAGTACCTATTAGTAGTTAGTATCCTACTAATATTATAAATGTGAAAGTTTTTTTTACAAAAACTTTGATGAAAAGATGTTTGGATGGTTAGAGATTTCGATGTTTGTAATTCAATCACACAATAAAGGCTGAACAGATTTAAATGAAACTTGGCGTACAGATAGACAAAGAACTGAATTGAAATATAACATACTAGATATCCCGGTAATGCGTAATGTTTTAAAATAGAGGGCGATGTGCGAGCAAACGTTGTGTTTTAAAAATAGATGGCGTTATGCTAGAATCGTAAAAACGGATTCTGTGGCACTACGAAGTTTGCCGGGACAGCTAGTAAGAAAATAAATTCACATCAGCAGCCGACCTCTAGCCACTAATGAATACAGGCCTTTCCCCCAAAAAAAATAACACCAAAAAATGTTTAATATAAATCAATTAGGTTTTTATATGAACAAACTTTATAAACTTTATATAAAATTTTCAAGAAAAAAATCCGGACAAAAAGGGGTTAAGAAATGTTATATACAGTCAGTGGTTTAGACAAGATAACAAATAATGGACAGAGTTACTTTCGCATTTATAACACTATTATGGAAGTATGAATATCAACCTTATAGTGCGTATAATCTACGGAGTTACCTTACGCGTGACTCCGCAGTCAACATATTATAATAACTTACAACACTATCACTTGTCCTGATTCCAAACTAAAGCGTGATTTTGAAATCATTTGCAATATGTTAAGGGAACATTATTTCCTTTAATATAAAGAGATTTTTTTTATGAATTACCATTCATTGTATGACAGTAATTTTATGACATATTTGCAAATATTTGTGATTTCCAACCCTTATTTCGAAACTGTGAGTCCAAATTCAAAGTGATGGAAAGTACGGTAACGTTCAAAAATGTTTTCTATTATGTTAAATGTTTAAGTTTCTTCGTCGATATGCGAAAACAAGTAAAAGAGTTAGCCGGCGACGACCATAAGACGCTCGTCCAATAGTGTTGTTTCGAGTTTTATTACTTTCCGTCCTGATATTGTTGGTTTTTGCTCTAAATAATCTGTGGTTACGTCTTTTCCTTGTAAAGTCTCTACCACAGACTATTTATGCGGCGTTTATCAAGTGTTTTAAGGAACCATGTTTTTATAAATAAGATCGTAACTTTTTCTTAAAGGTGGCAGCCCTAGTACCGTTTACCCATACGCATGCCAATTCGATCACCTGTTTCCGCCCCTGTTGTAATCGTGTCGAGCGGCACATTTGCAACGCACCCAATTTTGCAACTTGTCATAAACAGGCACCGCCACCCCGCGGGGAGCGGCGGCCGGAAGGGATGAAAACTGCAACACTCACCCGACCCCAATGATTTAATGGCCGCTGGTGACCAGACAACATTTATTACCCTTTAATTTTCAACGCTACAGAGTAAAACCAACTGCCTCATGAAAAATCCCGAAAGTGTTAACCACAAACCTTGTCGTAGAACACAATTAAGAACAGCCCAAACGAACAGACAGTCTGGTGACTTAAAACTTGCGTTTTAAAAATTGTGAGTTAGAAAATTGTTAGTTTTATCGGTTAAATCTTTACACAATTACTTTTCTAGTATGCGAATTCCCAAATATTTGACATAAATGGATTTAGATTTTTGATTTCACACTGCAGAGGGACGGTTAACTATGATAGCTTAGAAAATCCGTTCTTTAAAAAAAGGGGTTTTGACAGACGTACAGACAGACAATAAATAGATTTTGCTTTTAAGTTACTTAATCCTAAATATACGAAAAGTTAAATAATTAGAAAAAAATTAACTTGTTAAGTTTCAAGTCTTTCTTAAATAAACAAGGGAGGCTCCCTACAAAGAATACTTTTTTAAACGATAATACATGTGTAAAATTAGTGTGTCAAATTAAAATTAATTCTGTCTGTCTGTCTATCCGTCCGCGGCCTAGCGCAAAAACCGGTGGTACTAGAAAGCTGTAATTTGGTGTGCGTGTAAACATATTTTTAACGCCGACAAAGTTAAGTAATAAAATGGTGGAAATTCTTTTTTTTTTGCTATACCTTTCCTAACATGAAAAGTGGGGATGATTTTTTTTTCTCGTCTACCCCATCACGTGGGGTATTGTTGGATTGTTCGTTGAAAAATATTGTGGGTGTAGGAAGATCATTTTTCGATTTAGGGTTCCGTTTGTGAAATATTTAGCTTTAAAGCGCAAACTTTTCTGTCTAAACGGTTGATTGTAGAAACGTGAAAAAATTCAGAGTAGTAGCACATATAATGAACTTATAAAAGTAAAATCTCGTACAAAATCCATTGAAAATGACTTCAATGAATTTCTTAGTTCTGTAAAGCAGAAAAAACCCTTTTTCTATGGAACCCTACATTGCGCGTGGCCCGACACGCAATTGACCGGTTTATTTTTTTTATTTATTTATTAATAAAGAGTTAGGTAGTACAGGATTTTTAACGATCAAAAGATTTGCGAAGCTGTAAAGCAATTTGTAAGCAAAAAAAAATTAAACAAAAAATAACAATAACCCGACTTCTGAGCGTTAACTACTAAGCAGGCGGGACCAACCTAGATAGATAGATAGATAGAGAACACATTATTGCACAGCCAGGAGAAAGAATTACAAATAGTTTCTTATATCTCGTAAGGAGTTGCATTATTCAATTTGGGTCCTGCCTGCTTAGTAGTGAATGCTCAGCAGCTGGTTGTTAGTTATTATTATTATTATAATTATTTTGTGATTTTTTTAATTTTTTGTTGATTTATGCTGATTTTATATATCCTATGGCACTCACGCAAACACGACGAATCGATTGAAATATTATTTATCAGTCTGACTATTGGTTAAGGAGTTATGAAGGAACATAAAATCGTACATACATACATACGAGTTAAACACATTACCCTCCTTTTGGACACCGCCGCAGTCGGGTAAATAATTTGGCTTGCACGCTCCTTATTTTACTTCATAGCTGCCCCGGCGGTTACGGGTAATCACAAATTATGACTGAATATGCGGCAGTATTTTTTAGATTGAAATTAAAATAAATGCTACCCAACAAAAAGGCTTAGTAAGGAAACGAAATAACATCCTAGGCGCACGTATAAAAACTAAATTCGAAATTGAAAAAAGAGAAAAAGAAAACTTTTCCGCGAGTAGGAATTTCCCACGGTCATATTTTACAAATAAATTTGTTCCGCTGTAAAACCTATATCCAGCAATTCATCCGGAATAGTTTTCCGTCGGAATCGAGGGAGCGCTCAGCAAAAAGCAATAAGTCCAAATGGCAGATATGAGAGACCCGCTCTCGAGCGATCACTCATATGTCACTTGCATATGTGGACTTACTGGTAATGAGATTTCCAATTACTCCAGGGAAATTTCCTGTAGCGAACCTGCAAGGCAGTATGTTGCGATTCGGCGTACACCGGAAGTACACAATATTTTCACTTGATAACAGAGAAACGAAGTTTGATTGTTGGTAAAAGCGTTGTGGGATAAAAAGCCATTAAGATAATGGCACAGAAATCTTGACACGTATATTATTACGCACTCACATCAGTTACGTTGTAGACGACTCCGCAATATAAATGTGATGACCAAGCTTTGTGACCGCGTACATTATCCACCGTTTTTTTTTTATTTTTTTTTTGTGCATCTGGTATAACATGTATAATGCAAATTATACCTTTGGATACTGTAGTTACCTACTTCAATAATATGCATACAGTCTAAGTCATACTGAAGGTTGTTTTATGTACGTTTGTTACCATAAGTATAATATAAATTATAATAGCTCCACACTATTGATCTGATTTATCAAGCGATTAATGCACCATGATCGTTTGAATAATCAGATTAAACCAGGGTATATTGGACAGCGTCAAAATGACCAAGTGTAAAAACGTCAAGGAAATAATATCAAAGTGGCAACATGTCTAGTGGTCAAATTGTCCAATTGCCATAACATTAACTGGTCAAAATGGCCAGTTGCTAAAACACCCATATGCCAAAAAGTTTATTAGTTAAAATGTCATGTTGCTAAAACATCCAATTGCCAAAACGTCTAATATTTCACCCCAAAGGCTATATAATCACTAGCATTTTCACGCTTAAAAAACTCCGAATTCCAACAAGTGACAACAACAAATGCGACTACAGCGACGCTGCCATCGGCTCAGATAAGTTTGTCGCGCTGTACATTCAGTGTACTGATCAAAGTGGTTTATAGGGTTCCGTAGCCGAAGGGTCCCGAATGTGACCCTATTACTAAGCCTACGCCGTCTGTCTGTCTGCCTGTCCATCTGTCTGTCCGTCCGGCATATAAAGCGCTGTATCTTTTGAGCTGTAATAATAGGTAATCTTCCTAGCATCTGGACATTACGGCCCCTTGGGCATACTGACACTATCACTAACTGACTAGGGGTCATTTAACTATCTGAACATTATGGCCCCTTGAACATTATGGCCCCTTGGACATTTTGACACTTGCACTAATTGACTAGTGGTCCTTCTATACGTAGCAATTGGACATTACGAGTATGTCCCCTTGTACGTTTTGACACTTGGTCCAATATACCCCGGATGCGCGACGCTTGGCAGGCGGGTTGGCGATCGCAGTATGCGGTTGGAATCTCAGGAAGACGCTGCTGCCCGTCTCTTGGTTTTCCTTAGTCGCCTTCTACGATATCCACGGAAGGGAATGGAGTGACGCTATTCTTAATCCGGCGCCATAGGGTACTATTTCCATATTGTTATTAAGTTTAATTAACAATAATAATTTTGATACAGATACAAATAAACTTTATTTCTTCATCCACAAATCAGGTAGAATAGGGATGATACAATATAGCACAATGGAAGTAATTTGTGGAAAGACTGCGTCCTAAACTAGATCAGATATCTGTATCTAAGGATGCCCGACCTTCCAAAAACCAGGACAACAGAGTTTGAAACATACTTTAGACACTAAGTCAGCCTAAGTCAAGACCGATAGGGAAATCACACAATTAAAGAAAACGAAAAAGTGGTACTCATACTCATATCTCAGCCCTACGACTACGTCTTGGGGTCGGATTTCAGCCACAATTAAATTTAACAACAAAACATTAATTAAGCGATCATTAATTAATAATAATAGGGGTTAAAGTATGAAATTGCCGTTTTATTGCAATAGGTTCTTTAAATTGACATAGAATCTTCATGGTTTGAGGTTTTCGAATGAAACTTTTTTCAAATGGTTTCTATGATGTTCTTTTTTTAAAAAATGTGAAACATTTGAATATCGACTTTCAATTGTTTTTGTTATTCAATTTAGACAAGAAAGATGGATACTGCGAAAATTCGAGTGATTTTTGAATACTGTTGTGGCATTTGACCTGGGGTCAGCCATTGCATTTTTCTTTTCCGGTTATCATAAAGAATCCACTTTTCATCACATGTTACAATTCGATCCAATATTCCTTCATTTCTGTACCGGTTCAACAAGGCAACACAAGTTTCAACACGCGTTTCTTTCTGCAGATCAGTCAAATCATGAGGCACCCATTTTTCGTATTTTTTTATTTTATTGATTTGACGCAAGTGAGTCAATATTGTGGGTAAGGTAACGTTAAACCATGCCGCTAATTCCTGGGTAGTTTGACTAGGGTCGGCTTCCACTATCTCTCTTAATTCAACGTTATTCACCTGTGTGGGCGGTCTTCGTCGTGGCTCGTTCTTTAAGTCGAAATTTCCATCACGAAAGCGTTTAAACCAAAATCGCATGGTGCGTTCATTAGTAGACCCCTCTCCAAACGCAGCATTGATATTGCGGGCTGTTTCTGCCGCGTTAGTTCCGCGTCGGAACTCGTATTCAAAAATCACTCGAATTTTCGCAGTATCCATCTTTCTTGTCTAAATTGAATAACAAAAACAATTGAAAGTCGATATTCAAATGTTTCACATTTTTTTAAAAAAGAACATCATAGAAACCATTTGAAAAAAGTTTCATTCGAAAACCTCAAACCATGAAGATTCTATGTCAATTCAAAGAACCTATTGCAATAAAACGGCAATTTCATACTTTAACCCCTAATATATTATTTTATTACTACTTTATAATGTTTCACGTTCACGTGCGCGCGGGACTGGTTCCTGGTGCCCCCGCCGGGCGACCAGCCGGGTATAAAAGAGCCGAAGCCCTACTGAGTGACTAATACACAGTTCGTTTGCATTAGCGTCGAGAGCGACACGCCTCGCTCTCCGCTACTGGACCGCCCGCCCGCTTACACAGTGCGCCCGTGTACAGCCGGCGAGCCCTTATCGAATTGTTACTTACTTTTCCTTATCTTTTGTTACAGTGTCCCGAACACCTGCCTGCCGCATTCCGAGTGAGTAAGTGTCTAGCCCCCGCTAGACTTTCTTTACTTGCTTTGTTTCTGTCCCCTTATCTCCATTGTGGTATTAGTTAACTGCGCTCCCCCCGCCCCCCTGCCCCCGGCAGGGGAGCCGCCTGCCACTATGGCTCAACCTCCCTGCTCTAATGAGCAACTTTTTAAATTCATTAAGGAGCACGGGCTCCTAGACGCCCTTATGGCCTACTGTAGGCCCCCGACCCCCGCCGCCGCGATCCCGGACTCTCCTGAGTCCCCCGCCCCCGCCTCCCCCGGCCCCTCCGGCCCCTTGTCCCCCATGGAGACCGACTCCACCTCTGGCCCCTCGCGCCCACGGAAACGCTCCGTCTCTCGCGGATCAGAGTCTCCCGACTCCGCCGCTCCAGTATACTCGTGCGCCGACATCTCCTCCGATGAAGGCCACGAATTCAAAACCTTTGTCCCTAGAAAGAAGCTCCTGCGGAAGCAAGCTTCTTCCTCCAAAGGCAACTCGCCTACCCCCCGCTCGTCCCCCGTGACCGCAGCCCCCTGTCCCCCCGCAGCCCCCGCAACCCCCGCGGCGACCGCCCCCTCCCCCCGCCCCCTCATGTCCCTCGACACCCCCGCAATGCCTCCGGCAAAACCGATCAAGCGGTTCTCACCGCAGCCTCCAAAGGCAAAGTCCCCCCCTCCCGTCTTCCTACGGGATAAATCCGCCTGGACATCCGTGTCCAAACTGTGCCTGGACCAAAAGGTCCAGTACACTAAGGCACAAAACTGGGGCGACTCAATAAAAATTGAGGTCCCCACGACAGACATCTTCAGGAGCCTTACTAGGCTCCTTACTCAAAATAAGGTCCCGTACCATACTTACGCGCTCCCCGAGGAACGCAAGGTACGGGCCGTCCTCAGAGGAGTTCCCTCCGAACTCCCCCTAATCTCCATTAAAGATGACCTTCTTGCACAAGGTCACCCCGTAGAGGCTGTGCATCCCATGCACAGCTCCCGCGGAAAAATATTCCCACTCGCCCTGGTGATTCTCACCAACACCCCCTCCGCGAAGACGATCTTCTCAGGAGAGCTCACCGTCTGTGGGCTCTCCT
Source organism: Yponomeuta evonymella (assembly GCA_963969515.1). Taxonomy (NCBI): domain Eukaryota; kingdom Metazoa; phylum Arthropoda; class Insecta; order Lepidoptera; family Yponomeutidae; genus Yponomeuta; species Yponomeuta evonymella. The sequence goes on from OZ018354.1 coordinate 7,785,106, forward strand.
GCATAAAAGCTGAGAAGCCCCACAGGCGCGGCCACCCTGGCCAATGCCACCGTTGCCAACTTTATGGCCACGCTTCCGCTAACTGCTCCGCCCCCCCTAGGTGCGTGAAGTGCCTAGAGCCTCACGCCACCGGGGACTGCTTGCGCACTCGCGAGTCGGAGGGTCCTCCGTCTTGCGTACTGTGCAAGCAGCCCGGCCACCCGGCCAACTACCGGGGGTGCCCGCGTGCCCCCCGCTCCTCCCCCCCTAAGGCCCCTAAGGCCACAAAGGCGTCCCAGCCCCCTCCTCAAAGGAGACCAGCCCCACCGCCGGCTAACACCCCGTCCAACTTCCCCTCCCTCGGCCGCCGCGGCCGCCCCACCACCACCAATCCCAACCCCCCCCAGGCCCCCGCGTGGGCCCCCCACCCCTCCCCCGCCGCTACAGCCGGGCCTGTAGCGCCGACCCAGTCCCTCCCCCCCGCTCCGCGCCCCGCCCCCTCGGGCGCCCCTCACTCCCAGATCGCGGATGACCTCTTGACGGTCAGCTCCGCAATCGCCAACATAGACTTAGCCGAAATATCGGTCCTGGCGCGCAAACTGCGCGCCGCAACCTCCCCCACCGCGCGCTTGATGGCTGTGGCCGAACACAGCCATCTGCTCTCCCTTATATAAGTAAGTGAGTTAATGTCGCGCCCCCCGGTCCCTCAGACCACCCAGTCTCCCGTCAGCGCGGGTCGCATCAAGCCTAGGAGTGTCTCGCTCATCTCGTACAATGCTCGCGGCCTCCGCAGCAACGTACCTGAACTTAGAGAGTTCGTCAAAGAACTCGAAGTCGATCTGTTGCTAGTGCAGGAAACTTGGCTCAAACCCCATACCAAGGGCCTGAGTATTCCCAAGTTTTCTCTCGTTAGGAACGACAGAGCCGACGGCCGTAGAGGCGGCGGCACTGCCATTTACTTTAGGAAGTCCCTCCATTGCTCCCCCGTCCCCACTCCAGCCCTCACTAACATGGAGGCTACCATCTGTAGATTAGCTCTGACGGGTCATCCGTCCTTAGTCATAGCCTCTATTTACATACCCAGCGGAACACTACCCCTAAGGAGTGATTTCGAAGCCATCCTCGCTCTAGGCGCCCACACCGTTATGTTCGGGGATTTTAACTCCAAACATACGGATTGGACCTGCCTACAGACGAACCCCGCCGGTACTGCCCTCCTCGGCATAACCGAGGCGTTAGAATTGGACGTCTTATGTCCCTACTCCCCCACTCATTACCCCGATATCGTAGACCACGCCCCCGACGTACTAGACTTTGCTCTAGTAAGGGGTGTCAATCTCAACCTCAGGGCGATCGAGACTCTCGACGACCTAGGTTCCGACCACCGACCGGTGTCCCTTCAGCTAGGCCCCCCACCGTCACCCTCCACACTCTCCACCAAAACCATCACCAATTGGGACAGTGTCAGAAGCTCCTTAGTCACCAACTTTGAAGCCCCCGACTCGCCTTATGCGCTCCCCCCTGGCCACTTCGACACGACAGACAAAATAGATAGCGCCGTAGAGTCCCTCACCCTTTTGGTCCAATCAGCAATTCGTGAGGGCGAGCGTGTAGTACCGGTCCACGACCGGAAACTGCCTCTCGCTATCAAGAACCTGATTAGGGCCAAAAGAGCCGCCCTCCGGAGGGCCTCCCTCTACCCAACTCCTGCCTACAGGAAACGCGCGAACGATCTCCAGCGGCAAGTCAGGTCCCGTCTCTCTGAGTTTAACAACGCCCAATGGGGCGATCTCATGGAGACCATCTCCCCCTCCCACCAGGCTTACTATAGAGTAGCCAGGGCCCTCCGGGCAGACGCGATCACTCACACACCACCCATGGCCCGCCCCGATGGCTCTACAGCCTTCGAGGACGTTGAGAAGGCCGAGTGTTTCGCCGACAGCATTGAGTCCCAATGCTCGCCCAGCACTCAGCAGTGCGACCCAACTCACGTCAGTATGGTCGAGGAGGAGGTCCGTAAAAAGACCTCCCTCCCTCTTCCAACCGACGATAATCCCATTGCGGTATCCACGGACGAAGTTCAGTCTTTCATCAAAAGACTGAAACGAAAAAAGGCCCCAGGAGCGGATGGTATTGCCAACCTAGCGCTCAAAATGTTCCCCACCCAGGTGCTAACCCTGTTAACAGTCATCTTCAATGCCTGTTTTGACCACTGCCACTTCCCACCCGCGTGGAAGGAGGCGACGGTCATAGGTATCCCCAAGCCGGGAAAGCCTCTCAACCTCCCCTCTAGCCATCGCCCCATCAGCCTCCTCAAGGCCATGGGCAAACTCTTCGAGAGAGTCATCCTCACTCGTATGAGGAATCACCTCTTCCCCTCAGAGGGGCCCCCCCTCATCATCCCCCACCAATTTGGTTTTCGGGCAATTCACTCTTGCCCCCAACAAGTCCACCGCATAGTAGAGTATATTCTAGGCGGGTTTTTCCCCAGACGCGAAAAGACGGTAGCCGTCTTATTCGATGTCGCCAAGGCCTTCGATAAGGTCTGGCACGCAGGGCTAATTTTTAAGTTGTATGAGCTGGGTCTCCCCGACCGACTTGTCCGCATCTTAGCTTCCTTTCTGAAGGACCGCTCCTTCCGCTTTAGACACGAGGGCATTCTCTCTTCCCTCCGCCCCCTCAGAGCCGGGGTCCCGCAAGGCTCCGTGCTCTCCCCCCTCCTGTACATTTCGTACACAAATGACATCCCCATCCCCCGCAATGGGGTCCAACTGTCACTTTTCGCTGACGACACCGCACTCTACTGCAAGAGTCGGAAAATGTCAGTCATCCTTAATAGGCTCCAATCCGCGGTCGATGAGCTAGGTGCCTGGTTCAGGCTCTGGCGAATCGAGGTCAACCCGGAAAAGAGCACCGCGATCCGTTTCGACCACAAGGTCCGCCGCGGTCTCTCCGACCGACCTATCCGTATGTTAGGTACCGCAGTCCCCTGGCGTTCCACCGCCAAATACCTAGGTGTCACCCTGGACAGCAGACTGACATTTAGGCCTCACATCCGGAAGGTGACCCGGACCGCTAGATTCTACCTAGGCCGCCTATCCTCCATGATAGGCCGACACAGTAGGATGTCCCCTAGGAACAAGCGAACACTCTATAAGGTTTGCATTCGCCCCGTGCTGACTTACGCGGCACCCGTCTTCGCCCACGCGTCCCCCAAAGCCCTGTACGAACTTCAGAAAGTTCAAAATCTTTTCATTCGTAGAGCTCTGAACGCCCACTGGTGTGTCAGAAATGCCGACCTCCATCGGGATATGGAGATTCCAACCATACAACAATTTATTAAATCTCTTTCAGAGACTTTCTTTAGCACGGCCGAAGTGCACCCCAACCCCCTTATCCGCCAAGCAGCGGACTACACTCCCCCCACGACGAACCCCCGTTACCTGGTGCGCAGGCCCAGGAACGCCCTCGTCGACCCCCCCGATAAACTTTCATCTGACCTGGACCGCCTACTAGAGGCCCAGTCCCAGTCAGAAGTAGCCCCCGCTCCCGCCTCCGCCGGTGTCCCCACCGGCGTCCCCACCTCTCCCTCCTAGCCGCGGTCACGATGTGACGAGCAGTCCCAAGCGGACGCTCCCTTAAGGAGCTCCGCTGCGCGCCCTCCTCGGCTTCGAGGTGGGTCGCTCACGATATAGGTTTAGGGGTCCTTAGGACCAAACCAGCCCCCAGGTGGTGTTTAGTGGGTAGGCGCACTTCCTGTGAGTCCCACATTGGCAGCACGGCCGGGTCCGTGCTGTTATGCATGAGCATTCACCACCTCCCTCCCCCGTGTCCTCCGGAGGGTGCCCTTTTTAGGGCTAAAAAAAAAAAAAAAAAAAAAAAAAACTGAGCGATTCATTCCTTGTCGAACTCTTGAACCGTGAAGGTTGGAATAAACTGCATCAAAAACCTCTATAGAGTATTATTATAGAACCCTGCTCAACTCTAACATAATTTCCTCAGATTAATATGCGGAAATGACTTAAATTTGACCGCACGTCAACCTTTACATGCGTGCAAATTTATTAAATAAGATCGGACTGCTATCGACTATACTTGAATACAATCGCGTTTACCACTTTTCACAAGATTCATAAAATACATTGACTGTAATTTATTTCTTTCCGTGTGGCACCGGATTAAGAATAGCGTCACTCCATTTCCTTCGTGGATGTCGTAGAAGGCGACTAAGGAAATCAATTACCTGAAGACGGGCAGCAGCGTCTTTCTGAGATTCCAACCGCATACTGCGATCGCCAACGTTATAAAAACCACGAAGGAGGCCTATGTCCTGGCTGATGATGATGAATTTATTTCTCGGCCCAAAATATGATTGGAACAAACTGCTCTTGCCACTGAAAGACGGATGACGTCACGTGCGCTGTCAATGATCAGCAAGTTCGTGAAATATGGAGTAGGAGGACGGGATTCCGATACTTTATTTATTTTTGTCTGCGGCCGCGAGCGTACGTGTGTAGCATGCGAAGGGTTAACTATCGGGACTCTATTTTTCTGACGTGATGACATTATTGACATAATACGTTATTTCGCGGCGCTGTTTCGCAATCAAACTACTTATGTGTAGGTCTGTCTGGAGCGTCGAATAGGGTTAGACAGGGCATTCAGCAGCTGACAAAACTTTACATGCGTGCAATCCGGTCTCTACTCGGTTATGTTACGGTTGAGTTTGGAACAAATAATAAATAACTATTTAGCAGAACAGAGAAACTGATGAGTTTTCAACAACATGGAAGTATGCCGCCTTTGGGATGCTATAGTTAAAATAAATTGTTGGTAGTTCTTTCATTGAAAAGTTCACGAATGAATTTTTTTTTGTTTTTACTACTGTTTTGCATAATATTTCACTCGGAACTTCTAATAGAGAATATAAAAAAAAATCTGTCTTCGACCATCCTCGTCCAGCCGCCGCCGGTAATCTGCTTCTGCTTGGGGAAGGCGTATGGTCAGTAGTGGACGAATGTGTGCTTATAAATGGAATGGTACGATTGTATCGTAATAACTTTGGTTTCCAAACCTTTCCCTTTTACTTGGTACGAGTATATCTTTACTGTTCAAGTAATTAAGCGCTATCGGTAACATAAACCGTTTAATTTCAAAACTACCGTTTGCAAATACTGTCGACCACAGGTCAACCTTTACAGTTTTGCTGCAAAGTCACCCTTAACGTAACTGATTAGAGTTCACTTATGTAAAGGTAGATGTGATGTCGACGCTACCTAGCTTGCGTTAATTGTTGAAATCTGGATTAACTGTGGTTTATTCTCGTGAATTTATTACGACTCTTAATGAGATCGCCACGAGTCCGTGTCGGCGGGCTTTGCGGTTTACTGTTTCAAATAATTGCTGGAGTTTCAATGCTTACAACCACTCAATATTTTGACATAGTACGATCCCCTTATCCACTCAAGCGTCCGGGGAACTGCAGTACCCAAAAAAAAAGTAGCGTACGACCTGGGTATTGTAGTACCTACCCAAACTGACTATCTGCGAAAAATGCCATCTCTCGTCAATACTTGGTATTCTAATGAATGAATGAATGAATGAAAATATTTATTTCAGACCTGGGTCCATATTTCACAATAATAACAGTTAATACTGCTACTCGATATTAGATGGCGCCTTTATTAGTTTTTCCTCCTTTACAAATAAAAATTTCAACACCAGTTGCGGAAAAAAAACATAAAATCTGACTCCGGTCAAACCGTTTTCGAAAGTGAATAAGTTGTGGACGTCTATAAATATGAGGTAAATACGCTGATTATTTATTACATTTACTAGACATGTTGTGCAGAAAAATAATCCTTACGGTTTCTTCTTTCCGTCTGTATATAAATTACCATAGTTTCATGACTATGAGGTGTGATAAATCAATATACTGAAAATAGATTGCTGTTTGGTTTTTACTCCGGCGACATGTTTAACTAGTTTTTTATTACTTAATTGTAAAATATAATTGAAATATTATCTGGAAAGCAAGAACAGCTATTCATTTAACATATTCAATATATAGTGGAAATATAAAGAGATGTTTTAGTATTTTACAATAATTTGAAAGCGTTTGCCTGTGAGCTGTCTCGAAATCATTCAGGAGTAGTGTGTATTTTATTTAAGTTCTGCAATGCATAGCATATCTAGTTTAGATTTATTATTATCAATTCAAAGCTTAATAACTGTATTTTTTTAATAAAATATTGCTTAGAACTGTCCGATTAATTATAAAAATTCGATAATGAATGCCTAATTAGAAAATGTATATTAATTTCTAAGTTTGGCAACGTTTCAGCATTTATATTATGAATAAAGTAATTTATTATTCATAATAATTAATTCTATATACATTCACCTGTTTATCAGTATTTTTTGTTTTAGGATAGCTTCAGTAGTTTGGAAGCAATTACGTTTTTGTTAAAAAGGTAGCTGTTGCTCGGAGCGTTACCCTTGTAGGTCGCGCGCTCGGACGTCTGACGCTTCCTTAGGCTAGCGCACCGGACGTTTGAGTGATTATGTCTCGAGAGTTCTGAAGATATGATATTCAAAAAGGCTTTGTTATGGCCAAAATACTAAAGAAAAAATTTTTTTTCCGAATTTTTTAATTTGGCGCTCGATTTTGGAAACGAGTAATGATATCGAATTGACAAAACCTCTTTTGGACAATTTAGTCAGCTACAATTTGAGCCTTAAACAAAGACGATCAAGGGGTTTGCCCTGTAGTCTGCCGGTATCTACCTGTAGGGGCTTAACCTTTTTGAAAAAAGTCAAAAAGTCAGAACGACATTTTTCACATGACATTTGTGATTAAATTCATTTCCAATATGCTCGATAGTCATGTGAGGCACGAAATCTGTGAATTTTTTTGCAAGGATATGACTCTACATTTGGCTAATTATGCGTTCTAAAAAGATGCTTGTAATTTTACTAATAAATAATAGCTTTCCATTTCTTTCGCCGTTTTATCAAATGTTACGCATACAGTTTTTCACGGAAAATGAAAAGGCATTTAAGTAGGCGAGGAAAGGGAAGACAATTAAGTAATGTTCAAGCCATAATTATCGGAAAGAGATGTAAGAAGATTTCTGTCTCTCTCTCTCTCTTTCCATGTTTCTGGTTAAAGGCTAGCCGTCTTTAAAGTCGACCCCACCAAAGTACTCTTAAGACGGAGTTAAGGCCGGCTTATGATAGGAATTCCCGTTATAAACCGTCTTTAACTTCGCGTTAAGAGTTTTTTAGTAGTATTGACTTTTAGTATTGACTAAATAATACTGTGTCTAGCCTTGGTGCGTGTATGCATCATTCAGCTCAACATCCTCTTTTGCATTAAAGTTTGGATGTATATTATGCATTTATACTGAATTTATATATTCTTAGACATTACATCCCCTGTGTTATACTGCAATTCCGTCTGATACGCAGCCTGTAAAGGCTTACCGGCTGTATGAATAGGCCTAACCGAGCAAAGAAAAATGCATTTGTACAGATATATATATTTTGAGTCTTATCTTGAGAAGACGTATTGTATTCAATTGCGGAAAACTCAAAGGGAGAGTCCTCTTACGGCATTAGTAAGACTTTCTGTGTCTACGACTTCGTTCGAAGATAATTTGGGTAAAAGTATCCTATGGTGTGAATTTAAGACATGGATAATTTTACCTAATAAATATTCGGAGTTAGATACGTCAAATGTATAACTATCTATGAGCAACACGAGTCACTAAAAATACTTCATCAATATTCGTTCGTTATGTACCTATAATAGTTTTAGAAACCACCAAACTCACCTCTAATATCCGAACTTTACTACTATTATGTAAAATAATAGTAGTAATAATATCCAAGGCATTTTTTATAAAATTAGTAGAATGGAAAAGAAATATGGTGGGCCTTAAACGCTCGGAAAACCCAAATTTAATTAACGCAAAAAAATAATAAGATACCCTTTAAGGCTCGTTAAGACTTCCCTTTCCGCATGAAGTCGCATTATATTCCCTTTCCGTGAAAAGTAAAGGGAGAGCCTCATGGTTGCATTATGCTGCCTCCATACAATGCACCAGCATGCTATCAAACGAATACGTTCGTAACGAAACGAAGTTTGATAGGCCAATTTTTTTTATACTGGGCTATGTGGGCGAGTTCGTGCATTATTGTGGCAAAATATAGATCGCGATCTCACTAATATTAATAAATCTGAAAGTTTGTGTGCCTCTCATGCAAATCACGCAGTCACCCATAAACCGCTGAACTGATTTAGGTTCACGACACACAATAGAGGGTCGTATAACCTACTAAGTACCAATAAATAAGGCACAACCTTCCTGTCCATCGTTGTTTCTTTATAATCATTATTTTATATACCTCTAAAAATTAATTTAATTAATTTAATTTTTTAGCCATAACAAACATACAATGTAGCCAGGGATTTTTCCTCTTTGATTAATACATTTATCTTTATCTTATCTCAAATCTAAATCCCACCGAAACGAAAAAAATCTCCACAAATATTGCGTTTATGAAAATATACCGAAGCTTACACACTTGGGGTACACTTTTTTCATTTCCACCCACACGGCGCAAGGTTGCAGATAAGTTCCCGCAAGTGCATTTAATTCAGTCCCTTATTCTGGATGATAAATAATATTTTTATTCAAATTCAAGTGAAAAATGCTTTGGCCCATCAAGTCAGCCAGTTCATTGATGCGGCGTTTTGCCCAATGGTGTGGAGGCACCCTTCCTTACTTAGGTGGTCTGAAGTGAAATCTCCACGGCTATTATTGCTGCGCCAACAAAGAGTCGCCTATTCGTACCACACCGTGACATTGTGACAAAACCCCGGGCCCTGTTCGTATTTCAATACAATTTCACTTCAAAAAGGAGGAAAGTTCAATAAAAGGCTTTTCCCTTCGAGTTCCGCGGGTTTTACTCGAATCAAACAAGTTGGATGAAAGGTGGGACCGAGAGGCAAGTTTTTCAGTTACTTCGCTGGGCTCACTTTTTGTAAGGCTTCTTTGTCTTACCTACCTTAGAAACAAAGTAGGTACTCAGACCATTGATTCGAGCAAAATTCTAAGAATTTTACCTAAATCACATTTTTGACTCGAATACCTGGCGGTGTAAAATCTACTATGCGATTTCAAGGTTTGCCTCACAATAAAAGTTCGAATGAGGAAAACCTTGCAATTTCTACCAGGCACATAGAGTCGTAGCCCTAACATAAAGGCCAAGATTTTCCTGTCAAATTGCACCTCATACATTCTAATTAGGCTCGACTGACGGTAATACGCAATTTGTTCCAACCCGGGTCGGACTCCGCGAACAACAGTGTATTTCAGGACACCACGACGTTCCCTAGATAAGATAAGATAAGCGTTTATTGAAGCAACTAGCGCCCAATCCCAGCACAGTGTATACGCCATTATTAATTTATAAACTTTTACCTCATGCGTTGACATCCAGCTTCGAGTAGCATCAGCGTCACGTAATTAGGGTTAAAACTTTTGAACTAAAACTTTCGTAAGCACTACATATTATTACCTTAATTCCAGAATCACTAACCATAATTTTTGTTGGTGGAGTCCGACAAGGTTTTGCAAATTGTAAGTGATTCCGGAATTAAGTTAATATGGTGAAAACTGTCAAAAAAAGCATTAGTAAGTATAGTAACGACAGGCATTGCATTCGACAGCAAGCTGCGAAAGAAAATCTGAACTGGAGCATACAGTGAGATCATAGCGGCATTGGTCTCCAAGTAGATTAATTATGAACTAATGTAGGTACACGCCTCATGCCTCACCGTAGTCTAGACCAGGCTCAAAGCTCTAAGCCGTGGTAACCGAGCTACAGATTTCCCCCTGACCTGACCGCCCCAAGTAGATTAATTATGAACTAATGTAGGTACACGCCTCATGCCTCACCGTAGTCTAGACCAGGCTCAAAGCTCTAAGCCGTGGTAACCGAGCTATAGATTTCCCCCTGACCTGACTGCCAAGTAGATTAATTATGAACTAATGTAGGTACACGCCTCATGCCTCACCGTAGTCTAGACCAGGCTCAAAGCTCTAAGCCGTGGTAACCGAGCTACAGATTTCCCCCTGACCTGACCGCCAAGTAGATTAATTATGAACTAATGTAGGTACACGCCTCATGCCTTACCGTAGTCTAGACCAGGCTCAAAGCTCTAAACCGTGGTTACCGAGCTACAGATTTCCCCCTGACCTGACCGCCGGGCAGTGTTGCCAGATGGGGGCTTTTCCCTCCAAATTCGGAAGTTTTTTTGCTTCGGGGAGAATTTTGGTGGGAGAAGTTCTTTGGGGGAAATTTTAGAGCTTAATCTTTTATCTCCAAAATAAGGAAGCACACGATTGAACGATAACATTTTCACACAAAGAATCTTATACTTGCTTTTCATATAATTTTAATGGTTCATCATCATCAACCCATTATGTCCCCACCGAGGGGCACGGGTCTCTTCCCTGAGGAAGGTAGAGTCCGCGCCACCACTCATTGCCGACGGGAACACTGGAACTAAATTTGACAGCTCCGCCATCTTGTCGTTTGTGAAGGGTGCGTTCGTGCGAGTGTTGTTTGTGGTTTTTATTAAATTTTTGCTTGAAATCAGAGTGATTATGGAGCGGAAAGTAGTGAAAAGTGCAGCTCGGGAGATTATTTTGAAGGTGAAGGATTTTTGTGAGATGGAGAAGAGGAATAGAGCCGTTTTGATCCCTTTGGAGAATGGTCAAACGAGAGTCGCTGCTATGACAGGTAAATTTGAGTGTGGCCAGATGTTTTGTATTTGCTTAATAATGGGTAAAATGTTATTATCAGTGTTGAATTCCACCAGCGCGATTCTGAGGCCTAATCAATATTTTTATTGTTTCAGGTGTATCTGTGAAAACTGTATATAATATTACGAAAGAAGGAAAAGTTGCAGCAAGCACTTCAAAAAAAATTGTTACTCCTGGGAAAAGCCGTCCGCAATCCAGAAAAATTGATTTGGATGATATGGATTTATGTGCTATCCGCCAGAAAATTCATTTCTTCTATGTTGTAAAGAAAGAGTTGCCTACGGTAAATAAACTGCGCCTGGAACTAAAACGAGACATAGATTTTCAAGGAAGCAATACAACGTTACGACGGATATTAAAAAGAATAGGTTTCCGATTCAAGCGATGTCATTCAAAACGCAAGGTTTTGATAGAACGATACGATATTACTGCCTGGCGTGCCAGGTACATCGAAAGAATGAGAAAAAATAGATTAGTGGACAAGAGACCTGTGGTATTCTTGGATGAAACCTACGTTCATCCCACTTACCATGCATCTAGTTGCTGGCAAAGCGAAAAGATGGGTTGTTGGTGTCCGAATCTGTTGGAAAACGTTTCATAATTGCACATGCCGGTTCTGAGCACGGCTTCGTTGATAATGCGCTTTTGATATTTCGTTCACAGTCGCAATCAGCCGATTATCACGACGACATGAATACTCAAAACTTTATGAAATGGATGGCTGAGAAGGTAGTACCTAACCTGCCTGAAAAATCATTGGTGGTCATGGACAACGCACCATATCACTGCACCCAGATAAATAAACCACCTACAATGGCAAGCTTGAAAACAGAAATGCAGGAATGGTTAAGACAAAAGCAAATCTATTTTGAAGAGAGCTGGACAAAGCCCGTTTTATATGATGTCATAAAAAGCAACAAAGAACAACCGGTTTATAAAGTCGATGAATTATTGAAGCAACACAATCACGAAGTAGTAAAGCTACCCCCTTACCATTGCGACTTAAATCCGATAGAAAAAATATGGAGCCTGGCTAAAAAACGCGTTGCTGAAAAAAATGTAGCTCAAGACCCAAAACAAATAATGAACCTGACAAAAGCCGCTTTTGAAAGCATCACACCTGAAGACTGGCGTATTCAGTGCAAGCACGTGGAACATATAGAAGACGAATACTTCAAAAACGATGGACTCATTGATGTGGACATGGAGAGATTCATAATATCAACAGTGAGTGATAGCGACACTGATGATAGTGATGATGATCATGGTGAAATTCAAGATACAAATGATAGCGATTGCGATATTATGGAACTAAATCACGATGACCATACTTATTGTAAAAAGATCTGCCATTAAACATTGGCTGGCTGTGCTGTCTTCGGCTGATACAGTTGAGTATCGCCGGCTGAACAGACGGATCTCAAAATCCCTTAAGAGCGACCTGCGTCTCATTAATACAAACTGTATCAAAGAGATGATGATGATGATGATTAAATATTGATGAAAAGTATATTAAATTTGTTTTATAAATCTTAGCTTTTATCTATGGCAAAGAAAAAGGTCTGAAAATATGGGCTTGTAAAATTTGATACCTGATCATTTTCACCGAAATGTTCGGTCGGACAGACGTTGCCTTTTATAATAGTTAGAGACAGTGAAATATTATTTTATTCGTTTTAAGGCAAAACATCAAAAGCAATTCAATTCAATCGATGTCGACGATTTCTGCCAGAGTCACGTCTTGACACGAATCAGAAGCAAATCTTTGGTAGTTCGCGACTTTCACATTAATTTATGTTACGTTGGGGTAAATTAGCACTAGCAACATTTTGGTACGCCGCGCTAGCGCCGCGTCTATCGGCATTCAGTGGTGGCGCGGACTCTATAGGCCATACTCCACCACGGGGGCCAAGTCCGGATTGGTGGAGGCTTGTAGAGGCTAGTGGCTCGTCTACTGTCAGAAGTTGTCAAGCCGCCCTAAGGCCTCTGACTTAGCTTAACGACTGCCATCTATGATTATTATTATTATTGTTAAAATTCTTTATTGTACCAGAAAAAATTGTACAATTGACGGGCTTAATGCTAAACAGTTATTCCCATTATAACCAAATAAAACCCATTGCACACATTTATGCTATAAAGCATTCATTCATACAAATTACAATCTACTTTACGCTGATTGTGAAAATGGGAGTGACAAAATTGGATTTTGTCACTGCCATTTCCCAATTTAGTTGTTGAGACCCTTTTCTCAAGTAAATATTAGGGGTTAAAGTATGAAATTGCCGTTTTATTGCAATAGGTTCTTTGAATTGACATAGAATCTTCATGGTTTGAGGTTTTCGAATGAAACTTTTTTCAAATGGTTTCTATGATGTTCTTTTTTAAAAAATGTGAAACATTTGAATATCGACTTTCAATTGTTTTTGTTATTCAATTTAGACAAGAAAGATGGATACTGCGAAAATTCGAGTGATTATGAGGCACCCATTTTTCGTATTTTTTTATTTTATTGATTTGACGCAAGTGAGTCAATATTGTGGGTAAGGTAACGTTAAACCATGCCGCTAATTCCTGGGTAGTTTGACTAGGGTCGGAAGATTCTATGTCAATTCAAAGAACCTATTGCAATAAAACGGCAATTTCATACTTTAACCCCTATTATAATTAAAGATAAATTGCGCAATAGCTTGTCAATAGAAACTGTAGAGGCGATTCTTAGAATTCGTTACTCAATGCCTGAGTGCATGTGTTTTGTTCTATCTCCCCGAATGTTACCTTAAGGTTTAGTTCAGAAAACAATTACTGAATTAAAAGCGACATGCTCGAAGATGTTTTAAAAGCTAAGGCGGAAATTTATCGTATTATTTAAATATTTTTTGTGTTTCATTTGAAATAAACGTACCTACGTACTAAGCAATTTTTGTGTTTTTATTCTTTAAATAAAAAAATACTTTGTGGAGGTTTTTCTTTCGAAAATGGCTATTTTTTGGGAGATTTTGTTCAGATCGGTGGGGAAATTCAAAGGGCGATCAGGCAAAACTGCCGCCGGGGTGGCCTCAGTTAATACGTGTGGTAGCGCGTCCTTGGGATATGCGATGCGATTGCTCAATTGGCGTGAAATTGCAGCGGGGAGCAAAGCTCGCGGAAAATTGGCGATATCGTTAATATTCACCCGAAGCGTCACCACGTGACTTACAAATAACAAACCAGCCCCCTCGGATTTACACCCCGTCGTTTTGGTGATATACAACTTTTGCTTTAAGGTCCTGGCATATTTCGTGGTGGTTGCTCTACTCATCAATGTAAAGTAAATAACCTTTATTCCAGTAGATGCGAAACGGCGACAAAAGTATTGGTTTCAGCGAAAAATTGGTCAGCAGTGGAAAAAACGCACTGCAGAAAAAGGTAGCTTAAATTAACATACTTATATTTAATGCGTACGAAAGACAGCGATGCGCTTCAAACATTCAGATGTGACCGACAAAATATGAGCAAACGAAAGAAAAATAAGTTCCTAATATATATCTAAGAGTATGTACATAAAACTATTTATCTGGTATCTGACTAAAACTAAAAGGTCCGTTAAGCTCAACCTACATCTCTATTTAAGCCCAATCTAACCGGGCGGGGCCTCACGACTCTATCGGACATTTGCCTCTGTTTACGGTTATTATTTCAGTCATTCCGCCTGAAAATCCGATAGCTTAATCAGATGGATGGCGGGTGAAATATCAGCCTTCCCGGTATCTTAATTAATCGCCCGTTCCACGTTTCATCTCAAAAGCGGTTTCAATAGTGAGGCAACAGGAAGACAAAAGCAATTGAGACGGTGGAAATAAAAAGGGAATAAAAATACACACAATGATAAAAACGGGATGTAAGACAAATCGATGGTACAATCGACAGCACGTCGACGTTTACGTACGTACACTTTATTAAGTAGCGTTGCGGGCGATTTTGCAACTGAAATATAAATGTCGAGATGCTATTGACTTTACGGACGCACTCTGCCCCCACTGTATAAAAGGAAGATGGAACAGGACACGCGGGACCCCATAAAAATACCGTAAAGTATACAATATCTTGACAAGGTAGACCAGGGTACGTTCATCTAAGTAACTTTCTAAGCCGTACGCCTGAGGAAATTGGCGACGAGAATATTCTGGTCATGTAGGGGCCCCTTGTTAGCGGCCGAAAAATACAAGTATTTTCGCGCCAAGACACGGGTTGTTCCTTAAGGGGGCTTAGGGGTAACTCCCTGTGACACGCGTGAATATTGTTGAGTGCTCAAATTTTATGCCAGTGCCAGCGGCAGCTGCGCCGTTGGAAGTGTTAAGAATTCTCGTTAAATAGCAAATTGCTATTTACGACATTGGTTATGGCTGTTCATGTTTTCTTGCTTGAAATTCAAATTTGATGCCGTTGAAGGTACAGTCGCATATCTACTTTAGCAGTTCGACTGTTCCGATATTCGTTTCGTCGAATGTAACGTTTCTCGTTAAGGCGATGTTAGGTGTATAATGTTTTTTTTTGCCGTTCCACCGAAGTAGATTACATGAGAAACAGTTTTCACCCCAGAGTTGAGATATCTGTGGTTTTCACCCCGATATCTCAACTCTGATGCTGCTCAAAGCTGGGCGTAAACGTATATAATAAAATTTCAGTCTGTAAATGAATAACACGAATGCAATGTGCTCGGTGCTCCTAATTGTAGGTTTTTACACGTATCGGTACTGTACCTTACCTCAGTGGCAACTTTGCAAGAAAATTGTAAACGTTGATAGCAGTGGTCTACTGTACAATCGACATTTTAATTGCAAAACCGCCCGTAACGTAACCGAGTAGAGTGCATGCGTGTAAAGGTTTTTGTAGACTGTATAAGAGCAACTACGGCCAGTGGTAAAGCTGAGTTTAGATGGATAATCTTTTATTCATGATAATATTTTTAAAAAGGGCCGTTACAATTTTCGACTTCCTTTTTTAGCCCGAACCTAGTTTTAAAGTGGCTAAGAAAAACGGACACACGAACAGCTACATAGAATATTTTTTTTACATAGGCTCTAAATTACCAGAGATTGATACCGAAACTTGGAATGGTTTTACTTTGATTCTACAAATCTTGAGTTAGATATTAGTAAAGTTTAAATATAAAACATCACTACACATATACTTCCAACGTACTTAAATGAAGGTAAACCAATGATAGAATCATATTTCAAGATTTCATAAAATGGTTATTGTGTTTAATACTGTCAGTTTTTTGTTTATTTCAATAACACATTGTAGACAAATCACTGTTTAAGTGCTCCCCGTAGGTTTGAGTTTTTATAAAAAAAAAAACATTTTATGATGATACTCTCCAAAGCGCTGCCGTTAATCATATTTTGTGGTAAACAGTGCATGAATTGACCCGCGGCGTTGCCAGGGCAACCAATTTGTGCGTGCCGCCAACGCGCGATATAACTGAGCGAGCGCTATTTACTTCGTAGTGGAATATTTTTTTAAATTTTTCAGGCGTTTCTTTTAAAATTGCCGGCCAGTAGAAAATTTGCAAAATATAATAAATATTCCAAAAAAAAAGAATTAGCATTCTTCTTTTGTTGGCGCGTATATTCCAGCCAGCCAACGTATGTATTACAACAAAGAATAGGTATTTAAATACAATAAGCCCTATATAATTTATTTATTTCACAACTTAGACTTTCGTAAACACGGCACATTTCATATTATATTGGTTTAACGGTTTTACGTTTTCAAGTAAGTGAAACCGTTAAACCAATGTATAAAATTTATTTATTATTTAACGTCCCTTCTAAACAAGGTATTAGGGGTTAAAGTATGAAATTGCCGTTTTATTGCAATAGGTTCTTTGAATTGACATAGAATCTTCATGGTTTGAGGTTTTCGAATGAAACTTTTTTTCAAATGGTTTCTATGATGTTCTTTTTTTAAAAAATGTGAAACATTTGAATATCGACTTTCAATTGTTTTTGTTATTTAATTTAGACAAGAAAGATGGATACTGCAAAAATTCGAGTGATTATGAGGCACCCATTTTTCGTATTTTTTTATTTTATTGATTTGACGCAAGTGAGTCAATATTGTGGGTAAGGTAACGTTAAACCATGGCGCTAATTCCTGGGTAGTTTGACTAGGGTCGGCTTCCACTATCTCTCTTAATTCATCGTTATTCACCTGTGTGGGCGGTCTTCCTCGTGGCTCGTTCTTTAAGTCGAAATTTCCATCACGAAAGCGTTTAAACCAAAATCGCACGGTGCGTTCATTAGTAGACCCCTCTCCAAACGCAGCATTGATATTGCGGGCTGTTTCTGCCGCGTTAGTTCCGCGTCGGAACTCGTATTCAAAAATCACTCGAATTTTCGCAGTATCCATCTTTCTTGTCTAAATTGAATAACAAAAACAATTGAAAGTCGATATTCAAATGTTTCACATTTTTTAAAAAAAGAACATCATAGAAACCATTTGAAAAAAGTTTCATTCGAAAACCTCAAACCATGAAGATTCTATGTCAATTCAAAGAACCTATTGCAATAAAACGGCAATTTCATACTTTAACCCCTATTATTAATATTTCTTCGAACTCTTACAACAATTTCAGAATCAAACGTGACACAATATTTATCAAGAGACCCAGTCAATATGTGTATACCAAAAAGGTCTTAATATTTGTGCGCGGAAAGGAGATCAAACGTCATGTATATTTGCCCTGTGAACTGCCTAGAACTAATCAACTACAGCGAGTACACTTGTATCAACAACTCAATAATATTAATCCAGAATACCTCATGCTATTTAAAAAAATATTTTATCAGCTTATACATGTATCATGCATTCCGTGCGGCGCCGGATTAAGAATAGCGTCACTCCATTCCCTTCCGTGGATGTCGTAGAAGGCGACTAAGGAAATGAATTAACAGGAGACGGGCAGCGGCGTCTTCCTGAGATTCCAACCGCATACTGCGATCGCCAACCCGCCTGCAAAGCGTGGCGATTATGGAAAAACCCCTCATGGTTATGAAAACCACGAAGGAGGCCTATCTCCTGTAGTGGGCGTCAAATGGCTGATGTTTATGTTGATGATGATACATGTATCACCTGAATTAATTAGTCGTTATGTTTCTTTTAATAAGCGATTTTTTTCTTATTTTTCGTATGAGAATAAACATCTTAAAACCTCGAAACAAACATTAAGACAAATCTCAGCCAAATATAGAGAAACCTACAAGCAGTCTTACTAAGCAATTGTTACATTCGGCGCAACACGATAATCTCCACATGGAGTTTGTACTTCCAGATTAGAAGCATCTCCGACTTCACGCCCCCGCTGTCTCTCTTTACTCAGTCTTTCTCAAGACAAAGGTGTATAATCAATGTGTGATGCCAGTGATGACTTATGGATGTGAGACTTGGTCGCTGAGACTATGGGCCTCATAAGAAGGCTCAAGGTCACTCAACGAGCAATGGAGCGCTATGTTAGGAGTTTCACTGCGTGATCGAATCAGGAATGAGGACATCCGCAAAAGAACCCGAGTTATTAATATAGCTCGAAGAATTTATTGCTCAGTTGAAGTGGCAGTGGGCGGGGCACATACCTCAAAAAACTGATGGCCGTTGGGGTGGATAGTTCTGACCTGGCGACCGCGGACCAGACGACGCAGCGTAGCCAGGCCCCCCACCAGATGTTGGCAGGGAGTCGCTGGATGCGGGCGGGACAAGACCGCGAAGCTTGGAAAACTATAAGAGAGGCCTTTGTCTTGCAGTGGGCCTCAAATGGATGATGATGATGATGATGATAGCCCACGAAACTTTACAGGGACAAGCTGAATTCAACTATGTATACAATAGCGATAAAAGTGTTTTGATCTAATCGCGTGTACTTTCTGTTTTATCGTGTTTGTACCTGAAACCATACCAGACCACATTTTATTTACCTATTCCTCGTACACGACGGCGACGAAGAGAAATCTACAAGTCTGACACACCGTTTCCACATCACTTTCAACCCTAATCGGATAAAGCTAAAGTGGTATTTCTTTTGAAGTTGGGGTTAAGGCATACTGCAAACTTTAACCGATACTAAGAATTCCCGGTTATTTAGGGTAACTTTAGTATTAGTTCCACAGCCACGATTCCTGGCTCTCCTGGTTCTTTTGGGTTTTGAAATACTGTTATTAAAAGAGCTTTAGGTGAATAAGCTAACTCTGATATAATTACTATAAGATAAAATTACTCAAAAAATTGACAATTTCTATGGTTAAGGATCTTTTTCCTAATGATTTGTACATTATGTACTAGTAGTATTACGTATTTGAAAACGAAGATAAAATATTAATGTATTTGCATGAACGACGAACACTGTTCAAGCTTAAAGACTATTTTCAGATCTAAAATATTCTACCTACTCCGTTGGTACAGCTCTTTCATTTTGGTGAATTTATCTTAGTCATGTTCTCCACTCCTTGCCTTGTCTTACTCAGTTTTCTTTAAGGTTATAAGGTTACTTAAGGCCCTAAAATCGGTTCTCTTCTAAATTTCTGAGATCTTCTTCAAATCAGTCACAATTTCGTTGACTGATTTGAAGAAAATCAGTCACCCTGACATTTTCTACACCTCTTGGTCACTTCTATTGCGGCGTCTAATACTTCAAACATTACTTACAAAGCTTGTACTGGCTTGCGTTGCTTCTAGATAGCCGCAGGCCATTATTGCCAATGTATGCAAAAAAGAGCCCATCGTTTGTCGTCATACTGTAATTTATTAGTTCAAGCACCCGATTCTATTTTTATACTTTTGAATCGGGTAAGGCCATGAACATACTGCTGCCAATTGCTGCCTTCCTGACTGTGCGAAAAGCAATCAAAGTACAGCTCAATACCGCATCCCACAATCAGCCAAGATCATAAACCAATGCCCATCAATAAAAGGCAATAACCGGGAACCGCTCCGTAAACACGTAGTCTATTTACTGGACAGTTAAATACGACGTTTGTATCCATTAAGGGCACTTCCGGCACGTAAACTGGTGAAAGTATAAGGGATGTACAGTCGCCTAAGATTTATAACCCTTTATGGAGTATGGCAGGCAGTACATAAGCAGCCTATACGCGTCCCACTGTAGGGCACATGCCTTCTCTCCGGGAGAGAGTATGGTCTTAATGACCACGCGTGCCCACCGCGGATTGGCGATTTCAAGCGCTGAGGTATGTGAATAGCTCAGACACTCAGGTTTCCTTACGATGTTTTCCTTCACCGTTAGCGAGTGGTATTGCTACTATAACTTCACAAATGTACATAACTTCGGAAACAAAGTCACAGGTACATGCCCGCACTGGGAATCGAACCTGGGTTTCTCGCTTCAGAGTCTAATATTCTACCCACTAGGCTACCACCGCAGTAACCATTAAAATTAACATATACCGATATTATGTGGACTTAAATAAATAAATAAAAGCTGTCTCATTTCGCTCCAGAATTGGAGTAAATGAAAATTGATAAGGATTATAAGCCAATTCTAACATAAAACCAATAAAATATGATTACGTATAGAGAAAAATAAGAACTTTGCTATAATGCCGAAATTGTCAACGATGAGGTTACCTGCTGTCGCTCCACAGTCGGAGTAAATATGTGCACAAAATCCTGTGGGATTCTTGACGTTTGTGGCAGCAATTAGTATGGAATTTGACAGCTGGACGTTAAAAATCCTTCAGGATCTGGTGCGGGCGGGGCCCTATATCATAAAACTACAATGCATAGTTTAATATGACAATTCGATGAACATTGCATAGCTGATTCACCCTCAGATTACCAAGTAGAAAGACTAATAAAAATTTCATAGAATGAACATTGAATTGTCAGAATAAACTAAATGAATTGTAGTTTTATGAAACCCAACCCCGGCTACCGTAAAACGTTAACACCACGAGGCGACTGTACAACCCCGTCGGCGATCGGTAATCATATTCCGAGCAGGCACCGAATAAATCATGAGAGAGGATAACCGCGGCAAAAACAAACCGCGCACGCACCGCGCCCGCGCCCGTCCGCGTCAAGCGCTAACTAAACGTAACAGAAGGATAACTCCACATCAGAAGCCTAATTATCACCAAATCGGAATCCTGACGTTTTCGATAGCAATTGGTATGGAACTTGACAGTTTGACGATTGGAATCGTTTAGGATTCGGTTCACGTAATACGGGGGCATATCTTCAAAACAGCCAGCGAATTTGGGTGGAAGGGCCGGTAAGTATCCGAAACGGGCGTGCGTGCATGCAACGACTAATGAATGTCGAGGTAGCGAAAGTTTTCTGTCAGGATCGTGGCAAGTGGCAGTCCCTGGTCTCTGCGTACCCCTCCGAGATAGGGGCGTGAGTTTATGTATGTATGTACCTTCAATTGCCACCACCTATTCAAAATCGCTTAGGTTATGAACTTAATTCCGGATTCACTTACTTGCTTTTTTGTCGGAAGAGTCCGACCAGGTTTCGATCTGATTCACAGAGCTTAATCATGGTGAGTGGAGACGGAGCTCGCGTCGTCGGTAGCTCGTCTCTGACTGCGAGCCCGAAGCAAAGGACGAGTAAAGCAAGTAAGTGGAATTGAGTTAATAACGTGTAGTGCTTACAAAAGTTTTAGTTTAAATATCGCTTAGGTTGCTATGGAACGGGCTATGCTCGGAGTCTATTTGATGGATTACATCAGAAATAAGACAATTCGCCAAAGAACTAAGGTGACTGACATAGCCTTAAAAATTAGCGAGTTGAAGTGGCAGTGGGCTTACATAATATGCTTACATATAATAGATATGCCGAAGAACCGATGGTCGATGGCTTGCCCCGTAGGACGCCCACGGATGTTTTTGTTGTGCCATATTTTGATTAACTTACCTTCATGTCTCTGGAATACAACGGATATCTAAGGGGTTTTTTGGTAAGCTATCTAACTGAAGTATAAACAAAAATCTGCAAACAAAGCTGTGCTTCTACAGCAACTATAATCTACCATATTCACGCGTCGCGCCGCCCTAACCAGTGTTTACTGAAGGTTTTTACTTTCATTTATCGCTGTGGCCGCCTGATATGATGGTACGACGTTATTAGTGCCCGTTTTCGCGAGCTTTGGTCATATCGTTTACAGGTTATTAGGGTTTTTACGGCCAGTAGCATGTTAGTCGTGTTCGGAGGCCAATTGGATTTTATTGCTGATTTACGACGGATTTAAGTCATGGCATTAATGTTAAATGAGTTACAGTACCTCTTAGGCCTAATATTAGATTGTTAGTTGAAGTGGTAGAGCCACAGAACCGTAATTTTCTAAAGAAAGCACGTTAAATATAGGTACACATAAGCCCTGCACCCATCTGTCCACTTTCCACAAATCCATAAACCTCTTACACTCAAACACCGTTCGGTGTTTAATGTTTTCATCGCGCCACTGAGCGAAGAAAATCTTTTTCTCATTTTACCTGCCACCGGCAACGAAGTTATATAGAAGCACTACTCAACCAAAATTTCTCTTGCAAAACTTTGCGTTGACTCTGGTGATGCGCCTGTCTTTTGTTCATACAGGATTGGTTTATGAAAATGGACAAAGTGGTGGAAAAATGCCCGACACGGAGTCGAAAAATATTTTTTTAATGAAAAATATTCGACTTTACGTTACTTATTGCCATACTACTGAACAAATGCGTGAGTCTTGCGAGAAATTTATCAACTAAATTGCGTATACTATCACCTCTGAAAAGAAAAAAAAGCAAAGTAACATCGATTTTGAAATAGGGCCATTATCGGTCAATATTAATGGCTAGCCCAATAAGGCAGTCGATCTTAGCCCTTCTGTATTTACCTGTGAACCTTGTCACGTTATATAGCACCCGGAGCGGGTGTTTCTGTTGAAAATAATGTCCCAACGTTGCACGATGGAGAGCTTATGAGTGAGGTCGGCTCACACATCTGGAATGCCTTCTGAATACAGAAAGAAAATGAAAGAAAACTCAAATTCATCGACATTATCTCTTACTATCAGTTAGGGCAAACATGATTGCACAGAAGTTTAGAAAATGTACGGTAATTGAAAAGCATTGTTATTTTCAAGTCCAAGACCGAGGAGGTTAAAAAGTGTTATCTTTACCCCTGCCGAACATTTAAGACGAAGTACACCAAAAATCACTCAGTGCCCTTAAAGTGCAGTACAATATTGCGTTAAGAGTGCTATTGGGGATGGGGAGCCACTGCAACGCGTCAGGTACGTTCGCAGCAGCGCGTACTGATTGTTTGTACACAAGCACCGCGACACTCTGCAGACTGCGCGCCAGCTCCATTGGCCATCTGTGTTTTGTAGCCGAGCACTTTGACTCGTTATTGCTCGAAAAATTAAAAAAAATTATTTTTACTAATATAGATACTAAGTCAAACTAAAAAATATGGATTGTTATCATCTGAAAGAAATAAATTTAATTGAATTATGCCACATGCAACAGGAGTGACGAACTACGTCAGTGAGCGAATGAGTCTTAAACGATAATAGTCACCCTGTAGTAGCCCTCATTTCATCAGACCATCGCATCGTGCAGGTGGACTGCCTTCATATCGTGCTGTGCATTTCATGCCGTCCTGTACGCGGTCTCCATAACAGGACTTTACGGCTCCACTTTCCGTCCTCCCGACGAAATACGTAGCCTGAACTCCTGACCACTGCCATTTAAGTTGCTCTACCCGTTTTCCGATATCGGTAACTTGGGTGCGTTGGTGAATGGTTTCGTTCATTACATTGTCGCGGAGGGATATTCCAAGCATCGACCTTTCCATTGCTCTTTGGGCGACTACAAAATAGAATAAATAGATATGTACAGAGAACACTTTATTGTACATAAACAATACTACTATAGTATAGTACTACAGGACATAAGACTACAAGACCATACTAGCCCATTAAAAGCTCGGCCACGTGCGGCCGACGAGCCGTCTCACGGCGACGGGAGTTTATTGCATTGGTATTATAGTCTCTAATCTCATTAGTATTTAAGGATTATTTTAGATTTAAATCGTGCCGCCTGCACGTCGCCGGCCCGTTGTAACCTGGTTAGACCTTAATTCAGTTATGCGATGCGATACGACTGACGCTAACGCGAACTGCTTGACAGTGTTCTTGCAATCTGTAAACCTTAAACAGGTAATAGATCAACCCACACATTTCACGGACCATAGTGAAACAGCTATAGATCTTGTATGCACCGACGCTCGCGTTCGTAATGTTACTGTGACTCATAACCCTGACTTAGGACGGCACGCATATATTAGTATAGAACTTGACATTATAAAAAAAAAACCTACACCAAAACGTATATTTTATAGGCCTATAAAAGACATAAAACTGGTTGACTTTAATAATGACTTGTGTAAAATTGACTGGGACTCAATTAAATTACTGGACAATGTGAACGACATGGTGAGGACGTTTAACGACTATCTGACATTATTATTTGATAAACATGCCCCCATGAAATCTGTGGTGATCAAAGAAGCGCCCAAACCATGGCTCACAGGTAATGTGCGGCTTATGATGCGGTTGCGGAACGCTGCTCATTGCCGATTTAAATACACAAAGCGCGACACTCATAAGCAGTACTATCTGGAGCTAAAACATCTCGTTATTGAAGCTATCTATAATGAGAAGCGGGCCTACTTTGAGAAATATATAAACGACAACTCCGTCGACTCCAAGCAATTGTGGAAGAATCTGAAACGTGTAGTTCTTCCAACGAATAAAGACGACGAGTTGCCAACATTTTTTGACAATCCTGATATAATTAACGAAAACTTTCTCAATGTCCCAGGAAATGACAATGTGACTATTTCAGACTTGACATATTTCGAATTTGGGCGTTGCTGCGACAAGATCTTTAGCCTCCAACCAGTTACGGTTGAGAAAGTTGCAAGGGCACTGACAGGCATAAGCACTAGTGCAAAAGGAGTGGATCAAGTGACTATTGACATGATATTGCTGTCTTTGCCGACTACTCTTGACATTCTGACTGCTATTGTTAACAAAAGCATTACGTCTATGACATTTCCGACGATCTGGAAGATTGCACAAGTGACGCCGCTTCCCAAAAAACCCATTCCTGTACATTTCACTGACCTACGTCCCATCAGTATCCTCCCCTGTGCATCCAAGATACTAGAGAGAGTGGTATGCGATCAGCTGTCGAAATACTTAGAGGACAACAGTATTCTGCCAGAACTACAGTCGGGCTTTCGCAAGGGTCGATCGACCGTCACTGCACTGCTCGATGTAGTTGACGACATTCTTCATGCGCGAGATGTCGGTCATAGCACCTTACTGGTTTTGCTGGATTTCTCTAGGGCTTTCGACAGCATAAGCGCCTCTCTCCTATTATCGAAGATGTCGTATTACGGATTTGATACAGCTACGGTGAAATGGTTTGACAGTTACCTCACCGGCCGGGCACAATCGGTCGGGCTCAAGAAAATGGCCGGCGGGACATTGTGGTCGCCCCTGCGCCTCCTGACGCGGGGAGTGCCACAAGGTTCCATTTTGGGCCCGTTGCTTTTTATACTGTATAGTGCCGATATTATTGATAGCATAAAGAGCAGCGACCACTACCACTTGTACGCTGATGACGTCCAGTTATACACTTCAAGTGTCCCAATGGATGCAGCTGTTGCAGTACATAACATAAATTCGGACCTCGATCGTATTGCTGCCTGGTCGAGGAGAAACTGTTTAGTCCTGAATCCTGGTAAGTCCAAGTACATAGTACTTGGAACTAAAAATCAAATTCGGAATACACTGGAAGCCCTGTCGACAAATGATGTTGCTATTGAGGGTCACCCCATAGCACGGGTAGAAGAAGCATGTAATCTCGGCTTACTTATTGATCCTGAGCTACGCTTTGAGAAGCACATACTGCGAGTTGTGAGTAACTGCTTCTATCGCCTCAAGTTACTGTATAATATACGAGATTACCTAAGTGTGGATTTGCGTGTTCACCTTTGTGAATCGCTTGTATTATCCAGGCTAAACTACTGTGATGTGGTCATCCATGGTTGTATCCTTGGTCGTACAAAAAGGCTTATACAACGTGTGCAAAACGCATGTGCACGTTATTGTTTCCGGATCCCTCCCCGCTCCCACATCACTCCGTACCTGTGTGACGCAAATCTGCTAAACATGCAGGCGCGCCGGCAACTGCACCTTGCCACGTTGCTGTTCGGTGTTGTGCGGTATGAAACCCCTTTTTACTTGTTTAGTAAGCTTACTTGGTCTAGTCAGGCTAGGTACTACAAAGTGAGGGCCATTCTGCCACTGCACCGAACGGCAGCGTTCCGAGGCAGTTTCAGATTTGCGGCATCCAAGTGCTGGAATGATATTCCTCCTCCTATCCATGCCACTACTAGTAAATATGCTTTCAAGCGCAAGTTTGGAAGCTATTTGCTGGAAATGCAGAAAGCCCCTTCCTAATCCAGCACTTATTGTGTATGTATTTATTATTTATTGTAAATCGTAATTGCAATGGTGTTAGTATTTAATATAAGCTTAGTATATTTAGTTCATTTATTTAATTTTACAGCATATCTATGGGTATTCATATAAGTAGTTATTATTATTTGTATTTCTATAGTGAGATGTGTGTATGTATGTATGTATGTGTGTATGTACCTAAGTACCACGTTCCGGGTGCCAAGGAATGGTCCCAACTGAAAATCAGTTTTGCTGGTGTTATGCTAACCATAGCACACACCAGTAAAGTATGCTGAGTTGGAGCCCCTTTTTTGTTGTCACGGAGGCACCTGAGGCGTTTGAGGTCCGAGGTGGCTGGGTGCCATACATTACTATAAGGTACCCGGCTGCCTTTGACTCTATATGCCTCACATGTTCTCTTCTCGATTGTTTTGTTTTATCTCTGTTTTGTTGACGTTTGTGTCTTTTGTTTGTGTACCTTTTGTTTACTTTGTGTTTCTGTGACAATTTAAATAAATATCCTCTTTTTCTTTTTCTTTCTTTCTATTTAGGTACAGATTTTGGGCTACTGTTTCTAAAGAGAACGGTTTATATTACTCACTGTTTACCCCGCTAGTATAGAGGATCGATAGGCGAGTGCTTACTCGCTAATCGGATCAGCGTACTACAGTGATCGGTGTATGTATTCGAAACACTACACCAACTCTGTACAGTCGAGAGCAACTAGCTTACTTTTTACTTACTAAATTTACAATTTACGTAGGTAGGTAGTGTAAGGTTAAATATAATTTACCTTCTAATTTGTAAACAAAGTATACAAATTTATAACGCTCACTGACAGCTGACACATGCCATAAAGATATGCCAATGTGACAGCTGTCAGCTATCAAAAGTTTGTTAGTTCAACTTCCAACCGTTAGCTGTCACAAACGTCAAAGTGACATGCATGGAGAGAGGGAGGGATATAAATATGCCCGCACTGTCTGCGAATTCATTGATTGTCCAACTCTCGACGACTAAACATTGTTCCGCAATTTATTGAATTTCATTCATAAAGACTCCCACAGTAGGTAGAATGTACGCATTCATTTGATCTGCTGTCGACTGTACTGAGACCACCGGTTGCGGCAACATAGCAATAGCTCTTATTATCCACGGATTTAGTGCGAGTTTGTAACAAAAGGGTATCGGTAAGCGGACTGTAGATTAAAGCGAATCAGTACAATCTAGAAGTTTCTCTCGATAGAGGGCTTGAACAATTAATAGCTTTTATTAATTAAGTAGAGCCTCTATCGCTACGCATATGTAAGCCAGTCTTTTTAATCTGTATTTAAATTCTCAGTTAATTGTTAACGAATAAAACTAAGTTAGATCGTAGATAAGAAATGCCTTCTTTTTGATGTCATAACCAGACTTTCGATTTCAATTCAATAATTTACGATCGATTTGTGACGCAATAGCACAGACAATAGTCCACATGTAAGTTACAATAAATGTCTTCTTTCTTTCCAGAAATTTATATAATTTTAAGTGATGTCAGAATTGTCTCTTAATTTTAGCCAAAGTGAACCTTCTTAAATATATCTGTTTTGTGGAATTAGTTTACAATGCCGTTCATACACAATACCTACCTATTCTGTTTATTAATCCCCGCTAATAAGGCTATTGTGAAAATATGTGACGTTATCTATGCCAATCCTAAGTGGCAGGAATACGCTGGATGCAAGCCGCTTCCAACCGGTCTTTTTGGAAATCCATGGAAAAGGCCTATGTTCAGCAGTACATAGACTTCTTTTGGCTGAATGATGATGATGACGATGATGATCTATAACAATATTTTAAAGCAAGAAAGAATTGTAAGTTTCATCGTCATCATCATCTGCCTACGCTTGTCCAATGCTGGACATAGGCCTCTCATATTGCACCCCACTGAGCACGCTCCTCGGTTACTCTCATCCAGCTCTTGCCGGCCGCCCTGCGGAGATCCTCGCTCCACCGAGTCTGAGGACGAGTACCACGGACTAATTTAAACGGTGTTTTAAGGAATCGTGTTTCTTCTGTATAAGTCCGTTAGTCTTTTCAGACTCAACCGTAACTTTTTAGGAGCCAATAACTTATGTAAGCTACATCGCTCACGGCTTAGGACAAATAACGGTGTATATGTAATTTAACAGCTGTAGGCACATCTATAATCGCATCTCGGATTCCGGACAGCAGGCGCGGTTAAGGGGACTGAGCTGTAATACAAATGACTCTAAAACCACTCGGGTCTTTGGTGACCGGAGAGGTGAAACATATAGTTGAGGTTGAGATGGCACCAGTACTAGTTGGATTTATGGAGGCATATGTAACACACCAGGCGAACATGAACGGAAATCGTCCGTCGAATGAAAAGCAATGTTGGCCTATTAAAAGAAATGTAATATCTTTCTTACGAATTTACGTTTAATGTCTTCAATGAGTCCGTATCTGAACGGGTCTTTACATAAACTGTATGCCCGTTTTTATCGATCAAACTCCAATTTAGTGGCCACTCTGCTACCCACTCTACTTAGGAAGTCGCTTAAGAAAATATCCTTTGTAATAATCCCAGTCCACAAACATAATCCATTAAAAAACATTTAAGAAACACTGTCAAGTAACCCTTAAAACGGGTTTAATAGGCTTGGTAAACTTGGTCAAATAATCCAGCCTATATATGTCCCACTGCAGGGCACAGGTCTTCTCTCAGAGAAAGAGTATGAGCTTATTTACCAGGCGTGCCCAACGCAGATTGGTAATTTCAAGCGGTGAGGTATATGAACACCTCTGACACTCAGATTTCCTCACGATGTTTTCCTTCACAGATAGCGAGTGGTGTTGCTACTATAACTTCAGAAACCACTTGGTCAAATCAAGCATAACTTGCTTTTTGCAATACCTACCGACAGTAATTTTTGAATAGTCAAACATGTTATCTTGTGCAATTTTTCCATGCCTTTCGTATAGATAGATGATCCCAAAAAAAAACCAGCCAAGCGCGAGTCGGACTCGCGCACAAAGGGTTCTGTAACATTATCTTTAGAGCATTAGACACAAAGATCGAGAAAAAACGGCAAAAAATCACGTGGATAGCCCCCCTTAAATATTTATTTTATTTTAATTTAATTATTTGTGTTTGAAGCAAACACAGAACTAAATGTGCTGTGGCTATTTCAAGCGTCTACCCGTTGCCCTTATCAATACCGAGCAAAAAAACGGCAAAAAAATTACGTTTGTTGTATGGGAGCCCCCTTAAATATTTATATTATTCTATTTTTAGTATTTGTTGTTATAGCGGCAACAGAAATAATGATTTGTGAAAATTTCAACTGCCTAGCTATCACGGTTCATGAGATACAGCCTGATGACAGACAGACAGACAGACAGACAAACAGACAGTTCTCACTTTTATTTAACTTTTTATCTAGTATACTGTTAAGCACTAATCTGCATTCAATTGTAACATAATTTGTAATACTTAGTTAAGGAAAGACGCTCCTGACGCACAAGTTTTCCTGGTTCGAGAGCAAGGGCTTCAAAATTCACTGTGGCAAATCAATTTTGTATTTGTATTCTGCAAATGTACCTAAATAAATAAATAGGCAAATAAAATACACTGTATTCTATCTGTATCTGCTAGTATCCGTTTGGTGTGTCGACTCCATTATACAACCTCCAAAGCGACTGGTCGCGCCAACTTTGGCCCGCTTGACATTTTTACTATTTGTCCCATGTAGCTAGACAATAGCCGTCCAATCAATAACTGCGTTTAACTTTCTAAAAGCTTAAAAACTCGTTTGGTATCATTTTTATATTTTTTTTATTAGGTGCTCTACGGTGTGCGCATTTGAATAACGGAGTAGTTCAGGAAGCGTGGAATCTACGTAACTTCTAAATAAAAGCAACATGGGATTTATATTGTAAACCTTGTTTAAACCTTGTTTAAACCATTATCTATTATAGAATTCATATCAAATTCGTTGTCTATTTTCACTCTTATTTGCCCTCTTTGATAAAAAGAGGGGTGTTATAAAGTTTTAAGCTTATGTCTGTTTGTGAGTGTGTTTGTTTCTCTCTAGCATCGTAGCTCCCAAAAATCATCATCAATCATCACGTCCGATATCAAGCAATGCAAATTGAAATATAATTTAATTAGTCTTTGCCAAGATTGATGTTCTTGTGATGACTTTTAGGGGTGCTCATCTACTATTCCAACTGTGTAAAGTATAAAAATAATATGTCCGTAATTTTATTTTAATGTAGTGCCATACACCAAAGTTGTCAAAATGTGTACTCATTATTTTAAGATAATTAAAAATGTTGGAGCAAAATGGATGGAACATTCAGACCCTTCTTACGATGAACGTACAGCATCTAGACGAAAAGTAACGTCCTTTATGCAAATGTAGGATCAAATAAGAATATTCTTTATTTTACACCAGGAAAATCAAACATAGTGTAGTGGACGCCGAGACGGGTTAGGCATAATTAGCTTTCAGTTAGGAACCTGGAATAAAGAGCTATCAAGAACCACTGTGTAAGTTTTCATCGACCTATATAGGTGGACTATACATAGACTATAGACTAATACATAGGAACTTCATATTTCCTAGCTTAAAAATATTTTGTTCCGTTTCCGGGAAAAAGAACAGGCAGCCGATTCTGGCGAATGTCGAAAGGCTTTTGTCGGTGACCACAGGCCAATCGCGTGTATAATCAAAGTATCTACGTGGAACACCAGACGACGGTAACGGTATTCAAAGCGCGCAGTTAAAGACACAATCCTCTCGTACGACTATTATCTTCAGAGGATAGTTCTGTTGAGTGTTTACCGTCAATTAACGTGTTATCTACCGACTGCGTTAGACACAATAGACAGTCGTTTACCGCTGAATACTTGGTTGATGAACCTTGTTTGGGTAAGGAAATACAATGGCATATGAGCCATCTAAGAAGAAACAAATATCTCGGGCGTAATTTTGGTACCATAAAAATTCTATGCTCGATTTTCTTTGCAGAAGTATGTTTAAGCTTTTATTATGAGGTAATTCCAATTGCACTACTCTGATCCAAAACTTATCTATCTTTCAGCTATAAGATTTATGTCTATCAGTAGTTTTAGAGATTGTGCGGTGCTACGGTAGACTCATTATGCACATTCTATTGTACTTTAGTTAACCACTTTTTCCTACGAGTTTTTTATTCCACAAAAAAAGGAAAATATTTTCACTTAGATTTTTCGCTGACACCTAAAATATTGTATTGAAATTTTTTTTTGCGACTTAGGCAAACTTGTAGAGCACTTGTTGTTTGGTATGGTGACTAGACTTAATCGATTTAAAATTTGCAAATTGAAATTGAAAAAAAAAATATTTATCGCATCAAATTACATTTAAGAAATCATAATAATATAAATAATTCTAACCTTAGCGATATTGATAAAAAGGGGTTTGCTCAGCATAGATGTTATGTTAGACACAACGCTGATTTTCAGCAAGTCCCTGTTAAATTTTCGATTTAATAAAATTAAATAATATATTACCATTACAGTTACAATGACAAATTAACTGTATAGAGTTACTTATTAAAACGGCTTTCCTTCATAGTCACAGTCTGTGCTTCTATAATATCAGGTTTGTCTATAATAATATGGCTATGATAGATTTCTTTAGAATCTCATAAAACTAACAGGCTAACGTCACTTCGATAAATTTAACCAGCGGTTAGGCGGTGTTAAGTAATAAGTTATTTCCCCTTACATCGTGGTGATGGACTATAAAGGTGGGCTCGCGGCGGATGCACGGTTATCATTCACCTTTATAGCCACTAATATTGAGTTACTGCGGAGAGATTCTAATGATAATTGAGGGCTAGGCCGTTAAAAAGACATGTTGGTAAAGTTCCCGGGGAATGGGCATGCTTACGTTGACAAATACATTTAAGAGTAGATAGCGCCGATGCCTATTACAGCCTATAAAGGTGAATCATAGAGGTAAATATTTTTGCCGGGAATCGTAAAGTATCACTCACAAGTCTAGACTGTAGACGTAGATGATATTGTAGTGCATATAGGCTTAGGGTCTTATTCACAAAAATAAGATTCCTCTAAAACATTCCTCAGAGACAGCTTAAATAATCTTTGGTAACAGGTATAACGTCCCATTAGTCCCATTTTAATTTGGTGAAGATCTGATGGATACTTTCAGAGATGGAGAACGGAACTCTTCAATGGACAGCAGTAAATAAGCCCTAATGGGGCCCATCCTTTAGTAATATCCGTATGTTTCATAAAATAGCGTAAAAGTAGTCCCAAGTTAATTTGGTGATGTTCTGGTGAAGACTTTCGGAGATGGAAATTTAGATAATCAAATTTTAAAGAAACGAGTTAAATAGGGTAAATTATGGTTATAAGGGACTTATTTATTTTTCTCCCGCTCCCCCAATCATCCAATACATTCCCATTCCGCTAGCTAACATTTGCTCATGGTGAAAATAGGCTTTACCCAAAGCACACTAGTTTTTCTGCCCTGGGCCATCCTCATCAAACCCAACATGCAATCCGATTTAGATCGGCCGGTTTCACATTAGCCGTTAACCGTAAAGACTCTACATGGTTGGACTAGATTAGATTTTCATACAACTTTTACGCAACCTTCGCATAACGACTTTAGTAAATGTATGAAACTATCATTCCGATGATCGTGTCGTTACTGTTATCGTTCAATGTGAAATCAGCCATTGTCATTTCAGTGAACCAGTGTAATATTTTATTGACAATATCTCCGACTCAAATTACATACTTACCTACTTATTACACTTGTTAACGGTAGAAGAAAACAGAATCCTTAACCATAAATTTGAATGCGCCGTTGAGTGGTCAAGCTTAAATTAAGCAGCGACAAAGTCATCATCTTCTTTACGACCCTTTCCTCTACTGAGCACTCTGGGTCTACTCTGATTAAAAATTCCCCAACAACTTGCACTCAAGTGACGTTAAAACTTTTTTATGTCATCTTTGTTAATTCGTTTGCCGTCTCGCTTTCATTACAGTATCTTCCCGGTGTTTACGAGTTACCATACGATACGGCGCGCGGCGGCAACATTCTGCTCGGTTTGCGAAACTTAGCCTGATTAATCCAGAAGTAAATTTATGGCGTGCATAAATCAATTGGGACGGGGACAGCAGTATCGACAGCAAGATTTTTCGCCAGTTTTTTGGAGAGACTTACGGCTTTTAAATTACGCACGGAAACGTCCAAGGCTCTTGTGTGTCGAGCTAAAAACAACGTTGGCAACAATGCTGTATTCTATGCGGCATAAATCGTATAAATAAGTAGGTAAGTAAGTAACTGTTCATTAAAACCACTAACTGAAACACATACAATAAATTCTGGCAGATTGGTAATAATTTATTGTCATAACTGTTGTGGACGTTTTCCATCTGTTTTTCGACGGCGTGAAGGACGCTAGTTTAACAGATTTACACGACTAATGTCCCACCGGAAAATCACGGTACACTGAAACGGGAAAATCTTGTATCTCAATTACATTGGACGGCTGTCGTCCATAAACTTACCTACAACAGCGCAGCTTAACAAAAACAGGAGGACCCCAGCCCAAATAAAAATAATCCAGCACGGTAATAGACTTTAAGCTGGCCCGTTATGACCCTCGCACATTCTAATATAAGGGTGTCGCTGGCAGAAATTCCTTTCATTACGTCAGCAAACTGCCCGGCGCGGTCGTTGTCGCAGGCTAGGCAACCAGTGTTCTCAGGTACATGAAAGCTTTGCACTCTTGCCCAATAGTGACCCGTACGCGGAAGGATATAAGAGATACGAGTTAGTGTAGAAGAAGAGTGTACCTATTTGTAGTAAGTTGACTCGGAACTGCTACTCACGTAATGTGGAGCTTCAAAACATTTTATAAGATGTTTTTCTAAGGATAATTTAATATATTGTTACAGCGAACAAAACGTTTAACTTCCACACAACACAATCACTTGACCTGGTCCCAAACTAGGATACCCTGTGGTATGGTAACCAGGCAAGGACATTACAAACATGGAAATAAACCCAGCCTGAGGCCCAACAAAACAAAACTTGTAAATAAAATACTTCTCACTCACCTCTTTACCGATGAGCACTACCTCAAATATTTAGTCATAAATTAAGGTCAGATATAAAAAGCCAACTGCTAACATACAGATACAGGTTTATATTTTTAGTATGTGAATATTGAAATTTTTGTTTGTAAATATTGATTAGGTATGCAAAATGAAAAGACAATTCGGTACTATTTCTTTAGTAGATGTGAATTTCAAAGTAGGAACTTTTATTTCAATTCATCACGTTCCTTTCCTACTACGTATTACTTTAGCCTACGGTCTCTATTTTTAAACGTTAATAAGCAATTCAGATTTACGAGACTTGACAAAAATTTGTCTTATTCGTATACGTACTTATTTTTTATTAATCGAAACCAATCACCAAAGATCTGTTAAATTCTACTTTAAAATCGTTTTGTTTTTAATAACCTACATTCAAGCCAGCTAACGACTACGATGCCCTTGCCAGAAAAAGACTGAGTCTTCTGGGAATGACTTACCCCAAACCAGAAGATTTTAGGCACCTTTCCCTAAAGGGCCTGACCGACCTCGTTGAGTGCATCGGCGATTAGGCTTTGGTGCAAGGTCAAGGGGCAGACATAACAGATCCCACTGGGTCGAAGTGTCGCCGACTAACCCCTAGTTTCTCGTACACTAACACGCTGTTAATCTACTGTTAACAGCTGTCAGTTGACCAAAGTGCATACAAAAAAAACCACTGACAGCTGTTGACAGTAGATTAACACCTTGTTAGTGTACGAGAAACCGGGGTTAACTGTCGGCCCCCGCACGACAACTTTAAGATAAGAGCCCAGCTAAACTATTACAATTATGAGACACAAAAACATTATTATCTCGGGAAAATACCTAAAATAAAACAGTCTATTTAAAACGTAGGCTTCCAGACTCGTGAGAAACATTACAAGCTAAATCTAAAACCCAGTTCAGATGGAATATGTCCACAACTTTCCTATACATTTATCATCATTAGGCGGAAGGCTTTTCTCCAAAGGTGAAATGGTAAGTGCCTAAGGCCGTCATAAATTTTCACTGTCTGTATTATGTGTAAAGTGGAAGTCTCAGGGCCATTATTCAGTGATAGAGTATTTATATTAGAAGAAAGTATTAACCTAGAGACCTACAGAGAATAACTCAACTTATCTAGTGCCTAGTGATCTTTGGCTTGTCAAAACATGCATACGTTTGATTGTCGTGAACCAAACTAATGTTTACAATTAGTTTCATTGTCGATCTTTATGAAACCAGCAATTATTTAACAATTAACATAGAATAAGATAAGGTAATAATAGTCTTTATTGCACAAAAAGAACAAGAACACTGTAAGTTAAATGATAAAATGTCAAAAATTTCGTCAACAATCACAAGATCACAACAAACTCGCTTGTATATTAATCTCCCTATTACAACGTACCTTCAAGTGTATAGGAAACTGATTAAGAACAGCGAAGCCTCACACGGCACGCGAGGGTATGCTGAAACAATAGCTCGAGTAGCTCTGAATTTGGTAAAACTGTATATAAGGCAACAATGTGGTAATACAATGACGCATATTTTTTATATTTCTTAAATAATTGTTAACGAACATTTGAAATTCCATTAAAAGATATATCGACCTTACTTATGACTAACTTTAAATTTTAATTTTAATAAGACTTTGACTTGTGACCACCCTTGACTTTCACTACGAGTTTAGGCTATAAGTTTTCATTAAAAATAAATTTTTTGCTTACAAAAAAAATTCAGACGTCCTTTTTACTCCACTTTTGATATTTTTTTCATTTAATCCTATCATTTTAAAATTAAAATTACGTACCCACTTTAGAGTTCCTTTGGACTTATATTGCTAAGGCCACCAATTGTAATTCGATATATTGAATTTCTGTTAACGTAATCTCTGTGTACAATAAAGAATATTCTATTATCTATCTATCTATTTACTTCACCTTTTGACGAAACACTACTATTAACAACTTTTACCGACTTGCAAATGTTTTATCTTGTTTTCTGTCTTTCATCGAAGTGTTCTGCTGCAGTCAAATAAAACACAATTTTGGAGGGTGTATATAACCTCGCTAACTGTGAAGGAAAACATCGTGAGGAAACCTGAGTATCTGAGCTATTCAAATACCTCAGCGCTTGAAATCGCCAATCTGCGGTCGGACGCGAGGGGATTAAACCCATACTCTCTCCCTGAGAGTAGGCCTGTGCCCTGCAGTGGGACGTATATAGGCTGCCTATGTATGTTATGTAGTATGTATATAATGTATAATAGTCTATCATTTAACAAGCCTCGTACTACAACTTATCATTTAGCGCTACTTCGTCAAGAAATAGGTAACGAGAGCGATTTCGTAAAGTCATATACATGATGAAATGAGTGCTATGATATTATGCGAGCATAATCGGATACGGTGAGGCTTCTAACCGACCCCAACGTTCTTGTGTAATATTATAATTTACTTTTACCTCCTTTGCCAGTAAATAATGTTAGGTAATTTACTTGATTTGATCGCGTGATGCCTACCTTGACAGATTACCTTATCTTAAATCACGCACAGTAATTTTCAGATCAATTTATGATTTTAAAACAAAAAATATATATTCAAATAGTTTTTCAAAACCACAACCGGTGTGTGACCGTTTTTTGCGAATACGCGAAAAAAACAGACGATTACCAACATTACAATAGTAAAATTTACTAATATTATCAAAAATAAAGATGTATTTGTTTATGTACATTACGAGTTTCAAAGGGATTTTTTAACTGACAAAAATGAAAAATAAATATACGTTATTTTTTTAGTACTTTGTTGTCGTCTTTAATGTTGATATTTTTTTTTGTTTTGAAGCTAGTACCGTAGATAGCAAATACATCTTTCTTCAAGATACTCATATAACCGTTTTTTTCGATTTATCGTATTATTGACAAAAAAATTTAAAAAAAGATTTTTTTTTTTTAGAATACTAGCCTAGAAGGGCGATTTAGCTTCAGTACGGAATGTTATTGTGTCGGACGGACTATCTTTCATTGTAGATCGTGAAATAGTACATAGGTACTGAATGTTATATATAAAGGCTGGGACGGGTCTTCATCAGACATTTTCTTCAATCAACACAGGCTTTATTATCAGAAAATAACAAAAATAACGCAGATGAACTGCGATCCGCCGGTTGATAGCGCAACGGTCCTCACAGATTAACGCGGATATGAATTCCACTATTCTGTTCCTGCCACAGATGTCTTAATTCGCGCACTGTGTTCCGTCTACACGCACGAGCGTTCCGCAAGAACTTCAACTCTTTCATCTGCTAAGAGACACCCGCGACAATGCGCCGTCACGGCCAGACTGACTGTCGCGTGTCCTTGCGTGACTCATCTAAAACAAGGAAACAATGTTTAGCTTCCGCTCGTCCATATCTGACAAAAAAAATACAAGTTCTCCAGTTGCCCGGACATGGACATCCCTTCAGCGATCTTCAGACCACAGACACGGACCGGGCGTCAGTGCTCTTCGACCTTCTTCACAACACAGGCATGGACCGGATGTCAGCGCCCTTTCGACCATCCTCACCACACAGGCATGGACCGGACGTCAGCGTCCCTTCGACCATCCTCACAACACAAACATGGACCGGACGTCAGCGCCCTTTCGACCATCCTCACCACACAGGTATAGACCGGACGTCAGCGTCCCTTCGACCATCCTCACAACACAAACATGGACCGGACGTGAGCGTCCTTTCGACCATCCTCACAACACAGGCATAGCATCTTAATAAAGTAGTGGGACAAAATTGAACATACCTAGTTCCCAAAGTCAATATTCACTTCAAAATCAGATGTAACAGAAAGGGTATCTGATTCAGCAGTAAGAGTCTCAGAGCCGGCAGTAAGGGTGTCCGAAGCTGCAGTGAGAGTGTCAGAAGCAGTGGTCAAGGAGTTTAGGCTACAGGAGGATATAACATCATCGCTATCCATATTTACCATTGATTCCGCCGTCACGGTCGCCTACCGCAGCTACCTCTGTCAGACCCTCATAACCTCTGGGTACAAGGCGCAAGTTCTCATGTGCATATTTGTAAGTACGATGTGAGCCACTGATACGTTTAAGTTCGTATCGATCATTATCTAGGACACTTAGTATTTGGAAAGGGCCTTTAAATTTTTTATCGAGTTTAGTCTGATTTCGTTCACTACACTTAACAAACACAAAATCCCCTTTTGAAAATGGCCTGACTTTTGCTTTGCCGCGGTTAAATCTATCAATTTCAGATTCAGCAGAAATCTTTATATTCTGTGCTGCATCATTGCGTATTACGTCTAGGTCTGCTCTATTTTCAGAGTTGGACCTTAGTGATACTTTAGCCAAACCTAAAGACTGAGCGCGTATGCCGAACATTAACTCTGTGGCTGTGTAACCCGTGATTTTTGATCTGGTGCTATTTAGTGCCAGTTGAACTTCTCCTAATTCATCGCGCCAAACTTTGTTCGGGTCGTTTTCTACAATGGTCAGTATAGACTTTTCAGAGTACGCATCACTCGCTCAACTTGACCGTTTGCACGACTAGAGCCTGTTGCTATTAGGTGTAGATCTATACCATGTTCTTTGCAGAATCCCTTAAATTCAGTGCTTATATAGCAGCGACCTTGATCCGCTATTATGCGTTTTGGCGCTCCAAACAGACAAACGGCCTTTCGAAGAGCCTGCACGGCATTTGCGGCATCCAGGGATTCGGTGTATTCAAGAAGGACGTATTTTGTAAAAGAATAAATTATGACGGAACAATACTCTTTTTTATCGCTTTTGCCGCTCAGTTTGCCACTAATGTCTATGTGAATTGTGTGCCATGGCACGGGCGCTTTCGATATAGGATGGAGTTGAATAGCTTGAGCTCCTGAGAGGCCTTTAGAGGCTTTGCAAACTATACATGATTCGACAAATCGTCGCACGCATTTTGCCATTTCAGGGAACCAGTACTGTTCATATAATTTGTCTAAGGTTTTGTCGTAGCCCAAGTGTTTAATTTCTGAATGAATATGGTTTATCAGTGTCCAAGCCAATGAACGTGGTACTACAGGCAGCCATGAAGTGGCGGGATTACGTTCGATTTTTCTGTATAGAATTCCCTTACGAACGTCGTAGGTGTGCGCTACAGACTCGGGAAGCTCGTTATTGCTGTGCTGTTCAACGAGTTTTTGAATCTCACTGTCCCGTTTTTGCTCCACGGTAAGCCACCCCTTATGCAACTCTACAAATTGGACGGGTTTTCTTTCAAGTGAGTTTGTACCTGTAGATGTGCTGGGGTCAGAAACGGGGTTTCTCGATAGATAATCGGCATGTTCCATATGACGGCCTTCCTTATAGACTATATCAAAGTCAAACGACTGCAGATACGCCCACCATCTGTGAACGTGGGGAGTGAGGTCTACTTTAGACTTGGACGCTTTTAAGGAGTTGCAGTCTGTGAACACCGTAAAATGACGGCCATAAATG
Source organism: Yponomeuta evonymella (assembly GCA_963969515.1). Taxonomy (NCBI): domain Eukaryota; kingdom Metazoa; phylum Arthropoda; class Insecta; order Lepidoptera; family Yponomeutidae; genus Yponomeuta; species Yponomeuta evonymella. The sequence continues at coordinate 7,825,072 of OZ018354.1, forward strand.
TAATGACGGAAATTTTCAATTGCCCGCACAACTGCCAAGGTCTCCAACTCGTATGAGTGGTAGCGAGTTTATGCATCAGCTGTGCGGCGGCTAAAGTAGGCAACTGCATGGGGAGTGTTGTCTTTCCTTTGAATGAGAATGGCACCATAACCTTCTGCGCTAGCGTCTGTGTACTGTGTCCACGGGCAAATCTGGATCGAAAATCATGAGGACAGGTTCAGAAGTCAGTATTTCAATTATTTTCCTACGAACTTCCTCATGCTTTTCGGTCCAATTAATGGCTCACTTTTGTTTTGTTAATAAGTATAGAGGTCCAGCAAGGCGAGAAAAGTCTGGTATAAACCGGCGAAAATAGGATGCTAAGCCAAGAAATTGGCGCACTTGTGTGGCCGTCTTGGGAGGAGCCGACTCTATAAGTGCTTGAATTTTTCGCGGGTTTGGTCTAACCTCTCCAGATCGAATAGCATAACCTAAATATTCTACCTCCTTTTTCATGAGTTTGCACTTCCGGAGATTGAAGCAGAAGCCAGCATTAGATAAGGCTTCCAGTACTTAGTCGAGACGCTCTTACCCCTCGGCAATGGTTTTGGAGTGACAAAGGACATCATCCATGTATGCTAGTGCTGCGGTATTCTTAAAAGTTCCGAGGGCTGTGTTTATACACCTCTGGTATACTGATGGAGCGTTTCTGAGGCCAAATGGCATAGCGAGATATTCATATTGCCCCTCAGGCGTTACAAAAGCAGTTCTTTCAATGGATTCAGTAGCAACGTTGATCTGGTGAAAACCAGATGCCATGTCGAGTAACGAAAAGTAATTAGCGCCATTTAGCTGGTCAACTTGCTCGTCTATTCTAGGGAGGGGATAATGTTCAGGGCGAGTGTTCGTGTTAAGCTCTCTGCTTTCTTTTTTACCAAAAGTATGGGACTCGAGAAGGGTGACTGACTTTCACGAATAACTTTGGCATCTAGTAACTCTTGAACCTTTTCTCTCACTATCTGTTTTTCTACGGGCGCAAGCCTATAGGGACGTCTTTGTACGGTTTTATGCGAATCTATTAAATTTATCTGCAGTTCACCGGTGGTAACTCGCCTAGAGGGTGTACCAGTTATAAAAAATTCAGCATATTTGTCAAGAATTTTTATGAGTGCCTCTTTATCCTCCCCTTCCAAATCCGTGTCAATCATAGTGGTATCAAACTTTGCTTCTCCACAGAAATTTGCCCCTTCCCGAAGGGAGAACTGAAGGCTGTTATTACTAATAGCTACATGTACACCTTGCTCTAAGATATCCCTGCCAAGTATCACAGACTCAATCGAGCATTCTTCTGGAACTACATGAAATACTACCTTTAATGGAATACTTTGGACTTGAACATCACTGAAAATCTGTGTGGTGCATTGCACATCATTAAGACCTATACCAGACAGGTATACAAGGGAATGGGTAGCTGTGCCGGTGAACTTAGCAGATACACTGGCCTTAATCAATGAACAAGCAGAACCGCTATCAAAAAGAAAAGGAATTGCCTCACCAGATTGAGTTGTCAGGGTGCCTCGAGAACATTTGCGCGCACATAAGTTGACTTCCTTGACCACCACTCCGCTGTCACTTCTCTTATTAGGACATGTTGTAGCTAAGTGCCCAGGCTTGCCGCACCCATAGCATGTAACCACCCTTTCTTGATATTTTGTTCTGTCAAACTTTCTTGATTTTGCAAGTTCATCTCGACGTATCTGACAGTCTACTTGTTTATGACCATGATTTCCACAGTAGTAATATTTCAATCCGATGACTCTTTGTTCAGTGAGTCTAGCTCTCTTAAAACTTGGTTCTTGTTCATTTTCCACAGAATCATTACGTCGTTTCAGCGAAATCCCATTAAGCACACGGCACAATTGAACCTTGCTTGTTATCACGTGACTGTTGAGTTCTCGTCGAACGTGGTTATCTTTGTTGCTTAATAGGGAAATGACAAAGCCGGTCAGGATATCTTCTGGCATCTCCAATCGTGGAATGCGGTCAATTAAATTCCATAGACGTAGGGCTGCTTTTGTAGCAGACTCTTTGCAGGAAATCTGAAACTTCATAATTTCGTCAAAGTAGTCTTGTACCAGCATTGGCCGTGAGAACTTTGATAAAAGGAGTTCTTTCACATCCTTCCACTGTACGTCGGAACCATAGATTTTAGTAAGGCAAGAAGCAGCGCGGCCTTTGAGCGCTTGTGATAAGTGTAGCAGTAAATCGATCCCACAAAGCTTCTTGCTCTCAATGATCATTTGCGTGATGTTGCACCAGCCCTCGATGTCTGCTTCATTATCGTCCGGGTCATACGGAAGAAGCTGGATGGACCCACGGCTCCCTGATGTATGAGGTTCTGGAGATGGAACCGATTTCGTAGCCAACAGTTTTGACAACATTGCTTCCATACTGGTTAGTAAGTTTTTGGCAGCATCTTCGTTGGGTTGTCTGGTGTCCTTCGGCGCGTGGTCCTCGCATCCCACTTCTGATAAAGGCTGGGAAGGGTCTTCATCAGACATTTTCTTCAATCAACACAGGCTTTATTATCAGAAAATAACAAAAATAAAGCAGATGAACTGCGATCCACCGGTTGATAGCGCAACGGTCCTCACAGATTAACGCGGACATGAATTCCACTATTCTGTTCCTACCACAGATGTCTTAATCCGCGCACTGTGTTCCGTCTACACGCACGAGCGTTCCGCAAGAGCTTCAACTCTTTCATCTGCCAAGAGACACCCGCGACAATGCGCCGTCATATATTTAAAAGTCTTGAATACTGGTTTTGTTTAATCTGTAGAATTGTCAATGACCCTATCGGGCCACCATAACAATGGTTTTGAATTGTTATTTTCAAGATCATTATCTAACAGGTTAAAGAGTAATGCAACTGGAATGCACTTGGAAGTTTTTTTGTATTTAGTGATATTAGTATGATTTATGTGTTGGCAGCACTTTATTAACCCTATACATAAAGTATAAATAGGCATGTCATCCCTATAGGCAGGTATGTTACCAAATATTGCGTCCAATTGCGACCAAACACGCCAAGTCCGATCGCAGCGAGACGTCGCGCCGATAACGTCAGAACAATTCAGTTTCGCCGACATGACTCGCATTGCAATCCGATCACGTCACGTTAGCGAGCACACAATTTGTGTTAGCGCAACTGCAGTGGGCGCACTGCATACATCTTAGGATGCACGGCGAGCATTGAGACATAACTGCAAGGACGTTGTGAAGTAACGGAAAGTTCATTGAGAAGGTTCGGAAGATGGTACAGTCGACAGCAGGCCAACCTTTACATTTTTGTTGCAGTCGTCCTCAACTTAACTGATTGAGTGCACTTATGTAAAGTTCGATGTGCCGTTGAATGTACAGCATGATTTAGGTAATGAGAGAGAGAGAGAGAGAGAGAGAGAGAATACTTTATTGTACATAAAAAATAAGGGACCATAGAATCGGGCATATTTACATACATACGAGCTCGAGCTCCGCCGCAGTCGGGTAAAAAGGAAATTGCACGGATGGCCTGTATGGATTAACATTCTGTTAATATCCTGTTAACAGCTCTTAGTTATCTAAAGTGCATGGAAAAAAATAACGGATAGCCGATAACAGTAGCTGAAGACTAACCGCATTTTATTGTACGAGAAACCGGAGGTTAGGCTCATGAATTAGCCGTTATAAATTAAGACATTAGAGAGGCATTAATTCGACATTCAATATTAAAATTTCTGCATAACGTCACATTGTAAGTATTTTTAGTAGGCTAATATTGCTCTGCATTGGAATAAATTCGTGCAGCCAATGGTAAAAAACAACGAAGTGTGTGGTCCCATGACAGTCTCCTCTGCGGTGGCTTGCTTTGTGACACGCACAGAACACAATCCCAACTATCCGCAGACAGGTATCTCACCGCACAATGTGCACGTTAATGAGGAAACCGTGTACACAAGCCTCTGTCTCTCGATCAGAGTGAATCGCCGTAACGATTGAGTGAAAGCAATCGATTGTGCGCCACCGACAAAACCGGTAATGACTTTGTGCACAATGTGCTGTTATGCGCTGTGAACTTCGGAGACAGTATGCGAAGTGAATTTTTAATCGCCGGTGCTTTTTGTTGTAAATTTTCTAAAAAGGAAAGTGCTGCTTCAAGATTCACTTAAGATATCGTGTCTCGTGTTAAATTTTAACACTGTGCCGCTTTCCTTAATTTGAATACATTATGATTCTTTTGTGAGTCACTCCGTAACTATTGTTGTGTTATTTATTCAATTAAAAATGACCTCACGAACCTCCAGACTGTGATCAATATTTACATGGTACGGTCATGAGAGTAAAATATCTACCAAACACTGACGCGTTCCTGTCTGTAACCAATTGGCTGGTTTACAGAGAACTTTGAGCTAGCATGCTAGATGGAGTAAATTCACACGTGGGATATAGTTAATTAGGTTTACGGCTATTGAATGTCCGTAAACCGAAGCCGTCTCTCCCAGAGGGCATTTGCCGTGCGTGTGACACTTTACAGTAACTGATACTCATGGGAACTATATCGTGTGTATGACAGTTTGAAATGAACCATCACATCATTAATAAAATAAAGCAACGTTGCACATTCGACATTAAATAATATAGCAATTACCCTAGATTTGCACGTCCAATTAACCTTGCAAATTTTTTTGGCACCTTAGCGTGTTTTGCGAGACAAATAAAATCTTAAAGTATAAATCTGGTCTGAGATTACTTTAAATAACAGGATACGCAATAGTTTGATAAGAGCACTATGACTATGGACTGCAAGAAGTGAATAGAATTGAGAAGGAATGTTGCGCTGATTTGGACACATGGAAGAGAATGAAGGAAGACAGATTGACGAAAGAAACATGTCAAGCGAATGTGGATAGAAGGACCGGTAAGAGACGTCCCAAACGGGCATACTTCGACCAAATAAGGAATTTATTAGCACAGGGCAAGAGGCCCACTCCGACCGCCAAGCTGCACCTGCTTTCCGGAACAGCGCCACCAACGATCCGCAGAGAAGCTGCCGCTGCCACAGAACGGTGAAGACCAGCGCATGATGACCGCCATCCGATGCATAACCACGTTCCAACGAAGCAGCGACTAAAGTCCTGAAAAAGTTTCATTACATTTAAACCACTCGACCGAGAGACACTAGCAGAATTCCGACAACATAGATGGAAGATGGAGATAAACATTTACATACAGGCACATACATTGCTTCTGGCCCTATACTAGGATACCCTGTGTCGTGGGAACCAGAAACAGCGACATCACAAACATGTAAACATCCAAGACCTGGATTTTTTTTGTCCCCTGCCGGGATTCGAACCCAGGACCTCTCGCGTGGTTTGCAAATGCATTACCGCTGCGCCACGAGGTCGTCGAAAGGAGGAGACAAAACACCTACCTGACTGTCGAGTCGGCGGAGTCATTTCCGGCTAGAGAGCATGAGCAGTGGACAGTATGGAGATCGCTTAACCGTCTACGCGGAGGTGTTGCTCGATCCAGGGATAACCTGAAAAGATAGGAGATCCTGCCTGAAGATGCAGAAATCTCGTGCCATTACGGAGCTGCACAAACAACATCGCATCTTTATGTCTGCCCTGAAGCTCTACAGTGCAGCTTGCGGGAACTCATGGAGGCTTCACCCAGCGCAATCGCAGTTTGGGAGCAAGATGCCGGAGGAGTTGACGCTTTCGACACGAAATAAGAAAAAGCAAAGGGCAAGATAAAAAGCACCCGAAACCGGCGTGCGTGCATGTAACGACAAATGAATGTTGATGAAGCGAAAGAAGTCTGTCAGGATCGTGGCAAGTGGCAAACCCTGGACTCTGCCTACCCCTGTGGGATACAGGAGTGAGTTAATGTAGTGTAAATAAGAGCTTGAGCCTGCTTTAATAATAACAATGTTAAGCGGTCCGCATTCCGTTAAATCGAGACCAATTTCCTCAAAAAACTCCAACAGAATCAATGTTTTGTATTCTACCCAAAAAGTGCTTATAGGTTTTGTTGTATCATGTATATTTTATAGGCGAAAGGCGCTTACACGAAAGAAAGGCATCCTTACATCCTTATCATCTATTCGACAGATAAAATTCGCGCCCTCGCCCGCCGTAACTGCCGAAGATAACTTATTCGAAATGTCTATTTAAGAGTAAATTTATCGCTGAGTTTACTCCTTTTTCTCGAACTCTGTATGTACATTGTGCACTACATAGAAAATGTTGGTAAAGTACAAAATCTCAAGGTACTCGTAACCAACCGTACCGGGAAGAGAAGACTTAGATAAGTGACAGGGGGAGATTGCATTGAATTTCCAAAGTCTTTTAGATGCCACGATAAGCTTTGTAGAGCCAATTTGTTTGAAAACGAACTTCTATTTAGATTTTTCAGTGGAATTTGCTGGAGGATCATACAATATTATGTACCTACCTATGATGTTTATAAATTTATTATAATAGATATATTATCCGATACATCGATAGACCCAGGTTCGAGTCCCAGTGCGGGCATGTACCTATGACTTTGTTTTCTAAGTTATGTACATTTGTGAAGTTGAAGTAGCAATACCACTCGCTAGCGGTGAAGGAAAACATCGTGAGGAAACCTGAGTGTCTGAGCTATTCACATACCTCAGCGCTTGAAATCGCCAATCCGCGGTGGGCACGCGTGGTGATTAAGCCCATACTCTCTCTCTGAGAGAAGGCCTGTGCCCTACAGTGGAACGTATATGGGCTGCTTATGATGATGTTGATGATATAAAAAAAAATGTCGTATCACAGTGTTTGTTGGCTTCACCGATTTGATTTTTTTTTTGTATTTTAGGTAGGTCTTAGAATAGTTCCTAGGTTAATATGGCAAAACAACCTTTGCCGATTCAGCTAGTTACCTTATTGCCCATATTGCCCACGTCGCTGTACAATATTTTGATTAGTAAATTTGAAGCCGATTGAGGGATAATCCTGCTTAACATGGTGAACCACTTTTGCTGTACAAGTGTCTAATTGTGCGAAAAAACAAAAACCTTTTTGCTTAGACTTTTCGGTTTTGTTTTGAAGATAGTTTTATTTTTTCGCACATGATTTCGATGCTTGTTCAGCGGCAGGCAGGTGTAAAGTAATGATTTAAAGGGGTCTACTTACTATTCGGAAGCGATACGACACCGTCTCCGTGAAGTGTGGTTACAAGGTGGTTACACCTCACCCACACATCCATAGTCATATAAATACGTAACATGCTCTCTTCTCGCCGCAGTACAATACACAACGTTAATTCATCAAGACGCATTATCAATAATAACCTTAAAGACTCACCTTTCAAAACTACAACCACCTAGAACCGTATTGATATGGTCGCGCGTTGCGAAGTTCGCAGATTCACAAAAACTCACAAAACGCGATGCAGCATGTATTGTGGCCGACCGCTCTACGGTTGAACCAATACAATTCGATTTAAGTCTCAAACATACAGTGTTATATTCTTTTTGAGGACAATTTAAAAACCTATTTAGAGGCTAAAAATTCCACCCGTGCCGGGACTTGAACCCGCGACCTCTGGCAGTGTTAGTAAGCTGTATGTAGCGGTAAAGATCACGGCCTAGATGATTCCTACTTAGCATTTATCTCCATAGTCATATAAATACGTAACATGCTCTCTTCTCGCCGCAGTACAATACACAACGTTAATTCATCAAGACGCATTATCAATAATAACCTTAAAGACTCACCTTTCAAAACTACAACCACCTAGAAACCGTATTGATATGGTCGCGCGTTGCGAAGTTCGCAGATTCACAAAAACTCACAAAACGCGATGCAGCATGTATTGTGGCCGACCGCTCTACGGTTGAAGCAATACAATTCGATTTAAGTCTCCAACATACAGTGTTATATTCTTTTTGAGGACAATTTAAAAACCTATTTAGAGGCTAAAAATTCCACCCGTGCCGGGACTTGAACCCGCGACCTCTGGCAGTGTTAGTAAGCTGTATGTAGCGGTAAAGATCACGGCCTAGATATGGGATTCCTACTTAGCATTTATCTGCCTTAGGCATTTCCTCCCAGTGTATTTACTCCTAGTATGTATGTGTTACACTTTAATTGAAATAAAGACACACAAATAAACGGCTTGATTGGCCGAAAAAAAGAAATTCCCAAAGAGGAAAAGTCAATAAATAATCCGGGCAATAAACAAACGTAAAACAGATCACGTCCCAAACATGAAACACGGAGTGATAGGCAAACACGTGCCTATAATTGATTTCGCGCTTCGGATAATGATAATGTATTGAGAACGTGGTTGCTCCGTTCCCAATAGACTAAGATCCAGAATCGCTATTGGAATCGGTGATATTGAATAACTTGTTTCGGGTTTCGAGTTGCCGAACGTCGAGTATTTCTTAACGTCAAATAAGACGATCGTAGAGGTAAATAAGCCTTATCGAGGGATATTTTAAATTCAACTGAGATTTACTGAAGTGGAAATCTTCAGACTATTAACAATCTTAGTCCCAATGAAATGTGAATAGGTAATCGGAATAGACTACCGAAGCATGTCCTATCAAATTAGTTAGTTGGTTAGGCACGTTTTGCTAAATCACTTGATGGTAACAGTTACGCTCACCGTGGATCTTTTAATAGGCATAGTGAAGATACAAGTTGGCTACGTGACCCGAATGCGGAGCCCGATCCGTTTCATTACGGGATCAATAGCCAAATTCCAGAGTTCTTTAGGGTAACAATCGGCGTCTGCAAACGAGTTGGATACTTTTCTTCTCGTAGATAAATAAAGGGCACAAACTTTATAACCCTTACGTTCTTTATTCCAAGTGGGTAGACAACTAACCCAACTAATAAGGAAAATTTTGTGACATAAAAAAAAATATATATTTTCTAAGTTTTTAATGCCTGGTGTACAATGAAACGTAATTATTCGATCCGATCATGAAGAAAGTTTTTATTACAAAAGGTTTATTACAAATAAAAATGATGCACACAATTTTGTGTTTCAAACATTTATCATGATCTACCATAAGCATCATAAGCAGCCTATATACCTCCCACTGTAGGGCACAGGCCTTCTCTCAGAGAGAGCATGGAATTAATCACCACGCCTGCCCACCACGGATTGGCGATTTCAAGCGCTGAGGTATGTAAATAGCTTAGACACCCAGGTTTCCTCGCGATGTTTTCCTTCACAGTTAGCGAGTGGTATTGCTACTATAACTTCACAAATGTAGGTACATAACTTAGAAAACAAAGTACATGCCCGCACTGAGAATCGAAAGTGGGTCTCTCGTTTCCGAGTCCAATGTTCTACCCACTAGGCTACCACCGCTCTGACCATGATCTATAATTTATTTCATTTAAATAAAGCTCTGGAAGGACCGTAAAATTTTAACTGTCTGTAGGCTTATTCGTTAATAGAACCGGTTAGATTAAATGGTGATAATTCGCTCTCGTATATTCTACTAGAGCCTCGCTTCTGTTAATTAATGCATTATAGTACAATGAAATGACAGATTGACGTTCAGGTCGCGTGAATTTTTATATATGGTAGACTTAAAGTGGCAGTGGAATGAAATCAATGCGTAGGTACATGCAATATCCATTGAAATGTAATCATTGATTACTAGATTCTGTTAATTGATTAGTAATCCAATTAAAAGAATCTGGGCCCTGAAGGTGCTCACTTGAGAAAAAGGCTGCAATATAACGTTTCGCTTATTTCCATAAAAAAATATATCTCATCTGTTATTTTTATGAAAATCCATAAAAAATATATCTCATCTGTTATTCTTATCATAATCAAATTTAAGTCAAATAAATTGAAAGCTAATCAGCGGTACCCAAGTGTTAACGGTTGCATCGTTGGCTCTGAGTATATGTAATTGCGCTCGCCCTTCCGAAGTTATTTCGGAAAAAGACGAGAATGCAAATGATGCCATTAAGGATTCATCCATTCAATTAAGCCGAAGCTACAGTTGTTGATGCAGCGATCCGAATCTATATTCAACAGTGCATTGCGATGCAATTCCGTTCATTGGAGCTAAAGCGCTGAATGCATAGTGCCCGCCTTAATTGTAAAGAGCTGTGTCAGCTAAGATTTACCAATTAAGGGAATCGGCAGCGTAACCAACCACTTGCACGCTCAGCGGAGCTCACTGACTAAAAGCGATATGGTTCTATTCACATACGTTTGGTTGCAGCGTTCTGAACTTTTAGGCTGAGTACATAATTGATTTCCTGTTTTTTTTTATTCTTTGGGAGGTCAGTCATAGGTTTTTTAATATGTAGTGTAGTCCATATGCTGATGTGAATTAAAACAGATCTATCTTCAAAAAGCCAGACATTGCCATAGTACATTGACATTCAGCAAACAGAATGTAAATTCTTTACGTTGAAATAAATTATTGATTTCTGATTTCTGATTTCCAGAAGTGGTTTATGTCACGGTACTTATAAAAGGGTAAAAAGTATGCCGAAAAGCAAATTAAAAAGTTTGGCCAATTACTCGTAAAAATTTTCGACCCCTTTTCGAACGTCCTATACGTTCTGGCAACAAAAGCTATAACCCTAACCGAGAGACTAGTTTGATAGTTCATTTGCACAAGTGTTGCTATAGTCAGGCTAGTGCTGTTGTTATCGATATTTTAAAAATACGGCTTTTGTCGATGACCTTATCAAATTAATTTAAAAAGTGCTCTATGTATGTACCATATTTCGGGGATAGGCGTTTGGCTACTGCAGGTAAAGTCTCTGGATTCTTCAGACTAGAACTGGTGAGGGAGCAGGTGAGAAACTTGGATTGACGAAACTTCTGAAATCTAAAGTGGAAATTAAGAAGCTTATGAAACTCTTCTATTGTGAGGATTAATTTTATAAGATTCGCCAATTTTTACAACTTAGCAAATTACATAGTTTAGTCGATATTCATTATCGATATCGACTTCGTCACTATTTAATTTTGTCTAACTGTGGTAACCCTTTTTCTGTCACTTAGTTATCAAACTAGTCTCTCGTTCTTTATGGTTTTTAGTTTGGTTATCTTATCATCGCGTGATTATCTCTAATCACGCGATGATAACATAACTAGGGATGTCTGCCGCGCAAACAAACCATAAACGTTACATTAAGAATATCTTAACAAAGCAATTTCCAAATTAACCCTCGCAAGCGTCTGGAATTTGTCCACGGGCGCCATAATCATAACAAAAATTACCTACTTCCCTGCAAGGTAAAAAGTAATTCCCTTTCGCGCCGGCTCCCGCCAATAATTGTCAGACGCCAATTCGGGACCGTCGCAATTTAGAGAGTATTTGCACAACAATGAGATTAGAGGGAGCATTTTCTTTTTTAAACTTATCTTTGAATTACGGCCTACTGGCCCGCCCTGAAAAGAAGAAGGACAAAGGGATTCGGGACAAAGCAAAGGTAGATTAAACTGCGAGAATAAACTCGCAACACGTCTGAGTGTGTTTCCTTAAGCCTTCTTATGAAAACCCTCGACGTTCATCGTATTGTACTTAAGCACTTGTCCCTTACATCTCTTCACAGAGGTTGTAAAAGTGCAACCTATTTCTGAACGGCAATCGCGTTGTGTTTTATTTTCAAACAATTCACTGTATTTGCTGCGGTCAAAAATGTCAAAGAAATTTGGTAGAGCCAGATTTTCACGACCTTAGTACACTCGGACCAAGTGAACTATTTTAGCTGCTCAGATGTTATTGTGTATACTGACGTACTTAGTACACTCTGATGAAAATAGGCATTATTGTACACGCGTAGCTTCCGAGTAGCGAAAATAGGTCACTCGGTCCGAGTGCATTAAGATCGTGAAAACACGGCTTAACTATAACAGCTGATGCTGAACATAAATCAAGTACACGTCTCAATAAAGATTTCTCATCTAATGCGACTTATATTTATTGAATTTGTGTTTCACAGATTAGTTTGTTAACATTCAGGGAAGATTAGTGAGTGAGGTGGGATTTAAGGATCTAATTCATTACAACCGTAGTAGTGGGATACAGATTACGGGCAATAAAAAAACACATTTTTTAAAAAATAAGTCCTTCTTAGTAATTTTACGTTTGATCACTCATAAAGTTGTAACTAAGCAGATGTCCCCAATAAACCTCTCCAGTGTATAAACGCGTCTCACATCGCTAGTAAGAAGTTCTGAAAACTTTTCATAAAGAAAAAGGTATAATTTATGCGTCAGTGACCTGACAATACAATTATTATTTGCTACCTTAAGCTCAGTAGGTACATTCAGTGACTTGAGAATATTGGCCTGGATAGCTCTTATTGCCAGTGACGTCAAGCAAAAAAAAAAGCAAAATGGTTTACTTCATTTTATCGCTGACTGTATCTATCTGGAAAGTTCGACACGCCCATTAGAATAAAGTTCTGAGTTTGTGACAGTATATTTTTGATATTACGTCGAGACCACGGCTCCGATTCTTATGCAATCGATTCATTTCGAAATCTTTTACTGTATCTCTTTCAAGCTAGTACAAAATTTTGGGTAACGGCAATAATTTACTAGGTATATGCTACTATAGTTTGTCTACCGTTTGCCATCGATCGAAGGACAATCAAAACATTGCTAATTTGGACTGAAGGGCCGCGTTTCACGAAACTAAAATTCTTAGTTATTTATATGTTAATTCTCATCAGAACAAATAACTTTTACAGTGGTGATTGCTTCGTTGGCCTGGCGATAATACGTTTGATTGCCATGACATAAGTCGTGAATTCATTTCCCACTACCGAAAAATCTACGAAAGTTATACGCAAAGTCTGGGTCTGAGTGATATCCGTGACGGAGTACCAATAGCACAGAGTATCTTGGAAGTGATTGTTTTATGTCAAATCGTGGAATGATATTGAAAACGTAGGAAAATCTAGAAGTCTAGCTACTTATTTCATGTATTTTGCTGTCATATGGTGAACTTTAGTATTTTTTTTAAAACGTTTATTGGCTATTGGATACAAAGTCCTTAAGCCTAGCTTAATTAAGTATTATTACTATGGATGGTTTACAATTTTCCTATTGAATTACATATAAATATTCTATTCTATTCTATTCTATTCTATTCTATTCTATTCTATTCTATTCTATTCTATTCTATTCTATTCTATTCTATTCTATTCTATTCTATTCTATTCTATTCTATTCTATTCTATTCTATTCTATTCTATTCTATTCTATTCTATTCTATTCTATTCTATTCTATTCTATTCTATTCTATTCTATTCTATTCTATTCTATTCTATTCTATTCTATTCTATTCTATTCTATTCTATTCTATTCTATTCTATTCTATTCTATTCTATTCTATTCTATTCTATTCTATTCTATTCTATTCTATTCTATTCTATTCTATTCTATTCTATTCTATTCTATTCTATTCTATTCTATTCTATTCTATTCTATTCTATTCTATTCTATTCTATTCTATTCTATTCTATTCTATTCTATTCTATTCTATTCTATTCTATTCTATTCTATTCTATTCTATTCTATTCTATTCTATTCTATTCTATTCTATTCTATTCTATTCTATTCTATTCTATTCTATTCTATTCTATTCTATTCTATTCTATTCTATTCTATTCTATTCTATTCTATTCTATTCTATTCTATTCTATTCTATTCTATTCTATTCTATTCTATTCTATTCTATTCTATTCTATTCTATTCTATTCTATTCTATTCTATTCTATTCTATTCTATTCTATTCTATTCTATTCTATTCTATTCTATTCTATTCTATTCTATTCTATTCTATTCTATTCTATTCTATTCTATTCTATTCTATTCTATTCTATTCTATTCTATTCTATTCTATTCTATTCTATTCTATTCTATTCTATTCTATTCTATTCTATTCTATTCTATTCTATTCTATTCTATTCTATTCTATTCTATTCTATTCTATTCTATTCTATTCTATTCTATTCTATTCTATTCTATTCTATTCTATTCTATTCTATTCTATTCTATTCTATTCTATTCTATTCTATTCTATTCTATTCTATTCTATTCTATTCTATTCTATTCTATTCTATTCTATTCTATTCTATTCTATTCTATTCTATTCTATTCTATTCTATTCTATTCTATTCTATTCTATTCTATTCTATTCTATTCTATTCTATTCTATTCTATTCTATTCTATTCTATTCTATTCTATTCTATTCTATTCTATTCTATTCTATTCTATTCTATTCTATTCTATTCTATTCTATTCTATTCTATTCTATTCTATTCTATTCTATTCTATTCTATTCTATTCTATTCTATTCTATTCTATTCTATTCTATTCTATTCTATTCTATTCTATTCTATTCTATTCTATTCTATTCTATTCTATTCTATTCTATTCTATTCTATTCTATTCTATTCTATTCTATTCTATTCTATTCTATTCTATTCTATTCTATTCTATTCTATTCTATTCTATTCTATTCTATTCTATTCTATTCTATTCTATTCTATTCTATTCTATTCTATTCTATTCTATTCTATTCTATTCTATTCTATTCTATTCTATTCTATTCTATTCTATTCTATTCTATTCTATTCTATTCTATTCTATTCTATTCTATTCTATTCTATTCTATTCTATTCTATTCTATTCTATTCTATTCTATTCTATTCTATTCTATTCTATTCTATTCTATTCTATTCTATTCTATTCTATTCTATTCTATTCTATTCTATTCTATTCTATTCTATTCTATTCTATTCTATTCTATTCTATTCTATTCTATTCTATTCTATTCTATTCTATTCTATTCTATTCTATTCTATTCTATTCTATTCTATTCTATTCTATTCTATTCTATTCTATTCTATTCTATTCTATTCTATTCTATTCTATTCTATTCTATTCTATTCTATTCTATTCTATTCTATTCTATTCTATTCTATTCTATTCTTTTCTATTCTATTCTATATATAATTAAAATAATTAGGGTTACATAAAATACTTTCTAAGTTTTTAGGCACTTCAGTTTCACAAACACTTGCTAGTTCAGATACTAAACCTAAACGTTCGAGGTTGAATTTTTGACATTTCATGAACTTTAGTATAAAAACCGCCCAAGTGCATGTTGGGCCACGCGTAGTGTAGGGTTCTGTAGATGGCTTGCATTGTATCAACTTCATCAAAATAACTTTCAAAGGAATTTGTACGAAATGTTCCTTATAGGTTTCTTACTATTTATTTGCCATCTTGTAAAGCATACTTAGCAGTAATAATTTTCCTATTAATTTCATTATATGTTCAACTGCCTTAATTTTTTCACGTTTACAATCAACCCTTTAGCCTAATATTTTGCAAACAGATCCCTAAATCAAAAAATGGTTGTCCTACCTATTCAACGAAACCCCATAGTATGCGATAAACGAGAAAAAAAAACATCCCTGATTTAGGTGTAGAAGGGAGGAGGGAGGTACCATAATAATTTTTTCTACCGTTTTTTTGGTGCGAGTAATATGAATAACTATGCCAAATTTCAGCTTTCCAGTGCTAATCGTCTCCGAGCCAAGCCGCGGACAGATAGACAGTCAAATTGACGGACTTGGCAGAACTGTAAGGATGCCTTCTGACTACGGAACCCTAAAACGGCTGACGATTATTCCGCAATTTTATAGGTGTGCCTAAAATAGTATATCTTTTATATTGACAAGTAGAACCCCTTTCGGAGAGTTTGAATATTTTGTTACTCTGTGTCACGAATTACGTCACAGGCTTTGGTGATACCAAAAACACGAGACGAGATCGTTCCTGATCGAAAACTCGGCGCGTCACCGCATAGGCTTCCATACCCCGTAGCGTGCCTACAATGGCCGGTTTCACATTGCACGATAAACCTACTGTAGTACCTCCATTTATTAAAACCCGGATCAAAACGGCAAATCATTATCATTATCAGCCGTTTGACGCCCACTGCAGGACACAGGCCTCCTTCGTGGTTTTTATAACCGTGAGGGGTTTTGCCATAGTCGCCACGCTTGGCAGGCGGGTTGGCGATCGCAGTATGCGGTTGGAATCTCAGGAAGAAGCTGCTGCCCGTCTCCTGGTAATTGACTTCCTTAGTTGCCTTCTACGACATCCACGGAAGGAAATGGAGTGACGCTATTCTTAATCCGGTGCCACACGGAATAGGGCAAATATTACTTTTTATTATAATCTTTTTCGTCGATTCCCTAGCCTAGCTGGGGATCGACTGACACTGAAAACAAAACGTGACGATTCCCTTCGATGTATTCAAAACATGACTAGAAGGCTCTGCCAGCCAGCTAAATTAAATAATTTTCCCCCCCGTTATCATGAAATTTTAATTACGATTAAAATTTACCCTAGCTAACACACTTCGGTAACCTAACGTCAGTCATCTGTCCTACAGTGTCGGGAAAATTGTAACATGACATCGTTGGGATAGGATTCATACAACGTTGACTGATCGCTCTCACAACGCCCTTAGTAAATGTATGAAACTACCAGTCTGTTTATGTCGTGTCGTTCCAGCTATCTTCCAATGTGAAAGCGTCCAATAAGTAATAGCGTGGACGGTGGATTGTCCTTTGTAGTGTCAAGAGCAGGTGTTGCGATGTTTGCCATCGCACGCTTTAATAGCCTAGAACGAGGGTACACAGAACGTCCGGTAAAGTAGCAGAAGTTGAAATATTTTTTTAAATGGTGCGACGTTGTGGTACTTTTTTTCTTTGTGAATAAGTGAAATAAGTAAATATTTTCGGTACATTTTTTTTTCAATCACTCGCACACCTCTGAATGCATAATTTTTTTGCGTTTTGACGTATATAGCAAGTAGTAGGCTACTATGCTAGAAAGCACACGATGCTAAAACGAGTTGTTTTATTCGATGGAAACCGGAAGTAACGTTTTTCCTGCATAAAAAACCCATTTTGGATCTTCTCCCGGAATATTTTTTGTATTGACAACATGTATTATTTCACGAAGAAGACTTTAACCATCCAACTGCAAAGCACAGGGCTTCTCTCAGAGACAGATTATTGGTTAAATTACCACGCGTGCCTACCGCAGATTGGCAACTTCAAGCGCTGAGGTATGTGAACACCTCACACACTCAGGTTTCCTCACGATGTTTTCCTTCACGCTCAGCTAATGGTATTGCTACTACAACTTCACAAATAATTAATAAGAAAAATAATAATTTCCACACAACACAAAAACAAAGAAAGCAAACAGAGCGTTCTGTATGTTCTCGCCTTGGTGTAATGGCTGCGGCGGTTGCTCGTTTTATACTGTTGGAAACTCTATAGGTAACGTTGTAGCGAAGGGTTGCGCAGCGGTGGACGGCGATTTTCATTGGTTTTCGGGAAAATTGTACCCCATTGTGTGTGGCAACACTTTGTGTAGTGAAGAAAATTTAGTCTTAGAAATCCGGTTCGAAAGTCAGGATTCTGTATAGTTTGACAACGGGATTGTTATGTTGTAATGATTTTGAACTTGAAATAAATAAATATATGAGTAATTCGAGTTCCTAGTTAGGTTGACATTTTATTTCCAGTTAAGGGCGCCATTTATTGTACTCTGCAAATTTTTAGGTCATGCGCTCTGGTGTACAGTAAAGAATATTCTTCTCTTATCTTGTTTATTACTGTTGAAGTCGTTCAGAAAGGTCGGTCGAAATCAAGATAAGATAAGATAAGATAAGAATATTCTTTATTGTACTAGGAAAAACACAATCACGAAATATTTACAAAAATTCAGTACAATTGGCGGCCTTATTGCATATAGCAATTTCTTCCAGGCAACCGACGATGGAGAGTTGCTGAAGGAAAAGTGAGACGGTGCCTCACCTACTACAGGTGCAAATATGAATATCAACTGTCATACAACCACAAACTTATACACCGGTATCCCGGAGAGGAAGATAGAGTCCAGGGTTTCCCCCTTGCCACAAGGGCAAGATAAAAAGCTCCCGAAACCGGCGTGCGTATGCCTGCAGGGGCTGAATATTGATCGACGTGTAACAGTGTAAACCTTTTGGCGTGGTGTACCATTTATGTTATGTCCTTCCTTCTGTCATATCATTTGAAACTCCAAATTTCAAATGACGTCGCCCATTTCTAGATTTGTTTTAGATTTTCATTGCTACTTTATCTTTTGACGAGACATCATCACTGACAACTGTTGCTTTGCAAATTATCTTTTGTTCTGTTTTCTATTTACCATCGACATAAAACCTTTGAAGTCAAAAATCTTTGAAGTCATATTATATACCTTTTTATTAATCAAGTAACACGTAAGTAGCAAGTAACTTTTTCAGGGATTATTTCACGTCAAAACTCTATTTTAAACCAGACAAAAAAATCTTTCATGCTATTCTAAATATAACGCCGCAAACATTAATCAAAGTAGTTCTTTAACAACACAACAGAATTCCCAACTTATGTAGCCGACCTCTCACCCGTGCTCTCGAATAGTCAACATTGCAATTCTCTCCACCTTCCTACTCTAGTTTCAACCGGTGGGTAAATTACCGTGTCGGTTGCAACAGAAATACTTACCAACAGATAGCAGCGATTATTTTATAATTAAAATTTGATATGCTCGAATATTATAGAGCCTAGTACTTTTTGTCTTCAGAAATATACTATTCCAGTCCGACCTACTTCATAGTTGTTCCGTTGGGAACTCTTATATAAGCTTAATATTTGAGGTCCGATAGGAATAGAACCACGTACTGAGTTCCGATCGGAACAACTAGTTGATCCGTTTAGTTGGTCGGTACGGAATAAGGGATATTTTCATAATAAAAACTGAATTCACACGGATATTAACTTTTGCAAATGCCGTGGTCTCGGTAGACACTTCTTGGCACTTGCAAAAGTAGCGAAACGTCGAAAAATTGTAAAATGAAAAAATAAACGAGTAAATGTCCGTACAAATTCAGTTTTTATTATATCTAGTACTCGTGTTAACCTTAGAAAATACTATTAGAATAGAATAGAAACAGTTTATTTGTTGCACACAAAACACACAAAAGAATTCTAACACATATTATATATATATTTTTAATTTAATTTCAATTTATCTTTAGTTTCTAATATTTTTATTTTCAATCAATTTAAAAGCATGTGACATTTGTTACAGTTTGGATATGAAAAAAAAACTAACATAACATTTTTATTTATTTATACTAATAATAAATAAAACTGCACTGAACACCAAATATATGATTATCATAATTTTATGATTAGGTACTTTGCGTTTCTGTACCACAGACTATTTAAACTGCATTTCAGAAGTGTCGTAAGAAATCGTGTTTTTATAAATATGACTGCAAATGTTTATACTACTTCTGGCGAATTTATAAAACAGCTGATATTTTATTCGCGATATTAGAATCTCATAATAAAAGTTGTTTTTTTGGGGTTCCGTACCCGAAGGATGGATGAAGGATGGAAGGACGAAGTATTACTCTGCCTCCGTTGTCTGTCTGTCTGTATGTCTGTCTGTCTATCCGTCTGTATATCTGTACGTGCGTCCGCCCGACCTTTAAGGGGCTCTATCTTTGGAAAAGAATATGTGTTATTACGGCGGATTACCTAACAAATAATAAAGTTTAAAAATAGTAAAAAATAAAGGGGTCTCTATACAACAAACGTGTTTTTTCGCCGCTTTTTTTTTGTTTAATACTCTATCGTAAAAACAGTAATATATATAGGCATCAATCTTGGCGTGATTGTGGGAGTATTTTAACGACAAATAATGAAAAATGGCCAAGGACTCACTAAATACTTTACAACTGCATTATCAATTAAAATTAATATTAGTTAAACCACCGGACGCGAGATGGCGTTACTTGGAAAACTGCTAGATAATTTTATTAATCCTATGAAAAATCTTATATATTAAAAATCTCGTGTCAAAGTGTTTGTTATAGATCTCCTCCGAAACGGCTTCACCGATTTTCATGAAATTTTGTGTGTATATTTGATAGGTCTGAGAACTGTTCGTAGGCTAATTAATATAGCAAAACGTTTGCGGAGTATATATATTTGCCGTATATATATTTGAACACCATAATATTTTAGTGGTATGGAACCCTCTGTGCGCGAGTCCGACTCGCACTTGGCATGTTTTTTTATGAGTAAGTAAATTACCGCTCAAAATACAATATTTTACTTCATTCGTATGTAATCATATTCACACTGAGAGCATCAGAGAGGTAAGAGTCGGACATAATGAAGTTATAATTTTAGTTTCACGTTTTATAATTTTGCTATCAGACGTCTCTATCTCTTTTAGTCTGGGTGACAATTTAAGTGTCGAGCTTTGATTATATGAGTTATAACACAGATGAAGTTATATTAAGAATAGAAGAAAATATTTCTATTCCTAGTTCTATTGAATTTAAGCTGAAGATTAAAAATAGTTAGTGGTTGCACTTGTCTTTCTGTTCAATCTTCATATTTCTTTGTCCGCAATAATCGTGCCCGATCCACACACCCGACGCCTCCCTAACAAGCTTGTTCATTTAAAACTTTAATGTTTGCATTCATTCTCCGGTGAAAAATAAAACGTTAGACTACGGACACCCCTATATCGAAATAGAACAGAAGTTCCAAGAAATAAGATGGTGGAAGTACACACTTCTCGCTCTCTCTGATGGTCAGTAATTGCGCAAAAAGGTGCACGAATTTAAAAAATCACATACTTAAAAAAGGAAAAAGTAATTATGAAGCGCTAACGTAAATGGGGGTGGCACTCAGTGGTAGCAACTGTCAAAAAATTCAAAATGAAGGATGTCCCGTTTTCTTCACTGCTTGTATGGAATAAGCACAATATTTGTAATTTTATAAAGCCCAGAGACGTGTGTAGTGTATTTTTTCAAAAAAAATCCGTGCCTACGCCTTTACTGCTTAGTTTGCAATAGAAAAACTCTGGCTTCTCAACTATTTGGAGGAAGTGAATCGATTATCAAGAAGTTAATAGGTTAAGATTCTAGTATACAAATACCAAAAAAATATTTCTATGCAGGTAAATACAAATAATACTAATCAAATATATTCACACAATCATACTGTTAAAAGTTATGTTTTATCACTCTTCCGGGTCCGCATCTTTCACATTAGTTAAATATGGCACTGTGTAGATACCTAAAGTGTTAAACCTGTTAAAACTATTTAACGAGAAATGCAAACCCTGATATCAATGATTCAACTCATTTAGCATATGTAAAGCCAACTATTATTGCTGCAATTGTAAATGAAGTAAAACAATGTTCCTGGCTACTTTATAACATCGGTTTTTTTTTAATAAAATCATAATCACACATTGTAACACGCATTTCTTTAGGCCTAAGCCCGTATCTCAAAATAGGTAAGCAGCAGGTATTACACAGAGCCAGCCCATAGCATTGAACTGGGCAGATCTGAATAGGTATCAATATTTCTGATAGGACAATTTAGTTCTTGGTAATAGGAACCACAGAACATAGTGATAGGAACCTTCAAGTAGTACTCCCGCAACATCATGCTATACTCATAAAGCTGCTCCATCTATAAACTGGAATAAATTTAAGAGAGTTCATGTAGAAATAGTATAATTTTATGAGTAAGTTTATATGGTATTTAGTGTGAATAATATTACAATGCTTTTCGATGTTTTTGAGGAACTTTCGTAAGTAAATTTGACATTCAATAGTACTTTATAATCAATAAATCAGCCAATGAAGAGGTACGAGTATTTAATTAAAGGTATGCCATTATTTCTGCAAGAATTGTTTAAAAATATTTTTGAGGTTAACTTTGTATTACACTCCGTATTACACACTCCTTGAGCGGTATACAAAACTTTGCTTTTTCAGTTCTGGTATAAACTATGGCAATCCCTTTTTTGGTTAAAAGCATTTCATAGCGCTTTTTATGTTGAATTGTCATGACAAAATCCGAAAATAAGCAACACTTATAAAACAAAACAAACATTGTCGGGGCAAATGTCAGTGACGCCATCTGTAAATAGTTTTTTGTTGCCATCCCCATTACGTTTACGTAAAGGCAGAATTCACACTTGATGGACCTATCGATAAAACCTTTTTAGAACATATTCAAAGCTGAGGAGGTGAAAATTAAAAACATATTATTTTATTACCTGACCCCTTTGACCTGACCTTTTGCGAACTCCTAGATTGCAACTCGCCAGTTACAAACTGAGCTGTTGGAAACCTCATTTAGAAAAAATAGAAATCTAAAAAGAATCTACTCGTAGTAAACAGTTCTCAGAGGTAAAGACTCTAAAGACTTATTCAGAACTTTAACGGGCAGGTAGAGGGCATTGAGAGGTTGAGAACTTAATTACAAAAGGACAAAGCCAAGGCTTTTTCTGCCGCCATTCGCTGCAGTGAATTGATAAGGGAGGTAAAAATTTTATTATGACTATGTCATCATACATTTTTAATAGGTATGTAGTAAAATTTTCGTTGATACTAGATTTCTATCGATTGTATGTATCAATCAATACAAGTACTTACATTAGAGCTCACCATTAGATTTAACAGTAAACAATATATACCCGTTTAGTGTGTTATTTGTATGGAAAATGTTGAGTTTTTTTTAAGTTGCTTTAAATTAGTTTGTATTCGTGGTGGAATATTATTCCAAATCTTCGTTGCGGTGCGAACGGGTTTGTACGGTATTTGGAACACCGTGTCTTGTTTTAACTGAACTTATTTTCACACGACGAAAATTGCGAGCACATAGTGAATGATACAGCGCCGCTGTCTCTCTATCAGCGGACGCGTGCATTTAGAGCCTATGCACACGATGCGGTGTTGCTGTGTTGCTGTGTTGCGGTGTTGCTATGGAGGCAAATGTCGTCATCATCATCATCATCAGCCATTTGACGCTCAATACAGGACATAAGCCTCCCTCATGGTTTTCCAAGCTTCCCGGTATTGTGCCGCCCGAATAAACGCTTCATACATTATAAGGTGTTACGTACAAGTTGTGACGTCATAGTTTGAGTCTGATTTGTGTGGCGCGTGTTTGTACCACGTGACCAGAACAACTTTTTGACTTTTTGTTATCATATTATGACAAGTATTAGTCGTAGAGAAAAAAACTCCGATTATATTAAAACATTTTTTTTGTACAAAATCTCCGGTATACCTCATTATAATCCTGACTTTTGCGATAACAATTACTATAGAATCTGACAGACGATTAGAATCGCTCAGGATTTGGTGCGCGTAGTATGTGATCTGTCTTGTGCCGCACAAACAACTGACCGGTAGCGCTCCGGCGCCACAACGCATACACCGCTCGTGACAGACGGACGGACAGACAGATCGAGAGACGTACGGAAATGGCAAAACTATAAGGGTTCCTTGTCGCCTACGGAACGCCTGAAAGAAAATTTTTTGTGACATTTGGACAAATGTCACAAAAAAAATCCTTTCAAGGGTTCCGGATAAAAAACAACGCACATGCATTTAATATGATATATTTTAGACGTATACAAAAATCCTGCTTGTTACAGCCACTTCAGCACTTTTTTCCAACTCAGCACTTTTTTTGTCTATTTTGTCTGGACTAAATATGCCGCAGCGACGCCGATCAGCGCGGCACCGCCGCACGCAACGCGTCTTCTGCATAGACGATGACGAGATATACCACACGGGCGTTGCCAATGCGTTGAGTCGCAACGTTGTGATTTCAATGGAGAGAATGCCACACAAGCGCTGCGATGTCGGAACATTCATTATTCCATTCAGTCATTATTCCATTCATTATTCGAAAAATACTGTTTTTTGCTCCGTCAACGCACCGGAGCGCCCCTCCCCACCTCGTCTGCCTGACCCCTTGTCCGTTGCACGCATGATCCGTCGCCACACGTCTTTTAACGCACCATGTGGCTTGCCGTTCGGATTTATAATATGTCGAAGTACGGAGCATCACCGCTCAGGCGGTCGCAGCGCCGACGCCACAAACCGGCATCGCCCGTGTGGCATGTCCCTTAAGCAGAGCGAGCACGCGTCGCAATACGTTTTATTTGCCTGCGCGTATTTCCTCGCGCTCGCTTCACATGAATCAAACCGAACGCACTCATTTATTTGATAGCAGCCTCAATGCATATATCAGACCTAGATCATAGAGTTAATACCACGGAAGAACGAACGGCCTAGATCGTGACCTACGACGAGCGTTGACTTCTCACCACCCAAATTCATAATAAAGTTCTCTTCAAAAGTCGCTAACTGTATGAATGATTCTAGACTCAGATGCCGTCTGTAAGCCTATGTGGAGCCTCGGATTTTCGTAGAGTCATTAATTTATCGCACACAGGTATACTGTCAAATTCCAGTGATTAACACCGGTTTGGGACAGTTTTATCTACACAGAATTAAACCTAGTCTGATCGGTACCCCCAGAACACGGTTGCCCCAAGTCAAAGCGGTGGCCTCTCATTCGAGACGTCTCGCGACGTGAGTTCGGATACCGACTTGTATCAACGATTGTGTTTTCTAAGTTACGTACATTTGTGTGTGACTTACCTTAGCACTTGAAATCCTCAATCCGCGGTTGGCACGCGTTGCGGTTATGCCCATACTCTCTCTCTCTCTCTCTCTCTCTCTCTCTATCTCTCTCTCTCTCTGATAGAGAGCCTGTGCCTTGCAGTGGGACGTGTACAAGCTGCTTGTGCTTATGCTCATCGATATGAATCGGGCCATCTCGTTCTTGCTGTACTAAGTAGAGCAAGACGTAGCATTTTCTAAGTCAATATAAAGATCTCGCTAAATTAGCTTGGTACGAGTAGGTATATCGAATGTGGTTATTGTGATATCCTTGGTTTGTGCATAAACCTATATCTGTCGGCGCCGATAAAGCTTTATTGTACTGTGACGAATTTGTCAATGGCACTATATTTTTTCGGAGTCCAACTTTTTTATTTTTCCGACGTGCGAATGATTTCGGTAAAACAAGTGATGCAAAAACTGATCCTATCCGCTTTACGTTTCAGAGTTTATTACTATGATCTCATTTGGAAAAAGGATTCAGACTTTTTCGTTTTTTTTTTAATTTTTCGAGTGCAGTGAATCTCCAGAGAAAAAATAAAACAATGAAAGTCAAACTGTATTTATATTCAGAAAGCTAACTAACAATATTGTAGTTATGAACTGACAGCGACTTTATTTTCCTTCCCCACAAATTCGTTAACTGTTTTAAAACAATATGTTGAACTAACTACAGAGTACAATTTATTATTTATTACTCAAGTGTAAACATAAATGATATTAACAGGACTGCAATGGAGATAAGCCTACCTTTCCTGTACAGTCGGCAGCAGGTAAACCTTAACATTTTCGTTCCTTTTTCCCGTAACATAACTGAGTAGAGCGCTCGCATGTAAATGTTAAGGTGCCGTTGACTGTACAATAAATAACGCCTATCAAAAGGGGGGCATGAGAACAGCTACCGAAAACCTCCAATTTGTGCTAATAAACTAAAATTAAATAAAATTTATTCAAATAAAGCAACCCCGTTTTGCAAAGGCGGGCACGCTATTTTCTTCGTTTTAACCATTACATAAAGTTCCCCGATAAGAGCCATCTAATTTAATTAACTTAATGAGAAGTAATTCAATCTTGTTTTCGAATTAACTTAACCAATCTAACCCCTTTAGAATCGACCGCGCCGCCCGTGTTTGTTTGACGCTCTCAGACATTTACAAGAAAGTAAACTTTATTATGTTTTATAAAGCTTATTGACGTAATCAATGGTTTCAGGATTCTAAGAAGTATTTATATCGTAGGCAGTGGTGCGGGCTACGTGTTATCAAGGGACTATCGAGGGAATAATGAATGTTTATGAAGCGAAATAGGTCTGCCAGGATCGTGGCAAGTGGCAAGCCCTGGTCTTTGCCTATACCTCCATCCTGGAGGTAGGAGGCAGGCGTGAGTTTATGTATGGCAGGTATATATCCAGGGCAAATTGTAGTCACCAATGAAAAAAAATAACTTCAGAAATCTCAATAATGGTAATTATCTATTTTAAGGATCTAGAACCTAGGGCCTAGAATCGAGAACTTATTTAAGGGGCTTCAAGTAGTTCCTTAAAAGAGTGATAAACACAATTACCCCAATTCCATAGGTTTCTATAGGCCTAAGTGAACCCTTATGGCGTTCATTAAATGATGAGCCCCATACTATTTCTTCCATAAAAAATACTTTGGAAAAAAGTTTCCTGCTATATTTCATCATTTCAAGGCTAAAAATCCTATGTCAAAACCAATATTTCACGAAATACTTCAAGCACATAATAACGTAAGTAAGTCAATTAAAAGGGGTGAGCTTCCGCGTGCAGTTTCCAAACGTGATTAACGATAGGATTTTTTTAATTAATTAAAAAGTCGACGTATGCCACTAGAACCCCCTGGTTTCGCTCCGGAGTTCCACCTTGATGCAATTACTTGTCACTTAGGGTCGCATTAATATAGCGCTCTTACCTCTGAGATCGCTATATAGTGCGCTGTCGAGATCCGTCGGAGAGGAATGTTTAGCAGTCAACAAAATGTATTAAGCTAACTCATTTACTCTATTTAGGTAGGTTAGTAATTTTTATTAATTCTGTTTTTCGTCCTTTATAAAATAAAATAAAATAAATGAACTAAGATGCTGTTTTGTATCGAAGATCGCCTTGAAAATTTTAAACGTTTTACTAGGAATTGTAACATAAATTATATGAATTACCTACCTAAGTTAAATCTACATTTCCGAAATGTAAATCACGACATATTTATCTAACAGTCCCTAGTAAAAGGTATAATATTTTCAATTCAATTCAATTCAATGTTTTCACTTCGGAACAAGTCCACCGTGTTTATTTTTCTTAAGATAGGTTAGTAAACATGCTTTATTGTTTTATTTTGTTTTACATGGACTAAGATCCAGTGCCTCAGCATACGGCCGTCAGTCCTATTTTTAAGACGCTTCTAAAATTTCGCCTCTTTTGTTTTAAAGAACGTCTTAAAAATGTTATACGCTTTACTAAAGATTAATAAAGATTATCGATTTCCGATGTTACATTATTATTTTAGAACAATACACCGTCTTTTGACGTGAGCTGATAAAAGATACATTTGTAATTTTGGTGTAGGTATGTCCGAATGTCGTAAGGTTACCAATATTTTGTGCGTTGTGTCTAAGTCACGACAAATAATGGTTACGACATCACCATTTGAAACCCCGTCATTATGACCGCATTGGTAATCCAAATTTCTGCTCGACACAATAGTAGCACTATTCTTGCCCTATATGGAAAATGCCATTTGGTTCATTGTTTTGTTGTGAAGAGATAAAGGCATCAAATGGGAAGAATCCGAGAATGGACGTGCTTAAAATACTTTTACACCTCCCCTTTGTTCCGAATCCACTCCATTTTTATCTGAAAGCGCCCCATTACGTAATTAAATTTTACAATACTAATTGTAAGACATTGCTAGATGTATTTTTCCGAGAATTGTTTTTTCTTTAAACAGAAAAGCTCGAAGATATTTACGGCACAACGACTGCAAAAAAACAGTAGGAATAAGCTTTCTCCAGGCTCTCTCCCAATAGTTAGTAATTGAGTTACTGAGTTCTCAATTTATTGGACAAAGCTGAGACGGAACATTTTTATTTTCTTTTCTGATGTTTTCTTGTAAGATAAGTCCATCAAGAGCCATCTGAAATAAAACCCTAACGGTATTATTTATAAAAAACACTCACGGCCGGTTTCTGAATTGAGAATTTCACTAAGTAAATACTTAAGTAACGCTCTTTTCTGAGAGACAGCACTACAGGTAACTATTTACCTAGTGAAATTCTCAATTCAGAAACTGGCCCTCAGAGGCAGTTAAAATAATCTGTGGTTACGACTTTCCCTTTACAATAATTTTTCGGTCTTATTTTATAAAAACACGATTCCATAAAACGCCGATTAAAATAGTCTGTGTTGGAGATTTTACAATGAAAAGTAAACGTAACCACAGATTAAATAAACTGCCTCTTAGGAGTGCTTTAAAGGGATCGTGTTTTTTAGACTATTTACACTACCTCTGAGGAGTTTTAAGGAATCCTGTTTTTGAGGTTCCTTAGTCAACAAGGAACCCTTGTAGTTTCTCTATGTCCGTCCGTCTGTCTGTCAGTCTGTCTGTCGGCGGCTTAGCACAGGGACGAAAAGTACTAGAGAGCTGAAATTTGGCATAGACGTACATATTTATTAACAGACTTCAAAAAAGGAGGAGGTTATCAATTCGATGCGTATTTTTTTTTTGCTATGTTCCTCCATAACTCTGTCAAATGTTAACCGACAATTCTTTTTTGTTCGAACAAATATAACGGCCCATTGGTCCCATTTTAATTTAGTGAAGGTCTGATGAAGACTTTCAGAGATGGAGACCGGAACTCTTCAATGGACAGCAGTAAATAAGGCCTAATGGGGTACATCCTTTAGTAATATCCGTATGTTTAATAAGATAGCGTAAAAGTAGTCCCAAGGTAATTTGGTGATGTTCTGGTGAAGACTTTGGGAGATGGAAATTGAGAACGTCAAAGTAAATTATGGTTATAAGGGTCTTCCTTATTTTTCTCCCGCTTCCCCGGGAATAAAAAAAATGAAAAATAAAGAAATAAAAATACCTACTTCGAAACACTACAGCACTAAAAAGTTAGAAATAATTTAAATAATTAGAATAATAATTTAAATAATTAGAATAATAATTTAATCATCTGTCAACCGCATCGCTGTGTTTGTGGTGCGGAGGTGGATTCGCGGGGCCGACATGGGCTTTATTGCGTTCGGAGCGCGGGCAGATTCTCACGGCATCATTCCATAAATGATATCGTTCGGAGGGCTCTCATTTCGATGGATATCCCTGCGGTTCTTGAACCGCCGGGGTTGATGCGTAGTGATGGAAAGCGTCCGGACGGTCTCACTTTGATACCGTGGGAGAGGAGTCGGTGTCTGCTTTGGGATGCCATCTGAGTATGCACTTTCGCACCTTCACACGTGGGTTCTACGGCTGCCGTACCTGGTCAGCTGCTGAAGCTGCAGCTAGACTCAAGTGTGCAAAATATAGCCAGCTGATGAGCAGCTATCTGTTTGTGCCACTCGCCGTAGAAACCATTGGAGTTTGGGGTACCCAGGGGAAAGTTTTTGTTAAGGAGATAGGGCATCGTCTCAGGAACCGTGGCTTTGACTACCGCTCAGGGGCATTTTTGATGCAAAGGATATCCCTCGCTGTGTAACGCGGTAACGCTGCCAGTGTCATGGGTACCTTTGGGTCGGACATGTCTCGGGGCGGTTTATTTAATTGACTGTACATGTGTGTGTGTGTGTGTGTTTTTTTTTGTTTCCTTCATTCTTATTTTGTTTTTTATATTTTTGACATTAGAAGTATGTATTATCCAGTTTGTATGTATTATCCAAGTATGTATCCAGTTTCGTGGCTGGGCACCGACTACAAATTATATTTTGGGCACCGACTTCAAATTATACTTCTACAATACCGACATGTATACATACTTCTAATTATTTCTAACTTTTTAGTGCTGTGGTGTTTCGAAGTCGGTTTTTATTTTTTATTTTAAAAAAAATTACACCAGAAGAATAAAAACTCAAAAAAAATACTAGGGTTCCTCCACTACACCTAAACTAGGAATGCATTTTTTTTCTCGCCTACACCATCGTTGGATTGGTCGTTTAAAAATCTTGTGGGTATAGGAAGGCCATTTTTTGATTTAGGGTTCCGTTAGCGAAATATGTAGCTTCAAAGCGCTCCTAAAATTTTTGTCAGAGTAGGGCGGCTCTCCTTCTCTCCCGGCTAAACGGTTGATTGTAGAAACGTGAAAAAATACAGTGCAGTAGCACATATAATTAACTTAAAATGAAATCTATCATGGCTAAGTAGGCTTTACAAGTTAACGAGTAATAAGCGACCAACTTATAAAAGGAAAACTTCAAACAAAATCCATTGAAAGTTACTTTTCTTCCCATATATTTCATGTACACCTACCTACCTACTCTCTTCATCTTTCAGTTCTATCCATGATAAGATTGTCTGAAAGAGATCGCTTTTAGCGATAAGACCGCCAATTGTATACGGCAAAACTTAGACATGTAAGCCTTTTAATGTATTTTGTTTTCTGGTGTGCACAATAAAGTGTTCTTATCTAATCTAATTTAATCTTGGATGAAGTTGTGACTTTAAAGCAGATAAAAAACCGTCTTTCTACGGAACCCAACACTGCGCAGGGCCCGACAAGCCCTTGTTCAGTTTTTATAAATAGGACTGTGAATGTTTTAATACTCGGACCAAAGAGCTAACTTTTTCAGTATAACATTTAACAAACGCAATTTGTAACCACTTTTAGGCAACATTTTGTACAAACAAACACTAAGCAAACTTAGTGAAGGCAAAGTAAGCAACACGAAACCGCGACGCGTTTGACCATAAAAATAACAAAAATAAACTTTTCAAACTTAACCCATTACGCAACTTAAAATAAAAAAGTATTTAACTACATAAAAGCTTTTCAGTGCTCACAAGCCTGGCGTCCGTTAGAGCCGGGCCGAGCCAAACGCGGGCCTTAGACCGACTTAATCTTATTCATAACTTAAAAATATACCCATTTTAGTAAGTTCAAACACTATATACACTTAGTATAAACATAAGCAGCCTATATACCTCCCACTGTAGGGCACAGGCCTTCTCAGAGAGAGAGTAGGCACGGGCTTCATCACCATACACGCCCACCGCGGATTGGAAATTTCAAGCAGTGCTCAGAAATTCAGGTTTCCTTGCGATGTTTTTCTTCACAGTTTTGAATTTAACGTTTATCGGTATTTATTTAATTCAGCCTTGGTGTACGTGTTGATAGATATTTTTTTTTTGGACACCAGAGATAAGGTACTTAGAATATCTTGTTCTAATACTAATACGAGAAGCAATAATGTCTTTCAAGTTGTTTGCTTCTCCTAGGTCTTTAATTTATCTTATTGATTCAAGAAATCGTTATCGTCATCATCACCAAGCGTAATCGCTATACACTTAGGCACTTTATTAGTTACAGGTTGTGATTGCTCGTAATTAACTTATGCATTTAGATTTAAGTTGTAGCACATCTTCCTTTGAATGTACCAGCTGTAAGTATCCAACTCAAAGAAACAAAATAAAAATAGAAACGCGCCGAATAGCATCGAATTTGTTCCGTGGGCGATTCGGTTTGGTGTGTCGCTAATGGTCACCTAATGGTCTCAGTTTGGACGGCAGGCTTTAAGGGGCTTCATGCAGTAACACTAGCGCCGACAATGGTAAAAAATCTTTTATCTATATAAAGTTACATTAAAGGTCAGATTTTTCACTTTATGTTACAGTTATTTTTTTTTAAGTGTTGCTGTGATCATGGAACAAAACTTAAGTTTTTTTTTAATGTCAAAAGTTGACTCTATAAAAAACCTAATTTCATTTTCGTGGTACCAAAAGTGCAACTAAAAATACCTAAAATTGCGCGCGCAAAACTGAGTGCAGACGATTGAATGTCAAGATACTTTTGTCGAAATTGCGCCATTTTGTTTCAAAAATTTCATTATGAGTGTAGATAAAGTAGTGTATGAGACTGCACATAACTTGGTATTAAAACACTCGCGAATGTTATTAAAAAACTTGCCAAGGCTCGTTTTTTAAAATCTCGCTCGTGTTTTAATAACCCTCATTATGTGACAGTCACATAAACTACTATTTTTGCAGATCATTTTTGCAAAAAGTGTCAGACTAATCTCTCAATTATATTAATTGTAACTTTTAGGACCCGATGCCGCAAAAACCCAGGGCTAAACAGCATTAATGCCAACAGCTGTTTTTGGCGTAAATTCTATCTATTACCAGGTCCGTGATCCTAAGTTATCGATGGTGGGTCCTAAAAATCACTGTTAACATTATTTAGAGACAGGTCTGACACATTTTTCAAAAACGATCTGTAGAAACAGATAGGTATGTGCACGCTGTCCGGTTTCAGTTACTCTGGGTCTTGCCCTTCTCTAATACATCCCATATGTGGTCGAGATTTTTAGGACCCACGATCAAAAACTTATGATCACGGACCTGAGACTAGATATCTCAGGTCCGTGATCCTAACTTATCGATTGTGGACCCTTAAAATCACTGTCAATATTATTTAGAGACAGGGCTGATACTTTTTTTCAAAAACGATCTCTAGAAACAGATGTGATTATGGCCGTTAGGTAGTTTTTTTTAATTCACAAAAAAAATGTTGGCAGTAGGATCATGATACGTCACATCTAAAAATTATTATTAGCATCATTTCATAAATAAAAGGGTTTCGAAAGTAACAACATATAAACAAAAGATAATATCAAATAAATAGTATGGTAAATACTCACTAACTATGACAGCCCTTTGTGTTCAGTTCAGCAAATCACTTCTTGAGTTTACAGCAAGATTGTGAATTACCTGTAAATGACAAAATTATTACGGTATTGTAAGAGGAATTTCACTTTGATTTGATTTAACAAAGTACAGTTTCGGACATAAAGATGAGAGTTAGTGTACAGTCGACAGATGGCCAACGTTTATGTTGCGAAGTCGCCCGTGATGCTACTGGGTATAGTGTCCGCATCATCCGCATCTAATGGTTGAGGTTCTGTCGACTGTATCTTCATACAATGTCTATTGACAGTTTCCGCGAGATTAAACCGTAAATAAAAACAAAACCTCACCGTGAGGATATAGATATCCTCACCTCCGACTCAGACGAGCTTGAAATTGCCAGTCCGCGGTGGGCACGCGTGGTAATTAAGCCCATACTCCCTCATTGAGAGAAGGCCTGTGCTCTGCAGTGGGACGTATAGGCTACAGAAGAAAACCGGACAAGTGCGAGTCGGACTCGCCCATCGAGGGTTCCGTACAAATATGTAGGTACCGAGCTTTGCCCGAACTTCAAAGACATTTTTTTTTATGATTTATTTCAAATGTATAGTTTTGAGATTTTTCCTTGTACTTGTAGTATAAGACGATATTACTTGCCAAATTTCCTAGTTCTTGGTCAACGGAAAGTACCCTATAAATGTTTATTGCCTTGAGTGTCAACATATGCGTTTTTTGCGGCATAAACGGCCGTATCTTTTTTTTACGTTAGCTTCGAAGTTTTATTTTTTCACAGCTTTCTTCCCTTGAGGGACTGTAGACCTAAGTATATGCTTTAAATTTGAACTCGATACTTCCACGCGTTATCAAGATAAAAGGTCTTGACAGACGGACGGACGAAGTGATGGGCGGACAGACAACAAAATTATTGCTGTCTGTCCGCCCATCACTTCGTCCGTCCGTCTAATATAAATTAAGGGTTCCGTTTTTTTTTTTTTGAGGCACGGAACCTTAAAAAGAATATAAACTCACGTCTATAACACGGATGGGTAGGCAATGACCAGTTTTGGCACTTGCCTTAATCCTGTCAAAGTTATTTCGCTTCATCAACCTTCATTCGTCGATGTGTGCACGCTGGCTGGTTTCAGTTACTCTGGGTCCGCCTGGGTCATCCTTTACCGGTCCTTCAACCATCAAACATCATCATTCAAGCTTCATACGATCAAACCTCGATTTGTGACCTCTAAACGTATTGGCAAAGTTTCATTGCGATCCGGCACGCACCGATTTAAATAATAACCAAACTACGTTTGTACGGAAATCGTCTCGTGCCGCACCCTCTTAATTTAAAAATCTTTACGTAAGAACAAAGAACTGATAATTAGTTACTCTCAATTATTTGCACACCATAAACGCAGACCATCAGCTCTTCTTACAAAACTAAAATTACGTGGCAGACTGTACAACAGAATCAGGGAAAGAAAAGTAATTTCAGTTAATTGGAAAACGTTACAAGTGTTTAAAATTTTAATCGCAAATTAAGGGGTTGGTGAATGTTTTAAATCGAACAACCATCCACGAAACATTATTCCATTTTAATGAATCGCTCCGAATAAAACTTTTAATTACAATTTCCGCGGCCAATTTTACTATTGCGGTTTGAAGATTGTTTTATGCTACACGGTTCTCAAATTTTACTATAATAGAGGATAGATAGGTAGATAGAATATTCTTTATTGGGCACTGAGATTACATTAACAGGAATTAATTAGCAATATTCTCCACACAACACAATCACTTTTCTAAGCGGTTTGAAGATTATTTGTATTAATTCTAGGCCCTTGCCTATCTGAACAAAGGTTAAGGGAAAAAAAAGTGTTCAAATTATATTGTCGACTTTATTAATGTCATTGATTGCCATAAGGAATAAACGCAGTCACTGTGAATGAGCTGTTCACATACCTCAGCGCTTGAAATGGTCAATCCGCGGTGGGCACGCGTGGTGATTAAGTCCATACTCTCTCCCTGAGAGAAGGCCTGTGCCCTACAGTGGGACGTATATAGGCTGCTTTTGTACTGTGCATTAAAAACGCCGCTTATAAACGCGATTTGAACGCCCCGTACCCGAGCGGGTAGGGCACTTACGCAAAAATGGAAGCAAAACATGACAATGCTATGCTGCAGCGCCTTTGCGTCGCTTCTCAAAAATGTCACAAATGGTGCTTACAAGCGCCTACAAAAGTCATCTTGGACGATGGTTCTTGTTATAGTATCTAAAATATACTTTTTTTTTTTGGCTATCCAAACTCTCTCTCAATGTAGGTACTGCCGACGTCGACCGACATGACAATAAATTTATCTCGTATCTCTAGAGACGGACGAAATATGCCACTGGGTGCATGTCGCTTTTGTGTAAATGCAAGCGGAATTAAACTTGTTTGCTAGAAACTTTAC
This sequence comes from Yponomeuta evonymella, assembly GCA_963969515.1. NCBI lineage: Eukaryota > Metazoa > Arthropoda > Insecta > Lepidoptera > Yponomeutidae > Yponomeuta > Yponomeuta evonymella. The sequence goes on from OZ018354.1 coordinate 7,860,005, forward strand.
ATAAATTGCTTTGACTGCCTCGTTGGTCCAGCGGTAACACGCCAATACCAAAAGAAAACGTCTAGATGACTCAGATCAAGTGAGAAATGTCCCGCTACGGGAACTGCGAGTACAGAAGTGCCAGGACCCGTCTAAAGCCACTGCCTCGGATAGATGATTTTATTCAATGGCTCCTTCAAGTTCGTGGGTACAAAAAACACCAAGTCTGATGGCTAAACGTAAAAAAACGGAAGTACAAAATAAACTAAAACCAGACTGCTAAATATATACTCCTAAGCAGGCGAGACTAACCTAAATACCTCGCAATGAGTTTACATTGTTGTATTTGGCTCCCAATTGCTTAGTAGTTAATGCTCAACAGTCACTTTTTAGTGTTTTTCCCTATTTTGTTGCATTAATGCTGCTTGCTTTTCATATTGCAGATTGCGCCAAAAAACGCCAAATCGATTGAGATCTTATTTGTGAAAATCTGACCATTGGTTAAGGAGTTATAAGGAAACATATAATCGAACATACACCCTACTTTTGGGTTCCGCCGCATTCGGATTTGGTTTCCGCCTTTGCATTTGGTAAACTTTTATCTTTGAAAATTACCTCCAACTCAACAGTCGAACTCACCCTCGCAACAAAGAATTGGCCGACTAACGCGTACAAAACCCGTGGCTATCCATGTTTAATTCCGCTAAAAGCACCTGTCTCATTGGTCGCCGATGATTCGGGATTTTATTGCGGGGGCTAAGCTTTGTATCGTGGAGCTTGGGCACAAATGGGCATGTGCAGTTTTGTGGCTGTAATTTGTGGGAAAGGGCGAGCGTATACACTTAAGGCTGTTTAAAAAAATCTACTTGCCCTTGCAACCAGTTTTTTTTTCAGCATCTGGTTTTTCTTTATTAACTCGTAAAGTTTTTGGAAGACGTCTATTCTAACTCAAAACTATTCTTATCATTGTAGTAAAAAAAACACGGAAGGCGATCTTGATCTTTGAATTTTTTTATGAATATCTCTAATCTGCTGATACAGATAACGGTATGCAATAGGTATGTCATAAAAATCTTTTCAATCATTTCACCAACTCGCTAAATGTGTGCATCGGGATAACATACCACCCCTATGATCTATGATCGGGACTCATCAGGCTGATATTCATTATTAGTAAAAACACACAGTTTTCGTATAAATAACATGAAACATGCGCTAAATAATAATAACTTCCACGCAACACGATTACTAGCCTGGTCCCAAACTAGATAATCAGGCAAGGACATCACAAACATAAAGGTATAAACATAAACATAACTGCTATCACACTTTCGTGCATTAAAATCTGATTCCTATTTGACCTGCTTGTCATCATCTACATTTTTCTTACAAATGCTGCAATATACTGGACCCAGCAGGGGATACATGAAAAATGAGTCTATGTTTCGTTTCATTTAACTCTGATCTAGATTTAAATATATATTTTTAAATACTTGTAAAGTCAAGACATTCATAATGGGGGTTGATCTTCGCTGGATGCGGGCGGCACAAGACCGAGAAAACCATGAGGGAGGCCTATGTCCTGCAGTAGGCATGAAATGGCTGATGATGATGATGATAATGATTTCTTGAGTCAATAAGATAAATAAAGGACCCAGGAGAAGCAAACAACTTGGTAGACATTATTGCTTCCCGTATTAGTATTAGAACTTGATATTCTAAGTACCTTATCTCTGGTGTCCAAAAAAAAAGTTATCTATCAACACTTACACCAAGGCTGAATTAAATAAATATCTATAAATGTTAAATAAAAAATTTTAAAGAAAAACATCGCAAGGAAACCTGAATTTCTGAGCACTGCTTGAAATTGCCAATCCGCGTTGGGCGTGCATGGTGATTAAGCCCGTGCCTACTCTCTCTCTCTCTGAGAGAAGGCCTGCGCCCTCCAGTGGGACGTACATAGGCAACATAAAAAAGGTAAAGTTAGACTAAAGAAATAGGGTCAAATCGCATGTAATGATCCGAAGTACAGTTCCAGACTCAACTCTTCTCTTGAAGCACATATACCAATGGCCGGGTGAAAATCGTTTGAAAATTCGGACTCGGATTTTCAGCGCATTCCACAAAGTGCATTTACTCCGCACGCAATCCGATTTTATAGCTTCGTGACTGGGCTGCCTGTTACGAAATACAAAAGTTTTATTTGCGTATCGAGGTTTGATGCAGAAGCTATAGTTCGTATATAGCTATAGCTATAGCTATAGGTGGCGTTGACGGTATTCTTTATCGCGGTATGATTGTGTACATAATGTCTTTGCAACGTCTTTGTTTCGTGTATTATTCATGGATCCCACCCACAGATCTTGGCCACATTTTTGGGAGACAACCTCTGAGGTACTCACTCCCTTTCTAGCATTTATCATGCACTTGTTGAATCTGTGATAGGCTACGGGCTGGCTAGTTACGACCTCACCTTTCCTATCTATTTAAATTAAATTAAAAAACTGCAAGTAAGATTTCTCAAATGCCTAGTTGCTAATAACATAAAAAATAAATGTAAAGATAGAAGACAGCTTTTCTAATTTTGTAAAATCATGGGTATAGATAAAAAAGAAATGAAATAGCGATCGAAACTTTCGGCGAGTTTTTTTGACTGTAAACTTCGACTGCAGATCACAAATATTGGTGAGGTACACTTTAAGTGTGAGGATGTGCAGACGCTGTGATAATTTATTTTTGTTTGTTGTTTTTTTTTTGTGAAAAGGAAGAAACCGAGGCATCTACCAGCTAACAGGAAGCAGTTCCGGTAACAAGGCGCTTGTGGCTGACTAGGCTGGAGACAGTAGTAGGGACTGAAGTAGGCGTTTTCAAATGTGGTTTCAAATGTGGCTAGCATACTACTTGGGCACCCTACAACCTACGGTCGGCCAACGGAAACCGTGCTTTGGATCTCGCTACCCTCCATGACTAGGCCCCCTCGCGTCCAGAAGCCAAAACGGCTTACCTATGTACAGTTTTGCCAATTTTCTGCAACTGGTTGACAGCAATTCACCCGACATTTGTGGCTTCACCATACATCACACTGGAACACGGCGAATCGTTTGGCGATATGTCTTTGTATGGTGGGTGGTTACTAGCCGTGGCCTTGGCCTACCACCAGTAAGGCTACTCATTTGGCACCACCCAGGGGTTACGTGTAGGGTCTCAAGAGTAACACCTACAGACTTTGCGACTGTCGCCGTAAAATGTAATTCTGAACGTATTTACGAAAGGCAAGTTCAAAATTATTTTCAGCTCATACTTACAAATTGAGTTTCGAGGCTTAAAATGTAATTCATGTTCTTAATTTTAACGAGAAATTTCCACTAAAGCCTTGAGTATGATGTTATTTAAGTTTAACTTCTATTACACTCCTGGGAACTTAATGAACTATATCTTGTTTGTGGCGTTTGCTTTTGCTTGGTTTTTCATGAGATAGAGAGTGAAAGAGAACAGAGAGAGAGATGGCATGTGCCCTGTACTTAATATTTAAATGTTTTCAAACTTGCTGATGAAAGTACTGTTTATGCCTTGATTATATGCTAAAACATTCTAAAATTTGGATAACATCAAAAGTATATCACGAAAATAAACAATAATAGTCGCATATAATAATAAAAAGTGTTATTTTACAGTTGAGTCCAAACTGTGGTTAGCGGTACGTGTATCACTTGGTTTAAAAAACGCCCATATTTTGAAAACATAACCTCCTCCTTTTTTGAAGTCGGTTAAAAATAATAAAGATCTTGTCACATATATACAGAATAAAAAAAGAAAAAACGGAAATTCGACCGGGTTCGTGTACAGTCACATCTAAAAGTTTTGTCTATTTATGTGAAGTATTCAGTGTTTTAACTATTTTTCTGTAAAATAAAGGCACAATAATTAACGTCTAGAATACTACATCTAGAAAAACCGTAAACCATAACCGTAATAACTACAGGTATCTCTAAATCAACAACTTTTTACAGAAAGTCAAAGAAATGCGCGATCAATACACAACAACATAACAATTGATCTTAAATTCGACCTCTGGCGCGAAAATAAGGGCATTTTAGGCTGTTAGAATATCCGTTGTATGTAAGAAGTAAGCAGGCTCCACCAATTTCTAAAATACATGAGAGAATACCGGTCATACATATTAGGCATACATGAAACAACATGGAAAAAGTTTGTTAAATATATACTGTAGAAGACCTCAATATTGTGAATTCGACTTTGTTGGAAGGGATTGTATCTTTCCCCCCAAAGCTTTAAGGTTTTGTACGTGCGAATTGAAAAATTAAATTGACTACGTGATGCGTAAGACCAAATACCTCTTAATACCTCTGACAGGAGCCTATTATCGTAAAAGTAACTACAACTTAGGGTAACTTTTACAACTTCATAATCGCGAAAAAACATCAGTTATTCATATTAACGTGTAGAGCCCTTCTTTTCTAAGAAGCTAGTGCTATTCTTTTACACCTTGTCTTAAGGTTTAATTAAAAATTAAAAGATAAAATATTCTGCCACTGGCAAGTGGACCCCAAAATTACAGTTCTTCGTCTTGAAAAAACATAATAAAAGAACAGCATGGAAAACCTATTAATCTATCCCAGCGGGGCAATAACATGGAGCACTATGCACAATTGATCTACCACAAAGATCAACTCGCCGTAGTGAACGCGAACTAGAATCAGTAATTTAAGAGTAATATAACTTAAGTTTCATAAACTTTTGGTAGCGACTGTACGAGTACCCGCTTGATTTTTAAAAAATATTTCTATTTCATGGAAGATTAGGAGAAATGCTATCAAAAAACTTAAACCTCATATGTATTGGTGCTCAGGACCACCTTCCAAGCAATTTGACCACTTTCCTTTACTTAAATACTATAAACTGTACAGTTCATGCAGAAATAGACAAAAAAAGAACAAGAAAAAGTTATGCAAGTTCACCAAAGAGATCGAACCCGTGCCTTCTGCATCTGGGACGACCTACTCACAACTGTTTTCAAACTGCTTGCAAAGCAAAGTTACCGTCGTGACGTATAAATAATATTTGCTAATGCGAAGTGGATCGGACCCCATTTAATTTAACAAGGGCCGTTTACACTGCGAACTATCCACATAAATCACGTAATATGTAAACAGAGTAACCTAGTTTTAATTGTGCGCGTTAATTGACTCTCCTGTTTATACTGCCGGTGTTTTCTTGCAAATAAGATCGTTCAACCGAGATTGAAAGGTCTACTTTGTGAAATACTTTGTTAAGGGCAAGGGCTACTTTCTGAATTGAGAATGTTGCTAAGTAGATAGTTAACTGTGCTGTCTCTTCGAATTTCTCAGAGAAGAGCGTGACAGAAGGTTATTTAAGTATTTACTTAGTGAAATTCTCAATTCAGAAACCGGCCCTAAGTGAATTACTTACGCCAACACTATCTGAGAGCCCTGCACATCTCTTGCTCTAGGCAGGGAAAAAGTACAAAAACATCTTGCACCATGACATTTTCAGAGCTATCCATGGATTAATTATTGTGTGACTGACAACCCTGGCAACCAGCTATTTATTTGTTTATCCCAGAATGCATATTTATTTACTTACCCACTTATCCAGTACCTTGGTGCAAGTCACGCTAAGTAAACACATTAATATGTATCCAGGGATAAACGAATAAATAAATGTCTGATTGACGGTCCTGTCAATTATGTAATTTATCTATGAATAGCTCTGCAAATAAGTAAAGATGTTTTTGATTTTACCTCTGGATCATAAGCAGCCTATATGCGTCCCACTGTAGGGCGCAGGCCTTCTCTCAGAGAGAGAGAGAGAGAGAGTGGGCTTAATCACCACGCGTGCCCACCGCGTATTGGCGATACCTCTGGATAAACAGATGGATATACTGTAAGACAGCGTTGGGGCAAGAAGGCCTTAATTAAATTATTAAATACTCACTTGTAAGTCATTCAATTAAATACTGACTTGTCGATATGCAACATTTATCAAAATCCCCTTTATTTACTGAAAAAGTACAACTCGTTAGTAGATTTTTTTTTTATTTTTGCCCAGGGGACTACTATGAATTCGGGAAAGAAAATATCAGCTGTTCCATTCTATTAAAAGCTATGCCCAGCAAGTTCTATACCTAAAGGGTGCAAATGGGTCCCTGTTAGAGATCATGCCCAAAAGGTGCGTTCAAAACGCAAACGGGTCGGAGCCAAGAAGGAGCCCTTAAAAAAAATACATAAAATTGGTAAATACACTGCTCAGTTCTACAGAACGCTCTGAGCCCGAGTCCGACTCGCACCTGGTCGGTTTTTACGGTTTTCAAAGGCTGAATGTGAAGTGCCCTAATTGATACTTTAGCCTTTGCATGTACGTAATAAGATGATTTATACAGCGTCCAGTGGCACCGTTAGTCACACTAGATGGGTGAAGGGACCACTCGGCCGCTGCAGGGCCTAGGACATTGTTTTCTAGATGGAGTAGGCTTGCCCAGCACCTATACCATCCTGACAGCTAATTGATGGGTCCTCCCTTTTTGCTACATTGTATTTGTAGCGGTGTAGTAGCTCCCTTCGTAGGCTTCGATTGCTTCGAACGCTACTGGGTTATTATTTCAGATGCTACGGTTGTTTCTCCGAGTTTTTACGCTCAAATGGGTTTATGACGGCTTCAATGTTCATCCATAAAATAGCTTAATGATTATAAAAAGCCTTAACGAAAAGATTTACTTTCTGTAAGTCCATCTATCCAGCCCATCAATAGAGCTCACTGCGGGCATAGGCCCCTACCCTGTCACGGCAACCCTTTTGGTACTTTGCCAATCTTGTCCATTGCTTTCCATTGCCTTACGGCTTTAGTAACGTCATCGACCTTTAGTCTCCCGACCGTATTGCCGCCTGAGCACATGCCTTAAGAGCATAACTATATGTTTTCCGGAAATACCTGATAAGAAAAAGTACCAGAAAATTATTACACGTTAAGCGTAGTTTTGTATCAATAACATAAAGTAAGTCTATTTAGAGGCTAAAAATTCCACCCAAATGGCTAACGTGCCAGCGCTCTCTCAACTAAGCTAACGGGCTAATGAGCTTCTCTGTACGTAATACAGAGAAGTTTGTAAAGAGGTTCGAAATTTCGCCGATGCCTGCACTTGCCCATTAACTCAGTTGGGAGAGCGCTGGCATGGTTAGGCAGAGGTCGCGTGTTCAAGTCCCGGCATGGGTGGAATTTTTAGCCTCTAAATAGGTTTTTAATATGGTCCCCAGCACGGAGTTGTACAACAAAGAATATAATAAAGTTAGTCTTCCACATGGCTCTACTTGCTTAACTATTTCAGGCAACAGTTATTTTCACAATATTTTACCAACTCGGTAGACCAGTATGCCTTTACAGCACCTTTCAAAACAACACTGTATCGGATGCATCTACATTCTGGTTACGCGGAACTCTAGTAAATACTGATTTAGTTACCTGCAAGTTCCCCCTAAAAATAAAAAAATAAATACTGAAATAAAATTTAACCAACAACCCGACTGCTGAGCATTAACTACTAAACAGGCGGGACTCAAATTCAATAATGTAACTCATTATGAGGAACTAGGTAAGTCCAGCCAGATTAGTAGTTAATGCTCAGCAGTCAGGTAGTTGGTAATTTTTTTTTATTTTAGTTTTTCTGTATCCACTACGGCCAACTGACAGTAGAATAACAGCTTGTTAGTGTACTAGAAATCGAGGATAAGCTTGTAAAAATAATTAAATACGCAGATGGATTCATAGCTTAGTTACCATAATAAAATTTGTTTCGACTGCTGTGTTAGCTTTCGGGGTGATATTTCTTGCTGGGCCCATGCAGTGGAATTAGTTAGGGCCGACTCGACCCAATATTGGCCGGAGCGGACAAATTGCGATCCGCTAGGAATATATTACGGTCCCCTCGGCCACGGAATACGTACCATAGATGGTTAACTAAGTATCACGGTACAGGAACGAAGCCAACTGTGTTAAGTCGGCTAGAGATTATATTCAATAGATTTACGATGAATGAACTTTGTATATAAAAAACAGGACCACGCTTTTTTGGAGCGAGAATTAGAATCTAGTCTAAAATTTAGAGTTTCATACAGATTTATTAACAATTAGTTGAGAAAAAGGCAACAAGGTAACAAAATTGTGATTTTGTTTTTTCATACTCGTCATTTAATTTTTAAATAATCATTGTGAAACTCACAACTTACCTACATAATCGATATCTTTCTATTCATAAGACAGTAAATAAAAAATACGTTAAAGTTAAAAAATCGGGATGTATCGTTGTCTCTGTGTTTGCTTGTTCATTTTCTATTTATTTCTTGTCGCCGGGCCAAAAATACCATGTTATCAGAATTTAAGAGAGCGTCTCCGATTTTTATAGCATCTGAGTCATGTAAATCTGTAACTATGTCACCTCGGATGGTTTGCTCAGGTCCTCAGCAGCGGCGACATCACAATAGCTCCTACACCATATTTCACATATGTGCGTTTATTTTACACAAAAATGGTTAGTCAAGTGCATGACCAAATAGGGGACGCATTAACAAAATGAGCAAATTTTTTGTGAATATTACCATGCCTCCACCAAATTGTGTTTTCCGAGAGCAAATACATGAATCACTCTAAAAAAACCCCCAAATCGGGGCACATACATAAAATATTTGTAATAAAAAAAGGATTCAGACAAATTGAAAACCTCCTCCTTTTTTGAAGTTGGTTAAAAAGTACCCGAAACCACGTGCGCGCATACAACGATTAATTAATGTTGATGAAGCGAAAGAGATCTGTCAGGATCGTCGCAAATGGCAGACCCTGGTCTCTGCCTACCCCTCCGGGATGCAGGCGTGAGTTTATGTTATGTCTGTTATGTTGTTATTGCACGAGTTCACAATTGACCCAAGCATACATTATGACCCTTCACTAGGCTAGCTAAATTTGACCCAAGAGACGTACAACATGTCTCTTTACTAGTCTAGCTGACGCTAGGCATAGGTAGTGCCAGGCTTAGGCGAAATAAACCGTTAAAAGCTTTATTTTAAGTCGGTATTAGTTCACGCTCTCATTAGTTAAATACCTAGTCAAACTCCTGTTATTACGATATTCAGTGAGCAAACTGTCTGGCAGTTAAGCGCGCTTCTTGTTTATGGCGGTTTTAAATCCAACTGCTGGACGGCAGACCGTGAATAGTTGATGCTAATCGTCATATGCACTAATGAAACGGTTGCGTACAAAAATGCTGCCAATTGAGGACAGTACTTAACTCTTGCTTTATCTATGTTATCCTTGTTTTATGGGCGATGTGATGTCTACATAGTTTGAAAGATTTTTTTCCCTATCTGTATTTCATCATCATCATCATTTAGCCACAAGAAGTCCACTGCTGGACATAGGCCTCCTCCATGGATTTCCAAAAAGACCGGATGGAAGCGGCTTGCATCCGGCGTCTCCCTGCCACTTGGATGAGGGCATCTGTCCATCTTGTGGCTGGTCGTCCTACGCTGCGCTTGCCGATATGTGGTCTCCATTCGAGAACTTTTCGGCCCCATCGGCCATCAGTTCTGCGTGCTATGTGGCCCGCCTACTGCCACTTCAACTTACTAATCCGCTGGGCTATTTTTATTTTATTTTATTTTTATTGAGTCTACAAAACAGAATACAGTCGATTGTTATCTATATATCTATATTTACTAATAATAAATCTGTAAGGGTCGGTCATGGAGTAAGTTAGTTTGTTTTCAGAGATATTGTGTTTATAGGCTCAATATATGATACTGAAACTAATTTCACGATTTTTAGATTTTTTTTCTGTATGTGTGTATGTATGTATGTTCCTCCATAACTCTTAAACCAATTATCCGAATTTAATGAAATTTGGTATAAAACATATAGACATCTGGGACACAGGATAGGCTATTTAAATTCTAGCTCCAGTTATGATAAGACGTGGCCCCCATACAAATGCTTCGTAAAAATCGAAATGTACGCGAACGGAGTCGCGGGCACAGCTAGTACAAAATAAACTTAGAAATAAACTATTTGTGTTCTGGACTGTAGTCCAAGGTATGTAAACATAGAAGTTTGCCAAAATGGAAGTGGGATATGCAGTACTTAATCTAAAACATTAAGCCTAAATTGAACATAAAGTAGATAATTTAGAACTGAAGCAGCTTTAATTATTTAATTAATGGGTAAAGCGTTGGACGAAGACGGGTTAGATATTATAAAACTAATAATTTTGATAACAACGCTATGTCGACGACTTTCGTTCGTCTGCGGATCTCATCATCGTAAACGGAACGGCCCCTACATGTTTATTAAATATTGATATATTTTTTTATAACAGGTTAACATGTGGTGTATTGAATAATGTTGAAAATGTGGCGCATCGCATACAATTTTATACAGAAACAAAATAAGCGTAATAATTACGAAAAAAATGTACACTCGTTAAAAAGTGATCATTAAAGAGGGAAAAAGAAAAAACGTTTCGTTTAGTACATTCCTTTGGCATAAAGTGGTCTCGTAGACATAAATTGCCGGGTCGGGACAAATTACGTTCCATCTCAAATCAATGAGCTAATACTGTTGTTACGTCTGATGTTGACGTAATTATTTACTTCACGCCAGAAGATATCTCTTTTCGTGGCCACAATTTGCGACGACGCAATAATGAAATTAAATAATCCTGAACTAAAGTTACGTTCGCCATTATTCACGCCTCAAAATACCAAAGGCGTATCTTTATAGATTTCTTAATGTTCTGTAATTACAGCACTTACCAATAAAATTCGTTTCTATTTATTACTGATGCATTTAAAATTATTATTGATCACTTTAGACTAATTACTATTATGTAAGAATAACATTAACCTGTTTATCTTAGATGATCTCGAAATGCAGCCTGATCGAGTTTTAAAACCGGAATGAAATAAAATTATATTCGGCATCAGAGTAAGCTTTTGAACACATTTGACATTATAGTAAGATAATTGATCATAATAGCTATTGAAATCGAAAGTATAATTAATTAAGTGTCACAGGTAACATCGAAATGGTTAGCAAAAATGTATGGGAGCCTGTTAGCGATTATTGAAATTCCACTGGGTAAAAAATTGGTGTTTAAAAATGAATGCCTTTCAAATGAATATTTGTGTTTGGATGTCATTGTAGAACAACAGTTTGTAAAACGAAACGTTGACAAACGTAGCTTGTGGAATGATACTTTGCTATAGAATTGGTTGTAAGACATCATAGACCCTAAATTAGATTTAATGAAATAACTCAGTTACAGCAGCATATTTTGATACATAATATTAAACATTTTCATAATTTTCATAATAAACAACGAATTATACTTTTAGGAAACTCGGCCCAGGTAACTCATCTTTGTAAATTAGCTCCCTCCTATTGCGCCTGTAATGTATTCACTTCCCGAAAGCCGGCCGCACATTCGTATGTGTCAGCGGGAAATGAAAGTTTTTTTCCCACTTCTTTCCATGTTAATTTAAAACGGAAGTTCGGAACAGCCATCAATAACCGGAAGCGTTATTAGCGAAAAGGCAAACATCTGGAACTTTGGAACGATTACAAAGTACAAGACTGTTATTGCAAATGTTGTATTGACTCTCAAAGTCATGCTTCAAACCTAATAATCATCAGCCTGCTCGTAAGGGAGACTTGAGGTCGTATTAATAAAGAGCTTTGGTATCGCTCTTAAGAGCCTAGAGTTGCTGTTTTGTTTGGAACATCATTTCGAAATGGGCACTCAAGAATGTTCGCAGAGGTTGGAGCGCTTTCTCAATACCACCCTAACATTGTATCAATACTATTTCATCAATAAAAGAATACTATCAATTAGACAAGTTGTTTTCTTCCTTTGTAATAAGTTGCCTCGACACTCATTGAAAAAGCAGTAAACATTGAACAGAATTGTTTAAAAAACGCCACCAATTAAAGCCCGCCCGCACACAAGCTCCATAACGAGGGATTTTCTTTTGTTGGCTTCCAGAGAATGGAAAATAGATTTTCCATTGCACTGTAGTTTTTAAGGGCTACTTAAAACTGTCCATAAATCAAATAGATACCCGAGAAAATGCCTCCTTTCATAGGCTGCTTCCGCACCGAGCTTGCGAGTAATTGCGGTTTAGCCCAGCGAATTGATACCATTTTAAGAAAGCTTACTTTAATTGTATTTTGTTATGATCATCCATAGCGGATAATGTAGTGTCTTATCTTATTAATCTAATTGAGATTAGAATGGTTAAATCTTAAAAACTATTTTTTTTTATTTTATACATAAGAATATAAGGTACATTTAGGGGTTAAAGTATGAAATTTCCGATTTATACTGAACAGTTTAAACTAATTTTTCTAAGATGTAAAATATTTATTTGATCGGAAGTTCATTTATGCCTTTGCGATAGAACTCTGGGGATGTACTGTGTGTAAAATCATTTTGTACTGGCTCTTAAGAAGAATTTTTTTATAAAAATATCCAAATCACGAAAAAAAATGGCAGTATTTGAAGCTAGGTCTGGCGAGTACGGAGTACGCCGTATGGTTTCTAACTGTATCTCCTGTAGAGTTACAATGGTTTCTCGTGCAGTGTGAGGTCTTGCGTTATCATGAAGCAATAATGGTGAACATCGATTTACAAGTTGGGGCTATTTTACTGCCAGTTTCGCCATCATTGTTCGAAGTTTGCTATTCTTGCTTGACCAGAGCTGAAAAATCTATAGTGAATAACACCTTGAAGAGACCACCAGACAGTTACCAGAACTTTTTCGGTCGGGATTCGTATTAAAAAATTGCTCGGATTTTCGAAGTACCTATCTTTTGCAAACAAACAATTCAAGTTCATAAATCGAATGTTGCATATTTTTTAAAAATAAGCCTCATAGGTATCATGTGAAAAGAGTTTCACTCGAAAATCTCACACCACATAGGTTTAAAGTCAATTCAAAGTATCTATTACTACACAACGGCAATTTCATACTTTAACCCTTACAATTAAGTAAGTTAAGATAGGGGAATTAGATACAATTCGTCTCATTTCAAAACCAAAAGCTTGCCAAGTGTAAGGTGAAGTATCGGTCCATGTTTCGAATTTCGACGTTCACTTGTTCTACACAACGACGAACAATTTTATTTAGTCATCGTATCGCCCTCCACTACGGATGAGATCAAAATGTTGTACCCAGCTGCATACAATCCTGACTGGCTCTATGAAATATGACCGGATTATTCTGGAAGCCCGTAGTGTTAACCTTCCTATGGTTAGTTCCGCTTTAGTTACGTTATTGTTTCCTAATCTTCGGAGGACACACCGGGCGGTGATCTCTGCGGTTGGCGGGAAATTCTGGGATTAAAATAATAATGTGCTGTTGGGATAAGTTATGCACGATCGACGTCACGACTACTCACTCAGTAGTACCGGTGAACTTAAAACCGGAGCGGCTCTTAAGACTGTTCTTACGTGGAGCATGCTGTCTCGCTCGCACAATGTTTTTCTTGTGATTGTAATAAAATGAGTATCATCATCATCATCAGCCCTTTGACGCCCGCTGCAGGACATAGGCCTGGTTATGAAAACCATGAGGGGTTTTGCCATAATCGCTACGCTTGTCAAGCGGGTTGGCGATCGCAGTATGCGGTTGGAATCTCAGGAAGACGCTGCTGCCCGTCTCCTGGTAATTTAGCCATCCATCCATCAAACCCTCAGACCGGCCTCGATTCTGTTAGTGCATTATAGTATAATGACAGGTACACTGTCGGGTCACGTGACGTGTTTTTTCGTACCATTGACGCCTAGAAGGTTTGATGGGTGTGCCCGCGTAGACTTAAAGCAGCCATGAAATGAAAACCGCCATGTTCATGCAGTTGTCATGTTACTACAATGCATTAACAGAATCTAGGCCCAGATAAATCAAAAGTTTACTCATTTTATTACAATCACAAAAAATGTAAGATTGTGCGGGCGAGACAGCCACAGACAGAATATAAAACTTGTTGGACGTGTGGAAGCACTAAGTTCTTACTTAGGTAACCAAGTAATCCCTGGGTTTCGATCAAGCACAAAAAATACCTCATATAAAATAGATGTAGGAGAGATGACTATTTCCGATATCACGAACTGACAATCTAATTTCAACTGAATTAATAACGGTATAATTTGTCGATAAAGGTATAGTTTGTCGTCACTTTATCTAAGTTCCGTTTAACTATCTAACTTTATCTAAGTTAAGATCGATTGCCAAATCGATTTGTGATGTAATTAGTACCAGTTATGATTCATTTATCCCCTAATTGTCAAACGCATTTCCAATCATTTTAAGCTACTTATCCCAGTGTAGGTATACCAACGCATTTTCAAAAATAATTCAAAAAACATACATTACATTTTTACTAAACAAAAAAAAAACAATTCACCGGACCGCATAACAAAATTCACTCACAAAAACGGCCCCCGTCCTCTCGATTAGTCTGTACCAATGAAATGAGCGAAAGATGTGCTGTAAAATAAATCTCTCTGTGATCGGTTCATTCTGTATGCCATGCGTTACAACGTGAACTTTGATTAGGCGGTAGTAAATGACAGCGTAAGTTATGATTGGTTTTATACAAAATTGTCAAACCATTGACTTCATAATATTAGGGGTTAAAGTATGAAATTGCCTTTCAATTGTTTTTGTTATTCAATTTAGACAAGAAAGATGGATACTGCGAAAATTCGAGTGTTTGAGCGATATTCAAATGTTTCACATTCAAAAAAAAAAACATCATAGAAACCATTTGAAAAAAGTTTCATTCGAAAACCTCAAACCATGAAGATTCTATGTCAATTCAAAGAACCTATTGCAATAAAACGGCAATTTCATACTTTAACCCCTATTATATACCCGTCAAAATATTTAGGTACCTCGCAAGATGGCGGTCTGACGGCGGCAGGTGCATAGATATTTTGCCCCGCCTCCCCAAATTGGGTAATTTTTTAGCGTTAGTTACACATCTATGTTTTTAACTATTACTGGTTGGTGCTCAATTAATATGTAATCTAGTGTGGCTTGGTAATTTAACAAACATGCAATACTAACGCACCCTCTTTAATGAAATACCCGAACAACTCTCGGCGCATAGAAATAAAACTACACGCGTTTACAAAGTGGACTTTAATTGTTCACATGTGTGTGTACGTTGTAAATACGCTTTTATGGTCTGCGCTAAGGGACGGCCGCGTTGACTTTTAATTAAAAGCTTCCATACTCGAGATAATAGAGGGCATTTTTCACTGGCATCTACCCTGACTAGACAAAGCCTAGGCCTTGCTGCTGGGAATTCAGTAAATTCGAACCGGGGTCCATTCTAGAACTGACATTTTGGTAGAGATTTGGAATCAATGCTTTGACAAACGTGTATTGCCTTGGATTGTACGAAACACAAACGGCATGGTGGAATATACTCTTAGATGACGCAGGTTTCGGGCCAAACGGAGTAGGTACATAGAGCCGGTTGTACAATCTCCCGATAAGAAGGTCACTCAGTAACCGACAAAGCAATTTTTTAAAACAGGGTCTTATGAGAAATAAAATTAAAATATCATTAACTTCATTTCGGATTCACTTACTTGGTTTTTTTTTTGGTGAATCAGAGCGAAACCTGGTCGGACTACAATTCTTTATTTTGTTGTTGTCTTCAGGGTATATAAAAGGTGTTCTACTACAAGAACAATTTTATGTCTTCCAATCTGAAACCGGCCTCTGAGGGGCGGATCATTGCGGTAAAACGACAGTGATTGTGCGTGCATTATCGTCGGGTACCGTGGCAAGTTTTTTCTATCCACTAAGAATGTTTCATGCATTTGCGCGAGAAGACTTTAAACGCCAATGACAATAAATTGATCCGTTAAAAACATATAAATCTGAAAAAAAAAGTTTATAGAACAAAATTTATTGCAAAACCGGAACAAACTATAATTTCAGATATGGTAACTTTGTATTAGAATTGTTTTAGTCTGTATTATTGCGCCGACACGGACCCGTCTCGGTGTGATGTAGATACGGACCTATACCGATTATTTTGCCAGTGAAAATGTAAGCCACTTTTTCTACGACCCTTCTCGAACCATCCGCATCATTGGTATTCAACATGTCCCGGCGTCTTCTTTCAGCCCCTTGTAAATACATTTGAAACGTGCGCGTATACAACTCAACTCTGAGTGAATGACTATGAAATTGTTAGGTACTAGGTTTGTGGTTTAAAATGAACAGAACATTACAATAACTTTTTGGCGCTTTTTTTGAGTAACTTCAGTTACCTTAATTCAATTCAATTTGAATATTTTTAATCATTATAAGAACCAAATATTTACTTAATGAACGTGTTGAGACGTGTTTTAATGAAAAAGTTGTTAGTTTCACAATTAATAGAGTATGCGGAGAAGCTTATAAAGAAACTCCACATTTATTCTTCTCAAAAAAGTTTTTTACTTAATTATCAGAGTTTAAACTGAACATTATTACCCATGATATGTTGAACACTAAACACAATCGTCCTCTAAATACCCATTAACATTAATTTACTATTTATTTCCAATCATGAGGATGTATTAACAAAGGGCAAGATAAAAAGTACCCGAAACCGGCGTGCGTGCATGCAACGACTAATGAATGTTGAGGAAGCGAAAGTGTTATGTCAGGATTGTAGCAAGTGGCAGTCCCTGGTCTCTGCCTACCCCTCTGGGATACAGGCGTGAGTTTATGTTATGTTATGTTATATTTGTCTTCTAAATAATCATTTATGTCATAGTAAGCTTTTCTGTTTTAAACCGCGACTGAGGTAACTCCAATATATCTTCAGGAATCTTGTAGTAGAACCTTATACAGTTCCCTATAAAGGATGAACTTTGCAAGTCCTAATCGTGGAAATGACTATTTATGTTTATTTCTAGTATTAACATTATGATGGCTACCAACATTTTCAAAGTCTTATTTCGAATCTTAATAGAGAATACTATGGATACGTATTAAAAAAAACTGGACAAGTGTGAGTTAGACTCGCGCACCGAGGGTTTCGTACAAATTTGTAGGTAATTGCATATTATTAATAGTTCAGGAATCAAGTCTCGCAGTTTTTTCCGAGCTTTTACCCAACTTCAAAGCCTATATTTTTTTATTTAATTACAAATGTATGGTTTTCAGATTTTTCCGGTGTTTGTAGTATAAGAAAATATTACTTACCAAATTTTGTAGTTTTGGGTCAACGGAAAGTATCCTATAAATTTTGATTACCTTGAGTGTCGAAATATACATTTTTTTTGCGGCATAAATGCCCGTATCTTTTTTTTACGTTAATTTAGAAGTTGAATCTTTTCACAGCTTCAAGGAACTTGAGTATAAGGTTCTAATTTCAACTCAATACTTCTACTGATTCCCGATATAAAAGGTGTTGACAGACAGTTCTGTTTTTATATTTGGGGTACGGAACCCTAAAAATTACGCACACTCTTGCTCGCACATACAAATTATTTTATGCCGGAAGTAAAAGCGAATTCGTAGAACTTAAAAAAAAGCTATGTACATTCCACCTTGAGTCGAAGTTTATGAACAAAAAAATATATTTATCAATCGGAGTAACCAATATGACAGATTTTCTTGAAGGTCAGTCAGTTCCCGTTTGTTGAGCAGTAGAATAGAAAACACAAAAAATAACTTGAGTTTTCATTCAACTACATTTGGTTCATGTTCAAAACTACTAAAAAACAAATCATGGTGGGCGTAGTTCCTTTAATCACATCTTTTTTAAATTCCTTAAAAAAAATTCTTCATCTCAAATACGAAGAAGTTTAACAGTACTATAACTGAAAGGGAAACTGGCATAAGACATACAAAATTACCTACAAGTATATGATTAGAGCAATTTGATGAGGGTGCCAACTAAATTGTACAACAGTAAAACCCCAAATATTTCCATTCTACTTTAGAAAGTGCAATACTTCTTTAATATTTGTTCTATTAGATCCCTTAGTTAAATAATTCAGTAGGTACTCAAGGAAACGCGACGGGCCATTTACTCCAAAATTTTCCGCAAAAGAAGCGCAAATTAAATTTAGAATTTATTGCTTCCTTCACTTCGATGTTGGCTACCTCTCAGGCGTGCATTTGTTTTCGTCACTTTCTTAAAGAATTTTCGCACCCTTTCTTACATCTAATCGAAATAAAGGCTTTTCTTAACCTAAATGTTTAATTCAAGTTTTGATGACCAGTTAAATTAAAACCTCTACATAGCCACGATGTTCTAAGAATACCTCCGCAATGACGTGACATAGTTTGCAAACAAACACGTTAAGAGGCGTAAGCGAATATATGGCGAATTTTTTTTTTTTTATTCAAATAAATAAGACCTTAATATAATACATAAGAAACAAGCTTTTGTTTAATCTATTTTGATGGTGAGTTAACTGCGTATTGAGTATTTAAAAAATTATCCTGTACATTTTACACGCGTGACGCTGTACATTACGTGCCCACTGTATAATAATTAACATTTACATTTGCGTGTTATACAGCAGCTGCATCAAATTAAACCAGTAATTTAGACTCCGACAGGCAATTTGCTTTGTCAGTTTAAAATCTCATCTTGTGCCGGCAATTACCTTTAGTTTAAGGTGAAACAGTGCAATCTACAGTCTGAAGTGGCAAAGAAACGTGCAAGGTAGAAGATTCTATACAATTCAATTAAAGGGAAGCGCTTAGTAGAGTTCAAGTTTTACCGGCAAGCCAACGAAGTTGTGCGAGAGTTTCGTATGTTCCTATACAATACGCCCCTTAACCGTCCGCAAATAAAGGATTTTTCGAACAAGGGCATCTCATTATCTGTACAGAGTTTCCTCTTAAAATACGCAAATCAAAAAACATCCTTTTAAGCATATATGGATGTATATTCCTACACGAAACTACCACCGTCGTCACCAATGACCAAAACACATGGAATGATTGGCGATGAAATGGAAATAGCTAGACATCATCACTGGCGCCATATAGTGGGTATTTTAGGAAGAGCCTCACGCCCGAGTTTATCAAAGAGATTGTAGCCAGAACAAGTTGGCCGGCACCCGTGCTTGTTTGCCGAAATCATCATTTGGCTAACGTGATACTCGCCAGCGGCTAATCTGGACACGACGGATCGGACCGGAAAGTCTTAAGACCAAATTGGAGAGTGTTATGCTACAGTAAGAGGACTTGATAGGATTATTGACAAAAGTACATCTGAATTTCTGAACATAAAATAGAGAATAATTTCAGTTGCACCATTGATGAGTGCTTAATTACCGCGGGTGACTGAAAATTCATGCTTGATTCTGCTGACGCTACCCACCCCAAAAGACAGCTCTGGATTAGTTGCATGCGACTAGTTTACATTGCTTTACATTGGTTAAGCTGTTTATATCGAGTTTTAGCGAGTTTAAAATTACGATTTTTAACCTGCCATCCTGACGTCAGGATAGGTAGCGTCAGCAAAATCACGCATTAATGTTTAACAACCCGCGATAATAACGTATTCCCTTTGATGGTGTTAGTTAACTATTAAGTAAACTTTAGCAATGTAACCTGGGGGCAAAAAAAGTTATATTAAATATAGTTGTGTACAAATACCAAATTAGTCCCCCCCTTTGTGCATTGTTTTGTTCCATCATCATCATCATCATCATCATCATCGACATCAGCCTATGCTTGTCCACTGCTGCATATAGGCCTCTCCTAATGCACGCCACGGAGCACGGTCCTCGGCTACTCTCATCCAGCTCTTGCCAGCCGCCCTGCGAAGATCATCGCTCCACCGAGTTTGAGGACGTCCCACACTACGTTTACCGATCTGCGGTCCGTTGCCACGTTGTTTTGTTTATCAAAAATCAAATAATTAGATTAAAACTTTTTATTGCACACCATACATAGTGCCCCCCACATAGCCCACCATAGTGTTTTGTGTGCCCCTTAAGCAGGCACACAAAACACTATCGTCATCACCATTATCAGTCCACCGCCGCCCACTGCTGGGTATAGGCATTTTCTCCCAAATGGCATCTCTCTCGAGCCCTTGCCATCGGCATTCATGGACCCCCACCGACTCAACGACATTGACCGACCATCGGGACACTGGCCACTGACCGTCGTCCCTGTTCTCGGCTGCCACTCTGTGATTTCCCTAGTCCACCTGCCATCTTATCGCCACGCCAGATGACATAACACAAAATTAAGCTCGAAACTCTTTAGGTCAAGCTTACGTAATAATCAAGTATTACGTAAGCACTACAGGGGGGCGGGGGGTCTTTGCTTTGCCTATTTTGATGACGTGGGGGGTGCGGGCTCTGGATGGTGATTACATCAGTAGTAGCTGTTTATTTTTTTACTTCTCGGATTTTCTACAAATTTGCGAGGTGTCGCTTCAATTAGACAAATCCAGGTATTACCAAAAGTTATTTACATAATTGTAATAAATCTGCATACGTAATACTTGAACGACCCCTTACCTACCGTTTTAAGCTTCGTGGTAGTCTGAATCCTCAATTCACTTTCGCGTCGACCATTTCTCAAGTATACAATGAAAAAACTAGATAAATCCTTTAGCTTACAGTCAACAAGACATCATCCTTTACATGCATGCACTCGCCAAATGTATTCGGCAAAACTTAAATATGTGAGCCTTTTAATGTATTTTGTTTCTGGCGTGTACAATAAAGTGTTCTTATCTAATCTACTCAGTTACGTTACAGGTGACTTGGCGTCAATGTAAAGATTGATGCGCTGTTGATTCACGACTATAGACGGTGTCACATGGAAAGATAACTGTAACGATACTACCTACATCGAGTTTAATACGTTTATTGCGACCTCTTTTTAATCTTTATTGGACACGAAACATTGAACAGGATATTAAATAAAAAATAACATAAGCAGAGGCGAGCTTTCTAAGTAAGCTACATAAACTGTAAAAATCCTTAATAATAATCCTACTTTTAGCAAAAATTAAACTACGTAAATGAAGTACCTAAAATCCTATTTAGAGGCTAAAAATTCCACCCATGCCGGGACTTGAACCCGCGACCTCTGGCTAACCTTGCCAGCGCTCTCCCAACTGAGCTAATGGGTAAGTGCCGGCATCGGCGAAATTTCGAGCCTCTTTACAAACTTCTCTGTATTACGTACAGGCAGCGACATCTGCCCGAAGTGATTTACAACACTTGCAGCCTCGAGCAACCCACTTTGCAGTTAGGTTTTTACGTCAGAATGATATCGCTATACCTACATGATTTTTTTTTTTTGTGCACTAACCCGTGCTGAGGACAATTTTAAAAACCTATTTAGAGGCTAAGAATTCCACCCATGCCACAAATTAAATTAAAAACTTAGTAAATACTACATCTCGAGTGGAGACCACAAACTGGGAAACGCAGTGTGGGACGCCCACCAGCTCTCCGGACCGACGGTCTAAGGCAGATTGCTGACAGCGGCTCAACCTTCCTTCGGAAACCGTCCATTGTTTCCGAATGTTTTAGATCCTCGATCCACCAAATACAGATCATCCAGGGAGCATCCCACGTATTCCTGACACGAGAACCCTTTTAGTCCAGTCCATGCAACACAAAGCAGACTTCTAAACAAATATTATTGTAAAACAAAAAAAATGCTTCTAAAAATTATTAAATAAGGCCTACTTGAATTACATCAATATGGCGAAAGGCGGAACCAAATTAACTTACCTGCAAGAAATCTAATGAGAGGTCCCACCTGATAAGGTTAAACACTCTACTGAGACTTTTTAGCAGTCGGTTTTATATTTTGTTTTTTTTACTAACAATATAACAGCTGATATTCGCTTTCTTGTTTTTTCGAGACTTTATATAGCCAGTGACACCTGGTTTATCAACACCTCTCCAAAACAATCCTACCATACTAACCTTAAATACATACTTACACAAATACTTACCCGCGAAAAACGCAATCACTCTTTGTTTTCGCATGCGGAGAAAAATACACTCAAACATTGTGTCCATTGGGTTAAAGACATGTCGTGACAAATTAAAGAAATAATAACACACAAGTTGTAAATATGACACATAACTCGCCAGATAGCGACAGCAGGTGGTAATTCGCACTACATCACATTGGGAGATAGCCATCGCGACCGTCATCCAATTGTCATTAACGAATCGTGTTAATCAAGCGTAGCACGCGATCTATCTGCCTCCACTCGTTTGTTTACTAAAGAACGTGTGAAACATTGTTTGTCCATGGAACTTCACAGATGATCGATTTAAAGTGAAATGCTTAGCATGGCTCTCTTCATGGCTCTCTGACCAACTTGGAGGATCCTTGACAGTTTGCTGTTTAGGTTTTGCGGAATTTTTGAATATGTCGTCCAGTTTCCTAAAGGTCCTAATTGAATCTGAATGGACGATATTGGCAAGGGGCTGAGGGCGTTGGCGTGACAGGGAGGAGGGATTTGCTCACTCTATTCATGTGCTGGCCAGATAGATTATATCAGTGTGAGTTAAATTAATAATACAGAGTTATTAAAACACATATAGTCGAGAGAACTCTGAAAACCTAAACAAAAAGGATTCAAAGGTAAAGCACAAAATTTAGTGAGGATCACATTACAATTATCAATTAATCTATTGATAAGCAACTCTAGTCTAGGCCACATAAGTGGATATACTTGGTAAGCACTAGTTGGTAATAATGGCATTATTGCTAAACGGAAGCTTCCAACTAGATTAGATTAGGAATGCTGCGTTGCATTGAGCTAAGATTTCCTAAACAAGAAACTTAATGTACCTACATTATATCGCGATATTGGTCGAAAACGAAAAAAGTTACTAATGAAAGAGGTTTGTCAGGAGCAATGAGCCGCCCATTGTATTTTTTCATTGTAACTTTCATATTTTATGTCTCGCTTCTCGTGTGCAATAAAGAATATTCTTATCTTATCTTACATCTAATCAATATTTCAGATCAAACCAATTATTAGACTTACTTAGAGGCCGACCTCACCTAAAAAAAAATCTATAGCCCAAGAGGCCAAGTCGATCGGCACTAGCTGGCCTGAATTGAAAGTTGCCGCGAACGATCGTCAGAAGTGGGAATCTGTGGTAGAGGCCCTATGCTCCCCTAGGAGTTAAAGGACCGAGGAAGAAAAAAATATACTTAGTAGGGTCTAGGGTAATCTATGTTTTAGTGCACTGTAGTGGGAGAAGGGCTACTCTCAGAGAAAATATGAAATATTCAATTTAATTTTCTATCATCACTTGGCGATTGGCAATTTCAGGCACTAAGGTAAAACACCTCAGACCCGTAGGCTTCCCCAAAACACATATTATCAGATAATTGTCGATCGGTAATACCTGTTCTGTATCCAAATAGCGACCCAAAATTTTATACCAATACAACATTATTCTCCGCAAAGCATGTTTTCAGTGCCGCTTAAAAGAACATAACTCACGAATCCTTATATTCATGTGTAAGGAAAGTAACAGAAGCAGTAAATGATGAACTTCTCGGTATAAATCCAAAGTTGCGGCGGCAGAGTTGCCAAATTCACTTACACAATAATATCTAAATGGCTTTTAGAAGCTCTGCCTCCCGAAAAACAGTTTATGATTTGTTTCCTCCTGTTCAGCTTCGGGACTTGGTGACTTTGTAAACTTTACTGTGACATCTAGCTACAGTTTTGTTGGAAGTAATTACGAAAACCAAAAAAGTGTGTTATGTTTTCAGGAAAGCGATGTCAGCGCATCGGTAGAACGCTTGCGTCTCATCCGACAGATACTAGGTTTGATTCCGGCATGTCCCAATGACTTTAGTTTTAACGTAACTATCTAGTAAGTTACGGCCATTTGTGAATTTGTTGTAGCAAGCAGTCGCATTATTTGTTTTTGTAATAAATAAAAAAAGTTGTTTCGTTTGAGCCTCAGAGACAGCAGCAATAGCAATTTCTATTTGCACACGTGCACAATGTGTGAAATCCATTACGACAGCCTTGTTCCAAAATCATTAACACCTTTCACTGTACACGCCTATGTATTTGTCTACTGTCCTACTGTTTGGACATTCCTAGTTTCCAAACAAACAATTTACAGTTAAAGATTTTGTTACATTATATCAGACAAATTATTTTTAACGTCTAGGTGTAGCATTACCCAAAGGCATCTGAAGTGTAACTGTATACTCGAGCAATCAACGAATCAGACGAAAACAACTCGGGGCATTCAAGATTCATTGGCACGATCGTCTTAAAAGCAATCTGATGGAGGAAATCAATAATGAACCCATAATGCTGGCTCCGCACTTTTGTAGCCAACAACGCTTGGACGTTGGCCCTAACTTAACCCACTTCAATTATTCAGACCTACGATCCTCTCTGGAAGATCAACTCGACAATAAGAGCAGGAAAATTGACCGAAAGTTAGTTTAAAAAAATGCTAAGAAATTCAAAGGACCATTGCATTTAATTGATTAGTTTATGTGTCGGTATCATTGACGTAAAATAAAAAAAATCACACAGATGTACATCATCATCATCAATTGCCTTTACATCTATTGCAGATGATTTATACAACATTTTTTAAGCATTTACGCTCGTGACTAAATAGTCCTATTCGAGAAAGGACTCCCCGTCCGCATACTCAGCATGTGTAGGCGGCAGGCTCCTGTTGGTCGGAGTTTAAGGCCAGCTGCAGAAACTAGGCTAGTACGTAGTGCGTCCCTCAGCGATGAGACGCCTCTACTCATCGCGATCTTCCGCTAGCTCCACCCACCGATCGCTCCAGGTGTACAGTGAACCAATTTCTCACGCAAATCCAGAGCGATTATATGCCTATGCACCGTGGCACCTCCACCTGAATGTCAGTTAAGGTTTTCTCCCACGAAATGTGGATACACCTCGAAGTATGGACCTCCATATACATCGAATTATGGAGCTCTTTAATAATATCACGTATCGCGGGCTGGATCAAGCAAAAATCGGCAAATGTCACCAACTAAACTTGTTCCCACCAAGCCAAAGAGGCTTTAGAGGTTGGAGCCAACGTTTGGCCTGCCGTCTCAGTTTACGAGCCTGGGCTTGCATTTGGCTGGAATCCCGCCATCATGCGCCGCACTAAAACAAATAACACCCCATTAATATTCAGCGAGTCAGCCAAAGGCGTGCGTTGTGTTGCGTGCTCGAGGAAAATATGCGCTGCCTTAGCGCTTGCCGTGATTGGTACAGAAGGCTCTTACTTAGAGCTTGCAGTTGCAGACGAAGCTTTCGCATATACAAAGCGCGAATTGTAAAGTTTGCACTGAACAAAAGGTGTTCACGTACATAAGCAACCTAGCACAGAGCGTTAAGAGACTGTCACCTGCCCTTGTATTAAGCTTACCAAATTCTGTCAACCCCCTAATGTTTGTAATAGCAATTACTTACTATGAAATTTGATAGCTAGACAATACGAATCGCCAAGGATTTGCTGCGCGTAGTTAGGCCTCTGACCCAAAGGCTTAACTAACGGTTTAACTCTAAACGCGTTAAATCTTGGGAAAGCGCTTGTGAAGATTTATGGGTTACTTTTGAAGTTAAGAGTGGAAAAACGATAAATAAATATGCTCTATGTGCTGTCTACCTACCTTCTCCTGTTACCAGAGTTACTTTGGAAACTTTTTTGGATAACTGTAATTCGGTTTTAGAACAGACAAATTTACTTAAGTGCATTGCAGGAGATTTTAACATTGGTTGCATGACATTCCTACCAAACACCTAACCGGTCTTTCTCAGAACTCTAGCAACAAAAGACATAACTTTTATAGAGCCGATTATGACGAGGTTAACAAAGCTCTACACAATGTAGACTGGGCGTCAATCCTCTCACATTGCAGCGACGTTCATCACATGGTTAATAATTTTCAGGAGATTATTAGAAGCGTTATAGAGACTTTAATACCTATCAAACCGAATAAAGACCAGCATTTTCCACAATGGTTTTCTCGGGAATTGATAAAACGGTTAAAGGAAAAAGAAAGAATAAGAATTAGATTTAAGAAGTATAAGAATCCTTTAGATGAGCTTGAATTAAAACTCTTGAAAAGGCGTTGTGAGAAATTAAAAGCGACTTGTTACAGCCTATACCTTGAAAACGTAGAATCAAGCATCAAGAAAAACCCTAAATTATTTTGGTCCTATATTAAGGCAAAAAAAAAACAGTGTTAGCAGGTATCCATCTACGATGTCATACAATAATCAGAGTTCGGATAGTGGTACTGACGTTTGCAACATGTTCGGTTCTTTCTTTTCATCTGTTCATTGTAATGGACTCTCGTCAGATGCAGCTGATAATTTTGCTCAGTACAATTCCTCCGACTCTATCTCGTTTATTGAGATTACCAAGGAGTCTCTACTGTTAAAGCTTAGGAGTCTTAACATAAAAATGGGTGCTGGTTCGGACGGTATTCCACCCATATTTATCAGGCAATGCGCCACAAGTCTTGTTAAGCCTCTATTGACCATTTATAATGCATCATTAAGCTCGGGCGTTTTTCCCGAGCAATGGAAGATTGCTAAGGTAGTCCCGATTTTCAAGAGTGATGACAACTCTACTGTAAATAACTATAGGCCTATATCAATTCTTTGTACTTTTGGAAAAATATTAGAATCCTTAATCTGCCTGGTCCTTCAAAATTATTTTCAAAAATACATCACTGTTCACCAACATGGGTTTGTTAGAGCAAGGTCCACCGGTAGTAACTTAGTCACCTACATTGATAACGTCATAAAAGCAGTCGATGAGGGCAAACAGGTCCACGTAATCTACACTGATTTCAGCAAAGCGTTTGATAGAGTACCTCATTCAATCCTAGGCTCTAAACTCTCCGCATATGGCATTACAGGCCCTCTATTCTGTTGGATGTTATCTTATCTAGACAAAAGGTCTTTCTATGTTGTGGTGAATGGATTTGAATCCACAAAGTTTCACATAGTATCGGGAGTTCCACAAGGCTCTCATTTGGGACCTGTATTATTTAATTTTTTCGTTAACGACATACCAAATCGTTTACGATACTCTACTCCTTTTTTGTATGCAGATGATTTAAAACTATTGAAAATAGTAGACACAGTTTCTGATGCAAAAGGTCTGCAAATTGATCTGGATCACATTGTGTCGTGGTGCAAACAAAATGTCATGGATCTCAATGTCAAAAAATGTTTCCACATTAACTTCACCAGAAAAATTAGCAATATAATCACATTCTCGTACAAAATTAATAACATTAATCTAGTTGAAGTGGATACTATTCGTGACCTGGGAATTTTACTGGACAAAAAACTCACTTTTGTCCCTCATATAGAGGCAATAGTCAATAAGGCATCCAGAATCCTGGGTTTCGTCCTTCGAAACGTCAAGGCCTTTCGTGACTGTAAAACCAAAATACTACTGTACAATTCTTTGGTTCGTAGCATTCTCGAGTACGTAGTAGTAGTCTGGCGACCTCATTACGCTACACATATTCTGAGAATCGAAATAATACAAAAACGATTCATGTGGCACATGGCGTTTGCCAAAGGTGAAGCTAAAAAACTGCGAAGCTACAAAGACAGACTCACTAGGTTTAAAATGATAAGTTTAGAAAAACGCAGAGATAGTCTAGATTTAATGTTTTTGTACAATGTTTTAAGAAATCATTTTGACTGACCACAACTTCTCAATAAATTTATGCTCAAAGTTCCTTGCACATACCACCGTAAAGTAATTCCTAATCCACTATCAGCTCCGTATCGAAGAACTGTGATGGGACGAAACTCACCGATTCCACGTCTGTGCAACCTCTACAATAAATTCAGTAGCACTTTAGACGTGCACTCTGATTCTCGACATTGTTACCGGAAAAAAATTACTGCACATCTTATGTCAAACAATCTGTAATTTTTGTTATAGTAACTCTATATTATTATTATTAAGACAAGAGATGATCAGCCAGTCTGTATACATTCGTTAAGCAAGTAAAGTAATACTAGCTATAAGTACTTGTTTATTTTCTATGCATGCGGTGTTTATCTGTAATTAGTTGTACATCTAGTTTAATACAATATCATTTCTCATTTAGCATGTCCTAAGGATGTCGCAACTATTGATCAATCAAATAAATGAATAAAAAATAATAAAAAAATAAAAAAAAAAGAAAGGTTAAGCATACTCACCCCCAGTTTCTCGTACACTAACACGCTGTTAATCTACTGTTAACAGCTGTCAGTTGACCAAAGTGCATACAAAAAAAACCACTGACAGCTGTTAACAGTAGATTAACAGCGTGTTAGTGTACGAGAAACCAGGGTTTAGACCACTACAGGAACATTTTTCTTTTGACCTAAATCGCCTAGAGATTTTGTCCTTGTTCTACGAGTATGTCCTGAACATAGTAAAACCTTTTTATACTTTTGGTCTTGCAATCAGCGCAAGTACTTTTGTGAATACTGCGATAAAACGTGTTTAAATCATGGTTCTGGTACACAAAGTAAAAGGCATTTACTGCCTACGTTATAAGTTCCAAAAGTTGAATCCAATTCATTATTATTGTTATTCATTAACACACAAGCAGCTTTAAGCTGATGCGTGTATATCACTTTCGTGCAATTCGGTTGATTGAGATTAACCGATTTAACTTAGATTAAATGACATTAACCACCAATCAACTGAGAAACAATAACAATAACTTCCACACAATACAATCACTTCACCTGGTCCCAAACTAGGATACCCTGTACTATGGTAACCAGGCAAGGACGTCACAAACATCAAAATACACCCAGACTAAGGCCATTTGTACAAATGTACGGCAGCCCCCAGTGGGAATCGAACCCTCAACCTCTGTTTTGGTAGCTAAGTGCCTTAACCAACGAGGCCATCCCCACAAGCTTCACGTGACATGAGACATGGATTCAAAATAACTTAAAAACATGATTTGATTGAGAATCTCATAAACTTGTAAAAAAAGGGCAACACAGTACTAAAAAATGACGAATAACGTTGCTGTAACCTTCTGTTGCAGCCTATTTTGTCACTGAAGCCCCCCGAATGCCCCCGATCTGGTGCTTAACGCAGCGGATGCCGAAACCGATTGGGCTTGAGATAAAACACATTTCAGGGGCTCAGTCCTAAGCAGAGAGATCGGCGGAATAATAGCTAATCTAAAAGGAGAGCACTTAAATCGGAGTTGCAGAAAACAATGATCCTCAAGTTCTGAAGGGGTTTCTACTCCTATCGTCTAGTATGAAAGACTATATTCAACAATATTCAAACAGAATATAGTCTTTCATACTAGACGTTTTGCAGTCTCAACGGACGTAAATTTATTACCTAAGAGGTTTTTTAAGGTGCCGTAGTAAAAAGGAACAAGCAAAAGTTTGAAAATGATTACCGGACTATCAATATATGGTGCTATGAACGCTGAAATACCTATAAAGTAAAAGTGTTATTCTGTCGTTTATGAACTCAGACATTTTTCCTCTTTAATTTTTGTGTATAAAATAGCCTAACGTTGACTATAACAACGAATTGTTTGACGCCGCATTTATTAAAATCGGATGAAGCAGCAGCAGAAGTAATTAAAAATATATCTGCTTACCACTTCGGGACTAGATGCGTGACGGTACGTTATGTTTTACGACAAAATTCAGCAAAACCTTCCATCTTGAGGGCAGCTTATCCCAGTCCGATGAGAGCCTGACATGATACAGTCCGCCTGTTAGAGGTCTGGATAACGCCGCGAGATTTATGGTGCCTTTATCAGTTACAGCTACGCACTCGTGTTACTTACTTACTTTATACGATGTAGTTTCATTTTATTTATTTATTTTAATTCTTTATTGCACTAATTACATTGTAAGTGTACAAGGGCGTGCTTAATGCAAGAAGCATTCTCTTCCAGCAAACCTTTGGTTTTGAAGAGACTGGCGACGGGTAGTGCACGAAGAGGATTAAATACAATAATAAACATTCGCTCGCTGCTCGTGAAAACTCGTCTCGTCAGTAGGTATTTTACAAAAAACTTTATTATTTGTTTTTATTGTAACTTCCAAATATTAGAAGTGACGCCTTTTTTACTTAGCCTCTATTATGCCTAACTGCTGGGCAAATGCCTCCCCTCCTGTTTTCCACCACTCCCTGTCTTTAGCTACCTCGCTCAATCCTGGCTCTTGCGAGGATAGTGTATAAGGTCTCACCATCTTTGCTTAGAGAAGAATATGTAATATATAAAAATCTACTAATATATAAAAATATACCTACTAAATCAGATCGAATCAGAAATGATGAGATCCGTAGACGAAAGAAAGTCGTCAACATAGCCCAGCGGATTAGTAAGTTGAAGTGGCAGTGGGCGGGGCACATAGCACGCAGAACTGATGGCCGATGGGGCCGAAAAGTTCTCGAATGGAGACCACATATCGGCAAGCGCAGGGTAGGACGACCAGCCACAAGATGGACAGATGACCTCATCCAAGTGGCAGGAAGGCGCTGGATGCAGGCCGCTTCCAACCGGTCTTTTTGGAAATCCATGGAGGTGGCCTATGTCCAGCAGTGGACTTCTTGTGGTGTATGATGATGATGATACTTGTGGCTGAATGAAGTTACGAAAAAAGACTACCTATAAATCTAATCAAAAATATAAAAATCCCGTGACACAGTGTTTGTTATCGAACTCCCCCAAAACGGCATCACTGATTCTTATGATTTTTTTTATGTCTAGTTCTACCAACTAGACATAAAAAAATTCATAAGAATCAGTCTGAGAATAATATGGCAAAACAACGTTTGCCCGGTCAGCTAGTAATAATAATATACAATATCTTGGGCAATAGGCGCTATAGGCACCTACTGCACTAAATTCTAGCGATTTCCGGGTTGATCCTATTATAAATATTGCTTTTCATAATATAGCAAGCCTCCGACGTGAAAGGATTTCTCTCTAAATGGCATATTGATGTCTCAAAACGGAATTACAAATGACAGGCTAACAATCCTATTTTGATGTTTTGCATCGTTTTGCTACTCAACTACTTCAACTGCTACAACGCAGGTGCGCACGCCCAGTCTAACCGAACCCGTGCCCATCCAACGGGGAGTGCGACAAGGCGATACCTTTTCGCCCAAACTATTTACAAATGTCCTCGAAGGTGTAGTAAAGACAATGGAGAACTTGCACTAAAAAATGTTTTACAGTTTTACACAAAAGAAAGCTGTCCAAAAGTTGGACCAATCGGATCACGCAACTATGCCCACTCCGTTCGGACACCTAAAGAATGACTAGAAGCGCGATACATGTTTAGCCTAGGTAGGATGGATTTAGTATAGAATAGAGTACTGACCTCAATTCTGTTATTTAGTTATAGTAAAAAAATTAAAAAATATATATTTAACACTAGTAAATTGTGGTTACCATCTAAGTAGGAAACAAGTTACATAAGTAGCTCATGGTGATTCGTTTGGTGCGTTTACAGTTAAATTAAGATGAATTAATCAGCTACACTAGGCACAGTCTGCATCGTAGGGGAGTTATATAGTACAATGTTAATTGCATGAATGCATCGATTTCCTTTTAATTATCACATCAATTCTACGGGTGTGCAGCGTAGACTTGTATCGGCAATGAAATGAAATCAATCCTAGGCGTCACGAATCACGTAATCCAACGGTGAATCTGTGCACTAACCGAACGGAGAACCGAGGGCCTGATGCTATGAAATCAATATTCATGTAGAGATCTCCTCACTAAAACTGGGCGCCTCTGCTTTCTCGGTAAACAATCGTGCCTCGCCTCGCACGCAGATCCACGGTTTTCCGAGGACGTGACAGGCTTGATCCGACCTCTAGCCAGCTTGATCCGACCTCTAGCTCATCTTTATCGAATTTCTAATTTTCCCATTCACTTTCCTTTTCCTACATGAACGTAAATGTAGTGATATTGATACAACGCCAATCCTGCAAACCGACTCTTCTTTGATAACTAATCCACTTCCAAGCAAATCTTTAAAATTATCTAATTGTTTTATATTCCATATACTTATGCCGACTTGCACCACTTTCGTAAAAGTAGCTAAAACAGCATTTAACTTCAATTCATCATACAAAAGTCGATTTAAGTGGCAACATAAGCGACATTTAAGAAGTGGTGGAAGTCGACCTAAACCTTGAAAATGTTCGCGGTCGATTTGATTTAAAAACGAATTTAACTTTCCTTATTAAAAGTGTTTTAATTATCAATACTGAGGAAACTACTTTCAAGTATTGAGTTTTTTCAATTTATGCATTTCGAAAAAGCATACATCACATACCACTAAGTACAAAGACAATTCCAAAAGTTGTATACAAATTAATTGCGTATGTTTAAAGTCTCGTCGAAGAGCTTTACAAGTAATTTAGCGTATGTAGATGTAAAAATTTAGTTTTATATTTCTGATGACTAGGCATTTTATTCCCTTTAAGGTGTGTGGCAAATAGGAAGAACGCGGGACGAAGGCGCGTAAAAGACGCGACGCTTTGTTATAGAGTTCGCTTCCTCGCCCCATTTTATCTGTGAGGACTATGTCCCATCGCTTCGGCACATTTTGTATGAAAGTGAATTGAAAGGACGCTGCGTCTTTTTCGCGCCCTCGTCCCACGTCCTTCCTATGTACCCTACGCCTGAGCCTCGACTTGATTAAGCAACCATGTTTAATTAGCGTAGTGTAATTAGGTAGCGTATCAACTGACAGATTAAGGGACATAGTTCATGCACGTAAAATTATAAAACGTTCGTCATTTTATTTGAAAGCCGAGGCATTTTCAAATTAAATTTAAGGATTCCTTTCATCTCGCAATGTGCCACTTTTGGAATGCCTTTAAAATATCCAATTTCTTGCCGTTCATTCTGTTATGGCCTATTTAATTTGATCTGTAGTAAAGTGGTGGGTGGAACGGTCGAACCATTATAAGCTTATAACGGGCTTTGTCCTAAAAAAATTGAGATCTGTTTTGATTTTTTTTCGAGAAAAAATGTAATTTTGAGAGCCTGTTCTAAATAATTTGATTTGGGCAGCTTTAGTTAATTTTTAAAGCAAAATAAAGAAGCAGTGTGTACGAAACTGGAAGTACATCATGCCCGGAAGTACGTCATCAACTGATATCCTACGAGCTGTCAGTTGACACTTTAAACAAAACTAAAACTACTCCTAATCTGTGCTAACGTGAAATAACAATTTTTTGCAGCTATTTTTTGCAACCGGAGTTTCGAAAAGCAGCGTGTTAAAATTTTTGAAGGAAAACGACGAGCTCTCAAATCAGTCATCTAAAGATCAACAATCCAAAGAAGTGCCCGGAAAAAAATATCGTTTAAAAATGGATGATTTTGATTATTGCGTGATACGACCAATAATATATAACTTTCATGAAAGATTTAAAGAGCTTCCTTCGTTGCGATCACTTCTGCATAATAAATTTCTTAGGTCTACCGATTAGTAATGTCATCTTGGCAGGTGCTATACATTGCGTTTATGATACTTCAAATTGAATGCTACCTAAAAGAAATCGCGGTAATGTATTTCGTGTCATTTCATTGGCGATGATATCCGAGAAAAGCCGAATCATTAACTGATTTTAATCGTATTGTACCTATTCTTTGTTTCGTGTTCAATGTTCATTTTCAAGTCCAACGAGAAACTTTTATGAGATATCTATGTAACTAAGTACATAGTGAGCGAGCGGTTGTTTGCACCGCTAATTATCAATGTAAGGCAATACGATTCAGATATGGAAATTTGTGCCGATTGTACGTTGTAAATTACTTTTGCATTTGCATAACTTTAATATTGCAGCCCAGTGAAAGATAGGCGTGTAATTTATAATTGTGTTCTGCTGTGTTTTGTTCACTATATTAATATTATGGTTCGATTAGTAACCAATAACAACATAGTCACTTGGACAGCAGCACAATATTATATTTTGACGATTAGAAAGACGCAAGAAAATGACACTATTATCTTAGCTGCACTATTATCTTATTATTTTATTGAATTGAAGTTGAAAAATATTTATTCGAACACCACTACCTACCAGTAATTTTTAATATCATCTCTTGCATGATTAATTCAGATTTGCGGCTAAGTACTGGAATGACATTCCCCCTCTTATCCACTCTGCAAACAGTAAATATGCTTTTAAACGAAAGTCTGAAAGCTACTTGCTGGTGATGCAGAAATCACAATCCTAATTCCAGTCCAGCGCTTATTTGTTATGCGTTTTCTTTTTCTTTTACCGAGTTACCTACCGAGTTCCTACAGAGATCAATTGAGAAAAATATGATTTGTGAACTTATTTTAATCTATGTAGGTATCTAAACTTTTTGTGAACCTTTTAATTTATGTAATGTTTCGTTTGTTATTTTTTATGTTTTGCTCCGAAAAGTCCGTGTTTTGTTGGGTCGTGCTGAATACATGCTCTTGGTGAAAATCTGTGTTTTTGGTACTGCGCTACGTGCGTACCAACAATAATATGCTAAGCTGGAGACCTATTTGTTGCCACGGGGAATTTGTTACACTTGTGGCGGTAAATAAATATTATTTCTTCTTGTTCATGAATCATCGCGAGATGATTGCGTAATATTACAAGTTTGTGATTTTATACGGGTGTTGGCGTAACAAGGAAAAGGCCTATGCCTAACAATAGGCCACAAAATAGGTATATGACCTATTTTGTAAGCAGAAGAATAGAAGTAGATTGCAGATAGAAGAACAGGAAGCCAGCGAGACATTTTGAAAATATCGATCATAAGTATAATATCAAGTAAAAAGTATATGATTCTAGTTTTAAAACGAAAAATGCCAGCCCCTCCTTATCGACTAGCAGACATTTCTGTCATCATAAGCCATCTACTTTTTACAAATGACACAAAGTGTTTATAAAAAGTCGTTTCCACTAAAACACTCTTAAGACGGAGTTAAC
The DNA here is from genome assembly GCA_963969515.1 of Yponomeuta evonymella. NCBI lineage: Eukaryota > Metazoa > Arthropoda > Insecta > Lepidoptera > Yponomeutidae > Yponomeuta > Yponomeuta evonymella. Next base: position 7,895,043 of record OZ018354.1, read on the forward strand.
GCCGGTTTATGGCAGGATTTCCTCTTATGAACCGGGTTTAACTCCGTCTTAAGAGTGTTTAAGTGGAATCGACTTTTTATGAAAAAGATCTTCGTTCTTTAGATTTAGCAGAATAGGTTTCCATACTTGCTGTGCCCTCGTCCCAGCCACATATTTATCGTTAATACAAAACGTACAATCGAACAAATAAAACGTGCACTGAGAACGTCGAGGTTGGCTTCCCAGACGCCCTTGACATATGCCGGCCATTCCACTGGAGGATCCATTCAGAAAATGCACTTACTTACTTGCATGTTTATTCAACGGGCTAATTTAGACTCTGTCTGAGTTAAAATAGAGTCCATTTGAAAAGCTTTGGAGCTCATAAGCCTCGGCCAAATGTTGGCTGGCACTTACACAGTGAAGTTTATAGAACCACCAGTTACCTTTGCTTTTGTACTATTTGTATTACAAGATAGGTCGCCCAGTCTGTGATTGTATCCGAGTCATCCAAAGCATTTATAAGGCAGTGCCTCTACGAAAATATCAAGCTTGATTTTAAATCTGTGTATTTGAGCTGTGCTGCGAAAAACATAGTAATATCGTGTTCATAGTCTGTTAATTAAACGTCATAAGTTAAAGAATTTATTGCATTAGATTTACATTTAGGCCTCAGTGTTGTCTCCCCTAGAAAGTCGTTTATCACTGAGTGACTCCACTGCATTTATTCTTCACGCCCACTACAATTGCCTTCACTGCGTCATTTGTATTAAAATTCTCTCACGACTTTATTTAAAACTATGCAAAGAGAACCTACGGCTGTCAGTCTTCCAATTAACTTCCAAGCCTTATCGATTTAAGACACCGTTTCTCGTCCATCAAACTTAAGTTTAACGAGTAAATAGCTCTTATATAAATTAAGAGTTCTAAGTTCACACAATGCCTTTCATAACTGACAGAAAATTTTAAGAAGTGACGCAATAAAGTTTGCAGCCAGAGTAGAAAACACTGCAGTTCGCTGCCTCGCCGTCCTTTGGAGGTTATTACACAAGCAACGTTTCTAATAAAGCTCGTTTTCATCAAAATTGCAGGCGTTCTTCGCCTCACGCGCGCGTAATTTCGCTTTCCTCGTGAGATGGGGAGATGGCCTCTCAATGCACTTGGCGACTCCACTCAAACGTCTTGCCATCGGGCAAAGTAAAACCCAGCAATTTGCATCGCGAAATTGCAGTAGCGTGAGGGGTCGTTACGTAATTTGTTGGGTACAACTGGGGGCGAAAGTCGCACCTAATCGCTGGGTGGTTTTGCGTACAACGTCCCCTAAACTCTCCAAACTCTCCGCCTTGACTCCAAAAATGGAAAGCCAAGCAGGTGATTAGATTAGGCTTAGGTTGATCCGAAATATTGTTACAACAATAAATTTCATTTAGAGACAATTTGTTTAGTTTCTCAGTGGTCAAAGTTTGGCGTATTATTATTGACAGTGACTGCTATACTCCTACAAATGAATTCATCCGCGACGATAGAACGTAACCACCTTTGTCTAATGAGGCAATCAAAACATGGTAATTTGGGTGGCAATTTGAAAAGGGGCAGCAAGAGGAATGACTAGAATCCGCGCAGCTACTGGAAAATATTCATATGAGACCACATCTTGCTTTTGGAGCAATCACAAACGATTTTGAAATAAAGGAACAGTGTGAAAGAAGGTGTCATTTTTCACATTTTATGATTTCATTCGATTCTACTGGTCATCATCATCATCACCCACTTGACGCCCACTGCAGGATACAGGCCTCCCTCATGGCTTTCTAACCACGAAGGGTTTGGCCATAATCGCTATGCTTGGCAGGCGGGTTGGCGATCGCTGTATGTGGTTGGAATCTCAGAAAGACGCTGCTGCCCGTCTCCTGGTAATTGATTTCCTTAGTCGCCTTCTACGGCATCCACGGAAGGAAATGGAGTGACGCTATTCTTAACCCGGCGCCACACGGTTACTTGTCTACTGGTGATAAGGATAAAAAATTAGGTTAGAGTACCTATTAGCAAAGTAAGAAACCAAAAAGATTCTCTCGTTAACAGAATCGATCGATTTCTTCAGTATTGATAAATATTCATAACGTAAACCACTACTTTACCACCACTACTAAAGCACTACTTTTTGTTGGCAAAAACGGTTAAAAACGGTTTTCAGGTTTTGCGTTATTCCAATGACACTTTGTATATTTTATGTTTTATTAGAATCGGCCATCCAACCTAGGACTTCCAATCTAGATTGTTACAATTAGATATGTGCTTCAATACTCGATTGTACATTGCGCCCTCTACCACCCTACTCAATAAATAAATATGGATTGGATCCCGCTTCGCCCCAGTTCAGTTGGCCCGTCTGATAAGATCCTGACCACACTAGTGAGCGATCGCTTTTGATCTGCAACAGGCAAGCGATTGAAACAAATATTAACGGTATTTACAAAGACACGATTCCCTTAAAACACTGCATAAACGCTGTATAAATATTCTGCGGTAAAATCTTTCACTTGTTTAGTCTCTACCATTTTAACGGTATTTACGGAGTATTTTAAGGCATGGCATGTTATATAGATAAGACCGTTAATATTCACGTTTACGGGCTACACTGTCCATCGTGAGCATACTTTGATTTGATTATTTTTGCGATGGGAAAAATGTTAGTCACAGTGTTGACTACACTAACCTATATCAAGGCGAATACTAATGCGGAAACTTGTTAATAGCTCTACTAGTGCGTCGCTGTGAAGCATATGCTGCGAAGCACGTGCATGTGCTCGTCGCTGGAAGTTCGCTGATTATCGCTGATAGCGCAGTCATACCAAGTTTATCTCATTTTGCTCTTCCTGACGCGACGCGTATCAATGCCTAGTGTAACCTCAGCCTGTTACTGCTACTGGATCGGCGGATTTACTAATCACACTAACGTTTAGTGGGCAAACATCGATTTAGATCGAAGCTGAACAGCTTTTCAAAGGACTCCAGTGGGTTTACAATCTCGTGGTGTATGCGTGCCACTGTCCTTTGTTACATCTCGGTGTTACATCAATATTGTCCCGGCTATTCAAAGAGTAATTATTTTGGATGTCTAGCTTAATGTTTCATCATCAATTACGTATTTACAGATTTGTGACCACACTAGATTAAATGGCGGTTCTTCGTTAGTAACTGTCATAATAAATTAAATTTGAATATGCTGCTGCCTCGTTCTGTACAATTGTCATCGTAATTTTTTAGTTTCTCTTTAAAAAAATATTTATAAAGAAAAAAATATTTATTTATCGCCATATAGAACTAACACAAAGCATAAGAAACCGAAAAAAAATAAGGCAGACACTTATTAGACAGAAAACAATAAGGGACAAAGGGGTGACAGAGGGGTGGGGCAGGGAGTAGGGGCCATGCGTGATCCATGCAGCGGTAAAACGTATTTGCTATAGATTAATTTATTCTGTTTTCTCTTTGAAAAGTCTTTATTTTATTTATTTTGAAGGGAAAGGATTAAGAAAGTAGGTCTTAAGTAGTAAAGCTAAGTATCCTACACCGATGCATAAAACCAGCTTATCCGTAATAAAGGAAAATACGTAGTAAACCAAAGTGGGCTTACGGATCGCATTGATTTGACGATTGTAATATAAACTGGCATCCATTTATTTTAACGTTTGTAGCTCTCTGTATACAACATTTACACAGTAACTACGAACTACGTAATTAATCGGTCTATTTCACTCGTTGCAATTTAAAGAACTTAATCATGCAGGTTTGCCAAAGGTCGTTCGAATGGCGGGGCGTGGTGGCCGGGTCGCCTACCTCCCGCTAAAAGAGCGGATATTGTTCCTGTGTTTGGCTGCAGCATTAATGTTTTTCCTACTTTTGTCCGACAGGTAACAAATTTTTTGGCATCCAAGTTTATTGATGGCAATCACGGAATACTTTCATGCAGGTAGCAACTGATGTGTTATGTCTAAGATAATTTGAGAAAAGATGGTCGAGGATTTTTTTTGTCGCTTTTTCTCTACAAATTCGAACCGAAGGTAGCGGCTTACATTGTACATTGACATTCAACAGAGTGTTAATTTGAAATTAACTTATGATTAAAGTTCACTACGACGAGTTTTCCGTTGGTACAGCTATCAAATATTCTCAAAGTGATTATAAACATGCCAAACATAAATTGGTTATGCACGGGTTCGAATAGCCGTTTCACCGTGTCGCCTATTTTTGACGCAGACAGTTAGTTGGTAAGCTGCGTCCACACGATGGACCGTCTTGTGTGCTATGATTATGACGTGATTCGTGTAACCTTTGATGGCACTCATGATGACGCTTTATATGGATACTGGGGCAGAGGTTTGTCGTCTAGATAATGTTGGAATGGCCCATATAGACTGCACGACATAATATAAGAATGTTCTTACATACATGATACCTATACTTAGTTGTCGTTTCTCAACTAAGTATATATTTATTATTAAATAAATATTTTGTTCGTTCGATTTTAATGTAGGTACTATTTGGATTTTATATTTTTTTTAACAAATATAATTGCAGCATTTAATTAATCAATAGTTGCAGTATGGTTTTTACATTTCTTAGAACTATTATTTTCTAACTATAATGAGAGTAAAATTGGTAAAGGAATTCACGGAAGAAAATGGATTGAGTAGAGTAAAGAACACTTTATTGCCCACAAAAAAGTAAAATACAAACTTACTTCCAAACGTACTTCTTATTCTGGATTTATTGAGGATAGTGGTCGTAGTAAGCCATGATAGCATTGATGATGACCATACCTACGATACCGATGAGTCGGCGGAAGGATGCGGATGGCAAGGGAACGTGAGAGATGGCATTCGGGGGAAAGGCATATACCCAGCATTGGGCAGCGGTAGGCTGATGATATAGATGATGACGGTCTTCTCAGGACAAACTATACCTTATTATGTTCTTTTTGTTGCACTAATCCGTGCAGAGGATAATTTTTAAAAAACCTATTTAGAGGCTAAAGATTTCACCCATGCCGAGACTTGAACCCGCGACCTCTGGCTAACGTCGCTGCCTGTACGTACAGAAAAGTTTGTAAAGAGGTTCGAAATTTCGCGAATGCCTGCACTTGCCCATTAGCTCAGTTGGGAGAGCGCTGGCACGGTTAGCCAAAGGTCGCGGGTTCAAGTCCCGGCATGGGTAGTATTTTAGCCTCTAAATAGATTTTTAAAAACTATACCTTGATAGGTTTAAAAATGGTTTCAAGCTTCAAATGGTTTCAAGCTAACACTAATCTATTTTATTACATCAAAAAGACCCCCCCTTGCGTGCCGGCGAAAGTCTCAACTGCATGTCATTTTGAATGATTGCCTGTGATTACGTTCGTAGTTTATTAGCGAGGGTTGACCGTAGTTGGGGCCACAGAGTGTTTGTCACATCACAGGACGACCTAGGAGGCATGATCAAAATTAGTTTATTACAAAAAACCACCGCTTTTAAAAAATAATAAGCATATAAAATCTGGGACACTTGAAACCCCTTAAATATTATACGACTCACTTTATTACTCGAGATGAAATAAGGATTTCAATAATACCACACATTTTTAAATCGGTTAGAGCATTTAGAAGTTATGTTGGAATAATGAAATAGTCAAACATGCATACATAAACCCCGAAAAATTTAACTCCTTTTTAGTCTAGGCATGTAATGAGTAGCTTAATGGTAAGGGGCTGAATATAAACAACCTTTACTCAACTTATATTATTTTCCAACTTAGTCTATTTACGGAAAGTTAACTAAATTATTTAAAAAAAAATTATGTTTTTCACGAAGCCACGATTAAATGGCTAAACGGATTTGGATAAAACTTGGCACATTGAGTAGAACCACCCATTGACGAATGTATATGGCAGTTTTATTGTATTTTTCCTTATACTTCCTTTCCTTTTCCTTTTCCTTACATTCAAAGATTCATGCATTGCGTCAGGCTGGTGTGAAGTGTCTGCGTTTGGTGTGAAGTAACAGCTTTGACTTACATATTTATAAACATTATAAATAAATATTTTTTATAACAAATAATTTTTTTGAGTTTTAATTTGTGTCAATCATTTACATAAAGAAGCCAAAATTCGCCAACCTCATACTTATTTGCTCTCCTTTCTGCTAATATAGAACAAGTGATTCACGGAAAGCCTATAAGTAAGCCTAAAGCAATTTTCATAAAAGTCTCCGCCACAAAAATAATCACAATATTTCTCAGAGTAAATTTTTCGAGAGTTGTGAGAAGTTCGTCAGCGACAGAGACGCTTTTTAGGATTTCGTACCTCAAAAGGAAAAAACGGAACCATTATAGGATCACTTTGTTGTCCGTCCGTCCGTCCGTCCGTCTGTCTATCTCTCAATACCCTTTATCTCGAGAACGCGTAGAGGTATCGAGTTGAAATTTAAACCATATACTCAAGTCTACAGTCCCTTGAAGCTGTGAAAAAAATTAATCTTGTAAGTCAATGTAAAAAAAAATACGGTCATTTATGCCGCAAAAAAGGTATATTTCGACACTCAAGGGAATCAAAATTTATAGGGTACTTTCCGTTGACCTATAACTACGAAATTTGGCATTAAATCATAAAAAATAGTCTTTGAATTTCGAGAAAAGCCTGAAAAGAACTGCGAGACTCTAATTCTTGAACTGTTTAAAATTATGTAAGTCTACAAGTTTGTACGGAACCCTTAGTGGGCGAGTCCGACTCGCACTTGGGTTTGAACCCACGAGCTCCCAACCGTGATGCCAGTATGAGGCCATGAGGAAACCTGAGTGCCTGAGGTGTTCACATACCTCAGCGCTTGAAATTGCCAATACGCGGTGGGTACGCGTGATAATTACGCCAGTACTCTCACTCTCTCTCTCTGAGAGAAGGCCTGTGCCCTGCAGTTGGACGTATATAGGCTACATAAAAAATTAGACAGGACCGTCTACATTTTTTGGACTTCTTTTACGCTTAGGCGAATTTATTTTTTATGATCCGATAGACGGTGTTCTGTCGTTTTAATAAAGTTAGCGGTTGTTTCGTGAAATCCCATATAAAATCCCTTTCAGGTGTTTCAAAATATTACCCCAATTTTATTTCCCCTAAAACCTTATTCGGACAATTATTTTGTTTATATTTTACGAATGGTTAGATAAATTAGCCAATTTGGTACCAGTGGTGAACTTACACAACGAATAGCATTAAATTTTTATTTGCGTCGGTACGTAGACTTCAATTTGTTGTCCTGCTATCAGGGGCGCGTTTCATAAAAATACAATTCATGGTTTACCATGATAATTCCATGTACATTGCGCAGCTGATTAGTACAATAGTCTTCCTACTTGTTAATCCGCAATATACATGCGAAGGAACTTGAAGCGGCAATGCAATAAAAACACCTGTCAAAGTCTTTGGCTTAAAAATGGTTTCGTAAATTTTGCAGTAACTGTACCAAGGGTTTGGATATTAAGCTAACGTTGGTCGGCAATATTTTCTGAACACAATACTGCACTTTTGTAGCTTACCTGAAAACAAATAAAATTAGTGGTTAATTAAAGCAAAACTGAAACTTTATTGGTTTATACCTACCTACAAAAGTTCTCTCAAATAAAAAAAATGTCGGACAGCGATCTAGAAGCGAGGGGTTTGATCCAGATGTTTTTTTATTTGCTTACTACAATTTTGAAGAAGCATGTTTTTTGTTGTGTGTTTGTACAAACAGTATAATTATACATTGGTAGGTTCAAACGCCATGAGACTGAGACTTTAAGCTTAACTAGACACATTGGACTTTCACCATTTACATTAATAACTGTCAATATTAGTAGAAAGTTGATTCGTAGTTAGTGCAGCCCAGTAGTAAATACTTCCGTGACACCGAAGAAAGTTTATACAAAAACATTTGATTGCGGTTATTTTATGAGCGTAACCGATAGGGGCAAGAACTGTCAATGACACAGTCATTGGTACGAAATAATAGCCTGTGGAGATGAACACTCTCGCTTGCGATCTCTCAGGAACTAATCTACAGGGTTATCTAAAAATACCAATTTCAGGAAATAGTTTGTCATTCATATTACAACTTCTGTTCTACGACTTTCGAAAATCTTGTGTTAAATTTCCCAATTTAAGGAAAATATGTTATTACGGTTGCTGCTTGAAATATAACGTTTGTAACAATAGAATGTGTATTTTGCTAGCCGAAGGCCGCGACGTAAACCACGAATATATTCAAATCATGCAAGCCCTGATATTTTGAATTATTATTTTTTAGTTCAAACTGCGCAATGTGTTACGCGGCATCGAATCAAAAGGATCTAAGTAATGGCTACTTTGCTTTACTCAAATTTATAAATGAATTGCACACGACACGTAGTTACAGAGTTACAATCACAGAACAGAGATGTTACAATCCTCGCCGAGGCGACATGTATTCGTTGCATGCGGTCTTACCGAACTGGAAAACGTTCCACGTTTTTGACGTGGAACAAAAGTTGTAAAATGCAAACTCATGAGTGTTACCAGGCAATGCGCATTTTAAAGGTTACCGTGCATAGAAATGTTTCCTTTATCCTCTTTGCAACTCTGTCCCTGTCATGTCATGCAAACATAACGGTACGTGATATGACAGAGAAATCCTACATGAGGGTGATAAGGAATAAGAGATATTCACACACATTTGCTTCTTGGAGACTCATCATCGTCATCACCGTCAAAGTTAATTTGTAGCTCGAAAACAAAAGATGGGTTTATCAATCATATTTCTAAAGATCTAGAATGTGTTATTGAAATAATTAAGGCAAATTGTGACAACCATTTCTTCAGTTTAGTACTAAACTACTTAATTACTTTTCAATATTAATTAAAATATAAAAGTATCGCTTTTAAACTTTTTCTTATCGGAAGTGGTTTAATTTATCGATTCCGATGAATTAGTTTTCTTAGACTGCTTGCTGTGAAGTCAACAGTACATTTACAGATTATTACTGTACGAGAAACAGGGGGTTAGTCGTGCCCGTTCACGTCAGCAACACAGTTAAGTTGACGACCAAAGTTGACGACCAAACAGTCACCGAGGCTGCTGTCATAGATCAATCCCTTCGCCTTCAAGAAAATGTTTTTGCTGTCAATATAAACGCCATTAGCATAGTTTTTGAGGCATGAAAACGTTTCATAGGCGGCCGTGGCGGTGACCCGCTGTGCAAACAAACGAGCTAAGGCCTGTCTATGTAGATGTATGTAAAGGAAGCTTGCTTGTTAAAACACCGATTACTTTCTGCTCAACCTCCTTGATTAAAAAAAGGTGAAGGGGTGAAATAAGGTTTTGTACAAATGTAACCTCCTTTTGTTCAATGTAGACATGACTAACATAGTAATTTTTTAATAACGACAAATGCGATCGTACTCAAATAGAGCAAAACCCGTAAACTAAATATTTATCGTCCATACGATCTTGAACTAGTTTTCTTAGTATTCTCCCATATAATTTCCATTAACGTTGGTTAGATGACTATCTTATTATTATATTAAATAATATTTTTGCTATTTACTGTCATACCTATGATACCTATAATAATTGCCTACTGATAATTTTACTGAACTAGGTACATACCTATGTTGTTTTATACATTTCTAACAATCTTCTGATTAAATTGTCTATGGACCTTAAAGTAATCACCATTAGACAGAAAAAAAAAGAAAACTGTTTTCTTTTAATTTTATCTAAAGGCGTTCTTTTATATTTTCCTTGAGCAACCAGACAGTCAGCCTACCATTAAAGAGGTTAAATGCAATAAATCCTTCTTACTTTCACAAAAAATTAGGCTTAGGTAGGTATCGAATAAATGGATTCTATTCGACTTGGGTATATTTTAGGTGAATATAACACTCTTTATAAAAGAAAGAACAACTGCTTGCCTCTCACTCATACAATGTTTCCTTCTGTATTGTGTGAGCGAGAGGCAAAACTCATTCAGTCCTTTCCTTTAATTAACCGAGCTATAATGACTAAATCGGTTGTATAAGCAACCGACGAATAAAAAAATTTCATCACTGTTAGCAACGCATGAAATTTTGTATGTAGAATTCACCGGAAAACGCAAGATCTGTTAGATTGAAATAGATAGGTACCTACTCATTTATTTTAAAAACAACCAGTTTTCACCAGTTAGCCAAGGCTTGAGGCAGTCTGGTAATGACAAAAGAGAACTAAAAAACATTGGTTGCATTCTAGAATAATAAAACGTAGACGAAGAAAACGCTTTCTCTGTAAACTATGTAAAATTTTCGCCGGCGAAGAAACCGCAGCGAAAGTAAACTTTGGGAATTTATGCCGTTATTAAGATGCTATTTTTTGTATGTGAAACGCAATTTCTCTAAAAAATAACAAAGCTAATTTCGTGGCACTGTAAAAAACAAAAGTCGGGGCATATCTTTTTTTTTTAATCCGCTTCGTTTACATGTAGACCAAAGCTGAATGGAATGAAATACAAGTATTTTGGTGACGCAACCTGTGGCCTTAAGTAGCATAATAATAATATAATAATAACTTCCACACAATGCAATCACTTGACCTGGTCCCAAACTAGGATACCCTGTGCTATGATAACCAGGCAAGGACGTCACAAACATAAAAATACACCCAGACTAAGGACATTTTTACAAATGTACCTACTGCGGCCCCCAGTAGGAATTGAACCCACGACCTCCGTTTTGGTAGCTAAGCGCCTTAACGGCTAGACCAACGTGGCAGATAATATAGGCCTGTATTTGTATCTACGGGCACCTAATAGATTTTATCCATGATATGATTAAAATTCCATGCAAATATCATCAATCATTAATATTAAATTACCGGAACTCGCTGAACCATTCCACAGTTATATTGTTAACTAGCTGTGCCCGCGACTCCGTTCGCGTACATTTCGATTTTTACGAAGCATTTGTATGGGGGCCACGTCTTATCATAACTGGAGCTAAAATTTAAATAGCCTATCCTGTGTCCCAGATGTCTATAGGTTTTTATACCAAATTTCATCAAATTCGGATAATTGGTTTAAGAGTTATGGAGGAACATACATACATACACACATACAGAAAAAAATTCTAAAAATCGTGAAATTAGTTTCAGTATCATATATTGAGCCTATAAACACAATATCTCTGAAAACAAACTAACTTACTCCATGACCGACCCTTACAGATTTATTATTAGTATAGATATAGATGTCGAGGTAATATATGAAGTTGAGTTTGAACTCAAATCACGGATACAGTTTGGAGTATGATGGATGTATGGAGCAATCAAGTTTCCCATTTCTGGCACATATTGACTGAATCTATCTTCGTAGTGAGTTTGGGTATAGCACCTCAATCGACACAAAATTCTCAGTTTGAATTATTAGAAACTCTTTGTGATAAATAATGTCTAGTACAATTGATTCATCAACATTTGTAGATACGGGAAATATTAAATTAAAAATATTAGCATGGTATGATTACTTTCCGATACGTGAATGAAAATCCCAAAGAGTACTTGATAAATTAAATAAATAACTTTTTTTATGTGGGCAACTCCAAAATTGGATATAAAATCAACTGTTTCTTACTAAACTTTATATGAATGACACCGACATTTCTACAATAGTTGATTTTGGTGCTTTGCATTTTTGAGGTTGTCCTCAAAAATAGTAAAAGTTGACGAATAGAACCCGTACCGACCGAATATGGGAAGCGAGATCTCTGCCCAACCCTCTGGGGTACAGTTGTGAGTTCATGTTCACGTGTAAAACCGCTACAGTTGCATCCTAAAATTACTTAACTATCGACTATTTTCAGCTGAAGGGCTTTTCTACAACGAATAAAGATAAGTTAAACCTCAACTGTTTGCAAAATTCTCGAAACTTTCGAGACTCTTACAGCTAGAATGCTTAACTTCGCTTAATTTCTCTCAGAAACTGCAAGTTATATAGGTAATTTAGTTGACTCAGGAATTAGATGGAGTTACCTTAGTACTAATACTCATTGCGTTGTGCTGGTATTTATTCAGATAGTCAACTGTATTGTTAAAACTTTACGTAGGCCGAAAGAAGTCCTCAAACGCGCTTACGTTTCCATATAAAAACCGGCCAAGTGCGTGTCGAGCCACGCGCAGTGTAGGGTTCCGTAGAAAGTAGGGGTTATCTGTTTTACAGAACTAACAACCTCATCGACGTAATTTTCAATGGATTTTGTACGAAATTTTCCGTTTATAAGTTGCTCGTCCATTACTCGTTAACTTGTAAAGTCTACTTAGCCGTGATCGTTTTCCATTTAAGTACCACATCGAATTTTTCACGTTTCTAAAATTAACCGTTTAGCCAGGAGAGGGAGGTTCAATCAAAACACAGTAAAATATTGGAACACAAATTAAGAATTAATAAAATTTCTAAGGTAGAATTAAACAACAGATATTTTTTTTTCCAATTTTCAGAAAATGTTCCTTTTCCGCGCTAGAAGAAAAGCCCCTTTTCTGAAGCACACCCCGAAGTGTCATATCAAATATCTACCGTGTGAATATCTCGATTCAATTCCGCAGATATTTGCGATAAAACATTCGAGAAACTTTATCGGGGTGGGATCAAAACAACTGCAATTTTTCCTTTTGAAGTGTGGAAATAAAATACCTTATGAATTTGGCAGTTGCAGCTGAACATTGTATACCAGCTTTGGCACTTTCTTGTTGATTTCAACACTGGCAAACAGGATTCGCTGCAACACCAGCAAAATCACAAAATATACTGTTCCGTACAGTTTAATGTCGTACGTATTGTATTTCTAGTATAAGGAAATTTTAGGTAAGATTTAAGGGGGCCAAGGCCAATCCTTTAGCAAATAATTCATCTCTACTAATATTATAAAGAGAAAATTTCTGTAAGTATATATGTTTGTAAGTTTGTATGGAGGGGATAATCTCCGAAACTACTTATCCGCTTTCAAAAAATATTTTACAACTATCCAGAATTAACCTTCAGAATGGACATGGGCTTATTTACCACGCGAAGGAGTCTCTGGCACTGCCAGTATTTCATAAAATTTTACGTCAAAGTCGCCCCATGATAATTTGGTGATGATATGATGATTAGTATTAAGCTTGCCTATTGTACAATATCTACTTGGTGCAATAATGAAACCTTCAGAGATGAAGACAGGAAGCTTTTGGATGGATATTTGCAAATTATTCTCTGTCGTTTAAGCATGTATATTTCATATACCTCCGAAATGATCGTGTTGTATGTTGTATGTATATCTACTTCCTTCTGTAATGTATTAGTCCAGTCCATCCAAAGGTTGTCTGGAAGATATCACTTTTATTGATAAGGCCGCCGTCTGTACTCTTAGGTTAAGAAATATCTATGTAATTTCCATTTTTATGTGCAATAAAGTCTTCTCTATGTATTCTCTATCTATCTTATGTTTTACTTAGATCTCCAAAAAGATCATCTATCTATCCACCCTATGAATAGAACCCACCGTTGGGCATAAGCCTCTTCTCTGTCACGCCAACCGTCACGGTCCTCTGTCAATCTCGTCCATAAGTAATGTCATCGACCCACGCTGTCAGTCGCTGGTCCGTCTACCAATAGCTTACCCAACCTCGGCCACAATTCTACGACCTTGGCCTACTCACCATTCCGCTGTCTCCCGTTTGACTTTGGTTTTTGCCAAATTACGACTGCGCACACGATCGAGGAGTGACATGCCCAGGATGCCTATCTCTCCATGGGGCTCAACGTAACTTGGATCTTTTCCATAGTACCGGCTTTGGTAAGAGACCATGATTCGGCACAATATGTGAGAAGAGATATATTAATCTTTATTGCACACAGAAATTGTATTAACAGAAATTTAATAAATCGAAATACAGTACAATTAGCGGCGTTATTGCTGAACGCAACTGAGACGACCTCGTGGCGCAGCGGTAGTGCATCTGCATACCATGCGAGAGGTTCCGGGTTCGAATCCCGGCTGGGGACAAAAAAAATCTCACGTCTTGGATGTTTACATGTTTGTGATGTCGTTTTTTCTGGTTCCCACGACACAGGGTATCCTAGTGTGGAGCCAGAAGCAATGTATGTGCCTGTATGTAAATGTTATATTTAATTTCTTACAGGCAACCATAGACGGAGACAAGAAAGAAATTAGAGACGGATAGTCGAATATGCACGAATATAGGAAAATGGGCAGTATGCACCGGTTGAAAGCCTTGGTCTTCATACTTGCCGAATTGCGGTTTTGAATCCAGTATCCCAAAGACCCCACCCCAACCGAATCCTTCTTGCGAAATATATTCAATTGGGGCTAGTAACTTAATTCGGAAGCGCCCGTTTCCCAAGTAATGGCTTTAAAAGAAGTCAAAGCAAAGATCGCTCATCTTTATTCAAACGCAACCGTCTCATGAATAACACAAGGGGTGTAAACACAGCTCACGAGGGAGGTGGTCCCAGTGGTATCACAACACACGGCTAGAATTGAGGCCTCCATTGGCGCGCACAGATTTCTGTAAAACGTAATTCTCTAACAATACTTATATAGTCACGTATACGTGCACCAAGCCATTGTATAGACTCGACGACACTGAGCATCTACAGGGTGATTTTGAATTAGTTTACCGCATTTTGAGGGAATGTTCTTTTCATTGTGAAAAACAGTATTATTAATTATTTATCAGTAATGGTGAAATATGTTTGTAAATATTCGTGATTTCTGACCTTTGGCTCCAAACTGTGAATCATAATTCGAAGTAGTAGAAAGTACCGTAACGTTGAAAAATGTTTTCTAATATGTTAAATGCTTAAAAGTGTGATGTTTAATATGCGTAAATAAATTAAAAAACAATTGAGTTGGCCGGCGCCGACCATAAGACACCCAAAACGTAGTTTTTTTGGATTTTTATTACATTCCGCCCTGACATTGTTTGTTTATGCTTAAGTGAAGTAAATTTGGGAAAAAAAAATTAGGCGCATAATTCTTTTCATAATGAGCACCTTATGTTTCTAAATCATGGAAAGAATGTCCTCTTAAAATACGGTGAACGAATTCAGAGTCACCCTGTAGTAGACAAACAAAAAACAGTTTTTTAAACAGTTTGTCCAACTTAAAAATGTGAACATTGTGTAACAGATTTTATTAACGCGCGGGAAAGGGGTGGTTAAGGTGATGAAATGAGATTATCTCTGGCAAATACACTGTTAAATGCACTCACAGTTTACGCGTTTTTTGCTAATGCTCAGTCGTTCGATTTAAGATAGATTTATAATTTTACTTAGCCTCTATTATGTCACATCTATGTGCAGACGGTTGTTTTATACATTGTGCTTAGACACAAACTGTCTGAAATCAGACACCAACTTTTTATTCTAATCCCGCACGAATTTTTAGGGTACCGTAGTCTGACAAGGAACCCTTATAGTTTCGCCATGTCCGTCTGTCTGTCTGTCCGTCCGCGGCCTAACGCAAAGACTGGTAGTACCTACTTAAAAGCTGTAATTTGGTGTGTGTATACATCACGCCGACAAATTCAAACAAAACAATGTTGGAATTTTTTTTTTACTGTACCGCCCTTAACATGAAGAGTGGGGATGATTTTTTTTTTCGTCTACCCAACACGTGGGGTATCGTTAGATTGGTCGTTGAAGAATATTATGTGTGGTGTGGTGTAGGAAGATCATTTTTCGATTTAGGGTTCCGTTTGCGAAATATTAAGCTTTAAAGCGCAAATTTTTGTCCGAGTAGAGTGTCCCTCAGGTTTGCTCACGATATTTTTCTTGACAGTTAGTGAGTTGTATTACTGGGACAACTTCACAAATGCACTTAACTTAGAAAACTAAGTCATTGGTACATGCCGGAATTCCAACCCACGACCTCCGGAATATGAGATCGGCGTTCTACCGCTGAGCTACCACCACTCTCAACAGTTACCTACAAATACGTGCAGTGAGTTTTAGTTCGTTACCATAGTAAGTTGTGTCATCGATTGTTAAGCTGAAGTACCATAGTGAGTCGCGTCAAAGTATTGACTCGTCCCACTTTACGGAGCACGATTAACTTAATAACATCTTAAATTATGCGGCTCCTCCAAAGGAGTACCGAAGCCTTTTAACAAAATAGTTAAGACTTACAATACGTACTGAAACAAATTAGATATATTTTCGTTATCACTCCGGTCATTCCGTGCACTGGCCATGGAACGTTTTGAAATGGAACTGTAGCTTTTCTCAAATTTTGATTAGTATTTTAATGTTTTCACCCCCAAAACTATTTAAATGCGAAGTATGCACTGTTATAATGCAAAGTCTAAAAGGCACTACAATATAATATTTAGTTCCCTGTTTGTTTTTCTTATTTATTTAATCTGTGGTTAACAGTGCTGGTGGTACAATTACACAATACTTTAAATAATCAAGTAATATGTTAAGTAATCATTGTAACTACTGTTTGTTTTCCTTAATAAATAAAAATAAAATAAATAAATATGTACTTGTTATTATGAGGTAAGCGTCACCACATGAGCAGAAGAAGAGTTGTGAAGTAACTCGAGAGATTCTGGTGCAATCCTTGGTTACACCTGAGACTTGTTTTTCTAGGCTACTCAGTACACAAACATAGTATAGTAATTAATTCCTCAAGTTGCATTATTAAGCTTACCAATAACATGCCCGTGGATACGAATGGTGAGAGACGGCGAAAGATGGCGTGATAGGGAAAATGCCTATATCCAGCAATGGGCAGGGGTGGGCCGATGATGATGATGATGATCAAGGTTTAGTTCCACACTGACTTAGTCTTCCTTGAGAATCAGCTGAGAGGATCTCATACGTTGGAAGCATGTCTAATCTGTGCAAAAATAAGTATGTATCAGGCATTACAGCGTCTGAGGTGTCACATCAACCAGCTAAAGTAGGTAGGAGATGCCACTAGATGCGGCCTGGGCTTGTATAATTGGTTTAAACTAAATATAACGGGTCAGTTTTATTACCAACTAAATGTTTTTGTCACACAGAATCCTAAAACATGATTCTTAGTAAAACAAATACCTTCAGCTGTGAAAGATAACTTAGGAGGTCGTGTGACCTCCGAAGTGGTCTGGCATAGCTGAAGGTTCTAGCAAAACCACACGCTTCTCATAGATTTGAGCGCTTAGAAGTTGTAGCACAATAAAGAAACAAATAAACATACTTAGGTACATGAACCCTAAAACGTTACAACCCTTTTTGTTTCGTCAGTCGTGTAACAAAATTGAGAAAAAGGCAGCAATACGTAAACGTGTCTTGTTTACATGTTTGTAAATAATTTGTAAATATTGTAATCTAATTTGTGTCGTTGTATTTGGGCAATTTATTTACGAGTATCACAGTCGAACCTCGCCTCTCACATACATAATTTATATTTGAATAAACATAGCATAACAGGCCCCTAAATTGGTTTTCATAGGTGCTCTGTAGAGACCTACTTTTTGTCACTACGCAAAACTGATTTACATATCAAATTTCAGAGTTCACGGTAAATAAAAACACTCGTCTTGTGCAAACCACTTTCAACATCGGATTTTTGGAAAAACTTTCTGAAGGACTACACTCTCATCGGCTTTTCTCAATTGCTTTGCATAAATAAATAACTTCCATACAACACAATCACTTGTCCCTGGTCCCAATCTAGGATATCCTTTGCTATGGTAACCAGGCAAGGATATCACAAACATGGAAATACACCCAGTCTGAGGCAATTTGTACAAATCGAACCCACGACTTGCGGAAACGTGTTAACTGTCAGACCCACGGCGGCGCTCAACGAGGTCAACCAACGAGGCAGACTGTGTGTATGCGTTCATAACATAACATAACATAAACTCACGCCTGTATCCCAGAGGGGTAGGCAGAGACCAGGGAGTGCCACTTGCTACGATCCTGACAGATCACTTTCGCTTCCTCAACATTCATTAGTCGTTGCGTTCGTTCTGCACATAATGTTCTTGAGGCAATGGTTACTTATGATTATGTTAGTAATAAATAATTTTACATCAAAAATGTGGGTTTTCTCACGACATCATATTCTTTGCTTTCTTGAGTAAACGAGCAATTTCGTCCCAAACGGCACAACATTTGCCATCAAGCGGCAGGTGTTTATACGACATTCGCCGAACACTTGCAGGCACTTACAACTTTTTAACAACTTCCGGAACATTATTTAGTAACAAGCGACAGGCGGACTTGTTTTTTTCATATTGTGGAGTCCTATTCTGTAACTTTTCAATCCTCTATTTTCCAAACTGAATCCTCCTGCATTCTTCATTGCGAGCTGCATTAATTTGCTGAATAACATTATCCCCTTCTATTTTTCTCGTCGATTCGATGAACACTGTCTGCAGTTGACCTCAAATCGGCATTTTGTACTTACATTGTCAAGAACTGGTTCAACAGAAAATATTCAAACATTTATAGCTGTCGACTGTCCAGTTCAGAAGTACAGGCATAATAAGCATAACAGGCATACATTTCAGTAATGTTTTTTTTTTTTACGCTACTACGCTTGTTTGGCATCCCAAAGGTTGGATTCGATTGTGCGTAAAAAAATCAAATTCGTTTTGTAAAAAGAAAGCTAAAAAAATTCGATATGGTTCCTTGGGAAGAAATGTTTGGTACATGATACTGGACTAATTTCTGCAAAAAATACAATAAAAATACAAAATTAAACCTCAAAAATGGATATTCAAAGTGAGATAACTTCAAATTTCAATTATTGAAGTTTAATGTCTAATCTGTTGATATTCCAGGCATGTTTCCGTAAAAAAATGTTTACAATGACGCAAACAATACGTTACTTTTGGGAACGGCATTAGTAAATTAAAACACATTCATTCATATATAAACTCACGCCCGCATGCCTGAGGGGTTGGCAGAGACCCCACACTCCTGGGGAATCTCTCAAGAACAGTAAATTAACACAGGTACCAGACAGGTGCCAAATTTGACCGTCACTCCGAGGCATATTCCTGGCAGCGGCTGATTGAGGGTGGCCGAGGATAGAAAGAAGCGGCCTATGTCTAGCAGTGCTCGGGCTGAATGATGGTGATGATGATATGTCAAATTTCATAAAAATCCATATACCCGGGCCCGGGGTATTGCGTGACCAACATCCAAACATACATTAAAATTATTTTGATTCACATGCTAGCTCGCTTTCAGTTTCAACAAGACTCCAGTAAGAGAATAAGGCCCTTGTTTGTATCGCACGTAAGAGTAACAGTCGTGTGGCGCAGGCGGCGCCTCAGAAACTCCGCCAACACTCATTTATCAAACAAGATGAGAGGCATAAGTAGGCGGGGTGTGCCAGCCACTTTTGTTTCCTACTTCTTTTCGGGCTACCCTTTACTAATGCCGGGTACAAACTGAGCAAACGAATTCGAACGAACGAATTGTAGCCTAGAACGGGAACAAAGCCGTATGGTCCTTAATTGCTAGCTTATATTCGATGGATTAACGCTAACTGCCCGTCTGGTGCCGGATTAAGAATAGCGTCACTCCATTTCATTCCGTGGATATCGTAGAAGGCGACTAAGGAAATAAATTTTCAGGAGACGGGCAGCAGCGTCTTCCTAAGATTCCAACCGCATACTGCGCCAACCCGCCTGCCAAACGTCGCGATTATGGCAAAACCCTTTATGGTCAGGGAAAACCATGAGGGAGGCCTATGTCCTGCAGTGGGCGTAAAAATGGGTGATGATGATGATGATGAAGTCAGTGAAGCGAATACAGTCGGTAAAAAAAATTTGTAATCGGCCATTATCCTTTAAATCCATCTTTTGTACACTTTCTTTTGTGCCATAATGCAGCCTATATACGTCCCACTGAAGGGCACATGCATTTTCTCAGAGAGAGCAAAAGTATGGACCTAAATACTACACGTGCCCACCGTGGATTGGCAATTTCAAACGTTGAGGTATGTGAACACCTCAGACACTCAAGTTTCCTCACGATGTTTTCCTTCACCGATAGCGAGTGGTATTTCTACTATAACTTCACAAATATGCGTTACTTAGAAAACAAAGTCATTGGTACATGCCGAGATTCGAACCCACGACCTCCCTAATGAGAAGCCGGCGTTCCACCGCTCCCCTACCACCGCCCGTCTTTGTGCAATACAGAATTATTTTTTATTAATATTCAGAATAAATCCATATAATAGTATTGGTAATGGAAAGATTTTGCCTATATTAGTAACTAAACCTAGGTAGGTGCACATGCGTGTAGATCCAGTGCCTGAAAATGTGGCAGTCAACTTTGTCTCCAATCACACTCAGGATACTATGAGAGCTACCCCGCACTCTGCGCAGTATTGAAGCAGTTCGCTTTTAAATAAAAGAATAGTAGATTATGTACTAAGGGAATAAAACCATGTATTATGTCATGGGCGGCATATTGAACCCTGAGCGGAGCGAAGGACTCCGAGTTAACTCGCGAGCGCAGCGAGGGAGTTAAATTTTAACTCCTGAGCGAAGCGAGGGAGTTATGTAGAGTCCTGAGTGAAGCGAGGGGTTCATATCGCCCGAGACTAAGACATGTTTTATTCCAGAGGTGAATACTCTACTTTTCACACCATCTGGGAGACAATAAAAAGACAGGGCTGCATAAGTTGAAAATATGTATTAAAACCTGAAATTAAATATAAAGTCCACACTCTTTTACGGCTTAGCAACTTAAATTGAATATAACTTTTAAATTCGTATTTGCAATTCGCGCCTTTTTTTTCTTTTTTTGTTGGTGTTTCGCGCGGTCACAGGACACAGTATTTCAGAAAAAAAAGAAAAAAAAGAGGTGAGTTTCGAACAACAATTCGAATTTCGAATTGCAATGCGGGGCTTCTCCATAGTTTTCATGCGAATTTTGACATTCTAAATTCAAATCACTTTATTCCCTAGGGAAATTCTTCATTATTATTGCCCTCGAGAGACAAGGCCATGCTTTACGATGATATTTGACGGTACGTAATAAGGCATTGTCGAGCAGGAGGTGTGAAATAGTAGATTGTACAACAAGTGCATAAAACGCACCATTTTACTCGAGACGTTTATCCATCCGAGCGAGCTTGCGAGCGAGGATAGATATAAAGTCGAGTGTAAAATGGGTTTTATGGACGAGTTGTACACTCTACTTTTCACTTCGATTGACGACATTATTTATCGTTAATCAAAAAACAATTTTAAGTTGTAACACAAATATTACAATGAAAAAATAATTATGGTTCCCGCCAGTTAACTTTTTTTTCTTTTTTTTTTCTGTAGGGACGTGACACCTGACTTAAGGTCGTTACATACTGCTCAGTTATAAAAACATTTTCTTTTTATAACTATGATAAGTTGTTGTTATGGCTTAAATACTATACTGATCTACTAAATTGAAAAATAAACAAATATAAAAAATAATAAATGAGACGAAATACAAATTATAAGTTTATTTCATGAAGTTTTATTGTGTACTTTGGCTGTTGGTATCTTTGCCTTGGTCTTAGAATACGAACGAAACGAAATAAAATAAAGAGGTTGTTGTATGAAGTTAAAGATGTTCGTGTGGCTGTTGCAGCGATTGCCTTGGTCTTCGACGAAGATTTTACTTTATGCTCTAGAGCATAAAAAGCGACTTTATGTCGCCTACGCACGCACGACATAAAGACGAACTTTTAGAGCATGAGAAGTGAAAAAGAAATTATCTACCCTGGATTCAGCGAACATATCTGACGCGCTGCAGTACCGGGGAAGATCAGCATCCATCCTGCATCCCGTCGTTGTACTGCACGCGGAGGGCGTTGTAAGTCTTCTGCGCAAAAAGTTTTAAAATAATCGGTGAGCTCGGTCACCTTCGACCGTGTTTGGTGTCGATTGGCAAATGCTATCGTCCGCAAGCATTCGGTTTGTCTGTACCCAGCATAAGAAGTGCGTGCACAAGGGCTGCGTGGAATCTAATAAGGTGTAGATGGAAGAGTACAGCGCATTCGAGAGGTTCTATCTTGAGTTTTTATTTTAATTATGTAGAGACAGAAGAAGAAGAAAGACGTTATTTTCGTTTCATAGTTATTTTACTAATGCAATCACGTATAAGCAGCGGTAGTGATATATATGAAATTAGGCAGACGGTACAGTACATAGTTTTTTCTGAATGTCACGTTTACAAAATCTCCACATTTTTTGTAACTTTCTTTAATTCTTTTAAGAATTGTGGCTTGTCAACATTTATCCACTAAAAATATTCATTTTTCTTTCTGTTTTTAATAGATACCTTATATAGATAGAGAAAACTTTATTGCATATAAAAAAGGAAATTATACAGATATTTCTTAACCTAAGAGTGCAGACGGCGGCCTTAATAGTAGTAACATAGGTAGGTATACAGCAAACCCCTAAATTTAATTTATTTCTGATGCTTACACTAATTATCTTGCTTATTAAAACATGATTCTTCTAAAACACTCCTCAGATGCAGTTTAAGTAATCTGTGGTTACGTCTTTCTCTTTGCCACAGACTGTTTAAGCTGCCTCTGAGAAGCGTCTTAAGGAATTGTGTTTTTTGTAAATAAGTACGTTAGTATTATATAGTGTCCCAGTGACAAGGATAAAGACAAAATTAAAATTGTCGTCAGCACGGGTTAGTGCAACAAAAAGAATATAATCATGTAGGTACAGCGATATCATTCCGATGTTAAAACCTAACAGCAAAGTGGGTTACTCGGGGCTGCAGGTGATGTAAATCGCTTCGGCCAGATGTCGCTGCCTGTACGTAATACAGAGAAGTTTGTAAAGGGGGTCGAAATTTCATCGATGCGCATTAGCTCAGTTGGGAGAGCGCTGGCACGGCAAGCCAGAGGTCGCGGGTTCAAGTCCCGGCATGGGTGGAATTTTTAGCCTCTAAATAGGTTTT
The DNA here is from genome assembly GCA_963969515.1 of Yponomeuta evonymella. Classification (NCBI taxonomy): domain Eukaryota; kingdom Metazoa; phylum Arthropoda; class Insecta; order Lepidoptera; family Yponomeutidae; genus Yponomeuta; species Yponomeuta evonymella. The sequence continues at coordinate 7,918,015 of OZ018354.1, forward strand.
TAAAATTGTCCTCAGCATGGGTTAGTGCAACAACAAGAATATAGACAAAATTTTACCTTAAAAACCCATTCACTACTAAGCCCCTTCAACTCACTCTACATCACAGACTATCAACTCCCACTCCGCCAACATTGTTTACAGCAACACGTCGGGTGGTCAGCATATTATTGCGCTCATCAATATGTATGACTATTAACCCCACGGTCACATTAGCCCCAGTAGGCTTTTTTCCCCGGGGCCGCTTTAATATTTTCATCTTTATTCAAACCCGCCTGGCCTATGAATAAAACAACGTACGACTCAAGAATCTCCTCCGACACTGAGAAAGAAAGTGTACAAGTTTCAGTCGAACAACATGGTTATGTGGAACCTGTTTTTATTTTGTTCCAAATTGTCGGTGTTCTGAAAGTTGTCGGTCCCACGTAAGTTATAAAAATTATGGAATGATAATCTGGGGCGCTGCTACGGAAGTCCTCCATTGTATGGAGCAATTACATACTCTTTGGTATGGAGTTGTCTGATTTAGCTTACTCCGAACTGTCAAATACATTCATATTTTGACACTTTGGAGTCGTCAAAATGGTTAACCCGAAAGAGTGGACAGTTACGTGGCAGAATGGCTGGTATCGATTATAATGCGTACACAAAAAATAATAACTTTAACCCTTGAAAACTACCCTGTCAGTGTAGCCGAAAAACATAACTTCAATAGATTGATAGCTACTTATATATTTTTCTCTCCAAAAAAATTCAAAGTTTTATGATTTGCATCAAGTACCTAATATCAATAAGTCAAACAATATAAATTAATTGAAAACAGTTAATAAAAAGGTATTTTAATCACTATTTTGGTGTTTGAATTTAGAACACACCAATATATTCGACCTCCATCTCAATGCTTATACAACCTCCTTGCGCAAAAAATACACGATACAAACTCGTTGCGCAAAGAATACTCGACATACAAACTCTTTGTGCAAATAACTCCTCGAGATATAGAATAATATACTATTTTCTAGTAGTCATGGTATAAAGTATAGTATGAAACTCTTGAATAAAGTACGGATTTACATTGAGGGCCATGAATCACGAGCAGGTGTAGGAATCTAACGACTGAATCACGACCACGAGCGTAGCGAGTGATTCAAGTGTTAGAATCCTGAGCGACGCGAGTTATTGAGTGATCTATGACCCTCGCTTTAAATCCGTCCGTTATTCACAAATTCATCCAAAGAACTCATAACCGATGGGGTAGACGAGTTCTTGAGTGGAGACCGCGGATCGGTAAACGTAGTGTAGGACGTCCTCAGACTCGGTGGAGCGATGATCTTCGCAGGGCGGCTGGCAAGAGCTGGATGAGAATAGCCGAGGACCGTGCTTAGTGGTGTGCAATAGGAGAGGCCTATGTCCAGCAGTGGACAAGCATAGGCTGATGATGATGATTCACTAATTGCATAACATAGGTACTATTCTACACCTCGATCTCAAACAACACTTCAGCGCAATTTCACTCTGGACAATTTACAACACGATTCGATTTTCGACTTGCGCCAAATCACTGAAGAAAAAAGTTAATAGATAAATACTTATCCAGAAATAAACGAATAAATGGCTGACTGATAGAGTTGTCAGTCAATGAATAGCTCTGAAATTGTCATGGTGTAACACGTTTTTTTTTTTTTTTTTATTTGGACTGCCCCGTGCTTGTAGGGTGCACAGGGATTTTGCCAGTGTCACGTTGTGAAAGGTACACGCTACTTTATATTTTTGGACTTTTCACTGGATAGAGCTTATGTCTAAAAAAACATGTCGTGCTGTCAGATAGCGTTGGCGCAATCCAGAGGTCTATTAAATAAACGTGACATACATACATACTCACGCCTGTATCCCAGAGCGGTATCCTGACAGATCACTTTCGCTTCCTCAACATTCATTAATCGTTGCATGCACGCACGCCGGTTTCGGGTACTTTTTATTTTGCCCTTTGCTAGTACACCCCCTATTTGGTTTATGTTTGTCTGCCTGGGTTGTCCCTTACCGACCCTAAACGTGACAATCCGACAATTTTGTCACTTTTTGACAAATAAGTCGAGTGGTCGGGGCTTTAAGAGAACAAATTAAATCAATCAAATTAATTTTTACACAAATTTTTTATTCAAAGTAGCACAGAAACTGCGACATAATGAACGTTACAAGTTAAACTACCATCTTAAAATCTAGATCATTTTGGAGAAAAAATGGACAAAAAAATGGACAAATTAAAGGGTAATATTAAAAATATAAGTAACAATTTTACTTTTATTTTATATTATGGTTTTGTTTACAACATTAGACACTAAATGGACATGTTAGTAAAAGAAGTGTCAACTATTTGAAATATTTTTTTAATTACTGGTTCAAATTGGCGACGTCGTCCATTATGCATCAAAATATTCATCTTCACTACTACTGTTATCTGTCGACGAAGAAGCTGAAATATTGCTGTTTAATAAACAATTTCTTTCGACAGTTTCTATTGACAATTTGTCGGGAAAAACTTGTCAAATATGTTCTAATAAACACTAAATTGTGATGAAAGGTGGATATTATTATAATATTTGACGACTTTTCAGACATTTGCGACAGACAACCCAATGTCAAGGCACTTCGGCAGTTATGTAGTAATTTTAAAAATGTTTTCTCTAAAATCACTTTTTAACACCACCATTGTAACACCTGAAGGGCGACTAAGTAAATAAATAAATAAATACTTATCCAGGAATAGACTAATAAATAAATAATACAAATATTTTATTTCGTTACCAACTTAGGAGGATCCAGTGGACTAACTGGCGACACCAATGAATAAAAAACCATATCTTCTTTTACAGATCGTATTTGCAAAAAGTGTCTGTATGGTCTCTCAATCATGTTAACAGTGATTTTTAGGACCCATGACAAAAAATCTAGAATCACGAACCTGGGACTAGATAGTGTTTATGCCAATACGGCCGTTTTTGGCGTAAATGTTATCTAGTCCTAGCTTTTCTACCTTAGGTTCACGGCCATGGGTCCTAAAAATCACTACTGACATGATTGAGAGATTGTACAGACACTTTTTGCAGATTCGATCTGTAAAAGAAGATATGATTTTTTTCCTGGGAGGCGCTAGTGTTACTCCCTGGAGCCCTTAATCAGATAGACTTCTGTGCTTTCCTACGTCGAGCCTCCATCGATACGCCGACGCGGCAAGGCGTCGCGACGCCACAACTTTATTCATTTTCCTCCTAGAGTTATTATAATGTTAGATTAAAATATTGCCCTCTAAGTAGAATGAAATTAATTTGAATAACGCAAAGCAAAGTTCCCTCTGAGGGGAACACCTTTTAAGTTGAGATTTAAATATTAAGTAACCTGCCGTGGTCCTATCGCAAGTAAAATTAGCTGAGTAGTGAACGTTTTGATATAGGTTCTTTTTACACAAAAAAAAAAATCATTAATATTATACCAAATATTGTCGCTAAGCAAATAACACCGCTCAAGTGGAAATTTGACGGTTTCGACATTTATTTTATTTTATTTGGTGTACAAAACAGATCACAACCATTACACGATATAAAAGTAATAATATGACATGAGTACTAAGTTGTGGTCTAAAGCATACACACACAACATTGCCACATGTGAATTTGAGTATCTGAATAAAGTAAATTTTAGGGATAAGCATTTTTTATAAAACCGTACAACTCAACGAAGTCAGGATTTTGGCTGAGCATCTCTTAAATTTAGCATATTGCGCGTTGAAGATATCCACTTCCGAGCTAGTGGCCACAACTTCGTTGTAGAGTCTACACATTTGAAAGCCATTGGGTGCCGATTTTAAACGATAAACGATCAACCTATAAGATTCTAGAATCCAGACTATTTAGCGCCCGTTATTAAAAAAAAATGTAACACCGCGCAAATATTTTGTCTGTGGAACACTGCAGCAACTAGGTATTTACGTATAAAAACGTTTTTTGTCTCTGCTGTAAAGTAGAGAAAAATTACTTATGCGGTATTTTTTGCTAAGCAACGATATTATGAAATATATTGACAGGCTCTTTGTAGCTTCAGTGACGACGACTCTCTCTCTCTCTCTCTCTTTCTTTCTCACATGGATGCCAAACTCGCCTCTTCCCCCTCAGTCCCCTACCCGCCTTGTCCATTGCCTTCCGATGGCTTTAAAAATGTCATCGAACCATCCGAACAATTCGTAAATTAACTGATTAAAATCACAAAGAAGTCTATCTATAGGTTTCTGAATTGAGAATTTCAATAACTAATTACGGAAGTATCAGTCTGTCTCATCAGATTTCTTCAAAAAGAACGAGAGAGAGAGCGATAAAGATTCCGGACGGGCAGAAAGAACGTCGACGGCCATTCAAAAGTTCAATGCGTAGGTACATACTGCCACAGAGATACTGCCAAATAAGCCGAACGAAATAAAGCTCTTCGAACTTTCCTGCCACACAAAACGGTTAGAAAATATACTCCTCTTCATTTTGGAGAACGAAGGAGCAGTACCGACGACGGTATATTGTAACTACAGACATTTACCTAGCAGCCTAGCTTGAATGGCCTGCCGGAATTGGAACGTCTACGCCAAGCGACTCCACTGAACTACGCATTTTTATTCGTCGTCTTACGAGTACGTGAACGACTTTTATTCAGTACACTCCGTCCGCAGTTAGCATAAACCAATTCAAACTCCAATAGAGCCCGATGGAAATACAATAACAAAACCACTTAAGGCGAAGTGCATTCCAAAATTGGCAGCGTGGTATGACAAAGAGGTCTTTTGGGCGTATTATTTTACCCCGGCTATTGTGCTACGCGTATGAAGGGCCGACCGTGCCGCCCACAGAATAAATATGGAAACAGAAACACGAGTATATTGAGGGCCTCTTTGGTGCCAGTTGACTACCATGCCAGAGGTTCGTTATGTTATATTACGTTACGTTATGTTTCGTTACGTTTCGTCACGTTTCGTTACTTTGAAAGGTATGTTATGTTGTGTTATATGTTAACTTATATTGCTGTCACATTTGCCCTCCTCGCGACTAATGTACAGCATAATAACATCTGAAAGAAAGAAAAACGTTCCCCGTGCGTAAGGTAGGTTTTATTATTATGTTAGAACATTATGTGTACGACTAGAGTTTCGATGACTAATACCACGACACAAATACGATTTTTCTAAGACCTAGGCCGACTTGCTGAAATTCTTCACACAAAAGTCGATATAAATGGCGACTAAAGTTACATTAACAAGCGCAGGTCGGCCTTATATGAAGATAGGACAGTGTTCAATTTTTGAGGCGCAATGACGCTTATACGGCTGAAAAGAAGTTTAGTTCACAGATGGGCCATATCGTGTGTCACATAGAATACGAACAAATTAAATGATACCAATATATCGTTGCTCAGCAAACAACACCGCGCAAGCCCTTTTTTCCTACTTTACAGGAGAGACAAAAACATTTTTATTTCCTAAACAGCTTCTATGGTGTTCCATAGAAAAAAATATATGCGAGGTGGTAATTTTTTTTTAATAACGGCTGCTGATTAGTAGCAAGTGTTTGAATCTTGTAGGTAGGCCTTCAAATCGCAAAATCGTCAAATTTCGATTTGAGCAGTGTATTTTGCTAAGCGACGATATTACGTTTCATTCAGCTTTGGTGTGGCTGTAAACAAAAATAATTTTGAAATAATATCAAAGGCAAGAAATTGATAATTGGGGTTGATATTTTGTTTAAAAGTACCCAAAACCGGCGTGCATGCATGCTACCACTAATGAATGTTAATGAAGCGAAAGTGATCTGCCAGGAATTCAGGATCGTGGCCAGTGGTAGTCCCTGGTCTCTGCCTACCCCTCTGGGATACAAGCGTGAGTTTATGTTATGTTATTAACATTTCTGGAATTGATAAGACGAACGAATTTTTATTTTTAGTTTATGTTTTTCAATTTTAAATGTAAGAGATATTATTAATAAGTATTAATATAGAATAAGAAAAATGAGCTGGAATAAAAATGATTGAAAAAGATAGTTTTTTTTTTTACCAAACCATAATCAAGTTTATGATTTGTTCCTTTCAAAAGTGGTTAAACTGTGAATCAATTTGATTGTAATGTATGTCTGTAGAATTGGGAATCCGTAATGTTGGGAATCTGTTAAAATGGAAATCAATAGAAGTGGGAATCTGTAGAGTTGGTAAACTGTAGAGTTGGTAAACTGTAGAATTGGGAATCTGTAGAGTTGGTAAACTGTAGAATTGGGAATCTGTAGAGATGGTAAACTGTAGAATTGGGAATCTATAGAATTGGCAATCTGTAATGGAAATCTGTAGAATTGGGAACAACCATTTTAAAGATTAGCTTAACGACACGAAGACCAAAGCTGAATGAAATGGAATATAGCATACATACAAACATACATCGCGTCGTTCTGTTTTATATAAGTAACGAATTGTGTGCCCCACACTTTGCCGTACCCCAATAAATAAAGAGTAGCGTCGACTTCAGAACACAATTTAAGTTGAAATAAAATTTTGTTACCCTCAGCAATGAATAGGCCTAAACTCTGTATATGGAGCGGAAAGGGGGCCGTCTTATCTCAACGTTACATCGCGCAAGGAAAACCTCGTAAGGTAGAGCTGTTGCACACAAAATACTGGATTGTTCCCAATTCTACAGATTTCCATTACAGATTGCCAATTCTATAGATTCCCAATTCTACAGTTTACCAACTCTACAGATTCCCAATTCTACAGTTTACCAACTCTACAGATTCCCAATTCTACAGTTTACCAACTCTACAGATTCCCACTTCTATTGATTTCCATTTTAACAGATTCCCAACATTACGGATTCCCAATTCTACAGACATACATTACAATCAAATTGATTCACAGTTTAACCACTTTTGAAAGGAACAAATCATAAACTTGATTATGGTTTGGTAAAAAAAAAAACTATCTTTTTCAATCATTTTTATTCCAGCTCAATTTTCTTATTCTATATTAATACTTATTAATTTGTATACCAATGAAGTACCAGGACGGCCGGATTTTTGATGTGTCTTAATAATTCCTAAAGATGAACTCTCTGCCAACTTTCTCAGTTTGCCTACCTACCTTTTGATTAACTAGTGCAAGTCTTCCCAATTTGACTACTTTTTCATTTATTCATACTAATTAACCCTACCTAGCGCGTGGCCCGACACGCACTTGGCCGGTTTTTACCCTTTGGTACGGAATCCTAAAATTGTAATTATGTACCTTTACATGCAAATCTGTAGAAATGTTATTCTGTTGAATTGAAAATGAATAGAAATGGGATTCTGTAGAAATAAAAATCAGTAGAAATGAGATTCTGTAGAAATAAAAATCTGTAGAAATGGGATTCTGTAGAAATAAAAATCTGTAGAAATGAGATTCTGTAGAAATAAAAATCTGTAGAAATGAGATTCTGTAGACATGGGAACAATCCTTCCCTATGTGCCGTCTCCTATTGGACGTTGGCAACAAAGGCCATAAATACAATATAAAACAACATTAAGTACCCAAGTATACCTTAAGTACCTAGGCATATAAAAACAAGAGGGGAGGGGGAGGATTGGCTCGATCAGCCGTGTTAAGCAATCACAGCTGATCAAGCCAAACCCCCGCCGCCCTTCTCTTATTTTTTTTTTTGTAGTTCTATTTTTCTCACAAAAAAGTTCTTTAGGCAATGTGTTATTTAGTTTAGGAACAATATGTTGTGCAAGTCTCTCCCCGTAGTAATTGTTAGGTTTCGTGACAGTGGTAGCGAAGTTCCCATATTTTCTCCTAGCACTTCGTATAACAGGTTTAGTTAGTACAATTTTATCGTTGCGAAAACAGTGTACTGCTAATTCTAGGTCTAGTTTTTTATTCACTGGTAAAATCTTACACAATTTAAAGAGCTTTTCGTTGTCCCCCTTACAGCTCTGGAGGCATTTTTACCGGCCAGGATTTTCAAAAATCGGACTTTATTCTATTCTAATCCATGTCTCTTCGGATAACTTTTTGGTGAAAGCCGTACACACGAACTCACACAAAAACGTACATTGTTTTAGTATTTTTATTTTATTCTGCTCATTTGGAGTATTGAACCATAATCGGACTTATCATGATCTTATCCAAATACCTCCAGTGTACCTACAGACATGTCAACGGTTATTATAATATGCTCAGAGGTGTAAACGGTAGCGTAGGCACTGAACACACTTGCCTACACGTACCGCAAGTGTGCGAACTTCAGTACACTTTTATACATTCTGAAAATGCAACAGCATTCTAAGTTCCCGCTGGTGCATTCCAGCCCTTTGTTCGCGAGAAAAAGCACCGGCAAACTAAATTAAGGCCAAAACGATATCACGGACAATAGTAACCTTATGACACCGGAGGATCCACGAAAACAGGGCCGCCGACAAAAGGCATTCGGGGAAGCCAATTCGATTCTTATTTACTGCGTGAAACCTTTGTGGGATCCCCGAAGTCTCCACACACGCATAATACTTGGAAACAGAAGACCAGAAACTAAGTAAAAACGTTTGAATCATTCATTTAGATTTACATTTACAATTATCTTGTCCTAAATCGCCTAACCGCTAACCGTGAAGGAAAATATCGTGAGGAAACCTGAGTGTCTGAGATGTTCACATACCTCAGCGATTCAAATTGCCAATCCGCGGTGGGCACGCGTAGTGATTAAGCCCATATCTCTCTCTCTAACTCTGAGAGAAGGCCTGCGCCCTACAGTGGGACGTATACTGTATAGGCTGCATAAGCCCTATTTCAAAGAACTAAAATTCATGGTTTACTTTGACAATTCGATATACATTTCAAAGTCGATTAACCGATGTATAAACGAGTAGGAAGACCCTGCTCCGTAATAATAGCTGAAAGGATAGACAAACCTCTCCTGCGTCACTGGGTACCCATAAAAATAACATAAATACATGGTTTTCATTTTAATTTAGTAATATACAATAAGTACAAATTGTAACTAACTTCTATATGGTCACTGTCTTATTTAAATTAACTATTCTATAACAAATTATGAATTGTCGTTTATGAAACGCGGGTCTGTTCAGACGGGAACACGTACGGTGCAGCCAATCATTATTTGCAAATGGATTGTTCACAATTCATTTCACCATCCTGAGGACCAGTTAAACATCTTTTGAGACATAAATGTTATCAGTTATACATCGAAAGAATTAAATAGAAGAGCCAATAAGGGATTTCCCTGATACGTCGACAAAGGGGACGTGTTGGCGAAGTGGAAATTAGAAGTATACGTAACCGTAATACATATACGTATACGTAACAGGCGAACGTGAAAGGAACTACCTATTAATTGCTATCCGGAAAACGAAAGATCTATAACTGAACAGTGACAAATGGCATGCCGTGCCTGCTTACCCCTCAGGGATAGAGGCGTGACATTGTACATACGCAAATAATGTGTAACTAACTTCCACACAACACAATCACTTGTCCTGGTCCCAAACTAGGATACCCTGTGCTATGGTAAGCAGGCAAGGACATCACAAACATAGAAATACAACCAGACTGAGGCCAATTGCACAAATAAACGGCGGTGGGAATCGAACCTACTACCTCTAGCATGGTAATCAGACCAGATACAGATAAACCAGCGAGGCGCTTCGTATTTATGGAATCTTTTCCTTCATCTTCGTGCTTTCGCAAATTTTACTTGCGGCTAAGACTCGACACGCGTCTAATGCTCGCGTGTGAAAATCGAATCTTTTTCCTCAAACACGATTCCTATCACGATTGTAATAACAATCTCCCGCGAACAAACAGTGGAGACTTGAAGAGGAAGTGCTGATATCAATTTCATGCAACTTATACTGATGGGCGCTTCCGTACCGTTCCTATTTCGGGGTATGGCTCATAATAATAAATAATAACTTCCACACAACATAATCACTTGTCCTGGTTCCAAACTAGGATCCCTTGTTCTATGCTAACCAGGCAATAGGCAATTATCGCAAACATGGACAATTGACATACACCCAGACTGAGGATATTTGTACAAATGTACGGCGGCCCCCAGTGGGAATAGAATCCACGACCTCCGGCATGATAATCAGGCGTGCTACCGCTAGACCAACGAGGCAGTCAGGGATCAAAAGATCGTGGATGGTGTTCTTGTGCATCATATCAGAGTTAATCTTCTAAAATTTGACCTTAGAATTAATTCAGCACGCCTTGTTTCCAGGCTCAGACGACTAGCTGCCACTCGCCTTTAATTATTCAATGTTTACCTTAATAATTACCTACAATCGGAAATGAACTATATTTGCCTACATTTTTAACGACTAACAATAGAAGAACCTACTGTCTATTATCTAGTAGGTAATAGCAGACCAACTAAGAAAGCACGCAATAGGAAATTTCAGCTTAGACTTTTCGCACGACTCTCTGTCAAAGCCAAAAATATATTTCCAGCTCATGAAAGGGTGGGCTGACACAAAGGGTGGGGGAGGAAACCCCTGATCCAATATGTCTGATGCTAGTGCCCATCTACAGGCTTTCTTACCTCTGACATGTTATCACTCCACACAATCTAACATCTTCAGTGACAAATATACTTTTGATAAATTTAGTATGAGGCTTTGCGAGATACTAAAACTACGGACAATTCAAATATTTTTTTGTTTTTCCTTACTTCAATCTATTTGCGCCAAGTCTCTAGTAAAGTAATTAAATAGATAAAAATATTCAAAATAAGAAGAAGAATATACCTAGTTGTTTTATCAAAAGGAATAAATAGCTGATTGACTCAGGGTTACAATCAGTCATGATCCGTCAAATAGATTTCGAGCATAGCCCATTTCATAGCATAGATGTTAGAATAATTATTGAAAGTCACGACCTTTACGAAAGAAACTTTTAATTCGACTGCCTCGTTGGCCTAGCAGTATACTATGCCGGAGGTCGTGGGTTCGATTCCCACTGAGGGCCGCCATACATTTGTACAATGGCCTAAGTCTGGGTGTATTTCCATGTTTGTGATGTCGTTGCCTGGTTACTATACACAGGGTGTCCTGGTTTGGGACGAGGACAAGTGATTGTGTTGTGAGATAGTTATTTACATTTTATATATTAAATTAAAATAATTAAGGAACGAATAAATATTATATTCCCTAGGGTCAAAATATGTGGAGTTTCTTTATTATGTTCTTCTCTACATAATCCATTAATTATGAAACTAACAAATTTGACGTTCATTAAGTAAACATTTGGTTTTTATAATGAATAAAAATATTTTAATTAAATTGAATTGAAAAATTAATTGTTACGTCGATCAATATTCTCTGAGAACACAATAACCATAAATTCGATGAGTACAATATAATGCTGCCAAGGCGTCTATAGACATCTATTCAAGGGATCTGGCGGTTAGCAGACAACATGCTTTCATATTTTCAGCGTTATGCCTAATGAAGTGAAAGGGGATGATGGATGGGCTAGCCTGGACCACGATAAGGCTCAGATACACGAGGAAAGTTTTGTTCTGAGTCCGCTTGGCTAGTATAAAAATTACATATAAAAATAAGACGAATTTAAATACGAATTAAAACCTAAAAGTAAGGGAATCCGGAATTAAGCTAATAATATAAATACGTGTAAGAGGTACCTACTTTGTATGACATTATATCGGTAGATTTTTAGGGTACACGATGGTGCAAAATTGGATATGGAAATAAAAAACCGGCTAAGTGCGAGTACAAACCGCGCACCGAGGATTACCATAAATATAATATACTTTTGCCCGCGACTTCGTCCGTAAGGACTGAGTAATTTGTCGGATGAAAAGTATCCTATGGGCCGGTTTCTGAATTGAGAATTTCACTAAGTAAATACTTAAGTACCGTTCTGTCATGCTCTTTTCTGAGAAATTCGAAGAGATAGCACTACAGTTAACTATTTACGTAGAGAATTTCTCGGGCCCTAAGTCCTTCTCCGGGACTCAAACTATCTGTTTTGTACTGAAATAAATTCTTAAATTTCCTTTCATTTTTTCTCTTACAAACAACACATTCTGGAATGGTTCGCGAATTTTAGACAATAAAAGTTTTTTGTTCTGGTGACGCTCCGTGATCCAATCCTAATACTCGCACTGGTGCCTTCCGGGTGATCGTCGCGCCCCTATCGGCACCCTCTTCACTTGCGAAAATTCGAACTTGAAAGGAGTTGGGCTCTATTTGTTTTTTTTTTGTACTTTACGTGTGCTTCGCATATATTTTCTCGTAATTGAACACTTTGAATGTGCCAGAGTGTTTAGTTTCGCCCTATAGATGTTGGAGAAGAATTTATCGTGCCTGGAAAATCGAAAACGCCAGCCTAGAAATACGCAGAGCAGCGAACCTGAGCGAGCTAGAGTTGGAGGTGCGGGGAACGGTGAGTTGCCAGGTCCATACAAATTCTCTGTAATCATCATCATCAGCCATTCGACGCCCACTGCAGGACATACGCCTCCTTCGTGGTTTTCATAACCATGAGGGGTTTTGCCATAATCGCCATGCTTGGCAGGTGGATTGGCGATCGCAGTATGCAGTTGGAATCTCAGGAAGACGTTGCTGCCCGTTTCCTGGATATTGATTTCCTTATTCGCCTTTTACGACATCCACGGAAGGAAATGGAATGACGCTATTCTTAATCCGGCGCCACAAGGAATTCTCTGTATACTATCTCCATACTAAATTTCATCTGTTCAACCGTTATTGCTTCATTGAGTAACAATCATCCAAATACCTTCACAATCTTTCACATTTATAATATTAGCGTTATTGTGCCACATTTATTTTTTGTTTTTTCCAAAACTAATTTCACACAAAAAGGGTCTTGTCACACGGACAGACGGACGAACGGAAGATCGAACAACAAAGTGATCCTCTGACTAAAGGTTTTGTTATTTCCTTTTTAACCTTTTTAACATTTTTTTTTGTTATTTGGTAAAAGACATCCATAAAACATAAATATGTATTACAAAATAAATATTCTACCTAAAATAGAGAAGAGTAGGCGTAATTTCAATCGAAAGAGGTTTGTCCAGATCGTGGCAAGAGGCAACTGTTTGCCTGCCCTTCCGGTATACATGCAAGTTTATTTAGGTTTGTACCGTCGACAGCACATCATCATCATCAAAATGTAAAGGTTGACCTGCTGTTGACTGTACGCGTAAATTGGCTGACCGCTCTTGCGCTCAAAAACTCTTCGCGCGCAAACGAGCCTAAAAAGTACCGGCTTTTTCTATACAAAGGACCCTTTGCTTCATACGATGAATTTCGCTAAATTTAGCAGTATTTCTTGGTAGGCATTACTTTAGTGAAATTCCCAATTCCGAAACCAGCGGATAGTCGAATCGCTCGTAAGATGAAAATACTCTTGAGGAGCTGTTTACAGTGTACGGACAACACAACATACGTATATTTCCGTCTATAGTTTCTAGTATCTAGGAGAAAGCAAATAGTATGGAAGTGGGTCAAATATTTTCTGCCGATTCATTGTTCCACGCTCTCGATATTGAACTTTATTTCGGAGCCAAATGCGTATTCCTTTTCGTTCTTTTTATCTCAGCCGTTTTTCGGTATATGTGCCTTCCAGACGATGGCGTTCTTTTTTATTTGAGGGGATAAAATGTTCATATTAAATATTGTTATAGATTGCATACACTTACTTGTGTATAGTAGGAACTAGATTCCTGACACACGTCGATTAGAGTTTGAATTTTGCAAATTGAGTGTTTGTTACATGAGTTTCTTTTTCAAATGGATATTTTCTAAATTTGTTTTCTAAGTTATGTACCTTTGTGAAGTTATAGTAGCAATACCACACGCAAACGGTGAAGGAAATCATCGTGAGGGAACCTGAGTGTCTGAGTTATTCACATACCTCGGCGCTTGAAATGTGTAACACGCGGTTCATATTTCAAGGGCACGTGTGGTGATTAATCACCAAGCCTATACTCTCCCTGAGAGAAGGCATGTGCCTATAGGCTGCTCATGTAATAGGGTGAACATAATTTAATTTAATACGCACTGTATCTTTTTCACGCAACTTTTACAATACAAATAAAAATAAAAAAGTAATGAAAAATTGTCAAAAATTAATTTCAAAATTAACTCCATTTCCTTCCGTGGATGTCGTAGAAGGCGACTAACGAAATACATTACCAAGAGACGGGCAGCGTGATGATGAATTTCAAAAGTCTGAGAACAAAATTTGTTGCTAATAACGAACTTTTATTGTCTTGATTCAGGAATTGCGCAATTCCGAAGTAACCCTGTATATTGAAATGCATTATTTCCAATGTGCATCCGTTATTTATACAGCATCTAGATGCAACCCTAGCGGCAACAATTTATTTACCTATACAGGTAGGTAAACAGTGGCTACTAAGACACTGTAAGGCTCATGGCGACTTTTTTTTAAGACCTCAATTATTTAAATTAATCTACAATTATTTAAATTAATCGGCGCACGCGGTGCCCGTAAGTATACTTGAAAGAAGCACTGTCCCTGCCATTGAACGCATACGGCGGTTTATGTACATACATTTAGAGTTCTTAAAGCACGATTGGCTAGCCATTACGGTTAGCTTTGGGGAAAAATTTTAGCAAGGAAAGCATTTTTTTTATTTTTATTTATTACTAAGTAAGGGCTGCAATCGAAGTCAGGGCTGAAACGCGACAGCGGTTTAGGCAATCGCGATAGATTCCATGCAGTCGAATGCCAGCATAGAACGAATGAAAATAATGTATTGAATCTCGCGCACTAGTGATACGATTTTTAAACGAATTTTAAAAAAAGGAGGAATTTTTCAGTATTTCTATTATTTCTATGCTTGTTTAGCGATAATTCTCTGTCAGGTGATCCGATTTCATTGATTCGGTGGAAAGGGGGTACTTACCTCATACAAGGTCCAATGTAAATTGGGTCAAGATCTATTGACGGCATCCATAAGAAAATTATCAAACTCTTCCATTAGCAAACGCATCGGCGGTATTATGGACCAAGCGACACCGCGATAAATGATACCGTCAGCGCCACCTAGTGTTAATATTAATCAACTATAGTTTCTGCGTATTTTGAAGGCGGTTTATTGTCTTTATTGACTTGTTTCATTTCATTAACCCTTACTTAAATATCACATACTTCCACCTACCATTGAAAGAGGCCACCGCGAGACCAAATCCTTTTGCCGCGTGGAATAACTCTGTTACATAAATAAAAGGGCGAGTCTGGAAATAATTGTTATCAGCCAGGGAAGGGCCCCGAGAGCGCTATTCAGCGGGAAGGCTTCTTATTGCCTTTGATTGCCGATACCGTGCTTCCGTCGTATCATAATAACTTTGACAGTTCACAGCAGATGCCTAATCCCTATATTATTATGTCCCAATAACTTGTCATCAGCGTTGTGTGTTGGCCTACAGCGAAAAATAAATATACCTTGAGGGTAGACTACCCACCCTCACAATAATCAGTGGTGACCACGGCCTCTGCACGGATGTCGAGACATCGGGAATTAAGGGAGTCGGGAAGTAATTAACTCCAATTACCTAACAAAAAAAATCGCAATTAGACCCTTTAAATCTTTAACTAAGCTTGTGCTCAGACTGCAGATTGCAGATTACTAAATTATTTTCTTCAGATCAAAGGCTAATCCAATGATCCCAATGAGGAACTTGCGTCAAACTTAGATTGCTTTTATACCATAGAAGAGATAGATATACTCAAGAAAAATTGAAAAATAAAACCATACAAATATTTTTCGGGGCTTTGGAGTCTCAAAAAATGAGAAAAATCAAGTTACTCTAATAATAAAAAGTCTATTACCTTTCGTTTTTTCATTGAATTCTAACCATTTGCTAAAAAGGGTGTAGATGCTTAAAAACATCATTTTACGAGGTAACTCGAATATTTGCAAGTATATTTACAAGTTGTAACGTCATAGCTTGAGTCCGATTTGTCTGGCGCGTTTTTGTATCACGTGACTAGAATGACTTCTCGAGATGTCACATTATGTAAAGTATTAGTTGTAGAGAAAAATATTAACTACGTTGCCTCTGCAATTATAACATAGGTAAAATTTTTTTGGGTAAATTCTTCATTGTTTCAGTGCAGGCCCCAAATCGTAGAAGGCCGAAGTTATTTCGAAGTTTTTCTGGGCGACAGAAAAGTTTTTCTTGTTTTTTTTTAGACTCCTGGGACTTGACCTCTATCTGATCTGATGGTTAGTGAAGACGAGGCCTACGATGTTACGCGATTGTCTGTTATGCTTGGCGAAACCAGACATCACGCCGGAACTTAACGAATCGCTGGACGACTGGTCTTTGTCTGGTAGGTGGTTACCTAGACTTACCACCACCAATACTACCCGAAGCTTCGTCAGGGAGGCAGTGTAACGCGCTCCTTAATTAACATTTCCCCGGATGTCACTATAAGTCCGCGATCGTGGGCCGCCACTAAAACACAATACTCGCAATGAGCCTTTTGTCCCGCCGCGTACACAGTGGGCTACGAGATTCGCTCATTGTCTAGCTACGAGGAACTTTGGCTTTAATTTACTTACATTAAATATGCGTTGTTGACAAGTGAGCTTTGCGGCAAGGAGCGAAGCGCCTAGTCCGCTCTTTATACCGATCGTTCATGCGTTACGTTCCGCGAGAGAGCACTTATTGAACTCAGAATAAACATTAGGTTACATTAACTCACGCCTGTATCCTGGGGTAGTATGTAAGCCATTCGCCATGATCCTGTCAAACCTCAAAATAAAGTATAAAATGAAATTTATGCTACAGGAATCGCCTTTGAAAGAGCTACAAGCAGCCTCATTATTTTCGTTCCAAAAGCAATTTTATGTAGTCTGGCCTGAGATTTGAATCTACGCATCTACCACTATACTCTCTTGACACGTTAACAGTCCAGTGTGGCGTCACGTCTGACTTTATTTTCAAGTCCATGGTACCAAACTTCGAAGACGTATTTGACGTGAACTTGTGGGTTTAGTTAACGTTTTTTTAATTGGACTTATGAACCAAATCTTAAACTATGTAACAATACAAAAACATTCCGCAAAACCATGTTTTGTTACGAAAAAAATTGACTGAAAATAAATTACAATGCAAACATAGACTGAAAACTTTTATTTGTGAAAAAAGAAATTAAACCACATTTTTAGTTATGATACTGTTCAAAACATTGGTAACAATAACCTACATTACATATTTTACATTTGTGGTTGAATTGTGGTTGATTTGCTGTGTTTCGAGCGATATTTAATGGCTTTCCTTCTGCTATCATTTTTTTGTAACAGCCTGATTATCTTCTTCTTTGAGATCGTTTCCCGAGTATTTTTGGAATGTTGTGGAACTAACGAGACGGAGTTGCAGAATGGTTAATGCGAGGTGGAGTTGCCGAAGTGATAGCATAAGGATTCGTGGAAGATGAGCTTGAGGGGCCACTGCTGACTTGTATTTCTGGAGGAATTTCGGCTGAAACACCTATCAACATCTTTATGATTACCTCATATGCTGATAATATACTGCTTTTTTATTTTCCGAGGGTGAAATACATTGAAAATTACAACTGAATTTACAATCGCCATTGACAAGAGGTCAACTGCAATCTTATTTATTTATTTATTTATTGATACTTTTATTGCACTTCAAAAAAATTCGTACAATGCGGCGGACTTAATGCCAATCTTCTTGTACCAAATAACCGTTTTTCTTATGGGGCTATTATAACTAGCCAGTTGATCAGCAGTGTCTACACCCTTCTTTCCGCGGTTATATTCAAGGATCCTGCGAGGTTTTAGATTAGAGTTTCTGCCAGTACTCATGGCTAAATCTTATCCGTGACATGTTGATAACATCGTGACGTCTCTTTTATCATGGCATTTTAAATAAGTCACATTCTAAAATGTAATTTTTAAATAGCACTACCCTCAATTGTTATAAAGTTAATGAGGAGGATTTATTGCTCATACGTCCGTGGGCCCACAATGGCGTACGTAACGTCTTTTCAAAGTCACAAGTCTGTGCCCACATTGGTACCATACGGAAAATGTTGAAAAACTACAGTAAAAACCGCCATTTTATAAAAATGGACAATAATACTTAAAATCTAATATATCACAGAGGCCGAATTCGGTATTAACTATTTTGGACTTACCAGTGACTAAGACTTTCGTATGGAGACTGTGAAGGTGTTAAGAACAAAATGTTTGATGAACAAAGTAAATCTGATCGGATCAGCAACAAAAATCTGCAAAAAGTCATTCCATCAGATAACAATTATTTTGGTCAGCAGAATAAATACATGAATAGCCACATGCGGTCATAAATAAATCACATATGGTCAGTAAATAATTATCTCTGATCAGATCAATAATATTTTGGTGAGCAAAATAAATAATTACAAAATTATTACTTGGTTCGTACAGTAGAAAAGACAACACATAAGATAACATAAACTCAAGCTTATATCCCGCAGGGGTAGGCAGATAACAGGGTCTACTAGTTGCCATGATCCTGACAGATATTGTTTGTTTCATCGACAATATGAAAAAAGAAGAAGAAGAGAGTCAGTACTTAAATGCCTTTATATCGATTATTTTAATGCATGCATGAGTTATTTGCCCTTTTCTCATGGCCCATGCCCATTTGCTTAGTAAAACTAATTTTACACAACAAATTTTAATTGTCGGCTTAATTTAATTTGAATAATTGTATGCAAATCTTAGAATTTTCTGCTGATCAATGTGGAATTTTCTGCTATTCAATTTTGTATTATCCGCCAACCACTAATTTGCTGCCCAAAAGTCTTTTATTGCTGACAGAAAATCGCTGACCAAAACGGTATATTTGTTGTTCGTGTAAATGCCTATTTACTCCTTTTTTTTCGAAAAAGATAAATGTGTGAAAACTATTAGAGAAAAGTTCCGCATCTCGGCAAAATAACTATTTTATTCACGTTGTTTCAAGGATGCCTGCCGACATCAATTCCTCTTGCGAAGTGGGTAACAGCTAGGTATCACTCGAAAATCGTGAACGCGAATTCATTTTGTAGTTCCAATCGTGCAATTTTCAGAATACAATAAGAACGAGTGAAGGCCAGGTATCATTGCCAATTTCTTGCATTAGTACATGAAACAAAACCAATGAGACCGTCAATGAAGCGAGTATTTTATCGAAACTGTATATTGCTAATGCCCCAATTAGCATCGATATAAAAGAAGAACAATCAGGTCTATCAAGTTGATTGCTCGTACTAGGTCATTCAATCATTTCATTTATTCATTAAATATCAACATCTTTGATAAATTTTGACTTAGACAGTATTTAAAAAGTTGTTTACACTGCGACGATATGGTCACAATTTCATTGTCATTATCAGTCAACCAATCAGCCCGTACTCGTCTACTACTACATAGACTACCCCAAGACACAGCACTTCTTTATGCCCTCGGTCATCCCAATCCAGCCGCTGCCAGCAATCTGGCTCAGATCGTCGGTCCAGCGAGCTGGACGTCCAACGGTGCGTTTGGCACTTCGTGGTCTCCACTCGAGAACCTTTGCACACTCGATTACCATTATCGTCCAATGAGGACCGTCCAAAGTGTACGCATGTTAGTTTACGGTTGTTTAGTGGAGATGCAACCTCGTGTGGAGTTAATTGCAATCACGTCGAAACCGCAGTGTAGTCTATTGTTCCAGGTGATTTATGACCATAGTGGCCAATAGAGAGTGAAACAACACGGACCTCGCGTTTATTGGTGTTGTACGGCTGTGTTAACATAATAATAACATCCACACAACGCAATCACTTTGAAAAAAAAAAGATTCTGTGTATTCTAGCCAACCAACAGGTGACGTGGAAAGGGTAGGGGTTGTGCCAAACGATATTTTAATTTACTTAATTAGTTTTCAAATTAAACAATATATTAGTATATATAATAAAATAAATAATTGTAACAAAAAATCGTACATACATACTTACAGCAATATAGACATAATTATATTTACATACATACGGATGAAATTACACATTATTATTCTAAAGATGAAGATATTGTTCTTGAACTCTACTCTTAAAAATGCTGACTGACGATACCTGACGAATGCATAGCGGTAGCGCGTTCCACAGACGCACAGTAAGAGAACCGGAATAGCCTGCCGTATTCTGCTCTGGGATTTGACTTGACCTGGTCCCTCGATACCCTGTGCTATGGTAACCAAGCAAGGACATCACAAACCTGGAAATACACCCAGACTAAGGCCATTTGTACAAATCAAGTACAGCAGCATCCATTGGGATCAAACCCACGCCCTCTGTTTAGTAGTCCAGTGTTAACCGCTAAACCAACTAGGCAGCTAGGCAACGAGGCATCCATACTTACTGTCAAACTTGCTGTAGAGTCAACAGCACATCAACCTCTAGATCCGTGTTCTCTACTCCGTTACGTTAGCGACAGCGCATCGATAGAAAGCTGGCCTCACATTCGAGAGGTCGTGTGTTCAAATCGCGGCTTGTACCAATTGTATTATTTTCTAAGCTACGTACATATGTGAATTTGTAGTAGCAATACCAATCGCTAACGTGAAAACATCGTGGCCAATCCGCAGGCACGCGTGGTGATTAAGCCCATACTCTCTCTCTCTGAGAGAAGACCTGTGCCCGACAGCGGGACGGTGTGTAGGCTGCATTATTTATTATTAGCGTACTTAGTTGTAAAGATGTGACCTCTGATGTCAGTACAATTTAACACCCTTTCCCTACCGAACCTCTACGACCGCCTGCAACAAGGAGAAGAAGAATGACTAAAGAGATACTTATATCCTAAATCAGAGGCACAGAAACACCACTCCTTGAAGCAATTCGTTACAGATTAGCAGGCGTCCAATTGCACCGTGATATCATAGAAACTTTGCAGATTAGGGCAACTACGTCATAAGTTTGGGGAGGCAAATCTGCGTTCACCGATAGCACTGCAATCGGCCCGATAAGTCATGCCGCCCGCCACGACCTTACCCTCCCTGGGATACCGCAAAGGTGCTGGCACACGGGTAGAGTTACTGAATTACTAGTGAGCAACTCTCCTCGGAATGCCTAGCAGACACGCAATTAACTGTAGATAGAGGCTGATCACAACAATAGAAAGATTTTTAGTCATTTATTCTGGGATAGGGACCACGAGTCTAGAAACTTCGCAGATTAGGGCAACTAGGTCATAAGTTTGAGGAGGCAAATCTGCGTTCACTGATAGCACTGCAATGAGCCGGATACGTCATGCCGCCACGACCTTATCCTGCCTGGGACACTGCAAGGGTCCTGGCACACGTCAATCGTTACTGAGTGGTGAGTAAGCAACTATGCTCAGGATGCACTAACTGGAAGACACCTAACTTACTTTAAAACCTATTTAGAGGCTAAAATTCCACCCATGCCGGGACTTGAACCCGCGACCTCTGGCTAACCGTGCCAGCGCTCTCCCAACTGAGCTAATGGGCAAGTGGAGGCATCGGCGAAATTTCGAGCCTCTTTACAAACTTCTCTGTATAATTCTCTGTATAGTATGTAATAATAAAAATAATAATAATAATAATTACGTACAAGCAGCGACACCGGGCCGAAGTAAGTAACATCACTTGCAGCCCCGAGTAACCCACTTTACAGTTAGTTGGGAGAGCGCTGGCATGGTTAGCCAGAGGTCGCGGGTTCAAGTTCGGCATGGGTGGAATTTTTAGCCTCTAAATAGGTTTTTAAAGTTGTCCTCAGCACGGGTTAGTGCAACAAAAAGAATCATTAACTAACTTACTGCAGGTAGAAGTTGCTGTTTGTGAAAAAGAAACATAACTTGACATTACTATGGCAACGTAAAACAGTCACACAATGTGCATAATTTGTGTTGTGATTCACTCATTTAAAATAAATGTTTTAAAATGTAAATCAAGGTTTTTTTACTGATTACAGCATCTAAAAAGATGCCAAAACATTCATTGTTGCGAAGGTAGAACAACTTTTGTTTGTTTTTATGAAGTTGCATAGGTAATACAACGGCGTAAGTTACGAGTTTTGTGGCGCTAAAACGTCACTATTTGACAATTAAAGTACTGGAAGGTCGCAACTTTTGACATTTAAAACGCGCGACTAGTATCGTCGTACTACACGTCCTGTAGGCTTAGCACACTAGCATGCGAGAAAATGACAGGCGCGCGGCATAAACTTTGCCGCTTTATTAGTTTTGTCGCAACAGCGAACATGATGTGAGTGGAAGAGAAATTTAAACACGGTTTAAAGTCTTACTCACAGGCGGAGAAAAGGAGATGTCAGTTAAAAAAAAGGCTTCAATTTTAATATTTTTTTGGGTTGGTCACACTCAATCGGTACACTTCGACTGTATGACAACACTATTTATTTGTTCATTTAGCTCTTCTGCGTTTCGTTCACAATTTTTTTTCCCTAAGAACAGTCGATAACCTACGTGTTTTGTCTGAAGTCTGAACTGACTATGAAGGTAAATATATTAATGGAATATCGAAACGTTTTTGTTCTTCTTTCCAACAACCGACCTAACAAAACAAATAGGTACCTAACAGTTTTCTAAAGTTTCAGAGAAAATGGAGGGAAAGCTGTCATTTTGCGAGAAAAAAACACCTTCATGTTCGCGGTTGCGGCAAACCATAGACAAACGGTATTAAACTGACAGAAAGAGGCGCGTTGAGACAGCTCACGCGGTCTTCATGTTCGCACCGGCGAGATATCCCTGTGTGACGTCATCTTAATACTGTTTAGTGTTTAATGTGACAGTTGAGAGCAGGCAAAATAGTCAGCGTGCTAAGCCTACTGGTCTCAACAATTGTTTTTAGTACCATAAAACAATACTTACGTTAAACATGTGAATTAAGATGACTTCAAATTGAGCTCATCGTATACTTTTTATGTGAGTGACGTCCCAGTGTTGAATTATTGAACTATCCATATGGAAAGATGGAGTTATGTTATTACTTTCAGGTAACTGCTGGTACTGTCCTAGAATCTAGATCTATTGCTTTGCAGAGTCGTTAACATCCGCATACATGGCAGAAGCATTACAGTCAGTACTTTATCACCCTAGCAGCAACCTGAAAGCGTAAGTATACTGAATGCGTAATTATGAGCAAATAGAGTAAAAGTTAGAGTGCTCTACATAGCTTATGTATTATACTTTTACGATTCAACCGTTGAATGAGCTATTGGTCCAATGGGTAAAGAATGTCTTTGTATAACGGAACAGCCTGACAACCAATCGTCAAAACCTTTACAATAATAACTCAATCTATTGCCGTCTTCTGATATCACTCGGAACTATGATTGCCCATTGTTCGTATCTTCATCGGTGGAGATTCGAACGTTGCCTAATAATAAATTGGGTTTAATTTTATTGGTGAATTAGGCATCTTATAAGATCTCTTGTAAATTCCCGCGTTCAAATTTCGAAATAACACCAAATTGTACCCAATCCCCACAGTGAAATTGCACCTTTACACGGGAGCGTAAGGGGGCCGGTCCCTTGTTTTTACATCAGCTTATCTTATCTGAATGAGCTGTGTTATTCAGCTATATTTTGCGACGGAACTTTCCGTGTTTCTTAATTCGCGTAATATTTTGCGCAACAGCGCGGAACCAAAAAAAACATGGATTTAGTAAAATTCTCGCTACGCTCATGAAAACGGCTTTGCAGTTTTGCGAAATTGTGTACCAATATTAAGGTTTTTTATATTGAATAAATAAACATATGTTTATTTATGTGGTAGTGGGAAGTGCAAATAGTGAAATCATTCAAGAGCCCTTTATAACCTCTCTTTGATTTTGCGAGTGAATACGTTGTAGAACCTATATGTTTTGTGTTTAATTTTAGTTTCTTGAGCAACTGTTACTACAATACTTACTATCAGATCAAATTCTCTCTTTTGTCACTCGGTCGGTTGTTCGTCAATAAAATACACCAAATTTTATTTGACGCAAAAACAATTACATTTTGTACTTACATTCTACAGGTTGTAAGCATACAATAAGCAACCAATAGTTGACACTATTCATTATTAGTTAACCTTGTACATAATATAATTCTATGGGCACTAGCGTTTAAACTAGGCCTAGCCTGTATCTTCTAAAAAAGGATCACGAAATGTTTGTTCACAGCATGATTTTGCTGCTAAACGAATATTTAGTATTTATCCACATTAACTATAATTTAAATTTGTTTTTAAAGTAGCCACAAACCAATCGTCACTTTCCTTTTCTTGATAAAACAATATTTACTGAAAAAAAAAATCTGTAGAAAAGTAACTGACATCCATATAGTTGAATCCTAGCAGTTATCTGTCTTTGGGTTCGCAATCTATGGCGGAACCGCTGGCGCGGGACAATTTCCGATGAGGTTTTTGATGAAAACTCCCCTTTTAAAAAGATTTTACAATTCTTCCTTCCGTTCCGACGTTTTAATTGGGTTACTTTGGTGTTTTTATTTTGGCTCGCAATCTCCGTGATTCTAGCGAGAAATTATGTTCTTAAAAACGCAATATTTATAATTTTAGTTGGTTTCTCAAAATGTACACATTACACGCTTAACAAAATAAAATGCATGTTACACTAAATATACACGTACAAACCGCATACAGACTATGAATTATTTATGTGTAACATCAGTAATAACTTTAATACAACAACAAATTTTGTTAAAAACTGTCGAGTTTCTACGTACCTAATTTGTTGTGTCCGCGACTTCGTTTGTATGGGATTCAGGAAAAATATAGTACGTTTAACACAATACAACAGATTTATCCAGATTAATAAAAATTAAAAAGTTTTATCGTTCATAACACGAGTTTACATAAGGGCTTAGCTTAGTTTACTCAATTTATTTGATAATAATAGGGTAGGGGTCGTTGATACCTGTACTAGCCAATTAAGCGCGATTTATTAACAAACAACCTAATCTTACGCCCGGTGCCTGCTTTGGCTACTCGTATTTGCTAATTTGGCAAACATTAACCATGCACAGTCGGGTTTTCTAATGATTCTGTAGCACTGATTTCGCCAAACCTGCAATGTACCATGATGGTGATGTCCTCGTCGTAGTCCGATGACGGCGACCTCAAGTATTGGTAGGACTTCTGCGGCGATGGGCTCGGATGTGACTTGCGAAGCCCAGCTTATTTTGTATCATCAATTGTCGGCACATACGCGAATGTTAACAGCGATGTGGAGCGCCGGCGTTACCGGGCTGAGAACATAGAACCGACTATAAGGCTCCAAATAAAAATTTTCACATGCACCGTCAAAACGATGGTCAGGGTCCCTCTTGCCCCTGACCTTAACTCCGCCTTGTGTCACTGATAAATGGCACCGTAGTTTTAATGGAATTGTTGATTTAATGCCGAGGGGTTATCCCCGAGCCGACGGATTACCGGCGAGGCCAACTGTTACAGGTCAGCCCTTTCATACTCGCGGTGATCACTCAACAATGGCGTAAGATATCTCACGTCGGAAAGTTAACTCGGTACGAAACGTTCCATGAAACTTTTTGTCACGCTATTTTACCTTTTGTCGGAGCATAATATGAGTATACCTACCTACTACAATTTGTGTGTACTTGCCCAAGAGAGTCTTCATTAGTTTTTTTTAAGTCTTTCTAAGTAGGTACATCATTTTTTAATAACGTACATGAAGATTGGGTTTTAGTTAGAAATATAAATAAAGACGCATGTATCCTAGAGAAACATCAAGAAATTGTACATATCTATTTACTTGTGTAATAAAGTGTAACAAATAAGACAGACGAGAATAAGCGAGACGACCTCGACCGACACATGCCGGAGTGGCCTGAGGTGGCACAAGACAGAAACATCTGGTCTGAGTTGGGGGAGGCCTTTGCCCAGAAGTGGGACACAAACGAGGCTACGTAAAAAAAAAAAAATATAAGACAAAGATGAAGTCGGGAAAGTTTGAAGAAGTAAACGTTTTTATCAATAGTCCTTTACTTGTATACAATTTATTCAGTTGCGTTGCCGGCGATATTGCTTCCTGCTGTCCACTGTATTTGTAGTCGAGAATAGTCCAACCTTCATATTTGTGTTCATCGAACGCAAATACAAAAACGTAAAGGGTGATACATCGAAAGTTTTTTATGCTGCCGATGTGTGTGCGCTCACGGTACGGAGACTTGTTTCTGTAATGAACATTGTGTAACGGCCTCTAGAGGGATTACATATTATTTGACTCCAAAGTAACCCTTCGGGTTCCAAGGGATTTACTCCGACTACTCGATCATACGAAATGTGGAGCGAAGAAAACTAACCTTAAAGACTTCTAAAGTATTTACGGACCTTACCTACATGAAAAATAACCACTAGACGCTGTAAACTTGGGACATGTTTTAGCTGAATTACAAACTTTTGCAACGATATAAAAAAATATTTACGAGTTTAAATATTTCTAGCCATAAAATATAGCCATTGAACAAAAAATACCTGATTACTACATGAATAAAGGAAACATGCTGCCTCATTCTCACAAGTCAACAAATAAACTCCGCTCCGCGAAAAGTAGAGCTAAGAAGCGGTAGAGATAGCACACTTGACATGCTGACTCCGCCAATATAAATTGTAAGTAATTGGATAAGTTTATGTGACGTCGACGTTCGCTCGCACAATGGGCGCTCGCGAAATTACGTTATCACGAATATATTCGCAATAATTCCACGGGCCCATCTCGGGGCGCTGTTACCCACCATTCGCATCCAGCCCTGCGCACTCCCGGGGGGCAATTCTCTATCCTGACTTTGATACCCGTTGACGTCTCAAAGAAATCCTGCGTTTGTATGAGCAAACTTGAAGCTGAAATAGAATCAAAATATCTCAAAGATAACTAGGCTTGCGTTGGTGATTGCCGATTGGTGATTATTGCAATGCTACCCACCCTTCTGATCCATCCCTTGTACTTCAAAGGGGCAACTCTCTAGCTATAAAAGCCGACCCACTGACTTTGATACCTACAATGTTTTTGTTACGTTGGCGTCTCGAGGAAATCTGCGTTGTATGTGGTAAGTTGAAGCGACAATGAAATAAAATAATGTCAAAGGCACTCTAGTTTCTGCTAGCAGCAGAGCAACATACAGGGAGGAATGTGAATGGTGCACCAGGGTAGGTTGTTAAGAAGCGCAAAGGCGGCAGAAGGGCTCGTATATTTGCCTCGCACCTGAGATAACTTAATATCGCGCGGGATTGCTCCAGCGACCGACCGTCGCTTTGTCCTCGACTGTAGGCCTAGCACGGGCCCAATAAATCGACATACAGGATATTTCGTAAAAGCCTCAAGTCTTCTTTCATCGTCTCAGTAAAAAAAATGTAGGTACTTCTGGTGGTTAGTCACAGAATTAGGTTCAGAAAGGCGGAGTGAAACAAAACAATAGATCCACTTGCATTCGTCCACTGTGGTACCACCTCACACCAATAAAGCACGCACATTTTTTTGGCATTTGAAATCTGCTTTCAGAACGACTGTGGTTATCCCACACTGATGTTGTAACAAAGTGTCGTAATCTAATATCGGAATCTTAAACATTGTTATTTGAATTTAGTAAATTAATTTAGTAAATATTTTCTTGGAGCCTTCTAGAATAACCGAAACTACGGCCACCTGCATAGATAATGTTTACTGCGATTGCGACTTTTCAGATAATTCTACAGTAAATTGTTTGAAGTCAGACCACAGTGGTCAAATTGTTCATTTTGAAATAGATAGAAAAAACGCAGAACAGGTTATCCTCTGCCGGCCCGTAACAAGTAAAAAATTAGAGTCATTTAAAGTAGACCTTGAAAGTAGCATAAAAACTCAAGAAAATTACCAAAATGCTAATGCTCATTATGTAGACTTTTTCAAAGTCGTGTCGGGTAGTTTTGAAAAAGTTTTTAAATTGCAGCAGCTAACAAATAATGAGAATAAATTAGGATTTAGTGAATGGGCAACCTCGGGTATCCGGAAAAGTAGAGACACACTTTATGAACTGTATGACAAAAAGACTTATACATATGACACCAAATTCATACAGCACGTCAAAAAATATTCCAAATTATTTAAGGCCGTCTGCCATAAGGCTAAATGCGATCATATAAAGAATAAAATCTTACAGTCACCAAATAAAATTAAAACAATTTGGACAATAATAAATAGAGAAACGGGTAAAACAAAATTGGGAGACCGAGATATTTCGCTTAAGATTGATGACAAAATAATAACGACAAATGAAGATATCGCTGCAGCATTTGAACAGTTCTTCACTAATGTTCCAATCGTGACTACAGCTCCGTTAGACTCGTCACCTGATCGTGCAGCAACATTACTAAAAGACCATGTCTCCTCGTGCGAACACGATTTCTCATTTAATTACATTGAGCCCCATAACGTTCTCAAAAAATTTAAATTATTGAATCTTAAAAAAACGGAGGACTTGTGGGGTATGTCAGTAAAAATTGTTAGTTCAGTGATCGATGTCCTAGCTTTACCGTTAGCAAAAATTTTCAATAAATGTGTAGATGAGGGAGTATTTCCGGACCTCATGAAATATAGTAGACTAGTACCCTTATTTAAGAGCGGTGATAAACACGATCCAACCAATTTTAGGCCCGTCTCAGTACTACCAGTATTGAGTAAAATATTTGAGAAGATCATCTTAGATCAATTACTTACGCATTTCAATAATTACCAACTCTTTCATAGCCAGCAATTTGGTTTTACTAAAGGGCGGAATACAACAGACGCCGGAGTTATGTTACTTAAACATATTTTCAGCGCGTGGGAGGATCGCAAGGATGCAGTAGGCATATTTTGTGATTTATCAAAAGCATTTGATTGTGTAGACCACGAAACGCTACTGCTAAAGTTAAAACACTACGGAATAAAGGGTGCAGGTTTAGATCTTTTAAGATCGTATTTAGAAGGAAGGGTCCAAAAAGCAGACGTAAATCGTATTAAATCCTCGGGTTCACTTGTAAAAATAGGAGTCCCGCAGGGATCTATCTTAGGGCCGCTCCTTTTCCTAGTCTATATAAATGATTTACCGTTTATGGTACAAAAAATGTCTGAGATAGTGTTATTTGCTGATGACACGTCACTTATTTTTAAAATAAGGAGACAAGAAAATAATCTTGACGATGCAAATAATGCTCTCTCGCAAGTACTAGATTGGTTCACAGCAAATAATCTGCTGCTAAATTCTAAAAAGACGAAATGTATAAAGTTTTCCTTACCTAACATACGAGTAGTTGAGAACAACATAGTAATTGGACATGAAAAACTAGAATTTGTAGATGATACTGTATTTCTGGGCATCACCATCGATCCAAAACTACAATGGGGTCCACATATTGTAAAATTAGCACACAGACTTAGCTCTGCAGCATATGCAGTGAAAAGAATTAGGGAACTCACTGACGTTGCAACTGCTAGGCTTGTTTATTTTAGTTACTTCCATAGTATTATGTCCTACGGTATACTACTATGGGGCCGGGCAGCAGACATTGACACTATCTTCATCTTGCAGAAGAGAGCCATCCGATTTATTTACAAGTTAGGTAGTAGGGATTCGCTAAGAGATTTCTTCAAAGAAACCAACATCTTAACAGTTGCATGTCAATACATTTATGAAAATATTATGTACGTTAGAAAAAATATCAAAGACTTCGAAAATGTTGGTGGCCACCATAATGTTAATACTAGAAATAAACATAAATTGTCATTTCCACTATTTAGACTTGCAAAAGTTAACACATCCTTTATGGGGCACTGTATAAGGTTCTACAACAAAATTCCTCAAGATATATTAGAGTTACCTCCAACGCGATTTAAAAAATGTGTTAAGCACATTCTGTGCAAAAAGGCTTACTATAACATCAAGGATTATTTAGAAGACAAAGATGTTTGGCATTAAACAGTAGATTAATATTATTTAAAGGACGATTGTGACTAGTGTTCAACACATTCATGACTAATATTTTAAGTTGAAAACTCTGTTAATTAAGTTAAAACGTGTTTTGAAAAGAATAAATGTGGAGTTTCTTTGTTAGCTTCTTCTCCACATAATCCATTAATTGTGAAACTAACAACTTTGACGTTCATTAAGTAAACATTCTGTTTTTACAATGAATAAAAATATTTGAATTGAATTGAATTGAATTGAATTGAATAACACAAAACTTGAAACAGTTTCTTCAGTGTCCATTATTAAATCACACCAAAAAAGCAAACTTTAAGACTATTTTTTGTCACCAGTGCCTAGGAAATGTTTTAAGATACTGTAAAAATTTATAAAATCAATAATTGTGAATTTTCAACTATTGCTTTTCAGCCAAAGCAACAACAACAATCACTACCAAAATTTTTTTTCTGAAAAATTAAAATCTATTTTTTTTACAATACCTACTATTTTTTGTTTATATATAGACGCTGCACTTCACATCATTGTATTGAACGTGTGCTAGGCTCATTGCTCCCAAATACATTTGGCGTGTACTTAATTGTTCTTGACGAAACCACCCCACTCTATTATTCGATGAAGTGTTAAGGGCCGGTAGATTTATTGGGTGAGTTCCCGCTTGTTAAACTTGGCTGTTTTACATGATAATAATATTAGTTTCATCAAAGTTGGGAAATCAAATTATACCGAAGTGCCTTGTGGAGCTGCGATGATTTGTCGGAAGTTCAGCCTTACCTGCAAAAAAAAGACATAAAATTACAAGTTTTGTCAATAACGCCGGCTCTAAACGCTGTTCCCCGTATACATCCGCAAAGTCGCAGAGTTAGTGCAAATTTTAGCGAAAGTACTGATAAAACTCGCCCTATATTAGACCCAGTGGACGTCGGCCCGGCCGCTATTACACAACTTTGCCCCATAAAAGTTAAAGGGCACATTACGGCAAGTAATAGGCGTAGAACGAAAGCGTGAATTAGCCGCACTAGTCCGCCTACTTCAATTTTGGCACTAATCCCCTTCACAGAACGTTGCCCAGTTTATTTGCCGATACAAAAAGACAATCCAATTCGTCTCTTGTGGAATTTATTGTATTATTCGACCTCCTTTCTCGAGACACGGGCTCTGTCAATCGGACGGAGTGTTCCCTGAGAGTCCCTTAATAAATATCGCTTATATTTTATTTATTTACGTGTATTGTCAGATTATCACTAATAATATAAGATTCTAGATATAGTAGCGAATCCTAAAAATAGAGGTTTACCTACATAGAATTAAGGTGTTATTCAGTGATGACTTTAAACCTAAAACAAATAAAGGTAAAAGTTCGGAAGAGTTTTATACAGGGCAGGCGAAATGTGACGAAAGAGAAACGTGATTGATGATAATCGAACGCACGCGATAAATGAACGAACAGTTATCGACGCAAACGAGAAAATAACCATAAAACTTCTTTAAGAATTTCACATCGAAAAGACGAATTGTTGTAGAGACGAATTGTGTTTTGGTGTCTGGCATTTGTCGTAAAGAGAATTAAGAAGTTCATTGTATGAGAAAACTTATTGAAAGTGTCTACATTCAATGACTTGACATTTTCTCAAAAGGAAGTAACTTCTCAGTAAGTATTACCGCAGAATTTATTTGCTGATTTATCAATTAGAATCGGAGAGAAATTGCTGAAGTGAAGGAATAATAAGTAAGCCTTAACTCGCCACAAGTTTTTGTCCCCCTAGAGTCCGCCTAACTACTTTGACATAGCTTTACAAGGTAATACTGGATAGAAAGTCGATTTCCTGACGGGCAAGAAACGCTGCAAACCGCAACTTGTGCAATAAAAATATTCAAATGCACAGAGCAGATCACGGAATACTTAGTTGTTTCAAAGTAACAAAGATCTTGTTATGCTAAAAAACAGAGTTTGCGTTATGTTGCTGTCTAATGTAGTTGTGTCGATAGTCATAAATTTGAGTAAACTAAACAACAATGTCATAGAAAAAATACTATGTAGAGCCATTTGAAATGTTAAGAAGCTGTTTTATCACCTTTGTTGATACATAAAACTAGTGGGTTATTCCAGTAGAAATTGTGAAGGAAGTAGGTAAAGTATTCGATCAACATTGGCGAACTGAAATGGATGGCGATTTATCCAAGAAAACAATAAATTCAATACCCAATTTAAGCTTAATCATAAGCTTTCTGGGAATCTGTCATGTGTAAAAAGTCAAACTTCACCGCTTTGCACTGTCGACACAATCCCGTTTGAACCCAAGGAGCCCCGGAATCGATCCCCTTTGATTAATGCTTCACATAGCTCATATTTGATTACAGATTTGAAAGGATACTTCATAATTGATACCCTTTCATCTCCATTATTCGACCATATAGCGGAGGATATTACATTGTGGAAAGCTTTGACTCGACTCTGATTGAACCCACTACGCCTGCGTCAGCAAGCATAACCGGTACTCTTTTTAAAGGCATCCTACTTAACTAGTTATAGCAACCACAACACCAACGATGTGTTTAGTCTTCGTGATATACCTTTCAAAACATCCGGAGAAAGTGAATTGCCTACTTGTTCCTATGTTTCCCAAACCAGTTGCATTATAGCCACTAATGCGCCAGGTAAGGGCAGTGACTCTAGCTCAGCATGCACAAAAGGTTAAGAAAGACTACGTAGTACGTTACGGCTCCAGTACTACTCCAGGGATTCTACGCTGTAGGTTCTATATAGTTCCGATTACTTCTATATTTATATGGGTCTTCGAACTCAAATTTAGTGACTGAGATAAACTAATTATTATTGACTACATAATCGTTACTAACATATTTATGGCGTGGGTGCGCGTAGCGACCAACAAATGTTGGTGAAGCGTAGAGGTTTGCCTCGTAAGTGTAGGTATGTAATGTATATTTATGGACACTGTCCGATAGGACTTAATGTCTTCAAGTCAACCTTCCATAATAGTATTATAATATTCTGTTTAAGTGTCTACAACCAGTCTAGGACATATGCCCATGTGGGCAAAAGTTGACTAGGCACTTTGGCGCTGCACGGGACTTTCACCGCTACCGGAGTTCGGAATCCGTCCTCTGCGGATGTCTTAAATATAACGATGTAAGTAATTAGTGCTCTTATCGCAAAGTGGTAACGATCGTTTCTCTTTATACATGGCGAAACTAACAGACTATAAAATTATAAATTTATTGTTTTTTACATCTGCTAGTAGATAAGGCTACTACGAGGCGCGGTTCTTAAATATTGCTGAATTATAATAGGGCTTCAGCTACAGAAGTAAATCACATCTAATAAATGATTAATACAGCGTGTACCAAATCCTAACTGAAGTAGCCTCCTAAGCCCTATACGTAGGGCACATAGAGATAAAGAGATAAAGATACCATTATTTGCAAAACGTAGGTACAACAAAGTTGAGATGTTACAATCAAGAGTAGTAGAGTTAAGAAGAGTAGTATGTTTGTTAATGTGTGTTTTCTCTATAACTTTCTTAATTTACACGCACTCAATCTACTTAAAGAAGGAAATTTGAAAAACCTACTGTTCTCGGTCCAACAACCGGTAGAATCTCTGGAGATTACGAGGCTAGTCAGACAGGTGAAGCGGTGACTTCACCTATCAAACGATGGATTATTGTCTGAACTGATTCTATTTAGAGTAAGCTAGCCAATACCTTAATAAGTGCAAAGCCACAGAAATCGTGAGTTCCTTGCGATCTTTATTTTTTTTTATTGCATAAATACAGTGTACAAAAAGTCGACTTAATGCAAATGGCATTTTCGACTAGTCAATCCGCAGGAGGTTGAGATTGGAGATCTTTACAAGTAATATTTTAGTAAAGGAAAACCTCGACCCGGAAC
Source organism: Yponomeuta evonymella (assembly GCA_963969515.1). Lineage (NCBI taxonomy): Eukaryota > Metazoa > Arthropoda > Insecta > Lepidoptera > Yponomeutidae > Yponomeuta > Yponomeuta evonymella. Next base: position 7,951,988 of record OZ018354.1, read on the forward strand.
CGAGTTCTTGAGGTGTTAAAATAATAATAATATGGCGCTTGAAACCGCCAATCCGCTGTGGGCATGCGTAGTTATTACTCCCATACTCTCTCTCTGAGAGAAGGCCTATGCCCCGCAGAATGACGTATACGTGTAGTGATTATACCCATACTCTCTCTGAGAGAAGGCCTGTGCCCTGCAGAAGGACATATCGTATACGTGTGGTAATTACTCGCATAGTCTCTCTCTCTGAGAGAAGGCCTGTGCCCTGCAGAAGGACTTATACGTGTGGTGATTATTCCCATACTTTCTCTGAGAGAAAGTATGTAGAAGAACGTATACGTGTGGTGATTATTCCCATATCCTCTCTCTGAGAGAAGGCTTGTGCCCTGCAGTGAGACGTATATAGAATGCTCACGTTATATATGTAACTGATAACGGTAACGCTATAAACGCTTCATTACTTAGCTCTGTCTAGCGCACTCCAACTACCTCCAAACAGCATTAGCCTATCCTGCATAGATTGGTAATTAGCTTAACAACTCTATTCTGAGGAGCGGAAGCGGTGGAATATTAACGCGAGATGAGCCGAAATACCTTAAAAGCTTTCGACTAAGGCTCCAGGAGCTAATGCGGGGTCCATTATGAGCTCCCGGACTGCGGGAAGAAACAAATAAATTAAAATACTCGCCCAAGAGGGTGCCAGGCAGGCGAAATTACCCAAAAAACTGCTAGAGATTCGATGGTACTAAGTAGGTCTACCCTGTATAAAATGCTATATAGATAGTATATGTAGGTATTTAAGAAAATGAAATAAACAATACTTTATTCGCCAAACAACAAATAGAGATAGGGTCGCCTTTGTACATTTCTTATGTAATGTCCTGTTCAATGTTTCTTGTGCTATAAAGTATATTATTATTAGAGAGAACAAATAATTGAGTAGTAGTAAGCTTTTTCCTTAGATGTAAACAACCGTTAATATAATTGGTTATTCATATCAAGTTGTTTGTTTGCCCTAGGTCATTCATGAATCTAATTTATTCAAGTAAATATCAACCCTTATAATCAATTTCCAGACTTTAGTAGTTTTTAAAAAATCTCACAAATGTGACCAACTGTGACAAGGCCGGGGCAAGGGTAAAAAAATTACGAAATTAGTGTGACTGTTGGCCATCAACCTTTAGCGGAATGCAAGGTATCTAATTTAATTGAAAATGCTCATCCCTGTCACACGATCTCGGTATTTTAAAGTTAAATTACGAACATCGAAACAATGTTACGAATTTTCAATTGATCGGCGGAAAATTCTTCGTATTTAATAGGAACTCATTTTGGAGTTTCAAAATGACAGTCTTTATTTGAAAACCGTTAAAGGTCACGTTAAACCATCCGAATCATTCCGTAAGTCATGTTAAAAATGGCCCTAATAAAACCTTACAGTAATGCTTCTGGGAATAAAGCGCCTATAGAATCGATGTATTGGCATTTTACTGTGAATTGAGCTTTCATGTCTCATGTTGGCTGCGGTGTTAGTCTAGCGATAACACATCATCAGTCTAGCCGTAACACGGTCGTGGGTTCTATTCTCACTGGGGGCCACCGCACTTACTTACAAATAGCCACAATCTAGGTGTATTTCCATGTTCGTTATGTCCTTGCGTATTGCTGCTACTAATTCACAAATATACGGGTAGCCATAGAAAAGAGTTTGCCACTCATAAAATCCCATCAAGGAAGATTAAAGAATGTTTTGACTAATTGCATCTCATCCGTCCCATGTACACTCCTCCAGGGCTCCCTTCATGACAGAAGCCCTACATCGGATATTGGAAAGGCGCGCGCGTAAAACGACTTATGTTCACCCGCCACGGCCCATTGGGCACCTTCAGGTGATTAAGGCGCTAATACGATTAAGAGGTCCGTAGGGACCCCACCGCTGCACTAACAGGAATACTCTCTTATCGCACATCGACCCAATTCCCTCAATTACAGGGATCAAGGCGCGAAATAAGTCGGTGTGCATTGACGCCAGAAAGACAGACTGATTAATTTTTCACGGTATTGAATCCTTTTAAGACTCATAAAGTAGATAAACGCCACTCTCTCCGTGATACAGTAAGTATACTTCTTTTTCAACCGTCATCATCATCGTCAGCCACCCACGCCCAGTGCAGGGCATAGGCCTTCATCATGGTTTTTAACCATGAAGGGTTTTGCCATAATCGCCACGCTTGGCAGGCGGGTTGGCGATCGCAGTATACGGTTGGAATCTCAGGAAGACGCTGCTGCCCGTCTCCTGGTAATGTATTACCTTAGTCGCCTTCTACGACATCCACGGAAGGAAATGGAGTAACGCTATTCTTAATCCGGCGCCACACGGAACCGTCATAAAGCTATAGAAAAAGCCATATTGCTCTTAGCGATTTAGACCACAAAATCTATTAAACGCTGCTAACATCGTAACAAACTATGCTTTTGCATAGTTTGTTACTTTGCAAAAGCGAGGCACAGGATTCAATATGTAGTTTCTGGCCGTCCAATAACTAATAGCTGAATATAAATTACCGTTTTCAAGGGCAAGTTGAACACTGTGCCTGTGCCCTCGCCCAACTTTGATCAACTTCGCCAATACAGTCGACAGCATGTCAACCTTTACATTTTTTTTCCAAAATTGCCTTTAAAGTGACCGATTAGAGTGCACGTATGTAAAGGTTGACGTACTATCGATTCTACTTCAGTGGCGCATAACAATAGGCCACTTTTTTCGAACTTGAGCGAAACCTAGTTGGACTCTTCTGACAAAAGTTCATGCAAGCAAATCCGGAATTAAGTTAAGAATAGTCCGGTAATACTGATAACGAGGTGACCTACTAACTACAGCCAATTACGAGTACCATCGACATTTACTTCTGTCGTACTTTTTTGCAGCGCGGTGTAATGAAATGAGAGCTATCATTATCTCATTCGGCCGTTCCTCTCGGGCTGACGACCGCGGCGTCAGGCCTTCCAAGTTCCAAATGAAGCATTAAAAGACTCCATCGGATTATCGCAAAATTTATTCAGGTGCTTTATTTGAGTGGAGAGTCCGCTTCCACTCTAATTTACTTTTATTTCACTAAATTGTCGCGGGGCGCTTTCTGGAGATTTAAAATCACTTTTTAAGGCCAGTCCTGGGGTAGACAAATGAGCTCTGCTTCTTAAATTTTATGACAGTCTATAAGCTTCCGACTGCAGGATATCTCGAGGTCTTTCATTTTGTACCGCGCCCCTACTGAAAGTAGCCGGTTCCTCGAGGTAGTTTTTATCAAACGCGACATAGACCAAAAGTTTCAAACTGCAACTTATACCGTATAAGTTACCCCAGTCACACTTCCGTATCACTGACAGCTTCTACCTACAGCAACTTGGCGTTTTCCACAGTTTTAGAAATTTTAACTTAACTGCCTACACTGAGAAGTGATTATTGGACGATCCGTACGTATTTCCATGGAAGCGGAACTAATCCAAATTGGCTTTATAATATGCTCTTTTGTAATATTATGCACCTATTGTACCCAATGAAAACCCGTTATTTATTACTAGCTGACTCGGCAAACGTTGTTTTGCCATATTAATTAGCCTACGACCAATTCTCAGACCTACCAAATGTACACAAGAAATTTCATAAAAAATTTCGGAGGAATTCGATAACAAACACTGTGTCACGATATTCTTACATATCAAATTATCTCCTTTGAATATTTAATATGAACTAGCTGTAATATATTTATCGCACGATTATATGAAAAGTGAAAGTGAAAGTGAAAATATTTTATTTACCACACAAAAATAATAAATAATAATAATTCTTTCATTCACAATTGCAAACGTGTAACATTGCATAATTGACCAACCAACTTCGCTCCTGAATTGCTAGGATGCCAGCGAAGAAAATCCACTCTAACATTTTTTCTTAATCTATTTGAAACTTTATACCTAAGTACTTAAACCCAATGACGCGACCGCAAGAACGAGACAAATAATTTAGCTATCATGGAAGTACCTGCTCTATATCTCAAGACTTCCGTTTGACATGATTTGCCGGGGCTAAGTGTCCGAAGTAACACAATAGTTAACTACCTAACAAGTGGGCGAAGTTGGCAAAAGTTGTCAGCCATAAAATCTTCCTCGCATGTTTAACTTGTATGTTAATTTTCGTGCAAGTCTCCGCGGCGTAGCCAGGGAGGGACTAGGGTGTCCACATGAATTAAAACTATGCACCTAAGGAGAAACTTTGTCAAGTAGACAGAAAGGGAACAGATAGTTCGCTCAAGTTGATACAAAAAGTCCGTCCTCATCTTTTTTAATCATCATCATCATCAGCCATTTGACGCCCACTGCAGGACACAGGCCTCCCTCATGCCGCGCTTGGCAGGCGGGTTGGCGATCGCAGTATGTGGTTGGAATCTCAGGACTGCCACAACGCTGCTGCCCATCTTTTTTAAAATATTGTTTATAAAAAACCATTAGCTCATACGAGAGGCATATTAAACATTTAAAGTAAAAGCCACTGACATGTTTTCACTGGTAATAAGAACTAAAGTAAAAATTGAATGTTCTTAAATGGTCCTACCTTATCGTCCTATCGGTCCTAATTGCGATACATTAAAAGTTTTTTTCTCTTGGTAACAGTAAAGTTGTCTGACTAGGTTTCCGAGTCTTTCTGCTTCTGTTCTTCTAGTCGTGAATATTCTCTGACGGAAGTTTGTAACGAGCTGTGTACCGTCAGCAACTATAGACAATGCAGCCTTGTATTCTATTTTCGCTGTTACGTTGAAGGCAATAAGAGCTCTCTCGGGTACTTAGTGATATCGCTAAGCGCACCTACAGCTACATGTGTCTCAGGAAACGAGCCGAAAGGAAACCGACGCAGTTAGAAGGAAACAGGTACATATTATAAACTAGCTGTCCCAGCGAACTTCGTACCGCCACAGAATTCGTTTATGCGATTCTTGCACAACGCCATCCATTTTTAAAACACAACGTTCGCTCGCACAACGCCATCTATTTTAAACTTAAAATAAATATTATCCCACGGGAACGTATTACCGGGATATCAAGTATACTATGTCTCAATTCAGGTATTTATCTATCTGTACGTCAAGTTTCATGTAAATCCGTTCAGCCGTTATTGCGTGATTGAGTAACAAACATCCAAACATCTTCACAAAATTTCACATTTGCACTTTCACTTTCACTCAGTGAAAAACGGCTTTAAGTTTTATGTTCGTTATTACTGTTAGCTTATGTTTTGTAGCTGAAGCAAACATTTGTTACACAGAAACGTTACGCGTGACTATACCCTAGATGTAGTCAGACAAAAAAGATTGGGATTGAAAAGATTGAAAGATTTATAACCTCCTTAGATTGAAAGGTTCGTGACCTTAAAATAACAATATAATTGAAAACCATTGTTATTTTCAAGGTTTCATAGGAGGTTACGAATGGAGCTCCATTATTAACCGACTGCTAAAGCAAAGGAAGATTGTGTTTTCCCAGCGTATGTTTGTATGTGTGATATTTTTTGTGACCACGTAGAGGGCCAAACGGCTGCACCGATTTTCAAAACTGAGTTTTTATATGAAAAGTATTAACGACGCGAGTGTCACTAGCTATATGACGTCACGAAAAGAAAAAAGGGGCGGACGCCAGTCATATTGTTGCTTAATAAAAGTTGGCGAAGAAATATCGACGTGCCTCATCGACTCGTCAGGCGATTCAAGAGTCAGTAGCTTTCTCTCAGCCTGATCGTTAAGAGAGGTAATACTGCCAGCATCTTGGGAACTCTCCCCAGCGGCAGCGGTCTACATGGCCATAAGCAGCCTATATACGTCCCACTGTCTCTCAAAGAGAGAGAGTATGGGCTTAGTCACCACGCGTGCCTCACGATGTTTTCCTTCATGGTTAGCGAGTGGTATTGCTACTATAACTTCAGAAATGTACATAACTTAGAAAACAAAGTCATAGGTACATGGCCGCACTGGGAATCGAACCTGGGTCTCTCGCTTCCGAGTTCAATGTTCTACCCACTAGGCTACCACCGCTGGTTCGGTCTACATTTCTTTTGTACGTTCGCCTTTGTACATCTACACTTACCTGTTATTTAAGTTTTTAATTTTAAACAAACAAACACGTGATATATATACACATGTAGGTCATTTCGGTAGGTTATTACTATTGAAATAAGTCCGCCTTTGCAAGCAATTTTTATCACATGTTCATCATTCAGCCACAAGAAGTCCACTGCTGGATATAGGCCTCCATGGATTTCCAAAAAGACCGGTTGGAAGCGGCCTGCATCCAGCGCCTTCCTGCCACTTGGATGAGGTCATCGGTCCATCTTGTGGCTGGTCGTCCTACGCTGCGCTTGCTGATATGTGGTCTCCATTCGAGAACTTTTCGGCCTCATCGGCCATCAGTTCTGCGTGCTATGTGCCCCGCCCACCACATGTTATTTAAGCTTTTATTTATGTTAATTAATGTTTTTTTATGCAAGCTTTAACCACCGGCCACCCCCTTCCCGCTTGCACCTCCTGCGGTTGACTGGCAGAAAATACTCATGGAATTAAGTTCGACGTATTGTACATTTATTTTAAGTGCAATACCAGTAATTATAAATAAATACAAGGTCGTTATTCATTATTGTACCACCCATTAGACGTATTATTTAACTTATTGGGAGCTCTAAGCTATCGGGGTGGTCACCACAGAACACAGGGTGGGCACGGTGGAGGCTTTCGGACGGTACGTTGTTTTTGCTAACCCATGCTCTAGCCTAATACCAAATCGTATTTTTGACAGTTCTGAGTACGTGGAATCGTAAAAATCCACCCCGTTGGTAATTACCTACCACAGAACGCCGATAGCAACACTTTCTTGGCGTGCTAACATTTCTGATATAAATTAATAACCCATAAAATTTTCCAAATATTTTTTTATAGATAAAGTAGTTTGTTTCGACGACCGGTACTCGTAGCTTTCGGGTCGGGTGCTAGTATTTAACAGCCTGTAGAGCGGTCCAATATTCGAATAACGAATATATTTTCATAGAATTTCGGTTTCCGTACATTTGACTAGCCCGATGCGGCCAGCCAAAACCTTTCTTCATCTTTCATCTGCCTCCATTCCATAAAATCACTGGATCACTTGAGCCAAATCGATTCTATAGACGAACTCCGTAGTCCTACGCTAGGATTAAGCGATGCAAATCGATGCATCAGCTTTGCTCCACCTCGATGGAACGAGTTTGCTTCAGAAATGCCGCAAAAAAGGTTACAGATGGTCTTTCAAGTGATTTCTAGTTTACTGGCTTCATGCCAGCGTCTAAAGTGTACTTTAACTTCATTAGGTAGATAGGTATTTCTCATTAATGTGTTGAACACTAGACGCAATAGACATAATAATAATACATAAGCAGCCTATATACGTCCCACTGCAGGGCACAGGCCTTCTCTCAGGGAGAGAGTATGGGCTTAATCACCACGCGTGCCCACCGCGGATTGGCGATTTCAAGCGCTGAGGCATGTGAACAACTCAGACACTCAGGTTTCCTCACGATTTTTTCCTTAACGGTTAGCGAGTGGTATTGCTACTATAACTTCACAAATGTACATGACTTTAAAATAAAGTCATAGGTACATGCTCGCACTGGGAATCGAACCTGGGTCTCGCTTCTGAGTCCAATGACTCTCTAGGCTAATACCGCTATAACTGCTTTAACATAAATAATAACTTCCACACAGCACAATCACTTCTCCTGCTCCCAAACTAGGATACCCTGTGCTGCGATAACCAAGCAAGGACATCACAAACATATTATGAAAATACACCCAGACTGAGGCCATGTATACAAATGTATGGCAGCTCCCAGTGGGTATCGAACCCACGACCTCCGGCATGGTAATCAGACGTGATACCGCTAGACTAACGAAGCAGTCATGACAAAAACGTAAGTTGAAGTCAGGGTGTCAAAATAATGTAAGGTTTGATCTGGTGTTAGGATAGGATTTAATAAGAATATTCTTTATAGGTACTGTTAGTATGCTCAACGAATAATTGCATTCAGCTATAAAACGAATACGGGCAAAAGACATAATCATGTTGTTCGATTGCTTGGATTCTTTCAATATTTTTCACGGGATACCGCCGTTTAGCCAAAGTATTTTTCGCCAAATTTTACTTCCCAATAAACTTATGGCATCAGTTTCATTTCCCAAATGAAACTTTAGCAAGTTTTCATTTCGCATTTTATTCATTTGGTCAAATTATCATTTCGCATAATTTTACTGCGTCAAGTTTTATTAAGAAAAACGTTTATTATGCTAACGTTTTATTTTGGCAAGTGTTATATAGCAAATAATTGTTTGATTAAAAAATAGGTTCGAAGTTCCAGGATGGAGCGGAGCGCAGCGACGCTCCATCCTGAAACTTCGGGTGTTAGTTCTTTTTTTTTATATAAAAGCGAAAAAAAATATTTAACTAAAAAACTTAGTTTTGAGTCAAACAAAAAAATTTTTGTTCTAGTTTACATTTCGCATTTTATTCATTTGGTCAAATTATACTTTTGACTGAATAATGCTTGGTAAAATGAATTTTGACCAAGTATTTATTTGGTAAACAATAACTTGCCATAATAACTTTTGCTAACTGTTTATTTGCTTTAAGTTGTTTTGAGAAATGTTTTTTTGCCAAGTGATAATTTGCGGAAAATAGTTTGGGAAGTAATACTTTGGGAAACGATTTTTGGCAATACATTAGTAAACCATTTTTCACATCATCATGCCAAATATATTTCAATAGACAAAATATGTTATCTACAACTAGTAACAATTTAAGTAAATCTAATATTGGGTATTACGCCTTTTCCCTTTTATGTATGCCATTCTTTACACACTCTGCTGACACAACAATATTATACGACGATCAAACTACTGGTCTACCTAGATCCGATTCTAGGTCCTCTTTCGTATCAAGAATACGTAGTGATTTCCAATTCCATACCGTCTCATTCTCTCAAGAGAAACCCTGGGTGGGCATTGCCAGTTCTACAACTAGGAACTAAATTCCAACTAAATCTTAAACATTGTTTACATATTAACCTTCTGCACCTACCTACGGGCATTCCCACTCTGGCGCGCTCAATCCCAATTGAAACTTTTGATTAAAACCAAGCAAGAGTGAGCAAGTGATTCGGACCGCCAATATCTTTATTTGAACAAGGAACAGTCAACGACAGCTGTAGCTGTGCTACAGTAGCCTTTGTAGTATGTGGTATAAGAGCGAAAATCCAATAAAACTGAATCTTTTTGTTGCGAACTGTCTTTGTAGGATCGTGTAGATATGATACGGCACTATGCACTCTTCTAACAACCAGATATTGAATGGACACTGAGAAATAGAGTTATTAAAATCGAAATCCGTACTAAGTATATTGCATATTCCTAGTATGGTACACATGAAATTATTGAGGCAACAAGTAAATATTATAAGATAAAATAATTGTTTATTTGAACACAAATATATTTTTTTAAATATTAGGGGTTAAAGTATGAAATTGCCGTTTTATTGCAATAGGTTCTTTGAATTGACATAGAATCTTCATGGTTTGAGGTTTTCGAATGAAACTTTTTTCAAATGGTTTCTATGATGTTTTTTTTTTTTTTAAATGTGAAACATTTGAATATCGACTTTCAATTGTTTTTGTTATTCAATTTAGACAAGAAAGATGGATACTGCGAAAATTCGAGTGATTTTTGAATACGAGTTCCGACGCGGAACTAACGCGGCAGAAACAGCCCGCAATATCAATGCTGCGTTTGGAGAGGGGTCTACTAATGAACGCACCATGCGATTTTGGTTTAAACGCTTTCGTGACGGAAATTTCGACTTAAAGAACGAGCCACGAGGAAGACCGCCCACACAGGTGAATAACGATGAATTAAGAGAGATAGTGGAAGCCGACCCTAGTCAAACTACCCAGGAATTAGCGGCATGGTTTAACGTTACCTTACCCACAATATTGACTCACTTGCGTCAAATCAATAAAATAAAAAAATACGAAAAATGGGTGCCTCATAATCACTCGAATTTTCACAGTATCCATCTTTCTTGTCTAAATTGAATAACAAAAACAATTGAAAGTCGATATTCAAATGTTTCACATTTAAAAAAAAAATCATAGAAACCATTTGAAAAAAGTTTCATTCGAAAACCTCAAACCATGATGATTCTATGTCAATTCAAAGAACCTATTGCAATAAAACGGCAATTTCATACTTTAACCCCTATTATCATGTTGCCCTGACTCTCATATTATGTTTTGTGAAACGTGACCTCTTTGCACATTACCTGCTGGCTTATTCAAGGTGACTAAGTAAACATGTTTTCATTACTCATACTCTGAAAAGGGGTCATTGTTCATCCAGGCACCGTGCTGAAAGTGGTACATGCCTGCTCTAAAGCAGAAAAGTATTAAAAAAAAAAATATTTAAGACACAGATAAAACCACCAAATACGCAAATTCAAAATGGCCGTCTTTCGCGGTCGCGCGCCATCTTGCGAATTGTGATGTACTTACGGCTAGCACAAGTTGGCGCGCGAGCTATCTCGCCGCGAGCTAGACCATCCGTCTGTTTCGGCGTGATTTCCTTAAGTTTTATATTTTAAACTTGTTTTTATCTTTTAGTGATTAACATTAATAATTAATTTATATTATTTAATTTTTTAAATACTAATTAAAAAATTAAATTTTTGAGCAGTCGTTTAAAAGGGCGGATAGTTTATCTCTCGGCGAGTTAGCTCACGCGCCGACTTGTGCTAGCCGTGCAGGGTGTGCGTTGGTATTAAAAAAGTAAACTGGCGGGAAACCTTAAATAAAAAAGTTATTGAGTTTGATTTTAACTGGCTTGTGTTTACTTTCCTCGTATTCGTAATGAAAAGTAGAGTGTTTTACTCGGGTGATAGCACCCATTTCTGCCTCGAACTATTGGCGCTCTCACTTCGTTCGAGCGCCAAAACATCTCGTCAGGAATGGGTGCCTTTCAGCCCTCGGTTAACAATCTACTATTGCATTCACAACCTCTTATCGACATTTACAAAAGAACCTTTGATTATTTTTGTTTTTTTTTTTCGCTGCAGTAAACTAACTACTACCTACCTTTAAAACAACAGAAACGCATGACCGCAATATTTGAGCGATTAAAGGCGTATGCAACCAATTTTTACTTTATAGACAAATCAATCACCACTTCCTTAAAATGACACGTAACTACCAACAACAAAAGACGAACTACATTAGCTTTTAACAAGACCCAAACCACCGACAGCACTTAGGAGTGCTCCAGACCCAGGCCAATCCGTCAACGATTACGCTCCACACGACCTCAAGAGATTAGCCCACTGCATTTCTCAACATGATAGAGGCAGAGCTGTTAGCGCTAAATGCTCCTAGAAGGACAAATTTATACTTTTCACTCGAGTGCACTTTTGTCGAGTTGCTGAACTGAACTTCAGCCATTTGACGCCCACTGCAGGACACAGGCCTCCCTCATAGTTTTCCAAGCTTCCCGGTCTTGTGCCGCCCGCATCCAGCGTCTCCCCGCCACCGTAACCAGGGCGTCAGACCATCTGGTAGGGGGCCTTCCCACGCTGCGTCGTCCGTTGATAAAACAAAAAAAAATCTAATAAATAATCGTTATTAGACCCGTTTCATTTATAACTACTAGTTGCATTTATTACTATGTATAAGCATTGCGAGTCATTAAACAATACTTCTATAGTGTATTGCAAGAGGTGTTATTTTGCTTGTCAATACAAACATCTTTTGTCCCGGGAAGAAGTCGAAAATGGTGAAAAAAATATAAGCTGTTTCATACACAAATTTACCTTAGCGAATGCATGAAAGCAGAGTTAGACTTTACCGTATGTTTTACCCGACCTTTTAGCAATACCGTGTAAGTATTTAAAGCTAATTTGCAATTCAATCACTAGTAGATTAACTTAGAATTTTTTCAGTTGTGTAAAGATGATTGTACATCCAACAGCACATGAACCGTTAAATTTTACTTGCAAAGTCGCCTGTAATGCGAGTAGAGTGCACGACTGTAAAGGTTGATTTGCCGTCGTCTATACATGCTTTCCAAAGTATCATCTCTACACAATTAAAAAAATACTAAGCCTATCTAAGAGCGTTAAGTGGTTGAAGCGATTCGCGTCCGTAGACTTACCCCCGATTTCTCGTAAACTAAAAATCTTTTAATCTACTCTTAACAGCTGTAAGTTAGCCAAAGTGTATATAAAGAAGTGTATAGAAAAGAACAGCTGACAGCTGTTAACAGATTGTTGAAAGACTGTTAGTGTACGAGGGTTACCCTCGTTACCCCACACGTGACCCCCGGCCGGCCGGGCTGAACACCCACCAGAGAAAGACACACCGCTAAGCGATTCGTGTATTTTTTTTGTGTACCTTCGTGTTTACTTTGTGTTTCTGTGACAATAAAAATATATGTCTTCTTTTTTTCTTTCTTTCTTTCTACGAGAATACTTTGACTGCTCAGGTGTCTTCTGTTTTACTTCTGTATGCTTTCATCTTAGGGTGATAAAAGTCAACGCTCTGGCTTCACGATCCAGCCACAGTAAAGTTGTTCATGCAGTTTAGGCACAAGTGGGTGCATCTTTAGTGGCCATTTTGGCATATTTCTCTCGATTTTAGAGGATGAATGGATTTGGAGCTCTAAAATTGAGATACTTACCGAACTCAATCGAAAAGTTATGTTCTATTTTAAAGAGATAAAAACACTAACACATTCGCACTCGCGTGTACTTTATCTCTACCTCTTGCGTATTAATTTATACACCCACAATCAAAATTCAATATACATAATGTGGTAACACCCTTACCAAAAGTTACTTGGTAGAGACAATAAATGGGATGAATTCCCAAAGGACGCTTTCCGGTTTGTGGGTGTTCAATGATTTTCATTAAAATACTTACCTACACTTTGACACTCGACCCTCAACTCAAAGCACAAAATATGCGGAAGAACACACAGAAGAATACAATTTGTGATACGAATATTGAAAACTGAAAATTGATTGAAAATTTATGGATGATCCGAAAAAGGCAGAGCCGTTTCAGGGCTCTGGGTACTTTAGCATAATAGGGGCCCTATGACTATGACATTATGACAGAGTGCAGAGAGCTATTTCAAGCACTTATTTTCAGAAAAATTAATCAATCAATCAATTAGCCCATACTACGTCCACTTCTGGACATAGGCATCCCCCAAGGCACACCACTTCCTTCTATCCTCGGCGATCCTCATCCAGCGACTACCAGAAATCTGCCTCAGATCGTCGATCCAGCGAGCTGTATTAAAAAAGCCGCGAATGTAAACGTTTCAATCGAAAATATTAAATACAATTGCTAAACATGTAATGCATGCGTTAGATACAGATTAAAGTTAAATTTTTTGATGCAATTTAAATGTGAAACCACATGAGTACAGTAGACAGGAGCTCAATCAAATTTTTGTTGCACAGTCACCCGCAAAGCAACTGAATAAAGCATAAATATATATGTGAAGGTCGATGTGCTGTTGACTGTACTACATCAAGGAGCGTACAGTGCGCCAGGCCAAGTTCTCGGCCGGCCCGCACTGTGCATATATTTACACGAAACCATTCGAGCACTTTTCAACCTCCAAAAGTAACCTCTATCTTTGAAGCCAGTTCTGTCACGTGACTAAAAATGCGGAGGGGTTGAGGTTCGCGGAATTAGAAGTGTTATAATAAATTAAGAAAAATTGTGTAACTTTTAAATCTACAGATCATACTTGCCGATTTTTCATTGTAAAACTATTCAAAAACTAAAAACTTGCCGGGTTTGTCTGTAAGTTTAAAAGATACACAATTTTTTCCTATTTATCTAATTAAAAGGCAAGCATTTGACACACTCATGCCCGATTCCTATATTCAGGAACGACTCGTCTTGCTTACGGATGGTTAAAATGTCTACTCAAGTATTCCTCTTACAAACGGTGTAGAATAACGTGCCGTACGATAAATATATGGAGATAACGATTTGTAAAGTTCCTAACATTTTAACAATTCGTTAAATATAGGAACCGAGCATAACTCATTTATTGTAACACTGCTAATCTGACGAAGAGAAGGAACTTGGCAAGTTCTTATATATCAAGTATTTTTTGGGACATGAAGTTGGCCAGTGTTGTACATTTATGTTTTGGTGATAGATAGTTTAGATAAATTATTAGGTGGGATAGTTTTTACTGAATAACAAAGGCTATTAACATCAGAATTTCGAGATAAGTGGTAATTTTAGAGTTACTTGATTGTATTTCAGACAATACACGCCTGTGTCTCGAAGGGGAAGGCAGAGACAAGGGTCTGCCACTTGCCACGATCCTGACAGACCTCTTTCGCTTCATCAACATTCTTAAGGCATTGCACGCCGGTTTCGGGTACTTCTGATTTTGTCTTCAATGCCTTCAAGTAATCTTAATTGAAAAACCGTTATAGAAAGAACCCAAACCAGAAACTGAGCGTAGTCAGTCAAATATATTCTCACAAATCTCCAAACTTAAGTGGAAATAGCACACTCTTGTTCTTCTGTGCCTGCTTCTCCTTTTCCAACCCTCAATAGGGGGCAGGAACCTTTGTATTTGTACCCCTAAATTTTGTGATTGGATCTTTTATTTTACAATGAACAATGAATATTAATAACACAGAAGAGACGAATCGGCAATACCCCAAGGGACTGTGATCAATCTTTTTTGTTGAGGGAAATTTTAGGATACTTTTTTTATTCGTAACAAAAATTATAAACTGGCTGGAACATTTGATTTTGTTCTTTCTCTAAAAAAAAGGAATTAATGTAACCATAAACATTCAAAATCACAGGATTCTGACTTTGTTTTCTAAGTTATGTACATTTGTGAAGTTATAGTAGCAATACCACTCGCTAACGGTGAAGGAAAACATCGTGAGGAAACCTGAGCTATTCACATAACTCAGCGCTTGAAACCGCCAATCCGCGGTGGGTGATTAGGCCTATACTCTCTCCCTCTCTCTCTCTAGGCTGCTTATGTATATAGATTTGGTCGAGTTATGTTCATGGAATCCGTGAGAAGGATCGAATTTTACTTTTTAGTACATATTTTTCTTGAAATCGGTTTTTTCGTTTCTTAATAAAGACGCAGCACCTCTTTTTTTAGCAACTAATAAATCTCACTATACACACTTTTAAATTATTCTAACAAGATAGTTGTATGAATTCCACATGAGTCTTGAAGTAGTCTGGTCTTGCTTTACAGCAGCATCACGTAGCTGCATGTAAACATTTCTACGTGATAAAGCCTATTCGCAACAAGGGCTAACACAATGTATAACACGGGCTAGCATCAATGGCCTATTGCAGAGCAAAGAATAATGGAAGATTATAAATATAAATATTAGAAGTTATTATCTAGTCCCGTGAACTTTGAATCACCTGCATCTATCTAACTTTTTTTTCTCACCCTTTAACCCCTGAACTGCCCTCGCAGAATAGAACGTATAGGTGGCCCATACTAAGTTGGACACAGATCTGTGTCGCGGCAGACGAGTTTAAATTACCCAAAAACTTACCTCAAATATTAAAAAATAGACAATTTGGTCCAGTCGTTCTCGAGTATTAACGAGACTATAACCCCCAGTTTCTCGTACACTAACACGGTCTTAATTTACTGTTAACAGCTGTCAATTGACCAAAGAGCATACAAAAAAAACCACTGACAGCCGTTAACAGTAGATTAACAGCTTGTTAGTGTATGAGAAACCGGGGGTAAGGAACAGTAAGATGGCGCCTGGTTCAAAAGACAGTACTCTCAAAATTAATTATAATATTAGGTAAACAAATTACTGACGTACACCATTCTGAAAAAAATGTGAACAAAAATCAGTTGCACTTCTCTCTTTGAAAAGATCATTACACCAAATCACTAAAACTAAAAAAACAAAATAAACACATGGATAATGAATCTATTGCTATATTCTTTAAGAAATATCACAGAAATCAATAAGCTGAATTTAAGTATGAAACATCCCGAACTCCGCGGAGAAACTAAGTGAAATGAAATTAAATGAAGTTAAGTAATTGATGAAATCAGTAATCTGTAATGGAATTTCAAAAGAAGAAGCCAAGGAGCGAGTCGAAAACACATCAGTGATGTTATGAATTGCCATAAATAATGTCACTTGAATTTCATACGCTAATTAGTGTTTCCACGAGCCGGTATCGGAATTAACAAATATTCGGTCCAACGATTAAATGATGATTCGATCTGTGTGTCGTGGATATAGACTCATATGAAAGCACTTAGTTACAGAAAGACTTTACAATAAACAGAGTTACACAATACGGTGTTACTTAAAATACACGGTTCCTCTAAAACACTCCGCAAATGCAGTTTAAATAGGCTGTGGTTACATCTTCTCCTTTAGCACAAACTATTTAAACTGCATGTGAGGAGTGTTTTATTGAATCTTTTTTAGGGTTCCGTACCCGAAAGGCGCCAAACGGGACCCTACTGCTAAGACTTCACTGTCCGTCTGTCTGTCACCAGGCTGTATCTCATGAACCATGATAGCTGGGCAGTTGAAATTTTCACAGATTATTTATTTCTGTTGCCCCTATAACATTAAATACTAAAACAGAATAAAAGAATAATTTAAGGGGGCTCTCATACAACAAACCTAATTTTTTTGCCGTTTTTTGCTCGTTATTAATAACGGCAACAGGTAGACGCTTGAATTATTCACAGAATGTTTAGTTTTATATTCGCTTAAAAAATAAACAATTATTATTATTATTATTATTGTAGACGGGCAGGCAGTTGGAACAACTGATAATTGCCCGCATCTAGTTTCACTTGGTTAAAATTAAATAAAATAAAATAAATATTTAAGGGGGGCTCCCATACAACAAACGTGATTCTTTGCCGTTTTTCTCGAGTTTTGTGTCTTATGTTGTATGGCCTTTTTTTTATAAGACTGTTTCCCTTTGGAAATAAATTATTAATAAAAGTGAACGTTTTTTTATGCACGATTATATCTAGTAGTACCCACCTCTAAAAACAAGATGGCGCAACTCCGCACATTTGCCAGGGCTGGACCTGACTGGTTATGGACATCAGCAGTCCAAGGTGTGTAGATTGGACCTTCTAGGCGTTTCGAACACCGTGTATTACCGATTTGTTATTTCGCTGCGTCATGCGCGAAATTTCACCAACGCTAGTAATGACATTTAATAGTCGAATCGCCACTGTATTTAAGGCATTATTGCGAAGTTCCCCTGGGGGATGATTGAATGGATCGTGGGCTTTGATTACATTAAATAGAGGTAGCAAACACATTGTGCTTCGTTACTTTCTGATTGTCATCATTTCATACTTATTAAAGTTATGTGCTTTTCGGCAGAATTCTCCGTGCACTAACAGGCCAGTTCCCTCAAAGATAGCTACGTCACGACATGCATCTAAGATCAGCTCCAATATTGCGCGCTCCAAATTGTAAACGATTACAATCGTGTTACTGTCAAATTCCATACTAATTATTATTGCAAACGTCAGGATTCCGACAAGATTTGGTGCTCATAATTAGGTCCCTGTTTTCTGAAAGTGACTTATGTTGTGTTATTGACTGATTTGATTTTTTAAAGTGCTTTATTAACTTAAATTATTTACATCACTATAACCCAGCGTAACTTAGTTTTAGGAAGCGGTATCTTATCTTAAATTACATTTACAGGCTATAAATCAGCGCCTTTTCAAATTTTTGACTTACAAATCAATGAATAAGCATTTTTTTTCATCTGGCGTCATCACCCACCCATTTAAAAATATAAGTATGTATACATTTAGTAACAGGATTACTTATAAACAGGACTAGACACGCGAGGACTTTTCGAGGACGAGAAGTTTTCAGGTATTGTGGCGTCGAATTTTTTTTCTTATGTATATAGTTGTCACAGTCGACCAATTCACCAACGATTACATTAATCGTTGGTGAATTGCAATTCTCCTTATTTTAGTGAAAACGGCTTTTCCGTTACCTTTAGTGTGCAACCATAATGTTCGAGTCTGTGCAGAAAAACCCACCGCATATATTAAGTAACGAAAAAGGTTGAGTTTACTGAGATTGACCTACCAATGTCAGTCTATTCACAGTAATATTCATAGCAGACCGGCGGAATCACGGGATTCAGCATCTGATGCGGATATTCCATTAGGTCAGCAACGCACAGACTGCGTTTTCCATTAAATAGAGCCTATAATGAAAGCCACGCCCCTATGTATACCTATTTTATAGGCGCATCCTTATAGGAAAGCCAATTTAACGGAAAAATTTCGAGAATCGTACTAAATTGATGTAAAATCGTGAACAAAATCGTTGTCTCACTCGCTGTACATACATCGGCATTTAAGTAACATTGTTGTGGTCTCATCAGCAGTTCCAATTTCAAACGTTATTTACTTCAGGCGTAGTTCAGACACCGTTATAGTTTGATAAGTTTGTCACTTAAAACAGCGCTGGTCGAAGGAATATTTAAATATTATATGCGGTGTCCACAAATCAAATCTAGTTCGCAATACTTTGGCATAACATTTTATCGTGTCCATTCCTTAGAACCACGCTGGCGGACATCTCAATCATCATAAGCCAAACTATTTTTTGATTTGGAATACTAATACACAGTTTCTCGTACACTAACACGCTGTTAATCTACTGTTGACAGCTGTCAGTTGACCAAAGTGCATAAAAAAACCACTGACAGCTGTTAACAGTAGATTAACAGCTTGTTAGTGTACGAGAAACCGGGGGTAAGAGTTCATAAGATCCTCCCGCTATCCTTCCTAATCCTATTGCTTTATGCAGACAAAACGTAAAACAACTTGCCCCTGTTTCATAAAGCTACACTTCTAGTTCGACCTGAGATTAGTTTGGCCATTGTGCGTAGCAAGCGCTAAGGTATGAAAATACCTCAGACAGTAGGGTTTCCTCATGTTGTATTCCTTCACCGTTACCGAGTGCTATTGCTACTAAAACTTCAAAAATGTACGAAACTTAGAATACAAGGTCATTGGTACATGCCAGGATTCTAATTGGGTATTTGACAAAATATCAAATGAGTTACTTTTAAAACGGAATTTTGTATGAAAATACTGGCTTATGACGTCACATTTCAGGGCACTCTTTTTATGTTTAATCTATTTAAAAATTTTAATAACTAGTAATCCACTAAAAGAGATAAATTTTCCGAGATATTTTGTCATTTTTGTTTTAATCGAGCATATGAAATAATTTATTGTTGATCGTGTCAAATACCGTATTCTAATTCTCCCTAGTGAGAAGCCGGCGTTCTACCGATCCACTGCCACCGCTCTCAAAGCTACACAAAGACCCTTGTTAAATGTCACTTAAGGTGCCACTTAAATCGACTTTTGTATGAAGAATTTTAGTTAAATGCCATTAAAGCCACATTTACAAAAGTGGTGCAAGTCGGCCTTAGTAATAAACTTACAAATTATAACCGGTGTGAAGTTAGCTGACAAACTTAGCTGACAAACATAGCTGACACTATTACACGACCAAATAAAATGGTCGTTTTTAAAAAAGGCTTTCAGTACGCGTTTATGTTTCTTATTGGGATACTAAAAAAATTAGAATTTCTAGAAGGCTGGATCTTAGTTATTACGGTTCCTTAGATACTACTTAAGCTACTCAACTATAAATTGAGACATGAAACCATTCAGTTTTTGTGATAAAGCGGAGCTGACAAATAATTTGTGAGAAAAATCTCTCCAGAGTTTCTTTCTGGGCGACGTATTGCAGCAAAACGAATTTCTAACACTTTAGCAATGCAAAATTATGATTGCATAGACTCTAAAGTATTTTAAATAAATCAATTTATATCTTCAGACCATTCAATTTTTCTGAAATCGGGCGATAGACAAAAATAATGGAGAAAATTTAAAATAACCTTTGTGTTTTTCTTGAGATATACAAAAAAAACGAATTTCTAACAGGCTGGATTTATGTTATTTCGGTTCCTTAGATACTACTTAAACTACTCAACTATAAATTGAAACATGAAACCATTCAGTTTTTGTGATAAAGCGGAGCTGACAAATAATTTGTGAGAAAAATCTCTCCAGAGTTTCTTTCTGGGCGACGTATTGCAGCAAAACTAATTTCTAACACTTAAGCAATGCAAAATTATGATTGCATAGACTCTAAAGTATTTTAAATAAATCAATTTACATCTTCAGACCATTAAATTTTTCTGAAATCGGGCGATAGACAAAAATAATGGAGAAAATTTAAAAAAACCTTTGTGTTTTTCTTGAGATATACAAAAAAAACGAATTTCTAACAGGCTGGATTTATGTTATTTCAGTTCCTTAGATACTACTTAAACTACTCAACTATAAATTGAGACATGAAACCATTCAGTTTTTGTGATAAAGCGGAGCTGACAAATAATTTGTGAGAAAAATCTCTCCAGAGTTTCTTTCTGGGCGACGTATTGCAGCAAAACGAATTTCTAACACTTTAGCAATGCAAAATTATGATTGCATAGACTCTAAAGTATTTTAAATAAATCAATTTATATCTTCAGACCATTCAATTTTTCTGAAATCGGGCGATAGACAAAAATAATGGAGAAAATTTAAAATAACCTTTGTGTTTTTCTTGAGATATACAAAAAAAAAGAATTTCTAACAGGCTGGATTTATGTTATTTCGGTTCCTTAGATACTACTTAAACTACTCAACTATAAATTGAGACATGAAACCATTCAGTTTTTGTGATAAAGCGGAGCTGACAAATAATTTGTGAGAAAAATCTCTCCAGAGTTTCTTTCTGGGCGACGTATTGCAGCAAAACGAATTTCTAACACTTTAGCAATGAAAAATTATGATTGCATAGACTCTAAAGTATTTTAAATAAATCAATTTATATCTTCAGACCATTCAATTTTTCTGAAATCGGGCGATAGACAAAAATAATGGAGAAAATTTAAAATAACCTTTGTGTTTTTCTTGAGATATAAAAAAAAACGAATTTCTAACAGGCTGGATTTATGTTATTTCGGTTCCTTAGATACTACTTAAACTACTCAACTATAAATTGAAACATGAAACCATTCAGTTTTTGTGATAAAGCGGAGCTGACAAATAATTTGTGAGAAAAATCTCTCCAGAGTTTCTTTCTGGGCGACGTATTGCAGCAAAACGAATTTCTAACAGGCTGGATTTATGTTATTTCGGTTCCTTAGATACTACTTAAACTACTCAATTATAAATTGAGATATGAAACCATTCAGTTTTTGTGATAAAGCGGAGCTGACAAATAATTTGTGAGAAAAATCTCTCCAGAGTTTCTTTCTGGGCGACGTATTGCAGCAAAACGAATTTCTAACACTTTAGCAATGCGAAATTATGATTGCATAGACTCAAAAGTATTTTAAATAAATCAATTTATATCTTCAGACCATTCAATTTTTCTGAAATCGGGCGATAGACAAAAATAATGGAGAAAATTTAAAATAACCTTTGTGTTTTTCTTGAGATATACAAAAAAAAAGAATTTCTAACAGGCTGGATTTATGTTATTTCGGTTCCTTAGATACTACTTAAACTACTCAACTATAAATTGAGACATGAAACCATTCAGTTTTTGTGATAAAGCGGAGCTGACAAATAATTTGTGAGAAAAATCTCTCCAGAGTTTCTTTCTGGGCGACGTATTGCAGCAAAACGAATTTCTAACACTTTAGCAATGCAAAATTATGATTGCATAGACTCTAAAGTATTTTAAATAAATCAATTTATATCTTCAGACCATTCAATTTTTCTGAAATCGGGCGATAGACAAAAATAATGGAGAAAATTTAAAATAACCTTTGTGTTTTTCTTGAGATATAAAAAAAAACGAATTTCTAACAGGCTGGATTTATGTTATTTCGGTTCCTTAGATACTACTTAAACTACTCAACTATAAATTGAAACATGAAACCATTCAGTTTTTGTGATAAAGCGGAGCTGACAAATAATTTGTGAGAAAAATCTCTCCAGAGTTTCTTTCTGGGCGACGTATTGCAGCAAAACGAATTTCTAACACTTTAGCAATGCAAAATTATGATTGCATAGACTCTAAAGTATTTTAAATAAATCAATTTACATCTTCAGACCATTCAATTTTTCTGAAATCGGGCGATAGACAAAAATAATGGAGAAAATTTAAAAAAACCTTTGTGTTTTTCTTGAGATATACAAAAAAAACGAATTTCTAACAGGCTGGATTTATGTTATTTCGGTTCTTTAGATACTACTTAAACTACTCAACTATAAATTGAGACATGAAACCATTCAGTTTTTGTGATAAAGCGGAGCTGACAAATAATTTGTGAGAAAAATCTCTCCAGAGTTTCTTTCTGGGCGACGTATTGCAGCAAAACGAATTTCTAACACTTTAGCAATGCAAAATTATGATTGCATAGACTCTAAAGTATTTTAAATAAATCAATTTATATCTTCAGACCATTCAATTTTTCTGAAATCGGGCGATAGACAAAAATAATGGAGAAAATTTAAAATAACCTTTGTGTTTTTCTTGAGATATACAAAAAAAACGAATTTCTAACAGGCTGGATTTATGTTATTTCGGTTCCTTAGATACTACTTAAATTACTCAACTATAAATTGAGACATGAAACCATTCAGTTTTTGTGATAAAGCGGAGCTGACAAATAATTTGTGAGAAAAATCTCTCCAGAGTTTCTTTCTGGGCGACGTATTGCAGCAAATTTCTAACAGGCTGGATTTATGTTATTTCGGTTCCTTAGATACTACTTAAACTACTCAACTATAAATTGAAACATGAAACCATTCAGTTTTTGTGATAAAGCGGAGCTGACAAATAATTTGTGAGAAAAATCTCTCCAGAGTTTCTTTCTGGGCGACGTATTGCAGCAAAACGAATTTCTAACAGGCTGGATTTATGTTATTTTGGTTCCTTAGATACTACTTAAACTACTCAACTATAAATTGAGACATGAAACCATTCAGTTTTTGTGATAAAGCGGAGCTGACAAATAATTTGTGAGAAAAATCTCTCCAGAGTTTCTTTCTGGGCGACGTATTGCAGCAAAACGAATTTCTAACACTTTAGCAATGCAAAATTATGATTGCATAGACTCTAAAGTATTTTAAATAAATCAATTTACATCTTCAGACCATTCAATTTTTCTGAAATCGGGCGATAGACAAAAATAATGGAGAAAATTTAAAAAAACCTTTGTGTTTTTCTTGAGATATACAAAAAAAACTAATTTCTAACAGGCTGGATTTATGTTATTTCAGTTCCTTAGATACTACTTAAACTACTCAACTTTAAATTGAGACATGAAACCATTCAGTTTTTGTGATAAAGCGGAGCTGACAAATAATTTGTGAGAAAAATCTCTCCAGAGTTTCTTTCTGGGCGACGTATTGCAGCAAAACGAATTTCTAACACTTTAGCAATGCAAAATTATGATTGCATAGACTCTAAAATATTTTAAATAAATCAATTTACATCTTCAGACCATTCAATTTTTCTGAAATCGGGCGATAGACAAAAATAATGGAGAAAATTTAAAAAAACCTTTGTGTTTTTCTTGAGATATACAAAAAAAACGAATTTCTAACAGGCTGGATTTATGTTATTTCAGTTCCTTAGATACTACTTAAACTACTCAACTATAAATTGAGACATGAAACCATTCAGTTTTTGTGATAAAGCGGAGCTGACAAATAATTTGTGAGAAAAATCTCTCCAGAGTTTCTTTCTGGGCGACGTATTGCAGCAAAACGAATTTCTAACACTTTAGCAATGCAAAATTATGATGGCATAGACTCTAAAGTATTTTAAATAAATCAATTTATATCTTCAGACCATTTAATTTTTCTGAAATCGGGCGATAGACAAAAATAATGGAGAAAATTTAAAATAACCTTTGTGTTTTTCTTGAGATATAAAAAAAAAACGAATTTCTAACAGGCTGGATTTATGTTATTTCGGTTCCTTAGATACTACTTAAACTACTCAACTATAAATTGAAACATGAAACCATTCAGTTTTTGTGATAAAGCGGAGCTGACAAATAATTTGTGAGAAAAATCTCTCCAGAGTTTCTTTCTGGGCGACGTATTGCAGCAAAACGAATTTCTAACAGGCTGGATTTATGTTATTTCGGTTCCTTAGATACTACTTAAACTACTCAATTATAAATTGAGATATGAAACCATTCAGTTTTTGTGATAAAGCGGAGCTGACAAATAATTTGTGAGAAAAATCTCTCCAGAGTTTCTTTCTGGGCGACGTATTGCAGCAAAACGAATTTCTAACACTTTAGCAATGCAAAATTATGATTGCATAGACTCTAAAGTATTTTAAATAAATCAATTAATATCTTCAGACCATTCAATTTTTCTGAAATCGGGCGATAGACAAAAATAATGGAGAAAATTTAAAATAACCTTTGTGTTTTTCTTGAGATATACAAAAAAAACGAATTTCTAACAGGCGAGATTTATGTTATTTCGGTTCCTTAGATACTACTTAAACTACTCAACTATAAATTGAGACATGAAACCATTCAGTTTTTGTGATAAAGCGGAGCTGACAAATAATTTGTGAGAAAAATCTCTCCAGAGTTTCTTTCTGGGCGACGTATTGCAGCAAAACGAATTTCTAACACTTTAGCAATGCAAAATTATGATTGCATAGACTCTAAAGTATTTTAAATAAATCAATTTATATCTTCAGACCATTCAATTTTTCTGAAATCGGGCGATAGACAAAAATAATGGAGAAAATTTAAAATAACCTTTGTGTTTTTCTTGAGATATACAAAAAAAACGAATTTCTAACAGGCTGGATTTATGTTATTTCGGTTCCTTAGACACTACTTAAACTACTCAACTATAAATTGAGACATGAAACCATTCAGTTTTTGTGATAAAGCGGAGCTGACAAATAATTTGTGAGAAAAATCTCTCCAGAGTTTCTTTATGGGCGACGTATTGCAGCAAAACGAATTTCTAACACTTTAGCAATGCAAAATTATGATTGCATAGACTCTAAAGTATTTTAAATAAATCAATTTATATCTTCAGACCATTCAATTTTTCTGAAATCGGGTGATAGACAAAAATAATGGAGAAAATTTAAAATAACCTTTGTGTTTTTCTTGAGATATACAAAAAAAAAACGAATTTATAACAGGCTGGATTTATGTTATTTCGTTGAATGGTCTGAAGGTATAAATTGATTTATTTAAAATACTTTAGAGTCTATGTAATCATAATTTTGCATTGCTAAAGTGTTAGAAATTCGTTTTGCTGCAATACGTCGCCCAGAAAGAAACTCTGGAGAGATTTTTCTCACAAATTATTTGTCAGCTCCGCTTTATCACAAAAAAACTGAATGGTTTCATGTCTCAATTTATAGTTGAGTAGTTTAAGTAGTATCTAAGGAACCGAAATAACATAAATCCAGCCTGTTAGAATTTCGTTTTTTTTGTATATCTCAAGAAAAACACAAAGGTAATTTTAAATTTTCTCCATTATTTATGTCTATCGCCCGATTTCAGAAAAATTTAATGGTCTGAAGATATAAATTGATTTATTTAAAATACTTTAGAGTCTATGCAATCATAATTTTGCATTGCTAAAGTGTTAGAAATTCGTTTTGCTGCAATACGTCGCCCAGAAAGAAACTCTGGAGAGATTTTTCTCACAAATTATTTGTCAGCTCCACTTTATCACAAAAACTGAATGGTTTCATGTCTCAATTTATAGTTGAGTAGTTTAAGTAGTATCTAAGGAACCGAAATAACATAAATCCAGCCTGTTAGAAATTCTTTTTTTTTGTATATCTCAAGAAAAACACAAAGGTTATTTTAAATTTACTCCATTATTTTTGTCTATCGCCCGATTTCAGAAAAATTGAATGGTCTGAAGATATAAATTGATTTATTTAAAATACTTTAGAGTCTATGCAATCATAATTTTGCATTGCTAAAGTGTTAGAAATTCGTTTTGCTGCAATACGTCGCCCAGAAAGAAACTCTGGAGAGATTTTTCTCACAAATTATTTGTCAGCTCCGCTTTATCACAAAAACTGAATGGTTTCATGTCTCAATTTATAGTTGAGTAGTTTAAGTAGTATCTAAGGAACTGAAATAACATAAATCCAGCCTGTTAGAAATTCGTTTTTTTTGTATATCTCAAGAAAAACACAAAGGTTTTTTTAAATTTTCTCCATTATTTTTGTCTATCGCCCGATTTCAGAAAAATTGAATGGTCTGAAGATGTAAATTGATTTATTTAAAATACTTTAGAGTCTATGCAATCATAATTTTGCATTGCTAAAGTGTTAGAAATTCGTTTTGCTGCAATACGTCGCCCAGAAAGAAACTCTGGAGAGATTTTTCTCACAAATTATTTGTCAGCTCCGCTTTATCACAAAAACTGAATGGTTTCATGTCTCAATTTAAAGTTGAGTAGTTTAAGTAGTATCTAAGGAACTGAAATAACATAAATCCAGCCTGTTAGAAATTAGTTTTTTTTGTATATCTCAAGAAAAACACAAAGGTTTTTTAAATTTTCTCCATTATTTTTGTCTATCGCCCGATTTCAGAAAAATTGAATGGTCTGAAGATGTAAATTGATTTATTTAAAATACTTTAGAGTCTATGCAATCATAATTTTGCATTGCTAAAGTGTTAGAAATTCGTTTTGCTGCAATACGTCGCCCAGAAAGAAACTCTGGAGAGATTTTTCTCACAAATTATTTGTCAGCTCCGCTTTATCACAAAAACTGAATGGTTTCATGTCTCAATTTATAGTTGAGTAGTTTAAGTAGTATCTAAGGAACCAAAATAACATAAATCCAGCCTGTTAGAAATTCGTTTTGCTGCAATACGTCGCCCAGAAAGAAACTCTGGAGAGATTTTTCTCACAAATTATTTGTCAGCTTCGCTTTATCACAAAAACTGAATGGTTTCATGTTTCAATTTATAGTTGAGTAGTTTAAGTAGTATCTAAGGAACCGAAATAACATAAATCCAGCCTGTTAGAAATTTGCTGCAATACGTCGCCCAGAAAGAAACTCTGGAGAGATTTTTCTCACAAATTATTTGTCAGCTCCGCTTTATCACAAAAACTGAATGGTTTCATGTCTCAATTTATAGTTGAGTAGTTTAAGTAGTATCTAAGGAACCGAAATAACATAAATCCAGCCTGTTAGAAATTCGTTTTTTTTGTATATCTCAAGAAAAACACAAAGGTTATTTTAAATTTTCTCCATTATTTTTGTCTATCGCCCGATTTCAGAAAAATTGAATGGTCTGAAGATATAAATTGATTTATTTAAAATACTTTAGAGTCTATGCAATCATAATTTTGCATTGCTAAAGTGTTAGAAATTCGTTTTGCTGCAATACGTCGCCCAGAAAGAAACTCTGGAGAGATTTTTCTCACAAATTATTTGTCAGCTCCGCTTTATCACAAAAACTGAATGGTTTCATATCTCAATTTATAATTGAGTAGTTTAAGTAGTATCTAAGGAACCGAAATAACATAAATCCAGCCTGTTAGAAATTCGTTTTGCTGCAATACGTCGCCCAGAAAGAAACTCTGGAGAGATTTTTCTCACAAATTATTTGTCAGCTCCGCTTTATCACAAAAACTGAATGGTTTCATGTTTTAATTTATAGTTGAGTAGTTTAAGTAGTATCTAAGGAACCGAAATAACATAAATCCAGCCTGTTAGAAATTCGTTTTTTTTTTATATCTCAAGAAAAACACAAAGGTTATTTTAAATTTTCTCCATTATTTTTGTCTATCGCCCGATTTCAGAAAAATTTAATGGTCTGAAGATATAAATTGATTTATTTAAAATACTTTAGAGTCTATGCAATCATAATTTTGTATTGCTAAAGTGTTAGAAATTCGTTTTGCTGCAATACGTCGCCCAGAAAGAAACTCTGGAGAGATTTTTCTCACAAATTATTTGTCAGCTCCGCTTTATCACAAAAACTGAATGGTTTCATGTCTCAATTTATAGTTGAGTAATTTAAGTAGTATCTAAGGAACCGAAATAACATAAATCCAGCCTGTTAGAAATTCGTTTTTTTTGTATATCTCAAGAAAAACACAAAGGTTATTTTAAATTTTCTCCATTATTTTTGTCTATCGCCCGATTTCAGAAAAATTGAATGGTCTGAAGATATAAATTGATTTATTTAAAATACTTTAGAGTCTATGCAATCAAAATTTTGCATTGCTAAAGTGTTAGAAATTCGTTTTGCTGCAATACGTCGCCCAGAAAGAAACTCTGGAGAGATTTTTCTCACAAATTATTTGTCAGCTCCGCTTTATCACAAAAACTGAATGGTTTCATGTCTCAATTTATAGTTGAGTAGTTTAAGTAGTATCTAAGGAACCGAAATAACATAAATCCAGCCTGTTAGAAATTCGTTTTTTTTGTATATCTCAAGAAAAACACAAAGGTTTTTTTAAATTTTCTCCATTATTTTTGTCTATCGCCCGATTTCAGAAAAATTTAATGGTCTGAAGATATAAATTGATTTATTTAAAATACTTTAGAGTCTATGCCATCATAATTTTGCATTGCTAAAGTGTTAGAAGTTCGTTTTTCTGCAATACGTCGCCCAGAAAGAAACTCTGGAGAGATTTTTCTCACAAATTATTTGTCAGCTCCGCTTTATCACAAAAACTGAATGGTTTCATGTCTCAATTTATAGTTGAGTAGTTTAAGTAGTATCTAAGGAACTGAAATAACATAAATCCAGCCTGTTAGAAATTCGTTTTTTTTTGTATATCTCAAGAAAAACACAAAGGTTATTTTAAATTTTCTTCATTATTTTTGTCTATCGCCCGATTTCAGAAAAATTTAATGGTCTGAAGATATAAATTGATTTATTTAAAATACTTTAGAGTCTATGCAATCATAATTTTGCATTGCTTAAGTGTTAGAAATTCGTTTTGCTGCGATACGTCGCCCAGAAAGAAACTCTGGAGAGATTTTTCTCACAAATTATTTGTCAGCTCCGCTTTATCACAAAAACTGAATGGTTTCATGTCTCAATTTATAGTTGAGTAGTTTAAGTAGTATCTAAGGAACCGAAATAACATAAATCCAGCCTGTTAGAAATTCGTTTTTTTTGTATATCTCAAGAAAAACACAAAGGTTATTTTAAATTTTCTCCATTATTTTTGTCTATCGCCCGATTTCAGAAAAATTGAATGGTCTGAAGATATAAATTGATTTATTTTAAATACTTTAGAGTCTATGCAATCATAATTTTGCATTGCTAAAGTGTTAGAAATTCGTTTTGCTGCAATACGTCGCCCAGAAAGAAACTCTGGAGAGATTTTTCTCACAAATTATTTGTCAGCTCCGCTTTATCACAAAAACTGAATGGTTTCATGTCTCAATTTATAGTTGAGTAGTTTAAGTAGTATCTAAGGAACCGAAATAACATAAATCCAGCCTGTTAGAAATTAGTTTTTTTTGTATATCTCAAGAAAAACACAAAGGTTATTTTAAATTTTCTCCATTATTTTTGTCTATCGCCCGATTTCAGAAAAATTGAATGGTCTGAAGATATAAATTGATTTATTTAAAATACTTTAGAGTCTATGCAATCATAATTTTGCATTGCTAAAGTGTTAGAAATTCGTTTTGCTGCAATACGTCGCCCAGAAAGAAACTCTGGAGAGATTTTTCTCACAAATTATTTGTCAGCTCCGCTTTATCACAAAAACTGAATGGTTTCATATCTCAATTTATAATTGAGTAGTTTAAGTAGTATCTAAGGAACCGAAATAACATAAATCCAGCCTGTTAGAAATTCGTTTTGCTGCAATACGTCGCCCAGAAAGAAACTCTGGAGAGATTTTTCTCACAAATTATTTGTCAGCTCCGCTTTATCACAAAAACTGAATGGTTTCATGTTTTAATTTATAGTTGAGTAGTTTAAGTAGTATCTAAGGAACCGAAATAACATAAATCCAGCCTGTTAGAAATTCGTTTTTTTTGTATATCTCAAGAAAAACACAAAGGTTATTTTAAATTTTCTCCATTATTTTTGTCTATCGCCCGATTTCAGAAAAATTGAATGGTCTGAAGATATAAATTGATTTATTTAAAATACTTTAGAGTCTATGCAATCATAATTTTGCATTGCTAAAGTGTTAGAAATTCGTTTTGCTGCAATACGTCGCCCAGAAAGAAACTCTGGAGAGATTTTTCTCACAAATTATTTGTCAGCTCCGCTTTATCACAAAAACTGAATGGTTTCATATCTCAATTTATAGTTGAGTAGTTTAAGTAGTATCTAAGGAACCGAAATAACATAAATCCAGCCTGTTAGAAATTCGTTTTGCTGCAATATGTCGCCCAGAAAGAAACTCTGGAGAGATTTTTCTCACAAATTATTTGTCAGCTCCGCTTTATCACAAAAACTGAATGGTTTCTTATCTCAATTTATAGTTGAGTAGTTTAAGTAGTATCTAAGGAACCGAAATAACATAAATCCAGCCTGTTAGAAATTCGTTTTTTTTGTATATCTCAAGAAAAACACAAAGGTTATTTTAAATTTTCTCCATTATTTTTGTCTATCGCCCGATTTCAGAAAAATTTAATGGTCTGAAGATATAAATTGATTTATTTAAAATACTTTAGAGTCTATGCCATCATAATTTTGCATTGCTAAAGTGTTAGAAGTTCGTTTTGCTGCAATACGTCGCCCAGAAAGAAACTCTGGAGAGATTTTTCTCACAAATTATTTGTCAGCTCCGCTTTATCACAAAAACTGAATGGTTTCATGTCTCAATTTATAGTTGAGTAGTTTAAGTAGTATTTAAGGAACTGAAATAACATAAATCCAGCCTGTTAGAAATTCGTTTTTTTTTTGTATATCTCAAGAAAAACACAAAGGTTATTTTAAATTTTCTTCATTATTTTTGTCTATCGCCCGATTTCAGAAAAATTTAATGGTCTGAAGATATAAATTGATTTATTTAAAATACTTTAGAGTCTATGCAATCATAATTTTGCATTGCTAAAGTGTTAGAAATTCGTTTTGCTGCAATACGTCGCCCAGAAAGAAACTCTGGAGAGATTTTTCTCACAAATTATTTGTCAGCTCCGCTTTATCACAAAAACTGAATGGTTTCATGTCTCAATTTATAGTTGAGTAGTTTAAGTAGTATCTAAGGAACCGAAATAACATAAATCCAGCCTGTTAGAAATTCGTTTTTTTTGTATATCTCAAGAAAAACACAAAGGTTATTTTAAATTTTCTCCATTATTTTTGTCTATCGCCCGATTTCAGAAAAATTGAATGGTCTGAAGATATAAATTGATTTATTTAAAATACTTTAGAGTCTATGCCATCATAATTTTGCATTGCTAAAGTGTTAGAAGTTCGTTTTGCTGCAATACGTCGCCCAGAAAGAAACTCTGGAGAGATTTTTCTCACAAATTATTTGTCAGCTCCGCTTTATCACAAAAACTGAATGGTTTCATGTCTCAATTTATAGTTGAGTAGTTTAAGTAGTATCTAAGGAACTGAAATAACATAAATCCAGCCTGTTAGAAATTCGTTTTTTTTTGTATATCTCAAGAAAAACACAAAGGTTATTTTAAATTTTCTTCATTATTTTTGTCTATCGCCCGATTTCAGAAAAATTTAATGGTCTGAAGATATAAATTGATTTATTTAAAATACTTTAGATACTATGCAATCATAATTTTGCATTGCTAAAGTGTTAGAAATTCGTTTTGCTGCAATACGTCGCCCAGAAAGAAACTCTGGAGAGATTTATCTCACAAATTATTTGTCAGCTCCACTTTATCACAAAAACTGAATGGTTTCATGTCTCAATTTATAGTTGAGTAGTTTAAGTAGTATCTAAGGAACCGAAATAACATAAATCCAGCCTGTTAGAAATTCGTTTTTTTTGTATATCTCAAGAAAAACACAAAGGTTATTTTAAATTTTCTCCATTATTTTTGTCTATCGCCCGATTTCAGAAAAATTGAATGGTCTGAAGATATAAATTGATTTATTTTAAATACTTTAGAGTCTATGCAATCATAATTTTCATTGCTAAAGTGTTAGAAATTCGTTTTGCTGCAATACGTCGCCCAGAAAGAAACTCTGGAGAGATTTTTCTCACAAATTATTTGTCAGCTCCGCTTTATCACAAAAACTGAATGGTTTCATGTCTCAATTTATAGTTGAGTAGTTTAAGTAGTATCTAAGGAACCGAAATAACATAAATCCAGCCTGTTAGAAATTCGTTTTTTTTGTATATCTCAAGAAAAACACAAAGGTTATTTTAAATTTTCTTCATTATTTTTGTCTATCGCCCGATTTCAGAAAAATTTAATGGTCTGAAGATATAAATTGATTTATTTAAAATACTTTAGAGTCTATGCAATCATAATTTTGCATTGCTAAAGTGTTAGAAATTCGTTTTGCTGCAATACGTCGCCCAGAAAGAAACTCTGGAGAGATTTTTCTCACAAATTATTTGTCAGCTCCGCTTTATCACAAAAACTGAATGGTTTCATGTCTCAATTTATAGTTGAATAGTTTAAGTAGTGTCTAAGGAACCGAAATAACATAAATCCAGCCTGTTAGAAATTCGTTTTTTTTGTATATCTCAAGAAAAACACAAAGGTTATTTTAAATTTTCTCCATTATTTTTGTCTATCGCCCGATTTCAGAAAAATTGAATGGTCTGAAGATATAAATTGATTTATTTAAAATACTTTAGAGTCTATGCCATCATAATTTTGCATTGCTAAAGTGTTAGAAGTTCGTTTTGCTGCAATACGTCGCCCAGAAAGAAACTCTGGAGAGATTTTTCTCACAAATTATTTGTCAGCTCCGCTTTATCACAAAAACTGAATGGTTTCATGTCTCAATTTATAGTTGAGTAGTTTAAGTAGTATTTAAGGAACTGAAATAACATAAATCCAGCCTGTTAGAAATTCGTTTTTTTTTGTATATCTCAAGAAAAACACAAAGGTTATTTTAAATTTTCTTCATTATTTTTGTCTATCGCCCGATTTCAGAAAAATTTAATGGTCTGAAGATATAAATTTATTTATTTAAAATACTTTAGAGTCTATGCAATCATAATTTTTCATTGCTAAAGTGTTAGAAATTCGTTTTGCTGCAATACGTCGCCCAGAAAGAAACTCTGGAGAGATTTTTCTCACAAATTATTTGTCAGCTCCGCTTTATCACAAAAACTGAATGGTTTCATGTCTCAATTTATAGTTGAATAGTTTAAGTAGTATCTAAGGAACCGAAATAACATAAATCCAGCCTGTTAGAAATTCGTTTTTTTTGTATATCTCAAGAAAAACACAAAGGTTATTTTAAATTTTCTCCATTATTTTTGTCTATCGCCCGATTTCAGAAAAATTTAATGGTCTGAAGATATAAATTGATTTATTTAAAATACTTTAGAGTCTATGCAATCATAATTTTGCATTGCTAAAGTGTTAGAAATTCGTTTTGCTGCAATACGTCGCCCAGAAAGAAACTCTGGAGAGATTTTTCTCACAAATTATTTGTCAGCTCCGCTTTATCACAAAAACTGAATGGTTTCATGTTTCAATTTATAGTTGAGTAGTTTAAGTAGTATCTAAGGAACCGAAATAACATAAATCCAGCCTGTTAGAAATTCGTTTTTTTTGTATATCTCAAGAAAAACACAAAGGTTATTTTAAATTTTCTCCATTATTTTTGTCTATCGCCCGATTTCAGAAAAATTGAATGGTCTGAAGATATAAATTGATTTATTTAAAATACTTTAGAGTCTATGCAATCATAATTTTGCATTGCTAAAGTGTTAGAAATTCGTTTTGCTGCAATACGTCGCCCAGAAAGAAACTCTGGAGAGATTTTTCTCACAAATTATTTGTCAGCTCCGCTTTATCACAAAAACTGAATGGTTTCATATCTCAATTTATAGTTGAGTAGTTTAAGTAGTATCTAAGGAACCGAAATAACATAAATCCAGCCTGTTAGAAATTCGTTTTTTTTGTATATCTCAAGAAAAACACAAAGGTTATTTTAAATTTTCTTCATTATTTTTGTCTATCGCCCGATTTCAGAAAAATTTAATGGTCTGAAGATATAAATTGATTTATTTAAAATACTTTAGAGTCTATGCAATCATAATTTTGCATTGCTAAAGTGTTAGAAATTCGTTTTGCTGCAATACGTCGCCCAGAAAGAAACTCTGGAGAGATTTTTCTCACAAATTATTTGTCAGCTCCGCTTTATCACAAAAACTGAATGGTTTCATGTCTCAATTTATAGTTGAGTAGTTTAAGTAGTATCTAAGGAACCGAAATAACATAAATCCAGCCTGTTAGAAATTCGTTTTTTTTTGTATATTTCAAGAAAAACACAAAGGTTATTTTAAATTTTCTCCATTATTTTTGTCTATCGCCCGATTTCAGAAAAATTGAATGGTCTGAAGATATAAATTGATTTATTTAAAATACTTTAGAGTCTATGCAATCATAATTTTCATTGCTAAAGTGTTAGAAATTCGTTTTGCTGCAATACGTCGCCCAGAAAGAAACTCTGGAGAGATTTTTCTCACAAATTATTTGTCAGCTCCGCTTTATCACAAAAACTGAATGGTTTCATGTCTCAATTTATAGTTGAGTAGTTTAAGTAGTATCTAAGGAACCGAAATAACATAAATCCAGCCTGTTAGAAATTCGTTTTTTTTGTATATCTCAAGAAAAACACAAAGGTTATTTAAAATTTTCTCCATTATTTTTGTCTATCGCCCGATTTCAGAAAAATTGAATGGTCTGAAGGTATAAATTGATTTATTTAAAATACTTAAGAGTCTATGCAATCATAATTTTGTATTTCTAAAGTGGTAGAAATTCTGTTTACTGCGGTATGTCGTCGAGGGCGCAACTCCGGAGAGATTTTTCTCACAAATTGTTTGTCTGCTCCACTTTATCACAAAAACTGAAGGGTTTGATGCTTCTATTTATACCTTAACAGTTTCCTTAGTATCTAAGGAACCGTAATAACTAAGATCCAGCCTTCTAGAAATTCTAATTTTTTTAGTATCCCAATAAGAAACATAAACGCGTACTGAAAATTTTGCGAATATTTTTTATTTCTTCACGTTTTCACTGCTATGCCACGGTATTGAGCCATAATTAAGATATGTTTTAACATCTTTTATTGTCACAATTACTTACGGTCAGAATGTTCCCCAAATTAGCTTAGTTGTGAGGAGCTTATCTCAGAATATTTTTTGATGGGACAGTATTTCTTAATTCTAAATATAACATTTGGTCTTCGGTCTTGACCGTTTAATACCATTATAAATTTATTATTGCCATAGGCATTTTGTCGTACCTACTGGCTTATGAAAGCCTTTTTTAAAAACGACCATTTTATTTGGTCGTGTAATAGTGTCAGCTATGTTTGTCAGCTAAGTTTGTCAGCTAACTTCACACCGGTCAAATTATAACCCATTTCCGGATGTAAATGTAGAATTGGTTACACTCTGTATTGGTCCGCTGTAAGCACAGTCACGATAAAATTTTACGCTGTTAATTATATAATTATAAAACTACGATTCCCCTAAAACACTCTTCAGAAACAGTTTAAATAAGCTGTGGTTACGTCTTTCCCTTTACCACAGACTATTTAAGCTGGTTCTGACGAGTATTTTTATAAATAAAAACGTTGATCTTGAGCCGCCGCACGCTATTTGCTACTAATTACCTTTCATGGCCACTGTGGGCTAGCACAAACCCTGTCGAAACTCGAAATGCATTCGACATTGCGCACCGCGCTCAGTCGAAATTAATTCCGTCTAAGGTAATGACGGCCAGAGTAGGAGGAAAAATATAGAAGTGTTTCTCGAAATTTTGAAAAACTGTCCAATGATGTCCTGTAATGTTTTTAGATTTAAAATTCCCACCGAAACGCTCGCCAATGTCATGGCGTCACAGTGCAAAAGTGTAAAATTAATCTGTGGTGTAAAACGTCAACACAGCAATTTCGTATAGATACGTTGTTACCTATGTCACAGATTATAAAGTAATTATGTTCGGTTCTATTCTATGTTTACTCGTGTGTTCCTTAAAGTGACGTCATTCGCTATTCAACTCAATATGGCCGACATAGGATTTTTGTAGATTTTAATTATCGCAATAATTATCAACCCCGGTCTTAATGAAAAAATAAATGTGTGTTTTGTATTCCACAATTTAATTCTTGTTAAATAAATACATAATTTTAGTGATTTTCAATTTCTTTCATCATGCCTATTGTTGATGAAGAGAAGGAGGTTTGTCGGAATCATAGCAACAACCAACCCTGGTCTAGTTTAAGTTTTGTTATGTAGTTGGAAGAGGCTTTCACTATTTGAAGTTATTTGAATGGAAGCACGTTAAGTGGACTTCATTTGCATATTGTACTGTAGTTATAAGGGCACCAATTGTACCTACTCTACTTTAATACTGCTCATTAATACAATCAACCATAATTATGGAGACCACTTCGAAATTGCAGAATCATATCAACTATGCTGTACAGGGTTATTTCTAAAATGCGCAATTCCTGAAAAAAATTGGTTAGAGTTTGTCATTACAATAACTTTAGTTCCACCACATTGATTTTTTTTTGTATAATTTTAATTTAAATGTTTTTTTACGAATTTTCCTTACATTTCTACTTTGTTTGATAGTTCATGCTTAAAACCTTATGTGTTACATAGAGTGGACATTATTCTATGTAGAACAATGATTTACTATTAGTAAATACAACTGCAACTATTAGTAAATCGCGTAAAGCACAAATTTGTAAGCCATGATATAAAAAAATATCTCAGTAAACAAAATTAAGTATTTACATTTAAATTAGTAAATTTTGAAATTACCCTGTATATTTTACCGATAAACCTATAACAATTTATTAATCTATTGTTAACAGCAGTCAGTTGGAGAAAGTGCAAACAAAAATAAAAAACTGAACTAATAAATAACCAACAGCCCGATTGCTCAGAATTAACTACTAACCAGGCGGGACCAATCTAAGCAATGAGTAACATTGTTGAATTTGGGTCCCGCCTGCTTAGTAGTTAATGCTCAACAGTCGGGTTGTTGGTTATTTTTTAGTTCAGTTTTTTATTTTTGTCTTTTTAGGTATTTTTTTTATTTTTTGTTGGATTTATGGTGATGTCATAGCCTATAACACTCGCACAAGCACGACGAATTGATTAAGTTATTTTGATTAAAACTGAATTTCAACGGGTATTTACCTACTCTAAAAACCTATTTAGAGGCTAAAATTCCACCCATGCCGGGACTTGAACCCGCGACCTCTGGCTCACCGTGCCATCGCTCTCCTAACTGAGCTAATGGGCAAGTGCAGGCATCAGCGAAATATCGAGCCTCTTTACAAACTTCTCTGTATTACGTACAATATTTACTCGTTTACTTTTCCATTTTACAATTTTCCAACGTTATGTCTAGTGCTCCTGTAAAACCTCAGAAAATGCTATGAGATATTATTTGTCAAAATCTGACTATTGGTTAAGGAGTTATGAGGGAACATAGAATCGGGCGTACTTACATACATACATACGTACAGTACATTCGAGCCAAACACATTACCCTCCTTTTGGGATCCGCCGCCATCGGGTAAAAAAACAACTGACAGCTATTCCATCCTAAGGTTGTCTGGAAGACCGCCAGTTGTATACTATGTAACTTACATATTTAAATTTTTCATCTATCTTTATAATGTATGGTGTGCAATAACGAGTATTAATCTAATCTATTAACAGTAGACAACAGATTAAGATTTTTAGTATAGAAAAAACAGGGGTTTAGTAACATTACGGACGACTTTACAACGAAGGTTTAAAGGCTAATCATCAGTCGACTGTAACTTCTGTCGCGACAAGCTGTG
The DNA here is from genome assembly GCA_963969515.1 of Yponomeuta evonymella. Taxonomy (NCBI): domain Eukaryota; kingdom Metazoa; phylum Arthropoda; class Insecta; order Lepidoptera; family Yponomeutidae; genus Yponomeuta; species Yponomeuta evonymella. The sequence goes on from OZ018354.1 coordinate 7,990,122, forward strand.
TTTTAAAGCAGCGAAATTAAATACTGCTCTGGGGTAATCGAAAAGTAATTGGGTTGGTTTAAAGCGAACACAACAGCGGCCAGGCTTAGAGACTTGTAAACCGCAATTAGCAGTCTCGTTTAAAAACTGTTCTTAAGCCAGGGCTTAAGGCTGAAGGTTATTAAGGAAGGTACCTACGTGGTTTGTTGTGAGCCCCCCTTAAGTATTTATTTTATTCTGTTTTTAGTACTTTTTGTTATAACAGCAACAGAAATACATCATCTGTGAAAATTTCAACTGTCTAGCTATCACGGTTCATGAGATACAACCTGGTGACAGACAGAAAGATAGACAGACAGAAGGACATGGAGTTTTGGTAATTAATTTAATAGCTGTCTCTTGCATCACAAGGATGCAAATGTCATATAAAACGTCATCGGCATTTTTAACTTGGTCAGACAATAGGAACGTGAATCAAATACTCAAACTATAACTGTGTTTTTAGGACTTCTATGGCGCTCTAAGAAATTCTTACATCGCGCTAAATAGGTACTTTTATTTATTTGAGAAAAAAGTTTTACAGAACATATTAGTTTTAACAGCAATTAAATGTACAACCAGCAGCGTCGATATTGTTTCATTAATTTAAATGTTATTTATCTGCATATTTTGAAGCTCAGAAAGATAGCTAGATTTTAGCGAAACTCAGAATGGATATTGTCTGGAATTCGTTTATTCTTCGTGCCGAGAGCTCTGTTTCAGCCACGCCCCAGCACATTATCAACTACTTTCACTGATTGCGCAAGCTCATACAATCAATGAGATCATTGAACGGGTTATGGTTAGAATTGTGTTTGAATTGAATAGTTGCCTGTTGCCATGTGCCAACGAATGTTTTTGAATCGTTTGGAAAGGTAAGTATTAAAAGATCTAAGGAAATTGGAGGTAGCGAAGTAGAGTTATTGGTTATCGAGGTAACATACACCTATTCAGATGCAATGTGCATATTGAACAGTATATTCACACATATGCATCCCTGGTCTCTGCCTGCCCCTCTGGGATACAGGCGTGAGTTTATGTTTATGTTTATGTTATGTTTTATGCATCTAAGAACCATAATTTACTATAGTGGAACCCCAAAAGGGCGTTAAAATCCAGCCGTCTGTGTCATTTTGCTCGCCTAGTACAGTGAGGTAGCTTCGATTGTATTTGACTGTACCTTTTGTTGTTTTTGACTGTATCCATTGTTATCATAATTGTGTCAGCGTAGGTTGGCTACAATGCAATATCTTAGTCAGTACTGTACTGTCAAAGCAGCGATACTTTATAGGTATAGGTTGTAGCAAATTCCTATATGATGGTGAAAACAATGGTAGTGGTACCATAACCTCCTCAGTCCTGACCTTGAAAATAACAATTCAAGACCATTGCTATTTTCAAGGTCAGGACTGAGGAGGTTAACTTCAAAAATTCATGAAAACTTCAAAAGTGCAAAAAATATATATCTCGGTTCCTTTCGAAAGTTACCGCAGGTGGGTATACCTGCGCCTGCGGCATCAAAATGTGTAGAACAGCTGATGATATTTTTGCGCGATTTCAAAGTTCTGCCCACAAAAAAAGTTGTTTGTATTGTCGAGTAGAACCTCTACTTTTCGGATATATAAAATGGGGATTTTTTTTACAGCTCGTCTAATAGCTAACAGACTTGCAAATTTTTTTGCCGAAACTAATTCTAATGTAGGTATGGTAATTAGGCTATCAGTAATAATTACAAGCATGAGCCAATGACAGCTTGAATAGCATTGTTCTTTCAACTGAATATACAGGTATTCTGCTAGTTATACGTGGCTTACACAATACGTAGAGTCGCAGTATAGCTACAGTTGCTCAATATTCAACCTCTGACAGTAACCTTACAACGTTACGAATGATCACGCCCCGTAATTTGACGGTAATTTGTCCATCACTTTCGATCACGATCGAGATGAGCCTATCAGGTGTTGCTTTGTATTTGTTTGCGTCTAAACAATTCAAGCGTGCAGACAGAGTTAGTCTTTTATTTTGGTCCGTCATGCCCCACATATCTGAAATTGGGATTCCTCAATTATTTTTCGAGAGACGTTAGAAATCCAATTAAAATTTATCTTGGAAATGGAACGTTGACTTTTTTTATACGTTTTTACTCTTTGCAATAATAAAATCGTGCCAGTTTAATACAATGCAGGAAAATCATGATTTCGTCCAACTCAATTCTTCGAGAATGCCAACGATATCTAATATATAAAAATCTCAGTGTTTGTTATCGAACTCCTCCGAAACGGCTTCACAGATTTTTATGATATTTTTTTTGTGTATATTTGGTAGGTCTAAGAATAAGCTATAGGCTAATTAATACGGCAAAACAATGTTTTCCAGGTCAGCTAGTAAATTTATAAAATCGAACTTACGAGGTCAAGATTTAAAAAATACTTTTGCCTGTACTAGCTTAATTCGCACATCATTTAGGCATAGTTTTATACCACCAAAAAACTTAGCTTAAAACTTATTTCCTGTCTGTGTCTTTCCTGTGTCTGTCCGCGGCCTAGCTCAGAGACGATTAGTAGTAGAAAGCTGAATATTTGCATAGACATATCGACATAATAATCACGACGACAAAACGGTAGAATAAAACCCAAAAACAAATATTTTTAGTGTAACCTCCCCTACACCCAAATTAGGGATGCAATTTTTTTTTTCTTACCTATATCATATGGCATATCGTTGGATTGGTCGCTTAAAAATATTGTGGGTGTAGGAAGACTATTTTTCGATATAGGGTTCCGTTTGCGAAACATTAAGCTTTAAAGCTCAAATTTGGTCCGAATAGTAGAAACGTGAACACATAATAATCAGCTTAAAAGGAAAACTGTCACGGCTAAGTAGGCTTTACCAGTTAACAAGTAATCGGCGACCAACTTATAAAAAGAAAACTACGTACAAAATCCATTGAAATTACTTTGATGAAGTAGTTACCTAGTTATGTAAAGCAGATAAAACCTCCTCTTTCTACGGAACCCTACACTGCACGTGTCCCGACATGCACTTGGCTGGTTTTTATTATACAACTTAGTACCTACTAGTTAAGCTGAATTTGCTGCTAGACAAAAGTGCAGGAAATATAGTCAGCTCATGATTAGTTACATTTTTGTGCCACTGGCTATAGAGACTACCGGAGTTTGGGGCGCGCAGGGCAAAGCCTTTATTTGTGAGTCAGGGCGGCGCTTGAGGGACCGCGGCTTGGACTGTCGCTCTGGGGCATATCTCGTGCAACGGATCTCCCTGGCTGTTCAACGTGGTAATGCAGCCAGTGTTATGGGGACATTTGCGTCAGATATGGCCCGGAGTGACTAAAAAGGTTGCTTTGCTTAATAGCTTTGCTTTTTATGCTGTAAGTTATTTATGTTGGACTTTTATAATGTGACCTATTTAATCTGTTGACGATGCCCATGGTGAATTAATTATTATTTTTTGTTTAATAATTATAATTATATTTAGAAACAAATGTGTTATTGTACTTCGAAATAAATAGTTTATTAGTTAATTAATATCTTTACATGCTAAGCCGTACACTACATTGTAATCCAATATGGCTTCTCTTTTTTCAAGTAACCATTGCACAGGTTCATCCTAGTTTGGTTACTTCTGTGATCCATGTTGTGTAAATTCATATTGATAAAGATAATTGTATTCGTATTTGTCGTACCGAAAGTGAAAAAATCCAATATAACTACGGGAGTACCTACTTTGCAGGTTGCTAAGCCTCCACATGCTTATAGTGGAGTCTGATATCTTATATTTACGGCGTATGAGAAAAACCCTAAGGTTTGTGTTGTCTTGATGGCTGCTTTGCGGCTGTTTTAGCCAATACCTTCTTGTGTTAGACTTCGTCTCGGCTGAAGGAGGAAGACCCGCTGCCTCAAGCTATTCCATGTAGATTAAAGAGACTCTAGACCTGAGAATATTATATTCACTTCCAAAGTAACTACAACTGTAGGACTTACACACATACATAAATAAACTCACGCCTGTATCCCAGACGGGTAGGCAGAGACCAGGGACTGCCACTTGCCACGATCCTGACAGATCACTTTCGCTTCCTCAACGTTCATTAATCGTTGCATGCACGCACGCCGGCTTCGGGTACTTTTTATCTTGCCCTTTGCTAATACATCATCGTAGTTACTTACTTGAAGTAAAGTTGATGTGCTATCAACTGACAGCACATCAACATTTGCACAGGTGCACTCTACATTGCATGTGACTTTACAACCAAAAATATAACATACTTAATATCAGCTTCGATCCCCTGTAGAGAAAACCTATAACAGGTCTCGAATTGGATCATTGTCCGAAGTGCCGCTCTCGCTCGAGAGCTCTAACCCTCTGTATGTTACACAGACGGATGTCGGTTTCCAACTGCAGCGGTGCAAGCCGCGCCAATATCTCGCGGTGAGTGGTTTCCAACGGCTCATTTCCGATTCCAGCACGATTGGACACGGGCCGATCGTGCCGCGAAAGAAAGTGTACCGAACGCTGGGTGCCCCGTTTACATACTGTCCCTCACGCTCCTGGCTAAATATAACACATGACAGATATCAATAATCCTTTAACCCTTTAAGGGATCGCTTTTAGTATGAACGAATGGAACGCTTTTAATAACGTTTTCATATATGAAAAAACATTTTTTTAATTTCTTGAAAACACTTCATTTCAAGATAATTTTACAAAGATTCATTATCAATTTTTGTTTTATCTAAAGAACTTTCCGGAAATAGAGCGATAAGGAGGGAGAAAAAGTATGGCCTTAATTACCATACGTTCATACCGCAGATTAGCGATTTGAGGGTCGAATCTAGTTTTCCTATTGTTCTAAATTACATTGCCATGGCAGTAGCACGTTTGGACACCTGACATAGGTTTCTCCGCCATGTTTTCCTTTATATTCATCAAGTCTCGATGCAGCCATCCATCATGTAACATCGAGAGCGAAATGTTGTAACTCGTACCTCTGTATCAAATTCAATACAAATATCACTTGCTCGTATAGCAACATTTACATTTACGCGCACTGTATCATTTAAACACTAGTCAAAGAATATAAACACTAGTTATTTAATTAAATGCTATTTACTATTAATCAATTGAATCACTAATTCTATTTAATTTCAATATTATTTTTTGAAAACCTTTTCTAACAAGTGATGGGATTGAAACGACAAAAGAACAGATTGCGCATAGTGTGACTGCAGGTGAGTTAAGCTCTTTAACTTTTATTCATAAAGACAAGTGTTTATACTCTATCCGATTACTTCTATCATGCGCCCCTGTTCACTGCAGTTGCATGTGTCATAAGCATAACGTAAACCCGGCAGAACACCTGACCGGTGCTCACTGCTCACTCGATTACGCTCATCCAGCGGGAGAAAACGTCGATTTTCACGGTCAGTTTGACCAGCTGCTGTCGCAGAATCTGAACCTTAGCTCCAAAGCAGAAGATCGAAAATCCAACTCCATCTTATGAGATATTCGCCAGACGAAGATGACAGATACGAATCAAGAATCGCACGGTGAACATCACAGAGAATATTACTATACTGGCAGTCGTTAGTGTTCCATTGATATAATAACCTTATTTGTATGTATGTAAGTGGAATGATGTCATTGATCCGTTTGATCTTCATTTCTCAGAACCAATATCGATGCTATCAGTACAAGTCAGGGAGCACAAGCTGTGTTATAAATAGTTTTAGATGTAAAATTATTCCAGCTATGTCGGAATAAGTCTACAGTAATTTCCAGTACATTTAAAACTAAATGTTCTTCTTCTTAATGCCCCTTTTACCGATCTTATACTTATAGCATCTTTCTCACACGGACATTGTAATTTTTAATTATTGTTAAATATTTGTATTGTTTTGAGAAATGTGTCATCTATGGCAGCACGAGACATAAAAATTATGGTAATTTTAGATATACTTTAATTTTCGTGTGTTACTTTTTAGGGTTCCGGACCCGAAAGGTGGCAAACGGGACCCTATTACTAAAACTTCACTGTCCGTCTGGCTATCTGTCCGTCTGTCTGTCTGTCAGTCTGTCACCAAGCTGTATCTCATGAACCGTGATAGCTAGGCAGTGGAAATTTTTACAGATGGTGTATTTGTATTGCAGCTATAACAACAATAAATACTAAATACAGAATAAAATTAATATTTAAGGGGGGCTCCCATACAACAAACGTATTTTTTTTGCCGTTTTTTGCTCTATATTAATAACGGCAACAGGTAGACGCTTGAAATATTCACAGAATATTTAGCTCTATATTCGCTTCAAAAATAAATCATCGTCATCATCAGCCATTTGACACCCACTGCAGTATATAGGCCTCCAAAAATAAATAATATTTATATTTAAGGGAGCCTCCCATACAACAAACGTGATTTTTTGCCGTTTTTCTCGATCTTTGTGTCTAATGTTGTATAGATAATGGTACGCAATCCTTCGCGCGTGAGTCCGACTAGCACTTGGCCGGTTCTTTATTTAATATTTAATAAATTTATTTAATAAGTATCTCCATATTGAACATATTATTTAAATTTTAAACTGAAATTAATAATGAACTACTAAACTAAAGAAAGAATTATTTGTATTTCTTTTTGATTAAAAACGTGGACAGTGAGGTTCGTAATTTTTCTTGCCGACAAACTGTAGGTATAAGAAAATTGTGATATGTCTACAAAGTCCCCAATAATTTTTCCCTAGTACCTTCATAGACTAGATTTGTCAAAGGCATTAAATTTCAAGCAATTAACCTGTGTAGGTAAATACCTACCTGAAAATCAACGAACGCTGTGTATCTAAGGAAAATTACAGCGATGTCGATCGCTCGAACAAAAACAGAATCCACATAAAAATCGCAACAATAGACTATGCAAATGTCGACATACCAGAAGCATTTGGGAAGCCGTTACAACGTATTCGTTAAATTGTCAGCGCTTCGTTACTAGCATTTATGTCAAAGGAAAAACTACAAAAACTATTCCCTCTAAAAACGATTCCATTCCAAACTACATCATCAGTATGATTGATTTTTATTTAGCATGGGACCGTGAAGGTTGGCGTGATAGGTAAGAGGCCTATGTCGAGCACTAGGCTCTAATCATGGGCTGAATAGATTATAGCACTGTTAATTCAAGAAAGGGACTGAACAAATTTTGGTCTCTCGCTCACATAATATAGACGGCAATATTATTTATTATTATTATTTAATGCTTTTATTGCACTTAGCTTAATGCACAATACGGCGGACTCAAAGCCATAAGCATTTTCTACCAGTCAGCCGCAGGAGGTGGAAGAAAGATTGGTAGGCGTGCAAAGAGGAGAGGAGGAAAAGTAGAAATGCAATTTAAATTATACTTATACATATAAGGTAAGATTGAATAGACCTACATATTAATATAATGCTATACTATAAAATGCTATAAAATACCTACTATACACACTACTGGAAAGGAAGGCCATGATACTTAAAATTTACCATACAAAATGATGAGAACGAAGTATGGAAATATAGTATAATAGAGGACATACAGCCGAAAGATTCTTATCATGATGAGGGGCTAAGGGAGGTTGGAGTCACACTTCTGGAGGAAGTGTTTCCGGACAAGAGCTGAAAAAGAATTAGGAGATTTCCGAATATTGTATGAGCGAGAGGCAAATAGCTGTCCCTTTCTTTAATTAACAGTGTTACAGATAGATATTACGATACATTTGTGCTATTGTGGGTGCAGCATTCGACATGTACTTACCCTGATCACATCCAGGCTAATAGTATAACAATAACTCCCACACAACATAATCTCTTGTCCTGGTCCCAAACTAGATACTCTAAAATATACTTAGCCTTCTCAGCTTCCCTTAAAGGTTTTTATTGTTTCGTCTACTCTATACCTATTTATACTAATTTATTACCTATTCAGCCCAAAATTGTTAAAGCGTGCGCGTGTTATAAAATGCGACCTAGTTACTTGAATTTATTGTTTCTACATAATTTGACACATTATCCATGACACTTTTCAGCTCATTTTCAGTAAGACACAATAAAACGATCGACTTTCAGATGTCAATGCGTCTCAAATTGAAGTTATATATCTTTTATTATTTTTATTATGATTTCTTTTTATCTGTTCATCTCTGGAACGTTTCGTTAGCCGTCTTCGCCAACTTGTGCCAAATAGCGAAGTTTAAAGAATCATTAAGGCGTTTAATGCTTAAGACAGAAGGCTCGGACACTCATAACGGACTAGAACAGATTCCAACACGTGTTCTAACGGTCTATGCTTTGAGTGCATACGAAGACGGTTGTGTCTTCCGATAGTGGCACTTTAGTGCATGAAAAATTATAAATTGGTAAGTGGTGAAATTTATGTAAATTTAGAACTCTTTACTGTACACAACAAATTATATTAAGAACTTTACATATCTGTATTGTTGTGTATTTGGAAAATTTATGTAGTTTGGTACAAAATTAATTAAATGTCTACTATCCACATTGCTCGAGGCAGACCACCCGCTAAATGGAGTGACCAGACCAACAGGGGAACAAAACTCCAGATCCAGATTCTTCATTCATCCTCGTCATAACGGCCACGATCCTCAGCATTGAGCGACCGACTGACTGGATTGGATCCACATTACAAAGGGCCGGTGTCTAAACCTTAAATTCCTTTCAGGTTAAAGACTACAATACTATCACAAAAACAGTTCACACCCGTGTGGCCGGCTACAGGCCGACGGACTTTTCTACTTACTTCTTAAGTATTTAGAAATTATTTTAGCTAGCATCGTAGCGCCCGCGCATCGTCGGCCGTTTGTAACGTGGAGAGACCTTCAGAGTCTTCTTCTTCTTCTTATGGTGCCTCTCCGAATAGCGAAGGTCGGCAGTCAGCTCCACATATTTGTCACTGTCTCTCGCAAGGCAAAAGAGCTCGGCAGCACTTGCGATTCAGGTCCACTCCCGTAGGTTTCTCAACCAGGATTTCTTCCTCCGGCCCACGCGACTCTTGCCAGCAATTTTTCCCATCATTATAAGTTGTATGAGACAATATCTTGGGTGTCTGAATGCATGCCCCAAGTTTATCAAATCTTACTTTAATAAATAATAAATAAATAAAATAGCCCTTTATTCTGAATTAGAGGACATTTCTAGAGTTAATTACATTTCAAATGCTTAAGTCTAAATTAGCACTGCTATTTAGATTTGTTATTAAATTACTACTTAATTATTAGAAGGTTTGTTATTATATTTGAATGAATTAAAATATTAATTAATTAAAAATTGCATGCAGAGTTTTTATTATTATTTTTATATTATGTCCCTAACTTCAGTGTGCCTCTTGGCATAGGCCTCCTCCAACGACTTCCACTGGCTTCTGTCATTATCAACCCTTCTCCAATGTGGTCCTGCTGTTATTTTTATAGCGTCCTCCCATCTCCTACATGGTCTCCCGCGTTTCGTTGCGTTTCCCCTTGGGTACTTACTTTCTTACTTTACTAATCTTACTTTAGAGTTAATAAATTTTATTTGATTATATTCTTTTTGTTGCACTAACCCGCGCTGAGGACAATTTAAAAAAAACCAATTTAAAGGCTAAAGAGCTGTAAAGAGGCTCGAAATTTCACTGATGCCTGCACTTGCCCATTAGCTCAGTTGGGAGAGCGCTGGCACGGTTAGCCAGAGGTCGCGGGTTTAAGTCCCGGCATGGGTGAAATTTTTAGCCTCTTAATAGGGTTTAAAAAAATTTATTTGTTTCTTAGTATCTACTAGGGTCGAAAATGATATTTTGATAGTTTTCTAAATTACTTATATATTTAATATTAGGAAAACTAATATTGTGTTATACCCCTTACTGTTCCGGTCCCTCTGAAGGTTGCATGAAGGAGATTATTATTAGTGTTTCTTCGGATAAGAATTATTTAGGTACAATGCCGTTCTCAACTCTACTACTACTACTCTACCTACTCTTGTGCAAAAGTTTAATATTTTATTCGGAATAGAAGAACACCTTTTTATACTAAAGATTCCAACAAATGCCTGTCATTAGAACTCAATGTCTTGGCAGCACGCTGTAGGAATTAAATAAGGTTTTAAAAACAAAACAAAAGCCAGAGAAAATCGGGCCAAATAGTACTAGCAAGTATTATGCGATCAATAGATAGTTTTTTAAAGCAACCTTCCAAAAACAACTGTTTTTTTGCTAGTCATATCATGGGGACACTGATAAATTATCTGCATTAGAGAAAATAAACCGTCTCCTATAAAAAATGTCATCTACAGTAATAACTTCCACAGAGAGCAATGACTAGGATACCCTGTGCTATGGTATCTAGGCAAGAATATAACAAACATGGAAACACCCCCAAACTGAGGCTATTTGTACAAATTTATGGTGACCCCCGGTAGGAATCGAACCTACAGCCTCCAGAATGTAATCAGACATGACACTGCTTGATCAACAGTCTGAGATGTGCCCCGCCAATTTATATCGGCAGATACATCGGTTGCGTATATCTTGTCATAACTTGACAGATGACAAGTCAGCCGCTGCGCCCGCCTGCTGTCAGTATGGAACAGGATACGGTTATCACTCAGAACACTTCTTTTGTGTTCTGAGGGTTATCAATACAACTGCCTACATAGACTTTCAAATTCATTGTGTTAGTTGTAATTGCTCGTAAGCATCAATAATTTTGGAGTTGCAATAGTGTTTTAAAATACGCAGTAGTATTTACAATTACTAGGTAATGTAATAACTAAGTAATTAACAAAGACATACACATAAATAACCGCTTGCAAAAGCCAGTTAAGCAATTTGACGAAAACGTGGTAGCAACCAATTTTTTCATTGCTCCACTAAGCCAAAACACTGAAAACGTTTTATTTCCCAACCCATAAACACAACTAGATAGTTCTGTAGCAAGCGACGATTCAGAAATCACTTTGGCCGCAGACAATAAAAATTGAAAGTGGTTTAGATCACCGTTGCAGGTAAAGACGTGGCTTGGACTTATCACAGATAGGCACAGAAGAATTTAAATTGGGTAAAGGAAATAAAATGTATAAACGTATATTGCATTGTATCGGCAAAACTTAGATAAGTATGTAAGGCTTTTAATGAATCTTTTTTTCTGGTGTGTACAATAAAGAGTTTAATGTAACATTCTCTGTGGAAACTGAAACGAAACATGGTATTTTCTGAAAATGCCAACTCCGTAGTTTATTCACCGATCCGGCAACTGAATGAGAGTAAGTTATCTATCGTCACGACAATGTCCATCCAATACTTAACACAGTCCTCTGCTAGGGCACACCAAAAGGTCGTGATGACCATGGAACGTTTAGCAAGAAGTCACAGACCTGGATTGGTGAGGACTCATGTAGAAAAATATTGATCAAATATTTTTGTCGTAAATATAAAAATTTTGTAAGCACTACACACTATCACCTTAAATCCAGATTCATTTACAACAAAACTCATGAAGTAACTGGTCAAAACTTAAAATTTTAGATGTCACTAACGTGCTCTACATTAAATTATTTGATTGTTCGCTGTGTCGTTGTTCTTCACATAGAAAGTTGATGACGTGTAGGAGGTGTAAAGTTACCAACATGATATTATTTTTATTCAAACTTTAGATAACAGATCAGCAACAAATTGTAGATTACGTTGTTAATAATGGAAACGAAATATTTTTTCCACAAAATTTAATAACTGTCATTGGTTTTCAGTTATAACTTTATCCGTACCAGTTAGCTATGAGGCATTTATTATGTAGGTTCTAGTACTACTAGAAGAAACAATCCAAACAGCTTTTCATGATTTCAGTAACAAAAATGTTGGTATTTCAATACTTAAATCAAATATTTCAAGTAAATTTGTATAGTTTACATATATAATTTTTTATTTAATGTGTTTTTCCTTAAGTTTAATAACTGCTGGAATGAAGCACAGTAGCGTCAAAATTCCCTGCAAACTATTTGGTCTTAATTTCCGAAATACGAATCTGTTTGTACTGTGTAAAATATAGTTCTTACAATGACACAATGACATATATCGAGTTTTGCAAATGGTTTCTAGGGTTCCGTAGTCAACAAGGAACCCTTATAGTTTCGCCATGTCCGTCCATCTGTCTGTCTGTCCGCGGCTTAACACATAGAAAATAAGTACTAGGGAGCTGAAATTAGGCATAGATTATTACGCCGATAAAACGATAGACATACAATGACCTTAAGAGAAAAACTATTACGAAGTAAGCTTTATAATAGTAACGACCACCTTATAAAAAGGAAACTTCGTACAAAATCCATTAAAAATTACCTTGATGAAGTTGTTAGTTCAGCAAAGCAGAGAAAAACCCCTCCATATGCGAAACCCTACACTGCGCGTAGCCGGACACGCACTTGGCTGGTATTTATTACGTAAATATTAAAAATAAATAGATACCTCAGCAAGCTTTTCGCAAATTAGTGATATTACCCTTCTAAGTCCTAACCTTGAAAATAACAGTGGGTTTCGGTTGCTATTTTCAAGGTCAAAACTTAGCAGGTTGCTGACGCAAAATCGAAAATACTCCATTAACAATTTTTTACTGAATAATTTCGTTGTGTCATTTAATATATTTACAAAGTTTCATTCCAATCTGGCTCTTATTTTCCAAATTAAAACTATCCTACTAATATAAAAAATCTGAAAGTTTGTGAAGGTATTTGGATGTTTGGAGGTTTGGATGTTTGTTACTCAATCACGCAATAATGGCTGAACGGATTTACATGAAACTTGATGTACAGATAGACAAAGACCTGAATTGAGACATAGCATACTTGATATCCCGGAAATGCGTTCCTTCCCGTGGAATAATATTTATATGCTGTTTGAAATAGATGGCGTTATGCGAGCGAACTTTGTTTTTTATAAATAGATGGCGGTGTGCAAGAATCGTATAAGCGGATTCTGTGGCGGTACGAAGTTCGCCGGGACAGCTAGTTTTAATACATTTGTAAAGTTTCATTCCAATCTGGCTCGTATTTCCAAAATCAAAACTATATTAGATAAATGCGTGTAGTTATTCTGTTGCATCAGAGTCGTAGACCATTGGTCGGCGGTTTCTTCGTGACAATCGTTGCATGATGGATAATGCAATTACGTAGTAGATTGCGATGCTTTGAATACGAACGTAACTTTTGGTGATAATAAATTGGTCTATTGGTCGGTGATTTGCAGATATCTGCTACAGTTCTGTGATGAAATAAGTTTTCTTTGAATACGTACTTAAATTTATAATAAAAATCACACATAACGTTTGCCAAAATAAATGCACACCAATTAAATTCTCACCAAAATGATTACCTTTATTTTTGTAAACGCAATATGATGAAGATTTATTAATTTTTGCAGGGATTTACATTTTTTTTATGAAAACAATTTGGTAAGCATTTATTTCTTTTTATGAGGAATTGGATTATTTTGGTCAATAACATTATGGATACATTTTTAAATGCGAAAAAATCGACCCGCAGCGTGAGAGTGACGAAGAGTCTTATCGGAGGTGTAATGCCTGCCACACACTGGCGCGGTCGCGTGGGATTTGTATAAGACCACGCCAATGTATGGCAGGCCTAATGTAAAAAGAAGAAGACCTTCACATGCCCCTTAAGGCGTGAGACACATAGGAAGGACGTGGGGCTGGGGCGCGGAAAATACGAGAGTTCGCGCCCTCGCCCCATCTCTTCTCTGTGAGCTTCGTCCCGTCCCTTCAGTACGTTTTGTATGAAAGTGGTAGTTACTTGGTACAGGAACGATTACCTCAAAAAAACCTAGAATTCCCGAGAGTATATCCTACTTACATCGTTTACCCAAAACCGATACCCAACATTTACTCCAATTACATTGGCTATATTGGCTCCAACCGATTGGGCGCAAATTATCGACCGTAAGACGTAATAGTCACTGGGTGTTTAGTTACACCACCGAGGCAGAATCTTCTGCCATTAATTACGGAGACCAAGACAAATTACAATATTGCTTACTTGGTAAGTCTAGCGACAAAAGGTATAAATTTTAGCTAATAGAGTGTTAGCCGAAATTTGGAATGTTATTCAATTATTAATAAAAAGAGGCTTTTTTTATAAAGTCTGAAAGACAAAATTTATGGTTTTCCCTGCCAAACGTAAGCATTGTACTTGGAAAGAAAAAAGACCGGCCAGGTGCGTGTCGGGCTAAGCGCAGTGTAGGGTTCCGTAGAAGGACGGGATTTTTACCTGCTTTACAGAACTAACAACTTCATGAAAGTAATTTTCAATGGAATTTGTACGAAGTTTTCCTTTTTTAAGTTGGTCGCGTTTTACTCGAACTTGTAACGACTACTTAGCTGTAATAGTTTTCTTTTTAAGTATATGAGCTACTGCCCTGAATTTTTTCACGTTCTACAATCAACCGTTTAACCGGGATTGGGGCGCTTTAAAACATAATATTTCGCAAACGGATCCCTAAATCGAAAACTTGTTTACCTACACTCACAATATTTTAAAGACCAAACGATCCCGCACACTATGGTGTAGACGAGAAAAAAAAATTAATCCCTAATTTAGGTATAGGGGAGGTTAACAGACAGACTGACGGAAATGGCGAAACTATAAGGGTTCCTTGTTGACTACGGAACCCTAAAGAAATGGAAATTGTAGAAGACGGAATACCGTCTATCAAAATATCTAGGTAACCAAATCGACGAAAAACTACAATGGTGTCATCATATTGTATAAAACTAGCACCTCTGCGGCATATGCAATCAAAAGAATTAAATTAGGGAGCTCACTGATGGTGCAACTGCTAGACTTGTTTATTTTACTTACTCGTACTTTCATAGGGTATGCTGTGGGGTCGGGCAGCAGACATTAAGGCTAACTTGCCCCACTTTCTTAAATGTGGCTTAAACAGCATTTAACTAAAATTCTTCATACAACAGTTGGTTTAAATGGCGACTTAAGTGACTTGTCTTGCCTAAGAGAGCGATCCGATTTAAGCTAAGAAGAAGCTAAGGGATTTCTTTAAAGAAAGTAACATCTTAAAAGTTACAATGGCATACAGTCGTATGCAACTGTTAAAAATATTACATGTTGACAAAAAATCCGAAATTTCAAAAGTATTGGTAGCCATCATAATTTTCTTTATGATGGCTACCAATATTTTTAATTAACACTCTTTCTAGGAATAAACAATAATTGTCATTTACACGATTTAGACTTAACAAAAGTTAATGTATGAAGTTCTGCAACAAACATCTTTAAGATAGATTAGAGTTACCTCCGACGCGGTTTATAAATTGTGCTGAGCGCACTCTATGCAAATAAGGCTACTTAAAAGATAAAGATGTCTGGTATTAAACAGTAGAATAATTTAACGGGTTTCTAGAGGACGATCATGTCTAGTGTTCAAGACATTCATGAGTAGTAAACTTTAAGTTGAAAACTCTATTAATTAAGTAAAAAATATAATAATATCTCGACAAAGATCGCTTAAATATCGGAACGTAAAATAGACACCTACTATTTACTTTACGATATTTTAAGCAATCTTCATTCACTCATCCTTAAATATTTCTCTCTCTGAAACTTCTCTGAAGACGAACCTTTCTTTTCTAATAAGAGGGACACTTGTGATGAATCGTAATTTGATAAGATTATCCGAAAACACGCGCGGGTCTCGATGTTATTAAATTCTTAGAAAATTCCCATCTCTGCCATAAAAGTATACCTACGAGTACCTACCCCTCCTTTATTACTTTTGCCGAAATACGTGCTTACATGATTATGTAACATTGTAGTTAATGACGCGAAGTAACTATATGCCGAGCGGAAATATTATTATTCTTTATTGTACACAAAGAAAGAAATATTAACAAAAAACATAACCGTAACTTAAACGAGTACATAGGCGAGCTTATTTCTGTAGAAATTTCCAGGGCCTAGAGTCTAATAAACACCTAGTTGTTCAATAGAATGCTATAAGCATGACAATAGCTGTTATTTGCTTTTGTTTCGTAATCTACTAAACAATGATAAAGATAAAAATCATTTATTGTTTATAAAAAGACAGAAAGAGTCCGTTGGTGCTAAATTACACCGTGTTATAGGTCCCAGACAGCGGTGGTAGCCTAGTGGGTAGAAAATCGGACTCGGAAGCGAGAGACTCAGGTTCGATCCCCAGTGCGGGCATGTACCTATGACTTGTTTTTCTAAGTTATGTACATTTGTGAAGTCATAGTAGCAATACCACTCGCTAACTGTGAAGGAAAACATCGTGAGGAAGTCTGAGTGTCTGAGCTATTCACATACCTCACCGCTTGAAGTCGCCAATGCACGGCGAGCACGTGTGGTGATTAAGCCAATACTCTCTCCCTGAGAGAAGGCCTGTGACCTATAGTGGGACGTCTATAGGCTGCTTGTGTATAGATAAAGAGACTTAGAGACAATTTAAAAAATCAGTACAATGTCAGTCTAACTAATCCCCCGCATCTCTCGCGAAGATCGAACCGCGCGAGGTTGCACGGGCTTTATCATTGGAATGTGATTGGTTAGTAGACTTTCAATATATAAATAACATTGTTATTACTGTTATAAATAAATAATTTCGAAATTAGATTTTTTTGAATTTATGCATATTATCAATGAAACAACCATTGTCGTAATAATATTCACTCTATTAAATGACTTCGCATTTATGAGACTTGCCCACCAGTTCTGTGAGTAAAATTAATGTAAATATTATTTTTATTTCCGAAAAAAATCCGGAAAGCTAGTTGGGAAGCCCACGCTCCGCCGAAAGAATTAAGTCCCCTATTAAATAGAGCAGCGGTCAAGCGTAATTTATTCTAGTCAGGGTTGAATCGGAATTGGAATCCGTCCGCACTTTCGATAGCTGACTCTTCATCGCGGTCTCAGGCTGCAATTCCGCGGCGTTTATAAAGGGCGCCGCTACGACAAAGCTGAAAAAGTGCCGATTAAATCCCGCTTTTTTTGCAGTTCTATACATTAAAGATGGTCAAACTGGCGACTTGGTCGCGTGACGCCGCTGAATAAGTTTTATGATTTTACTCGCGCTGTGAATTCTCTAACTAAAGCCACAAAATAATATATGATTGTATGTATATGTTTGTAATATGGTCATATATCTAACATTAAGGGGCTTCGATCATATATTTTTTTTATACATGGAATTTGCAAAAAGTGTCTGTACCATCTCTCAATCATGTTAATCGTGATTTTTAAGACCCACGACAAAGAACCTACGGCAATAAACCTAGGAACAGATGGCATTAAGGTCAAAACGGCCGTTTTTCGCATAAATGATATCTAGTCCCAGGTTCGTGATCCTAGGTTCTTTGTTGTGGGTCCAAAAAATCACTGTTAACGTGGTTGAAAGATTGTACAGACACTTTTTGCAAAAACGATCTGTAAAAGATATGATTTTTTTTTCATTGATGGCGCTAGTTAGCCCGCTGGATCCCCTGAACATAACGTGACGCGGCTTAGGTATTATAGTAAAAGGAAGTAAACTTGGAATAGACATTTTGTTCTGTATTTAACTTACACATGTCTAAGCTACATACCTACTCTATTGAATGTAGAAGAGCACTGATGCCTGAGATACAGGTTCAGGCGCAGAAGAGAATTGTTCATAATATGCAGCTTCGCCTTTTGCCTAGGACATTGTAATACCTTCGAATAAATGTAACAAACCCCTATCTGTAAATGTTAAAGAAATAAAGATAATAATATTATATTACCCATATATAATATTTTAGGGCGACGACACAATGGCAGTCTACACTCAAAAGCGCAATCTTGAAACACATGGTTTACAACGACTTTGGTTCTGAATAAAGTTTTTCTCAGAAGGATATTTTTGGAAATATCAGGGCTTACATAACAACGTCACTACCTCCGGTAATTGATTGTAGTACACAGATGAATGCCAATTCTATTAAATACATAAAATGGTTTTAATTATTTCTCTATCATGTTTGATAAAAAAAAACTTTTAAAAAATCCCATTAAAACATTAAATTGATTTTTTTTTGTGTGTTGTAATTTATAAACTCTATTCAGTTTTATTTGGACTAAACGATTGAGTTTCCGTAATAAATTCTGAAATGTCGCAACCAATTTCAAAACACGTGGTTTTTTTTAATTTGTCAATGACCAATGTCAGTTGTGTGAGTACAGTAGAGAAGACTTTATTGAATGAGTTGTTTGGGTGTTGACTTTATTGAGTGAGTTATTTGGTGTTATATTTTTAACCGGCTTCAAAAAAGGAGGAGGTTATCAATTCGACGCGTATGTTTTTTTTTCTAGATAAAAAGTACCGTTTCTGGGATGGTATCTAGTTGTCGTGATCAAGCTGTATATTATACTTTTCGCGACATCTGAGGCGAACATCGGTACTACCAACAGTAATAATTCCTAGCAGCTACTTCCTCTGATATATGCCAACATGATATCAGATGATATTAAACCAATTAAAAGTCTTTACCACCGTTATAGCAAGATGGCTACTAAGTTTTTTTTTCTTTGATGTCTATGAAACTGGTAAGTGACCTCGCCTTTTTTCTGCGACTAAATCGCCAGTTCGATCGCTAAACAGAGAGCATCGCAACAATCGAATCCATCGGAAGTGGGCTCCCGATAAGGCCGTCCCACCCCTGTCATTAATCTCGTCTCCTTTGCTAGCCAAGTCACGCCATGGCGCGCAGGGGAAGAATGCATTTTCCTGTAAAGTCTACATCAGCAGACACTGTTAGGTAAGTATATTGTGTAAGGAAATAAATTGTCTAGTTATATTCACCGTCAGCTGAAAATGAGTGATTTGTTTATATTGATTTATATTGCCTTGCCTTCTCTGTAATTTTTACGCACATCAAACTGAGTTAAACTGTGACGAACGTTGTTAAATGGCGACTAACTTGCCACTTTTTACGGAAGTAATTGTTACCTGTTTTCCTTGAATAACTATAATCAGTTCGATCTAGTATCAGCTCTAACATAATACTGGTGACACAGTACAATTAAACTCAACAAACTGTTACGTTTGATGGCGACAGGTCGCTCTTTTGTTCGTATAATGAAATACTTAAATTATTTTCTTTCTACGTAGAATTCTCAAAAACCCTGTTTTACATTTAACTTAAATATCACATCTCCTCAAATGGGAAACCTATTGTATCCACCAGTTTTTAAAGGGCAATTTCGCTTACAAAATACCTATACTCAAGTTTATCCGTCTGTTTCATTTTTTTTGTAAGAAATGTGAAGAGATAGAACGGTATTTTGTGAAATTCTCAACTCAGAAAAAAACATTTGAATATGTATTTCACTAGACAGGTACAGTAAGATTAAGAGCTGTTTCCGACTGTAAGATAGAATAGCAATTCTATTCTATCATTTATTCTTTCAGCTAACAGTCTAACAGCTCGACCTTCACATTTTTTTGCAAAGTCGTCCGTAACGTATCAAAGTAGAAAGCACACACGTAAAGATCGACGTACTATCCACTTTGCTAGACAATTCAAATTATTCTCTGAACTCAATCAATGTATGAGATTATTATCACGCTCGCTGGCTATGCAATACGATGCAATCGCAAACAGTTAGTCTACTTTGCGACTAGCCTTATTATTAGTCACGTAATTATAATATTGATATCACATTCCACTCGATAACGACTGTACTGCAACTACAAGCTAGAGCTTAAAAAATAACAATATGCAATTCACCCTCATTTATACAGTGAATCGAAAGGCTATCTCACTGAGCCGCAGAATGTAGAGCAAAAACGAATGAGCAAAAAATATTGTAATTGACATTCTTTATTGCCAATGATGCTTCGATGATAACACAGATGGAGTTGGCCATTGTAACGATCGGTTCGATGGCCAGCTGGGCTTTTTACCATACGACGATTGCAACTTTTTTGAAGTGAGAGCCTAAGGAAGCGCACTCTTTCTGAACACCGAACAATATTGAACCGTTGCATCCGAGTGAATGACGTGAATTGCGCGTGATAATTGGCTGCAGTCATCATTTAAATTTACAAAATCGTGTAGTTTTTTTTCTCCTTTATACCAAATCAGGTATGGAATAGATCAATGGCATATGGTTCTCTGCCTTTTTGCAGAAACATTTTTGGCCGATTTTCATTTGGCAACTAACGTTTCGAAGAATATTATTTTGCGGAATAATCATTTGCCAACTTTTCTTATTATTTTTTTTATTTCCCAACCTCGCAGTTGCCAACTGTTTGTTTGGTTTGCTTTTTATAATGACATTTTTTCAAAATGCCAACTTTTAAGTAGCGTATGTTTTACTTAGCGTAATATTCATTCAGTTGTTTATTGTATACCAAATGTTGCATTAAGTTTCGTTAAGTAACTTATGTGGGTTTGAGCTATTAACCCGTCGAACGATGGGCCCCCCAGACTAGAATTTGCTCGAAGTGTCGCGCCATTTTGCAAAACTAAAAAGATTTTCGCATGCCCTCCGAAATTTAGGTTATTTTGTTAAAATAATGTAATTATATGTTACGATTCATATATCACTGTTTTCCTTATGTAATTTCCTATCTTTTTATGAAGGTTTTGTATGGTATAAAAACTTACATGTCCCAGTTTCACCGCGATTTAGTTTTGTTTTTCACATTTTTTGTTTGCGCACATTCACTTATACACATATTGCCCATTTTGTAATTCACTTTAGCTAAAACTTGCACTGTAAGTTTGATGACCATAATGTAAACTACCGATCACAGTGATAATCATACGTTCAAATGCAATACTCGATCCGTAAACAACATTTCTCCGCGACAAAACAAAACAAAAGACGCGTGCCATTTTGTTCGCGGCCCGTGACTGAGAATCTGTACCGTTGCCAAAAAAAATTAAAATCAACGATATAGGTAAATTGGTTTTCTACTGGGATTCATTTATCATCACTTTTTATATTGAAATTATGAATCGCAAACTATTCACTGTTTCTAAAAGTTATTTTTTAATTGAATAAATAAATGTAAATTTATTACGTAGTATGAAAGATGACGACCAAAACCATGCATCATAGTTATATGACAAATATGTCTGAAAACATATGACGCTTTCATGCCTAGACAGCTGAATCGATTGTATAGAGATAAATGGGTGTAGATGTGTACTGGGCGAGGTTTTTATATCAAGTCTGATACTGAATGGCGTGTCATTTCCTTGAGTAAGAATATGTACATTAGGTACGGTGGGCCAAAGTTACAGATACCCCATGGCAGCTCTTACCACGCGCGGCATAAAGGCGTCAATTTAACAAAAAGGGGTATCCTAACGTGTGGCCTACTGTACTAATATGATTGAACGCTCAGAGGTCAATTCAGCGAACCCTTGTTTAAAAATTTCTGGTGCAGGATTTTAAAAGAAAAAAAACAACGGGCATAGAAAAAAACAACAGAAATTTTTATTCAATTTATCGCGTCAAAATAATAATAATGAAAATATATACACATATATAATGAACATACAGCAAATTAATCCACCAACACCTTGTTTATTGACATAATTGTAGTTTGTGTAGTATATTAACAAAATATTAAGTTACTTTGTGCAGTATATTATAATTTTTATAACGAAAAATGTAAACTTTATTTCAACGTAAAGAATTTAAGGTACATATTCTGTTTTTATTAGAATAAGTATTAAAGTAAAAACATTGTCACATTTTGAGCGGAAGTCTGGTTACCCATAATACAGAGTATTCTAGTTTGGGGACCAGGCACTGTAATGTACACTTTTTATGACAATAAAGTTTTTTGTATTGTATTGTATTTGTACGTAGATTTTAAAAAATTTGCACTAAAAAATTAAAAATAACCTAGAAATATTTGCGGAACCTACCGAAATACAATAATAGTCCAGAACCAAGTAGGCACCAAATGAAAAGCCCCAGTCACAAAGGCTGTAAATTTGTGTATGGGTTGGATTAGTCATATGAAAACGAGGATTACTTTTTAAAAACAAACAGACATATTTACAACAACTTCCTGCTGCTATTTACAAAAAACACATAGATTTTAAAAAGTTTACACAAAAAAAGCCAAACCAACCGAAGTACAATAATAGTCGTGAACCGAGTAGGCACCAAAAGAAAAGCCCCAGTCACAAAGGCTGTAAATCTATGTGGGTTGGATTGGTCATATCAAAACGAAGATTACATTTTAAAAATAAACAGTCATATTTACAAAAAAAAATACAAATAACCTAGAAAAACTAACCGAACCTACCGAAATACAATAAAAGTCGAGAACCACCGAGCAGGCAATAAATGAAAAGCCGCAGTCACAAAGGCTGTAAATCTGTACATGGGTTGGATTGGTCATATCAAAACGACGATTAGAGAAAACAAATATACGCAAAACATACATACATAACAAACAAAAACTTCCTGCGTCCCTCATTACAATATGGTACAACCAAGAACTGGCCCGTTTATTGAAAATATTATTTAACAATATGAATACAAACCGTAGGACATTCAAATCTCGCTTTCACTCGCCATTCTTACTCAATAAAATGGTACGCTCAAGTGCGCCTCCGTTTCCGTCCACGTTCTTGTCCTTTGAGCTCTGTTAGAGAATGCCACTCTCCCCAACAGTTCTCAAAGCACATGAACTGTTCACAAGTGACGCACTGTGAGTGAACCTTTTTTTCAATTCCCTGCCGAAAGCAAACAACACAACGCTTACGAAAATCCCTACCAGAGTTATACTTTGGCTCATGCACGACATCTCTCCTCAGCCTCGTAAGTTCGTCAACCTGCTCCCTAACCTGCGGTTGAAGAGGACGGTGTCTGTCAACCAGAGATTTTGCGAGGTCATAGCGAAACTCACGATGCGTCATTGGAAGTTTGTCGCGCCGTTTCAAAGAACTCGCGTACATTATGTAAGCGTTGTGGATGCTTACGTTCAGCAGCCTCTTGAAAATCTTCATATACCATTTCAGGCATCGCTTTCGCTCCAACAAATACATTGAAAGTTTTTGATCTTTCAGATCAACCCCTCCCATTGTATTGTTGTAGTCCCTTACACTCACAGGTTTCACTAACGGTTGACCTGCCTTTGAACCAGTGTACGTTTCGTCGTTATGATAGGTCGAGATCATAGTCACCAATTTGGAGTCCTTCCACGCAAGTATGGAAACATCTCCACAGTGGCGAGCTATAATCGTACCCTTAGCCACGTTCTTACGAATCGTACTAATGGATTCAGGCACGTTCCTTCGGTTTGTACGCAAAGTTCCCAAACAATCAAACTTCAAGGTCTTTAGGTACCGCGCTAACGCTGGACTATTGTAAAAATTGTCCATCGTAACACAGTGCCCGAGACCTTGCAAGTCTTTCAATAAATCGAGTACCACCTGAGTACTCTTCCCAGCCAAATCAACACTGAGTGCAGGTACACTAGGTACATGCTCAGTGTGTTTGCCCGTATAAATCTCGAATTTATAAAGATAGCCCGTTCTAGACTCACAAAGCTCGTACGACTTAATCCCGAAACGTGCGGCTTTCGTGCGAATTGACTGCACCCATGATAAGCGGCCCTTAAATAGGGTCAAGGACTCGTCGATGGCAATCTCCTTCGACAAATTGTAGAGGGAGGAAAATTTTTCTCCAAGATGGGAGATTACAGGCTGCAATTTCGCCAACTTCTTTGAAAAGTTTCCTCCAATTTGTTGCGAACTCTGACTTACATCAGCGTTATCAACAAAGTGGAGAAATTTATTCAGAAGAATGTAGCGACTGTAAGTTAACAATTGCCTGAACTTGGGCATTTCCAAGTAATCGTTTGCCCTCCAATACTCATTTTGCGATGACCTAGAATCTATACCCATGTACATATAAACCGCAAATAAAATCATAATTTCTTCTACATTAGTGTCAACCCACTGATGTAGACGAGATGATGGTTTCAATGTTCCTGCGGCTTTTTTCGAATCTATGGTCGTCTTCGCGTACCTATTAGTCTCCCGGACGATATGCTCAATGATGTCGTTACTCCAGATGTCAGTAAAAGCATCATAAGGCATATCGTAGTCCTTGATTGGCCCAGGAGTAGGGCCCGAGAATATCTCAGGAACACCCCTGAACAAATCAAAGTCCTCTTCCCAAGAATAACTAGTAGACACGCCAAGAAGACGGTCAGCTTCGTCATCCATTCCCTCCTCGATAGCTTCTATTATATTGCGAATAGGCTCTTCTAATTCTTCGTCACTGTCAGGTATGCCCCTCTCTACTCCGAGTCGTGCTAAAGCAGCGGATTCTATACCGGCTTCGTCGAACTCGTCGTCGAAGTCGCTATCGAATGCGCTGCCTTCGCTGTCCTCACGCCTAGTATTTATTCGACCAGAACCCGTCATTCCCGACACTGACGGACGAATGTCTTGAGCAGAGTCATCGTTGGGTCTGCTCGTAGTATTGCTAGGATTCTGCGTGGGAACACTAACAATACCCGGAACATCGACAACGATTGCCTCCGCAGAAGTACTCGGCGTGAGGGGCTTAGACAAGGTGCAGACCTGAGCTTGGTTTAGGTCTTGGATCCACCGCTCCAAGTGCCAGGGAGTAGCTTCCAGAGCTTCCTCGGCCTCTTCGTCGTCGAGATCCATCGCCTCGACTATCTCGACGACGGCTTCGGGGCTGCAAACAAAGACATAATTGTAGACTAAAACCTATAACGATTCATCCGTCACAACACAAGTAATAAAAAGGTATAAAAACAACAACACTAAACATTATTTTATGCACTTTCCCAAGAAGTAGCAGAAGGATAAAACACACATTTTGCCTTCGATATGTTCGCATGAGCAAACCCATCGCTAATTTTAGATGCCCTTTATTTCTGATGTTTGTTTCCTTACAAGATTTTCCTTCGTCTCTATGATAATGATAAATTCTATGATAAAACTGCAAAAAAATACTCACAAACTGGGCTCGTTCAGCTTCAACGTACCCCCTGGCGTTTGGTGGATACCAATAGCCTTTATTGGCTCTGTCACACGAAAAGAGCCCCCTGGTGTTTGCTGCACACAGAGGGCTTTAGGAGAGCTGAAAATAGAAAACGGTATAATTATAGTTTTAACAACAACTAAAATTAAGTAGTGTTTAGTAATAAAAGAAAGTAGAACAGCCTCGAAAAAGAAAAAAAAGCTCAAAGGTAAGGAAAGACATCTTGTTGCCTCAAAGATATGAATTCATTTGGAATAGTCGGTATTTAGTGGTTTTACTTTTTTTTTCAAGTTGAGTTATTTTTAAATTCTTCGTTTTTATACATAATTTTGATTTAAAAATTAAACTACTGAGCCTTTTTCAATAAAAATCTCTACGGAAGTAATCTGAAAGTATATCCTTTCAAACAAAAAGAATTTTCCAAATTGGTTCAGTTAAGTTGGTTAAAAAGTATGCTCATATTAAACTCACGAAGGTCTTGGCGGGGATGGCTCCCTGGGCTCACGAATTGGGCCTTCTAGGACCAGGCCCATTAGCAGTGCCCGTCGGGCAGCGGAGGGCCGCTGATTCCCGGGCGTAGGCGTCGCTGACCGCGATCGCGACCTTTGTCTCAGCACACTCAATCTAAAAAATAAATACAAAATTAAAATAGTTGAAAAACATTGTTTGAACTTGAAATCGGTGAGGTGCACGAAGAAAAAATATCTGACCAAAAGTGATGGCAATGAGCAGCACTACACAATTCCGAACAAAAAAAATTTCGAAAAAAACATTGTTTAGACGTATATCTCGAAATCGGTGAGGTGCACGAGAAAAAAGTATCTGACCAAAAGTGATGGCAATGAGCAGCACTATACGATTCCGAACAAAAAAAAAATGTCGAAAAAATATTTTCACAAAAAATTTTAGTCTTTTTTCATAATTTTTTTTTTCGAAACGGGCCCCTTATTTACACCTCTACCAGCCTAGCTTTTTCTTTCCTTGGCGCCCCCATATCTACACCCCAACCTAAACGAGTCAAAAAAATTCGTTTGCTAACGTTACTTTTGGCACACGGTACCGGCTTTTTCTCTTTCGAGTGATATAAAACTTTACTAGCTGTGTAAAATCATGAACTATTTGTCGTAATCAGTTCCTAAATAAACAATAGTCAATCTAATAAGTATTGCTAATCACAAATGGAATCACAATGGATAAAAAATAACACAATCCGCGTGGTGAAACGCCGACAATTTGGGTACTTCAAAACTTCGTTGATTTTCTACTAATTGTTTTACCACTTTTTGCAATAATATTACTTTTAGCACCTTCTACATGTCATACTCAGTAATTCTATATAATAATCTTATTGGAATACTCACCGTTTCCTTCGGGAATTCATTTTTTGCCACAGCACTCAGCACAAAAAAATCTGCGAAATCCATTATGGCGGACTGACCCGACTCAAGTTTTAGTTTTAGATAATTTTTTATTTTTCGTTCCGAATTAGGGCTTGTTAATGACATTGAGCATAGATTATAAACCAAAGGAACTAAATTAGTTACAATCTATGTGGCCTCTGGTCCAAAACGGAATTAATTCGTCGACCAATAGGAGAGAATTCTCGTGGACACCCGTGTGTCCATGAGACGCGTTCGGAGAAAATTTGTTCCGGACACCCGGGGGTCCGTAAAGCGCGCTACGGGTTAATAACCTAAAGGTTAGGAAAACCTAGTAAAATGGATAGAATTTTCCTAGCACTCGCCGGCCGCTGCCGCGGCACGCTCGCTTCACTCGCTCGGCTCGTGCGTGTGTTGGTCACACTTCTAACCTAACCTAACCTATAGGTTTGCAAAACCATCTATTTACGAAAAGGGAACTGTTTCACAGACGAAACGTTATTCATCTAATAGTTGTTTGGCCTAGTAAAAGATTTGAAAAATAATAAATACCCAAAACGTTTTGTTTCATTATAATAATCAGCTTAACAACAATCCTACCAAATGAAACGTTGCCATACAAAAATTTGTAAATCGTTTGTTGTCAAAGTGAAAAATTGGTGAAATGTTGGTTGGCAAGTGATAATCAGCGTAACAATTTTCTGCGAAAAGGCAGGATCCCATGGCATATACATATTGTAATGATATAAGTTATAACATTCATGATACTGGACTGGACCTTTGAAAATGTAGCATTTCTTGATGTTCCGATAATATAATTATATATATTACCTACATAGACCAGAACCCAGAAGTAGGCTCTATTCATGAACTGCATATATAGATAAGAACTCTGGGCTCTGTTTGAAACTGTTTTAAACAATCCATCCATACATAAACTCACACCTGCATCCCAGAGGGGTAGGCAGAGACCAGGGACTGCCACTTGCCACGATTCTGACAGCTCACTTTCGCTTCCTGAACATTCATTAGTCGTTGCCTGCACGCACGCCGGTTTTGGGTACTTATTATCTTGCCCTTTGCTAATAGGTACATCCCTTATTTGGTCGAAGTATGTCTGCCTGGGACGTCCCTTACTGGCCGTTCCACCCACATTCGCTCGATATATTAGTTTCGTCAATCTTTCTGCCTTCGTCCTCTCCTCATGTCCAAACCAACGAACATTTACTAGTAGTAAAAGCGGAGTATAGGCAAAAGCCCTATGTAATTTAGCTCAGACATAATAAAAGTATGCTGAAGAAAACACGCTTTCATGTCCTGCAGACTGGTCTAATATATCTACGCTATCCATTTGCATAATTTTCCAAATCGGTTGTATATTTTCTTGCAGCGTGCAAACTTTTCTTTGAGAACTCATCCTTCGCACCAAGTAAACTTTCCCTCGATGAAAACAAACTATGTTTTTTTAGAGATGGCATGTAAGAAGTATAGCACTTGAAAACTTAGAAGGTATATTTTATTACGCCGGATTAGCCACCAAATAATAAAAAAAAACTAAAATACAAGAACCGTGTTTTATACATGTTTGTTCGCTCTCTCGAAAAAACGGTAAAACACCCAAAAGCGTCAATATTTTAAGTAGAGCTACGGAAACTTCGAATCCGCGAGTCCGACTCGCACTTGTTTTTTTTTATGTTATAGGTACCGTACCTCAAAAGGAAAAAACGGGACCCTTAAGGACCACTTTGTTGATCATCCGTCTGTCCGTCCGTTCATCCGTCGACCCGTCCGTCCGTCCGTCTGTCGGTCTGTCGGTCTAGACCCTTTATCTCGGGCACGCGCGAAGGTATCGAGTTGAAATTAAAACCATATACTCAGGTCTACAGTCCCTTGAATCTGCGAAAAAACTTCATGGTGCATCAAACTTCTAAGTTAACGTAAAAAAAAGATACGGCCGTTTATGCCGCAAAAAACGTATATTTTGACAGTCAAGGGAATCAAAATTTATAGGGTACTTTCCATTAACCTAGAACTATGAAATTTCGCAAGTAATATTGGCGTATACTACAAACACAGGGAAAAATCTGAATACTTACATTTGTAAGTAAATCATAAAAAAAATTGTTCCCGACTCCTTTTGATAACATTTAATTTTTTTATAATTTTTGATCTTGTCATGGAAAATTGGTAATAACAAGAATGTCAGATTACGAATAAAAGTTAAAAATGTTAAATTATTGGTTTTATTGATAAACAACTTGAAATAAAAATAGTCATTGAACTTTTGTACTTCGTGAAAAGCTCGGAAAAAACTGCGAGACTTGATTCCTGAACTATTTATAATAGTTCATGATAGGATACATAATATATCATCTCATCAGCCATTTTACGCCCACTGCAGGAGAGAGGCCTCCCTCGTACATTACATAATATATAAGTACCTACAAATTTGTACGGAACCCTCAGTGGGCGAGTCCGACTCGCACTTGTCCGGTTTTATCTATACTTCAGCAGTTTTTGTAGACGGTTTATTTACACCCATTCAAGATGTACATGAAACGGAGTGTAAGTATCCGTGCATTTTCACAACTAACCCAACTCGACGGGCGAAGGCTTTATCATAAATTAATTATGTATACAGAAATATAAAACAACGCGGTCATTTCTTTGTGGAAAGACATATTTCTGCTGACTGCTTTATTTGTGATGACACGCTGAATTATTCAAAGGTTTGCGGTGTAATATTGAAATAGATTTAATAAACGTACCTATAATAGAATTAGGTACTTACTTACGATAAAAGAATAAACTAAGCTGGTATAAAATTTTATTTTTAATTTGTACGAAACACTTTACGTAATAATTTGTTGTCTTTAATTAGGATATTACTGAATAAATAAAAAAACATAGATAAATAGATTCATACTGTCGACAGCAGCATGGCCGCATTTCATAGAACTAGACGAAACCGGCGTGCGTGCATGCAACGAGTAATGAATGTTGAGGAAGCGAAAGTGATCAGTCAGGATCGTGGCAAGTGCAGTCCCTGGTCTCTGCCTACCCCTCTGGGATATAGGCGTGAGTTAGTGTATGTATGCTTGTATGGAGACGAAACTGTAGTTTGACCTGGGCCGCGACTCATTAAACTACCATTCATAGTTGACTATGACAATTCGATTTACATTGCGTAGCCTATTAGCCCACGGATTAGCAAACGGAAAGACCAATTTCATTAATTGACTACGCAATGTAAATCGAATAGTCGTAAAAAAATATGAATTTTATTTTTACGCAACGGAGCCCAGGTGAAACTTTACAGTTTCGTAGCATATCTCCCTTAATTTAACTGAATAAAGTCTACGCATATAAATATATATTGATATGACGCCAACTACGGTTCGAATCCTGGCATGTACCAATGACTTTATTTTCTAAGTTACGTACATTTGTGATGTCGTAGCAGCAATACCACTCGCTAACTGTGAAGGGAAACATCGTGAGGAAAACCCAGTGTCTGAGGTATTTACATACCTTCGCCCTTGCTACGTACAACGGCCCAACTATGAGGCTAATGGTGGAAATCTCAGGTCTAACTAGAACTAAAACTATGACATCAACTATTCCTGCAAATACCTATGCAGACAGTCATTTTCTGGTCACGTTCCAGCCTACAACTCTGAAGCAGTAATATAATCATAGCAGTTTCGGTAGGTGGCCTTCGCCAGGTATGAATCCTTTCCAATATTTACATAAACTAATTCTTATGTCTGATGAACAGTATAATCGATACTTTCAATGTGCACTCTACTCAGTTCCGTTACGTCCATTACTTTGCAACAAACATGTGAAGGTCAACCAGTATGTCCGTCTGTACATTAAAATAAAAAAATCGGCCAAATGCGAGCCGGACTCGCGCATGAAGGGTTCCGTACCATTATCTATACAACATTAGACACAAAGATCGAAAAAATACGGCGAAAAGTCACGTTTGTTGTAAGGGAGCCCCCATTAAATTTAATTTTTATTTAATCATTTATTTTTGAAGCGAATATAGAATTAAATATTTTGTGAATATTTCAAGCGTCTACCTGTTGCCGTTATTAATATCGAGCAAAAAAACGGCAAAAAATACGTTTATTGTATGGGAGCCCCCTTAAATGTATATTTTATTCTGATTTTAGTATTTGTTGTTATAGCGGCAACAGAAATACATCATCTGTGCCTAGCTATCACGGTTCATGAGATACAGCCTGGTGACAGACAGACAGACAGATAGACAGACCAAAAGACAGTGAAGTGTTAGTAATAGGGAGCCGTTTGACACCCTTCGGTTACGGAACCCTAAAAAATATACTTTCTTACACTTACACACAACACAATCACTAGTCCTGATCCCAAACAAGGACACCCTGTGCTATGGTAACCAGGCAAGGAGAGTTATATAGTGTTATCTATATTTTTTTAAATAGGGGATGTATTAGTAAAGGGTAAGATAAAAAGTACCCGAAACCAGTGTGCAACGAGCGCATGCAAACTAACGAATGTTGATGAAGCGAAAGAGGTCCGTCAGGATTGTGGCAAGTGGCAGACCCTGGTCTCTACCTATCCCCTCGGGATAAAGGCGTGAATTTGTGTATTTATAAAAATATTTTATTTATATTCATAATTAAATTATCAATAAAGCACTCTTCAAATGCAGTTTAAATAGTCTGTTTAAATCGTGTTTTTATAAATAAGACTCAAAGTACGAAGAAAAAATAGACATATTGTAAAGAAATTTCAGGAGCCATAATAAAATAAATACTAAGAATACAGTTTCCTACAAATATGAATTATAGAATAACTTATCTCTACGACAACACGCAAAGGTTATTATCAATCTAACATTTCTTACGTCAGAAGGGATAAAAGAAAATCTCATTATTAATCAATGTTGGGTAAATGAGGAAATAATGAAGAAACATGAAGGACTTCCACATTCCGGGCACCGACGGCACGAGGGCCCGACCCGATTAAGAGAGATTAAGCCGGGCTTATTGAGAGACAAGATCCTTAAACTGTGGTTTCTCTGAAACGAGTTACGTAACTTCCCGTGGTTATTAGTTGATCATACTTTGTTTTGTCTAATAATCTCTTTGAATCAACTTTGATGTTCGTTCTCAATGTTGTTGTTGATGTTGGTCTATGTTAATGTAGAGACGGAGCTCGCTCGTGCGTTGAAATCTAAATAAAGCAATTATATTGCTCTTTCTTTCAAATTATCATGCGTTCCAACCTCTTTAGGTATTTCAGACATGATGAGAATACCTTATTATTCTTTCTACATATGAATAATTTTACTGCTACACCTACGGCTAGCTAACTGACTGAAAATGTAATTAGAAGCACTTACCGATAAGAAGCAACCAAACACCTCTTGTAGTCCAACAATCAACTCGCAGTTTCAGAGTCAAAACCGCGCCGATATCGGAACTAAGTTCAAAAGTATCAATCACACCAAAACGTCTCACTGGCACTGACAATTAGCACAAAAGTTCTCGAGCTGTGGTGAGAAGCGGGCAAGAAACGGGTCACGTCGCCCTTGCTTCCGAACTACACACGATATCCGAAAAACTTCCGTCGGAACCGCTGGCTGACTATGAAAACCACCCGGAACATCCGCGCCCCCCGAAAGCCGAACAGCGACTGTGATAACGTCGCTCGTAACGCTCCTTGCGAGTGAACTTGCAAGCCTTCCATACACTGCGTACGAACTCAACCCCTACGCTTATAGAAGGGGCACAACGCGACACGCCCGCTTCAGCTGAAATGCAACTGTAACTTTGAAGAAAAAAGGCACCAAATGCGTTGACGAAACACGCAACACGAGCACATCTCCAACGTAAGACGTAACAAGTTTACGGTACGTAAATCGCAGCAGATTTGTTTCGCAGTCGCGCCACACTGTAATTCGGTTCTTCGCTCCGCGATACAAAGAGTGGTTTTCACACAATCGGTTCCCGTTAAATAGAGCTTTCTTTTTGTAAGCTGGCCGGTAGCCTAGGGACCGTACGACCGCTATACGGACAAGATGCCAACTTTCTAAACTAAACCTATAAGAGCCGCTCCATTGGGACGGTGAATTACGTTGTTTTTATTGGAACTCACTCCGGACAATAACAAAACAGGCAATTTGATATTTTGGAACTATCATTAAATCTGTCCTAGGCTAGACGTGTTGTAATTTCGACGAGGGGTTTCTGAGCCTCGCGGGTTTCCATCTGGGTTATATTTTCCGCTTAATAAGTTGCGGTTTAGCTTTCGGTGTCAATTACGGGGCTGTGGTAGAAGCCCGACAGTGGTCGCTAATTGGATACTAGTCAAGTCAACCAGATTATACTACCTTGTGAAGGTTGTGTGACATTATGCAAGAGATATTATTGCTTTTGCAGGGTTATCTTTATGCGCTCTACGTATAGGCTTATCCTAATCGGTGACGCGATGCCCATTTGCGTGAGTAGATTTGCATATTACGTCGATGAAAAAAATATGTTACTAAGTGAGCTGGTGAACTTATATTACTTCTTTTTTCTAACTAAAACTTTCGTAAGCACTACACATTCTTAACTTCATTCCGGATTCATTTACTTGCTCTTCTGACAAAATAGCAAGTAAGTGAATCCAGAATTTAGTTAAAAATTACCTCTTTGGTTCAATATTCGCACTCACCTACCAAAGGATGTCCACGCAACTCGTTAACTGTCAGTGAGTAACGGCAAAAGCATAAGGGTGTCTGCCACGGTTTTTAATTTATTTGATTTTCCAACATGGGAAGGCCCACCACCAGATGGTCTGACAACCTGGTTACGGTGGCGGGGAATCGCTGGATGCGGGCGGCACAAGACCGGGAAGCTGGGAAAACCATGAGGGAGGCCTATGTGCTGCAGTGGACGTCAAATGGCTGATGATGATGATGATGAGTTTCCAATATTTCATGATCTTTGAAGGTACCTGATGATGATTATGATGAATTTCTAATATTTCATGATCTTTGAAGGTATGTCTATGTACAACCTAAACGTCTAAAATGTTTATTCAGTAGGTAACATTCCACACCTGACTTGACTGGAGAAAACGAAGCTTTGATTAAAATGAACCACCTTTCGAACGGATGTTTCTTTTCCTTGTATCCTTTCTTTTCGAGCAATAAGGAACCCTTCATTTCAATGCTGGCTCAAAATCGTAATACTGAATATAACAAGTTTACGGCACTTGCAACTCCTAAGGCTAACAATCAATTCCTCTGAGCTGTTAAACAGCAAAAAAGCCGCCACTAAAATTTGAGCAATAAAACTTGATGCCTCGGAATTAAATCATAAATAAGAGCAATAAAAGATTTCGCTACGTCGGCCGGGTTGCAGTGTTAAAATTTCGTAAATTGATTCTTATTGCTATAATATATCAGTTCCTGAAAATGGATTCACTCTGAGAGCAGACTGTTTATTCATAAGAAAATATGAAAAACAACAATTGCATTATTTTGCCAAACTGCTAATGCAGTTTATCGTTCAGTTAAATCTGAGTCTCGAAATTTTACATCTTACTCGTAATGACCTCTTTCCCGCAGGGCAGCGCCCGCGCATTACAGTCCAATCTGGATCCGTCATTTCAAGGACTACCCACATTACAACAAGCCGGCTAGCGGGCGCAACGATACAAACTAAAATAAACATCAAATCATTAGAAGGATAGAGACTACAACACCATCGCCTGCAGGTCGCAGCGTGTAAGTGTTGTCAATGATTTATTAGGCAGTATAAAAACCGGCCAAGTGCAAGTCGGACTCGCGCACGAAGGGTTCTACCATTATCTATACAACATTTGAATATTTCAAGCGTTTACTTGTTGTCGTTATTAATATCGAGCAAAAACGGCAAAAAAATAATGTTTGTTGTATGGGAGCTCCCCTTAAATATTTATTTTATTTTGTTTCTAGTATTTGTTGTTATAGCGGCAACAGAAATACGTCATCTATAAAAATTTCAACTGTCTAACTATCACGGTTCATGAGATACAAGTCTGGTGATAGACGGAGGGACGGACGGACAGCGGAGTCTTAGTTATAGGGTCCCTTACCCTTTGGGTACGGAACCCTAAAAAATTAGCGATCGGCCGTATCTGAAAGTAAACTCTCTAAATATTGGCGAAAAGGAGAAGAAATTGGAATTTACTTTTAATATAATTTTTCTTACTCAAATCGCATAAAAAGTTCAAATACAGTCGCCAGCACATCAACCTTTACATACGTGCACTCTAATCAGTCACATTAAGAGTGACTTTGCAACAAAAATGTAAATGTTGACCTGCTGTCGACTGTACAGTACTAAAATAGCAGACAAAGACCAAGAGAATTAGCAAAATCTTTAATTATCTGTATGGAAATTTCCGTCCATATAGAATTACACTTATAAGTTGACTTCGTAAACTACTCAGATACACAATCATCTCTTTAGAATCTATAGAGAAGAGGAACGATCTAAAGTTTAGATCTTAATAAAAAATCAGGGTGATAAAATCATAGTTAACAACTAAAGGAAAAGAATTTAAAAATATATAATTAGTAGCTGACTCGGCAAACGGTGTTTCGTCATATTAATTAGCCTACGATATTGAGATATCTGTGCCTACGACCTATTCTCAGATCTGCCAAATATACACAAAAAAATCATAAAAATCGGTGAAGCCGTTTCGGAGGATTTCGATAACAAACACTGACACAAATTGATGTATGAGATTTTATGATTCGAAAATATTATTCTTTGTGATTCGTAATTCTTTTAATAGTACTGTTAATAGGCATTCTCCTTTGCTGAACTAAGGCTGGAACCATACGGCCGTAGCAGATTCTACTTAGTGCTATAAGTAGCTAGGTATAAGCTATAAGTAGAATCTGCTACGGCTTTAGGCCGTGGATATTGTATTTTTTCCTAAAAGCCGTAGAGGCTTTCAGTCCAAAATAAATATAAAAGTAAAAATTTTTGACAATTACCGTATTACCTATTTCTGCCTCAGATCGTCGGTCCAGCGAGCTGGTGGGCGTCCTACGCTACGTTTGCCAGTTCGTTGTGACTGGACGAGGATAGCTGAGGACAGAAGGAAGTGGCGTGCCTTGGTGGAGGCCTATGTCCAGCAGTGGACGTGTAGCCTACACTACATCCGATTGATTGATAGACCATATTCTTTATCGGCCTGAAAGCCGTAGATAATTCTACGGCTTTCAGGACAAAAAAGAATACTATAATTGCCATTTACTTTTCTCCCTTTCGTGTTGAGTTCGTCATATGGTCACAAGTCGCTGGGACACACCTCTAGGAGGTCCCACCAGCTGCACTGTGGAGCTGGCCAGGATTGAAGCTGTGAAGTAGGTACAGGCCATAGCAGCTGGACCTTTAAAATTTTGCTCTTAACTCGCCTGTAATGCAACTGAATAGAGTTCACGCGGTATTTTTGCGGCAAATTTTCACCTACGTGAGTATTGCTGTGTGTTTCATAAAGATCCGGGTATTTTCGCGGGAAATTTTCAAAACTGAGTCTTTCAAAATAATCCGATGAAACCTAAGTGAGTTATTTTACCCATTAATACACACAACAACAATAATAAAAGTTTTTTGTGTTGATGGGTAGAATAACCTCTTTATGTTTCACTGGACCTTTCTAAAAAACTCTGTAAAACAAGCGCCAGTGATTGTGATCGCAGATTAAATTCATTGGCATTGGCGTCGCAAAAGCAAAGGATTATCCCACAACTTTGGTCGAAGCTGGACATATACTTCGGCATTAATGCCCTCGAAAATTTGTTAATCTAAAATATATCTTATGCATGCGAGTAACGGACAGAAAGTAAATGCGACCTCTCCCCATTTTCCTTGGAAGATGAAACTCTATGGATAAGATAGGGGCTTCAAAACCGTAAACCGCTCACTAACCCGTACGATGAAGGAAACTTCCCTACATTAGGAATTCGATCACAACAAACTGCGTCCGTCATCAAAGTCTGCGGCACATCTTTCTATAGTGAATGGAATCTCCAACATAAACAGATGAAAAAAGTTGCAGCTAAAAATACCAAATACTGATAAAATGGTTTTCTGATCTTGCCAAGGAATAAAAAAACTATCTACTGAATAACTTAAACGAGAGAAGAAGGAATTTCCTTCCTGTTTCCAATTATGTATACGGTTTCTATATAAACTGGGTGGAAACTCTTAATATCGGTTCAATGCCACAATCTGGACCCTATTTCATAGAACTACAATTTATAGTTTACTATGACTATTCGATGTGCATTGCAAAGTCGATTAACTCACATAATCAAGTAAAAAGACTCGGCTACGCAATAGACATCGAATTGCCATAATAAATTATGAATTGGAGTTTTATAAGACGCTGCCCTGGTTTTACTGGAGCGAATATGTGTATCTCACTACGCAGTCAGTAACATACACTCAACGGTACCAACCACTTCATTCATTTTGATAAAGTTCAAGTTCTAGCCCGAGAGGACCGTTTCTTTCCTAGAATTACGCGAGATCCGCCGGCAACCAAATTTCAATAGAGATCGCGGTTGGAACATAGCTATAGCAGGGGTCTCATGCACTTAAACACTGGTTATGTTTAAGTGCATGAGACCCCCTTGCTTGAAGTGTGACTGTAGATTTAATTTTAATTTCAATGACTAATAATGAATATTTTTGAGTTAAATAAAATAATTATTTTACCAATTTAAATTTATAAAAAAATGACCAAAATATTTTTGGAACGTAACTTAATTTTTTTTTTTGTACTTTTTGCCAAGTCTATCACCTCAGTCTACCGAGACCACGGGACTTGCAAAAGTACCAAAAGTTGGAAAATTGTGAAAATAAAAAAAATAAACGAGTAAATATCCGTGCAAATTCCGTTTTTATTATCTCGGTACTAGTTAAATAAGT
This sequence comes from Yponomeuta evonymella, assembly GCA_963969515.1. NCBI lineage: Eukaryota > Metazoa > Arthropoda > Insecta > Lepidoptera > Yponomeutidae > Yponomeuta > Yponomeuta evonymella. The sequence goes on from OZ018354.1 coordinate 8,027,576, forward strand.
CTCGCAACTCCGACCAGAGGGCTTATTATGCGCACTAAATCCTGTCGGAATCCTGACGTTTGCGGTAGCAATTAATATGGAATATGACAGACGATTGGAGTTGTGGATCACTCGGTGCGTGTAATATAAAAGCTGTTCTTTCTGTCCTAGCAGACTCAAACCTCTCCAGCATTTATCTTTCGGAAAATGCACACACGATTTGTTTAAACGTAGCTGTGTAAGTAAGTAATCTATTTGTGACTTAAAATAGTATCATCATCACAAGAAGTTCACTGCTGGACATAGGCCTCCTCCATGGATTTCCAAAAAGACCGATTGGAAGCGGCTTGCATCCAGCATCTTCCTGCCACTTGGACGAGGTCATCTGTCCATCTTGTGGCTGGTCATCCTACGCTGCGCTTGCTGATACTATACTAGACAAAAACTAATTGTTGTAATTTGTATTTAAAATTATTTATCATCCGCTGGTAAGCTAGGTGCAACGCCTGTGGTACAGTAGACAGCGCATACTTCCTCCGTTTACATTTACGTGTATTTCTTTCTTCCCGGATACAGTGTACGAGGAGCTACTGTCAGTCGCCCCGGAAAACTGAAACCATATCCGCGTGCCCGTTGATCCCGAACTGGGTCAGCTGAACCATTGCCGAGCCATCGGGAGCCATAATCCCGTATCGCTCTCCGATCGCCTAGGGACGCTCTGGCTTGGCTTGACAAGACTATGTCGCTGGAGGTTAGGTTGGGGTGCGATCCGTGATAATAAAAGAGGGTATCCAAGGGCACAGTATATTTATAATGTAATGGAAAGGCACCTGAGAACAATAAAATAGAAAAGCTTAACTACGGTCTAAAACATAAATATAAAAATACAATGAGGAGTTGAAGGGAAGAACACTTACATTAATTTTATTAATGTGCCTTTTGAATATTATAAATTTCGTAGATAAGGATACAGGATACGCAGGATAAGGTGACAGACGTGTTATAATAAAATTTGATAATAAAGATTACGTCCACTTAGTTCGGAGGCTGAGGAATATCTCCCTAAATACGTCCGAACACTGCGGCACATGTCATAAAATAGTTAAATTTGGAATAGTAGATGGCCGAAAATGATAAAAAAAGCAACGAGGCGATTACCTCGTTACAACTACTCTCGCTGCTTTACTTAGCACTTTTGCATGGCTCACCTCTGCCCACTTGTACCGACGCTATCTGACAGCACCATCTGTTTATCAGGGGTAAGCTCTATTCTGGGAGGAACTTCAAAAAAGTCTTGACATTATGGACAAAAGTCCATAGATTAATTGTGTAACTGACGACCCTGTCAATCAGATATTCATTCATTTATCTGTGGATACGTATTTATCTATTTACTTATTTATCCATTGGCTTGGCGCAAGTCGCCCGTCTTCATACGGCTCATTCCGGAAGAGACAGCCGAATAGCCAGCCTCACGTGCTGCAAGCTGCACGAAGAAAAGAATAATGAATGGCTCATCGGGCCATGTTGCGGCCATGGTCCATTTAATTCATCTGATATACATAAACTCAGAGCTGCGGTAGCGGAGCGGTAGAACGCCGGCTTCTCATTCGGGAGGTCGTGAGTTCGAATCCCGGCATGTACCTACCAATGGCTTTATTTTCTAAGTTACACACATTTGTGAAGTTATAGTAGCAATACCACTCGCTAACGGTGACAGAAAACATCGTGAGGAAACCCTAGTGTCTGAGGTATTTATATACCTCCGCATTTGCTACGTACAATGACCCAACCATGAGGCTAGGTGCGGAAATCTCCAGTCGAACAAGAACATACATAAACTCACGCCTGTATCCCGGAGGGGTAGGTAAAGGGTTTGCCACTTGCCACGGTTCCGACAAACCACTTTCGCTTCGTCAACATCAAGTAATTACTAGCTGCACACACGCACGCTGCAGCCGGTTCCGGAAAACGCATGAAGTTTTCAAAAAATTAAGCGGAGCGTTGTTTTTGGAATACGCAATTCCAGTAACATGCCAATGTTTAAAACAACTTGTGTTTTATGATGTTTTTTTCCTGATTCATATTTTACGAAATATCAACTAATCTAATAATAGGTGTTAAAGTATGAAATTGCCGTTTTATTGCAATAGGTTCTTTGAATTGACATAGAATCTTCATGGTTTGAGGTTTTCGAATGAAACTTTTTTCAAATGGTTTCTATGATGTTCTTTTTTTTAAAAATGTGAAACATTTGAATATCGACTTTCAATTGTTTTTGTTATTCAATTTAGACAAGAAAGATGGATACTGCGAAAATTCGAGTGATTTTTGAATACGAGTTCCGACGCGGAACTAATGCGGCAGAAACAGCCCGCAATATCAATGCTGCGTTTGGAGAGGGGTCTACTAATGAACGCACCGTGCGATTTTGGTTTAAACGCTTTCGTGATGGAAATTTCGACTTAAAGAACGAGCCACGAGGAAGACCGCCCACACAGGAGAATAACGATGAATTAAGAGAGATAGTGGAAGCCGACCCTAGTCAAACTAACCAGAAATTAGCGGCATGGTTTAACTTTACCTTACCCACAATATTGACTCACTTGCGTCAAATCAATAAAATAAAAAAATACGAAAAATGGGTGCCTCATAATCACTCGAATTTTCGCAGTATCCATCTTTCTTGTTTAAATTGAATAACAAAAACAATTGAAAGTCGATATTCAAATGTTTCACATTTTTTAAAAAAAGAACATCATAGAAACCATTTGAAAAAAGTTTCATTCGAAAACCTCAAACCATGAAGATTCTATGTCAATTCAAAGAACCTATTGCAATAAAACGGCAATTTCGTACTTTAACCCCTAATATATAAAAATGCCGTGCCACAGTGTTTGTCATCGAACTCCTCCGAAACTGCTTCACCGATTTTTATGATTTTTTGTTTGTGTATTTTGACTAATATGACAAAACAACGTTTGCCAGGTCAGCTAGTTTATGTATTTTTTTTTTAATTATTTGACGTCTACGCCGCTATATTTTGCTCTGCAAATTTTACACTGAATTAACAACTTAGACAGTTCAATGAGGGTTTGAAATACATACGGTGGCTTATATAATATTAACATTGTTAAGCGCAGCGTAGACAATGACGAAGTCATAATCGATTCTAACAAGCTCAGTGGATCTACTTCAATGGTTTCGCCGTATATAGAGCGTCTAAACCGCACCTGGTGCGTATCGATCAATATCAATTAGAATGTGGTAGTTATACCAAAACAAAAAAAGTAATACAGAATCAAGATTAGTATTTTTCAGATAATTTTCAAATAGACTGGCGAGTAGTACAAGTTCATACAAATGAAGTGCCTCTGCTGCTTACATCTTTAATAGTAAATATGAGACGAAGAGCTATTAATGTAGGTAGTTATAAAATAAAACTCATTGGCGTTGTATTACCTTTGGATTTGAGTAATTAGTTGACAAGACGGCATTACTTGCCATTACTCTAACTGTCGGCAGCAGATGAAACAATTCTTAGCGCTACTCAACACAGCGCAATTAAATATATTCTTGGAAATAAGACCAGAAGTGATTTTTTTTAAAAATTTAATCACTACTACCTAAGGAAATTCAACTCAAAATAGAATTATTTGACAACAATTTAATTTACACCATTTAACAGTTCATCTAAACGACCAAATTAGAAATTATTACAAACCAAGTAAAGCAATCACAAAATGAACACACAACACTGTAACCTCACAATTGAATCGTGTGATTTTAAAACGACACATGTCCTTTCATTACAACTTTGCAGGAAATAGAAAAAACAGTTTTATTCAAGTACTAATATCTACAACAGCAATATTTTAGAATATTATATTGATTTCTGTATGAATAAACTACAATTTTTTTTTCTAATGTAAATCAATAGGTAGGTGTAAATAATTTAATAAAAAAAAAAATGGACCAGTGTTATTTTAAAAACAGATGTGACTTGTGTTGTTTTAAAATCACACGATTCAATTACGTTAACACTAAAATCGATAACCAAACCGGCAGAGTGACGACCTAATAGCACGAAAAATGAAGCGAGAATGTGTCGGTACCGGCGGAGCATCGCCTTTTATAGTCTCTCCCCTCCACTATCAATCTTCCCTCCAACACGGCCTTTCCTGACGGGAGGCCGTCCTCGGGCTCCTTCCTCTCTAACTGTGATGGTCGGTATCCAAGATTGGCATGGAAGATTCTTCGCTGCCGGATGGGGTCTCGGGCGGCATAGCAGATTCTTCCGTCAATCTCTGCATCCCGGATGATCCAGGTTGGGGTTCGCTAGCGTCAGTCACCTCGACTACGGGAGGCTGGGTGACGCTCGAGGAGGACTCCTCGCTCTCGTCGTCTGCATCTGCACAGAACAAAAACCAAAGCACAAAAACTTGTTCACTCAATTCAAAACAAAGTAAGGAAACTACTTAATAGGTAGGTGCGTTAAAACAGCAATACTGTAAGCTAGCTAACCTAGCCTAGCCTAAACACAACGGATATAAAACAAACTGATATCTGTACCGATCACCAGGGGCAGTTCCCGTCGGGGGAGTGCCGCCTCACGACTCGTTAGAGATCTACGCGCACTTACGTGAGACATAACTTTGCGCGTGTGAACCGGTTCCACATAAAAGAATGTTTCAACCCAAACCTTTAATAACTCATGGACAGTGCTTCCTATACAAGCACCGCACACATACATACACCACGACTCGTTAGAGACCAACCCGTGGCATGACGCTGCGTGTACAAATGCTCCAGGACCACATATCTGAGCGTCTCCAAGACAGTGTCCGAGCATACAACGTCAAGCACGTTCCACATACCAGAATCGCATGTCTGAGCGCACTCCAAGACAGCATTCCAGAACATAAAACGTACTTTATACTGGAAGTACATCTGTCAGCCAAGACAGCTTACCCAAGTACACGGACTTCAAGATAGAGGCTATCCAGACTGCAAGATAAAACCTCCATCGGCTGTGTCCACCCCATGCGTAAACATATCACACTAACAAAAATAATAGGACACCCAAAAAAATACTTTCTTGAGAACATTATCTTTAAGACAGACAGAGGCCCGGCACAGGCGTGTCTCGCAATAAATATTTGAGCAGAATTCTTGGCAAGCCGAAATAATCAAATTCACTCACCACTAAAGAAAGCAGAACAGACATCAGGAGTCCATTCTCCATGCCACGGCATCATATATTCCGCAGCTGCTTGCGTTAACTTCCCATATGAGCCTGCCAGGAGCTGAAGCTCATAGCGACCATGAGGCAGGACCTTCATCACCCGGTAAGGCCCTCGCATACAGGAATCCAGTTTCCCTGTCGCCTGGGCTTGTTTTCTGACAAAAACTAAGGAATTAAGTTCAAAACCACGAGGTGCCTTGCGACCTTTGTTGACACAAGCATTTTGAGACGCTTGATTTGAACGAAGACGTTCAGATACTCTCTGGCGACTCATCTCCCGGAGAGCTTCCCTGTTTGGGCTGGATCCCTCAATGGCCACATCACGTATTAAACTCCGAATGAGCGGCGTAGCTGCATCAATGCCAATCAATAGGTTCAGAGCCGAACATTTTGTTGTCCTATGCTTGGTGATATTGAGGACCAGCTGTAGCTTCCACATAACGGTTGGCCATCTTTGTTCGCGATAATTGCACTCAATTCGCACCATATTGAGCACGGTACGGCAGTAGCGCTCCACTTGCCCGTTAGATTGATGCATCTCGGGAGTTATTAGATGCGTATCGCAGCCCATACCGTGAATCCAGTCGAGGAAGTCTGCACTTTGGAACATCCTACCTCTGTCAGCTACAATTAGCTTGGGCGTTCCAAAAAGTGATATGAGGTTGGTAACGTGGCGCTTCAACTCGTCTGACTCTTGCCGAAACATAGGATATAACAAACAGTACTTAGAAAAAGCGTCTATTACAATAAGGACATAGTGATAGCCATCAGCTTCTGGTAAAGGTCCTAACACATCCATATGGACCGTCTCAAAAGGCACATCTGGTTTTTCCCATGAGTGGATGGGTTGTAAAGGAGCACGGGCTACTTTCTTATGGGAAAGGCACACCAAACAGTGGGTTATATATTTCAACGCGAAAGCTCTCAACCCTGGAAACCAGAAGTGCTTCATGATCAAGTCGACCGTTTTGTCTACCCCAGGATGGTCATGTTCATCGTGGAATATTCTCATAAGACTCAGCCTATGACCTTTCGGAATGTAGCATAACAATTTTGGATTTTCACCAGTAGTTATAAACTTAAAATACAAGATATCATTTTTTACAACATATTGGGTAGGATCCAATTGTCCGTCCGACAATCTCTGCCTAAGAGACAGAGTCTCTTCGTCAGAAGCCTGGGCAATCCGGGCCCAATTCTGAGGCTTCTGGACAGTAACAGTATTTACCGGATTACGGCTGAGATAGTCAGCATGAGACAAAAGGGAACCCTTACGATAATCCAAGGAAAAATCAAAATCTTGCAGGTATACCCACCACCGGGCCACTCTAGGTAATAAGTCCTTTTTCCTCTGAGTGAGTTTTAATGCATTGCAGTCAGTGACCACGGTGAAGCGTACCCCTACAAGATAGTGCCTAAAGTGCTGGAGAGCTTTGACCACTGCGAGCGTTTCCAGCTCATACGAGTGGTATTTGCTCTCAGCACCCTGAGTAATTCGGCTAAAATAAGATACCACGCGTTTACGATTACCCTCATGTACTTGAATCAAAACAGCTCCATAACCAATAGAACTCGCATCTGTATGGACCTCTATTGGTAACGAAGGGTCGTAGATGGCTAGTACCGGCTCACTCGTCAGACATTCTATGATGTGCTTTCGAGCCGCCCGTTGTTCTACTCCCCAAGAAAAGTTAACGCCCTTTTTAGTTAGCGCGGCTACGCATGCAGTCTTTTGGGCAAAGTTGGCTATATAGCGTCTAAAATAACTGGCTAGGCCCATAAACTGACGAACTTGTTTTACATTTTGTGGCTCGGCTGAGTCAATCAAAGCTCTCACCTTCTCATGGCTCGGCCTAACCTGACCTTCACTGATGGTTCGTCCCAGGTATTCTATCTCTGTGGCTAAAAATGAACACTTCTTCAAGTTAATCGAAAAACCGGCGCTAGTTAATGTGTCAAGGACCTTACGAAGCAAAACAAGGCCTTGGTCTACAGTTTTACTTAAAATAAGGACATCATCGATGTAGACCAGGATATCGCCAGATTCGATGAACTCGCGAAGTGTTTTTGCGATAATCCGCTGGTAAACGACAGGAGCGTTTGCCAATCCATAAGGCATTTTTAAATAATTATAATGTCCTTCAGAAGTAACAAATCCTGTGAGCGGTACTGAATCTTGATCCAACGGGATCTGGTGGAAACCAGTTGCCATATCCAGTCTACTAAAAAATTTGTTACTTCCTAATCGATCTATGTGGTCATCTATTCGCGGCAGAGGAAACCTATCTTTCACCGTGACCTCATTGAGCTTACGGAAGTCAACACACATTCTGTCCGACCCGTCTTTCTTTTTGACGAGAAGGATAGGACTTGCGTACTCAGAATCGGACTCCTCAATAATGCCCTTGTCCAAAAGATCTTTAATAATTTCGCGAACGCGAAGCGTCTCGGCATGGGACAGTCTATATGGGCGATAGTAAACAGGAGTGTTGGAGTTAAGTTTTATTGACATACACCCTGTCTTGACAGTTGAGGTCGCAGTACCAGAAATGAAAAATTTTGAAAAGTGATTTACTATTTCTAACAGTTTTTGTAACTGGTCACCAACAAGAGGCGTGTTAATTGGAATAGAAGGCTCAGATTGAACTGCCATCACCGTATCCGTGCTACGTTCAACCCTCGTAAGCCGTTGATAATCCTTGGTGCGAACATACCTAACACCTTCCCTATTCAAAACATCTGTACCTAATATGACTGGAGTGTTCATGTACTGGGATGGTACAATGAACAAGTCTACCTCGAGAGTCAATCCATCAAACTCAATTGGCAATCTTACATAAGACGTACTTTCTACTTCCTGGCTACCCAACCCCTTGAGAATCCGAAAAGCAGGCTTAACTGAACAATTAAAATGTTTCAGCAAGGATGACGACATAAGTGAAATGGTCGAACCGCTATCGATCAAAATATCTACTGGCACATCCTGAATGACAGCCACTACAACGTCACTATTGGTGGAAGTAACTAAAACCTTACAGAAATTAACTGTCTCCTTATTTGTCGCTTCAGATCTCTGTTTGGCAAAACAAGTATCGACACTGTGACCCAACTTCTTGCAGAATGAACAAGGTTCAGACCTAGTCTGCACAAAAGCAGTGTTTTGGCATTGTCTTTTCTATACAATTTAGGCATGTCATGATACTTTACAACGGGAAATGCGCCGGAGGCGCGAAAGGGCGGACGTGGATGTGACGTCACTTGCGCTCCTAATGGCGGATCGGACGATGTAGTGTTAAATCGCTCCAGAAGAAAATTCTCTAAAAACCGGAACTAACTATTTATTTTTGTACTATTGGTGTGTAATGTGGTCTTTGGTGTCTGTGTCTCCTACTGGAATAGAGTGAGCTGGCCAGCAGAACAATTTAGACTTTTAAAAACCCAAGTTTTACGTCGGCCCGCGGCCCGTTGAAGAAAACGGAGGCGAGACGTTCTCAGAGTAGAGGTGAGTGACATTACTATTTTGTGTGGGGAAACAATGCCTAAACCGATGCCCAGGAAACCAGGACTAGCCAACCACTGACTGTCGAAGGTCTTTTCTTTAGCATAAACATATATTTGGTCCTTGGAGCGGATCGGTTTCCGTAAAAGCCGGTCGGTTTGTAGGTTATGTTTTGTTTTGCCCGGGTCAATCTCACCTAATCTTACGGAATAACTTTGATTTTCGGGTCAATCAAGCAAGAATTAGAGTTACTGTAATAATTACATTTGGTTTTATAACATACCTTATTCGGTTCGGTTCGATATTTCGAGTTTTCGGCGGTTATTTTTTCGGCTCAGTTCGTAAGGTAGGTAGGCAACTATTCCGGTTTTTCGACTACCACTTTAATTTCAGTTCGGTACCTATTTCGGTGTAGGTAGTCTGCGGTTGTTATACTTGTTATATGGTTTTGTTTAGTATTGCAGGGTTACATTACGGTATTTTATGTTCGGAGTTCGGTAGGTAAAGTAAACGTTATCGGTTGGTTCCGTACTTAATTAAATTTCTTGTGAGGTTCTGTTATCTTGGCAAGATGGCGAAGGTATGCAAAAGTAAGTTTAAAATACAATATGACTGGTTTAAAACTACGGTAGAAATGGCGGAGAGCAAATCTCATAGCGTTAATGTTATTTCGGCCCGGCTTCAAAAACTAGAACTCAAGTACAAATTGTTGTGCGAGGCATACGAGGCGATTTTGATTGAGATTGAAGAAGAAGATGTCATCGCGAAGTATGAAGGAGACTTCAAAGAAGCTGAACAGTTGTACAATCAGCTGGACTCGGTATCGGCGGCTTACCCTAACGTAGACGGTATCCAGGCCCCCACGGAGAGCGTGTCATTGTCACGCTTGGGGAGGATCAACCTCACAATTTTTGACGGTGACATTTTTGCCTGGAGTAGCTTCATAAGTATGTACAAGTCACTGGTACTTAGCAAGAAAGACCTGTCTAAAACGGAAAAGTTTCATTATTTACTCTCGTTCGTGGAGAAAGAACCGCGTTCGTTAATAAAACATTTGCCCATGATCGATGCGTCGTTGGATACGGCCCTCGACATTCTTCGCAGTAGGTATGAAAACAAAAGATTACTAGCTGACCGTCATATTTCGCGGATTTTACATTTGCAGGTCCTAACTAAGTCTGTCGGGCTTAGAACAAAAATCCTGAATCCCCTTTGGGAATCAACTCGGGCTTTAGAAAACCTAGGTTTTCCCGTAGCGGAATGGAGCTACATGCTAGTACATATTTCCCTAACAAAGCTACCCATGGATATCAAGACACGGTTTGAGCAAAAACATGGTGGTAACAATCTCAACGTACCCACGTTTCAACAATTGTTGGACTTTTTAGAGACCGAATGTAGGCTCATAGACACGGCGTCGGCTGAACCAGTTATGACCTACTCGGAGCGCACGCGTCGCCCCGACCGCGTAGTGCATGTCACGGAAACCATTCCCCAAAACAAAACGGAATACGGCCACGGCGCCCCAAGTAAACAATGTGTTTTCTGTAATTTGCCTGGCCATTTAATCGGCAACTGTTTTAAATTCGGTCGGTTGACTGTCAATGATCGCAGACATTTTGTGCAAGCGAACGGTCTTTGCTATAGATGTTTTGGAAAACATCACGCGGTTTCCTGTCAAAGGAATATACCATGCAGTGAGTGTAACAACAACGGACATAATAAATTAGTTTGTTCCGCGTCCACTGCGCGCTCTGGCTCACCTGCGGCAGACAGACCACGTACACGACACGCAATCGTTGCCTCGGCAGGCGATAGCGGCCCAAGCGGTCGACGCACGCCGCCGCCACCGCGTCGTCGTGATACGAGCCCTTACAATGGCCGCTCGCACAGATCTCCGGCGCGCCAAAATGAACGTTATGGGCATAATAATAGCGTGGAAAGGCAGTGTCGCGCCGGCCCCGGCCGTGCGGTTGACAACTCGCGCGAATATACGGCGCGAGAAAATAGGCGGGGTTCGAGTCCTGCGGGGTCTCGCAGGCTAAATCACTATTCAGAATAGCAACTACAGTCGAGTAATGTCGCCTCGGTACCAAAGTTAGCGGCTAATGTACTATTGCCTACGGTTATTATTGAAGTTCAGTCGGCGAACAGTCAATTCATAAAGGCGAGAGCTTTATTAGATCTGGGCTCTCAAGTGTCAGTAATAAGAAGCGATCTTGTTACACGTTTAGGCATAAAGCGACATTACTCTCAAACACCTTTGGTAGGTATCGGCGGAGTACACTCCAACGGAAGTCAGCACGTTGTAGAAATACATTTTAAATCGGGAAAATCGGATCAACCATTATTAATGGTCACGGCGGCGGTATTGAAAAAACCTACGACGTATATTACTCGTAGATTAAATATTACACACAGTAATTTGACATTTTCGGATGACGGTTGCTCTGGTATGTCAGAAGTTGACATAATTTTCGGCTGTGACATTCTCGGTAAAATTCTTAACGGCGGCGGCGGCGGCGGCGGCATGATTAATTTAGGTTCAAACGGGCCCTACGCAATGGGTACTATTTTTGATTTGGCAGTTTTCGGTCCGGTACAGTCGGAAACTTGTGATAATTCGGTGTCAAATAATAATTCGGTTTTATTCTCGGGAATAACACTTTTGGAAGCGGTTGAGAAGTTTTGGAGGTGTGAAGAACCACCTCATGCGCAAATTAGAGACCCGGCGGACATTGAGTGCGAGCGTTTGTTTACAGCCAGCACGTCACGTGACTTAGATGGGAAGTACTTAGTACGAATTCCACTTCTACCTGATCATCCACGTTTAGGTGAATCTAGGCAAGCGGCATTTAAACAATTTATGGCACTCGAGCGCAGGATGAGTAAACAGCCGGAATTTCGTGAGAAGTACGTTGAATTTATGTCAGAATATATTAAACTTGGACACATGGTAGTTTCTAATTTCGATTTCAATTCTAATCAAGAGCACTATTTTCTATGTCATCACGGCGTGTTTAAAAAATCGGGAGAAGTAAGTAAAATTCGAGTGGTTTATAACGGTAGTTTACCTACTAGTAACGGTGTATCTTTAAACGACTGTCTGTATGCCGGGGAACGGCTACAGAGCGATATAACTGATATTATTTTGAACTTCCGGTGGCCACGCGTTGTTTTCACTACTGATGTACGTATGATGTTTCGTCAGACATGGATCCACCCGGAGGATCGCAGGTACCAGTTGATTTTTTGGCGGTCAGATCCCTCAGAGCCGTTGCTTGTTTATGAGCTAACGACTAATACTTACGGCTTAAAATCTAGCCCTTTTGTGGCTATTCGTTGCTTACATCAACTGGCACGTGACGCTATGACCGAAAGGCAGGACCTGTCGCGAGCAGCTCGGGTCTTACTAAAAAACAGTTACGTAGACGACTTAAACGGTGGCGCAGACACACTGGAGGACGCGCGTAATTTAAGAGATGAGTTGGTGGCGGTCATGAACACGGCGGGCTATGAGTTACGGAAGTGGTCTAGCAATGTTCCAGAATTGTTAGATGGCTTACCTGCGGATCATTTGGAATCGCCTCGGACATTTGACGGACAGGACGGTACGGGTTTTATTAAAATACTAGGGATACAGTGGGATCATAAATCGGATTGTTTTACATATCATGTCAATTTGCCTTCGGAGGGCACGGTAACTCGGCGGAACATATTATCCATGATGGCTCGTTTATACGACCCTCTTGGTTGGATATGTGCGGTAGTCTTTAAGATCAAACTTTTGTTGCAGTCTCTTTTGAGCACCTCTGATAATTCTCGGAAGGTTGAATGGGACGCTCCAGTACCCGAAGATATCGCTCGGCAATGGCGGGAAATTATTTCGGGTTTACCTAATCTACAGCATATTTCTATACCTAGGTGTTTGAAACCGGACGGTCGAGCTCGGTACTCACTTCACGGATTCAGCGACGGCTCTTCTCTCGGTTTTGCGGCGGCTGTGTACTTACGGGCGGAACAGACGGACGGTAGTGCTCTCGTGCGGTTACTCATTGCCAAGTCTAGGGTAGCTCCACTGAAGACGAAGCAGACCATTCCTAAACTGGAGTTGAATGGCGCTGCGCTACTTACCACTCTAATCAATCATGTTGTCTCCTCAATGGAAGACAACATTGTTTTTGATGAGGTAGTGGGTTGGTCTGATAGCACGATAGTGTTAGCCTGGCTTCGGACACCTGCTCATAAATTGCAGGTCTTTGAAGGAAACCGTGTCACACAAATAAATGCATCTAAGACACCTATTCACTGGCGGCATGTACCCGGTGAGATTAATTGTGCTGATGTCGCGTCACGCGGAGCCACAGCAGCGAACTTATTACGTCACGAGTTGTGGTGGACGCCGTCGTGGCTGCAGCAGCCACCAGACTACTGGCCACGTGACTGCTCGGACTTTCCTTCTGATTTATTACCCGGATTAAGATCTAAAGCTAAGGTTTCTCATGTCGGCATCGTTGACTCGGATTTTGATTTGTTAGAACGATATAGTTCATTCGACAAATTAGTAAACGTTACTGCTTACATTTTACGGTTTGTGAAAAATTGTAACTGTAAAACTTCTCGGATTTACGGCAACATATCGGTTTCAGAACGAAGGAATGCTATTTCCTATCTTATTCGGTTAATACAAGGATCACATTTCGGCGAAGAAATGTCGGCTTTAAAAAACGGTGAACCTATTAAGAGTTCTTTGCGGCGGTTGAATTTATTTATCGATAAGGATAATATTATTCGGGTTGGCGGTCGGATCGGAGCATCAGACTTGCCGTACGGTGCACGTCATCAAATATTATTGCCTGGAAAGGGACATTTCACGGAATTATTAGCTACACAATATCACAAAACCTACTGTCATGTCGGTGCGAACACACTTTCGGCAATTTTGTCTCGGTTCTACTGGATAGTCTCATCACGGCGGCTTACGAGACACATTACATTTCGCTGTGTCCAATGCTACCGGTCTCGGGCGCGGCCTACTCAGCCTCTTATGGGTGATCTCCCAGCTGATCGGGTACAGTCTGGTGCTCGTGCGTTCAGTGGGGTTTCCACGGATTTTGCGGGCCCCTTTTATATTAAAGCAAGCAGCTTACGGAACGCTAAAACTCTAAAAAGCTACTTGTGTGTTTTTGTTTGTTTATCAACCAAGGCGGTCCACTTAGAGGTGGTTGCGGACCTCTCAGTGGAGGCGTTTGTTGCGGCGTTTACTAGGTTTGTCTCTCGAAGAGGGCTTCCCTCTCTGGTGAGGTCAGATTGCGGGACTAACTACACGGGAACGGATAAATACCTTAAAGAACTTTACATATTTTTACGTGACAATCATTCGGACATAGATCGAAATTTATCTCAACAAAATATTACCTGGCTGTTTAATGCTCCGTCAAGTCCTAACTTCGGTGGACTCCACGAAGCGGCGGTCAAGTCTGCAAAGACGCATGCTATGCGCGTGCTTGGTGAATCTCGCCTAACCTTTGAAGAACTTACTACGTTCTTTACTAAGGTAGAGGCCGTAATGAACTCGCGCCCGCTTTGCCCTCTCAGTACGGATCCTGCAGACCTGGATGTATTGACCCCGGGTCATTTTTTAATCGGTCAGCCGCTGATAGCGCTTCCTGAATATCCATATATTGACGTTAAAACGCCTCGGTTGTCTCGTTATCAACAGATACAAAAGATGTCACAACATTTTTGGTCGCGATGGAAAAACGAATATCTCCATACTCTACAACAACGGTACAAATGGACCTCGGTAACGGAACCTCCCAAGCTAAATGATTTAGTACTTATTAAAGAAGATAATGTTCCTTCACTCCAATGGAAACGCGGTCGCATAATTAAGCTTTTACCCGGTAAAGACGGAATTGCTCGCGTTGCAGAAGTTTTGACACAAAATGGGACGCGACTTCGGCCCATTTCCAAATTATGTAGGTTACCTTTAGGATAGGTCTTAACCAAGACAGGGCTTGGTTAGGCGGCGGGATGTTTTGGCATTGTCTTTTCTATACAATTTAGGCATGTCATGATACTTTACAACGGGAAATGCGCCGGAGGCGCGAAAGGGCGGACGTGGATGTGACGTCACTTGCGCTCCTAATGGCGGATCGGACGATGTAGTGTTAAATCGCTCCAGAAGAAAATTCTCTAAAAACCGGAACTAACTATTTATTTTTGTACTATTGGTGTGTAATGTGGTCTTTGGTGTCTGTGTCTCCTACTGGAATAGAGTGAGCTGGCCAGCAGAACAATTTAGACTTTTAAAAACCCAAGTTTTACGTCGGCCCGCGGCCCGTTGAAGAAAACGGAGGCGAGACGTTCTCAGAGTAGAGGTGAGTGACATTACTATTTTGTGTGGGGAAACAATGCCTAAACCGATGCCCAGGAAACCAGGACTAGCCAACCACTGACTGTCGAAGGTCTTTTCTTTAGCATAAACAAGCAGGCCTAGAAGACGCAGCACTCGAAGTACTCGACACCTTACTTAACCCCTGATCGATCCTAGGACGCTTAGAACAATTAGCCTGCCTATGACCTAGTTGGCCACACGAAAAACATTTAATATCAGCAGAACTTCTTTTTCGTGACGAATCTGTGGTTTGCTTACTCTGAGTACTATTAAACGCAACCGAACGCGGAGCGTAGCTCTTCGAGGTACTAACGGGCTTAACATAAATCGAGAAAAATTCAATTAAATCATTTGGCATTAATTTTGCATTAGTTGCCGACGCTCGAATATTCGGATCGCTAATGCCGCGTATAATTATTGCTGAAATTAACTCGTCACTAAGACCCCGCACTATACGTAACCGAAGCAACGCCCGGCGTGCATAATCCGCATACGTAGGGTACTTGTCAGAATTCGTATTAATAACCTCGGCCAAAATATTCGCGATATCAGGTGTCTTCGGGCATAACGGCTTAAACTCCTTCTTAAAGTTTGTCCAGGAACGATCACTTGACACCCACTCGTTTAACCATGATCGTGCGTCACCCTTAAGACAGTTGCCGATACGCGAAAGGCATTCATAGTCATTCCACTTGTTACATGATTTTGCACGATCCACTTCCGCACACCAATCATCAAAATTGTGCAAATTCGGATCGAAATTCGAAATATAAAAATGTTGGCTTGACCTACCCGCATAGTTAATAGAACGGATCGCATCCACAATGCGATCGGTAACCGACGAACGTTCCGGGGTTGACCTTGGATTTTTCGAATTACGTTCCGAATCGCGAGGTGGCGATCTAGATCTGTAATGCGAACGCGACGGACCACGGGTAGGCGATATGAGCCAATCCTGTGAGTGTCTCCGACTTCGATCGCGAGGAGGAGACACGTACCTATCCCTTGACCGCGACTTGCGCCTACTTGGCGACACTAACGTACGCGTAGACCGCGCTGGCGACGGGAGACGTGCACGCGAACGTGACGATGTTCGCTGACGCCGCGGTGGTGACCTATCTCGACTCTTATCTCGATTTCTCGAACGAACCACTTGTACATTAGGACAAACCGACGCGGACGAAGCCCTAACCTTTTCTTCTAACATCCTAAGACGAAGCATTAGAGCTTCCATCTCAGAAGACCGTTCACGGCGCCTACTATCACGTCGGTCGCGACTATTGCGGCGATCATCGTCGCGATACGGGCTACGACTATCACGGCGGGTCACACTGCGACTACGCCCGTGATCCGACATTCTAATTTACAAGGATTCGAACAATAACTTTGAAATTAGAGTACTTGAGGTAAGTACAGAAGAAAATCACACACAAATCACTAGAATACAAACTAACTGCCACAAAAATAAATGGAGGAAAAAAAAAGAGGACTCACCCTTGACGACAACGACGACTTGCAATCCACACTCGCACACGTTAGCAAGTAAAAATAAAAAAATAACGAAATCGAGGGTAGATGAAGTTAAATGGTTATTCAAATCATAATCCGATAAAATCACATGTAAAACTAAGCAAGTGGGCAAAAGATTTCGAATCCCACTTCTGATCTTGGAAATAAGACCAGAAGTGATTTTTTTAAAAAATTTAATCACTACTACCTAAGGAAATTCAACTCAAAATAGAATTATTTGACAACAATTTAATTTACACCATTTAACAGTTCATCTAAACGACCAAATTAGAAATTATTACAAACCAAGTAAAGCAATCACAAAATGAACACACAACACTGTAACCTCACAATTACGTTAACACTAAAATCGATAACCAAACCGGCAGAGTGACGACCTAATAGCACGAAAAATGAAGCGAGAATGTGTCGGTACCGGCGGAGCATCGCCTTTTATAGTCTCTCCCCTCCACTATCAATCTTCCCTCCAACAATATATATATATATATATATATATATATATATATATATATATATATATATATATATATATATATATATATATATATATAATGCAGCAGAATTAATGCAGCAGTGTCTTCCAACGTATTATATATATATTTATATATTTATATATATATATATATATATATATATATATATATTTAACGTTGGAAGACACTGCTGCATTGTAACAAATTTTTTACCAACGCTGCTTTTTGTTGCAACGAAGTTTTACGATGAAAAATTGTATTTGTAATATTGTAGATAATCTATACAAGATTCAGTTCACCTAGAAAGGACGAAGTTCACAATCAAAACAAACGGTCTTTATTGATATTAGATACCAGCTATCGAGTCGAGCCGGTAATATCACAAGTGGCAGTACTTCCCTGGGAACTCAATAAAATTCCGGGCCACTTGGAAAGTTTTGCCAAATATCACTCTCGCTGTGTGCAGGAAGGTATATTTACGTAAGTGAGTACGTTCGGAGCTGGTGAATTGACAAATCGGAATGAATTGAAAGCTTCAGGAAACTGAAATACTTTTATATATGAACCAGGTACTTCAGTATTGGATAAAGTACAAATAGGTACATTTGTTTGATGTGCCAAAAAAAAAACTGTTTTGTAACGAGCAAGTACTTTAATTGCCAATCCGCAGTGGGCACGCGTAGTGATTAAGCCCATACTCTATCTCTGAGAGAAGTCCTGTGCCCTGCAGTGGGACGTATATAGGCTACATAAAAAAAGTACTTTAATCTTTAGGGTGGTCCTATATGAATTTGGTCAAATGATTTTTGTTAAAAAAGTTGATATGTGCATAATTGTTGCGAAAAGTTGCCAAGTAAGTAGGTGTAATACTACGTACGAACTCAATAGAAGAGGCTCGAAAACTACAATGGAAGGACCCAATCCTCCTGATCTTGACAAGAACTGAAGATCAGCTGAATTATAGAGAAAAGAAATAAAGTGTAGACCAGTCATTCATGCACTACAAACAGTCTCGAAAAAGAAAGAAAGAAAAAAGACATTCATTCAAATTGTCACAGAAACACAAAGTAAACACGTATGTAAGCAAACAAACTACACGAAAGTCAAGAAAACTAAAATAAAAACAAAACAATCGTGAAGAGAACATGTGAGGCATATAGAGTCAAAGGCAGCCGGGTACTATTACAGCCTTACAGCGAAACGCCTTATTCTGAGAAGTGTTCTGCGTAGAGTCGGCAGTTTTGACGGGCTCCGACCTTGGCTCCGACACACGGTATACGGTACTGAATTAAATTATTCACGTTTAGTTTTAAGATATCGTTTGCACCGGCTGTACTTTTAAGATATTATTATCTCTTTAGATACCTACAACAAGCATTTTGTACGCACGACTAACTATGACCACAGCATCGTCCGCGTGGAATCCAGCTATAAAATAATACAGAAAATAATTTAAGAAAAACGACTAATGTTACAGAATAGTTATTGTTAGCATAGTTTTAATTTCACGTTCTTTAAGCTAGACGTGTAATTTCAGTACATGTTTGTTCATTAATGGTAAAGCTAAATTATAAGCTAAATTATGAGAGATAAGTTCATACTTTTGTTAGCTTAAAATGGTATTCTATCGTTTGAATTTAATTCAATACCTATTTAATTAACCATAAATGTTTAAGTTAAACATAAACTTACGAGCCTCAGTTATGACTCATTACTGTTAATTGAAATTTATAGTCTCCTGTTTGTTTTATAAAAATGTTTCTTTTGTTTAACATATTCAAGTTATAACTTGTAGGTAAATTCTTGAGTTCTAAGCAAGTTCTATAAAATTTTGCCTATTATATTTTATAAACATGGGCCATTCTTCATGTTAACATTTTACGAAGGTTTCCACAACACAGGCTTGACCTAGCGTGGCGACCACAGTAAACGGTCTGTGTATGTAACCATTTTTATCAATAAAGAACTTTTTACTTTTACTTTTTACTTTACTTTTTATATAACATGAAAGAATTTTTTAAATCGGTTAAGTAGTCATGCAAACTTAACCGATTAAAACTACCTTTAACCTTTACATTTTTATGAACTACCTTTGTATAATATTGGCGTAGAAAGTATTCTCTTTTGTACTCAATTTTATCTTTGATTTACCAGTTTATAGATTATCAGTTTGCGATTGACCGAAGGACAGTGGGGGTTTCGAGTAACTTTATTCGTCAATGGACCGAATTTATTCGTTTAAAATGTAAGTACTTTTTGTTGGACTCAAGTACATTTCTGTATGGAGAATAATAGATGGAGAGGTAAAATAATGTTTTTTGTTCCGTTTTAAATCACCGATAACCGAGCGAAACACAATAACATTGTTATGCCGCCAACCAATCGTATTACGTAATTTATTGATATGATTATAATAAAATCGCGTCGCATTGTTGTGCCCTACGGAAATACGAGCACATAACAAAGTAAGTCGACAGGAATGACAATAATAAAAATAAATTTGCAGTAGAGTACGAAAGGACGGTAGTGCAATGGGCGAGTTGTCCAAACAGTACAATAATCGTAAACCAAACGCAATATTGGCGCCAAACTTTTGTATTGTAAAGGTCCTTTATAGTAAGTCAGCTTGGAGTGAACTAGTGTTTATCTCGAGAGGTATAATGCCCGATTAACAACTTGAAAAAAATACTTTAACTTCTCAAGGACGTAATTTAGGTATCATTGGCGGGGGACGCGGGATGTTACTCAAATTTCTTGGGACTTTAGTTTAGTCAAATTAACATTTTTTTACGTAGCCTATATACGTATCACTGCAGGGCACAGGCCTTCTCTCAGAGAGAGAATACGGGCTTAATGGCCACGCGTGTCCACCGCGAATTGACAATTTCAAGCGCTGAGATGTGTGAACACCTCATACACGTACGTTGTCCTTCACCGTTAGCGAGTGGTATTGCTACTAAACTTCACAAATGCATGTAAGTTAGAAAACAACAGTCATTGGTACGACTCGTTCGAACCCATGATCTCGCGAATGAGAAGCCTGAAAGTGAACCGCCGCTATGCTACTGCCGCTCAAATCGCAGACGCAGCGCAGCTTATTTAACAATAAGTAATTTTAAAAAAAATACTCTACGCATCCACCGCAAACCATTTCAACTGCGCATATTTTCGGGCATTATAAGAACCATACAATGTTTACTTTCAGGAAAACTTTGAATGTGTACTCCACACATAATATAGTCTAATATATATATACAGGATACAATTTTAACGATCCCTAAAAAGTACGGTTTTGCCAGCAACAAAGTTTTTTCCGTCAGCAATAAAATTCCTTTCAACAGCAACTTATAGTCGTCAGAAAATACTAATTTGGGCAGCAAAATAATTAAGTTGAGCCCCAAAAATTTTCAAAACACTAACTAGTAATGTCCATGCAGCTGTAGTAGAATAAACTTAAACGAGCTTTAAATGTAGATAAACGTGGATCCGCGATTGAAAATAAAAATCGTAGACTTTGCTTCGATGAACTGATGAACCTAGCACAGCAGCGATTGCAAAATATTTTTTAAGTACGGTCGACATCACATAAACCTTTAGTATCGTGCACTCTATTTAGTTACATTACGGGTGACACTGCAACAAAAATGTAAAGGTTGACTTGCTGTCAACGGTACCAACCATAACATAGAAGTCAGCACTTAGCTTTAATGTTGTGTAAGTGTAAGCCTTTTAAGTCTTTATTTAATTACTTACTTACAATCAAGGATATATAAAAAAAAACCGGCCAAGTACGAGTCGGACTCGCGCACGAAGGGTTCGGCACAACATCATAATATTCCATACATTTCAATATTTCATCATTATATTCTATACATTTGAATATTTCAAGCGTGTACCAGTTGCCGTTATTAATATCGAGCAAAACACGGCAAAAAATCAAGTTTGTTGTATGAGAGCCCACCTTAAATATTTATTTTATTCTGTTTTTAGTTTTGTTGTTACAGTGTCAACAGAAATACATCATCTGTGAAAATTTCAAATGTCTAACTATCATGGTTCATGAGATACAGCCCGGTGACAGATGGACGGACGGACGGACAGACTGATAGCGGAGTGATAGGAGGAGTTAGTAATAGGGTCCGATACCCTTTGGGTACGAAACCTAAAGATATTGCGTAAAAGCAGCCGCCCAGCTTAGGACGTTCAGGTTAGGCGAAAACAAGCTAGAGGCTCGCCAGACTTTTATTGTCAAGCTAAAAGTCTTAAAACCGAGTCGTAATAAGGCAAGGCACGAAGAAAAATGCTAAATAAGAACACCGATCTAAGTAATCCTTCTCCGTTTGAAAACTTTCCAATTAACAAAGTTCCTTTGAGTACTTGAATCCCACTTTTCCAATTCCAATTTGGCTGCTTTCCCATAAAAGACAATCAATATTCAGTAATCCATTTAACGCTTAGACAATAAAATTTCAATTTGCTGAAGGACGGGCGGAAAAAAGTAAGTCCATTGGAATTGGGTGATCAAAATTAATTTTGCTTGTACAATGCGGGAGCGAGAGCTCGCAGGTAGGCAGACTGCTACAATCATTATAAAAGAGACCGAATAAATAAACAGAAATATATTGGAAATGCTTTTTTGAGCGATAGGCTTTCCATTTCAAACTTACTGAAAGTTGTGTTGGTTTGCTGGTACAGATTTCAACTAACGTTACAGTCTTTATTATCTTATTGAATAAAAGGGTATAGAATAATATACTAAGTACTTTACACTTTGTTTAAGGCCGATTTACACCGCTTCGTAAGGCCCAAAATAAAACTATGTGCTTCAAAAAAAAACCCCTTCAAAAGACCAATAATTTTAATAAAATTAATACTGACTTGTTGGCTGATTGACTGGTATAAAATGCTACTTTGCATTAGTACCAAACATGTTTTTGGTGCAATAATTAATTTTAATAACAATAATATAGATACACGACTAAATTGGCGAGAAACTTATATAGAAAAAAAACCGGCCAAGTGCGTGTCGGGCCACGCGCAGTGTAGGGTTCCGCAGAAAGAGGGGGTTTTATCTGCTCTACAGATTACTCAACCAAAGTAATTTTCAGTGGATTTTGTACGAAGTTTTCCTTTAATAAGTTGGCCGCATATTACTCGTTAACTTGTAAAGCCTACTTAGCCGTGATAGTTTTTCCCTTTAAGTTGATTACAATGTGTGCCTCGAATTTTTTCACGTTTCTACAATCAACTGTTTAGCCGGGAGAGGGGTGAGACGCCGCCCTACTCGAACAAAAATTTGCGGCTTAATATTTCGCAAACGGGTCCGTCAATCGAAAAATGGTCCTGCTACACCTACAATATTTTTAAATAAGCGATCCAACGATATCCCACACTATGGCGTAGACGAGCAAAATATTGTATCCCTAATTTAGGTGTAGTGGAGGTACTCTAAATATTTTTTAAAAATTACACATCAAAGTTTTCCAGCTAATGAAAAGTTAGAGATTATTATCAAATCGAGAGCAACACAGGAGCAATAGAACGACTTGGTAAAAGAAAACAGGAAGGCAAAGTAAAAGGCACGACTGAAATCGCAGATGGTTGACCGACAAACCGTACTATTCCAGCAAACTTTTTATTACCTACGTTGGATAATCGCCTTTGCAGCCTCGGTGATAGATGCCAAATAGGTATTTGTGAAGCTGTCCCGCTTTTCACCGGCCTTGCAGGAAATCGACAGACGAGCTGTCTGGAATTACAGAAAATGCAACATTGGGTCTGTGATCATTAGACCTTCCGATACTAGGATTTCGAATAGCTAAATTCCTGTTTGCGTTGACAACAATTAAGGCCGAACATTTTAAACACAATTACGGTAAATAGATGATTATGCCGATTGAAATCTGTAGATAAATCTATTATTTTTTTTGTATTTGTTTATTTGTTTCTATATAGGGTATTTAAGAAAGAAGAAGAAGAAGAAGAAAGACATTTATTATACCAACAAGATACAAAATTAAAATGTAAAATGTAACAAGATGTAAAATTTCAACTACTCCGATGCTACGGAATACGCAAACAACACAACTCACTATGCAAACTCAAGCTTAAAAACTGTATTTTACTAAAAAACCAAATGTTTACTTAAAGAACGTCAAAAGCCTAAATGCCTAAGGTTTATTAATGTTTCTAAGCCCTAGAAAACCAGCTTAATCAGTTTTAAGAATATTTCTGAACCCCGAAATTTCTGTTTCACGAGTTTATCTGTCCCAACCATCCGGCGGCATCCCTACAACTAAACCAAATTGCAATAAATAATTCAAAATACATATTTACTGCTTTAACACTTTCTAGTGATTTTTGTTTGGTTTAGAGGAGAAAAGCCGATGCATTCGTCAATTCCTGGCTCGACAGATGCTTTTTAACCATTGTCGAACAGGGTGATCCCCAACAGACATCGCTGACGTCACAGAAACGAGCAGCTGAAAGGAAATGGGGCTATTCTATTAGCTCATTCTTTTTGTACAGCCGAATCGCCCCATCACAAGCGGGGCCTATTATGTTTGAAGGAATATTTTGTTAAAACCTCCGTGCTCCCCTATATTTTCCTTAGGAAGCAATTTCGGGTACTTATATTCTCCTAAATAAAAATTAACGCCAAATAATGTTGCTATTAAAAGGTACAGTGTGTATACCTAAACTAGAAATCTTTTTGTACGATTTTCGTTTTTATTTCGAGTACCGTAGGAACTGCTTGGGTTCAATTTAGGATGTGGCAGACGGTACAGTGATCCCGAACGAAATGGGGCTTGAAAGAGGCCCTTCTAAGGGAAACCTTTTAAGACGCTTTTTTAAAACACATTAATTTTTAATTAATCAGATGATGAAAATGTTGGCTCTGATGCAAATTATTTTATTCGCTTACTTACTAATAATTAAAGTAATTTTCCTTTAATTAGGTCTTGGTATTTACTTATAGCTCATTGTATCAATGTTATTAGTAGGTTAGTTACCATCACAAGATATCAGAGCACTGCTGGCTCTTTGAAATGAGATAGGCTGGCTGGAGTGATATCACCTTTATTCAGCCGCTACGTACAATGGCCCAATTGCGAGCCGTTGTTCAGGCAACAGCAGGGAAACCTTGACATTTTTGTGATTATAATGCACGTATCCCTCATCCGGAAAAATAACGACGGAATTACACTGAAAAATGGGCTACCTAAGTGTAACACAATAATACTCCTAAAGGGAATTTGAACACGAGGAAACTATATTAACTAAAAATTATACATTATGCATATTATACTGATTCATCCTAGTTTCAGTAAAAATATAGACGAAATGTTCTCCTGTAAAATTTGCAAAAATGTAAGTACGTCTTTGTTATTCCCTATTCCGGATAGGCGGTGTTGCTGTCGACTGTACGTAGGCTCGGCCTACTTGCACTTGAGCCTACGTAGGTACATTGAGGCTAGGTGCGAAAATCTCAAGTCTAACTAACCACTGCCCCTAAAAGTTCCTAATCGTTCTAACCGCAGCGTAACTGGTCATTTATTGTATTGTCGACGCCTTACGACCTGAAGTAAACCCACCATACGTCCTTCCTGCGTCAAAGATAAACTGAGGTTTTTTTATCGTTAGTAAAAATGAAAAATCAAGTCCTTTTTACGTTTTTTACGATGACTTCGGCAGAACCAAAGGGAATGGTCATGATTTAGTTATGCAGTCATGTATGTATGTATAGATATATTTCTCAGGAATTGCGCATTTTACGAATAACTGATTTTATTCGTGATATAGTCCGTGAATAAACCATGAAGTTGTCGATACCATGTGTCTTTCCTTCTGCCATCTCGTCCATTCTATCCACATGACCACTGAAGGAGTATCCGATGCACACTCAGCTAAATAATAGACCAACGCTAAGCTCAATGTATATTTACGCAAACATAAATCAATCACCCGAGGCGCCGGAGGTTGTGATGAGATTGACAGAATAAAGTAAATGAGGCGTTTAACCAATTACCTACAAAGACCGTCACTCAGTTGTCATGGACAGGTACGAACGAACGAAAATGAATTCTTCCTTCTTGTCCTTAGCGTCGACTTCTCTTCAGAGATCACGCTTCCAGAAGACTGTTACATCCATCGCGGGTAAAGCCGAGAGCTGCCACCTCTCTGGGTTTGATTAGTGCATGTACCCCGGACGTGGGACATGGGACATCCCTCGGACCTTCGGGTTAACATTATACTTATTACATTCTTCTCCGGGTCCGGAGAATATTTTTACTCACATAGTTAGGGTAGATAATAAAAATATAAATATAATAAATAACTTCCACACAACACAACCACTTGTTATGGTCCCAAACTAGGATACCCTGTGCTATGGTAACCAGGCAAGGGCATCACGTGGATATATGTTATCAGTGATCAGTGACTTATGGATGTGGGACCTGGTCGCTGACTATGGGCCTCATAAGAAGGCTCAACGTCGCCCAACGAGCAATGGAGAGAGCTATGTTAAGAGTTTCACTGCATGATCGAATTAGGAATGAAGGGATCTGCAGAAGAACGCCAATTACTAATATAGCTCAAAGAATTGCTCAGTTGAAGTGGCAGTGGGCGGGGCACATAGGTCGGAGAACTGATGGCCGCTGGGGCGGAAAAGTTCTAACCTAGCGACCGCGGACCGAATGAACGTAACGTGGGCAGGCCCCCCACCAGATGTTCTGACGACCTAGTTACGGTGGCAGGGAGTCGCTGGATGCGGGCAGCACAAGACTGGAAAGCGTGGAAAACCATGAGGGAAGCCTATGACCTGCAGTGGGCGTCAAATGGTTGATGATGAGACTATTTTATTTGTACAATTGTACGAGGGCCCCCAGTGGGAATCGAACCCACGACCTCGAGCATGCAACGAGGCAGTCAACTAGATTAAGATATTAAAATATAAAATAACGGTCTTATTTATAAAAACGCGATTCCTTGAAACACTCCTCAAAGGTTTAAATAGTCTATGGCAAAGGATAAAACGTAACAACAGAATAACCGTCTCTGAGGAGTGTTTCGAAGAATCGCGTTTTTATAAGACCTTAGATGTTTAATTTCACGTGATGATTATGGCGACTTCTTAAACCCCCATTCCCTTGGTGGTACACCGACGAAATATCACTTGTTAAGCCTGTGAAAATCTGCACGGCAAAGCTTGCAGCGTCGATATTCTCAGCAGCTACCTTACCTTACACACTGAAGTCGAATTTTTTTAATTTTCTCGTATCGAAAAAAAGGGGCTTACTAGGAGCACTTTAGTAAAAACTAAAAAACATTTGTGCAATCAAACCTTTTCAAAATCCAAAAAAGGTTTGTCATGACAGTAGCAAGTAGCAAACCCAAGTGACACCGTGACACCATACTTATACTCAGGGCGTGAGTATAAATATGTCTGTTAGATGACCCATCTACTTAATGATACTTATTATAAATGCGAAAGTAGCGTTGTTTGTCTGTCCGTTTGTTTGACGTTTTCACGCCTAAGCCACTGAACCATTTTTCATGAATTTTTTTCCAGAGAACGATTGCATCCGTGAAGAAGAACATAGGACACATCACAGAAACAAAATAAGCAGATAAGTAACATAATATTCACAACATCAAAAAGACAACTAAATACGCAACAGACAAAATAAATAAAGGACTTTGTCCACTTTGTATGGGCGATTTGGCTAAACGTGAACAGTCAATTGAATTAAAACTAAGTAGTAGGTTTTGTAGTATGGGTTAGTAAGAACCCTATTACAGTAATTAATTTGCATCAATATACCTGCATTGTGAGTTTTTGCTGCAAGGTGTCCTATGAGGTTATGTTCAATTAAAAAATAATTTTCTTTATATAATATGTTTATTAATCACTTTCAAACACGATTAATATTATTTTTAACAAGCCAAAGTAGTAATAAAACAAACAATATTCACGAGAAGCAAAGAAACAGTAAACACAATGAATGAATGAATCGTTTTGTTTGTTTTAGCCGGTGACAACACAGACGATATAGGGATGTGACAATGACAATTCAAACTATTTTTTTTTTGTCTAGTGTTGCCATAAATGTATAGTTTACTCTCAAATCCAGATTATTTCTATTAATCATTTTATCACACCAATAATTGAATACGATACATCTAGCAAGTATTGTAATGCCGTTGCATTAGTGTGCATTATTTGGGTAAAAATAAATACTAAAATGCGTTGCATTAGAGACCCCAAATTGTTTTCTGTGCAATTTGTAACTAATTAAATTCTTTAAATTGCAACACCGAAATAAAAATCAAGGTTGGTTCACAGAATAAAATCCTTATTAGTTTGAAACAGTTTAAAATGTCGATTGATACGCAAAAATATTCATTTCGATTTTTCTCTTACATTCTGTCCACGAATAGCCCAAAATGGACAGTATTTTTAACCTAATCACACACAAACAAAGACGCGGGCACAGCTAGTAGGCTCACCCCCGGTTTCTCGAACAATTTGTTAATCTACTACTAAAAGAACGTACTGCAGTAGAACGCCGGTTTCTCATTCGGGAGGTCGTGGTTTCGAATCCTGACAGTTGTGAAGTTGTAGTAGCAATACCACACGCTAATTGTGAAGGAAAACATCGTGAGGAAACCCTAGTGTCTGAAGTATTTACATACCTCAGCACTTGCTACGTACAACGACGTACACGCCATACTATGAGGCTAAATGCGGAAATCTCAAGTCGAACTAGACCATACATAAACTCACGCCTACATCCCGGAAGGGTAGGTAAAGGGTTTGCCACTTGCCACGGTTCCGACAATCCTCTTTCGCTTCGTCAACATCAAGTAATTACTAGATGAGGTATTACTGAGGTATTTACATACCTACCTTAGCGCTTGCTAAGGTTTGTAAATACCGCTATGCGCGTGCATATAAAAAAAACCGGACAAGTGCGAGTCGGACTCGCCCACCGAGGCTTCCGTACAAATTTTTACGGTTCCTGATTCCCGATACCTGAACTATTTATAATAGGTACTTACATATTATAAATAGTTCAGGAATCGAGTCTCGCAGTTTTTTCTAAGCTTTTTCAACTTCAAAGAGATAAAGGGCCTTGGCAGACAGACGGACGGACGGATGGACAACAAATTGATCATATAAAGGTTTCCTTTTTTCCCTTTTGAAGTACGGAACCCTAAAAACAACTGATAGCTGTTAACAGTATACAATACGAGAAGCTGAGGGTCATAATATGGATACGCTGTTCACGAAAATATAAAATATACAATAAACCTAGTTCTCCGCACGGCGCGATTGAAATATACAATGTATCCGAGTAACCCCCCAGCCAGTAACCATTGCCAAGTGCAATTATCCTTAACGCCAAGGAGCAAGGGCTAGTTTGATTTGCTCAGGATTATAAGCCCCAGGCTGTGTCTCGCCCGCCCGTCTGGCTCTCTCCTTCAGTAATCTTCGACACGACGAAAACAACATAAGAAAATATTTCTTGAGCAGATTTACGTGTAGTTATTGTTTTTACGCTTGCGACTATATACAGAATTGCCGTATACATAAGTTTTTGTACTTTCGTTTCAGCGACCTTGATTTTGTTCTCTCAAAATGAGAAAATGGCAGACCTAAAAACAGATTTTTTTAAATGAAACTTACAGAGAAATGCATAAAAAGCGCTCGATAAAACCGACGAACAAACCTCATTTTAACGTCAACGCTCCACCGTCAAAACACTGCTTCCTGAAAACATGAAAAACAAAATGACACTAGTAGGTACGTAATCC
Organism: Yponomeuta evonymella; assembly: GCA_963969515.1. Taxonomy (NCBI): domain Eukaryota; kingdom Metazoa; phylum Arthropoda; class Insecta; order Lepidoptera; family Yponomeutidae; genus Yponomeuta; species Yponomeuta evonymella. The sequence goes on from OZ018354.1 coordinate 8,056,522, forward strand.
CGGAGTCTCTATGAGAAATACATAGCGTTGCCACAAGACGAACTTTCAATTTTCTTATGTAAATCGCCAGCCGGATTTAACTGTGCCCCCAAGCCGCCACAGACCACGATAGATGAGAACCAGAAGTAGTACATATTTCCGAACCCTCATTCCTTCAGAACTGAACCCTCATTCGTTCAATACAGCCAGGAAATTTTAGCCAGTTGACTCTTTTTGTCAACTTGAGCCTGTGTGGCATTCATCGCTTACCCTATCAGTACAGTGCTCTTAGCAACACTTTGTAGTCGGTCAATCAATATTTTTCGACTGCTACGGATGTGTAGTATTTAAATAAGTGTTTGTCCACATATGCAAGGGTATAGTAAGTATGTAATTTTTAACTAAGTACCATCTTTCCGTAACCTTCAGTCGTCCCAAGCTGTCCGCCAGTTTTTGGTCTCGATGGAATGAATCTTTTTAACGTCGCAGGCAGACATACGTCGAACACATAGGGGATATATTAGCGAAGGGCAACTGGGGCAAAATAAACAGTATCGGAAACCATGCAGCGACTGATGAATGTTGATAAAGCAAAAGTGGTTTGTAGTCACGCGCGAAGAGCCCAAACTCAGATGGTTGAACCTTCAATATAAATGTATCGTCAGCTCATACAAATGGTTGAACTGGTAGCTTTGATACTAGGACAACTCGATCGTCTCGGAACATCCTTCTATTAGTTCCCTATCTCGCCCCTTTGCCACGCCACGGGTATTTGCAAAACCAAATGGCGCCTAGACTGTGTCTTATCTATCAGCTTGCATTAACTTTAAACTTGCCCGTGGAATTGAATTTCTTATGAATCCAAAAGCTTCGAGAACCGTGGTTTATTTACGCGGTTGGCGAAGTGTCTAACCTGCAAGCCTAGCACCAAGAACTCACGTTATTTTCCACTATTTAAACTAAGTAGGAATGAAGACTAACGGGGGTAAAACGTGAACTGGGTAAAGCAAGACCATAGGAATTTGTCGATCCTTCTAAGAATGAAGTACATACTGGCCCTTACCTAATTTTGTAGGTACTAACTAGCTGCCCAAACTAAGGTTATTTGTAGACAGGTTACTGAACTACATACTTACCTACACAGTATTTGTAATGGCTCGCGATGCTCATACATAGTTATTTAACGTCGGGAACTTAAGGTAATTCAATTTTATCCAATAAATAATCGCGATTAGACCCTTTTAATACATAACTACATACTTACTCACTTACATTACCTAATAGTTTGTTAGTAAACGGTCACATGTTTTCTGGAAGCTTAACCACTTTAATTGGTAATGGCCTGTATCCTAACCTAATTATGATGTCAACTATTCTTCAGCATCCTGGTAAAGATCTAGCTATCTAATCTAGTCAGTGAACAGCCAACACAGTCACGTCGTTAATAACTACCGTCGATAAGGGGCTTTTGTCCCCGATTGTCCCTTATAACTACAACGTCTACCGAGACAATTATACTCCAGCGTCATTTATCAAACGCAAACACTCTCCGAGCACAACGTAGGTTGTAAGTAAACTAAGAAGAGGCAAACAGTAGCTCACGACCCGAACCCCGTGGACCCTTAACTAATTATTTCCGACGCTGGCGGGCGCAACACAAATGTTTGCTAATCGCTGTATCGGCCGCTATCTCCTGTTTGGCCCGTTTATTGGATAAATGTGCCTAACCTTCGACACAAGCGGTCAACCGTCGTCCGCCCGCTACACGTCAGCTTCACGCCAGTTGTTATTACATGCCGCGTCGCATCGCATGAGCAACGTCCACCCATCGCCACGCAAGCCCAGTCAGTCACTGCGTATCACTCATCGGTACAGCACGTTCAATTCTAACAAAAAACAACAAAGGAGCTCACAATGGCTACCCGCGCCACACTGCTGGCATTCCTTTGTTCCTTTGGCTTAACTTTGGCCAACCTCGAGTCCCCGCTGACGGATACGTTCATCCAGCGCATCAACGCCAAAGCTAGAACTTGGAAAGCCGGCAGAAACTTCCCGTCGGACATACCGTTCACGCACCTCAAGAAAATAGCGAATGGCGTGATACGAGACGACCACTACAGCAAATTGGAAGTGAAAAGTCACCCTGCAAATGTCATCGCGAACCTGCCGGAGAACTTTGACCCCAGAGACAAGTGGCCAAACTGCCCGACTTTAAGCGAGGTGAGAGACCAGGGTTCTTGTGGCAGCTGTTGGGCCTTCGGTGCTGTGGAAGCGATCACTGACAGGATCTGCATCTACTCCAACGCTACAAAGCACGTGCACATCTCCTCCGAGGATTTATTGAGTTGTTGTCCCATCTGCGGTCTCGGCTGCAGCGGTGGTTTACCGACGCTCGCCTGGGAGTACTGGAAACACTTCGGTCTCGTCTCCGGCGGCAACTATAACTCAAGCCAGGGCTGCCTGCCGTACCAGATCGCACCATGCGAGCACCACGTACCGGGCAACAGACTGCCATGCAGCGGCGACACCAGGACGCCGAAATGCGTGAAGAAGTGCGAGAGCGGATACAACGTCGACTTCAAGAAGGATAAACACTACGCGAAGCACGTCTATTCTGTCTCGAGAGGCGAGGATCAGATCAGAGCGGAACTGTACATGAACGGGCCAGTCGAAGGTGCTTTCACTGTCTACGCCGACCTGTTGAACTACAAGAGTGGAGTGTACCAGCACACTGAAGGTGACGCGCTCGGTGGCCACGCTATCAAGATCATGGGCTGGGGCGTGGAGAAGGGAACCAAATACTGGCTGATCGCTAACTCCTGGAACTCTGACTGGGGTGACAACGGCTTCTTTAAGATCCTCCGCGGTGAGGACCACTGTGGCATCGAGAGCAGTATCGTGGGTGGAGAGCCTTTGCTTGATTAATAGCGGATTTAATTAGTTTTGTACTACTTGGTTTGTTGGCCACCAAAAGTCGAATAAATACTCGTGTACGTAGTAAGCTAATGGTTATGTAACTAATCGAACGAATCGATAGCCGTCTAGTCAGGTACAACCTATTTCTCAGTAACCTGCTTTTTGTTTGTAAAAATATGGTATTTCCTGTTACTCTGTAAATTTGTAACCAGGTACCTACTTTTTTCATATACATAGACACAAAAGTAATAATACAAATAACTTAAAGTACGCTACCGCTTTTATCACTCGCTTGTTGTTATAGAAGTTGTCAACATTCACAATAACTTTGTCATAACATAATTTACATTGATGTAAATATAGCAAATTCCAAACACCGATACCAAAATAAATATTTAAGCAATATTTTTTTTTTATTTTTTCCATCCAATATTTTTAGTTTGGTGAGTAAGTAGCACATTAGAGATCCATGATTGCACGATTTTCTATTAACAGTAACTACCGTTAGCTAAGCGTGTGAAGACTGCCACGGACTAGCGCGGTCGCGGTGGTAGCAGCGATAGGCCGCGTCTCATACCATCAACACATCTGGGCCCTGTTACGAGTACATTAGGCAGAGTTAGTAATAAACTTACAAGAGTTTAAGCTCAAAAAACAAAAACCGCCTTCAAAATACGCACTGAGAGCACTGAGAAAAAGGTTTTTTTTTCTATTTTTGCTTAACTTGGTGTTATTATAGTTCATTCCCTATAGTAAAACAACACAAACTAAAAACCGGCCAAGTGTGAGTCACACTCCGTACTGAATAATAGAATACTTTTTAAATATTATATTTATTGTGATACGGAACCCTCGGTGCCTGAGTCCAACTCGTGCTTGGCTGTTTTTCACAATTATTGACCAGTGTCGGCCGTGGCCGCCAACGCTACAGCTATCGCGCTAGTGTGTGGCTAGCCTTCATCTAGATACGCTGATGTATTGTATGTATGAGAGCCTACCTGCGGTAAGCCCATATTATATTATATCCAATTGGGACTTATCCTTTTGTGCGTCCAGCATCGAACTACTTATTCAACCTAAATCTGTACTTTCGCCAGTCAATGAACTGTCTCCAAACAGATAAAAACATCTTTGAAAAACCGAAACGAATTTACAGTTACTTAGGTAATCTACTAGTACTTATTCTGGGAATGACCTTTAGACTAAACAATGCTTATCTTGAATGATTAGACCGTTAATAACAAATCTGGGGGCATGGCGGTGCCCCCGCCAATGCGATCAAAAAAGCGGCACGGCCGCTCTATCAATGTAATTTAATATGATATGTATTACTTGTGAGATTCATTGTGTTTTCATGCGATGGCCAAGTCAATTTATTTATCTAAAACATAAAAGATTTTAAATATTTATATGGTCACTAGAAGATGTTGTTAGGTTAGCTAATTACGTAACAACTTAAGACAGAAGGACCCTTAAGTAGGACTGAATAAATTAACCGACTTGGTATTACATGGATCTCACAACTTTTTACGGTACAAGAACTGAGTTGCGAGACTTGGTTTGTTTTACAAGATATGTTTTTGATGGCTCTAATTTACAGTTGAAATAGTTACTTAAGTAGTTAGACAACATTAATTTCCATTCGAGCATTTCAGCTCAGCTCAGCTGCTTAGCGAGCAATGGAAAGGGCTATGCATAGAATATAAGATTAGCAATTTGAAGTGGCAGGGGGCCGGTCTCATATGACGAAGAACGTGCGAAGAACCGATGGTCGATGGGGTGCAAAGGTTATCGAGTGGAGACCACGAACTGACAAACGCAGCGTAGTCTTAGATTAAGATTTTTCCCTGTGCCGATGACCTTGAGCGTTTGAGACAGGTGTGCAGCACTTCAACATTTCACCGCTAGATGACACGACTGAATTAATTCCTAGTAGTAATCTCCATAGAAAGACGCGCGCGCGGCCGCACACACACAGTCTCATTCCCTTCGCGTAAGCACACGCCGCCAAACGCACACATATATAGCCGAATTTCGAACGCGTCGAGCGAGCCGAGCGGTTTCTACTTTTCTAGCCGGCTCGCCAGCCCGCCCGCGTACCTACGACGCGTAGATTGAATAGACTTCAATCTAATGCTTTCTTGTATAGCATGCGCCATTACAAACAAAAAAGATAAAATAACATCTCTTCAAAACTTATCTATGCTTTGTAGAAAGAATAGCTTTTAAACAAAAATCACATGTTTAGTACGTATTTGTTTACCTACCTACTTACGAAATAGTACCTACATGTTTTTTCACAACAACAGGTTTTTATGTCAAAAAGTGAAAAAAAATCATCTTATCTTTTTTCAATAAAGTGAATTTGACTTTGATTTCACATGGATGTATTTCGGGACTCAGTGGCAAAATTGGAACGTAGGAAGCGACTTCCCCATATGAAATAAAAAATATATTTCAAATGCCAATTCCATGGAAAGTAGAAATTACGACCATTTTAATTGTTATCCGGATTTTACGTCGTTAGGGTTGTCACGCTCTCAGATACTAATTTATAATCCGGATCTGATTTGATTTTGAAAAAAATCTGTAAATACCTGGTGCCATTATTATTGATATATTAATTAAAATAGTAACATGATATACATCGCATATAACAACTTTATGTACACGGTGTGACGTGAAGAATGTATATACCTACATAAAGTTGATCAGCGAAAAACAGCTAGATAAAATTGTTGTCCCATTTTGATGTTACTAACTTGAAATTTTCTATACGATTAGTTTTTTTGCTAAAACTGACGGAGAAAATCGAAAACTTGGAGAAGCTTCTTTTTTTTTCAACGGCTTGGGATAATGGTAACACTTAGGGGTGGTCTTTTAAAACAACATAAACTCGTTGCATAAACCCTAGATAGGACGGTGACGTCAACAAATTTTTATGGCAAATTTAATAGTGCCGATTGAAAAGTAAAGTTGCTTAAATTTTCAACCAACACCTAATGCAGGTTTTGCCACCGGGCCCCGCTGGTCTAGCGGCTGGACTAATATTGTATCAACTTTATAGTCACACAGCATTTGAATGCTAAAATAACTAGACGTGCGAAAATTCTTGAATTTTTGGTTGTTCTAATTTCGGTCTTATCAGGTGCTAAAAGATTTTCAAGTTCCACATATGGTATAAACTTGGAATTTTCCATCCTTACAGGGTGATCCCTCAATCCGATAAGAAAAATCTGACTTGGAAAATCCGGTCTTTACAGCTTTTTTGTCAAAGCCTGAGAAAACGGTAACATTACGGGGTAGTCTTGTCGAACAAATGTTGAATAAGACCTTGGGTTGGATGACAACGTTAACTTACTTTTTACAAAATGGCGTAAGTCGAATTTCAAGCTGGCTCCTAAAAATTTAAAAATTCTGATTTTTATCTCTGGCTCCGTTTTTGTATGAAAATTAATATTGGAGGTTTTTGTGGTTACTGATGACTACTCTGCGCCATGTTTATAAGCTGTTTTCGAGGGTCCTCACGAATCGTCTTGAACGTAGGTTTGATGACTTCCAGCCTCCCGAACAAGCCGGTTTCCGAAAGGGCTTTAGTACCATAGACCACATCCACACGTTGCGGCAAATTATACAGAAGACTGAGGAGTATAATTTGCCATTACGCTTTGCGTTTGTGGACTATGAGAAAGCCTTCGATTCGATCGAGTTATGGACAGTGCTCGAGTCTCTCCAGCGTTGCCGTATTGACTATCGGTATATCGAGGTGCTTGCTGAAATGCTTGTACAACAGTCCACTATGACCACAGAACCACTATGTCGGTCCGAGTACAGGAACAGAGTTCGGAGGCAATTCCATTGAAAAAGGGCGTAAGACAGGGAGACGTTATCTCTCCAAAAATGTTCACAAACGGACTGGAAGATACCTTCAAGCTTCTGGAATGTCAGGGACGCGGCATCAATATCAATGGCGAGTACATCACTCACCTTCGATTTGCCGACGATATAGTAGTCATGGCAGAAACGATGGAAGACCTCGGCATAATGCTCGAAGACCTCAGTCGAGTTTCCCAACGGATGGGCCTTGAAATGAACATGGACAAAACGAAGGTCACATCGAATACTCGTTTCGTGCCCACCCCAATAACATTGGGGAACTCGACTCTCGAAGTTGTAGACGAATACGTCTACTCAGGACAAACAGTCCAACTAGGCCCGTCCAACTTTGTGAAAGAGGTCAATCGTCGAATCCAACTCGGCTGGGCAGCATTCGGGAAACTTAGAAAAGTCCTTTCGTCTAATATACCTCAATCGCTCAAGACAAAATTATACAACCAGTGATAACTTATGGCACTGAAACGTGGTCTCTCACTATGGGCCTCATAAGAAAGCTCAAGGTCACGCAACTAGCTATGGAAAGGCCTATGCTTTCTCTACGATATCGAATCAGAAATGATGAGATTCGTAGAGGAACGAAAGTCGTCTACATGGCCGAAAAGTTCTCGAATGAAGACCACATATCGGCAAGCGCAGCGTAGGACGACCAGCCGACAGATGACCTCATCCAAGTGCCAGGAAGACGCTGGATGAAATCCGCTTCCAACCGGTCTTTTTGGAAATGCATGGAGGAGGCCTATATTCAGCAGTGGACTTCTTGTGTTTCCATGACTCAAGAGGTTTATTTACAAAAGCTGTTGAAAATCTTTAAATATAGTGTAAAAATACAGAGGAATATAAATATTTTAAAAGAGTGGAAATTTTGATAAATTTGAAGCTTGGATTAAGATTTTGGCTCAAAATCTTTGAATTTAAATCATCGACTTTACGCAATTTTTTATTCTATTTTACACTACGCGCATTTACTGAAGCGGTTTTAAAAGGGTGAATATGTGTCATCGCTTCCGTGCCTGTGTGGCCACATAGTCCATTAAGCGAATCTGACAGGAGTATTTTTTTTCTATGGTATAACACAAACAAAATAATAAAAATTTTAAGAACAAAAGCAAAATAATTTATTTTTTACAGAAGAAAAAAAAACATTTCAAAATGGATATTGACCAAAGAAATAAAACAAAAATTATGAAAATGGATAAAGACTTCGTTGCTAAGGATGTTGGCAAAAGAGCTACAAATGGATTTGAGTGCTTATTTGGCCTGCATCCTTGTTTCAGCACAAAGACTGATAAATATAATTATTAATAAACAGTGCCGCCTCGTCTTAACTTATATTGGTATATTATAACAGATTAATCTGTTGATAATCGTATTAATAGTGTAATTCATACCATTTCTATTATTTCATTCCAATAGCACAGGAAAGATACAGCATTTAAGTGATTTTTGTCATTAAAGCTGATAGTTAAAAATTATCCATACCATAGTACAGGGAATTCTAGTTTGATTGCGTTGTGTGGACGTTATTATTATTATTATAATTTTGGAACTCCCCACCGACGAATGTTTTCAAGATACATTAAACTATTCATTGTGACACTTAAATAAAAATATGTAATATCGGTAAACCAGGAACGCAGATTTTTATTTAATCTATTGTGTGATATAGTACTTCTATTTCTATTTGGTTACTTTTTGTTACACTTTTCCTTTTTGTTAAGGTTTCAGTTGTTTTTTTTTTGTCACGTGTACAAAAAACCTACCTACTTTCTTTTGTTGTCATTATGATTACGGAACCCAAAAAATATTATGAGCGTTAAATTATATATTTAAATTACATTGTACCTAAAAATGAGCATCGAATAAATCATGAATAAAAAAACCCGGATTTTGTGACAACCCTAGCGAAAACCAATTGAATAGGATCAACTTATACATGTCATGGAAGTGTGATTTATATTACATGTAGGGAAGGTAAAGAGCATAATTATTGCAGTGTAGATAACTTATCCCAATACGGCGGAATTTCGAGAAAAAAAAAAAACTAAAAACAAGTACACACGTATATAAATTATAATTGCTTTAAAATTTTTAGCATTACGCCATTGATTCTTCTAACAATACTTCCGCATGTACAATAAAATGCGTGATAAAAATATACAGCGTTTTATTTATTTAAAACAGAAAAACATGTCAGGCAGATAGAAAAAAAATTCACAGACGAAATCTACACAGATTCGTTTATGAATCAAGTATTATTCGTAACGCCAATCGAAGTTATTATTTACCAACACATTATTTACCGCCTATGTACCCTACAATCTAACGAGGAGGCGAAGTGCGAGCGCGAGGACTGAAACAAAACTCCATCAAACTAAAATGAACCTTAAATGCTAGGTATTAGAGACTACAATACTCGAGCAGAAAGTCTAGCCGCGTGCGGCCGACCTAATCGCGACAATAAATGGATTATAATACATAGGTAGTTAGGTTTCATTTTTAGTGAACCTCGCTTTTACTGTGATTTAGGCACAAATAATAGAACGATGTTTCGCTTAGATTCGTAATGTTACAATAGCTCGGATGGGAAGAGGCGTCCCTTGAGCGGCAGAGAGCTTTTGGTTCGAACTTCGAATAATGATTATAATTAATGATCGGTTTCCTTTTTTTCTTCTTCTTTGTTCTTCTTTTTATTTTCTTTTTTAGTTATTTACTTAAATAAAAAAATACAGGAAATGGGAATTTACATTTTATGTTTTTCTAACGATTGAAGCTCGATCACTACTACAAAAATCAGTCGCCGTGCGTTGGTCTTGCAAAAACTCGAAAATGTCTCCAGGTATATAATATTTTTTGTTTTGTTCGGACATGGGACGTGGGGCGAGGGCGCGGAAAAGACCCATCCCTTCAGGAGCCTGTTTCATAGAACTACAATTCATTGTGACTATGACCGAAAGCCGATTAACCCACAGATTAACAAATAGACTCTGCTGCGCAGTGTACCTCGAATTGTCATAATAAACTTTGAAATTATAGTTTTGTGAAACTTGACCCAGTACATTTTGTACGAAAGTGAATTGGAAAGATGCGGCGTCTTTTTCGGTCCTTCACCCCACGTCCTTGGCCTACAATCGGTAATTTTGTATGAGAATTGCTACTTTGAATTAATTTCACTACCTATATGGCGCTCGAGGTGAACTTTGGAAGGTTGATTTATGATTGATGAATCGCTTATGAAAAGTTACAATCAAATCAATGGTGATGCGAAGAGCGCCTGGTCACAGACAACATGCAACGAGTAGCTGGGCTTTTCCTCGTAAGGCGTAATGTGATAAATTGATGAAAACGTTTTTTCTGAATGAGTAACTATTGTTCCTGTTAGTTTTAAACATGAACATACAATATTTTGATATTGCCCGTAAGACTGTATAAGCTTAAACGTAATCCACTGCGCATTTAAAATGGCACATAAATTCTTAAAGCATTCTTACGGAATATATTTACTCATAGAAGGCGTAAGGTTATGACAGTTGTCATACATGCCATAGGGAATCGAGGAGTTAAATTATATCATATATTAATTTCAAAGATCTGCCATTTTCCTAGAGGATGTCACAAGCGATTCAAAAGCGTCTTCCAGCCAGTTCCAGCACACTGTAGCCCCTTAATAGCCTAATTTTCTTAATTTACGCGCATATAACTGCGCGACTGCCTCGGTGGATTAGCCGTTTAGGCGCTTAACTACCAAGACCGAGGTCGTGGGTTCGATTCCCACAGGGGGCCGCCGTACATTTGTACAAATGGCCTCAGTCTGGGTGTATTTCCATGTTTGTGATGTCCTTGCCTCGTTACCATAGCACAGGGTATCCTAGTTTGGGACCAGGTCAAGTGATTGTGTGGTGTTTAAGTTATTATTATTATTATTATAAGTAATCTCGCCACTGAGAGTCTGCTGTGTTTTGCCGTTCACAATAAACCTGTTTAAGTGAATTCCATTGAACGGACGATCTGAGGCAGATCGCTGGCAGCGGTTGGATGAGAATGACCGAAAACAGAAAGAAGTGGAGTACCTTGCAGGGCCGGATTTAGGGGAGGGCAGGCGGGGCTACTGCCCTGGGGCCTCCACAAGGAAAGGGCCCCCACAAAAGGCTAATATGTACTATCAATAAACGCCAATCTTTTATGAGTACTTATAACGTCTGTTTTTTTTTTCAAATTAAAAAAAAAATCGTCGTATTCATTGTAGTTTTTGTTTCGTATTTTTTATTTGGAAATAATTAGGGGCCTCCGCTCCTTCGTTGCCCTAGGGCCTCCAGACCTCAAAATCCGGCTCTGGTACCTTGGCATAGGCCTATGTCTTTGATTCGGCGGCTGCCAATGTATCGGGTTCGTTGCGACGGCTTACACGCGTCGGTCTTACATGATACTTACCATGGTGCTCACCATAACGAGAAAGACAGGATACTCTTCGTGGGAGAAATAAAAACGGCAAAACGGTTGGAAAGCTGTTAGTCTTGTTGCAGTCAAGTACATGAAGGGCAAGCATTATGGGAAGCTCTATCATAGAAGTCTACTCTGTTAAAGGCGAACCTCAATTTACTTAGCTGTGCTCAATATTTAGCTGCCCTATGTGGTGATACATAATTGTAAGTATCTGGCTAGGAAAACCATGAAGGAGGCCTGTGTCCTGCAGTGAGCGTCGAGTGGCTGATGGTGAATCGGTTGCCAACATTAAGTAGCCACCAGACATTAAATTAAGCTTGGTAGAGCCAACCCACGGTATAGCCAGTCATTGGAATGATTCTACGTTGCTAAAGGTGGTGCAGTAGTTTTTATTATTTTATCTCGTACTAGTACTAATTAAAAATATAAAATATTGTAACATTTAAAGATACTTCGGAGCAACTTTTGGCAGCTACTAAGCCTCGAAATTTTGACACTTTTTTTTGTTTCTCCCTCATAACTTCTACAGTGTGCAGTGCATCCTAGCAAAAAGATACTTTCCAACAAATTAGAGAGGACAAAATTTTGCATTTAATAAGTATCAAAACGTAGTAATCCGGTCAAGCAACGTAGTAGAAAACTATGGACAAAAAACGAAGTTTTTCCCTAACTTAGTAAATATCTGGAATATAGTGATTTTAAAACGCCACCTGCATGCAAACGGTCACTCTCAGCGGAAAACTTGCGTAAGGTAAGTTTTAGAAAATCTAATTCTGCGTGTATTGGGTACCTACCTCATAATGTCGAATTCAGTCAAATATACTCAATTTCCTGCAATTGGCGTTTGAGTTTACCTATAATTTACAACGCCTCAATAGTATGAATATAGGATTAGAGAGATATAATTACCATAAGTATCATCAAATAATCATCTAAAAGTGTGAATCAGGAAGGAGAAAATAAGCAAACACAGGTTGTTGAAGTTAGGACAACAAATATAGGGTTTTAGATAAAGGTATACATAATTAGTATACCTTAATCTACCTATTTAGAGGCTAAAAACTCCACCCATGCCGGGACTTGAACCATCTGGCTAACCATGCCCGCGCTTTCCTAATGAGCTAATGGAGGAGCGCGCTGGCACGGTTCACCAGAGGTCGCGGGTTCAAGTCCCGGCATGGGTGAATTTTTAGCCTCTAAATTGTTTTTTTTTTTAGAAATATAAACTTTCGTAAATTTCGTAGCGTAACACTCGTAGCAAATTAACTAACAAGTTAGACTAGCAAGTTACTAAACATCCCAAAAAAGGTAAGGCCCGTATTAAAATGGTATCATTTAAAGGCCGTCAGCGCAAAAGTGGCCTAAGATTAACATAATTAGTATGGAGATAATGAACTATACATTTCCATGAATTTAAATTGAATACATAGTCTGCTTAGTAGACAAAAACATTAAGCGCAAAAATAATGTATACAAACCCATCTGTTATCCATAGGTGAAACTAGAGATGGGCCGGTTTTGCATCAAAATTTATTATGTTTTAAATTAAATAAATTGCAATAGATAAGTACGAATATGAAAAATTGTGGGTTAGACCACTTTTGCGCTGACGGCCTCTTATCATATAATATTGAATTTTATTATACGAAATAGAGTTGAAATCGTGGTTTTTGACCATGGTCTTTTTCTACGCCATTACTTGACCGAATTATTAAGTTTTAGTACTTTAAGGACGAAACACTGCATGTTCTTTAATTTGTTACCAAGTAACTTTTCATTAGGATGCACCGCATGTAAGTTACGAGTGAGAAACCAAGAAAAGTACAAAAATTTCTTCTTTTTCCCAAAATGTTCTTCTTCCTCAGATAATTATTTGATGATACTAATTCTAATATAACTGTCTTATATAAAATCTAAACATTGGAAATCATGAGTAAATTTAAGAGCCGATTGCAGAAAACGCCGACGCCGATTGCCAACTGCGTGTGTGCTTGACCGAATTCGACAAACGTGGTATTCAGTATACGCACAATTTTTTTTCTCTACAACTTACATCCTATAAAAAAATATCTAAGAGTGCCGATTTCCAAGCTGGAGACTTTAAAACCCACTACATTCCAGTTATTTACAACCTCGTTTTTTGGCCATGGTTTTTTACTATATTGCTAGACCGAACTTTTAAGTTTTGGTATTCGTTGGATGCAAAATTATATGTTCTCTTAATTTGTCAGAAAGTGACTTTTATTTATCTATGCCATAAGCATTTTCTACCAGTCAACCGCTAGGATGCATAGAAGTTATGAGGGAGAAACCAAAGTCTCAAATTTTCGAGGTTCATTAGCTGTCAAAAGTTGTCCCGAAATATTATATGGATGGGTCGCCGTCTATGCCTAACGCTAGTGGCATTTTTCCGAGCGGTTCCGTGCTTCGCAAGGCACGTTAAGCTGTTGGTGCCGGCTGCCGTCGATAGATGGCAGTCGTTAAACCAAGTCAGAGGCCTTAGGGCGGCTTGACAACTTCTGACAGTAGACGAGCCACTAGTCTACAAGCCTCCACCAATCCGGACTTGGCCCTCGTGGTGGAGTATGGCCTATACCTTCCTCAGGGAAGAGACCCGTGCCCCTCGGTGGGGACATAATGGGTTGATGATGATGATTATCTCGTATTACCATTTTTTATATTTACTTAGTTGCACCCATATCTACGAGATAAAAGCATAAAAACTACTGCATCACCATTTGCATCGTACACCCTAGTTTTGAACCTCTAACGACTGGCCTATAAAGCAAACATCGTTCCAAAATGCAAACGATGCCGGCGCAGAAAGGCGCAAGTTTATTAAGGGACGACGGAATGAGTGAGCTATTTAAAACAGTACTCGTGTATTCGTTACACGATTAAAAAGGCTTAACCCGGCGGCACTTAAAATGCCTAGGACTACGCTTTAACGAGTTGAAATTTTAATGAAATGCGGCGGCGGAATACTTTTAATGTCCACCTCGGCTTACCGGCTTGGCGCGGGGGCGGTATGAAAATGAACTTTGGGCGTCTAACTTAACATCCTCTTAAGTTTTTGTACCGTCTAGGTTGTGGCATAGAGGTTTAACCGCCTTAGTTAAACTCTCGAAGGGATTAGCGACCGATCAAATACTTTAGGTTAGTTATTATATTAGCTTGGTCGTCCATTTAAAAAATGTTACAAGGTACCAAGAAACCTCATTAGTTATTGTAGCTTTTCCTATACATGATTAGTTTACCACGTGAATGTTGTCGCCGGCACTGCTAGTTATTTTATGAACAGGCTAAAATAACTTTTTACCTATTTGGGCGCAGTAGATAGTAATGCCTATTTTGAAAATTATCTAATTTCTAGTAGCAGGACCAAACTGCTAAATGAAATCGTATCAGAAGTCACGCTTACTAAAGTTAAAAATGAAACCGCTTCATGTACACACCCATAAGGCCCTGGCCACACAGAAGAGACGTGGGGCGAGGCCGCGGAAAAGAAGCGTTGTCTAGAGTTCACGCCCTCGCCGCGTCTCTTCTGTGTGGGCTTCGTCCCGTCCCTTCTGTACATTTTGTATGAAAGTGAATTGGAAAGACGACGGTCTATTCCACGTCCCCGCCCCACGTCCCTTCTATGTGTCTCTGTGCTAAAGTCTTAAGCTAGGGCTTCGCCTTGGCTTAAGACTTTAGCAGTCACGTTTTTAGGGTTCCGTACCCAAAGGGTAAGGGACCCTATTACTAAGACTCCACTGTCCGTCTGTCTGTATTCTGTCACCATGCTGTATCTCATGGGATAGGGTTCATGGACCGTGATAGCTAGACAGTTGAAATTTTCACAGATGATGATTTCTGTTGCCGCTGTAACAAAATATAGTAAAAACAGAATAACATAAATATTTAAGTGGGGCCCCCATACAAAAAACGTGATGTTTTTGCCGTTTTTTGCTCGATATTAATAACGGCAACAGGTAGACGCTTGAAATATTCACAGAATATTTATTTCTATACTCGCTTCAAAAATAAACAATTAAATTAAAATAAAATAAATATTAAAGGGGAGTTCCCTTATAACAAACGTGATTTTTGCCGTTTTTTTTTTCGATCTTTGCGTCTACAAGAATATTTTTATTAGATCAGCCCGTTCATCTCGAAATTTAAGAAAGTGGTCCAAGTCGGCCTTACGCAGGTAACTCCCGCTAAAACAAAGCAGCCGTTTAAATTTGTCTCTACTGGCTCCACCAGATAAGGGCGATTAGCACAGGTTTTAAGTTTAACTTTACGACTGTTTCACTTTTTACTTTATTTCGAAGGGTATACCATCAGTCTGTTGGTATTTAATTTAAGAATCATTTTCGCTTTATTTTATTTATTATTTTATTTTATTTATTAGCTTTATTCTCGTGCTCGTGAAACGCAATGAGTGTTAAAATAAAAATGCGTGTGTGTATAAACAACGGTTTATCTATAATATAATTCAATCAGTAGTGTAGTAAAATTAAAATAATACTTATTTAATCTTATTTAACAATAACTATAGAGCTATTTCATTCATTACATTCTAGTATATCACAAAACATGACTGATCAAACGTTCTCCGCACGATTTTCACATTACACATCTAAATTGTGTCGATTTTATTTTTGCCCTTAATACAAATTATAATTTAAAAATTAATTAAAACTGAATTGTAATATGAAGTAGATATAATTCGCACACATAATATACAAAGTTTAATAACTACAAAAAGATCATCGTACATCTAAGGTCTTTTGCCATCCAAAATATGCACATTAGAATATTATTAAATAAAAATTACCAGTTAAAAAACTTCAATAAATATCGAGCCTCCTTTATTAAATATTTGCACCCACCCGGTTTATTTTTAGCAAACTTTTTGCAAAGAAGACACTTGTGGCCAGTAGCATGCAGCATGTCATCTAGGATTAAGGCGGGAATTATGTACGCAGGCCGTGGCCGGTAAAAATGGCACTTCTTGTATGGGATCACTGTTCTAGTTCTGACCCTTTTCCTTGGATTGATCAAAACCCAATCCTTATCTGTATTTCCTCGCATTATAAAACGTAGTACATAGAATACTACTATTTTGCAAAGAATGTCCTATTCATCGATACACACAACTTTTATTGTGGAATCAACTGGAAAACTCGGCTGTATATATTTTGGTGTCGTAGGTTGGCGTATTGCACTTTAGTATATGGGACAGCTAATATTTTTTCGACTTTTCAACGACATTTATTTGTTATTAACTTAACTCCGGATTCACTTACTTGCATTATTGTCGGAACAGTCCAACCAGGTTTCGCTCTGACTCGGTCAGAGACGAGCAACCGACGCCGCGAGCTTCGTCTCTCCATGATTAAGCTCTGCGAATCAGAGCAAAACCTAGTCGGACTCTTCCGACAAAAAAGCAAGTAAGTGAATCCGGTATTAAGTTCATAACAAATAAGTGTCGTTGAAAAGTCTAAAAAGTATTAGCTGTCCCATAAACTAAAATGCAATATTCCAACCTGCGACACCAAAATATATACAGCCAAGTTTTCCAGTTGATTCCATAATAAAATTTGTTTGTACCCATGAATAGAACATTCTTTGTAAATGTGTAGTGCTTACGAAAGTTTTAGTTCGCAAAAATTTATTTGTGATGATTTGCAGCATAACAGTTAATTTCTTTCAGAAAAACATAATTGCAACTATGACCCTTTAAGTATTTGTCTTTCTGTTGTTATAAAAATATCAACAGTTTTATCTCGATATTTGTAATAACTATTCAAATATGTGACGTCACTGTGTTGTACGATATTGTGTGGAGTGATAGAGAAAAGAAATAATAAAATCAAACAGTCTACTAACTGCTTCTGAAAAAATAGCAAGCATTGAAAAATGCCAAACCAAATATTATTCATTATTAATTTGAATTTACTGGAAGTCAAATATTTTTTTGGGAAATGAAAACCCACCTAATTACCAGTCTAAGTTTCAAATCGTCTACGTTCGGAACCCACGGGTTTTCATTTCTACTTCTTGTGCTACTGACTCCCATGATATTTTAAATTTTGTTGATTCTACAACATGATAACCATGTATCAATTTATTTTTTTGTTACGAATTATATCATTAATTCACTTGTAAACGCAAATTGGCAGACTACGGGGTAACGTGTCTTCACGTGGCTTTGGCAATCAAACAAAGAAAGTAATTGCAAAGAAACGGAAAGCTGAATAAATTATCGTTACCTAATGGTGATAACAGTAAGTCAACAGATAGATAGCGTACGAGAAAAAGAGGGTAAGCTTGCCATGTACATTGTATATTGATATTCAACAAACAGATGTAAATTCTTTACATTCAAATAAATTTCTCATTTCTGTTTAGAAAGTTTTGCCCAGAACACTTTCAGAAGCATAAAAATGAAAATGTAGAAAACAAACAAGTGATGAATAAATCGTTATCAATCGAAACAGTTGAATGACACGCGAATAGCCCATCCAATAAACGTACTACCATACGATTGTGGTTATCCGTTCGACCATACATTGTGTTATTTTCTTTGATAAGTGGGCCCAATGGAATAGTTTTAATAACACAGCAAAAGCAATACGAATCCTAGCTGGCGTATTTGGAATGATTTTAGTAGGTGACAATTTGTCGCATCGCATTTTCGCTGGTACAGTCGACAGCGAGTCAACCTTACGTACTTACGTGCATACTTGCAGCCTCAGTTACGTTACGGGCGACCTTGCAACAAAAGTGAAAAGGATAACCTGTCGACTGTACCTCAAAGGATTTTTGCGAAGCTTATGAGTTTACCTGAACAATTGCTACACTACAACGACGTACGTTGCAGACATTGTTTTGGAACTTAGAGTCCTAATGCCCGTTTTCACCAACAAAATGTAATGAACAACCCTGGACATGTAATTTATGACAATAAATATATGATTGATAAATATTTTTGATTGATAATGCTAGGAGGACACGAATAGGTTTAAAAAAGTTACGACACTGATTTCCTAAAGCCAAACACAAGAAAGTCATTGTCGTTATATTTTTTTATACTTTTATATCCCCTTTTAGATAGAGACAGAGAACATTTTATTTGCTTTAAAAAAAGTGATGTACAGAAATTTTATAAACATTATTACATTTTACAGATCCTATAGCCAAGAACTGTAAACACATTTCCGCTAAAAACGGTCCCTTTTCGGTTAAGTTATAAAGGGTTAAGTAGGCCTTAAAAGTCAGTGAGATCGGGCATAAGAATCGCTTACGGTTATTGGTCTGCTGTGGCGCCATTGTTATTTAACATACAGGCTAGCGATGCATAAAGCAAAAAATGGGCAGTATACAGGGCGTCGCGTAGACGCGAAAGACGCGTAAATGTTTTTGTCCATCGCAATGCGGCTGGCTGATTATAAAAAAATAATTAAAAAATGTCTTCCATTTTCAAACTTTTATTCTTTTGTTTCTGTGATTTTGGGTACTGATTCATTAATAATAGGTACTTTAAAATGATAATGTCAGTTCTTACGGCATAGTCAGCTTTTCATTTTTCTGAACAAAATTTCACACCAAATGTTAAAATTCATGGTCTTTCTTTTATTTCTGACCCTATGTTATTCAGACCCAATGTTGGCAAAAAATAATTCTTATGATGAAGCTTTCGATCGGTATGATATAAAAATCTATGAATGCAATTTGAATTGCTTTTTAAATTAAAATAATGTCTTCTTTTAGTAAAATGTTCCATCTACAATATTCAAGGTACTTTCCCTCCATGTGGCACAGCCGTGGGACGCCCTGTATATTTGCCAACTGAACCGCCATTTTGTTTTTCTTCCTTTCCGACTCTAATGCTACTGGCGATTTTTTTTTTTATTAAGTGTATTTAAATTTTTTTTCTACTCCAACCAGCTAGATTCTCCATAGCCGTCAAAAACTGGACCACCTAACCTACGCTAGAGTCTATTATTCCATCGTGTTGTACCTGCTGGTGTTGCCAGTAAGGAGGTCCGTGTCGTCATGGTTACCGAAATTGAAGGCGTTCCGGAAACTGTCCCGAAGACGCTCGCGGAATGTTTTGTAGTCCAGGTGTGCTTGCTGGCCGAAATCAAAATCTGCCACTTCCACGTTGTATCTACGAAGGAAAATATACGTCTCATTTCCGAACACTTAGACTGTTCTTACGTGGAGCATGCTGTCTCGCTCGCAAAATTTTACAATTTTAGTGATTGTAATAAAATAAGTAAACTTTTGCTATATGTGTCTGAGGATATGATAGATAATAAAATTGCGAACTTTCAGTGCATAAATGTTTCTTATCCAACGTTTTTATTAAAAAAAATTGATTCCAAAATTAGTTATTTTCTTTATTAAAAATTAAAAAAATATTTACAATGTCTGTGGTTTTATTATGCATCAAACCCGCAGACCACATTTATCATTAAAATTAAAAGTTTAAAAAAAAAGTTTTGTCAAAAAAATTGTGCGAGCGAGACAGCATGCTCCACGTAAGAGCAGCCATAATACTATTTCTCTCGCCTTTGCTGTCTACAGTATTCACTAATCTTTTTAAGTAATACCGTCATCAATCCGCTGGCACCCATTGCTGGCTTGCTTAGTGGAAACATCCTAACTGCTATGTTTAAACTTAAACTTTGGCCTTTGCATCTACGTAATGAGATGATTTATACAGCATCCAGTGGCACCTTCACTCACTACGACCTTTGCAGGGCAGTCTACTCCTCTTCAAGTTTAGGCCTCTAGTAAGGTCCTTTGACATACGCAACCACTGTTCACCGGCTACTCGGACCATCTGGGCCGAGGTTCATAAAGCTACAATCCAGTTAATAAACTGGATTGTAGCTTATTAACAATTATTATTACGACAATTCGATGTACATTGCTTAGTCCCTGAGACCAATTAAGCTTCTTACATGTTAATTTGCGAGTTAATCGGCTATGTAATGTGCATAGAATATACAGCAAACCATGAATTGTATTTCTATGTAATGGGGCCCTGGCTAGGTCTGCCGGCTGATCTTCTTTACAATAAAATGTATTTTCTTCTCTATATTTTTTTTCAGATGGCCAAATTGAAAAAATACGTATCAAACTGCCGTGTAGACATTGTACAGTATTAAGTAAGCCTTTGTATAATACTAGAATCCTGTTCCACTTTTTTTTTTGTAGGTAAAGATTTCGTAACTCAAAAGATGGTGTAAAAGTGCTAGTCTGGAGACCTAGAGACGGGCGCTGAAGTGCGGGCAGGCGACTAACGCGATGGACTGAAGACTTGGTCAAGGTGGCAAGAAAAGACTGGTTGCGAACAGCCCAAGACCGAAGTGAATGGCGTGCATTAGAAGAGACCTACACACCGCATTGGATGGCTATAGGTTGAAGAAGAGATATTTTGTACTGTATTTTTGACCAACATCCACATTTGACCACATTTATTCTCATGGGATCTAATAATAGCAATAGGTGGGTAGAAACTTAGCCATATATCACTGTGGTCAGTTTCATTAGGGAAAATAGTGCGGAGCGGGTCTCACCTGGACCGATGCTGGTAGTAAGCAACTCCAAATACCACCAATATAACGGCGAGGAGGCAGAACACCACTGGAACCACTATCACTGACAGCTGCGAGTGGACGGTCACTGAAACGGAAAAGAATTTATTTTTGACACACTTTAACCCTCGAACCTACCCCTCCGGGGGGCGTGAGTTTATGTAATTCAATGTAGAACGTTTTATTGTACACAATAAGTAATTAAAACAGACTCCAAGTAAAACATGCACTAAAAAGAACTTTATCATGGATGTCAATCTTGACCAAATTTATATGGGACCACCCTTAAGGTACCCCTTTTCTAACAAAAAGAATTAATAAAATAGGACAAGGTGATAACGAATTATCAAAATCAAAATCAATTTTTTTTATTCAAAGTAGCACAGAAACTGCGACTTAATGAACGTTACAAGTTAAACTAGGTGTCCATTTCAAAACTATCAGAACATACATAAAAAACCATGGTTAGGAAAACCATGAGGGGGGGCCTATGTCCTGCAGAGGGCGTCAAATGGCTGATGATGATGATACATATTAAACATATATGGATAAATTGAGAACCCCCTCTTTTTCTAAGTTAGTTAAAAAAAGGAAATTACATCATAATTATATCCTAAGCTAAAATTACAGACGACTGTATTATCACTAAAAGTTACTTCCACGCAACCTTTGGATGGAATGGAATAAAACGGTGGAGCAGAAAGTAGATGTACAAAGATAGGAAACAAATAATATCAGAGGTATAATTTATTCAGCCCATAGACTTTGTATTTTAGTGAATAGGGGTCTATTTACTGGAGAAAATTGGTATGAGTCAACAATCGGTTAATCTAGTCTTAACCGCTTAAATATATTTTTTGTAAGCTCTTTTCCAAGACAGCTGTTAACAATAGATTGACAAGTTATAATCGTTCCAACCGTTTGTTTATCTTTAGACAGATTTATTTTCTAAGGTTAACACGAGCACTAGACATAATAAAAAATCGTCGGAAAATTGTAAAATAAAAAATAAACGAGCAAATATCCATGCAAATTCAGTTTTTATTTAGACAGATGCACAACCATGAAGTTTCCTATTTAATTGATAGGAAACCATAGGCGAAAAATGCAACACTTTATGGACACTTTCACAATAGTTATGCGACGTTTTTTGCTGCAATATTTTAACAAGTAGATTATGTAGCGAAGTCTATTCAAGCTTATAATCTATAAAAAATATAAACATATCTTATTAGAAAGATCTATACTACAATGAATTAGGTTTAAATATTATAAGTAACAAAATAATCACGCTTAGACAGACAACTAAATAAAATATCAATGCAATTCTTCGATTAAAACTTCAAACATAATTATAATCGATTGTCATAAACAATCGAATCGGTAACATTATAGAACGTCACTAAATCGAGCGGTCAAAAGTTAGTTAAACGGTTGGACCGACTGTAACAATGCATACAAAAAAGCGGGAGTTGGTTTAAAAAAGATTGCACTCGCTAAGTTATAGCGTCAATTATTAGTTGTCGCTGGTCTGCCCCTCTACTCTCGACACTAATTTCGACAACTTGCGTTACGATTGAGTGCATTTATTAATTAATCTAGCTAAAGTATGCTTCCAGCTGTCGATGCGCTCTGAAGTTCCAATAAGTTTATTGCTACTACTTACAACTAAAACGTTGACTGAGTCGCTATATCTGACTTATTGCAATTAATTTTGACGCAATTTTAACACAACAGAGTCGAGAGTAGAGGGGTAGTAGAGTAGAAGCACCGAAATCTAGTGTCACTGGACATAACTACTAGGACTTTTAGCCTGAAGACCCACACAAAATTAAATGTTTAGAGTAAAGCCCCTATCAAACTGGACAAAATCCATTAAATCTCACCTTTTGAAAGCCAACTTTTTAAACATTGGCCAAAATCTCACCTTTGTAAATATTAATGGTGGCCCGACTGACCATCTTGCCGACTTCATTCTCAACAATGACAACCACCGTGTGCTGTTCACTGTCCGAGAAGTAATGTACAAGCGGAAACTCGTTGCTACTGGAGGGGACTTTTCTGGCACACGTCTCGTTCCCAGTTACATTGTACTGGCCAAGCTTGTACTGAGTGCAGTAGTTGAAGGGGGGTGATCCGGTGAATTTCACTTGCAGATTCATTAGCTCACCATGTTGCAGCCAGTTTAGGCCTGTTATGTTCACGTTCAGAATGGGTTCTGGAAATGGGTTTCGCTGTGGTTAGATTGATACAGTCCCTAACCTTAGACCTTTAACCTCCTCAGTGCTGACCTTGAAAAACCATTGTTGTTGTCAAGGTCAGTAGTTGATATAAATTATAGAACAATAGAGAAAAATGTTTGAAATTCTATGGAACAAAATACTATATGCCACACTAACACATGTTTGTATCACAGCGCCCCGACCGCGCGGCCTGTCCGCTTAGGGACTATCCATAAATTACGTCACACGTTGAGGGGGGAGGGGGTCAACATCACACTTTGTGTGACAAGGGGCGGGAGGGGTCCTAAGTTTCGTGACGTCACAATTCAAAAATATATAATTAATAATTAATTTTTTTGTATTTTTTTCAAATCTTTGATATGATGTTGATTATATTAAAAAAATATTCAAATGGAAATAAAACTAATTTCAGAACTCACAATTTCTAGATGTAAAATTGCAAAACATGTGACGTCACACTGTTAGAGAGCCCCCCCCTCAATGTGACCAACTGTGACAAGGACGGATAGGTAGGGGTCAAAAAATCACAATATAGTGTGACGTACTTTATGGATGACCCCATACCGCTTCCTTAGCTTCTGTGTAATCTCTATTATAATATACAAAACTGTTCTATATCTATCTATCTATCTTCCTCTCTCTCTCTCTCGCTCTTATGAGAGTAAGTATTCAGAAATAAAATCCTCAAAAGTACAAATAACAAAAATCCCATATCTATGATGAATAGAACATCAACACATTTTATTAAGAGGAAAACGTTGAAATTGCGAAAAAAGCTGTTCCATACGTTTCAATGCAGCAGGTGGTAACGGAATACCTGATATTATTTTCATGGTTTCAAAGTTTTCTCCTATAGTGAGTTCGTATTGAATTGAATAGTAAAACACCCCCATTTTCGTTGCGTCCGCACGGCTCCGGCCCGATGTATTGCGGGATAGTCTCTAAAAGTTGATAGTAGGTCTGGATGTCCACAATAACTCTACTAATAGAGAGGTTCGATATAACTCTACGAATAGTAGACTTATACCGGACCTTTCTGTAATACCCCATACAGGGTGCACAAATTATTGCTGATAATGTTTTACCCATAGCAAAACTTATTTGTTTTGATGAGCAGAAGAACCCCCACATCTTTGGATATATGGGGGATGTATATGGGGGATTTTGTTAGACCCTGTGCATCTTGTGTCAAGAGAGGTGGGTACATTATTAACTTAATACCGGATAAACTTACTTGGTTTTTAGTCGGAAGAGTCCGAGCAGGTTTCGCTTTTATTCGCAGAGCGAAACCTGGAGCGTATTAAGTTAATAATGTGCAGAGCTCACGAAAGTTTTAGTTCGAAAAGAAGTGAGTACAGGGTACAGTACTCACTTCTTTTCGAACTAAACGAGGTTAATGGAGAAGAAAACACTTTCTTTATAAACCTCAATTTCGCCATAGAAAGTTAATTTTATTACAATCCAGGTATTTGGAATTCTGAATGTATGAGTTATCACTGAAGAGACCATTTAGTTCGACATCCACTCCTATTTAACTCAACCGGTGCAAAATTTTGCATGGTGTTTCGTGAAAAACACTTTATTACCATTACAATTAAAACGACTAATAAAATGTGCGACGCAAGAAAAAAATACTTGTTTTCAAGGCTTTCATAAATATTAAACGGCTCACCTCGAACGCTTATAGTCTGCTGATAATGGCCGTACGTCGACTTATCACCAATTGGCACTAAACTCGAGTTGTGACAAATGAAATCTTTCATCTGAGGCTTCCTATGTTTGCCCTTTGCCGCTCTTTTAGTTATATTATGTGAGGTGGTATTTGACTCTTCGGTGGTAGAGACATTTGCTTTTTCTGTAGTCTGCGGCGGCGGTGGTTTTAGAGTAGTAGTAGTTGTTGTTGTTGTTGTTGTTGTGGTGGTTGTTGTTCTTGTAGAAGTTGTTGTTGGGATAGGTGGCAACGGTTCATTGTCAGCCACAACGAGGACATCTATTAAATGATCATGCATGGAGTCTGTGTACGTGTAATTAAGAGCCATATCAGTGGTCTGATCTATGAAGTTACAGTCTATGAACCAATATGTGATGACGGTCGAAGCATTCTTCTTTAGGAACTCCATTTCGTTGGGAGGCAGCTCCACAACGTGTTTAACGATTTGGTTGACCGCCACGAATTTGTTGGGTCTCTTCAACTTGTTTTGCTCGAGTACCAAGTTGCCGTTCAGATTATCTGAAAGGAAGCAATCTTTGTATTATTTATGGAATAAAGAACATACTTAAATGTAACCTTGCGCGTGAACTACTTCACGCACAAGGTTACATATAATGATGTTAGGCAGACGACCATTTATATTTTAAGAGATTACGGAACTGAGAGAATGTTTAAAATAATATGCCTAAAGTAAATAAATTATTATCTACTTCAAAACCTTCTGTGAAATTTTAGCTTATTCCTTTGTTATAGGTAGGTACCTATTTAAGCAAATTCATTTTTGACCCGAGTACAGATTTTAGTAGGATTCTAGCTGTCGGACGCGAATGGGTCGTTACAATCACAAGTTGTAATTACAGAGATCAATCATAGCCTTTAGGTTCAATTCACATTGCTGCAGAAGGGAATTAAAGCGAGTTTTCGGAACGAGAACATTTTGATTTTTTTCCATTGCGCATGCACATGCAAATGCTTCGATACAAATGGTACCGGCTTCTTCAAGTTATCACAGCTCGTCCATCGGCAAGTTTGAGAGGAAATTGCGCCCAGCAGAAGACAATCCTGTCTCTGTTACATACGAGATTGGAGGTGGCCAGTATCGAAAATCTTTAGATCTGTTTGACTGTGCAGAAAGAAGAATATGCAGAGCTCACGGCCAACTTACTGCCCCTTCTTCTTCCTCCTACATTCGACAAATGCACACTGAATTAATTGGTTCCCCGCTTGCCCCTTAACACGTTGGCTCAAGTGAAGAGGGGGAGGTACTGATAGAATTGGGTAGAAAGACGAAAGACGACGGAAATTTCGTTCCATAAATTACCAATTGTTTCCCTTCCGCGGAAATGGAATTAAGCAAATTACGTAGATTTAGTTCAACGATACCTGTCAACTCGAACGTGGTACTAGAACTGGCAACGGGGACCCAGATATTGTTGAAGACGAACTTCTCCAACAGGTTAACATGGACCAGGTAGTTCCTTGCCTCGTAGAGGTCCCGTGGATACTCCACCGTCCACGTTGACATGTTGGACGACAGGATAAACTGGAAGGGAAAACATCTAGTTAGTTAGACCCTGGGGCTAAATTTGTCTTAAGATAAAAGTTGATTTTTATATTAAAAACCCAGTCTAATATATGTCACTCTATACGCGTATCTAAAGAAGGTAGTCAAGCAAATACACTACACGGTAATTAGCTCGCTGAGATATTGCTAAGATAAAAGAGCGCGTGAGCGCTCCCGAAAATATAATTCGTAAGCAAAATATCGTTCAAGGTTTGACTTGGGGTCAAGATCTTTGACGGACAGTATGTTTCCCTAGACATAGGGATGTTTTGTTACATCTATTAGCATCTAGATCCTTGCAAAACTGCTTCTTATTTATTCTTATTCTTCTTATTATTGACATGAACAATTTTACCAAGTCTGAGAACGAAATTTGTCTGTTGAAAACGAAGGCATGCCTGAAAATTTTACCAATTTATACATACTCTTAAGCAAAATTTCGTTTCAAGGGACAGAATCTTCCCCACGAAATAGGCATATTTAGTTCTATCTCAGCTTGTCAACAACAGTCAACTTGTTTTTAAATATTTAGCTCGATTTGAGATAAAATGATTAAGGTATCACTTATATAATATTCTTCCAAGGCCGGTCTCCACCCAGTCTAACCTGGAGAATTATTATGTTAACACGGAGCCTGGACATGCACCACTCAAACCCGGAGATAATCATGAAACATGAGTACCCTAGAAGTTTTTGTACAAAAAACGTAATATTTTGCAAGCAAGGTTTTTGAGCAAAAGCGAAGGAAAATTGTTTGTTTGGCGTTACATCACGTAAAAAAAACCGGCCAAGTACTTGTCGGGCCACGCGCATTATAGAGTTCGGTAGTCGGCAGTCAAAATATGCGAACTTAGAAGGAGGGCATTACAAAACTAACAGCTTCGTCAAACAATTTTCAATTTAATTTGCACGACTTTGAATATTACTTCATCATCATCAGGCATTTGACGCCCACTGCAGGATATAGGTCTCCTTCGTGGTTTTCATAACCATAAGGGGTTTTGCCATAATCGCCACGCTTGGCTTGGCAGGCGGGTTGGCGATCGCAGTATGGGGTTGGGATATCAGGAAGACGCTGCTGTCCGTCTCCTGGTAATTGATTTCCTTAGTCGCCTTCTACGACATCCACGGAAGGAAATGGAGTGACGCTATTCTTAATGCGGTAATCCGGCGCCACGCGGAATAACTTATTAACTTGTAAAGCCTACTTTTAGCCGTGACAGTTTTCCTTTTAAGTTCGTCAAATGTGCTACCACCCTGATTTTTTTCAATCACCCAGATCTGATCAACCAGGTGCAGGGCAGGTCGCTTAAATTTTTTTTAATCTTATTCTACCGTTTTGTTGGTTAATAAGACTAATATCTATATACCAAATTTCTGCTTTCTAGTACTAATCTTCTCTGAGCTAAGCCGCGGACAGACGGACCGAAACTGTAACGGTTCCTCGTCGTAGACTATGGAACCCTAAAAATGAAGTTTGCATGTTCCCAAATATTTGACATAAACATTCTTATGTTTTGATTCTGTTGACATAGAAGCTGCAAATTTTGAAACCACAGCGAGACTGTTCACCTTGGTATTAATTTCAGCTTGATAATTTCAGTCGTTCCTTGGTAAAGGGGCCTTGACATGAGAGAATGTTCTCGCATTCAATGTGACCTTAAAATTGGATAGTAGGTGAATAATTTACAGTAAACTCAATGTACTTACTGAATAACCGATTTTAAATTTGGTTAAATTTTCATTATGCTCATCATTCTCCCTGCCTCATCTATACAGTCTTGACACATGGACAGTCAAACAGACAAATGGTCAATAAAGTGATCCTATAATTGTTCAGTTTTTTCCATTGTGAGGTACAGAACCCTATGAAGAGAGCAAAAAGAGAGCAAAGTGCGTGCGTGCGTGCGTGCGTGCGTGCGTGCGTGCGTGCGTGCGTGCGTGCGTGCGTGCGTGCGTGCGTGCGTGCGTACTTGCGTTCGTGCGTGCGTGCGTATGCGTGCGCGTGCGCGTGCTCATGCGCGTGCGCGTGCTCATGCGCGTGCGCGTGCGCGTGTTCATGCGCGTGCGCGTGCGCGTGCTCGTATGCGCGTGTGCGTCTGTGGGCGTGTGTGTGCGTCTGTGTGCGTGAGTACTTGCGTGCGTGCGTGCATGCGTATGCGTTCGCGTGCGCGTGCTCGTGTGCGCGTGCGCGCGTGTGCGTCTGTGAGCGTCTGCGTGCGTCTGTGGGCGTCTGTGTGCGTCTGTGTGCGTCTATGTGCGTCTGTGTGCGTCTGTGTGCGCGAGTGCGCGTGTGCGTCTGTGTGCGTCTGTGTGTGCGTGCGTGCGTGCGTGCGTGCGTGCGTGCGTGCGTGCGTGCGTGCGTGCGTGCGTGCGTGCATGCGTGCTCGTATGCGTGCGTGAGAAAGGTAAAAGTATGTGAAATGAAATTAATTTTATACTAACCAGAAGACCAATTTCTTTGTTTAAAATACAATTTAAATTTATTTTAATGTTATTTTTGATGTGGTTTCTATTTCCCTAAATTTGTTAGCCGGGCAAAAACTTACCTCTGCATGATGTTGAGGCTGTGCATCATCCCAATAAGAAAATTTCAAGCTCTCTCCATTATATTGAAGTACTGTAGCTTCAAATGTTACATTGGATCCAAGCACTGCTGGCCCATTGTTCTTTAATGTAACATCTAGGGCTAGCACACCTGCAATGATTACAAAAATTTTGAAGTGTAATTCATAAATCTCAATAATGGCAATTAGGACCTACAGTCTAGAACCTAGGGCCAACAACCTGGGACGAGATCTAATGATCCTGTCACCAGAATCACATTCTTAAGCTTGCTTGGGACGGCTCAGTGTAAAGGATTTCCTATACAATCAAAGTTTGGTTTTAATTTAAAATTTGCCAAATCTTAATGAAATTTTGCCAATTATGTTTAGATGACACAAATTTAAGGTTTGTTTGTGTCTTGCCTTGCCAACTGCCTTGAAAAAATACTCATATGAGAAGGATCATAAGAAATCTTTTCAAAGCAAGTGGAGCCCAGTTATGGTTACTATTATATTCTTTTGTGAAAATCAAATATTGTCATTCAGCATCCAAAACCACAAACATGACTTTTATAAAATTTTACAGGAGACACTAAAATCTTTAGAAGTCCTACCATCATACACATAATAAAAATACTAAATAATGGTTGTTACACTAACTTATTATAGGTTATGATTTTGCAAAAATAATCACGTACATTTCCTAGACTGGGGGACTTAGGAGGTGGAGGGGGACCTTACATCTCTGCCCCTCCTTCACCCATACTGTACCCTCTGAAGTTAAGTAATCAAAATTGCAACTCCTGTGAATACCTACTCCTGCAAAAAACCGGCTAATTGGGGCCAATTGAACCTCGAGATACCCTCTATCTATGGTTATATAATAGTCTACTAGACAGTCCCTAAGTCAACCCTGATGATTCACACCTCCACCACTACAAATGCAAACGCACGTATTGTGAACCAGCAATAACGGGAGGCGTAACTACCTACGTGCGCAATTAAAAATTACTAGAGCATCGACACAAAGTGTAAATACTGTGAGGTGTAGGATATTAAAATTTCAACTTACTATTCCCAAAAAGGAAAGTGAAACACAACGTTCCACGTATCCAGGCCATCACTTCGTACCACAAAAGATGTTTCAGAAATTGTAAACAATTCCAATCATTGATTTACTTGCATGCTTTAATAAATCGTACGTCGCTCGCTCTGGGAATACACAAACTCACAACGTTTTTTCCACTGCCAACAAAAATCTAAATTGCTACAACAAGAAAAGAGAAAGAAGAGTACCTAATTGCTTTTTTGTTCAATGAAAATCTAATCACGAAATTTCACAGAAAACAGCCAAATTGTCATTTGCATTGCATTGCATGCATGTCATTTGTTGTCACCACCACAGAGAATATAATCACTACGTCACCACAGACGACATAGGGCACAGAGATTAACAATAATGTAGCAAGCATGGATGTAATAATCAAACATCCATGGTAGCAAGCTATGTATATCTAGGGATACTACGTTGTCTTGTCACCACAGAACACATCTTGTCACTATTTATCATAGGTATATAGTGTAGCTATAATATTTTTTGCTTAGATTTTTTGTGTAGATAGGTACCTACCTAATTAATTTCATTCATTCAATTGCGTTCCAAGACTAGCGAAACTATGAAAGCCACAGATTAAGGAAAAGGTCTTTTCGGACGGGCGACTCCTTGTAGAAGGCATTCCTCGGACGACAAAATATTTAATAAGATTTCGGCTGCGATTTGTACATCTACGCCGCATTAGTTATTGTATACTATCCCTAGTTAATATTTATTTCCATCAATCACTTCCACCCAACTGGGCTAGGTTGCGCGGAACTCCGCGTAATAGTGGCACACGCGACACGCCTACTTTACACTTCTACTGTTTTTATTGTTCTGTGCTTCCACCCAATGTCTTTGCTTCCACCTCAACCGTGTGCCACAGAGAAAATGTGCCGTCAGCATTACACAGACAATTTATAGCGGAGGAGCGAGTCTGCTGAATAGTGTGGGGACAAGTAGTAGATGAATGATGACCACAGAACATGACATGCGTCGAAAGACATTACAGCAGAATGGTGCTATTGCATTTATTAAAATAAGACAGAGACAGATACTTGTCGCAAAAGATAGGTATTGAACGGAATTTGGAAAAAACCATTCACTTGAAAGTCAATCCAAGACGTAACAACACGAGTTGTTTTTTCTGTTTTGTGTTTGCATAGCGATACCGCTTTCATTTTCAATAGAACTAATTTATGATAATAACAGCCATAATATGTTTATTAAAAAGTGTTTGTGAGAATAGTAGGTTAGACTAAAATATCCACGGATTATTAAAATGGCTACCGTTTTCGATAGCCCCTTCATCCGACAGCGTTTGCACAGGTTACGACAACGCGAAATAGATTATGATGAAGACCAAAGATTTGGGCGTTGTGACTGCACAAGTTATTCTTATTTCGTGCTCTCCATGGTGTTGTTCTCTGTTGGGACTGTGATCACCGTCCTTGCCTTGGGGGATGCCGATGGCTACATACTAAGCAATTTGGGGCACATGTGGCTCGTGGGACCAATTTTTATTTGCTCGGGAATGATGGTTGCAGTGAAAAGTATGTTGTACTTACGACGGAAAAGTGTAATCCAAATGCTACTCCACCAGCGTGCTATAATACGGGTGAGTAGGTACCAACCAGCTGGTATTTCATAACTGGTTTTAAAGGTTCTGTACCTGAATGGTGCCAACTGGACCCTATTACTATGCCTACGATGCCTGTCGGTCTTACCTTCAAATTAGGTAGGTACTATACTTATCTCTTAAACTGAAGTAGACAGTTGTATAGAATGTGTTATTATGGCAAATGGCTCTAAAAATAATTAAATTGATAGTCCCCGATAGTAACGAGAATCGCGGCGTTTAATTGTTTTTTTTTTCGAGGTGGTCATAGATAATTCAATTTTGTTTTAATTGAAATGTGCAAAAACAAACCATAATTATCATGCCATTCTACAAACATTAACTGTCTGAGATTTGTTATCAAAATGTGATTGCATTTTTATTGCCTGTGAATAAGTGTCAAATTTGGCGTGACCATAGTCAAGCATAAGGCGGAGTTCCGCTAAGGATGCCAAACAGGAAACATTTTTTTGCTACATAAGATAAACATTATATTATCTGTTCTACTGCAGAATACAGCAGACACATATTAAATATGATGATATGGAACCCTCAGTGCGCAAGTCCGAATTGTACTTAGCCAGTTGCATATCACTAACAAATTAAAGTTAATAACAAAACAAATCACGAACCACCTAAAATACTTCATAAAGTACTTGTTGTCATTTCTTAATTTTTGTTAACTTAGTAAAAGCAAAAAGTATTTACTTATACAAAGATAAAGGAGGTTAATTTGTTTGGCATCGGCTGCCAGATAAGGCTCAGCCTGTGTTGTTAGCCTGTATTGTTTATTTAGGTACTCCTGTTAGGGAGCAGATCGTAATAAAAATTAAAGGTTCTTTGAAGTAATTGGTAAAATTATGGTTATTTTATGTTTCCTTCTTAGGACATGGCTGCAGTACAAGCCGAACAAGCATACAGTGCTCAAGTGCCTCGTACTGCCTCCAGTGCCACGTTACCCCCTTCGTATGATGCCTTAATAGCACCTGCTACTGCAAGCAAACCTCAACCATCCAGCTCAGAACCTCCACCACCCACATACGAAGAAGCTATGCATCTCATTGATGATGAGAAGCTCCACATGGATACCAGAACTAATGATAGTAATAAACAAGAAACAAGTGATAACACTGACTCTCATGTGGATAATTGGAAGCCCTGAATCTTTACTTGTATATAAGAATTCGTTTATCTAGTTTTTTAAGAAAAAACTTAAAACTTCCTTTTTGTACTTATAATCTTTACAATATGGTATTATACCTACAAATATATAAAATAGAACTTTCTTGTGCATAGTATTCTCAGATGTGCCTATAATGTATTAGTTAGCAATATTATTTCCAGTGGGAAGGGGTATACTTACAATAATTTTGTATTTTTCCATAAAGGGTAAAACAAACTGATTAGCACCTAAATTTATGTAAGTATGTAACATAATATTATTTAAGCAGTAATTTGAGAGTTTATGATAGAGAACAAATGGCCTTAATCTCATTTCAACGTAAAATGCGTGTTTTTACACCAATTTCTCACTATGTCGAGCTGTTAAATTACTATATGGACGAAAAAACACAACAGTGGGGTGGGACAACAAATACTAACATATAAGTGCTTTGATCAAGATTACATAAAATGATCTAAGTAGAATGTTCGAGCTAATGGACAAATATTTTATAATCAATTGGTATTGAAGCACTTTTACTTTGAACACAATGAATTAATAGGTTTTTAAAACAATGAATATGTTGATGTGTTCATCTCTACTAAGAAGTTTTAAAAGTAAAAATAAGTGTTACTGAAGTTTCTTTGCATTTGGTACTTTGGAGTATTCTTAAATTAAAATAATATTCACAGTATAAGCGTTGATGTGCTATCATGTGTATAATACCAAAGCTCTGATATGTAAACTGTCAGAAACACCTGTAAGGAGGAGAAGAAAAAAAGAGTTAAGACGAGACGGGCAGAGTTTGACATCGGGTGGTAAACATGAAGAATTGAATTCAAGAATCTTTTATAGAGTGAAGGATTACAGATGTAATTCACTAATTTAATTTCTCTGCAGTTATGTGTAACTTATGCATTGGGAAAAACAACCCTTAAAAGACTGGAATGTACCTACACTATTTTAAATTGTATTATATTTTTTGGTGTACTTATTAACTTTCAAAATAAAAAGAGAAACCATGTAGACGCGCAAAAAGTCTAGAATTAGATTTGACAATCATTTGGGCACATGTTTTAAGAAATTGGTTTTAATACAATGCTTGCATTTTTTATTATTGTAAGTACTTACCATTTGTTTTTAGAATTTTGTACATCTTAAATAATATAAAACATTAATTAAATAACGGTTACATCCTTTAACTGCGATAAAGTAATAAAATTGAATTTATATAAAATGTCCCTGAAGAGAAATTTGTCATGTTAATCCTATGAAGTCGTTTTTGTCACGTATAATTTAACACCAAACTTTAACTGAAAGTACTTACTGAAACATTACAATGGGGAACTTGCGTCTAACTTAGATTTGAGTGACATAGGTTTTGTACCATAGAATACATATAAAAATAATGAAAATATTTTTTTCGGGTTTTTCGGGATCTCAAAAAATGCGAAAAAAATTTTACTCTTACAATAAAAAACTTATTATATTAGGGGTTAAAGTATGAAATTGCCGTTTTATTGCAATAGGTTCTTTGAATTGACATAGAATCTTCATGGTTTGAGGTTTTCGAATGAAACTTTTTTCAAATGGTTTCTATGATGTTCTTTTTTTAAAAAATGTGAAACATTTGAATATCGACTTTCAATTGTTTTTGTTATTCAATTTAGACAAGAAAGATGGATACTGCGAAAATTCGAGTGATTTTTGAATACGAGTTCCGACGCGGAACTAACGCGGCAGAAACAGCCCGCAATATCAATGCTGCGTTTGGAGAGGGGTCTACTAATGAACCCACCGTGCGATTTTGGTTTAAACGCTTTCGTGATGGAAATTTCGACTTAAAGAACGAGCCACGAGGAAGACCGCCCACACAGGTGAATAACGATGAATTAAGAGAAATAGTGGAAGCCGACCCTAGTCAAACTACCCAGGAATTAGCGGCATGGTTTAACGTTACCTTACCCGCAATATTGACTCACTTGCGTCAAATCAATAAAATAAAAAAATACGAAAAATGGGTGCCTCATAATCACTCGAATTTTCGCAGTATCCATCTTTCTTGTCTAAATTGAATAACAAAAACAATTGAAAGTCGATATTCAAATGTTTCACATTTTTTAAAAAAAGAACATCATAGAAACCATTTCAAAAAAGTTTCATTCGAAAACCTCAAACCATGAAGATTCTATGTCAATTCAAAGAACCTATTGAAATAAAACGGCAATTTCATACTTTAACCCCTATTATTTTGTTTTTTCATTGCATTCTAAATGTTTTCTTATAAGGGTGTGTAGATGTATAAAAACATAATTTTACGAGATAACTCAAATATTTAACGCTTGATACAATATAAGGCATTACGTGCAAGTTGGGAAGTCATAGTTTAAGCCCGATATGGCGCGTTTCTGAATGAGTTATATTATGAAAAGTATTAGTCACAGAGAAAAAAAATTGAGCACACTTATTTATTATTTAACATGGTCACTCTGAATTTATTAAAACATTTTTTAGTGCAAATTCTCCATTGAACAGACTGGCTGTTTTAAAAATAAAACAATTGTAACGAACTTAATATCAAGATCCGAGCCATAGAGGCAAATTAAGTGATCCAAGCATCGGAAAACGCAAGGAACTAATTTTGTACATACCTAAGTACTTAAGAAAACTTAGTACTTTAAGGCCAACTTGTACCCACGTTTTTAAACATGGCTTAAACAGCATTTAACATAATTCTTCATACAAAAGTCGATTTTAATGGTGACTTAAGTGTCATTTTGGAAGTGGTGAAAGTCGGCCTAAGGTTGCCGTGTGAAGTTGTTTAATCTATTTTATAAGATAAATGTAGTTCATTTCGTTCAGGGTTTTCCTGCGAGTGAACAATAATTGAAATATCAATGCCAAGAAATTGACACAACCAGGGTTGATTTTACTAGAAAAGTTCTCGAATGGAGACCACATATCAGCAAGCGCAGCGTAGGACGACCAGCCACAATATGGACAGATGACCTCATCCAAGTGGCAGGAAGGTGCTGGATGCAGGCCGCTTCCAACCGGTCTTTTTGGAAATCCATGGAGGAGGCCTATGTCCAGCAGTGGACCTTTTGTGGCTGAATGATGATGATGATGAATCGGTGAATTACTTACTACCAGCCAACAATATAATTGTTATTGCTTTCCGTAATTCAGCTATTTCAACGGCTTGTCTACAGCTAAGAAAATACTGAATGAAATTATATTTCTGTTGCTTGGATTTCATTAGTATCATTGTTTACTATTATTATTATTACGTTTATTGCAAATAAGTTAAAAAATACAATGGCAATGTGGTGGACTTAATGCTGTAAGCATTTTCTACCAGTCCCTGTTTTATACTAAGTTTAGTCCCTTAATATTAATTTATCTTCTGAAACTAAGGCCCGGTTTCTGAATTGAGAATTAAACTAAGTCAACACTTAAGTAACGTTCTGTCAGTCTTTTCTGAGGAATTCGAAGAGACAACACTACAGTTAACTATTTACTTAGCGAAATTCTCAATTTACAAACTGGCCCTAAGTACATCAATAAGGTCGTAAGGTGAAACAGTTTTGTACTGGTCTCCCGATGTTAATAAATACATTTTCATTACTTTCATGTTTTATTTCAAAGATTGAGCTGATAAACAAATTAATTACAGAAGCCACTATGTCAATCTCCCAAAATACTTAGCTCTCCAACACACATCTCTTAGTTGTGGCCACTGGACTACAACAACATCCGCAAAGAATTGAAGAATTTTGCCAGTCAAAGAGAGAGTCCGTACTCTGCAAATACTCTCAACAAAAATTATTCTACAATCCAACAAAAAGCAACACCTTAATAAAAAGGCAACAATACAAATAGGGACGCATGTGCCGGGGCCATTACATAGTATTATATCTGGCTTAAAATTATACACAAGTGGAATAGTATAAAGAATAGCACTAAAAGTACTCAATAAAGAAGAAAAGTAAGGCTGATTTACATTTCTACTCCTAGGTATCTTACTTAAACTGTAACATTTTCCACCAAGATCCCTTTCAAGTGTGTGTATCTTCACTTCACTGCTGACGTCGTTCTCAGCAGCAATGTAGAGACGAGGCTGATATTTCTTGAGGTCCAAACTTTTCATCAATCTTAGCAATTCAGTTGTGTGGCCACCAGAGCCAACACATAAAATTGTTCGTGAAGAATCTGTTTGCAACTTGCTGCATTCAGTTGTAAACAAGATGTAGATCACATACAAAATTCGGAGTATTAAAACAACTGGAACTGCAAATAGAGCAATAATCCCAGTCACTAACAGCACCATCATTACAGTAAAGCCGCCCAAGGTTAACAAAACAAACACAGCCGTAACGTGGCCGTAACATAACAGAACTAATAATACCTCTTGACGTTTTGGCCAAATGGCCTTCAGTGTTGCAAACTCCAAACTGCAAGAAAACAGGAGATGGTAAATGAAAAAACCAGGAGACAGTAATAAAAATCAGGAGGGAAAATTAAGTATCTTTTTTCCCGAAATAAGCAAACAAAAGTTTTTTCAGCACCCGCCGTTTTGTTTATTTATGTACCAAAAAACCGCCCAAAAGCAAAAGCACTATACCATAAAAAAAAGGCCAAACCAAAACTTGATTGTTCCGGCACATACACAACACCTAGCACTTACTTTATGTTATTACAAACAAAGTTTTAAATTACCGCTACTATTTATTAATTTCAATTCGTAGGTACTCGCTTACTCGCAACTCAACTCCAATCCAACTCGACAGATTAGACACAGCAGCTTAGACAAGTACATAACTCATTTGTTTTTTTTTTATTTTGACAGCTGTTGCCAGTATCAATGCCTACTAATTTCTCTGGATAGAACGCCTCTATGGGATAGAAGATAGAAGCATGCCTGAATGAAATGAATGACTTATACTTGACACTCCATAAGCCAGTGGCACGTGGCACCACCCTAATGTAGGTATCAGTTTTTTTTTGTTTTTCATCAGTCACACTATATGGCCACACTCGACTCTGTCAGTGACAGTCATGAACCTATGCCTAAATGCCTATGGATGGTGTCAGTCCAAGGATGGGGTAAAACGTTCTTGTGTCAGTCACATAGAGGGTCAGTTGGAAACAGTGCTGCCAGATGGAAGATTTCCCTCCAAATTCGGGGGTATTTTTTGCTTAGGGGACAATTTTGGAGGGAGAAGTTCTTTGGGGGGAATTTTGGAGGAAAAAATGGGACTCGGGGTTTTTTGGATGTTAATCTTTTATCTCATTTTCACACAGAATCTCATACTGGCTTTTCATATAATGTTAATGGTGACGCCTTTACACATATTGTGCTATAAAGCATTCATTCATACAAATTATCATCTACTTTTCGCTGATTGTGAAAATAGCAATTCAGTTGTTAAAACCCTTTTCTCAAGTATAATTAAAAAGAAATTGCGGTTGTCAATGGGGGTGGCAACTGTCAAAAAATTCAAAATGGAGGATGTCCCGTTTTCTTGACTATTTGTATGTATGGGAAAAACACAATATTTGTAATTATATAAACCCCAGAGATATTGTGTAGAGTCTTTTCTCAGAAAAATCAGTGCCTACGCATTTACTGCTCAGTTTGCAATAGAAAAACTGTGGCTCCTAAACCATTCAGAGGAAGTAAACCGATTATAAACAACTTTATAGGATATGGCTCTAGTAAACAAATACCAAAAAAATATTTATACGCAGGTAAATACAAATAATAGTAATGAAATACATGCAGAATCATTGTTTGATTTATGTTTCATTAATCTTGTTTGTTTTCAGGTTAAAATCAACAATTCAACCCATTTTATTTTTATTTAAAATTCAAATTTAAAGCCACCTATTATTGCTACAATTGTAAGTGAAGTAAAACCATGTACCTGAGTACTTGTAAACATCGGTTTTATTTAATAAAATCATAATCATACATTGTAACCCGCATTTCTTTGGGCCTAACCCCGTATCTCAAAATAGGTAAGCAGCAGCACTTAATTACCCAGAGCCAGCCCATAGCATTATACTGGGCAGATCTGAATAGATATCAATACTTCTGGTAGGACAATTTAGTTGTTGGTGATAGGAACCTTCAAGTAATAGTCCCGCAGCATCATTTTACGCTCGTAAAGCTGCTTCGTCTCCAAACTAGAATAAAATTAAAAGAGTTCATGTAGAAACAGTATGATTTTACTAGTAAGTTTATTATGGTACATAGTGTGGATAATTTTACAACGATTTTCAATGGTTCTGAATAACTTTCTTAAGTAAATTTAACATTTTGAACTTTATAATCAATAAATCAGCCCGTAAAAAGGCATTTTATTAAAGGTATGCTATTTTTTCTGCAAGAAATGTTTAAAAAATATTTTTGGTGTTACCTTTGTATTACAGTCTGTATTCCTTTTGCGCTATACAAAACTTTGTTTATTCAGTTTTGGTATAAACTATAGCTTTCCCTTTTTTAGTGAAAAGCATTTCATGACGTTTTTATGTTGACTTTCCATGAACAAATCCGAAAATAAGCAACACTTACAAAACAAAACATTGTCGGGGCAAATCTCAGTGGCGCCATCTGTAATTAGTTTCGTGTTGCCATCCCCATTGAAACTGTAGAGGCAATAGTGATGGCAACACAAAACTATTTACAGATGGCGCTACTGAGATTTACCCCGACAATGTTTGTTAGGTTTTATAAGTGTTGCTTATTTTCGAATATTTCATGAAAATTCGTCATAAAGACGTTAACGAGCTAGTCCATAAAATGAGAAGAGACAGTTTCAATTAAACAACTGCCTTTAATTTAGTAGATTGTAGAACAAGGGCTTAAAGCGATCCATATATTTTATCCGAGGCAATTATATCAATATAGTCGACGATAAAATTGACATTGAGGCCTGAGTTATACATCCTACTCTTCACTTCGATTGCGAGGAAAATTTCGGACAACAAAATCGTCGTACAGTGAAATAACATAAAAAATAACCAATTCCCGACAGTCAATTTTTTTTTATTTTTTCCATGTGAATTTAAACTTAGATACTTGTTTTCTGCCAAGTCATTAAAACACTTCGGCGCATTTTTAAACAATAATTAACTCCTGTTTTATTTGATTTCATTAGTTTAATTATATACAAAACGTACGGAATCAAATAATTATCGAACGAACAATGTATTTTTACATTTTCTTCTTCTTATAATAATTTTCTTCGATCTTCGAATAATAAGTCTTTTTTACGACATTTTCGTTATTGCTTTTATTTTCAAGTTGTGGCAGGTGGGGCAACGTCTTGCTGCCGGATTTGCTCTATGTGTTCATATCTGTTGGGTTGGACAAAGTTGACATACAAGGATGACACTGACATTAGAGGCCACCCAATGAGAAAGTGCCCTGGGGTTAAAGAATAAAAACAGAAAAAATGGTTAGTAGGTTAAAAGTACCTACTAACCAATTTTTCTGTCTTTATTCTTCAAATAAAACACAACCTTTGTTTTAAAAAAAAAGATTAATTGTCTAATTGTCAGGAACCATCGGAACCAGAGGATGCCTCGTATTTTTTCACACAAGTATTGTTGTCAGTGGTGGTGTGTTTGTTTCTTGCTTCTGCTTGAAAAAGTGGGAGGGACGGCGTTGCATTAACTAACCGCATGGTGCTTGTGCGATTTTGGCCGAATTTGGCAAAGTAATTTTAACCCTTAATAAGGCAAGGGGAGATTATTTCCCACCACGACATTTTTTTTTTAAGTAAAATATTGTCTACAAC
Source organism: Yponomeuta evonymella (assembly GCA_963969515.1). NCBI lineage: Eukaryota > Metazoa > Arthropoda > Insecta > Lepidoptera > Yponomeutidae > Yponomeuta > Yponomeuta evonymella. The sequence continues at coordinate 8,097,095 of OZ018354.1, forward strand.
TGTGGTCTACAAATCATTTGCAGTGAACGAATGAACCACTTACCACAGATTATTAGGACTTTTTTTTTCTTTTCCTGGCAGCACTTTTGCTTATTGGCAACCCTTGACTTATTTTTTTTATGTCAAAGAGTCGGCGGGAGAATTTCGAGTAGACGAAGCGGTGATTTTTCTGACGGTCCGAAGAAAAAACGAGTTTTTGTTCTACAAAAAATCCTGTAAGTACAATTTGATTGCTCTGGTAAAAGGTCTATTCTGATGCTGTTTTATGTGTGTTTTCCAAGGCAATAAAACCATAAACTCAAAAATTGCAAATTTATAGGTGGGAAATTATTTCCCCTTGCCCGATAAGTTCATGTTTTTTTTTATTGCTAACTAGCTACTGCACCCGACTTCTTTTGCATTTATTTGGTGTTATGTTTTTGCCAATAGTTGTCATACACAATTTTTTTGTTGGTGGCAAGCACTTGCATTTATTTTTCATCTCACCTGTTTATTTCTTCTATTTATTCGTTCTAACAGCACATGCACGTTTCACATTTTTTTCTCTGTCGCACGCTTTTTTATTTACCTTCATTTTTTCCTAGTTTTATAAGCGTGATAAAACATTTTTATTATTCTAAATTGTTTTAATCTCCTAGTTTACACAAATTTTAATAATTTTACAAAAAATGCAAAACAAACCACGGGCTAGTGCTTGTATAATAATATGGAAATACTGAAACTGAGGCTAAAAGTACAAAACCTAATCAGGCAAAGGGATATTATTTCCCACCCAAAAACCTAATGCGTAAACCTAATCGGGCAAAGGGATATTATTTCCCACCCAAAAAAAAGCTACTCCCCCCATGAAAACCCGCCCCTTTTTTATTTTTTCATATTCTAGAGTATCAACTTACCCTAAATCAATTTCAACTTTTTCTCTAACTAGCCTACTGGCTCGCGCCTTATTAAGGGTTAACATTTTAATGAGATTAACTGTGGCTCATTTGGAGGAAGTACCTAAATCGATTGTCAAGAAGTTTATAGGTTATAATTAGTAAACAAATACCAAAAAGTGTTTCTATGCAGGTAAATACAAATACATACATCCATAAACTCACCCTTGTACCTTAGAGGGGTAGGCAGAGACCAGGTACTGTCACTTGCCACGATCCTAACAGATCACTTTCGCTTCCTCAACATTAATTAGTCGTTGCATGCACGTACGCCGGTTTCGGGTACTTTTTATCTATTTTCATAAAAAATAATACCTAGTCATGTATTTTATTCAGAATCATAATTGAAAGTTATGTTTTATCATTCTTGTCTGTTTTCAGGTCCGCATATTTCACACTTGTTAAAAATAGAGGCAGTATCACGCAGTATTAAGATAAAACTATTTAACGAGAAATACAAACCCTGGTATCAATGATTCAATCAATTTAGCAAATGTAAAGCTAGCTATTATTGCTGCAATTGTAATTGAAGTATAACAATATTCCTGGGTACTTGTAAACATCGGTTTTATTTAATAAAATCATAATCGTACATTGTTACAAGCGTAATACATCTCAGAATAGGTACGCAGCAGCACTTAATTACCCGACAAAGTAGTTGTTGTCGAGAAGAAGTCCCGCAGCATCATGTTATGCTCATAAAGCTGCTTCGTCTCCAAATTGGTATGAAATTTAAAAAGTTCATGTAGAAATAGTATGATTTTATGAGAAAATTTATATGGTACATAGTGTGAATAATTTTTCAACGATTTTCGATGTTTTCTTAAGTAAATTTAAAATGTTTCACTTAATAAATAATGCATAAAGCATAGTAAATAAATCAGCAGCAAAGAAGTATTTAATTAGAGGTATGCGATTATTTCTGCAAAAAATGTTTAAAAAATATTTTTGAGGTTACCTTTGTATTATTTTTTATTTCTTTATATTATTTACATAAATATTGCAACATAACAGTAATTACACCAAAGCGTTACAATATTTTAACTGAGCACTACCTATCAAACATCTTCTAGCATTCTCTTACATACTTTCGTCACACTTCCAATCCCATCCGCAAACACATCAGACTCTGGTGCTTCAGGGCACAGAGTAGCCGCAGCGCACGCACGACTGGCGAATGCTGGTACTGATATTGGTATAAACTATGACTTTCCTTTTTTTCCTGGTCTCTGCCTACCCCTCTGGGATACAGGCGTGAGTTTATGTTATGTTTCCTTTTTTTAGTTAAAACCATTTCATGACGTTTATTCACCCGATAAGCGTGTGAACGCTGTACTTGCCGTCGGGCGAAGCAAAGAGGAAGTAGAAGAAAGGGGCCCGACGTCGCCCCACCTACCGCAACTTGCAAATAAAAGCGAGAACGAAAGTGTCGTAAAAAAGACATTAAAAATAAAATTACATTAATTAAAGGCAGTTGTTAAATTGAAACTGTCTCTTCTAATTTTATGGACTACCTAGCTAGTCCATAAATTGGTGACCGTGACAGGAAGGTTCCAGATCCGGTCGTTCCGTAGTTGCTAGCTTGGTCCTGAGTCGACGCACCTTGTTTTTTATCGGGAACTGATGATCCATCAATTATACTTAGCAGCGCAAAAATTTGTCTTGATAACTGATATACAAAAAATCTATACACAGATAGAATTGGATGAGTCACAGCCCCACTTGCAATTAATATTGTGATCATCATCATCATCAGCCATTTCACGCTCACTGCAGGACAGGCCTCCCCCATCGTTTTCATAACCATGAAGTATTTTGCCATAATCGCCACGCTTGGCAGGCGTGTTGGCGATCGCAGTATGTGGTGGGAATATCAGGAAGACGTTGCTACCCATCTCCTGGTAATTTATTTCCTTAGTCACCATTCTACATCATAAGCAGCCTATATACGTCCCACTGTAGGGCACAGGCCTTCTTTCAGAGAGAGAGTATGGGCTTAATCACCACGCGTGCCCACCGCGGATTGGCGATTTCAAGCGCTAAGGTATGTGAATAGCTCAGACACCCAGGTTTCCTCACGATGTTTTCCTTCACCGCTAGCGAGTGGTATTGCTACTATAACTTCACAAATGTACCTAACTTAGAAAGAAAAGTCATAGGTACATGCCCGCACTGGGAATCGAACCTGGGTCTCCCGCTTCCGAGTCCAATGTTCTACCCACTACGCTACCACCGCTCCATTCTACATATCTAGTCTTAAACGGCGCGGTAATCACATAACTAAATAGATCCGTTTTTCCCCCGAAGGGTAAAAAACGGATATTTAGGTTTCTGCCGTAGCTTGAACCACAGGTGAGATAACATCCTTGTAACTCAGCCTGTATAACCCTTTTCCTTGACAGATACCGCCCTCTATCGGCGTTAAAAGTACTAACTCTCGGCACACCGGGTGCCGCCGCCGGCTGTCACTTTCTCAGTACGTGGAGCCGGCAAGGCCCTCAGGTGTGTGGTTCAAGCTACGGCAGAAACCTAAATATCCGTTTTTTACCCTTCGGGGGAAAAACGGATCTATTTAGGTGTTCGTGCCTACGCTTGAACCACAGGTGAGACGTGTTTAATCTCTGCCGGCGCGGGACCGGGCGTACTGTGATGAAAAAGATGTTGTATGAAGTTAATATAAAAATAAAACCTTGTGATTTCTAGAAAAAATAATGCTTTAATTCGATAACATAAGAAAAGTAGCTTTTTAACATTTAATATGAGTTTTAATAGAAAACAAAAATAGTCTTAAGCAACATTAATCAGTCTTAATTGGGAATATTATAATATATTAATTAATCAACAGGAGAAAAGCAGGTGCCAAGGTTAGCGCTGTTGCTCATTGAAGCAGCCGTTTGTACCTCACGGAAATAATGATTGAAAAATGTGAATTTCGATCTCCAATTTCCTCTTTTTAGAACTTCATCGATGTCCATGTTTCTCTATGTCCAGTTATTTGTAGCTACACCAGCTCTGATGCTTCCCGCTGGGGATGATATACTTGCCTCTTTGAAGAGTGTTTTTATCCATCCGGCGATGACGGCGCGTGACGCTTCCTTGACTACACCCCGTGTAGTAATAAATAAGCTTTGTATTTGTGTCGAGCCACGACGACCTTGAGATAGAGAGATTAACTGCTTTACCCAATAGAATATATTTAATCTCGTGGTTGGCATAGCCTTGATAGACCATCCTGATTGTCGGTATGGGGTGCTATCGGTTTTTGATCCATATATCGGCCAAAAAATGAGTTCATCGTCCCTTTCTTCAAAATTCTCTTGATGTAAGCTTAACAGAGTCAAATCATGCACCCTTCTTCCTGACGCCAGTAACAGTAAAATACTAGTATGACGGGATACTGCGAACAAGCTTTTACTGTCCAAGTCATAGGACTCAATGAATTTCATCAGGTCATCGATCTTCCATGAAAGGGTTGCCTTTCTTTTCGGTTGTTTCGATAGGATCCCTTTGATTGCGTGGACGACAATCGGATGTGAACTCAAATAAGAGCTCTTATGTGGGTTGGTAAACGTGGCTACCACAGATTTATGAAGCATTATAGTACTAGGTGCCAATTTCACAACTTCATGTAGATAACAAAGGAACCGTGCCAGGTCAGCTGGACTTGGGTCATCAACTTTAATATTGTTATCGAATGCCCATCTGCACCACTTAAGCCACGCTGGTCGGTAAGTCTTTAGGGTCGACTTTCTCCAGGAAGCTTCAAGCAGCTCTACTTCGAAGTCATTCCACTACTGGCCCAGCCCATACTGTCCAAACCTGCAAATTGAGGTTGTCTACTCCCGGAGGGGGCAAATTCGTTTGCAGGTCTATGAGGTGGCGAGAGAGGTTTGGGATTTTCCATGGATGTTGGGTTGTTCGTCTCTTTATTTCCGGTGCCCAAAATGCTTTGTGCCACTCCGGTGCTACTAGAAGCACTCTTGGAATCAGAGCAGGCGGGGGAAATATCCATCCTAGGTTGTATTCCCAGCTTCGGCTGAAGGCGTCCGTGAACTGGCTCTTCAAATCTCTTGCATCCTCCGATACGTAAGTTGGAACTACCGCCGAGCGCATCGAAGCGAACAAGTCTATTTCTGGGGTACCGACAATGGAAAATAACTCTCGTTATTGAAGCCTTCAAATGCCATTCCGGTAGACTTTTTGTCCTGGAAAGGCTGTCGGCTAGTCCGTTGTATGGTCCTGGAATGTAGCGCGCCATCAGGTTGCAATTGTATTGGTCGCATAGATGAAGGATGCTTACTGTTGTTTCCAGGAGTCTTCTTGATTTCGTGCCACCTTGTTTCGTTATATAAGCAGCTGCCGTCCGGTTGTCCATCTGCCATATTACCGTTACGTTTTGTAGTGCAGGACCCAGCAGTTTGACGGTTTCGTAAAGTGCCCAAATTTTTTGGTTACAGTGCCAACGTTTTTGTGATTTCTTCCAATGGCCCCATAGTTTCTGACCGTTTTCTATCGCGCCCCACCCTGAGTCTGCTGCGTCGGTTGTTATGAACATTGTTGGATCGGGATTGTGAATGGCTGTGCTTCTGTTTACATTTGTCATCCACCATTCCAACTCGGCTGTTGTGTTTGCCATGGGATAGCGGGCGTAGCGATTTCATTTTGGAAGCCTGTTTGACTCTATCTGTAACCAACGACAATGCAGTCTTCCTAGTGGAACCGTGAACGCTGCAAAGTGTAGCTTTCCTAGAAGTATTTTTGCGTCCATCCAGCTCCATTGTCTTTTCCTGGTGAATATTTGGCAAAGTGATTCGAGTTGTTTGATTTTTGTGTCCAAAAGCAGCTTTTTGTTCGTGCGAGTGTTCCAGATTATGCCTAAATATTCTAGGCATTGAGTGGGTTCTAATCGGCATTTCTTGTTGTTTATGAACCAACCTAGCTCTTCAGCACAAATGCTGTTGGTTCTTCTAAAATGGTTGGATTTTGATGGATCAGGAGGAAGTCGTCGAGGTAGACTACCATTTTTACTCCCGCCGTTTGTCTGAACCAGTGTGCCAACCAGTTTGTTACTTTTGAGAAAGCATGTGGGGCACTTGATAGCCCGAATGGGAGACATGTCATTTCGTACGTTTCCCCTTCGTGTACTAGAGAAAAGAATCTGCAATGCGTTGGTACTATCGGTACATGATAGTAGGCTTGCGAGATGTCTATTTTTATCATATATAATCTTTTGGGTTGAGAATGGAAGGTATTCGACAATGGTTTAAGAGTTTGAATTGGGGGGCATGAACATACTGATTCAGCCTTTTCAGGTTGAAAATTGGTCTGTTTGTTCCATCGGTCTTTTCTCTCAGAAACATTGTCGAGAAAAATCCCGTTCGATGTTCGCTCTTGCGAATAGCGCCGTTGCTTATCATCTTCTGTATTTCGATTTTCATTTCTTTTGAAGAACGAACCTCGAAAGATTTCTGTCGGCTTGATAAGCTTAGCAAAGGCGGCTTTTTTCGAAAAGGAATTCTGTAGCCTGACAATATTTTTAGGACTGTTGATGGAGCTCCTATTTCGGCCCATTTTCCTCGATGGAACAACAACTGACCCGCCTTGAAGTCATGCCCTCTTGAGGCCCTTCCATTTACTTTGTCCTCCAGCATTTCTACTATTTTGGTCGTTGAAAGATTGACTTCTCTTACTGGTGTTGACATTGGACGTGGGATTAAAGAATCTGGCAACCTGTTTCGCCGGCCCTTTTTTAAATTGTCCACTTCTTCTATTGAAACCAACTTTCTGCAAAGACTTATTTTCAACTCTTGTCGATCGATGGTATGTTGTCCTTTTGAACGGAAAAAACTTGTGTATCCCGCCTTGGTCTTTAACGGTCTGAGACAGCTCTGGGTCTTTGAATAAATGGGTGTCTGAAGGCGGTAAGCTGTGAATTATGTCGTGTATCGTTCTATTATTTTTGACTTTATATACGTCTCTCCTTTGCTGAATAATTTCCGCTCTACGTCCACAGACATATTGAAGAAGATCATCCCAACTTTTACGAAATTTGGAATTACTGGCTAGAAATTCCTTCCCGACTGTGTGCTTTAGCTCCCGAGGCATTTTATCGCATAACTTCTCAAAAATTTTCCTTTGTTGAAGGAGACCATTTGTTATTGCCCCCAAGGTAAGGTCCGATTTCTCTAATATGGCAACAGAAGTCCAATTCGGAGTGATCCCCGCAAACTGGTTATTCACCTTTAAGGACGAAAACACTGGTGTTGCCTGAAACTGTTTCTGTACGTCTGTGAAACGAATATTTTTCCAGCCGTCGGTTCCGAGCCTTTGACAATCTACTGCTTGCTCTGCTAGAATCGGGTCCGCCTTTGAGAATTTTGTCTCTGATTCTGTCGTATGAGGCTTAAAGTCAAACAATGATGGCTCTTCGTTTGGAGGCATAGACGTGCCATTAGAAGCTTTGGCTGACCGAAGCTCTTTTAAACGCTGTTCAGTTCGAGCTATCTCAGCGGTGATTGCCGCATCTGAATCAACCTCTTCCTCTTGGGCGTCATCATAACAGTAGTTGGCTTCTTCTGAACCAGGCGAACGCTAAGGTCTGATTTCAATCTCTTCAGTACTATCCGGAATCGACTCGTACGATTCGTCCAAAACAGAAGTTTTCGCATTTGATTGTTTTAGCTCATCAAGCTTTTTATTTTGTTCGGACTGCATTTCTATGAGCTTGTTAAAAAGGTGCATTTGTTGTTGTAGCACTGAAGCCAGAAGATGGTCACTACTTCCTTGGTCCATAGAACTTTGCTTCGGAGAAGGTGAGTCACCCCTGGCCACACGCGGGCGCTTGGAGCCCCTTGGGCCGAGGGTTGTTTCTGGCTCTCCCCCTCTTTTTCTGCTTGGCCAATTCGCCCATTGTTTGCGTCGGCGTAGTCGCCATGATCTGTAATCAACCAAACAACTATTCAGTAATTCTGTTTGTCGCTGAATGAGACGACACGACCCATTCGTCGCTTTGCAAGGCGACATACACTTAATGGCGTTACGTGAGGCGACGAGTTGCCTACCCACATGACGTCGTCGTCTTATAGGGCAATACACTCCGTGCCAGGTAAATAATGCGTCGTCGTCAAGTGAGACGACGCTCGTCGCCTCATGAGGCGGTAGACGACATGTACGGACAAGTACATCATGACGGTGCCTAAACAGGCAACTGCGTCCCGTCGCTAGGCTTAGGCGCCGAGCTAGTTGTCGTCTATCGGGCTTACAAGAAGACTCTTACCAAAGATTTAAATTTCTTGTTTCAACTTGTGTCTGCGTATACGTGTTGCACGGCTGAGTTACAAAAGCACTGAGAAAGTGACAGCCGGTGGTGGCACACCGGGCGAGAGTTAGTACCTTTAACGCCGATAGAGGGCGCTATCTGTCAAGGAAAAGGGTTATACAGGGCTGAGTTACAAGGGTGTTATCTCACCTGTGGTTCAAGCGTAGGCACGAACACCTAAATGCTATTTAAGTTTATTTTGTTGTCTCGTAACAAACGATTTATCTTGAGGTTGTAAGTGACCTCTCAACAGAAGCCTTCATCTTATTCTTACGCAGATTCGTTTCGCGACGGGGCAAGCCCTATGAAATCTATTCAAATCTATTGCAATAGTGGCACAATTTTTTTGGGTGGGAATAATTTACTACAATAATTTAAAACGCGTAGCTGGCAATGCTTCATTGACGTTCGAGGAACTGGCAACACTGTTCACACAATAGAGGCTGATTCACGTCCCCTTGCTCCCCTTTCGCTCGATCCAACCGACCTTTCTCGTTAAAAAAAAAAAAATTCTTTGTGGAGGTTTCTCTTCAAAGGGCGATCTGGCAACACTGGTTGGACATTTTAAATGGTTATAACGTTCAGAAACTTTTATCTTACGTAGAATTACCTATACTTATGTCGAAATAGAATTAAATCTTTAAATTACTTTCTCATCCGAAAAGGTTCTTAATCTAAATTTATAAATTTTAAATTCGTTAATTCTAGATTAGTTTCATAATATGTAATTGGCTGAAATTAGGACTTAAGTTTCGCAGGTGGTCCTGTAAAAATAATGATATAAAAAAAAAATTATTGAGAATTTGACTTTGACATTTTCCAATATTTTCCATCAAGGTCGTATACCTATCGTTAAAAAGGTATTTGACTAAATACTTTAATTAGATCAAGAATGTCTCTCAAGTAAACCGAAGAATCCCTGTTCAAATATACCTAGCACGTAAAGAATATTATGATAAACAATGGATCCTTTGAAGATGATACATACCAGCATTTTCCAGCTGTTGTCGATATTCTTTGTGATTATTTACCTTTTGGGGATCCTGAACACATATTTCAGCGACAAAAATGATTACTGTGAGATGACTTACATGTTTGAATATCCCCAATTCGTTGTAAGTAATTTTTATAGTATTTTTCATTTATTTAAGAACGATTTATTACATTTTTCATCGCAAAACTGTTGACAATTTTATTTTTAGCGTATTACGCTTCAAGACTCTACGTATCCCGAGTATGGACTCTATGCTTACGCTGAAGGGCGGATGACAGAGAAAGTCAGAAAAATGAGGTAATAATTATTTGCTTGGCTTCTATAATGTATGAGGGTACACATACTAATACATGCCACCCGAAGTGCGTGTAAATAATAATGATAATAGCTTCCACACAACACAAAACCTTGTCCTGGTCCTAAATTATATAAGGTACCCTGCGCTTTGGTTACCAGGCAAGGACGTCATAAACTTTCAAATACAAGCCAGATACACTAGCTAGACTAACAAAGCAGTCATGGAAAATGTGTAGTTTAATAATATTTTATTGTTAAGAGAAATATATCATCATCATCATCAGCCCCTTGACGTCCACTGCAGGACACAGGCTTCCCTCATAGTTTTCATAATCATGAGGGGTCTTGCCATGATTGCCAAGCTTGGCAGGCAGGTTGGCGATCGCAGTATGGGGTTGGAATCTCAGGAAGACACTGCTGCCCGTCTCCTGGTAATGTATTTCCTTAGTCGACTTCTACGACATCCACTGGAGGAAATGGAGTAACGCTGTTCTTAATCCGGCGCCACACGGATAGTAGATAAATATATTGTCAGTCTATTTCATTATTGGAACATTTCAAAATATGCTGTTTTGAGTAATAGATGTTAAAAAATCTGTAAAATTTAAAAATTCATAGGAAAAAAATTGTTTCTTTACGGGTCGAAGTCATTTTATAATACTTATAATTAACGTTTCACGTTAATACTGTAAGTGAAAGCAAAAAGTCTTAAATCCTTGATTCTTGATAATTATGCATCCTGAACTCAAAACACTCCTGATTTTGGAGATGTTCTGGTAATGATTGCAACCAACAATGTATAATTTATCATTTTGCAAATCAAATAATTGGTGACCATATTTTACTGACCGAGTGCTGTTGCTCATTTATTTATTCTGCTGACCAAAATGATTGTTGGCTGATCAATTAGTGTTTTTAATTGATTTTTATTGCTGGTTGAATATTTATTTTTCTGATTTTTTATTACTTTTCACTAGATATTTTATTGCTAGATTTATTTTCATCATAGTTAGATTATTGCAGTGGCAACATGTAGCGAAGTAGTTCAGCATTTAAGATAAGATAAGGTAAGATAATGTTTAGATAAGAAAACACATTTAACAGGTCTTATCTCAATTGTTTTGCAATTACTGCTGTTAAATGTATTCTCCTTACTATGTATATGAGCATTGTGAGTACTTAAAAATACCACATAATTTAAAGTTAAGGTGCTTAACATACAGTTTTTACTAAGGTACTCCTTCGGGAAGTATGGGTGTTACTGCCGATTTCAGAATTGATAAATTGTGTAAAAATATTATTAAATGTCTGTCTTGTTCTTAAAGTATTTACTAAGTGAAACTCTTAATTCAAAAACTGGCAGTAAGTGTTTTTCCTTCTAAGTATTATTTTGTTTTAGGTTTGATGGTATACCAGTGTTATACTTGCCTGGCAACTCTGGTAGCCATATGCAGAGTCGCTCATTGGCTTCTGTGGCTCTCAGGAAGGCAATATCGGACTCCTATGACTATCACTTTGACTTCTTTGCAGGTAATGTAATATGAGATTGAATAAACTGTTGCTTGCAATAAACAAAATACACCGAAAATATTTTGCTCTCATTGGATAGAGGCAAAACATTTAACAATATTTGAGTTATGTCATAAAAATACGTTTGTAAGGGGGATTAAAGGGGGTAGGGAATGGTCAATTTTCTTCTTTTTTCATGAATAAAATCAAAACTATTTATTTTACAAAAATATATTTGAGATCCTCATAACAACCCCTTTCATTTGATATGACACAGTAAGGTTTACAATTCTTTTTTTAATTTCTTTATTTGATCCCAAAAATGGCCCTTATATATATATAATTTTTGCACATCTGTGTTTGGATCATAGGATTATACCATCCTACCAAATTTCAACTGATTAGGTCCAGTAGATTGGGAGCAAATTGGCTGTGACAGGCTGACGGACGGACAGACAGTGATTCTATACGGGTTCCGTTTTTTTTGTATAGTGAACGGAACCCTATTATGCTAGAATCTATATTTGTTTAGGTATTAGGGGTTAAAGTATGAAATTGCCGTTTTATTGCAATAGGTTCTTTGAATTGACATAGAATCTTCATGGTTTGAGGTTTTCGAATGAAACTTTTTTCAAATAGTTTCTATGATGTTCTTTTTTTAAAAAATGTGAAACATTTGAATATCGACTTTCAATTGTTTTTGTTATTCAATTTAGACAAGAAAGATGGATACTGCGAAAATTCGAGTGATTTTTGAATACGAGTTCTGACGCAATTATAGTGTAATATGCCCTTGAATCTTTACACTTTACAAAATTCAATGTGAAATTACATAAAATTCAAGTAAAATGTAAATATTTAGATTTTTAAAGATATATCAATAAAAAGACGTATCAAGATTGTTTACATTTAGTTAAATACCTAAACAAATGAACTATAAGGAAGAAATAAATATAATATTTTTAATTATCGCATTTATCATCTTATAGTATTAAATACAATGTCTATAAATACTGTATCCCTTTCCTTACTTTACTGTGTAATACATTGTCAAAATGAATAAAGAAGAAATCATGAGCTAGACGGTTTTGGAGGAAAATCTCTGCTCTTCATATTCTTGAAGATGATTATGTTTAAAATGTAGCTACTTCTTTTTGTAGGTGGTATCTCTTCGTTTTCAGGGTTTTGTTGTCAACAAGGAACCCTTATAGGTTCGCCATGTCCGTCTGTCTGTCTATCCGTCCGTCCGTCCGTCTGTCCGTCCGTCCGTCAGTCCGTCCGTCCGTCCGTCAGTCCGTCCACCTGTCCGTCCACGTCTTAGCACAGACACAATAAATACTAGAGAGCTGAAATTTGGTATAGACATATTTATTATTACACCGACGAAAGGGTAGGATAAAATATAGAAAAAAATTTTTTTTTGTGTAACCTAACCTAACCTACACCTAAATTAGGCATGCAATTTTTTTCTTCCAAACACCATAATTTGGGGTATCGTTGGATTGGTCGTTTAAAAATACTGTACGTGTACAAGGCTATTTTCGAATTTAGGGTTCCGTTTGCTAAGCTTTAAAGTGCAGTTTTTGGCAGAGTACGGTGTTGTCAGTTGAAATTTCTACAGATGATGTATTTCTGTTGCAGTCATAACGACAAATACTAAAAACAGAATAAAATAAATATTTAACGGGGGCTCCCATGCAACAAACGTGATTTTTTTGCCGTCTTCTGCTCAATATTAATAACGGCAACAGGTAGACGCTACAAATAATGGTACGGAACCCTTCGTGCGCGAGTCCGCCTCACGCTTGGCTGTTTTTGTCATAACTTGAATCTTCTTAATTTCAGCAAGATTTTTGATTAGAGCTATCTAAAGTTAAAACTGTTTGTTGCTTCAGTAAGTTACAATGAGGACCTATCTGGAGTATACGGCGGTGTCCTGCACCGTGAAACATACTTTGCAGCCATCTGTATCAACCAAATCCTGGAATTATACAAGCACAATACATACACAAAATCTGTGCCAACGCAAGTCATATTGATTGGACATTCAATGGTGAGAGGCAGATACCATGCTAACAGGCAAATTATTCTTTAAGTCATTCGGAAGTAGATACCTATAACAAAATAAACAGGCCCTAAACTTAAAATCCGGAAGATGTGTTAGATTAGCTTGACAATGGTGTACCCTCAGAAGGTGTACCATTACCAAGGCTACCCCTCCCTTCTTTTCAGAATCACAAGTATTTTTTCGTAATCTGTAGAATTCTAAATCGCCCGATTGGACTACCATAATTGTTTTTAATTGTTCTTTTCAAGGTAATAACCTAACAGGAAGTAAATAATAGTTATCAGGTATTTTTAGGACCCTTTTTAGAGCTGTTTTACACGTCAACTGATATTGCTATGCTAGATACCCGTCATACAAAATTAAACTATGCTTTATTTGTACTGTGACTATGTGCTCGCATGAAAAAATACACGTGATTGTCATAGTGTGCGCTCACCCCATCGTGATTAAGCCTCATATTTTTCTCACGCTGACGCTTCACTTGTCAGAAAACCCGGCAATGAATGCATCGTTAAAATTTGCCAAATACGCAAATACGTGTGGCCAACTGGGGCGGTGGCATTATCCTCCCCCTGTTCGAACGTCACGGGATAAAAGGACGACCCCCGATGTAACTAGTTCATATTTTACCTAATATTATTGATACTTGAAATTGAAATTGAAAAACTGTTTGATTATCACAAAAAAGTACAAAGATAACATAACACAAATTGAGTTTACATTATTTAGTCATTATGAAGACCGGGCCTGGCGTACCCTAGTTTAAGAGCCCGGGCACCATGAATTGTAAATTTCATATAACTTACAGGGCGGTGTGATAGCAAAACGTCTACTAGCTTACCCTCGTACTTTGAATGTGACAAACATAGCTATAGCTTTAGCTGCACCACTCGAGGCCCCTGTAGCTAATACCGACAGGGAAATGAACACCTACTACAGACTCATTGACACGGAATGGGAGGAGAATATGCACTATAATTCGATACTGAGGAGTAGGAAGATGCTATTGAGCTTCGGGAACGGCGCGAGAGACACTCTGATGCCTTCCGGCCTCACATATTCTGATGATAGTGATGTCAACGCTTTGGTAAGTTTATTTTATTATTCAACTATACTACAATAGCGTTAACTTTATTGTTTCTCTCGCTGTCTACTACGAGAGATCTACGATATCCAATTGATGGCGAACCGACTATAAGTTGATGGAAATAAGAAACGTATTAAAAACCGTCTATATTTTTCCGGCAATCCAGTCCATCCAAAGGTTCGCCCTGGAAGAGATCGCCGTAAGCGATAAGTTCGCCAATTGCATACCACTACTTAGATTTAAGAAACCATGTAATTCTTTCTTCTGGTTGGGCAATAAAGAGTTCTCTTTAAATCTACATATTGCCAGAATCTTCTTAAAACCTGGTAATCAAGCCGTTAGTTTTTAAAACCCTCATTATTTTTTTAGATCACTGCAGTGCCAGGGGTATGGGTGTCTCCGGACCATGTCAGCGTTGTATGGTGCAAACAGTTTGTGCTAGCCATCAACCGGTTTCTGTTCTCGATAGTGGATCCACAGACGAAGCAAGTGGTTGAAGACAAGACGTTCTTGATGGACAAAGCTAGACATTTCTTTCAGGTGAGTTGCAGTTGCAGTGGTCATTATTGAACTACTTTTATGTTCGGCACCTTATTAATATGCCTACAAAGATCAAAATCATCCTAGAATCAAAACGATTGATCACTTGTCTACTTTTTGGGCCGACACTAACAGTTAATAAAAACCCTTCCTTAAAACCCTCCTCAGATACAGATTAAATAGTCCATGGTAAAGAGAAATCATCATCATCAGCCATTTGACGCCCACTGCAAGACATAAGGCCTCCTTCGTGGTTTTCATAACCATGAAGGGTTTTTCCATAATCGCCACGCTTGGCAGGCGGGTTGGCGATCGCAGTATGCGGTTGGAATCTCAGGAAGACGCTGCTGCCCGGCTCCTGGTAATTGATTTCCTTTCCTTTCTACGACGTCCACGCAAGGAAATGGAATGACGCTATTCTTAATCCGGCGCCACACGGAGAGAAATACGTATCCACATATTATTTAAACTGCCTCTGAGGATGGTTTTAGAAGAATGTTGTTCTTATAAATAAGAGTTATAACATAAATGGTTCGTCTCTACAAGAGGTAAATGAAATACGTGATCTAGGAGTAACGTTAGATAGCAGACTAACATACAAGACACACATTGACAACATAGTCACAAAAGCAGCCAATATGATAGGTTTTATAAAAAGAAACACGAAGCAATTCAGAAACATTAATGCAAAACTAGTCCTGTATGAATCGCTTGTCCGTAGCGTACTGGAATTTGCAAGCATAATTTGGAGTCCCACATACGCTGTGCATTCTAAAAGGGTAGAATCTATTCAGCGCTCTTTCACGAGACACCTAGCATGGGTTAGCCCTGACATTTCACGTCGAGCAAGCTATGAGAAAAGACTAAGATTCTTCAAATTAGAAAGTCTAGATAAGCGACGTCAAATTGCCGGTCTGTTGTTTCTCCACAGCCTTGTAAACGGTACGAGCGATAACAATGAACTGTTGGGTAAAATGTAAAATGGAGCTAGTGGTTCCGCGCCGTCCGCCTAGGCATCCCATCAAGATAACTTTTAATTTACCACAGAGTCGTACGAACTTAGGGAAACACCAAACATTTCACGTGTAATAAAAGAATACAATCAACTAAACATAGACATTTTTAATACAAATAAACACGCATTTAGAAAAGCTATTTCGAAAGAATTTTCATGATTGAGAGAGTTTATTATATTATTAGTTTGTAGATTAACATTACACTAAATGTAACAAAAAAAATAAAAAAACATAAATTTACTTTCACATCCACTTGTTTGGCGAGTGTTGTGGACGCATGTTATTAGTATAAGTACCAGAATGTAAAACTAAAACTAAGTCTTTAAGAATGCTATGTACTTTATACAGTTTGTGTCCCTTACAAATAAAAATAATGAAAAAAAATACTTAAAAACCTATTTAGACGCTAAAAATTCCACCCATGCCGGGACTTGAACCCGTGACCTCTTGCTAACCGTGCCAGCGCTCTCCCAACTGAGCTAATGGGCTAGTGCACGGCGAAATTTAGTCTCAATGGGTGGAATTTTTAGCCTCTAAATAGGTTTTTGAAATTGTCCTCAGCACGAGTTAGTGCAACAAAAAGAATATTAAGACCGTACTTATTTTAAAGTTGCCCTTATTTCAAATGATAAAACTAGGAGCTGAATACTTAATGGTATCTGTGGTCGCAGGCTAACAGATCGATGACTTTGGATCCGAACATAAGCCGCCCTCACGCCACCATGATACCAGACGCCTTCTGGTATGAGGATAACCGCAGAGTCTACCAGATTTCACGGCCTGAGATAAGCAAGTAAGTTCTCTCATTGTGATCGGGTTGTATCGCTATCACATTCTGCCTTATCGCCACAGAACGCGCGACTCTCGCTTTTACGCTTACTATCAATCCAGGCCAAGTTCACACGTGGAAGTTAATTTAGAGGTACTCAGTACAATTTATTTAGAAACGTGTAGTTTGACTTGATACAAGGTTGTATTATGAATACATACATCCGAATGCTTGATTGAGTCTGATTATGATAAGCTCAACGAGGTGATCCGACAGAGAACCAAAGTCACCGACATAGCCCACCGAATTAGTATGCTGAAGTGTCCGAAGAACTGATAACCGGTGGGGTAGACGAGTTCTTGAGTGGAGACCGCGGATCGGTAAACGTAGTGTAGGACGTCCTCAGGCTCGGTGGAGCGATGATCTTCGCAGGGCGGCTGGCAAGAGCTGGATGAGAGTAGCCGAGGCGTGCAATAGGAGAGGCCTATGTCCAGCAGTGGACAAGTGTAGGCTGATGATGATGATAAGCTCAAGAACCTCTTGTGTCTCAGTCACTGTTGTAAAATAATAGGGGTTAAAGTATGAAATTGCCGTTTTATTGCAATAGGTTCTTTGAATTGACATAGAATCTTCATGGTTTGAGGTTTTCGAATGAAACTTTTTTCAAATGGTTTCTATGATGTTCTTTTTTTTTAAAATGTGAAACATTTGTATATCGACTTTCAATTGTTTTTGTTATTCAATTTAGACAAGAAAGATGGATACTGCGAAAATTCGAGTGATTTTTGAATACGAGTTCCGACGCGGAACTAACGCGGCAGAAACAGCCCGCAATATCAATGCTGCGTTTGGAGAGGGGTCTACTAATGAACGCACCGTGCGATTTTGGTTTAAACGCTTTCGTGATGGAAATTTCGACTTAAAGAACGAGCCACGAGGAAGACCGCCCACACAGGTGAATAACGATGAATTAAGAGAGATAGTGGAAGCCGACTCTAGTCAAACTACCCAGGAATTAGCGGCATGGTTTAACGTTACCTTACCCACAATATTGACTCACTTGCGTCAAATCAATAAAATAAAAAAATACGAAAAATGGGTGCCTCATAATCACTCGAATTTTCGCAGTATCCATCTTTCTTGTCTAAATTGAAAAACAAAAACAATTGAAAGTCGATATTCAAATGTTTCACATTTTTTAAAAAAAGAACATCATAGAAACCATTTGAAAAAAGTTTCATTCGAAAACCTCAAACCATGAAGATTCTATGTCAATTCAAAGAACCTATTGCAATAAAACGGCAATTTCATACTTTAACCCCTAATAGAAACCTAAAATTCCATTTTCAAATAATCAATGATTATTATTATGGTTTTCTTAGTTAGAAACCTAGAATACGGCATATTATCCCAAAAAGGTAGGCAGAGACCAGAGTTTGCCACTGCCCTCGATCCTGACAAAGCTCTTTCCCTTCATCAACTCATTATTCAATTGTACGAAACCTTTATTGAATAAAAATATTCGAATTTTAAAAACACTTTCCACGCTAGCGGATAAAGTGCGATTTTCCACGCAGATTTCGAATGATAAACAGAGCTTTTACGAGCTAGTGAGGTGAAAAACATATTTAATCATCACAACACCACAGTACACATACAATGCCGAGACAATGAGAATAGTGTGGATTTGATATTGATATCTTTTTCTAACTTAGCGGTGTCCTGATGCATTTAAGGGTCAACAATAGTTTATCCCTAACCATATTTTTTTTTACGTTCTAATTGATTTTTCAGGGGCTTGTTTATATTTTATTTCACTTTTTTTTTGTCTTTAAGGCTGGGTTCTCCGAGCGCATGGATTTGTATGGGACTGCGCGAGCGTATAGTTAGGAGAAAAGTCATTTTTGAAATTACAGAAGAATAAATCCTATTGATAGGATTTTGACGATCTCTTTCACTAACACATTCAGTGATAGTAATTTTGGTATATTTTTTATTATCCAAAACTCAGTATAGCTCGAATCTAGATATGGTTTATCTAGTGATAATTTAGACTCATGTTCGCGATTTTTTTTGATCCTGTAAAGTTTAAAAAATCATAAAAATAATGAACGGTGGCCCTGGACATCGAAAAGTAATATATATTTTTTCAAATTTTAAATACCTACTAACCATTAAAGAGTAAAATGTATTTTAAAACATCAATTAGGGTTAATGTCGGAAAGCATAGCCTTAATTGTAAGTTATAACAAATAAATCAGTGTAGCACCTGCGACGGAGTATTATTTGTATCGTCAAGGTCATTTTCTTGTATCTTAATATTAAAAATAAATCGCGTTTCATCTGCAAATAATACTATCTCTGATAAATTCAGTGCCGGCAGGTTTTAGGAAGGAACGACAACCGATTACGGCGCCTCCCTTACTGGCCCCAAATGAGTTTAATACACGGTGTTGATTTGTGAATTTTAAACCGATTGGGGGTGATCAAGGATGTTTTTCTTGGGGGTGCATCGTACTGAACAATTTTTTTCAAGTTTCGAATTGAGTTAATCTATATATATATATAAATAAAAATGAATTGCTGTTCGTTAGTCTCACTAAAACTCGAGAACGGCTGAACGGATTTATCTTATCTTAGTCTTGAAATGTTCGTGGAGGTCTAGGGAAGGTTTAAAAGGCGAGAAAAAATCGAATAATTTCCGGGAAAACCCTAAAAACAGCCCTTTTCTATTTCCCATACAAACGTTTTCTGTGGCGTTACGAAGTTCGCCGGGACAGCTAGTTTGCTAATAAATAACGATATTGAATACAAAATTTCAGATACCAGAGAAAAATCGTGACACAATGTGACGTTATTTCGTGACAAACTTACATCTTGTAATAGATATTAAGCAGAATAATTGTTATCAGTACTTAGTCGTAGTTCCGCGTGTAATACGCAAGTTGACTTATTGTTTACTTCTATAATTTTACTGATTTTCTTCACTAGCTGGCTTGAATCCAAAGTTTTCAAGACAAAATGAGTAATCCGTCATCATTGCGTCATCAATCATCATATTAGTTTTAGCGGATTGCGCACAATATTATTTGTAAATCGGATAGGCAAGTGGCTGGATGATGGCGAGAGGATAATAAAATGTATAAGTAGCTACAGACAGAATTTAACATAACGTAAACTCACGCCTGTGTTCAGGAGGGGTAGACAGAGACCAGAGTCTGCCATTTGCCACGATCCAGCCAGACAGACTCATTCGCTTCATCAACATGCACGGGTTCATCCCGCTTCTAAGACAGAATTTGTTTCATCAAATCATGACGATACGCTTGGCGCTTCTTCTCACTCTCTCCAAGTGTGTTGATACTGAGATAATCATATCGATGTATCATTTCGATATCAGTATCGATGAATCGAATTCGGCGGAATATCGACATACTAAGCGTGACAATTATGCATATAAGCTGTTTATTATAGCCTTATCATCAATGATGACATAACGATATCAAATAATGTATTTTTTGATTTCTGATTGATTGATATCAAAATTATATAATAATATTAACTTCCACGAAACACAATCACTATCATGGTTCCAAACCAGGATAGGATATCCTGGTTTGAATATGCTAACTATGATATGCTAACTAGGCAATGAAAGCACAAACATTGAAATACACCCAGAATGAGGCCATTTGCACAAATCAAGTAAGGCGGCCTCTAGTGGGTACCGAACACACGAACTCTGTTTTGGTAGTCAAACGTGTTAACCGCTAGACCAACAAGGCAGGATATATAAGTGATAGATAGATAGATAAAAACATTTACTTACTAATGATTTGTTCGTTTACCGTAAGTTCCACATCAACTACCTAGGAACGTTTCATATTGGATTAGAACAGCCATTTGCACTGATTGCGCTCAAACCCCCACAGCAGGATAAGACCCTGTCGGAAAAAATATCGAATAGATGGATGAACCCCGAGGCGCCAAACAAGATTTGATGATAATTCTTCAGATTTTTCTTCTTTTTTTCTGCATTAAAGTGTTCTCTAGCTCTCTATCTATCTATCTATTCGGTGACTGATCCCAACTCAAAGAGGTTTTAATCTACCCCTAAGATTGTCTGAAGACTGCGGACTCAAATAAATAGATGCCGAACTTTGCAGTTCGCAGAGTAGCTTCGCCCACTTGATACACTGGTGGGAATTCGCTACGGACCCCTCTTGCAACTTCGAAGACATGCAAACTTTGCCCCACATTACTATGAACTTGCCCGCTTCGGTCCCTAAATGGAGGCATTCGGAAATTTTACGAAGCAGACGAGGAAGTAAATGAGCGGATTGATAGCCTCCTTTTGGTATTTTGACTCGCTGTTTACCATCTTCTTTAGCATTTGTTTGTTCACTGTGTGACGTATGCCTCTTCATAAGTCCTCCGAAGCGGTCGGACTGTGGCAGTTATACTCCAGGGCCTAATTATGCGCAGCAAGTCCTTTCGGAATCCTGACGTTTGCGAGAGCAAATAGTATAGAATTTGCTAGTCAGAAGATTGGACCCTGTAGTAGCCCTGGAGTCTTCAGACCATATGATTCAGGCGGCCTGCCTACACTTCGTGCTTCTGAGCGCTGTCTCCATGACAGAACTTACGGCTCGACCTTCCATCCTCCCGGCGACATACGTGTCCTGTCCACTGCCATTTCAGTTGCGCTACCAGCGTTTCGATATCGGTAACTTTGGTGCGTTGGAGATAGGGTTGCCAACTTTTTTCTAACAAATATAGTACAAATTTTCGAAGCTATTACCTCTAAAAATATAGTAGATGGCAAAATAATGGTGAAAAAATAGTAAAAAATAGCGGCAGCCGTCCCGCGCGATTCAGACTTGAAAAGCGAGCTTTAGAAAAAGATTAAGCGTGGGTTCCGCTTTACGTAAAATATAGTAGTTTCGCCTACTATATATTTAAAAAAATATATAGTATTTGAGCCCCTAATACAGTAGGATATTATATTATATAGTAGGGTTGGCAACCCTAGTTGGAGAGTGGTTTCGTTCCTTACTCTGTCGCGGAGTGATATTCCGCGAGCATCGACCTTTCTATTGGTCTTTAGGTGACTTTGAGCCTGTTCAAGTGTTCACGGTCTCTACAGTGAGCGTCCATGCATTTTCTTGGAGCTGTATACCTTACGCAAAATAAATTAGAACAGCATTCTATGCCTCAGTTTCTTTATATGATATCTAATCTGAGTCCCAAGATCTGACGGCCTCGTTGGTCTAGGGGCCGTCATATTTTGATTATTGTACTAATGACCTTTGAGCGGGTGTTTACGTGCATGTTTGCGGTGTTCTTTTCTGTTTACCACAAGGAAAACCGATTCGACGTGTGGGTGTTATTATTATTCTATTGTAAAGAGCGTACCATTCCCAATTAACCTCTCTAACGGCAGACCTCAAAGCCTATTTTTAGGGTTCCGTAGTCACCAAGAAACCCCTTATAGTTTCGCCATGTCTGTCTGGCTGTCTATTTAAATTTTTTTTCTCGCCTGTAGCAAGGTGTGGGGTATCGTTGGATTGGCCGTTTAAAAATATTTTGGGTATAGGAAGACTATTTTTTTATTTTAGGGTTCCGTTTGCGAAATGTTAAGCTTCAAAGCGAAATTTTTGTCACAGTGGGGCGTCCCCCTCTCCCGGCTAAACGGTTGATTGTAGAAAAGTGAAAAATTTCAGGGCAGTAGCGTATATAACGAACTTAAAAGGAAAACTATCACGGCTAAGTTGGCTTTACAAGTTAACGAGTAATAGGCGACGAACTTATGAAAGGAAAACTTCGTACAAAATCCATGGAAAATTACTTTGATGAAGTTGTTAGTTCTGTAAGCAAATAACAAACCCCTCTTTTTACGGAACCCTACATTGCGCGAGGTCCGACACGCACTTGGCCGGTTTTCTCTATAACTGAGAGTGTAATTGAACTTTCCAGGATGACATACCTGATGATAAGGCTCGTGAACTTCCCGCAAAACCGCTTCGTCGCAATAGAATCGGTGAACGTCGACGATAAGGATTGGATCTTCGGTTGCAGCGCCCAGCATACGTATGGCATGCATCGATACTGGTAAGCAATGAGCGTTTTCCACCGAACGGCACTGGCTCAACCCGGCAACCTGCCCTGCAACCGGCCGGCAGCCGGGAAATAAAAAAAAAATAGGAAAATGTATAGCTCGATTTTTCACTGAGCAGCGACGGTGCCGGGGTCAGTGCAAGATAGTAGAAAAATAGGCAAATTTTAGTTATTTAATACATAGACTATCGAAGCAACTACACCAGGGTGAGATATTTAAGGTTCTAGACACCATCATCGCGCAATGTACCGCGCATGCCGTGTACAGATTAGACTCTGAAGAATGTTTGTCCAAAGATTCGCAACAGAAACCCTCTGGGTTGGCTGTTCCAAAAACATATTTTTTCAAAGGCGAGATTTTGCCACTATTGGTTACTGAAACCAACTAGTAATCAATAGCGGAAATATCTCTATGTTGAAGCAAAATGTCCCTTACTGTGTTTATTTTTGGGACAGCCGAGGTGTGTCCTGCGCATCCGTGTATCCTGGACCGGCAAGTGGTGATGTGTGTTGTGTGACACCGTGCCTCACAGCGTCCATAAGACAGTGCTAAAAACACGCGATGTGTCCTGTGTTTAATGCACCTGCGAGTCGTGTCCAGACAGCACTGACATTCAGCCGCGTTGAACCCGTCAGGAGGATTGTTGTGGCGTAGAGTAACTTCAAAGTACCGTTTTTCTCTTCACAGTAAACAAGCCACGTCGCTCACGGAGCTGAGCCGGTGGTCGGGCGCAGCCAAGGATTTTGGCCGGCGGAAGTTGGCAACGGTACACCTGCATGACGTCATGGCGCGGGAACCGGGCTGGACGCATGTCATCGTCAAGGTCTCGCCCACTCGGAAGCCCGTAAGTCTCAGTTCACGGTGCCTACTCATCTGGCTTGGGTAGTCCGGAGTAGACAGTAGAAAAGAAGATGGCAGATGAGAAACTAGCGACAATCTTACATTGGACTGACTTTGCTTTTATATCATAGAAGACATAAATAACAGAAAAAACTTTTTCGGCGTTATACAGGTCTCAAAAAGTACAAAAAAAAAATAATGCATTTAGTTTTTTAATGCTTAAAAAAATTGCATGCAGTTTTTTCATTGAATTCTGAACGTTTTCTACTGAGGGTAAAGACACAAAAACATAATTTAATAATGAAATTGATAAACTCTTCGTACGTTATAGGGCGTCATAGTTTGAGCCCGATTTGTGTGGCGCGTTTTTGTACCACGTGACTAGGATACTTTCTAGTGACAGCTCATATTAATGAAGATTATTAGTTGGTATCAGGGAATGGTACACGTTTTATTAGATTCTAATCGGTGCATGGGGCATGGCAAAATCGCCAATATATAATGGTAGGTGTGTTGCATTATAGTCGTGCGATAAAATGTTATATCAGAACAACGCGATAAGAATGTACGCAGTCCACCATTATCTTGCGTTTTCACAGCGCATTATCTTGATTGTTCTGACGATGACGTTCTACTTCCGTCTGGCCTACAATCAAATATTAATTTTACATCTAAAGAAAGAATGAAAGAAAGGAAGTAGGAAGGTCATTGCGTTTACGATATTTTCTCATTCATAAAAGCAAACAACATCAGAAGGTTGTTAATCTCACGTTGCGTTTATTAGGTGAGTTTAGTAAATTTACATTCTTGAATCAAGCAGTCTACTTCTGGACTTCACACTTCCTTCTGTCCTCGGCATCCCTCATCCAACCGCTGCCAGCATTCTGCCTCAGATCAGTGCAAAGGTTCTCAAGTAGAGACCACGAACTGCCAAACTCAGCGTAAGACGCCTACCAGCTCGCTGAACCGACGATCTCTGGCCACGTAAACGGGCGATAATTGTAGAAATCTCAGATAAAACTCTAACTAACTACGCATCATTTCTCTCCCCAGATCATTCTAAATGTCGACGTGAATGACCTGGCGTCCCGTCAGATCACAGTGAACCTACCTTCCGGCCTCTCCTTTGGGAAAACTGTGGTGTTACCACTGTCAGAGCCAGGCAGCTTGTACTATGAGATCATACTGCCCGGATTTGACAAGATAAACCAGGCATACTTGCTGTACGTGGAACCGACGGCTGTATGTCAGGCCAAAGAGTATCATATCACGGCCGAGGTGCACGTCCCTTGGGCCCCGAATCACGAGTATTTTCATTACTTCACGTGAGTATTTTCAAGCGTCTAATTGGCATCCTACTCAGTTACTGATCTGCGTTCGGTATGCGTGTGGCTATACCCAGGCGCGGATCCAGCCCTTAGAAAAGGTTGTGGTCACAGCCACCCAGAAATCATCCAAGTGCGAGACGGAGTATGAACTCACTCATGATCGAGCTCTCACATCTCTCTATGAATATGTATGAATGCACTATTATTATTAATACGTTTATTGCACATAAGTAAAAAATACAACATAATGGCAATGTGGCGGACTTAATGCTATGCATTCACACAAGAGAGATGTTTACATACTATAATTGACACATTGACCAAGCTTTTGTACAGTGTATAGTTCCACGTGAGAAAAGCCGTGGGGCAAACACTAGTAAGTTAATTAACCTGTAAAATGTTAGTTCGCGCACGAAAGTTACAAAAGTAAATCTGTGTTTACAATCTCACATTTAGGCCGACTTGCTCCACTTTCTTAAGTTGAGCAAGTCATAAAGTGTGCTCTATCTCTATCTATCTATCTATCTATGTGGCTTAAACAGCATTTAACTATAATTCTTCATACAAAAGTCGATTTAAATGGCGACTTAAGTGACATTTAAGAAGTGGTGCAAGTCGGCCTTAGACTCCTTAGAATCTTTAAGTACAGAACCAATTTTTATGAATGTTTGATGAATCACACACACACGCACATTCGTTACTTGCGCCAGCGTTAAAATCTTCCACTCGCGCTACGAAAAACGTGTTCACATTGTTTATTTTTGTACAGAAGAACAAAAATACTGGCGCAAGACAGCATGCGCTGCATCGTTTATAAACGGCGTAAGAAAAAATCTGATTTCCTTAAGCTCATGCACATTTCAGTCATCTAAAACGCTCACCGATGAAACTGCGGCTGTTCAAAAGTAAACCAAGCGGCATGCGGAGCGATGACACTCCCGAGCATGTTAAAGTCACACTGCTGTTGGATCCGCAGTGCTTCTTTACTATCAGGTATTTGTGGCTTTTATGCTTTTTTTATTTTTAAATTACGTACTTTTGTGAATTTGTAGTAGCAA
This sequence comes from Yponomeuta evonymella, assembly GCA_963969515.1. Classification (NCBI taxonomy): domain Eukaryota; kingdom Metazoa; phylum Arthropoda; class Insecta; order Lepidoptera; family Yponomeutidae; genus Yponomeuta; species Yponomeuta evonymella. The sequence continues at coordinate 8,122,972 of OZ018354.1, forward strand.
TACCACTCGCTAACCGTAAAGGAAAACATTGTGAGTAAACCTGAGTGTCTGAGTTGTTCACATACCTCAGCGCTTGAAATTGCCAATCCGCGGTGGGCTCGCATTGTCTCTCTCTCTCTCTCTCTCTCTCTCTCTCTCTCTCTCTCTCTTCTCTCTCTCTCTCTCTCTCTCTCTCTCTCTCTCTCTCTCTCTCTCTCTCTCTCTCTCTCTCTCTCTCTCTCTCTCTCTCTCTCTCTCTCTCTCTCTCTCTCTCTCAGAGAAGGCCTGTGCCCTTCAGTGGGACATATTTAGGCTACATTATATGTTTATTTTACGCACGTAAGACAGGCACTCACTTAGCACCTGTCTCACTTGATGGTGATTACGAGGTCTAAGATATTACAGATCTTTCATGTCACGATGGCAACATTTTAAGGAGATTCGAATCGAGCTTTTATGGTTTCATTGCTGAAATTCTCGTTTCACGAATTTAAAGAAAATCTTTTTTTGGAAAAGGAAGAGGCTCTTTCTGCCAGCCAACAAGTGGACTTGTCATTGTTTAACAAATCCTTGACACGCAGTTGTGGCATTCACTCTGTGATTGGTCAGTGCTTTCTATAGACCGGGCTTAGACCAATCACGGACAGAATGCCACATAGACCCATCACAGTCTGAATGTATAGACCAGGGTATCAACCAATCACAGAATGAATGTCACACTTTACTTTAGTAAAAGTTTTGTTCTGTGGTCTTTGTTCGATTCATGAAATAAGAATATATAATGACCCTAACCTTGAGATTTGCTCCGAAATATTGTAACCTAACCTAACCCAACCTAACAGAGGAAACCTTATGATACAGTTGAGGCCCATTCCCTCAGCACAATGCCAAATCAGCTGCCTTTTAGACACACCCACACATCTGTTCAATTTTTTTGTCTGTTTTGTATAACATTTTCTTTCTGTTGTTGTTCACATATCTGTTTAGTTTGTTCTGTGATGTCTTTTGGTATGAGTAGAATAGAATACCAAAACACAAAATAATTAATAAAGCAATCATAGTAGATATTTACAATTTTGTAAGACTGCGTCTAACCATTTTGGTAATTGGAGAGAGCTCCGCTAACATGTCGGCTACCACCAAGTAGTAACTAACGCTGGTTTTCAGCACTCCTCAGCTCTAAGGTTGACATTTAGAGCAGGCGTCAAGGCAGGTAGGTACACGTTAAATATAAAATAATATAAATTAAGAACTAATATGTATTAGCTGAACATTAGCATTAGCAGTCTTATTTATAAAAGTAGAACCCGCTCTTTAGGGCTTAAAGTGGGTTTTGCTAAAAGAAGCCCTCAAAAATGTTATAATAAATGTCTTTTTGTTCTAGTTATGGTATACAATACAGTAAAGAATTACGTCTTTGGACATTCCAGCGTCTCGCACTCGTGGTACCACCGATTGGCGCAGTTCGCCCGGAACTACACCCCGGTACTCATCCCCTATATGGCGGCCGCTCTGCTGCTAGCTGCCCGTGCCAGTATTGAAAACATTCGGGTGCACGGCAATTGCGTCTCTTTGCACAGCGGACTGAACAGCGAGTATGTGAAGCCTTACTGCGCGCTGCTGGCGAGTCGAATTTTGGCGTGGCTCTTGGCGTGAGTACTTTATTTTTGTTTATTTTCATTTTACAATTTTCCGACGTTTCGGTACTTTTGCAAGTCCCGTGGTCTCGGTAGACTGAGGTGACAGGCGTCTTTTTGAAAGCATTAACTGTTAGTTTACTACCCTCGGCGAAAATTACAAAAAAGATTAACCCCCCAGTATCTCGTACACTAACGCGCTGTTAGTCTACTGTTAACAGCTGTCAATTGACCAAAGTGCATACAAAAAAAAAACCACTGACAGCTGTTAACAGTCGATTAACAGCTTGTTAGTGTACGAGAAACCGGGGGTAAGTCTAGTGCTCGCGGGAACCTTACAAAATACTATACTTTTTATATGTCCGATTAGACTTGATTTTTGTCCTTCATTTCTCAATTCAGTCTTTAATTATCTTTTTCTCCTCCCCTATTTTAGTTCGTTAGTTCCTACCGTAGCATAAACTCACATCTGTATCCCGGAAGGGTACGCAGAGACCAGGGTCTGCCACTTGCCACGTCCTGACAGACCTCTTTCGCTTCATCAACATTCGTTAGTCGTTGCGTGCACGCACGCCGGTTTCGGGTACTTGGTTGCTGTTTTTAACTATCTAGCCCCGAATAGTAATTAGGCCATCGCATTAAATCTACTATCATCATCAGCCATTTGACGCCCACTGCAGGACATAGGCCTTCGTGGTTTTCATAACCATGAGGGGTTTTGCCATAATCGCCACGCTTGGCAGGCGGGTTGGCGATCGCAGAATGTGGTTGGAATCTCAGGAAGATGCTGCTGCCGGTCTCCTGGTAATAAGTTTCCTTAGTCGCCTTCTACGACATCCAGGGAAGGAAATGGAGTGACGCTATTCCTAATCCGGCGCGACACGGTCGCTCTATTTCTGTTTCTCGTTTACTAACAATATGTTGAACAACAGAACTGTTAGCAGCTGTCAGTTGTACAAAAAGGGAAAAACATAACAGTAGATTACATCTGCTGATTACATGAAGAATAAGGTCCGATTATTCAGAAAATAAAAACCGGCCAAGTGCGAGTCGGACGCGCACGAAGGGTTCCGTTCCATTATCTATACAACATTTCATATGTTTCAAGCGTCTACCTGTTGCCGTTATTAATATCGAGCAAAACCCCGGAAAAAATCACGTTTGTTGTATTTTTCTTAAATATTTATTTTTGTTTTTACTACTTGTTGTTATAGCGGCAACAGAAATACATCGTCTGTGAAAATTTCAAGTGTCTAACTGTGACGGTTCATGGCCTGGTGACAGAGACGGACGGACGGATAGCTGAGTCTTAGTAATAGGGTCCCTTACCTTTTTGATTACGGAACCCTGAAAACCATTCACTTTCAACCGTGAAGATATAGTTTTGGCTATGATCGTTTCATGTCTCAAAATAAAGTTACTTAAATAAATATTAAAAATAATTTAATTACCAGCTAATTCAGTTTCACTTCTTCTTTTCAGGTCGTTGCCAGTGACTTCCTTTATCGTCGAGAAACATTTTAGCTCCAACAACCATGAGATTGACTACCTGACTGGGTCGCTACTATCATTACCTGTGTATATGACAGCGGTGGGCCTGTCCAATATACTGGTGGCCGCCGTCATACTTGTCATGGTGTTCTCTTCGCAACTGACGCATCGGATGTTCTATAGGTACATATTTTTTTATGTAGCCTACATGCGTCCCACTGCAGGGCACAGGCCTTCTCTCAGAGAGAGAGAGCATGGGCTTTATCACCACGCGTGCCCACCGCGGATTGGCAATTTCAAGCGCTGAGGTATGTGAACACCTTGGACGCTCAGGTTTCCTCGCGATGTTTTTCTTCACAGTTAGCGAGTGGTATTGCTACTATAACTTCACAAATGTACGTAACTTAGGAAACAAAGTCATTGGTACGGATCATGCCGGGACTCCAACCCACGACTTCCCGAATGAGAAGCCGGCGTTTTATCGCTCCGCTACCACCGCACCGTTACAGGTACATAATCAAACATAGTTACAAAAAAACGGCCAAGTGCGTGTCGGGCCACGCGCAGTGTAGGGTTCCGTAGAAGGAGGGGTTTTGCACCTGCTTTACAGAACGAACAACTTCATAAAAGTAATTTTCAATACAATTTGTACGAAGTTGGTCGCCTATTACTCGTTAACTTGTAAATCCTATTTAGCCGTGATAGTTTTCACGTTTCTACAATCAACCGTTTAGCCGGGAGAGGGGGTGACGCCCTACTGTAACGAAAATTTGCGCTTTAAAGCTTAATATGTTGCAAACGAATCCTTGAATAGAAAAATAGTTTTTCTACAATCGCAATAATTTTAAATGACCAATCCAACGATACCCCACACTATGGTGTAGGTGGAGAAAAAAAATGCACCCTAATTTAGTGTAGGGGAGGTACGCCAAAACAATTTTGTAGACCTCTTTGTCGGCGTCATTATACTGTATTTCTATGCCAAATTTCAGCTTTCTGGTACTTGTCGTCTCTGTGCTAAGCGGCGGACAGACAGATAGACGGACGGACATGGCGAAACTATAGTGGTCCCTTGTTGACTATGGAACCCTAAAAAACCCCCAAGTTCATGACTTGAAATTCCCTCATCGAAACACTGTTTCTTTCCCCAGAATCCTATGGCGTGGCGCGCCGGCGTTGGCCGAGCGGGCAGCGGAGGGAATAAAGCGCATACCGTTCGCGCTCAGCATTGTGCTCACACTAACCGGGCCCTTCTCTTGTGGGGCCGCCTCGCTTGCCATCGGCGCCGCCTACTACGCCTTCTTGGTAAGAAAATAGGGGCGGGAATGCTGTAATCACTGCTTCCATCACGACGCAGTAACGCGAGCTCGCTGGCACGTAGCGTCAGAAGTATAAACCAGCGCTACGCTTCTTTGAGATCTTTGTCAGAGACACTCACATACATCAGTGCTTGAAATTGCCAATCCGCGGTGGGCACACGTGGCAATTAAGCCCTTACTCTCGCTCTGAGAGAAGGCCTGTGTCCTGCAGTAGGACGTATAAAGGCGAAATAAAAAAATGCTTGAAAGTTTTGATAAGGTTTCTGAAGTAAGGTTCGGTAACGATACTATTTTTTGCAAAAATACGCAAAATAAAAGTGGAGTGCGAATTTAAACTTCAATATCTCCTTAGCCGTTGGTTGAACACCCAGGCATGGTTAATTTGGAAAAAAGATCAGAACAATGCATAGAATACGTGGGTTTCAGAACAGACGTTAATAAATCAAAAAAACCGTCTGTATATCTCTTTTCCCAGATATCAAAGATGTACGAGTCCTACCTGGAAGACTACGTCTACAAACTGATGGCCAAGGTGGCTTCGCGAATATGCTTCGCATTTAGATCCGGAAGACCCACCCCTGTCCCCACGCCAGCCGAATCTCGAGAAACCCCAGCCATAGAGAACAAAGAACCCAACGAACTGACAAGTGCTGACGAAATAAAGGCCACCAAATATTCCAAAAGCGCTGGTGATGACAATGTAGAGACAACTTTAGTTAAAAGAAAGGGGAGTAGATCGAAAGAAGACTCGAATACAGCCGACTCTAGGGGAGCCGAAACGACAGATGAGAAAGATTTGGAGGCACCTTCGAAAACTGATGATAAGGTAGCTAAAAAGAAAGGTATAATAGTCAAAGCGGCATCTAAAACTGAAAATAAGATAGAGAATAAAGAGAAGACGAAGGACGGGAAAGGACCCGATGAGAAATCGTGCGATGTGGATGCCGATGATGACGAGCCTCCACTGGATCTGCATTTCCACGTGATGATGTTCTGCCTCTGGATGGTAGTGACTCTTATTAATATCCCTGCTCTAGTTACCTGGGCTCGGAATTTTCAGTAAGTACAAAGTTCGCACACTTAGGGCCGGTTTCTGAATTGAGAATTTCACTAAGTAAATACTTAGGTAACGTTCTGTCACGCTCTTTTACGAGAAATTCGAAGAGACAGCACTACAGTGACTATTTACTCGAAATTCTCAATTCAGAAACTAAACCTTACATAAACAGGCTATTTACTTGTCACAAATAAACACAAAGCAGAAGTATTAGTAGAGTCTAGGAGTTTTCTCAAAATTACAAAGGTTCGAGCATTGAGGCGGCCGAGAACCGGGGTCAGTCGGTAGACCAACAGCCCGATGGTCGGACGATGTGATCAGGTCGGCAGGGGGCCCGTGGATGCGAATGGCGAGAGACCGCGAAGGATGGCGTGATGGGAAAAAGGCCTATACCCAGCAGTGGGCAGAGGTGGGCTGATGATGATGATGATGGTGATGATGATGATGATGGTGATGATGATGATGATGATGATGATGATGATGATGATGATGATGATGATTGAGAAAGGAATGTTACGTTGGGCTGGACATATAGAGAGGATGAAGGAAGAAAGATTGACGAAAGAAATATATCGAGCGAATGTTGGTGGAAGAACCGGTAAGGGACGTCCCAGGCGGACGTGCTTCGACCAAACAGGGGATGTATTAGCAAAGGGTAAGATAAAAACCGGACAAGTGCGAGTCGGACTCGCCCACCGAGGGTTCCGTACAAATTTGTAGGTACTTACATATTATAAATAGTTCAGGAATCGAGTCTCGCAGTTTCTTCCGAACTTTCCCCGAACTTCAAAGACTAATGTTTTTATGATTTAATTGCAAATGTTTAGTTTTCAGATTTTTCCCTATACTTGTAGTATAATACGATATTACTTGCCAATTTTCCTACTTCTAGGTCAACGGAAGTTAACCTATAAATTTTGATTCCCTTAAGGGTAGAAATATAAGTTTTTTGCGGCATAAACGGCCGTATCTTTTTTTTACGTTAGCTTAGAAGTTTGATTTTCAAGCTGCTTCAAGGGATTGTACACCTGAGTATGTGGTTTTCATTTCAACTCGGTAACTCCACGCTTCCCGAGATAAAGACAGACAGACGGACGGACGGACGGACGGACGGACAAAGTGATATAAGGGTTCCGTTTTTTCCTTTTGAGGTACGGAACCCTAAAAGTACCCGAAACCGGCGTTTGTGCATGCGACGACTCGAGATTTGTCGGGATCGTGGCTAGTGGCAGATCCTGGTCTATGCCTACCCTACCGGGATACAGGCGTGAGTTTATGTTCGATCCCGGACAGATCGGCGGCAAACAACTTCAGAGCCGGCAAACAACTTGAGCAAAAAGCTGCGCAAAGGGGGGATGACAGTGCAGGGCATGCACGGACCGACTGATCAATCCATCACGTGGCCGAAACGATCCCCTCCCGACCGCGCCGACTTCATTCCGCCAGTCCCAAAAAAATAAACCGGCCAAGTGCGAGTCGGAGTCGCGCACGAAGGGTTCCGTACCATTATCTATACAACATTTGAATATTTCAAGCATCTACCTGTTGCCGTTATTAATATCGAGCAAAAAACGGCAAAAAAATCACGTTTGTTCTATGGGAGCCCCCCTTAAATATTTGTTATTCTGATTTAGTATTTGTTGTTATAGCAGCAACAGAACTACATCATCCGTGAAAATTTCAACTGTCTAACTATCACGGTTCATGATATACAGCCTGGTGACAGACGGACGGATAGATAGCAGTCTTAGTAATAGGCTTCTTTACCCTTTGGGTACGGAACCCTAAAAATCGACTACTGTGCATTGCAAATTACATTACTTATCAATCAATCAATCAGCCCATACTCGTCCACTGCAGGACATAAGCCTCCCCCAAGCCACGCCACTTCCTTCTGTCCTCGGCCATCCTCATCCAGCCACTGCCAGCAATCTGCCTCAAAACCTCAGTCAGAGAACCTTTACATCTTTCTTCTAAAAATATAAAATAAGAATGGAGAAACAAGGTTAGTTAAACCATTTTATTCAAAACTTCATAGGAAGTACTCCTGGTAGTAAATGAGTAATTACATGTTTCAGGCTTTTTCAAAATTCAACCTTTAACAGGGTGAAAAGGGGTGCCTAAGTTTGTATGGGCCGTTAAATATTTTGTGGTCAAAATTTATTGAAACTTAGCACAAATATTCTTCAATAAAATTTATGAAACACACATGTTACAGCTTTTCAAAATGCAACCCCTAAAAGGGGTGCCAAAGTTTGTACGGGGCGTAGAATAATTGTAGTCGGATTTAATTGAAACTGAGTACAAATGTTCTTCAATAAAATGTATGAAACAGACATGTATTTCTCAGTTTTTCAAAATTCAACCCCTAAAAGGGGTGCCAAAGTTTGTACGGGGTGTGAAATATCTGTGGTCGGATTTTATTAAAATAAATGTTCAATAAATTTTATGAAATAAGTATTTCTCAGTTTTCCAAAATTCAACCCCAAAAGATTGAAAAGGGGTGCCAAAATTTGTACGGGGGTTAAAATATTTGTGTCGGATTTTATTAAAGCTTCTTCAAAATGTTCTTCAATAAAATTTATGAAACACGTATTTCTCAGTTTTCCAAAATTCACCCCCAAAAAGGTTGAAAATGTTCGGGGTGCGAGCGGAGAGTGGTGGTTTTGAGAAACTCAAAATATGAACACCGTCAGTCGATTTACGCAGTATATTATCACCAATCAATTGTGGATTACATTGATAAGAACGGATTAGAAAAATTGGCTATTGTCACACAGCCGGTCATTACGGTGGCCGGAAGAGGAAGAAGGCACAGAATAATATAGTAACACTTACAAGTGTTGTCAGCATTAAAATATAGCATATTCAAGGAATACACACGATCAATCTATCAATCTAACACTTCCCCTTATTCCTTGCAATATTGCAAATATTATGACATCTAAAATAAAGTTAACATCATGTATAAAAACAGATAAAGTCATAAGTCCTACAAAATAATTTAAGTAGAGGCAGACGTCACAATATTCATGTCATTAATGAAGCTACAATGTTTCTGTCTACACAAGGGCTTAGTCAATATGTCAGCAACCATTTTATCCGTTGAAAGGTACTTTACAGAAATAGAGTCATTCTTAATTAAATCTTTAACAAAATGGTATCGGATATCAATATGTTTCGTCCTTTTGTGACAAAATTCTTTACATTTCAAAAGCTTTTGAGCACTTTGATTGTCATCAAAAACAGTACAAGGAATTTTTCTAGTTACTATTTCTGAAAGCAAATTATTAACAAAGCAAATATCTTTACATACATCACCTATAGCTAGGTATTCAGCTTCCGTACTTGAAAGTGCAACACATCGCTGCTTACGTGATTCCCAGTTTATTGTGTTGTCACCCAGCTTTATCACAAAACCAGTAAATGATTTACGGTCAGATTCGTCATTACCCCAGTCGGCATCAGTATATGCGCTCAATTCCCAATTAACACTTTTTATAAAACATAAACAGTAATTAATTGTACCAGCTAAATACCTAAGAATTCGTTTCGCCGCTAACCAGTGGGACTTGTCAAAGCTGTTATTAAACTGGCTCAACTGACTACATGCAAATGTTATGTCAGGTCTTGTACATACAGATACGTACATAAGACTACCAATAAGTTGCCTGTAGTTATAGGTCTCATCTTGAATGTGATCACTCTCATTGTTAGGTACAGTTAATTTACAATTCAAAGCCATAGGCGTAGCTACTGGTTTACAATTCGACATATTGAAACGCATTAACAGTTTCTTGATATATTCAGTCTGATCTAAACACAGAGTACTATCTGGCCTGTTTCGTGTTACTCTTATGCCCAAACAAGTTTTCAATGGACCTAAGTTTTTCACATTAAATTCTTTCTCCAGAATATTGAACAACTCGACTTTAATTATGCTGTTCTTAGAATAAAATACATAGAAATCATCCACATACAAGGCTATAATTACAAAGTCTTTATCAGATTTCTTTGTATAAATACATGGTTCACACAGAGACTGCTTGAAACCGCTATTAACAAGTACATTGTTTACTTTTTCATTCCACATCTTACTAGCTTGTTTCAAACCATAAATACTCCTTTGCAATAAACAAACCCTGTCAGTATTTTTGTCAGAATAACCTTCAGGTTGCTCCATGTATATCACCTCATTTAAATTTCCATGTAGGAATGCAGTGGCAACATCAAGATGGTCTACTTCTAAGTCCATGTCATTAGCCAATGAAAATAAAATTCGCATAGACGAATGGCGAACAACAGGGGAAAAAGTTTCGACATAATCTACTCCCTGTTTCTGAGTAAAACCTCTGGCAACTAGCCTCGCCTTATATCTATCAAACTTTCCATCAGCGTCATGCTTCAACTTATATATCCATTTACACTTGACAACATTTTGGTTAGTAGGCCTGTCAACCAACACCCAAACCCTATTCAACACCAAAGAATCATATTCACTCTGCATTGCGGCAATCCAATCTTCACGATGTGGTGACGCAATAGCTTGTTCATATGACTGAGGCTCGTCAAATAAAGTTTGCTGAGTCATTAAAGAAAAATCATAATCGCCATACCTTTGAGGTGGGCGCCTCATGCGAGTAGAACGACCAGATATACCAATTGTAGCTTCATCACTAGAACCTACATCCCCTCTATCTGACGCCTGACCAGATGATGTCAGACGCTCCACACGTCCACCACCGGCAGATTCGTCATCAGAGACGGGCTCACCCTCACTCAGGCTTTGGTAATTATCCTCGTCCGCTCCGCCTGAAATTTGAGATAAATTCTCATTAATTTCATTATTACTATTATGTTTTTCATTCGACTCAATTATTTGTTTATTATTATTCATTGAAATGTCATCATTCAAAATAAAATAATAATTATTGTCATTCAATTCATTAGATCTATTTTCTTGATAAAATTTATTCTCTATAAAAGTCACACTACGAGACAATATCACAGTATTAGGACGAGAAGGCTCGCTTAACCTATAGCCCTTAGTTGTCTCACTATAGCCAACAAAAATAGCCAATTTGCCTTTAGAGTCCAACTTGCGGCGCTTCTGTGATGGATTCAGATAATATGCAACGCAGCCAAAGACCCGAAGGTGACTGAGGTCAACAGGGGACCCAGACCAAATCTCTTCTGGTATACGTCCCGCTAAAGCAGCAGTGGGGGACCTATTTTTTAAATAAATTGCAGTCATAACTGCCTCTCCCCAATAGCGCCTGCAGAGACCCGACTCCGTGAGCATACACCTAACTTTGTCCATTAAAGTGCGATTGAGGCGTTCACTCACCCCATTTTGTTGTGGGCAATAGGGGACTGTACACTGATGTACAATGCCTTCCCTTTCTAAATATTTAGAGAAATTTTTACCAAAATATTCACCACCCATGTCAGATCTTAACATTTTAATAGACAACTCCATTTGCTTTTCTACTTGTGCTTTAAAAGTAATAAAGTGGGACATTACCTCAGATTTTTGCTTCATGAGATAACCATAAGTCTTTCTAGTGGCATCATCGGTGAATGTCACTAGGTATCTCGCTCCTCCCCAGCTTGGCTCTTGCATCGGCCCGCAGACGTCGGTGTGGATAAGTTGCAATGGTTTTTCAGCCCGCATCGCCTGTCCCTTGGGATAAGATGCGGCCGACATCTTCCCCTCAAGGCAAGCGACACAGTTCTTTATGTCTTCATCCTGAAACATTATACCACATGCACCTTCCCGTAGACATTTCATACCTTTTAAATTCAGGTGACCTAGACGTCTGTGCCATAGTTCTGCAGAGAAACCAGCTGCTTCCGCAGGTCTCGGTGATTCCTGGCTACCTTCCAGGAACAAAGAGTGCCCCGGCGGAGAGGGCTCGTTAGTCTCCACATTAACACATAGTTTTAGTTTATATAAACCATTAAAACATGCAGCACATGCAATTGGGTCGCTATTACCAGTGGATTTACTTTTAGACTCGTAGATACGACAGCCTCTTCCATCAAAACTGACTGTATAGCCACTCTGAATCAATTTAGACACAGAAATTAAGTTGCTAGATAGTTGGGGAACAAACATGACATTGGACAATGACAATGGACTCACCTGTTCCTTTGACTGTAAAACAATTGTTCCTAATGCATTACATTCCAACTTGTCATTATTAGCGACTGTTATTGTCGATTTACAAGGTGTAATCTGCCTAAGAATATGTTTGTCATTAACCATATGGTTGCTTGCACCACTGTCCAAATAAAAGTCATGTGACTGTAGACACGCCGCAAATGCTGACACCAAATTGCTCCGACTAGCATCAGAAGGCTTTGAGTTTTTCTTCACTCTCTTGAGCTTAAAGCATCTCGACTTGATGTGGCCTGGCCTTTTGCAGAAATCACACACCACACTAGCAGTTTTCTTACTCATGTAAATAGTAGTAGTGTCAACTGAAGACTTTCTGGAGTACTCCTGAAGCAAGCGCGCTTTTACAAATTCACTTGACGTAGTTGTTGTTGCCGTAGATATACTGGACACAAAAGAATCATACTCGGACGGCAGACCACTGAGAAGTATCTCGGCAATCTCTGCATCATCAATTGTACGTCCTATATCTTGCAGCTGTTGTACCAACGTTGTAACGTTTTCTATATACGTACTCATAGTGGGGTAGTCAGTGAACTGTATCCGATGCAACTGCCTCAAAAGAAGAACTCGACGATATAATCCTTTGTCTTCGAATACCTCCGCTAGCTTTTTCCAGGCCTCTGTTGCGGTCGTGGCGTTTCTAATGTATTGATAAAGGTCTTTTCGCACTGAAAGGCAAACTCGTGCCAAAGCGCGACTCGTCCTTACGGCGTCTGTGTCGCGTCCCTCTACAACTTCCCATAATCCTTCTAGGATGAGAATGTTCTTCATAGCAAATTTCCATGTATGATAATTAGACGAACCTTCAAGTTTCTCAACATGCTGGCCGGCCGTTAGGGGATACATAGCCCCGGTCGGATTACTCTCAGCCTGAGATTCAGATGGCATTTTCAGTCTTCACAAAATATTGACGAAGCTTGTGACAATAAAAAAAAAAAAACACAATCGACTGAACTCACCGCTTTACTTCTTAGCAGTTTCTAGGTTAAAGAAAATTGCCTGTGCTTGCTCAACAATATTGCTGGGCCCATAACCTGTTCGGGGTGCGAGCGGAGAGTGGTGGTTTTGAGAAACTCAAAATATGAACACCGTCAGTCGATTTACGCAGTATATTATCACCAATCAATTGTGGATTACATTGATAAGAACGGATTAGAAAAATAGGCTATTGTCACACAGCCGGTCATTACGGTGGCCGGAAGAGGAAGAAGGCACAGAATAATATAGTAACACTTACAAGTGTTGTCAGCATTAAAATCTATCAATCTAACAGAAAAGGGGTGTAAAATATTTGTGGTCGGACTTTAATAAAACTTAGTACAAATGTTGTTGATAAAAGTTTATAAAACACATATTTCTTAATTTTTCGAAATTCAACCCCTAAGAGTATGAAAATTGTTGCCAAAGTTTTGTACGCGGAGTAAAATGTTTTTGGTCGAATTTTCTTTAAACTTAGTACAAATGTACAAATAATTCACGTTTTTTTTTCAATTTTCAACCCCTAAAGGGGTGAAAAGGGGAGCGAAAATTAGTGCGGAAGGTAAAATATTTATGGTCAAACTTTCTTGAAACTTACTACAAATGCAAATCATTACAATTTTAAGACCCGCGTATTTCACAGTATATTAAGCTTCAACAACTATGAGGGTGTAATAGAGATAGAGTAGAGATACTTCCAATGACCATTAATAAGTCACAGGAACAGTAATTGAACAGCAGGAATTGATCATACGTTGCCTGCTCTAGAGTGAGATACTCATTTTATTACAATCACTAAAATTATACCTTGGAAAGGACAATTAACATCATTGTTATAGTGGTCCGATCGGGCCATGTAGAATTCTACAGACGAGACCATCGAAAACCCATCCCGACTGCGCAGATTTTGGTCATGTTTATATACCTATCATTATTACAACTATTGTTTTTTTTTCTAGGTACAACATGATGTTGTTCCCGGACACTTCACATTACCCTGGATTAGTAATGTCGGCGTGCTCTGCTAACATTTGGCAGATGGCAGGACCACGGCAGAGATTGTAAGTGTCCGATTATATTTTTGTTAGAATATAAACACCGTCTCTCTCTGAGAGAAGACCTGTGTCCTACAGTTGGACGTACATAGGCTGTTTATATATGTTATGTATAAACACGCCTTGGAACATTTTCGGGACGCAAACAGAAATTAAACAGGCCTAAACATATGCTATAACCTAAAAATATATAAAAGAATCCCAGAACTAGATGCTTTGTCCTGCGCGAGTGATATTATCACGTCCCATTCTGCCTTCCTTGGTGCAAAATCTTATCCGCTATGCTTATCAGGCTCGGATATGACATTTGCTAAGCAGCAGGGAAGCATTGTAAGTAGAAGAAAGAACGTTTAAGTCGGTATGACGACAGTAAGTAGGACGCGTGTCAGGCGACCTCTTCCATTGTCTTTTTGCCACATTTATTGTGCCAAATCCCATGTTTTAAACGTCTTATGAGGAGTGGCTAGAGGCGAGTCTGTATGTTTTTTGGTTGGCAATTCTATATCAATAGGTCACCATGTGTAAAAAACCGGCCAAGTGTAAGTAGGACTCGCGCGCGAAGGGTTCCGTACCATTATCTATACAACGTTGGACACAAAGATCGAGAAAAAACTGAAAAAAATCACGTTTGTTGTATGGGCGCCCCCCTCAAATATTTATTTTATTATTTATTTGTGAAGCGAAGATAGAACTAAATATTCTGTGAATATTTCAAGCGTTTACCTGTTGCCGTTATAAGTATCAAGCAAAAAAAAATACGTGGGTGCCCCCTTTTTAATATTTATTTTATTCTGTTTTTAGTATTTGTGATAGCGGCAACATAAATACATCATCTGTGAAAATTTTAACTGCCTAGCTATCACGGTTCACGAGATACGGCCTGGTGACAGACATACAGACAGACGGACAGTGAAGTCTTAGTAATAGGGTCCCGTTTGGCAACCTTCGGGTACGGGACCCTAGAAAACATGGTCACTTTTTAGTTTCCCAGTAATGTACTGACTGAGTAAAGAAATCGTCCTAGACATGCAGGATCCGCGATCTACGGATTTCCGCGTTATTACGCTAACAACTTTGGGGAGTACGTAATACAAACTTCAATCGATAGGCCCAAAATGGTACTCATCAATCAGTCAGCCCGTGCTCGTCCACTGCTGAACATTGGCCTACCCCAAGGCGCGCCACTTCCTTCTATCCTCGTCCATCTTCATCCAGCTACTGCCAGCAATCTGCTCATTTGCCGGTCCAGCTAGCTGGTTGGCGTCCTAAGATGCGTTGGCCAGTTCGTGGTCTCCACTCGAGAACCTAGTATGCCCTTATGTGTTTGACATGTATTGTGCCACATCCCATTTTATTGAACGTCTTATGACAAGTGGTAGCAGACGGCTAGACGTGAGGCAGTATGTTTTTGTGGTTGCCAATCCTGTCTATGTAGGTCACCATGGGTAAAAGATATTGATATCAAAATCAGAAGTGTTTTTATTCCCAATAACACAGAAACTGTGACATAATGAACGTTACAAGTAAAATGGACACCCATTTCAAAATCCAGATCGTTATGGAGAAATAATGGACAAAAAACTTCAAACAAAGGCCGTATTGCACCACTTCTTAAAACATTTAACTTTACTTTTATATGAAGAATTTTAGTGAAATGCTATTTAAGCCACATTTAAGAGTGGTGCAAGTCAGTCTTAGTCTTTTCAAATATGGTCCTTAGTTGGGATCCAGTGGGCTAACTGGCGCCACCAATGAAAAAAGAATCATATCTTCTATTACAGATCGTATTTGCAAAAAGTGTGTACAATCTCTTAATCATGTTAACAGTGATTTTTAGGACTCGCGACAAAGAACCTAGGATCACGAACCTGGGACTAGATAGCATTTATGCCTAAAACGGGAGTTTTTGGCGTTAATGCTATCTAGTCCTAGGTTTTTTGCCTTAGGTTCAGGCCCATGGGTCCTAAAAATGACTATTAATATGATTAAGAGATTGTACAGTACAACTAAGTGGCGGGACATTACGTGTGTCCCTTTATATAAATCCTTTGCGGCGAAGCCTATGATTTGGACGAAGCATACGCGCGGAATGAATGTAGGATTTGGGTGGAGTAGACGCGTGGATTGGACATAGGTATTGGGCGCGGAATGGACGTTGGATTTGGGCGGAGTAGCCGCACGGAATGGACATAGGATGGGCGCGCGCGGAATGGACGTAGGATTTGGGCGGAGTAGCGCGTGGAATGCTGTAGGATATTAGCGGAGCAGACGCATGGTGTGGAATTTTGTCACGTCACGTACCCTATGTGGGAAATGCCCAAAACAGGTTTCATGTTTTAATATCCTGTTTACTTTCAGGAAACACTACGACACCGTCTCGGCCTTTTTATTGACTGTGGCGATCTTTATCTTAGCCCTGGGACCTCAGTCTCTGACTGTGGTGAACTACGGCGTCACTTTTGTGTTCGCAGTCATAACACTACAGCAAGTCTTCGACTCGATGGTAAACCTAGAAGAGTCGGCCGTTCAAGATAATGATACAAATGCGAAGATAAAGACTGAACGAAATGCGAAAAGTAGTGAACAAAATGCTACAACAGGCAGTGAAGATCATGCTACATGTAGTGAAGAAAATTCTACGAGTTTGGATGAATGTTCGGCAGATAGTGAAGAAAGCGCTGAAAGTGGTGAAGATAATGGTACAACCGGTGAAGGGGAAAATTCAAATACAGCTAAAAATGAAAGTGTGTCGACTGAGGAGAACCAAAGTGGTCCCAGTGAAAAAAGGGAACAAACTCCAAGTGCTAATGCCACGAGCAGTGACAATTCCTGTGATGTATGCAATGAAAACTATATTTACAATATGATTAAAAATCTTAGGGAAAAGTTTACTTTTAATGAAGATTTATGATATCGAATCTGGGCAAGAGTTAATAGGTGGATGCTGCTTGGTTGGTTGTTTTTATCGTCCAATGAGCTGTTTTTATTTATATTTTTTATATTTATCATAATTGTTATTTATTACGAGAATTACGTCATATTTTATTATTAATAAGCAGGAAAATATCAGTCCATCTCATTTTTATGCGCACATTCGTCAACAGGACGATCTAATTGCAGAACTATAATAAAAACTATACCTACTTTTAAAAAGTTTTATAATTATGGTTCCTTTAGTACGAAAGGGACGGGAACAAGGTAATGATCAAACAATAGATTTGAGTATAATAAGACAAGGGAAAGAAAAAACTTGCATAATGTTTGTGTGTTTTTCTGATCCATTTCGTTTTCCAGTCTGTATTCAGTGTTCATATATCATGGTAAATTATGTTTATTTTACATAAATATTGCAACATACCGGTAGAATAATATAAATATCATATCAATTACCTGTTAATGTTTCATTATGTTCGTAATAGCCATCTCCGTGTTAGTACCTAATATCGTCAGTGCACTGTAAAAGTTGATGTGATGTAGGTACCTGTATCCTCACATAAATATTTTACTGTATATCCTCCTTGATATTGTATAAATGTGTAACTGCTTAAGGTAAGGTAATCCAATATATTTGTAATCAGTATCCTACTTGTGTAGTTTATTCTATACAAAATAACAATGAAATATTATTTGTTGATATCTTCGCATCGCATCTCATCAAGCGCATCTCTTGGGAATGGACTGATTTAATATTTTTTCGATATTTGCATTGAAGTTGCCTGGCAAATTGGAAAACTCATGGAAAACTGAATGTGATTTTTTTGGGCTTTTCAGGACATTCTTTCATCTTTTCAGACAGCGAGTCTATACAAGAGAAATTAAATGGTGTTCCTTAGTAAGCGCATCACTTGATACCGGCTGGACGTAATTGGGCTAAATAAGTCGGTTATGTCATTTTTTGGACCATCTCCTTTGAAAAATTACCTGGTTTAAAAATGAAGGAAAAAGTAAATAGGGATCTTAAATTTTAATAGTCAAAATATTATATATATTTTTGATATTTAATAACATATATACCTAAAGCCGTATTCCGGAAGGATAAGCAGCTAATTGATTAGTAAAACTAGTTGTTCTACTATAAAATGTTTAAATATATTGATGAATTAATTTAGTAAAAATCAGAGTAAATGGTTGTTCTGCTGTAAAATGTTTTAGTATATTGATGTATCAATGTTAGCTATGCAATGCAATGTTAGCAAAGGAATAAATCCGATATTATGATCTCTTTGGGATATATTTAAATGTACTTTAAAATAGAGGTTTCCAACTATAACTTAAGATCTTTAAAATAAATGGTTTACTCTATAATTTTATGGATAGTAACTATTAACAAGTAATTTCTAAAATTGCCCCCTTTTAACTTGAACATTATATTACATTTCCATCTCTCTATGTATTAGATGATGTTATTGTCTAGGACCTAGACAGAGTAATTACCTAGACTCTAGGTAATTACTTACACATTTACACCAAAGATATAACAAGAATTCAATTGTCCTTCTAGATGTTTGCATTTGGTCTTGGAAATAATAATCCCAGACAGAATATTTGTGAATCTTACAAACAAAAGTAATAAAAAAAATTCTTCGTAACATTTGGGTTTCACTTTAAATTTTAGAGAACTTCCCAATGAGATACATATTGTACACCTTGTACTTGTATCTAAGCTCTGGCGATCATTTGTGTAGGTAGGTAAGTAGGTCTTACAATTTTTTTTACTATTTACCCTATTATTACTTCGGCCTCTGCCTCTTCAGGGCCACTAGAACATATCTCTTTCAAAAATAGTCCTTTTCATGCAAACCAAGTACCTACCTATTTTTACTGAAACTCTGGTTACCATGGTGATGTTGAGAAACTGGGAGCCACAAATACATAGGACTAAAAGCTCTTTTACTCTGGAGCAACATTATGCTGCAATGTGGCATCTGGCTCCTTATTGCATGCTACAATAGCCAACATCATGTGGCAGTCTATTTTACACCAAGCCAACATAGTTTTCAGATACAGACTGCAACAGTCTGCCACATGATGCAAGGTGTTGCTATGCCGCACAATTCTTGCCAATGTGCAACATTTTAGATTATTGTAGCATGTGGCCTTGTGGCATGCTGCAGCGTTGCCCCAGCGTAAATGGGCCTTTACAGCCACTATTTATACCCACGACTGGTATTTTTAACTTTAGTACTAGCGAGATAAGGGCCCTATACCATAGAACTACAACTATCACAATTCATTGTACATTAAATTGTCTTAATAAACTATGAATTACGAAACACAGTCCAGAGGCCTAATTATGCACTCCAAATCCTGAGCGATTCCTGTCTTCTTAACTGTCAAATTCCATGCTAATTTGAAAGTTACATGATTAATGGATTTGTTCAGGATTTAATGCGCTTTAACATAGGACCAGGAGTCAACATGAAAACATATAAAGCTGAAAGCTTAAAACTATTTTATTTCGGAATAATATTACAAACAGCACAAACGAATAATCATCACATCACAGCGTTATTTCTTCCCTTTCTTGCTGGTTACTGGTTTTTCATCTGGATTCCTAGGTGTTTGCCAGTTCAGTGGGTTGCGGCGGTACATAGGCCATGGAGGGACAGTCAGTATGGCGGCTAGCAGGAAACCGGCTCCCAAGATGTACACTGATTGTGAGAACTGTTGAACGATGTAGCCCCAAACGAACCCGACAATGCTGAACAGTGTGATGATAGCACGGTACAGGTACTCCGATTTGGCTTGCCCGGCGTAATCAATGTGGGTCGGAATTGATGAGAAGAAATCCATTATTTGGAATTCGGTTATTCGATGGTAAAATTGGGAATTAGTTTTTCTACAAAACAAGCGATGTAAATGTCAACGTCACAACGACACGTCAGTGACAGACACAGAGTACAATGACTAGTGAAAGAACAGTGAGTACCATATCACAGACGATATAGGCACAGTTTACATAATTTAATAAATAGTTCATTATACTGTGATATACGGATGTGAGTACGGCTTGGTTCATTTCGTTGACTTCGTCTTCAATAACGGTGAATAAAATAACTTAAAGAGAGAAAGTCACTAACGTTTGCTTAACGTTTTGGTTAATGATCAACATCAGAACTTTTTTAGGGTTCCGTAGTCACAAGGGACCTCTAGTTTCTTCATGTCCGCTGCTTAGCTCGGAGAGGCATAGTACCAAAAAGTTTTTGGCATAGATCATCCATATTTCGAACGCCAAAAAAACGGTAAAATATTAAATTTTAAGGTACAGTCGACAGCAGGTAAAACCGTAACATATTTTTTGCAAAATCTTCTTTAACGTAACTAATTAGAAAAGTGTACGTATGTAAAGGTTGATGTCACAAACTATAATCACATCAATTAGTATCTCTATATGGGGCATTCCACGTCAAACGGACAGGTAAAAAGTGTTGATGTTTCCGATTTTGGTAATATTCGGTGAAGCGAATTTACAGTGTCGCTACGCTATGGTCTACACTGGTCTAGCTCATAAACGATTTCTGCGCCCATTACGAAACTTGGCAAGATCTATATACTAAGAGCGATTTAAAAAAAAATTAAAAGGTGATCGATCTTGGTGAACTTCGAGTATAAAAAATACAAATATATATTTAAATAAAAATTACATCCCAAAAACACATTTAAAAAGCTCATTAAATAAGGTTTAATTCGACTGGTTTATTTATTTTATTGTAACTTTTTTAAACTTGATATTGGGATTTAAAATACGGTGAACAATTTCAAAGTCACCCTGTAGACATGTGGTAGCTCCATACAAATCAGGCTCCAACTATAACGTCACAACTTGAAGGTAAGGCCTTATAATTTATGAAACGTTTATCAATATTTCATATGTCATCAATATGTCCGCGTGGCGCCGGATAAAGTCCGTATGGCGCCGGATTAAGAATAGCGTCACAACATTTCCTTCCGTGGATGTCGTAGAAGGCGACTAAGGAAATAAATTGCCAGGAGACGGGCAGCAGCGTCTTCCTGAGATTTCAACCGCATACTGCGATCGCCAACCCGAACGGCGATGATGGCAAAAACCCCTTATGATTATATCCAAAATACCCAGGCCCTCAGTCCGCGGCGGCCCAGCTATTCCTGGCTACGGTAGCGGTCATGCTAACGGCGGGGCACGGGGTGCGAAGAATCCTCTGCAGAGATGGGCGACGCCCCAGACGGCGCCCTTGTGGCCCTCGAAGGTCCCGATCCAGTCCCCCGTCTCGCCTTGCCGCAGCATGGGCTTGCCATCTGAAAGGGAAACTGGCGTGTTTTCATAACGCAAACAAATATTTACGGTCTTATTTATAAAAAAAAACCGGCCAAGTGCGAGTCAGACTCGCGCACGAAGGGTTCCGTACCATTATCTATACAGCATTAGACACAAAGATGGACAAAAATGGCAAAAAATCACGTTTTTTGTATGGGAGCCCCCCTTAAATATTTATTTTATTCTGTTTTTAGTATTTGTTGTTATGGCAACAACAGAAATACATCATCTGTGAAAATTTCAACTGTCTAGCTGTGTTTTTTTTCTCTGTCTTTTATCTGCCATCAGTCGTATTCTTTTATCATACTTAATGAGGGGCGTCGAGTTCAGCCTTCTCATCCAAAGAAGCGGCTGCCTCATTTTGGATCCCTAAATTAGAATTCAGATAAAATTATTAAAACATTCTAGGAGACTAGCATGGACTACCACATAGTTATGGTTCTATTTATTAATACTTTCTACAGGCAATAATTATTGTCTGTAAGGCTGTTAAAGTATTGTAACATGTATTGTCTTCTTAGTAATAGGCTAGGCCGCTAAACGAAAATAATAAAAAGAAAATTCTATTGCTTATCTTTCATTCAAGAAATACACATCTTACATGAAAAATTTATTATTGTATGCCTCACACGTTCTCTTCAAGATTGTTTTGTTTTTTATCTCTGTTTTGTTGACGTTCAAGTCTTTTGTTTGTGTACTTTTATGTTCACTTCGTGTTTCTGTGACAATTTAAATAAATATCCTCTTTCTTTCTTTCTTTATTTTCAGTATTGAACTTCTATGAGGTACAGACTATTTCTATGATCAAGGCCACATCAACATTTTCACATATTTTCTTCTTAACTTCTACGGCAAAGGGCCGTATCACAGATTTTCATCTCAGCGGTTCATGGCAATTCCCAATTCACGCCAGCACATGCCAAAGTTAGCCAAGACCCCAAAAGCCCAAGAGAGCCTATGGATATATCTCAAGGGATTCATGGCCACCCTATTGCTCAAGCATGCTTTTTATTAACAATAAGGTAAACATTAATAATTTGAACTGTCTACTAAAATAAAAATATGAGTGTGTGTTTTTTGAATAATCTTTATTTCAAGCAGCAATTAACTTCAGACAATAGCTAAATAAAGATATTAGTAACAATTTAGACTTGTTTATGTTAGAAATAGTAACGTTTAGAGAGTTTACAATTTTAGTAGTTTACAATTTTTTTATGACTATATGATACTTCTTGAAGTTTTCCTCTTTACGATGAGTAAGGCTGTTTTTAAATGTTTTTTTATTATCATTTAAGCCATCTGGACACTTTTTTTAAAAAAATATATAAAAATATTACTATTTCTATACCCCTCTGGGATACAGGTGTGAATGTATGTAATATTGACCCACCTGAACAACCTCTTCCAAGTCCCAAGAAGTTTTCATATTGAGATGTCATAATGATTAACTAATGGGTAAGAGTGCTTTCTCTGCTGTCAAAGCTACTTTGTTTAATTTGTGATTTTTTAAGTATTCTTTACTAATATTCTTAAAAATAAATTTAAAAATAAATTCTATAAATGTTGCTCAAATTTATTAATAAATGTGAGCAACATTTATAGAAAGGCCTAAAGAATAGGTTTACTTGTTAGGAAATATTTTTTGTTAGGTAATTTATGTTTTAAGTTTTGTTTTGTTCCTTGTAGGTTTATTAGATGGCTTGGTATGGCATTGAATATTTTCGTTATTATCCAATCTTTGGTGCGTTTGCCGTAAAAATTATTTATTTTATCTGGTAGCACAGATAGACCAGCTTTGTTATGACGTGTATAGTAAAGTAGTGATATAACATATAAAACTATCATAGCATAACTAAGCAAGCTTCTCAAGTTAACGAGTAATACTCAACTTAAGAGTAGTACTAATCTTTTATAAAGAGAACCGGGTACCAGTTCCATTGAAGATTACTTTGGTTTAGTAAAGTAGTAGATCCGTGAACTTAATGAATATGTTCATAATATATAAATCAAGACCCCTCCTTATAAGTCTTCATGTTTTGACCAACTACGGAATTCTACATTGCGTGTGGCCCGACATGCACTTGACCGGTTTCTGTCAGTCTCAGTCTCTTTAAATGTTCTTGATGGATAATTAAAAAAAACATTAAATTATCCGGCAAGACTGACAAGAGAAAATATAAATAATGTACTCTGTGGAAAATATCATCACAGGCATACTCAGACTAATAATCTGAGCAGGCATAGCACCAAATTGAGTGAATGAAACTGTTAAAATAATAGTAGGCACTAGCTTACTGAAACTAGCAACACCGAAGGTTCCGTCAAAAACCGCCGCCATCATCAGTCGATTGTCAAACTTCAGCACGATCAGACTCATTAGGTTAATTTTTAGTTATCAAAGAAATTAGTGTTATTTTTTTCAAAAGTTCACTTTATACAATTTTAAAACACAATGACGACTTTCAAGCAAGTTCCTCTAACATGCGGCGGACACACCAGACCTGTTGTGCATCTGGATTTCAGTGACGTTACAAAAGATGGTTATTATTTGATTTCGGCCTGCAAAGGTGAGTTTGAACCGATATTTCTTGCGCGGGGTTGGCTTAATCTTTGACCCAGTTGTGGAGGGAAGACCTGCAAGTGTATTTGGTTGCCTAGGCAGTGTAATTTGGTGACAGATGTTTGATGACGAGATTTGTTCGAGAGGCCTTCACTTTCCTTGTAAGCGTGCACCGGTTGTGCATTCTAGGCGAGTGGAATGATGACCTTCTCTTCCGCCGGAGCAGGAAACACCTTGAGTATCCGTTCGTATGTTTCCCCGTGGTGGCTGTTTACCTTGGCGACTTTGTGCTTTTCATGTCCTGACAGTAAACTATATCGAAGTTGCCCTTTGTCTCGACGCGAAACAGTTTATAACGACATGGAGTATTGCCACTTTCTTGGGTAACATGTTGACATTTCACATGTTGATGTGTGGCTTGCCTTGTGCTTGATCAAGGTTCAACATTACACTTGACATGATTGTTACTTTTATTGAAAAAGTATAAATATACACAGTACATTCTTATGTGAGTTTCTTATAGGTAAAATGTCATTTTGCCTGTCTCATTTTCCTTGGCCATTGTTATGATTTCACAATATCATAATTGGTCTCATTAGTACTGCTTCTGTTGAAATTGATCAGACTACTTTACATAACTTCATCACCTATTCCTGTTACGTTAATCCTTCAATTATCTGACAATGAACTTGGGCAATCTAGATTCTAGCCATACATGCAACTGCAATTCTTAATGGAAAACCAATAGACAAAACTTATTGACACTAATTAAGTAAGAGTAACTTTTTTGGATTATTTGTCCATCGTTCTTTGTTTAAACTTTATCAATGTGTGCCTGTTATGTATGTATAATTAAATTAAGTTATTTATTTTTAAGAATATTAAAAAATCACAAATTAAACAAAGTAGCTTTGACAGCAGAGAAAGCACTCTTACCCATTAGTTAATCATTATGACATCTCAATATGAAAACTTCTTGGGACTTGGAAGAGGTTGTTGAGGTGGGTCAATATTACATACATTCACACCTGTATCCCAGAGGGGTATAGAAATAGTAATATTTTTATATATTTTTTTGAAAAAAGTGTCCAGATGACTTAAATGATAATAAAAAAACATTTAAAAACAGCCTTACTCATCGTAAAGAGGAAAACTTGAAGAAGTATCATATAGTCATAAAAAAATTGTAAACTCTACTAAAATTGTAAACTCTCTAAACGTTACTATTTCTAACATAAACAAGTCTAAATTGTTACTAATATCTTTATTTAGCTATTGTCTGAAGTTAATTGCTGCTTGAAATAAAGATTATTCAAAAAATACACACTCATATTTTTATTTTAGTAGACAGTTCAAATTATTAATGTTTACCTTATTGTTAATAAAAAGCATGCTTGAGCAACCCATAGGGTGGCCATGAATCCCTTGAGATATATCCATAGGCTCTCTTGGGCTTTTGGGGTCTTGGCTAACTTTGGCATGTGCTGGCGTGAATTGGGAATTGCAATGAACCCCTGAGATGAAAATCTGTGATACGGCCCTTTGCCGTAGAAGTTAAGAAGAAAAATTGTGTAAATGTTGATGTGGCCTTGATCATAGAAATAGTACCTCATAGAAGTTCAATACTGAAAATAAAGAAAGAAAGAAAGAGGATATTAATTTAAATTGTCACAGAAACATGAAGTGAACATAAAAGTACACAAACAAAAGACTTGAACGTCAACAAAACAGAGATAAAAAACAAAACAATCTTGAAGAGAACATGTGAAGCATACAATAATACATTTTTCATGTAAGATGTGTATTTCTTGAATGAAAGATAAGCAATAGAATTTTTTTTTTTATTATTTTCGTTTAGCGGCCAAGCCAATTACTAAGAAGACAATACATGTTACAATACTTTAACAGCCTTACAGACAATAATTATTGCCTGTAGAAAGTGTTAATAAATAGAACCATAACTATGTGGTAGTCCATGCTAGTCTCCTAGAATGTTTTAATAATTTTATCTGAATTCTAATTTAGGGATCTAAAATGAGGCAGCCGCTTCTTTGGATGAGAAGGCTGAAATTGACGCCCCTCATTAAGTATGATAAAAGAATACGACTGATGGCAGATAAAAGACTGAGAAAAAAACACAGCTAGACAGTTGAAATTTTCACAGATGATGTATTTCTGTTGTTGCCATAACAACAAATACTAAAAACAGAATAAAATAAATATTTAAGGGGGGCTCCCATACAAAAAACGTGATTTTTTGCCATTTTTGTCCATCTTTGTGTCTAATGCTGTACAGATAATGGTACGGAACCCTTCGTGCGCGAGTCCGACTCGCACTTGGCCGGTTTTTTTTTATAAATAAGACCGTAAATATTTGTTTGCGTTATGAAAACACGCCAGTTTCCCTTTCAGATGGCAAGCCCATGCTGCGGCAAGGCGAGACGGGGGACTGGATCGGGACCTTCGAGGGCCACAAGGGCGCCGTCTGGGGCGTCGCCCTGTCCCAGAACGCTAACTTAGCCGCCAGCGGTGCTGCAGACTTCTCAGGTAGAAATAGCCCTTCCCCTTACCCTTCAATCCTGATAGATCAATAGCACCGTGTTACGCAGAAACATTGCCGCCTACAAATTGCTGTTGCAATGTGGCGACAGTTAGACTTCTGAGTCATGCATGTAAAGTGATAAATACATTTTAAAAAAGCCAACTCCCAGTAAGTAACGTTTGAGAAAAACACGTTTCGATGTAAGTAGATATATAATGGTTTGATAGCACGATGCCCACTATAGCACATTGTCACTTTTATTATTTTTAATGCAATCAGCAGCACAATGCCAACTACATAATACAATCTTCATAAGTGTGACTGTGAGATCGCACAAAGCCTATTGGTATAAAAGATTTGTTTTGTCGCACGATACTCACTTTTATAGTGTGCAATACTTTAAATGCGTGGATTGCCACCGATTTGTACAGTCAAGAACAAAAAACGAAAACTTTTTATAATTATTAAAGTGGGCATGGTGCGATCTAATGTATGAAGATTTACAAAGGTTTTCATTGTGCTACCGATTGAATTGAAATTATATAAAAGTAACAAAGTACGATAGTGGGCATCGTGCTATCAAACCTATATAATATGCTTTATTGTACACCATGTATAACATTGTTTTTGTTCATGTATTTTTATAGACGTGTTTGATGTTAAAGTTGTCACAAAGATAAAACGTCTGAACAAAATAGTGTAATACATAAAAACCGAACATATGCGACTCGGACTCGTCCACCGAAGGTTCCGTACAAATTTGTAGGTACTTACATGTTATAAATAGTTCAGTAGTCACGCAGTTTTTTCCGAGCTTTTCCCGAACTTCAAAACATTTTTTTTTTATGATTTAATTACAAATGTATAGTATTCAGATTTTTCTCTGTACATGTAGTATAAGACGATGTTACTTGCCAAATTTAATAGTTCTAGGTCAACGGAAAGTACCCTATAAATGTTGATTCCCTTGAGTGTCGAAATAGGTACCTATACGTTTTTTTTTTGCGGCTTAAACGGCCGTATCTTTTATTTAAGTTAACTTAGAAGTTCGCGGCTTCAGGGGACTGTAGACCTGAATATATGTTTTTAATTTCATGTCGATACCCCTCCACCCGTTCACGAGATAAAAGGTCTTGACAGACAGACGTACGGACGGACGAACGAGCAAAGTGATCCTATAAGGGTTCCGTTTTCCCTTTTGAGGTACGGAACCCTGAAAAGCGTTTTTCTCGCAAGTTACCTGTGGGTTGGAATGTTTTTGTGTAATACGGTCCATACTCGCCACAACAGCATAGGTAGTATGACGATGCAAGTCATGCGTTGTAAATATCATAAGTCGTGACTTTCCAGTAGGTACATTAATAGTCAAATTCTGACACATAAGCGTCATCGTACTCACATGCATGTCGCGAGATTTATGAAGAAAAGTGTCTGATCACACTCGCGTGGTGCGTCGGTTAGTTGTCTTTCAGCCAGTAACTGCGTCGAAGTTTTAGTGGTATTAAACCATTTAAAAATAATTATAATAAATTTGAAAATCTGCGGTGGGCATTCGTGGTAATTAAGCCCACACTCCCTCTGTGAAAGAAGGCCTATGCCCTGCAGTGGGACGTGTATAGGCTATATAAAAAAATTGCTTGAATTTTGATAACGATACTAAATGCTAGAGGCTATAAAAAAAATAGAAAATAATAATAAACATGGACTAAGTTCGGAAATGTCAGGGCCGCATTCCATTAAACCACAATTAATAGTTTATTTTGAAAACTCGATGTACATTGATGAACCGAATTTTCCTAATCCGTGGGCTAATCGTCTTTGCAATGTTTACATCGAATTGTCCTAGTAAAACATTAATTTTAGTTCTGCGAAATAGGGTCAGCATCTATCAATATACCTGCTTCACTCCTCAGCAAAACTGTGGGACGCGCGTTACGGCGAGGTTAGCCACACGTTCGATCACGAACACATCGTGAAGAGCGTCAACTTCAACTCGGACGACTCGCTGCTTCTCACCGCTAGCAACGAGAAGCTTATCCGCGTGTTCGACCTTAACAAGCCGGAGGCTGGAGGTGAGGAACACAAGAAATACCTAGAAAATTCAAATTTATATATGTCGCGGAACGGTCTTAGTGGGCAATCCTCTGTGTGTAAACGACCCCGAGCCTCAGTAGCACGATTAGCCGCCATTGTGGGGGTCATCGTCCGTGCCCCTGTGCGCACTGACAATCCTACTTCCTACTAATATTATAAATGTTAAAGTTTGTGAAGATGTTTGGATGTTTGGAGAACAGTAGCATAGATGAAAAGCAAAAACATAGAAAACTAGCCATACACGGTATGCTAATGTACCTATTAGTGAGAAAAGTGACAACTTAGTGTGGCAAATGTAAATGTAAATTTAAGATTTTTCCCTGTGCCGATGACCTTGAGCGTTTGACACAGGTGTGCAGCACTTCAACATTTCACCGCTAGATGACACGACTGAATTAATTCCTAGTAGTAATCTCCATAGAAAGACGCTCGCGCTGCCGCACACACACAGTCTCATTCCCTTCGCGTAAGCACACGCCGCCAAACGCACACATATATAGCCGAATTTCGAACGCGTCGAGCGAGCCGAGCGGTTTCTACTTTTCTAGCCGGCTCGCCAGCCCGCCCGCGTACGCGTATATTGAATAGACTTCAATCTAATGCCTTCTTGTATAGCATGCGTCATTACAAACAAAAAAGATAAAGGTAGGTACATCTCTTCAAAACTTATCTATGCTTTGTAGAAAGAATAGCTTTCAAACAAAAATCACATGTTTAGTAAGTACCTATTTATTTACCTACCTACTTATGAAATAGTACATGTTTTTGCACAACAACAGGTTTTTATGTCAAAAAGTGAAAAAAAAACATCTTATCTTTTTTCAATAAAGTGAATTTGACTTTGATTTCACATGGATGTATTTCGGGACTCAGTGGCAGAATTGGAACGTAGGAAGCGACTTCCCCATATGAAATAAAAAAATATATTTCAAATGCAAATTCCATGGAAAGTAGAAATTACGACCATTTTAATTGTTATCCGGATTTTACGTCGTTAGGGTTGTCACGCTCTCAGATAGTAATTTATAATCCGGATCTGATTTGATTTTGAAAAAAATATGTAAATACTTGGTGCCGTTATTATTGATATTAATTAAAATAGTAACATGACATACATCGCATATAACAACTTCATGTACACGGTGTGACGTGAAGAATGTATATAGATACATAAAAGTTGATCAGCGAAAAACACCTAGATAAAATTGTCCCATTTTGATGTTACTAACTTGAAATTTTCTATACGATTAGTTTTTTTGCTAAAACCGACGGAGAAAATCGAAAACTTGGAGAAGCTGGTCTCCATGAGTTTCTTTTTTTCAACGGCTTGGGATAATGGTAACACTTAGGGGTGGTCTTTTAAAACAACATAAACTCGTTGCATAAACCCTAGATAGGACGGTGACGTAAATTAATTTTTATGGCAAATTTAATAGTGCCGATTGAAAAGTAAAATTGCTTAAATTTTCAACCAACACCTAATGCAGGTTTTGCCACCGGGCCCCGCTGGTCTAGCGGCTGGACTAATATGGTATCAACTTTATAGTCACACAGCGTTTGAATGCTAAAATAACTATACGTGTGAAAATTCTTGAATTTTTGGTTGTTCTAATTTCGGTCTTATCAGGTGCTAAAAGATTTCCAAGTTCCACATATGGTGTAAACTTGGAATTTTCCATCCTTACAGGGTGATCCCTCAAACCGATAAGAAAAATCTGACTTGGAAAATCCGGTCTCTACAGCTTTTTTGTCAAAGCCTGAGAAAACGGTAACATTACAGGGTAGTCTTGTCGAACAAATGTTGAATAAGACCTTGGGTTGGATGACAACGTTAACTTACTTTTTACAAAATGGCGTAAGTCAAATTTCAAGCTGGCTCCTAAAAATTTAAAAATTCTGATTTATATCTCTGGCTCCGTTTTTCTATGAAAATTAGTATTGGAGGTTTTTGTGGTCGCTGATGACTACTCTGCGCCATGTATTGAACGCAGGTTTGATGACTTCCAGCCTCCCAAACAAGCCGGTTTCCGAAAGGGCTTTAGTACCATTAGACCACATCCACACGTTGCGGCAAATTATACAGAAGACTGAGGAGTATAATTTGCCATTATGCTTTGCGTTTGTGGACTTTGAGAAAGCCTTCGATTCGATCGAGTTATGGACAGTGCTCGAGTCTCTCCAGCGTTGCCGTATTGACTATCGGTATATCGAGGTGCTGAAATGCTTGTACAACAGTCCACTATGACCACAGAACCACTATGTCGGTCCGAGTACAGGAACAGAATTCGGAGGCAATTCCATTGAAAAAGGGCGTAAGACAGGGTGACGTTATCTCTCCAAAAATGTTTACAAACGGACTGGAAGATACCTTCAAGCTTCTGGAATGTCAGGGACGCGGCATCAATATCAATGGCGAGTACATCACTCACCTTCGATTTGCCGACGATATAGTAGTCATGGCAGAAACGATGGAAGACCTCGGCATAATGCTCGAAGACCTCAGTCGAGTTTCCCAACGGGTGGGCCTTGAAATGAACATGGACAAAACGAAGGTCATATCGAATGCTCGTTTTGTGCCCACCCCAATAACATTGGGGAACTCGACTCTCGAAGTTGTAGACGAATACGTCTACTCAGGACAAACAGTCCAACTAGGCCGGTCCAACTTTGTGAAAGAGGTCGAATCCAACTTGGCTGGGCAGCATTCGGGAAACTTAGAAAAGTCCTTTCGTCTAATATACCTCAATCGCTCAAGACAAAATTATACAACCAGTGATGACTTAAGGCACTGAAACGTGGCCTCTCACTATGGGCCTCCTAAGAAAGCTCAAGGTCACGCAAATAGCTATGGAAAGGCCTATGCTTTCTCTACGATATCGAATCAGAAATGATGAGATTCGTAGAGGAACGAAAGTCACCTTAGCCCAGCGGATTACTAAGTTGAAGTGACAGTGGGCGGGGCACATAGCAAGTAGAACTAATGGCCGATGGGGCCGAAAAGTTCTCGAATGGAGACCACATATCGGCAAGCGCTGCGTAGGACGACCAGCCGACAGATGACCTCATCCAAGTGCCAGGAAGACGCTGGATGAAATCCGCTTCCAACTGGTCTTTTTGGAAATGCATGGAGGAGGCCTATATCCAGCAGTGGACTTCTTGTGTTTCCATGACTCGAGAGGTTTTTTTACAAAAGCTGCTGAAAACTTAAAATATAGTGTAAAAATACAGAGGTTTTTATAAACATTTTAAAAGAGTGGAAATTTTGATAAATTTGAAGCTTGGATTAAGATTTTGGCTCAAAATCTTTGAATTTAAATCATCGACTTTACGCATTTTTTTATTTTATTTTACACTACGCGCATTCACTAAAGCGGTCTCAAAAGGGTGAATATGTGTCATCGCTATCGTGCCTGTGTGGCCAATAGTCCATTGAGCAAATCTGACTGAATAATTTTTTTTCTATGGTATAACACAAACAAAATTATAAAAATTTTAAGAACAAAAGCAAAATAATTAATTTTTTACAGAAGAAAAAAAAAACATTTCAAAATGGATATTGACCAAAGAAATAAAACAAAAATTATGAAAATGGAAAAAGACTTCGTTGCTAAGGATGTTGACAAAAGAGCTACAAATGGATTTGAGTGCTTATTTGGCCTGCATCCTTGTTTCAGCACAAAGACTGATAAATATAATTATTAATCAACAGTGCCTCCTCGTCTTAACTTATATTGGTATATTATAACAGATTAATCTGTTGATAATCGTATTAATAGTGTAATTCATACCATTTCTATTATTTCATTCCAATAGCACAGGAAACATACAGCATTTAAGTGATTTTTGGCGTTAAAGCTGATAGTTAAAAACTATCTATACTGTAGTGCAGGGAATTCTAGTTTGATTGCGTTGTGTGGACGTTATTATTATTATAATTTTGGAACTCCCCACCGACGAATATTTTCAAGATACATTAAACTATTCATTGTGACACTTAAATAAAAATATGTAATATCGGTAAACCAGGAACGCAGATTTTTGTTTAATCTACTGTGTGATACAGTACTTCTATTTCTATTTGGTTACTTTTTGTTACACTTTTCCTTTTTGTTAAGGTTTCAGTTGTTTTTTTTGTTACGTGTACAAAAAACTTACCTACTTTCTTTTGTTGTCATTATAATTACGGAACCCAAAAAATATTATGCGCGTTAAATTATATATTTAAATTACGTTGTACTTAAAAATGAGCACCGAATAAATCTTGAATAAAAAAAACCCGGATTTTGTGCCAACCCTAGCAAAAACAATTGAATAGGATCAACTTATACATGTCATGGAAGTGTGATTTATATTACATGTAGGGAAGGTAAAGAGCATAATTATTGCAGTGTAGATAACTTATCCCAATACAGCGGAATTTCGAGAAAATAAAAAAACTAAAAACAAGTACCTACACACGTATATAAATTATAATTCCTACAAAATTTTTAGCATTACGCCATTGATTCTTCTAACAATACTTCCGCATGTACAATAAAATGCGTGATAAAAATATACAGCGTTTTATTTTATTTAAAACAGAAAAACATGTCAGGCAGATAGAAAAAAAATTTAGAGACGAAATCTACACAGATTCGTTTTGTATGTTTAGAAAAGGTTCTAAACATAACATTATTGACACAATTCATATAACTACATATGTAAAATATTTTTCTATATATCCGGATGGGAACGACCGAGCCGAGTTCGATAGCGCTATCTTCTTCTGTCGCTACGGAAGTGAGCGGTGCGGAAATACTAAGTACTGTAATTCGGCTTGGTTCACTCAAAGGTTATGAATCAAGTATTATTCGTAACGCCCCAATCGAAATTATTATTTACCAACACATTATTTACCGCCTATGTACCCTACAATCTAACGAGGAGGCGAAGTGCGAGCGCAAGGAGTGAAACAAAACTCAATCAAACTAAAATGAACCTTAAATGCTAGTAATTAGAGACTACAAGGCTCGAGCAACAAGTCTGGCCGCGTGCGGCCGACCTAATCGCGACAATAAATGGATTATAATACATAGGTAGTTAGGTTTAATTTTTAATGAACCTCACTTTTACCGTGATTTAGGCACAAATAGTAAAACGATGTTTCGCTTAGGTTGGTAATGTTACAATAGCTCGGATGGGAAGAGGCGTCCCTTGAACGGCAGAGAGCTCTTGGTTCGAATACTAGTAAATGATCGGTTTCCTTTTTACTTTTCTTTTTTAGTTATTTACTTAAATAAAAAAATACAAGAATTGGGATTTTATATTGTATGTTTTTCTAACGATTGAAGCTCGATCACTACTACAAAAATCAGTTGCCGTGCGTTGGTCTTGCAAACACTCGAAAATGTCTCCACCGATTGGACTAATAGCTATATAATATTTTTTTGTTTTGTTCGGACATGGGACGTGGGGCGAGGGCGCGGAAAAGACCCATCCCTTCAGGAGCCTGTTTCATAGAACTACAATTCATTGTGACTATGACAATTCGATGTACATTGCAAAGCCGATTAACCCACAGATTAACAAATAGACTCTGCTGCGCATTGTACTTCGAATTGTCATAATAAACTACGAAATTATAGTTTTATGAAACTTGACCCAGTACATTTTGTACGAAAGTGAATTGGAAAGATGCGGCGTCTTTTTCGGTCCCTCGCCCCACGTCCTTGGCCTACAATCGGTAATTTTGTATGAGAATTACTACTTTGAATTAATTTCACTATATGGCGCTCGAGGTGAACTTTGGAAGGTTGATTTATGATTGATAAATCGCTTATGAAAAGTTACAATGATATCAATGGTGATGCGAAGAGCGCCTGGTCACAGACAACAGGCAACGAGTAGGCTGGGCTTTCCTCGTAAGGCGTAATGTGATAAATTGATAAAAACGTTTTTTCTGAATGAGTAACTATTGTTCCTGTTAGTTTTAAACATTAACATACAAGATTTTGATATTGCCCGTAAGACTGTATAAGCTTAAACGTAATCCACTGCGCATTTAAAATGGTACATAAATTCTTAGCTTTTTTTAAGCATTCTTACGGAATATATTTACTCATAGAAGGCGTAAGGTTATGACAGTTGTCAAACATCCAATAGGGAATCAAGGAGTTAAATTATATCATATATTAATTTCAACGGTCTGCCATGTTCCTAGAGGATGTCACAAGCGATTCAAAAACGTCTGCTAGCCAGTTCCAGCACACTGTAGCCCCTTAATCTCTGCGCCATGCAGAACTGTTCGTAACAATATGAAACTAAGTCCTCAATATATTTGCACTTTGCAGCTGTGGAGAAAATAAGCGCGCACACGAGTAGCATTCGCCACGCTGTATTTCTGCATAACTCGCGCGTCGCCAGTGTTAGCGACGATTGCACACTTCGAGTGTGGGACCGCAACTCTGGACAGGTATCTATTTCTTTTTGCCCATAAGCATACTGTTTCCTAAACGAGAGGTTTTTACTACTCTGTGTTGCTGCACAATCGGCAAATCTAAATATGATATATATTAGAAATAAGATAAGATGAAGTTAACATTTATTCATAAAATCATAGGTATAAATAACAATTGAAATTTAACATAGGTAAGAGTAAAAACGTAGCCTATACTAGGAATAAACCTGTATTTTTAATGGGTCTTTGTCTAGCCCTTTTTATCGCGTTGTCACATACTGCCCTTTCCGAATACCACTGGTACCCACCGCTCTATAAAGTAACTGTCAGTCAGCTCACTGTTGACGACTGTAAAGACATATTTTTTCTAAGGAACCTCTCAGTTTCGTGCAGACAATCTTTGGTCCAACATGATACGCATTTACTCTAGTATAGGATACATAATTAGTCGACCATGAAAACTATGTTAAATTAATAATCATGCTCGATTTTATATACTTACCGCAAATTGAAAAAAACTTGTACGTTGGATACTTTTGCACTTACCTGTTTCAGATATTAAAACTCGCGCTTTCCATTTTTTAGGAGGTGCAGAAGATAGAATTCTCGTCAATTCCTAACAGTCTAGAGTTGTCTAGGGACGGTGCCATTTTAACTGTTGCGCATGGTAAGTAAACTTCCGTACCTCTAACACCTGAGTACCTAACAAATGTTATTATTAAAATATTACTCTTACCCATACTTGATAGATGACGTCACCACGAAGATTTGGTACTACATGGAACTGGTTTTTATCATAATTTTTTTTTGGCTTAGATAACTAAAAAATAATCTCAAGTTCAGTTTCAAATCCTGGTCACGGCACTTTTTTGTATTTAATTAATGTAGATAGGCATGTTTGGGGAACTGAGGGAAGGTCTACAGTGGTCTATGTTTTACAGTGAGGCGAATATAGGCCGCTTATGGTATTGCTAATGTAATATACTCCTAATCCAAATTCCAGGCACGAGCGTTTCTTTCTACTCATCCGACACAATGCGCAAGATGCGCGAATACAGCGTCCCTACCAAGTGCTACTCGGCCTCGCTAGCGCCGAGCCGCGCCGCTTTCGCCTGCGGTGGCGAGGACCTTAAGGTCTACAAGTTTGACTACAACACGGGGACAGAGCTGGGTAAGGGTCCATAGTAGTAATAATAGAATCTGCGCCGTTAGCATTACCAGCTAGCGGCGTAATTAATAATTATATTGGTCGCCGCGCTGTTAGTGCTCTTTACAGTCGCCATACAAAACCAGATCTACGAGCTGTTGCATAAAAGAAATTGAGGGAAGAAATTCCACTTATCAATACATTTTTTTTATTATGAAACCAACTCAGAAGCGCAGTTTTTGCTTTTCATACTTCGATGCATAGTATCGCAGTATAGTAGCTCTAAGACTACTTTGGCGTGCGGGATCAAGGCTCATGCTTCAGCCAGCTTGGGGCAAAACGTGCTGACATATAAACAGTACGATTTGCTCATGACTTTATTTAAAAATAATGAATGCAAGCTAAGTTGGCATTACAGAGCTATTTAGAGTTTACTAGCCAGTGTGACCTCTCGACTACGAGACATCAACCTAAACAAATCCTCTCGGACAAATCGACCGCGTCAAATTGTCCGGGTGCATTTAGTCAGGGTTGAATTGACTCGGGGTCGAAAAATCGTAGAATGTGGCCAATTAACAATATGCTGAGACAGGGCCCTTTTTATGGCTATATATAACAGACTGTCACCACCGCATTCCTCATCCATTAAATTAAAACGTGTTTTTCTAATTAATATTAATAATGTAGCTGATCTCATGACTTCTAAATAAAACAATAGGGAACTTGCGTCAAACTTAGATTGAAATGGCATTGCTCTTATACCATAAAAAAAATTAAGACATAGAAAAACTCAAGAATAATAAAAAAAATAAACCATAAAAGCATTTTTTTCGGGGTTTTCGGGGTCCTAAAAAATGCGAAAAATCAAGTTACTCTTATAATAAAAAACATATTAGATTTCGTTTTTTTCATTGAATTCTAAACGTTTTCTAAAAAGGGTGTAGATGCATAAACCTTATTTTACGAGATAACTCGACCATTAATAAACGCTTCATACATTATCTGCAAGTTAGTTTGAGTCCGATTTGTATGGCGCGTTTTTGTACCACGTGACTTGAATGACTTTTTGACAGGTCACATTATGAAAAGTATTAGTCGTAGAGAGAAAAATTAACCACGTTTATTTATCTTTTAACATGGCCTCTCCGATTATATTAAAACTTTTTTTGTGCAAGTTCTCCATTCTCACTCTTACTAACTTATATCCTGTAGCCCCTCATCAAGGATAGGGCCTTTGTAAAAGATCTCCTCTTTGGTCTTGAGCGGCGACTTCGAATTCTTCCCGCTATCTTACTCTTACTCATACAATTTGTTACATTCCCGTCTGCAGAATCGAACAAGGGCCACTTCGGGCCGGTGCACTGCGTGCGGTGGTCGCCGGACGGCGAGCTGTATGCGACGGGCTCTGAGGACGGGACCGTGCGGCTGTGGCAGGGCACGCCCGGCCGCGTGTACGGCCTGTGGCGGCGCAGCAACGAGCCGCCGCTCGCCAACGGGTACAAGGAAGTCGCTGCCAACTGACTGGCCCAGAAGGTAACAGTAACATCTGCTTTTGTGTGGTATAAGGAGGTCGCTGCCAACTAGATAGTTGGCCAGATGGCCCAGAAGGTAAGATAACAGGTGTTTGTGTCCGGTATACGGAGGTCACTGCCAACTGACTGGCCTAGCAGCTCCTTTTGTATGGTACAAGGAGGTTGCTGCCAACTGACTGGCCTACCAGATGCTTTTGTATTGTACAAGGAGGTCGCTGCTAACCAGCTGCTTTTGTGTGATACAAGGAGGTCGCTGTCAAATGACTTGCCCAGAAGGTATAGTACTTTTCAGTAGCATCAGTGATTTTGGCCGGCTCCAATCTCCTCTTCTCAATTGTGCAAGGCAATTTTGACTGGTACTGAACTTTATAGCCCGGCATCAATGATTCTGTCATGTCATTTTGAGCAAAAGCCGACCAAAACATGACAACCGGCAACAATAACTTTTGTTGTGTAAAACCATACTCTGAACCAGCACCTATTGTGACAGTAGTATGAAGAAACATAATTATAATAGCATATCATAATAAATATTATTTGATTGGCATGAGACATTTATGTCTAGAACCTGATGCAACACAGTAGTCTTTTGTCTATGTTCGTTGCTACTACTAGAAAGTATGTCTTTGGTTGCAAACCTCCGTGATTGCTCCGTGAATACTAAAACTAAACAACGAGGATCTCTTAGCGCTTGACTTTCAAGAGTTTTGATATCAGGGTGTACGGTGGAAAAAAAATATTTCCCAAGGAACACCCAGGTGAACAAAGGTGGTCCGTTGTGAAAAAAACTTCCCACGGTTCACCCAGGTGGGCTCAGGAGGTGGACCGTGGGTAATAAGGGAAAATGTTCTAGACAAGTAACATCTGCACCAGCCAAAGTGACGCCAATGGACATTGTTCTAAATAGTGGTAATAGTTACAAATGAAATGGGATTTTAAAGGTATAGTCAGTAAATATAATACTACCAACATAAATTAATAATATTTCATTATTCTTGTATCATCATCATCATCGGCCTACGCTTGTCCACTGCTGGACATTGGCCTCTCCTATAGCACGCCACTGAGCACGGTCCTCGGCTACTCTCAGCCAGCTCTTACCAGTCGCCCTGCGAAGATCATCGCTCCACCGAGTCTGAGGACGTCCTACACTACGTTTACCGATCCGCGGTCTCCACTCAAGTCAACATGCTAATTCGGTTTTCGAATTTCTTGTATATTTGAATGTAACTCTCATTCGACTTTCATTTGACCTTCTAACGTTTTGTTCCACACGTGAAAAAGGGTTTACGAGTCATGGGGACAAAGGTACGGTTGTGTTTTTTGTTTACGTGTTTTGGTTGGCTCCAGTCAATTCTGTCTAGTACCAGTCGCTTTTGCCTTTTGTCCTATGTGACAACCTCCAACTTGGAACCAACCCTGTCCCATAACAGTCATAGTACCGTACATGCCACAGTACTCTCCTGTCTATTTGAATATCCTTGAAAATATTTACGTTTTTTTATTTCAGGACCAAAACGGAGCTGTTTGAGTGCAATCAAAATTGGACGCTTGGTGATATCGCGACTAGAGGTCTGTTGTTTTCACCGGGACAAAGTGTTTATGAATCGTGAGGGGTTTGCATGAAATCCGAGACATTTTTTTATCCCTGGAAATATCGCGTCGCTCTTTCTTTTTCTGGGCAACACTAGTTTTTTTTCTTTTGTACCTATACTCAGAAGACGAGATGTATTTATTGTAAAAAAGGAAACTGAATAGACTTGATATGCAACAAAATAAAAGCAATTTGTATATAAATGTATGGTGTTTTTCTCGTTCATTTGTAGACGTAAAGTAAACAACATTGAAGAACTATTTTGATATATTTTTTCTGCAATAGGATTTTTTCGTCAAATGTTGAGTTACAAATTTTTTTACCTTTACATACTTACTTAAATATTAAGTACATCTTATTTTAAAACACTTTACAAATAACTTAGAAAAAGCTACAACTAGGCACAAGGCAGTGAATGTGGAATGGAAAGTAGAGGATTATTTTAATTGTACATTGAAGTTATGGTAACGTTATCCTATTTTATACCAAAGTTTGTATAAACTAACTTTTTTCTTTGAACATCTAATCATTTTAAGAGTAATAGTTATCGACTGTTTATAAAAATATTTTCTATATTTCCACTCTTACATTTATAAGAATTCACGATGCTTAAAGCTAAAATGGCCCTAAATGCTCCTTATTCTAAAACAATAATCGTCTGACGTGATTGAGTATTTATGTCTTATTCTGGTAATTTGTTTGTGTATTTTTTACACGGTTCGACATTTGACTTTAAAATCACGCCGTCGTAGATCCAAATGTACAGCAAACAAACATACACACACCTTACAATAAATCATTAAAAAGTCTACTAAATATCACCATTCACAACATTCGGTCTCGCAATATACTTGAGGTGGCATTGTGTATATACTTGTTGGTTTGATAGCACGATGCCCACTATCGTACTTTGTACTTTTATATAATTTCAATTCAATCGGTAGCACAATGAAAACCTTTGTAAATCTTCATACATTAGATCGCACCATGCCCACTTTAATAATTATAAAAAGTTTTCGTTTTTTGTTCTTGACTGTACAAATCGGTGGCAATCCACGCATTTAAAGTATTGCACACTATAAAAGTGAGTATCGTGCGACAAAACAAATCTTTTATACCAATAGGCTTTGTGCGATCTCACAGTCACACTTATGAAGATTGTATTATGTAGTTGGCATTGTGCTACTGATTGCATTAAAAATAATAAAAGTGACAATGTGCTATAGTGGGCATCGTGCTATCAAACCTACTTGTTAAAGAATTTCACTTTTAATCAATGAATTGGGACATGAAAACGCAGAGTACCTAACCGCGCAAACTGTTCTTGTTTGATTGGTTCATTGATCCGCCATTTTATTTTTATTAATTTCTGATTGGTTAAGAACTGTCGCTAATGGCG
This sequence comes from Yponomeuta evonymella, assembly GCA_963969515.1. Taxonomy (NCBI): domain Eukaryota; kingdom Metazoa; phylum Arthropoda; class Insecta; order Lepidoptera; family Yponomeutidae; genus Yponomeuta; species Yponomeuta evonymella. Next base: position 8,163,267 of record OZ018354.1, read on the forward strand.
CCAAAGATTTTGGAGGTTTTCTCTTCATTAGCTATATTTATACTAGACACGCTATTCCGCGCGTGTGACGTCATTTCTTTGTCGCTAACTCACTGTATGAGAAAGAAATGAAGTCATTGGCGCTATTGAAAACAGCCAATTGTTTTGTTCACATTGAGTTTTCCATCTGAAATTTATATTTACACTCATTACACATCCTCTCACTTTGCTATGAAGGGTGTTAGGTCTGGGAACTTGAAGTTCAGGGGTGGTCTTCTAGCGGTCCGCGGTCGCTCAGGGGCGGAGGCGCCGCACTGGGCTGTACAGACGTCGTCTCTGAGGACGGCCTCTCTTGGCCATTCACGGAGGAGCTGTGCGCAGTCTGTGATGCGAAGGGATGCGCATTGGGCCTGCGGAGGGGAGTCTGTGGTTAGTTTTTCGTAGACTAGAGGTCTTGTTATTTTTAGTAGGTACTTAGCTACAATGGTGACATATCGGGAAGCAATAACGTGGCGGAAATGCCAGTATAGTGGGCTGAGATGAGTGTGCTACTCGTCTAGCTGTCGATATCACGGAAACAGATTTTTTGGAATCGCGCTTCGCATGCGCGCGCTCAAGTTATACAAACATAGTTTTAATTCAGTGCCATAAGTCATCACTGGTAACACACACTGGTTGTATAATTTTGTCTTTAACGATTGAGGTATATTGGACGAAATGACTTTTCTAAGTTTCCCGAGTTCTGTAAATATTGGAAAGATTTTATCCTTATGATCGACAATATCGATTGATGCCATAAAAGTATAGGGTGTTGTTTTTTTCGGATTTTAGCCGGTTCGATTCCCGGGTGTGGCAAGCGTCATTTCAACAATGGTTGAATCCAGTTTTGCTTATTTAAAAAAATTAAGGATTGTATCCTTTGAGTACAAGTTGCTATCTTTAGTATTTAGAGTACTTTCCCTCCAGCATGTGTAGTATGGTGGCGCTAGTCACGCGTTTTGTAGCTAAAATGTCAGAATTTGATTAATGTACTGGAAAGTCGCGGGTTTTAACATTTAAAATGACCTTTGTTGCACAGGTACTACGACGACGCTAATGGCCTGCTATAAATGTCAAAATTCGCGACATTCCAGTACGATAATAATCAAACTCTTACATTTTTGCGTACACAAATCGCGTAACTCGCGTCGTCATACTATCTATGCTGGTGAAGTTAAAAAAATCTACCCTAATTTATCCTCCTTAGTCCTGACCTTGAAAATAACAAAGGTTTTCAAGCGTTATTTTCAAGGTCAGGACTGAGGAGGATAAATTAGGGTAGATTTTTTTATTGTATGGAATTTGACAGATGATTGGAATAGATCACAATTTGGTGCGCATAATAAAATAGGCCCCTGGACTGAGGAGGATGTACATGCCAATGGTGTCTAGCTTACCCCCTCTGTGGAGCATATGCAGGAGGTGCAAGGCGAAGGGAAGGCGGACTCTCCGACGGCGACCGAGCGGCCGGCGATGAGGCAGCCCTGCGCCGAGCTCTCGCGCCACGCCGACAGGTCCAGCTTCGGCAGAGACGAGCATGGCACTCGGGGGTTGCTGGAATGAAGGGAAGTTTTCGTTATTAGGCCCATTCACAAGATAAACATCACGACGAGCACTCGGGGGTTGCTGGAGTGAAGGGAAATTTTCGTTGTTAGGGCCATTCAAAAGATAAACATTAAGAGGAGCATGGCACTCGGGGGTTTCTGAAATGAAGGGAAGTTTTCGTTGTTAGGCGCATTCACAAAACAAAAGTCGAGACTAGTATGGCGCTCGGGGGTTGCTGGAATGAAGGAAAATTTTCGTTGTTAGGCCCATTCACAGGATAAACGTCAAGTCGTTGACCGATGCGGCGAGTTATGTTAAGAAAAAAAATGTAAGTTTTAATTCTGTTTATCGAAAAACTGGATTCGGAGGTCCTGTTTCGAAGTTGTGAACTAAGCTTAGGGTTGCGAGATTAGCCCTGAAATTCTGTAATTAAGAGCGTCATACGAGATCTACCAATGTCGCCGCCCCTTTCTACAAAGTGACTTTGAATTCGTTCACCGTATTTGGAGGGAATGTTCTTTTCATTGTGGAAAACAGTAGTAGATATTAATGATTTATCGTTAATGGCATAACATATTTGTAAATATTCGTGATTTCCGACCTTTGGTGAATCAAAATTCGAAGTGGTAGGAAGTACCGTAACGTAGAAAACTGTTTTCTAATAACTATGTTAAATGCTTGAGAGTCCGACGTCCGATACGCGCAAGCAATAAAAAAAATAATTGAGTCGGCCGACGCCGACGATAAGACGCTCAAAATATAGTATTTTTTTGGATTTTTATTACTTTTCGTCCATATTGTTTTTTTATGCCGCGTAATTTTTTCAAAATTAGCACCATAATGTTTCTAAATCATGGTTAGAATTTCCTCTTAAAATACGGTGAACGAATTTAAAGTCACTCTGTATTATCAAATTTTGTTTAAAATAATGCTAAAGAACTAAATTTCTTAAAAGATTCTGTCATGATACGGTTTTTTTCGCAGGTCTTGTATAATTAAAAAAACAAGTCAATCATTTTCACTGTCTCACACTAAACGTTATTTAACTCTAAGTGACGTACCTACTTGAGGAATTGAGAGGTAATCCTGTAGGTACTGTAATGCTCTAATTATTGAAATTCAAATTACGGGCAATATATATTTTTATTAGTCTTTTTTATCGATGCCCTAGCCTAGCTGGGGATCGACTGACATCTAAAACAAAACGTAACGATTCCCTTCAAAATATTCAAAATAAGACGAGAAGGCTCTGCCAGCCAGCTTCTATAAAGGAGAATCGTTACAGTACATATATGCAAAGCGACGCCAGGGCCCTATTTAAGAACAGCGGAGTTGACCACTCTATACATTGCACAGGCACATTTCAACCCACAGTAAGTGTGCGAGTAAAATTATTTTTTTACGTAGGTAGGTATTAGATTGTTTTTTCCATGTTTTTGTTCAGATGTGCTTAATGTACACTTGTACAGATGTGTTTTGTTCAGATGTGCTTAACGTAAGTAGGTAAAAATATAAAACAAATATAAACCGTTTTTCTCTTAAGTTACGCAGAATGTTTCTGCGCAACGGGGTCCAATTGTATGATGAAGTCCAGTTGATATCTTTTTTTTTTGTTTTAGTTTGCGATATTTCGTTTTTGATAACAATCAAGGCGATGGGAAAAGTGGATTAAGGGCGCAGTCACAGGAAGTTGCTGGGTAGGTCGAAGGCGGCCCGCTGCATGTCGGTAGGCACGTCGAAATAAATAAATACTATCTAGTATTAACCTCCTCAGTCTTGACCATGAAAATAACAATTGAAAACAATTGTTATTTTCAAGGGCAGGACTGAAGATGTTAAAAGGTCGCCTTTGTACACAATTGTTTATTAAGGCAATAAATAATTTTTCAATACAATTCAATTCACGTCGCAGTTGTCGCGAGCACCTTCGACAGAGTCGCCTTCCAGAACTCCGACAGCTGCTGGCCAAAGGAGTACACGACAAAGTCGAGTAGATATTTCCTTTTTGCACACAGATATATGCTATAAAAGGCACACAATCAAGGCGCCGGAAAAGTAGATTAAGGGTGCACTCACAGGAAGTTGCTGGGCAGGTCGAAGGCGGCCCGCTGCATGTCGGTGGGCACGTCGTAGTTGTCGCAAAGTACTTTCGACAGCGTCACCTTCCGAATCTCAGACAGCTGCTGCTCGGTGAACTTGGCCGTCGGGTTGTCGTTTTCGTACCTGGAGGTAAGTATAGCACGGTTAGTTTAACAAAGGGATTGAAAATATTTGCCTCTCGTTCACTTTGTGTAGACAGCGATACCCAGTCTTTTTTATTATCAGTGTTATTATGGGTAAACATTAAAAAAACAAAGGAAATCATTTTGTATCGCTCAAAGATGGATATTTAAACAGAAACATATATATCCATAACTCACTTATTAATTATTATACAGGATGTAAAACAATCCCCATTTACATAAAAAAATTAGAGATAACAGAAACGGGCTGGCTCAACAACTGAACCTGATATTACTATTACGGTATTACGGCGTGTATATTCACTTACCAGAATCGGTCACACTTCCTCAACTGCCTGAACTGTATCGCAATGACGCAAGCGAAGGTCGGTCCGACCAAACCTCCTTGGAGCGGCCTCTCGCTCATCCCACCCGGAAACAGGTCTATATCGTCCACGGTCGGGTATATCCTCTTCAACCTCGCAATCACTTCATCAGGTATCTCCCTGGATAGGTCCTCAAAAGTAGCTGCTCTTTTCAGGTTGCACAAGGCTCTGTAGTTGTTGTAGCTTGGGACTCCGTGGTCTCTGGCCCTTTGGATGTTCAAGGCGATCAGGTCTACGCCGGAGAAGGGAATGCGGCGGTCTTCGAACAGGTGGTTGGTGACTTCTCCCGTGATGAACTGGTCGAGGGTCTCCATGGGTGTGGAGGACAGGCCGCGGATCAGCTCGTCGACCATTGCCGGGTGCTGGAAATAGGTAAGCATGAATTTTATACTTAGTGATGAAGAGCGATAGTGGGCATCGTGCTATGAAATCGTTGAAAATCCCTGGATATTGTCTGTCTATAAAGGATCTTGATAGACAGACGGACGAACAGACGGAGGGATGGTCGGACGGACGGACAATAAAGTGATCCTATAAGGGGTCCGTTTTTTTCCTTTTGAGTTACGGAGCCCTAAAAAAAGAGACGGAGAGACTCACTGCCATGAACATGTCCGTGTTGAAGAAGCCATCTCTGAGCAGGATCGGCGGCTCGACCGGCTGGAAGTTCGGCGAGAGACGCGGCAGGTGAGGTCGAAGCAGGGAGTGGCCGAAACGGAAGGCGGCCGTTGAGAACTCGGTCACGATTGAGGGGTTGCAGGTGGGAGAGTACTCCTTGTAGTAGCCTGGAGAAGAACGGTCAGGTCAGTAAAGTATTGGTTAAGCGCCATCTCATGACTAAAAATTATAAATGTAATAAATGAGATAGACCGCAACCTCACCCCCGCTAGCGCCCTCTGGGCATACGGGTCTGTCAACTAAACGCAATCGCCGCCGCTCGACTCGCTATTTGTAATTTTTTTAGTTTCTTTGTGAAAACAGGGATATCCGACTTCAGGTCCCTGATTTATGTACTCTTTTCGTTGTGTGCACATTAAACGAGGACCCAGTGGTATTCTTCGCAAGAGTGGTTGCAGTTTTCTTCCCTAACACGCCTGGCATAGAAGAACCCCGCATTATATAAAAAGAAATATTTACGCGATATACCAATGTGTAAAATGCCAGAAGAAAAATGTCAAACCGTGTAATGTAAGCATTTTAAATGGACCAATTTATTGAATGAAACCTGCGGCTTAGTTGGCTCCGCACGTATTGACTTGCTATGGGCTAGGCTAGAGCATGGACTACCGGAACCTTTTACTAAAACCGGTATTTTTTCGATATCAACATTCGAAAAACCGGAATTCCGGTATTTCGGTATTTTTTCGGTATTGATGATTTTTTTGTTAAAATAACATAGATGATTGTAAAACAGTTGATTTACGTGGCCTCCACGTTTTGTCCCACTGAGCTTTCCCCACATCATCAGTTCAAGTTGTCAAATTAACTCAATGAAATATAAAGTAAGCAAAATTTTCTTGAGCAAATACAGTAAGTCCGAGAAAAAACTGAAATCAACCTTTTTTTTATTTTTATTTTTTTAATTTTATTTATTAGGCACACAAAACAGATATTAGCCAGTACATTATCAAGGTAACATTATTATATATGTAAGGTCCAGACTAATCTCCAAAACATGTGTACACAGCATGATCACAATTTTCGAAATTGAACTTAGACGAGTTACTTAGACTAACATTATAAGTTTTTTATATAGTTTTACATTCAATCAAGGTTTGATCAAACTCAATCAAGCCAGGGAGCGAACAAACAAAATAATCATTAAAAAGAATATGGTGTGAAGATAAGAAGAAGGAGGCGGCTATTTTTTCGGGCTGTTTAAATTTTTCCGAAATTCAGACTTCAAGAGTCCTATCCGCGGATTAAATATGTCTATATTATTATTGATGTTTGATATTTCATTATATGAGCGACACATTCTTGTTATGGGATTGAAGTAAGAGGTATTGTTTTTATAAGTTTCTAATGTAAAAGTATTTCGAGAGCGAACCGAACCTGATAGTATTAGAATACTTATAAGAAACAAATTTATTATGTCATAATTATATTATATTATGCTGCCTACCACGACCACGGCACATTTCCTTATTTGCTTTGCGGTACATATTCATTAAAATATGAGTACTTAATGATTGTACTCGTAAATTTATAAACTGTACTCTTAACGTTTTGACGTTCCAGCACAAAGTTCCTTCAAAAAATAAGTTTTGTATTTATATTTTTTTTCGAGAATATTACTAATTTTGAGAGCCTAGGCTGAATATTTCGATTGGAAGGGGCTGCTTTAACAAATTTTTAAAGCGAAAAAAAAAAGAATCAGAGTCTACGTAACCGGAAGTACGTCATGCACGGAAGTACGTCATCAACTGATATCCTACGAGCTGTCAGTTTCTAGTGATACCATGACTCGATACAAAACTCTTTAAATAAACAAAACTTAAAAGACTTATAGGGAAGAGCGGGTGATCGTGCTCTTCCACTATAAAGGGAAATTTCCCACCAGGCAGATCGTATGCCTGGGGACGGCCGGTCCAACTAATGTTCGTCGGACGTTATATTTATGGTATGTCATGTGAAACATTTTACTTGCGCGATGCAGGAATGTTGGAGCTTATAGTGCGCGCGCAGAGTTGACATGTGCTCGCCACATCACTCCCCTTCAAGACCGTAGCTACGCATAGCTACAAAATGTATGTGTGTAATATTTAGTTAAGTTATTAAAATGTAATAACCCTAAAACTTGTGGAATGCAATAAACATGTTTCGCATAGCTAGGTCTGACAGGAATCGAAGTCTGTGCTCTAAAGCCTGCAAGTGCCAGCAGTCGCTGAGTCAGTGAGTCGACTAGCGGTTGAGGGTGTTCGGCGGCTAACAGTCCCTTCACCGGCGACAGTACCATGGGGCCCGCGCATGTGGTAGGAAGGAACTGGTGAAGGCTGTTGTACCACTGGCAACGTGCGCTGTTGCTGCGTGACTGCCGTGCCGAGGGGTTGAGGGAGATCACCATCAGTACAAGTAGTCGGTGCATTGACTGTAGTGGAACTGATGAGGGGAGAGGGAAGAGGATGAATATGTACAAGTATGTACCAATTTACAATGCTGGGCTTGCTTTGAGACTGATTGTATGTGGGGTGCTGCGAGAGCGAAGGAAGGTTTGACAATGTTCTATCGGGGGTCACCACTATAGGGAAGAGCGGGTGATCGTGCTCTTCTACTATAAAGGGAAATTTCCCGCCAGGCAGATCGTATGTCTGGGGACGGCCAGTCCGACTAATGTTCGTCCCGTGCGTGCGTGCGTGCATGCATCACGTCGGGGTCACCACTGTAGGGAAAAGCGGGTGATCGTGCTCTTCCACTATAAAGGGAAATTTCCCGCCAGGCAGATCGTATGCCTGGGGACGGCCGGTCCAACTAATGTTCGTCGGGCGTTAAATTTATGGTATGTCATGTGGAACATTTTGCTTGCGCGATGCAGGAATGTTGGATTTATAGTGCGCGCGCAGAGTTAACATGTGCTCGCCACAGACTCCTTATCTAAGCAAACGTAAGAAAATATATATTATATTTGTTTTTTATGGAATACCGAAATGTCAATATCTTGACATTTTTTATTTCAAAATATTAAACCTACTTTCATTCACGTGTTGAACGAACGTTAGGTCGAATTAGTCACACACTTATTCACAAAGATACAAGAAACCAGTGAATATTATATGAATTATACCTTTAAAACAAATTGTCATAATTATATCCTCCCGCGGCGACTAACCTCGCGTTCTAAATTCAAAAACAATATTTAGGACAATGCCCATTGTCGATAATATCTTTAACTTGGTGGCTGTTGAAGATACTTACAGTTAGTTACAATACTGTATTATGTCACTACTGTACCGTAGGTACACCACATAGAGCAGGAGACAAACACTAGTTTCTTGTGGGACACCGCAATTCACAGGAACGAACAGTGATTTTAAATAATAGCCATCAGTTAATTCGAAACTATCCTTAAGGTGAGTGTTAAACATTTGACTGTATTGATACCGAAACTACAAACCCTAAAAAGCATGTATTCTGTATTTAGACAGTCTCAGGCTCTCAAAAATTGCAGCAAAATCGTAAAACCAGATTGGAAATCTAGAAAAGTCCTAATGTTTTACGTTATGAAGTAACAAAAAAAAAACCCCGTTGGTAGCCTAGTGGGTAGAACATCGGACTCGGAAGCGAGAGACACAGGTTCGATCCCCAGTGCGGGCATGTACCTATGACTTGGTTTGTACATTTGTGAAGCAATACCACTCGCTAACGGTGAAGGAAAAACATCGTGAGGAAACCTAGTGTCTGAGCTATTCACATACCTCAGCGCTTGAAATCGCCAATCCGCGGTGGGCACGCGTGGTGATTAAGCCCATACTCTCTTCCTGAGAGAAGGCCTGTGCCCTACAGTGGGACGTATACCTATAGGCTGCTTATGTTATGAAGTTATTATATGGATGTAGAATCGAACAGCGCGTCTAAAAGCTAGTTATAGTAATACCGAAACTATCGAAATACCGGTATTAGGATTATACAAAACCGGTTTTTCAAATTCGAATATTCTGTCCGGTATTCCGGTTTTTCGGTATTACCGAAAACCGGTATCCATGCTCTAGGCTAGGCCGACTAAGCTGTCAGGATAGTATAGGTGCTGGGCAAGCTTACTCCATCTAAAAAACAATGTCCCAACCACTGCAGCGTCCGATTGGTCCCTTCACCCATCTAGTGTGAGTGAAGGTGCTACTGGACGCTGTATAAATCATCTCAGTACGTAGATGCAAAGCCAAAGTTTATTTTCAGTAGAGGGAGGGGCCAATAGTCACAATTTCACACAAGTTTAGCTGCTGTGTACTACAGGACTTTTAATCAGTTTTCCCTAAATCGTGTGCTCATCCCCGAATTTCACTTTCCCCATTTTTCACGAGATCCTGGTATAGGCAGAACATTTTCAGACCAAGATATACCAAGAGGACCACGAGGCCCGTCTTTAGAGGGACCTTTTGGACCATAAATTGATCTGCACCAACCTGAAGACTGCAGCTTCAGCCCGTACAAATTAACAGCGTTCCACGACAGCAGCCTTGGCAGGAACTCGTTGTAGATGATATGCGTGAACTCAGCCGCAATGATGCGACGGGCGTGCTCAAACAGAAGGTCGGCATCCCAATGAGGGTTGACACCGCGTAGTCCTTCCACCACTCGGTTGTGTTCCCGAAGCCACATGGTGTGAACAGCGGTCAAGCCTGGTTGCTCTGAGGCCCGCCCGTCGCCTGAAAGAGGGGTAGAAGTTAAGGGAAGTGTTGGATTTAGGTTTCTAGAAACGGTCTCCATGTAGAGTCTCATAAAGCAATAGCAGCGCCGCGCCGTCTAGTGATGATTAGCAAGATAACAATTTTAACGACATCTAGTGACTATGAAGGGAATGTTTTGAACAAAATATCAGGATTTTGAAATGTACGTACTTATATTTTTAGTGAGATTTATGATGGTTTAATATACGAGCTTATATCACTCGCGCAATTATGACGAGTAAATTTAGATTTTATTTTTTTTTTTATATTTTTTTTTGTCCTCAGCACGGGTTAGCGCAACAAAAAGAATATAATCTAATGATTGGTTATGGAGTTACGAGGGAACAAAGCTGCTACCAAATACATTGAACCCTCCGTTTGGGCTCTGCCGCAGTCGGGCAAAAATAGCGCGCTTTCCAGAAGTTACTTACCGGCAATGAAGCAATAGCCAGACACAGTCTTGCACTCAGGATGGCTATCAGTCCGGGGCAGCAAGTCTCGTCCTCCAATCGGGTGGATGGTCGCGTTCATTCTGCCGTTGAAGCCGCGCAGTTTGCGCACAATGCAAGGGTTCTCCCCGTAGATCACAGAGGCGTCGATGAAGGCGGTGTTCTGGTTTACTTGCTCGCGGGGGCCTGGTCGAAGAGGATTGGTTCGAGTTAAAGAATGATACGTATGCATTTGGTTGTTTTTGATAGAGTCCACAGAAAAATTGTCAACATCCCATGGTAGATTTGTTATTTCTTCTGTAATACAGAAGGGGATCTATTATGGGAGATTTAAATTTGTGGGAGAGCATAGGACAGTACCTACTTCTATTGCGCGTATATTTTGGTACACGCCAATGGAAATATAAAAGTGAATCCAGAATTAAGTTAACAATGGAAATATTTTCAATATTTCCGTGGGCTTGTGAATTGACACTGTTGTATGAGAGTATGATGGTTTTTATACAAAGCACAATTTTATTCTCTTGTTTGAAATTGAAACAATTTGCCACGATAATAAGTGATTGTTTTAGGCACTGCATCTACACTGTGATAGTTTCAATGCCGAATACATACAACGCTTATATGTCTTCTAACATTGAATACGAAAACTCGAATACAGACGATTGGCTCAGACATCAGAGATTTTCTATACGAAATAAGTGATATTTCTAGACCAAGCGTCGGGAAAATACGAGTCTTCGCCTGCCATGATAGTGGGTCTGAACAATGTGAGCATCCGTAAGGCCACAATCCGACTCACCCAACTGCTGCTGTCCAGGCAAACTCCTCATGAAGGGGAAGCACAGGCGCTCGCCGGATGTAACGTTGACTTCAGGGTAGTAGTGGTCTCCACGCGGCACGGGGAACGGGTTGCATTCCGGGTGGACAGTGCGCGGCGAGTCGCAGGAACGGCAGTCCGGGATTGACTCGTGGAAACCTGAGGGGTGGTTAAATAGTTGATTTGGATAGTAGGTATGAGATGCACTTTTTGCACGTTTGTTCTGAAGGTTAGCTTGTACAGTTTTTTTTAATAAAAGTGGATATGAGACTGTACCAACCTTCAATAGAAGTGGGTTAGTTTGGAGGTAGCATAAGAGCTCAAGATCAAGATACGGCGTCAAAACGGCGACTTTTGACACAGTTTCTTTGTCTTGCATCAAGATTTTTGTTGTCGTCAAGGTCTTTGGGTTGCTGAGCCAACGAAAATAAGCCAAAATGTCACTTTAGGTGGCAGGACGATGAAAAATAAGCTTACCTTTGTGTATGGGCGTCATGGTGAGTTCGTGGTCGACCAGCTGCGCAAACTGCATCACCATGAGTGTGTATCGCGTGTGCAGGTTAGAAATATCAGGGTGGATCACCGTGGAGATGACTCGTGGTGAGGGCAGCGGCGTGCCGGTTACAGAGTTGATGCGGGGCCGGCTCACACCTGGTGGGAGAAATGCTAGGTTAGGCTTGGAGACAAAATGGTGATCTAAAGGCCTGTAATGTCATGCTGAATAAGTGGTTTGGAGTGTCTGGATTTGATGTCTGGAGCACCTAATAAAGGTGTTTTAAAAACTCCTGCAGAATTTAGGCGTCTGGGTTGGATGGGAATAATAAAAGTGCTTCAAAAAGTGCTGCAGAATAAATAAATAACTTCCACACAACATATTTACTTGTCCTGGTCCCAAAGTAGGATACCTGTGATATGGTAACCAGGCAAAGACACCATTTACATTGAAAATACCGACAAATCCACGGAACAAGATTAGTATTTTTTACAAGCTTGGATGGGTGTACTTTATAATGGTCTGAATTCTTGTTTGTAGTTGCTCCAAAAGTTTTATTAACAGTTTCAGGTAGTTTCCTTGCTGCCCCATCTCAAATAACTATCTAAATGCTGATTTGACTTACCATCCTCATATACAGGTGGCAACAATCTTGCGAAGGTCGTTAAACTCTTTCCAAGGTTGGGGTTCCGCAGGTTGTTGCAGTATCCAGTGTAAGTCCTGAAGGGGCTGTCGGCATCACATTGTCCGTTCTCGTCGCACTGAGGCTCAATAGTCGGCCCTAGACAGAGACAGAAAGTATTCATTATAATTACTGTAGATAAATACCGGTGTCATAATCATCAGAGTGCAGAGTCTCAGCCTAAGGATGGTACCATACACAGAATTTTATAGAAACTTGCGACTGAGTTCGGCCCATTTGGTGCCCTATTAACGGCAACACACTTACCACTTCTCATGTTTGAACTGAATACCTGTCTACTCAGTAGTAATAGTAGAGATTTCTAGCCACATAGCCTCATAGTTGGGCCATTATAGGTACGTAGCCAGCGCTGAGGTTTTCTCAACCGCTAGGGTTTCCTTACGATTTTTTCTTTCACAGTTACCTGTGTACCTATACCTACAGGGTTATTTCTAAAATGGGTAATTCCCGAAACATGTCGGCTATTTACAAAAAAAATTGTCCTAGGTATGATTTTTTATGTACCTATGGTACCCTACATGGATAGCCAATTTAACAATAAAGACTTGCCGAGCTGATCTTGACCTACAAAGCCGCTAACATCCACAGATTGCAGAGCGTCAACAAACTCGTTGTTCGTGCCGAATCCCAGCGAGTCCCCGAAGATCTGACGTTTCCTGCGATGGCCTCCGTTGATTGAATTGAGCAGTTCGTTTGTAGCGAATTCCAGGAAGAGGGAAGTGTTGGCTTGCTTCAGAGCGTATTTGTTGGCCTTGGAGAATGAAGCAGCTGTACCGACTGGGGATTTAGGATCAGCTCCGCCACCTGGAAAGAAGATTCTATCAGTGCCTAATGAAGATGTACTCATGAATTGTTTTCGACTATGCACATACTATGCTTTATCCTGTCAAGGCAACTTTGGCTCCAAAAGACCGCGGTTCAAAGGACTCGACGACCGTAAGTGACCGCCAGATTTTTTGTTATAAATAAATAGATAAAGTTCCTTTGCCGGTGCACTTCCGGCTCGGCTTCAGACTTCCGCCGGTCTTGTCTTAATTTTGACTTAGGGGTAAAATGATTAAAATATGAACGAATAGAACATATGGATAGATAGATAGATAGAACATTCTTTATTGTACGTAAAGATTCGATTGGAATTAAGTTTTAGGTGGAACGCAAACCAGCCGATGTCGATTAATTCTGTCAGCATTACCAACTTCAACTGGTTTTTGATGATAATATATAGATTTTGTTCACAAGAAAGGTAATTTCATTTTAATGAAGTGTATCTGACATGACATATTAAGGCAGGTAGAAAATCAAGAGGTCATGGAAAATACTCACGTGATTCCCAAAGCATGTACTCCAAGCGTTTCCTATCGACCATCTCCTGTTTCGCTTTCTCCAGAGCAGTGGATAGCATGTCCTGAGAGAGTCTCTCTGCAGCCTTCGCTCCGGTTTCGTCTTTCCATGCTGACAGCTCTAGCTTAGCGTGCTGGGAGCATTGTTGGGCTGCGTTTCTGGGGAGTTAAAAAGGGTTTTAAAGGACACTTTTTGATTATATGATGATTGAGACTGGCATTCAGGTTTGAGTGATCTTTCATAGCCAAGTAAGAGAACATAAAGTCTCGTCAAGCCGCGTTGTCAGCGATGGTGGCGCTTCGGTAGAATGGCGCCTCACATTCGAGAGGTTCTAGATTCAATACCGGCATGTACCAATCAATGACTTTGTTTTTAAAGTTACAGTAAATTCATAATTTTTAGCAGCAATATCAGTCACTACTGGTAAAGGAAAACATCGTGAGGAAACGTTTTAACGTTCTAACTGCTGCCCTTGAAAATAAAAATAGAAAACCATTGTTATTTTCAAGGTCAGGAGGTTAAACGCACATGTACTTTTAATAATAGTAATATGTGTAAGGTAAGGAAAGACATAAACTTACAGGTAAGGGTCTTCAACGACGAAGGCTCTGGGCTGGACGTTGGTGATGGAGTCATCAGCGGTGCAGAGCAAGCCAGAGAGAGTGACCCTGCGGATGGCGGCCAGTTGGTCGGGGGATAGCGAGGACGGCGGGATGTCGTTCTCGTACCAGAATCTGAGGATTAACCAAACTTTAAGGCTTTGCCAAATTCTTCTCCACTAGGTACATCTGATGGAAGAAATGGTTTGTACGTGGCCAATAACTTAAATTTGAAGACCTTGCGGATGAATGTTGAAGCGAGGAGTATCCATCGTCAGCTATAGTTATGATCGGATGTGGCCATCCAGGACAAAAGTGTCAGACATTGGAAAAGATAACAGCTTTGAAGTGGAAGTGGACAGGGCATTTAGCTAGACGGACTATAATGAATAAAGAATTGCAACTTCGACAGGGAAAATAATCAGTTGGCAGATCCCTAACCAGAAGGTCCAACCATATAGCCAGAGTAGGTGGTAAATAGTGGTTGCTTATGGCATAGTGAAGAGTGGCGTTAATATGAAAAGGCCTAATGACCTTTGATGGGTATCAATGGGTTGATGATGATGACTATCTTATTGCCACAATTAGAACAGCACCGATTCAGAGCAAGTAACAAACTGTTAAGCACTGAACAAGGTTGTGTGCCGAATTCATTGTTTTGCGGGTTTTCAGCAGCGAGCAGCTAATTGGTGTGATTGGTTGTAAGTATTTTAAGCGATCGTTTTGGCGAATGATAACGCATATTGGGAGACGCCTGTGAGAGCTTCTGTCTACCGTAGATTTAATGCTGTGATTTGACCATAAATTGCTTGGTGTGGTATAAAATTCACCTGTCACTCTTTTTCAGGTTGGCGAACTGCAGAGCCATCACGCAGGCCAAGGTTGGACCCACGACTGCACCCGACGCTGGCTTCTCCATGGCACCTCCGATCATCAGCTCAATGTCTTCCGCGTTCCTGGAAAAATATTAATTGTTATTAGTGAAGTTGGATACAGTCTTTGGGGAACAGAATGTAAGAATATGTTTTACGGGATCAGGTTAATTGAATAATTAAATAAAATATAACCAAGACGTGTTTAGCATCGAATTGATGATGACCCTGATCGTGATCTGATTTGTAACCGCGGTGCGGACGCGGCTGAGTTCCTATGAGCTCTTGTTCTAATCACGTTCCTCTGCTCACCTCGAACCAAGGAGTTCATCGTTCTTAATCTATATATATGAGCAAGCATACCCTGCTGGCTCATATTTAACAAAAAAAGCGGTGGTAGCCTAGTGGGTAGAACATTGGACTCGGAAGCGGGAGACCCAGGTTCGATTCCCAGTGCGGGCATGTACCTATGACTTTGTTTTCTAAGTTATGTACATTTGTGAAGTTATAGTAGCAATACCACTCGCTAACGGTGAAGGAAAAACATCGTGAGGAAACCTGAGTGTCTGAGCTATTCATATAGCTCAGCGCTTAAAATCGCCAATCCGCGGTGGGAACGCGTGGTGATTAAGCCCATACTCTCTCCCTGAGAGAAGGCCTGTGCCCTACAGTGGGATGTAGATAGGCTGCTTATGCTTATGCATACCCTGCTGTATCAGGGCAAAGTCCAACTTCTTAACATCGGCGTGGGAATGGATCTGTGAGGTTAGTTCACACTAGCGAGGACACTCCGTGGCTACCACCCATGTGGCCTCTACTTTAGCCTAAAACCTAGCCTTTCTTTCCTCATCGGTACATAAAGGCATCTCCTGCTGAGCCCTCTCAAAGCCCAGATATTCAAAGATGGCATGAGATCTGCGAAGTTTGATCACACTGTGCATGGCGCGCAGGCGAGACGGCACTCCACGTTTCCTTGAGTTCTTGTTCTATCTATGATGGTTAAGCCTCGAACCTATCAGTCCATCTTTCCTCACCTGTACATATCGGCCAGCATCTCCTGCTGTGCTCGTTCAAATCCCAGCTTTTCAAAATCGGCGTAGGAGCGGATCTGCGAGGTCGGTTCACACAAGCGCAGCGCGCGCAGGTAAGACGGCACTCCGTGGTCGCGGGTGCGGCTTAGGTCCCACGCAGCGGAGGCGGGGAAGCGCGAAACGGCGTGTGCGCTAGTGTGGATCAGGTCTTGGAGATACACCGTTGTGTTGTGCTGAAATAGAACGGCAAATGTTAGGTTTGTGAATGAAGACCAGTTTTTAAACTGCAGGGCCTATTCCAAGAACAGTGATGGAACATTTCGTAATTTGCAGCTTTGAAATTGTGCACTTACTCTCATTGCGGCCTACTTCCGATGTTCATCTATGTTTGAAAGTTGGACTCACGTTGGTGCCGGACCCTCCACGCGGTCCACAAGCAATTCATTAAATACCTGGTATGTCACAACATCCACCTTCTCATTGTAGTATTGGAAAGTGAAACGAATCTGTTTTTTAAACTTACTTTCCTAGTTTTTGCTCTCTGTTCTTTGGACGTCTTTTTTTGGTACGATGGTATGACGTAGAACTTCTACCCCGAAAAGACTAAAGGTTGATCAAAGTCAAGGCTTACCATTTTCTCGTTCATCATGGCACTGAAGATGGGCGCGACGGCCACCAGTTCGGAGTAGGCACCGGCGCGGATCGCGCTGGAGTAACCCCGCCAGAAACCCAGGGATTGAAGTTTCAGCTCTGCTTTCGACATTCCAACCTGGTGTGCGGAACCGAACAGATATAATTATGTAGAAATCGGTATAGATAGAGGACATTCTATTGTACACCAGAAATTATTGAGATTATTAGGGGAAGTACTCTTTATTAAGAAACAATGCATCGAGTTGATTTAAGATTGCATTGCAGTTGTAATAACAATGTGACAGCACAATCATACAGGCGAACGATAGCTACTATTCGAACTATTCAACTAACTGTGGCAAGAGATAGGTGAAAATAAGTTGGATTTTAGTGTTCTACTATCTATTCTATTCAAAAATTCAGGGGTCTTGCGGACGAGTGACGTCGTGATAGATTTTTCACAGAATCTTTGAATTATGGATTCATACAAGATATAAAGGAATGAGACTATCTAAGAGTTTTAGGTTCCCACTAAAGCTTACATTTGTTGTCTGGATCCTTACCTCTCCGAGCAAAACTGGCAAAAACTCGTTGTAAGTGATGTGCTGAATGACAGCGGCCACCGCTCGCCTGGTCTCCAAGAATAGTGCAGACTCGTCCCAGAACGGATTCATAGAGTACAGCTCGCCGGCTATGCGATTGTGTTCGGATAGTAGAGCCTTGTAGAGCGGCGCTGTGGGCGACCGGTCGTTGCATCTGAAGAGAGAATTTGAATGTTTTTTTTTAATAGGTAAATACATTGCAACCGAAATTCTTACTGCAGTTGACTGTTCGTCCTGTACTGTATTCGCAAAATCGTATCTTCTTGTACAGCCGACAGCCAATTAACCTTAACGATTTCAATGTAAAATCGACCGTAACGTAACTGAGTAGTGTGCCCGGGTGTGAAGGTCGAGATGTTGTAGACTGTACTTACGTTAATTATAATAGGCTCTTGAAGCTTATTACTATTGCACATACTTCAAATATTTGCGGAGACGCGAATGCATATCATGTCTACTGAACAAAGGAATCTCTGACGCCTAGTAATATTCCAAGTCGGCTAGTCAATGTTTAGCCATCTCGCAATGCTTGAATGTAAATAGTCTCACGGCTAAATTAACAAAGCGAAAAAGAACAGAAGAGCTTTAAAAAGTCAAAATATTAATGAGTATCCGTTTGAGGTGGGTTATGCCTGGCAAGTTACCAATAACCTGCCTCATAAAGATACCAATAACTCGTCCACTGCTGGACATAGGCCAGCCCCCTAAGGCACGCCACTACTTTCTGTCCTTGGCCATCCTCATCCAGCCAGTTACCTAAATTAACATCTATATCGTCGGCTTATTGCAAGAACTCATTAACCGACATATTCACTATTGGGAGACGGCGACTTACGATTACGACTTACGACTTAAAAACGACTTTTTAGTTCGTGTTAGTTAATGGTTGTATTTCATCTTCCTTATTCCCTATAACATCGTTAAAATAATGCCTGATATTAAAACACCACTATTGTATCATTGTTCAATACATCTATATGTCCATACCTTTAAAAAAAGGTTAGTGAGTTTTTGCAGTAAATGACTTCTTGCAGTAAGCCGACGATATTTTCTTTTCTGTAAGCCGCTTTACATAAACAACTAATCTAACCATTATCTAAATCTAAAATCGGTGCCGTCTTGTATCATGCATGCTAAACTAACTTAATTTGAATAAAAAATACGTGAATCGAAGTTGAACTTTTATTGCTCTTATTCTGTGTTGGATCCTTGTAGCTATTTGCATACAATCCATTTTAGTGACGACATATTGGCATTCCATCATCGATGCGTCGAAGATGTCAGTTACTATGGGGTTTTTACAGAGCTTCGTCATTCAATGTGATGATTCTGAGAACATCCGTGTGACCGCTGAAGTTTTTCATAGGTTTTTCGTGTGCTCACAATATAAAATACACTGTCTCCTCTGAAATTTTACTTACAGTGGGTATTTTCAAAAATCATAATATCGTTCCAGGGCCCTATTCCATAGAACTATTATTCACGGTCTACTATTTCAATTCGATGTACATCGCATAGCCTCTTAACCCACTGATTGACAAGTAGGAAAACTCTGCACGTCTTGTAAATCAAATAGACTGT
Organism: Yponomeuta evonymella; assembly: GCA_963969515.1. NCBI lineage: Eukaryota > Metazoa > Arthropoda > Insecta > Lepidoptera > Yponomeutidae > Yponomeuta > Yponomeuta evonymella. Next base: position 8,181,943 of record OZ018354.1, read on the forward strand.
AGTTCTATGAAACGCGGCCCTGGACTGGGCTGAGGCTGCGAACGAGACTGCGTTTGTAAGTTTTTTATTTCGTTGGAACGAAGTCGCGGGCAGAGCTAGTAAGTCATGGTCTATCACCGTTGTAAATTTCATCCCTTGAGGTCTTTTATCGGTTGTATCAAAATCAGTATTCTATTATTCTAGCTCACCACGCCGTCTCTCGGCGCGGCGCACCTTACCTATCGTCCGCTCAAACTAATGCTCAATATAGGTAATCATCATCATCATCATCAGCCATTTCACAGTTTTCTAACCATGATGGGTTAGAAAACCAATATAGGTAATACATAGATTTAAATTTGTCATTCGGATCTGTTTGCGGAGTATTGGCTAACGCAGCGCAGCGTCCTAGAACGCCCACCAGGGCCTAGATTCTGTTAATGCATTGTAGTAACATGACAACTGCATGAACATGGCGGTTTTCATTTCATGGCTGCTTTAAGTCTACGCGGGCACACCCATCAAACCTTCTAGGCGTCAATGGTACGAAAAAACACGTCACGTGACTCGACAGTGTACCTGTCATTATACTACAATGCACTAACAGAATCGAGGCCCAGTTCACCGGACCAACGATTTAAGGCAGATTGCTGGTAGCGGCCGGATGTGAATGGCCGAGGACATAAAGATGTGTAATTTTGTTATTTATTATTATTACGTACCTACCTATCTCATGCCTTTGCCGTTTATGATTTTGGGTAGCAGGACTTAATAAAATTAGAAGAGAATAGTCACCTACAGTAAAGCTAAGACCCAGACCTGGGGGCCTAACTAATTTTGTTCTTGCAAAATGTTTTAAAAGATAGCGACACGTCAAGACACCTAGGTTAATATTAATTAGTTAACGTCGTCGAGGACATCAAATAAGAACAATAGAGTTTTTCTCAAACTCACAGAATTAGTTTTAATGGACGCTTCGTAGATGTGGGAAAATGGCATCTACACAGTATTTCCGTGCAGTTATCTATTAACTGAAGAATTATGTACTTATTTTATTTATAGGCACTATTAAATCAAGAACCATCATCCATCATCAGCCATTTGACGCCCACTGCAGGACTAGGCTTCCTTCCTTCCTGAGATTCCAACCACATACTGCGATCGCCAACCCGCCTGCCAAGCGTGGCGATTATGGCAAAACCCCTCATGGTTATAAAATCAAGAACGTTTCTAAGAAATTTCAATATTTTTTAACTATCATTAAAATAATGTTCCTCTAATCTCTCTTGCTCTACATACTATAACAGAGTGAGATAGCGTCACGCTTTAAGCTATCAAGCGCTATAGAACCTTCTGCACAACTATATATACTAATACACGCATATATGTATTCCTTTCTCTTTTGAGCAATTTGAAGAGACAACGATATTTATGTACTGTACACTGTACCTATTAAGTTAGTGAAATTCTCAATTAAAAAACCGGCGGTATAGCTCTACGAGATATTTATGCTAACTAGAAGAACAGTATTGTAGCGCGAGCTTACATCATCTACAGTCGATAATACATACAAAAACTCACGGCTGTATCCCAGAGGGGTAGGCAGAGACCAGAGACTGCCACTTGCCACGATCCTGACAGATCACTTTCGCTTCCTCACACATTCATTAGTCGTTACATGCACGCACGCCGGTTTCAGATACTTTTTAGGGTTCCGTACCCGAAGGGTGCCAAACTAAGACTTCACTGTCCGTCTGTCGGTCTGTCACCAGGCTGTATTTCATGAACCGTGATAGCTAGGCAGTTGAAATTTTTACAGATGATGTATTTCTGTTGCCGGTATAACAAAAAATACTAAAAACAGAATAAAATAAATATTTAAGGGGGGCTCGGAGAAAACAAACGTGATTTTTTGCCGGTTTTTCTCGATCTTTGTGTCTAATGTTGTACGGAACCCTTCATGCGAGAGTTCGACTCGCACTTGGCCAGTTTTTATCTTTTTACATACTATAGTCGTTGGGAAGACCGGACAATAGTAGTTACTGCCTATCTGCGTGCTATAAACGACTCTATGGCCTACCGCTGACATTGCGCCTCATCGCCGGCTATGACCACAGTAGCTCACATCAGGCACTGAATAAGTCCTAGTATGCGACAAAAACGAGTGGCAGGGCAACGCAAATATTCTTAATAAAAAGTGCCAAATGCCTTCTCAATATAACTACTTAAAAACTACATGATTATTCAATTAGTATATAGGAATTAATCACGCGTGTTAAAAACAACTAGCCAATGAACCACGACAAGCGTAAACTAAATTAAATCATTATAATGCAAATGCGAACTAAGTATTATGAAATGTAATTACATTATTTCTACGAAGGTCTACCTAATCGAATGCAACTAAACATGTTATCGTTGCTAGAAATACAACGTGTAATTATACAAGCACAAAATCTGAAACCCGTTAATTTTTATTATAGGACATTACATTACGCTGTGACATACCTACATGGATGAAACACGTCAAGATTTTGTCTTTTACGAGTATTGACCTTTCGTTGTTAATTTTTCCTTTTTTTAATATTTTTATGTGGTTTTCTTTTTATTTTATTTTGTTTATTAGGCGGCTTTTATACGTTATTGAGGGGCTCTTTATTAAATAACGCTTAAATAAAACGAAATGTGTTAATAGTTGATGAACATTCTTCTATGTAGGATAATGATTTACTAAAGGCTGCGTTTTTGGTAGATCGAGTGAAGCGGGAATTTGATAAAATAATGTAAACCCTGATGTCCAGAATAATATAAATCTGAGAAAGAGACATTCTGAACAAAAGTTTATCTTAAACACAAACTGTGGTTACTCTGATGTTTATCAGGAATACGCTAGTTAACAAAAAAAAATCCCCGGTAGCAATTTTTTAATGATTTAAAAGATCCATAGGCCATAAAAACCTAATGACGATTTCTTTTCTCTGCAACTAATACTTTTCCTTATATGTCAAAAAGACATTCTTGTCACTATGAACAATGACGGCAAAAGTTGCTAGTTACTAGTTATAATGTATGAAGCTTTTACCATTATTTGAGTTATCTACATTGTGTGAAGCGTTTACCATTATCCTAGTCAGGTAACCATGAATTGTAGTTCTATGAAATAGGGCTCAGTCTATAAAGTGTACAATTTTAGTGTCGAGTTTGTAGTTTAATGTTTTTAATATAAAGAATGAATGCTTAAAAATTTAATGTGTTTGTGCGCGCGGACTTGAATGGGCAATGCAATAAATGATTCAGGACAGAATTTACACAGCTGTGATTTAATCACATTATACTTCCAACCCTATGTAAATACATAATAAGGACTCACTTGCGACACGAGTTAATGTCCAGTTTGCCGGCGTCATACAGCCTCAGAGATCTCAGTTCCTTCTCAGAGCTTCCATACAGGGCTGAGCCATCCAAGAACGCTGTAGCCAAGTTCATTTGATCACGGTATTCTGCGGAGAGAAATATAGATCATAGGTAAACAAAAAAATTACGGCCTTATTTATAAAAACACGATTCCTCTAAAATCAATCTAAGACTCAATTTATTTAATCTTTTCCTTGTAAAATTTCCACCACAGACGACTTTTTGGCGTTTTTGAAGTGTTTTAACGAATCGAGTTTTTATAAATAAGACCGCTAGGCTTTAATAAAATTAGATCTACACTTGATTATTTATACAGCCTCTAACGGCAAATACTAAGTACCTATAGCTTGTAGGCTACAAAGAAGGGATGTGGCCACTCAGATGATTTAGATTTAGATATTGGGATTTGCTGGATGGCTTCTGGGTTATGAGAAAAGAAAGCACGATAATATACGTAACAGAATCTAAAACCATGCCAGGCGGGGTTCTACTCATCAATATAAACAACTATTAATATGGTAAAAACGTCAAAATATAAATATACTTATGGCATTCAACTGTATGGAACAACTGATTTCAAAGGTTTCCCCATAGTATTTTTTTTCACGTTGAGGAGTAGAACCCTCCCTCCCCCCAGCCATTTTCGGATTCACATGGGGATTTTTTTTTGTTACACCCTGCAAACGGTTCTGTCAGCCTACATATAATCACAATTTGAAAGAGGCCTGCCTCTCTGAGCGTCCGACGACGTGGGTTGGTTACTGGATGGACTCCGCTAGTTTGAATGCGTCCTACCTTATCTAAACTGGGTGTCTAAACAGCCAGCATAATCTTTGTATCGGGCTCGAGTGCTCGACACAGCATTAAGAGTTGTGCCTCTACTTAGCATGCTGCATGCTTCTATACCACAGGGTAGGTACCCTGCGGTATAGAAGCATGTAGGATAGGTATCCTACTTTGGGGCCAGAGGTTTAATTATGCGCACCAAATCTTGCCGGAATCCTGCCAGTTTGGGGTAACCATAAGTATGCGATTTGACAATTAGGGGCCGATTTATGCGCAACAAATCTTAAGCAATTCTATTTGTCTAACTGTCAATTAACTGTTAGACGATTGGAATCACTCATCATTTGGTGCGCGTAATATAGGGGCTGCCCGGCTGGATTGATGAAGATTGGAATGGTTCTGGATTTGGTGGGACAAGTGATTGTATTGTGGAGTTATTTATTTAGTATAGCGAGAGGCAACTCACGTCAGTACGTCGACTATGTGACCCTCTTGTTACAAAAGCTACAAACTAAGTAGTTATTTGTATTTTTATTTTATAATTATGCCTATAAAATTCAGCACCAAAATCTAATTTGGTTTATGAATGTGATTGAGTCTCCTAATTCTGTATAGGTAGAGTGGTCACATCTATAGCGGTAGGTATCTTAGAAATTAGACCAAAATCCCTAATTAACCTACAAAGTTGGAATAATTACACGCAAAACTGAACTAGTGAAAGAGATACGGAAGTGTTACGTCAACCAGCATAACTAGTCGAATTAAAACTGGTTTTTAATGAGGCGTAGGTATTTTGGGAAGTCATATTTTGTTTATCGAATACCTTCCTTCTTGTATGCAAATACACGATTTAAAATGTCTCTTATTAAAATTACTCTTTAAACATTCGGGAAGTTGATATGAACTCGGCATACAAGTTGAGATTATGTCTTTGCACTTTTAAAATATTAAAAAACTTTGTAGGTATTTATTTTGGTCGTGTACTTAACCACGGACAGATTGACCTTGCTATCTACGAGATGTTTGGACATCGTTACGGTTTAAAATTACCTGGATACGGAAACTCTTCAAACTGAAGGGTTTCATGATTTTATTGTTTTCTAAAGTTAATTCAGACTTAGGTACGGCAGGTACCTACAATACAAATTGACACAATTTTTTCACATTTACGAAGTCATTGGTGTTTTATCAAATCTAATAAGTACGGTTATATACACTGTAGTGGACGCCGCAACAAAACAGACCAAGAGGCAGGCCCAGAAAACGTTGGAGTGACTGGATTCAAGAAGATCTCAGGATGGCAAATACGCGAGAAGTCTAATTTGATAACAGGGGCCTGTTTCATATAACTACAATTCATGTTTTACTATGACAATTCGATTTACATTGTAAAGTCGATTAATAACTCGAATTGTCACAATAAACTACGAATTGCAGTTTTATGAAACTTGACCCTGGTATGCAATAAAAATGAATGAATGAATGTATGTATGTATGTATGTATGTATGTATGTATGTATGTATGAATGAATGAATGAATGAATGAATGAATGAATGAATGAATGAATGAATGAATGAATGAATGAATGAATGAATGAATGAATGAATGAATGAATGAATGAATGAATGAATGAATAAATGAATTCATAAAGAGTTACCTAACTAAAACAGTCGAGGTACGGTGGTCGAGGGTCCGAGACACCTGGGCGTAGGTTCTATTAATGGATTCTAGTACAGTCGACAGCACATCAACCTTGTCGCGGTGGTAGCGGAGCGATAGAACGCCGGCTTCTCATTCGGGAGATCGTGGGTTCGAATCCCAGCATGCACCAATGACTTTGTTTTCTAAGTTACATACATTTGTGAAGTTATAGCAATACCACTCGCTAACGGTGAAGGAAAACAGCGTGAGGAAACCCTAGTGTCTGAGGTATTTACATACCTCAGCACTTGCTACGTACAATGGCCCAACTATGAGGCTAAGTGCGGAAATTGCCAGTCGAACTAGAACTAGAACACATCAGCCTTTACATACGTGCACTCTAATCAGTTACATTAAGGAAAACTTTTGCAACATAAATGTAACCGTTGACCTATTTTCGACTGTACAATGAAACTTTCATAAACACACCGATTTAATGTCATTGCCGCATCGAGCCTAGGCGCGTCCGTATCAAACGTATGATACCTTCTAGGCATCGATGGAATTAAAAACCTGTCACGTGACCCGACCGTAAATATGTCATTGCATCTATTGTAATGATTTCGGACACAAATGTACTAACAAAATCGAGGCCCTGCGGTGGAAGCTAAAACCCTGAAAGGGTTGCAGGGATATATGAAGTGAACAAGTATTAATTTATATCATAACTAGCTGACCAGGGGCCTGTTTCATAGAACTACAATTCATGGTTTACTACGACAATTTAATGTGCATTGCCAAGTCGATTAACCCTCAGATGAACAAGTCGACTCTGCTACGCAATGTAACTCGAATTGTCATTACAAACTACGAATTGTAGTTTTATGAAACTCGGCCCTGGCAAACGTTAGTCTGCCATATTAATTAGCCTACGACCTATTCTCAAACCTACCAAATATACACAAAACAATTCATACAAATCGGTAAAGCCGTTTCGGACGAGTTCGGTAACAAACACTGACACGAGATTTTTATATATTAGAAGACTAGCCTGCCAAACGTTGTTTTGTCATATTTGCCATAATAGGCCTACGACCTATTATGGCAAATATAATCTACCAAATATACACAAAATGTGGCACGAGATTTTTATATAATAGGGGTTAAAGTATGAAATTGCCGTTTAATTGCAATAGGTTCTTTGAATTGACATAGAATCTTCATGATCTACCCTCTCCAAACGCAGCATTGATATTGCGGGCTGTTTCTGCCGCGTTAGTTCCGCGTCGGAAGTCGTATTCAAAAATCACTCGAATTTTCGCAGTATCCATCTTTCTTGTCTAAATTGAATAACAAAAACAATTGAAAGTCGATATTCAAATGTTTCACATTTTTTAAAAAAAGAACATCATAGAAACCATTTGAAAAAAGTTTCATTCGAAAACCTCAAACCATGAAGATTCTATGTCAATTCAAAGAACCTATTGCAATAAAACGGCAATTTCATACTTTTACCCCTATTATTAGATATTCCGTAGTGAGGGTAACAAAATGACAAGAGACATACTAACCGAATCCACAGGAGTCGATGTTCCTGGCCGGTGCCGACCGCATGTAATCGCACTCGGGCCATTTGCAGTCCTACGGAGAAGAAAACAATATGTAGAGTGTAAAAACAAATGGAGAGCTTAGCGTCGCCAGTTAGAAAGAAATAAGAGTACAAAAGAAAAACCTGAAATCTATTCTTCAGCATCGATAGTTAGGTTTTTTTTAAAATAATACATCGGTTTTGCACAGACTTTGCGGGGTCCGTGTCCGTTTTGTTCCGAGTTGCGGTGTTTAATTTTCCCTTGATTTTGTACTCTTTATATTCTTTCAAGTATAGCTACATTATTTATTTTTTTTGAGCATTTTCAGATTTTCGCAACCGGAATTTGATTAATACGTTGATAATTCGAAATTGAAGAAACACTTTACAGGTTGCGTTAATTTAATTACATATTGTATAATTAGAGCCTGTATTTTTTAACGTATGGCCGCAGTCTGGATTGCTTTCCGTATTTGAGATGCTGTGTATATCGAACGCAATATAGAATGATATAGTAAAGCTGTAAGTAAAGCGAATGCTAGTGGCACTACGTTGTATCAGGCTATCCCCTGGTTTCTCGTACGGTAACAATTTTGTTAATCTGCTGTTAACAGCTATCGTTGTTTGACTTGTATGTATCTTCGCCAAACTGTTAAGCAGGTTGTTAACAGCAGATTTTTTTTACTGTGCGAGAAACAGGGATATATCACGCTCGATATAAAGCCATGCCAAAATTTCATTATCACAATTCGATTTACATCGCGTTGCCGATGCGTACAATTAGTACTCCTATTCGTCAATCTGTGGGTTAATCGGCTACGCGATGTACAACGAAATGTCGTTGTAAACAAAGAATTGTATATACAATACATACATACGTAAACTTACGCCTGTATCCCAGAGGGGTATGCTAGACATTCGCTTCCTCAACATTCATTAGACGTTGCATACATGCACGCCGGTTTCGCGTGCTTTTTATCTTGCTCTTTGCTAATACATCCCCTATTTGGTCGAAGTATGTTCACCTGGGATGTCCCTTATCGGCCGTTCCACCCACATTTGCTCGGTATATTTGTTTCGTCAATCTTTCTTCCCTCATCCTAATAAGAATTGTAGTTCAAGAAATGACTCCTGGAGGCATCAAGCAACGCGGTGGACGTTGCACGACGTCGCGACGTCTGAAGAGAAGGAGTGGACGCTTTCCAAACGAAAGAAGTGCAATAATTAAAAATCGCGGCAGTTTTTCACTCGGGCGTTTTTCCCCCGCGGCGCTCGAAGCCGCGCCGCGAAACAAAGGCAAAAGGTGTGCTCATACGGAACTCTAGGAGATTGTTACTTCATCGTTCACTTTCACCGATGAACGGGCGTCGGTACACGTAACCTTTCTTCACGTGACCTCGCGAACCATCATCGCCGGCTGTTACGACACCCGGTGTAATCTGGTATCGTTGGTATGCTGATTTTGTTTGCTCGCGAGGGAGTGTGCTTAAAAGTGGCGCGCACTTCCGGTTGAATTGTGTTTTGGGGTTCTGGTAAAGTGTTTGGAGACTATGGTAGAAAAGCCACTGTCTGTTTGGACACTCGGAATAAAACAAGAGGTTTGTAAGATGTAAGTACATACTATAGCAGTAAATAACGAGAATACACAACAACTAAAATTCAACTCAATCCATCAATAACCAAAATGTGAACCACTACAATGGTAATCCACGATACAAGCTTGCCTAGTGTGGGGTGGCAGTGTGAAATTTATCGCTAAATATTGTTTCTTATGATACTTTAAAATGTATTACTTATGGTTAAATAAAAAAAAATCATTTTAATTTTTTTTTCATGATAATCATATTCGTCCACTGCTGAACAATGATGCTGGATGCCAAATTTCGGCTGCTCGGATGACCGGAGACAGAAAGAAGTGGTGGGCTTTACCAGAGGCATGTGTCTAACAGTGGACCTAAATACGCCTATCTAGGTATAATACTCAGTTTACGAAGTTTAGTCGCGTGACTTTAGTTATGGGTATGTAGTTTACGAAGTTATATGACAAGTCTACAACCTAAAAACAAAAACACTAAAGTGACGATGAGTAGGTACATGAGTAAGTTTTGTACTAACAAAAAGAAAAATAATGACAAAGGTTTTGCAGCAGTTTTTTCACCAGCTCATGAAAGTGTCGACAGTGTGGAATGGTATGTGGATTCTGGAGCATCTTTACACATGACCTACCTGACCGACTGCATGTATGACGTCCGGGCAGCTCCGATACAATGTATGTAGGTTGTCTGGAAGATATCACTTTTAGTGATAAGGCCGCCGTCTGTACTCCTAGGTTAAGAAATATCTGTGTAATTTCCTTCTTTATGTACAATAAAGTGTTCTCTATCTCTATCTATCTATCTATATATTTTTACAAAAATATACTCACCTTATACCATGGAATAGAATTCGTAAGTGCTAGGGACTTTTAAGTCAATTTAGGTACTTATAGGTGAACGAATTAAAGGTAAGAAAATAATAGTGCAACTGTACTTGGAAGCAAAGTTGTCCGTTTCAAGATGTATATTATTATCGTAGTAAAACGGACAAAGAAACTTAACGCTATTACTGCATATTTTGGCGCACGTCCGCCTGTCTTTCATATAAAAACAGCCAAAGTGCGCGTTAATTCGCTGATTGAGAGTTCCATGCCACTAAACAATTCTTTTGTATTTGTCTAACTTATTTAGCAAAAAAATATTTCTTTCTTTCATTTCAGGAGCCTCGGCGGGAGTCCAACTCATAATTGGCCGGATTTTATGTTTCTTTTTGTTTTATTATAGGAACTGCAGCAAAAACTGAAGAAAACCGTAAAATAGCCATTACATTGTATGGAGTTGAATGTATCTATTATGCACTGAGTGTATGCAGAGGTATTCCTTTAATTGCTTAATATTTGTTGACAGCCTCATTTTCTGCGAAAATTTCAATTTCAAAATTACTGTCCGTCTGCAGATTGACGTCGTTGGCATAGCAATAGCGTCCGGTTGGCAACTTTCGGCAACTACAGTCGTCTCAAATCTTAATCGGCCAAGTTCAGTCGAGTAATCGCTTGTAAAATTGTCGGTACCGCATCATTAGGCAGTGGATTACGTAGTCCTCTCAGCTGCAATTGCAACATCCGTCCGGTCCTCCTTTGGGCTTGGACGTTGATGTTGTCTCTCAAGTAAATGTAAATGCATCCATCTCAGAATGAATAGTGGTACAGAACTGTAAATGGTGTCACTTTTTGCCACACCAAGTTTTGGTTTGCTGCACAAATAACGAAGTGTTGTAATTTTGGAAATGGAATAAAGTTGTAACAGTATTTTCGCGTTAAAAAAGTTGTTTACCCGAAAGCAATTTTGTTCCTCCTCATAGCCAACTAGGCATTCAAATGGGACCGAAAACTCATGAGTTCTCATAAACTTTGTTTCAAGGTTTGGGTAAAACATGGGCGAATATATTCGAATGGAAACCATACTTTCCGTGATAGGCCTATTTAATTGTAGATCAAACACATGAAAGGAGTCAAAGCGGCTGCGTGTGAGGTGCGTGGGGCATGCGTGGTGTTTAGAATTTAGATTTTTTCCCTTTATTATGCTAAACTTAATATTTACTATTTATCTTTGCTAAGTACTTTATTAATATAAAAAATGGTTGCGTATTAATTCAGAAAACTTAGCAACACAATAACCGCCAGTTTGGGACAAAAGCCCAGGTCTGTCGACCTTCACACAGCTGGGCCCCGATGTGTGAAACTGCATGTTCTTGCCGTGACCGATCGAGCGAGAAGATGTGGGTAATTGTGAGGCTGAATTATGACATGTGTCGGTTACTGCACGCGACGTGAGACTATTGTCTTTACAATAAATGAAATCCATCTACCTGGGGTCTAATTTTGTTAAGAAAAATGTTCACAAAACAACAAAGTGTAAAACCACTGAATTTGACATACGTGTTAACATTAACGCCATAAAAATTGACGTGTTTGTCAAGCGGCAATGCATTAAAATGCATTAAAAATGTCAGTCAAACGCAACGACAATCTTGACAATGGTTTCTTGCACTTCTGCATTAACATTAAGTAGGGCCTGATTGACTGTGCATTTTGGGAGTTCTTCAATAGCCTTATTAAGGTTCGTGGCCTGCGTACCAAAGCACCAGAATATCTGCTACTAGTAGCTAACGATCACTCAACATCACGGTAGTGTCACGGTTACGGCTCTATACTCTAATAGCAACTAGATTTATTAGGTGAATTTGAATTACCTTATTGGATTACCTCCACGCTAGTATTATGGTATGATATTTGTGAGAAAGGGTATTAATAATAATAAGTTAATATTGGTGTTCATTATTTCTTGTACCATTATTAGTATAATGAATTATTTACTCTTCCTTCGTCAGTCCTAGCTGACTGTACCCACTATTTGTTCTAACATCTTAGTGATTATCGAATGATTACGCTTCTGAGATTTCTGTCTCTATTTGGAGAATCAATAGAGACCTCATTTTCGTCGTCATTATGTTGATTTCCTTATTTAATAAGAGACAATAGATCCTGCGACAGATCAAATAAATGACGTCTGTGTATGTTTATTAATATAAATCTGGAATAAGTATGAGGGACAACCGACGCAGATTTTCATTAATTTTCATCGAGATTCAACTGGTACTAGATGGAGGTCCATCAGAATTTGTTTCCAGGTAGTGAGCATACCTACTCGTAAAGTGGTCATGAATCGGCGGCTTGAAGAGAATGGGAAATATCTAGCTAATAAAATAAATAAATAAATAAATAAATATTTATCCAAATGATAAAGTACCTCATCCCCATTCGCAGAGTAACGCTAGTTGGGAAGGCTCTAGCTAGTTCTATTCAAATGATAAAATACCTCATTCCTATTTAAATTATCTACTAAGTCACTAATCAGCATTTGTCAGCCATCGAGCATACCTACTTGTGACATAGTCACGATCGGCGGGTCGAATTTCTAGGCTCCCCAGCCGCTAGGTATCAAACAAACCAAAGTATACCTTATTCCCATTAGCAGTGGCTACTAGGTCGTCCATCAGCATCTGTCCCCAGGCAGCGAGCATACTTGTGACGTAGTCATGATCGGCGGATTGAGTCAGCTGGGACGCCGCGCGCACTGCCAGCGCCGGAGGCGGCATTTGGGGCGGCGAGTGTGCTTGCGCTACGCCTGTAGACAAGTACATTGTATAGAGTTTTATTAGAGCTTTTCTGTTCGGTGTGGCTTTGCCAGAAATCAAGTCAGAACGCGACGAATTGGCTAGGATATAGTGATATAGTGACCTACTTCTAGTAAAGTAACTTTTTTTTCAATCAAGAGTCCAAGTAAAAACACATTTATAAATACAATTCACTAACTTAGACTGGTACTATGCCTTAAAGATATGCATAAAATTGGTGTTTAAAATGGCTAGGGCTGGGATGGGCAGACCTCGAAATCGCCGCTTAAGATCGCAGCAAGTGGAGATCTTTTATAAAAGCCTTATGAGGTGATACAGGATATAAGTAATAGTAGTAGGTACCTAGTAGAAACAAAATACTTACAACAGTGATAGTTAAAAACGTAGATGTCTAACTCGCGCTAAAAAATGAACCCACGTCCAATTGTAGGAATTGTGTTACCAATCGGAGCGAGTTCAGTATTACCCGGCAAAATATCTGTGCACCTGCCACTGTCAGACCGCCATCTTGCGAGGTACCTACAAATTTCTACAATATGTTTTGGAAACTTCAAAAATTTAAGCTATTTAATGGACAATATGAAACATACTGCAACAAAGTATCATAAACACCTATAATAACATTCGAAGAAGTACCCTACTCATTCTGTGAATCATGCACAGATTGTAATCTTACATTTTATAAATTGTTTACGATTAACTTGAGTAGTGCGATAATGATAAGGTTTTTTCGCGAGTATTTAATTATGTGTTAATTATGTCAGTAGGTATGTATCTGTACAGTGACCGCAATAAGGGTGCATTTATTAAAAACAATTAAGCAAGAATACATTTTTTGTGAGTAGTCTGTTGTGAAATTTGGTTATTCAGTTCTTTGTTAACAGGTTTTTTGTCACAAATTGACGATTGCCTATAATAAAATTTTACAACCGCGACGGTAATAATTTAATAAATATTTCCAAAACAACATGTTAATAACACCCTGGTTCATTGCTCCCCTATAAACTATTTTGTATCGATACGAACCGAACAAAAAGTCATTGGCCAAAGGTAAATATTCGGACGATCATGAACTTTTTACTAGAGCTGGTTTAATCGTTTGAACTCGAATAACCTGCAATTAATAATACTCCATCCGCTTGTGGATTAAATTGTGTTTTTTTCCTTTTATCTTGTGCGACTTCCGCGTGTAGCGGAGACAAATTACAGCTATCAATCTAGGTACATAATGAATACTACTATCATTATTGCCTAGAACATGCCTCATTGGTTTGAGCTAAGGATTCCGCTTAGACTAATTGTCGTATCATTTTTCGTTAAGTTCAACTTGAACACCGCTATAAGACTATATTGGTTAACTCAAATATATTTGTCACACACATTGATTCGTCACAATGTTGATATCCCTCTTTAAAACAGCTATATTTTCCTCTTACAACCATCCGTTCGTAAGTCAATTAAACTGTATTATTATCGACTTTTATTTATGTTCACTTAGTTACAAGTTACATTGTGTGATTTTTACAAAAAAAACATTTGAGCCGGAAAACCCGGAGGTGTTTTTCGAGATTTTCCTCTGACATTTTACACTTGAGCGGATAATAACATTCGAGCATGCCTGAATCATTAAAAGAGGCGGCTGGTTCGATAATGACAACGCTGCGCGCTGTTATTAAATACAATGCTTAAAAGCTACGTCATTCCTTGAAGTTGCGTGTGAACGAGCTATTTGAGCCATGTACCTGTTTACCTACAAAAAGTAAAATGAAGTTACAATGTTTTATTAAACATATTTTATCTGATGTGAGACCTGATCGCTGACAATGGGCCTCATAAGAAGGCTCAAGGTCGCCCAACGAGCAATGGAGACAGCTATGTTAGGAGTTTCAGGAACGAGAAGGTCCGCAGAAGAACCCGAGTTACAGATATACCCCTAAGAACTGCTCAGTTGAAGTGGCAGTGGGCGGGGCACATAGCTCGGAGAACTGATGGCCGTTGGGGCGAAAAAGTTCTGACCTGGTGACTGCGGACCGGACGACGCAGCGTGGGAAGGCCCCCCACCAGATGGTCGGATGACCTGGTTGCGGTGGCGGGGAGTCGCTGGATGCGGGCGGCACAAGACCGAGAAGCTTGGAAAAACATGAGGGAGGCCTATGTCTTACAGTGGGCGTCAAATGGCCGACGATGATCATGATGATGATGATTAAACATATTTTATAGTCAATAGTTTAAGGTCTAAAAAGTATTAAATACACTTTTATTTGCATTTGAGGTTGTTTTAATATGGTAATAAGGTAATAAGGTAATTTTAATATGTTGTTAAAAAATAACAACCTATGCAGTTAAGGCAGGTCGGCAATATATTCAACACGCGTCGACTAGCCACTCACGCTGTGGTGCTTGCGTTGAGGGCAACTATCACACAAGTTGCCACTGACATATATAGTTTCAGGCATCTAGCTAAGGTGGTAATCCCTTACCATCGGCGTAGTTAGGCGGCAATAAGCGGATAAAGACGTCCCCGCGGCGTCCCCACGGGCGGTGGCGTACGTTATTGCACTCGCCGCTCGCGCTGCGGTACTTGCTGGGCGGGCACGGTGTGCTGCGCTCGTCTTCCTCCAGTGAGCAGTTTTGGCTGGAAACGCAACGGAGATGAATAATACCGTAATCAAAGAAGGGCTGTGGTAGTGGATAGATCCGGGGTTCGAATCCAGGTCTATATCAATAAATTTATATTTTAACCGTGAAAACATCGTCAGGAAATCTGAGCGTCTGAATGTTCATTTACTTCCACGGTTGAAATCGCCAGTCGACACAGTAAACGCGTCGTGATTACGGCATCTCTCTCTCTCTTTCAGAGAAGGCCTAAATTGTCTAACAATAATTTTGGTGGAGACCGTTAAGCTTCGGTCACACACAGTGACTAATCGCTGCGAGTAGGTACTCGCCGCGAGTAATCACTGTTTGTGACAGGCTATTCGCCGCGAGTAGAGTCACTCGCCGTGAGTTGAGGTCACCGCGACTAGAATCGAGCATGTTCAATTTTACTCGCTGCGACTGCGCACTGACAGTCAAAATTCTCGTGTAGAACTCGCTGTGTGTGACAAGCAGGCAGAGAATTGTCGCTGCGACTATTATTTGCGGCGAGTACACTCGCAGCGATTAGTCGCTTTGTGTGACCGAAGCATACATACATACATAAACTCACGCCTGTATCCCAGAGGGGTAGGCAGTGACCATGGACCGCCACTTTCCACGATCCTGACAGATCACTTAAAGAACTAAAGCAAAGGAAATAATATGAGAACAGCCGAATATTAGAAGAAAGTGGAGTAGATGACTTCTTAAAATTTCTTAATTCCGGTAAAAGACGAAATATGTAGAGCAACATACTATTCCTATATTTAATAGACGTGATGTTTACCATAACTCCGTAGAACCGAATAGCAATTCGAATGATTTTATCAGTCAGACAGTCAGAGTAAATACATATTTCACGTTAAAAGGAACACTTATGATCACTTATCTTGCTTAATTTTTTATTCGTAGCTTCAGACAGATCGCGAAATAGTAATTACGATGCTCTAGTCAAGCAGTTTCGGAATCTAACTTTCAAAACGATGACAAATGCAATCTTTTGTGAAGTAATTAGTGAAAATCAATTAAACAAATCGCTTCGAAATTTATGTTTCTTTTTGTTTCTACACCGCAATGAAATGCTTTTATTGATCTACTGAACAGCTTATTGTTCAATTGAGCCAGTAAAAACTTAATGTTCGCCTTGAATACGAAACAAAAGCATAATTATTTAGTAGATAATTTGTACAAAGATTTTGCTAACAATATTTGCGCCATACCTAAATATAGGAGAAACATAAAATGAAACATTAAATGAGTAACGAGGCCGTGATATAACACGGCTGTTTTTACAGAATAATTCAGAAAACAGAGCTGTTTTACCATTCTCTAACATAGACAAATGGTTTATTTTCAATGTTAAATACATCTGCGAATTTGTAGTAGCAATACCACACGCTAAAAGTGAAGGAAAACATCGTGAGGAAACCCGCGTCTTTCCTGTGGGTTAGGCCTACTAAGCTGTCAGGATTGTATAGGTGCTGGGCAAGCCTACTCCATCTAAAAACAAAGTCCCAGGCACTGCAGCGTCCGAGTGGTCCCTTCACCCATCTGATGTGAGTGAAGGTGCCACTGGACGGTGTATAAATCATCTCATCATCATCATCATCATCATCAGCCACCCGACGCCCATTGCAGGATACAGGCCTCCTTCGTGGTTTTCATAACCATGAGGGGTTTTGCCATAATTGCCACGCTTGGCAGGCGGGTTGGCGATCGCAGTATGCGGTTAGAATCTTAAGAAGACGCGCTGCTGCCCGTCTCCTGGTTATTGATTTCCTTAGTTGCCTTCTACGACATCCACGGAAGAAAATGCAGTGACGTTATTCTTAATCCGGCGCCACACGGAACCATGTCATTACGTAGGCCAAAGTTTAACATAAAATTCGTAAATAAACTCACGCCTGTCTGCTGAAAGGAGAAGTATCAGAGTAATTTTTAATTGAAGCCACTCAGTCACTTACGCATCATTGGCGCCATGTATGAAGCGACGCTCCAAGGCAATAGCCTCGCTGGCTACCCTTCTTAGGTCACTGGGAACGGCATTGCTCTCCAAATCCTGTTTGTGCTGTGCCCCTGTCTGCACCAATAACGCAGTGAACGCCAGAAGCAGACCACGCCGCAGCCTGTTTTCAAAGAAAGAAAAAAAATTAACAAATGTGAATCGCATTTCGCGCTTTATTTTTGTTTTTATTTTTAATGTAAAACTGACCATGCAAAACAAATAGTTTACACAAAAAGATTTCATATTTTGTTTGTAACAACATAAAAGTTATTAGTCTTTTTTTAACTAAAACTTTTTTTCTTCTGTGGCAATCAACAAAGAGTTTGCAATGACCAAAGAGTTTACGGAAAAAAGTTTTGATAGTTTCCTTTTTTTTTGTAAGAGCTAAGATTGAAGCTGTTTTTTTATTTGAAGTATTGCAATATTGTGCAAGCACAATATTGTGGCCAGTATGTTGCATAAAAAATCGCAACTATACTTTTTTTCTTTTGTGAAATGAAAAGTGTCAAGTGTAAAATTCTGACCAGCAGTAAAGATTACTGTAAAAAGTGTAAGTTTTTAAAGTACATATAACATACTTTTTAAAATAAAACAAAGGAAACCGCAAGCTCCCATTGAGCTTATGAGGGGGCTGTGGATTGAATCGGTTTCTATTTCATTGAATTGCTACATGTATTGTACTTTCTCTTCGATCTATGGTCATGTGTCATTGACATGAGTAGGTAGATTACACCAGAGTTATAAACTGAGTGCAATAAGTGCCCTAAACAAAAGATTTTATGATGTTCTTATAATAAAATTTTCTTATCAATAACGTGAAATAATAAACATTTGCTTCCATTGTTCTCTTTTCAAAAATTGGCAACGCTAAAATGACCCTTCTTTGTTATTATTTTTTATTATAAGTATTTTTAAAAGACTTGACTTGATAACCAATATGAGCAAAAATATTAAATTAGCGCGCACTGTCTTACGGTCAAAATATCTGTATATATGTGTAAAATCACGTGTGTATTGAATAAAACAAGAACTAGGTACATACCGGACTGTTTTTATTTTGGAGTCAACCGATGTAAAATAAATAATAAATAAATTGCTAGTTGCTTCATAAACATTTTTATGTGCAAAAAATATATCTATCTGTTATGTTTAATTTAAAATTACTGACAACATAGCCGATTATCAGCCGACCAAAAAAGGATGATTTCCAATCTAATGGCATTTGCGTAGGTTAGATAATTATTTGGGATAAATATTAATTTTCCTACACTGTTGCTACGGAGAGGGCATTTTTTTTCGCTACATTAAAAAAACCAGTTCTGTAAGACACGCGCTACACTTATTAGAGAATACATACAACGGATAAAAACTCCCAGGTAGATGAACCTGCCGTGTGTGAAACTAGTTTAAATATTATTAATTTTACTTTACCTTTTGTACGTATATACAGAATAGGTATTTTTAATTAACAAAAAGTGCGGGAATTGAGTTTGATCCGACCTCTTTGGTACTAAATGTAATGAAACCTCACTGGAGTTACGGAGAACTCTTTGCTGAATTGTTCTATTTTTTTATTTCTGGCCTGGGATTCTTTTCGTTGGTGTGGGTCGTGCGTGGCTAGTAGGTTTCGGTCACTGACCTCCATGGTGGGTACAAGTATAGTCTGCACAGATCTTTTTGGCGGTAACGTGAACATAGTCACAGATCGTTTGCACATCGCTTACTGTCTTTACATTGTACATCAAGCGATGTGCAAACGATCTGTGACTATGTTCACGTTACCGCCAAAAAGATTTGTGCGGACTATAACCTTAAATGCTTCTCCATACAGCACTAAGACACTTGGGATAGGTATGCGCTAACTGACATAATTTTGTCGTTTGATATTTGCTGCCATGTAACAAAACTGTTTCTTTTTGTGAAATATATAACGGAAGGATAAAATTAGGTCAACACTCAAATTTCGAAACTCAAATCAAAACTTTACATTTCAAAATAACCTTTGAAATTGCAATGTGCCACAAGTAGGCCGCCTTACACCGAGTCAACGTGCATAGGTTTTTCAATGACCCTGCGAA
Organism: Yponomeuta evonymella; assembly: GCA_963969515.1. NCBI lineage: Eukaryota > Metazoa > Arthropoda > Insecta > Lepidoptera > Yponomeutidae > Yponomeuta > Yponomeuta evonymella. The sequence continues at coordinate 8,201,304 of OZ018354.1, forward strand.
TGCGAAGCTATGCACGTAAATTCCTAATACCACTCAAGTCTCAATGCCATGTAACGAAATCGAAGTATAAGGACCTCGACCGTTTGGAGCCGGCGAAAGTGTACCTGTGTCAGTCGTTACGTGATCGCGACCGAAAAGGGTGTTGATTATAAGGACGTGCCCGTAACTGACAAGGTCAAAATCACTTGCAAAATCACGCACTTAGAATTGAAATTGAGCTTGATGACGTTGGTAACAGAATTCGTTTTTACACCCATTGTTTTGGTAAAGGTTACGAAAACGGTTTGCGTGAGATTTGAGCATTGACACCAAGAGGTCTCAATTCGACATGAGCGTGTTAAAATATAAGTTCATTTGAATGTCTGCGTATTGGGAAACTATAAGCGTCAAAACAAAGCACTTACGCCAAGTATTTGAATATCAACGCAGTTACGAGCTTGCTTATTTTTGATGATGTTCAGTCGACAGCACGTCAATAGTTGCATATTCGCACTTAACGTAACCGATAGAGTGCATGTATGTAAAGGTTGATGTGCTGTCGAATGTACTTGTAGACACTTCTCGAGCTAAAACTTTCGTAATACTACACAATATTCGTCAGTACAAATAATTAACTCAAATCCGGATACACTTACTTAAACTTAGACACTTCAATTGTGTTGCGCAATAATCTTCCTGACTATTGTATTACGCTGATATTAGCATATTATCATTATGCCATCTTGCATTTTGAGCAGCTCAGTATATGCCCTTGGGAAGTGTAATCTCAAATTTTGCATAATCTGTACGTGGGCCAGCACTTATTTGAAATTTGGCCTCCCTTCAGCAACATTATTAAAAGCACAATTTGTTCTCAGCTTAGGCAACTCTCATAAATCATGGACTTTTCACTAAACTAAAACTAAAAATATTCTTCCGATGGGTCTTCCATCAGCTGCAAAACTACAACAAATTTTGTGTATCCTACTTACATCAAAATGTTTCAACCAAACCAAAAATGTTGTTCCGATGGATCTCCCATCAGCTGCAAAATAACGACAAATTTATGTGTATTTACTAACATCAATATGTTTCAAACAATATAATAAAACAAAAAAATATGCTTTTGTCGGCCATGCACTAAAAGTAGACCATAATTTACGAATACCAAAAGGCACCCCTCGCTTTTTCTTTCAGCGGATCATTACGACACTATGTAAATAAGTTCTACTTTTTAGTGCATAACCGACAAAAACATGTTTACTTGTTTAAAACTATAATTCTGTACCTCAGAGGTAAATAATAATAAGTCTCATCATCATCAGCCATTTGACGCCTGCTGCAGGACATAGGCCTCCTTTGTGGTTTTCATAACCATGAGGGGTTTTGCCATAATCGCCACGCTGGGCAGGCGGGATGAGTGTACTTTTTTGAAAATCGTTTTTTACTCATTTCAATTATTGAATATACTCCTTGACGTGGTAAAAAGTATTAAGTCCTAAAGGCAATACTTTTTAATATATTTAGAATCAAATACACTGACCTGGAAAAGTAAGTATCACACTTTTCATTTTATATTTTTTTCTAAACTATAGAAGTTAAAGATTTAAAATAAAAAAACGTTTATCAACTAATTTTATCAGCTTCTTTTTAAAATATACTGCACAATAAAACTTTTTTCCAGTCCTTTTTATTTCTAAATTATATCTTGTGTACATAAAAAGTTATTGCAATTTTAAAAGTGTGATACTTAGTTTTGCAGGCCAGTGTAGTAGTAACTTGAGCTCTAGGGGTAAATAATAATAATACAATCATCATCATCAGCTATTTGACGCCCACTGCAGTATATACTATATAGGCCTCCTTCGTGCTTTTCATAACCTACCTATAATTAGCATTTAACTACAAAAAATCCCGCCGCACTCGTCTCGACACACACCTGTGTCCAAAACTTAGTACGGGCCACCTATACGTTCCATTCCGCGAGGGCAGTTCAGGGGTTAAATGCTCGTCGTGAAAAGTTTTTAATTTGGCGGTTCTTATTCTTTACCTCTGAGGTACAGAATTAATTTTAACCTTTTTAGTTGTAATCAATATGATGCTAGGACGGAATTAGGTGGCTGCCGCACCTAATTAACAAATACTTGCTATGCACGTTGTTGCTGCTGTTGAAGTTTGCCTATCAATAGAATTAACAGAAAGTTAAGTTCGAAAAAACTAAATATAGATGTCACAGTATAAAGAGTTGAAAGACCACTAATCACTCCTAGCTCCATCATCAGATCAGCTTGATAGTACCAAATTATTCAACCGAATTACATACACTTACAAAGTCTCAAATCTATTCGACGGACAACTGCTGAAATAAGCTCACCATGTACACTTTTTAATTCTGTAAATGTTTTGTTTTATTCGTGTAATTTTATGTGTGCAATAAAGTATAAAGTATAAACTGTAAGTAGGTAAAAACTGAATTAACGAAAATCATATTAAAGACATAGCGATTTAGATTATCAATTATATACAAGGGAAGCTAATAATAACGAGCTTGTTAAAATATGGACATTATAGAGTCATTTATACGACATGTGACCTTACAAAGCGGACTCTATTGACCTTTAATATTTATATAAAGAAGCCCGGACGTCTTCTCATATGGACGTGGAGATGTTGGTATGAATACATCAATAATAATAGCTAATAGCTTATCTCAAATAAAAAGGTTTGTAAGGAAGGCTTTGATGGATTCTATAACATACGCATTTGGTAACGTGAAGTTTTAACAAACGAAGTCTTACAGAAATTACATGATCGTCATGAATGTGTTAATTAATTAGGTTCGGAATTGGTATAATAATTTACCTAAAAACTTAAATTGGAGGGACATTGTTTTTTATAGCATATGAGACAAAGAAATACTCAGAAATTAATTAAATATACTTTGGCGACATTTAATGCAAAAAGTGCGAACAATAATAAAGATTTTTTGTGTAGATAATTTAAATGATGAAGTCAATAAATCATCTTAGGAAATAGCTTAGGCCTTAACTTGAATTTACTCATACCTACAAGGATCTATGCATTTATTCATTAGTTAACTCATCTATCAGTTAGTTAGAGAAAAACATGCTTGTTTAGTTACTTACAAAGTAGTAAATACTAAATTAATTGATCTTCATAGAAGTAATATCCACCCAGTACCTAGCATGTAATGATGAGATCCATGGTGGTTGGATTTGCGTAAATGAACACGATGTATTTCTATGTGACTCTACGATTTACATAAAGACTCTCGTCTGTATCATGTCTTTCTGGGGAATTTAATTCGATCCAAATTGAAACTCTGAGATGCAAACTAAAATTCAAAATATACTTCGCTTCAGAAGAATATCCAGTACTACGAAACTACTACTACTGTTGCAGTGACAATACAGTCAATAAATTATTTTTTTGTATACAAAATTTTCTATTTTTAATCTACAGTATCTACAGGAACGCGTATTTCCTTCCACGAGTCATCTTGATTGAATGAAACTTACACCTGAAAAACATCTGAAAATAAACAGTAAATAATCGTGCTTGAAAGACAAAGTAACATTAACAAAAATCGTCATGAATGTGTTAATTAATTAGGTACCTTGATAATTTAACTGCTAACCGCGGAAGCATTTCGCAAAAAAACTTTACACACCTTTGAATACTTAACAAATATCTTTGTGCAGGTATGTAGATTAAAATTACATACATCCTGTCCTGTTTTCACCCTCCTTTTTTGCACGCCTACCAATATTTTTTTCACCTACTGCGGTTAACTGGTAAAAAATGCTCATGGCATGATGTCCTCCGTATGATTTATTTAAGTTTGCACAAGTATAAATAAACTAGCTGACTCGGCAAACGTTGTTTTGCCATATTAATTAGCCTACGATCTATTCTCAGACTTACCAAATATACTAAAAAAAACATTAGAATCCGTTAAGCCGTTTCGGAGGAGTTCGATAAGAAACATTGTGACACGAATTTTTTATATATGAGATAGATACATTCAAAGGGCCGAGCGACTTTTGCCAATTGCTACGGTCTTGATAAACCTCCTATGTCTCATCAACATTAATCAGGTGGCATGTACGCTCGCTTTTTATCTTGCCCTTCGGCAATACATGATGTAAAGACCCATGAAGAGTTTGACAGTATTAAATGGGTAACAAGTTGTAAGCAAAATATCGTTAATTGTGGTCATAAAGTGTATTTTGAGCCGGGTCTAGATCTCATGTTTTTTTTTATTGAATATTACAAAACTAAGTTTTTAATCCACCAAACATTGTTTTTATTTTGATTTCCCTGACAACTAAAATGTTTTGCGCATGGAAAAAAATACTGCCAGGAGACCCAGCTTTACACTATCAAATATTGTAAACGGTGAAATAGGTCATTCAGAGGCGTCTTATAATAATTGTAGGAAAAAGTGGTCTTCATAACGTCATAATTTATGATAAAAAAAAAATAATTACAGGTTTGACCCCCGGTTATGACAGTTATTGACACTTTTGATTAACAGATTGTTAGTGGAGTTTTGTGATGTTTTGGAGTAGGTAATTGGTTTAGGTCGCCGTCGGAACTGAACTTCTACTTTGAACCTTTGAACCGAGATTAAAACTTTGGCCTCTGCATCTATGTATTGAGATGATTTATACAGCGTCCAGTAGCAGCTTCACTCACACTCGATGGGTGAAGGGACCACTCGGACGCTGCAGTGCCTGGGACACTGTTTTTAGATGGAGTAGGCTTGCCCAGCACCTATACCATCCTGACAGCTTAGTCGGCTTATCCCACAGGAAAGACAAGTCAATACGTGCGGAGCCAACCAAGCCGCAGGTTTCGTCACGATGTTTTCCTTCAAGTTAGCGTGTGGTGCGGTGGTAGCCCAGTGGGTAAAACAATGGACTCGGAAGCGAGAGACCCAGGTTTGATTCACAGTGCGGGCATGTACCTATGACTTTGTTTATTTTCAAAGTTACGTAGATCTGCGAATTTGTAGTATGAATACCACACGCTAACGGTGAACCGAGATTACATGTCACCAAACCGAGTTTCATCTCGACGGTGAAATTGGAACTTACAGACAAAAATGCTAACGACAGGTGTCTATGTACAATTGTACAATGCAGGTACACAGAGTTTATGTAACAAGGTAGTTAGCAAACAAACTGTTCACATATGCGGGCAGGCGTTGGGCAATGCACCTCGTGACTTTGCCTAGATTACAATTATTTGTGAGAATTCTCGCATTCGGTTGCAATCTCTAGACTTGGTCTAAGTGATACCTACTAGAATTGCAAAATTGTTCTAGGGTTCCCGTTTGAAGCTGAAACTAAATAGGTTTAATATTTTAATTTACTACGTTAAGTATGGTCGCTTAAATCAATAAGGCCGAATTGCACCACTTTCTTAAATGTGACTTAAACGGCATTTACATAAATTCTTCATACAAAAGTCGATTTAAATAGCGATTCAAGTGACATTTAAGAAGTGGTGCAAGACGGCCTAAGTGTAGATGTAGGGGGGGTAAATCTCTAGCGATAACGGTGTACAGCTGACATCACATTGATCGAGGAGTACGTGCACTCTAAGCAGTCACGTTATGGGTGGCTTTGCAACAAAATGTAAAGTCAACTTGTTAGCGAATTTACCAAGCACGCCTTAAAGTGTATGTACATGCGGACTTTACGTGGCGGAATCTAAATTCTGCAGGTCCTAGGCCCTGTTAAAGAAAAAAAAATGAAGAATGTTAAACGTTCTCGGTCTGCACGTGTAAATGAACCATCTTGAAATGAATAATACATTATGACTCCTCAGCAAACTGCTTATGAATGGAGTAAGCAGATAGTTAGCAGATAGATGCCTTGTTCCCCACCCCAGAGGACATAGTACACTGACATTCAGCAAACAGAATGTAAATTCTTTACATTGAAGTAAATTATTGATTTCTGGTTACGAGGGGATTACCATAAAATCGTTTTAATTTGTTGGTGTTTAAAATTGTAATATGTTTCACTCTGATACGGCGCGCGTCGCTGGTCAACCAAACAAACCAATCTATGTTTGTATAGTATCCGGTCGTGCAATACCTTGCGTAAATATGAAATTATTTCTACGTCATGTGAGTCAATAAATCCAACCCCACTAAGTCCCTAAATTCCCTAAAATCCCATGCCTGTTTTGGCTACACACAAAGGTAGAGAAAACTATTGGCATAAGGGAGTTATGGCATTTCGATCACATGCTCTGGGCTGGCATAAATATCCCCCAGCTGGGCAATTAACTTCGATGGCTTCGCGTGTGGCAACAGATGCTTGCGAAAACTGGCTGTAGTCGGGGAAAATGATTACCTAACGTCTGACAATATGGACCGCGCAGCTTGCCCCAATTGCCAAGATCGAAGCCGTTTGTTGAGCAAAGTGTAAAGGTAACCGCTGATTTACACGGGCCCAGTGGCTGGAGCCAGTAACACTTGATGACGGCGCAACGAAATGGACCGTAATGGTCTAAAGAGCATTCTCTAGGTATAATTCGAACGCTCCCCAATAAACAATTTTCGGCCCTAGTACTGGAGCCAAATAAAATAAATTGACTCCAAATAAATTATATTTACAGCAAAATACGTATAAGCTTCCCAAAATAAATAAATGATAAACAAAATGGATCTTATCATTCGGTGGGAATTTGGTATTGTTTTCGTTAAAGGAAATTTAATAAAAATTTATTTCATTCGGTACTTATTTAATTAATTATAAGCCTACCACTGTCCACTGTCGTTCATATGTCCAGCAGTGGACAGTGGTAGACTGATGATGATGAAGTTTCACTAAAGACGTTGGCACCAGCTACCACAAGCTGTAACGTCAAAATCTGATAACAAATTATGAAATAAGCTTAGTTAGCCATATACAATTACCCATGGTAAATAAAATTGGCCCATAGGGTCTGTGATATAAAATATGGCATTGATCTCGGGATCGAGTTTGATCTTTGTAAATATTTTATGTTTGATTTTTTCCAGTGTAGGTAAAAGAACATATTTTTTTTATGTTATCTTATAATCGTGTATATATTACCGTAATATCAAGTATTAGTGTGTATTGCCTTATATTATTGCTGAAATATTAATTTACACATGTGCCCCCCTCTTTATAACACATTTAGGTAGGTAAGTATATTTATCATTTTCTTTTTTGCACGCCTACCACAATTTTTGCCTCTCCTGGACCTCCTGCGGGTTGACTGGTAGAAAATGCCATTAGCATTATGTCCACCTTTTGTATACTACCTTTTGACCAATAAAGAATTAATAATAATAATAATCTAGTGGCGATCCAACTCCACAATCCTGCTACTGGACCCAGTAACTAGATTGATGTAAATCGCCCTTTAAAGTAACGTGGGTCGGGTTCTTGTAGGCAAATGGTAAGACTCTACTTAGTTTGTGCAGTCAACGATTTATAGTCGTGAATAGTCTCGGTAGCTCTTACCACTGAGGTTTAAGAGCAAATTTCGATCAGAAATTGGTATCTATGGGTGTAGTTACCTGTACATGCATTTGTAATAAATACTGCAATACGTAAGCCATAGAGTGGATATGCAAATAGTCCAGATATACATGATTCAGTTTATTTAGAGTGTGTTACTTATTTATATACGATGCTTTAATTACTCATGAACTCAATAAATAAATACTAATCTCATGTGCTCAAGGGTTAGTAACCTACAAGTCCTATTGCAGAGGGGGCTTATTTCAGAGAGGGCTTAATCAGAAAGCATGCTCAAACATACGTAAAAATTATTGTTATGGCTCTCATCTCGTGGTGTTAGTAATCAATACAATTCTTGAGTTTTGCCAATCCAAAAGTATTCCTACATCCTTTACTTCAGTACCAAGCAAGTGATAATAGAACTCACATTAGAGCCCCGGGAATAAAATGTAAACAAACAAAATACACGACGACAATTTTTCACTTTTCATTGCTAATAATAATGGCAGCGAACTCTCTCACGGCTACAATGACCGTACAGCCGACAGTAGAACAAAATGAATAGACTAGAAAGCATTTATTGACATATTAAGATAAAGGGTCGAGGCTCAGCAATATGTAGAACAACCTCAGCATAACAAACTATAAAAGGGGTTTCAGGGAGTAGCTAGCGCTACAGTAGCGCCACCAAGAAAAAAAAAACATATCTTTTTTTTACAGATCGAATTTGCAAAAGGTGTTTGTACAATCTCTCAATCATGTTAATAGTGATTTTTAGGGAACACGGCCGTGAATCTAAGGCAAAAAACCTGGGAATAGATAGCATTTTTGCGCCAAATAAAGTGATTATTATTATTATTATTATTAACAAGAAAGAGGGATTCGGTATAAATGCTATTTAGTACCAGGTCACGAACCAGGTTCTTTTTCGTAGGTCCTAAAAAGTACTGTTAACATAATTGAGACATTGTACAGACACTTTTTGCAAATACATACATACATAAACTCACGCCTGTATCCCAGAGGGGCAGGCAGAGACCAGGGACTGCCGCTTGCCACAATCCTGACACATCACTTTCGCTTCCTCAACATTCATTAGTCATTCGCATTTTCGGGTACTTTTTATCTTTTTTCAAATACGATCTGTAAAAGAAGATATTATGTTTTTTTCATTAGTGGCGCTAGTTAGCCCACTGGATTCCCTTTAAACGCGTGCACTCTATTCGGTCACGTTACAGGCGACTCTGCAACGAAAATTTTCGCTGTTCTTAATAGAACTTAATAGAACCGCCGCTGTTCAGTGTCATCAATAATGACGCAATCATTATACAATCTCTGTCTCTGCAGGGATGAGATTTTGGGACAAACGAATGGAGGCATTTTGATGATGGACCGTGACTACACATAAAATACCATTTCGTCGATACCGCGACAGAATTTGAGCGTGAAATCGACCTCTTTGTTAAGGCGAAATTAGACGGTATTTTTTTTGTTTATTTCTGTAATTTATTACGTGTCTTTTTTTAGCTTCACATTTTCATATATTTTCTAGTATAGGTATATGCCAACTACCTTCTCGCAAATTTGCTGTTGCATAACTTTAATAGTGCTCTTACCAAGCCTAAGATAACTTAATGACTTACTTAATTTCTTTATTTATTCTGTGTACTGTTGGCGTGTCTAATAAATAATCAATAAATAATATCAATACCATCTTTCACTCTGAACTAAATGTCTAAGCACTGAATGAACGTGAAATGCTGAATTAATTAATTAATAAACGGATCCAATGTTGGATCAGTACAATCGACATCTTTAATTTTCCCAGAGCACCCAGAATAATTAGGTCATTCTATCTGAGTAGTTTTTACGTACGTTCGTTTTTACATTATTTTGACCGTGCCGCGTGAACAAGGAATGATTGAAAAAAACAACGTTCACTCAGCGAATCGTCTGATATCGCCTTTATGTAGTTTCTCTTTATTTTACAGACGTATCTAATTCTCGTTGCTAGGCAACCGAAATAACAAAACTGACATACATCAAGTTTGTAGGGAAATTTTGTTTTGTTTCAATTCGCGAAGTAACAAAAGTTTTTATTTCCTCTCGTCAACGTCCGTTTACAAATTGATAGTTCGATCACGATCTATATGGTAATGTTTATCACAAACTGTAAAACGCTCAATAGGATTCGTGTACAATTATATTATTAGGCGGTCGATTTGGTTTTTACTTAACTTCCTGTTAGTCTGACCTTTTCGTGGTTATTTCGAAGGCATTTTATGGACTATTAGAAGCATGATCTTTTTAAATTATGTGGTAGCTAAAAGATTAAATTGTCCGTTCATGCTACAGAATAAGTTTGACATTTCAGATGTCTTTGTTGCGTTGACTTGCTTAATGTAAGTAGTTCAAATGGATTACTTAAACATCAAAAAGTAAAAAGTTTTTAGGTATGTAATAAGAGCTTATATTTTTTTCATATCTCAAATAAGCAGCACAAATAATGAATAAAATAATGCTTCATTAATACAAACTTAAGGTCTACTTCTGGAAACAACTCTATATAGAAACGATTGATCAACCAAAATAACAAGTCTATTAATTTGTTTTGTAAGTAAATTAAGTCTCATATCAAAAACGCGTCATCTGTATATATCACATAGCTACAGTAAGTAAAATGTGTCGATAAATATGACAACATTTAACCCTTTTAATTACAGTAGACTAATACAATTAGCTCATCGATGAAAACGCGGCGCATCAGAGTTGATTGGCCGGTAATTATTTCCTAACGAACAACCTCAGTCGTGACCTTAAAGTTAACTTAACCGCACATAACTCGAGCACGAGCTTAAAACATACACAGGCTGTAAATAAAAAAATCATCCTGACGTCAAAATTGTTTTTTATTTTTCGTTATTAGGTATGTAGCATGCTGTGGCCCGCACTTTAAATTTAGATTTTTTGTTTTTTGTAGTATGTCAGAACTTGATGCAAAATATTTGAAAATGGAATGCTTCAATCTTACATCAGGCCACATCTGACGGCCGCCCAATTAAAACCTTTAACTTCTTAAACACGTTTTACCATGCCCAATCACTCTCTTCGAGTACGAAAGAAAGTTGATATTTCGTAACAGTGATGCTGTGAGCACATGGTATCCATCACAGAACATTTCTCTGTTCTGTGGTATCCATGCACTATTAAATTGTAGATACGATCTTGTGGTATTGTTGGGCCAGTTGACTTCTTTAATTACAGATTCCTCGGCTCATACAGACCCTAAAGCGCTGTTAAAAGTGTCGTAAAATAAAGAAATGTCTATTAAATGGTTCTTGAAACCTCGACCCTTTGTCGTAATATGACAATAAATGCTTTCTATTTCTATTTCTTATTTCTATAAAACCAAGCAAAATAGGTGTGAAGTCAAATTCACTAATTGTGGTAGGGTTGGTATTCCGGAGTTTCGATTTTGTAACTTCGTCAAGTATGTGAAATTTCCAATAATCATGAAACTACTGATACAAGGCTCTATAATTTATAGGGAAGAGAGAATAAATAAGATAAGATAAGATAACAATATTCTTTGTTGTACCAGGAAAAACACAAACATGAAATGTTTACAAAAATGCAGTACAATTGGCGGCCTTATTGCTTGTAGCAATTTCTTCCAGGCAACCGACGATGGAGAGTCGTTGAAGGAAAAGTGAGACGGGCAGTAGGTGTAAGTGTAAATAAGTTTGATAGTGGAAAGGAAAGGAAGTATTATAGAGTACTGGTAACCCTGATGTTTTAACAAACATCTAAATTAGATAATGTCTAATTCTATGTCAGAAATGATATAATATTTGAAGCGTGCGGTAATATTGTATAACGGCTGAAGGAAGGAAATTACGTTCTTATTGTTACATGGCACTACTGATTCATGCTTGAACGTAAAATATACGCTTCGCGATGGACTGATTAACTAGTAGATTACTTGGTCAGGTCTTTGTCCTTTCCACTGACTAGAGTATCAGTGTAGTAAAAATATATTGTTTTAGTATTTTCTAAGGTTAACACGAGCACTAGACATAATAAAAACTGAATTTGCACGGATATTGACTCGTTTACTTTTTTCATTTTACAATTTTCTGACGTTTCGGTACTTTTGCAAGTTCCGTGGTCTCGGAGTCTACCGAGAAATCTCAGTTTTTCAGTTTTTATTATATATTGTTTTATGTTTGTTTAGGAAAGTGTTAATTGGGTATTTGACAAAATATCAAATGATTTACTTTTAAAACGGAATTTTGTATGAAAATACTGGCTTATGACGTCACATTTCAGAGCACTCTTTTTATGTTTAATCTATTTAAACATTGTAATAACTAGTAATTGACTAAAAGAGATACATTTTCCGAGATATTTGTAATTTTTGTTTTAATCGAGCTTATGAAATAATTTATTGTTGATCGTGTCAAATACCGTATTTGCCTACTGATCTTTTACCCAACCATTAGCAGGTGACAAAGAGGGTTGGCGTTACAGGGAATATGTCTATGCCCAGAAATGGGCTCTATTCATGGGTTGGATAGATAGATAAATTATTGTAATTGCAAGTTTACATAGCAACTCGGCTTCTTATTATTATTAGTAATACGTTTATTGCACATAAGTAAAAATACAATGGCAATGTGGCGGATTTAATGCTATAAGCATTTTCTACCAGTCAACCACAGGTGGTGTAAGAAATGAACTGGTAGTCATACGAAATAGACGGCTTCTATGCGAGGATGCTTTTTTATGATGCCTATATACGTCCCGGCCTTCTCTTAGAGAAATCATTGGCTTCATTGCCACGCATGCCCACCGCGGATGAATTTACCGAGCTGAATTTAGGATGGATTTTTCAGGTTTCTTGAAACTGAAATTGGTTCTTTGTCACTTAAGGCAGCTGTTGTTGCATACATAGTAAGGACATTTCAATTAAGAAGAATAAGCTTAAGATTAATAGCTCCCAAAGACAAAAGATAAAAGACAGAAGACAACAGAAACCGAAAGTCAAGATCCGGTTACCATCAGAGACGAAACAATGTATCTAGATTAAACCTTCCCAAAAAGAAGTGGCTTAAGATAATACGACCCATAACTCAGCATAAACTTTTATTCGAAACACGAACTTATGTCGCCTATGATAAGAGTGCCTTGTTAGATCAGATATCGCTACTGCTACCTGTCAAAACACACCTACATAAAAACTGGATTAAAAGGCTTTCTTCTTTCACTGAGCGATTAGAAGGTCGTTGATCTTAGGATTAATTGTAGCATCTGAATAAACGGTGTCGTAACACTGCATCCGTCATGGGCTAAGCAGGGCTTGAATGACGTTACTTCATCGGTGATACGAAATAGGTATATTTTAAGCTGATCATTGAAATAAAAGCACCACGATATGAATTACTTTTTCGCACTTTCAAATGTTTTATTGTGGTAAGTACTTATTCATGTTTTCGAACTACATAATTCTGGTCAACTTCCCCTTCCAGGAAAAAACATAAGCCATTATAGCCACTACATTCCGTGTGGGGCCGGATTAAGAATAACGTCACTCCATTTCATTCCGTGGATGTCGTAGAAGGCGACTTAGGGAATCAATTACCAGGAGGCGGGCAGCAGCGTCTTCCTGAGATTCCAACCGCATACCTACTGCGATCAGCAACCCGCCTGCCATGCGTGGTGATTAAGGCAAAACCCCTCATGGTTATGAAAACTACGAAGGAGGCCTATGTCCTGCAGTGAGCGTCGAATGGCTAATAATGATATCTATGTTAGATGATTTAAACAGGGTCTAGTGGCAGCTCCTACCTGCACTAGATAGATGGAGTAACCAACAAGCGTATTTTTGGACCCGAGTCAGCACCAGCTGAGCCACTACATTTAAGCTTATCACATAAAATCATCAATCAGCCCCCTCTCGTCTACTGCTGGACATAAGCCTCCCCATCCACGCCACTTCTTTCTGTCCACGACCATCCTCATCCATCTGCTCCAGCCGCTCCGCTCCATCCATCCAGCAATCTGCCAGCGGCTGAATATTATCATAGCCTTGTCTCATGTCGTACTTATTTTAAGTTGTGTTTGTTTTAAAATGTGATATGTCTCTGTAAGTTATAGCCAATAAAAAATAAAAAGTTTTTTTTTAATAAACACATAAGTAACGTAGTGTGCACAGCGGTAGAGGGAGGGCTGAGGGCGCAACAGACGAATCACATAAATAAAATAAAACTATTGTAATAGTTGTATTTTGACAAGGCATTAAATACTTTTTATCTTTATTCGCCGAATCCCGCTATTTCAGCTCTAGGGATACGCATATTTGGCGGTCGGTCACTGTACCATCCCTAGCTGATGATCGCATAGCATAGAAGAAATCGAAAATCGGTTACGCAACGGAAAGCCACGGGTCCTAGGTGCGTTGCGTAAGTGATACGTTGTTCTTGCGGGGACAATCTCGGTGCGTACTATCAACGGCACATCGACCTTTACATGCGTGCAATCTATTCAGTTGCGTTAGAAGAAGCTTTTCAACGAATTGAAATTAAATAAAAAACTTTATTGTAAAACGCTTACAAAAAAAAGTCACTCGCTTCCAAACTACGATACTCTGTGGTATTGGTAGCAGGCTACTTCCAAATTACATGAGTTTTCCAACTAAATGTTTTGACAATGACTATTCATTAAAAATAATATTAATTATTTACAGATTTATTTGCAGTACCGTTTTCATCATCATCAACCCATTATGTCCCTACCGAGGGGCACGGGTCTCTTGCCTGAGGAAGGTGTAGGCCATACTCCACCACGGGGGCCAAGTCCGGATTGATGGAGGCTTGTAGACTAGTGGCTCGCTTATTATTATATAAAAACCTGAAAATAGATCGGCTCCTATATTACGCACACCAAATCCTGAACGATTGCAATAATAATTGCCACAGAAACGTCAGGACTCCGACGGGATTTAGTGCGCAAATTAGACCGTAAGTGTAACATCACGTGTAGCATCACTTGTAATATCACGCGACCACTGATTAAGGGCTAGCTTTACACTTTTTGTTACGGTTTTATTACAGCCGGTAACATTTTCAGTTAGACGTCCTGATGTTCAAAGGAATGAAGAACTTATCAGTTAATTCCTTCTAAACTACCAGACCGAATATGTTGTATCCTTACGCATAGCACTTTTGGGCGATAGATATATGGGGAAGAAGTTGATAAAATAAACTTATTTCTATCGATCTGACCTTAATCTATACGCTCAGATTGCTCCTTACATGACCAGTGGCAAGTTTTCAACCTTCAGGATTTCATGTTTCCACACGAGTTCCATAGTCAGTAATCTTTATCACTTATCAATCTAGGAAAAGTCAATCGGGAACCATCAGCTGTGGGATAGCACACACTTTTTCCAATACTTTCCTATTCTATGACGTTTTGTTCAAGAGAAGTGACAATTTAACTAGCAAACAATTAAAGGCCCAATAGAATTAAACTAGGTTAAAACACTCTAGGTTTAGACACAGGTCATCGTAATATCATAGTTAGTAATCGTAATATCATAGTTCGTAGCGTCACATCGTTAACTTGTTTTTATTACACACGGACTGAACAACGTAATTACGTCAACGTGTTTTGTATCTCTCGGAAATACCGCGAGTAATTTCACTAAACTCGTTTAGTTTAAACTTGAAACTTTTAAAACCAGACTAACGAAGAGTACAGAGAGACCGGGAACTTATGAAGTAGGATAAGAAAAATAAGGTCCGAATATAACAATATTATAATTAAGAACGAAAATTTCATATATAAATTTCAGTCAACTCAAGTCAATCAAGATCAATTCCATTTCAGCTGAAGGATGCGCCACTAGTCACATCACATAGAATTTTTTTTATAGTTTTTTAGTTCCTCTAGTGTTCATTGCACAGTTAAGTTGATGTAAACAGCATTGCAAGGGCGCCCTTCCGCGAATTTCATTTTCCACACATTTTATCAGTTCCTGTTCCACCTATAGCACGCGTATAATGTAAACATTGTACGTTTCCTGAAAGTGCTAAAGAACAAGTTATCTCTTAAGTTTTCCCGCCTTTCGTGTTTCTCAGAAAATTGCAGTAATAGTGGTATAGTTAGTAACATTACAGATTGACTTAAACTTTGATATATTTCGGAATTGGCCCTCGAGCATTATAGTCGATTAAAATGGAACTTTTTAAACTGGAGAAGAAAACTAACAAGAATATTTTTGGACGTGAGATATATATTTCCATTAAGATTAACTTCCCACCTCGGACCTTGGGGGAGGCATTTGCAGTGGGATCCAGCACAGAAGGGGCAGTGGGACCAGAAGGGGCTACTTAAAAATTACAACTTACATACTACTTCCTTACAAAAGCATGACATAACCAAAACGAAAAAAATATAAGCATATCCACGGAACACAACAATTATTAACAAAGCTATCGAACAAACTCCGACTCTAGTCTTGTTTCTAAAACAACAGCCGTTAAAAATGCAGTTAATAATCAAGTCACGCGTAATAAATCAAAGGAGTAGCAATGGCACGAATTACGTAAGTTTACGTTAACAACACTGCGCTTACGCATACCACACGGCTGGATGTGCCTAGTGTTACAACTACCCATGACCTGGATAGGGCCAAGCAAGCAGAATCTTTCACGCAGGTAACATGCTTGCGAGATGGAACGGCGAAACAAAAGACAAAACAATTCGCACTTCTTTTGAAATTGAATGACTAACCTCCGGTTTCTCGTTCACTAACAATAACGGCTTGTTGTGGTCTACCGATGAGGGGCTCCACTCCTTTCCTCCAATGGAAAAAATAATATCTTCTTTTACAGATCGTTTTTGCAAAAAGGGTCCCAGCCATCTCTCAATCATGTTAATAGTGATTTTTAGATAGATAAGACATAAATGCTGTTTTTTGGTATAATGCTATCTAGTC
Source organism: Yponomeuta evonymella (assembly GCA_963969515.1). Classification (NCBI taxonomy): domain Eukaryota; kingdom Metazoa; phylum Arthropoda; class Insecta; order Lepidoptera; family Yponomeutidae; genus Yponomeuta; species Yponomeuta evonymella. Next base: position 8,217,813 of record OZ018354.1, read on the forward strand.
CTAGGTCAGTGATCCTATGATGTCGGTCGTAGGTCTTAAATATCACTATTAACATGACTGAGTGATTGGTCTGACACTTTGTGCAATATATCGAGCGAATGCGACGTCCCGAGCGGACATAATTCGACGAAATATGGGATGTCTCAGCAAAGGGCAAGATAAAAAGTACCCGAAACCGGCGTGCGTGTACGCAACGACTGATGAATGTTGAGGAAGCGAAAATCGTGACAGATCGTCACGATCGTGGCAAGTGGCAGTCCCTGGTCTGTGCCTACCCCTCTAGGACACAGGCGTGAGTTTATGTATGTATGTTTTTGCAATAATGATCTGATTTTTTTTAAAGTTTTTTTCCTTTGGTGGCGCTATATTTTCTGGATTGATAGCTTCCAGTTGGCCAAAGTGCGTACGAAAAAACATTTGGCAGCTGATAACAGTAGATTAACGGGTTTATAGTTTTTGAGAAACCCGGAACCCTAAGAAACGTTTTAGATGTGTAGAACGTTTTTTAGGGTTCCGTGTCTCAAAATGAAAAAACGGAATCCTTATAGGACCACTTTGTTGTCCATCCGTCCATCCATACATCCGTCTGTAAAGACAAGTTATCAAGTTGAAATTAATATCAGGGCCCAGTTTCATAAAACTACAATTCGGAGTTTATTATGACTATTCGAAGTAGATTGCGTAGCAGAGTCGTTTTGGTTAATCGACTTTGCAATGTACATCGAACTGTCATAGTAAACCGTGAATTGTAGTTTTATGAATGAAACAGAGCCTAGATGTTAAAGCTAAGAATCAACAATTCCTTCAAGATGTAAAAATTAAGCTTAACTGCCTCGTTCCGTGTGGCGCCAGATTAAGAATAACGTCACTCCATTTCCTTCCGTGGATGTGGTAGAAGGCGACTAAGGAAATAAATTACCAGGAGACGGGCAGCAGTGTCTTCCTGAGATTCCAACAGCATACTGCGATCGCCAACCCGCCTGACAAGCCTGGCGATTATGGCAAAACCCCTCATGGTCATGAAAACTACTAAGGAGGCCTATGCAGTGGGCGTCAAATGGCTCATGATGATGATGATGATGACTGCCTCGTTAACACGCTTACTACTAAAACAGAGGTCATGGGTTCAATCCCGCTGGAGGCCTAAGAGACCTGGAGGATATTGTCACTTGTCTGTATATTTCTAAAATTCTACTAATTTGCTAAGAGTAAGAGAGACTTTGTAAAAACTTTTAAGCCAGTGTTGAATACACTCTAACATCCAATATAAAATACATCTCATTACTCAGGATAATTACCTATATGATAATTATAATTATACAAGCAATAAACTGGTAATAAACTATGGGTAATAGAGGTATTTTTAAGTTTTTTCTCATGTACAGGCGACAGCAGATCAAACATTACATTCTAGTTGCAAAGGCACCCGTATCGTTACCGAATAGAGTGCGCGCGTGTAAAGTTTTATGTGCCGACGACTGTACCTTCTCTAATCACATTATAGTCTGGATATTTTTATCCTTTAACCAGTAGTATTTACACCACATAAAATCGAATACACTGCTAACAGCGCGATTAATCGCGGCATCCACTTATGCAAGTCGCCAAGCAATGAGGAAGGTTGGCAATCCGAGCGTATCTGGTTATTTAATGGGATGGCAGCCATTGTAACGCAAATTATTTTACTTATTTTATAAGGACGATATGCGAAGACACTGGATGCCAATAAAAGCTTCCGATCAAACTGAAAAATATCTTCAAATAAACAATGTTTACAAGCAACAGTTTTAAAACTCCTACTACTGATAGGTGGCTTTACGCACACTTCTCCGGTTTTTTTTATATTAAAACGGGAAACAGAATGAAGAGTCCACATAACAGAAATAGTCATATTAATCTTATTTTGCGGACTACTCTCCGGGCAATAGCCCTCTTTTATAACTCTATAGTTAGAAGAGAAAAGGTCAAACCCACGATCGACGAGGCAGTCAACCTAACTATCCACCTTATTGAATGAATTTTCATTCCCTTTCCTATCCATTATTAATTTAAATAATAATGGTTAAATTACCAAAGAATTGATTGAAGAGGATTTATGGTGATTACAAGTAGGTACATACTCGAAGTGACAAAAAAGGACGAGCTTAGCGTGTGAGAATCACAAGCCCTGATTCCCAGCAAGCATTATTAGATTGTGTAAGATCTATTGGAGGTGACACCAGATATATGCACGTATGTATTGAATAAAAAAACAACACACAAAGAGTAAAAAAGAAAGCCGTGTAAAAAGTGCCCATAAAAGGCGAGCGGCTAGGCAGCGACTAATAGATGCTGATGGAGCGAAGGTTTTCCAGGACCGTGACAAGTGGCAGACCTTGCACTAAGTCTACCCCTCCTGGATACACACACACTTGCATACTTCAATACTTATATACATAAACTCATGCCTGTGATGCCTGATATTTATAAATATACATAAAAGCTGGATCATTATATTATATTTTCTATTACAATGAACAATCTCTCCAGCCTTTTCTAACATCAACGAATCCTGGAAGCGAAGCTTTGGACAAAACCTCTTGCTTGATCCTTGAGTTGTGGCTACATGAGACACTGCAGGCGAGTAACGCCAGGCTCAAGATCGAGACACTTCTCAAAAGCGAGAGAATCATCTCAAGAGAGCGTCGATGAATCAAACAACAGGCAACAGTCGCGACTCACGTCCTTTAGCCCTGAGGATATGACAAAGAAGGATAATAAATGAATAATCTATCGAATGACGTAAAGGATGAATCTTGTACTGAAGCTTATTCACCGGAAAACATTCAAATAAGTACCAAACAAAATTGCACAGTCAGTCGAACCCATGTTCACGCTCGTTTAGCACCAATCCGTTGATTGCTTCTTTTTTGCGACCCGAACACCATGAAACAAAGGCGAAAGAGTGTAACATTACGCTTGAAATTGGCGATTTGCAATGGGGTAACGTGCTAAGCAGCCAATGTCAATTAATTTGGCAGCTTGGCTAATAAACTTCCTTGTCCGAAGTTCTTACAGTAATTGTAGTTTAAAAGAAACTAAAAACACACTCTTATCAGTAATGCACTATCATAAGCAGCCTATATACGTCCCACTATAGGGCACAGGCCTTCTCTCAAAGAGAGAGTATGAGCTTAATCACCACGCGTGCCCACCGCGGATTGGCGATTTCAAGCGCTGAGGTATGTGAATAGCTCAGACACCCAGGTTTCCTCACGATGTTTTCCTTCACAGTTACGAGTGGTATTGCTACTATAACTTTACAAATGCACTATATACGGTTGAAAGTCGTATTTGGTTTGCCTTTTACGTCCATGTTACTAAGCATTGAGAAGGGTCCTCATGAGGAGAGAATTTTGGCTGCAGCATCAGTTCATGGTAAAGATGATGTTTGTCTATCAAAATAGGACGTACCTATACCTATGCAAAGATTCGTTTCCTTGTTACTAACCGTTGAGGGGTGTCCGCGTGAGGTGACGCTGGAGAGTTATTTTAGTGTTTTGTCATCAAAACAGAACAAGCACCCAATATTATTTTTGAAAATAATAAGTTTACAGGAAGAGGATCAAAGGCTTACAAGATTTAAACTAAATGGCATGTAAAGTCAAATACATGTTTTATTGGTAAAATTTGAATAATTTAAGAACTAAGTTTGAATAAGGCACACAACACGCTAAGGACTTTTGTTTTTCGTACCTACATAGAGAAATTAATGATTAAATAATAATAAAAATAAACATCATTCTCACCAATAGAATGTAGCAAACTATTCTTATCGATGAGACTTCCATGTGTTCAAAGGAGATTGATCTATTTACTATAGGAGTTAGTCTATTTTTGCGTCTTCTTGCGCATTGATGAAACCAACGGTAAACTATAAAAAATTAGCTCTGGATTATGCAGGAAAAATATTATGAAAATATTAGATGGGAGTTTCGAGAAATCTTAATTTTGAGCCCATGTTTTGAGGTTATGACAACTTTGGTGGTTTGGTGTTATTTTGTCACCTAGTCAGTTTGAATTACAATCATAGGTAGGTAATTATTAGGTAGGTAACAAACCAGTTAGTGCTAAGTAATAATTCTGTATAAAATACAAAATATCCGTAGGTTTCATGCAATAAGTAATAGGGTTTGTCTAATATTATCGCATATCTTCACGACATTTTGCAATATTATATCTTTAAAAAAAAGTCATAGGCATGTCTAAGAAGGAAAAAAATTAAAATAAAACGAGGTCTTGTAAGTAATATAACATTTTTTATTTAAATACCCTCTTGAAATATAATATCTAAGAAAGGAGCTGGGGCATTTATATCATTAAATTGTCCCCAGCTCAAGTACCACACCACTGTCATCACGTGAGTGCAACATCCTACTGTTCTTTTGCCTACAATGCAATTGCAGCAATAGCCCACCAAAGAGCTCAATGTGTTCGCCGTGTCAGTATCTCAGTTTACCAAAATGTAAACAAAGTATGTGCGTCCACTGACATGCCATGACTTTATGCGCGCTCTTACCAAATAGTTCTTTAAGCCAAGAATGAGAGGTCATTTTAACAATAAACTACACTAATTAAACAGTATAAAATCCACTGGAATCAATTTGCAAAAATAAAAGCGTAATAAAACCGCTCGTTTGAATTCCCGTCAAAAACTCCCCGTTTGCAGTTTGCAATTTCGCATTTTAGGTATGTACACGATTTGCGATTTTTGCAATAATCTAATCTAATCTGTGTTTGTAATCTGTATTGACTGACTGAAGTTTTTTAGTTATACAATCAATACAGATATTTTTAAATTATTACTTTTAAACCCCTGATTCTTTTAATTTATCAAATGGAACTATGAAATCATTTTTCAAAAGAAACATTTTGAAGTATAAATGCTTAAAGCGCAACATAGACTGTTTTTGATCATTCTCCTTTAAGATTGTTAACGTTCCCTTAAGTCACCCGATTTGCCAATACAGGGTCAAAAAATCCCTATATCTACTCATGGGAAAACGGTGGGCTCTGTCAACACAAGCAACATTCAATATGGAGAAAACATCGAAATCGCGAAAAAAAAAATCAGCTGTTCAATATGTTTTAATGCCGTTTATAAGTTGTTTGTTTTGTTTTATGATAGTCAAAATTGTTCGTATTGACACGTATATGATCTTCTTGTGATTAGAGATATTGATATTTTATTACACACGGTAGAAATTGAGTTGGAGGGTTAGTAACAGTCACAATCAATTATTATTTTTACCGCATCGATGAAACCTCGTTGGTTTGCCAACGTAGATCGTAAATTTTATCATGCACATTAAATATAATAAACAAAAAAAGAGCCGTAGCAACAAGGATGTCTGTGTTTCTGCGCCAAAAATAATTCTCTGCAGTTGGTTTTATATTGCACATCATTAATTCAGTTGGTTGGATGATTAATTAAATGTAGAGAAAAAAGGTAGGTAGAGTTTCTTGTGCAAGAAGGTGCAGTTTCTTGTAAATTTTTAATTAAAGTTAACATAGCTTACTGTAATGCTGGCTGTATTGAATTAAAGTTGAACTTGCATTACGCGCGACTGGCATTGTCCTACTTTGTTCTCGATTGCCATGCGGACTTTTACAGCTCAGAAACTAAACTTTTGCAACTTAATTCAATTACTTATACATAAAAAAACTCAATTTGTTCAATCTTTAATTACTACTTAACTTTAGAAACAAAAATAGCAAACTTACGTTAAATTCGGTCCCATGTTGTCCAATCGATAGAGACAGTGTCAACAGAACAACAAAAGTCACCAAAAATTCATGCAGCAGGCAATCACAAAAAAACACGATTAAAAGAAAAATATTTTTCAAAGCCACTTTATTTATTTTTAAAATTTAAATTTCGAATGTCGGTTACAGGCGCCGCGTTCGCGAGCGCGCGCCGTCCTTACAAACGAGCTGACTCGAATGGTACTGGCAGGCTGGCGACTGAGCTTCAGCCTGGCAGCCGCCGTCGAGAGAGAAAGTTGCCAGTTATCAAACTTCGCTGTTACGTTCATCGATGACGCCTGCCAACATTTAGCGATTGCGTAGTCGGTGGTGACAAAAAATTTCGTGTCCCCCTCTCGGTTGATTTTCGCACTAGTGACCCATTGAACTGTTTGCGGAAGTGCTACTTTCGATTAGGTTTATTTTTGGAGATTTTTATTTTTTAACGTCAAGAATGTTTATTTCATATCTCAATAGAGGTGAACTGAGGCAGCAGCTTATTAAATTAGGTAGTCATGTATTTCATGTAAACTCAGATATAATTTATAAAGAAATAGGCCAAGTGCGAGACGGACTCACGTACCGAGGGTCCGTATTCCTTAATATATTTGTCTATTTGTCGTAGGCATATTGGTAGGATCCTATTGGCACCCATCGGTTCAGAATCCAAAAAAGAAATTGGGTATACTTTATAATTATAATCATGGTAAGAATCCCGTTTTTGTTTACAAAAAAAATCAATAACCCCATAAGCACTATAGGGTTAACACAGAAATAAAATAATTTGTAAAATAAAAACGCGGTCACACAATTAAACAAAGACGATCATGACTATCTAAAGGCTGGAAAACAAAAAGCAATTGATCGGCCATTGCGTAATCGACTTAAAAATATTTACACGATTATAGCGGCAAGGTGACTTTCACTTCTCGGGCCGTAGTACCAAAGGGGCGTATGAAAAATTCACGTGACTCCGTAGAAATTGCAAAAGAACGAGGCCGAAAAGTTAACACCGACAGAGGGACGGCTTTTGATGACGTTACGCACACTTTAGGAAATAAACGTTTATTTACTTTACAAATGATTTATAGCAGAAACTTGCTTTTAGGTGGTTCCTTTTAGGATTATGGAAATACCTGTTTCTGGAAGTTCTGCTCTTCCACACTAAGGGTTTAGACATACCATACGGACTACATTTCGACTGCATTCCGACTGCAAAATTTTAGTTCAGATGCAGTTTGAATGCCGTTGGTACAACTGCAATAAAACTTCTAACCAAACGAACAGGGAACTGCGTGTCAACTGCACACCGGCTGCTCGGTTTGTTGTCAGTTTCATTGAAGTCGTCCCAACTGCATTCAAACTGCATCAGAAGTGCAATTTTGCACTTTGGGCGTCAAATGGATGATGATGATGATGATGATTAGCGTCTATCGTTTAAGTTCCCCATTTCATTGTACACTTTACATACAAGTGTACAATAAAATGGGGAACTTGTCTCAAACTAACATCGTAGTGACATTGTTTTCATACTATAGAAAACATAGAAAAACTCAGAAAATTAACAGATAAAACCATAAATATATTGTTCTCGGGGGAAAATTATACTTTTTAAAATAATTTATTTCGAGGAATTGATTTATCGAGGTTTCGATAGTGTTTAATTTACTTTCTGTGCCTTTTTTTTCTCTCACGGACGATTTAATACGACATTAGTGATATAAGCACGTAGGTTGTGCTGTGTGTGACTTTTGCTAACTTTGCCCATTTTTTCATGGAACCAGTCAGGGTTTTTGAAAATTTTTATTAACTTTTTTAGTAAGTAAGTAAGTAAATTATTTATTTGATACTCGAATCTTAATATCTATAACAATACAAATTCAGAACACAGTTGGGTTAGATTTGGCACCAAATTGGTCTCCACTTAGCATCATGCCGTGGCCGGTAGCGACCACGACGCTGGTTTTCAGTGGTTACCATTTACGGCACAAACAAGAAAAAGAAACTTAAATACATCAATACATTTATGAAAATTTACACTGTTACAGACAGATCTGTCTCTACTGCTAGTGTAAAGGTTAACTTAATTATCTATGGAAACTTATAATAACTGTCTGTTTTTATCTTGGATTTGTAATATTATAATGTTTTAGTCACTAGTTTTAATAAATAAATAATAAATAAATTTATAGGATACATTTTTACGTAGGTACTCTGTATCACTATTCTATCTTAGCAACACTTCTGCAATGTTTAAGCTATGACGAGGCTGTGTGAGTTTTCTGACGCGGATTGTAGGCCAATTGCGAAATGCCCCAAGCTTGGATCTCCGAGTCTCAAATTTTAATGGCACATTGTTTTCAGTATGTGTGAAGGTCAGGGACCGCCTATTGTTTTGCACGGGTTCTTCTCGCTAACTAGGCGATGTAGATGAAGAAGGTTAGTCTTGAAATCTTTGATCTTACAAAATGTCTTTAGAGGTGGAAACACCTTAAGAGTCTTACAGTGTTGTTTACAAAAACACGATTCCATAAATGGCGTACAAATAGTCTGTGCTAAAGTATTTTCCTTGTAAAGTCTCTACCACAGACTATTTTTTTACGGCGTTTATGGGGTGTGGAGGAATCGTGTTAGTATAAAAAAAACCGTAGAACACTAAAAAGGTGTCTCTACTTCTGAAGACAGTTTGTCTATTCGATGTTTTTATTTTTTTTTGTAGCCTATATACGTCCCGCTGCACGCCACAGGCTTCTCTCAGAGAGAGAGAGAGAGAGAGAGAGAGAGAGAGAGTACGGGCTTAATTACCACGCGTGCCCACCGCGGATTGCCAATTACAAGCGCTGAGGTATGTGAACACCTCACCTGTGTGACACTCATGTTTTCCTTCATGGTCAGCGTTATTATGACTATTAAGAAAATTAAAATGTTTCGGAAACTAAGATTGGCAGAGGGGCGAGCGGGGTGGTGTGACAGAAAAGAGGCCTATACCCTTTATACCCAGCAATGCGCTCTATTCATGGGCTGGATAGATAGATAGATAGAAGGAAATGTTTTAAAAATAATGCCATTTTGATGTGAAACGTGTTTCAGTTCGGTAGGGGGTCACGTGCTAAAACCACATGCAACGAAAACATGTCGCCTCGGTGAGGGCTGTAACTCTGTAACTACGTGTCGTGTGCAATTCATTTATATATCGTTGAGTAGAGCAAAGAAGCCATTACTCAAATCCTTTTGACTCGTGCCGCTAGATGGCGCCAGTGCCGCGTAACCATTGCTCAGTTTGAGCTAAAAATTAACGCTTACTTAGACGTTTCACGTTAAACCAACGGCCCTGTAACCCGACACAGTCCACCAGCTTTCTTTCAGTTTCATTGTACCGCCACCCGCTTTCTTTCAGTTTCATTGTACCGACCGTGCCGGGTGGCGCAGCTTCTCGGTAGTTGATCTTTTCTACTGTGTGATCCTTATTGGTCGCCTTCTCTTTTGTCCCAATAAGGGAGAGAAAGTGAGCGCTTTGCTGGCAAGTCATAGTTCATCTCAATATAGACTACCAGCTGTCCCAGCGAACGTTAAGCTGGATTACTTGATAAAATCTGGGGTCGAGGGGGAGGCAATCCTTTCATTATTTATTAGCTGACGCGAGGGTGATTGGCAAGGCCACGTGGGTTTAATAAACCATACCTCAAAAGGAAAAAAACGGACCCCTTTATTGTCCGTCCGTCCGTCCGTCTGTCTGTCAAGACCCTTTATCTCGGGAATGCGTGGAGGTATAGAATTGAAATTAAAACTATATACTCAGGTTTACAGTCCCTTGAAGGTGTGAAAAAATCAAACTTTTGAGTTAACGTAAAAAAAAGATACGGCCGTTTATGCCGCGGAAAACGTATATTTTGACACTCAAGGGTACTTTCCGTTGACCTAAAACTATGAAATTTGGTGAGTAATATTTGTCTTATAAGTACAGGGAAAAATATTTTTAAACTATAGATTTGTATTTAAATCGTAAAAAAGTTGTCTTTGAAGTTCGGGAAAAGCTCGGCAAAAACCGCGAGACTCAATTCCTGAACTATTTATAATATGTAAGTACCTAAAAATTTGTACGGAACCCTCGGTGGGCAAGTCCGACTCGCACTTGTCCGGTTTTTACCTACATCTTGAAATGCACAACTATTAAAATGATTAATTTGACTTTTATTCCGTCTCTATTTTCCTTCAGCAACTTCCCGTTATAAGGTTGTCTAAAAGAAATCGCTTTTAGCTATAAGACCGCCAATTGTACTTTGTATCTTTACATGTTATTGTGTCATGTGCTCTGGCGTACAATAAAAGATACTCTTATCTTATCTTAAATCGCAATTACTAAGCCACTTTGAATTTTGACTTTGACAGCAGACGCAAGCTAAGTCACGACTATCCCCCGGTTTCTCGTACACTAACAGGCTGTTAATCAGTGGTTTTTTATATGCACTTTGGTCAACTGACCGCTGTTAAAAGTAGATTAACAGCGTGTTAGTGTACGAGAAACTGGGGGTAAGAATATCTTAGACAGAGGATTAGCATGAAGAAATATGTCAAATTATTCCGTGCCGAGAAAGGTGGGGTAAATGTAACTGTGCGAAAAAACGTCAACAATTTATGTGTCCCCGATACATTGCCCGCTGTGTAACAATGGGCGTGTTTTGCCGCCTCCGACGAAACCCTGCGTTTAATTCACGATTACACTTGCCCGAACATGGGATTGTGACTTTTGAAAGTTATGATTATTTTGATAGCTGTCGTTGTCAAAACGTCTGGTTCTATGGACTTTTATAAAATACAGTGTTCTTAATCAAATAAACCGTCTGCGCTTGTATTACATAAATAGTACGAATGCCTGTGCCTAGAAAAAAAAAACACAGGGTTACTTTTAAAATATATTGAAACACCTCAATTGGGTATTTGACAAAATATCAAGTGAGTTACTTTTAAAACGGAATTTTGTTTGAAAATACATGCTTATGACGTCACATTTCAGAACACTCTTTTTATGTTTAATCTATTTAAAAATTGTAATAACTAGTAATTGGCTAAAAGAGATACATTTTCCGACATATTTTGTAATTTTTGTTTTAATCGAGCATATGAAATAATTTATTGTTGATCGTGTCAAATACCGAATTAGAGCTTGTGTTTCACAATAATTTTTGTTCTGTTTGTTTTTCCCAGATTAATATTTTTTGATATATAAAAACTATGTAAATGTTAATTAAATGCGCTCTTCACGAGATATACTAATGTCACAGCCTCTGGCAAAAAATCGTCCTACATGAAGAATTAACATTCTAGGTAACAAATATTGTTTTAAGCTTTTATGTATCAAATAGCTGGGATCCTGCCTTTTTGCAGAAAATTGTTACGCTGATTATCACTTGCCAACCAACATTTCACCTATTTTTCACTTTGACAACAAACGATTTACAAATTTTTGTATGGCAACGTTTCATTTGGTAGGATTGTTGTTAAGCTGATTATTATAATGAAACAAAACGTTTTGGGTATTTATTATTTTTCAAATCTTTTACTAGGCCAAACAACTATTAGATGAATAACGTTTCGTCTGTGAAACAGTTCCCTTTTCGTAAATAGATGGTTTTGCAAACCTATAGGTTAGGTTAGGTTAGAACTGTGACCAACACACGCACGAGCGAGCGTGCCGCGGCAGCGGCCGGCGAGTGCTAGGAAAATTCTATCCATTTTACTAGGTTTTCCTAACCTTTAGGTTATTAATAGCCCAAACCCACATAATTTACTTAACGAAACTTAATGCAACATTTGGTATACAATAAACAACTGAATGAATATTACGCTAAGTAAAACATACGCTACTTAAAAGTTGGCATTTTGAAAAAATGACATTATAAAAAGCAAACCAAACAAACAGTTGGCAACTGCGAGGTTGGGAAATAAAAAAAAATAATAAGAAAAGTTGGCAAATGATTATTCCGCAAAATAATATTCTTCGAAACGTTAGTTGCCAAATGAAAATCGGCCAAAAATGTTTCTGCAAAAAGGCAGAGAACCCAAATAGCTTCACTTCACTATAGAACAGAAAAACCGTAAAAATAACAAAAAGGACGTTGAAGAATGATGGTGATGATGATGATATAACGGCTGAACGGATTTACATGAAACTTGGCGTACAGATAGACAAAGACCTGAATTAAGACATATCATACTTGATATCCCGGAATTGCGTTCCCGTGGGATAATAACTATTTTAACTTTAAAATAGATGGCGTTGTGCGAGCGAACCTTGTGATTCAAAAATAGATGGCTTGTGCAAGAATCGTATAAACAGATTCTGGGGCGGTATGAAGTTCGCCGGGATAGCTAGCTATTTAGAATAAATTAAATCAAAGAGCCTGCTGTATCTATTCATTATTTGTTATATGCTTCAAAATACGCAAACTTTCATGCCGAGTATCTTTACACCTACCCGTATCCTTATAGAACTGTTACCAGCAGTCTGATTTAGATAATTTATTATGCCCCATTCGAGAACAGCCCATTCGACATGTTTTATTAACCAAATGGACTACCTCGTCTAGTGGTTAACATTCTTGACTACGAAAACAGAGGTGTAGGTTTGATTCCCACTGGAGGCCGCCATACTTGGTTTTTACAAATGGCTTCAGTCTGCCTGTATTTTTATGTTTATGATGCATTAGCCCTTACCATAGCACAGGATATCCTTGGACCAGGACAAGTGATTATGTTGTGCGGAAGTTTATGTCATTCTCATATGTATTTACTAAAAATATAAGGTTAAATAGTTAACCATACCAAAGACGAGTCGTTCTGCCACAGGCATTCAAGTGCCCCGGAACATACACAAATGCTAAACCTCCTTACGTACGAGTCAAAGGCAGAGTTTACCATAACGTGTAAGGATAATGACACACGGACATGTTTGGAGGCGTTATCTTACATTCCATATGACAAGTGAAAGCGAAGGGTCGACCCGATGATCTCAGATGCACTGGAGAGAGGTAGGAGAGGCAAGTTCGGAACTGAAAAGTGGGCGGGGCTGTGTGGGTCAGACGCTGTCGGTTTAACGTGAAACGTCTATAAGTCAGCGTTAATTTTTAGCTCCAGCTGAGCAATGTGTTACGCGGCACTGGCGCCATCTAGCGGCACGAGTCGAGAGGATTTGAGTAATGTTTTTGTTGCATGCGGTTTGGGCAAGCTACTACCGAACTGAAAGACGTTTCACGTCAAAATGTTTAGTTCACTTGATTGTATGTTGGAACAATGGAAATTTTACAAATTTACAAGGAAATTTATTTGTACAAAGGAGTTTGATCATGCCTTAACTCGTTCGCGGACAGTGAAAATCGTATGTAAATCATCATCAACCCAGATGGTGTTCCTGGTTTGTGGTTCCTTTTATCACTCTTTAGACAAAGGGTTCGCAAAACTTTAATAGTAGACGATTGTGCAGGAGAGACTTGAAGAACTCTGTAATGAATAAAAAGATCACATGACATAAATGAAATAGATTAAGGGTTTTTAACAGATTTTACAACAATTCTCAATTCGTCCGTATAAATTTTTTATGTATATTGAGCAATAATTCTTTACCACGCTGTCCGATTTCATTAAAAGTTTTTTTGATAGGAAAGGGTAAGTACCTCAAGGGTCTTACATAAATTTCATCAAGATTTATTGATGAAGTCCACGGGAAAACCACAAAAGTCTTCTTTTTAGTCCGTGTCTTTCTTATAGTCAGTTTTCTAATTTAAAAAGTAGTTATCATTTTACCCTAACAATAAATAAAAGATCTGAAAAGGATTATCATGATTTAAGGGTAATTTTAAACAGAAAATATCTCTCTAAAGTACAGTGGGACGTTGATGGTTGATGCAGTTTGTAGCAAGTGAGAAATCTGTGTCTGCGCAGGCTAAATAAGATTGCACCTTCTCTGGGAACCCTTCAAAGATTGAAAGTAAAAGTAGGAACGAGTAAGCAAGTAAGAGGGACGCTCATTACTATGTTGATTCGGTCTTATAAAAGCTTTGACTTTCCATCAATTTCAAATTACGCTCTTTCGTAATAACGTAAATATTTACAGCTCAGAAAACAAACGAATTCACTCTTTCTCTAAGAGAAGGCCTATGCCTTACAGTGGGACGTATATAGACTGCATTATAAACAAACGGGCGTTGGCAGAGACGTACTGAGCTCACATGAGAACCTTATTTGCAACGGCGTAAAGTCTATAATTATTACAATATGATTTATCATCATCATCATCATCATCAGTCATTTGAAGCCCGCTGCAGGACATAGGCCTCCCTCATGGTTTTCCAAGCTTTCCGGTCTTGTACCGCCCGCAACCAGCGACTCCCCACCGCCACGCACCGTAACTAGTTTATGTAGTAGTTTATAACAATTATTTAAGTAAGATTTATGTAAGTTTATTATTAAGTTTAAGTATGTAGTATTCGTATTTGCACCAACTATCCGTCTCTCTTTCTCTTTCGGAAACCTTTCCGTCACAAGGTTGTCTGGAAGAAATTGCTGTTAGCAATAAGGCCGCCCATTGTACTTTTTAATCGTAACTTTCATATTTTATGTCATATTCTGCGACGAGCCAATGTTGGTGGCATTGAGGCCTATTTAATGCGTCGACAGCTTCGGTGGTGCGGTCACGTTTCTCGTATGGCGGAGGAAAGAGTGGCGAAGCGCATCTTTTATTCTGAACTAGAGGAGGGCAAGCGGAATCATGGCGGTCCCCTCCTCCGGTACAAGGATGTCCAAAAGCGACACATGAAGAGATGCAAAATAGAGCCCTCCCGCTGGGAACGGTTGGCAGCACAGCGGCCAGAATGGCGCAGGTTGGTGAACAGTCAAGTACGCGAGTTCGAGGTTCAGCGTAAAGCTGACCTGGATACCAAACGCGACCAGTTAAAGGCTCGCCCACCTGCTGCCATAATATATAATTACGAGAACGGCATTCTCACGTGCCCTCAGTGTGCACGGAGTTTCGCCGTGAAGATAGGCTACATAAGCCATCTTCGAGCGCACCAGCGCCTCATCACTGATTAGGGGTCAAAGTGGTCGCCATGGCCGAAACCGGTCGGAACAATCATCATCATCATCATTTTATGTCTCGCTTCTTGTGTGCAATAAAGAATATTCTTATCTTATTCTTATCTTATCTAGTAACCGCCATGTGGTGGGGGTCTTCCCACGCTGCGTCGTCCGGTCCACGGTCGCCAGGTCAGAACTTTTTCGCCCCAACCGCCATCAGTTCTTCGAGCTATGTGTATAATATCATCATCATCATCAACCCATTATGTCCCCACCGAGGGGCACGGGTCTCTTTCCTGAGGAAGGTATAGGCCATACTCCACCACGGGGGCCAAATCCGGATTGGTGGAGGCTTGTAGACTAGTGGCTCGTCTACTGTCAGAAGTTGTCAAGCCGCCCTAAGGCCTCTGACTTGGCTTAACGACTGCCATCTATCGACGGCAGCCGGCACCCACAGCTTAACGTGCCTTGCGAAGCACGGAACAGACGGCGACCCATCCATGCACTGAACGCGCCCTGTGTTGCTTAACCTTTGTGATCGTTTAAGATCACTCAGGCAGCCGGGGCTACGAGCGATTGCTATGTATAATATGCTTGTGTATAATATGATTGCACTAAATTAAAAAATAGCGAAAAACAAACGAAGGAAGCCGATAGATTTACAAACCTCCTCAGTAGCATAGACCCCTATCTCGCGCGCGAAGTAGACAGACTCGCTTTATCCCGCTCTCACCCGCTACGCGAGCAAATGATAGGGCTGTTTTTTGTCCTTATTATCACATGCAAGAAAGAGGCTCATACTACTAGGGAATGTCTTAAGTGCAATGAGCGTTACAGTATAATAGGTTTTTTTTAATTGTGGTCGATGGCTAATTATACGGACAACATACATTGCGTAACTGTTTAAAAGTGTGTAAGTGATCCGGCCAAGAGTAAATATTGTCAAAAATTTCTCTTTCGGCGCTGAATACCGAGGCCGTGTACATATTTTTTGAATGGACCAGACTGATTCGTTAGGCTTTCCATGAGTTGAAGACAAAGGTGAACTTTTCTTTCAGATGTTTGCGCGCAAGCAAATAGGTTTCACTGAAAGGAGGCGCTAGTTGTGAGACTACGACTTGAATATTTAGTTAGTTTTGTTGATCTCAGGAAGAGGTTAGTGAAGGAAGTACAGAAATAGAATAAAATAGAAAAAAAATAAAATGTGGTGTAGAGCAGACTTAAACGACTAAATTTGTCTGCCTTGTTGGTCTAGCGGTAACACACTTGACTATGAAGACAGAGGTCGTGGGTCCGATTCCCGCCGCACTTAATTTGTGCAAATGGCCTCTGTATGTCCGTCCACGGCCTCGCGCAAAGACCGGTAGTAGGTACTAGAAAGCTGTAATTTGGTATGTGTATACATATGTATCACTCCGACATTTTTTAAAATTTTTTTATTTTCTTCGTGATCAGGTTTTTATTTATGTCGAATTTATAGTACTTAGCGATACCGCAGCCCTTCTGCAAATAAAATCGTGAGGTAGCCTGTGTGTTTGAGGGGTACACGTACCTTAGCGCATGAAATCTAAGTCATTTAGCCAATACGTTAAATCAATACACTCTCACTGATAGAAGTCCTTCGCCCCGTAAAATCGTTAAGTTTTAATTACCAACAGTGCTTATTTTTAAAGTGTGTCTCAATAGCTAAGCGAAGTTTCGATATATTAACGTCAAGAACGTTGGCTAAAACATCCTTGATTAACGTACACTGAGAGTAAATTAGTCAAAAGTAAGTAGCTTGACGCATTAATATGAAACTTATTGGCTAATCATTATAATAAAATCGAGGTGATATTAAGGTGTTAGCAGTTTGAACAAAGATCCTAGAGCCAAATGACTCCACATTATACAGAAGATATCCCGGACATCAGCCTGTACGAGATTAGGATGGCCCTGAAACAGCTCAAGAATAACAAGGCACCAGGAGAGGACGGAATCACATCAGAGCTCCTGAAAGCGGTGGAACACGGAAAATTGAAAATGGAAAATTAATCAATTATGATCTTAAGGTACAACAGCAGACACCGTATCTGGAATTAAAAATACATCGTGTTATAGCAATAACGTTACCTTCAAAACGGTTTCTTCGGTATGAAAAAATTAAACCACTTCCAAGTATTTCTTAATTTTTATTCTAAGGTACGTTAGCAGTCAGCCTATCTGAAATTAAAAATATAACGTGTCATGGAAATAACCTGAAAACAGCTATATGTTTTCACAGTTTTCTCTGAATAAAAAAATTAAACCAAGAAGCAAAAGTTGAAAATTCTTTCAATCAATCAATTTAATTTGTATGAAAAAGAAAATAATAAATTCAGAATTTTTAATTTATTTACGCATTTACTTGTAATTTTGTTTCGAAGAGTCGAATTAGACAAAAAATATCTTTGCTTAAGACGAATAAGTAGTTGCAATATAGCTATGCTACGTTATTGAAGAAACTAAAAGTCGTATTGGTTCTTCTTGAGAAGTATCTTTTCTTATCTGGTTATTTTTCATGATTGCGTGAGTTATCTGGTTAGTATAACATAGAGTATCTTTATTTGGGACCAGGACAAGTAATTGTAATATTGGTACGCTACGTTATTGAAGAAACTGAAACTCTGATATTGGATTGGATCATTACAATAATAATGCAGCCTATGAAGGGCACAGGCCTCCTCAGAGAGAGGAAGAGAGAGTGTATGGGCTTAATCACCAGGCGTGCCCACCATGGATGAGCAATTACAAGCGCTGAGGTTTGAGAACACCTCAGGCACTCAGGTTTCCTTACGATGTTATCCCTCATAGTTAGCAATTCGATCATTATAAACACTTATTTGTTAACTTGAGTAACCTGTAATTTACGTCACCGTGGAGGGGTTATGACGCCTATCCCATTCGTTTGATGCCTTAATGTGCAGTTCGTGGCTGCGCCAGTGAAAGGATTCGAGCGGCTTATTGAATTAGTATCCCGACAAAACCTTGGCGCGCCAAATTGTGTTTTGCGTTTAATGTATTGTTTTATGGGTTAACAAGAGGTAATTTATAATACAATACACTCCTTATACGTTTCTCAGTAAAATGGACTTGGATTTGACAATGATTAGGATTGACAGAAGGGGCATAAAAATGTCACTTCTCTGTCTGAAGTATGCTACCCACTCGTGATATAACTGTTATCATATCACACGTAGCCGACGTGGAAAAATTATCAAGAAGAAATAGTGTCAACATTGAACCTGCAACCTTTATTTAGAAGCTACCGGTTAGCTGAACACCTTCCATTGAACACTTGATAATGGATACGATTAAGCGCGTCAGGGTCACTGACCCACAGGTGAGAGAAGGGACAATAGGCTCTTGGCCAATCAACGACTCTTCTGGTTTTATAATTGATAAGTAAGTAAGTATGGATTAAGGGGTCACCACTTCAAGCAGGTAATACATCAAGGATGCGCGTGAGACTCACGTCGTGACTCGCGCTATCGCTCATTGTTGCCCTGAGCCATCATATTTTAGTGGGCTTCGATAGCGTTGGTTAACCACAGTGTTTAGATCAAATTGCGATTTTAGATTGTAACCCTATAATTGTTTAACAGTGTATTAACAATACAATAAGATACAAGTAGTGATGACCAGGGATGGCGAACCTTTATTGATCAACATGTCATTTTGTCTAAAAAAAGTTTTTGACGAAGCTATAGACGTGCCATTAAATAATTTTGACTTACGGATTAATGGGAAACGAAATTCTCAATATAAACTCATCAAAATCTAATTTACCTACTATAAAAAAACTACACGTATAGTGATAAATGCGCGATCGTTCGTTGCACTTCCTGGTGAATTTTGTTATTTTCTCGATCGTGGCGCGTGCCCATAATAATATGGTCACGCGTGCCACTGGCTTGCCATCCCTGACCTAGACAGACAATTTTGCATGCATTTCCGAAGTTTCTCTGGGTCTAACCGTGATTAGGTCGGTCAGGGCCCTGTTTCATAAAACTACAATTAGTAATAAACTTAATACAATATTTGTGAGTAATTTTTGCCTAAACTAGCCTCACGATTGATCGGTTGGGCGAAAAATATTAGCTTACTGGCTGACCCAGCGAACGCTGTTTTGACATATTAGTTAGCCTACGACCTATTCTCAGACCTACCAAATATACACAAAACATTTCGTAAAATCGGTGATATCGTTTCGGAGGAGTTCGATAACAAACACTTTTGGTTCAAATGAAACATGATCCTGCTTTTAATTGTAAAGCTACCATCAAAACATCCGGCTACTTTTTAGGGTTCCGTAGTCAATAAGGATTCCTTATAGTTTCACCATGTCCGTCCGTCTGTCTGTCTGTCCGTGGCTTATCACGAAGAATATAAGTACTAAAGAGCTGAAATTTGGTATAGATTTACATAATATTTATAACACCGACAAAACAATAGAATAAAATGTAGATTTATTTTTATTTAGGGTATCTCCCCTACTGAATTGGCAGTTTGGAAAACTAATGAAATTGTGGTTTTTCTTGTTTTATTGAGAATAAATATAAATACCCTACACCTAAATTAGGGATTTTCTCGCCTTCGCCATTTTTTTTTTTCAATTCAATTCAAATATTTTTATTCATTGTAAAAACAGAATGTTTACTTAATGAACGTCAAAGTTGTTAGTTTCACAATTAATGGATTATGTGGAGAAGAAGCTAACAAAGAAACTCCACATTTATTCTTTTCAAAACACGTTTTAACTTAATTAACAGAGTTTTCAACTTAAAATATTAGTCATGAATGTATTGAACACTAGTCACAATCGTCCTTTAAATAATATTAATCTACTGTTTAATGCCAAACATCTTTGTCTTCTAAATAATCCTTGATGTTATAGTAAGCCTTTTTGCATAGAATGTTCTTAACACATTTTTTAAATCGCGTTGGAGGTAACTCTAATATATCTTGAGGAATTTTGTTGTAGAACCTTATACAGTGCCCCATAAAGGATGTGTTAACTTTTGCAAGTCTAAATAGTGGAAATGACAATTTATGTTTATTTCTAGTATTAACATTATGGTGGCCACCAACATTTTCGAAGTCTTTGATATTTTTTCTAACGTACATAATATTTTCATAAATGTATTGACATGCAACTGTTAAGATGTTGGTTTCTTTGAAGAAATCTCTTAGCGAATCCCTACTACCTAACTTGTAAATAAATCGGATGGCTCTCTTCTGTAAGATGAAGATCGTCTCAATGTCTGCTGCCCGACCCCACAGTAGTATGCCGTAGGACATAATACTATGGAAGTAACTAAAATAAACAAGCCTAGCAGTTGCAACGTCAGTGAGCTCTCTAATTCTTTTGACTGCATATGCTGCAGAACTAAGCCTGTGTGCTAGTTTTACAATATGAGGACCCCATTGCAATTTTGAATCGATTGTGATGCCTAGAAAAACGGTATCTTCTACAAATTCTAGTTTTTCTTTTCCGAGTACAATGTTGTTTTCAACTAATCTTACGTTTGGTAAGGTAAACTTTATACATTTTGTCTTTTTGGAATTTAGAAGCAGATTATTTGCCGTGAACCAATCCAACACACGCGAGAGAGCATCATTTGCATCGTGAAGATTATTTTCTTGTCTCTTAATTTTAAAAATAAGTGACGTGTCATCTGCAAATAATACTATCTCGGACATGTTTTGTACCATAAACGGCAAATCATTTACGTATACAAGGAATAGGAACGGCCCCAAAATTGATCCCTGTGGTACTCCCATTTTTATTTGTGAACCTGTGGATTTTATACGATTTATGTCCGCTTTTTGAACCCTTCCTTTTAGATAAGATCTCATCAGTTGTAAACCTTTCCCCTTTACTCCGTAATGCTCTAGTTTTAGCAAAAGTGTCTCGTGGTCCACGCAATCAAATGCCTTTGACAAATCACAAAAAACACCTATAGCATCCCTACGATCCTCCCATGCACTATAAATATGTTTAACTAGCAAGACACCAGCGTCCGTCGTCGACCGTCCCTGCGTGAAGCCGAACTGCTGGTTATGGAGAAGTTGATAATTATTAAAGTGCGTAAGTAGTTGAACTAAAACAATCTTTTCGAATATTTTGCTCAATACGGGTAGGATCGAGACTGGTCTGAAATTTGTGGGATCGTGTCTATCGCCACTTTTAAACAACGGAACGAGCCTACTGTATTTCATTAGGTCAGGGAATGTACCCTCACCTACACATTTGTTAAAAATTTTTGCTAAATGAGAAGCGAGGACATCTATTACTGAACTAACTATGATTACTGATATTCCCCACAAATCTTCCGTTTTTTTAAGATTTAATAGTTTAAACGCTTTAATTACGCTATGGGGATTAATGAAGTCGAACGAAAACTCGTTATCGCACGAGGGGACATTGTCTTTTAATAAACTTGCAGCAAGATCAGGAGACGAGTCTAAAGGAGCCGTAGTTTCAATTGGAACATTTGTAAAGAATTGTTCAAAGGCCGCAGCAATGTCCTCATTTGATGTTATTACTTTATCATCTATCTTTAGAGAAAATTCGCGATCCCCTGATTTGGCTTTACCAGTTTCCCTATTTATAATAGTCCAGATTGTTTTAGATTTATTTGAAGACTGGAGGATTTGTTTCTTTATATGTTCGCATTTAGCTTTGTGGCAGACGGCCCTGAATAATTTAGAATATAGTTTAACATACTCTATAAAACTGTGGTCATATGTGTATGTTTTTTTCTCATACAATGCATACAGTGTGTTTCTACTTTTTCGGATGCCCGCAGTGGCCCATTCATTAAACCCTACTTTATTTTCATTGCTAGGTAATTCTCTTAATTTAAAAACATAGCTGAAATGGTCGTTTAAAAATATTGTGAGTGTAGTAAGACTATTTTTCGATTTGGGGTTCTGTTTGCGAAATATTAAGCTTTAAAGAACAATTTTTTGTCAGAGTGAACCCTCCCAGGTTTCCAAAGGGAACCCCTCTCCCGGCTAAACGCTTGACGGTAGAAACGTGAAAAAATTCAGGGCAGTAGCACATTTAATGAACTTAAAAGAAAAACTATTAGACTAAGTAGACTGTACAAGTTAAAAAGTAATAGGCAACCAACTTATAAAAGCCAAACTTCGTACAAAATCCATTGAAAATTACTTTGATGAAGTTGTTAGTTCTGCAAAGAAGATAAAAAAAACTGTATTTCTCAGGAACCCTATACTGCGCGTGGCCCGACGCGCACTTGGCCGGTTTTTTTCCATGGAAAGCGCGGACATCGTTCTCTAGCCAGAATTTCTACCGCCTAATTCTCGTGATTTCCAAGATACCCACCCGTCAACGGTCAGTCGAGCCATGTCATGTGATGTGATGTGATGCCATTTGCATCATCGGTCACCAGTTAAACACGCGGACCGGTTTGCGATAGCGATAAAACGCTCATGTTATATAACTTTTGCATATTAAGGGTAGACAAACTGTAAAGTGTTAAAGAAGAAGCAGTTTTCATTAGCACTAAATACGTACCACTAAATAAACACTTTACACTGATTTAACACTTGTTATTTTTTACATTATACTTGATTTATTACGAACAACAAATCCTTGTATTGATCACGTATTTTGTAAAGAATACGAAACATTGGAATAAAATTATGTAATAAATAACAAGTGTTCAAAACAGTGTAAATAGTGTTTTGATCAAAAGTTCCAAAGTTGAGTCGATCAGTTATTAAGACAAAGTTTTATCAGTAGGTATAAAATTAACAAAGCAGGTAGCTTAACTGTTAAAATCCTATGGATGTATTTCATATTATACGTAGGTATGTAAGTATACCAAAACTGACAATAATGTTCATATTACCATAGATAATACACACATACACACACACACACACACACGCACACACACACACACACACACACACACACACACACACACACACGCACGCACGCACGCTCGCATGCACGCACGCTAACATGCACGCACGCTAACATGCACGCACGCACGCACGCACAATATACAAACAATATAAACCCCAGCCGTTTCTAGATAATCAGAAGAAAATCACATTAAGTCACAGTTTCTGTATTTTGTTCTTTGAATGAAAACCATTTAATTTGTTATACTTACCAAGAACTGGAAGTGAAAAAACCTTACTGTTGCCAAGATTATACAAAGCATCCTCTTAATTCTGGGTATTTTGAAGTACACCAACTCTCGCGCAAGTTTAACAGCCTCGAGGATCCGGGAAAACGCAGATTCTGAGTACTACGATGAGCAAATAGGCTACTAACACTTCCTGGAACACATTTTGTTTATTTAACGTGTTACTATTATTATGATATGACGCGTGTGAAGATGTTTAATGGTGATTACAGGCACTAAGATGATATCGACTGACTCGTTTATGAATGGAGAATTGAATTCAATGATGTTAACAGGATATCGTACACAGTGGCACCTGATATTAATCATCAGTGTAAAGTACTATGATGAACGGTTACACGTTCCTAATACTAAAAGGTGCATTAATGTTAGTAACCCGTCTCTCTGATTTCTTTATTGTCTCCGTCTATGGTTGTCTACCTACCGAAGCAATTGGTTTTAGATATAAGGCCGCCAATTTCACTATATTTTGATGTAGGTTTAATCATTTATCCGCCTATATACGTCCCAGTGTAGGGCACAGCCCTTCTCTCAATGAGAGAGCATGGGCTTAATCACCATGCGTGCCCACCGCGGATTGGCGATTTCAAGCGCTGAGGTACGCGAACACCTCAGACACTCAGGTTTCCTCACCGTTAGTGAGCGGCATTGCTACTTTAACTTCACAAATGTACATAACTTAGGAAACAAAGTCATAGGTACATGCCCGCACTGGGAATCGAACCTGGGTCTTTCGCTTCAGAGTCCAATGTTCTACCTACCCTTCTTAATTTGTTTATGTAGGTAATTTCAGTTCTCGAGTGGAGACCATGCACTGGCAAGCGCAGCGTAGGATGCAAACCAGCTCGCTGGACCGACGATCTGAGGCAGATTGCTGGCAGTGGGTGGATAAGGATGGCCGAGGATGGAACGAAGTGGCGTGCCCGAGAACGGGCTGATTGATTGATAATTTCGGTGTACAATAAATAATATTCTAATCCAATGGTTGTCTGAAAGAAATAGCTTTTTTTTGTAATAAGGCCGCCAATTTCACTATATTCCGTAGTGATTAGTTTCTGTTGTTTTGTTGTCCAGTAAATAATATCCGAAACCGGCGTGCGTGCATGCAACGACTAATGAATGTTGAAAGCGAAAGCGATCTGTCAGGATCGTGGCAAGTGGCAGTCCCTGGTCTCTGCCTACCCCTCTGGGATACAGGTGTGAGATTATGTATGTATTTAGTAAAGAATATTCTTATTTTATCGTACATAAGGTAGCGGTCACGATCGTCAAAGTTTTCTAGGTGTAAGGATTGAGGGTTTAGGTTCAGCTACATATTAACTGAGCCCTGTAATTTTGGCACACCTAGGCAAGAGTAAACAAGCTCTGCACGCTGATTGGCTAATACTTTTACTGCAATGGTGAACCTCGTTTGCCAACGATAACCTAGGAAGAGAAGACCGGGTATAGGGAAATTATTTCAGTTATTTAATTAAGATCTCATAAAAATCAAGTAAATAATGTTGGAATTATAGTAAACAATTGTTGTGCTTTTATTTTTTCGCGTGATATTTAGATAAAACATATCAAATTATTATACATAGTTCATCCAAAGCTGACATTTACGTGTGTCAAAATAAAAACCTAAAAAACGACATGAATATATTTGTGGAATATAATTTGTAAACATAATCACGCCTGAGTCCTGAAGGGGTAAACGGAGATCAGAGTTTGCCATTTACCAATACCCGGATAAACCTCATTCGCTTCATAAACATTAATTAACTGCTGCATGCACGCTCACCGGTTTCAGGTACTTTTTGTCTTGTTGGGGTTCCGTACCCAAAGGGTCTGTCTGTCTGTCACCAGGCCGTATCTTATAAACCGTGATAGCTCGTCAGTTGAAATTTTCACAGATGATGTATTTCTATTGCCGCTATAACCACAAATACTAAAAATAGAATAAAATAAATATTTAAGCGGGGCTCCCATACAACATACTTGATTTTTTTGCCGTTTTTGCTCGATATTAAGAACGGCAACAGGTAGAAGCTTGAAATATTCAAATGATGTTTAGATAATGGTACAGAACTCTTTGTGCGCACGTCCGACTCGCACTTGACCGGTCTTTGTCTTGTTTTTCACTAATAAATTTCCTATTTGGCCGACGGTGTCCACCTCGGGTGCCTCTTACCGTAAAATAGTTGATTGGTAAACACTGCAAACTTCGACTGCTCTGCTGCCCTGTCTATAATCAAGAAGTCGCCCCGCTTTTAAATGTACGATGACGTCAACTTGAAATAGGTAGTACAACAGAATCTTCGTCACTTGTGAATCAGCGTGGAAACAAAACACCCAGCTAATGCTCTATGGTTTAAAATTTGGTATACTGCATCACAGTGAAGTAATCAGGATCTTTCAGATTAACTGCGTTTTAAAGTCCCGTGACAAAAAAAACTGCACCCGTAGGCTTCAAGGTACTTTTGACAAATGTGATCTGAGTCGTTGCTTTTAGACTTAGGTCATGAAATGGTTTTTGAGTAAGGATTACAAAAACAAAAAACCGGCCAAGTGCGAGTCGGACCCGCTCACCGAGGGTTCTGTACGTAAAAAACGGCGAAAACACACGTTTGCTGCAGGGAGACCCCCTTATTTTTTTAATTTTATTATTTGTTAGATAATCCCCCGTAATAATACATATTCTCTGAAAATTTCAACTGGTTACCTATTACGGTTCTAAAGATAGTGCACTTTAAAGGTCGGACGGACGGACGGACAGACAGACGGAGGCAGAGTAATATGGTCCCGTTTGGCACCCTTCAGTTCTGAACCCTAAAAAATACCAATTGGCACAAATAAATAATTTACATTGTGGGCGACAAATTGGTGTAGCTTTGTATTTATGAAAACTGTCCCTTAAAAGAAAAGTGGCACCGTGTATGCTCAAGTCAAGCCTCCCGTTGATGAACCTCACTTTACTCCAAGGCCTTAACGACCGATTACACCATTATTATGAAGCAAAGGCGTGTGGTTAAATAATAATAGTTTTTGCGTCCTCACCAATTCACGCATCAGGTTTAATATGCAATGCAGTCCCATTTACACTAATCCCTACCATGTAAGTCTTTGTTTTGCAGCCCTATTTATGTTTCCTTACCGAGTAATAACAGCGGCAGATAAGCTTTTTGTTGTGTTCGTCCGTGTTACATTTGTCTGTATGAAAAAAAAAAGTATCCGTATGTAAACCATAAAATCTATTATTATTAACATTCTTTATTGCACTTATAAACATAAAAGTACAAAGGTGAACTTAATGCTAAAAGCACTATCTTTCAGTTGACCTTGGTGTTGTGGAGATTTTAATAAATGGGGTCGTGCTTGTAAAACCTTCATATAATAAACATAAACAGAAGTCTAGATAGCAATGTTTATATGACTGTTGATTCTCGTTTTTACGATTGATTTTAAACTATTTCTGTGATACAGCTGATATGTGCCGTGCAGCTGTCCGTTTCACGTTTTGTTATCACAGCTGAAACAGCTACAGCTTAGTTGTTTTCCAGTAACTTCCATTCAAAACTGCCTATCGTTTTAAAAAGTGTCCCCGTACGCTTCAGTTGCAGTAAGCGTCATGTAAAGAAGCACCATGTTTTATGAGTAATTTAGGACAATTTCCGAATCAAATCCTTCGGTTGCGGTGCTAACACCGGCCAACATGCTATTGTTTATGCCCGCTCGGGTGGTATCTCGTATTGAGAACACATTTTGTGGATTGACACCTAGAAATTTGTGCTCTTGGAGTACTATTTGCATGAAACGTAATCTATTATCTATTGACCGCCTCGTTTCTCTAGCAATAATAAGTTTGAACACTGTGCCGTTTTTTTGTTCGTACAAAAAGCTCCGGTGTAGGTGTGATTGGTAGAACGTTGTTTGAACAATACCATAAAAATTACGTCGACGTAGTGAAGTTTTGAAAGTTATCATGGATGAGGAAATGACACCCACACACAAAGACTACTTTGTTAAGCCAAACATAACCTTAGAGGAGCAGTACTTAAATAGTCAATAGAACAAAGACAACAACTTTTTTGCACAATAATGACCGCTTTTTGCCTCCTGATTATAGCTATTAACAATAGATTTACAAACTATATGTAAATCCACTGTTAAAAGCTGCCAGTTGGCCAAAGTGCACACAAAAAAAAAACATCTGTTAGTATACGAGAAACCGGAGAGAAGTCAAGTTTATATTTAAGACAAAAAAGTAAAAAAAAGTAAACTATTATGAGAACGAAGCAGGCAATTCATAGACCAAACAGGGCAAACAAGAAAGCCAGCACACGGAAGCCGCTTAGAAAAGAAGAAGAAAAAGCAGCTCCTTCTTTCAACCAAAAAACGATCTAAGTACCTCGACAATAAAGTTCACAAACAGCCGCTGACGTTGTCACAGTATATACCAGCAATACGACTCTCTGTCGAACAGTCACACACAGGATCGTCCTCCCCGAAATGTCAAGGCTGAGGCAATCTCATGATAGCCGGGTCACATGACTGCCAATAGCCAGATTGTTTGCATACTTTGCTTACGCTAGCACTAGCAATAATATCGTTTGTCAGAATTGTGGAGGTTGAAGATTGTGTAAATACTAAACTAGACTTCTTGACGAATTGCCTAAGACTGGTAAAATAGCTGAGAAAATGTTGAAGAAGGTATTCGTTTTCTTAAATTAAGACACAAAAAGCGGCGGTAGCCTAGTGGGTAAAACAAGACTCGGAACGGACTCGGACTCGGAAGCGAGAGACCCAGGTTCGATTCCCAGTGGGGGAATGTACCTATGACTTTGTTTTCTAAGTTTATAGTAGCAATACTACTCGCTAACGACGATGGAAAACATCGTGAGGGAACCTGAGTGTCTGAGAGGCCTTTGTCCTGCAGTGGGCGTCAAATGGCTGATGATGATGATAATGATGATTGAAATTAATAATATTTAATGAAAATAACTTTCACTTAACTCAATCACTTGTCCTGGTTCCAAACTAGGATGCCAGACAAGGACATCACAAACATGGATACCATGGATATCACATACACACACTCTGAGGCTATTTGTACGAATGTGTAGTGGCCCCCAGTAGGAATTAAACCCAGGACCTCCGGCGTACAAATCAGACATGATACCGCTAGACCAACGAGGCAGTTAATTGATTATATGAAAAATAAAAAAATTTAATTGGGCATATAAAATGTTTACTTGTATGCAGGGGTAAAAGTTCCGAAAATACAAGGGCTGTATTTGAAGCTTTCAGAAAAATTTGGGCGGAGATTCAACTGTAAACCACGATATTCCAGGATTAGACGGACGGTTTACCTATCAAAAGTTAAAAATATAAAGTTGCTTTTAAAATTGAGAGTATTTTAAGTTCGATTATTTAATTTTACAAAGCCTTATTGCTTAATAACAAATAAGAGACGTGCAATCTGTCTCTTATTTGTTATTTGACTTAACCTTTAAGATTGAGAGTATTTTAAGTCCGATTATTTAATTTTACTATGTCTTATTGCTTAATAAGAAATATGAGACAGATTGCACAAATTTCCGACCAGTAACTAATCTATATTATGAAGATGGGTTTGGTACGGTCAACCTCAACATAGTTTAAGCACAGGGTATCCTAGTTTGGGAACAGGACAACTAATTGTGTTGTGTGAATGTTATTATTATTATTGCGAAATGGCTACCACTTCTAGAAAATCATGCGCCGCTAATTTTGACACGTCCTCGTTCCACGCAATTGGTGGCAGTCATGTGACCCGATGTTATTCACAGACCAATCTATGATAACATCGGGTCACATGACATGTAGGTATCGAAATTCTTAGTTAGGGCCCGTTCACAAATCTGCAAGCTCGCGCGACGTATCGCAAGAACTTGGGAATTGATTCGCATCGGCATTCATAATAGTAATAAATGGATGGACCCAAAATATACTTTAATTCTTTTTCCTGTATCTTGTCAGAAGCGAGTACTTATTTTTACAATCCACGTCACGACCTAGTTCATAAAATACGTTCAGTACGATCGACGGTCGTCGAAGGAATGGTCACCCGAATCGTGGAAGGCTGCACGAAATCGCATCGCAGCAATTCGTGTCGCAGTTTTCTGCGTTGCGAATTCGCATCGCGCCGTTTTGCAGTTTTGTGTACGGAGCCTTACATAGCTCTACAAATTGCGTCCACAGTGTCACATTCCGGAGGTTACCGGATCTGTTAACGTGTTTTGTTTTATATACTTTTTGCCGTGTCTTTCGTCGGATGAGCTTTTTTAAGACAGGAATTTTCATAAAAACATTTCAAGGCGAAATTAAATCGAGGAATAAAGGGATATACATAAAAAAAAATATTTTGACGAATTGAGAACCTCCTCATTTTTTAAAGTCGATAAAATTTAAGTAGAAACAAAAATTTACATAAATGAACGGCAAAAAAAAAAAATAAACATTAGTCACACATTTAATGGGTCTAATCGCAATCTTTTTTGGGTAAATTTAATGATCGCGACGAAATATTGCTGATGTCCGACGTTTCGTTGCAATTAATTAAAAAACAAAATAATCCTTTTTAGTCGTAATAAATAAACTCTTAAACTACTGTAAGGAAAGAAACTTTTGTCTGCGCCAAACGAACAATTGGATTAGATTAGATTAAAACTTTTTATTGCACAGCAAACACTAGTTGAAGGAATTAAGGAAAGCGTTTTTTCGTCATTTTGTTTTTTTTTTGAGATTCTCTCGAGTCACCTTCTTTTCGTCGTTTAAAAAGCGGAAAAAGTTGATAGTGTTTTTTTCTATCACTTTGGCCACAAACACGCTGGATAAAAAAACACAATTTCCATTCTCTTATACTAGAAATCTACTAAAGTAAATTGTAATAGTAAATTCTGCGCATAATTATTTCAATTTAGACCGAAAAATGTACTGAACTGACAAACCATACCTACCTACATACAGTATTTACATATTCCAAAATTCTTGTTCGAATAGACTACCTTTAAGCAAAACACACCAACGTTGTTGCTAAGCCATGTGTAGGTAACATTCATTTCATTGCTCCGTTGTTTTTTTGCAAAAACATATTTTGTCTTTGATTTATTCGTATTTTGTATTGCTTCTAAAGTTAGTACCTAGGCGTAAATGTCAAGGGTAGAAGTGTCGTTGTGTAGTGAAGAGGCACATTCCTTAGCTGGATCTTTGCGTCTTTACGTACGTTTTACGGTCGAGGACAAACGCTGCGCCTTTTGTTAAGGTACCGCATTCAATTTAACTTTTCTGTCTTGAAATAAAACTTGAAATTACTTTAATTATTTCTATATTGCTTTAATTTAACTTCAGTAGGGTATGTTACGTTGGTTTCGACATAATGGGAAGGATGAAGGAAGAAAGATTGACGAAACAAATAAATCGAGCGTATATGAGTGAATTATATAAAGTTGCAGAACAAGGAATACAGGGCAAATACATAAAGTTACTAAAAGAGATTTACAGCAGAAGCAAGTCGCTTGTTAAATTGGAGAAAAAAGGAGAGCCCTTCCACATCAAGAAAGGAGTTCGACAAGGCGACCCTATCTCGCCAAATCTTTTTAACGCTGTGTTGGAGCACATTTTCAGACAGTTAGATTGGCAAGGTATAGGAATTAAGATCAATGGCGAATATCTGAATCATTTACGGTTTGCAGATGACATAGTGTTAATTAGTGAAAAGAGCACTGAGCTCGCATACATGTTAAACACGCTTGATCAAGAAAGCCGTAAATGTGGCCTTCATATCATCATCATCATTCAGCCACAAGAAGTCCACTGCTGGACATAGGCCTCCTCCATGGATTTCCAAAAAGACCGGTTGGAAGCGGCCTGCATCCAGCGTCTTCCTGCCACTTGAATGACGTCATCTGTCCATCTTGTGGCTGGTCGTCCCACGCTGCGCTTGCCGATATGTGGTCTCCATTCGAGAACTTTTCGGCCCCATCGGCCATCAGTTCTGCGTGCTATGTACCCCGCCCACTGCCACTTCAACTTACTAATCCGCTGGGCTATGTCGACGACTTTCGTTCGTCTACGGATCTCATCATTTCTGATTCGATCTCGTAGAGAAATTCCGAGCATAGCCCTTTCCATAGCTCGTTGCGTGACCTTGAGCCTTCTTATGAGGCCCATAGTGAGAGACCACGTTTCAGTGCCATAAGTCATCACTGGTAACACACACTGGTTGTATAATTTTGTCTTGAGCGATTGAGGTATATTAGACGAAAATTTCTAAGTTTCCCGAACGCTGCCCAGCCGAGTTGGATTCGACGATTGACCTCTTTCACGAAGTTGGACCGGCCTAGTTGGACTGTTTGTCCTAAGTAGACGTATTCATCTACAACTTCGAGAGTCGTGTGAATTGCCGCCTTCATATGAATGCTGATAAAACCTGCCTTATAACTAATAGAGAAAAAGTGCCAATTAAAATTCAATCCCAGGATATAGAATACGTAGAAAAATATGTATATTTAGGACAGAGTATATGTTTCTTTAAGCTTTCAACAGAGGAAGTCGACTGAAGAATTAAAAATGCATGGAAAAAATATTGGTCTTTAAAAGAAGTCTTCAAGTCAAACATTCCAATACGCATTAAAAAGAAAGCCATGGACACTATAGTACTCCCTACATTACTTTACGGGTGCCAAACGTGGGCATTAACAAGAGAAATTATAAACAAGCTGCAAGTCTTTCAGCGGGCCGTAGAACGAAGCATGCTGGGATTAAAACTCAAAGATAGGAAACGCAATATATACATAAGAAAAGTTACTAATGTTATCGATGCCGCTGAGTTGGCGTGTAAGCTAAAATGGAGATGGGCGGGCCACGTCGCTAGAGCAATGGATGGACGGTGGAGCGAGAGGGTTCTCCATTGGTATCCTCGCGACCGCACCCGCCCCGTGGGAAGACCAAGGCGCCGCTGGTGTGACGAAATCGTAGCCCTAGCCGGCAGCACCTGGACCAGGCTCGCACAGGACCGAGTAGCATGGCATGAGATGGAGGAGGCCTTCACCCGCAAATGGGTTACCAAACAATAATAGAATTATTATGAATTAGAATTTTATTAATTTATTGAATGTGAACAGAGTGAACATAATTGAGTTAAATTTTAAAATGTCGCATGAAATAGGAATAGTTTAATTAATCTGTAATTTTAAATTATTTTTCCATGATCAAAAATTACAATAATTAAAACCCCAAAATTGCAATGTAATTCAATTAGATTCATTGTTGAATATTTTATTAACAGAAAGATTTCAATTCTTTTTATGTATTGAATGCAATAAAATATATATAAGACAAGATAATAATTAAGTATATTAATGATCAGCAAATATTTCAATATAAAATAAAATTAAATATATCGATGCATGGAATGAAAATGATATGATTGTTTTAGAAATTTCAATTTATTTATCTGTTATTATATTTGTGATGTTGCCATGTTATATAATTTCAAAGTAATTAATTTTATCAATTCCATGTTTCATGAGTTTTGACATACATAATTATTATTATTGCAATACCTACATTCACTCTTATTGCGAAACGGTAATGTTAATCTATCTTTCTGTTTCTGTTTGGTTAATAAAGGCTATTTTATTTATTTATTTATATGAGTGAAAGGGCCGGTAAGGGACGTCTCAGGCGGACATACTTCGACCAAGTAGGGGATGTATTAGCAAAGGGCAAGATAAAAAGTACCCAAAATCGGCGTGCGTGCATGCAACGACTATGAATGTCGATGAACCGAAAGAGATCTGTTAGGATCGTGGCAAGTGGCAGACCCCACCTACCCACCTGCCTACCCCTCCGGGACACAGGCGTGAGTTTATGTTATGTTTAGAATCAGTAATAATTGGGTTCCATGCGACGGGTATCGCAAACGTAGCTGACCCAAGCAGACATGGCAGGATGTCCTCATGATCTCTTTATTGGGTTGGCAGAAGGTGGTCACCAATAGGGAGAAGTAACGAACTAAAGGGCAGGCCTTTGTTCATCAGTGGGACACAATTGAGGCTACATTAAAAATGTCTTGTGGTCCTTCCTTTCTGCTTTCCAACTCTCCCTGTCCCTAGCCACCTGGCATCATCCCGGCAAGAATGTGACGAAGTCGTCTCGCCATCTTCGCCTTGGTCTATTAAAGGCAGTAAATAAACTAGTCAATAAATCCCATTTGTAGGTATAATGTTTTTTCGCCACTAAAAGGACATGAACCTTAATCCCTTTATCTCCAAAAATAAGAGTTCTACAGAAAAATGTTGGCGTTCATAGGGAGACCTACTTTTAGAAAAGATAAACCCCCAGGTCTTGGATGTTTACATGTTTGTGATGTCGTTGTTTCTGGTTCCCACGACACAGGGTATCCTAGTGTGGGGTCAGAATCAATGTATGTGCCTGTATGTAAATGTTTATACACATATTTACCTACTAGTAAATTTAGGTAGTTTTTACTAAGAAAAACGTACCGAGTAGTTAATTTATTTCTAACGTTAGCAGTTAAATATTGTCAACAGAAACAAAATTTACCGGTGGTCGCCTGAAGTGCGTCTTTTGTGTCTTTTGGTATATTGCGGTTCACATTATAATTTAATAGCAGATAAAATAACGGACATATCCATAAAATAGCACAAGCTTATAATTGTCGCATTTTATGACGGACGTGGGAGAGAGAATAGTAGATTTTACAACAAGTGCAAAAAACGAACCATTTTTGGCTTATAGTAATGTCGAGGATAAAATGGTTTTGTGGACGAGTTATAAACTCTGCTTTTCACTTCGATCGTGAGGAAATAAAACAGTCATAATTAATATAATTTAGCAAATTGAAGAAATTAATAAACGCACGAAAAAGCAAAGGCTGTTTCCCGCCACTTTATTTTTTTTAAATCTTACTACATTGATATTAGGCTTAGGCTGCAAACCTATACAGAGTACTTTAAAATTAATCTTGTAATAATAATATTCTTGAATTAATTAAATAATCTATAGTAGTACTTAATATCTTTTATATCTTAAAAAACACATAAGGCAAATAAATTAAAGTAAATATTATAAAATAACAAATTCTATCTATGAACTTCTTATTGTGTTTGGCTGCATGGCTCATTTTCTTTACCTTAATACAGATACATTTATGAGTAGGTACGTTAATGCACTTGTGCACAAAATTCGATTTTGTACAGCCTATATACTGCACAAATAAGCACTTTCAGAGCATGAGAAGTGAAAAGGAAATTATTTCTTCACAGCCTTTTTGAAATATCTCATTTATTCAGGTTCTCACTATCCTCTAAGCTATTATTAAAAGTTCTTATGTTTACATATATGTCACGCATGTATGGCTATGATCAGCATTACGGCTAAACCAATATTCTGCATACGTTTGATCAAAATCCCAAGTGAAGTGAAGTCACCGATGTAGCTAGTGAATAGTAAATAGCGCCATCTATAAATTAACAACGGAACAAGAGAGACTAAAAGGGAATGATTTGAGTTTTTTCTTTAAGTGAATTTGATAGGCAGAAGGCAATCTCGAGCGCAACCAAACATTTCCTCGAAGAGTTTCTGATCATTACCGTTAGATGTCACTGGCAGATAACAATAATTGATGTAATTGATTTACAAGTGGTAAAATATTTAATGAAGAATTATCATCAAAGGCTTGGGCCAGACATTTCTAAATTCACAAATAATGCAATATTTTACTGTAGAAATCTCAGAACTTACACTCTGCACGCAACGCGTTGATGTCTTTTGTAAGGACGTGAAAGTAAACCGTACTACGGAACTTTTGGATTTTAAAACAAATAATTTTCCTTTTTATGTATAAAGTATTGATACCCATATAAATCAAATAAAGTGAAAGTGTAATATTATAAATGCGATAGTGTGTATGTACTTATTTCACGCAGCAACGGATCGAAGTAATTATCTACTTATAGATTCTCATAGCTTATATATGTAGATGTAAGACATAAATATTTGAAAAACCTAAGTTCGGAGTTTTTTTCTCCGTTTTATCTCCAAATGATCTTGATTTTGTTCTATCTAGTTCTGACACCTAGTTCGACTTGTAAAGTTCAATAAGTTACAGTTTCTGTGTTACTTTGAATAGATTTTATTGAATTTGAATTTGGTAGATAGCTTATAGCATAAGCTATGAGATACAGATGGGATATAAATCCCACTATATGAAATGTATATTCGACATCCCAAAACATATAAAAGGTATATTTGGCCCTAATAAAGCATACTCTGTGCAAAAAAGCCTATTATAACATTAAGGATTATTTGGAAGACAAGGATGTCTGGTATTTAAATAATGTTAACAGGAACAATTGTATCTAGTGTAGTGTAATTTTAAGCTGAAAACTCTGTTAATTAAGCAAACCTGTTTTGAAAAGAATAAATGTGGAGTTTCTTTGTTAGCTTCTTGTCCGCATAATCTATTAATTGTGAAACTAACAGCTTTGACGTTCATTAAGTAAACATTTTGTTTTCATAGTGAATAAAAATTTTTGACTTTGACTTTAACTTTAAAACCTGTGATATTATACGTCCACTGCTGAATATATGTAGTAGTCTATATGACCAATTTATTAAATGGTGAAAGAGGTACCTTCGTTAATGTTTTTATGACTTTATATTTTTTTTACTATTTCGTGAAATATTGAAAGATGTATCTTTATAAATGCTTTTATCCAATATATAAAATTCTCGTGTCACAGAGTTTGTTAACGAACAGCTCCGAAACGGCTCTACCAATTTTTATGAATTTTTTTGTGTCTCCTTGGTAAGTCTAAGAATAAGTCGTCGGCTAATTTAATATGGCAAAATAACGTTCGACGAGTCGGCTAGTTTCTTTATAAATCTTTCACTATTTCATCAATTGAAAAACCAAGAGTAGGAATGAGACGTTGACAATTCCATTCAGATGCCTCAGGTGATCCTCGCGACGTTTTACCCCGCCAAAGCCCTAAGCGTATGCATATGGGACGGCAGAACTGGATCACGCAGTCCTGGTGCCGGAAGTGAGAAGGCTCGCGATGAAAGTACCGGCGCGACCGGTCGCCAGCCCAACGGTGCCGCGCCACGCCTGCGGACCGATTCGATTCCGATCGACAAATCGATCGGTAAGATTTCCAACCTATGTATGTTACTTATTATGAACACGCTGTCTTTTGAAAAACGAAAAGTTACCAACCATGAAGAGCAGTTTTTAACCGACTTCAAAAAAGGAGGAGGGTATCAATTCGACGCGTAAGCGCGTCGAATTGATGGTTGGTAACTTTTCGTTTTTCAAAAGACAGCGTGTTCATAATAAGTATATATATATATATATATATATATATATATATATATATATTGTTATGTTCCTCCATAACTCCGTCAAATCTTAACCGATTTCGACAATTTTTTTTTGTTCGAACAGATATAAAGTCCCATTGGTCCCACTTTAATTTGGTGAAGATCTGATGAAGACTTTCAGAGATGGAGAACGGAACTCCTCAATGGACAGCAGTAAATAAGCCCTAATGGGGCCCATCGTTTAGTAATATCCGTATGTTTTATATTAACTTGCCTCCTTGGTAACATGCCTCCCTAGTTAATTACGTCGCTGAAGTTAATCGTAGAACTAAACGTACTTAAAAAAAAAAGACCCACGAGTATCGAACTCGTACGAGTAAACCTTAGTCAGAACCTACCACTGAACTAACCCGGCAGTCTCAAGTTTCTCAGTAAATATTTTTTGTGTGATTCGTACAGTCGACCGCACATAAACCTTTACATTTTAGTTGCAAAGTCACCCGTAACGTAACTGCGTAGGGTGCATGGATGTAAAGGTGGATGTGAGTTTTACGTTGAATCAGGTAGTTGTCTTGCAACAAAATTGGATGGCAACAGGCAACATCTTCCTGAAATAGATTTTCTCGAATTACATAAAGTAGTGCTACACTTTCTAGAAACTATTATTGTTGATAGTTTCTAAATTATTAAAAGACATTTCACGGACATACATTGACTCCGAGTTGAGGATTATGTAGACGTCATTGAAAATGAATGACGTCTACATAATCCTCAATTCGAAGTCAATGTATGCTCACATTCGCACTTAGGTGTACTTCTCCCATGGAAATACCTATTTCAAAAATCAAACTAATTAAGGGTTGGTCGGAAGAGATTTCTGCTGAAATAAGCTCGCCATGTACACTTTTTAATTTTTCTGTAAATGTTGTGTTTTTATATGTGCAATAAAGTATAAAGTAACGTAAAGTAATCTCGCTGTAAACTAGCAATAATATAAAATTCTGCCTTTTGAAATTTATGGATAAGCTTAAGATATATTCGTGTTCATACATTCGTTTGCGCAAAAGTGGTTTTCTTTTAGCCTGATTTATTTTAAACGATATGTACAATAAGTTATGTTCTTTGGATGAAAGAAAACAAATTCCTTATTCTATATTTATAGGTAGTTGCGACTACTCTAACAATTCTGATTTATATATTAGCAATCGCTATAAATATAAATC
The DNA here is from genome assembly GCA_963969515.1 of Yponomeuta evonymella. Lineage (NCBI taxonomy): Eukaryota > Metazoa > Arthropoda > Insecta > Lepidoptera > Yponomeutidae > Yponomeuta > Yponomeuta evonymella. The sequence continues at coordinate 8,255,470 of OZ018354.1, forward strand.
GAAATTGTTAATTCACTTATAACCAAAAAATATACAATAAATTTGTGTATTTTAGTTCACTCGTAGACATTTTTGTTTACTTATTTAGCATGTTAATAAAACGTAACTTTACTTAGTACCGTTATGATGGGTACAATAAATTAACACTACACTGTAATACACTTTTAGCTGTCACGACTACTTAACTTGCGGTATCGCTGGACTAGTATTGTGTTGAAGCGGGAGAGATTATTAAAACCGGCCAAGTGCGAGTCAGACTCGCACACGAAGGGTTCCGTACCATTATCTATACGACATTTGAATATTTCAAACCTCTACCTACATGTTGCCGTTGTTAATATTCAACCAAAAACGGGAAAAAATCTTTAAACCTAAAATATTCATTTTGTATTATTTTTAGTATATTTTGTTATTGCGGCAACATAAATACATCGTGTGTGAAAATATCAACTGTCTAGCTATCACGGTTTATGAGATACAACCTGGTGACAGACAAACAGTGAAGTCTTAGTAATAAGGTCCCTGACCATTTGGGTACTGAACCCTAAAAAGAATTTCATGACAGAAGCTGTAATGTGAGGAAACATGGTAATTTTATGCTTAGTTTGACTGAGACGTTGGTAAGCACTATACATTTTGCATTCCGCTATCAAAAACTTCCGGACTTTATTCCAAAAAAGAAGGAGTGTTAGTTTACTTTATTAAGAGTCCCCAGAGACAGGAAATGCAAAAAATCTGCGCCACTTTGTGCGACAAGGCTTATCTATACTTACCCTGCAGTGGGTAGCCAATTATGATTGTACAAGAAAGCATTCAGTAGCATATGATGACACAGAATTATGCTGCATTGTTCATCTACTGATGATATATGACTGGTCGATCAATTCCAAGCTGTGATAAATCCACGTACGGCCCGGCAGCAAAAATGCGGGTGCCGTGCCAGGCGTTATAGAGAATGACTAACACCAATATTCGACGGAATTGTGTCGTGTTGCCAATACGTTGACCTTAGTACGACAAGTGCACGGTTGACGCACGTTGACGCGAGCTTGTTCGCGTTGCGGTGCAAGAGGAAATGTGGTAGGCTTAGGAATTGTCTGGTGGGGTCGGCGTCGAATGAAAATCGAGGTTTACGAGGTGTTAACGGATTTAAGATGTTGTAAAAGAGTTTGTAACGAGGTTACAAAGTCTAGACGATGTTACGATGTGTCAAAGAGGTTGCGAAGTATAAAAAGGTCACGGTGTAGGCGAGGTTACGATAGAACTAAATAAATAAAGTTTGTTTGCACCTCAATAATTTCACAAACGACTACTTGGTATGATATGTAGGTAAATGACCGCTACTGCCTTCTGATAGGCCAAAAATTCAGCCAAGAGATAATCAGATAATTACGACGGTCTTGCAATATAAATGTTTTAAAAATAATAGTTTCCTTGACTTCTCTTGGAATGTTAGTGCTAGAAATGTTTGATTCATCCGTTTGAAAATATTTTAACAGGCACAAAAATTCAACGGCATGTCAGCCTAGGTAGAACAAAGGCGAAAGTTGCGCGTTTTGTGGCGCAAACGTTACAAAATTTGACAATTAATGTACTGGAAAGTCGCGACTTTTGACGTTAAAACGGGCGACTCGCGTCGCCGTGCTACCCTTGCTGGACTGATATGAAACGTTAGCCCAACAATTGTCAGTTACAATAATAATAATATTAACTTCTACACAAAAAAAATTAGTACCGGTTTCAAAACAGGATAACCTGTGCTAACGTAACAAGCCAAGGAAATCACAAACATGGAAATACACTCAGAGGAGGCAACTTGTACAAATCAGTGGGAATCAAACCCACGACCTCTGTTTTAGTAGTCAAGCGTGTTAACCTTTACACCAACAAGGCAGACGATAAGAGAGTAGTATGAGTGATTTTTTGTCACAATGGAAAACGGTGATATAGGCAATGGAACTGCATTCGCATTTCCGGACCAGATTAGACTCGTCAGAGCAATTTATTTTCAAGGCGGTTCCAGTTGTTCTCAACAAACTTTAGTTATAAAGCACCACTAGCAACAAAGTCAACATACTCGTACACTAACCTAATATACCTAGATATTTGTAGTGAGCACACATTAGAGACCGGAGTCGGTGAAAGTCCTCGCGCCCATTCACAAGGCGCATACAAATATTTGTGACCGAAGACGTGTTTAGGCCGTGGAGTTCCCAATGTTTCAGCAAGAGAAAAAGTCTGTCTTTTACATCTTTATTTTGGTGGTATGATCCTACCGAGCGAAATAGATCTTCGATGCTGGCAACTCCAGTCCATTCTTTGATGTTACGGAGCCATAATTTTCTTTATCTACCAGTGCGCCTCTTCCCCTCAATTTGCATCATGATAACCTTAAAAAGTTTGTAGCGTTCGCTTCGAAGCACACATCCCAAGTAACTTATCTACTTCTTTTTGATAGACAAAGTGAGTTCTCGGTATTGATTGACACGCCGTAGTACCCTCTCGTTCGTAACCTTATGAACCCAACTTATTCTGAGCATCCTACGGCAGCACCACATTTTTGTTTAGCCCGGTAACCCTGTATATTTTTTATAATTTTAGATTTTTTTCATTAAATACTCATCGTGTACCAAATTACAAAGCTCTCATCATAAGCAGCCTATAGACGTCCCACTGTAGGGCACAGGCCTTCTCTGAGAGAGTATGGGCTTAATCACCACGCGTGCCCACCGTGTATTGGCGATTTCAAGCGCTGAGGTATGTGAAAAGCTCGGACACTCAGGTTTCCTCACGATGTTTTCCTTCACCGTTAGGGAGTGGTATTGCTACTATAACTTCACAAATGTACATAACTTAGAAAGAAAAATCATAGGTACATGCCCGCACTGGGAATCGAACCTGGGTCTCCCGCTTCCGAGTCCAGTGTTCTACCCGCTAGGCTACCACCGCACGGAGGTTCCGCCATAGGTCATAATGCTCTAGTATGCGATAGCACGAAATCGCCATAATTGCTTGTTAATTTACTAACTAGATCCCAAACTATCTTAGACTATAAATAGAAATACCCTCATTACATTTTTTCATTGTATTATTGTCAACGGAAGTGATCACATCGAACGACAACTAATTACGCGTACCTGTGAGTAATTAAAAGTGCTGTTTTTCAATTTACAAATTCTCGGAATTCTCAGTGCAAAGTTTGACGAATCACAACGAATATTCAAGATAAAGGTATGTCCTCTCCTTTAAGATATTTTTATTATTATTTTCATTGTTTTCATTATTGTTACATGGGTGCTACGAAACATTGTCACTAAATGTAAAATTTTGCTTCATTCATTGTTTTTAACTAGAGTTTTAACTATGTACCCGGGCTCACCTACAAATATTTTTTACGTCAGAATGAAGCTTAAACTGTGCAGTTTTATAAAATATACCATCTGAGTGCGCCTGTCCGCTCATACCTTATTTATGAAGGTGCTACGCTTTCGTAGCCCATTTGCTACGAAATAGAAAAATCACTATTAATTATGTTTTCTTTCTTTACACGTACCGTGTACAGTATCAGATTCTCTAGAAAATATATCTTGGAAATCTGGCATACTTGTGAAGGTTCGGAGACAGAAAGAGCTCGCCGTGTGCTAGAAAAAATAATGCATATGGTGCCAGACAGCGAAAACTGTGACATTGAAGTTCTTCGTCAATGTATTCAAAAGTTAAGAGATTCATGGAATATTGGAAGAAAGCAACTCGAAGCTTGGATAAGCTGAAAAAGAGTCACCTGGAGTGGGTGGAGCATCATGAAGTTGTCGACATCGTTAAGAGCTCTGCAACAGGAGGCGCTTCTTTTCGTGAAATTGTAAATATTCAGCAGTCTTTCGGTGCTAGTGGTCGGCCAAAAAAAGATTTCTCGGAGTGCAGTAAACGGTCCCAACGTAGAAGATTAGCAGATCTTTCTAAGGTGGATGAGTCCGCAATCACCACTTTGAAGGATACATCCAGCCATTCTGACATCAAGACTTGTGAGATTGTTGTTGATGAAGTGATATCGTTACTTGCTGAGGCCAAGCTAACAAAGCATTATTTATTGGTATGCCCATAAATAATAATTGTTCTTTTTATTTCTGTCATTATATGATGTTAGAATATGTTTTTTTTAACACTAGTTTTAATAATGTGGACTAATTTTCATTTTTAAATCATAATATAAGTTTTGTAATATAGAAACAATATAATAAAAAATCTTTGCATTTTTGCGAATATTTTGATAATATCTTTAAGCAAAATATATATTTTTTTACTTAATAATGGGTTTAATTATTGATAAATTGTCAATTTGCGTCAATTCAGGTAGTTTCATCACTAATATTATGACATAGAAACCGTTTACGCAGTTTCGACCGCATCTCTTAGGGCGCCGTACCACAGTGCACCGCTCCGGTCACCCTGCATATTTTTTATAATTTTTGATTTTTTTCATTAAATACTCATCGTGTTCCAAATTACAAAGCTCTAGTTCAGTAACAAGTACCATAGATTTTGATGAATCTATCAGTGAGTGTAAAATTGCAATTATTGGAACTCCAATCTGTTGTATTTAGGTATTTTTTATGTGTGTGCTTTGTGGCATTATACATAAATGGTTTCTTTTTTCTTTCTTTAACAAAATTACAGAACTTTAGAGTCCATCTCGAGGTTCTGTTTAAGTTCTGTATTTTTGTTGATAGGGTAATTTGTGGAGTTGTCATGTGTCATAGGAATGTCTATATTATTAATTTTTCACACTACGATTTTCGCTTTAAATTTTTTATTAGAAACTTTTTACATCAATAACTTTTACTTCGTTTTTTTCCTTATGGTCTCAAGCCCGTGCTCCGACGAAGGATATCATGTTTAGGTCTTTCGTCTAAGTAAGTAAGATATGCCTAAAACACAGATGTAGAGTAGGCAGGCTGTATAAAAATCTCCATGTATATACGAAAACGCAGGGTTCTACTCTTCAATACTGAGGACTTTTACGATTAGGAAAACTTTGAAATCGCAAAAATATAATCGCATATTAGTTTCTTAATTATTTCCGCAATAAAAATTCCGTTGCGTGGATAGATATTAAACATTGGCAAATAATTGTGAAACGGAAGAGAGCTCAGGTACTTGATAAGTATACTATGTTCCTTAATAATGTAAATAGAATCACATGTTTATGATGGGTTGCTAAAGCACTTAGTTCAGTGCTATTTCGTAATTGTGAGTGCATTCCTAAATACAAAGATTATAATCGAAATTAGAAACTAACTTATTAACGCTGTTAAATAATTAAGTATGATTGCAAGTAGAAAATATGTTCTAACAATGAAAAAGTGCAGAATGATCCTTTTTTCCTTAAACTAAGGTAAAGTGCGGCCAGTCTGCAAAATAGAAGATTACATTGATGGATTACACAAGAGAGATAGTTGAAACCTAACTGGCTAAAAATATATTCAAACGATCTATGCAAAACCCACAGCAGAATTTCGCAGAATTTCAAGTTCCGAACGCCGAAAGAAGAAAAAGAAAACGGCTCCGATATTGTAGACGTCCGGCAGTGATAAGATTTTACGTCACGTTATCAATTACACATTTACATACATAACGTTCGAGTGAAAGTATCTTACAAGGCTGGTACCCATACTAATGTTAAAAATTGTTTAGGATTCCAAATCGACGCTTGCGCTTAGCTCACACTTTTCTCCGTTAGAGACTCGGCGCTACGGCTAATAATCTAAATAAATTAATTATTTGAACCTAACCAACCCCTCTTCAATTGCCAAAGACTACACAACCGCAGACACGACATTTCATTTGAGATATCCCTTACGATTCCCGGTAATTTATTTCCTTACTCGCCTTCTACGACATCCACGGAAGGAAATGGAGTGACGCTATTCTTTATCCGGCGCCACACGGAAGGCAACGTCTTCCTGAGAATCCAACCGCATACTGCGCTTGCAAACCCGCCTGTTAAGCGTGGCGATAATGGCAAAACCCTTCATGGTTAGATACCCATGAGGGAGGCCTATGTCCTGCAGTGGGCGGCAAATGGCTAATGATGATGATGATCCTTTACGATTAATCCTCAACTATATCCCACTCACTGCTGCACATCAAACCTTCTGCGAATCCATTTAACACAAATCAAATTACAGTCACCTTATAGTTTTGAGCCCAAAATGTTACAAAAATTCAGTCCAATTCATAACTAAAACCATCAGCCAACCGCCAATATCTTCTTCAGTCTGTGACTGCGCTTCTGCGTCCCCTACTCTTTGGTCAGCCGCAGCGACCATCACTACTTTCCTTCCCAGCGCGTATGACGTAACTCTATAAAAGAGTGCGCTGGGTAGACCCCGCCGCTATACTGTTTCCGCACGCCCGGCCATCGCGTCCTCCACTTAAAGGGACGCGAGCGGAATCTCTTCCGCTAGGACACAGTGACTTCAAGTTCAACACACAAGGTGAATAGTGACAGTGAAGTGCAGTGGTGACCGAACGGACTGAGTGTTACAGCTGTGCTGGTTTTGGTCTCATCTTAATCGCAAATGCCCAATTAGAATAGACACGCTCGTGTTTTCAGCTCGAATGAATGCAGCACAAAAAGCAGCACGCTCTGGATGCGATCAAGACGAGACTAAAGCCTGGAACGCACTGATTTGTCATTCTTTGTACGGTTTCCTACGGGATCGATCTCGTCTGTCCGCACCATTCATAAATGTTCCTTCAACTTTCCTGTACGAAATTGCTGGCCGCGGTGAGCGCGGTCAAGTGTACTCTTGACTCATTAGATTCAACCAACAACTTATAATATGAGGATTTGCAACAAGTTTCCATTATCTTCAAATTTATCTGGTACACTTAATCAGGCACCTGCATTGTGAAGTGAACCTCTAAGACGCCCACTCCAAGTGCTATACAACAGCCTGTTTGTTTCAGATACAAGATGAGGTCGTTACTACTGTTAGCGGCTGTGTGCTGCTTAGTTCTGTCGGTGGTCGCAGTGCCCGTGTTGAGGGTGGAAGAGGAGAAGTCGGTGGCGCGACAAGCGGCACCTGCGGCGGCGGCGCCCGCGCCAGCGGCCTCCGATGACGATGATGACGATGACGACGATGACGACGACGATGACGTCGATCTCGACGAAGCGCTAGCAGGTACGGATTTGGGAGATTTTTTGGGAGGATGGTTTTTTAATTTCACGTTTTCCTTATTAAATGGTTCCCCGAGATACAAGCCCGGTGAAGTTTGGGAACTTTAGAACTTTTTGTGGTTTTTCTATGTTAGGCTATCACCAGCAACAATATTAGTTAGGTTAGCACCAATCGCTATAAGTTACAGTTAAATAATAAATGTGTATTTATTTTGTCCAATCATCTTGGGGCACGGCAGTGCCCCCGCTAAGTTAAGCAAAAAAGCGGCACGGCCGTACCATCCTTTTCTCGAAGCAGTTCAGGCAATTTCTGTCCCCCTATACATCGTTGTGGATAAAACTAGAAGCCTCAGTAACCAAGCAGGCATTGTATAAATACGGTATATTGCAAATTTCATTAAATTTGAACCTGTAGTTGTAACAATTATAACTAGTCAAAGTTTGTTAATTTTGTCACTCACTCACAGACTGACTGACCGATCACCAAAACTCTTAGGCACTTTTAGCAGACATAGAAGCTTCAAATTTAAAATATAATTAGTGTTTAGTGTATAAATCAAGGGAAAACTAAAATATTTTGCAATTTCGGTCCAGTTTTCTAGATACACCAACTGCATAAAGTCAATCTATTTATTTAAAACATAAAAGATTTTTAATATTGATATGGTTACTATAAGATGCTGTTAGGTTCGCTAATTACGTAATAACTTAAAACAGATGGACCCTTAACTGAATAAATTAACCGACTTGGTATTACATGGATCTCACAACTTTTTACAGTAGAAGAACAGAGTTGCGAGACTTGTTTTTTTACAAGTTATGTTTTTAATGGCATTAAATATTTTAATTCACATTGTTAAATAAGGGGTAACACACATTTAACTTAAATTTGTTTACAACCAGCCTTTTGGTGTAGGTACCTGCAAACACTCGGAATGAGCAACATTCGGAGAAATGAAATATAAGATTAATTACAAACTTGGAATTATAACCTTCTAAGCACTTATGAAATAAAGTTAAAACTGTTAAATTTAAGCAATTTCAAATAATAATAATAACTTCCACACAACACAAGCACTTGTCCCGGTCCGAAAGTAGGATACCCAGTGCTATACGCATCCAAGAATACTTTGTATTAGGATGGCGAGGGATAAGACAAGAAAACTTTGGTTTGATCTACGTAACACCGTTCTTGAAAGCTCCTTTGACTTCCAGAATTCTGTATAAAATTATTCATTTAAGCTAATTCAATTTATTTAAAACCGCCGAGTAGAGTGACCTGTTGATAGGCGGTACCGTTTCAATGGCTAGCAACGGTATCGGTAGTTGTAACAAAGAATCTCGAGAGATACGCCCATTCATTGCAAGCCAGTATACTTCCGCATTATCTACACATTTACATTTACATTAACATCAGGACATGACACATGGGCCCTTATTATGAAAAATGTATAGGGAAGAGCGGGTGATCGTGCTCTTCCACTATAAAGGGAAATTTCCCGCCAGGCAGATCGTATGCCTGGGGACGGCCGGTCCGACTGATGTTCGTCGGACGTTATATTTATGGTATGTCATGTGAAACATTTTGCTTGCGCGATGTAGGAATGTTGGAGTTTATAGTGCGCGCGCAGAGTTGACATGTGCTCGCCACATCACTCCCCTTTCAAGACCGTAGCTACGCATAGCTAGATCTGATAGGAATCGAAGTCTGTGCTCTAAAGCCTGCAAGTGCCAGGAGGCGCTGAGTCAGTGAGTCGACTAGCGGTTGAGGGTGTTCGGCGGCTAACAGTCACTTCACCGGCGACAGTACCATAGGGACCGCGCATGTGGTAGGAACCGGTGAAGGCTGTTGTACCACTGGCAATGTGCGCTATTGCTGTGTGGCTGCCGTGCCGAGGGGTTGGGGGAGATCACCATCAGTACCAATAGTCGGTGCGTTGACTGTAGTGGTACTGATGAGGTGAGAGGGAAGAGGATGCTGGCCTTGCTTTGAGACTGATTGTATGTGGGGTGCTGCGAGAGCGAAGGAAGATTGATAATATCACGTCGGGGTCACCACTATAGGGAAGAGCGGGTGATCGTGCTCTTCCACTATAAAGGGAAATTTCCCGCCAGGCAGATCGTATGCCTGGGGACGGCCGGTCCGACTGATGTTCGTCGGACGTTATATTTATGGTATGTCATTTGAAACATTTTGCTTGCGCGATGTAGGAATGTTGGAGTTTATAGTGCGCGCGCAGAGTTGACATGTGCTCGCCACCAATGCGACATTATCGGAGGTAGCGAGATGCTCGCAAATTCGTATTTCAAGACATAATATGACGTCGTTGGGCTAACAAAGAGCCATGCATTTCTAGTGTTCATTACTCAGTGGCAGAAAATTTCGAAACTATTCAAAAAAAGAACCGTATTTGTCGCTAGATTCGTGTGAATTGTCTGGCTCAAGAGCGACGTTGACGACCTCAGATATTTTTGTGTTCTGTGTTAACGACCCTTACGAACATATCATCATTCAGCAACAACAAGTCCACTGCTGGACATAGGCATCCTCCATGGATTTCCAAAAAGACGGGTTGGAAGCGGCTTGCGTCCAGCGTCTTCCTGCCACTTGGATGAAGGCATCTGTCCATCTTGTGGTTGGTCGTCCTACGCTGCGCTTGCCGATATGTGGTCTCCATTCGAGAACTTTTCGGCCCCAACGGCCATCAGTTCTGCGTGCTATGTGCCCCGCCCACTGTCACTTCAACTTACTAATCCACTGGGCTATGTCGACGACTTTCGTTCGTCTATGGATCTCATCATTTCTGATTCGATCTCGTAGAGAAATTCTGAGCATAGCCCTTTCCATAGCTCGTTGCGTGACCTTGAGTTTTCTTATGAGGCCCATAGTGAGAGACCACCTTTCAGTGCCATAATTCATCACTGGTAACACACACTGGTTGTATAATTTTGTCTTGAGCGGTTGAGGTATATTGGACCAAAAGACTTCTAAGTTTCCCGAGCGCTGCCCAGTCAAGTTGGATCGCATATCGCTGCTTCATAGGGCCATGAAGGATTAGTCTTGAGTTACAAGCAATTGGTGATTACCTAGAGAACTCTTTGGTAGAAGTGACATTAATGAGTGGATTTATTAGTTGAGCATTTCATTGAGTAGCACTTTCAGTGGATAAGTGCTATGACTTGCCACTACGCGATTGCCTTGAACTGATTTATCTTTTGAACTGCATTTAGTTCTGGAATTAACTCTATTAACTGAAGATTATCAACGTAGGTTAGCTGGAAGAAAATCCTACCTAGTATTTGCACAAAATTGTTTTTTTTCAATTCAATTATCTCACGAAACAAACATAGCCTCGAATTTTAGTTACCATTGTGTATTATGAAATAGTAAAACGAATTACTTCAAAAATTTGATTTTAGAAGAGTAGCTTTTAATGTTAGATTACGTGGAATTCGAGATGGTTTTAAGAGTACCTCCTAGGATTATTCTGCATTCAATATTGTAATTGCGTTAGGATTTGATAGTTATGTAAACTCGACAAATACGTTATCTATATATTCTTTCATGATTGATTAGTCTGTAGGCAGGCACTTATGTTTTTCTGAGACGTCTAAGCCGTAACATCATATTATGAGGAGATGAAATGGAGGTTTAATATTGGTAGTAAATCTTCGCGTTGAAAGCTTTCTCTTTTAAAGGATTTCTTGAGTGATAAAGAGAGGCATTCAATTATGATTAACGAATCATTTCTCTTTCTCAGTTTCTCTTTTAAGCGAACTTTGAGTTATGAAGTTATTCATCATAAAGCTTGCCTACCTGTTTTGTGTACATTCTATGCTAATTTTATTTAGGTTCAACATCATTCTCAAATGAATCTAAGCAATACCGATTTTAACAGTAACAGATTTTTATTTAATCCTGTCGAGTGCACTTGAGTAAAGTTTACCTTTGATAAAACATTTCTGTCTCTATTATGTGGTGACTCCGGCGAAAGAGTTAATTTAGTATCAATTCAAGCAATCTGAAGTACTTGTATTCCACTGCTTTCTTTCTGCAAGCCACCTCGTTCCATACAAAATAGGTATAAGCGGCTCATACCAAATTCTAGGTCGCGATGAAATTAATTAAAAGTCAAGTTTGCGCCCGTGAAAGTGTTACGAGTGCGTTCCGTAAATAAATACATAAGATTATATTCTGAGAAAAGCAGGATGATGTACGCTTGGAAATATTGGCACTGCCTCTGCCAGAGGACTTCCACTCCCAATACGCCCAAAAGTTTTTTGAGCACGTTAAAAATATTTCATAAAATCCCAGCAGACTTTTAGTTATTTTTACTTGTAGATGCTTAGTGAAATATTAGCGTATATTAATTAATTACGTAAGGTGATTTGAGAGGAAGAGGAGATTGAATCCGGATTGGTCCGAATTTTGTAATTCAAAAATAAAGACATAAAATGTATGGAATTCAGAAGTCGAAAAAACATTTTTTGCATTTACAAAGATGATTCCGTAAAAACCAAAAAAACATGTTAGTTGCTTGAAAATATTGGCGGAAACAAATTAGAAATAGTTCCGGGAATATGGCCGACGAACTGGGAGTTTTCATTGTATTGAGTTATCTTGTCTATTGTCCAAAACAACATCTGAAAAACTGACCAAAATTTTCAAAAGCATTTCCAAAACGGTGTCGGCAATATTTCCAGCCTGCGCCCAGCACGTTACATCATTGAAATGCCGATGTACTGAAAATTCGAGGTTTTAATTTTTCCATCTAATGAATAATCGGCCTATCGTCATCGATTAAATGTGAGTCGATGTATTGTCATTCACTCCATAATTGTAGTCTTCCGTTTTTCGGAACTTCATTGACCCTTCGTTTTTTGGAAATATCTTGACGATATTTTTAGCTAATACTTACTCTACGGCCGTTTTTCACTATGTAGACATTATTTGAATCAGATTTAAATATACAACAGAATTTGTATTTAATTTGTTTTGCATAATACACAATTTGTTTGTTAGCTTATCTGTCCAACTTTCAGCGTTTGTGCTCTGGGAACAAAAGAAAAATATAATGAAAGAAACATTCATTATACGTTGCTGAATAGTGATTTAGGTCCATGAACATTTTTAATACACTTTTACTAGCTTTACTTGTATGTAAGTGACAAACTAAGACACTATGTCGTAAATTTATGTATTTATGTGACTTGGTTTTCCTTTGTACTTGTTTATGTTACTTGTTATGCCTTTTTTTCTTGTGAAGTGTTAATTTTTCCCAATAAGTATTTACTCTTTTTCTTCTTCTTAAATATATAACAATACTAGGAATTCAGTATTAACATACTTCTAACCTTCGATGGTTGATTTGATTTAGATCTTTTCAAGTGTATGTAATTTAGATGTCAATGCTATAATTTGTTATCATCGAGCTAATCTGATGATGGAGCCAGTAGTGGATAGTGGGATTCTCCAACAAAATATACTGGGCCAACTATTCTTACCCCCAGTTTCTCGAACACTAACGATCTATTAGTCTACTGTCAATTGCTTTTTTGACCAACTGTACGCACTTAACAGTACTTTAATAGATTTATTAGTGAGCGGGAAACAGGGTACTCACCCCTAAATTTCTATTGGTAAGCAAACTTAAACAGCAACAGTATCATGTACTTCAGTTGTATTGTTGATTATTTGGCACCACTGCAGAATGAATCACTTTGACTACAGCCAAAGGAATTAAATCTTTGGGACGCCTTTTGGAATAATTCAGTTAATTCCGTAGATCTGCTTTTAATTATTTTAGAAAAACATGTTTTTCGATTTTGCCACTGAACTTTAGGAAACTAGCGACAAGAACGCGTTTGTAAGTTTAAAAAAATCCTTATATAGAATATAATTTAATGTGCGTCAGGAATTACTATACAGTTGGCGGCCTCATTACTAGAGTAATTTCTGCCTGACAACAATTGACGGAGAAATAGAAAAAAGTTGAATGAAGGATAGTCAGTGCAACTAAAACCATATATTTTGAGCAAACGTCTCCCTAAGAGTATAAACACACAAACAGTACATAAATAAAAACACAAAATACATGGCTTTCAGGAGGAGGAACTAAAAGAAAAATATATCAGGAAAATTAATAAAGGAATTGCTGGACACCTTGTCAAATGACGTAGTGTCTATACAGCTATAATATATTATCTGTCAAGACAAGTCTTAAATTGAAAAGCTTTTCTAATTTGTCGAGGTTTGCCAGGTGCTGACTACACTTAACCCGATTTAAAACTCCTGTAGGTTGGTTTGAAATCTCTTGAACACTCTGCGCAAGGTCTTGCGATGCGTTGCGCGATCTCGCAGATTTTTACGATGCGACGTTGCATCGCAGTTTTTTTGGCCCATATTGCTATTACTATTGCTATCCTAGGCGTTTAGGGTTACCTAGATTCCAACTGACCTGAGAATTAGACAAACAGTAGGATAGTCAACCCTCTTTCACAGTAGTAGCACCTTAGCCGTTTGTATGTGTGCACCTTATTCAAATATCTCACGGCTTATTTTTGCAAATACCACAAGAACAATGATTTTTTTAAAGCTTTAACATATTCCGTACTACGTGATAAACGAAGTGGCTAGTAGCGACTTTTAGCTTCACTAAATAAATTGATAGGATCAAAAATAAACTCATGTATGTGGGATAAACAAGTATGTGGGACATACGTTTACAATGGGATCGCTTGTCTATTTACACGTAAAACAAGTGAATATGACTACGAAGGAACTAATGCAAGTTGTCAATACAGACAGACTTGACAGTAGAAAGCCCTGATCTTACTTACGTAAACAGTAGTCCACCATTCCCTGCCATCCATAGGTACTGTTAACTTGTTGAATCTGTATATTATTTAGCCAATATACTATTAGCTGATATTCAGTAGCTTAGGCCGAGTAAGCAGGTGCCTGACAAGCCTTTAAAAATGTATTTGGTCTCTCAATGCACTTCATATTTAGTGTAGGCAGGCGTCACCACTTTACGTCCCTGCAGAGCACAAGCCTCTTAGAAAGAAGCAGACTAGTGCTGAATGCGGATTGGCGATTTCATGCGCTGAGTTCTGTGAATACCTCGGATACTCAGATTTCCTCTCGGTGTTTTCCTTCACAGTCAACGAGATGCTGTATGTGTTATTTAAAATCGATATAAAAGCCAGCGGAATGCGCCGCGGCATACGTCAGTCGCCGGGCCAGTTAATTAATGCAAACAGAACGGCTCAATCAGAGAAATTGGCGCTCCCCTGGCTTTCTAGTGTACTCGTGGAGGAAAGTCTTGCGGCCACGACACGCTACACTGGAGACTGATAGATTGAGCGCTCGGCTTCAAATCAGTTCCGACTGCATAGGTACAGTGGAACGACTAACAGGCTAATTATCTAACTAACTAACCATGCTGGACGCTAGATGATTTTCAAGTGTGAAATTTTTTTAAACAATTTTTACGACGTCCTTCGCATCAGTAATGTGGCTCTATATTTCGATCGTACATCACTACTACTGTAAGGTTTAGAGCTGAAATAGTCACACTTTGGTGTAGGTATTTACATATATTGTTGCTACGAACGCGTGAAGTAAAGTGGGTCTTTACTCTCTATATAAGCACATTCTTAGGCGTTCATTTTTTCTTAAATAAAATTATACTGCATGGTCTATTTAGTACTCCGATTAATGCTGGTACATTTCGCAAGGCAATTATCTCATGGGAATATGACTTGCAAAGGATTGCATGATAAAAATATGGCACGTTGTTGTCATGTGAAATTATCTATGTCGATACAATCAAATGTGGCCACATAAATTTGTAATGACGTTGATTTCAGTAAATTACCTTTGGGGAAGGAAAGAAATGATTGATATTTATATAGTAGGTACCTAGATTATATTGGTACGTACTATTTCCAATAACAGGGTAATTGATAAGCTTACGTTCCCTTGTTCTAGGTGACGATGACGACGATGATGACGACGATGATGATGACGATGAGGCCGACGACGACGAGGACGACGACTACCTAGAGCGATTCTTCGATGATATCCTTGGTGGTAAGTTTGCTTGATCAAAGTAATCCTAAAATTGTAATTCCATGCTTGTGAATACGAGGCTTATATTCGCGTTCTATATCCAGGTGAAGACGACGACGATGATGACGACGATGCGTCACCCGCCGCCGTGCAGCCCGTAGTAGCGCCCGCCGACACCGTCGCCGCTGCCGCTGCCCCCGCCCCCGCGCCCGCCTCGTCCTCCGAGGATGTCGCCGCCGCCGCCGCCAGCGTCGCCGAGGAAGGCGAAGCTGCTGAAGCCGAAGCTGACGCTGAGGCCGACGAGCCAGAGGCACAGAAGGAGCCCGCGAGCGCAGAAGTGGAGGCCGCTCCGGCCGCCAGTTCAGAAGCCGCCGCCGCCGCTGCCGCCGAGACTGAAGATGACGACGATGAGGAGGACGACATCGCCGACGCGCTCGACCCCGAGGACGATGACGACGACGACGACGACGAAGATGACGATGACGACGACGACGATGACGACGATGACGACGTACTCGGCAGGAACAACGCCAAGCACTCACGTGAGTCAAAAAAGTTGAAAGCGAGCGTCGTGCACGCGAAAAAGTCCGGGAAAAAAGCGAACCACACCGCCAAAGTTAAGAAAACCAAAGCGACATCCGCCGCGGCAGCCGTCCCCGAGCACAAAAAGTTCAGATAGTTCAGTGAGTAGATCCGCGGGAGCATTGTCCACCTGAGAGACCCTCGCGGTCCCCTCCTTTAGCTTAGCTATTTATTGACTATTTATTTATTCTATCTAATTTATTTTATTTATTAAGTGAGTGTGTCTGATGTGTGCAAGTGTATGATAAAGAGAGTAGAAGTTAAATTAATGTCTAGATCATGTCACACTGGTCTCGTGGCAATTTATTGGAAATAAATCTGTTGTTCTTAATTTAATGTTGTGTGAATTTTACGTACACCTTTTGATTGATTTGTGCGTTTTCGCTCACTTTGCTGGCGACTACTGTAAACTCAGTTTCACACGAAATATCGGTCAAAACTCTAGTTGGCTAAAGTTTCAGTCATTCTCTGTCAGTTAATCGAGTGACATCATCTAGTCATATTAATTTAATTTTTGTTTGTTACAATAAACGTATACTAGTCAATAAACATGTATTTATAAATTATCCTCATAAACCCCTAATCCATAACTATTACGTATATGCAGAGACCATAAATATCCATATTGTGCATATATGATATGTACATATTATTACATCTTCTATTGCTCACTCAGAGGGCAGATATATAATTTATTACAGTTTATGTAAAGACTAGCATTTTGACCGATTTATCTAAATATTTAATTATAACGCACAAGCCAATTATTTCCTATATCCTGTCCCTGATAGTCCGAGAGCTGATGACCGGAGAGAGATGCCGTTAAGAGCATCGGGTGGATGGACTCGATGCGATAGCGGTCTAGAATCGAGCAGGTCCCCCGCGGCGGATGCTCGAAGGAGGAACTAGTTCTGTCGATGTGTGTTAAGGGGTCGCCAGAGCCCCGCCGCACCAGTGGTATGCGTCCGCTTACTTTCCCGTCCGCCCGTCCGATGAACCCGATTTCTTCTACAGCCTTGACACTTTCTTTGACCTTGCCGGCCGAATTCGGATTCCGGATCAGAGTACAGCTTAGCTATCGAGGGCTTCGTCTTAGAATAAATTGATATGATTGGTAGTCATAATCATAACCATTACTTAGTAGATGAGTAGATATAATCGGAATTGACGGCTCCGCTGACCTTGAAGCCCGATCTTACTGTTTCGACATTGCCCCGCCGATAGAAAGTAAACAGCGCAGTTGTTTACTCTCGCTGCGACAAATTTTCAACGGCGAAATTTGCATTACGATTCTCCGTATAAGTGAAAACGGACGTAATGAGATGCGAAAAGAGAAATTTCAAAATGTTTGCCGTCGTGAAACGCGGGGAGAGCCGAGGAGCCACACTCGACCCAAATAAAACACGTTCTCACCTGTTTGACTTCGAATGTGGACCCGACTTCCGTTTACCTTCTTAGCTATTTCTCGAAACGGCAGAGATTTCGCATTTCTCATAAGGAATACCACAGCCATTTTGAGCAATGCGGTTCAGTCAGAAGTTTCCACAAATGATGTAATTCGCAGTTATAATAATCACAAATGACACCGCAGTCATGAATAATTCTAAGTAGACGTTTGCCTTGAAAATGTAAACAGAAAGTCGCGCAAAGGCTCCAAATGCAAGTAACAAACCAACAGTTTCAAAGACTAGCTTGGAATCGATGCCGCATTTAGATTTCGACGAGCACGAATCGGCACGCGGTTTCTTTTACGTGTGGAAAATAGAAAATCCACCGTTGAGTGGTCGTATTAATTGGAACCGGCTCTATTAGAATTCAAGTGGGGCTAGCTGATACCGATATACTGTTAGGTGGTCGCGTGCGGACACAGCGCGATGCGAATGGCTTCCAAGAGCATGAATTATGCGCCGCCCGCATTGGCGACGTGCGTGCCATCATGAAACTGAAAACTCAACCAAACCAAATATTTAATTAAGCGACGGGGACGTCATTGCCGATTGCAGGTTTGGTTGAAAGAGAAATTACATATTTGCGTTGGAGAAAGTTTCCCCTGTGTGGTGTGATGCAGTAAGGATTTTTAAACGGTCGATTTACTTCACGAACTTAATTCGCATTGTAAACAGCGTCAAATGCGAGCACGGTTCATTCAACTTTCTTTTGAAAACAAAGTCGTAACTCTTATTTAGAAACGGGGTCAGCAATTAGGATACCGAAAGTTGTTGCGAAATGCCCAAGCTTAGTAATACTTTCTATAAGAATTTGCATCAGTGCAAACAGTTTCAAGATTATGTAATCGGAGTCATCGGTGAAAATAGTGAGAGTTCGATTTAGATTAATACCCAAGCGATAATCAATATCAATGACGATGAATATTAATTCTTTGATGGAGAAGGTGAATTTGACACTTGAATTTGATAAGTACTTCTGCATAGTTAGGTAGAGTCAGTTACAAAAGAGTATAATAGGTCATTGTAATAATAGACGTGAAGTTTGCAATTTATACAGGTAATTACATTTAAATAAGTATAGACAGACGCTGGCACTCTTTACATTGAAATATTAAAATACACTAAGATGCTGAGACACATTAGATAGATAACACAATTCCTTAGTGCACACAAAAAAGGATAAATCCTCTTCCATGTGCACTAATATGTTTTCTATCTATCTATCAAATTACAAAACTACAAGCTGCAACAGCATTCAGGCAGTAAGCAAAGCTATCAGTAGGAACAATCATACTTAAGTACACGCAAAACAAACAAATTTCGCCCCTCTAGGTGCCCTTGAAGAATCACCAACCACAAAGAAGCCCGCCGTCCCAGCCGTCTACATAGTAAAGTACAACCGTTTCGTCGACAATATTTTGGAAAAAATGAACGACATCCTGAGGAAATCCTACGACCCCGTCAGCGTGAAACTGCAGCCAATCGATGCGACTAAAAAGAGCACGAAACCGAAGAAAAATAAGACCAAATCAAACAAAAGGTAAGATTTAAGAAAAAATTAAAAGCTTGAAGTTAAGGGGGGAGGTAATACTTACACTCCTTGCCTATACTAAAATTTACAAAAATTAGCACTTCTGTGTTTATGATAATATAATTATATTCAACGCACCTGCGTCCCATCTTTCCAGTGGCTTAATTTCCGACCCCGAGATTGTCATTCTAATCGTAGCGCTGGGAGGAAGGGGAGTTAAGTGGTACATACATACATACTTTTACTGTGGTCATACACCCCAATTACAAAATTGAGTATTTGACAAAATATCAAATGAGTTACTTTTAAAACGGAATTTTGTTTGAAAATACTTGCTTATGACGTCACATTTCAGAGCACTCTTTTTATGTTTAATCTATTTAAAAATAGTAATATATATTTTGTAATTTTTGTTTTAAAAGAGCATCAGAAATAATTTATTGTTGATCGTGTCAAATACCGTATTGTGTTCACATTTCGTCACCCTCTTGTATCCTTAATATTTTCAATTTGTGTATGTCTATACTTATCTATATATTCAGTTTATTCTATACACGCTGTTATTAAAGAGTATTTTTTTGTTCTATTTATTTCTGTTCCTTTTTTTAACATATATTTGTTATCATATTTTCTCATTTAAATTAAATTAGTACTATTATTATATTAAAATATCATATACTATTTTTTGAGACCGCCCGAAAAATAAAAGAAAAAAAAATGGTAATACAATAATAATAAAAGTTTAGCTGGTTTGGGGTCGATTTTACCGGGATTGCCTAGTCTTGGCCCAGGTGAGTATTGACCTTTTTCTAGGTAAAGGGTTAATTTCGTACCCGGTCTGAGACTCGCACGGGTTTGGTGGGGTCGGCCCGAAGCTCACACACGTCTAACGCTAAGCTTACGATAAGTATCCTATCTGTTTAAAGAGTTGAACCTGTTATTGGCCTTACTTATTAGAAATTACTTGAAGTTATGAAACTCTGTAACGCTGTTGGTTTTTTTAATAAAATAAATAAATAAAATAAAAAAAATGATATAAAAACAATAATATATTCCTTGAAACTGACGGCAGACATTATAAAAATGTATTTAGAAAAGAAACAGTTCACTAAGAGCACTTGATAGTTTATAGTACCTAGTTTAAATTATGGTTATAGTCAGAAAAAAAAACCAACGATATACTTCATAACTTTACAATACACAAAACAATATCGACATTCTTTACGTTAGTAATGCGCAGTGCTTACGAAGGTTTATGTTCGAAATTACAAAATATTTATTCGCAGGAAAACCTCCACAAAGAAGAAAAACTCAGCCCGTGCCGGTGCAGAAAATAAAAACAAGACAAAAATCCCTCAAGAGGAACCCAAGAAAGAAATCAAACCAGAAGACGCTCCTTCCAAAGACGAGAAAAACGTCACTGTAGAACAGATCGCCAAACCCGAAGAGCATTCCAGAGCGCTCAAGGACAAATCGGAGACTGCGAAAGCTAAGCCAACTGTCAAGCCTAAGCCTTCAAAAACACCCGCCAAGGCACCAGTGAAAGCCCCAGCTAAGCCTACCAAAGCTACTCCAACTAAAACTAAGGCACCTTTAAGGAGCACGACTAAGAAACCAGCGGTGACCAAAAACAAGGTGAAGACGACGCCAGAGAAGAGCAAGCCTAGGGCGAAGGGGACCCTATATGGCCTGTCTTCATTGAGAAGAACTGGAGATGTGGCGGTGAACATAATGTCCGACCATACAACTGTGAAGAGCAATTTCGCCGTGGGACCGCTTATTCTGAGAGTGGAAAAGGAGGTGAGATAACTGTGTGTCATGTCAAAACTAATATATGTATCTAATCTTCGTCAGTACACAAAAAGTCATTGTAATACTTGGTAGGTAATACTCCGTTGGTCGTGACCTAAGGTTAATTAATTATGTGAAGTAGAGCATAATAGAGGTCTCCTCGCATGTTCAGCACGACCACGAGGCTCTGGTATGCAGTATGTAAATAAGACGATCTGTTTCACCTATTAGACTATATGTAGAGCGAGATGACGTAACTGACATCACTGTAACGAGTAAGCAAAAACTCCCGACTAGAAACTCATCGGACCTACTCCAAGACTTTTCAAGCTTTTTAATACTCTTCTTTCCAGTCTAGTTTTCAAACTAGTTACGCTCTTTCAGGTTGGCAGAGGCGGCAAGAAAGAGGTAAAATCCGCGACAGCAACCACGGCCGAGATGGTGGGCAAGCTGTCACTCAGAGTCAACAACCAAGGCGTAGCCACCCTGCATTCTATCAAAGTTTTACAGCCCAAACAGGTACGGCAATCTAGGCCTTGGGTTAGAAATAATTTCTAGATTTTTGCTGTCGGTAAGATGTTTCACTAAACGATTATTGCAGGCAGGTAGGCATGGTATTTTTCAATATTTTGGCAAGGCTATTTTGCAATATTTACGCCCGCATTTTCGTACGTTGGTTCGAATAAAAGTATCCGTTTTATCAAGGACATACTGTAACTGTGCACGAAAATGGATCCAAACCCGTTAGAGCGTGATTACGTTACAATCGTCGAAATATAAATAAAACCAGCCAAGTGCGAGTCGGACTCGCGCGCGAGGGCTTCCGTACCATTATCTATACAACATTTGAATATTTCAAGCGTCTGCCTATTGCCGTTATCGAGCAAAAAAATGGCAACAAAAATCAAGGGGCTCCCCCTTTAAATATTTACTTTATTAAATTTTTTTGTATTTATTATTATAGCGGCAACAGAAATACATCATCTGTGGAAATTTCAACTGTCTAGCTATTACGGTTTATAAGATACACAGCCTGGTGATAGATAGATGCACAGTTGAGTCTTAGTAATAGGGTTCCGTAAAAACACGAACTTCAACATTCTAAATAGGACATAAAATGTTACAAGAATAGTTCGTGTATCCAGTCTTTAATTTTCATACCACGGAGACGGATACATTTTGGAAAAGTTATATTTTAGAACAGTTCCAGAGTTGAAAAATACTAACCCCCAGTTTCTCGTACACTAAGACGCTGTTAATCTACTGTTAACAGCTTTTAATTGACCAAATTGCACACACAAAAAACCACTGACAGCTGTTAACAGTAGATTAACAGCTTGTTAGTGTACGAGAAACCGGGGGGGTAACACATTTTAATTCGAATATAATGATACGATATTACCGCATTCATGCATTGAATTGGCAGAAAATTTAAAAACAACCCATTTCCGATTACAACAGGGTTTAGAATTCAGTACGGACTTGTCAAGTCGCAAGTGGAGGCACTTCACAAGCTTGTTACTGTTCCGTTCAACAAACTAACACCGATTAATGTAACATAACTGTTTCGTTAACATAGATAACTATAATTAGTACGACTTTGTTTACTTTTTACGCTAACGAAGTTTTTGTGCCAGCATTTTTTTCATCACAATTAATACTTACATTTTCTTTTTTCTTTACCAAGGTGCGTGTGGACAGCAATCATGAACGTACAAGGGAGCTGGTCTGGCAGCGGAGCGCACGGATCGCGCAAGTTGTGTCACAAAAGCTGATCTCTGCGTCCAAACCTATGTTCAGTCACCATGCCGTTGCTAAGTAAAGGTGGACGTAGCAAAGCTAACTATAGGATATATTTTTGTTAAGAAAGTGATATGACTGAACAATGCTAGTAGACCTCCAGAACGAAGTCCTTGGAAAATCGATAGACGCCTATTTTCAGACATGACATGATATCGATGTATGTAACATGCCATAAGTTTCTACCAGTCAACCGCAGGGTCAAAGCTACTAAACATTACATTAGTATGTTTTCTATTCTATTTACTGAGCGAAAATTTTATGTGTCTAAGTAGAGTGACATTGTCTGGCACTGAATTGCTGAGCATTAACTTAAGATTCGTGGGGTAAAATAATTTATCATTGTTCTGGCATATCACTGTGGTAGGTATAACGTTTTATTTATTAGAGCGTGATAACACAACTAGACATAGGTCCAAATGACGAACTTAGTTTATCTTTGTTCTTGTTGCACGTACGAGTTGCAAGTGGAACTAAGGTGCAAAGGGGGTAACGGGCTACAACGATGCATGTGTTTGTCAGCTTGTAGCAGGAAATAAAAAGTTGAATATTGGTGCTAATAATTTTAAGTGTGAAACGACTAGAACATGTTACTGTTGTGTTCATCCTATAAGTTTTTAAGGAATCCAGTGTTTGTAATAATATTTATGATACTCATTAAGATAATAGTCATACGTTGCATTTATTTTTTGTAATTTCTTGGTGCTAAGACATGACTGTAATGCATTTATTAGGTATTTATTAGTATTTACGTATTATTTATTGCAAATACATTTGAATTTTATGATCAAAGACTTGTGTTGCTTATTTTAGGAGATGCGTAAAGGCGGTACGTGTGGCGCCGGATTATGAATAGTGTCACTCCATTTCCTTCCGTGGATGTCGTAGAAGGCGACTAAGGAAATACATTACCAGGCGACGGGCAGCAGCGTCTTCCTGAGATTCCAACCGCATACTGCGATCGCCAACCCGCCTGCCAAGCGTGGCGATTATGGCAAAACCCTACATAGTTATGAAATCCACGGAGGAGGCCTATGTCCTGCAGTGGGCGTCAAATGGCTGATGATGATGATGATGAAAGGCGGTCCCTTACCGGAAGCATTCGCCTGTCATAGCTGCTTTCTTGTTTGCATTGTATAGTGACTGTACTGTCGTCCGCAAAAAGATACATGGGGTTTTTTGTGTATCTTGGCAAGTCATTTATGTACCTACAAAATAAATAATAATCGGCCAAGCACGCTCCTTTGGCATACCGGTAGACAACCCGTTCCCGTGACGATTTTTCCTTTCATAAATTAGTCGCCTTGTAAAACCTACTTAGCCGGGATAGTTGTACTACCCTGAAATTTTTCACGTTTCTACAATCAACCGTTTAGCCAGACAGTCAGACGGACAGATGGCGACATTATGAGGGTTCCTTGTCGACTAAGAAACCCTAAAAAGGGGATTCCACTTTTCAAAAATTGAAAATTTTTACCAATTATCGGACAACGTGGTGAATAATTATAAACATACATAAGTAAAGATGCAGACGAATTGAGAACCTCATCCTTTTTTTGGAGGTTCTAAATGTATGCTGACATTTTTCCCCTTTTCAAAGTTTTCCCTTAGAAAAAGTTGTTGGTATTTTTGGGATAGACGTGGGGATTATTTAACATCCTGTGTAATAGGATTGGAAGCAGGAAAAATTGATAAAATATGATAGTCACAAAGTTATGGCACGGAATGGGCGAAAGTAAAAGTATTTTGACGTCTTTTGTGCAATTTCTTTATTGGTTTTTCTATAAATATTATCGTATCAATCCTAAACACTTTTCTATTATAACTAAACGCATACATACTGGTAACATGTAACGTGGGCAACACAGAAAAAATACATAAAATAAAAAAATAGTAGATCAAAATGCCTGCCTTATTTCACTGGCAGAAGTTGTCATGGTACGGCGACATAAATATGCATATAGTAAAGACCTGTTTTACAATCTCTGTTCATGCTTCCTTCCATCGCTGCATACTGCCCAGAAACTTCATTCATATAGTAACGTACTATTTACTGATTAATAGTGCTTATCTAACGAAGGGAAAATAGTCCCTTAAGGGGCTCCATAGACTAACACTAGCGCCACTTCGGGAAAAAAGTAATATTATTATTATTATTATTTATTGTAAAGATAGTATACAAAAGGTGGTCTTAATGCTAATCATATCATATTTCTTTACAGATCGTTTTTGCAAAAAGTGTCTGTGTAATCTCTCTGTGACGTTATTAGTGAATTTAATCGACTTCAAAAAAAGCAGGAGGTTCCTAATTCATCGGAATCTTCTTTTTATGTATGTTCTTCGATTACTCGAAGACGCGTGGACCGACTTAGAAAATACGTTTATTGTTTGAAAGGTTAGACTTCACAGGTGGTCCCATAGTCATCAAGTCAGGATTTGATGATGGGATCCTAGAGAAATCGATAGAACTCTTCAAAATTTAAAGTCACACTTCAAGCGATTTGGGTGTATTTAATAGTGACTCGTCTATTTGCTTTCTGAAAACACAATTTGGCGCAATGATATTCACAAAAAAAATCGTGCTTTCAGAAAGCGACTTTCGCCTGCGCCAAATTGTGTTCCAGAAGATTCCGAAGAATTAAGAACCTCCTCCGTTTTTTAAGTCGGTTAAAACAGATATGATTTTTTCCCTTGATGGCGCTGGTGTTACTCTTCGTAGCCCCTTAACAAGCCACTGCAAACTGGAGTCCATTTTCCCCTAATATAACACTGCTAATACAAAAAAGGACATATTTCATTGACAATCTATTGCCGTCTATATCGTGTGAGCGAGAGGCAAATAGTTATTTAATATCTTTCTTTAATTAACCACTCTATATCCATTCTATATAACTGATTTTGAGATTGTAACATAGGCTAGTCAACCAACCCTAACTTTGCAACAAGATAAATTGGTAACCTCAAAAAAGGTTATAACGGCAATGGTTCAGTTGAGAGGGCGCCACCAGTCATGGAAGATTTTCACACACATTTTACATAATATATTGCTCTGCTAGTTCCCTTTCTGTCGATTGCACAATTTTTGAAACACTTGGGGTTACCATAACATTTTTCTAATCTACTACTGTTTGACACTCGGAAGTTAGCATTACGACTCTCTAAATCTATTAAGACTGACCAGCTGCGTTCAAAGCTGTTTAAACGTCATATTCATGATATCTTTTACACTGATATTGCCAAAGAAGCTTCGCAGCTCTGCCGTTAGTTTTTGCCTGAATATATTATATGGTTTTATCATTATATGGCAAATCTCTGACAGCACGCATATTATAATTACATATCACTTTTAATAAAATATCCTAAAGCTTAAGTAGAAACTACTAAGAACATAACTTGAAATAGTTTGTTTGGAAAAATACTGTCTCTGTAACAAATATAATCCAATGAAAATGACAAAAGTATCACGGACGAATATGGAAGAAAAATGTTTTGGAATTGGAAGGAATTACCGCAAACCCGTTACTGTAGTTTTCAATAGGGCCGCGTTCCATAAAACTATGTACAATTCAGAGTTTATTATGACCATTCGATGTACATTGCGTAGCCGATTAGTATAATTAGTCTACCTACTAGTTACTACTTTGTAGTCTAATCGGCAATGTACATAGAATTTTCATAGCAAAACCATAAATTGTAGTTATTCTAAATTTTTTTACAGTTATTAAAAAAGTGAGAATGTGCGAGCACGAGGATTGATTGTCAAGGGAGTAAAAGCTCTTAACCGCTGTTTCTCGTACACTAAGAATATCTATCTACTGTCAGTTGGCCAAAGTTTTGTTTACGCAGCCTCTACTGTATCCCACAACTCGGACCAGATCTTTCTGTGCTGGGCCACCTCAGACCACTCCCGCATGTGCCGGCAGAATTAGCCAAAGTATACAAAAAAACCCGGCCAAGTGCGAGTCAGACTCGCGCACGAAGAGTTCCGTACCATTACTATATAACATTAGATAAAGATAGAATTTGAGAACAGCGCCATCTATAGAAACCAACAATAATTGTTTAACATTGACATTTAACGACATGACATCGACGCTGTGAAGGTTACATAGATGGACACTAGATGGCGAGCGCTGTCTTTAGACAACGTTTGTTGTATGGGAGCTCCCCTTGAATATTTATTTTATTCTGTTTTTAGTATTTGTTGTTATAGAGGCAACAGAAATAAATCATCTGTGAAAATTTCAACTGCCTAGCCATCACGGTTCATGGGATACAGCCTGGTGATAGACAGATAGACAGACAGACGGATAGACAGACGGACATTGAAGGTCCCGTTTGGCACCCTTCGGGTGCGGAACCCTAAAAAAACTGACACTTATTAACAGTAGATTAACTTATTACCGACGGTAAATTCACGAGAAACCGGGGATTAAACGCACTGAGAAAATGGACTAAAGCCGAAGAAGGAAAGAACTGGAAGAATAAAATGCGAACACATAATTATATATAGGTACTATAGGTCTATTGTCAAAAAGTATGTTTTGAATGTCTGTGCATAGGGCAAGCTGGATCAAAATAAATAGAACACGCAGATTTGTTGTTAATTTGGCACCTAGAACTTCTAAGCCGCAGCTACAAGGCCTACTATCAACAAAAGACCTATACAAGACTTGTAGTCTACAGCACTAAAGTGCAATTACATCTTTGGCTTTACTTCACAGAGTTAACTAAAGTTTGCCTTTCCTGCAGGCAAAGACGGTAGTAATGCTATCAAGTAAGATAACCTTTATTACTTTGAAAGATGACATCTTGGAACTTGAATTATATTAGTTGATACAGGGTGGTCCAAAAGGTGAGGTCAAAAGAAAAAAAAAATAGATTCCTCACAATCAGGGGTATTCATATATACCCCATGTATGCTCCCCGATTTTTCTTAGTTTAGGACTTATGATTTGTTTCTTTATTTAAAAAAAGCCGAAAAATTTTGCTTATTATTTTTTTTACATTTGTATTAAGCTTTTGCAATTTTTTTGGCACAATAATGATACAATCCGATCTCAACACTTTCGCTTCTTTAACTGGACTTTGACTGGACCTCACTGTTTGGACCACCCTGTATAATGATATTATATTAATCGCAACTAATATTATAAACATAAAATTATCCCAAATTTAGTGTTAGACAAAAACCAAAGAATGATTGTAGGTTATACGCGGACATGATGATTTTATTTTATGTTTACTTTTTTAACCATTTTCATAATTTTTAAGATGAACTTCTTTGACTTCAATGGCATGGTAAAAGCCCCGGCCCTCTGGCATAATTTGCATAGGGTCATTTTGAGAGCTAGTTTGACATCTAGAGTTTTTTACTATCACTGGTAGTCAGTCTTACTTGCAAAATAGTATGGGTTATTTTATTTATTTATTATTGATACTTTTATTGCACTAAAAAAAATCGCACAATGCGTACAATCGTAGGTAACTATGTTGCAGTATTATCTATAGTTACTATAATGTATGAAATACGTTCATATTTTTTGTTTTATGTAAAAACGGCGCTAAGTAAATACTTAGGCAAGTAACGTTTTTTCGGTTTTCAGATAACGTGAGAGAACTATCATTTAAAAAGAACGCATAATTTTCCTATGTATTTATTTATAAGTATCATATATTAAAGGCCTTTTAACCTGACTATGATAGCCAAGGTGTTTTTAACGAAGTAGGGCCTGGGTGGACTTACTTGGAGATTGGGAATCGTTCTTGTTTATTGTCACTTTAACGTTTGTATTTAGATGATAGATTTTTAAAGAAAAACTATCCCTTAATTAAAAAGTCATTATGGGTCTTTAGGTGACAAAAGCAAAATAATCTTTCAACTTTGAAGCGGATTTTTTATCTAAAACCTACAGGAACCTACAGAACGCTCAAATATCAAAAACAAAATTGTGGTAGTTATTTTTTCAAGATGGCTGACCGAGTGAACACATTTCCGGATATTAATTGAGAATTACACAAAGTAAATACTAAAGTATCTGTATGTATTATATTTTTTATTAAATCTGAAGAGACAGAGCTATACTTAAGTATTTACTTCATGAAATAATTTAACCAACCAAGTCTATTTATGGCTTATCGGACCATTTACTTCGGTATTTAGAGTGAATTGGAACTTTCCATACACTTTGTTCAACACACACTAGATTACGTTACGATACTAACAACTAACTATCGTGGACCAATACCAACTACAGGAGGACTGTCAATCTACGTACTAGAGACGCATTTTTAAAAACAAAGTCAAGCACTTTCTAATCAGGTCATGTGGCTTGACCACTGTAGGAGATAGAGGACTGGAAAACATAATTTACAAGCGTAGTTTCGTTTGGATGTCTGATTTTATGGAATTTAACTTTTTCGCTAGGTGCATCTTAGGTTGACAGTCAAATACACGAGAGCTGAAGGTAAAACGGAGGCCTTACTTATAAGCTCTTCTTGTAGTCTCTTTAACCTTTACTAAAGACTGATAGATTCAAAGTCCTCTTACAAAAAGGTCCACACTACATTACACTGACGTACCACTATCTACACGGCTGCCGTCACGTGTCACTGACCTCTCTCGCGGCACCGTTCATCAGGATTCCTCTATTCGTACCATTAAGTAGGGGCGTGGAGTTCTGATCGTTGGGGACGACTACCTCGATGACGTCATCGTCTAAAGTCCGCAGAGAGTTGTAGGATGGCGGCGGTGTAACGTTCTTCGTGGGTTCGCCGTTGCTTAGCAACGGCAAGGCTACTTGCCCGGTGAGATCTGAAGAAGAAGGGGTGTGGTTTAAATACCAGTTTTAGGTATGGGTTGTTCTAATAATGGACTAAATACTAATCACCAAGACGACAGTACCTTGCAACGTGCTGTCCAGTTCACTAGACGCTCTCACAACCACAACGCTGGATCCAGCGCCGGTGAACACGGTCGCGACGCTTTCACGGGTCGCTAGCAAGACTAGAGGCTGCGCCCGCGCCGACAGCGAACTGCTTAATGCGCACAGGCCTTTGGCTGCGGTGAAGTCTGCGCCTGGAATAGACAGGTTGAGAATTGTTGATAATGGCTAATTATCAACTGAATTGTTGTATCACGTTTGATTACCAAGATAGAAGTAGTAGGTTTGATTCCCGAAGGGGGCTTCCGTACTTCGATTTATACGAATGGCGGTATTTTTCTATTGTTTATCATGTGCTTGTCTGGATAGCACACGGTAACTTAAAGTTCGGGGCATGAATTCGTGATTGGATTGTGCGGGTTTAGGTTATTATTATTATTATTAGGTTTGTCCCTATTTTAGTTCACGGCGAAGGTAAACATCTTGAGGAAACCTTAGTGTCTTAGGTGTTCATATACCTCAGCGCTTGAAATTACCATTCCGCGGCGGAAACGCGTTGTGATTAAGCTCATACTTTCTCTGAGAGAAGGCCTGTGTCCTACAGCGGGATAGGTTAACTCATTACCATGGGCATTGCCCTAAAAAAATTCAGTTCAGTTATTATATATTTTTTCGCGAAAATATGTAATTTTGAGAGTTTCAGCCCATGCTGAATATTTCGATTTGGGCGGCTTTAATCAATTAAAAAGAACCAGAGTCTACGGAACCGGAAGTACGTCACGAAAATACGTCATTAATTGAGATCCTACAGAGGTCAGTTTTTAGTGATACAAGAACTCTTTAAATCAACAAATCTAAAAAGACTAAAAAGTAAAATAGGTTATTTTTTTTACGGAGTACCCAGATAATAATATCTTGGGGTTTTTTATTGAAACATATTAAACCACGTTTGAAAGTATTCATTCACGTGTAAAACGAAGGTCGAATTTGTCGCACACTTATTCACAAAAATACACGAAAACAGTAAATATTATTCATTTATAATTGGAGCGTTATTTGTAACTATTGTCAATATTTACGACAAAACAATGGGTTTTAACTCCTTCTTGTGTAAATAGTGTTGCCAGCTGCCGGCTTTTGCGGTGTAAACAGCTCATGATTAAATTACTGTTATTATTTATATTAATTTATAACACATGGATATCAAGAATCACACTATTTTACAGTCTACACAACTAACAGTATCAATCAATCAAATAGTATTTCAGCCTGAAACATAAGATGTCGTTGACGCGAAAGAGATCTGTCAGGATTGTGGCAAGTGGCAGACCCTGGTTTCTGCCTACCCCTCGGATACAGGCGTGAGTATTATAAATGTTATGTTACATAAGGTGGGTTTACAAACTGTCGTACCGAGCACGTAACGGCAGTCGATGACGACGGGAACCCCGGCGGGCTGCCGCTTCGCCGCGCGCTCCACGAACTGCCGGATGAACTCCACGCCGGGGAAGTAGAGGCTGTTACCAACCGTCACCAGGAGGTAGCTCGAGCCGGATGGGTTCTGTGGGGGGTGGAGATAAGGGTGTTTATTGCTTGGCTGAAAATAAGATTTTTGAGAGTGCCTAATTACAAGGAACTCAGGCCGGGAAAGTAAATGCTATTTCAACCGTCTCAAGGATGTAGCTGGAGCCCAATAGATACTGTGGGAGTGGAGACAAGGGGCTTTTATTGCATGACTGAAAATGAACTCGACACCAGGGAAGTAGAGGCTGATGCCAACCGTCTCAAGGAGGTAGCTGGAGTCTGATGGATTCTGTGGGGGTGGAGATAAGGGTGTTTATTGCATGACGGAAAATAAAGACTTTTGTGGACTCCAAGTTACCGGAAGAATGCCTTATAGCAATGAACTCTTCGCCGGGGAAGTAGAGGCTGTTGCCGACCGTCACTAGGACGAAGCTGGAGCCCGATGGGTTCTGTGAGGAAGGAGATAAGGGTGTTTATTGGATGACTGAAAGTAAGGACTTTTCTGAATCCCAGGTGATTGGTAGAGCCTGATGGAACTTGACTGCACTTGATTACAATGAGCCCCAGGCCGGGGAAGAACAAGTGCGGCTGCATATTGTGGTAGAGCAGCAACAGACATTCGCAGCCAGGATCCCCAGCTCCAGCTGCAAGAAGGCCTGTACTTCTCTCCCCAAGGAAAGGCACTCGGACTAGATTCAACCTAGCAAAGTAGCGGGTGATCTGCACTGATTATTACAAAAATCTCACCGTGACAAGTTCCGAGTCCAAGTGCGGCCGCGCGCTGGGGTAGAGCAGCAGTAGGACATTGACGGCGACCCCCGCTAGGATGCCCAGCTCCACGCCTACGGTCAGGCAGAGCGCGAACGTCGCGAACGCCGGCACTAGGTCGGCTCGGCGGGACCGCCACATCGGTTTCACAACCTGTCAGGAGAAACGTATATCGGCCTTCAGGTGCGGCATATTATAATCTTGAGGGAGCAATTTTTTTTAGGCTGCCTATATACGTTCCTCAACTTGACGAGTGTCAGTGCTAGTGTATGTAAAAAAGCTATCTAGAGGCTAAAAATTCCACCCACGCCGGGACTTGAACCCGCGACCTCTGGCTAATTGTGCCAGCGCTCTCCCAACTGAGCTAATAGGCAAGTGTAGGCATCAGTGAAATTTAGAGCCTCTTTACAAACTTCTCTGTATTACGTACAGGCAGCGACATCTGGCCGAAGCAATTTACATCACTTGCAGCCCCGATCTAAAAACCTACTTTGCAGTTAGGTTTTTAGATCGGTATGATATCGCTGTACCTACATGATTATATTCTTTTTATTGCACTAACCCGTGCTGGAACCATTTTAAAAACCAATCTAGAGGCTGAAAATTCCCACGCCGGGACTTGAGGTCAGAGGTCGCGGAAACATTAACACGAAAATAAAAATTATTATACAATAATAATTTTTATTTTTATGTTCATGTTTATTTTCATACATAGAACTTACGTGTTCTTACGTGACTGACTGTTCTTACGTGGAGCATGCAGTCTCGGTAGTGATTTTAATAAAAAATAGTATACTTTTGATGAATGTGGTCTGAGGGTTTGATGAATAATTAAATTGCGGATAATAAAGACATATTTTTCTTATCCCGTGCTGAGTTTTGATTGAGAAAATTTGATTCCAAAATTAATAATTTTGAAAACAACTTTACTTTATTAAAAACTACGTATGGGAAAACGAAAAACTAATTAAAATTTCCGTATTTTAATTATACATGAAATCCTCAGATCACATTTATTAAAATTTTACTCATATTAGTACAATATTAAAAAAAAAATTTAATTGTGCGAGCGAGACAGCATGCTCCATATAAGAGCAGCCTTAATACAGGTCAGATACAGTATACATTAAAGTAACCTAACTCAGGCAACTTCGTGCTATCCTAACTTATCTTCTATACTAATAATAAATCTGTAAGGGTCGGTCATGGAGTAAGTTAGTTTGTTTTCAGAGATATTGTGTTTATAGGCTCAATATATGATACTGAAACTAATTTCACGATTTTTAGAATTTTTTTCTGTATGTGTGTATGTATGTATGTTCCTCCATAACTCTTAAACCAATTATCCGAATTTGATGAAATTTGGTATAAAAACATATAGACATCTGGGACACAGGATAGGCTATTTAAATTCTAGCTCCAGTTATGATAAGACGTGGCCCCCATACAAATGCTGCTTCGTAAAAATCGAAATGTACGCGAACGGAGTCGCGGGCACAGCTAGTCTTAAAATAAATTTAAGACACATTAAGTTTTATTAGGCCTCTTAGGTCCTGACCAAATAACAATGGTTTTCAATTGTCACTTCCAAGGTCAGGACTTAGGAGGTTAACGAAAATAAACAATTTAGTATCAATACAATGAAAAGGGCTGATAAAGACAATAGGGCAGACATTTTTTTTTCAATCAATGTGAGAAATGAATGACCTATGAATGAGCAACTTGACAGACATTATTGCTTTTCCTATTTCAACTAGTTCTATCAACGTTGTGTTTAATTGTACACCAAAGCTGAATGAAACGCAATATAGTTAATATAGGGAACAAGAGACATTCAGTAAGATGTGTCTTAATCTTTCTCCGCAAAAACAATGGTTGAGCTCCTCTCCTATGTAGCCTCACTCATTGCCTAATTTCTATCGCAAACGTCAGGATTCTGTCTGACTTTGGTGCGCATAACAACGCCCTTGGGTCCTTCCACGTGACTATTAAGCCGATAATAATGAGGAACGAATGACTAACCTCGTATTCTATCATAAATATCACAGCACAAATGATGACGGCCGCCAAGGCAGCCTTCGGAATGTAGTAGAAGCATGGCGTCAGGAGGCTCAGTGCTAACACGACGAGAACACCTGAAACAATTGAATACTTTGTATTATTTCGAAGCAAGAGCGAATACAATTCGATAAGGATAATAAACTAGTTGGTACCGGTTCAAAGCAAATATATTGAAAGACATTGTTTTGTTCTGATGTCATGGATAGGGTAAGCCAAAGCTTTCGTTCCAGTCGAATTTGTGTCGGATCTCAGTTCCTTACCTAGATAGATAGAATATTCTTTATTGAACGTACCATCAACACCGGATCCTTAGTTACATACCTAGAAATAGCTAAGATTGCTGTCTTTTTTTCGTACTGTTTTGAAAAGAATAAACGGGGAGTTTGTTTGTTGGCTTCTTTTTAGCATAATCTATTAATTGTGAAACAAACAGCTTTGACGTTCATTAAGTAAACATACGTTTTTTAAACTGAAAAACATTTTTGCCTTACAACATAAACTCACGCCTGTATCCTGAGGCGTAGGCTGACACCTGGGTTTGTCATGTGCCACGATTCTGTCAAGCCTGTTTTGCTTCATCGACATTCATTGGTCGCTAGTCGGTACACGCCGTTTTCGGGTACTTTTTATCTTGCCCTTCGCTAATACATCCCGCATTTGGTGAACATGTTGTTACTAACCTGTATAAATGCTCCCGAATTGAGTTGCAACTCCACTCGCGTGATTCACCGCACTGCGCGAGAAAGAGCCAGTGATAGGCATCGCACTCACGAAGGAACCCAGTATGTTGGAAAGGGACAACGTTACTAGCTCCTGTGTTGCGTCTACGGATTCACCGCTGGCTGGAAATGAAAAAGATAATGGATTCAAAATTGGAATGGTAGTACTTCAAAGAGGTTGAGGTTTATGGCTAGACGTCGTGCCTAGACATAGCTAAAGTCGAGACAAAGATAGATGTAAAATTTTATGTTTTTTGCACGAGATAGAGAAATACGGCAAATAAACGATGTTGTATTTCATAGAAATATTTCAATATATTATTCTACTATTACTCCTGAACGCTTAAGCCGATTTGTGGGGGTATATTTATAAGTACTTTAATATAGGGGTTTCCAACTATAACTTGAGGTCTTCAAAATAAATGGTTTGCTCTATAATTTTACGAATAGTGACTATCGACAATTCATCTCAAAAATTCTTGCTTTAAACCTTAAATAAATCTTCTATCTTTAAAATTAATAGTAATTAATAGGGACTCCAATTTTTCTCTAATTCGAAAAAATCCAGGTTCTTCGCATCAGGATCTTGACTCAATACCACTGAGCTATCAAGAGACTTCGGAGAAATTAAGCAACACTTTTTAGATAAAGTGGACCTGAAATAATATTTAATATTTATTTCATAACATATTATGTAGCTTATTTCTTGAAATTACTATGAATGCAATAAAAAGATTTTTTTCAAATTCCAATCCTTAGGACTTTGTAAGGCGAGAGACGGCATTTGGGGGAAAATGCCCATACCCAGCTGTGGACAGCGGTGGGCTGATGATAAAAGATAAAAGAGTTTGTACAAAAATCATTATTGGTAAAGTTTGTATAAGGATATTCATTAACGCTTAGGAAGGGGGCAAAAATTTGTCTTCCGACTGACTCACCAAAGGCCTTAGCAAGGGCCACGTTGCCCAGCACACCGATGATTGGTACCAGCACAATGGAGGAGCCAAGGTCTGAGCACATCTCCACGAACGTGACGTTTCTGTCCCCGAGCACCGTCCCGAACGGGGGCAGCTGGAACGTTGGGAGGCCTGCTCTGGGGCCAGGAAATGATAACAGTCAGTTTTTGGTTCCCTACTCGAATAGTGACAACAGGCTCTTTTTACTAAGCCTGCGCCGTCTGTCTGTCCGCTTAAACCATTGTACAAAATATGATTGGTAGCAGCACGATGGAGGAGACGAGGTCTGAGCACATCTCCACGAGTGTGACGTTTCTGTCCTCGAGCATTGTCCCGAACGGGGGATCGATTTAAGTTACAAATGCGAAATATTAGATAGATAGAATATTCTTTATTGTATGTACACCAGGAATTACATATGAATACAGCTTTCGAGCGCAAATTTTTAGAAACGTGAAAAAATTTAGGCCAGCTGCACAAATAAAGAACTTAAAAGGAAAACTATCACGGCTAAGTAGGCTTACAAGTTAACGAGTTATACGCAACCAACTCACAAAAGGAAAACTTTGTACAAATTCTATTGAAAATTACTTTGATGAAGTTGTTAGGTTTGTAAAGCAAGTAATCATCATCATCAGCCATTCGACGCCCACTGCAAGACACAGGCCTCCTTCGTGGTTTTCATAAACATGACGGGGTTTTGCCATAATCGCCGCGCTTGGCAGGCGGGTTGGCGATCGCAGTATGCGGTTGGAATCTCAGGAAGACGCTGCTGCCCGTCTCCTGGCAATTGATTTCCTTAGTCGCCTTCTACGACATCCACTGAAGGGAATGGAGTGACGCTATTCTTAATCCGGCGCCACACGGAATACAGGTAATAAACTCCTCCTTCTACGGAACTCTAAAGTGCGCATGGCCAGACATGCCCTTGGCCGGTTTTTATTGATAGCTAGCGTCTGTGTCATCTGGTTAGATTTTAAATTGAAAGGTAACCGTTACGTTTGTCTGTCAGTCGATGACTAGCTAGGAATAAGAAGCTGAAAATATAGTATTATAAAAAAGTTATTATTTGATATATTCCGTTTTATTCAGCTAGGGCGTCACAGTAGGTACTTTTTAAGCCTACGCCGTCGGTCGGTCCGTTTCGACAAATTGACAAAATTTGTATGTAAATGTACAAAAAAGGTAAGGGAAAAGTTTATTTTAATTTCTGACTTTTCTAGTACTTCTCATTATTTTGGTGCCCTTGTTAACCCTATAAGCAGCAGTATCGAACGGAATCAACGTGAAAATGACACTTTTCTTGCCAACTGTACCACTTATCCAAAATCTGTATATAAACCTTGTGACTGCTTGTAAAAGTTACTCGTGAACGAAAGTTTTCCAGTAGCTACAAAATCAAGGTAGTTCCCGTTGCTGTTCCATATCATATTACTAAACTGCACAAGGCCTTTAACATTTTTTTAAGGAATTTAGCTATAATAGTCTTTTTTCTTTGTTCATAGAATATGTTGTTTATATACGCATGCAAACTATATTACACCGACCTTACTGAACCCGTCAGTTTAAACGCCGACTCGGTTTCGTCCTCCAATAGGAACGCGGTGAGCGAGCACAGCACGACCACGATGGCGTTCCTTGAGGTAGAGAGCAGC
This sequence comes from Yponomeuta evonymella, assembly GCA_963969515.1. Lineage (NCBI taxonomy): Eukaryota > Metazoa > Arthropoda > Insecta > Lepidoptera > Yponomeutidae > Yponomeuta > Yponomeuta evonymella. The sequence goes on from OZ018354.1 coordinate 8,292,443, forward strand.
CACAAGGCCTTCTTCAGACCCTTCTGGCTCGCCGGAAGTCTTATGTCTTTCAGTTTCTGTTGACAGACAAAACTATACTCCCTCTAGGCCACCGGCAGACTTATCTCTTTTAGTTTAACTTCCACACAGCACATTCATTTGTCCTGGTCCCAAACTAGGACACTCTGGGATAGCCTGTGCTATGGTAACCAGGCACGGACATCACACATATGAAGAAAAGGTAGTCAGTGGTAGTCAAATGTTTTACCGCTAGACCGACACTCTTTGTCGGTCTGCCGTAAATTACGATAAACATCACGACATAACTTTTTTCCATATTGTCTAGCATCGTTCAATAAACACTCATTAATAAACTTTATTAAAAAAACGCTAATTCGGGCGACCTTGATGTCGATTTGCGCTTACTCTCCAGTCGCAATATATTCGGAACTGACATTACAAAAATCATTGTACAGCTATATTTACGCGTTTGGTACCTTGTCATTTCACATTGTTGCGAACAAACTACGCAAGTTTCTATAATTTTTTATTGGCTGTTGACATTATATATTATATATGATTACAGCAGCATAAAATTCACAGGCGAATCACAAGTTACAAGGAGGCGGTAACTAACTAATTCAATTAAATTGGAGTTCGAATCGAATCCAGGTTGGAGAGAAAGATTTGTGTTGCCTTGCAGCGGTATTTGTCACGGACGTGAATCGAATGTATACGAGTGTTTTTGGAATAAAGGTGAACAAGTTTCCCGATTAGCCGTTGTATACTGTTTCCGTCGGACACCGTGAGCGGTTTATTGACTCAGGTACATTAGTTTCCAATTATTATTGAGTTTCGCAATGCCATACAGGTGTGGTCGTATGATTATATTTTGAATAATAAGAACAGTCGACAGCTCATGGCCTATACATTTTTGTTCAATATCATCCGTAACCTGACTAAGAAGCGAAATGTTGATATGACTGCCTCGTTGGACTAGCCGTTAAGGCGCTTAACCACCAAGACAGAGGTCGTGGGTTCGATTCCCACTGGGGTCGCCGTACATTTGTACAAATGGTCTCAGTCTAGGTGTATTTCCATGTTCGTGATGTCCTTGCCTGGTAACCATAGCACAGGGTATCCTAGTTTGGGACCAGGTCAAGTGATTGTGTTGTGTGGAAGTTATTATTATGAAGTCTATTGACCTTCAATCTAATCCAATATAAAGAAAAGACGGGGAGAAACAAGTGACAGTCTTTGTACTAACTTAGATAAGTACTTCACGTCACGCTAGGCGGCAAATGATAAGCGAAGGTTAGAGTATTATGCAATTTAACTTACCCGCATGAGCAATAAAATAACTATGCAGGATATGCCAAGACAGCTGTCGGCCGTCTTTGCATTTGGTATGTTCATCACAACCTGAAACAAAAGCAAATCAAGTGTAAGAACCACAAATACATGTACGAATGAAACTTAAATTATTTTTTAATGTAAATTCAATGTTAATTTTTTTTAAACAGGTCGTTTGAAAGAACTCAAAGTTCGGTAATTAACTAAAGATTTGAAAATAGTCAACCAAATTTGGTAATGTTCAGTGACTAAGCAATGACTTAGTTTGTTAAACAAGTGAATGTCGTAGCCGAAGTTTAACAAATAAATGAGACCCTTTAAAAATTATAAATCGATGCATTTTCTCTTGCGGTGGTAGCCTAGTGGGTAGAACATTGGACTCAGAAGCGGGAGACCCAGGTTCGATTCCCAGTGCGGGCATGTACCTATGACTTGGTTTTCTAAGTTATGTACATTTGTGAAGTTAAAGTAGCATTACCATTCGCTAACTGTGAAGGAAAACATTGTGAGGTAACCTGAGTGTCTGAGCTATTTATATACCTCAGTGCTTGAAATCGCCAATCCGCGGTGGGCACGCGTGGTGATTAAGCCCATACTCTCTCCCTGAGAGAAGGCCTGTGCCCTACAGTGGAACGTATATAGGCTGCTTTATGCTATTATGCATTTTCTCTTAAGGGAGAACTTGCACAAAATAGTTATTTAAGATACACGTGCGGAAAGTAAGGTTTAATACGAATAAGTGCCAAATTGAAAACACGAGCGCAGCGAGTTTCATTTTTCAACATTTTTCAATGCATTTTGCGAGGAAATACAACAAAAAATAAGTATAATAAAGTAATTTTATTTCACCAAAGCCTATTTACAACAAAATGGCGTGCTTTCTTTGCAGAGCGCGCGTTTCATACAGTTTTTTTTTTCTTGAGGCAAAGGTACAGTATACATACAGCCAATAATGCGAAATAGTTATTTAAGATACACGTGCGGAAAGTAAGGTTTTATACGAATAAGTGCCAAATTGAAAACACGAGCGCAGCGAGTGTTTTCATTGGCACGCATTCGGATAAAAACCTTTTACGCTCAAGTATCTTACAACATTTTTCAATGCATTTTGCGAGGAAATACAACAAAAAAATAAGTATAATAAAGTAATTTTATTTCACCAAAGCCTATTTATAACAAAATGGTGTGCTTTATTTGCAGAGCGCGCGTTTCATACAGTTTTTTTTCTTGAGGCAAAGGTACAGTATACATACAGCCAATAATTGTTTGTTTGCGGAAACAAAACACGTATTTTTAAATGAGATAATCAAGAATCTTATGTGTTATGGTGTTTATCATCATTCAATTATTGCTAGAGCGCGCCTACTTTTTTAGTGCGCCTACGTTATTTTTTTGGACAGCAAAAGTTCCTTACATCTTTGTAATTTTTTAAATTTTATGACTTGCACCATGCACCACAGTCAAAAACTTAAAAAAAATACTTTATTTCACGCGTGAAATAAAGGATTTCAGTACTGTTTTATTTCACGCGTGAAATAAAGGGTCGGTTTCCGCATAATTTTGTTACACAAAAAAGAAAACTTTACGAGCAACTGCATTGAAAAATGTTTTAATCTCATTGGAAAGGCACTGTTAAAATATAAAAAAACCGTGCTTGAGATATTTCCTTTGGAAAAATCATTCTAAACAAGGGGTAAAAAACGCGCAAAAAAATGGACTCTAACTATGACGTCTTATAATTTGTTTTTGTTTGTTTATTTATATTCAAGTTATCTCGTAAAATAAAGTTTTTATGCGTCTACGCCCTTAATAGAAAAAGTTTAGAATTCAATGAAAAAACTAAAATGTTACAAGTTTTTTGTTAGTATATAAACAATGCCACTCCAATCTAAGTTTTTTGCAAGTTGTGTATTATCAATAGGGAACTTGCGTGAAACTTAGATTGAAGTGGCATTGCTTTTATACCACAGGAGACAGAGAAACTCAAGAAATAAAACCATAAAGATAAGATAAGATAAGATAAGATAAGAATATTCTTTACTGTATACCGGAAAAAATGTTACAGAAACAGCAATGACAAAAGAAAAGATACAATTGGCGGCCTTATTGCTAATAGCAATTTCTTCCAGGCAACCCCATATCGGAGATATGCATAAAAATATTTTTTTCGGGGTTGTCCAAAAAAATGCGAAAAATCAAGTACTCTAATAATAAAAACCATATTAGATTTCCTTATTTCATTCCATTCTAAATATTTTCTGAAGAGGGTGTAGATGTATAAAAAGATTATTTTAAGAGATAACGTGAATATTGATAAACGCATACATTAGAAGGGGTTACATACAAGTTGTGATGTCACAGCTTGAGTCCGATTTGTATGGGGCGTTAGATACGGTAGGTAACTGATATTTGTGTACGAACCACTACGGAAACCTAACACCGCCCGCCACCGGCTGCGGAGCCGAAGAGGAGGTTAATGTGCTCGAAAATTAATACGAAACACGCACAGAAGAAAACACACACAAGGAAAACACGACTAATAACGAAAATAAGCTGCCCGGGGCACACCCGACGCAAAGGTCACAACTGTTTAGTAAAGACTTTTCGACACGCTAAGATTCTTCCTAGGATAGTCCCAAACAAGGATACCCTGTGCTATGGTAGACTGAGACCACCCCACTACGCTGGCGACGTTGTGTTATGATTTTTAAGAGTAGTATTATTTTTGAACTGATATTGTATCGTAAATATATTGAAATATACCTTCACCGCCATCACGTCATTTATAAAAAGTTTGTGGGTAGTTTCAAAAAAAGGCAGCATGATGGTGGGGAGGTACAAAAGGAGGGCAACCGTTGTGCCTCGGGCAGTCGGTGGTTAACCGTGCTAGCGTCAAGTGACAAATAGTGATAAAATAATAATTATAAAGAAAGTTGCAGTGTGATAAAAAGTAAACATAAGTGTTTAACCGATTTGGTAAGGAGTTTCATTTCAATTCAGAAGTGGGCGTGTGCTTGCGTGCCATGCCGAGCGGAAACGGTAAGTAATTTCGATTAATTTTAAAATACTTAGTTGCGTGGTGAAGGTACACACCAATACTAAAAATTACATTATTGAAGCGGCTCTCAGCCATCCCATGATTACTTTTGGTGCAATTGCTATGATGTATTCACCTTATGCAGTATAGTATTTGAATAGTAACGGTAAACGTTAATGTTGAGTCGCTTGGTGAACCGTTGTTGGTTAAAGTAATGATTATTTTATTTTAAGAAACTTAATGAGAAGTCATTCATTAGCATACGTTAAAAGTGTGTACATTCATCAGCTGAACTGCTGTAGAGTATGTGAACAGCCATGTAGGTGCGCTGTTTTGAGAGTGCGGCCATGTAGGTGAGCTGCTTTAGAGTAGGTGAACAGCCATGTAGGTGTGCTGTTTATGAGAGCGCGGCCATGTAGGTGTGCTGCTTTAGAGTAGGTGAACAGCCATGTAGGTGCGATGTTTTGAGAGTGCGGCCATGTAGGTGTGCTGCTTTAGAGTAAGTGAACAGCCATGTAGGTGCGCTGTTTTGAGAGTGCGGCCATGTAGGTGTGCTGCTTTAGAGTACGTGAACAGCCATGTAGGTGTGCTGTTTATGAGAGCGTGGCCATGTAGGTGTGCTACTTTAGAGTAGGTGAACAGCCATGCAGGTGTGCTGTTTATGAGAGTGCGGCCATGTACGTGTGCTGCTTTAGAGTGGGTGAATAGCCATGTAGGTGTGCTATTGGGTAGTTGAAAGTCGAAGTGCCAAGTCCAAGTTGCAAGTCCAAGTTGCAAGTCCAAGTTGCAAGTCCAAGTTGCAAGTCCAAGTTGCAAGTCCAAGTTGCAAGTCCAAGTTGCAAGTCCAAGTTGCAAGTCCAAGTTGCAAGTCCAAGTTGCAAGTCCAAGTTGCAAGTCCAAGTTGCAAGTCCAAGTTGCAAGTCCAAGTTGCAAGTCCAAGTTGCAAGTCCAAGTTGCAAGTCCAAGTTGCAAGTCCAAGTTGCAAGTCCAAGTTGCAAGTCCAAGTTGCAAGTCCTAAGTTGCAAGTCCTAAGTTGCAAGTCCTAAGTTGCAAGTCTTAAGTTGCAAGTCATAGCTCCAAGTCATAGCTCCAAGTCATAGCTCCAAGTCATAGCTATAAGTCATAGCTGCAAGTCATAGCTGCAAGGCAGTTACAAGTCATAGTTGCAAGGCAGTTGCAAGTCATAGTTGCAAGTCATAGTTGCAAGTCATAACTCCACTCCTAACTCTAAGACCTATTTCCAAGTTATATAATTTCAAATCAACAAGTCAAAGCTCTAAGTCAAAGTTCAGTCGAAGTTCATTCAAGTTCAATTGCGGTTCTGGGAAAGAACATAAAGTGCGTTTGACATTTCAGATGATAATGAGAGTTACACTCCGAAACGGCCGAAGCGGAGTCGCCGGAGGTCCGTTTCGTCTGACGAAACTGAGACCCCGAGGCGGCCGAAGCGGAGCCGCAAAAGATCGTTGTCGTCTGATGAAGCTGAAGAAAATACTTCCAAAAGAAGCCGAACGGGTATGACAGCTGAAGAACTGGTGAAGATATTGTCTACACTCCAGAATGTATCAAGTAAGAGTACTTCAACTAATAACGTTGTTCCCGAATTCGACCCTAATAACAAGGCCCAAGATGTCGAACGATGGCTGAGGAAGGTAAACGAGTGTGCCGAAATCTACGCTTGGGACGAGAAACAGACGATCCACTATGCACTCCAGAAGTTACGTCGGTTAGCGAAAGGCTGGTACGAATCTTTACCTTCGCTCAGTTATTCGAGGGATATATGGCAGAGTAAATTAAAGAAAGCTTTCCCGAATGATGTAAACTATGGTAAATTGATAGACGAAATGTTAAACCGAAAATCTCGCACTGACGAAACATTAAGAGATTATTTTTACGAGAAGTTATCGTTGTTAAGCAGGTGCGAGATTGTCGGTCGTAAAGCAGTCGATTGCATAATCTACGGTGTTAACGCCATCTATCTTCATGACAAGGAACGTCGTCGAATCCATGACCCTTCAAGACAAAATGTTCAGGCATCTGTCACCAGATGGCGCTGTAGAGATAGTGCTGCCACCTGTACTGGTTTTTAGTTTTTTTAGTATTGAACAGTAATGATTCATTCATTCGCATCTTGATTATTGTCGAGTAATAAACGATTTCGTGAAGAGAGAATAAAAAGCATTCATTTTGCCCCGAAGTCACTTCAATATTATAAGAGGACAGAAGAGGAGAAGGAAGGAGAGGAGACTGAAAACGACAATCACGAGAGCTTTACCATTGGACCTTCGTCGCCGCATTTGGAGCTTCACATCGCGAGAAGAAGACTTCAAGAACCACGGTCAGACCTTCTACTCCATCCTTATCCCATCCTCAAGCTCTTTAAACTAATACAGTGTTGTTTTTGTACAATTTCAGCGCATTTTGCGCCGCGTCAATCGAGCTTACTCTTGACGTGTCCGCCGCACTGCACCTACCTTCATCGTGCTTTCGTGAGTACTCTTTTGTTCTTATAAGCCCCCAAAATGAGTGACGATGAATTTAGGCAGGCCTCTGCAGCTGCCTCTGTTAGTGCCGTTCAATTGGATTTGCCAAAAAGTCCCCGAAAACGCCAGATTAGTGACCGCATGTCGGACCTCCGAAGACAAAGAGGTACACTGAAACAGCGCGTCACGTTATTTCAGAAATTTATTTATAAATTCTCTAATAATCCTTTAAATGACGTGGAAAGAGCGGAATTACAGCTGCGAATGCAGTCTGCAGAGACTTTGTTTTATAATTTTAACGTTCTTCAAACGGAAATCGAAAACAGTGTCGAAGAAAACGATATGTCTGTTCATCTAGAATATCGGGAACAATTTGAAGAACAATATTTTAGAGTAATGGCACTTGCTAAGTGTAGTTTAGTTGAAGAGAATAGCAAATCCGAATCCAGGTGTACCAATTCGCCTGTGCGAGCCTCGGTCAAGTTGCCAGAAATCAAGCTGCCCTCTTTTAGCGGTTCTTACGATCAGTGGTTAGAATTTAAAAACTCTTACGTCACCATGATACACGAACGGAATGACCTGGATGCTATACAGAAATTCCACTATTTGCGATCGTCACTTAGTGGTAGTGCCCTGCAGGTAATTAGTGCGTTAGAATTTACCGCAGCCAACTACGCTCACGCATGGGACTTGGTAGTACAAAGGTTTCACAACAATCGCTTATTGATCCACAATCATGTAAAGTCGCTGTTTACGATCCCATCGATTGCGCAAGACTCTCCCGCACAAATAAGAAAGTTAATAGATACCGTCAATCGTAATTTGCGTGCTCTAAACACTATTGGTGAACCAACCGATTCGTGGGACACCCTAATTATTTATTTAGTTGTCACCAGATTAGATTCTGCCACAGAGAGAGAGTGGGAGAATCATAAAGGTTCATTGACAGGGCGCGGTGATGAGTCATTGAAACTGGATGATTTGTTTTCTTTCCTGAAAAACAGAGCAGATATGTTGGAAATGGTTAGCTTCAGAAAGACTAATGCAGTTAAACAGCCGCAAGAAAGCAAATCATCCAACTCAGCGGCTAATAAACAACAACAACACGTTCATAGTTATGTTACAACGCGTAACAAATCGCAGCCCGATAGGCTAACACGTATCTGCGCAATGTGTGAGAAAAATCATGCACTGTATACGTGCATTCTTTTCTTAAATTTACCCATTCGAGAGAGGATTCAATTTGTAGAAAAGAAAAACCTGTGCCCTAATTGTCTACGATCAGGGCACTCGGTGTCGGATTGCTCTTTTGGCTCGTGTAGACAATGTCAGCAGAAACATAACGGGTTGCTTCACACCTCCGTCGGTGAAAATGTTTCTGTAGCCACGCGTGCGCATCATTCACAGCCGGCCAACAACGACTTGCCTACTGTTTCAGCTGCACTCCATAGTCAATCTGATTCTCATTTGCGAGAGATTAGGTGCGATAATAGCTTGCAAACCATGTCGAGAGGTTTGCAACCGGTTTTGTTGTCCACCGCGGTAATAGAGATAGCTGACGCTCACAACGAATATCACAGCGCGCGTGCGCTTCTTGATAGTGGTAGCCAGCATTCGTTCATTACGGAGAAATTATGTAGACGTTTAGAGATCCCTATGATACAGTCCACTGTCCGTGTCTCGGGTGTAGGGCAATCGGTCACTACCTCGAGTCAACTATGTGATATTTCTCTGCGATCAAAGACATGCGAATACAATACACAAGTGCAATGCCTAGTCTTGCCGTGTATAACATCTAGACTACCTTCGGTAGGTTTAGATTTTGATACTTTATGTATTCCCGAGAACATTACTCTGGCGGATCCCACATTTAATGTGCCTTCAGACATAGACGTCCTGATAGGTGCAGATTTATTTTGGGAACTGTTAGACGGAGAAAAAATTCGATTAAATTGCGGGCCTTACTTACACAACTCTAAGTTAGGGTGGGTAATTTCAGGCAGCATGCCAAGAAGTACAGTGAGCCATAAGAAGGTTCACTGTAACTTTACTAAAACGTGTGATGATGTAGATTTGCAAATGCAACGATTTTGGGAGCTTGAGGAGGTCCCAAAACCGAAACACGCGCTTTCAGTGGATGAGCAAAGGTGCGAAGAGATTTTTGCTGCCACTACAGAACGCGACGAATACGGTAGATTTCATGTAAGGATCCCTCTAAAAGAATCAGCTGATTCTCTTGGAGACTCGTACAGCGCGGCTGAAACGAGATTTAAGTCGCTAGAACGTAAATTTGAACGTTCGCCGCAGTACAAACAAATGTACTGTGATTTCATACAAGAATATATTGACCTAGGTCACATGACCCCAATTAAGGAGTACGAAAAACCGTGCTTCTTCCTCCCACATCACGGGGTTTTTCGCGAGAATAGCTCAACAACAAAATTAAGAGTTGTTTTCGACGCTAGTGCGACCACTTCGTCGAAAAAGTCACTGAATGATATTCAGTACACGGGCCCTATACTTCAGAATGATATATTCTCAATCCTTTTGCGATTTCGACAGTACAAGTATGTGGCGTGCGCAGACGTCGAGAAAATGTTCCGACAGATACTTGTACAGTCCGACCAAAGAAACTTGCAACTTATTCTTTGGCGAGATCGCCCTTGTGACTTGTTAGGAATTTACCGTCTTAACACTGTGACTTACGGTACTTCCTCAGCACCGTTCTTAAGTATGCGTTGCCTAAAAGAACTTGCAAAGTGCTGTGACGACCCTGAGGTCTCTAAAATCATCGATGAGGATTTTTATGTAGATGACCTCATCACCGGCTCCGACGACGAGCAGGCTTTGTTCAGCATTTGTGAACGAACCTCTCAAGTACTGCGCGCTGGTTGTTTTCCACTCCGAAAGTGGATGTTCAACCACGATGTCACGTCGAATATGTCGAAGGAATTATGCATAGGGGAACATCAACAAAACAAAACGCTTGGATTAGGATGGTGCAATAGTACAGACGAACTTTACTTCACAACAAGGTTTGAACATACGCCTAACTTGACAAAACGTGTAATGCTGTCCGTAATATCGCAGATTTACGACCCTTTAGGGCTTTTAGGGCCGGCGGTCATCATTGCAAAAATTGTATTACAAAAGTTATGGTTGGCTAAGTTAGATTGGGATGAAACCGTGCCGGATGACATCATTCGGACTTGGGATAGTTTCATCGATACACTTGATTGTTTACGTGATTTAAAAGTTCCACGATTCGTAAGGAGCGGGCACACTCAACATACGGAACTTCACATATTTTCCGATGCTTCTCAAGACGCTTACGGTGCGTGCGCTTACTTACGTACTTATGATGACGATTCAACAGTGACTGTGAAATTACTTTGTGCTAAGGGCAAAGTCTCCCCTTTGAAGGCCGTCAGTATTCCACGATTAGAACTCTGCGGCGCTTTAGTAGGTGCGAGACTGTTCCGCAAAATCGTGGAATCTCTCAGATTAAAGATAAATCGCGTTTGTTTCTGGACAGATTCTACGATAGTGATCGGTTGGTTACGTATGTCCCCACGCTTACTAAAACAATTCGTCCAAAATAGAGTAACAACAATTAACGAATTGACAGGTGATTCGACTTGGCGACACGTAAGCGGTAAAGAAAACCCGGCCGACCTATTGTCTAGGGGTCTTAATTTACTCGCGCTTAGCCAGTCCTGCTTGTGGTGGAATGGGCCGACATTTCTACAAGACAACAAGTTTACTTTGCCCCATAGTTATCCCAGTTGCGAGTCGAGTGAACTACCGGAACTAAAAACAGAGTCGCAGACAGTTGCGTTCGTTTGTTCAGAGAAAACGGACAGCAATCTGTTTGAGTTTAATAGACATTCCTCTTTAAATCGAATGAAAAGAATCGTAGCCTATGTGCTTAGATTCATAACAAATGCCCGGCCACATCGCCAAGCATCCCTAACCGGTTTGCTATCAGTAAACGAGTTGCGGGCTGCCGAGCGCACACTAATCACCAATGCACAAAAACAGATGTTTCCGCGTGAATATTATAATTTAGCAAACAACCTACCAATCTTAGACAAGAGAAATAGTAAGATTTCAGGCCTTAGTATCTTTCTAGACAAGAATGACGTAATTAGGGTCGGTGGTAGACTGTCGAACGCAAGTGAATTCAGTTATAATAAAAAACATCCAGTTTTACTGTGTAGTAAACACCGTTTCACAGAGTTATTGTTCCGAGATGAACACAGGAGATTATTGCATGCCGGTCCCCAGTTACTACTGTGTACTGTGCGTGAGTGTTGGTGGCCTCTGGCAGGCAGGAACCTTGCCAGACGGATTGTGAAACAGTGTGTAACGTGCGCACGGATGACAGGTAACACTTTGACCCCTCTTATGGGTAATTTACCCCCAGAACGGTTACATCCGGGTTACCCGTTTATGTATTGTGGCGTGGATTACGCAGGCCCTGTCTCTGTACTGAATCGTCAGGGCCGCGGAGGTAGATTGGTGAAAGGGTACATTTGCTTATTTGTCTGTTTCGTGACTCGCGCCGTACACTTGGAGTTGGTCAGCGGTCTCTCAACCAAAGACTACATTTTAGCACTGAAACGTTTTATTTCTCGCCGAGGGAAGCCGGTAGAAATACACTCCGATAACGGACGGAACTTTGTCGGAGCCGAACGAGAACTTTCTTCACTTTTTCTAAATAATTCTAAAGACATTTTAAATTTCGCAACTAACGAAAATATTAAATTTAAATTCATCGTCCCTTACAGTCCTCATAGCGGGGGGTTATGGGAATCTGGAGTTAAGTCGTGTAAACACCACCTCCGCAGAATCATGGGTAATGCTCGATTGACCTTTGAAGAATTTACCACTTTATTAACTTTAATTGAAGCAGTCCTCAACAGTCGTCCTATGTCACCATTATCCGCAGATCCTAACGACCTTTCTCCCCTCAGTCCTGCTCATTTCCTCATAGGGAGGCCTCTGACCGCTGCGCCCTGCGAAGACCTCTCGGAAGCTGCCCCACATCGCCTGCTCCGCTATGACAGGATCGAGCAGATGCGTCAGTACTTCTGGAGCCGCTGGTCAAAGGAGTACATCTCGGAAATGCAGACTCGTACGAAATGGAAGGCGAGATCAGCACAGGACCTACGTCAGGACATGCTTGTTTTGATCAAGGAAGACAACCAACCACCTTTAAGATGGCGACTCGGCAGGATTGTGAAGACTTATCCAGGGAAAGACGGCGTGTCCCGTACAGCAGACATAAGAACAGCCAACGGGACTATCCAGAGATCCTTTTCCAAGATCTGCCCCCTTCCGCAACAGCCTGATGGTGGAGACCTCATCCCCAGCGTCGTGTGCAGCTTGGCCAGCGCTTGAAGAAGTTGGAAATACAGTTTTCCAAGGCCGGCGGGATGTTAACGCCATCTATCTTCATGACAAGGAACGTCGTCGAATCCATGACCCTTCAAGACAAAATGTTCAGGCATCTGTCACCAGATGGCGCTGTAGAGATAGTGCTGCCACCTGTACTGGTTTTTAGTTTTTTTAGTATTGAACAGTAATGATTCATTCATTCGCATCTTGATTATTGTCGAGTAATAAACGATTTCGTGAAGAGAGAATAAAAAGCATTCATTTTGCCCCGAAGTCACTTCAATATTATAAGAGGACAGAAGAGGAGAAGGAAGGAGAGGAGACTGAAAACGACAATCACGAGAGCTTTACCATACGGGATTTCAGACTCATCAGAAATGGCGCACAGGCTCTTAAATGTGAGGAACCGGAGGATCTGTTGAATTATTTAGCATCTCAACAGCCTTCCTTATCTAAAGACCTCTCCCGAGGACAGAATTCAGCAAACTTTTCAAGAAAACGAGATTTTCGAGGTTATACTCCCAATAGGAATGTCAGTAGGGGATTAGATGGCGTCTGCTTTAATTGCAATGAACGCGGGCATATTTATCAGAATTGTAGCAAGCCGATTGTGAAATGCGGAACTAATGCCACTGGATGACCAAGATATTGGAGTAGGTGAGGGGGGGCTAATGAGGAAACAAGGGAGAGACTTCGTCAACTTCTCCAAAAGTACAGAACTTGTTTCGCTACGAATCTTGGTGAGTTAGGATGTGCTAAGGACGCTGTAATGAATATTGAGGTGCATGATAAAACGCCGGTAGTATGTAGGCCATACCGGTTATCGTATCATGAACGTCAGAAAGTGAGGGATATCGTTGACGAGTTAGTAGAGAACGATATAGTACAGGAATCGAATTCTAGTTATGCCAGCCCAATATTGCTGGTAAAGAAGAAGAGCGGAGAGTCTCGACTATGCGTTGATTACAGGGCTCTTAACAATAAGACGACTAAAGATAAATATCCCTTACCTCTCATTGAAGACCAGCTGTCGAACCTGAGTGGGAATAAATATTTTATTACGCTGGACTTAGCTTCCGGCTATTATCAAATACCGATGGGAGAAGGCAGTCGACACCTAACAGCGTTTGTCACCCCGGACGGCCATTACGAGTTTAAACGTATGCTGTTCGGGTTGGCAAACGCGCCAGCCGTATTTAAAAAAAAAATGATGAATAGTTTGTTAGGCGCGCGGAGGTTTAAGAGTGCGCTAGCGTACATGGACGACCTCCTTATCCCATCGGCAACGATTAACGAAGGTTTTGACAGATTAGAGGATGTACTAAAACTTATCCAGGAGGCTGGGCTCACGCTTAAGCTATCGAAATGTAGTTTTTTCAATATGAGTATAGAGTACTTAGTGTACGAAATCTCTTCTGAAGGCATAAAGTCAAGCCAGCGGAAAATATCCGCGGTACAAGAATTTCCCGTGCCTCGCAATGTCCATGAAGTTCGACAGTTTTTGGGCCTGGCGAGTTATTTTCGACGCTTCGTGAAGGGGTTTGGAGAGATTGCTAGGCCTCTAACTATGTTGCTTAAAAAGGACGTACAGTGGCAGTGGCGTAACGAAGAAGAAAGGTGTTTTACTACCCTGAAAGAATGTCTGATTAGACGTCCTCTTTTAGCACTGTATAATCCAGAGCTGGAAACGGAAGTGCATACCGATGCTAGCTCACTAGGTTTGGGTGGCATCCTTATACAGTGGCAAGCGAGTCCCAGGGTATTAAAGCCTGTGGCATACTTCAGTCGACAGACCACACCAGATGAACGGCACTACCATTCTTACGAATTGGAGACTTTAGCGGTGGTCTGCTCGCTGAAGAAGTTCCGACCTTACCTCTTGGGGATTGATTTCACTGTATATACAGACTGTAATGCACTCCGGACTACTCTTAAGAAACGTGACTTGATCCCGCGAATCGCCCGTTGGTGGCTGACGATAAGCGAATATAACTTCAAAATCGAATACCGTCCGGGATCGCGCATGAATCACGTAGACGCTCTAAGTCGCAACCCTCAAGTAGACAGGCCAATGCCGTCAGTTAGCGTGTTGAATATAAATACTGACAACTGGATCCTTACATTACAAATGGCCGACTCTAATTTAGAACGAATATTTCGTATTTTAAAACCGGGCCAAGATCCAGAAGCCACCGACATTAAAAATAACTACGTGATTAAGAATCACACCTTACACAGGAAGGTAGAGGGCGGTCTGCGGTTAGTGGTTCCTAAGGATGCGAGGTGGCAAATTTGTAAAGCCAACCACGATGACGTGGGCCACTTCGGGTTTGCTAAAACCTTAGAACGCGTTCAAAGCCGTTACTGGTTCCCTAAGCTAAGACGTTTCATTAAGAAATATGTGGCCTCTTGTATTCCTTGTGCGTATAATAAAGAATGCAATAATAAGTAATGCAGCTCGAATCGGCACAGGCTTTTTGCACCCAATAGAAAAAGTGGAACAACCGTTCCATACCTTACACTTGGATCATTTAGGGCCATTTGTAAAAAGTAAGGCCGGGAATAGTTACATTCTAACAATAGTAGATGCCTTTACAAAATATGTGTTTGCAAGGCCAGTGAAAGATACGAAGACAAAGAACGTAGTTAAAGTCCTGGATAGTCTATTCTATGATTTTATAATACCACGTAGGATTATAACGGACCGTGGGACTGCATTTACCTCAGGCCCGTTTAAAGATTTCTGCCATAGTATAGGTATCAAACATGTCCTCAACGCTGTTGCTTGTCCTAGGGCGAATGGACAGGTGGAGAGATACAATCAAACTATTCTTACCGCCTTATCCACGCAAAATTCAGAAAATAATGAACGAGATTGGGACAAGCAACTGGGTCGAGTGCAATGGGGTATTAATAATACCCTAAACACAACAACCAAGAAAAGTCCGGCTGGATTACTTTTTGGAGTCGAATTGAACTGTCCCATAGATAATAAATTGCTAACTGATCATGGACAAGCGTCAAACAGCCTTGAAAGGCCAGCTGTTGCGACTAATCAGACTGAAAGCGAAACATCACTCCCTCACACATTGTCCAGCGCGGTTTCTATAGGGGATGTTACGAACATTTCACCGTCGAGCGTTCATGTTTCAGATGATGTGGACGCATCCGCATCACCAAATAAGGGAATTCACAGAGGGCTTGATGAGACTAGGAAAGAGGCTTCAGATAACATCAAACGTAGTGAAGTAAAACAAAAAGAGTTGTACGATTCAAAAAGAGCCCCAGCCGTTTCATATTCAGTTGGCAATTTAGTTAAACTTAAAAAGAGTAATTTTTATAATGATGACAAAAGCAAGAAACTCTTACCTAAGTTCATCGGTCCATACAAAAAAATGTGTTGTTTAAGAAATTATCGTTATAAAGTACGAGACAGTTGTGGCATCTGACAGGTTGCGGCCTTGGATAAATGTCCAGGCATTACAACTACACAGATCGTTTGGTTCCGAGTCAACTGATTCTGACTGCGATGACAGTACAGGTACAGAGTAAGCATTAGGATTGTATATTTAACTGATTGCTGTTTTTTTTTAATTAATGTATTTAGGCATTCAGAGTAAGATAACTATTAACTATTCTTATGTGTATTGTGTCTCAATTACTTAATACCGAAGTATGATTATGTAAAACAGGTCATTGTGTTATAAGCTGCCGAGTGTTATGATTTTTGCGTACTCCGGAGATAGCACGCAGTCGGATGGTCGAGTGTTATGATTTTTAAGAGTAGTATTATTTTTGAACTGATATTGTATCGTAAATATATTGAAATATACCTTCACCGCCATCACGTCATTTATAAAAAGTTTGTGGGTAGTTTCAAAAAAAGGCAGCATGATGGTGGGGAGGTACAAAAGGAGGGCAACCGTTGTGCCTCGGGCAGTCGGTGGTTAACCGTGCTAGCGTCAAGTGACAAATAGTGATAAAATAATAATTATAAAGAAAGTTGCAGTGTGATAAAAAGTAAACATAAGTGTTTAACCGATTTGGTAAGGAGTTTCATTTCAGTTGTATCTCGCTGCACCGCAAGGAACATTATTTTATTGGTGCCACTAGTTAACACTTTAGAAAGTCACTTAAAATAAGAGTTTCCTAAGAGAAAGGGAGTACATTAGGGCTTTGATTGGTTAGAACGGGCATGAGTTTACTGGTAAGATCGATTAACATTTCATGGCAATCTTTTTGTGTAATAGTTCTCGCGAAACAGGTCCGCCTAATGCGAAGAAGACCAGTAAGCAACTAAACTTTGTACCGTAATTCTAGTCAGTAAATTGACAATTAGAACTGTCATGTTAGTGTAAAGGGATGCCAGCTAAAATAGGGATGTCCATTAGTCGATCGATTTAACGACATAATCAATTATTTTTCGTACTATTGTTGTTAGTGGGCTTAAATTACAGAGTGGAAAATTTATTTTATTAAGATGAAGTAACCTAAATCATTTAAAATATATATTGTCATGTTTGTCGTAAAATTTTATTTTCTTAATTTATTCTGAAATACAAATTATAAGCCTGTTAATGAAATAGAAAAAATATAAACATAAGGATCAGGTTGTGTATATTTGGAAGGTTTAAGGTATAGCAAAACAACTATTAAGTATATCAAAATGAAATTGAATGGAAAAAAATATTCGTCGTAAGTTTATTTTCTTTATTCTGAATAAGATGAGATTGAAGTATTATCGTCTGTATCGTTTACATTAATTATAAATGTATCTACTCCGTCATCTATCAATTTGTCTAATCTCCTCATTTCATTATCAACTTTTTTCGTGTGCAAGATACAGTCTACCCAGCGTTGAAGTGTCACCAAATTTAAGCCATGTATTTTACATTTTAAGTAAAACAACCGGGCAAGTGCGAATTGGACTCGCGTAAAAGTATCTAACATTAGTTCATAGTGATCCTGCTAGATAACTATGAAAAAAAACTAAGTCGATATTTTATGTCGATTGTGTACACCCCTATTATTTTTCTATTAAATACTGGTCACATCGCAAATGTCATTTTACTGACTAAGTTTATGGAACAGAGTTTACGAGTATTTAGTGGCAATCTTTTTTCAAACCTACCTACCCACATTAAGTTAAGTCTATTCAAGTCACTAGGACTTAAGCTTTTTTGTAAAGAAATGATTTGATTTGATTTTGAAGTATACTGCTAGTATCCAGGGCGTGCCTTTCAGTCTCTGTAGTCGACAGTTGGATAGTAAACAAGGTTTCAGTCCTAATCAAGCGGAGGGCTTTGTTCGAACACGGCCTCAGACGAACGACAAGAGGTAAATGAACGTGAAAACAGATCGAAACAAAGGGATTGTTAAAAGATACAGCTGCTATTTCCCGAAGTACACTTGGCGTCACAGAAATCGTACGTTTCGAAGAACTAATTGATGTCACCTGGTAAGTTTAAGCTTATAGTTTTTATCCCTTAGGCTAAGAAACATGTGTGTAATTTTCTTTTTAGTATACCGTACATAAACCTGAGTGTGTGAGCTATTCATATACATCAGCGCTTGAAATCGCCGATCCGCGGTGGGCACGCGTGGTGACTAAGCCCATACTCTCTCCCTGAGAGAAAGCCTGTGCCCTACAGTGGGACGTTTATAGGCTGCTTATGTAATTCAACCCTACCCCACACTACATATTGCTGGTGATAAAAAAGTTTCGTCCCTAATTTTGGTCCCTAAAAACATTTTATCCTACCGTTTTGTCGGCGTGATATGTATATCTATGCGAAATTTCAGCTTTGTAGTACTTATTATCTCTGTACATGATTACTTTTTCTTTCTATGTAGGTATATTATATTCATTATATCCTCCTCTTACATATAGGTATTGTAACTTATATATGTAGTAGTTTATAACAATTATTTAAGTAAGATTTATGTAAGTTTATTATTAAGTTTAAGTATGTACTATTCGTATTTGCACCAACTACCCGTCTCTCTTTCTCCTCCGGAAACTTTTCCATCACAAGGTTGTCTGGAAGAAATTTCTGTTAGCAATAAGGCCGCCCACTGTACTTTTTCATTGTAACTTTCATATTTTATGTCTCGCTTCTTGTGTGCAATAAAGAATATTCTTATCTTATCTTAAGCCGCGGACAGACAAACGGGCGGATGTGGCGAAACTATACGGGTTTCTTGTTGACTAGGGAACCCTTAAACACTAGGGAAGGAGTCAGAAGACCTCGAAGTCGCCACTCAAGACCGCAGAAATTGTAGATCTTTTATAAACACCCTATGTCCCTGAACTATGTCCCACCACAGGATATAAGTAAGAAGCCTCTTTGCATTTTTTTTATATAGCCCCCGATGTTATCCATCCTTTCAGACAAAGCATTTCGGTCATTTACCACTGAACTTATCGAAATCATTCCGCCATCGTTTTTCAATAGACAATTATTTTACGTCACCTTTCGAATAGTGTCCATGAAGCCACCGGACTCGAACTTCAAGCCCAGCAGCCCCTTGAGCTGCGACACCGCGATGATGACCGACGTTGCCGACGTGAACCCGACCGTAACGGGCACCGATATGAAGTCTATGAGGACGCCTGAGGGGAGAGGAAATAAACAAAAATGACATAAACTCACGCCTGTATCTATGTTTTATTGTTGTTCTACTGAAGCCTTCTCATTCCTACAAACATAAAAAAAAATATTTTAAATTAAAAAAGGAAGTGTAACTGTGTGCAATCGGATTTTTTTAATGTAGAGTATATACGTGCCACTGCAGGGCACATAACTTCTATCAGAGAAAGAGGACGGGCTTAATAACCACGCGTGCCCACCGCGGAATGGCAATTTCAAGCGCTGAGGTATGCGAACACCTCAGACTCTCAGGTTTCTTCACGATGTTTTCCTTCACAGTTAGCGAGTGGTATTGCTACTATAACTTCCCTATTATTGTACATAACCACAGAGAAAACATAACTTAGAAAACAAAGTCATTGGTACATGCTCTGAATCGAACCCGCGACCTCCTGAATGAGAAGCCGGCGTCACAGAATCGCTACAAAACAGCTTAAATATAGCATTGGTAAAAATAACATATTTGTGCTTCAAATAGGTTTAAAAATTACACTGTATCTCAAGCGTCTTAATGGCTCCAATTGACAATAAAAAACGTAAATGTATTAATAAATAATTACTAGGTTACAAAAGATTAACTGTTATAAAATAGAAATTCTCTGTGTCTTCAACTTAGTACAGTACAGGTAAATAAAAAAAAATTGACAAGATATTTTAAGGACCCCTGATATTGTTTTCGACATTGATGATTGATCTGTATATCCGAAGTGTGTGTGTTATGGATTTTCAATTAATGAACGTGAATCTTCTACTTCACAATCATTATTTTCTGTACGCAATAAAGAATATCATCAGAATACGCCCTCATCATAGACATTTATCCTATTAATATTATAAAAGTTTGTTGAATCTTCCAGGGTGTCAGCCATAATCACTATGTCATCAAAAATGGTAACATGACATACTTCGGGACAACTTACGACAGCTACTAAACATCAAAATTTTGGGATTTTTTTGGTTTCTCTCCCACAACTTCGATACGTTGCAACTTAGCGTGAAATTACCTTTTAACAAATTAGAGAGCATAAAATTCTGCGTTTAATGAATATGAACACTTAATAATTCGGTCAAGAAATATGGTATAAAACTGCGGCCAAAAGACTAAGTTTTTCATTAACTTTGGAACTAACTGGAATATAGTAGTTTTAAAGTGTCTCCAGCTTCGAAATGATTACTCTTAGAGAAAAACTTATTAAATGTAAGCTGAAGAAAATCTAATTCTGCGTATATTGTGCACCACATGTTGAATTCAGTCAAATACAATCCTCGCATTTGGCAATCACTCAATTTCGTACTATTGACGTTTAAATTAACCTATAATTTACAGCACCTCAATGGTACAAAAATAAGATTTGAGAGTTATAATTACTATTAATGTCTACTCATAATCATTAAAAGTGTGAATCAGGGAGAAAAAAACAAGCAAACACAAGTTACTGAACTCAGTTAGTTTAGTATAAAGACAACAAATATAATATAATTAGCTAAGAAATTAATTTCTTTATGAGGTTAACAGGCTATTGGCTTCATCTACTTTGAAAAAAAAATATTTAAGCAATGGTAGTAAATCTAATCCAAAGAGTAAAATGGGGAATAATTTAAGCGGGCACACGCTGCACTTGGAACTATTGCTCATACATTCGCAGTGCGGCTACCTATACCTATGTATAATGCATGTATTTATCGGTGTTTAGTTAATTTTTTGTCAAATTGGTAGATTGCTGCAATTACTCCAGTAAGTTGAGGACATATCGGCGTTATGTGTTGATCACACGGTTGCTCCCATTTTTATATCGCTGTCATTTCTTTGTTAAAATGCTTTGCTCCAAGATTCCTCACTAGTATGCCAACATCCAAAAACAAATACTTTATTACTAGGTGCAGCGAAAAATAATTAGAGTTAAATAACTTCTTAAGATAAAAAAATTCTGCTCAGTCACTTAACCATCATTGGCAAATAATTCAACTTATTACGATAATTTTATGTTCCAAATTAGTGTAATCTACATTTTATTCAAATATATTTCTTAATTTGCAGACAACGAAAATGTAAACTTTTGTAAGGTTCGTAGGGTAACTTTGTTGGCAAATTGACAACGAAAGTTGTCTAAGCTTTACTAAGCTTGCCAAAAAAAGGCAAGGGCTGTGTTATTTTAGTATAATATAGAGGTTTAGTATACGAAATAAACTTAAAAGCATGGTATATTAACTTTGCCGTGCTGCCGCCCGCGCCCATTTTTGACAACTGTCTTCTTTCTACAATTTGCTTGACCGACTTATTAAGTTTCGGTACTCATAAGACGCAATATTTCATGCTCTATAATTTATTTTAATAATAGGGGTTAAAGTATGAAATTGCCGTTTTATTGCAATAGGTTCTTTGAATTGATATAGAATCTTCATGGTTTGAGGTTTTCGAATGAAACTTTTTTCAAATGGTTTCTATGATGTTCTTTTTTAAAAAATGTGAAACATTTGAATATCGACTTTCAATTATTTTTGTTATTCAATTTAGACAAGAAAGATGGATACTGCGAAAATTCGAGTGATTTTTGAATGACTGAATGAAAATAAAAAAAATACGAAAAATGGGTGCCTCATAATCACTCGAATTTTCGCAGTATCCATCTTTCTTGTCTAAATTGAATAACAAAAACAATTGAAAGTCGATATTCAAATGTTTCACATTTTTTAAAAAAGAACATCATAGAAACCATTTGAAAAAAGTTTCATTCGAAAACCTCAAACCATGAAGATTCTATGTCAATTCAAAGAACCTATTGCAATAAAACGGCAATTTCATACTTTAACCCCTAATATTACCAAGTAACCTAACATTACGATGCACCGTACGTAAGTCATGAGTGAGAAATCAAGAAAATTAAAAAAATATCTCATTATTCACAAAATTTTCTTCTACTTTATTCACAGTTTTAGATAATTATTTTATAATACTAATTTCAACATAGGTCTAATTAAAATCTTACCGTTGAGGAATTGGAAATTATGAGTAAATTCAAACGTCGATTGCAGGAAACGCCGACGCAGATTGAGAGTTTGCCAGTTGTCAAGAGTGTACTTGATTCGAATTTGATTCTACACAACTTACATGTATAAAAATGTATCTACGAGAGCCGATTTCCAAGCTCGAGATGTTTAAAAACCACTATAATCCAGTTATTTACTATGTTGAGGCACAACCTCGTTTTTTGGCCATGGTTTTTTACTATATTGCTAGACCGAACTTTTAAGTTGTGGTACTCATTAGATGCAAAATTTTATGTTCTCTAATTTGTTAGCAAGTGAAGTTTCGCTAGAACGCACCGTATACAAGTTATGAGGGAGAAACCGAAAAAAGTCGCAAATATTCTAGGTTTATTACTGTCAAAAGTTGTTCCGAGATCCGATTGACAAATCACTGTTGTTAGAAAAACTATTTCAATATATCATAAAATAGTACTTTATTAGTAGTTTAATTATAGCAACATTTAAAACTGTCATTCCATTTTTTTGTGTCTGGCAATTTTCTTGCCCATTTGCATTCGTGCCGGTCGGTTGTACATTTTTCACTTTTATTATAAAGACAGTCCACGCTTTTAAAATATACCAGCATTTTATGTCCTACAACTGTATTATGCTGAGCATTTCATTTCACTTAAAATTTGTTTGAGTCGGTGACAAGCTGAGCCAATAGGAAAAAGCACGGTTAGCTAGAATAATATAATAGGTACTAAATTTAATACAACCCCGAAATGAGACCAGGGACGAAATTTAGGAAATAGAATTTCATATTCAAATCCAACGCGAACGATGTCGAGGGAACAGCTAGTATAAACTACAGTTTGCTTATTTTAATTTTTATCGCTGTTTTGGTTGACTAAACAAATAAAATGTGTATTTACATAATAAATAAATAGACACCCCACGACATCAAACTTCAATTGCATATTAGAGAGACGAAATAAAAACAAAAAGATCACTCACCCAAATGCAGCAGCCCCATCAGCAACTGCACCACACCAGTCAGGAAACAAAGTAGCACGGCGTAGTCTGTATTCCGACCCTGGATCTGCTGATACGTCATCAGTGCCAGCAACGCTGTGGGGCCGAGGGTTATGTCCTTGCACGATCCGAAGACGGTGTAGATGAAGCACCCCATGAAGGAAGAGTACAGGCCATACTGCAGACAAGGAAGGAAGTAATGAAGAGGACCCAATTTTTGTTGCAATTGTTTTTGTTGCAATTTTATGCATTATTTATAACGCCCTAGTAACGCTCATTATTTATATCTTATAAGACGCGCTAGTATAGTAGAGCTACTGCAAAGCAGAAAAACCGTAAAAATCAAAAAGTTAAAATTTTAAAAATTGATCCAATCTTCATTATGTGAACAAAAGTTGTTCTAAATGACATACTATAATTGACTTGTTTTAGGTGTAGCGCATTTCTGGGGTAACCCTGCATAGCAACACACCGACCCCAAAACTTCATTTATTTGCAGCTAACACACACTGACTCTTACGGCGCAAGTATAGGTGCGATTACCGTACAAAAGGCGTATCTCCGAGTGTAGCTGTCCGTACCAACTTGAGAACCATTTAAATTATACAAAGGTATCATGAATTAGCCATCAAGGCAATCCCATTCTGACGTCTCGTCCGCCTAACTGGGCCAGTCATTTCACAGTAACTTTAGCAGGTAATGAATATGCATAGATATAGCTTATCTCCACGAATTCCCTTCGGCACAAAATATCCACCGAAGAAGTGTAACTAAGTTCTAAGTACGAAAATGTTATTCATTTGACAGTACGCGAGAAGATAACTCGTTTGGGTCGTGCACTGTAGTAGATCAAATGTAGGTACTGTAACGATTCCTCTCTTTATAGTAGCTTGCCGGCATAGCCGTCTAGTTAGATTTTGAATATTTTGAAGGGAATCGTTACGTTTTGTTTTATTAGGTGTTAGTCGAACCCTGGCTAGGCTAGGCGATGCTAGACGAAAAGTTATAAATAAAATTAATTAATATTTACGAATATCTTCCCATTACCAAAATACATGATTACAGTACTCTGCATTATAAAATATTGTAGGGAAATGGTCAATACAAAAAGATAAAGTGCATTTTTCTCGGTCGCAAACTGACTTGTTCAGTGGATTTAATGATACTTTAGAGTCCAAGACTTTGTATGATAAAATAATAAACTAAAATTAGATTAAATTAGCGCCGGTCACAAGACTAAAAGAAACCGGCCAAGCGCGAGTCAGACTCACGCACGAAGTGTTCCGTACCATTATCTCTACAACATTAGACAAAGATCGAATTTGAGAACAGCGCCATCTATACAAACCAAGAACGTTTAACATTGACATTTAACGACATGACATCGGTGCTGTGAAGGTTACATAGATGGCCGCTAGATGGCGAGCGCTGTCTTTAAACAACGTTTGTTGTTTTTAGTATTTGTTGTTATATATAATACATCATCTGTGAAAATTTCAACTGCCTAGCTATCACGGTACATGAGATACAGCCTGGTGACAGACAGACAGACAGACAGACGGGCAGACAGACAGACGGACAGTGAAGTCTTAGTACTCTGTCATTGTACTGTGTTTTAAGTGAATAAATTATTTCAATTCAATATTAGGGTCCCGTTTGGCACCCTTCGGGTACGGAACCCTGAAAACAATAAGGTGTAGGAGTGAGTGATGAGTTACATTTAGAAGAGGGAATCAGTAACCAGAACAGCCCCTGTATTACGCGCACCAAAACCTGAACGATTCCAATAGCCTAACTGTGAAGTTCCATACAAATTGCTATCGCAAACATCAGAATTCCGACAGGAATTGGTGCGCAAAATTAGGCCCCTGAACTCGAAACATAGAGCGAGTCCAACCCCATTATAAAATAGGGAATAAACAAATACTTTAGGTGGCTCTATTTTGTAAAGTTCCTCGCGCTGAATTTCGAGTTAAACTTCAGCACCGAATATTCGCCTTCGGTTTCAGCCACGCCGTTGTTAATAGTTATGATTTTCGAACTGGAGAGATACTCGACGTTGGTTCGAGTGTAGGTCGAGTGTTTGCCTTGACGGAACTTGCGGAATGCTAATACAGCTTGAACTAATTGCCCGTGCCCAAGATTGTTAAAATAAACGTTAAATTGAACTTGTTCGCCTGCCACAGTGTTATAGAGAAGCCCACAAATTCAAGTTAGGTCCAGTAGGGAGAGAAGGGTGTATACGACCCTCTCTGCCGCACAGTGTTGATAATGATGGTGGACACACCCTTCGTCTGGAAATACTGAAGAGTTCCTTGGTAATATTTATTATTAGGACATATAACAGAAATAAGACACAAGGAAAAGAAAGAACCAGAGAAAAAAGTGGCGTGGCGAACACAGGCTGATTGATCGATTTATTTTTAATAAAAGTGACTCTATAGGTTGTCTGTAGGATATCGCTTTTAGCGATAGGACCGCCGATTGTATATGATTAAGAACTAGATACTAAATATCTATGTAAATTACTGGTGTGCAATATAGAGCTATCTATCTATATCTAGTTTTCCACTTACGATGATACAGGTTACATGCACTATCCGACTGAATTTGAACGATATTTGCCGCGTGAACTGTATATTGTTTGGGAGTGTATCGTAATACGGAACCCACGTATGTAGAAACTTCGAGGGTATTTGTATTGATGTTAATACGTCGGTATCAAGAATGAACCTCTAATGTACGATATGGCCTTGCGATATGGCTTAACACCTGTATATGCAATTAATAACTAAGCGGAGCGAAAGCGATACAGCGTTATTGGTTGCAAATAAATTACACTTACAAGACTGCAGTTCAATTGGACACGCCAACTAGTATCTATTCGAAATAAATGTTTACGTAATAATACGTTTTATTAATGTTCTGAAACTAATCTCTACAAACGTACTATTGAATAGTTTATTATTGCGAATAGGCATCTCTCTTCCAATAACAGTCTGCATTTTAGTGAAACAAAATCTTGAAACTGGCAGTATTGGTCGAAGTAAATATCTGTAATCCATAAATTTTGGGTGGCTCGAAAGTCATAGCAAATTGAAAGTGCTAAGTAATAGCTATCGAATACATTAGTTTTTTAAAAAAAGGAGCTTTCCAAAAATATCTCGACACAAACCTGAATCTGTGAGAACCATTAGTAGCCAGCCAGAGCGGTGCTAATAGGCAGATGTGGTGAATAATCCTAAACTGTCTCACAAAAAACCGGCCAAGTGTGTGTCTGGTCCCGCCCAATATAGGGTTCCGTATAAGGAGTTTATTACCTGCTTTACAGAAGTAACAACTTCATCAAAGTAATTTTCAATAGAGTTTGTAGGAAGTTATCCTTTTATACGTTGGTCGTTTGTTTATTACACGTTGACTTGTAAAGCCTACTTAGCTGTGATAGTTTTCATTTATATGCGCTACTGCCCTAAACTTTTTCACGTTTCTACAATCAATCGTTCTAACAAAAAGTTGCGTTTTAAAGCTTAATCATTCGCAAACGAATGCCTAAATAGATAAATGGTCCATGTGCCCTGCAGTGGTCAGTATGCGCAGGCTGTTTCTGCTTGTTCCTTACCTGGGGATCAAAACCAGCTAAACCATCACGGCCTGAGCTTTGAAATTTACAAACAAAAGGATTATTGCTTACCTGGACTTCCAGGGCATTTACAAATGACTTTATTTACTAAGTTACGTACATTTGTGAATTGCACAAGCTAAACCACACGCTAACTGTGAAGGAAAACAACGTGAGGAATTCGGAGTATCTGAGCTGCTCACATACATCAGCGCTTGTTAAATAAAATGACCCAACTACTAAGCTAAGTGCAGACATTTCAGGTGCAACTAATTAACGAACCTGGGGTTCCAAGCCAGCTAGCGTCGCATACGCCAAGGCCTGAGGAATGACTGTGAGCCCCACAGTCACACCAGCTATGAGATCCGCCAACGCCTTCTCCGTGTTATACTCAGGCAGCCATCTTGTGATCGGCACCCGTTTTCGGAGGAACCGTCGGTACCAGTGTTGCGTCTTGAGTCTGTGTTTGGACGGCGATGACATTGTGCTGGACCGCCTGTGAGCAAGGGAGAGGAGAGATGAGTCAGCTGTCTGACTTCTGTCTGCTGGTCAGAGGAATGCAGTTGCTAGGCTGACTGCGGACCTTCTGGAGGTGTTATTCATCAAGTTAGGTGGTAATTGGAAAGCTTCCGAGTGCTCCTATACTGCACAGAATATACACAGTAAGTACCTAACTGTGATAACATGCCTACCGTTTTGTGCCCAACTATAAATTAACTGTATAGGCAACTTTGAATGGTCAACTATATATGTACAGTCGACAGCACGTCAACCCCTACATTTTAGTTGCAAAGTCGCCCGTAACGCAAAGGAGTAGAGTGCATGGATGTGTACCATGATGTGCTGTCGACTGTACGAGAAAAATACAAGGGCACTGACTGCTCATTAGGCCCCTCGCCCACGGCGACTTTTTGTAGTGATGCTGTCGCGCGTTTCTTAAACGCGCAACAGCATTGCTACAAA
Source organism: Yponomeuta evonymella (assembly GCA_963969515.1). Taxonomy (NCBI): domain Eukaryota; kingdom Metazoa; phylum Arthropoda; class Insecta; order Lepidoptera; family Yponomeutidae; genus Yponomeuta; species Yponomeuta evonymella. Next base: position 8,319,929 of record OZ018354.1, read on the forward strand.
CGCGCTTTAGTTGCATTTGCAACGCGCTGCAGAGGCGATGCCAACGCGCTACTAACGCGCTTCAGCATCGCGACTGCATCGATGCAAACGCGCGAGCGTATCGGAAGGGTGGCGCATGAGTAGTGCAACACAGAGAGATCGAGAGTGCTGTTGTCCATCGGTCCAACGGAGTCCATCTTGCAACTAGAGCGATCGCAGGCATTTTGGTTCCGTTACTGAATCGCATTTGCATCGCGGCAGAAGCGCTACGGTATCGTGTTTGCATCGCGACTGAATCGTGTTTACGGTGGGCGAGGGCACACAACTAGCGCCCGCATCGCGACTGTATCGATGCGAACGCGCGACAGCATCGCTACTGCATCGCTACAAAAAGTCGCCGTGGGCGAGGGCCCTTACTGGTATAAGACGTGAACTGCTGAAAATTGCTTAGTGCACATAGCGGTTGATTGCTTCTATACATTTGAATCATTCAATGTAATGTTAACGAAAGCTATCGAAACGACCGTATCGGAATCTCATGCAGATAGTCTCGCTGTGGTATTGCGTATCTACAACCGCGGACGACTGCCAGGCCAATCTAAATACTTCGCACAATAAAGCCATTTATGCGATTGAATTCAATTTCGATTCACTGACCGCACGAGCTGACCGCACCAGTTAACGACACGCCGGCGACAGCGCCACTTGAACCGAAAAGAAAATAACTATCGGCGACTCTGATTGAGACTAACACAAAAGTAGACGACAGTACAATATCAAAGTTATAACTTCCAGAAAACATGACTCAACAATAAATTACGCGACAACAGTCCAGCAACATTTCCGACGTTTCTTTATTTCCGCTTTAGTTTGGAAAGAGAACTCTTATTTTTCCAACGAAATGAGCGGGCGGGTTTTGAAATAACTTCTCCTAGTTAATTTTCCCGGATATGAACAGCTATCTGCTCAAAGTTTCAAAACAAAGAAACGTGTTCCTTGTGGTAATGTCGACGAATGCGATTGTGATGCCGGGGTCAGTTAGGAAAATACGACATTTGTGTGCTGGCGGGCCGTAGCCAGCCGTTAGGAGCCGTTTGGGGGGACGCTGGTCCAACTAATGCGGACCACCTTCTCGCTGCGGCCTACAAAGCTCCTGGAGGGAATATTGGGGCAGTTGATTTAATTTAAGGTCCTTTGTGTCGCACACTTCCAATTTCCTAATAAACGCCCGCCGCGCTAAACACGACGGCCGGAGAACAAAGGCCTGGCCAATCCTAGCAGAATGAAAGGGCCACAATAATCGATGCTCGACCTGTATGTTTTATTGTTCTACGATAAATGTGACCCGTTTATTACGGTGCTCACTACACCCATTATTTATCAAAAGCCCCGCGAAACAATAGGAATGCTTAATTATAAATGAAATTAAGTTTGACTTAACTTTGTGTAGATCGTAGAGCGATATGAATATTTATCTAATAAAAAAATATTTAGTACAGACCGACAAACACAGATTAAGATTGACAGAATCCAATCACGGCTGTCTTGTCAGAGGCTGTCTTTTCGGTCCGACACAATAGAAATCCCATTACATTTTTTTTCTCGCTGTGCGAATGAAATTCGCCGCGTGGGAGCAATTAGGAGGAACAAATCAATTACTGTCAAATCTTCCCTTCCTCTCGTAATATCAGTTAGTATTGGAGGAAAATAACCAATCAGGGTGGAGTGCGCTTCGGCAAACAAGTCCTTCGAACAGGCCCTCGACTATGTTGTGGTCGGGTGTTAATTTGGAATGGCCCCAGTAACATTGGCTGATTGCTTATAAACCTCAGCCTAACAATGTCGGGGTGGTTTGTGTAGGATACCAGAACGCCGCTATTACTGGACGTATATTTGTTATCCCTGATGTCCCTAATTTGTAGTGGTCTGTAGATGGCTATTCTGGTATTGATACTACAGGGTGACTTTGAATTCGCTCACCATATTTTGAGGGAATGTTCCTTTCATTGTATAAAAAAAAACAGTATTATTTATGATTTTATTAGTAATGGCATGCCGTATTTGTAAATATTAGTGATTTCCTTCGTTTGGCTCCAAGCTGTAAAAGTAAAAGTAAAGTAAAAAGTAAAAAGTATTTATTGCCATTTTAAAGGTAGTAGGAAGTACCAAAACGTTGAACATTTTTTCCAATGTGTTAAATGCTTAAGAGTCTGACGTTCAATATCTGTAAAGAATTAAAAAAACAATTGAGTGCGCCATAAGACGCTCAAAAGATAGTTTTTTTTTTATTACTTTACGCCCCGATATTATTTGTTTATCTTTAAGTGAAGCAATTTTGCGTTATTTTTTTTTACGCTTATTTTTTTTCAAAATTTCCCCCATATGTTTGAATCATGGAAATAGAATGTCCTCTTAAAATACGGTAAAAGAATTCAAAGTGACCCTGTGTTCGAACATTTTATATAGCGCGATATAACCTTCGTAAATTATTTTTGTTACTTGATTGAGCGCACCTCCGCTTCGGTCGGTTATAAGTTTCCCTACGGCATTTAAATGTGCTTAAAGAATTCTTTCAAATTTATTACATAATCCGGCCAAAGTATAAACGTGAAAAAGGGGTCAAGGTGAAATCAGAAAAATAAGAAAATGCAGCAAATAAACGAATTGGGATCTAAATAGGTGCCAAATTCTATGGAGGTTCCTTCAGGTGCTAACAAGGTTTTCTACTTCATTTTCGCATAAATTGGCAGTTATTATACGCTGTTATTTATAAAAACAAGATTCAATTCAAATATTGACAAAAACAGAACGTTTACTTAATGAACGTCCAAGTTGTTAGTTTCACAATTAATAAGTTATTTGGAGAAGATGCTAACAAAGAAACTCCAAATTTATTCGTTTCAAAACCCGTTTTAACTTGTGTTGACTCCAAGACACGCCTCAGCGGCAGTTTAAATAATCTGTGGTTACGTCTTTCCCTTTACTGACTATTTTATAATATTTTGCCTCTGAGGAGTGTATTTGTATCGGATTAATTAATATCAAAATTAAAATAAGTAATACAACGCCAGAACAATCGTACAAAAAGTCTTACATTGAACTTACAAGGTAAATATATTTTTAGCCATCGTGATTAGGGCGTACTGTACATTACTTGATAGTAAAGTAGGTAGCTATTGGTTTAACACACTGCTGTCCATGACCCAAGGCAGCCAACGTAACAAACAATTAACGATTAGTGTATGCAAGTGCTATTGATCAATTGCATCGCTGAACGGTTACGACTCATCTACTGCTGCAAAACAAATCTCTTCAGAATAATTTATAACCGGCAATATTGTTTTACTTAATTCACGTTACAACTGAATACCTAGTTTAACTTTTTATCTACTCTGATACTATAATACAAAGATTATAAAACTGAAAACAAAACTCTTATGACAAACATTATGCATAGGCCAAAAATAAAAATAAAAGTTTTATTACGATACAGGTCTTGTATGGACACCTGTATCATAATATAACTTTAAATAACACCTGCTCGTCAATGGCATATTATGTGTCATGCAAACTCAACTTAAAGCAAGTCATTTGTGTCCTATGGTCTAGCCGGGTCATTATAAATGTACTGAATTTCATAATCCCCTAGGGAATTATGACATTTGAATTTGGAATACAATCAACATTGAATATACGAGCTCCTTGCAATCCATGACCAAACGTCAAAATTAGAATATAAACTTTTCATAGAGCCCTACACCAAGAAGAATTTATTCAAAATTAGAATGAAAACTTTTTCTTTTTAATTGTATTATGTTTTATTGCCTCGCAGTGTTTATATAAAATAGAGTATGCATTTTGGGGATAAAGCAGTGTATTTGTCCCGGGCGTTTTTGAACCCCTCGGCCTCGGGATTCTAGCTTTAACTCTGTAACTCCCTCGCTTCGCTCGTGAGTTAACCCTAGGATCCCTCGTCCTTGGGGTTCTAAATATCGCCCGAGACATAATACACTGCTTTATCCCCTTAATGCATAATCTACTATTTTAATCATAACGATACACCTACACAACCTCCAGCTGGACCAAGAAGGTTGAACCTCTACTTTAAAAAAAAAAGGTTTCAATGAACGAGTCCGCGGCGACGCAACACGCATGCGCAATCGATGTTTGCGCCTACGCGCCAACATTTTACATTAAAAAAACTTTTCAATATACCAATTTAAACAAAGTTTGGTTCTGTTTGTAAAACAAATTATTTTTTGTGTAAAAACATGTCTGAAAGCGAGGATAGTGGTAATTGTACACCACCATTCATTCTGGAAGCTGCGTCAAACATGACTATGAACCTGTTACCGGCGAAATCTAGGAGCAACTATAATAAATGTTACCACGAGTTCATGCAATGGAATGTGTATTGTAGTATGAGAGTAGATAAAGTAGTGTATGACACTGTACATAACTTGGTCTTATAACACTCGTGTGATACTATAAAAAAACTCGCCTACGGCTCGTTTTTTTAAAACACACTAGTGTTATAAGAACCCTTATTATGCAACAGTATCATAAACTACTATTATTGCAAACCAGTAAGTAATGAAATTTACAAGGATAAGGTAGGTACTTAATGTCTACATAAGTTCTTGATTGTATACAATCGGCGGTCTTATCGCTAAAAGAGATCTCTTCCAGATGATAGATGACCTTAGGACTAGAATACAACTGAATGAAAGAACAACGTTGATGAAAATAAAGAGGTTTGTCAGGATCGTGGCAAGTGGAAAATCCTTGTCTCTGTCTACCCTTCTGGGATACAGGCGAGTTTATGTATCAATAATGAATAATAGTATTATAATACTATCTAGCGTCTGACAAAAACTGAGGTAGCAAGTTGCTTCAAAATCTCGCTAGATAGAGGCTAGTTTCCTTGCAAAAAAGTTAACTCCTAGCAAAAAATTTAGCTAGGAATAACATGTAAAGACTGAGGTCGTACATAAGATGAAGTAAGTTAAGATCCCATCAAAACATAATTGTGAAAAAAACCGGCCAAGTGCGAGACGGTCTCGCGCACGAAGGGTTCCGTACCATTTATACAATATTAGACACAAAGATCGAGAAGAGGCGGAAAAAATCACATTTGTTGCATGGGAGCCCCCTTAATAGGCCTCCTTCGTGGTTTTCATAACCATGAAGGGTTTTACCGTAATAATTTATTTTAATTTAATTATTTATTTTTGAAGCGAATACAGAACTAAATATTATGTGAATATTTCAAGCGTCTACCTGTTGCCGTTATTAATATCGAGCAAAAAGCGGCAAAAAAATTACGTTTGTTGGATGGGAGCCCGCCTCAAATATTTATTTTATTCTGTTTTTAATGTTTGTTGTTATAGCGGCAACAGAAATACCTCATCTGAGAAAATTTCAATTGCCTAGCTATCACAGTTCATGAGATACAGCTTGGTGGCAGACAGCCAGACAGACAGACGGACAGTGAAGTCTTGGTAATATGGTCCCGTTTGGCACCCTTCGGGTACGTCGGGTCCTAAAAGCGGACCAACTTCTCGTCTAGAAAAAAAAAACGATACGCAGTAACTCTGCTAAGTGCCAAGCTTAGCGGGATTTGCAAATGCTTAGTTTCGATAAATATGTGAGACTGTAAATTTACAGAACGAAACAAGTTTGTCAAGTTTTTAGAGGACGTTGAATAGTTTTAAAATGAAGTAGGTATGATCTGTTATTTAAAAATTCTCAAAACATTTGCTATCCGTATTTAAAAACTACTTTTTGTATATTCTTTGTCTAAAGCCCTCACCCATGGGACTGAAGGCTTTAGACAAACAATACCATTCTCACTCGAATAAGAAGTGTGGGCCCGCCGAGAACGTGGCCTGGCGCACTGTGTGCAGTGCATAGAGGCATAGATAGAAGTCCCTTTAGAAAAGACTTCCGTTAAGTGTGTGCCGCAGTAATCAATTGGTGTAAAAAACTAAAAGTTTTTGCCAAAAAATGTATTATTAGGAGAAATTCGATCTTGTACTAGGTTCCTTTACCATATTTCTGGCTGACACAAAATTGTATTACATATATAATAAAATTTACGAGTTTTTGCCTCAAAAGGGGCGATATCAGAGGCATATAAATAGTAAATACCTTTTAAACTTTATGGCAAAAGCCCTCATGGTTATGAAAACCACAAAGGAGGCCTATGTCCTGCAGTGGGCGTTGAGTGGCTGATGATGATGATGATTTTAAACTTTATTATTGTTATTATTAATACGTTTATTGCACATAAGTAAAAATACAATGGCAATGTGGCGGCGGACTTAACGCTATAAGCATTCAGACAAAATAAAGTTATTTAAAAATGAATACTTCGACCAAATAGGGGATGTATTAGCAAAGGGCAAGATAAAAAGTACCCGAAACCGGCGTGCGTGCATGCAACGACTAATGAATGTTGAGGAAGCGATAGAGATCTGTCAGGATCGTAGCAAGTGGCAGTCCCTGGTCTCTGCCTAGCCCTCTGGGATACAGGCGTGAGTTTATGTTGTGTTATGTTAAAAATTTACTACAATTTGTGGTGAAGCGCCGAAATTCCCTAATTTCGAAAGTGCACCTTAAACACAATTTTCCTCTAAAACTCTCCTCAGAGGCAGTTTTTTATATTTTGTGTTTACGTTTTTTCCTTTACTACAGACTATTTAAACTACCTCTGAGGAGTGTTTTAAGGAATCGTGTTTTATAAATAAGACCAAAAAAGTTTACGAAACACTGCTTTAGAAGTCTCCAATTTGTTCACTATGACGTGATACAGTCACTCGGGGAACCTGCGGCTTCAACTTACCGTCTGACACAAGAGAGCGAACGCATAAACTGGATTACCCTTCGAGAAGGAAGTTGCAACGCGTGTCTATCATTTTGGAAACATGAGGTAACGCTGCGTACACTCATAGGTGAACACGAGAAATGTATTACCGGAAACGGTGAAACATTTGTGAAGAGAAAATGATTTTCCTTTAAGTCCAGTTACTGCTCTTGAAGAAAAATCAGCTCTCAGTGGTTAGGGTTCTAATACGAAGGGTTCGGTCCCCATTCGGAGAATTTTATTTTTAATTTCTTTACGGTTCCGTAGTTTCTTATTGTATTCTGGAACGAACACTTTCGTAAGCACTACAAACTCTTCACTTAATTCCGGAATCACTTGCTTGAATATTTGTCTGTTTTTTTGTAAGCTATTTTTCGGTATTAAGTTAAGAATATTATTGTATTATTAACCAAAAGTATGGTGTGGTTATAAGGAAGTTTACGTAACCTTGTATGCGCGAGTCAGGCGTGTACTTGGCCGGTTTTTTTCTTTTGAGGTGGAGGCAGTCTCCAGCTTACCGACTGCCACATTATCGACTCCTCAAATTTCGTTGCTACCCAAACTTACCTAAACGGCAAGTGGCAATATAAATTTTTTCCGAGAATTTACTCTTTTCTTTACTGAGCTACGATCAATCCTGTCGCCGGCAAGTTAACCGATCATTCAACATCCTAATATCAGACGTGAGGTCCAAAGTGACAGCAACAAAAATCGACAGAAACATTCGATTATTTCGAGTCTCTGATAATCGGGGTGCTGTGAATTTTACTTTTTACTTACGTTAAATGATAAAAGTGATAGCAACAAAATTCGACAGAAACATTCGACTATTTAGAGTTTCTAATACATCGAGGGTCTCGCGAATTTTACTTTTTATATATATATGTTAAATGATTTATACAGTCTGGTGGCAACCGGGGCATTAAGTTTAAGGTGGTTGGTATATTGTTTAAAATCAACCAAAGTGTGGTTATCAAGATATTTGCCGTCAATCATCGTACAATTAAATGTCTAATAATAGACGTATTAATCTATAAACAAAAGGGACTGTGTTGAAGTTTTAGCTCTGTAGCTATTGGGTCTTTGGAATGTTAAACTAAAATAGTGTTTAGTATACAGAAGATAAAGTGTTATTACATAACAGATATATCATAGTAAAGTTCAGTTACGTATTGGTCACGTATGTTAATGGAAAATTGTTTTACCTACTATAATATTAATCATTCCTACTCCGTGGTACTTTAGTTATTGGAATGTGGTACTTTACTTGTATTTCGTGTACTTAGTATTTTGTAATTTAAATCTAATATCAAACTTGAAATAACCGTAAGGTTGTATAACTTGGAGTCAAGTGTTTTTGGAGATCGAAGAGCCATAGACGTTTCCAAGACAGAATCATTCCACAGAATTGAGTGTAGATTTGAAAATAGTGAAGTACCGAATATAAGTGGATGTAAATAAAATGTTGTTAGCGTAATAGAATAGAATATAAATTTTTAATTTGAATAAATAATACGATAATCAATAGAGCGTTTTATCCGGAATGACATAGACCACGTTGTCAATTAATAGTACATTGTTAGGCTAGGGGTGAAAGTAACCAGAGGTAAACACTGTGCTTTTCATTGCGAATATAAGGAAAGTAAAAATAAAAACATGAATCAGCTAAAAAAAATTAGTGAATTTTATTTTACATAAATCAATAAATTTGATGAACTCATCGTGTTAATACAAGTCTCTGCTATACGGAAGTATTTATTAAACAACACTCTACAACTCGAAGAAACAAATGAAGATCGGATTGCCGCGTTCCCGCTATTTTTTTGCTGAGGAGGGTCATTAGCCATTATTTTTAATTTTCATCATTGAAAAAATGGTAAATATTTTGCCCAAATCTGTGTTGTTTTAAAGAGATAGTTGAAAGTAAATTATAATAGTTTTTTTATTCACATTTAAAAACCTGTACATTTTTAGGATTCCGTACCCAAAGGGAGCCAAACGGGACCCTATTACTAAGACTTCACTGTCCGTCTGTCTGTCTGTCTGTCACCAGACTGTATCTCATGAACCGTGATAGCTAGGCAGTTGAACTTTCATAGATGACGTATTTCTGTTGCTGCTATAACAAAAAATAGTAAAAATAGAATAAAAATAAATATTTCAGGGGGTTCCCATACAACAAACGTAATTTTTTTGCCGTTTTTTGCTCGATATTAACAACGGCAATAGGTAGACGCTTGAAATATTAGCTGAATATTTAGTTCTACATTCGCTTCAAAAATAAAAAAATAAATTAAAATAAAATAAACATTTAAAGGGGGCTCCCATACAACAAACATGATTTTTTGCAGATTTTTCTCGCTCTTTGTATCTAATGTTGTATAGATAATGGTACGGAACCCTTCGTGCGCGAGTCCGACTCGCACTTGGCCGGTTTTTTGTACAAATGTCGCCAAACTGCGTTGTAGTTTGTTGGTGTTGCAATATTATAACTTATGGTTTCCATTAAATCAATAAAAAAAATATATTATTTAATTATTATTTAACTTTATGTTATTTCAATTTTACATCAGCCTGTAATCGAGAACATGGTTCAACCGAAACATGAAAATAGAAGTAGTTTTTTTTTATAATTTGAGTGCCGTCAGTTTAAAACGACTCTCCTTAGGGCTGAAAAGTATTACTTTCAACCCGATCCTCAGGCAACTTCAGACCTACTTTCCTAGTATGAGTAATGAAAAATAAGTTCATAAAACATATATGTAGATATAAGTTGAACATTAATATATCACCGACACATTGGAGAGTAGAATGATAAAGCCAAGTGTTTTTCATGAAATATTAAACTAATGCCGCGTGGCTCCGGCCTAGAATGAGCCACCCCATTTCTTCCCGTGGGTGTCGTAAGAGGCGACTAAAAAACGGAAACAAGGAAAAACACTGCTGGTTGACCTGTGACACGAGACCACCAGGCACTGCAATCTCCAATCCGCTTGCCAAGCGTGGAGATTACGGCAAAACCTCCCATACAGGGAGAGACCCATGTCCTGCAGTGGACTTGATGATGATTAAACTAAACTTAATGTTTTCACGAAACATAAACTCAATGTTATTTTTTCACAATGTCGTTTATATAGAGAATCAAATTATATAAAATAATGTAACTACTAACTTAAAAAAATACTATATTTCCAATTATGTCCCACGTGCTTTGTCCAGTTTATATGTAGAAACTTATAATTGGCCTTATATTTGATCGAATGTAACGTCGCTAAATCGAGACAAACACAAAAGACACTCGATACAGCAATAAAATTTGTGGGACTACTTTGTCATTTCCAATTACAGCGGAATTTAGTGGCGTATGAGAGAAAACAGTAATAGGTAACTGTTACTCAAGTTTCCCATTATGTCACTAACCGCACTTAATTATACAATAGTCCATGTTAAATTGCATAAATATACAAATTAATTTATTTGTGAAACATGTGTGTATCTAAAAGTTCGTATAAACACTGAAGTTTCAGCATGCTTGGCCGCAGAGGCATAAAACTTCAACATTTTAAAATAATTAATAGTGATAGAGGTACTCGTATTTACAAGACCTATGATAATAATTTAAAATTGTATGGCGGTTAAATAAATTGTCAGATTAAATAGTCCTTTAAGTTATAGGAACATTTCTTGACGAGTATTAGTTTCACCTTCTTTTAAACACATACTCGTAATCCAATTCTCTAATAAGAAAATAAAATATATTTTTGTATTTCTCAAGAATAAACATACAAAATTACCCGTTCCCAGCAGTGGAAAGTTTAGTGGTTGATGATGATTGTGACACAAAACATTAATATGCGTGACTGTACTTTGTCATAAATTCGGATAAAATGCGAACACACTTTACTATACAGCCGTGAGTTTATGTACGTATTTACCAAATAATTTAAAATCATCACGTCGAGAATCATAGAAAAATCAAATGAAGGACATAGATAATTTTACTCGCGCAAAATATATTTTTGTATTTCTCAAGAATAAACATACAAAATTACCCGTTCCCAGCAGTGGAAAATTTAGTGGCCGATGATGATTGTGACACAAAACATTAATATGCGTGACTGTACTTTGTCATAAATTCGGATAAAATGCGAACACACTTTACTATACAGCCGTGAGTTTATGTACGTATTTACCAAATAATTTAAAATCATCACGTCGAGAATCATAGAAAAATCAAATGAGGGACATAGATAATTTTACTCGCGCAAAATATATTTTTGTATTTCTCAAGAATAAACATACAAAATTACCCGTTCCCAGCAGTGGAAAATTTAGTGGCCGATGATGATTGTGACACAAAACATTAATATGCGTGACTGTACTTTGTCATAAATTCGGATAAAATGCGAACACACTTTACTATACAGCCGTGAGTTTATGTACGTATTTACCAAATAATTTAAAATCATCACGTCGAGAATCATAGCAAAATCAAATGAGGGACATAGATAATTTTACTCGCGCAAAATATATTTTTGTATTTCTCAAGAATAAACATACAAAATTACCCGTTCCCAGCAGTGGAAAATTTAGTGGCCGATGATGATTGTGACACAAAACATTAATATGCGTGACTGTACTTTGTCATAAATTCGGGTAAAATGCGAACGTGTGTCCAGTTGGCGAAAACATAAAAAAATATTTAAGTTTCTCTATGTGGAAACGCGTAAAAATCTTGGCGTGACCAGATAACAACGTAATAAGTGATACTAATTTTGAGTTTCACCAACTGGACCCACGTGTGTCCAGTCTCTTGTGTTGACTTTGGTGAATAACCCTAGTATGTTGTTAATAATCATCATCATCATCAGCCATTAAACGCCCACTGCAGGATATATACCTCCTTCGTGGTTTTTATAACCATGAGGGGTTTTACCATAATCGCCACGCTTGGCAGACGGGTTGGCGATCGCAGTACGCGGTTGAAATCTCAGGAAGACGCTGCTGCCCGTCTTCTTGTAATTGATTTCTTTAGTTGCCTTCTACGACATACATCGACTCCATTAGTGACGCTATTCTTAATCCACACACACATTGTTAATAATAACAATCGATAAAAGTTTACAGAGTAGGAATGCCGGCTTACAATTATTTTTTTCTATATGTCATTTTTAAGATAATTTATTGTCAACGATACAATATAACACCCAAGAAACTTAGTTGACTCTATTTTGTGTATAAGTTGGTTTTGGTATTTTATTTCTAGGCTCGAATTTCTTTAACTATATTGCATTGGTCTTGGTAAGGTTTATTTTGAAATTATTATTATCTATAAGCCTCATGAGGAAATGGTGATGCAATATCTATTGTTTCAGTTACTTCACCACGCAGCAGATACAGTTGCATGCATATGTCGCTATTGCTCTACCGGCAATGAACACACTATGCCAGCGCAGGTATGTATGCTCAACATTTGGCAAGTATGTTTGATAAACATTCAGTTAGTAGCCGAAGGGCCGGTTTCTATATTAAGAATTTCACTAAGTAAATACTTAAGTAACGTTCGGTCATGCTCTTTTCTGATAAATTCGAACAGACATCACTACAGTTAACTATTTACTTACTTAACGAAATTCTCAATTCAGAAACTGACCCTAAGTGCGACATAAATTTGTTTTAATTATTTCCACAGCATTACCTCAGTCCTATGGCATACTACTGTGACTGTTAGGTCGAGCAGCAGACATTGATAACATTTTCCACTTGAAGATAGCGAACAAATTTCTTCATTTATAAGCTACAGAAAAATTATCAGTAACTTTTAGACTGTAGGAGGTTGGCTACCTCCAGTGTGACTACAAACAATGGCTGGCTGGTTGTCTACATACAATGTGAATACTAGGAGTAAATATAACCTTTCGTTTCCAACATTTAGGCTGGCAAAGGTTAATACATTATTTATGGGGGATTATTTAGATAACACGATTGGAATTAAAGCCAGTACATATAACACGATTGGAATTAACTATTCAAAAAAAGAACCGTATTTGTCTCTAGATTCAAGTGAATTGTCGGGCTCAAGCGCCACGTTGACGACCCTTCCGATAATGTCGCAGCTTCATACTAAAGGCCCAGGAGCTTCACTGCGTGATCGAATCAGGAATGAGGAGATCCGCAGAAGGATCCGAGTCACTAATATAGCTCGAAGAATTGCTCAGTTGTAGTTCTAGCTCGGAGAACTGACTTGGCGACCGCGGACCGGACGACGCAGCGTGGGTAGGCCCCCCACTAGATGGTCTGATGACCTAGTTATGGTGCCAGGGAGTCGCTAGATGCGGGCGGCACAAGACCGGGAAGCTTAGAAAACCATGAGGGAGGCCTATGTCCTGCAGTGGGCGTCAAATGATGCTGACGTAACATTTTGAATTACTACATATATTTTTTGTATGTGATTTAAACAGAGTACCAGTTCCTTGTCTGTATTGGCAGCCTCGAAAAGCGAAATAGCCAAATTGGTTGCCAACCACTGATTGAAGACGGCTCTTGATATTGATATAGATAGTGCCTGTGTTCAACTTGTAACGTTTATTACATCGTAGATTCTGCACTACTTTGAATATGACCATTTTGAATTTAACTTGACTTTGAATTTGATACATAAGAAAACTAGTTAATTTGTCTGCACCTGTTTCAATATTATTGAGTGATCGCATGTCGCACCTGTTTCACTATTATTGAGTGATCGCATGTCGATAGTAGGTATATCACAAGTAGCTGTATTGTTATTAATGCTACGTTCCCGAGACATTTTCGATTTTTTTATGATAGAATAATATCAGTACGAATGAGCATATCATCATCTCTTTGCCAAATTATATCTCAATCTATTTTACGGTTTAGGCGTGATCGCGTGAAAAGGTAACCAACTTACTTCCTCCTTTTGAACATCAAGAATTTATCGTAGAGTTCGAGAAAACTTCAGACAATACATACACGAAAATAAAAACATTGCCAAATTGCGTTCGAGAACGTTTACGTATTTTGTTTCTCCGACCGCGTGTCGGGTCGAACACGTCCCAGTCGTTAATACCCTCCGCGTAAGGCTAACATGTTCAACACGCGATTTACAAGTCCATCCATACAGAGAAAGGAAGAAAAACTTACGGCCCAGCCCCGAAATGTATTATGGATGGCCAAGTTAACGTTCAAAGGAGCAATCACTCGGAAAAAGATCTGAGTAGGTACGAGGTTCAAATCGTATATGAAGTTTAAATTGAGCGTACGTAACGCACGAGAGGGAATTTTTTTCGGAACTCTTCACAAGGTTCGGAAAATTCATTCCTTTCCGCAAGAACCTCTAGTCAATCAAATGTAAATACTTTTTAGGGTTCGGCACCCTAATAACGGTACATAAGCCTTATAGGCTGTTACTACGCCCACGACGTCTGACTGTCTGTCTGACCTATAAAGGACTGTACCTCGTGAATCGTTACAGATAACAAGTTAAAATTTCACAGGATATGTGTTATTGTGCCTGATTGGACATAGAATACTAAAAACCGGCCAAGTGCGTGTCGGGCCACGCGCATTGCAGGGTTCTGTAGTTAGCCATCAAAATATGCGGACCTAGAAGGAAGGGTTCTTTCTTGGTTGGTATTAGGTTTTTATTTTACTTATATCGACTACCTGCTTCACACAAGTAACAACTTCATCAAAGTATTTTTCAATTGAATTTTTACGAAGTTTATCTATTAGTCGTTTATTACTCGTTAAATTGTAAAGCCTACTTAGCCGTGATAGTTTTCATTTTAACTTCGTTATATGCGTTATATGTGTTACCAGTGATGACTTATGGCACTGAAACGTGGTCTCTCACTATGGGCCTCATAAGAAGGCTCAAGGTCACGCAACGAGCTATGGAAAGGGCTATGCTCGGAATTTCTCTACGAGATCGAATCAGAAATGATGAGATCCGTAGACGAACGAAAGTCGTCGACATAGCCCAGCGGATTAGTAAGTTGAAGTGGCAGTGGGCGGGGCACATAGCACGCAGAACTGATGGCCGATGGGGCCGAAAAGTTCTCGAATGGAGACCACATATCGGCAAGCGCAGCGTGGGACGACCAGCCACAAGATGGACAGATGACGTCATTCAAGTGGCAGGAAGACGCTGGATGCAGGCCGCTTCCAACCGGTCTTTTTGGAAATCCATGGAGGAGGCCTATGTCCAGCAGTGGACTTCTTGTGGCTGAATGATGATGATGATGATATGTGCTACTGTCCTGGTTTTTTCACGTTTCTACAATCAACCGCTCAGTCGGGAGAGGCTAAGGGGGCGGGCTAAGCTACCTCTCACAAAATTTAAAACAGTATTATATACAATTCTCATAGACAAAATGTATTATAGTGTAAAGGACTTCTTAAATGGTCCATTGATCTCAGTTTAATTTTAAGCATTTTTGTTTTCTTTTATTGTTATTACTATGCAAAGATTTGTGTTACATATTTTTGTACCTACCTACTAATTTAGCTCAACAAACTTTTTTTTTTCTTTAAACAAAAATAATATTTGCGCACCCTGACGGGTAGAGCATGCTTATGCCATAATTTTAAGTTACCACCTACATAATTTGTAATTACCATGCTTTAGCAAATAAATACTCAATACTTCAAAAAAATTTGCGCTTTAAAGCTTAATATTTTGCTAATGGATTAATGAATCAAAAATGGTTTTCCTACATCCACAATATTTTGAAAAGTTAATAAAAATTTTAAAAGTCGCGACACTACCATTATTTCACCCCTTTTAACTGATTATTAGCTATTTATGAACGAAAATATTTACTCTGTTATAAAAGTACGCTTACCTACATTACTTGGAATATTTTTGATGACAATGGTTGAGTGTGATAAAAACTTCACAAGATGGATTTGGTAGGCCAAGAAACAAACGAGACGGTTTCTTGCTAAACACTTACTTTATTATTGTATTATTTTTTTGCGCGTTACGCGCTATGTTGTGGACTCTAGTAAATAATTTTCCTACATAGAGATGCCTATTCCATTAAACACATATAATATGGTTTTAAGCATTTATCTATCAAATAGCGCTACCATAAAGCAGGAACACCTTAAAACCGCATAAAAATGTATCTGAAAAATTGGAAAATATTTAAAAAAAGTTACAAAATTAGTAGAGCAGCAGTAAGTTCTTCTAAATGACAACTTTTGCTTGACATGTTACAGGAATTTAATTTTAACGGTAACCCTTTAAAGCTTAGGTATATAAACAACTTAAAAGAATGTAATGTTCGCCTGCTCGTTCGAGTAACCAAAGACGGTCAAATGCTAAATACAAGAACCGAAAAAGGAACAAATATTATCATTCAAAACTCCGACCAATAAACCGCCGTCTAACAATTACAATCAGCGATGCAAATCGGCGCGCGCTACGCTCTCCCTAGGGCGGTCCGCGGACAAATCGCAGGATCCGTGTTATTTCGCCGATTACAAGTCGAAGATTAATCAAGAGGCTACCCCGAGGCCCCGCACGTACTAGCGCCATCAATTCACCCCGTCCGGGCGCCATCCGTCAACGCTATCGGCGCCACCAGCCTCAGCATCAACGCCGATATTTAATTCCGTGCCCCCGGGAAAGGTCTCACCGGGATTAGAGGGCGAATTCTTCAAAACTAGACGCCAGTGAAATCAAACTATAAATAAGCAATCCCGCGGCAATATATGATGCGACACTAGTCGTAAATTCGTGATAGTTTTTGGTGAAATCCGACGGAAGATTGCGTCGAACGACCCTCGAGCGTATTGGGCATTTCATCTACGTAAAGGTCTTTGCACACTTTAAGCCTGCAGCAACCTATGATCTCCGAGTTATGGGTACGTCTATCTACTGAATGTACGCCTTATTTGAATGGCAAGGCGCTCGGGAGGGCCTCCTTACAAAAAAAAATGCATGTAACAGATAGTTTTGGCGATATAGCCGTCCGTTGTTTAGTTCGATACTTTAGGAGTTAATTATCTTTTGTGTCACTCTTACATTGTTTACTTTATGGCCTCAAGGAGCTATCCCTGAGAAAATAGGAAGCGTCTTGTAGCTCGAAGCAATCTTCGCCCGACGTTGATTGCATTTCCTATTTCGCATGCGTTACTTTGTATGCCCGACTTTGTCATTGGGAGTTCCCAAGGAATTCCTTGTTACAGAATATTTTTCTTGTTAGACAATACTTGACACGCCGTAATCACAACTTCTGCTGTTGGTCGGTAGCTGGCACAACTTTGTAAGATAACAGACATTTATTGTTCTTGCGATAACTAACCAAATGAGTTAACAAGCAGTCTACAGTAAAAGAGGAGAGTGCATACTTATAAACGAGTTTAGAAAAAAGTATAGGTAGCATGTGCGTTACAGGGTCATAGGAGGACCTAAGGCCTAATTATGCGCACCAAATGAAGTCGGTATAACGTTTGCGATAACAATTAGTGCGGAATTTGAAAGTTAAAGAATTGGAATCGTTCAGGATTTGGTGCCCGTAACATAGGGGCTGGAAGTCCCGGACCCTTTTTGTACTCATGAACCCCCTCAACACAATTTAAACTGTACGTGCAGTATCCCACGATCGACGATTTTTATCGTGCCCTGCGAGCCCACCTTTCGGATACGGAAGCACATTTCGATTTGGCACGTGGTGCGTGTGAAGACGTATCAAAGAATCAATCGATCATTTATTGTTAAGTCATGACAATGTCACAGCTGGTAATGACATCCTGTAAGGGCACTACAATATTTATGTGAGATAAATATTGCAGTGCCCTTACAGGGTGCCATATTAAGTATATAAGTACTATTATTTATATTATTAAGGTATTATTTATATAAGTGGTACATGCCGGGATTAAAACCCACGACCTCCCGAATGAGAAGCCGGCGTTCTACCGCTCCGCTACCAACGCGTCAAGTTCTATTTCTGTTCTCGAGTTTCCTTTAGTTTTCTCCCCTCGGTGTAGAATGTACTATTCCTTCATGTCAGTGTCTGTGTCAACAGTAACGTCGGTTTTCAGCCTAAAATGACAGATACGTTTAAAGGCGTTCTCAAGACCCTGTCGTTCAACGATCTTATTACGCTGGGCGCAGTCTGCAGCAGCCTTAACACGTTTTGCGGAACTCGTAAAACAGGCTGAGTGACTGGCGGGTGCCTGTCGTCTCAAAGACAAAACAAAATCCAAAGAAGAACCGGGGTACGTACGACTACGAAATAAGGTACGATCTGAATTTCAATATTTGACATCTAACTGCGATCTTAATTTCAATATTGTGTGTGACCCTCGTATTAGCTAAGAGAGGTGCTCATTTGAGAAATAGGCTGCAGCAAGTGGATTCGGCTGCAAGACTCCGGTAGCTGGAGGTCTATATCCCTGATAAGCGTTGAAAGGCTTACGTTGCGTTGTACCGTAGAGCGAGGGTCGAAACTTGCATTTTCGCACTTCAATTATGGACTTGAAAGCCCGACACGGTACGGCTATCATTATTATTATTAATTTTCTTCACGAAGTTTATGTTTTTAGAATATAGAAAGTGCCCTGAACAGTGCACTAGGCAAGTTCATGCTAAAGTGATCAGATTCCATTATCGATTGTTAAGAGACAGTGATGAAGAATCATGTAAAAATCATTAGTGCAATAAAAGTATCAATAAATAAATTAGTATAGACAACAAAATTAACATAAACATGATAGTATACATCACATATTGTATATAGATAACGTAAACTTATATAATATACATACACTAATATACTATAGAATAGACAAAAACTATTATCTTAAATAACAGACTACAAAAACACTGTAAAGATTTTTTTTCATGTAGCCCTTATGCGTCTCACTGCAGGGCACATGAGTTCTCTCAGAGAGAGCATGGGCTTAATTACCATGCGTGCCCACCGCGGATTGGCAATTTCAAGCGCTGAGGAATGTAGACACCTCAAACACTCAGGTTTCCTCACGATGTTTTCCTTCACAGTTAATAAAATAATAATAGACGGAACAGAATAAACAGCTATAAATAGAACTGGGGGGTGAGTCGCTAAAATGCATAGTTGTCAATAGAGTCATATTAGTACGGTGATGGTCATTTCATTGACCCTATAGGTAGTCTAGTAATCAATCGCATTCTAAAGGCCAACTCGGTGCCTCGCGAGAGATGACTATTTAATTAATTTGGTCACAACCTCTGCCAGCAATCGGTCCAGTGAGCTGGTGGGCGTCCTACGCTGCGTTTGCTAGTTCGTGCTCTCCACTCGAGAACCTTTGCATCCCATCGACCATCGCTTCTTGTCCAGGCTATGTCAGTCACGTTAGTTCTTTAGCGAATTGTGTCATTTATGATGTGATCCACCAAAGAGCCCGTTCCACAATACGCCGAGCGACTATCGGGATAGTCAGGCGAGCGGGGAACGACAATGAGGATGCAATTGAGTCACTTCACCGCTAAGCATTTACTTACTTTGGCCGGCTTGCGCCACTTTTTTAGTGCAATTTAAGGTGCCATTTAAATTTAATCTTCATACAAGAATATTGTGTAAATGCTACTTAAGCCCCTTTTAAAAAAGTGGTGCATGTGAGTGAAACATTCTTACCTCTGGCATGCCTGGAAATGCATTTTACTACTATTCGTTGCACTAAGTTAAGAATTTCAGTGACAGCTCTAACTAAATGTATAAATATTTAAATTAATTGAGATTTTCCCTAGTAGTAAAGGAACCCGTTGATAGAAATCATTAAAATCATCATCATCATCAGCCATTTGACGCCCACTGCAAGACCTAGACCTCCCTCATGGTTTTCGAACCATGAAGGGTTTTGCCATAATCGCCACGCTTGGCAGGCGGGTTGGCGATCGCAGTACCTATGCGGTTGGAATCTCAGGCAGACGCCTTCTACGACATCCACGGAAGGAAATGGAGTGAAGCTATTTTTAATCCGGCGCCAAACCGATACCAAAAATGTTTATCAAGTTGTTTGCTAGTTTTAGGTCATTCATCCATTTCATTAATTCAAGAATTTATCAATTATTATTACTATAGCATTTCGAAAAATAGTTTGTTTACACTGAGGAAAAAGGTGAATGAAATAACTATAAGTGCATCTATCTTTAGAATCAGAAGATAGTAAAATATTCTTAGTTATATACTACTTAGTTAATACTACTAGTCACTTTGCTCTACCGAACGATATTTAAATATACTGCACGCGACACGAGTCGCAGCCCTTGCCGAGGCGTCATGCTTTCGTTGCATGCGGTTTGACTACTAACGATCTGAAAGACGTTTCACGTCAAAATAAGAATACGCAACAAAATACGCACTGAACAGCACCTATACTTCGCTCTAATTTTAACACTAGGTAACGCTGACAGTATTGTTTATCGCGGTATGGTTCTGTGTGTCATTAATGACGTGAAGCTGCCTTTGTAAATTTAAGAGTTTGAGGATTTTCTCGTAGAAACCGTCAACAGATCTTGATTAAATTTACACCTCTGAGGTACCCCTTTTCTAACAAACAGACAGGGTGGCAGGGGATGACCGGTGACAGAGAAGGCTGAAGTAATCCGGCTAACAATAAAATTGTTGTTTCCGTCCTTCTGTTAAATACTAGAAACGTTAACCATCTTGGAGAGTTCATATGACTCGATTAAGAAAGTTATATCACGTTACCAATTTTATTACGGCCTGCAGACCGCTGCGGGTGCTTTAGGGCTCCGTACACGAATTCTGCTTACCTGACCTTTATATCGCTCATCTTTTGTACCGTAATAGGTAGTCAGTTGAAATTTTCCCTGAATTTGTGTTGTTATAGGAGATTTGCCAAAAAATAATTAAAAAAACCGACTTCAAAACACTAAAGAGTTAAGAAATAATTTAAAAGAACACCTTTAAATTAGAAGTATGTAGGTATGGTATACATGTAGGTATTGTAGAAGTATAATACCGTACAATACATACTTCTAATTTAAAGGTAAATTATTTCTAACTTTTTAGTGCTGTAGTGTTTTGAAGTCGGTTTTTTGTTTATATAAAATTTTTAATTTTTCCATCTTTAGAGGTGAGCGGGAGAAAAATAATGGGGCGAGGGCGCGGAAAAGACGCGACGCGTTTGTATAGTCACAGACCACCGTCATTGGTCTTGGCTCTGTGACATGACTTTGATAGTTTAAGAGAAAAAAACTTGAAGAATAAAAGCAAATTAACATAAACCAAGCAAAATCTCGAATCTTCGGCATAGTGTGTTTAGACATAGTGTGTTTAGGCACTAAAACTCTGTCAAACCCAGAATGAGTACACTCTACTTACTCAAGTCACGGGCGACTTTGCGACGAAAGGATTTTGTCCTGATGGCTCTTTAAAAACAAAAGCCTTTACTAAAAATTAAATAAAAAAAAGTTTGACTGTAAAAATGGAAACATTTTTTCTCAGAACTCTACGTGCACTTTGCTCAGTTGAGTAGACTACAAAATGTGAATATCGATCAGCTTTAAATAAACAATCAATTCTTTTTGGGGATCTCAGGGTTTCCTCAATAATAATAATAGTAATGCCCATTAACGAGCCGAAAAAGCACATAGTTCTTCGAACCATTCTAAAGCGTACCATTTACTCAATTTATCATCTTTATAGTCTTTGTACCTACGTTGGTTCAACAAACCAAGTTCATCTTACTAGTATTCTAATTGCAAGGGTTTGGCTGTGTGGATCTGGATCTGGCACAGAGATGGATTACAGTCTGGAACGTTACAAAAACGCTACGTTTTATTCCGGAAAATTACAAATAAAAGTTTCCACGCGAACGAAGTTGCAGGCAACAGTTAGTCAAATTGTAAGACCATGTACATCAGGTACATATGAAATGCATTTTTATGCGTTTTTTGTTACATATGCCACGGGCAAGCTAGCAATTTGGCAATTTTCAAGTTCAAATGATGCTACTGAAACATAATAAAATTGCATTACCTAATCCATGCTTTTATGTGGCCAACTATGGTAAGTAATGATAGAGGATCCATACAAGCGATGGTCATTTTAGTCAGTTAACAACCATATAATAAGAGACTACCACAGTTTAGATACCAACAAGAGCTAGGTACAGTCGACGGAAAATCAACCTTTACATAAGCGCACTCTACCCAGTTACGTTATGGGTTACTTTGCAACTAAAATGTAAAGATTGATGTGATGTCGACTGTACGCTGCAGCTTAATTGGAGGAAATTGCTTGTAGTAATAAGGCCGCCAATTGTACTGCGATTTATTGAATTTCTGTTGATGTAATCTCTGTGTACAATAAAGAATATTCTATCTATCTAATTTGTCGGTATACGCTTTTCGAAATAACGCGAATCATCATAAGCAGCCTATATACGTCCCACTGTAGGGCACACGCCTTCTCTCAGAGAGAGGTTATGGGCTTAATCAGCACGCGTGCCCACCACGGATCGGCGACTTCAAGCGCTGTGGTATGTGAATAGCTCAGACACTCAGGTTTCCTCACGATGTTTTTTTTTGCCGTTAGCGACCGTTGGTATTGCTACTATAGGTAACTTCAAAATGTACATAACTTAAAAACCAAGGTACATGCCCGCACTAGGAATCGAACCTGGGTCTTTCGCTTCCGAGTCCAATGTTCTACCCACGAGGCTAACACCGCTAAACGCGAATAAACTAAACGATATTCCATGTTTGCTTTGGAAAATTTTTGAGTGAAACTATTGCGAAAGTTATTGTGATTGTGAATGACAGAAAATATTAAAAAAAAATAACATTACAGGACAACAATCCACGCCTGTATACCGGAGGGGTAGGGAAAGACACCAGGCTCTCAAAAAATAATAAAAAAAATCTACATATTTAGACAATAAACAGTAAGTATTTTAAATTGCAGATCGCTTGAGATAGTAAAATATTGTGAATGATATTGCAAAATGTATTAATTAAATTTATTAAATTATACAGGGTTCAACAGCCGGTCGATCACCCTAAAACTTTGAGATTTAGGTATTCCGTTTTTTACCCGACTGTGGAAGCAAGGTTGTTTGTTTTTGTCTTTTGCTCACATGTATGTATGTATATTTTAACAAATGATGTGTCAAAGTGAAGGTATCGATGACGTGAGCAGTATGAAAAAAGGCTAACCTCATTGTCATATTGTGAGTGAAGAGTCACGAAACCTTCAAATAAATAAAACTTATTATAAAACGAAAAATCCATTTAAATTTTAACTTCACCAGAGATGGGACCAAACTAATCTGTAAGAAATCGAAGCTCCGCTTGCTGAGGCTAAAACTGTCATTTGAGTTTTTTGTTTTTATAATAAGTTTTTTATCCGGCATGGGCTGCGGTATGACCTCCGATACCCCATTACTATCAGACCAGCTCTGGTAGACAATTGGTGGGGTCACCGACCGACGCCAGTCGCTTCCGAATGTGGTTTATGTAATTAAATTAACAGTTTAATGTTTACTGAGCCGTTTGACTATCCTTTCGTAATTTGCTAAATTAGGTGCTTTGTATGTTGAACGTTTTACTGGCAAACTGTTTATAAATTAACCACAAATACATGTACAGAAAAGAGGCCTAATTATGTGCAAGAAATCCTGTCAGAGTGCTGAGGTTTGGTATAGCAATAAGTACGGAATTTGACAGTAACAAGAAAAGAATTGTTCAGGATTTGAGCCGTGACTTTTGTTCCTGTCTGTGACATGTTTTTCGGTCCGACAAAATGCTCCACAGTATTTTTCTTTCTATAAGGTAATTAAGTTCATCTAAGAAACTCCAGTTCTGTTATTATTTTAATTCCAATTCCTTTATATTTTTATCCTTTAATTTTTATTTATATTAAAATTATTATGGTCCAATAGCATATTGCAATTAAAATATATATTTTTTATACTTCGAAAACTATAAAACAAGAGTGGTAGGTGACACTTAAAAACGAAGTGGATAAAAACGAAATTTTCGGTTTCAGCATATTGTTTAAAAAGAATGCACAAATTGAGGCAAATACTCTTTGCAAAGTTTACATTTATATTCATAAATGGTACATACGCACACGAGCCTGATTAAAAGGGGTGAACTCTTTCGTTTGTGCAAGTGTTGCTTTTTGGAATTCAATCCAAACCAACGCTATATCCATCGAAGCAAAGTATTGGAAACACATGGAGATAAAATAAACATCGATAACGATTCGAAAAAAGGAACTGTCACTGTATCGAGCTATTTATCAGGATAGATTCTCATAATCTTTCAGGTAGTAATAAGGTTTTGTAGTAGATGAGATTGTTAACCATAACTATATTCGAGAGTACATAATGATACAGCCGTGACTACTCTTGTTTGCGTATTTGGAAAATATAAACCATCCACTGCAGGGGTTTCTGACAAATCTTTAACACTTATTTTGGAAAACCTGCAATGCTTTCTTTAAAATAAAATAAAAGTACAATAAAAATGTATGTGAAAAGGAGTAGCCAAGTGAAGCGATAGTATAAGGGTAACTGACGAAAACCTTGTCATCTCAACAACGCAACATTTTAAGTTAATGAAATTAAAAGTGTTATTTAAATACCATTTATTTTAACCTTACTTTTTACCTTTTAAGAGTTCTGAAGATGTTTAATTTACTTTTATTGGCATTCTACAACGATTCTAATCGTAAATTTCTGTGGCAACTGACATCTGCTCTGATCGCTATGAGTTAATGCATAATATTATAGCTTGGCTTATCTCCTTGGCCTTGATAATGTATCTTTTAATGCATATATCTGAGTGCAAAAGTGAGTATATTTTGTTTTCACACAGATACACACACACGAGGTATGAATCAAGGCGCCGCCTGTGAATAAAATGTTGGCATGTTAATAGTGGCCGACCCTGGTCTCTGCCTACCCATCCGGCTCTACATGCGTGTGTTTATGTTATGTTGTTCGATAAAATCAATTCAATGATAACGCGCGCGATATTTTTGATATTTCCTGATGTTTTACTTTTGTGGCATACCATTATTTACCAATGTACCATTTGCCGATAAACTGCATTAGCAGTTTGGCCAACTAATGAAATTGTGGTTTTTCGTGTTTTATTAATATATATATTTTATTTAGTCTCCATAATATGGGTATCCTACTCCAGGGCAAAGGCCTCCCCTTTTTAGACCAATATTTTCGATCACTTGCCACCTCTGACCACTTCGGCAAGAATTTGTCGAGATCATCCTGCCACCATCGTGTTTTCTGCCGCCCCCGTTTGTGATAACCGCCGCGCGGTACCCACTCGGTACCACAGTGCTAGATTGCTTAAGGCACTAAGAAGGCTTAATCCAGAAGTACACATAAATAGTCACCAAGATATTTTTCGGCTAAATAAATAAACATTAAAACATAAACATTTACATGCAGGGACATACTTACTTTTGGCCCCACACTAGGATACCGTGTGTCGTGGGAACCAGAAACAGCGACATCACGAACATGTAAACATCCAAAAGCTTGGTTTTTTTTTGTCCCCAGCCGGGATTCGAACCCGGGACCTCTCGCATGGTAGGCAGATGCGCTACCGCTGCGCCACAGAGGTCGGCGCATAAATATACTGTGTCATTAAAAATGCAAAAAAAATTCTTATTGAACTTAGATTTAAGAAGTTACAAAATAAATACTCACCAAAATATACACCGTTCCCAAAATAATTAAATGATCACAGTTTGATAAATACAGCCCAAAAGCGATCAAATATCCTCACCCAAGTGGATAAAACACCCAGTTTTTTTTTAAAGAGCCGTAGGTACATTTGATGTGTCTATGCGTTTAAATACTGGCTCTTTTTAACTATGTCACAATATCTAATATTAAACTCACCGGGTGAACTAAAAACAAAACTTGCAGAAAAACAGTATATCGGGCAACTCCAAGCTTTATCTTCCAAGATATACGAAATATATTTGTTTAGCATGCGGTTACTAGCGATACAAGTGTCACATGAAGCGACCACGGATCGACTGCGCGCGCGTAGTTTACGCCATGGACTCCATTAAATTAACATTTTTCAACTTGGAACGAATAGCTTCTCTATCGCAAGACAGTAAAGGCGCTGCTAGTGTAAAATAAAGTCGTTTAGGAATCTCTTTAAGTCGACAAACACGCGGTTTTATTATTTCAATCATAGAATTACTATATGGTATGGAACCGCAGTCGGAGCTTCCAATGCGAGGCAACAAATTGGTAGCCAAATTGGCATGCCGGTTGTTAGTGTGCACTATTAATGCGAACGTGTGTGTGTCTGCGAACGTCACTTACTACAATCCGCCTAGGCACACACATGTTACGTGTCGCCTAGCTTTTGAGCGATGTTAACACTATCTTTGCGTGGTATGTCTATGATTTCAACGCTACGCGACCCCACGGAGCTTTACACGTGACGGTATTTTGGGTTAAGTTGGTCTTGTGAACATGGAAGTTTAGACCTGTTTCAAACTGATATTTTGAAGATGCTCACTCAGAGTTCTCATTAAGTTAATTTTAACTGATAAGCCCAGTCGCATTTGGACTCATGCTTGCTTACCCTCCTGTTTATATCCAGTTTCTTTTAAAATTAATTCTATCGTCAAAACAGTAATTAGACGCACTAAATTTTGGCAGATCAAGTGGCAAGGCAACAGTTGTTACTGATATCCCGGCACCACTTACATGTCCATATATTTCTTAAAATAGTAACACAATTTAAAAAACCTATTTAGAGGCTAAAACTACGCCAGGTGAAAACCACTTTGCTAATAATTATTTCTTGCTCGTTAGAACTTTAAGATTCCTTTATATTTAGGTAGGTCTTGTTACTGAAATTTTACGTTTATGAATAATATAATGGAACTATGTATTCGAAACAAGTAATAATAATAATAATAATTTCATAATAATAATAATTATTATGTTATCACCACACCAGATTATATTTTTTGTGTTAATATTATATTCTTTTTGTTGCACTAACCCGTGCTGAGGAAAATTTTAAAAACCTATTTAGAGGCTAAAAATTCCACCCATGCTCGGACTTGCACCCGCGACCTCTGGTAGGTTTTTAAAATTGTCCTCAGCACGGGTTAGTGCAACAAAAATAATATAGTTTGTATTTGTTTAGCAATGCATGAGCTCATCGTGATATCATGCAAACAACATAGAGGCATGTCTCGATTCGCTTTGTGTGTTAAATAGATCAGTTAATATTACTTTTGTTTATGTATCTACGTCATATATTAATTTAAAACTAATAATATATGTAAGTATTTTATCATCATCATCATCATCATCAGCCTATGCTTGTCCACTGCTGGACATAGGCCTCTCCTATAGCATGCCACTGAGCACGGTTCTCGGCTACTCTCATCCAACTCTTGCCAGCCGCCCTGCGAAGATCATCGCTCCACCGAGTCTGAGGACGTCCCACACTACGTTTACCGATCCGCGGTCTCCACTCGAGAACTCGTCTACCCCATCGGTTATCAGTTCTTCGGATAATATGGCCGGCCCACTGCCACTTCAGCATGCTAATTCGGTGGGCTATGTCGGTGACTTTGGTTCTCTGTCGGATCACTTCGTTTCGAATTCGATCTTTCAGAGAAACCCCGAGCATAGCCCTTTCCATAGCACGCTGAGCGACTTTAAATTTGTGGACCAGCCCCACCGTGAGTGTCCACGTTTCGGCACCATATGTCATGACGGGTAGGACGCACTGATTGAAGACTTTCGTCTTGAGACTCTGTGGGATTGGCGATGTGAAGACTCGACGTAGTTTCCCATACGCTGCCCAGCCCAGCTGTATTCTTCTATTGGCCTCTTTCTCGAAGTTGTTTTTACCTAACTGCATGGTTTGCCCGAGGTAAACATACTCCTTAACAACTTCGAGAATACTGCCTTGAACTGCAATTGCCTCCGGACTTACGTGTTCATTGAACATAACCTTGGTTTTATCCAAGTTCATCCGGAGACCAATGCGTTGGGAAGAATCAGCTAGGCCACTCAGCATATGTTGCAGATCTTGCAGCGTTTCCGCCATGATGACAATGTCGTCTGCAAATCGCAAGTGTGAAAGATACTCGCCGTTTATGTTAATGCCGTACCCCTTCCAGTCCAGTGTCTTGAACATATCCTCCAATGCATTTGAGAACAATTTCGGGGAAATAACATCCCCTTGTCTCACACCACGATGTATGGGGATAGGCTCAGACTGCCGGTTCTGGATTTGGACGGCCATAGAAGCGGCGTCGTACAGACCTCTCAACACTTGGATGTATCGCCAGTCGACTTGGCATCGCTGCAAAGATTCCAGAACAGACCAGGTCTCGACCGAGTCAAAGGCCTTTTCATAGTTCACAAACGCTAAGCACAGGGGCCGATTATACTCTTCGGTCTTCTGTATAATCTGCCGCACTGTGTGAATGTGGTCTATGGTGCCGTAACCCGATCGAAAGCCGGCCTGCTCAGGTGGCTGAAACTCGTCAAGTCTTCTCGCAAGACGGTTCGCGATGACTCTTGAAAACAGCTTGTAGACGTGGCTCTTCAGGAGGGTTTTATCACCCTTTTTGAAGAACAACACGACAACACTCTTACTCCACGCCTCCGGAGTTCTGCCATCAAAGAGGACAGCATTAAATATGTTCTGGTATTTTATAACGATATTTTTTTACTTTATTGTATGTATGTTATTGCATTTGATTTAATTCTTTTAACTGCACCACGGCACGCACTCCGTAGTAAAATTATGGGTTACCGTACGCACCGACTGAAAATCAGCGCTGAGGGATCACTTCCTCAGCACAACGCTGAGTCAGCTGCCTTTTGATGCTGAATATTATTCATATCATTCCGATGTAAAAACCTAACTGCAAAGTGGGTTACTCGGGGCTGCAAGTGATGTAAATCACTTCCGTCAGATGTCGCTGCCTGTACGTAATACAGAGAAGTTTGTAAAGAGGCTCGAAATTTCATGGATGCTTGCACTTGCCCATTAGCTCAGTTGGGAGAGCGCTGGCACGGTGAGCCAGAGGTAGCGGGTTCAAGTCCTGGCATGGGTGGAATTTTTAGCCCCTAAATAGGTTTTTAATGATTACTTGTTGACATTTTCTATTTCCTAATTATTTTGCGAAGTACATACCTCAGAAACTTTTTTTTCAAATTTATTTCAAATAAATCTAACAAGTTTTTTATTCTAAATAAATTATTTTAGATTCCATGCAACAAATTAAATATTATGAACATAATCACTCCAACTTTGACATTTTGTATGTATTAGTGTTTATTAACTACGTATATGTAGAGCAAAAAAAATCATTAAATACCATGGTTAATGTTCATGTAATTTTTTTTTATTATTTAATATTTTACTATTTGGTGGGCATATTAAATGCTTCTCTGGTGGTTGAAATTTTCATAAAATTAGAATTAAGTTTATTATGACAATTCGATGTACAGTGTCTAGCCAAATCTTCCTACTTATTAATCTGTGGTCAATTTTTTTTCTATGACTATACTTTTCTTTATTTGACCTAGTATTTTCTAAGGTTAACGTGCACTAGACATAATAAAAACTGAATTCGTGTGGATATTTACTCATTTATTTGTTCATTTTACAATTATCCGACGTTCCGGTACTTTTGCAAGTTCTGTGGTCTCGGTAGACTGTGGTGATAGGCATCTTTTTGAAAGCATTAACTGTTGCTTAACTAACTTTGGCAAAAAATACAAAAAACTTGCACTTGCCCATTAGCTCAGTTGGGAGAGTGCTGGCACGGTGAGCCAGAGGTAGCGGGTTCAAGTCCTGGCATGGGTGGAATTTTTAGCCCCTAAATAGGTTTTTAATGATTACTTATTGACATTTTCTATTTCCTAATTATTTTGCGAAGTACATACCTCAGAAACTTTTTTTTCAAATTTATTTCAAATAAATCTAATAAGTTTTTTATTCTAAATAAATTATTTTAGATTCCATGCAACAAATTAAATATTATGAACATAATCACTCCAACTTTGACATTTTGTATGTATTAGTGTTTATTAGCTACGTATATGTAGAGCAAAAAAAATCATTAAATACCATGGTTAATGTTCATGTAATTTTTTTTTATTATTTAATATTTTACTATTTGGTGGGCATATTAAATGCTTCTCTGGTGGTTGAAATTTTCATAAAATTAGAATTAAGTTTATTATGACAATTCGATGTACAGTGTCTAGCCAAATCTTCCTACTTATTAATCTGTGGCCAATATTTTTTTCTATGACTATACTTTTCTTTATTTGACCTAGTATTTTCTAAGGTTAACGTGCACTAGACATAATAAAAACTGAATTCGTATGGATATTTACTCATTTATTTGTTCATTTTACAATTATCCGACGTTCCGGTACTTTTGCAAGTTCTGTGGTCTCGGTAGACTGTGGTGATAGGCGTCTTTTTGAAAGCATTAACTGTTGCTTAACTAACTTTGGCAAAAAATACAAAAAACTATTAAGTTATGGTCCAAAAATATTTTGGCAAATCTCTAAATTGAAATTGGCATTTAAAATTTAAACAATTATTTTATTTAAACTCAAAAATATTGATTATCATCATCATCATTGACGCCCACTGCAGGACATAGGCCTCATGGTTTTTAACCATGAAGGGTTTTGCCATAATCGCCACGCTTGGCAGGCGGGTTGGGGATCACAGTATATGGTTGAAGGAAGACACTGCTGCCCATTTTCTGGTAATGTATTTCTTTAGTCGCCTTCTGCGACATCCACGGACGGAAATGGAGTGACGCTATTCTTAATCCGGCTTAAAAATATTGATTATAAGTTACTGAAATTAAAATTAAATCTACCAGTCACACTTCTAGCAAGGGGGTCTCATGCACTTAAGCACTGGTTCTCATGCTG
Organism: Yponomeuta evonymella; assembly: GCA_963969515.1. Lineage (NCBI taxonomy): Eukaryota > Metazoa > Arthropoda > Insecta > Lepidoptera > Yponomeutidae > Yponomeuta > Yponomeuta evonymella. Next base: position 8,350,746 of record OZ018354.1, read on the forward strand.
TTGCTATGTTCCAACCACAATCACTATTGAAATTTGGATGCCGGCGGATCTCTATTGCCTAGCATATCATTCTACGAAAGTAACGGTCCTCTCGGGCTAGAACTTGAACTTTAACAAAATAGTGCTAGTCGTTTCTAATCAATGATGCTATGTATTATTGGTGTTAGGACATGCAGAATTGGTTTTCTACAGGAACCTAAAAGGTACAGGTTCCGATGAGTAAACAGACCACTTCTGCATATTGTCTCATGAAACAATCATTGTCTTGGGTGTGATAAATAGCATGAAAGTTACTGGGGATCATTGACAGCTATTTGATAATGACCTTGATGAAAAAAAAATTTTTCTTCGTTTTCTCATCAAGGTCACAAAGTAATTTTGTGAAATGATGAATGAGTGGTGAGAGTACAATAAGTTATATTATAGTAGGCATATAATAAAATGATAGTGTAACCGAAATCACAGAAAATCCCAGGAAACTTGTTTTGACAGTCACTGAAAAACCAGTTTACAAAAATACCTCCAGTTTTGTGCTAGAGTAAACCAAAAAATTATATCAAACTAAATACTTAGTCTTGGGATCTCAGTTAAGCTAAACTGGTTGCAACAGCAGACTTATCAATCAAACTTAAGACCTAATTCAGAATGCAATGAAGGAAAAAGTAACAGACTTCGCCCAGGGACCAAGTGATGTTGAGACCGGTAAATAACAGAGATCATATAGAGTTTTTATCCATTTTTCTCCAAAAGAAGCTAGATATTGCAGAATATGGACATCTATGTTTAGTCACAGTTTCTGTACTATTATAAAATATTTACAGTTTTATACAACTGAATTCCTCCTCAGATGCAGTTTAAATAGTCTATGGTAAAGGGAAAGACCGCTAGATTTTTTATTTACATTTTTCAAAGTGCACAGTTGAGCCAAATTTAAATTGAATTCAGGTAACTGCTCGACTTAGTTAACAACACAACATTATTCCAACTTTACCCACCAACCTTATCTCGAGTACTTGATCTAGTGCATCTATGTACATTTAATTCAACCCCAGTTTTTATAATAATTTTCCAAAAGACGACGTCTTACAAGCTGTCGCTTAATAAAAAAACTGAAACGAAAAGTAGACTACAGAAAATTACTCACCAATACTGTAATATGTTACTGCTAATGACGTCTACTATTTTAAGCGTCGACGTTGCATAATTTTATGCTGCCGTACCGATAACATTGACTGCGCTATTTACTGGAGAAAGTGAAATTAACGCTCCCAAATCCACAACACAACAAATCGAAATTAAATTCAGCCAATTTTACATGCTTGTGGGCTGTCTGTCACTGTCACTGTCAAAAATCACTGACGTTCGGTGTTATATTAGCGCAGTGCGTTTCAAAATTAGCTGCGATGTCTACATGAGAGTCGCGTTCAGACAACAAAAGTTTTCCCACGTCCTCCGCGGCCGCAGGGCGCGGCGGCGCGCGCGGGTCCGTTCTGATGCAAATGAGCGCTTCTGTAAAACGCCTTGTGCAGTCGACATCACAGCACAGCACCGATACATCCGTGCACTGACGCACTTTACGTCACGTTCGTGCGACTTTCCGAGTACAATGTAAAGAATGAAAGCTTTCTCGTTTGTCGAATGTACATTACTATAGGGACTATACAAGAATGTTTACCTACACTTAGACTACCTACACTATAATCGTACCAAAGACTATTGTCGTTTTATATAAAAAAATCTATTACGGTTTACGAGAGCCCTTTTATAAGTCAAACATACAGACGTCGCTGGCATAAATAATATGGTTTCCTTTGCATCCTTCAGGTACCTACCTACAAGTGCGAGTCGAACTTCCTCCATCAATCATGCCTCATCGTCCATGCGTCATGCCTGTACCAGTAACTATCTATATAAACTTTTTGCAAACACGGTGTTGTTTATAAAAACACGATTCCTCTAAAGCACTTCTCAGAGGCAATTGAGTTAATGTGTAGTTACGTATTTCCCTTTACCACAGACTATTTAAGCTGCCTTTGAGGGCTTGAAGAGTGTTTTGAGACACGTCACAGGTCGTGGCCAGTGATAGTTAAAAAACGTAGATGTCTAACTAGCGCTAAAAAATGACCTCACCTTCATAGGCGCGCGGGGCTTGTGATGTTACCAATCGGAGCGAGTTCAGTATCACCCGACAAAATATCTATGCACCTGCCACGACAGACCGCTATGCGCCATCTTGCAAGGTACCTACCTAAATGTTTCGACGGGTCAGTCATACATCAATGAAGTCAATGGTTTGACGTTTTTGTATATAACCAATTATCAGTTACGCTGTCACCTACTTTCGCCCAATCAACGTTCACGTCGACACGCATGGCGCATAGAATGAACCAATCACAGAGAGATTTACTCTACATGATACTTGCGCTCATTTCATTGGTGAAGTCTAATCGAGAGGACTGGGGCCATTCTTGAGTGTGAATTTTGTAGGGAGAAATACATACGTACCTATATGGTTTTTTTATTCGTAGGTTGTGTATGGCACGTTTAGAGGTCGTCAATTAACGTGACTCGTGAGGTGTTAATTTTTAAACGGTCTTATTTATAAAAACACGATTTCTTAAAACACTTAATAAAACGTCGATTAAAGTAGTCTGTGGTGGAGACTACAAGGAAAAGGAGTAACCATAAATTAAATAGACTACCCTCTGAAGAGTGCTTTAGAGGAATCGAGTTTTTATTAACAAGGTTTTTAGACCCTCCGTCTTGCGTAAACTTTCTCCGATAATTTTTCGGTAAAATAATAACAAAAACAAAATTAATTACAAAATATTTTGTTGGCTTCTTCTCCACATAATCTATTAATTGTGAAACTAGCAAATTTGACGTTCATTAAGTAAACATTCTGTTTTTATAATGAATAAAAATATTTGAATCGAATTATTAATTCGTAGATTGCAGGTAATTTTATTAAGTAGGCAGTGTATTATGACTGAAAAAGACAACGCGAGATTTTCATTTGATTCCACCCTCGTTGGCCTAGCGGTATAACGTGTGATTACCATGCCGAAGGTTGTGGGATCGATTCCCTCCGGAGATGAATGATGACCGATTCCCGCCGTACACTTGTACATTGTACAAATGGCCTCAGCTGGGTGTATTTCCAAGTTTGGGATCCGGACAAGTGATTATGTTGTGTAGAAGTGATTACTATTATTATTAATTAATAATAATAATAAATTCGTTTATTCATTAAACGATATCAAAATTATCTACCTTAAGCATTGAGATAAAGCTTACAGTAAAGTTATTAATGCTTGCCGGCAGTGAATCGTTGCTAACTCTTATCAACAAGGCGGTTAAAATCAATTCGATTATAACACTGTTACTTTATGAAACATTTCTCCAGTCCCTTTCTCTATTACAGAAATTTTTCCTCTTGCATTATACTCTTACAATTATTGCCGTCTACATTTAGTGACCAAGAGGCATATAGTTATTCAGTCCCTTTCTTTAAGTAACGTTCTATAGGTGTGTACCTATTCCACATGCGATTCGAAGCGACAAAAAACGAATAGCGGGTCACAACCTCTACGGTGTGGTCGGGTATTCGTTGAAATACATCGGCGGACACGCCAACATACATATATGTATGGGTTCCCCCATCTCATGCAGGATAAATCACGACAGCGGGCGTTATGCACATAACTCGTGGGCTTTCGGACTCGTCCAACATTAGCAAGGTCTTATCATTTATTCCGCTCACTTTATGAGGTTAAAACCGGCCATGTGCGTGTCGGGTCACGCGCAATGTATGGTTCCGTAGAAAGCGGGTTTTTTTTATCTGCTTTACAGAACTAAAAACTTCATCGAAGCCATTTTCAATGGATTTTGTACGAAATTTTACTTTTATAAGTTGGTTGCCTACTACTCGTTAACTAGTAAAGCCTACTTAGCCGTGATACGTTTCCCTTCAAGTTAATTATGTGTGCAAGTTCACTACCCTGAGGTTTTTTTTACAATTCTACAATGAAACGTTTAGGTTAGGCGAGCTTAATATTTCGCAAACGGAACTCTAAATCAACAAGTGGTCTTCCAATACCCACAATATTTTTCAACGACCAAGTCAACGATGCCCCACGTGATGGGGTAGACGAGAAAAAAAAATCATCCCCAATACTCATGTTAAACAAAAACAATTCACATTTTATTCTTCAACTTTGTCAGCGTGATAAATAAGTATGTATGCACATTCCAAATTACAGCTTTCTAGTACCACCGGTCTTTGCGCTAGGCCGCGGACGGACAGACAGACAGACAGACGGACGGACGGACGGACGGAGGGACGGACGGACGGATAGACAGATAAATAGACAGACAGACAGACAGACGGACATGGCAAAGGGTTCCTTGTCGGACTACGGAATCCTAAAAATGGAACAGAATCGCAACACGAAATTTTCTTTACTAGCACAGCGCCAAGCTTCCTTACACCTTCTAACAAACGTAGGAAGTGGGCCGGCCGACGAAAACCCTACGTCATACGTTACCATTGTTGCAACTCATATGCCTGGAAGATTCCTATGTGAGCAAACAAAATAACACTGCATGATTAAGGGTGACCATCAAGGATATTTTAATAGGCTGATACGCACTATGTATTGTTCCTGTGGGACTATTTTTGCACTTCATTAGCGAGCAATCACACTAGGGTGCGGGTAAGTGCCCTCAAGTGCGTTCAGTCCCCTACACCTGCCAACAGATATTGGAGGAAGTGGGCCGACCCAGTGATAGTTAAAAACATAGTCTAACTTGCGCTAAATAGGTACCCCACGTTCAATTGTGGGAAGGCGGGAGGGGCTTGTCAATTGTGTTAGCAATCGGAGCAAGTTCAGCATTACCCGGCAAAATATCTATGCACCTGCCACCGTCAGAACGCCATCTTGCGACTTAACTAGATATTTCGACGGGTTAAACATCATGAAGTCAATGGTTTGATGTTTTCGTATAAAACTAATCATAAGTTACGCTGTCATTTACTATCACCCAATCAACGTTCACGTCGTCACGTATGGCGCACAGAATGAACTAATCACAGAGTTATTTACTCTACAGCACATCTTGCCCTCATTTCATTGGTACAGTCTAATCAAGTGGCTGCACCCACTAGACCTGGAGGATTTGTTTGTTAGTTACATTTTATTGCACAATTTAGGTACAATATTTAGCACTTAAAAACAGGATTTCTACGTCAGCTAACAAAAACATTTTACATTGTCAGTCGTAGCAACCACGGTTTTCTTAATGTAATGATAGATGTGACCTTGAAATATTTTAAAACCGCATATTTTAAATGAATCTCACACCACATTTAGTTCACTTTTTTTTATAGATTATACAGAACTTGAAATGGATTTGGATTCACTTACTTTTTTGTCGGAAGAGTCCGCCGACGCGAGCTCCGTCTCTACTCACCATGATTAAGCTCTATGAAGCAGAGCGAAACCTGGTCGGACTCTTCCGACAAAAAAGTATGTAAGCAAGTGAATCCGTAATTAAGTAAATAATGTGTAGTGCTTACGAACGTTTTAGTTCGAAAATCGTGTGAAGATATATTTTTTGTACTCACTTTAATCAATTGACAGCTGTAGATTACCAGTAGATTATCTGATTGTTAGTGTAGGTACGAGAACCAGGTGGGAAATTGGTCTCACCTTTGTAACGTATGACGTTGCGTTACTGGCGGCCGGCTCGAGGCCTATTGTGGTTTCGCAATGTTGAGATCCATTGTATTTTGGGTGAATTAGACTGTCTCGTGTCATCCTCAGTCCCTAAACCGAGATTGCCTCGGGCGAGAGGTTATCAACGGATCCTAATTTAATTCATTATGCTCCCTGCCTTGCTCGACCCTTTCGTGGGCCGAAATGTCTCTCTATGCTAAGTCCTTACGCACCCGAGGGCAATATTTTCTGTCTGGTTTGCAGATTTTTTGCGGTAGATAGGTAGGTACCGAAATGGGTTTTGAGTTTGTGTGGCTTAAATGGTCTTGCAGTTGAATCTAGCTGGTATGTACCTTAATATGAGCGTTAGATCTCATCACCTCATTATATTAGGTAAATACATAAACTCATGTAGGCAGGGGCCCTGGTTAGCCACTTGCCACGATCCTGACAAATCTCTCTCGCTTCATCAACATTCATTAGTCACTGCATGCACGCACGCTAGAAGTAATTGAATTAAGCTTTAAAAGCCCCCATAGTGGCAACTTTATCCATACGCACGGGTCAGCCATGTACAGTATATTTAGTTTAATTCAGCTTTGATCTACATGTAGACAAACCGTTAATAGAAATCGTTAAAATCGCAGGCGCTTCAAATTTCCAATCCGTAGTAGGTACACGTGGTAATTAAGCCTGTACTCAATTTCTCTGAGAGAAGCCCGGTGTCCTGCAGTAAGACGCATACACGCCGACATCTGGGAGGTTTGAAAAACGCGGTTATGTAATTAGTAATTAAAAATGGCATCTATTTAGACTATAAGTTTAGAGCATAGATGTAAATTAAAAATAAAACCGGCCTAGTGCGAGTCGGACTCGCGCACGAAGGGTTCCGTACCATTATCTATACAACATTAGACGCAAAGAAAAAAAAAAAACAGCAAAAAAATCACGTTTTTTGTATGGGGGCCCCTCTTAAATAATTATTTTATTTTGTTTTTTGCGTCAAGCGTCTTCAAGCGTCTACCGGTTGCCGTTATTAATATCGAGCCAAAACGGAAAAAAAATTACGTTTGTTGTAGGGGAACCCCCCTTACATATTTATTTTATTCTATTTTTAGTACTTGTTGTTATAGCGGCAACAGAAATACATAATCTGTGAAAATTTCAACTCTCTAGCTATCACGGTTCTTGAGATACAGTCTGGTGACAGACAGACGGGTGAACGGACGGACGGACGGACGGACGGACAGACAGACAGCGAAGTCTTAGTAATAGGGTCCCGTTTTTACCCTTTGGGTATGGAACCCTAAAAAAAAGGAGTTGAGAAATCTTGTTTCGAGTTGAAAAATATTGTTTAAAAATAAATGCGTGAACAATTGGTACCACCTCTCCGTCTATCAGAACAATGTCCCACGGATTCGCGGCACGCACGCACCGCTTTGGCTGGCTACTAATGGTTCTAATAGATTCGAGTTTGTGTTGAGATATTTTTGGAAAGTGTCTTTTAATAAAACAACTAGCGTACTCGATAGCTACCTACTGTTAAGGCACGTTCATTTTACCGTAGCTTTCAAATCACCCAAAATTCATGGTGTATAGGCTACATAGAAAATAGTACATTACATAACTAGGGCCATAAAATAAAGAAAGGCCGATATTGCAGAAGTTTAAGGCCCGAGCCGCAGGCGAGGGTCATAAATATGCGATAGAGGGCTTTCTTTTTTACAGCCCGTGTTGTGTACACAATTTTATGTCGTCACTTGGCCTCAAAGTCCTTTTATGTCGTCACTTGGCCTCAAAACCCGCTTTTTGGCCAGGTGTGGCATAAAATATGATTAGAGTTAGTCTCCGTGAAATGATAGAGCAAACCATTAATTTTAAAGGAGTTATATTTGGAAACCTCTATTTAAGTAGGTCTACTAATAAAACCCTAAATTGTATTACCTAACTACAAATTAGGTTAACGGTGCATCGTTATTTTAACACATTTTAACAGTGATGCGGCTGTGGTGCATACATGAATATGTTTCTATAGAATAAATTGCACACAATACAACAGAAAAACATACGAGAATCATCTCAGACCATGTAATCATGTTCTATGAACATCGTGATGACATATAAAGAGAAGCAAAACATGTATATTATTATTATACTATATTCCATACGAAAAACAGTACAGGAAATATGACAATACGAAATTACATGTACAAAGGCAAGCTTATCTCTGTGAGAGATTTCTTCCAGCAAACCTTAATATTATGTTGCGAATTCGTCTGTCTTCAACGTAACTGAATAGAGTAGGTACACATAAAAGTTGATGCCATAGAAATGTTAAAACTCAATGATTTTTTTTTTAATCCTCTTTAACGCATAAATTTGTATTCAATTCACTTTCTTATTGAAGATAAGTGTCAATTGTAAGAAAGATAGTTGTGAAAAATGTCGATAGAACCTATACCTAGATAGTTGTGAAAAATGTCGATAGAACCTATACCTAACATTAAAATGTGAAAATTGCTAAATTCCGCATTTAAATTCACATTTTAATGCTATTATGGATTTCCGCAAAGCAACGCCTGATTCCATACAATACCTTATATAATTTTATCTAGCAAAGATCTGTTTTAGTAATACAGCCTGTACTGTAATCTGTACTCTTAGGTTAAGAAATATCTGTGTAATTTCCTTTTTGTGTACAATAAAGTGTCCTCTATCTCGCTATTATATCTAACTAACTATCTATACCTAGTTGTCTACTATACCTTCATAGCTATTGAGTTTTAACAGCACTATTAATATTCAACCAATAATTATTGTTTGACTACAAGAAAAAATAAGTGGCCGCTTAATTGATATTTCGTACAAGTAGCTGATTGATGGTCTTGGCATCGAACCTCTGAATTCGTAGGCAAGCGCTCAAACGCTAGACCAAGAGAAATAGAAAAAGGCTAGAATTAGGAGCGAAGTCAATACAGTCCATCTGCCTTCAATGGCAGTGGCTTTACCAGTAAACCTCACAGCTAATAGGCTTTTGGCTGCCACCGCCACTTCCATTTAGCGCTTGGTTCACACGCTAGTTACTAGCATAAATGCATGCCATTTACAGATAAATACTAGCTAGTATGTGTATCTAGATTGTGCCCACAGTTCGCCACCCAGTAGAAAGTTTGTCCAGCAACATGGCGCATGTTTGGTAAACGCAGCCTTCTGCCAAAATATTTTAATTTTTTACGTACATTTTGTTTGACCCAGGGATATGGTTCGAGGTGGCCCGAAAAAAACTTTCAGAGTTCTATTTCAAGGACGTTAACGTCTGTGCCCTATTTATAATAATAATATTAACTTCCATACAACACAATCACTTGCCCTGTTTCCAGACTAGGACACCCTGTGCCTTGGTAACCGAGCTTGGACATCACAAACATGAAAATAAACCCAGACTGTGGCCTTTTGTACAAAAGTACGCGGCGGCCCCCAGTGGGAATCGAACCTTCGACCTCCAGCATGGTAATCAGGTTTCCTGAAAATCGTTTAAGTAACTGGCATGTCACCAGTTTCTACACCATCTACTGGTATGTGTATCACGACATTTATACCTCTATTGTCACAGCACATGAGGCGTCGCACACATAAAGCGATGTTCGCGGACGCCCGACAGAATCACTTCTCGACCACTTAGATAGTTTGCGGACTGATAAAGTATGATGAGACAAAAGTGCTGCTGCTGTGGTCAAGAAGAGTATACAGGGCGTGTCTCATTCGCCTTGTCTTCCCGAAAAAGGGTGTTTTTGATCGTCAACTCGAAAAACGGAAAATCGAAAAATGGAAATTGATGAAAAACAAAATCGGCTATTCAATAATAAGCAGCAGATTTTTTTCTCTGAGTTGAATTCCTCTTTAGTTCCACTGTGTAGTTAGTGATAACCAGGATTGAAGGCACCTATACCTATGGGCACCGTTATCTCATGACTTAAAATAAAACAAAAAGCTTAAGATCGTGATATGGCAATTAGGCCAGTCACCAGACAGTCAAACGGTGGTGGTGGAAAGTAGTAGTAGTGTTTATGTTCTATCTGGTACATATGGGTGCAACGAAGTAAATATCAAAAATGGTTACATGAGGCAATCTCGGGACAACTTTTGACAGCCATAAAACCTCAAAAATTTGGGACTTTTTTTGGTTTCACCCTCATAAGTTCTATACGGTGCATCCTAGCGAAAAGTCTCATTGTAACAAATTAGAGAACATGAAATTTTGCATGTAATGAAAATTTGGGTTTTACAATATAGTAAAAAGTTATCGCCAAAAAACCACGTCTTTCATCAACATTGTAAATAAATAACTGGAATATAGTTGTATTTAAACGTGTCCAGCTTGGAAATCGGCACTCTTACAGATTTTTTTTATGCGATTTAAATTGTAGAGAATTCAATTCTGCATATCTGAGTACCAAAATTGTCGAATTCAGTACACTCATCGCAATTAATTTCTCAATCGTCGTCGGCGTTTCCTGCAATCGCCGTTTGAATTTACTCATAATTTCCAATGTCTCATGGTAAGGTTTTGATATTGGAGAGGCAATAGTGTCAATAGTGTCAAGAAAATATTGGGATAAGCAATAGTGTCAAGAAAATATTGGGGAAAAAGAAGATTTGATTGTATTTTTCTTGATTTCTTGCTCATAACTTACATGCGGTGCATCGTAATGAAATGTTACTTGGTAAAAATTAAAGAGCATGAAATTTTGCGTCTTATGAGTATCAAAACTAAATAATTCAGTCAAGCAATGTATTAGAAATAAAAACAATAGTAAAAAACGGACGCGGGCGGCAGCATGGCAAAGTTAATATACCATGATATTAACTTATTTCGTTTACTAAAACTCTATATTATACTATATAATACCATTTTACAACAGCTCTTACCTTTTTTGGCCTGTACAGTAAATTTCGTAGTCAATATGCCACGCCCATATATGGCCTAAAAGTGCCATATAACCTTATGTTTATACATATAAGTTAGTTTGTAAGATAAGTTTGTACTTGTACCTAAACTATTGTATGTCATCAACTTTTATGTACTTATTGCTTTATGTGTGTGTGTCTCTAAGCACAAATAAATGATTTATCTATCTATCTATCTATCAAAGTTAGGCTGCGAAACATACGAAAGTTTGCATTTATTTTCATTTTCCGCCAAGTTAACAAACATACTATAATAAAAAGTAGTATATACTAACCTGGAACAAACTATTCTATTTAGTTAAGTTGGGGTTGATGCATAAAATTATCGTAATGAGTTAAATTATTTACCTATGATAGTTAAGCGGCTAAGCCGTTTGTCTTAGGAAATAATTTTCCTCTAATTATTTTTCACTGCGTGTACTTGTAACGTTTTTTTGGACATTGGTACACAAACAAGGAATCTTGGAATATAAGATTTTGGACTAGCAAGAGTTTAATATGCCATTATATATTTTTTTCTTATGTGCGATAAACGTATTAATAATAATAATAATAAACATCTCTCAGCGAAGCATTTTAATACAGAAATTACAGGGATACAGAAATGGGAGCAATCGTGTGACCAACACATTTTGCCGATTTTTGCTCACTCAAGATTCAAGCATTCAGACTAATCAGCGGCCGTTATTAAAGAAAATGTAACGCCGCGCAAATATTTTTTCTATGGAACACCATTGAAACTGTATTATTATTTTTTTATTATTTTAGCTCTTTATTTCCGTATCCATAATTTGTTACAAATCGAATGAATTAGGTTGGATAATAATTATGTACATATGTACATATGTTGTTATGTACATAATAATATGTTGTTATTATTTACTGCAGACGAAAAACACAATACGGCAAATATTACATAAGAAAATACAATACAAAGGCGAGCTTGTCTCTGTAAGAGATAAGCATTATTTATTTATTTTAAACGAACTGTAAAATATTTTAAGTTCTATTAGTATTTTTTTATTTGCATTATTTTCATTCTACTTAAAATCGTTTTCATTATAAAAGGGAGTTTAAAATTTAATATTTAATAGGTTAGTAAATTTTATATTTCATTCATTAGTCGGTTAGTTTATTGATAATTAGTTTTTTTTTTTTGGGATATGGATCCCTTGAGGGTAAAAGCCTCCTCATTGAAACTGTATACGAAATTAAAAAGTTTTTTGTCTCTCCTGTAAAGTAGGGAAAAAGGACTTGTTCGGTGTTGTTTGCTAAGCGACGATATATGTAAGTTTCGTCTTATGATCAAAAAATTTTAAATAAAAAATAAAAAACGACTTCAAAACACTACAGCACTAAAATGTTAGAAATAACTGCGACCTCGTGGCGCAGCAGTAATGCATCTGCATACCATACGAGAGGTCCCGGGTTCGAATCCCGGCTGGGGACAAAAAAGACCCCAGGTCTTGGATGTTTACATGTTTGTATGTCGTTGTTTCTGGTTCCCACGACACAGGGCATCCTAGTGTGGGCCAGAAGCAAAGTATGTGCCTGGATGTAAATGTTTATATTTATGTTTAATTTAAAAGAATACCTTAAAATTAGAAGTATGTATACATGTAGGTATTGTACGGTATTATACTTCTACAATACCTACATGTATACATACTTCTAATTTAAAGGTATTCTTTTAAATTATTTCTAACTTTTTAGTGCTGTAGTGTTTTGAATTCGGTTTTTATTTTTAATTTTTTAATTTTTAGTGAGGGAGCGGGAGAAAAATAAACAAGTCCCTTATTAACTCCCTTAACCGTAATTTACTCTACTTAATTCTACGTCCCATTGGTCGTTTTTATTTGGTGAAGATCTGTTGAAAACTTTCAGAGATGGAGAACGGAACTCTTCAATGGACAGAAGTAAAATAAGGTCCCAAAATATGGGGCCCATCCTTTAGTAATAGTAATGTTTCATAAAATAGCGTAAAAGTAGTCCCAAGGTAATTTGGTGATGTTCTGGTGAAGACTTTCGGAGATGGAAAAGTAGGGTAAAATACAAACTATAATTCAGGCATAAAATGTACCATATTTTAGACGTAAACCTGTATATTGCTGTTTTAAGAATACAGGAGGTACTTTTTTTGTTTCATACAATGAAACTAAAAACTACAATAAAACTTACAAGTACAAATTTAAAATTTATTTAAATTTTCTTAATTATTAGGTACATGCTGGGATTCGAACCCATGACCTACCGAATGAGAAGCCGGCGTTCTACCACTCCGCTACTGCCATTCTTTAACTTGAAATATTATTTTTTCTGTATTAAATTTAGATCTCAAACAAGATATGTACACAAGAAGAGAAATTAAATAAGTACTCAAGTCGAATGATCTTCACAAAAAAAGTTGAGTACTAGGCAATATCTCTGTTGTATGTCGCCTTGCAAGTCGAAGCCACTTGTCTCGTATTTTTTTCTGTTTTAGAATGAACATAAATAATTTATTCGGGGTTTGTTTTTATTGATGCATTCCCACACTGCGGGACCGTACACCAAAAATTCATAATTTATTCGTAATCGAAAAATTATTAAATGGTTTAAACTGTGATGTCACTACATGTTTCGATGAGAATTTCAAATCTAAAAACTAAAATGTCTTTTTTTGCTACAAAACCTTAGCTGTGACCAAAAATATAAAATAGATTGTAAATAATTTTCGTTTTGGAACATTTGAGGACAGTTTTTCAAAATTTGTCATCACGCCTATTGCGTTACGGATAACTTTGCAACAAGAGGATTAATCAGCATTCAACAGTACGAACAAAGTTCTGATACAGAAACAGAGATATCGATCACAAATTGCCAAATTCATCATCACTCAGGTCTGCAAACATATTGATACCAAACGTGGCCTTATTATCTGCAGCGTTCATTTTGTTGATATCTTCAAGATTTTTAACAAAATTCAGGTAGCGCTTCTGGAACTCGGCTTCATCTTTATATTCCTTGTTGTAGTCCTTCATAAACTGACGGAAAAGTTCGAGTGCCCCTTTGAGGTCGTACGGCGCAGGTTTTTCCATGGACCGTTTACCGACATGTTTCACATTGGATTCTTTTGAATCACTGTCGTAGTCTTCCTCTGAGCTGTCCCATTCGCCAAAGCTATGGGGATAGCCGTGATAGTAGCTGGGCCCATGGTGGTCATATTTAGAGCCGTGGTGGTAGTAGGCATGGTATTGACCATTGTCATGAGCCTCATGGTGATAGCCATGGTGTTGAGGATTATGAGGATAAGAACCTTTGTCTCCATGATGATAGTCATCTCCATGATGGTAATGGTGATAGTAGTCATAGTACTGCCCGTCGTGATCATGATGCCCGTGATGCCAATCTTTGTGTTCAGGTTTCTTGTTCGTCTTTATTATTTCTTTTTTCATCTCTTGAACAACTGGTGTTACAGCCGGTGTCTGGATTTGGGCTACGGCATCTTCTTGAACCACCGTGATATCTCCACCACCGTTTTCTTTAATCATTTCTTCGTAAGAAGGCGTTACGGTTATTTTCGTCACTTCTGCAATTTCTTTTCCATGTTCTACTTTAACTTCACCACTATCTTTTTCTTCTACAGCCTCATCATAGTGCTCATCCTTAACAGGTTTATTTACATGTAATACTGTATCTTCATGCAAAAAAGTGACTTTACCTCCACCTACTTCTTTTATTTCTTCTTGTATAATAGGAGTTATAACTGGAAATGGTACTTCAGCTATCGCATCCTGGTTTTCTATTGTTACCTCGCCACCATAAGATTCCTTGACCTCTTCTTGGGTAATTGATTTCTTTTCTTCGTGATGAACTTCAGCTATTTTTTGCTCATGTTCAATATTGTATTTTTCATCAACAGTTGAGTGGCAACCATGTTTAGCACCGTGATGAAAGCCTTCTTTAGCACCTTTGTGATAACCATCTTTAAATCCTTCAATGTACCCATTTTCATAGTCAGCTTTCATTTCTTTGTTGTATTTTAAACCACTATTATCAGTTCCAATTTTCAAAGGTACTGTTTCTTTCCCTAAATTAGGAGTTATTTGTGACACACTGTCAATATTAATAAGACTAATTCCAGCAAAACCTGTTTCTTGTTTATCAGTTTCACCAACTGGTGGCTGTTCCTTCCTGATAAATGGAGTAATACCCACTTGACTGACTAGTAGAACATTGTCATCTTTTTTCACTTGTTGATTGAGCGTAGGCAACACATCGGTGTTTTCATTTTGCCCACTGACTTTAACTTCTTGTGAAGGTGTTACAGGAGGTTCAGAGGTGATCCATGTTGATCCTGGTTGACGTCCCATAATAAGCGCACCACCATTTTCTTCAACTACGGATGTTGGAATAACGCCAGTTAAAAATCCTTGATCCTGATTGAACTTTACATTTACACCATCAATTTCTATTACACTTTCAGTAGCTGCTTGGCGGCGAAATCGTTGCTGTTGACTTCCATCTTGCCGTCCAAAGCTAGGAAATAGCTGAGGACTTCTGTTGAACTGTTGTAAATTTGGAGACAATCCAGCATCCTCTTGTTCCGTAACTTTGGCTACATTATTTTCTGGAGTAGATGGCTGCTCATAAAGGTTGCGTTTTATCCCTGAGTTTTGGTTGACTTTCGAGCCACCTTCGGTGGTACCAAACACTTCTCTCATATTTTGCTGAAACACCGAGTCTTCTACTTTTTCATATACAGGTTTGACTTCATCAAGGGCAGGTTTAGTATAATGCCACTGTACTCCTTCGTCTTGTTGAACTTTGCCAGTATTACTATCTGATTGTTTTACTTCCTTCCCATACCCATGATGATGATGATGTCCTTCATAGCTTGGGTAATGATGACCATCGTCAAAGCCATATTTCACTTCGTCGCTGTCGTAATCTTCATCCGACTGATCGAAGTAATGGTCTTTGTATTCGTAACAACTAGAAAATCCAACGCAAATAGTCACGAAAAATAATATCATGCACAGATTCTTCATAATTGAAAATATGATTCGTAAACCCGATGTGTTCGAGCGATAAAATGGATTGTCTGTCAAAGTTTATTCTTTCCGGCACATCTGACCTCGTATAACCAGTTTCAAAATATCGAGGGTCACTTAATATCAAGTTAAATTGTCTATTGTCAGTAGAAAAATCGCGTTGAATTACTTGGCTGCCGCCAGTGTTCTCGAACCGCGATTATATTTAGCACTAAACGAGAAACAGCTCGTCTTCGACTTTATATGTACACAAGGAAAAACCCCACGACCTGCTGGGTTATACCAGTTATGCGGGAAATACGTTTAAAAAGCTCTACCCAATGCATCCTATAGCAGCCAAACAGGTTAGAGCGAAATTCCTTATAAAAATCAAGTAGATCGAGTGGATGCCTTTATATTACAGGCTTATCCTCTCTTTAATTTATTATAATAACTTCTATGCATATAGGTCAAACAAGGAACAATGGATGTATCTTTGTTTTAATCTAGATACCCAACCCCTTCTTTCAAAAGTTAAACCGCGGAAAATTGTAACATTAATCTCAACATTAAGCAGATGTCAAGTGGAAAAGGCAATTGTTATTTCGGCTCGGGTTTGCTGGGATGTTTTTAATTTAGAACTGCGAGGCTGGCATCGGGCGAGATAAGCAGACAATATAGCTTTATCTGCTCTACAACTGTAGCCACGTAGTTGTGTAGAGAATGGGTCCAATTCCATTAACTTTACCACTCTTTGCGACCTCTGTTACCTCCCAGTTACCTCTTATTTACCGCGACATTCGTAGCGCTCTCGGTTACCTCTTTAAGACTGAGAAAAACGTTAAAATAAATTCCTTGTATTTGCGTTTCCTGCTATAAGGGGTTAGCAAAATGAGGCTCCAGTTGAATTACGTTGGTACGCCTTGGCTCGGTCTTATCTGTCAACAAAACAGCCACCTGAAACGAGCACCTTTGCTGGCCAACAGGGTGCTATTTCACCTGAAAATAGGAGTAGGTAATATATAATAGGGGTTAAAGTATGAAATTGCCGTTTTATTGCAATAGGTTCTTTGAATTGACATAGAATCTTCATGGTTTGAGGTTTTCGAATGAAACTTTTTTCAAATGGTTTCTATGATGTTTTTTTTTTTAAAATGTGAAACATTTGAATATCGACTTTCAATTGTTTTTGTTATTCAATTTAGACAAGAAAGATGGATACTGCGAAAATTCGAGTGATTTTTGAATACGAGTTCCGACGCGGAACTAACGCGGCAGAAACAGCCCGCAATATCAATGCTGCGTTTGGAGAGGGGTCTACTAATGAACGCACCGTGCGATTTTGGTTTAAACGCTTTCGTGATGGAAATCGACTTAAAGAACGAGCCACGAGGAAGACCGCCCACACAGGTGAATAACGATGAATTAAGAGAGATAGTGGAAGCCGACCCTAGTCAAACTACCCAGGAATTAGCAGCATGGTTTAACGTTACCTTACCCACAATATTGACTCACTTGCGTCAAATCAATAAAATAAAAAAATACGAAAACGATCTTCACCATTATTGCTCCACGACAACGCGAGACCTCACACAGCACGAGAAACCATTTTGACCCTTCAGGAACTGCAGTTAGAAACCATTCGTCATCCTCCGTATTCACCAGACCTTGCTCCAACGGACTACCATTTTTTTCGTGATTTGGACAATTATCTACGTGACAAGAAGTTTTCTTCCCAGGAGGCAGTACAAAATGCTTTCACACAGTTTGTGCAGTCTAGATCGTCGGAGTTCTATCGCAAAGGCATTAATGACCTTCCCATTAGATGGCAGCAATGTATAGATAATAATGGCAACTATTTTGATTAAAAAAATTTGTTAAAAATTTTAAAAATAAACAATTTAGATTCTCAGTACAAATCGGCAATTTCATACTTTAACCCCTAAATATATATTTGTGGAAGTGCGGCCAGTGCTTTGATTGTCATTTGCTTATTCGATATTTGAATGTTGGTTGTTGATTCATGAATAAAATATTATAAAAGGGTGGCTGATTGCTTAGGTCTACATTTGCGTACCTTGTTTTCCGGTACTCCGAAATACATTTCTAATTAAATGAAAAATTTAGCAAATGATTCTTTTTGTTGCACTAACTCGTGCTGAGGACAATTTTAAAAAACCTATTCAGATCCTAAAAATTCCACCCATTTGAACCCGCGACCTCCGACTCACCGTGCCAGCGCTCTCCCAACTGAGCATTAGCTCATTAGGGCAAGTGCAAGCATCGATGAAATTTCGAGCCTCTTTACAAACTTCTTTGTATTACGTACAGGCAGTCCCGGCATGGGTGGAATTTTTAGCCTCTATATAGGTTTTTAAAAATGATAAAACAGTTTTGATAGTGGCACGTGCACCTAAAGTATCGATTGAAGGCTTTTGTTAACGTTGAATGTTAGCGACGATGATGTTTACCTTGCCTTTCGGCAGGCATCCTGTATATGTTCTGAAAACACACTGAGTGTTACATCCTTTATTATTCTACCCAAAGGCACCTTAGGGTGGATACAGGGACTGTGAAACGGAGATGTAAAAAGAAATCAGCTTTTTCCTCATGATTAGTCAGAAGACAAACACACGAAATATTTTAGGTCCAGTTTTATGTTTGTTTAAGGGGCAATCTGTTGTTAACTAGAGCGAACAATGGGAAATCTCATAAATCTCATAAATAATCATACATACATACATACATAAGCAGCCTACAGGCGTCCCACTGTAGGGCACAGGCCTTCGCTCAGAGAGAGAGTATGGGTTTAATCACCACGCGTGCCCACCGCGGATTGGTGATTTCAAGCGCTAAGGTATGTGAATAGCTCAGACACTCAGGTTTCCTCACGATATTTTCCTTCACCGTTAGCCGTATTACTACTATTAATTTCACAAATGTACATAATAAAGTCATAGGTACATGCCCGCGCTGGAAATCGAACCTGGGTCTCTCGCTTCCGAGTCCAATGTTCTACCCACTAGGCTACCACCGCTTCATAATCAATAATCATAAATCTCCATAATGGCTTGGGGCCAAGTATCAAAAACTTTAAAGCATTTTTGCCAAAAAGGGCCGTTTTTAGCGGACAACAATTTAAGTCCTAGGTTATCGACTTTAGGTTCTAGACTGTAGTTTCAAAATAGTTATTCAGATTTTGCAAAAAAGTATTGTAATTTTTTTTTCGTTACATGCGCTAGTAAGCATCGCGTCGCCCCTTAAGCTTCGCGACGAGTAAATCAGGGATTTTAACGGATTCGAAGAAAGGCTAGTTCTCAAGTGGCCCAAGAAACTGTCTTATCGGCTAACCTATTTTTAAAAATAACCATAATTTACTATGAAAGTAAATTATGGTTATTTTTATATTTATGACAGTGCGTATGTAAATAAAAAAGGCCAAACGGCTGGACCGATTTTGACAAATGAGGTGTCAAATGAAAGCTGAAAATGACGAGAGCATCACTAGTTATATTTTATGAAAAAAACGTTATGAAAAAAGCAAATGGTGGATGTCAGCTGTCATATTGTTAATTAAATAAAAAACGGTCTCATACTAAATTCCTACGTACACAACTTTTAGAGTAGACTGATCTGAAACCATTATTCAACCACTTAATTATTCCTAGAAAGTTCATCGTGTTGTGCCTAATTATGCGCACCAAATCCTGTCGCAATCCTGACGTTTGCGACAGCAATTAGTATGGAATTTGACACAATGGACAATAATAAAAAAAACCTACCAAGATGAAAATCTTTCAAAAAAAAAACCGTTTGGAGATTAAGCTTCGCAGAATACAAGAAAAATACTCAAAGATTATCATACTGGGGGTGGCAACTGTCAAAAAATTCAAAACGGAGGTTGTCCCGTTTTCTTGACTATTTGTATGGGAAAAGAAAAATATTTGTAATTATATAAACCCCAGAGATATGTGTAGTGTCTTTAAAAAAAAAAAAACAGTGTGTACGCATTTACTGCTCAGTTTGCAATAGAAAATCTGTGGCTCCTAAACCATTTAGAGGAAGTAAAACGATTATCAGTATTAGAGGAAGTAAACAAATACCAAGAAAATATTTCTATGCAGGTAAATACGAATAATACTAAAAAAGGGATAAGCTGTTGTTTATACCAATACTGAAAAAGCAAAGTTTTGTATACCGCGAAAGGAATACAGACATGGGTAACCACCATGCAAAGGTAACCACCAAACTATTTTTTAAACATGTCTTGCAGAAATAATTGCATATCTTTCATTAAATACCTCTTTTACTGGCTGCTTTATTGATCACGTATCTCTGGGGTTTATATAATATTACAAATATTGTACTTTTCCCATACAAATAGTCAAAAAAACGGGACATCCTCCATTTTGAATTTTTTGACAGTTGCCACCCCCATTTAGAAAGTGACATGGTTTATGAAAATAAAAAAGAAAACAATATCAGCGTTTTTGATAGGGGTTCTTAATATGGTGGCCGAGAGTATATGTACACCTAAAAACAAAGTGACGCCATTTACCCCCGGTTTCTCGTACACTAACAAGCTGTTAATCTACTGTTAACAGCTGTCAGTGTTTTTCTTTGTATGCACTTTGGTCAATTGACAGCTGTTAACAGTAGATTAACAGCGTGTTAGTGTACGAGAAACTGGGGGTTAATTTTCTTAACTTTTTAATTACAGAAAACTCATTTTCAGACAAAGGAGTGGTTTTTCTCTTTCGACCCTGACCACGCCTTCTTGAGTATTCTCCCTACTTTAGGTATCGCTTCCACGCTCTGGAGATAACAGAGTTCAGTTCCTACATAATTTGATCCTCTTGCAGAAGAGGGACAGTCCGGGAAATTTTGATTTCAGTCAGATCTGGCAAAATGATCTTCTAAGCCAAAACACTTACTTCAATCAATAAAAACACTCAGAAGACTTGAAATAAAATGAGTTTTCTGTAATTAAAGTACTAGGAAAATTCAATAGCGTCACTTTCTTTTTAGGTAGACATAGACTCTTGGCAACCATACTAAGAACTACTTACTAACAGAAACTCAAAATAAAAAATAATAAAAAAACTCTGACGTTCTTTTGTTAGGGTTCCGTACACAAAGGGCAAGGGACCCTGTTACTAAGACTTCACTGTCCGTCTGTCTGTATGCCTATCTGTCTGTGACCAGGCTGTATCTCATGAACCGTGATCATTATTTCTGTTGCTGCTGTAACAACAAATCTGTTTATTTGTTTATTTTGTTTGTATGATGTGTCTTGCTGGTACAATAAATGTCTTTCTTTCTTTCTAAATCTTAAAAATAGAATAACATAAATATTTAAGGGGGGCTCCCATGCAACAAACGTGATTTTTTTGCCGTTTTTTGCTCGATATTAATAACGGCAACAGGTAGATGTTTGAAATATCCAAATGTTGTATAGATAATGGTAAGGAACCCTTCGTGTGCAAGTCTAACTCGCACTTGGCCGGTGTTTTTATTCTTGTGAAGAATGTCACGTTAATATTTAGTGGCCAGTTATAATTGAAAACCTAAGCAAAAAGTTTTATTCCACTTTGAAATATATTCCCCTAATTGTTTTGAACAGTGTAGAAGAATATTCTTATTATGTGTAAAAATCAGATGTAAGCACTTGGCTATCTCACCTCCCACAACATTTGACTAATCGAAACAAATGGTACCTGATAGACAAAAATAGTTTATAATATAAAAACTGTGTAAAGACCCAAGATTTTTATATTTTTCAAATTGAAGTCAAAGCCTGATTGATATATTATCGTAGTTCGTAGACCGGATGATCGGCCAAAGTGGTCGATGTCTCGATGGCGGGTTTGGCCATTCACAAAAAACATTTTTTTGGTAACCTTATTCGAAGTGAATAAGGTTACCAAAAAACTAAAAAGGTTCTTAGTATATGTAAAAAAGCTATTTAGAGGCTAAAAATTCCACCCATGCCAGGACTTGAACCCGCGACCTCTGGCTAACCATGCCAGCGCTCTCCCAACTGAGCTAATGAGCAAGTGCAGGCATGGGCGAAACTTCGAGCCTCTTTACAAACTTCTCTGTATTACGTACAGGCAGCGACATCTGGCCGAAGGAATACCTGTGTATAATTAGCATATGTCATAATTTACCAATGTCTAGCCGAAATTTAGGTAAGTAATAATTTGTTTTATGGTGACCAAAAAATGCACATAACAAAAGTATGATGCGACGTCGCATCGTGAAAATCTGCTAGCTCGCGCGATGCATCGCAAGAACTTGCGAATTAATTCGCATCGGCGGGCATTCATAATAGTTATAAATGAATGAAATAAAAAATAAAAAATAAATTATTTAGAAAAGGGTTAAAAGAGTGGTTACTGGCTCCCGAAATCTTCTCTGTTTCTTGTTCCTGTATCTTCTTCGCAATAACAGAAGTGAGCATTTCTTTTTACGACCCATGACACGACCTAGTTTACAAAATACGTTTAGTGCGGTTGACGGTCCTCGAAGGAATGGTCATCCGAATCATGGAAGGATGCCTTGCCGCACGAAATCGCATCACAGCAATTCGTATCGTAGTTTTCTGCGTTACGAATTCATATCGCGCCGATTCGCAGTTTTGTGTACGAAGCCTAAGGCCACATTAAAACACACTAGCGTAGTTGCGGTGGTGGCCATTGCTGTGGTTATTAAACATCGGGACCCATTTTAAGGCTCTTTAAAAATAATGGAAATCACTATAAAAATAATAGCTGTAACATAAATAATGATGCTTTGCACTGTGAAAAAATTGTTACACTGTAAAAAAATAAACTTTATTTAATAAAAGCGTACATCTGAAAAAAAAATATCTGTCGCGTTAAATTAGTAAACAGCTCTAAACTCTACCATTAAATAATGCTATAAAAGTTTAATCATGCTTTGTAACTTTAAAAAGAGAAAGTGGCCTTTAAATGCGTTACTTAAGGGGGTCTAGGGAATAACACTAGCACCACCCAGGAAAAAAGTCATATCTTTTTTTACAGATCAAATTTGCAAAAAGTGTCAGTACAATCTCTTAATCATGTTAACAGATGACAAGCCTAGACTAGATAGCATTTATGCCAAAAACGGCCGTTTCTAGCGTTAATGCTATCTAGTCTTAGGTTTTTTGCCTTAGGTTCAGGGCCATGGGTTCTAAAAATCACTATTAACATGATTGAGAGATTTTACTGACACTTTTTGCAAATTTGATCTGTAAAAAAAGATATGATTTTTGTTTTCCTCGGTGGCGCTAGTGTTACTCCCTTAACTTTTTTACTTTAGTCTTACGTCGTGATAACAAGACATTGAAATTCATAATACACTTTAAATGTTAGGATAGAATCTTCCCAGAAAATATGCTTAAGTGCAACAAAATATCCCTATCGTCTTAGTTTTCGCTATTTGCACAGTAACACAGTCCATACCAAGTAGATTCAACACTTCGTTGGCTTGTCTAGGATAAGGCACATGGGGCGGCAGCGTCCGTCTACGCTATAGCTCAAGTTGACAAATAAATTACACAGCCTCTCTGGTGCCCGGAGATAAGTGGAAAAGACAAAGGATTACCTAGTTTCGGGACAGTCGCGGCGGAAACTCGCCGAATAAATCTTCCAGCTCCTTATTTCACTTATTGCTATCGGGCGGGCGCCGCGTGTTGAATCCCAACTATCTTGCTCTATTTTATGGTTCAGAAGAGGACGGACGCTGTGTATCGAGTACATGGGTGGGAGTCCTTCAACAGTAGAAACACGTAGCTAGCACCCGGTCACGTCAGCTTGTCCACACAAAATTAAGTTGAGCTGGCTGTATAGCGCAGAAAAAACTACATAACGATTTACTGTCCCTCGACTGGCAGCTGTTATCTAGGGTATGAATTATAGATTAGTTCGATGCCGAATAAAATGTTTGCTAAGAGAGATCTTGAAGAGATCGCGAAGAGAGAAGATGTCCAGTAAAAAAAGTTTTCGTTTCATTTGTTCTTAGTTTACTTCCGTCTAGCTAGGGAACGGTCGTTCGCGAGAGCTCGTCTTGTACTGAGTGTACCTATAGTTTCTCTATTGTAAGGGTATTCAACTCAGACAGGGCCAATTCAATTTACTATCTCTAGAAAATGTAGATGCCCTGAGTCGATTTAACAATTTTGCAGAGGTATCTAGTTTGTAAATTAAATTCTAGCCAGTCTGCAATCCGGTGCAGTGTCATTGTCTCTGCGAAATATTTGATTGTCTTGTAAGAAGTTTTGCTGCTGTGTACTGAGCTACTATTGGTGGCTATACAAGATGTTATATGCATGCTTAAAATAAAGGTACCTAAAAACTAACACATATGTAAATACGTACACACATATATATATATATATATATATATATATATATATATATATATATAAACACACTTATATACATACATACACATACTTACTCACACATACATACTAATACTTTCACTCACACTCACATACACACATCACATCCTTCCATGAAGAGCACAAATTGTAAATCTTAATCTAATTATCATTGCTAATTTATAAATAATCACTATTTTTATCTCCAGTATTAAAAATTCATGTTTTATTTATTTAGGTGGGTACTCTAGAATAAGATCACAATACCATTTCGAGGAGTGGCGCTGGTGACTGTAATACGGTTCTAATAAAGTACTAGTACATACGCCACCGTACGTACGAAAAGATCATGTTAAACTGAACCACTAGTTTAAGTAGATTTACTACCTTTTCATTCGAGAACTTTTCGGCCCCATCGGCCATCAGTTCTGTGTGCTATATGCCCCGCCCACTGCCACTTCAACTTACTAAGCCGCTGGGCTATGTCGACAACTTTCGTTCGTCTACGGATCTCATCATTGGCAGGAAGGCGCTGGATGCAGGCCGCCTCCAACCGGTCTTTTTGGAAATCCACGGAGGAGGCCCATTTCCAGCAGCGGACTTCTTGTAGCTGAATGATGATGATAATGACTACCTTTTCATGCACGCCTATTTCTTATAAATAAATAAATAATAATAGTTATTATTATTTCTTACTATGGGCGTCTAAGGATTGGAAAATAAATACAAGAGGTGTGCAAGTGGTTTTTCTCTAAAGGAAGATAATTTCTTCTGGCTTGCGAACGTATGAGCATTAGTGTAAAGTAACGCTGTAACACCAGTAAAGTCAGCGGCATAAAATTGGTATGGCGGTTGAGAACAGCTGTATTGAGTTCTTTACTTTAGTGCACCTTGTAAACCTAACCTTAATTTTCTTGTATAGGTACTGTCGTGTACAAGATGCGGTATGAAGTATATGATGCCGTGTCACAAAATTTATTTCGCAGTCAAGAACTTAAAAAATTTTGCTCAACTTAGGTTCTACATTTCGAAAAAAAAAACTTATAATAAAGCACAATGTACAAAAATTTTACATTGTTTGGTTAGGTTAGGTTAGGTTATATTACCGGACTGCGAAAGTCTAGCTCCTCCAAAAAATTTTGCTCAACTTAGGTTCTACATTTCGAAAAAAAAAAACTATAATAAAGCACAATGTACAAAAATTTTACAGTGTTTGGTTAGAGGTGTGTTATATTCGGTAATATAACACACCTCTAACTTATTTGGCTTTCACAGTCCGGTGACTGTGAAAGCCAAATAAGTTATATTAACAATAACCCGGTGTATGCAATATGTCAGGATCGTCGCAAGTGGCAGTCCCTGGTCTCTGCCTACCACTCTGGGCTACAAACGTGTGTATGTAATATTTACCTCTATCGCGATGCCGCGTGGCTCTCTCTCTCCTTTAAAGTGTAAAACCGTCACTAGGTGTCGTGGAAATACATAATTAACAAATACATATATGAACATGTGCTGAGCATGTGCAGCGTATGGACTCTACTCGTCTGCCGAGAGCTACCATGCTTGGTGCGGTGGCGCACGCCAAGAGGCGTGTCCGCAGACCGTTCTTACGCTTTAAAGACTGCGTTAAGCGTGACATGGCGCCTTTTGGGATCGATCACGATAGTTGGGATAAACTTGCTGTGGACAGAGACGCCTAGAGAGAGGAAGTTCGGGAGGGCCGCAAGACCTGCGACGAAGTGTGGTGCTCGGCACTGGCGGACAAGAGAGCCAGGAGGCACCAAACCCGTACCGACCCGACTCTGGACTTTTCTTTTATATGCCCTACACTACATGCAGTAGGGCTTGCCGCTCTCGAATCGGACTTTTTAGTCATTCAAAAAAGTGTCAAACTCTTAGGCACTGCTTAAATCGTCCGTAACGAAAGCAAAGGCTTGCCCGTAACGTCACGGAGCAGAGTGCACTGGTGTAAAAGATGATGCGCTGTCGAATGTACATTACGGTGCTGTTTGCTGCAATAAGTAAAAGAATCTATCTGATGCTGAAGGTTTTGTCTTCGTGAAGTTGTTTGTGTCAAAGTTAACTAAATCGTGTATTGTACTTATTGGTCTATAAATCGATCTACGATCTTATCTTATCCTATCATGTAGAAAAATATCATGAGCAAAACTGAGTGCCTGAGGTTGAAATAGGTACCCCAGCGCTTGAAATTGCCAAACGGCAGTGGGTACGCGTGGTGATTAAGCCCATTCACTCTCTACCTCTGTCAGAGAATGCCTATGTCCTGCAGTGGCACGTATGTGTATGTACAATCGACAGGGGGTCAACATTTACATTTTTGTTGCAAAGTCACCCGTATCGTAACCGACTGGAGTGCATGCATATAAAGGTTGATGTGCTGTCGACTGTACTGTACTTAGTGCTTTTTAGTGTTATTCAGAGATAATATGTACTGACAAGGAGACCCGCTTCGTTTCGCGACTCACGCTAGGATGGCGTCCGCAAGTAAATAATACATATATTGAGTGACAAACGTCTCGTCTCCCACTCTATCCAGGGTCATCCTTGAACCGAATAAATTGCTCGCAATTTTCGGGATCGTTTACCACGCTCCGGGACGCCAATGATACGCTTCTCGAACTTCCCTACGTTTCCCAAGTTGTATTACACCCTTTGATACACAACTTCTTCCGCGCCTCCGCTTGGCGTTACGCGACTTAAAATTCCATTTTAATTCAGAGACAGATCAGTCGTGTAATTACGGCTGTAATCCTCGGCGGGCTTGTAGTGTTTTCGTCAACATCCACGTCCCGTCGGTTGGTTGGTTAATCATGAATGACACGTTTACGTATTCAGGAGGATCGCTCCTCCCGCTAACGAGAAGACGAGATAAGTTAACAAATGTCGTCGACTTGAATTCCCGACGGCATTCAGTCCCCACGTTGATTGTCCGGGATTTGAAATTAACATAACAGAAACGTTCCACTCCTTGTTCGGGTGGCTGTATGTAGATACGGCTGTAAGACGGTGTACGCGTTTGTTTGTGTAGAGGATTGAGCTGTGATGTCTTCCTCTCACGGCAGCCTCATAAACAATGGGTGTCTTGTCTCGCTCCGCGCGATTGTTGTTTGCGTTCCAAGCGGGAGCGCTGCGCCGTAGCAGCTTGCGTGCCGCAGCGCGCGCTGCTTCATTAACATTAAAGCCTTCGTTATCCTTCAGACAAAAATGTGATGAAAGTAGAGCCACGAAACTGCACTCGCTTAAAATTTATCCTAATCCATTTTTTGTAAGCTCTACCTGTGTATGATCTGACTGACTAATAATTATATCAAAATTTCAAGAATCAGTCTGTGACATGCATGTTATTATATTTCATGAAACTACGGATCTCGGTCTGAAATAAATAATTTAATTTAATTAATTTAGTTTCTACCTGCTTTTATCCTAAGGCCACGTAAACTTATTCTGCATCTAATTTTGTAATTCGTGTGGACAGCAAACACTGGACATTTTAATATACAATTTTCCTTATCATAAAATTTAAAACTCACATTAAAATTATGCGCGAGGACATTGTGCCTTTGAGAGCGGATCAATTTACGTCGCTATTTACTCTAATCCCAATTGGTGACCTTTATCAACATCGCTAGGTTTGGAGGGCGTGTGTAGCGTAATTTTATCATTCGTAACAAATTGTGTACCCACCGTAGTGGCACAGCGTCAAGGCGGGCAAATGAATCATTAGTCCTAAACTAATATTAACCCTGTGTTGTGCAAACAGGGTGTTTCGGTGTAACACCCGCAGTGGCCTGAGGCGCGGTGGCGGGGTGGCGGTTCTCTTGTTTCGTGTAGCAAACATTCTTTCATTTTCTAATGGATCTCTGAAGAAATACTTGGGGACGAACTTTCGCCGAACACATATATTTACATAACAAAGAAAAGGGGTAAGGGATTCCGAGTGTCCCTGAAATGCGTATTCTTGTCAGGAACACGCGTTTTGCAAAGGATTTGTCGGTCAATTTCGCGTCAGTACGTTTTTCTTGTGCCAAATCTCTTGCATAATCAACCTAAGTAGACGCTTACGCCCCCAATCTCTGCCTTCATAAGCCCTAGGGTTTTTTACAGTGAAAACTTTTCACCGGGAATGTTGTGGGTAGCTAAACTAGGGGTACTATTAAGGTAGGTACACTGCGTTGTTCGGTTTTATTTAATTAACAACTCTTTTGTTTGTTATTGTTTTAATTAAGTTTTCTCGCTTTTGTTTGTACCACTCTTAATTAAAGCACTTTCAGAGGTACTACCTACTTAAGTCTCTTCTCAGATAGTTTTACAAATTGTATCACGTTTTACCAACCATTTCGAGTTGCAATCCGGTTCAGTTCTTCGTGTTCGCGAATAAATTAAAACATCACAAGAATCATTTTGCTACTTTCATGTTCTATGGGGCTGTATAGTGTACAGTCGACAACCGCACCTAAATACTAAGAAAAAAATCTAAGACATCACTTATAGGTCTAACATGAAAAACTTATTCAGCTGTCACTTCTACCTAACAAATTTACAGTTGCTAGCTATAAATGAAAAAAAATATTATAATGAAAAATAATAATGTTTGTTGAGCGGATCAAAACTTTGTAAAAAATCACAATAAGTATATTTGTACATGATGTAATTATTTGTGATATATTGACGTTGTGTACCTAATCATTCCAGTGACACGGTGGTCTGTCTCTTCTACACAAAAGGGGCTATCACTGCAGCACTGACTGTCGCCAACGATACCAACAGTTTGGCTTATCTTAAAATTGTATAAAGCCGGTAAATGACATTTCAGATGTAATTCTTTCTTGTTGTTTGTTTTGTTGCTCGTCGTATTTTTGTGGAGCCACGATAACATTTTCAAAGGCTCCTACGTTCCCCCTAGGGGCTTACTGGGACGATGACAAGAAACCGCGAAGCACAAGATTCTTTGAGAGACTAATATCTCGACAGGTAGGTAGGTACGGTGAACTTCCCCGGGTACACCGTAGTAGTTCATTGAATGTAGGGTGTTAAAATATTGATACTAAGCCTAAAAGCTACGCGCTACAGTGCGCGACTACAACAAACTATTTAGGTACTTTAAACATCGTGTTGCTGTTTTTCAAAAACTTTCTGATGAATCTTTTGCAGTATTTTTTTAAAACCTGCAATGTATTATAAATCGTCGGCAAATTTGCGAATACGATTAACCAAGTAAAGCGCTATAGCATAAGCTCCAAGCATGGTGAATACAGAGTTATACGCTATATAAGGTCCTAGATCTTTATTTATGCTTTTAGGGTCTATATCTTTTTTAGGGTTCTGTACCCGAAGGGTGCCAAACCGGACCCTATTACTAAGACTTCATTGTCCGTCTGTCTGTCTGTCACCAGGCTGTATCTCGTGAACCGTGATAGCTAGGCAGTTGAAATTTTTACAGATGATGTATTTCTGTTGCCGCTATAACAGAAAATACTAAAAACTAAGTAAAAAAAATATTTAAGGGGGGCTCCCATACAACAAACGTAACTTTTTTGCCGTTTTTTCTTGATTTTTGTGTCTAATCTTGTATAGATAATGGTACAGAACACTTCGTGCGCAAGTCCGACTCGCACTTGGCCGGTCTTTTTACTATAAGTAATTTAATTTACGCGAAACATTTAACAAGACTTATAAGAAATAACATTTACAAAGGCGAGCTTATCTTTTTGAACTATCAAAACTGAACCAAAACTTTCGTAAGCACTACACATAATTAACTTATTTTAGGATTCACTTACTTGATTTTTTGTCGGAAGACTTGCGGAAGTAAGTGAATCCGGAATTAAGTTAATAAAATTTAACCAGTAAACAATAAAGCTGTTACAAAGTTTTTCGGCTTGAAAACTAGCTCGTCCACTCCAAGCGTCGTGAATATGCATGACGTCATCAACATTCCATAGAGATGTTCGCATATTACGCATGCATCGAAAAATACTTTTTAGGGTTCCGTAAGGCGAAACCATAAGGAACCCTTCATCATCATCATCATTCAGCCACAAGAAGTCAACTGCTGGACATAGGCCTCCTCCATGGATTTCCAAAAAGACCGGTTGGAAGCGGCCTGCATCCAGCGTCTTCCTGCCACTTGAATGACGTCATCTGTCCATCTTGTGGCTGGTCGTCCCACGCTGCGCTTGCCGATATGTGGTCTCCATTCGAGAACTTTTCGGCCCCATCGGCCATCAGTTCTGCGTGCTATGTGCCCCGCCCACTGCCACTTCAACTTACTAATCCGCTGGGCTATGTCGACGACTTTCGTTCGTCTACGGATCTCATCATTTCTGATTCGATCTCGTAGAGAAATTCCGAGCATAGCCCTTTCCATAGCTCGTTGCGTGACCTTGAGCCTTCTTATGAGGCCCATAGTGAGAGACCACGTTTCAGTGCCATAAGTCATCACTGGTAACACACACTGGTTGTATAATTTTGTCTTGAGCGATTGAGGTATATTAGACGAAAAGACTTTTCTAAGTTTCCCGAAAGCTGCCCAGCCGAGTTGGATTCGACGATTGACCTCTTTCACGAAGTTGGACCGGCCTAGTTGGATTGTTTGTCCTAAGTAGACGTATTCGTCTACAACTTCGAGAGTCGTGTTCCCCAATGTTATTGGGGTGGGCACAACACGAGCGTTCGACATGACCTTCGTTTTGTCCATGTTCATTTTAAGGCCCACACGTTGGGAAACTCGACTGAGGTCGTCGAGCATTATGCCGAGGTCTTCCATCGTTTCTGCCATGACTACTATATCGTCGGCAAATCGAAGGTGCGTGATGTACTCGCCATTGATATTGATGCCGCGTCCCTGCCATTCCAGAAGCTTGAAGGCATCTTCCAGTGCGTTCGTGAACAGTTTCGGAGAGATAACGTCTCCCTGTCTCACGCCTCTTCTCAATGGAATTGCCTCCGAATTCTGCTCCTGTACTCGGACCGACATGGTGGCGCTGTTGTACAAGCACTTCAGCACCTCGATATACCGATAGTCAATACGGCAACGCTGGAGAGACTCGAGCACTGCCCATGTCTCGATCGAATCGAAGGCTTTCTCATAGTCCACAAACGCTAAGCAGAATGGCAAATTATACTCCTCAGTCTTCTGTATAATTTGCCGCAGCGTGTGGATGTGGTCTATGGTACTAAAGCCCTTTCGGAAACCGGCTTGTTCGGGAGGCTGGAAGTCATCAAACCTGCGTTCGAGACGATTCGTGAGGACCCTCGAAAACAGCTTATAAACATGGCTCAGAAGCGAGATGGGTCGGTAGTTCTTCAATAGAGAGTTATCACCTTTCTTGAAGAACAGCGTCACCACGCTTCTGTTCCATGCTTCTGGCGTTTTTCCTTCGAGCACGACGGAATTGAAGAGCTTCTGAAGGACTTTAAGTACTGGTGTTCCACCCGCTTTCAGGAGCTCTGATGTGATTCCGTCCTCTCCTGGTGCCTTGTTATTCTTGAGCTGTTTCAGGGCCATCCTAATCTCGTACAGGCTGATGTCCGGGATGTCTTCGGTATAATGTCGGGTCAGTTTGGCTCTCGGATCTTTGTTCAAACTGCTAACAGGTTTTGCGACTGAGGTGTATAGCTGTCCGTAGAAACTCTCAATCTCCCTCAGCACCTCTGATTTGGTCGACGCTATACTGCCGTCCTCTCTCTTCAGCTTCGTCAGCTGGCTTTGCCCAATAGACAAGTCTTTTGCGAACACTTTGGAGCCCTTGTTCCGCTCTATAGTCTCTTTAATACGTTCGGTATTAAAGGACCGAATATCGTGCCGCATAGACTTTGAGATATGTCTATTGAGCTGCCTATATGACTTAGCATCCTCGGAGGACTGCAGTTGCAACGCGCGACGTTTAGCCATGAGGTCGAGAGTATAGTTTGAGAGCTTTTGTGGTCTACTCGTACGGTTGGGTCTATAGAACCTCGAGCCCACTGTACGGACAGTTTCTACAAACCTGTTATTGATCTCGTCCACCGATGCGGCGCTCTCCAGGCACTCAAAGCGATTTGACAATTCGAGTTGAAAGTTCTCGGGGTTCTGGATATGGGCACGAGTAGGTCGGAGCGTGGACTTCATGAGACGAGACCTCTCAACTTTGACATTGATATTCAATGTGCCTCTTACTATTCGGTGATCGCTTCCGGTTTTCACCATGTTGATCACAGAGACGTCATTGAATATTTGTCTCTTGGAGGTCAGGATGAAGTCTATCTCGTTTCTCGTGGAACCATCGGGACTCAACCAGGTCCATTTCCTGTGAGGTGGCTTCTGAAAGAAAGAGTTCATCATAAAGAGTCCCTCTTTCTCCAGGAAGTCTGCCAACCTTTGTCCTCTCGGGTTCCGTTGCCCATAACCAAATTGCCCCACTCTCATCTCACCCTCGCTTCTTGTGCCCAGCTTCGCATTGAAGTCCCCCATAACCACATTAAAATAGGTCTCCGAGGTATGTATGGCCCTACTAATGTCCTCATACATCGCCTCTACCTCCTCATCGGAGTGTGACGAGGTCGGTGCGTATACCTGAATGACCTTCAGCGAATATCTCTTAGATATTCTGAGTATTAGGTACACCATCCTGCTCGACACACTGTTGATGGCCAAAATGTTATTTACGAGGGACTTGTGGACGAGAAACCCGACACCACCCTGGGACTGTTGCTCGCCCTCCCGGTAGTAGAGCAGGTTACCGGATTTCAGGGTTATCGTGTCCTCGCCCTCTCGACGGACTTCAGATAACCCTAGGATATCCCAGTGTAACCTACCCATTTCCTCTTCCAGCTCAATTAGCTTTTCGTCTGTCCTCAATGTGCGAATGTTGTGTGTTACCAGGGCCAGTCGTTTTCGTTTTTGGGGGTGGTAGCCAGATCTCTGCCGGAGATTCTTAGCACCCCTTGCTCCGCCGTTACCGTGGCCGCTACCGTAGCCAGGAATAGCGGAGCCGCCGGGGACTGGGGGCCTGGTTTTTTGGTGTATTGCCATGAGGGTATTTGCCTTACTCGCCACGCTTGGCATGCGGGTTGGCGAGCGCAGTATATCGTATTTTCGCAGAAGGCGCTGCTGCCCACCTTCTGGTAATGTCCCTTATCCGGTTTTTACGGCACCCGCGGGAAGAGATGGGGGGGTACTATTCTAAGGCCGGCACCCCAAGGAACCCTTATAGCACACATAATAAATTTAAAAGAAAAACTATTTCGGCTAAGTAGGCTTTACAAGTTAACGAGTACGAGACTTTTAAATTAACTCGAAAAATTTAATATATTGTCCGATTCACAGTTTGGTTTTCGAAAGGGTAAATCCACTGAAGACGCGGTAACTGCCTTAAGTTCCTTTATTGTTAATCAATTAGATAATAAAAATAAATGTCTCACAGTTTTCCTACATTTAAAAAAAGCTTTTGACACAGTTTCCGTTCCTATTCTGCTGCGAAAATTAGAAAACATTGGCATCAGGGGCACACCTTTGTCCTTATTCAAAGACTATTTGTATAATCTCCAACAACAGGTAAAAATTGGCCAGCATTTGAGTGAGTACACTGATATTGATTACGGTGTACCACAAGGAAGTGTCTTAGGCCCAAGTTTGTTTTTAGTATACATAAATGATTTATGCAATATGAGCCTTATAAATGCCCGAGTGTTCTCTTATGCAGATGACACCGCAATAACTTTTACTGGCTTAAAGTGGAATAGTGTGCAAAAAGACGCAGAAAAAGGGTTAGCAAAAATCTCAAACTGGCTCAAAACCAATCTACTCACGCTGAACACCCTAAAAACAAACTATATATGTTTTACTATTTCTGAAAGAACACAACCGAATACAGACTTTAAAATTAAAATACACACATGCGATAACACAAACAACAATAACTGCACCTGTCCTGACATTAATAAAGTTACGGCCACAAAATACTTAGGAATCATGATAGATCAAAACCTCTCATGGCACAAGCGTATAGATTTAGTAATTAGCCGCATAAGGAAGATGATGTGGATCTTTAAAACGCTAAGACACGTAGCCCCAAAAACGTTGCTTATTAAAATATATATAGCACTGGTGCAGTCAATTACCATATACTGCATCTCAGTATGGGGAGGAGCAAGCAAAACCAAATTTTTGGAGGCTGAGAGGGCACAACGAGCTCTGCTTAAGGTCATGTTTTTTATGCCACGTAAATTTCCAACAGACTCACTATATGCATTTTGTAATCTGCTAACAGTCAGAAAATTATATATTTTGCATGTAATCTTAAGGAAACATAAGTGCCTCGTCTTTGACCCCCAAATTCTAACTAAAAGAAGAAAAGATATCATAGTCGAAATCACTTCTATTAAAACATCCTTTGCCAGCCAACAATATTCCTACCTATCAAGCTATCTCTATAATAAAATAAATCGTAGCTTATACATCTATCAAATGCACTCTCATGACTGTAAAAATGCATTAGCAGAATGGCTAATAAAACTGGATTATAAAGCAACGGAATCACTATTGCAACACTTAATCTAAAACTAAATATGAATAATAAAGAAATAAATGAAAAGTTTAATCTACGGGTCTTAATCTAATCTAACTTAAATAGGAAATTAAATAGAAAAACAAACACGTCAACTTCAGCATGAACACACACACACACATACACGCACATACACACACACACACACACACACACACACACACACACATACACACACAATCAATAAATGTATTGTAAAATCATTGTTTCTAAAACTTAATATGTATAGTTGTGGAAGAGTGGGATCTTCTGGCACAGGTGTCATACACTTAAAAGGAGGTCTCAGCCTTGTAAAATATGTTTGTAAAAATTTTGTTTTTTGAAATAAATATTTTTTCATTCATTTTTTTTTCATTCAATAGGTTACCGACTTATAAAAGGAAAAGTTCGTCCAAATTTCATTGAAATTTCTTCGATGAAGTCGTTAGTTCTGTGAAGCTGGCAAAAACCCCTCCTTCTACGGCACCTTACACTGCGCATGGCCCGACACGTACTTGGCCAGTTTTTTCTTGACAGGAATCTTACCGTTGTTGTGCGCTCACGCTAACACACTATATTCACTCATCGACATTCACATTAATCATAAATTGCTATTACTATTTCTTCAGGCGCTATAATTCTAGTTGAAATGCAAAATTTTTAATTGCGTTTAACTAAATTCTACTACATTTTTATCAAAGGTTCGTGTACAGTTTCTGTTTAATTGTTTGAAAACTATGGAATGAAGGATTGTAGGAATGTAAGGCTCATAATATCGTCCATAAAGGACGTGATATCGTGTTCTTTCCGTTTGCCAGTGAGTACGTTCTCCAGCAGTTCAACTTTAAATACGTCTCATAGGTACATACATTTTGTAAAACTGTATCAATTACTTAATATTTATCTCTTTGACTATCGACTTAAGTGCGTTTATTTCTAGTAAATGGAAATCAATTCCAATCCAATTACGTTTGTCGTTCCGCCGAGGAAAAATCATCAGAAGCATTAGGAACAAAGAATTCACCCCAAAATATTTATTCTTAATTGAGGACTGTACTACGAATTTCATAAAATAATGTTAGTTTCAATATCAAAACAAATTTTATGAAAATTCAATCGAAATAAGTTTCAAAGTCAATCGAAATTAGTTAAAAAGTCAATTGAAATTTATTTCACAGTCAAACGAAACTAGACTACCAAGTTTTTTTCCATTGTTCATACTGACGAGTAGCAGCACACTTTTCCGGGTAAATGTGTGGATTATTTTTATTAAATGTCTATCTTGCGTGACAACTCCTTTGACTATTAAGGAAACAGGCGGACTATTTTCTATCAACCTAGTTTTCTCAGTAAGTATGGGGTGGCAGTGCGGTCGGTAAAACATTTGCCGTACATTTAACAGGTCCTGGGCGCATGCACCAGACTTTGTTTTCTAAGTTACATAGTTACACTTGTTAATTTAAAGAGAATTAGAAATTATAGTAGCTACACCACTCGCTAACTGTAAAGGATAATATCGTGAGGAAACGGGACGCTGAGGTGGGCATGCGATACTCTCTCTCTCAGAGTCCTGTGCCATACAGTGGGACGTATA
This sequence comes from Yponomeuta evonymella, assembly GCA_963969515.1. Classification (NCBI taxonomy): domain Eukaryota; kingdom Metazoa; phylum Arthropoda; class Insecta; order Lepidoptera; family Yponomeutidae; genus Yponomeuta; species Yponomeuta evonymella. Next base: position 8,386,973 of record OZ018354.1, read on the forward strand.
CAGCCTGCGTTATTGTTATAGTTATCTCAGTTGCTCATTTATAAGCGGAGGAGGAAAGCCACGTCGACTTAGCGAGCACCTACTTACTTGCATTATCTCCTCGCCTCAGTTTGCCGAAAGTAACTCGAATGTCAGAATGATGTTCAACTCTGGTTGGAAGTTCTAAATGCCGCCGGCTCCCGCCTCTACCAACAAAAGTTAGCATAACACATTTTGCATATCCATACATTACATTTGCGCCACTCAATGTCTTGTGTTACGAAGTTAGTGTTTTGCCTACGACTTTGCCCGTTTATTTGCAAGCTTTTGACGTGATTTGGGGGGCGGCACATTTCGCTATGTCACTTCTAAGAGCTGTATTTTATGAAGCGCTCTTACTTCAGAGATAGGTCTTTCGTATTATTGAACATTCCAAGATTATGTTAGAAACAAAACAGTGACTTGACAACGCACTCAAGAACAGTAATTTAATTAAGCGCTGATTGTAAATGAACTCTGCAACAAAGGGCTCATATGTTAGTACATAGCGTGTAGCTTCATATAACAACAAAAAAATAAAAGTCTGTTCTTCTCCAAAATAATTAACTAACAACGGGATTGCAAACAATGTTTTATCTTATATACAAATAAAGAACTTTACAAATAAAATCAATAAATCACTCAAGAGCAGTCCCGAAGTAAGAGTTTTATTAATAAGCCCTTTCGTTCTTACATCGTTTCTAAGTTCTAATATCCCATCCTTTGTATCTGATCACTCAGGTAATGATTTGAAGGACTTCACGTCTTAATGTTAAAAGAGGCCTTAACTCCAAATTATAGAACATCATCTTAATGAAGTTCATCTTACAAACAAAACTTCACTTTCTACCTAAACGTAGGTACACTTTGTGAGGTGAAGTATTACTATTCATATTCTGTTGTACATTTATGATAATGACAGTGGCCCAAATAAACAGCCGGAGGCAGAACAAACTTCCCTGGAGCACCGTTGTTTTCGTACTACTTCTCAAGAGTTGCCTATGAGTTATTTTTCCCGACTGCGCTAGAGGAAAGGGTTTTTAATAACAATATGAAACCTACTTAAAAGGATATTGGTGAATGGTAAACCTATGTATCTGATTACCCCTCCTACCCTTTCAAGATGCAGGCGTGAGTTTATTATTATTACGAATACGTTTATTCATCATCATCATCATCAGCCATTTGATCCACTCCAGGACATAGGCCTCCTTCGTGGTTTTCATAACCGTGAGGGGTTTTGCCATAATCGCCACGCTTGGTAGGCGGGCTGGCGATCGCTGTATGTGGTTGGGATCTTAGGAAGACGCTGCTGCCCGTCTCTTGGTAATTGATTTCCTTAGTCGCCTTCTACGACATCCACAGAAGGAAATGACTCCATTTCTAATGACGCTATTCTTAATCCGGTGCCACACGGAAGCCTACCCTTCCAGGATGCAGGCGTGAGTTTATTATTATTATTATGAATAAGTTTACTGCACATAGGTAAACTTTACAACGGCAATGCGTCGGACTTAATGCTGCAAGCATATTCTTTCAGTCAACCGCAGGAGGTGAAGAAAAGTAACTGATTGGCATACGGAAGTTTATGTACCTATATATGTGACCCACATGCCGAACATATTATTAGATGGGAAGGCAGATTCCGTCGTTCTACCAACCAGTAGCATCAACTTAGCCTGCTAAGCTAAAACTAACGGCGAAATTGCTGTACTTACTTAGTCCATTTTCATCTCACTAATTACAGGAGGGTAAATTCTGTGTTGTATCTTCTTCTCTGAATCTTGGGCCACATTGAGGCCACACTGAAATGTTAATCTATACATATAATAAATGCCAATCAAAAACATATCTTGTAAAAAATACCAAGTCTCGCAACTCAGGTCCTCTACCATAAAAAGTTGTGAGATCCATGTAATACCAAATCGGTTGATTTATTCAGTCCCTACCAAGGGGTGGCTAAGAAAATCACCACGAGCTGTGAGGTCATTGAACAGTGGATTTACCACCGATTTACCTGGTTCTTAAGAACCAGTCAATATACGCACTAGGTACCTGTCCGAATTATCTTTATTTATCACCGTGCGAATCGCCATATTGCGATGTGCCTAAATAATTCCGTCGGGTTATATGTTTTCTAAGTTATGTACATTTGTGAAGTTATAGTAGCAATACCACTCGCTAACAGTGAAGGAAAACATCGTGAGGAAACCTGAGTGTCTTGTGACTTCCATCCTGAATATTAAAAGGTATGAACCCCCGATAGTAAAGAGAAAAGGTACTATGATGCAAAACACTCCAATGGCCAACTGTGATCGTCTAGTCTAGTGAGAACCCTTCATTGTGAACGTAATAATAACCCAAGAACTTTTAGGATATGAGATTGAGTAATGAGTGTATGTAAGAGATCCGTTAAAATAATAAAGTGGAACTAAGAACATTCAGTTCAAACCAAATGTTTATCAGAAAAGATAAATTTTGGGAAGATTCGAAGAAACTAAAATAGCAATAAAGCAACATTAAATAAGCAGAAGCGAGACAAGATTGGGATAAAAGAGGAAAATTTAAATAAAGAAGTTAAGTTTAGAAGACAATAAATTAAAGGTTAAATAAAATAAATTCCATCTAAATAAGATAAGATTATGGTAGCAAAATATTTGAAATAAATAACTACTTGTCATACTACTACACATGTGAGTGTTTTAGTATAACGTCCCCTACCAAAGGCCGGTTAAGGCAGACATTATTAGCCAGCTAAGTAGATAATATTGGATAAGAAGAAGTGAGTGCAATACTCAATTATCTACTAGCCGATAGTGCTAATTATATCTACCGTGGATGGGGATTGGCCACCACTACGTTATACCGTTAATATATACTTATAAATAATAAAACTATGACTGACTAGAAATAAGAATACAATGATTCATTATTCCGAGTCTATGCCTTAGGAAAACATACATGATTAACGCAAGAATTGGCAAAGAGACGTTCAGCAGTACAATGCATTGGCAGACGAGAGTGTGAGAGAGGTAATAACCAAATGCACAAAGTACGTTGGAATAAGACTTCATCGAAGCTTACCAACACTGAAACAGTCCGGCCAAACCCACGCCACCATGAAATGTCACCCAAAGACATAAGTCATACAAATAAATATAATAGAAGCAATAAAAGATTTGAGCAGGCATAGATATATTAAGACTCAAGTCACTTCACATAATTAACGCAAGAAACGGCAAAGGGATGTTCAGCAGTACAATGCATTGGCAGACGAGAGTGTGAGAGAGGTAATAACCAAATGCACAAAGTACGTTGGAATAAGACTTCATCGAAGCTTACCAACACTGAAACAATCCAGCCGCGCTCACGCAACCATGAGATGCCACTCAAGGACAAGTCAAACATAATAAAAGCTTTAAGCAGGTATAGAGATCTTAAGACTCAAGACGCTTCACATAATTAACGCAAGAAACGGCAAAGGGATGTTCAGCAGTACAATGCATTGGCTGACGAGAGTGTGTGAGAGGTAATAAGCAAATGCACAAGGTACGTTGGAATAAGATTTCATCGAAAGCTTACCAACACTGAAACAATCCAGCCGAGTTCACGCAACTATGAGATTAAGCAGAGTATTAAGCCAATATACTTGAAATGAGTATACTACTACAAAGCCTATAGTGGCTCTTAACTACTCCCTAACGTCCCATAACGTCTTTCAATTCCTAACAATAATTCGTGTCTTGGCCACCCTATATATTATTCACCCTATATTGCGTCTAAAATGCAATAATACTAAAGAAACTGCGGTCGGCAGAAAAAGTATATACGCACCTACATAAATTGTCCCTACCTCTTTGCAATAGTGGAATGTCCCGTCCGAAGATCAAAAGAAAGGTACCTATGAAGCTAATACTTTCGTTAAGCTTTACCTATTCCTTAGTTTGAAATGATCACCGTGTGAATGAAGCGCACCAACATTTACGCCTAGTTTTAAGGTAAGGACCAGAGACATAGATAAGCAGTAAGCTTAGCAGCTACTAATTCAAGACTCGCACAATTAAATAACGAACACAATCTTTTAGTCAAACAGAGTTTTGCAGGTTTACATTAGCGCCCCCGTCGGGCCTTGGTTATTTCACAAGGGCTAGAAACACTGATTATCTAGAACTTACCTTTGCCGCCGTGAGTTTACCTTTGCACAAATTTATTTCCGCATAAACGTAGTACTGTGGAGGCAAAGGATTAGTGAACTTTTATTTCGCGAAAGCTACCCTAATTACTAAGGCTGAAAACCCTATTTTACGCGAAAAACTTCTAGCTAAGTAAACTAACTGTTTAGGAATCGAAGACCGTTTCTAACATTACACTTTCACTTTCAAATCTCATTCCCTAGCTAAGAAAGTAATTCAGAACCTGAAACTTCACACCAGATCTGATAGTCTGGGACGCAGTGCCCACAGGTGATGTTAGGTTACAAATCCGAATCCACTCTCCTACTTTCGAATTTAAATGCAAACGAAACTCCCTAATAGTAATAAATTCGCAAAATATCGAATTTGCCTACGAGCGCAACAGACGTATTTACTTCTCAATTTTCTGTTCCAAACAAGCCCCGAATAGTTCCCGAACCCCGCTTTTATACCCTCGCGGCCCCCTTCTAATATGGTGCCACTTCACCCTCTCGCTAAACCAATAACAAAATACCGCCATCTGAAGAATTTTGTTCCTTATTGCTATTAGTTTAAGGACTTCAACATAAGTAATTTATTTTTATTTGCCTAACTCATAAATTACGTTCTTTGTCATAGTGTTTCTTTGATATTCACCGCCTTAGCATGCCGCGGCTTTTTTCAAAAGAAATTTGCCCTCCCGCTAAATCAATAACGAAACACCGCCAAATGAAGAATTTTATTCCTTATTGCTATTAGTTTAAGGATTTTTACATAAGTAATTTATTTTTGTTCGTCAACTCATAAATTACGTTCTTTGTCCTAGTGTTTCTTTGATATCACCGCCTTAGCATGCCGCGGCTTTTTTCAAAAGAAATTTGCATTCTCGCTAAATCAATAACGAAATACCGCCATCTGAAGAATTCTATTCCTTATTGCTATTAGTTTAAGGACTTTAACATAAGTAATTTATTTTTATTTGCCTAACTCATAAATTACGTTCTTTGTCATAATATCCCTTTAAATTTACTACCTTAACACGCCGCGGCTTATTACAAAAGAAACAAAGGAAGCCGACACGGCCCACACACGCGAGTGAATTTTGAGGAAACGACAGTGATCCGTCAAGATCGCAACAAGTGGCAGTCCCCGATCTCCGTCCACCCCTCCGGGACACAGGCGTGAGTCTATGTTGTTTTGTTAAAGTTTTATATGATTTAAGTTCCCTATTTATTTAGTACTTGGATGACCGAGCTTTTCGGATGCAATTTTTTTTTGTTTTGTTTTAGAGAATGAATTAAGAAAGTGTCATCTATGAACAAAGTGGTGAACTGCCATGTATTGTAATAGGTTTAGTAACAGTTTTCTTCAATCCGAAATTTATTAGTTGTGCTATTTCGCAAGAGAGATGTCACTGTAATTAATCTCAATTATCATAAACCATCCCTAAAACAAGTTGCATAATTTAATCTACAAAAGACAACGCAATATTTCACAAGAACTGTTTAAATGTTTACAAATGCTACAAAACAAAAGCTTTTCGGATGCACTTTTCTTTTTGTTTTTGTTTTAGAGAATGAATTCAGTTCAGACCCACGCGTTTAGACCGGTAGCGTCACCTCTGAACAAAGCGATGAACTGTCATGTATTGTAACAGGTTTTAGGTGAAAACTTTCTTCAATCCATAATTTATTAGTTGTGCCATCTCGCAAAATAGATGCCGTTGTAATTAATCTCAATTATCGTAAAAATTTAATCTAGAAAAGACAACGCAATATTTCACAAGAACTGCTTAAATGTTTACAAATGATACAAACAAAATATAACTAGCTTTATTTTATGTTGGGGAACCAAATACGTTTTAGCGCTTTATCCGATTCTATAATAAGCTCTTTAAATGTTTTACAATCCCTATATAAGAATACGATTATCAATTCTCGGTTTCTTTTAGCTTCTATCCTCAGTCTTCTCGTGCAGAACACAATTCAACATGATATTAACGATCGTGAGCACTTGTACGGAGCTTGGTCCGTCACAATCAACCCCCAAAATTTGGATAAGACCTGTCGTTATCAAATTTTCAATAAAACATGTGATCACGAGAGTGGTCTTGCTACATAAGTTATTAATTACTTGTTTCACTATTTTCCAGAAATGACGAAATGAGTGAGTTGTGTTTTTCAACCAGACTCTTCGGATAATTGTCTATGTGAAATTTCAATCGACACCGTTTTATTCGGATCGCTTAGCAGCTTTTAACACAGCCTATCATTGAAGACCTTGATAAAGGGATCCTGGTTGTGAGGCAGGACAGCCCGAAGGCACCGACTGCTAAGTACCAGATACACTCGCTTAAACTCCAAAGGGGAGGCCTCCCCAAGAGCAAACGTGCACCGGTAGTAGAACCGACCCTTACAATAGCCTCAAATAACAATCAGCTGCGAAATCACTACGGGAAGCTATCAAACAAACGATATTAATCAATGAAAATCCCCAATCGACAACATCTTCGCTTCTGGAGCCTGCTCAATTGCCGAAACTAGTTCTTAGCTTCTTGTGGAGTCCGGGATACAAATACAGTTTAAATTAATTTAAAATGAAAATCAAAAGAAGTATTTGTATCCGCTTGAGGTGTGTGCTGTATTCGGAAACTAAATAAAACAAGTTATCTGCGTAAAACCGATTCACCGAACTCTAGAACTTCCATTCAAGCCCCTTTTCATTCTCTTTCTAAATACTTCAACCAATTCCTTCTCCATTCATTGAATCATTTCCAAGCTTACTCTTACTTGCTTACAAACTGATATATGAAGCCTGAGAATTTGGCGAATGAACTCTTCGCAGATATGATTTTGATTACCGCGATATAAAATAACTACTAATTTTATTATAAATTTGACAACCCCATCCAATATGAGGAATAAAATAATTTTAACCAGAGCCCGCGATCGCAAATATAACCTAGTGATAGACGTTATGAGACGCAAGTAAAATTTTTAAAATTAAATTAGTTTTACCTTACACAGTACCACACGAATTACCTTGATTACCGTACACAATACCTCAATTTCAATTACCAGATTACCTTTCAAAACCGTTTCAATTACCTGGTTTAAGAAGTACAGTCAACGACGAAAATTAAATAATCAAGTGTAAATCCCGATTAGATTAACTCGCGTCCGTATTTTATTAAAAATAGTATTTGGGTAAGACGTAAATTATGGTAAGGTACATTTAAATCCGAAGTTTGGTTTTAAACTATTCGATTATCTACTTTTATCGTTTACTGTACGCGGATTATTAAAATAAAACAAAATGTGTTGTTTTTTTCTCTATTATTTATAGTTTATTATGGGTACGCGGATTACTAAAATAAAATATTATTATTATTATTTTTTTTCTTTTTAATTAATAATTTAGTTTATTATGTCTATCACGAGATTTACGAATCGATGTGAATAAAATATACAAAATTTATTTGACATATCGATATTTTAGCAAATTAAAATTAATCTCGAGTCTAATGGAATAATTTATAATTCATGACTTTACTTGCGCCACCACTATACAAACTACCGAATTACGCAATACTAAATTCGTAGCAAAACTGTAATAATAGCAACCCCCCGTCGAGAAAACTTTTGTTAATTATGTTGCGTTTTCTTTTACAACCCCACAACCCCCCAAATAAAATACAAGTTTCCGCGTAATGGAATGCTAAACCGAATGTAAAGATATCAACCCCCAGTATGAAAATATTTAAAATGAAATACCTAAATCAATAAATTAAAATAAGAAAGACCTTTCACAATAATAACTACTAATTAATAAGCAAAACAAGTATTAAAGTATTTAAGAATTTAAAATCACGTAAGAAAATTTATATTTTGACAACCCCCCACAAAGCAGACCTTTGACTAATTAATGTAACCTGATGTCATTCGATTTTTTTTTTAATTCCCTAATTATCTTCTTAATTAACTATACTGGAATTATTATTGGCCTTAGTTTACCTACGAAGGCAACTTCTGACGTAAAATATAATTTGATACAACCCCCTGAATAAAAAACTGTTAACCGTACCTACTTAAAAACGATCGAAAAGTATAACCTTAACAGACTATTATTAAAATCCGACACGAAAGCATTGAATCAACTAAAGATTTATTGTAAAGTAACGTAATTTGAATAGAAATTACCAAGAGGTTATGGAACGTTAGTAAAAATAACGTGATTACACGTTAACAATTAGATAAATAGATCCATACACGAATTAAATATTTATTTTTACCCGTGCATACATCCATAAATCTATGCGAAAGCAAAATTAACGGATCTCAATCATACCCTCATTGTCAATCTCAAACCTTTCCATTTCACGAACATCAAATTGTGGCATAAAGCCAACGATAATAATTAAAAATAAGAATATTCTGCATCATAAAACATACAAACAAACTACTCAAACTCGTATTAAAATATCATGGTCACGGCACACCATATTGTGACTTCCATCCTGAATATTAAAAGGTATGAACCCCCGATAGTAAAGAGAAAAGGTACTATGATGCAAAACACTCCAATGGCCAACTGTGATCGTCTAGTCTAGTGAGAACCCTTCATTGTGAACGTAATAATAACCCAAGAACTTTTAGGATATGAGATTGAGTAATGAGTGTATGTAAGAGATCCGTTAAAATAATAAAGTGGAACTAAGAACATTCAGTTCAAACCAAATGTTTATCAGAAAAGATAAATTTTGGGAAGATTCGAAGAAACTAAAATAGCAATAAAGCAACATTAAATAAGCAGAAGCGAGACAAGATTGGGATAAAAGAGGAAAATTTAAATAAAGAAGTTAAGTTTAGAAGACAATAAATTAAAGGTTAAATAAAATAAATTCCATCTAAATAAGATAAGATTATGGTAGCAAAATATTTGAAATAAATAACTACTTGTCATACTACTACACATGTGAGTGTTTTAGTATAACGTCCCCTACCAAAGGCCGGTTAAGGCAGACATTATTAGCCAGCTAAGTAGATAATATTGGATAAGAAGAAGTGAGTGCAATACTCAATTATCTACTAGCCGATAGTGCTAATTATATCTACCGTGGATGGGGATTGGCCACCACTACGTTATACCGTTAATATATACTTATAAATAATAAAACTATGACTGACTAGAAATAAGAATACAATGATTCATTATTCCGAGTCTATGCCTTAGGAAAACATACATGATTAACGCAAGAATTGGCAAAGAGACGTTCAGCAGTACAATGCATTGGCAGACGAGAGTGTGAGAGAGGTAATAACCAAATGCACAAAGTACGTTGGAATAAGACTTCATCGAAGCTTACCAACACTGAAACAGTCCGGCCAAACCCACGCCACCATGAAATGTCACCCAAAGACATAAGTCATACAAATAAATATAATAGAAGCAATAAAAGATTTGAGCAGGCATAGATATATTAAGACTCAAGTCACTTCACATAATTAACGCAAGAAACGGCAAAGGGATGTTCAGCAGTACAATGCATTGGCAGACGAGAGTGTGAGAGAGGTAATAACCAAATGCACAAAGTACGTTGGAATAAGACTTCATCGAAGCTTACCAACACTGAAACAATCCAGCCGCGCTCACGCAACCATGAGATGCCACTCAAGGACAAGTCAAACATAATAAAAGCTTTAAGCAGGTATAGAGATCTTAAGACTCAAGACGCTTCACATAATTAACGCAAGAAACGGCAAAGGGATGTTCAGCAGTACAATGCATTGGCTGACGAGAGTGTGTGAGAGGTAATAAGCAAATGCACAAGGTACGTTGGAATAAGATTTCATCGAAAGCTTACCAACACTGAAACAATCCAGCCGAGTTCACGCAACTATGAGATTAAGCAGAGTATTAAGCCAATATACTTGAAATGAGTATACTACTACAAAGCCTATAGTGGCTCTTAACTACTCCCTAACGTCCCATAACGTCTTTCAATTCCTAACAATAATTCGTGTCTTGGCCACCCTATATATTATTCACCCTATATTGCGTCTAAAATGCAATAATACTAAAGAAACTGCGGTCGGCAGAAAAAGTATATACGCACCTACATAAATTGTCCCTACCTCTTTGCAATAGTGGAATGTCCCGTCCGAAGATCAAAAGAAAGGTACCTATGAAGCTAATACTTTCGTTAAGCTTTACCTATTCCTTAGTTTGAAATGATCACCGTGTGAATGAAGCGCACCAACATTTACGCCTAGTTTTAAGGTAAGGACCAGAGACATAGATAAGCAGTAAGCTTAGCAGCTACTAATTCAAGACTCGCACAATTAAATAACGAACACAATCTTTTAGTCAAACAGAGTTTTGCAGGTTTACATTAGCGCCCCCGTCGGGCCTTGGTTATTTCACAAGGGCTAGAAACACTGATTATCTAGAACTTACCTTTGCCGCCGTGAGTTTACCTTTGCACAAATTTATTTCCGCATAAACGTAGTACTGTGGAGGCAAAGGATTAGTGAACTTTTATTTCGCGAAAGCTACCCTAATTACTAAGGCTGAAAACCCTATTTTACGCGAAAAACTTCTAGCTAAGTAAACTAACTGTTTAGGAATCGAAGACCGTTTCTAACATTACACTTTCACTTTCAAATCTCATTCCCTAGCTAAGAAAGTAATTCAGAACCTGAAACTTCACACCAGATCTGATAGTCTGGGACGCAGTGCCCACAGGTGATGTTAGGTTACAAATCCGAATCCACTCTCCTACTTTCGAATTTAAATGCAAACGAAACTCCCTAATAGTAATAAATTCGCAAAATATCGAATTTGCCTACGAGCGCAACAGACGTATTTACTTCTCAATTTTCTGTTCCAAACAAGCCCCGAATAGTTCCCGAACCCCGCTTTTATACCCTCGCGGCCCCCTTCTAATATGGTGCCACTTCACCCTCTCGCTAAACCAATAACAAAATACCGCCATCTGAAGAATTTTGTTCCTTATTGCTATTAGTTTAAGGACTTCAACATAAGTAATTTATTTTTATTTGCCTAACTCATAAATTACGTTCTTTGTCATAGTGTTTCTTTGATATTCACCGCCTTAGCATGCCGCGGCTTTTTTCAAAAGAAATTTGCCCTCCCGCTAAATCAATAACGAAACACCGCCAAATGAAGAATTTTATTCCTTATTGCTATTAGTTTAAGGATTTTTACATAAGTAATTTATTTTTGTTCGTCAACTCATAAATTACGTTCTTTGTCCTAGTGTTTCTTTGATATCACCGCCTTAGCATGCCGCGGCTTTTTTCAAAAGAAATTTGCATTCTCGCTAAATCAATAACGAAATACCGCCATCTGAAGAATTCTATTCCTTATTGCTATTAGTTTAAGGACTTTAACATAAGTAATTTATTTTTATTTGCCTAACTCATAAATTACGTTCTTTGTCATAATATCCCTTTAAATTTACTACCTTAACACGCCGCGGCTTATTACAAAAGAAACAAAGGAAGCCGACACGGCCCACACACGCGAGTGAATTTTGAGGAAACGACAGTGATCCGTCAAGATCGCAACAAGTGGCAGTCCCCGATCTCCGTCCACCCCTCCGGGACACAGGCGTGAGTCTATGTTGTTTTGTTAAAGTTTTATATGATTTAAGTTCCCTATTTATTTAGTACTTGGATGACCGAGCTTTTCGGATGCAATTTTTTTTTGTTTTGTTTTAGAGAATGAATTAAGAAAGTGTCATCTATGAACAAAGTGGTGAACTGCCATGTATTGTAATAGGTTTAGTAACAGTTTTCTTCAATCCGAAATTTATTAGTTGTGCTATTTCGCAAGAGAGATGTCACTGTAATTAATCTCAATTATCATAAACCATCCCTAAAACAAGTTGCATAATTTAATCTACAAAAGACAACGCAATATTTCACAAGAACTGTTTAAATGTTTACAAATGCTACAAAACAAAAGCTTTTCGGATGCACTTTTCTTTTTGTTTTTGTTTTAGAGAATGAATTCAGTTCAGACCCACGCGTTTAGACCGGTAGCGTCACCTCTGAACAAAGCGATGAACTGTCATGTATTGTAACAGGTTTTAGGTGAAAACTTTCTTCAATCCATAATTTATTAGTTGTGCCATCTCGCAAAATAGATGCCGTTGTAATTAATCTCAATTATCGTAAAAATTTAATCTAGAAAAGACAACGCAATATTTCACAAGAACTGCTTAAATGTTTACAAATGATACAAACAAAATATAACTAGCTTTATTTTATGTTGGGGAACCAAATACGTTTTAGCGCTTTATCCGATTCTATAATAAGCTCTTTAAATGTTTTACAATCCCTATATAAGAATACGATTATCAATTCTCGGTTTCTTTTAGCTTCTATCCTCAGTCTTCTCGTGCAGAACACAATTCAACATGATATTAACGATCGTGAGCACTTGTACGGAGCTTGGTCCGTCACAATCAACCCCCAAAATTTGGATAAGACCTGTCGTTATCAAATTTTCAATAAAACATGTGATCACGAGAGTGGTCTTGCTACATAAGTTATTAATTACTTGTTTCACTATTTTCCAGAAATGACGAAATGAGTGAGTTGTGTTTTTCAACCAGACTCTTCGGATAATTGTCTATGTGAAATTTCAATCGACACCGTTTTATTCGGATCGCTTAGCAGCTTTTAACACAGCCTATCATTGAAGACCTTGATAAAGGGATCCTGGTTGTGAGGCAGGACAGCCCGAAGGCACCGACTGCTAAGTACCAGATACACTCGCTTAAACTCCAAAGGGGAGGCCTCCCCAAGAGCAAACGTGCACCGGTAGTAGAACCGACCCTTACAATAGCCTCAAATAACAATCAGCTGCGAAATCACTACGGGAAGCTATCAAACAAACGATATTAATCAATGAAAATCCCCAATCGACAACATCTTCGCTTCTGGAGCCTGCTCAATTGCCGAAACTAGTTCTTAGCTTCTTGTGGAGTCCGGGATACAAATACAGTTTAAATTAATTTAAAATGAAAATCAAAAGAAGTATTTGTATCCGCTTGAGGTGTGTGCTGTATTCGGAAACTAAATAAAACAAGTTATCTGCGTAAAACCGATTCACCGAACTCTAGAACTTCCATTCAAGCCCCTTTTCATTCTCTTTCTAAATACTTCAACCAATTCCTTCTCCATTCATTGAATCATTTCCAAGCTTACTCTTACTTGCTTACAAACTGATATATGAAGCCTGAGAATTTGGCGAATGAACTCTTCGCAGATATGATTTTGATTACCGCGATATAAAATAACTACTAATTTTATTATAAATTTGACAACCCCATCCAATATGAGGAATAAAATAATTTTAACCAGAGCCCGCGATCGCAAATATAACCTAGTGATAGACGTTATGAGACGCAAGTAAAATTTTTAAAATTAAATTAGTTTTACCTTACACAGTACCACACGAATTACCTTGATTACCGTACACAATACCTCAATTTCAATTACCAGATTACCTTTCAAAACCGTTTCAATTACCTGGTTTAAGAAGTACAGTCAACGACGAAAATTAAATAATCAAGTGTAAATCCCGATTAGATTAACTCGCGTCCGTATTTTATTAAAAATAGTATTTGGGTAAGACGTAAATTATGGTAAGGTACATTTAAATCCGAAGTTTGGTTTTAAACTATTCGATTATCTACTTTTATCGTTTACTGTACGCGGATTATTAAAATAAAACAAAATGTGTTGTTTTTTTCTCTATTATTTATAGTTTATTATGGGTACGCGGATTACTAAAATAAAATATTATTATTATTATTTTTTTTCTTTTTAATTAATAATTTAGTTTATTATGTCTATCACGAGATTTACGAATCGATGTGAATAAAATATACAAAATTTATTTGACATATCGATATTTTAGCAAATTAAAATTAATCTCGAGTCTAATGGAATAATTTATAATTCATGACTTTACTTGCGCCACCACTATACAAACTACCGAATTACGCAATACTAAATTCGTAGCAAAACTGTAATAATAGCAACCCCCCGTCGAGAAAACTTTTGTTAATTATGTTGCGTTTTCTTTTACAACCCCACAACCCCCCAAATAAAATACAAGTTTCCGCGTAATGGAATGCTAAACCGAATGTAAAGATATCAACCCCCAGTATGAAAATATTTAAAATGAAATACCTAAATCAATAAATTAAAATAAGAAAGACCTTTCACAATAATAACTACTAATTAATAAGCAAAACAAGTATTAAAGTATTTAAGAATTTAAAATCACGTAAGAAAATTTATATTTTGACAACCCCCCACAAAGCAGACCTTTGACTAATTAATGTAACCTGATGTCATTCGATTTTTTTTTTAATTCCCTAATTATCTTCTTAATTAACTATACTGGAATTATTATTGGCCTTAGTTTACCTACGAAGGCAACTTCTGACGTAAAATATAATTTGATACAACCCCCTGAATAAAAAACTGTTAACCGTACCTACTTAAAAACGATCGAAAAGTATAACCTTAACAGACTATTATTAAAATCCGACACGAAAGCATTGAATCAACTAAAGATTTATTGTAAAGTAACGTAATTTGAATAGAAATTACCAAGAGGTTATGGAACGTTAGTAAAAATAACGTGATTACACGTTAACAATTAGATAAATAGATCCATACACGAATTAAATATTTATTTTTACCCGTGCATACATCCATAAATCTATGCGAAAGCAAAATTAACGGATCTCAATCATACCCTCATTGTCAATCTCAAACCTTTCCATTTCACGAACATCAAATTGTGGCATAAAGCCAACGATAATAATTAAAAATAAGAATATTCTGCATCATAAAACATACAAACAAACTACTCAAACTCGTATTAAAATATCATGGTCACGGCACACCATATTGTGACTTCCATCCTGAATATTAAAAGGTATGAACCCCCGATAGTAAAGAGAAAAGGTACTATGATGCAAAACACTCCAATGGCCAACTGTGATCGTCTAGTCTAGTGAGAACCCTTCATTGTGAACGTAATAATAACCCAAGAACTTTTAGGATATGAGATTGAGTAATGAGTGTATGTAAGAGATCCGTTAAAATAATAAAGTGGAACTAAGAACATTCAGTTCAAACCAAATGTTTATCAGAAAAGATAAATTTTGGGAAGATTCGAAGAAACTAAAATAGCAATAAAGCAACATTAAATAAGCAGAAGCGAGACAAGATTGGGATAAAAGAGGAAAATTTAAATAAAGAAGTTAAGTTTAGAAGACAATAAATTAAAGGTTAAATAAAATAAATTCCATCTAAATAAGATAAGATTATGGTAGCAAAATATTTGAAATAAATAACTACTTGTCATACTACTACACATGTGAGTGTTTTAGTATAACGTCCCCTACCAAAGGCCGGTTAAGGCAGACATTATTAGCCAGCTAAGTAGATAATATTGGATAAGAAGAAGTGAGTGCAATACTCAATTATCTACTAGCCGATAGTGCTAATTATATCTACCGTGGATGGGGATTGGCCACCACTACGTTATACCGTTAATATATTATATACTTATAAATAATAAAACTATGACTGACTAGAAATAAGAATACAATGATTCATTATTCCGAGTCTATGCCTTAGGAAAACATACATGATTAACGCAAGAATTGGCAGAGACGTTCAGCAGTACAATGCATTGGCAGACGAGAGTGTGAGAGAGGTAATAACCAAATGCACAAAGTACGTTGGAATAAGACTTCATCGAAGCTTACCAACACTGAAACAGTCCGGCCAAACCCACGCCACCATGAAATGTCACCCAAAGACATAAGTCATACAAATAAATATAATAGAAGCAATAAAAGATTTGAGCAGGCATAGATATATTAAGACTCAAGTCACTTCACATAATTAACGCAAGAAACGGCAAAGGGATGTTCAGCAGTACAATGCATTGGCAGACGAGAGTGTGAGAGAGGTAATAACCAAATGCACAAAGTACGTTGGAATAAGACTTCATCGAAGCTTACCAACACTGAAACAATCCAGCCGCGCTCACGCAACCATGAGATGCCACTCAAGGACAAGTCAAACATAATAAAAGCTTTAAGCAGGTATAGAGATCTTAAGACTCAAGACGCTTCACATAATTAACGCAAGAAACGGCAAAGGGATGTTCAGCAGTACAATGCATTGGCTGACGAGAGTGTGTGAGAGGTAATAAGCAAATGCACAAGGTACGTTGGAATAAGATTTCATCGAAAGCTTACCAACACTGAAACAATCCAGCCGAGTTCACGCAACTATGAGATTAAGCAGAGTATTAAGCCAATATACTTGAAATGAGTATACTACTACAAAGCCTATAGTGGCTCTTAACTACTCCCTAACGTCCCATAACGTCTTTCAATTCCTAACAATAATTCGTGTCTTGGCCACCCTATATATTATTCACCCTATATTGCGTCTAAAATGCAATAATACTAAAGAAACTGCGGTCGGCAGAAAAAGTATATACGCACCTACATAAATTGTCCCTACCTCTTTGCAATAGTGGAATGTCCCGTCCGAAGATCAAAAGAAAGGTACCTATGAAGCTAATACTTTCGTTAAGCTTTACCTATTCCTTAGTTTGAAATGATCACCGTGTGAATGAAGCGCACCAACATTTACGCCTAGTTTTAAGGTAAGGACCAGAGACATAGATAAGCAGTAAGCTTAGCAGCTACTAATTCAAGACTCGCACAATTAAATAACGAACACAATCTTTTAGTCAAACAGAGTTTTGCAGGTTTACATTAGCGCCCCCGTCGGGCCTTGGTTATTTCACAAGGGCTAGAAACACTGATTATCTAGAACTTACCTTTGCCGCCGTGAGTTTACCTTTGCACAAATTTATTTCCGCATAAACGTAGTACTGTGGAGGCAAAGGATTAGTGAACTTTTATTTCGCGAAAGCTACCCTAATTACTAAGGCTGAAAACCCTATTTTACGCGAAAAACTTCTAGCTAAGTAAACTAACTGTTTAGGAATCGAAGACCGTTTCTAACATTACACTTTCACTTTCAAATCTCATTCCCTAGCTAAGAAAGTAATTCAGAACCTGAAACTTCACACCAGATCTGATAGTCTGGGACGCAGTGCCCACAGGTGATGTTAGGTTACAAATCCGAATCCACTCTCCTACTTTCGAATTTAAATGCAAACGAAACTCCCTAATAGTAATAAATTCGCAAAATATCGAATTTGCCTACGAGCGCAACAGACGTATTTACTTCTCAATTTTCTGTTCCAAACAAGCCCCGAATAGTTCCCGAACCCCGCTTTTATACCCTCGCGGCCCCCTTCTAATATGGTGCCACTTCACCCTCTCGCTAAACCAATAACAAAATACCGCCATCTGAAGAATTTTGTTCCTTATTGCTATTAGTTTAAGGACTTCAACATAAGTAATTTATTTTTATTTGCCTAACTCATAAATTACGTTCTTTGTCATAGTGTTTCTTTGATATTCACCGCCTTAGCATGCCGCGGCTTTTTTCAAAAGAAATTTGCCCTCCCGCTAAATCAATAACGAAACACCGCCAAATGAAGAATTTTATTCCTTATTGCTATTAGTTTAAGGATTTTTACATAAGTAATTTATTTTTGTTCGTCAACTCATAAATTACGTTCTTTGTCCTAGTGTTTCTTTGATATCACCGCCTTAGCATGCCGCGGCTTTTTTCAAAAGAAATTTGCATTCTCGCTAAATCAATAACGAAATACCGCCATCTGAAGAATTCTATTCCTTATTGCTATTAGTTTAAGGACTTTAACATAAGTAATTTATTTTTATTTGCCTAACTCATAAATTACGTTCTTTGTCATAATATCCCTTTAAATTTACTACCTTAACACGCCGCGGCTTATTACAAAAGAAACAAAGGAAGCCGACACGGCCCACACACGCGAGTGAATTTTGAGGAAACGACAGTGATCCGTCAAGATCGCAACAAGTGGCAGTCCCCGATCTCCGTCCACCCCTCCGGGACACAGGCGTGAGTCTATGTTGTTTTGTTAAAGTTTTATATGATTTAAGTTCCCTATTTATTTAGTACTTGGATGACCGAGCTTTTCGGATGCAATTTTTTTTTGTTTTGTTTTAGAGAATGAATTAAGAAAGTGTCATCTATGAACAAAGTGGTGAACTGCCATGTATTGTAATAGGTTTAGTAACAGTTTTCTTCAATCCGAAATTTATTAGTTGTGCTATTTCGCAAGAGAGATGTCACTGTAATTAATCTCAATTATCATAAACCATCCCTAAAACAAGTTGCATAATTTAATCTACAAAAGACAACGCAATATTTCACAAGAACTGTTTAAATGTTTACAAATGCTACAAAACAAAAGCTTTTCGGATGCACTTTTCTTTTTGTTTTTGTTTTAGAGAATGAATTCAGTTCAGACCCACGCGTTTAGACCGGTAGCGTCACCTCTGAACAAAGCGATGAACTGTCATGTATTGTAACAGGTTTTAGGTGAAAACTTTCTTCAATCCATAATTTATTAGTTGTGCCATCTCGCAAAATAGATGCCGTTGTAATTAATCTCAATTATCGTAAAAATTTAATCTAGAAAAGACAACGCAATATTTCACAAGAACTGCTTAAATGTTTACAAATGATACAAACAAAATATAACTAGCTTTATTTTATGTTGGGGAACCAAATACGTTTTAGCGCTTTATCCGATTCTATAATAAGCTCTTTAAATGTTTTACAATCCCTATATAAGAATACGATTATCAATTCTCGGTTTCTTTTAGCTTCTATCCTCAGTCTTCTCGTGCAGAACACAATTCAACATGATATTAACGATCGTGAGCACTTGTACGGAGCTTGGTCCGTCACAATCAACCCCCAAAATTTGGATAAGACCTGTCGTTATCAAATTTTCAATAAAACATGTGATCACGAGAGTGGTCTTGCTACATAAGTTATTAATTACTTGTTTCACTATTTTCCAGAAATGACGAAATGAGTGAGTTGTGTTTTTCAACCAGACTCTTCGGATAATTGTCTATGTGAAATTTCAATCGACACCGTTTTATTCGGATCGCTTAGCAGCTTTTAACACAGCCTATCATTGAAGACCTTGATAAAGGGATCCTGGTTGTGAGGCAGGACAGCCCGAAGGCACCGACTGCTAAGTACCAGATACACTCGCTTAAACTCCAAAGGGGAGGCCTCCCCAAGAGCAAACGTGCACCGGTAGTAGAACCGACCCTTACAATAGCCTCAAATAACAATCAGCTGCGAAATCACTACGGGAAGCTATCAAACAAACGATATTAATCAATGAAAATCCCCAATCGACAACATCTTCGCTTCTGGAGCCTGCTCAATTGCCGAAACTAGTTCTTAGCTTCTTGTGGAGTCCGGGATACAAATACAGTTTAAATTAATTTAAAATGAAAATCAAAAGAAGTATTTGTATCCGCTTGAGGTGTGTGCTGTATTCGGAAACTAAATAAAACAAGTTATCTGCGTAAAACCGATTCACCGAACTCTAGAACTTCCATTCAAGCCCCTTTTCATTCTCTTTCTAAATACTTCAACCAATTCCTTCTCCATTCATTGAATCATTTCCAAGCTTACTCTTACTTGCTTACAAACTGATATATGAAGCCTGAGAATTTGGCGAATGAACTCTTCGCAGATATGATTTTGATTACCGCGATATAAAATAACTACTAATTTTATTATAAATTTGACAACCCCATCCAATATGAGGAATAAAATAATTTTAACCAGAGCCCGCGATCGCAAATATAACCTAGTGATAGACGTTATGAGACGCAAGTAAAATTTTTAAAATTAAATTAGTTTTACCTTACACAGTACCACACGAATTACCTTGATTACCGTACACAATACCTCAATTTCAATTACCAGATTACCTTTCAAAACCGTTTCAATTACCTGGTTTAAGAAGTACAGTCAACGACGAAAATTAAATAATCAAGTGTAAATCCCGATTAGATTAACTCGCGTCCGTATTTTATTAAAAATAGTATTTGGGTAAGACGTAAATTATGGTAAGGTACATTTAAATCCGAAGTTTGGTTTTAAACTATTCGATTATCTACTTTTATCGTTTACTGTACGCGGATTATTAAAATAAAACAAAATGTGTTGTTTTTTTCTCTATTATTTATAGTTTATTATGGGTACGCGGATTACTAAAATAAAATATTATTATTATTTTTTTTTTTCTTTTTAATTAATAATTTAGTTTATTATGTCTATCACGAGATTTACGAATCGATGTGAATAAAATATACAAAATTTATTTGACATATCGATATTTTAGCAAATTAAAATTAATCTCGAGTCTAATGGAATAATTTATAATTCATGACTTTACTTGCGCCACCACTATACAAACTACCGAATTACGCAATACTAAATTCGTAGCAAAACTGTAATAATAGCAACCCCCCGTCGAGAAAACTTTTGTTAATTATGTTGCGTTTTCTTTTACAACCCCACAACCCCCCAAATAAAATACAAGTTTCCGCGTAATGGAATGCTAAACCGAATGTAAAGATATCAACCCCCAGTATGAAAATATTTAAAATGAAATACCTAAATCAATAAATTAAAATAAGAAAGACCTTTCACAATAATAACTACTAATTAATAAGCAAAACAAGTATTAAAGTATTTAAGAATTTAAAATCACGTAAGAAAATTTATATTTTGACAACCCCCCACAAAGCAGACCTTTGACTAATTAATGTAACCTGATGTCATTCGATTTTTTTTTTAATTCCCTAATTATCTTCTTAATTAACTATACTGGAATTATTATTGGCCTTAGTTTACCTATGAAGGCAACTTCTGACGTAAAATATAATTTGATACAACCCCCTGAATAAAAAACTGTTAACCGTACCTACTTAAAAACGATCGAAAAGTATAACCTTAACAGACTATTATTAAAATCCGACACGAAAGCATTGAATCAACTAAAGATTTATTGTAAAGTAACGTAATTTGAATAGAAATTACCAAGAGGTTATGGAACGTTAGTAAAAATAACGTGATTACACGTTAACAATTAGATAAATAGATCCATACACGAATTAAATATTTATTTTTACCCGTGCATACATCCATAAATCTATGCGAAAGCAAAATTAACGGATCTCAATCATACCCTCATTGTCAATCTCAAACCTTTCCATTTCACGAACATCAAATTGTGGCATAAAGCCAACGATAATAATTAAAAATAAGAATATTCTGCATCATAAAACATACAAACAAACTACTCAAACTCGTATTAAAATATCATGGTCACGGCACACCATATTGTGACTTCCATCCTGAATATTAAAAGGTATGAACCCCCGATAGTAAAGAGAAAAGGTACTATGATGCAAAACACTCCAATGGCCAACTGTGATCGTCTAGTCTAGTGAGAACCCTTCATTGTGAACGTAATAATAACCCAAGAACTTTTAGGATATGAGATTGAGTAATGAGTGTATGTAAGAGATCCGTTAAAATAATAAAGTGGAACTAAGAACATTCAGTTCAAACCAAATGTTTATCAGAAAAGATAAATTTTGGGAAGATTCGAAGAAACTAAAATAGCAATAAAGCAACATTAAATAAGCAGAAGCGAGACAAGATTGGGATAAAAGAGGAAAATTTAAATAAAGAAGTTAAGTTTAGAAGACAATAAATTAAAGGTTAAATAAAATAAATTCCATCTAAATAAGATAAGATTATGGTAGCAAAATATTTGAAATAAATAACTACTTGTCATACTACTACACATGTGAGTGTTTTAGTATAACGTCCCCTACCAAAGGCCGGTTAAGGCAGACATTATTAGCCAGCTAAGTAGATAATATTGGATAAGAAGAAGTGAGTGCAATACTCAATTATCTACTAGCCGATAGTGCTAATTATATCTACCGTGGATGGGGATTGGCCACCACTACGTTATACCGTTAATATATTATATACTTATAAATAATAAAACTATGACTGACTAGAAATAAGAATACAATGATTCATTATTCCGAGTCTATGCCTTAGGAAAACATACATGATTAACGCAAGAATTGGCAAAGAGACGTTCAGCAGTACAATGCATTGGCAGACGAGAGTGTGAGAGAGGTAATAACCAAATGCACAAAGTACGTTGGAATAAGACTTCATCGAAGCTTACCAACACTGAAACAGTCCGGCCAAACCCACGCCACCATGAAATGTCACCCAAAGACATAAGTCATACAAATAAATATAATAGAAGCAATAAAAGATTTGAGCAGGCATAGATATATTAAGACTCAAGTCACTTCACATAATTAACGCAAGAAACGGCAAAGGGATGTTCAGCAGTACAATGCATTGGCAGACGAGAGTGTGAGAGAGGTAATAACCAAATGCACAAAGTACGTTGGAATAAGACTTCATCGAAGCTTACCAACACTGAAACAATCCAGCCGCGCTCACGCAACCATGAGATGCCACTCAAGGACAAGTCAAACATAATAAAAGCTTTAAGCAGGTATAGAGATCTTAAGACTCAAGACGCTTCACATAATTAACGCAAGAAACGGCAAAGGGATGTTCAGCAGTACAATGCATTGGCTGACGAGAGTGTGTGAGAGGTAATAAGCAAATGCACAAGGTACGTTGGAATAAGATTTCATCGAAAGCTTACCAACACTGAAACAATCCAGCCGAGTTCACGCAACTATGAGATTAAGCAGAGTATTAAGCCAATATACTTGAAATGAGTATACTACTACAAAGCCTATAGTGGCTCTTAACTACTCCCTAACGTCCCATAACGTCTTTCAATTCCTAACAATAATTCGTGTCTTGGCCACCCTATATATTATTCACCCTATATTGCGTCTAAAATGCAATAATACTAAAGAAACTGCGGTCGGCAGAAAAAGTATATACGCACCTACATAAATTGTCCCTACCTCTTTGCAATAGTGGAATGTCCCGTCCGAAGATCAAAAGAAAGGTACCTATGAAGCTAATACTTTCGTTAAGCTTTACCTATTCCTTAGTTTGAAATGATCACCGTGTGAATGAAGCGCACCAACATTTACGCCTAGTTTTAAGGTAAGGACCAGAGACATAGATAAGCAGTAAGCTTAGCAGCTACTAATTCAAGACTCGCACAATTAAATAACGAACACAATCTTTTAGTCAAACAGAGTTTTGCAGGTTTACATTAGCGCCCCCGTCGGGCCTTGGTTATTTCACAAGGGCTAGAAACACTGATTATCTAGAACTTACCTTTGCCGCCGTGAGTTTACCTTTGCACAAATTTATTTCCGCATAAACGTAGTACTGTGGAGGCAAAGGATTAGTGAACTTTTATTTCGCGAAAGCTACCCTAATTACTAAGGCTGAAAACCCTATTTTACGCGAAAAACTTCTAGCTAAGTAAACTAACTGTTTAGGAATCGAAGACCGTTTCTAACATTACACTTTCACTTTCAAATCTCATTCCCTAGCTAAGAAAGTAATTCAGAACCTGAAACTTCACACCAGATCTGATAGTCTGGGACGCAGTGCCCACAGGTGATGTTAGGTTACAAATCCGAATCCACTCTCCTTCTTTCGAATTTAAATGCAAACGAAACTCCCTAATAGTAATAAATTCGCAAAATATCGAATTTGCCTACGAGCGCAACAGACGTATTTACTTCTCAATTTTCTGTTCCAAACAAGCCCCGAATAGTTTTTTTTTTTTTTTTTTTTTTTTTTTTTAGCCCTAAAAAGGGCACCCTCCGGAGGACACGGGGGAGGGAGGTGGTGAATGCTCATGCATAACAGCACGGACCCGGCCGTGCTGCCAATGTGGGACTCACAGGAAGTGCGCCTACCCACTAAACACCACCTGGGGGCTGGTTTGGTCCTAAGGACCCCTAAACCTATATCGTGAGCGACCCACCTCGAAGCCGAGGAGGGCGCGCAGCGGAGCTCCTTAAGGGAGCGTCCGCTTGGGACTGCTCGTCACATCGTGACCGCGGCTAGGAGGGAGAGGTGGGGACGCCGGTGGGGACACCGGCGGAGGCGGGAGCGGGGGCTACTTCTGACTGGGACTGGGCCTCTAGTAGGCGGTCCAGGTCAGATGAAAGTTTATCGGGGGGGTCGACGAGGGCGTTCCTGGGCCTGCGCACCAGGTAACGGGGGTTCGTCGTGGGGGGAGTGTAGTCCGCTGCTTGGCGGATAAGGGGGTTGGGGTGCACTTCGGCCGTGCTAAAGAAAGTCTCTGAAAGAGATTTAATAAATTGTTGTATGGTTGGAATCTCCATATCCCGATGGAGGTCGGCATTTCTGACACACCAGTGGGCGTTCAGAGCTCTACGAATGAAAAGATTTTGAACTTTCTGAAGTTCGTACAGGGCTTTGGGGGACGCGTGGGCGAAGACGGGTGCCGCGTAAGTCAGCACGGGGCGAATGCAAACCTTATAGAGTGTTCGCTTGTTCCTAGGGGACATCCTACTGTGTCGGCCTATCATGGAGGATAGGCGGCCTAGGTAAAAACGGGCGGTCCGGGTCACCTTCCGGATGTGAGGCCTAAATGTCAGTCTGCTGTCCAGGGTGACACCTAGGTATTTGGCGGTGGAACGCCAGGGGACTGCGGTACCTAACATACGGATAGGTCGGTCGGAGAGACCGCGGCGGACCTTGTGGTCGAAACGGATCGCGGTGCTCTTTTCCGGGTTGACCTCGATTCGCCAGAGCCTGAACCAGGCACCTAGCTCATCGACCGCGGATTGGAGCCTATTAAGGATGACTGACATTTTCCGACTCTTGCAGTAGAGTGCGGTGTCGTCAGCGAAAAGTGACAGTTGGACCCCATTGCGGGGGATGGGGATGTCATTAGTGTACGAAATGTACAGGAGGGGGGAGAGCACGGAGCCTTGCGGGACCCCGGCTCTGAGGGGGCGGAGGGAAGAGAGAATGCCCTCGTGTCTAAAGCGGAAGGAGCGGTCCTTCAGAAAGGAAGCTAAGATGCGGACAAGTCGGTCGGGGAGACCCAGCTCATACAACTTAAAAATTAGCCCTGCGTGCCAGACCTTATCGAAGGCCTTGGCGACATCGAATAAGACGGCTACCGTCTTTTCGCGTCTGGGGAAAAACCCGCCTAGAATATACTCTACTATGCGGTGGACTTGTTGGGGGCAAGAGTGAATTGCCCGAAAACCAAATTGGTGGGGGATGATGAGGGGGGGCCCCTCTGAGGGGAAGAGGTGATTCCTCATACGAGTGAGGATGACTCTCTCGAAGAGTTTGCCCATGGCCTTGAGGAGGCTGATGGGGCGATGGCTAGAGGGGAGGTTGAGAGGCTTTCCCGGCTTGGGGATGCCTATGACCGTCGCCTCCTTCCACGCGGGTGGGAAGTGGCAGTGGTCAAAACAGGCATTGAAGATGACTGTTAACAGGGTTAGCACCTGGGTGGGGAACATTTTGAGCGCTAGGTTGGCAATACCATCCGCTCCTGGGGCCTTTTTTCGTTTCAGTCTTTTGATGAAAGACTGAACTTCGTCCGTGGATACCGCAATGGGATTATCGTCGGTTGGAAGAGGGAGGGAGGTCTTTTTACGGACCTCCTCCTCGACCATACTGACGTGAGTTGGGTCGCACTGCTGAGTGCTGGGCGAGCATTGGGACTCAATGCTGTCGGCGAAACACTCGGCCTTCTCAACGTCCTCGAAGGCTGTAGAGCCATCGGGGCGGGCCATGGGTGGTGTGTGAGTGATCGCGTCTGCCCGGAGGGCCCTGGCTACTCTATAGTAAGCCTGGTGGGAGGGGGAGATGGTCTCCATGAGGTCGCCCCATTGGGCGTTGTTAAACTCAGAGAGATGGGACCTGACTTGCCGCTGGAGATCGTTCGCGCGTTTCCTGTAGGCAGGAGTTGGGTAGAGGGAGGCCCTCCGGAGGGCGGCTCTTTTGGCCCTAATCAGGTTCTTGATAGCGAGAGGCAGTTTCCGGTCGTGGACCGGTACTACACGCTCGCCCTCACGAATTGCTGATTGGACCAAAAGGGTGAGGGACTCTACGGCGCTATCTATTTTGTCTGTCGTGTCGAAGTGGCCAGGGGGGAGCGCATAAGGCGAGTCGGGGGCTTCAAAGTTGGTGACTAAGGAGCTTCTGACACTGTCCCAATCGGTGATGATTTTGGTGGAGAGTGTGGAGGGTGACGGTGGGGGGCCTAGCTGAAGGGACACCGGTCGGTGGTCGGAACCTAGGTCGTCGAGAGTCTCGATCGCCCTGAGGTTGAGATTGACACCCCTTACTAGAGCAAAGTCTAGTACGTCGGGGGCGTGGTCTACGATATCGGGGTAATGAGTGGGGGAGTAGGGACATAAGACGTCCAATTCTAACGCCTCGGTTATGCCGAGGAGGGCAGTACCGGCGGGGTTCGTCTGTAGGCAGGTCCAATCCGTATGTTTGGAGTTAAAATCCCCGAACATAACGGTGTGGGCGCCTAGAGCGAGGATGGCTTCGAAATCACTCCTTAGGGGTAGTGTTCCGCTGGGTATGTAAATAGAGGCTATGACTAAGGACGGATGACCCGTCAGAGCTAATCTACAGATGGTAGCCTCCATGTTAGTGAGGGCTGGAGTGGGGACGGGGGAGCAATGGAGGGACTTCCTAAAGTAAATGGCAGTGCTGCCGCCTCTACGGCCGTCGGCTCTGTCGTTCCTAACGAGAGAAAACTTGGGAATACTCAGGCCCTTGGTATGGGGTTTGAGCCAAGTTTCCTGCACTAGCAACAGATCGACTTCGAGTTCTTTGACGAACTCTCTGAGTTCGGGTACGTTGCTGCGGAGGCCGCGAGCATTGTACGAGATGAGCGAGACACTCCTAGGCTTGATGCGACCCGCGCTGACGGGAGACTGGGTGGTCTGAGGGACCGGGGGGCGTGACATTAACTCACTTACTTATATAAGGGAGAGCAGATGGCTGTGTTCGGCCACAGCCATCAAGCGCGCGGTGGGGGAGGTTGCGGCGCGCAGTTTGCGCGCCAGGACCGATATTTCGGCTAAGTCTATGTTGGCGATTGCGGAGCTGACCGTCAAGAGGTCATCCGCGATCTGGGAGTGAGGGGCGCCCGAGGGGGCGGGGCGCGGAGCGGGGGGGAGGGACTGGGTCGGCGCTACAGGCCCGGCTGTAGCGGCGGGGAAGGGGTGGGGGGCCCACGCGGGGGCCTGGGGGGGGTTGGGATTGGTGGTGGTGGGGCGGCCGCGGCGGCCGAGGGAGGGGAAGTTGGACGGGGTGTTAGCCGGCGGTGGGGCTGGTCTCCTTTGAGGAGGGGGCTGGGACGCCTTTGTGGCCTTAGGGGCCTTAGGGGGGGAGGAGCGGGGGGCACGCGGGCACCCCCGGTAGTTGGCCGGGTGGCCGGGCTGCTTGCACAGTACGCAAGACGGAGGACCCTCCGACTCGCGAGTGCGCAAGCAGTCCCCGGTGGCGTGAGGCTCTAGGCACTTCACGCACCTAGGGGGGGCGGAGCAGTTAGCGGAAGCGTGGCCATAAAGTTGGCAACGGTGGCATTGGCCAGGGTGGCCGCGCCTGTGGGGCTTCTCAGCTTTTATGCAGGAGAGCCCACAGACGGTGAGCTCTCCTGAGAAGATCGTCTTCGCGGAGGGGGTGTTGGTGAGAATCACCAGGGCGAGTGGGAATATTTTTCCGCGGGAGCTGTGCATGGGATGCACAGCCTCTACGGGGTGACCTTGTGCAAGAAGGTCATCTTTGATGGAGATTAGGGGGAGTTCGGAGGGAACTCCTCTGAGGACGGCCCGTACCTTGCGTTCCTCGGGGAGCGCGTAAGTATGGTACGGGACCTTATTTTGAGTAAGGAGCCTAGTAAGGCTCCTGAAGTTGTCTGTCGTGGGGACCTCAATTTTTATTGAGTCGCTCCAGTTTTGTGCCTTAGTGTACTGGACCTTTTGGTCCAGGCACAGTTTGGACACGGATGTCCAGGCGGATTTATCCCGTAGGAAGACGGGAGGGGGGGACTTTGCCTTTGGAGGCTGCGGTGAGAACCGCTTGATCGGTTTTGCCGGAGGCATTGCGGGGGTGTCGAGGGACATGAGGGGGCGGGGGGAGGGGGCGGTCGCCGCGGGGGTTGCGGGGGCTGCGGGGGGACAGGGGGCTGCGGTCACGGGGGACGAGCGGGGGGTAGGCGAGTTGCCTTTGGAGGAAGAAGCTTGCTTCCGCAGGAGCTTCTTTCTAGGGACAAAGGTTTTGAATTCGTGGCCTTCATCGGAGGAAATGTCGGCGCACGAGTATACTGGAGCGGCGGAGTCGGGAGACTCTGAGCCGCGAGAGACGGAGCGTTTCCGTGGGCGCGAGGGGCCAGGGGTGGAGTCGGTCTCCATGGGGGACAAGGGGCCGGAGGGGCCGGGGGAGGCGGGGGCGGGGGACTCAGGAGAGTCCGGGATCGCGGCGGCGGGGGTCGGGGGCGTACAGTAGGCCATAAGGGCGTCTAGGAGCCCGTGCTCCTTAATGAATTTAAAAAGTTGCTCATTAGAGCAGGGAGGTTGAGCCATAGTGGCAGGCGGCTCCCCTGCCGGGGGCAGGGGGGCGGGGGGAGCGCGGTTAAATAATACCACAATGGAGATAAGGGGGCAGAAACAAAGCAAGTAAAGAAAGTCTAGCGGGGGCTAGACACTTACTCACTCGGAATGCGGCAGGCAG
The DNA here is from genome assembly GCA_963969515.1 of Yponomeuta evonymella. NCBI lineage: Eukaryota > Metazoa > Arthropoda > Insecta > Lepidoptera > Yponomeutidae > Yponomeuta > Yponomeuta evonymella. The sequence goes on from OZ018354.1 coordinate 8,415,951, forward strand.
GTGTTCGGGACACTGGAACAAAGAAATAAGAAAAGTAAGATAACAATTCGATAAGAGCTCGCCGGCTGTACACGGGCGCACTGTGTAAGCGGGCGGGCGGTCCAGTAGCGGAGAGCGAGACGTGTCGCTCTCGACGCTAATGCAAACGAACTGAGACCCCGAATAGTTCCCGAACCCCGCTTTTATACCCTCGCGGCCCCCTTCTAATATGGTGCCACTTCACCCTCTCGCTAAACCAATAACAAAATACCGCCATCTGAAGAATTTTGTTCCTTATTGCTATTAGTTTAAGGACTTCAACATAAGTAATTTATTTTTATTTGCCTAACTCATAAATTACGTTCTTTGTCATAGTGTTTCTTTGATATTCACCGCCTTAGCATGCCGCGGCTTTTTTCAAAAGAAATTTGCCCTCCCGCTAAATCAATAACGAAACACCGCCAAATGAAGAATTTTATTCCTTATTGCTATTAGTTTAAGGATTTTTACATAAGTAATTTATTTTTGTTCGTCAACTCATAAATTACGTTCTTTGTCCTAGTGTTTCTTTGATATCACCGCCTTAGCATGCCGCGGCTTTTTTCAAAAGAAATTTGCATTCTCGCTAAATCAATAACGAAATACCGCCATCTGAAGAATTCTATTCCTTATTGCTATTAGTTTAAGGACTTTAACATAAGTAATTTATTTTTATTTGCCTAACTCATAAATTACGTTCTTTGTCATAATATCCCTTTAAATTTACTACCTTAACACGCCGCGGCTTATTACAAAAGAAACAAAGGAAGCCGACACGGCCCACACACGCGAGTGAATTTTGAGGAAACGACAGTGATCCGTCAAGATCGCAACAAGTGGCAGTCCCCGATCTCCGTCCACCCCTCCGGGACACAGGCGTGAGTCTATGTTGTTTTGTTAAAGTTTTATATGATTTAAGTTCCCTATTTATTTAGTACTTGGATGACCGAGCTTTTCGGATGCAATTTTTTTTTGTTTTGTTTTAGAGAATGAATTAAGAAAGTGTCATCTATGAACAAAGTGGTGAACTGCCATGTATTGTAATAGGTTTAGTAACAGTTTTCTTCAATCCGAAATTTATTAGTTGTGCTATTTCGCAAGAGAGATGTCACTGTAATTAATCTCAATTATCATAAACCATCCCTAAAACAAGTTGCATAATTTAATCTACAAAAGACAACGCAATATTTCACAAGAACTGTTTAAATGTTTACAAATGCTACAAAACAAAAGCTTTTCGGATGCACTTTTCTTTTTGTTTTTGTTTTAGAGAATGAATTCAGTTCAGACCCACGCGTTTAGACCGGTAGCGTCACCTCTGAACAAAGCGATGAACTGTCATGTATTGTAACAGGTTTTAGGTGAAAACTTTCTTCAATCCATAATTTATTAGTTGTGCCATCTCGCAAAATAGATGCCGTTGTAATTAATCTCAATTATCGTAAAAATTTAATCTAGAAAAGACAACGCAATATTTCACAAGAACTGCTTAAATGTTTACAAATGATACAAACAAAATATAACTAGCTTTATTTTATGTTGGGGAACCAAATACGTTTTAGCGCTTTATCCGATTCTATAATAAGCTCTTTAAATGTTTTACAATCCCTATATAAGAATACGATTATCAATTCTCGGTTTCTTTTAGCTTCTATCCTCAGTCTTCTCGTGCAGAACACAATTCAACATGATATTAACGATCGTGAGCACTTGTACGGAGCTTGGTCCGTCACAGTCTGAGCTATTCTATACCTCAGCGCTTGAACTCGCCAATCCGCGGTGGGCACGCGTGGTGATTAAGCCCATTCTCTCTCCCTGAGAGAAGGCCTGTGCCCTACAGTGGAAGAATATAGGCTGATTATGATATGGTGTGCAAAATTGTGTCTCTTTTTGTAAGTCTCTTAATTGTTTTACCAACAAGAATCATAAAAAGAAACCAAATTAAATCAAATTCTTTTCTTTTGACGTAAAGGTTTGACCATGACCTTGATTAAGGCTCAGGGTACTTAATATTAGATGAGGTAAGAAAATTACTTACTGCACAATAAGCTTATTTGTACAAAGGCGAGGTTACTACTGAGATGAGTATTTTCTTCAAGCCAACCTTGGGTTATGTGAATAGTGGAAGGTGCAGTGCCAGGAAAGTTTTATTGAAAAAATACGTGGACCATAATAATATAATAAAATTCATAGTTATAGAATAATTCTCAATATACCAAACACATCAACATAAATACCTAGAATATACACTATCTAATATACAAAAATCTGAGTGTTTGTTTTCGAACTCCTCCGAAACAGCTTCACCGATTTTTATAATTTTTTGTGTATATTTGATAGGCCTGAATGGAATAGGTCGTAGACTAATTAATATGGCAAAACAATGTGTGCCAGGTAAGCTAGTATGTTAATATTTTTATGATTTCAGTGTGAAATTACCAGGACTTAATTTACGAGTATCACTTTCATGTTAGACAAGAATATGAAACCAAAAGCGTGAATATGAAGAGCAGATTTTTGGCAGTCGGGCTTTTGTTTATTTGTTACTTATTTGTGAGACATCGTTAGTCTCACGATTTGCGACAAGTGAAATAAAGGGTTCTCTGCCTTTTTGCAGAAACATTTTTGGCCGATTTTCATTTGGCAACTAACGTTTCGAAGAATATTATTTTGCGGAATAATCATTTGCCAACTTTTCTTATTATTTTTTTTTATTTCCCAACCTCGCAGTTGCCAACTGTTTGTTTGGTTTGCTTTTTATAATGAAATTTTTTCAAAATGCCAACTTTTAAGTAGCGTTTGTTTTACTTAGCGTAATATTCATTCAGTTGTTTATTGTATACCAAATGTTGCATTAAGTTTCGTTAAGTAACTTATGTGGGTAAGCGCCACATAACCTAAAGGTTAGGAAAACCTATTAAAATGGATAGAATTTTCCTAGCACTCGCCGGCCGCTGCCGCGGCACGCTCGCTTCGCTCGCTCGGCTCGTGCGTGTGTTGGTCACAGTTCTAACCTAACCTAACCTATAAGGTTTGCAAAAAAAAAAAATTAACCTAAAGGTTAGGAAAACCTAAGGGAACTGTTTCACAGACGAAACGTTATTCATCTAATAGTTGTTTGGCCTAGTAAAAGATTTGAAAAATAATAAATACCCAAAACGTTTTGTTTCATAATAATAATCAGCTTAACAACAATCCTACCAAATGAAACGTTGCCATACAAAAATTTGTAAATCGTTTGTTGTCAAAGTGAAAAATAGGTGAAATGTTGGTTGGCAAGTGATAATCAGCGTAACAATTTTCTGCGAAAAGGCAGGATCCCGAAATAAAGTCTGAACGAAATATATGAAGTGTTCTATTTGGTATTCTAGCAGACTATCCAATAAACAATAGCCAAGTTGTGACTAATGAAAAGTCTTTTTGTCTCTTGATGAAATACCACTCTCTGTGAAAGTATGTCTACACTTTCTTTCTTTCGGCGAGTCTCGCCGTGACTTTTCATATACGTTTACGTAAGTCAGCAAATCAACCTTTTGTTGCAAGCTGGATGCCCTAACTAACATAAATAATAAATAAATAAAACTACCAACTTGTTTCAAGTGGTTTATGTCAAGCGGTTGTTTCTTAAGCCTGTCCGAAAGCTTCACCGGTAATGATTAACACCTGACAAACACGTAGTTTCCATGTAAACTCATCGTTAAGGTGCATATCCGCCAATGACCTTGGCTTTGGCTTGGAACCTTAGTAGTTACATGCATTTTATATTTATATATATATATATATATATATGTCGACCGATTTCAAAATGCCATGTATGTAGTAAGTTAGTAAGTAATTACTTACGTAAGTAATTCGCCTCAACTTTTCACAATTTTTCAAAGTAATGTGGGAGATACTTACCTAAGTTTAATTTAAAATTGTCTTTCGCAATGAGGCGTATAGAATCAAACCTGGCTGGAAATCTCCACAAATCGCCTTTTTAGGGTTCCGTACCTCAAAAAGAAAAACGGAACCCTTATAGGATCACTTCGTTGTCTGTCCGTCCGTCCATCCATCCGTCCGTTTGTCTGTCAAAACTCTTTATCACGAAAACGTGTAAGGTAACTATCGAGTTGAAATTAAAACCATATACTCAGGTCTAGTCCCTTGAATCTGTGAAAAAATCAAACTTCTAAGTTAACGTAAAAAAAAGCTACGGCCGTTTATGCCGCAAAAAACGTATATTTCAACACTCTCGAGGGAACAAAAAATTTATAGAGTGCTTTCCGTTGGGTCGTATACAAGTAAGTACAAGGAAAAATCTGAAAACTTCATTTGTAATTAAATCATTAAAAAATAGTCTTTGAAGTTCGGGAAAAGCTTGGAAAAACCTCGGTGAGCAAGCCCGACTCGCACTTGTCCTTTTTTTTTAACGAGTGTTAGATCAAAATCTTGCCGACTGTACGGGCTGACAGCGAGTCCCCTTCGAGATGCCTTACATCGCTACCCGCCCATATATTTTGCTCGCTGCCAATCACATCAGACAAGCTGTCAACAGTACAAGAACGGAGTCTGTCTATAGATAGACGAAGCCGAGTCGCTAATTCGACGCTTGTTATCGAACACAGTGTCTTGAAAAAAGGCCATTTCTTTTAAAAGAGTGACACTTGCTCGTAACAAAATCAGCATAAAGATCGTATACTTACCCTCGGTTTCTCGTATACTAATAATCTGTTAATCTACTGTTATCATCTTTGAATTGGTCAAAGTGCATACATAAAAAAACAACCGATAGCTGCTGCCGATAACATTAGATTGACAGATTTTTAGTTTAGGAGAAACCGGTTAGAAAACTGAGAAATAGATTAAGTCATTTAAGCCATAAGTTGTTTCATACATTCGCTAGAGAAGTTACGTATCGAAATTAAATGCTGAGTCAGCTGCCCTTTATAGCAACTTAGGCTCTCCACAAGATGTATTTAGACTATTTTTTATGTTATGTGAGTTAGATTCTTTATTTAGAACTATGTACGGTTTGCCTTTTCTTTTCACAGTCGATGTGAGCCATAAGAACAATTCAAATCGGATTCTCAATAGAATAATAATGTACCAAAAGGTTACAAAATATATATTAACGGAAATTGTGCCACGTTTTCCTTCATTCGGAAAAGGTGACGTTAATTTTAGAGTTGGTGTCGAAATAAAATTTGTTTGGATTGATGAGCAGAATTATCCACTGGACTGCATCACTCTGGACAATAAAAGTGACAGACTATTTTTTGAAAAATTCCCACTTTACTTGTACCGTTTTGAAATCATTATCAATTATAGTCATGAGACAGAAAATATTTATTGTTTGAGACAAGTTTGAAAAAAACGAGAGTGGTCTATTTTAATTTGGTGTTAAACTGAAAGGGTATATGAATCACTATGAATCACGATGGAAAATCTTTGTAGGTCATGGATCGCTACATTCAGCAAGTTCCCTTGATTTTTATTTACAACCGTTTTACATAAATAAATAAATACATATCAATACTCTTCGATCCGTCTCACTTTTCCTTCAACAACTCTCCATCGTCGGTTGTCTGGAAGAAATTGCTATAAGCAATAAGGCCGCCAATTGTACTGCATGTTTGTAATATTTTATCTTTGTGTTTTTCCTGGTGTATAATAAATAATATTCTTATCTTATGTAATTCTTAAATAAGTGCCCGCCAGTGTGTCAAATCCCTTATTCTTCTCTTAAATGTCCGTTAAGTCGTAAGACAGCACTGGAAGACGTTGTTAGTAAGAGTAGCATGTTGAACCATATCACGCTCGATACCGTGCTATACCTGCTGCAGTTAATCTCGCTTGTTTCAGTTTAGGAGAGTGAGATAGCGCTTTCGTGTATCAAACTCTTGCGCTGACAAACCGTTCTGCTATACTCACCTCGTTAAATACGGCATTTCAAGGAAAAATTAATAACAGTAAAGATATACATCGATGGCGGACATTCATCGACCAAATAGGAGATGTATTAGCAAAGGGCAAGATAAAAAGTACCCAAAACCGGCGGCGTGCGGCATGCAACGACTGCTGAATGTTTAAGAAGCGAAAGTGATCCGTCAGGATCGTGGCAAGTGGCAGTCCCTGGTCTCTGCCTACCCCTCTGGGATACAGGCGTGAGTTTATGTACGTATGTGTATGTAATAACAGTGATTAAAAGAAAAGTAGCCATTGGCATTACAAGGAAACACACGGATGTTAACCCGAGCCTGCCAATAGACTGATAACAAGGCAAGCGCTGCCGGATCACTAGGATTGCCAACTTTTTTTCTAACAAATATAGTATTTTTGAAGCTATTGCCTCTAAAAATATAGTAGATGGCATAATATGATAAAAAATAGTGGCGTGCCGCGCGATTCACGGACTTAGACTTGAAGAGCGAGCTTTAGAAAAAGATTTAGGCTGGGTTCAGCTTTACGCAAAATATAGTAGTTTCGCCGACTATATATTTTTTTTAGAAATATACCTAGTATTTGAGCCCCTAATATAGTAGGATACTATATTATATAGTAGGGTTGGCAACCCGATCACCCACCTGTTTCGATTAATCAGCCCAACACAGCAAAACAATTTTATTATTTCAGCGACCTTATGCAAAACCTTTGCGAAAAAAACGTCCGTATCGCTGTTTGTATATTTTACAGCGTAGGTTGGAACTTGGAAATGAATTAACAATATTTTCCTAATTAAAACGTTCGCGCAGGCGAATTGGAAATTGAAATATCTAATAAAAAGAGTCACTGTTTACATTTTCGTAACGGTTTCATTAGCGTTCGACGTTTTTCTATGGAGAAAACAAAACAAACATCGACAATCAGCGAGATTATATAGAGGCTGAACTGTTTTTTTTTATTAGTTACAACAGAGAGGGCAGTAGAATGGGGAACTGGTATCAAATTTGAATTGGTGAGACACTGTGGTTATAAAATAAGAAGGCAATGAAGATACTAGAAAAAAATACAACAAGTTATTTATTATGTTTATTTATTTTGGGCTTGCAGGCCTCAAAAAAGGTCTCAGTTTTCTAATGAGGAGATAATAAAAACAATATTTTTCTACGTAACTCAAATATTGAAAAATGCTTTGCACATTTTAATAAGTCATCAGTCGTCAAGTGAGACACAGTTTACGCCCGTTACTAGAATAATTTTGTACCACGTGAATTGCATTTGCGATTATGGCAAAACCCCTCATGGTTATCGAAACCATGAGGGAGGCCTATGTCCTGCAGTGGGCGTCAAAGGGCTGATGATGAAGAAGTACTAGGTAGTCGAAGAGAAAAATCTTAACCGCGCCTGTCTTTTAACACAGGAATGAGATCATTTGTCTATGGTATAAGAAAGCAATGTTATACATTTAAGTACTATAAAATACTAAGGTGGCAATGGCTGTTGTGATTGGGGTTGCATTTTATTAGTTTTGTTTATAATACAAGATACCTAATTTGGTTAAATAAATTATCTTTCACCCAAAAGGTCTACTTATTCTAACAACAATGTCCTCTAATCGAAGCACCGTCTGTAAGAGAAGGTTCTGAGTAGGACTTGTATATTTGCTCATGCGTGTGCCCTAAATAATGTTTCCAATGATTTTGATTTACTGCTTCCGCGACATTTGACACCATTGACAAGAACTCGTGCTTGACCGGTATTCGATCACGCATTCATTCAGTCTAGTGTTAGTTTATTAATACTATCCAATTAGGGCTCGCCTCCTCCCTTTCTGGATCGACCTATAGAATCATTTATTAATGAACTAGAGTGATGGCAGCGCGAATCCATTATTCATATGGACCGTAGACGTCGACCTAAAAAAGTGTTTGCGTTGCGCGAGTTTGAAACGTTTGAAACACTCATATAACTGTGTATTCCGCAACTCTCATAGCTGACTATCTCGCCTTATAAAAAATGAATGAAAAAATAAAAAATGTAAGCGCACGGTTTTCAAATTGCGAACGAGGTCTTCATTTATGTATTTTTTCAAATTTTTTTTTATCGGTAGAGGATGTTAGCAATTCTGTGGTTTTTGAAATTCGAGCCATTCGCTCACGTAGTGCTTACATACTCTTTGATTCGCTCTGCAATCTTCACTTGTTTTTTTTGTACTCCAGACCAAAGAGGATCCCGGCCTCATTGCGTTACCGGAGCACGTCTGACGTCTCTTTGATTTAGTAAAAGGAGGTTGCAGCCGCCACCAACTTTGACATTTCGATCTCATTGATTTAATGCACCAAAGAGGTCTCACACCAGGGAATCGCGTAGTAAACCGAGGTTTTACTTGCAGCTGAAGCTGCCTAAATCGATCGAGGACGAGATCCGCAGAGCGCAGGCGAGGCCTTCATGGGAATCCGACAACGAGGGCGTCCACGAGAGGGTCAACTTCGATGACACCATCTGGGGCTTCCACTTGGCCGGCGGCGCCTACTACAATACCCCGCTCAGGATTACTTATGTGAGTTTTCTGCTGCAGTTTTCCTATCTCTTGCTTGATATAACACGGTTAACTTAAGAGAGGGACTGAATACGTATTTACCTCTGACTCACATAACGTAGAACCACAAATCATATGAACGAGAGGCAAATAGTTGTCCAGTCCCTTTCTCAATTTTTTTCATGTACCTAGTCTCCTTAATATGGGTGTCCGACTACAGGGCAAAGGCCTCCCCCTTTTAGACCAAGATTTTAAGTCATTTGCTACCTCTGACCACTTCACCCAGAATTTGTCGAGATCATCCCGCCATCGCCTTTTCGACCACCCCTTTCTTTTAACACTGTTATATTGTAGTGTCGTACGTATTGCACACTTATTTACAACGTAGATATGTATTACGTTCCGGGTGCTAGAAGAATACAAATGGTCCCAACTGACAGCACACACGTTGTTGGAGGCCTTCTCTTGATGACTGGTTAGGTACCATACAAATATATTTACTTACCCACAGACGTAGGTTTACCCAATAAATATTCGCGATTAGACACGTTAAATTGATAATTAAATAGTTACCTAGTAACTTACGTATAATAACAGTGGTAAAGTCTCAGACATAGAGAAAATACATATTTTATAGAATGTACATGGCTGTAGAAATATTACTGGCCACAGGAAACTGGATTTTCCGTTATTACAACAACACGTTAAAATAAAAATGTAAAGATAAGATAAGGAAATTCTTAAATCTTTATCTCTAAAGATTTAAAATCTAAAGTAGTTCAATTATATCTTAAAATGTCATTTAAATGTATAATTTAATAACTTAAATTTTATAATAATGAGTTGTTTATTTAGATTTGAATGTAATTTTAAGCATGTAAAATTGGAAATAATATTATATTATTTAAGAATATTCTTTATTGCACATAAGAAACAAAATACAAATAAAAGTAACAATGAAAAAAGCATAGTGCGACAATAAGTTAGTTATTATATTAGTTTCGAATTTTATCAGAAATAAATAAATAAAACAACACAATCACATACATTTCCCTACAATAACAGTTTAAATGCGAGTAGCGATTACGGAAGTTTTTGGTCAATCCTGTGTTTTTTAAATGTAGTTAAACCTAAATTACTAACTCGATTTCCGGATCGATTTCGCGTTAGATATTATTTTATCAGCTCGCTGGTGATTGACCGCGGAAAATGAGACGATCGCATTTTTACAGCCTCCTGAAGATGGCGATAGTGACCCATTAAGGTTGGTAAAGCGACCATTACTTCGCAGAATCTATCTACTATCCTCTAGACTCCGAAGATAAAAAGCAGGCACTTATAAAATGTGCTGTAGAAATAACGCAGAATTTTTTAATAATTTCTTCTGTAGCAATGATTAAACTACTTCCAATAAGCAATATCTCTGTATTTTCCCTTTATGGGGTTCCGTAGTCAACAAGGAACCCTGATAGTTTCGCCATATTCGTCCATCTGTCTGTCTGTGCGTCTGTCTATCCGCGGCGTAGCACAGAGACAAGTACTAGAAAGCTAAAATTTGACAAAGTTATACCTTATGTATCACGCCGATAAAACGATAGAATAAAATAACAAAAATGTCTTTATTAGGGTTTCTCCCGTACACCATTTCTCGCCTAAACCATAGTGTGGGGTATTGTTGGATTGGTCGATTAAAAATATTGTGCATGTAGGAAACTATTTTTGGAATTAGGGATCCGTTTGCAAAATACTAAGCTTTAAAGCGCAATTTTTTGTTAGAGTAGGGTGTCTCCCCCATGGCCGGGAGGCCAAAGGGTTAGATACTCGTAGATAGATAGGTAAATCGTTTATTCACATAACACACACACACACACACACATATACAAAGCAAAGCAATACAAATCCATTAAAAAGTTAAAGTATGAAGAAAGCATATAAAAAACAATAACATACATAGAAAAGCAAAAATACACTGAAAGTTAGCCATACACGGTACGGCAGTATACAAGAGTGACCAACGTAGGTGTGGCAAATGTGAACGGGCTCCGACTCAGTATGTGCTGAAAGTTCGGGAAGAACTTCAACGCTGATAATTATCATTAGATTATAATCTGCCGGTACCCGGATTGTAGAAACGTGAAAAAATTCAGGGCAGTAGCACATATAATGAACTTAAAAGTAAAACTATCACCGCTAAGTAGGCTTTACAAGAAAACGAGTAATAGGCGAGAAACTTATAAAAGGAAAGCTTCGTACAAATTCCATTGAAAATTACTTTGATGAAGTTGTTAATTCTGTAAAGCAGGTAAAAAACCCGTCCTTCTCTGGAACCTCACACTGCGCGTGGCCAGATACGCACTTTGCCGGTTTTGTTATGTATACTGATATTATAAGAGAAAAAGTTTATCTAATATTATATTAAAATCTCGTGTCACAGTGATTGTTATCGAACTCCTCCGAAACTTCATCTTCACCGATTCTTATGACATTTTGTGTATGTTTGGTAGGTCTGAGAATGGGTCATAGGCTCATTATTAATTAGTAAATAATATGGCAAAACAACGTTTGCCAGGTCAGCTAGTAAGTTTATATGTTTGTAAGTTTGTAATGGGTAATCTTCAAAATTACTTATTTCGAAAATTATTTCACCAGTATCTAGAATCGACCTCCAGAGTAGACAGCGCTGTAGCCTATTCCGTTAACCACGCGAACGTAGTCGCAGGCACTGCTAGTGTACAATAAAGTGTTCTTGTTTTATCTGTTTATAAGCAAAACCTTAAAATTGACCATTCCTTTTTCATACAGATTGACCGCGTCCAGTTTCACGATGGTAAAAACATCTTCGTTTTTTTTTTTGTTGGAAGCGCTTTTTTCATTGATATACGATATGCATACGATACTGGCAAAATGTAAATGGTTTAAGAAAAACGGTTGATGGTTTCATCATAATGGAGAGACGCATTGGAAGCTAATACTAAGCGTAAGCTTCGGAAGTTTCTTTTTTACCCCTTGAGAAAATCCCCCGTGAACGTCATAATAACAGGTGACATGTTAATATGCAGAATATGTTAATAGGAACCTCCCAAAAGGATGAAACGCACCAACGTGTTCATACATACGTCATAATACTGCCGGTTTCAGGTAGTATTTATATGGAAACCGTCACCGCGCCGTATTGGTGCGTCATCCTTAAAATATATTTATAAAAAAAAATACCCGTCCAATTGAGAACCTCTTCCTTTTTGAAGTCGGTTAAAAACTACTGAAAAATGTGTCTGAAAACGTGTCTCTTTCTTTTGTGTGTGTTTGTATAAAGAACATCCAACGTCGGTACAGTAAAGTTTTTATTCTACTAGTACTTTTATCGTTTAATCCCATAGGAACAGCCCGGACGCGAGTCGCAAGAATCCTAAATCTTAAACATTACCCCGGCAGCCGTGTATTTTCCATGTAGTTTTATTTTCTGTCTCAGTCACCTTTTAAAAAATTCGCAAAGCTTTTGGCTTGAGCTGCCTTTGGACTCAAATGTGACCCAGATAAGCCTTACGTAGCGTAAGATATACTCAGGTAGAAAAATACGTAAATGTAAACACTGATTACTCCGCTTAATGATTTGCTTTTACAATTTCTGTCCCTTGAGTCCTTTACTAAGGGTGAAGGAAAACATCGCGAGGAAACCTGAGTGTCTGAAGTGTTCACATACCTCAGGGCTTGAAATCGCCAATCCGCGGTGGGCCCGCATGGTAATTCTCTCTCTCTCTGAGAGAAGGCCTATCTATGCCATGTAGTGGGAGGTATATAGGCTACATAATAAAAAAATAATTAACGTGAACAACAGCCCGCTTTGTGTAACAAAGTCTGAAAAGTAATAAACTATTTACATACATACCAAGTTTCTTCACCTAAAGCTGAATAATAAATAACTTCGACACAACACAATCACTTGTCCTGGTCCCAAATTAGGATACCTTGTGCCATGGAAACCAAACAAGGGCATCACAAACATCACAAACAAAACCCCAGACTGGGCATTTATACAAACATATGGCGGCCCCCAGTGGGAATCTAACCCATGACCTCCGTCATGGTAATCAGAAGTATCACTTCTAGACCAACGAGGCAATCAAATAATGTAAAGTTTACGAACTGAAACTTTCGTAAGCACTACACAATATCAACTTAACACCGGATAAACTTACTTGGTTTTTTGTCGAAAGAGTATATCTTACAAAAACCTCAACTTATATTTCCATCTTCAGTGTGCATTGTACCTATCAGACTGTATTTGTTTTACAATCTTCACATATTCTGGTCGTCTCTCAATCCAAAGCAGTACTTGGAACCAAGATATCACCAGTTCGACATTTCTCGATGAAAATGTAGGTAGCGCAACTTGCATGGCGACGTCGTTTTCCACCAAAGTGACACTCTTGGGAGTCGATTGGGACAGACTAAGAAGGCGCAGAAACTCATGCCGTTTAATTTATAGGTTTTAGGGTTGTGTAGGGTTGAGTTGACAAATATGGTCTTAACACTGTTCTTACGTGGAACACGCTGTCTCGCTCGCACGATTTAATATTTTTAATGAGTATATTATGTAATTTTTGGTTTGATGGTTAATTAAATTGCGAATATGCAAGGCATATTTTTCCTATCCTATACTAAGTTTTTGACTGAGAAAACTTCATTCCATTTTAATAATTTTGGAAACAACTTTTCTTTTTTAAAAACTACGTATAGGAAAACAAAAATTTATTTAAAATGTCCGTAATTTCATTATGCATTTTGACGGTGGTCTGAGGGTTTGCCCTCGACCACATTTATCAAAAGTAGTAGTACAAATGTGCATTACTTATTTATGATCTTTTTTCCGCACTTACCACCGAGACCGAACGATTCCTCTGCGGGAGGATAGATTATATAAGGCTCCACAAAGACGATACTTGGAGGTTATTCACACAGTTTAAGAGTTTACCGGCGCTGCACCGACTGTTATGCTGGCTTTGTTACGATACCTTTGAGTCCAGGCAAAGGGCCATTTTGAGGGTTCCATACTAAGACTTGTCCGTCTGTCTGTCTGTCACCAGGCTGTATCTCATGGACCGTGATAGCTAGGCAGTTTAAATTTATACAGATGATGTATTTCTGTCCGACATAGCCCAGCGGATTAGTAAGTTGAAGTGGCAGTGGGCGGGACACATAGCACGCAAAACTAATAGCCGATGGGGCTGAAAAGTTCTCGAATGGAGACCACATGTCAGTAAGCGCAGCGTAGGACGACCAGCCACAAGATGGACAGATGACCTCATCCAAGTGGCAGGAAGACGCTGGATGCAAGCCGCTTCCAACCAGTGTTTTTGGAAATCCGTGGAGGAGGCCTATGTCCAGCAGTGGACTTCTTGTGACTGAATGATGATATATTTCTGTTGCCGCTATAACAACAAATACTAAAAATAGAATAAAATAAATATTTAAGGGGGCTCCCATACAACAATCGTTCTCTAGAGATAGCGCTCGCCATCTATGTAACCTTCACAACGCCGATGTCATGTCGTTAAACGTCAATGTTAAACGCTTCTTGTTGGTTAAATTAGATCTTTGTCTAATGTTACAGGAATAATGGTACGGAACCCTCCGTGCGCGAGTCCCACTTGCAGTTGGCCGCTTTTTATTTTTTAATATATTTTATATACGTCGCACGGCAGGCCCACCGCGTGCCCTCCGCGGTAAAAATTGGTCGTAGCGCAGCGGTAGACCGCCGGCGCCGGCCTCATATTTGGGAAGACGGGGTTCGGATCCTGACATGTAGGTACCTACCGATGACATTGTTTTCTACGTGAATTACATTGGTGAAGTTGTAGCAGCAATACCAGTCGCTAACTGTGAAGGAAAACATTGTGAGGAAATCCGAGTGTCTAAAGTGTTCACATACCTCAACACCTAAAATTCCACGAGACCATAATTTATAATTATATGTATAAAAAAGTGTTGGCGCTGCGTGCCACGTACAACATTAGCCGAACTGTAAGGCTAAGGCCCCTTGCCCACGGCGACTTTTTGTAGTGATGCTGTCGCGCGTTTCGTAAACGCGCAACAGCATCGCTACGAACGCGCTTTAGTCACATTTGCAACGCGCTGCAGAAGCGATGCCAACGCGCTACTAACGCGCTACAGCATCGCGACTGTATCGATGCAAACGCGCGAGCGTATCGGAAGACATCGGAAAGAGAACGGAGGATGGGTGGCGCATGAGTAGTGCAACACAGAGAGATCGAGAGTGCTGTTGTCCATCAGTCCAACGGAGTCCATCTTGGAACTGTAGCGATTGCAGGCATTTTGGTTCCGTTACTGACGCGCGACAGCATCGCTACTGCATCGCTACAAAAAGTCGCCGGGGGCGAGGGCCCTAAGTGCGGAAATTTCAGTTCCAACTAAAACTGGGTTTGTATAATCTGATCCTTTGCGCCCCGTTGAGGGTGAAAACTGACATCGCACTCAAGGTGTGTTCTGATCTCGATTACAAAGTTGGTGCTATAGTTGCTAATGTTGCTATTAGTGGCATATTAAAGTCTGGCGGTCTCATTTATAAAACCACGATCCCTTAAAACACTCCTCAGAGGCAGTTTAAGCTGTCTGTAGTAAAGGAGAAGACGTAACTACAGATTATTTAAACTGCCTGTGAGGTATGTTTTTAGAGGAAACGCGTTTTTTTTATAAATAAAACTGCAGGAATTTCAACCAACATTGAAATATTAACCGACAACATTACTGCGGTGTATTTTCAAACTAATAATGATCACGATAATAATAATCAAGCTTTAGCACCAATTGGGTGGCCGCGCGAATTTGAGCTTTAACGACGTGCTTTAGTTAAACAACAATAATAATTATCGCGAAACTGAAACTACAGCGTGACTTTGAAATCGTCAGCAGTATTGGTATTAATGATTTTACAATAATGTTTTAGCTTATTTGTTTCGTGATTTCCGACCTTTGGTTCGTAACTGTAAATGCAAATTCAAAGTTGTTGGAAGTTCCTTAACATCGTAAAATGTTTCCCATTGTTCTATGTTTATGAGTCTATCGCCAGATATGCGTAAACGAGTGAAAGAACCTTTGAGCTAGCCGGTGCCGGCGCTGACCATAGGACGTTCGAACTGTTGTTTGTTTCTATTTTTATTAATTTTGTTATTATTGTTTGTTTTTTTTTTTTTGGGTAACAAACATTTTTTTTATGTTTCATATTTTCATTCTTGTAGTGCCATTTATGTATGTAAACGGTGGTTAGAATGGCCCCTTAAAAACGGTGAACGAATTCGAAGTCACCCTGTAGATACATCTCTCTTCCTTGTGAAAGGCGACCTTCTTGAAAAGTTGTGTCAGCCCGAATTAAGTTGTAAACTGGCACTGGAGGGGGCTTGAGTAATTTCGTAAGGCGGTTAGTCAACCGTCAAAGGAAGTCTCCTTTTTCCATAGGAGTTAACTAATTGAATGCAATCTAGAAGTCTACAATAACTAAATACCGGACAAGTGCGTGTCGGGCCACGCGCATTGTAGGTTTTCGTAGAAAGAGGGGGTTTTTATCAACTTTACAGAACCAACAAATTCACCAAAGTAATTTTCATCGGATTTTGTACGAAGTTTTCCTTTTATTAATTGGTCGCCTATTACTTGTCAGCTTGTAAAGCCTACTTAGCCGTGATCGTTTTTCTTTTAAGTTCATTATAATGTGCTACGGCCCTGAAGTTTTTCATATTTGTAATGTATTTGTACAATCAACTGTTTAGCCAGGAGAGAGAGCGGACGCCCTACTCTAACAAAAATTTCCGCCTATTTCGCAAACTTAGTCTTCAAAAATTAATAGTAACCCACAATAATTTTAAACAACAAATCCAACGATATACCACACTATGGTTTATAAGAGAAAAAAAATTGCATCCCTAATTTAGGAGTAGGGGAGGTACCGTAAAAACATTTTATTTTTCAAGATTTTACTGTACCGGGTAATAAATATGCACATCTTTACTAAATATCAGTTCTCTAGTACTTATCGTCTCTGTGCTTTGCCGCAGACAGACGGACAGACAGACAGACGGACACGGCGGAACTATAAGCGGGTGTTGGTTTAACGTGAGGCGTCTGTACACAAGGGTTAATTTTTAGCTCAAACTACTTTGAAACCGGTGTACCTTATGCGTAGATGGACTACAGACGGGTTTTAACGGTCTTAGTACGCTCGGACCGTGTGCGTACAGTTTTAGTTGATTATGGCTACGCACTCGGTCCGAGCGCACTGACTGTCTTCATAATCAACTAAAAGTATCCGCACACGGTCCGAGCGTACCAAGACCGTAAAAACTCGGCTTTAGTCGCGTTATGTTATGACTACGCATAGTGCGAAATTGACACATAGTTAGTTAGACTTACTGCGATATAGGTTTGAAAAGAGGAAGGCATAGAGCTTCATGGACATACTGAATTACTGTCCAACAGATATTAGTCCTACTGGGATATAGGTTATAAGGAAGGAAATAAGACAGTAAAACTAATTTTAATAATTTAAAAAAATTTGATTATATTGATCATCATCATCAGCCATCCGAC
Source organism: Yponomeuta evonymella (assembly GCA_963969515.1). Classification (NCBI taxonomy): domain Eukaryota; kingdom Metazoa; phylum Arthropoda; class Insecta; order Lepidoptera; family Yponomeutidae; genus Yponomeuta; species Yponomeuta evonymella. Next base: position 8,433,031 of record OZ018354.1, read on the forward strand.
GCCCACTGCAGGACACAGGCCTCACTTATGGTTTTCCAACCATGAAGGGTTTTGCCATAATCGCCTCGCTTGGAAGGCGGTTTGGCGATCGCAGTATGCTGTTGGAATCTCAGGAAGACGCTGCTGCCCGTTTCCTGGTAATTTATTTCCTTAGTTGCCTTCTACAACATCCACGGAATAAAATGGATATTGATAACTAAACTAATCGATACCGAGAAAAAAAATATTAACTTTAAAAAAATATATAGTATGTGTATGACAGTTCTTTTTTCAAATTCCAAAACCTATGCTGTAATGTTAACATTACATGGTATGTTTTGAAATATATGCTGTAATGATATCCATACACCCCGGCATTCAGGGAAGTAAGTGACTACTTACAGAGCAAGAGATATGTAAAGATATTTTTACAAGAAGAATATTTTTTAAAAGTAAATATTTTTTTCTCGGTATCGATTATTTACTCGAATCGAAATCGAGACAATTTATATTAGAATTAATGAAGATTTTATTTTAAATATCGAACTATTTGTTTCCCAGTCACATCGTATGTTAATTGAAATCGATTTAAAAATCAAACTGGCCAGCACGATTTGACGCACTTGCGTGCCATAAAATCGTGAAGAGTAAAAAAGTCAGTCGACTAGCTGCCATTGCGTGCCATAAAATCGTGAAGAGTAAAAAAGTCAGTCGACTAGCTAGGCGCGAAAGTAATTTTTTTTCGTGTTTTGGAGTTCTTTCTCAAATGTCCTGCTTTCTTGTTTTATTACTTACCGCACAATCGATATGTAAAGCAGAGTGTTTACCTCGGGAGTAAGCATCAATTGCATACTCGTGCTAATTAGCGCCCTCGCTGCGCCCGGGCGCCAAAAAACTCGTATGCATTTGATGTCATACAGCCCTTGGTTAACAATATACTATTGTTCTTCGTCTTCATTATTCACAGCCACATTTACTCGATATTTACTTTCAAAAATAAAAACCTCAACGCATAATATCCATGGCAAAATATGACCAAGTATAACAAAAGGGCGGGATTGGGTAGCAGCTGCACTGCGAATGGAAAACGTCATTCTGAATTCCGATTTCTGGGTCAAGCTGGCAGGCGCACAATCTACGTTTTGACACGCTGAACTAGTGGCGTACAGACGGACGAGCGGTTATTCCATTCTGCCATTGAACCTTTTTAATAAAGCCTTGTTTATTAGCATGCTGCTGGCGCAGCGTGTATCCGATGCGGCTGTTGTGCTCGTTTGGAGAGGAAAGCACTTGAACAGAAGCGTTTTGTGACAAAAGGCGTGTTTGATTGAAAGCTTTGATTATACACACAGAGAACAACAGGAACTAATAAAACACTCTTCAAACGCTGACTTTATTTTGTGCAGTAATATTGCTTTGGTGTAGCTGATAAGCGTTTGTGATTTCAAGTTTGGCTATGTTTATACTTACAAAGTTGACTGTTTTGTATCGATGGAGTAATCTCCAGTCTCGTATACTGCCAATCTGTAAATAGTACATCTAAAAAAAACTTTGGCCTTTGCATCTACCTAATGAGATGATTCATACAGCGTCCAGTGGCACATTCACTCACACTAGATAGGTGAAGGGACCACTCGGACGCTGCAGTGCCTGGGACATTGTTTTTCAGATGGAGTCCGCTTGCCCAGCACCTATACCATCCTTACAGCGTAGTTGGCCTAGCCCACAGGAAAGACAAGTCAATATTTGCGGAGCCGACCGATTCGCGGGTTTCTTCACGATGTTTTCCTTCACCGTTAGTGTGTATTATTGCTACTACAAATTCGCAGATGTATCATCATCATCATCATTCAGCCACAAGAAGTCCACTGCTGGACATAGGCCTCCTCCATGGATTTCAAAAAAGACCGGTTGGAAGCGGCCTGCATCCAGCGCCTTCCTGCCACTTGGATGAGGTCATCTGTCCATCTTGTGGCTGGTCGTCCTACGCTGCCCTTGCCGATATGTGGTCTCCATTCGAGATCTCCATTGCGTGCTATGTGCCCCGCCCACTGCCACTTCAACTTACTAATCCGCTGGGCTATGTCGACGACTTTCGTTCGTGTAGATCCGTAGGGATCTCATCATTTCTGATTCGATCTCTTAGAGAAATTCCGAGCATAGCCCTTTCCATAGCTCGTTGCGTGACATTGAGCCTTCTTGTGAGGCCCATAGTGAGAGACCACCTTTCAGTGCCATAAGTCATCACTGGTAACACGCACTGGTTGTATAATTTCGTCTTGAGTGATTGAGGTATATTAGACGAAAAGACTTTTCTAAGTTTCCCGAATGCTGCCCAGCCGAGTTGGATTCGACGATTGACCTCTTTCGCGAAGTTGGAACGGCCTAGTTGGACTCTTTGTCCTAACTAGACGTATTCGTCTACAACTTCGAGAGTCGTGTTCCCCAATGTTATTGGGGTGGGTACAACACGGGCGTTCGACATGACCTTCGTTTTGTCCATGTTCATTTTAAGGCCCACAAGTTGGGAAACTCGATTGAGGTCTTCGAGCATTATGCCGAGGTCTTCCATCGTTTCTGCCATGACTACTATATCGTCGGCAAATCGAAGGTGCGTGATACTAAGACTTCACTGTCCGTCTGTCCGTCTGTCTGCCTGTCGGTCTGTCCGTCACCAGGCTGTATCTCATGAACCGTGATAGCCAGGGAGTTGAAATTTTCACAGATGATTTCTGTTGCCGCTATAACAGAAATACTAAAAACAGAATAAAATAAATATTTAAGGGGGGCTCCCATTTTTTGCTCGATATTAATAACGGCAATAGGTAGACGATTAAAATATTTACTGAATATTTAGTTCTATATTTGCTTCAAAACTAAATAATTTAATTAAAACAAAATAAAGTTTCAAGGGAGGCTCCCATACTACAAACGTGATTTTTTGCCGTTTTTTCTCGACCTTTGTGTCCAATGTTGTATAGATAATGGTACGGAACTCTTTGTACGCGAGTCCGACTCGCACTTGGCCGGTTTTTGATGGAATTTTACTATCTAACAGTTGTTAGCAGTAGATTAACAAATTGTAAGTGTATGAGAAACCGGAGATAGCTTGTGATAGATTGTAGGGATAGCTTAGGCCCATATTATAATGCAGCCTATGTACTTTTCTCTCAGAGAGAGACACGCGTGCCCACCGCGGATTGGTAATTTCAAGCTCTCATATATAAGAACACCTCCGTCTCTCAGGTTTCCTCACGATGTTTTTCTGGACAACTAGCGAGTAGTATTGTAGGTAACTACCAAGTCCCAAATTCAAACCCACGACTTCTTGAACGTCAGGCAAACATTCTACCGACCGACCGCGCCATCACCACTCGGACCATATTACATTAGTTTGTAGGAACCTATGTGATAGCCATTGCGGATTGTGTTTCTTGTGTATTAGGCTTGTATAGATGGGAGAATATACAATCGAGCTTACACATTACATCCGCTCTACTTACGGGCGACGTTTCAACTAAAATGTTGATGTGCTGTTGTCTGAACTCAAACACATGTTATAGGCTCATAATTCGTTTCTGACAATTCGAGGTACATTGCTTAGCATAATCTATTTGTTCATTTGTAGGTTAATCGACTTTGCAATGTACATCGATTTGTCATAGTAAACCATGAATTGTAGTTTTATGGAACAGGCCCCCGGCCTCGATTCTGTTAGCGCATTGTATCTTATCTTATCTTATCTTATCTTATCTTATCTTATCTTATCTTATCTTATCTTATCTTATCTTATCTTATCTTATCTTATCTTATCTTATCTTATCTTATCTTATCTTATCTTATCTTATCTTATCTTATCTTATCTTATCTTATCTTATCTTATCTTATCTTATCTTATCTTATCTTATCTTATCTTATCTTATCTTATCTTATCTTATCTTATCTTATCTTATCTTATCTTATCTTATCTTATCTTATCTTATCTTATCTTATCTTATCTTATCTTATCTTATCTTATCTTATCTTATCTTATCTTATCTTATCTTATCTTATCTTATCTTATCTTATCTTATCTTATCTTATCTTATCTTATCTTATCTTATCTTATCTTATCTTATCTTATCTTATCTTATCTTATCTTATCTTATCTTATCTTATCTTATCTTATCTTATCTTATCTTATCTTATCTTATCTTATCTTATCTTATCTTATCTTATCTTATCTTATCTTATCTTATCTTATCTTATCTTATCTTATCTTATCTTATCTTATCTTATCTTATCTTATCTTATCTTATCTTATCTTATCTTATCTTATCTTATCTTATCTTATCTTATCTTATCTTATCTTATCTTATCTTATCTTATCTTATCTTATCTTATCTTATCTTATCTTATCTTATCTTATCTTATCTTATCTTATCTTATCTTATCTTATCTTATCTTATCTTATCTTATCTTATCTTATCTTATCTTATCTTATCTTATCTTATCTTATCTTATCTTATCTTATCTTATCTTATCTTATCTTATCTTATCTTATCTTATCTTATCTTATCTTATCTTATCTTATCTTATCTTATCTTATTAAGGTGAAGGAAGGCAGCCGAGCCGAGCACGCCGGCATCAAACCCGGGGACGTGCTGCGAAATATCAACGGCATTGACTCGTCGACCATCACACTCGAGCAGGCGCACGACATGATCGTGGAATCCGGCTTGGAAATCAAGTTGGCTGTAACAGCGTAAGCAAAAAAAACTTCTTAGATCTTTTTTTTTTATTACTGTGGTCACTACAATTGTAATTTTTTTGTGGTTTGTACAATAAGGCTTATTCTTCTTTTTTAAGTAAACCGCGGTGTGGGTGAGACCTATTGACTCGATTCTATTCAAAATTAAAACTGTGAAGTATTTTCATTAAAAACTACATGAACCCGTGAACTTCGTATCACATACATCTATCTGTTTTAGGGTTCCGTACCCAAAAGGTAAGGGACCCTATTACTAAGACTCCACTCTCCGTCTGTCTGTCTGTCGGTCACCAGGCTGTATCTCATGAACCGTGATAGCTGCTGCCGCTGTAACAACAAATACTAAAAAACCGAGCCAAATAAATATTTAAGGGGGGGTCCCAAACGTGATTTTTTTTTGCCGTTTTTTGCTCGATATTTATAAAGACAGGTAGACGCTTGAAATATTCAAATATTGTATAGATAATGGTACGGAACTGTTCGTGCGCGAGTCCGACTCGCACTTGGCCGTTTTTTTTTTGTTTGATTTAATTTAAACTTTCCAGGGCCGAATCGGTCCAGCCGTTCTCGAGTTTTAGCGAGACTAACGAACAGCAATTAATTTTTTTATATAAGATAATACAGACACTGGCTTAACTTAACAAGTTTAACTAGGTGTTCATTTCAACATCTAGATCATTTTGGAGAAAAAATCTCCAAACTTAGTCTTTTCGAGGTTTGTTACTTGTATACATAAACTGACTTGCGAAGAACTGTTATTTTACAAATAAATATCAAATGTCTACATCAAAATTCACCTCTGCAGTATAGAGGTGAATTATGTTCAGTAAGTACCAAAGTGCAAGCCGGACTCTAAACTACACAAAGACTTTAACTGAAAGCTCTTTAAGAGCGTCCTTAAATTGAAGCCAATATTCTGTGCGAGCGCTCGTGTAGTCTCAAGTAATTCGTTGCAAAACAAAAACTTTCACAAAGGACCTGTTATTAGGTACACGAAGTTAAATCTACCCCTGGTAGATATTAGTTATTCACAAATACTGCTAGTGTACGTATACAAAAACATAGAAATATTTCTTCTTACAAAATTCAGCTTCATAGACGGCCCCAGTCCTCACGATTAGTCTTTAACTTTAAGCCAATGAAATAAGCGTAAGATGTGCTGTAGAGCAAATCACTTTGTGATTGGTTCATTCTGTGCGCCAAGCGTGACGTGAACGTTGATTGGGTGATAATAAGTGATAGCGTAAGTAACTGATGGTTGATTTTATAAAATAACGTCAATCCAATGACTTCATTGATATAAACCCGTCGAAATGTCTAGGTATTACCTCGCAAGATGACGGTCTGATGGAGGCAGACAGATAGAACACAATATAATATAAACTCACGCCTGTATCCCGGAGGGGTAGGCACAGAATGGGACCTTCCACTTGCCACGATCCTGACACATCTCTTTCGCTTCAACAACATTCATTAGTCTTTAGTCCGTAAAATTAAAACCAAATATCGAACCATTAATTTTAAAGAACTTGTAAATATACTTAATTTAAAATTGTTGTCAATTACAGACCCGATGTGGAGGAGACTACGTACTACGTTTACCAAGACGAAATCGTAAGTGTATGTAGGCTGATCGAGGCTGATATAGGTCATTGCCACTCGCCAATCGTTGCAGTTCTACATTCTCGCGTTAAACCACTCTGCGAAATTTTGGAGCCATGATGTTTTTCTGTGGTCAGGTCTTCGTTCCTGGATTTTGCGCTGCAGAATGAGTTGCAGCAGATTGTACTTGTTACTGCGCATGATTGCCGGGGTATGGAGGTCTTCTCCGCTTTATGGTCTTTAAGGGGCAGTAACAGTGCACCAATAGAAAAAAAAAATTACGAGAACCTGGGAACACGGTTCTTGGGACCTGGGACTAGACAGCATTTAAGCCAAAAACGGCCTTTTTATAATATTAATATAGGTCTAGAATCCTTAAAGTGTTGACACAATCTAAAACAAAAACTAGTTTGTGAATCAACATTATTAAATTAGCTTCTCTTGCTGTCATCATCATCATCATCAGCCATTTGACGCCCACTGCAGGACATAGGCCTCCTTCGTGGTTTTCATAACCATGAGGGGTTTTGCCATAATCGCCACGCTTGGCAGGCGCGTTGGCGATCGCAGTATGTTAGCAGCATGCCGCTAATTCCTGGGTAGTTTGACTAGGGTCGGCTTCCACTATCTCTCTTAATTCATCGTTATTCACCTGTGTGGGCGGTCTTCCTCGTGGCTCGTTCTTTAAGTCGAAATTTCAATCACGAAAGCGTTTAAACCAAAATCGCACGGTGCGTTCATTAGTAGACCCCTCTCCAAACGCAGCATTGATATTGCGGGCTGTTTCTGCCGCGTTATTTCCGCGTCGGAACTCGTATTCAAAAATCACTCGAATTTTCGCAGTATCCATCTTTCTTGTCTAAATTGAATAACAAAAACAATTGAAAGTCGATATTCAAATGTTTCACATTTTTTAAAAAAAGAACATCATAGAAACCATTTGAAAAAGTTTCATTCGAAAACCTCAAACCATGAAGATTCTATGTCAATTCAAAGAACCTATTGCAATAAAACGGCAATTTCATACTTTAACCCCTAATATTTTGCAAACAGAATCCTGAATCAAATTATTTTCCTTCACCCACAATATTTTTAAACGACCAACTCAACGATATCCCACACTTCGGTGTAGGAGAGAAAAAAAAATGCATTCCTAATTTAGCAAAATATTTTTATTTTTAAGATTTTTTCTACCGTTTCGACGACGTGATTGATTTCATCTTTCTCGTACTTGGCCGCAGAAAGACAGACGGACAGACGGACAGACGGACAGACGGACAGACGGACAGACGGACAGACGGACAGACGGACAGACGGACAGACGGACAGACGGACAGACGGACAGACGGACAGACGGACAGACGGACAGACGGACAGACGGACAGACAGACAGAATGCTGGACGGACATGGCAAACTAGAAAGGTTCCTTGTTGAATACGGAACCCTAAAAAGAGGCTTTGGTTTGTAAAAGTTACCCAACAAAAGTTCAAATTAATAAGAAGCCGACTCTGAAATCGCGAATAAAATATCACCTGTTTATAGGGACCTATTACGTGCACCAAATCCTGTCGGAATCCTAACGTTTGCGGTGGCAAATAGTATTGAATTTGACAGTTAGAAGATAGGAATCGGACAGGATTTTGTGCGCGTAATATAGGAGCAGGTATCCAAACTCAGTATAGAACATATTCATTAAGCATACATTTGTCAAAACAAACGAGTCGCTATTTCCAAAGGCGCATGAAAATAGCTCTAGAACAATACGGCACCCACATAAACTAAAAATTGAATCCTGTAAAACAGCCTTCAAACAAAAAAGCATTGTGGTCATGGGACCAAAAATATATAACAAGTTGCCAGATAATCTAAAATCGCTAAATACTATTAAATTTAAAAGAAAATTATATGACATGCTGACTAATAAATGCTATTATGACATGAAAGAGTTCTTTGAAGATAAATTGTAATTTAGATCAGATATTTATTAATTTAGTTTGTAATTATTGACACGCTGACATGTATATTTTTATCATTGACATTAATTTTGTATTTATTTAAATTGTTTTTTTTTAATATTAACTTAATCTTTTAATTTTTGACATTCTGTATTTAATTGTATTTTTATAAAATTATTTAAAAAGTTTTACTTGTGACATAAGATTTGTATGCCTATTTAGGTAGAGCACAAAAGAAGCTATATTTTTTCAACCATTACACCTGATGTACTTGTGTCTCACAAATCAATAAATGAATTATGAATTATGAATTATGAATCATATCCCACGAATTCAGAGTCAGTCTCATAATAATAAAAAAAATATTGAATCAGTTCTACCGGACCTTTCTGGAATACCTGTCGTGTGCAACGACGAAGTAATTACACACACTTCAAATTTAGTGTAGTAGGATCATGGATGATGTATCCAGAAAAGGTTTTCCTCACTTAAATAGCGCCAGTGTAAGACGAATTCGTCCTTTACAGAATACACATTTAAAAATTCACTTCACCCCCTCTACTCTCAACGTTATTGTGTTCGAATTTCGTCACAATTAAATGGAATAAGTCAAAAATAACGACTGAGTAAACGTCTTAGTTGTAAGAAATAGCATTAAACTTATTGAAACATCAGAGATCATCTGACTGATTCTAGTGAAAGATGTGCAAAAGCTTATAGATTAAGACTGTTCTTACGTGAAGAATACTGTCTCGATCGCACAATTTAACATTTTTAATTATTGTAATAAAATTAGTAAACTTTTGATAAATGTGGTCTGAAGGCTTGATGCATAATTTTGTTGCAAATGCAAATTTATTAATTTTGGAATCGAATTTTCTCAATGACAAACATAGTACAGGATAATAAAAATATGGCTTGAATATTCGCAATTTAATTATCCATCAAACCCTCAGACCAAATTTATCAAAAGATTACTCATATTATCTATCTTCTATCTTCTATACTAATAATAAATCTGTAAGGGTCGGTCATGGAGTAAGTTAGTTTGTTTTCAGAGATATTGTGTTTATAGGCTCAATATATGATACTGAAACTAATTTCACGATTTTTAGAATTTTTTTCTGTATGTGTGTATGTATGTATGTATGTTCCTCCATAACTCTTAAACCAATTATCCGAATTTGATGAAATTTGGTATAAAAACATATAGACATCTGGGACACAGGATAGGCTATTTAAATTCTAGCTCCAGTTATGATAAGACGTGGCCCCCATACAAATGCTGCTTCGTAAAAATCGAAATGTACGCGAACGGAGTCGCGGGCACAGCTAGTTATAATATAAAAAAAATGAATTGTGCGAGCGAGACAGCATGCTATCCCTGTAATCAATAAAATTATGCCATACCACAGGTAGAAAAATTACGAGAGGCGAGGCGGCGCGAGGAACTCCAAGCAAAAAGGGAACAAAAGAAATTCAACGGAGCAAAAACGGTAATTTTCACAATGAATCCCAAATTAATTGGCAATTTATCACTCTCATTTTACATAAATAGGCCTTTCAATGGGATGACCTTTTTACCCTATCACGACGCGAAATGTAGGTCTCAAATTGTCGGAAAAACTTCGCAATATGTCTACACCGATGAAGGAATTCCGGATTGTAAAAAGAAGGTAACATTATCTGTAATATTAATTATTAATCTGTAATAAATGTCTTTCTTTCTTTCTTAATATTAATATTATCATGGGGGTGGGGGTAGCGGAGCGGTAGACCGGCTTCTCATTCGGGAGGTCGTGGGTTCGAATCCCGGCATGTACCAATGACTTTGTTTTCTAACTTAGGTGCATTTGTGAAGTTATAGTAGCAATAATAAGCAGCCTATATAAGTCCCACTGTAGGACCATACTCTCTGTCTGAGAGAAAGCCTGTGCCCTGCAGTGGAACTTATATAGGCTACATAAATATATAAATCCGGCTTGTGTTAAAAGGCCCTGTGTCAGATAGACACTCCAGGCATTATACCTGGAGTGGCGCCGACTAAAGGCCCCCGCACGACTACTTTAAGATAAGATAAGCCTCTACCATCTCTGTCTTAGAGAAGGCCTTTACCCTGCAACGGGGCGTACATAGGGGCATACAATTACAATAAAATTATGCGTATTTCTTACCTATTGCTATTTGCTGGTCACTTTTCAGGAAAGGTGAATTTAAACGGCCGGCATTGGAAAACAGATGTCCAAGGCCTTTTAACACAAGCAGGATATATATTTATGTAGCCTACATACGTTCCACTGCAGGGCTTAGACCTTCTCTCAGAGAGATAATATGGGCTTAATCACCACGCGTGCCCACCACGGAATGGCGATTTCAAGCGCTGAGTTATGTGAATAGCTCAGACACTCAGGTTTCCTCACGATGTTTTCCTTCACCGTTAGCGAGTGGTATTGCCACTATAACTTCTGAAAACTATACATTTAATTACAAATGTATACTTTTCACATTTTTTTCTGTACTTGTAGTACGAGACGATGTTATTTGCCGAATTTAATAGTTCTGGGTCAACGGAAAGAACGCTATAAATTTTGATTCCCTTGAGTGTCGAAAGATAAATTTTAAAAGATAGTTAACTTAGAAGTTCGATTTTTTCACAAATTCAAGGAACTGAAAACCTGTTATTGTTTTTTTCAAGGTCAGGAATGAGGAGGATATGGTTTATATATTTCTATCGATATGAGTAGGTAATGGTAATCTCCACTCGATACTTCCACGCGTTACCGAGTTAAAAGGTCTCGACAGACAGACGGACGGACAAACGGAGAACAAAGTGATCCTATAAGGGTTCTTTTTTTCCTTTTAAGGTACGGAACCCAGAAAATAATAATGAATATTTTGAATAATTACGTAGGTATATCACAACTTCAAGGGACTGTAGACTTGAGTATATCGTTTTAATTTCCACTTTATACCTTCACGCGTTTCCGAGGCAGACGGACGGACGGACGGACAACAAAGTGATCCAATAGGGGTTGCGTTTTCTTCCCTTTTGAGGTACGGAACCCTAAAAAAGATGACGTTACTAGTATGAAAAATGGGTTTGGCTTTCGTAACTTTTGTTACGATGTTTTCCACTGAAAATCATAAAAATAACTTTTTGTCTACATTTTATACTACAAAGGGGAGTACAAAACCATTTGCCCAGCAGTGGGATACAACTAAAACTGTAACAAGAAACAGTCAAGTGCGAGTCGGACTTGCGTACCGAAGGTTCCGTACTACCATAAATATAATATGACGTATTTGGCAAAATGGCATTTGTCGTATCCGCGGTGGGTACGCTTGGCCCATACGCTCTATCTCTCTCTCTCACTCTCTTTCTCTTTCTAAGTGAAGGCCGGTGTCCTGCTGTGGCAGTTTTACAGTTTTGCACTTCTACAGGTTACGTAAGGCACAGGCAGTTCGACACACACAAGCTGGTCATTATTATTTGTTTTTGGAGTTACTGTAGGGACTGCACTACAATCATACCAAGTTTGAACCTTGTATTCATCTCTAATAACCGTTTTTACGATAGAGCAGAAAAAAACAAAATAATCACGTTTCTTGTATTTTCTCAAGAATGTGATTATTTAATGTTTTTAATTTTTTTAGTTTGTTATCTTTACTATTGGTTGGGAAATCTCCCAAAACAACACAATATATTCTATGCAATTTTCAACTGGCTGCCTATCGCGGTTCGTACGTTCTCATTTGAACGGAACCCTAAAAACAACTTTTGTGTCACACTGAACATTCATCATACCTTTTCTACCGCTTCTGTCTAGAATTTTAACTTTTTGCGCTAATTCCAGAACGACGCGTGGAGTCTCGCGTGGCCTTGCAGTAAGAAACGTGACATCATGTATCGGGAGTCCAACTGCTTCTTAGTACCTAGCCGATTCCAGGAGAAACATTCGTAAGATTGCTTTCCTTCGACAGCAGGTTTTCTATGGACCAATTGGTTGCACTCAGTAGGTACATCGATCTGTTAATATCGAAAAGAAAATAGACTGGACAGAGAGAGTGTGGGGGCCGTAGACAAAACGTTCCTGTCCATCGTCGTTTTTTTGCAATGATTTATTTATAGTTTAATACCACTAAATTTCATATTTCATTGAATTTTACTGCATCATTGAAAACTCAAAATAAATCTAAGTTTTTAGCTGTAAGAAACATACAATGTAGTCAGCATTTTACTTCTTTCATTAATAACAATTTTTATCTTTATCTTTACCTACCAAGTGCTTCAGAAGAGCAAGAGAGAACATCCAAAAAAATGTTTTGATCTCATTTGAGACCATGTCAAATAACGTATCAGTCATGACAAAAAAATATCAGCTCTTTTACACAATTTACTGCCTCGTTGGACTAGCCGTTGAGGCGCTTAACTACCAAAACAGAGGTCGTGGGTTCGATTCCCAGTGGGGGCCGCCGTACATTTGTCCTCGGTCTTGGTGTATTTCCATGTTTGTGATGCCCTTGCGTGGTTACCATAGCACAGGGTATTTTAGTTTGGGACCAGGTCAAGTGATTGTGTTGTGTGGAAGTTATTTATTTATTTACTAGTTGCTTAAGGTATTGAAATTTGGTATGGAAAAATAAGTTACAAATATTTGTGTTACACCACTCGCTAAGCGTGAAGAAAAACATCATAAGGAAACCTGGGTGTTGGTTTGAAGTGTTCGCATACTCCAGCGCCTGAAATTGCCAATCCGCGGAGGGCACGAATGGTAATTAAGCCCATACTCTCTCTCTCTTTCTCTCTCTGAGTAAAGCTGTGCCCTGCAGTGGGACGTAGATAGACTACTAATAATACTACTTATGCTAATGCTGTACAAGAAGAGCTGATAATTTTTTTTTTAAACGATATTTGACTAAAGTTTCAAAATTTTTGACTATTATGATCTAGAGATAAATTGTGTCTATAGTAAACTGCTTTGTAATGAAAGTGTAAGTTGTGTTGCAGTATCTCAACTAATGGAAAATTAAGTGCCTCTATATGTGAGGAGAAACTTAAAGGAAGGAAGTGTAAACTGTGGGTAAAACAAACAGACGCCGATTGGATATTTGATTGACTCAGGAAAATATCGTGTAATCTACCTGAGGGCCTATAATACATTTTATGAAATTTCTAAATCGCAAAAAAATCACAGATCGCACACAGATTCCAAATTCTTAAAAGAGAAATATATTTCATATGAAATATTCACAATCAAAACATCCCAAACAAACTGCAATAATGACAATAGATTCTAATGCAGCTTACCTAACAAGCTGTTAATTTACTGTTATGAGCTGTCAGTGGTTTTTTTGTATGCACTTTGGTCAATTGACAGCTGTTAACAGAAGATTAACAACGTGTTACTGTACGAGAAACTGGGGGTTAATCTCTACTTTCCTGAAACAAAAATTCAGTGTCAATTAAATAGGTACCACAGTTGGTGTTGTAGAGTTTTTTTTTGTGTAATTATAACTTTTCAATTAAGTAAGTAACATATTGTATGTCAAAAGAAAAGTTAATTGAGACTGCGCCCAACTTTCTTCTCACTGCAAAATGTTCAAATCAACATATTTTCTCTACTTTCAGTGAGAAAGTACTGCAACCCGTAGAAAATACGAAGACGGGATCCATTGAAGCTACTTGAGTAAGATTATGTTTGAGAAATTAATGTTAAATTAAATTACCTCGAATAAGAACTCTTCTTTTTTCTCTAAAGTAGTTTTAAAAAGTCCAACGAATGAATGTCCTCTTTATGATTTCTTTTCACCCGTCCAAGTCGACAGAAAATCAACTTTTGAAACTTAATGTTATTGACCGTACAGTCAACATTTTGAAGCTCACCATTCGGATGTAAGGACGAGATGTTTGCAAGAAAAGGGGGCATAAAATGTAATCGACATTCCTTTTCGCGTGCCAATGTTACCGGATTTCCTCTATTCTCAATTTAGAGGGGCTATCCGCTACCGAGGCAACTTTCCGAATATTTAATAGCGTGGGACGCGAATTTCCACTGATTCGGAGTGGCTCCCTGTTTAAACAGTCGCAACTTAGTGTTGTTTTAGGACTAATGAGCTGTTGAGGATTTCAGTCACGGTATCTAGCCATTGATATCCCTGCAAATTATGTTTGCTTCATTGTCGTCGTCAGTTTTCGGGTTGTTTTTTATGTTTGTCTTCTGAAGAGACTCTACAATGAGACGGCTTGACTAGAAACTAATCAGCGTAATGTATATTCGCTCATAAAGGTTTTTCCTTGTGTGTAACTAGTGTTTCATAAATTCTGTACTGCCATGTTTTGTTCAATAAAAAATTACATATTACAAAAATTCTAACAGAAAGTTTTTTTGCTTATTTACCTTCGTAGGTTACAGATTGTTGTTCGATTTGCGGTTATTTAACATAAGTTCAATTTTAAATAAAAAATATTTACTTATCAAAACAGGTGCTAAATACAGATAAGACATTCACTTTTTTACACTGTTCATAAGAGGAGAGGAGTGGGCCCCGCCACATAGCTCGGAGAACTGATGGCCGTTGGGGCGAAAAAGTTCTGACCTAGCGACCGCAGACCGGACGACCGCAGCGTGGGCAGGCCCCCCACTAGATGATCTGACGAACTGGTTCCAGTGGCAGGGAGTCGCTGGATGCGGGCGGCACAAGACCGGAAAGCTTGGAAAACCATGAGGGAGGCCTATGTCGTGCAGTGGACGTCAGATGGCTGATCTGAGAAAATATAGGCCTGTGTCCTGCAGTGGGACAACAATTTACAGTATCCACCTCATACGAAGGCCTCCTCTCATCATCATCATCATCATGATAATGATGATAAGAGAAGGCCTAGGTATGAGCTTGGCTCCTCTTATCATCCACCTTCGTATGAGGTGGATACTGTAAATTGTTGTACAATTCGTCCCACTGCAGGACACAGGCCTTTATTTTCTCAGATAGAGAAATATGGGCTTAATCAAGACCACCCACACTGATTTAGGTCAAGTAAAATATATTTCCGTATTGGGCTAGTTAACTCCAACGCCGCGTGATGACATTTGGCACACACAATTTTCGTCCTTCTATTTTAACGAAGTTGGTACTTCTTACCGACGTATAAACTGGCGTTAACCTTGCTACCCGATTAGCTCTGCGCAAACTGGGAGGCATCTCCACGAGATCGACTGTGTCACTTTATCCCCTTACAATATTATCACAAGGCCTCTCGCCGTCTGGGTGTCATAAATAAAACCTAATGATGTTTAACGGAATATCCATCTCCAGATGGAAAACAATGGCCGAAGCCAACACGTCTCTTGTAGAGATAACTTTTGTTATTTACGAGAGTAATTTCATATTGGAAAGTTGCCGCGTTCGGCTCGCACGCCCTAAATCAAACAGCATTTGTTGACAGTAGCCCGTGTTTGTCCGAATTCAAAGCTGGGGTTCCATTGGGAACGTTTCCGCTGAACATTTATTTCATCAAATCAATGGTATGTGATGGTACCTTCAACGGACTGTTTGCGTACCCGATGACAGCACGAAGGGGTTACGGCGCGGAGCTCTGTTTACAATTAAGCTTGGTTGGTTTGATTCAGTAGCGGAATTCACATTTCAATAATTGGGCAAATAATATTGGTTGAAATCCTATAGATTGCGGAGTACCTAAGCTAATGAGCTGTAGGCTCTTGTAAGCTTGATTTCCGTACACCTACCGAATGAGTCTTGTCTTCAGTTAGATGAAGATTAGTTAATAACAGGCATCACATTTTTTTCAGTTCTTTTACACTCACACTCACTACTTACTTTTTTTTCGCTTGGCTAAACGTTTAGAAAAACGTCGTGAGGAAATGTGAGTGTTTGAGCTATTTACATACCTAAGCTTGGATCCGCCAATTAATAGGCATGCATGGTGACTGCATTTCATTCCCATTCTCTCTTTTTTAGAGAAAGCCAGTACCTAGCAACGGGTCGTTCCTAGGATACCCTGTGCTACGGTAATTAGTCAAAGACATCATAAACATGAAAAAAATCCAGACTGAGGCCAATAGTGCAAATGAAAACATGGAGGCCTTTAGTGGTAATCGAACCCACGACCTCCGTGTTAGTAGGCAAGCAATACACCCCTAGACCAACTAGGCCGGCAATTGTGGAAAGTGGAAGTTTTGAGTCGTCATTTACCTCTAGAGAGTAACTGGCGAGAGATAATTCCCCTGCGCCATTTCTGCGAGCAAGCTTGCAATTACTGTACAAGGCGCTATGTAAGTACAGCCATATTTTTTTGCTAGGGGACTTCATAATCTCTCTAAGAGAATATAAATAAAAATGAGAGGAAGGGTAATTTATAGTAAAACGAAACGAACGACCTATTTACCCTCCAAAATTCCTACCCCCCCTCCTAACTCCATATTTAATGAGTTTTACTGCAGATACTGTGACCAAAAATGATTTAAGTATATTACTTTCTAAGTATTAGCAGTAGTTAGTAGTACCTACTTATGCAATACATCAAATCAATCACTCTTTTATTGATTGAACTTTTTTACGAAAAGGCGAAATAGTGTTGTGTATGATAAAGTAAAAGTATTATGAACGATGGCAGGAAGGTAAAATTAATTGAGAGAGTCATCTATAATTTTAGCTTTGTCATACCGAATTGTCTTCATAAGCAGCCTATATACGTCCCACATTAGGGCACAGGCCTTCTCTCAGAGAGAGAGTATGGGCTTAATCACCACGCGTGCCCAAAGTGGGTTGGCGATTGAGGTATTGTGAATAGCTCAGACACTTAGGTTTTCTCACGATATTTTCCTTCACAGTTAGTGAGCGATTACTTAAAAAAACAAAGACATGCTTGCACTGGGAATCGAACCTGTGTCTCTCGCATCCGAGTCCACTGCCCGCATATGAATCCTTATATTATCCGGCACGCCATAAAGATTCTAACAGCACCACACAATTCTAAATCGGTTCAATCATTTGGAAGTTGCGATGTCAGAAAGGAACTATAACTGACAACCATACATGAACTCTGAAACATTACCTTTATCTTTTGTTTGAGCAGCCGAGCAAAATCAGGACTCTCCGTAGTAATCTAAAAGTTGTTGAGCGACAGAACGTTTCAGACATTTGATTATTCAAGATAGTTATTTCATTCATCCACTTAATCCACTCCGACGCTCGCCACTCGAGTTTTAAAAGTAATTTGGGGTGTAGTAACATACATCATCATCATTACATTTAGTATAGGCATTTACCCCCATGTGCCATCTCTAACGGTCCCTCGCCATTCGCCATTCCTTCTGCCGGCTCCAGGTTATTGTCCGGCTGAAACTAGGGATTGCAGTATTCGCGGAAATAAAAAGATTTTTCTTTATAAAATACCTAGTAGCCATTTGAAAAAATTCAATGTATTTGAGTATTCGAATGATTGAACAGGAAAATAGGTGAATATTCGGAAAAAATGAGTATTCGAGTATTTGAAGTCCAAGCCCGGTGGTAGCGGAGCAGCGGAACGCCGTGCGGCTTCTCATTCGGAACGTCGTGAGTTCGAATCCTGGCATTTACCAATGACTTTGTTTTCTAAGTTACGTACATTTGTGAAGTTGTAGTAGCAATACCACTCGCTAACTGTGAAGGAAAACATCGCGAGGAAACCCTAGTGTCTTAGGCATGTACATACCTTGGTGCTTGGTATGGTAATGGCCCAACTATGAGGCTAAGAGCGGAAATCTCAGTTTAACTATTCCACGGGTGTTATTACAAAATACTTAAATGTTAGATGAATGAACGGACCACGATTAAAATCAAACCAATCAGAAATGTCGCCCCATCTATCTCCTGTAAACCATACTTGCGTAAATATTTTATAAAGCATTTTTTTATAATCTGGAATAACACATGGATTTAGTTCTTATAACTATAAACGTAGTATATAATTAACACCTAACTTAGTTGTTACATAAACTGCTAACTTTTTCAGTGTAGTATTCTGACTTCATCAGGGAGAGGGAAAGCTAAAACTCTGTTACAACCGCCTACAGCAATAAGATCATATTATTATAAAAAAATCATCTAATGACCTCACTCTGGATACAGTCCACGAGTAGATAGCAAACGAGTCAATCTTCTACCTACAACATTACACTCAACATAATTTAGCGATTCGACTCTTCGCATCAGAAATGCAAACTTACTAAGAGGAGTGCGCCCCGAAATATGTACCTATAATGTCTCTTCTATCCATCTTACAAATTGTCGAACCATGGCGTTCGTAGGGCTTGTAAAGCATGGTAAGGGAAAACCCACACGGACCCGGAAGAATCAACTATACCGAAGTCATGGGGAACATTCCAAATTTTTAAATTGCGAATTCCAAAGTTCGCCCGGTGCGGCGTGGTTTGGTGAGCAAGGTCATAGGATTTCATACAGAGAATTACTTCGGCTTGGCTATCTCGTAGCACTTACCAACTAAAAGAAATTTACGCCCAGCCATTAGGAGTGATTTTATTATTGCTAGCTGTCTCATAACTTAGTTGTTCATTATAATCCAATCATTTTCGTAGGTATCGTTTGACAGATTCATCTTATCTTAAATAGTGTTGTGCAATTTTTCGATGCCTTTTCAACAGTTGAAGACGAAAAAACAAAAAAATCAAAGTTTATGTTTCTCGTACACTAACAATCTGTTAATATGCTGTTAGATTTCGGAACTAAAACTTTCGTAAGCACTACACGTTCTAAACTCATTCTTAGTCAGAGTCGAGCAACCGACGACTCGATCTCCGTCTCTACTCACCACCTAATCGGACTCTTCCGACAAAAATTCAAGTAAGTGATTCCGGAATTAAGTTAAGAATGACCGTGAATTTTTAAATTTAAACAAAGGTAAAGCCTTAGACCTTTTTGGCTCATAAAAGGAGTAAAAAAGGCACAAACAAGTACACCCTGAGGTTCCGTAAGGTCACTCACTCAGGGTGTTTACGGCCGATGAATAAATAAGCCACAAAAAGGACGTGACAAAGAAAATTTAAAGGTCTCTTGTGGACGAGTAAACTTTATTCCTCTAAAACACTCCTCAGAGGTAGTTTATTTAATCTGTGGTTACGTTTTTCCCTTTACCGTAGACTATTTAAACTGTCGTTACAGTCTTATTTATAATAAGATCAGCATGGGTACTATGATGGCGCGAGTAACGCCGTTTTGTGGCGTTAAAATGTCAATATTTGACTATTAATGTACTGGAATAATAATAATAACTTCCACACAATACAATCAGTTGACCTGGTCCCAAACTAGAATACCCGATGCTATGTTACCCAGATAAAGACGTCACAAACATGAGAACTAACAACTAACAACTTTGACGTTCATTAAGTAAACATTCTGTTTTTACAATGAATAAAAATATTTGAATTGAATTGAATTGAGAATACACCCAGACTGAGGCCATTTGTACAAATGTATGGCAGCCCCCAGTGGAAATCGGACCCACGACCTCTGTTACGGTAGCTAAGCGCTTTAACGGCTAGACCAACGAGGCAGTCGAGGAATGTCGCGATTTTTGACGTTAAAACGCGCGACTCGCGTCGTCGTGCTACCTGTGCAGAGGCAGTTTAAATAGTCTGTGGTGAAGAAATAGACGAAACCACAGATTATTTTGTCTGCCAGCTGAGAAGTGTTTAGGGGAATCGCGTTTTTGTAAATAACACAGCTAGTTGTTGCCGAGGGATATTGGTATCGTCGATGGAATGTGTATTATTGATACATCCTTTTTTCTGGGTGGTTTGAAAGCCGCGGTTATGTAATTAGCGATTTAAATGGCCTCTATGTAGGCCGACGTGTGCCACTCTCTTAAATGTGGCTTAAACAGCATCTAACTGAAATCCTTCAGAAAAAGGTCGATTTAAATTCGAATTTTAAGAACATTCAGTACTTTTAAAGTTCTATACTTAATAGAAAAATAGTTAAGAAATCATGTGTAAAAATGCGCGAAAAATTAGTACTGTCTCTCTGTCTAATAGAACAATGACCCGCGGACCCGCAGCATGCACGCACCGCTTTGGATGGCTACTAATGGTTCTAATAGATTCGAAATTGTGTCGAGATTTTTGTGAAAAATGCGTTTTAAAAAATATTGTTGTCTATTTAGATTACATTCATAAAAAAAATACAATTGTTTTTTCAATCATTAAACATAAGAACGTGCGAACGAGATGGATGCCAGGCGTAACAGCAGCCTTAACGACAAAAGTCGCGATTTTCCAATTTTGACATTACAGCGCCACAAAAGCTGTCGCCGTTCTGAGTATTCAATATATTTTGCAAAGGTGCAATAGGGTCCGTAATTTTATTATCTAGCAAAGCCTCAGAGACTACATTTATGTGTATGATTTTTATGTAACCTATACGCTTCCCACTGAAGAGCATACTCCTTCTCTCAGAGAGAGCGTATGGGCTGAATTACCACGCGCGCCCACCGCGGATTGGCAATTTCAAGCGCTGAAGTATGTGAAGACCCAGCACTCAGGTTTCCTCACGATGGTTTCCTTCACGGTTAGCGAGTGATATTGTTACTATAACTTCACTAATGTACGTAACTTAGAAAACAAAGTCATTTGCACATGCCGGGATTCGAACCCACATCCTCCCGAATGAGAAGCCATCCCTCCTTCGCTCCGCTACCACCGCTCTAAAACACATTTATCTAAAATATTATTACAATGCGAATGAGACGGACGCCTTAACGCCAAAAGGCGCGACTTTCCGGCACATTAATTGTCAAATTCTGACATTTTAGAACCACAAAACGCGCGACTCGCGTCTCCATGCTGCACACGACTGTTAAAATAGCTTTTGTTCATGTTGGTGGTGAGTTTCAATAACAACTCTGTACGTCGAAAGGTGCTACTCAAATGCAAACCTCCCGTCAAGCCATAGGACTTACACCGACCGCTGGAGAAAGTTGGAGTCTCCTGTGTACAGCATTATTATACTTTAACAGTTTTTGGGCCTGGATAAGATCAGCCAATCCATTATTCCCCGCCGCTATATCTGCTATACTCCCAATGGAATTAGAGACCATTCGGCCATCAATGTTTTACTGTTGTTTTGTTTTACGATACTATTTTCCCGATAATGCATTGAAAGCGGCCGCAAAAAGGTCCTTACTTATTTATTTAGAATGTTGCTTTGGCATGATAACAATATTTTCCTTTTACTCGCAGTTGCGTTGTGCTTGCTTTATCTCGATTTGAAAGGGCACTAACTTCAGCAAAGGAAATATTTGACAAGCAATATTTTTATCAGCCTGCAATGATTTTTGTTGGCAGAATAAATAAATATATCGAGCGAAAGCAGGTGGAAGGCAAGGTAAGGGACGTCCCAGGTGGACATACTTGGACCAAATAGGGGATTTATTAGTGAAAGGCAAGTAAAAAGTGAGTCCCGTGTGGCGCCGGTATAAGAATAGCGTCACTCCATTTCCTTCCGTGGATGTCGTAGAAGGCGACTAAGGAAATACATTAACAGGAGACGGGCAGCAGCGTTTTCCTGAGATTCCAACCGCATACTGCGATCGCCAACCCGCCTGCCAAGCGTATCGATTATGGAAAAACGCCTCATGGTTAGGAAAACCATAAGAGAGGCCTATGTCCTGCAGTGGACTTCAAATGGCTGATGATGAAGTAAAAAGTGCCCGAAACCGGCGTGCTTGAATCGCCTAATGAATGTTGACGAAGCTAACGAGGTTTCTTAGGATTATTGCAAGTGGCAATCCCTGGTCTCTGCCTACTCTTCCGGGAAAAAGGCGTGAATGTTTTAATCTCATTGGAGAGGCCGTTTTAAAAGATAAATAATACTTTTCATCATATAGCCTGTCGAAAAGTCATTCTATAATGACGTTAATATTCACGTGGTACAAAATCCGTCTCATACAAATCTGGCTCACAACTTGAAGGTAACGTCACAGTACAAATAAAGGTACAAATGGTAACGTCTTATAATTTATGAAACGTTTATCAATATTTGAGTTATCCCGTAAAATAACGTTTTTGGCGTGAACGCCTAGAAAACTTAACGCTTCGAAAACTATTGGAATGAAATGAAAAAACTAAAACTTATATATGTGTTTTATTATTAGACTGAATTGATGTCCTGCATTTTTTTTAACCTGTAAGAACCCGACAAAATGTGTTTGTGTTTTTAATTTAATTTTTTTTTTTTAGTTTTTCTGCGTTTTCTAAGATATAAAGACAATGTCATTTCAATCCCAGTTTCGACCGCTAACTTACTTAGGTACGACGACTTTAAGTTTGTAAGTGTCGACAGATTGGAAGTTCGTTTTTGAATTTTACGCTGTACCTTATTGCAATAATGAGGCTACACGCCTACTACACTCGATTTGAATATTTTGCTCTTCAATTTTTATTTTTTTGCCGACTACCTCCATTCCACGAAACGAACTTCCAAAGAAAATCGTCCATGTGGGCTCATTGGTTAATGCGCGTGGCCGTCTTCGCTTATTGTTTCGCCCATACTCTTTCCCTGAGAGAAGACCTGTGCCCTACAGTGGGACGTATATAGGCTGCTTATGCATATTGATGTTTTTATTGCACTAAAAAATTAAAAATAATACATAAGCATGTTTTACCAGTCAACCGCTGGAGGTAGAGGAAAGAGTTGGTAGGCGTGCAAAAAAATAAATACAATAAAATGAAATTTAAAAACATACTTATATAAGATGTAATTAAATAAACTTATAATATAGACTTACAAATATAATACAATATATATTAAAATTTATCAAAGAATTGCAACACAATGATCTATTTGCAGATCTTTGTGTCAAAGTAATTCCATTTTCCATTTAACCTTTGTCTTTTTTTTAAAAAAGCCTTCTATAGAAACCCCTATAAGAGAACGTTATTCACAGTGTATTAACGTTTAATTTCGTCAGTGCATTGCAGTCCAATTGAATTATCCGAACTGGCAAACTTGGCAACAGTGTTGTCTTCTCGTCGTTTTAGTACTAATTGGTCCAAACAAGGTGAAGTCAAATATCACTGGGTCGGAATGGATAACTAGAACTCGCTTTGATCTCGTTACATGAGTTAATTTTGGAATGATTAATTTATATTCATAATAATCTTCCTTGAGGTAAATAGACAACCTTGACCGATGTACTTTCCACTATGATTCATATACCTATCGAAAAAACCTGGTCCTTTTATGTCTACTCTAGATGATTCATACGACTACTAATAGGATGTCCTACCTATTAGGAAGTACCTACACTACAGGGTGACTTCAAATTCGTTCGATGTTTTTTAAAGGGACATTTTATTTTACGTTTATTTATTCAAAATAAATAACCTTAATATTAGCACACAATTTCGCTTAAACGCAAGGCAGTTTGTTGGCGGCGCGCTCCATCTCTATACATAACTTATTTATATTATACCTATATTATTGATATACATAAACAATGTATATTTAAATTCATTCGGCTTCAGTCCATTCGCAAAGAAACCGTTGACAGAAATCGCGAAAATGCCGACGCAACACCGTCGATCAAGTCGCTTAATTGTTTACATTTAGACAAAAGCCGAAGGAAATACGACATTAATAGTACATTACGATACTAGTGCGAAAAGTAGGAAATTTGCAACGAGTGGCGATAAATTAAAACACGACCGAAGGGAGTGTTTTATATCGACACGAGTTACGAATTACCTATTCGCACGTGTATCGTACAACGTTTTATAGTACATATGGCCCTTTGAAGTTTCGACATAGGCACGTAAAGTGCTCATTATCGCACTAGTGCGGTAATGTAGCACCATATGTACTATAAACATAATTATGCCACTTACTGAGCCGCGTTTCATAAAAAAATACAATGCCTAGCTCACCACGACAGCCCGACGTACACTGCGTAGCCGCTTCTTCCTGCCTGTGGTGCTAGTTTTGAAAAATAATGACCCGTCAAAAAACAAATAAATTACTCATAAACTTTTTTTTCATTAGGAGCTTTGGTTATTAACCTATATCTAAAGCGATTTTCCAATAGTTTGAGTTCAGATTGGAATCAAACGAAAGAGTCAGTGAGTTGAAATCATAAGATCTGAAGCGTTTCTCACTTAATTGAGCATTACCTACGTTGTACTGTGTATTTTTCAAATTTTTTATGTCATGTGCTCTGGTGTACAATAAAGAATTCTTATCTGATTCTTATCTGATTCTTATCTGATTCTTAACTTATTATTATCTTATTCTTATCTTATTATTCTCTTATTCTTATCTTATGTTTGCCCACTTATTTAAATAAAGAAAGAAAAATGGTTTTTATTGCCCGATGTAAAAAAAGAACATAAATTTAATTAAAATAGTCCTTAGCTGAATTCTATGCAACATGAGAAGTAGATTGTGAAAAGTGGTATTTTTTACATTAATCTCTTCGAAAGACTATTCCCCACTTGACCTAAATCATCTTCACCTAGATGTACTTTACATTAACATTTACACTAACTAAATATAGTCAGTTAGCGAAAATAAAAAAAATCGGTAAAGTGCGAGTCGTATGTACGTCCATCGGAAGGACGGACATCGGACGGACGGACGACCGGATGGACGGACGGACGGATAGACGGATGGATGGAGCGATAAATAGCTTTACGCACAGACGGATAGATAGATAGATAGACAGACGGATGTCACCGCAGGCATAGTAATAGTTGTGGTAATAGGGTCCCATAGACCTATTGGTTGAGCGTTAAAACATACAAAAAATAGAATAGTAAAGTATTTTATTTTCTGTATGTTTTTACCACCGAAACCTATCCGCCTCGCCTTTTCAGCCCAATTCGCAGACACGTACAATAGACAGCACAGCAGCCATCACACACGAGCACTCCAATCACTTCAGTACGTTAAGGACGACTTTGCAACAAAAATACAAAGGTTGACCTGCTGTCGACTGTACGAAGAGTATTGGTAAAATAAAACCCAGACAATGTTGTTGCGGTGAGAGGTGTGACAGTGATTGGCACGCCGCAGACTGTTGGCGCTGATTAACGAATATCCCACATAGCGTCGGCACGGACTGCAAAGATAAGGCAAGGACAGAAGTTCTTGCAATGGAAAGTGGCGCCATTAACAATGTAATTAGATATTAATCGACCTGAGTAGCTATCCGTTAACGCTACTAATACTGAAGAGGGATTTTCGCTGGAAGATCGTACTCTGCGTGTCACTATAGACTCCTGCGCATCTGCATGAGCAGAACTCTAAAGTTCCGCATATCAAATGTGCAGATCAAATTATACAACAAAAAAAGATATTAATTAATGGCTCAATGACCAAACGCGCGCATCGAGCGAAAAAACGGCCACAACGCGATCTGGCAAACTCGGAAAGGCCACAAAACTAAATTCGATCGTATTGTTGTTACCTACATTGGGCTGGTTAATAACAAATGCGTTGTGGATTTTCTAAGTGGGGAAAAGTCACTACATAATCATAAGGATAAAACACGCCAACGCGGTATAGCGGTTCAAAGAAACGCCCGTAAAAATATTACTGCAGTAATAGAAAAAAAAAATTGTTTACTCAATCAATCAATTAGCCCGTATTCGTTCACTGCTGGGCACGGGCCTCCCCTAGGGTACGTCACTTTTTTCTGCCCTTGGATGGCCGAGAATGATCTTCATGTACCTAGATTCAATACAATAGAATTATCAGAATTAGTTAAAATAAGTAAAATATAATTATCTAACCTACATAGTAAAATCCATCATTGGCTGCATGTAAAAATTATTAAGAACCTATTGTTTACTGTAATTGTATTGCTGTGGATTTCTGTTAAATAAATAAAATATATAGGTATACTAAGAATCAAAACTGGTAAAGATCGCATGCTTATAATATTATAATTTTGTTTACTTAAGGGTCCTCCAGGTCTATTTTTGTTTACATATACTTTTTATTTTTCCCTTTTGACTGTTTGTGTCCTAAATAAAAAAAAAATAAAATAAAAAAAATATATATAATAAACGCCGTATGTATGGACCGCCACCGCCACTGTCACCACGTTAGTGCGTATCATCCTTTCAAGGTGGCATCGAAAATCATAGTGCAGGGTGGCCGTAGTTTGATTTTTGGCGTGTCATAGTGATAAAAATACATTTTGTAACACATTACCCACATACAGATTAATACCTAAGATATCTAAGAGGTTTGTTAAACAAAAAAGATCTGTACTTATTGTTTATTCTACTATGAAAAAATCTACCTGCCAAAAAGTAATCGAGAATTTGTTTTGCGGAAGATTACACAGAAGAGTCATGCCGGAGGGTTATTTACAAAAACTTGGTAAACAAGAATAAATAGAAACGAAGGATGAGACTTCTGAATGTAACAGTCTTGTAGAACACTGGACAATCACCAACGCAACGTGCCGCGAGGAATTTCATTTAATCGTATATACCTATATGCGAGTTAGGTAGGTACATATTTTTGTTTTTAGGCTTTCGCGAAAAGGCACTGTGGACCTGTTTCATAGAACAACAATTCATGGTTTACTATGACAATTCGATGTACATTGCAAAGTCGATTAATCCACAGATTAACAAGTAGATTCTCCCTCGAATTGTCGCACACTACAAATTGTAGTGTTACAAAAATCGGCCCAGGTGTAACGCTAGTTACTCTGACGGCCACCGGATGTATCTAACGCCACAAATGTAAAAAACAAAAAATTGCTAAAAGTGAACAGTACATAATAGATAATCTACAACCGAGAACCTGGGGTCAAGAACCTAATACTCACTCATTGGCTAGACCAACGACGACGAAGGCGTCACGTCTGATTATCATAATATCATAGTCGGGCAGACGATTGAAACAATTCAACGCGTTCCTGAAGGCATCGGGTGTAATAAAAGAACCAAGTGAGGTGGGTATTTATGAGTAGACTAGGCTACTCAGGTTTATGAGTGGCCTAGTCTACTCATAAACCTGATCGGGCCTGAGGGGTACAACATTTTCTCAACGTTGAGGTTTAGTAAAGAAGAGGATCGCGACAATATTGCCAAGGTCATGGAGTAATTTAACTAATACTTCGGCACTAAGACAAACACAACTACGGTCCGGTTTACATTCTTTACAAGAAACCAGGAAAGTGGGGAATGTATTAACGAGTACGTGATGGCCTTAAGAATACTGAGCCAGCAGTGCGAGTTCGAACATATTGAGGACGGTTTCATGCGCGATCGTATCGAGTGCGGCGCGTGATGGACTTCGCGGTCCGCGATAGATTACTTAGGACGGAAGACCTGACCTTAGAAACGTAGTTAAGATATTTCAAGCGAAGGAGATATCTAACGATGAAGGCCGGCAAATAGAAGTGGTGAAAGTGGTGAACCCAAGGCGTCGGTGGACTTGGTGTGGAGCGGCCGGCGAAGTAGAGACTGAGCTGGTCCCGGCCGTCGCAGGCCGGTATCCGATCGCGACCTCCGACGCGTCGGCGGCGGCGGTTGGGCGGTGAATGCGCCGAGCGGCAGCGGTTGGGCGGTGAATGCGCCGGGCGGCGGCGGTTGCATCGGAGGCGGCGCGGCGTGGCCGGCGGTGCCGGGCTGTGCTGCGTGCGGCGACACGTACGCTGCGAGTCTGACGCCCGTTGTTCGGCAAGGCGGGTCAAGAGTTTTGTGTAATTAGTTGTACATCTAGTTTAATACAATATCATTTCTCATTTAGCATGTAAGGATGTCGCAACTGTTGATAAACCAAATAAATAAAAAAATAATAATAATAAAGGGTGAAAATGGGACCCTATTACAACGCTTTCGCTATCTGTCTTTTCTGATCCGTAATAGGTAGCGGATTGAAATCTTTACAAAATGTGTAATTTCCATTGTCGCTACGACAACAAATTTAAAACCAAATGTAAGAGTTTTTTTGTGTTCCTGTTCAAGTTTCACTTAATTTCCCGTTGACCTTTTTTGTGTTTTTATTTTTTTATTTGTACGGAACCCTCGGTGCGCGAGTCCCACTCGCACTTGACCGGTTTTTTTAATAATCATTAGTAATAACTACATTAACCTACTATTATACATAGTCATTATGAGAATAATTTTAGATTGCAGCTCTTTAGATCACATGGAGAGGCTTGAATTCATTAGCTCGATGGCCTACGTTTGCCACTTTAAAAAATTAAACAAAATTTTTTAATTAAAATAAATACCTATTTGTTAACAAATTATGTTATTTTCTTTAAAACTACCAAATAATTTGCATGTAACTATTCTGAATTTAACATTTGAAAGAGCACTCCATCGATCAATAAATATTCGATGGATCGTTCAGTGGAAGCAGCGTTTGTCGGCAAAAAGTTGTTTCGCAGTAAACTCTATTCGCAAAATCGTTCAGTCGACTTTCCATTAATTGAACATATGACTCCCGAAATTTAATGTCGGATCCATTTATAAAACCCGGATCCCTCCATTTTTCTAATCTGTGGTTAGACTTTTCCTTGAAAAATCTTCACTACAGACTATTTCAATGGGCCTTTTAAGGAATCGTGTTTTTTATAAATAAGACCGTAAGTGATTATTTTATGCTTACGGTGGTAGCCTAGTGGGTAGAACATTGGACTCGGAAGCGGGAGACTCAGGTTCGATTCCCAGTGCGGGCATAGTACTGACTTTGTTTTCTAAGTTATGTGAATTTGTGAAGTTATAGTAGCAATACCACTCGGTAACGGTGAAGGAAAACATCGTGAGGAAACCTGGGTGTCTGAGCTATTCACATAACTCAGCGCTTGAAATCGCCAATCCGCGGTGGGCACGCGTGGTGATTAAGCCCATCCTCTCTCTCTCTCTCTGAGAAAAGGCCTGTGCCCTACAGTGAGACGGCTGCTTAACTATGCTTGAAGACAAATAAATATTTTCTATTTATATTTCTATTGGTAATATCGATGGCGAAACTCGTTCTCCACCGATAGGTACGCCAAGAAGTATTTCAGCCAAAGAAATAAATTACTCTTTGTGAGCTCAACTTTTCCAATTACGTGATAGAATTTCACAGGAGATTTCATAACGCGAGTCTCTTATCGTCATGAATAACTCTAATGTCCACAAATTGTGATTTGAACAAGTTTATTTTATTAGTTGCTGAACTTGGGAGGGCTCCCTCAGATAGGAAAATATTAAAAATTAATGTAACTTGAAAGAACTTTCTTCGATGTAACTTTTGGCCGTCTGAATAAAACATGCGACTTTCTGTCACTCTTACTTCTAATGTGCTTATTTTATCTACTTAAATTGGATTAATAAAAGGCAGATCTCGAAACTTATTCTCATTGGATAGTGTCATGACGTATGTATTATTTCTACAATCCTAGTAGAGTCTATTCGTTGTTGCATTGGCCCTGAGAAAAGAACACAAAAATTAGATAGATAGATAGAATATTCTTTATTGTACACAAAGATTACATTAACAGAAATTCAATAAATCGCAGTACAATTGGCGGCCTTATTACTACAAGCAATTTCTTCCAGGCAGCCATAGACGGAGACAAGAAAGAAGTTAGAGACGGGTAGTCGGTGCAATTAAGAAATATGAGTTGAAAAGTATATAAACTTACTTAAACCATACATAAATATTTAAACAAATAGACATACATACATACTAATAATCAAATTATATACGGGGAGAGGAAATAATATAATATACCTACGTAATATGGATACATTATCTATTCTATAGATAGGTAATATTCTTTCACTCTGCGAACATGGCAGCGCCCTCTTTCTTGGGCAGCGAGTGAAATAACGTGATTCTTTATGGCATTCGTTTTCTATATTCATGATAAGCCTAGTGATAGTAGAATTTTGACATAAGTTGCATGGACATTATGTTACATTACATTGGTAGCCTAGTGGGTAGAACATCGGACTCGGAAGCGAGAGACCCAGGTTGTACCTACCTATGACTTGGTTTTCTAAGTTATGTACAATTGTGAAGTTATAGTAGCAATACCACTCGTTAGCGGCGAAGGAAAACATCGTGAGGAAACCTGAGTGTCTGAGCTATTAACATACCTCACCGCTTGAAATCGCCAATCCGCGGTTGGCACGCGTGGTGATTAAGCCCACACTCTCTCCCTGAGAGAAGGCCTGTGCCCTACAGTGGGACGTATATAGGCTGCTTATGTATGTAAACATGGAAGAACTATCAAATTCTTACGATCTACTGACGTAGCCATGAATTGTTTATAAGAAACGGCCATTACAGATGCTACAAGTTTGCTACATAGCTTCCAACCCATTTTTAGCTTGTCCTATATTTCCTATATTCCTATCTTACCTAACCTTTCTATAGAACTAAGACTTAATTACCTGCCAAGATATGCCCCCCATCTCGGGATAATACCCTTTGCCTGTAAATAACCTTGCTTTCTCAAGAACAAGCCCGGTATAAAAATCTCGCGAAACAGTTTAACTAAGAACACAATGTTTCTTGCAAGCTTAGCTCCGCACGGCAAAAGGGAAAATCATTTTTGAGACTCGTGTCTGCGCGTACCTTTTTTATGGCACAGATGAATTATGATATAAAATATTTATCTCCTTTCAAGGATATGTAACGCTTTTGCTTCTTTCTAGATGATAATACACTCACGTTTTATCAATAGAAAAGAGAAAAAAAATTGATTTGTTGATGATAATGAAGAAAAGAAAGGCTGATGAAAGTTTTACATTAGTATTATGTTCAAGAGTGACATAATACTCTGATAGCGACCAGCTTTAAGTTCTAGTTATATTAAGAATATAATTCATCTATAATGTGCTAAATAACATAACACAACATAAACTCATGTCTGTATACCGGAGGGATAGGCAAAGGCCTGTTTTATAGAACTAAAATTCGTGGTTTACTATGACATTTCGATGTACATTGCGAAGTCGATTAACCCACAAGTAGACTCCGCTACGCAATGTACATCGAATTGTCTAATAAACCACAGATTTTAGTTTTATGAAACTTGGCCCACGGTATGCCACTTGCCCATGACATTTCGGGTACTTTTTATTTTGCCGTTTGTTAATATATCCCCTAATTGTATTAGGTCCTAGGCATGAAAGTATTCTCTGTATAGAGTATAGAGACTAAGTGCTAAGAAATATCAATGAATTAAAAAAGACACCTAGGCCGAGTTTCATAAAATTACAATTCGTAGTTTATGATGATAATTCGAGGCACAGCGTATTAGCATCTACTTGTTAATTTGTGGGTTGTAGTTCTATATAAAACAGGCGCCCAATACCTATAAGTGAAGTTGGATAAAAAGCACTTGTGTATTTTTTCCGCGCGAAGAATATAATGTTTTAGAAGCGAGTGAAACGAATTGCAGGTCATCTGCTGGGGCATTCGTCATGCGTCAGTAATTTGTGGAAATGCGTGGTTTTCTTCATATTTCGTCGGAGCAATTCCCCCGGTGCGATTTGTCACGGTTTCGGTGTGAAGGAGGGCGACTTTGCCCTGAGCTGTGGACGTGTATAAGCACTTTGCACTTTATTCTTACGCCGCAGTTGGACAAAACTTTGCGTAGCTCGGGGAATGGCTAAATTACCGCCTGGTTAAATGACTTGGTGAGTTTGACGCCATCAGACAAATTTAAGTTGGCTTTTAGAACGCGGTTGTGAAAGTAACAGGAATAAAAACTATAAGGTTCGGTGGGCGGACGACATTGTGAAAGCGGATGGGAAACATCGGACGAGACTAGCAAAGGACCGAATGAGTTGGCGTGAGAGAGAAGAGGCCTACGCCCAATAGTGGGCTCTGTTTAAGGGCTGATTAGATATATAGAAGAACTATAATCCTATCCACCAATCCGGACTTGGCCCCCGTGGTGGAGTATGGCCTATACCTTCCTCAGGGAAGAGACCCGTGCCCCTCGGTGGGGACATAATGGGTTGATGATGATAATCGAATATATACAAATCTCGTGTCTTGTTTCTAGTGTTTGTTATCGAACTCTTCCGCAAAGGCTTCACCGATTCTTATGATTTTTTATGTTTGTTTGGTAGGTCTAAGAATTGGTCGTAGGCTAATTAATATAGCGAAACAACAGTTGCCTTCCACACAACACAATCACTTGTCCTGGTCCCAAACTAGAACACCCTGTGCTATGGAAACCTGGCTGGGACATCACAAACATGGAACTACACCCAGACTGAGGCCATTTGTACGGCGGCCCCCAGTGGGAATCGAATCCACGACCTCCGGCATGGTAATCAGAAGAGATAACGCTAGACTGACAATGCAGTCAACTCAATGTCACAGTACAATAAAAGTCAAATATTTTTCCTAGTGTATCACTGGTTCATATTTTTATGTCAAGTTATTTGTACACGTTTTAAATTAGGGCACGAAAAAGTTATAGAGCCTTTGTACTAACATAAGTAACCAATATACCTTTTGTCCGAATAGATCGAAGGGAAGTTAGGTCAACTAGGTACCTATTTAAGTGGTTAGTCTTTGAGTGGCTTAAGGTACACAAAGGCGATCAGGTAGATACTTAAGTAGAAGTAGGAATTCTGACATAACGATTGATGTTTCAGCTGATTACCTATCGTTAGAACCGGGATATTTAGCTCGTGAACATTTCACATAGATTTAGCTAAAATGAGCTATCAGACCAGGTACATGTCTCTCGTAACGTAAGTGTGTAGTACCTATGTATGTGAGTTAATGTGAGTGAATTGTGAGATCTCTGACCAAATACATTGCCGTCTGAGTGTTGTTCCCCGCACCTTTTAAAATCAGATGTTCCTTGCAATGTTTTACTTTGTGATTAGTATATGATATGACATTGGCATTGGAATAGCTGATGTAACACACACATCAGCTATTTGAATGGCAGTGTCATTTTATAATAGAGAAGGTTACCTAATTATAATTAAAATTGAAGCAATATCAAAACAGACGCTGGATGCAGGCCGCTTCCAACCGGTCTTTTTGGAAATCCATGGAGGAGGCTTATGTCCAGCAGTGGACTTCTTGTGGCTGAATAATGATGATGAATGATGAAACAATACCTATGTGAATAAAAAAAAAAAAAAAACGCTGTGAAGTATGTTTTCTTTTTCATTTTAACTCTTAAAAAACAATGAATAAAAGTGGACATTTTGCGAAAGGAACATTTTGCGAAAAATACATTATTCGAAGTGGAAATTTTGCGCAACAGACATTCCACGAAAGGGAAATTTTGCGAAAGAGTCATTCTGAGAAGTGGTAATTTTGTGAACGGTGGGCATTTTGCGAAGTGGATATTTTCATCATCATCATCATTCAGCCACAAGAAGTCCACTGCTGGACATAGGCCTCCTCCATGGATTTCCAAAAAGACCGGTTGGAAGCGGCCTGCATCCAGCGCCTTCCTGCCACTTGGATGAGGTCATCTGTCCATCTTGTGGCTGGTCGTCCTACGCTGCGCTTGCCAATATGTGGTCTCCATTCGAGAACTTTTCGGCCCCATCGGCCATCAGTTCTGCGTGCTATGTGCCCCGCCCACTGCCACTTCAACTTCAAATCCGCTGGGCTATGTCACGACTTTCGTTCGTCGCAAAGTGGATATTTTGCGACGGAGCAAAAAAGACAAACATAATGAACAGCGGATTGCGCTAACCTGATAAATCTGATTATGATGATGAATGGTATGCTACTTAAGGCGAAATTAGATGGTTCACTTTTTGTCTTTCATTCCTTATTGTTTTACACAGAATGGCTGTACAATATCCAAACGGAATCTAGAGCAATTGCATTCCTATGCCGTTTTAATTCCATCGAGCTGAAACTAGTCAACGACAGGTATGATAGATCCACCGCGGTGCCCTTGCGGCAAGAGAGACTACCTGAACCTCTGTAGCTACTACAAAACGTTTTTAAGAGACCGCATGTAAGTTTTAAATTCATGAACAAAGTTTAAAACTTTGTTCATGAATTTGGTATTGCCAGCAAAAAAGCATTATTGTCTGATCCTTATGGTTCAGGTATTTATGGAACCAACTTAGATTGTAGTGTCTAAAGTCCACAGTACGCCAACTTTACACGCGTGCAATACTCTCCTCATAATGCGGGTGAAAATAATGTATTCCTACGTAGGTAACTGGTATCGTACCAGGACGAACTATCTCTTGTTCGTAACTTCGAAACCAAGTGTCGTATAAAGAAAAACATGTATTCTTGCGTAACTGGTATCATATGAAGATGTCTTTTTCTTCTTTCGTAACTGGTTACGAACCTACAGTTTCGTACGCGGACGAAAGGGAATTTCTAGCCAAAATATAAAGGTTGGTCTGACGTCAACGGTAGTCATAAGAAAAGTCAGAAATCTATGTTTTCCCTCAACTAATTACTACCCTATCTGAAACTAAAGAGGTCTATAACACAATTGACTGAGTTTCCATGCGAAAGATATTGCAAACGTGGCCGAACAAAGCGGAGTTTGCCGAACTGACGACCTCAAATTATGTTCGAAATAGTGAAAAATTTTTTTTTTTCCGATTTTTTCATCTTGGCGCTCTATATTTTGGAAACGAAGAATAATATCAAAAATTTAAGACTTCCTCTGGAAAATTTTGTCAGATACAATTTGAGCTTAAAACAAAGACGATCGGGTTAAGGGTTTGCCCAGTAGCGTAAACTTTTTGAAAAGCGTCAAAAACTCAGAACGACATTTTTCTCAATTAATTTCTAATGTGCTCGATAGTCGTGTGAGGCACGAAATCTGTGATTTTTTAATAAAAAGAAACACATGTAATTTGATATAGCTGTAAACGTTGGTAAGTAGGTATTGTAAGTGCTTTATCTGTTTTCGGTCCATTTGTGCATGAGAGCCTTAACTAACGTAAGCCGCTGACTGGTCGCCTAAGTGGGCGTGGCCAACGACTCGTGAAAATCGCTCGGCGATTTATTACGGAAACTCACCCCGAGGAGAAATTACAGGTTTTTATTCTTACCCCATTTTTTCCTCGAATGGGAACTGGGGAGGTTCACTTTAATAGGAACGCACTTTGTTACAACGATAGTTAAGTGAGTCGGTACGGTACATTATTCGAAATAAATAAGGCATTTTCGGAAACCTCGACGTTGTACAAGTTATTATGTGATGAGAAAGGCTGAAGACATAGAAGTGTAATGTGTTTTAGGGAAGGCCTACATGCAGGAGTGGACGTATGTGGGATGATGTGGATATGAGTGGACCGAATGTGACCAATAAATCTATATTATCGGGAGGCCGTGAAGGGCCCGATGGACCATGGATGCGCTTATCGGCCGCAGAATTTGTACGGTAATTCCGAATATTTTTTGTTCGTTAACCTGTAAATTTTCGTTTCAGTAAGCACAGTCAAGATAAATTTATGCAATTTTTGTATGAATTATCTAGCTATGTACTGACTCTAGGTGAAAAGCTCCTTTGGATAATATCACCCTCAAAGTTATGAAATTGAATCCCAGGTAATTCAATTGACTCGTAAACGGTTTACAATTTGATTCTTTATTATAAGTAGGTAACCTAAACAAAAGGAAAAAATACTCATAGCCAAAATATAGCAGGAAATATTCTCCTAAAATTATATGATTTATGTCTTTTGCTTTTTATGCAATCCTGGGAGAAGGAAAAATATTATACCGCATTTGCTGTTATTACAAAGATACTCTGAAAACAAATCATAGGATGGAATCCATGGAATAGAAAAACCAGACAAGTGAAAATAAGATTCGCGCACGGAGGAATTAATTGACGAAATCGAAATGTTTTCCCATGCAAATCAAATACAATGTATGTTTGTAACCACAAAAACCTCTTTTTCACACGTTTTCAGAAACAGAAGCATCCAAAGATGCTCTTTAATGTTCTGTTTCTGAAAACGAACAAAAAAACATGCGTTTAGCAAAAATAAATTAATACATACAACTGGTTGCAAAATTTAATTTTCAAAGCGGCCGAAAGGAATTATTTGTCTACAACCAGATTGCATACAGAGAAAATTTATTCTTCTATCGCAATTAGTAGCCAAAAAGGAAGAAAATTCGCTTTCACAACCGGTTGCGAAATTTTGTTGCCAAAGCGGTCGAAAGGACGAAAATTTAATTACAAAAATGGTAATATAAATAAAGGTTAAAAAAAATTTGCTTTATTTCATCGCACATTAACTTAACACGCCAAAAGACTGCTTAAAATTTTAAAAGCATGAAAATGATAAAAATGTGGAAATGTACCAGGCGTTAGCGCAGCCTTTGCAGCTTTCGTCAAATTGACACTTGACAGGTTGAAAACGTACCAAGGCGCACAGAGTTCACCATGCCAAGTTCTCAGCCGGCCTGCACTGTGCATATATTTACGGAACCAAACCCGATTTGAGCTCTTATCGAGCCCACTCTATCTTCGAAGCCAGTTATGTCACAGAGCTGAAAATTTGCCGAGGGATTAAGGTTACCGAAAATAAACTTTTGAGCAGTGTTTCAAAAGTTCGATAGTACAGTTTACAAGATATGGGCGTCCAAAAATTGCAATTTTCGGCACTCATTGGCTCACCCACCCACTATTTCATTTACTAAATTTGAATTTATTAGTTAGTTGCGCTTTGTACCTACTAGCGCAACTAATTAATTCTTTGTAGATAAAACTGCTTTAGTTTTGTATAATTGATCATATGACGCGATTCTAAGCTTCATCAAACTTATACTTTTAACATAAAGTTGTGAAAGCACAACATAACGTAAAAATGTGAAAAAGTAGCCAGCCTCTTGTTTAAAAAAAATCTTGCTAAGTTTCTTGGAAAGACAAGATTTTTGTGGTACAGATATTTGAGACTTTTCATTTGCTTGAGGACCCACGATGGGGCTCGACGTCGACGACTCCGACTTCTATCCTTCAAAAGAGGCGACACATTTTTATTTGGTGGGATCTATTTGACGGCACGTTACACACGCGTACGTACGTACGTCAATACAATGTCAGTTACGTTATGGGCAACTTTGCAATAAAAATGTATAGGCAAAAATGTAGGGCCTGCAAAAACAGGAAAATATTATTGTTAAGTCTGTTAGTGAGTTGTAACGCCATAGGTCAAAAATGAATGTACCGATTTGGGTGCATTTTTTATAGCCCGGTACAGCATAGGTAGTGTGATGACGCGTTTTGACGCGTGCGCTTAAAATGGCAAAAGTTGGTTGTAAGACACTGCCATTTCCTCCATACACATGTATACAACAGGGTAGCCAAAAGTTGTGCTCTGAGGTGTGCCTCCTACTATGAAGCTAAAAACCAAATTTTTTTTATTGACTAAATATAAGCTACACCGCAGCCGAGGCTATAATTACGTATGTACGGCAGTAATAAACAAAATCGCACATACACGCGCACACACACACACACACACATACACATACACACTCACACACACTCGCACGCACACACACGATAATTAACTGAGAATTTAGCAAAACTATGATAATATAGTACGTGACAATTTTGAAAAACTATTTATTGGCGTTGTCGTAAAAATAAGATAGTCGCCGGTCGTGGTTCGTAACATTTTTTTACCCGACTGCACTAGAAGGTGGGTTATGTTTTTTCCTGCTATCTTTATCTACGTGTATCGTAAATTTAAAAATATTTATTGCGAAACAAACATCGGTATAGATGTAAAGTTATGACTAATTAACAAGTTGACTTAGATGTTAAGTATAGGTACGTAATTTATTTATCACGTTGGAAACCAAACTAGGTACTAGGATCCCGTACTATGGTTTACAACGGCCCCTTTGGATATCGTTAAGTCAAGTAAAATTAATTACCAAAGAAATACAGCAAATCTGGTGAAATCTACATCTTATTCTTTTTACAATAACAATCTGTTCCTATATTACGCGCACCAAATCCTCCAAAACGATTCCAATCGTCTAACTACCAAATCCCTTACAAATTTATATCGCAAATGTCAGGATTCCGACAGTATTTGGTGAGCGTAATTAGGCCCTAGATGTCTAAGTTTTAGCTGAAAATTACCAAATCGTTTGGAAGAGTGGGTAGAACAACATTTACTACTATAGCAGCAAACCAAAAGAACCAAAAGAAGCCTCCACAGGCACTCGAGCGCTTTGCTTGTGGAACCCAGTGGATAATTCATAATAAATAGATATTTATTTCCTTAATTTAGTGATTTTATCTATTTATTTATTTACTTGAGGAGAAAACACAGACTTGACAAACTTATAAGATAAAAAATATTAGAGTCAATATAGTACATTTTGCCAATTCCTCAGCATTTCCCACAGATAGGTAAAATTGCAATGTTATTTGCCTTTAGAAGTAAGCCTCAAACTATTCAAGCCTTGTTTACACTCCCCTGTTCTGCCTACGCTTTAGCTTGGGATCGGTTGTGCCTAAGCAAAGGACAAGAAAAATAGCTAAGCGATACACAAATAATTCAGGTTACAGCAATAAAATAAAGCATCGTGAAGTAATCGTAAAATTGCTCCCGACGATTAAGCACAACAATGACACTAAAATGATAGTGTGAAAGCGTCTACCTTTATGCAGTCACGACCAAACCTGTTAATTAACCGCCGATGTCAGAATTGAGCACTGCACTGACGACCGTTTCCTAGAACCATTCATAATATTACAATTCTTCCATACAATTAGACCGTGTTCGTTCGCTGTTGGACATAGGTCTTCCCCAACACGGCACGCCACTTCTTTCTGTCCTCGGCCGTCCTCATTTCTCCGCTGCCAGCTGTCTGGCTAAGACCCTGGCCACACAGAAGGGACGTGAGGCGAGGGCGCGGAAAAGACGCGACACGTTGTATAGAAATCGCGTCCTCAACCCGTCGCTTCTTTGTGGGCTTCGTCCCGTCCCTTCAGTATATGTTGATGTATGAAAGTGAATTGGATTAACGACGCGTCATTTCCGTGCCCCCACCCCACGTCCCCTCTGTGTGTCTTGGGCCTTAGCGTCGGTCCAGCGTTTTCCAGTTAGTGGTCTCCACTCGAGAACCTTTGTGCTCCATTGGCAATCGGTTGTTCGACAGATGTAACCAGCCCAAACTTCAATCTACTCAGAAATCAAGAAATGAAAAAAATATCTCAACTTAAAGAATTTACATTCTGTCTGCTAAATGTACCATAATAGGTACTGTCACTGTTCAATTTGCTGATGTTATACTTACTTAAAATAGCACGACACGTAAAGTAGAGGTCGTTGATTAGACACC
This sequence comes from Yponomeuta evonymella, assembly GCA_963969515.1. Classification (NCBI taxonomy): domain Eukaryota; kingdom Metazoa; phylum Arthropoda; class Insecta; order Lepidoptera; family Yponomeutidae; genus Yponomeuta; species Yponomeuta evonymella. The sequence continues at coordinate 8,472,629 of OZ018354.1, forward strand.
GACTTGACATTTCTTAAGAACACACAAAGCCTACTACCTACTTTGACAAAATCTGTACGAGTAGGTAGCTGTTTATTTACATTTACCTGGGGAATGTTGGGAGTCGATTTAACAAACAAACAAGACAATAATTTTTCTTTTTTCCTGCGTGTTTTGTTCAGTCGACTTTCATTCCGAGATTGGAAGGCACAAAATGTTCGTTTGCTAAAATTACATTAAGGCTGGGTTCTCCAATCGTACGGATTTGCGACAAGTTGGGGGAAGAGTAGGCATTTTTGAAATGACAGAAATACAAATCTTGTTAATAGAATTTCGTCGACCGACGTCACTAACATATTCAGTGACAGTAATTTTGGTATATTTTTTATTATCCATAACTCGGTACAGCTCAAATAAAACCATATCTAGTGATAATTTAGACTCATGTTGGTGATTTTTTTATGCTAAAAAGTTATAAAAATCATAAAAATAATGACCGACGGCCCTAGATAGGACATTAAAAAGGAATATAAAATATATATTTTCAGATTTTAAATACTAACCATTAGAGAGTAAAATGTATTTTAAAACACATGATGTCGTAATGTAATGTCGGAGAACCCAGCATTAACTCAACGGTCAAAGTCTAAAATGACGGTACAATCCGTTTGCTAGATATGAAGTGAAGCAAAAGTAACATTACTGTATGCTTTTCTAGGCTAATAATTTTAGCGATAATCGCACTTTCTCATACGAAACAAGTCCCACCGAAAGTAGGTTACCAAACATTTGCGGCTTTCGACTTTTATTCTTTCCATATAACTATTTTTTCTAGACAGTTGTAAGTATGAATAAGGGATTAAAAAACCGGCCAAGCGCGTGTCGCGCTAAGCGCAATGTAGGGTTCCGTAGTTGACCGTCAATATTGTGGATTTAAAAGGAGATGTTTTTTGACAGATATTTTGTTAGGTAGGTACATAATATCCTCTAGTATTCCTTTTGTAACTAAACAATGGCTTTCGAATACGCTACATAGTTAGTTTTTCAAAAGGCACATTCCAAAAATATCTCGACGCAAACTCGAATCTGTGAGAACCATCCGTAGCCAGCCAAAGCGGTGCGTGCAGGCCGCTGCTGGTCCGCGGGTCATTGTTCTGATAGTCTGAGTCGGTAATAAATTTTCGCGACTTTTTCAAAATAAGATTTCGTAACCCGAATCGAGATTTACTTATTTTGCATCTATGCTCTATAAATAGACGGCATTTTATATCACTAATTACATAACCGCGTCTTACATACCATCCAGATTTCAGCATGTAATGCAACTCATGCAAGGAATTGAAGACAAAGGTAAACCTCATCTGTTACCAGCTGCCCTCCACTCAGGTTGATCCCATTACGCAATGTTCTAGAGATCCTCAAAATAGGATTACGTTGAGTCGGATCGGACCCTCTCAGCGAACGTACGGATTACGGTATCAATGCAAACATGATCAGCTAATAGTAGAATGTTTTCCTAGGGGGCAAATAACAATTTTTAATCCTGAGCGCAGCGAAGGATTCAAAGTACACCACTCGAGCTTAAAATAGTGTTGCTCCCAAGCCTGGACACTCTAATTGTTATCACACTATATGATAAAATAAGTAAGTGCAATTTATGTATAAGAATAGATAGAACAGAAAGTTTGTAACATATTTTTAGCGTCCGATCCTCTTTGGAGTTAATAGAATACTTTCATTCTCACTACTTGAAGACACGCAATTTTTTTTATAAAAACTTAGTAAAATCCGAATTTGTAAACAATCACGAACAAAGGCGGAGGAATCCATTTCACGCGTCTTTTATTTTTTCACAAACTTTTTTTTATTTGGCTCGCGCGCGGTTTTTTATCATGCAGAAAGTTGTTCATACCATGTTCGTGACTGATCTCTTTGGTGATGGGAACTTTTACTAGAAATATCTACATTCCAAATTCAAATCATTTTTCATCCCTAGGGATTAAAGAGCTGTTTTGGTCCATTTTTACGAGGAATAAACTAGCTCTTTTTGAATAGATGTAATAAAATAGTAGATTACATCATCATAAGGGAGCAAAATAATATTTTTACGGCGAGGGCGCTTGTTTGAATCCAGAGCGAAGTGAGGGATTCGAGAGTAGAATTCCGAGCATAGTGAGGGATTCTTTAGTAGAATCCTGAACATAGCGAGGGATTCAAAGTACGTTGCCCGAGCCAAAAATATATTTTGCGCCCGAGTGATCAACTTTATTTTTCATCGCTCACTATGAGAAAATAAAAGGCGCTGCTTTCATAACTTCATTTAATAAAATTACCATAGGCTTTCATATATTTCTCCCGGGATTTTGCAGGTAATAGATTATCCATCACATTTCTTGCGTCAGTTCTAATACTTTCAGGAGTTAATTTTATACTTTCACTGGCACTTGAAGAACTCATTTTTCAAAACAAAACAAGGGATTTCTAACAATCCGCGAAAATTGTCGAAAACGCGGGCTGTAGTTCACGCGTATTTAATTTGATTTCTTTTTTTTATTCAGCCGGCGGCGCAACTATGGGCCGTCGTACCAGCCACTCTTTATTCAAACAAAATTTGCGTTCGATTTCTTTGGCGCTGAACACTAAGATGTTCCAAATTCAAAAAGTGAGCGGGAAAGACAATGGGGATGGCAACGCGAAACTAATTACAGATGGCGCCACTGAGATTTGCCCTGACAACGTTTGTGTTTTGTTTTGTAAGTGTTGCTTATTTTCGGATTTTTTCATGGACAGTCAACATAAAAACATCATGCTTTTCACTAAAAAAAGAACAGCTATAGTTTATACCAAAACTGAAAAAGCAAAGTTTTGTATACCGCAAAAGGAATACCGACTGTAATACACGGCGGTACCTAACCTCAAAAATATTTTTTAAACATTTCTTGCAGAAATAATCCCATAACTTTAATTAAATATCTCTTTACTGACTGATTTTTTTATTATAAAGTGTAAAATGTTAAATTTACTAAAAAAAGTTACTCAGAAACATCGAAAATTGTTGTAAAATTATCCACACTGTATACCATATAAACTTACTCATAAAATCATACTATTTCTACATGAACTCTCTTAATTTTATTCTAGTTTGGAGACGAAGAGGCTTTATGAGCGTAAAATGATGCTGCGGGACTACTACTTGAAGGTTCCTATCACCAACAACTAAATTGTCCTACCAGAAGTATTGGTATCTACCTATTCAGCCCTGTTCAAAGCTATGCGCTGGCTCTGGGTAATTATGTTCTGCTGCTTACCTATTTTGAGATACGGGCTCAGGCCCAAAGAAATGCGGGTTACAATGTATGATTATGATTTTATTAAATAAAAACCGATGTTTACAAGTACCCGGGAACATTTTTTTTAATTCACTTACAATTGCAGCAATAATAGCTGGCTTTACATTTGCTAAATGGGTTGAATTATTGATATGAAGGCTTGCATTTCATGTTTTTAGTTAGTTTTAGGTTAAACAGTCAAGGTACCTAAACACTGCCGCCGTTTTTAACGAGTGTCAAAGATGCAAACCTGAAAACAAAGAAAAATGATAAAACATAACTTAAACAATGATTCTAAAAGTATTTCATTAGTATTATTTGTATTTACCTGCATAGAAATATTTTTTTGGTATTTGTTTACTAGAATCATATCCTATAAACTTCTTGATATCGATTTAATTCCTCCAAATGGTTTAGGAGCCACAGTTTTTCTATTGCAAACTGAGCAGTAAATGCGTAGGCACTGATTTTTCTGAAAAAAGACACTACACATATCTCTGGTGCTTATATAATTACAAATATTGTGCTTTTCCCATACAAATTGTCAAGAAAATCCTCCATTTTGAATTTTTTGACAGTTGCCACCCCCATTGTGGTGCACTTATAAAGGGGATTAAAAACTCATTACTGCCCGCTAAAAGTTTCTTAAGAAAACACCACCTTTAGGTGCACTTAAAGGCGAAACAAGTCGTCCTTTTCGAATAGATGGGATGAAAAATACTTTTCGTGCTGTGGAGTGGTTGTTATTTCACCATTCCCGATCTCGTATCTCGTTCTGGTACCAAATGGAATGTCAGAACAAGACACGAGATTGGCGAGTAAGCCACGCCCCTCCCCTGAACAGAGTTACCTTAAAAATACGCAGTTCGTATGACCGATCAATAAGTTTGTCATTTAGGTACATCAACTTTTATTTTGCGACTGATTTTTTTTCTGCCAAGTGGACACTATTGACACAAGTATTTTACTTCTTTTTGCTTAATCGTCAAAACGGTAATGCTATATAAAAATATCAGACTTTGGATGGACTAAGGACTAAGGCTCCGAATAGAAGGAAAGAAAACATATTCTTGCTAGGTAAGACAAATATATTATATTATGTACGGAACCTCTCTGATGATGATGATTAAATAATCCTTTAAGTAGAATAATGACCCTGTAGCTAATTGCTGGGCATAATTCCCCTAAATATAAGGCCGCCCACTGTACTTTTTTCATTGTGACTTTTAACTGAGTGTTTTGTTTGTTGTGTGCAATAACAAAATACTCTTTTCTTTACCTTCGATTTTTTTTGAGTAAATTTTCGTAGCACTTATTTCACTTACTTCTAAACTTACTCGGCTATTAAAATATTGCTTGGCCATGCCGGGAAGACTCGATGTTTACAAGATCCCCGTCCCCATTACTTTTAAACGGCAATTCCCCGTTTGAATATTATTATTGTGTTATTGTAGCTTAATAAAACGCGCAATGGTCCATTCAGTTCCCTCACACCAAATATTCACCAACGAGTGAAATAGCTCAGAAGGAGCACAGTCCTTATCCCTTATTGGTACCTGGGCCGAGATTAGCTCGTTTTATTTATTTTTATTTTTTTTTTTGTAAAACGCCTACGACTGTCAAGTAGCATCCGTTGTTGAACGTTCAAACTACGGAGAAATTAAACAGCAATTCCCACTTTTCTGTCACAAGATAATAAATAAAAAAAAAACGCGAAATAACGAACAAAACTTATACTCCTGACCAAGATTCGAACTACTTCTTGTTTGGAAAACTCGCTTATTCCTAACTGAGCTATTGTAACGTTAACAATGGTGGTGAAATTATCTTTCTATTCTAAAGATATTGCATAGCAATTTTTTTGCCTAAAACACGGGAAATATGTGGTGCCTGAAAATAAAACCTAGCTATTTATCCTTCCCAAAACTCTATAAAATTTCGCCCAAATCATTGGAACATAATTTAATATATAAAAATCTCGTGTCACAGTGTTTGTTATCAAACTCGTCCGAAGCAGTTTCACCGATTTTTATTAATTTTTTTGTGTATATGGTAGGTCTGAGAAGAAGTCTCAAACTAATTAATATGGCAGAAAAACGTTCATTAGAAAATACTAAAACAATGTTTATCCGATCATTCAAATGTCAAAAGTCGCGTCGTAACTGTCTATAGCAGGTCAACCTTTACATTTTTGTTGCAAAGTTGCCCGTAACGTAAATGAGTAGAGTGCATGGTTGTAAACTGTCTACTGTACCTATCTAGGTTGTACTGTACAGTTTTTAAATCCCAAAGTGGTGGGTGAAAACGGTAGTTCAGTCAGACCTTCTTTCGATATAATTCTATGCCCGGGATGGTAGGTAAAAGTTTTACGATGCCGAGTCGGGGGTGCCAGTTAGGCTAAAACCGAATTTCGACGAAATTGCGCGAGTTGTTCAACTCGTATTGCCTGTGTTACTACGACGTGAAAAAAAGTTTTATTTACAATGCAATTCAATGCTGTTTAGTGAACAAGGCATGCTTGTCAAATTAATGTCAAAAATCTATAATGAATTCATCACTTTCATGTCAGAATTGTGATCAAAGTGATACCTAATATATTTACGGTCTTATTTATAAAAACACGATTCCTCTAAGACACTCCTCGGATACAGTTTAAATTATCTTTGTTTACGTCTTTCCCGTTATAACTCACTATTTAAAATGCCTCTGAGAAATGTTTTAAGAAATGGTGTTTTTGCAGTTGGAAATATGTACAATATGACTAATAATTACAATAACATAACATACATAAACAGCCTATATACGTCCCACTGTAGGGCACAGACCTTTTCTCAGGGAGAGAGTGCAACAAAAAGAATACAATCAAGCAGGTACAGCGATATCATTCCGATGTAAAAACCTAACTGCAAAGTGGGTTGCTCGGCGCTGCAAGTGATGTAAATTGCTTCGGCCTGATGTCGCTGCCCGTACGTAATACAGAGAAGTTTGTAAAGAGGCTCGAAATTTCACTGATGCCTGCATTTGCCCATTAACTCATTTGGGAGAGCGCTGGCACGGTTCGCCCGAGGTCGCGGGTTCAAGTCCCGGCATGGGTAGAATTTTTAGCCTCTAAATAGGTTTTTAAAATTGTCCTCAGCACGGATTACTGTAACAAAAATAATACACACCTTAACGTGTTCATTAAGTCGCAGTGTCTGCTTTTGATTTTGACTTTCTGTGCAATTTTCAAACGGCTACCTTACTGTACTGATGTATGGGTCCAATTTGGTCCCGGGATCCTAAAAATTTCTAAACTTGAAGTAAGATTCATTGCAGTGTTGATGGACCCGCTAGCTATGGTTTTGCGTACCTACCTTTAAAAACGCTTTATATCAAAGATCTTTGAGAAAATAAATATTTAAGCAATTGTGTTGGGTTGATTTAATAATTAGTTGCTGTTTCACTGAAAGGGATTTGCCCTTAATGCGATTTCGCTGAAGTTGCTTAAACAAAAATCTCTGTACGGACCGTATGTCTGTCCGTCTTTATGGTGGGCACTGTGCCTGTTTGGCACCTTTCCGTTTTTATTAGCAGGTCCATTAGGTTTTTCCAATATTTTTTTTTTGCCAACCACAAGAAATAGCTTTGGTCGATTATTTTATTTATTCTTATTTCAAAATTTTTTAAAAGTCCTGTTAAGCTGTATTGACATTTTTTTAAACAGAATAATACTATTAACGACGGCATGTCAATGCCTGAGGGATCGTATGTTCTTTGATGTAATGGTAAAAAATTGGGTACGCGAAATATTATTATATTATCTTCTATTACATTAAAAAAGATAGCTAAGGTTTTTTTAGGGCTCCATATGCGAAAAGTGCCGACGCGAATTTCCGTCCGTCTGTCCATCCGTCCGTCCGTCCGTCCGTCCGTCCGTCCGTCCGTACGTCTGTACGGACCGTATGTCTGTCTGTATTTATGGTGGGCACTGTGCCTGTTTGGCACCTTTCCGTTTTTATTAGCAGGTCCATTAGGTTTTTCCAATAATTTTTTGTTGCCAACCAGAAGAAATAGCTTTGGTCGATTATTTTATTTATTCTTATTTAAAATTTTTTTAAACAGAATAATACTATTAATGACGACATGTCAATGCCTGAAGGATCGAATGTTCTTTGATGTAATGGTAAAAAATTGGGTACTCGAAATATTATTATATTATCTTCTGTTATATTAAAAAAGATAGCTAAGGTTTTTTTTAGGGCTCCGTACACGAAAAGTGCCGACGAAAATTTCCGTCCGACTGTCCGTCCGTCCGTCCATCCGTCCGTCCGTCCGTCCATCCGTATGTATATCTGTCTGTCTGTATGGCGGGCACTGTGGCTGTTTGGCACCTTTGCGTTTTTATTAGCAGCTAGATTAGGTTTGTCCAATTATTTTTTGTTGCCAACCGCAACAAATAGCTTTGCTCGATTTTAATTACATATTTTCCGGGCCCGAAAAACAGGAAAGCTATTTTGTGACTGAGCGCTTATGAGTTAGTACCTAACGTGGTACATGGGTAAATTAGATCATCAAGGTAGTGCTTCCACGAGTAGGCAAACGACCCTCGTATTCCATTAAACCAATTATTGAGTGACCAATACATCTGTGGACTTAGCGGATGTTTATTATAATTACTTATAATACTTTATCGCATACGATACACAATGTCTTTGTAATATCCTATTAAATCATATTACACCCCACACACCGAGAGCACAACATTAACATTCCCAATTTATTTAATTAAAACTTAAACGGCCTTATTTATAAAAACACGATTCCTCTAAAACCAATCTAAAACTTTATTTAATCTGTGGCTAAATATTTTTCTAAAATATTGTCCATCCTAAGGTTGCCTGGAAGGTGCGGTTTCCGTGTGGTGCCGGATTAAGAATAGCGTCACTCCATTTCCTTCCGTATATGTCGTAGAAGGCGACTAAGGAAATCAATTACCAGGAGACGAGCAGCAGCGTCTTCCTGAGATTCCAACCTCATACTGCGATCGCCAATCAGCCTGCCAAGCGTGGCGATTATGGCAAAACCCCTCATTGTTATGACAAACACGAAGGAGGCCTATGTCCTGCAGTAGGCGTCAAAATAGCTGATGATGAAGGTTGCCTGGAAGAGATAGCTTTTAGCTGTAAGACCGCCATACATAATGTATGGAAAAACTTAGATATGTTTTTCTTATTTTGTTTTCTGGTGTGTACAATAAAGAGTTCTAATCTAATATAATGTAAACGTTTTTGATAGATCTGCAGTTTCTTTGGTCGGGTGATCCGCTTTATATTATTTTCTTCTTTTTATCGACTGTGGACCGCGTCGCTCAGCAAATTTCCCAATAACGATCCCCTATGAATATTGGTCTCGTTATTGGAAAGAACAGAGATGGCAAGTAAATAATTTCCGATCACTGTCCACGTAAGCATTTTTAAAATGCAGACTTAAGCACGTTCGCGGTCGGCGGCTGTCCGCTCTGAGCAACAACGCTGCTTTTTAATGATTTACATTTTGTTGGTGAAATTTTCTGTTACCAAAAAAAGGGAGTAAATGTAAATTTACGATACGATGCCCTATTATTCACCGGCCCGCAAAGTATAATGGAGCGCCGGCTCTAAGACCGTTAAGAATTCACTACATTACCATTTTTATTAGAAAATATACTCGCCTACGTACCTGCGTACTTAGTGAGTTATGTTAAGACGACTCGTACCGCAAATAAATCGTGCGACATTCGCACGGTCATCTTTCAGCTGGGCTCTAGGAGCTCGTGAAATTGTGCTCATATTGTAACGGCTAATCCTCGACGCGAATTCATCAGGTTTCAGAGCGGCCATTATCACGGTGCGAAGGGCGCCCCGCCAACTAATACGTCTGCTTTTTTGGCCGCCCTTACTAAGGCCCTTTTTTTGGACTAAGCCTAATTGAGCCAATTACCCGTGCGATTACTGCGTAAACACGGTATTCACACTGTAGCTATTTCATATTTTCACAGACGGATCACGGAAGATACATTGATAAAGATAATATTAATTAAGTGCATCGTCTGATGTAAATAGGTAGATAACAACAGCTTAAAGTCTACTTGCGTTTGCCTGATGCACCTTACTACTTGTATAATGCAATCAGGCATGCATACATAAGCAGCCTCTATAAGTCCCACTGTAGGGCACAGGCCTTCTCTCAGGGAGATAGTATGGGCTTAATCACCCCGCGTGCCCACCGCGGATTGGCGAATTCAAGCGCTGAGGTATGTGAATAACTCAGATACACGGGTTTCTTCGCGATGTTTTCCTTCACAGTTAGCTAGTGGCGAGTAGCGAGCTACTATAACTTCACAAATGTACATAACTTACAAAACAAACTCATAATACGTAGAGAGAGGTGGTAGCCTAGTGGGTAAGACATTGGGCTCGGTAGCGAGAGACCCAGGTTCGATTCCCAGTGTGGCAGGCATGCATGCTGAAACCTAATTTGGAATCTAAATATTATCACGCCAGGATTTATGTTTTCTCTTGTACCAGAGTCGAAGTGTAAAAGTTTATTTCATCATCATCAGCCATTCGACGCCCACTGTAGGACATAGGCCTCCTTCATGGTTTTCCTAACCACGAAGGGTTGTGCTCTAATTGCCACGCTTGGCAGGCGGGTTGGCGATCGCAGTATGCGGTTGGAATCTCCTGGTAATGTATTTCCTTAGTCGCCTTCTACGACATCCACGGAAGGAAATAGAGTGACGCTATTCTTAATCCGACGTCACACGGAAAGTTTATTAGTCATACATAAATTATCAATTTAGCTAAGTGTAGCCTCTGCCCCAAAACTAGGTGGTATATATTTATTTTTATTTTATTTAGTACACAAAATAGGTTACAGACACATTACCAATAATAATAGGGGTTAAAGTATGAAATTGCCGTTTTATTGCAATAGGTTCTTTGAATTGACATAGAATCTTCATGGTTCGAGGTTTTCGAATGAAACTTTTTTCAAATGGTTTCTATGATGTTCTTTTTTTAAAAAATGTGAAACATTTGAATATCGACTTTCAATTGTTTTTGTTATTCAATTTAGACAAGAAAGATGGATACTGCGAAAATTCGAGTGATTTTTGAATACGAGTTCCGACGCGAAACTAACGCGGCAGAAACAGCCCGCAATATCAATGCTGCGTTTGGAGAGGGGTCTACTAATGAACGCACCGTGCGATTTTGGTTTAAACGCTTTTGTGATGGAAATTTCGACTTAAAGAACGAGCCACGAGGAAGACCGCCCACACAGGTGAATAACGATGAATTAAGAGAGATAGTGGAAGCCGACCCTAGTCAAACTACCCAGGAATTAGCGGCATGGTTTAACGTCACCTTACCCACAATATTGACTCACTTGCGTCAAATCAATAAAATAAAAAAATACGAAAAATGGGTGCCTCATAATCACTCGAATTTTCGCAGTATCTATCTTTCTTGTCTAAATTGAATAACAAAAACAATTGAAAATCGATATTCAAATGTTTCACATTTTTTAAAAAAAGAACATCATAGAAACCATTTGAAAAAAGTTTCATTCGAAAACCTCAAACCATGAAGATTCTATGTCAATTCAAAGAACCTATTGCAATAAAACGGCAATTTCATACTTTAACCCCTAATATTATGCTGGTATGCAGCGTGCTCCAGCGTGCATCTACATATTATAAAATTTAAAGTAAACAGATGAACTCGTATTAAGACATGTTTATAAAAAACATGGGAACATAAAAAAATGTTTTTAAATAAAACATGCGGGCTGCTCTATTACGTCTTTGACGAAGAAATATCAGTACTTACATAAATAAAAAAACAAACAAAAACGTCTCCCGTATAGCTGAGACCGTTTGAGGCGCACTAATAAAGGCTCTTACAATATTTACGTCTCAGCTGCGAAGCCCCTATTAAAATTTGCTACTTTGCAGCTCCGCTGTATCCAGGTCAAACTACACAAGCTAATAGACGTTGGATAAACAACAGAAGGTTGTACACACAAAAAATATTAAAATTTTCTACTGCTCATAACACTACGGTTGCGGTCTGAAAATGTTTAACAGTTTTCAATATAGGAAATTTTGAGGGTTCCGTACCCAAAGGGGTAAAGGCCCCTATTACTAAGACTCCACTATCCGTCTGTCTGTCTATCTGACTGTCTGTCACCAGACTGTATGTCATAAACCGTGATAGCTAGACAGTTGAAATATTCACAGATGATGAGAAATACAGACGCCGCTATAACAACAAATACTACAAACAGAATAAAATAAATATTTAAGGGGGCTCCCAAAGAACAAACGTTGTCTAAAGACAGCGCTCGCCATCTAGCGGCCATCTATGTAACCTTCACAGCACCGATGTCATGCCGTTAAATGTCAATGTTAAGCGCTTCATGTTGATTTCTATAGATAGCGCTGTTCTTAATGTACCTAATCTATCTTATCTCGATCTTTGTTTAATGGTACGAACCCGTCGTGCGCGAGTCCGACTCGCACTTGTTAAGGTATCGCGTTCGAACAGTGTCAACGGGACCCTGTTGGTATGCCTACGTCGTCTGTTTGTCAGACCTAAAATATTTGGCTTGAACTGTAATAGGCAGTTAATTGACTTTTGTACAGAATACATCTTATTATGGCGAAATTAATAACAATGTATAGATAAATAAATAACAAAAAGAAAATGTGGAGGCTCTCCACAGAGGTTTTATTTTATTTTATGTTTTTGAATTTTTGAATTTGATTTTTTGTTTTATTCAGTTTTTTCCTGTTTGTGACAGATTGTAAATATAGTTTCAGCTGCGAAGCCATTGTAGACTATCCTCTCCCTGAAACGGTAGATAGTCTAAGGCGATTTTTAGGCATGATAAATGATGAATGGACCGATGCGGCCAAAGAATCGTTTAATAAATGTAAGGAAAGTTTAAAGAATGCTGCCTTGTTATGGCATCCACAGCTGACAGGGCAGATAGGTTTAGTGACAGACGCATCCGATACTTGCGCTGGAGCTGTGCTCCAGCAGTGGAAAAATAGTGCTTGGCGAGCATTAGGTTATTTTTCAAAAGCATTGTCTGAGACGCAACGGCGATACAGTACATTCGATAGAGAGTTATTAGCTATTTACATGGCGGTCAAACATTTTAGATATTTGCTCGAGGGTCGAAATTTCACAATTTTTTAAGTTTAAGAAAAAGTTTACTGACCATAAACCGTTAATTTTTAGCTTTACCAAGAACCCTACCAAAATTTCAGCCGAACCTGCCAGGAGAACCAGACAACTTAGTTTTATTAGTGAATTTACAACAGATATACAACATATCGCAGGTAGCGATAACCCCGTAGCAGACGCTTTATCTAGACTAGAAGTAGAGGAAATCGAGTGTCCTAACGCTCTTGACTTCAATAAGCTAGCAGAGTTACAAAGTAGAGACACAGAAAAAAAAAATTTTTAGAAAATTGTAGTGTTAAATATAAATTTGAGTGGATTACAATTCCATCTTTGCACAACAAGGTGCTATGCGAGTCGACAACAGGGTTACAACGTCCATTTTTACCACAAGCATTTAACGCGGTACACAATTTAAATCACCCTGGTATTAAAGGCACACGTAGACTGATGGCACAGAAATATTTTTGGCCATCCATGAATGTAGACAGGAGAATGGGCAAAATGTTGCGTTTCGTGTCAAAAAGCAAAAGTGCATAGACACACTGTTTCTCCTTTAGGCAAATTTCCAAATTCAAATAGGTTTGAACATATACATGTAGATATAGTAGGATATCTACTCCTCCATCGAAAGGTTTTCAATATCTACTCACAGTTATCCACCGAGCCACTTCTTGGCCGGAAGCTTACCCGCTTAGAGACATCACAGCAGAAACTGTGGCAGAAGCTATATATACAGGGTTGATAGCACGTTTTGGTTGTCCTATACGAATGACTACTGATCAAGGCAGGCAATTTGAAAGTGTACTTTTTGGAAAATTGACGAAATTATTAGGCATTGAAAAAATTCGCACCACGGCTTATCACCCACAAGCGAATGGGCAAGTCGAAAGGTGGCATCGAGTGCTCAAAGATGCATTCCGAGCTCGATGCAGTAACATTCACTGGGCAGAAGAATTGCCCACAGTTTTGTTAGGTCTTAGATCTGCGATAAAAGAAGAGTCAGGACATAGCCCTAGCGAAATGGTCTATGGCACTTCTCTTAGACTCCCTGGTGATCTTATGGTTCCGTCAAAACCTATCGTAGATAAAACCGATTTTGTAAAAAAACTACAAATTATGTTGCAGTCACTAGTTTCACAGGACAGAAGACAGACAGACCGAAGACACATTTTCATTCATCCACAGCTATCTAAATGTACCCATGTTTTTGTTAGGACCGATCGTTTAGTTAAAGCTTTAAATCCAAATTATGAAGGTCCATACAAAGTTTTAAACCGAACCGAAAAACATTTCACCTTAGAAATGCCTGGCCGGAAATCAGTCGTGTCAATTGACAGATTGAAGCCCGCTTTTCTTTTACATTCACCACATCACGATACATTATACCTTGCAAAATACTGAAGTTTTGGCTAACCCTATTGCGCCCAGCGGATTAGTAAGTTGAAGTGGCAGTGGGCGGGGCACATAGCACGCAGAACTGATGGCCGATGGGGCCGAAAAGTTCTCGAATGGAGACCACATATCGGCAAGCGCAGCGTGGGACGACCAGCCACAAGATGGACAGATGACGTCATTCAAGTGGCAGGAAGACGCTGGATGCAGGCCGCTTCCAACCGGTCTTTTTGGAAATCCATGGAGGAGGCCTATGTCCAGCAGTGGACTTCTTGTGGCTGAATGATGATGATGATGATTGCGCCCATCACCCCAATCGGTTCTACTACTACTGTCACAAGGTCAGGTAGGGTAGTAAAGCCGAGAGTTAGGTTTAATTTGTAGATACATTTTTTTTCTATATATAGGGTTGTATTGTATATAGGGTGATTTCGTATATAGGGTGTAAAATTTATATATGAATTAAAGTTTTGTTTTGTAAATATGTCAGATATTACAGATGTTTAATGTTCAGGGGTAAGCAGAGCTACCATTTTTTTCCATTTATTAGAGGGGGAGTACTGTGGAGGCTCTCCACAGAGGTTTTATTTTATTTTATGTTTTTGAATTTGATTTTTTGTTTTATTCAGTTTTTTCCTGTTTGTGACAGATTGTAAATATAGTTTCAACTGAAAACATAATTTTGTCTTTATTTAATATTTTATCATTTTTATCGTCGCAAACCCAACTGCGGGCGCAGAGGCCTGCATAGAAAACTTGAGAAGATTTGAAAAGTAACCAGACGTCAAACTATGTTAGTTGAAGTCGACAGAGATTCAGGTTGATTTAAATAAGAATTACCGTTTTGGTATTCCAACTGATTCCAGGAATAATCGGGCTCCATTTGATTAGTTTATTTTTAATACAAATTATGTACCGGTGCAGAAGCTTAATGGCTTTGAGACGGAATTCGGTTTGGTAGTAAGTATTCTCGGTTCAAAGTACACTATTATAAGCAGCAGGCTCTACACCATGAATTTTGGGTGGTTTGAAAGCCAAAACAAAATGAACGTGCCTTAACTATAGCTATCGAATACGCTTGTTTGTTTTTTAGGTTTCCGCACCTAAAGGGTAAAGGACCCTACTACTAAGACTCCGCTGACCGTCCGTCCGTCTGTCATCAGACATTACCTCGTGAACCGTGATAGTTAGACAGTTAAAATTTTCACAGATGATGTATTTCTGTTGCCGCTATAACAAGAAATACTAAAAACAGAATAAAATGAATATTTAAAGGGCCCCCCCCTTACAACCAACAACAACAATCCATACAACAAACGTTTTTTTTTTGCCGTTTTTGCTCGATATTAATAACGGCAACAGGTAGACACTTCAAATATTCCCGGAATATTTAGTTCTATATTCGCTTTAAAAATAAATAATTAAATTAAAATAAAATAAATATTTAAGGGGACTCCCACACAAAAAAAACGTGATTTTGTGCCGTTTTTTATCGATCTTTGTGTCTAATGGTACGGAACCCTTTGTACGCGAGTCAGGCTCGCACTTTTTGTTTTTTTTTCGGATTTTTAAAAAGGAAATTCCAAAAATATCTCGACTCAAACTGGAATCTGTGAGAACCACTTGAACTAATCGAGAGGACAGGGGCCGTTTTTTAGTGTGAATTTTGTAGGAAGAAATACATCTATGGTTTTTAGGGTTCCGTACTCGAAGGGTGCCAAATGGGACCCTATTACTAAGACTCCACTGTCCATCCGTCTGTCTGTCTATCTGTCACCGCACGACAAAACACTCACCCCTTGTTTCTTGTACACTGTCTGTTAAGAATCTGTTAACAGCTGTCAGTTGGTCATTCCACTACAGATATAACAGTTAACAGATTGTTAGTGTTCGAAAAATCTGGTTTAGACTCTAACAGTCCTATTTATAAAAGCGCGTTGCCTCTAATGGAGTGTATTAGAGGCAGTTTAAATAATTTTGTGGTTGTGGTGTGGTGGACAATATAAACTGCATCTTAGGAGTATTTTAAGGAAGGTTTACAAAACTATGTACAATATCGCAATTTGTGGTTAACATAAAATATATTTTTGTAGTGTCTTCAGTTTAAGTTCTCCACTAAAATGAACAACTGCTTTTTTAAATTTCTGTTTTAATTAAATTTTTCATAAGAATGTCAGTTTTGATCTGTGAAAATGCGTGCCATTTTTAACAGAAACCAAAATAAATAAGAGTATCTGATAAATAAAAAAATATATAATATGGCTGAAACCTCAGTGCAATAAAAGTAACAAAGACAAAAAAGTTCTATTTAAAACGCTTCAAAAAATGGTCGTCGAATTGACGAATGGTTAGGTATTATGGGGTATGTGAGAAGGTTAGGTGTCTAGGGTTAAATTGTTTATTGTTAAAGGATGTACAAAAGAGTATTGAAAATACTAAATTACAATCAAGTTATGATAGAAGTTTGACTTACGGTGTTATCTATAATGACACAATTCCCTTAAGTCCATAAACGCGGTATATATAGACTGTGTAAAAGTGGAAGCGAAAGTGAGACCAACCTCCCTGCCCAATCGATGACTTGACCAAAATAAACAGAAAGGTCTATCAGGGCTTGTGGCCAGCTGTAGGCAACAAAAACATAAATGTTGACTCTCTGTCTACTGTACCAATGTTAACATTGCATAGCACTTTAAAAGTCAACAGCGAAATATTGTTGCAGTATTTTCATTATCTCGCTTTTCCATTAAACCGAACAGGTTAAATGGCTGTCGTTGTCTCTATACTAAACACAATAACGTCATAACTTGAAGCTCGAAGGATTTTGCAACGTGTGTAAGCTCCGCTAAAGTCGGGAATTGTGTGTGGCGCTCGTTCCTCTTGAGGTGTTGTGGTGACAGTTAAAAGTCGGGCTCGTAGATTTACGCAAAGTCTGGAATTATGCTCGACTCACAAGGCTGGAGTGAGGAATGTAGGTTATTTTTGCGCAGTAGGTATATGTTATTACAGGTATAATAGTAAAGTTAGTATAGCAAACGACATTAGTTTCATTTATTTGCCCCTAAAACAGTAGATATTGTCAAAAATAGCAACTAGGTCATTAATTATCAACGCTCAGTCAGCTGCCTTTTGTGGCAACTTAGATGCTACATCTATGGTCCTGTTTTATTTATTAGTTTTGTCTGTTGTGTATTTAGTTTTCTTTCTGTTGTTGTGCATATTATGTTACTTATCTGCTTATTTTGTTTCTGTGATGTATCTGGTTGGTATAATAAATGTTTTTCTTCTTCTTCTTCTAATTATAAACTTGTGTAAGTTTAATAAATGTTATTATAGGGTTGTAAAGCAAACCACATTAATTTCATTTATTTGCCTTTAAAACATCCCATCAAGTATTTGGCACAACACCGGGAAGCTTAGAAAACCATGAGGGAGGCCTATGTCCTGCAGTGGGCGTCAAATGGCTGATGATGATGATTACAAACGTAGGTATATTTAATATACTTGTTGTTTAGATGTTGCTTACACCGTTGAACGGTTATAAATGTTTATGACACTGTTGGACCTTGTCCTGAATTAAACTATAGGATAACATTTTATCTAAATTCCACGTTCATTGCAGACACAGCTATAAAATTATAATTCGTTCTTGAATTTGGTATTTGATACATATATAGGTTTACTTCTAAAATGTGTAGTACCTCAAAACAAGTCAAAAAAAGTGCCGAAACGTCAGAAAATTGTAAAATTAAGATATAAACGAGTAAATATCCGTGAAAATTCAGTTTTTATTAAGTCAAATAAAATTTGTCATATACTTTTCTTCTATAACTTTGGAATACCTTTTATGGAATTTTGTATTTTTTCAAATTGAGAAATATGTATTACTCTAGGTGATTTTGTACAAGATAATAATTTATCAAACGATCAATAATAACTTAACTGGCCTGATTGGTAGAGTGCGTAAAGCACGTATTTCATAAAATTAAGTTGTAAAACACCAACTCTAATTTGGGTTCTTTTAGAAATATGTCATTTACTTACTTACTTCGGCTGTCTATGGCATATAAATTATTAGCCATAAACAGCCACAACCATAATAACATAATATGCATTGTCCTAAATATTGACAATAGTTACAAATTATACTTCATATTAAAGGTCATAAATATAATGCTACAATTATAAATTACTAGCTGAATCGACAAACCTTACCCACTTTTGATCTGTAGTTTTACCATATTAATTAGCCTACGATCTATTCTCATCTACCAAATATACACAATAAATTTCAAAAAATCGGTGAGGCCGTTTTGGAGGAGTAACAAACGGAGCGAGAGACTGTGATACGAGTTTTTAAATATTAGATTAATATTCACAGATTTATCGTATCTTTGTGAATAAGTGTGTGACTAATTGGACCTACGTTTCACATGTGAATGAATCTAGGTTTAATACGTTTGATTAAAAAACTCCAAGATATTGACATTTCGTTATAACCTCTTTACGTTTTCACATATTAGGAGCCGTTTTAGTTTTGTTTATTTAAAGAGTTATTTCATAGAGTCATGGTATTACTAGAAACTAATAGCTCGTAGAATTTCAACTGATGACGTACTTCCGGTTTCGGAGACCGTGTTTCTTTTTTTCTCATTAAAAATTAATTTAAGCAGCCCAAATAGAAATATTCTGCCCAGGTTCTCAAACTAAGTATTTTCTAGAACAAAATAAAACAATTATAAGAACCGAACTAATTTTTTTTTAGCACAATGCCCATTATGAAGCGTCCTTTTCACCCAACTCAACCCAGGCGATAATGATAATGAATCAAGACAAGTTAGTCCGGTTATATTTGCAGTTTCAGTTTATTCCGGCGCGTCGTATATAAAGTAAAAAGCAACAAATTTTTCATAGGATTTTCCTTCTACTAAACATATTACATCTCTGGTGAGATCATAAAGAGTTTAAGTTATGGTTGTGGAGGAGTTAATGAGTCAACTCGGCGCGATAATGCTCGTGTACTTACCGTTTATGGGTGCATCTTCACGGAGATCGCAACAATGTATTCAGCCGTTAAAAAGTATGGTTTTATTATAATGAACTGGAACCTACCTACCTACCGAATTACGTCGCGCAAGTATCTTTTTCATGAGAATGGGCAAAGTTTTGAAGATTACTGGGTGTTTAATTTGCAAAAACTAAAGTGGAAGTGGGCCTAGCGTCTTACACACATAGTTGTTCAATAGAATGATATCAGCACGACAATACCTGTTATTTGCCTCTATTTTTAGTCTACTAAGAAATACCCGTACAATGTCATTCCAATGTTATAACCCGCGCAAATTAAATAGGCATCTCTCGCAAAGTAGATCGAATCGCGCGAGGCGCCACGTTAAGATGCACGGGTTACATCACCATTACAATGCGATTGGTTAGTACAGTACCAATAATAAACAATAAATGGAACAACTATTACAATTTACCAACCAATTAACCATTACAACCATTAATAGAATTATAATGTTGTTATTGGCCAATTATTATTGGCCAAAAATAACGTCCCAGGCACTGCAGCGTCCGAGTGGTCCCTTCATCAATCTAGTGTGAGTGATGGTGCCACTGGACGCTGTAGAAATCATCTCATTACGTAGATGCAAAGGCCAGTTTTTTATGGGCCAATTATTATTATTACTAAAATTATCAAACAAATAATCAACAAGTAATCATAGTTAGTTCAGTAATAGATGTCCTCGCTTCTCATTTAGCAAAAATTTTTAACAAATGTGTAGGTGAGGGTACATTCCCTGACCTAATGAAATACAGTAGGCTCGTTCCGTTGTTTAAAAGTGGCGATAGACACGATCCCACAAATTTCAGACCAGTCTCGATCCTACCCGTATTGAGCAAAATATTCGAAAAGATTGTTTTAGTTCAACTACTTACGCACTTTAATAATTATCAACTTCTCCATAACCAGCAGTTCGGCTTCACGCAGGGACGGTCGACGACGGACGCTGGTGTCTTGCTAGTTAAACATATTTATAGTGCATGGGAGGATCGTAGGGATGCTATAGGTGTTTTTTGTGACTTGTCAAAGGCATTTGATTGCGTGGACCACGAGACACTTTTGCTAAAACTAGAGCATTACGGAGTAAAGGGGAAAGGTTTACAACTGATGAGATCTTATCTAAAAGGAAGGGTTCAAAAAGCGGACATAAATCGTATAAAATCCACAGGTTCACAAATAAAAATGGGAGTACCACAGGGATCAATTTTGGGGCCGTTCCTTTTCCTTGTATACGTAAATGATTTGCCGTTTATGGTACAAAACATGTCCGAGATAGTATTATTTGCAGATGACACGTCACTTATTTTTAAAATTAAGAGACAAGAAAATAATCTTGACGATGCAAATGATGCTCTCTCGCGTTTGTTGGATTGGTTCACGGCAAATAATCTGCTTCTAAATTCCAAAAAGACAAAATGTATAAAGTTTACCTTACCGAACGTAAGATTAGTTGAAAACAACATTGTACTCGGAAAAGAAAAACTAGAATTTGTAGAAGATACCGTTTTTCTAGGCATCACAATCGATTCAAAATTGCAATGCCTCATATTGTAAAACTAGCACACAGGCTTAGTTCTGCAGCATATGCAGTCAAAAGAATTAGAGAGCTCACTGACGTTGCAACTGCTAGGCTTGTTTATTTTAGTTACTTCCATAGTATTATGTCCTACGGCATACTACTGTGGGGTCGGGCAGCAGACATTGAGACGATCTTCATCTTACAGAAGAGAGCCATCCGATTTATTTACAAGTTAGGTAGTAGGGATTCACTAAGAGATTTCTTCAAAGAAACCAACATCTTAACAGTTGCATGTCAATACATTTATGAAAATATTATGTACGTTAGAAAAAATATCAAAGACTTCGAAAATGTTGGTGGCCACCATAATGTTAATACTAGAAATAAACATAAATTGTCATTTCCACTATTTAGACTTGCAAAAGTTAACACATCCTTTATGGGGCACTGTATAAGGTTCTACAACAAAATTCCTCAAGATATATTAGAGTTACCTCCAACGCGATTTAAAAAATGTGTTAAGCACATTCTGTGCAAAAAGGCTTACTATAACATCAAGGATTATTTAGAAGACAAAGATGTTTGGCATTAAACAGTAGATTAATATTATTTAAAGGACGATTGTGACTAGTGTTCAACACATTCATGACTAATATTTTAAGTTGAAAACTCTGTTAATTAAGTTAAAACGTGTTTTGAAAAGAATAAATGTGGAGTTTCTTTGTTAGCTTCTTCTCCACATAATCCATTAATTGTGAAACTAACAACTTTGACGTTCATTAAGTAAACATTCTGTTTTTACAATGAATAAAAATATTTGAATTGAATTGAATTGAATAAGAATCTCTACATGTACGTTACAGTACAGTTTTGTTAGTTTCTGTTTGGTCTATTGAAGGCCCTAAAAACCTGTCTAAAGAAAGCCTTAATAAAAAATCTTGTCACGGCGGGCGAGATAAGGTGGCCTGTAAACCGAATGCAGGGGCACGTCTACCGTGTACGTCACACGATAAGAGCGGGTCGTAAAGAAATATTCAGCCGTGTAAGCAAGACTAAGGCATGGTACAAATAAGGCAGTGCTCTATCTTAACTGCAGTAGGCATGTGTGGTGCTTAACACTTAAATCCGTAGCACAATTATGGGTTACCATAGACACTGACTGAAAATCAGCGCTGAGGGATCACTTCCTCAGCACAACGCTGAGTCAGCTGCCTTTCGTGGCAACTTAGATACACCACAGGCTACATCTATGGTCTGTTGTGTATTTAGTTTTCTTATTGTTGTTGTGCATATTATGTTACTTATCTGCTTATTTTGTTTCTGTGATGTATCTTGTTGGTATAATAAATGTATTACTTCTTCTTCTTCTTCAAATGTTAAGGCAAAAGAAAGAAAGCCCTCAGCCATTTGTAAATTAGACTTCGTGGCAAGTAAAACTACACCCTGAAATCTGGGTAGTTCAGAGCCCCGGTTTTGTTATCAAGTAGTAATTATAAATGCCATCTACCTATTTGAAAGAAAAAAAAAGAAAGATAGAAGACATTTATTTATTACTTTAAATTAACAATGTAAAAAAAATAGGAAACTTGTTTAGGGTTAAGAAATCTTACTAGTAAATAATTAGTACTGCCTCTCCGTCTACCGGAACAATTGACTGCCGCGGACTCGCGGCGTGCACGCACCGCTCTGGCTACCTAATCTCACAAATTCGCAAAAAACTTAACTCTACAGCAGAATTGCTAAGCTACAGAATTGACATTGTCAAAGAATTAGACGTTAACCCCCGGTTTGTCGTAAGCTAACAATCGAGTAAACTACTGTTAAAAAATGTTTTTTTATACTCACTGACAGCTGTTAATAGTAGATGAACAGGTTGTTAGCGTACATGAAACTGGGGGTTAGAATCACACAAGAAAATAATATTTTGAACAACTTTTAGGCCATTGCCTAAATATAATCAAAGTATAATCTAGTAACAAAAAGTACTCAAAACCGGCGTGCGGGCATGCCACGCAGCTGACTCTGGTCTCTGCCTCCCCTCCGGTATACAGGCGTGAGTTTACGTTATGTTATGTTTATAATCTAGCCGAGCCTAACACGCGTAGGATGATTTACTTTGATAAGTTACTTGTCTCTTTTTGCTATGGTATGGTGTAAGCAAGGCTAAGGGGACATTTCGCCACGCGTCGTCACTGAGCCTTACAAATTATTGTGTACATTGCCTAAGCTTAGCGGGTTTGTACTATTTCAACTTGGAATTTTTTGTTTACATTTCAAGCCTAACTTTTCAGCGTTATCCTTGATTAGCGGTCAACTTCAGCTTTACGTGAACAATTTCTGGGTGGGACATTTTTAGTTTCTAGTTACAAATCATTAGAATTGTATAAAGTCCTTCATTGATTTAGTCCTTTCTTTATATAATTTTATATTTAACGTGTACCTACCTGCCTTAACTCCTGCTCTAAATGTCAAACTAGGAGCTGGGGAGTCCCGTCCCGTCCCGTCCCATCCCGTCCGTTACGTTCCGTACCGTTCCGTTCCGTTCCGTTCCGTTCCGTTCCGTTCCGTTCCGTTCCGTTCCGTTCCGTTCCGTTCCGTTCCGTTCCGTTCCGTTCCGTTCCAGTCAGTTCCGTTCCGTTCCGTTCCGTTCCGTTCGATTCGATTCGATTCGATTCGATTCGGTTCGGTTCGGTTCAGAGCTCTGCTCTGCTCTGCTCTGCTCTGCTCTGCTCTGCTCTGCTCTGCTCTGCTCTGTTCTGTTCTGTTCTGTTCTATTCTATTCTATTCTATTCTGTTCTATTTATTAATAAACTTATAACTTTTGTTCTAGTACTTACCTATAGCGAAGCCGTTTTCTCTCTTACCGAGAGAAAGCCTGTGCCCTGCAGTACGACGTTTAAAGACTGCTTATGTAAGGACTGTATTAACATAAAAATACTATTTTTTACTTTTTCAATTCATTTCTTGACAACTAAGGCCCAATTTTCTTAAATATTACATTAATAAGTTAATTAATTTAATTAAATTAATTTCAATTAAATTAAAGTTGAGTTAGTAATAAAAATAACGCATGTCCAATATTTCAATATTTTTACATTGGTAAAAATAATATATTTTTGCTTGAACTAGGTTAAAAAAAAACCTGTACCTCAATGGAGAACTTGCACTAAAAAATTTTTATGCAAAAAATTTTTAATGTTTTAATAGAATAGAATTTTTTTTTTCTCTGCGACTAATACATTTTGTAATATAACCAGTCGAAAAGTCAATATAGTCACGTGGTACCAAAACCTTAGACCTTAGACTAATGTAACGCGTTATATGTATGAAGCGTTGATCAATTCTTCAGTTGCCTCGTAAAATAATGTTTTTTGCATGTACACCCTTACAAGAAAACTTTCAGAATTCAACGACAAAACGAAATCTAACAAGTGTTATGTTATAAGACTAACTTTATGTTTCGCATATTTTGTGACCCCGAAAACCCCGAAAAAAATATTTTTATTGTTTTATTTTGAAATTTTTCCTAGGTTTTTGTATAACTTTTATGGTATAAAAGCAATGTAACTGTAATCTAAGTTAGACGCAAGTTCCCCATTGACAATAAAAGATCTAAATATATGAAATTGTAGCAAAAGCAAAAATAAAAATAATAGCATGAATAAAAGTCTTTAATAAGTTATTATTAAGTTACATAATAATTACTAAATTACTATAGTTAATAACTTCTCTGTTGTTTGTAAGTCATATTTGGAAAAAATGTTATAGTTTGTGTTTGCAAAGTAGGGACATTAAAAAACAGTGATAGTTTTAATTTGAGAATTAATAAAGCACTCTTACGTCTGAAATCGCTCTTGGATGGGATTTGAAGTTGCTGTTTTTTTCGCATCTTAAAGTGGACACTAGAGGCGATAAAGGTTTTTATAGACTTTAGCGCTTGAAATTGCCAATCCGTCGTGAGCACACATGGTGATAATGCCCAATTATAAGATAATCAATCTGGTTTGCAAGAGGTGGTGTAAAAATATTCAAGAGGTAAGACAAAAAAAAATCTTGTAGCTAATTTTGAAAGCAACATTACATTAGTTCAGTTCAGTTCAATAGTTTATTGCCATAAATTACAGTCATAGAGATGGTATGATATAAAAATATTGCACTGTGTAATTTTACTGTATAACAGCATAGCAAAAATAATAAATTAAATTAATAATTCTCTGATATAAAATAATTTTAAAAACACACAAGCCTAGGTATTTATTTACAATTGTCATAAAATTCCTCCAAATTATAGGGACACATGTCTAAAAGATATTTAGGTACTTAACGCCTTTAGGAATTGATTATTAGGAGCTGACTTGAGATTTTCAGGTAATTTATTATAAACCTTCACCGCCATTTGTCTAGTGCTCTTACTATAGGACCTGGTTCTGTTAGGCAGCATTTCAAGGTTAAAACGGTTACGATTTTGAAGTCGGCTGCATTTGTGACCCGCACATTACATAAACGCACGCCTTTACCCCGGAGGGGTAGGCAGAAACCAGGGCTTGCCACTTGCCACTATCCTGACAGACCTCTTGCGCTTCATCAACATTCGGGTACCTACTTTTTACTTTGCCCTTTGCTAATACATCGCCTATTTGATCTAAGCATGTCCGCCTGGGACGTCCCTTACCGGCCCTTTCATCCACATTCGCTCGATATATTTCTTCTGTCAATCTTTCCTTCATTCAAACTCTTCTTTTTCTTCTTTCTTTCGGACGCAAAGAGTTCGAAAATACGGTGTTCGCGGAAAAAGGCCACAACTTTGTACTAAAGGGGTCCAAATCTTGGCACAGTGAACATTTTATTACACAACATTACGTAGAGACATTGTGAGTACTGTATCTAAAGATGCCACGGTGTACAGTTAGCGGACCTCGCGGACACTTTGTTCGGTATTCACTCTTGTTGGGGATGCAATAAGAGCTACATTGGGTTGGCCTGTTAGGGACTTTGTAATCTCTGATGAATTAAGGAGCTCGATAGAGTTTATCATAATGATGGGAGACGATGAAATAGGTGCAAAATCCTTTGATTAACAAGGATGAAAAGTAGATGACTTTATTATTATAATTATAATGTCGTAAGGCATACCAAAACTCCGTGTGGCGCCGGATTAAGAATAACGTCACTCCATTTCCTCCCGTGGATGTCGTAGAAGGCTCCTAAGGAAATAAATTACCAGGAGAGGGGCAGCAGCGTCTTCCTGAGATTCCAACCGCATACTGCGATCGCCAACCCGCCAGCCCCGCGTGGCGATTATGGCAAAACCCCTCATGGTTATGAAAACCATGAGGGAGGCCTATGTCCTGCAGTGGGCGTCAAAGGGCTGATGATGATACCAATATTACTCCTCAGTATTAGGGATTTTTAAAAGGGTTGGCACCTATTCATATTTTATTGCACTTTCATATCTTATGTCTCGTTTCTTGTGTGCAATAAAGAATATTCTTATCTTATCGTGTTCAATAAAATGTAAAGTTTTGTGTTGGGCTGCAAGCGTGTATTAAACTTATTTTTATCCTCATAGAAAATATTGATCCTGCCATTGTAATGTAAAATCATGGAAAATTACTGGGGCTACCGCTTGATAGCATCTTTTCAATACCAATTCTGATTCTGAGAACCCTAAAATCTCAATTTCTAGCAAGGAGACTATTCGAGCAGCGGAGAAATCCACATACCATTCCATCGGGATGGATAACGGTGGTAGGGCCGTCCGATAGACAACATAAGTTACAGATGAACGAAAACATACGTCTTTTCCGATTATTTACGCGCAAGTCTTTTGGACCTTTCTAGCCTTCCTAGCACTTACGAAAAGGGTGAGGGCGTGATGCCCATTCGCCACTTCTATAAAGCCATGCGATATCTAATTATATGCAAATCTCGTGTCACTGTGTTTGTTATCGAACTCCTCCGAAACGGCTTCACCGATTTTGATAAAATGTTTTGTATATATTTGGAAGGGTGAATGGGTCGTAGGCTAATTAATATGGCAAACAACGTTTGCCGTGTCAGTTAGTACGTCTTTAATAATTTTAAGTACCATATAATATGCCTTTGCCTTACCAGATGACCTTAGATGTTACGTGCTTGCATGTTAGATGTGGCCTCACTACTCATACAGCTGGGACAACGAATTATTTGAGGGTATCTTTGTCTGAGGATTTTCTTCGTTGATATACAATTGTCATGTTCAGCGAGTTGTGCTTCTCTTGTACTTAGTCTGCGGGGCAGATAACGACGGTAGCCTCGATCGAGTCGGGTCCAAACCGCGGCATCCCATGGGTGCGTACTTCAAATGTCTAATGCTCAAGAGAAATTTGTCCAGCTGTGAAAACCTTTGACCTTCGACTGACTTCAGAGTGAACTGCCTGTTACATTCCTGTCTCATATTAAGGTATCAAACAAACTAGACTGCTTCGTTGCAATTTATATTGTAAGCTTGTTACCTTTCTCTTACAAATGTAAGATTAGTTTTTTTTTTGGTAGTGGCTGAAATCAGCGCTGCCAAGATCACTGCGTTGACTTGGTTGCATAATGCTGAGCCTCCACCCTTTGTCTTAATATGTCAATAAATGTTTTCTATTCCTTTCTTCTATTTTTGGTGATAACATGCTTTGTCACCAACTTAGGGGATGTGGTTTCGATACCTGCTGTAGACTGACTTACTGTTGATGCGAATGTTAACGTGTCAACTTGTAATGTGCCGTAATAAATATAATAAAATACTTAACCTATGTAGCGAATGTATTAAACAGTTAATATTTTTTTTGCTACTTCAGAGCTCACTCACATTCGCTACTTGGTCTTATGATAAAAGTTGTTTATATCGATGACTAGAACTTTTAAATCCTAGAATTTTTTTTTGTTATATCCTGTATAATCGGCAAAACGTGGTGCATAAAATTGAAATGTACCTACGGATAAACACGGGATATTTTATAAACTTTATTTATTTCAATATAAACTATTTTATAGTTATATGTTCTTATAGGGAAGAGCGGGTGATCGTGCTGACGTGCGTGACGGCCGGTCCGACTGATGTTCGTTGGACGTTATATTTATGGTATGTCATGTGAAACATTTTGCTTGCGCGATGTAGGAATGTTGGAGTTTATAGTGCGCGCGCAGAGTTGACATGTGCTCGCCACATCACTCCCCTTCAAGACCGTAGCTACGCATAGCTAGGTCTGATAGGAATCGAAGTCTGTGCTCTAAAGCCTGCAAGTGCCAGGAGGCGCTGAGTCAGTGAGTCGACTAGCGGTTGAGGGTGTTCGGCGGCTAACAGTCACTTCACCGGCGACAGTACCATGGGGACCGCGCATGTGGTAGGAACCGGTGAAGGCTGCTGTACCACTGGCAATGTGCGCTGTTGCTGTGTGGCTGCCGTGCCGAGAGATTGGGGGAGATCACCATCAGTACCAGTAGTCGGTGCGTTGACTGTAGTGGAACTGATGAGGTGAGAGGGAAGAGGATGCTGGCCTTGCTTTGAGACTGATTGTATGTGGGGTGCTGCGAGAGCGAAGGAAGGTTGACATTGTTCTGTCGAGGGTCACCACTATAGGGAAGAGCGGGTGATCATGCTCTTCCACTATAAAGGGAAATTTCCTGCCAGGCAGATCGTATGCCTGGGGACGGCCGGTCCGACTGATGTTCGTCGGACGTTATATTTATGGTATGTCATGTGAAACATTTTGCTTGCGCGATGTAGGAATGTTGGAGTTTATAGTGCGCGCGCAGAGTTGACATTTGTGCTCGCCACATTCTACTAGACCCGTATAACATATAAGCATTAAATAGTAAAATCGTGAATATTTATTAACATAAACATGTAACTATGCATAACATAACATCGCATAACATGTATGAGCATTGCGAGTCATGAAAAATAACTACAAACTATTTTTATTTACAAAAATTTTTGTATGCACTTGCTCCGAATTCTTGGCGAAACTTTTTCGGATATTGTAAGGTGGAAGTTTTTTTCTGTATTTCCTAATTTTATATGTCACATCTTTCTGTTTGAGATAAGTCAGTGGTATCGCCTGATTAAGAATAGCGTCACTCCATTTCCTTCCGTGGATGTCGTAAAAGGCGACTAAGGTAAACAATTACCAGGAGACGGGCAGCAGGATCTTCCTAAGATCCCAACCGCATACTGCGATCGCCAACCCGCCTGCCAAGCGTGGCGATTATGGCAAAACCCCTCATGGTTATGAAAAGCACAAAGGAGGCTTATGTCCTGCAGTCAAATAGCCGATGATGATGATGATCCAAAAATTCAATTTTGTTCTTTTGTTTCGAACTCGGTACATTAGCTTAGTCACACTTTATCATGAAACTCGCAAAATTAAATAAATAATACTTTAAAGTCAGTTAAACAGTCTTGTTTGATACTTTCGAAAGAAACTCGCCGCCAACGACGAGAAATAATCTCATCTAACTTGGATTTTAATACTTTTAATGGGCTTTTTACCGCAGCCCAGACCTCTTGTCCGCGAAGGGAAAAATGAGTAGTAAAATAAATTCAGTTCGATCTGATTCCGAAGGATATTCTTCACGATAACGAGCGAAGTTTCTGCTGTTTTAAAAGATCTCGACGCACACTTTGCCAGGGACAATTTGGACGGCGTGAAGTGAAAACATAAATAACAAGGGTGATTGCTTTTTTCTCACTCACACTCGCTCTTATTTAATGCTTCGGATGAAAATGTAACAAAAAAAAATATGATAAAATATTTGTCCTCCTTGTAATCAACTTTAGTCGACTATGTTGTAATTATGTGTGATGTATTTGCTATATATCTATGTAGCACTCGAATATTTAATAATTACCTAGGTATGTGTGATATATTTTCTGCATGACTATGTAGCAAACACATTACGCATAATTAAAACTTGTAGCAAGAAGCTACGATGTTGATTTATATTGAAAAAAAAAGCCGAGACCGCGACGCTCCGTTCGGCCTTTTTCCCAATTCATTAAGTTATACTTTAAAATCTATTTGATCATTTTGATTCGACATTTTGCCAGAATGTCGAATCAGCTCTTTCAGCCCGCTTAATTGCACCTTTGGCCAAACCTATACACTTCTAAGTAAAACAAAAAGTAGGTGTCCACGCTCATTATTAATACTACCTACCTACTTTTATTATTACCAAATTCATGTAAAAGATGCGCAAATTGTTAACTAAGCAGGTGGTCATTGAAATCATTAGTTACGTTTTAGAATCCCCAAGTTAAATTTATTCCCTGAACGACAAAAAAAGTCCAGCCCCTTATAACAATATAAAACCCGAGAGACAAAAAAGTGTTTTCATTCCTAAGCTGAGTTAACGATTGGAATTTTCAATTGTAAGCTGTTCTCGGGCGCTTACGTGTAAGTCCCTCAGGTACAAGGAATGGGCTGGACTGACCCGCCATTAGCCCCGTTATACCCCGGCTATATGACTCCAAGTGACCCGAACAAAATGCGCTAAGTCTCGCGCAGGGTTGCGCGTCTGTTTGTACGTTGTTTTATGGTAATGAAAAGCAAACGGCAGAGTTTCCTCATGGCTAATAGAGTTACTGCGGCAAATTACCGACTTGGACAAACATTGATATAGTAGGCGGTTGTAAAAAGTGGTTCACAATTTAATTCGTGGCATCAAGAAGTAATTTTGCCATCGAAATGGAGACTGAAGAGAAGCGTTAGGCAAAATTGACAAAATCGAATTAAGGTAGTTACTTGTAGTGATAAGTTGTCCCTCTTCAGCCTTCTTAAGCAACATATAAGCCTACAGAATCTCTGTACTCACAGAAACTTCTGAGATTGATGTAACGTGGAGCAAATAGGGAACACAATTGAGATCTAGGCTACTCGGTCAATTTTGTAACTTTTTTATCGAAAAGTAAACTGCGTATCCCTCATATACGAAGTATCGATATCGGTAGCTGTGGACAATGTAGGAGAGTACCATGCTAGAAGCAAAACTCCTTGAACGGCGGACCTCCTTTTTCGGAAGAAAATCGTATAAATGGGTTGATAGTGCGCGCTTCGCGCTCAAACTCTAACTTGGACAGTTCCGCGACAAGGAAAGGGTCGGGTCCAAGCTCCGCCGATGTGTTATCATGGTAATTACGTGTCACCAAAGGAAAATCTATCATCCGGTGCTGTTTTTTTCAGTGGACCCGCAGATTCGTCACGATATTCCAGTGGTCACCGTGCCAAAGCGGATTTCTCGGTTAAATCCGCCTGTGCAAAAATTCAATCTTATCATGCGACTTTTTTCAATTTAGTACCAGCCATTGATGCCATGCGTGATGCGTAGGATTAAAAAGATAGGACTGATTTATCGACTTTTGTTGTAAAATTTGTCGTATTCTTTTCTGAAGTATTTGATTGGCTGTATTCATTTTCGATTATTATGAATTTGCTGTGGTCAGCCATTGTTTCTTTTCTTGTGATTTTGTTTACATTAGAAATATACGGGCAACCACAACCAAACGATTCGACTTACGACTTAAGAGATGCACAGAAGCTGTACTTGGCGTTCATTAAGCGATATAAAAAGCATTACTATTCAATGGACGACTATTTGCGCCACTTCAGCATATTCAAGAGCACATTGGCAAAGGTGAACCGACTTAATAGGCAAGGTATGACAAAATATGCGGTGAATTTCGATGCCGATCTGATAGAAGGTGAACAAAGTGCTGATCGTCAACGTGAAAACTCAGAAAGAAAAGTAGATCCAGAGCTTGTAATGATGCTAAGACAAAACCCTTACAAAAAGAGGGGCCACAAATACCTGGATTTAATTCCACAAAACTTGGTTGTCTGATTGTGCATAAAATAAGGTCATACAAACCCGCGTTTCAATGAAAAAAATGTTTTTAAGCAATTAGCAAATATGGGTTTTCTTTCATATAATTCGAGACTTAGCGGGAGTCCGGCTTACGCTTGGCTAGTTTTTACGATTCGTTATTTTCTATAGAGACTACATTATATTTATAATTCATGATACTTGTATAATATTACTAATTTTGTAAAAATCACGTCTTTTGTGTATCCACATACTTCGACCAGATAGGAGATGTACCAAGATAATGCAAAAGGAAAGATAAAAACTACCCGAAACGAAATGACTGTTGGTGAAGCGAAAGAGGTCTGTCTGTCAGGATTGTGGCAAGTGGCAAGCCCTGGACTCTGCCTACCCTCCGGGATACATGCGTCATAAGCAGCCTATATACGTCCCACTGTAGGGCACAGGCCTTCTCTCATTGAGAGAGTATGGGCTTAATCACCACGCGTGCCCACCGCGGATTGGCGATTTCAAGCGCTGAGGTATGTGAATAGCTCAGACACTCAGGTTTCCTCACGATGTTTTCCTTCACAGTTAGCGAGTGGTATTGCTACTATAACTTCACAAATGTACATAACTTAGAAAGAAAAGTTATAGGTACAGCCGCACTGGGAATCGAACCTGGGTCTCCCACTTCCGAGTCCAATGTTCTACCCACTAGGCTACCACCGCTCCGGGTAGCCTAGTGGGTAGAACATTGCTTAAGCTGCGGGTTAACTTACGATACAGGCGTGAGTTAATGTAATGTGTGGACACACATTTTGATATTTCTTCTGCTTTTGTATTTTAAATTATTTATTGGTCTATTAGATACGCGACAGTAGAACATAAACATAAACATTTACATACAGGCACATAAATTGCTTCTGGCCCCACACTAGGATACCCTGTGTCGTGGAAACCAGAAACAACGACATCACAAATATGTAAACATCCAAGACCTGGGGTTTTTTTTTCTGTTCTGTGAACATTTTAACTAGCTCCTTAAAGCTAGTTCAAGAGATAAGATAACGAAGCTCTATAAATAAAACCATTTTTAGGTCAAATAGACAAACAGCCAGAAGTCGTAGGCTTTCAATAGATAGACAGATAGAGAACAGTTTATTGCATAACCAGGTGAAAGAATTACAAATTATTTCTTATATCTAAGTAGTGGTATATACAATTGGTGGTTTAGTAATAGAATCCCGTTTGTAAGGAAGGGAGTAAAGAACGTTGAAGTAATATAAGGAAATAAATCAAAGCCGTAATGGAAAATGTACAATTGAAAACCCACATTGACTATGAAATCTCTAACCCTAAGACTATAACAGAACTATTCAATTTCGTGAGCCAAATTGTTGGGATTTCCGCTCGGATGAGAGTTCTCTCAAAGGGTTAAGCTAGTTGTGAAGTTTATGTTTGTATTCAGCGGGGGAAGTTGTCATAAATATCGGGAGCCTCTGCTTGTCTAACTCGAACGAACTACATCAAATGGCCTTGTTGACTGTTGGAAAGTTCGCGGGCTCAATATCCTGCCGTCTCTGCTACGGAACGATTACCGTCCTTTATTATCACGTTACTTATGTCTATTCTCTGCCACACTTACTACCTACTCTCAGATAATATCCTGTCGACGAAGTTCATAGTTGAGTGAAACAGAGTTAGTTTGTAACAAGGACCTGGTAGGTAAGGGAAAGTATTTGACAGTAACAATAAAGTAGGAACAATGAGAGCACTGAAGCATGAATAGGCATAAAGTAATTTAATGAAACAAATACAAAAGGGCGGGGGTTCTGAAAAACTAGAAACGACAGCGGCTCGAGTTTCTTTTGTTGAAGTGTATTGGGAAGCAGGCTAATCCCGGCACGCTAGGGTCGGGCCGTCTCTTACGATGAGCGCCCGATAGCCGTCAATGTCCATAGTACGTGACTTTCCCGAGCGAAAGACAGCGGGAGCCCGTCTGACGCATTTTTCACGCGAATAGATTTTGCGCGAGGAAAAATTGCAAATTTCTGCAACGATGCCAGGCGAGTTTGTCACGGGCGTTAAGAAATATTCGATCGGGGATCGGATTTTTCATTTTACGGTGAGCGGGCTGGATGTTGCAATGGATGAGATGGGTCTAACATTATATCTGATGGCGCTTACCATCGACTTGGTAACATGGTCCGGAAAATATGTAATATTATGTTACAATTTGAAATGTAGCTAACTCTGAATTTAATCTAAATAACAAATGCAATACAAACTCCGCGCTTAAATGGAAAACAGTTGTGCCAATCTAACAAAAACAAAAAAAAAACAAAATTTTCTTATTTGGAACCATAAAAAATAATCCTTTACCGATAATTTTTTGGCTGAAAGTGTAACATATCATGGAAATAGTTTTTTTTTTCTAAAGTTGTGTTATGCTGACGCTGCTGTTCTTCTCATGCCTTATAACGAGCCGTTTTTCATTTATTCTGGGATCATGACAAGTGGCTAACTCTGGTCTCTGCCTACCGCTTCGGGATACAGACGTGAGTTTATAGATGTAAAAATATGTCTAGTAACTGTGAAGTTATAGTAGCAATACCACTCGGAAACCGCGAAGGAAAACATCGTGAGGAAACCTGAATGTCTGAGCTATTCACATACCTCAGCGCTTGAAATCACCAATCCACGGTGGACACGCGTGATGATTAAGCCCATACTTTCTCCCTGAGAGAAGGCCTGTGGCTTACAGTGGGACGTATATAGGCTGCTTATATATGTATGTAGGTATGTCTAGTAACAGATATAGCCATAACATGACAAAACAATCGAAATGACCGAAAAAAACAAAAATGTTGTTTGATTTCGGTGATATAACAATAAGGCCGCCAATTGTTTCTTTTGTCATTGCTGTATCTGTAACATTTTTTTCCGGTATACAGTAAAGAATATTCTTATCATATCTTACCTTATATTTTGAAGTCTTATTCACATACTATCTGCCCTTACAAAATATAGTTACAATTTTTGTAAATAGACTAATTCTGTCCGCGATTTCGTTTGCGTAGGATTCGGGTAGCTCATGTAACTACAGATTTTTCATTGGAATGTCATACAAAACCACACCATTTTCAAAATCAGCTTATTCTGACTGTGTTTCTATTAGATAGACGCTCTATCTGTGCTGAGATGATTGAAAAATCACCCGTTATTATGATTTTGATGACTGATTTTTTAAATCTCGTACAATCTGTACGCTGAAAGAGCAGTAGTAGCGCGTTGGCAGAACGCCGGCCGGGAGGTCGTGGGTTCGTGTCCCGTCATGTACCAATGACTTTATTTTCTAAGTTACGTATATTTATGAAGCAACACCACTCGCTAACTGTGAAGGAAAACATCGTGAGGAAATCCTAGTGTCTGAGATATTTACGTACCTCCATAATTGCTCCGTACAATATCCCAACTAAGAGGCTCAGTGCGGAAACCTCAGGTCTAACTAGAACTAGAATATGTACGAGAAATATATTATTTTAAATTTATTTTTTCACACGTTATAAAAACAAAATTTTTAAAGTTTAATAGTACCAAACTATGAATACAGCTCGTTGGTACATTGCTCTCTTAATTTAATTTTTACTTTTTAATTGAGAACAAACGTTGAGTGAAATTGTTCTTTGACTGTTACTGTAGTTAGTGGTATTATTTCCTTAGCTTACTCCAATGCAGCTTGAATATAAATGGCTAAAGAAAAATATAACCCGTCTTCAAGTACAGTCTTCGGTTCTCTTCCAATGATCCTTTTCTAATAAGGATCGTCTTTACTCAAGGATCCGGAGACGGTTTTAAAAATTCAAAGAGACCTTTTGTGACAGTAAAGGATCTAAGAAAGAAACCATTATATTATCCCTCAGGTACTGTACACATTGAGCTAAGATAGATTATGTTTATAATCCCTCACGTGGGTTCAATGCATTAGTTCTTACGTTGTATGAAATGATTTATATTTATTTATTTAATGTAAATTTATTCTCAATAGAACATGAAAAAATACAATTTCATGAAGCTATTGTCAAAGATTGGGTATGTACCTATTACCCAATCTACTATAATCGCTTGCAATAAATATTTTAAACAACTTGTTATTGAAATAGCGCAAGACCTGAGGTGAATTTAATTCGTCAGTTTGTGAATTTTAATAATGAGAAAACGTTTTTTTTTTTCATACAATCTTGAAACATGATTCGGTCAAGATGTACGTAGTTCTTGTCACATAGGAGAAGTTTAAATGGGAATTAGGTACTTTATATTTATTTATTTGGAGAAAATACAGGCATAGGTGTAACTAATAGATTAGTTGAGGTGTATGCGTGCGTGCGCATGTACCTTTTTTAAATTTATTTATAAGGAGTTAATACATGTTTCTCAAAAACAAATAATTCATTGCGTGGCAGTTTGTGGGCGAATGTGTGTGTATGTGTGTGTGTGTGTGTGTGTGTGTGCGTGAGTGCGTGCGTGCGTGCGTGCGTGCGTGCGTGCGTGTGTGTGTGTGTGTGTGTGTGTATGTGTGTGTGTGTGTGTGTGTGTGTGCGTGACTGCGTGCGTGATTGGGTGCGTGCGTGCGTGCGTGCGAGAAAGTTAGGCAGACAGACGAACAAACTAAAGGACGGACGGACGGATGGATGGAACTATGCACGGATGGATAGATGGACGGATGGACGGATGGACGGATGGACGGATGGACGGATGGACGGATGGACGGATGGACGGATGGACGGATGGACGGATGGACGGATGGACGGATGGACGGATGGACGGATGGAAAGATGGACGGATGGACGGATGGACGGATGGACGGATGGACGGATGGACGGATGGACGGATGGACGGATGGACGGATGGACGGATGGACGGATGGACGGATGGACGGATGGACGGATGGACGGATGGACGGATGGACGGATGGACGGATGGACGGATGGACGGATGGACGGATGGACGGATGGACGGATGGACGGATGGACGGATGGACGGATGGACGGATGGACGGATGGACGGATGGACGGATGGACGGATGGACGGATGGACGGATGGACGGATGGACGGATGGACGGATGGACGGATGGACGGATGGACGGATGGATGGATGGACGGATGGACGGATGGACGGATGGACTGGACGGATGGACGGATGGACGGATGGACGGATGAACGGATGGACGGACGGACGGATGGACGGGCGACGGACGGACGGACGGACGGATGGACGGACGGATGGACGGACGGACGGACGGATGGACGGATGGACGGATGGACGGATGGACGGATGGACGGATGGACGGATGGACGGATGGACGGATGGACGGATGGACGGATGGACGGATGGACGGATGGACGGATGGACGGATGGACGGATGGACGGATGGACGATAGTGATACGTTCCCATCAGCACGTTTTGGACCAGGAACCCTAAAAAATAGTAGTAAAACTATTGAAAGTGATGTTGGTGGCATTCCCCTGTATACCAGAAAACAATAATAAAATATTGGAGCACTACGCAATATTACTTCCACTGATAGCTTGTCCTGAGGTCAGCTTTGCGATTGCGCGCTCGAGACATCAACGATGTTGTGTTTTTCGCGTGTTAAAACCACATCTTTGATGAGTCGAGCGCGCAATCGCGTGTTAAAGTGTTATAGGTAGTTCATACGTGTTATAATACGCTATAATAAAACGCCGTATTAAAATTTATTTGTTTGGTCTGTTGTGTATTTAGTTTTCTTGTTGTGCAGGCCAACTGAGAACTTCGTTTGAAGTGCACTGTTCTAGATATTTTTATTTATTTAAAATAAATGTTAAAATTTATTGAAATTTATTTATTGAAATTTAATTTAATTTATTAGAGAAAAATTTCACAATTTCCTTACCCTATCTTCGCATTTGAATAAAATGTATTTATATTTAACTAGTGATAGGATTAGAACGATGATGTTTGTACTAATTATAAAACTGTGTGATAGACAGCTGTATGACAGGGAGACTTAGCACATGTATACCAGCCAGCTTCTCTAGTTGTATATTTATGGTCACATCACATTTACATACAAGTACCTCCGCGAGCGGTCATCGGTCATTATTTAAACAACTACATCACCATCAGCTTTCCTCCTTTCGCACCTCCGCACATGCCATCCGAGAGGTAGGAGGTCTGAAACAAATTAAAAAAAAAACCGTCAAAAATTTGAGTTGCCTGCCACACTGCTATCAATCGTATCACCTTAATCACCTTAAATCTAGTTAAATTAAAGTTGACTTATTTTATTTCTTAGCACGAACGTGTAAGCTAACCATTAGGTCTCCATTAGGAGGAAAAAATAATCTCGAATAGTGGTCACGAACCAGTAAGCACAGCGTGAGATGCTCGTCAGCTTGCTAGGACCAAACAATCAATTGCTGGTGGCAGATGGACGAAGATGGGCGGCAGAAAGAGCAGTCGTTGCGTGTGAGGCCTATTATTGAATATATTAAATGTAACAAGATACAATCGTCCGGCACTGGGAAAATTTGGGCTTGTGGCGAGCACATGTCAACTCTGCGCGCGCACTATAAACTCCAACATTCCTACATCGCGCAAGCAAAATGTTTCAAATGACATACCATAAATATAACGTCCGACGAACATCAGTCGGACCGGCCGTCCCTAGGTATACGATCTGCCTGGCGGAAAATTTCCCTTTATAGTGGAAGAGCACGATCACCCGCTCTTCCCTATAGGCTGATATATTGAACTGGTAAATAAGTATACTGACTGACAACGC
Organism: Yponomeuta evonymella; assembly: GCA_963969515.1. Taxonomy (NCBI): domain Eukaryota; kingdom Metazoa; phylum Arthropoda; class Insecta; order Lepidoptera; family Yponomeutidae; genus Yponomeuta; species Yponomeuta evonymella. The sequence continues at coordinate 8,510,789 of OZ018354.1, forward strand.
AGCTATACTCCCATTGGGATTCATTCCCATATGACCGAGGAGATAATTTCGAATTGAATGGCCGGATTTAATTTGCCCGATGCATTATAATGGGGCGGGCAGCTCGACGAAATTAAAGTGTTATTATGATGTCACTGGCGGCAATAAAAATATAAGGTATTGCGTCCACTCTACTCAATTGCGTTACGAGTGACTTTGCAACTGAAATTGAAAGGTTAACTAGCTCTAGACCATACTTGTATTATTCTGACACGTGGCACACGTTGGCCAACTAAATTGTTATTTCTGTACATTTATAATTTGCTGTGTTTAATTTATTTCAAACTAAGAGTCTAATAGCGGTGGTAGCCTAGTGAGTAAAACATTGGACTCGGAAGCGAGAGACCCAGGTTCGATTCCCAGTGCGGGTATATATATACCTATGACTTTGTTTTCTATGTTATGTACATTCGTGAATTTATAGTAGCAATACCACTCGCTAACGGTGAAGGAAAACATTGTGAGGAAACCTGACACTCATGTCTGAGCTATTCACATACCTCAGCGCTTGAAATAGCCAATCCGCGGTGGGCACGCGTGGTGATTAAGACCATACTCTCTTCCTGAGAGAAGGCCTGTGCCCTACAGTGGAACGAATATAGGCTGCTAATGTAAGAGGGTCTACTAAGTCCTTATAAGCGAGCTTTATTCATGTAATTTGTTATTCTGACATCCAATTCAGATTAAACTTATTCGATACGTCGACCTGTCAATCCCCGCTATTGTCAAAGAGAATAGAAAACTAATTAACTCCATACTTAAGTAGAAAACTTTGTAACTCAGTCTCACTAAACGACTCCTCGATGCAAATCGTTTAGAATTAGTCTTCTACAAACATTAAGCTGAAGGAGTTCAGCCGGAGACAAATTGCATTGCTTAGCGTGTGTTCTGGGGGTGAATGTGCCCACATATGGGCTGGTATTGAGAACGGAATGTCTGTCATAAAGGGGAATTCCTGGCTGTTCGCATTAGCGCCGGTTTTCCTGCAGCCCGGTATAAATGTGGGCAATTTGTGAGAGCGTTTATCACCCAAAGAAAAGTTCTGGTGACGTCTGAAACTGCTGTAATTCAGCGCTGAATTTCGAGGGTTAATCACGCTCCCCATACATCAACGCTTAATTTGATACGGGCAACTTTGTTTGGGGTTTAGCTGAGGCTCGGCGGCGTCCGGTTCTCTGATAGCGATCTTTTGTAAGTGCTAAAATAGGTTTATATCTCTATCGTGGATTATAACTTCGGATATTGCGAGCTTTTACAACGTTTCGCGTTGAGCTGGGCTTTTCTTTTGTTATTTCTTTACAGAACCTTTTATCTAGGTCTTTTATCCCATATCTACTTATTTACCTCTTTTTGTGATGCAATTTAAATATATTATCAGCTAAGTAAGCTTTTTTAGGGTTCCGTAGTCGATAAAGAAACTATCATGGCTATGTAGGCTTTACAAGTTAACGAGTAATTGGCGACCAACTTATAAAAGGAATTTGTTAGTCGTAAAGCTGGCAAAAACCCCTCCTCCTACAGAACCCAACACAGCGCGTGGTCCGACATGCACTTTACCGGTTTTAAATGTTGAGGTAAAATTCACTGTGCTATGCAAAGGTCGAGTTGTTATAATAAGGAGCACCCAAGATAAAACTACAGCTTCACAAATACCGTAACACGAAAGGGTCCTAAACATGGAAAGTATGAGCAGAATATTTCACAAATTGCACAACATGGGAGAATACAGCTAAGGTTTTATGCTTTCGACGTTCAGTACAACATTTTATACTTATATTCACATCACATTGTGCTGACGTTGCCCCGCTCATCCCATCTCCAGCTAGGAATTTTACAATATATTCCCGTTCGGAATCAATTTACGTCGATAAAGTGTTACTCCGGGACCCGTGTCTTTCAATCTGTGAAAAAAGTCACGTAATATGGTAGCCGAACACTCTTTAAATGATAATGCGCATTAAGAAGAGGAGAATTACTGCCGTACTTATTATTATTATTAAAATTATTTATTGCACTCATATAAAAAAATATTCAATTCAATTCATTTCAAATATTTTTATTCATTGTAAAAACAGAATGTTTACTTAATGAACGTCAAAGTTGTTAGTTTCACAATTAATGGATTATGTGGAGAAGAAGCTAACAAAGAAACTCCACATTTATTCTTTTCAAAACACGTTTTAACTTAATTAACAGAGTTTTCAATTTAAAATATTAGTCATGAATGTGTTGAACACTAGTCACAATCGTCCTTTAAATAATATTAATCTACTGTTTAATGCCAAACATCTTTGTCTTCTAAATAATCCTTGATGTTATAGTAAGCCTTTTTGCACAGAATGTGCTTAACACATTTTTTTAATCGCGTTGGAGGTAACTCTAATATATCTTGAGGAATTTTGTTGTAGAACCTTATACAGTGCCCCATAAAGGATGTGTTAACTTTTGCAAGTCTAAATAGTGGAAATGACAATTTATGTTTATTTCTAGTATTAACATTATGGTGGCCACCAACATTTTCGAAGTCTTTGATATTTTTTCTAACGTACATAATATTTTCATAAATGTATTGACATGCAACTGTTAAGATGTTGGTTTCTTTGAAGAAATCTCTTAGCGAATCCCTACTACCTAACTTGTAAATAAATCGGATGGCTCTCTTCTGTAAGATGAAGATCGTCTCAATGTCTGCTGCCCGACCCCACAGTAGTATGCCGTAGGACATAATACTATGGAAGTAACTAAAATAAACAAGCCTAGCAGTTGCAACGTCAGTGAGCTCTCTAATTCTTTTGACTGCATATGCTGCAGAACTAAGCCTGTGTGCTAGTTTTACAATATGAGGACCCCATTGCAATTTTGAATCGATTGTGATGCCTAGAAAAACGGTATCTTCTACAAATTCTAGTTTTTCCTTTCCGAGTACAATGTTGTTTTCAACTAATCTTACGTTTGGTAAGGTAAACTTTATACATTTTGTCTTTTTGGAATTTAGAAGCAGATTATTTGCCGTGAACCAATCCAACACACGCAAGAGAGCATCATTTGCATCGTCAAGATTATTTTCTTGTCTCTTAATTTTAAAAATAAGTGACGTGTCATCTGCAAATAATACTATCTTGGACATGTTTTGTACCATAAACGGCAAATCATTTACGTATACAAGGAAAAGGAACGGCCCCAAAATTGATCCTGTGGTACTCCCATTTTTATTTGTGAACCTGTGGATTTTATACGATTTATGTCCGCTTTTTGAACCCTTCCTTTTAGATAAGATCTCATCAGTTGTAAACCTTTCCCCTTTACTCCGTAATGCTCTAGTTTTAGCAAAAGTGTCTCGTGGTCCACGCAATCAAATGCCTTTGACAAGTCACAAAAAACACCTATAGCATCCCTACGATCCTCCCATGCACTATAAATATGTTTAACTAGCAAGACACCAGCGTCCGTCGTCGACCGTCCCTGCGTGAAGCCGAACTGCTGGTTATGGAGAAGTTGATACAAAGATGAACTTAATTCGGAAAGCTTTATCTTCCAGTTAACCTTGGTTTTGTTATTTTTTTGCAAATCTGCCTACACAAAACAGACTATTATACAGGGTTACCTGCAAAATTGACAGTTACTATTAACAACTAATTTTGTTTAACAACTTTTGTTTTTTTTTTTTTTTACGGAATTTTCCTTTTTTTCAATATTTAATTACAGTTATTCTGATTTTTAATGGCGCTGTTTGATATAATAATATACTACTTCAAATCATATGTGTTAAATATAAATAGAAAGGACATTTTTAATGCAGGAAAATTATTTACGACATTGGTAGAGCTTTACAAAGCGAAATGTAATCGGCAATATTTCAAAAAACAAATCTGTATTTTTTGCCATCGTATCGAGTCAATCCAGTTTGATCGGGATGTCAAATTAAACATGAGATTTTTTTTTCATACCAAACGATAGAAAAAAATCTCTAAATTTAAGCGTTTATGATACTACTATCTATTGGCAGTTGTTAGAAAAACTTTTTTCTCTATACGGATTATGATTTCAACTTTGGCTTGTTTGTTTTTGTGACAATCATTCCTTTACATACTTATTTCAATGGACACTACAATTCGAATGTCTGACACAGGCCCTCGTCACTCCATACAAAAAATATTATGAACGTACTTTGTGCCAACAATGAAACAAAAAATATAATCCTGCTAAAACAAAAGGCATTAACTCCGCAGTGAATCACGTAGATGTATCATGATTTAAAATTAAGTCGGGTTATATGTGAAATCTAATGTTGGTATTACGACTATACTCTATGGTATTACGTATTTTGCAAATAACCGGTAATTTTGTTCGTTTGTTGTTTTTGTGTGGTATTATTTTATTATTTTTAACTTTAGCAATAGATGTAGTGCGTGAAAAGTGATTAAACAAGAAATATGGGAGGAAAAGCATTGAGGAAATGTGAAATTTGTAGCATTAGAAAAGTCAGAAATTAATGTACGTCTGGCATATTTTTAGCCAGATATCCACTGGAGCCAAACAGGTAAAATTAGCAAGTTTATCATAATAAATGTACGCAAATTTTGATATTTATTTAATGCGCTTGGATAAAACAACTGAATTATTTAGAACAATTTACGATTTTGACAAATTTAAATTAACGCTGGTTGTAGTGCGGTACCCATGTGGTACATTTTTTTATCGATATTTTGGACGATTGATTTCTGCCAGATATTTCTACATACTGTCTAAAATATATCACAACTACTTAATTTTAAACGTCGAATACCACACAGCAAGAACAGAAATGATTTATGTTGTTTTATTTTGCTCAAAGCATTCAGATTTGTTTTATATTTTTAAAAATACATTGCACCGCTTTGTTTTGTATTCTAGATGCCGCTTATGGGTTAAAGCGACAGGCAATGAAGATTTGCATGGTGGAGCTGTAATAGCCACCGTTATATGACGGAGAGAATGATTGCCTTAATTGTAAAAATTTTTATTCGAAGACAATGTTAAATATATAATTTTGATTTCATAAAGGCAGAAGAAATTAACGCGAATGCAAATAAAATTTCGCAAGCTCAAAGTACAGCAAAATAGTAAACAGGTGATACAAACGTACCTTGACATTATTATTATTAGCAGTACCTATACCATATTTATTTGGGGCTGAGACAAAGTGTAAACAACTTTTCAGTACTCTTTAGACTATTTTCATTGTCGAAAAATGTTATATCGGTTTTTACACTAAGAAATTAGTAAATTAGATTGAATTAGATTTAATACTTTATAAAAAAATTACGTCTGATAATATTGTATATTATCAGACAGTATCATTTTAAAAGTATTAAAAAGTTTCATTTTGTCTCAGCCTCAAATAAATATGGTATAGATAATATGTTTTTTGACTTATTGTTTTGTTTGTTGCAGACTCCAAAGATCTGAAATTCGACCAAAGTGCAAAGTTTTGATAGCGACGTGACGCATTGGTGACATCAAGTTTTCTATACTTGATGCTAGATAAATGATTTGATTTAAAAAAATGCCTTTTTCATTATGAAAGTAAGCGATAATCCATTCACACCATGTCATACTCGAAATAATAATTGAGTTGACCTACTGTGTTGGGATTTATCGCCTACTTTAATTTCCAAAGCATGAAAATGAGGTAAGAGGAGAGACGTCTCGAATTTTTTTTATCGATATCGATATGTGATAAGTAACTACTTGAGAATGAAATTGCAAAACATTAGTGATTAACTAATCACTAATGTTTTGCAATTTCATTCTCATGTTGGTATTATACTATTTTTTGTTAGGTTGGTACAAACTACGTTCATAATTTTGAAAACGTGTTGTTAGCAAGTGCCGACTCTTATAACGTAGTGATTACATACTCTTTGGTCTGACAGTTACAACCTTCCGCCACTCCATCGGAGGCTATGTCACAAGGATCGGCAATCAGAAACAGGAATCTCCCACACATGCCGATCGGGCAGCCGGGGCGTCCCCTTCTGACCTTCGCTGACCGCAGAAACACGATGCCCATAAATAATTGTGCACGACTCGCGTCCCTTTTCAAATACCATCAAAACTCACGGATGATTTATCGCTCAAATATCGGAAGGGATGGGCGCCCGGGTGAGGCTGCGGTCCCACTCGCGCCGCCGCTGCGAATGAAAATGTTTTACCCGTTGTCCGACAATGATGGGATATTATCTAGATATCGCGTTTTCGATGCCAGGCTCGCTGGCTCCAACCGTTTTAGGATAAACGGTGGTTTAGCCGTCGGTAATATTGGGAAACTTTTTTCGTTTGCTCACGCAAATTCACTGATTTAGGAAGCAAATAATTTTTTGGAATAAAAAGTTTCGTAAGCACCAAACATTATTAACTTAATTCCGGAATCACTCACTTGATTTTTTGACGGAAGTGTCCGACCAGGTTTCGCTCTTATTCTAAGAGCTTAATCATGGTGAGCAGAAACAGAGCTCGCTCTCTCACAAAAATTCAAGTAAGTGATTCCGGAATGAAGTTAGTAAACAAATCATTGGTACGTGCCGGGATACGAACCCACGACCTCACGCACCTCACTCAGTAGACATGCGTGCGTGCGTGGTGAAGTTAATATTCTCTTTCTCTGAGATACAGCCTGCGGCTCGCAGTGGCGTGTCTGTAAAATGGTGCATAAATCGTGTGGTAAATCAGATCAATAGTATGGCGCTATTATATGTATAAGGATATATTTTATGTGAGACCTGGTTCCTGACTATGGGCCTCATAAGAAGGCTCAAGGTCGCCCAACAAGCAATGGAGAGTTAGGAGTTTCACTGCGTGATCGAATCAGGAATGAGGAAATCAGCAGAAGAACCCGAGATTCTTATATAGCTCCAAGAAAAGCTCAGTTGAAGTGGCAGTGGGCGGGGCACATAGCTTCTTCTGACCTGGTTCTGACCTGGCGTTCGCGGGCCGGTCGACGCAGCGTGGGCAGGCCCTCCACCAGATGGTCTGGCGATCTGGTTACATATATTTTATATTGCCTATATTCGTCCCACAGCAGGGTACAGGCCTTCGCTCAGAGAGAGAAAGAGAGAGAGAGAGTAAGGACTTAATCACCACGCATGCCCACCGCGGATTGACAATTTCAAGCGCTGAGGTATGTGAATACCTCAAAAACTCAGGTTTCCTCATACATAATGAGGTATATATTTTGATATACATAACATACATAATGAAATTAAAGTAAAGTAAGTGAAAGTAAAAAAAATATTTATTAATAAAAAATATTACATACTAACAGATATTTACTGTGATCGCCACGCTATTAAGACATATAAATGACCCGACTCGTTCATCCTTTGCCCTCAAAGGAATAAGTTTTGCGCATAAAATATGCGCAACATTATAACATCTTATTACAATTCTATTTAATCAGCCCATAAAAAGAGCTTGTTATACACAAGTTTTTTCTCTTTCATGCAAACTCATCTGATCCTTTTCCAGTCTTGTCCGTGACCAATTTTTGTTTCCCATCTGACTCTATAATAAACATGTTACACCTTTCCCAGCAAACGGAGTACCTTTTACCTCTGCCTAACCAGCTTATGAAAATCAGTAATCTATTTGCCAACCACCGATAGTGCTGGTAGTCTACCCATCGACCGTTGACCCTGTTTTTAGCAAAATTTCTGTTGCTGAGTTTGTTTGCTGAGTTCGTTTTGGTTGCCTCGCCGAATCCCCCGTCTCGTATTTTTAAAGGAAAACCATTTAAAAGCACCGTAAAAGTAATGAAAATCAATTAAATGAAAAATTGTATCATTTGTCACAAAATAGATCCTATTTGCGCAAAGGCAGTATAACTTCTTGGCACCTCGTTTTTACAACAAACTCAACGCCCTTTGCCAAATTAAGGATCACCATAACTTTAAAGTCAAGAAAATAAACAAGGACTGGCTTTTTCCGATAAGGATACTGAAGCTCTACTGCTCACCCTTAAATAATAAAATTAAATCTTGATCTCCAACCGCTATTAGACAAGATTACTACTTACTAATAACTATTCTTTTACACAAATAATACTCCATTATCTTTATAGAAGATTAAACAATAAAACATATATATAAATAAAGGGCTTACAAACACACACACACACACACACACACACACACACACACACACACACACACACACACACACACACACACACACACACACACACACACACACACACACGCACCCCCACACACCCACACACAAACACACACACAAACACACACACACACACACAAACACACACACACACATACACACACACACACTCTTCTCCAGCACTAAACTACATTAAGCATGCATACAAATTTAAGTTAGTTATACCTTCAAAACTCAACCTTCGAAACTTCAAAATAACCTATTAATAGCCTACTAACTACTTGGTTTTGATTTTGTTGGTTCTCCTTTTATAGTTATAGGCACTAGATATAGTTTATCTTGATTTGTCTCTATTATTTTGCACTAATTTGCATTGTACTGAACACATATTTAAGGGAAGTCACTCGCTCCTGACTCACAGGTAATCCTAGTTTGGGAGCAAGGGTTTCAAATTTCACAGTAGCAAATTGTATTTCTCAATAAAGATATTTGTAATATGTAATTAAAAAAAAACACCCATCTACAAAATAATTCTAGTCACCACAAATTAATTAAGTAAACTAAAAATACTAATAACACCATAAAATATTTTTTATGTATTGTTTTACGCATTGAAATGTATTGCTTAACTAACTGTAGTCTAATATAACTTGATAGTTCAGTGTTAGTGTGTGATGCAAGGTTTCGCAGGATCCGGGTTCAGTCTCTGAACTAATAATTTTATATATAAATTTTATATATTAAAGTTAATAGAAGCAATTTTAAATACGACTTTAATCACAGTTCAATTAATCAATCAGCCCATATTCGTCCATTGCTGGATATAGACCTCCCCAAGGTACGCCACTTCTTATGTTGTATTTATGTGACTTGTTTTTCCTTTTTATGTTACTTGTTATACCTTTTTTCTTGAGATGTGTTAATTTGTCCCAATAAATAACTTTCTTTCTTTCTTTTTTTCTTTCTTTCTTTCTTTCTTTTTTCTATCAATTACAGTTACTATCCGTAAAATTAAAGTGCAAAGCATTTATTTAAAAGATTATAAGATAAAGTTGAAAACCTCCATTTTAAAGTATATTTAAAATATACTACGTATTTAGATAGATAGATAGAGATAGAGAACACTTTATTGTACATAAAAATGGAAATTACACACATATTTCTTAACCTAAGAAGACAGATGGCGGCATTTAGACGGATGGATGGTATTTAGATCCGTATATGTAAATCCGGAATAAAAAACCAGCCAAAAGCGAGTCGGATTCGCGCACGAAGGGTTCCTTACCATTATCTATACAACTTTAGACACAAAGATCGAGAAAAAGCGGCAAAAAATCACGTTTGTTTTATGGGAGCCCCCCTTAAATATTTATTCTATTCTGTTTTTAGCATTTTTGTTATAGCGGCAACAGAAATACATCATCTGTAAAAATTTGAACTATCTATCACGGTTCATGAGATACAGCCCGGTGACAGACAGCCAGACAAACTGACGGACAGTGAAGTCTTAGTAACAGGGTCCCGTTTGGATAGATAAAACGTTAACAAAGACGAGGTCGAAGACGTTAAGTGCCTTAAATGACAGTTATCTCTTATTGTAAAGTTATAAACAAATTAATATTCATAATCACGGCATTTAGGTTGCTAAACGATTTTTATCAATTCGTTTCATTCCAGCACATTAATTTTGATTCGCTGTATCGGAATAAAATCTATATTTTATACCCGCAATCACGCTAACGAGTATCGAAGTATTGATCGTGCTAAATTCGTTTTGATTCATGCAACCTCATCTCACGTTCGGAGTAATTTGGTAACACGTTTCTAGGGTTCCGTACCCGAAGGTTGTCAAACGGGACCCTATTATTCCCGTCTTCAGTGTCCGTCTGTCACCAGGCTGATGAACCGTGATATTTAGGCAGTTGAAGTTTTCATAGATGATGTATTTCTGTTGCTGCTATAACTACATACCATCTATGCCATATCTAAATACCATCCATCCGTCTAAATGCCGCCATCTGTCTTCTTAGGTTAAGAAATAATGTGTAATTTCCATTTTTATGTACAATAAAGTGTTCTCTATGTGTATCTATCTATCTTTCTCACACTTTGCCAGGTTTTTTTTTTAATATTTTGCATGGTTATATCCAAATGAATGACAAAGAGTAAAATCTGTCGATTTATTTGCCAAAAAAAATTACAAAGCCGTACAGGGAGACTTAACCTTGGTTTTTTAAGCCCCTCATACCTGAGTCTCGAGACCTGAGACATACCTGAGACTTAATACTTAACCATCGCCTGGCAAAATGAAGCCCATTATATTCGCAGTTGGATCAGTAATGGGAAACCCTTAGTCCAAGCATGCCTGGCTTAGAGCACCCCAGCCTGCCTCCGGAATATTATATTAGATCAAAAGGCCGAAATTTAATTCGAACGCCGCAGTGACAGCGAAGGATCCAGTTAACGCATGAATATTTAATTTAATTATCCACTATTCGGCTATATCGTAGATTTGTTTGCATAATCAGGAGATGTACTTACCAGACCTAGGGACGATTAATGGCTTAAACGCACTACGCTTAATGTTCGGTACCTATATTTTTGTCCCAAATTAAAGTGTTCGGGACTCTGGTTCTTAAACGCGGGCGGTGAATAATCGTGAGCTCATGGCAAAATTCGCCATTGGATTCGCGCCTGCGGTTGTATATATTTCGACAAAAACTCGTATTAATTAAGCGATCCTCGAATGCGAGTATCATAGGCGAGACTCTTCTCTTAAATATTTACACTACAGGCGAGTAATCCTAGATCTACAGACGCATACGTGTCTTGACTCGTATAAACAATGCTTGGGCAAGAATCACGGTAGTTTATAAAATGTGTAAATTAAATTATGTCTCGCAGTTACCTACTAATCATTTATTGACCTGTTTTCAAGCTTCTTACCAGCAGATATGCCTTTAAGGTCAAACTTAGGAGTTATTTGTTGATACCTATCCAGAAAACATGAACCTTTCTTTCTTTTCCAGCATTAAATGCTACTACTTCTAATGCTGTACCTTTCTCTTGCACAATTCGAGGTCATATTCTACTATGTACTAAAGTGTATCTAGTTTATTAGTAATTATTTTTCAGTGTATGTGTGTTAATATATTTTATTAAGTATAACTTTTTTGTTCACGTTCGGTTGAAACTCCGTGATTTACCAAAGGCCCGTGCTGAAAATTAGTGCTGTGGGCAAAACCGCAGCGTATACTGAGCTCGAGGCCATTTTACCGCTGCATAGACATACCGTGGGTCCCTTATTGTTTTTGGATTATTTTTGTTTTTCTTTTCATGTTTAATTGTTTGTCCGTTTTTAATCATGGTTAAATGTATGTCTTTGTGGTGTTACATAAATATTTTTCTTCTTCTTCTTTACTTAAATTCTAGTTGTATCTCGTTAGAGCTGCAATTAAAAGTACACCTCCGAAGACTCAGTACCACTGACACTACTAGCCTAAACAAAAAATCGTGTTTTTGAATGGCGAAACTCGTAAGAGAAACTCGTATAGTTTCTTTATACAGGCTCGGGACCTAGGAGAGTTTAAGTAGCGATAGTTGCATTCGAGAGGCGAAACTCGGGGGCGAAACATATTATTGCCTCGAATAAATCGCCACTCACGTGAGAGAAACTCTCCTTGTGTAACAGCCCCTTAACACTGTCTCTCATATTTTCATAGCCAACAAGTGCGGAAAATTATCTTAGTTTCAGTAAGGTAGGTATTCTCAGTAGGAATGGTTTAAGAACCTAACCTTTGATCTTACTAAACTAATCTTAGTGCTTAGCCACAATAACTTGAGTACGATATTGTCTATCCAAAATTTTTAAGAGAGTGGAAACAATTTGACAAAATTATGTCGATGAAGCGAAATAGATTTTTCTGGATCATGGCATGGATCAAGTGGCAAACCCTGGTCTCTGCCTGCCCCTCCGGGATACAGGCATGAGTTTATGTTATGCTAGGAGAACCATTTCTGTGGAAAAAACTGTGTATTCTCCATCACCAACCTATTATATCTTATAATCAAATGATACATAACATATATACATAACCTCACACCTGTATCCCGGACGGGTATACAGAGACCAGGGACTGCCACTTGCCACGATCCTGACAGATCACTTTCGCTTCCTCAACATTCATTAGTCGTTACATGCACGCACACCGGTTTCGGGTACTTTTTATCTTGCCCTTCGCTAAACATTCCCTATTTGGTCGAAGTATATCCGCCTAGGTCATCCCTTACCAGCCCTTCCACCCACATTCGCTCGATATATTTGTTTCGTCAATCTTTCTTCCTTCATCCTCTCCACATGTCCAAACGAACGCAACATCACTACATCCTCTTTCGGTCCACAACGTTCTCTAATCAAACTATTGCGTAACACCAGACTTCTCAAGGACCTCATTTCTACTGCATTAATTCAACTTTCTTGCTTTTTTTGCCATACCCAAGTCTCGCTACCATACATACATAATTGCTGGGACCAGCACTCCCTTTTGGATGGCCAATCTAGCTCTTTTGGAGATGTTTTGGCCACTCACAAAGGAGTGCAAAGCACCGTTTACACAATTTCCCACGTTTACTCTTCTTTCTATATCACCTTCACACTATATACGTTAATATACATATAGGTACCTACGAAAAAAAGGTCGATACAAGAAACACGACAAACAGTCTAGGACGCGACCGAAGCCAAACAAAACGTAATTGGTAAACCAAGAAGAGACTTACGTCGATTCACAGAAATATAACTCCCGAGATTGCTCGTACAATCGGAGATAAAAGTGGCGATAGAGACAACAGGATCGCCAATAAACATTATATCTTTCGGTCACAATGTCGTAAAGCGCGTTATCGATGAGCCCGGTACCCGAAGGCTCTGCTAGGCTATATTTCGCATCTAAATATATGTTTATATATTTATATCTTCTTATGTTGCTACAGTTTATATGTGTACTATTTATTTATAGAAAATGCTTATAGCATTAAGTCCGCCACATTGCCATTGTATTTTTTACTTATGTGCAATAAACGTATTAACAATAATAATAAAGTGCACCCCAACCTAACTGACCATTGTAATTTTACGCCTGGGATTTTAATTTTACTTTTCACTGCTGTATTACAGGCAGTTCATTAGTTAGATCAGTATTATTACAGGTTAACTAAGAATAAAAGGTTAATAAAACTAATCGCAGCAATAATAGTAGACTGTTAACCAAGGGCTGTATGACATCAATTGCATACGAGGTTTTTGGCGCCCGAGCGCAGCGAGGGCGCTAATTAGCCCGAGTATGCAATTGATGCTTACACCCGAGGTAAACACTCTGCTTTACATATCGATTGTGAGGTAAGTAAAAAAACAAGAAAGCAGGACTTTTGAGAAAGAACTCCAAAACACGAAAAAAAATTACTTTCGCGCCTAGCTAGTCGACTGACTTTTTACTCTTCACGATTTTATGGCACGCAAGCGCGTCAAATCGTGCTGGCCAGTTTGATTTTTGACTGCGAAACAAATAGTTCATAAACTCTAATATAAATTGTCTCGATTCCGATTCGAGTTAATAATCGATACCGGGAAAAAAAATATTAACTTTTAAAAATATTCTTCTTGCAGTATGAGTATTACAGTTCTTTTTTCAAATTCCAAAACCTATGCTGTAATGTTAACCCTTTGACGGACAAAAGAAGACCGTTGGTATTTTTAAGCAAATTATTATAAAATTAGGTTTATTACAACGTATTAGAAATGTATGTATAAGAAAAAAAATGTTTTTTTAAATAGTTTTTTGGAAAAACTCTGGGACAACCCTGTCCCAATATGCGTCAAAGGTCGATTTTCACGTAATTCAAACATTGCAAATTGCATTATTTTAAGGTATTTATCATATACTATGAAATAAAAAAACATAATATAATGAAAAAAATATAATTTTTATTTAGTTACGTAAGCCGCAAATCAATTTCGTTTGGAAGTAAAACAGGTGAACATTGCACAGTTCACGAATGGAAGGAAATTGGCACAATTGACGCATCTCCTCCGGTTTTGGTCTTTTTTCATGACGTGAGCGGGTATTTGTCTTCTGAAACCGTTATTTGGATCCTCTTCCTTGTCATAGACATAGTCGGCAAGGCATTTTTTCGCACAAAAGTCTCCTATCATTGCTCTAGCCACGGCCTGCCATATACTAATGAAGAAAGCATTGTTCCTTGACTCGATGAGCCTCGTACAATTTCACATAAAGCGTATAGGCGTTATTCATTGCATCCTACTAATAAAAAAATACCCTCAAGTAATATTTAATTCTTGATTTTCGGTCGACTTCGTAGGTAATCTTCTTCTGATCCATGAGATCCACGCCGCCCATGAACTTATTATATTTACATATGATATCCGGGCATGTTACATCCAGCTTTTGAGCCGAACCTATTTGACGTCGTTTCACAGTTAGTGTCGGAATTGGTGAAAGAGAATTGGTGAGGAGGTGTACAGCCTTATTATAGTGATTCAAAGCTGCTTGAAAAATGTTATTGAAATGAGTTATGTACCACCGGGCGTACTTTGTAATTATGCCCTGTTAAAATTTGGAGATGTCGTTTTCTGTTTATTATTATCACAAAAATGAAGAGTTCTCCTGATGTCTTCGAATCTTGATAGTGGCATTACTTGAGCCACAAAGGTATACCCATGTCAGGTTCAGTGAACCAGTAACATCGCAACGTAGGCAAGACATGATAACCCATGACGTAGTTTATACCGATAAATGCAGCGGTTTCAGGGATCTCAATAGTAAATACAGATCCATTACGATGTGCATATTATATGTAATTGATTCAAGTAGTATTATGTCTTTGAATAAAAGTTGCATGTCTGTAGCTGCACAAAATATATCTTTCAGAAAATATATAGGGACAATACGAGTTTATTTTTCATAAAAAATTCGGGATGGCGTCAGTGGAAGGTTCAAGTGAAGTGGGAGTACAAGGAGGAGGCTGTGGGTCATTTGCAGGATCAATGATAACTTCCGTTGCACCCGCTTTCACGTTTTGCTCTAGGAATTTAGTCTTCGTCGTCTACCAGTAGAGCATCTTTATAGTCAGTGTGGTCGGCTACGAAATATTCTTCTATTTAATTTTCATTTAGAGAAAACATTCCTAATCCTTGATGAGCCTAAAACAATTAAAACATTATAAATGATTGTGCAATAACTTGTAAAACAAAACTATATTGTGCGGATAAAATATTTTTAAAATTGACCTATGACGCATATTGGGACATATACGTCCCGACAACTTGAAATGCAATATAAGATGAATTATTTAAACAAATCACACAAAATATGGATAAAAAAAACATTTTTACTTACCATTTCTACGAAATTTAGCACATTCCAATCAATCAATTTACAAAAATCATTCTTTTACTTATGATGAAAAAAACTTGAATGAGCGCGCGAAAATGTCACTCTATATGGTTCAACTTTTTTGTTTTTTTCTTTAAACAGTGCTGCCAATATGGCAAAAAATTAAAGATGCGTCCAGATACTAGCGTTTAAAAATAAACATAAGTTTATATACCGATTAATTGAGCCACAATATGCTAATATTGTTTGGGGACACCGGTGTCCCATTTACGTGAAAGGGTTAACATTACATGGTATGTTTTGAAACCTATGCTGTAATGATATCCATACACCCCGGCATTCAGGGAAGTAAATGACTACTTACAGAGCAAGAGATATGTAATAGTACATTACTTCAGAGGGAAGAAAATGACAGTTCCATACCGAGATTATGGCATTTGCGCCACGACCTTGCGAGGGGCGCAAACCATTTGAGGTATGGAACTGTACTTTATCCTGAGGTATGTATAGTGCTTTTTATTACACCTACGAGGAAAATTATCACAAAGATAAATGCTAAATCAATCAAAGTTTTTGCGAAAATGCGCGGGCTTTTCCTTTTTTTTTTTCGCCCGTTTCTGGAGTAGGCTAAGATCATAAGGTCATGCAGCCACTTCCGCGCGTTTTATATACAAAAATAATTTCGTTTTTAATTTTCTGTATGCACCAAGGAGGTTGGTAACTGGTAAAAAAAAACTGTATGTGGCCAGTAACAATTTACTTGAAATTTAATTAGTAGACAGTTAAAATCTCTTTGTAGTATGACTGCTGACAAATTAAAAAAAAAAAAAACCGGGTATGTAATGGAATTTCATACATGCTTCCCACCCTTGGGTCGGAAGGATTTTCATACAAACTTCCATACCTTGGGATGAAAGGATTTGAAGGGCGGGATAAAGGCGTTTCTTCCCTCTAATTGGTATGTATTTTCAGAGCAGGTGTGATAAAAAACTATTTATATTAGAATAAAGTTTTGACTATTGATTACTATAAATTTCGAGAGAGAGAAGAATAAGAATAATTTTATAACCACATACAAAAGTGTTCAAATAAACATAAAGTAAGAGTTTATAGACGGCTGACAAAGAACTAAGTTAGTGAGTCTTCTGACTTCCAAGCTAGAAAAATCTGTATTATGGGAGCCAGTGATCCTCTGAACAGCAGTGGACGGCCTTTAAGCGCAATACACATGAACAATAAACTGCAGTGACATTATATATTAATGTTAAATACAGGAAAAATACAGGAAGAAAATGGGTGTATGTGTGTTTATGTTTTAAGTTATAAGTTGAGGAATGATGAATGTGTGTGTGTGTGTGTGTGTGTGTGTGTGTGTGTGTGTGTGAGAGAGAGAGAGAGAGTGTGTGTGTGTGTGTGTGTGTGTGTGTGTGTGTGTGTGTGTGTGTGTGTGTGTATGTGTGTGTGTGTGTGAGTGTGAGTGAGTGTGTGCGCGCGTTAACGTGTTACTGTGTGAGTTTACCAGTGCAGCAGCATCTCTGTTTGGTCGTAATCCAGGTTTAGTAGCAGCTCTTTTAACTTTTCTTTTAACTCAAACTTTGAAAGGGACTGAATATTAGCAACATTTAACATTTTGCCAATAATATTGTATAAGTAAGAGCTTATATGTGCATACTATTTCATAGCAAAGGTCTTGCGGACATGGTTGCGTCTAGAAGGTGCATTAATTTCTTCTTCGTCGTGAAGGCAGGAGTGTCTCCGGTACAGGTTGTGCGGATATGTGGTGCCTTAGAATTGCGTGGAGCACAAAGAGCTGTCTAACAGTTAACACTTTAGCTTCATCGAATAACTAACAGCGTGTTAGTGTACGAGAAACTGGGGGATAACCTCACAGATGGGCCATTGTACGTAGCAAACGCTGAGGTATATGGCCACCTCTGAAACCCGGATTTCCTTACCCAGAGATAATGTATGAGAGGTAAAGTAAATTTTATTTTCATTTGAAAGAGATGCTTATGGGCTTGTTCTTAGGGTTACCTGAAAGATATCAACGGGTCCATAATACTAAGCCGCTGTCTGTCTGTCCGTCTCTATCTTTTAAACCGTATTAGATTGGCGGTTGAAATTTTCACAAAACGTGATTTATCAGCAAATAGTAAATAGCAAAAGAGGGATCCTCATTCAAGAAACATTACATGAACTCACGCCTGTCCAGGAGGGGTAGGCAGAGACCAGGGTCAGCTACTTGCCATGATTTTGACCGATTCACAGTGTTTTATAAACCCCGATTTTGTCTCATCCACTTTTTATTGTTCAAATCGTTAGTACATATCATTCTTAGTACTACAGTGAAGCTCCGAAATTTTTGTGCCGTCTAGTTTATTTTTAAAAAAATCGTTAAGTTTTACTTTATCGGGGTTCCGAAAATCGCAAAAAAAATTATAAAAAAATAACCATGCAATATAATTTAATTTTAATAGCTTACATAGAATAATGATATTGAGACGTAAATTCTAGCAAAATCTCGAATATCAAATCTTAATAGATGCCGAAATATTAATATTTTTCTCTCTTTTCATTTTTATTTTTTATCTCCCCAATAACCCCATATTAGAACGAGATTTTTATACAGTATATTCGTCACACGTTATTCTATCAATACTATGAAAATCACAATCTAATTCCGCGTTATTCAAAAGTTATTGTCAAACGTAATTTTATCCGGATTTTCTCGACCCAGGGTTGTCACTTCTCATAAATTCATATTTAATAACCGTCTGTAATAAAAAGTGTAACATGGATCAAATTCTGAAAATTGTTAATCCTACTTATGTCTACCTTCTATAATGTCAACATAGACGTCATGTTAACATAGTAATGAAAAACAATATGTTATGTTACCAGTTTTTGAGCGTGAAAGAAGAGCGAAAATACAGGCACAGTTCATAAAACCTAAAAAAAGCACAACAAAAAAAGGTAAGCTACTTTAAACTATATACTAGTATTGAAAGTATTTTTGTCAGACAATGGCATTGCTTTCTATGGGATGAATCCTAGGGCAGATTGTCTCAATTTTTTTTTGTTTCAGATGCTGATAATTTCGACGAAGAGCTGCATCCGCTGAAATGGAAACATTTAAAAGTACCACGAGTTCTTGAATCACCATTTTTTGAAGACAGTAAGATCAGTCCGGAAGAACTAAAGAGACTTTTCGATTATTAATTAATTAAGTAATTAATAAAATAACTAATCTAAAAAGTTTAAAACTTTCAGCAGGGCTCAACAATATAGGGTAAAAAGGCAACTTCAGGACACTCTAGAAGATAACCCTACTTCAATAAAAATTCAATCTTTTGTGAATTCAATTAAAATAAATGATAATAGTACTACTCTGCCGCATCAATCAGCAAAAAGCTTAGAAACTATAATCCGCTTATGCCTTACATCTGAAACTGCTGCAGTAGATATTTTGAAAAAAATTCAGCATTCATCCGAGTCATACACGCCTGAAGAAGCACTTTCTATCTTTATTGATAGAAATTTAACTGTTCAAACATATAATGAGTTTCATTTGGACCATAAAAAATGTGGAGATGACATGTACCCCCCTTATACCAAATTACTTGAGGCAAAAAAAATGTGTTACCCTGACCGTCTCCAAATATCAGAATCAGAAGCATCTGTACCTGTTAAAGAGTTAGTGCAGCATACTTTGAATCGTATACTTCAATTAACTGACGAAGTTTTCAACAACTATTGTGAAAATAAAGGCATCCTAACAATAGAATGCAATTTAATAGGGAACTGGGGATTTGATGGATCTGCTGGCCAGTCTTTATACAAGCAATCCTTGTCAGATAAAGAAGTTGACGAAAATTGTATGTTCGCAACTACTTTCGTTCCATTACAAATTACAACTAATAACAGTATGGACATATTTTGGATGAACCCTTCGCCGCAATCATATCGTTTCTGTAGACCAATTCATATTCAATACAAAAAAGAATCTAGCCAATTGGTACTCAACGAAAAACAAATCATACAGGAGCAAATAGATAACCTCACCCCCTTTCATTTGGAAACATCAAAAAGCCACAAAATAAAGGTTAATTGTCAACTGGTTTGTGCTGCTATAGACGGCAAGATTTTAAATATTCTTTTGAATACCACATCCCAGCTTCGCTACCCATATTGTCATTTGACTTCCAAGGAATTCAATAATATTGACATGGCTTTTTCGAAACCAATTGTAGATGACAGTTTATTGGTTTACGGGGTTAGCCCTTTACATTTCTGGATTCGTTGTTTGGAATTTGTACTAAAACTTGGATATAAAGTCGAAATTAAGAAATGGCGCGTTAACAAAAACTCCGACGAAGGCCATTTGGTAGAAGAGCGTAAAAAAAGAATTCAATCTGAAATAAGAGAAAAACTTGGTCTCTTAGTGGATGTAGTGCGTCCTACTTCAGGCACTACAAACGATGGAAACACGGCCAGGACCGCGTTTTCTGATCAACATCGGGGAACATTTGCCGAAATTTTAAATCTTGAGAAGTGGCTTTTGGACAACTTATTTATAATTTCAACAGTATTGTCCACTAACTTACCGATTGATACTGAAAAATTCTCAGCGTACTGTAAAAACTTGGCGTATAAATACGTAGAAAAATATGCATGGCATCCCATGACAGTCACAATACATAAAATTTTAGTTCATGGTGCTAAAATTATTGACTCGTCATTACTACCAGTCGGAATGTTGTCTGAACAGGCAGCAGAATCACGAAACAAATTTTGGCGATTTGATAGAGAGCATCATACTCGGAAAATCAGTCGTGAAGCCACAATGTCAGATTTGTTTCACAGAGCTTTAGAATCATCAGACCCGGTCATTTCCGACTATGCATCAAATAAACGAAATCTCAAGACAAAAAAAAAACCGTTGCCAGCATTAGCAGTTAGTCTACTGAAACCTGTGGATGTAAGTACAACAGTAAACAGTACGTCATATTATGAAGGTGACGAAAATTTGGTAGTCCCGAATGAAAGCGAATAAACTCAACGCACAATTTTAACCGCCGATTAAAATAAATATAAGTCCGGATACTCCGGATATTCGCAGGTGACAACCCTAACCAAAATAAATAATTAACAATAACTTTTGAATAACGCGGAATTAGATTGTGATTTTCATAGTATTGATAGAATAACGTGTGACGAATATACTGTATAAAAATCTCGTTCTAATATCGGGTTATTGGGGAGATAAAAAATAAAAATGAAAAGAGAGAAAAATATTAATATTTCGGCATCTATTAAGATTTGATATTCGAGATTTTGCTAGAATTTACGTCTCAATATGATTATTCTATGTAAGCTATTAAAATTAAATTATATTGCATGGTTATTTTTTTATAATTTTTTTTGCGATTTTCGGAACCCCGATAAAGTAAAACTTAACGATTTTTTTAAAAATAAACTAGACGGCACAAAAATTTCGGAGTTTCACTGTAGTACTAAGAATGATATGTACTAACGATTTGAACAATAAAAAGTGGATGAGACAAAATCGGGGTTTATAAAACACTGTGCGATTCAGAAACGTTTTTTTTATATATTTTGTTTTTGCTCTATTGTAAAAATCCCTCCTCTATCGCTCCTGGATACAGGTGTAATGTAATGTGGTTTACGTAATGTAATGTATGTAGTGTAAAAACATACAAACGTCAAACGTTAGTGTGACCGTGACACCTAAATATACCTAAAAACTAAAACGAAGAAAACACTTTTTGGTCATCTGGCAGCCAAACTGGTTGGCCGTTGACAGCCCAGCGTGGGTCACTCATCATTTACTCCAGTCAAGCGCCCGAAATTTTACTTCCATTTTAATTCCATTACTATATGTACACGTGTGTCGTCTAAAACTACAGTCCACTATCCAAATCTTTTCATTTTATCTAAACAATACTAACACAAGTATATATAAGCATATTAAGTCTATATTGTGTGCCGATACGGTACCCCAGGTGCGTGAGTTCACCTTGCACTTACCGGTTTTTTTCTATCGTCTTTTGTTTTCAAGAAGTTACAATACAACGAGGATGGGTAAAGCTAATATGCACATTGCTGCTCCAGCAGTGTCAATTTACTGTGCTAGCTTAGCGAAGCAGCAATGGTTTGTAAATAAGCCCTGTTTTCGTTCCTTTCCAAGACATTCTGAGTTAGAAGAATTAATGCCCTGCATTGTTGGCGCGAGATATACACTTGTAGACACCCGGAATTGCTTATTTCACGCAAGATTACATGATTATACGCTGAAAATTGTTCAGCAGCAGCAGTTTGCATGACTTTACATTGTATCTTTGCAGATTGAAATCTTGCGATAATTCCACTGAAACAAAAAAAAAATGAAGACAGAATTATTATTACTTATAAGTTATATCATATACATAGCAACGGCTAAGGTCTATAATACCAAAAATTCGAAGGTGGATTTTGAAAACTTCAAGGTGAAATACAATAAAAACTATGACAAACTTGACGAGAAACACAAATATGAAAATTTTATCGCAAATATGAATAATATTGAGCGAATGAATACGCCCGCACATATAGAGATGCATAATTTTAAATATGCCGCTAATAAATACATAGATTTGAACAATGCTGAGATGGATGATCAATACGCTGTAAAAATACCGTGTAAGTAAACAAGTGATTGTGTTGTTTAGAAGTTATCATTATTATTACATGCAGAGATTACTGAGATGAATATTTACTTTTAACAGACGACCAAGTCCGCCTAAACAATCCATTCCTGCGCCCTAAGCCAGGATCTATAAAAGAAATGGGATACTCCAAATTCTACAACTTACACGAAGCTGATAACCTGTACAGAGATTTTTTGCGCAAATACGGGAAGACGTACAGCGAGCTAGATAAAGTGAAGCATTATTATAGATTCATAAAGACCCTAGTTGAACTGAACCGGCATAATGTACACACGTACAAATCGAAGGGTATAACTGAAAACGCCGATGACATTTTGGAACCCACAAAGTTTTTCTCTTGACCAATTAAGTCTTTGAGAAGACAAATTGGTGCGTTTATACTTATTTTATAGGATTGTTCTTAACACAAATTAGTCCTGCTTTACCGTTGAACACATGTAAAATCTCATTTCAAACAAAATGCTGCTTCAGGGTACAGCTACCACACATTGTTGGTAAAATAAGGCAGCTTATCACACAACAGGATCAGGTTTACAATAAAATCAAGATCGGATTCCCGGTAAATGGGAACAGCACACAGCGTGGGCGATATCGGGTTCCATTTTCCCTGGGTTTAGTTTTAACTTATCCTGGCGGAGTTACTGCCGCCAATACAAAGAATTCGCTAACGTTTTATGTGCTCATAGCATCTGCGTGTTTGTTCGTATTTGGGCAGAGTATTGTGTTTAAACACTGATTCAATGATGCGTGCGAGGTACGACACTGGCTGCTGACTAAGCAGGTACTTACTAAAGAAATACATAATGCTTTCGATGACGTGGATATATACTAGTGGCGCTCTGAAACAAGATTACTATTGTAATTACCGCATATGTCCTTCCTAGTCGATATAACAAACGTAAATCCTAGTCGATCTTAAATATTTTCTTCCGTGACTTCTACCGGGACACAGCTTGGAGCACATAATTTTTCACCCTGAACACTTGGGGTCATATGAAGATTATGGCTTGCGGCGTTTTGCTGCAATTCATTATCTAGGTCACCCAGACCGTCCGCCCTCCTAATATCTAGAGTCTTCACCGACCAGCACTGGAGATCTGTCCGCTACAAACTAACACTACAAACTCATAGCTCACTGGATTTGTCCTCTCAAGCTTACAAGCGTTGATCTCTGGTTTCTGTACGGCATCTTTAGGGCCACAGGCCTCCGGGGGTGGTTGTTGGTGATCCGTCTTTCCTACACAAACTATTAATGTCTCGAACGTGCTACTCGACTCGTTGGAAAGGGGAAGGGTAATTCAAAATTGCTTCGCGACGTAAAAGTCGTCGGAATAACATGGCTGTTTACGCTTGCGGAGGAGTAAAAATATGCGGTGTAAAAAACTAGATGGAGGCACCTTTTAAGGCATGAATTTAAAGAGGATTCGTGGCTCAAGATAACACGGCGCAACTCTTTGTGTTAGCTTTTTGAAAACCTGGATTATAGCTATACACCTTAGACAGACCTGCACCACGACTTGAATGTCACTTTAGTATCCATTAGTATGCTTTTGTATAAATTATTTTAATTATATTATATTGCTTAAACCTAAGGTATTTTTATACTTCTATTATTATGTAAATACCTCTATTATTATAAAGGTATTGTAAATTAAGCCCATTCAAGGAAATAATGCCAGTCAATCTTGCGTTTAGAAATGGCTATTTAACGGAAATTATTTTGCCCTGCTTTCTCCTTGCAGAAACATGGGAGCGTGGGTATATTTTATTATTACGCTTACCTACTAGCACAGTTATCGTAGAAAATAATTATTTTATTTATAATTGCTACTAGTCTTAAAATTCATTAAGTAGACGGAAATTACTATTTGGATAACTCGTCTCACGCACAACGCATACATGTTTCATGAACTATAAAATTAAGGTAGGCAAAGTAGGTAGTCTTATCTCAGGAGAACGCCTTAGAACATTACAGCGAAATCCAGTGTAAGCATCTTAAGCCCAAACATTACTCCCGCCCTTAATATAAATCCCCGATTCAAAGTGATTAATTAACAAACAAATAAACGAGCTTTCCGCGAATATTTCGGTGCCTCCAATTAAACAGGTCGTGTGAACTTCTTGTGCAAGGTCTGCTACAGCGGAACCTGTCTGCAACGTTGCACAAAAGGGTAGAGCTGGGAAAATGGATCTCGGCTAGATAATTCAATAATATGGATTTCAATGAGACGCACTAAATCACTGCTAAAATAGTCTAAGTTCTTTATTTATTGTTACAAACTAAAGATAGTATCGTAATGGTGTCTGTAAATAAATGATAATAAATTTTCACTCCTGTCGGGCAGTTATTCCGTGTCGCCTGTCACTCCTGTCGTTCCCTTTATATAAATAAACAAATAATAATAGTAATAATAGTTTTTGAGCAATTTGCCGTTTATAGAAACAGGTTTTCTACTTCAAATGTATTATATACAATGGTCGTTCTTACATAGAATGTAGGATAATCACATTTTACTGAAGGCTACGACATACGTAGAGCGCGCAAAGTGCGAATATAATAAAATTATTTAAAACATAGAGCAGAAGTTGTTGTTCAATATTAACTCTAATTAGGGTATTTAAGGAATTTCGTATTTTATATGTATTCTGTATTTACAGCGTTACTATTATTAAGGGGAAGCTGAAATCGCGAAAAAAATATCAGCTTTCACATGAATTTTAAAGCCGCGTTACGCGAACACAACGGTTGTTAACTTTTCAACAGAAAACAAGCGTCTTATTTCAGTTCAAGGTGGGTTCTCTGGCAGCTGTAAACAAAAAGAGAGAAAATTTAAGTAAGTTAACATAATGAACTAGTTTTCTTTGTCCCAGAAGTTACGATCCAAAATGAGGTGACAGTCAACCCTTAAAAGAAGTTTTTGTGTAGCTGCTTGCCCATAGATGATTGTTTAGTTCTGACCATATTCTAGGCAGTGTCTAGTCAAGCATCGGAGGTCGCCTGGACGCCTGATTTAAGAGTTATGTGATCTTAAGGTAAACCGCTACGAACTGGTTTGATGAGCTCGTTTATATCTCTAGTTTGTGCGTTTAGTCGACGCAATTATTGACATATATGCTTATCTAGAGCTTATTAAAAAAACATTCTATAATAAATCTGACCGTAGTCGTGTGTGGACGCGGGTTACATGTTCGATATTGTGTGGAAAAAGTATCGCATATATTAACGCCGTCGTCTCTGACGGCTATAAATCTAAGGTTCCAATAAAATGTATGCCAATAAAATAAAAAAAAACTCTATTTAGCGGTGGTAGCCTAGTGAGTAGAACATTGGACTCGGAAGCGAGAGACCCAAGTTCGATTCCCAGTGCGGCCATGTACCTATGACTTTGTTTTTTAAGTTATGTACATTTGTGAAGTTATTGTAGCAATACCACTCGCTAACGATGAAGGAAAACATCGTGAGGAAACCTAAGTGTCTGAGCTATTCACATACCTCAGCGCTTCAATCGCCAGTGGGCACGCGTGGTGATTAAGCCTACACTCTTTCCCTGAGAGAAGGCCTGTACCCTACAGTGGGACGTATATAGGCTGCTTATGTATGCTTATCTGAATCCAGTTAACTTTGATTTTTTACATTTTTTGTGTGTAGTTTCAATGGATTGTGTTGACACGCTGAGCGGGTTTTCGACTGTTTTGGGCATTCTGAATTTGACAAAAAGCGGCTTATTCCTTAGCGGACAAAAAGTTGTTACTTTAAACTAGTTAGTAGCATCAACGCCTACCTCTAGACTGGTGGTAGCCGAAGATATTTTTTAGGCTAGATAACCACTGACTGATGGTCTTCCAATAAAAAAATAGCAAAATCTAGTGCACTTGAAATTATTACGAACCGTAAAATGTCAAACGTGAAATTGCTCCAAACAAGTAAACATAAATAACCCATATTCCTAATTTCTGAGGAAAACAAACGAAATGTCAGACCGAAACACGCATCACGCAACCTTTCAGACAAATCTAATAAAGACATTCCTTTGGACTACCGAATGGGGCTCGGCTCTCGAGGCGTTTTTCTACAAAATAATGGTTTATCTGCAGCCATTTTGTCCTTGTGGTGGCTTATCGCCCCATCTGGGAAGAAATCGTTACTATAAAAAAGTTCTTCTTTCTATTTTTTTTTTCGAGTGTACTTACCAAACCAGTATTGAGACACTGACTTCGACAGAATAATTATGTTTCTCTTAGCATCTCGCGCGACTCTTGCTCAACACCAGAAAAAAAACCTCCATGCGTATACATGTGTTTTACGGTTCAGTAGCTCAATTCCAGATTCACTGGCTTGATTTTTCGACGGAAGAGACGAGCAACCACCGATGTGAGCTCCGTCTCTACTCACCATGATTGAGCTCTGCTAATCAGAGCGAAACCTGGTCGGACTCTTTTGAACTAAAAGCAAGTAAGTGAATCCGGAATTAAGTTACTAATGTGCAGTGCTTACGAAAGTTTTATAGGACCCAATACCCGCCTACCTGCATGTAGCGACTAGTGAATGTTGTTGTAGCGAAAGAAGCTTGTCAGGATTGTGGCCTGGTCTCTGCTTGTCTCTCCGGAATACAGGCATGAGTTTATGTATGCGTAGGTAGAAGGATAAAAAACATTTATTTAACAGCACACATTAAAAACACAACATAAACTTAAATCTACAGCTGCACAAATATTGCACGGATACAAAAACCGGCCAAGTGTTTTACAGAACTAACAACCACATCAATGTAATTTTCAATGGAATTTGTATGAAATTTTCCTTTTATAAGTTGGTCGCTTATTACTCGATAATTTGTAAAGCCTGCCTGATTACCTGATCTTTTTTCACTTTTCAATCAACCGTTTTGCCGGGAGAGGAGGGACGACTATTTAAACAAAAAATTGCACTTTAATCTCCTCAGTCCTGACCTTGAAAATGACTGTATATATATGCCAAATTTTAGCTCTCTAGTAGGTACTAATCGTCTCTGAGCGAATGCGCGGACAGACAGACGGACAGACGGACGGACATGGTGAATCTATAAGGGTTCCTTATTGACTACGGAACTCTAAAAAGAAATAGGAAATAAAAACAGTCCTAGGTCATCACACTAATATAGGACATTTAACCCCATATTATTATCATCGATTATAATTTGATAGAGTATTAAATAAATTTTGGTTCCAACTCAAAAAATATCTGATTGAAATTGAATAAACTATGTACTGGCCGTGTGGCGCCGGATTAAGAATAGCGTCACTCCATTTCCTTCCGTGGATGTCGTAGAAGACGACTAAGGAAATCAATTACCAGGAGACGGGCAGCAGCGACTTCCTGAGATTCCAACCGCATACTGCGATCGCCAACCCGCCTACCAAGCCTGGCAATTATGGCAAAATCCCTCATGGTTATGAAAGCCACGAAGGAGGCCTATGTCCTGCAGTGGGCGTCAAATGGCTGATGATGGAAACTGTGTACTAACTAGACTTATTGGAGTGGTAATAATGACAGTCATGGAAATAGAAAGAGTTCACAGTCGCACAACCTCAAGATTTTGAGATACAAAGTTTTGCTGAGCTGGAGAACCATTATTATGCTATTCAGAGCTATAACTATTTGATCCCATTCGGTGCGTGGCTTGAAAGCTTTACTCACATTTGGGACCCGTCATCTTTTTAACTTCGTATGCAGCGTGAAGGATGGATGGAATTGGGACAGAAGAAATCAAGGGATTCATATTTCTAGCCAGATCAATTATGTAGGTGTAGGTAATGATGTACGACCAAAATCTTCGTACAAATCGTCTCCAATCTGCTAGATTTTTTTCGAGTGCAGTTGACCGTTAAAATTTGTACATAAGCTCTACGCCTTCAACTTCTATTTATCTATTCTAGCATATTTGATGATTGTAAAGAAATGAGCGTACTTTTGACAAATTTGGTATGAGGCGGCACTAGACATTAAAATTAGGGACATGTAAATTTTTTGTTGTTACATTTTATATTATACTTTGTTTCGGATAGAGAAATATCGTGTAAGTTTTACAATTTTAGTAGCCAATAATTTCTTTAGCTTAGTAAGTATAGAATGATAGAAATACCTATAAACTTAATTCCGGATTCACTTACTTGATTTTTGTCGGAAGAGTCCGACCAGGTTTCGCTCTGATTCACAGAGCTTTATCATTGTGAGTAGAAACGAAGGTCGCTGATAGAAATATAATAATTATAAATGATTTTACTAAATAAGAAGTATATTTTTGACATATTATGTGGTATATGGCTTACTACTACGTAAGTACCGCATCAGACCATATCTGTCAAGAATATACTCAGTATTTTATGGCTATAAAAATGTCAGAAAGTGCGAAGGAGAGGAATGTCAGAAGACTCAGAAGTAAAAGTAAACTTAAATTTATTTTGCATCTCCAACATAAAAATTACAATACGTTACATAAACTTACGCCTGTATCCCGGAGAAGTAGGCAGAGACCAGGATTTGCTACTTGCTACGATCCTGACAGACCTCTTTCACTGGTTTCAGATACTTCTTATTTTGCCATTTGCTAATACATCCCCTATTTATTTTTCTATGAAAAAGAAAAAAATAAGGATCTAGAAAAATCTTACAAGAAAGCCAGTAAATTCATGCTGAAAGATGTTCCAAAGTTTCATATAAACAAACATGCTATATAACATCCCTGTATTCGCTAAAAAGGGACAAAGCAGAGGAGCCCAATCCGACGGCCTTTCCCATTTGAATTTTAACAAAACGTATCCCAGCTTCAAGGGTAATGTATTCAAGAACTTTCAGGAGAGTAATTTGCCGTTTTTAGGGTTCCGTACCTCAAAAGAAAAAACGGAACCCTTATAGGATCACTTTGTTGTCCGTCCGTCCGTCTGTCCGTCCGTCTGTCCATCCGTCCATCCGTCCGTCCGTCTGTCTGTCAAGACCCTTTATCTCGGGAAGGTATCGAGTTGGAATTGAAA
Organism: Yponomeuta evonymella; assembly: GCA_963969515.1. NCBI lineage: Eukaryota > Metazoa > Arthropoda > Insecta > Lepidoptera > Yponomeutidae > Yponomeuta > Yponomeuta evonymella. Next base: position 8,540,130 of record OZ018354.1, read on the forward strand.
CCATGTAAGTTACGGCCATTTATGCCGCAAAAAATATATATTTCGAGACTTGCGAGACTCGATTCCTGATACATATAATAAATCTTTAAATGTTGTCTCTGTCTGATATAATAATGTCTATCTCTCTCTGTTTCTTTGTGCGCGCATCCCGCAAAAACCACTGAACGGAATAAAGAAAAACTCACCAGAATTATAGCTTAGGTTTCCTTGTAACATATAAGCGTCTTCCTGAGATTCCAACCACATACTGCGATCGCCAACCCGCCTGTCAAGCGTGGCGATTATGGTAAAACCCCTTATGGTTATGAAAACTACGAAGCAGGCCTATGTCCTGTAGTGGCATCAAATGGCTGATGATGATGATAATGATGATATTTACAGGTGATAAGAGAACTGAATGAACTATTAAATTTATTATCTATAAATGTAATAAATCTGTAATTTTGTCTCGGTCTGACATATATATCTGTCTCACTTTCTTTGTGCGTGCATCACGCAAAAACCTTTGAAGAGAATTGAATAAAACTTACCATGATTATTGCTTAGATTCCCGTGTAACACATTAGGCCACACACGCTGTCCACAGGGGGCGAGAATATCACTATAAATATTGACATAAACTGGTTCATTAATAATAATAACTTCCACACAATACAATCACTTGTCCTGGTGCCAAACTAGGATACCCTGTACTATGGTAACCAGGCAAGGACGTCACAAACATGAAAATACACCCATTTGTGTTTAGCACTATAGAAAAAAATAATACACGGTGACTTCTGAGCTTTCAGACCCGAGTTTTATAACACTGCAAGCAATTTGAAGTTTATTATGACAGTTCGAGGTACATTTTTTTTAATTTTTTTATTGCACTAACCCGTGCTGAGGACAATTTTAAAAACCTATTTAGAGGCTAAAAAGACTTGAACCCGCGACCTCTGGCTAACCGTGCAAGCGCTCTCCCAACGGAGCTAATGGGCAAGTGTAGGAATCGGCAAAATTTCGGGCCTCTTTACAAACCTCTCTGTATTACGTACAGGCAGCGACATCTGCCCGAAGCAATTTAAGCCTCTCAATAGGCTTTTATATTTGTTTTGTTAATCTGGGTACTAATAGATTTTGCAATGTACATCGATTGTCATCTTAAACATACATTTTTGTTCTACGAAACCGACTCAATCGGTGGCTATGGGAACCTGATAACATACAACCGCGGGCACTGCGAAATTATATAGTTTCTTTTTACGTATTTCTGTTAATTATTTTACTTATAAAGCTTTAAAAAAAAATGGCTAATTCTACATCGATCATAATCTGCGAGCAGATGGGCGCCCTATGTTGCGTTTGTCAATATTTAGCAGATTTAAATTATAAATCACTGTTTTACTGTTTTAATGAGCTTGAGCGAGTGACAAGCGGCGTGGTGAGGTAGAATAACATAATAGGCAATTTAATACATTCGCGAAAAGATTTCAAGGGATAAAATTAGGAACACCGATAGACCATGACCTTGATTAAGGATCAGGGAACTTAAAATTAGATTAAATTGGAAAATTATTTATTGCGCAATAAGCTTATTTGTAAAATTGCGAGCTTATTACTAATTAGTATTTTCTTCCAGATAACCTTGGGTTATGTGGATAGTGGAAGGTGTAGTGCTAGGAAAGAGTTTTTGCGAAAAATTACATAGACCAAAATAATATAATTAAATTCATAGTTATAGTATAATTCTCAATATACCAAATACATCAACATATACACCTAGAATACAACAATATCTAATACATAAAAATCACAGTGTCTGATTTCGAACTGATCCGAAACGGATTCACAGATTTTTACGAAACTTCTGTGTATATTTGGTAGGTCTTAATAGTTCGTAGGCTAATTAATATGGTAAAACAACGTTTGCCAGGTCAGCTAGTTTATAATATGTAAGTACCTATCTACAAATTTGTCCGGAACCCTCGGTGGGCGAGTCCGACTCGCACTAGTCCGGTTTTTTCGTGCAAGCGAAGTGTCCGGGGTAAAACATCGAAAGTGCGAGACTTAAAATGTCTCATCTGATGAGTATTTTTAGATTAATCAAATTTATTAAATAAAAAAGATCGTTTTTGTCGTTGAAAACAGCGTTTCGCTTCAATATCCGCAGAAGTAAGTAAGGCGCGTTCAACAATTTCCATAATGCGACGAGACAGTATTAACAGCTGAACATCAGTGCAATTTTGCAATTTGCTGACATCATTGGATTGTGAACTTTACACCGAGCGCATTAAGAGCTGCAGAATAACTTTATCTATCCGTGTCGCAACACCCGTACTACAGTTGATATAATAAAGTTACAGTGCAGTGAGCACCAGCATTAACGACTTTTTGTCGTCTGATCGTAGCGAACCGAATAATTGGATTGTTCTGGACAAGCACTTGATGGGCAATAAAATAACATTGTACGAAGGGAATGTGCTATTTCGATACGATCCTGACTCATTCAGCTCAGTCCTGGATTTAGGGGTTCACATTCGAATCGAATTGGGTTACAATTCGATTTACAACTGTGGGGGGTGCATTGTCCTCTTTTTTTTCGTATTGCATGAGCAGCCTATATACGTCCCACTGTAGGGCACAGGCATTCTCTCAGGGAGAGAGTATGGGCTTAATTACTACGCATGCCCACCGCGGCATTTCAAGTGCTGAGGTATGTGAATAGCTCAGACACTCAGGTTTCCTTACGATGTTTTCCTTCATGGTTAGCGAGTGGTGTTGGGTATAGGACCCGCTCTGCTACCAGAGACCAAGGAGACAGGGCCGCCTGCCTCCTGGTCCCAAATTAAACACTAATAAACACGGAACACAAGTAAAACACTTACAGAATATACAGTCCTTTGAAGACGTTCCTCGTCGACTAGGCAGCCGGCGCCTCCCGGGATGCCTGCACCGGATCGCTAGTGGGAGCCCTAGTCTTCCCCAGACTACCCCAAGAGCGCTCTTCCCCAGAAAACTGCGTCTCAGTGCAGGTTCTCGACACCACGACCTCGCAAATCAACACCACAAATCGTCAGGAATGACTCGGGAACCTTCCCTCCTTCTTTATAACTCACTCCACGCGAAGATATAAAGCCGGCAATCCAATTGCCTCACAATTTTTAACCAAAATCACGTTGCCCGCGGGCCACCACGACAGCAAACGTATTTTTACAATGTACAATTTGCTCAACCACGAGCCAACCAAGCAAGAAAATTTTCAAGTGCAATAACCTCAAAAGTAAGTGTCATCTGTCACAGACAATGTTGCTACTTTATTCCGAACATCCCCCCGCTCCGGGCTGAGAGGCTCAGGCCGCTAGCCTAATCAACCGGGAGACGAGAGAGCATTGCTACGGCTCGTCGCAGAATCGAACCATCGACCAACACATCCGCGACGCGTGGAGTTCCGTCCTCCCCAAATAGCAACTTTAAAATGCGCCCCCGGCGCCAAAACAAGGATGGCCAATTGGCCTCCTTCAAAAGTACCAAATCCCCTTCCCTAGGAGGCTCGGTCCTGTCTGTCCACTTCACCCTTTGCTGCAACAGATGCAGGTATTCAACCGACCAACGATTCCAAAAGTCCTGGCCCATTTGTTGCAACATTTGAAAACGTGACAACCGTGACGTACGTTCATCCCTCCATGGGTATTCTGGCAGCGCAGTAAGTGGCTGCCCAATCAAAAAATGGCCAGGAGTCAGGACCTCTAGATCGTTTGGATCAGGGGACAGGGGACAGAGAGGACGAGAATTGAGGACCGCCTCTACTTTACAAAACACAGTAACAAGCTCCTCAAACGTCAGGACAGTCTCTCCGATCACGCGGCGGAGGTGAGTCTTAGCTGACTTGACGGCAGCTTCAAAGATACCTCCCCAGTGAGGGCAATTTGGGGGACTAAACCGCCAAGTTACCCCTTTCCGGGCGAGGATTTGACTTAAACTATCACCATTATTTTCTAAAAATACATTAACATCCTTTAGATAGTTTATGGTACCCTTGTAATTTGAGCCATTGTCGGAGCGAATAAGTGAGGGCAGGCCTCTGCGCGACACAAAACGATCCAAAGCGGCGACGAAGGCCTCAGTAGACAATGCTGAAACTACTTCCAAGTGGACAGCCTTGGTGGCCAAGCATACAAACACGCATAGGTAAGCCTTCACAACCCGAGCGTTGCGAAGGGTGGTCGTTTTTACTGAAAACGGCCCCGCAAAGTCCGTTGCGACTCCCTCAAATGGCCGAGACTGATTAACTCGGTCCGGCGGCAGATCTCCCATCTGCGGCTGCATGAGTGAAGCCTTCACTCTGTAACAAGGTACACACTGAAAGAGGACGCTTCGAATGACTCTTCGAGCAGACAATATCCAAAACTCCCTTTGTAGGATAGCTAATAATGCCCCACATCCGGCATGGGCATTACGAATGTGTCGATCCGACACCAAGAGCTTTACCAAAGGTCCATCCTTTGGTAACAACAAGGGGTGGCGGCTTCCGTAAGGCAGGTCAGCTTTCCGAAGCCGACCCCCAACACGCAAAAGTCCCTCCGAATCCGTAAAAGGATTTAACCTGGCGACCGCTCCCTTGAGCTTGGTGCGACCCTCGCGCAGGATCCGAAGTTCAGCCTCGAAGCGGTCCACCTGCACGATGCGAATCCAGTGCAGCAGCGCGTTCCGACGTTCCTCTGCACTCACAACTGGGGACAAATGTTTATCACTCGGATTTCGACAGTTGCGAACAAATCTTTTAATCCAGCTGGTAACCGCCAGCAGTTTATCCAGACTGCTATACCGCCCAGGCAGCCAGTCGGGATCCAAGGCCGTCTCCACAGCCAGGGCGTGCACCCGCACGCCAGGCAAAACTTGAATCGACCTGTCCACCTGCTGGACAGGCCACGAAGTCTCTGGTTCCTCCAACCAGGCTGGTCCCCACCAAAGTGGATGAGACACCAATTCCGGAGCTGTGCAGCCCCGGGAAGCACAGTCAGCTGGGTTCCAATCACCTGGGACGTGTCTCCAGATGATGGTGATGCCAATGTTCTGTATCTGGGAAACCCGGTTTCCCACGAAGATTTCCAAAGTATGTGGCGCCGCGCGCAACCATGCCAGCGCGACTTGACTGTCTGACCATGCAAAGACATCCCGGATGTCAATGGTGGCAGCCAGCTCACGAGAGACGTGGCTTAACAATCTGGACAACAGATGAGCTCCGCTCAACTCTAGCTTAGGTATGGTCAGACGAGTTCTAATAGGAGCCACCTTGCTCTTTGCCAAGAGTAAAACGACGTTGACCCGACCCTCGGAATCAACCGTACGTAGATACACTACCGCAGCCTACCCCCGCTCGGATGCATCACAAAACCCATGCAGACTTGCCTGATACTTGCCCGGCGGCAAAATCCGACGAGGCAGGGCAACCCGGTTGACCTCCTTCATCGAAGATATCAGCGCAAGCCAGGTGTCCAGTGGAGGCCCGATGAGCGGCTCGTCCCACGAGACGCCCATAATCCAGAGCTGCTGCAGCAGACACTTGGCCAGGAAGATCACTGGGCTAATCCACCCGTTCGGATCAAACATACGAGCTATGGTGGACAGCACTGTCCGTTTACTCCAGACCCTCTGGTGCTCCAGGTCCACCTGGAACGTGAAAATATCGTTAACGGGTTGGTATTGCATTCCTAACACCGCTATCATGTTGGGATCTTCCACGTCCTCAAACAAATTAGGGTTCTGTTGGTGATCCTCCGGGATACCCTCCAACAGACCCGGCTCGTTAGACAACCATTTCCGCAGCTCGTAGCCTCCGGCTGCTAGAATGGCAATCAATTCATCCCGCAGTATGAGAGCCTCCTCGATACTTTGGGCCCCGGTGCACACATCGTCAACATAAAGGTCGCGTGCCAACACGGCGGCTGCGCGGGGAAAGCGGGCCCGTTCCCGCTCTGCCAACTCTAACAAGCAGCGAATGGCAATATAAGGGCTGGACTTCAACCCATATGTGTTGGTGTTGAGCTCGTAGACAGTCACCGGGTCCTCCGGGTGTTCACGCCAGAGAATCAGCTGGAAACGCCTGTCATCTGGGTGGATAACCGTCTGCCGAAACATCATCCGGATGTCCGCTCCAAACACCACCTGATGTCTTCTAAAGTTCAGTATAATGTCCACGACATCCCTGTGCAACTTGGGACCGGAATGCAAGCACTGATTTAATGACACCCCTGTCGACGTGGGGGCTGAGCCGTCAAATACGGTCCTCAGCTTACCTGACGACGCCTTAACCACCGCATGGTGAGGCAAGAAATAATGCTCAGTTGAGCTCCAATCAACTCGAGCCGGAGACATGTGGCCCAATGCCTCATACTCGCGCATAAACTCAATGTACTTATCGCGAAGGACGGGGTCATGCCGCATGCGCCGTTCCATGGCCAGCAGTCGTTTCTCCGCCAGTGCCCTGGACTGCCCTAGAACAGGAGAAGAAGCAATGAACGGTAACCTAGTTACGAATTGGCCGGACGTCAGCCGCGACGTATTGGCTTGATAAAAGGCCTCACACTCCTCATGGTCAGGATCCACCCTTGGAACCATGGGAGGCTCCTCAACTTCCCAAAATCTTTGCATCGCCTTGGCAAGAGATGCAGACGCAATGACCTTCGACTCGTCCGGAGTCGAGTCCTCAAAGACTGGCCCCATTACAGAAAATCCAAAAATTGTCAACACTGCCACCAGTGAAGAGGGCCCCAGAACCTTCTGGGTGCCTAGTAGGACCCATCCTAATACATCCGAGCCCAGGAGTAGATCCACTGGAGCGGGATGGTAGAAAAGTGGATCGGCCAGATCCAGATCCGACGTACACAACTTTATACCTGAGGGGAGATCTGTAGATGGCTGCCATCCTACAATGGTATCCATTACCATGGCCATAGCCGAAATCCTCAGCGTAGAAGAGTGTACCGACGAAAAGGTGAAGTACGTCTGCCCAGCCAAACGCGGAACCTTCACACCGCCAATTCCCAAGAGGGGCACCGAGGGGGCACCCAGCCCTAAACCTAATTGCTCGGCCACTCGTGTTGATAATAGACATCCCTGGGCCCCCGAATCTAGCAGGGCCCTAACCCTAACCGAATCTCCCTGGGGGCCCCATACGCGGACCACCGCGGTGGGCAGCAGAACCGTCCTCGGTTCTGCGCTTGCAGAGGGGCAGGCTAGCTACAGACTCCCCCTCCTGTAGGGGGGCCCCTGCTCGTACTGTGGCTGGCGAGTGCACATCGCCATCCTAGGCAGGGTATACCCTGCAGCCCTACCGTACCTGTAATACGGCGGGTGGGTACTCGTGGCACGGCGGAGAGTACCGCTGCGGCACCCCTGGGCCGCGCTGCTCCACGCCAGCGCGCGCAGGAACCGGTGCGCAGAAAGGAGGCCCTCTCCCCGTATCAACCATCGGGCCCCCGCCCGTAGGGGCCCAACTCACACTCGGGCCGGCTGCATGGTAACCCGCAGGTGCGGGGCCCCCCATGGGTCCACGCGCAGGTACCTGGCTCAGCTCCCGGTGTGGGGGTGCGCCTCGTGGAGGACTCCTCCTCCCATCGGACGGGGGGCCTCGCCCTGAGGGGCCCCCGCCCGTAGGGCGCCGCTGTTGTGCCGTCGGAGAGTCCGCTCCCGACCTGTTGGCACACAACATTAAGTGGTGCGGCCCGCCGCATGCACGACAACGCTGGGGCCTGGGGCAGTTCCGTTCAAAGTGGTCCCCCAGGCAGCCAAAGCACAGGCTATTGCGCTTCACCATGCGCCGCCTATCAGCAACTGGCAACCCTTGCCAGTCGTGGCACTTCAGCAGAGTATGGCCCGCGTGCCCACACTGCAAACAAGCCGAGTCCTTCCCGGCCGCCGCCAGTGCCGCCAAGCGCGCCGTAGTGCGTCTTCGCAGCGGCTGCGCTGGCTGAGACGCCCTGCGCCCCTGTGAGGCGCCACATCCACACGTCGGCGCCGCTGACTGCCTCAAGTCCGGTTGTGAGGTCTCCACGACCCTGGCCTCATATTCGAGGAACTGAATGAGGTCCACGAATTTAGGCAACGCGTTGACATCGCGCTCCGCAGACTCCCGTTCGAACCTAGAACGCATGTCTGTCGGCAACCTACTTAAAGTAATGTGCACGAGGAGAAAGGACCACTCGTCCACGGGCAGTCCCAACGTCCTCAGTGCATTACAGGCCACTGTAATTGGGGTCAACAACTGCAGCCTCAATTGTGACCGGTTGGTCAGCTTGGGCAAAGCCAATAGCTGACTGACATGCGCATCAGCCAATAGGCGCACGTTCTGGTATCGCGTGTTCAGTAACTCCCACGCAATGCTGTAGTGGTCGTCCTCGACCTTGAGATGTTGGACGAGCGACCTCGCTTCGCCCTCCAGAGTGGACAACAAATATGCCATTTTTTGTCCACGAGACAAGTCTCCTCTAGAGTCCACTAGAGATGTAAACATATTTTTAAATGGAACCCATTCTTCCACAGCGCCTCCAAAATGTGACAGCTGTAGGGTGGGCAGCCTACCTGTGATGCTTACTAAATCCTCCCTGGGTGTATGAGTAGGTACAACATGACCCTCACGTTGTCTCCTGATGTCCGATGCCCTTTGGACTATGGAGTCACCAATCTCCATGATCTGGGTGAAGTCCTGCTCATAACCTGCCCAGACCTCGTGGGTGGGTGCTGGAGTACTGCCTGACAACGACTTCATGGCCCCTTCCGCCTCAATGAGACGTTGAGACACCTGTTCTGCACGTTCCAATATGGCATCGTCACGATCCCTACGTGACAATAGCCCCTGGGCATTGGTAAACCAACGCAATTCATTGGCCAATGACGCCCTCGCCATCGCGTTAGAGTAATTAGGGGCCATCCATAAAGTACGTCACACGAATTTCATGATTTTTAGACCCCCACCCCCTCCATGTCACAGGTGGTCACATTTGTGAGACCCCCCCTCCCTAGTGTGACGTCACAAATTTGCAATTTTACATCTAAAAATTTTAAATTAAAACAGCAGTTCCACAATTAGTTTTATTTCCATTTAAGCTACTTTTTTTTCATGAAATCAACATCAAATATTTGAAAAAATAACAAATCCATAAACTATTAATTAAAGAAAAAGAAAGGAACTTAGTCGTCTTCAGTCCATGGACTTTGAATCCATTCCTTTAAATTATTTATAATTGGCATAGAAGTCAGTTCGTTCTCATTGGGTTTGTTAACGTCAGGAACATTTGTGGTGTCTACATCTTTTTCATCTAACCATATGGCATCATTTATATCATCCAAACAAAGAATTTCTCTGGCACGTCTAGCTGCTATTCGTTGAGGACGAATCTTTGCAATAGGTAAAACTTGCTGCTTCTTATGTAGTTGTTTGTGTTGGTTATTGGCTTTATATGATGCAAAATAAAGACCACAGATGCCACAAGTTCGCTTACATAAGTATCCCTCGACACTGGGGCAGTAACTATCATACGGTACTTGCTTTAAATGTGATGACGCGCGCAGTTCCAAAGACAATTGAAGTAATAGTGGAGCGAATTTACCTTCGGTGTCATCTTTTTCTGTTGTTAGTCGCCGAAGACTAGATCGTTGCACGCCACAACACGAGAAAACTTCACATTTTACTATTTGTAGTAAATATTGTGATTCCCACACATGATTTGCGTACCAAGTTGCATCACTTTTCAATACCTTAGCCTATTCAACATCCAGAGTAGTATCTGTGGGCACAATATATTTGGCAACCACAGGATATCCATCAACGACCAATTGGCTCCAAATATTACTGAGCACTGTGCCTGCACTCTCGAAGTCGGGGCAGAAGTCTTAAGTATAACCCTGATCGACTGATATTATATCCTTGTTTACAAAGTTCGGCTTGTAAGTCGTCCAATGTTTTGCAGCACCTTATAATTTCAGTGCGACGTCGATCATCAGCTGCGCCACCAAAAATTGCAAGATCTTTTATGACTTCAAGTAAACCGGATTGGTTTTCTTCTACTCTAGGCCGACCAAGAGTATCTCGAAGTTTTAGAGCTGCGGCTAAACCGGTATTTTTTTCGCAAAGTTCTATAATTTTTTGTTTTTTAGAATTACGACTTTTTTTCTGTCTTTCCGCTGCGCTAATCTTTCGCTTCAATATATTTTTTTCCTGCTGAATATCTTTCTTCAAAGTTGCTATTCTTTTTATTGCTTCATTTGAAGCTATACCAGCATCGTGTGCTAACAACAAGCTATTGAGCTCAGATTCTAGAACTACAATTTTATTCTTAGAAGCACTCTGACTAGGCGCTGGTTTAGGTATTGATTGAAACTGACTTTTACTTGACTGTATAAAAACCAAATCTTTAGTGTCTTCTGATAGTGGTTTCTGGACTTCTTTAGTATTTCCCTGCAATTAAAAATACAAGTTTTGAATATGGACATTTCACACAATGCGGTTCATGAAAAAACACTGATACTATGGTCCGTTTGATACGTAAACTAAGCGGCCCACACGATAGAAGAAGAAGACTATGGTAACTTTTACTTTCGCTTTTATTATATATTTTTTTATTAAATAAATTATATAAAATATAAATAAAGAATCGCTCGTAGCCCCGGCTGCCGAATCGCTAGTAGCCCCGGCTGCCTGAGTGATCTTAAACGATCACGAAACACAGGGCGCGTTCAGTGCATGGATGGCTCTCCGTCTATGCCTAACGCTAGTCGCATTTTTCCGAGCGGTTCCGTGGTTCGCAAGGCACGTTAAGCTGTTGTTGCCGGCTGCCGTCGATAGATGGCAGTCGTTAAGCCAAGTCAGAGGCCTTAGAGCGGCTTGACAACTTCTGACAGTAGACGAGCCACTAGTCTACAAGCCTCCAGCAATCCGGACTTGGCCCCCGTGGGGGAGTATGGCCTATACCTTCCTCAGGGAAGAGACCCGTGCCCCTCGGTGGGGACATAATGGGATGATGATGATAAATTTATAATATAATGCAATTCCAATTAATATCATGATTAAATCGTGTCGTTTTGAGGTGAAAATTCGAACTTACTTTTCCCTCCTCCTCCGGCTCTAGTTGTATTCGTGATGTTGACGACAAAGGAATTTTCGAAAAAAAAATTCAATAATGTCGCTTTTTTTTCGTCATTTGTATTTGCAGCTCTTTGATTTTAGATTCCACTTCACCTTCAATGTTTTCACTACTTTTTAAAATTTTCCATAAGGAATTAACTTCTTCTTGTATATGCTGTTTTTTTTTATCAGCGTAAGTTGCACTGTAAGTTTCATACAGTTTACAGTAAAGATTACCTATATGTATTTTTTCGTTCATTTTGAACTTGATTAATTGAAATAAGTTGTAAAAAAGTAACTGTATCGACAAAATAGCAGAACTGAAAAAACGACGTCGTTCACTGGGAACATTTCAAACAACAAACAAAACATTTCAAACCGTATGTTCATATAGATAGAGTAGAAATTATTTTTTGGTTTTAATTAATATTTCAAATTTCTTGATTCAATTTATTAAATTTGAAATGTGATGTCACAAAACTTAGGACCCCCCCCACCCCTTGTCACACCATGTCACACTTCGTCGACCCCCTCCCCCCGCCTTTACGTGTGACGTACTTTATGGATGACCCCTTAATATTGACAACAAATATTAATTTATTGATAGCTCCCCGCTAACAAAATACCAAAACTCAACAATGGCCCAATGTAGATGAAATTATATTAAATAGTACAGTATATATATATATATATATATATATATATATATATATATATATATATAGCAACGGGTACCCTACCACAGATTACTAACATACATCTTTCCAAGATACAAAAGACTAACAATTTTATTAAAGATAAAAGATTAACAAGAGCCGTCTTGTACAAGAACAATATAATTATGAACAAATATCTGTCCTAGATATTACAACAAGACAAGTGTTTTAACAAGAGCCGTCTTGTACAAACCGAACAAATTATAAAGTAATATCTGTCCTAGATATAATAGCAAAAACAATACATATCAACTTTTACAAAACCATTTGTCACCGATAGTACTTGCATACAACGTGAGTGTTTCCCACAGGGTTAAGGGATTAACCACGCTCTGCTACCAGAAATGTTGGGTATAGGACCCGCTCTGCTACCAGAGACCAAGGAGACAGGGCCGCCTGCCTCCTGGTCCCAAATTAAACACTAATAAACACGGAACACAAGTAAAACACTTACAGAATATACAGTCCTTTGAAGACGTTCCTCGTCGACTAGGCAGCCGGCGCCTCCCGGGATGCCTGCACCGGATCGCTAGTGGGAGCCCTAGTCTTCCCCAGACTACCCCAAGAGCGCTCTTCCCCAGAAAACTGCGTCTCAGTGCAGGTTCTCGACACCACGACCTCGCAAATCAACACCACAAATCGTCAGGAATGACTCGGGAACCTTCCCTCCTTCTTTATAACTCACTCCACGCGAAGATATAAAGCCGGCAATCCAATTGCCTCACAATTTTTAACCAAAATCACGTTGCCCGCGGGCCACCACGACAGCAAACGTATTTTTACAATGTACAATTTGCTCAACCACGAGCCAACCAAGCAAGAAAATTTTCAAGTGCAATAACCTCAAAAGTAAGTGTCATCTGTCACAGACAATGTTGTTACTTTATTCCGAACAAGTGGTATTGCTACTATAACTTCACAAATGTACATAACTTTTATTTCAAACTAAGAGTCTACTAGTGGTTGTAGCCTAGTGGGTAGAAATTGGACTCGGAAGCGAGAGACCCAGGTTCGATCCCCAGTGCGGCATGTACCTATGACTTGGTCATACGTAAAGGTTGCTAATGAAGCAATAAGCTCGCCTTTGTAGAGATAAGCTTATTGTGCAATAAAGATTTGTTTAATCTAATCTAATATTAAATGCGTTGACCCTTTATCATCGTCATGGTCTATCTCCGTTCTAAATTTCGTCCCTTGAAACCTTTTCGAGGTTGTATTAAATTTACTGTTATATATTCTACCTCAACACGCCGTTTCCGGTCAGCGCAGCTTGACGCTCGCTCAAACTCATTCCAGGTGGAGTAGAGTACTCAATGTAGAACGGTGATCTGTAATCACAGTGAAAATAAAAATTAAAATGTTTGTTTTCGACCTCCTCGAAAACGGCTTCACCGTTTTATTAGAATTTTTTTTCTGTGTATTTAGTAGATCTGAGAATAGGTTGTAGGCTAAATAATATGACAATACAACGTTTGCCGGGTCAGCTAGTACGTACCTACATAAATGCTTTCTATTTATATTTATTTCGAATCTGAAATAGGAACCCAAAATCTTTTTACTTCACATCTTCATTGTTATTGCACAGATTTTAGCTCATATTTATAAAGTAAAACACACAAAGGCAAAAAGCTCTCTTAGTCCAGTACCTACCTAGAGGCTACTGAATAACTTATTGGCTTATAAAGAGGAAAATGTATGTTCACCCTATTAATATTCCATGACGGTCTACAAAAAATAATACGCGCATAAAAAGGAACACGTCTCATCGTAAACTACTTTTTTTTCGTACAGGGTCAAAGTGCAAACTTTTTGTTACTCGACATATGAAATTTTCCGAGCGACTTCAGCAAAGACAAAGTTTACGATGCCCCAAAGGGCGCAAAGTAACGTATGAGGAATAAATTACCTCGCGCTATGAAGTAACAAGGCATTTGTTTTGTTGGAAGAGGCGCTAGCAAGCGAGGGAAAAACTAGTTCGGGAAAGAAGATTGAAACTATATCATCATCCTCCTGCCGAAATTGTCTGTGTATTACTTTGTACAAGGTGGGACCCTGTCGGGCAATGTGATTTTGAATGTTGACACTCACTTGTCCGGTTCTTTTAACTATATCCATGAATGTCCATCACCTTCTTTTCTCAATGAATAAACGTGCCTCAAAAATACTGGATTAACATTGTATTAATACCATAAATAATTTATAGCAAATCTCGCAAAATCATAAAAAATACAAGCATAAATTTTTTTTCTTCATTTATAAAATTTAAGAGTTAATACATGTTTCTCAAAAACAAATCATTCGTCAAACTGCGTGGCAGTTTAGATTTGACAGTTGGCAAATATTTTACGGCATTATACAGATGTCAGAAAATGTGAAAATTTCGTTCTTCCATTGAGTTTTTGCAAGCCTTCACTAGAAGCTTGTGACGTCACTTCATGCCTGATTAGTACCTATGGAACGTTTTTGCACCATAACGACTAGAATTACTTTTCGGCAGTGTACAATATTTTGAAAAGTAGGTATTAGTCTAAAAACAACTAAGATATGTATCCTCAGTTTCTCGTAAACTAACAACCTTTTAATCTATTGTTAACAACTGTCAGTTGGCATCTGTCAAACAGTATCAGTATTATTTTTAATACGATTCCTTAAAACACTTCTCAGAAGCAGTTGAAATAGTCTGTGGTAAAGGAAAAACGTGACCACAGATTATTTACACCGCCATTAAGGAGTATTTTTAGAGTATTTTTATTATTTTATAAATAAGACCTTATGTTCATAATCATTAAGCTACATTGGTGGAGAAGATTGTGAAAATATCGAATCTATTCATAAAATAAAACTGTTTAAGACTAATTTGAAAAAAAAAACAAAATCGTTCAACTTAAAGCGAAATACAATAGAAGCGTCGATTTCCTGTAAGTAATCGTACGGACACTAAAAGTTTCATTATCATTGGAGAAGTCGGTCAAGCACGCATAAAAATGAATATAAGTGGCGAGGGTGCCGTTTGGAGCTGCCAACCGATTTTAACCGACTTCAAAAAAGGAGGAGGTTATCAATTCGACGCGCGTCAAACTGCGTCAAATCGAATAATTTGTACGAATAGATATAACGTCCCATTGGTTCCATTTTAACTTGGTGAAGATCTGATGTCGACAATTCTTTCTTTGTTCGAATAGATATAACGTCCCATTGGTCCCATTTTAACATGGTGAATATCTGATGAAGACTTTCAGAGATGGAGAACGGATCTCTTCAATGGGCTGTAATAAGGCCCAATGGGGCTCATCCTTTAGTAATATGCATATGCAGTCCCAGGGTTTGTTGATGTTCTGGTGAATACTTTTGGAGATGCAAATAGAGAACTTCAAAATTTAAAGCAAAGAATTAAGTTAAGTTTGATGTTATAATCACTTTGTTCAAGTAGGTTATTTCATTCAGTTAGTCACTCTCTGATGTCTGGTGGACATTGATACATTCATTTTGAAGATCATCAGCTCGAACGTCGTTCTTGAGAGGTTCTAAGCTTCTATTCTAGATTGAAATGTTCATTCTTTGACTCAAATATTCAGTTTCATTGTTTTTTCTCCCGCAGGAGCATGGGGGACCACTAAAAATTAAAAAATAAAAGTAATTAAATAAGTAATAAAAACCAACTTCAAAACACTACAGCACTGAAAAGTTAGAATTAATAAAAAAAAAGCTTTTAAAATAGAAGTATGTATTAATGGAGGTGTTGTAGAAGTGTAATTTGTAATCGGTGCCCAGTTTCATGACCAGGCACCGAATCCAATAATGGTGAGCCTCGACCCTTTGTCTTAATATGTAAATAAATGCTTTCTATTTCTTCATGTATACATACTTCTTATTGGAAGTTGTTCTTTTAATTTATTTCTTAACTTTTTAGTGCTGTAGTGTTTTGAAGTCGTTTTTTATTTTTTATGTAAATTTTTTGTGATATGAATTGTGACATAGTTTCGCGGCGGAAAAAGGCGTACATGCAGGCAGCGACTAATGAATGCTGATAAGGCAGGTTTATCAGGATTGTGGCCAGTGGAAAGTCTACCTCTGCCTACCCATGGAGGTTAGAAAAGCAAAGTCCTTGTCTTGTTTTAAGGAATTGGTGAATTTTAACTACCTCACTGTTTGAACTGTAAACTGTTGCTTATATAATATTATAATATTCTATCTATCTATCTATATGTAGGTATTTGATTATGTATTTACCTTGTAGGTATTCATGTAAGTATATTAATATTTAAGTATATTATGCATGTTATTTAATATGTATTTTTGCAAAGTCATGACCCCACTTCGTCTTTAATAAGTTAGGAATTTTCTTTATTGTACACCAGAAAAAAATATAACATAAAATATTTACAAACATACAAAACAATGTAAAATACCTACCGGAAACCATAAGGTAAAAATTATTAATTTAATAAAAAGAAAGAGGCATCACAATCAGGGGCCTGTTTCATAGAAGTACAATTCATGATTTACTGTGACAATTCGATGTAAATTGCAAAGTCGATTAACAAAACGACTCTGCTACGCAATGTTTTATGAAACTCGGCCCTGAACATTCACATAAAGTCAATTAGATTTTGACAAAATAACAACGTAATACTACATATGCCGCCAATTTTATACTTACGGCAAACCTTGGATGTGTACCCTTTTAATGCATTTTTCTTCTGGTGTGTGCAATAACGAGTTCTAATCTAATCTAATCTTATTGTAACCAATATGGCAATCCGCTCGTTCGGCAACGTAGGATTACAAGTTTCTGACCTATCCTAACCTTCAGGTTCTATATATCCCTTTTATTTGTTGAAAAATCGTATCCTCATAATAACACGATTTTGCAAAAGTGAACAACCTAAATATCAATAATGTTGATAGCTATTTTTAGAACCTAGGTACATTCTAGAACCCTTGATATCACCCCTTAATAGTACTCAATCAAATATAATATGTAGTGAGTTTCAGTAAATATGGGTTGACGTGAGAGCGTCAATATAGTCTTCATTAGAGTCCGAATTTTATTCTGTATTCTATTTTTATTTTTGAATTCTTCACTTACCTATTTTAGACCTTAAAACAAATGGGTTAACTTAATAAAAAAAAACCTCTCAAACAGACACTTATTAGATTTAGAACTTACCAGATAGACACTGGCTTTGTAGAGACCAGGGCCGTGTTTCATAAAACTGCAAGTCATAGTTCATTACGATGATTTGATATAGGTACATTGCGTAGCCGAGTTTTCCTACTTGTTAATCTGTGGCTTGATCGACTTGGCAATAAACATCGAATTGTCACAGTAAATCATGAATTGTAAATCTATGCGGAGTGGGGTACAGATGATACAGCCCGTTGTATCAGAGTCTTGACTCTGCAGCTGGACGAATCTGATTTATCCGTAAGTATTGGGAAATTTATCCACATGCCGCAAGTTGCTTGATTATATTTTGTTGCTATCTGCAATTTCGAACAGAAATCGGGTGCAACTTTTTACTTACCTAGCCTTTTCTATCTTCAGTAAACTCCAAGTCATTTTAGTGATTGTCAAAGTTTAAAAACTTAATCCACTTAAGGACCCTTTAGGGGAGTCTCTCTCTGCGCATGTCGGTGGTGCCCTAGCGCGAAAATCAAGGACATTCGGCGTTCGGTCTTCATCGGAGCCACCCGCACCCGTCCGCGGCATTTCGATATGGCTCTCGCGTATGTTCGGTACCTTGTAAACATCGACGGGCCTTCCGACAGAAACAAACTTGTTTGAGAGACAAAAAAACTGGCTGGATTCGAAATTCGAACTCCGTGGTTGGATTTAAAAAAGCAAACTTGAAACAGGTGTTTGTGACGTTGGTAATAGTTGTGAAGAGCGAAATATGATTGTGACTGTCTGTTGAACAGAAGTTAAAAGTGAACTTAATAATTAAGCAATGCAATTTGATGGAAAGGAATAGAAGCGTTTTCTTCAAAATGAAGCACTTCACTATTTTGCTGCTTTGCGGTAAGTTTTATAAAAAAAATAAGTCTTATTTTATGTCTTTTATGTCTTATTTTATTTTATGTATTTTATACGTAAAACTTGGGTTTTTCTGTTTCAAGGACGAATAATGTTGCAAGAAGCAAAATACAAAAATTGTGAATATTTGTTTTTATTTTTTTTTAGGTACCTAGCATTTCATTGAGATAATATGAAAAAAAAAATTAATGAAAATTTTAATTAATTAATTACGTGTACTTTATTGCACACAAAACATTTAACAACACATCACGTAAGAAATAACATGTACATATCTTCCATTTTAAAGTTTTGCTTAAGAGAAGATTTTCAGGTTTTGCGTTATATCAATAACACGTTGCATACTTTTTTCCTGACAAACGTAAATACGTTTCAAGCAAATTAAATGCAAATGCTTCAACATTTATTATTTGCTGCATAGACATGCATGTACGTCGGTTTCGGGTACTTTCATCTTGCCCTCCGCTAATACAACCCCCTATTTTGTCAACGTATCCACCATAGCTCGAAATATTTTTCCGTGATCTTGTCAACGTATCCACTTGGAGCGTCTCCTACCCACCATAGTTCAAAATATTTTTTTCTTGATTTTGTCAACGTATCCACCTGGAGCGTCTCCTACCCACCTTAGTTTGAAATATTTTTTTCGTGATTTTATTTTCATGTTCTTTAAAATTATATCCTGGTTATAGGCGCGGGGAGTCGCTGGATGTGGGCGGCACAAAACCGGAAAGCTTGGAAAACCGTGAGGGAGACCTATGTCCTGCAGTGGGCGTCAAATGGCTGATGATGATGATGATAATGATATCCAAACATGCATGACATTCCTCACTCGCCGTATTGAAAGATCTGATGTTTTCAGTAATTTTGCAGTCAATAGGGTATTTAGTATAGATTTGAAAAAGACCGGAAAAGTGCGAGGTGAACTCGCACTTGGAGGGAATAAATATATAACTTCCACACAACACAATCACTTGTTCTGTGCCCAAAATAGGATACCCCGTGCTATGGTAACCAGGTAACGATATCACAAACATAGAAATACACTTAGCCGTGTTTTACTTCAATAAATGAATTCAAAATAATATATTGTATAGAAAACCAGAAATAAAAAATACATTGAAAAAAATCCAAAGTAAAGAACTTACAATCTGTTTGTTGAATGTCAAAGTGCAATGTTAGAAAAAGGCAGCGAATAAAAAGGTCCACTCTGACCACCTTCTCACAAATCATATTAAACCTAATGCATAAGTTGCTACGACTACCATTGTGTATAGGTATATACACAATGCTAGAAGAAGTATATAATAGATATGCTATATGATATATATATACTTCTATACTATTAGGGGTTAAAGTATGAAATTGCCGTTTTATTGCAATAGGTTCTTTGAATTGACATAGAATCTTCATGGTTTGAGGTTTTCGAATGAAACTTTTTTCAAATGGTTTCTATGATGTTCTTTTTTTAAAAAATGTGAATCATTTGAATCATCGACTTTCAATTGTTTTTGTTATTCAATTTAGACAAGAAAGATGGATACTGCGAAAATTCGAGTGATTTTTGCAATAAAACGGCAATTTCATACTTTAACCCCTATTATTTATTCTTCTATAGTAATATGACAAAGAAGAAAATTCTTGTAAGTTTCCTGTTTGTATGTACGGGGTAATCTACGTAAGGACTTATTCGATTTTTCGAAAAATTTTTTCATCAGTATTTAGAATGGACCTTTAGTGTGGTTATAGGCTATAAACCTAAACCGTCAACTACGCGAACGTACTCTCGTCTTGTTTATATTCTGCAAATTCTAGGATAACAGTAAATTACAGAACGCTGATCGCCGACGGGCGTAGAAATATAATCTGGCACCCTCTTGGGATAGATTAGGATAAGAACTTGAAAATAGGTATTTCACTGTTTCACTCTGAGTAATCCCTTCTACGGGGAATACGCCAAACAAATTGGTTCGGAAACAATTAAACTTCCATTTGGGCAATTAATTAATCAACGTGTGATTTTATTAATGGAATATGTGCGCCAATCCATTGGTGAGATCGTTATTGGTTCATGTGTGGCATAGGTACCACGTTGTAAATAATAGTAGCAAATTTATTAAAAAAGCAGGATAGGCCGGAAAAAAACGTGCGAGCCGGACTCTCGCACCATGAGTTCCGTAAGTTTGAGGTATATCAATAGTTCGCCCATCATGGTAGGCAGGTAAAAATACAAAATATTTTTGTGACGTAACTACACATTTTCGATTTTCGGTTTTTTTCCTATACAGGGTTATTTAAAAATGCGCAGTTCCTAAAACATGTGGACTAGAGTTTGTCATTTACAACAATTTTTGTTCTACGACTCTTGAATTTTTTTGTAGAATTTGTGGTTACATATTGTCCATTTTTTGAGAAAAAATATTGATGATTTTTTACGGTTTTTAGGTTTCCGTACCTTAAACAGAAAAATGGAACCCTTATAGGATCACTATGTTGTCCCTCCGTCCGTCTGTCTGTCAAAACCCTTTATCTCGGGAACGCGTGGAGGTATCGAGTTGAAATAAAAACCATATACTCATGTCTACAGTCCCTTGAACTGTGAAACCAATAATTTAAGTAAACAAAAACGTTATTCTCAGTTAGTAACTTATCCAATTGTTTACTTTGCTTCAAGAAATAAATGAACTTCATTTAACCTGCCGAGCGCAATAACATTATCATATCAAAGTAATAGAGTAATAACATAATGCTGCTGCAGCAGCACCTTTAACGTTTTAATTTGTTTTGATATGTAGTGCAACAAAGAATTTTAATAATAGGTAATAAAGTTATTGATGAAATGCAACCAATTTTACAAAACCACTTTGGGACGATTATTAATGAAGCATTTATAAAAACAGTCTAATTGGCATGACCTACTACCACGGCGACGGTATACAGTGATAAAACTTTGGCCTTTATTTCTACGTAATGAGATGATTTATACAGCGTCCAGTAGCACATTGTTTTAGAATGTGCCTGGGACATTGTTTTAGAAGAAGTTGGCTTGCCCGCCACCTATACCATCCTGATAGCTTAGTTGGCATAGCCCACAAGAAAGACAAATCAAGAGCCAACCAAGGCGTGGGTTTCCCCACGATGTTTTCCTTCAGTTAGAATGTGGTATTGCTTACGTAACTTTGAAAATAAACATAGCCCGCACTGGGCAATCGAACCTGGGTGTCTCGCTTCCGAGTCCATTGTTCTACCCACTGAGCTACCACAGCGGTAGCCCGTGATAGTGATAACACTGTAAATTTCTCTCTGTATATCGGTCGTGATAATGATGATCACGGCCACATCGTCGTTACCGACGACAGCGATCGTCATTGCTCCTGCCTGGCATGTGCTCTAATGTGGCTGGCGTATGTTAACTTTGTCTTCAAAATCCGGTCGCATTTAGCTCAGTACAGTTGTTCGTCTTCATCACAAGTATAGGTGTAGGTAAGTCCAGGGACTAAGGAGACCTGGCCGAAGAAAAATATTGGGGCAAAATCTTGCAGAGTGGTTTGGTACGAGCAATGAAGAATTCTCCCGAGCCACAACATCACGAGACAAAGTAGACACAATAATAGCCGTCCTCCGATAGGAACAGAAGAATTAGAGCAGTCCAATTACAACGACTGCTGTATAGTTCGTTGCGATCGTTGTACGGTTCTGTATAAATGGGTTATGGATGAGCCTTGTGCTCTAATGACGTAGCAAGTGTCAAAACTAAGAATGAAGTTTGTTTCAGAGTTAGTTTATTAATGGAAGTCGTTTTTATTGTTGATTAAATTGACTCTTTTAATTTCTACCGGACCTTTCTGGAAAATTCCGTACTAACACCACTGTTTCTACTTTAACCAAAAGTTAACGCTAAGCTAAAACAGTTGAGTTGAACTGTTGTCAGTCAAATCAGTCTAGTTAAATAACCGACAACAGTGTGCCGCGCGGAGCGGAACTACGTCGGCGTCTTTTCAATTAATTTACATTTAAAATTTGTCAATGGCCGGAGAAATTAAATGAAGTTTGTCGTTTCTTGACATCGTGAGGCGGCTGGCATGCTGCCAGGCTCTGTTCCGTCTTTTATTCCTTTTCTTTGTACAGTCAGCGCACTAAATCAAATATCGTCGATCGTACGAACAACTAAACATCATGGGTTCTTCCGATGACAATTACTACGCATTGAACTTGAAACTTAACACCTACTTTATGAGGTTCTTTTTATTACCTGACGCTTTTATTATCTACGCTTTTTGGCTTAGCCACTGAACACGACGAAAGGGAAGGTTGATTTTTTCTACTATTTACTGCTAATGTGTTGTTACAAACCGGCGTGCGTGCATGCAACGACTGATGAATGTGGAGGAAGCGAAAGTGATCTGTCAGGATTGTAGCAAGTGGCAGTCCCTGGTCTCTACCTACCTCTCAGGGATACAGGCGTGAGTTTATGTTATGTTATGTTATGTTATGTGTTGTTTATTTTTTAAACTGTTATTTGTTTGAATGGTGATTGCGACTTCAACAGTCACCTAGCGGAATTACGAGTGAACATGTTAAAATATCACGACACTGACACATTCACAGCCGCATCATGAATGGCGGCAGCCGCAGCAGCTACCTCAGCTGCCGCAGTGAGCATGTAAGGTATCTTAGCCTACACTTCTATCGACGTCTGGCCTGGAAAATCCACATCGAAGCAAAAGGAATTGAGGTTAGACAGATAGACAACACTTTATTGCACAACCAGGTGAAAGATATTAGATTAGATATCAGGTTGGATTAGATTAAAACTCTTTATGGCACACCACACTTTCGTCATGTGTACCTGATACATGAAATTACTTACAGATCTAAGTTACATAAGATAGAACTAAGCTAGTTTATTTATTGACAAGTTAATCTTAAGTTAGAGTATTATTTATTCAAGTTATTCGTATTTACATAGAAATGCACGTCCAACAGTACACGTTCAAAGTATATTAATATTCCGTCACAAATTGGTGTAGAACACATTAGACGATATAAAAAAAGTAAAAAAAATACATCCACAAATGTTTCGTACAAAGTAATAAAAATAAAATATACATAAGAAGTAAGATGTCCAGAACAGGAAAAATATATATATACATATACACAAGAATACAAACGATAAATTAACTGTCAAGCAAACCGCTCCGAGACATACTTGAGCCAAATGTTCTTGGGCTAGTTAGTATACGTGTGAGCTATGTGATGTAATGAATATTTATAATATGTCACTATATACTGTTTGTACTGAAATGTTATCAAATAATAGTACTTTATGCAACTGTCATATAATGAAGGGTATTAAAACACGAGTGTGAGTTTATGAAACGAGCGCAGCGAGTTTCATAATAGTAACGAGTATTTTAATACCCGTGTTATATGCAGTTGCATACACTACTTTATCTTCACTAATGCAATTAAAAATTAAATTCACGCGTACGTGTATAATCACAGTGATTTTGCCGCCATTAAAATTTAACCAATGAGAGCGCAGCTGCGCGCTTCAATAAAACGCGACCAACCTGATTGGCCCTGCAATCAAGTTGGTCGCGTTTTATTGATGTTATAATGAGATTTTACGATATAGATGTGAATATTATACC
This sequence comes from Yponomeuta evonymella, assembly GCA_963969515.1. NCBI lineage: Eukaryota > Metazoa > Arthropoda > Insecta > Lepidoptera > Yponomeutidae > Yponomeuta > Yponomeuta evonymella. Next base: position 8,563,641 of record OZ018354.1, read on the forward strand.
ATCATGTGAAATTGCTTAAATTGAGTATTTTGTTGTCTGCGCTATAACAGTAGTAATTATAAGTCAAGTATTGAAAACATAAGTAGAATGTTACAACATTAGTGTAGATAAAGTTTATTTTTATTCTTTGGCTTATTTGAGGCATAAAAATATAAACCCTTGCTTGTACTGGAAGATATCTGAAATTCACGCATGCTACGCGACAATAAACATATGCTTTATAAACTGAAACCGACCTGAATGTATGGTATTGAACTATGGAACAGTGCGAGTGACGCCTACATCAATGCACTGCAACGCCCACGAAGCAAAATTTTACGATGTACCTGCATGGCCTGCCTGACATATAACTTGATCAAATGAATTTGACTTCGCATGTACGTATGTATTTCTGGTTTAATGGAGAATTTGCGCCAGAAATGTTTTCATATAATCGGGGAGACCACGTTAAAAGATAAATAAACGTGGTATTTTTTTTTCTTTACGCCTAATACTTGTCTTAATTCAGAACCTATCGAAAAGTCAATACTCGTGTCAATACGTCGTCAATACAAAGTAACTAAGTCTCGTGGCACAAAATACGCCACACAAATCGGGCTCAAACTTTGACGTCACAACTTGCACGTACGCCTTATAATGTATGAAGTGTTTCCCATTGGTGAGCCGCGGGATACTACTTAGAATTTCCGAACCTCAGTCAAGTTAATGAATAAAAAAAAAATTAGTCTTCTTTTTGATTGCGTTGATTTTCGCACTTTGAAGGGACCGTAGCTATTGTTTTATTTTAATTTCAAATTGATAGCTTTGACCGAGAAAAATGATCTTGTCGAAAGGATACGAATAAGAAAGGATAACAAAGGGATCTCATAAACGTCCTGTTTTAGGTAAGGAACCCTAAAAAAATTAATAAAGACGTAAACTTACGGTCTTATTTTTACAAACACGATTCCTTAAAACACTCATAGGTAAATGCCTATTAAAATAGTCTGCCGTGGAGATTTTAAAAGGAGATTTTACAAGATGTATCTAACCACAAATGAAATAAACGGCCTCTGAGGAGTGTTTTCGAGGAATCGTGTTTTTTTTTTATAAATAAGGCCATTTATGTCTATCGAATCTCTTCTTCATAATCTTCGAAATACTCATCCCTGTTTATTTTTTGTTGACTTCGATAAAAATATATACCTATAAGTTTCATACACGTCATGCCAGTACTTCGCGCTTACAAGTGACCTATATAAAGAGTCTCTAAGGGCATCGCAAGCCCACTGTCCATACGTAACAATGTGCCGGGCAGGGCAGAAGGTAAATGAAACGCTGTGTAATAAATGGTCGAGGCAACTGACAATTTATTGCTCGGCAGAATTATGTCACACTCATAACGAACGAGAAAAAAGTAATAAGAATTGTGTAAACCGTGAATATTAATGTCTCTTGCTTGAGCCTTTAATTCCTTGACGAAAAAGTTGTGGAGGCCTATTATCGCATTTTGAAATTTCTTTTGTAAAATGAGTAAAATGTGTCAATCATATAGCAAAGTGGCAAACATTAGTATTTGCCTACCCCTCCGAGATACAGGCGTGAGTTTATGTTATATTGTTTAATTTAGCAAAGTGTTGTTTGTTTTTGAGTAGAGTGCACTAATATCAACTTGCGTATATGTATCCCGTAAAAGTTATGTTTGATCACGTCTGATTACCATTCCGGAGATCGTGAGTTCCATCCCCACTGGGGATTTATACACATGACACATGGCTTCAATCTGGGTGAATTTCCATGTTTGTGATGCCCTTGCCTGGTTACCATGGCACAGGGTATCCTAGTTTGGATCCAGAACGAGTGGTCGTCTTGTGTGGAAGTTATTTTTATTATTGGTGATATTTTTTTAATTTTAAAGTGGCATTTCCTCAACATTTCCATAGCACTTAGAGTACTGTATTAGAAATACACATCAACAACTTAATTTATTATGTCAACTGTCACACTGTCAACTAGTTGTTCTTTTCAGTTGATAATAAAAAATATACAGAAGTAGGTAACGTAACAGGAATCTCAATTTCATTTTTCTCTCTCTGTCATTATCATAAAGAAAGAACAGTTATTTGTGAGAAATTGTAAACGAGACGGAGATAGGTTAGTGACGAAATTTCGTTTAAATTTTAAGAATTTGCTACCTACTATAATGGATGACTGTGATACATCAAAATTCGATATAAATGCCAAAACATACGCAATAAAGAGTTAACTTTCTCTATATCTACGCCTACATAATCTCTCCCGTATAGTAAACAGCGTAACTGACTTTTGACGTGAAACGTCTTTCAGTTCGGTAGTAGGGGTTACTTGGTAAAACCGTATGCAACGGAAACGTGTCGCCTCGGCGAAAGCTGTAACTCTGTAAATTCACAGAGTTAGAAAGGTGACGCGTGCAATTTATTTATAAATTGTTGAGGAGAGCAAAGATCCTCTTGATTCGTGCCGCTAGATGGCGCCAGTGTCGCTTAACACTGCGCAGTTTGAGCTTATAATTAATGCTTACTTATAGAAATTTCGAGTTACACCAACGCAACGGTTGGTGTAACCCGTCCGCTTTTTATGTACATTGCGGTGTAAATATAATATCACTCCAATATAATATTGAGGTATGCTCCCCGGTAATTGTTGTTTAACAAGAAACATGTTGCCACGCTGAAATAAACGACGGAAGTCCTGAGCTCGAAATATAGATATAGTATATCGGGTCATAATGATGTTATCGAACTCCTCCAAAACGGCTTCACCGATTCTTATGATTTTTTTTGTGTTATTTGGTAGGTATGAGAATAGGTCGTAGGCTAATTAATATGGCAAATCAACATTTGCCGAGCAAGCTCGTAAATATATTTTCCAAATTAATTAGCTTACGACCTATTCTCATAACTACCAAATAACACAAGAAAATCATAAAAATCGGTGAAGCCGTTTCGGAGGAGTTCGATAACAAACACTGTGACACGAGATTTTTATATATTAAAATTTTTTATGTTACCTATATACCCTACGTCCCAGGCACAGGCCTTCTCCCAAAGAGATAATTTAGGCTTAATTACCACGCGTGACCACCGCAGAGTAGCAATTTCAAGCGCTGGGGTATGTGAACACCTGAGACACTCAGGTTTCCTCACGACGTTTTCCTTCACAGTTAGCGAGTGGTATTGTTACTATAACTTCACAAATGTTCGTAACTTTGAAAACAAAGTCATCCACCGCCTAAATATATTTACTTACTCGATAAAATTAGGCATGCTTGCAGTGACAGATACAGATATTGTTACTTTGCGAAAATCCATAATAGCATTAGAATGTGAAAATTACTTTTCTTGAAAAAATGGGAGGGAGGGCGGTGCATTAACTAACCGCATGGTGTTTATGGGATTTTGGCGGAATTTAGCAAAGTAATTTTTACATTTTAATGACAGATACAGATAGACGTTTCGACTTTTGCCAACATTAGACACAGTTTCAATGTAAATTGTACGACATAATTTCTCCAAAAGGACTCTATAATCTAAAGCCGAAATCAGATCGTAATCAATAAAGGAATTATTATTACCATTTCAGATGAACCCTACCAGGTGGAGCTATGCTCTAAATTCCTGATTCGAAACAGAGTCCAGATTTCTGATTCCTGATTACTCTTAATGTAAATTTTCCACCACACAGCACAAATCACACTGAACTCATTTGATTCGAACTAGGCCTGCACACGTACGTGAATAATTCAACGCACGCTTGACTTTTCAATTGCTTTTTACAAAACGTTTTAATATGTTTTTTTCGCCCACCATTCAAATATGTTTGGAATAAACTATTTTGTATGCACGAATAAAATGCCAACAGTACAAAGCCTTAACTGATGTTTGGCGGACAACCGTTATTCCGCTTATAGAGTCAACAACAGATCAAATGCAGAATCGCACAAAACTTTTTTTACTGTGATTTTGGTGAACGTAAATAATGTTTTGGCATTTAAAGTTATTGATGGCAAACATGGAATCTTATTATTTAGGTAGCTACTCATGTTGAGAAAGTATCAACTGAGGTTAAGGGGATCCAGTGATTAGCGCCACCAATGAAAAAAAAATCACATCTTTTACAGATCTTATTTGCAAAAAGTATCAGTACAATCTCTCAATCATGTTAACAGTGATTGATAGGACCCACGAGAAAGAACCTAGGATCACGAACCTGGGACTAGATAGCGTTTACGCCACAAACGGCCGTTTCTGGCGTTAATGCTATGTAGTCCTAGGTTTTTTCCTCAGGTTCACGGCAATGGGTCGTAAAAACAAATGGGTCGTGCAGAGAGTCAGAGACTTATGAAAGGTATGATTATTTTCCTCGGTGGCGCTATTGTCACTCCCTGGAGCCCCTTAAGCTGAACTACTGTTGCAAATCATGGCGGGAATGCCCCCTTAAAATTTTGTTAATGAATACAATGTTATCACTGCTCCGTAAGACTGCCTCGTCGGTCTACTGGTGTCACGACTAATTACCATGCCGGAGATCGTGGGTTCGATCCCCACTGGGGGCCGCCGTACATTAGTACAAATGACCTTAGATTGGATGTATTTTCATGTTTGTGATGTCCTTGCCATACCATAGCACAAGGTACCCTAGTTTGGGACCAGGACGAGTGATTGTGTTGTGTGTAAGTTATTATTATTATCTTGTAGATGTGATAATGTGACTGTCTGATGATGTCACACGCCATATTGACAGCTCTGGTACCGCGGAGGATCGGCGTCGATTGCAACGGATATTGCTAATTTCTATCGATGCGTAACACATAGGAAATCGGCCACCTCACTATAATGAGGATACAGTCTCTCGCTGCGTGCTTAGCCTGATTCCTCAGATCTCGGTTGTGTATTACTTATACGCTACTGGCAATACTGCTTTTAAGGGTTCCACACACAAAGAGTCATCATCAGTCATATGGCGTCCACTGCAGGACATAGGCTTCCCTCGTGGTTTTCATAACCATGAGGGGTTTTGCCGCAATCGCCACGCTTAGCAGGCGGGTTGGCAATCGCAGTATTCGGTTGGAATCTCAGAAAGACGCTGCTGCCCGTCTCCTGGTAATTGATTTCCTTAGTCGCCTTCTACGACATCCACGGAAGGAAATGGAGTGACGCTATTCTTAATCCGGCGCCACGCGGACAAAGAGTAAGGGACCCTATTACTAAGACTCCACTGTCCGTTTGTTTGTCTGTCACCGGGCTGTATCTCATGAACCGTGATAGCTAGACAGTTGAAATTTTCACAGATGATCTATTTCTGTTGCCGCTATAACAAAAAATATTAAAGAGAGAATAAAATAAATATTTAAGTGGGGCTCCCATACAACAAACGTGTTCTTTTTGCCGTTTTTTGTTCGGTATTAATAACGGCAACAGGTAGAAGCTTGAAGTATTCAAATGTTGTTAGATAATAGTAAGGAATCCTTCGTGCTTTAGTCCAACGCACAGTTAGCCGGTTTTTATTTTAAATGTGAGTAAGCAGACTTCTTCTTGTATGCTCGTACATCGGTAAGAAAAACATGCCCGACTTCAAAAAGGAAGAGGTTCTTAATTCGTCTGTACATTTTTTATGTATAATGCAGCCTATTACGTCCCACAGTAGGGCATAGGCCTTTTCTCAGAGAGAAAATTGGCTTTCACCACGCGCGCCCTCCGCGGATAGGAAATTTCAAGCGCTAAGGTATATGAGCACCTCGGACACTCAGGTTTCCTCACGTTGGTTTTGTAATGTATGTTCATCGATAATTCTGGACCAATGTGGTCCCATTTCATTAATTGTCTTTTTGTTAGAAAGGGGGTATCAAATTTATATGGGATTTCATCTCCAGTGAAAACCCATATAAATTTGGTCTGGATCAGCTGTTCGGTTTCAAGATAAAGTAATCAAACTCTTCTGTTTAGTGCGTGTTATTCTTGACCTTAGTTGTTTTGGTAAATAAAATAGGGTAGAACATCGGACTCGGAAGCGAGAGACCCAGGTTCGATCCCCAGTGCGGGCATATAGCTATGACTTGGTTTTCCAAGTTATGTACATTTGTGAAGTTATAGTAGCAATACCACTCGCTAACGGTGAAGGAAAACATCGTGAGGAAACATGAGTGTCTGAGCTATTCACATACCTCAGCCCTTGAAATTACCAATCCGCGGTGGGCACGCGTGGTGATTAAGCCCACACTCTCTCCCTGGGAGAAGGCCTGTGCCCTACAGTGGGACGTATATAGGCTGCTTATGTATATACAATTACAATTTGTTAATCTACCATTAACGGCTGTCAGTTGGCCAAAGTGCATCCAAAAAGACATCTAACATCTGAAAACGGTAGATTATCAAATTATTAGTATACGAGAAACTAGGGGTTGGCATTAGCTCGACAAACTAGCGCTCATAGCACATAAAAAGCACTTCATCGCCTACTCAATGTCTTCTCCGCACATATTATATATAATGAACCCCATATTCACGGCCCCGTAAAACTCACATTAGCGTCGTAACTGCCACACTGCACCTCCTCTAAGGTAAGCTGATGCCTCCACACCCGACGATAGCTTGGCACAATTCCAGTCGCCCGTTTGTGCTTTACTATAGCGATTATTTTCACTGCTGCACTATTCAAACTGCTTCGGAATAGAACGTCTGAATGGACACGAAAGAAAATTCGTGTGCAACGACCGACAGTAATGGTGGCCGTTGATTCTTTTGAATAGTGCTCACGTCGGAAGGAGACGCGGATTTAAAACGGCATCGGTATGTTAAAGTACCTTCAGACACAGATGTTAATAAGACCGCCTCACCTATGATTGTCAATCCGTTGTCCATTGTCATCCTCCACTATCAAAAGCATTGTTTGATAGCACGATGGCCACTATAGCACTTTGTTTCTTTTATTATTTTTTAATACAATCAGTACCACAATGCCAACTATGCATATCTTCATAAGTGAGCTCGCACTTTGCCTAAAATAGGGTTTTTTTGTCACACAATGCTCACTTTTACTGTCTACAATACTTTGAATGCGTGAATTGCCACGTCAAGAATACAGTCAAGTCAAGTCAAGAATACAGTCACAGTTACACAATTACAGTCAAGAATAAAAAATGGAAACATAATAAAGGTGGGCATGGTTCGATGGGCACGCGTGGTGATTAAGCCCATCTTCTCTCTCTGAGAGAAGACCTGCACTCTGTAGTGGGACGAATATAGGCTAGAAAAATGGTGAGATCCAATGTATGTCATCATCAACCCATTATGTCCCCACCGAGGGGCACGGGTCTCTTCTCTGAGGAAGGTATAGGCCATACTCCACCACGGGGGTCAAGTCCGGATTGGTGGAGGCTTGTAGACTAGTGGCTCGTCTACTGTCAGAAGTTGTCAAGCCGCCCTAAGGCCTCTGACTTGGCTTAACGACTGCCATCTATCGACGGCAGCCGGCACCAACAGCTTAACGTGCCTTGCGAAGCACGGAACCGCTCGGAAAAATGCCACTAGCGTTAGGCATAGACGGCGACCCATCCATGCACTGAGCGCGCCCTGTGTTGCTTAACCTTCGTGATCGTTTAAGATCACTCAGGCAGCCGGGGCTACGAGCGATTCCAATGTATGACGATTTGCAAAAGTTGTCATTGTGCTCCCGATTGTATTGAAATGAAATTAAAGTAACGAAGTGCGATAGTGGGCATCACGCTATCAAATATTTGTTATCACTCCATCGCATATTTGTTATCTGTCAAAGGATTATGCGCATGCTTCGTTCTATACTTGACATCAAGTGGATGCCCCGTGAGACGCGGCGCGGACACGGCTTTGTCTTCATCCACGGAGAAGCGGACATATGCGATGTGGCGCGTAATCATCTGTATGTACGTGAATGTACGTCAATGGGGGTTTGAATATAATGTGTGGCCGTGTGACACTCTTGCGAAATTTACAATACGCCGCTAATCCACTCGCAAAAGAAGCTGATGGTATAACACCTTTCTTACCATCAGCTTCATTTCCGAGTCTACAGACAATCAGAGACAAATTTCGCGTCCACAAACTAAATTACACCAACGCGTCGATTGCACAAAAACAGAGTACCCATTGAGTGGTATTTTCGCTGCAAAAGCTCCAGAAATGTCTTTCTCCGAATAAAGAAACAATCCTTGGAAATGAATTTCAGGAAGTGACATCCGAGTTTTCCAGTACTGACTGTACCTCTGTAGGTGACGCCGAGGTGTCACCGCTCGTTTACCAAAGTCGCAGCTTTACTCCGCTTTCACGCGAAGATCCCTTTTGGAACGAAAATAGAATATTGTACACAGCGTCACGCAGATAATCCCTGCGGAGGTAGAAAGGGACACTAATCCTAGAATGTCAACGTGCTGTAGTGAACGATGTTTGGTATTCAGGATATAGCACCGTGAGTTGCGCATCGAAATTCGTGTATCGTTATATTTGAGGAAATCTAGACTGAAGGTGCGAATTTTTAAGAGAATTATAAGTTTGTAAGTCCTGCAGTAGTGACAAATACAATTACCAGTTTAGCTTTACGTTTACAGTGCCAGCGCTTGAAATTGCCAATCAGTGATTGCTGGGCGAACATGTTGATTTAGCTCACACACTCTTTCTTTGAGAGAAGGCCTTATGGGTTGCTTGCTTGTATGCTAATATTTTTTTTTAATTCGAACTGAAATTCGCTTATCAACCCAGACACTAATCTTTAGACAGCTTCTATTCAATTAACTTGTAAGCATTAAAGTGGGCTGAGTTAACCACCCCAAAATTTAGCAGTTGGCAACTCACCTAGACTCGGTTAGCACACAATCTACTACACCAAAATTCACAAGGTAACAACTCACCCGCAGAGTGAGTTTAGTTGAGGGTAAGTTGACGCCTAAGCCGTGTTTTTACTCGGGAGGTCGTGGGTTCGAATCCCAACATGTACCTTTATTCCCAATATGCCTTTGTTTTCTAAGTTACGGACGTTTGTGAAATTATAATAGAAATGTCACTCGCTAACTGTGTAGGAAAACATCGTGAGGAAACATGAGTGTCTGTGGTGTTCACATACCTCAGCGCTTGAAATTGCCAATCCGCGGTGGGCGCGCGTTCTAATTAAGCCCATTCTCTCTCTGAGAGAAAGCCTGTGCCCTGCAGTTGGACGTAAATATGCTACATATAAAAACGTTTTAAGGGTCTCAAAAGGAAAACGGAACCCTTAAAGGATCACTTTGTTGTCCGTCCGTCCGTCCGCCCGTCTGTCTATCAAGACCCTTTATCTCGGGAACTCGTAGAGGCATCAAACTGAAATTAAAACCATATACTCAGGTTTACAGTCCTTTGAAGCTAAGAAAAAATCGAACTTCTAAGTTAACGTAAAAAAAATAACGGCTGTTTATGTCGCAAAAAACGTATATTTCGACACTCTCAAGGGAATCAAAATTTTTAGGGTACTGTTGACCTAGAACTATGAAATTTGGCAAGTAATATCGTCGTATACTACAAATGCAGGGAAAAAAAGAAAAGTATGTATTTGTAATTAAATAATTAAAAAGTAGTCTTTGAAGATCGGGAAAAAATATTAATACAAATTTGTACGGCACCTTCGGTGGGTGAGTCCTACGCGCACTTGTCCGGTTTTTTTTTAAAACATTAAATAGAATACTCAAGGATAGGGATATCGAAATAAAAATACAGAGGCACAAACGAGTGTCAAATATATCTTTTGTGTTTGTTACTGGGCAAAATTGGGGTCATTGTCATCCTCTCCACGCTTTACCTAGCCTATGAGACATACTGTTATTGCTCTTACGAAAGTGTGCTCCTATACTGTCTTATCAATAATAAATTTCCTTCACCGGCGAGAAATATAGCGACTGTAAAACCGTTGACCGATTTTATTCGTGGTTGCTGTGTTCGCAATTTCACGTCAGAGCACACTATCACACGGGAATGTACCTAATGAGGATATAGTCAATCTAGCAACCAAATAACCATTCTGAGATTGATTCGTAAATATCAGAATATTGCTATGTGAGGTTGCGAATCACGTTTGGGCAGCAGATTAACAAAGGTAGATTATAAATGTGACGGGTTCGTATGCGCGAAAGAATATGTCAGTCATTAGCTATGCCAGGGAGTCGTCCAGTTGTTTTCTCACTTGAAGTTGCTCGCGATCACAGATAAACTTTCAGTATTATATTAAACGGATATAATAGCGATTATTTCTTTGTTAAAATTTAATAACCTTAATGATCGCCAACCCACCTGCCAAGCGTGGCGATTATGGCAAAACCCCTCATGGTTATGAAAACCACGAAGTAGGCCTATGTGCTGCAGTGGGCGTCAAATGGCTGATGATGATGACGAATGACCTTAATTTCCGACGTAAATATTGTATTGTATTTAAAGATTTTATTAAAAGAAAATAACAAACAGGTTGACAAATTTGCCAAACTGGGCAGCAGTTTATCGGCAGTTATTGACTTAAGTATTACATAACTATGTATGAGCATCATCATCATCATCATCATCATCAGCCATTTAACGCCCACTGCAGGATTTAGGCCTCCTTTGTGTTTTTCATAACCATTTCATAAGTATGAGCATCACGAGTCATTAAAAAATACTTCCAGTATAAAGCTTATTGAGCTGGTTATTTTAGCTGGTCTCTGGATACCCCTCCGGGATACAAGCGTGAGTTTATGTTTTATTGCTGTCATTTTAGCATCGTTTGACAAGTGATCTTATCCTAAACTACGTTAAGTATTTTTTCGATGGCTTTATGATATGTTGAATACAGCGAAGTATCATAAGAAAAATTTCTAATTGTATCAATTGGAGGGAAAGGCATTTATTTATTTTCTTCGTAGATAGTAGATTCCTTTCCTGATGATGCCACAACCGCTAACCGGTAACCACTAAAAGGCTTGCGCCGGTCGCAAGACTCAAAGAAAAAAAAACCGGCAAAGTGCGTGTCGGGCCACGCGCAGTGTAGGGTTCTGTAGAAAGAGGGCGTTTTATCTGCTTAACAGAATTAACAACTTCATCAACAAAATTTTCAATGTATTTTGTACGAAGTTTTCCTTTTTTAAGTTGGTTGCTTATTACTCGTAAAGCCTAAATTAGCCGTGATAGTCTTCCTTTTAAGTTAATTATAGGTACATATGTGGTGCAGCCCTTATTTTTTTTCACGTGTTCCTTTTAAGTTCGCTATATGTGCTACAACCCTGAAATTTTTCACGTTTTTACAATCAACCGTTTAGCCAGTTGAGGAGGGAGGACGCTCTACTGTGGCCAAAAGTTTTCGCTTTAAAGTTTAATATTTCGCAAACGGAACCGTAAATCAAAAAATTATCGGATATGGTGGAAATATAAGGGTTCCTTGTCAAATAGGGAACCCTAAAAATCGATAAAGACGTTTCAGAGGAGTTCGATAACAAACACTGTGATAAGAGATTTTTATATATTAGATTTAGTACAATCGACAGCAGGTCAACCCTTACGTTTTTGTTGCAAAGTCACTTGTAACGTAACTGAGTAGAGTGCATGTGTGTTAAGGTTGATGTGATGTCAACTGTACATACATACATGTAACTCGGGTGGGGGTACGCGCGCTTCTATGCATTTATAAGCAGATTCCGCGAGGTATGCAAAATGGGGCGGAAACTCATTTCCATTGGAGTTAAATAATTGCGTTCCTTATTAGACAAGGGCCGGATTATTCTTTTGATGGTTTTGCTATAGAAAAAGTTAATTACTTTCGAAAATAATCCGGCTTCGTCAACTCGTTTGATAATGGTCAACGTAGAGTTGTTGTTAGGGCTTACAAAGTAAGAATGTACAGGGTAAACAAATCCATTCTAGTAAATGTTGACATTTGTGATTGAAATAAAATACAAATTTAATAAAACATGGCTGTCTCGTTGTTCTAGCGATGTAATGTCTGATTACCATGCCGGAGGTCGTGGGTTCGATTCCCACAATGTATGACGATATTTCTACAAATGGCCTCAGTCTAGGTGTGTTTCCATGTTTGTGATGTGTGGGAATCCTAGTTTGGGACCAGAATAAGAGAGTGTATTGTGTGAAAGTTATTATTATTAATTTACTAATTGTTTAGGTATGAAGTTTACGTATATACAAGTTGTACTTACATATTGCCTTTGTGGCAAGCATAAAGTGCATCAGATGGATCCTTGTATGGTCACCACTTACAGTTACCTAAATTCGATACTTACATACTTACTTCTTCTTCTTACTTCCGGTGGCGCAACAACCCTTTGTGGATCTTGGCCTCCTCCACAGTTTCCTTCCAGCTGTCACGAAGCTTGGCGACCTTCTTCCAGTTGGTAAACTTCCCCATCGCACGCAGATCTTCTTATCTTATCTTATCCTCTTCTACACAGTCAGTCATTATTTTATATGAAAATTAAATAAAAATTAAAGTTTAAAATTGAGTACCTATATAAAATAAAAATAAAACTAACAAACATGACATACACTCACGCCTATGTATGTCACGATTCTGACAAATCTCTTTTGCTTCATCGATATTCAGTAGTCGTGTCTTCGGGTAATTTCATCCGGGTTAAAAAAATAAACTTGACCTTGACCTTTCAAGGCCTTGACCTTACAATGACCTTTCGGATCATTCAAAAAGACGTTTATAAAATAAAAAAAATAAAATTCGAACAACAATAAATCCATTGAACCAAATAATTATTGCATTGTCTCCCAAACACGTAAATTTGAAGAGTTTTGAATCAACCTACGACAGTTAGAAGTCTGTGGGTAAAACTGAATTTCTAGATTTCTTACATATTATTAAGTTTGTTAGGTACACACTGTTTGTCGGGCAATAAAAGTCCCCGAATCCCCCTCGCTACCCCGCCAATCTCGTCCATGGCTTTCCTCTGAATTTAGTAATATCATCGACCCATCTCTGACTACACATCGTTTACCAAACCTCGGTCACAGATTAGAAAAATACCATAGAGAGTCTTAGTCTAAGTAATTAATTTCATATAGCGTTAAATACAATTTTACAAATGTATAATATGTAAGTATCTATATTGTAAGTAAGTATAATAAAACGAAATAATAGTAATTTAATTTATTACATATTTTCTTAATTATGAAGATGTTCTATTGCTAATTTGACCGGTTTAGTCCACTGACAGACTGCCCTATCACCTGAACACATAGCCTGTCCACCTCAATTTGACTTCGTTATTCGCATGCTAACATCATAGACTATGGTCTTGGTTTAATTAATCGAAATGTCGCACAAAAGAAAAATGTTCACATCACAGTCCAGTAAAAACCATTCCATCAAAAGTGTATCGCCATCACAGCTTCAGTTAGCCGGGCAAGCACAATACCTCGATTGGCGTAAAGCCAGATTTCGCGACATTTTTACTCTTTTTTCCTGCCAATACCATTTGATACTGGTCATATTTTTCACCTAGCCAACTTGCAATAAAAAAGAAAAAAATAGAATGCCAGTTGAAAATTGGTGTTCCTAAACCATCGGTAGTTAACAGTCGCATTTTGCCTTAGCTCGCTCCTATGTTCATGACACCAAGGTTTAATTTGTTTTAGAAACGGCTTTGTCAACCGCAAAATGTATTTCTGGACATTTGGAATCATCACAAAAGGATCGGAAATACGTTTAGTTCAATACCAGTTGTATATGTAGCACAGAGGTATCCGATAGCATCATGTGTACAACATGCCATAATTTTAGCTTAGCTCCCATCGAGATTGATTACCGTTGTATGCAAAGGTTCAGATATTTTCATATGTGTGACACTGTAGCCATATATTATTTTCAACGTGAGTTATGCTCTGTGTGGTTTCCTCTCGTATCCCGACCGGGAAATTGCGACGGGCATCGTTCAACGACCACGAAAATACTCGAAATACTTTTTACGTTGCCAAAAAGAGGTACATTTAGTTGTATCTCTATACCCTCTTTGTGTTTGTTTCTCTGCCAGCTGAAATTGAATTGAATGAAATTAATTAAAGGCATTAAAATAATTTACTCTAATAACAGTATGTATCATCATCATCAGCCATTTGACGCCCACTGCAGGACATAGGCCTCCCTCATGGTTTTCCAAGCTTGCATATCTTGTACATCCAGCGACTCCTTGCCACTGTAACCACGTCGTTAGACTATCTGGGTGGGAGGGTCTGCTCACGCTGCGTCGTCCGGTCGGCGGTCGCCAGGTCAGAACTTTTTCGCCCCAACGGCCATCAGTTCTCCGAGCTATGTGCCCGGCCCACTGCCACTTCAACTGAGCAATTCTTCGAGCTATATCAGTAACTTGGGTTCTTCTGCGGATCTCCTCATTCCTGATTTGATCACGCAGTAAAACTTCTAACATAGATCTCTCCATTCCTCGTTGGGCGACCTTGGGCCTGCTTGTAGAGTATGAAAATGTTTATTTGTTACTATACTATTAATTCGTAAATCTTGTAGAGTAAGTAGGAAACGTTTTTCCAAAGAGCTAACGGGTCATAAGTTAACGGGTCATGGCTAAAGGGCTATCTGTCATGTCTCTGATATGCTTCCAAGTTTGTTTAGCCCAGCTATACATCCCATCTAGCGTGGGCAGTCTATAGGTTTGTATGAGTTTGTTTCAGACGGATATTTTTCGAAATATCAGCATAATTTTGTTAAATTCGTCCTTTACGCGATCTACCAGCACCTCATGTGAATCATTGTTCTATATCGTCGGCTTATTCCAAGAACTCATTAACCGACATATTCACTATTGGGAGAACAACGACTTTTTAGTTCGTGTTAGTTAATGGTTGTATTTCCTCTTCCTTATAACATCGTTAAAATAATGCCTGATATTAAAACACCACTATTGTATCATTGTTCAATACATCTATATGTCCATACCTTTAAAAAAAGTGGTTAGTGAGTTTTTGCGGTAAATTACTTCTTGCAGTAAGCCGACGATATGGACTGTTTATTTTATTTTATAGTAGCTGTGTTCACGGCATCGCCCGCTTAGAATTCAAAATATAGCCTATGTTTGTTCTGAAGGTCTATTATTGATGAGAGAATGTATGAACTCGGATGAGTAGTTTGGGAGATAACCCATATCTATGCATTACACAATTTACCTCTTTATAATATTAGTGTAAACAAATGGTTTTAATCGTTTCCCATCAAAGAACGCCACATTATAATATTAACAAAAAATCGTATAGGTCTTAGAACAAAAATTGTATGACAAAATCAATTTAAAATATTTTAGGAATTGCGCACTTTAGAGGTAACTCTGTCGTCAGGTGATCATTGCAATACCGTTGCACTTTGGAAAAAACCGACATGTTTTGGCAACCAACCAGTTATCTTTTTAGTTAACTTACCGTAAAGAAGGAATAGCAAGTCATGATTCAGACAAAGTAATTACGCCCACAAACGAATTCTTTTGGAAAATATGACATCAGAAAATCTACGGGGAGAGTATAACAATTTGTTAATATTGGAAAAAGCAGATAATTATGTTCTGCTATGTACGATAAGCGAAATCTACGACATAGGTTACATAAAAATATGCAAGTCAGTGAAAGTGATTCAATTCGTAGCAAAAGCCTGATTTAACGACGACGCAAAAAAGTGTCTCGGCAGTTGATTTTCAAACAATTCAGATCATTACCCCTGACGTAACCTATTTCAGTATGTAGCGTGTAGTAATTAGGTTAATACGCAAGTCGCTTCGACTCAACGTCGAATTGCTACCACGGAATCCAACGTGGTCGGTTGTGTGGTCGGTGTGGTTGTCGCAAAATGGTTTGATTAACTAAAGCTAATTATCAGTTAATTTCCGCTGGGATATGAGCGGCCGCCATGGCACGCAAGTTTCATAGATGTGTATTTACGAGAAAATAGGTACCAGGTACAGAAGGTCAATCCACGCATGAATCAATGTTTGGATGCACATGTACAAGATAATTATCTCATACTATGAGACGCAGCATAGTTTCTGAAGTGTTAATTTCACTAAATAGGCAAGAACACACTTAAGCACAAAGGTTACATAAGTAGGTATGTACTTAGTTAGATTTTCAATTGAGAAACTGACAGAGAGTTGGTCACCTCCATATGATTTTACAACAGCTTAACATGATTTTTACGGAGTTCCATAATGAGTATGTTATGAGCACCATCTTGTTTTATGCATTAGACAAAGAATGAAAGCGTCACTCTATCGTTATACTAAGAAACAAATAAATTTCAATATCTAACAAGTGAAAACAAGGTAGTGAGTAAATGCGTGAAATCAAGCACGATATGAACTGCATAATTATGTCTTCCACTTTATAGGGAAATTCCCCGTCAGGTAGATCGTATGCCTGGGGACGCCCGATCCAACTGTCTCAACGTCCAGTGGCACGTCATATTTATGATTTGTCACGTCAAACGTAGTGGACACTGACGGCAGGACTAATCCACAGATTCAATGTCGCTCAGCGTGCTATGTGTGGAACGGGCTATGCTCTTTGATGGATCACATCAGAAATGAGACAATTCGCCACAGAACTAAGCTGACATGCCTGTAAGATAAGCAAGCTAACGTGGCAAAGGGCTACTTATAGTCTATTCATCCTTACTTGTCCAATTTAGTAAACAAGATTCTACCCGCAAAGCATGACTTTTTAGTCGAAAACTGCCATATTTCCATAAATGAAGTAACCTGGGACACCATTTTGGATAACACGCTGCTATGTTCATAAACAAAGTGCACGAACTTGCAAGAAAATATCTAGTTTCGGCATCAAACGTCAATTTTGAGGTTAGAATATTGTTTACTAAATTGGACAAGTTAGGATGAACAGACTGTACATATGCCAAAGAACCGTTGGTCGATGGGTTGCAAGGGTTTTCGAGGGGGAGGGGGGGCACAAACTGGCAAACGCAGCATAGGACGCCTACCAGCTGGTGGACTGATGCTCTGAGTCAGATTGCTGGAAGTGGCTGGATGAGGATGGCCGAGACAGAAAGAAGTGGCGTGCCTTTAGGGAGGCCTATGTCCAGCAGTAGGCGACTGAGGGGTGATTGATGTGTGCGATGCAGGAATGGCAATGTATGTAGTGCGTAAGCATTCTTCATTTTGATTCAGGTCTTTATTTTGTGCTGTAGATAGACAAACTGACGACGAAATGCAGAAGAGACTACGCGTAACTGGTATTACTTTCTCTATAAAAAGAAACTCCTGTTTAGAGGAAAATGTGTAATTAGCTTCAAAAAAACTAATTATGAAAGCAAAATAACAGTAACGAGACTCTTAGTAACAAAGACTTCAAACAAGAACTCTAGCAGCCTTTACATCGTGGATTTCAACGCTTACAGTAAGGCCTGTGTATCTAATAAATTATGTAATCTACGTAGAATATAAACTCTTAAGTCTAGAGTTCTGTAACATTGCTTACATATCTACTTACATAGAAGGCAGAAAATGGAAGATCAGGGCCGTCGTAAAGTTCTAAGAGGCGCCACAATGTTAACTCTATATTCATAACCTTGTAAGGTTTTCCCTATTAATCGTGAGGCTACACGGATATTGCAAGTGCGTTGCGTTGCCAGTGCATTGCGTCATGCAAGGATTTCAGCATTTCAATGCACAAGGGTGCATACGAACAATGCGAGAGTATGTGTCGCAATACTAGCAATGCAACGCGCCGCTTACTAAGAGGTCGCAGCGTCTCAGTGTGAGTGTTACCAAAACAATACTTAGTAGCTTCTCTAGTTACCTTTAAAGCTCTTCTTTTTTTTGTTGTCAGGACAAAAACGATACCATTTCGTAATTGTTTTTGTGCTGGATCAAATTTTCGAAATTATTGTGATGTAAACGGTTAAGAATTAATGGTTAAAGAAATAATGATACTACCCTGTTTGGTGATTAGTGGACAAAGATTGTTAATTTGTTCATAATTCTTCGATTAATTTATAGGCGCGTAGAAAGTCCTTTAGATGCTGCGAATACTTTAAACTTAGAACAATCGGCTAAGACGACTAATATACGCGCTTCTGGCTTTTTGTGACGTTTTTGAGAGGCGATACAAACGCGCTGCAGGATAGCATTATGTTTTGGTTCCGTTTTATGGAAGTAATGCATACGCACGTGTGAGATTTAATGAAAAAAGAGAGAGCAATATGAAATCTAACTTTAATTTAACAAGAGCATGTTAATCAGAAATCTGACTTTAGTAATGTTATCTGATACATACATACATAAACTCACGCCTGTATAAATCAACCGTCACAGTGTATTGGTTTTAAAAATACAATTACACACCACACATTAAGCTATAAATTAAAACACATTTAAAAAAGAAATACGACGGTTCAAACACAATACGTAAGCAAGAATTTTGGAACGAAGTACATAACTTACTTAGTAGATCAGATTCCAATGGTGAACACCACAAAAAGACTACTAAACGTTATCTGCCTGAGCTCCCTACTTAGCTCAAAACAATATGGCATCTTGGCCAATTACAAAAAGTGTCCTGTCAAACAGAAGTCTTTCTTAAAATATTATCAAGTAATCTTATTATTTTATCTTAACTGTCTAATGTAGGGTTAATAATATTATTTACTGTTACCGATAAAGATATGTTTGAATAAATAATTTTCTAAGTAACTCTAAAAATCATAATATAAGAATAACACTTTTTGTTTAATATCTGAAATACATAGGTACTGGTATCAGTTGGTGTTGATTAATCAATTAAACTTCAATTACAAATTAAATTATGGGTTCTTAAATGTAAATAATGTAAACACGATTGAATAAAGCATACATTTTAAATTAAAGTCAGTTTTATACTTGGAAATCTTAAATAAAATCGATATTCTGTCACGCGTGTAAATCGCGTTACAGTTGCTTTGGGCGATGGTTATTATTGTTTAACTTTGTACTGTGCCCGTTAAAGTAATGATAAACAAGAAGCATTAAAAAAAAAACGTAAGGTTGTTGAAGTGTACATAAATCTCTACCTTGGTTCGCGGGAAGTACAGAATAAGTCGAGTTTGAATGAAATTATGAGTAAAGTTTATCAAAAACATACCTTCGGCTCACGTTTTGAGGCATTGTTACAAAAATGAATATTAAACAGACGGCCTCTGCCGTCTTGAATTATAACTACTGATAAACTCAGCCTTAGATACTAGTACCATACCATATATTCTTATGGCTGGATTCTCCAATTGTAGGTACCCCTAAAACAGGTGTTTTAAAATAGATTTTACTGTCTTATGGTTAGTTAGCATTAAAATCCAAAAAAAATATCATACTTTTCAATGACTTATCTAGGTTCGACGGTAATTTTTTTATAATTTTTTAAACTTAACTGCAGCAAAAAAATCACAAACATGAGTCTAAATCAAACTAAATATTGTTTTATTTGAGCTATACTGAGTTTTGGTTTGTAAAAGTATACCAAAATTATTATGAATGATATGTTATAATTTATATATAACTTTTATATATATAATATATAAATAATATAATAGAACTAGATGTGCATTTCTGTGATTTCCAAAATACCTACTTTTCTCCTATTCTATCGCGCAACGCAATAAGTCGAATAGAAATCGTGCGCTCGGAGAACCCGGCCTTAAAGTCTCTAAGCTAAGGACTAGAATTGTACACAAATGTTAACTTTCCCAAGTTCGTAGTTAGAACTGGTCACCAAAATTTTATCATAGCAAAGCAAGTTACGAAAATTACTCGGCACCCTCCACCTTAATTATTATTCAACCTTTATCCGACGCAAATCGAGTAAATTTGTTCCGAAATTACTTTTATTAAAAGCATTTCTTTCCCTCCGTCGAACGAAAGTGCTAAAGTAGAGTAAATGGACCGGAATTTCCGTTTCATGGGTAATTTATCTAAGAATATTATACTAAATATTCCTTTTAGAAAGATGTTCCCCGGGAGCTGCAACAAATGCGTTTACCGACGGCTACAAAGTGCAGTGAATAAAAAGTATTCGTTGAAGATGGTTTATAGTCAGTCACACAACCAGTTTGCTTAGCATGCTGTCTTCGAGAAAGGCGAGAATGGACATAGACTCGCTCCACTCTGCCCTCATCCACCCTGGACAAGGTGATTATTGCCTAGAGAAAAGCGAATAGAAACCTATTTTGTGAGGCATCACACAGTGATGCCTTGATCACACGAGATGAGTACAGTGGCGAGACAGTGCCCTTAGCAATTTCACGTTTTACGGGAAGAAAAAAGGCCGATTTCCAAGTAGTCATATTATCTTCTTAACTAAACGTATTTGGCACTCGAGTGGTCTCGTCTACTATTTGGAATGACAAAGACACCGAAAAACGGGTCTCAGAGCACACTATGTGACAGTATGTATGCATTGCATTTACAAAAAATATCATGTTTTCCTTTAAAACTACGAGTAAATATAGGAACTTTATCATAGGAAGACTCCTCTGATAAGGTTAAGTAAAATGAGAATACAATTTGAGAAAGTTTGCATCTCGTAATGCTTTACAAACTTACCTACTTGTTTTTAATTAAAGGCTGCGTGACTTCTCAAGTAATTATACTGTGTTGAGTTATTTACATCTAGAGACGTTTACTTTGAAAACTTTAATTAATTAGGTACCTATGTACCTTAGGGAACGAATACTAGAAATTGTAATCTTATCTTATATTTGTTCTTCTTTCGTGGAAGTTCGTTTTGCTCAAACTCAGACATGTACGTCTGTAAATGAGCAGCATATTTTTAGCCTGAATTTAATTTTATAACCTAAGTATAAGAACAGTCAAAAGTAAACAAAACCGGACAAGTGTGTTTTGGACCATGCGCAGTGTAGGGTTCCGTAGAAGGAGGGGTATTTGTACCTGCTTTACAGAACTAACCACTTCATCAAAGTAATTTTCTGGAAATGGAAGTCTGTACGCAATTTTCCTTTTGTTAATCGCCTATTACCCGTTAATTTGTAAAGCCTAATTAGCCGTGATAGTCTTCCTCTTAAGTTAATTATATGTGGTACAGCTCTTATTTTTTCACGTTTCTACAATCAACCGTTTATCCGAGAGAGGGTAGGAGAGCTTAATATTTCGCAAACGAATCCCTACATCGAAAAATGGCTATTCTACATTCAAAATACCTTTAACCGAATAATCCAGCGATACCTCACACTATAGTGTAGGCAAGAAAAAAATTGTTTCTCTAATGTAGATGCAGGGGCGGTACCCTAATTCTTTTTTTAAAGATTTTAGCCTATCGTTATATCGACGTCATTACTAAGTATATCTATGCCAAATTTCAGCTTTGCAGTTCTTGCCGTCTCTGTGCTAAGCCGTGGCCTGACATACGGACAGACAGACCGACAGACGGATTTGGCGAAACTATAAGGGTTCCTTGTTGAACCCTTAAGAAGGTTAGAAAGCTATGTACTATCGATTCAAACTTTATGTAGATTGAGACAACCGGTTCTTTTGGTATTGAAAATTGCTCCAATCCCGCTCTATTGATGTATGTATGGTACCCAGGAAAATTTCCCATATCCTTTTGTTGTTATATCAAATAACAACAAAAGAGCGGTAGAACTACTTTTACTAACAATATGAGGGGGGACTCCACTCATGTGCGGCGTGCATTTACGTTGGTGTTACATTCGTGCCTGGGAATATTGGCAATACTCCAGAATACGGTACAGTCGACAACTGGTTATGTTGATTTATTTTCATTATAATTTTCCATTATAATTTTATGTAAGGGTTGATCAACCTTTACATTTTGTTACAAAGACACCCGTAACGGGGTATTAAGTCGAACATTCAATATTATATTTATGAAGTAGTAAGTTGGATTCCGTGTGGCGCCGGATTGAGAATAGCGTCACTCCATTTCCTTCCGTGGATGTCGTAGAAGGCGACTAAGTAAATCAATGAGGAGACGAGCAACAGCGTCTTCCTGAGATTCCAACCGCATACTGCGATCGCCAACCCGCTTGCCAAGCGTGGCGATTGTGGCAAAACCCTTCATGGTTATGAAAACCACGAAGCAGGCCTGTGTCCTGCAGTGGGCGTCAAATGGCTGATGATGATGAGGTCGGTACTAAGAACATTACATCAGTATAACAATTTTTGATATTTCTTATTTGATTGTTAAGGAATCCTTTTGAAATCTACGAAGTAGGTAGATGATAATAACTCTATCCATGATGACATTTCATGTGGGATACAATAAATTGTGATTTATGCGGTTTCTTAAAAACGATCGCGCTTTTTGTATTCAGCTATCATAACGTCATCGATACGCTGAAATGATTGGTTTATACAGTTTCGGGCCACCAAAAAGTAAAAAAAACGTGAAACGATATTAAATTTTAACTGGAAAAATAAAATCATAATAGGAAATTAAACAAAAATGTAATTCAAAGTCCTAAAATAAAGGGTAAATACAAGGAAATCCTAGTCTAAACTTAGCTGTACAAATTTATCTTACAATTCCTACACCTTCTAACTTAACAATCGGTCATATAATACCCAAAAGATCCGATTATGCAGCCCAACATTACCTCAGCGAATACACACTATACAAGAAAGGCCGTAAAATGTGTGACGAAAGATTTCTAAAGAAGATATGTTTATAGCCGATGGGTTTCGCAAATACGCTGCCTTTGGGTTGGACCCGCAACCCGCAATGATGTTCGAAAAATCAAATCCGTCCGTTTCAAGCGTCCCGCTGCGAGAATGCGCAAATTTTTCGGACGTGCTCTGTGAAAATAAAACAGGAAAATGGATTTGCGATCAACCCCAGCTGCGTAAAGGGTGGTCTTTTATGCGAATTTCACATTGTATTTTACGCTACTTTTGTATGTCAATACTGTTATTAGGTAGGTTATAGGGAGTTACTTAGTGTAAAATATAAGTGGAGAATTTCTGTAATAAAAATTCATAATCACGCTTTTCTCATAATCAAATCAATACTGGTTAAGCTTCGTAGAATTTTTCAGCTTATGACACTCTCTATCACCGTGCTAGATGAGAGTTTACACATTAAATATTTCGACAGTTTGTTTCCGAGGTGTAACAAGTTGTGCAATATAAAATATAAGTGAATTTTATAAGGTGAATTATACATTTCACATGCGCAACCCGTTTAACATCGAGACACATAAATTTATGAAAAAAAACTGGTACTCGTAATAAGTATTACAATTAGCTCTACGATTCAATTAAAGTTTTATAGTCGCTAATGCGTAACCACGACGCTTATGCGGTTATCTTCTCCGTGTGGTCTTAATACTCTATATGGAGACACATTTTTAGAGCAAAATCACCAATGTGATCATTCATCATCAGCCATATGCCGCCGACTGCAGGACATAGGCCTCCCTCATGGTTTTCATAACCATGAGGGGTTTTGCCGTAATCGCCACGCTTGGCAGGCTGGTTGGCGATCGCAGTATGCGGTTGGAATCTCAGAAGACGCTGCTGCCGGTCTCCTGGTAATTGATTTCCTTAGTCGCCTTCTACGACATCCACGGAAGGAAATGGAGTGACGCTATTCTTAATCCGGCGCCACGCGGAGTATGATGTGATAATTGCTTAGTCATATTTGTAATTGAGGGTGTATTTTGTAATTGTTTGTGATGTCCTTGCCTGGTAATCATATCACAGCGTATCCTAGTTTGGGATCAGGATAAGTGATTGCTCTGTGTGGAAGTTATGGTTATTTTTATTATAAAGTATAAATAAGTTAACGTTATAATTGAAATTGCTATTGTGTAAAAAGTGAATACCTATATCGATTCAAACAGGTATCTTAACTATTAAACTTTTCGCCCGTAGACCCATCTAATATTTAATGGCATCTATTCGCCATTTGACTCATAGTATTTACGCCAATTCCACTCGGACCAACATCAAAATTACAAAACTCTACAGTATGTTATCGAGGCTAACCTATTTAGCTGCACCAATATGTTAATCAGTCCGCTAGCCTCCAAATGAGTCCATTAGTTAACCGATAGCACAGCCCCTCTACTCTCGACGTTATAGTGTTCAAATTGCATCACAATAGGGAGCTTGCGTCAAACTCAGATTGAAGCGGCATTAAAAAATTAAAAATAAAACCATAAAAATAATATTAATCGTATTAGATTACGTCTCTACTCTCCATGATTAAGCTCTACGAATCAGAGCGAAACATGTTCGGACTCTTACGACAAAAAAAACAAGTAAGTTTATCCGGCGTTAAGTTAATAATATTAGATTTCGTTTTTCAAAAACTATATTTTGCGAGATAACTCGAATATTAGATAAACACTCCATACTAAAGGTCCTACGTGCCAGTTGTGTGTGACGTCATAGCTTGAGTCCGATTTGTATGTGGCGTTTTTGTACCACGTGACTATAATGACTTTTCGACAGATCCCATTATAAAAAATATTGGTCCTACTGAAAAAATATGAACCACGTTCATTTATCTCTTCACATGATTTTTCCGATTATATTAAAACATTTTTGTGCAAATTATCCATTAAATGCAATAAGTCCGAAATAACGACTTAGTAAACATTTTGGGAACTTCAGAGCGCATCGAAAACTAAAAGCATATTTTGGCCAAACTACTAAATAAATATACTCAATTGTAAGGTTTACTAATGTATTGCCAAAAATCGTTTCCCAAAGTATTACTTCCCAAACTATTTTCCGCAAATTATCACTTGGCAAAAAAACATTTCTCAAAACAACTTAAAGCAAATAAACAGTTAGCAAAAGTTATTATGGCAAGTTATTGTTTACCAAATACTTGGTCAAAATTCTTTTCTGGTAACAGTTGGTGTCTGTGGGGGGTCACAGTTCTAACCTAACCTAACCCACTTTTCTGGTAACAGTAGGTGTCTGTGGGGGTCACAGTTCTAACCTAACCTAACCCACTTTTCTGGTAACAGTTCGTGTCTGTGGGGGTCCAAAATAAAACGTTAGCATAATAAACGTTTGTCCTAATAAAACTTGACGCAGTAAAATTATGCGAAATGATAATTTGACCAAATGAATAAAATGCGAAATGAAAACTTGCTAAAGTTTCATTTGGGAAATGAAACTGATGCCATAAGTTTATTGGGAAGTAAAATTTGGCGAAAAATACTTTAGCTAAACGGCTGTATCCCCAATTGGAACGCAAGTTGGGTAAATTAGAGTCGAGAGTAGAGGGGCAGGATTGGGATAACTGCAGCGTCCACCGATCTAATGAACTCATTTGAGACACTTTGATCATTGATTTACAAACGAATGACATACGCTCTATCTCGCTTCAATTCGATCATGGAGGTCTCTGTTGCAAAAAGCGGGAGCACGCTTCTCTTTATTAGGTACTCTGTCATTCTCGGTTTAGGGATCAAATTTGAATAATCATAACATAATGAGCAGGCAGGGAGAGATGGAATACAGGAGAGGAGGCCTTTGCCCAGCAGTGGAGTCCCACTACACGAAAAGAGGAAAAAAAAATAAAAAAAAACATAGCGTACATATGTATTTACGGTTATATTTATGTTTGATTTTGGTTGCTTTAAGGATCATTTTGATAGTGCATCACAATTGGGTATTTGACAAAAATCAAATGAGTTACTTTTAAAACGGAATTTTGTATGAAAATACTGGCTTATGATGACCTCACATTTCAGAGCACTCTTTTTATGTTTAATCTTTTTTAAAATTGTAATAACTAGAAATTGACTAAAAGAGATACATTTTCCGAGATATTTTGTAATTTTTGTTTTAATCGAGCATATGAAATAATTTATTGTTGATTGTGTCAAATACCGTATTGACTCAGAAGAAGAATGTGCAGTGCATTGGATGCATGTGGGCATTCTATTGTAAAATATGCATATATGATAGAATGTAGCGAAAATCAGACTGAACAACGAATTGATACCCAACTGCCAATATGCTTTGTTACAATATTCAACTGCTGATTTATTCATATAACCGAATATTGAGGAGTAGTAGATGACCTCATCCAAGTGGCAGGAAGACGCTGGATGAAAGCCGCTTCCAACCGATCTTTTTGGAAATTCATGGAGAAGGCCTATGTCCAGCAGTGGACTTCTAGTGGCTGAATGATGATGATGAGGAGTAGATTTTAATTATAACTTCAGAACAAAATACAATTTTTTATTTTTTTATTTCTCAATTCACAAATCAAGTTCATTACAGTAAAAGCAGGTAGCTACTAATGGTGGACGCAAGATAATGAAACTTGGGGAAAGACTGGAGCCTAAACAGATCAGCTCCTATATTATGGGCACTAAAATCTGAACGATTCCAATCGTCCAACTGTCAAATTAGTATGGAATTTGACAGTTAGACGGTTGAAATCGCTCAGGATTTGGTGCGCATAATTAGGCCCTAGAACTGTAAAGATAACAGTTAGTTATACTATGTGTCTGTTGACAGTATGTTCCTTTGTCACCAGCTCTATCGGAGGCCCACGAGATAACTCAGCTGCAAGTGCCGCTCATAGCGGACCCGCGCCGCGCCGCCGAACTCAGCTGCCACTTCAGGATGGACGAACAGAAACTGCACTCCGTCAAGTGGTACCGGGACATGAACGAGATATTCAGATACAACCCTTCACAGAAGGTAATTATTCTTAACTAGGAGAGCCCGAAGCTACGCTCGCGTGGAACTCAGTTTGTGTGATTATAAGAGTGTCAGGAAAAAAAACTATCGGTACAATGTTGTTTTTTTCCTTTTTTATGTTCATTAAACTGTTCTCTATCTATCTATCGGTTACTTTTTGAACTATTAAAATTATATTTATGTTATTTTTCAATAGAATAGTTTAGGAGAGAGTTAAAATTGCGAATAAATAGAGGACACTTATTGTACACAAAAAAGGAAAACAAACGTTGTATGTACTCATAGTGTTTTAGCTGATACTGAAACTGAATTCCACGCGAGCTTAGCCGCGGGCATGGCTATTGGTACATAAAAAAGGAAGTTAGATATTATCCGTTGAGGAGATTCCATTTCTATATTCCAATCCCAGTACCAGATACTGGTCACCGATTTCCACCAAAATGCTCATCAAGCTCGACCAAATAAGCTGAAACTCGAAGAATTTGCTTTTATTCATCGATAAGTTTTAGTACCTATCTTCTAAATTGTTTTACTTTCCCTTGTAGTTCAATTGCCATAGGCCCTTGGTCACCAAGTTTCACCAAAGTACTCATTACTCATACTCAAGACTGATCAAAGAAGATTAAATTGGAAGGGTCTTCTGCTGGCTAAAACCTCATATTTTGCGTTTATTTTTTTACGATGTAGGTACAATAAGGAATTCCAGCGTCGTTTACTTCCAAATCAGGCCCTGACCAGCATGATGCACATAAATACCTACTTACGTATTACTATCAAATTGCTTGTTTTCTACGTTGCTACAGTTGTTTTATCTCACGAAAGCGGATGAGCCACACTTGTATTTGTAATGCGTATAGACGCGCGCTCTTGTGTGCGTAACTTCAGGTAGCGCTAGCAAGCTCATTCTTAAAGAACAAAATAAAACAGTTGACAAAACTTGAGGAATAAACCTCCTTCTTACATTGCGAACTCCTTTGTTTTCACAGCCCAGTTTTTTTAAAAAATCACAACTTTTTGTTAATCTGTGAATGCGTCATACAAATCCAAAATGAAAAAAAAGCGCGGGAACCTTGGATGAGTAAAGGCGGCGAAATTTGAACAATTTTCAATAAATTGATAACTTTTATATTTCTCTGTAAATACAAAGTGAATTGTACATATAGTTGGTAGACAAGTTTGTACATATTGTAATTAGAAGATGGGGGCGGGAAAGAAGCGGAAAAAAACTGATCCCCCTGACGAGCGATCATCACCAGCTATGGACACTTCGGACTCGGATGATGACTCCTCCAGGAAGTACAATGTTTTTAAGGTTCCAGGGTACTCTAGGAAGTATCCTGAAAACAGTAAAAAATCAGAATACATAGTGTTCGTGTCACACGAAAATGAAAAACCGTTTTCCGACAAAGACAGGCTAGCTCTCTCCCATGCCATACGCAAATTCTGCGTCACTGGCATTCTACATCTGAAGTCAGTAAATAAATTCAAGATTGGCATTACGTTTGATTTGTCAAACAACGCAAATGTGTTTCTGCAGAATAAAAAATTACTCGACGAACTAGACCTGAAGGCCACTATACCGGCTAGCGACACTGAAGCGACTGGGGTTCTTACCTCAGTCCCTACTGACCTTTCCAATAAACAAATCTTCTCGTTGATTGGCAGCTCTCGAAATGTAATTCAAGTGAGACGTTTCATGCGTCGGGTGCGGAGTGACGACGGCGACGTGTCACATCTTCCCACTCAGACAGTCGCGGTAACTTTTGCATCCACTGAATTGCCTCAGTATGTCTATCTCGATTCTTGGAGACATGAGGTAAGCGCTTATATACCACCAGTAAAGCAATGTCTTCAGTGCATGAAGTTTGGCCACATCGCCAAATACTGCCGAAATTCGGTTGTGTGCTCGATCTGCACAGAAAATCACCATTTTAAAACATGTAAAGAGGATCCTAAAAACGCGAAATGCTGCAACTGCGGAGGCAATCACATAGCTATCTCTAACACATGTCCACAAAAAAAATTGAAAATAGAGGAAAACAAAATTAAGTCAAGGGCCGTCACATACTCAGATTTATTCAGTGAAAACTCCTTCCCCCAATTAACAAAATCGAACATCGAAACACAAATTCAAAATTTAACGAAATCAGATTTTTTTATGAACATACTCATTCAAGCAATTACAAAAATAGTTACAAATCAGAAAAACACCCCAATCAACTCTACATCAATAAAAGAAATCTTAGCACAAACTGTAAGAAATACCACTTCTTCTAACAATGGATCAACTTAATATTATGCAGTGGAACTCCCAGAGTATTATTAGCAATAAATTTCTATTAACACAATTTCTTTATGAAAACGATATACATGTAGCAATAATATCAGAGACTTGGCTAACTCCTATTAAAGCTTTTAACATAAAAGGATATCGAATAGAAAGAAACGATATTGGTAATAAACATAATGGTGTAGCAATTTTAATACATAATAGTTTAAATTATAAAAAAATTAATACATATTCGGACAACTCCTTACAAAACATTTGTGTAAGGATATCTGTAAATAATAAAGAAATGAGTATTGCAAGTTTTTACTGTCCTACAAACTGTGTCCCATCTTTTGATAAACTTAAATTTCAGTCAATAATAGAGTCGATACCCGAACCCATGTTATTTGCAGGTGATTTTAATGCACACCATACTTTGTGGGGGTGCCATTCTATTAATCCTAGAGGTAGAGATATTTTGGAAATTATTGATGAAAAAAATTTGGTTGTTTTGAATTCCGGCGAGGTTACTACTGTGGGCTCCTTGACATGGCGTCCCAATGCTTTGGATTTATCACTGGCTTCCCCATCACTGGCTCTGTCTTGCGATTGGTCTGTACATAATGATCCTCTTGGCAGCTACCATCTTCCTGTAATTATTAAGGTTTTTGTAAATAATACAATTAATGATGATGGTCTTGTAAACAGCAATAGTGCTAATCCTTTGCCCATCTATCCTAACTTTAAAATGATCAATTGGACATTATATGAACAATATGTAGACACACAACTGTCTGATTTTCAGGTTGAAAATTACACTCCGTTGACAGCATATAACAGTTTTTGTAACATATTGCATAATGTAGTTAATGACTCTCTTACAAATCGTAATTCTGTTTCTTCTTCTTTTGGTGCTATCAACTCTCGTCGTAGACTGATACACAAGAAGCTCTCTCTTCCTTGGTGGAATAAAAAATGTTCAGAAGCTGTAGAAAATTCCAAACTTGCCTATATTAACTTTAAAAATAATCCTTCAGATCAATCTTACATTGAATTTAAAAAATTACAAGCACATAAAAAACTTTTGTTAAAAATGGAAAGATCTAATAGCTGGATTGAACTGTGTAGCTCCTTCAATCGATGTACACCTCTGTCAAAAATCTGGAATTGTATGCGTAAATTCAACAAAACTTACTCTTTTAATAATGGCAATGATAGTTGGATACAAGACTTTTTGCAAAAGTATACACCAGACCATGTAAATAATAAACCAAAATTTTCCCCGGACAGTGAAACAAATCCTGTAAATAATTTTATGATAAAATCTTTCTCAATTGAAGAATTAATATCAGCTATTCTCTCGAGAAAAGATGGCGCATTTGGTCTGGATGGTGTTCCTTATATAATGTTAAAAAGGCTTAGTAAAAATAGCTTACAGATTTTGCTTGAAATATTAAATAACCTATGGTTGAGCAACGAGATTCCCCACTCATGGAAGTCCGATTGTTTAGTGCCCATATTAAAGCCAGATAAGCCTCGATCAAATCCAGATTCCTACCGTCCTATTGCTTTGACATCTTGCATAGGCAAAGTTTTTGAACAACTGATAAAACAAAGGTTGGAATTTTATGTAGAACAAAATAGTATTTTACCTTCTAATCAATTTGGCTTTCGAAGAGGAACATCAGCTCGTGAAAGTATCTGTCAGCTGCAGCTTGACATACAAAATAGTTTAAATAAAAAAGATTATTTGATGTCGGTGTTTTTTGATGTGTCTGGAGCATTTAATAGTGTCAATGTCGACATTCTTTGTGTTGAGTTACTTTCCGTCGGGATCCCAAATAAAATTGTTAGTTGGATTCATAATTTTCTTACTGAGAGGGAAGTCTATGTAAAATATAATGGTAATCTTTATGGTCCACGATTCGCTTCTGTTGGTGTTTGTCAAGGCGGAATACTTTCTCCATTAATTTTCCTCTTATATATCCGCCGTTTAAATCTCATTTTGGGTTCTGAAGTCAAAAATCTTCAATTTGCTGACGACTTGGTTGTTTATGCATCTGGAAAAAAATTAAAAAACATCAGTGAAATTCTTAACAAATCTTTAAAAGGGTTGTCTACATACTTCACCTATCTGAATCTTGATATAAATGCATTAAAATCTAAAGTGGTTGTCTTTGGTAAAGCTAGTAATAATATTCCTTCTGTATTCTACAACAAAGTCCCCATTCCTGTTTCTCAAGAGGCTAAGTTTTTAGGTATTATCTTTACTCACAATATGTCTTGGAAAAAATATGTTGAATTGCTAACTTTAAGAGCCAATAAGGCCCATAATATTTTGAAATCTTTGTGTAGGATTTCGTGGGGAGCAGATCCGAAAATATTGTTACTTCTGTACAAATCATTGGTTCGTAGTCATTTTGAATATGGTTTTCTTTGTTTTGGTGGTGACAGTAGATTGGTGAATGCCTTGGATAAAATTCAAAATAAAAACTTGAGACTCATCACAGGAGCATTTAAAAGTACTCCTATAAATGTAATGCAGGTTGAGTGCAAACTCCCTCCATTAGCTATTAGATTTACTTATCTGAAAGAAAGATTTTTATTAAAATTATATAGTAAGAGAAATAATTACCTATTGCTGAGCTTGATGAATTCTCCTCCAAATTCTCTTTATATCCTTCAGGGCTTTGAGCAGTACATTAATTTTCTGGAAACTTTACAGATTTATAAATCCCCCCTCCTTCCCTGTTATCAGGGAAATTTTCTTAGTAAATTTCCTGCAATAAATATAATAATTGATCACAATCTATGCACCAAACAAGATGTGTACAACAAACTTTCAGAGTTCACTGATGATTGTAGATTCCTCTATACTGATGGGTCCAAAACTGATCATGCTGTCTCGTTTGCTTTCTTTGATGGCTTTTTTAATTTAGGCACTGGTCATAAAATAAATTCAAACATTAGTATATTTACAGCAGAAGCTGTGGCTATACTAGCAGCCCTAAAAAATATCAATAATAAAAGTGATGGATGTTATAAATATGTAATTGTTAGTGATAGTATGAGTGTTCTGGAAAATCTCAAAAATAATAGATTCAAAGCTAATACAAATTATTTAATTTCTTTAATCAAGCAGGAGTGGTTAGATTTGTTTCTTATTCATAACATAGATGTTTCATTTGTGTGGGTTCCTTCACATGTTGGTGTAGCAGGAAATGAAAGGGCTGATTTTTTGGCTAGAGCAATTACAAATAATGCAGATACTATTCCAGACTCCAGCTATAATCTTAATGTTTCTGTTCCCTGGACAGATTTAATCTCTCTTCTAAAGAAAAGATCTATAGATATCTGGAAAAGACACTGGAACTACACAGTTCAAGCTGAAAATAAAGGCTTATGGTATGCTACATTCAATGTTCCCATTGGTAGCATGCCCTGGTTTTGTAAAAACAATACTTACATTCATAGGAAATATTACACTACTATTTCAAGGCTTCGTTTTGGTCATTGTAATCTAAACTATCATCTGTTCCGGTTAAAAATGGTTCAGAGTCCGTTCTGTGACCATTGCAGCTCCCAAACTGAGCAATCCTTACATCATCTATTCTTCGAATGCCCATCCTTTGGCATCCAGCGCCTTGTGCTAATGGATGAGCTGATTGAAATCTATAGCAGTCCAGAGTCAGTACCGCGCTCCATTCAGGCTCTTCTTGTAAATACTTCCACATTTTTGTCTTTGTTCAGATTCATAATTAACACTGTAGGACAGATTTAGTTTTTCTTGTATATTGATTTTGTTTAATACTTGAATACGACTTTTAGCCGTGTAAAATATTTTCTAAATGGACTTGTACATAATATTTAGAATTTGTAAGGTTATGTAATATTTTTGGTTTGTTTGTTTTGACGTTTCGATTTCGACCAAAAAAGAAAAGAGTATGTGTTGCCTTAATTGACTTAAAATCACGGATTGACTAATTCGACGGACACGTCGTAAAATTACACGGATTTTACTAAAATTGGATTGGACATTTTATATAATTAAAACTGAAGACGAAAATATATTACTGAAGACTTTAACCTCCCAAAAATTCATAATGAAGAACAGAAACCAAAGACGTGGCAGCATGAAAAATATATTACTGAAGACTTTAACCTCCCAAAAATTCATAATGAAGAACAGAAACCAAAGACATGGCAGCATGAAAAATATATTATACTGAAGACTAACCTCCCAAAAACTCATAATGAAGAACAAAAACCAAAGACGTGGCAGCATGGTCTAAGACCTTAGCCGGTTCCTTGCGGGACGAACTAAAAAAAAAAAAAAAAACAAATCCAAAATGTCAAAACATTTTTAATTCTAAACTTACCAATTGTGGTGTAAATATACATGCACATTATCTTTGCGTGCGTAAGATCGGGAGCGCTCTGTTTCGGCCGAGTCACTAGTGTTACTCAGTTAGCGCCAAAATTATTAATTAAATACAGTCATTCTGGAAGGTACAAAAGTAAACGGAGAAAGGTTATTCAGAGTGAGGTAAGGCAAATGAATGTTTATGATTCGTTTATTCCTCAAGTGTTGAGTGTAATTAATAGATGTATTGAGCTAGATAATAACATGTTACGTGTTAAACGTAATTTTAATAATGTAGGTATTGTTTTTTTAGGGTCATAAAATGGTTGCAAATTCATGTTCCTCAAAGAAGAACATGAATTCACGGAACTTCATCGAGAACCAAATTTTGATGTTTCCATTTGCGTAACATAAAAAACCGCAATGCATCAGCGACGGGAGTTAGTGTACGAACAGTGCAAAAAATATTAAAAGAAGAAAGAGATACACATCTTCTTATTTTACTTCACCGATGAAAAACCAAAGAAATAGACAAAATAAAGTAGGCATTGATGGATTCACAGCCGATGTTGTTAGGAGCACAATACAATATTTTCATATCGTACAAAAACAAATTCCAACATTGGTAAAACTAAGGCCCGTCTTAAATGAAAAAAATGGTGTCAGTGGATGTCCAGCATCGCTGCGCAAGGTATTAAATAAATTAGGCTTCACGTGGCGTAAAACCAATAACAACAGGAAAGTTTTAGTTAAACGGCATCATATCCAGATGTGGATATTAAAATATAGAAAAAAATAACCGAATACCGTTCTCAAGGTCAGCATATTATCTATACTGATGAAAGTTACGTATTGACTACACATGTTCGAAATAACACCTGGGCCCAAAAAGACAAACATCTCCATTTTTAAAAAAAGCTAGTACAAAAAAGGTACTCGTTTCACTTTAGTACACGCTGGAACCGATGCCGGATTTATTGAGGGCGCTTGTTTAGTCTACAAAGCTAATTCAACAGTTGGAGGCTACCATTCAAACATGAGTTTTGAAAATTACGTAAAATGGCTGAATGAAAAGTTGCTGCCAAATTTACCAGATCATTCCGTAATAGTACTAGATAACGTATCGTATCACAACACACGTGCTGAGAAATTGCCGACGACAGCGTCAAAAAAATCTGAGAAGCAAGAATGGCTCATTTCTAAGGGTATACTGTTTGAATGAAATTCGCGCAAAATTGAGTTAAAAGTGATGTTATCACGTACAAAATCGATGACTTCATCAAAAGTAAAGTATATGAAGTATTACGACTGCCTCCTTAGCACCCTGAGCTTAATGCCATAGAGAACATCTGGGGTGTCCTGAAAAACTACATTGCTCTTAGAAATGTTTAACAAAATTTTACGAACACAGAAAAACTTATTCAAGAAAGTATTGCAGAAATAACGAGGGAGATATGGCGTAATACATGCAATAGTGTAAGTAAACATAACATAAACATAAACATTTACATACAGCCACATACATTGCTTTTGGCCCCACACTAGGATACCCTGTGTCGTGGGAACCAGAAACAACAAGAAAAAAAAAGAAACTGAATAAAATCTAATATTTTTTTTTCTTTTCTTCGTTAACAATGAGCTTGCTAACGCTACATGAAGTTACGCACACGAGAGCGCGCGTCTATAGGTACGCATTACTACTACAAGTACGGCTCATCCGCTTTCATGAGATAAAACAACTATAGTTAGTACACCATATTTTAATATATTGTAGTCTACATCATAATCGTAAGTTCAAGATTTCAAGAGCTTTCAACAGTAACTAAATTAATTCGTACCGTTCCCGCTGTACCCAGTACTTGAGAACGTTCCCGGAAGCGTTTCCAGGAATGGCACATCAGTACGTACGCGCCTTGCCCCTCACGCCCGCTCACCGTTCCTTACTCCTTGACCTCACACCACCCTACACCACAATGCGTATTTTATTGTACATGTATACATATTAAACTCACGCATGTATCCCGGAGAGGTACGCAGAGACCAGTGTTTGCCGCGTTTGGATGTTTGTTACTAAATCACGCAAAAACGGCTGAACGGATTTAGATGTTATTTGGTACGTAGATAGTTTGAGTCCCGGGGTCCTTTCCCGGGACTTAAACTATCTACATACTAAATGATACAAAGGATACATAGGATACTTTTCATCCCGGAAAATACTCATTTCATACGGACGAAGTCACGGGCAAAAGCTAGTGTATAATATTATATTATAATATAGTGTACCTGTATATAATTACCACCGATTTCCGATTAAGTACATAATTATAGTATTTTTTGTTTCCAAGTCAGGGTTACAATGGAGACACACCCTACACAATTTTTGTCAATTTTTGTCAGTTGCAGAAGAAGAATATTACCTTGCAGAATCTTCTTCTAACAATAATCTTTCGGTCACTACTGTTGAGCTATTGCAATTGTGACATGTACAGTTTCGTAACCGCTATCTGTGCCGCTAGTGGGTTTCTGTCCTTAACCTTATTGTAAAATCCGAATTTCAGATTTTAATACTAAGATTTCAACTTTCAACTCTTTCAAGAGTTTCAACAGTGCTTAGTACTCAATTCAAAGAAAGAGAAGGATAAATGGCAAAAAAATATGTGCCTCCGTAATCGTTGAAAACACGACCTTAACTACACATGGTCTGGGTATCTTAGGACAAATGCTCAAAAAATATTGGCATCGATCAATAACTAAGCCAGAGTAGAATATGTACCTAAAATTTGCACAATGCTAATAACTGCATATTGGCTAAACATTCACACCATCTGTCTACGACGCGAGATCTATACATAGGTTCGAGTCATGCTATTTGTTTTTGTTACTTTTCTTAAATAATACTTTACCCACATGGGTTAAGTATCTATTATTTAAGGAACGTGGCAGAGTTCCTTTATTCTTTTAAACAAAAGGTTGGTCCATTTTTAAGGTTCCGTAGTCAACAAGGAACCCTTATAGTTTCGCCATGTCCGTCATGTAAGATTAGTACGAGGAAACTGAAATCGGTAGGTAGAATTAAATCTATATTTTTTTTTACATAATATATTAGGGATGCATTTTTTTTCTCGCCTACACCATAGTGTGGGGTATCGTTGGATTGGTCGTTAAAAAATATTGTGAGTGTAGGAAGTTTGTTTTTTGTTTTAGAGTTCCGTTTGCGAAATATTAAGCGGCTTTGATATAAACCTGGCTAAACGGTTGATTGTAGAAACAAGTTAACGAGTAATAGGCGAGCAACATATAAAAGGAAAACTTCGTACAAAATCCATTGAAAATTACGTTGATGAAGTTGTTAGTTCTGTAAAGCAGATAAAACCCTCCCTTTCTACGGAACCCTACACTGCGCATGGCCCGACATGCACTTGGCCGGTTTTATTTACATTTCTTGTTTTGTTGGGATAAAATTAGAAAAATTAAGCTTGAGGTCGTCTTCGTAATTCGTCTATGGCATGTTACGACGCATAACTAAATAATATTTACCTCATAACACAGTACATAGGTACTTGACATCTTTAGACTTTGGTTCCTTTAAAAATTAGTATACACATTCAATGTGTAACACCTAGACAAATTAATGTGTGAACAAAATACGCCTCCGCAATTTTCAGAAACGTTTGTACCTTTGAGCCATTCGACCCATCCCGGTTCGACTTGTATCTCTGAAAGACTAACGAGGCAGGACCGGGATTGGTCTTCCATAGATAAGAATACAAATAGGTCTCTCTCCTATATATTTTCGGTTTGTTTTTGGCTTGAGGAAGTTGGAAAAGTAACAGACTTTTCAAAATTATCGTTAAGACGAGTTTGGTCGACCTGTTTTTCACATTATGTTTTGGAACTAGCTTGATGCTTAAAATTGAGAATGGTGAAGAGAAGGGTGTTCCCAACAAAAAGATAAAGCAGCTTAGAGCGTGGAAGTTGGCACTCGCGGAGTATATAATACAGCATCAAGCGGAGGCCGCAGCACCACACGCCAGTGTTAGCGATTCTGCTTCTTCTGGTGATGAATATATTATGCAGCCAGCGCCAAGAAAACTAGGAAGAATGGCCGTGGTACCTCTTCCAGACAAAAACGCTCGTATTCAGGGGGCCAAACATTTACCAGCAGTTTCAAATAAGCAAAACAAGTGCCGCAATGAAGGTTGTAAAAAGAAGTCTACAATAAAATGTTCAAAGTGTAAAATTTACTTATGCCTTACAAAGCACAGAAACTGCTTTAGTATTTTTCATGGACAGTAAAGGTTCACTGAATATTTTTATTTTTCCTAAGAAAATACTGATTTTTATGATGTCAATTTTTTGTATTTTTTAGATTGTGAAAGTGCATTCCTATATTTATGTCCTTAGTAAAAGACTGTTACTAAAAATAATAATATTATTAAGCAAAAACATAATACTTTTTTATAAGTTAATTTATTTTTGTAAGCCAAGCCAAGGGTGAAATATTGATCTCAAAATAAAGTGATTTGTAGCGTCAACATAATATTGCTGCTTAGGAGGTTTTTTGTTGGTTTTTGAAGGAAGATTTTTGATTTAATTTTGTAATTTTTATCAATAAATAAAGGTTGATTCATTTATTTATTATTTTATTTATCTTATAATTCAGGCCAGAAGTACTTATTATAGTACCAAATAAGGATACCTAAAGTTGGATTTGAGTCCCAAAGTACTATTTATAGAACTAATTTAATTCTAATTTTTTTTGCACAAACTGAACCCTGACCCTTATGTATAAAACCCCCTAAAAGCACATTTTTCAATATTTGGTTACTAAAAAGATATCAATAAAATATTAATGGGTCTGTAGTACTACAATGTTTTAGACCTAAAAATAGTACTTTGGGTGGTTAGCAGAACAATGATTTTAAACGTCTGGGCCTTACGAGGTTAACCGAACACGCTTTAAGTCCAGTTCAAGTCTGACGAGGAGGAAGACAAATAGAGCCCCCCGGGACGGGAACGGTACCCGAAAAATAATTTGCCATCTATTGTCCACTAAAGGGTCGACACAGATGGCCTGTCCATTAGGATAGTTGTTGGCAGCCCATCCCATTACTGTCCAAGTGTCTAAAGTTTAAATGGCTCCACGTACTTGCTAACGACGTTGGTATAACTGCTTTGCTATACTTGTTTCCGGTATCTACCAGAGGGTTGCCTGGTTCTAATATACATAGTTGTTCATAAGCAGCCTATATACGTCCCACTGTAGGGCACAGGCCTTCTCTCAGGGAGAGAGTGTGGGCTTAATCACCACGCGTGCCCACCGCGGATTGGCGATTTTAAGCGCTGAGGTACGTTAATAGCTCAGACACTCAGGTTTCCTTCACCGCTAGCGAGTGGTATTGCTACTATAACTTCACAAATGTACATAACTTAGAAAACCAAGTCATAGGTACATGCCCGCACTGGGAATCGAACCTGGGTCTCTCGCTTTCGAGTCCGATGTTCTACCCACTAGGCTACCAACGCTGTTGTTCAGTAGACTCATATTAGTACGGTAATGGCTGTTTCGTTGACACTATTGGTAGTCTAATAACCAATCACATTCTAATAACCTGTGCAATTTAACTCGGCGCCTCGCGTGAGTGATTTTCTTCGCGAGAGATGCCTATTTAATTTGCTCGGGTTGTACCATTGGAACGAAAAGGTCACTGAATTATTCTTGATACAACCCGCTTCCACATGACATAGAAAGGAATAGCTCCCTGACCTAGTGGAGCGAGATATTACGTCTGACTCGTCTAAAAATAATGGGGAGTCTTTTGTTATACCGGGCTCCTTTTTAAAATAGTTGTGCTGTCAGGACTTTTGGAGCTTTGCTATAGGCAAGGGTTGTGCTACAATTTTTTATATGAAAAGGTATTCGGTGAAATAAACTTTAGTAAGATATTATGTAGAGCGTTGGTAGCGCATAGGTAGAATGTCGCCTCACGTTCAGGAGGACGTGGGTTTGAACCCTGTCATCTACCAATAACTTTGTTACGTACATATTATGTGAAATTGTAATAGAAATGAAGGAAAACATTTTGACGAAACCCTATTTTAAGTACGTAGCAACTAGAACTCGCCTAGGCGTAAACCTATAAATTTATGGAACTCAGGTATTTGTAACTATTTTATGCTTTTTTTATTTTTATGCTAGTATATACTTTCATTGCTGAGATATCAAGGATTTCATCATCGATACTTTAATCATTTCTTTCGAATTATACAGTTTGCTAGAAATACACATTGCATTGAGGTCGACACAGATGCTGATTATGCTGGATTCGTAGAATCTATCGATATAATTTGTGCTTCGAATCTTAACATCGATTGTCATAATTTAAAGTAAACAAATATAGCACTGAGAATTTCGGGAACTTTAGGAACATTCCCGCAATTCCCGGGGAACGTACGTCGGTTAACCAATACTTTGTCCGCAGCCACCGATCCGCCTGTTCAACGTCACCGGCATCATGGTGCAGGGTGGGTCGTGCGAGGGTAACTCCTGCCTCGTCACCGTGATGCCACCCCCTATCGCGACGCGAGCCGCCTACACCTGCGAAGTCTCCACTGAGGGGCCCAAGTTTCAGATCGCGAGGCAGGCCAAGCAGATGACTGTTGTTGGTGAGCTGATGACTGTTTTTTAGTGTTCCGTACTTTAGTGTACGGATTCTAAACGGGACCCTTTTAATATCTATGCCTAAGACGTTTGTCTGCCTACAATGAAATTAAATGACATTAGGTGAGATGAGATGAGATGATATGAGCTATATGAGATGAGACGAGATTAAATGAGATGAGATGAGATGAAATGATATTTCTAAAAAGTAAAAATCGACTTCGAAACACTACAGTACTAAAAACACAGAAATAATGAAAACTAATATGACCTTTAAATTCGATGCAGGTTTTGTAGAAGCATAAATTTATAGCCGGTGCTAAGTTACATGACCAGCACACACATTTTGGGCACCGACTCCAAAATATATTAGTACAATAGCTACATCGAATAGTCATATTCGTTTAAATTATTTCTGCGTTTTAGTGCTGTAGTTTTTATGAAGTTGGTTTGTATTTTTATGTAAAAAAAAATATTTCACGACTTTTTGTGACTCCGCCTCTTCCTTTTTTGAAGTTGCTTAACCTCCTCAGTCGTGACCTTGAAAATAACAATGGTTTTCAATTGTTATTTTCAAGGTCAGGACTGCGGAGGCTATAGTCGCATAAAATTGTGCCCTCGGCACACCGTATACATAAACATGTACACTTCGCCAGTTTTTTCCACTATACAAGTATACGCATTTGGTTTTCTATGCAGCAAGCCGTTGTTAGTGTGAGAAGACAGACGAAACCGGGGATTAAATCACTAAATAATAGGCCTTTCTACATCTAAGTTAGATGATTAATAGTACATTACTTCAGAGGGAAGAAAGTGAGAGTTCCATACCGAGATTATGGCATTTGCGCCACGAGCTTGCGAGGGGCG
Organism: Yponomeuta evonymella; assembly: GCA_963969515.1. NCBI lineage: Eukaryota > Metazoa > Arthropoda > Insecta > Lepidoptera > Yponomeutidae > Yponomeuta > Yponomeuta evonymella. The sequence continues at coordinate 8,604,496 of OZ018354.1, forward strand.
CAATCCATTTGAGGTATGGAACTGTACTTTATCCTGAGGTATGTATAGTGCTTTTTATTACACCTACGAGGAAAATTATAGACATAAATGCATATAAATGTTAATCATAAGTACTGTTGTATCTGCATTTAGATTTTTCCGGCAACAGATTATCAACAACTTCTTGGGCCGTCTCTAATAGTTCTGGCGGTGTGTTAGGGATAACATCATCACTGTCGCTCGAAGTATCCATATTTTACAAAAAACACAAAGATAAATGCTAAATCAATCGAAGTTTTTGCGAAAATGCGCGGGCTTTTCCTTTTTTTATTCGCCCGTTTCTGGAGTAGGCTAAGATCATAAGGTTATGCAGCCACTTCTTCCGTGATTCCGCGCGTTTTATATACAATAGTTATTTGTTATGCAAGGCTGCAAAGTTAATTTTTGGCGCGAGTACCTTGTATTGAAAACCTGAGCGTAGCGAGGGTTTCAAAGGTACGAGACGCTAAATAACTTTGCTGCCGAGCGCAACACACAACTTTTCACCTCACTAAAGCGAGGAAAATGTTAGGTGCAAGAAAAACAGTTTTAATAAATATTAAATTACTGTTAATTTATATCTTCGTCGCTGCTAGCTTCGCTCATATTTTATGATTTCTTTCGATTTTATCAAAAAACAAACCAAAATAATGGAAGTAAAGTGAATTCAATAAAGAGAAGAAAATTTTAAAGTTTTTTTTTTAAATCAAATTTTCTTGCTGGCCAGTGCGATTCATTAAATGAGGCTGGCGCATGACATGAAATAAGTATTTGCATTTCAATCATCAATGGACTGGCTGCAGAGAATATAAACTATTACGAAACCAATGAGGTTCTATATATATGTAATTTATTGTACGAAACCTTTATTGAATAAAAATATTCGAATTTTAAAAACACTTTCCACGCTAGCGAATAAAGTGCGATTTTCCACGCAGATTTCGAATGATAAACAGAGCTTTTACGAGCTAGTGAGGTGAAATAGTTATTTGTTATGCAAGGCTGCAAAGTAAATTTTTGGCGCGAGTACCTTGTATTGAAACCTGAGCAAGCGAAGGATTCTAGGATTGAGCCACGAGCAAAGCGAGTGGTTCAAATATAGAATCCTGAGCGTAGCGAGGGTTTCAAAGGTACGAGACGCTAAATAACTTTGCTGCCGAGCGCAACACACAACTTTTCACCTCACTAAAGCGAGAAAAATGATAGGTGCAAGAAAAACAGTTTTAATAAATATTAAATTACTGTTAATTTATATCTTCGTCGCTGCTAGCTTCGCTCATATTTTATGATTTCTTTCGATTTTATCAAAAAACAAACCAAAATAATGGAAGTAAAGTGAATTCAATAAAGAGAAGAAAATTTTAAAGTTTTTTTTTTAAATCAAATTTTCTTGCCGGCCAGTGCGATTCTTTAAATGAGGCTGGCGCATGACATGTAATAAGTATTTGCATTTCAATCATCAATGGACTGGCTGCAGAGAATATAAACTATTACGAAACCAATGAGGTTCTATATATATGTAATTTATTGTACGAAACCTTTATTGAATAAAAATATTCGAATTTTAAAAACACTTTCCACGCTAGCGGATAAAGTGCGATTTTCCACGCAGATTTCGAATGATAAACAGAGCTTTTACGAGCTAGTGAGGTGAAAAAATAATTTCGTTTTTAATTTTCTGTATGCACCAAGGAGGTTGGTAACTGGTAAAAAAAAACTGTATGTGGCCAGTAACAACTTACTTGAATTTTAATTAGTAGACAGTTAAAGTCTCTTTGCAGTATGACTGCTGACAAATTAAAAAAAAAACACCGGGTATGTAATGGAATTTCATACATACTTCCCACCCTTGGGTCGGAAGGATTTTCATACAAACTTCCATACCTTGGGATGAAAGGATTTGAAGGGCGGGATAAAGGCGTTTCTTCCCTCTAATTGGTATAATTAGTATGTATTTTCAGAGCAGGTGTGATAAAAAATATTTTTTATATTATCTCCACCCAGAGTGAAACCGTTCAGTGTATGTCATCATCATCATCATTAGCCATTTGACGCCCACTGCAGGACATAGGCCTCCATGGCCTCTCTCAATGTGTGTACGACATATTTTTTAGATGAAAGATTTTCCAGCTCTTATACTATCCTTTCAGTTTAGTTGTCTGAATCCACCTCTTATTTATGTGTTTGCTTTCTTGCACAGAACATAATTTATCTGTTCTATTCTATCTTGTGTGCAATAAAGAATATCTTATCTTATTCGCCAGCTAAAGTGCACATTAGCCTAGACCCATCGGCCAATGTGCAGACATTAGCGGAGGCTCGAAAATAATCTTAACATCGGCCAGCCTTACTTAAGTTACGTTCGCACCCATCTTTAGCCGTAACATATCCAACTAATCTTGCCCTCAGCATATCCGGACGAGAACCCAATCATAGTGGGCGCACCGAAGGTGGTGAAACCTGGAGAGCAGGTCCTAGTGAACTGTACTTCAGACTACTCACTGCCACCGGCCGAGATCAACTGGTACCTCGACGATGAACTACAAAAGGTATTAGCTACAGTCTCCACTTGTGTCCACACTATATATGTCCCACTGTAGGGCACAAGCCTTCTCTCAGAGAGAGAGTATTGGCTTAATCACCACGCGTGCCCACCGCGGATTGGCCATTTCAAGCACCAAGGTATGTGAACACCTGAGACACTCAGGTTTCCTCACAATGGTTTCCTTCACAGTTAGCGAGTGGTATTGCTACTATAACTTCACAAATGTACCTAACTTAGAAAACAAAACATGTCGGGATTCGAACCCACGACCTCCGGAATGAGAAGGCGGTCGATAGCTCCGCTACCACCGCTCCCACTCCACTCCTAGTCTCCACTTACCACTAAGTTACTGCGAGCACGTCTGTCAAACTGATACAAATTATGGCTCAATCATAGTTAAACATAAATAAACACTAACAAAACTCAATAATTTATTTGTGGAGTGTAGGTGGGATCATGTGTATCTACTAAAAACAAACAAATATTTTGAATAGTTATTAAAATCTATGTCAAACTAAAATAATAATAAAAATAACACAAATTAAATTAAATGGGCCATTATGCACCTAATGTTGAGCCACTTTGCGCAAATAACCTTGGCTCAAGGTCATTTAGATTACATTTCATTTATAAAGTCATTTGAGTCTAGTATTAACAATTATCAATTAAAGTTACCTTAAGCTTTCTTTTAAAATTGTTGATTTTTTGTGTAAGTCCTTTAATGCTTTAACTTTATAGAAGTAGTGCTTTACACGAACGTCAGTTAAATTTTTGCCAGATTCACATCGTCCTACACTACACTCGTCTCTAAGCTTCCTCTAAGATGAAACCGCATTTTTGATAACAATAATTCTGATCCAGTCAACGTAATCGGAACCATTATTTCCAGGAAAAGTGGTAAATGTGTCCATGTAAATCCGTACCCAAAGGGTAAAGACGGGACCCTATTACTAAGACTGCTGTCTGTCTGTCCGTCCGTCCGTCCGTCCGTCTGTCTGTCACCAGGCTGTATCTCAAGAACCGTGATAGCTAGAGAGTTGAATTTTTCACAGATTATGTATTTCTGTTGCCGCAATAACAAAAAATACTAAAAACAAAATAAAATAACTATTTAAGGAGGGCTCCCATACAACAAACGTGATTTTTTGCTGTTTTTTTTTATCCTTGTGTCTAATGTTGTATAGATAATGGTACGGAACCCTTCGTGCGCTAGTCTGACTCCCACTTGGCCGGTATTTTTACCATGTACTCGAAAAATGGACTAGATAATTCCGACGTCCATTAGAATATGTTTGACATCGACTCGCAAAAGTGAAGAAGATTAGAACAAAATGTCTAAAATGGGCAAATAGAAGGTCTTTAAAAGTTTTCCCATCTCGCTTGAAAACGTTACATTAAAATAAAACTTTTAATGGAAAACGCATTTTAAATCCCATTAAAATACACGTAAAAAATAAACTCCAAAATGGAATCGGTTGAAAAATTATCGAGGTGCAGTTTGCTTTTGGGATCCCAATGTATTATCCCAAATAGAGTGAATGAAATTGAGTTCAATAAACTTTTGTAAAGAGCTTATCCACGTTTGTTGTCGAGAAGGAAGCTTTGTAAATATGATCCAGCCTGTATAAAGTTTCACCGTAGAGCACAGGCTTTCTCTCAAAGAGAGACTATGGGCTTAATCATCGCGCGTTCCCACCGCCGATTAGCAGTTTCAAGCGCTGAGGTATGTGTCCACTTCAGGCAGTCAGGTTTTCTTACGTTGTTTTCCTTCACAGTTGTTATGATGTCAGAAGTTTAATCCATTATCACATACCGGGAACTAACAACTTCTTGAATGTGAGGCTAGAGTTCTACCAACCGCGCTACTACCGCTATAAATGTAGGCTTAAGCTCTCAGATTGAGTAATAAGAAAAGAAACAAGTAGGAAGCTCGGTTTGCATCTCTATGAATCTACATGTAAGTAAATTTGTATGAAATCTCCAGAAGCTTGGATTCTATGATGCATAAGAAACGAAAATGCAAGGTTGCTGTTGTAAATACTTAAGTAACGTTCTGTCACGCTCTTTTCTGAGAAATTCGAAGAGATAGCACTACAGTTAACCATTTACTTAGCGAAATTCTCAATTCAGAAACTGGCCGTTAAACCCTTCCTTGAATCCTACAATTCTCAAAGCTTACTCACTCGCAAAAGCACTTCCTTTCATCGAAAAAATCTTTGCTTTTGCAGCGGTGGTTTATTGGCCAGCCAATATTAATAGCCATATTTCATCAGGGATTACGAAAATGTTCTCGCCTGTTTTCATCCATTCGGTGCAGCGCGGAAAATTGGAATGAAAGAATGTGGAATGAATCTGCTTTTAGGCTGCTGCTTTAACCTTGAAAATAACAATTAAAAACCATTTTTCTGGTGGCCCGATCGGGTGCTTTAGAATTCTACAGATTGATTGACTGTGAAATTGTATTGGAACAAGGGAAACACCTGTTAGGGTTAAGGCCTAACCCTATTCTGTTTAAGGGAGTTTTTCTGCCAGTAGTATTATCTAGTGCGGAGTAGCGAAGATCACGTTTGTGATGTCTTTGCCGTCTCACTTTAGCAGATTGTGTTTTGTCGAAGTAGTTATCATTACTATATATTTTTTTTACTGTTAACAGACGCATAAGTTGGCACGGGCTTAAGCCACAGTGCATTAATTATTAAACATAATATTTTAGAGCTAGTTGTCTTTTTCATATCCCTTATTTTCTTTCTAAAAATTAACATTATTTATTAATAAAACGAACCAATCATAATTATTATTTTGCGTGAATGACATCATAAAGTAATTTACCACCGCAGCAGCCAGCTCAGCGCGAAACAATGTTCAAGTAACGAAATTATCACCAAACAGCTTGTTAGCTGTTAGATCCTCCCGGGAGGCAGCGATCTGATTCGATTAGCCGCCTCCGCTGGTAATGGAATACGGATCCAATTCTCTACGAATCACTATTCATCATATCTTGATTGGGAATTCCTAATCAATGCGAGTTTGTAGACGTGGCCCCTTTGACAACGCTAGTTTGATCCAGGCACAAATACGCCCATTGCATTTTGTGACCTCCATTTTCGTGCAATAACTGAGGACTTGAACGTGACCAGAGGTGGTAACATTTAAGGATCTGTAGCTCCTGTAGCTCAGCGAGTACAGTTGCACTCGCGTAGTATTTGAAATCGTGATACGGTTAGATCGACAAAAGAGAGAGGTTTTGGCTATTGCTTTTCGATTGGCTGTCCGCGGTTGGTTCTGCTGAACCTTTGATAGAATTCTCAGTATCTTGAGTATTTTTGAGTATACTTCCAGTACACTTCATTTTAAATCAGAGCCTTCGACCATTTAGTTTATTTTTATTTAGGCAACGGTATATCCTTCGTTACAGTAGAATTGTTGCGTACATTACTTAATTTATTTCCTCGACGTTTTGGCAACAGTTCGCGGAATCATGGCATGTAACCTGTATGACCTAAGCTGAATTTCGGAACGTTTTTTAGAATGTGCATACAGACACATAAAAATTGTTTTTTCCCGGATCGTTGCATTCTGTGTTACTACATACTTTATTTTCCTCAAGTAAAATAGTTAAATATTGAGAATTATTTTGAAAAATCTCCCAATTATTGTATTTTAGATTAGATTATTATTCTTCATTGTAGATACCAGAAAACAAAATAGGTGCATAATTACTACTAACATAACATGTAAATTTTAGCATAATTATATACTTCACCTTCACCGTTAGCGAGTGGTATTGCTACTATAACTTCACAAATGTACATACCTAATTTAGAAAATAAAGTCATAAGTACATGCCCGAAATGGGAATTTATGCGTTTACTTAGTAGACTACAAAGTTGAGAAAAATAACAGCTATTTTGCTGATATAGTTGTATTGCACAAATGTTTACTAGTATGATAAAGTAGAATGCTTCTAATAATAGAATGAATATTAGAGGCTAATACAAACATTGTATTAGACTCTAATATTCATTATGTTTTTAAAGTCATTCTATAGCAGATGTTCAATAGAATTCGATATAATTATTCATAGTTAATGTGTGTATCAGACTCTAGGCACTTCCAATTTTACCCACCCACCCTAACCGTCGCAGCCCGAAGACTGGCAGCGCACGGAGCTGAGCGCGCCGATCGCGGGCGGTCTCCGCGCATCCTGGCGGGTGCTTCGCGTCCGGGTTCCGCCGACGGCCAGCGGAGCCCTGCGCGTGCGCTGCGAGGCGATCGTGATGGTGGACGCGCCGGTCGCACGCAATGCCGCCGCCCTCATCACCGTGCACTCGAGGACACAGCTCTCTAAGTTCGTCGCCAATCGCGGTAAGTTCAACAAATAATTAGGCCAGTTCTTTTATTTGAACTAAATCTCCTGGAGTTTCTGTTTAGGTTTACATAAGCAGCCTATAACTAGCACTGCAGGGCACAGGCCTCTCAGGGAGAGCGTATGAGCTACCCGTACCCACCGCGGATTGGCGATAGTAGGCCTATAATAGGCTACATAAAAAAATAAACTCATAACGTAGAGATCGTGAATGCCTCTCTCTTCGTGATTACATAACCACAGAATTAATTACAATTCAACAATAATTATACGTCCCACTGTTGTGTATGGGCTTAATCACCACGCCTGCCCTCCGCGGATTGACAATTTCAAGCGCTGAGGTATGTGAATAGCTCAGCCACAAGAAGTCCACTGCTGGACGTAGGCCTCCTCCATGGATTTCCAAAAAGACCGGTTGAAAGCGGCCTGCATCCAGCGCCTTCCGCCACTTGGATGAGGTCATCTGTCCATTTTGTGGCTGGTCGTCCTAGGCTACCGTCTACTAGGCTACCACTGCTCTTTTATTTACCTATATGTAACTAAAAGACAGATTCACCTTTCTATCTCAAAGACAACTACCTATAGCACGTTCCGGCACAGAACGGGCAACTAATATAAAAGTTTTATACACTACCTAAGTCGTCTTCTTTAAGTAATGCTTTGTTCTTAAATTTCACTCCTAGGTGTTTTTCGTGATTACAAAAGTTCTTAAGGCGTGTCAAACTAGAAAGTTTTCTAGTCAAAAGACTGTAGAAAAAGTTTCTTAGAATATGAAATACGTATTATTCTCATGTAAATATTAAGATACCTCTTATCTATAGGTATTCTCTGACAAAAGACCTTTGCCCTTCAGTAGAACGCACCTATACAGGGTAAAATTTAAATCCTAAATACAACCAAACATGGGGGGTCCTTATCGTCAATACGAATAACTTTTTTTTTGTTGCCTATATACCTCCTCATGGGCTTAATTACCACGCGTGCCAACCGCGAATTAGCAATTTCAAGCGTTGAGGTATGTGAACACCTCAGAAGCTCAGGTTTCGTCACGATGTTTTTCTTCACAGTTAGTCAGTGGTATTGTTACTATAATTTGACAAATGTATGTAACTTATAAAACAAAGTCATTGATACATGCCGTTCTACCGCTCCGCTACCACTCGTCTTCAAGTTAGATTCCGTAGATAAATACGTAGATAATTGCCTATCATGGTGATCATGAGTCAATAAGTAAATTTTATTAAGTTACTAAATAACTTGAGATTGCGTTTTCGTTAAAGAAGTTGCTCTGGTTAAAAAAAAAACCTGCTTTTTGATTTATCGTAAAGGGATCCTAAAATTGCCCAATGTGATTTACGACAAGATAATCTGACAAACGATGCTCGTAAGACTGGTCTGGAAATATGTTATTCTAGGCTGATGTTTCAATTGCCTGATAACACAGATATACATTATTGGATTGGTTGCCATGAAATTGTACCATTTTCAATATATCTGCCTGGTAATGCCTAGTAATTAGCTGATAAATGTTTTGGGGCATTAATTGGCGTTGGAGAAAAAACAATTCGTCACCAACAAAAGCTATTAAATAGTTTTGATGAAAAAAAGAGGTGTGTGTGTTATTTACTACCCAAAATAGGCTTTCAGTTTTCAATGCGGTCTGAAGTTTCAATAAGTTTAATGAAATTCCTTACAACTACAACATTAATACTAAGCCGTTATTTTAGACCTATTGTCTTTAACTATGACGAAATTTGAACACAATAGCGTCGAGAGGGGAGGAGCTAGACTAGTGATTTTGATATTGAATGTTTTTTTGTTGTTACAGGTGAATCTAAGGTGGCAAATTCAGGTGCAGTGGCAGTGAGCTTAATTTGGATGATTGTAAATATTACAAGATTCATGAGCTTATGAGGTACAGTTTGTGAAACAGTGGTCGGTGATACTAGTCTCTAAGTGTAGATAATTGTATCAGCCTGTGTCTAAAATATCTACAAAATCCTGATACATCCGACAATGCGGGGTGCTACTCTCAATAAGAAAAACTTTAATTATTCTGTTATTGGGTAAATTTACGAATTGCAAAAAACATTGTTGCTGTTCCATACTAAACGCCAGTTTATTGATTGAGAATTTCGCTAATTAAATAGTTACCTGTAGTGCTGTCTCTTCGAATTTCTCAGAAAAGAGGGTGACAGAACGTTACTTGAGTATTTAGGTACTTAGTGAAATTCTCAATTCAGAAACCGGGCCCTAAAGCTATCACCTGGTCTTTAAAATGTATTGTGTTTGTTTTTTTTATCGATGTACAATTAAAAATATTCTTAACTTACCTTATGCAAGAACCAGTTAATATTTTTTTCGCGATATGAATATGAACTATATTTCTCCTACTGAAAGAAAGAAAGAGGAAGAAGGTTTACATCGACACAGATCTACAGAGCTAACAAGTAAACAATATACATAAAAAACAAAAACAACACCATCCTGAAAGAACACGAGAACGGGTAGAACCCCCCTTTTTCGGATGTTTATGGCTATTTGGTTATACCATGTATATTCTGTCTACTTCAAGTGTAATAGTGACAAGTTCCGATGAATATTTTCGTGTCTGCTGACTGTAAAAATGGTTAAACTATATTCTCCCTCAAAGATGTTGTATTTATGAACATGTGTCTTAAAAAACCTACTAACACGATCGAGAGATTGGTCTGACCCTTCTTGCAAAACGATCTGAAAAAAATGACATTATTTTTTTCCTTTGTTTTCGCTCATGTGTCTCGACGGTAAAAGTTGTTCGTATCGATGGTTAAAACATTCTTAGGAAGATAACGCGAATTTAATACTGCTGTACGTATATGCGTGGATATTTTTTGGACAGGGTGTAACAAAACCCCAAATCTGTCAAAAAATGTGGTAGGTACTCAATACGAATAAAATCTGCTATGAGAAAAATTATTAGGAAAAAATATCTTCATTGAACGGAAAAGCAGATTTTTCTTTGCTATTTTTAAGTTTATCTCTTTAGTAAGTTTAGTATTAACGAATATAACGCATATTTGTTACAACCAGTATTTAAACAACTTCCTTGTCCTAGTCGTATATTACTCAGAGGAGTGTATTGGAATCCGTTAGTCACCTCTCTAATTGTGGACGTGGGGAATTGTAAAATGCGTTACAGGGAAGTTGTTAAGCTTTACCCCAAAAAATGTCGTTTCACGTTTCAATTGGCAATATGGGTGCAGTGGAAACTGCATTTCTGTGCGCTAATGCTCAAGCTTTAAGGAGTAATTTCATATCTCTCACTATCCCCCGATTTCTCGTACCTACTTTAACAATCTGTTAAAAGTATAACTGGCCCTTTAAGAAATGTATGACCTTGTCAATCAGTTATTTATTCGTTTATAACTGAATAAGTAGTATTTATCTATTTACTTACTTAACGAGTGCCTTAGTTTATTTGAATGGTTTTTTGAATTTGTCCCCTTTACATAATATATACCTATATAAAATTTCCTATCCACTACGGCGTCTGAGCGATCACTTTACCTACATACCTGGTAAGTAGACATTTTCACTAGACTCTGTATAAATCGAAAATTTATGTATTATCAGTATTCAAGCATTGCTACTATTAACAAGAGTAGACAGAATATAAGCAAACAAAATAATTAACGCTGTACCTACTTATTCCTACCCACTGAAAAGTTTAAAAACCTTAAATCGGAATTTCCAAAGGAAATAAGTACCTAAAGATATAAACTGATCAAAATTTTATTTTTTCTACATTAAATGGGATTTGGGTGTAACATGATGAAAAAATAAAATAGGTAGGTATTAATTTTATTTCAATAAATAAATAGTTGTATATTAAATGGTAAATAGTAGTCTTGACTTGTAAAGTAAACTTTAGAAGTTTTGTTTCTGTAATAAGCTTTCCTGAAAGTTAATTAGTTTAATGTGTAGTTAATAAGTTTAGGGGGTGGATCTCATCAAACATTACCTGTGTAATAAATTGTGATTTGACTTACCTATACAAGCCGATACCTCTGCCTACGGTCCTACTACAATTAATAATTTCATGCAACAATTGGTATGAGCCATCGCCCAAAACGATTTTTATACGCGCTTCTGAATCCCGTTTTGTGACATTTTTCAGAAGCGATGCAAACGTGCTACAGCATAGCATGTGTATGGGCACTTCTATTGTTACGGAAGTGATGCATACGCGCGCGGGAATCGAGTTCTGTGACATTTTTAATTTTTTAAGCATACCATTTATGTGTTGCTTCTGTTGTTACGTAAGGGATTTGGCGCGTTTTAAAGTCGCCGTGGGCGACGGCTTATAAAGTTGAAGTTGATGCAAATACTGACTTTACAACACGAACTGGAAGCTATTGTGAAGTGAATGTGAATGTGAATGACGTGCCATTGCAAAAAATGCTACTTATGTAATGTTTATCCCAAGATGTTGTATCACTGTGTCGACATTGTATCACAAAATTAACAAACTGAATGAGAAATTGCATCGTGCATTGTGAAACTACTTTTATTTGAATTATTCTAAAATAAATGTTGAAACTGAAACTCAGTATGATCGATCTACAACGTGATTTTGAAATTGTTAGCAAAATTTTGAGGGAGTATTTTTTTTATTATGATAAATAGTATTATAAATGATATAACAGTAATTTTATAGCATATTTGTAAATATTCGGGATTTCCTACCTTTGGCTCGAAAATTGAATACAAATTCAGAGTGGTAGGTAGTCCCATAGTGTTGAAAAAGGTTTTCTATTACGTTAAATATTTAAGAGTCTATCGTTCAGTATGTGTAAGTAAGTGAAAGAACTTGGTTTTTTTTATTTTTGTTACCTGATGTTGTTTGTTTAACACTCTGACAGCCGATCAATTTCCCCTCGTAGGCCGATCACGACACCATGTTGTGATGGCTCGTCCTTGATTTTTCATTAAAAACACGACACACAAACACATGCAAATCGTTTACGTGCGGTGGGAAGTGGGGTCGAGGGGTGGACGATAGCGTCGCCCGGTCTAGCGCGCTGGCAGTCACGAGGCAGTGCAGTCACGTTATGTTAAAGGATTTTTTTGCAAAACAAGTCACAATCATCTTTTTTTTTCAATAAAAAAATATCTAAAATTTGTTGTTTTATATTTTAGTATAATAATATATAAGTTATTCTAAAATATACAAAACTAGCTAAATGCGTAACTATTTTAGATCTTTTTATGTCGATTATACAAAAATGACGAAAATGGCTTGCGTACTCGGCTCGGCTCGTAAAGACTCGGCTGTCAAAGTGTTAAGTAACGTAATTTTGAGTAATATAAAACCATTTTTTTTATGGGCCATTGTTTTAAATTTGCGCCATATGCATTCATGTTCAGAATGTCCCTTTAAAAAGTGTCAAATGAATTCAAAGTCACCCTGTAGCATGCGTAGAAACCCTTCCTGGATTAGATGTGCCCCTTAAAATAAAACGATCTATGGCTGTGTTTTCACCTAAGATAATGTCAATTTTTTGCACGTCAACATCTTTTAACTTAAATGTACAGTTACACGAAATTAATTGTTGTTTTGTCGTATTCGTTTTTAAATTATTGTAAAAAGAACTATACGTAAATAAATGAAGTTACAGTACTAATGGGTTTTATTGCTCCAACGTCAAAGTTACTTACATTATTACAGTCTTATTTTAAAACAAAGGACTCCTCAAATGCAGTTTAAATAGTCTGCAATGAAACGAAAAACTTCACATGAGAGTATTTCTGAAACTGAATTTGAGGAGGGTATTTAATCTATCATGTTTTCCCTACCTTAAAAGAAAAAAAACGCAACACTTATAGGATCACATTGTTGTCCGTCCGTCCGTCCATCCGTCCGTCCGTCTGTCTGTCAAGATCCTTTATTTTGGGAACCCGTGGAGGTATCGAGTTGAAATTAAGAGTATATACTCAAGTCTACAGTCCCTTGAAGCTATGAACAAATTAAGCTTCTGAGTTAACGTAAAAAATGATACGGCCGTAGACACTCTCAATCTAAATTTATAGGGTACTTTCCTTTGATCTATGAAATTTGGCAAGTAATATCGTATACTAAGTACAAGTATACTCCAAGTACATGGAAAAATCTAAAACTATACATTTGTAGTTAAATCATTAAAAACATGTCTTTGAAGTTTGGGAAAAGCTCGGAAAAACTGCGAGACTATTCCTGAACTATTTATAATATGCCAGTACCAACAAATTTGTACGGAACTCTCAGTGGGCGAGTCCGACTCGCACTTGTCCGGTGTTTTTATAAAAATCTCATACGCTAACGTTAACACAGCGTCACCGACCGACTACAGCCGAGTATATCGGATTCAGAGTAGGTACATCTAATTTAGCGTTACTGATTGACAAAAGCCGGGTATATCGGATTCATAATTCAGTATCATTAATAATAATAATCCATTCGAATAAGCGAAAGTTTAACGGTGTTATTATTTAAAAAAACTTGGTTCCTTAAAACACTCCTAGGGGCAGGCAGAGATCAGGGTCTGCCGTTCGCCACGATCCTTACAAACAACGTCGTGGCGCAGCGGTAGTGCATCCGCATACCATGCGAGAGGTCCCGGGTTCGAATCCCGGCTGTGGACAAAAAAAACCCCAGGTCTTGGATGCTTCCATGTTTGTGATGTCGCTGTTTCTGGTTCCCACGATACAGGGTATCCTAGTGTGGGGCCAGAAGCAATGTATGTGCTTGTATGTAAATGTTTATGTTTATGTTTATGTTTTTAATTAATATTTATTTCACTTCATCTAAATTCATCAGTCGCTACATGCACGTATGCCGGAATACAGTTCTTTTTATCTTGCCCTTTTTATAAAAAATATAAAACAAAACCATGAATTGAGAATCTCAGTCTACCCAGACCACGGCACTTGCAAAAGTACCGAAACGTCAGAAAATTGAAAAATGGAAAAGTAAACGAGTAAATAACCGTTCCAATTCAGTTTCATTATGTCTAGTGCTCGTGTTAACCTCAGAAAGTACTATGAATTGAGAATTTGAAACTTTTGCCTAACGGATGTGATTTACTTATCAAGTATAGTTCCAGATTTTGTATTGCTTCAAAAACATGTTGTTTAATCGTCAATAAGAGCTGATAACGGACGTCCCAGGCGGGCATACTTCGACTAAATAGGAGATCTATTAGCGAAGGGCAAGACGAAAAGTACCCGTAACTGGCGTGCGTGCATGCAACGACGAAATCCTACTATCCCACTTAATATTATAAATGTGAAAGTTTGTGAATATGTTTGGGTGTTTGTTACTCAATCACGCAATAACGGCTGAACGGATTCACATGAAACTTGGCGTCTATCTGAGACCTGAATTGAGACATAGCATTCTTGATATCCCGGTAATGCGTTCCCGCAGGATAATATTTACTTAAAGTTTAAAATAGATGGCGTTGTGCGAGCAAACGTTGTGTTTTAAAAATAGATGGCGTTGTGCAAGAATCGTACAAACGGATTCTGTGGCGGTACGAAGTTCGCCGGGACAGCTATTGTTAAATAAATGTATTTCTTCTTCTTATGGCAAAGCGAAAGAGGTTTGTCAGGATTATGGCAAGTGGCAAACTCTGGTCTCTGTCTACCCTTCCGAGATACAGGGGTGAGTTTATTCATCGACATCACTCTAACCCTCTGTTCTGCGACTTTAACCGAATGCACGCGTATAAAAGAGGAATCAAATTGCAACGAAAATGGTCAGCTGTCAACTCTACGAAACAAAATCACGCCTATATCCCGGAGGGGTAGGCAGAGATCAGGTTATGCCACTTGCCACGAACCTGACAGATCTTTTACGCTTCATCACCATTCATTAGACGTTGCACTTTTTATCTACGACATGGCACAAAAACGTTTAGTTTGTTCTGAGCTTATTTTGGTCGACTCAAAACTGAAAGAGTCGGAAACTTTGAGCTACACAAAGTTACAAGCCACCATTATTCAGGGGCGAGCAACAAGCATATCTCTCGGATGCAGATAGTTCAAAGTTGAATTTGCTCTTCTTTTCCACCTGTTAACACAACTTTCATGGTCGTTGAATCTAAAATGTGTGGTGCCACTTCAAAATCCCAAGTAGTTAGGTAGTACCCAAATATTGAGTCAAGTTTCCGACAGTGGGGAACTTGCGTCTAACTTAGATTGGAGTGACATTACTTTTATACCATAGAAATCATATAAAAACCTAGGAAAAAAAAATTAAAAAATGGAACAATAAATTATTTTTTTCGGGGTTTTTGGGGTCACAAAATATGCGAAAAATAAAGTTTCTCTAATAACATAAAACTTATAACATTCCGTTTTTTCATTGAGTTCTGAACGTTTTCTTATAAGGGTGTTTATGCATAGAAACATTATTTTACGAGATAACTCAAACATTGATAAGCGCTTGATACAATATAAGGCGTTACGTTAGGGCGTGACGTCATAGACTAAGGTCCATTTGTATGGCGCGTTTTAGTACCACGTGACTTTATTGACTTTTCGACTAAATATTACTAGACTAGATATTACAAAAAGTATTAGTCACAGAGAAAAAAAATACCATCTTTATTTATCTTTTAACGTGTCCTCTCCCATTCTATTAAAACATTTTTTAGTGCAAGTTCTCCATTGTCTATTGACATTCTAACTTTCCATTAGGTTATTTACCAACTCGACACACAAGACTTGACACACGTGTTTCCAGTGTTGGTGAAACTCAAAATTAGTATCACTTATTATTTCGTCATTTGGACACGAGAAGATGTTTAGGCGTGGCCAGATAGTAAAACTTAAATTTAATAATTTTTATGTTTTCGCCAACTAGGTAGACACATTCAGTTTTTTTTGCAAAAAAGGGTACAGTCAGCTTGAACATCGCCTCGCTCATTGAATTAATATATTAATGAATTTTAAATTTTTTGCTTGAAAAACCCTATCAGCTTTTATTTCAGGCATTTTGAAATAGAAAAAATACATAACAATCAAATAATATCATCATTTATTAATATAAAGACAAGTATACTTAGCTAATGTAACTTTTTTGATTACTTAAAGGTAGTTTTGTAACAATAGCTTAAACATATTCAATGTAATCGAAGTGTATCTCATAATTTATTATCATCACTTCGAGTATCATAGAAAAATCAAATAAGATTCATACATAATTTAACGCAAAATAATAGAAGGAGAAGAAGAGGACATTTATTTAAATTGTCACAGAAACACAAAGGAATAAAGCAAAATACATTTTTGTATATTTAAGGATAAACGCAATGACTTTAAAAAATACACCCCACTCCTATACAAACTTGCAAAGCTTGCTTGCTTACTAAATTTCTCAGTAAAATTTGTACGAGAGCGGAGTCGCGACGTTCAACCTTGACGCCAACGCCAAATAATAAAATAAAATATCAAAATTATTATCAATACAGCATATTTATGAAAAAATACTACAATCAAACAATAATCATTATACTTAACTCTGTAACAACAATATTTGACACTTTGGAAATAGAGTATTTCAGTAATAATTAAAGTAATTGTATCACAATCATTTTACTAACACTAAGATTTCATTTTATTTTATTCATTTTAGATATTATAGAGATTAATAAAATCAAAATTTTTTTTCCTTCTTTTTTTCTTCTAATAATTAAAGTAACTGTATCACAATCATTTTACTAAGATAAAACAGATAATCAGTAAAATAAATATGTTTTGTTCTTTCTTCTAATAATGAAAGTAATTGTATCACAATCATTTCACTAAGACTAAAATAATATAGAGATCAATAAAATCAACTTAGAATATTATCATAACACAGAATAAAGATACACAGTTACAACTGTGTTAGCTATATTATTGAATGGTGTGCGTTTAACGCCTACTGATTTGTTCCTTTTTTTGTATTCTTTATTTTTCAACGTAAGTTCGTTGTAACAACGTAAGTCCGTTGGCCTCATGGAGTTCTAATCCTTAGAACTAGTTTAAATTGTAGTAATTTAAAAATAAAGGGGTCAAAAACGGTACAGTGGCCGCAAACGACTGCCTCGTTGGTCTAGCGTTATCACGTCTGATTACCATGCCGGAGGTCGTGGGTTCGATTCCCACTAGGGGCCGACGTACATTTGTACAAATGGCCTCAGTCTGGGTGTATTTCCATGGTTGTGATGCCCTTGCCTGGTTACCATAGCACAGGGTATCCTAGTTTGGGAACAGGACAAGTGATTGGACATTGCGTTCTGTTGCATTATTTATATAATTATAATAATGACTTCCGCTTTAAATACTGTTAAATACGATTAAATACTACTAATACACTTGCTTCAATCCCGTGAAACCTATAACCCTAATTGTCGTACCTACGATTACGGGTATGTAGAGTTCTCAAAATTAAATTCAGTTGAAACAGATTCATTGTGGATTACCTAATTTACTAATGGGGGATCGGTTTAGGCGGATAATTTGGTGAAATCGATTTTCAATTCGTACTAGGGCCTGCATGCATAATCAAAGGAGCATGCCTTGGATTGCGGCCTTTACTCCCGGGGCCGATTCTAGAAATTGGACACCTATTTCATCTTGCCTGAACTACGATTGCCGTTATAGTCTATTTCATTTCATGTCAGAATAGGGCCCTGTGGAAAATTGTTACTAGCTCGTTCCGAATATTAAGTTATAGTAACCATTATAGCGGTGTTTAACTTTACGTGTGCATCTTCTAAAGAGACCTAGAATAAAATTAATATTAAATAAAACTGTAACAAAATTGTATCAAGACCGTTGCCGCTAGGAAGAATTCCCAAGATGCTAGTAGCATTCCCCCAGTGCAAGCCAGGCTGGTGGCCTTGGTACAGCCATTTCCAAGATCATCACCTCCAATTATATTTTTACTGGCTGTTTCTCACCATTCTAAGTAGGCTCGTAATGTTTGAGGCCGCAAGCCCCGGCCGGTCCGAGCTTCGCTCTGCGCGGCGCTTGGCCTAGGGCCTCGTTCGACACTTATAGTTGGGACTTGTCGCTTAAAAACATGTATGGTCTCGGCCTTTAGCCTCGCCCTGAACGGAGCTCGGCCTTCGGCCTCGCCACAACGCGGTGCCTCGAGCGCACTTCGCGGGACGTGGCCGTCGGCCTCGCAAGTTTATTCCATCTACGAGTAGCTTTAAAAAAAAAACAATTTTCAGTCATAAAATTTTCATTGAAATTCAGTCATTTTCAATCGTCAATATAACTCTTTTTTATTTATTTTTTTTCAGTTACTGGGGTACCACGGCAATACGATACCATTTACAGTTCAGCTCTAGCGCATGCCCAGTTGGCTGCGGACTTTTTTATTCGTCCAGATAATCATTTGGACAATTAGACACGTCGAAAAATAAGAATTCGGTCCTAATCGCCGGCATCGTTTTGCAAGGTTGAAAAACAGCTAAATTTCGGGCGGCCAAATTGGCGCCACCATTTCGAATTTTGAACAACCGACAACGGATTTCAATATTGGAGCATAAAAATCCCACCAATACCAATTCCATCCAAATCGGCCTGTAAACAAAAAAGTTAGCTCAAACATACAAAAGGATACGTTCCAAATAACAAAACGGCTTCATAGGATGGCTGTAAATTCAATTATAATCTTAATTTATAGTTAGTTGATCCAGTGATGATTGATCCAGTGATGACTAGCATGAAAAGCCATGTATCTCAACCGTCAACAGTCATTTTGAATCATTATTTTATTTACACTTAGCTTCAGAGACCTTTATACTACAATTACTGATCAAAAATAGTCTTATCCCATCCTATCTTAAATCAGCACGCTGTGAAACCTTTCCTCGTAATATCTACTAACCTAATTCAAAAAGTTTTCTCTTTGTTGGATTGGTTGGATGTTGGATGTCGTAGACGAGGCATTACAAACGGCATCACTACAATTTTATTTTGTGACGTCTAGTCTGAAATAGGTCTCCAGTGAATTCTCTATTCCAGGCATACAATAAAGTAACAATTGCCATTTTGCCATGGTACGGACAGATGGACACAAAAGCGTGGCACATCCTAACAAAATCCTGTTGAGAAGGGTTACTGTCAGACTTTCACGATTCGTGAATTAAACAAATCTTATTGAGTACCTTTCTGACCTAAACGCAGCTGAAAGCAATATATTTAGATAAAGACGCTTTGTGAAGCGTCATATTTTTATTTTTATTATTAATTACCACGGATGTATTCCACAAACGTGTTAGTTATTGTATGATTTTAGACACTTATGATAAAATAAAGTACCTACTAAGCATGCCTCCAAAATACATCTTAATAAATACTTTAATATACGTAAATTATAGTACTTGAATTTCCTAACAGTCTCACAAATACCAAACAAAATCAGACAAATATGAGAAAAGTTATGTTAAAAAATACAAAATTGATATAAAAATATGGGGCCTAAAAGCGACTATATAATATATTGAGTCTTTTGACATATTTTACATAGAAACATATGTGTTTAAGTCAGATATATCGCATATTTATACTGAATACCTGTAGTAGCTATAGGTTAAATATATAATAGGGGTTAAAGTATGAAATTGCCGTTTTATTGCAATAGGTTCTTTGAATTGACATAGAATCTTCATGGTTTGAGGTTTTCGAATGAAACTTTTTTCAAATGGTTTCTATAATGTTCTTTTTTTAAAAAATGTGAAACATTTGAATATCGACTTTCAATTGTTTTTGTTATTCAATTTAGACAAGAAAGATGGATACTGCGAAAATTCGAGTGATTTTTGAATACGAGTTCCGACGCGGAACTAACGCGGCAGAAACATCCCGTAATATCAATGCTGCGTTTGGAGAGGGGTCTACTAATGATTTTGGTTTAAACGCTTTCGTGATGGAAATTTCGACTTAAAGAACGAGCCACGAGGAAGACCGCCCACACAGGTGAATAACGATGAATTAAGAGAGATAGTGGAAGCCGACCCTAGTCAAACTACCCAGGAATTAGCGGCATAGTTTAACGTTACCTTACCCACAATATTGACTCACTTACGTCAAATCAATAAAATAAAAAAATACGAAAAATGGGTGCCTCATGATTTGACTGATCTGCAGAAAGAAACGCGTGTTGAAACTTGTGTTGCCTTGTTGAACCGGTACAGAAATGAAGGAATATTGGATCGAATTGTAACATGTGATGAAAAGTGGATTCTTTATGATAACCGGAAAAGAAAAATGCAATGGCTGACCCCAGGTCAAATGCCGCAACAGTGACCTAAAGCAAAACTTACCAATAAAAAGGTAATGGTAACTGTTTGGTGGTCTCAGCATGGTGTTATTCACTATAGTTTTCTCCGATCTGATCAAGCAATAACGGCAGATGTCTATTGTGCCGAACTCCGAACCATGTTGACAAAACTAGCAGTAAAACAGCCCCGACTCATGAATCGATCTTCACCATTATTGCTCCACGACAACGCGAGACCTCACACAGCACGAGAAACCATTTTGACCCTTCAGGAACTGCAGTTAGAAACCATTCGTCATCCTCCGTATTTACCAGACCTTGCTCCAACGGACTACCATTTTTTTCGTGATTTGGACAATTATCTACGTGACAAGAAGTTTTCTTCCCAGGAGGCAGTACAAAATGCTTTCACACAGTTTGTGCAGTCTAGATCGTCGGAGTTCTATCGCAAAGGCATTAATGACCTTCCCATTAGATGGCAGCAATGTATAGATAATAATGGCAACTATTTTGATTAAATAAATTTGTTAAAAATTTAAAAAATAAACAATTTAGATTTTCAGTACAAATCGGTAATTTCATACTTTAACCCCTAATATTATAACAGACAAACAAAGAAAACGACGCTTTCAACTAATACAAAGCACATTATTAGCCTGTACTGGGTCATATTAGCCAGTGCTAGTCGGACTCGCGGACGAAGGGTTCCGCACCATTATAGTCGTGTATTTCAAGCCTCTACCTATGGCCGTTATTAATATCGAGCAGTCTGCAAAAAAAATACGTTTGTTGTATGGGAGCCCCCCTTAAATATTATTTTTATTCTGTATTCAATATTTGTTGTTGTAGCAACAACAGAAAAACATCATCTGTGAAAATTTCATTTGTCTAACTATCACGGTTCATGAGATACAGCCTGGTGACATGGACGGGCTTACGGACAGCGGAGTCTTAGTAATAGGGTACCTTACCCTACGGCAACGGAAATCTAAAAACAAAATGTAAGTATCACAAAACATTCAATACACATCTAAGTGAACTATTCCCGCTATAACCCCTGCATAACGTAAAGTAACTCAAGTGTGCGATAAGTTTGAAACTTCAATTTGTATTACCTCCTACATTACAAGATAATAAATAAGACGACATAATTTAGGTGCTCACATGCCGAGAAATTATACTTACCAGTTAAGCCACAATAGCCACTTAAATTTAATTTTATTTTATAAAGCTATTATTATATTTCTCGGTTTTGGGCGCCTTATGTAGTCTACTGTCATACCCAGGCAGAGTCAGTAAAACAGCAATTGTGCAGAGCCTCTGTCGATGTCTTCACACATCTATATTAAGTTTACTCATTGTATGTTATATAAAAACTTCTGTATTTGAACTTGAGTGATGAAAAAGTCCGATTAATTTTATTTTATTTTTGTGTCCCCTTTTCATGTTCTAGATAGAAAATATCTATCCGTTACAGTCGAGTCGACAGGACCTCTATATTTGCCTGCTCAATATTCAGTTCCATTACGGGTGATATTTCAACGTAAATATAAAGGTTGGTCAGCTTTCAACTGTACGCTTCGGCTTTCTATTTGTATAACGTCACCGACAGCTGTATTCCTAAAGGGAAAACGGCACACTCTTTTGTAAAAATTATGAAACGTTTTTGCTCTAAACAATTGTTCTCCTTTGTTTACCTACAAAGAGAGAATTATGAGAACTGTAAAGACGGGAAGCCGCAAGACGAGAATTTTCATATTTCATTGCTTGAAAGTGCTGTAGTAGAGCGCTTTTTGTTAAAATATTGACAACCGGTTTTTTATTTATTTATTTGGTACATTAGCAAAATAAACACCATAGCTAGGTATCGCACAATGAGAAAAGTTCTTATGTATATTTCCATTATAAATGCACACAGCCTTCCCTTAAACAAGGGACAATCACAACCAGATATACAAGTAATATATTCAGCTTTATAAACTTTTATAAAAACTAACAAAGTTAACTGGTATTAAATTATGCTGAGTGAATCTGAAAAAAAACTATTTCGGGATCTTTCTTGTATGGTATAGTAGGTATTTTTGAAATTACAGAAATACAAATAATATAAATAAAATGTTGATAACTGACGTGACTAAAACATTAATTGATAGTGATTTTGGTATATTTTTGACTATCCAAAACTCAGTACAGCTCAAATAAAACCATATCTAGTTGTAATTTAGACTCATGTTCGCGATTTTTTTTAAACTTTATTAGTTTAATAAAATAATAAAAATAATGACCGATGGCCCTAGACAGGACATTGAAAAGTTTTTTTTTTCAGATTTTAAATACAAACCATTAGAGAGTAAAATGTATTTTAAAACGCCTGATTTAGGTGTAATGTCGGAGAACCCAGCCTTAATGTACCGCAATAACTCTGACAGATTCTATTAATGAGAGAATGCGTACTTATATTTCTTCTAGCCTCAGGTTATAGTCCTTTAAAAGCATGTTCACTAATCAGTTACGTTACGGGTGACTTTACAATGAAAAGTTAATGGTTGACTGTCAACCGTATGGTCCGCCAATCCGATATTCTTTTTGTTCCGTGTTCTAACGCATTTAGTAATGCGTTCCATCTAATACTTACAAAATATTAAATATCATCCTGTAAGCTTCCATCGATGTAAGCTTAATTTACATATAAATGTTGAGCTTACCTATAAGTGGTGTACATACACGTAATTATATATTTTTATATAACACGATTCTACTATGTTCTGTATGTATGCTGTTGGTGTGCCTTAATAAATAAAATAAAAAAATAAAAAATCCATCATTACACATTGACCGATAACATAAATAAAGTCACGCCTAAATCCCAGAGGGTAGGCAGAGACCAAGGTTTACCGCTTGCTACGTCCTGTCAAACCTCTTTCACTTCGTAAACATTCATCAGTTCTTGCTGACTAATAAGATTTCCCAACAAAGGAAAATGTAGTTATTTCTATTGCACAAAATACATCGGTTTGTGCTTCCGACTCCGCTGGCGATGAATGTAGCGATGAATCACGTGATTTTTTCAGTTTTCTAGTTATATTGGATGGATGACAAACCTTTTGAACTTATGATGTGTAACAACAATTACGATGTCCTAGAACTTATCGTGCAAGACTCCAGGAAGAAGAAGATCTCGGAAAAAAAGGTTCAACGGCCACACAACTTACGACTGTGGTTTGAAAAGAGTACCAGTTTCTTGATTGTATTGTCGGCCTCTGAAAGCTATACACCATGAATTTTGAGTGGTTTGAAACCCATACCAAAATTAACGTGCCTTAACAATAGCCATCGAATAAGCTACTTGGTTTTTTAAAAAGAGGCATTTCTCAAAAATATCTCGACACAAACTTGAATCTATTAGAACTATTAGTAACTAGCCAGAGAGCGGTGCGTTGTGCTGCGGGTCCGTGGGTTATTGTTCTGATAGACAGAGAGGCATTATTCATTCTTCGCATATTTTTTAAATAAGATTTCTCAACAATTTTGTTTTATTTACCCCTATACTTAAAAGTAGTGGTACAGATAAAAGCCATTTTAATTACTAATTACATAAATGCGGCCATCAAGCTACCCAGATTTCAGCGTGTATAGCCGAATCTGTTACCAACCTCTGATAGGAGACGGCACATAAAGAAGAAGAGGGTAAATCTCTGTCACCAAACCTAAGCAAAGGGGATACCGCCGTTTAGCCAAAGTATTTTTCGCCATATTTTACTTCCCAATAAACTTATGGCATCAGTTTCATTTCCCAAATGAAACTTTAGCAAGTTTTAATTTCGCATTTTATTCATTTGGTCAAATTATCATTTCGCATAATTTTACTGCGTCAAGTTTTATTAAGACAAACGTTTATTATGCTAACGTTTTATTTTGGCAAGTGTTATATAGCAAATAATTGTTTGATTAAAAAATAGGTTCGAAGTTCCATCCTGAAACTTCGGGTGTTAGTTCTTTTTTTTTATATAAAAGCGAAAAAAAATATTTCACTAAAAAACTTAGTTTTGAGTCAAACAAAAAAATTTTTGTTCTAGTTTACATTTCGCATTTTATTCATTTGGTCAAATTATACTTTTGACTGAATAATGCTTGGTAAAATGAATTTTGACCAAGTATTTATTTGGTAAACAATAACTTGCCATAATAACTTTTGCTAACTGTTTATTTGCTTTAAGTTGTTTTGAGAAATGTTTTTTTGCCAAGTGATAATTTGCGGAAAATAGTTTGGGAAGTAATACTTTGGGAAACGATTTTTGGCAATACATTAGTAAACCAAGCAAAGTCTTCAGAGCCTCGGGTAACGAGAAAACCCCTTAGGATTGAGGAGTAATTTAGTCGCCCCTCTCAGATCATATTAAACAAATGATCCGCATTTCCGTCGGGACGTGCCAAAATAGCTAAATTAAAACCGAGTACAGTTCGGCACGCAATTCCGTCCGCATATAAAAAGCCGCAGTAATGTATGTAATAACAGAAGTCAAGTTCGGTGAAACCGGATGCCTGCAAAATATCGAATACCTTCTTAACTCCATACACGAATGTGACACTAGCGCCATCAATGGAAAAAAAATCATGTCTTTTTTTACAGATCGTATTTGCGAAAAGTAGGCCACAGGCCTTCTCTCTCTCCCTGAGAGAAGGCCTGTGTCTTACAGTGGGACGTATATAGGCTGCTTATGCTAGGCTTGTGCTATTTGCAGAAAGTGTCAGACCAATCTCTCAATCATCCTACGACTGAGAACCTAGGATCACCGACCTGGGACAGCATTTATGCCAACAACGGCCGTTTCTGCCATTAATGTTACTGGGTTTTTTGCCCTAGGGGCATGGGTCCTAAAAATCACTATCAACATGATTGAGATATTGGTCTGACACTTTTTGCAAAAACGATCTGTAAGAGAAGATACCTATGATTTCTTCATTGGTGTCGCTAGTGTTTCTGCATGGAGTCCCGTAATAGAAACAATCACTTATAGAGTGCCTTGAAATAAGGGAAGATGTGAATACCATTTCTTCAGTATAATTAGGCTCCTTCTAGCGGTTCCGCCTATTGCTAATTCAATTGTAGAAAGATATGTTTATTTCATCATCATCATCATCAGCCATTTGACGCCCACTGCAGAACATAGGCCTCCTTCGTGGTTTTCATAACCATGAGGGATTTTGCCATAATCGGCACAACTAATTTTATCGACATACCCCCAACATTGCAATGTATCCAAGACTCGATAAGAGGCGTCGAAAGCCATGATACAGGCTCGCCTAGTATGGTTTTCGATGTGAAAACATAATAATACAATTACACGCCTACCTACTAAGTTCAATGTATCCAAGACATGTATTATTTTTTTGTTGTACAGACGTTCGTTACACAATAAATTTCTTAAATTCTTAAATCGCCACGCTTGGCAGGCGGGTTGGCGATCGCAGTATGCGGTTGGAATCTCAGGAAGACGCTGCTGCCCGTCTCCTGGTATTTTATTTCCTTAGTCGCCTTCTACAACATCCACGGAAGGAAATGGAGTGACGCTATTCTTAATCCGGCGCCACACGGACTATGTTTATTTATTTATTTATTTAGGGAATACCAACAGGTAACGTACAAGTAATACACTATAGCCATAACGGGGTCTATTCTGGGCACAATTACCGAAGAACTTCCAATAAATACATTGGAATATACCCAATACCATCTGATGCTTTAACATAGTGTCAAGATCTCCCAATATAATAATATTGGGAGGTTTTGACACTATGCTAAAGCATCAGCCAGTGGGTATATTATTAACAACTATTTTAACTATAACAAGTATAACATACTAACTTTTAACAAATCTGGGAATACTATTAGAAGACTTTGGAAACATTACTTTTAAATTTGGACAATGACTCATAAAATATATCAGTGCCATCCATCCAATGTGTTACTTTTTAGCAGTCCGATATTTTGGTTTTATAAAAAGCTTTTTTCCGATTTAAAAAAAAGAGGTTCTCAGTTCGGTTTAGTCTTTGACCCGTATCGTTTTGCCGTTTCACCAATAAAATCTTTTCAATAAGATCTTAAATCTTTGGATGAAAATACTCATTAGTATTATGCTCGCCTATGTACAAATATTTTATTGTGCAGTAAATAATCAATTAATTAAATACAATATGGTTATCCATATAGTGTGAGTGAGAGGTAATTCAGCCCCTTTCAACTCTTGTATTACGCCCACCATATCCTGAACTATTCCAATCGCCTAACTGACAAATTCCATACTACTTGCTATTACAAACGTCAGGATTCAGACAGGATTTGGTGCGCATAATTAGGCCTCTGATACAAAGAGTACGATAACTGCAATCAGCTTAAGAGCGTCCCAGACCAACTCTAGAAGTAAATGTTTTACACTTTCACTCCAGAGCATTATATTTGGGAAGACTGTGGCGCTCAGTCACAATAAGGTCTGTTGTTCTGTTTCCTTCGTTAACTCTGCAGCCACAACATCGTCCCACAGGAGGCTGGCGTTGCTCCAGAATGGCGACTTTGCAGGCAAAATTATCGTGATATTGTGTGCTCGTTTCTTAGGGTTCCGTACACGTAGGGTGCCAAACGGGACCCTGTTACTATGCATTTGGCGTTTGTCTGTACGCCTGACCTACAAAAAGCTTTCCCCCTGTTTCTCGTACACTAACGATCCGTTATTCAACTGTTGACAGCAGTCAGTTGGCCAAAGTTCATACAAAAACACAACTGACACACGTCAATTATAGTCCGTTAACAGATTGTTCACATTCGAGAAACGAGGAGGTAATTTTTGAACCGTCGTTGCATTTTTACAGAATACTGGTTTATACTATGCTATGTAAAACAAGTTTTTTTTAGTTTCCTTTTTGTCGTATTGTCAAATATAGTGCAGCCCCAATAGTTACTTTTTTTTAACCGCCGAAACAATAAATTTGGTCCCGAACTGAATTAAAGAAAACATAGTTTTTGTTGAACCCTTCGGTGCGTGTGCAACTCGCATTTGGATGATTTTTAGAATTTATTATTGTGGGTTGCAGCCAAATCATAGAATAATTGGTTGGTTGAAATCACGATAAGGGATCCATGTTTAACTTAGAGCGTACGTCCCTAAGCCAAGTCGATTAACTTCTCGGGTCACTGCCATTTATTTTGTTCAGAAAAGAGACAAACTTTGGTGAAAAAAGTCCTAGTTCGTAGATCCTGTTGTATTTTAGCAGACTAATGAATAACATAAGTTACGAGTACTCTTTTATACATTTCATATTTCAGCTTTTATTATTGCTTAAAATACTTCGATACCGTCACTCATCTACTTATTGCTGATTATCAACGTCTCTGGGAAGCTTTGTGAAGTCCAGAAAAGTCGGCAGCTTCACGGAACTCTTGCACAGCAAAGCCAAAATGTAGGGTTAGGGCTTGTAGAGTTGGGCCTTGGAGAGTTGAAGGCTTAGCTTTTTACGGGATACGGTAACGTTTTAACAGTGAAATCGTTATAAGCTTGTGAGCCTTGGCTATCTACCAGAGTAATTCAGGGTATTTAGTTAGGGTAGGTAAGAATGAATAAAATGCAATTAACTTTTGTCAAATGTTATTTTATTTTTCAACATAGTCACCTTTAGTTGTATCATCATCATTCAGCCACAAGAAGTCCACTGCTGGAGTTGTATATACACTTAGCATATCTTTGTACTAAACCTTAAATTCGTTTCATAAAAAAATCTTCATCTTGATTCTCTAAAAAACCTTGTACTATGGCGATCACTGCGTCATCATCGTCGAATTTCTGGCCTCTTAGATAAAAGTCAGTAGGAGCAAGGTCTGGAGAATATGGAGGATGTTCTACCAATTCGAAGTCAGCAACATGATGGCAGCCATCGCAACTTTGGACTTTTGCGCTGGGGCGTTATCTTGATGAAATAAAACAACTTTAACGAGTTTGCCACGCCGTGTTTCGCGTATTTTGTCACGCAAGTTTTTGATTGGTTTTGCGTACATTTTTCCCTTAATAGTGGCTCCATAACTGAGGTATTCAATCATCACCCCCCCTTGGCTGTCCCAAAAAAGAGAACCCATGATCTTGCTGGCGAATCGAACGGTCTTGAATTTCTTAGGGGTCGGTGATGATGGTCTCTTCCAAATCATGATTATTTTTTTGTTTCAAGGTCGTAATGGTGAAGCCATATTTCATCCATAGTTAGAAATCGAGCCCGGTCAGGATCTTGTTGTAACAGTTCCAAACAGCTTTGTGAAATTGTTTTGTTTCTGTACGGCCAAAATAATTATTTCAACATTGTTTATCATTTCTTCAGTTGCTGCAGTCGTAGGGCGCCCCGAGCGCGAGTCATCATTATTGGATGTTCTTCCCTTCTTTAACTCTGCACACCAACGCACAACCGTACAATATGGAAGAGCATGAACCCCTAACATATCTTGCAAGACTTGATTGACTTTTAAACAAAGGATTAATTTTTCAAACATAGGATATTTAATTACCGTGCAAACTTCAATTTTCGCTATTTTCGATTACTCGTTGAGTCGGAATACAAATAAATAAGAACCTTCTACGATTGAAAAAACAGAAGAATATCAAAGTTTTTTTATTTCATTATGTCGTCAAGTATAGTCCGCACAGATCTTTTTGGCGGTAACGTGAACATAGTCACAGATCGTTTGCACATTGCTTACTATCTTTACAGTGTATGTGTGAGTAATTGACGTAGTGTGGTGTATAGTAAATTACTATTAGTCAATTACTAAAGCAGTCAATTACTGTGACTATGTTCACGTTACCGCCAAAAAGATTTTTGCGGACTATAAGTGGGCTATGCCTGCCCGTATTTTCTTTTTCTCTATCCAAGGAGTTTATACCTCATTCTCACTACTTATTGAACACTCAGTTGAAATGTGACTGAAGCAATACAGACTGCTTGTTTCTCGTACACTAACAATATGCTTAACTACTGTTTATGGCTTAAGTATGTATATTTGTATGTATTTATTAATATAAAAAAGAACCTGCTGCGTTTGTTATAATTAGGCCAATAACGGCCAAAACCAATTGTTTGGTTTGACTATGGGTGCAGTCTCGTTTACAATATTCTTACCACAGATTTTAAATACCATTTTTAATTATAATAAATAAGTAGACACCAATCAACTGAGAGCTGTTAGCAGCAGAAGTCACACACAGATTTGGGTATCCACAGACGTCAGTCAACCTGTGGCCACGACTTTCGCTTTCAAAAGCATATCGTCGTTTAGCAAAAAACACGGCACGAGTCATCTTCCGCTACTTTAGGTACAAGAGAGAAAAAAACTTTTTATTTCCGTAAACAGTTTCTGCGGTGTTTTGTAGAAAAAATAATTGCGCGGTGTTCCAATTTTGAATAACGGTTGCTGATTAGTCTGAAACTTCCACCTTTAGGTTGATCAAATATCAAAACCGTCAAATCTTGACTTGGGCGACGATATGCGGCGGTGCATAAAATAACCTTTAATATTTCCATGGCGTATGATGATTGGGAACCTAAACATAGGCAATTCTTTAAGCGCTTGAAGTTATGTTAGATCCTTAGAGGCGTAATAAAAGCGGTGCGAGCTAAAGGCGTATGCAGCGGTTATGAGCCAGACGGAGAAGCCGCTTTACCACTGAAGCACCAGGTATTTTACACTTAGTGCTGGCACTGAAATTTTTGTGTCAGAAGCTTAACTCAGTATCTCAATACTCTGGAAGGCATAGAGCCACGTGATTTTTCACGCTTTTAACAAGCCTATGGTGTACCATGGTGTACAGATAAACGACAAAAATTATGTCCCTTGGCAAATCATCCTTGCTATGCTTCGAGATGATAATTTTTTTAAGAACTGAACCGCATTTTTCTTTGTTATTATTCCAGCATCAATCCCTATGGATTCAAAAACCTAGAAATTGATTAAAATTTATTTACAATTTAAATGTCATTACATTTGCTCATTACACAGCCTGGGATTCAGGTCTTCCTTGTGTTAATTTTATACTTGACACTATACAATTTTTTCGTTTAAAAATTTAATGAAATAATAGTTATTTGTTATGCAAGGCTGCAAAGTTAATTTTTGGCGCGAGTACATTGTATTGAAACCTGAGCAAGCGAAGGATTCTAGGATTGAGCCACGAGCGAAGCGAGTGGTTCAAATATAGAATCCTGAGCGTAGCGAGGGTTTCAAAGGTACGAGACGCTAAATAACTTTGCTGCCGAGCGCAACACACAACTTTTCACCTCACTAAAGCGAGGAAAATGTTAGGTGCAAGAAAAACAGTTTTAATAAATATTAAATTACTGTTAATTTATATCTTCGTCGCTGCTAGCTTCGCTCATATTTTATGATTTCTTTCGATTTTATCAAAAAATAAACCAAAATAATGGAAGTAAAGTGAATTCAATAAAGAGAAGAAAATTTTAAAGTTTTTTTTTTAAATCAAATTTTCTTGCCGGCCAGTGCGATTCTTTAAATGAGGCTGGCGCATGACATAAAATAAGTATTTGCATTTCAATCATCAATGGACTGGCTGCAGAGAATATAAACTATTACGAAACCAATGAGGTTCTATATATATGTAATTTATTGTACGAAACCTTTATTGAATAAAAATATTCGAATTTTAAAAACACTTTCCACGCTAGCGGATAAAGTGCGATTTTCCACGCAGATTTCGAATGATAAACAGAGCTTTTACGAGCTAGTGAGGTGAAAAATTACTTATTGTGTTCACTGCATTAGGTATGCACTCAGTAAAAAATTCTTTCTTTAGGTGAATCTACCTACAGCTTCCTTTATCATACATACGTTACTATAGACAAGAATACCGTCTTACAATGTACAAGTTACTATTCTATTGTGATAATATTTCGAAGATCTGGTTTTTACTGCCGTCTCCAGGAGGGCTGTAATATTTCTCTTCAGATTAATTTATATTCTACTCATGGTGGCTCATGCATGAAAACTGAACATGATTTATATTCCGAGCCGTCCATATGGGAATCTTTGTAAGATTACGTCATCCTCTTAGGAAATACCCGGAGACAGTAAACGTGTGCGCTTAAGAACCTATATCTTAACCGAAATGGCATCCAACAAGCGGACTGATGTCGCTTAATTTTAGTCTTCAAATGGAGGGGAGGCGCTGCGACTTGCATTATACTTTATGCACTTTTGTTTTAAATTGAAAAAGCTGAGTGGAAGGCAGAAATAAAAGCAAAGCAAATTACAGGGAGCGAAAGAAACTAAAACGCGGAACGGTTTGCTCTGGGTTGAACTATAAAATATTTGCATTGAAACGAGGCGGTACAACAATAAGATGGAAATGCGCCATCCCGCCGTGAACTAATGCATATTGTCTTTCTTTTTGCTAATACTCCACTCTACTTTCAGATGAAAAATTCTCTTCATTACCGGTGTAACGGCATTCAGCAGAGTGAACACAAAATGTGACCCACTAAATGCACAAAGCTCTGACGAGGAGGATAGCCAAGGGAAAAAGACAGCATCGCTTTTGTTACTAGAGCTAATGACAAACAAATAAAAGCGCATGAAGTAATTCGCCTGTCTCAATTCTCTAAAAGTATTTACGGGGAGTGCAAGCGGTGGAACTTGTAAACCGTTTCGGTGACGGAGTAAAGAAAATAGCCAAATTTAAAACAGGCGGTCCCCGGGCGCGCGCGGGCATGTCTCCAGCGGCAGACTGATATTGTGAAACTTTTCTTCGACGCAATCTACATAAAAAATGAGCGGGGGGTTCGCGGTGACCCGCTGGTAAATGAGAGCCTTTTGAACTGTTAATTTTGTTTGCATACAAAATGAAATCTGACAGAAAGTTATTCGCGCCTTGATCCTTATCGCGCTGTGTATTGTAGGCGCTAGCGTTTATTTTAATTTTGTCGCGGTACCCTTTGGAATCCCTTCCGTTTTCTTGGTTGAATAGGGGAGGCCGTTGTCAGTTTGGGTGTGTTATTTATAATAATGTTTTCATAACTCCAATTGTAAAAAAACTTCACAGCTTTGTGAACAAAACCGAACAATACTCGTATTTCAGGAATGAAACAATTTCCTTCGTGATTATTTAGGTACGTATGCATCTTGGATTGTGTGTTATTAACTACAGATATCTTATGATTAACTTTAGGTAAATTGCGTTACACGTGACACGCAATCAATTCGTATCTAATACAAGTTATTCGTGTATGTTTTAATTTCCAATTTTGCGGATCCCTTTTTTTACTATACAGAACACCCTTAGCTGAAATTCAGCGGCTTTGAAAGGTTATCGAGATTCATGCCAAATTATTAGAAAAACAATAACGTTAAAAATAAAAACGAAACGTCACCACTAGAAATATTGAAATAAAGTGTACATCCATGAAAACTGAATATCTAAGATATGATCCGCGGATTTCTGAATTGAGAATTACGAATTACACCAAATAAATTATTGGGCGCGGCGCGCCACCCATATGGGACATGGGACAAAGACGGGGCGGAAGCGCTGCGTCCTTTCAATTCACTTTCATACCAAATGTACTGAAACAATGGGACATCACGTAGCACATATACAGTTAAGACGTAGTAAGGGCGCGAACTCTGCAACGCGTCGCGTTTCTGCCCCGTCATCGCCTTATTCCCACCTGTGTGGCCTGCGCCTTAAACATAGTTTTGTATCGTTATTTTTTGAGAAATCCAAAACAGAAGAGACAGTAAGATACTTACTATTCGGAAACTTGCAGCTAGTTGTAGTGCTACGCTTAATTTGCACAGTTGCGGTAAAGAAGCTAGATCAATTTTAAAAGAGAAATTTTTTTCGTTTTTATTAAATAGTCCAATTTGACTAGACTAAAGTTCAAAAAATTTTCACATCGCGCATCCCCGATAACGACCCGTAATAGGTCCATGCGAAATTAAACTCATTTGTTCAAGTTATTTGTCGGGCGTTATACTGGTAAGGGGGTATCAGTTTACAGATCAATTACCTACAGTCACACTTATCTTTTTACATTTTTACTATTAATTAAGTAGCCCAAAGTTTCCCTAAAAGCTATATTTGTCCTGTCACCCTCATTAACTCTTTCTCAACTTTCTTTCTTAATTTTCTCCATATATTCAAGCTAGCTCAACATTGCTTCCTCAATTCTAGTCACTACATCCTCTTTCAGTCCACAACGTTCTCTAGTCGCAATATTAGTTATACTGTCGTTAAAAGTAACACAACAAGCCTTCTTTCATGATTTTTCTGCACATACCCAAGTGTAGCTTCTATACATGAGTGTTGGAACCAGCATTGCATTATGATTAGCCGATAAAGATTTTTTAGAGATAGTCTGGCTACTCACACTGTACTCTCTGCAAGGCACCATTTACACAATTTTCCGCTTTTATTCTATATCATCCTTATACTTACCATTTCACCTATAGGCTACCCAAATAGACAAACTATTTCACTCGTCCCACCCATTCGTCTCTAATCTTGCATTCAGACATTTCATCATCTCTTTCGAAGACCATTACTTTCGTCTCACTTATGTTAATGTCCATTTCTTTTCTTTTAAATACCTCATCCATTCATTAATTGAGTCTGCAATTATCACAAGTAAATAATTGAAAGTAGCAAGGGCCTGACATAAAAGGTAATTGCTTTGCACCTTCACCAACACAGACTGTGACTAATTCATTGTAAAAACACCTCAATTACCAGATGAGTAGGGTCGTCTACTTAATAAGTAATCCGGAGAGAGCGGCTGTCTCGATGTTAATTAACAAAATGCAAGAAAGACCGCACTGTTCCAACTTGCCGCTTACTTAGAGCGGATTAACTTGCTTCGACAGGCCAAAGGGGTTCGTCGGAGGAAGCTGGTAGGACGGAAAAGTTTGATGGTGAGTGAATTTGACAGTATATCCAATGGTGTGGTATGTGAGGGACAGAAAATCGCTTTATATGACATTGCTTTTAAGGCATAGAGGACAATTTGACAGTATATCCAATGGTATGGTATGTGAGGGACAGAAAATCGCTTTATATGACATTGCTTTTAAGGCACAGAGGACAATTTGACAGTATATCCAATGGTGTTGTATGTGAGGGACAGAAAATCGCTTTATATGACATTGCTTTTAAGGCATAGAGGACAATTTGACAGTATATCCAATGGTATTGTATGTGAGGGACAGAAAATCGCTTTATATGACATTGCTTTTAAGGCATAGAGGACAATAAAACCAAACAGCTCGGGAAAAATAATAAAACACTTAAGTTATACGATTTAGTTTTTTCATTGAATTCTGAACGTTTTCTAAAAAGGATTAAGGCTCATAAAAAAAGTATTTTACGTGATAACTCAAATATTGACAAACTCTTAGAATATTGCGGGGCGTAAAGTGCACCGTGTGACATCGTTGAGCCCGATTTGTATGGCGCGATTTTGTACCACGTGACTCGAATTACTTTTCGATTACAGCATGAAAAGTGTTAGTCGTAGAGAAAAAAAAAAACATGCCTATTCATATCTTAAAATGGCTTGTCCACTGAGATTAAAACTTTATTTGTGCATGTTCTCGATTCTCACTCACTCCTTTACAGAGAGACTGTCGCATCCAGCGATGCTGCATTGGCCGTAGTGGTCGATGCCTACCTCATCAAGTGCGAACTTAAAAGGGTAAAGCTGGCAACACTGTTAAGTGTCTCTATTATGTTCTGTGGTCTCTATCTATCTAAGTCTGTCTTTTGAGCGTGGATTTTACAGTTATACTCGTAGTTGGCGAAAGTGATTTTTTTTGTCAATTTTATAGTTGGCCAAATATCTGGTTAATTTTGTTGGCGAATAGGCGGAATGCCGTATTCAAATAGTCAGCTCAAAGTCATAATCAGAATGTACTAACAGAAAAGTACACCTCCATTTTTTAAACAGTTTTTGTATGAATATCGTGTGGTAAAAAATATGAAAAATAGTTTTTTTTTAGCAGGATGATATTTACTTGAAAGCAAAACCTGAGAAGCCAACCGGTCCACAACTTGACTGACTAAATACTGTTTCATCAATTTCATCACTAACTTCCTAAAGAACTTTGGACCAGTAGCGTTCGGTGGACCATTACCCAAATAAATAAAGTTCAAGATTGTGTACATTTTCTTTGATGAAACTCAACTGTAAAATACACTTTGGTGTTACCACGTAATGGTTGGGCTTAGTTATCAAATATCGTTGTTGTACGCTATTCTTATGATCAAATGTTATTTTAAGCAGGTTTTTATTTTTATGATAATTTCCTTTGTTGTTAAAAAACCTTTAAATGGGTTCTGTTTTACTAAAAAATAAATGCTCTTCAACAAATAATGAAGATCAATATAAAAATAATGACCCTCGTTATGAGATATGTGTGACTCGACGCTAGACCACCTACTTACCCTTGTTAGAGTTCCGTACCCGAAGGGTGCCAAACGGGACCCTATTACTAAGACTTCACTGTCCCACTGTCGGTCTATTTGTCCATCTGTCTATCTGTCTGTCACCAGGCTGTATCTCATGAACCGAGATAGCTAGGCAGTTGAAATTTTCACAGATGGTGTATTTCTGTTGCCGCTATAACAACAAATAATAAAAACAGAATACAATAAATATTTAATGGGGGCTCCCATAAAACAAACGTTGTCTAAAGACAGCGGTCACTATCTAGCGGCCATCTCCGGTGATTGCAGCCCCGATGTCATGACGTTAAATATCAACGTTAAACGCTTCTTGTTGGTTTCTAGAGATGGCGCTGTTCTCAAATTCGATCTTGTCTAATGTTGTATAGATAATGGGACGGAACCCTTCATGCGCGAATCCGACTCTGCCGTTTTTTTACAGCGGGCCGGCTCAACTAGCCTAGTATAATATTGCGAGGAATTCAAATTTTCCTAGAGAATCATGATATAAATTATAAACTTAATTTCGGATTCACGGTCGGAAGAGTCCGACCAGGTTTCGCTCTGGTTCGCAGAGCTTAAGAGAAACGCAGCTCACGTCGTCAGTTGCTCATCTCTGACAAAATTTCATAATAATTTCTCTCGTTAATTTTTTTAATCAAAATACCTATAACTTTATAAAAATTCAAATATTTGAAAAGATCGCTGAGAACTTTGACCGTAAGGAATTTGCCAACTCACCCTACGACAAAAAGCAAGACACTTAATAGTAGGGCGGCAGTCATCTTGTGACATCTTATAGCTTAAGCTCGGTTTGCATGACGCGATTCTGTACCACTTAACTAGATTCACCTGTCGTATTTCCTTTAGTTTTCATACATGTTGGCTCACAGATGTGATATTAATCCTATTATAATATACCTACTTTGCTGCATACGAAACATTGAACAGGACATTACATAAGAAATAGCATGTACAAAGGCGAGCTTATCTGTGTAAGAGATTTCTTCCAGCAAACCTTGGAGATTCGGAACAGTGGTACAAATGGTTTTAAATACGTGTACAAAATAAACTACATAAATTACAAAAATCTAAAGGATGGCACACACCAACGGGGTGAGGGTGGCGGTC
Source organism: Yponomeuta evonymella (assembly GCA_963969515.1). Classification (NCBI taxonomy): domain Eukaryota; kingdom Metazoa; phylum Arthropoda; class Insecta; order Lepidoptera; family Yponomeutidae; genus Yponomeuta; species Yponomeuta evonymella. The sequence goes on from OZ018354.1 coordinate 8,641,344, forward strand.
CATAAATATATATTTCACGGCAGTAGTATTTTGTATGGACCGCCACCGGTTGGCTTACCTTCATCACATAAGAATGGCTGGACCTACCTATTTAGTATTTTTTTTAAGTATTTCGTAGTGATAAATTGTCCGGAAAATTCAAGAAAAACTGAAAGTGTTTTTCTGTGGGACCTATTTAGGCATTTATTAAGGTATCTTTGCAAAATGTACATTAAGACTTCACAAAACGATATTGAAATTTGGATCGGACAAAGTCTGTCGGGTCGGCTGGTGTGTCATTTAAGAACAACCTTAGAGTTTATTTCTTCTTTAAAAAGTGATAAAAGTACTCTACAGTTTTCCTAGTCTATCGAAGTAGCAACCAAATATTAATGAAAATAAGTTTGGAGTGAAGTAATCTCATCCTCCATCTTCATAGTTTCCATATCAATAAATTTTAAACGAGTAAAGAAACTACAAAGTTAGTTAAAGTAGAGCTTCCTAGCAAACTTCCTTCACCCGACATTCTATGAACCCTGAAGTTGTAAATCACTTCACCTTAACTTTTTACTCGTGAATTGTGTAAGAATATCACCAGTGTGCCACGCGACTTGATAGAAATTCGTTGCACAGGCCCTCATTCTCTATAAATTTATAAATAATTACTTTGTTGCAAGCTAGTTGTTTCAAGGAAAAGGAATAATTTCCCATCAGGCTGTGTAAGATAGCTATAAAGTGAATGTATAGTCTTTTCAATGGAATAAATAGAATACTATCATTCATTTACCTGTGACGCAACAAATTGATTAACCTGTATAGAATGGAAGCTGTTTTAGGGTTCCGTAGTCAAGAAGAAACCCTTATAATTTCGCCATATCCGTCCGTTTGTCTGTCTGTCCGAGGCGTAGTACAGTACAGAGACGACAAGTAGTAGAAAGCTGAAATTTAGCATAGATAAACACGTTACATAGCATATACCCTACCTTTAAAACATTTTTTTAAGGTACCCCCTCCCTACTCCTAAATTAGGAATGCAATTTTTTTTCTCGCCTACACCATAGTGTGGAGTATCGTTGGATGGATCGTTAATCAATATTGTAGTTGTAGGAAAATATTTTTTTTAATTTACGGTTCCGTTTGCGAAATATTAAGCAAATTTTTGTCCGAGTAAGGCGTCCCCTCTCTCCTGTTGATTACAGAAACGTGCATAATGAACTTAAAAGAAAAACTACCACGGTAGAGTAGGCTTAACAAATTAACAAGTAATAGGTCACCAAGTTATGAAAGAAAAACTTCGTAAAAATTCCATAAAAAATTTGCATACAAGGTGTAAGGGAATTACCAATCCAAAAATTGTGAATTTATATGAACGGCAATACGAACAATTTTACTATAAGGATAACTTCCGTTACGCCATAAGTTCAGTGCAAGACAGCACATATTTTTGTATTAATCCCCTTTTTTGGATAAATGTGGCGATTTTGTTACACTCTGTCTAGCCCTTTAAAATTTTACATCAATCGGACTTCAGGTGCCAAAGGAACCTTATTATGCAAGAAATCTGTGGGTCTAATAGAGTTATGCATATGAACAATTTCTGAAAGACTTTAACTTGTGAATGACTGCTTTGTAAATCTGAATTTTTGTTTGTAAAATTTTCTATTTTTTTTTGTGCTTTCACGGGTTCTTCGTCTGTAGTATCACTGTTTGTTTATTTTACTTAATACAGATACCTACTGTTAAATAAAATAGACGTTCTTCTATGTAAAACATTTGTGCGGTGGCTACGACATTGGTAGACCCCGTAAAGCGCAAATATAATAAAAATATAAAAACCTTGATACTTAAAAATTTAAATCTGAGAATAACTTGTTTGTAACTTTCAATTTTTTTATTTTTGTGTCCTCCTACGGGTTCCTGTTGTGTTGTATCACTGTTTTTTAGGTAGGTAATGCTATCTGTCAAACGTAAAATTGTCCTACATAAAATAACATCAACTTTAATGCTATTCTATGTAGAACAACTTCACGGTGGCTGCGACATTAGTAGTAGAGCCGTAAAGCGCAAATATATTAAGAATATAAAGATGTTTCAAACATCTGATGTTTCAAAAAAATATAAATTGTGAATAACTCATAGCAGAAATGTGGTTATGCGACACAAACTCTAATCGGGGTGTTCCAGAAATTTCGCACTTTAAAGGCAGCCGTGTATTTTACAAAGAGCGAAATGCTCAAAGTCGCAGAGAGGGATTTAGTGTCCCACCGAGCAAATAGAAAAGCTTGGCTAACACTCGTGTATATTTAGAGTTAAAACGAGCAAAGATTCGTAGCCACTCGACGATTAGTTTTCTATATAAAACATACATAAACTCAAGACAAGTGTGAGAGAAGGTAGAGACCGTGATTTGCCATGATCCTGAGATATATATTACATAATAATATGTTTTCATTTATACACATCCATTTTTTGCTCTGGGCACGAATCTTAGTTAGCCCTTCACTCATATTAATCCATCAAGTATACTATAATCCAACACAGATTGTGAAGAGCAGCTTTCCAGCGTTATCATGCATAAAAATAAATCTGAGGCTACCAGACAGTATTGGCATGTCGCAAAATCATATTTTAATAAATGGTACAAAAATACTTACGAGTGAAATGGCTGTGAAATTATTGTAAGTTATATATTCTCTGCTGCAAAGGTTCCACAAAAGGGAAATGGGCCAGTAAATAAACTTCACAGCCTTTGTAATGAAATACCAATTTAATTTATTTGCGTAATTTGCTGAGGCCGACTATAAAATAACTACAAAGGCTACGAAAATATGTCTAGCTACGGAAGCAGCTATAGCTAAAAAAGTTTAAGCTTTGTTCAAAAGCCAAGTGAGCTCACGCCCTATATTAAATTTAGAGTTAAGACGAGCCAGGATACTCGAGATACAAGGAGTTAATAATGCAATGTTCGTACCTTGCATTGCACAGAGTATGTCTTCACCTGTTTACTTTTATATCACTTCGCTGTAAAGCTACTGACACGAATGTGGAATCGAATAGAAGTGCGATGCGTGCGACATCCGACATTTCGATAGCCTGGTAAAGAAGTATCTTGATTGATGTGCTAAGCTCAGGCTCGTTTATACAGTGCCAGACGCATCAATTTTTTAATCTGTTTCGATTCTGCTATATAATATAGCTTGCATTTCACAGTCCAATCAAGACAGGACTAGAAACATTTATAAAACAACAAAATAAAAAATCGTTTAGGCAATGTATGTGCCTGTACGTAAATGTTTATGTTTTTCTTCTTATCCCTTTATGCTTCATGAGTGCTTTAAGTAATCCTTTCAAAGGTTGATCCAGGGAAAATGTCTTCCTCTATTTTTCAAAAGCTTATTAATTCTTTTATCCATAAATCGAATTGCCATGATACTGGCAATACAAATAGTAAGACTAGGAAGAGTAGAAAAAAGAAAAAAGCTATGTTTGTTTTTATAGCGGTAGGTTAGTTCTGTGTTTGGTCTACCGAAGTAAACTCAGTTTATGATTTACTCGGCCCTTTGTTTGCCCTTAATCAGACAGTCGGGTAAAAATGTGACATAGACTTTTATTACATTGATACCTTAAACCCCTTATGGCTTTCGCGTTCAAAGTCGAAGCATCCATGAAACAAAAATATCTCTCGCAAGGCCTTACACTCTGGCTTAATGCTCCTTGCACTTATAGACGTACAGTACAGTAAAGTAATAGTAGTTTATGCAACTGTCATGTAAGACAGATTCTTGGAATACGAGTGTGGGATTATCACACGAGGCGGAGCTGAGTACGCTATTAGTATCACACGAGTATTCTAATGTCGTTTTTTGTGCAGTTGCATAAGGTACTTTATCTTCATTTATTTATAATTTTTGCCCAAGTTTTGACCAAACCATTTCCCTCCCCCCATTTTCAAGAACACTGTATTGACGAATGATCCAAGATGAGCTTCAGACATGTGCTGAAAAAAGCTTATACCTTATACTACTCGTAGGATCAAGCGCCTAGTACCTACGTAGACTCAAATTCATTTTGTTGAGACAGGGTCGCAGCCGACCTCGCCCGTTAATCCGCAATAGCATTTATGACATGCAGCATAGATGCGCGATCTACCCGGGCGGCGGTGAGGTCCGTACGAACGCGCTCTGAAACTGAAAAGGATGTTTTGTTAACGTGAAACGGGCTAGCGTTATATCACCACAAAGCTACAACAAAAGGTTATGTTTAAGTTTTTCTAAGTACCTAACCTAGCCTATCTAATGTTAGGATAGATAGATTTTGTGAATTTGTATTACTGGTTAAAGGTATATAAATATATCGTTTAGAAACCAGTGTTTCATAACTAAATTATTTAAATTGCCTTAGCTGTCCTTAATAATAATCCGTAATAAAAACGGGCAGTGTTTGATCCTATATTTATTTGTTTGAGAAAAGGTCTGTGCTCTGCACCAGGATGACAGTAAACGCACGCACGCACTCACGCATGCACGCGCGCACGTACGCATGCACGCACGCACGCACGCACGCACGCACACATGCACGCACACACGCACGCACGCACGCACGCACACCATAGCACAGGGGGTCCTAGTTTGGGACCAGGAAAAGTGATTGTGTTGTATGGAAATAAACAAATGATGTAAATCACTTCGGTCAGATGTCGCTGCCTGTACGTAATAAAGAGAAGTTCGTAAAGAGGCTCGAAATTTCATCGATGCTAGCAGTTGACCATTAGCTCAGTTGGGAGAGCGCTAGCACGGTGAGCCAGAGGTCGCGGGTTCAAGTCACGTCATGGGTGGAATTTTTAGCCTCTAAATAGGTTTTTAAAATTTATTATTACTTATTTATAGAGAAACCTCCTTTACTTCCAAATTTTGTTTTCGTTATTCCAAACCTACACTATGTTTCATGTGCTTCATGTATCCCGACCTTCGGCTACACGGAAGTGGTTGGTTGCAATAAATGCTCGCCATTCGGTTTGTTTGTCGGATTATATTGTTTGTTTGGGAATCGTCTCGGTTATTATTTTAAGGATTGTTGCAGCGCACATTTCTGTGCGCTGTAACTGTTTATTGGCCTCTGTCTACATAGTACTTTTCTGGCTGTTATGTAACTATGCGGGAAATTCATGTCCCAGAGCGGTATAAGAACAAAGTACCCCGGTAGTACAGTCGATGGCTGATCAACCTTTACATTTTTGTTAACGTAACGTAACTGAAAGTTACAAAATTATTTTAAATGTAAAAATACCTTAAACTATTATAATAACTTAACGCGCGCCCAGTTAAGTAATTTTAAAAATAAAATAACTTAACTGTGCGCGCGCGTGTATGTGTTTGTGTGTGTGTGTGTGTGATTTTTCAAGGGTTTTTTTGTTCTATCGTAAAAGATAATATCGCATACAAATATCAAACTTGGTGTGATTAAGTGTTACTTAATTAAGTAAGTAAAAACGGCCAAGTATGATTCGAATCTAAAGATCCCGAAGGGAATGAAAGAAAACACATTTTCGTAAGTTATTATTTTACGGTAGCACAAAACCTAAGTATGTTTTCCTCTGTTTTTTGCGCGCCTACCAACTCTTTCTTCTGTCTCCTGCGGTTAACTGGTAGAAAATGCTTATACTATTAAGTCCGTCTTATTGTACGATAACTTTTATTTCAGTGTAATAAAAGTATCAATAGTTAAATAAACAAACCCTTGGTGCGCGAGTTTAACCCGCACTAGGCCGGTTCTTAAAAGCGACGTAATAACACGCCTTAAGCCATTTTTTTAAAAGCGACGAAGTAGTCACGATCATCCCATAATCACGAGACGTTAGGGCGCGTTTCTCATAAAGATGCTTTCGGCCAGAATCATTTATCTGATGCCTCACGCCTCTCGCCTCGCGCCCCATTCCTTGAGCCGGGGTCTTCACTAACAATAACATTCGCAAAGCCCCGACGATCTTTCGATGTGCTCAAGTGCCGACTGATTCGATTGCCCGAATAGAAATTCGATTTACAAATATGTGAACGCCCGTTTCGCTCGAAAACCCACCTTTTGACTGTCAAAACAATAGCTGAAATTCTCTGTAATTCCGCGAGGAGTGTAGCAGATTCTGCCCGACATTAAAAGTGACGTGTATTAAAGTTACTTCATGCCAAAGTTAGAGGGGAGAGAGAAAAGTAATAATTCATTCATGAGCTGTGAAATACAGGTCACAGATGAAATTACAGAACTTTGAAAACAGCACACAAAATTACAAAGTTGGAAATTAATTGTTTTGTACATTACAATTGCTCTGCTGAGCAGGTAGGTACATACTTTCGTTGACATATTTCATTTTAGCTTTTTTAACGTTAAAGGTATCTTAGCCGCATTTTGGCACTGTTTGACAGATTATCCTGTCCTGATCATCAGAGGAATTTTTTAGTGGTCCCGCGACAGTTACAGACAAAAAGGCATTTTTATCAGGTAATATCAAATTTATTCGATAACACGATTAAAACTCAAATTATAAAAAGATAAGTAATTGAAACTCATTTTATCATGGAGAAAGTGTCATTTTTGTCTACGCTTACTAGCGTAAACTCGCTGAATACGCTAGGATTCGTTAAATTGACGGAGATAAACGAAACGAACGAATAATTTTGCAGCTCAAAACAACTTTGTAGCTTATCTCTTTATGATACCAGAACCAGATTTAATAACAGTTCAATGATTCACCATATTCACAAAAATATGGTCAGTCGAAAACTGAACGAAAAAATATTTTTTTTTACTATTGTGCTGATAATCTGTGCAAGTTACATTACATGACTGTAATAGAAGCTAGTCCGCAATTTGAGCTCTTTGCGGTGGTCGAAAAAAGTTCAAATTGCGGACTGGTAGAGAACCTGGATTGGCGCTCTCTGTACACCATATTTTCAAATCTTTTCATGGTTCCGTAGTCGACGAGGAACCCTTACAGTTTCGCCATGTGCGTCCGTCTGTCTGTCTGTCTGTCCATCTGTCCGTCCGTCTGTCCGCGGCTTACCTCAGAGATGATTAGTACGAGAATGCTGAAATTTGGCATAGACATACATATTAATCACGCCGACAAAATGGTGGAATAAAATCTTTAAAAAAAAATATATCTATACCTATACCTGAATTAGCCCCGATACCTAAATTATGGATGCAATTTTTTATTTCTCGCCTATTTATTTCATGTTTTTATTTCGGGTTCCGTTTGCGAAATATTAAGCTTTAAAGCGCAAATTTTTGTCCAAGTAGCGCGTCCCCCCCTCTCCTAGCTAAACAATTGCTTACAGAAACGTGAAAAAATTCAGGTAGTAGCACATAATGGTATATTATATTATAATGAACTTAAAAGGAAAACTATCGACGAGTAATGAGCGACCAACTTATAAAAGGAAAATTATGTACAAAGTCCATCGAAAATTACTTTGATGAAGTTATTATTTCTGTAAAGCAGATAAAACCCCTTCTTTCTACGGAATCCTACTGCGCGTGGCCCGATACGCGCTTGGCCGGTTTTTTTGTTTAACTTAATGAGGTGACCTTAAGATAATTGTGTTAATGGTACTAAGGTATATTTTATTTTTATCTTTGTTAAGTAATCAGGGGTCTAATTATGAAGTTTCCAAGCTTGATTTCATTCAGGCGGGCCATTATCATAAAGATTTTAATTAAGTGCAAATGGACCGAGGCTTCTAGCTATTTAAATCTAAATGGCCAATTGGAGTTAAACGAGACTCAAAGCAGGGTTTGAAGGAAAATTTATGTGATTGAGAAATTACCCTTTTATTGAAACATTTTTGGATTACATTTGATCCTTTACCTAATGCTGTTTGAATAACTGCTTAAAAGCTCTTCGGGCCGAAGTGATCTATCTCAAATATTAACGGTACCACGATTGACGAGTTTCATAGTTTTAATATATTTAATTCAGACGTTTTTTGCAAAACTTGGCAGTAGGTTTGAAATAAGCTATCACCATTAATTGGGATTTCTGAGGTGCATTTTCTTAAAAACGTATAGTAAAAGAAAATTTATTTTTCCCATTGGTGGCGCATCTGCGTATGGGATCTTCGGTCCGAGGGCTTGTTGATTTTCTTTATTTTTTTTTTATGATCGCTCAAGTAAGCTTAAGAAAAACGAAATAAAAGAAGAAGTGAGAAAGGAGGAGTATAGTTTGAGTAATCAATTGCGTCATACATAAGTGCCCCATTAGTTACGCGACTCCAAAAGTAAATTAGGGCTATGTTTTGGTGCGTTTAGGTATGTTTCTTTCAGATCTCCCAGAGCCTAAACGCCTTGACTGATTGTAACAAACGAGAAGTCAAATGAAAGGGATTGATGATGCGAGTGCCACTGGCTATATGACAACATGAAAAATACAAAATGGCTGACATCAGCTGTCATATTGTTAGTTAAATGTTACCAAAAGCAAAAAAATACTTTTTTTTTCTTTATTTTAGAATCACCAAACAGAAACTTACACTGTGACACGTTAAGTAGGCATATACTAGTGTTACAAAAACATGATTGTAGTGTACTATCTACGGACAGGTTCTAAGAACACGCAATAAATTTATTGTTAGGCTAGTAAGTAACATAATCTCTAACACAACTTTACTTATAAGGTACAAACAGTAAAACCGAGTCTTAAAAATAATGGATGAAATATTTAAACCAATTTTTATCTAACTCGTGTTGAAAGGAGTATCTTTAATTGAGTTGCCTTAGGTATTAGAAAAAAAAGAAACCGAAACTGGCGTGCTTGCATGCAAAGCTTGATGATCTGTCACTCATAGGATCGTGGGGAGTAGCAAAACCTGGTCTCTGCCTACTCCTCCGTGGCGGCGTGAGTTTATGTATTATAAAAAGAAAAATCCGGAATCCTCAAAAGTGTTCAAAGAAAGTTTTAAATCGAGGCCTAGATGAGTCAGTTGAGTTCGCAACCTTACGTCGGGATACAAGGCCAAATCAACTTACCTAAAAGTATTTAAAGGAGAAGTTCCGCCCACTGAGGTTGAAAATACCACAGATTCATTGAACCCCTGTCTATCCCAGACTCTTTTGACTCTTCAGACGGTTGGTTTTTTATTTTCATAATATATTATTATTCTTCAAATCTGATGAAGCATAAACTTACAATAAATACTGTTAAAAGCATTAATGTTGCCAGCAGAGATAATCTGAAGACAGTAAATATGTCTCGCCATGACCATTCGTTTTCCTTTCTACGAAGAACCCAGAAAATGGAACATTTTAAACGAGCAATTTATGTTGTGGAAGCGACACTGGACAAATTTAGTGTAACTATTTCATCTTCTGTGTGTTTATCTTAAATTTTAATCTCGTCTCTTACAAAAGAAATAGCTGCGGCCTTTCTCAATGACTTCCATTAGAAGAAAAATAAGATTTGGTCGGCTCGGTACATGCTTTGTCAAAGTCGCATACTGTGGGTCTTAATAACCGGTGGTTCGTGGACCACTGGTGGTAGCTGAAATGAAGTGGTTCCTGAAGTCATTCTAAAATAAACATATAAAAGACTCACTACCAAGTTTCAATAGGATCAATGTTTTGGTCTCAAAAATATCAGATGTTTCACGACCAGAAAAATGTGAGGAAAAATTCGATATTGCAAAAAAAATATTTTACATTTAACAACAGACCAATTTTGTCATCCTCGCGTTAGAGATGCGTAGTAAAAATATTGCAATTAGACACTTTAAATCTATAACTAGGTTTGAGAATCGCGAATCATTAATGCATACTGTTTTTTTAAGTAACTTTTTTGTATACTTCCCACTGCAGGGCACAAAGAAAAAAGTATGTGCTCAATTACCACGCGTGCCCACAGCGGATTGGCAATTTCAACCGTTGAGGTATGCAAACACGTCAACACTCAGGTTTCCTCACGAAGTTTTCCTTCATGAAAATATAAAAAAAATGTTTTATTCTAAAGAGTGGAACAATAACAACTTGGAACAGCTGATAACTTCGCGATTTTGAATTTTTCCACATAGTAAAATGTGCGTCCAAAACGTCCCTGATGTAAGCGCCTAAATGGGGATTTGCCTACATCCTGTATACTTAACTAAGACAAAGCGCCAAGAAGTCTTTCACAAGTAGCTATATGCGTCCCACTGTAGGGCACAGCCCTTCTCTCAGAGAGAGAGTATGGGCTTAACCACCACGCGTGCCCACCGTGGATTGGCGATTTCAAGCGCTGAGGTATGTGAATAGCTCAGACACTTCACCGTTAGCGAGTGGTATTGCTACTATAACTTCACAAATGTACATAACTTAGAAAACAGATTCATAGGTACATGCCCGCACTGGGAATCGAACCTGGGTCTCTCGCTTCCGAGTCTAATGTTCTACCCACTCTCGGTCTGAAGAAGTCTCTAATACTTTTTGTCTAATCGACGCTCACATTACCTGCAGCCTTCTGAGGGTAATCGCGTTGGTATACAAAACCATAACCTAATAGAAAACCGATAAATAGCTCATAATCGTTATAGGTACATAATTTAAAAGAATTTATTCGTCTACCGATTTCCAAGCAACCAAAAATTTGTTTCAATGTAAAGAATTTACATTCTGCTTTTGTTATCCGCTGTCTACGAGTCGAGTTTTAGTAAAGAAAAATGCAGGGAAAAATAACACCACTCTGACCAACATTTCTCAAATCATCTTAAGTAAAATACGAGAACTTAACTAACAAGATACCATGAGTGTAATCAACAACATGTCACGCAATTCATGGCTTAGTGAATATTAAAATCTAATCTTAGTAATCAATTTCAGTTTCTACTTTTCTTTCCCTATAAATTAATTGATTTATAACGCAGCAAGATAAAAAACTACTACTTCTGAGCCATTTTTCATGCATTCTAGACTCATATTTTCGGCATGCTGTTGTATAGGTTGCAATTACGTGAATTATTAGGTAAACTAGAGTTAGAAATACGAGTAAATCTCTCGAAGAGACCTTTTGTTTATGAGGCCATTAATCAAGCACTTTTTTATAAAGCGTTCTTGCCTCTGAGAATGCCCATTTCAAGATGCTCTGTTCGAAACAAGACTCAAGAGACCTTAAACGTATCTCTATGTATTTTAATTATTTAAGTTAATCGCTAAACTCTCTGCCCTTGTTTTTAGGGTTCCGTACCCAAAGGGTGCCAAACGGGACCCTATTACTAAGACTTCACTGTTCGTGCATGTATCTCATGAACTGTGATAGCTAGGCAGTTGAAATTTTCACAGATGATGTATTTCTGTTGCTGCTATAACAAAAAAATACTAAAAACAGAATAAAATAAATATTTAAGGGGGACTCCCATACAACAAACGTTGTCTAGCGCTCGCCATCTATGAAACCTTCCCAGCACCGATGTCATGTCGTTAAATGTCAATGTTAAACGCTTCTTGTTGGTTTCTATAAATGGCACTGTTCTCAAATTCGATCTCTGTGTAATGTTGTATAGATAATGGTACGAAACCCTTCGTGTGCGAGTTCGACTTGTGTTTGGCCGGTTTTTCACTTATATATTTCATCCAAATGACAGTAGAATACATACACTCATTTTGCCTACCCGTCTACTCGTAAATACGTAGATACCTTCCATTTACTTTACCATTGCACCAAGAAATTCTCACTGGCGCAAAACCTTTAAGCCCGGACCCACCCGTACTGGAGTGTGAAGCTCCGCAAGCAATTGCGAATTCTGGGTTAGTTTTCTTTATGTTCACAAATAGATTCCACGGCTGGCCTCAGTCCAAGGTTTTATTGCGGCGTAAATCCTTATCTCGGAGTCAATGGGTTTTATCCGTCGCTCTGGCTGGTATTGGTGACTGGGGGAATATAATTACAGTTGATCAAAAAATTTTACGACCCTAATGGCCTTTGTTTTGGCAAATAATTGCGTTATCATTTCGTTGTCGGATTGTAATTTGATTGGGGCGGTTATAAAAATAAGTGAGGGGATGATGTTACGTATTCGGAAGGGGCGGCCCAGAAAAGCGCCTATTGGTAGGTATGCAAACTAATTTGTTCCCGTATTTTGTTAGGAACTCTATTAATTAATTATTGGATAAGAACATTCACATCTCACCGCCTGTCATAAATTGGTAATATAATTAAGTAAACACTTAAGTGTCCGTTAGATTTATAAAAAAGAAAACGAGACGAATGGTACCTGATTAAAACTTAACAAAGTTATTAAAGAAAACCGGCCAAGTACGTGTCGGGCGCGCGCAGTGTAGGGTTCCGTAGAAAGAGGTTTTTTTATCTGCTTCACAAATCTAACTAAGTTTTCCTTTTATAAGTTGGTCGCTCATAACTCGTCGATATACGTGCTACTACCCTGAATTTTTTCACATTTCTACGATCAACCGTTTAAACAGAAGAGGGGTGGGGGGGCAAGCCCTACTCTGACAAAAATTTGCAGTTTAAAACTTAATATATTCCGAACCGAACCCTAAATCGAAGAATGGTCTTCCTACGCCCACAATATTTTATTGCATCCCTAAAAATATTTTTTCGAGATTTTATTCTACCGTTTTATTGGCGTGACTATATATTACGTCTATGCCAAACTTCAGCTTTCTCGCGCTGATTCTCGCTGAGCTAGGCCACGCACAGACAGAGACGGACGGACATGGCGAAACTGTAAGGGTTCCTTGTCGACTACGAAACCCTAAGAAAGTGTCTTTTGAGACAACTCTTAGAGCGCCAAAATTAACGTATATGCTTACGAAAATTCAGCTTATTAGGTTAATCGCCTTTTGTAGCGTTTAGACGTTAGTTACTCAAACGATTTCTGAAATAGAAAATCAAAGATGTCGGTGTCTGTGTTTTTTATATCAGTTCTGCACACGAAAGAATATATGTACGGTATGTTCATGTATTTATTCACACCCATTTATTTACTCTGTATTTCTGTATTTATTCATTGTTTATTTTGTATACCTATTTCAGATTTGTAGGTGACGCAGCTTTAAGTATACTAGTACCGTATTTAATTTATAGTACAAAAATAAAACTGCACGGAAAGTATCAAACTTTTAACTGCGTCATGACCACAAAAAGGAGAGCGAGCTAGATCTAATTGAAGACCCATGCTTTGACGAGGAAATTCGTTTTCATTCCGAACAATTCGCCAGTAAACTGCACCGGGCTTTTAGCGATTTTTTTCCACACACACGGCTGTAAGTGTGGCAGCTTTAACTGCGCATGGAATAGGGGTCAAATTGAAAAAGCAACCATCTATATTCTGGTAACTGTACGATCTAGAAGCTCAGCGTGAATTTGAGGTGAACAATGAGTGAAAATGAGATGCACTTTTGTTCACATAGAGCAGAAAATATGTTTTCTTCTTCACTTCTCGTTTGTTTAAGGGTGACAGTCATCGCGATTTTGAACGACTTACAATAAAATCTTTATCCTTTTTTTATTAGCAACCATCTAACGCAGAAAGCGGCGGGAGGGAGCCTCCCACAGCACAGCACAACACAGAATGAGGACACTAAACTATTGTTTCGCAAAGATATTAGAAGCCTAATTTGAACTATTATTTCTTTCAAGATAAATGGAAATAACATAATAGTGATAAATAAGTAAATTTAATACTTTACGCAGTATTTAATAAAATAAATGGATTTTTATTTACTACCAGCTTTTGCCCGCGACTTCGTCCGCACGGAATGAGTAATTCCGGGATAAAAAGTTTGTCCTATGTCCTTTTCCGGGACTCAAACTATCTCCATAACAAATTTCATTTAAATCCGTGCAGCCGTTATTGCGTGATCGAGTAACAAACATACAAACATCTTCACAAACTTTCACATTTATAATATTAGTACAATAGTAAGATATGCCATTATAAGGAGCTTTAGTTATTTGTTTTCACAACATGAGTTGAAGTATTTGCCCTGACGGGGCCATCATCATAATAATTATCATAACATTCATCAGTTGCACTTTGCTGAAAGTAGATTAATTATTACGCTTTCAAATTAAATCGGACAGATCGTGGCAAATATTATGACCAACTAGCAGTTGTCCGCGACTTCGTTCGCGTGGAAATTCTATAAAAATACTATACCGTCGTGCGTGCATGCAACGACTAATGCGAAGCGAAAGTGATCTGTCCGGATCGTGGCAAGTGGCAGTCCCGGGTCTCTGCCTACCTCTCTGGGATACAGGCGTGAGTTTATGTATGTATGTACAATACTACAATATTGAATAAGTATATTAACTTTACCACATTTAAATTTTTGCGTCTAGTATTTAATTTTATGTATAATTCTAATAGGAGCTTTTTTGTTATAATAGTAGCGAGATTCATGAAAGGTCTAAGTCTACATGCTTTCACTTTAACAAAATGTGGGTTGTTTTCTATAACAATCACCCTATGAGAAGGGATTTGGACAACAGTTTTTATTTGTTTTGCCACTCAGCCTGTTATAATACTCGACTGCCCGACCTATAAATTGAACCAATGACCATTACTTGACATTCCATCGCATTTCGCTGCGCATTTCGGGTTTCATTGGCGGGAACGCGTCACGAGACCTAAAATTCTTCAGACTTTACAAATATTAACAAATAATTAAGAAACAAAATTATTCTGAAGTTATAGTCGCGTATTGTGACTTAAAAAAAAGATACGGCTTTTTATGCCGCTAAAAACGTATCTCTCGACACTCAAGGGAATCAAAATTTATAGGGTACTTTCCGTTGACCCAGAACTATTAAATTCGGCAAATAACATCGTCTTGTACTACTAGTACAGAAAAAAATCTGAAAACTATACATTTGTAATTAAATGTATAGTTTTCAGAAGTTATAGTGGCAATACCACTAGCTAACGGTGAAGGAAAAACATCGTGAGGAAACCTGAGTGTCTGAGCTATTCACATACCTGAGCGCTTGAAATCGCCAATCCGCGGTAGGCACGCGTGGTGATTAAGCCCATACTCTCTCCCTGAGAGAAGGCCTGTGCCCTACCGTGGGACGCATATAGGCTGCTTGTGAAAGAAAAAAATTGCTCTTACGTGTCCATCGCAAAAAGCGGTGGTAGGGCAGCGGTAGAACGCCGGCTTCACATTTGAGAGGTCGTGGGTTCGAATCCCGGCATGTAAAAATGACTTTATGAAGTTGTAGTAGCAATAACACTCGCTAACGGTGAAGGAAAAACATCGTGATGAAACCCTAGTGTCTGAGGTATTTACGCACGTGCGGAAATCTCATTCTAACTAAAACTAGTGTGCATTGCAAACTCATCCCGACTAGGCGAATTATTTTTTTGTTCTAGTTATCTTGAACACAAATTATATTCTTTTTTTTGCACTAACCCGTGCTGAGGACAATTTTAAAAACCTATTTAGAGGCTAAAATTTGTTTTTTGAACACAATTTTTTGCAAAACATGACTTATGAAGACACAGAGAAGTTATTAACTATTGTAAGTTAGTAATTACTTACCTTAATACTCAGTTATAGGAAATTATTAGAGACTTTTATTTATAAAAGCTTTTGCTACAATTTCATACATTTAGATCATTTATTGACAATTTTAGCCATTAAGACGCTTGAGACACAGGTTATTTTTTTAACCTAGTTCAAGCATAAAAATATCATTTTTACCAATTTTAGATGAGCCGAAATGTATACTGTTATGACTCTTTTTATTTGAAATAAATTTTACTATTATTATTATGAGGTCCTTGAGAAGTATACCAGACATACTTTGAATGACAAGATACGCAATAGTGTGAGAGAACGTTGTGGACTGAAAGAGGATGTAGTGACTAGAATTGAGAAAGGAATGTTGCGTTGGTTTGGACATGTGGAGAGGATGAAGGAAGAAAGATTGACAAAACAAATATATCGAGCGAATGTGGATGGAAGGGCTGTAAGGGACGACCCAGACGGACATACTTCGACCAAATAGGGGATGTATTAGCAAAGGGCAAGAAAAAAGGACCCTAAACCGGCGTGCGTGCATGCAACGACTAATGAATGTTGAGGAAGCGAAAGTAGTCTATCAGGATCGTAGCAAGTGATACAGGCGTGAGTTTATGTTATGTTATTAATATCTGTTGGGCATTATACCAATGTTGCTACAATTAAATAGGTACAGTTTCAATGTTCATAAGTACTAAGTTTTCCAAAACAATACCGGGAAAACCAGAACAACGTCACTCGCGAGCCTTTTGAAAACGTAGCCGTTGTTTTTAATTCCCACAGTGTCGCAGGCAGGACGGGTTTTCACTGAAGTAGCTGGAGTTCAGTGCTCGGAATTGAAGTCATCTGAGAACCTAAAAACTGCGTTTTTCTAGCGGAAATAATTTATGTCAGAACGTGATGAGGAACTCAAGTGCCTTCAGTCCAAATACAATTAAAACGTCAGACTGTGCTTTAGCTTTGACTAGCCAGTTAAGATAAGATAAGATAAGATAAAACATTTTATTTGCTAAAGCATGGTAAATACATTAAAGTAGCTGGTAAAGTAAATGAAAAGAACATGCATGCTCTACCAGTTAAGGTGTGCAAATATTATACTTTGGGAATAATGTAAATAACAAATTTAGAATCTTAGAATGAATATTGAAGACTAACTATCAGTAGGTACCTATATAACTGAAAGTTAGCATATTAATTAGTTGTATCCCGGAGGAAAAAAAATGAAGTTGTATTAATCTATTAGGAACATTGTTTTTGTTTTTTTTTTTACTCTGTTATAAAGGTACCCAAGTTGTTAATTAATGAGACGGTCGTCAAGAAATTCTCTTACACTGTAATACATATTATCTAATAAGAATTTATGTAACTGTGTTTTAAATTTAGTAAGAGGCAGGATTGAGATGTTTTGAGGCAAGTGATTATAAATCTTTATAGCCATACAGTAAGAGTTGCGAGAGTGTAAAGCTAGTGTTTGGGACGGTACATGTAATTTATCTCCATTTCTGCCTCTTGCGTTGTATATTTCGTGGTTCTTTTTAAAGATATGCGGATGTTTTTTAACAAAAATGCATATTTCATGGATGTACAGACATGGAACCGGTAGTATATTTAGGGTTTTGAAGAAGGGCTTACAACTATCAAGACAACCCGCCCCTGTAAGTGCCCTGATACATTTTTTCTGTGCTTTGAAAGCTCTTTCAGTCTCAACAGAGTTGCCCCATATGATTATACAGTATCGGAGAACCGATGCCACATAGCCATGATATGCATTTAAGGCTGCTTCTTTAGTAGCTATCTTAGAAAGACGTTTTAGGACGTATACAAACCTATCTAATTTTAAGCAGACCCTGTTGATATGTGGTTTCCAGTTACAGTATTTGTGTATCTCTAAGCCCAGGAATAATGTAGTATCGACTTCTTCTATTCTGTTATTATTATGTTCTATATCTAGTTTTACTGTTGATGAGTTATGTGTTTGAAATCTTATTAATTTTGTTTTATTTATATTTATGTTTAAGTTGTTATCTGTCAACCAGGCAATAACTTGTTTTACCGTTAAATTTATTTCATTTTCTAGAATTGCTTTTTTATTTTTACGAGGAGTGTGGTATCGTCTGCAAATAGAACGCAATCATACTCCGTAACATTTGGTAAATCATTAATATACAACAAGAAGAGGAGTGGCCCTAGGACACTCCCTTAAGGGACACCACGATTATTATGTTTAAATGTGGATTGAAAACGTTTCTTTTCTCTGCCAATAACTCTACTAATTTCTACGCATTGTTGTCGATCGCTTAAGTAACTCTCTATCCATTCTAAGCATTTGCCCCTTATTCCATAATGAGAAAGCTTATTTAAGAGCTTCTTGTGACAGACAAAGTCGAAAGCTTTGCTCATATCAAGAAAAACTCCTGCTATTGTTTCTTTTTTATCTAGGCTTTCTGTTATAATTTTCATAAGATGAAAGCACGCAAGTGTAGTGGATGAGCTTTTTCTAAAACCAAATTGCTCTTTTTTAAGTATTTTAAAATTAATAAGGAAGTTATATATTTTGTTATACATAGCCTTTTCCAGAACTTTTGAAAGTATGGGTATTAAGGTTATGGGTCTATAATTATTTGTATCCATTTTTTCACCTTTTTTAAATAATGGTTTGACTATGGATAGTTTTAGTTTAGACGGAAATTTTCCATCTTTTATAGATAAGTTTATTATGTGTGTTAACGGTTTTTTTATAAATTCAGCAACGAGTTTGATTATTTTAGTATTTATATTGTCATACCCAGTTGCATTTGTATTACTTAGAGACTTTATTATTTTGACCGTATCTTCTTCATTAATTGGTGTTACATAAATTGTGCTGTCATTAGTTTGAATTGTGCTTTTTTTTGTGTGTTTATGTGGATTACTGCTTTTAGTAATATTTATGAAAAATTCGTTAAAAATTTCACATATTTTTGAGGGATCGTTATAAGTCTCATCACCAATTTTTATTTCTTTTATTTCGTCTTTATTTCTTTTCAAATCTTGTTCTGATTTGATTGTTTCCCATGCTGCTTTGCAGGTATTTTTGGCATATTTTATATAGGTAGTATTTATATTTTTTTGTGCTTGTATTATACATTTATTAAGTACTTTTGCGTATTTTGTGTAATTAGTTTTGTTACTCTCTTTATTTTCTGGACATAAATGTAATTTAAGGAAAAGTTTTCTTTTCATGATGCAACTTTTTTTTAAACCCTTAGTTAACCATTTGTTTTTTATTGGTTTACTGAGAATTTTAATTTTAATTTCTGGGAAACAAATGTCATAAAATAAAGTAAGCAGATCATGGAAAGCAAGGAAAGCACTTTCTAAATCGTTTTCCTGTAAGACATCAATAAATGTTATACTTGAAAGAGATTCAACAAATTTATTTATATTATCGTTACTGTAATCACGTCTTGATTCAAACCAAAATTTCTGACTGTTCGAGTCGTTTTTGTTGTCAAAATATATACATTGCCCGGTTTCATGATCAGAAAGACCTAAATAGAATATTTTTGAATCTACCAAGGGGATATTACTTGCTATAATATCAATACAGGCCTTTTTTCTCGTAGGTTTGTCTATATGACTCCTAAGATTATTATTGCTTAGTATTGAAATGAGTTCTCTTGTAGTATTATTAGTTTTTAATAAGTCAATGTTCCAGTGCTTATCTAATCCGTATTTGTGACAGAGTTGGATCTTACAAAATCTGCATCTATTGTAATTAGTATTATTCACAAGTATAACTTGTGTTTTTTTTCAAGCTTCTATTTTGTCGTTATTATATGTTTGTGTATTTGTCTTATGTATGTATTTATTCATCAGTTATCCTAGCACGTGGTCATATGTATCTATTTATTCATCACTTATCCTAGCAAACACATTTCCGGAAATACTAGATGAAAAGTGGGTGTACTGGTATTGTTGGAAATATTGTTACCGAGGAGAGCCTATAACAACACAATATTTTTCTTCTATGAACCAGATTGTACTATTTTATTGTACACGCGAGAAGCGTCTGAACGCCGTACTTACCGTTGGGTGAAGCAACGATAAAGGAGAGGAAAGAGGCCCGACGTCGCCCCACCTACAGCAACTTGCAAATAAAAGCAAGAACGAATGTGTCGTGTCAAACGTTATTATTCGAAGATCATTTACAAAAATACGTAAATTACAAGCAGTTGTTGAATTGAAACTGTCTCTTCTTATTTTATGGTCTAGCTCGTCCAATTATCTTTCTTTTCTCTCAAATTTCACTAACATCAAAGGATCTTTTGTGAATTTTTCTGGTAGAGACTAAGGTTCTAAGCGTACTATCAATTACTGCAGCGTTTTAAGCGTACTGTCAAATAGCAGTATTTATAGAATGTATGAAAATGTACTGAAGCTCGCGCACTTGCGGATTCCTTACCCGAAAGGTGCCTACGGGACTCTATTTAATATGGCCATAACGTAGGTTTACACGGATTCTGCGTCTCACTAAAGATCGACTGCGCATAATAACAGCTGCCTTAATAAACATTCTTTACAGCGGTTTCAAGCGTATTATGCAGAGCATGCATAAATGCTGAAAAAACACCGTGCTGGTGGAGTGTGCGGGTGTGGCTAGACAACGGGCGACCTTCCTCGGAACCCCGGGATCTTTCGGGAAGCCTTCGGCGACATCCCGAAACTGTTGGCAATCTAGGAGCAGCTGGGATGGCAGGAATAAATTAAACCTTCCTAGTCACGCAAAACAGGCTCATTAGAAGTCAAGTTGCGAAATCCTTCACCGCCACATACAAATAGGTCTACACGCTGAAAACTGGGTTGTTTGAAAGCTGAGGAAATGGAATTAGAAATTAAAAATGGAATTTATTTAGTCTATTACCTCTGTACTTATACAACAAAATAAAAAAATAGTTGAAAAATATTTTAAAATACCTATTTAGAGGCTAAAAATTCCATCCATGGCGGGACTTGAACCCGCAACCTCTGGCTCACCATGCCAGCGCTCTCCCAACTGAGCAAGCATCAATATTGTTAATTTTTTTTTTTTTAGCTCTAAAAAGGGCACCCTCCGGAGGACACGGGGGAGGGAGGTGGTGAATGCTCATGCATAACAGCACGGGCCCGGCCGTGCTGCCAATGTGGGACTCACAGGAAGTGCGCCTACCCACTAAACACCACCTGGGGGCTGGTTTGGTCCTAAGGACCCCTAAACCTACATCTTGAGCGACCCACCTCGAAGCCGAGGAGGGCGCACAGCGGAGCTCCTTAAGGGAGCGTCCGCTTGGGACTGCTCGTCACATCGTGACCGCGGCTAGGAGGGAGAGGTGGGGACACCGGCGGGGACACCGGCGGGGGCGGAGGCGGGGGCTACGTCTGACTGGGACTGGGCCTCTAGTAGGCGGTCCAGGTCAGATGAAAGTTGATCGGGGGGGTCGACGAGGGCGTTTTAATAAAATGCGCGAACTATTAGCACTGCCTCTACGTCTATCAGAACGATGACCCGCGGCGTGTACATAACATTCTGGTTGGCTACTAGTGGTTCTAACAGATTCGAGTTAGTGTCAAAATACATATGGAAAGTACCTTTTATAAACAAATACACTAGCATATTCGATAGCTCTACACGATAATAGCCTAGTGGCACGCCAAGAGCGTTGGTAGCCTAGTGGGTAGAACATCGGACTCGGAAGCGAGAGACCCAGGTTCGATCCCAAGTGCGGGCATATACCTATGACTTGGTTTTCTAAGTTATGTATATTGTGAAGTTATAGTAGCAATACCACACGCTAACTCTGAAGGAAAACATCGTGAGGAAACCTGAGTGTCTGAGCTATTCACATACCTCAGCGCTTGAAATCGCCAATCCGCGATGGGCACGCGTGGTGATTAAGCCCATACTCTCTCCTTGAGAGAAGGCCTGTGGCCTACAGTGGGACGCATATAGGCTGATTACGCTATTTGATAGCTATTGTTAAAACACGTTCATTTTGCTATGGCTTTCAAACCATCCAATATCCATGGGGTATGTCTGTAAATATATCTACCCATCCAATTGAAGAGGTTGTGTTGAAACCATAACACCTGACAAATAGGTAGTAGAGATTTGCTTAGGTGTTTCCATAAAGAAACTAACTCTAAACAGTCTATGAAAATATAAAAAACTTATGTTAGAAAAAATATCGGAGTTTTCGAAAATCGCGGTGACCATCATCATTATATTTATAAAACAAATAAACATATATTCATTAATAAACTCAAGGTCACGCAACGAGCTATGGAAAGGTGTTATACTCGGAATTTCTCTACGAGATCGAATCAGGAATGTTGAGATCCGTAGACGAACGAAAGTTGTCGACATAGCCCAGCGGATTAGTAAGTTGAAGTGGGCGGGGCCCATAGCACGCAGAACTGATGGCTGATGGGGCGGAAAAGTTCCCGAATTGAGACCACATATCGGCAAGCACAGCGTAGGATGACCAGCCACAAGATGGACAGATGATCTCATCCAAGTGGCAGGAAGACGCTGGATGCAAGCCGCTTCCAACCGGTCTTTTCGGAAATCCATGGAGGCGGCCTATGTCCAGCAGTGGACTTATTGTGGCTGAATGATGATGATGATGAAACATATATTGTCACTTTAATGCCCATTTTAGGCACATATTCTTCCAGATTGGATTTACGTACGATGCGGTTTAAAAAAAGTGATAAGCACAATGCAAACTTTTTTTGTTGATAATAAATACTGTGGAGATTCTCTGTTAGCTTATTCTCCACATAATCTATTAATTCTAAGCTTTTGCGTCCAGCATGTAAACAATTTGCTTTCACTATATATATTTTTTAAATTACATCGAGAGAAAAGGACAGAGGAAGAGGAATGGAAATGTTGAAAAGAGAATAGGCCTATAAAGGGCTTTTCTCTGTTAAGCCTTTCGAACCGTAATATTATAGATAATCTACTTATGTTAACAGAATATGTGTCTTTATGGTAGATTGACAGTGTGCTCTATTCACGGTGAATAGATCGACAAATTTTATTTATAGTATTGCGGAGCCCTCGGTGCGCAAGGCCTGCTTGCATCTGCCCGGTTTGTTTCTATTCACGCGCACCCGCACGGGCTCTTGGCTAGGTACCCGCAAGTGCGTTCAATCCATTACTCCAGGTTTCTCGTACGCTAACTATCTGTACCTAAATCTGCAGTTTACAGCTGTTTAGAGCTGTCACTTGTTCTTTTGTATGCACTTTTGCCAACTTACGGCTGTTAACAGTAAATTCATCCATTGTTACTGTACGAGAAACCGAGGGTTAGTGAAATATAATTGACAGTCTTGAAAGTGGCGACCTCTGTAGTCGTTAGCGTGAAACATTACTCCCGGGTGGTCGTAGATTTTTCACCTCGCCTCGACGACCCTTGCTTGCTCCTCGGTGCTAAAGAAGCTAAAGGTTCCTTCCGAAAGTGTCGCTCGATACGTCGCAATGTGGATGAAGTGGATAAGGTGAAGAAATTACCTATTAGCTAAGTTGGCAACTTGAGCATACAGAATTATTATGGTTGAAATAGCATTTAAATAACATTCTTCAATTCTTCATAGATTGACAATTCTTTATCGCACTTAATATTTACTATGAAGAATTGTAGAATTTCAGTTAAGTTCCACTTCAACTGCTTATACTTATTACCACGTTTGGGAGGGTGGTGCAGGTATGACTGACAGTCAGAGTCAGAGACGAGGAACCGACGATGTGAGCTCCGTCTCTACTCAGCATGATTAAGGTCTTCGAATAAGAGCGAAATCTGGTCGGACTCTTCCGAAAACAAATCAAGTAAGTGTTTCCGGAATTAAGTTAATAAAGTTTTGGTATTTAATTATATTGTAGCAATCCGTTATTAAACAAATTAAAAAAAAACTGCCTGCAGACAGTTACAACAGGTCGCTGTCCTTTTTCAACATCCACACATTACCATACTAGTTCTGCTCCCAATTTATGATACTAAAGTGTAGATACTGTAGTGGTTACTACAGTAATCAGAGAAGAACATCGCAAACATGGAAAAATACCCAGACTGAGGCCATTGCCACCCATAATCTCTGTCATGGCAGTCAAACAAATTACCACCAGACCAATGAGGCAGTCCAATACAGGGTCAATCATCTACTGAGTCAAACATAAAGTAGAGCTCAATGACAAAAGTAATATTCGAACAAGAATACCACTTTCGCGTGTACCATAAGTTCAGTTGCAGGTCCAGTTAGTCGTTTTTCGTGTTCGCCACTCTTTGGGTTATTGGTACCATTAATTAATTAGCTCTTTTTGTTTCGCCTTTTTCAGCTGGCCTGAAACAACGCTGTGCACTCTGTCAAATGGATCCAACGAAATGGGATCGAGTGAGAATATTTGGCACTTGCTATTCACAGAGTGTAGAAAGAAGTGGAAAACTGGAACGTTGTATAGGTATACAAGAGGCAGACTCGCCTCGACGTCGTTGCTAAGCAGAAATACAGCTACTTTTTCTAATGAGCTCTTGTTACCAAGGGTTACGTGATCGCAGCTCTAACAATAAAAAAATCTTTCTCAAGAGCCATCAACATCGAACGTACCAAAAGAAATCATATACTAATGAAAACATATACATTGTACGCGATAAAAAATTCCAGAAAAACGAACCAGAAAACCTAAAACACTCCGCGCAACACCACATTATAACAAATCCGGCTAACTAGGTACTTGCACGACATAAAATTCCCAAGTAACCTAATTAAAACTTAGGGAAAATGGGTAAGTTCGCTAGCGTTCGCGGGAGACTGCAAAACTGCCAATCTAGCCCCATTTCTGAACGCCACATATCGTGCAAAACAGTGTAATGGAGAAGTCAGGGGGAGACACTTAATTAACTTTAAAGCTAGGTACAAACTTCCTCCTCTTAGAAGCAGAGTTCGCCTGGTGAGGTCTGTACCAGCGAGTAGGCTTGCGCCATACGTCGCATTATTCGGGGCCCGCGAGGTCAAACGCCGACGACTCCCTGCTCTAAGTGTATTGGCTATGTGCTATGGTAACTAGATCACCCGATACATTATATTTGAAAATTAATTTCTGTTCATTAGTTTTACGCACGTTACAGGTCGAACTCAGTAGGCCACAAATTTTTTTATTTTTATTTTTTTTTAATGTAAGAACATCCTTTTAAATCACCTGTTATTTTTAGGCTCACTCTGTAACTTACTTAGTAAGAAGCAAACAAATGAATGAAGTATTATTATTATTATTTGACTGACTTTGGGGTTTGACATATTTGTGAAACTCCAGGGAAAGTTAATATGGTGTGAAAACATGAAAAAAATGCGAGCAAAATAGTGAAAGCAACAATTTAATTTTCCCATACGTATTAATGAATATGAGGCGGTACGGAGTTTGCTATGACAAATAACATTAACGCCCGGTTTCTCATACACCAACAATCGAGTCGTATAAAAGCAAAAGTAGCAACTAGTTAATCTACTGTGAACATCTGTCGGTTTGCATTTTGGCCAACATATTGTTAGTGGTTGAGAAACCGGTGGTAAGAATCTTCCATCAACTCCCCCGAGGTTTCTCATACACTAACATGACAAAACATAAACTCACGCCTGTATCGCGGAGGTGTGGGCAGAGACCAGGGTATGCCATTTACCACGATCCAGACAGAGCTCTTTCGCTTCATCAATATTCATTAGTCCTTGCATGCGCGCATACTGGTTTCAGGTGCTGTTTGTCTCGGAAACTCTTTATCTACTGTTAACATAATCGCTGTCGGTTGTATTTTAGGGTTCCGTACCCGAAGGGTGCTAAACGGGACCCTATTACTCTGCATCCGCAGTCTGTCTGTCCGTCCATCCGTCCGACCTCTAAAGGGCTCTATCCTTCGAACCATAATAGGTAGCCAGTTGAAATTTTCCCAGAATATGTGATCGAATTACCTAAAAAATTATAAAATTAAAAAGTATCCATCTTTCTTGACTAAATTGAATAACAAAAACAATTGAAAGTCGATATTCAAATGTTTCACATTTTTTAAAAAAAGAACATCATAGAAACCATTTGAAAAAAGTTTCATTCGAAAACCTCAAACCATGAAGATTCTATGTCAATTCAAAGAACCTGTCCTATGGTTTGCTAACTTAATTATGCACCTATTGTTTGTAATTCTTTGTAAGGATATTGGCTTGTGTGCCTACTGTATGTAATTCTTTGCAATGTTGTCAAATAAAGTTTATTCTTATTCTTCTTATTCTTATTCTATTGCAATAAAACGGCAATTTCATACTTTAACCCCCAAACTAGCGGGTCTCCATACAAAAAAACGTATTTTTTCGCCGTTTTTTTGTTTATGCTCTATCGTAAAAACAGTAATACATACAAGCAACAAACGTGGCTTTATTGTGGGACTTATGTATTATATTTTAACGAAAAGTACTAAAAAACGGCCAAGCGCGAGTACGGAAACCTCGGTGCGCGAGTCTGACAGTAAGCTGTTAACAGTGTACGAGAAACTCGGGTCACTCAATTATCCTTAGCCTTCAGCTTAACCGTATCACAGTATATTATTTATCACGTCGCAAAGTACGACGCTCCGTCGAGCGAGCGTAATGTTGCGAATGTTTTTTCGATGTTGCGTTATGTTGTTATTCGGACGCGAAGTGCCTCCAGCCTCGCGTGAACGTTGTAAGTACACGGCTGTTACCCGGTCGCAAATATAAGGGCAGTCACCCACTATGCCGTCGAAATATTGTAAAAAAAGCTTCCATCGATTTCGCAGTTGGGAAATAAGGCGCGTTGTCTTGCGCCAGTTTCTATTAAATCAAATCAACTCAAAAATGATTTTTTTGCGAAGTAACATAGAAACTGTGACTTAATAAACATTGCAAGTTAAACTAGATGTCCATTTCAAAAACTTGATTATTTTGTAAGAAATGGACAAAAATTTAGTCCAGACAGACTTTATGGTATATATATAACATTAAAATGCGAAAATTACTTTGCTAAATTGCGCCAAAATCCCACAAGCACCATGCGGTTAGTTAATGCACCGCCCTCCGTCTCACTTTTCCAAGCAGAAGCAAGACGCAAATACACCACCACCGACACCAATACTTGTGTAAAAAAATGCGTTGCGACGCTTTTCGCTTCTAACGCGTATATATAAATTTTATTGGAAATACACCTTTTTTAAATTTATCTTATCCAAACATGTTCACTGGTTTTCACGTAAAAATTAGTAAATCAGCAAAATTCTTATTCATAAACAACAAAATAATATTAAGTAATCCTGTCATTATTTTTATAAGTATTAGATTTTTATTCACGAATGACATTATTGACTATCTCGCATTGCAATTAAAACTTAGTTAAAATTTAAATTAAATTCAATTAAAGTTATATAACTTTTTATACCTACTATTGCAATTAATAAGTATAAAAATATTGTCCTAAATTGACATCAAACGTTATTTATATTCGAATTTTTATAATTTTCTTAATTGGCACAAATGTATCTATTTATAAAATTTTAATTAGTAGTTTTAAGTTTTTTTAACGGTAAGCCCTACCTGCATGACACGTTTTCTTCATTTGGCGTGGAGGTGCTATTTAAAAACCAGCGCTGTCTCAAATAGAAACAGCAAACGCTGACATAGTATCATTGTCACACGCACACTCCTTTATTTTTCTATTATTGTATGTAAGCACGTTTGTTTGTGGCAATAAATCATTCATTCATTCATTCATTCGAAATGAGATGAGTTGCGACGGCATCTGCATAGTGTGTGGCTACCATAGATGGAATTTTTCATTTAATTTGGCCCGCGTTTATATGTATTTCCCGAACGCCGCCGGAGCGTAGTCTGAATGGCTATTGATATGAGCTTTGGTAAGGTACGGAGTGTTATTGGTGTTACAGGCAATCGAATAATTTCGCTCATGATTGAATGACCCTTCAATGTTTGTTCAATTGGGTGAAATGACTTTTTAGTAGGCTTGAAAGCTTGCATCTGCTGAAAGTAATTAGGCTGATTGGGTGCGCGGGCCTGGATATTACAATTTTCAAAAACCTTGTTATACCTTAAATTAAACTTACTTCGTAAGGTATAACGAAATTCTTATAGTATTTAACCGGAAAAAGAAGTTTCTGCTCTTAACTGCCCCATTGGTTTTTCGCTAACACGTTTGACTCATATTCCAGAGGTTGTGTGTTCGATTCCTGCTGGCGTGAGTGACCGTTGTTTATTTTATAGGAAAAGCCTGAGTCTGGGCGCTTTTTCATATTTTTTTACCCATGTCCATATCACAGGTTATCCTAGTTTTGACAACTTGTAATGTTATCCTAATTATCCGTTATCCTAGTTAACCTTAAAGTTGTTCGGGCAGAAGAATAGATTATGGGGATCATCTGAAATCTTGCGAATGTTATTACATCCTGTGAAATTTCCCAAAAAAATATGTGGACTCCTAACATCTTTTTTTAGTACCCACTTAGATTAAGGTACTTTTCCCCGCTGCCCCGCCTTAAGTAAGGCCCTTTTTAAGTCTGGCCAGCCAGAGGGGGAATGTCGCCAGCTTTCTGGGCTCCCTGCCGCGAGACACCGACCTGGGGCAAGTTTTTTTACTTCTAAATATGTACATAATCAGAAATTGTACATATTAATATTATTGCTATTATACTTTATTGCACACAAGACATTTGACAGAACATTACATAAGAAATTACATGTAGAAAGGCGAGCTTATCTCTGCAAGAGATTTCTTCCAGCAAACCCTGGTCTCTGCCTGCCCCTCCGGGATGCAGGCGTGAGTATTGCTCTTATAAATATTTAAGGGGGGTGGGAGCCAACAAACAAACACGATTTTTTGCCGTTTTTTGCTTGATATGACGGCAACAGGTAGACTTTAAATATTCAAATGTTGTATAGATAATGGTACGGAACCCTTCGTGCGTGAGTCTGACTTGCATTTGGCTGGTTTTTAAACTCCGCGCGAGGAAAATTTCGTTAAAAAAGTAATAATGTATTTTTTGTCTGTCTTGAGAAATCTGAAGAGACAGTACATTTACTAATCACAACCAGCATCATCCGTTATTCGTAACAGTCAAATTCGATTGAATAATAAAGATTAAGTTTTATAATAAAACTTTACACAAGGTATTTGCTCTCAGTGCAAATAACATTATTAAGAGAGGAAGACAAACAGAATTTAAATCAAACTCTCTAAAAACACAAAAAAGAAAAGCAACCTTCAACCAGGGAGTTGTTTCATTTTACAATAGGATTCAACTTTAATTACTTCGTCGGACACTATGATAAGACTTTTGAAACTTCGGACTACAATGTTTTCTTTATTTATTACTAAATAAACCATCTTATTTCATACTCAAACTTTCCCTAGGTATTATGCAAAATCCCAGCTTGTTACTGATAATGCTGTTTGTTTAATTCGGTCTTATGTAAATAAATTTCAAGTTGGAGAACAATATCTTCTGACGGAATCCCTTAATGAATTTATTGTAGAAATATTATGGTATAAGGCTATCTGTTGAATTACAAAAGGGGTTCAAATAATAACTTTGGTGAACTAATTTATCTCGGCTTGCCTACAAGATTAAAACTAAACTTTGGCCTTTGGATCCACGTAATGAGATGATTTATGCAGCGTACTATGGCATCTGCACTCACACTAGATGGATGAAGGGACGCTGCAGTGCCTGGAACATTGTTTTTGAAATGAAACGAAAAAAACTTTATTTAGAAAAGGGTTAAGAGAGTGATTACTGGCTCCCAAACTAGGATTACCTGTGCTATGGGTTTTTGAAGGAAAGCATTATTATTTTGGGAAAACCCGCGGCCACGGCTTGGTTGGCTCCGTTCGTATTGTGGGCTAGGCCGACTAAGCCATCAGGATGGTGTAGGTGCTGGGCAAGCCTACTCCATCTGCAAGATTAGATCCGTGTTAAATACCAGAACAATTCTAAGTTAGATGGCTGCGTAGAGTAAAATTTTAGTTCAAAGGAAACTTGTTTTCGACCAGTTAGGTCAAGCAGCTCCTCTTTATTACTGTAAAGTGGACTTAACCTTTATTAGAATAAAGATAATTAAGCCTTGTAATTATTTAGTAATCTCTTAGAAATCCTTTTTGAGATGACTTGCATTTGTAATAAGTATTTGCAAAGTTCAATGTCACGGTCGTTTGAGTTGAAACTAATTCCATTATGCTCTTAAAAGTAGGTTAGTTTAACAGACGAAGCCAAAATGTAAGGACAGCATACAAAAGAGTCCTTCGCAGCTAGCAAATGAAAGGGGTATCACACAAATCTGCTTACGGCCTACTCTCTGCATAATAATGGCTATCTGCTTAAAGTACAGGAATAATCTGCTTGGGAAAATCAATCAAGAAATTTTCTACATCTACCAGGAACCCTGATATACACACATACTCACACGCATACTTACATATCGGTTATTTCTTAAACGTGCAATTCCTGAAGCAGCCCAATAATTAGGGTTTGTGTTTTCCAACTACTTTTGTTGTATGAGTTTTTGTTTCAGATTTATATTTTTCAAAATATCTGTGCGTACATAATTTTACGGAATTCGTGCTACACGCTTTCTACCAATGTCCCAGCCTTCTATAAATCGTTGTCATACATAGAAGAATGTGTATTCAACACACACAGTTTTGTTAGTAGTAAACCACCAGAACGGTTCCTGTTAACTTGTGAAAAATAAAGTCCAATCTGTAGGAGCTTGTAACGAATTTTCATTGCAATGGGTGGTGTAGACCATAATATATTATTGTTTTGTGTAATTAGTTTTTTTATTACTAGTTACTTTATTTTAATAAGCACCTCTTTTTTTACTCGTAACGCCATCTGTTGGCAAATTGTGAAAGCTAAATAAAGCGTGATCTCACACGCGTCGGTTCAGCAGGACCTTTGCGCATGCGAATTATCGATTTATCGGCCATAATATGTTTTTCTGCTGCACCATACGGAATTTCTCTATATTTTTCATTGTGCACAATTCACCGCCGCGCCGACTTCCGCGTGTCTCATAAAACCTCATCTGATGCTTTTTATTGCTGAAAGGCAGTCCATCCGCTACAGGTGGAAAATAAATTGTTTTGATGAATGTTGTTAAGGTATGGGCTCGCAATACAAATCCCAGTTTTCAACATTAGGGGAAGGGAGCGGGAGGGCGAGCTGCCACCCTCAACGATTGACTGTATGACAAAAGATTCTGAGAGAAGTATGAAGAAGAGAAAAAAAAAGCTCTGGCCTTTGCATCTACGTACCTATAGAGATGATTTGAACAGCATCCAGTGACACCTTCACTCTCACTAGATGGGTGAAGGGACCACTCGGACGCTGCAGTGCCTGGGACATTTTTTGTTTAGATGAAGTAGGCTTGCCCAGCACCTATACCATCATCATCATCAGCCACTTGACGCCCACTGCAGGGCACAGGCCTCCCTCGTGGTTTTCATAACCATGAGGGGTTTTGCCACAATCGCCACGCTTGGCAGGCGGGTTGGCGATCGCAGTATGCGGTTGGAATATCAGGAAGACGCTGCTGCCCGTCTCCTGGTAATTGATTTCCTTATTCGCCTTCTACGACATCCACGGAAGGTAATGGAGTGCCTATACCACACTGACAGCTTAGGCGGCCTAGCCCACAAGCCAAGCAAGCCGCGGGTTCCCTCACGATGTTTTCCTTCAGGGTCAGCGTGATGAAGAAGAGAAAACCATATATTTTCCACCTCTGCAGAGCAGAAGCTTCTACAGACTGGACTAAATGAAGAAAATACTATTTTAAAGTATGCAATGGTAGCCCAATTGAGCAATAAAATTAAAAATAGCGAGAAAAAAAAATTGTTGCTACAATACTGAAATTTTATCATTTTGGGTTAATGGAAATGATCCTATAGGATATGATTCGCTTGCGAGCGCCAAAATATATGGTATTATCGGCTTATCTTTGAATTGCGTTGACTAAGTCGTTTGATTTTTTCACAGCATAGTAGATTTGAGTAATCATCATTCAGCCACAAGAAGTCCACTGCTGGACATAGGCCTCCTCCATGGATTTCCAAAAAGACCGGTTGGAAGCGGCTTGCATCCAGCGCCTTCCTGCCACTTGGATGAGGTCTTCTGTCCATATTGTGGCTGGTCGTCCTACGCTGCGCTTGCCGATATGTGGTCTCCATTCGAGAACTTTTGGCCCCCATCGGCCATCAGTTCCGCATGCTATGTGCCCCGCCCACTGCCACTTCAACTTACTAAACCACTGGGCTATGTCGACGAATATCGTTTTTCTACGGATCTCATCATTTCTGATTCCATCTCGTAGAGAAATTCCGAGCACAGTCCTTGCCATAGCTCGTTGCGTGACCTTGAGCGTTCTTATGAGGCCCATGGTGAGAGACCACATTCATTATTATTAATACGTTTATTGCACATAAGTAAAAAATACAACGGTAATGTGGCGGACTTACTGCTATAAGCATTCGAATGTATTTGAGTATTCGATATTAATTACAATTTGATACTTCTACGCTTTCCGAACAAAAAGGTCTTGACAGACAGACATACAGAGAGAAGATAAACAGATATTTTTTACTTCTGGCATGCTTTTGGTCGCACAGTTTTAATAAGTGTAATTGTAAAAAATGAATACGCTGTTAACTAATTCTAATGTCACTAGAGGATTACTTACTAACACACTAGATAAATTACACACATATTAAGCAAAAGCATCTTTTAATTTTTAATGGTTAATTATACTTTTTTTTTCAGAAGAACTGGGTCAAAAGTTCGTAATTTTTCTTAGGTACCATCTTTCTTCATTTACATGAATTCAAGATGTATGTGATATATAAACCTAAATTAATGTATTTCAAATTTATTAACTAGCGCTGCCAGACTACAATTGTTGAAGGTTAACTCATTCTTCAAAATCATTAAAATAGTCAGAGAGCGGCGGTAGCGCAGCGGTAGAACGCCGGCCTCAGAGTCGGGACGTCATGGGTTCGAATTATTTTATTTTGTTTTTAGTATTTTTTTGTTATAGCAGCAACAGAAATACATCATCTGTGAAAATTTCAACTGTCTAACTGTCACAGTTCATGAGATGCACCCTGGCGACAGACGGACGGACGGGCGGATGGAACCCTAAAAAGAACAGAATGTGCGTGCGAGAAGCATGTAAAAGTAAACGTAATATTCGTTTATTTAAATGTAATGTCGCAATATTTATGCCAAGCGTAGGGGTTTAACAAGCTACTTGTATTGTGACGTGACTAAATTGTCTGTTCGGTGAGACCCGCTCCATGCGCACACCCCCCGACACGTTAAGCTGGATTCCCATGGTGCTCGCATGCGCGGGAAAGATCTCGTGGAAATCTAGTGGCGGACAGGCCAGGGCAGCCACGCACCGCACCGAGCCTCTACCCCATTGTAAGTTTTTTATTTTTATTTTTTTTTATTTATTAAAATAAAAAATCTTAACGTAGTACACAAATTCGCCAAACTGCAAAGCAGTTTGTTGGCGGAGCGCTCTATCTAAATTACGTGCCGGTGCGCGTTCAGCTCACAACGTAGTTAAGTTACGGGTGACTTTGCAAAAAAAATGTCAAATTTATTAATTAGCGCTGCCATAGTCCACAAAGGTTAACTCATACTTTAAAAACCATAAAATTACCGATGCAAAGGTTAAGGTGCTGTTGACTATACCATTAAAGTCCGGCCGGAACCGGTTCGCATTGGTCTGACGGCGACGCGCCGGGCCGCAAGCGTCTTCCTGCGGTCCGTCGGTGCGGACTCGTGCGTAGTGGTGCGCAAAACGTTGTAATTCACCTTTAGGCTGTCACAGAGAGGGTGGAAACGAGGAAGTTTATTCCACGCGACGAAGCACGTTTGACGTTTCAATCTCTGCATTATCCAGTGACGTAAGGGGGCGTGAAAAACTATTTAGCTAGGCGGGAAAAGCCAACGAAAATGCTTCACTCAGCCTCAGTTTTTACGCGAAACATATAGGTACGCAGAGTCATCTTGCCTATCTATTTTAGGTAGGTAATGTTACGTAACAACTCACAGTGACAACTGTTACTCAGGTTGTACCAAAATCCTTCTGGGTTTTCCCCAAATAAGTGTTGATACGAACAAATTTTAAACGGGCCCTTCAAAATTGCATCCTTTACACCCTTATTTTGAGCACATTGGCTCAAGCGTAAATTTCATTGACTCTTTACTTAAACTTTAAATTTAAGGTTACTTAGCTAAGGCACACGTAAATTCGGAGCTTTTTAAGGATAGTTTAAAACTGAACTACACAGATTTTTTCAAAACCTTTGCAGGGCATAACAAAATTCCTATATCTATCCAAAAGGATAGACTTACAGGAATTTTGGGGGAGTAAAATAAAAATAGGAACATGAGTAAATTTAAGTTTTTTCAAAAGCCATCTGAAAGCCGCCATAGCACAATAAAAGTATCGGAGTTGGAAAAAAAGAGTGTCCTAGATTTCCCAGGTCTTTAAGGGTGTTCTTACGAAAAGCACGCTGTCTCGCTCGCACAATTTAAAATTTTTAATTATTGTAATAAAATGAGTAAACTTTTATAAAAGTGGTCTGAGAGTTTGATGGATAATTAAATTGCGGATATTTTATGCACACTTTTCTTATCCCATACTAAGTTTTTGATTGAGATAATTTGATTCCAACATTAGAAATTTTGGGAACCACTTTACTTTGTTAAGCACTACATATAGGAAAACAAAAATCTAATTAAAATGTCTGTAATTCAATTATGCATCAAACCCACAGACCACATTTATCAATAGTTTAGTCATGTTATTACAATTCACGTAAGAGCAGCCTAAAGAGATGACTGCCTCGTTGGTCACATTTTTAGAAATGGCCTCAGTCTGGGTGTATTTCTGTGTTTGTGACGTCCTTGCTGACGTTTTTTTTTTTTTTGGGACCAGGACAAGTGATTGTATTGTGTCGAAGCTATCAATATTATTTATATTGTGTGGAGGTTATTTAACAGATCAAGTTGAGTTAAGAAATGCCCACGCAGCTTGACAAGCGCGGATAATACGGTGATTTGCCCCGTCCACACACGCTGGCGGGAAGCCAGACACCCGTTCCTTAGGCCTTACACCACTATCCCATTATCTTAATAGGCGGCTTGTGCACCGCCACACTGCAGCTAAGATAGGCGATCTTTTGATGCAAACAAAAGATAACATCTCTTTGAGAACCAGCCTTTGCTGCTAGTAGGTATACGCTGTCCATCTCAAGCTGGTGCCTTGTAAAATCTTTCAGCTCGCCTTCGGAGAGTTCTCCTACTTAGTTTAGACAGCGAAGAAGAAAACAACTAGCTTACTTCGTCACAACAAACGATTATAGTAGTTTTATTGGAAGAGAAAGTTCTTTATTGCAGTTATCTCAGAATTCTCTCATCCGACCACCTACCAATATAATTGTTTTTGTGGTTAAACTGTGACACCGTTTTATGTCTTAATCGAAACCAATTGTTTGTACATTTTGTCTCAGTCCGTTTCTGGGCGTAAACCAATTTTTTTTTTAAATACCATCAAAACCATACAAAACTAAAATCAGTGATGTTATAGAAAGAATCCGGTCACTTAAATGGAAATGGGCGGGCCACATCTGCGCAGTGCAAAACAACAGATGGACGAAACGTCTGATCGAATGGATCGCACGCAGTAATAAAAGGAAAAGGGGGAGACATCTCAAGAGATGGTCGGACGTTTTCTCACAGCGATGTGGCTCAGACTGGATGTGAAATGCAAGAGACCGCCAACAGTGCAAAATAAGTGGGGCGACTATTAGGTACTAACACGATACATGATAATAAACTAAAATGCACGAATAATTTAATAATAAGTTGAATATATTTTTGAATGAGCTAATATCATATAAATTAACTTTTACTTGATCATACACACTTACAATTTTTATTATCTTACGACATTTGGATAGATCATGTCGTTTGTAATTAAATAAAATCACAAGAAATAAATGCACAATAATAAATACATTTTTACATTCAATTCAATGTATACTCTAAAATTAATTTAAATGAAATCAATAACATGAATTATAGTAAATAAATATATTTTGATGACTAATTAATTATTTAAGAGGTTCAATGAGCTTTACAATCACATTAATTTAATTTAATTAGATTTGTTAAGTTATTTTGTATTTCAATTAATCATAAGAAAGTCGTTTGGAATGTGTATTTGAACTGTTAAAATAAAGGCTTTTTTAATTTTTCTTATTTATCAAAACCATAAAATAGCTGATTAAAATGAAAATATAGATGTATTCACGTCCGCTGCACAGCTCGCAGAAGCTACGTGGTCGTCGGCATGGTTGGCTAGCTAAATACAATCCAGTCCAATCCATCAGCCCATTTCGTCCCATAGTCTGACGATGCGGTCAAGCCAGCAGGAAGTGATGGGCAAAAAGCAGTAGGCAGAGTTGGACTGATGATGATGATATTCGTCCACTCTTCCCTCCCTTCAGGTACGTTACACCTTTCTATCCTTAGTCCTCCTTATCCAGTCGTTACCAGCAAATTGCATCAAATACACAGATGAAATTTAGCTGCTACTTCATTAAGCGCATTAACTATAGTTCTTTTAGGCTACGGCGAATCTGGGGCGAGCTAAGAAGCAAAAGCATCGAGTTTTTAAAGGCGATGTTTTTACAGGATGAGTGACTAAGTGCCTTGGCTCCCGCGCCACGGGAGTGCGAACAAGGTAACCGCGGGTTTGTTTGCGGTGACTTTGTAAAGAACTTTTTCACCCTGTGCGTGTTTTTAGGGAGTTTTTTTGGGATTATTTTTAGGGTTTCGCTTGCCGAAAATGCTATTTTCAATTCAAATAGCTTCATTCGTTAAAGTGATACACAGTTCCATTACACATTGAACGTCATTTAGACGCATCCTTTTTTTTGACAGCTTCGCTAAGTATCCGGGATAAAAAGTTGGTAAAGAAATCCACGAGTAATTTTTTCAAAAAATCTCTAACTATCTATACGGCCCATGAAAGACGCTCACTGTTGAGCATAGGCCTCTTCACCGTCACGCCAATCTCGCCTGTCCTTTGCTAATCTCTTCCATAGTCATTTCACGAAATACTTAACATTATAAAAAAATAAGTTATGCATCGTATTTGTGCACTGTAAAAAACCAGTTGTGAAAACAATAATAAAAAAGGGTTTTTCTTAACCAGTTAAGAAAACTTAGTTATGAAAGTGCACTAAAGGTACTGGTTCACCGATAAAATATCTGGTAATCCAGTGCAATAATAGTATTTATTATAACTGGCATGACAATATGCAGCCTATTTAAGCGCAAAGGTTTTCTCTCAAAGTTACCGTATGCGCTTTATCTTCACGATGTTCTCACAGTTAGCTTGTAGAATTGGTACTACAAATTCACAAATATACGTAACTTAGAAAACAAAGTCATTAATACATGCCGGGATTCGAACCCACGATCTCTCGAATGTGAGGCGAACGGTGTCGAGCGGCAAAACTGCTTTAACGATGATAGTTTTCTTTTATGTAGCCTGTATACGTCCCAATGCTGGGCATAGGCCTTCTCTCAGAGAGAAAGTATGGGCTCAATCATCACGCGTGCCAACTGCGGATTGCGCTGAAGTATGGGAAGACATTCTTTCTTCACTTAAGTGCCTTGGTTCAAAAAGTACAATGTGGGGTACATTGTCAGGGTACACATTCTGTCACTATTTACGAGGCTGACATATCATACTAACGGGATCCTGCCTTTTCGCAGAAAATTGTTACGCTGATTATCACTTGCCAACCAACATTTCACCTATTTTTCACTTTGACAACAAACGATTTACAAATTTTTGTATGGCAACGTTTCATTTGGTAGGATTGTTGTTAAGCTGATTATTATAATGAAACAAAACGTTTTGGGTATTTATTATTTTTCAAATCTTTTACTAGGCCAAACAACTATTAGATGAATAACGTTTCGTCTG
Organism: Yponomeuta evonymella; assembly: GCA_963969515.1. Classification (NCBI taxonomy): domain Eukaryota; kingdom Metazoa; phylum Arthropoda; class Insecta; order Lepidoptera; family Yponomeutidae; genus Yponomeuta; species Yponomeuta evonymella. Next base: position 8,678,919 of record OZ018354.1, read on the forward strand.
TGAAACAGTTCCCTTTTCGTAAATAGATATAATATATAAAAAAAAACTTGAATACAGTTTTTTTTTTTTGCAAACCTATAGGTTAGGTTAGGTTAGAACTGTGACCAACACACGCACGAGCCGAGCGAGCGAAGCGAGCGTGCCGCGGCAGCGGCCGGCGAGTGCTAGGAAAATTCTATCCATTTTACTAGGTTTTCCTAACCTTTAGGTTAATCTATAGGTTTGCTTAACGAAACTTAATGCAACATTTGGTATACAATAAACAACTGAATGAATATTACGCTAAGTAAAACATACGCTACTTAAAAGTTGGCATTTTGAAAAAATGTCATTATAAAAAGCAAACCAAACAAACAGTTGGCAACTGCGAGGTTGGGAAATAAAAAAAAATAATAAGAAAAGTTGGCAAATGATTATTCCGCAAAATAATATTCTTCGAAACGTTAGTTGCCAAATGAAAATCGGCCAAAAATGTTTCTGCAAAAAGGCAGAGAACCCATACTAACACTGCAATGTTGCCAGTCGAGACACTAGACTTAGATTTGAGTTGCAGCAGACCGTTTTGAATGCGGGCCCCGAGCAAACGTTAACCTGTTCCCTTAATGCTTGCTCCTAATCACGAAGATGCACTGAGATGTATCTACCTAGTGGAGCCAGTTAGCCAACTTAGGACGCAACCTTTCTATAAAATGTCTGACTTGTATGTACCTTATACATTTACTAAATTACGTTTTGAACCGTAATAGATGTTAAACCTCGGAAGCTTCTGAATTATTCTTCACTCCACTCAATGCTTTGTTTGCAAAGATTCATTTTGCTCCATCTATAGCACATAGACTGTGGTAAAAACGCACATGCTGAACGCTGTCGAATTGCGCAATTTATTCACTTCCGATGGTCTTTCGATAACTGTGATTTTCAATCAACTTTTTTCTACATCAAACGGCCAAAATCCTTTGACTGACATATATACACAAAAGGATAAAAGGCACCGCGCCTATTACCTTCGCACACATACTCTGACATTGGTAGACACATAATACGTTTGTACCGCACCGTATCTAATCATACATGTAGACATTTCACATTGAATATCAAATGAGAGCGTATTACCGAATGTTACTGACAAAGGAGCGACGCGATTCGGCTGCTGTTACAAAAGTCATTATTCTTAAACGGTTAAGAACGAGCGTATAGGTAGGGTCGATGTGATGTGTTTGTTGGGGGAACATTTTCGCTTTCTTTGCTTCAGTGCCACGATAAAGTGTTCTTCGAGATGGCAAAGATTGTTTTACGTACAAAAAAATCGGGCAAGTGCATGCGGGGTTCCAAGGAAGGTTTTTACACAACTAACAACTTCTTCAGAGTAATTTTCAAAATAATTTGTACAAACTTTTCCTTTCATGAGTTGGTCTACTACTCGTAGAGCCTTCTTAGCTGTGATATTCGTCCTTTCAACTTCGTTTTAATACATGCTACTGCACATATTATGTGGTCTAAATTTTTTAATCCTTCTACAAACAGCCAGAAGTTCTAGGCATTCTAGGTTACACCTTTCGGGTACGAAACCCTAAATATGATTTCGGTTTCTACGCCAACTCTTTTTTTTTTAATATATACTTATAAAACAGACTGGCCGGAAAATCACGCCTCCGCCGCGCCGCCAAGCCCTACAGAAAATGTTTTTTAAATCTTTTTCTTTTTCATCCAACAGAAGCTACAGAGTGCCAGTAGTATACGACGTAATATAGCGAGATGATTAAAATATCATAAGTCCCTGCCGACAGCGGCTTTCTAAGGGTTGTCGCCATATGCGGAATAAACGTTGTTCCACCCAAGTTCCGTCAAGAAAAATTCCATGACGAAAAATGACTGTCGGCGCGGATAAGCGCGAGGCGTAATTTTATAGCCGGGCGATTCATTTTTATTGTGCGTTACCATTTCATTTGTCTCAGTCATTCGTATGAAATAATTTCACGGCTGGTACCCGCCGCCACGTCCCGTCTCCCGGTGTTATTATTTGACGTAGGATTTATTGGGATACGCGAAATAATTAAATTCGCATTTCCATTTCGATAAAAGCGTGTGTTTACCCGTCATTCGAGCTGGAAAGAACAGCGGATACTATTGATCACTTTTTTTCGTTTTATTACTATTTAACAATTTGTAAAAATTGTAGAAGACATTTGTAAAATATACCTCCTTTATGTTCTAAAGGGTGACTCTGAATTCGCTCACTGTTTTGAAGGAGACATTCTAAAAATGATTTAGAAAATCCTTTTTTTGTTAGGTTCCCAATATTTACTTCACAAGCATAAACGACAATGTCAGGATGAAATGAAATAAAAATCAGAAAAAACAATGGCTCGAGCGTCTTTTGGTCGGCGCCGGCCAACTTATGTGTTCTTTCACTCGTTTACGCATATCGGATGATAGACTCTTGAATATTTAACATAATAGGAAACATTTTTTGACGTTACGAACCTTCGTATAACTTTGAATTTGGATTTACAATTTCGAAGCAATGGTCGGAAATCACGAATAATTACATAAAAAAACTGCTTATCATAATAAAAAGAAAAGTCCCTCAAAGCATCGGTAATGAATTCAAAATCACGCTGTAGATACAATTAGCTAAATTTATTGAGCGACGTCACTTTTTTCATATATGAACTAGGAATGGCTACCTCTCGTTGACGTTACCACACAAATTGTCAGTATTTTATTTGAAATTATTTGAGCAGAGGCGTTCCGGCTGGCCGTCAAAATTTATCTTTGTGTAATAAATTTTGTGTGTAAATAATAACAGGGTCAACTGCAAATTTATGCAGATTGAGTTCGTTTCATAACTGTCTGTGCGTTACACTGTACCACAGCGCTGACTAGATATTTGTTCGGCCCCGGAACAGACGCGACATTCGCATAAAGTTTGTAATGAAGTTTCCTTTTTACCTGACTGCGGCAGAGCCCATAAGAAGGATAAGGTGTTTTTGGCTCGTAAGTATGTATGTAAGTACGTCCGATTCTATGTTCCCTCGTAAATTCTTAAGAAATGGTAAGATTTTGATAAGTGAATGAGATCTCAATCGGTTCGTCGTGTTTGGGTGAGTGGCAAAAGGTATATGAAATAATTATAATTCAGACGAAAATATTTAAAAAAACCTAAAAAACAAAAATAAAAATCCGAAATGAAAACTAATCAACAACCCAACTGCTGGCATTAGCTACTCAGCAGGCGAGACCCAAATTCAACAATGTTTCCCATTGCGAGGTACCTAGGTTGGTCCCGCCTGCTTAGTAGTTAATGCTCGGTTTGATGGTTATTTTTTTACAGCATTTCTGTCAGGATCGTAGCAAGTGGCAGTCCCTGGTCTCTGCCTACCCCTCTGTGATACAGGCGTGAGTTTATGTTCCAATTCGAGACTTTCCATGAGGGTGTGGCTGAGTATTATTTAGCAACATGTGGGTAGAGATGGGTAGTGGATTATAACCCAGTAGTTATAAACCAGTTTTAATCCGGGTTATAACGTTATCGACCAGTTTTATCCCATTAACTACTTTTTTGGTGGGTCAAAATGAAAGACAGGAGCGATACGATTTAAAAAGAACAAATTACAACTAAACAAATATGCTTTGGGTAATCGGGAGTTTTGCGTGACATTATAGTACCATAGTGATTTATTTTTGCACCACTGAAGTATTTTTAAGTTTTAATGAACTGCATACACTTTCAAAATACTATGTTTTCTGTGAATAAAAGTACAAATAAAAGCGTGTCGGGCCACGCGTAGCTTAGGGTTCCACAGACATCTAGTTATTACAAAGATTTATTACCTATTACCTAACATAATCACAAAATTCAGCTACCAAACAAAATAGGAGGCTTTTTACTAATCCCACTAATGTAATCGACCATTACTCGTTAACTTGTAAAGCCTAGTCAGCTGTGATAATTTTTCTTTTGAATTTATTATATTTGCTACTATCGTGATATTTCAGATTTTTAAATGCAAAGGTTTAGATTTTAGAGGGGGCGACACAGGTAAAAGCCAAATAATAGGGGTTAAAGTATGAAATTGCCGTTTTATTTCAATAGGTTCTTTGAATTGACATAGAATCTTCATGGTTTGAGGTTTTCGAATGAAACTTTTTTCAAATGGTTTCTATGATGTTCTTTTTTTAAAAAATGTGAAACATTTGAATATCGACTTTCAATTGTTTTTGTTATTCAATTTAGACAAGAAAGATGGATACTGCGAAAATTCGAGTGATTATGAGGCACCCATTTTTCATATTTTTTTATTTTATTGATTTGACGCAAGTGAGTCAATATTGTGGGTAAGGTAACGTTAAACCATGCCGCTAATTCCTGGGTAGTTTGACTAGGGTCGGCTTCCACTATCTCTCTTAATTCATCGTTATTCACCTGTGTGGGCGGTCTTCCTCGTGGCTCGTTCTTTAAGTCGAAATTTCCATCACGAAAGCGTTTAAACCAAAATCGCACGGTGCGTTCATTAGTAGACCCCTCTCCAAACGCAGCATTGATATTGCGGGCTGTTTCTGCCGCGTTAGTTCCACGTCGGAACTCGTATTCAAAAATCACTCGAATTTTCGCAGTATCCATCTTTCTTGTCTAAATTGAATAACAAAAACAATTGAAAGTCGATATTCAAATGTTTCACATTTTTTAAAAAAAGAACATCATAGAAACCATTTGAAAAAAGTTTCATTCGAAAACCTCAAACCATGAAGATTCTCTGTCAATTCAAAGAACCTATTGCAATAAAACGGCAATTTCATACTTTAACCCCTAATATTTCGTAAATGAATGCCTTAATTGTAATGCCTAATCTTAGTAAACTCTTTAATAAACGATGCCCCACACGATGGGGTAGAGAAGAAAAAAAATCAGCCCCCCTTTTCATGTTATGGGAGGTACGGAAAAAAAAATTCTGCCATTTTATTATTTAACTTTGTCGACGTGATAAATATGTATACACATACCAAATTACAGCTTTCTAGTACCACCGGTCTTTGCGCTAGGCCGCGGACGGACAGACAGACGGACACGGTGAAACTATAAGGGTTCCTTGTCGGACTGCGGAACCCTAAAAATGGAAGATTTAACCTGTAAGTGACACGTTGTAAAATTTGAACTAAGCGACACGCTACAGTCCCCGTGAATGAAATATTTTCAGATAATGTAGTCCTAATAATAACTCTGCATCTATACTTTATAAATAATCCAGAAATATTTAAGTAAAACGCCAAGTGCATTCAACACAGGCATGCATCATCACTTCATCAGGAACTGCAGTGAGTGACTGACTTCTTTACACAATGAAAAAGTGCATAAAATATCGCGTTGGAAGTTCAGTCAGTATTCAGGCCAAGGTCATTCGGTTAGCAGCGAACACAGTAACAATAAACAAATGCCGGTTCGATAAAAAAAACACGAAACAATAAATATTATACCAAAAAACACTCGTGCGCACTCTAAGCAACAAAGTACTGGAGTGAGTGCTGTGCCGTACGCATTGTACACGGCGCAAGTGCGAGCGAGATCGATGATGTCGTAGTCCCACTCGCTCACGCCCGGGGATTTCCGGCGCAAAGGATCATAAAAGTGTGGCTTGCTTGAAATACTTTATGAGATGCATTGCCTGCAATGCTTAGGTTTAAACGTACTTAGGTACTTAGGGCCACTTGCAGATCTCGCAAACTAGAGTTTAAGTCGAGCATTTGACAGATAATGCATGGACGAACTGTCAAAATCTTGACTTAAACTCCATTTAGGACACTGGCCCTTAGTATAGTGCGAGCGCAAGAGATAAAAACTAAACATCGAAGTGAAATCCCTAATATTCTATTATGTGGAGAATTGCCTGTATATTTTTGCGTGCATAATTTCATAACGATACATGCAGATTACAACTACAACGCCTTGCACATTATTCGACGTATTCGGTATTACTATTGAACGAAATCATTATGAACCGCCATAATGGGTTATAACGGGTGCATAACTGGGTCAAAACTGGATTATAACTCACCAGTGGATAACCTGGGCTATTACCCATCTCTACATGTGGGTCACAGAGGTTACACAATTTTACAGAAGGTTAACTAAGTGCCTACTTACATAACTTTGGTTCTAGGTTTACATCATTTATTTGTCACTTGGGTGTAATATTTTAAATTACAGCAAAAGATCTAGATACGTCTCCGAGTGGTTTATGAAATTGACTGTATTTGCTTGGGTAGTGTATACTTTATCTAGTTTTATTGTTTTTTTATCTATACATAAATAGACATAGTGAACTCTTAACCTTGACCTTTTTCTGTATTTTTTTTTATTTTCTTCGATTATTGTTTTTTTTTCAAAATTTAATTAAATAAGTTGTATTTATCATCTACATAGATAAACAACTAAATGAACTTTTGTGGACAAATGGACTTAAAATGATCAAGGCGAAACAAGGACACAATATAATTTCTAGTAATTTCAGTGTTAATTAATATTGTCGTAATTGCATTACACACCAATTGGGTATTTGACAAAAAATCAAATGAGTTACTTATAAAACGGAATTTTGTATGAAAATACTGGCTTATGACGTCACATTTCAGAGCACTCTTTTTATGTTTAATCTATTTAAAAATTGTAATAACTAGTAATTGACTAAAAGAGATACATTTTCCGAAATATTTTGTAATTTTTTTTTTAATCGAGCATATGAAATAATTTATTTTGGATCATGTCAAATACCGTATTCAGGTAGTTTTTGCAGAAATAAAATAGCATAACTATACATAATTATATTGTTTTTGTTGCACTAACCTGTCCTTAGGACAATTTTAAAAACCTATTTAGAGGCTAAAAATTCCACCCATGCTGGAACTTGAACCCACGACCTCTGGCTAACTGTCACGTCCCAACTGAGCATACGTAATACAAAGAAGTTTGTAAAGAGGCTCGAAATTTCACTGATGCCTGGATTTGCCCGTTGGCTCAGTTGGGAGAGCACTGGCACGGTTAGCCAGAGGTCGCGGGTTCAAGTCCCGGCATGGGTGGAATTTTTAGCCTCTTAATAGGTCTTTTTATAACTTTACATAACCAGCCTGTAGTCCCACTGTAGGGCACAGGCTTTCTTTCAGGGAGAAAGTATGGGCTTAATCACCAAGTGTGCCCAACGCGGATTGGCGATTTCAAACAGAAATATTGACGAAATATTTTCATACAACATTTGCAAAAGTGTACTTACGCCTTTGTTGTTCAGAATAAGCGCTATTTGTATACAAAGCAATCCAAAATCATTTACCTTTCAAACATCACATCTAGCCTCTCTAGTCTATGTCCAAAACAACGTTGGTCTGTGCAGAGATAACCACGGGTTTATGATGGAAACTTTATTGCTCTATGTACGAAGCCTCCCTCTCTCTGGCCTGCCTACTTCTGCCATGATAGTGGACTCTAATTGTTTCATCCTAAAGGCTTTAACAGCTCTCTATCGTAGAAGTTCTGTCCTAAAATGGTGGCGCTATTATAAACTTGACATTGCGACAAAGCGATGGTAGCGCAGGGAGTAGTATGGTTGCCTCACATGTGTCATGTCTTGAGATCACACATCTAACAATGAAGTTGATCAATCAATCAATGATCATGTCTTCATCTAACGGTGAATGGAAACATTGTGAGGAAATCCTAGTGTCTGAGCTACTTACATACCTCAGCGCTGCTACGAACAATGGCCCAATTATGAACCAATTGTAGGTAATTCTTTCTCCTGGTTGTGCAATAAAAAAGCATTCTCTATCTATCTAAGTGCGGAAATCTCAGGTCTAACTAGAACTAGATGTCTGCGGATCGAATAGCAATGAAACCAAGGACTTTCCAACATATAACATTACACGCCCAGCTGTACTCTCGAGACCATAAAGAGAGATCTGACACTATCTCTTTCTGAGAGAAAGCCGGTGCCCTGTAGGATGACTTTTAAATGTTCCTTAAATTAATTACGATGACACTTATAACTCTTTTCCTCTCCCTTCTTTAACTACAGAGTTATCATCAACAGCCCACTGCCGACTACTATCATATGTGTATCATTTTCCTCTTCGCGTAATTTCGCAGGATCGTCAGCGCAAACAAAACAAAAGTCTGTTTAAACGCTTAAAGTTCATCGTGTACCATAAACCAGTAAATTCACTCACTTGAACTTGACAAATCTTCACCTTGAGTTATGGTTTTCAATTTATTCCGCAGAGGAAACTGCGGAAGCATGCGAAGTAACTGTCACCCACCGCGAGACCAAATACAAAACAGCACACTTTATATGTGTCTCTTAAAAGAAATCTCAATTCGTCTTCCTTTAGAGATTTTATTGTCCAAGAAACAGTTGCGGGTAGTATTCTACACCAACTGATTCTTTGCGCCTTCATTTAAGATCCGTAATAAAAGATACTTGTATTGATAAGTATTATTAACACAAACAATCTTTGATAAGTATTGCAGGCCCTTTTCGAAGCGCGCTGTGAATTTTCATTTGCCTACGTCACGGATAAAATATTACCTGCCCACGAGTAACAAACGAATGCACATTTCCGTACCACGGCGTAGCAATTACGTGGCCGCAGAAACTTTCTCGCACGTACCTACAGAGATTACGTAACAACGATTAGAAAGTTTCGCAGCACGCGGAGATGAGGCTACCTACGCTCGTAGCCTGTATTGTACCTTACGTAGGAGTAGAACACGTAAAACAGACTGTCGGACCACGATTTTGGAACACACAGAAGGTGGGCTGAGAGCCATCGCATTCAACGTAGGTTGATTAGTAGAAACATCTGACTATTCGGTTAAGTTAATAATAGTAGTCTAGAGCTGATTAACATTCCATTATCATGTGCTTGACTTAGTTTGCTAGCTTAGCTTGCTATTAGCAATAAAGCCGGCAATTGTTTGGCTATTGTCAAATTTTGTTTACTTTGCAAAAACACCAAAACACAAATACCATAAAATGACAGAGTGACAAAATACGCACAGTTAAAATAGGCAGAGGCTGTACAACATAATTTCAGAAGCAGTTTCGGTTTTCTATCCCCTAAACTAGGCATAACCTGTATGTTAGGGAATAGTGTGACATATGTTTGAAGTCATTATGATGCATAGTGGTACAAATACAGTAGTGTACACATACATTTAAGTACATATAATACTTAAAACAATGAAGATAAGAAGATAATACACACAAATTACTAAAAGAGAAAGATAATTCGAAGAAGCTGCTTTGCACATTATAGTAGAATATTTTCCTTCGAGAGTGATCAAGGCCTAGGTAATCGAGTTATGTCATGTACACCAGAGTACCTTTCTCTCTGGTAGTTATCTTGTTCCCGCTGAACTAAGAATTAATTACACTATTAGCTTGTCCAAGTCAAACAGGGGCTCATAGGCGAACATTTATCGTATCATAGTATGTGGATTGTGGATGCATAGTATGTAGATTAATATGCCCTCTGCAGAATTATCCAGTACTGTGGACCTGCGGTTGTTTGACTGTACGTGATATTACGCATTTACTGTCCCTTGAAACCATTAGACGTCTCGACATAGCGTGGGACTGCAATAAAGTCGACTCGTCCTAAGTCGTTCCTAAAGAGGTTCTATTCGATATAATTATTTGCGTTAATTGAATATAGTAAATTTTTTTTTTAAGTGGCGCTAGTCTTTTTGTGAAGATTATGATAAATCGGAAATATTAATTAAGGCCGACTTGTACCACTTTCTTAAATGTGGCTTAAACAGCATTTAACTAATATTCTCATACAAAAGTCAATTTAAATGGTGACTTGACATTTAAAAAGTGGTGCAAGTCGGCCTTAGGTCCGGTTTCTGAATTGAGCAGTTCACTGAGTAAATACTTACGTAACGTTCTGTCACACTCTTTTCTGAGAAATTCGAAGAGACAGCACTACAGTAAACCATTTACGTAGCGATCTATTTCTCAATTCAGAAGCTGGCCACTAGCCTATTTGCAATATCGCATAGAGAGAACCAATTATTAACAATTAACTAAGAATTCAGCCAATTTGTCAAAGAGGCAACATGAAAATTATGAATTTTTTATTTTTTTTAAATGATGTAATTAATAATTATGTCGAATATTTTTTTATATTTTTTAGTTACCTGATGGTCAACAAATCCTTTTGAAACCTATAACGAAGATTACCAATACCTACCGCTCTTTCTATACCTGTAAAGTAAGTTTTAATTAGGTACTAATGATACAACAACCTGCTGTTTATTCGCGTAGACATGGCCGCACCAGTTGGATTCAAAAGAAAAGAAGTTTTTTATTCTTAGCTTTCATCACCGGTTATAAAACCTCCAATTTGAATTTACTGCAGGTGATCTAGGACAAAATAATCTAAGTCCTCTAAAATGATTGGCTTAATAGCCGGAGACAGAAACATGTAGCGAGGAACTGTCCGACTGTACGCTAAAGTAGGTCAAGGGATTCATATTTACACTAAAACCGTTCATAAACAAACTACTTGTCCAGTACAATTCGACTGTCTGCTGACTAAATCTTCTGAAACAGTCGATTAAGTATTCTTGTTCTATGTGCAGCGAGCAAGTTAGCTAGCTGGATGTGGCTATTACGTGGCACTCGGGGATATTACACTACCAATTAGGCGACGGTAGAGCAAAATAAGAGCGGCTACTTTTTTGCCTGCATACGGCTGACCAATTTTATGTTTTGTGAAAAATAAGCGTAATCGCTGCAGAAATGTTGGCGATTTTGATCAAGAGAGCGATGGAAACTGACTACTCAACGACATTGATTTGCGTGAGACGAAGAAAAAGAAAAGAAAACTGTGTTACTATATCCACACAAGTCCATTCAGTATAGGAGCCATCGCCCACGACGATTTTGTACTCGCTTCTAATCGCGTTTTGTGATATTTCCGAGAAGCGATGCAAAGGCGCTGCCGTATAGCAAATGTTTTGCTTTCGTTTTCGCGGAAGCTTTGCCCCCGCGCGCATGAATCGCGTTTGTAAGTCTCCATGGGTGATCGATCTTAGACATTTTATTATAATTTGCAGAATATACTTACTATTTTTTTTTCCAAATGATACACGTCTGAATTTGCTAAAGCCTACTCAAAATATTGGGTTCACTAGTGTAGGACTTTTAAAAAAAATGTATCGTAATTTTTTGTACGAAACAAAATACTATGTGTGGTAATTATGTTAATTTTATTATGGTGTCAATTCTCACTTTACTTCCGTCACCCAGGGGTAGTCATACAGCGGTCATTAGGCAGGGCTTAATAAAGCCCCGCTTTGTGCGCCCGCCGCGTGTAAATCGTTCTCTGCAAAAGGCTCACTTGCATTTTATGCTTTTTTTTCTCCCGTTTTTATTTTCTTTAAAAGCTTTTGTGGAGGGAAAGCGCGTTCAATTAAAGCTACTCTTTTTGGCTTCTATTCGTTTCGTTAGCAGAGCGCTCTCTGTAAAACGGTTCCTATGGGCGACCGATCCGCGTTTGCTTTGTCCGCCCCCGTCCGGATTTCGTCTCTAATCCACTTTAAATATAATGCTCTGCTCAACAATTAAATAAGCCTGGGCACCTAATGGGTTAAAAGCCGATAACGTTCAGAACCTACCTCTCAGTTATTTACTTAACTTTTGAATGCGAATACGAATACTTTTGCATAAATATACTTTTCGTCACAGATTACCTACGAGTACCTGTTATTACCACCCTTTACTTTGCTTAAGTGTGTAAGATGTTCGTATAAATCATAAATCTCTTCTTTAAAGTAATAATAACTTCCACACAACACGATCACTTGTCCTGGTCCCAATCTAGGATGCCCTGTGCTATGGTAACCAGGCACGGACATCATAAACAGGGAAATACATCCAGACTGAGACTATCTGTACAAATGTAGTGCAGCCCCCAATGGGAATCGAATGCACGACCTCCGGCATAATAATTAGACGTGATACCGCAGGAATAATGAGGCAGTCCAACGAGGTAGCAATTATTTGAATACATTTTAGGTTAAATTGACCTCTGGGGTATATTACCTCTTTCTTTATAGGTAGGTACTACATACCACCCAAACCCAGAAATTAATATAATCAAATCAAAATATCCTTTTGCAAAATCCTATAGAAAAGGGTGGTTTTCGAGATTTTCCAATTTATCGCGCATTTTTCTTTTTAAAATTTGTATTTTAAGTCACATTATGTGTTTTCTACTTTGGAGTAGCGTTGTCTGATAATGCTTAAACCATATATGGTTGAAACCACTTGTGCGCAATAGAACAACATTTTTCTATGCACGACAATGATCTACCGGAAGCTGCGGCGTTGGTAGAGCGCGAAAATCGCAAATTTCATAAAATTACGTATATTTCGTGCCAAATTGATTGAGAAAAACGGACAATGACCTTTCGGTAGTTTAACCAGGGTTTACAAACCTACAATATATAGGCACATTATATATGTCGGACTTTATTTATTTATAATTATTTAATTATTTATTGCACTTATTTATTTTATAAAGATTGAAATAAATGTATAATAAATTTACTATTGTTAAAAGGTTACAAGGGATTGCTGTAGAAGAAAAATAGTCCATTGTTATAAATTAGTTTATTCACTTCACAACAAAAAGCATTCATTTTCAACACATATGAAGATTCCCGTGACGCCGACATTAAATAAGTACGTTCTTATTCGAAAGCTAAAACTTAATTTTCAATATTACATTCATACAAATTTCAACTTAATTTTTATTCGGTGCAATCATCACTCGTATCTTCACTTGATATATATTCAGATGAACTGTCCGTAACATTAATTATAAATCGATCTGCAGTTTGGTCAATTCTGTCATCCACGCCCCTCATTTTTTGTTCAACCTTAAGGACATGCTGGACATAGTTTTTCTATTTATCTGGCGAGATTTGAGTTAAACCATCTTTCAGTAAATTTTTAACATCTATTAACTTGAAAATTGGATTTTTGGTATGTATGTTATGGCATTTGTTTTAATTCTTTTTAAATGCACCACGGCACGCACTCCATAGTTCAATTATGAGTTACCGTAGGCACTGACTGAAAATCAGCGCTGAGGAATCACTTCCTCAGCACAACGCAGAGTCAGCTGCCTTTTGTGGCAACTTAGATACACCATAAAATATGCTACATCTATGGTCGTGTTTTATTTATTTGTTTTTTTCTGTTGTGAATTTAGTTTTCTTTCTGTTGTTGTGCATATTATTATTATTACTTATCTGCTTATTTTGTTTCTGTGATATGTCTTGTTGGTATAATAAACGTCTTTCTTCTTCCAAAAATCTACCAAGCATAACGGCATCGATTCTGTGTAAATTATTGCTATTGGCTTTGCTAAAACCTGCCTGCGTTTTATCTTTCACTGAATAACTTTCAATATGCGTTCAATAAAATTATAACTATATCAAAAACGAAAACTATAATTCAATTATTATAAGTTAATGTCAACAACAACGATATATGACAAGAAGTGACTTAACACGTTCTGATTCATGCTCACTATCTCGTGACTAAATGCCATTTTTTTTCGAATTTCTTTTCTAAAAATAATAATAATCTCTACATTTTATGATACATAGTTTTGTTTCCCATCTGCATATCATAATTTATATTTAAAAACTTTCATCCGTCCGATTTATTTTTAGTGGAGACAAGCCTATTTACAAAAATGTTATACAATTCCTATTAAATCGTTATTATCGAGACGAAAATAACACTTCCATAATATATTGCTGACGATCTCAAATTCACCCAATTATTATCAGAGAAAGATGCTATGACAGAATTAAATTCCCTCACACAGTTTAAGCCATCGCTGCCATGACACGGCCCCAAAAGTATACGAAAAAAAAACAATTATTTTATTGGATCAAAAGGACTTGCTTTCCTAATCGCTCTCTCCTCATTTTCACTGCATCGTTTTCTTTTACCGACCAACATTTAAAGTGATCCACTTTGCGGGAGGACCTTAGAGATTTCTTTGTCTAGGCGAGACTCACATTGAGCACCGCAAAAGTTTAACTATCCAATGATAGGTTAAAAAAATAGCTTGCGAATTAATGAGACTAGTGAGTTTCCAGTACATATCTAGTGAACCTCTAATATGATTTCTTTTCAGGCTAATGGGAATTTTCCCTATTTTTCGCCATGAGTAGGTACTCATTGTGTGACGTACCTAAAAGGTCTACTTTGAGGATACGCGTGCTACTGGCCATTAGGGTGCCAAATTAAGTGGCTCTTTGAACAAAACAGTGGCCGGCGTGCGAACCTCTGCGCCCGCAATTTTGGTCTCGGCGCCCATCTCGCTCCTTCCGTCTTGGACCGAAATTAGCTCATCCAGACCTTTTTTCTCGCGTAATTATTCTTCCTTATTCATCTGCCTACGAATCTGTCAGCAGCTGGCACAGGACTTTTTCATTATTAGTTGTTGGCGGAGATGGAAACGAAAAATAATTGCGCTTTTGTCAGAACGTTGTAGGTATTCAACCTTGTTGAACGGCACCGTTTTTGAGCAAATATAAGAGTATTTTCAGCTCTATTCACGCGGAAAGCATCGAGTTCCATTACATAAAAGAAAACTCGCAAGACGTAAAAGTATTGAAATATTTCGCCACTATAGAAGTGAATTTTTATTATTGCATAAATTGTCCTTAAACATGAGTTACTGCAAATTTATTCGGCTGCGGAGGCGAGAAATGGTGTACGCATAAATCCCTGCGTTGATACCATGCCTTTTCATAACGCCTATTATGATGTTTGCCAAGGTCTTCCTATCTAAAAACATAGGGGGCGTGATAGAGGGGCACTTTGCCGACAGCGGGGAGTGTCTTTTTTACATGTTTTTAAACGACAATGCAAACAAAATGACTTTGTTTTTATTGCTCAGTCGTTTCCATAACTCTTACTTCAATTGTTTTTTTAAGTTCGTTTATTTTCTTTGTGACGTGGCACCGCCCTATTGGTATAAAAGATTTTCAGATCTTTTTTTCTTGATTAGGTAAAGTCTATGATCTTCTAATAAACTTTTACACTTCGATTTTAACTTACCTGCAGAGTGCACTCTTTGAAAGGTTCATGTTCTGTCAACTGTATTCCAATAATTGTAAAGATAAGTAGTATCAACGGAAAACTGTATGCTATGACTATAAGGACCAAACCATAAACTTCAGGCCTAGGACACATTGAGATTCTCACGTCATATATTTTGACAAAGGAAACTTTAGTATGGAACCGCTGTTTTTTTCCTAGTTCGAAGTTCAAAAGTAACATTTTGAATAATATCAAAAGTTGACGGTATTCTTACCAGAATTATGAACTTATAACCGTAAGTAAGACCCCTTACCCTCTTTTAATCCCCGTTAACCATCGGTAAGTTGACTGGAAATTGTCTATGTGGCACTACCATTAAGCGATTCCCAACAGAAAACCGTTGAAAAGTTACTTAAAAATCCTGCTAAACTGTTTCGAACTCTTATTCGAATGCCGGTGTGGGAGTTCAACTGACGTTAAACGTCAACCCCTCTTTTCGAACTCAAAACATTCACGCAGTCCCTGAAGCAGGAACTTTTACAACTCCACTCGGTGAAAAGAAAATAGAAAAATATGAAAACTAAATTAATAATTAAGCAACAACCCTACTGCTAAGCATCAACTACTAAGCAGGCTGGACCAACCTTGCAAGGAGTCACAATGTTGAATTTGGGTCCCGCCCGCTTGGTAGTTAATGCTATTGGTTATCGGGTTATTGGTTATTTTATAATTTAGTTTTTTATTTTGGTATTTTTAGTGATTTTTTTCAATATTTTGTTTGATTTATGCTTAGTTCTGATAGCCTATGATACGCGCGCAAATATGTCGAACCGATTGAGGTCTTGTTTGTCAAAATGTGACCATTGTTTAAGGAGTTATGAGGGAACGTAGAATCGGACATACATACATAGCTACGTACATACATTTTATACATAGACACCCAACGCATAAAATTCCGCTCAAAAGCAAGGGACACGCACACATTAACGTAACAGTGTTTGTGTATGCCTAAGTGGACTGTACTAAGTTACGTTCGAAGACACGAACACATTCGCATAAACAGTGTAAAACTGACAACCGGTTACGCTAAGCATGCCAATTTGGCTATCAATTTGTGGCCTCTCAACTTATTGAGGAGTCAGGGCACCAGGATATTGTAAATAAATTTAATTTATTCGTGTTTAAATAAACAATTAGGTACCTCTTTGGAAGCTTTGGGACTACTGCTCTATACTTTATAATAATTTTGACGTTTTCTAGGTGCCAGTGAACAAAACATAATTTTCTTTTTTCATAGCTATGTCAAAACGCATTAACGAACTAAATGAAACCCTTCATCATCACGTTTATCACAATTCATCGTTATTCCGATTTAGAAATAATGAACAGCCAGCCAACTTCTTTGTTGTTTCAGTTAATCATTTAGTCCGCACGACGTAAACAGCTCCTCAGAGTGGAAAATTGTGAAGTATAATAATTATTTCAGAGCAGTGTGCTGGCAAACACCGTCCGCCCAAAAAGTCGTTGAAGACAAACAGGCGGCCAAGTGCGAGTCCGATTCGTGCACAGAGGGTTCCATATTGCCTCTCTATACTTTTGGGTAATGCAATAAAATAGTGAAATGATAAATAGCAAATAACTCGACTGCTGAGCATTAACCACTAAGCTGGTGGGTAGGGTGGGCGGTATCTCGCAATGAGTTACAATGTTGAATTTAGGTATCGTCTGCTTAGTAGCTAAGTTATACATTAAACTACATTAGGTAAAATTTTAATTAACTTACCTTTTAGTAGTTAATGCTCAACAGTCGTGTTGATTGTAATGTTTTCTTTGTTAATGATTTTTTTCATTACTTTAGTAATGAGACAGCAGAACCGTTTAGTGATTAGTAGCAAGATTAAACATTAGCAAGGTTTAAAATAGCGCCATCTACTGAAAACGTTGAGACTTTCTTCGAAAAGCATCGGGAACTTCATAAAGATTTGATTCTTAGATTTGAAAGTCTATGACAACCGCGCAAATACAATGAACCGATTGAGATCTTATTTGAGATGAGATTTCACCATTGGTTATTGAGATATGAGAGAACATAGAGTCGGACATATTTACAAATATATGAGCCAAACATCCAACTCTATTTGGGCTCCGCCGCAGTCGGGTATTAATAAATATAACACTTGAACTATGGAACGCTAACAAGATGTTAATAGTAGATTGTGTCTCAAGGGAGCAAAATGATATATTTACGGCGAGGGCGGTATATTGAATCCTGAGTGTAGCGAAAGATTCTACAATAGAATCCCGAGCGTAGCGAGGGATTCTAAAGTAGAATCTTGAGCGTAGCGAGGGATTCAAGTGTTTACGCCCAAGACGGAAATAATTTTGCTACCGAGTGACAAATACTGCTTTTCACACCTGCTATAAGGAAAATTGAAATCAAACACAATTAAGATATCGAAAGAAGTTTATGATCGATTGCAACAAAATAAAAATCGAATTGGAATTACATTTTGTGAAAATCTGCACACGGATCATGCTGAGGGCAATAAAAAAAAACTAGAATATCAGGGAAGAAAAGTACAACTTTGATCCTTCATTTGAGGGAATCAAGGGATCTTTTCTGAATAGCAGGTGTGAAAAAAAAGTTTGAAAGACAGAAAAGTTATAAACCAAAGGGTCCTTCTCTAGGTGGCCATCTAACCAGAACCTTCGCATCGTATCAGAAACCTAACAATTCATCGCTGAGCCCGTGTGACATGACATCATCATCATCATCATCAACCCATTATGTCCCCACCGAGGGGCACGGGTCTCTTCCCTGAGGAAGGTATAGGCCATACTCCACCACGGGGGCCAAGTCCAGATTGGTGGAGGCTTGTAGACTAGTGGCTCGTCTACTGTCAGAAGTTGTCAAGCCGCCCCAAGGCCTCTGACTTGGCTTAACGACTGCCATCTATCGACGGCAGCCGGCACCAACAGCTTAACGTGCCTTGCGAAGCACGGAACCGCTCGGAAAAATGCCACTAGCGTTAGGCATAGACGGCGACCCATCCATGCACTGAACGCGCCCTGTGTTGCTTAACCTTCGTGATCGTTTTAGATCACTCAGGCAGCCGGGGCTACGAGCGATTCGAGCGAACGAGTGACATGACATTCTTTGGTTAAATTAAACAAGCAATTAAAGAGAAACACTGAGTATTTTCTTTTCTTTTCGTAATTTGGTAATATTTTCCAAAAGTAATTTAGCTTCATTTAGGATTTCCGTAATGTGAATCCGTATTAATTTCCAAATTGTTCTTCACAGATTACACGGGACCAAGACATGGGAGTGATTTCCGTTTTTCGTCTGATGTACGGAAACCCTACAAAAACACAAAAGTTTATCCACCGAGCGTTTTTCACAAGGCGCCAGTTAATTACAGCTTGTTTTAAAAAGAAGCGAATTTTCCCGAACTTATCCGAATCTTATTGAAGCCAACGAGACTCTGCGAGTCTCGACAAAGTTGGCGATTCGGAATCGAGTTAAGATCCATTAACTGTTCGCGGTTTAATTTTCTCTAGCGATGAGGTTTTAATTCAACTCGGCTGGGGAAGTTGCTTGAATTGCTTTCAAAATACACTCCTCTGATCTCCTCCGCGTTTACATAAAACGGATGTCGTGGAGTGTTTTGCAAAAATAAATGTCGTGTTAAAATGCTTTGCGTTAAGGGTGCCTCTGGTTATCCAACTCGTAACTTTTAATCAACTTTCGGGTCATTTTCTGAAAAACGTAACTGTATATTTTTTTTGCGTCCAACTGTTTTAATATTACTCATAAAATATTGCAACTTACAGGCGACGGAGAAATAAACACAATAAATTTTGCATTCGCGAGACTTATTGCTGTAAGACTCGCTTTCTTTTTTCACGGCACTTTTGTTTGCTAACATTCACACTCTTTTCTTGTTGCCGTATTGTATAAATTACTTCCTTTCGAGGTGTGTTATAATTTGACACCTCTGTCTGTTAAGTTTGTAATTGTTGGTTCAGGACCAAGAGGGCACGAGTCTTACTCATACACTCGTCTTGTTTTGTTTTGTTCCTTTAAGGTTTTTCTGCTCTTTGATGGCGCTTGATAAATATTTTTTGGAAACACATGGTGTTAAATAGAATAGGAATTATTATATATGAGACAATGATTAACTGAGTGTAATAATCATATGTAATAATCGTAGTAGAGTGATAATAACAGTAATCAACCATAGCAGAGTGCTCAAAGCGCGAATCTGATAAATCATAATACACTGACGATGTAGTGTTATTGCTGCAATAAAAAAAAATACTAAAAACAATAAAAAAATATTTAAGGAGGGCAACATACAACAAACGTATTTTTTGCCGTTTTTTCTCGTTATTAATAATGGTAACAGGTAGACGCTTAAAATATTCACAGAATATTTAATTTATATTGACTTTAATAATTAAAATAAAATAAATATTTAAGGGGGATCCCATACAATAAACGTGATTTTTTGCCGTTTTTTCTCGATCTTTGTGTCTAATTTTGTACAGATAATGGTACGGAACCCTTCGTGCTTGATTCCGACTCGTACTTGGCCCGTTTTTTTAAGGTACCCAATACATTTTATGTCGTGTGGGCCCAGATTCTGCTAGTGCGTTGTAGTACAATGGCAGTTGCTTGAACGCGTCGAATTAATTTCATTGTTCCTTCAAGTCTACGCGCGCACACGTTTCAACCTTCTGGACGGCAATCGAATGAAAAAACATGTAACGTGACTGGACAATGAATCTATCAATGTATTATAATTCAATAACAAAATCTAGGCCCTAGAAAATTGGTAAGTGTACATGTATTGTACGTACGTACGTAAGGCCGCCCATTGTACTTTTTCATTGTAACTTTCATATTTTATGTCTCGCTTCTTGTGTGCAATAAAGAATATTCTTATCTTATCTTACACTCATCAACGCGGCTTTAACTTCGTGCCACTTCACTCCTCTACTTAGTTTATAGTCCGGGAAATAGAGGCACCTCTTGTATGGGAACCCCTCTTAGCACAGTTTGTTCCTTGGATGATTCTGGGCTGACTTAGACCGGGAGGCATCCGAAACCACCTCGTAGGTAGGTGGGGGAGGGGGAAAATTTGCTTCCGCCGTGCACCTTATGAAGCTCTCTACCTTCGTACTTAAAGCTACTAGGGAAAGTTTGGTACTGTTAAGTAAAAAAGGACGAGAGATTCATTTCTTAAAACAAAAATTTACCAATTTTACAATACAAAATCAAAACATTTGATGAAAACAAAAAATCTCGAACAAAATTTTTGCAAATAAACCTCGTTTAATATTTTACTATGAGGTATATCAGAATAAAAAAAATATTCGCAAAGCCAAACTTACCCAAATTGTAATGAAATGGGATGAAAAAAATTCTACTGTGCGGCGCAGAAGCCTATTTAGTATTAAACCACGATTTCTCGAGCAAACATTCAATTTGGATCCTATAAGGTAATATTTTACATACAATTTGTTATTTTATAATATTTCTGCTTAATTTTAAATGATAAAATATTGTCTATATTACCTATCTGTGTGATATACAGGTGGTAATTTGAAAAGGGACTGTAGAAAGAACTGAACCATTGTGGTTACTGGGAAATATTATTTGAAAATTACATGAAACCCAGAGAATACAGCCTATAGAAAAGGTTGAGGCAAAATGGCTTCTGTGATGTTTTTTTCGCGATGAATACATACTTTTTGTGTCTGTTTAGCTTTTCCTTTTCATCTAAAAGATGCTAAAATCGAGTAGATGTGTAGTAAGATTTACGGTTGGATCTTTTAGGTTCAGTTTAGCTTGAAAGATATCGCTTGAAGTTTTATATCGCTTCATCTGTAATTGGTTGCAGCCGGCTCAATATCTCGTTAGCTTTGTTCTTAGGTCTTTTGGGTTCAGTGTAAGTTTGATTTTAGTTGTTCGAACAGAGACTTTTAAACCTTATAAGCAGTAAAAACGATTGAAAATAAAATGTGATAAATTGCCTTTTTGCTCACCGTACTAATTTTCAAAAATCTTTGAATGCAGTTTATAATTGCTCAAAAATTAGAGATAGAATCCAAAAAATTATAATTATAGTTTCCTTCACAGTCTCTTCTTAATTGACAACCCTGTATAACGCATGCACATGCACAGGCACTATAGACAATATTACATATTTTAAAATTAAACGGAAACAATAATTGTGTGTAAAATATTGCCATCATTGTATTCAAATTATATGTTTACTGGAAAATCGTATTTTAATACTAAGTAGGCCTCCGCGCCGCGCAGTGGACTTTTTTCATCCCATTTTTAACATACAATCCTAATAAAGTATGTCTATAATCTGGGTAAGTTTTGCTTATCGAATTTATATTTTTTATGTTGATACGAGGTTTATTTGCAAAAATTTTGTTAGAGAGTTTTGGTTTTCATCAAATATTTTGTACTTTTTTATTTCAGACATGAATTCCTCGTCCTTTACTTACCTAAAAATTATACCAAACTTGCCCTAGTAGCTTTAAGTAGGAAGGTAGAGAGCTTCATAAGGTGCGCGGGGGAAGCTAACTTCCCCCCATCCCTCACCTACCCACAAGGTGGTACCGGGTAGGTCCCAGTCTAAATCGGCTCAGAATCGTCCAAGGAACAACTACGCCAAGCGGCTTCCTTTATTAAAAAAATGCAGGGTTCTGCCACTATTTCCCGGACTATCGGAATTACCTCGTTAATAGTGTCGGTGAGGTGCTTATTGAGCACCGGGGTGTTTTGTTTGATCTTCCCCGCCGTCAGCGATGATTGCTTGCACGACAGTACGCTTCCTTGACAAACTTAATTAACCTTTCGACGAATGTTCGTAACCTCGTCTTCGAAGTAGAATCCGCTGTGGTTTACGGCAGGTGGTATTGGGAGCACGCTCTTCGTTGAACGGTTGGGAATTGGGACTTACAAAACAAGACTTGTGTAGGTGTTTGCAGAAATTATGAATTAACAATGGTGATAAGAATCCAGTTTCTATTACAATTACGTGTACCTAACAGTAATTATTGTTATTTTTATTTCAAAGACAAAATATCATACTTCATATTTGTCTACGTAAAATCTTCCAGGGACATCGCCATTCTTCGAAATAAGAATCATCTATAGTTTGAATCCTGATAAATAATTTTATTTTTGTTCGTTTTTAATTTTAATTTAATTTATTTACTTATTTATTCCATCTTTTGGTTATGCAATAAGTGTGTAGGATTTTAGCCTTTGCGATCCTATCGGCTAGCGCCTGCCTTTCCTAGCTGTATAGAAACTTACGGTTTTGCCCATACTGTGCGACTGAAATCCAAATATAAGTTTACAGCACTTTTTACGGTAACAAATCATCATCGTCATCATCATTCAGTCCACTGCTGGACATAGGTCTCCTCTATGGATTTCCAAAAAGACCGGTTGGAAGCGGCTTGCATCAAGCGTCTTCCTGCCACTTGGATGAGGTCGTCTCATAAATAAATCGCTTTAATTCACGATTCTTCCAAAGAGAATACGTATTTCCACGTATTACGTACTTTTCATAATAGTAAATATTGTAGTTTCCTTTATCGTCATTTTGCAACTCACTGTCGATGTTTTATTTTGTTTGAATATTAATCTTTATTTTTACATTATTATCGTGAGAGCAAGTACCTAATGCTTGCTTAGAAGCGGCTTTTGCATTCTTCTGTAGATATAAGTAAGTAGAATTTATCTGAATACGTAGGTAGTTGTTTTACAAGAAAAGTAACGAGATTAGCTCTGGCGCCCAGATACTGATACATTTTATATTGTAATGTTAAACATCCAATCATCATCATAATCATCAGCCACTTAACGCCCACTGCAGGACACAGTCCTCCCTCATGGTTTTCCTGACCATGAACGGTTTTGCCATAATTGCCACGCTTGGCAGGCGGGTTGGCGATCGCAGTATGCGGTTGGAAACTCAGGAAGACGCTGCTGCCCGTCTCCTGGTAATTGATTTCCTTAGTCGCCTTCTACGAAATCCACGGAAGGAAATGGAGTGACGCTATTCTTAATCCGGTGCCACACGGAAAGTGCAAAACATCCAATATAATGATAATAATAATAATAAACTATTACATAAATTTAAAAGACCATACATTTAAATTAAGTCAAATTGTCGTTGTAAATTAAATGTCATCATCATCATCAGTCTATGATTGTCCACTGCTGGACATAGGCCTCTCCTATTGCACGCCACTGAGCACGGTCCTCGGCTACTCTCATCCAGCTCTTGCCAGCCGCCCTGCGAAGATCATCGCTCCACCGAGTGTGAGGACGTCCCACACTACGTTTACCGATCCGCGGTCTCCACTCAAGAACTCGTCTACCCCATCGGTTATCAGTTCTTCGGATGATATGGCCGGCCCACTGCCACTTCAGCATGCTAATTCGGTGGGCTATGTCGGTGACTTTGGTACTCCTTAAATGTACAAATGTAATTAAATGTAGTCCTTATGAAACAGTGGCTTACTTCTCTAAACGAAACCTGTAGAGACATTAAACATAAACGCCATGTCTAACAATTAAACCCTTGTCAAACACAAAACATGGTGCTCGTTCATGTGCTTAATTTGACTGTTTTTTAGGGTTCCGTACCCAAAGGGTAAAAACGGGACCCTATTACTAAGACTTCGCTGTCTGTCTGTCTGTCCGTCCGTCCGTCCGTCCGTCCGTCCGTCCGTCCGTCCGTCTGTCTGTTTGTCACCAGGCTGTATCTCAAGAACCGTGATAGCTAGAGAGTTAAAATTTTCACAGATTATGTATTTCTGTTGCCGCTATAACAAAAAGTACTAAAAACAAAATAAAATAATTGTTTAAGAGGGGCTCCCATACAACAAAACGTGATTTTTTTGCTGTTTTTTATTTTTGTGTCTAATTTTGTATAGATAAAGTGTTGAAATCACTTCGGCCAGATGTCGCTACCTGTACGCAATACAGAGAAGTTTGTAAAGAGGCTCGGTTCAAGTCCCATGGGTGGAATTTTTAGCCTCTAAATATGTTTTTAAAATTGTCCTCAGCACGGGTTAGTGCAACAAAAAGAATATAATCCTCAACTCCTCCACAATTTTTTGGTATTTTAATTTATTTCCCATTAAAAATTTATTTATCAAGTAGTGTGTTTTGGCATCCAGTATGCATAGTCGAGCGTTAGTTTTTGACACCCTGTAGAGTTGTATTTAGTTTGTCAAGATCGATGTGCTGTCGTGCGTACACCGGCGGAAAAATAAAAACGCAAACATTATTTTGTCCCTCGAGGACGCGGAAATCGTAACGTAGGCAAATAATTTATCAAAGCGACGTCAACCAGACGTGCTCTCAGTGAAAAGAGAGGGAAACAGGTTTTTAAGAAAGTTGCGGGGATCAATCAATAAGCATGTGTGATTGATGTGCCCTTTAGCGGGGGACACGGTTGATTGATGAATGGAATACTACTGCCTAATGCTTAGGTGACCGCTTTCTTTTTTTTTTTTCAACTCTTCCCTGCCTTGAGAATTGTCAGTATCTACGCCCACTGAAAGTCCTATTTTTTTAACAAGAAAATCATCTAAAAAGTAATGTCTCAGGCACTACAGCGTACGAGTGGTCCCTTCACCCATCTAGTATGAGTGTAGGGTACCACTGGACGCTGCATAAATAATCTCATTACGTAGATGCAAAGGCCAAAGTCATATTTATTGTGTTACAGTGTGTATTCTAGGTATTTATGTTTATATTTTGGTATATTTTTCACTAATGCTATAACTATGTCATTTTATTATCATCATCATCAGCCATTTGACGCCCACTGCAGGACATATGCCTCCTTCGTGGATTTTATAACCATGAGGGGTTTTGCCATAATCGCCACGCTTGGCGATTGCAGTATGCAGTTGGAATCTCAGGAAGCCGCTGCTGCCCGTCTCCTGGTAATTGATTAGTTTTATTATATTATGATCTATGTTATTTTTCGCAATATCAACATAACCCAAGGTTAGTTGGAAGAAAATACTCATTAGTATTAAGCTCGCCTTTGTGAAAATAGGCTTACTGTGCAATAAATAATTTTCTAATCTAATCTTATCTGAAGTACCCTTACCCCATAATCAAGGTCATGGCCAACCTCCGTTCTAAATTGCATCCCTTGAGACATTTTTCGCGGTTGTATTAAATTTATTATTCTACCTCACCACGCTGTCTGTCGTTGGCGCAGCTTGTCGCTTGCTCAAACTCATTACAGGTGGAATAAAAAAAATACTCAGTGCTATGTCATTTAAATTTAAACATTCCCCCCCCCCCCCGAAGTCCGTGAAGAGTCTAGATGTGCCTTCGGGCGCAAGCTCAAGGTATATCTGTTTGAGCAGAAGAGACTTCCCTATCCCGAACTACAAATATATTTTATTTATTACAAAACCAACAGACACGATAAAATATAAAAAATACATAACAAAAGTTAAAAGTTAAATATAAAACCCAATTATAAGTTAACATTAAAAGACTATAAAAATCTGACACGCAAAAAGAATGAAGGAATGAAAAAAGATAGTATACACATAGGTGATCAAGCTTTTATCCCTTTGTAGACGTGACTCCTAAAAGATTCCTTACTAAAATAAAATAAATCAATACCATTAAAGAACTTATTGTAAGTGCTCATGATTCGTTGAATTACGCTATTTTGCCCATAATTGCTGCGGCTGAATGGAACTTGAAAAAGTAATTTTATTCTGGTTACAACAAATAACTTAATGAGTAATTGACGTAAAGATGTAATCGTATTTAGGCTATGTGATATCTGTCTATTCTGCCATACTTCTGTCTTTTTTAGTTTTGTTATAATGTAGATATACATTCTTTAATGTGCACAAATATTTATATCTCTGTTTATTTATGTAAATCGGTTCTTTCTTAATAAAATATTGACAAACGGAGCATAGGATGCCAGTTAACTCAAGTATCGATTTTAATAACCAATTTTCACATCGTACGAAATATCGATCGATATTTCTATGTTTGGGCGGTCCAATCCAATCTATCGCTCGTAGCCCCGGCTGCCTGAGTGATCTTAAACGATCACGAAGGTTAAGCAACACAGGGCGCGTTCAGTGCATGGATGGGTCGCCGTCTATGCCTAACGCTAGTGGCATTTTTCCGAGCGGTTTCGTGCTTCGCAAGGCACGTTAAGCTGTCGGTGCCGGCTGCCGTCGATAGATGGCAGTCGTTAAGCCAAGTCAGAGGCCTTAGGGCGGCTTGACAACTTCTGACAGTAGACGAGCCACTAGTCTACAAGCCTCCACCAATCCGGACTTGGCCCCCGTGGTGGAGTATAGCCTATACCTTCCTCAGGGAAGAGACCCGTGCCCCTCGGTGGGGACATAATTGGTTGATGATGATCCAATCTATCGTTCTAGCCCGAATATTCATTTTGGGCATATGCCTCCCCGAAGCACGCCACATCTTTCTGTTCAAGGCCATCCTCATCCAACCGCTACTAGCAATTTGCCTCAGATCGTCGGTCCGGTAAGTTGACTGGTATCCTATGCTCCGTTTGTCAATATTTCGCAAACCGATTTAGAAAAAAAATTCCAATTTTCATGGTTAATTCAGTTTTTTTTATCGCCTTTGAATAAGTGCTATACTCGTTTTACTTAAATAGCAGTTTATTTTTTTTAATTCTTGTAAGTTAAGCAATAATAACAGACTTACAAAAAGAGACACTGTTTCGGACAGTGTCCCGCAAACGGTGTAACCCGGCGAAATTATCCAGGCATATCGCAATATGGCGATTCCGACGGCGGTGGCAGAAATAGATATTTCCGACGGCTAGTATACTTCCACTGACTGGTTCTACATAATCTGGGTGAATATAGCCGTCGTTGTGGTAAAACCACTGTTCAATGACCTCACGGCTTCTAGTGATTTTCTTACTCCCCAGTGTGATGTTATATAGCCTAAATGTTACACGGTAATCTAAGCTATAATCATGGTGTTTTTTACTTAATTTAGTTGAGTGTTTTTGTGTGATACGCGCACAACGAAACAGAGTGAAACAGACATATCAGACAGAGACAAAATTTACAGATTGATTATTACCAAGATTAAACCATACAAAATGTGGTTCAAAATTTAACCAAGGGACTTTGCAGTTATCTTAGTTTTTTGTTGAAATTTGGAGAAATTTAAAATTTTATATTACTTGTCAAAGGGGTACCTTAAGCGGCAATAAAAAAAAAGTAATTTGCTTTTTAAATGCAATTATGATCCGACATGTCGAAACTACGATTGTATAGAAATAACCCAGCGAGGCGCTTTGTTGAAGGCTTTTCGATAAGTTATTTAATTTATTTTTGTGACTAAGCTCTATATTAGAATTATACGGGGCTAAACATATTAATTAGAAAGAATGTTTATGTTAGGTTATAAGAAAATACACTCTTGGTAAATGCGAAGATTGAACACCAAGATGTACCTACCTGTTAGCTGACCTGCTCCTACACTACGCGCACTAAATCCTGAACGATTCTAATCGTGTAACTATCAAATTAGTCTGAAATTTAACAGTTACACGATTGAAATCGCTCTGGATTTGATGCGCATAGTTAGGCCACAGCACAGCTTTGCTAGTAGGTACAATACTAGACCGAAAAGATCACTTTTAAATAGTCATAATATACTTTGCCATAATATATTTTATTGCACACAAAACATTGAACAGGACAGTACATAAGAAATATCATTTACAAAGGTGAGCTTGTTTCTTTTAAATATTCAAAATAAAGGTGTCAAAACCGAGACCGAGATTATATCAAGACTTTCAAGACCTTCAGTCCTCTACTGTGTAAAAAATTATATTTGCCTGACGCGGTATAACAATGAAAAAATATAAACAATCCAACAGCATTCTTCCGACAAGGGAATAGACAATACAAAATACAATATAACGTACGGAGAAAACACGCAACTATTTTCGCCAGAACTAAAGCAATATCAAATTTTCTGCGCATTTCTCATAGTTCTGACATCAAAGGAGTCATGTTACATTTCGAAACCACATCTCACTTCTGTTCGTAGAATTCTATACATCTATGCGAAGGGTGCCAAATTGCCAATGGACCCTAACTAAGCCTGCGCGATCTGTCTGTCTGACTGATCTATGAAGAACAGAATCTCTTGGTCCGAGGCCAACAAGAGAATCTAAAACATATTATGGTGATGGGTTCCCTTTAAAAATAATTAATAAACCGAAATACACCCAATCAAAAAATATATTAATTCTTCAAGGATTCTTTTTTGTTCTGTCACAAAAACATGGTGTGTTTACAAAAACGATTAATATCTAGTGATCGTATTAATTTTTGTATCCAAGTTTTGGTTCGCGAGCAACAGGGATTCCCATGCAAACGTAGTTTGGATTTTATTTACAAATTATTATTATGTCTTTCTGTCCTCCCTGTATGATCTAGCAACAAATTTGGGTCAAAAATAGACGAAATTTCACAGTAGAAACTATACGTGATTAGTCAACAAAGTTCAAAACTCTATAATTACAACGGCGAGCTCTTTTGGGACAATCTCACGATTTAAACTAAACGCGGTTTACGACTATCGTAAGTTTCCAGTTTTATATTAAACGGCGAGCTCGATATGTAGTGTAATACTCTACTTATTAAAACCTGGATTAAAGGGCAAATATTACTTTTTATTAATCTTTTTCATCAATCGCCTAGCCTAGCTGGGGATCGACTGACTTCTAAAACAAAACATAACGATTCCCTTCAAAATATATAAATTATGACTAGAAGGCTCTGCCAGCCAGCTACTATAAAGAGGAATCG
Source organism: Yponomeuta evonymella (assembly GCA_963969515.1). Taxonomy (NCBI): domain Eukaryota; kingdom Metazoa; phylum Arthropoda; class Insecta; order Lepidoptera; family Yponomeutidae; genus Yponomeuta; species Yponomeuta evonymella. The sequence continues at coordinate 8,707,940 of OZ018354.1, forward strand.
TTACCGTAGCGTAACCCTATTAGTTTACTTATCCTTTACGATATACGATAAGCATGTATGTTATAATATCACAATGATTTCTTGAATAACAATTTTTGGAAGACATATCTGTTAGCGGCCGTTTTCTATAATCAATATTATAGGGCATGACCTAACGAGATTTTTTCTGAAATCATCTCTTTTTCTACTAATATCAACCTCATTTTGAAACTATCATTAGCATCAAATTAGATGAGATTAAAGTCAGGAGCATGTGCCTGAACGTTTCCACTACTAACCGACTTTTAAGTAAGTTAAGTTCTACTTCTATGCGACCTTCTATTGATTAATTTTATTTCGGCTTTCTTATGAGCAGATTTTAAATAAAATTGCATCGATTTGAAGCTAATATGAAACCTCTGCTCGCGACTGGAATAGATCTATTCTCAGTTAAGAGGCAGATTCCAGTACGAAAGAGTGGTTGTGGCTCCGTGCTGATAGTTGAAACAGCGATAGCTTCCGCAAAGTGCGCTCAGCTCCTATATTATGCGCACCGAATTATTTACAATTTCAATCGTCTATCTGTCTAATTCGTAATACTAATTACTAATTGCTATCGCTAAATCCAGGATTCCAAAAGGAGCATAATTAGGCCTGTTCTGCCTGCCCCATCTTGCGTAGAAGATATGGTACAGCAAGAGTCCTCAGAGGGACTCAAATCTTTAGTAGACTCCTCTTTAGTTTCACGTGAGATGTCTATCACCTCTTCTGATTCGGCCTACAAAGTAAGCACTGCATTTCTCATGCTGTGGCGTGCTTGAACAGCTTCCTTACCGAAATGCAGCAGCGTGTGGTGTCGAGCATTGCACTTGCTTGGTCCAATTAAGATAAGGTTTTAAATTTGTTACATGAAAATTAAAATACAATAAATATTTAAGGGGGGCTCCCATACCACAAACGTGATTTTTTTTGCCATTTTTTGCTCGATATTAATAGCGGCAACAGGTAGACGCTTAAAATATTCAAATGTTGTATAGCTAATGGTACGGAACCCTTCCTGCGCGAGTCCAACTCGCACTTGACCTTTTTATTTATAATGTACCTTGTTTTGTCGAAGTTATAATTGTAACTTTTACTTTTAAGAAAAACTGCTAAGTCTGTTATTGATAACCTTACTCGATTACAAAAATCTGCCAAGTCGTAAAAGTGTAATTAATACTAAATTCAATAACTTTTCTTTTTTGTTGTTTTAATATTGTTTGTGTTTTATTTTAAGGAAATACAAAAACGAAAATTAAAGCTTGTTTTTAAAATTACTTAATATGGAGAAAGCAGGCTTCCACTCTAAGCCAACTACGAGCTGTTCATTTTGTAAATGTTTATTGGAAGTGTAGGATCAACTGAGCTAGAGAGCAATATTATTAAAACAATAAGAGATCTCGAACGACCTTCGAGTTTTTGTTTGAGTGAAGTACCTACTCGCACCATACAAAATATAGAGCGAACGGCTCTATCAAGTGATTTTCATATCTATAGTTGGACACGAATTATTGCCCGTACCGATTTTGCACACCGCAGCAAAACACAATCCGATAATGTACAGCTAATAATCCGTATACATCAATTACTCAGCCCGTACTCCATGTACACGCACTCCCTATAATTGGGGTGTGCTTTACCGGGCTGTGCAATATTTGGTGGTTCATTATTGCCTCCCACATAAGCGAGCCTTGCGTAGTCTTTACTTACATATATTTTTTCGCGAATAAATAATTTTCATTTTGCCTAGTCCGAATAGTTTTAGTTTTTTAGGGTTCCGTGGTCCGACAAGGACCGAGTTTCGCCATGTCCGTCTGTCTGTCGTTCTGTCCGTCCGCGGCCTAGCGCAAAGACCGGTGGTACTAGAAAGCTGTAATTTGGGTATGTATATACATATTTATCACGCCGACAAAGTTAAAGAATAAAAGATTTTTTTTACTGTACCTGAAACATGCAAAGTGAGGATTTTTTTTCACGTCTACCCCATCATGTGGAGCATCGTTAGATTGGTCGTTGAAAAATATTATGGGTCTAGGAAGACCATTTTTTTTATTTAGAACTCCGTTTGCGAAATATTAAACTTTAAAGCGCAAATTTTGTAGGCAACCAACTTATAAAAGTAAAATTTCGTACAAAATCCATTGAAAATGAAGTTGTTAATTCTGTAAGGCAGATAAAAAAAATTATGTTTCTACGGAACCCTACATTGCGCATGGCTCGACACGCACTTGCCCATTTTTTTTTATTGACTAACGAGATGTCAACATCTCGATTTTTATACAAAAAATATTAAATTTTCTTTTTCATTCACATGTGAAGCAAACTTTAGAAGATAGAATGAAAGTCATGCACTTATTCACAAAAATACAAAAAAATCAATAGAAAACAATCTTAATTTATGATTGTAGCATTATATTAATATATAAAATAATGGTTAAACGAAATTATTGTAAAATTATTGTATGTGGACACATACACAATAAAAATATGTAGTTGATCTCGATATGACAATTAAGTGTTGATCGTTATTCTTACTAATAATAAATAACACCAATATGTTGCACGTTTTTTCACAAAAAGAGACTATTTTGTGTTTGTCTTCTCTTTCATACGTTAAGCGTAATAAAACGAAAACAAAAATTAATGGAGAACGGAGGGCCACAATTTTAACAAGGTCATAACTTTCAAACAACAAGAAGTGGTTGCTTTCACAAATTTTCAAAAATTATTTTGTAGCATCTAGGATTTTAAACTATAGCTGTAAGTTAATGGTTTCATTTTATTTGCGTAATAAACTTTTACTTACGTGAGGATTGAGGGCCAACTTTGAACAAAAGTATACAAAGTAGCACAGCGTTTTTCAATAATTATCTTGTTTTCACAAATTTTGTTTCGGATCACCTTAGATTTTGGCGTTATAACTTTTTCTATAGTGTCCATAGTTTATCCGGTACCCACCATGTACCTCAATCCTCTATGTGAGAACCCAGGGCACAAATTTACAGTCTTTACTGTGCTTTAGTAGTACTATTTTATGTCAGTACTTTACTTGCTTATTTGATTTTCACAAAGTCTACTTGCTTATTTGATTTTCACAAAGAACGAAAGTCGTCGACATAGCCCAGCGGATTAATAAGTTGAAATGGCAGTGGGCGGGGCACATAGCACGCAGAGCTGATGGCCGATGGGGCCAAAAAGTTCTCGAATAGAGACCACATATCGGCAAGCGCAGCGTAGGACGACCAGCTATACAAAATGGACAGATGACCTCATCTAAGTGGCAGGAAGGCGTTGGAGGCAGGCCGCTTCCAACCGGTCTTTTTGGAAATCCATGGAGGAGGCCTATGTCCAGCAGTGGACTTCTTGTGGCTGAACGATGATGATGATGAAGTCTAATTACTTAATAATAACTTTCACAATTATTTGGGAATGTTCACAAAATCATAAGCACAATTTCAAAGAGTTTTAACGAAGTGGCCCTCACAACGCATGGATAATATGTTTATTTTACAACCAAAATGCCAATTGTCTCTTCCAGTCTTATTTATAAAAACCGCACAAGTGCGGGTCGAACTCACCCACCGAGGGTTCCGTACAAATTTGTAGGTACTTACACATTATAAATAGTTCAGGAATCGAGTCCCGCAGTTTTTTCCATGTTTTTTCCGAACTTCTAAGCCATATTTTTATTATTTAATGACAAATGTATGGATTTCAGTTTTTTCGCAGTATTTGTAGTGTAGAGCTATATTACTTCCAAATTTCATAGTTCAAGGTCAACGGGAAATGTTTATGCCCTTGAATGTCGAAATATACCTTTTTTTGCGGCATAAACGGCCGTATCTTTTTTGCGTTAACTTAGAAATTTTATTTTTTCACAGTATCAAGGAACCATAGACCTGAGTATGTGGCTTTAATATGAACTTGATATCTCCACGCGTTCCCGAGATAAAAAGTCTTGACAGACAGACGGACGGATGGATGGACAACAAAGTGATGGAATCAACTTTTTTTAAAGGACTGTAAGAAATTAGGCACAGAGCGCTTTGAAAAATAAACACGAGTCCTCTGATTATACGGTGCCCAACAGTGAATTAATTTACGGTATTAGAGTCGAAAACCCAATTTTTTAATGTTACCTACATTATTACAATATGTAATTTTTAATCTTTAATGACTCGTCGGCCAACTTGAATGCTCCAGTGCCTCGGCACCGTGACGCCGTTCTCAGCTGAGATATGGTTTCGGCCCTTGGCCTCCACCAATTGTAGGTACTAGAAAAAAAGAGGAATATACGCGTCAAAATGAGAACCTCGTCCTTTTTTGAAGTCGGTTAACAAAGGGCGGTTTTCTATAAAAAAAAAGTCGATTTCAGTACAAATTCTCTATAGAAAATTTGTCTCTTTCAATCGTCAATAACTCGCCCACCATCTTGAAATGTCACAATGGCCGATTTTTCTCATATACTTTATATTAACGGTGAAGGAAAGGTGTTCACATACCTCAGCGCTTGAGGTCCGGAATTGCCAATCCGCAGTGCGCACGCCCATACTTTCTCTATGAGAGAAAGCCTGTGTCCAGCAGTGGGACATACAGAGGCTATATAAAAAAATGTTATACCTACAAGAAAAACCTCTTTATATACTGGCACACAAAGATCCCGTTACGTCTCGAGTGCGTCATGAAACTATTCTTGGAAGTAAAAGAGAGCCTTTTTTTGTTTATGCTAATGAAAAAGTTTTAGAAAACATGACTGAAGTACACTGAGCATTAAAAGTGGACGACTGCCCGTTTGCACATTATGTGCTTGGAAATGATAAGGGTAAGGTAAGGTGGTCTTTGATCTTCAGCTTTCCTGACTCAGATACATATATTTTTGTGAGCATTTTCCAACGATTTCAACTTCACGGAGTAATGAGGCCTGGAAATCGTTATAATAAATTTTAACATCGACTGTACAGAAACTACAACAAGCAAGTTCATTACGTGTGTCGCCAACTTATTTTTTTTATTTTTATGGATCTTGTTGTTCCTCGTTTCTTTTACGGGCTTCTTTCGCAGCTTAAATTCGCCGACGACTATTTTCTTCAAAAAATATATATATACTTATGAAACGGATCCCTGACTGACTGGCTGACAGAAATCCGTTTTCTGCTTAAAATATGGGGTTAGGAACGTAAAAATTGCCGTAGATTGCTGTACAACGTAGTTGAACACTAAAAAAGGGTTTTAGAAAATTCATACTCTGACAGAGTTCATTAGGGGTTAAAGTTCGTATGAAAGTTCATAATTTTTGTATATATATATATATGGTAAATGGTTTTAAATTCTGTTTAAACTACAGTCAATTACTTATGAGTTTCAGGAATTAAACCCCTTAGGGCGTCAATTAAGAGGTGAAGATTTACCGGAATAACTGGTGAGTTTACGAGCGTGAAATTTTGCAGCAAAAGTCTTTATGTAACTTAAAAAAGCCAAAATATATATTTTTTAATATGCAACACATGAAATTTAGCACGAAAAATACTTACATAACGTCAGTAAGCCAAAAAGTATTCTTGATAATTTGCCGCTAGCTCCTTGAGGGAGCAATGATTTTACCGATCTGAATACAGATTTTAAATAATACCTGTTTTTAATTTTTTGCTATAAATTAGGTGCATTTGTGTATTTTCATTCTACACAAACGAAATTGCGGGCAAAAGCTAGTGGACATAAAGTAGTAATGATGCCGAAGACTGGCCCCAGTTTGGGCGCCAGTCTTGCGCCTAACGTACAGCAGTAGAGAGACTCATCAATTAATAGAAATATAGTGATACTATACGTTGAGTATAGTGATGATTATAATGTTCTTGATATAATCCAGTTAATACTGAAGCTGTTGGTGCCGGCTGCCGTCGATAGATGGCAGTCGTTAAGCCAAGTCATAGGCCTTAGGGCGGCTTGACAACTTCTGACAGTAGACGAGCCACTAGTCTACAAGCCTCCACCAATCCGGACTTGGCCCCCGTGGTGGAGTATGGCCTATACCTTCCTCAGGGAAGAGACCCGTGCCCCTCGGTGGGGACATAATGGGTTGATGATGATGATGAATACTGAAAAACATTTAAAAATAATGTAATACAGATTTCATTAAGAGATTCTTCTTTTTGATTCCACAATTCCACAACCTAGATTCGTTCGTTCAATCTAGTGCTACTTGGTATTTTTTTTTATAAGTGTGCTCTGAAACCCAGCACCTTGGGTTTGAGTTGAAAAGGGCTGGGTTTACATTTCTAACTGTTTATTTCCTATGACCAGGAAATAATATGCCTCTTTGGTACAGTCGACACCATAAAATATGTTTTTTGTTTATGTTGATGTGGAAAGATCGCTACAGATAGAAAACAAAGTATTGTATAAATGTACATTTACAAGCACATTCACAGAGAGAGGATCTTAGGACTGTGGAATCGACAGCACCTTTGCAACCTCGCATCCGTGCACTCTACTCAGACAACTTAAATCAATCGGTTAATGTGCTGTCGACTATACCGAGTAGTCATATTATAAACATTTGCAATATGTGGGTAGTGGGTAGAACATTGGACTCGGAAGCGGGAGACCCAGGTTCGATTCCCAGTTTGGGCATGTACCTACCTATGACTTTGTTTTCTAAGTTATGTACATTTGTGAAGTTATAGTAACAATACCACTCGCTAACGGTGAAGGAAAACATCTTGAGGAAACCTGAGTATCTGAGCTATTCACATACCTCAGCGCTTGAAATCGCCAATCCGCGGTGGGCACGCGTGGTGATTAAGCCCATACTCTCTCCCTGAGAGAAGGCCTGTGCCCTACAGTGGGACGCATATAGGCTGCTTATGCTATGCTATGCAATATGTTTACTTTGTAATCACAAATGTAAAGAGTTTCATTAGTCTCCTAACAGTACTTTTTCGCGGCAGCGATATAACATTGTTAAATTTCAGAATATGACTTTCGGGTTTCGGTTTATCAGAATCGTGGCAAGTGGCCTCTCTGGGATACCTATAGGTGTGAGTTTATTCAATTCAATTCAACGCCATCCCGCCCGCCAAGCGTGGCGATTATGGCAAAAGCCCTCATGGTTATGAAAACCACGAAGGAGGCCTATGTCCTGCAGTGGGCGTCGAGTGGCTGATGATGATGATGATGAATTCAATTCAATTCAAATATTTTTGTTCACTATAAAAACAGAATGTTTACTTAATGAACGTCAAAGTTGTTAGTTTCACAATTAATGGATTATGTGGAGAAGAAGCTTACAAAGAAACCCCACATTTATTCTTTTCAAAACACGTTTAAACTTAATTAACAGAGTTTTCAACTTAAAATATTAGTCATGAATGTGTTAAACACTAGTCACAATCGTCCTGTAATTAATATTAATCAACTGTTTAATGCCAAACATCTTTGTTTTCTAAATAATCCTTGATGTTATAGTAGGCCTTTTTGCACAGAATGTGCTCAACACATTTTTTAAACCGCCTTGGAGGTAACTCTAATATATCTTGAGGAATTTTGTTGTAGAACCTTATACAGTGCCCCATAAAGGATGTATTTGTGATAAACAAGTTTACATCTAAACGCGCGGGCACAACGATATAAACTAAAATGAATCTTGATTACTCTATGGGTTACAGACTACAATACTAGCGCAAAAAAAACATGCCTCGTGTGGACGACGGGTACATCACGAGAACGAGTTTTTTTTTGCTTTTGTATTGCAGTCTCCAACTTCATAAGCATTTAAGGATTATTTTAGATTGCAATCGTCCACCTGCACGTTGTCGGCTCGCTCTAACGTGGATATACCTTAATTCGCAAGTTGAATTATCAGTCTGTTCGCTACCTTAAATCATAGTTATTGGATTAGCTGCAGAAGTCAGACACGAATTTGCATCGCACAGGGTACTCTATTGATTCGTTTGGCAGCATGCGCCGTTCGATTCTGTTCAGGTGCTCTTCCGACACTCCGTTGGAGTGTAAAGAGGACAATTAGTGAGTGCAAACTACCAATGAAACAGTGGACGCGTTGAACCGTGAGATTGAAACTACACGCGATTAGAAGTAAAGTTAAGAAGGCTGTCCCATGCCTACGCGGAGGGAAAGAACTTTATATATTGAAGATGAAGAGGATATTTAACTGGAAAGCGATCAATTTGTTTAAATACACGGCCGTTAGGTTAACGTGAAATGTTTATAAGTACATTGGCTTTAATTTTTAGCTTAAACTGCGCTCTGTGTTAAGTGTATTATGCAGCACTGGCGCCCTCTAGCGGTACAAATCAAGAGGATCTGAGTAATGACTACTTTGTTCTACTTAACGATACATTAATAAATTGCATACGACGCATAGTTACAAAGTAATAGCTCTCGCCTGGGCGACATGTTTTCATTGCATGCGGTCTTAGCAAGTGACCTCCTACTACCAAATTGAAAGACGTTTCATTTCAAATCTCATGTATCGGTAAATGCAAAATACTCACAACGTTCTGGCATTCTTTCTACCTTTAAAATTCTTCTATAAGCTAATTTCAGCACATCCACCTTTACATGCGTGCATTCTACCTACTTTGTTAGGTTATAGGTGACTTTGTAACAAAACTGTAAGTATCGATCAGCTGCCAACTGAGCGAAAGTATATTTTACCAGATAACGAGGTTGGGTGCGTGTGAACCGTGTGAACTCGTCCGATTTAACCTTATTCGAACTGTCAAATACATACATATTTCGACCCTTCAAAAACGTCAAAATGGCTAACGACAGTAAGCCTATAGACTGCCCACGCTAGACGGGCTGTATAGTTGGGCTCTACAAACTGGGATGCATATCAGAGACATGGCAGACCGTCATAATTTATTATGACACTTCGATCTAGCCGATTAGTGCAATTAGTTTTTCTACTTGTTAATTTGTGCGTTATTCGGCTATGCAATGTACATCGAATTGTCATAGTAAACTATGAATTGTAGTGGGGCCCATTGACCTAATCATGCGCACGAAATCTGTCGAAATCCTGATGTTTGCAATCGCGATTAGTATGGAGTTTGACAGTCAGACGATTGGAATCGCTCAGCACAAGCGCGTTTTGTGTGGCTAAAATGTCACAGTTTGACACTTTATGTGCTGGAAACTCGCGATTTTTGGCGTTAAAATGCGCGACTCGCGTCGCTGTACTAGGCACCTGTGTACCTACCTAGACACCCGCTGGTGTCGGTTCGCGTAATACAGGAGCAGGTCAGAACTGCAAGGGTCGCCCGGTCGCGCACCTCAGAGAGCGTGGGGTGGGTGCAGCGTCGACTAATTACATTTTCGTACTTGCTCGCACACAAATATTACTACCCAGCCGAGCCAGCTTCCTATCGTGCATGCCTCTGCAGAGCTTTTCAAATTTGAGGTCGCCGTGGAATGAAATTGTACCTGATAAGCTATAGTTTGAAATACAAGGTAGCTTAAAGTTCTGGCGTCCCGACTTTCAATGATCATATGAAAATGATTATACTTTTGACAAATGTAGGTAGTCTGTAATGACACTAGTAGTTAAATATTAAAATTTTCATATACCTATATAGATAAAGATAGAGAACACTTTATTGAACAACCAGGTGAAAGATATTACAAATACTAGATGTACTAGTTTTTGATAGTGAAACATGATGTGGGAAGTTCGTATTTTTACTCTCCAAGTTTCTTTGTAAAACAGTAGGTAGATACACACAAATATGTATAAAATGTTTGTGGTTTTGTTTAAAATGTTCGTGGTTGAGATCACATTTGTCAAAACACTTCAAAATCATTAAAAATTTTAAAATGCGTAGGCAAGCGGGAATACCGAAGTCATCGACGCCCTCAGTCGTTGGACACATAGAAAGGGCGTGGGGCGAGGGAGCGGAAAAGACGAGACGCATAGTATAGAGTCACAGACCACAGAACCCTGTCTTTTCTGCGTGGGCTTCGTCCTGTCCCTTCGGTACATTTTGTATGAAATTAGAAAGACGACGCATCGTTCCCGCGCTGTCGCTCCACGCCCTTTCTTTATGTCTAACACCTAAACTTAAACGTGACAAATCATTTGAAACCATCGATTTTTGAGCACATTGGCAATATTCAAAAAGTTCATAAAGAGGCTTTGTGTGAAATGTGAAAAATTAAAATGTTAGGGTTGATTTTCAGTCGTGCATGTACAATTGACTGCATGTAAATTTTTACTCTGTAAGTCAATTGGTTTAATTGTAATGAGTTTGATCACCTGGGGCGCTACTGCATAATTTCTCCGCTGTATCAAGTTGTCCGATTCAATCTACTCCAAACTGTAATACATACATATTTTGACATTTTGGAATCGTCAGAATGGTTAGCCCGATAGAGTAGATAGTTACGTGATAGGAAGGCTGCTCTCTTAAATATTACAGATGTGGTACCTAACTTGATGTTTGACATTTTATTCCATTGACTCTTCGGTCACATAATAAAGTTTGGGAAACTGTCCTTCTTTGGGTACCCTAATTGGCCGAACGAGCTTTGGCATTTTTGTTACAAACAGACCTATTGTAATTACAATATTTTTTCGGGTTTATTAACTTTTATAGTTCTTGTAATCAGAAGTCGTTAGCATTGTTTTCGAGCGTTCTTTGTTTTAAGTTTGCGGTGTTTTGATGCTGAAAATAGTGTCATATTAAAACAGAAATAGTATTAACACAATAAAGGCAATTACAGTTAAAAAAAATACTTTATGCTTCACAGATTTAAAATTAACATTTCAATCCAATAAGTTTGCTAAGTATGACAATATCTAGGATTCATGTTGCTGTATTAAAATACATAACTTCTTGAGCAAATCTCACTGATGATGCTATAAACAAATATCACAAGCTTTGTTTTATGAATTATTAGCCACTCATGTGCAACATGAGTACTTTCTACATTAGTACCTTCTAGCCACAGAAACTTATCAATAAAAGTCAATTATGTTAGTGTTTCACAACAAGTCTTGATGTATGTAACAAAATCCCCAATTTGTATTAGCAATAATACCACTCACTAACGGTATAGGAAAACAACGTAAGAAAATCTGAGGTGTTCACATATCTCACCGCTTGAAATTGCCAATCCGCGTTGGGCACTCTTGCCACTTTTTCTGTGGTGAAATAAGCAGAGTTCCACTGAACAGAGAGCCTTGTTATGAAGTGACTGCGAACCTCCAACTATGAAGAGGCATTTTAGGCCTGAGACATACAGAACTAAACATAGGCTTTGTTCTAATTCGTTAACCACGCGAACGTAGTCGCGGGCATTGGTATGGTAGCTGTAATACAAAAACCTTGCGCCGAAAAGTACAAAGGTGTAACTGCTTTTGTCACTGACAAATAAAATTAATTACACGATTCCGCGTAGGTAGGCTGTAGTTAAGCGAAAACAAAGGACGAATAAAGCAGGCGATTCTTGCTATCTCGCTTGCTCAACCTGACCGCGATCACTGGGGACTTACTAAAAAGTATTCGTAAACGTAAGGTAGTTTTTTTTTTTAAGAAAAAGATAGAGTAAGTATTTTAGTTACTTTTTATAGACCAAAATAGCGCTAAAACCACCATTACCGCAATGTAATGTAATGCAGTAATTAACACATTCATTCAAAGGGTTGTGGAAAATGGCATGCATTACCCGTTGGCACCGATTTTTATCCTTACTCAGTCAGAAAAGAAAAAAATATTGGCTTAAAAGCTTAAATTATAAAACACAAACTGGAATGGTTGAAATGTTTCAGGAATTACGCATGTTCAGAATCACATGGTGTGATTATGGATGTGCTGCTGACTACGAATGCAGCATGCGCTAACGGGGTAATCTGGGCGTTTTTTTTTACCATAAAAATATTGTACAACGCCAGCGGTCTAGGTTTTTATTTATGCAGAAGTTATTGTAAATACAAACGCTGTTGTTTATAAAAACCTGATTCCTTAAAAAACTCGGTAAAAACTGATTAAAATAGTCTACAGTGGAGATTTTAAAAGAAGAATACCTAATCACAGATTAAATTAACTGCCTCTGAGGAGTGCTTCAGAGAAATCGTATTTTTATACAAATAAGACCGTAAGTTTACTTTGTCTTAGTTATAATTCAATTCAATTCAATTCAAATATTTTTATTCATTGTAAAAACAGAATGTTTACTTAATGAACGTCAAAGTTGTTAGTTTCACAATTAATGGATTATGTGGAGAAGAAGCTAACAAAGAAACTCCACATTTATTCTTTTCAAAACACGTTTTAACTTAATTAACAGAGTTTTCAACTTAAAATATTAGTCATGAATGTGTTGAACACTAGTCACAATCGTCCTTTAAATAATATTAATCTACTGTTTAATGCCAAACATCTTTGTCTTCTAAATAATCCTTGATGTTATAGTAAGCCTTTTTGCACAGAATGTGCTTAACACATTTTTTAAATCGCGTTGGAGGTAACTCTAATATATCTTGAGGAATTTTGTTGTAGAACCTTATACAGTGCCCCATAAAGGATGTGTTAACTTTTGCAAGTCTAAATAGTGGAAATGACAATTTATGTTTATTTCTAGTATTAACATTATGGTGGCCACCAACATTTTCGAAGTCTTTGATATTTTTTCTAACGTACATAATATTTTCATAAATGTATTGACATGCAACTGTTAAGATGTTGGTTTCTTTGAATAAATCTCTTAGCGAATCCCTACTACCTAACTTGTAAATAAATCGGATGGCTCTCTTCTGCAAGATGAAGATAGTCTCAATGTCTGCTGCCCGGCCCCATAGTAGTATACTGTAGGACATAATACTATGGAAGTAACTAAAATAAACAAGCCTAGCAGTTGCAACGTCAGTGAGTTCCCTAATTCTTTTCACTGCATATGCTGCAGAGCTAAGTCTGTGTGCTAATTTTACAATATGTGGACCCCATTGTAGTTTTGGATCGATGGTGATGCCCAGAAATACAGTATCATTTACAAATTCTAGTTTTTCATGTCCAATTACTATGTTGTTCTCAACTACTCGTACGTTAGGTAAGGAAAACTTTATACATTTCGTCTTTTTAGAATTTAGCAGCAGATTATTTGCTGTGAACCAATCTAGTACTTGCGAGAGAGCATTATTTGCATCGTCAAGATTATTTTCTTGTCTCCTTATTTTAAAAATAAGTGACGTGTCATCAGCAAATAACACTATCTCAGACATTTTTTGTACCATAAACGGTAAATCATTTATATAGACTAGGAAAAGGAGCGGCCCTAAGATAGATCCCTGCGGGACTCCTATTTTTACAAGTGAACCCGAGGATTTAATACGATTTACGTCTGCTTTTTGGACCCTTCCTTCTAAATACGATCTTAAAAGATCTAAACCTGCACCCTTTATTCCGTAGTGTTTTAACTTTAGCAGTAGCGTTTCGTGGTCTACACAATCAAATGCTTTTGATAAATCACAAAATATGCCTACTGCATCCTTGCGATCCTCCCACGCGCTGAAAATATGTTTAAGTAACATAACTCCGGCGTCTGTTGTATTCCGCCCTTTAGTAAAACCAAATTGCTGGCTATGAAAGAGTTGGTAATTATTGAAATGCGTAAGTAATTGATCTAAGATGATCTTCTCAAATATTTTACTCAATACTGGTAGTACTGAGACGGGCCTAAAATTGGTTGGATCGTGTTTATCACCGCTCTTAAATAAGGGTACTAGTCTACTATATTTCATGAGGTCCGGAAATACTCCCTCATCTACACATTTATTGAAAATTTTTGCTAACGGTAAAGCTAGGACATCGATCACTGAACTAACAATTTTTACTGACATACCCCACAAGTCCTCCGTTTTTTTAAGATTCAATAATTTAAATTTTTTGAGAACGTTATGGGGCTCAATGTAATTAAATGAGAAATCGTGTTCGCACGAGGAGACATGGTCTTTTAGTAATGTTGCTGCACGATCAGGTGACGAGTCTAACGGAGCTGTAGTCACGATTGGAACATTAGTGAAGAACTGTTCAAATGCTGCAGCGATATCTTCATTTGTCGTTATTATTTTGTCATCAATCTTAAGCGAAATATCTCGGTCTCCCAATTTTGTTTTACCCGTTTCTCTATTTATTATTGTCCAAATTGTTTTAATTTTATTCGGTGACTGTAAGATTTTATTCTTTATATGATCGCATTTAGCCTTATGGCAGACGGCCTTAAATAATTTGGAATATTTTTTGACGTGCTGTATGAATTTGGTGTCATATGTATAAGTCTTTTTGTCATACAGTTCATAAAGTGTGTCTCTACTTTTCCGGATACCCGAGGTTGCCCATTCACTAAATCCTAATTTATTCTCATTATTTGTTAGCTGCCGCAATTTAAAATTTTTTTCAAAACTACCCGACACGACTTTGAAAAAGTCTACATAATGAGCATTAGCATTTTGGTAATTTTCTTGAGTTTTTATGCTACTTTCAAGGTCTACTTTAAATGACTCTAATTTTTTACTTGTTACGGGCCGGCAGAGGATAACCTGTTCTGCGTTTTTTCTATCTATTTCAAAATGAACAATTTGACCACTGTGGTCTGACTTCAAACAATTTACTGTAGAATTATCTGAAAAGTCGCAATCGCAGTAAACATTATCTATGCAGGTGGCCGTAGTTTCGGTTATTCTAGAAGGCTCCAAGAAAATATTTACTAAATTAAACGACTTGAAAATTATTGTCAATTTGGTATTTAAAGCCGAGTCTACCAATAAGTCGATATTGAAGTCACCACAGACTATGACTTTCTTATTACTGCTGGAGGCTACCTTCAAAACATCCTCTAATATTGATTCAAATGAACTGTAATCGCTGGTAGGGGGCCTGTATATGGCTACTACAATGTGTCTAGACAGTTCAACATATCTTATTCAACTGTTAGATAATTAATTAATAAACAGATGATTTAAATAAATTGCGTATTTTATTTTTCGTTTATCTTGTAGGCAAGATCTTATGGTAAATAGAAAGAAAGAAAGACATTTATTGGGACAAATTAACACATCACAAGAAAAAAAGGCATATGAAAACATTTTCACTTTCACACATAGACAAGTTCATAGCTACGTGAGTCACACGTCTAATACAGTGTTGATGACACTTATGGAGGCAAAACAAACGGACCACGTCGAGAATGGGACCCGAGAGAAAGGAGGCAAGTAAATAAGGTACTTAATTAGCTTAGTGGCTCTGGGAATTGGAAACGCAAAGTTATTTTGTTAGCCATTTTGTAAATATCATCATAACTACTTATGTTAGAATGAATTACTGTAGAAAAACACATAACATATACTCACGCTTGTGTCCCAGAGGGGTAGGCGCTGGTTTCGCTTTGCCACTTGCCACGATTTTTTTAAATTTATTTGCATATTTTATAATTACATTACAATGCATATGACTATTGCGTAATTAATTGTATGTTCTAATACTAATTTGAATAATTTGTTCTTCCTAAGTAAGTATTTACAAAAAGAAAGGGGAACATCGTAAACATCAAGATTTGTGAACCTGTCAATTGTTATATTATACTATTGTTAAACAATTTTATTTAGATGTCAATAAATTAGAATAAATAAGTTCCGCGTGGCGCCGGATTAAGAATAGTGTCATACAATTTCCTTCTGTGGATGTCATAGAAGGCGACTAAGGAAATCAATTACCATGAAACGGGCAGCAGTGCCTTCCTGAGATTCCAGCCGCATACTGCGATCGCCAACCCGCCTGCCGAGCGTGGCGAGTTTGGCAAAACCCCTGGCAAAAACCCTCCTTCGTGGTTTTCATAACTATGAGTATGAAAACCACGAACGACGCCTATATCCTGCAGTGGGCGTCAAATGGCTAATGATGATGAAATTAGAATAAATAAAAAAAGGGAAACTTAACAAAACACAATTAGAATACTTTATCAACGTCAGTAATTTAAATAAATCCAAATTGTAATATAAATAATCGCACTTTGACGATTCATTAAAATATCGATATGAGCATCGCGAGTCATTAAAATATCTAAATCGGCTTGTGGGGTTCAGTCGAGCAATGGTTCGGTTCAGCGGAGACCAACGACGGGTGCACGTGCGTGTTGTCTACATACATAAACTCACGCCTGAATCCCAGAGGGGTGGCCAGAGACCAGGGACTGCTACTTGCCACGATCCTGATAGATCACTTTCGCTTCCTCAACATTCATTAGTCGTTGCATGCACGCACGCCAGTTTCGGGGACTTTTTATGCGTGTTTTCTCTTCGCTGAAAAGCGGCCGAAGTTTTCTCTCCTCTCTTCCTCCGATCTTTAAAAGCCTCTTTCGCTTCATCAACATCCATTAGTTGCATGCACGCACGCCGGTTTCGTACTTCAGAATATACTCCGTTCTACGAATTGAACTTATAGGAAAACAAATACTCGCACTCGTTGGTCAATGCGCGCGGCTAGAGATAAGCGAAACAATAAGCGTAGATGGTCCGCTTCATAGGGTAGGTTTATTTAATCCAGTGGCTATTGTAGGTCACGCGCATTAGCCAATGGGTGCACATGGACGATTTATAAATATCGATGAGGTGGAAGCACACGTAATAATATCAGGAATGTGATTGCGGTAAGAATCCCGTTCATTTTACACGTATGTTTGGGCAACTTACAAGAACGTCCATAAGCTAACCCGGTTAGATCTCTATCTAACGATGAATGTTACATTTAAATAACTCATCTCTGCGAACCGAAACTTAACTGGCAGTAACTCGATTTAATAATTATTAACTTAGTTGGGAAGAAATAATTGAGTGTTACAGCGTTACAGTTGGTGATCACCGATTGATTTGATTAGAAAGCTAAGTGAATTTGTGGCGAAGTGACGACATTGTAAAAGGTCTACGTGAATTGTATTTATTATTTCAGGTCGGAGTCTATGAAACTTTATCAAATTACGCCTAAAGATTCGTCACTTCAGACCTTGCCAGAGGCGTAGTTAATTTGCTTTTCTAGAGTTTCGTAGTCAACAAGGAACCCTTTTAGTTTCGCCATGTCCATCCCGCTGTACGTGGCTTAGCTGAGAGACGATTAGTACTAGAAAGCTCGAAAGCATATATTTGGACTAGACCTACATCTAAACTAGGGATGATATTTGTTGCTCGTTTACCCCATAGTCTGGGGCATATGGTTGGATTGGTCGTTAAAAAATATTGAGGGTATAAAAAAACCATTTTTGATCCGGGGATCCGTTTACGAAATATTAAGCTCTGCACCGCATTTTTTTTTGCTAGAATAGAGCGTTAGTGAAGTGAGAGAGAAGTTTTCTGTGAAGAAAACATCTTGAGGAAACCCTAGTGCCTGAGATATCTACATAATGCAGCGCTTACTTTGAAAAATGGCCCAAATATAGGGCTAAGTGCGGAAATCTTAGGAACTGACTAGAGTTCCGTGCCGGAAGGCTGCCAACGGGACCCCTTTGATGTGTATACGCTGTCTGTCTCACTCTTTAAGGTGTCTATCTCGTGAAACGTACGTAACCAGTTGATATTTTGAAAAATATGAGTTATTATAGCGCATTGTTTAACGAATTAATGAAAAATTCAAAATAGTTAAGTAAAATTTTTACAATTCTGTTCGCGGTCAGGTTGTACAAACAATAAATAATTAATAAAGTATCACCATTACAGATTACAGCACAGTAAATAGTAGCAAAAGTAACCTAAGTAAAAACACCATTTAATAAAAAATATTATTATGTTATGTTTATGATATTTAGGAGCCCTTGAGGAGTCTGACTCGCGCTTAGCTGAGTTTTTTTTTCAGAGTGTAGCATTTGAGTATATTTACTCACGATTTTTGCCACAATCCTGACGAACCTCAAGGACAGTATTTGAGTCTTGATATTATTATAAATCATTACAAATTAAAAGATGTTTATTCAGGTGTTCTACTTAAAACTTCTTTAACGTTTCTTTTTTTTTTCCGAGTAAACTAACATGTACATGATGTGAAAGTACGATCTTGATATTTCAAAGAAATATTTTGATGAAGCAGCGTAGAAACGTCCCATAAAAGATCTAAAAATTATTATCCTTGGCACATAATATTTCTGTATTTGGCAGCAATATCAACTCGTTTGCCCGCAATCTAAATTCCTACTGGCAATTGTAATGTCAGACCATCGAAGCAGACATCACCGAGCCTACTCCAAACCGTCTTTCACGCCATGGAGGTTTGAGCTCAAAGTAAACGGCTTCTTTCACGAACAGGGGGCGTGTGTAAAAACATACAAAAACATACGAATCTCCAGGAGATGCCGGGGAACGTTTTCGTATGCACACAGGGTGCCGCGCTCAATCAGGTTTCAAAGAACGGCGAGCGAGACTGCAGGCTGAGGGGTTCAAAGGCGCCGCTCCGTCTCGTTACCTACCATCACGGGATATTGTGGGGCTAGAGGTAGCTAAACACCTGAATAGTTTTTGGTATACTCCACAGGGTGACTTCGAGTTCGTTTGCTGTTTTTAAGGGGACATTTTACCTATGACTATGGTCGTCTTTTCGTCGGCATCGGTCAATTCAATTGTTCTTTCCCTTTTTTACGTATATCGTACGGCAGACTTTGGAGTATTTAATATAATAGACAACACATTTCGACATAGCAGTAGTTTCTACCAGGTTGAATTTGGATTAACAGTTTAGCACGAGCTAGGGCGAATTTTGCGAAACAGACATTTTTCGAAAGATACATTAGGTGAAGTGGACATTTTGCGTAATGGACATTCTACGAAAATGATATTTTGCGAAATATCCGAAATATCTCGTAACACATTCCGAGAAGTGGCCTTACGAACGTTGGAAATTTTGCGAAGTGGACATTTTGCGATGGAGCGCCACCCAGCGTTCGAACCTAAGGTTGGAAATCACGACTATTTACAAATATGTTACACAATTACTAATCGGTTACGATTTTCCCATCAACGGAATTTGGAAAAAGTTATTTTAAAGTCAGGTTATAATAATATTAGGAATAAAATATACTTAAGCAAAAGTTAAGATAAGTAGAATAAAATGAAACTAAATTTTAATATAATTTTTGGGACAAAAAATAAAAATTAATTTTGTTGCAATTTTGTGCACCGCGCGAACACCTACCAGTATTTAAAATAGTTTCTCTTTTAGTATGTCTGTTGATTGTTATACTTACTTACGTCTATCTATCTGTACATCTACACATATAATAAATCTGTAAATTTTGTCTCTGTGTGACATATTTTTGTCTCACTCTTTTTCTTTGTGCGCACATCACGCAAAAAAACACTGAACAGAATTAAGTAAAACTCAACATGACTGTTGCTTAGATTCCCGTGTAAAATTTAGGCTACATAACATCACGTGGACATTTATAAGGGATAAGAAAATTACAATAAATATCTTCTTTAGCTGATAAATTATATCCATCACTATAGACAAACCAATATTAGATGACTTTTGAGTTGTCAGTAATAAGAGAGTCAATCGGTTGCTATGGAATCAGATAACAAACTTCAGGGGAACAACATTTTGTATTATGGCTCTACATGGTTTATGCCTAGCCAGTGTCAAGTATTTGGGAGGCTAAGGATAAAGGTAGTCCATTCACAATTCACTCACAGATTAATGAACAGATAAAATGGAATCCATCAAAGACACTGTATATTGAGCCTGATTCCACCTGAAATGGTATTGAGCGTACGGGAGACGGGAGACTTAAAATAATACTGAATTTAATACCGTGTGTTCAAGGGATGGTCTCAAGGGATGAAATGCTGAGTCAGATGCCCTTTGTGGCAACTTTGACACACCACCATGCGGGGTACTTCGTCGTTTCAGGATGGTACTAGAACATTTCAAAATGAGCTGTTATGAGATAAAGGCATTTTCAACTTTTCGAAATAGCCTCATAATGAATTAGAAACGATCAAACATTTTTCTTAGCGTCATAGTGGTTTTAAGACTTATTGAAGTGTTAGAGCCGTTTTCGACTTATTCCATTATTGATCTAGATAGAAAATGATTTTTTTAGGCAAACCGCATACTTAACTCAAAACATGTAATTTTGGAGATGTTCCAGTACTATCCTGAACAGACGACTTATACTGTTTTGTCGGCGTAATTAATATGTATGTTTATGACAAATTTCAGCTTTCTCGTACTAATCATCTTTGAGCGGAATGTGTTTCAAATATTTACTTACTTGATAAACTATAAAGGCCTAACCTAATTTGATTGTGCCATTCCTACCAGAGGGGTGCGGCACTGTATGCTGAAACACAGGCTCTGCCTAGTTCAGCAACAGAAGCTCGCCACTTATTTTAAAAATGTCATCTTTTGGTTGGTCTTTTCGGCTAAGTTTTACAATAAGTGGAGATGTGAACCAGAAATTGTTTTATGAAATAAACTATTTGTATTTGTATTTGTATTTGAGCTAGGGGGCGGACAGACAGACGCAGAGACAAACCAGACAGACGGACAGACAGACAGAAGGACGAACATGGCGCACCTATAAGGGTTTCTTGTCGATAATAAAGCAGAAAAAAATATTAGAAACTAAGGTAGAAAGTTACTTTATTAAATGAAATATGTACAAGGGCTACAATATTAGACTATTTATTATTATAATTTATTTATTTCAGATAATGAGTCCATATTTACATTTACATTTGAAATTAAATAATAAGAAATAATCATCATCATCATCATCAACCCATTATGTCCCCACCGAGGGGCACGCGTCTCTTCCCTGAGGAAGGTATAGGCCATACTCCACCACGGGGGCCAAGTCCGGATTGGTCGAGGGTTGTAGACTAGTGGCTCGTCTACTGTCAGAAGTTGTCAAGCCGCCCTAAGGCCTCTGACTTGGCTTAACGACTGCCATCTATCGACGGCAGCCGGCACCAACAGCTTAACGTGACTTGCGAAGCACGGAACCGCTCGGAAAAATGCCACTAGCGTTAGGCATAGACGGCGACCCATCCATGCACTGAACGCGCCCAGTGTTGCTTAACCTTCGTGATCGTTTAAGATCACTCAGGCAGCCGGGGCTACGAGCGATACTAATAATAATAAGAAATAATAATAATTAATAATAATAAATAATAATATTCATATTTTGTGTTAGTAAGTCTTAACTACGTTAGTATGAAATGAAGAATACCTAATCAGAAACTTTATTCAACTTTTTTGCAAATCAAATTATTTACAAATTGAGACATGCATTTTCACCCAATGTCTCAAAATGGGACAATTAATTTTGTCTGATATAGTCTGTAGAATACCGTTGGAGCTGCCACGCACCCGGCCTAGCAGAGAAGCTGTGCGGTTCCTGAGAATCGCGTGAAAACCATTTGTTCTCGCCTCTGTGAACATCCCTGAGGCGCTGCAGTGCCCTGGCAGCCCCAACAACATCCTCAGACCATTATTATATTGGACTCGCAGGGCGCTGATAGTCTTCTGCGTATAGTTAACCCATAGGCCGCGCGTGTAGAAAGACTGGCAGTATGCCTTAAATAATGTGCTTTTAACGTCCTTCGTGCAGCGAGCAAACCTACGGGCCAACAGGTTGCACCGGACTGCCAACGCCCTACGTTCCCTCTCGATGTCCAGGTTATCTGTGAGGTCTTCAGAGACACAGTGACCCAGGTATTTGAATTGTGAGACTCTATTCAACGTAACATCACCTAATTCATCACCCTCTATATTTATATTAATAGAATATTACTAACTAAATAAGTTACACGTATTTCGTACTAAAATTTAAGTAAACGAAATTGCCCCAGGTCGGAGTTGTTATTTAAAAACTTGTTTATAATGTTTACTATAATAGAAAAAAAATCATCATTTTATTATAATCAAGAAGATATTGTATGATTTTAGGATTAGGTAGATAAGTGTTGGGGTCGCGTGGCTGTAACTTCGCATTGAGCGTTTTCGTAGAGGTAGACTGAATGAGAGCTCTTACTGCATCCAAAGGTAAGTACATCGCCAGCATGCAGTTACCTAAAATGCCGTTATTTACCTTTCATATTGCTGAATCTCTCGATGGCTTTAAGAAATGAGCGTTTCTTATCTCGAAGTAAAATATTTATATATTTTGAAATTCTGAACTCTACATATAATTTTAACTACTACTGTCGGGCATAAGCCTCTTACTTTATTCCTCCCCTTATTTCCCGTAACAGCTATCATTTGGCTAAAGCGCATACAAAAAACAAGTGACTTCTGATAACAGTAAATTAACAGTAGCATACGCATCCGAAGCTTATTAATTGTATATTGTCACGCAAACGCAAGAAATCGCGAGAGAATTGGTCTCTCACGAGTAGCTATGGAGCTTTATTATTATTGCTAATTGGGCTATTTAAGGTTGACTTGCACCACTCTCTAAGTGTCATATAAGTCGTCCCTTAAATTTAATTTTAGTTCAATGAAACTTAAGTCACAGTTTAAGAAGGTAAGACTGTTTTATATGCAATTATAATAACAGTTCACAGATAAAAAGAAAGTGGCGCAAGTCGACATTAGTTATGATTTTTAACGTCCTACTGCAGGGTTCAGCCCCTATACTAAGTGCGCCAAATCCTGAACGATTTCAAACTTCAGGTTTCCGACAGGATTTGGTGCGCACTACGAATAAAATAACCATAGAAGTATTTTTTCCTACCAAATTCACTATCAAAAACGGCCCCAGTCCTCTCAATCAGTCTTTACCAATTAAATGAGCGCAAGATGTGCTGTAGAGTAAATCACTCTGGGATTGGTTGATTCGTTCACGTGAACGTTGATCGGGCGATAGTAAATGACATCTTAACGTTTTTCATTTGATAGATGGGATACTTATTCGTAAACAGTATGTCATCATTCAGCCACAAGAAGTCCACTGCTGGACATAGGATCCATGGATTTCCAAAAAAGACCGGTTGGAAGCGGCTTGCATCCAGCGTTGCATAATATGTAAATGTACATAAACACCCTACAAATTATTTTGTTCACACTTCTTTCCAGTCACACCTTTGTGACACATTACGTAAACTCACGAAAATATCCCAGAGGGGTAGGCAGTGACCAGAGGAAGATAAAAGTACCCGAAACCGGCGTGCGTGTATGCAATGACTAATGAATGTTGATGAAACGAAAGTGTTTTGTCAGGGTTGTGGCAAGTGCCAAACCCTGTTATCTGCCTTAACCTTTGTCATTTCCACATTTTTGTAAGAAATCTGGAGGTATATACTCTACGCAGTCATAATAAAAAACGAAAGTGCACTTTGAAGCAACGCTTAGGATTGTATTTTGCATTTTTAATAGAATGGGATTACAGAGTGGCGCATCCGGACGGCGGGACGCATAAATCAGATGCCCGATTTGAAACCGCTCTGGTGAAAAAAATCTCTACTATCCAACTCATAAAATTAGACATATAAATAGATTCAGCGAGATTTTAGGCTCCTCTGGGCAGTCAATTTTATATTGCTTACTTGCGCCAAACTAGTTAAGGGGGCTCCTTTGGATTGTATGACCACTTTAAAGTTTCTGGAAATTTATTATTCTCATTTTTATCCATGAGATTCACGGACTCAAGACTTAAGGGGCTCCGTAGGATCACGAACCTACGATTAGATAGCATTTAAGCCAAAAAGGGCCGTTTTTGCGTTAACGATAATGTTTTTTGCCGTAGGTTCTCAGCTAGGTCTTTAAAATCACTATTAACATGATAGACAGATTAATCAGTCACTTTTTTCAAAAAAAGGTCCTAAAAAAATATACGTATGTTTTGTTTTCCATTGGTGGCGCTAGTAAAATCTCGTGGAGACCCTTAAGAATAATGCAGCCTCTATGAGTCAGCCCACAATGGGACGTCCCACTGTGTGGCACAGAGGTTTGAGAACACCTCAATTACTCAGGTTTCCTAGCGATGTTTTCCTTCACCGTTAGCGAGTAGTATTGCTACTAAAAATTCACAAATGTAGGTACGTAACATAGAAAACAAAGTCAATGGTACATGCACGGGGTTCGAACCCACGACCTCCCCTCGTTCGTCGCCGCGTTCTACCGCTCCGCTACCACCGCTCCCCCTTAGAATATCAAGTCCAATTTATTGAACATCTCTATTTTTTCAGAGACGTTCAATCCTCCTGAAATACCTATATCCAACAGAATATTGTATGTAACATCTTGTAGAACGAGATGAATAGCAGTGACTCTTTTGTACTCAGTGACAGAGAAGGGACAAGGAGTAGGGCGAGGCCCACTAAAAATGTTTACATAATTATTCCAACGATGATATTAAGCAAAAACATTATTATCCGACTGCGGCGGCGACTCCCAAAAGGAGGATCATGTGTTTGGCTCGTACGAATGTGTGTATGTATGTAAGTATGGCCGATTCTGTGTTCCATCATAACTCATTAACCAATGGTCAGATTTTCACAAGTAACATCTCAATCGATTCGACGTGTTTACGCAATTGTCACAGGCTATATAAAGTCACCACAAATCTAACAAAAAATTTTAAAATCAGTGAAAAGACAAAAATAAAAAACTGGAATAAAAAAATAACTAACAACCCGACTGCTGAGCTTTAACTTCTAAGCAGGCAGCTCCTTAGGTTGTTCTTGCCTACTTAGTAGTTAATGCTCAGCAGTCGGGTTGTTGGTTATTTTTATATTTCAGTTTTTTATTACATTTTTGCGGCTAGCTCGCGTCACTCGACGATATCTCCGAGAGGGCGAAATAATATTACGGACCGGGATAGTGTTTCCACAGATCTCGATGCGATATTCAGGGCACACTGGAATTGGAAAATATTTACGAACCAAACCGGCAGGACCGATGTTTATATAGGACTGTAAAAATATATATTTTACACACGTATTTAGAGCTCACTTGTGCTCTTTATGTTTAGGACGGAAAACAACATATTTTTCGGGGTCAGACAAAACTGTTCGTAAAGTTGACCACTCATTTTTCAAATCGAATAAACTCTAGCTTTAACAAGCAAGCTTTGTTTAACGCAATGTTCCAAGTGTGCATCTATAATAGTTTACAAAGGAAAATAACAAAAAATCACTCGTGAGCCAGTACTATAATCTTGATTCAATAAATCCCGAAAGCCGCACACTTGCGCGCCTGAAAACACTTTGTAGTACATTCAATACATTGTTGCTAGGTGGCTCAAACACAGTAAATCAAAAATATATCCCGAGCTCGAACTGCAGCCGATATGCAGCATATTATAAAGGCAGTATGCGAAATCTTATGACTTATGACAGATATCCAATATTCCCGCGAGGCGAAGCCGTAGCCGGCGCACTCGAACACTCATAGAACACAAATCAACTGACTGAAATGAAAAGAAAAGAAGCAAGACAAAGCGTCCTCCCGATAGACAGAAATTCGCATAGTGAAAAATGTGTTATTTGCAGTGAAATATGTATTCAGCTCATAACGCGATTTATCCGAGAGGTTATCGCTGCACCTGTTTTTATTACTACGGGAGTCGATGAGCTATGTTGGTTGATTTTTGTTCTTGTGCCGTCTGTTTGGGGATAAGGATATTATTTACCTTTTTCATTAGGCACATTTATAAAGGACTTTGCCGCATATTCGCTACGTATGTGACATGCTATCAGCACGATGCCAACTTTATTATTATTCAATACAATCAGTAGCACAATGCCAACTATTATAACTCTTCATAAGTAAGATACCGCTATGCCTAACTTGCATAAAGCTAACTATTATTATGGCGGGTTTATTTATTTATTTTAACGTTAAGGAAAACTTCCAGCTAAACGTAGCATGCAGCACGCATGCAGAAAGTGGACCTGGGTGAGTCCAGACGGCACCACAAAAAATGAAATGGACTTCATCTTGTCCACAAGAAGGCAGATACTCAACGATGTTTCTGTGATCAACGCAGTTTAAATAGCAAGCGATCACCGTATGGTTACGCAAGTTGAATATGAACCTGAACTCGAGCGCGCAAAACGGATAAAGTGTACGCTTCAACCAGCGCCGGCCCAAATCTAAAACCCCGAGAGTTTTTAAATTGAGTTTCAAAACCGCTTCGAACGCCTAGACATTGGGAAAAACGTGGACGATATCAATAACAGGTTAGTACAAACTGTCTATATGGTCGGGTCCAAGTTGTATAAAAGCCACCGTACTAATAAAACCAAAAAATTCTCAGACCACAGCCTCAAACTCATGGATAACTGAGGCTAAAATCTTCGCGTGACCCATCAGAATATCGGCGGCTTAATGGACAGATTTCTGGGTCGTTGAAAAGAGACTTGCGACGCTTTAATACCGACCTTATTGAAGAGACTATCAAAAAGAAAAATTGCATCATGCTATCAAACCCCTACGTGAGTTTTAGGTACTTAATTTGGTTCTTTTAGATAGTTTCGGTCCTACTACGACTGTTACAAAAACGTGACATGAAAAGTTTCTGCGTGTAACCATTCAGAACTTCTGAGTGTCGGAGTTTTAGGGCCACGGTCCTAAGGTCCGGAGTGTAGGCGGTGACGTCAGTAAGAAAGAAAGAAAGAACGGAAAAGATGAGAAACTAATAAAATCTTACAACAATTGCGCCTTTCATTACGTTCTCGTTTAACCTAGAACTTTACTTCTGAGTCAATTATCCAAGTTCGTTTTTCCTTATCCCCCGATACAAATACCTACCTCATTTGGGGGCGAGGTCCCTAACACAAAGCAAATTGCTAATACCCAATAGCTCTGAAAAAGGGCGGCGAATGGGCCATTTCCTTTAGGAGCTTTATCTTTTTCTTTCGCACTAGCTACTGAGAGCAACTTGAAATGGCGCCAAATCTTCCCGACTTTAGCGGAACTGGGACCTGGGAATTTTAGGAAAACAATACCTAATAATTGAAGTGCTATTGATGTTCCAAACTGCACTCTGTTTTCTGACCAACTAAGAAAGAAAATTGCTTTGAACAGACTAGCTAACGGAACTTAACAATATCACCAAAAGATAACTTTATACTGCGGCATTAAACTCGCGTTGTTCTATAGTGAAATGTAACCAAAATAAAATAAAGGCTCAGAGTCGTTACGAAGCTGACGAAATCGACCGTTGGGGAATTATCTCCAGTCCTTTTAAAGGGACGACAACTGTGATACGCCGCGCACATCCGCCCTTATTCAGCGTAATATGCAGACAGACTAGTCTCTCTACACATTCAATGTGAGAGATAACCCCGACGTTATTAATGATGCAAGTAAAACTTTACTAATGTTACGATTCAGATTTTACATTATGATATTTTCGAATCGATCTGTGAAAACGCCACAAAAAAGGCGTCCATTGTAAATTTGCATCAAATCAACTTTACTCAGAACCTCTATGGTTGTGTTGAAGATTTATGGTGTTATTTATAAAAACACGATCCCTCTAAAAACTCCTTAAATGCTGTTTACATAGTCTCTGGTAAAGGCCATAGACTATTTAAAGAGCATCTGAAGAGTGTTTTAAGGAATCGTGATTTTATAAATTAGACTGTGATCGTGTAGCTACGGACATCACTAAAACCTCAGCGTCTATAAGTATTGACAGTCCGTACTGACGGTGTCTCGAGGGCAATTTCGTAGCTAAACGTATCAGTGGACCCTGGGAGGATAATTTTATCAGATTACCTACACACCTACCCAGCTGAAACCCAACCTTACAACTAGGTCGGATACTGTGGCGAAGATAGTTTTGTTCCGTAATATTAAAACAATTACGACCTGGGTGTAGTATTAACTTGACTTTATTATGGTAACACTAGATTTTGTACGGCAAATTCTGGACTAAGGTTACAAATTGTAAGGTACCCCAAATGAGATAACTTAAGAAAAAGGGAAATTTTACAATAAGTCACTATGACGTAATAAGTCTAACAAGATATACAAAAAGACGTAGGGGGTCTGAAGAAGTCTTACTTTTTCATTTGTGGTATTCAAATAAGTTTTATTTTGTCTCACGTAGGCAGGAGGAGCCGGCCATATCATCCGAATAACTGATATCCGATTGGGTAGACGAGTTCTTGAGTGGAGACCGCGGATCGGTAAACGTAGTGTAGGACGTTCTCAGACTTGGTGGAGCGATGATCTCCGCAGGGCGGCTGGCAAGAGCTGGATGAGAATAGGTGGGGACCGTGCTCAGTGGCGTGCAATAGGAGAGGCCTATGTCCAGCAGCGGACAAGCGTAGGCTGATGATGATGAGGCAGGAGGAGGGGTTCGAAAGTTGTTAAAATGAAAAGCCTGTGCCTGCATAAAAATTATTGCATAGCTACATTAGTTTTGGGTAGAACAAAATGGTTTAAAATAGACTGTAAGACCTTCATAGTAAACATACCTATGTTCACAAATAAATATAAATAACTGCATTAAAATGTGAAAATTACTTTGCTAAATTCCGCCAAAATCCCACAAGCACCATGCAGTTAGTTAATGCACCGCCCTCCCTCACACTTTTTCAAGCAGAAGCAAGACGCAAAAACACCACCAGCGACAACAATACTTGTGTGAAAAAATGCGTTGCGACGCGTTTCGTCCTCAGGCTCCGACGGTCGACTATCAGAGCATGGAAATACACCCAGACTACCATTTGTACAAATTTACGGCGGCCCCCAGTGGAAATTGAACTCACGACCTCCAGCATGGTAATCAGACGTGATACCGAT
This sequence comes from Yponomeuta evonymella, assembly GCA_963969515.1. Lineage (NCBI taxonomy): Eukaryota > Metazoa > Arthropoda > Insecta > Lepidoptera > Yponomeutidae > Yponomeuta > Yponomeuta evonymella. Next base: position 8,736,712 of record OZ018354.1, read on the forward strand.
ATTTGAGGCATATTGATTAATTGATTGATTGAGTCACTTTGGGTACGGAACCCTAATTTGGAGAATCAAACCTCAAAAGTGTTTAAAGTATTCCCCAACACAAGCGGAACAAAACAACTTGAAATTGCGATAGATAAATTCATAAAGTTAAAAGAATAGTTGTAAAATCAAATCTTTGTGGAAGCCGAGATACTCAGACGCAGCCCTGAGGGGATTCCGCAGTTATGTTGTATTGTTCTTATACCTTCAGGTACCTTCTGTTAGATATCCCACTAATAATTTGAAGTTTGCAATGTTTGTATATTTTTACATGATTGTTTGTTTTTCGTTTAGAATCAGAGACGAGGGTGAGTGCTCGAGCAGGGCGGGCAGGAGGAAAAGTAGACAGGCAGAAAGCCAAGCAGCCACGCAGTCGGGCAGTCGGGCAGGCAGGCAGGTGCGTAGGCGAGCAGGCGGCCAAGCGAGCAGGCGGGCAGCCGGGGAGACGGACAGGCGGGCAGGTGGGCAGACAGGCAGGGCCGACTTTCATAAAACTATAGGTACAGTGTGTAATTTAATTGATAATTATGATTTTATCACTCAAGTAACTTTGTTCAATTGCACTTCTACTATTTGTCTTACTTTATAAAAAATGCAATAATTATATACATTTTTATTATACATATAACATCAACATGAGCCTTTTTTATGTCCCTATAAACGTCCCACCGCAGGGAACAGGCTTTCTCTTAGAGAGAGAGAGAGTGTGTGGGCTTAATTACACGCATTGGTAATTTCAAGCGCCGAGGTGTCTTTACTCGAATTAGTGCGAAATCCAAAACTTTTAAAAGTTTATTTTTATTACGGTTAGTCCACGATCGATTACTAATGTTACACCAGTTCTCGGGGTTATAGGCGAAGTTTACGACGATCCTAAGAGGTAGGTATCACCACTTTACTCTTAATAATTATCATGTAAATTCTAAGAAAGACCGACGAAAAGCTGCTCCTGCGACGCTTAAGACTCACGATAAAGATAACCTTTAATCCCAGAGGAAGCTGGAGGCAACGTCGTTAAGAATTCAGTCCGCAATCGTTCCCGGCGCAACGGCCATATTGGCGTGTTATACCTTTCATACTTTGGTAAGATGAAAGTATCTTTGTCCGTTCATGAAACTGAAACATCGGTTTATTGTCACGTATCATACTCGTAACTACACACTTGATTGGCTTACGTGGATTATTTACAATGCATTTACGGGTACGTGCTCCCTATTATCGCATCACGGACTCTTCTCGTTATTGAAAGGACAGGGTTTTAAACCATAATATAAATGTATATAAATGTTGGAGGTTTAGCATATCTCACCAAATCGCAGGAATGGGTGACGGACTTACATTCAATCAAACATCCCATACTCGTCCACCGCTGGACATAGGCCTCCCCCAAGGCACGTCTCGCCCTTCTGTCCTTGGCCATCCTCGTCCAGCCACTGCCAGCAATATGTCTCAGACCGTCGCTTCAAAGAGCTGGTGGGCTTCCTAGCCTAGCCTAATTGACGTTCCAAAACATATATCTTTATAGTAGTTTATGCAGCTGTCATATAATGAAGGGTATTAAAACACGAGTGTAAGTTTATGAAACGAGCGCAGCGAGTTTCATAATAGTAACGAGTGTTTTAATACCCGTGTTATATGCAGTTGCATACACTACTTTATCTTCACTAATGCAATTAAAAATTAAATTCACGCGTACGTGTATAATCACAGTGATTTTGCCGCCATTAAAATTTAACCAATGAGAGCGCAGCTGCGCGCTTCAATAAAACGCGACCAACCTGATTGGCCCTGCAATCAAGTTGGTCGCGTATTATTGATATTATAATGAGATTTTACGATATCGATGTGAATATTATATCATCATGTGAAATTGCTTAAATTGAGTGTTTTGTTGTCTGCGCTATAACAGTAGTAATTATAAGTCAAGTATTGAAAACATAAGTAGAATGTTACAACATTAGTGTAGATAAAAAACTTAATATCACGCTTATCTCATGGGAACTAAACAAGACATAATACATCCTTATAAAAATTCACGCCGAATTCACATCACGTGTACGATAAGGACGACCGCTTCCCCCAACTTACAGTGACTTTAAACTGACAGTAACTCTACTATCTTAAGGACCTCCATCTCTAAACACCTTACAAGTAACCAGGGATCTCCACTTTCAAATCTACTTTCCGCTGCGGTCTCCAACCAGCTAATAATTTAGTGATCTCGTGTTTCAGACTGGTTTGGGGCAGAGAAAGGTCTCCAGGTCAGAGTTAGACGACAGCAGTATAAAGTATACTTTGGCACTGTTGCCCATCAGTAGCATTGCAGCAGATCTACTTCATAATTTGAAAAAATCGCAGGAATCGCGTACTGAGGGTTCCGTACCTTCACATATTTTTACGTATTCGTTTTTTTTATATAGCAGAAACTGTTTTTTTATTTCAATTTTCCTCTATAGCGAGAGTGCGATTCGCACTTGACCAGTTTTTAGTATGTTTTTATACTATATGGACTCAACTAAAACAAATTTGACACCTGTAAGAATTGCCGTTTTTACAATAGAGTCAAAAGAAAAATTACAAAAAAATGACACTTTTCGTGTATGGGAACCCGCTATTTTATTTTTATTTTTTGTATTGTTAATTATTTGTTAGTTATTACGCCGTTCTGTGAATAACTATGAGCTTCCAGTTCGGAATTTAATTCCCTTTGTAGGTTAAACAGACATCGTAACATCGTAGTTACTATGTAAATAAATAATATTGAATTTTTTTATTGGATTTTTTTTACTAATAGGGCTGGCACCCTTCAGCTGGCTAACCCTAAAAAGAAATGTAGTTGAGCTTAACACCCATTCAATGAAGTGACTATGAAAATTATATTACATTTTATTCGGCAACACTGTGGCTGCGGTGGTCTACCCGTGACCACGGCAGCTGCAACGTTGCCGAAACGTTGGGAATTAAGGTAATTAAATTTTACCTAGTAAATAATCAAGTAGGTGTAGTCAAGAGTTGGTAACAGGAGTGATTAAACTAACCCAACTTTAGTAGGAGTGGGGAGAAAGTTACGGAGCACGGAGCACCTGCAGACGAGAATATCTTTCGGCTAAGCATCTCCAGTTGTGGCACCCAGGACAGCGTAGAATGTAATAAAATGCACCGATTTTTCACAGAAGAACTGAAAAGAATCATTACTCCCGTTACTTTTTTTTTCTGTACTGTTCATATCTGACTGTTTTGTCGCCGATATTAATATGTATATCTTTGGCAAATTTCAGCTTTCTAGTACTTGATTAATTGATTTCTTTATTGCACAATAACAACATTTGTACACAGGCGAGCTTAATAATAATAAGTATTTTCTTCCAGCTAACCTTTGGTGATGGGGATAAGGGATGTACTAATGATGGGGATGCATAACGAAGTACTAATGGGCTAGGCCGCGGATGGAAGGAAAGACGGACTGACAGACAGACAGACAGACGGACATGGCGAAACTATCAAGGTTCCTTGGCGACTACGGAACACTAAAAACAAACTCTAATGTTGATGCATCAGGAAAATTGTGATTCTTACACGGGGCTCTTCTGTAGAAACATTCCCACTTGGAGCCACAAGTTTGGTATTCAACTCGGAGGTGGAACTTCGCGGCACGTTCGTTCTTGCCTCAGGATATTTGCATCCACCTTCGCGCCATCAGAAGCCGTATTGTTACAGCCCTGATGGCTTTCCGCGACTAGTTACGCGTTGCTTTGCTGCGTTATGTGATAGTTTGTGGTGGCTTTCAATGTTGGAAAAGGTTTTCTCATGCAATCGCAATTGATTTATCGAAAGCTCAGCCACGGTTTCTCGTACTTTATGAATCTGGTAACTTTTGTGCACTTTGGCTAGATTGAATCGCCGACCAATGGTGACAGCTGCAGTTATGCGCGCTGCCCGCACATTTTTTCACTCGACTATATACCAAGCGCGTACACGTAAAAATAATCATGTTTGACAGCAATATTGACATCGACTTTTCCGCATTACAGTATCTTTGCGAGTTACTGATTCTCCTAAAGTGGCAGTTAACTCATCAAATGAAGCACTCGACATTCGGAAATAATTAAAAAACTTGTCGTTATTTTTTCGTAGAAGTGGATAAAGAGTAAAAAAATTACTATGTTCTGTATGTGTTATTATTTCACTAACCCACAATGACCGATGTCGTCTTCTATATTTGCGTCGATGGAGTAGAAGCAGCAATATTGTTTCCTCCTCGAAATTCATTTTGATATTGACTGTCTCTTGTACCATGACGATCGAACTGCGCACCACAACAAAGCTACCAGCATCGATGGGCTGCAGCCGCCGACGTGTCGACAGCTGCTGCCGACCAACGTCGACAGATGACGACGACGGCTCGGCAGCAAGCGCCGGCCAACGCTGGCAGCTGAAGTTGACTCAGTCGACAGCAAAGTGCTGCTCGTCTGTAAGCGGCCTAATGATCAAGGTTCCATCTCTGGTAGCATATTTTCACATAGTAACCGTAGAAAACCTACGTAATTGGTTACTAGGAAGTAATTTTGTGGATAAAACGTCTTCGCTTCGGGGATATGAGATAAGATTAATAAAATTTTATTGAGCAGTAGATAATTTACCAGAGAGTGTCGGGATGACATATTAGTAAACTTTTCGTTGCAACAACTCTCTGTAAACAATCCGACGACCATTTTATCCGAAACAATATACTGCGAAACATTCTTCCCGTTACCTACCGAAAAACATTTTGCAAATAAAGCCAAATTGAAATAATTCAGAGAGTTATACAAAGTGCTTTGAATAAATTTGGAACAGAGGGATTATAACAAAATCTCATTCCATTATCTCGGTGCTTAGAACGCGTTCAGCTGCAATAATAGCGTGACAGATCGCCAGGCGATGCGTAATAAACCGACGAGCGATAGTCGCCGCGTCGACTATTCGAAAACTAATAAATCGCCGTGACCTCCGAATTTATTTGATAAACGACCGAGATAGGGACCCTGGAGTTTGCGAGACTTTGTAGCGGTCAGTGCTACGAGTTGGCACCCGCCCGCCTCAAAGAAGCCGTAGATTCCTCGCGAATGTTCCGGAACCAATATGCAGAATGTCTTTTGTTTAGTGACCGAGCAGATACGCTGCGCGGAATTTTTATGTGTCTCCCAAATTGCCTTCTCGTATATGGCAGCGAGTATTGAGCTCGATAGAACTAGCAAATAGGGTATGAAATTGTGAATGATCGCTATAAAGTTCTTGTTTGGCACGAAATATATATTTGGATGTAGCATTCGTAACGAATAACACTAAAAACTCGATAGCTTTTGCAATACAGCACTAGCTCATACGATACCTACTACTCGTAAAACTCATAATAAGGTTCGTGCATTTAGAGTCAAACAGTCTACTAAGTACTAGGTATTTATTCAACAAACAAAACCTGCATAACGGAAAAATTACCCGATGCATGTTACATGCTAGTGAAGAGGTTATTAAGTTTTTAATGTTTTTTCAATAAAAAGAAATTGCTACACACACACGATTAAATAAACTAAACTAAAGAGGTGTATCAGAGATGTTATTTAATATAAAGGTAACTATTAGATTATTTTTTACGAAACCAAATGTGATGGATACAATAAAGTGTCGAGCCCTGAGATTTTACTATTACAACTCGCATGCATAGATGCCAAAAAATATGACCTCACGAAGATTAAGTCGGCGATGACATTTTCATGCGAACCTATATCGTTTCATTTGTATATTTTATGTCTCTTCAAAATGTCTCACGCAAAAGGGCCTTTCCGGCAACACCTTTACCACAAGTCCATATAATAAAGCCGCGGAGTTTCAGCGAAGATCTCAGTATTCTCGGTGTCTGGAATCCAGAAACGCAAACAGATAACGTTGTAGCAGTTTATGCAGCGCCGACTTGAATGTTAAGCAAAACGGGGACCTTAGAATAAATTTATCCGCTTCGAGATGCTATAAAAGGGAGCGAAACTTGTAAGTATCAATGTTGTTTGCGCTAGACACTTACCAACTTTATTCAAATGGCATCGCCATTTAAATCGGTACTTTAAAATGAAATAAAACTTAAGCGAGCGCTGTTAGACTTTTCTTTTTTTTAACGGACTTCAAAAAAGGAGGAGGTTATCAATTTGACGCGTATATATATATTTATTATTTTTTTGTCTATGTTCCTCCATAACTCCGTCAAATCGTAACCGATTTCGACAATTCTTTTTTTGTTCGAACAAGTATAACGTCCCATTGGTCCCATTTTAATTTGGTGAAGATCTGATGGAGACTTTCAGAGATGGAGAACGGAACTTTTCCATGGACAGCAATAAATAAGCCCTAATGGGGCCCATCTTTTAGTAATATCCGTATGTTTAATAAAATAGCGTAAAAGTAGTCCCAAGTTAATTTGGTGATTCTCTGGTGAAGACTTTCGAAGATGGAAATTTAGAACATCAAATTTTAAAGTAACGAATTAAGTAGGGTAAATTATGGTTATAAGCGACTTATTTATGTTTCTCCCACCCCCCCACTAAAAATTTAATAATATTTTTTTTTAAATAAAAAATAAAAACCGACTTCGAAAAACTACAGCACTAAAAAGTAAGAAATAATTTAAATAATTAGTAGTCGGTGTCCAGTTTCAAGACCAGCACATATATTTGCACCGGCTCCAAATTATACTTCTACAATAACTCCATGTATAAATACTTCTAATTATATAAATTATTTCTAACTTTTTAGTGCTGTAGTTTTTCGAAGTCGGTTTTAATTTTTTATTTAATTGTTGAAAAAATCACCAAATTACCCCTTTCAGCTGCCGTCGCCGAAAACTAAGTATTCTGTGGTAGTTTCTACCTTACTACGTAAAATAAATATTCTGACGATAGCAACACTTTGGCCAGATGTTAGCAATTGTTTTATGTTAGATTCTTAAATAGCAATCCTATTATTAAGATTTGTGATGGACACTTTATGCAAAAACGTCTCATATAAAAAAATTGTAGTTTTTTATTGGTGGTGCTAGTTAGCCCTTGTTACCTCCTTAATTCCTGTTTACTGGTCACTAAACTAGTTACTAGTCACTAGTTACTAGTCCCCTGGTGGGGTTACCGGAGTTAATAGGGGCACCACTAATAAAAAATCATATATTTTAAGAAGTCATATAATAGTAGGTATATTTAAAGGACAATAGAATCTGCAGCCTAGAATTTAGGGCTATAAACCTAGGACTAGATTTTTGCCAAAAGTGATAGGTTTTAACGGAAACGACTCTGCTTTGCCATACTCTTACGGTCTTATTTATAAAAATACGACTCCTTAAAACAATCCTTAGAGGCAGTTTCAATAGTCTGCGGTAAAGGGAAATACGTTATCACAGATTATTTAAACTGCCTATGAGGAGTGTTTTAGAGGAATCGTGTTTTCATAAATAAGACCGGTAGGTTTTAGGTTGTCCGTTTTTAAAATAGCTATAACTACTTATTAGTAAGATGTCTGTTTGACGGTTTATATAAAAAACGGTTTACAATAGGAGATACCTACCTAATATCTTTTCTTTATTATGTGAGTTATGTTTCCATTTCACGATGCGTCGTGTTTTCCTTCACAATAATAGCCCAGAAAACTATCAGAAGCCTGTTTCATGGATCTACAACTCATGGGCTAATATGACAATTCGAATTCATTGCAAATTCGATTAACCCACAGATTAAGAAGTAAAAAGACTCTGCTACGAAATATTCATCGAATTGTAATAAACAACGAATTGTAGTTTAATGAAAGTCGGCCCAGCCTAGACTGCAGTGCACAGCGCACAATATCAGAGACGGACATTATAGTACAGTTGATATCCTCTAACCCGCGTAGAGGAAATTTTTCATCCGGAGTAAATTTTTCATCCGGTGTTTATATTTCGGCGGGAAAATAAAAAGTCGTAAAAGTCTTGCATATTTTTTTAATTTAAGTTTAGCTATAAGATTTAGTTTTTCTTATTTTACATTGTAATTTTTGGCAATAAACCTTTTTAATCTTGTTTTTATTCTATGTTTATCTGCACGGACACTCCACTTTTTAGGATTCCGTAGTGGACAAGGAAACCTTATAGTTTCGCCATGTCCGTCCGTCTGTCTGTCTGTCCCCCCCCCCCCGCCCTCTCCTGGTTAAACGGTTCATTGTAGAAACATGAAAAATTTCAAGATAGCAGCACATATAATGAACTTAAAAGCAAAACTATCATGACTACGTATGCTTTACTAGATAACGACTAATAGGCAACCAACTTATAAAACTAAAGTTTCGTGGAAAATCCATTGAAAATTACTTCGTTGTTAGTTCTGTAAAACAGATCTAAATATAAACAGATCTCTTTCTACAGAACCCTACATTGCGCGTGGCTCGACACTTACTTGGCCGGTTTCATTAATTTTCGAAGTTCCAAAGTAACAAAGTAACAGAGTATCCATTGTGCCGCCAAACGGCATCGCAGTTTGATACTCTCAGTAGGTAATAATCTAATCTCATCAAAATAAACTGGCCAATTTCTTAACTCAAAAAATACTTGATGTAATATGTAGTAACTCTCCAGTTCTTTGCTTTCACGGAATCAGCAGTGTTTTGGTAGACTGAGGGAATGTGGCAAAAGTGGCTTGGAAGATAAAGGGATGTCTGCCGTAAAGGTAAAGGGCTAGAATCGGTCAGGGTTAGGGCCAAGTTCTTGGCCAACCTGCACTGAACATCATATTTATACTATTAACTTAATACCGGATAAACTTACGTGGATTTTGTCGGAAGAGTCCGCCCAGGTTTCGCCCTGATTCGAACGAAATTCTGAACGAAAGTTTTAGTTCGAAAACATCATATTTATCTAACACCTATTTAGAGGCAAAAAATTCCACCCATGCCGGGACTTTTATTTTAAGTTTTTAATTTTATGTGACAGTTCTTAAGAACTGCCGAGAAACTGTGTGATGTTGTGTTATTTATGCGTATAATTCGAGCATTCGACGCCGAGCTAACTTTAAGAAATTTCTGTCCGCATTTTAAACAATGTTTATTTTGAAATAAGTCTGCATTAATAATTATACATCTACACTTACCTGTTATTTAAGTTTTTGATTTTTGTGCAATAAAGCTTAACAAACAATGTTGTGATGGGACCTCAAAGTCAACTTTCATGCGGTGCACGGTTTCGAGATGTTTGCGAGATAGGCGTCAGCAGCGACCTTTTAGAACGTTACTTCCTCCGATGACAGTCACAATGGTCATCATCATCATCTGCCCAATGCTGAGTATATGCCTTTTTCCCACTACGCCATATTTCGCACTCTCTTCGCATCCACGGGCCATCTGACCGCACGATCACATCATCCGACCATCGGGCTGTCGGTCTACCCAGAATGTGACTGTCCATTCACGCTCTGTCTGCGGCCGCCGCAGGCGCACAGAATAAGGCCCCATGTTAACGCTCACCAACACCGACACGAGCACAGCAGCGCATTAATTAAGGCGTCAATCAACGGGCCATGTTCTGGGCCTGATAGACGCCACATCAATTCCTGAACGACTCGGCCGAAACTGACTGCGCCGCTCAAATAACCTTTTAAGTTCGCTCTTTGTAGGGGCTTTAAGTTTTGGGAGTACGGCCCTAATGGGTTTTGGATAGATAGACACAGCTTGGGACGTCGCGGCTAGCTTAGAAGTTTTTGTTGCGAGTATTGAAAGAGAAGGAGTAACTGTGGATATTGCTCGTAGTAATAACGTGGTAAGCCTGTTAGTTCAATACTTATTATAGATTCCACCACTCGTACCACATGGCATGGAAAAAGTTAAGTTAACATTGATATCCGACAATTGAATCCTAGTTCACATTTTCGGGCGGCACGCACACTAGAAAACCCAGTATCGTACGAGCCATTTAGATTTATTACATTGTACTGTTAAATTTACTTATTATTATTATTAATTCTTTATTGCACAAAGACAGTGTACAAAAGGTGGACTAAATTATTCATATTCATATTCTTATAACTATCATAATAATAATATCCACACAGTACAATCACTTGCTCGGTTTCGGTTGTGTGTGTGTGCGTGTGTGTTTGTGTGTGTGTGTTTGTGTGTGTGCGTGCGTTCGTGCGTGTGCGTACGTGCGTGCGTGCATACGTGCATGTGAGCGAGCGAGTGTGTGTATGTGTGTGTGTGTGCCTGTGTGTGTGTGTGTGTGTGTATGTGTGTGTGTGTGTGTGTGTGTGTGTGAGTGTATTTATTTACTCTTTTAAGCAAGCTTTAAACATCTCTTATTGATCGATGCTAGAATTAGAAGAAAATAGAAGCTAATGTGGTAATGAGAAAGACTTAAAGATTTCTTAACCTACATCTTAGGAGTATTTTTATAAATAACACTGTAAGTATCTTGTCTCTGTAAATTACTGGTGTGCAATAAAGAGTTAGGTATATCTATTTAGCTATCGGGCGAATTTCGGGACTATAACACGATTACACAAAAGCACAAGGAAACTATTTGCCCCTCCCTCGCACAACATGATCGGCAGCTTTGTGTGAGCGAGAATCAAATAGTTGTCAGTGATTATCATTATTTAGCCGTGCTATAACGGTTGTTGCCACTGCCGTAAGAGACGACGCTCAAAGGCAAGCATCCAGGCAAGACCTCCTGGAATATTAATCGTCCACCAATGATACTGTCCAAACATTGCAACTACGAGGCGGCCATTGGCCACGTAGCAAAGCAAGCAAAACTAAACTAAATAGCAATTTACTAACTTCGATCGTGCCAACTGACTTATGTTCTCGATATACACATGCACAATGTCATACTGCGAAACTAAATTCAACTCTATTCCCTTACTACAAGAGCAATCCAAAATTGATTGGCCAGCATTAGCGGCGGTTGAGATACTCCGTAGTCTAGTAGCTCCGGTTACTCGGAGGACAAAGATGACCAGAGTTACTCCAATATGAAAGGAACAAATTTTAATCAACCTACATACACAAGACCCGTTTGGTTTAATTGCAGGACAGCAGTATTGCTTAGTCATTAATTCCTGAATAGAATTTTCCTCATCAACACAAACAACTGTACTATGGTTTCGGAACCGACAATGAGATTGAAACAAAATACGTACTCGTATTTACTGGTTTATACATGATTGTAGCAGTATCTTAGTATTAACTGAGATGATATTACGTAGCTGGTAGGTGCTCCACTTTACTCAAAATGTTTTAGACTAGCTACAGACTAAGGCAAATTGCTGGTGGCGGATGAGGGTGGTCGAGTACTGAAAGAAGTTTCATGCCTTGGGGGACGCCTATGTCCAGTAGTGGAATGTAGGCTGTACTGGTTTAGAATCTTACCTAGTAAGTAAAAGTAAGACCATCAGTACTCACTTCCCGTACCTAGCTGAATGAACGCATACAGGAACCATACACATAAGTAGTAGATACAGAATTTTACACCACTACACTGTCCAGGTAAATTGACACAGCCATCGAACGAGTCCTTCCGCGTTGAGCCCATCCATCCCGCCAGGCCATTAGTTAATCCTGAAAACCCTCACACCCGCTAACAGCTTTTGGATTTTCTACTTAATTTCCCGGTTAAAAGACCTCTACACTGTTTACTTGTAGCAATTACTTTCAGCGGTGGAGAGTATGAAGATCTGATCTGATTTCGTGGCAGCGTTGCTGTATATATATGTATATATATGTATTACATCGCTTTTTCGGCTTCGCACGAGATATATCTGCATCTGTGGGTAAGATACCTCACCTTTTCAGATTATAATTGGATGGAGCAACTACATACCCGTGCTCATACTTATACTTATATTACAGGCATGTAGAAGAACACTGTATACATGCAAGCGATTACTTTACATTACGTATATAGAAAAATGTTAATATAGGAAGTGGGACGCACTACCTTCTCCTCACTTTGCACCTGTGTGCTCTGAAACTCCTCAGTTTACCTGGCAGGATCACCTGAAGCTCTCAGTTATCGGGGTCGCCTGCTGCTGGAAGTATGAAGTAGATGGCTGAGTGACGTTTTCTAAACAAAGCTCTGATTAACTGATGACGTTTTCTAAACCAGAGCGGTTAGAACGAGAGTTCATCATAAGGCTAGCCATCCGAAAATGGTGAAACAAAACTGGTAACAATGTCCGCAGGCAAGAACCATGGATAAACGACGTCAGTGTGACTGTATCGCGTATACGTAAGCGAGTACACAAGCTGGAAAAAAATAGTTACATAGTCATGTATCGTCACGTAGTACCGAAGCTTTATATTTATAGCTTAGCTTTTCTTTCACTTTGCATACTTTTGCTCTACTTTTGTAAAATAGTCATGAAAAATTTACTATTTGTGATTCTAACCATATGAAAAAAAAGCTCGTAATTGACCTATTTTAAATTGTCCATATTAGTTATATTTGTAGTGTGAGCTTCTTGAATAAAAAAAAAACTAAATAAGTAAAAATAACTACAGCACGTTCCCTGCCTACCGGCCGATAACTTTCGCAAGTAGATCCACGCTTGTTGGGCGCTAGAGTAAGATAACAGATTATGGGGTTGTTATGAATCACAAGGATGCGGGAAGCATTAAATCGGATTAGGTGGGTCGAATCTGTAGCTGGGCCGAAACACATTGCTTTTGTCACCACCCTTTTCGGGTGAAGCGCTAATTCTATTGCACTGGATTCCGTGTGGCGCCGGATTAAGAAAAGCGTCACTCCATTTCCTTCCGTGGATGTCGTAGTAGGCGACTAAGGAAATCGATTACCAGGAGACGGGCAGCAGCGTCTTCCTGAGATTCCAACCGCATACTGCGATCGCCAACCCGCCTACCAAGCGTGGCGATTATGGCAAAACCCTTCATGGTTAAAAACCATGAGGGAGGCCCATGTCCTGCAGTGGGCGTCAAATGGCTAATGATGATGAACACTGGATATGGACAAAGGTAAAAATGTCGGTAAATTACAACAATTGTTGGCAATCAACGGAATCCGATTTCTTTTTTTTTTTTTGTAGCCTATATACGTCCCACTATACAGCACAGGCCTACTGGACGCGCCAGCGGTGGGCAGTGAAATAAAAATTAGATGCGTCCTTGTGGGGGGCGGAGAAAGTATTATAAAGTCCAGACTTCTAGAAGTTGAATATAAATGGAAAAAAAAAGAAGTAGAATATTTAGGTATAGCTATTTTCATAGCTTATCAGTACGTAGGCACTCTACTATCAACAACTATCCTGTTATGAGTACCTACCTCGAGTATGATGATGTGACGTAACTGAATAGAGTGCTCGCGTGTAAAGTATTATGTGCTGTCGACATACAGTCGACAGGAGGTCAAGTTGCCTTTAATCTTTCTGATTATAGTGCAGTGCACATAACTGAAGGTTGAAATGCTGTCGACTGTATATGAAGATAATGAGAGCGCATAAAAGAAACTATAAGATATAAAAAACTATTTGTACCTAATATCTTTCACCTGGTTGTACAACAAAGTGTTCTCTAACTATCTAAAAGATAGAGCGAGGGGGAACTTACGACTGCCTCGTTGGTCTAGCGGTATCACGTCTGCTTAGCATGCCGGAGATCGTGGGTTCGATTCCCACTGGGGGCCGCCATACATTTTTACAAATGGTCTCAGTATGGGTGTATTTCCATGTTTGTAATGTCCTTACCAAGTTACTATACAGTGGGCCCTAGTTTGGGAGCAGGACATTTGTGATCTTATTGTGTGGAAGTTATTTATCCTGCATAGCTTTATTTTCATTTTGCTTATTATGTCACACTTCTAAAATCTCTCATGATTAAAAATATTTTTCATTAGTTCGAATAGTTTTAACACGCCATTGGTGACCTATATGTCTGTGATACCGGGTAGTTAAAAGAAAAGAAATATTTTTGTCACCGTTCATCGAATTACACTGTGGTTTCGAGTAGCTGCCTAATTCCACGCCACCTACTGCCAGTCTACCCCGCAACAGCATCGCGTGCGTTTTTAGAAGTATTACCATTTATGTTATTTTATTTTATGTTTCCAATGTCATAAGACTGACTAAGTCTGATTTTATTGTTAAATAACTAAGATTGTAGCTATTTTTTGAGTTTAAAAAAACATTGTTAAAATACCTTAGAATCTTAGTGCATCCGAAGATATTGTCTAATGCTAATAAAATATATTTTGTTTATGAAATACTTATGTTTTATTGACAATTAAAGATCAACCTTTCCAATGAAAAGTAGCATAAACCGTAAATTACAGAAAAAATCGTAGTCAAGAACCCCGGTGCGTAAGACCGGGGTCACCAACAATGTAAGTCAAATTCACGTCACCAATGGCGGGTTAAATGGATGGATTTTCTTCGACGATTTCTTGTCCTGACCTTTTCTATAGATTTCATATTATTGGCACTAGTGAAGCATCATTGTAAACATTGCTTGTGTTGACGGGTAGAACCCCTCTTTTTTACAGGTATTTTGGTATTTTTTATGTAGCCTATATATCTACGTCCCACTGCAGGGCACAGGCCTTTTCTCAGAGTAAGAGATCTACTCAATATAAATTTACACCTTGGAATAATATAAAATTTTCTATAGGTATTCCTAGATTAACCTACGCATAACTTTATACTAGGTTTATAAGTAAGGGGGTCAATGTTTAAATATCACGCGTGCCCACCGCGGCTTGGCAATTTCAAGCGCTGAGGTATGTGAACTCAGGTTTCCTCACGACGTTTTCCTTCACAGTCAGCGAGTAGTATTACTACTCAGTACGTACATTTGAGAAGTTGCTACAACTTAGCATTAAGTCCACCTTTTGTACACTGTCTTTGTGCTATAAAGAGTTATTAATAATAACTTAGGAAACAAAGTCATTGGTGCATGTCGGGAATCGACTTTGAATGCGACCCACGACGTCCCGTTCGACCGATGCGCTACCATCGCTTGATAGATATGGGGATTTTACTTCACTCTGTATAAAGCGCAACGCTCGAAGACAACATAATGGCGCTAAAAGTGTCACATGCAGTGTTGAACCACGACAACCCTGACAAGATAGCTTCACGGAAGTTCTTATCCGCACCCTTGGAATATTAATCTGTGTAGAAATACATACGTACGTCTGAGCTTTTGACTAGGTCAAAGTGAGATAAAGGAAATCTAACACACGTAGCAAAATCCACAAATTGTAGAGATGTCGAATTAAAACAGGCTTTGTAAAAGAATACTCCAACTTGTTCATGCCTAGAAATGTATTTATTTTAGGACTAACGTTCACAAAACCTAAAGCTGACGACGCAGCTCTACGGGATTCGCCGCACGCTTTTAAAGTAGGTTAACTAACTTTTACTCAGTATAACATAATAATAATACAGCTCACATACGGCCCACTGCAGGACACATGCTTTCTCAGAGACAATGGGCTTAATCACCACGCCTGCCCACCGCGATTTCAAGCGCTGAGGGATGTAAACACCCCAGGCACCTAGTTTCCCTTAGTGTTGTACTTCAGTATCAAATTACATAAAAAGTCTATCATATTAAATAAAACTTAAAAAACCGGCCAAGTGCGAGTCGGACTCGCTCACCAAGGGTTCTATGCAAATTTGTAGGTAGGTACTTACATATTATAAGCTTGGAGGCTCGGCCTAGGGCCTCGCTAGTTACTTACGTTTAGGACTTATGCGTGGAAATATGTATGGTCTTGGCCTTCAGCCTTGCCCTGAATGGAGCTCGGCCATCGGGCTCGTCGCGGCGAGGTTCCTCGTGCCCGCTTCGCGCAGTTCGGCGCCTCGCAAGTTTGTCCCATCTGGCTTTTACGTTGTTACTTGTACTGTGCTTGTGCGTCGGAACATGTATTGTCGCGGCTTTCAGCCTCGGCGAGTCTCGCAGTTTTTTCCGAGCTTTTCCTGAACTTCAAAGACTTATTTCTTATGATTTAATTACCAATGTATAGTTTTCATATTTTTACCTGTATTTGTAGTATAAGACGATAACTTTTGACAAATTTCATAGTTCTAGTTCAACGAAAAGTAACCTATAAATTTTGATTTCCTTGAGTGTCGAGATATACGATATATGTCTTTTTGCGGCATAAACGGCCGTATCCGTAGGCCTATATTTTTTTTACGTTAACTTAGAAGCTTGATTTTTTTATAGCTTTGAGGGATTGTAGACCTAACCATATGGTTTTAATTTCAACTCGATAACTCCACGCGTACTCGAGATAAAGAGTAATGACAGACAGACGGACGGACGGTCAACAAAGTGATCCTATACGGGTTCCGTTTTTCCTTTTGAGGCACGGAACCCTAAAAACAACGCTCCGCCAAATTTTCTGTAATTCTACGTAATTTCATCCATAGATATCCACAAACGAGAAAGCTAAGCTTAGTTCTTTAGCCTAGCTACACTCTAAATGAAATAGAATTTTTATCCCCATGTGATACCAATAAAGAGGCAAATAAGCAAATCATGCTTAACTAAGCTAAGCATTGCTTTGGGCGGTTACTGCTGTGGGAAACTCCTACGGGCGTGCCGCCGCGGGGCTTGTTGTTTTTTCGTCGTCAGTATCGCTCGGCATCAAGGCACGGACACAGCTGAAAATCCAAGTAGTCTCCGGAATTAAATTAAGAAATATTTTTTTCACATCACTAGCTCGTAAAAGCTCTGTTTATCATTCGAAATCTGCGTGGAAAATCGCACTTTATCCGCTAGCGTGGAAAGTGTTTTTAAAATTCGAATATTTTTATTCAATAAAGGTTTCGTACAATAAATTACATATATATAGAACCTCATTGGTTTCGTAATAGTTTATATTCTCTGCAGCTAGTCCAATGATGATTGAAATGCAAATACTTATTTCATGTCATGCGCCAGCCTCATTTAAAGAATCGCACTGGCCGGCAAGAAAATTTGATTTAAAAAAAACTTTAAAATTTTCTTCTCTTTATTGAATTCACTTTACTTCCATTATTTTGGTTTGTTTTTTGATAAAATCGAAAGAAATCATAAAATATGAGCGAAGCTAGCAGCGACGAAAATATAAATTAACAGTAATTTAATATTTATTAAAACTGTTTTTCTTGCACCTAACATTTTCCTCGCTTTGCTCGTGAGGTGAAAAGTTGTGTGTTGCGCTCGGCAGCAAAGTTATTTAGCGTCTCGTACCTTTGAAACCCTCGCTATGCTCAGGATTCAATACAAGGTACTCGCGCCAAAAATTAACTTTGCAGCCTTGCATAACAAATAATTATTATTAAAATATTGATACTCGATCCAAAAGCTACGCACACTGGACATGGACACCAAAACGAACTAATTTGTCCATAATATTTCACTGGGAAATAAATGAAAATTGTTGGCGCACCATGAACGCGTAACTCCCTGATCCTTTCTTTAAAGCTACTAACTGCAAAAATTTGCGAAAAAGGAGATTAATAACTAACAACATGGCAAAGGTCTACAGAAATATAAAATGGACTTTAAAAACTTATTTTACTTAAATTCTTCGCTATGCGGCAAAATTAATTCGCACACTTTGAGAAAGGACCAAAAACAAAAAAAAAATCAAAATCCTTTTAAAACTCTAGCTTGTAGAGACAATCCAACTCAATTACAGCGCAGAGATTTTAATAAATTAAAAAACCCAACCCATGTTGGTCCCAAAACAGTTCAACATAGACTTGGGTCTTCATCTTTTGCCTTTGTAAATCATATCATAAGCTAGATTAATTTAATAAAGTATTTGATACAAACCTACCTACACTACAGTATATTTCACCCCATTCTATCTGCGTCTAAACATCAACGTCAGCAAAAGCTTAAATTGATTTTCATTATGTAGTGAGGTGACATTAATTTATGGTAGACATTATAGCTTCCTGATTTTAGTGATTTTTTATGGTTGCTAGCTTACGTGTAAACAAAAGCTAAGTGAAATAAAATGTAAAATGTCCACTTATATGCTATACAACAAAGTAGTTGGCTGCGTTTTGAACTCAAGACAACAAGCAGGCAACGGGTCTTTTAGTTCAGCTATCACTAGCTCTTTGAGATCTTTCCGTATCTGGTGTATCAGCTCTTACTAATTAATAATTATAATCTTCCATGATTCATATTTTGTTAATAACACACGTATGTCACGAGGTCATTTTTCCAAAACTGTCCAGTCACCAGAATAAATTGTCACCGAATATTCAAAGTGTCGATGGGATGAAATACGACCCTGATATTATTTATAAATAGGCTAAGGTTTTAAAGGCAAAAGTGGTGTAAAACATAGATTTTGTTTTCATAAATCGCTTTAGAGTTAAGTTATTAACTACATATTAACACATATAGGAAGTTAAATAACTTAAACCAACTAACAAACAAACAAAATCTTATCTATGTAAATATTTTTTGTATTTTATAATAATATTTTGGCCTTCGAGAACGGCGGAATTAAGTAACTTTTGGAGAACCCTAAGAAACGGATTTCCTCCAGTTTTTAATAGCTCAGATGTAATTCCGTCATCACCCGGTGCCTTACTGTTCTTAAGCTGTTTGAGAGCCATTCCAATCTCGTACATGCTGATATCCGGAATGTCCTCTGTGTAGTGCCGGGTTAGTCTAGCTGGAGGATCTTAGGGTAGACCTGTATCAGGTTTGTGTGAGGACGTATACAACTGTCCATAAAATCTTTCAACCTCCCTCAAAATTTCTGGACCTGACAAGACAATGCTACAATCTTCGGTCTTCAAGTTCGAAAGT
Source organism: Yponomeuta evonymella (assembly GCA_963969515.1). Lineage (NCBI taxonomy): Eukaryota > Metazoa > Arthropoda > Insecta > Lepidoptera > Yponomeutidae > Yponomeuta > Yponomeuta evonymella. The sequence continues at coordinate 8,755,570 of OZ018354.1, forward strand.
CGGCTGTGGCCAAAAGACAGATCTCTGGAAAAAAACTTTAGAGCCCTTATTCTTTTTAATAGCCTCTTCAATACGGTCCGTATTGATCGGACCGTCCGATCGCCCGAACCGATCAACTGTGTCAACCGATCGATTGCACTAGTCGAAGCGTAGACTTAATCGGTTTTGCACGCTTGAGGTTGATATTCAGCTGACCTCATACGGTGATCGCTGCCTGTTTTAACTGCGTTGATCACAGAAACATCGTTGAATATCTGCCTTCTCGTTGGCAAGATGAAGTCTATTTCGTTTTTTGTGGTGCCGTCTGGACTCATCCAGGTCCACTTCCTCCATTCTGACTTCCTGAAGGAAGAGTTCATCATAAAGCGGCCTTTTCTCTCCGAGAAGGCAGCCAGTAGTTGGCCTCTATCGTTCCTTTGTCCGACTCCAAATTCTTCTACGCCCAGTTCATCGCCGCTTCGATTGCCTAGCTTGGCGTGGAAATTCTCCATTGCGAGGACATCACAAACATGAAAATACACTCTGACTGAGGGCATTTGTACAAATCCTCAATATCATTATCAATATTTGGGAGACATCGAGGTACAAAGCTGCAGTTTATTTTGGACACTACGTCCTAACCTTTAATTCTGTGGACCTCACATGTTCTTTTCACGATTTTTTTTTTGTTGTTTTTCATGTATTTTGTTTGTTTACTTGTGTTTCTGTGCCAATTAATATAAATGTCTTCTGTCGTTCTTCTTTCTTTTCGTGTTTCCCTGGAGAAAGGTATGGTTTCATAAGTATAAACAAGTAATATTCGCCATTTATATTTTTATTTATTTATAACATAACGTAACAAGGGTGTCGACGAGACAGATGCTGGCGGCATGTTAAATAAACATATATTTAGTGCATGGGAGGATAGCAAGGATGCTATAGGCGTATTCTGTGACTTATCGAAAGCATTTGATTGCGTAGACAAATACACTTCGAAATAAATGGGAACAGCATAAAAATTATGAGATTGTAGGTAATTAGAAAGGAGAATTCAAAAAGCTGACATAAATAGAACTAAATCATCAGAGGCCGAGGTTAAGATAGGAGCGCTACAGGGCCGGGCCGTTCTAGGGCCGTTCCCTTTCCTCGTATAAATAAATGATTTGCCGTTCATGGTTCAAAACATGTCAACGATTATAAGTAGTAGACGTATTTGTAGAAGTAGCATTGTTAATGTTTAAATTTTACTTTACCAAGTATCAAAATAGTTGACAGCAACGTTATATTGGGGAATGGCAAACTAGACCTTGTAGTAGAAACTGAATTTCTAGGTATCACAATTGAGGAAAAGCTTCAATGGGATCCTCATATAGAGAAATTGGCTAATAGGCTTAGTTTTGCAGCATATGCAGTCAAAAGAATCCGGGAATGAACTGACGTCGCACTAACTGCTAGGCTTGTTTATTTTAGTTACTTCCACTGTATTATGTCCTACGGCATACTATTGTGGGGTTGGGTAGCAGACATTGAGACCATCTTCGTCTTACAGAAGAGAGCGATCAGATTCATTTATAAGCTAGGCGGTAGGGATTCGTTAAGAGATTTCTTTAAAGAAACTAACATCCTGACAGTTGCTATTCAGTATATCTATGACAATATTATTACGTCAGGAAAAATATCAGTGATTTTAAAACTGGAGATAGCCAACACAATGCAAATACTACAAATAAACATAAACGTTCCTAAGAGTTAGGCTGGCAATCCTAATTATCCTTTATGGGGCATTGTATGCGTTTCTACAATAAGATCCCTGAAGCTTGTCAGAAACGCAGTTCAAAAAATATCTCAAGCGCACTTTGTGCGAAAAGGGCTACTATAGCATTAAGGTTTATTTAGATAACAAAGATGTCTGGAATGAAAGCCAGTTCAATGCATAAAAGATCAAAATACGTAAACTCTGTTAATTAAGGAACATATTTCAAAAGGCCAAATTTGAAATTTTTTTGTCCGTTTTTTCTCCAAATGATCTAGATTTTGAAACAAACACCTAGTTTTGCTTGTAAAGTTCAATAAGTCACTGTTTCTGTGTTACTATGAATATATATTTTTTTAATTTTGAATTTTAGAGCGAAACGTTGGAGTAGCACTGGCATGACAGCTGCAGCGCTTCGGCAGACAGACCTTTAGGCGGGCAGCGGTAGACTGGACAGCGTGGCGGCTGGCAGCAAGGAATGGCGCCGGTCGCACAGGGCTCCTTGAGCGCGCTCGGTGGAAGAAGCGGTTCCTCGCATGGCGGACACGGCGGGATCCAAGGCAGCGCGGGCGGCGGCGGGCAGGGCGTGGGGCAGGGCCGCCCGGACAGCTGGAGCACGGGAGCAGGTGCCTGTCTTGTTGGTGAAGGGCGGGCAGGCGCCGCAAGGCAGGCCGGTGTGGAGGCACGGATCGGTGTAGAAGGTTAGACTCACATTTTTAATGATTTTACTTTCACAGTTTTGATAAAATTTTGTGTAAAGGTGAACGCAGACCTGGCCGCACTGCAGTCACCGCAGTCATTCCGTTCGCACGTATCGCACTGGATCAACTAGCGCCGGCCGCATCCGACGCGGGCGGGCCGGCGCGGATGACGTCGTCAGCTGCGGCTTGGAGAGTTCGGCCGTTTCAGGTACTGCGGTGAACGTGGCGCGGGTGGGTGTGCGAGGTTGCACAGAACTTCATATTAAGAATTCAAATGCGGCGACTGCGGCGCGTGCAGTGCAGCCAGGTCTACGTTCACCTTAAAACTCGTAATATGAAATGTGGGCTGTCGGTTGTAAAACTCTTCACTTCTATTATCCTTACTTAGGTATGACTTGACTGAATGACTAGGTACTTGAACAATAACGTGAACAAAGTAGCGAATGTGTGTAAAGCTTTCTCTCTAGACTCCTAAATACGACCGCACTTCAACCGTACTCTACACAAATTTATTTACTTACTTAGTAATATTTGCTTAGGATTTGGAATGGCGAAACATTATTGTATGTTTCGACGTCCCAAGTCCTTAAAGGTGAGCTTTAGGGATACCTACGTACCTACGTATTTCAAAAGCTCACCGTGGATATCGCTTTAGTTAAAATCTGTACAATTATTTAACATCTGGGTACTCGTACGGACTGCAAACCTAATCTAAATACGCATCGCAAAATCGCAAAGCCTGAAACCGGTTCTTAGTTTTAACAGCAACATTTTTTTATTTTATTTTTAGTAGGTATTTTTGTAGGTATTTCGCGGACCGGACGACGCAGCATGGAAAGGCTCCCCACCAGATGGTCTGACGACCTGGTTACGGCGGCGGGGAGTCGCTGGATACGGGCGGCACAAGACCGGGAAGCTTGGAAAACCATGAGGGATGCCTATGTGCTGCAGTGAGCGTCAAATGGCTGATGATGATGATTATGATGATGAAGTATTTTTGTGACGTCACAGCAAGCGTTTTTGTTACACGTGACCATAATAACTATTTTTGGACAAGATATATTATGAAAAGTATTAGTCGCAGAGAAAAATGTTTACCACGATTATTATCTTTTAACATGAACACAGAAAAAGTGACTAATTCCTTGATATCTCAGGAATGAAAAATACTCGCTTAAAAACCAAAATTACTTATTCTTAAAAAATATCGTTCATTATTATACTGCTTGTTGCGTGTTGCAGGTTATTCTACACTTCAATACCAATATTACTGAAATATCGAAAGAAATATTAGCTGTTTCATACATTCGCTAGAGCATTATCAAAATGTAGTATGGAACAGCGTATTTTCTCTTATCTTTTTCGTATAGTACTTGCTCACATAAAAAGTTGTTGTATTGATGAGTTGGAAAACATTCTTAAGCTTCACCGGACCAGACTGGACTAGCAGCAGCACATTAGTATATTATGCAATTAGTGAATAAAGGACGGATTTAAAGCGAGGGCCATAGATGCATCACGGGTATGTGAAGGATTCTAACCACTAAATCACGACCGTAGGGAGTGATTCATGATGATCGAATCACGAGCATAGGGAGTGATTCAAGTGGTAGAATCCTGAGCGACGCGAGTGATTAATGGCCCTAAATGTAAATCCGTACTTTGTTCAAGATTGCATACTTTATTTTATACCAGACTGCGAGAAAAAGATTTTTTTTTCTGTAATGGCAGTAAAGAACACGAAACAGTTTTTTTTCTAATGCTTAACTCCTTGTCGCAAAAATCGACCAATCAAATCTCGAGGAGTTATCTGCACAAAGAGTTTGTATGTCGAGTATTCTTTGCGTAAGGAGTTTGCATCGAGTATTTTTTGCGCAAGGAGGTTGTACAAGCATTGAGATTGAGGTTGAATATATTGGTGTGTTCTAAATTCAAACACCAAAATAGTGATTAAAAGGCCTTTTTATTCACTGTTTTCAGTGAATAAAATAAGCTTTTCAGAGTGGGAATAGTTTAAGAATGATATGTAGGTTAAAAATGATATGACAACTGGTATTTATTATGCGAAGCGTCACTCCATTTCCTTCCGTGGATGTCGTAGAAGGCGACTAAGGAAATACATTACCAGGAGACGGGTAGTAGCGTCTTCCTGAGATTCCAACCGCATACTGCGATCGCCAACCCGCCTGCCAAGCGTGGCGATTATGGCAAAACCCTTCATGGTAATGAAAACCACGGAGGAGGCCTGTGTCCTGCAGTGGGCGTCAAATGGCTGATGATGATGATGATGCATTTTATTTTATTAACCTAGGATCTTTCCTTGCTGAGAATCGACGATTTCTTTGATGACTTATTCATTGATCGAGTAATCCTAACGGTATTAGGTACAGAATTTCTAAAGCCCGTGCCGCGTATACCCTTCTATTTGCCCATTCAGTGCTTCAGTGAAATTTTTCGCAAAAAAATACAATATGAAAACAAAAAAAAACCGACTCCAAAAATAAAATAAAATAAGCTTTTCTATTTAATTTTACGTCTAACTTTTTTGTACCAACTTGTAACTTACCTAAGACCGACCAGCTGTGGTGAATAAATAATTTCAGTAAGTATTCTTATGACACTTTTTACGGACTTTTTCTCAACACTATAATGGCTCATGTACACCATATTTTTCTATCGTGGCCTCGTGTATTCAATACCTGTCATTAGGCACCTTATTTGTGCACTAAAATTGGTGCCATATGTCCTCTGCGTAGTCCTTGGTCAATTACATGCATGAATGTATATGCGCGATAAACAAAACCTCTTTTGCTTTCGCAGCCGAGTAAGTTGGGAAAAAAAGCAATGGATGACCTCCTCAGATGGCCGAAGGAAGATTATTGAATTTTAGCAACATAATCCGGCAGACGCCATCTGCGTCCGTGGAATGATCGTCCGTTTCACTGTTTACTCAACGCCTAAGCTCTCAAATATCTCTGGTTGGCCTGTATTTTTAGGGCTTCTTACGAAATCATGTTTTTGCCCCAGCCAGTTTGGAGGCGACGAGTCGTTGAGAACGTGATGACCGTAATTGGGTGTAACTCTTGTGGTATTAATCTATTAGGAAGCGTAAAAATTTAGATATGTGGACGAAGTCTCCGTTGGTGAATGCTATTTAGAACTATTTAGTTCATTCTCCAACTCTCAGTGTCTCAAAAATTGGTTATATAGAAATTCTTTGCATTTCTTCGATGGAACATATTATTATTTGAAACCTTATTGCACTATTTCAAAAGTGAATGCACGTGCAAATCCAAGCAACTGGGTGTACTATAAGAGCATCAATACAAGTACAAGCCGCTGAATAATAATAACGCTAAGCTGCAATATATCAATATTAAAGCTGAACGCACACTTGACTCACAGCTATCTCCGCCACAAGAATTGGCTGCGCCGAAAGAACTTCGTGCATTTTTAACCGACTTCAAAAAAGGAGGAGGTTATCAATTCGACGCGTTTTTTTTTTTCAACTCAACACTATCCACGGCACAAGAAGCTGCGCCGAAAGAACTGCGTGCATTTTGTCTCACAACTATCCACGCCATAAGAATCGGCTGTGCCGAAAGAACTACGTGCATTTTGTCTCACAACTATCCACGCCACAAGAATGGTCGCGCCAAAAGAACTTCGTGCATTTTATCACACAACTATCCACGCCACTAGAATGGGCCGTGCCGAAAGAATTTCTTGCATTTCCATTGCCCATCCCCATGTGTAACGCAACCTACAGAAAGAGCATTGGGCGCACCAATGACGTCTGGCAATTGACCTTAGGATTTTTTCGCGGTGGCGTCCTGTTTTAGTGAGGCAGTTTTATACGATTTCACACAAATAAATCTACAATTCGTTTCATTCGTTGCACTCAGCGTGACTAGTTGAATAGGGAGCCTCTAAACCAGTAATTTAAGGGAGTAGTGTTTAAAAGGGAGCAAGGAATCCCTCACTCCCAATGGCGCAGATTCAGTAGCCAGTGTATTCCATATCAATTCATTCCATTTGAATCTGATGGCTCGCAGAGGCTGCAAGCGTTATCAAGCATAACCGCTGGAAGCTGAATAACTGAAATGGTTAATCGTCTGTGCATAGTGAGGGACTTGGAATGAATAGAATTGGCGACCAAATAGACCCAGCCCTATAATTTTTGGTTTCGTACAATTGACCGTTTTAGGCGCCTAAATCACCCAGTACATGTTTGAAATTGGAATACGACGCGAGCTCCAAAATGCAATGTTCGATTGAATGTAATTTGCATTTCTACGTGTTTCCTGTGCTTTTTCAGGGTTCCGTCCCAAAGGGTAAGGGAGCCTATTACTAAGACTCCGCTGTCCGTCCGTCCGTCCGTCCGTCCGTCCGTCTGTCTGTTACCAGGCTGTATCTCATGAACCGTGATAGTTAGACAGTTGAAATTTTCACAGATGATGTATTTCGGTTGCCGCTATAACGACCAATACTAAAAACAAAATGAAACGAATATTTAAGGGGGGCTCCCATACAATAAACGTGATTTTTTGCCGTTTTTTGCTCGATATTAATAACGGCTACAGGTAGAAGCTTGCAATATTCAAATGTTACGGTACATAAGGTACGGAACACTTCGCGCACACCATACATTATAAATCATCATCATCAGCAATTCGACGCCCACTGCAAGACATAGGCCTCCATCATGGTTTTTAACCATGAAGGGTTTTGCCATAATCGCCATAATTATAAATATTATATCATATTTTAGTACAACGAATTTTAAGCACAATGCATAAATAACTTATAAATACATTTACACTACATATTATGCACATACCTTTGTACTTAATATTGTAAAATTTTTCCACCTAACCCAATCTTTTCGATTCGTTGTACTGTAGGAGGAAATAAATTATAAAATAAATACCGCAGCCAGTACAATAGAACTGTCAAATAAAATTAAAACAAAAAGAAAGTAGGGTCCTCCGAGAGAAAAGCTTTTCCTCCATTGATCCGACAAATGGCCGCAAAATTATGATCGATTTTGTCGCCTTATTGCCTACTTTGCCGCTGATTCGTGGTAAAAATTAAAGTGGAAAGCAATCTTCCATTTTAATTGAAGAGCCGAAATTGGCTTCCCGTTTTGGGGATAAGAAAAAGAAATTAATTGAATTAAGAAATTATTTCATAGGTACAGGCTGCGCAAGGATGACACGCAAAATCGTAAAGCGTTCCACATTTTTGACAAAAAAATAAAAAAGTTCCGTGAAAAAAATAAAAAGTTCCGTGTGGCGCCCGATTAAAAATAACGTCATTCCATTTCCTTTCGTGGATGTCGTAGAAGGCGACTAAGGTAATCAATTACCAGGAGACGGGCAGCAGCGTCTTCCTAAGATTCCAACCGCATACTGCGATCGCCAACCCGCCTGCCAAGCGTGGCGATTATGGCAAAACCCCTCATGGTTATGAAAACTGCGAAGGAGGCCTATGTCCTGCAGTGGGCGTCAAATGGCTGATGATGATAATGACAGGCTAAGACATACCGTACATACCTTAGCGCTTTAAATTGTCTTACAGTACGGGCACGTACAGTGATTAAGCCCATACAATCTCTCTCTCTCTCTCTCTCTCTCTCTGGGGGAAGGCCTGTGCCCTGGAGTGGGACTTACATAGGCTGCGTTATAAAGCATTAGTTTGGTCGGTAGGTAGTTACGTAAGCAGCCTATATAAGTCCCGCTTCAGGGCACAGGCCTTCTCTCAGATAATCAGTGTCGGCAAAATCACTACGCGTGTCCACCGCAGATTGCCATGTGAAACGCTAATTTATGTGAACACCTGAGACACTGGGTTTTTCTCAAGATATCTTCTTTCATGGTTAGCCAGCGGTATTGCTACTACAAGGTCATAACCAAATTAGTAAAGAGAGAACGGTAGACGTATCTAGGCAATGACAAACTAGGAACTAACAATATACATCCCACTTTTAGCGTGTGGTATTGCTACTGTAACTTCACATTTGTACGTAACTTTGAAAACAATGTCATTGGTACCTACCGGGATTCGAACCTACAACCTCCCGAATGAGAATCTGGCGTGCTACCGCTCTGCTACCAGCGCACAGGCTTATTTATAGACGGATAAATTCTAGAAAGCGGCCTTTGTTGGCGTGTTCCACGAAAAAAAATCAAATCAATACGTGTGGAACTAAAACTTTCCTAAGCTGTAACACATTATTAGCTTGATTCCGGATTCCCTTACTTGATTTTTTGTCGGAAGAGTCCGACCCGGATTCGCTCTGATTCGTAGAGCTTAATCATAGTGAGTAGAGACGAAGCTTGCGTTGGCAGTTGGACGTGGTCGGACTCTTCCGACAAAAAATCAAGTAAGTGAATGCGGAGTTAGGCTAATATACATATATTATCCTAACTCCGCATTCACTTACTTCACACATGTGGAGCCAACTCAACCGCAGGTTTCGTCACGATGTATTTTATCCGAAGTGGCAAACGATCTGAGTGCCAAGTTCACCACACTACGTCACTAACTTGGGATAAGGAGCTTCATCCGAAGGTTAGTGATGAATCGGGCTTAGTTTGGATTATGAGAAGACCACAGAGAGGTTATGAGAACAGATCAAGCTACTATGCCCGTCTACGGGCCTTGGTATCACACTGCAGAAACACTAAGTATCAATTGCCGATATTGATCATTAGTGAAAATTGTTCTAAATAATGTACACTTCATTCATTGTATGTTCCAGCCTGCAAAATAAAACCTCCACTATTTACAGCGACGTCACAGAATCCCTACAGATTCACAAACTTATTAGAGTTATTAATATATTTGTTTCAATATCTCGACACAAACTCGAATCTCTTTAGAACCATTAGTAGTCAGCCAGACCGGTGCGTGCGTGCCACGTGTCTGCAGGTCATTGTTCGGCACTAATAGTTTGCGAATTTTTTTAGACATGATTAATGAACTATTTTTTAAAAATTTTTTCTATTCTTAAAAGTAATAGTCAAAATAGATTCCATTTTGAATTACTAATTACAAACCACACAGCTTTTCCTCTTTATAATATTTATATAGACAAGACATATTAGATGTAGATTGGCTCCACTAGAAGAGTCACAATTCCAGACCACGACGGCAAAAGAAGCCCTGCACATCGCCGTACAAAACAAAATCGCAGCGACACAGCCCGGGATGGTTACTTATTTGAAATATCTTCATTCAGACGGAATCATATTGGAAATATCTTCATTCAGACGGAATCATATTGAAAGTATGAATGAAATTCCCGTACGAATGAGACAAAGACACAAGCGAAATAATATTTTGATCTTTTTATCAAGCGTGTAATAGAAATACACATTTGTATTGAAATCTGGAAAGACGATAACGGCGTACGTAGATGAATACAAAATGCATACATACGTAAACTCACGCCTGCATTCCAGAAGGGTGGGCAGAGAGACCAGGGACTGCCACTTGCCACGATCCTGACGGCACACACACCTACTTTTTATCTTGCCCTTTGCTAATATATCCCCTATTTGGTCGAAGTATGTCCACCTGGGATGTCCTTTACCGGCGCTTCCACCCACATTCACTCGATATATTTGTTTCGTCAATCTTTCTTCCTTCCTCTCTACGTATCGAAACCTTTCTCAATTCTAGTCCACAACGTTCTCTAGTGAAACTTTTGCGTGTCCTGTCATTCAAAGTAACACCAGACTTACTTCTCAAGTACCTCATTTCTACTGCATTAATCCTACCTTCTTGCTTCTTTTGCCATACCCAAGTCTCGCTACCAAATACAAAATACAAAAAACTTCGACCAAAATAAACGCAGTTATTTTCACCGAAACACTGTCATTCCGCCATTACACAGGGTGATGCAGAAAGGACCGGTGATACTTAAGTTATTCTAAGTACAACTCTTACACATCAATACGACACTAATAAAATTCCTTATGAGATGTAAGCATTCCTACATTACCTAAGTAGGCAAGTTCCTACATGTTATCTATATATATAATGTGCATGGTTATAACAAAGGCCGATGTATTTGTGTCGATGATTTGAGGCCAAAAATTCGCTCGTTTTTAAGATTCCGTAGTCCGACAAGGAACCCTTATAGTTTTTCCATGTCCGTCTGTCTGTCTGTCCGTCTGTCCATCCGCGGCCTAGCTCAAAGACCGGTGGTACTAGAAAGCTGTAATTTGGTTCGCCCCTTAGTAAAGGGTTATACGTCTGACAGCAGAAAATTATCTAGGTGCAATGTATACGCAGTTCCCTATCACGCGAGGCATAAGTGCTAGTATCAAACAAACAGGATATCTGCCGGCGAAGGCTACCCTCTCGGGAGACGCCCGTCAGACGGAATCCACTTTAAGTTTCATTACTGTACACAAAAGCTGTATGAAATCACGCCCAAGAAAATTTACATCACGTTTTATTCTATGTTACTTTGACGCTGGGTAAGCAAGCAAACAAAAGTGAAATTAAATTTCGCCTTTGCACTGTCATTCTGCTGGGAGTAAGATGAGATTTCCACTATGACAGCCGGGGTACCGACGCAAGTTTGTCCTTGTTTAAATATTTAATCTCGCATCAGAGTTATTGTTGGTGAGCAGTCTCTTTCTAGATTTGTCTGTCTGTTACTAAGGAACTAATTTAAAACGTAGAAAGTACCACAACGAGGAAAAGTATTTTCTATCATGTTAAATCTTTGAGTTTCTGTCGTTTGATGTGCGTAAAGAAGTGCAAGAACAATTGAGTTGGCCAGCGCCGACCATAAGACGCTCGACCCATAGTTATATTTCGTTTTATTAAAAAAAAAACAAAACAATAAGTAAAAAACGATATCAGGATATTAAAGTAATTTTGGTAAATCAAAATTTTTTTTTATTGCCACCTTTTTTTCAAACCTAGCGCCATATGTATCAAGATCATCATTAGAATGTCCCCTTAAAATTTGTCAAACGAATTCGAAGTCACCCTGTAGACATGACCAAAATAATATAGGAGATTAGGTACCCTACATTTTATACAGATCCCTAGTAGTTTATCCCACAAAGCGCTCTGGGATAAAGACCATAAAATAAGAACACAAACCGGAGATGGAAAATCTTCAGACCTACAAAATTATTAAAGAAACTCCTCTCAGCTCGGGGTCTACTTGAGACCACACCGGTTTCGTTTAATAAAGATTAAATTCTGCAAATGGAAATGTCAAAAGGGATGTTAACATACTCCCGCTATGACCTGAAAGCTACATATTTGTGTAGAGGATGCATTAGCCCTATTTTTAAGCAAATTTAGTCACGGGCACTGATATTAACTTAAATGTGGAAACTAGTCGAATCTACAGCTAAAATTAGATTTTCGGTACGAAATAGAGCTGTTATGGAAGTTTGAGTCCCATTTCCCCAATTTCGTGGGCCACCGCAGATGTAAGTATTGCAAAACTGGAGTACAAACTGGCGCCGACTTCTGAATTGATAATTTCACTAAGTAAATACATACACATTTACTTAGTGAAATTACGCGCGCGACTGGCAATTTCAAGCGCTGAAGTATGTGAACACCTCAGACACTCAGGATTCCTTCACCGATAGCGAGTGGTATTGCTACTACAACTTCACGAATGTACGTAACTTAGAAAACGAAGTCTATGCCGCGATTCGAACCCATGACCTGCCGAATGTGAGGCCGGCGTTCTACCACTCCGCTACCACAGCTCTATGAATGCCTATACGTAAATATTTCAAGTATGTCCGCTTTCTCTAACAAGAACGAGACAAAGTTACTCAGTGAATTTTCCAGCCCCGAAACCGGTGGTAAATTTGTTCGTCGAAAGAACAGAGAGTAGAGGCCTCATCTCACTCGCCTCAAGACCTCGGTCGACAGAAATGACGTCGGATTCCGCAACAAAATGAGGATTTGTCGCAGCTCGTGTGACCTCGCTTTTGTTTTGCCGAAACAAAACGCCCGTGAAACTTTTGAGGCCGTCTCTAACGACATACCCTTACAGACGCCAGACCAAACTACGCTACGGGATAAGCACTGTAATAAACTACTTTATTCAAGTTTACTGTAATTTAAGTTTTTGTTGTGTATATTATTTTTTTGGGAAATAAAAAATAATAATTAACGAAATTTTAAAAATGTTAGCACGCAATGGATGCTTGATTTTGGGGTCTGATTTTCTCGTGGCACAGAATGTAAGTATATACAAGTACTACGCTTGTTTGAGATCCGACGTTTTGAATAAATAGCGTGTTGTGATTGCAATTTCGTTTCCTAACATACGTAGCAGAGATACCATTACCTGAAGGCATGACTTTTTTCTTAGGTAACGCAAATCGAATAAGAAAGCTTAACTCAGTCGAGCTTTAGCTAGAACAAGGTTAATCAAAGCAAAGTAGTATGAGCAAGAGGCAAATAGAAGCTCCACAGTGTTCAATCCCTTACCTTAATTGCCTGAGTTAGACTACCAATTTGTCCATCTTTTTTTTTTTTTTCTATCTTTATTTAAAGGACTTGGTACACAGAAAGGAAGCGACCATGTCGTCCTGTAATGCTACATACTAAATGACACACAGTGTAAATGTATAATCTAACTTATCCTATATAATCACATTAACTAATCTAGTCTAAATCTCTCCTCTAGCCTTTATGCCGAAATTAACTAACTTATACAAAGCTATAGCGTCTTTGGAACAAGGAGATGCCAACACTGTATTGCAGCCTCCTATTGCACTAAACATATTTTTATTAAATATGGTATTTCTTACGGATTCGTTTCGACCACATTCCACTAGAATATGATATGCGTCTTCAATAACACCGCACTCTAAGCAATTAGGAGATGTGACTTTTTTCATCATATATGCAAATTTATTAAGCGGAATGTGGCCGGAACGAACCCTAAATGCAATCACTAGTAAGTACCGATAGCCTACACTATCCTAATGTCCTTAAGACAGTTGGAGAAGGCAAATAAAAATGTAATTATGCAATGGATACCATCTCATGTGGGGCTGGGCGGTAACGATGAGGCCGATCGTTTAGCAAAAGAAGCTAGTTCAGACGGGATTTCTGAATGTGTGATGCCGTTTTATACAGATATCATACCCATGTTAAAAGAGAGCACATTCAATTGCTGGGTTGAATACCTAAAAGGTATTTCCTTACACAAAGGAATTTGGTATAACACCATACGATCCGAGCCAATTTGTCCATCTTACTTTTAATTTATAAGATGTGCGTGTGCGTGCGTGTATGTGTATGTTTGTGTGTGCATGTGTGTAAAATATTTGATTGTGGTTCCGATTCATGCTAGCACTGCTACTGCGCCGAGTTCGGTTCGAGATAAATAATTTATTGAGACGATGCAATCTAGTCCGTAGTTTAAAATCGGGTATAGAGCGGCAAGCTAGTGGTATCTATTTAAAAGCTTATTGACATCAAAGAACTAATTAAGCCGTTCGGGACGAGCCGGGGCGGAAAGACTTAAGTCGAAGAGCGAGCGCCGGGGGACGATCGAACAGTAAAAGAAAGACCTAATTAATTCTGAGAGATTGGAATGTCAAACGCTCTCCGTTCGCATTGAGAACTTAAGTTTCTCCAGATCTCTTGCTTGGTTAGTCGCGAGCTTCGATTTCAGTTAAGAGACTATCAAAGTATAAGCTGAAAGTAATCTACAAGGTGACTTCAAAATTACAAGGTGACTTCAAAATTGTTATTGAGGTTAAAATATTGAGGGTAAGAAAACCATTTTACGCTTTAGGGTTCCGTTCGCGAAATATTGAGCTTTAAAATTTTTGTCAGCGTGGGGCCTCCCCCCGCCCTTTCCCGGTGGATTGCAGAACTGTGAAAAAATGGGGACAGTAGCACATTATAATGAAATCAAAAGGAAAACTATCACGGCCAAGTAGGCTTTACAATTTGACGAGTAATTATGCGACCAACTTATAAAACGAACACTTCGTACAAATTCCATTGAAAATTACTTTTATGAAGTTGTTAGTTCTGTAAAACAGGTCAAAAACCCCTCCTTCTATGGAACCGCAACCCAACATTGCGCGTAGCCCGACACGCACTTGGTTTTTCGGGTTCCACAAAAGGAAAAACGGAACCCTTATAGGATCACCTTGTCCGTCCGTGCGTCCCTCCATCTGTCGGGCAAGACCCTTTATCTGGGGAATGCATAAATTTATCAAGTTAAAATTAAAACGATATACTTAAATCTATAGTCTCTTGAAACCGTGACAAAATCAAACTTTTAAATTACGGCCGATTATGCCTCAAAAAACGTATATTTCGACACTTAAGAGAATCAAAATTTATAGGGTACTTTCCCTTGACCTAGAACTATGAAATTTGGCAAGTAATATTGTCTTATACTAAAAGAGAAAAATCTGAATTATATAAATTTGTAATTAAATGATTGAAAAATTAGTCTTTGAACTTTGAGAAAAACTCGGAGAAAACTGTGAGACTAAATTCCTGAACTATTTATAACCTACCTACAAATTTGTACGTAACCCTCGGAGCGCGAGTTCGACTCGCACTTGGCCGTTTTATTTATAATAGTGAAAAAAATATTCCCTCGAAATATTTCTAACAATTTCAAAATCACGCTGTTGTATTTATAAGGCCGGCTGGCACCTCTTTCTTAGATGTGGGTTATAATGCAGCCTACATACGTCCCATTGCAGGTCACTTGCCTTTTCTCAGTAAGAGAGTATTGGCTTTATTATAACGCGTGCCCAATTAAAAATCTTAATACAAAATTCTATACGAATGGCCACTTAATTGACATTCAGGAAGTTGTGCAATCTGGCATGCTTTTCGTAAATTCAAATCATACTACGTTTGTTTGACTGCCTCGTCGGTCTAGTAGTTGACACGCTTTGAATTGATTGTGTTCGGTGGAAGTTATGGTTCGTCACAACAATGCAGACAAGCTTAAGATGAAGAAAGGAGCATAACTAAGCAACGACAAGCTCTTCGTTTATGTCTAGTACTTGAAGAGCAAGTAGGCATTTTACTTCCTGCCACCGGGTTAAGTTTCACTCACGTCCGCCCATCATGCTGCCGCGTCGTATCATAAAACAAGTGACGGTCGTATTGCATGAGAAATACCCGGCTGCCTCGCTTTACTTACTGCTTATTAAGGTCACGTCAAGTATATCCTTTACATGTAGACTTGTAGAGCCTTTAAAAGGCCTTTTCTCAAACATGCTTGGAAATTTGAGTATTATTTTGACAACGTTCTTCGAGATAGATCGAAATTGCTGTACTAGTGGCAAAAGTTGTATGAAAATCTATATCTGTCATGTTTCAGGAGCCAAATGAATTACATAGTAAATATATCTGTTTTGTAATTTTAAAAGTAAAAGTGAACGATCTTTTACTCCGAAACATGGCAACCAAGGAGGTAACTTATCAAAGGGTTAATTTAAATTTTGAACTGGCTTGCACATTTATAAAAAAAAAAAACAAGTGAACACTTCAACGTGGGAAAATAATATTGTTGTTTGTTGTTCGTCACTGATTTTGAAAAGTAATTGAATTTTCAAATAAAACGTTCTGCCTAGGTACTACTTAGTTTTCATTTCCGCGCATTATATGAGAAAAGTACTATACAAGCCTTGGCCACAACTAAGCATTGATGGACTTACATATGTGCTCCTCGACTTCGCGTCGCCCCACATTTACACGTTCGTCCATCAATGCCGCATTTACTGGCCGCTGCAGTAATGTACTATATACATGACTGGTTTTTGTCACAGCAAGGTCACACGGGAGAGCGGTGGAAGCGCAGCAGTAGAACGCTGGTCTCACATTTGGAAGGTCGTAGGCTCGAATCCCGGCTTGTGCCAACGACTTTATTTTATGAAGTTACGTACATTTGTGACTTTGCAGTTGCAGTACCACCCGCTAATTGTGAAGGAAAACATCGTGAGGAAACCCTAGTGTAAGAAGTATTTACATACCTTGGCGTTTGCTACGAATAATGGTCCAACTATGAAGCTAAGTATGGAGATCTCAGTCTAACTAAATAAGTTACACCTGAGATCTATGGAGATCTCAAAGTATGTGATGGAGATTGTACTATGGTAATGAGGCTAAGTATGGACTTAGTCTAATAGTTGAACAATTAGTCGTAGCAAGCGCTGAGGTATGTAAATACTTCTCATACTAGGGTTTCTTCACGATGTTTTCCTTGATAACTGACCCTGTTATTTACAAGGTCACTTATGTCTAACCGCCGCCCGTCCACATCGTTGGTCTCCACACCTACGGGACAAAAGTCCCGTGTAATAGTCAATAGTGTTGTATTGAGTAGTAACTCAATTAAATACCAAAAGGTTTGGTAGTCCATGAAAGTTGAAAAACCAGATAACACATTATTGAAAAAAAAGTATATGCGACTCGAATTGAGAACCTCCTCCTTTTTGAAGTCGGTTAATTACTAAGCTAACTGAAATAGACCTGGTTAACATAAATACCAAGCTATGTAAACCAGCCATGTCAGCTAACACAGTGTACTATGTCAAAGCCCTAGTCCAATTAGAAGTAAATACTTTTGATGATCTATCCGTGTGTGCTGAAAATCGGAATTATTGGAACCCCATCCAAATTTTGAAAATTATACATATTTATAGACAACATTTATTAATAAAAATCATTACAAGTCAAGGAGAAATTACTTAGGTATATTACATAAAGGTCTGATATAACAGGTATGCAACCAGTCAATTTGAATTTACTCAAAGTTAATACGATCATCATCATCAGCCATTTGACGTCCATTGCAGGATATACTCCCTCATGGTTTTCCAAGCTTCCCGGTCTTGTGCCGTCCGCATCCAGCGACTCCCTGCCACCGTAACCAGATAGTCAGACCATCTGGTGGGGAGCCCGCCCACGCTGCGTCATCCAGCACTTAATAGTCAATATTATAAAATGTCATTAAGTTATAGGTAGTTAATATCAGTACAATCGTAGATTTTTTAATAGTGGTTAATAAAAAAATATATATGAAAAATAATGAACTTAAATATAAAATTGATGATTAAGATGATTGATACCATAAGAAGTCTGATTTATAAGCAAGGAATTCGTCGTAAGTATGAAATAAAACTTCTCATTAAGTTTTGTTTTTTTTTTTAATTTAATTTAATTTAAGCATCACGGCTTGCACTCAGGATATCCTTGGAAAGTTTCTATTATACTTTCACTGAAGGCTGCTGTTACGTCTGGCATCTGAGTATGAAAATAATACAAATTTTTCTTAAATTTTATTTAAAGCTGCCAGATAAAAAAATCACAACATTTTTATTTTCACAACATTTTAGTTATAGATCCTATAAATAGTATTTTATTTAGAAAAATAACTTGATAAATTTTAAAAACCTATTTAGAGGCAAAAAATTCCACCCATGCCGGAAATTGAACCCGCGACCTATGGCTAACCGTGCCAGCGCTCTCCCAACTGAGCTAACGGGTAAGCCAGAGGTCGCGGGTTCAAGTCCCGACATGGGTGGGATTTTTAGCCTCTAAATAGGTTTTTAAAATTGTCCTCAGCTCGGGTTAGTGCAACAGAAAGAATATAACTTAATAAATTTTTACTAAAAACTAAGTAAAGGAAAGCTGAAATATTTTTAAATTGTTTAACTTTATTATCTTAACTTTGTTTCTTGTAGTCGTTACTTACGTTACGGTATAAGAACGTTTAGATAATTATTAGATGCTATTAGTAACTATTGTAAAACAAATATTATTATGTATTTTGGAAAAAGCCTGGCTACCCATAGCACAGGGAATCCTAGTTTGGGAGCCAGTAACCACTCTTTTAACCCTTTTCTAAATAAAGTTTTTTACATTTTCATTATCATCTAGCAAAGCCTCAGACCTGTATCAACGGTATACTATTTTTTTTTAATTACTATCTGACCTGGCAACGTTGTTTTGCCATATTTATTAGCACGACCTATTCTCAGACCTGCCAAATATACATAAAAAACATAATAATCGCTGAAGCCGTTTCGGAGGAGTTCGATAACAAACACTGTGACACGAGATTTTTATATATTACTTATTAATTGTTTTCCAAAGTGCGAACAAGACAAATGCCAGCAGTACCAGCAGTCTTTAGCACGGTATATACAGAAGAGACGTGCGAAGACGTGCGAAGTAACACAAAATTTACCTTTCATAAGCAGCCTATAAACGTCCCACTATAGGGCACAGGCATTTTCTTAGGGAGAGAGTATTGTCTTAATCACCACGCGTGCCCACCACGGGTTGGCGATTTCAAGCGCTGAGGTATGTGAATAGCTCAGATACTCAGGTTTCCTCACGATGTTTTCCTTTACAGTATGCGAGTATTGTTGCTACTATAACTTCACAAATGTACATAACTTAGAAAACAAAGTCATAGGTACATGCCGCACTGGAAATCGAACCTCGATCTCTCGTGTCAGGCCTAGGCAAACAAACTAGTTTAACAGTAAAACAAATGTCTTCCACACAACACAATCACTAGCCCTGGTCCCAAATTAGGATATCCTGTGCTATGAAAACAAGGCAAAGACGTCACAAACATGGAAATACACCCAGGCTGAGGTCATTTGTACATATTATGTACGGCGGCCCCCAGTAGGAATCGGACGCACGACCTTCTGCATGATATTCAGACGTGATACTGCTAGACCAACGAGGCAGGCACTAGACAACGGCTGTTTTATGATCCCACAGCGTAGTATAGATACCGAGCTCGGGTATAAGTTTTTCCGGTGTATTGCCTGCTCTATTTACCCGCTGGCAGCAACTAAATAATCCGTACATCCTCCGCAGATGTAATCCTGACATGCAATCTCCGGCGTCATCAATCGTCGACGCCGGCGGGGCGCTGGCGGCGGGGGGCGGGGCTGACGCAGCAGAGGGTTATTCTCAACGCCTCTATTCACACTCAAATTGCCGCATCGGACGTTCGATCTGGCCCCATCATTGTGTGAAAGAGAAACGATTTGGAATGGGCATCTCTGATACCAATAGTGTAATTATTATGATGTCTGCCAGTACTTTTTTCAGTAATGAAGATCGGAAGGAGTTCAGAACAAAATCAAAATACTTGTTACAAAATCGGAAAGTAATACAAGGGAAGCTGAAAATAATCCTGACAGGCTTACCCCCGGTTTCCCGTGAAATAACAATTCACCACGAACTGTCATTTGTTTTTTTTGTAGTCACTTTCACCATCTGACTGCGGTTACCAGTAGATTAACAGATTTCTAGCGTACAAGAAACAGGGGGTAATAAAAGTACTGAGAGTCGGAATTATAGGCTCCTTCCCTATCACGCCAACCATCCCCCCCCCCTCGGTCTCCTTCCAATCTTCCATTGGTTTCCAACGGCATGAGTAATATCATCATCAGCCATTTGACTGCAGGACATAGGCCTCCCTCATGGTTTTCCAAGCTTCGAACTTAACCATGAGGGGTTTTGCCATAATCGCCACGCTGGGCAGGCGGGTTGGCGATCGTAATATGCGGTTGGAATCTCAGGAAGACGCTGCTGCCCGTCTCCTGGTAATTTAATTCCTTAGTCGCCTTCTACGACATCCACGGAAGGCAATGGAATGACGCTATCCTTTATCCGGCGCTACACGGATTAGTAATGTCAACGACCTATCGGGTCGCTGGCCAGCCTAAGTGTTTATTTAGAGACCTTGTGGGTCGTGGGTTCGATTCCCACTGGGGGCCTCCCTATATTTGTACTAATAGCCTCAGTCTGGGTGTATTTCCATGTTTGCGATGTCGTTGCCTGGTTACCATAGTACAGGGTGTCCTAGTTTGGGACCTGGGCAAGTGGTTTTATCGTGTGGAAGTTATTATTATTTAACCTAACTTCCCCGATCACTTTATGCCCCAGTGGTGTATTTAATTAAAATTCAGAGATAGAAATGGTGAAAAACAAATAACAAGTGGAACTGAAAACCGTGGGCAATTTGGGATAGACCCCATAGTGAGGGGGAGACATGGAGAGGATTATGCTCGCATAATCGTTCGCGAAACGTCAACCGATCAAATCCAGGATTACGCATCCCTCCAGGATATTCATTTACACGTAACCCGGGCACGGAATTTGGCGGTTTCTACTAATCACGCTTTCACCGGATCCTGCCCGCACCGCATTCGGAACACAGAACTGCACAAAACCGCGGTATTTTCGCTGGAGAAGTTTGACTCGGTGGTTGCCCGGCGTGAAGAAGGGTTTAGCCCTTTTTCTATTTCTATCGAAGTGTATTTATCACTATATCTCTATCTTTTTTCTCTGTCTCTGAGCACAAGCCTATATCATGCAGGTTGTTCAAATAATAAAAGGGTTAAAAGAAACCCTTAATCCAACACTTTCACTGAGCTAAAAATGCAAACTCAGCAGGAGCCGCATTATTATAATCATTTACTCCAAGCCTACTCCATCTAATCTTAAAAAAATGTCCCAGGCACTGCAGCATCCGAGTGGTCCCTTCGCCCATCTACTGTGAGTGAAGGTGCCGCTGAATACTATATAAATCATCTCATTACGTAGATGTTAATGGCCAAAGTTTTTATTTCAATAATCAATCACCTACTGCCGGATATAGGTCTACCCCAAAGTAAGCCATTTCCCTCGTAACCGATGGTCGATGGGGTGCAAAGGTCCTTCGTTCTGCGCTGCGTTTTGCCAGTTGTGGAGACCTCAACTGGCAAACGCAGCGTAGGACGCCCACCGGCTCGCAGGACCGACAATCTGAGACACATTTCTGGTGCGGCTGGATGAGAATAGCCAAGGACGAGGACGTATTGAGTAGAAACTCTGTAATGCTTCTAATTTCGTGAGATCACCGCAAACACGGATCAAAGTTAATACTGCTATTAAAACTACAGCTGTTACGGTTCTGCTGATCAAATTAATCATTTGAGGTTATAAACTTGTTTTAAATACGAATCGGTAGTTTGAAAATTAATTCCGAGGTTTGTTTTTGACTCTTCTGTGAATTATTCGCGGATATTTTGAATAGTGAGTAATTTACTTAGTAGGTAGGTATTTGATAATGTTAAGATTTACACGAGTTTACAACATAAAGTTCTGACTTGTTTCTTTCAAAATAATTTTAATGGGATTTGAATTTAGGTTTCGAGGGCGATAAATCGATCTAGAAAACATCGTTTTCTCCGTGTTTTCAGTTGGTTTTAGGCAATGAAAAACTGCTATATCATTCGAATACGAAGCTAAATTTCGCCACCATCTACAAGGTTGTGACAGCTCAAGTGGGAAATCGGGCGGGCCTGAGACCAGAAGACCCCGGTTCGAGTTCAGACTAGAATGTCTCCAGTCCGATTATACTTTTCCCTTTTTTTTCATCGTATCTAAATATAATTACCAAAAAACACGATTTATCAAAAAAAAAATACAGATACTGAAAACATGAAATGAGATAAAACGAGGTCACAGGTCACTTACTGTATTTTGCCCTTTTTTTGTTTAAATAGGCTTTCCCACCTATCATAAAAGATCGACGGATAACCACTGTCAAAGATCGACATTTGTCTCGAAAGCTGCTTTTCTATAAATAAAACATCATCACTTTCATTGTAACCTATAAAGGAATCATCATCATCATCAGCCTATGCTTGTCCACTGTGCACGCCACTGAGCACGGTCCTCGGCTCCCTCTCATCCAGCTCTTGCCAGCCATCCTGCGAAGATCATCGCTCCACCTAGTCTGATGACGTCCTACCAGTCTCCACTCAAGAACTCGTCTACCCCATCGGTTATCAGTTCTTCGGATGATATGCCCGGCCCACTGCCACATCAGCATGATAATTCGGTGGGCTATGTCGGATATAAAGGAATAATACTAGGCAAATAAACGGTACGAATTACTAGATTTTTGTTCACTTGTTATCTCATCCAGATAATTCATTTCTTTGAGTCCTATAATTTGTTACCGGTATTGTTGTTCTACGGCCCGCTGAAAGACCGTAGAACAAAAAAAAAAAAATTAAATATATCGATGCATGGAATGAAAATGATATGATTATTTTAGAAATTTCAATTTATTTATCTGTTATTATATTTGTGATGTTGCCATGTAATATAATTTCAAAGTAATTAATTTTATCAATTCCATGTTTCATGAGTTTTGACATACATAATTATTATTATTGCAATACCTACATTCACTCTTATTGTGAAACGGTAATGTTAATCTAACTTTCTTTTTCTGTTTGGTTAATAAAGGCTATTTTATTTTATTTATTTATTATTGTTGTTATTGTTTACTGTCTCTCCCTACACCGGAAGAACGCACACCTCTTGCATAATTGCACATCATGGTTAGCCAGACCATTCAGCTTGTGGCGAGCACATGTCAACTCTGCGCGCGCACTATAAACTCCGATATTCCTGCATCGCGCAAGCAAAATGATTCACATGACATACCATAAATATAACGTCCGACAAACATCAGTAGGACCGGCCATCCCCAGGCGTACGATCTGCCTGGCGGGAAATTTCCCTTTATAGTGGAAGAGCACGATCACCCGCTCTTCCCTATAAGCTTATTCCGTGAATGACTAGCATTATGAAGGAGTATCACGGAGGCGACGTTATTACACGGCAAGCGGCCGGTTCACTGCAGACTGAAAGAATTAGGTAGGGTAGAAATAGAGGGGCCGCTTCTTTAAATATCTTTTACAGTCAACTGGTAGTTTTGGTAGGTCGAGGCTTCATTTCATCATCATCAGCCATTTGACGCCCACTGCAGGACACAGGCCTCCCTCATGAATTTCCAAGCTTCCCGGCCTTGTGCCACCCGCATTTAGCGATTCCCTGCCACCGGGCGTCATTTAATTTGTATTATTTATTATTTAACTTGTATTATACAAGATAAAAAGTACCCGAAACCGGCGTGCGTGCATGCAACGACTAATGAATGTTGAGGAAGCGAAAGTGATCTGTCACGATCGTAGCAAGTGGCAGTCCCTGGTCTCTGCCTACCCCTCTGGGATACAGGCGTGAGTTTATGTTTATTTTTTTTTTATTGCATACAGTAAAATATTAAAAAAAAATTGTTACAAATCAGTCATTTATTTCAATTGGCAGAAGTTTTTGGTTGCAGATAAATCATTTTTTTTTGTGTCAAAACTTCTTTTGACGCACTTTGTCTGGACAGTGAACTTTGAAATGTTTGCCCCCGCTAAGATGAGCCAAGCGAATTCCAAGAGCACTACTACCTTTTCTCGAAGCGCTTCGTCGTTTTTAGGGTTCCGTATCTGAAGGGTGCCAAACGGTATCTGTCTGTCTGTCACCAGGCTGTATCTCATGAACCGTGATAGCTAGGCAGTTGAAATTTTAACAGATGATGTATTTCTGTTGCCGCTATAACAACACTAAAAACAGAATAAAACAAATATTTACGGGGGACTCCCATACAACAAACGTTGTCTAAAGACAGCGCTCGCCATCTAGCGGCATCCTGCTCTGACCCCGCTACATTCTGAACGTACCTGCTCTCTTCGAGGTACAGAGTGAACGTGAGAAACGTCTCATAACACCTTGTCGACTGATTGGTCCTATTAAATTTTGAAAATCAAAGTTGGACATAATAATAAAATTGTCCAGGCTTAAAAAGTAGCATATTTCCGCTCCAAATGTTTCCTCAACTAAGATCAAATAGGTGATATTTGACAGATTTTATCGACGCTTATCATTTTAATTTCGATAATTTTGATGCTTCTGTTGATCTTTTGGCTGCGAAATTGGGATTCGGTCGGAATTAATACGGAGCGTTAAACAAATACCTAGGTGCCTATATTTTAGAAAACTGTTGAAACTTTCACGCCGTCCTGTTGTACGATATACATGTGTTTTTTCACATGGAATTCGTTTTCTGATGGAATACGTCGTTGAACGTGCGTGTGATAGTTTGGGGTTCCTGAAAAAATTATAAATAAAAGTTCATAATTCTGCACCAGAAACATGACATTAATAAATTAATAAGTAGTTTATTTTAACCTATTGAACCACTTGTTTACTCAAGTCGCAGTTCAATATTAAAAAAAAAATCGTTTGAAGTTTTTCAAAATTAGTTCTGGTTTTAGAGTTTAAATTGAATGTATCAAATAAATTTATATACCTATATATATATATATTGTACCTTGTATTTTTCAATTTTTGAAGTCATGTGCTCTAGCGTACAATAAAGAAGATTATCTTATATCTGAGGGCACGGCAATGCCCCGCCAAGTCGAGTAAAAAATTCGCACGGCCGTACCTTCCTTTTCTCGAAGCAGTTCGGGCCATTTTCGATCCCCCTTTAACTTCGTTGTGGATAAAACTAGAAGCCTGAATTTTTAGTAACCAAGCAGGCATTGTATAAACACGGTATATTTCAAATTTCATTCAATTTGAACTAGTAGTTTAAAAATTATAACCAGGCAAAGTTTCTTAATTTTATCACTAACTCACTGACTGTCTGACTGACCGATCATCAAAACTTTAAGGCAGTTTTAGCAGACATAGAAGCTTCAAATTTAGAACAGATCTTGTTTAAATGTTTAAAACTAAAATGTTTTGCAATTTTGGTCCAGTTTTCTAGATAGATCAATATTAAGTCCACCGCATTGTACGATTTTTTCAAGTGCAATAAAAGTATAAATAAATAACTTAGTAATCCCATTTAAGTATGAAGGATTACAAAATTACATTTGCAGTGAATTAATCAGTGTACCTGTATATGTATAATATAATGGAACAATATGTGTAGATAGTTACCTAGATATAATCAACAAAAAGAAATGAGGTGCCATCAAAAACACAACTTGTAAAAACACCAAGTCTCACAACTCAGTTCTTCTACCGTAAAAAGTTGTAAGACCATGTAATACCAAGTCGGTTAATTAATTCAGTCCTTCCTTAAGAGTCCTTCTGTCTTAAGTTATTATGTAATTAGCTAACCTCACAACATCTTAGAGTGACCGTATAAATATAAACAATCGTTTATGTTTTAAACAAAAAGATTGAGTTGGCAATCGCAATAAACAATCTATTTATTACTTGTGAGATACGTTGCGTTTTCATACGATTGCCAATTCAATCGATTTGTTTAAAACATAAAAGATTTTTAATATTGATATCTTCACTATAAGACGTTGTTAGATCAGCTAATTACGCGATAACTTAAGACAGAAGTACCCATAAGTAGGGGCTGAATAAACTTCGTATTAGATCGATCTTTTTGTGGTAGAAGAAATGAGTTGCGAGACTTGGTTTTTTTACAAGTTATGTTTTTGATGGCTCATCTTTAGTAGATGTGTGACCGAAAAAGAAAATTAAAATAATATTCATATTTATCTTTTCGTTCCAGGTCTCGTCTTAATTAAAACTGAGTTATTTTAAATCTGTTCCGCTGTAAACCTCAAAAAGACCAGAGGCGTTCCGCAAGTTGAACTCGCTAAAGTGGATTTAAGATGGTCTATAAATAAAACTGGCATCTACACTGGACAGTTCCATGACTAACGTTCAGGGTTTTAAAATTCCACCGTACTTAGCCAGCGATATTGGGGGAGAAAAATTTGTACGTCAAATAAATTCCTGTCACTCGTAAATACTTTGCATAGATTGGATTCAGGGGAATTCCCGCAACAAAGACGCTCGAGGGTGGCTCCAATAAAAGAGAACGATTGGATTGCTTTTGACAGAAAAGGCAATACGGTACTCGTGATGCCAATTTCACCATTGTTTCCTGTTTAAAGGCTTTTTTCTCTTGACAAATCAAAGGAGCTGTAAGTACCGAGCAGAATCTCGGCTATGCCTGTTCATTTCATAAACCGCCTCGCGGCCGACGTGCCTTCCGCATGCAGAGTACTTTGTGAATCGAAAATAAAAGCAACTACGAATGTCGGATGATGTCATTTCTCTTTTACGGCCCCTCCTTCAATTCGTACTCAAGTACATTTTTACGATTCGAGCGTTACTTTTTGCTTCTCTATAAAATGTTTTCACGGAGGCCCGTGCATATATAAATGTTAATTGCGTATTTACTCTGAGGGTATTCTCGCCGCCTTTCCTTCGTTAGAGGAATGATGGAACATGATGGATCGAGGAACAAAGTAATAGAAAAGCAGTAAGATTAGCGCCGGTTACTTCCGCGCCATTTAGGATTAATTAAGATAGCCTAGACGGTTTTTCTCTACTAACGTGAACATTTTGTTTTATTCTTGAAGCTGTGCTCTAATGAGTACCTATTTACATTTTCCCAACATCCTGTAGTAAAAAAGAAACATAAGGAGTTTTCTCTGCCGAATGTTAATTTCATGGACGGCAAATGTAATGAATACCTACTAAATAAATGCAATCACAGTACGGTACAGTACAGTGCAGTACCATGCAATACAAATTCTTTATTTATCAAAATAGATCACAAGTTTTATACTTAATATATAATATAATGAGGGTACAGCCAAATTATGTACCAGTAATAAGTATTACTCACGCGCGCCATCCGCACTCTAAACTGCATTTCAGAGACCATTGACCTCTTTAATAGTACTCTGAATGAATTTACAAAAGCTGCACTTTTTATTTTATGTTACAATGAAAATCTTCGCAGAGTAAATTTTTTATGATTGACATTTTAATGAAGTCTATATGAATTAATAATATTTTTATGGTTGTATGTATTGTATTGACATGTGTGATTAGATTACTTCAATTTGTATTTGTATGTTTTTATTGATCATAATTTATAATGTAATTTGTAATTTTAATAATTTATAATTCAATTTATACGATATGTATTTCGTACTTCACTATCGCAAAAGGCCACCCTGTAATGATAGTTGTAAGTTTTATAAAATAAATAAATAAGTAAATAAATAAATAAATTACTTACATAGTACGCTTTTCGGGTGGCCTCCGCACTAGGCGAAAATGTATCGCGGCAACCGTTGCAAATGCCGCTCAATTAATTAATACCCACTTTTTCAGAATAACCTAAATTGCAATAAAGAGATCTGTTAGCCAAACTCGAAAGCTTACTATTGTAACAAGTGTACTCGGTTGGGATCCACATGGATTGGATATGGGCATTTTTCGGGATAAAAGTTACCTATCAAGTTAAAGTTGGCATGTTTACATAGGGTGCAATGTAATCCAATTATCTTCCCGTAACGGAGCGGGTCTACTCCTCAGTACGAAAAACTATGGGAACTTTAAAATCGTCAAAAAACCGGCCAAGTACGAGTTGAACTCGCGCACGAAGGATTCCGTACCGTTATCTATACAACATTAGACAAAGATAAAATTTGAGGACAGCGCCATCTACAGAAACAACGGCCAGGAACTTGGGAGTGCTCTTTGACTGCCATCTCTCTTGGTCTACGCATGTCAGTTAAGTCAGTCGGCGCGTCTTTGCAGCTTTTCATTCACTGCGGCGTCTCCAAAATTTGGGTTACGCAAATTTGATCATGTGTCTCGTTTCTGACAAGAGTTAAAATGGCTCCCAATTCATCTTCGCCGGAATGCACATATACTGTCACTATTGTACAAAATCCTTAATCATCCCGCATCTCCCGCATACCTGAGAGAAAGGTTTCAATACCTGTTCTCCGGAGAAAGATCAAAAAGATCACTTAACTCCCATCTTCTTAAAATTCCTGCCCACAATACTGGAGCTTACGGTGACTCCTTCACGGTCCAGTCGGTTAGGCTGTGGAACGCACTGCCACAGAACATATGCGCCAGTCCCACTATTGGTACCTTCAAGAAGCGGTTGAAAGAGCATTATCTATCCCTGTAATAACATTGAGCTATATATATATATATATATATATATATATATATATATATATATATATATATATATATATATATATATATATATATATATATATATGTATATGTATATATTATATATATATATTATTTATGTATATCTAAGTAGGTATGTATTTTTATTCTGATATCTAGTTTATGTAGTTTTTGTTTTCCTTTTTACTTTGTGTTATTTAGGCTTTTTGTAGTTTATTTTGTGCACATATATAGACCCGTTTTTCTACTGCTTCTCCTATACCCGAAGGTTTGCTGGAAGAAATCTCTTACAGAGATAAGCTCGCCTTTGTACATGTAATTTCTTATGTAATGTCCTGTTAAAAGTCTTGTGTGCAATAAAGTATAATAATAAGAAACCAACAAGAAGCATTTAACATTGACATTTAGCGACAAGACGTCGGCGCTATGAAGGTTACATAGATGGCCGCTAGATGGCGAGCGCTGTCTTTAGACAGATAGACAGACGGACAGACAGACAGACGGACAGTGAAGTCTTAGTAACAGGGTCCCGTTTGGCACTCATCGGGTACGGAACCCTAAAAAGAAGATGTCACCTGTTCTATAGCCTATTTATGTTTGTCTGATCAAAATCAATACTACAACCACGTACCTTTGTACATACAAATAAAGTATAAACAAAAATCCACAAGTTTCATGCCTCACACGACTATCGAGCACATTGGAAATGAATCGAGTCATAAATGTCTTGTGAAAAATGTCGTTCTGACTTTTTGACTTTTTTCAAAAACGTTAGGCTACCGGGCGAACCCTTAACCCGATCGTCTTTGTTTTAGGCTCAAATTGTAACTGACTAAATTTTCCAGAGGAAATTTTCATCAAATTTTTGATATCACTCCTTGTTTCCAAAATATCGAGCGACAAAATCAAAAATTTGGAAAAAAAACATTTTTTTTTCTTCACTATTTCGGCCATAACCTTGTTCTTTCATATTCTATTTGCACCTTACAGCTCTCATGAATTGAACCTTTTTTTAATACCATATCTTCATAACTCTCCAAGATATAAGGTGATCGCACTTTTTCGTGAAATCGGAGCCTACACTGGAGCGAAAACACATTTCCAATGTCAAAAGTTTTAGGTAGCTCAGTCGGAAGTCCACTGATAACTTCTCTAAGTCAGTGACAAGATACTCACAAGTAATATTAATTTCCGTAGTACCCCCTATCGTGGTAAAATATTCCATTTCGCTTGGCATTTTGCTGTTTTGGATCGAAATGTAATAATTTCCGCGGACTTATCCAGAATATTCAATCTAGCAGGAAGACAAGTTTGAAAATTAGGTTATAGGAATGCCATTCTAGCTGTAGGTCTACGGTTGTAGAGATTGTAGATGGGACTGAGACAATAGATTCAAACTACTCGAGAATTGAGCAAGCTCTAGCAAGTTGGGAGGACTTAGATGGATGGGAGTGATGATGTTACTTTAATAGACTAATTGAGATCGATAAACGGATCACGAGTCTGAATAAAACGTGATCTATCGTAAAAACAAAAATGGCGAGCAGCCACTGCTGTTCTTGACGTTCGTCTTGCAAATATATTTTAAGTCTCCACAGGGTTGAATAACGTACTTCATTTTATTTTTTAAGACATTGCAGCTTTTTAATACCTATATAAAAATGTTTACACATTGGAAATGTTAAGATGGATAATCCAACACAGTGGACACTTGCAGAAGGTGACTTCAAACATAATGAAATTCCTGAAACATCCTATTTAAATTGATAATTTTTTAACTAGAACAGTTTCTCAGAATTTACTTGATCCCAGTCACGCCTGATGGTAAACGAAGACAGGGTCTAAGATTACGGTTTTTTTATTATTGAAAGTTGTTTAATTTTATCCATGCAGAAAAAAGGTTTTCCAGTTCATGTTGAACATGGGTTAGAAAACTATTTTTGTATGCATGCATGCAGTCTATTATAATGGTGCATGGAATAGGCTGCATTGTATGCTGTTCAATCATCCAATCCCTAGAGATACAAGTTTCTACTATGTAGCGGGTAATATGTGTGGAAGGTCTTTTTAACCGACTTCAAAAAAGGAGGAGGTTATCAATTCGCCGCGTATATGTAAAAAATGGTTATAAGGGAATCGTTTATTTTTCTCCCGCTCCCTCACAAAAAAAATAAAAATAAAAAAAATAAAGAAAAATAAAAACCTACTTTAAAACACTACAGCACTAAAAATAATTTAATACAAATAATTTTAAAAAATACCTTTAAATTAGAAGTATGACCAGGACATATTATGGGCACCGACTACAAATTATACTTCTACAATACCTGCATGTATACATACTTCTAATTTAAAGGTATTTTTTTAAATTATTTCTACCTTTTTTTTAGTGTTGTAGTGTTTTGAAGTCAGTTTTTATTTTTTATTTAATTTTTTTTATCTACGAGGAAGCTTTACAAAAGCATGTGACAAAACAAAGGGATATAAAACAATGACTGATTTTGGTTTTATGATAAGCCTATTAACAGGCATGCCATTGGAGTAATTCTGGTTGTAGGTTGTGAAATAAGAGAACAGTTTTTTTTATATACCGAGGAAATGTGGATGGAAGGGCCAGTAAAAGACGTCCCAGGTGGACATACTGTGACGAAATAAGGGTTATATTAGCAAATGGCAAGAATAAAAGTTCCCGAAACCGGCATGCGTGCATATAGCGACCAGTGATAGTTAAAAACATGATGTCTAACTAGTGCAAAAAATTACACCAAGTTCAATTGTGGGAAGACGGGTGGGGCTTGTCAATTGTGTTACCCATCGGAAAGAGTTCAGTATTACCCGGTATAATATCTATGCACCTGCCACCGTCAGACCGCCATCTTGCTAGGTACCTATATGAATATTTCCACGGGTTATACATCATGAAGTCAAAGGCATGACGTTTTTATATAAAACCAATCATAAGTTACGCTGTCATCTACTATAGCCCAATCAACGTTCACGTCGTTACGCATGGCGCACAGAATGAGCCAATCACAAAGTGATTTAGTTTACAGCACATCTTGCGCACATTTCATTGGTACAGAGTGTTGTATCGACAAGTGGACTGTAGATTTTAGGGGAAAATTAATTAAAATTCGATGACTCGGGTTGCACAAATCCGACAACAAAGCAAGGGAGTACGACTCACCTTTCCTCTGCAACAGCCGGCTTCTCACGTAGAATCGCAACTCCTGAACTGGTGAAGGCGTACGACGTCTTCCGAGACCCTGGCCAGGGTTGATAGGTTCTAGAGGGAAACGCTGTAACGCACGGCGTATACCGCGGCTGTCGCACCGAGCTCTCGACAGATAACTGTTCGATTCAAAATCTTGAATGCTTGTTCCGCTTGTGGCGCTAGTGTCGCTGCGCCAAATGTTGTTCTACCACCATCGCGGGTAATATCGCAAGAGGGCGGTAGTTCCCACTGAGCGTCGGTTAAATGGTCGCATCACATGATTTGATGTAGGAAATGTCCAACCACGAATACGGAACACAGAGTAAGCGAGAGTACAGGCCCGTTGTTGAAGGTGAATTTTGTAGGAAGAAATACTTCTATGATTTTCTTATTCGTAGACAGCGACTAGTTAGTTTTGATGCAGCGAAAGAGGTATATCAGGATCGTGGCAAGTGGCAAACCTTGGTCTGTGCCTACCGCTTTGAGTACGGAGTGCGGTTATGTAATGTATTTTATCTACACTAATGTTGTAACATTCTACTTATGTTTTCAATACTTGACTTATAATTACTACTGTTATAGCGCAGACAACAAAACACTCAATTTAAGCAATTTCACATGATGGTATAATATTCACATCGATATCGTAAAATCTCATTATAACATCAATAAAACGCGACCAACTTGATTGCAGGGCCAATCAGGTTGGTCGCGTTTTATTGAAGCGCGCAGCTGCGCTCTCATTGGTTAAATTTTAATGGCGGCAAAATCACTGTGATTATACACGTACGCGTGAATTTAATTTAATAAATTTGTTGTTTGATTAATTGCATTAGTGAAGATAAAGTAGTGTATGCAACTGCATATAACACGGGTATTAAAACACTCGTTACTATTATGAAACTCGCTGCGCTCGTTTCATAAACTCACACTCGTGTTTTAATACCCTTCATTATATGACAGTTGCATAAACTACTATAATGTGACTTATTATGATTGGGTAATGAACCACTAGCTCGATGGTCGGATGATGTGAAAATCGGTAGAGGGCCGTGTGTGCAGACGGTGAGAGACCGGTTAAAAATTGCGTATCATTGAAATTGCCTGTACTCTGCAGTGGACAGAGGTAAACTGATTGTGACAAAGTAATGAAATTTTATTTTGTTATACTTTCAGAACTGATGGCCGATGGGGCCGAAAAGTTCTCGAATGGAGACCACACATCGGCAAGCGCAGCGTAGGACGACCAGCCACAAGATGGACAGATGACCTCATCCAAGTGGCAGGAAGACGCTGGATGCAGGCCGCTTCCAACCGGTATTTTTGGAAATCCATGGAGGAGGCCTATGTCCAGCAGTGGACTTCTTGTGGCTGAATGATAATGATGATGATACTTTCAATATTTCTTTTCAGCTTTTACATTCAAAACAGGTAATACCTCCAAAAATTATAATATGATTTACTTACCTGAATAATAAAATCTACACAATGTCAGTAACTACGTATTTTGCTTACACACGTATTTTGCAGAATTGTTCCTGCACGTTTTCTTTACATCCAAGGTATTTCAAGGTAACGCGTCACGTTTACACCCTCCATAACGACACAACTCAAATCCGCGCGTGTTCTTACGCCGAAAGGCAGCAGAGCTGCTACCTCCGCCCATAAAGCTGGGGAACGGAAAATGTATGCAAAATGGTAAGATTTAAGCAACGTTAGCACTCGTTACGCCATGATACCGGGTAGAGGCATCCGCTGAAAACATTATGTATGAGAATGATACGCGGGCTGCGTCGGGATTTATCCTCGGGAGAGCGTGCATGAGCGCAAGGCGACACTCTTCAGGCACGTTCAGAGACATGAATTATAATCGACCATTCCCCGTAAATTACTTGTATGTTTTTTTTTCGTGTTGAACCGGTAAGCGCATCACACACGCGTGCTGTACAAAAGTTGTTCTGAGACACAAACTCCAATTGGGGTGTAATATTAATACTTTGTACGACAAGGCTACGAGCGACCACGCACTTTTATTGACCTCAAAGACCTAATGCATCTGTGCGTCAAGGTTTGAAGCATAAAAAATCTATAAGGGGCAGTTACTTGAAGTTTAGGTTTTGGCGATTTTAATTTAGGTACTTAGGATACGTTTTCGTATGAATCGTGATAAGTACAAAGTAGTTCATTAACTCTTGCAGATGCATAGCGTACTATGCAGCTCTTCTGCTATGGCCAAAGCACAAAGGAGCGCCTTATGCCACCCTGGGGCCTGTTTCATAAAACTACAATTAATGGTTTACTATGACAATTCGATGTACATTGCAAAGTTGATTACCCACAGATTAACAAAACGACTCTTCTATGTACCTTGAATTATTATCACAAACTACGTATTGTAGTTTTATGAAACTCGGCCCAGAAGTGATTAGGGCGCCCTCTTAGGGCGTCCGTGATCGCAGAAGAATCGCATACAGCTGCAAGAGTAATTTTTAAGGTTCCGTACCGAAAGGATAAGAAACCCTACTACTAAGATTCCGCTGTCCGTCCGTCCCCATCCGTCTGTCACCAGACGATCACCTGTATCTCATGAACCGTGATATTTGAAACATTTGAAATTTTCACAGATGTTGTATTTCTGGTGCCGCTGTAACAACAACTAAAAACTAAAGGTGATTTTTTTGCCGTTTTTTGCTCGATATTAATAACGGCTAGAGGTAGACGCTTGAAATACTCAAATGTTGTATAGGTAATGTAACGGAACCCTTCGTGCGCGAGTCTGACTCGAACTTGACCGATTTTTTTCCTTCATGCCTAGGACTAATAATTATGATACTTAAGTACTTAGTTATACATTCAATGAATGAATGGGCCCAATTGCGATTATTTATTAGGGAAACTTAATTCCCAATGTTTCGGCAACGTTGCAGTTGCTGTGTTCACGGGTAGACTGAATTGACGAGTAAAATCAATTATTGTAGTTAGGGCAGGTGATCTACCCTCAAGTCACTTATATTTTTCGCAGCGGGCTGATACACAACACTCCCTATGTCCGCGGACAGGTCCGATGACAAGGCCCTGATTTGTGTTTACTTACTTGTATTCACTAATGCCCCTCTACTCTCGACGCAAATTTAGCCAACTTACTGTAATGTAGGTAGGTAGTTTATAACAGAAAAATATTATCATCTAAGGGTAGTAGGAAATGTTCACTCATTCTTTTGTCTCCCAATAAATGGTGCCTTGATCAGATCGTTTCGTCTATTATTGCTGATCCTGCAGAGCTAAACCAGTATTCTTCACTTACGTTACAATTGAGTATGTTTAATTGATAGTTTGGCCTATATGCTTTCAGTTTCCGATGATGCTTAATGCTGTTTAACCGTTTACTAACTCGTTATTTCTGACTAATTGAATTGTGACGCAATTTGAATGCAGTGACGTCGAGAGTAGAGGGGATGTTTTGTATGCACTGGATTCAATATGTATGAGCAGCGCGAGTCGTTAAAAAACTTCCTAAGTACTTTCTTCTTTCAAACTAAGACTTTCGTAAGCATTACACACTGTTGAATTTATTTTGAAATTATTTACTTAAGTACTGTTGTTCCAACTTTCTACTGAGCCGTTTTTCGCATGTGCTCGTCTTGTGGACATCAGTATGCGTGCCTCGTGAGTGGAGACGCGTGATTCGACGCCTCCGTAAATCTTTAGGGAGCCTGGGCCGTGTACAAGTTTGCGGCTCATCGTAACAAACTAGTTTTTTATTTAATCTACCTGGTTTAATGAACCTCTTCTTATTTCCAACATTTTTTTAGCCAATGCGAATTGACTATATGATCAAATTGTAATTTTTATCCAACTCTTTGCAGATAGCTCCGCTTATACTCAAGAGGGTTATTTAATCATTAAAACCAATAAATTTTATTATGAGATAGACTCGGAAATAAAAAATTGATCAATATCAGCTGTTCAACCTACATTTTCTTATTATGTTTTAGCGAATGTATGAAACAGCTGACACTTTTTTCGCTATATAATTTCAGAGTTAGTCTCAGTACAAAATACGTTTTTATTGATGACTAGACCATTTAAAGTAAGTTTATCTTAACTTTTCGGCAACACGCTGTCTAGACGAATAAATGGAAATAGTGTCTCCGACTCCAATAATATGTTGTATTTGTGGTAAAACCTCAAATTATAATATAACATATTATGTTTCTAATTATATAGATCTAAAATAAGATGTAGTTTGCATAATAAAGAGGCTGCATCTACGTTACGAGTTTTGAAAGAATAATCATAAATGTAAAACCCTAAATGCTAACGCCCATTACGAAGACTTCTTTAGAGTCGTTTCAGTTAATTTTGAAAATGTTTTTAAATTAAGAGAATTACCTAGCAATGAAAATAAAGTAGGGTTTAATGAATGGGCCACTCGGGCATCCGAAAAAGTAGAAACACACTGTATGCATTGTATGAGAAAAAAACATACACATATGGCCACAGTTTTATAGAGTATGTTAAACTATATTCTAAATTATTCAGGGCCGTCTGCCACAAAGCTAAATGCGAACATATAAAGAAACAAATCCTCCAGTCTTCAAATAAATCTAAAACAATCTGGACTATTATAAATAGGGAAACTGGTAAAGCCAAATCAGGAGATCGCGAATTTTCTCTAAAGATAGATGATAAAGTAATAACATCAAATGAGGACATTGCTGCGGCCTTTGAACAATTCTTTACAAATGTTCCAATTGAAACTACGGCTCCTTTAGATTCGTCTCCTGATCTTGCTGCAAGTTTATTAAAAGACAATGTCCCCTCGTGCGATTACGAGTTTTCGTTCGACTTCATTAATCCCCATAGCGTAATTAAAGCGTTTACAATACACCCCATTGCAATTTTGAATCGATTGTGATGCCTAGAAAAACGGTATCTTCTACAAATTCTAGTTTTTCTTTTCCGAGTACAATGTTGTTTTCAACTAATCTTACGTTTGTTAAAGTAAATTTTATACATTTTGTCTTTTTGGAATTTAGAAGCAGATTATTTGCCGTGAACCAATCCAACACACGCGAGAGAGCATCATTTGCATCGTCAAGATTATTTTCTTGTCTCTTAATTTTAAAAATAAGTGACGTGTCATCTGCAAATAATACTATCTCGGACATGTTTTGTACCATAAACGGCAAATCATTTACGTATACTAGGAAAAGGAACGGCCCCAAAATTGATCGCTGTGGCATTCCCATTTTTATTTGTGAACCTGTGGATTTTATACGATTTATGTCCGCTTTTTGAACCCTTCCTTTTAGATAAGATCTCATCAATTCTAAACCTTTCCCCTTTACTCCGTAATGCTCTAGTTTTAGCAAAAGTGTCTCGTGGTCCACGCAATCAAATGCCTTTGACAAGTCACAAAAAACACCTATAGCATCCCTACGATCCTCCCATGCACTATAAGTATGTTTAACTAGCAAGACACCAGCGTCCGTCGTCGACCGTCCCTGCGTGAAGCCGAACTGCTGGTTATGGAGAAGTTGATAATTATTAAAGTGCGTAAGTAGTTGAACTAAAACAATCTTTTCGAATATTTTGCTCAATACGGGTAGGATCGAGACTGGTCTGAAATTTGTGGGATCATGCCTATCGCCACTTTTAAACCACGGAACGAGCCTACTGTATTTCATTAGGTCAGGGAATGTACCCTCACCTACACATTTGTTAAAAATTTTTGCTAAATGAGAAGCGAGGACATCTATTACTGACATTCCCCACAAATCTTCCGTTTTTTTAAGATTTAATAGTTTAAACGCTTTAATTACGCTATGGGGATTAATGAAGTCGAACGAAAACTCGTAATCGCACGAGGGGACATTGTCTTTTAATAAACTTGCAGCAAGATCAGGAGACGAATCTAAAGGAGCCGTAGTTTCAATTGGAACATTTGTAAAGAATTGTTCAAAGGCCGCAGCAATGTCCTCATTTGATGTTATTACTTTATCATCTATCTTTAGAGAAAATTCGCGATCTCCTGATTTGGCTTTACCAGTTTCCCTATTTATAATAGTCCAGATTGTTTTAGATTTATTTGAAGACTGGAGGATTTGTTTCTTTATATGTTCGCATTTAGCTTTGTGGCAGACGGCCCTGAATAATTTAGAATATAGTTTAACATACTCTATAAAACTGTGGCCATATGTGTATGTTTTTTTCTCATACAATGCATACAGTGTGTTTCTACTTTTTCGGATGCCCGAGTGGCCCATTCATTAAACCCTACTTTATTTTCATTGCTAGGTAATTCTCTTAATTTAAAAACATTTTCAAAATTAACTGAAACGACTCTAAAGAAGTCTTCGTAATGGGCGTTAGCATTTAGGGTTTTACATTTATATAGAGTATCGAGTTAAGTGGCAGTCCCTGGTCTCTGCCTACCCCTGAGGCAACCTGATGATGATGTTAGATGACTTACACATTGTCTAGTGGCAACTCCTGGCGCCTGCACCTGGGACATGTTTGTGGACCTGTACCGTGCTCTCAGATTCCTTGGCTTAAACCTCAAGGTAGATGTCATGTCAATGGAACAGTCACTCATGAAATATGTAATTTTGAAGAATATGAATTCGGGAGTGGTCGATTGGGGAACTCATTAATTGGTAGTTAATTCTCATGAGAGGACAGTAGGGAACTCAAAAACTATTAATAAGATTTTGTATGAAATAAATAAATAAGAAATCATTCTTGTGACCATCCTTTGACTAGTGGCCCTTCCCTCACCTTACCGGAACAGCGTTTTGCTTTTTGTTTGTTATTTAAACTTAAAAAATATATACAAACTTTGAATCGGGATATGGCAATGTGTATTACTGTCATATTCCGATTTAAATTTTATATATTTTCCTGGTCTCGTTAGTAGGTTGAACAAGCGAGCGTCGTCAGGACCGTTGTCGGTGTTTACCGTGTAACATCAGCGTTACGAAGGATTACTCGTAAAGTGAATTTAAGGGCCTAATAATAAATTTCAGGTGTACATGCTAATGCGGGATGTACGAGCTTCGCCGGCGTTTGCGACATCACTTAATCTGAACAGTAAATGTGTTCGTTTCCTTCATTTAAATGCCACGAGCGAAGAACTCGCGGGATCCTTCCACGCACGATCCGGCCATAACTCCACAATGCCGTTTTATTCTGTGGCTATTTGCATTTTTAAATCCGTTTTTGTTTGTGCCAGCATTTGCCCCCTACCCACCAGCCAGCCAGCACTGGCCAATTAGTTAAACTTGATGTATCGCCTCTATGTATTCGGGTTCGTTTATTAAAATATGAACTATAAATTACTTTCGCGCGGTTTTAGCGCTGCACGAGGCTTTTACACGTCGCGCGATTTCGAGTTTGTCACTAAATGAATGCAGCTGAATTTATTGTCATGTTATGGTGGCGCCCGGGTAAAGCTGTAACTTGTTTAATGTTAAAAGCTAATAATTTTTGTTCCGAAATTACCTAAGTCACCTTTGAACTATGGAACACATAATAAGGACTACGTTTTTTGGGCAAATATGAACAATAATTTTAATAACTTTTGTTTGAAAGGAGTTCAATTTGCCAGGAACTCCAAAAGTCATTATAAATACGTTGGCAAGCAATTTGATTTACTTACTGTATTTCCAGTTTTTTATTTCACAAAAAATCGGTGTCAAGGAAGAAATACAGCAAGAAATTACTGTAAGTCCTCATTAGAGAAAGACGATGGTTTTTCATCTGTTATGTCATCATCTTCATCAGCCATTTGACGCTCACTGCAGGACATAGGCCTCCTCCGTGGTTTTCATAACTGTTATATTATTAGTAATTAAAAATAACATGTATTTAGACTATTACTTTAAAGTGTAGACGCTAACTAAAATAAATTTACATGAAACTTGGCGTACCTACAGATACGCGAATTGGCAAACGTAGCGTAGGACGCCCTGTGACCAGGGCCTAGATTCTGTTAATGCATTGTAGTAACATGACAACTGCATGAACATGGCGGTTTTCATTTCATGGCTGCTTTAAGTCTACGCGCGCACACCCATCAAACCTTCTAGGCGTCAATGGTACGAAAAAACACGTCACGTGACCCGACAGTGTACCTGTCATTATACTACAATGCACTAACAGAATCGAGGCCCTGGTAGAGCGACGACATTTGCAAGGCAGTGACTGGATAAGAAGAGCCGAAGATCGGGCTCAGTGGCGTGTCTTGGGAGTGGCCTATGTCTAACAGTGGATTGACACCGACTGATTATGATGATGATGATGGCGTACAGATAGACAAAGACCTGAATTGAGACATATCATATACGTATACTTGTGTTGCCGGTAACGCGTTCCCGTGGGATAATATTTATTTTATCCAAAAAACGATGCGATGTGCATTACCGATATTTTTGCTGTACCATTTTGTACTGTGGTATCACGTTCACGATTTTGTACTGTAGTATCACGTTCACGATACCACAGTACAAAATGGTACAGCAAAAATATCGGTAATTTACATCTCAGCTTTTTTTTTATTTCAGTGTCATGAGATATATAAATATTATATTACTAGCTGTCCCGGCGAACCTCATACCACCACAGAATCCGTTTATACGATTCTTGCACAACGCCATCTATTTTTAAAACACAACATTCGCTCGCACGCCATCTGTTTTAAATTTAAAATAAATATTATCCCACGGGAACGCATTACCGGCATATCAAGTATGATATGTCTCAATTCAGGTCTTTGTCTATCTGCACGCCGAGTTTCATGTAAATCCGTTCAGCCGTTATTGCGTGATTGAGTAACAAACATCCAAACATCCAAACCTCCAAGCATCCAAACATCTTCACAAACTTTTACATTTATAATATTAAGTAGGATATTCTATCAGATCGTATACAATTCATACGATGGCATTGGCTAAGCTTATATTTATATCCCACTGTAAGGCACATACCCTCTCAGAGATAGAGAGAGAGAGAGAGAGAGAGAGTATGGGGTAAACACCTCAGACACTCAGGTATCCTCACGATATTTTTCTTCACAGTTAGCGAGTGGTATTGCTACTACTAATTCACAACTGTACGTAACTAAGAAAACAAAGTCATGCATTACAGTCGAACCCACGACCTATCGAACGTGAGGCCTGCGCTCTACAGTTGTGTTACTACCCTGTACTTTGCTTTTACATGTTTTTTTGGCGGATTAAAAGTTGCCGTGGGGTGCCGGCTTTAGAATAGCACCCCCCCATCTCTTCCCGTGGGTGCCGTAAAAACCGGCTAAGGGACACATTACCAGGAGGTGGGCAGCAGCGCCTTCTGCGGAAATGCGATAAACTGCGCTCGCCAACCCGCATGCCAAGCGTGGCGAGTATGGCAAATACCCTTATAGCAGTAAACCAAAAAACCAGGCCCCCAGTCCCCGGCAGCTTCGCTATTCCTGGCTACGTTAGCGGCCACGATAACGGCGGAGCAAGGGATGCAGGCCGCTTCCAACCGGTCTTTTTGGAAATCCATGGAGGAGGCCTATGTCCAGTAGTGGACTTCTTGTGGCTGAATGATGATGATGATGAAAAGTATTCATGTACACTTTTTTCTTTCGAAAAACTGAAAATGACTTTATAAAGATTTTCCAATCAAATTATAACGATCCTGTCGCTTAGGGGAAACAAACATACTTACAAAAGGGCAAAAACCCCATCCATACAGTCCGACCAAAGTAAATGGCGAACAAAATAGCTCTTTCGCAATTATAGATCATTCGAAGATCCATCAGGCTTTATTCGGGCACTCGCATCGGGTCATTATTCACGTTGATTAACATCCCGGATCCCGCGGTAATCCGTCACCCCTGCCTCGGATGATCATTGTGTTTGTGACGTCACTGCGCTCCTCATGTTAACACATTACTCTTGCTTTGGGGTGACTCTGCAAGGTCATGTCCAAGGGTAAACAGATAAATAGCTGATTGATTGTCAATCATACAATTTATCTATGGATATCGCTGAAAATTTCATGGTGCAAGACGTCTTTAGGGTTTCATAGTCAACAAGGAACCCTTATAGTTTTGCCATGTCCGTCCGTCTGTATGTCTGTCCGTTTGTCTGTCCGCGGCTAAGCACAGAGACTAGAAGTTCTACAGGGCTGAAATTTGGCATAGATATCCATATTTATTACGTCATATTTATTACGTCGAAAGGATTGGATGAGCTTACTCATGGATAAACAGATGGTGCTGTCAGATAGTATTGGTGCAAGCCAGCTTAAAGAGTATAGTCGCACCCTGGAGATAATTCACCGAGATACTTTACTAGGAAAGGCGTTACGCAGCGCAATCACCGTCCGGGGACTCACTTACCTAACTTTCTATAACTTTAACTATAATATGGTTATGGTATTACTGCTTTAATTAAGACAGGCCTCTGCTTTTCCGGAAAATAGATCTATGCAAACAAAAGTCCGGGAGGTACGGGAACATTTTTCGCTTGACCTAAATCGCCTAGAAGTTCTATTCGTTAGACGTACTTCTGAGAATAGATAAGAAAAATGTATTACAGACAATTTTTACGATATGTATGAGTTTTAAAAGGGTTCGTTAAAAATTAACTGAGAATTTAGCAAAGTAAATTAAAGAGTCAGAGTAAATTAGGCAATTTCATCTTTACACAATTTATGCAATTATTTAACTGAGTTTCCGCTAACATT
Source organism: Yponomeuta evonymella (assembly GCA_963969515.1). NCBI lineage: Eukaryota > Metazoa > Arthropoda > Insecta > Lepidoptera > Yponomeutidae > Yponomeuta > Yponomeuta evonymella. The sequence goes on from OZ018354.1 coordinate 8,797,835, forward strand.
AATTCAGCAGCCAGCAGTCTACTTCGTTAACCCGAAGTTTGACTCGTGCGATGCTATTAGTAATACTACTTATCGTATGCACTCACTATCTTATATTCTATTTATTTTATCTTATTCACGACTAGCTGACCCGGCAAACGTTGTTTTTCCGTATTAGGTAATTAGCCTACGTTTTTACGTATTGTGATTCTTATGACAAAGAACGATGATTCGCTAAAAATCTTTATAATCGCTCGCCATCTTGCAAACGCTGATTTATTAGTTTTCCGTTAACGTTATACCGTCTCATTCGACCTAAACTTTTTTTTTTAAGTGTCAGAAATAAAAAAATTACATAGCCAACTTAACAATACTAAGAAAATATAAACATCCGTTCACTTAGTTCCGAAACGTAGATTTGACCCCCATTTGTCTGGTGCTAAAGAAAATCAACATTAAACAACAATGTATTTCAACAAATAAAAAACAATATTTTTAGATTTTATGCAAATATAAACTGTGTCTGATTATTTGTGACGTTACAGTATACCTAAATCTAAAGATAACGAATTTTTGTTACAGAATTTTAATGTTTCGGAACGCCACTATCAGGTATTTTTAGCGTTTTTATATTATTTTTTACTTAACTGATGATTTTATTCTAAACTAGCTGTGCCCGCGACTCCGTTCGCGTACATTTCGATTTTTACGAAGCAGCATTTGTATGGGGGCCACGTCTTATCATAACTGGAGCTAGAATTTAAATAGCCTATCCTGTGTCCCAGTTATCTATATGTTTTTATACCAAATTTCATCAAATTCGGATAATTGGTTTAAGAGTTATGGAGGAACATACATACATACATACACACATACAGAAAAAAATTCTAAAAATCATGAAATTAGTTTCAGTATCATATATTGAGCCTATAAACACAATATCTCTGAAAACAAACTAACTTACTCCATGACCGACCCTTACAGATTTATTATTAGTATAGAGTATAGATAGATAGAAGATAGATAGATAGAAGATAATTAATTTCATAGTTCATTCGGTTCTTTTATCTTATTAAATATGTTTTATACTAATTTTAAAACTGGATACAAATTTATTTGTATCGCATGTTATCAAGATACTTAAAAGAAACTGTATCGTCTCACTCGCTATAGTTGTCGAAATGTAATAAGCCCGTTTTGACAGCTACACAAAAATGCATCTTACTTTGGATTTACGCGAACAAATACATAAAAAGACACATACTCTGGCATATTATTTAACGCTCGAAAGAAAAAAACAGATTTTGTAGCCCGAAAAGGTACTCGTAGTTTAGACTTTTAATGTTTTTGATCTCGAACTAGGTTAGATTCTATGGTTTTTGTAGCTGTCAAAACGGGCTTCTTATATTTTTGACGACTTTAGTGAACACACTATATCTCCAACTTATGCTGAGTCAGAGCCCTTTTGCATTTGCCACACACACAGTACTCACACTGGATAAGGCATTGCTATGTGTCTCATTTGTTAATTTTTTTTTTTAATAATGTTTCATTGTGCCTTGTATGTGCTCTTACTACTGTATTATTGTTTTTATTGCGTGTATGTGTGTGTAAATTTAAATAAATAATTCATCTATCTATCAATAATATACTGAGAAAATTACTTATACGACAACTTTTGATTAAAAACTTTGAAAATATTTTGTTCAACTACTGTTTCTCAAAATAGTTTTAAATGTTGTGCTATGGTTACTCTGTTTTCTAGAGATATTGTTTGTAGATAATGCTCGATAGGATAGATAGATAGAACATTCTTTATTATACTCAGAAATTACAAAGGATTGTTAGGGAAGATTATTACCTCCACCGTTCCGTGTGGCGCCGGATTAAGAATAGCGTCATTATATTTCCTCTCGTGGATGTCGTAGAAGGCGACTAAGGAAATAAATTACCAGGAGATTCTAAGCACATACTGCGATCGCCAACCCACCTGCCAAGCGTGGCGATTATGGCAAAACCCCTCATGGTTACGAAAACCATGAGGGAGGCCTATATCCTGCAGTGGGCGTCAAATGGCTGATGATGATGATTACCGTCAGGGCTGCGTCTCATAAAACTAGTTTATTTTGACGATATACATTACATACATACATACATAAGCAGTAGTCGCCTCTTATATATAACTCTTATATGAAACTGCGTCCATTAGCGAGGAACCGCGGCCCGCCGAATTGAATCGACCGCGCGAATTGCTCGACCGGTGAATTTCTTCGCCGATGCAATTCGATTCAACGCGCGTTTCTGGCGTCCGCGCCCCGCGCCGTCACCTCGCCAGCGCCCCACGTGACGCCTCTAGTGTATCCCACGCCTTACTTCGCGATTTCCCAGACTAGCTCCTATATAATAGGGGTTAAAGTATGAAATTGCCGTTTTATTGTAATAGGTTCTTTGAATTGACATAGAATCTTCATGGTTTGAGGTTTTCGAATGAAACTTTTTTTAAATGGTTTCTATGATGTTCTTTTTTTAAAAAGTGTGAAACATTTGAATATCGACTTTCAATTGTTTTTGTTATTCAATTTAGACTAGAAAGATGGATACTGCGAAAATTCGAGTGATTTTTGAATACTGTTGTGGCATTTGACCTGGGGTCAGCCATTGCATTTTTCTTTTCCGGTTATCATAAAGAATCCACTTTTCATCACATGTTACAATTCGATCCAATATTCCTTCATTTCTGTACCGGTTCAACAAGGCAACACAAGTTTCAACACGCGTTTCTTTCTGCAGATCAGTCAAATCATGAGGCACCCATTTTTCGTATTTTTTTATTTTATTGATTTGACGCAAGTGAGTCAATATTGTGGGTAAGGTAACGTTAAACCATGCCGCTAATTCCTGGGTAGTTTGACTAGGGTCGGCTTCCACTATCTCTCTTAATTCATCGTTATTCACCTGTGTGGGCGGTCTTCCTCGTGGCTCGTTCTTTAAGTCGAAATTTCCATCACGAAAGCGTTTAAACCAAAATCGCACGGTGCGTTCATTAGTAGACCCCTCTCCAAACGCAGCATTGATATTGCGGGCTGTTTCTGCCGTGTTAGTTCCGCGTCGGAACTCGTATTCAAAAATCACTCGAATTTTCGCAGTATCCATCTTTCTTGTCTAAATTGAATAACAAAAACAATTGAAAGACGATATTCAAATATTTCACATTTTTTAAAAAAAGAACATCATAGAAACCATTTGAAAAAAGTTTCATTCGAAAACCTCAAACCATGAAGATTCTATGTCAATTCAAAGAACCTATTGCAATAAAACGGCAATTTCATACTTTAACCCCTAATATTACGCACACCAAATCCTGAGCGATTCCAAGTCTAACTGTAAAATTTCATACAATTTGACGACATAATTTTGGTGCGCGTAGTAAGGCTTCAGCTTCGCCATTTGTCATACATAGCAAGGCCGTCGGCACCGCCCTAAACGGTATGTTCGCGTAAATAGACAACCGCACTCCACTGCGAGTGAGTTAAATTTTCCGACCTGTCAGACCCACGTCAGCGCCGAGTGAGATTCCTTGGACTCGCAATCTCCATTGCTTGGCTTGAGGACTGTTGACGTAGCTCCGTTTGCCTGTGAAGTCTATACGGGGGCTTGACACTGACTTACAAGGTGCTTTGTAAGTCAGTGTCATCTTCTTCTTAAGTGAAATGTAAATAGAGCAATTTGGCCTTTGCATCTACGTAATGAGATGATTTATACAGCGTCCTGTCGCACCTTCACTCACACTAGATGGGTATAGGGACCACTCGGACGCTGCAGTGCCTGGGGCATGGACATTTTCTTTCACTGTTAGCGTGTAGCATTGAAATTGATTAACTTTGAATTAAGTAAGTCCATACCCGCACTGGGGATCGAACCTGGGCCTCCCGCTTCCGAGTCCATTGGTCTACCCACTGGGCTACCACCGCTTCTATGTACCAACAACAATAAATTTTAGTTTGTATTGTATGTCAACACGTGCTGTTATAACTAGCTCAGCTATAGATTTTCAATACAACTATTTAATAGACTGAGGTTCAATAGCGCCCTGCGCCACCAATAAAAAAAAACATATCTTCCATTACAGATTGCTTTTGCAAAAAGTCTCTTTCTTTACTAGCCACGACCGAGTTGTCTTTTTTCACTAGTGCCTACGAATTTACAGTAAGGAGCAGTGATAACGAAAAAAAAGGAAATGAAAACTGAAAGTAAGTAATAACATTAATAAAATTGTTGCCACAAGCTTACAGTGCAGATTGGAAAATGTTTTCAATTAAAGTTATCATGATAAGTTACCTATAAATTAACTACTTTATAAAAACCCCTTACGCATGACATGATTCGATCGACTTGACTAGTTTTTTTTTATTTACTGTTTTGGTTTGGTTAATCGGATAATGAGGAATTCTGTAAAGTCGTTCTAATCGAATGGGACTTTCAAAGTCCAATCGATCGAACCATGAGATCTTTAAAAGTTCTCGTTATCCGACCACACAACTTAAGTCTTTCCTCATGGTTCGATCAATACGACGGAACCGTAGAGAATTTCTCAGTTCATAATTTCAGTACATAAAATCATACATAGCCGAAGAATAAAGGTCTTGCTCCTTGTATATAACCAAATTTGATAAATGGGTTTCTATTAGGAAAGATATTCTGAGTAGCTAATCCGGTTATTAAATGGGACTTTTTTATACATCAAAAACCCGGAAAATCTCTGATTTCGGAATAAAGTGTACTATTTATTAGAGCTATTGTGAAATAAATTACACATTATTTGTGAATAAAATTATATAATGATTACAGATTAAACGTTATTCTAAAGCAGACAAAACAGTAATTTTGCTAGTTGGGGTACCCCAGTTTCTAATAACGAGGTTTAGTAATGAGTCTAAGTCATTAGCCGGGCTAACAAACTAGTCAAGTCTTTATGGTTTGATTGAGCATGATGTTTGATCAACTTATCTATCTATCTATCTAATCAGCCCATAAACAGTGCCCACTGTTGGGCATAGGCCTCTTCTCTTTCACGCCAACCCATCCGGTCCCTTGCCAGTCTCGTCCATCGTTTCCCAGCCGCTTTCACAATGTCGTCGGCCCACCGGGCTGGTGGTCTGCCAACCGATCAATCAGTCTATCCTGCAGGAAAAACGGACCTCATGGCCCGATCGACCGGACTACAAGAAAATGTAAACGACCTAGTAATTCGACAATCGGACTACGAGAACTGTGTTTGATCAAGCCGATCAGACAAGCCGATCGGACCATGTGGCGTTAGGGATGAACACCCAGTGATTTTGAAGTGACACGACGTTTGAGGTAAGATATCTTTATTTGCAAAAACACAAACAAAATACCAAAATTTTACAATTTTTGATTAATTTGCAAAAAGCTTTTTCAAACATATGTACGAAGAAAAAATAATACTGTGACATTGTCAACCTTTTAAAATTTTAATTCATTGGCAAAAAGCTTCGTGAAATATAAAAAATGGACAATTGTTCTTGTATTTTTCTTACGGATCATCTGTCGACACACAACAATAGTGGTAAAATATGAATAATATCATCATCAGCCATTCGACGCCCACTGCAGGACATATTTCCTAACCATGAAGGGTTTTGCCATAATCGCCACGCTTGGCAGGCGGGTTGGCGATTGCAGTATGCTGTTGAAATCTCAGGAAGACGCTGCTGGCCGTCTGCCCGCTGGTAATGTATTTCTTTAGTCGCCTTCTACGACATCCATGGAAGGAAATGGAGTGACGCTATTCTTAATCCGGCACCACACGGAATGTATGAATAATATGCGTTACATTTATTTCAAACATTGTGCAAAGCAAACATTTTGACAAAACACCTATCATTAGTCTCATTTATTTTATTTCACTTTGAGAATGCTATTTCGTTCGTGGTCGCTTTGATTTATACCCGGATCAAGTGTAGACTGTAATCTATCAATGACGGTTTTTAGGAAGTTATCTTGAAAACCAATCGACTATTGGTGTTGCAGCGAGGCCATTATGCGCATAGTGCCACCATATTACCGGGTTTGTACCGGGTAGTGCGAGGTATATGGTCTCGTCTTAGCAACATTTTACATGTTTTGGTGGGATTTCACTTCTTTTTCTAAGTTGCTTATGACGCTAACTGTGAAGGAAAACGTCGTGAGGATACCCGCGGCTTGGTTGGCTCCGCACGTATTGGCTTGTCTTTCCTGTGGGCTAGGCCGACTAAGCTGTCAGGATGGTATAGTGGCTGTTCAAGCCTACGCCATCTAAAAAACAATGTCCAAAGCACTGCAGCGTTCGAGTGGTCCCTTCACCTATCTAGTGTGACTGAAGGTGCCACTGGACGCTGTATAAAACATCTCATTACGTAGATGCAAAAGCGTCACGATGTTTTCTATTGCTATTAGTAATAATGCCGCCAATCGTACTCCGTATTTAAAAAAATGTGTTATGTGTGAAATAAAGACTATTATTATCTTTTCCGCGTATACTAAGCTTCCATACAAAATCAAGATGCCTACACACGAGCGCTATACTATACGCCTTGAAATCGATACCGCTATGCTATACCGAGCTTGTGACTACCTAAGCGATTGGTATGGCGACCATGAAGATAATTACGTTTATAGGAAAAGGAAAAAAACATATTCATAACTCCCTTGTATCTCAGTTTCGTTTTAACTAAAAATATTTTTAGATTTGTTAGTCTTTCGTTCACAAGCTAAGGGGGTTCCTCAAGCGGCAATTCCCATAATAACTAATAACAATAACAACTTCCACACAACACAATCACTTGTCCGGGTCCCAAACTAGAATACCCTGTGCTACGGTAAACAAGCAAGGACATCACAAACATGAAAATACACCCAGACTGAGGCCATTTGTACAAATGTACGAGAACCCCCAGTGGGAATCGAACCGACGACTTCAGGCGTGGTAATCCGACTGACCATCGGGGCAGTCGAACGTAATTTGGTTTTAATTCATCAACAACATGCGTTTAGAGGATGCAAGTCAAGGTATGATCATTCTTAGAATTGCAAAAAAACTAAAAGAGATTTGTGCCTTGTAAGAAGTTTCTATGACAAGGCTTATGAGGCTCTAATTTCTTTTATATTGAGCTGTTCTCAGTACTAAACACGATCAAACCTCGATTCGTAACGGTTCATTGCGATACGGCAAGTCTTTTGTAAATTAAAACCAAACCACGTTTGTTTGGCAATTGCCGCTTGAGGAAACCTCTTAATACATAAACGAGACGTAAATTATCGTTAACAATGAGATAATTTGTATTTGCATTAATTCAGTCATAGGTACTGTGAGATTGATTAATGTAATTGATTGAATTGCAGATAATCCGTATTGGTGAACAGTAATAGACCTACTGTTTGCGCAATGGACACTATCAAATTATCTTCTAGATTGGGTCGCTTTTGCTTTTCAAAAACTAATCAAGTTAAAGTAAAGTTACTACGAGCATTAAACTCAATTTGAAAACTGCCCTAAAATGCCTTTCTCATTTCACGCACAGTCGACAGCGCATCGATCTTTACATTTTAGTTACAAAGTTGCCCATAACGTAACTAGAGAATGCACAGATTTAGAGTTTATTAATAGGTTGTTCTGAGAGCGGTGGTAGCCTATCTCCGTCTTTGTTTTCTAAGTTATGTAAATTTGTGAAGTTATAGTAGGAATACCACTCGCTAACGGTGAAAGAAAACATCGTGAGAAACATGAGCTATTCACAGGCCTCACCGCCAATCCGCGTTGGGCACGCGTGGTGATTAAGCCCATACTCTCTCCCTGAGAGAATGCCTGTGCCCTACAGTGGGACGTATATAGGCTGCTTATGATGTACTGTCAAGCAATAAACCATTGCCTCAATTACAATGTAAGAACGTGGTAACATTTATTAAGACGAACATGAACCGTTTATAGTTCAACACAATCGTCAAAATGCTAGTGGAGTTTTTTAATGCAGTTCAAACATTGTTACTAAGCTCTTGACAACCATTTTTAAGTACGATAATTGCTATATGCGAAGAACGCAAGAAACGCTAAAATGTATAAAACCGACCAAGTACGTATCGGGCCACGCGCAGTGTAGGCTTTTGTGGAAAGAGAGGGTTTTATCTGCTTTACAGAACTAATAACTTAATCAAAGTAATTTTCAATAGATTTTGTAGGAAGTTTTCCTTTCATGAGTTAGTCACCTATTAGTCGTTAACTTGTAAAGCCTACTTGGCCGTGATAGTTTTCCATTTTAGTTCATTATATGTGCACGTCTCTACCATCAACCGTTTAGCCGGGAGAGGGGGGTGGGACGCCCTACTCAGACAAAAACTTCCGCTTTAAACGGAACCCTAAATCGAAAAATGGTCTTCCTACACCCATATTCACAATATTTTTAAACGAAAAATTCAACGATACCCCATACTACAGTGTAGGCGAGAAAAAAAAATCCCTAATTTAGGTGTAGTAAAAAAATTTTTTTTCCGACATTTGGACGTAGTTTAGCAAAAAGGTTCCAACCCACAACATGGTCATTTTTTAGTTACATATACCAAAATGATCACTATGCACTATATTTTAAGAATCAAAGACTTTCATAGCGATCCGATGAGTATGCGCAAAGTTATGGCACATGATAGTCCAACCCACATGTATGAAGAGCTTAAATTTTGTTATGGCAAAAATGATCCAAGCTTTTTGGAACATTCTATTTTTACGCATTTTACTTTCTCGCCCACAAAACATTTCCCAAAAAACGATCTAGAGCTCTTGGACCGTTTTTGATATAGCAGATAACCTTTATATCTTTAATACGCCTTTCAACAAAATGATCCAAACCGCTTAGAACGTAATAAATATTTTAAGTTCACATTTTATTAAAGCGATCCAGACCTCTTGGAACGTTTTTAATATTTTAAATAGTCATATAATTCTGTAATTCACATTAACTTAGAACGATCCAGGCCACTTGGAACATTTTTAATATTTTGAATAGTTGTTCAGTTTTATAATACATATTTAATAAAAACGATCCAGGCCACTTCGAACATTTTCAATATTTTAAATCTTATCGTTAATCTCGTTCTACATTTGACATTTCAATACAATGATCCAGATATCTTGAAACATTTAATATATTAGCCGTTAATTGTTATCGTCCATAATAAGCATTTTAAAACGATCCAGACTAATTTGTTCAGTCCAGAAATTCATATGTTGTGAAAATTTTTATTGTTTAGTCTTCCATCAAAGTGGTCCTACCACCCAGAACTAATTTTTATAAGTTGCGAAAAGATGGCCAGATTGTGACTGAATAGAGGTACAGGTACTGACTATTACGTTTATTAAAATGGGCGAAGACAAACAGTTAATAAAAATATAGCGATTTGTACAGCATAATGTTGGCTGTTGGCTGAAAGGTCTTTGCCTACGAAACACCACTAGATTGTCTATAGTTAAAACAGGTACTTACTTACACTAACGTTTCAATAATTAGGTAGGTAGTTGGAAAAAATATTTGTTCATTGAATTACCTGCATAGTGTATGTGTTTTTCTCATCATGCGAAGAAACTATTTCATCTTGCAAAAGGCTCTTGCCAAAGAAAAAGAAGGGTCTGTGAGTTTAACAAGTAAGTCTAATATTTTAACCTTAGTTGTATAAAATAAATTAGCACAATGTTTAATTTTAAATAACTCATTATTTCTACAGACTAGGAAAACTTTAGCATGGAATTGCCAAATCAACCACCCCGGTCCCCTCTACCAATTTCACCCAAGGAATGAATTTAAACGAAGGAACAATATGTATTTAGGCATGCGTATTATTTTTTAAGACATATGTACGTACATAACGCTAATTGATGAAAATACTGTGCGAACATATACCAATCAGAATGATATGCCTACGAATTCCTTCTTGGTGGAGATGCCTACGAATTCTCCCACGAATGACGTGCCTTCCAATTCCTCCCCTAATGAAGGACAAAGGCGAGATAAAAAAGCAACGTTTTTTCTTAACTAAAAATAGGAAAAAATCCGCTAAGACGCGCAATAACCAGAAAATGAGTATGTACAACTAAAATGTGAGAGGGCTGAAAAAAAAATTAAAACAATGGAGACGGAACCTTACTGTAATACAAAATGATGTAGTTGCGGCATCAGAAAGTTTTCTAAATTCATCTATTCAAGACGCTGAGCTGTCCGAGAGTGGCTGGACCGTGCTACGGCGAGATCGTGCTACCCCTTGCAGGGAAGTGCTGCTCGCTGCGCGGCCTGGTCTAATTCTGCGCCTGTTCTGACTCTCAAATTTACTCTCAATTTAGTAAACTAGGAGCAGACATTATATCTAAGCAAAAATTAGCTTACGACGTGCATATCAGAGATGTAGAGGCATATATCTCCAAAAACCTTCGCTGTTTCTGGCAGCATAGGGTCCCTAAGATCTAAAGGTGGGTTTGAGCCGACTGTAGATCATAAAGAGGAAGTCCTGTCAGGCGCATTAGCAGCTAAAGCTTTCGCTGAGCAGTTCAGTTCAGTGTCTCTCGCAGAATCACCTGTATTATCGGCTACTAATGCTGCGATCTCCAACTCATTATCAAGAGAAAACTATATTAATATTACTACCTTCAAGAAGGATAATTATACTTAAAGCGATAAGTCTCTTGAAACCCTGCAGTGCGATAGGCCCTGACTGTATGCCTGCGTATTTTCTCAAGGGATGCAGGGAATTCATCTTCAGTCCTCTGGAACATATTTTCAAGTTGTTCATTGAAACCGGCTGCAATAGAAACTTACTAGAGTAAATAATAATAATATAATAAACTTTATTTGCTCAAGTAAGTAACACTAATTTTAGTTAGTAGGCCAATCCCTAAAACTAGTAGAAAAACAATAGTAGAGGAACATAGACCCATTGCAATCTTAAGCACATGTGCTAAAATCTTTGAAATAGTTTTGAAATTAAAATTGGAGTCACCAATTCAACCATTTATTACTATCTCCCAGCATGGATTCAGACCTAGAAGCTCAGTGAACACAAATTTATTGGCTCTTACAGACCTAATTTCTGCAGAAATGGACAAAGTTAGACAAGTGAACGTAGTATACCTCGATTTTCAAAAGGCTTTCGACAGAGTGGACAATGACATACTATTGGCCAAATTAGTGTCATTAAGGTTTACGCTCAAACTAGCAAATTTATTTTCCGATTACTTAAGAGATCGAGAGCAATACGTCCAACATGGAAGCTACATATCTAAGTCCTAATCAACCAGGTCGGGAGTAAAGCCATCTGAAACGTTTTCAGAGGTTGTACGCGGCGAATGATTATAATATAAACGTTATAAAAACATGCGAAAAATGACCTATTACAAGTTATAAGAATAGCAGGAGCAGATTTTGTTGGGAAAAAACGTTAGAGAAAAACATTGTAAACCGAAAGTATTTTTGCAGCAAACACAAAGTGAACTGGTTGAAGACCAAGCAAATATTATTAAAGAAAGAAAACAAAAAAATCTATGTTTATGAGAACTAAAGAAAAGAAGAATACGAAGATTTAAATATTGAAAAAAAAAAACAACAAAAAACCTCCATGCCTGTGACAGAAACAGGGTTGATTCCTTTCTGGCCTGCGGGAAAATAAATTCCAAAATCTAAGCTGGATGAGTTAAAATCAATGTTTCATCTGATTCCAAATGACTGCATTGATTTTTATACATCCCTCAGCGGAAATCCTAATGATATAGAAGGGTTTGAGTATAATGGCAAGAAAACTATAATAAATTACTACTTCATAAAAATTAATCGGGATTCATTATTTATTTGTTGTAAAAAGCATACAAGGTATATTAAACTGTTGTTTTAATGGATAATTTTGTAATTAAAACCGGTTTTATGTTATTTTTAATAAATCACGTGAGCCTTGTAACGTTTTTGTTATTTAACTTTTCTAGCCTTCTCTAGAAAAAACATTTTATCAAAAACGATCCAGGGCTACTTTTCAGCCAATATTATAAAAAGTACTTAGAATAATATTAAGAAAAGTACAACATTTGAAGCGTTTTAATAAGACCAACACATGTTTCTAAGAACGATATGCCGAAAACTAGTGACATATCTGTCAAAATTCAGCTTAAACCTAAAAACTCAAATATCTCAAAACTCACTTTGTGTGGTTTAGAACCTTTTTGCTAAACTACGTCCATTTTATTGTCGGCGTAATAGATATATCTATGCCAAATTTCAGTTCTCTAGTACTTATCTTCTCTATGCCAAGCCGTAGACAGACCGACAGACAGACAGATGAACGGACATGGTGAAACTATGAAGCGAAAATTCTTGTTGACTACGGAACCCTAAAAATTGCTAAATTGCCAAGAACGCCCGAACCGCGGGTTCCGGACGCAATTCCTGAAATATAAACATAACATTAAAGTTAGTTGTACGACTTTTGGATGGATGGCGATGGCGCGAAAAGGCCTGCATGCAGCAGTGCAAAGGTGGGCTGATTATGATGATGATGATGTGTACGACTTTTGATTTCTTACTTACTTACTCTGCTGATTCAGTGACCTGAAATGGATTTTGGCCTCCGAAACAAGAAGTCGCCACTTGTCTCTGTCGTGCGTGGTTTCTTGCCAGTACAATGGTGATACATTGATTAACCGGATGAAAATCGCGATTGTAATGAAATTATGTAATCCCCGAAGATTCTAAAATAATTCGTCTGAAAAAACATTCATAAGAAAATTAGTTGCGCAACATAAACAGTAATAAACATGTTTCAAAAATTACGAACTGCTTAAATCCCAGCTCGTTCAGTATAAACGTTCACACGGTAGCTCGTTCACGGCTAATGCTATCTGAATTATTGTAGCTACAATAAACTAAGAAATAAATAAAAATAAATTAATAGATATAAATTAAGAGATAAATTGTAGGCATTAACCAGAACAATAAAAATAATCACAATAGTAAATACAGCTATAAGAGATCACTTTTTTGCTTTCCAATGTTCAGTTAAATTTTAACTTTAGAAGAAGACACATTTTATTACAGCAATAGTTACACAAAACATTGAACATACTGAAAATTTTATACAAATTTTGAAAAACCTATTTAGTGGCTAAAAACTCCATCCATGCCGCCTACGCAGCATAGCACGGATTAGTGCAACAAAGAACATAATTAGTACAAATTGCGACACTATAAAAAAATAACAAAACATTTACACGTAACGGTTATGGTGTCATCTCTGCTGCTGCAATAGGCAGCTGACTCAGCATATTGCTGAGGATATTTACTTTAACGTTAAAGGAAATCTATTGAATAGAACCGAATAGATTTAGGTCAAGTGAAATGGTTCCTGTTTCGGGCTGTGTAGATCAAAGGTTACTTGCTTTCAGAATCTAACGTTTCAACAGTAATAGGGTTAAGAAATTAATTTACTCTCCTTTGACTCAAGTTTATGGTCCAAAAACCGTTTAATTTCCTCAGTTTCCTTCTTCAGTTTCCTCAGTGACTCCCACAGCCGGGCACTACGGTCCGACCAGAGTCTAGCGCTGAAGACACCAAGTCATACGACAAGGTTCTTCAGTAGCTCATTTACTGTAAAGGCCGCCCGGCTGTGGAATGATCTTCCGGTTTCGATAAGGCGCTCACCATCTCCCGCCATATTTAAAGCCAGAGTGAAAGAATTCTTTCTGACTAATTAAGTAGTTTTGCTGTAAGTGTCTATTCACTTCTCTTCATATATCTGTAGGTATATCACCTTTTTGTTGTCCGGATCACACACTTGTTATAAGCCATTATTTATGTAAGTACGTGTAGTTATGTATAGTATTCAAGTATGATATATGTAAGTTTATTATTATTATTACGTATATGTATGTGTATTAATATTCGTCCTTGCACCGACTACCCGTGTCTATTTCTCCTTCGGCAAATCTCCAATATGAGGTTGCCTGGAAGAAATTGCTATTAGCAATAAGGCCGCCAATTGTATCTTTTCTTTTGTCATTGCTGTTTCTGTAACATTTTTTTCCGGTATACAATAAAGAATATTCTTATCTTATCTTATCTTAATTCTAAACACGGTAATTGTGATAGTAACCAGCTTTCCTAATAAACCTTAAGAGATAGAACGGTGCTTAAGATGTACTTGCCAAAATGCTCAACTCAGAAACCGGCGTTGAGTGAGGCTCCTTGTCACAACATAGCTTCAACACGTCAGCTAAATTATTGCAAAGCAAAAGAAACGTAAAATGGTTCGGATTCGCGATTCCATGTAATTCTATATTTTTTATAAAGAAGTGCAGGTAAATGCACAAAAAAATATAAATGTCAATGTTACAGTAAATTGTTAGTAAAATCCCAAGTAGCACGCAAGCGTTCTCAACATCAATTAACCAGCTCATTTAAAACATAGTTTACTTAAAGTTCTTTTAAAGACGTACTACAGTGTCAAACGATGTATTTATTTTTATAAGAGGGATTTTTGAGTTATTATACACCTTGACCTGTAAAAAATCTATATTAAGGGATCCGCGTCAGCTGCGGGTGTACAAACAGAATATAAAAACTCTACTGTACAGTATTTGGTGATACATTATGCTTGTTTTAACGTTACTTTAAGTATTTTGTGATACATTACGCTAGGCTGGTTTTTACATGTAATCACTTATTTGCTACAGCTCTAAGTTATATTAGGTATCACTCGATACTTAGTTCTGTACAATTTTATACACAAATTCTATTCTAAAACTTATTCTCTTATAAATACAGTGGTTTTACAGCGTCTATCTTTGTAGATAGACTTTAAAGCACCCTTGTGGGTGCTTTAAAAGTAATAAAATAAATTACATCAATAATACAGCTCTAGTCTGCTTTACTGACAGAGCGTAACGATTGCATCTTCGACTTGAAGAAACCTCGACTTCCAAACATTATTGTCATGTAAAATATTCTACTTTAAAATTAAAACTTGCTCAGGGATAAATCAATTCTTACACCTAAATTAAACATTATGACTTATTGTGAGGTAACTATGAGGGTTACAGCCATCGAGTTATTTGATATCAATCATTTCAGTTTTTAGAGTGCCATACCCAAAGGATAAGGGAAAAACTCCGGTGTCAGTCCGTCCGTCCGTCTGTCTGTCACCAGGCTGTATCTCATGAACCTTGATAGTTAGACAGTATTTATTTCTGTTGCCGCTAATAACAATAACAATAATACAGTATAAAAACACAATAAAATAAATATTTAAGGGGGGCTCCCATACAACAAGCGTGATTTTTTTTGGTCGATATTAATAACAGCAACAGGCAGACGCTTAAAATATTCAAATGTTGTATAGATAATGGTAGGGCACTCTTCGTGTGCAAGTCCGACTCGCACTTGGCCGGTTCTTTATATACATCATGTTTGCTGTATAATACTTCCTTCTAAATAAAAAAATAGGTATGCACCATAAAACGTCATAACATAATTCTTTACAATATTAATTTTTTTTATGAAATTATATCTAGGCCACTGCAAGCCAGTTTTTCTAACGTACGACACAAAACATTTTTTGAGAGGTGAGTTCCGCTACATCCGCCTCCAGCCGACGCGCACTATCGGACTATCACAGGAATTCACCTAGGCCTAATGTAAATGGATTAGCATTCGTATCTAGCTGTTCTAATGCTACCATGGATTTAAGCTTCTTAGCGCAACTTGCGCCAAGTCACTGTATAAGCCAGTAAATAGACATACTTATCGAGGGATAAACAAATAAATGGCTGATAGACAGGGTTATCTATAGATAACTCTGAAAATGTCATAGTGCAAGATGTTTTTGGACTTATCCATTAGATAGAGCTTATCCATTAGATAGAGCTTACCCAGTACTGTCATCAGCCTAAGTCGCCAGGTTGTTTATCTACAGGAAATGTCTATGTGTTCCTATCTGTTTACTATAACCAGATAGGAACTTTTCCAAAATAAAAATGACAGTGGGAAACTGGGAGCTTTTTTTCTAGCTCATTTGGACAGACGGACGTCGAGCAGCAGAAGAGACCCTCCAACTCCAAATTTTCTTTATTGTACATATTCTATACCTTCGTTTGAGTTAACATTAGAGGGTTACCTCAAAAATGCGCAATTCCTTAATAAAACGTTCATTCAATTTTGTCATTTACAACAATTTTTGTTCCGCTAGTTCAGGTATTTTAAAATACAATTTTCCATTTTTTTACCTGTTTTGGTGCTTTCTAGCGGTACTGTTGCTGAAAACCCTGTGTGTTAAATAGAATAGACATTCTACTATGAAGGAGAATGATTTGCCGGAGGCCGCGACATTGGTATAACGCGTTAATCGCAAACGCAAGGGGCTTCCTTGAACTGCAATTCTCATACTTAAATTAAATTAAATTTAAATATTTTTATTTATTATGAAAAAAAACGTTTCTTTCTTATTTATTCTTAATTCTAAGAACGATAAAATCTTGATTTATGTCCTTTTAACATATTGGAAAAGTTGTATGAGAATTGCCGCTTGAGGAACTCTCTTTTTAAAACTATGTAGACTGTAATATACTGCTCAAAACAATTGATGTAATAAGATTTCAAATTGGATCAAATTGGTTCAAATTTCTTTTGCTCAGGTTTTTAATTTTTACTTCCCACTAAATATTAAAGTGGCATCTTTTACAAGAATTAACAAGTAGAAAGATTTGGCTACATCGAAGTTCATGAAATAGTTTTACGAAATATGCCCCATATCTCTACCTATCCCTCCGGGCGTAGGTTTACGTATGTATTTGTGTTTAAAAACATAATTTTACGAGTTCAATAAATACTTACTTTGTTTACCCATTTGGGAGCGTTTTCTTAACAGTAGGGTGTTTTTTTTTATTATTAGTTATAGTTGATGCATCATTCATATTTCAAAGCACTCTACACTTTCATAATTACTTACAGTAGTTTAAAGTCAAAAAAGCTGCTACCCTTCCAGTTCAAGACGCAGACCACGTCTACGAGCCGTCTGAACGCCAACCTTCGCCATCAATCATCGCGCAAAAACTTCCCGCTAATTATCGCGACCGAAAAAAAAAATGAGAAACACGACCGTGATACAATACTTAGCATCAGTCAAGTCGCAAACAAGATTACAATGTAATCAATCAGAGGGGAGACGAGGAGATGGAAGCAATTAATCAAGTGATGTCGTGGCTCAGACGTACTGACACTGCAGGCTCGGGCGTGATGCCCGCTAGAGGCGGTTATTCAGTGCTTTTAGACGAACGCTTTTATGTGACACAGGTTTCGACTCGAAATGCCAGTATAATCTGGCTACATCAAGAAGGAAAAGCAGCATGGGCGAATTTTTTAATATTAGTTTTTTTTATTTGTATCCCGGAGGGGAAAAAAGACTGCCTGTGTTGGCCACTTGCCACGATCCAGACAGACCTCTTTATTACCTTGCTTGTTTTCTATCATTTATTTAAACTTAGGGAACCTATGGCTTGAGGTGCCCTGCTTTGACTTGAACAGTGCAGTTGTCAACTTAGTGAAGGTGGCATGAAACTGGGTCCAATCTTCACCTCCCCTTTCCTCTACGAACGAAACTCGGGGTCAACAAGATCTATGTCGGACCCCGCCCCCCATATGCTGCGCCGGTATGGTATGCACTAATCATGGAGTCGAACAAGAAATGGCTCCGAGCTCAGGAGGACCTTCCACTGCATGCCGTCGTCGGTACGCCTCACTACATGAAGAATACAACGATCGCGATGGACCAAAAGTTGGAGGATCTAGACTCCTTCGTGATGCAGCTGGCAACTGACACGTTTGGGTGGGTGGATCGGTCGCAGCTGGAGCACTTACGTGGGCAAGTTTCAAGCTTGTCCCTCGAAGCCTGGTTAAGTCCACGGCCGCCACCGGAAATCGAAGACCACCTCTGACTCCCATTGAAGACCAGCATCTGGAAGGCCACCCATTGACCTGTCCAAAGAGGACAGCGGAACATCCTCTGGAAGAGGCCTACTTCCGGGGAAGTATGACAAGACCGCCTGATGAGAAAACTGGCTTCTTCAAACCGCATAGAAAACGAACAACGCTAAAGCAGCATAAGAGACAACACTGTACAATTGAAGAAGAGCAAGCATTTTGTAGTTTTCACGAAAAGGAGCAATTACTTATTACAAAAAAGAGGAGACTAAGAACAAATAAATCTGAAAGTGTCTCCACTTGTGAGTGTAGCTCAATGTTTCTAAAATGAATGTGTCAACATGGCAAAAACAATGAGATGATGGCGATGAAGTATAAAAAAATATCTCTAGACCGGTGCCGTTGGGGAGAGTTTCGTTGCCGTTGCTAAGTTAATTTAATAAGTGGTTTTAAAAAAAAATACAACAACAAATTATTAAACTGTCCATTGGTTTTTTAGCAAGGCTTTTAGTATTAAGATTAATAATAATACATATATTTGAGTATATATATGTTATTATTTAAATCTAAGCAGGTATGTAGGTATGTATTTTTATTCTGATTCCTAGGTAGTTTATTTTGTGAACATATATAGACCCGTTTTACTGCTGCTTCTCCTATACCGTAAGGTTTGCTGGAAGAAATCTCTTACAGAGATAAGCTCGCATTTTTACATGTCATTTCTTATGTAATGTCCTGTTAAAATACATTGTGTGCAATAAATAATAATTAAAAAGCACCCAAGCGTGACAAATCGGCCGAGAAAGCCCCGCGAAGGGATCCGCTTAGTCGGTACGCGACTAACCAGAAAAGTACATGAATTACATATATCCTGAAGCAAATAAGTGGAAAACCAATTTGTATGCTTCTTGTCATAATAGCTGACAAGAAGTTAATACACATGCAATACGGAGAACCATTCCAGCAATAACGTTCAGTGAAGCAAGAAAATCCTTTCGTTTCGATTCAAACTACAATCTGGTTCAGATTTGAACAGTGATACAGAAAATCGGGAAGTGGTGTTTTGTTTCAATTAGAAATCTTGAGTATACATAGAAATTACTTGATTATGAGTACTCAACATAAATTTACAAAAAAATGGACAAACAAGCTACAACGTTTGTCTTTTCAATTTTATTCTTATTCACCTTGTACATAGAACTGATATTAATGGCAGACATGTTTGTCATCTCAATGATCTTTAATTTCATTGTAGCTCTTTTTACACAAAGTTTGCTTTACACATTTTTGAAGCGCGTAGAGCTTTACGCTCATGATATATTGAGCTTTACGGTAAGCTCAATATATCACCAGTGAACTCAATATCACACAAGTGAAATATAGTAAAACTTCTCCGTTTTAACCATTAAACGCTGAATCAAGAAGCAGCTTGTATTCCTAGAGGGGATGTTGAAAATATAAAGGCATCAGAAATAGAGGACGTCGGGTCAGCTGTACGTTATTTAACGGAATAATTTTAAGCTTAGTAGGTCAACTTCTATTCGCGCGTTAAATTGTGCTGCGGCGTTTTAGTTAGCAGTTTCACCCGGAAATGTAAACTAAAAATTAAATAATGCATGGCGGTAGTACAGATTGTTCGTTTGATCGTTTTGATATAAGTTGAGTGATATGAGAGAAAAAAAACTATAAGAGGAAAAATATAAAAAGTCATAAAATATGATTATGCACTAACCCGTGCTGAGTACAATTTTTCCAAGGAGTCTTCAACATCCCGGGCCTGCCGTGGCTACGGGCACCACTAAGACCACCCCGTCTTTTCCTGGGTGGAGTTGGGTGATACATCCGCGCGGCCATATGCCATTATCACCACATCTCCAATTACGACATTCCCGTCGTTACAATTGTTAATAACTCTTGGCTGCATGGTTGGAAGGATCTCTCGGACCCACAACGGATGGCTCTTCTCGGAAGCTCATGGACACTGCGAGAAGTTTGCAGTGACAATCGCAGCACATTAGCAGTTGCGTAGCGGAAAAACAAAATGCCACCAATATTATGCAATGCTTAATGGTATGCACAGCACCTAGTCATCACGGAAATTAAGATTGTCAATAAGAAAACAAACGTTGAAATGAAGAATACTTACACAAATGTAATATTTATCGATTCATATTATTGCTTATCATAATTATATTAACATTCCTTCATAATATTGTCAACGACTTCAAATTCACACTACCTACCAAAAGCCCACGTGACTATTCAGATACCTGGGACAGATTTCGTCTTGTGATTGGGTGCTAGATATTAACGTTTATCTTTTACTAAGTTTAAGGTAAATTGAATTGCCAGAATCGCGCACTTAACCTAACTCTGTTCTAACTTGGGTAAATATCGAATATGAACATGTTTCGACTCAATGTATTCGGTAACTTAGTAACTCCAAGACATTATACACGGAGGTTAGGTTCAAATATAAACTATCAGAATTTGCAGCTAAGCTCAGTATCGATAAGCGATGGAAATAATACGCTTCGGTTATCTCTGAAAACATAGAATATTTGAATATGTGAATCAGGTGACAAATTATATTGAGTAAGTTATCCAAGGAGGGATAATAATAAATAAACTTCCTTTTGAAGTGACTTAAAGTGGCCGCTTATTAAAAGACTTAGGGCGGCTTAAAAGACTACGTACCTACGTACCCGGACTAAGACTACGTAATGTGTTAACAATATGAAATAAAGGCATAATAATAGGGGTTAAAGTATGAAATTGCCGTTTTATTGCAATAGGTTCTTTGAATTGACATAGAATCTTCATGGTTTGAGGTTTTCGAATGAAACTTTTTTCAAATGGTTTCTATGATGGTCTTTTTTTAAAAAATGTGAAACATTTGAATATCGACTTTCAATTGTTTTTGTTATTCAATTTAGACAAGAAAGATGGATACTGCGAAAATTCGAGTGATTTTTGAATACGAGTTCCGACGCGGAACTAACGCGGCAGAAACAGCCCGCAATATCAATGCTGCGTTTGGAGAGGGGTCTACTAATGAATGCACCGTGCGATTTTGGTTTAAACGCTTTCGTGATGGAAATTTCGACTTAAAGAACGAGCCACGAGGAAGACCGCCCACACAGGTGAATAACGATGAATTAAGAGAGATAGTGGAAGCCGACCCTAGTCAAACTACCCAGGAATTAGCGGCATGGTTCATGAATAAATAATTCTGATTCTGATTCTGGTTCTGATTCTGGTTTAACGTTACCTTACCCACAATATTGACTCACTTGCGTCAAATCAATAAAATAAAAAATACGAAAAATGGGTGCCTCATAATCACTCGAATTTTCGCAGTATCCATCTTTCTTGTCTAAATTGAATAACAAAAACAATTGAAAGTCGATATTCAAATGTTTCACATTTTTTAAAAAAAGAACATCATAGAAACCATTTGAAAAAAGTTTCATTCGAAAACCTCAAACCATGAAGATTCTATGTCAATTCAAAGAACCTATTGCAATAAAACGGCAATTTCATACTTTAACCCCTAATATATTCTTATATAATTCATTTTTGAAAAAGGTTACTTGGTCAAGTGAAATTTCAATATTGTTTATTTAATCAGGATTGAGTCCCACATTATCTTCGACGCCTCTTTATCTAGAGCTTTTCTTACTTATCCAGGCAAAATGTTGATCGTAAGAGTAATTAACAGGATCAATTATTAGTAATAACAATTTGTAGAATTGACAGCGTAGATCTAAAAGCTAAGAAAGAAGGACCTTAATCAATTTCAGCGCAAATGGCCATTTTTAGCAACAATACTCATAGCGTCGCAAATTTCGCCAAAATAGACATAACAATGCTGTTAATTATCTCCTAAAACGGGTTTGGTAGGCCTTATCCGGTGGTAACTACCCAACCAGCAAAAGGTGGTTCTATAAAAGACCATAGAACGTTTCCTAAAAACCAATGGGTGGTGAAATAAAGGCCATAAGAAGGTGCACCTACAAAGAAAGTGGCGCAATTATATCTCCATTCGGCTCTAAAGTGGAACTATACTGGCATCAAGGATCACAATTTTGGCCTATACGGTTGATGTAATAGTAACGCAATCTCCATTTGGTGATATACAAGCCACCATAACGCTTCTAAAGTACCTTTTTGTAGTGTAAAAGAGTTTATGATTCCATTACTACACTATTAATTTATCATTCACTCGTTTTTCATTCGTTCACGCGTAATTCACACAGCTGAAGTGTTTTTGTTTTAAGAAGAATGCGAAGATATCCTGGTAAATTAGAATTTATTTTGTAATGAAATTATTCGTCTCTTATGTGTGAAATGGTGTGTGGGAAGGTAATTTTACTGAGAAAGCATAGGTGATATTACGTGAATATTTTAATGCCCTCTTCGAATTATTGAGATTTAATTAAAAAATTACGAATTTAAAGTCATAAACATACTTTTAGCGTCCTGAAGTCCACTACAGCACTGTTCACTACACACCACAGTCACCATTACATGAAATTAGAGTTCCGTTTGTGCTTGTTCTAGTGCCATACATAAATGCGATGTTTTTTATACAATTAAAAAAATACGCTTTTGTTAGAATAAAGTGTTAAGATCAGCTCTCGTAAAGCGTTATGTATTTTCAGTTATAGATTACTGGGATACTTACTTTGTCAATATTGTGTGTTTTTTTTTTCTTTTTCAGTGCATTGCTAAGCAAAATGGTTGTAATTATAGATATTGATAAATTTCTTACTCGTGACAATTTCAAGCTACTTGCAGAAGCGGATATATCCAAAAAATAATTGGTGTCTTTATTAAACTTCACATTTTTCTGGTGTCGGGGCTGCGATATTATGCCTGTTTATGACCACTACTATTCTTCATGTCTTCTGTCTTCTTCAATGTAATATTAAAATCAGAAAAAAAACTTACAACTACCCCTACTCCCCTTAGAAAATCTTTTTCGTTCTAATTTATATAATTTGATTTTAATGTGCGCTGATTGTGATTGAAACTTTAAAAGTGAGAAATAAGTAAATACTTGTGTTTTTATTGAAATAAAGAATAGAGTGATTCTTTTACAAGGATTTTATTTCATATTGTCACTGAATTAAGTAAATTATCACTAAATTTATACTATACAGTACGTAATAATGACTAAGATAATACAGGAATGTGCGATATTCTGAACCTTTCCAAAAGCTTAAATGGTCAAGACCTCTGACGGATCGGTGTATTTCCCTGGGCGTTTTACAAGCTGTTAAAAAATTTGTGACCATCGTTATGTCTTGACTACTCCATTTAGTATATTTTTTAAATTTCCCGTCTTTCCGTCCATTAAGAAAACGTTTCATCTAAACGTAGCGCATCTCCTACTACAAAATCGTCGACAATATCTGTAGGTAGTTCTATAAGTGGAGAGTCAGTTTTATGGTGCTGTCCATATTTCTTCGCGCGAAAATCTTCGTTGGTCCTTTTCGGACAATCAAAACTGAGGAATACGACGGTGTTTGATTCGTTCGAGTACTCTCCTTGTACTGTACATTTTAAACGGCCATATCTCCCGTGCCATGTTTCCCGAGCCATGCTCACACCTGCAAAATTAATCTCAGTTTTATGTTGGTGCTTATTTTATCTAGCTTCTGAGTCTACCTAATACATCTGTTCAGAAATAGATAGCGCCAATTCAGACCAAAACGCAACAAGGTATATCGCCGTACAAAATAAGTAAGTACAAAAATTATTTAAACAGTGCTGATAGCAAATACTGATACTAGGTTTTATCATAGTGATAGAATAAAATGTAATTTGTTACACAAGAAAACATAGTAAACTTTAACTTACCTTTGATCATAGCACGAGCTGGAGAGTCACATATAAAGGCCCGTATTTTGATGCCTATTTTTTTCTCCTTTTCATTGCATTTATTGAAAGGCCATTTGCAAGTAGATGTTTCATTTCGTCTACAAAGATTCTTAGGTAACCATCTAAATCTGATGGTTTGTCAGTGCCTGAATAAATTCCAATTACAATGGGTCGCAGCTTTGGTATTTCATGAACGTTGCATAAAATTGGCCATAACTGCAATTTTGAACTTTTAAAAGCAGGCAGCTCGTCTATGTATATATTGAGTGAAATTATAGATAAACTACTATCAATCCTTTGTAGATAGCACTTCAAAGTTTTTGTCAAGCCGTTATGCCAATACCGTCCATTTCCCACGGGATAAGTAGTGACAGATTTTTCTGTTGGCATGCTTGGATCTTTTGGCAATATATTTGGTATTCGATCATTTATTAGAACAATTAAACTTTTAATCGCATTATGCGATATATTATAATTGACGGCCCAATTTTTTGAACCATCTCGCAGAGCCGATTTTTGTCATCTGTTGAAGAATCACTCCTAGAATCACTGTCCACCTTCAAATTGTTCACTAGTTCTTTGTAAGCAAAAAATATATTTGGCACGGAACCACTTTGTACAACTTGGTCTCTAACTTGGCTTTGACTAGTAGGGATTTGAATACTGGATGAAGTCACTGTTTCCTTGTATTGTCTTTCACTTGTCGTCTATAAGTCCTACTGCGTTTAAATCTTTTCCAGGCTTCACAATCCATTTCTTATTAATTATAAAAAACAAAGATGTTTCATTAGTTACCGTGATTTAAAATAGCGATTAAGTATAAAAGAGTTATAGAAATGCCTTTACAAAACTGAATTATCGTTTAAAAGTAATTGGCGTACCTTTATATACCGTATTTATGTTTTAAAAGATAAAGAACTCCTTTTATAACACTGTGGTGTAGAAGAAGGACTATAACAGTAACAAAAAAAACCATCCTGTTCTAAAAAAGTGTCTTTGTGACAATTTTAACGCTGTAACTATAAAAGGCATTAGCAAACCATTATAGGACAATTTAAGCTACATAAGGGTAATTTGAAACTCATCTGTATCACGAAATAGCTCTGTTGCAGAGTTTTTGTGCTCACTATAGTGCTATGTGTTGTAACGGCGTTCTACAAAACCACAATATCACAAAAGCGCCCTATTGTAGAGTTTTCATCTCTACTATAACGAAAGACGTATTAAAGTACATTTAGAACTTTTATAGCGAAAAACAGCTACATTATGGTGACAGTCAACACTGGTATAGAGTTCTATCGTTGTGTACTGGTCACATTGGAGGTTGCTATATCATCTGCCTATAAAAGCTACATAAAGTGGCGATGTAAGCCTTTACATCACTTGATAATAGGTCGTTTTTGCTGTATAAACTTATAGAGCTGAACTGTATTGTCAAACGCTATTATACAACCTTCGGTCACCGCTAGAACCTTTATACATCGCTTACCCAGCATTTTTGAGGTATAAGGATTAGTTATAGGGCAAAATTGTTGGTTGGAGCGCCACCAATGAAAAAAATATATATCTTTTCTTATAAAACGCTTTTGCAAAAAGTGAACATCACATTCATAACATCTCAATAAATAATGGTGATTCAAGCAATCACGAATACGCAATACTTTATTGTATGGTCGATCGTACGGAGCCCTTAGTATACAAGTCAGATTCGCACTTGGCCGTTTTTTTTTTTTTTTGTTGGTAGGTGTACCCTACCATCTTCTACGTCTTCAGTTAAAATGTCACCTAGCGGTTCAAAAGAAATAGCCCTTTTTAGGTGAGACAGATAAACGTTGCACGCATAATAACAGGGCCCTGTTGGTACGATTCGAGTGTGGAATCCTAAAAATCAACACAGACGTTTCGCTCCTCCTTTCCACAGCTCCGCGCAACCTATTTTCAGAAAATCAAAACGCAACGGATACTTTCAGCGGTTAGCGCCAGGATGTTCGCTTAGGTTCCGTGCAACTTGGCCCAGTAACTCTGCCATTTTAGGCATTCAATTTACTCGTCCCATGCGATTCTTAAACTGTGGGATTAAGGTCTAATTTCGTTCGTGGAAAGTGTAAAGTAAAGTTTGTTGGGGCATAACGAAGTTGCGAGAAGTTAATGACCGTGAAGTTCGATAACTTGGCTAGAGGCGCTCGCTCAAAGAAGGCGGCGGGCCGGAATTGGTCTATCTCTAACTATCTACTGTTTAACTTGACCCGCATTCGAGGCGATTTATTTCTGGGGCGGGTCCGGCTGAGTAAACCGTTTTAGGCGAGTGCTGTTGATCTGATTTACGCTCCTCCAAGGGAACTTTTGATATTAACTCACGGATTATGAAATGATCAATCAATCAAGTCAACCTGAATCTGAAGGACTTTTTTATTGCATATGATTTTTTTACCTTGCTAGTTAACTACTTACGCGGAATGTCGTTTTTGTAATTGACTATTGATAAACTTCAAAGTTATTTTATTGAAGTGTCACAAAATCTCCATACGTTGTAAAAAATCTATCAAAATGCAGTAAGTGAGATGTATAATAAAAAAATTATAATCCATCTTACTTTAAAAAAAACCCGTAGTTCTTATGAAACATAATTAAAAAAAAAACAGGACTCTTTCTACGATTATTAATTTATCTCGTTTCCTTTACAATTATTTCTTTTGCACAACTTGTTTCGAAGCTACCTCCATCTTATTTAAATGTGTACAATATATAAATTACAACATTTACAATATATTACATATACCAAAATGAAATGATATTATAAGCACTTTATGTGAACATTGTCACAATTAAACCCGTCCACATAAATCAGGAGTTCTTGCCAACGCAAACTAATCTTTTTGCACACAACTCCACTTTGCATGTAAACAACAATGGCAACATTAACAGCGAACGAACGGAAGGCGGATGCATACAATGCTACAGCGAGCCGGAGACCGCTGAGGGACCGATTTATAAACACTACCTTAAGTGTAATTCGTCCGAGACTTCCAAACTTTTGCAACAACAACAGTATTCATTGCGTACGAAGATGGATGTATGAAGTCGAATCGGTGCTGGAAAATTGCAAGTATGAATACAACCGGTAAATGTTATCTGTCATGCAATTCATAAACACCTTCGTAGCAATAACGCAGGCGTGTTCGTAGCACTCTGTACTACGGCGTAGTAACACTCGTAGTGCTACGAAGCGTAGCACATATGCTGTGGCTTAGTGCCGATGTTTTGATAGATTTTATTGTCTTTGTTTGGTGTTTTACCAAAAATCATACATTTGTACGAAGTACAAACATTCATTCTAATTACGGCATTTCGTTTATATGAATATATAATTACAAACGCTTCATTTTCATATCTGTATTTTTTTCGTATAAATTTATGTCTAGGTACAGTGGCAGCCATCTTTAGTTAATTGCCTACATAGGAATTGCGGGCTCAGTACTCACAGACTTTGCGGCGGAACTTGGCATGAACTTCCACGTTCTGCTATCTGCCACTGTCTTTTGGTGGTCTTTAATATCGTGATTAACAGTGAGAAAATACGGGTGACCATAAACGGTATCGGATGAGGGGCACTGAGCTAAAAGTGATCGTCTCTATGAAGGAGTCTGATGTTTGCTAATCAATACTGATTTACGCGCTAAGGCTGCGCAAGTTGGTGTTTCTGTTTAGTTAATTAGTTAGACCTGAGATTTCCGCACTTAGCCTCATAGTTGGGCCATTGTACGTAGTAAGCGCTAAGGTATGTCAATACCTCAGACACTAAGGGTCCCTTACGATGTTTTCCTTCACAGTTAGCGAGTGGTATTGCTACTACAACTTCACAAATGTACGTAACTTAGAAAACAATGTCATAGGTACATGCCGGAATTTGAACCCACCTCCTCCCGAATGAGAAGCCGGCATTGTACCGCTCCGCTACCAGCGCTCTGTTTTCCAGTTTATCTAATGAAACTAAAGTTAGTGAGGAGCGAATTCAAAGCATCAATAGTGCACCTATGAGGTACCTATAATGTACAATCAATAACAGATCAATTTCTATATTTTAGTTGCAAAGCATGCATGGATGCAAAAATGTATTTGCTGTTGATTGTACTGCATTAACTTGGTACAATAAACACCACAAAATCGATGTGCTTCGTAAATTTCCAAATACACAACTACAGCTGTAGGTATCCTACTAGTAAAAACTGAATTTGCACGAATATTTACTGGTTTATTTTTTCATTTTACAATTTTCCGAATTCACCGGAAGTACCGATATTGTCGGTACTTCTGCAAGTGCCGTGGTCTCAGTAGACTGAGGTAACAGGCATATTTTTGAAAGCATTAACTGTTAGTTTACTACCCTCGGCAAAAAATTATTAAGCTACGTTCCAAAATTATAAATGTGAAAGTGAAAGTGAAGGTGTTTAGATGTTTATTACTCAATCACGCCATACCAGCTGAACGGATTTACATGAAACTTTGCGTACAGATAGACAAAGACCTGAATTGAGACATAGCATACTTGATATCCCGGTAATGCGTTCCCGTGGGATAATATTTATTTTAAGTTTAAAATAGACTGCGTCGTGCGAACGAACGTTGTGTTTTAAAAATAGATGGTGTTGTGCAAGAATCGTACAAACGGATTCTGTGGCGGTACGAAGTTCGCCGGGACAGATAGTATTGCATAATTGGTACAAATTCTGCGTAAGTACGTGAAACAACTGTAGCTGATTCTCTGTTCTACTTTTTTGGAAGCCATAATTATGTAGTTTACTATACATACTGTCCTTTCAAAGATTACCGAGTTGAGCATAATTTCAAAGGATGCCTACACCTTAAACAATTGTGTGTTGAATTTTTTCACTAAGTCACTTTTATGTCCCACTACTGGGCAATGGCCTCCTTTTCTGCTTTGGCCTTGGAATAAAACCCCCGCCGTTGGATAGTAGACAAGACTAAAACTCTTTATTGTACACACCAGAAAACAAAATATGTAGTAGGCAATAATATAAAAAAAGTAGCGCAAAACATCATAACGAAACCTGTACACTGACCTATATTTCATTTCTGCACTGTCCCCACACACTCTCGCCGACAAAACTATACGGCGGCGACTTTTTTGGGTTATAAATTCAGTTCCACGTCATCCCGAGACCCGGGATGTATTCACGAACGTCGTTTTATCGGCAAATATATCATATCGCGGACGGTAACGTTGATTTACTGCTGCGCCGGAGTAACAATTCAATTCAACAGATGAGCCTGCTTGAGAAAAAGGTAAGGAATCCGTGCGACAGCGAATTGACGACAATGTACGCCGGTGTATTTGGCACGTGTGTTATGTTCGGCTGCCACGGGGCGTTGTTTGTGAAAGGAACTACACACGGGGTCTACAGCGCCCTGAGCGTGTGGCACACCCACTGAAATGTAGGTTGTTTTTAAACGATATTTTTCACACACGCGCGCACACACACACGCACGCACGCACGCACGCACGCACGCATACACGCACGCACGCACGCACGGATGCACGCACGCTCGCATGCACGCACGCACGCACGCACACACGCACGCACGCATGCACGCACGCACGCACACACACACACACACACATACACGTACATACACTCGTACACACATTAAGTACGAGTGCATCTTATATTTTTATTTATACTCAAAAACTTCAAAAACGCAACGCATCATAAGCTTAGTGAGTGCCTGGAGATCTGTCACACAGGACCTTTCCTAGTATGGATTCCAGCCTCTCACATAGGAATAAGTCCTACAGCGCTACTACGTAAGTCCTCCACTGTATGGATTTATCCCATTTTACCTACTCCGAACTGTCACATACATATATATTTTGACACTTTGGAGTCGTCAAAATGGTTAAAAGGGGCAGTTACGTGATACAAGGGCTGATAATTCAAATCGTACCCACTGTATGTATCCTGATACCTCTGTGAGAAGGAAATAAACAAATTAAGAAGAAGAACAAATATATTTGTTGGCAACAACAGTCACACACACAAAAGCATAATGAAAAAAACATAACAAAAAAAAGAAATTAGGCAGATATTAATAGGTACAAAATAATTAATTGCTTAGACCCTTGAGTGGTGGTGTAAAATTCATTCATGGTGTAAAATTATGTTGCCAACTTTTTTTCTAACAAATAGTATTTTCAAAGCTATTACCTCTAAACATATAGTAGATGGCAAAATTATGGTAAAAAAATAGTAAAAAATAACGGCAGTTGTGCCGCGTGATTCACGGACTTAGACTTGAAGAGCGAGCTTTAGAAAAAGATTAAGGCTGGGTTCCGCTTTACGCAAAATATAGTAGTTTCGCCTACTATATATTTTTTTAGACATATAGTATTTAAGCCCCTCATATAGTACGATACTATATTATATAGTAGGGTTGGCAACCCTACCCTCAGGATACTGTTGGGGCAGCCCCGCTGGTGTAGTGCATCAGCAAAGTTCGTTGTGGCGCACGTCGATGATGTTTGTGCAATTATTCATTAGCGTATCGCCTCGCTCATGCACCATCCAGAGAACCGCTTCTGAAAATTTCTAGGGCCTATTTCATCAGCACTGGATGGAAAAATAGATCATTCTGTGCGGTAGTCCAGGCTGGGTTTTTATTTTTTTGTTAAGTTTATTTTGTATCTGGGCCTTCGCTGCTAAATAAGAGTTCCTGTTCGTTAGCGTGTAAGCTTTAAACATGATAAGCTTTAGGCATGATATTCTATGAGATTCCAACTATATTTTCTTAAAAAATATATTTTTTTTAATATTGATGCGATGAGAGTACTGTAATTGAGATTATGTTTACTTACAATGTGATTAAAATTAAAGTGGGAGAGCTAAAACTACAGCTTACTTATAAATTATAGGTATGTACATAATTACAGTCTAAACTAAACACAGATATACGCAATAATGTGATTATAGAACGTTGTGGACTGAAACAAGATGTAGTGACCTAATTTAAAAAAAGAATATTGCAGTGGTTTGCAATGGAAAGAATCTTTGTAGTAGGGCCAGTAAGGGAAGCGTCAGGGAGACAAATTCACGCCTGTAATCTGGATGGAGAACACAAAGGCCTAATTAGAAGCGTGAGTTTCCATGAGTATGTATCAAGATTGACAACACTTAAAATAGTTAAGAATGTGGACAGGTTCTTATCCATTTCAACTTATTGCTCTTCTTATTTCGCGTCACCTACTAATTATCTACTTTTAATATTTTCTACGCATTTTGTCAATTTATTAGCTAGCGGCAAATCCGCGGTAATCCGCCCTCATCTTGGCAGACTCGAGGCAGCGGAACCATGGTAGATGGAAACGAGTAAGCTACTGGTAGATAGAAACTACGACTTTAGTGCACCATACTTACACAATTACTTCACGTCACGCTTATGCCATGGGAAAGAGAAAACCAAATGTTGTCTTTGCTAAGACGATTGCTTCGTCGTAATCACTACAATACATCCCAGAATATAATTGTAAAAAAACATATAAAAATAAAAAAACGCCCAATTTGCGCCGTCATGCTGCAAAGAAAGAACATCGTGCAAAATAAAAAATATTCTTCTGTACTGTATATAATATGTTCCTCTGTACTGTATTGTCAACCAATATAGTAGTATAGTAATTATGTTTTCGACTCCTTTTCTCTTCTTCTTGCCATTAAAAGGTAAAAACACTGTTTATCTAAGTTTTGGACCACGACTAGTGATTGTGTTGAGCATGAGCCACTATTGAATTATACATTTTGGAAAGAGGGAAGCTGGCTGTAATGTTAATTTCGCTGTTGTTATGCTTTATCGCACATACAACTTCCCAAATATAAAACTAAGCTAGTTCGCGTTTCAATCTCAGATCCAACTTCATAATTATGTTTACTCCTACCCACTGCTAGGTAGGGACTTTTTCCCTTTCCCCTCATATGACAACTTTACCCTTCCTATCCTTAACTAACTACAAATTGAACATTAATGTTTGTTATACATATACATTTCTTGTGGAAATACCGAGTTAAGCCACTTCTTTCTGTTTACGAAGGAACCAACTCGTTACTCCAGGTGCTCGTAGGAAAATAATTTTGCCGCGCATTTATCACTTGGTAGATTAGATGCCTAGTGTTGTCATCCCATTTATTATTCAATCGGCAGGTGCCAAGGTGGGTTAAGTACTTAGTTCGTTAAGCACACTACTGTAGGTATTCCACTCATATTGTAAATGTAAAAGTTTGGACATTAAAATAGCCATCTTAGTAACGAGCTTTGCTACCAAAAGCCGTCTAAGATGATCTTGACAGCGCACTTATTATCACCGGTAAGATCATTATCAGCGGTAACAGCGCGGCCATTATCAGCCTAAGATTAAATCAAGACTCAAGAGAGATCCGTTATGGCTTTTACTGTCTTGGATGGAAGTGGTAAAAAGGTAAAGGTAGGTGGCTGCGGTTTGTTCGATCTCTTGAGATCGATCGCCTAAGTCGCATTAATTTCAGCGTTTCAAAAGTAGACAAGTTATGTAATTTTATGAAGAGAAAAGAAGGCTCTCATGGCGGATAGCATCCTGGTTGTTAATCAAAGCCGTGAAATTTCTGTCAGGTAGGTTGTTATGTAGTGTTGTCGGCAAAATTGATCATGTCCTCAAATTTGATTAAAACAATAAAAACGGTAAGCAGAGTGCTCTCGTTGCTCTAGTGGTTAACAAGCTTGACTAAAAAAAACCGGCCAAGTGCGAGTCGGACTAGCGCAAAAAGGGTTCCGTGCCATTATCTATACAACATTAGACAAAGATCTAATTTGAGAACACTATAGAAACCAACAAGAACCGTCTAACATTGACATGACATCGGCGCTGTGAAGGTTACATAGATGGCCGCTAGATGGCAAATGCTGTCTTTAGCCCCCCTTAAATACTTATTTTACTCTGTTTTTAGTATGTGTTGTTATAGAGGCAACAGAAATACATCGTCTGTGAAAATTTCAACTGCCCAGCTATCACGGTTCATGAGATACAGCCTGGTGACAGACAGACAGACGGACAGATAGACAGACGGACAGACAGACAGACAGATAGACAGACAGACAGACGGACAGTGAAGTCTTAGTAATAAGGTTCCGTTTGGCACCCTTCGGGTACGGAACCCTAAAAAGCAGAGGTCGTGGTTTCGATTACCACTGGAGGCTGTCGAAGGTACTTTATTTGTACAAATGGCTTCAGTCTGGGTGTATTTTCATGTTTGTGATGTCCTTGCCTGATCACCATATTATCACAGAGTACCCTAGCTTGGGACCACGACAAGTGATTGTGTTGTGTGGAAGTAACTATTATTATTGTAAAGATATACTATCAGAGTCGTTTGACGTGCTATTAAATTTATTCGCATCGACACTAAAAATGTATTTCTCAGAGCTGCTAGAGATCGTGACAGTGTAGTTTATAGTAATGTAAAATGTGTAGTCATAAATTCACGTCTATCGCAGAAGCAAGGGAATGTCTAAGTACTTTTAATTTCGTATTTAGCCATATAACAACCATGTTTATTTTATTTATTTTATCGTACCAGTCCACTATTTCAACTCTCTCTCTCTCTGAGAGATTATAGGCTGAATAACCACGTGCGCCCACAGCGTATTGGCAATTAAAAGCACTCAGGTATGTGAACACATCAGATACTCAGGTTTCCTCACGTTAGAGTGGTATTGCTACTACACCTTCAGAAATGTACGTGACTTAAACAATAAAGTCATTGGTACATGCCAAGATTCGAACCCACGACCTCCCGAAAGTGGGGCTGGTATTCGACCGCTACAGTTTTTATTATAAGTTTTTTTTAATAGAAGCTTTTGATGCCATTTTGCTAACCCGCAGCAAACTGACGTCCACATTTTGTGGACCATTTCATTTTGTGTTTATTACAGTCGGTGACATTCGTCTCATCAATTCGTCACCTACTTTTTAAAAATCGACCAATCTCAAAAATACATACACTATCTTATAAATATACGGATGTATACTTGAATATGCGCGAAAAACATGACTCTCCTTTACTTTCACAGTCGGGTGACGAAACGTAAAATCAAAAAGTAATCCGAATGCGGTTTCAATTGGAATCACTCCGAGTGTTTTACAATTAACAATATTGACACTGAAACAGATAGGTTCGCGAATTAAATTCAAATATTGAAGGCCTGATCCACTCATTCAGGCCGATTGAAACCCGAACGCTGTTACCATCGGGGCTAATAATTATTGATGCTGTTTACGACCGTCATTTGTTTCGTAATTGCGATTTAGATCATGGCTTAGGCTCCTACTCCAGTTTCTATAAAAAAAATTAAAACAATAGAACTTCAATGAATCGAATGACGTCATTCTTAAGCAATAGATAGATAGATAGAACTCTTTATTGTACACCAGTAATTCACAGAGATAAGGTACATAGTATCTAGTTCAATATCTTAATATCTATACTCCAGCTGCCATACGTAGTTCTACGTATTTTGACACTTCGAACACGTTAAATAGGGTAACTGAACACAGTGGACAGA
This sequence comes from Yponomeuta evonymella, assembly GCA_963969515.1. Classification (NCBI taxonomy): domain Eukaryota; kingdom Metazoa; phylum Arthropoda; class Insecta; order Lepidoptera; family Yponomeutidae; genus Yponomeuta; species Yponomeuta evonymella. The sequence goes on from OZ018354.1 coordinate 8,832,298, forward strand.
TACATAATGATGAGCCAACGAAGCTGTAAAGGCGACTGGAAATCTGTGACAAATACTGGCAAGATACTGCATATATGGATTGACAATGCCCATCAGTGGGCTAGTTAGATAGAAAGATGGAGAGACCAAACAAAGATTCGCAAACAAAGCAATGACGCCATATAGGTTACGAGAGAGAACAGCGTCACTGTTTTGTAGAATTGTATTGATATTGAAATCATGCCAAAAATATTTCTTCTTCTTCATTCAGTGCCTCTCCACTATTGAAGCCTGGCCGTCAGCTGTGCATATTTCTCTCTTCTCTTTGTAAAGCCAAATAGATCCTCGACGCTGGAAATTCCAGTCCATTTTTAGGGTTCCGTACTTCAAAAGAAAAACGGACCTATAAGGGAATCACTTTGTTGTCCGTCCGTCCGTCCATCCGTCTGCCTGTCAAGACCCTTTATCTCGGGAACGCGTGGAGGTATCGAATTGAAATTAAAACCATATACTCAAATCTACAGTCTCTTAAAGGTGTAAAGAAATTAAACTTCTAAATTAACGTAAAAAAAAGATACGGCCGTTTATGCTGCAAAAAAACGTATATTTCGACACTCAAGGGAATCAAAATTTATTGGGCACTTTCCGTTGACTTAGTACTAAAATGAAATTTGGAAAGTAATATCTCCTTATACTACAAGTACAGGGAAAAATGTGAAACTAAACATTTGTAATCAAATCATAAAAAAATAATTGTCTTTGAAGTTCGGGAAAAGCTCGGAAAAACTGCGAGACTCGATTCCTTAACTATTTATAATATTATATATTATTTTTGTTGCACTAACCCGTGCTGAGGACAATTTTTTAAAAAATCCTATTTAGAGGCTAAAAATTTCACCCACGCTGGGACTTGAACCTGCGACCTCTGGCGTGCCAGCGCTCTCCCAACTGAGCTAATGGGCAAGTGCAAGCATCGATGAAATTTCGAGCCTCTTTACAAACTTATCTGTATTACGTACAGGCAGCGACATCTGGCCGAAGTGAATTACATCACTTGCAGCCCCGAGTATATTTATAATATGTAAGTAAGTACCTATCCTTGGTGCGCGAGTTCAACTCGCATTTGGCCGGTTTCTGTTTTTCTGCTGGCTCGCCTTGTCGCCTTAATTTTTATGGTCAATCTGAGTTCTTGGGATTATTGACACGCCGTAGAACCCACTCATTTGTAACTCTATGGACCAAAGTTATTTCGAGCATTCTTTATCCCCATCCAATAATTTGTGGATAGCTCTAAAATATTTGAACAATCAATGAATTGTTGCATATTAAATGTAGTGAATCGCTCGTAGCCCCGGCTGCCTGAGTGATCTTAAACGATCACGAAGGTTAAGCAACACAGGGCGCGTTCAGTGCATGGATGGGTCGCCGTCTATGCCTAACGCTAGTGGCATTTTTCCGAGCGGTTCCGTGCTTCGCAAGGTACGTTAAGCTGTTGGTGCCGGCTACCGTCGATAGATGGCAGTCGTTAAGCCAAGTCAGAGCCCTTAGGGCGGCTTGACAACTTCTGACAGTAGACGAGCCACTAGTCTACAAGCCTCCACCAATCCGGACTTGGCCCCCGTGGTGGAGTATGGCCTCATGGAAGAGACCCGTGCCCCTCGGTGGGGACATAATGGGTTGATGATGAAATGTAGTGTTCTTTTACCTAATTGGGTTGATGACATTACTGAAGCCGTCGGAGAACAATGGACGAGATTGGCAGGGGACCGAGAGCGTTGCCATGACTGTGAAGAATCCTAAGCCTAGCTCTATTCATGGGCATATACGTAGATAGATAGAACGAAATGTTTTGAAAAGACTTATCACTGATAGTAGATACAAAGTAAGAACGAGACAGACAGATACCTGCTTAGAGAAAAGTAAAAAGGTAAATATTATAGTCCATATTTAAACTGAATTTTAGATACAATTTGTTTGGGACTTACTTTTAAGTATAGTAATCGGCTATACAATGTACATCGAATTGTCATATAAAAAAATTACGGCCTCCTTCTCGGTCGCATATTCAAAATTTTTTATGATTCATTTTACATTTAATTTTTGTTAGAAATACGGCGTAAAAAATTTAGTTCGTAATTAAGAGAAGAACAAAATATATCCAAAATATTCTTAATTTCATTATTTTGTGCCGCCTACATACACAATATTTGTCAAAAGTACATGTGCGGCCGAGATGTATGCCAGACGGGAAAAGCACCCACATTTAGCTCAAAATCTGAGTAAGGCACCCCCGGCGTAACATGACACGTGTTATCTTTAGACTGTTCTCAAACTATTCGGGGGAGACGGAGTGTATAATCTTCTAACCGTACAATATAGGATGATACGTAAGAGCATTTTCGTAAGGCATTAAGTAGGTTAGGGATCTTTAACATGAAACTATAGGTACTTATTAACATTGACGTAGATATATGCCAATGGAGTCTCACGCCAGGCACAGACCAACGATCGAACGACCGAATGCAAATGAACGAAGCAGTGTGTCATCTAAAAATAAAATATTTCGAACGTTTCATGCCAAATACCAGGGATCTACCTATTCCATCCGAAAGAAAAATGATACGTATTCATGTGATCAAACCAACCTTCTCATTAAGCCACGTGAGTGTGAGGCCACACGGGGCTTTGCGGAGCGTTGCGTCGTTGCAGTGCTCCGATTGCCAAACAGACAAAATAGACAATTCGACGTAGCAACGCAACGCCGCTTACTTCGACGTCGCAGCGTCAGCTAGGTGTCTGCCCTAGAAACCCAAATAAATAAATACTATGTCCATATTTGGCGCACTTTGGCGATTTTTTAGTTTATCCTTATCTCTTGTTAATGGCGCGTTAGTTGCAAGCGATTTTTCTTCAATGATAACGCATTAACGCTTCGACGTCGCACCGCATCATCCCTCGCACCTAACCTCTCCGGGTCCCTTCTCGACGCACGACATCGAAACGCACCGTGTGGCTTGGCAGTTTGCTTGCTTGATTAAAGGTAGACTTCCGTGCATCGCGGCCGATCGCAGCCGCGCGCGATAGATCGCGTGCGAAGGAAAGAGCGCCATAGTCATTGTATGAAAATGTATGGCGCTGTTTCCTTCGCACGCGATCTATCGCGCGCGGCTGCGATCGGCCGCGATGCACGGAAGTCTACCTTTATATGGAGATAAACGCAGCGTCAACGTTCAGGCGTCACAACGCATCGTGTAGCCTGGCCCTAACTTGCGATGTTACCTAACGAAACGAACATGCAAGCCGTACAAAGATTTAATTAATTTCGACACGAGTATTTATTACTTTATAACTTTAGCCTTATTGTTCGCGGTCGCCGCACGCGCCTGTGTCTGCTACATACTAAGTATGTATACTGGGGCAACCATGTGTCAGAGGGTGGTTCAAGAACAGTAAATAGACTGAGTATGGTTATGCTCCAGACATACCTTAGTTTCACAATAGTTGTAATTATTTATTTATTGATACTTTTATCACAGTTACATAAAAAAATCTTACAATGTGGCGGACTTAATACCATAAGCATAATTATGGGTAGTATCATTTGGCAAAGCATTTGCCACTACTACAGCAATCGCTTGGTTATACATTTAACGGGACTAATACGTGTACAATATGTAATATGGGAACAATCAATATAGCATAAACCAATGGAACCCACGACATCAGATAAGCTCGTAACTGCTAGACTTTATGAGGTAATACTTTTCTGGTTAGGCTTCCGTACCCGAAGGGTGCCAAACGGGACCCTATTACTAAGACTTCACTGTCCGTCTGTCTGTCTGTCACCAGGCTATATCTCACGAACTGTGATAGCTAGGCAGTTGAAATTTTCACAGATGATGTATTACTATTGCCGCTATAAAGACAAATACTAAAAACAGAATAAAATAAATACTTAATGGGGGCTCCCATACAAGAAACGTAATAGCTTGATATTAATAACGGTAACGGTTCTGCAATCGCTTTATTTAATGTGTTGTCTCGATGTCATTTTAAAGTTTCAGTTAAAGTCCAGTAGACAGCTTATTAACCTTTACATTTTACTTGCAAAGTCATTCTTACCGTAACTGAGTAGAGTGCACCCACGTAAAGGTTGAGGTGTTGTCGACTGTGCCTAGTTACAGCATATACCTAATTACTGGATTTATGATATATCAAAAGAAAAAAAAAGTATCAACAATTGATCAGTGTAGGCTTTCGGGTGTTTGTACAAATCGTATGAAAATCTAATCCAGACCATATTCTGCAGTTCCAGCCAGTTAAACTCAGATAAAATTGCTTGGCACATTTTGGCGTAACGTCCACCATACATGCAACTTTATGAATATTTAGTGCCATTCCGCTTCTGTCGGTGAACTATAACATTTTCTCGCGCAACTCCGCTCTGCTGGCCGGGATGTAATTACCAACTCTACGGTTCTAGATTGTTCCTTAATTTACACGAAAGGCGCCGGAATCGAAACTAAGTAGTTCCTTGTTCTGTGGAAGAGCTGCTTTCAAGACTATTCAATGTAATTATCTCATTTTCGACTTCTATCTACAGGAAATAGTCTAGTAAATAAAAAACTGAAATAAAAAATAACCAACAACCCGTCTGCTGAGCATTAGGTAACTACTAAGCAGAAGGGACCCAAATTCAGCAATGGAACTCCTTAGGTAGGTTGGTCCAACCTGCTTACTAGTTAATGCTCAGCAGTCGGGTTGTTGGTTATTTTTTATTTTTCTCTTTTTAGTGATTTTATTTATATGCCTATGACACCCGCGTACTGATGTTTTACATACATCACACGTGATTGGCCGAAGATCTAAGATCCAAGTATAATAAATTAAAATATGACAGCCCCATCTAGTTACGGATGTTTGTACTATGACGTTACTTAATAGCGTCTACATATAATTTATTCTAAGGATCTGAATAGAATAAATTAAATGTAGCAGCGCCACCTAGTGACTCGGTGTGGTCCTTTGCGCGAATTTAATTTTTTGCGACTTTTCTGCTCTATTAATACCAATTTTATACAGCCTATGACATTCCGACAGGGGTGACGAATCGATTAAGACCTCATTTGTCAAAATCCTACCGTTGGTTAAGGAGTTATGAAGGAACATCGAATCGGACATACTTACATACGTAAATGCATACATACATACGAGCTAAACACATTACCCTCCTTTTGGGCTCCGCCGCAGTCGGGTATATAGACAAGCTGGATGTTTGTATAGGTCTTAAGTACCTACGTCATTATAAATGCTATGTCAAAAGTCTTAAAAGAAAAAGAAAGAATAAAGAATAGTTTGGAAAGTAGGAAATGTATTAGAATATCAGCTAGTTCTTGTTTGGGACCGTCAAATGATTTTATTGTGTCGAAGTTATTTACTTATTAATTACTAGCTCTGCCCGCGACTACGTTCACGTTGGATTAGAATATGAAGTGCCCTTACTCTTAATCAAGATCATGGTCTATCTCCGTTCTAAATTTCCTCCCTTCAGATCTTACCAGAGTTGTAGGTATTATTACTATACTATTATCCTACCTCACCACTCTGTCTCCCATCGGCCCAGCTTGTCAGCTGCTCAAACTCATTACAGCATAATTGAATCGGGTGATTTTAAAACAACACAAGTCACATGTGTTTTTAAAATAACACTTGCCCATTTTTTTTTTATTAAATTATTTACACCTACCTATTGATTTACATTAGAAAAAAATATTGTAGTTTATTCATACAGAAATCAATATAATATGCTGAAATATTGCTGTTGTAGATATTAGTATTTGAATAAAACAGTTTTTTCTATTTCCTGCAAAGTTGTAATGAAAGGACATGTGTCGTTTTAAAATCACACGATTCAATTATGTAAGTACAAAAGTGTGAGTCACGCGTTTTGTGGCCGAACAACGGCAGAATTTGACATTACATAAACAGGAAAGATGCGCTTTTAACATTTAAAGGGGCGTAACTCGCGTCGTCTTTCTATCCACCTTGGTAGTAAGGCCTCGCTTGAGTGCATTTGGACTGTCACAAGGGACACGCAGAGAGGTGCTCCATAGCCTGAGGGAAGACTCCGCAACAGCAGTGGCTTCACCCATGTGACGTTACTACCCATGCGGGCAAGTAAACTCTTAAAACACTCGATAAACGCCGTATAAATATAATGGCGGTAGAGACTTTAGCAGGAAAAGACCTAACCACAGATTAGTTATTCTGCCTCTGAGGAGTGTTAGAGGAATCCTGTTTTTATAAGTAAGAACGCAATTTTTTATTTAAAAAAAAAAAAGTTTTTTTTTAAGCACCAAGCTTTTACAGAAAAACAGCTGTTTTTAAGATTAATGAACAATTACGTGAATGCAAGAGAACTTAATATCTCCATTCCTATCTCCGAGGCCTTCAAAACTGAGATAGATTAAACCACTTATATTTCTACAATGGCGCAAAATAGTTACTTACTGGCGTAATAGTAAGTTAGGAGGCAATTTGGGCGGTGTAATTCAGTGCTAAGTCTCTGGTTAAGGTGTGTTCACACGGTTTGGATCACAGCGAGCTTCTTCGCGAATCAGTTTTGCATTGTTATAAAGGCAGATTGCTGGCAGTGGCTGGATTAGGATGGTCGAGACCACAAATTAGGTAAACTATAAAATTATTATATTATTGTCATTATTGAACATTTATTTGCCATTTATCTGGCACACACATTTAACATTTATCTGTCACACAATAAGATAAGACAAGACAAGACAAGGCAAGGCAAGGCAAGGCAAGGCAAGGCAAGGCAAGGCAAGGCAAGGCAAGGCAAGGCAAGGCAAGGCAAGGCAAGGCAAGGCAAGGCAAGGCAAGGCAAGGCAAGGCAAGGCAAGGCAAGGCAAGGCAAGGCAAGGCAAGGCAAGGCAAGGCAAGGCAAGGCAAGGCAAGGCAAGGCAAGGCAAGGCAAGGCAAGGCAAGGCAAGGCAAGGCAAGGCAAGGCAAGGCAAGGCAAGGCAAGGCAAGGCAAGGCAAGGCAAGGCAAGGCAAGGCAAGGCAAGGCAAGGCAAGGCAAGGCAAGGCAAGGCAAGGCAAGGCAAGGCAAGGCAAGGCAAGGCAAGGCAAGGCAAGGCAAGGCAAGGCAAGGTAAGGTAATCTTTTATTTGTACTTTCTTTACAATGTTTGCCTTAAACATAATACTTAGTTGTAGTACACAGTGACACAAGTTAAAGTTGAACTTATGACCCCTAAACCAGACATGAAAACCTGTATCTTAGGGACTATACGTAACAACTTATTTTAAAATATGTAACAGCGAGTGATATGCATTTCTTTTACTTAGTAAGAAGCATGATGTTTTGGCTTAATTGACATCTAAAAAATTTAATAATTATTTACGATAAACTGTTTTATAGTAGTATTCACCTATGTGATTGAAGTAGTTGTTCTGTATTTTTGTAATCTAAAGGTTGTAACCATTTATTGAGCGGTGGTAGCAATGGGTAGAACATTGGACTCGGAAGCGGGAGACCCAGGTTCAATTCCCAGTGCGGGCGTGTACCTATGACTTTGTTTTCTAAGTTATGTACATTTGTGAAGTTATAGTAGCAAGACCACTCGCTAACTGTGAAGGAAAACATCGTGAGGAAACCTGGGTGTCTGAGCTATTCACATACCTCAGCGCTTGAAATCACCAATCCGCGGTGGGCACGCGTGGTGATTAAGCCCATACTCTGTCCCTGAGAGAAGGCCTGTGCCCTACAGTGGGACGTATATAGGCTGCTTATATATATAACCATTTCTCAATTTTAATTTTAACTTCCCGGCGTCTTAGATTAGGGATAGGTAAAATTTTGTTGATTTTGTTATACAAAATGGTACTTAGGACAGCAGTATAAATATGGACAGCACTGTTTAAAGAGGAAGATACAAGTAGTTGTCCAGTGTCTATCTTTAATTAACACTGTTTAAATACACCTTTCATCTTTACGTATATCGTACGCACACGGACGCAGTGTTCAGCTCCTAAGGAAGAGAGCATAAGACGCGGTAATTCTGATATACCGTCACATTATCGTTAGCATAATCAGGGAAACAGCTGCAGCGCACTTCGTTTTATTTTCCCGGTCGACTAAGGAAGCACACAGAATCGTCAAGATGGAGATTTAAAATGTTCCCAAAGTTTTTGTCGCCTTACTTCACCTCGAAGTGTCTCAGTAAAAGTAAAGACAAAGGAAAAAAGATGTCGGCTTTGTTTGGTGTAATTATCCTTCCGTCTTAAAAACGTAGCTATATCTACATATCCCACACAATTCGACACAAGAATTATAAACCAAGATATTGTTATATTGTTATTCGTGCTTATTACCGGAAGTCGTGTGTTCGATTCCCACTGGGGGCCGCTGTACTTGATTTGTACAAATGGCCTCAGTCTGGGTGTACTTCCACGTTTAAGGTTTCTTGATTGTGTGGAAGTTATTATAATAATTAGTACTATTTATACAGTATTTGCGTTTGGATTTACAGACTTAAAATTCTACATTAGAGCGACATCAGATTTCGATTTTCAATGGTTGAAATTTGAAACTGCTTGTCGATAATTTAAATGAAATCCGTAAGACTCCGCCTTCAGAAAGAAAGTGAGATAATACACCTGCAAAGAGAGTATTTAAGTCTATATTTGTATCGTTTAGGACAAGAAAAAATGTGTGGTAGATATGTGGGACGGGACGTCCAAATGGGCATCTGCCTATTGCCGGTCCGTAGTGAAAAGAACCCTGTGCAAGATAGATAGAATATTTTTATTGCACACAGAAATTACATTAATAGAAATTCAATAAATCAAAGTACAATTGGCGGCCTTATTACTACATGCAATTTCTTCCAAGCAACCATAGACGGAGACAACAATGAAATTAGAGACTGGTAGTCGGTGCAATTAAGAAATACGAGTTGAAAAGTATATAAACTTACGTATAAATCGCACAACGTATACAAGCTTCAGCGTATACAATCTCACTGAGAGAAGGTCTGTGCCCTGCTACATAAAACGAAAAATAAAAACAATCAAGTTAATTTTGTTCACTAGACTATGTTATGATGCCTTCCAATTTTGTTTCAGCGAGTAATGCCATACTTAACCTTCGAATTTTAAACTTTCCTTGCATATTTTACACTGCTTTACCTCTCCGTGGGTAATGTCCTGGAAACGGTAGATAGCGCCTCTGTGTTTACCTAAGAGCCCTAGCCTTGAACTCGGTCAAGCTCTGCGGGCTTATAAAAAATATTTTAAAAAAGTATGTGAAGACGCGCGTACACAAACTCGCGCCTATAGCCCGGAGGGGTAGGCAAAGACAAGCGTTTGCTACTTGCCACGATCCGGACAAACTTCTTTAACTTTATCAAGATTCATTAGTCGCTACAAACATGTAGTCCTGTGACGAATTTTACTGACCAAACCAACACCCTATATAGATTGCTAACAGTTCATCTGTTTAGCAAATGAAATGAGTATTCGCATCGAGATTCTGTGTCACCTACTCGTACTTTTTCTGTTAAAAGTTATTACGAGTGAAACTTTTTTACTGTCGTAAAACTTAGTAATATTCACTCGACAAACGTCAGAAATATACTCCAGCTCATAACGGCCACGTGAGAGCCCCTGAGCCTCCGGCGCCGACAGGAGAGTAATGTGCGCCCCGCCGAAGCGAGGTAATGGTGAACAGCACTCTGCTCTATGTTGTAATGACGCCATTGCGCATTAAATGAAAACGAGTGGCTTATCTCATGGCGTAGGCCCTCTCCGGCCGTGGGGTTACGCCTTATACGTGTGAGAATAGGTCTCGTTATGACCGATTTAAAAAAACCGGCCAAGTGCCTGTCGGATCACGCACAGTGTAGGATTCTGTAGAAAGAGAGAGCTTTATCTGCTTTACAGAACTAACAATTTTATGGACGTAATTTTCAATGGATTTTGTATGGAGCTTTCCTTTTATAAGCCTACTTAGCCGTGATAGATTTTCTTTTAAGTTCATTATAATGTGCTACTACCCCGAATTTTTTCACGTTTCTACAATCAACCATTTAGCCAGGAGGGGAGAGATGTCCTACTCGGACAAACATTTGCGCTTTAAAGCTTAATATTTCGCAAACGAAACCCTAAATAAAATATTATCTTCCTAAACCCACAATATTTTTCCTGATGATGATGTCAGAAACCTCTTTCCCTCGTACCTCAGATCTGATTCTTTATAAATTTGGTCAAGCTCTGTTGACGGAATCCATAAGACAATCATCAAATCTTCAATTTGCAAAGGCATCTTCACGCCATTATGGATATAACTATACCGCGATAAAGAATACCTTCAGCGTCACCTAGTGTGAAAATGAGCGAACTATAGTTTCTATTTACTGCATTTTTTGAAGGTATTTTGTTTTGTCTTAGTGGTACTTCACAGTTACAGTGTCTTATCATTAGTTCAGATGTCATCGTTTTTCCTGTAATGCACATACGCACTAGTAGCATCAATATTATAGTGTAAGGAATGTATTGTCGTAGTTTTTAATAAATAATAATTACAATCGATTTAGAGGCTGCGAGATTGAAGGTCCAAAGTATTCTGCGCTTTTGAGCCAGTACATTTTTGTGCCATCCTCGATAGAAACCACTGGGGTCTGAGTAGTGCAGGGAAAGGCCTTTGTCAGGGAGATAGGACGTCACTTGAGGGTCCGTGGCTATGATTGCCGCTCTGGGGCCTATCTTGAAGAATTTCTCTTGTAGTGCAGCGAGGTAACGCCGCCAGCGTAATGGGATCTTTGGGTCGGATGTGTCCCGGGGTGGCTTATTCTCGTAGTGATTTCTTCGTTTGTGTTTTCTGTTGCGAGTTAATTTCCTATTTTTTTAATAATTGACAAAGATTTTTGAGAATGAATTTAATTTTTAAAGGTTGAAATTTTCATATTATCATGTTTTTCCTTGGTATGTTTGACGAAGCTTTATGCAAATTAATGTAATTTTAAAATTGTGGTACTTTGTATGTGTTTTTCTAAACTTCTAAAATTACCGAATTACTTCTGGGTTCTTGGGCACTTCTGTTATTTGGCTTTATAAATGTTCGCGTATGGCTCTATCTCTATGTAGACAACGAAAAAATAGAACGGTTGTTAAATTCAGGACACAGGTGCCAAACAGGACCCTATTAATATGCCTATGACCTCAGTACTTTTTGTCCGTCCAACCTATCAAGAGCTTTATATCCTGATAGATAGCTGGACAAGAATTCAACTCTTAAATATATAGTTACTATTTTAAACCTTAGGTAAATTGGTTTAAGTATCAATACCGAACCAATGGTCTTAGGTTTTGCGTTGATTCAATAATAGTGATATTTTTAATGACTCTCGATGCTCGTACGTTTAAGAACCAGGAACAAGGTAAGTATATTTACATAATATCGCGATTAGACCAGTTAAATACATACAACCATAAACTCAAGCCTCTATCCTGAAGGGGTAGGCAGAGACCAGGGTTTGCCACTTCCCACGATCCTGACAGACCTCTTTCACTCCATCAACATTCATTGGTCATTGCATAGACGCACGTCGGTTTCGGGTACCCGTAAAAGTATCAATAACAGTCCAACGGGCCCACAACCAGCTCATGACAGCTTGCCTAATGAGATTATTAAAAGCCTCGTGTGGCGCTAAGCCAAGCCCGCTATGTCCACGGGGCCAGCCTCACGACATTAAGCCGTGTTTGCAATTTGTCTGTGGACAAGAGTAGCCTCGTCTGCAACTGCAATATGCGGCAACAGGCAGGCTGTCTGACACCGACCGGCGAGTGCAGCTCAAATTACGTATCGGGCGCTCGAGAAATCTATAGCGCTATCGTTTTTCTTACTTGTAAGCGCGGAGCGTTTCTATCACGCTTCGTATTTGGAGACAAAGCTTCAATACGGCAGTCAAATAAATAACCTGTCTATACTAATAGATATTATAAAGTGGAATAGTTTTTAGGAGGTAATCTTCGAAAGTAACAAGTAAAAAAAATTGCATTTTGACTTTGAAACACCACTAGCTGTTTGTATCTCTTCCTCTCTCTCTTCCTCGTCGTGATCACATGAATTCTTATTATTATAGTTTATTGCACACAAAACATATATCAAGAAATAACATGTACAAATGCGAGCTCATCTCTTCGAGAGATGTTTTCCAGCATATCTTAGAGAGTCGAAGAAGTAGTAAAAATTGTCCTTTATTTTAGCGTTTAACACGCTTAAAACCAAACAGAAGTCATGGGTTCGATTCCCGCCAGAGGCGGCCGTTTTCCATGTTCTTGATGTCCTTTCCGTACCCTAGCACAGGGTATCCTAGTTTGGGACCAGGACAAGTGATTGTGTTGTATGGAAGTTATTTTGAATGATTTTCAATGTAAAATGTAACTTATCACACTTCCACATAGTGTCAAATGGACGCAGCTTTACCGGCGTCCATCCAAATATGCATTTTATTCCCCATCCTCTGCTGCTAATGAGATTATCTTTTGTTACATACGTATACTGGAATTTAAATGCTTTCCGCAGACCCAAATGATCCTAATCTGCTTTGAGTTAGGCAACGGGTACTTTACGCTAGATTGTTCAATGAACAGACTTTTACATAGATCTTTGTTAAACAGAGATGGTAGCGCATGTGTAGAAGCCGTGCCTCACACGCGAGAGGCCGTGGGTTCGAATCCCGGCGTGTACCGATGACGTATATTTTTAAGAGGAAGAAGATGAAGAAAGACATTTACTATACCAACGAGATACATCACAAAAACAAAAAATACCTGTAAATCTACTGGTAACCAAATATTAGCCGCCAACTCGAGCAAATAGTTTCAACTTAATTGGAAGGCGCTGGTACCTGTAATACAGTAGTGACATCAGAGTACTGCTGGCTTTCTGGAAAGAGATCGGCTGGTTAGAGTGAGCTCACAGCTCACTGCTACCACAGAGAAAGTACAATGGCCCAACCATGAGGCTAAGTGCGGAAATCTCAGGTCTAACTATCTAACTTCTAAAGCCCATACCATTCTGTCTCACAGAAAATGACAGAAAATGTCTGCTTCCTTCAAATGAGAAAATGAATTAAATGAATGAATGGATGTGTTTCTTTCCCTTAGTAGGAAAAAGAAACTTCTGTAGAAATTGAATAAGCTAAAAATGTTGACACAGTCCTAAATATGTAAATATAATCTGTATGCGTGGGTAGATCCCATAAATTCTCCAGAAACCTCGTTTGTCTTCATAACAGTTTCCGTTGGGTTAGTTTCAGATTGTTAGAGCACTTTATCACTGCAATGTTTGTCGTATAAATTATTTCGATTAACTGTTGCTTGAACCAATTACAGTGTGGCTCGTGAATAATGTGCTTTTACAGAGTAAAGTCACTTATTAAGTCCCATACAAATTGTAAACCTCTATAAATCGAGCCTATCGCGTGAGGCATCGAAGCAAACGTACTGATATGGGGGCCAGAGTTGATACCAATAAACATAAATTTCACTTATCTCCTAGTTTATTTTGGACTACAAATTCGTAACCACAGCTCCTGAGGGTAACGGTGATTTCGTACTGACTAGTAGATTTGTAGATAAAATTGTGCCTGTTGCTTTGTAGTCATATACTCTACGAATTCAGACGCAGGAATCAGGAATACCTTAAACAAATTTAACTACCTCTATTAGAGCAAACCATATGAAAGTATTCCAAAACAAAAAAAAAATTAATTCAACAGCATATAAATAAATTCAAATCAGCAGCCCACTGAAGGGTCTGTGCCTTCTCTCAGAGATAAAGAGAGAATATGGGCTTAATCACCACGAGTGTCCACCGGGGATCGGCGATTTCAAGCGCTGAGGTATGTGAACCCGTCAGATAGGTACTAAAGTTTCCTCACGAAGTTTTCCTTCAACGTTAGCGTATTGCTGCTACAAATTTACAAAGGTACGTTACTTACATAAAACCAGCTAAGTGCGCGTCGGACTCGCGCATGAAGGGTTCCGTACTTTATTTATTTATTTATTTTATTGACAATTACTATTATCTATACAACATTAGTCAAAGATCGAATTTGAGAATAGCGCTGTAGAAACCAACAAGAAGCGTTTAACACTGATTTAACGAGTTACATAGATGGCCGCTAGATGGCGAGCGCTGTCTTTAGACAACGTTTTTTGTATGGGAGCCCCCCTTAAATATTTATTTTATTCTGTTTTTAGTATTTGTTGCTGTAGCGGCAACAAAAATACATCATCTGTGAAAATGTCAACTGCCTAGCTATCACGGTTCATGAGATACAGTGAAAATGACTGAAAACTAATCAAATTATCGACAGTATGGTCAGCATCTTAGTAACCAATACGTATGTCGATAATGTGCTTAATTTTCTGACATTTTGGTATTTATTTTGGACATTATTGTATCAACGTCAAGCGTCTAGTAAATGTGAACGTGTTGTATTTACATCACTTAGCAACTAATAATGCGTGCTGTGTTTCACTATAATTTGTTAAGGTAGGTACCTTATAATTACCTTAAGTTTGACGTTTCTATCATTACTGTTTCTACCATCTTAAATTTACCAAAGTATCAAAATTTATAGATATATATTTGACAGCTAGAACTCGTTTAAACAAATTTTCCTTCAACCCAGTGGAAACATACATAATAAGTACCTATATCAAGTGGTTAACAAAGATACAGTTGAGAATATTACTGCAAATATTGTGTGATACAATATTGTAAGACGCACTGCCATCATCTATTTTTGTGCTCGGTATATTAAGGAAAGCCGCATCTTATCTTCTTTATAGAACGCATTTTACATAACAGCGATACGCCTACGCTTCTCTACGTAGGAAAATGGCTACTAAGGCCAATAGACCACTCCTATCTCAAGGCCGGATCGATTCAGATAGTACAATGCACTAGATTAAACTTTATATAAGGTTAAAGCTGAACCAGTTAGCCAGTAGTTAGTAACAAAATGGCTTACGATGTAACCTTCATTTGAAGACTAAGAAGTAGGTACCCACTTGAAACTTTACTGCTAATGCTAAAGTAACTACTTCTTCCCTCTACGTAAATGTTACCGAATCCTCGAATAATGTGAAATATTTTTTTCAATACAGTGTGTAATTCGATCTTGCATGCTTTCGAGGAAAATAGTTTTAAAATGTCACCTTTCCCGGTAGGAGTAGGTAACGCGTCTTGGGAAAGTTTTGTGGAAGTTGTTGATCAGAATAAAATTAAAGTTATTAATTTAAAAAATCTCTTGAATTTTTAGACGAGTTATCGATATTCGTAATAAATGACTACGCAAAATAAAAAAATAAAAAAACTATTTCTTGGAAATAAACCCAGTGAACAAAACTTATTGATCCAGTCACAAACGAGTATTCATCATCATCATCATTCAGCCACAAGAAGTCCACTGCTGCACATAGGCCTCCTCCATGGATTTCCAAAAAGACCGGTTGGAAGCGACTTGCATCCAGCGTCTTCGGCCCCATCGGCCATCAGTTCTGCGTGCTATGTGCCCCGCCCACAGCCACTTCAATTCAAAAGAGTATTGGATAATTTTAAATACTTGGAAGGCTGTTAGTTCAACAGAAGTTCCGAGATTCCGTTACTAAGAACCAAAGCAAATTAATTTCGTCCGTTAATCCACTCGCTAACTGTGAATTAAAGTGACAAAACCTGAGTGTCTGAGGTGTTCACATACCTCATCACTTGGATTGCCAATCCATGGTGGACATGAGTGGTAATTAAGCCCATACTCTATATCTCTTAGAGAAGACCGGCGCCCTGCAGTGGGACGCATAAAAGCTACGTAAAAAACCGGCCAAGTGCGTTTCGGGTCACGCGCAGTATAGGTTTCCGTAGTTCCGTATTCGTAGGAAGAGGGGATTTTATCTGCTTTACAGAACTAACTATTTCATCAAAGTAATTTTCAATGGATTTTGTACGAAGTGAGTTGGTCGCCTATTACTCGTTAACTTGTAAACCCTACTTAGCCGTGATAGGTTTTATTTTAAGTTTTTTCACGTTTCTACAATCAACCAATCAATCAAGCAGAAAGAGAGGGGGACGTCCTACTCTGTTAAAAAAATTGCGCTTTAAAGCTTAATATTTCGCACACCCACAATATTTTTTTTCGAATACAAGTCAACAACGCACCTGGGAGGATTCATTAACAAGTAATCGACCAGGAGAGAGCTACTATTATGTATCCCATGTAACGGTACAATTTTGAATTTTAGTTATAAATAACTTTGTATCCGTATTAAGGACGATTGTACTTTTAAACGATGCTACGTCCGCTTTCACACGTATCTTTGATGTGACTGAAGTGATGCGTGTCGGACTGTCGAACGCGATTGTATAAAGTGGCGTCGACGGTGATAATCGCGGCGACATCGCCACGACGGCGCAGCGTCGTCACGGTGTCGTCCCGATCACGGCAATCGCGACAGGCTCGCTGCGCAATCAAATCGCTTTCAAATGACATGCAAATCGCTAGTGTGATAGGGCTCTAAGACCTCCTAAGCGTCATTGGTATGAAAAAACACGTCACGTGACCCAACCGTGCCATTGCACTATAATGCACTAACAGAATCGAGGCCATGGCCATGGACCCTTCCGATAATATTGCAATTAAACGTTTGCCAAATAATATTCATAATGTAGTAATAATAATGTGTAGTATTATTATCACTACCAGAGGATAAACCTGGCCATCCAAAGAGGTAACGTCGCCAGCGTCCTGGGCTCATTACCGCGGGACAGTGACCTGGGGCAGGTGTTTTATTTGTAAATATACATATTTATGTTATTTATATATATTAATTAAGTCCAGTTTCTTATTTCAATTAGTTTTCTTTTTGTTATGTTATGAATAAACTGTCGTGTAATAATAATGTGTAGTGCTTACTACAATTTCAGTTAAAAACTTTCTTAGTCAAATAAAAAATTTCCCTTTACAAAGTGAGCTCAGGTGATAGTGCAGCTTAAAATTTTTTCAAAGTGAAATTCAGTGGCCGTTTTGCTTGAAAGTCGTTTACAAAGCACCTTTTGTGCCTTAGCGCAACAAAGAGAATCGTTATTCGTTATTATTATTTTATAATTTTGCCTCCTAACTCTACAAACTCTGCTTCTTGTAAAAAAGGGTAAACATAAATCCGTTTGACGGAACTCTTGATGTGTATTTTTCCAAGAAAGGTTTTTTCTTGGTCTCGGGGCGTGGCTTTACAGCACACGCCTCCTTTGTTGCTACTAAATTACTTTTATATTAGACAAAGGCTGGTTTTCCCATTATTCTTCCGTTTCTGTCAAAGAAAAAAGTACGATGTGTTTATTAGTTGAGGAGAAGATGTAGGTACTTAGAAAACTTTGCTGCTGTCTACTCCGGTGTCTTGAATCATTTCTAAATAATAATTTAGTAGCTACTTAAGTGAAAAGCAGGTATATTCGTAGACTCACGCCTTTATACCTAAGCGGTAGATAGATGCCACGGTCCTCACAAACCACTCTCTCGCCATCAAAAAGCTGTTTTTTTTCTTTTATTTAGTTTCACAAATAAGTTTTTTGTTTGGACGAATAGCATAATCAGCCTATATGCGTCCCACTGTAGGGCACAGACCTTATCTCAAAGAGAGAGTGGACGAATAGAAACTCTCCTATTCTGGAAAGTAATGGATGTTTTCATTACTCATACTCTGAAAGGGAGTCATTGTTCATCCAGGCACCGTGCTGAAAGTGGTACATGCCTGCTCTAAAGCAGAAAAGTATTAAAAAAAAAATATTTAAGACACAGATAAAACCACCAAATACGCAAATTCAAAATGGCCGTCTTTCGCGGTCGCGCGCCATCTTGAGAATTGTGATGTACGGCTAGCACAAGTTGGCGCGCGAGCTATCTCGCCGCGAGCTAGACCATCCGTCTGTTTCGGCGTGATTTCCTTCAGTTTTATATTTTAAAGTTGTTTTTTATCTTTTAGTGATTAACATTAATAATTAATTTATATTATTTAATTTTTTAAATACTAATTAAAAAATTAAATTTTTGAGCAGTCGTTTAAAAGGGCGGATAGTTTATCTCTCGGCGAGTTAGCTCACGCGCCGACTTGTGCTAGCCGTGCAGGGTGTGCGTTGGTATTAAAAAAGTAAACTGGCGGGAAACCTTAAATAAAAAAGTGCAATTTTTTCTATGGAAGTTCCATTAGACTGTGTTTGTGATATTCGAAATTGAGTTTAATATAACACAATGAGTTCTAGCGGTTGTTGGCGGAAATTGAATTAACACCTGATTTTATAAGAGAAGAGGCTCAAGCTGTCGTAGAAAACCTTTTGCCAACGATATCTAAGGAACGATATATGAAATCGTATAATGATTTCATAAAGTGGCGGGCCAAGAAAAGGGTGAAATCTCTATCGGAAAGTGTTTTGATTTTAACTGGCTTGTGTTTACTTTCCTCGTATTTGTAATGAAAAGTAGAGTGTTTTACTCGGGTGATAGCACCCATTTCTGCCTCGAACTATTGGCGCTCTCACTTCGTTCGAGCGCCAAAACATCTCGTCAGGAATGGGTGCCTTTCAGCCCTCGGTTAACAATGTACTATTGATATACCCTGCTATATTTCCTAATGCAGATGAACACAAATATGAAAGCCTATTATTATAGACTTATTATTACGAGACAATGACTCTTATGACGATAATACATCTCACAAATAATTTCGGTATACAGGAAGAAGCGAGACAAACACCTTTTCTCATTGAATCAGTATAATAGCATTTGCGAAAACGAAAACATTACAATGAGAATTCGCGTTTCTGTTCTGAGTGGCCAGTTGGTCTAAACGACACAGTGGGTTTATTCAGACTTGTAGTCAAGATAAGACCAGATTCTTCTATAGTGTACAAGAAAAATAGGTAAATAATGATATTGGTATGTTTTGAGCTAAAATTTCTCACGATTTCGACCTGTAAATGTACTGTTATTTACATTTTAAATCGTCAAGTTCAATTTCAAATTCATCGCATATATTAAATATAATTTGTCATTAAACTGATTCGAATTCCGAGCAATGGGTTTTACCAACGGTTATCCGATCACAAAGTCAAAATAACAGCGTAATCCATTGTTTTGGTTAATACAAATGAAAAAAAATCCATGGATTTGCTTTGTTTCGTCAGAACATTCTTCCTTTGTTGCTAAAAATGCACAATCAATTCAATCAAATGCCTTTTTGTAGCTATATCAATTTCAAAAGAATTCGGCTCTCGATCTATCCTTTGAGTAGCTTTTATAAAATCGCTAGTCTCAAATAACCTCTAAACACAGACCCTCCAACGCTAACCTTTCAACGCTTCAAAGGGTACCCAAAATGATTCACTGAAGCAGGCTAATTAAAAAATAACAACTTTATCCGTAGTAAGCGGTGCCTACTCAAGCACGATATTTGACAGTACGCTTTTAGGAACCCTTATAGTTTCTCCATGTCCGTCTGTTTGACCGTCTGTCCACAGCGTAGTCAGAAACGCATAGTACTAGAAAACTTTAATTATTTATATAATGGCAAATTTCAGTGTACCCCATATATAATGAAAAAAAAGATCATCCCAAATTTAGGTTTACGGGAGGTACAACATTTCATTTTACTCTTTTAGCGGCGTGATGAATATATATATATACATAATTAGTTATTATTAGTTATTTTTTCATATATATGGGATGATCTTTTTTTCACGTGTTCCCCATAAGGTATCGTTGAATTGGTAGTTTAAAAAACGATCGAGAAAAAACGGCAAAAACAACGTTAGTTGTATCTTTCAAGCATCTACCTGTTGCCGTTATTAATGTCGAGCAAAAAACGGCAAAAAAATGCGTTTCCCCCCTTAAATATTTATTATTTTCTCTTGTTCTGTATTTGGCATCAGAAATACATCATCTATAAAAATTTCAACTACCTAGCTATCACGGTTCATGCGATACAGCCTGGTGACAGACAGACAAACGGACCGTCAAGTCTTAGTAATAGGGTCCCGTTTGGCACCCTTTGGGTACGGAACCCTAAAAGATGGTTTAGGCGAACCATTTTTTCTTTATTATTTCTGATATGAAACCCGAATGAACTAATGTGTTATCAAAAACTATGTTTTCACATTTTCACCTCTCACTGCCAAACCATAGTCGCCTAGCGAAACGTCAACCTCAAACTTATTAGTAATTGGCAATATTTAGCAGCTAGTTCCCGGCATTGTTCCTACGTTACCTGACCTAAATTGTTTCATGCTTCTCCCAGATTAACCAGTAGAGACCTAAAATCCAAGAGAAGACGAATCGATAAATCAACGGAGCTCTAGATTTGTGATTAACGATGAGGCGATCCGGTGGCGTCTCCGAGCGACGAGGCGCGATCAGTCCGCATCATTAAAAATAATGACAGACAGCACCCATCAATTACTCAGGCGATTTCACATTGTGACATCGCGTATTATTTTACATGTTGGTAGGACTTTTGCTTAGGTAGCTAGGGAACTTGCCTCGAAATTATATTAAAGTGATGTTGTATAAAATGCTAAAAAATATAAACTAAAACTATAAGAATACTTTTTCGGAGCTTTACAGATTGACGAAAATAAAAAAAAATCACAGATTTCGTTTTCTCATTGAAGTTTAAATGTTTTCTAATATGGGTGTATGGGTGTAGATTTGTTACATATTATTTTACGAGATAACTGAAAAATTGTTCCATCTTTCATACCTAATATAGCTTTAGTTAGTAACTTGTGACGTCACCGTTGACGTCCATACCAGTCTAGTGTGCATACTTAAGGTGGGGCGATTCCCGTACAAATGATTATTTCCAAATTTGTTAAAAAAAATTGCATAACAATACACTGGAATTATGTCTGTCTGCATTAATTAAGAATTTTATTTGCGCCAATACATATTTCCTTGAATAAAACTGTAGTTTAATAGGTTAAATAACATCGATAATGTTTGTATGGACGAAATTGTCGAACTCATTTAAGCTATTAAACCAGTGTTTTTTCAAGAAACTGTATATTGGCGCAAATAAAAATCTTAATTAATGCAGACAGACATAATTCCAGTGTATAATTATTTATTTTTTTACATATTTGGAACTAATCATTTGTGTGGGAAACGTCCCACCTTAAGTATGGAGAATTTTCGTACCACGTCTCTGAGCTAGGCCGCGGACAGACAGACAGAGAGACAGGCAAACAGACGGACGGACAAGGCGAAACTATAAGGGTTCCTTGTCGAACTGTGAAAGTCTTGGGCTGGTTTATTGTTTGAATGTAGTCTTTGGTCTTTATTTTGGTTTTTTTTTGTACACTTGACTTTTCCCTTGTTTGTGGACGACACTTTCGTCAATATTCTATTATTATTATATTTCCTGCATTTTGCCGTAAAAATAATGAAACAAGTACCTTTATCGCCAATCGTTAAATCGTACATTATAATATGTAACTACTTACGTTTTCATATTTTACGTTTTTATCAAGGGTCTGTTTACGAGTTAAAAACTTTCGTTTGGCACAGATTTATAGTTAGTATACAAATTTTTAACTCTAACTAATCTCATCGCAAATCCGTCTTCGTCTCTACTAGTTTAATTTGCTTAGCTTTGTTTCATCAATCGACTTTTCAAGCTTTCCCGGACCACGCTTCTGTACCTCCACAAACAATAAAAACAAAGCAACCTTTCACCGGCAAAATAATCTAAAACGCATTAGTGGCTCAAATAACGCCGAGAGGTCCCCGGGCCATTCCGGGGCCAATTCGGAACTTATAAATTCACACGATCCATATTGGACCATTATGAAATGTACAGTCAGCAATGTAGTTTTGTAGGTATTCCATTTTCTCGGTATTTACTTTTTTGTGGGTCATACCATCCTAATCCGCAAAGTAAGCATAAAGGAATTAGACGCTAAATCGATCATGGTGATTACAAATAGACAAGCCTGATCGTTTATTTGCTCACACTTTTTTTAAAGTTCACTTTAACTTTTTTTTTATTGCCACTTAGTTATTCTGTGCGCCTTGTTATTCTCAATTATCATAATAATTATTATATTCAAACGTCGGTGCATCTACACGGCATTGAAAAAAGGTCATACGAAAAAGGGATTCTATATTCATTAATATAAACAAGTTTTGTTTTGAAATCAACTACAATATCGCCAAAAAATAACAGCTTTTATTTAAAGATTTTGATACTTGCTCTAACCAATTCATGAAACATAATAATAAGAATAACTTCCACACAATACAATCACTTGACCTAACTAGGACACCCTGTGCTACATCCGTTAATATTTTATAGCGATTTCACAGTTTTTTCTCGATATAAAAGCTGTTTGTATTGATTAGATACCCCACTTAGGCTTCAGTACAGTATAGATACTCGATATTGCGCCTCAAGCCTCTGAAAACGTCTGGACTGCGAAAAACAGAAAGTTTTAGGGAGCCCCATTTAAATTTTTCACAGGTCAAGGGTCATATAAGTAACAAAAACGCTTTATACCAGTTTCCTGTAATCGATTTATAGATGGATGATGTTCGTTTATTTTTTTATTTGATGCAAGTTGTATCAAAGAAGTACTAAATTTAAACTGCCTTATTTATTCGACACCTCTGTTTGAAGTATATACCAACTTCAAACAGAGGTGTCGAATAGACATTTCAAATTTAAAAGCAATTTTTTTAACCCTGTGCTTAAGCGGTTCTCAGCAGAAAACAATCCTAGCAGCGGCATACTACAATCCTAGTCGATAGTACGTTCGAAAGCGTCCTTTTCACTCGCATTCGGGTATTCCCCATTGTGTTGGGCGATTAACTCCCGGGGACATGAATAAGTTTGTTTTGGGAGCGGGCGGCGCTCTTCCCGGACAACTTTCAGTACATAAATTATCGTCGAACAAGAACCGCCACAGCGCTGCACCCCTGTGGCCGGGGGTTGGTCCCTCGTTCAGTGGGCATCCAGAGTTTCATTCAATGCCACATCCCATACCATCTTAAATCGAGCAGAAAGGGTCACCAATCATGTGACCCGGGCTGCTTGATTTAGAATGCTATAGTTTTAAAGCAGTCAGCTCGTGCTCATCCACTGCCGGATATAGACCTCCCCCAAGGCACCCTACTTCTTTTTGTCCTCCGCCATCCTCATTTAGCCGCTGCCAGCAATCTACCTCAGATCGTCCGTCTAGCGAGCTAGTATTGATTCATAATCATCATCATCAAGCCATTATGTCCCCACCGAGGGGCACGGGTCTCTTCCCTGAGGAAGGTATAGGCCGTACTCCACCACGGGGGCCAAGTCCGGATTGGTGGAGGCTTGTAGACTAGTGGCTCGTCTACTGTCAGAAGTTGTCAAGCCGCCCTAAGGCCTCTGACTTGGCTTAACGACTGCCATCTATCGACGGCAGCCGGCACAACAGCTTAAGGTGCCTTGCGAAGCACGGAACCGCTCGGAAAAATGCCACTAGCGTTAGGCATAGACGGCGACCCATCCATGCACTGAACGCGCCCTGTGTTGCTTAACCTTCGTGATCGTTTAAGATCACTCAGGCAGCCGGGGCTACGAGCGATTCGAGCGAGTATTGATTGACTCAGGTAAATTGTACGTTTTAGTTTCTTCTAATATGGCAAAAAAAAGATAACAGATAATTTATTCAAGGAACATTTTACAGTGACCTTACCAATGAGGCAGTGGTACCCTGCTCCCGAAAAAAAGGTTAAAGCAGTGCTCCTCCGAAAAACATTTTACATTTTCAAGGTCAACAGACTTCAATACTACTTTTCAATACGTGCTTTTGACACGGTAGGTTTCCGATTATGTCGCCTGGCAGCCGCGTGGCGCTCCCTACGTCGAAAATATCTGCGTATACATCCCTACAAACCGGTGCTAAAAGTACAACATTCTTAATTTTACTTTTGAAACAATCTTAAAACGCAGTGAATTTGTGTGCAAAATGAACTTAAGAAAAAAATGCAAAAATGTGCCCCTGTGCCTTTATGTTTCCGATGCGTTGTAGTCTTAAAATGTTTTATACTACTTTCTATAATTAAAACATTAACTAGATTTTTGTGTCAGATTGTAGTTTGGTTGTAATTCAGATCACTAATTGTGAAGGAAAACATCGTGAGGAAACCTGAATGTCTGAGCTATTCACATGTGCTTGAAATCGCCAATCCGCGGTGGGCACTCGTGGTGATTAAGCTCATACTCTCTCCCTGAGAGAAGGCCTGTGCCCTACATTGGGACATATATGCTTATGTATGTATGTATGTATTGTAGTTTAATGCGGCGTAATTTGGAACAATAATGTCCAGAGTCCTTACTGACTTAGTGGGCAAAACGAGAGATACCAAACCGGAGCGAGTCGACAAATTCATGCGCGCCGCGTCGCGCCGATACCGCGCAATGTTCGGATTTCACATAATTCAATATCAGCGGCAACAAATCAAAACAATGCTGCGAACTCTTGGCCAACTCCATATTTAGCCGAGTTCAGGAGAAGGTACAAAAACCACTTCATCGATTTGTCAAGGAAGTTCTCTGAAGTTTCCACGAGCACTCTACATTTATTAAATCACAATTTTCTGGGCTCCAAGGTTGTCTAGTAAACACATCCCTGTATCCCAGTGGGTTAGTAGAAATCGTATACCAAACCGTTACCAGATATAACTTGTAGAAAATACAGCCTTACCTCTAAAATGCGCGATTGCTGCGACAACCCAATTAGAATTTATGTGACTTGTGAGTTTTTTCTCAGAATTTTTTTTTTTACTTTTCCAGAATAAAAATTACAATCGGCGGGCTTACTACGAGTACTAAACAGTATTTTATTGTAGCTAATCAACAGGTGACGTGGAGAGTTTGGGGGTAGTGGCAAAAGGTGTAATGATATTTTTTTAGTTTTTAAAATTAAACATCATACTAATATGTAGAGATATAAAATGATGCATATATAGAATGATTATAATTGTAATATAAACAGTACATACATACTTAAAGAGACATATTTTTCGAAATATTTGTGTACAACTTTCTCAAATTCGCGCTTTTCAAGCTCTACTCAGGTAAAAATAAAAAGGTAAAAAAAATAAAATATTTCAATAACGGTGATTGGCGATTGATGATTGGTTGACAGT
Organism: Yponomeuta evonymella; assembly: GCA_963969515.1. NCBI lineage: Eukaryota > Metazoa > Arthropoda > Insecta > Lepidoptera > Yponomeutidae > Yponomeuta > Yponomeuta evonymella. Next base: position 8,857,535 of record OZ018354.1, read on the forward strand.
ATACAACAAGATAACATAACATAAAATAAACACACGCCTGTATCCCAGAGGGGTAGGCAGAGACCAGGGACTGCCACTTGCTACGATCCTGACAGATCACTTTCGCTTCCTCAACATTCATTAGTCGTTGCACGCACGCACGCTGGTTTCGGGTACTTTTTATTTTGCCCTTTCCTAATACATCCCCTATTTGATCGAAGTATGTCCGTCTGGGTCGTCCATACAGTATCATCATCATCATTCAGCCACAAGAAGTCCACTGCTGGACATAGGCCTCCTCCATGGATTTCCAAAAAGACCGGTTGGAAGCGGCCTGCATCCAGCGTCTTCCTGCCACTTGAATGAGGTCATCTGTCCATCTTGTGGCTGGCTGGTGGCATACAGTATACAATGTCTAAATGAACGTAAATCATTGTCCTACGCGCAGAACATTCAATCCATGTAACACTGTATGGTTTGTACACACCTTACCTGTTACCTGTACACGTTGGCTTACCTGAATATTAAACCAATGTTTTTGACACAATCTCTGAATAAGGCAATTCCGTCTACAATTTTTTTCATATTAAACAAACTTATAAGCTGTGGGTAGTGTAGAACATTGGACTCGGAAGCGAAAGATCAAGGTTCGATTCCCAGTGCGGGCATGTACCTATGACTTTGTTTTCTAAGTTATGTACATGTATGAAGTTATATTAGCCATACCACTAGATAACGGTGAAGGAAAACACGAGTGACTAAACATGAGTGTCTGAGCTATTCAGAAATCGCTAATCCGCTGTGGGCACGCGTGGTGATTAAGCCCATCCTCTCTCCTTGAGAGAATATGTATAGGCTGCTTATGATGAAACTTATATAATAAACTAGGGGGCGAGCCCCCTTCGCGCTTGCGAAAGGCGTTCGAAATTAAAAAATCGGCTTCATAGGATGGCTGTATATAATACATTTCCTAAAACTTTCTCATACATCACTTTTTTGTAGGTGCTATAGTTTCTGAGAAAACGTACAGATGATTAATCAGTCAGTCAGTCAATCAGTCAATGAGTATATCGGATTGCAGCTATATATATTAGTAATAACTCATTATATGAATCAGTAAGGCTTAGGACATAAAAATGTCGAAAAATCCCCAACCTTTGTTGCATGTACTTACGAGACACCTACAAATAAAAAAAATTAAAGAGAAACATATTTTTGATACAAAATTATTACATTGTCATGTAACCAGCTATACGGTTGTATCTGTGACTAAAACAGATCTGTTTGATGTGGACTATTATTATCTATTACCATGCATTATCCTGGAGTAAGAATTGCTATCATCCATTCTCATATAAAATTCCGGGGCTCCCACCGTTACTAAGATATCTACAGCTACGTATAACCACGTTCTTTCCTCCCATTTGATCCAACATGTGGTTTATAAATAGATAAGGAGAATATAGTCGCGTTCCCCCATTTGTGCTTCCATACTATTCTTTTATTAGGGCACTAACAAACTTATTAAGGCCTGGTAAATGTGGAAATAATTGGCAATGTTATATGTATGCCGGGCGCATCTTAATAATATGTTCGTTATTTCGGTTGCTTTATCCTTCTGAATTAACGCTTAAGTAATCTTATGCCTGGCGGGTAATTTTGGTAAATCTTGGTTTTCCCACTGGGGAAAGATTAACACGATGTTGACTGAGAAATCTGTCTGACACAAAAAAATGGTTAGAAACGAACAATGTATCAAAATCATAATGTTTTGAATGGGTTTTAAGTACCTACCACAAGGTTTTAGGTACTAATTAAAGGTACTAATAGGTTTTAAGTAAACATAGATCTTGTAATAAAAATATGAGTCATCAACTTGAGCTTAAAGATTTGACATTGAAGAGCTTGGCAAAGATTGCGACAGAACTTCGTTCGCATTCGTAACACTAGGTATTTTGTCCAAGAATATTTTGAATATTTTGTGGATTGATGGATAGACATTTCGAATTGACATTTTAGCGAACGTCTATTTGCATTTTCATATCTCATGCATATTCAATATCGACATTGAAACGTCGATATTTTATCCAAAGTATCCGCCACCGAGCCGGTGCCCTAAGATAAAAAGGCGGTAAGGCAATAAATAAACAATTTTCCAACTTATAAATCGTGTGCAGCTAGAAGAAAACTGCAAATTCATGCAGATTTCATAGCCCGGCCGCGTGTCGCCAGCCAGGGCTCCGCGTCTCGGCGCGACGCCTCCGACTTATGAGCTCGAACATACAGAAAGTCTTACATAACATAACATAATATAAACTTACGCCTGTATCCCTGAGGGGTAGGCAGAGACCAGGGACTGCCACTTGCTACGATCCTGACACATCACTTTCGCTTCCTCAACATTCATTAGTCGTTGCATGCACGCACGCTGGTTTCGGGTACTTTTTATCTTGCCCTTTGCTAATATATCCCCTATTTGGTCGAAGTATGTCCGTCTGGGCGTCCCTTACGCCCATTACTTTAGCTGTTAACGTGTTTAAGACAGCCATTTTAGCACTGTTTGTCCTAAATTGCTCAGAGAATTTTTTCGGTGATTTTCTGTGGCGGTTCTGTGGTAGTAATAGACAATTTTTTTTTTTATGTTGCGGCAATTTATTACAATACTACGAATAAATCACAAGTTATTGTATCATAAGTAGTTAACTTGCTATTTCATGTTAACTTGCTATGCATTTATTACCTACATTATGAGTTTCAAATGTATTTGTTAGCAATTAACTGAGAAATAACTAAAAATATCGTTCCTCATTTTTGTAGTACTATATTGTCCTATTTACAATTTTACTAAATTCTTAGATAATTATTATAGAATCACTCTTCATCATACTAAAACTATATATTTGATAATAAAGTAAAGTAAAGTAAAAATTATTTATTACCAGATGTTAAATGTATGTGGATTAAGGTGAGCGGTGATAGCCACAAGGCTAGGGGAACCCATTAGGGTAGAACATTGGACTCGGAAGCGAGAGACCCAGGTTCGATTCCCAGTGCGGGCATGTACCTATGACTTTGTTTTCTAAGTTATGTACATTTGTGAAGTTATAGTAGCAATACCACTCGCTAACTGTGAAGGAAAATATCGTGAGGAAACCTGAGTGTCTGAGCTATTCACATACCTCAGCGCTTGAAATCACCAATCCGCGGTGGGCACGCGTGGTGATTAAGCCCATACTCTCTCCCTGAGAGATGGCCTGTGTCTGTGGGACGGATATAGGCTGCTTATGTATGTGGATTAATAATTATCCTTTTTCTCCTTTTCCTAGTCTATATAAATGATGTACCGTTTATGGTACAAAAAATATCTGAGATAGTGTTATTTGCTGATGACACGTCACTTATTTTTAAAATAAGGAGACAAGAAAATAATCTTGACGATGCAAATAATGCTCTCTCGCAAGTACTAGATTTGTTCACAGCAAATAATCTGCTGCTAAATTCTAAAAAGAGAAAATCTATAAATTTTTCCTTACCTAACGTACGAGTAGTTGAGAAAAACATAGTAATTGGACATAAAAAACTAGAATTTGTAGATGATACTGTATTTCTGGGCATCACAATCGATCAATCGATGCAAAAATACAATGGGGTCCACATATTGTAAAATTAGCACACAGACTTAGCTTTGCAGCATATGCAGTGAAAAGAATTAGGGAACTCACTAACGTTGCAACTGTTAGGCTTGTTTATTTTAGTTACTTCCATAGTATTATGTCCTACGGTATACTACTATGGGGCCGGGCAGCAGATATTGAGACTATCTTCATCTTAGAGAAGAGAGCCATCCGATTTATTTACAAGTTAGGTAGTATGGATTCGCTAAGAGATTTCGTCAAAGAAACCAACATCTTAACAGTTGCATGTCAATACATTTATGAAAATATCAAAATATCAAAAAAATAAAAATAAGAAAAAATACGTTAGAAAAAATAACAAAGACTTCGAAAATGTTGGTGGCCACCATAATGTTAATACTAGAAATAAATTGTCATTTCCACGATTTAGACTTGCAAAAGTTAACACATCCTTTGTGGGGTACTGTATAAGGTTCTACCAACGCGGTTTAAAAAATGTGTTAAGCACATTCTGTGCAAAAAGGCTTACTATAACATCAAGGATTATTTAGAAGACAAAGATCTTTGGCATTAAACAGTAGATTAATATTAATTACAGGACGATTTTGACTAGTGTTCAACACATTCATGACTAATATTTTAAGTTGAAAACTCTGTTAATTAAGTTAAAACGTGTTTTGAAAAGAATAAATGTGATGTTTTTTTGTTAACTTCTTCTCCACATAATCCATTAATTGTGAAACTAACAACTTTGACGTACATTAAGTAAACATTCTGTTTTTATAATGAATAAAAATATTTGAATTGAATTGAATTAATTAATTATATTTCAATGATTTGATTCGTATCGCATTATTCATATAAAGTCTAGCGCCGGTCGCAAGACGCGGATTTTTGTTCTTTTCTATGCTCTGTTACTGTAAATTTATTGAATAGAACCCTTAGACAATTTAGGACAAGTCAGGTTTGTTTCTCCTGTACCAGGCTACTTTTACAATCTCGGTGCTAAAAAATCATCATCATCATCACTCAGCCACAAGAAGTCCATTGCTGGACATAGGCCTACTCCATGGATTTCCAAAAAGACCGGTTGGAAGCGACTTGCATCCAGCGTCTTCCTGCCACTTGGTTGAGGTCATCTGTCCATCTTGTGGCTGGTCGTCCTACACTGCGCTTGCCGATATGTGGTCTCCATTCGAGAAGCCCCATTGGCTATCAGTTCTGCGTGCTGTGTGCCCCGCCCACTACCACTTCAACTTACTTGGGCTATGTTGACGACTTTCGTTCGTCTACGGATCTGATCATTTCTGATTCGATCTCATAGAGAAATTCCGAGCATAGCCCTTTCCATAGCTCGTTGCGTGATCTTGAGCTTTCTTATGAGACCACGTTTCAGTGCCATAAGTCTTCACTGGTAACACACACTGGTTGTATAATTTTGTCTTGAGCGATTGAGGTATATTAGAAGAAAAGACTTTCTAAGTTTCCCGAATGCTGCTCAGCCGAGTTCGATTCGACGATTGACCTCTTTCACGAAGTTGGACCGGCCAATTTGGACTGCTTGTCCTAAGTAGACGTATTCGTCTACAACTTTGAGAGTCGAGTTCCCCAATGTTATTGGGGTGGGCACAACACGGGCGTTCGACATGACCTTCGTTTTGTCCATTTCATTTTAAGGCCCATACGTCGACAAACTCGACTGAGATCTTCGAGCATTATGCCGAGGTCTTCCATCGTTTCTGCCATGACTACTTTATCGTCGGCAAATCGAAGGTGAGTCGTAAGCGCTTAAAATGCTCGACGCGAATGGTATGCTTTGTAAATTGCCACCATAATTGGGCACATTAATTTAGACGCTAAATAGACGGACTTTCATCTGCTTCCCACTGCAAAGTCGCTGTTCAGATACAGTTTGAACACGACTACAATGAAACTGCCAACCAACCAACCAGTCCGATTGCAGCATCGGTGTGCAGTTTGTGTGCAGTTTCAACAACGAATGCCGTAAAGTTTCATTGCAGTCATGCCAGCTGCCTTCAAACTGCATCAGGGACCAAATCCTGTCATTTTCTGGCAACGACACTAACAGCGGTACTACTAGTCGGCCTTTGCGATATAAATTAGTTGGAATTTGAATCGTTCGAGGAATTGGAATCGTTCCGGATTTGGTGCACGTAATATCATCATCATCAGCCATTTGACGCCCACTGACGACCTCGTGGCGCAGCAGTAGTGCATCTGCATTCCATGCAAGAGGTTCCGGGTTCGAATCCCGGCTGGGGACAAAAAAAACCCCAGGTCTTGGATGTTTACATGTTTGTGATGTCGTTGTTTCTGGTTTCCACGACACAGGGTATCCTAGTGTGGGGCCAGAAGCAATGTATGTGCCTGTATGTAAATGTTTATGTTATTTTATGTTATGTTAACATAGGCCTCCCTCATGGTTTTCCTAACCATGAGGGGTTTTGCCATAATTGCCACGCTTGGCAATGTAATATATTACGTCCAATTGTCTAACTGTCAATTTCCATACTAATTGCTGTCGATCCTAAGGATCTGAGCTACAATTTCGGAGTCGGAAATCAGTTGAAACGCAGCCCGTCTGCTTAGAGCCTTGTAAAACCGAGTTTTTCCGATAAGAAACGTTTAAAGATTTTCCGTTTTTCTCAATACTTTGGAAGATTCATGAGAAAACCCAAGTTTGGACCTAGGAAAAAATCCTTTGCCAGTAAGTCCGTGCCTTCGTACAGTTCAGTATTTAACATAACATAAACATTTACATACAGGCACATACATTGCTTCTGGTCCCACACTAGGATACCCTGTGTCGTGGGAACCAGAAACAACGACATCACAAACATGTAAACATCCAAGACCTGGAGTTTTTTTTTTGTCCCCAGCCGGGATTCAAACCCGGGACCTCTCGCATGGTATGCCTGCTCGAGGTCGTATTTGGCATTGTATAAGTCAGTTTTCTCTTTGTTGGCTGCATCTTCTGTCTTCCTATGTGTAGTTCCCATCCCCAGATAGGAATCACGTTACTTACGAAACGCATTATGTTATGTACATAACTTCGACGTGATATAGACTATGCAATTTAGACAGACACAAATGTGTTAAGCATAATTTTGCCGTTCACTCGCGGAGCTTCAAAATACTGTCCCTAGATATTACTTATTGTTGATTCAAAAGTCTTTGATAAGTAAATCGGCTGATAACAATAATATTCCTTATTGCACAGAGGAAACAAAACACATAAATCGAAGTTATAATAAAAAAAGTACAATGAGAGGCCTTATTAAATTGGTGAGCTCAATTCTATATAACATTTTAACAAAACTTGACGCGGTTAAACAGTGAGCACTGAAGCTTGGAAATGTTTAATTCTCTTGGGACATCAAAACGAGTTTCTGAGTATTCCATCCCTAATTCCGGAATAGATTTGCCTAATTGTAAATTCAAATTGTGGAGCTTAAGTGAAAAAAGTTTCCGGGTCAATGGGAATTGCGGCTTTACGTACGGCGACTTTGACCTTTAAGGGGCTCCATAGAGTAATACTAGCGCAACCAAAGAAAATCTGTTAACCGGGCAAAGGCGTCAGTGGGCCTATGGCGTCTTTTTGGAATATCGAAGATCCTTTGCACAATTTTTTTGTCACAAACCTGTTATTCAAGTTTTAGTTTTGTTAATGTTTTTATTATGCAATAAAGTAGCGGTGGTAGCTTAGTGGGTAGAACATTAGACTCGGAAGCGGGAGACACAGATTCGATTCCCAATGCGGGAATGTACCTATGACTTTGTTTTCCAAGTAATTACATTTGTGAAGTTATAGTAGCAATACCACTCGCTAACGGTGAAGAAAAACATCCTGAGGAAACCTGAGTGTCTGAGCTATTCACATACCTCAGCGCTTAAAATCTCCAATCCGTGGTGGGCACGCGTGGTGATTAAGCGCAACTCTCCCTCTCTCTGAGAGAAGGCCTGTGCCCTGTGGGACGTATATAGGCTGCTTATGATTATGATGAAGTTTAACAAACAAACAAACAAACAAACAAACAAACAAACAAACAAACAAACAAACAAACAAACAAACAAACAAACAAACAAACAAACAAACAAACAAGCAAGCAAGCAAGCAAGCAAGCAAGCAAGCAAGCAAGCAAGCAAGCAAGCAAGCAAGCAAGCAAGCAAGCAAGCAAGCAAGCAAGCAAGCAAGCAAGCAAGCAAGCAAGCAAGCAAGCAAGCAAGCAAGCAAGCAAGCAAGCAAGCAAGCAAGCAAGCAAGCAAGCAAGCAAGCAAGCAAGCAAGCAAGCAAGCAAGCAAGCAAGCAAGCAAGCAAGCAAGCAAGCAAGCAAGCAAGCAAGCAAGCAAGCAAGCAAGCAAGCAAGCAAGCAAGCAAGCAAGCAAGCAAGCAAGCAAGCAAGCAAGCAAGCAAGCAAGCAAGCAAACAAACAAACAAACAAACAAACAAACAAACAAACAAACAAACAAACAAACAAACAAACAAACAAACAAACAAACAAACAAACAAACAAACAAACAAACAAACAAACAAACAAACAAACAAACAAACAAACAAACAAACAAACAAACAAACAAACAAACAAACAAACAAACAAACAAACAAACAAACAAACAAACAAACAAACAAACAAACAAACAAACAAACAAACAAACAAACAAACAAACAAACAAACAAACAAACAAACAAACAAACAAACAAACAAACGAACGAACGAACAAACAAACAAAGAAACAGGGTCACTGGCAAATTAACTTAGTAAATTTATGGCACAACAGCTTGGGAAGTAGATACAGATGTCGCCATAAATAAAGTATTGAGGCGTAACCGCCATATTAGATTTTATCACCTTTTTCGGCTCCTTGACAGGTAACACACGTGATTTTCCATCCTATGGAATCTTATAACAAGGTATAACTGTTTTTAACTGGTGAATACCAAGTTTATACATTGATTTACATCTTTTAACTTTTTTATTGTCTCCAACTCATTATTTGAGTTAGCTTTCGGTTACGAAAGAAATATATTTGACATTTGTAATTTGTGGTAAATGCGTCCGAGTGATTATTGCTATTGCATCTAAGAGACGCTTTTGCGTCAAAATAAGGGTCTCAAACTTTTTTTTTCTAAAGCACTTTACCTAATGTACACCTACAAAAATGTATTTCTCGTACCGGCTGGAGCGCAAAATGTTTATGACCCTCAAATATATTTTGTTGTTATGATGTTATATGCATAACTAGATGTTATGCACTGCATAATGGTAAATTATTGCTATTATTAAACTTCACTACTTTATATAATAATAAACTTACATGTCAATATCTATTTCAAGCATTGATTTTTAGTAGTTATCGGTCTTGTTTATTTCATGGAACAAATCTGAGAAAACATCTCGTTGTACGCAACATACGTGGCCGAGTTACAAAAGAAACAGACTGAAATAAATGTCATATAGTATATTATGCCATAAAGCCTTTTTGATTAAAATGTTTAGTTTCACGCAATTTTTTTTTTATTTATCTTGACATAAGATGTGTTGACGAAGGATATGGTTCAGTACCCCTGAAATTTGGAATAGGACAAATGCGTCTGCAAAAAAAAATAGACAAAAAGACGCAATATCCCTTCTCCTGTAGTTTCTGCCCCAACTCGCAAACGTATGTGTACTTTTATCAGTGTGCATACCAAGCAAAAAAAGTTATTTTCAACATGTTCACTTGGATTGCAATGTTGCCAGCAATCAGCGTGAAATTTTATTTGGAACCGACGGATTTTCCCTACTTGGGGCTGTTTTGTACGAAATTCCCATATTTTAGAAAAACACATTTTAATCACATGTTTAACATATGTAATAATGGTGCTTTGGTTAATTGAAGATACATTTTTGAGAAACGTGACGCCGTTGCCTCGGTTGATTCCATAAATTTTTTTACAGATCACATTTTCAAAAAGTGTCTGTAAAATCTCTCAATCATGACAGTGATTTTTGTGACCCATGGCCGTGAACCTCGGGGTGTTTTAGTATGTTTATTCGGTAAGACGTTAGTAAAAAAAGTAAATGAGATGTTTTTAGAGTGTGACCTCAAATATGCGCAAAAAAATCTTCAAGCACCTCCATAAGAGCATGTGTTTAACAACAACTATGTTTTCTATGAGTTTTGCTAAGGTTTTTATTTTTTGAAATATCATTTCACTGTCCTACATATATGAATGCCCATATTATTTAACAAAACAGTAAAAAATATAAAGATAGAAAAAAAGAAAAAGTTAACAAAAAAATTCCAAGTCATACAAGAAGCTGTTGTTAACAAACTACATTAACAAACTGACAAACTATAAACGAACGGTTTCAGGAATTGCGCATTGTAGAAATAACCTTATATATTTTGATTTAAGTAAGCACTACAGTATTTTAACCCAAATTTCTTTACTCTTTTATTTTTGTACTCATGTAAAGATAAAAATAGAAAATTCCCTCTTTCATTTTTTCTCTTTTCTCCAAGACGTGCCCGCATTTTTTCAGTAACAAGAATGACAGTAAAATATCAAATTATAGCAATACTAGCTGACTCGGCAAACGTTATTTGGCCATATTAATTAGCTTACGACCTATCCTCAGACCTACGAAATATACCTACACAAAAAAATCATAAAAATAGTTGAGCCGTTTCGGGGGAATCGATGTTTGTTCACTGTGACATGAGATTTTTGTGTGTTAGATCTTACCCTGCACATTCTATGAATTAAAAAGTTGACACGAGATTTTTCTTAAACGCATTGATATTTTGTAATTGTTGCCGGACCCCTCTCTGATTTTGATCTTTCTTAATTTGTGGACTTTCCAATATCGTAAGCTTGTATATTTCTATCAGGACAACTTTTAAAGTGCGAAACATTACATACAATAACATTTCTCATACTTCATAGAGTTTATAAGAAGGCTCCAAAATGGATATGTATCGGTCGATATTTCGCTATTTCGTTTTCGTCCTTATACAGCTTACAAATCTGTAAGGTTCTGCAATATTAAGTCGTGTTACCGGCTAATGTAGATTCACATATTCAAGAAAACTGAAAACTTGGTTTACTTTGGCGCACAATGAGAGCTAAAAAGAGATTACAAAAACCTCTTCCTACTTTTACATATGACATTTTCTTATTATTTGGTCTTCTATTTATTATTGCGATCAGATTCAGCAGTACCTAAGTTACTTCTAAGAATATTATGGCAAGATTGCAAATGCACGCGTGGTATAGTAAAAACATATTTATGAACAAATACGGGGTGTTCTTGGAAGCTAGGAGGTTTCAATAAACACCGTAAAGTAAGGGTAAGGTTATCAAATAACCTTTGCCGATCTGCATATAAGTTACACAGTGAGGTTTACTCGCAGAAAACAGGCTGTTAAAATAATAATTGCACGCCACCGTCTAAATGGTTACTGCACATTGCACTATCTGGTAGAGGCGCTTACCACTGGACCTTAAGCTCGCTACTAGGTATATGCAAAGTAACTAGTGAGGGCAGTCAACACGGGGGTTAATAAAAATAAATCTGTTTTGATGCTACCATGCTAAATTAGCTGACAATTTTCAATGTTTATGAGCTCAAGAATAAAATGGGTCACTCTTCTGTAACATAATTTTCACTTCTTATGCTCTGAAAGTGCTTATTTGTGCAGTATATAGGCTGCACAAAATCGAATTTTGTGCACAAGTACATTAACGTATCTGCTCAGAAATGTATCTATATTAAGGCAAAGAAAATGAGCCATACAGCCAAACACAATAAGAAGTTCATAGATAGAATTTGTTATTTTATAATTATTATTTTAATTTGTTTGCCTTAATATGTGTTTTTTAAGACATAAAAGATATTAAAATTTAGATTCAAGTACAATAGGTTATTTAATTAATTTAAGAAAATTATTATTACAAAATTAATTTAATAGTAGGATGTATAGGTCTGCAGCCCAAGCCTAATATCAATATCGTAAGATTTAAAAAAAATAAAGCGGCGGGAAACAGCTCTTGTTTTTTCGTGCGTTTATTAAATTATCTTCAATTTGCTAAATTATACTACTGATTTATTTCCTCGCAATCGAAGTGAAAAGCAGAGTTTATGACTCGTCCACAAAACCATTCTATCCTCGACATTACTATCTAAAAGTCTCAGGTAATAATGGTTATCACAACAGAACTTATCGCGGAACAGTAACATAATTCGCCAGAAAACGCCACTGTCATACACAAACATAGCCAGCCATGTCGTGTTAGATTAATTGTAAGCTATTAGATCTGGTCTCGAACTTTTTTTCACTGAACCTGCTTAATTTTTTCAATGTCTTTGTATTTTGTTGTACTACCCAAACTAAGCTTGGGTATATGATTGAATAATAAATTGAATTGGTAGTAACTTCCTACTTAATACGTTGTTTTTCTAGTAGAGGGTGAAGACAGCAAATCGCAGTGGAACGCCGAATTTTCGAGTAAAACTAATGCCGATCCTCTAAATCAAACAGAATAACTTATGTGAATTAATCCTTCCCAACTTTAACGTCTAAGCCCGGCTTTTAACACTCTTACGCAATCCTTAAACTTATATGGGCATTTCCTTTGGCAATACTCCAGGAGGTCCGCATGAACGCTTCCGAACCCCGCAGCTTTGGGGTTGCGGTTAGTAGCTACTTCTTCCGGTATTGACACTTAACAGGCAATTCACATAAAAAGGTCTAACCATAAACATAGCCCACTGTTGGGCATAATGCTCTTCTCTTTCACGTCAACGCTAAGTCCTTTGCTAGTCTCCCTCTGTTTCCCTAGCTTCTGTTTTCCAGCCGCTTTCACAATGTCGTCAGCCCACCGGACTGGTGGTCTACCCACCGATCGTTAATCCGTTTTCAAATACCATTCAGTGGCTACCTTAGAGCCTGGCCACAGCTTATGGTAGCGTAGGGCGCGGGCGACGGACGGCGCGGCGCGTGGCGGGCGGCGCAAACTGCGATGGTATGCCACAGCTCGACTAGTTGCGGCCGTGGCGGTGGTTTTGTATAATGGGTTGTGATAGTTTACGACCCAGGCACATGTCAAAGTGACATCAATATAAAAAACTGACTTCAAGACAGGACCGATTCGAGTTGCCATTAAAAAAAACAGACTAGATTAATTAGGCTGGGAAAAGAACAAAGAGGGTGAGAGAGGGAACAAATTTATTTATATTGCCGCAAAAGCACACACTTAAACAAAACATAAGGAGAACAACCCGAGCTGGCGAAAATTAAAGAATAGGTTGGTACCATTCGCTGGAGTTTCCGCTGCTTTTGTAGACCGTGGTCGCATCATATCGAGTAGGTGTCGAGAGAGGCACAGCCCGCCGGTTGCGGGAAAATATTCCATTTCCTTCCTGACAGTGATCCGAATTAGGGTGGAAATTGTTTTTTTTTCATCGCTATGGAATGTTGCTCAGTGGCGATGACATTGTTATACACCCGTGAAACTACTTCTTTTTTGGTTTTTTTTACATATTATACAAGGAGTAAGGAGGACAAATCGCCATATTTTTCCCAAAAAAGAACCTCGGGGTTCTACTAGTCAATACAAACAACTTTGACCAGGATCATCATCATCAACCCATTATGTCCCCACCGAGGGGCACGGGTCTCTTCCCTGAGGAAGGTATAGGCCAGGATGATAACTTCAAAATAGCAAAAGTAGGTAGCGGCTGTTTCATATTAAAGTTACCACCTGCAGCATTGAAATGTAAAAGTTGATATTGGTAAGATTTTGATAAGTGTTTTATTATACAAATAGTTTGAGAGGCAAGGGGTCATCCATAAAGTACGTCACACTGATTTCATGATTTTTTTGACCCCTACCCCGTCCTTGTAACAGTTAGTCCTCTCTGGTGTGACGTCACATATTTTGCACTTTCACATCTACTGGGTGACTTTTCAGTTCCGAAATTAGTTCTATTTCCACTTAAATCTCTGTTTAATATTATCATGATACTTATAAAACATTTGAAAAATTAACAAACCAATAAATTATTAATTAAATTATATTTTTGAAATGTGACTACCAAACTTAGGACTTTTCCCACCCCTTGTCACAGAACGTCACACTTTGTCGACCCCCTTCCTCCCGCCTAACGTGGGAAGTACTTTGTGGATGGTCCCCAATCAGATAGACAGATAGCGTCATATTTATCCCATTAATTGTGAAAGTAACAACTTTGACGTTCTTTAATTAAATATCCTGTTTTTATAATGCAAATAGAAATACAAATTACAGTTAAATTAATAGTAATTACAAAACCATAAAACTCGTTAAACTATTACGTATACCACTAATAATATTGATTAAATAATACCAACAACACAACGTAAACAGTGAGACGCAAAAAAATTAATAAAAATATTGAAATTGAATTGAATTGAACCAGTGCGGAAATTCATTCGCAGTAGTTCCATCATGGAACAATGCAATGGAAGTAATCCGAATAAAGGATATTTATTTCTAGAAAACTCCTTTGATTTCATACATACATAAACTCATGCTTGTATCCCAGAGGGGTAGGTAGGAACTAGGGACTACCACTTGCCACGATCCTGACAGATCACGTTCGCTTCCTCAACATTCATGAGTCGTTGCAAGCACGCACTCCGGTTTCGGGTATTTTTTATCTTGCCCTTTGCTAATACATCCCCTATTTGGTCGAACTATGTCCGCCTGGGTTGTCCCTTACCGGCCCTTCCACCCACATTCACATTTTTATTTGTTTCGTCAATCCTTTGATTTCCAACTTCCCTACTCAGCCAGTACACTTAAAAATAGTACAAGTACTCTTGACTTTTACTCTAACCGAAACATACAACAATATCACCGGTCGTGAGTCCTCTGGTGATCTCTGAATTCCTATTATGGTATTGGATTTGCACCAACCAATAGTTTAATAATAATTCTTCGACGAGGTAACATTTTGTAACATTCAGTTCACTAGTGGTCATTGGCGTGTATTTAATTAAGTTGGGTACAAACGGATTTCAGTAGCCTCACTTGAGTTGGCTTTCGACTTTCCAAGTGCCTATTGCGAAATATCAGTAGTTCACTTGTGGTCAATGAAACATTAGGCTGCCTCCTTGGTCTAGCGGTTAACACGCTTGATACAAAAACAGAGGTCTTTGGTTCGATTCCCACTAGCGGCCGCCACACTTGATTTGTATAAATGGCTTTAGCCAGGATGTATTTCCAGGTCTGTGATGTCCTTGCCTGGTTACCATAGCACAGGGTATCCTAGCTTGGGACTAGGATAAGTGATTGCGTTGTGTGGAAGTTATTATTATTAACTCCCTTAGAAGTATGGCTACAAAAACGGGACTAGCGGCAGTAGCCTAGTGGGTAGAACATTGGACTCGGAAGCAAGAGACCCAGGTTCGATTCCCAGTGCGGGCATGTGCCTATGACTTTCTTTTCTAAGTTATGTACATTTGTAAAGTTATAGTAGCAATACCACTCGCTTACTGTGAAACAGGTGCATAATAACAAATAAAAAAAAAACATTGCAATTTAATCTACATTTTATTAAAATTTAGGCAATTAAGACTATGTGCTAATGAACATCCATTGTTTTTCTAATAATAATTTTAAAAAGCACGAACTTTCATATTGTAAAATTTGTGGGACTCGTGTTTCAACGTTTATAAGCTGGTATTGCTATTTGTGTTGTTTCCTGTAGTCGTTACTTAAGCACGTTTAGCTATTAGTTACTATTATAAAACACATATTATAATGTATCTTGGAAGTAGCCTGGCTACCCATAGCACAGGGAATCCTAGTTTGGGAGCAAGTAACCATTTTTTTGTGACCTTTTTCTAAACAGAGATTTTTAATTTTATTTTCATTTTTCAAAAACATCGAACACACTGTGCTTTAAAACGCGTTAACAGTAATGCGTTACCGTAGTGACGTTAACGTTAATTGGACAGTGACAGCTTGAGTGGTTGTACTGAGTTCGATTCAATTGACTGACACAGTTGACAAGTACCAGGCATTTGAGACCTGCAAAATCCCGAAAAACATATTCTATTATTTAATTTTGACATAAAACGTCTTTCAGTTCGGTAGTAACGGGTTTGCTAGAACCGCATTGCAATTGCTGAAGCCGATGAAAACATGTCGACTCGGCGAGCGCTGTAACTCTGCAACCTCGTGTCGTGTGCAATTCATTTGTATATTGTTGAGTAGAACAAAGAAGCCATTGCTCCGGGCCCTTATTACGAAGCAACGACATGTTCGGAAGGGTCGTCGACGTCGCGCTTGAGCCCGACAATTCACTCGAATCTAGCGACAAATTCGGTTCTTTTTTTGAATAGTTTCGAAATTTCCTGCCACTGAGTAATGAATGCTAGAAATGTACCTACGGCTCTTTGTCAACCCAATGATGTCACATCATATCTTGAGATACGTATTTGCGACCATCTCGCTACTTCCGATAATGTCGCATTTTTCATAATAAGGGCCCTGATCCTCTTGACTCGTGATGGCGCCGGTGACGCGCAACACAATGCGCAGTTTGAGTTAAAAATTAACGCTTATAGACGTTTCCAATGGCCGTGTAACCCGCTTTTTAACCGACATAAAAAAGAAGGGGGTTCTTAATTTGTCGGCATCTTTATTTTTTTATGAATATTCCTCGAAGACGCGTGGACTGATATGAAAAAACCTTTTTTGCTTGACATGTGCATCTCTAGCTTTACTATTTCTACAATACCTACATCTAATTGAAGGTCATATTCGTTTCAATTATTTCTGTGTTTTTAGTGCTGTAGTGTTTTGATGTCGGTTTTTATTTTTATTTATTTATGAGATTTATTCCTTTTGTCATATACTTAAATACAATGTCACTCCAAGGTCATAAATAATTTGTGTCTCAATGTCTAGTTTTCTAGTTACAAAATTACCTTGGATTAGGTCCAGTTGTTCCCGTATTGGTTATGCGTAGACTCTTAATAGAGCATGATCAAGTACCTACGTATTAAATCTCTTATGTTCGGGATTTCTCGTTGGAGTGATTCCTTATTCATGATGATGTCTGGTCAATGTTCATGAGCTGATCTACCTTATTTAGGGTTCTGTAGTTAACAAGGAACCCTTATAGTTTCTCCATATCCGTCCGTCTGCCTGTCTCTCCGCGGCTTATCTCAGAGACGATTAGTACTAGATAGCTGAAAATTTGGCGTAGATATACATATTAATCACGCCGACAAAATGGTAGAATAAACTACTTAAAAATATATTTCTTAAGGTACCTCCCCTACATCTAAATTAGGGATGAATTTTTCTTTCTACGCCACAGTAACGTTGAATTGCGTCCATATCGTGAAAATTTTCAGGACAGTAGCTGTCCTGAATTTTTTGTTAACGAGTAATATTCGAATAACTTATAAAAAAAACTTACAACAAATTCGGTTGAAAGTTATTTTGATGAAGTTGTTAGTTGTGTAAAGCAAGTAGCAAGTTAATATAATAAAAACAAAATCCTATTATCACATACATAGCTCGGCGCTTGAAATTGCTGATCCTCGGTAGGCATGCATGGTAATTAAGCCCAGACTCCCTCTTCTACAGAAGGCCGGTATCCAGCAGTGAGACTGAGACAATGAGTTTCCATAGTCAACGCTTACAGGTTTTATCATTTTTCCCGTGTCAATTATCGTAAAATGTTTAATATAGTACAAAGAGTTTCCGTTTATGGAGGCTTTGTTTTAAAACAAACAGCCTGCCTGAAATTGATACGTAGCTGATGTTGGTGCGTAAAATAATTAATCCCCGACCATTAAAACAGAAAACTTCGTAAATTGCGGAAAAGGAACAAATTTATTTTACTGGCAACAATAACTTTGAACGTCATTTATGAATCTCTCAAACTATCTGACAGTGATTCAGGCGTGGTCTATTTTAAAGCCTTTGTTAGTTTCTTGTACGTATGCCGAAATGCCGAAAAGTATTCATAGGCGCGAAAGAAAAGTGCTATACAATTTAAAAAAGTATTCGTTGGATAGAAAGTCTGCGGGATTGGACTTTATTCATAACAATACCGACTCAGTTGTCAACAAGTCGGATTGGTATCACGCATAGCATAGTTTTTGTAGTGAAGATTGGCCACTTTGGGAGTTATTGAACAGAATTACAAAATATATTTCTTATTATAAATGTTGATGTCAGTGAAAGTGAGAGTTACTTATCCAATATGCCAGCTAATAATAAGTTTGATACATCAGGAATGTAGCCATTGGTACCATCTGATGTTGAAGATCAAGAAATTTCGTATGAGCCTGTTGAATATTTAAATTCTGAATTATGATTGATGACTGAATGGTTTTGTCTTCTTGGTCTTGTAGGGAAGAGCGGGTGATCGTGCTCTTCTTCTCTTAAAGGGAAATTTCCCGCCAGGCAGATCGTATGCCTGGGGACGGCCGGTCCGACTGATGTTCGTCGGACGCTATATTTATGGTATGTCATTTGAAACATTTTGCTTGCGCGATGCAGGAATGTTGGAGTTTATAGTGCGCGCGCAGAGTTGACATGTGCTCGCCACAGTCTCAATTGAACGTAAATATAAAATATATTTAGTATTGCACGGATATATATATATATATATATATATGTATATATATATCCGTATATATATATATCCGATATATATATATATATATATATATATATATATATATATATATATATATATATATATATATATATATATATATCCGTGCAATACTAAATATATTTTATATTTACGTTCAATTGAGACTGTGGCGAGCACATCGGATATATATATATATCCGTGCAATACTAAATATATATATATATATATATATATATATATATATATATATATATATATATATATATATACGGTTATGCTTCTCTTATTTATATATATATATTTACATCCTGGTAGAAATACTGCGTCCACCCCAAAAAATCCCATAGTAATACTGCGTCCACCGACTTACTGCGTCCGATATACGGACGCAAGATTGTTTTCCTTCAAAATTTGCCAGAACATAGCTATTATTTCTAGCTATCTATAGGCAAAAAGTTGGCCAGACGCAGTTTTTTTTGGAAAGTGTCTGGAAGAGTATATTGAGGTTCACCGATTTGCCGCTAGAGGCGCTGATCTGCCGTATATTTTTTTGGCGAATATTTTTGTACATTTTACCGCCTCTCCCACGTCCGTGCCTAATTTGTGCGCAACGTTGCCACTTGGCGCGGCAGTGGAATCGCGACGTTGCCGCTCGTGTGCGGTTAGTACTGCGAGTACTGCGACGCGACACCGTTTGTTTATTTATGTTTCTTTTCACTTTGCGCGTGGACTTTGAGGACGCATAATTACCGCTGTGATTATCGAAAAGAAACTACTTGTTAGTTTAAAACATTACTTTGATAAACCAAACAACATTGATGTCTTATATCTTACTATCATATATGGAAAAATCCGGCCTTGTGAAAGTGACTACAATGTTGTTTATTCTATCAATGATAATTTTTCTATATGTAACGGGGGTTCAAATTACTTTGATTTGGTAATTTGGGGGTTACTTATAAAACAGAATCTATGGATTAGGTTAAGCCACATTGCTGTCTCTTACTGAAACATCACTGTCACGCGATAGTGACAACAGTGTGGTTTAACTTAGTTCATAGATTAACTTTTTTATTAGCAAGGGGGTTGGTGTATCCAGGTTGACTTAGGCTGACATTCAGAGACGAAAATTAAGCAAAGACTGGTCTTAGAAATGTCAACATCACGTACATTTTGACATTTCTGAGACCGGTCTTAGCTTAGGTTTTTTTAGAGTACCTATACAGGTTGTTCGGTAGAGACAGCTTGTAACTTTTTTGTTTGTGGTTGTAATTGTACAAAATAAGTTTTGACCAGATTCAGTTGTCGAAAATAAAGAGTGACTTCATTCAATTTGTGCCAATTAAATTATTTTAGACAACTGTATGCATCAGGGATCTGGTCAAAACTTATTTTGTACAATTACAACCACAAACAAAAAAAGTTACAATGCACTTTAATACAATGGATTTTATTTAAAAAACAGTTTTTGTTTGTTACCTCAGTAATTAAGGCATTGTTCGTTACAGAACAAAGATTGATTGAAATAAGGGATATAGCAATTAATTAATTTTAATTTTGGTATTTTACAACAAAAGAGATATATCAGAGCGCTAGTCAGATCAGAGAGAGCGGATACGGAAATCTAAGTAAAAGGAGACATTTTTGACAGCTAGTTTGACAAGTCAACAACCAATGAACCACAAGCGACAATCAGAACATAACATAAAGTATTTTACTTACTTTAGCGTTAATTGTAGAAATCCATTTTAAAAACACTTGTAATTAGAAATATGTAAAAATGTATATAATAAAATAGCGCTCATAAAACATTTAACAATAAAATTATTTAAACTAACTAAAGTACTTTTCGTCGTAGACAGAACTCCGGGGCCATTGAAAGCTCGTAAGCTCATGAGCTTTCAAGTGTCGTTGTCATCTGGGGCAGGAAGTAGAACCATTCGGTTGAGAGAGCGACGAACTGTGCCTTGAGCTGTGGAGACCTCGGCGACGCGTGGAACTCCGTCCGATCCGGGAAAAAGATTGACGACTCTGCCGAGCCGCCAGCAAAGAGGGGGTGCGCTGTCATCCTTCAGCAGCACCAAGTCATTGACTTGCAAGTCTCTGCATTTCTCGCGCCACTTCGTGCGCTGTTGGAGTTCGGCGATATATTCATTCGACCATCTCGTCCAAAAATGTTGCCTGCATTGCTCCAAACGTTGAAATCGATCGAGGCGATGAACGTTGATGTCCATGATGTCCGGCGAAGGAATAGCAGTCAACGGCCTGCCGATTAAAAAGTGACCCGGGGTGAGCGGATGAAGGTCATTGGGTGAGGGACTGAGAGGACAAAGGGGACGACTATTGAGGATAGCTTCAATTTGAGAAAATAACGAGGTCAATTCCTCAAAAGTCAAGTGTGTGTTCCCTAGGACCCTACGAATATGAAATTTGGCCAGCTTAACACCTGATTCTGCCTGGCCATTGAAATGAGGAGCGTACACGGGTGAAAATCTAAAATCGATGCCTCGATGAGCAGCAAAATCAAGTAGAGATTCCTTATTGTATTTAAAGAATTCATGGATCTCCTTCGCAGCAGCCACAAAATTCCCACCATTGTCACAATAAATTTGACGTGGAATACCCCTTCGAGCAATAAACCGCTTCAAAGTTAACATAAAAGCATCTTTGGACATTTCACTCACAGCTTCCAAGTGGATACACTTATAACGGAAGCAAATAAAAACAAGTAAATAACATTTTGTTATTTTACAGCCACGTCCTTTTCTATCCGTTATCAAGAACGGGCCAGCCATATCCAAGCCAACGGTGATAAAGGGAAAATCGGCTTCAACCTTTTCAGCAGGCAAAGCCCCCATGATATTTTTCATGTGTTTTGCCGCAAAACGACGGCAAACAATACAGGTTCGAGCAATGCGACGGGCAAGGTTTCTACCACCAATAGGCCAATACTTGTTCCTCACGGAAGCAAGCAAATGTTGAGGCCCAGCATGCATCAAACGTTTATGTTCCTGTTGAAATATAAGCCTTGTTAGATGTTGGTTGGCATGTAATAAAATTGGGTGCCTTTTATCAAAAGAGTAGTTGGAGGTATCAATCCTGCCACCAACTCTCAGAAGTCCCTGTGAATCTATAAATGGCGTTAAAGAACACAGGAGAGATTTAGATTTTAGGGGTTTCTTGTTTAAAATTAAATTCATTTCTTTGGGAAAATATTCACTTTGTGTAGTTTTTAAAAGAAAAGTTAGCGATTTATCAAGCTCAACTGTTTGCAAAGGACCGGACAATTTATTTGATTTATTTCGGCTATTGAAAATAAACCTAAAAACATATGCATAACAGCGCTGTAGAGTGCTCAACCTCGAGAACCTTGTGAAATCAAAACCTTTATCGAGAGGTACCTCCCCCGCCAAAGCGGGGTACGCTTTCACTTCTGGCAAATCGACCACCTCTGTCAAATCTGCGCATGGCCATGCAGACTCTTCTTGTCGAAGAAATTCCGGACCATGCCACCATAACGTCGCCTCAGCCGCTTGCTGTGGATCAACGGAGCGTGAAAGCAGATCAGCAGGATTTAAAGAGGTAGGAACGTAGCGCCAACAAGCAGAATTAGTAAGTTCATTTATGGTACTAACTCTGTTAGCTACAAAAACTTTTGTTTTGTGCGATGACTTAAGCCAACCAATAACAACCTTTGAATCGGTCCAATAGACGACACGTTCGATTTGGCATCGTAAAGCTTGAGTTACGGCAGCAGTAAGTTTAGCGCCTGTCAAAGCTCCACATAACTCTAAACGGGGAATAGTAGTTGGCTTAATGGGGGCAACGCGAGTCTTAGCGCATAAAAGTCTGACCTCAATATTGCCATCTTTATCGATAGATTTAAGGTAAATACAAGATCCATAAGCTCGCTGTGAGGCATCGCAGAAGCAATGAAGTTCGACGTAGGTGGGGTCGTCAACCAAAATCCGTCTTGGAATTTTTAATTCAGCAAGAAAATGAAGATTATTGGCGAATTTAGACCACCTACGAATAATTTTGTCTGGGATTGGGTCATCCCAACCCACATTGTGCTCAGACCAAAGTTCTTGAAGCATCATCTTTGGCCTAATAGTACAAAGAGAGAGCAATCCAAGAGGGTCAAAGATTTTGGAAGCAAAAGACAATATGGACCTTTTAGTAGAGGCATCAGCAGCAGGGGTAGTGTCGAAACAAAAGTGAAGCTCATCGGAAGTCGGAATCCAACCGATACCTAGCGTGCTTGTAGAGCTGCTTATCATGAGTTTATCATCGGCCTGCATATTAATGGAATCGGAATGGAATAGTGAGGTCACGTTTGACCTAAACTTTCGCAAATGGAAACCACCCTTCAACAAAGTTTCCGTTAACTCCTTCTGAATAAAGCGCAGCTCTTCCTCAGTTTCAGCACCTGTGAGGAGATCATCTACATAAAAATCCTTTTGAATTATCTCTTTTATAGAAGTTGAAGAGGCAGATTTAGAGTCATGCTCTTCACCGAGCTGCCACAGACAGCGAGTGCTGAGAAAGCTTGCACTAGAGAAGCCGTAAGTTACGGTGTTTAATTTTAGAGACCGCAGAGGTAGAGACTCGTCCTCACGCCACAAAATATATTGAAGATGACGATCAGATTCATGCATTAAAATCTGGCGGTACATTTTCTCCACGTCTCCCGATAGTACGTACTTGTACTGACGGAAGCGTGTCAAAATATTCACCAATGAATCTTGGACATTAGGTCCAACCATCTGTAAATCATTGACCGACAGTCCCGAGGATGTACGAGCGGAGGCGTCGAAGACGACGCGCAATTTTGTCGACTCGCTGCTGTGTTTAAAAACAGGATGATGTGGAAGGAAATAACTTACCTGTAAGGGATCCACCACGTCATCAGAGAGGTGACCTAAGTCAGCATACTCATGTATGAAGTCAAAATAGAGTTCTTTAAGTAAAGGCTGTCTTCTAAAACGTGCCTCCAAATTGAGAAATCTTTTCTTGGCTAAGTTAAATGACTCACCAAGACCCTTTCTATCCTCACGCAGTGGAAGTTTGACGCAAAAGCGTCCATCACTATCCCGTGTAGTAGAAGCTTGAAAATGCTGCTCACACAAAGCTTCTTCTTTGGTAAAGGGTGTGGCCTCAGGAACACTTTCCAACTGCCAGAATTTTTCTAAGTCTCGGCTCAAATCAACGTCCAAATTATTAGAGAAATTGCAATGAATATGCTGAGATTTAGTTTTAAGGAGGGAAGTAGGCCCTGAAACAAGCCACCCAAGTTTTGAATCACGAAGTACAGGATTTCCCTTGCCTAAACCTTTCTGTTTCGTACCAACAATGCTCCAAAAGAGGTCAGCGCCTAAAAGCATGTCGACTGACGAAGGCTCAAAAAACTTGGGATCTGCCAACTTTAAATGATCCAGCTTGAGATGACTGACGTTAAGAGCTGCCTTGGGCAGGGTGCCTGAAATTTTAGGCAATACAAGACAAGATACATCAACATTGAACGATGTACTTTTTGAACGGACCTTAAGATAGCAGCGATCAATATTTGAATGCAATGACTGCTCTCCAATGCCAATAACATTCGTGTTTGAGGGCTGTGAAATTAAATTCAAATCCTTTTTTAATGACTCGGTGATGAAAGATGATTGCGAGCCGCTATCCAGCAGAGCTCGAATAGTCAAAGTAACACCAGAATCAGGATTGACTACATCCACAAGTGCTGTGCACAAAAGCACCTCAGACGCCGAAGCAGAAGACAAAGATACAGCTTCTGAGCTTAAATTCGCTGTAACATCAGGTTCATTTGAATCTAGAGAAGGTTGGTGTAACAAAGAGTTATGGCGCTGCTTACAGGTGCGACAACACGCTGACAAATGACACCGCTTAACATTGTGACCAGCTCTCAAACAATTGGGACACAACTTGTGTTGCTCTACAAAGGAAAGTCTCTTGTAGAGTTTTGGCCTTGAAGACATTGCACTCGTGAACCCGGTGCTGCCCCATGCAAACCAAACAACTCGAGGGACGGGACTGCGACTCCTTGGAGTCTTTAGCTGCAACAATAAAAGATTTTGTTTGTGGCCTATTATTGTTTCGCTGACTATTAGCATCTTGCGAAGTACTTGCAGAAGCAATTTTGCCACTTTTGAATCGAAGTGTTTCTAGTAAATCGGCGCGATCTCTCAAAAACTCGAAAAACTGCTTTAGGGTATGAATCTCATTCAAAGTACTCTTATGTTCCTCCCACTTGAGAGAGGTTTGAGGATCAAGCTTGGCCGAAATTAAGTGAATTAAAAGCATATCCCACTGACTGGTAGGTAAACCTAATGTCTCTAAGGCACGCAAATTTTTATTAACGTGATCAACGACGAATCTAAGTGACTTATCAGTTTCCTTTAAATTATCAAAATTAAGCAAATATTTCATGTGATAATTAATCAACTGTCGAGTATTATTGTAACGATCACAAAGAATCTGCCAGGCTACATTGTAGTTTTTGCTAGTAATTTCCAAATTGGACAAAACTCTGGCTGCCTCGCCCTCCAAATACGAATTTAAATAATAAAACTTATGAATGTCCTTTATTGTATCATTGTCGTGGATTAGCGAGTTAAAGGTCTCACGAAACTCCAACCATTTATAGTAAGAACCGTCAAAGTTCGGAATCTTAATAACCGGCAACTTAAAGCCAAAATTATGGTTCCCACTACAACTGTTAAAAGCGGATATGTTGGAATTTCGATCACCCGTACAATCAGGCCTTTTAGGCGAATTAGCTTGAATTAGTAGCCGTGCAGAGGAGATACAAAATTCAAATTCATCTTCCAGTAATTCTCTGATAGAAAGCTCGGCTTCTAAGTCCGAAGAGCTATACTCAAGTTGATTTTGTACCTCATCGAAAGCGAGAAAGAGCGCTTCAATCTTGGACAATTTCATCGCAAACTTACTAGTCTCGAGTTCCGAAAGCTTATCTTTCGCAGTAAATTCGTTTAACTGATTTTTAAATCGAGTAAGTTGCCCCTTAATCGAGCTACGTTTCGTGGCAAGCTCTCTGGTAAGAGAACCGCATTGAGCAGTTGCTTGAGTGGCCGTCTCCTTACTCATCTTGCGATAAAATGTTCAAAATCAGCAAGCAAGAAAAATAATAAATGTTTCTATCATACGATACGCTCCTCGAAACAATGTCCCGCGTCGCGCAGCCCGATAGGCAACAGCTGACAAAACCGGTCAGCTAGCAGCAAGGCTCAGGCGCGAGAACAATGCGCGAGCGCTGCTTACAGCGCTACGCCGCGACTAGCAGGTATAGACGCACGGTCGCTGGGATGCGCTCGTCCGCTGGAATTGAGAACGGGAACAAAAATGCAAGATGCGAATTTACTTGTTATAGATGATTCTGACTATGTAGGTTGTTTACGCGATAACTAATTGATTCCCACTGATTCAGTTAGAAGGATGAAAGGTT
The DNA here is from genome assembly GCA_963969515.1 of Yponomeuta evonymella. NCBI lineage: Eukaryota > Metazoa > Arthropoda > Insecta > Lepidoptera > Yponomeutidae > Yponomeuta > Yponomeuta evonymella. Next base: position 8,883,304 of record OZ018354.1, read on the forward strand.
ACAGACTGGTGTTCCAGCAATAAAGCTTGTAAATCTTCTTATAAATGGAAACTAACATAAAATGAGTTTAATTTAGCTGTAGGCAGTGCTTAGATATAGTTTATGATAAGAAATAAATGTGATTTAGCAGTGAAACGTGAGAGAAATATTGTGCAAATTTGCTTAGCTACAGCTACTACGTATAATAGTGAAATCAAAGTCACCAGTTGGACAAATACGTAACGTAGTGCTTAACGCAAAGCAGTGAAGTGATGTGTTTTAACAATGTGTGGATGAAATAAGCCTCGATGGATACCTGGATTGAATCCTAGGTAATTGAAGAAGGTCAGTATAGTGAAGCACATACGCTTTAGGCACACATTCAAATAGCGTACAACACCTTGTATTGAGGAACTAAACTCCCTAAGATCACAAATAGAAGAGGATAAGACTGGGAAAAAGATAGGAACGGGCTCACTTTAGGCAGATAGGTAGTGCTGAGGCGATGATGCCAGGTTAGGCCAACGCCTGCCGGCTGCTAGCTGCGGTGAAGCTCGTAGATAGAAGGCTCTTCTCCGAAGGTTTCTTGGTGAAACTGGAACTTCTGGGCGCTCTGAGGAGTAGACGGTCAGGAACACGGGATGCTGGAGCTAGTAGTCGCAGTGGATGGCTTCCAATCTCAAAACTGCGCAACAGTATAGCCGCTGCCACGTGTAAGGACTGCGCCTACGAACAAAGAACCTGTGAGATTTCGAACTGCAGGTCCTGTCACGGTCGCCACTTTTGTTCGTTACAGAACAAAGATTGATTGAAATAAGGGATATAGCAATTAATTAATTTTAATTTTGGTATTTTACAACAAAAGAGATATATCAGAGCGCTAGTCAGATCAGAGAGAGCGGATACGGAAATCTAAGTAAAAGGAGACATTTTTGACAGCTAGTTTGACAAGTCAACAACCAATGAACCACAAGCGACAATCAGAACATAACATAAAGTATTTTACTTACTTTAGCGTTAATTGTAGAAATCCATTTTAAAAACACTTGTAATTAGAAATATGTAAAAATGTATATAATAAAATAGCGCTCATAAAACATTTAACAATAAAATTATTTAAACTAACTAAAGTACTTTTCGTCGTAGACCGGCATTAAGAAAAAAAACATGTACCCCAATCCCCCAATTTGTTTTGTCGCTTCCTCTACCGAACAACCTGTATACATAAAACATCATAAAACTGATTAGTGTACACATATAAAAAATCATAAAACTTCACGAAGAATTGAGAACCTCCTTAAGTCGGTTAAAAATAAAAACAAACTATATTAAGAGGCTAGGGGATCACGTGACCGTCAACGTTTTCTCTATACAAATGTTTTGTCCCTCTAGAGCTATCGTTTTCTTTTCATAAAATCTAGGACTGCAATTGTGCATGTCCTGTCAGTAATCCTAGATTTCATGAAAAAGAATAATGATAGCTTTTAGCCAGAGGTATTATCCAGAAAGAAAACAGGACTTCGTTTGTATGGAGTGAGCGTTTACCGTTTTTACCCTCTTAAGGTGCCTATAGCTTGAACAACAGCGCCACTTGCGAAGAAAATTTGCTTCTCCTAAAGACATAAATTCTTCTTCTTCTTATCGAGTCGATGAAACAAGCCAAAGCAATAATGTGCTGCAAGCGGTGACCAAAATTAGCCACAGAAATACTTTTGATTACGCCTCAACACACTATTGATTTTGCTTGTTCAAAGTTTACTTATTAATAAATGCACCTATTTGTCCCTACCTATTTGCGTCGGGTTTATTTTTTAATGCATGTGTTTAAAATACATATTTCTATAATGAAGCATGTGTTGAACTGTCTAGACACATTGTAGTAGCCATATACAGGCCCCCTACCAGCGATTACAGTTCATTTGAATCAATATTAGAGGATGTTTTGAAGGTAGCCTCTAGCAGTAATAAGAAAGTCATAGTCTGTGGTGACTTCAATATCGACTTATTGGTAGACTCGGCTTTAAATACCAAATTGACAATAATTTTCAAGTCGTTTAATTTAGTAAATATTTTCTTGGAGCCTTCTATTATAACCGAAACTACTGCCACCTGCATAGATAATGTTTACTGCGATTGCGACTTTTCAGATAATTCTACAGTAAATTGTTTGAAGTCAGACCACAGTGGTCAAATTGTTCATTTTGAAATAGATAGAAAAAACGCAGAACAGGTTATCCTCTGCCGGCCCGTAACAAGTAAAAAATTAGAGTCATCTAAAGTAGACCTTGAAAGTAGCATAAAAACTCAAGAAAATTACCAAAATGCTAATGCTCATTAAAGTCGTGTCGGGTAGTTTTGAAAAAGTTTTTAAATTGCGGCAGCTAACAAATAATGAGAATTGTCGGGTAGTTTTGAAAAAGTTTTTAAATTGCGGCAGCTAACAAATAATGAGAATAAAGTAGGATTTAGTGAATGGGCAACCTCGGGTATCCGGAAAAGTAGAGACACACTTTATGAACTGTATGACAAAAAGACATACATATGACACCAAATTCATACAGCACGTCAAAAAATATTCCAAATTTTTTAAGGCCGTCTGCCATAAGACTAAATGCGATCATATAAAGAATAAAATCTTACAGTCACCGAATAAAATTAAAACAATTTGGACAATAATAAATAGAGAAACGGGTAAAACAAAATTAGGAGACCGAGATATTTCGCTTAAGATTGATGACAAAATAATAACGACAAATGAAGGTATCGCTGCAGCATTTGAACAGTTCTTCACTAATGTTCCAATCGTGACTACAGCTCCTGATCGTGCAACAACCTTACTAAAAGACCATGTCTCCTCGTGCGAACACGATTTCTCATTTAGTTACATTGAGCCCAATAACGTTCTTAAAAAAATTAAATTATTGAATCTTAAAAAAACCGAGGACTTGTGGGGTATGTCAGTAAAAATTGTTAGTTCAGTGATCCATGTCCTAGCTTTACCGTTAGCAAAAATTTTCAATAAATGTGTAGATGAGGGAGTATTTCCGAACCTCATGAAATATAGTAGACTAGTACCCTTATTTAAAAGCGGTGATAAACACGATCCAACCAATTTTAGGCCCGTCTCAGTACTACCAGTATTAAGTAAAATATTTGAGAAGATCATCTTAGATCAATTACTTACGTATTTCAATAATTACCAACTCTTTCATAGCCAGCAATTTGGTTTTACTAAAGGGCGGAATACAACAGACGCCTGAGTTATGTTACTTAAACATATTTTCAGCGCGTGGGAGGATCGCAAGGATTTTGTGATTTATCAAAAGCATTTGATTGTGTAGACCACGAAACGCTACTCCTAAAGATAAAACACTACGGAATAAAGGGTGCAGGTTTAGATCTTTTAAGATCGTATTTAGAAGGAAGGGTCCAAAAAGCACACGTAAATCGTATTAAATCCTCGGGTTCACTTGTAAAAATAGGAGTCCCGCAGCGATCTATCTTAGGGCCTTATAAATGATTTACCGTTTATGGTACAAAAAATGTCTGAGATAGTGTTATTTGCTGATGACACGTCACTTATTTTTAAAATAAGGAGACAAGAAAATAATCTTGACGATGCAAATAATGCTCTCTCGCAAGTACTAGATTGGTTCACAGCAAATAATCTGCTGCTAAATTCTAAAAAGACAAAATGTATAAAGTTTTCCTACGTACGAGTAGTTGAGAACAACATAGTAATTGGACATGAAAAATTAGAATTTGTAGATGATACTGTATTTCTGTGCATCACAATCGATGCAAAACTACAATGGGGTCCACATATTGTAAAATTAGCACACAGACTTAGCTCTGCAGCATATGCAGTGAAAAGAATTAGGGACCTCACTGACGTTGCAACTGCTAGGCTTGTTTATTTTAGTTACTTCCATAGTATTATGTCCTACGGTATACTACTATGGGGCCGGGCAGCAGATATTGAGACTATCTTCATCTTGCAGAAGAGAGCCATCCGATTTATTTACAAGTTAGGTAGTAGGGTTTCGCTAAGAGATTTCTTCAAAGAAACCAACATCTTAACAGTTGCATGTCAATACATTTATGAAAATATTATGTACGTTAGAAAAAATATCAAAGACTTCGAAAATGTTGGTGGCCACCATAATGTTAATACTAGAAATAAACATAAATTGTCATTTCCACTATTTAGACTTGCAAAAGTTAACACATCCTTTATGGGGCACTGTATAAGGTTCTACAACAAAATTCCTCAAGATATATTAGAGTTACCTCCAACGCGATTTAAAAAATGTGTTAAGCACATTTTGTGCAAAAAGGCTTACTATAACATCAAGGATTATTTAGAAGACAAAGATGTTTGGCATTAAACAGTAGATTAATATTATTTAAAGGACGATTGTGACTAGTGTTCAACACATTCATGACTAATATTTTAAGTTGAAAACTCTGTTAATTAAGTTAAAACGTGTTTTGAAAACAATAAATGTGGAGTTTCTTTGTTAGCTTCTTCTTCACATAATCCATTAATTGTGAAACTAACAACTTTGACGCTCATTAAGTAAACATTCTGTTTTTACAATGAATAAAAATATTTTAATTGAATTGAATTGGCACCAAATTCAAAATGGATGCATGAAGTATACCAGATTAAATTTTATTAAACAGTTGTATATTAGGGGACGCGCACTTAATCGTTATTTCTATAGACGTAATAAGATTATCATTATGGTTCATAATATACAAAAAATATACACCCGGACGCAGAAATGTAAATGACGCAATAAGTATAGCGTTATGACTGGATTTTGAATATCCACAGTTGTACTCTTATCGAAAAAATAAGTTGACCACGATCATAAGATGAGATAGATAAGCCAATATACATCGAGATATTGCTCCTAAACCCACAGGAAGTGGTGGACGCCATAAGTCGGTTTTTCGGACGGACGCAGTATCAGTGTAAGGATGTAAATATATATACACATATATATATATATATATATATTTTTTTTTTTTTTTATCGGGCTTTATCGGGCATGGTTCGAGATATCGTAGAATCCTTTTGATCAGATCGATTAAATTCGAGAAACCTTTGGTGCCTGCTTCGGTTATCAACGGGTGAGGGCAAATTATTATGCAAGACTCAAAAGCGGTATGGACGCTGAGGTATGTTACCCCATCTTGTAATTAAATCCGTTTTCTTCTCGCTCCGTCTGAAAGAATTCCGAGGGACTCCGACGTATTTTTCTCTTCATATCTGCCTCGGCGAGTGACGAAAGCAATGGAATTTTGTACCTAGCTACTAAATAGAAGTACAGACAGCCGCACGCAACTATTGGCTAAAATTTTTCATACAAAAGTCGATGGTGCAAGTCGGCCTTATTCTTCCTACCTGTTAATCTGTGGGTTAATCGGCTATACAATGTAGGTACATCGAATTGTCATAATAAACCATGAATTGTAGTTCTATGAATTGGGGCCCTGGAATTCAATTCTTTGCATGCGCGTATCATATACAACTATCACCTAAAAAGAGTGTAAAGGAATGTCACTGACTTTTCAGTCGATAGCACGTGGACCAGGCGGGCGAATCTCTTAAATGCATAGTTGTTCAATTGAGTAATATTATTAACTTAGTATGTACCGGATAAACTTACTTGGTTTTTTGTCGAAAGAGTCCGACGAGGTTTCACTCTGATTCACAGAGTAATATTACTACGGCAGTGGTTGTTTTATTTACTTTTTTTGTAGTCTACTAGCCAATCGCATTCCAATGGTAAAACCCGTGCGACTTATCTCGGTGTCTCGCACGATTTGATCTCCTTCGCGAGATATGTCTTTTTAATTTGCGCAGGTTATACCATTAGAATAATATTGTAATGCTATTGCTTAGTAGACTCTACTGTAAAATAGAGGCAAATAACAGCTATGGTCGTGCTAATATCATTCTATTGATCAACGTCTATGTATTAGGCTCTAGGCCATAGGCACGAACACAGTACGCCGAAATTACGTGACTAAAGTTCCGCTGCAACGGAACTTGTACGAGATTGCACCACATATGGCTGTACGCTTAAACGCGAAGTAATTTTCAAAATGCACGTTTCATAGAAGAGCAGATTTCATACTCGTATAGAAAGCCTAAGTTGGGCATAGTATATCGACATGTCTTACATGCGTGGTTCTAGTCTAGCCTTCATACCCAGCAACCAAAGTATTAGGGGTTAAAGTATGAAATTGCCGTTTTATTGCAATAGGTTCTTTGAATTCACATAGAATCTTCATGGTTTGAGGTTTTCGAATGAAACTTTTTTCAAATGGTTTCTATGATGTTCTTTTTTTAAAAAATGTGAAACATTTGAATATCGACTTTCAATTGTTTTTCTTATTCAATTTAGACAAGAAAGATGGATACTGCGAAAATTCGAGTGATTATGAGGCACCCATTTTTCGTATTTTTTTATTTAATTGATTTGACGCAAGTGAGTCAATATTGTGGGTAAGGTAACGTTAAACCATGCCGCTAATTCCTGGGTAGTTTGACTAGGGTCGGTTTCCACTATCTCTCTTAATTCATCGTTATTCACCTGTGTGGGCGGTCTTCCTCGTGGCTCGTTCTTTAAGTCGAAATTTCCATCACGAAAGCGTTTAAACCAAAATCGCACGGTGCGTTCATTAGTAGACCCCTCTCCAAACGCAGCATTGATATTGCGGGCTGTTTCTGCCGCGTTAGTTCCGCGTCGGAATTCGTATTCAAAAATCACTCGAATTTTCGCAGTATCCATCTTTCTTGTCTAAATTGAATAACAAAAACAATTGAAAGTCGATATTCAAATGTTTCACATTTTTCAAAAAAAGAACATCATAGAAACCATTTGAAAAAAGTTTCATTCGAAAACCTCAAACCATGAAGATTCTATGTCAATTCAAAGAACCTACTGCAATTAAACGGCAATTTCATACTTTAACCCCTATTATATACTCAGAGTTAGATCACGTGACGTGTTTTTTCATGCCATTGACACCTAGAAGGTTTGATGCGTGTGTGCCAAATCTTCCAGGCATCATAGACTCAACACGTTTTGACATTGTACTATAATGCATTTAACAGAATCTTGGCCCTGATATCGACTGGATCACATAAAGTCACGTTATTCACTGGTACATACATATCATATATAAGCAGCCTATATACGTCCCACTGTAGGGCACAGGCCTTCTCTCAGGCAGAGAGTATGGGCTTAATCAGCAAGCGTGCCCACCGTGGATTGGCGATTTCAAGCGCTGAGGTATGTGAATAGCTCAGACACTCAGGTTTCCTCACGATGTTTTCCTTCACATTTAGCGATATAGCGATATACTACTATAACTTCACAAATGTACATAACATAGAAAACAAAGTCATAGGTACATGCCTGCACTGGGAATCGAACCGGGGCTGTTGCTTCCGAGTCAAATATTCTACCCACTAGGCTACCACCGTACTGGTACATAATTACTACATTTTCTACACCTACGCAGACCGAGACTGTTTTTAATTCAGTTTACGATTGAACAATCTGATTTTGCTCCTTTGAGGTGGTCTGAAATTTTATCATTTAAATTGGCGTGGAGTGCAGCCCAGGGCGGGCGGCGAGCCTGCCAAAGCCAGTTGGCGTCAGACGCTCGCGAAGTGCTTCGGGAACTTCGATTAACGAGTTCCGAGGATTTAGTGCCGCCGTAATCGCATAAGAATTATGTCTTTAGAACCTCTGTGGGCTATTTAGTACGATTTATTGTTAGTTATCCATTATCACAGCAGGCTTTGCCATTATGTTGCCTGTTGCCTAAGCGGTGATTAAGGGACGACCTACTATACATTTTAATTGCCTATTAGACAGCTAACTTGAGCGTGTATGGAGAACTTATCGCCATTCTAACTAAGTAAGTACTAACTGTCTCCTGTAACAGGCTATTCGGATGCCTTTTGAGTCGTACAATCTACCTACCTATTAGACATGCCCAAAGGAGTTGACGGGTTATAGTTGTGCTTCAAGGAAGGATCTAGTTTAATTCCGAAGTTGCCGGCACAGTACGAATTGCCGGATCCCTCAATGTGACATGCCGCCGCCGCCGGCGCCGCTCCGTCTCTGATATTATTCGGAGAGACAAACTTCTCCCCGAGGCTTGATCTTTGAAATTAGCTCGCTCAACTAATTATCATAAAGTTTTAATGTTGTCGTACTTCACGCCACTTTCGGCTACACTATCAACGTTTTAGTTAAATTCACTTGAGACGCGCGGCGCGCCGAGTGTGAGCGTTTTGTTTTCGTGAAACTTGCTGCCAGCGGAAGCTTGTTTTTGGTGATTAAAATTGGGTGAGGTTTGCGGCTTGCATGTGCGTACCTACGAATCTGTATCTATATTTTCCAACTCTGTAGCGAACATTTCTAGTAACAGAAACTGAGGCTGGTGATATCTAGGGCAAAACCTCCTCCCATTTTCTGGAAAGCAAAACAATAGCTAAAATTCAAAATACCTAGGTTAAAATCTCTTTGGCACTGTTATAAAATTTAACGTCTTTTATAGTCACGTCGTAGTTATATAATACTCCACTTATCCTACGGCTATTACAGACAATTCCTAACTGGCATTTATTTCTTCATTTATTTCTTTCCACCTGCTAACTTCAGGAGCAACGAATGAAAGTAAAAAAGAGCAGAAAGAAGCGAGATAATTATCGTATTACCAACTAACACTGTTGCTCTGAGAGAGCAAATTTTCTCGCTTTACTTCAGACCCAGCCCCCATTTACATTCATTCCCACGCACTGCGCCTCACCTTAAATTTGCAGCTGAATCATATACTTAAAAAACAAGTTTGTTTAATAATTATGATTGAGACCACAGATTGAGACAATATTGCGTCAGAAGTTACTTCACTTTACTACGAGTATTTTGTAAATGAGCTTTAAATAGAGCAGTTAAGGCTGTTCTTACGTGAAAGATGCTGTCTCGCTCGCACAATTTAACATTATGAATTATTGTAGTAAAATGTGTAAACTTTGAATAAATGTGGTCTGAGGGTTTGATGCATAATAAAATGACGGACATTTTAAACATATTTTTGTTTTTCTATGCGTAGTTCTTAGCAAAGCAAAGTATTTTCCAAGGTTAATAATTTTGGAATCATTTTTTCTCAGTCAAAAACTCATTACAGGAGAAGAAAACTATGGCTTGAATATCCGCAATTTAAATATCAATCAGACCACATTCATCAAAAGTATACTAATTTTATTACAATCACTAAAGATGTTAAATTGTGCGAGCGAGACAGAACGCTCATCGCAAGAACAGCTTTAACTGCTAATAAACTTTTGCAAAGTCACTCGTAACGTAACTGCGTTGAGCACATGCGCGTACCTAAAGCTAGATGTACCGTCAACCTTAGGTGCAGTTTAAGTGTAAGTATTAACTTAATTAGAAGTAGTAATAGCACACAAATTTAGTATGTTGGCAACCCAACAAAGTATAGGTAGTATTTTTGGTGTATTGTAGCTGTGGCAAGACTGTAACTTTTTCCCTTCTCTTTTTACCGTTGAGCTGTGAGGATATGTTCGAATTTACAATAAAAACTATTAAAGTGTGAAAGCTAGCGTTTCCGTGCCCCAAACCCTCCTCAATCAGTCCATACCTCTACAAAGTAAAGTAGTAATAGTAGTTATCACAGCTATGTGAATCCTGACTTCAATTAATAAGATCTCTCAAATGAGCTCAATACAAAATGTATGCACTGGTAGAGCGAGTATCTATTTCGTTTAAACAATCACTCTCTTCCTGCTCACTCCAGCTGCAGTAGACTTAATGCAAAAAGGCTCGGAGTTTCCGCAACGAGAGCAAAAAGGTGTTTCCTGCAGTCCTTCAGTGTTGTCCCGTACTCTGAGACGCGACACCTTAATAGGTTAATTACACCAGTCTGCAGGAGTGCAAAAGTAAAAGATCTGCTGAGATAAAAATAGGTATTTCTGAAACATAACATTAATTTCATTAATTCTTCCTGCAATCCACTCCATTCCAAGTTTGTATGAAGCGCTCTAAGCGATAATTCCGCCAAATATAATTACCATTACTTAGATATAAGAAATAACTTGTAATACTTTTTGTGAGTGTAAAATTGGTTGGGAAATGAAATGTTTTCCATCTTTCTATTTAATTGAAGATAGATTGATAAGAATAGATTTAATTAAAGAAGACATGGAAAAATAACAAAGAAACAGACAAGGCGAGTCGTAAGTGAGAGTAAGACGTTTTCAGTTAGTTGGTTATTGACGTATTGTTAGACTATTCGGAAAACTTAAGCCGTATACTGCTAGACTGGTTTCAGTTTTCGAACTTGCTTTCGATTTCTATGTGTTATTTTCTACGCAAGAAGCTGTGGAACTCCCATAATGAGTTCAATAAAATCTTTTGGAATTTTCATTTGGGACCACGGATAATACGTCACTAATGAAACACATCATTTTATGTTACTTAGAAACTATAAACTATCTAATATTATTGGTATGTTTGTAGTTGTTGTTTTTGTTATCATTTTTGGCATTATCGTTGTTAAAGGTGGGCAATCAATTGTGTAAATTAAATACTAATTCGAATCTGCAAACTCTGGCCAATACGCAAACAGTGGTCAAGTCAAACTGGAGTAACTTGATAGGTTTGGTTTGTGTGTAACATGATAATCTGTCTGTGTGCCTTCTGTATTCTAACTTCCGTACTTCAAATGGGAGTAAGTAGCTTGAGAAATAATTGTAAAAAATAAGGCAGTAATTCTTCCTCCCTGCGAACTAGGCCATAGCAGGATCTGAGTTTTTGATCTTCGCTACATAAAGACCTCATCAAGAATCATGCAGGACCTATTCAGTTACATAACTATAGTTATGTAACATGCAAAACATGTTCTTTAGAAATCGAGTCTCGGAAACCTAAATCGCCACCAATACCAATACCAACTTTCGTCTCTACAATAGAAACTGACACTCATGAAGTAATGTAACTCGTTAAAATTGGCTGTTCGTTTATAGCTGTTTGCTATTGCAGGAGATGCTGTGTCTTTACAGTGTTTCTACGATTGAACGTGGGAAGAAAAAAAGTATCACTTGGCTGATTCCTGTAATCGATTCATCAATATACGAGCCTACGGAGAAGTTAATATTTAACTTTGTAAAAACCACAGTTAGATCAGTTACACCGTTCATAGGTAAATCAAGAGCAGTTGGTTAGATTTTTATATGATCTTTGATTTGTTGGATTTGTAGAAAAATAACAATAGTTATTTTATTAAAAACATGAGAAAGTCACAAAAAAAATTGGTTTACCGGGCAGTTAGTTTGACATAGGTTACATTGAAGGACTATCGTGTTGTAACTGTCTGTAAGCTTATTTAGCGATGGATTGTTTACATACATCGGCCGTAAACAACGCAAATAACGTCATGGATTTACCATTGAATTTACCAAGATATGGGCATAATATTCTGTATCTAGAATAAGCATAGACGTATTTTGGATGCGGACGCGGGTGTGACTTAGAATTATTCGGACTTTAGAATAGTCAAATTTAAAAACAAAATGCTCATACGTGTGCGTTGCAAAGTCATTCCGTCTGCGTTGCAAAGTCATTCCGTCTGCGTGGATATTTGGCCAAGTTATCTGCTGGGCATTATATTTAGACACAATTTGGATGTTGACTGGCTGTCGTCATTTTAATATATCGAATGTCACTCTGTGTGACAAACCGTTTAGACTATAGAGACTAAATACACATACAATCGAAACACACAGCCCTCCTTCTGACGCAGTCAGGTAATAAGCTTAATGATAATGTGCCTAGAAAAACCAGCCCAAGCTAGCTACGTAGCTAGCGAATGTTTAGTTTTCGGTTATGTACTTTTAGAAAGTTATGACACATTCACGATAACAAAGTAATTGCTACATAAATGCGGATTTTCATCAACTGCGGAGAAATATATAGTTGGCGATTTTCGCGGAGCAGCCAGAAGCGGTAGAAAACTTATTTTTAGAAACATAACTCCCGCAGCTGCTTAGCGCGCTGTGCAGCCCTTCTGGAACCTCTAAAGTGCTAATGGGGCACCTTTTGAACCCCTCTTCGAAACTAGACTAGAGTCAACAAGAGACGTGGGTGTGTTCTGAGGTTTATTTATTTATTTAGTTATATTTATTTATACATAGTCATATTGGATGCTCTATCATCAATTGATCAATTCACATTGTAAGGTCACTTTCTCTTGTTAAAATTTACAAAGCGTTATTACCTATATTTTATAGCGGAAACTTTCAATTCAGTTATTTATGTATTTATAGTGACGAAAATTACTTTGTAGACGGATGTATTTTTATTATAAGAGGTTTATTTTATTGCAGTGCAAAAAAAATTTCACAGTGTGAAATAGTATTATTTATTTTTAAAGAGCCTGGGTCCATATATCATGAGGTCGTGGAGGACGTGGGTTAGAATCCTTAACACCAATTTCTTTTTTTTCTAAGTTACATACATTTGTGAAGTTGTAGTAGCAATACAGTGAAACGCTAACAGTGAAGACAAACATCGTGAGGAAACCCATATCTCAGTGCTTGCTACGTACAATGACCTATTCGTAATGGTAAGGTCATTGTACGTTTTAGTTACTAATTGGCGAACAACTTATGCAAGGAAAACTTCGTACGAATTCCATTGAAAATTACTTTCATGAAGTTGTTACTTCTGTAGAGCAGGTAAAAAAACCCCGTCTTCCATGGAACCCAAAACTGCGCGTGGCCCGACACGCACTCGGCGTTTTTAATTTTATCTTTGATTTTAAATTAATTGAGGACAGTGGGCATAATTCGACCGCAAATTGTATCGTGTGCCCAAATTAAATTGCATAAAATCACAAAACAGCCCTAACAATCCACAAAGAAGTCAATAACTCAGCAGGGACTCAGAACCACTCACACTTACGTACACTAGCTTGCACGAGCTTCTGAGTGCCATCAGAGTTATTTTCCTAGATATAGTTAAGGGGATACAGTGGGTTGACCAATGAAGAATAAAATCATATTTTACAGATCATATTTGCAAAAAACGGGTACAATCTCTCAATAATTTCATGTAGTGATTTTTAGGACCAACAACAAAGAACAAGGATCACGAACCTGGGACTAGATAGCATTTATGCCAAAAACGGCCTTTTTTGACGTTAATGCTATCTACACCTAGGTTTTTTGTCTTAGGTTCACGGCCACGGGTACTAAACGTCACTATTAACATGATCGAGAGATTGTACAGACACTTTTTCCAAATTCGATCTGTAAAAAAAGATATGTTTTTTTTGCCTGGGTGGCGCTAGTGTCACTCCCTGGAGCCCCTTAAAGGTAACTATTCATATTGCGGTTATACTGGCGCGGATAAAGTTCAGATGAGACAGTTCGTCACGGCCGGCGGTTGTCGACAGCTGAGCCGAAAGCAATAATGAAGACCCCTCGACGAGGGAGGGCGTTTAATTAACTCCTAAACGTTAGATTTGGCGCAGTTCGCCGCAGTGGTTTTCAAACACTTTCTATACTCAGACACAGAGAAGTCACAATTGATACGGTCACGCATAAGATCGAAAGGCTCCGTGCAACCACTGGAGTAAGAGTACAAGGAAAGTAAAAAAAAAGGGAAACACTTTTCCTGAAAAAATGGAGAGTAATAAATTGTACTTTTCTCGTTTTTTGCTAACCGTATTTTTTTAGCATTCCGTACGCAAAGGGTAAGGGACGCTATTACTAAGACTCCACTGTCCATCTGGCTGTCTGTATATCACCAGGCTATATTTCATGAACCGTGATAGCTAGACGATTAAAATTTTCACAAATGATGTATTTCTGTTGCCGCTACAACAAAAAATACTAAAAATTATTCAAATATTGTATAGATAATGGTACGGAACCCTTCGTGCGGGAGTCCAACTCGCACTTGGCCGGTTTTTTGAACCTTTAATATTTATCCAGACCTTAAATATTTTTTGCTAAGAACGGTTTCTAGTAGCTACAAAGAATCAGATATTTCCCCTAACTGTTATATCTCTAATAATCAACCCTATATTTTCATTATTAATGGTTCATCAATATATAATGGTTGTGATCTGTTTTGTACACCAAATAAAATAAAAAATAAAAAAAATAAAATTAAAAAAAATATTATACCAATTGACACTCATGTTTCTAAGTATCAAGGCAAGGCTTCTATTGACAAAAAAGCCAAAAATCTATAAAAATGCCGTGGCGCACCGTTTCAATTCGAGCAGCTTGTTACGTTTCACAATTACTGAACATTCTCAGTTTAGTGTGCATAAGTCATAAGGCCTTTCGCAATATTCAGCAGTCGGGCGAAATCCACCAGACACATTGTGGAGCAAACTTCACTGGAGGTGGATCCACCGCGGAGCGTGAGGCCTTTGTCAAATGAACCGATCGAAATTAGACGAGCCTACCCGCCGTCTGCCACTGAGACATGTTTTATTAATTTCGCTGTGGGCTTAAGCCGCACTGACACCATCAAAGTCAGATTGTACACAGTCAGTTTGACAAACTAGCTTTGTGAATTGGTCAAAGTTTCCCTGGATACTAGTCACTATATATGTAACGTACCTCAACGCCATTGTGTTATTACATCTAAGAACCATCGCGCACGACGACTTCTTTACGCGCCTCTGAATCGCGTGTAGTCATTTTCGAGAAGTGATGCAAACGCGCTGTCGCACAACATGAGTAAAACAATGGTTTTGTGACGGTAAAATATCGGAATTTGACAATTAATGTACTGGAAAGTTGACTCTTTTAACCTATGCTGGGCGACGGCTGTAACTAAACTTTGATTGGACACAGTCGTCCAAGTGCGCTTTGATCGGCTTTAAGCCGCGTTGACACAATAAAAATATAGATAGATAGATCTACAATTATGGGTTACCGTAGGCACTGACTGAAAATCAGCGCTGAGGGATCACTTCCTCAGTACAACGCTGAGTCAGCTGCCTTTTGTGACCACTTAGATACACCACAGGCTACATATATGGTCCTGTTTTATTTATTCGTTTTGTCTGTTGTGTATTTAGTTTTCTTTCTGTTGTTTTGCATATTATGTTACTTGTCTGCTTATTTTGTTTCTGTGATGTATCTTGTTGGTATAATAAATGTCTTTCTTCTTCTTCTTCTTCTTCTTCTTCTTCAATCTAAGAGAACACTTTATTGCACAACCGCACAACCAGGTGAAAGATATTACAAATAGTTTCTTATATCTAAGTAGTGGTATACAATTGGTGGTCTTATCGCTTAGAGCGATCTCTTCCAGACAATCTTTGGATGAAGTGGATTGCGGGAAGAATAGAGTCGGTAGATAGATGTACATAAATAAGAGAATCTGAAATATAATGGTATGTGAAGTAATAAATATGTATGGCGCAAGATTACAAGAATATAAGTACTTATAATTACACATTGTACAAATAATATAGGTACTTACATGAATACCTAAAAAATTTATTACATAATCAAATACATATAAGCAGCAGTTTACAGTTCAAACAGCGAGGTAGTGAGATTTCACCAATGCCTTAAAACAAGATAATAAAAAAAACTTATATACCCTACCTGGATTAAATTATTATAATATTATTATTATTATCTTTGAATACAACTCACATTGTGGCAACACTGATCAACGCATACTTGGATGACGCCCATTGAAAGGGAGCTCGCTCGCTCAACTTTTTATAGTTCTCTTAGATGTGACAGAAGAAAATAAAACGAACAAAACATTATACAAAAACAGTGGCACCTCTGCTTGATGAATGGAGAAAGTTAGCCAAGTGAACTTTAATCAAAGCGAATTTGTCAAATTAACTATGTAAATTAATTAATTTAGCTTGACCTTTGTCTTTTTATTCTTTTTTTTAATTTGGAATTTTAAAATTGTTGCTCTTTATTTACTTGACGATAATTTATCGTATTTTATTTATTTGTTTTTTTATTTTTTTCATTACTATCTTTTGTTTTTTCCATAAAGCATGAAAAAACGCCGATTTATTGAGTTATTCAATAAATCGAGTTATCCCAGGTTCGATTCCCAGTGCGGGCATGTGACTGTTTATTTTCAAAGTTACGTAAATCTGCGAATTTTTAGTAGCAATACCAGACGCTAACGATGAAGGAGAACATCGAGAGGAAACCCGCGACTTGGTTGACGTATTGACTTGTTTTTCCTGCGGGCTGGGCCGACTGTCAGGATGGTGAGGTGCTGGGCAAGCCCATTACTCCATCTAAAAAACAATGTCCACGTCACTGCAGCGTTCGAGTGGTCTCTTCACTTATCTAGTGTGAGTGAAGGAGCCACTGGACGCTGCATAAATCGTCTCATTACGTAGATGCAAAGGCCAAAGTTTTTTTTATTGAGTTATTGACCGACCATGCAATCTACTATGAATTGTAGTTCTATCAAATACAGCAGGTACAGTCAACATGTAATGAACCTGTATGATAGTCACATATACCTATAGTATTTCTGATAGTCACCCGTAATGTAACTGAGCACGCTTGTAAAAGCGAGCTGACAGATGTCATGTCTGTAGTCACAGAATTCTATAAAATTAATTTTAAGCTAAAACATTGTCTAGTGAAAGGACGACACTTAACTCCGCACGATGTTGCTTAAATATTCACATCGGTTTGTTTATATTTGCCTCGCTTAATTGAAATACACCTTATTAATAATAAGAGGTCGTCCTCTTGAGCTGATATTAAAAATTCTAAGCTCTAACTTAGGAGGGACGGAAATTTACATTTTATGTACCTAGTCGGACCGACGAATCATAAATTATAAATGTAATTTTCATAATAAAGGTGCGTTTAGAACTTAGAATGGCGATAAATTTTTAAGTCACCCATAAAATGGCCTTTCAACCGTGCATTTTGTGAAGCCTTTGAAATTATAACCGAGTCACTTTAATTAAATTAAATGAAAAGCTACCCTACCCGTGAATTTGAGTACAAACTACACACGAATTCTAAAGTACATAAAGTTTACAACGTAACAACGAATCTGGGAATACAGTAGTGCCCTCACGGATATCTACTCTATAACCGTTTTCTTCTTCATATACGAGTAGTGCCTCTCCGACTAGCGAAGGTTGGCAGTCAGCTCCGCATATTTATCTCTGTTTCTCGCAAGACAGAAGAGTTCGGCAGCACTTGTAATTCCTGTCCAGACCCGTATATTTCTAAACCAGCATTTTTTCTGCGGCCTACGCGTCTCTTGCGAGCGATATTTCCTATCATTATGAGTTGTAGGAGATGAAGTAGAAGAAGAAGAAGAAAGACTTTTATTGCGACAAATTAACACATCACAAGAAAAAAAGGCATAAGAGATCATATCTTGGATTGCCGACAGCTCCTGTTTCTTGTTGATATGTCGTAGAAACTTTTCGCTGGTAACCATTTGGGTCCAGCTAATCCTTCCACATATACCTTCACTGTAAGCGTTTTGTCGTGCTCTTGTAGCCCTCATAGCTTCGGTCTGGATACTTCTAGAGAGCCGAAATACTCTATGGCTATGGTGTTAGTAGACTAATGAAACGCACTAAATTACGAAAGGTAAGCAAAAAAAACTCACGGTGATATTTTTTACCAACATGAAGGGTTTTGTTTTTGTCCTGGTTGGAACCTAGGATACATTGTGAAATAGTATTCAGGCAAGCTCATCACAAACATGGAAATACATCCTAAAATCAAATAAGGTGGCCTGCAGGGGGATTCAAACCCACCACCTCTGGTTTCATAGTCATGATTAGTAGAATACGGCCTTGTAGAGCTAGGGATGGACGTGGCCTTTCATGAGACCTAATAACGTTTGACAGCGAAAGCGTTATGAGCTTGTCGGTCTTGGCAACCTACTGTACATGAAATTTTTTTGGTTGACTCAAATCAATATAAGTTTATTAGGTACCTATAACTTGGGAACTGAATATTTGATTTCTTAGATTCAAGAAGATCTAATCGCGATCATTTATTGTAGGAAAAAATTAATTACCTTAATTCCCAACGATTTTGCCTAATAAATAATTGCGATTTGACCCAGTTAATGCCCTCCGGACCGTCTGATCACCAATTCTTACCGCCGGTGATTAGATGAGACGAAAATTTTCCCATCTAGAGGTCAATTGGGAGTAATTCATTCCTAATACCAGTGATGAAGTGAGATTTTTTTTGTCTCAACTTACCAACGGTGGTCATCTGGTACAATCTATTATTCAATACAGGAATATATTTTTAAAAAATCCAAAATTCTCAAAGTTGTGGTAGCATTAAAGGATAAGAAAATCACAGTCTCGAGATAGTAAGCCCATTTTATTACTAATACGGAACGGTACTGCTTTTTGCCAGTCGTTTTTAAATTATATAGATAAATGTACGAATATTTAACAGTATAAAGATGAGTTTGTTTACTTACAGTTTACCTAAGTTCGTTTTATATACAACAAAATAAACTTATTTTAAACATTCAAATATATATGATTTTTATTTTTCCCTTTTGTAACTAGGTGGTACTCCCATATCACCATATGGGAGTACCATCTTGTTATTTGGTCGCTGGTAGTCCGTTGAGTAACTACTAACCACGAGTGGTGAAACTTGGTGGATAATATACCGAATTCATTACCAGTGGTGAAATGGGGACAATTTGCACCACAGGTGATAAAATGAGAGTAACATTATGTTATTTGGTAACTGGTAGCCAGTTGAGAAATTGGAGTGCCAACTGACCACCGGTGGTGAGACTTGGTGGTCAGATGGTCCGAAGGGATTAATGTATTACTACTATCGCGAGTCATTAAAAGATACAAATGTGTACTCTCTGGAATTAAAATTGCAATAAAGACAATCATAAGCTTCTGAAGTTACAAAATCTTAAAATCAAGAATGGACCAGGCTCCCTTAGTGACGCGGAACGCTTTACGAGGGTGGTAGAACTAACGTTTGCCGATGTGCCTCCATCACAGCCTAGAAAAACCTACAATAGCTAAGAATACCGGAATACTTACAAAGGTGCTAATCTACTAGCTCTACTCTTTCTTTATTTATTTTGTTAATTAACAAAACCCACGACACATATTTAATATGATGGCCACATGCCCTTCGAATATTATATTGTTACTAACTGACTCGGCAAAGTTTATTTTGCCATATTAATGAGCCTACCACCTACTCGTATTCTCAGACCTATTTGGTAGGTTTCATAAAAATCGGTGAAGCCGTTTCGGAGAAGTTCGATAACAAACACTATGATACGAGATTTTGGTACTTTTTTTATTATTTTATTTATTTATGACCAAAAAGACATTACAAAACACAACCAAAATCACTGAAACCTGTGAGGTTTATGTGTGATTTTTTGGAGTAAGTACACTCTAAAATACGAACAGTATAACGAACTTATATTAGGTGGTAGACCAGTGACATTATAATACAATGGCTACCTACTCCATGAACGCGGTGATTTCGTTGTGTGCGCGCGTGCTCTTAAATCAGCAATAGATTCAGCAATAGAAGTGTACGCCTATAAAACTTTCTGGGCGTCAAGGGTATGAAAAAACACGTTACATGACCGACCGCGTATTGTCACGGTACTACAATGCCCTCCTTCCACTTTGATCCACAGTGGCGCTCCACATGTGGATCCTTTGAAACTAATTGTTCCTCTTAAATCCACATGTGGATCCTTTGAAACTAATTGTTCCTCTTAAATCCACATGTGCATCCTTTGAAACTAATTGTTCCTCTTAAATCCACATGTGGATCCTTTGAAACTAAATATTGATATTATCCAAAATATAAATATAAATATTGATTGATATTATCCTTTGAAACTAATAACTATAATAATAATAATAAAAACTAAATATTGGTTTTTTTTTAATATCGGCATTCACTACATGAATGATAAAACAAAATTTTCACTTGAACTAAAATAAAAAAAACAAGTCGTAAACTTAAAATTAAAATGATAAAATTAAAATTTTAAATTCTTCCCCTATCAAATCATTTTACTTTTTCTAAAAAAAGAGCAACTGTGATTTCTCCAGTTAACAATTCGTTCTGACATTGTAAATAATAATTATCATTGTCTATGTTTTTAATTTTTCTTTTATTTACTATATTTGCTTTTTCGCGTATTACGTTATATTTCGCCTCCCCTTTTAATACGTGTATAAAATTGACGAAGTTACTATATTTTTTTCCCTATTTTTTGTTTAGCTTCCTATTAAAACCTTCTAAACAGTTATTGGTACGATGTCGTTCATTTGCTATTGTCCACATGTTTACAAAAAAAGTGCTCTTGAACCAAAATCTTTCCATATACTGTTGAAATTTGATGAGTTTTGGACATTCCGTCTTAGCAATTTCAGAGCATATATATAAGAAGCCGTCACATACATGGGACTCTGGTGTTAGTGGTAAGGAGGCACAAAGAGCCACTATTCGTTTTCCTCGTTTAAATTTCAGAAGTCCCATTTCTTTTCCATGTTTCCATATATTTTTGGCATAATGGTAATAACATCCTTTAATTGAAGCAGTTGTAAATACTTCAGTTATGGCTGTGATAGCCGCTTGTTCGAAATCTAAAGTGAATTTATTTGGATTAAATTGAGATATTTGGCTTTTGATCATTTCAAACATGGTAATATATGAGTCTTTTGTTTTGTCAGTCATTAATGCAAATATGAATGGAACGATGTTATTTGATTTTACGACTTGTTTTTTTTATTTTAGTTCAAGTGAAAATTTTGTTTTATCATTCATGTAGTGAATGCCGATATTAAAAAAAACCAATATTTAGTTTTTATTATTATTATTATATTTATTAGTTTCAAAGGATAATATCAATCAATATTTATATTTATATTTTGGATAATATCAATATTTAGTTTCAAAGGATCCACATGTGGATTTAAGAGGAACAATTAGTTTCAAAGGATGCACATGTGGATTTAAGAGGAACAATTAGTTTCAAAGGATCCACATGTGGATTTAAGAGGAACAATTAGTTTCAAAGGATCCACATGTGGATTTAAGAGGAACAATTAGTTTCAAAGGATCCACATGTGGAGCGCCACTGTGGATCAAAGTGGAAGGAGGGCTACAATGCACTAACAGAATCGAGGTCTACCAAGCGAATAACATGCAGTGACAGGGCCAGATGGAGAGACTCTACGCACATCCCAGTCATAGCAGCGACCGACTTATTGGAAATATAATTATTCCCTATCACGATCTACACTCATATATATCTATACTAATATAATAAAGAGGAAAGGTTTGTATGTAGATAGAGGTAACCTCCTAAAGTACTTGTCAGATTCAAGAATTCTTTCAGCAGTGTTTAGGATGTGCCTTCAGGGTGGACATAGGTTATAGACTAATCCAATTCAAAAATTCTTTCAGCAATGTTTACGATGTGCCTTCAGGATGGACATAGGTTATAGACTAATCCGTTCACCACGCGAACTTACTCACTGCTAGTTCTTTATATTTCCGTTGTATTTCTATCAATGATTACTGGAACCACAGCCGGAACTAAAATCTCATATGAAAATACGAAATATTATCACACACATAAACAAAACATATTTTTTTATTTGATACTTTCTATCAACAATATGACAGCTAGCGTCCACCATTTTGGTTGTTTCTTAACATAACCAGTGATACTTGCATTGTATCTACTACTGGCTATAGGGCCAGTTTCTGAATTGAGAATTTCGCTAAGTAAATAGTTAACTGTAGTACTGTCACTTCGAATTTCTCAGAAAAGAGTGTGAGAGAACGTTACTTAAGTACCTATTTACTTAGGGAAATTTCTAATTCAGAAACCGACCCTATGTGAAGTTTCATATCTCATTTATTAAAATCGGTCAAGGGTATTCTCAGTACTTACAAAGAAATACACAAACCTACTTACACTCCACTTACCTAAATATATAACAATAATAATAACTTATAAAGACTGCATTCGGGTAAAAAATAGAGCCTGCAGGTATACTCATGCTGTAGTCAAATATACAGGCGTTCCACGGCTATGCCACATGGAGGGTAAGTAGGTACCTTGAATATCGTAGATGGAACATTTTACTGAAAGAGGACATTATTTTAATTTAAACATCAATTAAAACTGCGGTTGAACCGGGAATCGAAACCGCTACACGAGAATAAAACATTACCCTGTAGCTTTATCATACCGATCGAAAGGCTTCATAATTATTTTTTGCTGCATAACAGTTGTCAAAAATAAAAGGAACACCATGAATTAATAAACTAATTAAAAATAATGTCTTCTTTCAGTAAAATGTACAATTTCCATCTACAATATTTAAGGTACCTTCCTTCCATGTGGCATAGCCGTGGGGCGCCCTGTATATGTTACGCTTTATTGCAAAAACAAGTGTATTTTTGTGGTGTTTACAGAAAAACACTACCTATTCAAATTTTGCGTTATTTTAATTACACGTTAAAATATGATATTGCTCGTGAAAATTTCTGACCTTACCTACTTTGTCTAGCCAATTGATGCCTACACTCTGTGGCTGTACATTGTAAGTAGAATTCTACGCTCCGGTCGAGGTTTCAATTAACCCCTTTGTCGCGCACTATGCGCAAATGAAATAAAAAAGGGTATTTTACGGCCACTGCGTGATATGAGCCTATGGGTCGAGACGGCCCCGGCCTGTTGAAGCGTTGGTGCTGAAAGTTCAGAATAACAGAATACAGAAAGTTACTTTGTATAGCATAGTCTTATCTCAGCCGCTTCCAAAACTTGACTTTCCAATTTTCAAAATTTTTATTGGTCGTCTCGTCCCTAACAAGCTTATCGAATAACCGACCGCGTTTAAAAAACTAAAATTCACGGTTTACTACGCCAATTATATGTACATTGCAAATCCGACTAACCCACGGATTAACAAGTACAAAGAGTGCTACGCATTGCACAGCGAACTGTCATAAGAAACCATGAATTGCAGTTCTATGAAGGGCCCTGACTGATTAGATTAGATTAGAACACTTTATGTGTACAACACCAGAAAACAAAATACATTAAAAGGCTTATGTCTAAGTTTTGCCGTATACAATTGGCGGTCTTATCGATAAAAGCAATCTCTTCCAGACCTTATTATTATTCTCTTTATTTATTTTCATAACTTAGAATAGGTTTATAATATCAATATAAGAAGTAAAAAATATAAAAAAATACAAAATATATTTTATAAACCTATTATTATTATTATTATTATTATTATGGGGGAATAAAAAAGATAATAGTCTCGTCTGACCCAAATGGCCAGACGGACGCCCTCCGGCTGATTATTATTATTATTAATTATTTATTGCACAAAGATAGTGTGCAAAAGGTGGACTTAATAATAAAGGCATTTTCTACCAGTCAACCCGTAGGAAGAGTATTGTAATGACCGGCAGATTGGTTGAACAAAAACCCGTGCAGGCGATATGAGTTTGCGGTAGATACGTAACAAAATGTTTTGTAACTATTTCTTAATTTGAATAAACTGATATCCGAAGAATTATAACTCAAATCTCACGTCCCGAGCCAATGAGGCGTGAAGTACGTCTTTACAAAGTCTGAGTATTTTGGTCAAGGTATTTTTCAAGCATTATACCTGCGATAAACTGTTGCTTCAACATTCGCCATATTATAAAATTTCATTGTGTAACGGACGGTCGTTCAACACAATCTTCGTATTGGTCAAGGCCCTTTCTATGGCCCTGAAGGGTGCAATTATATCCTTGTTTAAAGCCCTTTTAATAAAAACCTTAAACAGTTTTTACGAGTTCATAAGGGCAGGAAAGCACTCACAGGCAGTAAAACGTAGGTCCAAAATTAAGGTCGCACTGGTATAGAGCAGGATTTTTATGGTTCTGTTATCTTGGTAATGGATTCTGAATGACACACCGAGTGCTACGATAAATTAGGTATACCCTCAATCAAGTGGAGTCTCCTCGTTATTAGGAACCCTCCAAGATTTCCAATTACTTTACTGCTTTACTTACGTACGCTCGTTCGTTAAACTTTTTGTTTATCTATTTCCCGGCTTTGGTTTTAATTAAATCTTAATGTTTGGCCAAAGCTGTTAAGGTTGGTAAACTGTCGTCTCTGAATATTATTTCCTTCGTCTTCAACAAAGGAAACTATAACATAAAGTAATTAATTATAGTGTTCTGAGAGTACACGAATCGGTCCATCCTCAGATCTTCCCACACTGTCGCTGAGAATTTGAGAGGGAGATCGACAGTCAGAGGCAGATTGCTGATAGCAGCCGAAAACAAAAAGAAGCGTAGCAACGCTAGCAACGTGCTAGCAACCAACAGAAACGTAACGTATGCTACGTCAAATCGGAGCATCAACGCCAGACAGAAACGCTGCTACGTATATGGTCAAGACAGCTCGCCGCCGCACTAGGAGACGCGCGGGGATTGAGCGGGCGCGGGCGGAGACCGGGGCGAGACGGGCCCCCGTCGCTGCGCCGCCGCATACAGCACTTCTACTTCCGTCGTCTCTCGAAACGATTCTTGTATGGGCGCGACGCAAACGATTGTACATTATATTATCTACATTATACTTACCTTTACAGTCCACTATCATTTATTATTGTAGACATCCCAAAACTGCACAGTGAGGGTTTTATAAACACCATAGCTATTACGAAAAATAGCTCATTCGTAGCATGCATTGACTCCACAACTCCCTGTCGTTTAAATCTAAATAAGTGTATTGAAAATGTGAATTTCATACCTGTAAACTGGGTCAACCGGATTCGACCTTTGACTTTTCCATCTGACCGTCCGTGGTCTGTCATAAATCCCTACGACATAGCCGGCTAATGGTGCGTTAAACATTTGTTTATTGATCGGCTGATCGGCAAGGCTAAGCCAAAATGAGCCGAAGATAAATAATATATCAGAACGCCGAACTGATCTGGTCTCCTACTATTTGATATAGAACTAGAGATCACCAGGATACGTGTGTGAAGCAAGGAGTAGTGGACGATACATTACTAATTACTTCTCTTCATATCTTTTCTCTATCGTGTTGGCATAGCACTTCCGTTTAAGTGGCATTGTGACAATATTGTGGATGGTTATGACTGTAATATACATAGTTGGGTAAATATAGAGAGTGTATATTCAGCTCGAGTAGATAAGGCGTGGGTGGACGTTTCTCGAGATGACTTATGTAAGGGAGAGAGCTTATGCGGCACTGGGGTTTCTGAAGACTGTTTTGATATAACTATAGTAGTAAATCTTTTAGGGTCCCCTTTTCTTCGGCAATCGACAATCCCAGTTACAATTATACAGCTATTCGAGGTATTAAAATGTCAAAATTACTTTCGTAATTTTCTACAAATTAATTCCGCCAAAATCCCACAAGCACCATGCGGTTAGTTAATCCTCGTGGGATTTTGGCGGAATTTAGCAAAGTGATTTTCACATTTTAATGCTATTAAGGATTTCCGCAAAGTAACGCCTGATTCCATACAATATTCAAGGTATTTTTAGAAATATTGACTCCCAGTTTCTCGTACACTAACACGCTGTTAATCTACTGTTAAAAGCTGTCCGTTGTTCTTTTTTGTATATACCTACTTTGGTCAACTGATAGCTGTTAACATTATTAGATTAGCATCTATTGTTGTTATTATTCGTAGTTAGAGCACGAGAAACAGGGAGTTAGCCTTCATTATTGCTTGTTTACATGTTTTTGTGTAATCATATTTTAATCGGATCTATTTTTATGGTGGGTAAATCATAAGTAGTAGGAAGGTATACATGAGCCCTCCATTTGAGATAACATGTCATGTCGACGGCAGATCAATCTTTACGGTTTACTAGCAAAGTCATACGTAACGTAACCGAGCAGAGTACCTATACACGTTCAAAAGTTTATGTGCGTTCGATTGTACCTATTGTAATTACGACCACGCTTAGCACGCTTAGATACGATAACTAACTTTCCTAGCATACTTCTATCGTCACTCTGACTGTTATATTACTATTATTATTTAAATCTTTATTGCACCAAATATGTGTTGCACAATAAGCGAGCTTATTACTAGTTAGTAAACATTCGATGAACGATATCTTAAATATCATAATTGTAACCTGTAGAATTCTATAGGTCCCAATTGGGCCACTATAACAATGGTTTTTAATTGTTCTTTTTAAGGTCATAATCTGACACGATATGACAATAATAATAATAATAAAATGTTTATTTCATCTGCTTAAGGTACATTTGTCTTAACAGTATTTGGAGCTTCCATTTAAGCAAAAAGATGCCTGTGTTGTCACTCCACTCCGACACTCCGCTCTTCCATAGCCAGTATAAACTATTTTTATTATTATTAATCTAACACGATATCTAAAATATCCTAATTTTACGGCCACTGTAAGGCTTGTAATAGGCTCAATTTAAACCCATTTGCAGGTGCATATGTAACCTCAAACAAATATATAATATCCCTGTGAATTTCGGATTAACACGACCTTACTCACATCGGAGGCAAATATTTATTCTAATAAATTATTCGAAAGCTGTTTACGCAGGTATCTAAATTAGTAAACTAGATAAATTTGATTGATAATGAATGACCGGTTACTCGTATCAGATTTACAGCAAGCGTGGAAGACCAATCCTCTAAAATATGCTTTAAAAAAATTATGTTACACGGACTGCTAAAGATAATTTGAACAGATATTACAAGTTTGTCGCATAATAAAACTTGTTTATTTATGAGTACAATGAAAAAAAAGTGATAAAAAATTTATTGAAACCACTTACTAATAAAATATACATTTTTCTAATTAAAAGTAATCATAACTTAGGAATTAAAATTGGAAATGATTGATAGACAATCAAGAGTTTACTGTTGGACCCCACACTAGACGGTAATCTGTATAGTGAGGACCGGTTATGATAAATTGACAGTGATCAAACCACTTAAGTTCCACCGGACTCTACGTATTGTAAATCAATAAGCAGTTCGCTTAATATGCACCTTGAAAAAGGCGAAAATGAACAGTCTCTTTCTCAACCGCTACGTGAGTGCAGAACGGAGCAATCCCAGTCTAGACGGAAGCATTTTCGAGGCGTGCACGCAAAGCCAACTTAATACACCCAAGGCACTGCCCATGAACTTACGATTGCGACAATTTTACAATGCCCTGTATTTTACTTTTGTAAACTCATAGCGAATATCATACGTGTTGCCTGTTTATTCCCACTAGTTGTAAGGATTGCAAGAAACAAACAACTTAAACACTAAAATCGTTAAGACCTTTATTTTTATCACAGTTATCTTAACTTCTACTTCAACTGGGTTGATGTTGACATTAACCAATAGGTAATAGGCAATAGAAACAACACCATCGTGAAAGAATATTATTTTATTTGTTCATCTGTTTTCTGTCGTCTAAAACAATAATGGTAATAAAGCCTTTTTGTTCTCACTTCTTCTCAACAGAAACGTGTAAAATAGGATATCATTATTCAGATATTATAGAATCACCGGTCACCGGTCAGTCGGCCAGGGCGTTGCTCGTCACAGTCAGGTATATAAATATTTCAAATGTAATATCTCGTTTCTGGCCTGTAAACTCTACAGATAGTTCGGCAGATCTGTACCACAGGTAAACGTCACCAGAATATTCTGATGAACCAAACACAAATTACAACCAGAAGTAGTCTAAGGCAAAAATAATTTTCGCTCTCCTACCTAATGAAGTACTTCCATCATGCCACCGATCTATTAAGCGCAATAGATAATTACAAACAGTGGCGAGGTTAATTTACTAACATCTTACAATTGCATGTCTAAAATAGGAGGAACTGTCTAATACCTTAAAGTAACATGGAATGTATATACAAATAAGTCTACAAAGTCCTTCAATATAGTGACTAACGCAGAGTTCTAATCAAGAACACTGGCAGTCTCGAACAATACACGTATCAGTTCTAACAATGAGGTAACACTTATAAATGTGTATCGTTTGTGACAACCTGCTCACCCTCTGCCGCAGCCGCGGGCGCTGGACCTGTAGAAATAATAATTAAATTTTACCTGGATTAAACCCAGATTAGCAGTACTGTAAGTTGGCTAAAACATCCTTGGTTGCTACCCACAACTAAAATAATAATTGACCATAATGTAACAATATTATTTTCTGCACACCGGAAATCCATAGGAACTAAGAAAACGTTACTAAGAAAAATTTATTTACTGCTAATAGCAATTTCAACCAGACAACCTAATGGAAATTCTGTCGAAGGAGAAAAAGAACAGGAGTAGGGGTTCCTACGTAAGTTTATTCCCGTTTCATGACATTTCAGGAGTGTTGGCCCTACCGGAACTCTCTCATTCATACAAACACACGCAGACTTATTATTATCTCCTTATACGCGATTCCATTTCCTTATTCGACTTTTGTCTCTTTATACGCGAGACGTTATGCAAAGGTTTTGTAAGCTAGAAAGAGAGAAAGAGATAATCTGGAAGAAGGCTCTAAGCAGACTATTTATTCAACTTACCTCTAGTGGCGACACTAAGTGCCCTCGCCACATCCCCAGGACTGTCACAAAACTTCGGCTCGGTCAGTACACAGCTGAGCTGCGCTTTGAGCGAAGGCCTCAGCCCGTCCCACCATACGCGCCCTGACCAGTCGTTCACCAGCATCTTGAGACTCTGCAATATTATCAAGGGGTTAGAATAGATAGATCACACTAATTTATTTACGTCAGACCGCGTGCATAACTGCCTTGTTGGACTAGCCGTGAAGGCGCTTTCCATAATAGGTCGTAGGTTCTATTCCTTTGTACAAATGGCCTCAGTCCTGGTGTATTTCCACGTTTGTGATGTCCTTGCCTAGTTACCATAGCACAGGGTACCCTAGATTGGGACCAGGTCAAGCGATTGTGTTGTGTGAAACTTATCATGATTATTATAAATATGTTAGGTTCGGTAGAGCAGCAATGGAGGAGGGATGCACGCCGTAATCTCCGGTGCCAATGGAGGAGGCGGCTTTAGGAGCCAAGGGCGGGCCTGCAGACCGTGGAGGCAGTTTGCCCTCTTCCAAAGAAGTGGGTGGACCATGGACGTCTGCGGCGTATCATCATTGCAATAGCGATGAAGAAACGTCACAGCACACCATGGAGGTCTGCCCGGCTTGGGCATAGGAGAGAGCAACGCTGCAAAAGGCGGTGACATCTTGTTGCCGGCCCTAATAGGGGCAATGATGGGGAGAGAGACTCCGCAGGTAGTGGCGTCCTTCTGCGAAAATGTAATTTCGCAAAGTAGGCGGCGGAGCGGCTGAGGGAAGACTTCGCTCTGTCTCAGCCAATCCGTCGCACGAGACGGGACGCATAGGAAGGACATACGCCCGCCTTCTTACGCCCCCTCGAGGAATAGCGGATTGGGGAATCCGGCCTCACGAAGCGGAGTGGAATGCTACGTGTTCCTAGGATTCCGCTCACACCTGAAGGATAATAGGTAATGGAGGGATCCACCAAGACTGACGCTGATGGAGTCACGGAAGATTGCCTCCCCGCGACTCCGCCGTTCACCGTGAGAAGGAGCACCATTCCCAGCGGCAGGGTATCCATGAGAATTTTCCCGTAAAAGGCCTAGTAGGCCTAGGAGCCCCAAGGTTTATTAACAGGCGATAGAGCGCAGCATCCTGGGTGTAGGAAGGATTGACCAAATCCCGAACCTAAATAGACGATATTGGAGCCGTGATCGCTAAGTTAAAATGGAATTGGGCGGGCCACGAAAGTTGTATGGGGTCAGATAGGTGGACTGAAACTGCCACTGACTCAAAACGACGTGACGGATACTGCAAACGTGGCCGACCAAGGCGGAGATGGCGGGACGACTTCACAATTTCTGCTGGACAGGGTAACCGGACACAGTGAGAAATGGGCTTTTGCCCAGAGCAGTGGGACACAGAGTTTTTTACGTAAAAAGTTTCGCG
Source organism: Yponomeuta evonymella (assembly GCA_963969515.1). Lineage (NCBI taxonomy): Eukaryota > Metazoa > Arthropoda > Insecta > Lepidoptera > Yponomeutidae > Yponomeuta > Yponomeuta evonymella. The sequence goes on from OZ018354.1 coordinate 8,913,407, forward strand.
GAAAACTCCTTCTTTGAGCTTATTTGAGTTGCCGCCTCGTTATGCACAATTCACATACGTACTTCAATGCGTACAAATTCAAATAATGTCGCGAAAGATACAACCTCTCGGTTGCTCGGTTTTCTACAAAGGGCTTAGGGCTCTGTAATGTTAAAAAGGGGATCAGGACTTTCATAACCTATTATTGTTAAGCTAATAATACATAATTCAATTTGGGTAGTCTACAAAGCAGAAACAAAGGCCAGATATGAATATAAAAAAATTGTTCGCCACGCTTCAGTTACTAAGTGGAAAAGCTCGCACAGGCCTCAAAACATTTTTTATTTAATAGTTAAATAACTACACAAATGTAACGTGAAAATAAAATGCGCTAAAGGTCAAAATACCTATAACCAAATTAAAAGTGGTAACTTTAACGTACGAAATATTTTTAAGCCGTAATATTTACCAGCACGTATACGGCTCTAGTGCTTTTTCATTTATATTTTACCCAAAATAAAAGTCTTAAGCTAAATGCTTTTGTCCGTTTTTACCGCTTGCCCATCTATTTCGCACATGCTAGCACTCGAGCGTGGAAATACACTTTCCCGCTGCCCCTCGGCTCACAATAGAACGCTCTAAGCATACCTAACTATACAGGTATAGTCAGCAACTTCATACAGCGGATTCCCACCGTTGATTTTTGCACTTAGTTTATTCACTATACCCTTATCTAGAGAATTAATTCTTGCTATGGGTATCCCTTAGTTCCGAAGCTCTACTAAAGTGCCTTTTTGTTATATGCACACTGTAATTTTTATGAGAATCATAAAGAATATTTCATCCAAAATTCAGGTAGAAAGATTAATCCGGGCTGAAGCGGGAATAAACACACAGCGCTAACATGGGACTCATGTTGTAATTTAAAGACATTGTCCATTCGACTTATTTTCGTATCCGTTTACATTTAGTAGTTCATACGTCGAAGACCTCTCAAGCGTTTTTATCTAGGACATATCACGGACGAATAGCGTCGTTGGCAGAGTAAAGTAGCCGTAAAACTTAAGGCCGTGGGCTTGTTGAAGTGAATACAGTGATGGGAGCCACCTTTGGTTTTTGCCGTAGCGCGTTTATTTGACACGGTCCTGTCATTGGCCGATAACATACAAGATACGATATATAGTTTCATGCTTTTACTAGGCCATAGGCCGGCCGTTGTATGAAAAATATATCGTGTCGTGTCGCGTCGTTCACTGAGAAACCGTTCATTGTTATAAGCCCACTTTTTTCTCGCTAATTATTATTAACAGCAACGCAACGTTACAAGAGGAAGGTCCAAGGAAATACATTTAGTATAAGCAGTAAGCAGCCTACGTAACTAACCCCCGCTTTCTCGTACACTAACAAGCTGTTAATCTACTGTTAACAGCTGTCAGTGGTTTTTTTTTTTTGTATGACTTTGTCAATTGACAGCTGTTAACAGTAGATTAAAAGCGTGTTAGTTTACGAGAAACTGGGGGTTAGTCCCTATGCAGGTAGGCAGAAGGCCAGTAGGCCTTCTCTCGGTGAGAGAGAGTATGGGCGGTGATTTGGAATAAAACATTCATACCAAAGAATTCATGCCGCCTTTTCATGACTTCTAGTAAGAAGAGTATCTTTTATTGTGTATACTAGGGTTAACTACAGCTTCTTGAATTATTTATATATTTATCTACATTGTTTTGTTTTAACAATAGAGCCAATAATAAATCTCGAATATTACAACAAAGAATGCTGACGACGTTAAAAGAAAAAAAGTTAAATTATCAGAAACACAAGTTGGTGAGATTGCAAAAAAAAAATAAGTAGATACTTAAATAATGTATAATTAATTATGATAAAGTTATACATATTTATACCATGCATAAAATAAAGTAAATAATAAAACAGATAAGGGCCAATTTTTCAATAGTCAGATAAAACTTAACTGGAGAATAAATTGCATGCTATCACTGCCTAAATCATACGACAAGACAGTGAAAACATCAGTTTTATGCTCCAGTTAAGTTTTATCTTACTATTGAAAAATCCGGTCTTAGTCAAAGAAATCACTGTAGTCACTGTGCAACCATAACCACTGCAAGAATTATTATTTATCTGTCAATAGATTTTATTTAATTTATTTGTTAACTGACTCGGCAAACGATGTTTTAACATATTAAAAAGCCTACAACCTTCCAAATATACTCAAAGAATTCGAGCACGGTGACACGAGACTTTTATATCATCATCAGCCCACCTCTGCCTACTACTGGGTATAGGCCTTTTACCCATCACGCCATCCTTCGCGGTCTCTCGCCATTCTAGATTTTTATATATTAGAAGATTATTTAAATAATTCTGATTCTGCGTTTACAAGACCTTTGAGCGGTTCGCTCCGCTCCACACTTTCTACACACGCCCTGTCTGGGCCCGCTGAGTGTGTGCGCCACACGCAATCCGGAAGGACACGCCGGACGCATTCTGTCCGCCCGATACGGTAGGCGGATAAATGTCTTAATGTACGAGTTAACTTCGGCCAACTTGCCTAAGTATTTTGCGGGAGGTGTGTTCGGAACAACTTTAGCGCTTAGGTGAAGCTAACTTGTCAGGTATGGAATTAATTGCTTGAAGGCTTGCGAGGCAAGTCTATTATCTGAACTGGGGAGGGAGCTGTCGCCGGACTATGTCGTGAGTAAAGATATTATGTGCCTCGTTAGTATGTGATAGTTATCCACCTACTTAGTTGTATAAGACGAAAATCCTAGATAGTGCAGTTTCTAAAACTGACATCTCATATCCCAAAGGAATTATCTGAGTTTGCTTTACAAAAACACAAGCAATGCCATATAAATAATCTCTAATGATTGAAAATATGGTTCCAAAGTAGTCATCTAACATTTTAAAACATTCGTTCTGCTCAACTTGCTTAACGTTGTATATATGTACTTATTACGAAAGTTCCTAAGCTGTTCTGTTAGTTCTATGAAACAGTGAAGCAGCAAGCTTTATCTAGGTCATTGCGATGGCATAAGCAACTTGACAAAAAGTTTGGACTTGATGTAATTATGCTCAACTTTTGAAGAGACCTTACAAAGACTTTGGTGAAACCATTTTCACCAAAGTCTTTGTAAGGTCTGGAAAACTCAAGATGAAAGGAAAATATTTTCTAATAGTTTGCCGACGAGACGGGAGCTTTTTCAAGTGTTCATATGCACGCTGAAATCTGGTTGGTTTGAAAGTCGCGGTTATGTAATTATTAAGCAAAAATTCAATCTATTTAGAGTATCACTTTTTAAGAATAAATGTAAAATTAAACAGAAATAGTTGATAAATCTTATTTCGAGTGGAGAAGTATTGTTTCGAAAAATTCTCGACCCGCGGACCCACAGAAGCGTGTATGGCTCTAGCTGGCTACTAACAGTATCGAGTTTGTGTCGAAATATTTTTGGAAAGTTTCTTTTAAACAAAAAAAAAAACTAGCGTATTCGATGTCTATTGTTTAAGCACGTCCAATTTACTATGGCTTTCAAATCAATCAAAATTCATGGTGTATGGGTGGGTAGTACTTGTACATAAATTAGTATATCCTGTACAGCTAATCAAACTTTATTCACAGCAAAAATGTCCGTAAAGAAACTGAGGCCCTTCGATCGCCATTGTAAATGACCTTTCGCAGCTGCATGTAAAAGTGAAGCTTTATTTTATTATAATATAATAAAGCTCAGCTCCCGACCGTGTTCGGCCACAGCGACTGGGATCTGACTATCGAGAGTTACCTCAGAACACAATGTTCTGAGAGAGTTACGTTGATGTTTTCAACGTAACTCTCCGGTGATGATGCTAATAGTCTGTAGGCGTAGGACGCCCACCAGCTCGCTGGACCGACCACTTGTGGCAGATTACTGATAGCAGCTGGATAAAGTTATTGATGGCAATCACGGAATCTTATCATATAGGCTCTGATGTATTAAGTTTAAGATGATTTGAGAAAAGACGTTCAGATTGGCGTTTTTGTTTTCCGCTGCCTTTTTCTACACTACAAATACGGCCCGAAGGCAGCGGCTAGCATAGTAACATAGTACATCGACATTCAGCAAACAAAATGTAAATTCTTTACGTTTAAATAAATTATTAATTTCTTATTTCTAAGGATGGCTGAAGATAGAAAATTGCGTGCTTGGGGAAGGCTTATAAATGTCCAGCAGATGGGATTGTAGGCTGATTGATTGATTGGTCTCCACTTTATTACAGAAAGTCTTTTAATTTAATGTGTACTTAAGCCTTTATTTGCTGCTAAGTTGATAAGTTTTAGCCGATCATTATGGAATTTTGACAATATTGTAACCATTGCTTAGGAAATAATAATTTTGCTAAAGTTTCATTATTATAACTTAAGTTAACTGCCGAAAACACTAATTGAGTTTCAATACTAGCTAGGAAACATTTTCCTTCCAAAACCTGTTCTAGGAAAACTATTCAATAATAATAATATGATTTATTAAACAAAAATCTGGAATAAAAAGTAACCAACAACCCGACTGCTAAGGATTAACCAAGTACTAAGCAGGCGGGACCACCCTAGGTACCTCGCAATGAGTTACATTGTTGAATTTACAATTAAATTTGGGTCCTCTTCTTATCTGGCAGTTAATGCTCAGCAGTCGGTTATATTTTATTCCAGTTTTTATGTTTTTATGTTTATGCTGATTTTATATAGCCTACGACACTCGCGCAAGCGCGACGGATCGGTTGACATCTTATTATTGGTTAAGCAGTTATGAGGGTACATAGAATCAGACATACTTACATACGAACCAAACACATTACCCTCCTCTTGGGCTTCGCCGCAGTCGGGTAAAGGGAACAGAATTATTCTCGCCCATACCAACATTCGCATCGCATTGCATTTTGCATGCAAAAACTTACGTAAGCAAGAGAAATCCGCAAAAACATAATCTTCATAGGTAGTGCGGTTGGGATTCTGCTGCTGCGGTTGGAAACATACTAAGTAATATCTAAGCAATCGGCGGCAATAAGGCCGCTACTTTCCAAAGTCTGAGCAACTGAGTAGAGTGCACTTTTAAAGGTTAACGTGCTACTGAATCGTTCTAAAAACCTATTTAGAGGCTAAAAATTCCACCCATGCCGCATATATCGAGCGAATGTGGGTGGAAGGGCTGGTAAGGGATGACCCAGACGGACATACTTCGACCAAATAGGGGATGTATTAGCAAAGGGCAAGATAAAAAGTACCCGAAACCGGCATGCGTGCATGCAACGACTAATGAATGGTGAGGAAGCGAAAGTGATCAGAATCGTAGCAAGTGGCAGGCCCTGGTCTCTGCCTACCCATCTGGGATACAGGCGTGAGTTTATGTTATGTTATTTTATGTAAGGAACAAATAAATAACTTCCACACAACACAATCACTTGACCTGGTCCCAAACCTTGAACTATGTTTACCAGAAGAGGGAATTGCAAACATGGAAATACACCCTGACTGAAGCCATTATTTTGAACCAATATACGGCATACCACAGCGGAAATTGAACCCACGACCTCCGGCATGGTAATCAGACATGATACCGCTACACCAACGAGGTAGGCACAACACAGGTCACAAGTTCACAACAAGCATATGTTCACACGTGACAGCTAACATAACATAACTGTAAAAAAGTGCACATTTACGTAAACAAATGCAACCCTATAAAACGTTGTCCACTCCGATTGCATTGCGCACGTGAATAGATTGCAAAAACTTGTGGTGGCTTATTTGCTGCTTTTTATAATAACTAGGTCCGGATAGTCCTCGAGGGCGCCACAGTAGCATGTGGTTATATTTATAGCCTTTAGTTCCTCTAACATTCGCTCTTCAGTAAAATCCGTACTACAATGAGGTTGAAATTTTCAGAGCAGGTTATTACAAACATAATAGCATTGCGGTCGGATAACAACGTTGCATTTGATATCGGTTGCTGCGTTGGTTAGCCGGGCTTTTGGAAATGAAATGTATTTCTATATTCAAAATAGAGTATTTGACACCAGCGCAAATTATATCCTCGTTAATTCAAGCATATAATTTACTTTATCATGTTCAGTGCACTACACTGCATAAAATAGATATCACATATCACTTAAAGTGAAAGTGAAAGTGAACTACATTTATTGCCAAAAACACACTTTGTACATAAATATAGACATAAGCTTACATAATTAAAACTTTTTTCTTTTATAAAAAAATTACAACTTAAAGGTGCTGTTTTCTGGTGTGTACAACAAGGAATATTCTTAGGCTATCTTGTTATATTATTATGTTTTTGGCAAATGGACTCATGCTCAGCAATATGCCGCTCGGAGATGCATGCAACACCGGTCGACGCTGATTTTCAGCATGAGCCATTAAGACAAAAAATAGATTAAATTGTTTATATTCATTAATGTTACGAACTCTGAAAAATATTGAGTGATTGTTATTAATTTACAGACAAAAGTTTTTAGGGAACGTTGAATTGTTTTACAAGTAATTAAAACGTATGACCTGCAATTTTAAAAACTCACGCATTTTTTCCGTAACTAAACACTGCTAGTTACTTATCCTGGTCCCACCAAACTAAGATACCCTGGTGGGCTGTGTTATGGTAACCAGGCAAGCAAGGACGTCACAAAGTCAGAAAAATACAGCCAGTCTAAGGCCATTTTGTACAAATGTACAAATGCCCCGCCCCCTCGGTGGGAATCGAACCCACGACCTCCGGCATGCATTACATATGTAACACGGCATACATTGGAACAGCAGATGTTTTTTTTGTGATCTCGCAGTTTTCCTCACAGAAAAGTTGTTCGTAGAACCCGCAATATTCAAATACAAATACAAATACAAATAGTTTATTTCATAAAACAATTTCTGGTTCACATCTCCACTTATTGTAAAACTTAGCCGAAAAGACCAACCAAAAGATGACATTTTTAAAATAAGTGGCGAGCTTCTGTTGCTGAACTAGGCAGAGCCTGTGTTTCAGCATACAATGCCGCACCCCTCTGGTAGGAATGGCGCAATCAAATTAGGTTAGGCCTTTATAGTTTATCAAGTATGATAATTCGAATGTAAGATATTGTTTGTTCCATTCCGTACACCTCTAAATACGTTTAAATCTGTATAAATAAAATACCCCTAAACAATATTTGAGGTGACAAACGTAATAGACGCTGGGTGGTTTGATAGCCGCGGTTATGTAATTGGTAATTGAAAATGCCATCTATTTACTACTTTTAAGTAAAATGAAAAAATGAGTCGAAAAATCTTGTATCAAAAAATTCGCGAACAATTTATTAATACCGTCTCTCCCTCCAATGACCCGCGAACTCGCGCTCAGCTCGGGCTGGCTACTAATGGTGCTCATTGGTTCGAGTTTGTGTCGAATTAGTTTTGAAAGTACCTTTTTACGTATTCGATAGCTATTGTTAAGCCACGCTCGTTTTGCTATGGCTCTCAAACCAGTGGTTTGAAACCACCCAAAATTCATAATGTATAATAGTTTTAATAAGCCAACACGTTCGCCTACGAAATACGCATTAGGTATCATCAGTCTTCGAGCAACAAACGCAATATCGACAGGCCACTCACTTGCAGTACCGTAAAGCCGAGCCGAGCTATCAATTACCGAACACGGACCGTGCTGCAGTCTACCTCCATCCATCTCATTTGATTGCGTTTGGTATATTATGCACTCTTGTCAGCAACAAAAGTACTTTTAGAACGAAACTGAACAATTTTATTAACTTAATACGGGATAAACTTACTTGGTTGGTAGTTGTAGTTCGGAAACTGAAAAAAATTACGAGAGTGCAATTCGTGTATAAAGAGTTTAGTTAAGGCGCTATTACCCAGAACTAGAAACAAAAACCTAACGGAGTTATTTATAAAAACACATTTCGTTAAAAAACTCCATAAACGACATTAAAGGAATCGTAATATATCTCTGGATAGCCCCTCAATTAAACTCTTCATACACGAATTCAATATTGTTTCTTTCGTTCAGTTTCAGACATGTTTCGTTCTAAAAGTAGGTATGTTATTGACACAGTGAGACAGTGTGAAAGTCTAGGGATGCAGTACCTAGTCTACGTTTTATTTGTATCTGTTTGTTTTCAAATGTTTAACTGTACTTGTATCTGTTTCTTCACCTTCTAATAAAATAAAGTAAAAATTTTTTCCCAAAACGGTCATTTTCTTGGCGGAAATCAATACCTCATAAGGAGCGACCCAGAACTATCTAGCACTGATAAAAAAACAAAAATGTATTATAACTCGTTTTTGAGAAAAGTAAAAAAGAATCTAAGGCTAGATGGCGCTAACGTCGCTTATCCACTGAAAACTCCCAAAACCAGTTTCAAATTAATATGAAATAAAACGTCATCTGCATTGTTAGCAATGTTACACTGGTAGCGCAGTGGTAGAACGCCGTCCTCACATTCGGGAGGTCGTGGGTTCAATCCCGGCACGTAACTATCAATTACTATGTTTTCTAAGTTACGTAGATTTTTATTGACGCCGTGTTGAAGCGAAGCTTCTAATCCCATACTCTCTCTATCTCTCTCTCTCTCTCTCTCTGAGAGAAGGCTTGTGCCCTGCAGTGGTAAATATAAAGGTTGCATAACTGCATTTTTGGAACCGTGTAGTCACTTCTAGGTACCTGTAGCACGGTGTAGTCGAGTCGATGCAATCCGTCGCAGTATACGACGAGTATGTTAGGCGGCTGAGGCGGCTGCGTTGGCCTCCCGTCCGTCCTCAGCACTCGTCCGTCCCTCGCGTCCGTCCGCCCCGAGTCTGGTAAAACCGTTATGGTGTCCAATTGGATCGCGTGATTCACAAGAACATCGTTCTTGGGATTGCTCAGGTGGTTGAGTTTTTGTCGAAGCTTCTCGGCGCCCGCGAAGTGGAGACACCCTACTGGGCGGACGGCGTAGTGCGCGGGGAGGTCCGATTGCTGTGAGGAAGATAAGATAATAATATTCTTTATTGTATTGTACCCAAGAGCACATGACATAAAAACATGTAAAGATACAGAGTATAGGAAAGGAAAGTGTATCGTAAACGACATTAAAGGTAATAATGGGGAACTTGCGTCTAACTTAGATTGGAGTGACATTGCTTTTATACCATCATCACCTCCCTCATGGTTTACCAAGTTTCCCGGTCTTGTGCCGCCCTCGTCCAGCGACTCCATAGAAGAAATATAAAAACTTATGAAAAATTACAAAATAAAACCGTTTTTTTTTTCTTACAGTATTTTAATCCAAAATTTTTTTCGGGGTTTTCGGGCTCACAAAAGTAGCAAAAAATTTAGTTATTCTAATAATTAAAAACTTATTAGACTTACTTTTTTCATTGAATTCGTAGATGCAAAGGTGATTTTTTTCCCATACTAAAGTTAACACCTACTAAAATGTACAGGACAGATGGAGTATGAAAATTACTAGTCGAAGAAAAAAATCATAATCAACATTATTTGTCTTTTAAGGCTCGGTTCTCCGAGCGCTTGGATTTGTATGGGACTTATTGCGCTGCACGAGCGAAAAGTTGGGGGACTTGTAAGCATTTTTTAAAATACACAAATACAAATCCTATTACATACCTATACCCGAAACCGGCGTGCGTGCATGCAACGACTAATGAATGTTAAGGAAGCGAAAGTGATCTGTCAGGATCGTGGCAAGTGGCAGTCACTAATCTCCGCCTACCCCTCTGGGATACAGGCGTCAGTTTATGTATGTATGTATAAATTTTATTAATAGAATTTTGACGACCTCCGTCCGTAACACATTCAGTGATAGTCATATTTTGGCATATTTTTTACAATCCAAAACTCAAAAAAACGATATCTAGTGATAACTTCGACCCACGTTCGCGATTTTTTTTTGATGCTGTTAAGTCAAAAAAATGCTGCTGCTGTAATTATAACCAACAGCCTTAGATGGGACATTGAAAAGTAATTATTTTTTCAGATTTTAAGAGTAAAATGTATTTTAAAACATCTTATTTAGGAGTAATGTCGGAGAACCCAGCCTTAACATGGTATGTCTAATGAGATCAAAACATAGTTATATACTATTATTAGTATTATTATAAAAAATCTTTATTGTACCAGAAAAAAATGTAAAATTGGCGGGCTTAATACTAAATAGTATTCTGTTAATAAACGGGTCTAACCGCGATTATTTATTGGGTAAAATTGTGTTACCTTAATATATTCCTATGTATGAGCAAATTGAGGTCAAAACATGTTTGTGCAAGTTTAATTATTGTATATTAAAATTAATAAAATGTCAAAACCAGAAGTTTGGAATAAAAATTAAACACAGTACGGACCGCGCGCGGTGGTGAACTTCAGATTCTCTTTGTAAAGCGTTGGCCTTTTGCGAAAACCTCCTACTCAAATATTCAATATTCAAAGCAAAATTCCAATAATCGGATGCTTTCGGAAGGATCAAGGTTTTCCTTTTAGGTTTATATAGCAAAGAGCGCCTGATAATTGCTAAAAGTTATTCAGAGCGACGCACGTCTAAAATACTGCGCCTAGAAAGATCTGCAAAAGATAAATTTGAAGTTTTATCGTTTTCTGGAAAGAAGTTCATCTACTTCTCTTGGTTTGGACGTATGGAGAGAATGAAGGAAGAATGATTGACGAAAGAAATATACCGAACTAATTTGGGTGGAAGGTCCGGTAAGGGGCGTTCCAGGCGGTCATACTTGGACCAAATAGGGGATGTATTAGCAAAGATTAAAAGTACCCGAAACCGGGGTACGTACATCCAACGATTACCTAATGAATGCTGATGAAGCTAAAGAGGTCTATCAGGATCATGGCTAAACCTGGTCTCTGCCTACCCCTCCGGGATACAGGCGTGAGTTTGTGTGATGTGTAATGTCTCGCTCCCTTTATTTGACATCCCTCTATATCCGTTTTCTAGAGCGAGACGATTTGGTTAATAACTTTTGTTCCATAAAATGAATGCCTGGTGGGGGACTCATTAACTCATTATACTTAATTGCATACGAAACATATAATGGGATATACTAAATTACAATAAGAAATAAGATGCTCATAGGCGAGCTGGCTGGGACTTATATTTCCTTTCAGCCGCCTAGGTAACTGGTGCTTCGTAACCAGTTGCGATCGAATATTTTTTCATCATTGTACGAAACCAGTTGCGATCGAATACTTTTTCGTCATCGTACGTCACCGGTCCGCGAATAAACTAAAGAAATAAAGTTCAATAATTCTATTTCTACAAAGTTTCGTTCGTAACTGGTTTCGTGCAAGGACAAAAAAGTATTCGACCGCAACTGGTTTCGTACAAGGACAAAAAAATATTCTATCGCAACTGGTTAGAAAGCACCAGTTACCTAGGCGGCCGAAAGGTGATATTCAAATTAATATTTGACAGGAGGATTTGTCCACTTTTGAATTTTCGTCCACTTTTCCCCGCTGATAAGGATTGCGAATGTGGAAAAGTAAAAGCCGGATAACCCACTAAAGTGAAAATACTCTCGTGCAACCTTTACCACGATCTACTTTAAATATTACAAACTCCCACTAATGCTATAAATATTGACGGTTGCATATTTAGTCGTTCGTGACGCAATTGCGCTCTGCAACATGCGTTTCGACGGCTCCAATGTAAATAATCGTATCTGCAAAAACGACATTTTTCATTCTATTGCACTTATGGCTAAAGAAATAATCAGTGTATGAATGGCAAAAATTGTTTTGTTAATATTTACTTTATTTTTTATGTACTCGTACAGTCGACAGCACTTCGACCTTAACACGCGCGCACTCTATTGTAAAGGCTTATGTGCTGTCCTGTACTTTTAACTGAATCCCAAACAAATATCGTTGCGGGCCCCTAGTAATAATTAAATGATGGACAGAGTCCCGATGTCCTACTATATAAGTTTAAAAAACGAATAACTTACGTTAACATAATTGACGTCGAGTGGAAGCCTCCGACGGTAGTACCTACATTAGTAAATTTAGCAAACACAGACCTAGCTACAGGCCTAGTTGAAACATGATGGTACATTTTAAACGAATCCTTTGTCTTCGCGAGAAAATCCCCATGCCCTATTATGAAAGTTCATAAAGAAGAAAAGTAGGCAAAGACCAGTGTTAGCACTTGCCACGCTCCTGGCAAACCTCTTTCGCTCCATCAACAACAATAAATCCTTTTTTACAGATCGTCTTTGCAAAAACTGTACAATCTCTCAATCGTGTTAACAGCAATTTTGATGATCTACGATAAAGAACCTAGGATCACGAAAATGGGACTAGATAGCATTTTTGCCGAAAACGGCCGTTTTTGACGTTAATGCTATCTTGTCCTAGGTTTTTTGCCTTAGGTTCACGGCCACGGGTCGCATTCACGAACATGATTGAGATCGTACAGTAGTTTTTGCAAAGACGATCTGTAAAAAAAGATATGATTTTTTCCCTCGGTGGCGCTAGTGTTACTCTGTGGAGCCCCTTAAGGGGCTCCGTCCGGATCTCTAGCGCCACCAATAAAAAACATATCTTTTTCACAGATTATCTTTGCAAAAAGTGTAATATCAATCTCTTAATCATATTAATAGCGTTTTTAGGACCCACCACCGAGAACCCAGAATCGTGCTCCTGGGATTAGTCCCAGGCGTCAAAAACGGCCGTTTTTGACGTTAATGCTATCTAGTCCTAGGTTTTCTGCCTTAGGTTCACGGCCATGGGTCCTTTAAATCACTATTAACATGATTGAGAGATATATCCGACATTTGTTGCAAAAACGATCGGTAAAGGATATGTTTTTTTTTATTGGTGTTCTATTTCATGGTAATCCATGGGGGATTGCCTTAACACGCGTGCACTCTATTGTAAAGGTGTGTGTGCTGTCAACTTACGTTAACATATTTCACGTCGAGTGGAGGCCTCCAATGGTAGTACATGAGTAGTACAACGTCGATGGCGATACCGCAGACTAGACCCAACTCAATGCCGAGCGCTAGGCAGAAAATAAACGCCCCTAACAGCGGGATCAGGTCGAGTCCTGTAATGGAAACGACCAGTTTAGGTTTGGCGAAATACAGGCGCAGCTTAGGTTTGTATGAAGTTTATTTTCGACTGCCTTGTTGGTGACTACGAAAAGAGAGGCCCTGGGTTCGATTCCCGCTGGACTTTATGGGGCACTGTGTACGGTTCTACAATAAGATTCCTCAAGATAGAGTTACCACCGACGCGGTTTAAAAAATGTATTAAGCATACTCTGTGCAAAAAAGCCTATTATAACATTAAGGATTATTCGGAAGACAAGGATGTCTGGTATTTAAAAAATGTCAACAGGAACCCATCTAGGGTGAGTGAAGGTGCCACTGGACGCTGTATAAATCATCTCATTACGTAGATGCAAAGGCCTTACTTTTTGTCAAATTCTTATTCCTAAAACTGGCCGCTGTTGTTGGATCATTTTAATTGAGATAATCAGACCATGGTACTAAAGCCAGATTTTTTTAACCACCAGCCAAAAATATTAAGACCGTTGGTGAAAATAACAAGACGCATCTGTAACATAAAGATGTCTACGTTCGTAGTCATCACAAACGTCCGTGCGCTCTAGGCGGCTATACAGGGTGTAATAAAAACCCTACATCACAGAAATAGATAGATAGATAAACCATTTATTTACATTTTCACACACACATAACTCGTACCTACACAAACCGAAAAATAAAAAGATGAAAGTAACAAAACAGACAGAGAACAAGAGGTTTGAGGAAACTCTAGCAGTGGTATTATGCCGGTCCAGAGAGAAGACGGCGTGCTCAACTCGGAGAGGAATAAGGAGCCAAACTGAGATAAGATATTAAACTGAGTGTAAAGTGTGTATAACGCATAACTAGAAAAAAATGTGAGGGAATGAAGTGTAACAAGACTGAAGTTCACGTACACGAAGCCGCAAGTTGTAATTAACAAAAATAAAATAATAACGAGTAATTATGTAATTGTCATAAAACATGTTAAGCTATGTCGGATAGTGAGAATTCAAATTATTATTGTAAGGCCGACTAGCACCACTTCTTAAACGTCACTTAAGTCGCCATTTAAATCGACTTGTACGAAGAATTTTAGTTAAATGCCGCATTTAAAAAGGTGGTGCAATTCGGCCTTAACGGCCTAATAAAAAAATTCAAAATAATACTACATAGAAATGTCCACAGAATCAAAAGTCCACCAAAATTAAAGTAAGAAGGATAAAATAAAATTGAGTTACACAGAGAGCAATTTCTGTCGGTCCAGCAGAAACTTTCTTAGATGTAATCTAAAGGTATCTTTTGATATACAATAGCGGGTTCTATTCATCATTACGAACGTCTTTTAACTATACATTGAACGGGTCTAACCGCGATTGTTTATTAGGTAAAGTTACCTACGTATAGAGTCATTAAAATATGAACTACTTTTACTTCGGGGAAACTTTGAAATTGCAAAAAATATATTAGCTGTTCCATACTTTAGTTAGCGCTTGCGACATTAAAATATATGGGACAGCTGATTTTTTTATTATGATTGCAAAGTTTTCTCCATTAGAAAACTTGTTCGCATAGATCAGTGGATCAGTCTCGCATGTAAACATACTGTGGGGATTATGTTACACCCTGTATATACGAACGCACATCACACCTTCCTTTCTTTCTGTTCATCATTGTGCACATTTCATTCCTTAACGACTCAGTATGGGCGACTCAGAAAAAAATCTTTTGTAGTGTAAATTTACTTACTTTTTTTCAAAAATGGAGCCTTAAAAAATTTCAGTCAGTGTAATGGATACCTATAAGATAGTCGAATTGCTCTTGGAGTTCCTTTTGCTACTTTTTTCTCCACTTCAGACAGACCCTGTGCCGTAGCAAAGGTGCATTGTACTTTGACATTCTACAAACATAAAATGAACTCTTTACGTCGAAATAAATATGTATTGTTAGGACAATTATTGTACACATTAGTCTGCCTGGTATGAAACTGGTGGCGCCATCTTTTGAGAGTTATTGTGAACTTGATGATTATTTTAGTTATGTGACATCTGTCTGTTTGACGTCTGCCATGTGTCACATAAATCTGTGACAGCCGTCAAACTAACATCTGTCATCGCTTGTCAGATTGATTTCCGTTTATTCTGTGGTTTCTATTAATTTTGTAAAACGGCAACACAGAGGTAGATTTAGTCGTTGGTTTAAAAAAACAAATAGGTTGACGTTTGAATGTAAAACGGTAGAAAAACGAAAAGTGAGGAGATTCAGAAAAATAAACACGATTGCAAGTCGAAGCTGTTGAAGTTTTTCTTCGTTTTAACAAATCAGTGCGTGGGATAGAAAAGCATTTTTTTTCCTTTTGCTTTTTGAAAGATACTGCACGTGCCAATATGAATCGACCTCGGAAATCCAGACGGCGTGATAAAACACCCGACGACGATACTAGACATAAACGACCACGGCGACGTGGTAGAACACCTGAGGAACGTCATACTTCAAGAAAAAGTTCACAGCGGTCGCGCACAAGAAGCAGTTCTCGACTAGATCGTCTCGAAAACTTAGTACAACAACTTATTGAACAAAGAACATTGCCTTTGGCGGAAAAATCACCCAATGACAACATGACAAATTCTTCACAAAGCGCTCCGCCTCCATCGTGTTCCACAGAAGGCGAAACCGTTGCAGCTCGCAATACAGATCGACAAAGTACTGTTCCATCACTTCCTGCGAGTACTACACCTCCGGTAGTACTCCCAAACGATGCTAGCAAAGATGGCAGCGTGAGAATTGAATCCAACCTGCCCTCAACTAGCCTTAGTCTTGGAAACCAAGTTAGGTTTCTTGGAAAGCCTGATAATGTCCCGAAATTTGACGGAAACATGTCTAACACTGATTTATCTGTTCACGCATGGTTGCACCGACTGGAGTCGCTGGCTAAGATTTATGGTTGGGACGAGAAGACGCTGGTGTATCACATGACTTCTAACTTGACGGGCAACGCGCTGCTGTGGTTTGGTCATCAACAGGACATCGACCTAAGCTGGGACGAGTGGAAGAAAAGGTTAGTGGACTCCTTTCCGGCAAGTCGCGGCCTCGCGTCTAAACTGCATGAGTTTGTTACCGTGAATAAACGCCGCGATGAGCGTGTAATAGATTTCTACTACAAAAAGTTATCGATAGGCAAATCATGTGAACTGTCTGACCATATCATAATATATGTGATGTAATTATATACACCTTAGGTGATCCTTTGTTAAAAGCGGGAGCTCGTGGTGCGGGATGTAGGGATACACGAGCTTTACTAAATTATTTAACCGATGCGGCGATAGAAACCAGTACGAAAGATTCGGACGATAGTCGAAGCAAATGTTTTAAGTGTGGGCGAAGGGGTCATATATCCTCTCAATGCAAATCTGACCTACGGTGTACAAGTTGTAGTAAATTAGGTCATAGCGCAGAGGTATGTAGAACTACAAAAAAATGCACCTTTTGTAATAAAATGGGACATGAACGGGACGATTGCTACAGTTATAAAAATCAAAAGTCGGGTACCTCAAACTCAAATAAAACTGTAGACCGCGTAGACAAATCGTCCAAATTATTTAACATTCACCCCATTGATGAAGGCGATCGTAAGTATCACAAAACTGTACTGGCAAACGATAAACAATTAACTGCGTATATCGACCTCGGAAGTGCGTGCAACACAATGACCTCAAATGCGGCAGCTAAAATTAATTTGACGTATAACACGAAAAGTAAGACAGGTATCAAGGGATACGGTGGTCAAATTATTACTCCGGAAGGTGAAGCGCGCATCAATTTAGACATTGATGGTGTTCGTATTGAAACCTCTGTATTGATAGTGCGAGATGACTTACAGGAAACTGACATGATTGTAGGTAGAGCGTTTAGTGAGGCTCCAGGTGTCTGCCTAAATAAGACATCAGAAAAGCTGACGTTTTCAATTAGCGATGACCCAATACACCGAGAGCTTCCATTTCCCACGGCTCAAGAAGTTGAGCTATCCAAAATTGAACTAAAGGTTCCTCTTGATACGGTTCTTGTACAAGGCCTGAATAGGATCATTATTTATCATGAAGAAGATGACGAGGCTAAGTCTATACGAGTAGCACGATCTGAACATCGGGCACCAGGAAAAGAGGTTGAAATCCCTGATCAAACAATTAGTATGTTTGGCAATGTTGGTTACATTGATGTTTACAGTCCCCAGTATGACCCTTTGATATTGTACTCCACTCGATGCATTGCTCGTGGAGTTAGTCATCATCCAGATAGTGGCAAGATTGAAACAGATTTAGTAGGTGAAGATTTTGCCCGCTTGAAGTGCCTCTTGGAAAGGTTTAGTCACTGTTTTGATGATGAGGCTGGTATCGGCGAAAGTGATGTAGAGATGAATATAGAGTTAACCACGGAAGTTCCATTTTATTATCGCCCTTATCGCATGTCACTAAAAGAGCAGGAGGTTGTGCGAAAAATTGTGAAAGATTTAATAGAAAAGGATATAATTGAACCCAGTAACTCACCGTATGCGAGCCCCATCATTCTAGTCCCCAAAAAGTCAGGTGAACCGCGTATGTGTGTGGATTATCGACAGTTAAACAAAGTGACTAAAAAGGATCGATATCCACTTCCCCTTATTCAAGACCAACTTGATAGGTTAAGCACAGAACAGTGGTTCTCTAAACTCGACCTAGCTGCGGGATATCACCAGATCAAAATGCATCCGAACAGTAGGAAGTACACTGCGTTTGTGACTCCTTTCGGTCAGTTTCAATACAAAAGAATGCCTTTTGGTCTGGCGAACGCCCCGGCTGTATTTCAGCGAGCCATGAATTTACTATTAGGCCAGATAAGATTTGAGTTTGCAACGGCTTATATCGACGACATCTTAACATTTTCAAAGTCAACAGATGAAGCATTTCACCACCTCGAGCAAATTCTAGGGCTTATTAGCAATGCTCGTATGACGCTTCGTCGTGACAAATGTTCGTTCCTTAAAACCAGCATTGAATACTTGGGACATATTATATCTCAGGGAGAAATAAAACCATCCCCGGATAAAGTTCAAGCTCTTACCGAATTCCAAGCTCCAACTAACATTCATGAGTTGCGTCGCTTTATAGGTTTGGCCAGCTATTTCCGAAAATTTGTCAGGTCATTTGCAGCCAGAGTTCGGCCGTTGTCCATTCTATTAAAGAAAGATCAACCTTGGATATGGGCACAGGAACAAGAGGAGTCGTTTCTTGACATAAAAAACGCGCTTGTAACAGAACCAGTACTCGCGATCTACAACCCTAACTTGGAAACACAACTCCATACAGACGCCTCAAGTCACGGTGTGGGTGGTATTTTATTTCAAACGCAGTCTGATGGACAATTAAAACCTATAGCTTACTTTAGCAAACAAAACAGTGAGACAGAACAAAAATACCACTCCTACGAACTTGAGGCTATGGCGGTCGTACTGAGCGTTCGTAAATTCCGAGTTTATTTGTTGGGACGACACTTTGTTGTATTTACTGACTGCCAGGCATTGAGTACTACCTGGACTAAACGTGACATGCTGCCAAGGATTGCACGCTGGTGGCTTGAACTACAAGATTATGATTTCACAGTATTGTATAGAGTGGGTGAACGCATGGCACATGCTGACGCCTTGAGCCGGAATGCACTACCTTTACAGCATATAACTGAAACTTACTGGATTTTAGCAGTGCAAAGTGATTACCCTAATTTGCAAAATATAATAACAAACATAAATAATCCTGTAATCCTGAATATAAACATCAATATTCCATAAAAGATAATATCTTACACAGGAAAGTGGGAGAAGAATACAAAATAGTTATACCTAAATCAGTCCGCTGGAGAGTGACAAAAACATTTCATGATGACAATGGTCATATGAATGACAAAAAGGTCATTAAACTTATCCAACAAGAGTATTGGTTCGAGAAATTAAGACGTTTTGTAACAAAATATGTAAGAGGTTGTATATCGTGCCAGTTTGCGAAAACACCAACGGGAAAAAGACAAGGTTATCTTCATCCTATCGAAAAAGGTAATACTCCTTTTCAGACGTGGCATGTGGATCACCTTGGGCCGTTTTGTCTGTCTAACAATGGAAATGCGTATCTTTTGGTGATTGTAGACAGTTTCACTAAATTTACTTGGCTACAGCCCGTACCAAACACGTGTACGGCACACGTAGTTTCAACGTTGTGTCTCTTGTCGCGTATTTTTGGATTGCCCGCACGAATAATTAGCGACAGAGGCAAAGCCTTCACTAGCCGCGCGTTTGGAGTTTTCTGCAAAGATAAACAAATAAAACATGTTCTAAATGCCGTGGCCTGCCCACGTGCAAACGGGCAGGTCGAGCGGTTCAATAGAACTATTCTACAATCACTTATTGCCTACACTGGGGAGGACGACAGTGAATGGGAGAAATTCGTGCCACAGGTTGAACGCGGCATAAACACAACTACAAATAGCACGACACAGAAAAGCCCCTGTGAATTACTATATGGATTTAAACCGCGATTTGAAATAGACCCACCAAATTCAGTACGACCTATATCCGACCTTCCCGAATTGCGAGCTCAAGCCGAAAAGAATATAATTGACGCTGCTAAAAAGACTAAACTAAGATACGATAAAAATAGAATACAAAGTGTAAAATATAATGTAGGCGATTTAGTCCAGGTTCAGAGAAGAGTAATGAAAAAGGGATTGACTAGTGGAAAATTAGTTGACAAATATGCAGGTCCTTATAAAATTGTGAAAACATACGATAACGATCGTTATAGAGTTACTTCATTAAATAAAAGAGGTAGAAAATACGACAATATTGTAGCTGCAGACAAAATGAAAAGATTTGTGGTTCAGGATGATCAGATTGAGAGCGAGAATGACGATGATACAGAGAATGAAAAGGAGTGATATCAAAATTTTAAAATAATTAAATGGAATTTACAATTACTTATAGTACTTTACGCCTGTTGCATTGGTTTGCCCGGCAATGCGCGCATAAAAAAGAAATAAAAAAAAAATATATACTCGGGTGTGTCCCATTATACGTCCACTGCGTGGTATGTCCGGTCGTGCGCGTATAAAAATAAATTGGGTGTGTCCCATTATACGTCCACTGCGTGGTGTGTCCGGCAGTGCGCGTATAAAAATAAATCGGGTGTGTCCCATTATCCGTCCACTGCGTGGTATGTCCGGCCGTGTGCGTATAAAAATAAATCGGGTGTGTCCCATTATCCGTCCACTGCGTGGTATGTCCGGCAGTGCGCGTATAAAAATAAAATAAATCGGGTGTGTCCCATTACACGTCCATTTCACTGGTGTGTCCGGCTATGCACGCTTACGAATCATTTAATCATTTAGTACTAATTAATCGGGTACAAAAAAAAAAAAAAAACAAGAAACAAGTAAATAATATGAACAAAGATAACACGATTATTTATTAAAAAAAAGAACAATAAGTGTTTCAAATACATAGTAGTAATTATGCTATCTCGAGAATTTGTTAGTTTTGTTTACGATTGTAAATTCGATTATAATGATGTTTATATAAGGTGAAGGTTATACCTATTGTTATTTAATTTTTTTTTATATTACGAGGGCGTAATGTATTGACAGCTGTCAGGAAAGGCCGAGTGTTAGGACAATTATTGTACACATTAGTCTGCCTGGTATGAAACTGGTGGCGCCATCTTTTGAGAGTTATTGTGAACTTGATGATTATTTTAGTTATGTGACATCTGTCTGTTTGACGTCTGCCATGTGTCACATAAATCTGTGACAGCCGTCAAACTAACATCTGTCATCGCTTGTCAGATTGATTTCCGTTTATTCTGTGGTTTCTATTAATTTTGTAAAACGGCAACACAGAGGTAGATTTAGTCGTTGGTTTAAAAAAACAAATAGGTTGACATTTGAATGTAAAACGGTAGAAAAACGAAAAGTGAGGAGATTCAGAAAAATAAACACGATTGCAAGTCGAAGCTGTTGAAGTTTTTCTTCGTTCTAACAGTATACTTCTGAGTAATTCATTATCATCCAAAATATTTTCACTCAGATTGTGTTATGTTACAGTGAACAAAATATTGGAAATTGAGTTTGAAAGTCAGGTTGGGCTTTTTCTCCGTATTCTCATGAATAAATTACGTAAAGCACAATGAAGGAGAACGAAAATTAATTAATATGCTTAAAAGCATTATACATTTCAAGTTAGACGAGTTAAAACGCGTTCGTGCAAAGTTAAAATTACGAGCAAATATAAAATAAAGTCTTGCTCAAGTATGGACGAAGATCCAGCGTAGAAAACGTCTGAATGTTGTTTTATTAGAACCTTTTACAAGCTACTTCGTGAATTTATGAAGACATTGAACTCACATGAAGCAGACCTGTAGGTACTTATATTTATTTTAATCCTTTATTGCATCATTCTGCAAATGAACTAGGGTGTGCTTCACGCCAGTAGCATATGTTCAGCTCTCTTGTTAGCGGCACTGCGATCAAATCCATAGTCTTCACATCGCCAATCCCACAGAGTCTAAAGACGAAAGTCTTCACAATCAGTGCGTCCTACCCGTCATGACATATGGTGCCGAAACGTGGACATTCACGGTGGGGCTGCTCTACAAATTTAAAGGCTCAGCGTGATATGGAAAGGGCTATGCTCGGGGTTTCTCTGACAGATCGGATTCGAAACGAGTTGATCTGACAGAGAACCAAAGTCACCGACATAGCCCACCGAATGAGCGTACTGAAGTGGCAGTGGGCCGGCCATATCACCCGAAGAACTGATAACCGATGGGGTAAGACGAGTTCTTGAGTGGAGACTGCCGATCGGTAAACGTAGTGTAGGACGTCCTCAGATTCGGTGAAGCGATGCGGCAGGGCGCTGATAAGAGCTGGATGGGAGTAGCTGAGGACCGTGCTCAGTAGCGTGCAATAGGAGAGGCCTATATCCAGCAGTGGACAAGGGTAGGCCGATGATGATGATGACGATGATGATGATTATTATGATGATGACCAAATCCAAGCCGTAGGAAATCAGAAATCAAAAATTTATTTCAACGTAAAGAATTTTAATTCTGTTTGTTAAATGTCGAGGTACAATGTCAGATGCTGCCATAGGGTCGAGTTGTAGTGAAATAAAAGGCAGGGAAAAAAACTCCACACTAACCATCTTTCCTCAAATAAATAAAAAATAACTTATATCCCTCATTAGAAGAGATACTGGTTTAGAGAAACTGGCTCAGCCAGCCAAATTAGCCGTAGCTTTCAGATGACTGCTGTGATAAGCAGTGTTGCATAAAAGCACTAAGACAAAAAACGTTCTTATAAGTATTCCACTGCAAGAAATGTACCTACAATATCACTCCCGGTTTTTCGTACACCAGTAGTCTGCTGGTTTTTTCTTGTTTTTTTTTGCCCAAAGGGCCTAGTGACATCTGTTGATTGGCGGTATGTTAGTGTGGGAGAAACAGGAAGATTAACACTATCATTATGTCATGCAGTCACTTCAGGACCCCACATGAACATTGATTAAGTTTTAATTTAGTTACCATAAATTTTGTCACAAAAAAAAAACGTTGGCCTTTGCATTCTACGTAATGAGATGATTTATACAGCTACCAGTGGTACCTTCACTCTCACTAGATGGGTGAAGGGAACACTCGGACGCTGCAGTGCCTGGGACATTGTCTCAGATGGAGTAGGCTTGCCCAGCACCTATACTATCCTGACAGCTTAGTCATCATGTATTTTTTTGTACTTATCTCAATAAACAAACAATCGTCTTACATCAAATCGTACTTACTGCTAGACTTCCACAGTTTCTTCACCATTTGGACGTCGACCATTTGTAGCACCGCGCAAACTATAACAGCGGCCAAAGCCGACCGAGGTATGAAGTAGAAGTACGGAGTTAGAACCGCTAACGTTAGAAGCACTATTGAACCTGCAGGTAGGAAAGAAATCGGTTACAAACCTGTTTTATGCCTATTTTTAATTTGGATGGCAAGTGGTAAACGGCCCCTGCCTAACCCTCCGGGATACAAGCGTAAGTTTATGTAATGTTTAAGTCAGACAAGAGGTAGAATAAGGAGCCCACTGCAGGGCACAGGCCTTCTTTCAGAGACATAAGGTTGAAGAAATCCATACATAAAGATAAGATAAAAGATAAAAAAGTATTTATTGCCTCATCAGAAAAAAAAAACTTAAAACAAAGTAAGGCTTAACTAGTGATGACATAAAATAGGGCAAAAGGTAAACACAACAAAAAAAATAGCGCTAGGGATTCGACACACCGATGGAAAATACTTGCGTGTCCCCGCGAGAAATTCTGCAAATAGTTCACACGTTTCGCCACAAAATTCTCGCGGCAAATTCTGCACTCGCGCCGGCCCGAGAGATGCCTCAGCACGTTTGTTTCACAAAAAACTGCAGAAACTTCGCAACAACCTTCGGGAAAGAATCCAGTTACTTAATTAATAAACACTTTGATGCACTGCGCACAAAGTGAGTACAATACCCGTAATAATTCCAGCGGCGGGAGTCTTCACACCCGACGAGGCGCTGACAGCGCTCCTCGAGAAGGAACCGTTTACTGGGAACGAGGAAAAGAAAGCGCTAACAATGTTGCAAGCTCCCAGCGCCATGATCTCTTGTGAGGCAGCCAGACGATTCCCCATCGCTGTAAGAGGACGCATTGGGTATGATTAACGTAACCATTTTTGGAACTAAAACTTTCGTAAGCACTACACATTCTTCACTTAATTCCGGAATCACTAAATAAGAGCTAAACCTATTCGGACTCTCCCGACAAAAATTCAAGTAAGTGATTCCGGAATTAACTTAGAGTAACCATTTTTAGGGTTCCGTTAGGAGCCCTATAGTTTCGCTATGTCCGTCCGTCTGTCTGTCCGTCTATCTGTCCGTCTGTCCGTCTGTCCGCCTGTCTGTCCGCGGCCTAGCTCAGAGACGATTATTATCAGAAAGCTGAAATATGGACAACACGGTACAATAAAATCTTTAAAAAAATACACCTAAATTAGGGATGCAATTTTTTTTTCTCGCCTACACCATAGTGTGGAGTATCGTTTTAAAAAAAAATGGGTTTAGGCAGACCATTTTTCGATTTACGGTTCCGTTTGCGAAATATTAAGCTTTAAAGCGCTAATTTTTGTCCGAGTAGGGTGTCCCCGCCTTCTCCTGACTAAACGGTTGCTTGTAGAAACGTGAAAATATTCAGGGTAGTAGCAAATATACCTGCTTGAAAAGAGAACTCTACACGTTTACTTAAAACTACGACGAAATCGATACTTCGTCTCCATGAAAATCGCTGATTTTTCTTCGAAATTACCGCCACGTCGTCGGGGTAAAAAAGGTCAAAAATCTATTAGTATCATCACATTAACATTTTATAGAATACTAACTGACTCGGCAAACGTTGTTTTGCCATATTAATTAGCCTACGACCTATTCTCAGACCTACCAAATGTATAGAAAAAAATCATAAAAATCTGTGAAGCCATTCCGGAGGAGTTTGATAACAAAAACGAGATTTTTATGTATCAGATTAGATATACGGATGAAAAGTTACTTTGCTCGGTCTTTTTAATTTTAGTCTGTAATTTTTACAGTATTTGATCACACAAGGAAGTATTTTTCGTTATGACTTAACTGTTGTTTACACGGCAAGCGCTCGTCATAGACTAAATGAATTGCCACCAATTGGCCGCAAGACTTGCGACATAAATGTTGACAGTCTGTAATGTTCTCTTTATTCGTAGAGCTATAGGCTCTAAGCTGGAAACAGGACATTTCTGCGTCCCGAGGCTTTCCTCAGGAACACTGAGACGCAGTATGAAATAAAGGGATAGTCCCGATCAAAACCGGATGTCACGTCACATTAGGTATGATTGAGAGATGTTTGGAGGCCATTTCTGTTTGCACGTGTCATGGTCCCTATTCATTTCGTACAAAGTTTGGCATGTACATTTTAGCTTTGACGATGCCTTTTCCTTGAATTATCAAAAGTGGTAAAATAATAGTACCAATTTAACTGTGAACGAAACCTATTCAATTTTGAAGCCGCAACACCGATTTGGGGAAATAACAATTTGTATGACAATAGCATTTCGATATCAACATGACTCTATTTGTTGCGCATAGTGAAAATAAATAAACTAGCTTTACGATAGCTACGACACATGGGCTCCCCATATAAAACAGTTACAAATACTGATAATTTGTATTTTATAGCAAGTGTCTATAAACCCTGACGTCGACTACAGCAGAAATGCGTCGATTCGGAGCGAGTCACATTTATTCCTAGTGCGTCCATCTCTGAAGAATCGAATCGAATTGTTCATTCATCGCAACTCGTCATCAAATTAGGTCGTTTTTGCATCATGGAAAGCTCGGATGAAGAGATGTTTTAATTTCAAATACTTTTTGATGAAGAAGAGGAGAATATAACAAAGAGGAATCGGCGTGCTTTAAAATGGGTACAAGACATTCATATTTTTATTTAAACAAAGATTTTTAAAACGATACAAAAATACGTTGGCGCGTATCCACTTCTCTGCGTCAACTGAGGCGCGCTGAGTTGAATCGAATCACATTGTCGAAGAAATTCGCCTGTCGAGCACTTCGCGCGGTCGATTCAATTCGCTGACTGTGTCCATCAGCGACGCGACGCGGCTCTTCGCTGATGGACACAATTTCATAGTAAATTTAAAGGAAGCGACTTTATGCGATTCGATTCGACTCGGCTCAGCGAGCCCAGTGGACGCGAGCCTTTAACATACATTTTCTACTCCGATATGTTACCAAACATATCAAACACTTCATCTCTAATGGCTTGTAAACATGCTAGATATTATTGTACGTAAAAATGGTACGTATAAAATATTTTTTCTTTTCAAAACTGTATGTATGTATAAAGCGGTGGTAGCGGAGCGGTAGAACGCCGGCTTCTCATTCAGGAGGTCGTGGGTTCGAATCCCGGCATGTACCAATGACTATGTTTTCTAAGTTACGTACATTTCTGAAGTTATAGTAGCTTACCACCTGCTAACGGCGAAGGAAACGTCGTGAGGAAACCTGAGTGTCTGAGGTGTTCACATACCTCAGCGATTGAAATTGCCAGTCCGCGGTGGGCACGCGTGGTAATTAAGCCCATACTCTCTCCCTCTCTGAGAGAATGTCTGTGCCCTGCAGTGGAACGTATATAGGCTACATAAAAAACATTATTTGGCTTCCGTGGATGTCGTAGAAGGCGACTAAGGAAATCTATTACCAGGAGACGAGTAGAAGCGTCTTCCTGAGATTCCAACCGCATACTGCGATCGCCGAGCCGCCTGCCAAGCGTGGCGATTATGGCAAAACCCCTCATGGTTATGAAAACCACAAAGGAGGCCTATGTCCTGCAGTGGGCGTCAAATGGCTGATGATGAAAGGAGTATCCACATTACAACGGGCCGGGGCGACGTGCGTGCGCAGTGATAACCTTTCTTCCATTGTTCAGACTTGTATGTTAAAGTGATTACAAATATAAAACGTCTGAACCAAAACAATTTGAAATTACGTATTGTGGGTTAGAACGTTTCTGCATAACACGGTCCAAATGTGCCGGACGCACACCAAGGTGATCTAATGAGGGTTCAGTCACTTCTTTTTACTTGTAAAGTTTAATACTGGCCTGTTTGGCCTTTGCACTACGTAATGAGATGATTTATACAGCGTCCAGTGGCACCTTCACTCACATCTCACACCAGATGGGTGAAGGGACCACTCAGACGCTGCAGTGCCTGGGACATTGTTTCTAAGACTACGATAGTAGCGCAAAAAGGTCAGCTAGGTGCATCCTATGACACATCACGGCTGTTCACGCATTTTTTGCGGTGGTATTGTAATCTCTAACTTATAAGTGTTAAAGGATTATTTTAGATTGAAATTATGCCGCCCGCACATCGCCAGCTCGTTGTCCTAATGTCCTAATGTCGCCTGTAGTAACCATAAGCAATTAAACAGTCCCCAATGTGAGTACCTACGTTCACTGCACTCGCAGAGAAATTATAGGGATATGGATTAAAGGCTTAACAAAACGATCAATGAAAATGTCATACTTTCTTCATAATCCATTTGTGCAAAAAGTGTCACACGTCACGTGAATCTTAATAATTATACCTAATAGTTATTAGATTCAATAGCCGACAGCCTAAGCACTTGGGCCAAGAACTTAGGATATTAGGATAAGACGGCATAATTTCTGCCCAAAACGGCAGTTTTTAGTGAAAAATGTATCTGGATCTAACTCTTGTAACAAGGCAAGAGCAGCCTTAAAGGGCCTTGTTAGCCTTTTAACGCTGCTCTTGCCGCCAGCATTCCTCTCCCGCGCACATTCTAAAATTTTTAATTTTTCATAAAAATATATAAATATCTATAAATTGAGGACCTCCTCATTTTTTATTATATACCTACTTTTAAAGAGTACCTATACAAATAAAAATTAAATTAGTCCAGAATAAAAATCCAAATCCGAAATTTTATTCTTTTTCTGTCGATTTGAACGTACCTATTTAAAAAAAACAATATTTTATACAATCATTAAAAATATCAGATTGTGCGAACGAGATGGATTCCAGAGGGAGGTCCACTGCGGATTGGCGAACACCTCAGACTCTCGGGTTTCCTCACAATGTTTTCCTTTACGATTAGCTAGTGGTAATGCTCCTACAAATTCACAGATCAACCTAACTTAACACAACGTCATTGGTACATGGGATTCGAACTCAACATTTCACGAATTTGAAGCTACTGGTTTCTCCACTGTGCTTGTATCGCACAACCGAACAGATCCTAACTATCAAGCTTAGTAACAATGTCGAACACAATCACCGATTAGGTGGGATCCGCAATGGCAGATAATTTCATGCAAATTACATTTATGTTCCACATTCAAATTATTCTGGCTATTATCCGCATATCCAGACCTCCGGGTATTGAAAACCATGAAACGTCCTGCAAATTCTTTTAATAGTAAGTAGATACGATTTATATTCACCATTATAAGCAACTTACTGTCGAAAGAACCAAGTAAAACTTTTTTTGTTTTGGGTACCTTTATTGCACTGATATTTCAGGCGTATTTTATATTGTTTAATAAAATAATTTGTTGTTATTTATCACATACAATTATTAATTTTTCTTTCTGTTTAAAATGGCATGCGTTTCTACAGATCAAAACCGACATTTTTGTGAAAAATCTAATTAAAAGAGAAATTTAAAAAAGTAGTTGTTCTTTTTTAAGGCCAAACTTAAACTGTAGATATTAGAAGAAAAATAAAATACTTTTTACGCCCATTCAGTACAAAAATTAATTTTATGTCTACCACAAATTGCAATATTGCACGTATTTTTGTAAAATTTAAAAAAAAATTGTTAACAAGAGACACCACGGCTATCCGCACACGCACCAAAAAGATACAACAATTTTTCTGTCGCGTATTCGTCGAAACGACGAAGGTTAGGTGTCCAGGGTTAAAAAACTCAACAAAAGTTATGAAAAAGCTGCATTTTTCGGAAATTTCAGAGTTCGTATTTGTACTTTTTAGGGTTCCGTACCCAAAGGATAAGGGACCCTATTACTAAGACTCCGCTGTCCGTCCGTCCGTCCGCCTGCCGTCTGTCTGTCAGCAGGCTGTATCTCATGAACCGTGATAGTTAGACAGTTGAAATTTTAACAGATGATGTATTTCTGTTGCCGCTATAACAAAAAATACTAAAAACAGAATAAAATAAATTTAAGAGGGACTCCCATATAACAAACGTGATTGTTTGCCGTTTTTTGCTCAATATTAATAACGGCAACAGGTACGAAACCCTTCGTGCGTGACTCCGACTCGGCCGCTCCGGCCGGTTTTGGTAGTATGCTGTAGAAGTGCATGAATTTCAAGTCTAATCTACTTTTTCTTTATTAGTCAAAAACTACAAAAACGATTTATCTATTTACGTATTTTGTTTTCTGGTGTGTATAATAAAGAGTTCTAATGTAATATAATCTATGTCTCAAATGATAAAAGATTATTTTCTAGTGTCGCCTTAGACTACTTTTTTTTATACATACATACATAAACTCACGCCTGTATCCCAGAGGGGTAGGCAGAGACCAGGGACTGCCACTTGCTACGATCCTGACAGATCACTTTCGCTTCCTCAACATTAATTAGTCGTGGCATGCACGCACGCCGGTTTCGGGTACTTTTTATCTTGCCCTTTGATAATACATCCCCTATTTGGTCGAAGTATGTCCATCTGGGTCGTCCCTTACCGGCCCTTCAACCGACATTCGCTCGATATATTTGTTTCGTCAATCTTTAATCAATAAGGCCACCAATTGTACTGAACTATATTATTGTTAAATTCTCATGTGTAATTCCTGGTCTACATACAATAAAGAATATTCTATCTATCTATATATCTTTCTTCCTTCATCCTCTCCACATGTCCAAACCAACGCAACATTCCTTTCTCAATTCTAGTCACTACATCCTGGAGTCTCTATGATTTAAAATCGGCGAGACTGTCAACGAAACTCCCTGAATCAAATTAGCCTTTAATATATATTTATTTATAGGGCATAGTTGCCTGAAATAAAAAGTTTAGAAGAAATAATAGTGCGCTAAAGCAGATGTCCAAAGATCGCTTTCTGCCACATCGTGAAAGAGATTTGTCAGGATCGTGGCAAACCCTGGCCTCTGTCTACCTCTCCAGGATACAGGCGTAAGTTTATGTTTACCGTAGATTTTTCCACGCTCCATGGACAAATAGGTACTCACTGAAAGCCTTAGCGATCGCGATGTTGGCGATGACCCCGACCAAAGGCACCACCAACAGTCCCAAGCCCAGATGGGAGAGCATCTGCCCAGCGTTCACCCGTTCCCCGTCAACTTCCGTGTGGAACGGCGGAAATTGAGGCGCTGGGATACCGGGCGTTATTGAGCCTGAAATAAAAAACCGAACTGAGTTTTTACGGCTGATGACTTCTTCTTGATTCTACCCACTCTGTCATTTTCTCAACCTTCTCTTCCGGCGAAAATAGAGGGCTATTCTACTCATCAACAGAAGCAACTTTTAATTTGGAACCAAATCTGAAACCTCGTAGGCCGTTTCTGCCGTTTCATATATTCGGCAGCAGCGTCTTCCTGAGATTCCAACCGCATACTGCGATCGCCAACCCGCCTGCCAAGCGTGGCGATTATGGCAAAACCCCTCATGGTTATGAAAACCATGAAGGAGGCCTGTGTCCTACAGTGGGCGTCGGGTGGCTGATGATCATGATGACAGCAACAGTTGATATTTTTTTCACGATATCAGAATAAAATTGATCTCAAAATCTCGTTCTACCGGACCGTTATGAAACATACTGAACATTAACTAGGTCAATTGAAGAAAAGGACCAAATTTGCCTCGCTAATGCTGGGGCTTCAATCATCAGAAAACCCGGCGATGGATGGTTAATACGACGCTGAAAACTAAATCGTTTGAAAGCCGCGGTTATGTAATTTGTGATTAAAAATGCCATCTATTACACTACTAATCTTGTTTCTAGTTCCGAAACCTTGTTTAAAAAAAGTGCGCGAACAATTTTTACCGCCTCTCACCCGCCTCTCCACCTATCAGAACTATAACCCGTGGACCCGCCGCGGTACGCTCTAGCTCTGGCTGGCTGCTAATGGTTCTAGTAGATTCGAGTTTATGTCGAGATATTGTTGGATAGTGCCCTTAAAAAAACGTATTTGATAGCTTCTGTTAAGGCACGTTCATTTTGCTATCGCTTTTAAACCACCCAAAATTCATGGTGTATTTGCTAAATAAGCAAATGCAAGTGGACAAGTGTGACGCGGCTTAAAGCGTAATGCAAATGTATTTGCCAAAGATTTATAACACATTGCAAGTTTTACAAAACTAGTGCCATTGAATTTTAAGCAGAATTCAATGCCAGTGCTAAAAGATTAGTCAGAAAGTCCGGCAAAAAATATTTGCCGGCTTAAAGCGCAATGAAAGGGTGCCTATCCCCGAACTTAATTGTCTCCATATTTTACGAGCATAGAATGCAGCTACGAACTTACGTAATCTTGCAGAGTGGTTTTCGCGAGAAATGTTGAACGCTTCCGAGGCGCAACATCACGGGATGAAGCAGCCATAATGACAGCCGACCTCCGACAGGAGATGGCAATACGAAAAGAAGATAATGAACTTAGTTTACCAGTAAGAATAAGTGGAGTGTTACTATCCCGATGAACGAAGTAAGCAATCGCGGCAGCAATTAGTACCACGACGGCGTTCCTTGCCACTCCTATGAACCACAACGCCCGTCGGATCCTGTTCACCTGTAATCTGCCCTTCTCGCTGTCTGGCTCCGTTATTTCTATATCTTTGAGAGTCTGGAAAAGAAATAGTTAAATTTCGTTAGAATCAGGCGCTTTCTATAAAGTGAAAAAAAATCCGTCCAGGAAAATCTTAAACTATTTTAATTCGCGCGCTATGAACTTTTTTGGGCTACAAAAAAAACCATAGGAGTAAACACTGACTGACTGACTCGTTGGTCTAGCGGTATCACGTCTGATTGCCATGCCGAAGGTCGTGGGTTCGATTCCCAGTGGGAGCCGACGTACATTTGTACAAAGGGCCTCTGTCTGGGCATTGCCGTGTTTGTGATGTACTTGCCTGGTCACCATAGCACAGGGTATCCTAGTTTGGGACCATGGCAAGTGATTTATTTATTAAATGAGTGATTTGACACAACTCTTTTTCTAACCCTACTTTACCTCAGAGCTGGCATTTTTAATTTACTTCGTCAAGGTTCCATCCCATTCTTATGAAATCTTATCGGGCGCACAAACGAATTACAAATAAATGATCCCACTAATATCGATAACGATCCCACACATCTGTTATGCGAACGTTGTGTCAAAGTTCTATGAATACTAGTCCAATGTAGTCATGCAGTTACGTTTATCGTCCAATGTGAAACCGTCCAACTCTACCCAATTAGGCTACCACTGCGCCACACACCGTATGTATCAAGAGAAAAGTCACGATTTGTGGACGAAGGTACCAGTGCTATGCAATATGCCTATAAAAAAAATTAAAAGAATCAGACTCAAAGCAATCACGTGTCGTGCATGAAACGTTGTAACTTTGTAACATAGGAATGCCGTGGGACGAGGATGCGGGAAAGACGCGACGCGCTGTACCCTCGCCCCGTCTTCTGTGTAGGCTCTGTCCCATGCTTCAGTTCATTTTGTATGAAAGTGTATTGAAAGGCCGCCTCGCCCTTTCCCCGCCCTCGTTCCACGTCTTTTCTAGGTGCCCACGCCTAGGATAGGCGTTGGTGTGCAGTAAACAAAAAAAAATATTTTCTATGTGGAATGTTCACTTTATGAAAAAAATCCCCGTATTTATCCCAAAAATGCAACGGCGTCAACAAATACTCGAATAGTAACTTTTTTTTCCAACGTCCCTAACTTTGCTAAGTCCACTAGAGCCAATTTTCGTTCCATTAAGCAACGCGTCGAGTCTACCCCCCGTCCTCGCCCTACGTCCCATATGCATGGCCCAAACCTAAGCTGAAAGAACTAACCTTCATCCCCATCAAGACGACGCAGCAGCCCAGACTCAGTAGCGTATCCGCTAGTCTCGTCTCGCCGATGTGCTCGAAAACCCCCGCCCACGTGTCTGCGAAGCTCTCCGATGGATACTTGAGCCCCAGCATGCCTTTAAGCTGTGAGGAGGCGATGGTGATGGCTGCGGCGGACGTGAAACCTGACACCACGGGCAGCGAGACGAAATCTACTAGGAAACCTGTAAAGACAAATTTGGATTTTAATTGGATACTTTGAGAAGGCAAAGTAGCTTATTTTGTACAGTAAGATCCTGATTAGCTGGCCACCGATTATCCGGACGGACTCATGTCACATGCCGAACTAAAACGTCATTTAGATCATCAACTGAGTCGCATGTCCCTATTTAACGGAAACAATGCATAAACAAGATTTTCGATTATACGGACTACACCCAGTTTTATTTGATCCGGCTAATCGGAATTCTACTGTATGTAGGTATATGAACGTATGCATGAGCGTGTGATTTTTTGGTCACGCAAAAACCAAATGGGTGATCCGATTTCGCTGCAAGAGTTGATGACGCAAGTGTTACTGGCTGTATGACATAAGGAACAAAACAAAATTAAAAGATTCAAATACATGGTGACATGATATTGTTTCTTTGGGATTCGAACGAAAGCACGCTCCGACAATGCCTTACAGGCCAACCCATATTTTTATACCACTGAGAAAGCATAGGAGGGTTTTATTAACTCTAAAATTATATTAACAAAGAATCATTGTACCTAGTTATTGTAATAGAGAAAACAAAAAACAAAAACTTTTATTATGGGACCGACTCTGAAACTGCAAAAAGAAGTAACAACTGTAGGTACATAATAAAATGTTGATACCTTGCTCTATGAAATGGATGAAACAGCTGATATATTATATGTCTCTCAAAGTTTTATACATACTCGGTTAACTTTATCAAACATAAGAAAGATCTTGGAAAATTTTCGTTTCCAAGAAGACATTCGTGTAAGCGGGGTCACTTAGCACATGGTTTAAAGGTGACTCCATCCAATTAGCAGACTTCAGTAGGTACCGTAAAATACTAAATTAAGTAAATCATAATTGAGTTCTATAAAATTTGTGATGCAGACACAATAAAGATATGAGAGCAAGATCAGAATATTATTGAAAAATACATTTTAGAGCATGTTGGCTAAGCTAGAATGTAATATCAATATCCTTTTCAATCGTTGTGTATGTTAATCTTTATCTAATATGATAAAGAGGTAAAGTTTGTATGTAAATGGTAATCACTGAAACTACCCATCTTATTTCAAAAATCCTTTACCAATATTTAGAATGGACAGTCATGGGCTATCAATTTTTCCAGAGTTCCACGCGAGCGAAGCTGTGGGCACAGCACGTTCTCGATAAACTAATTTACATCAAGCTAATACCGACTTTAGGTTTGTATTTCTTCTTGTTTCTATTACGTTTGTTTGTGTTAAATTACCAAGGACATTTATACAATGTTTATTTATGATACTTCACCAAAACAAATGTAGATACGCACTTAGCTTCAAATTTAATCTCCATTAGATGAAAACAGAACAAGTCCGGGAAGGATCTCCTTTCATTAATTATCTCCCGCTTGAAAATATTTCAAAAACAGAATATAATACACTCGCATGTATCGGCACCTAGGTATCTACTACATGTTCCACACTTAGGTTGAAAGTAAAATAATAAAAAATAAACAGAAATTGCTGGCACAGAGACCTTAGCTGGTGATCTGAAAATCATCACCATCGCGCATCGGAAAGTTGTTACTGCTCTGTTTTCAATTCGTATAGACAAGAGTTTTAATTATTTCGATTGTTTTGTTATGGTAACGCGACTCTTTTCTTACTATATTGAATTGATATCGCAGCCGACCCTATCACGCCATTATTCAATAATTCAAATAAGATAAGTTTCCTATGATATTTAATAAAATTTGACCCTAGAAAATAGTGTTACCTATTTATGTTAGACCCCACATAAATGTTGATCTAACGTCGACTATACCATATCCTGCAGTGTTTTGAGCATCCACAAAATCCACATCTATGAACCATCTGCTAAATTACAGCAAATTATATCACAACTACATGTTCATAGAAAACAGTGTTCTAAGAACACGTTTAAAATTAATCACTATACGTCCTTTTGTTACAAAAGCAGTTATGAACTGTTGTGTTCCTCATCATACGAGATTTTAATCGCAAATGGTTACTGCAAACTTTTAAGATGCCGGGATCAAATTGGACGAATTGTTGCTGAACAAAATACTTACGTTAAAATATACGTCTCCTAGTGATGTTTCCATCTATAATAT
The DNA here is from genome assembly GCA_963969515.1 of Yponomeuta evonymella. NCBI lineage: Eukaryota > Metazoa > Arthropoda > Insecta > Lepidoptera > Yponomeutidae > Yponomeuta > Yponomeuta evonymella. Next base: position 8,948,511 of record OZ018354.1, read on the forward strand.
CCGCAATAAGATTTAATATCGAGCCAGACTACAAACGGCACGCAAGAATGTTTTTTGTATAGCAATTGTCTCGGCATCAAAGGTATTTATTGCCTGCCTTTTTACCAAGAACCCGTCTCCAGCGGAGCCCAAAAGGAGCGTAATGTGTTTATTACCCGACTGCGACCGGGCCCAAAAGGAGGGTAATGTGTATGTCGTAGCCATATCGTAGATTGTGCCATATCATGATGTGGTTAGCCATATCACGAAATGTGTCCTTTTCATGAAAAGGCCAAGTCAAACTGGCCGTATCGTTTAAGCATCAACGTTTGACGATATGGCAATCTACGTTTTGCCATATCATAATGTAGGGTACCCACGACTTTTCCATGCACCAACCTGATTTAAGTTTGATATATTTACTGCATTGAGCTGAATAATAGATTGAAGATGCCTAACGTATTTAGTGTTTTGTTGCATTTGAACCTTATAGGTTGAATAAAATACCAATAAAAGAAGCAACAGTTTATATTTTATCACTCGTAAAATACAATGCGGTACAATGATTACAACAAAATGAGATTGCTGCCCTACTTTCCTCATTTTGCACAGTCATCATCATCATCATCAGCCTATGCTTGTCCACTGCTGGACATAGGCCTCTCCTATAGCACGCCACTGAGCACGGTCCTCGGCTACTCTCATCCAGCTCTTGCCAGCCGCCCTGCGAAGATCATCGCTCCACCGAGTCTGAGGACGTCCCACACTACGTTTACCGATCCGCGGTCTCCACTCGAGAACTCGTCTACCCCATCGGTTATCAGTTCTTCTGATAATATGGCCGGCCCACTGCCACTTCAGCATGCTAATTCGGTGGGCTATGTCGGTGACTTTGGTTCTCTGTCGGATCACCTCGTTTCGAATTCGATCTTTCAGAGAAACCCCGAGCATAGCCCTTTCCATAGCACGCTGAGTGACTTTAAATTTGTGGACCAGCCCCACCGTGAGTGTCCACGTTTCGGCACCATTATGTCATTACGGGTAGGACGCACTGGTTGAAGACTTTCGTCTTGAGACTCTGTGGGATTGGCGATGTGAAGACTCGACGTAGTTTCCCATACGCTGCCCAGCCCAGCTGTATTCTTCTATTGGCCTCTTTCTCGAAGTTGTTTTTACCTAACTGCATGGTTTGCCCGAGGTAAACATACTCCTTAACAACTTCGAGAATACTGCCTTGAACTGCAACCGGACTTGCGTGTTCATTGAATTACGATTGACATACGATTTTGCACAGTATTTACGGGAATATTGCCGTCACTAGAAATATTTTCTGTCGCCTCCATGGTAGAAATATACAACAAACTAACATCAGCGCCTCTAACGGTGGATAATGGAAGTATTTTACGATATGGCCGCTAACGTTTGGCCGCATCATGAAATAGTCATGCATTTCGCTATTCAAATCGTCAAACGTCGGCCGCTCATTGATCTGGCTAAGCCATTTCATGATACGGCCAGTTTGACTTGGCCTTTTCATGAAAAGGACACATTTCGTGATATGGCTAACCACATCATGATATGGCACAATCTACGATATGGCTACGACATGTATAGCTCCTTACCTGACTGCGGCGGAGCCGAAAAGTAGGGTAGGGTAAAAAGTGTTTAGCTCTTATGTTTGTATGTCCGATTCTATGTTCTCTCATAACATAACTCCTTAACCAATAGTCAGTTTTGACATTAATAAGGTCTGAATCGACTCGTCCTGCGCGAGTGCCATAGGCTATATTAAATTAGCATTAATGAAACAGAAAGGTAACAAAAAACAAAATTCGATATTAAACAACGTTAAGGTACAACCATGAATCACCTGATGGCGCTGTTATATCAAATTTATTGTATCTGGATTTTATTTAACTACGCCAATCACGTGTTATGTATGTAAAACATCAGTACGCGGGTATGACACCCGCGTACTGATGTTTTACATACTAAATCTAAATCAGCATCAATACAACAGAAATGTATAAAAAAACGAAATTCACTAGGTACCTACTAAGCAAATTAAAATATAGTACTACTTAAAATATATTGGGCTATTAGGTATATTTAATTTATTCTATTCGTGTCCTAAATGAATCGTGTGATTTTAAAACAACACAAGTCACATGTGTTTTAAAAATAGCACTTGTCAATTTTTTTTAATTAAATTATTTACACCTACCTATTGATTTACATTAGAAAAAAAATTGTAGTTTATTCATACAGAAATCAATATAATATGCTAAAATATTGCTGTTGTAGATATTAGTATTTGAATAAGGGCCAATTTTTCAATAGTCAGATAAAACTTAACTGGAGAATAAATTGCATGCATGAGAAGTGACAACATCAGTTTTATTCTCCAGTTAAGTTTATCTGACTATTGAAAAGTCCGCTCTAAAACAGTTTTTTCTATTTCCTGCAAAGTTGTAATGAAAGGACATGTGTCGTTTTAAAATCACACGATTCAGTTATGCCAACCACGTTTTAAGTCTGAAAAACATAAACTATTTGTAAGATTTGTTATCAAACAAAGAAAAACATAAATACAAACAAAAATAATATCGTTTCATTCAGCTTTGCTTCGTTTGTTTCGTTTGTTACAACCGTTTATAGAAATCGTTAAAAAATACGAAGTTGTTTGCTCGTTCTAGGTAATTCATTTACTTATCTAATTAATTATATTCTTTTTGTTGCAGTAACACGTGCTGAGGACAATTTTTAAAAACCTATTTAGCGGCTAAAAATTCCACCCATGCCGGGACTTGAACCCGCGACCTCTGGCTAACCGTGCCAGCGCTCTCTCAACTGAGCTAATGGGTAAGTGCAGGCAACGCCGAAATTTTGAGCCTCTTTACAAACTTCTTTGTATTAGGTACAGGCAGCGACATCTGGCCGAAGCAATCATCACATCCCTTGCAGCCCCAAATAACCCACAGTTAGGTTTTTACATCGGAATGATATCGCTGTACCTACATGATTATATTCTTTTTGTTGGACTAACCCGTGCTGAGGGCAATTTTTAAAAACCTATTTAGAGGCTAAAAAATACACCCATGCCGAGACTTGAACCCGCAACCTCTGGCTTACCGTGCCAGCGCTCTCCCAACTGAACTAATGGCCAAGTGCAGGCATCGGCAAAATAGTTTCGGCCAGATGTCGCTGCCGGTACGTAATCCAGAGAAGTTTGTATAGAGGCTGAAAATTTCGCTCGAAATCTAACCTAACCTAACCTAACCTTCACAGCGCCGATGTCATGTCGTTAATTGCCAATGTTAAACGCTTCTTGTAGGTTTCTATAGATGGCGCTGTTCTCAAATTCGATCTTTGTCTAATGTTGTATAGATAATGGTATGGAACCCTTCGTGCGAGAGTCGGACTCGCTCTTGGCCGGTTTTTTGTTTTAGGTTCACGGCCATGGGTCCTAAATATCACTGTTAAGTAACATCATTGAGAGATTGTACAGACATTTTTTGCAAATGCGATCTGTAAAAAAAGATTTTGTTTCCTTGGTGGCGCTAGTGTTACTCCCTGGAGCCCCTTAATGAAATATACTTTTTTTTTTTCTTTGGATAACAATTCACACTAATCATTTATTTTATACGGACCTAACACAATGGTTGACGTAGTTAGGATACGTTTTTTGTTCTTTGTTTCTTATCTGTCATCGCCTCTTCTAGCCATAATCAATTTCTGCCGAGTATGAATACTATTTGTTGATGCTCCATTAAGCATCAAAAATTCTTTTGTTTAGGTTCTTGTGTCAAGCTCTGGCGTACCATCTGCATGGCAGGGATTTCCCTTCATAGTGGAAGAGAACGACCACCCGCTTTTTCATGTCGTCGTAACACAATCCTAGATCACGGCGGAGTATCTCTTTCTATTTACTTTGTAAATAACCGTTTCCGCAGTCACCATCTGTTAGTGTTAGAAACGTTTTACCCACTAGCGCGTCCGTGTTCACCAGAAGAAAACGGCCCGACTAGCCATAAACGTCCGTTCATACACCCAATTAACACCCGGTTTAGAATTTAGTAGGGGTAAACTCAAACCCAGTAGAGCCTTTTAGACTGTGCTGAGGTCTATCTTAGAAACAAAAGTGACTACTCCACTAACATAGAAATAAGTATTTACCTGAAACATAATTGTTAAAGAAGCAAGATTCTTATAACGATATTATTTTTTACTATTTTGATTTATTAGATATTATGTCTTTGTACGTACCTAAAAGACAATGAATGTTTGGATAATTTTCAATCAATCGGGCATAAACGGCTGAACGGATTTTGATGAAATTAACTACAGTTCAGATGGAAGAAAGATTTATTAATAGTACAGACTACTGAAAATTCTTACAGAATTGATCATCATCATCATCATCATCGTCAGCCATTTGACACCCACTGCAGGACATAGGCCTCCTTCGTGGTTTTCATGACCACGAGAGGTTTTGCTATAATCGCCATGCTTGGGCAGGTGGGTTTGCGATCGCAGTATACGGTTGGAATCTCAGGAAGACGCTGCTGCCCGTCTCCTGGTAATTGATTTTCTTAGTCGCCTTCTACGACATCCACGGAAGGAAATGGAGTGACACTATTCTTAATCCGGCGCCACACGCTTACATAATTCTAATTCTGCATAGCCCATAACTGCCCATAAGGTAATAATTGTTACCTTTTATAATGGCGATGAAGCGTCAACTGAGTTACACCAGGCAGCGTTCTGACATCAGTCTATAATTTAGGTACGAAAAAAACATCCGGCATCCCTAAGTCACACTTACCCAGCTGAGCAATCCCAGCCACCATCTGCACCACGCCGCACAAAAAGCAGAGCAGCACAGCGTAATCCGCGCTCTTCCCGTGCGTGTACGTGAAGGTGAGTAGCGACAGCAGCGCCGTCGGCCCGATGTTGATTTGCGGGCACGTGCCCATCAGGGCGTATACGAAACTGCCGGCGAACGACGCGTATAGGCCGTACTGCGGATACGGACGGAGTTGTTAGCCCTCTGGTGCGTGAATTAATAAGCATAATTATACAAAAAAATATTTATCTGCTGAAATGCATTTCATTACATTAAGAAAAAGGGTAAACTGAAATTAAATTAACCATACATGGCTTTGTATGCACTTGAATGAAATTAGACATAATTATATACGAAAATAGATATACGTCGCGATATGTACCATTATGACATTATAGTCCTTATAAAGGTAAAAAAGTCACATGTCCAGTCCATTTATGATTTCGTATACATAGACAGACATTTGAAGCTTAATGTTTTCTTTTTTTAAAGCAAGCTTATAAACAGTGAGTTTGCGAAACCGCGGCATCAGTGTTGTTCGTTATGACATTATAGTCCTTATTTCTACTTTAATAATTAAAGGGCATGTACCGCGAACTTGCGGACTCTATCTTAATAACCGGTGGTGTGTAGTGAGATTCGTCAAGAGAAAATGCTGAACGTTCTTGTGATGCCGGGTACACACCAACCGAAAGACTGCGAAGGATCGTGTAGATATTACGGCGAAAGCAAGCGAATTAATGGACCTGGAGGTCAATGAAGCGTACGCAAACGAGGACCTTTGGTCGCCTTTAGATTAGTGTTATGTTGTCATAGATTCTGTAAATGCGTTGCAGTCAAGACATCCTTGGTTGCAGTACAATGATAACTGCCTGAACGCGTCAATATCATTTCGTTGCCGCTGTAGGCGTCAATGACATGAAAAAACACGTCACGTTATCCGACCGTGTATCTGTCATGGTCATCATCATCATCAGCCATTTGACGCCCACTGCAGGACATAGGCCTCCTTCGTGGTTTTCATAACCATGAGGAGTTTTGCCATAACCGCCACGCTTGGCAGGCGGGTTGGCCAGTCGAATTCACGTACGGAGGGTTTCGTGCCGCACATAAATTTGAATTAAGTACCTATGTACCTACGTAACAAAAATGCGTGTTCCTTTATTTAGTTCGGCACCCTTAGCAAAAGTTCGACTCATAGTTGGCCGCATTTCACACTTTTTAAGGGTTCCGTAGTCGACAAGGGACCCTTATAATTTCGCCATATCCTTCCGTCTGCCTGTCTGTCTGTCTGTATGCCTGTCTGCCTGTCCGCGGCCTAGCTCAAAGACAATTAGTACTAAAAAGCTGAAACTCCGCATAGACACATATTAATGGCGCCGACAAAACGGTAAAACAAAATGTTTAAAATTTTTTTTTATGTTATCGGGGAGATATACTCCTATATTATTTTTTTTCTGGCTTACATCATAGTGTGGGATATTGTTGGATTGGTTTTTTAAGAATATTGTGGGTGTAGTAAGACCATTTTTCGATTTAGGGTTCCGTTTGCGAAACATTAAGTTAAAGCGCAATTTTTTGTCCAAGTAGGGCGTCGTCGTCCCACCTCCCCCACCTCTCCTGGCTAAACGGTTGATTATAGAAACGTGAAAAAGGCAGGGCAGTAGCACATAAATGAACTTAAAAGGAAAACTATCAAGGCTAAGTAGGCTTTACAAGTTAAGGAGTAATAAATATACCACCAAATTATAAAAGGAAAACTTCATACAAAATCCATTGAAAATTACTTTTATGGGGTTGTTAATTCTGTAAAGCAGATAAAAACCCTATTTCTACGGAATCCTACACTGCGCGTGGCCCGACACGCACTTGATCGGTTTTTATGTTATAGGGTCTGACTACATATAATCACAGCACGTTTGAAATTTGTGGGTAGGTATGTATTTTCAGGCTCAGCCTCAGCACAATTATGCCCTTTGTGGCAATTTTGACAACACCACAGGATGCACTCTGACGTTCTGACTTTGCCTGTTCCTATGTTTTATTTATATGACGTAGTTTTTGTTTGTACTTGTTTATGTCTTTTTTAGGGTTCCGTACCCCAAGGGTGCCAAGCGGAACCCTATTACTAAGATTTCACTGTGCGTCTGTCTGTCTGTCTGTTTGTCCGTCACCAGGCTCTATCTCATGAATCGTGATAGCTAGGCAGTTGGAATTTTCACAGATAAGTATTTCTGTGGTCGCTGTAACAACAAATACTAAAAACAGAATAAAATAAATGTTTAAGGGGGGCTCCCATACAACAAACGTAATTTTTTTCCATTTCTTGCTCAATATTAATAACGGCAACAAGTAAAGTCAAAGTCAAGTCAAAAAAATTTTATTCAAAGTAACACAGAAACTGTGACTTATTGAACGTTACAAAAAAAACTAGGTGTCCGTTTCAAAGTCTAGATCATTAAATAGTAGATGCTTAAATATTCACAGAATATTTAGTTCTATATTAGCTCCAATAATAAATAATTAAATTAAAATAAAATAAATATTTAAGGGGGCTCCAACACAACAAACGTGATGTTTTGCCGTTTTTTCTAGATCTTTATGTCTAATATTATATAAATAATAGTACGGAACCTTTCGTGCGCGAGTCCGACTCGCACTTGACCGGTTTTTTTCTTGTTATGTGTTAATTTGTCCCAATAATTGTCTTTCTTTCTTTCTATTTAGCATTTTTGCGCTAGATCAATTTATTATTTAGTTGAACAATCTGCCGTAACAATACCTAGATTTTCTGTGAAAATTTTGAACTGGCTGTAATAACTTAAGGTTCACAAGATAGAACCCCATAAAGGTAAGACATACGGATGGACAGACAGACAGACAGAGAGGGCTTAGTAATAGGTTCCCATCTTACTGAAGTGTTTTAGGGTATGGGACCCTAAAATACTTCTAACGGTCCATTAGACACGGTCATGACTTTGTTTGACGGAATCAATAAGCTAGCTTACTGTAGTTCTATTTTAAATTACGTAATACCAATTTTCTAATTAAACCCACAACAAAAATAAAGTACCTACTAAATTAATAGTTTATTACAACTTCTCAGTGTCTATTCTTAAATCTATTCTTAAATTTCCGTGTGGCGCCGGATTAAGAATAGTGTCACTCGATTTCGTTCCGTGGATGTCGTAGAAGGCGACTAAGGAAATAAATTACCAGGAGACGGTCAGCAGCATCTTCCTGAGATTCTAACCGCATACTGCGATCGACAACCCGCCTGCCAAGCGTGGCGATTATGGCACAACCCTTCATGGTTGGAAAACCATGAGGGAGGCATGTGTCCTGCAGTGGACGTCAAATGGCTGATGATGATGATTCTTAAATGTATGTTAGTAATAAAATTTCAACATTACTCAATGAATAATGCAAGTGACCTTAGCGCATATCTAGGTAATTCTTCTTATCTTATAGGAAATCCACCCCAACAAACAAAACTACAGAACCAATATACCGATAAAACTTTTATCTGCACGTAGCAGAAAGGCTGGCAAACAAACATTGTGAAAATATTAAAAAAACACACAGAATGATCACACAAAGAGCTGGTTTCCACGATCTCGATTTTGTCTGTTGTGTATTAAGTTTTCTTTCTGTTGTTGTGCATATTATGTTGCTTGTGTGCTTGTTTTGTTTCTGTGATGTATCTTGTTGGTATAATAAATGTATTTCTTCTTCTTCTTCTTCTTCATCTTAGGGCCGGTTTCAGAAATTAAGAATTTCACTAAATAAATACTTAAGCAACATTCTGCCACGCTCTTTTCTGAGAAATTCGAAAATACAGCACTACAGTGAACTATTTACTTAGCGAAATTCTCAACTCTTCAGAAACTGGCCCTTAGTGTACTTGGACCGAGTTAGCTAATAGCTACTCAAATGCTACTCATATCGTGTACAACGGCCATATTAGTACTATGAAAACAGCCAATTTTTGTACCAAGATCGCCGGTGTACACGATACGAGTAGCTTCCGAGCAGCTAACCTATTTCAGCTACTACTACACTTTGCAAGAGCATCTTAAGATCATGAAAACTCGGCTTAAGTAAAGCGGAGCGAGCTCAGAAAAGGGCGACATAACAATAAATTACCTGCGGCTGCAATCCCGCGAGAGAAGAATAGGCAATCGACTGCGGTATCAGCGTTAGAGCGATCGTGATCCCGGCTATTAGATCGCCGCAGCCCGTGCCCACGCTGTAAGTCCTCGACCACTGCAATACCGGGAACACGCCGCCCACCAGCCGGCAAGGATCAAACCGAAACCGGTTCAACATTTTCCCTGAAACTCCCGCTCTTTCAGCTAACACTTCGTTTCTCATTGGCTTTAAACTGCTCTCCGTTAGTTATGGCGCCGTGCACACGCGGCATAGGCGATTGAGTTGCGGCCATACAGGGTTCGTTACCAACGGGTTTTGTAATTTGCGCCCTTTAAGTTTTTGTATTTGTTTTAGACAGGACATGACAGATTCACCACAGAGATTGACAAGGCTTGCTTGACACTGTCATGAATACTACAAAACTGGGAAGCAAAAAGTTTTCTTCTATCATCATGAGCAGCCTATATACGTCCCACTGTAGCGAACAGGCCTTCTCTCAGGGAGAGAGTATGGGTTTAATCACCACGCGTACCCACCGCGGATTGGCGATTACAAGCGCTGAGGTATGTGAATAGCTCGAGACACTCAGGTTTCCTCACGATGTTTTCCTTTACCGTTAGCGAGTGGTATTGCTACTATAACTTCACAAATGTACTTAACTTAGATAACAAAGTCGTAGGTAAATGCCCGCACTGGGAATCGAACCTGGATCCCTCGCTTCCGAATCCAATGTTCTATCACAGAAACTTTTTAAGAAAAAGTATTATAAAAGTTTGTATATGGTTGTTTGTACTCAATCACGCCAGACCGGGTGAATGGATCTTGATGAAATTTGCTACAAAGATAGATTACAGGCTGGAATACTACATAGGCTACTTTTTATCCTGGAAAAACATATAACATCAAAATTTCCAAGCAACCGAAAACGCGGGCAACAGCTAGAGTTAAAGTTCAATATTCTTCAACTACAAGTAGTTTTATAGATGAAAAAGATATCATGGAATAACCAGAACGCAGAAAGGATAAGGGTAGGTAGGTAGGTACATGCTTATTTTTAATTACCAACCTGTTATTTCTTTGTCGGCCGTTGTTAACTAATTATGAATGCTTAGCTTTCCGGTCATTATTATTCTCATCTCAACCGAGTTTCCCTACTCAAATTAGCACGATTGTTATTATGCGAAAGTAATTATATTTTTGTCACAGTTTTTAATCTCAGTTAGGTATTTTTCGTCAATTCCAAATTCCTTTTTTTTCTCATCTAATTTGCAGTAGGTAGGCACCTTCTACTGAAGGCAAAACCATTTTTTTAATTACTGTCTTGCTTGTAAGGTAGGTAGCAATTTATATTACACACGTAGACACAGCTTGCATATATTTTGTAACAATAGCACAACAGTTTATACTTTTTCTACTCTCCCGCGCACGAATCAAGGTGATCACATCACTGATCAGATTGCCGCGCAACTCTATTCACAGCTGATGCATAGAAAAACCGCGCGAACGTTTTTTTTTCAAGCAGACGCGCGCGACGCGATGTCAAGTGGTAAATTCCAACTGACTTTTCTGCCTTCAATCAAGGTGGCCAGACGCTAATCTGTAAACATTATCACGCTCGGCCACATTTTTCTGCAGCGTGACGAACTTCGGAACTAAAATTGCTATGGTTTTTTATTTACAGTCTACAGCGCATCAAGTTTTAAACGCGTGCTCGCTACTCAGTTACTTTACAACAAAAATGTAAGGATTGATCGAGAGCTTGCGACTGTACCTTGCAAAAATCAAAGGATGCTTAAATTAGGTAGGTCCTTCTACGACCTAACCTACCAAATATAAAAAAAAAATAAAAATCTGTGAAGCTGTTTCGGAGGAGTTCGATAAGAAACACTGTGACACAAGATTTTTTGGTTTTTGTGTTCTGAGGTCCTTCCCAAATCTTGTTACCGATTTGTAGTGATAGCACAAGGGCATTGTTTGAGTCTCCTAGCCAGTTCCTTTCAAAAACATTTTTTTTTTCGATTTCATAGAGAAACGGGAAGGTTTGATGCAATTTAATCTACTTTCGACCAGCAGTACCTAGAGAGAAACTTCATAAAACAAAAAATATACGCGTCGAATCGATAATTAAATCTCCTCCTTTTTTGAAGTCCTGCCCTGCCTGACCAATGTATATTTGTATAACCGCTTCATTAAATTCGAAGATAAGCGATTGCGTTCAGAATATATATTTGCACCTGTGCTGTCATATTGACACTTATTTAAACTGAGTCATCCTTAAGTGCAAATAAGTAGTTAACATTCAGACGAGGCCAGCAAACCTTTTATAGAAACAATAAAATCGTTATATTTTCCCGGTTTTTATTCAGAGATGTAAAACTCGCTGAGTAGACACAGCAAGTTTTCCATTTTAAAAATAGCTCCCCGAAGCAGCCATACTCATACAGGTATCCTGAAAACCTATTATTGTAAGTAAGAAAAAGAGCAGGGAAACCTTAAGAAAACTTTCCCTATTACCCGTACGACAAAGAAGTTCACCGCACAAAGTTGGAAATACAAAAGAAAAATAAAAGCTCCCGCCCGTTATTCTTATCTTTCCCGTAGAACTGTTTTACCTCTGGCGGAACTATTTGAGTCGGGGCCAGCGACTGACCTAGAAATCGTTTAGTGCCCGTGTAGGTAGCTTCAGTTGACAGGCAATATCCGGATGATCCATTGTTCACCTCATTGCGGATTCTGAGCGGCGCACTATAGCCCGTCCTCTCCGCCAGAGGAAAATAAATAAAACTGTAAAGGAAGAAATTGACTCTCGTTTTTAAGTCACGCTTAGACCTTTATTGAGCGGAAGCTAAGACCATAGATCAAGTTAGAATGCGACGTGGCCCCAGAGAGATTCTCCCGCGAGTATCGTAAAAGAATATTACGGAAATGGTTGCGGATCGAATCATGAATTATTCTTGTTTAGATACTTTTGTGTTTAGCCGGTTATTGTAGAGTACATACTTAGTTATCTGTGTAAGTCGTCATAGTAGGTAACAATCAATTCAATGAGAAAAACAAGGCAATTAAATAAATTGAACAAAACACTATCTAGATTATTGTTTTTTTTTTTAATAAAGTGTACAATAAAGAATATTGCTTGCTCTCGAGGTAGGTACTAGCATAAATTTGCCGTCACCGAGGTAAGTGCTTAGAGCTCACCTTGACTTTAGAATTGGAATGCTAGGTGCTATACAATAATAAGGTCGTGCCTAGCAAGTTGTTTTTAAATACAAATATTAGTACAACACAACAAATATAATTTGTTTGTTACCTACCCTCATGCACAGAAATAAAAACAATATATAAAGAATTAGTTTTTTTTAAAAAAAAAAACCCATCAGGAAAATGATGAAGCAAAAATTAAGTCTATGTAGCAAAATCATTCCTGAAACTCTATAATAGGTACCCCTAGATCCAGAGCAAAGATTCGAAAAATTAACGTTTATCTTCTCTATTGTGTGTGTGCGTGTGCGTGTGTGTGTTTTGGTGATGTGAGTGTGTATTGTCTGTTCTGTGTTATTTTAATAATGTTAATATGGGTATTTCAAACTGAAATAAATGTAATACATAATAGTCAATATATTATATTTATTGACGAGTACAACCCTCAATTTTGGAATGTTTAAATAAATTAAATATTCTTGTTTTAGATGATAGTTCCCGAGTTACTCGTATAAAGTTCTTAGAGCTCACCTTGAATTTAGAAATTAATACAAATTCGCAGATGTACGTAACTTTGAAAATAAACAAAGTCATAGGTACATGTCCGCTGGGAATCGAACCTGGGTCTCCCGCTTTTTAATAACACAACTTAACACGTCAAACTTTATATTTGTAACTTCAAGAGGTCCACTGCTGGACATAGGCCTCCTCCATGGATTTCCAAAAAGACCGGTTGGAAGTGGCTTGCATCCAGCGCCCTCCCGCCACTTGGATGAGGACATCTGTCCATCTTGTGGATGAACAGATTATATATATATATATATATAGGCATATCCGTGTAGGTACCTATTCTGCAACAACGTAATAGACTGGATTCTGGATTCGCCCGATTTAACCTACTCCAAACTGTCAATAGCATAGAAGTTTTGACACTTCAGAAACGTCACTATGGACCCAATACAGCGGACAGTCACGGAACAGATGGGCATAATATAAGAAAAAATCAACATCGCAAGATTTTTAGTTGCGGAGACATCACGTTTCAGAAATATTTATCGACATAAAGCAATTTCACGGAACAACCTTTTCCACTAATTTACCCTTTATTATGAGGCACCGTATAAGGTTCTACAAGATTCTATCTATTCGAGTTGCCGTCGCCGCGGGATAAAAAATGTGTTAAGCACACTCTGTGCAAAAAAGGTTTAGGTACAAGACATAGATGTCTGTTATTAAACAGTAGGTACCTCCCATAATTTTAACGGCTATTTAGAGGACGATTGTGTCAAGTGTTTTAAAAAACACATTCATGACTTCATGAGTAGGTAATAACGTCAACGCTGTTCTTACGTGGAGCATGCTGTTATGCTCGCATAATTTAACATTTGTTATATTGTAATAATATGTGCAAACTGTTGATAAATGTGGTCGGAGGGTTTGATGCATAATTAAATTACGGACATTTTAAATATTTTTTTTATTTTCGTATGGGTACTTACATACTTTGTAATAAAGGAAAGTTGTTTTCGAAATTATTAATTGTGAAATCCAATTTTCTCAATCAAAAACTTAGTACAGGATAAGAAACTTACGCCTTGAATGTCGCAATTTTATTGCCTATTAAACCCTAAGACCACATTTATCAAAAGTGTACTATTTTTACAACAATCATCAAAATTATTGAAATGGCGAGCGATTTATATACACGTATAGTAAAGTTAAAACTTTTTTTTTAAATGTGTTTCTTCCGTAGGCTCTCCACATATCTATAATCTATTTATTCTGCGACTAACAACTTTGACGTTCATTAACTAATAATTTTATATATACAGAGTGACTTTAAATTCGTTCACCGTTTTTTTAAAGGGACATTCTGACGATGATTTAGAAACATAATAATATGGTGCTGTATTGAAAAAAATTACACATCGAAAATATTTTTATTATGTTACCCAAAAACCCTGAAGCATAAACAAATAATATCAGGACGAAAAGTAATACAAATCGGAAAACACTATGGTTCTTCGTCTTATGGTTGGCGCCTGGCAACTCAATGGTTTGTTTAATTGTTTACGTATATCGGGCGATAATCTCTTAAGCATTTAACATGATCTTAGAAAATATTTTTCAACGTTATGGTACTTTTACCACTTTGAATTTGGATTAGCAGTTTGGAGCCAAAGGTCGGAAATACATACATAAACACACGCCTGTATCCCAGAGGGGTAGGCAGATACCAGGGACTGCCACTTGCCACGATTCCGACAGATCACTTTCGCTTCCTCAACATTCATTAGTCGTTGCATGCACGCACGCCGGTTTTGGGTACTCGGAAATAACGAATATTTACAACGAGTAGTAAGCAATGTTCTTTTTATTGTAAATAAATTTGAACAAAATATATACTTGAGTTCGAACTAAACTTTAAGACCACCAAGGCCACCAAGCGAAAAAATTATATCTTATTTGTAAAAAGTGTCAGTACGTACCTACCTATAATCTCTTAATAGTGATTTTTAGGTCCCATGGCCTTGAACTAAGGCGCTAGTGGTACCCCATGGAGCCCCTTAAGAACTTATTTCCTCCAATAAATCATCATCCCCGAAACTAAAACCGGTCACAATCCGGTCCGTTATATATAATTTCGTGATTCCGAACCGCACTTGACCGGTTTTTTCTTCACCGTTAGCTTGCTAATAATGATTTCTTTGAGGTCATCGTCACAATGTGTGAAGGTGTTACACTATACCTACATAAAAACCTAAGTGAGGTTTTAAATACAATGGACTCATTTAAGACTTTTTAACAATCGATTTTTTTTTTTTCATTTATAGCTGTTTATTGATTTTAGGTAACAATGTTTAAAACAATTTAGCTTCTTACCAACACTTTAGCGAACGTCCGCCAATTTGTTCCATCGTGACATCTTAAAACTAGTAACACCCATCAATGCCACTTGACACCTCACCTCATTGGGTCAAAATCGGTCTAGACGTTTGGCCCTGTATGATCATAAAGCGTAAATGATCTAAAAACGCTGCATAAATCATCTGCAATAGACGTAATGGCCATTTATAATTGATGACCATAAAGAAACATCATACATAGGTACATAAACGCCAAAAATATAATCGTCCTTCGTTTTTGCAGTCAGGTAAAAAGTACCCTAACAATTAATTGAACACAATACACACAAAAAAGCGGTACGTACCTACAGTAAAATACGAGGCAGCTTGATACAGTAAACTGCTCAATCTGTTTCATAGATTCTATTATGCTATTTGTCCCCTTTCGGCTGCCTAGAACTGGTGCTTCGTAACCAGTTGTTATCGAATTTTGTTTAATCCTTGTACGAAACAAGTTGCGATCGAAACTTTGTAGAAATAGAATAATTGCACTTTCTAAAGAAAAAAACCGTCTTCTTAGCTACTTCAAAACGATCAAAGAAAGAATCACTCAAATCGGTCAATAAACGGCGGAGTAATCCCGTAACAAACATACAAAAAAAAACACACACTCGAATTGAGAACCTTCTTTTTTGAAGTCGGTCAAAAAGTAGAAAATTGCCATCGGTGTTGTAAAATAGACCTCCATGTCAAATTAGATACATTACAATGGTATACTTAAAGAATTCTTAAGGGCAATTAATTAAAAACGAATTCGTACTTTATATAAAATGTTTTAATTTCACGAAATAAATGAATTACTTAAATGTGAAAGCATAAGGATAATTTATTCAATAATTTAATAACGTGGACACTGACGGTGGGGCTGGTCCACAAATTTAAAGTCGCTCAGCTTCCTATGGAAAGGGCTATGCTACTGGTTTCTCTGAAATATCGAATTCGAAACTAGGTGATCCGACAGAGAACTAAAAACACCGACATAGTCCACCAAATTAGCATGCTGAAGTGGCAGTGGGCCGGCCATATCATCCGAAGAACTGATAACCGATGGGGTAGACGAGTTCTTGAGTGGAGACCGCGAATCGGTAAACGTCATCAGACTCGGTGGAGCGATGATCTTCACAGGGCGGCTGGCAAGAGCTGGATGAGAGTAGCCAAGGACCGTGCTCAGTGGCGTAGGCCGATGATGATGAAAGGAATTAGTTAAATGTGAAAGCATAAGGATATTGAATAATTTATTTAATAATTTTGAGACAGAAATGTTTTCTTCTTTTGGCTCTTTTAGTGCAGGTTTAATAACAAAACTATAAGATGCTTTGGTTGATTTTATATTATTGACTGGTTACGTACAAGGTCGAAAAAGTATTGGTTCGCATCTGGTTACGAAGCCTCAGTTTATTCGCGGACCGGTTACGTAAAAAGACGAAATAGTATTCGATCGCAACTGGTTACGAAGGTGCAATGGGGGTGTAAACTGTCAAAAAATTCAAAATGGAGGATGTCCCGTCCCGAAATACTTACATTCAGAATCATTATTTAAGTTATAAGTATTTTATAATTCTTGTTTGTTTTCAGGTTCGCATCTTTCACACTCGTTAAAAACGGAGACAGTGTTTTGGTACCTAGACTGTTAAACCTAAAAACTAATTAAAAACGAGAAATGCAAGCCTTGATGTCAATAATTCAACCCATTTAGGAAATGTAAAGCCAGTTATTATTGCTGTAATTGTATGTGAAGTAAAACAAAATGTTTCTGGGTATTTGTAAACATCGGTTTTATTTAATAAAATCATAATCATACATACATGCGGGTTACAACCCGCATTTCTTTGGGCCTAAGCCCCTATCTCAAAATAGGTAAGCAGCAGCACTTAATTAATTACCCAAAGCCAGCCCATAACAATGAACTAGGCAAATCTTAGATATCAAAGTAGTCCCGCAGCATCATTTTATTGGGGATCACCACTATAGGGAAGAGCGGGTGATCGTGCTCTTCCACTATAAAGGGAAATTTCCCGCCAGGCAGATCGTATGCCTGGGGACGGCCGGTCCAACTAATGTTCGTCGGACGTTATATTTATAGTATGTCATGTGAAACATTTTGCTTGCGCGATGCAGGAATGTTGGAGTTTATAGTGCGCGCGCAGAGTTGACATGTGCTCGCCACAAGCTCATAAAGCTGCTTCGTCTCCAAACTAGAATAAAATTAAAAGAGTTTGTGAGAAACACTATGATTTTATGAGTAAATTTATACGGTACATAGTGTCGATAATTTTACAACGATCTTCGATGTTTCTGAGTAACATTCTAAAGTAAATTTAACATTTTACACTTTACAATCAACAAATCAGCCTGTAAAGAGGTATTTCAAGAAATGCTTAAAAAATATTTTTGTAGTTACCTTTGTATTAGGTACAGTCTGTATTCCTTTTGCCGTATACAAAACTTTGTTTTTTCAGTTTTCAACTTCTTTCCCTTTTTTAGTGAAAAGCATTTCATGACGTTTTTATGTTGACTTTCCATGAAAAAATCCGAAAATAAGCAAGACTTATAAAACAAAACAAACATTGTCGGGGCAAATCTCAGTGGCGCTATCTGTAATTACTAATTAGTTTCGAGTTGCCATCCCCACTACCTAGGCGGCCGCAAGAATTGGTTCGACAATGTCGTGTCGTTACGGTTGTGAAACCAGCCAACAACGCCGGAATATAGGGATAGGTATTTCTTGAATTACCTGGACCGAGTTCGATAAAACTACAATTCGTAGTTTATTACGACAATTCGAGGTACATTGCGTAGCCGAGTCTACTTGTTAATCTCCCACAGATTAATTGATTTGCAATTCACATAGATTTGTCGTAGGTAGTAAACCACGAATTGTAGTTTTATGAAACAGGCTCCTGTAGGTAATTAATTAGATAGACAAATTTTTGTCCCGTATTTTAACAATTGTTTACATCTAAGGAAAATGTATCTGGCATGAGGTATAAGTATTCGTACCTATCGGGAAAACCAGAATGAAATAATATGATATATTTATCCTCGTTTCAAAGGTGGCGATTACGTTCGCTATTTTTTTATGCTATAAAGTTTGAAAAATCATAAAAATAATGACCGACGGCCCTAGATTCATCATCATCATCAGCCCCTTGACGCCCACTGCAGGGCATAGGCCTCATGGTTATGAAAACCATGAAGGAGGCCTATGTCCTGCCCTAGATTGAAAAGTAAAATATTTTTTTTCAGAATTAAAATACCCACTAACCATTAGAGAGTAAAATGTATTTTAAAACGCCTGATTTAGGGGTAATGTCGGAGTTAAGTACCTATCGGTATATCGGTATGTCAGTACTCTTAGGTTAAGAAATGTCTTAGTAATTTCCGTTTTTGTGTGCAATAAAGTGTTCTTTATCTATCTATTTATATACCCGTAAATATCTCTAAAAAACGAGACGGAGTGGTACTTATATATTTTTTCAAGACACTTGCTCGTAAATTTACTCTTATCATATCGTTTTTAGTTTCATAATTCAGCATATTTTACCATACTTATGCTGTAAAAACTTTAAGTGCCGTATAAGTGCTGTAATATAAACGTTTTTTAAATTTCAGCAAAAGTATACGTCTAAGAACATTGAATATTTTTTACGAATATTAAATTATTTTAGGGTTAAGATGACAAACAAACATTTAATTTCATCAAAATGTATATTTATAAACACAAATTAACGTAACTATCATCTTATTTAGAAACATTAATTTATATTTAGTTTATTTTGTTTTTTATATTGCTGCTGCTCCGGCTGAACACCTGGATTTTCCCGTGCTAAAGTTGCTACTGCGTTGTTAATTACTATTAAAAATGTCTACCTCAAGTTCATAACAGTTACTTTGTTAGTTAGTTAGTTAGTCACATAAGTTTGTTTTTTCCTCGCAATTCTGTTGAAAAACGTCGTATGCAACTCGTGTGCATTGATTGTACACACTTAGCTTCCTTACTGCGCTCTCCTACGGTTCGCGCTTACAATAATGCCTCGTGTGTTACAACCAACCAACTTAGCACACTTGTATCATAATTTACTATTGTATATTCAGTAAAATTCTTGGTTCAAAAACCAGACCTAGTCAGTCATGTACGTCAAGAGCTACTTCCGACGTCACGTAACTTTCAGCGTAACTTCGACTAGTATGCTTTTGTTTTTTAACCAAACACTTCAAAAAATATTAAATAAAAAATACGAAAAGTGTTTCGAAGCCGGTTTTTATTTTTTTATTTAAAGTTTTTTATTTTTCAATTTTAGTGGGGGAGCGGGAGAAAAATAAACAAGTCCCTTATAACCATAATTTACCCTACTTAATTCGTTGCTTTAAAATTTGATGTTCTCAATTTCCATCTTCGAAAGTCTTCACCAGAACATCACCAAATTAACTTGGGACTACTTTTACGCTATTTTATGAAACATACAGATACCTATTAGTCTTGAATGGACCCCATTAGGCCTTTACTGCTGTCCATTGAATAGTTCTGTTCTCCATCTCTGAAAGTCTATCAGATCTTCACCAAATTAAAATGGGACCAATGGGACGTTATATCTATTCGAACAAAAGAAGAATTGTCGAAATCGGTTCAGATTTGACGGAGTTACGCGAAAACCTCCTCCTTTCTTGAAGTCTGTTAAAAAGGAGGAGGTTCTCTATTCAACGCGTATGTTTCCTTTTTGCTATGTCCTCTCATATCTCCGTCAAATCTTAACCGGTTAAGATTGACACATGCCGGCCTCGCCCACAGGCCCGCTAGAATGTGAGTGTGCCCATCTACCGATGTGTGGGAATATAGGAATGACTTCGATCGTAATTCAAAGAATTGGTTTACATTTAGGGAACTATTATTGGTAAAGTGTATAGTAGGAAATCGTTGCTAATAGAAGTGTAAACTGTATCTTGTCACCTAGTCACGAAATCAATTACAGCAAACTCATTTGTAAGGTAGATACTAATAGGTGTTACAAACAGTTCGTATTTTCAAATGATCGGGCGGCTACTACGTAACTGTTCCACTTTATGGACTCGTCCTAATAAACACACTGTGCACCATCGAATACATTCATATTTGAACACTTCGGAAACGTGAAAACGGACAAACCAATACAGTGGATCCTTACTAACGGACTGTAAACTGTTGGTAGTTGTTTTTTTTTTTGTCTTAGTTATTACATTTTCTCCAATAGACCACTGTTTATTGTGGATTAAAAGATTGTTAGTGTGCGATAAACAGAGATTTTTTTACGTTTGTCACACCTCTACAGTTTCCTGTTATGCGCACCAGATCCTGATGGATTCCTCCCTTTTTACTCGATGTCATTGTATTCAAAATTGCGCCACAATTCAAATACAATGATTGAGAAATAACGACTATCTAAACCTTTTTTAATTTTTTTGAAACTTTAAAGCGCATCCGGAGTCAATTGTGACGCAACCTGGCTAAATTTTATAAAAATAAAATACGCGTAGATAGTAGAGGGACTGCCATTCTCAATTACCAAATTTGTACTTAGTATTTTTAACGTCTTGCGATTATTTATTAGGTAAACTGAGTTACCTTAATTCTACGTTTCGGTACATTTGCCGTGGTCACGGTTAGACTGAAGTGGCAAAGACGATCGCGATTAGACCAATTAAATGTACGTATAACTAAGTAATTGACAAGTAGGTAGGTAAATCGCTACGAAACCGTCAGGAATTGCTGCGCATAATTCGACGACTAATCTGAGTTGATGTTGAAGAATAGAATAGAACAGAACCTAACAGAACAGAGAAGAACAGAATATAATAGAAAAGAAGTCTTCTTCGAGCGACGGAACAAAAATAGTTAACTACTCAAGATGCAGAAAATGACATGACGCATGTTATTGCACTAAGTTTTTTTTTAAATCCTTCGTAATCCTTAAAACTTCGATACAAAAGTCACTTCAAAACCGACTGACGGAACAAAAATGGTTTAAAACGATTATTTTTTAACTTGTTTAACAAAAATGGTTAATTTCTATACAAAGTACTTATTATGATATTTGTATCGGAGCAAATTTGGTTTAGTGCGTGTAATTAACGGTTTTTCTATCTTTTTCAAAGGAATTTCATCTTTATGTTTATAATCTGGCAACACTTTAAAAACAAACCAAGATCAAAGAGCTTACTCTATGTCCATTATCTGTGCAGTCAATTCTGTGGCAGTCAATCAGTCAAGTCAAATTTCAGAAAAGAAATTAATGTTTTCTCGAACTGTTGCGAGTTAGATTTTTGAAAGAAGCTCTTTACCTACATTATGGAAAATACAGCAACGGTTTCAAGCATAAATAGAGAGAGTAGAATTGGAAGCTGTTAGAGTGTAAGTGGAACTGTACAATAAGTGCCACGAAAGAAGAGCCTTGAACAAACTCTTTTTGACTTGCGCAGTAGACTATTTATGTCTGTTACCTATCAATTCTCTATCGCGCAAGTCAAACGAGTGTTTGTTCGAGGCTCTTCTTTCATGGCACGCATTGTACTGTATACTTATAGGCGCAATTATTGGTATGTTTCTTTGAAATAAAATAACATTTCTGTAAAATAGCGTTTTTAATTGGAAGTCTATCAAAACTATCAACTGCTAATTGTTAGAACAAAATTAGTTAAGTACGAGTTTGTTTGAAACAAAAATAGTTAATTACTTTTGAGTTCGATCAAAATTGGTTAACTGCATTTAAAAAAACTCTGCCTATCCTTTATTTTAATAACAATTTTTTTTTAGATAACATTTCAAGCTATTCTTTTTTTTTACTATTATTCCTATAAAAAAGGAGAATTCATAATTTTTATGGTATTTAATAAAACAGTTTTTTGCATTTTACTCTAATCAAGACATTTATTTTGTACTTAACAATTTTTGTTCCGTCACTCCTTTAGAATAGAATAGAGTAGAGTAGAATAGAACAGAACAGAATAGAATAGAACAGAACGGAAAGGAATGGAACGGAACGTATCAGAATAAAATAGAATACAGTACTTAGGCCCTTTGTATTGTGCAGAATTTGTATCAGAGTTTGGATACCAGGAGCTGTCTCCAACATTTGTTTGTGCGGAATGGTACACGTTCGGTTACCCACACGCAATTGCACCACACACTCAGTGTTAAGGGGATCGGTCCGGTTCACTAGCGCCACCAATGAAAAAAAAAAATTTTTTTAAAGATCAGATTACGTTTTTGTAAGAAGGGTGAGATCAATCTCTCAATAATGTTAAAAGAGATATTTAGGACCCACCACCGAGAACCTAGGATCACGCTCACGACACGAAACGGCCGTTTTTGCCGTTAATGCTATCTAGTCCTAGGTTTTTTGCCTTAGGTTCACGGCCACGGGTCCTAAAAATCACTATTAACATGATTGAGAGATTGATCTGACACTTTTCGCAAGTTTTTTTTTTCATTTGTGGTACTAGTTAGCCCCACAGATTCCCTTAATTTCAGCATTGAGGCTAAACTATGTTAGTAACAGTAGGAATATTTCTCTGAAAATAAAACCGGCCTAAGGAGAGTCGGAGTCGCGCTCAGACGATTTTGTACGTACCTACCTTTGAATGTTTGTCTTACTTAGCAAAAAACATGACAAAAACAAACATAAACAATATACATAAACTCACGCCTGTAGGCAGAGACACGTTCCTAACAAACCTCTTTCGCTTCGTCAACTTTCGTTAGTTATTACACGCACGCACGTCGGTTTCGTTTACTTTTTAACTTGCCCTTCGTACAACGTGTTATTGAAATACATCAAAACCAGAAAGTTAAAATTATCAATTACTTCTTATTATTAATTATATTCTTATCTTACTTCATCATCACTTGCGTCCGTTACAGTTACAGACGATTTATGCAGTGCCAAGGGCCCTCGTCCGCGGCGACTTTTTGTAGCGATGCTGTCGCGCGTTCGCATCGATACAGTCGCGATGCGGGCGCTAGTTGTGTGCCCTCGCCCACCGTAAGCACGATTGACTGAATCGCAAACGCGATACCGTCGCGCTTCTGTCGCGACTCGCGATACAAATTCGATTCAGTAACGGAACCAAAATGCCTGCGATCGCTACAGTTGCAAGATGTACTCCGTTGGACCGATGGACAACAGCACTCTCGATCTCTCTGTGATGCACTACTCATGTGCCACCCTTCCTCGGTTCTCCTCCCGATGTCTTCCGATACGCTCGCGCGTTTGCATTGATACAGTCGCGATGTTGTAGCGCGTTAGTAGCGCGTTGGCATCGCTTCTGCAGCCCGTTGCAAATGCGACTAAAGCGCGTTCGTAGCGATGCTGTTGCGCGTTTACAAAACCCGCGACAGCATCACTACAAAAAGTCGCCGTGGGCGAGAACCTAAGAGTTTGCCACTTTTTCGAATGACTAAAAAGTCCAATTCGAGAGCGGCAAGCCCTACTGCATGTAGGGCATATAAATGAAACGTCCGGTGTCGGGGCGGTACGGATTCGCGTGGCGCGTCGGTCTATCAATTACTTACCTATGTTTTTAATTTTTCATACAACCTTTCACTTTGACGCTGTACGTAGCATGGAAATTAAAACAACAAAATTGGGACTTCTAAGCTTTGCTCATCTATCTATCTATCTATACTAATAATAAATCTGTAAGGGTCGGTCATGGAGTAAGTTAGTTTGTTTTCAGAGATATTGTGTTTATAGGCTCAATATATGATACTGAAACCAATTTCACGATTTTTAGAATTTTTTTCTGTATGTGTGTATGTATGTATGTATGTTCCTCCATAACTCTTAAACCAATTATCCGAATTTGATGAAATTTGGTATAAAAACATATAGACATCTGGGACACAGGATAGGCTATTTAAATTCTAGCTCCAGTTATGATAAGACGTGGCCCCCATACAAATGCTGCTTCGTAAAAATCGAAATGTACGCGAACGGAGTCGCGGGCACAGCTAGTTGATAAATAATAGTTTCAATGATCGTCACTGAAGAACCACTTTTCAGGTTTTTCGTCAATTCGTTGCCGAGGTACCGTCGACAGCAAATTCTTAACATACGTGCACGCTAATCAGTTACGTTGAGAGCTACTTTGCAACAAAAATACAAAGGCTGACCTGCTGTCGACTGTACATACGACGAATCCCGCTAAAACGTGGTACTAGGGTCACCTAACAATAAGTCCACTGCGCCACTGTTAAGTAACATCCTGCCTATTATTAACTGTTGGCGACCTCCAGTTACGCTCTAATAGCTGGACGGATAAGTGACTAAACTTCTCGTCGCAAGCAAGGCCCTTCTGTAGCCATAAAACTAGTTTCCTAGTGTAAACACTCTAACGGGATACCACTTCCGTGTATACTTACTTTCTCTAATTTGTGCCATGCGATGTGACTGGCTTGAGTGAAGGTGAAAAGTTTTATGTAATAGTTACTTACTTAATACTTATCCCAGAATGAAGAATTTAAAAAAATATTTACCTCATTGGAGTCCATGTTAAAAGAGAAAATAATCGTGATTTTTCTCTGCAACGAATACTTATAATATAAGCTTTCAAAAAAGTAATTGTAGCCACGTGGTACAAATCGGGCGCAAATTGTGACATCACATGTTGCGAGTGGCCACAGATATAGATCTATCTGTGCGAGTGGCGCTTTATGAAGCCTTTATCATATTATTATTGTAAGTAGTTATGTCGGAAATAAATGTTTTCTCAAACATGCTTGGAAATGTGAGTATTATTTTGACAACCTTCTTCGAGATAAATTGATATTGCTGTACTGGCCAAATACATACAAGCAGCGGCCGACAAAAGTGGTATGAAAATCGATATCTGTCGTGTTTTAGCGGCCAAATAAATTACATAGTAAACTCATATCTCTCTCGTGTAATTTAACAATGGAACGATCTTATACTCCGAAACATGGAAACCAGGAGGTAACTTATCAAAGGTTTTATTTAAATTTCGAACTGGCTTGCAAATAGAAAGCTGTTTATTGAAAAAAAAAACTGGATAAGTGCGAGTCGGACTCGCCCACCGAGGGTTCTGTACAGATTTGTAGGTGCTTAGAGATTATAAATAGTTTAGGAATCGAGTCCCGCAGTTTTTTCCAAACTATTCCCGAGCTTCAAAGATAATTTTTTAATGATTTAATTACAAATGTATAGTTTTCAGATTTTTCCTGTTATTGTATTTTAAGACGATATTACTAACCCAATTTCATAGTTCTAGGTCAACGGCAAGTACCCTATAAATTTTGATTCCATGGATAAATATTTTGCGGCATAGCCGGCCGTATCTTTTTTTTTTTACGTTAACTTAGAAGTTTGATTTTTTTGATAGCATTAAGAGTCTGTAGACTTGAGCTTATGATTTTAATTTCAACTTGATACCTCCACGCATTCTCAAGATAAATGGTCTTGACAGACAGACGGACGGACGGACAACAAAGTGATCCTATAAGGGTTCCGTTTTTTCCTTTTGAGTTACGGAACCGTAAAAAACCAATGAACACTTTATCGCGGGAAAAATAAATATTGTTGTTCGTTGTTCGTCATTGATTTTGAAAAATAAAAAGTTCCGCCTACATACTACTTAGTTTTAATTTCCGCGCATTATTTAAGAAAACTACTATACAAGCCTTGGCCTTTAATGGACTTACGTATGTGTGCCTCGGCTTCGCGTCGGCCCACATTTACACTTCCTTCAATGCCTCTTGCTGGCCGCTGCAGTAATGTACTATTTTTAGGGCCCCGTATCCAAAGGGGTAAGGGACCCTCCTACTAAGACTCTACTGTCCGTCTGTTTGTCACCAGGCTGTATCTCATGAACCGTGATAGCTAGACAGTTGAAATTTTCCAGATTATGTAGTTCTGTTGCCGCTAAAACAACAAATACTAAAAACAGAATATAATAAATATTTAAGGGGGGCTCCTATACAACAAACGTTCTCTAAAGACAGCGCTCACCATCTAGCGGCCATCTATGTAACCTTCACAGCGCCGATTTCATGTCATGAAGCGTTAAACGCTTCTTGTTGGTTTCTATAGATGGCGCTGTTCTCAATGTACCTAATCTATCTTGTGTCGATCTTTATGTAATGTTGTATAGAGAATGGTACGGAACCCTTCGTGCGCGAGTCCGACCCGCACTTGGCCGGTTTTATAGTTATAAATTAAAAACTAAATCTAATAAGTTTTCTTTATTATTACAATAACTTGATTTTTCGCTTGAGACCCGTGAAACCCAAAAATATTTATTTTATGGTTTTTTTATTTGCCTGTTTTTCTATCCTTCGCCTGCAGTGTAAATACAATGTCACTCCAATCTAACTTTGATGCAGGTAACAATCAAGCAGATTTAAAGTCCGAAAATATGTAAACTAAATTCAACTGGCATTTAACAGGTCAACACGTAACATCTTAGACCCCGTCCTCGTTTACCAGTAGGCGTGACTGGGGTCGTGTCAATCGAGAAAAAAAAATACGGAAGGGGGTCTCAGCAAATCACTTAAATGTACACATTACAGGTTTATTCAACTTACAACAAATCAGTCTTAGGGTAAATAACAAAGTTTTCGAGCTTTCCTTGAGCTCAAAATAAAAGAAAAGAAAACATGTGACAAAACCTCACAAGAAGGGCCCCCATCCAATGTACATCTGACACAAGTTGTGTACGCTCGTAGCTTCCACTATCAAATGCTCCACTTGTCCCTCCGCGGATAGCGACAGGGATAGCTGCTTGCTCTTGGTGCGGACCTGCGAAGTAATGGGTTTGCTTTTAAATATGTACAATGCAATGAAAATAGACTCTCCTTATTAACAGTGCCGCGCGCTTAAACGCTTTTCTGACATCTGGCGCTAACAGAAAACCAGCGCTGAGGGCTCAAACTCTTAGCACACCGCTGAGTTAGCTGCCTTTTGCAGCAGCAGACACACCGCGGCCATTTTGTTTTTTATTTATTTTGAAATTAATTAAATTGTATTAATGTCTTTCTATCTATTATGTCTGTATATTTTCTTTTCTTTTTCGTTGTTATGTTCATTTCATTGTACCTTTGTGTGTGACTGTTGTTGCAAATAAATGTATTTCTTCTACTTCTTCTTATCCAACCTAAAGCCAGCCTTCTTCAGCAGTCTTCTTCAACCGATAGTCACCCAATATCTTCCAATAATATATGACTTCCACACAACACGATCACTTGTCCTGGTTCCAAACTAGGATACCCTGTGCTATGGTAACCAGGCAAGGACATCACAAACAAGATGTACCCAGACGTTCAATCAGACGTGATACCGCCACACCAACGAGGCAGTCGCTCGCCATTCATCACACGCCATTAGCTTCGGTCTTGGGCTTTTTGCATCCAATCTTTTCCTATCACTTTGACCACGTCGGCAGTCCATATCGTCGGTTTTCCGCCCACACTTCTGTGCCCACCTCTAGGTCTCCAGACTAGCAACTTTACACCCAATAATTTTGTCTTGTACTGCATGTATGGCCTGCCCATTTTCACTTCTTATGGGCACTCACCTTGGCTATTCCTTTGGTATAGATACACACAAAACATCACTAACGACACAGACGCCGAGTCCACGAGTGGCCAGGCTTTGCCTTATAAAATACAGCAGGGCCTAGTTGACTGAAGACCTCGATTGTGTTAGTGCATTAAACTACCATGACGGATTACAACGCAGCAATCAAAGGACAGATTCACGGTCGGGCCACGTGACATGTTTTTTTTTCATAAAATTGACTAGCCTAGAAAACCTTCTGACAATCGCATGAACGCGTCGATTTAATTTCATTGCCGCTTCAAGTTTACGCGCGCACACGTATCTGACCAGATACTTGTGCGCGCGTAAACTTGAAGCGGCAATGAAATTAAATCGACGCGTTCATGCGATTGTCATTGTACCACGATACATTAACAGAAACTAAGCTCTACCTAGACTAATGTGGCGAACACACCTCATGTGCGCGCTGTAAACTCCAATATTCCTACATCGAGCCAGCTAAGTTTCTTCCAGACTTGTTTACCATCTGCTTGCCGCGAAATTTCAGTTTATTACGAAACCTAATTTGAAAGTTGAAGTGGCTATTCAGCCATTAAATAAACCGACAACCGATGTTCGCTGTACCGAAAATGTTGGTGAGGATAGCCAATGGAAGAAATATTTGGCGTATCTTGGAAGGGGCATATCTTCAAAAGAGAACGAATGCAGCGAGCTGGCGGGCGTCCCATAATGCGTTTGCCAGTTCGTGGTATGCAACGGAGTGAGTGACTCGCTACTTGCCACTCGATCGAGCTTGGCATGTGCTTGGCAAGTGTTGGTCTAGTGGACAGAATTGTCGGTCTAGTTGACTGCGAGACTACAGTCCACTCACCACCCCGGTCAGGCGCCGCATTGCCTTACAATACCTGCTCATTACTTAACTGAAGGATTACACTCCACTGAAAATCCCGTTCAGATGCTACCCTATGCACTCGGCAAGTGTTGGTCTCGTTGACTGGACTGTCGGTCTAGTTGACTGAAAGACTACAGTCCGCTCACCATCCCGTTTAGACGCTTAATTGAGTTGTATGCGCTCGCCAAGTATTGATCTAGTCGACAGAATTGTCGGACTAGTTGACTGCGAGACTACAGTCCACTCACCATTCCGTTCAGACGCTGCCTTATGTGCTCCAGATGCTGCAACGCCTGCTCGTTGGTGCGCTCGCCGCAGTCGACGGCGCGGCCCCGGCCCCACGACACTAGCGGATCGTAAACAAACGGCCCGACAACCGACATCAGAGCCGCAGTCTGGGCGCGTAGCGCTCGCATTACAGCTTCGCAGCTCTTCCTATGGGTAGGAAGATTTATGGATGAATGCTTATATGGAAACCGTGGACTCGTAGGTAAATAACATAGGTACACAAATGCAAAGACACTGAAGTCTGTTTTTTCATTCGATGCAAAAATAGAAGCTGTGTTACCGTTATAAAATACATAGTTATTCTCGGTAGATTTTTGTTTTACTATAAAAAAGTAGACTCGTGTGACCAAAAACATTAATATTTATTTACTCATAAAAGAAAAGTCTTTAAAAAAGACCGGAAAAGTGAGAGTCGGACTCGCCCACCGAGGGTTCCGTACAAATTTGTATGTACGTAACTTTGAAAACAAATTCAAAAACACACAACTATTCGATACCAGAACCTTACGAGTGTGATACGAGCAATGGAGAACTTGCACACAAAATGTTTAAATCTCATTGGAAAGGCCATGCTAAAATTTAACATACATACATAAACTCACGCCTGTATCCCAGAGGGGTAGGCAGAGAGCAGGGACTGCCACGATAAGGGACGACCCAGGCGGACATACTTCCACCAAATAGGGGAGGTATTAGCAAACGGCAAGATAAAAAGTACCTGAAACCAGCGTGCGTGCATGCAAAGATTAGTGAATGTTGAGGAAGCAAAAGTGATCTCAAATATAAATAAGGGCTTAATTTATTTCCCTGCGATTTTTATGGTTTTATTTTTTTCTGAGTTTTCTACGCTCTCTAAGGTACAAAAACAATGTCACTCTAATCTAAGCATGATGAAAATTGCCGAACCTCCGCTCCGACTGTAAATTTGTATTAGCATTATCTTTTCCAGCTACAATAAATATTTATCTATCAATACGCGAATACAACACGAATAATGCGGTGCGTTAAGCACGTTTAAAGCGGATGACGTCATGATGACATTGTGTGAACTGTGGAGTTTTCCGGAAATAACTAACTAGCGCAGTGTGTTTATTTTAAGCGTCCACATTTGCCTAGATAGCCTACTTATTTCCTGTTGTTTCTTTTGTGTTAAGTTATTACCCTTGTTTTGTTTGACTCTTGTCTCATGGTATTACAACATATTTAAGCTCTGTTCATGTGAAGGAAAACATCGTGAGGAAACCTGAGTGTCTGAGCTATTCACATACGTCAGCGCTTGAATTCGCCAATCTGCGGTGGGCACGCGTGGTGATTAAGCCCGTACTCTCTCCCTGAGAGAAGGCCTGTGGCCTACAGTGGAACGTACATAGGCTGCTTAGGTTATGTTATGTAAGCGATGTTCAAGAAACGTATTCTCTTCCTGTTTCCTGTCTAGTCAAAGAGTTATTTTTTAAGTCGATTGTAGTTAATAATTAGTATTAGATTGTAACGTTTTCGATCGTTTATTTATTCATTCCATCGTTCGTTCATTCGTTCATCCATCCATGCTTTCATTCATTAAAAAAACAATTATAATAACACATACACTTGTTCAAAAATCTTTGGCGCGTAAATACTAAATAAGTACATGCTCTAGTACATGGCCATACGAAAGCTGAACACTTGTTGAAGAGGCAATTAGAGATCACGTGCATCAAAGCGCCATCCATGGTGTCAATCGTTCGTTATTTCATCAATTCGTTCACTATTTTACTCAATCATTCATTCGTTCGTTCGTTTGTTTGTACATTCCTTCGTCTTTACATTCATAAATGCATTACTTCATTCATTTACAATTATCTGAATTGCACACAAAAAAGGACTACAAGAACCTCATTCATAGATACGTTTGCTTAACGAATGTAATAATTAGTTATAGAATGAGGCCGCACACGACCTAGCCGTAGAAGAAAGAATTTGCTGCAAAACCTGACTGAATGGTTTCAGTTGAGCACCACAGATTAGAGACTTTTTATTCCAGAGTAGGATCGACTTCTTCCGCACCACATCACGGGTCTCAGAGACAACGGCCGACCTTTGATAGCAACTGGCACTATAAAAAGAAGATACATCAGTTAGCAACCGGCGTGCGCGCATGCAACGACTAATGAATGTCGAGGAAGAGAAAGTGAGCTGTCAGGATCGTAGCAAGTGGCAGTCCCTGGTTTCTGCGGGATACTGGCGTGAGTTTATGTATGTATGTATGTATGTATGTATGTATGTATGTATGTATGTATGTATGTATGTATGTATGTATGTATGTATGTATGTATGTATGTATGTATGTATGTATGTATGTATGTATGTATGTATGTATGTATGTATGTATGTATGTATGTATGTATGTATGTACATTAGTTAGATTTCTTAAGAATTCCTTCACCTGTACATGCCCTCATGCCGCAACGGGCCCATGGCGGCCTCCATATTGTGCGTGAGCCGGAAGGGCACTCGCTCCGGCCACTCGAAAGCCTCGCCTTTGTTGAATAGACAGTTGAAGTCCACGTGCACTGTATCGCCGTTAGTCGAGTCGAAAGAGATGTTCTCGCCGTGGCGGTCGCCGAGGCCTGTAGGGAGAAAAAATGATGTAAAGGCCAAATCAGACGGTTCGCTTTTCGTTCCTTTGGCGCTCATACCGCATCTTTTGAATGAATCATCTAAACACAATATGAACATCGAATTGCTTATTGATTAGTTAGCGAATGCATCGAAAGTGAAATGGTATCTTTCATTTTCCTGGAATGAAAGAATGCTCTCTCTCTCTCAATGAGAGAGGGCCTATGCCTTAATGTAGAAAAAAAAGTACTGAAACTTCTAATGACTGTATGAAACTACATTCAGATAACTTCATTCCGACTTACCTCCCGTACTGTATAACACGGTCAATTAAAGGAATTGATTGAGTACGTTTTGCCTCTCGCTCTTATAATATGGACGAAATTGGAACAAATTGCTGTTAGCAATAAGGCTGCCCATTGTACTTTTTCATTGTAACTTTCATATTTTATGTCTCGCTTCTTGCGTGCAATAAAGAATATTCTTATCTTATCTTATGGACGATAATATGACGGCACTGAACGAGAGGCAAATAGTGGTTGAAATTATTTTTTGAACGATCGCTACGAAAATGAAGGATCACTCGAGTAAACGTTCTTCCGAATGAATCGTCCTGTTCGCCTTAATAAAGTGTGATGTATTAAAGACCGGTGTATTCAGGGTCATTAAAACGTCCTAAGTTGGACTGCTTTGAATTACACTGTTGTTTTGGATGGGATCGCTCTGTTAGTGTAAAATAGAATACGCATTGCATACGCTCGCTTGCATAAATTGTAACTCGTTTCAGCTCAACTAAAATGCTTTACTGACTGCAAGCTAGAACCACACTGGTCCTACAACATACGTTACCTACGCGTATGACATGACGTGGAAAAGTCGGAGCGCAGACTTGTCCTACGTACGTATATTTGGCATTAGACGCTGTTTTCACTCCTCGAGGTGCACTAGTATTCTACCTTCAGTGCATTTCACTACGTTACGTTGTATTGAACTGCGTCACATTATATCCTATTGCCGTGCAATTAGTACATTTAAGTTCGTTGTGAAATATTGAATTGCGATACATTGCATTGAATTTCGTTAGATTACCTTCCATTGTATTGCACATGCAATGCGCATTACATTGCCGGCCGTGTTACGTGACAAAATTTCTTCAATAAAATCAGGCAAACGTGTATAAAAACCGGCTAAGTGCGTGTCGGGCCACGCGAAGTGTAGGGTTCCGTAGAAGGAGGGGTTTTACCAACTTTACAGAACCAAAAACTTCATCGAAGTAATTTTGAATGGAATTTGTACGAAGTTTTCCTTTTATAAGTTGGTCGCCTAATACTCGTTGACTTGTACAGCCTACTTAGCCATGATAGTCTTCTTTTTAAGTTCATTATATGTGCTACTGCCGTGATTTTTTTCACTTTTCTACAATCAACCGTCTAGCCGGGAGAACAAAATATTGCGCTTAAAGCTTAATATTTCGCAAACTCAAAAAATGGCTTCCCTACACTTACAATATTTTCAAACGACCAATCCAACGACATCCCACAATACCTATGATGTAGGCGGGAAAAAAAATATTACCCAGATTTAGGTGTACCCCAAAAAAATACACCAAATTTCAGCTTTCTAGTACTAATCGTCTCTGAACTAGGCCACGGACAGACAGACTGAAGGACGGACATGGCGAAACTATAAGGGTTCCTTGTCGAATACGGAACCCTAAAAAGGGATATGATTGTTGTAACTTACCCAGAATATACCCAACCATAGACATGACTGCCGTTGTCCTAATGTAAGCGGATCGAGCTTGATACCTGCGAAAAGAAACACCAAATTCAGAACACGAAAGATGTCTTGCTTTTCGTATTCAACGCAGACATGAACGTTAATGTTCACGTTTTAGTCTGTTGTTAATAAATAAATAAAGAAATATATAAAATGTTAGAATGTGCGAGCGGAAGGGGTGCCAGTTGTAGAGCAAGTCTGCACATGATAATATATAAAATAGTTTGTTTCATGAAATGGTTACTGAAAGTAACCATTTAGCAGTTGCATTTGCAGTGGGAAAAGAGTACTTTTCCATTAACCAAAAGCGAGAAGAAGGCAAGAGCCTTGATAGCCGTCATTCAGATAAAACAATTCCTAAAAAAAAGATGCATTCAGACCAAAGCCGCAAGCGGAGCGTAGCATCGCAGTAGTGGTTTGAATATGCTTTGGGACTTCCAGCTACGTTAAGGGGCGTCAGTGCAGGCGTGAAAATTACTGTTAAAGTTCTTATTCACTTTACTAAATATAAAAATAGACTCGATTTTATCTCACCTGTGTGAGATAAACACTCACTTACATACATAACATAAGCAGCCTATATACGTCCCACTGTAGGGCTCAAGCCTTCCCTCAAAGAGAGAGCATAGGCTTAATCACCACGCGTGCCCACCGCGGATTGGCGATTTCAAGCGCCGAGGTATGTGAATAGCTCAGACACAGGCTTCTTCACGATGTTTTCCTTGACCGTCAGCGAGTGGTATTGCTACTATAACTTCACAAATGTGCATAACTTAGAAAACAAAGTCATAGGTACAAAGTCCGCACTGGGAATCGAACCTGGGTCTTTCGCTTCCGAGTCCAATGTTCTACCCACTAGGTACCTCTAGAGGTACACCTCACTTATTCGTCATCTATTCGTCAGAAACTTTCCAATAAAGCTCACTTTAGTGACTGTTCACACGTATGATTTACAAGTATCTTAAAACTTGGTGAACTTCTTGCGTACTTAATACGACAATCAGTCAATCAATCAGCCCATCCTCGTCCACTGCTGGACATAGGCCTCCCCCAAGGCAAGCCACTTCCTTCTGTCCTCGGCCATACTCATCCAGCCACTGGCAGCAATCTGCCTCAGATCGTCGGTCCAGCGAGCTGGTGGTGGTCCTACGCTGCGTTTGCCATTTCGTGGTCTCCACTCGAGAACCTTTGCCCCCCATCCACCATCGGTTCTTCGGCATATGTGACCAGCCTACTGCGTTTTCAGCTTGCATTTTTATAGGCTATGCCAGTTACTTTAGTTCTTTGGTACACACGTATAAACTAGTAATAAAGTTAAGTTACAATTTGATTGCGGATAAGAGCCATAAGAGTCTCACCAGCCGAAGGGGTCGGAGAAGATGCGGCGGAACCACTCCTGGAAGACGGGCGGGTGCCGCGGCAACAACTGCCCTTCGTAAATGCTGCGTTTCTTCTCAACTGGGTCCAGGTTTGCGCACATCATCTCCTTTAGTTCTCTGTTGCTTGTGTGAATTCCTAGGGGACGGGGTTGGTTCATCAGCCTTTTTTATGTAGCGTCCTACACGTCCTACTGCAGGGCATAGGCCCTCTCTTAGAGAGAGATGGGCTTAATTACCCTGCGTGCCCACAGCGGATTGGAAAATTCAAGCGCTGAGGTATGTGAACACCTCAGAAAGTCAGGTTTCCTCACGATGATTTCCTTCACGGTTAGCGAGTGGTATTGCTGAGTACTACAAATTCACAAATGTGCGTAACTTAGAAAACAAAGTTATTGGGTAGATGCCGGGATTCGAACCAACGAACTTCCGAATGTAAGGCCAGCAATCTGCTTTGCTCTACCGCCGCTCATCAGCCTACTTATGTTTACGTTAATACGCTTTCCAGCCGACTTGGTATGGAGAGAGATAAGTTGAACCAAAAGCCGCGCAATCGCGACCTGGCCAATACATCCAATGATAGAATACATCCATGCGAAGTCAACGTGATTTTTTCAAGTTATTTGTCGGTCATATAACCAATGTTTCGCTATGAATCTCACAGAGTTTGAGACGAAGATCTGTTTAAGAAGCGTTAATGAACTTAATTTGGTGAAACCAGATAGAATAAGGCCTAATTTGAGGTATAAAGCTAGCCTCCCATTCGAGAGGTCGTATATACCAATGACTTTGTTTTCTTAGTTGCGTACATTTGTGGAAACTTTTAGTAGCAATATCACTCGATACCGGTGAAAGAAGACGTTGTGGAGAAACCCGGGTGTCTAAGGCGTAAAGTGTTTAACTCACACTCACCTTTTTGCTTATAGATATGCATTAGAATCGGCCTCAGCCCCACCAAGTTCGGTACCCATTCTATGAGGCCGCATTCTTCGTTCAGAGGTAGAACACTGTAGGTTCTAATATAAAGCCTTCTTCGCCTGGTTTCTGGGGCGTCTTGTAAGAAACGGTTGACGACCCCGTTAAATTCCATCAAGCGATAGTCCTTGCGCAGATCGTCACGAGGTTTCAACATTATTATGTAGGTCTTTCCGTCGGAACCTTTGAACAATTTACAAAGGAATATAAGTTGTTATATCAGTTAACGATATGATTATGTTCTTTGTTGTTGTTTGTGATACATAAACAGGGTGAATGGTGTATAATTACATATGATGGCTTAGTTCGTTGTTTGCTAATGTTTTTTCAAACTTACATAAAAATGAGATCACTATGTAAATTTTTACAAAGAAAGACAAACAATACAATTTATCTATGAACTTACTCATGGATAAACGCGCACTTAGTGACAAAGCGAAGCAACTGATTCACGTGTGAATAACATCTTTGTAAATCCTATTCATCACTTCGTTTTGTTTGTATTGTATCAATGTTCTCAAAATTACAATCATGACAATTTTAGCTCGTTCTAGTGTGTCTATGCAGACAATAGACTTCTTGGCCCATTTTTGTGATTCAAATAAAGATTTCATTTTTCCGGAAAACGTTGACTCAACTAAATAAGCTGCTACTTAGCGCAATATATTCTTTTGGCAGCTTATTTTGTCTCACTTCTCAAGTGGATATTCCTTTCTACTCTTTGCTAAACGCAATATACGAAAAGATAAAAACGAAACAAGACCAACCTTTCAAAGTAACTTTCCTGGGCTTCTGTAGTGAGGGCAGTATAGTAATTTGGTCCTGTATGCCAGCTATGTACACCGGTGGTTCGACTGGTAAGTTGAAGCTAATGCGTTCTTGCCGCGCCGCCTTAAGTCAAAATATTAGTTATTATATTAGTATATAAAATATCTCAAAATATATGACGTATGTAAATAGTTGTATCAAGATAATCCTTTTGACGTAATAATGTTATTTTGATTTGGATGGTGAAATAGAACCAGATGATACCAGTAAAAGGCCTGCTGACAGCGAAGAGCCAAATAAACAGAAATGTAAAGTTTCCACGTAAAGTCGTGGAAAACAATAGTTGCAACCACGCAACGCAATAACCAGAATATCATTCTGACTTCGATTTTTAACATTAACCCGATATGTATTCAATTTCAGATACGCTTTGTGTGAAATGGACACACTATTAATAGACAAATATACACATTATTATTCGAAATACAATTATTCAAGAAATAGGAACCAGGGCTTGGAATTTCTTGAACGAATGAGATCAATGAAGAACCTAAAAGCAGCAACATTATTGTTTTTCCTTATTTTAACGATTTTAATTACGGAAGTGGTTTAATCGATTTTAAATAAAAGTTTTTTAGGTTTAGCATTATTCCAACAATACCTTGGAGGGAAGAACAATCTTGCAGAGCTCCTGGAATGGCATCATGATGTGACTGAAGGTCGGACCGGCCAGGAGGCGCGGCAGAGTGCGGACGAGCGAGGTCACCGTTGTCGACTGCCAGTACAAATAAAAATGTGAAACATGGGTCAAACTTAAATAGGAGTACAATTGCTTATATACCGTAGAAGACACAGAAAAACTCAGGGAAAATTAAAAAATAAAACCAGAAAAGTATGTTTTTCAGGGTTTTCGGGTTAACAATAAACTAACGTGTTAACTCAAATCTTGATAAACGCTGCATATATTCTAAGGCGTTACGTCCAAGGTGTGAAGGTACTTTGAGCCCGTTTTGTATGGCGCGTTTTTGTACCACGTGACTAGAATGAGTTCGACGGGTTCTAATGAAAAGTATAAGACGTAGAGAAAAAAATTACCACGTTTATTTATCTTTTAACATGGCCTCTTCAATTATATTAAGACAATTTTATGTGCAAGTTCTCCATTGTGGATGCTGGCAAGGCGAAATCAGACAGTTCATTTCTGTCTGTTATCGCGCATCTTTCACTCGGAATGAATCATCGAATCTAAACACAGAATGAACGTCGAATGGCGAATTAATTGATTAGTAATCAGATCCAACTATGCTGAATATTTCACCGTCGTCGACTGCTATATTTCCTGGTTATTTGTCTTTCATTTCGCATCTTTCACTCGGAATCTAAAGACAGAAACGCGAAAATGAACAAAAACGCCGAATGAATCAGTTAGTGAACAGATTCAACAATGTTGGATAGTTCACCGTCGTCAACAGCGGATCATCATCATCATCAGCCATTTGACGTCCACTGAAGGACGTGGTTTTCCAAGCTTCCCGGTCTTGTGCCGCCCACATCCCGCGACAGCGGATAGAAATAAGATTTGTTGATTTATCGTTCATCTTCTCGTTCATCTTTCACTCGGAATAGATAATCTAAGCACAGAATGAACGTCGAACGCCAGTTGAATTCATTACAGAACAAATCCAACAATGTTGGATATTTTGAATGTCGTCTCTAGCGTCACGGATCGGCGCGAAGCAAGCAAATATATCTCATCTAAATGTTTCATAGAACTAACCGTAGGATTTCCAAGTATAGGCTTGTTGCACAGCTCAATTAGCTTCTCAGCAATCTGCGTAAAATCGCACACCAGCTTTAACATGTGTGGTTCCTTCAGCCTTGGGTCAGCGAACACTTCCTGA
Source organism: Yponomeuta evonymella (assembly GCA_963969515.1). Lineage (NCBI taxonomy): Eukaryota > Metazoa > Arthropoda > Insecta > Lepidoptera > Yponomeutidae > Yponomeuta > Yponomeuta evonymella. The sequence goes on from OZ018354.1 coordinate 8,986,714, forward strand.
CACCGCTTTATGCGCTGAGGGTAGCTGGACTTGATCACTGACATCATCATCCATAATGTGTGTTGCGGGTAGGCCAATATCAGCTTTACTATTATGGCTTTCAGCTGAAGGTACACCTGGAATTTTCCTTTGAGAGTTTATGTACGTCTAAATATAAAAGTCGTGACGCGTAGCAGTAATTCTTTCAAAAAGGTTCTGGTATAAAGTCTAGCAAGACACTTTAGGACATTATCATCATCATCGGCCCGACGCTTGTCCACTGCTGGGCATAGGCCTCTCCTATAGCACGCCACTGAGGACAGTTGTTCAATTATTGTTAGCGTTGGAAGTTACTTTTACTTTTATTGCTTTACTACTGGTTTGTTTATACTTTTTTCGTTTTTTTTAAACATTGATTAACGAATGGTTGTTTTCAAATTTGCTCAGTTAAAGAAAGGCACTGACATAATTATTTATTTATTTTAGCAACATTTGGAGCTTGGCGAGTACATCACGCACCTTCGATTTGCCGACGATATAGTAGTCATGGCAGAAACAATGGAAGACCTCGGCATAATGCTCGAAGACCTCAGTCGAGTTTCCCAACGTGTGGGCCTTAAAATGAACATGGACAAAACGAAGGTCATGTCAAACGCCCGTGTTGTGCCCACCCCAATAACATTGGGGAACTCGACTCTCGAAGTTGTAGACTATAATAATGTAGCTATTTTTTTAGAGGAATAAAACTCGCCTCTTTGACAGGGTGACAGATACGTGAGACGATCTGAGAGAAGGCGGTGAGGAATAGATAAAGCGGCAGTCTCTCCGAGTATGTCTTGATTATAGACGTCATTTGCGTCAGGACCGTCTGTATGTCTTTGTCCTGCGATGTCACTTCCACGTCTAGCCTGTGGATAAAAAAATAACAGATAGAGAACACTTTTATATTTGTAATGACTTGCGATGCTCATACATAGGTATATAATATAGGGGTCTAATCATCACCACCTACCCTCACTACAATAATTGGCTGCCCTCGCCACTTCAGTCTACCCGTGACCACGGGAAGCGTCGGGAAATAAGGTAATTAAATTTTACCTAATAAATATTCGCGATTAGACCCGTTTAATATATAACTAGAGAACACTAGGTCATAATCTATATTTACGAGTAAAAGTTAGACTCTCGTCGGTGCAGCATCTTTCGCGTTCTGTTGTCACTGAACAGTTCTTTGACATCCTGATTTTACGAATGACAATCTGAGATTCAACTTTGTGCCTTTACGGTAAGAGTTAGGAGTTGACTAGCCAGAGTTAATTAATCAATCGATATATTTTCAATACATAGCTTATCTACTTATTCTGTTAATGACGAAGGACAATAATCAGTTTCATACCTAACGAGTGCATCCGCGGTATATTCTGGTACAAGTATACACTGGTACAAAATGAACATAAATTTTCCTCATCACTATATTTACGAGTAGTTAGAGTTGTTATTTTTAGGCTTACTCTGTAACCTACTAAGGGCCAATTTTTCAATAGTCAGATAAAACTTAACTGGAGAATAAATTGCATGCTATCACTGTCTAAATGTTACGACAAGACAGTGACAGCATCACTTTTATTCTCAAGTTAAGTTTAAGAGAGCCCCCACACTAGCGTCTTTCGAGCGTCGTCGTCGTGCCAGCGTCCGCACAGCGTCGACGCAACGTTGACGCCGCGGCGACGCGACACCAGCGCTGGGCGGCCGTCGAACGCCGGGTATACGCAGCGCTGGCGTCGCGTTCTCGCGGCGCCAGCACAACGTTTTTGGCGAACAAGTACAATACATAACACAACGCACTCTTGGGTATCTTGATATTTTATATCGTTTTGAATCAGTTGTAAAAGTTCGTCAAATGTTTGCTTTGGCATTCGTAGATAATCGTAAAAAGGTTTTTTTATTGTTATTTTTATATATTCACAATACAATACGTAATAATCGCTTTCCTGAACACAACAACCCCACAGAGGATCTTGCCAATATTGACGATGACGATTCTTTTTCCGTTTACTTAATTTTTGTTGTATCAGTAATGTCAACAGCAGTGTTTCTTCGTCGGAATCTATATTCACACTGACTGTACGCGACAAGCGCCACAGTGCCGCAACGCCAGCGCTGCGTAAGCCCGGCGTTCGTTGGCCGCCCAGCGCTGGCGTCGCATCGCCGCGGCGTCGGCGTTGCGTCGACGCTGTGCAGACGCTGGCACGACGACGACGCTCGAAAAACGCTAGTGTGGGGGGTCTCTTATCTGACTATTGAAAAGTCCGGTCTTAGTAAGAGGCAAGTAAATTAATAAAATATTAATATTAGAGTAACTCGTGTCGATGCAACATCGTCCGCGTACTCCTGTCACTGGCATGTTCTTTAAGACTGTTCTTAGCTGTCTCGCTCGCACAATTTAACATTTTTAATTATTGTAATAAAATGAAGCTTTTAATAAATGTGGTATGAGGGTTTGATGCATAATTAAATTACGGACATCTTAAATATATTTCTGTTTTCCTATGCGTAGTATTTATTTAATAAAGAAAAGTTGTATCCAAAACTATTAATTTTGGAATAATTTTTTCTTAATCCAAAACTTAGTACAGGATAAGAAAAATATGCCTTGAATATCCGCAATTTGATTATCCATCAAACCCTCAGATCACATTCATCAAAAGAATACTCATTTCACTACAATCGTTAAATTACGTTAAATTGTGCGAGCGAGACAACATGCTCCACGTAAGGACAGCCATCCTGATTTTACCAATGAAAATCTCAGATTCAACTCTGTGCTTACGATAAGAGTTTAGAGTTGTCCAAAGGTCAATCAATCGATAAATCATACTACTACTATTATTATAAAGGCGAAAGTTTGGATGGACGAATGTTTCAATCACGCGACAACGGCTGAACGGATCTGGATAAAATTTGGCACAGATAGATTATAGTCAGGAATAGCACATATGCAAATTTTTATCCCGGAAAAATTCACATCAAAAATTTTCACAGCTAGTTTCGATATATTGCTTGTGTACGGATTCTGTTAATAACGAAGGGCAAGGTTCACTTTCTCACCATATCGAGAGCATCCGCGGCATACTCTGGTACAAGTACTTATGGCCGTACTGCAGCGCCTTCCCGTAGCTGTTGAGAGCGTAGATGCGGCGCGACCATTGCGGGGCGTCCTTTTTAGTTACGTCGCCCGCGCTCACTTTCTCGTAGTAGCCTCCGAGGCAGACCTGGCGCATGTAATTTTACGTTATAACACTGTCAATTAAAGACAGGGACCACAACTAACTATTTGCTCGTCGCTTTTACAACAAAGCCGTCCATATTGTGTGTGAGAGGGGCAATTAGTTATTCAATAATAATAAAAGTTCCTGATATTTAATTTGTTTCAATAACAGGCCTATTAATTTATTGTTTGTTTGTTACACTTAATTGTGCAATAAAAAAACAAACAAATAAGTAATCGCGTTTAGACCTGTTAAATGTATGACTAAATGGTTATCCAGTCCCTTTCTTATACTAACAGCGATATTTAGCCACGGCAGTTTAATTTGAGCTCCAAGACCTAGAAGTCCCCGCTCAAGACCGCAGCAAGTGGACATTTTTCATAAGTGCCCTATGTCCCTTGTGCGGGGCCACAGTATATGGAAATTTAATAGGATTTCTTGAAAATGGGGAAAATTTAATTCGGATATGGGCACCCTTGACGACGACAGCAGGTGAACGATGCATATTGCTTGTATGAAATGATGACTAGTGGCGCCTTTCTCAACAGAAAATAAGTTGATCCATCTAAAAAGGAACTTCAAAGCGGAACCTGGATCGATTTATAACACAAAACTATAAAGTACCTACATTCATTATAAAACTAGGCCAGCTAACTTACCAAGCTCTTTTCCCATTGCTTGTAGACCTCAACAGCCTCTTTGTAATAGCCAATGTTTACATCCACATCAACGTTCGTCGTCTCATCGTTGTACTTTGCTATGAGAAGCTTCGCTTTGGCGCATATTTTCCTGCGAATACATATCATAAACATCATGCTTTTAAATGTGTCTACCAGTACTTAGAGTCCCTTGTTCGTGGCGATAGCGCCATGGATAGCCATAGTGTTATTAGTGTCACAGGAAGGCCCTATTACACCTTGTTTGGATTTTCTTTCTACGTACAACTCCTTAGATTAAGTATAAAACCGCGAAAAACACTGCGATCAACAATTAAATTATTAAACAGGCAAAAATATCCATATTGATTGCTATGGTGACCGACGTGAGTCGATATGTTACAATACTAACTTTTGAATACCACCCATTCGACCTTCAAATCCTATTACTGCACATTAGGGCTGAAAATCCTCCAACCCGTGTTGAATTTCTGGACATCAGTGTAAGAGCTATGGAGCAAGCCATGCTAGGCCTCAGACTAGTAGATAGCGTACCAAATGTCGTCATCCGACGCCGGGCGAAGGTAAACGATATTGGTGACCGAATCTCGTGTTTGAAGTGGCGTTGGACAGGACACGTGGCGAGGCGGGAAGATGGCAGGTTTACCAGGACAGTAATTGAATGACGGCTAAGAACCGATCAGACGGCGATCAGTAGGCAAACCAACAGCCCGATTGTTGGACGATGTAAGCAAATCGTCAAAGGCCCAGTGGATGCGAATGGCGAGATACAGCGAAAGATGGCGTAATGGGGAAAAGGCCTATACCCAGCATTAGGCAGAGGTGGGCTGATGATGATGAGCGTCGGTACAGATCGTCCAGACTTTAACTCCCTCTGTATCCAAGCCCAATACATCTTCAACTATTCAACGAATCTTATTACCGCAGATTAGGATCCATACTCCACTAACTTCTGATCCTGAGTTAGCTTCTGAACTTCAGGGTACATATCGCCCAGACCTTGCTTTAGAGCAGTGATGCCAGCTCCCTCTGTCTCTGAGCCCAGTATATCTTAACTTCTTAATGCGTCTTATTATCACAGACTTGGGTTCAAAACTCACTAACCTAACACTAACACAAAGCTAACGCAGGATCAGTCCTGCATTAGCTTCTGCAAATCAGGGTAAGATCATCTAGACATCACCTCAGCGTAGTAAATGCCAGCTCCCTTTGTCATCCCAATGAATCTTATTATCACAATTTAGGGTTCAAATTCTACCAACCCTCAGAGGTTAGTGGAATTTGAACCCTAATTTGTAATTCCTGCGTTAGCTTCTGACTTCAGGGTGCATATGACCCAGAACTAGCCTCAGCGTAGTGAATGCCAGCTCCCTCTGTCCCTGAGACCAGTACATCTTCGACTTCTCAAACAATTTTTTTAATTCAGATTAGCGTCCAAACTCCACTAACCTCTGATCTTGCGTTAGCTTCTGCACATCAGGATACAAATCATCCAGACCTCGCCTCAGCGTAGTAAAAGCCAGCTCCCTCTGTCCCCGAGCCCAGTACATCTTCGACTTCTCAATGAAGAGCTCCTCGGAATTATATTCTTCTGCATTGAGGATGTACATGTAAGACTGGGAATAGGAAAATAAACGTTACGGTTATTGTAATAGGATGTTATTGTTCACGATTGTGTTTTTTCAGGGAACACGGCACCCTAAAGAAGCTCGCATACCAAATCCTGATGATGGCGATATACACATGGTAGCCAACACTGACAATGTAAATTCAACTTTTTAGGCTCATTCACTACATTCGCGCGTGAAATTACGCGCTGGTTCGTGATAGTGAATGGACCTTGTGCTTTATGACTATGGTCCAAAGGAGCTATCCCTAAAGTGGATTCCGCGGAATCCAAGACTCCCGTTCGGCAAAATTATACTTGTCATTATTTTAAATATTATTTTTCAATAGTTTATGGGCCCATAAAATAGAGTGTTCGATTATCTTGTAAGTTTAGAAATCACTTTTCAGTGGTCTTTAGCACAAGACATCGAAGACGACCCAGTGTATGTGAACAGTCGACAGCACATCCACCCTTACATCCACGCACTCTACTCAGTTACGTTACGGATGATTTTGCGACTAATCTGTGAAGGAGTTGCCGACTGTACTTATGACGTCATAACATTTTTAAAGTTTACCTGTTGGAAGATTCCAGCCTTCCTGGCGTGCTTGGCACTCTGAAGCCAAAGGTCTCCTATGCACGTCTTCAATTTGCCTGCCGTCAAGGGATGGGAAGGTTGAAGCAACTCCTGAAAATGGACTCAGTATTCATTAACTGAAATCGAGGTTTTTCGTTGTATCGTCAGAAACTTAAGTGCCTTTTCCACTGTTTCTCAATCCCTTGCTTTTATATTTCAAGTTTGATTATATTTCACTCTCCGCGATGCGCATGTCTTAACACTACTGACAGCAGCCGCCGCCAGTCAGTAATTTGTTTTCAATTACTCTTCTCATCCGTTTTGTCTAACACATTTCTCTTTTTCTCCACCTCACTAACTCTAAAAGCATTCTCACTATCCATACTGTCAGATGACAATACGGAACGCAAAGCAAAATCTTACCAGCATAAGGGCAACGCTCCTACGCAAAAATCGTACCAATAACGCAGAACCAAACCCAGAAACCATAAATTTATGTCAACGTAAGGAATTTACATAATTTTTGTGGAATGTCAATGTACAATATTAGTAGTGGAGAAAAAAAAAACCTCCACTCTGACCAAATTTTCCCAAATCATCTCAAGTATAATACATTATTTTTGAACTAACACTTTCGTAAGCACTACACATTATTACCTGGTCGGACTCTTCCGACAAAAAATCTAGTAAGTACATACATACATAAACTCACAGGGGTAGGCAGAGACCACGGACTGCCACTTACCACGATCCTGACAGATCACTTTCGCTTCCACAACATTCATTAGTCGTTCAAGTAACTGAATTTACAAAAGCAGGAAAACATCAATACTGTGGCCGGCTCCATGATGCGAAAACATATCTACCGTATAATACTGTCTCGCGCAAATAAAAAGCCTTGTAAAGCCCCCGTACCGTTTAGTCGAGGTATACAAACCTGAGCCTGTTGAAGCAATATCCTGCGCAGGCGCAGCAAGGGCTCCACAGTGCGTACGTCCGATTGAACCACGGACAGCCGCCGCCGCCATTCGTCCAACAGTTGGGTGATCATTTCTGTGCCTTGGTTGTCGCCGTCAGCGATGCCTTTTAGTCTGAAACAATACGTTTTTAACTTCTAATACTGCGTTTATTCTACAACATGAAGACCATGTTTAGTGTGTCAAATAGGTACTTGTTATTTAGATTAAAAAATATTTTCTTGGCCATCTTTTTACTAAAATACTTCTGCAAATACAAAAAAAGGAGGTCCTAGCCTAAGATTGGGAAACAATAAAGGCCAATAATAAAAAAAAAAATTACCGGCACTTGGAAGAAATATTTATATTCACGGACCTTCTGAGATGAATAATAGGAATAAATGGATTTACCTTCTCAACACCTCCTCAGCATGTTCAACCTCCTTCACAATGTGCAAGCCCAGCACGCTTTGGTAACCGCTTCTTAGTGCGCTCTCACCTTCAAAAAATAGATTAGATTAGATTAATACTCTTTATTACACACCATACATTACAAAGATACAAAATATGTTATATTAAGACTATACCTGTTTTACATGCCTAATAAGTAAAATAAAAAACAACATGGTTTTATCAGAAAACAATTTTTGATTTTGTGTTGAGAAAAATAGTTGAGAATACCTTTCGCTTAATATAGTTCTCAATATACGAAAAGTAAATCTGTTGGTTCTCAACTCTACTGCTGGTTTCCTACATCGTTGGCTAAGAGGTACGTCGTCCTAGATGGGTCAAAAACTAAATTAGAAGACGCAGTCATCTCATTTCGACAGCCCTGAAGGCTGAAACTAGTCAGCTAGTTATCCAATTAAACTTCTACAGTTAATGTTGACCTAGCTAGACATCCAGTTGAAGGGCTTATTAACTCCTAATTCATCATAAGGAAGAATTGGTCCAATTTACAAACTTGTAAGTTGTTTAGTCAAGGGGTTCGACGTTACTCACACCAGCTCATAATTCGACTTTCAATATTATACAAATAAGTTTATTATTTATTTATTACATTATAGGAACACTTGCGGTATACATTAAATTGTATTATGTGACTTGGTTTTCGAACTTCTTTACGTTACTTGATATGCCTTTTTTTCTTGTGATGTGTTAATTTGTCCCAATAAATGTATTTCTTTCTTTCTCTCTCTTTCTTTCTAAAAATGGACAGATAGTGCTGTGTAACTATGAGCTACAAATAAGTTTATTGCACATAAGTTATCAATGCGATAATGCGACGATGGCAATGCGGCGGACTTAATGCTATTAGCATTACCTACTACTATTATTGTTGCTTTCAATTATTACCTTTGCTCTCGCCGTCCATTTGGGCTAGTAACTTAACCATGCCATCTTTGCAGGCGCCCTCGAATAGTTCGTGGTCTTCCGAGCGATAGGCCAAGAGGATCCGGCCCATAAGAAGGCCCCAGTTCTCCCGCGACGGTTGCTGGAAGACCAAATTCGTATACAGGATGTTAATTTGTTTTTTATTGTTATTTTGCATCTCAAGGACAGAATTTCTAAACAAAAAAGGACTATCAAATACTTTTACTTGCGCTCTCAAATAAGAGCGAAACACCCTGCTGGATAGTGCAACGGCTATCGAAAATGAAATAAATAAATGAATGAATGAATGAATGAACGAATAAGTGAAGTGTGGCCAAAGATAATATAATGATTAATTTACACCTTACACTACAGAGCAGTCTAATGATATCACCACAGGTATTTTCACTATCGAACTGCCAGAAGATGCCGAGCCTATAGTAATACACCCTGCTGGATAGTATAAAAGCTACCGAAAATTAAATAAATAAATGAATGAACGATTAAGTGTAGTGATGAAAGATCTTCTGAGTTAGTCTACAGATTCCACTATAGAGCTGTATAATGATATCACCACAAGTGTCGTCACTATCTTGCCGAACTGCCATAAGATCCCAAGCCCCACCCAGTAAAACACCCTGCTGGAAAGCGCAAAAGCTATCGAAAATTAGATAAATGAATGAATGAACGAAAAAGTGAAGTGAGTCCAATCTAGCATTTCCGAGCTCTAAACCCTCCACGAGCAGTCCAGACCTCTTCAGCCTCAATGAAAACAAGTACGTCTTACCACAGGTTTCTTGACAAGCTCATCGAGCTGGTCAAACCGGCCGAGTCTCCATAGCGGCTCGGCGGCCAACTCTGCCGCGCTTTCGTCGGCGGCGCGTTCGCTCAGAAGTCGGTACGCCGTGAACGGCTGGTCCAGGCCCAGGTAGCAGTCTATCATGCCCTGGAATAGTGCGTAATGTGAAAAACCCTTGTAAGGATATTATAGAGGTATATAGAGGGCACAACTATTTGGTAAAGGCTGATGAAATATGCACACCAAATCGTGAGCGATTCCAATCGTGTAACTGTCAAATTCCAGACTAATTTGACATTTCGACGATTGGAATCGTTCAGGATTTGGTGCGCGTAATATAGGAAATCGATTTTAGTGATAAGACTGTACTGTAGAACAGGAAATAGTTTTACAATTTTGTGTATCCGCAGCATCATTACCTAAGGAGCCGCTATGAACCTATATCCATTGAAAGGTGACTCGGTTGTTCGTTCACAGTTTTTCCAACTCATGTTGACACTTTAGTATCTGGCTGTTGTTTGTAAGATTGCTGTTTAGTGATTGTAGGACTGAGACGCTGTTCGAGACTATGCGTATTGCATACTCTTGCACAATTTCTTGTATTCAACAGTGCGACTGCTCTTGTTATACTGATGCATGCTGCCTGAAAAATTGTATTGAGGGTGCCAAGGGTTGTAGACATTTTTAGGTTTAGTTCATTGAGAGACGCCCGTTTATTTTTCGATTTGGGAGCCGTCTGTATACACTCTGACTTCACGTACACGCGAGTAGTCGGCTGGGTCCTCTTGTACTTGTACCTTGTATTTCTTGTCAAAAGTATAGGTGTGTGTGAGTTATCCTGTCGCACACCGCTTCCATCATAGGCTGGTCCGAAACAGCGGCTGAGAAGATTAGTGTGTGTACAAAATAGCTGTTTTGTTTCCATATCAACCATGTCCGGTAGACCGGAGCCGCAGGGCAGCGCATCTTTTTGAATGTGCAAGTGTAAGGGTCTGAGGTTCAACGAAGCTTCCAGAGCGGCAGTCGGTGTTGCCTTCATACACCCAGTTACTGCGAGGCATTCCAGTCGTTGTAACCTCTGTAGTTTTTCAACCCTAAATTGCTAGGTGTATTGACGACGAAAGTCCTATCGTTGCTATCAATACGCTAAGAAGAAGAACCCTAAAGGTATGAAAAGGGATGCCAAAGTTTGTATGGAGAAATCATATATTACGTCTACAAAGTCTCGGACCAAAGATAGATTGATAAAACATTTATTTGCTGCTGCCCACACGCACACATAGTACAACCAATAAAAATTAAAGAGAGCTAGTACCAATTGCCAACTGTACCTTTTCTTTTGTAACTGCTGTTTCTGTAAATTATTTTCTCGGTACACAATACAGAATATTTATTTTATTTATTTATTTTGTAAACATTCTTATCTTATCTCTTCAAAGCTGAAATAAGGACATACCTGGAGGCTAGGCTTGTCTAAAGGCCCCTCTTGCGCCAAACGTTCGTAGCACAGCGCGGCGTCTTGCAGACGGCCCGTGACCACTTGCGCCAGTATCAGCTCCTTCAGTGAAGGCTCGGAACGTTTTATCGACAGAATACCTGATATAAAAGTTACACCAACTAGAGTATAAATAAGAGTACATACATACACACATACATTAACTCACGCCGGTATCCCAGAGGGGTTTACGTGAGTTTACGTGTGTATGTTGTTGGGCAATCCGCCATTATATAACACAATGTACTGTGAAAATATCAACTGGCTACATATTATGGCCCAAAAGAAAAAGCCCTTTATAAGTCGGACGGACAGACAGACGTAGCATAATTATAGAGTCCCGTTATGTAACCATAAAAAGCCATATCGAAACCGGTGTGCGTACATGCAACTACTAATGAGTGTTGATGAAGCGAAAGAGAGTTTTCAGGATCGTGGCAAGTAACAAACCCTGGTCTCTGCTTATACCTCCGGGATACAGGCGTGAATTAAAGTGATGTACTGTAAGTCCTTACCGGCAACAGAGTCCGGTTCATCGAGCAGCGCGTACACTTCCGCCAGGAACGGCAGCTGGTCCGCCATGCTGTCTTTACACTCCTCCATGTGCAGCTCTAGGTACTGGAGCGCACGCGTGAACTCGCCGCACATGAAGTTGCCGCGGGCTATCGTTAGCTTGTTAAACTTTTGAAGGAAGGTGGAGATTGCCCTGGCAAGTGATATACATTTCTGTACGTGTTTCAATACAAATTCCTATAATAGCTGATAATAAAGAAATTCGGGGACAGGCACCCTTGGCGATTCGAAGAAAACGGAAAACGGAGATCTTTCGATTCGAAGATAGAACGAAATTATCACTAGTGGCGCCTCCCTCAACTCAAAACAAGAAGTCCACTGCTGAACATAGGCCTCCTCCATGGATTTCCAAAAAGACCGGTTGGAAGCGGCTTACATCCAGCGTTTTCCTGCCACTTGATGCCACAAGATGGACAGATGACTGGTCGTCCTATGTCGACGACTTTCGTTCATCTACGGATCTCATCATTTCTGATTCGATCTCGTAGAGAAATTCCGAGCATAGCCCTTTCCAGAGCTCGTTGCGTGACTTTGAGCTTTCTTATGAGGCCCATAGTGAGAAACCACGTTTCAGTGCCATAAGTTATCACTGGTAACACACACTGATTGTATAATTTTGTATAATCAAAACAGTTGGTACATGTAAAAGGTGGAACTTTTACTAAATGGGTTTTTAAAATTGTCCTTAGCACGGGTTAGTGCAACAAAAAGAATATAAACATCTGAAATGCCATTATTTGACGTTCGTATTTCACTTCTTTTTTCTTAATTACACATTGCCATAGATATCCCAATCTAATGTTTATTTATATTTTAAATCATGAGATAACAGTAGCCATGTAAATGCAGCTTATATAGGTACGTCGCACTGTAGGCCACAGGCTTTCTCTGAGACAGAATATGGGCTTTATCCCCACTTCTAAAACACTCTTTATTATAAGCCGCGGTGAGAGATTTTTCAAATTAATAATAGGGGTTAAAGTATGAAATTGCCGTTTTATTGCAATAGGTTCTTTGAATTGACATAGAATCTTCATGGTTTTAGGTTTTCGAATGAAACTTTTTTCAAATGGTTTCTATGATGTTCTTTTTTTAAAAAATGTGAAACATTTGAATATCGACTTTCAATTGTTTTTATTATTCAATTTAGACAAGAAAGATGGATACTGCGAAAATTCGAGTGATTTTTGAATAAGAGTTCCGACGCGGAACTAACGCGGCAGAAACAGCCCGCAATATCAATGCTGCATTTGGAGAGGGGTCTACTAATGAACGCACCGTGCGATTTTGGTTTAAACGCTTTCGTGATGGAAATTTCGACTTAAAGAACGAGCCACGAGGAAGACCGCCCACACAGGTGAATAACGATGAATTAAGAGAGATAGTGGAAGCCGACCCTAGTCAAACTACCCAGGAATTAGCGGCATGGTTTAACGTTACCTTACCCACAATATTGACTCACTTGCGTCAAATCAATAAAATAAAAAAATACGAAAAATGGGTGCCTCATAATCACTCGAATTTTCGCAGTATCTTTCTTGTCTAAATTGAATAACAAAAACAATTGAAAGTCGATATTCAAATGTTTCACATTTTTTAAAAAAAGAACATCATAGAAACCATTTGAAAAAAGTTTCATTCGAAAACCTCAAACCATGAAGATTCTATGTCAATTCAAAGAACCTATTGCAATAAAACGGCAATTTCATACTTTAACCCCTAATATATCGCTATACTTTGGCTATACACAAGAGAGAATATACTAGAGAGAAAGAAAAAGGGAATACTTATAAATGAAATGTAGTAGAAGATAATATGCTTATCCCGATCACAGTAAAAAGGTTTATATTCTTATCTTAGGTTAGCGGACCTAGCAACGTTTAGAGATTCAAACGTCGTTGATACCATAGATACAGAGCCATTAATATTAATAACATTCCAAATTGGGATACATAGTAGTGGCTCTCTCGCAGTAGATTACTTGATAATGGATCCTCCTAGATTCGCGGTCGACTTATATCTTCCTTCACCTTCGCTTTCGTTTCCTGCGTCTTCGAAGTAACAAAGCCAGCAGTAGCATTTCTTCGTCTGATCCATCCATTTTGCTACTGAGTATCCTAATCGCAGGTCGCATGTCGCGAGCTCGCCGCAACAGCGCAGCATCGTCGCGGAGTCGTCGCGGCGCAATCACTACGCACTCGTGGCGAGCTCGCTGCGCAATCGCCTCGCTTTCAAATCGCTCGCAAATCCCCAAATTATTAGCCGCGCTGTATATCTTGGATACTGTGCAATATAACATACTGTTGGATCTAGTATTTTGGTTGTCACAGAATTAATTTGAAAAACGCAATTTAGCAAATTCCATTGGATTACATAGATTCGTGTACATTGTCAATTACTCAATTACTTATAATGAAATAGTTTATAGTTAATTTTACTGTTTTGTTGTGCATTTATTAGGCGGTGGTAGCCTAGCGGGTAGAACCTCGGACCCGGAAGTGGGAGACCCGGGTTCGATCCCGGTGCGGGCATGTACCTATGACTTGGTTTTCTAAGTTATGTACATTTGTGAACTTGTAGTAGCTATACCACTCGCTAACGGTGAAGGAAAACATCGTGAGGAAACCTGAGTGTCTGAGCTATTCACATACCTCAGCGCTTGAAATCGCCAATCCGCGGTGGGTACGCGTGGTGATTAAGCTCATACTCTCTCCCTGAGAGAAGGCCTGTGCCCTACAGTGGGACGTACGTGTATATAGGCAGCTTATGTTGCGCATTTATTAGCCTGTTATAAAGGTGACGACGGTCAGTGCGCTCGGACCAAGTGCGTCGTCATAATAAACTAAAACTGTACGCACACGGTCCGAGCGAACTAAAACCGTCAAAACTCGGCTTAAGAAAAATAAAATTAACTTACTTGTAGTTTTCATTCTGCAATGGATGTTGTTTTGAATGACACCATTCTAAGAGCCACCTGTTCAAGAAGTCCAGTAAGTTGTAGACCATTTTGCTGCATTTACTCTGAAATGCATACCACACACGTAAAGGAATGCCTGTATTCTAAAACATATAGATTTTTCATTGATTTTTCTGGTGTTATGTCACAATATACCTGAATAAACTCTATGGATCTTTAGCCACAGCAGTAACATACTCGTAACATCCACATATCACAATCTGTTGTTCTGGTCCCACTTCGGCCCTCAGTGGGAAGCGAACCCAAAATCTCTGGTATGGTAGATAAATGTGTTACTGCTCGACCAATGAGGCAGTTTCACACAGATGTCTATCGGGGAATCAATACAGAAAAATCCATACCTGGCTCCCCTCTTCAGCTTGCACTAAACTGACGTTTGGAGTCATCTGGATATGACGTAGCAGTTTGTACTTCGCCTTCTCCGAGGCCACTCTGTTATCGTTTTCGAAGTTCTCCAATCCTGTAGACAGATATTAGCTTATATCTGTTTTATTTTTTATCAGAGTTTTTCTGCCCCATAGTTTCGACTCTCTGCTAAGACTCGTCATAGCTCACATAAAGGGTAATCTTCTAAACTTAGGTCTAGGTGATCACAGATCGTTACAGCAGTTTTAAAAACAATGTAAGTACGCAATTTTACCTATAACAGCCAGAATCTCCTCTTGAATGTACTGCGGATTTGTCTTTGACATGATTGCGTGTAGAAGCACGTATGGAAGGAACAGGAATAGGGTTCTGACGTCACGGCGCATACTCGGGTGGACCGCTCGCAGCAGTTCACGGATGCTCTCCGATTCTATTAGCGGTATCAATTGGCCTGCCCAGCTGGAATTACAAGGTAACGGGTTTAGATGATGGTATTAAATATGCCTCGCTCCTATACTTCTTTGACTCCATGTATGAAAGTGACAAGCACAGATACGGCGCACATCGGACTGTAAGTTTGGTACCGAAAAGTTTGACATACCAACCACTGATCCAATGTATGTCACTTACTTGTGAGCCCATTCAAGGAACGACGTGGCGTAAGTTGATCCGAACAAAGGATGGGCTTTTTTCGGTTGCGATGGGTTTGCCAATGTGTATCTGAAAACAATCAGAAATATATATGTGTAAGAAGACTGCGACTTCCATAGCAAGTACCATTTTCGACAAAACAAAAGCACAACGGACTACTTCAGGTAGACGCTAACTGAATGTAAATTGTTGCACACAGCATATATACCAGCATAGAAGATATTTAGATGAGGTTGAATACCTTGAGCTGAGCAGAGGGTACATAATCTGATGCATGTGCTCGGGAAAACTGTCCCACACGTCTTTTTTGTTCCCAGTCGGCGAGATGTTGTAGATTTTTAGAATCTCCTGTATCGTCAGTGCGTAGCAATCCATATTCTGCAACGAAAAATGTAATATTCTCACCACTACCTAATCTTACTATTTAGAATCTTACAATACAATAGATCTAAAACCAAATAGCGCATCAGGTAATCAGTAAACACTGTGCAAACTTCAAATACTCGCACAGCGCAGATAATTTTATATTGGAAGTTCCAAAGTTGGTTGTATCGAAAGCTACACAAATATTTTTACAATATTTCCAATAGAGTAAAGCCCGAAACACCCGGAAGATCCTGTAAGGGTGTCACCAAAGTCCCCCTATTCACACCGAAAGCGCCCGCAAGCCCTGAAAGGGCCACTGCGGCGAAGCAATGGAAAACTTGCCTCAAACTTATATTCGAGTTACATTGTTTTTATACCATAGAAGATATTGTATGGAATCAGGCGTTACTTTGCGGAAATCCATAATAGCATTAAAATGTGAAAATTACTTTGCTAAATTCCGCCAAAATTCCACAAGCACCATGCGGTTAGTTAATGCCACTTGTCACTTGTCAGTCGACCATCGGAGCCTGAGGATGCCTCGTGTTAGAGGCGAAACGCGTCGCAACGCATTTTTTCACACAAGTATTGTTTTCGGCGGTGGTGCGTTTGTTTCTTGCTTCTGCTTCAAAAAGTGGGAGGGAGGGCGGTGCATTAACTAACCGCATGGTGCTTGTGGGATTTTGGCGGAATTTAGCAAAGTAAGCGTAAGCAGCCTATATACTCGTACGTCCCACTGTAGGGCACAGGCCTTCTCTCAGGGAGCAATTTAGCAAAGTAATTTTCACATTTTAATGCTACCATAAAAGACATAGAAAAACTAAAAAAAAAATAAAATCATTAATATATTCTTTCCGAAAATTAACCACGATTATTCCTTTTTTAACATGGGCTCTCCAATTAGCAAACATTTTTAGTGCAAGTTCTTCAATATCAAGATTGTCAAGTATGGAGAAGCTGTCTCCGGCTGCCGAAGTGGTACGGCAGATTATGTCACTAATAGAGAAAGAACGGTAGAGTCTCACCATAGTCCCCTTCTCGTACTGGAAAGCCCTCGCGAGCTCAGCGAGGGCGGCGGCGGCAAAGCAATTGTCGTGTATGGAGAAGGCGAACGGCGAGCGGTCGGGCTGCACATACTGCCGCGGCAGATGGCCTGCCTCTATCGCGCCTAGCTGCCCAAGGCAGCCCCCGCTGCCTAAGGTCACCTGGGGATCCGCCTCTTTACAACCTGGGAAGGTGGTTGATTTGATTAGAGATTGTAGTGATGTGCGATGGAGTCTCTTTTTAGTGTTCCGTAGTCAACAAGGAACCCTTAAAAAAAATGTTTTTCTTCTTCTTTTTCTTATAGCTTCGCCATGTCCGTCCGTCTGTATGTCTGTCTGTCTGCCTGGCCGCGGCTTAGCACAAAGACGACAAGTACTAGAAAGCTGAAATTTGGCACAGATATACCCAGCCCGTGCTGAGGACAATTTTAAAACCTATTTTGAGGCTAAAAATTCCACCCATGTCGGGGCTTGAACCCGCGACCTCTGGCTAAATTTGTAGAGGCTCGAAATTTCGCTGATGCCTGCACTTACCCATTAGCTCAGTTGGAAAAGCGCTGGCACGGTTAGCCAGAGGTCTCGGGTTCAAGTCCTGGCATGGGTGGAATTTTTAGCCTCAAAATAGGTTTTAAAATTGTCCTCAGCACGGGCTAGTGCAACAAAAAAAAGAATATACAGATATACATATTAATCACGCCGACAAAACGGTACAATAAAATCATAAAATATATTTTTTAGAGTACCTTCCCTACCTAAATTAGTGATGTAATTTTTTTCCTCGCCTCCATCGTTAGATTGCGATTGGACTATTAGGATACGACCTTTTGGAATGAAGCGGCATGTAACGTCAACTGACGCCTGTCAGTACCGTCAGCAACGCTATCGGGAAAACGCGTGACACCATAGCTGGGCACCGTTAATGATATTGTTAATTTCGTTAATCGCTAATCCGTTACTAAAATATTTAACTTCGTTAAACGTAAAATCGTAACATTTCGGAACATTTAACGCAAGTTAACGTTAATCGTTAATCTGTTAACATGTGATAAAAAATTGCGTTATTTATACCGTCGCGTTAGTGATTTACCTATGAAAACTGCTGGTTTGGGTTCTGGGTCAATAGCCTAATAAAAGACGTGAATAATTGGAATGTGTAATTAAGTCATCTGGCATAATGTAGATACCTATTCCCTTTCATAAATATTAATATCGTCTAAAAGCGAGGCTCGTTTTCTACCCTTTAGCCAAAATGTACTTAACAAAAAACTGTACACTCGTCACTCTAAGCGCGCCCTTAGCAATGAAACGATGAAACGAATCATATGAATTTTCTCACTCACCTGAGCCGACAAGATATACAAGTACCTGCCTTGTTTGGATTGACTCACGGCCCGAACGTACTTATTAGTACGTTTTTCGCGGCGAGGCGCGGCGTGTGCGGTAGCTTTTCGGTAAATAGTAGGTACTGAATTAACGACTAACGGACTTTGGGAAACTTAACGGAAGTTGACGAGTCCGTTAACATTTTTACAGTTAACTTAAAAGTTAATCCGTTAGTTAAAACGTTAACTTCGTTAATAAACGATTAACGAGTTAATGCCCAGCTATGCGTGACACGTAAGACTTACCTATAAGAAGGCTGTCGATGAGTTCAACAATGACTGGATCGATGTTCTTTCCGCCAAATATGGCCTTGTGAATCTCTGTTCTATTGTTCTTCAGCAGTTTATCTAGGTCGGAAAATGCGTAAGCCTTAATCGTGGGTATGTCTTGATCCAAATGTTGTAAATACCATTTGATCTTTTCGAGAAAACCTTCGGGTTGAGTCCTTTTCACGTGCTTCTTTATAACGACTTTCACTCTATCAGATATATTTGAACCTTCGAGGAAGAAGAGGTCAGATATGTGAGAGCTCAACAGATTCTCGTTGCTTAGCACAAGATACTGTAAGATCTTGTTTATTTCATGTGGCGCGTGATCAAACTGCTGCAGTAAAGAAACAGCTAAATTCGATAGGAGCGGGCCTAGGGATAAGCTGTCGATATTGTGAACGAAAGCACTCCAAGCGGCTGCCAAGATCTTTGGAAACTCCTTGACCAGAGACATTGCAGACCTCAAAGTTGCCAGCACTTTGAATCGCAATGGTGTGAGATACTTTGCACCCATTAGTTTCATGATATCAGGAAAGCTCTGCAATGCTTTGCGTTTCACCGATAACGCTACTTTGGCGTTCACAAGCTTATGGTCAAAGTAGGCGAGAATTCCTAAGAATTTCGGCTGCAGGAAGTCAGCCACTTGAGACGTCGTCATAGTTATACTCCCAGAAGGTGTCGAGACATCCGGATCATGGCTGGCCAAGTAGCGACATGCGTTTAGAACCTTTTCTGGGTCACAGCAATATTGCAAGAGGAACTCAGTCAGTATAACACGGAAATGTCTGCGTATCAAATTCAGTGTCGAGGTCTTGGTAAGTTTTTCAATCAAATCGTAGCATCTCTTCGCCACATTCTCGCTTTCGTATAGATATATGTGAGTGTAAACGTGCGGGAATCTTTCAATGAGAAACTCTGATACGGAACACTGGACCAGCGAAGCTATCTCTTCAATGATAGATGGCACTTCTTTTATCGTCACCGAATAAGGTATTAAGTATGGAAGAAAGTGATGGACGTCCTTTGAGATAAATTCTCTGTATCCCACGAAGCCAAAGGCCCTTACAACTTTCAGAAGTGACACAGCAAAGTCTTTACCATTGTACAAGCTGCAGTCAACGAAAAGTCGGCAATAGTCTTTCTTATATCTATGGTAGACTTGGTTAGGTGTACTTTCATGAGATTCGCATACATCCCTCAAGTAAACAACAGCTTTTGGTCCCAGCGAGCATTGCGGGTGCATGATGAAGTATACAAGTAACTTTGTGCCTGGCAAAAGTACGTTTTTATTTGTTGAAAGCCCAAACTCCTTTATGCAATCCAGGGTGTGAGTTTGTTGGTTGTAGTCAATGGCTTCTAAGCTGGTTTTAGTTGAATAGACTAATAGGTTGATGCAGATGTTGAACATGGATTCCTTTTGCGCGCTCTCAATGTCATTGTCGGCCTGTAACATATAGGTTAGATAAGATTAAAATAGAACAGATAGCTGTTTATTCGTTACCGTAATAGTCTTGTAATAGGTACACTTACAGAAATATTGTCAATGAATGGTCTGAGAGCCTTTAACACAGCCTTGCAATTCCCTTCGCTAAAAACTTCTGCTGTGACACCAAAATTAAACACAGCATGGTTTGAAAACACTTCTATAAGGCTCAAGAACCCACTTTCCGAGATATTTGAGAACATTCTGCAGTTCAGAAACTTCGCAAAGAGGTTTCTTTGGCCAACTACTGTCGCATCATTGCTTTGAGGCCTTCTGTTGATCTCCGTTCTAAGTACAATCTGTTCCTTGCTAAAATTTTCAATGTATTGCTCTGCGGTTAATTTACTTCTGTCTGAGTTATGGCATTTGGAGCAAACAATAGAAATAGTTACAGTATCATTGGCAAACAAGACATGTCCAATTGAATCTATTTTCGTGTTCAGCACAATAGAGTAACTGCCCAGTGACATGCATGCCATAGCCGGTAAGGTCTTGCAGAGTATTTGTTGAAGTTCTGAATCTTTTGTGAGGAAGGCTGGCATAAGGATGTCCCCTATAAGCTTGCTTTCTGAATACACTTTGCAAAGCAACAACAGTGGACATATGGGGATTATCTGAAAGATAAAATAAATAATCGCTTTTATTTCTTATTCTTATGAAATATTTCAATTAAGTATTTTGAAATGTTTTTTAATTGATAATTAAGGTACTGAAGTTTAATAGATAGTCTATTCAAACCTGTTTGTAAAAATCTGCAGTCTTGTTCTGAGTCAAAGTTTTCATGCCATAGTTTATGGCTCTCAGGGCATCCTCTTTCAGTTTGCTTTTAAATAAAATATTTGCAGAGCAGATTGCTTCGAGCACAGAATAACCATCAATGCATTTAGAAAATGGGTCCATAGCATGTATTAGATTATTGATAAGATCAATCGAATCTTTTGCAAGTGTTGGTGTCTTAGTCAGCAATACAGCTGCACCTAATAAGATGTCAATAAGCACACTTTGGAGTTCAGTGTCTTTGACAAACTCTTCCTTATTTACAAAGTAAATCGTATGTCCAAGTTTCAGATTTGCATAAATGTGTTCCTGGATCGCTTTGGCAAAAGAATTATGATAATTTTTTAAGCAATACACATAAATGCTTTGAAGTATTCCAAGAATTGCATGGGCACATTTAAGATTATAAAGTAATAAATACTTTTGTTTGTTAAATGTTGACATGGCCTCATGGGCATTTTGCAGTGTGCCCAATAAAGATTCAAGAATATGTTTCAATTGCGCATTGTCTTTAATGGTATCAAGATTTTGGTTTTCTTGGACAAACTTGATAAATTTATCGGTATAAAAGTCTTTCAGACTTGCTATTTCTGTGTCATCTTTGTTTTTCAAACTTATTAGGTCTTCAGGCAGTTCAATCTTAGAACTCATTGAGAAGCATAATAATTTCAAATCCTTGTTAAATGTTTTATCATGCTTTGGATCCAATATTACAGTGCAGACTGTTGACAAGACTTCTATTAGCTCACAATCTTTAGTGTTTTCTGCTTTTTGCAGCAACTCCAGAGTCTGTCTTCTAAACTTGTCCAAATAAATTGCATCAATTTCACATTTTTCATAATACACTGGCATAGAAGTGACCAGAGCCTCAACAGAATACAAGAGCTCTTTGAAAATGTCTGGGAATCTCTGGTGAAACTTAGTGACTGTTAACTTATCACTCTTGCCAATGACATTATTAAAGAATGTAATACATGCCAGTTTTACATGCACATTGTGACTGTTGAGCATTTCTAGAATAAGTTGGAATAAATTCCTGTACTCGGATTCAATTTTCTCAAACTCCGATGAGCTTATAGAGATGCTTTCACTAAGCAGCTGGAGTGTTAAGTCTATTAATCTTTCACATGTTTTTACATCATTCACAGAGACAAAGATGGATCTCAAATCAAGTTGAGCATTTGGTATTTCAATATCTTCTGTTGAAAAGTTTTTCAGTACCATATATGGCTGGTCATCACCATTACGATAATATGAGTTTAGTTTTTGCAGTATACTAAAGTACTCAAAGTGGATGTATTTGTAGAACGAAGCTCCATTCACATAGAGAATGTTGAGCATCTTGAGTTGTGCATCCTTGCTGGATGTGTGGATTCTGGAAACATTTTATATCTCATAACATCTTGAATGTCATAATTAATTCTGTGGAGTAAACCTGTCACTATACTGCAATAGGCAACATACCATAATAACTAAGCTAAACATTATCCCTCAATCTCTGAGAAAAATATACTGCCTATAAAGCTTACAAATGTTCCACTGCAGGGCAGTCCTTTCTCAGAAATAGAGTATGGGATTGACAATTTCAACTGCTGTGGTATGTGAACACTTCAGACACTCGTTTTTGTAATGCCTAGTACAGACTATTTTGTGCATGACATGTAAGTGGGAAAATTGTTAGACAGTTTATTGCAAGTGAGTCTCAATTTCAGCACAATCTTGTCATTAAAACAGTGCTTTATTTAAGAATAGTCGGACCAAACAAACTCTAAGCTGCGTTCTGTATCACAGACACAGACAAAAATAAACCCTCCCTTGCTTACCTCTCCAATTCCTTCACTGACCAGACATAGAACAAGCGACCAATGAGCCAAGTATTAAAAGCTTTGTAATATTCATCCGGATACTTAGAAGAGCCAGGTCTCGGGACTACAACCTCTGAAAAATCACTGGAACAAAAACCCAAGAGGTTATGTTTTACACCAATTTTTACTTTTGTAAGTCGTATAAACGTGGCCGTGCTAGTATATGTATCCAATGTAATTACAATTAATAACAATAGCAAAGCAGTTCGGTATACAGGGTGGTCGTTGTGCTTACCCTGAAAGTTGGGAACCAGATAATATTGACGTAAGAAGTCTATCAAGACCATCCGCAGCATGTTCCAAATTGTTAAATAGTACCATTGTTGGTGCGTTAAACATTTGCCACACTGTAAATGGTCCATCTTGATTTTCATCTTCCATTTTTGCAACATGAATTAAAATTCAAGTTTGCTTAGGTTTTCACAAAACAAAACAAACAAATAAACTTTGAGATAGATTGTCAAAAAATGACAGTTAGTTTGGTAATTTCGTTTCTGTTCTTAGTTCCCGCCGTTTTGGTACAGAGTACCTATATTTTCTTTTTTTTATGGGGTGACCAGCTTATTTCCCTCATTCCGTTCAAACTACGAAAGATTGCACAACGTTCCACCCGCCCGCTCCACAATGACTTCAGTCCGTAGTGTAGATGTAGGGTAAACGTGAATCACCACGCTTCTTTTGCTGCTCAGCAGAAACAGAAAAAAATATTGTATTTGTATTGTATGACGGCTGATGGACCGGTTGGCTGGCGATGAACCTAACTTCTTCAAACTCATACTTTTATTTGTCAAAATCATGGCGCCCGCATATTCCAAATGTGGGTAATCCTTCATCGTCTTCGGCGGAGCAGACTGGTTATATACTCTTTGGAGCAGACTGGAACCTAGCCTTGGCGTGCCACGCACAGATTAAAAAGACAAGTGCGGTTCCAGGCGCCAAGTTTCTGAAAGCGCCTCAGTCTATGAATAAAAAAACTATCACTGGCCTTAAACGCAACAACAGTTGCCAACTACTAGCATGGCTGTTTGCAATCGACAAATTAGATAAATGTACAATCATGCTCAGGGGTAGTAAAGGGCACCAAATACAGCTGGCAGTAATAGTGCTTTTTTCGCTGTAGGTACTCTATGGTGGACTGAAGTGCCAGAAAGAGACAGACCGAATGCGTTTCGAAATTAACTTCCACGTGCGCTCTTCCGTTCACGATATTTCGACGTAGGAAAACGTAATTGCTTTAAGTAGCCAAAACCCAGCTTTTCAGCAGAGCCAATAAACCATTTTTAAATTAGAAATAAAATCATAACTTCTTATTTATCATTGACAGCAAGATAGTATTTTGTACAACTTTTTGTGAAAATAATGTTTACTATCTAGAACACAAACATTGGTTCGAAAGTTATGAGAAGTAGGTTTTTCACTACTTACAGCAATTGAATTTTTATTTAAAAACCTTAAGAATGTCGTAAGTAGTTGAATGATTTGTAAGGAGGTAGCTCAGTTCTATATTTTTCATGATCTATAAGTGCTGTACTTGAAATATTTTTTTCTATCATGTAACACTAAAGAGATGCAAGGCTTTTTATAAAATGTTCTGATAGGTACTAATGTACCTATTGTTTTAAATTGCGAAAATATTGGATGTCTAGTAGAAGTGAAATGCTGTAATATCGTTAGTTGTTTATTAATTTTACTATTAAGTTGCAGCTGGTGCTAAAGAAAAAACTATAAGTAGGAACATTTGACCTTAGATTCAAATACACTCAAGAAGATTCATCTCCTGATCTTGCAGAAAGTATTTTGAAAGATAATGTCCCTCCCTGCGATCACGATTTTTCGTTACATTATATTGAAGCTCATACCGTGAATAAAGCGTTTAAAAAGCTAAATCTTAAAAAAACTGAAGACCTGTGGGGTATGTCAGTAATAATAGTTAGCTCAGTAATCGATGTCCTAGCACCCCATTTGGCCAGAATCTTTAACAAATGTTTAGATGAGGGTACATTCCCTGATCTAATGAAATATAGTAGGCTCGTTCCTTTATTTAAAAGTGGCGACAGGCAAGATCCCACAAATTTCAGACCAGTCTCGGTTCTACCCGTTTTGAGTAAAATATTCGAGAAAATAGTTCTAGGTCAGCTAGTTTAATAATTATCCACTTTTTCATAGTGAGCAATTCGGTTTCACGCAAGGGCGGTCTACGACGGATGCTGGTGTCACATTAGTTAAACATATATTTAGTGCATGGGAGGATCGGACGGATGCTGGTGTCACATTAGTTAAACAATATATATTTAGTGCATGGGAGGATCGGAAGGATGCTATAGGTGTTTTCTGTGACTTGTCGAAGGCATTTGACTGCATAGACCATAAAACACTTCTCTCAAAATTAAAACACTACGGAGTGAATGGGAGGAGCTTAAAACTTATGAGATCATATTTAGAAGGGAGGGTTCAAAAAGCTGACATAAATAGGACTAAATCATCAGGGTCGGAGGTTAAGATGGGAGTGCCACAGAGAACTATTTTGGGGCCGTTCCTTTTCCTTTTGATTTGCCGTTCATGGTTCAAAACATGTCAGAGATAGTATTGTTTGCAGATGACACGTCACTTATTTTTAAGATTAAGAGACAAGAAAATGACCTTGCGGCTACAAATAATGCTCTTCCTAAGATACTATATTGGTATACTTCTAATAACTTATTATTAAATTCAAAAAAGACAAAATGTATAAAATTCACACTACCAAATGTCAAAATGGTTGACAGAATGATAAACTAGACCCTGTAGACGAAACTGTATTTCTGGGTATCACAATTGATGCAGCTTCAATGGGGTCCACATATAGGAAAATTGGCAAATAGGCTCAGTTCTGCAGCAAACGCAGTTAAAAGAATCCGGGAACTAACTGATGTCGCAACTGCTAGGCTTGTTTATTTTAGTTACTTCCATAGTATTATGTCCTATGGTATACTACTGTGGGGTCGGGCAGCAGACATTGAGACCATCTTCGTCCTGCAGAAGAGAGCGATCAGATTCATATATAAGCTAGGCAATAGAGATTTGTTAAGAGATTTCTTTAAAGAAACTAACATCCTAACAGTTGCTAGTCAGTATATCTATGAAAATATTATGTACGTTAGGAAAAATATCAGTGACTTTAAAACTGTAGGTAGCCAACACAATGTAAATACTGGAAATAGACATAAACTTTCGTTCCCAAAATTTAGGCTGGCAAAGGTTAATACATCCTTTATGGGGCATTGTATACGTTTCTACAATAAGATCCCTGAGGATGTAATAAGCTTGCCAGAAACGCGGTTCAAAAAATGTGTGAAGCACACTTTGTGCCAAAAAAGCTACTATAACATTAAAGATTATTTAGATGACAATGATGTCTGGAATTAAAGCCAGAAAAGACTAAGTTTGGAGTTTTTTTGTCCATTTTTTCTCCAAAATGATCTAGATTTTGAAATGGACACCTAGTTTAACTTGTAACGTTCATTAAGTCGCAGCTTCTGTGCTACTTTGAATAAAAAAAATTGATTTTGTTTTTTTTTATTTTGAACTTTTCGGCCCCATCGGCCATCAGTTCTGCGTGCTATGTGCCCCGCCCACTGCCACTTCAACTTACTAATCCGCTGGGCTATATTGACGACTTTCGTTCGTTTACGGATCTCATAATTTCTGATTCGATCTAGTAAATAATCAACTGTTTTTTTTTTGTATTCAAATCTAAATAGTATTTAATACAATGGCTGGGTATCAGTTTTTTATCAATCATTTTCGTTAAATCGTTGTATTTCTGGAATGAAATTGGCAACTTAGCAGGGTATAAATTCAGTTTTGGTTCTGTGTTACCGATGTCGCCAATATGAATTTCAATATTTTGCTTGGAATACGTATGCGAGGCATTATAATTTTTTGTTTTATTAAGAATATTATCTTGAAACCCCATGAAATCTTTCCCTTTAAGGATGTCGACTTCATTCTCAATAAAACATTAAAAAAAAAACAAAAAAATATAATATCTCCCATACGTATTCCAACGTTTAAAAAAAGTAAGTTGCCAATTTCATTCCAGAAATACAACGATTTAAAGAAAATGATTGATAAAAAAGTGATAACCAGCCATTGTGCTAAAGAATATTTAGATTTCAAATACAAATAAGACAGTTGATTGTTTACCAGACACTGATGAAGAAGACATAATATAGCAATAACTCCTTAATTAATTTGGAGTTATTCAATATTTTTATTTTATACTGGTTTATTACTCAGGGGCACAACTAACCGGTCAATAAAATTTATTACTCTCTCTAAGTAAAAAAAAGTTTCTTGATTTCATGTTTTAGTAAAAAGAATTAACCAGAGAGTAAGTTATTCTTTACTATTTCAACCCTTGGTAGTTGCCGAAATAATTTTTAATCTATAAAACATTAAATCAAGATTTTATTTTTAGTTTACAACGGATTATTTGAGCGACTGGATAATTGTGTCCTTGAGTGTATTTGAATCTAAACCTGACGACTAATTTAAATTCAAAACTGGAAGAACACTGTAATTAATATTGAACCCAATTTACGTAAGTGAGTCCCCATATTTTCAGACCACAAGAACGCTGTAAGTAATATCAGGTACATAAACACTAACCGTATATTTGCTGTTAGTAGAATAGTATCGAAAACACCCTTTTTTAGGAGATTTACAACAAAATCAACGTGAAAATTTTTCAAAAATGTTCCGGGTTAGTAGATTTGTTTTCATCGTAGCGGTATGAGACCGATACCATTCAACGCAGAAAAAAAATCTGAATCTGACTGTGCTTTCTTCAGTCTACTTACGCCATTTTTGCTACTTACAGCAATTACGTTTTCTTGCATCGATTTGTAACATTCATACTAGGTACACATACTTTTTAGATGTTATCACGGAGGTTTATATCCATATCAGGACATTATGCACAACGACCAGCATTAAGTAAATAGCGGTCGCTTATTTTTAACAGGTATTGGGAACAAGACAAGAATAACGGTTCTACCGAATATAAATGTTAAGACCTGTTTTCCTCTATAACATCCTTGCCTATAAATGACTGCTGAGTTGCTGACTGACAAGCGAAATCACCCTGGGCGCAGGGCGTTCTTGGAGTTGCCAATAATTGGGAACCCAAAGTTTTTTTTACCTGCTGAATCGAAGACCGTTTCGAGGCTAACATTCAAATAACAGTATTTTCTATGTTAGAGGTGTTTTTTTCAATTTTTAATAAATACTAATGACCTTCATTTGACCAACCTAACACGTGGCGTCATTATGTTTTAGGAGTAAATCGTTGTCGAGTAACAGTAACTGTAGTCTGTGAGTAGAAAAGCCGGGTCGAATGCAAGATATCAATCAATGTCCAGGGTATGAGCAAAATCGTTGGTAAAATGTTCAAAACTGAGAAAAGAACAAGCTATGCGCATTACAAATAACAAAAATGTAAGTCAAATACAAAGACCAGTGTTGCCAACCAAAGAGAACAAGTTTTTTCCACGACGACCACTAAAATTAAATGCAACCTGCCAAACCACGATTCCACTGGTCTATACCTTATTTCAATAGAATCCGACAATCGTGTAAACAAACCAATTTTAACACGATTACTTCGTAATTACTTACATTACGGCCGAATACTCAAATGTCATTTAAATATTTAAAGGCATCTTAAATAACTGACAAGCCGATAAACACAAAATTCGTATACACAAACGTTAGTTAAAAGCTTCTGTTAAATTTAAGTGGAACACAAAATAACTTATAGTTAAACATCACTCAGCGAAAAATTCGTATACTCGAACGCAAGTTAGCGCGATTTAGATTTCAGTGCGTGACTTTTTAAAAGCAAGAGTTTTGTATCCATCGCCATAAAAGGGTAAATATAAAAAAAGTTTGTTACTTCACTTACTGTCACTTTCCTGTGTGAGTTGGGTTGTTGCGAGTTCTGTGCGTTTTTTTGTTTCCTCTAATTATCGACGATATTGCTTTTTGTGTTTTTGTTTTTGGACATTAAAGAGCCTTGCCCTAAGTTTTGAAATATTGCAAAGGCCCTTTTATTAATTTTATTTCTGTACTGAAAACCTAAAATATAACAAAGTATGTTACTGCATATAAGGCCATAATAATTCATATAATAATGCATAGTGATCGTGTATCACGTTTGTGCGATAGTTATATTATTTAAATATTCCCATAATCATTTGGACAAGTGGACAAAATATCGATAGGTACACAAGTCTGGTATAATATTAATAATATACGCTCTGTCTTGATTTGATTTGCTTCATAATTATTTTTGATTATTTAAAGTACTTAGGATGAAGCAACGAACAGTGAACTATCTCTCAATGATCAATGCTCAATCACTCACTTTGACATTAGTATCAGTATAGGTACAACACTATGATCATAGACAACTGTCAAATAATTATCTTGTTTACATTGTTGGATTCTATAGAATTAGACTTTACTCACTATTATGTATTCTGTGCTACTGCAAGCATTTCAAATTACTTTTATTTTTAATTGACTTCAAAAAAGGAGGAGGTTATCGATAAATTCCACCGGGACTTTTATTATGTATGTTCCCAGATAACTCGACGCCTAGACTGATTTGGATAATATTTTGTATGGCATGTATGTATGCTATCCCAAATTTCTTCAGAAGTTCCACTAGCCACTACTAGATTGATTTTCTCCCCACCAGACAGGGTGTCCAAACTACCATTCCAGTGGTGATACAACTAAGGTGGCAACACTAACGATTATTTATGACAGTAATCCACAGAAAGTTAAGCCTATTCACACGACAAACGCAATCGCGCCGCTATAAACAGTAAGGGTAGCATATGACGTCACAAAGTTAATTATTTTAAAAATCATCACTAAGAACAAAATTAATTCAAATTACTTTAACTATCGGGAAAAATTTTTTAAAGTCAACTGTTTCCAAACTACATTGCGAATTCAAGCTAACTTCGACTCAGCCCTTTAGAATTAATGTGAAAATTGGGATTTTAACTAGAACAGTCAAAGAGACGAACCTACGGAAAATACTCATAAATAATATTTTAAGATTTATTGTTCAGTAGGTATTATATTGTACAATCGTAACTTAAATACAATGTAACAAAAACGTTATTCCACAAAAATAAAAAATAAACAAAAATATTTGAATTTCTAAATAACTCTATAGTTTATCTAATAACTACTAAGAATGACAAGTATTTTTACAAGTGCACATAATAATATACAAAGCTAAGAAGGCCTTAATATTCTTTAAAACACAATGCAAACTAATGTGATATAGTTTCTCAGTGTTTCCGCGCAGCTAATTATAGCAACGGCACCTGCAAAATGTGAAACAAACATAAAATTTACCTGCAATATATCAACTTTTTGTTTATATTATACTGTCAATGTTGCATAGCGAATTCGCACACCCTAATTTAACTTTAAAAAGATACATTGGTACATAATATTATATTGCATATAACAACTCAGCATTCAATCCTAGTCAATTTTAAAATGTATCATAGCCAGAAAGCATTCTCTTACTTTCAATCAAAACTAATTAGTTCAGCTGTGTTATTATTGTGTTCGGATTTTACATTTGTCGGTCCTGTCTGTGATGGGGGCTGCTGTGGATTGAAGTTCTGTGGTGGCATTTTCACAGGTTGCCCTGTGTTCTGGGGCATTGGAGGTCCTTGAGGCATTTGCTGGCCTTGGGATGCCAATTGTGGGGCTTGCTGTCCTTGGGACATTTGTTGCGGAGGCATCTGTTTCCCTTGAATCGGCAGACCTTGGTTGGGAGCCTGTGGCATTTGATTTTGCTGGAACTGAGGCCCTTGCGGCATTTGCTGGCCTTGTGGTGGCATTTGCTGGCCTTGTGATGGCATTTGCTGCACTTGTGGTGGCATTTGCTGACCTTGCGGTGGCACTTGCTGACCTTGTGGAGGCATTTGCTGGCCCAGAGGTGGCATTTGCTGACTTGGAGGTGGCATTTGCTGGCCTTGGGGTGGCATTTGCTGGCCTTGGGGTGGCATTTGTTGTCCTTGAGATGGCATTTGTTGCCCTGGAGGTGGCATTTGCTGACCCTGAGGTGGCACCTGACCTTGGTGCGGCAACTGTTGTCCCTGCTGCATCATTTGTTGGCCCTGTTGCATACCCTGACTCTGGGAGTGCATTGGCTGGACTTGCATCATTGGCATGCTCATTTGTCCAGGTTGTGATGGCATGGGTTGGTTTGGTAACGACATAGGTTGACCCTGCAGTAACTGTTGCTGTTGCGGCAAAGGTTGATTCTGGGATTGAGGTCCTTGCGGTAAACTTTGACTGCTTGGCGGCATGAAGCCTTGTATCGGTCCCTGGCCAGGCAGCCCTTGGCCTGGCAACATCTGTTGACTGGGCAATGACATCGGTTGCCCGGGCATGATTTGTGATGGTAGTTGGGCAAGTTGCGGATTTGAGTATATGGAAGGATGTTGGTTAATTGGCATTCGCATGTTTTGCATTTGCATGCTCAGCATTGGGTTGGTTGCGATCATTTGCGGTTGTCCTAAGTTTTGTTGGGCTACGGAGATCGGCGGCATCATAGGCTGGCCGGGTTGAGGTTGGCCCATTTGTTTCGACTGTCCATTCTGTTGCGGGATATTTTGTCCGGCGTAGCCGTTCTGCCCAAGCTGTGCCGTTTGGGAGGGCAATCGAATTTGATGCATCTGCTGCATAATCATTGGCATCTGTTGGGGGAGCGGCTGTCTAACGTTCCCTGGCATGTTTTGAGGGTTTATATTGGCTTGGCTGATGGCGGCTGCCGACGACGCGGGGAGAGGGTATCCTTGCGACATTGTGGACATTGACTGCGCGGCAGTGGCCATTGGGTTGCCTGCCATGGGTTGAGATATTTGGGGTTGTCCGGGCAACCCGTCTGTAGTAACTTGGGGCATCATTTGGTGGTACTGTTGAGGGTTGGCATAGATGGGCTGGTTGTTGAAGCCAGCCTGGTACTGTTGAATAGAGACGCCCGGCATGTAGTATCCGCCTGCCGACGACATCATGTACTGGTGTTTCTGTTGCTCTTGCCGCATCTGCATCTCGCGCTCTTGCTCCTGAAAACAAGGAAACCAAACGTATTTAAGATAGATAAGCAACAATAAACACATCAGTGATCATACACGAAAGTAGAAAGGTAATAAACTCCTGGGATACTGGAGCGCGGCATCAATATAGTGTCGTAGCACATGCTCTAAATAACTAATCTTTATTTTTTATTTGGCCAGCCTCCACTAGTGGAGAGAAAAAAAACATTGGACTGCACTCGGTGCAGAGCCAGTTGCCGTTGGGGTATTGCGGATACTCTTGCTTCTTCTTCCGCATGGCCTGTAGTTTAGCGGCTACCTGCATCTATCTCTGTAGCACCATCACTTTACCAACCCAATCCTATATGTCTAAAGACTTAACTAACACCCACCTGCATTTGCTGCAAAATCAATTCCCCCACTAGAGATACTTGTGGTTCTTCCTCCCTTTATCCAAATCTCTGAATACCCGACTAACACTCACCTGCACCCGCTGCAAGGCCAGTTGTCGCTGGTACTGCAGATACTCATGCTTCTTCTTCCTCATAGCCTGCAGCTTGGCGGCCATCTGCATCTGCCGCTGCCGCTCGGCCGCCTCGGCTGCCGCTGCCAGCCGGGCCGCATGCTCGGCTCGCAGAGTGTCGAGAGCCGCGCGGCTGTCACGGATCTGTGTCACTTTGTCCTGTTGGGAACGGCATTGTGGTCAGATTGGTAGAGAACACTGTATTGTACTTAAAAAGGAAATAAAACAACATTTCAACAGATATTTCTTAATTGTCAATGACATCGTTCGGAGAGCACTTGTTTCTACATCGGACTGTATCATAAAAAGTGATGTAAATGACATCAGCCAGATGTTGCTGCCTGTACGTAATACAGAGAATTTTGTAGAGGTTCGAAATATCACCGATGCCTGCACTCGGCCATTAGCTCAGTTGGGAGAGCGCTGGCAAGGTTAGCCAGAGGTCGCGGATTCAAGTCCCGGCAGGGGTGGATTTTTTAGGCTCTAAATACATTTATGAATAGACAAACATTTCGGAGGCCCAATTATGCGCACCAAATCCTGTACGTTTGCGAGAGCAACTCGTATGAAATTTGACAGTTAGAAGGTTGGAATCGTTCAAGGTTTGATGCGCGTAATACAGGGGCTCAAATATAAATCGTTTTCTTACCTGCAAGCTCTCTAAGTACACCCTTTTGTCATCTTGCATCTGGATGTAGCGCAGTAGGTTCGAATGCATCGCCGTGATGTTCATGAATAGGGTCTGAACGGACGTGTCGTTTGCGATCGAGCGTCCCCTGAACAAAATGTCATAACATTAGAATTCCCTTAAGACAAAAGCGAAGCCTTTTTCCACGACCACAAGTCACAATTCTCCGGGCGACCTGCAATATTCCTACGTGGGAGTTAGTAAAGATACAATGACCGACAAATTGTCTTCTTTTGTGTCAAAAGCGTCGAGTCTTCTTCTTTCTTTAGACATCTCGCTCCCAAAACCGTGCCACTGCGATTGCGTAAGCCCTGCCTATCTCCAGTGAAAATTGGGTATTGCCTTCGCAAGAAGTGCCAATGTCTTACACTTTGGTATTTAGCAGAATTGAATCGTGTGATTTTAAAACAACACAAGTCACATGTGTTTTTAAAATAACACTTGCCCATTTTTTTTTTTATTAAATTATTTACAGCTACCTATTGATTTACATTAGAAAAAAAATGTAGTTTATTCATACAGAAATCAATATAATATGCTAAAATATTGCTGTTGTAGATATTAGTATTTGAATAAAACAGTTTTTTCTATTTCCTGCAAAGTTGTAATGAAAGGACATGTGTCGTTTTAAAATCACACGATTCAATTACGACATGATTTATTTATTATGAGCGAGCATGGCCAACTACTCTTCCCCAGTTTCAATCATTTCTGACATGGCAGTTGCGTTTAGTAACGATTTAATTATTTATAAAATAACTTCCACACAACACAATCACTTGACCTGGTCCCAAACTAGGATACCCTGTGCTATCACATCTCACAAACATGGAAATACACCCAGACTGAGGCCATTTGTACAAATGTACGGCGGCCCCCAGTGGGAATCGAACCCATGACGTCTGCCTTGGTAGTAAGCGCCTTAACGGCTAGTCCAACGAGGCAGTCGTATTAGCTTGCTGCCATTTCATCGGAACATTACCAAACCTATCGCCCCTCCGCCATACCTCGAAGAGTTGCTCTTCATCCGGTTGACGAATATCTCGACCTGCGACTTGAGCGTGCTGCAGAACTCCTCGATCTCCTTGTCTTCGGCGTCGTCTTCGTTAGTCTTGTTGGTAGCGGGCTTCGCGTAATCTTGCTCCGGGAATTGCTGTGGGAAGAACACGGTTGATATATTAGAAGCAGAAGGATAAGAAGTATCGTACAAACAGCGATCCAAGTATCGGGACAGCGCGGCATTTGTCGAAATAATATGTTGCGTCATTAAGAAGCTACGAAGTCCAGCTTCAGTGGAGACATAAAGTATATACGCGTTCACTCACACTGGGCTCGCTAGAGGCCATGGAGGCCGGGGTAGTAGGGGTACCGCAAGACAGCCGCTCCCAGTAGAGGCGGTCCAAATATCTGGCCAGCTCAGCGTTCATCGTCGTACTACGTTATGTCATTAAGAAACTACGAGACTCAACTTCAGTGCAGTACTTATTTAAGTAGAATAAGAGAGAGAATAAGAGAATAACTTTATTTTATAGCCACATACAAAAGTGTTTAAATAAACATAAAGTAAGAGTTAATACACGGCTGACAAAGAACTAAGTTAGTGAGTCTTCTGACTCCCAAGCTAGAAAAATCTGTATTATGGGAGCCAGTGATCCTCTGAACAGCAGTGGACGGCCTTTAAACGCAATACACATGAACAATAAACTGCAGTGACAGTTAATGTTAGATGTTAATGTTAAATACAGGAATAAAATGGGTGTATGTGTGTTTATGTTTTAAGTTATAAGTTGGGGAATGATGAATGTGTGTGTGTGTGAGTGTGAGTGTGAGTGAGTGTGTGCGCGCGTGAACGTATTACTGTGTGAGTTTACCAGTGCAGCAGCATCTCTGTTTGGTCGTAATCCAGGTTTAGTAGCAGCTCTTTTAACTTTTCTTTTAACTCAAACTTTGGAAGGGACTGAATATTAGCAACAATACACGCGTTCACTCGCACTGGGCTAGCTGGAGGCGATGGAGGCCGGGTGGCGGGCGCGGAGGCGGTGTCGCGAGACAGCCGCTGCTCCCAGTAGCCGCGGTCAAACTGGCCAGCTCAGCGTTCGTCGTCGTACTAAGTTACCGCATTAAGAAACTACGAGACCCAACTTCAGTGCAGTACTTTTTAAAGTAGAACACACGCGTTCACTCACACTGGGCTAGCTGGAGGCGATGGAGGCCGGGTGGCGGGCGCGGAGGCGGTGTCGCGAGACAGCCGCTGCTCCCAGTAGCCGCGGTCAAACTGGCCAGCTCAGCGTTCGTCGTCGTACTAAGTTACCGCATTAAGAAACTACGAGACCCAACTTCAGTGCAGTACTTTTTAAAGTAGAACACACGCGTTCACTCACACTGGGCTAGCTGGAGGCGATGGAGGCCGGGTGGCGGGCGCGGAGGCGGTGTCGCGAGACAGCCGCTGCTCCCAGTAGCCGCGGTCAAACTGGCCAGCTCAGCGTTCGTCGTCGTACTAAGTTACCGCATTAAGAAACTACGAGACCCAACTTCAGTGCAGTACTTTTTAAAGTAGAACACACGCGTTCACTCACACTGGGCTCGCTGGAGGCGATGGAAGCCGGGGCGGCGGGCGCGGAGGCGGTGTCGCGAGACAGCCGCTGCTCCCAGTAGCCGCGGTCCAAGTATCGGGACAGCTCTGCGTTCGTCGTAGTGCTGTGTTCGGGAGACGCGCTCACGGAGGACGGGGTTGGCGATACTGTGGACAAATTCAATCAGATTATATAATGAATTAATGAACCTGAATGAATGAACCTTTCATCCTATCGCTCAATGCATCTTCTCCCGCTGGTTGAACGACGTCAGATAGCCGACATTACAATGGTAATAAAAATTACTTCTGGAATTATCGATTGTCCCGATTTGCTCTCCAGGCTAAACATCCACATTCCTGGTAGGTCTCTTAGACATAAATATACATTCCACACACCCATCCCCTCAAGAAATTACAGAACAAACTCTTTCCTTTTCCGAGCTTGCTCAGCATTCAACAGTTTAATTGATGGTCCGAACACTGACTTTGACCTCAGCCACGACACCGTTGCTTAGTTAGGCGAAGGTTGGCTGCAAACTTCTTCGGTAGCGAGTTGCCTACTACTGGGTGATGGGCTTGGTTCTTTTACATTGTTTGTTTATTATATAGGTGATGGTTAGATTTTTACTAAACTTAATTAAGTAT
Source organism: Yponomeuta evonymella (assembly GCA_963969515.1). NCBI lineage: Eukaryota > Metazoa > Arthropoda > Insecta > Lepidoptera > Yponomeutidae > Yponomeuta > Yponomeuta evonymella. Next base: position 9,022,746 of record OZ018354.1, read on the forward strand.
GGATTTGTTTTCGATGTTGTAAATAGTGTGTTCTGAACTACAGTGTCGCTATAAGTGAAAACCCTATAATGACTGTCAGTTACTATAATGTACAATGTACCTTTCATCATGTTACTTTTAGTGGATGGTTTTCTTAAAACCCAATAAATAAATAAATAAAGAAAAAATATTAAACGGGTCTAACCGCGATTATTTATCAGGTAAAATTTTAATTACCTTTGATTCCAGTCGTTAATATATACTATGTATGAGCATCGCGAGTCACTAAAAAATACTATTGTTAACAGCTGTCAGTTTTTTTAGCTTTAATCTGGGTGTAAATAAATTGTTTTCTTGAATTAATGAGACTAATGAATGACCTTCCCATCTTTTAATGATTTCTATCAACGGTTTGTTTCCATTGGAGACCAAAGCTGAATAAAATGAAATATAGATGGATACCGGTCGGATGCAGCGACGTCGGGTTAGGGTTGATGTGCGAGCGAGAGCGACGCTCCTTCTCTTTCTGCTCGGCCTCCGATTGGCTGAGAGCCAACGCCAGCTGCAACTCCTCCTCTTCTTGTAGTTCCTCGGCGGTCTTACCGCCCGGCGGACGCTTCTGGAGAATCGGGGTTTATTTGTAAGGACGTGCTGGGATTCCTGGTTTATACAATAAATAAACTATCGGATTTCTTTATAAAAAGTGGATTCCACTAAAACACTTTAAAGACTGAGAAAATCCTGGCATAAACTGGTTTTAACTGTAACGGTCTTATTTTGGCATAAACTGGTTTTAACTGTAACGGTCTTATTTATAGAACTTAATTCCTCTAAAACACCTTTCAGAGTTAGTTTAAATAATCTGTGGTTACGTTTTTTCCCTTAACCACAGACTATTTAAACTAACTCTGAGGAGAGTTTTAAGGAATTGTATTCTAATAAAATAACTAAGGCTGTTAATTTTTAAATTACATAATGTATTTCATTTCATTCAGATTTTGTCTGGGAATAAACAATTTTTTTTTAAATACTACCGAAATTAAGATATTTATAATAGGGGTTGACCTAAATTAATTACTTAGGATGTGCGAACAACTTGAGAGACATTCTTGTTTTCCGTAATTTAACGTATTTTATCTACGGTTTGTTTACATATAGACAATAGCTAAATGAAACTAAACATAAACTAAATAGACCAGGTATTGCCACTTGCCACATACCTGAAAAACCTTTTTCGCTGCACATAGCATGCAGGCACGCCGGTTTCGTCGTGATTAATAATAGTAGTAATTCCACACAACACTTATCCTAAACTAAGGTACCATCCAGACTGGCAGTCTCAGTGGGGTCAAAACCACGAATCGACCAACTTTATCCAGCAGTGTGCCTCAGATTGTGGTCTCCACTAGGGACCCTTTGTACCTATTATATATTAAAAATAAGGGCACAGACGAATACTGAGTTGTAAGCACTGTCTTATAATTTACTTGGTTATGTAAGTCACACACAACTTGTGACATGACTGATTTGAAGCGTTTACCAATCGCTATAACTCACACTACGATGACAGTCCTCATTGCAGAGAGAAAATTAAGAAAACAGTGCAGCTTAGAAAAAGCGTATAAACTAAAGCAGTATGATTTTGCTGTACTCTTTCTCTATGTAGGTACCTAGGTACCAATATCTGTCGGTTTTTGGGGTCTCTGGCTACCCATCCGGTACGTATCTTTTTACTTTTATTTGAATTTGGATTTTTCAATTAAAAAGCAAAAATATTATGCCTAAAGTTATTTAATAGCAAAATTAACGAATATATCAAGATCATAATTCAGAATGTCTATTGGGTTGAATCATCTGTGATAGATGAAGTTCCATGGCATTAAAATGTCACCAACTTAAATCACAAAAAGACTCATACATTGTATACATTTATAACTACACTCCATAGCAGTTACCTATAAAAATAGTTTCAATGTCATTGTTCTAAAATACTAAAGCTAAAATCTATTTGGAGAGACTTCTAAAAAATGGCTGATAACTCTCACTGAGAAAGTGTAAAGACAAATCAAAAATTAAAATCATTATTGTTAGATTACAGTGAGTATATAAAAAGAAGAGTGTTTATTTACACAGTCGAATTTCAGTATTATAGGTCTACAAAATTCTTGTTCGTCTTATAAACTTCGGAGTTTCAGGAACCGTAAGAGGAATCTCAGACTTCTCAGGAACAAATGGGGACATATTTGGTATTGGCTTAGGGTGGTGCACCAACTTAGCCCTGAGTTCTGCTTGGGCCTTTTCCTCTATCTTCTTGATCTCTTTTTCCCTTTCCAGTCTTTGTCTCTCAAGTTCCTCTTCTTTCTCCTTCAATTGCTGGTCAAATTTTTCTCGTTCAGCAGCTCTTTTTGTTGTCGTGAGGTCAAACGGTGTCGGTTTAACAAGCTGAATTGGCTTGAGCACCGGCTTGAATGGCTCCTTGTACAGGACTGCAGGTGGGCGTGCTTCAAACTTGACAAAGTTCTCTTTGTTCTCAGATGAAGTAGTTGAGGAACTCGCTTTGCGGACTTTCTCTGTTACTAGATGCATAGCTTTCCTCACCATGCCTGGGAGAGGCTGGGCTTTAAATTGACTGGCTTGCTTGCGCTCCTCCTCTATCATACATCTAATCTTCTCATCTTTACGACGTTTCAGCTCCACATCTCTCTTCTCAAAGGAAAACGGCTCAGGCTTGATTGGCCCTTGGCGGGGTTTCTCTACTGGTTTAGGTTTCAGTTTAATATCACTGTCATGATTAATATGTTCCTGTGATTTACCTTTGTAATGGAACTTGGGGCTGACTGGCTTAGTAACTTGAACAGGTGGCTTATATGGCACATGGGGCTTCTCAAGTATGTGTTTTGGCGCAGGCCGTGCCTTGAATATCGGCTGTGGCCCAGGCGAGGGTGTTTTTTTATGGACTTCAGTTAAATTGAAAGGCTCTGGAATGGTCATTGGTTTTTTAGGCACTTCAGGTAGTTGAGGGCCCTCTATGACGCTTTTGGGTATTGGCTGGGCTTTGATTTTGTGTTTTCTTAACTCTTCAAGTTCCATTTCTTCTCTTTCTTTCTGTGACATGACATGCAGTGGCCTTGAGCGTTGTTTGCACAGCAGCATAGGCGACTGAGGTATTGTGAGTCCTGTCGGCCCTGACATTGACTGAGGACGGAGTGCTGTAATCCGTGTGGAATGGAATCGGCTTGGTGTATCTCTTTGGAAATGGTAGACAGCCTCTGCCATAGAAACAAACTTAGTCCGAGACAACTCCTGTGGAACACTCGAAGTGGGTCGACGGTACCTTCGATAAACATCTTCCTTGTTACATTCCATCTCCAACCGCATCAGATCCTCTTTGATGGCAGCAATGTCGTTGAGAGACAGTGACTTCCTCATTCTTGAACTGTCGTTGTCAAAGGAGGTATCGAAAGCTCCGGAGTCAAAGTCATCGGTTGGAGTCGCTGGTTCATCTTTCACACGCATTTTGGCGCTCGGTGTGAAATAACTTTCGCCCCGAAAATTTGTCACGTAATTTCTTGCCATTAGCACCACTTTAAAGACTTCCTTTTAAAATAACACTCAGTGTTTTTCCTTGCGAACTTGATTTTTGTTGACGAGTGCCCGTTCCGTTCGTTATTTCAAATCGAAATCTGCTGGTGTTGCAACGAAAAAGTACAAAATCTACCAATGTTTTTTTTTTCTACCATACGTTGACATGACATCACAAAGTAGCGTTTGAAGATCAAATGTCAAATAAAGCTTTTCTTTCATTTTGCACCCGCCTAATCTGTGAATTCTGTCATTCATATCTTCGATAGAGATTGTTCTTTGATAGATTTGCCGTGTTTTTATTACGAAAACAGCTTCAAACCGTAAATCAGTACCTACGTTAATTATAAGTGAATTTCACGAAAAACACTTCGCTCATTTGCAACAAACATGGCACAAGCGTCTTTGCCGAACCCGAACACGTTGCTGCCTCTAGAATTAGTGGACAAATGCATCGGGTCGCGAATTCACATCATCATGAAGAATGACAAAGAAATGGTGGGAACCCTGCAAGGATTCGATGATTTTGTGAACATGTTGTTGGACGACGTCACCGAGCACGAGTCGACGCCGGAAGGCCGAAAAATAACCAAACTCGACCAAATTTTGTTGAATGGTAACAACATTGCTATGTTAGTGCCTGGAGGTGAAATGCCGGGAAGCGAATCTTACGAAGGACAATAATTTTGATATCTGGTATTTGTAAATAAACTGTGATTAAGCATCAAACTTACATTTTTATTTGTCTTGTTGGAGAACCTTTAACCTTTTTATTGGATCTGAATTCTATTCTCAGTACTTACTAAAATAACTGCTGACTTGTAAATGGAATAGATCTATTTTCCTAGTCACATCACACCACAAGGTTAAACTCACTATTCTAAGTAACACTAACTAAAATAGCCAACTTGGGAGTGGAGTAGATTAGTCTTTTTCTGTGGAAATCACTTTGCTACTTAGAACAGATTGCCATAAGGTGAACATCATTGCTGACGTTAAGATTTATTGAAGCCCTTCTAATCAGTCAGACATACCTGGGGTTGTGTAGGTCCATAGTCATTGGAAGTGTCAACAATCTCCAATTTAGCTGTTGATGTGGGTGGGCGGCTCACTTTGTCATAGCAAGCATCGCAAACTCGAACCTAAGAGAAAGTTAAAGCTTGAAACAGTGTTACTTATCCTTAAAATTGTCTAGAGCTTGGCAATGAAATAAAAACTCAATTGACATCAATTAGTATTACTTGTCTTAACTCTCGGGAATATGTAAACATTATAAATTAACTTAAAAGGAAAAATATTTACATAAAAGGATAGAGCGATAGAACGCCAACTTTCTCATTCGATAGGTTGCGGGTTTGAATACTGGCATATACCAATGACTTTGTTTTCTAAATTACGTACATATGTGTAGTTGTACTAGCAATAGCGCTTGCTAACGGTCAAGGAAAAAATTGTGAGGAAACCCTATTGTCTGAGATATTTACATACCTTGCTTGCTACGTACATGGCGAACTATGAAGCTAACCCCCAGTTTCTCGTACACTAACACGCTGTTAATCTACTGTTAACAGCTGTCAATTGACCAAAGTGCATACAAAAAAAACCACTGACATCTGTTAACAGTAGATTTGTTAGTGTACGAGAAACCGGGGGTAAGTGAGGAAATCTCCGGTCTAATGAACTAACTAGTTACATAAAAGAATTGATGTGTGAATTTGTCAATTTGCTACATCGAGCTGTGAAGCTTGTTGGCCCACTTGTCGACCAAGTTAAGGGTATGCTGGTTGCCACGCTAATGGCAAATTCTTGAGGCAAATAAATATCTGCACAGTCCACTAATACCTTAGCATTATTACCTCTTTCTCAATGCCGAACTTGGGCAGTGTGGAAGTTTTAGAGCTGCATTGCTGGCAGAACACTTGACCGCAGGCGCGACAGTGGTGACGCCGCACCATCAACGAGAAAGCTACACGGCACCTAAAGAAATTTTAGATTTCATAATTGCACCCTGGTTCATTAGAAATATAGAATATTACGTAGTAACCAAAAAATTAATAATAAATAAATAACTTACACAAACTTACACACAACACAATCACTCGACCTGGTCCCAATCTAGGATACCCCGTGCTATGGTAACCAGGCAAGGACATCACAGAGATGGAAATACACTCATACTGAGGCCATTTGTACAAATGTACGGCGCCCCCATGTGGGAATCGAACCCACGACCTCTGTTTTGGTAGCTAAGCGCCTTAACAGCTAGAACATCGAGGCAGTCAATTAACACTGTAGCAGAGGAAATAAAGTTGCATGCTGACAGATAAAAGGACAGATTGGAAATCCACCCAAACCAGCTTGCAGCAATACTTATGGAACCATTAATGCTACTAATAATGAAAAGGAATCTTCGCTGGAGGATCATATTCTCCATGTCACCTGCTCATCAGCTCGAGATCTAGGACTGACTGATGATCAAATTAATAAATAATAAATTGTTTATTATGAATGTAATGGTTACATGGTATATTCTCACAGAAAAAATATGGCAATAAATAATAAATTGTTTATTATGAATGTAATGGTTACATGGTATATTATCACAGAAAAAATATGGCATAAAATTAATGTACTTGAGTATATCTGCTGCCATACACTGTGTTTATGGCGAGCAGGCCCATGGCTCTGTCAAGGTATATGTTAAGATATAGATTTAAAACAAAAAAGATTTTTATAATTCACAAAACTTCTAGTGGATAATAATAATTTATAGCACTGCTCTATCTATATTATGGGTGATGTGGATAATATCCCAAGGTTTAGCTAGAAGGAAATTACTAACACAAAGGCCAATCAATTACTTGATTAAATACCTAATTGTTAGAAATGTAACTAACTGTAAGTAGTGAAACTCAAGGCAAAAGTCGGCCAGAGTGCCTTCATACTACCTGGAAGAATTCTGTTGAAGAATAAAACTGGACTCAGCTGGAAGGAGCCAGAAGTTGCCACACAAACACACCCTTCTATGAGCCGTATATACCTGACCCTGATTAACAATCAGACCACATCATCATGAAACAGAGTTAGTACTGACCTGTGGCACACTTCCCCATCAGCCCACTCTGGTGCAGTGTCGGCGGAAAACATGGCGTCAGACTCTTTTAGTGTAGGAAACTTGTAACATTCCGCCTTCAATATGTTCACTGTATCCTAGTAACAGAGAAAATAACCTTACTAAAAAAACAATACAACTTACTAAGCTTCAATAGGAGATCTGCCTACCATTGTTGAATAGAAAATTAAGCAGAATAATGAATTATTGTTTGTTGGATTTTACTCAAGCAGGGATTCTTTATGATTCACAATTTTGACTGACAAGCCTTATCATTTGTTACAAGATACTGGCCCAAAACAAAGAGCGCTACCTATAGCTTGATATTTAGGATAGGATATTATTACCTGAACAAGAAACTATGTCAATCGAAATACAAATATTCCACAAAGTGATACACTCATTGCATCATTCAAGAAATCATTGTTGATATTCCGCCTCAGTATTGGTTTAAACCAAAGTAAACCATAAATACTGCACTATGTCACATTATTTATATTGATCTAGAGGTCATTAACTTGCTTGCAGAGACAAACAAAACAATAATTCTTCATCACAAGTTATCTCCATCACAGTACATTGACAACATACAAACTGTGAGACCTAGCGTGCACTTGTTATAAATAAACTAGCCAATAAGACTAATAAATGGGGGGTTATTCAAACATTTTGCTGTACGAAATGTTTCCATCTCTACCACACTTGCACACACTAGTTAGTCCTGTTGTCAGATCACCTCAATGTGTGAATCATCAATGGACTTTGCAACAAGCAATCCTAACCTGTTATCACATCAGTAACTTTATGACAAATTGTATTCAACAATGTGATTCAGTAAGAAAAAATTCACTCTTGACTTGAACACTTAGTACAAAGACACTTACAAATACAAAAACTTTATTATCATTAAAGTATTGTAGTAGATTCTTATTTGTAATTGAATTAGGAGTGGGTGAGACTCAATACAGCCTGACAACTCATGGGCTGTCACAGTCAGCTGACCATTACTGTGCTTACCTTGAAACCAGACTGTGAGGTCACTGACTTCTATTGATCTCTCTCTGTCCTGTGTTTAGTTAAATAGGTACCTGTCTGATGACACAGAGATACTGTATCTGAAATGTTTTGCTCTCTATTGTAGTTTTTGTGCAAGCCTTTTTAGTTTAAAGAAAATATATTCGCTCTTTAACAATCATTATTTCACTTCCTCGGTTGTACAGGGCTTTATGGTGATAAACAAATACAAAAATAAATGGTGGTAAGAATCCATTTTCTTTTACAATAATAACTATTTCACTTCATTTAACTTTTCCTTGCAGGTACAGATTACATTTATTTCTCTAACCTTACATGCACAGAGGTCATACAAAAAAATCACGCCTGTTTCCCAGAGAGGCAGGCAGAGACTAGAGATTGCCACTTGTCGTAATTCAGAAAAACATGCTTCGCTTAATTTTTGTCTTGCCCTTAGCTAGTACATTTCGTCGTTCATATTGAAAACTGTCACATGTAAAAAAAATACGATGAAAAAACAAAAATCGTATTTTTTTGACATGTGATATATTGCAATATGAACGACGATTTATATAGTCTGTATATGTCCGCCTGGGGCGTTTCTTACCGGCCCTTCCACTCACTCATACACACAAAATTACTATAAATTTGGTAATACCTACCTACTATAAATTTGGTAATACTAAATAGCAGTGGGATTAAGCTCCACCTACATAGGGTCGAGTCGGGTCAACAGTCGAGTTTTTTTACTGTACAGCAAAAAACCTGAGTAGGAATTAACTTGCACAAATTGGTGCACTTTTACAATTTTAAACAAATTTTGAGGCTGGCTTCCTGAAATAAAATTTAATAATTCTTAAAGGTGACTCACTTGGACAGCTCTGTATTTTGGGGTGTTTCTGAAAGCAAAGGCCCAGGCCTGTATCAGTTCCAGTATCTTATTGCGTAGGTTCTCATGTTGGGTGGTCTTCACGAGATCTCTCAGCATCTCACAGAATGCCTTTGAAGCCACTTCATCATGCATTCCAGATCCTGAGGAGAATAAAAGAGTTTGTGAGTTAGTTAGACCTGAGGTTTTTACACTTAAGTAGTTAGATGATTGTTTTTTCTCTTTCTCTTGAAAAGATAGAAAAAAAACCTTGTATAACCAGAAAATACTTTACATATGATTTCTTATATCCAAGTAAAGCAGTCCCATAGCTTAGATCTCTTCTAGAAATGCATAAGCTCAGCCTCAAAATTGAGCCATTGCATGCAGCAAGTATCCGTGAGTGGTGGTAGCCTACTGGGTGGAACATTAGACTCGGAAGCGAGAGACAAAGGTTCGATTCCCAAGATTTCCAGTGCGGGCATGTACCTATGACTTTGTTTTCTAGGTTATGTATATTTGTGAAGTTATAGTAGCAATATCACTCGCTAACCGTAAAGGAAAACATCGTGAGGAAACCTGAGTGTCTATTCACATACCTCAGCTATTGAAATAAATACTCAAAACCTATTGAAATCGCCAATCCGCGATGGGCACGCGTGGTGATTAAGCCCATACTCTCTCCCTGAGAGAAGGCCTGTGCCCTACAGTGGGACGTATATAGGCTGCTTACGTAATCAAGAACTGCTCCGAACGTAACATGATAAGATATTACTGTGACGTAGCTCTACTCCCCTACTCTCGGCCTGTGCCCTACAGTGGGACGTATGTAGGCAGCTTATATATTATATAATATGCAGCAAATGCTATAGCAGGAAATTAGTTTTCTTCATGATGTTCTCTCCCTCACACTTAGCGAGTGGTAGTGCTACTAAAAATTTACAATTGAATGTGTCACTTAGAAAACAAAGTCCACTGGTCTTTTGGAGATCTTTAATATATTCTAGATACTAATTTGTTTATGGGCAAGGGTTTACACTTGTTTCATCCACACAACTAAATATTTCATTCTTTTTTCCCTGCAATGTAAATAATTTTTGGTTGATATGTGACAACTAATAAACAGTTTTTCACTTTCGTATCCTGGTAGGTATGATTCCCAGACATAAAGGAGAGTAATTAGTCATGCCAGATTATAGCCTGCTTTCATTATCTTACTTATTATCATAAATTGTTGGTATGTTAAGATTAGACGTATGTAACAATTTTTTGAGTTTTCTGAAGCATAACAGTGTACCCATTATTAAAAGCTAAGATAACTATGAGCAAATTATTGTTGAAAGCAACTTACCACAATTTTTAACAATGCTCTCCAGTGTAAGCAGTGCAAACATAGCCTGATGCGGATTCTGGGAATACAGCTTCTTTTTGAGGCCGGCAATTGCATACTTGGGTCTGTAAAGGAAATAGTAAGTAGACGGTTTTATACAAAAGAAGAAAGATAGAGTTAAATGTAAGGAAATAAAAAATCAAGTTGTTTATAATCTCTCACAGTTAGGCTCGGCCTTAGGCTCAGTTGTATATTGTTTTTGAGTATTGCTACTACTAAACAATTTTTAAGTAAAGCTATCACTTAATACAAATTATTTTTTACATACATACGCATAAGCAGCCTATACATCTGTAGGGCACGGGCCTTCTATCAGTGAGAGAGAGAATGATTTTTCTAATCTTTAGATATTATTTTCTGTTTTGTGCCACCTTGAAATGGTTATGAATAGAGGGAGTTAAACATACCTGCAACTTTAGACATTGTATTTGAACTTGTAATGAAACTCAACTGTATGATAACAACAAGAAAACTATGATTAAGTGCGAGAGGTAAAGGAGAATACCTATTCAAAGTAGGTACCAAGTGCAGCCAATTAAATTGTTGATGGAAAATTTGTTTATTTTGTATGCTATCTTGTGAGGAATTTCTATTAGGATGCTTTAGCAATCATCAATATGTTTGAAGCTTAAAAACAGTGTGTAGACTATACATTTTAATGAACAGTAATGGTAATGATGTGTGTGTTCTATGGCTTTATCAACATCGGACAGAGCCACATAATCCTTAGAGGCTATTATTATTAATTTCTTTATTCAGACAACATAATCCACAATTTAAATTAATAGGAAATGAAAAGTAATTATAACATTTAAAATATGTAGTTCCTGAGTAGTATCGTTAACGTTAGATTTAGTTATACCGTGGGCACTGTCAATAGACCCCACACCTCATAAGGGACAAAAAACTTCTTAAGATGTTATTGATTCCAGTATTTTAACGATTTCCATCAACAGTTTGTTTAGATGTACACAAAAGCCATATGAAATTAAATCTAAAAGGCTCAATAAGGCCTTGCATAAGACAGATAATCTTTTGGTAAAAACTTTCGAATTGTTGCCAATGTAGCAGGGGGCCTAATTATGCGCTTTCAATCGTCTTACTGTCAAATTCCATACTAATTTGACAGTTAGACAATTGGAATCGGTCAGGATTTGGTGCGCGTAATATAGGGGCTGTACTTACGTGCAGTCATTCTGTCTAATCAAGTCGCAAATTTGCAGGATCGTTGGCCAATCGGGATCTAGGCGTAGATTACTGGTTGCTTTATCTAGAACAATTATTTCAACATTAGAATAAGAGTTGTAAGTAATGACGATTGTTGATACAGATATTAGTGTAGTAAAGAGAACAACTCTGTACTGGCAGGTTTTACGTCAGTGTAGTGCAAAGAAAAAGCGTATGATTCCGATGCAAATCAGGTAAAAGTGTCTACGATTGATGTTGAAGCTACGGCGACTGCTGCGATTATTTCATCAATACAAAACAACTGCAAGGCGCATTGATAAGGTGAATATGTAAAAAGCAGGTTCACTTACCGAGTAACTTATCGAAATTGTTAGCACGAAACATCTTTATTTATTTTTAACTTTTGTTTTAGAAAATCTCGATTGATTTGACGGTCGTAAGAAAATGACAGCCAACTTTTGCTGTTTCCGTCAAATTGGCAGCACTGAACGTCAATTGTTGATGACGTAGAGATGAGCTATTGTTGTGCTGAATTTACGTCGATTATCGATTGTGATTGTGTGGCTTTGGGAATCGAAATGGAATCGAATAATTTGGTCATAGACAATCAACCTCTTTTGCATTCGCAAACGTGTAAACAGTTCATTCACTACAACACGAGTCCATAGATATTCTCATTCAAGTAGCGGGTTAGCGGGAACGTTCAAAAACTTTCATCCAAACTTGACGTATAGGTATCTTCGTCGTTTCGTTATGCAAGAGAGAGATTTACTGGACTAACGTTTAAAGTAAATGCGTGGTGGATTGAAGTATGGATTTATTAAAAATTATATCAAACGGTGAAGGAAAACATCGTGAGGAAACCCTGAGTGTCTGAGCTATTCACATACCTCAGCGCTTGAAATCGCCAATTCGGGGTGGGCACGCGTGGTGATTAAACCCATACTCTCTCTGAGAGCAGGCCTGTGCTCTTAAGCTTAGGCTGCTTATGTATATCAAACCAAGTGAACATATCATTCCATTACCAAGAAGTTTTAGTCGTCTATAGAAAAGATAAGATTATTATCGTATCAGTCTGCTTACATACGCTTTCCTCGAATGATAGGTTTAGTTAATTTTTGTAGGCTGTTCTGAGTAGGTACTTGAGTAGACAGTGATTGTAATTTAGTAAAATGCCCATTTCAAAGAACTCATTCGATCGAGTCAAAGAAGAATTTGAAGCAACTAAACACAGCTTAATAAAATTTAACTCGGAGTTGAGAATATGTGCAACGAAGTTAAGTTTAGTGAAACTAGTAGCGTCAGCTCTAGAATTACAGTTAAATGCCTTAAAATCTATGTACCTTGATGTGATTGAATTACGAAGTTTAGTGAAAAAGTTAAAAGTAGAATGCTTATTACATGATAAGGTCAAAAGAAAAGTCTACCACACACAACATATTCTACAGTTAAGTTAATAAAGAAAGACATAGTACCTACATAGGTACTTATTAAGTAGGTATCTGAAGTAGGTGCTCACCTACTTACCTAAGATAATAATTATAAAGAGTTAGAAATAGCATAACTGCAATAATATTGCAGCTGTTGAGCTGAACACAGAGGGGTATTAACCTGAATCGTGCTTTCAAACTTTGAATAGTCCACTTCGTAACCCTGGCGGTCGTGTTCGAAAGTGACAAGGTTAACAAACCGATGTCCCCATAAGATTTCTTTGTTTGTATAACTGGACCTCAACTGCACTGGTTGTCCCGTGGATTCTATAGTACCTTCGAGAACTACTAAAATCTCAAGCTTGGATCTGATTAGGTCCTCGGCAGACATAAAAAACAGGGGGCTATTTTCGTCAATCTTATGGACCACAGAGAGGGGAAACATGAAAACGAAATCGTCGCAGGCGTCAACCAGCAAATCCAACTTCGCTTGTTCGTTGTTTAGGACGTCGCCGGCCTTTGTCTGATAGCGGATGAGATAAGCCTGCACCTTTACTGTGATAATTCTTGATTTTCGAATGTTGCCGACTCGGAAAAGCAAACAGAGGTTCCGGTCGCGCTGATTAATCAAGGCGTTTTTCGAGAACAGTAGAGTTTGCGCTCGACTCTTCGGCCTCGTTAATTTGGCGAATACAATTCCAACAATGAATGACTGCAAAATCGTTCCAAATACTCCTTCGAAACACATCGTCAAGATAGCTTCAGGGCATTCTGTTGTTAAGGTTCTCGCACCGTAGCCTAAAGTCGTATGGATTTCAATGCTGAAGAGGAAAACGGATGTGAACCCATAGATTTCTTTTACGCAGGGCGTCCGGTTCGCATAGTTAGCTGCGTGAGGTAGATTATCCGCATCGAAGTCTCCGTGCAGAAACATGATGAGCCACCAGATGGATGCGAAAAAGAGCCAAGTGGTCATGTAAGTCAGGAAACAGTAGCCGAGTGTCCAGCGCCATCGCGCTCCAATGAATGCGGTTATGATGTCCGGAACGACGCGATACTTTTGTAGTTTGGATTTCTCGATGTTGAAAAGGCCGGATTTGAATACTATTCGCGTGTTTTTCTTCCTGTGTGACGAGTTGCGGTGGTGTCTGAAAAAAGTGAGTGGAACTTTGTAAAATACTTCAATTCAATTCAAATATTTTTAATCATTATAAAAACAGAATGTTTACTTAATGAACGTTAAAGTTGTTAGTTTCACAATTAATGGATTATGTGAAGAAGAAGCTAACAAATAAACTCCACATTTATTCTCTTCAAAACACGTTTCAACTTAATTAACAGAGTTTTCAACTTAAAATATTACTCATCAATGTGTTGAACACTAGTCACAATCGTCCTGTAATTAATATTAATCGTCGCATAGATATGTATTATTAATTATTATTAAATTTCGCATAGATATATTATTAAGGTCTGCCGAAAGATATATTAATGTCATTCTTTGTGGACTCTATTCATAGACTGGATAGATAGAAAGATCCCAGACATAATTTTGTTTGAGCTTACTCATAAGCTTGCTCCAAAAAAAAATATGCAAGTTACCGCTTGCTATACAAGATGATAGCTGGGGATAGATAAAATAAAAATACTGCTTTAAAGTGTCAGTCTTCAGTGATAGAGAATATTACGAACAAACCTACCTTTGAATTGGATCGTAAGAGATAGAAACAGCGACGTCTTGACCGAAATTGCTGGAAGATCTGGCTTTTAAATTGTTATTAAAATTACCCATTACTATGCACGATTTGCCACAGATTCTCACGTTCTAGATATTAATTTCATTACTGCCTGTTTATTCGGTACAAATTGTAATCTACAACCTTGATACCTAGTGTTTAAGTTAAGTATCAGTGTATTTGCCTCTGACAGATAAATGTGATGCTTTTATGAGATATGTACTGCATAAATAAATATTCACAATGTGCATTTTATATAATAGGGAGAAATTTATTTGTATTATCCAAGGAAAATGTTTAGTTCCGCTATTCACCGCTAGATATCGCGATCAAAGTGTTAGCAGTTTCCCGTAACAGAGAAAAAAAGGCGTTTGTTCCTTTGATTTAAGTTTTATTTTAGGTAGTGATATATTATCTTTTGCTTCGTAAAATAAAGATTTAAACTAAATATTGGCGATGCTGTTTTATTGACAGTGGTGGCCCCGTCAGTTCGTTTATCGATACAACAGCATACCTTACCTGTAACCTAAGCATCACCAAGCATTAGGTAGGTACTTTGCTGTATTACGTATTTATAAGTTAAACTTATAAAACGTGATAGCAATACATTTAGTGTGATCATGGACTTTGTACCAACCTAGATGTACGAGTATAATGCTATAACAAGCACCATCTTGCTATGTCTATTATTAACTGTGTCTACTACATAGAGCAATATAAATCAATACATATGACCTCTTTTCATTTATAATTTTAAGCAGTCATTGCATTCCATGAATGAATTTAAAATTATCCATTAGTATTGAGAACGTTAATACAAGTAGGTACCTAATACTAGTTTCGCCCGCAGCTCCGCTCGCATTGATTTCGGTATTGTACAGGGTGTTAAAAAACTATCAACCGGCTTGAAAGCTACTGGACGCCAAAATAAACTAGGTAATTTATAAAAAAATGTTAGGATATTGGTATATTTTTTTTGGGTTTTTGAGATAGGTTTCAAAAATGTGGACTGGCAATGGACGACAAACTTCCAGCGTTCATATAGCGCGGAGGGTAAGTATAGACCAGCGCTACGCTTGTTTGGGATCCCGATGTCTTGAAAATGCGTAGAAATTACAAATTATATTTCTAAAAGAAGGCTTGAAAGTATCGACAGGTACCTTAGGGATCTTACCTTGAACAACTATAATAACTTTCACACAGCACATTCACTTTTCCTGGTCCCAAACTAGGATACCCTGGGTTATAACATACATTGCTTCTGGCCCCACACTAGGATACCCTGTGTCGTGGGAACCAGAAACAACGACATCACAAACATGTAAACATCCAAGACCTGGGTTTTTTTTTTGTCGGCGGCCTTCAGCGAGAATCTGGAAAGACGGGGATCCTGCCCGAAGATGCTGATATCTCGTGCCGATGTCGAGCTGCACAAACAACACCGTATCGTTGTGTCTGCCCTGAAGCTCCACCGTGCAGCTTGCAGAATCTGATGGAGGCATCACCCAGCGCAATTGCAGTGGCGCAGTTTTGGGAACGAGATGTCTGAGGAGGAGTCGACGCTTTCGACACGAAAGAAGAAGAAGAAGAAGCGGGAATCGAACCCACGACCTCCGTTGTGGTAGTCAAGCGTCTTAACCGCTAGACCAACGAGGCAGTCGGACCACCTTCGGTTCATTTCTGCAAAACAAGTGCTACTTTGAACCACAATATCTCTTAGCCCATTGGTTTCTCGCGCATGGTTCCTTTGGAGAAAATGCTCGTCATGATGCAGACAATACGTGGGATTTAGGAAGGGCGTGGCCTACTCTCAATCCAAACATTCCCGTTCTCTAACCATAGTTAGAGTAGGTATATGTAAGCTTGGCCTTTAAAATACATTCTCGAAGAGTTATAGGCATTACTTACTAAGTGTGTTTACGAAGTCAATTGCAACAATTACCGTTGAAGTATTTATAATGGGTAAACTTTACTAGAGCCTGGCCTGTAAGGTTATTGTGACAGGACTGACAGGGCTGATGGGCAAAGTAAATAAGCAGGCAACATTACAATATGACAATAAAGAATGGGGCGGTGGTAGCCTAGTGAGTGGACATTGGACACAGAAGTGAGAGACCCGGGTTCGATTGCCAGTGCGGGCATGACCTATGACTTTGTTTTCTAAGTTATGTATACCTCAGCGCTTGAAATCGCCTATCCGCGGTGGGCACGTGTGGCGATTAAGCCCATACTCTCTCCCTGAGAGAAGGCCTGTGCCCTACAGTGGGACGTATATAGGCTGCTTACGTAATCAAGAACTGCTCCGAACGTAACATGATAAGATATTACTGTGACGTAGCTCTACCCCCCTACTCTCGTTGTTTTCAAAATTGCGACACAATTCAATGCAGTAAGTCAGAAATAACGATTAAATAAACGTTCTACAGGGTGACTTTGAAATCGTTCACCGTATTTTGAGGGGAATTTTCTTTACATTGTGAAAAATAGTATGAATGATTCATCAGTAATGGTATACATGTTTGTAAGTATTCGTGATTTCCGACCTTTGTCTCCAAACGGTGAATCCAAATTCGAAGTGGTAGGAAGTACCGTATCGTTGCAAAATGTTTTCTAACATGTTAGATGCTTAAGAGTCGGACGTTCGATATCCTTACACAATTAAAATAGTTATTTAAGATACACGTGCGGAAAGTAAGATACACGAGCGCAGCGAGTGTTTTCATTGGCACGCATTCGGATAAAAACCTTTTACGCTCAAGTATCTTACAACATTTTTCATTGCATTTTGCGAGGAAATACAACAAAAAAATAAGTATAATAATAGTTATTTAGGATACACGTGCGGAAAGTAAGGTTTTATACGAATAAGTTCCAAATTGAAAATACGAGCGCAGCGAGTCACTGTTTTCATTGGCACGCATTCGGATAAAAACCTTTTTCACTTCTCATGCTCTAAAAGTTCGTCTTTATGTCGTGCGTAGGCGACATAAAGTCGCTTTTTATGCTCTAGAGCATAAAGTAAAATCTTCGTCGAAGACCAAGGCAATCGCTGCAACAGCCACACGAACATCTTTAACTTCATACAACAACCTCTTTATTTTATTTCGTTTCGTTCGTATTCTAAGACCAAGGCAAAGATACCAACAGCCAAAGTACACAATAAAACTTCATGAAATAAACTTATAATTTGTATTTCGTCTCATTTATTATTTTTTATATTTGTTTATTTTTCAATTTAGTAGATCAGTATAGTATTTAAGCCATAAAATATAAGTCCATTTAATGATAAGTTGTATCATAGTTATAAAAAGAAAATGTTTTTATAACTGAGCAGTATGTAACGACCTTAAGTCAGGTGTCACGTCCCTACAGAAAAAAAAAAGAAAAAAAAAGTTAATTGGCGGGAACCATAATTATTTTTTCATTGTAATATTTGTGTTACAACTTAAAATTGTTTTTTGATTAACGATAAATAATGTCGTCAATCGAAGTGAAAAGTAGAGTGTACAACTCGTCCATAAAACCCATTTTACACTCGACTTTATATCTATCCTCGCTCGCAAGCTCGCTCGGATGGATAAACGTCTCGAGTAAAATGGTGCGTTTTATGCACTTGTTGTACAATCTACTATTTCACACCTCCTGCTCGACAATGCCTTATTACGTACCGTCAAATATCATCGTAAAGCATGGCCTTGTCTCTCGAGGGCAATAATAATGAAGAATTTCCCTAGGGAATAAAGTGATTTGAATTTAGAATGTCAAAATTCGCATGAAAACTATGGAGAAGCCCCGCATTGCAATTCGAAATTCGAATTGTTGTTCGAAACTCACCTCTTTTTTTTCTTTTTTTTCTGAAATACTGTGTCCTGTGACCGCGCGAAACACCAACAAAAAAAAGAAAAAAAGGCGCGAATTGCAAATACGAATTTAAAAGTTATATTCAATTTAAGTTGCTAAGCCGTAAAAGAGTGTGGACTTTATATTTAATTTCAGGTTTTAATACATATTTTCAACTTATGCAGCCCTGTCTTTTTATTGTCTCCCAGATGGTGTGAAAAGTAGAGTATTCACCTCTGGAATAAAACATGTCTTAGTCTCGGGCGGTATGAACCCCTCGCTTCACTCAGGACTCTACATAACTCCCTCGCTTCGCTCAGGAGTTAAAATTTAACTCCCTCGCTGCGCTCGCGAGTTAACTCGGAGTCCTTCGCTCCGCTCAGGGTTCAATATGCCGCCCATGACATAATACATGGTTTTATTCCCTTAGTACATAATCTACTATTATATAACACCTGCTCATCAATGGCATATTATGTGTCATGCAAACTCAACTTAAAGCAAGTCATTTGTGTCCTATGGTCTAGCCGGGTCATTATAAATGTACTGAATTTCATAATCCCCTAGGGAATTATGACATTTGAATTTGGAATGCAATCAACATTGAATATACGAGCTCCTTGCAATCCATGACCAAACGTCAAAATTAGAATTGAAATTAGAAACTTTTTATAGAGCCCTACACCAAGAAGAATTTATTCAAAATTAGAATGAAAACTTTTCATAGAGCCCTAAATCAAGGAGAATGTATTCAAAATTAGAATGAAACTTTTCATAGAAACCTGCATGAAGAAGAATTTGCCACTACAAAAAAACAAATAGAACGAAAAGACGCTAAACTGCAAATCTTTGTGTTATTTTGTATTTGTCTTCTTTCATTGTTGTAAAATTAATAAAGTAAGTACTTTTTTTTTAATTAATAAAGTAAGTTCTTTTTGTTTTATTGCCTCGCAGTGTTTATATAAAGTAGAGTATGCATTTTGGGGATAAAGCAGTGTATTTGTCTCGGGCGTTTTTGAACCCCTCGGCCTCGGGATTCTAGCTTTCGCTTCGCTCGTGAGTTAACCCTAGGATCCCTCGTCCTTGGGGTTCAAAATATCGCCCGAGACATAATACACTGCTTTATCCCCTTAATGCATAATCTACTATTACGCTCAAGTATCTTACAACATTTTTCAATGCATTTTGCGAGGAAATACAACAAATAAATAAGTATAATAAAGAAAGTAATTTTATTTCACCAAAGCCTATTTACAACAAAATGACGTGCTTTCTTTGCAGAGCGCGCGTTTCATAGTTTTTTTTTCTCGAGGCAAAGGTACAGTATACATACAGCCAATAATGTGAAAAATATTTTTGTTTGCGGAAACAAAACACGTATTTTTAAATGAGATAATCAAGAATCTTATGTGTTATGGTGTTAATCATCATTCAATTATTGCTAGAACGCCCTCCCCGCTCCTGGCTAAAAGGTTCCTTGTGCTTAGTATTTTTTTATGACTCGCGATACATAATTACCTATATATAATAGTTAGCGTGGAAACTACTAGTGCAGGGCAGTGTGGACGAGTTTGAAAAGAGGAGACTGCTCGACTTAGATGCCAAGCGCGACGAGCTAAAGGCCCGACCACCGGCGGCCATACAATATAACTACGTCAATGGTGTCTGTCTTGACATGCGCCCAATGTGCCCGCACTTTCCGAGCCAAGATCGGCTACACCAGTCACCTGAGGGCACACCAGCGAAACCCTCAACCATAAAGAAATGAGAGTCCTGTATGCGGTCGCTATGGCCGAACACGGCTAGGCTTACAAAAGGAAAATTTCGTACAAATTGCTTTGATGAAGTTGTGTGAAGCAATCAAGAAACCCCTCCTTCTATGGAACCTTGCACACTGCGCGAGGCCCAACACGCACTTGGCCGGTTTTTTACAATGTATCCGTACAATACATTGCGAAAGTCCGACGGAAAGCGCAACGACCATGGCAGTCGAATGAACAACGCAGGGAGAGCATCTCAACACGCGTTGCTTGCCACTCTTATTGTAAGGGAGTTGAGGCTATTTTACCTGGTGAGTTGAACCTGTGGGATGGTAATTCGATAATCGGTGTGCTCTTGAACGCTGCACGGCTGACAGTCGATCTGTCACACTGACTGCCCGCTGACGCTTCCTTCCAGTGAACGTCACCTTCCGACCGGTAAACACCTTATTTCGAAGGCTGTACGGGTCATAATGTACACGAGCGTAGTGTACATAGAGTTGACAGCAGGTCAACCTTAACACTTTTGTTACCAATTTGCCCATAAGGTAATTGGGTAAAGTGCACGTGTGTAAATGTTGATGTGATGTCGAGGGTACATGCTGAAGATTTTCCTCGCAAAACCATGATCTTTAGAAACGAATAGATTTTTGGTGCAGTGTAGAGTTCTTTATTTTGTTAGGTGTAATATTTACCTAGTTACCTTAGTTCCTACCTCTGCTTAAGACTGACTGAATTTAATTTGTATTATTATTTAGACGTACAAATCTAAGGAATATTGACTGGGTTGTAAAAACCTAGACAAACGGTAGTTCTATTGTACCATATAGTTTTTTTTAACCATATCTATACTAATAATAAATCTGTAAGGGTCGGTCATGGAGTAAGTTAGTTTGTTTTCAGAGATATTGTGTTTATAGGCTCAATATATGATACTGAAACTAATTTCACGATTTTTAGAAATTTTTTCTGTATGTGTGTATGTATGTATGTTCCTCCATAACTCTTAAACCAATTATCCGAATTTGATGAAATTTGGTATAAAAACATATAGACATCTGGGACACAGTCCAGTTATGATAAGACGTGGCCCCCATACAAATGCTGCTTCGTAAAAATCGAAATGTACGCGAACGGAGTCGCGGGCACAGCTAGTATAATATAATAAGCCGCCTATATGCGTCCCACTGTAGGGCACAGGCCTTCTCTCAGGGAGAGAGTATGGGCTTAATCACCACGCGTGCCCACCGCGGATTGGCGATTTCAAGCGCTGAGGTATGTGAATAGCTCAGACACTCAGATTTCCTCACGATGTTTTCCTTCACCCTTAGCGAGTGGTATCGCTGCTATAACTTCACAAATGTACATACTTAGAAAACAAAGTCATAGGTACATGCCCGCACTGGGAATCGAACCTGGGTCTCTCGCTTCCGAGTCCAATGTTCTACCCACTAGGCTACCACCACTTTGGTAGCTAGGTGAGTATATATATCTATACTGACCTTTAATTGTAGAGTTATGGTCATATACCGAGGTACACCTCGGTATAATGAGAACAATAACTCAGCGCATGATTTGTTTGTCCAAGTAATATCCTGAGGCTATTTTATTTTCTAAGTAACCAGCTTAGCAAGGTTCTGCATATTTAACAAAACCTACGGATGAAAATATCTTTGTTAAATAGTCAAGAGCTGCTCGTGTAAAATCTACCCACATTGTTATGTTTGAGCGATAAATTAGTTAAGTACGAAAAAACGCTGTGTAATTAGGTACCAACTATTACATTACTGCACGCTCTATAGAAAGCTCTACCTAGACATATAAAATTATATTAAATTGGTTTGTAATTACGACGGCGATGCTGCTGTGGAGCATATCCGAAAAACGTCTTGTTCTGGAACCTCTAAAAGTAGAAGTACCTAAGTTATACCGATAACCACAAAGATGTTTATGTCTAACTTCTCCCGGTTGCGTAATATTTGGCCTATCTGAGTAACTTTTTTAGTGGTAATGCAGTTTATTGGATGTTACAGAAATGGCAAAACCAGCCGGACGCATCAAATCTTATCTGGGCAAGCAAATATGAACAGTTATTTCCGAGCATGAGGCTAGTTAACAAATAATCGCGGTGTACAATTGGTGGTAGGTACCCAGCCTGCGCAAGAGTCGAGCACGCGACCGTCACAGTCAGTCCAAGCTATCCTGGCGGTCGTCGCACACGCGGGAAAACGGCATCCCTGATTACCGCCTAATCCCGCCATTTTGAAAAGGGAATTCGCGAAAATTTCGAAGTGAGATTTCCAAAATGGCAGCGTGCGTTTGAATTTGGAACGTTCTTTGACATTTTCAAACTGTTGACGTAGAGATGTTTCCGACGACAGTTCTTGGCTTAGGTAAGTTCGACAGCTCTGTTTTTACAAATATCACAAGCACCGTCGGCAGTAGGTACAACACTTGGACCTTTACATTCTACAAAGTACTTCTTGTGTTACGGCAAAATGTGAAAGTAGCAGCTGTCGACTGTATTAAGTACGCTGAATTTATTACCTAACTGCGTCAAGTTTTACTGATATAAAAAACATAGGTATTTAATAGTGAAGTTAGCATTTGTAATAATATTCCAATAATTAGAAGGCTTTTGTTTCAATAGTTATTGGGAAGTACCCAATAACTATTGAAACAAAAGCCTGATGAAGCGAACAAGGGCTGTCAGGATCGTGTCAAGTGGCAAACCCTCCGGGATACAGGCGTGAGTTTATGTTATGTTTTAGCTATTGGCGAAACCTCCTCGACAGAGCCTGGCAGGCTATAGTATATGCAAACAACATTGTCACATCTGAAACATATTTGCATTGTAAATGTTTGGCCTGGTACAATCATTATGTAGGAAGAAGTTTTTATGTATGCAAATATTGTAATGGTACTTACATTGTGTAATGTGATGATTCAATATGTTGCAAATTTTAACTTCAAAGAATCAGCACTGAGTTAATTGAAAAAGCTCAATAATATTGAAAGATAAGCATAAACATAACTTACGCAAGCGTAAACTAACCGACGGTTTTTGAATTGGGAATATCGCTCAGTAAACATTCACACATTCTCTTTCTTCAGATTTCTTAAATAAAAGAGATTCAGATATTTCCTTAAGTACTCCACATTTCAGTTGCAAAGCCACTCGTAACGTAACTGAGTAAAGTGCACGTATGTAAAGTCGCATTAAATGCTACTCCTTCTAAATGTTAATTGTGGTGTTAAATAAATGTTTTTCTTCTTCTTCTTCTTCTTCTTTTCTCACCTGGTAACTTTTCTTTGTTTTTGTGAGTTTTCTTGACATCTTGCTTTTTATTATTTTTGTATTTATAGATAAGCCATTTTTATTGAGAGTAAAGTTGCTGAATGTGGTTCAGTAAATATTTTACAGTCCTTACATATAATAGTAGGACTTATAGGTATGGTTATATTTTGTTATAGATATTCAGCGTTATCGAGTGTTTTTATAAATAAGACCTTTAGTGTTACCAGTCTATTCGACGCCTTAGATATACGTACAGTCGACAGCAAATTGAACTTTACATTTTAGTTGCAAAGTCGCCCTTAACGCAACCGTGTACAGTGCACGGATGTAAAGGAAAAATAGAAACGGAACCATTTTAGGATAATTAAAGGAATTTGTTTGAGTGGAAAGAACGGATTGAGCGATCAAGTGGATATTAATTTCAAATACTAAAACCTGCGGTCCCTTAGAGGTGCAAAAATCAAGCTTTAATACTAATTGTCAAAATCACTAGGGTACTTACCACTGACCTAGAATCATCAAAAGGCAAGAAGCAAGGTTTATGGGACAAGTTAAGAAAAAAAAATAAAAAGTCCGTTAATTTATAGTACTAACTTACAAATTCAATGATAGTACTAACTTACTACATTAGGTACATGAAACCGACGGTAGCGGAGCAGTAGAACGCCGGCTTCCCATTCGGGAGGTCCTGGGTTCGAATCCCAGCATGTACAAATGCCTTGGTTTCTAATTAACGTACATTTGTGAAGTTATAGTAGCAACAACACTCGCTAACGGTGAAGGAAAAAATCATGAGGAAACCTGAGTGTCTGACGTGTTCACGTACCTCAGCGCTTGAAATTGCCAATCAGCAGTGGGCACGCGTGGTGGTGGTGTGTAATCCTATGACCCAAAGGGTGTAATCCTATGACCCTAACTACTACTAGCGCAATCTAGTGAAACATCAGCGCTAGTAGTAGTTGACTCGCGTTTTGAGTAAAATCGTTTGACTTTGACATTGTACGGAACCCTCTCCACGCGAGTTCAATTCGCACTTAGCCGGTTTTTTTTAATAATAAATAAAAAATATGTATGGGTATTTTTTTATTCATATTCATATCAAGGACAGCAAGGAAATAGGCACTCTAGATAGACTTTTTTTTTTCGTTTTAATTTTAAATTACCTTTTCCTTAATTTTAAATTAAGGAGACGAGTGTCTGACACGGAGTATACATCTAATTCTGCACATGAGTTGAGTCACACGGTTAATAAATTTAGAAGTGGCAGAGGGCATGTTTGATTCTGTAATTACTATTCATGCTCAGTAAGCAGCCTTTCTGGGTCTACTCTCAGACGGAATCACACCACGCGGACTTAGTACCTGCTGTTTACCGTAGTAAATTTACTTGGTACAGTCTCCATGGATTCGTAAGCAGCCTTTATTAAATACATCCCACTGTAGAGAACAGGCCTTCTCTCAGAAAGAGAGAGAGAGAGAGAGAGTACGGGCTTAATCACCACGCGCCCACCGCGGATTGGCGATTTCAAGCGCTGAGGTATGTGAATAGCTCAGACACTCAGGTTTCCTCACGATGTTTTCCTTTACCGTTAGCGAGTGGTATTGCTACTATAACTTCACAAATGTACATAACTTAGAAAACCAAGTCACATGCCCGCACTGGGAATTGAACCTGAGTCTCTCACTTCCGAGTCCAATGTTCTATCCACTAGGCTACCACCACTCCATGGATTAAGAATATATTATGAGATATATTTTATTTCAGTAAAATTTTGTATGAATAAAACACATTTTTTCTAAAAACTATCAAAGCCAAGGAATTGGTAACAGGTGTTTCTATTTCTTGAATTAATGAATCAATTAATGAGCTAGGCGAGCGAACGACTTGATAAACATTATTGCCTTCTATATTATCAAAGGTTTGAAGACAAAAGCTGAATCAAACGAAAATATACGTAGGTTCCTATACACACAGACGACACCTGATCAATTAAACTCAACCATGATAAAAGCCTTCTGAGCCCCCACAATCTTGACGGTCTTTTAGAAATTAAAAAGGATTCGTTAACAATTAACTAAGAAATGTATGTATGAAGAAACATATTTTTAGGGTTCTGTACCCGAAAGGTGCCAAACGGGACCCTATTACTAAGACTTTACTGTCCGGCTGTCTGTCATCAGGCTTTATCTCATGAACCGTGATAGATAGGCAGTTGAAAATTTCACAGATGATGATTTCTGTTGCCGCTATAACCGAAAATAGTAAAAACAGAATAAAATAAAGATTAATTAAGGGGGCTCCCATACAATAAACGTTGTCTAAAGACAGAGCTCGCCATCTAGCGGCCATCTGTGTATCCTACACAGCACCGCTGTCATGTCGTTAAATGTCAATGTTAAACGCTTCCTCTTGGTTTCTATAGATGGTGCTGTTCTAAAATTCGATCTTTGTCTGATCTTGTATAAATAATGGTACGGAACCCTTCGAGTCCGACTTGCACTTGGCCGGTTTTTTGATATTTCCCGGTAGTTCCAACGCTTTCGAAACTCAACATACTTAGAAAAAACACCTATTTTTAACTCTATACGATACAATAACTTAATTTTCTTGCGATACATTAAACTTGAATTTAATTCGCGTTTTAGAAAAAGGGTTAAGTCCAATTGCTCTACGAGGCTTAAGACAAGATAATCTTATAAACTATGCTAAGATGACTGTCTTAAGGGGGTCCAGGTAGTAACACAAGCGCCACCGAGAAAAAAAATCTTATCTTTTTTTATCAAAGATCGAGTCAGATCAAATTTGCAAAAAGTGTCAGTACCATCTCTCAATCATGCTAAAAGTGATTTTTAGGACCCACGACAAAGAACCTAGGATCACGAACCTGAGCCTAGATAGCATTTATGCCAAAAACGGCCGTTTCTGTCGTTAATGCCGTCTAGTCCTAGGTTTTTCGCCTTAGGTTCAGGGCCATGGGTCCTAAAAATTACTATTAACGTGATTGAGAGATTGTTAGCAAGACACTTTTTGCTAATTTGATCTGTAAAAAGATATGTTTTTTTCCTCGGTGGCGCTAGTGTTACTCCCTGGACCCCCTTAACTCAAATAAACCACTTGCAAGAGAAGTAAGCGACACTGAGCTAGAGAACTACCCCCTAGGATGTAAGACAGTATCGTTACAGTCACAGAAACACAAGATAGAGAACACTTCATTGTACAGATAGACGGCGGCATTGTCATTAAAAGTGATCTCTTTCACTCTTTCCTTTCATTTTTCGAACCTTTTTACCGGAACAGTCGTATTTATAATAATCGGCCAAGTGCGTGTCGGGCCACGCGCAATGTAGGGTTTCGTAGAAAGAGGGTTTTTATCTGCTTTAACTTCATCGAAGTCATTTTCAACGGATTTTGTACGATATTTTACTTTTATAGGTTGGTTGCCTATTACTCGTTAACCGGTAAAGCCTACTTAGCCGTGATACTTTTCCTTTTAAGTTCATTATTATTATTATTATTATTATTATTATTATTATTATTATTATTATTATTATTATTATTATTATTATTATTATTATTATTATTATTATTATTATTATTATTATTATTATTATTATTATTATTATTATTATTATTATTATTATTATTATTATTATTATTATTATTATTATTATTATTATTATGTTTTTCTTTCAGTTTTCACTCTTTTAACAGAGGTACAAGTTGGCACGGGCCAAAGCCAAGTGCATTAATCGAATATGTTAGAGCTCGTTGTCTTTGCCGAAGAACTTTCGGACGATACGACAGGTGTTTAGTATAGTAGCTTTTTGCAGCAGTTGGTAGGTTGATCGGTGTATGTCTAGCGCTTTTAGGCTTGTGTGCAGAGTGTAAGGTATAACTCCTGTAGAAGAAAGGATTATTGGAATCGTTTTGACGGTTTGCACCTGCCATTGAGTTTTTATTTCTATGGCAAGATCAGTGTATTTTGTGATTTTTTGTGTATGTGTAGATGTAAGATTATGTGTATTTGGTATGGCTATATCTATTAGGTATACCGTTTTGTTGTTTTTGTCGTGTAGTGTTATGTCTGGTCTGTTGTACGGTATGGTTTTGTCAGTGATGATGGTCCTATCCCAGTAAAGTTTGTAGTTTGTCGAGTCTAATACAGTCTGCGGCGTGTATTTGTAGTAAGCTGTTCTTTGAGGAATGAGTTTATGCTTGAATGCGAGGTATTGATGTATGATAGATGCGACCTGGTCATGGCGATGTTTATAGTCTGTCTGTGTGATTGATGAGCATGCTCCTGTAATATGCTGTATGGTTTCGGAGCTGCGGTGACAGTGTCGGCACAGGTCACTTGTAAGTGTTCTATCATGGATAATGTGCTTTTTATAGTTCCGCGTATCTATAACCTGGTCCTGTATAGCTATCATGAACCCTTCAGTTTCTGGGAACAACTCACCTCTCTTGAGCCAAGCATTCGACGCAATTTTGTCGACGTTAGGGTTACTCAAGTCAAGCCGATGCCTGCCGTGAAGGGTTTTTTGTGTCCAGGTATCAATTTTGCGTTGTGTTGTGGTAATAGCCTCATTTTTCTGTGTTTGGTAGTCTCCCAAGTTGAGCGGCGTGTGTTGAGTGTCTGCCCTTACAACAGCATTATGTAAAGTTGAGTTAAGTGCTCGTGAGTGAAAGAATGATCTGAGCGTATTAATTTGTTTATTGTGGAGGTTTTGAATGTCAATAATTCCTCTTCCTCCTTCAACTTTTGGTAGTGTAAGTCTTTGAACGCAGGAGCGTGGGTGGTGCTTTCTGTATTTTGTCATCATGGTGTTAATGATGCGTTGATGTTTAATCAAATCCGTTTGAGACCAGTTGATGATTCCGAATGAATATGTTAGTATTGGGATGGCAAATGTATTTATAGCTTTTATGGTATTTCTTGCGTTTAGTTTCGAATTTAGTATATGGCGGAGTCTCTCTCTGAACTTTTTCGTTACTGCCGTTTTTGTTTGCTTTTGGTGTATCAGTTGTGCTTGAAAAAAGCCTAAGTATTTGTAGCCAATGTCATTATCAACTGGGCTTATTTGTTCACCGTTACTAAGTTCGTACGAGTTTTCCTCTATCCTGCCTCTGTGTATTGATTGTATTTTACACTTATCAATACCAAACTCCATTTGAATATCAGTTGAAAACTGTTGAGTTAAATCTGCCAACTGATGTATTTCTCCTAGGTTTCTGCCGTATAGTTTTATGTCATCCATATACAGCAGGTGTGAAAGTGTGTATTGGGTTTCGTCATATTTGATTTGGAATCCTTTTTTTGTGTCATTTAATACATTAGAGAGTGGGTTGAGAGCTAGGCAAAACCAGAGGGGACTGAGTGAGTCGCCTTGGAATATTCCTCGGCGGATATCAATGGTGTCTGTTTGTACTGACGAGATGTTGTTGTGACACTTAAGGATGGTGTTCCAGTTCTGCATGGTAGATGTTAAGAATCTAGTGATTGTGGGGTGAACTTTATAGTGTTTTAGGACGTAGATGAGCCACGTGTGAGGCACCGAGTCAAACGCTTT
Organism: Yponomeuta evonymella; assembly: GCA_963969515.1. Classification (NCBI taxonomy): domain Eukaryota; kingdom Metazoa; phylum Arthropoda; class Insecta; order Lepidoptera; family Yponomeutidae; genus Yponomeuta; species Yponomeuta evonymella. Next base: position 9,051,513 of record OZ018354.1, read on the forward strand.
CTTATAATCTATATACATGGTATATATATTTCTTTTCCTTCGGAAAGCTTGTTTGGAGGCTATAGCGTCGATAGTCAATTGTTCTTTACAGCCTTGACTAAATTTGCGACAACCCTTTTGTTGTTCTGCTAGAAGATTGTTGTTGTCAGTGTGTGCATATATAAGTTGACTTATGCATGATGTTATGATCTTGTAAATATTTTGAAGGCAAGTTATTGGTCGGTATTTAGCTGGGTTTTTTGTATCGCTTAGGTCTTTCGGTAGCATATACGTGGTTCCTTGTGTAATGTAGGATGGCATGGTGTCTGGGTTTAGTATAAATTGGTTGATGTGTGAGAGTAAGATTGAATGTGTGCTTGTAAATTTTTTGTACCAGTAATTATGGATTTTGTCTGAGCCGGTAGCTTTCCAGTTGTGGGTTTTGGCTATGACTAATTTAAGTAAGTCAAGACTTACCTCTTCAAAATTCATTTCTGGCACATTTTCAAGTGTTTTCTTATCCTGCTCAATCCAGTTGGAATTTGAATGCTCTACTGGGTTTGACCAGATATTAGACCAGAATTTATGAAGTGCGTCTGATGTTGGTATTTCACTGTGTATTTCTGCTGTAATATTGGAGTTATGATTGAGCAGAGTTCGGTAGAATTGTTTTTCATTAGTAGAAAACAATTTGTTTTGACTCTTTCTTTGCGTTGTTAATTTATATCTACGAAGGCGACTAGATAACGCATTAAGTTTTTGTTTAAGCGTGTCATCGAGTTTAAGGTTGCCAATATCAAAAGGCCTAGATTCAACCAGAATAGTTAAGATGACAAATATAGGATCTGAGTATCATTAGTAATAACTATATATACTTTCACTTGCCACGACTAGAGAGACCGACAGAGATTATTACTTTACTTTTTACTTGACGGAGGGTCTGTTCTACTAATTACAGGTCCTCTCCCCTTGCTTATCTCTTACAAGCTTACCAGTTACTTGGTATCAGGCGGAACCTAGTGGTTCCTATGGTGGCCCTCCCTGCTCCCCTACAGGCCAACCCAGTCCTACCGTGTGACACTTATCAGATCCTGGAGTATACCAGCTCCACAGGATCTGCGGTATAGGTACTGGTTCCGGAGTTACCATCTCAACAGGACCAGCCTATACCGTGCTATAATTTACCAAGTATCTGGATTCTAACTAGACATTGGAGTATGCCATCTCACAATGTCTACGTGATGAGTACAGGCTCAGAAGAAACCCGCTCACACGTGCTATGAAGTATTGTCTGTCTTTCCAACCGTCACAAGATCAAGCATGTGAAATTAGGTTATAGATAAGAAAGCAAAAAAACACTCACTCAGTAATCCAGTCTATGCATGAAGCCCTGCTTCTCGATCCACCATAACTTTGCCTTGTTCTGCTATTACTTTGCATGCGGTTCTCTGCACCACATGCTAACTCAACGTCTGCCCGGAAAAAGATTAAACTGTCAAAAAACTATTATGGCGCCAAGCAGTGTTGCCACAATACAAAAACTAAATGTCATACGTACCAACGTAACGACGCTTAATCGCGAGTGTACGCGACACTCCCGACGGATGACGAGAAGCTTTCAGACAGGATAACTGATAGTTGGCGCGTCCATTCAGCTATTTTCTCTCTAGCTTTCATGGCGGCACTCCTTCTTATTCGGCCATGGCTATCTTCGATGGTCGTGCTTGGATCAACTTCATTCTCTACTTCTTTCCTTTCCTCTATTTCTCCACCAGGTTGTGTCACACCTTTAGGATCTTCTAGGGGCACAGCATCTAGCCCACTACTAGTAGGTACACTGTCACTATTCACAGGGTGATTAATGTCTGCAACATCCAATATTTCTACTATAGGCCTGTCGTCAGGGTTAGGACTGTTTTCCCTTGTGCTAGGCTGCTGGAAGACTTCTACATTTTGATATGATACAGGATTCTCTTCGAGAATGTGAATTCCGCCAGAATCTCTACTAGTGCTACTCTGTCTAGATCGAGGACCGTCATACTCTGCCACTTCCAGGGGATACAAGTGGCCAATTGAGCGAGTAAACTCAGAGTTGCCAACTCTCACTCTCGCAACTCTGTACTCTCCATCTGCACTTGGTACAAGCGATGACACCTTTCCTACTTTCCAATTCTCTCTGTTTTTACTGTCACTTTTAATTTGTACCAGTTGTCCAATGTGTGGACATTTGTCAGAAGTAGTGCGAGGCTGTTTTGGAGAATGTTTGTATCTCTCACGCAGGCTAAGTAGATATCGCTCGATGAACATGCTTCTGAACTCGTTCATCATCTTCTGTCCTCGCTTCCAACTGTCTACTAAGTTCTGTTTCGTCGCTGTGCTGTCGGTGCACACTGCCTCCTCAGAAATCTCTAGCCGTACACATTTGCCTAGTGTGAGGAAGTCTTGTGGTTTCAGTATATGTTCAACATCTGAGCCCACGCAGGTCAATGGTCTTGTGTTCACTACCATTTCAATTTCCTTTATTACAGTTAATAGTTGTGAATCCATTAACATCAGTTTTTCTAAGGTTCTCTTCATACAGTGCTTAACGAGACCAACCATGCGCTCGTAGAACCCACCATGCCACGGTGCGAGCTGAGGTATGAATCTCCACTTAATCTTGTTCTGAAGGCAGTATGAATCGGACAAAACTTCAGATGTCAGCTTAAATTGTAGTGCATTGTCTGACACAATCATGCTCGGGATTCCTCTAGAAGATACAAATCTTCTAAGTGCCAGGAGACACTCGTCGGCTGTCATGTCATTCACGATTTCCATGTGAATTGCTCTAATGGCTAGGCATGTATACAAGCAGATCCACCTTTTCTCTTTTCCATTGTCGGTGCTGACGTAAACTGGGCCGAAGTAGTCAACTCCCGTGTATGTAAACGGGGCGCTGTAGTTGACCCTCTCGGTGGGTAAATCTGATGTAGGAGGCAACTTATAAGGCCCACCGCCATGCTTGATGCATTGGGGACATTTTCTTAATATCTTTTGTACTTGGGCTCTTCCTCTAGGTATCCAGAAGTTGTGTCTTATGATGCTTAACGTGTGTGAAACACCCACATGGTAATTATCTTTGTGTACATCCTGTATTAACTTGCTTGTGTATTCAGAACATGTAGGAATCAGGATCGGGTGTTTCATGTCGTAAGTCCAATTAGTGTTGGCCATACGTCCTCGGCATCTAAGAAGTCCATCCACGTCTACGTATAATCCGAGGTTTCTCGATAAATGGGTTTCCTTACCAGTAGATTCTTCTGGAAAGTAATTTATCTGTAGTTGCTTTAATTCCTTTATATTTTTCGACTTATCATTACTGTCATCTACATCCATGTTAGCAACATCTGATGTAATGGAGTCCACTGTAGGATTTTTCTGGTGTAGTTCTCTTTCTTCTATGAAAGGAGTATCATCGACACTTGTAGTACCGACTTCCTGATCTGTATTCAAATCTGTGCCTTCATGGTGCAGACCTTCCCCGGCCATGCAAATTGTTCCATGCTCGTTTAGTCGCCTGCTAACAGGCCAAAACTCCTTATTTTTCAAGAGGAATTTCGGTCCTGAGAACCATAATTCTTTCCTGAGATGCCACGAATCTGGTCTCGTAGCTATATCGGCAGGGTTTTCTTGTGTTTTGATGTAGCACATTTCTACGTCTTTGTTCTGCTTAATTTCATTAATGCGTCGTGCTACAAAGGGAGGTAATAATTTGTTTGTTTTTCTCCAATTTATCACTATAAGGCTGTCTGTCCAAAGGTATTTATCTGCGATTGTTATCCCTATTACATTTGTTATGTAGGTTATCAACCTATTTCCAATGAGGCAGCCTAACAGCTCTAACCTAGGCATATTAAGTTTTTTCTTGTCTTCTGAGGATGTGACTCTTGATTTCGACATTATAAACGAGACTACAGTTTGGTCCGCGCTGTAAGTTCTCAGATAAATGACTGCAGCGTAGGCATCCTTTGACGCATCTGTGAAACAGTGCAAATCATATTTAATAGTCCCATCTGCAATGGACAGACCGACGAAACGTGGTATCTCGACTTGTGTAACTGCTTTTAGGTTTTGTGCGACTTTAGCCCATTTAGCCTTTATATCTTCTGGAAGATCAGTGTCCCACTTCAATTTATGATCGCAAATCTCTTGTAGTAATGTTTTGGCTGGCAGAACCAATGGAGACACGAATCCACACGGGTCATATACTGATGCTACTTTACTGAGTATAGCTCTTTTACTCCTAGTATCCTTAATGTCTTCTTCTTGAAACAGGCTGTGCTTTATCTTCAAGGACAATGTGTCTTGTTTCACATTCCATATTAGACCTAGTACTTTTGTTTGTGTGGTTTCCTTCGTCCGATGCTCGGCTGGTATCAACTTCAAAAACTCTTCATTGTTAGAATTCCATTCTCTTAAATTCATGGAGAGATGTTCAAATACCTGTCTTGACTCATTGTACAACTTGACAGCGTCTGAACTTGATTCGGCTCCAGTTACCAAGTTATCTACATAACATTTGTCAGCTACTTTTGTCAGTAGCTCCTCTTTTGTTTGCGCCATGTGATAACGTAGTGTCGCCGTTAGCAAAAAGGGGCTTGAGATAACACCGAAAGGAACTCTGCAAAACCGTAAATGCAATAAGTTCTCATTGCAGAGTGGTTTATTAAAATCTTTCAGCCATAGAAATCGAGTTACATCTCTGTCTTCCTTTTGTAGACTTAGCTGTAAGAAAGCCTTTTCCACATCTGCTGTAATAGCTACTTTATTGGTTCGAAACGCTATTAAAAGTGCCGTTAAGTCGCCAAGCATCAATGGACCTCTGTACAGGCACTCATTCAAACATTTTTCATCCTTCAACTTAGCTGACGCATCATACACAATCCGACCTCTCTTGCCTTCTTGCTTGACTATGTGATGAGGTAGATAATGAATGGGAGGAATAGTCTGCTGAATGACTTCTGGCTCAGGCTCTACAATTTCTATAATGTTTGATGCTAACTGCTCTTTCAGTATTTCCTCATACTCCTTTAACATATTCTTGTCAGATCTCTGTAGCAAGGATTTCAATCTGCCGTAGGCCAATCCATAATTTGTTGGTAAATGCGGAGGGTATTCTATCCATGGCCATTTTACCTGATAACGTTGTTCTTCATATTGGATATCACTGTTAAATTGATTAATTGCCTCTTCCTCGCGAGTTGTCTTCACAGAGTCTGTTATGCCTATGCTTTCCATGGCCCAGAGAAACTTTAGATCCATATTTCGCAGAGGAAGGTCTGGTTCAGCAAAGTATGGGCAATCTTGTGTATGACATTCACAGAATGTTATTATAGACAATGCATTATAGTCTTCTTCTGCTGTCGAATTTCCTGAAACAATCCATCCAAAGTCGGAATTAATCAGGTATAAATGGTCATGGATCTTGGTGTACTGATGGTTACTCAGAAATGAAAAATACAACTCATTTCCGATCAATAGATCAACGGTTTCTCCTTGCGCGCCATCGTCAGCCAGGATGTCAACCACATCAGGTGTGCATAACTTGGGTACAGGAATCCTCTCTGTGATATGAGGCACAATATTTACTCTGATCTTCCTCTGAATGCCGCGCTTCGTCACAATGACTATTTCCGTTGCTGGACTGGAGATCTCTTTGGCTTTAACTGATCCAAAAGTAAAGACAACGAGTAGGTCGTTTCTGTCAGCCGAAATACCAAGTTTCTTCGCCATCCTAGATGTCAGGTAACTCCTCTGGCTGCCGCAGTCAAGGAGAAGCCTGCATGCTACATTCTTATTATTGTTCTTTATTTGTACAATCGCCGTCTGCAAATATGAATGATTATTTTTAGCGACATGACAAACTGTTTTCCCATCACTATAGTCGGATTTAGAGTAAGGCTTACTTGGCGAAAATTTCTTAGGGCATAAGGCTCTGTTATGCGAATCGCCACAGTGGTAGCATTTTCTTCCTTTACGGCATTGCGTAGCGACATGTCCTGTCATAAAGCATTTGAAACATTTACCATTTAACCTCTCCCGTCTAGCATTGATAGTACCATATACTTCACACATGTCATTGTAATGGCTGCCGTTACAAAAGGTGCAATTTAGACGCCTTCTCTTTTCGGTCTTGTGCGTCACTTCTGTGGCCCTTCGTTTCCTGTCCTTGGATCTGGCTTGGAATTTCCTATCTGCTTGGAATTTTCTGTTAGACTGATGTAAAGGTTTAGTTTGCACATGTAACACCTCTGTTGACATACTTGGTCCCGGATCACTGCTATCTTTCTTTGTTTCTGTCGCCAGGATAACCTTGTTAATGCCTGCTCTAATGCTAGCTACGTCTTGCACGTCACCAAGCATCAATTTCAATTCATATATTATCTGGTCAGGAAATTTAGATAGAATGATCACCCGCAGGTGGTTCTGATTCGTATCCTCGCCCAAGGATTGCAGAACGCGCAGGTGCATCTCGATGGTGTCGTAAGTTTGTCTGCATTCTCGATTAGATGCTGCCTTTTGAAGTTTATGAATAGCGTTGTAATGGGCATCTAACAATGCTTCTTTGTTGCCAAATCTTTTCCTAAGCATGTCCACTGCGATTGGGTAGTTGTCACTCGTCACCTCCAATCCTTGGACACACGCCTTTGCCGATCCTCGTAACAGAGCAACAAGATAGGACATCTTGTCTGCTGGCTCAATGTCTTTGTTGTCCACACTGTTCTGGTACCGGTCCCAGAAACTATGGAACTTGAGAATATCTCCATTAAAGGTGGGAAGTTCCAGCTTAGGTAGCTTCAAGGAAGATTTTAGGTCCCTACCGTTTTTGTAAGAAATTGCCTCAAGGTTTCCTACGGCTTCCCTTGCATTAAGCTCCAGCTGCGTGCATTCTGCAACTAGATTTTGTTGTATATTGGAAGACTGGCTAATATAGTTGTGTATTTCTTTATTTAGGTGTTCGGTTCTAATTTTAAGTGATGTTTTAACTCTTATTAGTTCTGAAGGATCTAATCCTGTTGAGCACTGGTTGACCAATTCGGAAAGATGATCCCTAGCCAACTTGATACGTAAGAGAAAAGCCTCCTCCATCTTGTTTGTTACCTAGTAATCTTGTCCAATGAACAGAAATCAAAAACGATTCCACTGTGGTTGTGAATCTGCAAGGCACATAACACAACTCGCTTAGTAAACAAAATTCTTTAAATTGTATTGTAAGACAGTACAAACATGTACTGACTAAAAACCATTACGAGTAAGTTTTTATTTTATACTTGCCTGTGCGCAGAAGTTAGGATGAAAAAATCTCTTCAGAAATGAATGAACCCTTCTTGGTTGGTACAGGTCGAGTCGCCCCGAACTTTACTCACCAACCTAGTTCGGGGTTTTGCAACAAATATACTGTTTTATCTTGTGAAGTACACTGAAAAGAAATCGTGAAAGTTACCAAATTTCCTAGGTACCTACAAGTGGCGGCAAACGCTATTGTAGGAAAAGTTACTTTTACATACCAGTATGTACAGACAATTTGCCTGAAACTATATGTTCACTAACTGAAGCCTTTCAGATATCCTGGTCTACCCAGTTCACAGTACTCCTCGGTATTTTCCACAATCTCACGATTTTGAAACCGGCAAACAAAACTGCAAATAGCGACGCTAAATGGAAAAAAAGGACAGACAAGACAGAACAGAACCATAGACATAGTAGCGGCAACCAAAGACTAGTGGTGTCAAACGATTTAATATAATCGATACCGGTTTATCGATTCGAGTGATTCCGTAAGTCTCCCACTCTCACCTAGGACTTAGATATCACTCAAGTATTAGGAAAATGTCTATCGACATTAATATTAGTTTCTATAATGAAAAATTAAACGAGTAAATATCCGTGCAAATTCAGTTTTTATTATTCTATAATGAATACAATATCAAAATATCTAGCCCGTATGTGTGCACTCCACTCAGCCACACAACGAGGGTAGTACCAGGGTCGGCGGTGATCCACAATCACTGGTTGTTACACATGGTTGAATAAAAAAAAGGCAAAATAGTTCTTATTTTGAGTAGGTAATAAAAAAAAATACAATTTGAAACATTTTAATAAATAGGCAGATGCAGTCGAAAACACATCAAGCGTTACAAACACGCCCTTTACATTATGTAACAGGTGAATTTGCAGAAGGGTAAAAAAAAAAAAATGTATAGGCTAATCCGCCGACGACTGCAAATTAAGAAACTATTTAGATGCTAAAAAATTCCACCGATGCCGGGACCTGAACCCGCGACCTCTGGCTAACCGTGCCAGTGTTCTCTCAACCGAGCCAATGGGCAAGTTACAGGCATCGGCGCAATTTTGCAAATTGTCAAATCGATTGCAAACTTTCATTCGTTCGAATCGTGCTAATCGTAGAATCGAATACCTTTTCACGTTTCGATCGACACTCGATTTAAACATCGTACAATGTACCCCATCTCTAAAACCACAGACGGAAGTCGCAATGGATATTTTTTTTTCTTCTTAATTGATACAGATATTCTACAAACTGCCAATTACGGCACGTTCACATTACGCACTTTGAAACAAATAAACTAAACCACAAAAAAAATAAAAAATCAGAGTACTTACAGACTAAAATAAAACGACACACATTTAAGTTCTTTAATTTGTATAATTTATAGAAGTGTTATGAAAATTCTTTCAGAGATTTCATCAGATGACAGCAAACCGAGTTTTAGCTTTATTTCAGAGATTAAGATCGCTTCATGAGGTGATTTCCACTAGTTTAGAGAAGGACGATAACTCGGCAATCTCCATCAATGAGGTCAGACTCACGCTATGTTGAGAAAGGCGCTGCTTTCCAGTCTCATCTCTTGGGACGCTGCCCTGCTATTACTCAGAGAAGCATTACTGTTTGCTATACTCTGTCCATGTGTACCTGACCTCCTAATGTTCAAAGTAAGACATTGTTGCCAGACTCTGTCAGGACTGGAAATCTATCCTCAGGGAATACAGAGAAATAGGTACATACAACACTTCATAAACTCTGTCCTCGGTGCTATCATCCGTTCAACACACTGCTTCGTCAGTATTGCCAACTGTTCTCTCTCTCAGATCCCAGCTCCTCCACCATTTTGTCATCGAGTTTAAGGTTGCCAATATCAAAAGGCCTAGATTCAACCAGAATAGTTAAGATGACAAATATAGGATCTGAGTATCATTAGTAATAACTATATATACTTTCACTTGCCACGACTAGAGAGACCGACAGAGATTATTACTTTACTTTTTACTTGACGGAGGGTCTGTTCTACTAATTACAGGTCCTCTCCCCTTGCTTATCTCTTACAAGCTTACCAGTTACTTGGTATCAGGCGGAACCTAGTGGTTCCTATGGTGGCCCTCCCTGCTCCCCTACAGGCCAACCCAGTCCTACCGTGTGACACTTATCAGATCCTGGAGTATACCAGCTCCACAGGATCTGCGGTATAGGTACTGGTTCCGGAGTTACCATCTCAACAGGACCAGCCTATACCGTGCTATAATTTACCAAGTATCTGGATTCTAACTAGACATTGGAGTATGCCATCTCACAATGTCTACGTGATGAGTACAGGCTCAGAAGAAACCCGCTCACACGTGCTATGAAGTATTGTCTGTCTTTCCAACCGTCACAAGATCAAGCATGTGAAATTAGGTTATAGATAAGAAAGCAAAAAAACACTCACTCAGTAATCCAGTCTATGCATGAAGCCCTGCTTCTCGATCCACCATAACTTTGCCTTGTTCTGCTATTACTTTGCATGCGGTTCTCTGCACCACATGCTAACTCAACGTCTGCCCGGAAAAAGATTAAACTGTCAAAAAACTATTATGGCGCCAAGCAGTGTTGCCACAATACAAAAACTAAATGTCATACGTACCAACGTAACGACGCTTAATCGCGAGTGTACGCGACAAAGCGTGTCAAGAAAGTGCGATAAATCGGTGTTGTCTGGTTCATGCTGGGAGTGTACCTTGTATCGGAGCTTTATCAAATCTACGTGATGTTGTTGGGTAGCACTGGCATTACCTCTCATGTAGTGGGTTATTCTTCCTATTTTGACTCGCAGATCTTCTATTCTTTTTTCTAGACGTGTCTGCCATGCTGGAATATGAACATTGTTGGGATCCCTTTGCGCGTGTTTTATTTTGCCTCTACTATAAGTAACGACTGCATATGCTGCACAATATATTATTGTGTCCATCGCCAGAAAATCAGTTTTGTCAGTTAAGTATTTAGGCAGTATTACAGTGTCCATCGTATGCACTGTAGTAGCGAATTTCCTAGACGGTTTCTGCTTGGGTATATAGGGTCTTGACGAGGGGTCTACGTCTCTAAATTCTTCTAGTGCCTTCAGAAATTCTTCCTCTATTACCGCTACAATATCTTGTGGCCATATTGAATTTTGTGATCCTGTCGTCAAGTTTCCGTCCTCCATATCCATAGCTTGCTCTCTCTCAGAACCTAGTTGATTAGTAGATTGTAATGTAGGCAAGGAGTGTGATTCTGTGTGTGACATGTTATGTTGTGATGAAGCATTGTCGTGGGTGTGTAGTTCGATAGTTACTTGATCACGTATTTCTTGTAACCTACTTTCGGGTATGTACTTGTTATTGATGATGACTCTCAGCTGATCAGCAATTCGTTGCTCAGAGAAATGTGCATATTGCGGGTGTGCGGCTATAACAGCAGCATGTAGTGCTGGTCTGTATCCCGTTTTGTTCGACTCTAGGTTTGTAACTTTGTAGTAATTGTGGATTATTGTTTCGTTTATTTCGTTGCTCCAGGACATCCTTTGGCGTGGATTGCGTATCTGTGTTGAAGAAGTTTCTTGTGATACGTGTATATTGTGACTTGTTTCGTTTAGCTGTGCTTGATTGCGTAACAATAAAGCCACTTCTAATCTTATGTCATCTTGGACCTTTTGTGTAAGAAGTTGGTTTCTGATTATAGCTCTTTTTTGATCTCCAACTCTTTGCCGAGAGACGTCGACATTTGGCTGTTCTAACAGAAACAAGCGGTGTAGTTCCGGTAAATAGTTTTTAGTGTTTTGCTCTAACGAAGAGGCAATTAGGTATGCACGCCATACGGATCTGTTTATTTCGTCAGTCCATTTGATTCTCGTGCGTTTCCTATCAACAGTGGGTGCAGGGATATCGGCGACTGCCTCCTGTACAACATCTGCCAATGGGCTGGTTGAAGGTGATGATGGGAGTGAGATGGGCGATGTCTGCCTCGAGAAGCTATGACGTGAAGAATTGCTCTCATAAGAGAACAGACTTCGCGGCGATGAACGTGATGGGGATGGAGGATGAATCTCGGGCGCTTGCATATTCAACTCCTCATTGCAAGTGGTGTCACTGCTGGGCTTGAGAGTCTCTTGGCAACTTCCTTGACGAGGTCGTAGTGAATATCTCTGTGTTCGTTTAGCGACGCTAGGCGCAGTCGTCCTCGATTGATGTGGCGGTCCTTTGCTCCCCCCAGAGTACGAGGAGCAGCCCGAGCTAAGCTCGGAGAGGGATTCTCCAGCATTGCTGGTACCCTCCTGGGGTAGTAACTCTTTAGGTTCCGCACTATTCATATTTAAAGTTGGAGTTGGGGACCTTAGTTTGGGAAGGGTAGCTCTGGATGATATAGAGCCAGTTTTGTTCTCCCGTAAAGGGTTATGATGTCTAGATGTTAACTAGTTATGGTTCCTCCTCCCCGTAAGCCCCCCCACCACGGCAAGGTGGTCCCCTGGGGGGGTATTATTATTATTATTATTATTATTATTATTATTATTATTATTATTATTATTAATACGTTTATTGCACATGAGTAAAAAATACAATGGCAATGTGGCGGACTTAATGCTATAAGTATTTTCTACCAGTCAACCACAGGTGGTGCAAGAAATTGACTGGTAGGCATACGAAATAAACGGATAAAACGAATTAAAATAAAACGAATTATATGTGCTACTACCCTAATTTTTTCACGTCGATGTTGGGGGACGCCCTACTCGGACATAAATATGCGCTTTAAAGCTTAATATTTCGCAAACGGAATCCTAAATAAAAAAAAAAAAAATAATAATTTTCCTACACCTACAATATTTTTCAACGACCAATCCAACGATACCCCAGATGATGGGGTAGACGAGAAATAAAATCATCCCCACTTTTCCAACACTTATGCTTTAACTATGTCGGCGTGATAAATATGTATACACATACCAAATTACAGCTTTCTAGTACCACCGGTCTTTGCGCTAGGCCGCGGACAGACCGGCTTTGTCTCCGTTTTAAGAGTGTTTTAGTGGGATTGACTTTTTACAAATAAGGCTGTAAGGTTACAGTAGAAGAAATCACTCTTAGCACATTATTGTGCCCCACTCTCTATTATACTTCAGTTAACCAAACTGATGAACGAAGCATTTAAGTCTAATCAAATCTGTGCTGCTGCCCAACAATTGGCCAATGTTCAGTCACAGCTAGGGCCTGCGGGCATTTGCCCACAGGTAGATATGTATTTATTCCGGTACGACAACAGAAGTAGGTTAGTATGTTTAATTCCTAACATTTTAATTTCATAGTTGGTAACATAAGGCAGCGAACAGTTGATATTTTGTTTTTCACAATTTCAAATTTTATTGTAAAATCAAATTGTAATAATAATAATAATAATAACTTCCACACAGTACAATCACTTGTTCTGGTCCCAAATTAGGTTACTCTATGGTATGGTAACCGAACAAGGATATCACAAGCCAGACCGAGCCCATGTGCACAAATGTACGGCGGCCTCCAGTGGGAATCGAACCCACGACCTCCGGCATGACAATCAGACGTAATACCGCTAGACCAACAAGGCACTCAAGGATAGTAAAAGTAGGTATAGGAGATTAGCATCCCCCATTTTCGGATTTCGAGATTTTGTTGTTTTCCGGTTCTTGGGGTTCGGTTTCTTAGAAACTCTTTTTTTTATTATCTCTTCTTAGCTTCGTTTTAGTCATTTTTTGGTTTCTAGTAAAGTTGATAAATCGTAAATCGACACTTATACTGTTTAGTCCGAAAAGTCATTTTTGCTCAGATAACTTGTAAATGTGTGCGCCCTCCGTGTGGCGCTGGATTAAGAATAGCGTCACTCCATTTCCTTCCGTGGATGTCGTAGAAGGCGACTAAGGAAATAAATTACCAGGAGACGGGCAGCAGCGTCTTCCTGAGATTCCAATCGCATACTGCGATCGCCAACCCGGCTGCCAAGCGTGACGATTATGGCAAAGCCGGCAAAAAAGTTTTAATAACCACGAGGGAGGCCTGTGTCCTGCAGTGGGCGTCAAGGGGCTGATGATGTCTGCGTATAAAAACGGGCCCGGCCACAGATATCCAATGCTCTGAGGGCCCGACATTTGAGCTACGAGTCGTAGACCAGATATGCGTGGTCCCTCGAGAGTGGCCCAAATAGCATTTCCTGCTGGTTAGAAATTATTGTGACACGAAATGGGCTAATACAGTAGGGCCATAAACCGCATCCGAATTTACACTGCAATCCATATGGTGGTATAAACGTATGGTCGAACACTGTCTCCTAAAATACAGGCTTAGGAGATGGAGTCAATTATACCTATGTATTACACTCACAACCACCACAATCATTACAAACTCTGGATGTACATTCGACAGCAGGTCAACCTTTACATTTTTGTTGCAAAGTCACCCGTAACGTAACGGAGTAGACTTCACGGGTGTAAAGGTTTATGTGCTGTCGACTGTACTTATTGTTGGTTATGTGTTACTAAATTATCGACAATCGGGTGAGAAATATAAATTTCGTTTCACTTGAGCTAAATAAAAGTGAGCGCAATGGTGTCGCTGCATTTCATGCTGGTGCCGTATAACATTAGTCCGTAATTTAAGCAACATTAGGCAGACTAAATGTCAGCCTGCAGTAATTTTCAGCCGGAACAAAATAAAAAAAACAATAATTCTCAAATCTGCGACCGGCACTTAAAAACTGACTTCAAAACACTACATCACTAAAACAGATAAATGGAGTCGGTGCCCAAAATATATGTGCCGTCTTGTAGCTTGGCACCGGCTCCATACTGTACTTTTATAATACGTACATCGAATTTAAAGGTCATATTCGTTTAAATTGTTTCTCTGTCTTTAGTGCTGTAGTGTTTTGAAGTCGCTTCATCATCATCATCATCAGCCATTTGACGCCCACGAAGTAAGCTGTAGTGTTTTGAAGTCGCTTGATTTTTATTTATAAAAAATGATATTGCACGATTTTTTGTGAATATCACTACGACTCCGCCAAATTGTGTTTTCCGAAAGGACGAGTCACTATAAAATCGCAAATCGCTTCAAGTGTGCCCTTTAAATTTGAAGAGTTGCCTCGATTTCTTCAGGATCCCATCATCAAATCCTGACTTGGTGACTATGGGACCACCTGTAAAGTCTACCCTTTCAAACAAAAAAAGAATTTTCCAAATCAATCCACGCGTCTCCGAGTAGAATCGGGGAACATATGCAAAAAATAAAAAAGATTCCGACGAATTGAGAACTTCCTCCTGTTTTTTAAGTCGGTTAAAAAATGCATAGTTAGTTGGGCTTTTGACATTAGATTTTACTGCAATGTCGTTGCAACATAGATATTATTGTTTTCATATCCCACATTATAAGCATATTTACCTTCTATCAGGGAGCTTTGTTTTTGCTCTACATGTTTAGGGTCGTAGGTACTTGTAATGTTTATAATGACTTTTGTTTCAAAACCATCACTTCCTGCGCTGTTATTCATTGCCATGCACTGTTGCAATAATACTGACAATAGTCGTGACACATGAGAAATTATTAATAATTTTGGATGCGGTTTAGATAAGGTTTATTCTATGTGGAAAACAAGAAAATTTGATTTAATTACAATTGAACTGTTTGCCATTCTTCGGAATAGTCACAAAAAGGTTAGGGCCGGTCGCAAAACTGAAAAAATAATATCTTTGCTATGTTCAGATAAGGTAAGTGAAATGTAAGCTCTAGGTGATTTAGGAGAAGTTGGCTTTGTCCTGGCTAAATCTAATTAGGCCGATACTTCAACCCCAGGGCCCTTTGTCATATAATTCATACAGGGGTTTTACAGGTTTCTAAAGTGAAAAAAATAAGTATTACTGGAGTAGTAATAAATAACCTACTAAATTTAGTTTTTTGATTACAGTTTAAAAAAAATTACCACCACAGCTCTGAGACTTTTTTACGTAACATTAGAACAAAAAGTACGTAAGTACGTATAAAGCACATTTTAAAACAATATTTGGATTATCTACTTTCAAGATGCGCATATGTTGTAGTAAGTATAAAGCAATGAGGCACTTTATATTCTGTATTCTCAAAGTTTGCTTTATAAGTTTGAGAACCTGTGGTATGTAGGTTACAAAATTCTACTGGTAGGTACGTCATACACCGTTGTACAGTTCGTATAGTTGGGTGGGTCTAGTAAGAAATCAATTGTGACAATGGGCATTGTTCACCCTTATTTTTTATTCTATAAATCGAAAATATAGACCAATATAATAATCTAAATTGAATATATTCTTAATTTTCGATGCCATTATTTTTTTATTAATTATTTAAAATTTCTAATAGCTTAGTAGATAAGTATGATGTCACCACTGGCATAATGATGTACGTTCCTTTGCCTTTTTTCCTGCTTTTTAAAAATAAAAAATACGTTGACGTTTGAAAATGACAAACAAATGTCAGTCAGTGTCAACTACTTACTGATTTTTTCTTTTCTAATCATATTATTGCCAATAACCAAGAATTGTATTGAATTGATCTTTTCATGTAAATATAAATAAATATATATGCAATGTATATGCCTGTATGTAAATGTTTACGTTATATTTACGTTTACGTTATATAATACCAAAAAAAAATCTATTGACATTACAAACTGAGGTGCATCAATCAACGGGTAATGTCAAACAAGATAACATTCATAGGGGGCACAGACCCACAGAACGAATGCGAATAGAGTTGTAATTCTACTCAGATATTTACCTGAGATGGGTAAATTCCCGGGTATCTACCCATTGAATCTAGCCAACGTGCATTTATCTGGGTCAAAACGTTTATTTGTCATTTTCTTGGAAGATTGTATCTATGTGATGATACAGCGTCGGCCTTATTTCATCAGTCTTGATGAACTTGGTGAGCAAGAACTGATCATGATGACACCGGAAGGTAGATACGGGATCTCCTTAATCCCGTATCCACCTCTCAGTATCATCATCAGACCCTGGTTACTAAGTTTCGCCAAAGTCAAAGACTAAAAATGCGCCCAAATTCGAAGAGTCCGCTGTATGTCCATTGAGAAGATCCCCTGTTCATTTTCCGGTATGATCATTGGTCAGGTCAGGAACCACCAAATTCGTCAAGACAGACGAAATAAGCCGAGAATCGGCCAAACTCTCGTCGTCACATTTTTCTATGTTACAACTTAGAGTATAAAGTACTACGTACTACGTATTTTATACTGTAAAGGCCAGTTTCTGAATTGAGAATTTCGTAAAGTAAATAGTAAATAGTTACTGTAGTTCTGTCTCCTTAGAATTTCCCAGAGACGAGCGTGACAGAACGTAACTTAAGTATTTACTTAGTGAAATTCTCAATTCAGAACCCGACCCTAAGGATTAAGATATTTTTTTAAATTATTATTTTTAAGTCTTCATCGTTTCAAGGCCAGTTTGAAACCGTTTTGAGGCCAGTTAACAGGGCCTCAAAAACAAACGGTATCAAACGCATTCATTATTAATTACTGGGCTAGACCGGTGGTAATGGCAATTGAGACCGGCTTTGTGAAGTTGAATGTACAGTACAGTCGACAATACCTACATCAACCTTTACATTCTAGTTGCAAAGTCGTCCGTAATGTGAGTAGCTGAGCACACTAAGTAGAGTGCACGGATATAAAGGTTGATATGCCATCGATTGTACAGGTGAGATTAACAGACCTGCCACATTACTTGCGACGTTATAGTGTTCCAAATTGCCCTTCACTTCAGAGCAGTATGCCAGAAATTATGACCTAGTGAACGTTTTAATATAATGCCCGGTACCTAGCTTCACCAAATGACTTTGACGGGCGTATGAACGTACTTTGGGTCTCTTTCGCGGGAGACGCGAGATGTGACATCGAATTTGGGATTTAGATTAGTCACATTAACGAACAGTTTGAAAAAAAGCTCTTAAGTGTACATCGCAAACACAACATCTCCATTACGGGGATTTTTGGTCAAGTTAAGTGCCGGGCATTAAGCCACTAGCTAATAGTGTATGTAGGTAATCATCGCGAGTGTCTGAGGTGTTCTGTTCACTGTTCACGTATTTCAGCACTAAAGTTTAATTTATTTTATGATTGGGCCATTGTAGCTAAGAAAATAAAAGTTCAATAAATTAAAAATATATATGAAATATACTGAAACTTTCGTAAGCATTACACACTCTTCCGACAAAAAAAAACCAAGTAAGTGAATCCGGAATTAAGTTAACCAAAAAAAATTGAAATCGCCAATCCGTGGTGATTAAGCCGCACCATACGGGCTCAGATATGAAAGTATAACTCTACATGATGTTTCGAAACTGACGGCCCATCCGATAGCTGCGTATGCCGGACACTAAAAAAAACTACATTCTTTATAAAAAAATTATAAATACATATTTTTTAGGTTATGAAATTTTTAAATGTGTTAGCACGCAATGGAAATAGAATCTTCGCGGCACAGGAAAATAAATATAAAACATACGCTAGTTAGCGTCGCCGATGTCTTAAATATATTACGCGTTGAAATTTCAACGCAACAATTTCGTTTTCTAAGATATATAATATTTAGACACAAGAAACTATTTGTAATATCTTTCACATGGTTGTGCAATAAAAGTTTCTCTATCTAAAGGAAACCTCGAAAGTAAAATTTAAAACAGAAGCGGAATATCAAGAAAAAAAAAATATATATATTGCAAATCTGTAAATTTTGTCTTTATCTGACATATATGTGTGTCTCACTCTTCTTCTTTGTGCGCGCGTCACGCAAAACCCATTGAAGAGAATTAAATAAAACTTACCATGATTATTGCTTAGATTCCCGTGTAAGATTTAAGCTACATAACATCACGCTTAAGTCCACAAGGGGCGAGAAAATCACTATAAATATGTTCATAGACTGGTTAATTGTATTCGACACTATAGAAAAACCAATACTCAACGACCTCTGAGCTTTCGGGCCTGGCTTTTCTTGCTGGAGTTAAGTGCTGTGCTATATAAGAAAAAGTGATGTTTTAAGTTATTGTTTGGGTGGCTCAGTCTAATCTAATTTATCGTTCTAGCCCGAATGTTCATTTTGGGCATAACCCTCTCCAAAGCAAGCCACCAAATCCAGCCGCTACCAGCAGTCTGCCTTACATCGTCGGTCCAGTGAGCAGGCGGGCGTCTTATGCTGCGTTTGGCAATATTTCGCAAACAGATCCAAATGACAAATCTCTGTATTATATTGAGCATTCTTTCCACCAGCACGGGTCGTAAATCGCATGGGCAAAACCATGCTGTTGCGGAGTCGGCGGACTATGGAGCACCTCTCTGCACCCCTTGTGCCAGTCCAAATCCACTCGAGAGGACTTGCTGGAGGCCACAGAAGACACTGAAGTGCGCGTGGCCGAGTTCTAGGCTAATGAAATCTAACTGGTTTGGTTACCGACACGTGGGCTGTTGTGGTTCACAGGAAGAATACGCAGTGCTGGAACGTACAATATGAGAAATAATAGAAAAACAATACAACTTTGATCTCGTATTTAAGTACCTAATTGCATAGTATTTTGTCACCGTACTCTACGATGCTTAGTAGGTAATTATTCCGCGCGTCAGTGCGAGTTTTGAATAAAAGGTGCAGTCGATACCAGTTGAAATTACGTTTTTGTTGCAATGTCACCCGTAAGCCGTAGGTAATTGAGTAAAGTAAAGGTCGGAGATCAAGAATTGCTTGCTTGTATCGACTTTTTTTTAAAAAAATTATCTACTCAAGTAGATTTTTTTTAACTTTTCTTAATGTACAGGCATTGTGGCTGTCTTGGCGTTTTCGCTTCAGGTTTTTCGACGTTGGGACCAGAAAAAACGAACTAAATGACATAGTAGCATAAAGATTGTGTGAATGTTACCTTATGACAGTTTGCCGGGATCTGCCCCTACATTATGCGCACCAAATCTCCTTGACATTTGCTGTCTCAATTATTAAGCAATTAATAATAATTATAACTTCCACACAGCACAATTACCTGTCCTATTCCCAAACTAGGATACCATGTGATATGGTAACCAGGCAAGGACATCACAAACATGGAGGTTAACAGCAAAATCGTAAGGAATCCGCTAGAGTTTGGGGCGCGTTATATAGGAATTGGGCCTAGATTCTGTTAACACATTATATAGTACAATGTCGATTGCATGAATGCGTCAATTTAATTTCACTGCCGCTTTAACTAAACACGCGAAATTGTAGGCGTCAATGGAATGAAAAATCTGGTCACGTGACCCGACCATGAGTCTGTTATTTTTAGGGTTCCGTACCCGAAGGGTGCCAAACGGGACCCTATAACTAAGACTTCACTGTCCGTCTGTCTGTCTGTCTGTCTGTCTGTCTGTCTGTCTGTCGGTCCGTCCGTCCGTCCGTTCGTCCATCCGTCCGTCCGTCCGTCCGTCCGTCCGTCCGTCCGTCCGTCCGTCCGTCCGTCCGTCTGTCTGTCTGTCTGTCTGTCTGTCACCAGGCTGTATCTCATGAACCGTGGTAGCTAGGCAGATTAAATTTTCACAGATGATGTATTTTTTGTTGCCGCTATAACAAAAAATACTAAAAACAGAATAAAATAAATATTTATGGGGTGCTCCGATACAACAAATGGTGTCTAAAAACAGCGCTTGCCATCTAGCGGCCATCTACGAGTATGTAACCTTTACAGCGGCGCTGTCATGTCGTTAAATATGTCAATTTTAAACGCTTCTTGTTGGTTTCTATAGATGGCGCTGTTCTCAAATTCGATCTCTGTCTAATGTTGTCTAGATAATGGTACGCAACCCTTCGTGCGCGGGTCCGACTCGCACTTACCACGCACTTAGGTATAATGAACTAATTGAATTGGTGAAGCAAGACTGCGAGACATAGATAGAAAGAATCCTTACCGGCATGCACCTATAGCTAGCATCTGCGGCGATCAGAGATAAAGCGGCCAGCCCTACATCCGCAATCAATCAGAGCCTTTCAGCGACAGAAATAGTGGTAATATTACCTAATAAAGTGCAGATGGCAATCTCGAGAGGATATTCGCGACATAAAGACATCCTGCGCGGGACAGGGCGCTAACAGGGTAAACTATGGAGATCGAGCACTTCCTAATGAGGACGAGGACGTGCGTGTTTGTACAGAACGGCCGGCCTCCGCTCGTCCGCAAGGCACCTTTTGGCATAGTATACTACAGGGGAACTTTGAATTCGTTCCCGTATTTTATGGGAATGTTCTTTTCATTGTGAAAATATTTGAAAACATTGTGAAAACAAAATTTATGATTTATCTGTAATGGTAAAACATGTTTGTAAATATTCGTGATTTCCGACCTTTGGCTCCTGCGAATCCAAATTTGAAGTGGCAGGAAGTACCGTAACGTTGAAAAGTGTTTTCTTATATGTCAAATGCTTAAGAGTATGACGTCCGATATGCGTAAACAATTAAATTGACAATTGAGTTGGCCGCCGACCAGATGACGCTTAAAATGTAGTTTTTTATTACATTTCGTCCTGATATTGTCTGTTTGGGTGTTTATTACAATGTCCCCTTAAAATAAGGCGAATGAATTCAAGGTCACCGTGTATAGTGACAATATTTTGCGGCGATTTTTCAAAATGTGCGCCGCCAAATTTACATCTGTAAAGTGCAAGATATCTGCAAAGTGCAAGATATCTGTAAAGTTTTCTATTTCTTCTACTATGGTATAAATACAATGCCACTACAATGTAACTTTGAGGCAAGTTCCCATTATGTATTGTGGTAGTCTTGTTACATTGAAGCTAAATAAATAAACAGAAGTTGGCCCACATAAGTAAGTGAATGCATTTAATAAAATGTATGAACGACCACTTGAAAAATACCTTCTGTATTACCCTATTGGAACTGCAATAGAGTCAAAACCGTGGAACCAACCGTAGGCAGGAGACGTGACAGCAAAAATGGTCCAAGATCATGAAAATTGACGCGAGGGCAATTTACGCCGACTCGGGAGTTTATGACAACTTCCGACGTAAAAGCGTTATTGTGTTCCAAATTGCGCAACCATGGAAAATAAATCATACCTTCTATAATACGATTTTTGCAAAAAGTGAATATCATAAATCCCACACTATGGTGTAGGCGAGAAAAAAAAATTGCATCCCTAATTAAGGTGTAGGGGATTTTTTTAACATCTTATTCTACTTTTTTGTCGGCGGAATTAATATGTTTGTCTATGCCAAAATTGAGCTTTATAGTACTAATCGTCTCTGAGCTAGACCTCTATTACGCGCACCAAATCCTGAACTATTCCAATCGTCTAACTGTCAAATTAGTATGGAATTTGACAGTTGGACAGTTAGACGATTGGAATCGGTCAGGAATTGGTGCATAAATGAGGCCCTTGGCACTAGGTTCTAAAAGTAGCTATCACCTTTATCGGGATTTGTGATGTCCACTTTTTGCAAAGACATGTTATAAAAAGAAGATATGTTTTTCCATTGGTGGCGCTTGTTAGCTCCGGGTAGCCCCTTAAGGGGTTCCATAAAGTTCAGTGACATCACCAATGAAAAAAAATAATACCTTTTTTTACAGATCGTTTTTTAAAAAAGGTGTCAAACAATCGCTAATCAAATCAATAGTGATTTTTAGGATCAATAGCGCTAATGAACCGCATAGAGCCCTTTTAGTGCAATATATCTGAAATAATATATATATTTTTAATTTTAACATTAATTTAACGATTGAAGCCAATAAGGTTAATATTTATTTTAAAAATACAATATTTGATAATAGCCAGCATAAACAAAGAAGGCCGTAAATAAACAAACCTGTTACCGACTGACCTCCACAGTACGTACCTACGCACTGACCCACAGAACAATACCCTACCAAGCAACACCATTAAAAAAAGTTTAATTAGATTGTTCACAGTAAAGATCTTTGCTAGGTCACACATATATTTTACAGCCTACTTAAGGTTAAAATAGATAGTAAATTAAACTAATCAAATATACCGCCCCGGGACACGCCCGATCCAAAAGTTCCCATGACGCTAGCAGCGTTCCCCCGCTGCACCGCCAGGGAAATCCTGACTGATGGTCATACCCACGACTTCTCAGGCGCCGACCGATTTCCTTAACAAAAACTCTTCCCTCATCCCCCCATACTCCTATTGTTTCCACAGCCAGTGGGACGAACAAATAATGAAGCATAAGCTGGCTATATTTCCTTACTTAGTTACTGTTTTAGTCATACGAAAGCCTATTTAACCTGTTAGATTATGACCTTGAAAATAACAATTAAAAACCATTGTTATGGTGGCCCGATCGGGTCGATAGAATTCTACAGATTAAGGCATATTTTAACATTATAACATATTATATAAGCCACATTGCCATTGTATTTTTTACTTATGTGCAATAAACGTATTAATAATAATAAGCTTACACCATATTTTGTCTTAATTATTAAATAAACAAATTAATACATGCGTAGAGGGAATACCGAGCGAAGTCATAAATTAAAAATTTTTGTTGAACTATTAAAAGTAAAAATATCAAAAAAATTATAAAACACGATTATACAAAAAAAATAAAATTAAGAATTTTATACTTTGGCTTAGATATTAAAATCAGTTTAATTATCATGTGTAAACAACCACGGCATAGGCCAACGATTTCAAAAGTAAAATTACTCTTACTTTGCTCTACATTTACACTGGTTTGTAAAAGTTCCGCTACTTGTCAATAGATGTCACTAGGTGCGATTAAATTTGGAAACACGTACCTACTTACACTTACACCGGCGACTCTATATACGTAATAACAGATAGAAGACCCTATGCACTAATTCCTTTATTTAGATCAAATTCCTCGAGATAATCTAGACGAATAATGAACACTAAACCGAAATAGAGCTATGAAACCCAGATGCAGTCCAAACCAACATGACTTTCATAGAACTCAATACAACGTAGCGTGCTTGATTCAAGCCTCGCCCATTCACGAGCAGAGAGTTAATTGAATCTGTAACGCTTATCTCTGTGTCAGTGCATGTCTATTTAAGTGGCATGATGCCACGAGGTATTTGGGACAATCTACATGAGCGGGTCACACGTTTTTAAGGAGTCAGGTTGAAAAAACTGGGACTGCGTGCAGATATTTCGGTTTACAGATGGTCTTTTAGAAAGGTCCGGTGAAACTTAAGGGCATTATTCTGCTCATCAATACAAAAGTATAACTTTAGTATAAGTTTTTATATTATCATCATCATCATTCAGCCACAAGAAGTCCACTGCTGGACATAGGCCACCTCCATGGATTTCCAAAAAGACCGGTTGGAAGTGGCTTGCATCCAGCGTCTTCCTGCCATTTGGATGAGGTCATCTGTCCATCTTGTGGCTGGTCGTTCTACGCTGCGCTTGCCGATATGTGATCTCCATTCGAGAACAATCGAAGATTAGAAGAAAATATAATGTATGTTAGAAAAAACATCAGCAATTTCGAAAATGTTGGTAGCCATCACAATATTGATACTAGGAATAAACATAAATTGTCATTTCCACAGACTTGCAAAAGTTAATACATCCTTTATGGGGCACTGTGTACGGTTCTACAATAAGATTCCTCAAGATATATTAGAGTTACCACCGACGCGGTTTAAAAAATGTATTAAGCATACTCTGTGCAAAAAAGCCTATTATAACATGAAGGATTATTTGGAAGACAAGG
This sequence comes from Yponomeuta evonymella, assembly GCA_963969515.1. Lineage (NCBI taxonomy): Eukaryota > Metazoa > Arthropoda > Insecta > Lepidoptera > Yponomeutidae > Yponomeuta > Yponomeuta evonymella. Next base: position 9,075,598 of record OZ018354.1, read on the forward strand.
ATGTCTGGTATTTAAATAATGTTAACAGGAACGATTGTATCTAGTGTAGTGTAACTTTAAGTTGAAAACTCTGTTAATTAAGCAAACCGGTTTTGAAAAGAATAAATGTGGAGTTTCTTTGTTAGCTTCTTCTCCGCATAGTCTATTAATTGTGAAACTAACAGCTTCGACGTTCATTAAGTAAAAATACTGTTTTTATAGTGAATAAAAAATTTTGACTTTGACTTTGACTTAGAAGTCTTTTCGTCCAATATACCTCAATCGCTCAAGACAAAATTATACAACCAGTGCGTGTTACCAGTGATGACTTATGGCACTGAAACGTGGTCTCTCACTATGGGCCTCATAAGAAAGCTCAAGGTCATGCAACGAGCTATGGAGAGGGCTATGCTCGGAATTTCTCTACGAGATCGATTCAGAAATGATGAGATCCGTAGACGAACGAAAGTCGTCGACATAGCCTAGCGAATTAGTAAGTTGAAGTTGCAGTGGGCGGGGCACATAGCACGCAGAACTGATGGCCGATGGGGCCGAAAAGTTCTCGAATGGAGTTTTTATATTAAGTATTCGAGAAAATATAATTATTATGTAGGAAACATCTCATATTTTTTTAGTTGGTCTTCTAGTAAAAGAGCGGTGGTAGCCTAGTGGGTAGAACATTGGACTCGGAAGCGAGAGACCGAGGTTCGATTCCCAGTGCGGGCGTGTGCCTATGAGGCTATGACTTTGTTTTCTATATTATTTATTTATTTAGGAACTCCAACAGGCTACAAATCTACGAATACACTAGTAACAAAGTATTGTCTTTAAATTTCTAATATGCATCCTAGTTACAGGCATCCATAACATTTACAGATATAAATTAAAATTTGTATACAAACAATAACTCAGTAACTAAAGCAATAAACTCATCTTAACAAGTAATTTAGTGTAATTGATTCACCCAATCCATCACAACATAGCATATCATGCCAATCGATTTGAGTGATTTTGTTCACGAAAACCTTGGGGGCATCATTGAAAATGTCCATATCTTTTATTTTTGTACTTATTCTTTTTGTTGCACTTACCCGTGCTGAGGGAAAAACCTCGGGTTCAATTCTCAGTACGGGTGGAATTTTTTGCCTCTAAATAGGTTTTTAAAATCTTTTATTTTTATGTTAAATACATTGTAGTTTCTAGATATTCTGTTGAAAGATGCGTGAAATTACATATTTGTCCTAGATGGAGAAATGCCAAATATCTTACAGATTGGCTATCTCGGGTAGTTTGTACGGAACCGCAAGTTTAATATTTTCTGTAATAGGTATTATTAGAGGCTATATGGTTGTTAACGATATTGTGTAGGAACTTCAGGTCGTGTACAGTCCGATGGTCATGAAGTTATGTACATTTGTAAAGTTATAGTAGCAATTGTGAAGAAAAACATCGCGAGAAAATCTGAGTGTCTAAGTTATTCACATACCTCAGCGCTTGAAATCACCAATTCGCGGTGGGCATGCGTAGTGATTAAGCCCATACACTCTCTCTGAGAGAAAGCCTGTAGGTACCCTCCTGAAAACCTCCTAGGAAACATATGGGGATTTATGGGATTAGGGATTTACCTTATTGCTATCAGCAATAAGGCCGCCAATTGTATCTTTTCTTTTGTCGTTGCTGTTTCTGTAACATTTTTTCCGGTATAAAATAAAGAATATTCTTATCTTATTTTATCTCATGACAAAGGAAATACATGAATAAAGGCGAGTTTATCTCTCTGAAATATTACTTCTAGCAAACCTTGGGGAGTCGGAGTTGGCTAAATTTACGTCGGGTTTCAAGTACCTTAGACCACAAAACTGTTCATTTACCGATTTTCCGCTTACTTTCATATATACAACATAAAGAGACCATTGCCACGGGTGTCTCAAAGAAAACCGTATTTAATTTGTGTAAAACCAACTGCAATGTAAACATATTTTTCTTAATTCTTCTTTCTGCCTTGTTTGCAACTCAAAAGCAACTTTCTTCCATTTCAGAACCCGCAGTCCCATCCCAGCCCACGACCGACCATCCAGAATGAAAAATCACCGAAGCCCAACAATGATTTCTTGCAAACACTCTTTTTGGACTCTGTTGTGACGGCCAAGGTCCAAAATGAAAAACGGCGAGGGTTCATACGAAATGAAAGCTCTCGACGACAATGGAGATAGCAGACAGAAACCTCTGTTGTCGATCGGGAAGATATTCTACAATCCTGGAGTTATTGAAGAAGAAACAGACGAGACGAGTGCCTTGGACAGTTCTGTAGTGGAATCGCCTATACTGGGGGGTAACTTCGGAGGCAGTGGGCTACTCAGACCGCCCCAAATACACGCCTCATGCAGCCTTCACCGGATACCGACGTACAGCAGCTCTATTGGCCAGGGCACTTTCGTCAGGACCGACACTTGCCGGTGAGATTATAACAATAATAAATTGACCTTTTAAATCAGTTTTAAGGCAGCTTAAAGAATATGTGATTACGTCGTTGCCTTAACCACAGTATACTTAAAATGCACCTGAGTAGTGTTTTAAGGAGTCGTGTTTTCATAAATAAGATTGAAACCTTCGAAATATGCACTTAACAAGAACTATAAATTGGTAATTTAACACTAGATGGCGCTGACGGTATTCTTTATCGCGGTATGGTTGTGTCCATATTGCCATGCTTTGCAATTTATTTCTGTTTATTCTGTTGGTGTACATACATACGTGATTTGTGATTTTGACGTGAAATGTCTTTCAGTTCGGTAGAAGGGGTCGTCACTTGCTAAAACCAGATGCAAAGAAAATAATGTCGCCTCAGCGAGGGCTGTAACTCTGTAACTATGTGTCGTGTGCAATTAATTTTTATATCGTTGAGTAGAAAAAAGTAGCCATTACTCAGATACTCTTGATTCGTGCCGATAAATGGCGCCAGTGCAACGTAATACACTGCGTAGTGAGCTAAGAATCAACGATTAGGTACTTATTGACGTTTCACGTTAAACTAACGACCGCGTAACCCGACACAGCCCCCCGAATGCCACCATACGTTTTATTTTAACTTATAAAATCTTATACCTAATTTTTTTTTTCCGGATTAGCACAACACAGATAAGAATCCCCTGTAAATTCTGCCTAATAACTCATAAACTCTCTCTATAAACTCTGGGGAATTTTAATGTTTATGTTATCTACGAGTATTTCGAAAGAATTACCCCCAAGAGGTTTTAGGTAGCCAGATATCAAAGACATAGCGGGAGAAATCCATGCAATATCCGATGGATTGCTGTAATAAACGCGTATTTATGAGGACAATCATTCGATTTGCTTAAAATAATTCCGACGTATCTAAAAGTTGGCTCTTTTTAGGCTTCCGTAGTCCGATAAGGAACGCTTATAGTTTCGCCATGTCCGTCTGTCTGTCTGTCTGTCCGTCCGCGGCCTAGTGCAAAGACCGGTGGTACTAGAAAGCTGTAATTTGCCAAAGCAAATCACGCCGACAAAGTTACAGAATAAAATATTGGAATTTTTTTTAAGTGCACCTCCCCTAACATGAAAAGTGGGGATGATTTTTTTTTCTCATTTACCCCATCATGTGGGGTATCGTTGGATTGGTCGTTGAAAAATATTGTGGGCGTAGGAAGATTTTTTGATCGTTTGTGAAATATTAAGCTTTAACGCGCAAATTTTTATTCGAGAAGGGCGGCCCTCTCTCTTGGCTAAACGGTTAGATAAAGATACGTTTATTTGCAAAGATCACGTGATGATTGTAGAAACGTGAAAAAATTTTGGGTAGTAGCACATATAATGAAATTAAAGGGAAAAGTATCACGGCTTAGAAGGCTTTATTAGTTAACGAGTAATAAGCAACCAACTTATATGTATAAGTAAAATTTCGTACATTATATTGTTATTATTATTACATAACTTTTAAAAGTAAAATTTCGTACAAAATCAATTGAAAATAACTTCAATGAAGTTCTGTGAAGCAGATAAAAAACCCTCTTTCTACAGAACCCTACATTGCGCGTGGCCCGAGCCCGACACGCATTGGCTGGTTTTTTTTAATGCATACTCGTATAATGGTGGTGTGAAAATTTTAACCTGCAATTTTTACGTTTGTATTTGTTAGCTTAAATCCGGATTTACTTACTTGATTTTTGCCGGAAGACTCCGACCAGTTTTCGCTCTGATTTGCAGAGCTGAATTATGGTGATTAGAGACGGAGCTCTTGTCATCGGTTGCTCGTCTCTGACTGAGGCACCATGATTAAGCTTTGCTTACTTGGGTAGTGCTTACGAGAGTTTCGTTTTGTACCTTGAAATATGATGAGAACTTATTTTCAGAAAATAATCGATTTCCTGGTGCATGAAACACAATTAATCAACACACAATTGTTTGAAGATAAAGTATTCTTATCGTAAGTAGGCAATTCTTGGCATTGATGAGTCATTGCGAAAATTCGCTCTACATATCATTATCAGCCCACCTTACCCACTGCTGCGCATAGGCATTTTCTTTGTCACGTCATCTCTCGCGGTCCCTCGTTAGGCGGGAAGACGACAGATTGTTTGGCCCTAGCTTTACAACGGAGAACTTGCAAAAAAAAATGGTTTAGTATAATCGGAGAGAGAGGCTTTGTTAAAAGATAAAACGTGATAATTTCTTTTCTCTACGACTAATACCTTTCATACCTTATAATGTATTATGAATCGTATTCGAGTTATCTCATAAAATAATGTTTTATACACCTACAGTGTAGATTTTAGATTCTAGGTTGTAGATTCTACACCCTTCTTAGAAAACGTCTAGAATTCAAAAATCTAAATCTAATATGTTTTTATTATTGGAGTAACTTGATTTTTCGTATTTTTCAGGACCCCGAAAAAACCGATAGCAAATATTTTTATGGTTTTATTTTTTTTTTGAGTTTTTCTTCTACGGTATAAAAGCAATACCACTTCAATCTAAGTTTGTCGCAAGTTCCCCATTATTTTACGAAAACGATTCACTGAATTCCCCAGATTCTCGTACATTGACCAACTGTTAAACTGTAAACAGCTGTCACTGGTTTTTTTTGTATGCATTTCGGCCAACTGACAGCGCCGTTAACAGTAGATTAACAGCTTATTACAGTTACTGTGGACGGAAAATCAGGGGTAAGTAAGTAAATAGTATATGATCAGAATGACACAACACGGTCCTTGAAGCAGCGATATCTAATCGATACCCGATAACCATTTATTTATCTACATAGTTTTGTTCTGAAATGTGCCGCGATATCTTGGTTGGTACTAAGTAAGACGCTTTATTTGGCAGTAGAAGTCCCAACTTTACACGTCAAGTCAAGTCATTGCGATATAGTCGCATTTTTTTCTGGAAAATTCTGTAGTTGTTATTCGAAGTGATGATTTTAAAGTGTGTTTTGGCTGAAAACAAAGATGTTCAATAAGAAAAAGTGACAGAAAATGCGTCGCCGACGCAAATAGTGGCGATAAGGAGAGACGTTATCGTTGTTGACCAAGTTTGCTCCACATAGTTGATTAAGAATACCGAAAGGACTGAAAGGTAGGTTGACATCCAGACGTAGGTAGGTTAAGTCAAGATTAAACAATAAACAAATAAATCAGAATGACCAGTTTTTTTTTGTGTAGTTTGGTACCTACTAAGGTTAGCTAATTTCAGATAATAAGATAACTCTCTATTGTTTACCTAACAGTATCCTCATAAGAGAAACAGATCTTGCAAAAAACAAAAAAACTTTCACTTGACCTGGTCCCAAACTAGAATACCCTGTGCTACGGTAGCCAGGCAAGGACATCACAAACATCGAAATACACCCAGACTGAGGCCATTTGTGCAAATGTACGGCCGCCTCCAGTGGGAATCGAACCCACAACCTCTGCTTTGGTGGTTAAGCGAAAAATTTGTGAAATGAAAAATTAACATCAGTACTTAATTAGGTACAATTAACATCGGCGTAGCGCGTAGGCTAATACGGTCGAACCTTTACCGTTGTAAATACCTACAGGGTGATTTTTTAAATCGTTGGTTATACTTTGAAGGTGTGTTCATTTCATTGTGAAAAATAGTATTATTAATGACTTGCTGTCCCGGCGAACTTCGTAACGCCACAGAATCCGTTTATACGATTCTTGCACAACGCGATCTTTTTTAAAACACAACGTTCGCTCGCCTAACGCTATCTGTTTTAAACTTAATATAAATAGTATCCTAAGGGAACGCATTACAGAGTACGCTATGTCTCAATTTAGATCTTTGTCTATCTGTACGCCAAGTTTCATGTAGTTCCGTTCAGCCGTTATTGCGTGATTGAGTAACAAACATCCAATCCTCCAAACATCCAAATTTTCAATTCATTCATAATATTAGTAGGATTTATATGTAATGGTATAAGAAAGTTGTAAATATTCGTAATTTCCGACCTTTTGCTCGAAACTGTGAATCCAAATACACTTTGTATGTAGGAAGTACTATGACGTTGAAAAATGTTAGATAGGATTGTCATGAGCATATAGCCAAACCATACCAATCTTTTAGGTCTATTGGCAAGAGCTTAGACGGTCATGTCGGACCAAGGCCCTCGAATTATTATCGGCCAGACAAACAGATTGATGTCGCTGTGTAAAACTCTAATCTTCCAAAGCCATGCGGCAACGCGTAAACACGAACACAAACAGACACAAGTCCGGATAATCTTGATTAATCACCTTTTAGAAAATAGGTACAGCCTACATGAGACATTTAGGCTTTCTTGATAAGCCTCAGATCAGTCAGGGCAAGGCCAATATAAGAAATTAATCCAGTTTTCAAGCAAGGTAGTCCCATCATTTTGAGTAGCAGGTACTCGTAGGTGAATAAGATAAAAACCGACTTCAAAACACTACAGCACAAAAAAGTTAGAAATAATTTAAAAGAATATCTTTAAATTAGAAGTATGTAAACAATGTAGCTATTGTAGAAGTATAATTTGTAGTCCGTGCCCAAAATATATGTGCTGGTCATGAAAATGGGGACCGACTACAAATTATACTTCTACAATACCTACATGTATGTATACATGTATGTATACACGTATGTATACATGTAGGTATTCCTAATTATTTAAAGCCGGTTTTTATTTTTTTTTTATTTTTCAATTTTTAGTGGGGGAACGGGAGAAAAATAAAGTAGTCCCTTACAACCATAATTTATCCTACTTAATTCGTTGCTTTTAAAGCAATCATCTCTGAGAGTCTTCATCATAATATAATAGGGGTTAAAGTATGAAATTGCCGTTTTATTGCAATAGGTTCTTTGAATTGACATAGAATCGTCATGGTTTGAGGTTTTCGAATGAAACTTATTTCAAATAGTTTCTATGATGTTCTTTTTTTAAAAAAATGTGAAACATTTGAATATCGACTTTCAATTGTTTTTGTTATTCAATTTAGACAAGAAAGATGGATACTGCGAAAATTCGAGTGATTTTTGAATACGAGTTCCGACGCGGAACTAACGCGGCAGAAACAGCCCGCAATATCAATGCTGCGTTTGGAGAGGGGTCTACTAATGAACGCACCGTGCGATTTTGGTTTAAACGCTTTCGTGATGGAAATTTCGACTTAAAGAACGAGCCACGAGGAAGACCGCCCACACAGGTGAATAACGATGAATTAAGAGAGATAGTGGAAGCCGACCCTAGTCAAACTACCCAGGAATTAGCGGCATGGTTTAACGTTACCTTACCCACAATATTGACTCACTTGCGTCAAATCAATAAAATAAAAAAATACGAAAAATGGGTGCCTCATAATCACTCGAATTTTCGCAGTATCCATCTTTCTTGTCTAAATTGAATAACAAAAACAACTGAAAGTCGATATTCAAATGTTTCACATTTTTTAAAAAAAGAACATCATAGAAACCATTTGAAAAAAGTTTCATTCGAAAACCTCAAACCATGAAGATTCTATGTCAATTCAAAGAACCTATTGCAATAAAACGGCAATTTCATACTTTAACCCCTAATATTCACCAAATTAAAATATGACGTTATATATATTCGAACCAAAACAGAATTGTCGAAATCGGTTAAGATTTTACGGAGTCATGCGAGAACATAGCAAAAAAAAAGAAAATACGCGTCGAATTGATAACCTCCTCCTTTTTTGAAGTCTGTTAAAAATTAAAGACGTTGAAAATTAAAAATTAAAGACGTTAAAGACAGCAGAGACTGTCCCGTCCTATCTTTCGCCGCTTCTGACTTATGGACTAGTAATCGTATCAAATATAGGTATCCTGGTTGGGTGGTTATCCGTGAAGTGCCAGCTCTTTCTTGCCTCTAACTAGACATAACTACGGTACCTGCCACAATCATATTTTATTTTTTATGTATTTATTTTGGAATATTATCTACTTATCACTTTAACCACTTTCTTATAATATATACTTTTATATTATATTATATTATATTATATTATATTATATTATATTATATTATATTATATTATATTATATTATATTATATTATATTATATTATATTATATTATATTATATTATATTATATTATATTATATTATATTATATTATATTATATTATATTATATTATATTATATTATATTATATTATATTATATTATATTATATTATATTATATTATATTATATTATATTATATTATATTATATTATATTATATTATATTATATTATATTATATTATATTATATTATATTATATTATATTATATTATATTATATTATATTATATTATATTATATTATATTATATTATATTATATATTGTCTTATTTTCATTCGTTTGGCACCAACTTGTAATATACGCGTCAATTACCGCAGGCACTGACTGAAAACCAGCGCTGAGAGCTCACACCCTCAGCACAATGGTGAGTCAGATGCCCTTTGTGGTAACTTTGACACACCACAGGATGCACTCTGACGCTCTGATTTTGCCTTGTATTATGTTGTATTTATGTGACTTGTTTTTCCTTTGTACTTGTTTGTGTTACTTGTTATGCCTTTTTTTCTCGTGATGTGTTAATTTGACCCCATAAATGTCTTCTTTCTTTCTTTCTAAATTGATTTTTTTCAAAATCAAGCAATCAGCCTGTACTCCTTCCCTGCTGGACATGGGCCTCGCCCGAGCCACGCCACTTGTATTAGAAAGAGATACACATTACGCAGATTTTAATAAATATTAGGGGCTAAAGTATGAAATTGCCGTTTTATTGCAATAGGTTCTTTGAATTGACATAGAATCTTCATGGTTTGAGGTTTTCGAATGAAACTTTTTTCAAATGGTTTCTGTGATGTTCTTTTTTTAAAAAATGTGAAACATTTGAATATCGATTTTCAATTGTTTTTGTTATTCAATTTAGACAAGAAAGATGGATACTGCGAAAATTCGAGTGATTATGAGGCACCCATTTTTCGTATTTTTTTATTTTATTGATTTGACGCAAGTGAGTCAATATTGTGGGTAAGGTAACGTTAAACCATGCCGCTAATTCCTGGGTAGTTTGACTAGGGTCGGCTTCCACTATCTCTCTTAATTCATCGTTATTCACCTGTGTGGGCGGTCTTCCTCGTGGCTCGTTCTTTAAGTCGAAATTTCCATCACGAAAGCGTTTAAACCAAAATCGCACGGTGCGTTCATTAGTAGACCCCTCTCCAAACGCAGCATTGATATTGCGGGCTGTTTCTGCCGCGTTAGTTCCGCGTCGGAACTCGTATTCAAAAATCACTCGAATTTTCGCAGTATCCATCTTTCTTGTCTAAATTGAATAACAAAAACAATTGAAAGTCGATATTCAAATGTTTCACATTTTTTTAAAAAAAGAACATCATAGAAACCATTTGAAAAAAGTTTCATTCGAAAACCTCAAACCATGAAGATTCTATGTCAATTCAAAGAACCTATTGCAATAAAACGGCAATTTCATACTTTAACCCCTATTATGTCCATGGATCAGTCAAAAGGTTTTATCGTTAGATATTTTATTGTTTATTTTTCTCCTAAACAAAATCGTTGGCTCAATGAATCGACGAGGCCTATTTTATGAACTTGTAAAATAAACAATAACTTTTACGTTCGTTATTATACCAGATTGACAACTGATAGGTTTTAAGATTTGATTTTTACTATATAGGTTTTTTTACTATTTATTTTACCCGTCGATAACGAGGAAAATAATAATTCACTTACATAATTAAAATGCAAGGTAGCTATTTGTGAATTATGGCTGACTGTGAAGGCAAACATTGTGAGGTCACCTGCTTGAGGTATCCACATGTCTCAGCGCTTAAAATCGCCCATCCGCGATGGGCATGTTTGCTCTCTCTGAGAGAAGGCCTGTGCCCTGCAGTGGGACGTGCCCGAGACACACAGAAGGGACGTGGGGCGGGAGCGCGAAAAAGACACGTCGTTAATCCAATTTCATACAAAATGTACTCAAGGACGGGACGAAGCCCAAACATAAGAGACGGGGCGAGGCGGGGCGCGATTTCTATACAACGCGTCGCGCCTTTTCCGCACCCTCGCCCCACGTCTCTTCTCTGTGGCCAAGGTTAATACTAATCTAGCCACTGACATTGAGTGTGGAAGGGCTGGCCCGTTCTAGGGCTCTAAAGTTACTCTGAAGAATTCACAATCTTTCCATCATACTTGCCTACTTTTGTCGGAAAATTCTCTTCACTAATCCCATAAATTTTATGGCATAAAGTGACACAGTGAGACGTTAATCACCTTAAAGTGATGAATGTGGGGAGATTTCAGTGCAAACAGTACTTAGCACTATCACCGACACTTGGTCGTAATTTTGCCTCGTTTTGTTGCCGCCATAAAGGTAGACTTTTTGGCCAATTACAAAAATTGCGTCTACTTCAATCAGTTAGTGAGTTTTGAACGGGTTGTAATGCTTTGTGTCATACTCCGTAAAAATAAATTGGTGCTGAAAATTGTTGTGATTAGTCTCATTTAAAAACAGATAAATGGTGAATTAGGTAACTAATTCTTCTTAGCTTAACTTTCTCATTCTCATTGCTGAGGCATTGGATGTTAGTCTATGTAAAATAAAATAATGGTAAAATGTGTATACTAACCTACCTTAAGAAATATTCATATTACTAACGCTATGGACCGAAATAAAAAAAAACTGAATATAATTGAAACATTGTAACGAGGTTAGCCGTCCTACTGGAGTGAAAAAAATCCAAGATGACCATGGTCAGGAGCTCTCTGATTGTTGCCGAAGTGCGCGAAACGTTCTATTTATCTTTGTGTCATACATATTAATTATAGGATACCTTTTGTACCACGCGAACGAAGCTGCAGGTACAGCTGTAATAAACCGTATAATTTTATCAATCTGATTTTTTTTTTTTTTTTTTTATTTGGGTCGGTTCGGTTCCCGGATAGGGCAAGTATTTTTTGGAAAGTCTTTGAATGCAGAATTGCTGGCTTTTGGGAATAGCATGGGGTCTTCTTTCGGCAAAATACCCTATCTACGATGTTTGGGGTACTTTCCCTTCGTGGCCCATAGCTTTGGGACGCCCTGTATACATAAACATATATACAACACAAAAAGACTTTAGTATTATTACTAAGTAAACAAACAATACAATAACATAACAGAAACATAAATTAAGAAGACTAAGCACAAATGTGCGGATATAATAAACACAGAGTTCAATAGACATTAATGAAGCCACTGTAGTAGCAAAACAAAATTATAAATAAGACATAAAATTAATAATAAACAAGGTCTCCGACCACCCATGTTGGAGGAACCATCGAAAAGGGGGAGGGGTCTAGTCCGTAGGCTACTGGGAGAAATTCCCAGTAGAGTCGGGCATGCCGCCGTGTGTTAGGGCACCGCGGTATACATAAGTATTCCCCTCCTCCTAACCCGAAAAAAAAGAAGGTAAATGAATGAATGAAAAAAATAAAAAAATGTAAAGGTTCCTCAGCTGTTGACTGTACCGTGAAACGGGGTAATAATTATAAACTGGAGTAGAATAGAAACAAAAAGTGGAAAAGGTTTTCTTGTTACTGCTATAGTTGTAACTTCAGTTCAGCGATGTCTCAGGATCTGACTGAAATATCCAATAATAGACGTCATTGTGGCGCCGGTTTCCGTGTGGCGCCGGATTAAGAATAGCGTCACTCCATTTCCTCCCGTGGGTGTCGTCGATGTGGCAGCGTCTTCCCGAGATTCCAACCGCATACTGCGATCGCCAACCCGCCTGCCAAGCGTGGCGATTATGGCAAAACCCCTCATGGTTATAAAAACCGAGGGAGGCCTATGTCCTGCAGTGGGTGTCAAAGGGCTGATGATGATGATGATGAGGATGAGACGTCACTGTAGTTGTAAGTTCAGTAGGAAATCGGTGACAAAAAGCCGTTTTCCACTTTTTATTTCTATGCATACTCCAGTTTCTAATTACCCCGTTCGAGAGCACAGTAACTAACATATAAAAATGTCGCGTCACAGTATTTGTTATCGAACTTCTACGAAACGGCTTCACCGATTTTTATGAAATTTTTTGTGTGTATCTGGTAGGTCTGAGAATACGTCGTAGGCTAATTAATGTGACAAAACAACGTTTGTAGAGTCAGCTAGTAAGTAAGTATAGCCTTTTAGGCACGTCCCTCTGCGCTGCATGAGTCTTCTCTCAGAGAGAGAGATAAAGTAGCAAGCCCACCGCCGATTGGCGATTGGACGAGCTTAGGTATGTCTTCTAAGCGTTTTGATGGCAAAACGATGTTCGCCATTGTTAAGAAAGAATTTGCCAATCAGCGGATTGAAGCTGGCCGAGGTATGTGAACACCTCGGACTCTCAGGTTTATTTACGATGTTTTTATTCACCGCTAGTATTGTTACAAACTTCCAAAAAAGACGTAACTTCGACAACAAAATCGTTGGTACGGGCTGGATTTTAGTAGAAGGATCTAAATAATTCTAATACGAAAGAATACATTTCAAGATAAGGTAAACCCCCCTACGATGTTATGAAATGATTGGCTTTTCCAACAATAAACAATAGCCTGCCACTCGTCGAAGCGAGTCCGTAACGTGTCAGTGAAGGGCCACTTGTTGGAGTTGAGAGCTCAGTAATCGTAGGAAACGTCCCGAGCACGAGCGAGGGGTTGATAATATGCAGATAATAACTATCCACGTAACAACGGCCCCGTGACTTGCGGGCGCAACAAACTAAAATAAACCTTAAAATAAATAGTTAGAGACTACAATACTAGCGCAAAAAAAACCCGGGCACGTACGGCCGACGACGGGCGGCAGACGCGAAAATCACGGGAACGACCTTTCTTTTGCACTTGTATTGTAATTTATGTATATTATTTATTAAAACACGTTTCCTTAAAACACTCCTCAGATGCAGTTTAATTAGTCTGTGCTAAAAGAAAAGACGTAATCAAAGTTTATTTAATCTGCCTAATTTCAGAGAAATCCTGTTTTTATAAATAAGACCATCAAACTTCGTAAGTATTTGAGGACTATTTTAAATTTAAATCGCGACTCCCGCAGGTCGTTGGTACGGCGTAATTATGGAATATTGTGTATAAATGCCTGTCTCTTAGTTAAGTTAGTATAAACTAAGCCCTTAATTGGCCTATGATAAATTATTTTTTTATAATGTTTATATGCAATTATACGAATAATAAAAATGAAAATTCTTTATTTCAGGCCATACCCATATAGTGTTAGTAACAATGGTCTCTTAAAAACTATGTTAGTAACAATAATACACTAAAATTTTGCGGTGCTATGCTACTTTTTGTACATCATTTTACAGAGACTTCTGTGTCTCTCGGCCCACATTTCTGTGTATCGGCTATCCACCCTATCCGTATATAGTAGTCAGGATGCTATTAGTGCTGCCGCGGAGCCTGCAGAGCGCTGCGGCAGATCGGTTGCGGAGCACAGCATAAAAATGATCCACCTGCTTGACGCAATTAATTTTGTGCTGTGGGTTTTATCAATAAACAACAAAAAATAAACCTTTACACGTATACAAAAAGCATAAAGTTTAAATAATCTATGCAGGGTTACCTCTAAAATACACAATTCATAAGCAAACATTTTCTATTCTATTCAATTCTTGAAACTTGAAACCTTAAATTGTGTTTGCTATTTGCAACAGCTTCTGTGTCACGACATTTAAGCAAAGTTTTAAGCAGTATTTCTGCCTGGCCATCCTCATCATTATCAGTCCACCGCTGACCATGCTGGGTATAGGCCTTTTCCGCCAAGTGCCATCTTTCACGGCCCCTTGTCATCCAAATCCACGGACCTTCCGCCAAGTCGACTAAATTGTCCGTCATAATTTCAATAAAGATAAATTACAGCTTTTTCCCAATTTTAAGCTGTCGTCATGCGAGAACATTCTCTCGGAAAATTCTCCGCTGCCCATCACTAGTCATGTGCGACCAAGGATTGGCATTTTTAACCACCGGTTTCAAAATAGAAAATTTCACTGAGTATTAATTTACTATAATCCCTTGCACAACGCCATCTATTATCCCACGGGATCGCATTACCGGCACAGCAGTTAGCTGGGTCTCAATTCAGGTACCTATTTGTCTATCTGTACGCCAAGTTTCATGTAAATCCGTTCAGGCGTTATTGCGTGATTGAGTAACAAACATCCAAACATCTTCACAAACTTTCACATAACAATAATCTTTAGATTTCAGAGGTCTCTTCTAATGCCCGCCATTCGTTTTGGTCTTGGACTTCCGCTTTTAATCTACTGCAGTGCTGACCATTTTAACCTTAGATTTGTATACAGATAAAACTTTTAACTGTAGCTGCAACCTCACCCTTACTGTAACTAAGTGGCGTGCATGGATGTACAGGGTTTATTTGCTATCGACTGTACCTAGAATCTACTATTAGCGAAGGATGCGACAAATATTTTGATATTGTCACCGCAAGGTGTTGATTTCAGCTTCACGGAAGATCAATAATACGTATGTTGATGTGCTGTTGACAATCGCAGTGTCACACTCATAATATTTAAAGTCGTGCATATATAGTTATTTGCTTGGGGACGCAGTGTTAATTCGTCGGGTAATTTAATACCTACGTAGAATGTGTAGCAGAAATAGTCCTTTACGTGTCTTCTACTTAAGTAAACACCGCTTAATGAGGATTGGTTTTCTCAGAAGTAAAGAAGGGCTTAAGACATTTAACTTCGAATTTACAGCTACCAAAAATCTGTTTCTGTAGAAGAAGATAATAAATTTAAAAAATAAAATTAAGTTAGATGAAATAATTAGAGACCATTATTATAAATGAAATCTTTTATTTAGTGGGCAAATGTAATCGTCACAGTGATTTTAAGTATTCTAAATCTGGTACGTTACATTATGTAATAAATAAATACATAATTTTAAGGCCTCCATTAAAAGAGTCAGGCCCTCTACTCTCGACGATAATTTAGACAACTTGCGTTACAAGTGAGTGCATTTATTTATCAATTTAGCCAAAATATGATTTCCGTTTCAGATGCGCTCTGAAGTTTCAATAAGTTTAATGCTATTTCTTACAACTAAAACGTTTATTAAGTCATTATTTCTAACTTATTGAAAATTCAATGAGTACAGTTAAGTAACTGCGTTGCAATTTGAATACAATAGCGTCGAGAGTAGAGGGGCTAATTTGTTAGTTAGCTTAAAATTGTACATTAGATTAGATAAGAGCATTTTGTAATAATCATTATTAGAATAATCATTTGGCAAAAAAAAACAACAAAAATTTACAACAATTACGCCAATCACGAGTCAAAATTTTTGTCAAAAATTTAAGTCTCAAGTCTAAACAATACAAATTAATATGCATAACTAATAATAAATTGGAAAATAGAAAATCGTGGTAGAAAATCTGAACCAAATTTTTCAAAAGCGCTGAAAAGTCGTAGAAACGCTCTGCACGTTATCACGTCCTTCATTTGATATTCGATCGAGAGCAATCAATTAGTATTTCTAAATACAAATGGTTGTTTAGCAAGTACATTCAAACGTAGTTAAACGAGCTTGAATTACATACAGGGTGCTCTTGTTCGTCATATTTACTCGGACGCTGTTTGTTTCTAAACTTGCCATCAGTCACAATATTTCATATCTAAAATTTACATGTGTTATACTGTAAGTATTAATGAAAGACTTTTACTAAACATTAGCGTTGTCCATCGATCACATTTAAAATAAAGTTATGGTTGCCTATTAACATACAAAACAAGAAAACACAACGTCCCAGCTAAGCACTTCCACCCGTCAACTCACCCTGTGCCGCATAACGTCACGGAAGGCACTTACGAAAATTTGTTTTCCTGCGCGCTGATAATTTCCATTTCATCTCGCGATACAATTACACAGCGTTTAGCGCGCACCTGAGACGGGCAGTCGTGACCGAGGCATTACCGCGCACGATGCTTCAGGAGCCGTGGGGGATGCTGTGGCAGACGAGACGCCGAGAGTGACGCGCGCGGACGCCATGCACGCCGACCCGGAGTCCCCCGCCTGCCGCGAGGAGGCACAACTCCTCCCCGACGAGTGGCTCAAAGTCAAGGCTGTGCCCACAACCAACGGGAACCTCTCCCCGGGAGTTTACTACCCCACCGTCAAGAGGTCCGTGGACGCCCCCCCAGTGACGTCCCCGCATAGTGAACTGTATGCGCCTTTGTCTATGTCCGTCTGCCGCTTTGTGTGTTCCGTGTGTGTCTAGGAGACATTCAGTTTAATGGGAGAAGTTTCAGGCGTACATTATCACACGTTAACATTGGCGAAGGTCGTTGCGTCGCGACAATCTAACCGTGAACTAGAGCGCGCGGAAACGGTTGTGGATTGAAGCTTTTCTTGTGTGTAGAAATGTGTCTATTTCTTTGTTAAAATTTGTGCTTATTTCATTTCAGGAGTCGTTCGCACCGACATGGCGTTACACGTAGAACGCGTCGACGGGCTGTGCTCAAAAATGGAGAGTGTAACATCCTCAAATCGAAGATCTCACAACGTCGCCTGCGGTTCCTTCAGGACATGTTCACGACATTGGTAGACGCTCAATGGCGATGGACTCTACTTGTCTTCACACTATCGTTCATCCTCTCTTGGCTGGGATTTGGTTTAATCTGGTGGCTGATAGCTTTCACACACGGAGATCTAGAAGAGGATCATCTACCACCAATGCAAGAATCTACGAACTGGAAACCATGTGTGTTCAACATCTTCGACTTTACCTCATGCTTTTTGTTCAGTATAGAGACCCAGCATACTATCGGTTATGGTGCAAGGACCACCACAGAAGAATGTCCTGAAGCTATATTCATTATGTGCCTTCAGAGTATTGTGGGTGTTATGATACAAGCTTTCATGGTGGGCATAGTCTTTGCGAAGATGACTCGGCCAAAGCATAGGACACAGACTCTGTTGTTCTCAAAATATGCTGTGGTATGTCAGAGGGACGGTGAGCTATGCTTGATGTTCCGGGTAGGTGATCTGAGGAAGTCTCATATAATAGGAGCCAGCGTGAGAGCTCAACTCATTAGGTCAAGGACAACAAAAGAAGGAGAACTCTTATCTCACTACCAGACAGAGCTGGAACTTCACGCGGATGGATGCGACAGCAACTTATTCTTTATCTGGCCGATTACTATGGTGCATAGGATAAATGCTGAGAGTCCCTTCTATGGTGTCTCAGCCGCCGATATTCTTCAAGAGAGATTCGAAATTGTAGTAATATTGGAAGGCACAATCGAGTCAACTGGGCAGACCACGCAAGCACGCTCAAGTTACACGACTAGTGAAATTATGTGGGGCCACAGATTCTTGCCCTTAGTGACGTACAATCGTGAAAGGCAAGGGTACGAAGTGGACTATTCCAAATTTGAGGAGACAACGCAAGTGGACACGCCTCTATGTTCTGCCAAGGAGCTGGATGAGTTCTACGGAAGCCAGGCCGATCACAGATCTCTTGGTAAGTGTTTTTCATGTACTGACTTGCTGGGGGATGAGTGTAGGTATTGTGTTCTAACGTGTATGTTTATGTTTAATGTAGTTTGTCGTGACAATTAATACTTATCTAATCATATTGCAAGCAAATCGCGATAACGTTCCCCTTCGCACAATTGATCTCGAATTATATTTAGGTCACATTTTAATCTTTTCTTGTAGCACAAACTGTCATCTGCGCGTGTGTTCTCAATTATTCTTAACTACATGATTGCACTTCTTTATCAAGGGTCAATACCCGACCCTACAAGTTGCAAGCGCTTGATAATGGATGTATTATTGCTGCAGAGAGAGTATTTTACCCTAGGGAAGAAAAATAATGTTTGTTTGTTTGTAATAATAAATAAATAAATACAAATACAATACAAAATTCTTTATTCGTTTTCCACTACGTACATTGACGGTATCTACTTGTAAGTATAAAAATACCTGTAGCAGTAGACACCGGTCTTCCACATCTAGAATGTTATTGCGAAATAGTGGAGGAAAACAATACAATTTTACAGCAATAACCTTAATCTAATTAATGAAATTATCTTTTAGCAAAGATTTACTACAAACTAGAAACTGTTATAGGGATTATAGATGTGTGACTATTAAATGTGTATGAGTGAAATGAAATAAAGTCTAAATATGAGCGTTAATTTGAACTAAGGTCTTAGCGGTGGTAGCCTAGTGAGTAGGCATGAAGCGTCGGACTCGGAAGCGAGAGACGCAGGTTCGATCCCCAGTGCGGGCATATACCTATGACTTGGTTTTCTAAGTTATGTACATTTGTGAAGTTATAGTAGCAATACCACTCGCTAACCATGAAGGAAAACATCTTGAGGAAACCTGAGTGTCTGACCTATTCATATACCTTAGCGCTTGAAATCGCCAATCCGCGCGCGTCGTGATTAAGCCCACACTCTCCCCCTGAGAGAAGTCCTGTGCCCTACAGTGGGACGTATAAAGGCTGCTCATGTAAGGTCTCAATTATGTTTCAATAACGCACCATAAATAGACCTTTAAATGAGACTATTTTTTCTCTCTTATTTCTTTTAAGTTAGGTACGTAGTTTTAAGGAGTGCAGTCAAACTTATCGCAAAAAAAGTCAGAAATAAATAGAGGATAAATCTACCGGTCGATTGCCTATATGTCGATAGGTAATTATTCAGAACCATTGCTCTAAAAGTACCTACATTAGTTGTTTGTGTTACTGTTTATAATAAAAGATGACGTTTTGGTATTCACAAGTGGTATAATGTTTCACTTCACGTGATTGCTTTGAAGCATGTCGAGCTAGGCTTAGTATAAAATAATAGATAGTAACAGTAGCAAGCTACTGTGTAATGAAGTGGACATATTAGTATGGTTGACCAATCACACTTGCTAAGCTATTATCTGCAAGTTATTCCTAAAATGCGCAATTGCTAAAATATGTCAAAAAAACTGAAATAAAAAATAACAACCCGACTGCTGAGTATTAACTAAGCAGGCGGTACCAAGCTAGGTATTTTGCATTGAGTTAAATTCTTCCACGGTTGACTCTTTGAGTCATAAAGACTCTTGAACCGCAGGAAATGATGCTTTGATGGTCGAATCATCATTGTCATCATCGTTGTTATCGTCTTTGAATAGAATGTCGACTCTGGCGACGTTGTTGCATGTTTGCCCACTACAACGCAGGCAAGTAACGGAGCAACACATTTTTGGCTTCTTTGATCGATATCTCAATATCGATGAACGATAAGTGAAAAGTGTATGAGACCTTAATTGTAGATTGTAAAAAAGTCAACAAAAAGTATTCCATCAAAATTTTCGTATCTCATCGGAGAACCGAGTTATCGCAAAAAAACTGAATTTAAACCTTCTTTCAAGATTGCGGAAAATGCAAGCTTTTCTAAAGAAGGCGAAATATCCAAAATTTGGCCTTCTCGGTTCACATGCATTTCGAGCCCCTTTTTCCGACGAAATTAAAAGCAGAAACACTAAAAAATTCATATTTTTATAAAAAATACTGAAGATTTTACAAAAAACAAAACAAAAGTCGTAGAACAAAAGTTGTTACAAATGACTAACCCTAGCTGACATGCCTCGAGAACTGCCCAATTTTGGAAATAACCCTGTATTATATAACCTTTCAAACCAAACTTGTAGTAATAGTTATTTGTTTTACACTCTTGCAAAGTTGCTTTTTAACCGCGTGCTCAATTTTTATGACAACGCAAGCGAAGGATTCTAAAATTAAAATCCTAAATGAGCGTTAGCCAGGGTATCAAAAGAGCACGAGGTGAAAAATCTTTGCACTCGAGTGCAACAAGTAACTTTTCATCCCACCTCAGCGAGGAAATGACTAAATGCAAAAAAACACAAAGGAGGTTCCGAGTCTGAGTTTATAATAAATTTAAAAAATAGTATAATAAATTCGGCACCATGGAGGTAGAAGTAAATAGGTTTAATGATGATTTGAGTTTACAAACTTAGTGCACTCGATGTTCTAAATTCAATTTACATTATCCTCTAGCGGATAAAAACGGCCTTTGCACTCAGATATCGAAGAGCAAAAATACTTTTTCCGAGATGGGGGGATGAAAACGTATTTTATTCGCAAAGTTACTTATACATTTTAAAGATGATTTATTTATGACATAAGTTAAAATTTTAACATAGGTATAATGAAAAGAGAAAAATAATTACTTTAAGATCTTTGAAGTCATTTATAAATGGTTGCTCTGAAAAATGGCGATCGTCCGGACGAGTAAATTACTTTACTAATGTCATGTTTTACAAGTCACACAATATTTTAACGACCCTCTTTGATGATTCAGTAACTATACTTCACACTCTCGGTGGAACTAATTATTTGTTCACATAGTCCACTAAATAAATACGAAAGAAGCTGTAAACTTATTTCTTAGTCATACGATGCATACGCAAGTTGGTAGATACTATACTTATTGATATCCTGATGGACCGTAAACTCTATCCCCCGATACAAATGACTGATACGCACAGGTATTGGTCTGTGCTGATACGTATAAAAATTACATAAAAGAAGTAAAAATAAGAAAGGAAAAAGTCCTTTCACTAACCTTTTTTAGGGTTCCTGTGTCAAGATCCTTTTTCTCAGGAACGAGTGAGTGATAGAACCGATAGCACAGTTGAAATTAAAATCGAATATTATGTTCAGTCCCTTAATCAAAATATGTGACCTATTATTATTTTTCGTTCAATCAATACTCACCATCAATACCTATAGTGCACTCCCCGTTGTCCTAGAATCATGTCATTGGACAAGAAGTTTGGGGAATTGGATCGAAAATTGGAGATTTGTTGTTATTATTAGGTATGTATTATTATATGACGTAAGTATTTTTTTCTGAGTACCAACTTTCCTTTTGCAGTTGGGTTGTGTGGGGGAGGAACCATTGTTTTCCACTATAAAGTTAAGACTGTAATCGTTTATTCGGAACTTTCGAAACCCTCAGGGAGCGAGGCCTACTCGCACTTGTTTTGTTTCTTTTATGCAGTCCCATCTGTGTCCCACTGCCGGGCTGCTCAAAGGCCTCCTTTCGCCACACCTCCATATCCCTGGCTTTTGTAGTATAGTCAACATCGGCAGCATATAATTATAATCATCATCATCAGCCTACCTCTGCCCACTGCTGGGTATAGACGCCATCTTTCGCGGTCTCTCGCTATTCGCATCCACGGGCCCTTTGACGACTTGCTCACATCATTTGACCATCGGACTGTCCGTCTACCCACTGACCGCCGTCCGGTTCTTGTTCAGTTACTGCCCTGGTCCACCTGCCATCTTTCTGCCATCAGCCTCTATATTCACTACTCAGTTCCGTTGCCGGTGAATTTGCAACAAAAATGTAAAGGGCGACGTGCTGGTGCCTGCACTAGCACCAGAGCTCCATTTCATACAACTACAATTCATTGTTTACTATTACAATTCGATGTACATCGAATAGCCGATTTACCAGAATAACATGTAAGACCAATTTGGGCCTATACCCAACAGTGGGCTCTGTTTATGGGCTGATTAGGCACTGCAATGTGAATTAACGTGTTATGAATGTGTTATGAAACGCAGCCCTGGCCGGTACAATTGACTACAAATTGAACTTTAAATTTTTGTTTCAAAGTCGTCCGTAACGAAACAGAGTTGAGTGCCCAGTTGTAAAAGTTGATATACCTACTGTCAAATGTACAAGAAGATTGTGAGGTGATCCTCGAATCATCCTTAAACTCATTGTAACTTCTACTGCTCTATAAATTAAGGTTTACCAACCTCTGATAAATAGATAAAGGACACTTCATTGTACAAATAAAAAAAAATTGGTAACAACCTCTGATAAATAGATAAAGGACACTTCATTGTACAAATAAAAAAAAATTAAATCGAAAATATAAACCAACTTCAAAACACTACAGCACTAAAAAGTTAGAAATAATTTAAAAGAATACCTTTAAATTACAAGTATGTAGGTATACATGTAGATATTGTAGAATTTTAATTTGTATCTAATCGATGCCCAGTTGCATAACCAGCACACATATTTTGGGCACCGACTACAAATGATAATTCTACAATACCTACATGTATACCTACATTTGTAATTTAAAGGTATTCTTTTAAATAATTTCTAACTTTTTTGTGCTGTAGTGTTTTGAAGTCGGTTATTATTTTTTATTGAAATTTTTTAGTGGGCGAGCGAGAGAAAAATAAACTAGTCCTTTATAAGCATAATATACCCTACTTAATTAGCTGCCTTAAAATCTGAAATTCTCAATTTCCATCTGCGAAAGTCTTCACCAGAACGTCACCAAATTACTTTGGGACTACTTTTACGCTATTTTATGAAATATACGGGTATTAATAAAGAATGGGCTCCATTAGGCCTAATGGCCTTACTGCTGTGCATTGAAGAGTTCCGTTCTCCATCTCTGAAAGTCTTCATCAGATCTTCACCAAATTAAAATGGGACAAATGGGACGTTATATCTATTCGAACAAAAAAATAATTGTCGAAATCGGTTAAGATTTAACGGAGTTATCCGAGAACATATAAAATATATATATATATATATATATATATATATATATATATATATATATATATATATATATATATATATATATACGCATCGAATTCATAACCTCCTCCTTTTTTAAGTCAGTTAAAAAAAGGAAAATACACGAATATTAATGTCAAGTTTACCTAATCATGCAGTGTACTTTGGGAGCATTTATGTTGTGTGTGACATTTACTAGTAATAGTTTATTTAGACATGAGGCTCTCTTGTTTGCAAATGCTAATTAAATGTGTGAAGTGCGGGCGTATTATTTAAAGCACTCGCCTACCTCGCTAACACAATGGCCATGTAGCAACGTCACTGTGAATGTGTTAAGTCATTAATATAGATGGAGAACACTGTTGCACAGCCAGAAAAAAGAAAAATTATAAATAATTATTTTTTAAATCTAAGTAATACACTTTTGCTATACTCGTATTGTATTTATTGATACTTTATCGACGTGGCAATAATTATCGAGAAACTCGTTTTAAACGCATAGAAGGTATAAGAGTGCAGTCAGAAATATATTTCAATTATCGCATAAATTACATCATAGGCTACCGCTGCGTATTGTACGATATTTATTTGCTTCAGTGCCTACCTTGCCATTTCAATTTTCCTTAATACCTCACTTATATTTATTGGATGACCCCGTGAACTTCGTATCACCTGCATCCATCTTTTTTTTCTTCTCAACGTTATAAACCTTCCCTGTACTTCCACAAATATAAAAAAAGAAAAATTAGCCAAATCGGCCCAGCCGTTCTCGAGTTTTAGCGAGACAAACGAACAGCAATTGATAGATTTACTCTGTTGGATACTCACTTATATTTACCAATTGGATTTAATTTAAGTGGTCTTTCTCTATATTTTACATTAAAACTAATAATACACGTATTTACGATAATATTCTTATTTTATTGTATGTAAAGTATTGTATTTATTTTAATTAGGTTTAAAAGGCACTGACTGAAAATCAGCGCCAAGGGCTCACTCCCCTCAGTACAACGCTGAGTCAGCTGCCTTTTGTGGCAATTTAGACACACCACAGGCTGCAGTTATTTTTGTTACATTTTTGTTATTTGCTTTGTTTGTTGTGTACATTTTCTTTGTGTTATCTTCATACAAGCTTTTGCACGCGACCTCGTCCGCATGCAATGAGTAATTTCTGGGATAAAAGTATTCTATGTCCTTCCCCGGGACTCAAACTATATCCATACCAAATTTCATCTATATCCATTCAGCCGTTATTGCGTGATTGAGTTACAAATATGCAAACATCCTAACATCTTCACAAACCTTCACGTTTATAATATTATTAGGACGGACGGACGGACGGACTTACCCGACCTGTTTCGGGAATTGTGCATTTTATAAATAACCCTATATGTTAGAGACAATCCAGATAGTAATTGATAGCCTGTGATTGGAGGGGAGTCAAATTTAGTACCTAGTGCCGGATTGCTGACGTGAAAATTCACCTTCCATTTGCCAAATCTCAGCAGGATGTACCATTTTGTCAATCTATTCGAGTTATAGACGTTCCGTGCATTTCGAATCCCCCTTTTTGATACAGGAAACACGTCATTTTGGCTTTGGCCGGCGCGGCGGGGTCTTTTACCGTACGCCTCGTATACGCCGATTACACTGAATTTACGCTGGCTTCCGTTTTTTCGATTGCTTCATTAATTAGAAATTATGTACATGTACATACGGTCTTGATTCCAAATTCAATTAAGTACATAATCTCTTTGTAGTGTCAGTCAACCTTTTTGTGCCATTTAGTATTTTGAATGAAGAACGAAATGTACTTTTATGATTTCCGATAGAACAGGAAACGCCTGGAAAATAAAACAAACGAGTGCTTTTCACTTATTTATATTATTTATTAACACCTCCTGCTCGTGTTTTATCATGAAATATTACACAAAACATTCTGCTTTCTTTGCGCAAAAAATTTTCCTTGCTAGGGGAAGCAAAATAAAAAGTTCATTTGGAGCATTGAAACCCTTTATTTGAGATAAAATCACTTTTTGATGGGTTTTCAGGGTTCATGTATATACATTTGTCCGTTTTCTTAACACACCACAACTTCCACATAGTTCAATCGGTAAGGAAATTATTGGTAGTCTGGCAGTCGAGTTTTTTTTATTTTTGTAATAATATGTTTTAAACTTCTTAAGACTTTAGTGGTTATAATATAGACTAATATATTGTAAAAGAAACTACAAACAAAAAAACTATAATTGTTTCGCCAGCGAAGTAATTTCTACTAATAAATAAAAAAACATGAATAAAGGTTATTGAGCTAAAATAAAGGTAATTTAATGGATTGAACTTCCAGTAAAATAATTAGTTATGTTCCACTTTTGCTTTATATTCTTTTTTGCCAAGCGGTAAGTTTTTTTGTAGATACTCGGGATGGCCCGATGATTCAAAACTTGACGTAATAAGTACTTACTTAGTCAATTAAGTCGAATTACTCTCTTTTTGAGGAAGTTTACGTATGCTCCTGTAATATTAAAGCGATGGTTTTAGTCACTATACAATACTAATATTTTGCTTCTTGTTCGATTTCATAAGAATTGTAAGTAAATAATTTTTAAGTGTACAGTTTATCTACTAACGAACGTAAGGAGGAACCTACTTACTCACTTGATGCATGACATTGCACTTGGCTTGCATGGAAAATATGACAAGTGATCGTGTTGTGTGGAAGGTATTATGCCATAAGTTTCAGAAAGATTTGGTAGAACTTAAAGCGGTTATTCTCCACGTAAACAAACAACTTTTAGTGTGGGAACTAGTCTGAAATCGCTAAAAATATTTCAGCTGCTGCTTTCAAAATTCTGATACCCGTTCTGCACTAAGAAATGTCTGATATCCTTTACTCTGTTTCAGAGAATAGAAGTTGTCTGATTGATAAGTAGAACATACACCTAAAGTTCTACCGGACCTTTCTGCAACACGCTGTTGCACAACACAACACATAACCAATTATCCTCAGCACGCATTAGTGCAACAAAAAGAATATAGTAACCAATTAATGTTAAGAGAAGTTCCAACAGCTCGTTTCCTACTCATTTCTATCAGATTGTTTTTAGTCCGCCACATTGTAACTATTTTCCGCTTTTCTGTGACGTCACCTGCCACGATAGCATTCCAACTAGCACAAAGAAACGGTCTTATACACTGAAATACTCTTAAGATCCTTATTACAATTATTATAAACCGACTTTTTATAAATACGACCGAAACTTTTTGCGCGCTACGAAGCTCTTCTGCAACCAGTGATGCGTCCATTATGAACCGTTGTTCTAGTTGGGATAAGCCCTATCTGGCACTCAAGAAATAGACAAGTTCGCGCGTCATTCCGCTCTCTTCCGCTTCGTGAGCTTGGGCTATTTTGTCTCGCGTGCGAGATAGCGGACGATGCTGGCAGCGCTGGCCAGCTCCTACATTACGCGCATCAAGTCCTGAACGATTCCAATCGTGTAACTGTCGAATTCCATACTAATTGCTATCGCAAACTCCAGGATTATGACAGGATTTGGTGCGCATAATTAGCCGTCATGTGTCTGTAATCTTTGTGTTGTGTCGTCCGCACAGAAAACGAGCCGATGCCGATGATTCTGAAGACACCCGACGTATCCATGGAACCCAAGGCAGAGCACAAAGACGGCGACTTCACTGTCACTCTTTGACAAACAGATTTTTGACGTTTAGACTTTAGAAAAAAAAACATAATTTGTACTGTGTTACCACGACAATTCTGCTATAGAAAGGCAGAAGAGGAACTAATGAGATATCAACCCAAATATAGTGTAATTTTAAGTACCATGGCCCTATTTCATAGAACTATAATTCATGGTTTAGCTACTATGATAATTCGACATACAATTGCGATATGCATAACCGATTCACCAACAGATTAAGAAAGAAAGAAAAAAGACATTTATTTAAATTGTCACAGAAACACAAAGTAAACACGAAGGTACATAAACAAAACATACGAACGTCAACACAACAAAACTAAAGACAAAGCAATCGTGATGAAAACATGTTAGGCATATGGAGTCGAAGGCAGCTGGGTACCACACAGTAATGTATGGCACCCAGCCAACTCGGACTCCAAACGCCTCAAGTACTTTCGTGACAACAAAAAAGGGGCTCCAAGTCAGCATACTTTACTGGTGTGTGCTATAGATAGCATAACACCAGCAAAACTGATTAACAGGTAGAAAGACTAATACTGGTACAAGTATCTAGTACCTCGTTAGTACTATAAATCGAATTTTCATAATGAAGTATGAATTATAGTTTTGTGAAATGCAGCCTGGCTCCTATATTACGTGCACTAAATCCTGAACGACTCCAATCGTGTCAATCCAACTGTCAAATTCCATACTAATTGCTATCCTAAAAGTCAGGATTCCGTCATGATTTTTTGCGCATAATTCGGCCTCTGATATCATCTATACTTAGACAGTGGCATTACGTTCATTCTACACTTATTTGTTATCACTATAGAGGAAGTAAAGAAGAAACGAATGTCTAAAAAAATTTGAACTGTGACATTATTTTAAATTAAATACACACCAAGGAGTTGATTTGTCGAAAGAGTTTGGGAGAAAGTTTTCGAGAATATTAAAAAAATGGAAATTATTATGTTGAATACACATAATTTATTATGTGAATTGAGTCAATGAATATATGCAATTATTTATTTAACAACAAGGACTAGTCATAGTGGTCATAATAATTGAATCTCAAAAATATGAATATCAGCTTATTTAACGTTTTTATGGAACCGTGCTTTAAAATTATACATACTCTAAATAGGTGAAAAGATTGTAATCGTACATTCCAGATATATTAATAAATAAAGAGCTTTTTGTGTTCCAATGTGCCTATAGGTTACAACCTTCTTTAAAGAATTTTGTGATATTATTTTTTTGTATTGTTAATCAAATAATTTTTTGCGTTATATTTTTATGTAGATAGGTAAGAAATAACAAAATAGGTATACAATGGGGAACTTGCGACAAACTTAGATTGAAGTGGCATTGCTTTTACACCATAGAAGACATAGAAAACTCAGGGAAAATTAAAAATAAAACCAAAAAATAGTTTTTCGGGGTTTTCGGGGTCCCAATACGTATGAAAAATCAAGTTACTCTTCTAATAAAAACACATATTAGATTTCGATTTTTCATTGAATTCTACACGTTTTCTAAAAAGAGTGTAGATGTATAAAAACATTATTTTACGAGATAACTCAAAGATTGATAAACGCTTCATATATTATAAGGTGTTACGTACAAGTTGTGACGTCATACTTTAAGTCCGATTTGTATGGCGCATTTTTGTACCTCGTGACTAGAATGAGTTTTCGACAGGTTACATTTTAAAAAGTATTAGTCGTAGAGAAAAAAAATAACCACTTTTATATCTTTTAATATGGCCTTTCCTATTACATTAAAACATATTTTGTGCAAGTTCTCTGTTGTCTTATTGTTATATTATAAAATATACGTATTTTTCATACATTGCCCTGTACAATATTTTTTTTTTGTTTGTAAATATTGAATGAAATGTCGTTATATGTGTTCATTTGTGTTTTTATTACACATTATACATAATTCCTACCTAAAACTATGTTCTGTGATTCTGTGTCTATCTGTCCTATTCATGGATGTGGTGCTACATGGTGTTTGTCGTTCTGTCCACTGGTTAAGGTAAATATCTAAATTTATTCAACAACTTTATATAGGAACCTACATCCACAATTTGAATAGTTCTTTTGGTTTTGGTACTTGGAAAGTTTATAATTATGTTAATTTACTTAACGTACCTAGTTAACCCGTAGTAAGTATTATTTATAAAAACACAATTTCAAGTGTTTTCTTATAAGTTAGTTCTTAACATAGAAACTTCAGACTGAAACATCGATAAGTTGTCGACTGTAAAAAAAAAAACATGATAAAAAGAGTCATTTTTGTTTTTAAATAGGTACATACCTAACATGTCTTGTCACATTATAAATTTTATTTTAAAACCACCAATTTATAAAAAAAACCTTTATCAATTCCAGGTTACTCAGATCCTTCATCGCCGTTGCCGGAAGCTCTTCTAAGAAACTCCATCTCACCACCAATCCCCGAAGTGTTACTGAGAAACTCCATGAACAACCAGCGCCCCCTGTCGCCTCTTGCCAACATCTCTGATAGACTTGTCGCAGATGCGATTAGAAGGGCGAGTCTCACGCATCGACCGTCCATAGTAAAGTATCCGTCTAGCTTCTTCAATTGTCCGGAGGACGAACCGTCGTCTTCGTCCTCCAGTGACGATGAGAAAGTCAAGAAGAGAAAGAAGTCTAGCGATAAGCATGCTTAGTAGAGTCACTTTACTCACCTAAGCCGACTAACTTAATCTGTAGTGATATCGGAGAGTGCTTCTATACAAAATGTTTACAGCAGGTACGTAACGGAGAACTTGCACGAAAATGTTTCAATCGCATTGGAGAGGACATGCTAAAACGATTAATACTTTTCATAATGTAACCTGACGAAAAGTAATTCTAGTGATTCTAGTGTCTACTATGGTAAGAACAATGTCACTCTAATCTGAAGTTGAAGCAATTTCCCCTGTACTGTGATGTTACAGCAGTAGGAGTGATCAATAACATATCTTTATAAAATATTTATCTACTAACTGTAGACCTCGGTACTCTGTAAAGGTACAATGGGCAAAACCTGAGGGCAAAACTAACCGCAGCAAGATCGACTCTGCCAACTAGTTTTAACTAGGCAAATACAGCAAAGTGGCTAGTACAGTAAATACAGCAAAGTAGCAAGGCAAAATAGATATACAGTAAATATATAGCAAAGTTGGTAGGAATATAAATATATTTACATAAAAACTAGAAAAATAACATTTAAAATACCTAATTTCTATGGAATATCTGAGGTCATTCTTGCAACTGAGCAAACTGTAGATACAGCACTTTTTATTTACTGAGATAAAAAAACGTTTTATTGAAATAACGCAAAACTGAATATCCGTTCTTCTGTGGAAATAATTAAACCAGTTTTTATTATTTATAATATACATAAGCAAAAGCTTTACTAATGAATAATTTTTTTAAACAATTTTGACTCTGACGTGTTCAATTTCTGAGAACGAAGAATTAAAATAAATTAATTGAGATTTAAAACTTTTGCTTCATGTTAGAAGTAGTTTAATTATCGATACTGAAAAAGCTTTTCACAGGTTTGGCTTAACATCAATAATACTAACAGTCTTATTTATAACAAGTTAATTCCATTAAAACTCTCTTAAGACGGAGTAGTTAAAGCCGGTTTATGGCAGGATTTCCTCTTATAAGCCGGCTTGAGCTACCTCTTACAAGTGTTTTA
Organism: Yponomeuta evonymella; assembly: GCA_963969515.1. Classification (NCBI taxonomy): domain Eukaryota; kingdom Metazoa; phylum Arthropoda; class Insecta; order Lepidoptera; family Yponomeutidae; genus Yponomeuta; species Yponomeuta evonymella. The sequence goes on from OZ018354.1 coordinate 9,106,136, forward strand.
GTGGAATCACCTTTTTATAAATTAAAATACTTTATGTGATATAAGACGCCATCTAGCGACGAGTAGAAAAGGTTATTGAACGTGTTCCAAGATTATTTCCTATGAATCAAAACGATAGTTGAAGTTTTGATATAAATATTTATTCATGTATTAAGTACCATACTGAAGCTATCCTGAGAAAATGATAAAGCTTTTATTGATTTATTTTAACAAAAAAAAATTATCACAAACGACGCCTGCGCCGCTAAGGCCCCTGACTTGAAGCAGAATAATTATAAATTTGTAGGTACTAGCTATATACCCAGCGAGATGATAAGTATATAAAGTAGGTAGCTATAGGTAATAATGAAACCTTACAATACGTTGCGAATAATCTATAGCTTGATATATTTCTGTAAGTGCTTATGTAATAAAAATATCAATAATTTAATGATTAGATTTTATGGTTCTTTATACAGGATTACCTTTAAAATGTGCAATTTCTGAAACACCCCAATTAGTATTAGGATTTTAGTTACATTACAAGTTTTGTTTCACGAGTTTCGAGTATATAATTTTATTAAATTTTCGTGTTCAGTACACGAGTCACCAATATCGCAGCCTCCGATGAATCAGTGTCCTACATAGGAGAATGTACATACTACCACACATGGTTTTAAGCATTATCTAGCCAAAAAGTAACCACCAGTGTGTAGTTCTAGCCTAGTAACAGCTTATAAACGTTTTTATTACAAACTAAGAAAAAAAAACACAATACCTTACAAATAAATAAAAATGAAAAAGCTATTTATTTTACTTCCTTAGCTGGCTACTAGTGAGAAGGATATGCTTGTTTATATGAAAATAGCTTCTCAAAATGGGGCTAAATTTCGGAAATTGCCACTCTCATTTCTTTCTCTACATTTATTTGCGACCTGTACTTTTTCTTTATTACTGCAACTAACAATAAGGGTGGATCGCCCGCGTCGACTCTGGGATAATGCTGTGACGACCCAGGGCATCGCGACGCACAGTTTGGGAAGCCCTGGATTGAACAAAACACTTTTCAAAAGTCGTACAACAAAAATTGCAAACCTCACACCCTAATTGACGTGTTTTAGGAATCGCGCATTTTAGAGGTAACCCCTAAGGGTTCTAAAACTAAGTACCTATAAGTACTTATTTTTTGGGAACGTTTTATTTATTGTATTAACATATAAAAGATACATAAGTGTTTGACACATAGGTAAGAACATACCCAGTAGATAAGTACCAACACAGTGCAATCTAAATAATTAATAGATCTTTCAGGTTTTGTTATAACAATAATTTTAGTGCTATATTCGGTATGCATTTTATACGATAATAAAATATCTACTATAAAATATTTAAGTACTATAATTATTATAAAACAGTATTTCTTATATTTAAGTTTTATAGTTAGGCACTTAAATCACTAAAAGCTATATAAAATTCACAACAATATTACGTAGCTATCATTCATATAAAATAGTATAAGTCATCCAACCATCCTTTTAAACAAGACAGTTTACATTCATAGGTAAGAACAACATATAAAAATATTTGCCAATCTCAATCATATTATTTTGTCTTGAAAATTCATACACAGCATTTTCGAGACGTGACTAAAGTTTGGTACTAAAAATTCCCTACGTATTAAAAGTCCCTACTTATTACTAAGTTTTGCTTCATTTTTTTATTTATAATAAATACTTGGTGTAAATACAACCCTGTCTGGTACATCGAAGAGTGAAAGCAGAAGAACATAAAAATCACCATGACATGTCATGGCTCACAAAAGTTTGTCTACATTTTCCGTTCAGCCAAAACCCAAATCCTGGCCATTCAAAATCACTGTTTTGATGAAAAAAAAACAAATCGTTCCAAATTCAATAGCTTTAGCCCTCTCTACTTCCAATTCATTTAATTGTCAATTTTAATTCGATCTAGAAACTTTCTTCTCGAAACCTTGGCTGAAAACTGTCACTTTTCGAAAAAGAAATCAATTGCGTTCTAAAATCAGTCATCTGCTTCGACGTTCTCCAAGGACTCGCACCTTGAGACGGTTACTTTGGGGATCTTCAAGTTCTTGGTGCGGCTGGCGTGCGCGGGGGCAGCGGAGGGGTTGTGCTCCCGCAGCGGGTGTCAGGCGGGGGAGGGGTCGGAGTCTGGCGCTGACGTCACCAGTATGGGGATTTTGCTGGGAACTGGCGCAGGCGCCTTCTCGGGGTTGAGTTGGTGATCACTTGGGGACCTGGGGAAAAGATGGTTTCAATAGAGGCAAAAATAGATCAAGTTATTAAAAGGGACGGGCTGAAAACCAGCGCCGAGACTACGCATCCAGTCACGGCAATAAAGCTGAGCCCATTCCTTTTTACCACAAACATTGTGAATGAAACAATAATTATTATTTATTATCTTTGTGTGGTAAATAAAATATTTTCACTTTCACATTAAAATAGGCATGATGACAAATTTTGAAAAACTGTCCTATAATGTCCCAAAACGTGCATTAATTACAATCTATTTCGTATTTTTGGTCACAGTTAAGGTTTAATAGCAAAAAATACATTTTAGTTTTAAATTCCCACCGAAACGCTCGCCAATGTCATGGCGTCGCTAGTGACGTCCAGTAAGTACCTAAATAAGTAAGGATTCCTTCAAAGATTAATTTAAATTCCTTCTCTGAACAGCACAGCGGAGTAACGACCTCCAGCAAAAACCTTGCTGGAGGAGACAGCAACAAAAAACACATACTTACTTTTTTAATCTATTTTTGTCGTCTACTTTGCTTTCGTGACCGTTGGCAGCGTGGCCGACCCCGTTTGGAGTCAAGCCATGTCCTCTCTTCATGCTCTTGACGCTAGCGTGACTGTGGCTTCTATGTATATGACCGTGCTCTTTCAGCTCCGATCCCTTTGAATCTCCTACCCCGGGTAAGTGATTTCTTGGCACGTTCACTTCAGACATAATTTTTGGCATCTCCGGAGGATTTCTGGGAAATTCTTGGCCGTTTTCAACGGCCAAATGGCTGTGGGATTGATTCTTCGACTTCTCGTTGATATGCTGAACGAAGTTGTTCTGGGCCAGCTTGCGGTTCTCTATGAGGCGTGACTCTGGGATTTTTATCTCAATGTGTTCGTCCAGGGAGATGGAGTCGACGGAGCTCATGTCTAAGGTATCGTTGGAGAAGGTCTTCGGGATGGTACCGAGCATTCTATCTGAAAATGAGAAAAGAAGTTGCGTTAAATTTGGAAACTCTTTAGATGAGATGAGATAAGATAATCATTTACTAAATTACCACAACACACAAAGATATACAGTTAACAATATAATAAATCGTAACAAGGAGACATTCCTTGTCAGGAAGTATAGGTACATACACACCTACAATTATTATTGGCTGAGTACGAAAAATACCGTATAGTAAAAAGGCCGCTAAGATATTTTACAAAAAAAAATATTGTGCACACCTCTCTGTGTTCAAAAACAAACAAAAAAGTATCGGTTGTCAAACAAAATGGCGGGTTAATCACTTTTTTCCTCCTAAAATAATGTTAAATTCTCACCTAATTTCTGCGATGTTGACATGGTGGCTCGGAGTTCGTCGAGCTGCTTGGCGGAACAAAGCGGGGTGTCAACTTCATACGTGTTGTTGAACTGAGTGTAGTCCACCTGGAAAACCAGACATTGGTTGGTTGATTAAAAATGGTAAATCACAAATAGGTAGTTTTAGTAGGTCCATAAAATATCTACTCATATTATATGTATACTATTTACGAGATTCATGATTTAACACTCATTAGACGTTTAATAAAATATGTAAGGTACATACATACATTGCGTGCCAGATATTGTTAAAATCTTACTGGTAACTCCCCAAGTGAGTTAAATCGCCAAAGTGGTCTCTCTGTATAAGAGGAATGATATCTACGTGCGCGGCGGCGCTAAGAATGACAGAATAAATAAGTACCTCCGACTACTACTTACTATGCAATGTACTCACTAAGACCAATGTTGAACCCATCCGGCCCTTTTCGTAACTGTGGTTCGCAACCAGTTGCGAACAAAGAACAAAAACCACCGTTACGAAAACGGCCGGAGGGTGTTGAACGCTATACGTACGATGAATAAATACTTGAAGTTATATTATATTACTCAATGGAAGTTATATTATATTATATTATATAATGTTACATACATTATCATAGTGGTATTAGCCCCCGTACTCTCGACATTGATTGGACAAATTGTGTCGCAATTGAGTTCATTTATTTAAGGTGCAGCCCCTCTACTCTCATCGCTATTGTGTTCAAATTGCGTCACAATTAGGAAATAACGACTTAGTAAACGTTTTAGTCGTAAGAAATACGATTAAACATATTGAAACTTCGGAGCGCATCGGAAACTGAAAACATATTTTGGCTGAATTAATAAATAAATGCACTTAATTGTAACGCAAGTTGGATAAATTAGCGTCGAGAGTACAGGGGCTGATACCAACTAATTGAGGAGCCTTACTTATACATATTTTCAGCAAAATAAGGTTAGTATATCAATAGTGAAAAAGATATACTTAACGTGGTTACTCTTGAGAATATTTTTAAAAACATCTTTGTCCTTAAAACACCTTATAATCGAACTCCCTTGTTATAAAAAAATGCAAAAGTTACCGCTTGAGGATCCATAGAGTAACACTAGCGCCACCAAGTGAAAAATCATATCTTTTTTTACAGATCGTATTAGTAAAAAGTGTCTACAATCTCTCAATCATGTTAATAGTGATTCTTAGGACTCACAACCGAGGATCTAGGATCACTGTCCTGGGACTGGATAGCGTCTATACCGAAAACGACATAATACTTTTGATTGTTCCCAGAAATTACAAATACATACATAAACTCACGCCTATATCCCAGAGGGCTAGGCAGACACCAGGGAATTACAGAAAATTACATTGGCAGAAATTAAATAAATCGAAAATTTTGTTATTACCTATTAATTTATTAGGTCGTTACTTTGGACATGTTATAAATTGTTTTGTGCTTTATAATTGTGACGCAAGTTGTAACCAATAACGTCGATTTGAGGAGCAGACTTTCAGTGCTGAAGCTGGCTATTTTAGTTTTTGTTTTTTAACATTTAAGGGTTAGTAAAGTTGGTTGGTTAGTTAAGTCCACAGCTACATATAACTCTAATCCTAAATTTGACTGACGTAATTCATTAGAATAGCTTGAATAAGTAGTCCCAATTAACAGTTATTGTGCCACTGGCGACACACGACTTTACTGACACTATTATTACTGTACAAAATAAAATGATTCAGAAGTATTTTTAATACAGTATCGCTGAGTATTTGCCCCAAACAGATTAGCAAACTTTACACGTATTGTTTACATAATAATATGTGTTAAATAAATACTATCTCAGTTTACTCCAATTTTTCATCTATGTTCCTGGGTCTTGCATCCAAATGAGCCAAATCGTCTGTGTGTCATTATTACATGTGTGCACTTTACTCAGTTACGTTAAGGGAGACTTTGTACCTCAGATTACTATAGTAAAATGATTTCATGTGATTTACGATTTAATCATCATCATCATCATCAGCCATTTGACGCCCACTGCAGGACACAGGCCTCCTCCGTGCTTTTCATAACCATGAAGGGTTTTGCCATAATCGCCACGCTGGACAGGCGGGTTGGCGATCGCAGTAAGCGGTTGGAATCTCAGGAAGACGCTGCTGCACGTCTCCTGGTAATGTATTTCCTTAATCGTCTTCTACGACATCCACGAAAGGAAATGGAGTGACGCTATTCTTAATCCGGCGCCACACGGAAATACGATTTAATGCTCATTTGATATAATATGTAAGTTACATACATACATTACGTGCAAGCAAGAATGCAAGCCATTGTTAAAGTCTTACTGGTAACTCGCCAAGTGAGTTAAGTCGCCTAAGTGATCTCGCTGTATGAGAGGTATGATACCTACTCCTATTTTGTGCTGATAGTAATTAATGTGATTGACCGGCAAGGATAATGTTATTCATTGACAAGTAGACCACTTATCTTAAGTAAACAACTCCGTGAATATAAATATGAGAATACGCTCCATGATAGGATCATAGTCATTATCGAATTAATAGAACGTCAGGAGTTCCACGTAGACAAATTGTGAGAAACAATTAAGATGTCAATTTCATTGAAATTGCTTGCTTGATAATTGGAAATAATCTTATTGGAACCACGCTTTGAAATAATATCATCAGAGTAAGTTTACACCAACATGTACTTAACGATTATTACGAAAAATTTAATTCATGCTTTAATTATATTTCTACAATTATCATTATACTGTGTTGTCCTGATGAGGTTCCCCGATGGAGATACTTCAGTCAAACAATAGCGGATGATGGAAACTTATAGTGCCTTTTTCGAGTTTTGTGCAAGGATGTTTTTGTGTAATTACAGTATTATGGACATTTATTGGTAGATGATTAAGTACAGGTAAGCAAATTGTTGGAAATAAGGGAAAATAATGTAATGTTAATCTTCATACTTGGTTCGTCCTGATAATCAGTTTTGTCAACTTTTGTTTAGCAAAGGTGAACGATTTCCCGCCTTCAAACGGTTGAAGAACGGGTCCTTTCCAAACTAGCTTGTTGTGAATCCTACAAAGCGGATTTACCTCGTATTCCCCAGTGTCTTTTCGAAACGAGACCATGGTTTCGAAGCGGTGTCCCCACAAGATCTCTGAGGGTAAGAAACTGCTGCGAGCCTGCGTCGTCATACCGGTGGACTCGATGACACCCTCTGGAAAATCATATTAGACAGGTGGATTTTAATTTACAATAAACTGCGATGTAGGAAAACTATATAGTAAATAGTTATTTTATCAACTAAGCAATTGATAGTAAAATAATAAATCTGTTAAATGCTAAAACGAAAGGTTTAATAGTAATAAAACGAAGATGAAAAATATTTAAGCATGATAAATTAACAATAACTTCCACACACCACAATCACTTGTCCTGGGGTGCGACCACTGTATGGTGTTGTCTGATTTAGCCCACTCCGAACTGTCAAATACATACATACTTTGACACTTTGGAGTCGTCTAACACCCGTATTCCAAGACGTTCCTCGAAGTCTCCTCGACTCAATACTCAACGGAGGTGGAGTCGAGAAGAGTGGACTCGAGAAAAAATTTGAGGAACGTCTTGGAATACGGATGTAAATGCTAAACCCGGTAGAGTGGAAAGTAACGTGATACAAGGGCTGGTCCCAAACTAGGATACTCTATGCTATGGTAACCAGGCAAGGACATAACAAAGATGGAAAACACCCAGACTGATTATTTGTGTAGGAATCGAACCCACGACTTCCAGCATGGTAATCAGATGTGACACCGCTAGACCATCGAGGCAGTCAAATCAGTCGAGACATCTGAATTGTCATTTCAGAAATATTTAATTTCAGGAAAATAGATGAGATTACTGCAAAAACACAATAATTACACAAGAAGGTATTTAAACATTATCTTATAAAAAATGTTTAAATACTAAGACGGAAGCACAATCGAAAGGCAACATGACGAAAGATGTGAGGTGAAATGTCAAATAAAATAATGATAATTTGAGAACCCAGTTCTGACATAATATCAGAGCGCAGAGAATTGACGGAGTTATAAACAACTTATCTACAAACGTTGATACCGTTTTTGTGAATTAATTCTCTTTCCCCCAAAAGAGTGCATTGACTTGCAATGTCGGGATGACCTACAGTGTGTGTTGACTATAAACAAAAACTTTATTAAGAGTGTCGGGCCCCGATTAAAAAGTCAAAAAAATTATCAGCATCTACAGCTGGAAGTGTTGACGTAGTTTCTATTAATACCGGTGTCCTTGGGCGTTTAATATTCAGGGCAAACTACCAAAGCGCTGTCAGGGAAGTGCCAACATGTGTGGTTTAGTAACCAGCTACACGCGGGTGCTTCAACGTACAGAATAATTGATGTGCGCTGTAAGAAGTTAATCTCAGGCTTGTAAAAGCTTTGTCTGATATTTTTTGTCGTTTTCTTAGTTCTGTCACAGCATTTTGCAAAGTTTTAGATATCAGGCAGCGTTCAATGATTCTATATGACTCATGAAAGCAGAACAACAAGTCAAATATTTGAGTTTCAATCAATCTGTAGCCCGTACTCGCATAAGCCTCCTCAAGTACGCCACTTTTTCTTTCGCCGAAGACAAAAAAATAATACTTTAGTTTTATTATTTAAATATAATATTTTACATACAGGGGTGGTAAACTTTAATGCCTTTATTTACTAAAGTCAAATGACGCGATCCAGGAAAATGCGGGAAATAATACAACCCTACAAAAATACGATAAAGCGAAGAGATGTATATGTACATATTTTTACGTCAATATGCCAGGACGTCAATAGTTTAATCACTTCCACTCAAAGACACTTAACATAATATAGTTGAAGATAGAAGAGATTTGAACTCACCTAACATCACTACAATCTCGAATCTCTCCCTCAGCATATCTGAAGCAGAGAGTCCATACAGTGGTGATTTCTCGTTGATCTTGTGCACGATTGTCATGGGCCAGATGAACATCAGTCGGTCTTCTTCGCCGTCAGCCCCCACCTTCAGCTCCTGCTGGTAGAAAGGCAGGACTTCGCCCTCTCGTGTGATCTGTTGTTTGTAGGAACGAACGTTGTAAGTTTGTTTTTTATTTGCGTCGCAGTGTGGTTGTTAATTGCATGTCTGGCATTTGCTCTTGAGGAACATAATAGATGAACATTGACGCCACCGTAGGACGTCATTGGGATATAAGTAAGCAGGTTTTCAATCAATCAATAGAAATAGAACTGTAGGTATCTCCAAGTAGCATCTTCTGCCTGATTTTAACTCAGCTCATGTTATTTCAGTGTAAAGTTTGTTTAGCTCAGCGTTAGAAATGCCAGTCATCGTGTTACAGCCGGCAGCAGTTCAACCTTTACATCCTTGTTTCATAATAGCAATTTAATGAGACTTTAATGAGTACAGTCTTTTATGTCATGAGTATTTTTATGAAATGTGCTGTAGTGTACAATAAAGAATATTCTTATCTTATATTATCTTACAGTCATGTAAAGGTCGATTTGCCGTCGATTGTACAAAGAGGTAAAATTTATGCACGCTTTGGTAAGCCTTATTTATTAAATTAAGAAAGCTTTGAATTGCTAAAAATTATAATATGATAGAATTTTATTATATTAGATTTGTGTCGTATAAAAATTAAGGTACATATTTATAAAAGTTAAAGAGAACAGTCAGCGAAAATCAGAGCTATGTTTCTTCGATACCAGTACATATTGCGCGCGACATAGAGATTTTCGTTGACTGTATCTTTTCTCTATGGGTAACTAAGTTGCAAAACTAACGTTTATTTCAGATTCAGGGTAATCCAAATATTAATTAAGCTTCTCAAAAGTTGCGCGCATGCAGGTATACAAATTTTTAACAAAATTTATTAAAACATATAAGAAGCGTAGTGCGAGTTAAAGTAGGTATTCCATTGTCCATAGGTAGGTCTAACTGAAAGTTATATTAACTCAAACTTATTCTCAAGAAACGCAATTAAAAATTAAATGGTAACTGTACAAAACAACAGCGAAAGCAACAAGACACAACATCGAAGACGAGGTACAAAATCAACATAGTACCTTAGGACACAGTACCTTCTTCCTGATAAACTGAGCACGGACGTGCGCCTCTAGAATGTGCGACTTGCGAATGTCCCCAACACGAAAGAGTAGACAAAATTCCCCATCCCTCAGACAAATAACTGCGTTCCTCGAAAACAGTAGAGTAGTGTTACGTTTTTTGGCCCGCGCCAGCTTCGCGAAAATTAGACCCACCTATAAACAAGAGAGAAAGCATTCAGAGAAGTGGTACTTTCCGTTGGGGGTCAAATTCTGATGCTCCGACTCAGAGTTCAGCCCCCGTTTCAATTAGAGAGTGGAAATAAAGTTAGACTTTATCTAGCGTGCTGACTTAAATCCCCAGTCACTAACCAGTATCCGTTTGGTCGTAATAATGTACCTTGCGCCGAATAATTTGGGCTCTTATATGCGCTTCCACAATGTGGGACTTTCTCATGTCACCGACGCGGAACATCAGACACAGTTGTCCGTCGCGCAAGCAGATCACGGCGTTGCGGGAGTATAGGAGGGTTTGCGCACGTTTTTTGGGTCTAGAGAGCTTGGCGAAGACGATTCCCACCTAAAATTAGAACAACCTCGCTGTAACGATGCGCTTTTGTCACCTATGGCAGAGTCATGGTCACGTGTTTCCGAACATTTGGAAACTCTTTCATGAATTATGAAGATGAAAAGAAATCTAAGGGTTTCTTAAATATTTTCTCAAATATCAGACTGGTCCAGTACAGTTGATAATGTTGATGTAGCCATTGACATCAGCATGTTGGCGATCCGCGTTTACTATGCAAACATTATGGTACCAAAATATCATACCAAAAGCAAAGTCGGTTTGCTTTTTATTTATTTAGTTAGGTTTATCAAAAGTATATAATTATGTATATTTTTTCTCCGTGTGGCACCGGAGAATAGAGTCACTTCATTTCCTTCCGTGGATGTCGTAGAAGGCGACTACGGAAATCAATTACCAGGAGACGGGCAGCAGCGTCTTCCTGAGATTTCAACCGCATACTGCGATCGCCAACCCGCCTGCCAAGCATGGCGATTATAGCAACACCCCTCATGGTTATGAAAACCATGAGGGAGGCCTATGTCCTGCAGTGGACTTCGAATGGCTGATGATGATGATGATATAATTATGTACATTAAATTTTTTTGGCTTTGTGAGAAGGGCCTCATTATGACTTTCTTAATTTTGATTAATGATTTCGTATGTTTTTTCATGTGTTTCAACCACAAGTGCCATTAACATTAAACGTGGATAACTGATTACTTCTAAGAGAGCATCTGGATCTCCTACACAAATTTTGTTACGGTAACACTTGGCTGAAAGCCAATTTTATTTTAATATCAAATTATCATATTGGCTCAAACGATGCGAGATTTTTTATGTAAGAGGCACTAAATACAAAGTCTGGTTTTTATCATCATTAGAAAAGACGCCATACGCAAAAGCAAATAGCACTTACCATAAAAGCTTGAATGAAGACACCGACGATACTTTGGAGGCACATAATGAAAATGGCCTCCGGGCACTCTTCATTTGTGGTTCTCGAGCCATAACCGATGGTGTGTTGCGTTTCAACGGAGAAGAGGAAGCAGCCAGTGAAGGAGTTGACGTTATTGAGGCAGGGGATGAAGGTGGCATTGTTGTCGACAGGCGGAGGGGAGAGGTCACCGTGGGTAAAAATGATAAGCCACCAAATGAGGGCAAACATGAGCCAGGACAGGATGAAGGAGAGAGAGAACACGAGTAGCGTCCAGCGCCACTGCGCGTCCACGAGCGTGGTGAATATGTCTTGAAGGTAGCGGCGCCTGCGTTTGGCCACGTTCCATTGCACCACGTTGCAGTCGCCGTGCTTGAAGATGACTCGTTTCCGGACGCGCCGCGCGGCGTAGCGTGCTTGGCGATATCTGGAATGCAACACGTCACAGGTTAGGTTTTTCGTGTAAGAAAAACGTAAATAGAATTGAGTGACTGCGCGAGTTTGATGAAATATAATAAAGTCGCATCAGAGTCTAGACGTTTGTTATTAGATTTTTTTGAAATGTTGGTTTTTCACCGAGAAATGAAGCCAGAGAGGCAGGATTTAAAATGTATCAAGGAAATGAAATAGTCGATACAAAACGCGGATTATGTAGCCTTAAATAAATTATGGCCTAGCAACAACGATAATTATTATAATTAGGTATAACCCTAAGCAGCAATCCACACGATTGTTTGGCTAATGACGTATTCGAGATTGATGTATTGTTACTAAAGGGGATTCTTCGAAAGGATTGAATTGCCTTTTTATCAATCGTTGTTTTTTATTTATAATGCAGAAACCATTTTAAATCACGTGACGCACGCTCGGCACACACCTTCATAAGATAATAAGTAAAAAAACGTTTATCTTCGAGTTATTTAAAGCTCTAAACAATAAGGTTGTATTAAGACAACATAAACACGAGAATGATTATTTTTCAACAAAGAAAATATTACATTCACTCGCTTGAAATAAAGGTCACTAACGCAAGGGAAAAAATAGCAAGGTTGCTCTTTATTCCTTTTAGTTTTTTAATACTGCCTGACAATTCAAGTCTTTACTTTTACAGTCAAACTACTTAATAGCAAAGAAGTTAGAGCGTTTAATCTCCAGTTTAACAAACTGTCATATATGGTAATGTCATTAAATCCATCGGGATAAAATTCAGTTTTGACTGATGTTAACCGTCAGAACTGCTTATTGGAAGTGTTTCAATTATCGTCACTCAAGTAACATTTGTGAGGTTGTCAGAACTGTTAACTGCATGTTAGCTCGTCTATCTGAACTATCAATGTCACCATTATACGCAAACGCATTTCATAATTTTTTTTTTCACGAGTTCATCAGTATATAAAAATTCAATGTAGGTACATACTTACATATTTAATCTTTCAGACTATTCTATGAGGGGGGTACTTGACCTAGATATTCAGTTACGTCCGATAGAGCTTTATGGGTTTTGGTGACGTCATAACGCAAACCCTCGAGATTATTTATCTTTATTACACCAGCTCGAGGTTTAGGTCGACACGATCAGCACGCTAGGAATATCGAAAGCTGTTTGCCTAATTTTTATTAATATAAAAAGCGGCTATAGCGGCTAACATAGCAACATAGTACATTGACATTCAGCGAACAGAATGTAAATTCTTTACGTTGATATAAATTATTGATTTCTGATATGTAGCAACTACTACAATTGCTCATTACTTCCTAACTGTATCCGCGTTTTCGATCAAGAAGAAGAAGAAGAAGAAGAAGAAGAACATTTATTTCACGTAAGATTTAGATAAAAAATTCCATAAATCTAGCTGTGTGTGACATCAGGGGCCTCGCTAAGCGCAACAAATCCTGAGCGATTCCAATCGTCTAACGGTCAAATTCCATACTAATGGAGTACTTGCATTAAAAAATGTTTTACTAGAATAGGAGAGGACACGTTAAACGATAAATAGACGTTGCATTGAGATATATGTGATATAACCAGTCGAAAAGTCTATGACGTCACTCCCTAACGTAACGCTTATAAGTTTATAACGTATGAAGCGTTTATCAATATTCCATTTATCTCGTAAAATAATGTTTTTATGCATGTGCATCTTTATAAGAAAACGGTTAGAATTCAATGACAAAACGAAATCTAACAAGTTTTATGTTACTACAGTCTAAGTTAGACGAAAGTTCCCCATTTGAATCGCTTAGGATTTAGTGGGCGTAATAGAGGGGCAGAGCACTACTGGCTTTCTGGAAATACGAGTATATAGGCTGGTGTTGCCGGCCCTGCTACGTGCCGAGTTATGAAACTAACTAATTATGATCTATCTGTCTATCATCGACATTGTTTAGCTAAATTAAACTGAAATCTGTTTAGACTGAAACTTTAAACTCTTCCGTCGATTATGCGCGACTGAGTAACGAACTTCTAAACTCAGATTTTTATTAATATTAGCCACACGAAAAAATTAAAAGCTACCTAAAAAAAATGTAAAAGACATAACAACTACAATCTAATCTACGCTCTCAATAATCGCCAGAAAGAAAAAAAAAATCGTCCATGCGAAATGAAAGTCATTTGTTCAAGTTATTTATGTATGCTTTATGCTACATTTATTGTAATAAATCTTGGAAAGCAGCGGATGTTAAATACTTTTAAAGATGAACTAAAACCTAAAAACTCAGTCACGTTTCTTTACACTGAAGACATAAAGTTCGATAAGCTGTTGATTGTATAAAAAACCCTCCCTTTGGGTACGGAACCCTAAAAATATTTCTTTATTGCAATTCCACCAGCACATATGGTTGCGCTTGGTTTTAATTTAGTCGTAGATTGGCGGTGACGGTAAACCGTCAAACAGGTAAACCGTCAAACAATGTTAAGTTGACTTCAAATTTAACATAACCCCCTTTTGCTTTCGTAGTCAAGTAAAAATATTGAGGAGTCATAAGTTTTGATTGCTACAAATTATTCTTACCTATCTTCGTTTTATGACTATTACCCGTTCACAAAATTGCACTTTCAAATTATTTAAGACCTTATTTACATTATGGTGCAATAAATATTTTGATTTTGATTTTTTTGATTTTGATTAATTGCAATTGCAAATATTCAAGCGGTTACACAACTAAATTGGAATTTTCTACAGTTAGAAAGGTCTACCTTTGTAGTCCTGATATACTGCCAGAAGATAATATTGACGATAAGGTTTTATGGAAAGAGACCAGCCATATGTGAAGGATTTCTACGTAGATAATAAATATTTTATTGTAAGTACTTATGTACACAATAAAATACCGGGACACAATTTACCGTAGGAGTAAGTACATGGGTACTTCATTTCATAACATCTCTCGATTTTTATTTAATGAAAAAGACAACCATAGAATCGCGGTGGTACCTGAATCTATCTGTAGCGTACAGCAAGTACTACTGTGGCCCGATTTGTTTGAAATCCAACATAGCTATCCATTGTTTATAATTCCGCGGTAGTCCGTTATGTGAGTTGTGACGCAACAACAAATCTGAACTATTCTAGGAATATTCGGGTCGCATTTAATTGAAATGCGACGGAATTATGTTTTCTTTGGTCTTAAATAAGTTTGGAGTTTATTTTGTCCATTTTTTCAATGATCTAGATTTTGAAATGGACACCTAGTTCATTAAGTCGCAGTTTCTGTGTTGTTTTGAATAAAAATACTTTGATTTAATTGATTTTAAAATAAGTAAATAGTACATACACATAAGATCATTTCAGGGTTCCGTTCCGTACCCAATAGGTGCAAAAGAGCCCCTTTTAGATAGTATGCCTACGGTATCTGTAATGTCTATGTCTAACAATATCAGAGCCGCGTTTGATAAAAGTACAATTCCTAGTTTATTATGACAATTTTATTATTCGACGTAAATTGCGATTCTACCTAGTACCCTTTTAGTGATAAGGCCTCCGTCGGTACTTTTAAGTTAAGAAATATCTTTGTAATTTCCTTTTTTATGACAAGTATACTCGATCTAAGTATATATCTAGTACAATTAAACTTTCTACTTGTTAATCTCTGTGTTATCAATGTATATCATTGTGCAATAAAGAATGAATAATTATGTGTTATTGTAGCAGATTGACCAACAAATAATAAAAAAGTAATGAAGGGGATTATTAATTAAAAATTATATAGAAAAAACGTGATGTTTTACGTTTTCTTTTTTGTTTTGTCTCCTTCGTAAAAACCACAGAACAGAGAAAATAAGTAAAAACTAAGCGTACCGAACGGAATCAAACAAATTTTGTTTTTGGTAAACAAATACGCAATAATATACTTATAGTGGTACGGAACCCTCGGTGCTTGCAGCAGTCGACAGCACAGTTACATTACAGGCGACTTTACACCTAAAATACAAAGGTTGATGTGCTGTCGACAGAAGACAAGTCTAAAGCTTAAAAAACTCCATTGACTTTTCTATCAAACTTCGTCATTCCGCCCGAGGCAAACGTTAAGTGGCCGTAATAAAGTAACTGCGCCTGACACCAAACAACTAATTAATAGGTACCTACTGTTATATTATTATGTTAAAATTGATAAAGATACATACTAGTCTGTATTAGCAACAAAAGTATCCTCGAAAAAAACTCAAAGACAAAATATACAAAGTTACATCTATTATTAAATTTAATTTAACATCATAAGGTATTAAGTGGCACGCTAGCTAGTTAACTTTATACGGCCCCTTAACATCTTGACATATTTATCATCTTATGATCCAAGCAATTAATAACACCGATTATATCTCGCTTAGAACGTGGTGATTTAAAATAATTTTCGCAATCTAGTGTACTTATTTCTAAACGTGCTCTACATTTTTGCTGTAAAAACCACATTACATGACTTTTGCGTGGTCTTACTTACTTCAAACCATTTACGGCATTTTGTTCGATGAAAATTATTCTATCAAGGAAATGGTAACCTAGATCAATAATGTCTTTGACGTCTGGAGACTGGAAACATAAACACTGACAGAAGCTAGCTTTTACTTTTTGATATCGCTAGAGTCATTTTGAAGTTGGCTATTGTAAAGTCTTCACTAAGGTTTATGACAGTAAATATAGTAAGTTAATTAAAACTTACTTCTGCAACTCCTCGCTCCAAGCCGATTCTGATGAGTTGATCGGTTTCCCGGTCATAAACATAGATACTTGGCTGATGCATCTCTTCAAGCCAGACATCTTATTCAGCAGATAAGCACTCACTTTACCGCCTTTAATCTTTCTACCTATTATTAACTCAAAATATGGAAAGCTTTTGAACTTTGGAAATTTCACACGACACAGTCTTCTATACGGTGCTATGCTAAAGATGTATATCACATGGGACGGCGAAACCAGCGCCTTGAAGCGTTAAATATTTAAGTATTCACTTATGAAACATCACGCTAAACGTAAATACGGAATTCAGTCGCGAGTATATAAAAATAAAACTGCACAGTTTCCCCTTCGCTCGTTAAAGGAGAGTCTCTGCTCTGTCTTTCGACAGTGCGTTAATTAGTGATTCGCTGAACACCTCCTTGATGTCGAACAGTAGCGGCACGATTTTTCTCAGCATCGTCGGAAAAATCATCGCGGCGCGGGGCACGGGATGCGGAATGAAAACAAAAATGGCAGCACGAAATTATTGCGTGACTTCCATAAGAACGTGCGACGGACTTTTGACTCACGCCGAGTGTGCGAGAATTGGCCCACAACTGAAACGGACGGGTGTTTATTCAAACAGATGGGAAGACGTCAACAAACACACATGCCTATGCGGCAGATCCGTGCCAAGCTACGGTGGCGCCGTCGGCCGGCGTGACGACATCCACTTTTACGAGTACTACGGTCATTTTATTCGCTCAAAAGTATTCCATTTAGTGGATATTTCACAAGATTTATGGCGGTTCGTTAAGATACATGTTTTGACTGTTATGTTTTTGCGCGGATTGAAAGCGCTCTCAGCGGGTGTGTAATGATAATATTTATCAATCGCTGAACACCGACCCGCTGTAAACGCGTGAGCATGGCCAGTAGAACGATGGTTGTCCAATGGAAATGGCCATTGCCATTTGCGTACAATAATTGAAAATCTAATTATAAATTAGGCTATAGGAGATTGGGTGCTCTCGGAAGATCGCCGATTACAATCGAAAAACCTAGAGTTACTAGAGTAGTAAAGTATTTTACCAAAGACCTTGTGGGTCTAGGTAAGAGATTATCTATTTATTGATCTACCACTGCAAAAAATCCGTGTGGTGCCGGATTAACTGCAAACCATAAGCAGTCTATAAATTCAAGTACCACTCCAGGGCACAGACGTTCTTACAGAGAGAAAAAGTCCATAGGTTTGATCACCACCACCCACTGCGGATCGCCAATAATCCAAGCAGACTCCAAATTTGAAATCCAAGGAAAAATAGCCTAGGTAGTAATAGGTAATTATTCATGTGTATAATTTTAGCCGCATCTGGCCTGGTTCAGATGCGTGGTTTTGGAAAGGACAGCGCTTATCCGTTTACACGTGTTGGTCGGTAGGATAAAAACAAAAGCGTCGCCTTGCAGCTGTGATCAGGATGGTTGATACGAGTGCACGAGCAATGTAAAACAACAGATGTTAATAGATTTAATGCGGTAGAATCAATCTCGATTCCAAATCGCACGTGAGAGAAAAACGTGATTTGGTATGCGGTTCAGCGAGAAGGCAATTGATATGTACCATCTGCAACTAGATTCGGATTACAATGTAAAGAAAGGGTTTACTTCCTTTGTGGTTGAAAATACGTTCTATCAGTATCCTATCATGTTGCATTAGATCAACGATAATTAACTCAATGTTTCTGTGGTATTCTATATATCCATCTAACCAGCTCATATACGGATCCCACTGCGGTGGACCGTTTTCCTCCATCGCCTTTTAGGTCATCGTAAAAACTTCAGCTTTGGGTTTTTGCCGAATGCATATATACATAAAATTACGCCTGTATCCCAGAGGAGTAGGCAGAGACCAGGGAATGCCACTTGCCATGATCCTGATAGATCACTTTCGGTTCCTCAACATTCATTAGTCGTTGCATGCACGCATGCCGACAAATAAAATAATAGCTCTATGTATCAGTTAATTATCCATTTATTTATCTCTGTCTATCCGTTTGCGCTGCCTGGGTTTTCTTCGCATAAGCTTTTAGGCTTTCTCTGTAGTAGAAAAGACGGTATACGGTATTGAAGATGATCAATTACCTATTACTTCACTAAAAATCGTCTCTTGAAACTTTTAACTTCTTAATTTAAACCGGGGCCACTGTTGCCAAGAGACTGAAGCGGTGTGGTCGGTGACACATTCGGCCGAAATAACTGCAATCTTGGGATCGTCTTTCAGACAGAGCTCGCTTGCTTGGCTTCATTTCAGGGAGACCGGAAAATTTTAGATTATAGTACCGCTACTCGCCGCTAGATGACCTACTGAAAATGAAGAGACGATTTCAGAAGTTTATGAGGGCGGTTTTAATAGTACCCTTTATGATTTACAAACGATTTACAACATGAACTATGCTCCGGTGTGTCCGAAGTATTCATACCGCAGCGTCCTCAGAGGTTGAAATCGCCAATCTGCGGTGTGCACACGTGGTGATTAAGCCCATACTGTCTATTTGAGAGAAACCATGTTCCTGCAGTGGGATACCTATATGTTACTTAAAAACATGATTCCATATCAGCCATCCGAGCCATGGTCTGATGATATTTTAACAACAAAAAGCGTGAAAGTACAGCAATGTAGCGAGTGAAGGCCCGAAATATATTAACCTCAATATTTTTTCATGCAAAATATAAAGTACGAGCCGTTACGATCCATAATGATGATTATCCAACACCCGCCTAAGGAAAGTTAAAGTGTTATTTAAATTTAAATCAAGCCCATTACTGTAGGTCAACGGCTCTGCCGATGAACTGGTTTAAATATAATAACTTTTTATAGTCGTGCGTGAGTCACTCTGATCCGAGGAAATTACCTCTGGGTTTTCGCACTCAATGACCATCCGGCAAAAAACGTGAATTATATTGTTGGAAATCAAATATAGTCCGTAAGTCAAACGCTATACGAGTCATTGTTTATAATTCATGATACTTATTTTATTCTTTTGTGCCAAAAATTGCCTCCAAAATTATTTTGGGTTCTCGGAAGGCTTGGGGCGTCGATGGTGGGTGGTTTCTGAGTAAACTTCGTTAGATTCAAGATGACGTAATCACATACGTAAAAATATACATACTTTATTCCCTTAGAGTTGGAAGTCAGGATTTGTGGAATTCAAGAATATGTGAATTTTGAAACTTTGATTTGCGGTAATAAACGATGATCAACTCTATATTAAACTAGCTTTGCCCGCGACTAGGCTCGCGTGGGATTATGGTTAAAATGTTCTATTTCGTACTAAACTTTGCTCCATCGGACGTAGCGCGATGATATTGCACATTTCAAATTAAAAGTACAGTCGACAGCACATCAACCTTTACACACTTGCACTTTAATTAGTTGCGTTAAAGGCGACTATGCAACAAAATTGTAAAGGTTGACATGCTGTTGACTATCTAACAGAGAAAATCACATTCAATTCGGCCCAGCCGGTTTTGTAAGAAGAAGTTTACGTACTTGCACTCGACACAGATACGTTACAGGCGATTTTGCGACGAAAATCGAGCTGTTGTCGACTGTACATTATCATAAAAAAGTAAGTATTTTCTTTTTATGCTGATTAGAAAATTTGGACTTTGTTTTTGGGGTTTCGTACCCAAAGGGTCAGGGACCCTATTACTAAGACTCTGTTATCTGTCCGTCCGTCTGTCACCAGGCTGCATCTCATGAACCGTGATAGTTAGACAGTTGAAATTTTCACAGATGATGTATTTCTGTTGTCGCTATAACAAAAAATACTAAAAACAAAATAAAATAAATATTTAAGGGGGGCTCCCATACAACAAACGTGATTGTTTTGTCGTTTTTTTTATCAATATTAACGGCAACAAGTAGACGCTTGAAATATTCAAACGTTGTATAGACAATGGTGCGGAACCCTTCGTGCGTGAGTCAGACTCGCACTTGGCCGGTTTTTTGTTCAAATACCGTTTATATACTGAATCATCCGTTACTGTTACATTATAATGTAGCTAATGTAATGTACATAGGGCCACCTCAATAATGTGTAATTCCTGAAACACGTCGTAGGAATTTGCCATTTACAGAAACTGTTTTTTTCTATGTTTCTGTGAGTAACGCCCATATTTCATCTGCACAAACGATCATAATGTGAAAAGGTCAACTGATTCTATCAACCACAAATGTAGGTACTATAAAAAGTAAATAACGTCCACACGACACAACACTTGTCTGGTTCTAAACGAGCATTCTCTGTGCCATGATAACCTTTGGTATGGTATGACAAAGAACATCACAAAAACATCATATATAAGTACCTTAACTACCCAAAAACCTTTGCTACTATTATTAAATACAAAATGTAAAGCCCTGCGACGACTCTGAATCTGGAATTTTATTTATCAGGCTTTACATGAAAGCGTATATCACTGATATAAATCTTAGTTTGTGGCTTACACACATAATTAGAAACAACATTGATCAAAATAAATTTATTGTCGCTCGAATATGTTCATTTAGTCATGGTTGTCGATTTTTTTTAAATAAATTAAAACTTGATAGCCACAGTACATTATTTGTTCACATTGTTTTTTTACTTCAATACCTACGTACCGAGTATTGACGTCATGGTCTAGAACTACTTCTTAGTCTTTGTTGCAACAATTTTGTAGCAAGAACATTATTTTTTATGAATATTATGCGCGTGTGATCACATAACACGTCTCGTTCCTTTACACCTTTGTGCACACAGTTTCGAAGTATCGCACTAAAGGTCCCGTAAAACCTACAATGTAATAAATAGTACGTAGTAACTTAGGTTAATTGTCATGTGTTTCCTTTCATTCAGTTCGGGACCCTCACCCTCAGCGGGATGCGACTCATACTTGGCCAGTTTTTATTGTGTGTTGTTCTACTTCCCTAGTTGGTCAAGCGGTAACACGGGCCGATTTTACCAACCTCAGATATAACTTATCCATCGAATAAAATATTACACAACAAAAATAAAATGTCATCTAAAATGTCATCTGTCATACCAAACGAAAGGCAATGACATTTTTTTATTTTTGATGTGTAATACTTTTTTCGGTGGATAATTTTTATCTAAGGTTGGTAAAATCGGCCCATATGAATTAAAAATCAAATTTCGATTGTTCTGCAAGAGGCCGTGGCTTTTCGCTGGGTATGTTTATGATGTCTTTGTTTTTGTTGTGTGGAGGTTATCTTTTAACCACACCAAGTTTGACACTTTGTACAAATTAACAAAAAAAGAAAATACCTAGTAAATAACGTTTTAAAAAATAATCGCTTTTCAAATTTTATATTTTTTATTATTTCTTGGGCGATCTAACATTGTGCACATATTTCCTGAAAATTTCAACTGTCTACCTATTACAGTTCAAAAGATAAGTCAGACAGACGTCGTAAGTATCGTAGGCATAGTGTAGGCGTCGTTATTACTATGGCTTATTGGCCATGGTCGTAGTAATAAAGTACTAGTTCTGATTTTCAATGACGAATTCGATGTCAAATCTAAATAAGATTTGTATAAGTTAATTAAAATTAAGTGAGTTAGTAATTTGTGCTGTTTGTTTATTCTGTTTATTTGTATTGTGATTTAATCTCTTATTCTTTATTTGGATTTGATTTATCTGAATTAAAATATTATTATTATTTCTAAGTTAACTAGCTGACCTGACAAACGTTCTTTGCCACATTAATAAGCCTACCTATTTTCAGATACCAAATATTCACAAAAAAATTAATAAAATCGGTGAAGCCGTTTCGGAGGAGTTCGATAAGAAACTGTGTGACACGAGATTCTTAAACATTAGGTTAGGTACCTAAATACGATTTACATAGTATTCATAGTCATAACTATTTTATTTTGGTTGTACATTATAGTGTTCTCGATCTGTATCTCCATCTAAATAATTCGAAATATGTATGACAGAAACAAGTTTTATTCATAGAAGAAGATTCACAAAAAATAAAAGTAGTACCCATGCAAGTATATTTCGTTGCAGGAATATCACAACAAACGTACATTGTTCGCAGTATCTCTGCAAAACTAATTTACAACTTTTACTGACGCTAGATGAACAAAACAAATGTATCGAACCAACAAAGGATGACAAAGAGACGAATTATAATAAGAAGAGTGTCCGTGTCAGTCGACAGACTTACAATATTTGTCATGCTAGAGTTCCTCTTAAATTCTTTCGTTCTATGAAAAACCTTCAGGCAAAGTTCGATAGGAAAATTCCATAAAGTATATGTATTTCTGCAGTTAAACAGTTTCATATAACCTTGGTATTAAAATTAATACGCGGAGCGAATCAAAATTTTCCACATTTTTATACTATACATAACTTTTAGTGAAAAACAACTGAGTGCAGACGCTTACTCATCGCTTCTTGCAGCAAAACTTCTTAGAACCATTGACAAGTGTATTGCATTTACAGCTAGCAATATCAGTCTACGGTATACGAAGCAATCTATTTGAATAGTCATAATGTATATTCAGGTGATATACACAACGTCAGTGTTTTACAAGGTAAATACGTCACAGCATATACCACGTACCTTTTATGTAAAGCATTTATTAATTTGCACGTTCATAAAAGGAATGAGAGGTCTTACTTTATTTATGTAGCCTATTTAGGTCGGACTGCAGGGCACAGGCAGGCCTTCTCTCAGAGAGAGACTATGGACTTAATTACCAGGCGTATCCACCGTGGATTGGCAATTTCAAGCGTTGAGGTATGTAAACACCCCAGCCACTGACGTTTCCTCACGATGTTTTCCTTCACATTCATCGAAAAATCTTACTAAAAGTAAAAACCGGCCAAGTGCGTATCGAGTCACGCGAAGTGTAGAAAGAGAGGGTTTTATCTGCTTTACAGAACTAACAGTTCAACTTCATCAACGTAATTTTCAATGGATTTTGTATGGAAGTTTTCCTTTTATGAGTTGGTGGCCCATTACTCGTTAACTTGTAAAGTCTACTTAGTCGTGATAGTTTTTCTTTTAAGTTCATTATATGTGCTTACTAGGTATCTTGATTTTTTCACGTTTATACAATCAACCTTTTAGCCAGGAGTGGGGGGAAACACCCTACTCGGACAAAAATTTGCGCTTTAAGTAAGCTTTAATATTTCGCAAACGGAACCCTAAATTATAAATTATCTTTATATTGTTTTTGTTACACTAACCCGTGCTGAGGAGAATTTTTTAAAAACCTATTTAGAGGATAAAAATTCCACCCATGCCGGGACTTGAACCCGCGACCTCTGGTTAACCGTACCAGCGCTCTCCCAACTGAGCTAATGGGCAAGTGAAGGCATCAGTGAAATTTCGAGCCTCTTTACAAACCTCTCTGTATTACGTACAGGCAGCGACATCTGGCCGAAGCGATTTACATCACTTGCAGCGCCGAGCAACCCACTTTGCAGTTAGGTTTTTACATCGGAATGATATCGCTGTACCTACATGATTATATTATCTTCCTACACCCACAATATTTTAATGACCGACCATCCAACAATACCCCATACTATGGTGTAGGCGAGAAAATAAAATTGCATCCCTAATTTAGGTGTACCCCAAAACAATTTTTATTTAAGATTTCCTCTACCGTTTTGTCGGCGTGATGAATGTATGAATGTCTATGCCAAATTTCAGCTTTCTTGCACTAATCGTCTCTGAGCTAAAAGAGACTGACAGACGGACGGACATTGCGGAAGTAAAAGGGTTCCTTGTCGACTACGGAACCCTAAAAAAGACTGAACAAATTTTGCAGATTGAGGCAGTTTAGGCAATCTAATCTAATCCCTCAGACAGAATTCCTCTGCGAACTATTCTTCTTAGTAATCCACTTATGTGTACTGTACACATTAGTGGCTTACTGAGATTATTATTGAGTACTTACTAATATATCTAATTATTAACCATTTGAAACAGCAAAGTTTTTTAATATATGGTGCTAAAAAACTAACGCCTGGTCAGAAAGCTCTACACCAAATATAAGTTCAACTTTATAATTTTGCTGGGAATTGGGAAATACTTTTTTCTTTTTGGGTATCAAAAATAGTCACTTTAATATATTGCACAGGCAGGTGTTTTATTTGTAAATATAGAATTAGTTATTTGTATATTTTTATCATTTATATATTAATTAAGTCTCTTATTTTATGTTTGAAACAATTAAAAGATATTTTTCAGGAATTTTTTATTTACAAGCAAAAAATTAACAAAGTAAATGTAATGTTAATTTGCGCATCGAAATTTCAAATGCGTGTATTACGAGAAAGCTTAGAAACATCAATATAGTTCCTTGGGAAGTAATGTTCGGTACACGATACCTAACAAATATATTTCTGTAAAAAAGTGCAACTTAGGACAACGATATCGAATTGATATCGGGGCAATCATTCTTGTATAGGGGCCTCTGAGTGTTATCCAGTGTTATCTATTTCCATCTGTATTGATTTCCTTTACCCACTCATGCATTATTGAAAAAAAACGTAATGATGCAAAAAATGCGTGGATAACGGGATGGGCGGTATTTTGTTAACGACCTATTGATTGTTTACACTCGATTAACCTCATACAGTCTTAATTACGCACCATAATTACGCATTTCGAACTCATTTGTACTTCACATTATTTGATTAATCATTTCCTGATTAACCCAGTACTTCGAATCTCTTGCGTTCAAGTTGACGAAATACCCCTATTTGGTCTACTTGACGTATTTGCGAAAGGCAAAATAAAAAACTCCCACGTTTCAAAGTAGTGCAGGTGGCAAACCTCAATCTCTACCCACTGCTCCGGAATACAGGATTTGTTCGTCCCACCATAACACTATACATAACTTTCATTATTTCATATTACATTGTTACTTAGTTTTTAGTTTCTTTTCCACGAACACCAAATGCTTTCCTCTCCCATTGTGAAAACAATACTTCCACTAACTAAAACGTGTTTCCCCATTCAGAACCACGTCTACACAGCCGCGTGCCTGTATCGTATTGAGGTCGACCGCCATCTGCCATTCGCGATAAGGCTGAGGCTCGGTACCGGTGGAAGTCTTCGGGCTTTAGCATGCTTTAGTCATTGCAAATATTTGTCTCACAGTTGAGCGCCCCTCCGACTTGACGAGTACACTTCTGTGTGCTGGTAAGATCGTGGGATCGGTTGTAATGTCAATTTCAATTAAAATTTGCATATAGGTAGATCATGTCCTGGATTGCCACATAGTATAGATACTTAGCTACGATACGATAGCTAGTTTTGATAACATCGACATAGACATGGGCGGTAGCAAGGACAATACAGATTACTCGAAAATGTTGAAATATTCATAACAGCTGACTCGGCAAACGTTGTTTTGCCATATTAATTAGCCTACAACCTATTCTCAGACCTACCAAATAAATAAAAAAAATCATAAGAAATCGGTGAAGCCGAATTACGAGAATTTTATATATTAGATAAAAAAATCTGAGTTCAGGTCCATCGCCAACGAGTTTTATGGTGACACTCACTAGCGTGACCACAGATATAGGTGAGCGTGACAGACTGCTGGAGTATAGGTTTGGTCCGAAATTACGCAAATATTTACTACGAAATGCCGATCTCTCGCGTCATTTTCCCCGTAATTTACCAAAACTACAACTCTAGCAGCCTGTCATGCTGGTGACACTCACCAGCGTGACAGGCTGCTAAAATTTGGTCCGAAATAACGCGAATATTTACTATGAAATGTTGATGGCGTAATTTTCCCCGAGTTTGAAAAGTCCGATTTTCCTTAGAGTCTCAGCTATTTCCTTACTTACTGTACAAGGTACATCACACCACACTCATACAGGTGCAAATTAACGTAGGTAAATGCTCCTTTTTGATGGTACTTATGGCAACCGAACCATAGAATAAATTCTAAGGAGTGGTGGGTCACCAAGCGCTATCGTTTGGTGCAGGGCAGCACGTACCTACTAATACTGCACAGTACTGATGAGTGAATGGCCTCGCGACGCTCTGGGCTGAATATGTGATGAGCATCCTTAGAGTACTGTTACAGTAACTTTGCAGAGAAGGCGACTTTCTGTAGAGATGCCTAGGACCATCACGACCAACCTGTGTACAGGTGACACATAAGTCTGCTGCGCGCTTCACTATTCTTACGTCGAGACTTACTGCCCCCTTTTTCCTCGACGTTATTGTCCAATATGTCAGTTCAGAAACAATCAATTCTCCCTGGTTTTTAGCAGGTATACTAATAGACGTTAATCTTCTGTTAACAGCTGTCACTGGTTTTTTTTGCGTGCAATTCAGCCAGGTGTTAAAATTAGATTGAGAGATTTTTTGTGTACGCGCAACAGGCGCTTTTTCAACACAAGTCATTTTAGTTACAAGGAATAATATTAAACTTACTTAGATTTTAGAGCGCAACAAGGCATATTTTTGGCTAAATTATTAAATAAACGCACTCAATTTTAACACAAGCTGGCCTTGTGTACTGGCTGTCTAGAGTACGGGGGCAGTAAAATGCCAATAGATAGAAAGAATGCAGATGCGCCAACAGAAAAAAGGTGAATGGAAAGATTAATCTTGTACTGATAAAGTACTTGAAAAGTCTGGTAGGAATGTCTAGCAGTGGTTATTGATACGTAAAAAAAGATAAAAATAGCTACCAAATGAATGTAGGGCAGGTCAGAGACATTCGCTATTAACGTGATGAAAATTCGTAGAACAAAGATTTATATAGACCCATATAAATCTTTGTTCTACGAATTTAGATCTTACATAACAAAGTAACATTTCACGCACGTATAAGTATGACGAATAGGAATAGCAACTATGGAACGTTCACGATGCCGCATTTACATTCTTAGAAAAACGCTTGCATTGACTTTTCTGCGTATATAAAATACCTTGAAACTCAATATTCACTTATAATTTCAAACGGACTTCTATACAAATAATTATGGTGAAAAAATATGCTACATAATATGTGTAGTAAAAGTGTTATTGTAAATAATTACTTTCTGCCTTTTGTGTACTTACATGTTTTTCAAAATAATTGCAAATATATTTAAAAAAATTAATGAGCCATTGAATTGCATTGCAACGGAATTATCTTGTTTCCAGTCTTGCTCCACCTCTACGCCATCCTATCCATCTCCTTGCATCTATTTGAATCCAATAAGAGCTAGTTTCAAATGATGTTGACACAGTATTACGTGTAACCATGTTTTCTTCTATTTTAACACTAAGTTGATAAATGTTAAGACATATTTATGTGCAGTTCTTGTCTCTCCATTATTTAAACAAAGATAATTGTAACACCAATTATTCTACAGGGGTAATGGTGTATCTCTTAAAAGAAAAAAAAAACTTGGTTCGTGGCACTGTGTAAAAGAAAGTAAAGTCAAACACTACAGTCGAAGGAAGGTGGTATCACTCACGCACTGACATGAATGATAAAAGCCCTGACACCATTCAGTGCAATCGAAGAGTGACATGGCAATGGAGATGGCAACACGAAACTAATTACAGATGGCGTCACTGAGATTTGCCCCGACAAAGTTTGTTTTATTTTATAGTGTTGCTTATTTTCGGATTTCTGTCATGAACATTCAATATAAAAACGTCATGAAATGCTTTTCGCTAAAAAGGGAAAGCTATAGTTCATGCCAAAACCGAAAAAACAATGTTTTGTATACCGCGAAAGGAATACAGACAAAGGTAAATACTAAGTAACCTCAAAAATATTTTTTAATCATTTCATAACAATCAAGAAATAATCGCATACTTTTAATGAAATACCTCTTTTCTGGCTGGTTTATTGATTATAAAGTGGAAAATGTTAAATTAACTTAAGAAAGTTACTCAGAAACATCGAAAATCGTTGTAAAATTATCCACACTATGTACCATACAAACTTACTCACAAAATCATACTATTTCTATATGAACTTTCTTAACTTTATTCCAGTTTGGAGAGGGAGCAGCTTTATGAGCATAAAATGATGATGCGGGACTACTACTCTAAGGTTCTTATCAACAACTAAATTGTCCTATCAGAAGTATTGATATCTATTCAGATCTGCCCAGTTCAATGCTATGGGCTGGCTCTGGGTAATTAAGTGCTGCTGCTTACCTATTTTGAGAAAGGGGCTTAGGCCCAAACAAATGCGGGTTACAATGTATGATTATGATTTTATTAAATAAAACCGATGTTTACAAGTACCGAAGAACATTTTTTTACTTCACTTACAAGTGCAGCAATAATAGCTGGCTTTGCATTTGCTATTGATATCAAGGCTTGCATTTCTCGTTTTTAATTAGTTTTAGGTTTAACAGTTTAGGTACCTAAAAACTGCCTCCGTTTTTAACGAGTGTGAAAGATGCAGACCTGAAAACAAACAAGAATGATAGAACATAACTTTTAACTATGATCTGAATGTATTTCATTAGTATTAGTCGTATTTACCTGCATATAAATATTTTTTTGGTATTTGTTTACTAGAATCATAACCTATAAAGTTCTTGATATTCGATTTACTTACAGTTTTTCGCAAACTCAGCAGTAAATGCGTAGGCACTGATATTTTTGAAAAAAGACACTACACATATACCTATCTGGGGTTTATATAATTACAAATATTGTGCTTGGCCCGTACAACTAGTCAAGAAAACTGGACATCCTCCATTTTGAATTTTTTGACAGTTGCCACCCCCATTGCGCTGTGTGAAAAGGAATTTGTTTGATACTTTTGACACAAAAGAGTAAGATGTGTTGGCACTACTTATAAAGATTTTTCTCTTTCTGGCCAGTAGGTACTACATTATAGGTACTTGCCACGTTTGACACTTGTGCCACAAAATAGAAAGATGTGTTGGCACTATGTATGAAACCTCTTCCTATTATATTATATGATTTTTATATATTATATGGGCAGTAAACACAATATTGTGTTTTTGTCAAAAAAATGCACTTCCTTTGTCTTATTGTCTTGAGTCTTTGCATTGAATCGACATAAGGAAGTCCGTTTCCGTCTCGCAATAATTTTTTAAGCGAAAGTGGAAGGAAGAGCTGGCAAGGAGCGTTGATGATGTCAGCCATTGTATGGTAAACGCAGAAAGTCTTCTTGATGTCTTTCTAATTACTACTCTAGTACTCTACCATGTTCCTTAGTGATCTTATCGATAGGTCTTTTGATGAAAGTTTTTATACCTGCCAGTGTAAGAACGTCTGTAGTAGAAAAATTGTTACCATGGCTTGTTTGGGAATTTTCAGGATTCATACTCGTACCACACTGTAGTTGACTATTTTATAAACTGTCGAGTGGATCTTCTATTCTTTTTTTTTTATTAAACAACTTGAGCAACGTGCTCGGAGGCGTTAATTAATTTTAGAAAGAGTTCCGCAATAAAAGAGGCTTTCAATGCGATATCGTGGCTTATAATTGTTTTGCGATGTGGTGTATTAAATTACCTATCTCGTAGGATTAATTTGCGAGCGTAATCGTTAGAAGCGGGTTTTCCATATTACACCGAGGAAATCCATCTTTTATTAAGTTTTTGTGAAATGACTGCATCGACATGTACTTAATCGGAGGTTTATTGTAATCGACATATCCTTAATTGCCAAATTTCAGCCGCGCAAGCATGTGTGTGTAATTAAGCCTCAAATTTATTGAGTATTTACGTCTATGCCCTATTGTCAAAGCTCTATGGACTAGATCTGACAATAGGTTATTGACGAAAACTGTATTCAATTGTGGGGACAATGAACACTAATAAAATAATAAACACTTGTAACGAAATTACGAATACCAATGTGTTGTACCAATGACTTTGTTTTCTAAGTTTCCTACATTTGTGAAGTTAAAGTAGCAATACCACTCGCTAGCTGCCAAGGAAAACATCGTGAGGAAACCTGTGTGAGGTTTTCACATACCTCAGCGCTTGAAATTACCGATCCGCGGTCGGCACGCGTGGTAATTAAGCCCATACTATCTCTCTGGTAGAAGGCCTGTGCCCTAGAGAGGGACGTATTCAACAGAAAAAACGAATAAAGAGAAAACTAAAGAAAAAAATATAAAGCAGCTAAATATTCTCGTAAAGCTAGGTTGGTATTTCGATTCTATTCGATCGATCGATACCCATTTTCAAATAAACATAGATAATTTTTTTTCTGGTGTGTACAATAAAGTGTTCTAATCTAATCTAATAATTTGCGATTGTAAACATAATGCAGGACTATATTTGCGAAATGAAACTTTTGGATTGCCCTTTCATCAACATCATCAACATCAGCCATTCAACGCCCACTGCAGGACATAGGCCTCCTTCGTGGTTTTCATAACCATGAGAGGTTTTGCCCATTCGCCGAGTGGCGCCGGATTAAGAATAGCGTCACTCAATTTCCTTCCGTGGATGCCGCAGAAGGCGACTAAGGAAATCAATTACCAGGAGACGGGCAGCAGCGTCTTCCTGAGATTCCAACCACATACTGCGATCGCCAACCCGCCTGCCAAGCGTGGCGATTATGGAAAAACCCCTCATGGTTATTGCCCTTTCATTTGTCTGGTATTAAGTAGATTTCAATAGTCAACAAGTGGCTCGTTTTCCACTAACATTGGGAAATTATTATTACATTTACATTTAAAATATCTAAATAATTTATTCTCCGCGTGGGTTTATGGTCAAATTTTCAAATCTACCTAAGCGAAACCGAACAGGTGTATGAGACAAAATGAACTACAATATTATGTCATAGAGCTATAATGGGACGCGAAGTAGGTAGAGTAATTTTCAGGATGAACCCGTAAGAAACTGGCTGCAATATGCATTAATTGGCACCCGGACTTTGTGCATTACTAAGTCACTTTATTGGTATCTCGTGTAATCAGTTGCTATTTCTATATAATTCTGCACGTACCACCCATCAAACGAGCTATTAGCTCCACTTTAATTATTGCTTATTGCACTGCGAAGCCCTATGTATCTCAGGGCGAGAACGCTGTAATAAATTGAAGGTTAGGTCCCTCTCTACATGATAATTGCCATTGGTATCTCATCCAATGGAAAACTAATAAAGCAACCTTTCTGGAAGCCTGGTAGTACAAAACATACCCAGAAGTCTTGGACATATCTTAATATACTACTTCATCATCATCGTCATCAGCCTTTTGACGCCCACTGCAGGACTTAGGCCTCCCTCATGGTTTTCTAAGTTTCAAACGTAACCATGAAGGGTTTTGCCATAATCGATCGCAGTAATGATCTAGATTTTCAAATGGACAAACTTGTAACGTTCATTAAGTCGCAGTTTCTGTGCTACTTTGAATAAAATTTTTTGATTTGATTTGATATATGCGGTTGGAATCTCAGGAAGAATCTGCTGCCCTTATCCTGCTAATTTATTTCCTTAGTCGCCTTCTACGACATCCACGGAAGGTAATGGAGTGACACTGTTTTTAATCCGGCGCCACACGGATCACTTGTAGGCATCTAATCCAACGTAAAATTTCAAAATTACGAAACAAAAGCTAAGTAAGTAAGTTGAGTTTTGTATTGGAAATTTTGTATCATGCTACGAATACTTGTCACTGCTATTATGACATCCGAATCCTACATCCTTTTTTTAAATTGTAAAAGTGTCAAGTGTGTAAAAGTGCCGTGTCAAGTCTGAGCTTCTGCCTCATTGGCAGCAGGCTTGACCTCCGTGGCTCATTTCCAATGTGAATTCCTCTATGAAATGTCTAAGCACGCGCGGCTTAACGATTGCAGCGTCTATAGCCTAGGCACATGCTAATCCACATAGCTAACATTCCAAGTGTCGGTATATGGTGCAAGTACTGAAGAGTATCTCGTTTTTTTTACGCGAGGCTCACATGTCTATATACGTCCGCTATAGTACACAGGCCTTCTCTCAGAGAGAGAGAGAGAGAACGTGAGGTTCAATCACCGCGCGTGCCCACCGTGGATTGGCTATCAGAAGACAACTCTTTATTGTTCAGTATATGAGAAAAGGGCATGCAGATGCATTTGCAGAGGCTTTACGACATGTTAATAACCACGTGACACTAGTGATCATTAGCAACATGAAAATGCAAAGAGAAAATGAGAAGTTTGGGACGTATCACAGACAAGAGTCTTATGACGTACAGCCTGGTGCTCAGAAATTCTGAGGCCTAGTTATGCACCAAATCCTGTCGGACTCCCGACTATTGCGAAAGCAATTAGTTTGAAATTTGACTCTAAGACGATTGGAATCGTTTTGAATTTGGAGCACATACTCATAATATAGGAGCAGGACTCACCGAAGGAAGAGGTTGAGCGAGCTATCATTCCTGGTGGTGGGCACATCCTTGACGCTAGACGGTTCGCTCCTGACGCCGCGGAGCGACTGCCGCAGCTGCCGCGGGATCGAACTAAGCAGCCCACTGCTGTTACGGCGCTGGTTAAGGCTCTTTGACCTCGTCAACTTCCCGGCCTCGAGGTCCACCGCCTGAGGGTGCAGGGACACCTCTTCCCCGCCTCCTCCAGCACTAATCGTTGTACTCGACGCGTTGGTCTTGATAATCGTCGGTATAGCAGGCTTCTCATCTCCCAACAGCTTGTCCCAGGGAGAGTCCATATCCTCCTCAGAGATGGTCTCGAAACTTCTTGGTCCCACGGATGAGGATGTCTTATCAGACATGGCGATTGCACAGGGCATGGGGAAGGAACGCGGCACTACAGACACCTAAAAGGCACTTCGTCACTTTGGGTTTTTAGTTTCTTGGCAGCACTTCACTCTTATCATAATATCCATTTGTAAATCATAATGTTTTGGGTAGAAATGTTGACACTGAAACAAAGGAGAAGAGAGATTTAGTTTAGAGTCCGATATGCAAAGCGTAGGTCTATTGCTGGTCGAGTGAATATAATACGAAATCGTTCGAAAGTTTGAGCGGCGAATGAAATTACTGGCGCGATTTTTTATTCACTTTTACTTTTGCTGAAATCTCATTGTAATTGTAGTGAAATTTAAATTTCGGTGAGTGAATTGAGTTTTCACTCGGCACAACGTTCTCGTGATGTAAGTAGAGCTTTCTAAAAATTATTGTATTGTAGCAACATGGTTTTGAACATAGTTGAACAATAAGCTGGTTTTATTAAATCCGTCCATTTTTATAGGGTATACGTATACATGTTTGGTTCGTTACAAAGTTTTAAAAAGGATATTTTAACATCTTTATATCGGAGTATAGTAATCTCGGTGTAAAGGATAATGTGCTGACTGAGGTTTGGCTGAAAAGTTACTTATTTTCAAATAAAGATCCTAAAATAAAAATACTCTTTTTTGATATGTATATATCTTTAGTCTTTGCTAGTTATTGCAACTAAATACATGACTGCAGGCATTGTCGGAGGAGAAAGTAAATTGCAGATAGCATATAATTAGATTAGGCTAAATTGATGTATGTTGAAAGCCTTGATAGTAAGTATATCTGAGTACCTACTAATCAGACCAGAGCTTATTAAACTGTGGTGCGATCGTGGTTAGTGCCCAATTAGAGATTCCATTTGTGCACTCGTAAAAACTTTAATAGTTAAAAGCAGAATATTCCTCGTTTAATGGCCCTTAATTGCAAGCTTTAGAAGGATCTGACGAAATTTTTTGGTTATATCTGCAAAGTGAAATTCTTGCAGAAATTGCACTAATAATAATATATATAGCGAAGTACAATTTTACGAAAAATAAACTTGTTCTTACTTAGACTGACTGGAATGAAATGATTAGCCGAACGGACGATTTCACTATTTATTGCCAGTAGTAAAAGTATGGCAGTAGGTAGTTACAGTGTTATTTAGGAGTAAGTACGACAAGGCATTTAGTCATGTTGGTGTGGCCAGCATTCGTCACTTTAACTGCAACTTTTATGAACAGTACTTAAATGTGATTTTTGCGAAAGTTGAACTGGGTCTGAGTGCAGGCAAACCTGTAGAGGAAATTACTTAGGACATTATTCACTAGAAAGGCCTTAATGAGTTTTCGATTACATGCGCTGCCATAAAACTATATTTATAAAAAACTATTTAATGGCTGGCTGGCTGAAAAAAAGGAAAAACATACATAATAATAAAAAAATAAAAACTTCACTAAAACTTTCGTAAGCACTACACATTATTAACTTAATTCCGGATTCACTTACTCCACTTACCTATCTCTGATAGTGAGCAACTGACACCGCGAGCTCTGTCTCTACTCACCATGATTAAGCTTTGCGAATCAAAGTGAAACCTAGTCGGACTCTTCCGACTAAAACCAAGTAAGTGAATCCAGTATTAAGTTAATAAAAAATTCACTTTCAAATATCGAATTATATTACGTCATTAGAGTGAGATATAAACTCATGCACGACTCAAAAGAAACAAATAATTTTGTTTATACCATTCTCCCTCTATAAAGCTTATTTTATTTACTGAAAACAGTGTTTGAAAAGCACTTTTAATCGCTATTTTGGTGTTTGAATTTAGAACACACCAATATATTCGACCCCCATCTCAATGCCATACAACCTCCTTGCGCAAAAAATACTCGATACAAACTCCTTATGCGAAGAACACTCGACGTACAGACTCATTGTACAAATAACTCCTCGAGATTTGATTGGTCGACATTTTTGACAAGGAGTTTAGCATTAGAACAAAAACTGTTTTGTGTTCTTAGCTGTCATTAGTAAACAAGTTGACCATTCTAATAATGATAATAAGAAAATTACTCATCCAATTTTAATGTGCATTTTAGTTAATTTAACCTTCCTTTTTTCTATATTAAATATCTGTTTTCGCTTAAATCTTTCTTTTTCTCGTAATCATGGTACAAAGTATAGTTAAGTGCTCTTGAATTAAATAACAGATTTATATCGAGGGAAATGAATCACTAGCAAGTGAAGGATTCTAGCACTTAAATCATCGTCAATCATCATGAATCACTCCCTACGGTCGTGATTCAGTCGTGGAATCAATCAGTGGATTGTTTTGCCAATCACAATACTCTTCACAATTTATGCAGAACTCATAATCTTCACGGTATATTTTACAGCTTCACTGGTAGAAAGTGTTTTTAATAAGCGGTAGGAAGTGTGTTTAGTAACTTTGTAGTCACTCTTTTGCAGGAAAGAGAAACGCGACACCGAGTTCGGGACACAGTTCTTCTTCACCTGCATTCAGTCGCGTCACGTGCTAAATCACTCGGCCAACGTATCTGCAGGATTATTATAAGTCGTTATAACTCTTATTGTGTTGTAGCAGACGTTAGATTTACTCGGCTGAAATGCAATTACAACTCGGGAGAACTTTAGAGTCGATCTCCTGCCAAATGCCGTCGGGTACAAAAGTGGGTCAATGCTCCAGCGGGAAACATTCATAATAAAAGTACTGATAGGTTTTACTGTTGTTGCGTTTATTTTATACTGTCGATGTCGTCTCCTTTGTTAAGTTACACAACGATTCCTTATTTGTGTTTTAGCAATTTAAGATGTCGAAAACCGTTCAGGTTTTATTGGAGGCATTTAAAAATGTGAATGAAACTTTAAACGTTAACTTCAGTTAACGCTTCAAATAAACTTTGTTGAAGCTTACAGAGATTTTTATGAACATTTAGTTCTCGTGGGATTCAAATACCTAAGTGCAAAAAAATATGCTTGTGAATGCCCCCTGTGTAATGTCTGGAACTTGAATTGAATGAAGTCGACCACCGATGTCAGTGGATTGTGGCGTCTTTGTTTAAACTGAAAACCAGAGTCAGAATCACTTACCTCCCTGGCAGATAAAGAAACTAATCCATATTTTCTTATTGACAGTTTTGATATGAACCTTATTACTTTGTCTGTCACAATACTTACGAAAGATACACGCTTTATCAGTTCTCTCGCTCGCCAAGTTTTAGAAATTAAAGTAGTGGACTCTGAGAAAAAAAGTTCTACGCCTAATGGCTGGGACTTTATATATGCTATGTTGACCTACGTAGTTTAAAAATGTTTACATATCTTCTCCAGCTATATAGGTCGACGTACAATTGTTTTATTTCTGGTAGCACCGATCGAACGTTCTCATCGCATGAACCATTAAAACTGATTTGTTTAGATCCGGGCCCCACATTCTGAAGATTCTGGAATTTTGCAATTTTTTTATAAGAGAATTGAGTTATTGGATAAAGTATTTCGAAATATAGGCGCGAGTTTATGTATGTTATGTACCTACATGTAATTGTACAAAACGGAATTTTGCGAAGATTACTTATAAAAAAAAATAAATAAAAAATATCGTTGTAACAATTCTGTTTACAACAAAAACTTAAAAAAACGTATATGTAGAGGTATTTCAAGGAAAGCTACAGTGTTATTATTGTTAAAACGGATTCACTTACTTGTAAGAATGTAGGATGGGAAGCAATGACCTTCGACGCCAAATATTCTGCGCTCTTGTTTTTCATCAAACATTACATAAAACAATATTTCTTCAATTCGCAAATATTTTTTTATTTTGCTGCACGTCGCTATGAAAATATTTTGCGTATGAAAAATGGTTTGTTTTGTATAGGTAATATTTTTCAGGAGGAGTCGCCGCCGCGCCCTTAGACTTGTCCTAATTAATGAAAAATTGCGACACAAATGTTCTTCATTTCAGTGAGTATCTCAACATCCACGTTATCTTTTTATTTATATATAAATATATGTAAGTAAGTAGACAAATAGCAGCGAACCGGTATCTTTGTCTCGTTTATCATCTCTGTGGAAGTGGAATCACAATGGCGGCGATGTATTCTGCTCCGTATCAGATCCTGTCCGAGATTTTCCTGTGGCCATTATAACTTGAGCCCTAAATGGCGTCCATGTAACACTTGGGTATTGGCCTGCTTAGATCATATTGGAATCTAGTCAAGGTTTAAGTTGCTGGAGAAGTGTAGTAGAGAATGTTGGTGCAATTATTTAGTTAAAGTTATTGCGATAGTGACCGAAGGTGGTAAATTCTTGAACGTTCGATAGATTTTATAAAGTAACTTTAGATCAAATTGCATTTTACGTCTATTTATGTGCCTTGCTCGGCCCATTGCAAGGACATTGAAGTCGAAAGTTGTTGCAATCAACAACGACTTCTCCTTGTTCGTTTTATGTTCAATTCTAAAGAATATACTCTTTTTAGTGCGCTGTAGAAGGCATATTATTACTATGTATTTTAGTAGCAGGTAACTGCATCCGCTTGTCGGCTTCCGATAGGGATAAAAAAAACGTGAGAAAATACTTCGAGAAAACGTGAACCTAATCTGGAATAATGAAACAAAGCTTTTATGCCTTTTGATGTCGTAAAACTACACGTGCCTAACACTGACTAGCTCTGTGTAATTATCGCAATTACCTTTATGTACAGTCGAAATCCAATCAACGTTTAGATTTTAGTTGCAAAGTAGCCCGTAGCTTAACTGAATAAAGTTATGAAAATTGTTGTACTATCGACTCAAGAGAAGCTGGATCTATCTATCTATCTATACAGCCCATGAAAGACGCCCACTGTTGGGCATAGGCCTCTTTACCGTCACGCCAACCTCTCCGGTCCCCTGCTAATCTTGGCCATTACCCAACAGATGCTGGATACCCAGACAGTACGCGGATACCCAGACAGTATTATACGCGACATAGGTAGTATTTTCTATATTTTGCTAACTCTACATTCATGTCTCTATGAATTCACTAGAAATTCCTGTTATTATGTAGATACCTACATTAAGAACGTAGCAGTATGTGGATAAAAACTAGTAAAGAAATATACAGGTTGTTAAAAGGTCACATTAGCTTACATGGGAACCCTATATTGTACACATTAGGATATATATAGGTAATATACTGTGTGACGGTCTGACAAAATGCTGATAACCGAGCCGAAAGCAAAACATACTGGGCACTAAAACAAACTTCTTCAGTGTATTTTCAATATTTGTCTGGAAGAATTTTCTAATGTATAAAAATCTCTTGTCATAATGTTTGTTATCGAACTCCTCCGAAACTTTATGATTTTTCGATTTTTTTTTAATATTTGGTAGGTCTGAGAATAGGTAGTAGGCTTACTAATATGGCAAAACAACGTTTGCCAGGTCATCTAGTACTTTGTAAATATGTAGCCTATATACGCCATTAGTACTCCATTGCAGGGCACATGCTTTCTTTCACAGGGACAGCATGGGCTTAATTAATTGCCACTCGTGATGACACTTGCACACCGCGGATTGGCTTACAAAAATTAAAAAAAATGCTTGCAATGGACGCGTAAGTGTTGGCATACATAATTTTTTTTTTTCAATGCCTTTTAATTATTAAGACGTAATAATTTTACGTCTCCCAAAATCTTTAACCAAGTCACATTAAACATAGTAGAACAGTAACAAAACTCAGGAGTGAATAATATATTATAAATTCTTCAGTAATTCATCGCTATCTTACGATGCTAAGGTTCATGGCTACAACAATTGGCGCTAAGAACAATATTTGATTAGTTTATTCTATCAAGTTTCTATTTTCGTTTGTACAAAAACAAAATAATTGTACGGTTTTTTTAATGTACCTAAGTTCAATAGAAGTATCAATAAATAAATAAATAATATAACGACATTATAGTTAACTTTACGGCAAAGGTTGTCAGTAGAGGACGTGAATTGAAGACGCCAAATTATTATTATGATAATTTAACTACATAAGCCTTATCAGTGACGTTTTTATAATAATGATTTGGTACTTTTAAGTCTTAACTCGCGCCTCCTACGGTCTACCTTTGCCGCAAGGTTAACTATAGAGCTAAATAATCACCACGAATCACCGATATACAGCAACGCTGCGGTGACGAGAGTTTATTTTGTCACTATTATTCTCACTGGTCTTGACTGTTTTTTACTGCCTAGAGGAAATTTACTAGCCTAGAATTATTAGATGTGTATATATTATGTATTATGTTTTGGCGATTATGGCAAAATCCCTCATGGTTATGAAAACCATGAGGGAGGCCTATGTCCTGCAGTGGGCGTCAAAGGGCTGATGATGATGATGATATATTATGTGTTGTGTATATATTACGTAGTGTAGGACGTCCTCAGACTCGGTGGAGCGATGATCTCCGCAGGGCGGCTGGCAAGAGCTGGATGAGAGTAGCCGAGGACCGTGCTCAGTGGCGTGCAATAGGACAGACCTATGTCCAGCAGTAGACAAGCATAGGCTGATGATGATGATGATGATGATATTATGTGTTATTGAAATAACGCCAAAGCTTTATAACCGTTTTTTGTTCTGATTAAAAGTTGAAAGTTCTCATTTTTTTCAAACAATCTTGGAACTTGACGCGGCAAAGTGGTTTAATTATTGAAACTAAAAAAACTGTTTTCAGGTTATTTCAATCAAGCAACTCACAAACCAAACCAGTCGCGGTGACGATGGTGGCGGTCGCATACTATAGTAGTATTTTGCATAATTTAAGGATACAAACGTCTGTATAAATACTACTGCAGTAAATGTTGTTATATAAACCGCCCCCGCCACAAAGTTGGTGTATTTACTGCAGTATTATTTACATGGACGTATTCAAACCAACGCGTTGTGACCATGAAGGCAGTACTTAATCATTTGTTTCGCATTCAATCAAATACTACTTTAGTAAATGACCGCCACCGCGACCGCGACCGCTTTGGTTGGTGAGTTCCTTTACACGTCTTTGTGGCGTCTTCGACTCCAGCAGTAGACAAACATTAGATGATGTGTGAATAAAAAGGCATATCAGCCTCCTACTGACAATTTTAGGTACCTACTTTTCCAGTAAATACATCAAAGTCATCTTTATCAAGATAATCGGCAAGACCGATTTTTTACAAGGTACCGATTTTTTGTTTCACTACAAAGTTCACCTTTTTATTTTTTTTGTAGTATGATGCCATTCATTTCAATCCATCTCAGATCCTTCAATGAAGTGGTAATTAACTCATTGTTCCACGACCGCACTGTGACTGTGACGAGTATCTAACAAATCTTTTTACTCTGCACAATTGCTTGACTCACTCACATTTGTTTTTCCAAGCAAGGTGACATTGAATGAAACATTGTTGGAATATTTTAGTCGATTGTATTTGTCAAACTATACAAGGAGTAAAGAAAAAAAATGACAACGATGCGTCTCTTAGCTCTTGTGTATTTAGTGATGTATCGTAGAAAAATGGTTGAGAAATTAATTAGGACCCAAGTTTTCAACATTAAAAAGAAAGAAAGCTCGGATTGAAATAACCCTATCATATTCGTAATTACTCGTAGTCATAGGAGAATGTTGGTGACAAACCTCCCCAAGGTTTATTGGAGCAAAAGCATTTCTCAGAAGTTAGTCATATCTTTGAGCACGTTTCACAGTCGTGAGCGAACTATCTCAAATAATCCGTAAGAAAAATCGGTCAATTTAAAATTAGAAAAGATAGGAAATTTTACAGCAACGGTTATTTGAGAGACGTGAGCGGCGACTCCGGGACTTTTTCTAAATTAATATTCCTTGTCTGGCTACTAAAACGGTTTGAGAATGATAAAAAAGTTACAATAACTGGTAAGAATAACCTTTCTGACATATAACTGTAAAATAATTGGAACATCACTGATGAGCTGTCGTCCTATAGCTTGGTGGCAATGTATGAAGTCAATATTTGGCAATATCGGTGATATGCGGTTGCAACTATGTGGTGTGTGGTAACAGTATTTTTTTTGTGTAATGGGAAACATTCTAAATCGTCTATTTCTGATGAGAAACTCTGTGAAAATTAACAGTCATTGCAGGCAGCGAAATGAACTTTATCCCTGAGTTGTCATTCATTTCATCATCAAATAATGAACTAGATAGGTATTAGGATATGGCATACTTACGAGTATAACATGATGAAACGAACAATATGTCTGTACATGTACGCTGAAACGTACAAACGACCATAAAATCAAACTTCAAGTCATTGAGATGTTATCACAATGTGCAGTGGGTTCATGCAACATTCATATTAGTATTTAGTTGAATTAAGTTCTTATTGTGGTTCAGTATTTCATGCCCTTATGTTTGGAAAATATTAATTTTGATTTCGATACTTAATAAAACTATTGGGACTTAGTTATTTGCATCACACTGAAAAACTGTACCGTAAAATATGCTGCTTTGATCATAAAGAGACTTATCCGACAGTATTATTGGCAATAAACACTTTTTACGACCTAAGGCAAACAGAACTAATATTTTATAATTTTCAGAAAAGTAGAGCAATATACAAATTGTTAATTGACAATGTAAATTCAAAATTAATCAAGATCATATTATAAATTATAAAAATATCATTTTACAATAGAATTACAACAAACCAATTTTATAGTTTTACGATGCAATCTTTGAATAGAAAATCGAAATTAACCAATTAACTGAGGTAGAATATTAAGAGTTATTGTAAAGTTTTAAAAATATTAAAAAGAATGATAGTTATTGTGATAATGAAATTATTGAATGCCGAAGTTTTTTTAAAGTATGTTTTGAAACTAAACTAAATAAAACTTTTATCTGGGATCAATAAAATGCGAGCTTGGCAAAAATGTGGTTTTTAGGCATTAGGCCTTATTTTGAATTAAGTTCGTAACGGTGCAAACCTTCTTACTTCTCTCCTTCTTCTGTTATTTTCTTTCATTCTGTCTATCATCTTAAACTCAAAATTTAAAATTACGTCACCCATTCTAAATTTCTTTCGGATTTTCTTTGCGTTTGATACAGATTATCTTTGACATTATCTAATTGTGAATTGCTTATTTTCCTATTTTTATTTTGTTTTGAACGAAGATTTCTGTTTACCACCACTTATAGATAGATGAATAGAATATTCTTTATTGTATGTACACCAGGAATTACATATAAGAATTTAACAATAATTTAGTACAGTACAATTGGCGGCCTTATTACTAAAAGTAATTACTTATCTACTTAACTTATCTACAGTTATCCGAAATAAAACCACTGGTTATTGAAGTTCTTCATATATATTATCTTTATCTATACCGAAACCCGCTAAAAGTTTAAATTTGGAACAGAGGAAACAAGAAACCGATTTGAGGTAATGAAGACGGAAAGCTATTTCCGTAGTATAATTTCCCGAAACTGAAAGTCAGTATGTAGTACGTTGGTCCTGCGTTCGTTCACCTGATGACATACGGTTCGTTAGCGTTGCTATTGAAATTCTACTTTTCATGTAGTTTTTTTAGGGTTCCGTACCCCAAGAGTAAGGGTTATTACTAAGAATCCGCTGTCCGTCCGTCCGTCCGTCAGTCCGTCAGCCATTGATATCAAGGATGGCATTTATCGTATTTAGTTATTTTTAGTTTCAACAGTCTAGGTACCTAAACACTCCTTCCGTTTTTAACGAGTGTGAAAGATGCGGACCTGAAACCAAACAAGAATTATAAAACGTTACTTTTAACTATGATTCTGAATGTATTGTCGCAGGAGGTTGGGTTGGGGTGCGATCCGTGATAATGAAAAAGGATATTCAGGGGCACGGTGTAATTATAATATAATGGAAAGGCACCTGAGAACAATAAAATAGAAAAGCTACGGTCTAAAACATAAATATAAAAATACAATGAGGAGTTGAAGGGAAGAACACTTACATTAATTTTATTAATGTGCCTTTTGAATATTATTAATCTCGTAGATAAGGATACAGGATACGCAGGATAAGGTGACAGACGTGTTATAATAAAATTTGATAATAAAGATAGGATCTCGTTTACGTCCACTTAGTTCGGAGGCTGAGGAATATCTCCCTAAATACGTCCGAACACTGCGGCACATGTCATAAAATAGTTAAATTTGGAATAGTAGATGGCCGAAAATGATAAAAAAAGCAACGAGGCGATTACCTCGTTACAGTATTTCATTAAGTTTTATTTGTATTTACCTCCATAGACATATTTTTTTGGTATTTGTTTACTAGAATGATAACCTATAAACTTCTTGATGATCGATTTACTTCCTCCAACCGCCACAGTTTTTCTATTGCAAACTGAGCAGTAAATGCGTAAGGTTTGTATAATAACAAATATTGTGCTTTTCCCATACAAATAGAGGGAAATGGGACATCAGCCATTTTGAATTTTTTGACAGTAGCCGGGGTGGCTACTTTCACTACAAAATTCCATAATGTGAACAACCTTTTTGTTCTATCTAACAATATGCGTGAAGTTCTACAACCACTTTTGTTAAACGATCAGTTGTAGCTACGTAAACACTTCCATTAAAGTAGGTCAACCTTTGAAAAGACGGTTTTAATGATTTATATTTTGGACTCTGCCGAAGAAAAAAGTATCTGAGATTTCGCATTGTTTCGATTACGATCTTTGGACTTTGTGCTATTGGATGACTTACGTCATAGTTCAGAATACTGACTTAGCTTTTCTCTAGCATTCATTTCTTAGGACGCTAATTGCCTACTACAAGTACGCTGCATAGCAACCATACCTTCATCAACTCTAGTCACATCGAAGCCTCAGCAATATTCAAAACATTTATCTTCGATCATATTATTTCTGCATTGGATACCAACTAGCATTCATATAACTACCTACAGGTAATACATATTGTAAAAACCTGCGGACTTATGTATAAAAACATAATTCCTTAGAACACTCGATAAACCACGATTAAAATAGTGTGTGGTGGAGATTTTATAAGGAAAATACGTAACTATAGATTCAAAAAGTTGCCCTTGAGGAGCGCTTTAGAGGAATTGTGTTTTTGTAAATACGGCCGTTAGAGCAATATTTTTGTCCATCGTAAAATTATCCACAAAAAATCTAAGATATAGGTGCCACGAAGTCAAACCTATCATTAAACTCGGGGTATTAGGTAGGTCCCAACATTGTAACTAATGTACCTATAATTCTTTGAATCTGGTTTTGGCGCTTAGTGCAATTTTGAGAGTAAAGACATTAAAATATTGTTTCTGTGTAGGTACTAATTATGAAAACCCTATTTTTCTCATATATATAAGATTTTTTTAAGATACGTTAAGATAAAACATTTTATTTGCTAAAGCATGGTAGCTGTAAAGTAACTGGTAAAGTGAATGAAAAGAACATGCATGCTCTACCAGTTAA
Organism: Yponomeuta evonymella; assembly: GCA_963969515.1. Taxonomy (NCBI): domain Eukaryota; kingdom Metazoa; phylum Arthropoda; class Insecta; order Lepidoptera; family Yponomeutidae; genus Yponomeuta; species Yponomeuta evonymella. The sequence continues at coordinate 9,150,740 of OZ018354.1, forward strand.
GGTGTGCAAATATTAGACTTTGAGAATAATGTAAATAACAAATTTAGAATCTTAGAATGAATATTAAACACATACTATCAGTAGATACCTATAAAACTGAAAGTAAGCTTTTAATTAGTTAATTAGTTGTATCCCAGAGGAAAAAAAATTAAGTTGTATTAATCTATTAGGAACATTGTTTTTTTTTACTCTGTTATAAAGGTACCCAATTTGTTAATTAATGAGACGGTCGTCAAGAAATTCTCTTACACTGTAATACATATTATCTAATGGGAATTTATATAACTGTGTTTTCAATTTAGTAAGAGGCAGGATTGAGATGTTTTGAGGCAAGTGATTATAAATCTTTATAGCCATACGTTGCGAGAGTGTAAAGCTAGTGTTTGGGACGGTACATGTAATTTATCTCCATTTCTGCCTCTTGCGTTGTATATTTCGTGGTTCTTTTTAAAGATATTATGCGGATATTTTTTTAACAAAAATGCATATTTCATGAATGTTTTAAATTAATGTATAAATAAAAGCTGTCAATTACCTTATGTGGTTTTATTATTTAATTTACTTATAGAATAGAGTTTTTCATCAAGTGTGCCTTTCTTGTATGCTTTGTTGAATGCTGGCTGGAAAATTTATCACAATTTTTTTTTCTGCCGCGCTTTATCAACATATTTCAGCACATTTTAATTCAGCGTGGGGTTGCGCTGCGCTAATCACTTTCTTATAACTTTGGCCTGGACAGAATAAAACATTTAAGTTTGTATGTATCGATAATAATTAAATTACTCTCTTATAACCTATATAAAGAAAGCCATACGACGGAGTTTCTTTTATACCATACATATTTTCTTATTTTTATGAAAAGTATTTGTTTTAAAAAAAACATATGTAGCTCCTAAAAAAAAGGTCATTTACGCGAGATGAGCAAATATGGCAGAAAGTGTGAGTGGTTTTCGCAGATTATAAGCGGTTCACAGATTACACAAAGTAATAAGTAGTGTTGTTGATCAAAAACAAAGGTGATAAAAAAATGCAAATCAGGGTTTGTTATCTCGACAGTTTTATTGTTTGTTTTCTCGTTCATGCCTCCAATGGCCGGTTTCACATTAGATGATAACGGTAATGACACGATTGGACTGGTAGATAAATACATATTATTCTAAGACCACTGTGCGAACGTGGGCGCGTTCTGTGATCTTTAAAGTAGTTTGAATGCTAGTTCAACGATGTCGTGCCGATACCGTTATTGTCCAATGTGAAATCGGGTCTGTTGGTGGTAAGAGGACGCTACCCGGAGGTCCTTGAGCTGCTTGTACACACGATAGAACGTCATCCCCGCGGACAATCTAAATTTTACTTTATGCGATTACGATAACAACAGTACAAAACGTACTGTGCTGTACATTACTTCGCATGCAAATATTAGTGTCGTGCGCATTTAAAATGACTAATCATTCACCAACTTATCAAGAAAAAAATATTTTCAGTTGGATGCTTTATACTCAAATACATACATGTACTCTCGCACTTATTGCACTTAAAATTAACTGCTCCTTGCTGTTGGATTAACCCCCAGTTTCTCGTACACTAACACGCTGTTAATCTACTGTTAACAGCTGTCAATTGACCAAAGTGCATACAAAAAAACCACTGACAGCTGTTAACAGTAGATTAACAGCTTGTTAGTGTACGAGAAACCGGGGGTATGTTGCATGTATGTATTTGAGTATAAAGTATCCAACTGAAAATATTTTTTGCTTCTATGCGTGAAGAAGATTTCCTTTTATTACTTTTGTGTACGAGTATTCAAATCATCCTTGCAAATACGTAGAGTTTCTTGACGGTGTTAAATTTATTATTATTATGAAGATAACTAAAGCGGGTTTTTACAAAGAGCAAGAAAGCATTGTCGAGCCACTGACTTTGATAGATGCTTATATTCCATTGCCGCTCTAAGTCTGTTTCTGTTTCACATTCGTATAATCTTTTAACCGCCATCGCCAATAAAATACATACATACATAAACTCACGCCTGTATCCCAGAGGGGTAGGCAGAGACCAGGGACTACCACTTGCCACGATCCTGACAGATCATTTTCGCTTCCTCAACATTAATTAGTCGTTGCATGAACGCACGCCGGTTTCGGGTACTTATTATCTTGGCCTTTACATCTCCTATTTGGTCGAATTATGTCCGCCTGGCTCGTCCCTTACCGGCCCTTCCACCCGCATTCGCTCGATATATTTGTTTCGTCAATATTTCTTCCTTCATCCTCTCTACATGTCCAAACCAACGCAACGTTCCTTTCTCAATAAAATAAAAATGTCAAAGTCAGTGGTTTTAAACAGTTTTATCCCAAGGGAAGCCCCTGTTTTATTTATGGAATGCAGTTCGGAAATATTGCAACAATGTATGTACGAGTTATTATATAAACTTATTCTCACAGTGTATTTATGCAAAAGTAACTACCGCTAAGGTCATGAAGGCGGCAGTTTGTTTCTCGACCAAATTATTTAGGACCCAAAACTCGCTATTTTTGTTCAAGCTAAGATGCATCAAAGTAAATAGACATAAATCCAATTTACTAATGCACTCATTTACTAAGAAGTCAGACTTCTCTTTCACGCTTGAGAATTGGTCCTATATCTATTTCGCTCCAACCCAAGCAATTTGGAACTACTTACTAAACTACCAAACTCTTTGCTACAAACCTTTTAAGTACCTACCTAATTGTCAAATATTTGATGTTGGAACGCAAGTTTTTTTTTCTATGCAAAAAATCAATAACTTTTTCAAGACACTATCATCATCAAGCGATGATGATAGTGTCTTCTTAACATCAGATATATAAAAAAACAGGCAACACTAGCAATTTAAAACCTCCTACCAGAAGTTACATTTGAGTGGTATGTAAGTGTTATCTATATGAAATAAATTCATTCCTCTCAGATGGTAGTGAAAAGAAAAACTACACGGGCGCAAATCATTTTTGTTCTCGGTAGTGTTGAATCCGTTGAATTTCGAATCCGTTGAAAAGTTGAACTTCACAACCTCGACGCAAAAATTTTGCTTGCGCCCTTGGTGAACAATCTACTATTATTTACCAACAGTTTTGCCAGAACTACATAACAGTGAGCCCTGCAATAGGAAGGCAGGTACTCTGAGGGAGTTAACAAAATAATTATAACTGTGAAGTAAAACTGTATATAAACTGATAACAGAGCAAAAAACTTGACGCAGATAAGACGTGCACCTTTGTGGGAGTACGTGCTATTTTTTGTTAAAAAATATATGTAGCCAAGACGTGCCCACTTAGTCCGAAGAAATTTAACCAGAATTAGCAGCTTTTATAAGCCAGAAGGCTTGTATATTATCATGTATGTATGTAATAAAAATATTCCGGCCTTGGAAGTCGCCTAGAGATAATAGAAGCGAGTCATTAACACGCGTTTTGCAAATAATTTACAATTCCCGACCAATTGTACTTCCTTAAAGTCACGCTGGGACATAAAACCGTGATTTGAACTATTTTATTTGCAAAATATACTGACTATTGTTAATAGCTTCACTGTTTTTAAAAATAACAGAAGTGTGGTCTTTAAAACCACTTCGAAGAAATAAAATTGTAAACTTATTAATTTTATTTAAGTGATTAACACTAGTTGACATTCTTTAAATTTGGCGCAATCAATTTACATTTAAAGTAAAAATTCTAATCCTAAATGTAATATGAACCTTAAGGGGTTACTGGTTGTAGAGTGGCTGCATAGAGCACTATTCAGCTGCAAGAATTAGCTTTGTACTGGGTTGCTTTTATCTGGGAATAGAGCTGATACCTCTCCGGGTTTGACCGAGTCCGCGTTTCGACTGGTTTTCACCATGCGTCCAGGCTACGGCCAACGGCTTAACATATTATTCTGTAGATCAGAGAGGACGGGCAGTGAGCAGTGAGGTGTGGTCTTAAAACAAACCAACATGCATAAGAGCTAATCTTGCTAGTTATTCGAAACAGACTAGATAATTTTATTAGCGGGTGGGAACTTTCTTGGCCAGCCCCCGTATTTTCGACGCTAACTCGACCAACAGCCCGATGGTCTGACGGTGTGGTCAAGTCGGCCTGTGGATGTGAATGGCGAGAGACCGCGATGATGAGGATAATGCAGTGGGCAGAGATAAAATTGTAATGATGATAAAAGCTTACTAAGTCGCTATTTCTGACATATTACATTTAATTCTGGCACAATTTGTAAAACTAACATAAAAGCCGCGCTGGAGTGACTAGTTGACTAATGCCTAAGCTCTTCGGAGGAGTAATCGAACAAAATAGGAAGATAAATCTTTAAAAAAATTGTAGGTGATCTTTGCCTTTGAGCTGAGCTGAGTCGGTCTATGAGATCATTATCACTTAGAACCTTTGCTTCGGCTTATTACTTCGACTGTGGATTATTTATACAATCGTCTTGTCTCAGCTCTTGGTCGATGATATAGGTGGCAAACAGATTTTGAACAGCAACAAAAGATCGATTGAATTGAGGTCTTATCGTTCTGCCCCCTACCTTACTGATAAGATAATGACCATGTACGTTGTACGTAGGTATGTTATATTTTGCGCAAATTGATACGTTATTTATTCGTTTTAGGTACATATTTTAGTACCAAACCTTACACAATTGATTTGTTAATACATACCGAGGGACACAGCCTCGGACACACTCGTGCAAGATTTTATAGGTAACGGAGCACCCTTTTTTGTGAACTATGGAGTTCTATAACGGAAACAAGTTTATTTATAGTTTGAGTGAACAATTCTGGACTTTATAAATGAGAGGAAAAAATTAAGTTAAATCTGAAATAGGTATCTAAATAGATAAAATAAGAGGAAACTGACTGCGTTTCCTGTTTTTATATTTTTATGTAACTGAAAATTGAGTCTAAAATACTATACATTTACTAAAATCCGTAGCTATCAATAAATTACTAAACTGCCTTGATTGGACTATGTGATTTATACTAAATGTGAGATAATATGATAGTCAAGACGATTAAAGTTCGCCGAATTGAATTTTGATTAGACTTAAACTAAAGGTTGAAGTAGACTCGTCTACCTAGACCTACCTATAATCTAAACCGAATCACGGTATTAAAAATATGGCAGCCGAGATACCTAACTAGTCATAAAATAAACTCAATAAATGAGTATTAAATAGTTACATACCGGCGTTAACTATTTTAAAATTAGAACATGAGATTTACACGCACATTAGAGTTACCGTTACCTACGAAATTACAACATAAGCGGCAAAATGTATCAGTCTTTTTGAACAATATTCTACGGGGATTTTAGTATTATAGGAACGAATGAAAGAAATTTGTTTTAATTAACGGTACTGCAAATTTAGGACGAAAACGGGACATCCTCCAGTTTGAATTTTTTGACAGTTGCCACCCAGTTGACGGCTTAGCAACAAATCAAATAAAAAAACGGTAAAAAAATCGAACTTCCTCCACGCCACCTACTCATGTTTTACCTAAAATATTATACAATCATTACATACAATTTTATGACTCCCAAAATAGAATAAATCGGCCAGCCAGGCTGATGTCATGATGAGCGGCAACTGTCACGGAACATCATCATCTTGATCAGTTTCAAAATCGCACTTTAATAATTTTGGTGTGAAAGGTTGTTTGTTCGTGGGTTGCTTTCATTTTTGTTTGTTTCCTTCAATTCCATGTTTGTTCTCTCGTTACTAAGTTTATCATATTATTATTAGCCCACCTCTGCCCACTCGGTACAGGCCTTTTACCTGTCGCCCTCCGCATCCACCAGCCCTCGGCCGACTTCACTATATTAGCTGTTGGTCTACCCAATGACCATTCGTCCATCCACGACTCCGTTACTGGCCTTGTCCACCAGAGGCCTGTTTCATAGAACTACACATCATGGTTTACTATGTCAATTGGGTGTACATTGCAAAGTCGATTAACCCACAAATAACAAGTAGACTCTGCTACGCAATGTACCTCGAATTGTCATGATAAACTACGAATTTATATGAAAGTTATATGAAACTCGGCCCAGCCGTCTTCCCGCCTCGCCATATTCCTCCTCGACCTATTAAGTACCTAAATTTTTGCCCTGTCTGTTTTATACCCCATTAGCCAATAGACTAGAACCCATAAGATTATGATTATTTGGTACCAAAAACAATTATAACAAAAACGCGAGTGGAGCCGAAAGAAATATATAACTACGACAATCTATATCTCGTTACGGTCACCTACCATTATGATCTGAACACGGGTGGCCATAGCCATTTATATTCAGTTCCCAAGATAACCTATTTGTTTCAATGTATTAAACCGGCCAGTGACTCTGACGCTGTCTGGAACCATCCATTCAAAAAATAAATCTACACAGGCTAGCTATGTCATAAGTTGCACATAAGTCTAGTGTCTAGACTATCAAAACAAATAGTCAATATAATATACTTACATTTTCCAAAAACGATTCTTGAAACCACTAAGTTATTTCATTCGTGGTGAAATGATCACTAGTTTAATTTATTATTATTATTTGACCGGCCCAGTGCCCAGTTTTATTCACAAATTAACACCTAGATAGGGTAAGTGTACCAGTAAATGAACCCTTAAGAAAATTTTCAACTTTGAAACTTAATAAAAAATTGATTTATAGTACTCTGACATTCTGAAGTATATCAAGGTCACCATTAACTATTCTGGATTTATTAAAACAAGATTTTAGAGTTGTATTTAGCACAGTTATCAAGATATGGGGAAAAATATCGGAAAATACCCTAAAACACCAGTGAATGAACGGCATTTTCCAGTAAATGAACGCAATAAAACCCAGTAAATGAACACAAATAAAATGTTTATTAAAGTTTTAAAAACATATGTCATAACACATTTAACAATTTTTAAACATTTTTAATTGTTATAGTTTAGTCACCAATTAATTTAAAATTAATAAGTGACTGCAAACACTCTCTCTTCCCTTAAAAAAACAACTATAAGTAACTTATCAGACTTCAAAATTATTATGTTAAAACTTTCATTTTTTAACAATTACCTGACAGAGCATCATAATTCTTGACTTATTATTAAAATAATTATTAAATCTGAAAATTTCAATATCAAAATGTTTTGGAACAAATATGTATAGGATTCACATTAAAAACAACATTTATTTTTTATTTTTTGTTTCATTGAGTCAACATGTATTATTAATAAATGATTTGAAAGACTTATTCTTTGCTTGAAAAACTAAGTAACTTAAGGTAATCAGACTTCACAATTACTGAGTTAAAACTTTCAGTCTTCAGCAGTTAACTCACAGAGCATCATAATTCTTCACTTAAATTATTAACATACCTAATTATTTAGTCTGAAAGTTTCAGTCTAAAAATGTTTAAAATCTAAAAATTAAAAACCGCATCGGACCCATGGCGCAACTGCGATATTCAATTTATTACAAAGTTTTGTAACAAATATATAAAAAAGCAACAATAAAAGTAGTACTTATTTGAAGAGATTTATTTAATAAATTTTTTATAGTTGTTATAAGTTACCAAAAATTTAATTATTATCAAGTGACTGCAAAGAATTATTATATTTAGGGTCTGTTTCACAATCTGCAGATAAAGTTCCGGATAAGCTATCCGCAACCAGGGCTGGCGTTTGTTCTATCATAAGCTTTCTTGAACGTTCCAGCAAAATTTGCTGTATAAATATATCTTTTTTTCAGAGCAAAACTCAAATGTTTTCTCATTTATATGAGATTTGTGCCCATCAAGAAAGAGCAACACAGAAAATTTGGTGTTTTGTGCCAGCCACTCGTAAAACAGATAAAATGTCGCAGACACTATCCAGCCACTATCTGAACGACCAGTATGCCAAGAATGTGGAAAATTTTGAACCACTGCTGATGGCATCCTCTTGTACGCATATACTACAAAAGGTGGCACATCAGCTCCATTTGCTGCATATGTGCACAATTCTGTTATGCACTCTTTTTCCTTTCCATTTGCGATCTCATAAGTATTTTTGAAATATTTTGGTCCAAGTATGTTTTCGGGCATGTCATGATGCCAGTTTCATCAGTGTTGAAAATACGGCTAGGATATTCTTTTATTTCCTGCAAGTTTTCATCAGCAAAAAATTCGTCCAACTCCATAAACCACTTCCTTGTGCTTTCTTCAGTAACAGCAGCTCTTGCTTTTGATATTAGTTCGGCATTTCTTTTTGTTACATCTTGATGTCTCTTTAAAAACAATAACAGCCACTTTTTGCCAGGTCTATTATCAGTAAATTTGGATTTTCTTTGGTTTATGTCTAAGTAATATTTAACTGTATCAAAGACCTCCTCTGGGTGCATGGAATGTTATAAGCTTTACTCGCTTCGGTTATACTGGTTTCACCTCTGATGATAGCATTAAGTACTTTTCCCAGTGTCTCTTGGGTGTACCGAAATCTGCTATACGTTTTTTTGATGGGGTCCATTATGATAGCCTAAAATAATGCAACTGTAAATGTAGTAAATATGTGATAAACAATTTTAACGTTCATTCAATGATCTAATAAAAGTCAAAACACCAATAAATGAACAGTCTTTTTTTCATAGTCCATTCACTAGATTTTTAAGACCAATAAATGAACAACTATGTTCCAATACTAGCCAAAAGATCGGAAATCGTTTTTGGAACATATTTTGCAAAAAAATATTTTAATACAATCAGCCGAAGTTATATAATTGACAAATCTTTAAAATAGCCAATGTCCCAGTGAATGAACGGCCGTTCATTTACTAGGATTTTGGCAATCTCTTGAACCAATGCATGAACCCCTATTTTATTTAAAATTTACTCACAAAAATGGATACATTTGTCTCAAAATGCAAGCATTGATTCGTCTATAACCTATATATTACCAAAAACCTAAGCAAAACCTTAAAATATCACTCAAATCATTCGATAAGAAAAGCAATGTCTTACCCAATTCCTAAATTCTTGCTCATATAAAAGATTTTTCTTCACCCACGCTAACTTTTCGCCGTCGACATTTCGTAACTGAGGAGTTCACGACACCTGAATTAAGTATTGAGAGTTTCGAAATAGTTTTGCCTATGAAAAAAATTAACGTTTTTGTGGTAGAAACGTCTTGTTTTCTTATTTTGGTGAAAAAACCACGTTTCGTTCATTCACTGGGGTGTGTTCATTCACTGGTACACTTACCCTACTTGTGGTTATCCACAACATACTGCGCGTGTCATTGTACACAGGGGGCGGATCGTTGAGGAAATACTAATTTTGTGTGAATTAATATTTAAGATTTGAGACCTTTAAGTTAGGAATATTCCTAAATAACATTCTTTGCTATCGCCCAATGACACGACAATACTTCAAGGGCGCCGGCCGCGAAACGTGGCAGTTACGATAAAAAAGGGTAATGGACTTCTTCAAAAAAAAATATTTTTACGTTATTGGAGACGCCGTGTTAAAACATTTTCCTTTAGAACTGGTCGGCAACCGACCAATCAACCTTTTTTATGTTTTTACTTCTTTTATACTTTTTCTATATGTCTAATATTTTAAAAATTGAAAAAGGACTATGTATGTCAACGACAAAGACGAATAAAAAGCTTCCTAAAGTTACTCTCGCGTTTTTCTTAAATTTCTATGTGCATGCGTTTCAGAACTAATTACTTACTTATTACAAGACCTGAAGGGTTTTCTGTACAATTTATTATAGTTTTAGAGAAAAATCTTTTTCTTTACTTGTCAAAAAGTAATAGTAGTCACATGATACACAATAGCTCCACAGACTCCACACTAATCCGAAACAAACTGTAACATCACAAGTTTCTAGAGTTTGAGTTATCTCGTAAAATAATGTTTTGATGTGTCTACAACCTTATTAGAAAACTTGTAGAAAGCAACAGGAAAACCGAATCTAAAGTGATTTTAGTATTAGAGTAAATTGATTTTTCGCGACCTGTAAAACTGCGAAAATTTTTATGTATGGCTTCTATGCTTTGGTGATTTTTATACAATTAAATACAATGACACTCTAATCTGGTTTTGAAGCCTGTTCCGTATTTTTGCCGAGGAAGGATTTAATAACACGTGGCTTAACATTATTGTAAAAGAAACGGGATTCTTACCACGATTGCTAATTAACGGTGCCGAAGTATCGAGATCATAAGTAAATTAAAAATCTTGGTAAAAATCCATAACCATGAAAGTTTTAAAAACGGCACGAAAGGTATGCAAAAAAACTTAATTCACGCAAAAATTGTTATGAAAACGTGAATGATAAAAATAAACACCCCTAGCACGTGTGGTTAACGTTTATGAAAACACATCTGATGCGTGTAAGTATTGTTGAAAATATATGCTACGCAAATCTAGTACTTCTTCACGTCATCATCATCATCAGCCATTTGACGCCCACTCCAGGACATAGGCCTCTCTCATGATTTTCCTAACCATGAGGGGTTTTGCCATAATCGCCACGCTTGGCAGGCGGGTTGGCGATCGCAGTATGCGGTTGGAATCTCAGGAAAACGCTGCTGCCCGTCTCCTGGTAATGTATTTCCTTAGTCGCCTTCTACGACATCCACGGAAGGAAATGGAGTGACGCTATTCTTAATCCGGCGCCACACGGTTCATTCACGTAAACCTTCTTAAACTCTACGGAGCAATTAACTCATTAGGTACCACTGAGATCAAAGATCAACAAACAAACGTTACTGTAAGGACGTAGTACTTACCTGGTGTCTACCTTATTTGTAGCACGGGTAACTTAACCTACAGTCCGTTAATAAAAAAAACAGTTTTAGATGAGTCGTCCACGCAAAAATGATTTCTATATCTATTGAGCTAGGGTCTTTACACAGGTCAAGTTAAACCAGTTTCGAAGGCCTGCCAAAACAGTCAAGCTATCAGACGGTTTGAGGCTACGTATATATGAGTCATAATGAAAATACCTGTCTTGAAAAAAACGAGTCGCGATGTGTGGCCCAAGTCTGCAGAAATACCTAGCTTGCTTCATTTAATTCGAATTGCTAATACATACACATAATGAAAAACCGTTTTGTTGTTTAACATGACATCACTGCACAGGATGCCTGTCTATCATACAATGTTAATACGTTGACAAACCAAATTAGTGTGAGGTTGAAGCTTTTGGACATATTTTCTGATTCAAACCTTGTTGTTAAGTACCTAACTGAAAGGTCGTGAAGGACGGTAGGTACCTGGGTATTGTAGAGTCCACTCAATAGTGGTCTTGTTTGTGCATGAATTTTAAATGGAAGTTTTGTTCTTGTTAAGATGTTAAGTAGTCAAAAGGTGTGCATTATCAATGCGTGCTGTGCTGGATTTGTTCTGCTTGTGACATATTTATCTCGAAATTACATAAAACTCACGGTAGGTATGTAGCTTGAAATAAAATATAAGATAACAGTAAATGTAGATACTTAAACTCACCTTCATATATGGCCCTATCATAAAGAACTCTTAGTAACGTTTCGCGAAATTAAATTTCACGAAACCTTAAAGTAAAGAAAGCTTACAAACTTTCTTTTTCACAGATAACCAATATCACAGAATGTTCTTGTAGGAAAATCCACAGGTCGATAGCAGTCTGCAATGTCAGATGCACGATTTCACAATTTAACACATGTTTTGAACACCGAAAGGTGGAGAAAATAACACAAATAGCCTTGAATTCTAAACTAGGTATTTCTTTTTAGGCATTATTTTATGACTATCAAGAACTTAATAACAATGGCCGTGTAGGAACTTTTATTTTAAATTTGGAACACGCGTTTTGAAATTCCCGGCGGAAAATGTTTGGCGCCGCGATGCGAGCGTGTAAGCCGTCCGCGCGTTGTCTGCAACTCGACTGACTGAATATTATTGCTAAATCCACACAACTATATTCGCGGCCGTTGAAAAATAAGCGTAAACCGCGATAATGGAAGGCCTGGAGCGCTTCAGAGGAAACGCTAATCTGCTAACCCGTGCTTCCAGTGCCGGCCGGCGGCGGCCGAGTGAAGTGGCGCCAATCATTTCCTTCACCATCCGATACGTCTGCAAAAAAGTCAATGAGAATGAGGACGGCAATTAGGTGCAGCCTTAGGGTATCCGTGACGCAAGGCAAAATTTAAGGGTCAGACAATTGTGGAAAAAAACTGGTGATAAAATCCTTAGGTAAAAAAACAGTGACATCTCGTTACTGTTTTTTTACCTAAGTATTATCCACTTTCTATTCTACTATCTCTAAATAGAAAAGTTATTTGTCAATTAGACAGGCCTACATTGATTAGACCTACATTCAACAATCTCCCGTAACGGAAATGTGTGAATTTGTATGGGCCTGGCTATTTACCGGTCTCTGCACCTTCAACTCTAGCGCGCGCGGGTTCGCTGCTCTACGTCAGTTCTTGTTAGGCAATTTAAGGCGTTTTCCAGGCACCACAAATTATTCTTCAACGTCCATAGGGTGAAATGAAACTCGTTGACATATTTAACGTCTTCAACTTTGAATGATTGAATATAAAGCACGAAAAAACACATAGAGCGTAACTCCTCTCACGTTTGAATTTTCACCAATGTAAAAGTGTGCCACGTCGCCGAGAGGGGCGCGACCTCAGAGCATGGCGCGACGATCGCCCGGAAGTACCCGGAAGGCTCCAGAGCGAGTATTCAGTTTAGATCATGGATCGCTACCAGGCTGAATAAACTTTTATCATCTAAAATATGGGTATCAGTCCAAGATGGATGTGTCGTGTGTAAGCAAATAAATTAAAAGAGAACTTAAAACTCGTATTACAGTATGAAATATGTTGCGTGTTTTGTACCCAAAACCTAAACGTCGATGTGCTGAAGACTGCATACAAAACAAATGTACGAGTACAATTTTACGGAGATTCAGTTGCAAACATTAATCAATTTCCCTTGTTAGATAAAGGCCGTCACAAACATGCGCTATACTAGGCATATAGCGCGGTATAGCATGAAGTACGATTTCAAGGCATAGAATATTTACTTAGTAAAATATAGCGCCCATGTAAGGAGATCTGAATTTATTATGGAAGCTATACCATAGTATAGGATATACTATAGACTTATTTATCGATGAATAGTTTATAGAAAAGGTTGTATTTGTAGTTCGAGTTGGTTTATTTGCAGTCACAAAGATTGGGTGGTGAAACGGTGAAAAGGTTTAGATTATTTTTAAAGTAATTCGCTAATAGAACTATTCTATGAAAAAATCGTACCGGGCCCCTATTATTTTGACTGCTTTGTATCACGCCTGATTACCATGCCGGAGGTCGTGGCTTAGATTCTCACTGGGGGCCGCCGTACATTTGTAGGTACAGATAACCTCAGTCTGGGTGTATTTCCATATTTGTGATAACCTTGCTTGTAGCCATAGCACAGGGTATCCTAGTTTGGGAGGCCCTTATTATGAAGCAGTGAAATGTTCGGACGGGTTACAACGTTGCGCTTGAGCCCTACAATTCAGTCGAGTCTAGCGATAATCACGGTTCTTTTTAGGGTTCCGTACCCTACTACTAAGACTTCACTATCCATCTCTCTGTCTGTCTGTCTTTCTGTCACTCACCAGGCTGTGTTTCGTGAACCGTAATAGCAAGGCATTTGAAATTTTCACAGATGATGTATTTCTGTGTCGCTATGCCGAACAAAAAATACTATTAACAGAATAAAATAAATATTTAATGGGGGCTCCCATACAACAAACGTTGTCTAAAGACAGTGCTCGCCATCTAGCGGCCATCTATGTAACCTTTACAGCGTCGATGTCATGTCGTTAAATTTCAATGTTAAGCGCTTCTTGTTGGTTTCTACAGATGGCGCTGTTATCAAATTCGATCTTTGTCTAATGTTGTATAGATAATGGTACGGAACCCTTCGTGCGCGGCTCCGACTCGCACTTGGCCGGTTTTTTTAATAGTTTCGATTAAAACTATTAAAAAACAGAACCGTTTTTGTTTGTCGCCAGATTCGATTGAATTGTCGGGCTCAAGCGCGACTTTGCGACCCTTCCGAACATATCGCTGCTTCATAAAAAGGGCCCAGGACAAGTGATGGTATTGTGTGGACGCTATTACTTATTATTACCATATTATGGTTTATTCTTAAGAGGGCTGCTGCTATTTAGCATCTATAAAATTATTCAGCCAGTAAATTATTTAAAATTATGTGAGTGGGTTCGATGGCCTACTTTTAGGATTCCGTATACAAAGCGTTTTAATGGTACTTTGTTTTCTAAGTTATGCACATTTGTGAAGTTATAGTAGCAATACCACTCGCTTACAGTGAAGGAAAACATCGTGAGGAAACCTGAGTGTCTGAGCTATTCCCATACCTTGGGGCTTGAAATCGCCAATCTACGGTTCTCCCTGTTGAGAGCAGTGGTAGCCTAGTGGGTAGAACCTTTGGACTCGGAAGCGAGAGACCCAGGTTCGATTCCCAGCGCAGGCATGTACCTATGAGTTTGTTTTCTAAGTTATGTAAATTTGTGAAGTTATAGTAGCAAAGCCACTCGCTAACGGTGAAGGTAAACATCGTGACGAAACTGAGTGTCTGAGCTATCCACATACTTCAGCGCGTGAAATCGCCGATCCGCGGTGGGCACGCGTGGTGATTAAGCCCATACTCTCTCCCTGAGAGAAGACCTGTGCCCTACAGTGGGACGTATATAGGCTGCTTATGACGAGTACTAAAGTGTTTTGAAGTCGGTTTTTATTTTTATTTAAATAAAATTATTTCAAGATTTTCTATCACTACGACTCCGCCAATTTGTGTTTTCCGAAATCGCTTCAAGTGCGCCTTTGAAATTTTAAGAGTTCCCTCGATTTCTCCAAGATCCCATCATCAGATTCTGACTTGGTGACTATGGAACTACCTGTGAAGTCTACCCTTTCAAAAATAAAATAAAAATCCAAATCGGTTCACGCGTCTTCGAGTAATCGGGGAACATACAAACAAATAATAAAAAAAAGATCCCGACGAATTGAGAACCTCCTCCTTTGTTTCTAAGCCTACATCCACCTGCACACCCGTTCTTCGGTATGTCTATAGAAATGTATGTCCGTAGAAACGTGAAAAAATTTAGAGCAGTAGTACATAATTATAGTTGCCCATACTCTCTCCCTGAGAGAAGGCCTGTGCCCTACAGTGGGACGTATATAGGCTGCTTATGTATGTATTTATTTCTTCCAAGAAAGCGTAAATGTCGAAACAACGTTGAAATTACGAGCGTAAAAAAATCCAGTCAAGTGCTCTTCGGGCCACGCGTCGTGTAGGGTTCCGTAGAAGGAGGGGTTTTTACCTTCTTTAGAGAACCAACAACTTAATCAAAGTAATTTTCAATGGAATTTCTACGAAGTTTTCCTTTTATAAGTTGGTCGCCTATTACTCGTTAACTTGTAAAGCTTACGTAGCCGTGATAGTTTTCCTTTTAAGTTCATTATAAATGTACTACAGCTCTAAATTTTTTCACGTTTTTACAATGAACCATTTAGCCGGGAGCTTTAAAACACAAATTTTTGAGTGGGGCGTCCCTTTATTCTGAAATTTGTGTTTTAAAGCTAAATATTTCGTAAATGGATCCCTAAAACGAAAAATGGTCTTCCTATACCTACAATATTTTTGATGCCCAATCCAACGATACCACACTATGGTATCGAGAAAAAAAAATCCCTAATTTTTATTTTTATTTTATTACACCGTTTTGTCGGCGTGATTAATATGTATGTCTATGCCAAATTTCAGCTTTCTAGTACTAATCGTCTCTGAGCTAGGCCGCGGACAGACAGGCAGACAGATTGACGGATATGGCGAAACTATAAGGGTTCCTCATCGACTACGGAACCCTAAAAACAGGCTAAATAACAAGAGCACTAAATACTAATAATGGAACGTTAATTCTAGATAATAATTTCAGGCGAAAAAACTCCATCTGGTACATTATGATTGTTTCGTCGAATGTCTGGCGTGTGTATATGAATCGATGATGAAATACAACTTAAAGGTTGTGGCTTCATTGTTTTTCGTTGAAAACTAACGGTCTTTAAAAAACACGATTCCTCTAAAACATTCCTCAGAGGCAACTTACGTAGTATGTGGTCATGTCTTTTCCTTTACCGCAGACTGCCTCTGAGGAGTGTTCTAAGGAATCGGATTTTCATCGATAAGACCGATAGAGTTTAGGTAGGTAATAGAAAGAAAGAAACAAAGAGGATATTTATTTAAATTGTCACAGAAACACGAAGTAAACATAAAGGTACACAAACAAAAGACACGAACGTCAACAAAACAGAGATCAAACAAAACAATCGTGAAACGAACATGTGAGGCATATTATAGAGTCAAAGGCAGCCGGGTACCATACAGTAATGTATGGCACCCAGCCACCTCGGACCCCAAACGCCTCAGGTGCCTCCGTGACAACAAAAAAAGGGACTCCAACTCAGCATACTTTACCGGTATGTGCTATAATTAGCATAACACCAGCAAACTGATTTTAAGTTGGGCCCATATGATTTCTCCTTTGGCACCCGGAACGTGGTACAAACATACATACATGTCACTATAGAAATACAAATAATAAAAACTACTTATATGAATACCCATGAATATGCTGTAAAATTAAATAAATGTACTAAATATACTAAGCTCACTCACAACAGCTCATCAACCTTCAAGCGCGTGTTTGTTTCTTCCTTGAAATACGGACTACTGTCATAGGATAATATAAATGTTAAACAGTGTCAACTGTACGTATACGAACTCCACATTTGGCGCCTGTAAATATGGAAGGAGCAATTTTGTCGTACGTAGTTGGCCTTTTATTCATAGGTTACCTGTCACGAATACTTATCTCCATTCTCCATGCCACAAAAGACGTGAAATTGCTTGCCACTTTCGGTTTGGCTGCCTCGTTGGTCTAGCGGTATCACGTCGTATTACCATGCCGGAGGTCCTACGTTCAATTCCCTCTGGGCCGTACATTGGTACAAATAATGACCTCAGTCTGGGTGCATTTCCACGTTTGTGATGTCCTTGCCTGGTTACCAAAGCACAGGGTATCCTAGTGTGGGACGAAAAAAAGTGATTATGTTGTGTGGAAGTTATTATTACTTTTAATATTTCGATAAACAAAAAGCATTCAGAAAAAAATCATCAAAAAAATCAAAATCATCTAAAACGTCTGTAATTTTATTTTCTATAACTTGGTTTTAACCACTTTGTACTAAGTACCTATATTTTAAAGTTCCTTAACAACACAACAATTCAAATGTTGAGTATTTCTGTAGGTACCTATTATAACTTATGTAACGTTATCCATGCTTCGGCGTAGGCGTCACTGTGTAGGTAAGTACCTACGTGGTACATACAGTGAAGCAGTTATCATGCTTTGGCGTTGTTTTGAACAAACAACCGTACAATCTAGCGTTAATAACAGCAATACGTACAGTTGATAGTACAACATCTTTACTTGCATCTTGCATGCACTCTTCATTTCGGATGAATTTCTAACAAAAATTATAAGGTTGATTAGTTGTCGGCCGTACTTCTAAAAACATGAAGAATGATATCATAAACATTAACAGGTGTAGTTCTATTTTCCGTTTCTATCATAAACTACACATTTGGATGGTTGTAACGTATGCCAAATGTAAATAATTATGTAAGTATATTTTTCGTAGGTACATACAATGCTTCTAGATTTGCTTTTTTCTTTTACAATAAATTTCAAATTAAAATTATCCCTACTAACGTATTTTGAAGAAAACAAAATAAAAAGGTAATTTCCCGTACCGGGAATCGAACCCGAGCCTCCTGGGTGAAAGCCAGGTATCCTAGCCACTAGACCATACGGGAGATAACATAATTTATGTAAAGAAGAAATACGTTCAGTGTACAACATTCTACATCAATAAATTTTTATTATTGTAGTTGTGGACGACATTCTGATGTTTATACGCAATTTATGATAAAAACGAGAATATCAGCTGTTTTTATTCATGGTTTTGGGATATAAAAATGCTCAACTAAAGGAATTGCGAAGCTAGTAGTGACATCTAGAGGTGAATAGCAACATCATTTCGCACCCTACAAACTCAGTGTCTATTTAAACGTTGTTTATCATTTTTCTGAATAATAACGTCAGATGGCGTTAACCGCTTTCTAAAAGTGGCTCAGCTTAATTTTATTTAATTTTCAGCTTTACTTTTGTCAGAGAAGCCTTGACTTAAGGGACATTAATAACCGACAAAAAAACAGCAAATCAGAGCATTATAAATTATTGTAAACATTTTCCCTAAAAATATGTGCAATAAAAACAGCAGTGTTAGCAACAAAATGAAAATACTCGTTAGTTACAAGTTTCATGTTTAGGATCCAAAAGATACCTAGATATTTAATTGTAACTTAGAAATGAAAAAACGGTACTTTTTTCTAACATATTTTTCATTTAAAAACCACTTAAGAGACTTACGAGGGCGATTGGTCGCGGCTTTTGCGTTACAGCAATTAACCTTAACTCTTTTTTATCACAATTTAATTTCGTAAATTTTTATGGAGGTAATAATTATCTAATTAAAAATTAACAGAATAAAAATAAATTTAAATAAAAGAGAACAATTTCTTGTACAATAATCATCTACAAACAGTATTAAATAAAAACTAATTGTATTACCATTATTGTAAGGGACCCTTGTGTTTGTTGTAATATACTATTCTACATTCGTAAGCAATAGGTACGACATGAGATCATCGACACCCATCTGTAAACCGATAAACCGATTGAACATAAATTATAACCCTGTATACAGTTTTCCGTGCTCAGCAGCATACCATTCAACGTCACCTTGAGGTATAGCGTCATGCGAATCGTCGGAAAATGTTAGCTTGATACTTAGGTAGGAAGTACAACTATTCGACTGCACATCAACCTTTGGGCTTGTCCATTCACGTGATGTTTATCTAGCAACTTTTTAAACTCCCCCCTCCTCCCCCATGGTGATACCTGGTGGGGGTTTAGACCTCACCACCTAGACCCCTTCCCCTCCACCCAAAATCACGTTTATTTTTTGGTACAAAGTATATTAAAAAAAATCACGGCAAAATCGTTATATCGTTGGCCAAGTCAATCTATTTATTTAAAACATAAAAGATTTTTAATATTGAACCCTTCGTGCGCGAGTCCGACTCGGACTTGGCCGGGTTTTTTGTATACACTCTGGCCAACGGACAATTGTAACCAACTTTGACATTTTGACATTTAAAACGGGTAACTTGCGTTATCGCACTACCCCTGTTGTAGATTAACAGATTGCCTATGTACGAGAAACAGGGGATTAGTACCAATAAACAGGCCTTGCTATACCAACTTTATAACGCTGTATGCGTTGTTTGATGACGTCCGACTGCATGCTCGATTATCTACACTGCTGTGATGAGTCGCATGATGCATGGATGTAAAGTTTTCTTTTCAACAAAATAATATCTTTCACCCATCTTTCAGCAGCGTCTTCCTGAGATTCCAACTGCATACTGCGATCGCCAACCCGCCTGCCAAGCGTGGCGATTATGGCAAAACCCCTCATGGTTGTGAAAACCACGAGGGAGGCCTGTGCCCTGCAGTGGGCGTCAAGTGGCTGATGATGATGATGATGATGATGAATGTCTTTCGTTCCGGCGCGCGCGGGGCTTTCGTCTCTACATTTCTCAGTTGCTAAATAGAAAGGCCGCATAAAAAGGTAAAAAAGTAGCGGATCCTTTCCTCTTTCTTCTTCTTTATCGTCGCAAGTTATAGATCTTCCTTGTCGCAAATTTATGTATCGTTCGTCGTGGAAACCACTTGATTGCTGAAATAAAAGTGTTGCTACACCGCTGTGCAGCTCGGCGCGTGGTTGACTACACCATGATTAATGTCTTTGTGTTATCAGTTGTTCTTTTTATGTGTTATAAGTTCCACTGCAGGGCACAGGCCTTCTCACAAAGAGAGGGAATATGGGCTTAATTACTGCGCTCACCGCGTACTGGCAATTTCAAGTGCTGAGGTATGTGAAAACCTCAGACATTCAGGTTTCCTCACGATGTTTTCCTTTACAGTTAGAGAGTGGTATTCCTTTTACAACTTCAAAAAAAGTCGGGATTCGAACCCTCGACCTCCCGAATGTGAGGTTCTACCGCAGCGCACCAGTTGATTATTGTTAGTAATTTTTATATCTATACATACAATTCTGCACACGATTGAATAACTGTCTTCCAATATTAGTAATATTAAGATGGAATTAAGTGCGCATGGTTGTCTCTTACTGCAAGAAAAAGGCCTTTCAGACCACTCTAGGGCTACAGGCTACAATACAGTAGAACTAAAGAGAACCTAAGGAACACGGCAAGTGCACTAATAGGTGGGTTACTTATTATATATTTGAATTACTATTCTGAAAGCTTACTATCTGTTGAGGAATATCTGGCCGAACAAGCGCATTGACATTAATTAATTTCTATGATTATTAATATTAGGGGTTAAAGTATGAAATTGCCGATTTGTACTGAAAATCTAAATTGTTTATTTTTTAAATTTTTAACAAATTTTTTTAATCAAAATAGTTGCCATTATTATCTATACGTTGCTGCCATCTAATGGGAAGGTCATTAATGCCTTTGCGATAGAACTCCGACGATCTAGACTGCACAAACTGTGTGAAAGCATTTTGTACTGCCTCCTGGGAAGAAAACTTCTTGCCACGTAGATAATTGTCCAAATCACAAAAAAATGGTAGTCCGTTGGAGCAAAGTCTGGTGAATACGGAGGATGACGAATGGTTTCTAACTGCAGTTCCTGAAGGTTCAAAATGGTTTCTCGTGCTGTGTGAGGTCTCGCGTTGTCGTGGAGCAATAATGGTGAAGATCGTTTTCGTATTTTTTTATTTTATTGATTTGACGCAAGTGAGTCAATACTGTGGGTAAGGTAACGTTAAACCATGCCGCTAATTCCTGGGTAGTTTGACTACGGTCGGCTTCCACTATCTCTCTTAATTCATCGTTATTCACCTGTGTGGGCGGTCTTCCTCGTGGCTCGTTCTTTAAGTCGAAATTTCCATCACGAAAGCGTTTAAACCAAAATCGCACGGTGCGTTCATTAGTAGACCCCTCTCCAAACGCAGCATTGATATTGCGGGCTGTTTCTGCCGCGTTAGTTCCGCGTCGGAACTCGTATTCAAAAATCACTCGAATTTTCGCAGTATCCTTCTTTCTTGTCTAAATTGAACAACAAAAACAATTGAAAGTCGATATTCAAATGTTTCACATTTTTTAAAAAAAGAACATCATAGAAACCATTTGAAAACAGTTTCATTCGAAAACCTCAAACCATGAAGATTCTATGTCAATTCAAAGAACCTATTGCAATAAAACGGCAATTTCATACTTTAACCCCTATTATTTTAATTTTTGATTGATTTAAATTTATTTGTTATGAGACTGTAATTTTATTATTAAGCTATTGTTAAGTTATTTAAGCTAAGCATCTGCTTAGATATTGTATTATTATTATTAGTATTTGACGATGTTTTTACCTAAACTAAATAAATGAACATGAATATATGAATATTTCATTATTAGTAAGCATGTATACCGATAGAAAGTGTTTGTACGAGTAAGTGGCTTTCTCCCTTGTAATACAATAATTCAACACTATCGCGTCAAGTGCTGTTGCGTGTGTCAAGCCACATTTGCTTAGGGAAATGATTACAGTTAAATAGCTATCAACTACTGCTGGAGCGAGTCAGTCACTCCGTATAGTATGTTGTCAGTCGAATGCTGAGGAGTTCTTTTTAGGGTACCGTACCCAAAGGGTAAGGTCGTATCGCTTTTAGCGGTAAGACCGCCATTTGTGTACTGTTAAGAACTAGATATTTACCTTATATCTCTGTTAATTACTGGTGTGCAATAAAGTCCGTCCGTCTGTCACCAGGCTGTATCTCATGAACCGTGATAGTTAGACAGTTGAAATTTTCATAGGTGATGTATTTCTGTTGCCGCTATAACAACAAATACTAAAGAGAGAATAAAATAAATATTTACGGGGGTCCCACACAACAAACGTTGTCTAAAGACAGCGCTCGCCATCTAGCGGCCATCTATGTAACCTTCACAGCGCCGATGTCATCTCGTTAAATGTCAATGTTAAACGCTTCTTGTTGGCTTCTATAGATGACGCTCCCATACAACAAACGCGATTTTTCGGACGTTTTTGCTCCATACTAATAACGGCAACAGGTGGACGCTTGAAATATTGAAATGTTGTGTCATTTCAACCGGACAAGTGTCATAAAACCGGACACTTGTCCGGTTTTCAGTACGAAAGACTCGCGCTTATTCTTGTCTCACCTAGCGATCAAAAGCGGTCCACAAAGCGAACGACAGGTCCAGGGTCTCGATTCTGTTAGTGCATTGTAGTATAATGACAGGTACACTGTCGGGTCACGTGACGTGTTTTTTCGTACCATTGACGCCTAGAAGGTTTGATGGGTGTGCCCGCGTAGACTTAAAGCAGCCATGAAATGAAAACCGCCATGTTCATGCAGTTGTCATGTTACTACAATGCATCAACAGAATCTAGGCCCAGATGGAGAGCACTCTACATATTCCTTCCCAGACATACCGGCCACGATCCTCAGCATTGAGGGACCGACTGATTGGATCGGAGCGATCGATGCCAGTTATCGGTAGTAAAAATATCGGCAAACAATCAGTCAGCCCGTACACGTCCAATGCTGGGCATAGGCCTCCCCTAAGCATGCCACTTTTACCTGTCCTCGGCCATTCTCACCAAAAACAGACTTCAGAATACATTAATAATTAGAGTCGGTGCCAAGGTGCATGATCAGCATGTAAAGTTTAGGCACCGACTCCAAATTCATTATTGAATTCTGAAGTCGGTGTTAAGCTTTTATTAAAAAATATATATATTAGGGGTTAAAGTATGAAATTGCCCTTTTATTGCAATAGGTTCTTTGAATTGACATAGAATCTTCATGGTTTGAGGTTTTTGAATGAAACTTTTTTCAAATGGTTTCTATGATGTTCTTTTTTTAAAAAATATGAAACATTTGAATATCGAATATTGAATATCAACAAGGCAACACAAGTTGCAACACGCGTTTCTTTCTGCAGATCAGTCAAATCATGAGGCACCCATTTTTCGTATTTTTTTATTTTATTGATTTGACGCAAGTGAGTCAATATTGTGGTTAAGGTAACGTTAAACCATGCCGCTAATTCCTGGGTAGTTTGACTAGGGTCGGCTTCCACTATCTCTCTTAATTCATCGTTATTCACCTGTGTGGGCGGTCTTCCTCGTGGCTCGTTCTTTAAGTCGAAATTTCCATCACGAAAGCGTTTAAACCAAAATCGCACGGTGCGTTCATTAGTAGACCCTCTTGTGTTCTGTGAGTAGACCCCTCTCCAAACGCAGCATTGATATTGCGGGCTGTTTCTGCCGCGTTAGTTCCGCGTCGGAACTCGTATTCAAAAATCACTCGAATTTTCGCAGTATCCATCTTTCTTGTCTAAATCGAATAACAAAAACAATTGAAAGTCGATATGTTTCACATTTTTTAAAAAAAGAACATCATAGAAACCATTTGAAAAAAGTTTCATTCGAAAACCTTAAACCATGAAGATTCTATGTCAATTCAAAGAACCTATTGCAATAAAACGGCAATTTCATACTTTAACCCTTATTATTTCAAGATTTTAGTGAAGACCCGTTATGTGATATTTTATGAAACATACACCAATTATTACTAAAGGATTTCTCCTATTTGCTGCTGTTTATTAAATAGTTACGATCTCCATCTCCGAAAGGATTCTTCAAATCTTCAACAAATTAAATTGGGACTTTTTGGACGTTTCATCTATTCAATATATTTTTTTATCGAAATCGGCGATGAGAGAATACAGCAAAAAAAAACAAGAACATACGCGATTTGAGAAAGTCCTACTTTTGTAAGTCGATCAAAAAAGATATTAAAATCCGGACGTCGTCACCTGAAAAGTTGTTTAATCTTCTTGTTACATTTAAGCCTGTTGGCCCTGTTGCAATGGCTTAGGTTGTAAAGAGTTTCGAAATTTAAGTAAAGTTTGTAAAAAGGCTCGAAATTTCACTGATGCCTCCACTTGCCTTGCGGGAGAGCGCTGGCACGGTTAGCTAGAGGTCGCGGGTTCAAGGCCCGGCATGGGTGGCATTTTCAGCCTCTAAATAGGGTTTTAAAATTTCAATTATTGATCGATCCACGCTCCGTATTGCGCCGGATTAAGAATAGTGTCACTCCATTGCCTTCCGTGGATGTCGTAGAAGGACGACTAAGGAAATCGATTACCAGGAGACGGGTAGCAGCGACCTCCTGAGATTCCAACCGCATACTGCGATCGCCGATCCGCCTGCCAAGCGTGGCCAAACCCCACGTGGTTATGAAAATCATGAGGGAGGCCTATGTCCTGCAGTGGGCGTCAAATGGCTGATGATGATTAGGCGTCAACTCACCCTCAACTGCACTCAACTTGCGCAATTAGATTCTTTTTCAAAAAAAATATCACTTTAAACTTAAGAACGGAAATGAAGTTTCTAGGAGTCATAATGGAATATTATGGTAATGATTCATATGTATTGTAACTCTGTTTATTATTCAAACGAATTCCACACCATATTCCTTTATATTTTAATCGGCTTCTTGTGTTAATAAGGCTACTATGTCATATAAATTCTTCCATAACTTACATTTCTATTCATACTTCACCGGATCTTTAACAACGGCTGCAGCGACACAGCAATGTAAAAATATTAATTGCATTATGCACGTGAAACTTGTGTACAACTCAAACGAAAGGTCAAAACTAAAATAGCTTCTAAAAGGTACATTTTTAATTATGAGCATTATTTTTACTTGCAAAGAGAAATGATATTATTCGTTCAGAAATTTAAAACTATCTATTTTAGGTTCGCCATAAATATTTACCTTTGTTTTTGTTTTAATTATTTGTTAAATAAATTGCATTCCAATCAGAATAAAAAGACTCTACTTCGCTCTGTCTTGCTCTCTTGCCGCTAAAGATTTACGGCCTTATTAATAAAAACACGATTCCTCTAAAGCACTCCTAAGAGGCAATTTATTTAATCTGTGTTTACGACTTTTCCTTGTAAAATCTCCACCACAGACTATTTAAGTCGGCGTTTTAATTAAATACATTTTTATAAATAAGACCGATACAGTCTTATTTATAAAAAGTCGATCCCGCTAAAACCCTCTTAAGACAGAGTTAAAGCCGGCTCATGAAAGGAATTTCTCAAATAAACCGGCTTTAACTCAGTCTTAAGATTATTTCAGTGGGATCGACTTTTTATAAAATAAGACTGGTATTGTTCCGAATACCATCTTGAAATGGGCACATAGATCTCAAGAGGTAAGAGCGCTTTATTAAAACGGCCCTTGATGTAAGTACCTAATTATTTATTCCAACATAAACACTCATCAAATGCAGTTTTTGTATCGCAAAGGGAGACACTACATAATTATTAAAACTGCATCTTTGTGGTGTTTTTAGAATATAAAATTAAGAGTGTTATTATATTTTATACGGATGCTTATGTTTTATGTAAGTCCACTAGAATCAACAAGAATAGATGAAAAATGCCGTAACGATTTGTGATACCTTAGTATTTGTACCATCAATCGCTCCTATTTTAGTGACGCACGGATTTGCCCTTTGCAACGGAAGAACCTTAAAAGTCTCGCGGTACAAAATGTTCCCTACAAAAGTTTAACTTTGTTAACATTTACGTTCGGCATCTAACATAACGTTTATATTATTTATACATACTTAGCCCATAAGAATGAACGTTCTTGAATTAGCCCTAATGGCAACCAATCAAATTAATCCCGAATTGTCACTAATCTGTTTTAGTAAACCAAATGATATGGCGAATATTGGAGACAAATCTTATAAAGAAAACGGCCAGGTGTGAGTCGGACTCGCGCAAGAAGGGTTCCGTACCTTTATCTATACAACATTTGAATATTTCAGGTAGACTGTTGCCGTTATTAATATCGAACCAAAACGGTGAAAAAATCACGTTTGTTGTATGGGAGCCCCACCTAAATATTTATTTTATTAAATTTTTTATTATGTTTTGTTATGGTGGCAACAGAAATATATGATCTGTGAAAATTTAAACTATCTAGCTATCACGGTTCATGATATACAGCCTGGTGACAGACAGACAGACAGACTAACGGACAGTGGAGCCTTAGTAATAGGGTCCCTTAGCCTAAAAATACCTAAAAGTACCTACGTACTTAACACGTAAAAGTTCAAGTGATCAACGTAAAGATGCTCCTGTATAGATTGACGCGTTACGTCGTGAGTCACACCCCGCTATACAGGCTACGCATGTGGGTTCACCATTGATCTAAGTTTTCACATTTTCTACCTTCACAGTCTAATTAATTTGAAATAAAAAAATTATAATGTAGCCTATATATGCTCCACTGCAGGGCACAGGCCTTCCTCGGAGAGAGATTATGGGCCAATGACCACGCGTGCCCATCGCGGATTGATAATTTAAAGCGCTGAGGTATGTGAACACCTCATACACTCAGGTTTCCTCACGATGTTTTCCTTCACAGTTAGCGAGTGGATCACTTTTATGTGCCTTTATGTATCATTCTTTTCATTAATACATATTATTTGTGTTTGGTAATAAAATATTAATGCTTTAATAAAATTTGTTGGCGGACTGTTTACGTAACTGAGTTGATTTTCTGCGGGTGAATAGTTTATCGGATACGTATCACGGCATCCAATATTGAATATATCATTGAACTGAGGCCTAATTATGCGCACCAAATCCTGAGCGATTCCAATCGCTTAACTGTCAAATTGCATACTAATTTGACAGTTAGACGATTGGAATCACTCAGGATTTGGTGCGCGTAATATAGGGGCAGATAGCGGGTCCGTAGATGGGATGGTGCAATAAGATGCTACACATGTCAACTACTATACTGTCAAGTTCTTTATACCATGCTAAAACATTTTTGCACGTGCGTCCAATAGATTAAAATTACCGACTAGCCCCCGTTTTTATAATAGTTTGATTCGAAATCGCCACCCTATATTATGTTACCCCTATGTATCTGTCTTATATATCTACCTGTTTCTCCTTTATGACGTCATACAGTAAGATAAACATGAGTCATTTTGCAATAACAATATGTTTCTTTAAATGTAGAATAATTTTGCGTACATTTGAGTCATCGGTAGTCATTGTCACCGACTGCGTAGTTCGAAGTGGACCCGTACTGTGACTGACTTAGAGGAGATACACGCATGTTTAGGTTAACGTGCTGTCAACTGTACGTATGTACTCATACCATCCATTATGAGTCATTCAAACATATGAAACATAGATAAAAATTGAACAGGAAGTTTTTTCAGGAGATAATTATGTTCTACCTACTGCTGAATTCTTCATAAATATATTTGAAATTTCAAAATGAAAGAAAGGGTACATCTTTTTTACCCGTGAAATTACATCGGAAGACAATTCGTCTTCAGGGGGGCAAAAAAGTTCCAGTGGATCCACTTATCTATGCCTTTAAAGCAGAATACTTATAGCAGCTGGATGAGGATGGACGAGGGTCTGAGAAGAGTAACATGCCTTAGGGGCCACCTAGCTGTGTCCAATAGTAACTTCCACACAATACAATCACGAGCGTGAAGTAACTGTGTTCGTTATAAACAATGTTTGATTAAACCCATTTTGTTGAATTTTGGTATAGAGATGGATTGCATCCTGAGTAAGGTCACGGGCACTTCGTGAACGAAGTCGCGTGAGCAGCTAGTACTTCTATACGGGTGACATGACTGATTTCCGGTACCCGGAATCACAAATGTCTCATTTTAATCGCTGTTCAAAATACGAGAACGGCGTGAGACCACGAGCAAAAAACTTGAATGAGATGATGAGCAATAGTGAGCCACATTTTATAAACAGTGTGTGACAAAATCATAACCATATACGTAAAAATGGAAGAGCTGTGGTAGCGTTCGGGAGGTCGTGGATTCGAATCCCGGCATGTATCAACGACTTCGTTTTCTAAGTTACATACATTTATGAAGTTATAAGTATTTACATACCTCAGCACTTGCTACGGACAATGGCCCCACTATGAGGCTAAGTGCGGTAATCCCCAGTCGCACTAGAACTAGAACGACATAAAAGTGGGGGTTCTATTCGTCAATTCTATTTTATTTTAATGCCAAAGGTTTTAATTTTAAAATTTCAATACGGAACACATGATAACTTTTTAATTATTAAAAAGTTTTGAAGATGTTTTATAGGGAATTTTGTGACAGATGATTTCTAATTAATGTAATATAATACCATCCTATGTCTACAACATGACTGCAATAAACATGAATATGAATAATTTTTTTATATTTTTGTTTTGTTGTTTTTTCCGGTGTGCAATAAAGAATATTCTTCCTCTTATCTTGTCTTAATACGAACAACTTTGATACGAATATATTTATACATAAAAAATTAACGAGTAAAACCATTCTCGGATTTTTGCATTTTCGGAGGATTTGGTTAGCCCCTTAGTAGAGACATTGTTATAATTAAATTAAAACACAATTCATCAACTAAATTTTAAATTGTTTAAGCTAGATTGGTAGGCAGTTCCAACTTGG
Source organism: Yponomeuta evonymella (assembly GCA_963969515.1). NCBI lineage: Eukaryota > Metazoa > Arthropoda > Insecta > Lepidoptera > Yponomeutidae > Yponomeuta > Yponomeuta evonymella. The sequence goes on from OZ018354.1 coordinate 9,179,564, forward strand.
AAACCGACAGCGGTGAAGGTACCGACTTATCTAAAATTTATAGCGCTCAAATCCCTTGGCATAAAGGTTAGAGTTGGATGGAAAGGTCTCTCCATGAGGCCTGTGCCTAGAGTACCAAGACCCTTTCGCACCGACCCTCCGTCTGGCGAGGGGTGAGTCTGCGACCTTCACGCGACCACTGCCGCCCTAGCACACGGACGCCATTGTCACGATTATGTTAATCGCCGTTACGCCGAGCAGGACACAATAAAATAAAGTTTGCGTGACCGACATTGATTGTTCAATTCTGGATATTTTTTAAACGATCAAGAATACCAATAATGTACAGAATAGGATTGTTTTTATATTGTTGTGTGACGTCGCGGCGCGGCCGAAGGCGGTCGTCACGCGGCTGGTACAGCGGGCGCTCGGCCGCCGCTCGCGGCACGGCAGTCTCCCCGACATCACCGCCCGCGCCGGTCGCCCCACTCGCCGCCATGCTCGCGCTGCTGCTCCTCGCCGTCGCTGCCGTGGCCGCGCAGAACGACACCACACTACGCGCCCCGGCGCCCCGCCGCGAACAGTTCCGCGTCATCTACGAATGGACCTCCATCGACTTCGACTGGCGCACGCCGGAGGACCGCGACACCTACCTCAATACCAGCCGCTACATACCCAAAAACGTCCTAATCTCTGGCATAAGCTTCTACGGCGAAAACCTATTCCTGACCCTGCCACGGATGCTGGACGGAGTACCGGCGACGCTGGCCACGATCCCTGTGCTGCAGACCGAGACGGCGCCCAAGCTCACGCCCTTCCCTAGCTGGGAGACCAACGCCGTTGGCAACTGCGCTGCGTTGCAGTTTGTACAGAACGTCGAGGTTGATCGCAACGGTATCCTGTGGATCTTGGACAACGGCCGCGTCGGTACGCTCACCCAGACTCCCGACGCTACATGCCCACCTTCCCTCGTTCTCATAGACCTGAAGACCGGCAAGAACCAGATGGAGCGCTACCCCTTCCCGGCTGATGTGGTGAACGTAAACACTACCTACTTGAACGACCTAGTGGTAGATAACCGCGACGGAGACTATGCCTACATCACCGACAACAGCGCTGTGGACCCCGGCATTATCGTGTTCCGCCGCAGTGACAAAAAATCGTGGAAATTGCGTGACAAAGCCTCTATGAGCTCCGTGGCTGAAGCCACTCTCTTCCGCGTCAACGGCACCACCGTGAATCTGCCGGTGAATATCGACGGCATCGCCTTGGGGCCACCGCTCCGGACGGAGGATGGTCAGATAGATAGGACCGTGTACTACTGCCCGCTCTCGAGCTACCATTTGTTTGCGCTCAACGCCTCAGTGCTTCGTAATGAATCTTACGCCAATATAGACGGGTTAGTCAGGTCACATGTAGTCGACCTCGGACTAAAGTCGTCACAGACGGATGGTATGAAGATGGATAACACTGGCATGCTCTTTTTCGGCCTCATCGGCAACTCGACCATCGCCGAGTGGAACTCAACCACGGACTTCCACAATGGGCAGCGCACCATCGCGCGAGACCCTAACTACATTCAGTGGGTGGATCGTTTTACGTTCGACGACAAGGGCAATACGTACGTCGTCATTAACCGGCTGTTCAACTTCATCAAGAACCAGGTGTCGTTGGAGGAAGTGAACTACAGGATCCTGAAGTCTCACACTGGGTCGAAGAGCTACGTGTTCACGGAGGAGCTGACGCCGCCGCCGATGCACCAGGCGGCCGCTGCGCCCGCGCTGTGCGCTTCGGTCCTGCTGCTTGCGCTCGCGCGTATGCTTGCCTAGTCCCGCGGGCTGCAGCGGTCGGCCCCGCCTGACAGTGGCCGTCGGAGAGTGTGGATCGACGCGACGCTCGGACTATTGCGTAAACTTACCAAATATTAAAAGTTACCTTGACCGCACGGTCATCCCAGTGATAAATGAATGCGCATGTATATAGAGCCCTATTTTATTATGTGTATTTCTATTTTACTATTAGGAAAGCTCAGGTTTTACGTCCCGCGATGACCCAAGGCACCTGCCGTGTTGCGAAGATGTGCTGCATTCGAGACAAAGGTCGGGGACGCATTGCTAAATTCCGCGCGACGCAAGCGCAGCCCTCGCTCACACAATACACATTCCAGCCAAAAGGTGCATCTTTGCACTTGCTTATTTTATTTATTAGCTTAGAGTTAATCGTTGAGTCATAATGCGTCTAGATTTTCACTTGTTTCGAATGCAGAAGGCCATCTGAAACATTTCATGAAGCTCATAATAGCGTAGAGTTAATGATGGGTATATTAAATGATAATAAGTATGTAAAACGTATAATGTAAATTGTAACTAAAGTTTTATGGTAGAGCGTGCAACGTGTGATATGTAAATTATGAACGTGACTGTATGTTTGTGTATCAATAAACGTATTTTCCTAAAGTGTTTGCAGTTTTTATTTCCACTTAACATCTGATGGCATTCGTGACCATAGAAGGATGCTAAATGGGTGTCGTTGGTGCCTCATTCTCAGATGCTTATAAATAGCGAGGCCCTTCGTTTACCTACAAAGCCAGTTCACAACAAATTTGAGATAACAAAACAAAATTAAATACTTCTGTGAGGCTTCATGAATCTACTGTTATTGGAATTTCATATTCAACAAAGACTTACCCCCGGTTTCTCATACACTAACAATAGCAGTTTTTTGTATAAACTTTGTCTCACTGACAGCTAACAGTTAGTCCGCATAGACTTACTCCCTGTTTCTCGTACATTGACAATCTGTTAACCTGCTGGTTAACTGGAAGATAATGCTGTCAGCATTAAGTTCGTTTTTGTACCTTTAATGTGTTTTAATTGCAATAAAGAATTTTAATAACAATAACAATTGGGAGGTCGTGGGTTCAAATACCGGTATGTACCAATGAGTTTATTTTCTAACTTTCGTACATTTGTAAAGTTATAGTAGCAATACCACTCGCTAACCGTGAAGGATAACATCGTGATGAAACCTGTATGTCTGAAGTGTTCACACACCTCAGCGCTTGAAATTACCAATCCGCGGTGGGCACTCGAGGTGATTAAGCCCGTACTCTCTCTCTCTCTGAGAGAAGGCCTGTGCCCTGCAGTGGGACTTATATAGGTTACAAAAAAAAACTGCTTACAGCTGTCAGTTGGCCAAAATATGTATGAACACAATTGCCAGGTGTTAACAGTAGATTAACATGTTGTTAGTGACGAGAGACTGGGGGCTACTTGTAATTTTGTCGGAAGATTCTGACCACGTTTCAACAGAGACGAATAGAAAAAATGTAACGACACATGTTTCTAAGCAACAAAACAAGATACATATGTACATACGTAGATATAGACGGTAGCAGTTCAACCTTCACATTTTGGCGTAACGTTGGCCGTAAAAGCAGAATACGAGAATATAAAAGTCAACCCGCTGTCGACTGTACCACCAACAAATTTATTAACAGCAAGTACGAGTAGGTATATAATTCAAACCGGTTTATCTTTTTAATTGTCAGTTTGTTAGGAAAACAGAAAGTGCGATTCTTATCATAATAGCTAGCAACGACTTTGACATCTTCTCTACAAACAAGCAAAGACATGCCAGTAAAAACTCTGGTGTCTAGAGAAAACATCTTCTCTCATAGACTGTCCCAGGTTCTAATCCCCACTGAGTCTAGACAATGATTAAGTCATTCGTATCGTTAAATAGCGTTATCTCATGTTTATTTTTGATCTGAAGGAATGAAACAAACGATTTTGATAAACAAAGACACAATGACAAGCAAACAAGTTATAGCCTGCCTCGTTGGTCTAGCGGTATCACGTCTGATTACCATGCCGGAGGTCGTAGGTTCGATTCCCACTGGGCCGTACGTTTGTACATATGGCCTCAGTCTGGGTGTATTTCCATGGTTGTGATGTCCTTGCCTGGTAACAATAGCTCTGGGCATCCTAAATCGGTATCAGAACCAGTGATTGTGTCGTGTGGAAGTTATAGCAAGTCAAAGGCAAAGCACTAGACTAGTTATGAAACCCATTAATACACTAAAGAAAATTTTTAATAGATAAAACTTAAATGGAGAATAAATTGCATGCTATCACTGTTTAAATCATACGACAAGACAGTGACAACATCAGTTTTATTCTCCAGTTAAGTTTTATCTAAGTATTGAAAAATCCGGTCTAAGTTTTATAACTAGTAAAGCGCTTCGTTAGTAGAAATACTTAACAGTAGGTACCGCTATTGCTTAAATAGAACATAACAGTCTTATTTTACATGACCCCTCAAATACTGTTTAAAAAGTCTGTGGTAAAGGACATACTTAAACAGACCACAGACTATTACATTTTAAACTGCGTTTGAGGTGTGTTTTAAGTCATCGTGTTGATTTTAAATAATACCGTTATAGATATAATAATAATAAAACAATAAATATAGTAGAGAGAGAGTATGCAAATTCACCGCGGACGATCGATTACACCTCAGCCACTCAGGTTTCCTCACGACGTTTTCCTTCACGGTTAAATGTAATAAACCTAAACAAGAAAGCCATTGGTGGAAAAGTGTATAGTAAAAAATAGTAAAGTGTATATACCTATTTGTCTAAAAAGTAAACGATATACTTATTACGAAAGTGACAATTTAAACAGTCAATGACCCTAAGCAGTTTCTCTTCACTAATTACTCTAATCACTTGTCGTTAAATCTGACATACCCAGCAAAAACAGGTTTGCCCGATTGTCTGTCAGCCCAATCTTCGCTTGGATTTTCTTGGAACTTTTTTTGTCTGACTATCGATAGCAACTTCATATGAATAGAAAGCACTCGAATATAAATTGAGAAAGAAGGTTTGGTTTTCTGCTAATTGAGCATTTATTCTTGTTTACTACATAAATTAATAGAATCCATACTTGGCTCCGGTTTTTCTCACGACTCTAGCAGTTGAGTTCATCGTATTTTAAAATTTTATATTGCACTCTACATTTCCCTCCAGCTCGCTGGACCGACGATCTGAGGCAGATCGCTGCCAGTGGCTGGATGAGTATGGCCGAGGACAGAAGGAAGTGGCGTGCCTTGGAGGAGGCCTATGTCTAGCAGTGAACGGGTATGAACTGATTGATTGATTGACTCTACATATAGCTCGGTATTATGATATGTGCTTTGAATGAAAAGAAATGGGATATAGATAGATAGATAGATAGAATATTCTTTATTGTATGTACACCAGGAATATATTTAAATGTACTTTAAAATAAAGCTTTCCAACATTTCAAACTGGTGATCTTTAAAATCAATTATTTGCTTTATATTGTAGTCACTTTTCCTTCAGCAACTCTCCATCGTCGGTTGGCGGGAAAAAGTGCTACAAGCAATAAGGCCGCCAATTGTACTGCATTTTTGTAAACATTTTATGTTTGTGTTTTTCCTGGTTCAGTAAAGAATATTCTTATTTTATCTTATATTATAATTTTATAGATAGTAAAAATAAACCATTATTTTGCAAGTCATTGTTTTTTCTTTACTGACTTTGAGTTCATTATTTGGGTTTTGAAATTAAGCAACATATTTTAAGATCTCTTTCTCATATTACAATTTGAATGGAATTGAAAATATTTATTTCAAACTTACTTAAATAACATGGGCAAGTTCATAGTGTTAGTCAAAATTAAATTTTATTATAGGGTGGATGGCAAAACCCCTCGTGGTTATAAAAACCACGAAGGAGGCCTAGGTCCTGCAGTGGGCGTCAAATAGCTGATGATGATGATTTGTAGATTTATTTAAAAACAACAAAAAAGTATTGCATTAAAGTTATCGTATCTCAACGGAGACCCGAGTTTTCAAGATGGCGGAAAACGCACATAGGAAAAAACTTGGTGGAAAATTTGAATTAAAGCTTTTCTAGGCCCTCCCACGTAATATCCGAAATTTGGCCTTCTCGGTTCACAGGCATTCCCAAATGTAATAACGACTTGATTATAAGAAGAGTAAGAGTAATCAAAGCGCGTTTAGTTATTGAAGCTTTATTTAATAGTGTTAATTATCAATAGTTTTGCTTATTTATTTGTTTGTTTGTTGCGACAGAAATTGCGATGTAGTTGGATGTAGTATTATTTTATAACAGGGGCGTAGCAATTTTTCTCCAGCGCGAAGTAGTATTATTCATGTAGAACGATTATTTTTAAAGTAGGTACCTACCTCTAAATTTGTAAAAAATATCTCCTGCAATAAAAATTGCATAGCATCAAATCAACTGTATATAGTCCTTTACTAATGGCAAAACAATGGTTATTCAAAGATAATGTCTGTGATGATGAAACCTTAATATGACGTAGTAGATCTCATATGCTATGCAACCTAACCTTCTGTAGGTACCCATTTACTATTTAAATAAGTATAGAAAGTATCCTTCACGAGCTTTCACTGAAGGTCCAAACCGATACATATTTTGTTCAATCATTCTAGATAGTACCAGAGTACCAGTGCGAGACTAAAGTCAGGTGACATGAGTCCTGCCCACGTAGTACGATGTCGTGAGTCACGCGTTTTTTGGCGTCAAAATGTCAGAATTTGACAATTAATTTACTGGAAGGTCGCGAGTTTTGACGTTAAAACGCGCGACTCGCGTCATCGTGCTGGCAGGGGGTGAGTCTCTAAAATGCATATTTGTTCAATACAGCAAAATTAATACGGTAATGGTTATTTCATTGACACTTGTTAATATTGTAACTAATCCCATTCCGTTTGAACTCGGCATCTTGCGCGATTCGGTCTTCTTCGCGCGGGTTACACCATTAGAATGACATTTTAGAAAATCTTTAGAAAACTAAAGTTTTTTTTAATTCGATCCAAAAAAAATACTGTCACTTTGACGTGTGCCGGGGTCGTTAACCATCACAACCTTACATTTTTATTTTTACTCTATGTGGACAACAATACGTTAATTTTTTATAAAAAAAATCGTTTATTCGAACCCACGACCTCCCGAATGTGAGGCCGGCGTTCTACCGCTGCGCTACCACCGCTTCAGGTGACATGAGTCGTGATCTGATGCGTGAAGGTCGCATCGCACCGCTAACGAGCTTCGGAGTTTTTGTCGCAGATCAATGTCATTGCCTTCGTTATGGAGTCATCGAATAATCAATGCAGCACGGCTATTGATTTCCATAGTAGGTATAATAAACCAATTGTTTGTGGCAAGCACGACGAAGGACTACAAGTTATTACTCCGTGTTTATATTTAAAGTAAGTGGAGGTACCTGACTGTACTATAAAAATTGTGCTACTCATGGCTAGCCCAAGTTTTGATAATTTATTATTTTAGTTTTTTTTAATTTCTTTTTATTTGGCTTCATACAGGCACCAAGAGCTGGATGAGAGTAGCCGAGGACCGTGCTCAGTGACGTGCTATAGGAGAGGCCTATGTCCAGCAGTGGACAAGCATAGGCTGATGATGATGATGATACAGGCACAAGGTAAACTTTAATATCTTATTCTAACAGCGGGCGAAAACCACAAAAGGTTTATCTGCCGCTGTTAGAGCCTCCAACTGTAAAGGAACTTTTTCATGCGGCCTATGTACGTCCCGCTGTAGGGCCCAGACCTTCTCTCAGAGAGAGAGAGAGTGAGGGCTTAATCACTACGTGTGCCCCTCTCTCCCAGGTTGGCGATTTAAAGCCACACATTGTTTTGTAGGCAGCGTAGGACGCCCAGCAGCTCGCTGGACCGATGATCTGAGGCAGATTGCTGGCAGGCAGTGTCTGGCTGAGGATGTCCGAGCACAGACGGAAGTGGCGTGCCTTGGGGGAGGTCATATTTAAAGTAAGTGGAGGTACCTGACTGTACTATAAAAATTGTGCTACTCATGGCTAGCCCAAGTTTTGATAATTTATTATTTTAGTTTTTTTTAATTTCTTTTTATTTGGCTTCATACAGGCACCAAGAGCTGGATGAGAGTAGCCGAGGACCGTGCTCAGTGACGTGCTATAGGAGAGGCCTATGTCCAGCAGTGGACAAGCATAGGCTGATGATGATGATGATACAGGCACAAGGTAAACTTTAATATCTTATTCTAACAGCGGGCGAAAACCACAAAAGGTTTATCTGCCGCTGTTAGAGCCTCCAACTGTAAAGGAACTTTTTCATGCGGCCTATGTACGTCCCGCTGTAGGGCCCAGACCTTCTCTCAGAGAGAGAGTGAGAGAGAGAGTAAGGGCTTAATCACTACGTGTGCCCCTCTCTCCCGGGTTGGCGATTAAAGCCACACATTGTTTTGTAGGCAGCGTAGGACGCCCAGCAGCTCGCTGGACCGACGATCTGAGGCAGATTGCTGGCAGGCAGTGTCTGGCTGAGGATGTCCGAGCACAGACGGAAGTGGCGTGCCTTGGGGGAGGTCTATATTCAGCAGTGGACGAGTTCGCGCTGATTGTATGGAATAATTGATTGATTGATTCCCTTGGTAAGCAAGGCGCGTTTAGATATTACACTTTATTTTATAGCTAGTTTATTTGCACAGATTATTAATTTACATTTTACCTTTACAGTTAGCTAGTGCTACTGCAACTATAAATTCACATATTTACGTAACTAAGAAAATATGGTTTAGTAGGTACATCGGGTACAAACCGGAATCAAACCCACGACTTTGAGTGTTCTCCCAAACCTCTACCACCGCTCCCAAATTCAGCCGTACTACCTATATTTCCTTGTTTTATTTGAAGTGGTTTCAAGTTACTTGAGTCTATAAGATAAGATAAGAATATTAATAATAAAAACACAGACATGAAATGTTTACAAAAATTCAGTACAATTGGCGGCCTTATTGCTTATAGCAATTTCTTCCGGGCAACCGACGATGGAGAGGTGTTGAAGGAAAAGTGAGACGGGTAGTAGGTGCAAATATGAATATGTGTCTTTGTTAGTAATAACGGACGATTTATTGAGTTGTTAATAATCCTCTGATGCTGTACGGACTGTTATTCTTAGTAAAAAAGACGGACAAATAAAAAGGTAAGAACTGTGAAATCCGCCACCATTGTGTTACTATTCAATGTCACGTCGTCACACTTCAACCGAGAACTCGTGTTATTGTTCTTTTTGTTCCGCAAACATAATTGCCATCGATGCGACAATCCCACCAATTATAATTATAAGGACAGATTAGCTGCTAATCGCGTTTCACATTGCATTGCAAAGGTCTTCGCAAACGGTCGGATTCGCCTTGAGCGGGGCTACATAACTTGAAATACTCGCATGACTTGAAGACGACTTGACCTGTAAGAGGTGACCTCATAACCTATTAGCATACGGGGTCTAATAAGGAGGTAAGGTTTTAGTTTTAGGGTTCCGTACCAAAAGCGTAACAAATGGGACCCTATTAGTGCTATTACATATTTATTATATTACTGACCACTGTCTATCTGTCTGTCTAACCTATAAAGGTATTTGACTCGATATTCCACAGAATATGTGCAAGTATGGTGGATTGCTGAAAAAATTAACATAACATAAACTCACGCCTGTATCCCAGAGGGGTAGGCAGAGACCAGGGACTGCCACTTGCTACGATCCTGACAGATCACTTTCGCTTCCTCAACATTCATTAGAAAAAATTAAAAAAGTAAAACATAAGAAGGGTCTCCGTACAAGAAAGTGTTTTTATATTGTTTTTGCTCTATAGTAAAAAGGTATACATATGGTTAAGCTTGGTTTATGCATAGTGCAGACCCTAGTATGACAAAAATTGATTCGCGACCCTTAGTCGGATTCAATAAGGGTTAACAAGATTTTTGCGAATTAGGTAAATACGTAATCTTATTAATTTATGGCGATAACCTTCAGTCAGAGTAGTCAGACTCGCACTTGGCCGGCTTTTTTCCTGTCAAGTCGACAGCAAGTCAACCTTTACATTTGAGTTGAAAAACCACCCGTAACGTAACTGAGTAGAGCGCACGCGTGTAAAGGTTGATGTGCTGTCGACTGTACAGTCGAAGGCTTGATACGTCAAGACTACGCCATTACATTTCGGGCCCACTTTTTATAATAATATAAGGGTTGAACAGCTGTCAACCTCAGAATATTTTTTTAAACACGATGGAAGAATAGACTCAGAGTTGTTGTTTTGAAAACCGGTCGCCTGAACAGCCCTAGAGTTAACGTGGTTATATCCGGTACAAAGTTGCCAACTACTATGATTGAGACAAGGTTACATAAATTCGAAGGAAAAAATTGTTTGAAACAGTTTATTGCTAAACGCAGAGTGGATGCTCGGTGAACCGTTGCGCCGCTGTTTATTCAGAAGTGCGATTGCTAACACTACGGGCATAGATATCCAAGTAACGGCATTGTTATGAAATGTATATTCCAAATATTCAGAGGCAACGTTACGCGACACCTAGACCTTAAAACACTCCTCAGAGGCAGATTAAATAGTCTGTGGTAAAGAGAAAGACTTACAGGGAAATCGTGTTTTTATATATAACATCGTTTGATTTTGCTCAACAGCAGAGTACCATACAATGTATTGATTTGTAAATAAGGTTGGCTGGAGGAGATCTCTCTTAGAGATAAGTTCGACCTTTTAACAATGCTATGTAATTAGTTTTCTAATTTATGGTTTGTAATAAAGAACTCGGGGTAATTGGTAATTCTACACATGATAGGTACAGTTTGCTTAGCATGCGCGTTTTGACTCTCTCTCGACATCGAGTGAGAGGCATAGAAGTACTTGCCATGTCGAAAGTATGAGCGTGGTAGCCGAGACTCGAGATAGCCAATAGAGTATGGTCTTGTCTACCAAAAAATAGTTATTGCTATATTAAATAAAAGGGTTGCATTTTTGTCTGGCAACCCTGTTAAAATTGTTACCGGTTTTTACCGACAACGGAACATCACTAGAAAGTTACAAATTGCGTTTTGTTCCTACGCAAGCAACTAATCAAAATCATTTATTTTTACTCGATTTTTTTTAATGAGCACGCTTTACAATAGTAGTAACAAAACTCATTCCTGTAATTTTCTGTTTTTTTCTTATTTTATTTTTGCTTGGACTTGGTTCTTTTAAACGATAAATAGTTCTATGCACTAAGTATGGAAAAAATTAAGCAACGAACATCGAAAATAAAGTATAATACAGCAAGAACACAAAAAAACATTAATCAAATGTGTACGTTCTGTTAAATTCTATGGGCTCGAAGCCTTGTCTTTACCTCCGTGGGTACCAGACATGTCTCGGTGGCATTATGTCAAAATTAGTTTCTAACTCGGCCGAAATCATCTCGACAATGCCGCCATGTTACCGGTTGTAGACATGTCTCGGTCGTCTCCAACTCGGTCGCGGTCGCCATGCTAACGTCGAGACATCTCGGGCTCGACAGATAAATTGACATTTTTGCACAGAGAAGGGCATTTCTCGAGCGTGGCATGCTAAGCGTACAGGAACTACTTTTGTTCCACAAGGTTTCTTATTTCGCAAGGAAACAAAAACATTTTTGAATATCCCTTTTTTATGAGAATTAATTAAGCTAACTTGTAGAACAACAGTGGTTCGGTATGATGAATGTAGCGTCACCCACCAATCGTTTAAAATTAATGAACATTATGTACTACACTTTCCAACGGTGTGTGTGCACCTGCGTGTAGTAAACTGTTACTACTATTCTGTATGTGATCAATTTTTAATGAATAATTGATTAGCTTTTGTGTTCTTTCTAGCATACTTTTAATGGCGCTTATGTATTTTTTTTAAGTTATTAAAAGGGACTGGCAATAAAGCTGAGCCCGTTCCTTTTTACCACAACATGCGAATGAAAGAAAACCTAATATTCATTATTTTTGTAAAATTTGCAGTAACTAGTAGGTACCTTACATTTATACCGTATTTTTTAAAAGTGAAAACTTCTTCAGTTTACAGCCAATTTTTAGAAAGAGCGCAATGTGAGTTCTTTATAAACAGTGGCCGAATGTGAACGCTCATGCTCGGGACTATAATACTAAATCGGGTATACTCGGCTCTAGTCGGTCGATGTCGCTGAACATTTCACATCTATCGTGTGTTGATAACCAGTTACTGTCATTACTACTTATCAAGTCATTGTCGATACTATGTAGTATGGCACCAACGTGCTATCTAGGACTCTACCACGATTGAACGTCTTCACTTAACGACCCAAGATCATCGGACTGGTATTTTATACAATGTTCTAACGTTGTGTGAACATCGTATGAATACTAGTCCAACGATGTGCAGTTACGGTTATCGTCCGATGTAAAACCGGCAATTATCGCAGTGTTATTAGTCTCTAGTCGTGGCCAAGGTATCGCTCCTTGGTCGCGACTCGCGAACAGTGTTCTAACGAGACTAACTCGCGACTAACAATACTAACAAGTCTACCTGCGCTTCTGTAAATGCACTTTCGTACCACCAACAAAAAGAGCCATCGATCGGTGAATCAGCACCATGCTGCCATAAGATTTAGAAACGGGGTCAGGTTTAACTTTGCCACCCACACGCAGCGGCGTATTCATGAAGCTTGAATAAATTATAGTAACACCTACCACTATGAGGCGAAAACGTTGCTTTTCCCTCGTGAACCTTCTTCAAACCAACACAAAGGTAGGTGATTCATGATTCTAATTATAAACTATCTAGAGGTGCTCCCTACCACAGACCAAAAGTTATTCATGACTCTTTACTCATCAAACATCTCATGCTACTCTCGGGATACTTGAGATGGGTACTTGTGATATTTCTGATTGATGATTTCTATCTAGAATACAATATTATTTTTAGTACAGACTGCAGAGCTGATCAATATGTACATTATCATCAGCCATTTGACGCCCACTGCAGGACATAGGCCTCCTTCGTGGTTTTCATAACCATGAGGGCTTTTGCCATAATCGCCACGCTTGGCAGGCGGGTTGGCGATCGCAGTATGCGGTTGGAATCTCAGGAAGACGCTGCTGCCCGTCTCCTGGTAATTGATTTCCTTAGTCGCCTCCTACGACATCCACGGAAGGAAATGGAGTGACGCTATTCTTAATCCGGCGCCACACCGCCAGTCAATATGTACGTTCTTGTTGAAATTTAAAGTTGTCTATGATGACGTACCTAAGTAGATAGTTCATACACGCAAGTCATCTGTCTTTAAGACCAAAGAAAAAAAAAAACAAATATTGAGACTAACAGCGAAAGTGATCTGTCAGGATCGTGGCAAGTGGCAGTCCCTGGTCTCTGCCTACCCCTCTGGGATACAGGCGTGAGTTTATGTATATATGAATGTATGTATGAGTGAGACTACTATTACAAAAATATCTGTATGATAGCTAGTAAGTACCTACGGCTGTCGCAAAAATGGTCCGGTAGCACTTATAGGGGTAACTGCACTGATCAATACAAAACTCTTTTAATATGACCAATGTCGAAAAGATTATCCGCTGTTCCGTTACTAAATATTTATTTGTTCTTGGGAGGTGTTTGAAGCATTTGTTAGCTGGAATAAATTTTTAGTTACTTTTGTACTGTGTAAATTTTGTGTTTTCTGTATGTTTTTATGCGTGCAATAAAGTAAGACCTTTAGTGCTCTTCCATAAGTTCTATCGGACCTGTCTGCGATACTTTGTATACTTGAAGCCTCCTTTCCCATTGATAATGGTCAGTGTAACGTCATTCAATGGAGTTTAGGTACGTCACTTAGAGGTTCATCTGCCGTCGACTTTACTGTACTATAACTCAACTCTGCATAATTATAATTCAGGAGTGTGTCCAATCTTTATATTTACATCCAACAGTACTGTAAGAGTTCATTCTCACGTAGTAGCAATAGCTAGTAAGTACGCATTTACGTTGTTACTGCTAATAGTTCGCGAGGTTTGTGACTCACAATTCGACCCATTCTTGGCCCGAAGTAGAGTTCTATTGAAAGTTACGATTTCATAAAGGTAAGCTTCCGAAGAATAAATTGTGGAAGGTTCGTTTACAGACCGTTATCGACATAGGTTACCATGGTGACGAAATTGTAATACAAATGCAAGGAAGCGTTTAATTTACTTGAGTGGCATTATGACGGCTATTCCTCATCACTTTTTAACCCTCCGGGATATAAGCGTGAGTTTATGTATGTTTGTATGTATGTATTTAATAAAATTGTATACCCTGAGCCGGAAGTAAAAGGCTGCGTTATAGGTACCTATGCAATATATTATTGTTGTAGGTATAATTGTATCGCCCATTTTCACTTTTTTGACGAGAACGATAATTCGAACGAACTACAGCACGTCAATCGTTACGTTCACAATCTTTGATAATTTTTTTCAACATAACTTTACGATCCAAAAAAAGAAGTATATTTTTAATAACATTTCACCAGTTTTTGTCCAATCTCATTAAACAATTAATGGCTGAACTGCCTTTTTCATTCATAATTACTGACTTATTTTATGTTTTATTAACTGCTTACGTTTTAGATTAAGTAGGTACCAAAATGAATGTGGGAGAGGTAAGTATAGTCCCCACAAATCTTTTTTGCGGTAAAGCGAACATAGTCACAGATCGTTTGCACATCGCTTATTGTCTTTACAGTGTATGTGTGAGTAATTGACGTAAAAAATATTTAATCGATTAATAAGTTCCGATTAGATGCAAGAACAATAAACTGCCAGTTATTATAGAGAGATTTAGGATATTTACTGGTTAGTTAACTCATAATCTCTCTCCCTAAGAGAAAGCCTGTGCCCTACGGTGGGGACGTATTTATAGGCTGCTTATGTTATGTAAAGTAAAAGTAAAAAAGTAAAAAAATATTTATTACCAAAAGAATTATATTACATGCATGTGGAATAATAATTTTATTAATCTTAGTTTAAATTTAAAACATAATTAACAATAATACCATTTAAATAAAATCGTGGGCGACGACATTTTACACAAACTTATAATGTTTACACAGTTTTGTTTTACTTATCAAACACCTGAAAAAAATGTGTTTAATTTATAGACTGCCATAAGTATACATGATGTGGTACTCGTTTTGTTGTTTTTAAATCGGGAAACAATACTTATTACTTTGTAGAGGAGCTTACAGATTGATATACTTAGTACCTACCCGTGTCATATAGTCAAAGTAATTTAAATACAAGGGAGAGAGGTAGAGGGTTCTACTGAATAAATATTACTCGCTCCCATTTTTAGGGTCCCGTAGTCCGACAAGGAACCCTTATAATTTCGCCATGTCCGTCGGTCTGTTTGTCTGTCTGTCCATTCGCGGCCTAGCGCAAAGACCGGTGGTACTAGAAAACTGTAATTTAGTATGTGTATATTTATCACGCCGACAAAGTTAAACAGTAAAATGTTGGATAAATTTTTTTTTTACTGTACCTCCCCTAACATGAAAAGTGGGCATGATTTTTTTTTTCTCGTCTGCCCCATCATGTGGGGCATCGTTGGATTGGTCGGTGAAACATTTTGTGGGTTTAGGAAGACCATTTTTTTATTTAGAGTTCCGTTGGTGAAATATTGAGCTTAAAAGCAAAAAATTTTGTCCAAGTAGGGCGTCCCCCCCTCTCCTGTTAAAAATTCAGTGTAGTAGCACATATAATGAACTTAAAACCAAAAGTATCACGGTTAAGTAGGCTTTACTAGTAAACGAGTAATAGGCAACCAACTTATAAAAGTAAAATTTCGTACAAAATCCATTGACTTCGATGAAGTTGTTAGTTCTGTAAAGCAGATAAAAAACCCTACATTGCGCGTGGCCCGACACGCACTTGGCTCTTTTTTTTTATCTTACTTACTTACTTACTTACTTACGTTACTTTCGTTCCCTTCAACGATCTATCTCCCCAAGCACTTTACGAAGATTGTGACGTGTGATATCTAACTTGCGTGAACTGTTATTAGTAGAACTTTGTTATTTTAAGAAAACTGTTGCCAAATGACATTCTAAGAAAGAATTACTGTATGACATGTAAGTTTTGTGAAACATTTTTATATGGAATGACGACTTGTGAAATGATACATTTGCATACGTTGCTTGTTGTCTGAAAATGTGTTTAATAATTGTCGGACATTCGAAGGAGACCCATTTCAGGCAATGTGCGATCTCATTTACGAAGGTACGTAATAGTTGGCATTGTGTCACTGATTGCAATGAAAAATAACAATAGTAACAAATTGCTAAAGTGAACTTCGTGCTATCGAACCTACTAGTGTTACCAACCGTTTCATATTGAAATTCTTGGCTTGCATACAAGGATGTAGCCCTTTGTTAGTTCCTGTTTGCCTTTCGAAATCATTTCTCAACCAAGTCATGAAGCGAGGAAGGAAAAAAGACGAATGAAACTATCAGTCATCAATGCTAAAAATGTACTTCATCAGAGTACTGATTAGTATGACAAACAGAGTACATCAGAGTAGTCTGATATACTTCTATACGGGATGCTGTTGAAAGATCCGGCACCCATACAAACTTATTTTAATAGGGCACCAACTCTGATCTCTCGATCTGAAAAAATATCAGCTTTTGCATTACGCTACAGGCAGGACAGAAGGAGATGGCGTGGCTCCCCCAAGCCACCTTTTTCTATCCTTCATGGTCCCACAATCTCAAACCAACCAACTGCAAATAATGCAACTCTAAATTCCATTACAAGAAGAATGTTCGGAAATGAAAACTGTTGACTATGGCAACGAGCTGTTTCGAGCTCGACACAATAATACTTATGAATTCATATTTCGTGCATACGATTATTTTGCCGACTTCACGCCTAATATGTCGCCTTTTTTTGAGAAATTGCGTCTGGCGACAAATGTGATTGTATTGCAGACAAATGGACTGCCACAGCTATTATGTAATGGCATTTTTGGCTACTCGACTTCGATTTAACATACTGTCTAATGCCTGTCACCGAAGAATTTATTCGAATTAAATGTGTCAAATATTTTTTTGAAAAAGTTTGTATTTATACGACATATACCCCAAAGTAGCCACAAAAATTTTAGTCGACCCTTACAATGTTGTTGCAAAGTCATCCGTAACGTAACGGGCTAGAGTACATGCATGTAACGGTCGATGTGCTGTCGAAGTACTGAGTAGAGCATCATTGAAACTAATGCACGAGTTGTAAATTAAAACTGCAAGAATTAATGTTATAGAAAACTTTTCAATTAAGGGAACCCTTACAGGATCACTTTGTTGTCCGTCCGTCCGTCCGTCCGTCCGTCCGTCCGTCCGTCCGTCCGTCGGTCTGTCTGTCTGTCTGTCTGTCTGTCTGTCTGTCTGTCTGTCTGTCTGTCTGTCTGAAATAATATCATATACTCAGGTCTACAGTCCCTTGAACGTGTAAAAAAATCGAACTTCTAAGTTAACGTAAAAAAAAGTTACGGCGCTTTGTGCCGCAAAAAACGTATCTATATTTCGACACTCTCAAGGGATTGTATTTTCTAAGGTTAACACGAGCACTAGACATAATAAAAACTGAATTTGCACGGATATTTACTCGTTTATTTTTTCATTTTACAATTTTCCCACGTTTCGGTACTTTTGCAAGTTCCTTGATCTCGGTAGACTAAGGTCACAGGCGTCTTTGTTTATTACCCTCGGCAAAAATAACAAAAAATTAAAATTATTAAGTTACGTTCAAGGGAATTAAATTTTGTAGGGTAGGTACTTTCCTTTGACCTAGAACTATGAAATTTGGCAAGCAACATTTTCGTATACTACAAGTACAGGGAAAAATCTAAAAACTATACACTTGTAATTAAATCATAAAAAAGTTGTCTTTAAATTTCGGGTAAAGCTCGGGAAAACTGCGAGATTCGATTCCCGAACTATTTATATATACCTACAAATTTGTACGGAACCCTCGGTGGGCGAGTCCGACTCGCACTTGTCCGGTTTTTTAAGTAACCAAGTAACCTTACACTACAGTGATGGATGATCAAACTTTACAATAAACTCATACGCAATCACTGTTTCCTAACCGTCATTTATTTAGTTTTACGGATTGTGAGTAATTATTGGATTGCGACCCGCCATAGAATATTACATTGATTGCCAATATAGCTGTTCAGGATTGCATAATACAACGGGCGGTCTCGTGAGATGACCTGATTTTAGTATTCATCTTCGGCATATCGCATAATTCTTCATAGGTTCTCAAGTCCTGGGAAGTACAGGTTCAAAACCACAGTTTGCGCTCATAGCGATGACTCGTGGCAGCTTCCACTTCTATCCAGGGCCTCAATTCTGTTAGTGCGTTATATTAAAATGACAGAACACGGTCGGGTCCCGTGCCGTGTCTTTCACACCGCATCGTGGGCTAGTTTGATACGTGTTTTAGGCGTGTAGACTTAACAGAATTAACAGAATCTAGGCCCAGCTAATGCTGATTGGCTTGGCCTCTTGGGCAATGGATTTTCTTGGCCGCCCTCTTTGTTTAATTGATATTTAATACGAGTACCGTGTTAGGCTTCATAAACAGAATTAACATAGAAATAAAATTCCGGACCAAAGCGGTATACGAACTCGCGTCTCTCCAGTGGCGTGGTTACGAATTTCGCTTCGGTCTGGAATATTTCTTTCTATGTGAATTTTGTTTACGAGAGCTTTGTCCCGCAGGACCAAAAGTTTGATTGTTTACGACAATATCCAACGCCATTTTCTACCCAGGATCTCTATAACGTCTTTGGTTTTACGCCGGTCAGCTCCTATATTACGCGGACCAAATCCTGAAGGATTCGAATCGTCTGGAAAATTCCATGCTTATTGCTATTGCCCCAAATCCTATCGGAATTCTGACATTTGCGATAGCAATAATCATGGAATTTTCCAGACGATTTGAATCATTCAGGATTTGGTGCGCATAATATTAGTCATTATTAATTTATGCTTTTCAATAGGTAGTTACTTACTTTGAGCGAGTGTTCTTGTGTTATGTTAATTCAACAGCCAAGTGTTTGCCATTGATTTAGCTGTTTCAGACATTCGCCAGCGAAACTTCAACTTCTTATTCCAATTTACCTCAGCGGGGCATGGAGCTCTTTTAGGTTAGCTATCGTAGTTATTATATTCCAGATTTCTATAGAAACGGGTGTCAAGATAGCAACCATTGGTTCGGTGCTGTTAGAGGCAGTCGTAGCCCTAGGATTAAGCTTATAGTGTCGGCATAAGTGCGAGTATTGGATAAAATAAGTCTTAGCTTGTCGTCTTCAAAGGTCGTACGTACCAACTGGAAACTGCGATATTTGTCACTATAAGTAGGTACGTACGTACAATCGTCAGCACATCAACATACGAGCACTCTAATCAGTTACGTTAAGGGCAACTTTGCTGTCGACTGTAGTGGATGGCAGATGAGAAAATTATTAATTTAATGTTTTTAAAACTGGCTCGTGCTTGTCTTCTACCTCATGAAGACCAGACCTATTATGTTGACAGTATATGAAAAAAATATTAAATACAATTTCAGAAATTAAAAAATTATTCAGTGAAAGAGTGCATGAGCTAACCTTAGCTTAGCAGCAATAAGCTGGCTGGGACTGTAGTTATCCAACATTAGGATCTCATTATATCGAGATTTGCCTAGTAACCACGCATATCCATCGCGAATTGATAATTTCAAGCGCTGATGTATGTGGACACCCCAGGTTTCTTCAAGATATTTTCCTTCTCAATTAGCTACTGGTATTGCTATTATAAATTAACAAATCTACGTAACATTAAATTAATAAATCTAAATCATAGGTCTATGTCGGTGTCGAACCATGGACCTTACGATGCGCTACCACCTTTCTGGAAAAAACCTGCATGCAGGCTTAGAAAATTAAGACAGGAAAGATATTCTTAAACGATCCCCAGTGCATTTTCCACCAGTCACTGAGTATATTTGAAAACGCGTAAGAATATTTCTAGGCTTACTTAAAACACCTGAGTCCGATAAAAGAATTATAGTAGAATGCATTTCAACTTTTAAGCATAGACAACCAATTTAAGGTGGTTATCGTTGCAACTCGAGGTCGAATCACAAGACCTTTGTTCATCTCGGTCACCCTAATAATGGGGCTTGTCCAACCGGTTTTGGATGCAACGTAAGTCAGTGTCAGGGAGACAGAAGCTACAGTATCCATAGGAGAGAAGAGTTTCTAGATACTCGAATAATCGCATTTATTGCTAGCCTAGCGAAACTACAAGGCTTCTTTATTGACTACGAAACCCTAACTAGTGAAAGAATTTTTTTAATCGGATAACTAGTTTCGGATATTATCCCTAAATATACTCAGTGTAATTTATTTCAAAAAGGACAGACGGCTGTTAGGTACTGAAAATATGCTAGAAATAACTATTCTTATTAACTTCTACAGTGTGGGGACCTTAACTTTGAATTGTTTTATTTGATTTGCTGGTAATAAAAAGGTAATATTTTAGTATGGAATATTTTATTTATTTTAGTAATTGGTAATAAAAAGATTGTCATAAGATTATTATAAATAAGTCTGTCAAACTTCTAATTTTTTACAGATATGTCACGTCAATGCACTACATCATAGAATAAAATTCAGCACGAGCGAGTCATAATTTCCTTGAAAATTTTTTGCCATTTCCCTTTTCTCTATAGGCACAATAATATTTAAAAGAGCATACATAAGGCATCGGTTCTTCCATTAGCTTAGGTACCAAAATAAATTTTATATCTGACCACAAATGCAACTTATACTCATAACAAAGCTACCACCGGAAAGACAATAACTAACTAAATTCCACTAAGCCTTTTCTGGCTTTTATCATAGCGCAGATAGCTTTAAGATCGTTCTTGAGTAGGTACCCATTTCAAGATGCTGTTTGAAACAAACACTATGACAGGGCTCTCAAGAGCAATCTTAGAGATAGGTAAGAGCGCTTTGTAATAACGACCCATAAAATACGTTTGGCATCAAGATAAGAGAATTTTGTTGCGGAGGCATTGTTAATTATGACAGAAATGCAACATAAAATTATATTTATTTCAGGAGCAGCTGAAGTTGTTATTCTGCATTTTCACTACGTAGAGTGCTTCGAACATTATTTATTTACAATGCGGTTTGTGGACCAACCATGTATGTCAGTGCTAACGTTACGGACGAGTACAAATATGCTGTTTGTAGCATAAGCCGACCATGACATGGAAGGGTAGCACTTAGGTCTAGCCAACAATATTAAACTAATTCATCACGAGAGTTCATCATAAAGAGGGCCTCATAAGAAAGCTCAAGGTCACGCAACGAGCCATGGAAAGGGCTGTGCTTGGAATTACTCTACGAGATCGAATCAGAAATTATGAGATCCGTAGACGAACGAAAGTCGTCGACATAGCCCAGCGGATTAGTAAGTTGAAGTGGCAGTGGGCGGGGCACATAGCACGCAGAACTGATGGCCGATGGAGCCGAAAAGTTCTCGAATGGAGACCACATATCGGCAAGCGCAGCGTAGGACGACCAGCCACAAGATGGACAGACGACCTCATCCAAGTGACAGGAAGACGCTGGATGCAAGCCGCTTCCGACCGGTCTTTTTGGAAATCCGTGGAGGAGACCTATGTCCAGCAGTGGACTTCTTGTGGCTGAATGATGATGATTAAACAAATTTTACATTTACTCTCATCATCGGGTGTCAACAGTAGGTGCCCAAAATAAGTTGAAGATTGTTTATGATGTTAAAGTAAAAATAAAGCAAAAATGTGATCAAGTTCTACAAATACTCACTATGTATATTTATTGAACCATTTGAATCAGAGCCCTTTTTTGGACTGATTCCACAATATCACCTACTTAAGTATAATCACCACATTTACGCTCCTACATTTTTTTTAAGTAATTTAGGTGCCCATAACGAATCCGTCAAAGAAAAGGAACTGTAGTATCCATACCCAGAATATACTATACTATACCATAATATACTATACTGATAATGATGATGATGATAGTGATACTACTATGGGTACTACGTCCAGAACAGTAGGCAGAGCTGATAATGATGAAATTGATAACACAGAAAAGGTTCTGTGTATGACTGAACGAACTATTGACTCATCCAACATAATGAACAGACAGTACAATTTACTTATCATTATTGAAAGCATAGTATTTGGTTAGGTTCCTTGGGTCGACCTAGGTACCAATGAAGCCAACCACTTTGGTTTACATCACCCCCACAGCAAAAAATCTATGAGCAAATAATTGCAAGAAATTTATTGTACATTACAGTCAACCGCACATCAACCTTGCGAACATACGTGCGCTCTAAGATACTTACATAAGTTTACGTTACAGACGACTTTGCAACAAAAATGTATGGGTCAATCTGCTGTAGGTACATGCTAGCTTTTTTATTTTGCTGCTGTTCGTATAATTGTGATGAAAAAAAAGCGGTCAAGTGCGAGTCGGACTCGCGCACGAAGAGGAGCGAGAAAAAACGGCAAAAAATCACGTTTGTTGTATGGGAGCCATATATATTTATTTTATTTTAATTTCATTACTTATTTTTGAAGCGAATATAGAACTAAATATTCTGTGAATATTTCAAGCGTATACCTGTTGATGTTATTAATCGAGCAAAAAATGGCAAAAAAAAACGTTTGTTGTATGGGAGCCCCCCTTAGATATTAATTTTATTCTGTTTTTAGTTTATAGCGGTTTATATTTGTTGTTGTAGTGGCAACAGAAATACATCATCTGTAAAAATGTCAATTGCCTAGCTATCACGGTTCATGACCTGCCTGGCGACAGACAGACAGACAAACAGACAGTTAAGTCTTAGTAATAGGGTCCCGTTTGGCACCTTTCGGATACGGAACCCTAAAAAGCGGATTTAAGTCGGTACGTTCTGCAATTTCAAAGTTCGTTATATCCTGAAATTATTGAGCCGCTATCACGTTCCATTCTCATATTTGAATTAATTTGCTTTATTGAAGCTTGCTGATATATTATTATAATAACAAACAATGAATGAGCACTTGAAAACAATTCCAGCTGACAATACAGTGATAATTGGTGATATAATTTTAGACGATATTTGCTCAATGAAAGAAACAATAAAATATAAATGGATATAATAGAAGATTCAACATTTTTCAACATTGCAATTTCAATGTCATATAACACTTTGGGACTTGAGTTATTCCTAGAATTAAAGAATAATCTGGCGCGTAACTATCATTCTGCAACAGCTGTAAGACCTAAACACGGATGGTTTTCCAATATTCGAAGATAGAGAGCTGTACATCCAATAGGCAATAGGTCCAACTTTACATTTTGTAAAGTCGGCCGTAATAACGTGACTAAGTAGAGTGCACTCATATCAACGTTGACGTGCTGTATGGTATGTACGATGCGGTCGGATTTTAAGTTAACCTAGCAATTTGTAATATTGTAAATAGGTAATAAGAAAAAGCGTTTTTTAGAAATATGGTACTAACCTACTTAAAAATGTTGTTAGTAAAGCATATATCAACCTTTTTGTTGCAAAGTTACCCGTAACGTAACTAAGCTGAGTGCACGCAAGAAAAGTGAAAAGTAAATACTTATTTATACCCATGATACCATTTTGACTAGATTTGTTTCAAAATTGCAGCATGCTTACGAGCTTTAAGATAAACAAAACTGTTTATGTTAATAATTTTGTAATCATGCAAAATTAAAAAAAATAAGAGTTATTTTTTTATTTTGCAAGATTCCAAACGGATACCTTCCCTTTGTTCCAAACAACTAAAATAAAGTTAACCACAATCTTTCTGGTTCGGGGTCAATTAATGAAACCGATTTGGAAATTTAATCGGTTTCCGAGCCCTGGTTGTTCATAATTGTATTTGTAGTTTTTAATTATTTGGGGGGATTTTAATCGCGTTTTCAGTACAGTACTTTGACGACGATAGAAGATGCTAGTTGTTTACAAACGAAGGGGAGGGTATTGATATGTACACTCCGGATTACTGATACATTCTATGTAAATAAATATTAGTTGTGTAACATAAGCCTCCATCATAACTAACTCATAATATCTACGGTGTACATGCACACCAGGCGAATATCCTTACCAATACATAAAATGTTTGTGTACAACTTTGATACAAAGTCTATAATGACTTTCTGCAGTCTATATTTCATAATAAAAAGTAGGTAAATACAGCTGTCTCCAGAACCATTTAAATGGCGACGTGCTCCTATCGCTAATGACTCTATTGTTCCCACAACTTAATACTTCCACTCACAGAACAGAGAAGAGGCCCTGTCGCGAAAAACCGTTGTACTTCTGGTTCCGGTACTTACGGTTCCATGGCTAAGAACCCTTATAATTTCGCCGCGTCCGTCAGTATGTCTGTCTCTCCGTCTGTCTGTCCGCGGCTTAGCACAGAGACGACAAGTACCAGAAAGCTGAAATTTGGCATAGAAATACATATTAATTACGCCGACAAAACGGTAGGATACAATGTTTTTTTTAGGTACGTCTCCTAAACCTAAATTAGGCCTGCATTTTGTTTCTCGCCTACACTATAGTGTGCGGTGTCGTTTGATTGGTCGCTTTGAAATATTGTGAGTGTAGAGAAACCATTTTTCGAGTTAGGGATTCGTTTGCGAAATATTAAGCTTTAAAGCTCAATTTTTTGTTATAGAAGGGCGTCCCGCTCTCTCTCCCGGCAAAGTGGTTGATTGTAGAAACGTGACATTTTTTTTTGTGTGGAAAAGGGAAAACCACACCTAGGTACCTACTTCAGCTGCAATTTAATTACGCCATGTAATGGTTTAATCGTTTTCGCCCTTTTCGTACGAATAACGTCTTATAATTCATTAAATGATTTGATCGTTTAAGTGCGCCCTTTGCAAATGAAAAGGATGATCGGCGATCAACTAATTATTTTACTCTTAACTACCACATTGTTCATGAAAGACCAACAGGCAACGGCTCATTCTCTAGCCTTTGTCATTTATTAGATGCGCGTTAATGAGTGAAGTTCTTGATAATTTCAATTATTTATTGATCGACGCTCCGTGTGGCGCCGGATTAAGAATAGCGTCACTCCATTTCCTTCCGTGGATGTCGTAGAAGGCGACTAAGGAAATCAATCACCAGGAGACGGGCAGCAGCGTCTTCCTGAGATTCCAACCGCATACTGCGATCGCCAACCCGCCTGCTCACGCTCAGCAGCCAACGATTATGGCAAAACCCGTCATGGTTATGGAAACCAGGAAAGAGGCCTATGTCCTGCAGTGGGCGTCAAATGGCTGATGATGATGACTGGTCGCCTAATGCAAGCTAACGACTTCGATGTAGAAAATGCAGTTAAATAAATTTTATTACTCCACCCCCTATAATAATGAATTACGATTAGTATTGGAATAATAATGGAAGAGTAGAGTCTATTGGATCAGTCCTATTTGACCTGCTGTGGTACTACAAAAACGGACAACAATAATAATAACTTCCACACAACACAATCATCTGTCCTGATCCCAAACTAGGATACCCTGTGATAAACATGCAGTCTTATTTATAAAAAAAAAGAAATTTTTGGAGTGTTTTAGGAGTGTTTTAGAGGAGTCGTATTTTTAGAACTAACCCCGTTAATTTTTATTTAAAAAGTCACCGTCGTAAAACTGGAATACTTAACTGGATGATGACGTCTTTGCTATGACTTTCTATAAAATCTTTAGTAGATAGAGTAGTGAAAATAAGCTTCGGTTTTTTGTATGGAAGTCGGTTCTCTTACTTCAAACTTCAACTCGATTGTTCCACGTTTTTGTCAATGTCCATTCACTAAATTGAAACCCGATAAAGCAACTTCGACGTCTAAAGTAGAGGGGGTTGTACCTTATGTATGCAGTCGACACCACGGCGAATTTTTCCTGCATTTACTCTATCCCGTTGCTTTACGGGTGACATTACAATGGAAATGTAAAGGTTGATCAGCGGTCGACTACCCATTATACAAAATATTGAAGATGCGCCTTTAAGTTGAAGATAAGCGACCGTTCACACGCGACTGATTTGTTAAACCATTACCTACTTACTGCACCTAATTGCAGCCATTTGAACCTCATACATAAGTGGGCGGATGGACTAAAGTGCCGAACGATTACGACTTTATAATTTTGCCCTTTATAGTAGGAGGTTTAATGCGTCTGTTTTGAATAGTTAAGAATGAAGTACTTACATTATGACGTTTATGCGTTTGATTATGGAGTCATCGGACGGTCTTACATTGTGACGCCACGACCTTGGCGTTTGTCGTCCAATGTGAAATCGTCTATCTTCGTCAATGAGACGCTACGATTCGCACAAACTTGCTTTTTGTGACTTCTTATTATGACATGCTAGCGTAAAGTCGACAGCAGGTCAACCTTCACATTTTTGTCGCAAAGTCATCCTTAATGTAACTGATTAGAGTGGACATATGTATAGGTAGATTGATGTGACTTAGCCTTGCCTCACATGCTAAAGGTCGTGGGTTCGAATTCTGGTATGTGAACTTAACTATGAAGAAAAACGTCAAGAGAAAAGACGCGGCCTAGTTGGCTTAGCACGTATTGTGATGAGAAAGTGAAGAGGCACCTATGCTAGGTGCTAGGTAAGCCCCTATTCCGTCTAAAAATTGGTCATAAGCACTACAGCGCCTCAATTACCAGGAGACGGGCAGCAGCGTCTTCCTGAGATTTCAACCGCATACTGCGATCGCCAACCCGCCTGCCCAGCGTGGCGATTATGGCAAAACGGTTAGGTTAAATGGTTAGGGAAACCACGAAGGAGGCCTATGTCCTGCAGTGGGGGTCAAATGACTGATGATGATAACTACAGCGCCTGAGCGGTCTCTTCACCTATAATAGTGTAGGTAGGTCTAGAAAGGTGAGAGAACGGAATTTTCCAGATATGCTTCTGAAATCAGAAAACAAAAATTTTTTTAGTAGAATTTACATTCTGTTTCTCGAACGTCAATGTACAAATTGTACAATGTTATGTTATCCGCTGTCTTCGGGACGAGTTGTAGTGGAGAAAAGGACAGCTGGAAAAGGCAGTTCTATGGTTCTAAGAAAAACAAAATCGAAATGATGATGAGAATATATGGGAAGGGACAATGCGTTTTAAATTAATGGCCGATATACCTACTCGTGTAAGATAAGAATATTATTTATGGCACTTTGGTATACATCCAATGAACTCAATTCAGAATATTCCATTTATTCAAGAAAATAAATTTTTTGCTCAAGTCGATCATTTGCGTTCATCGTTGCGTCACGTCATTTTAAAAACTCGAAGTTCCGCTAAAGCACTGGGATACCCTGTATCCAACCTGTATCGCAAAGGTATTTGAAACTCAGAACAGCCCACAGAACATTTTTCTCTGTTCTGTGGCCCTGACCTAAGCAGTTCTAAGAAACAAATGCATGTGGTAAAGAACTAATATTGGCAAGTTTTACGCAACGGTAACGTTTCACTCGTGTCGGAAAAGGAAGCTCTTTCCGATGCGTTCCGCTCGAGCTGCCGACTCTATGCGAAACGAACGAACTGGGTTTTTTATTGCACTTGAACCTAATACCGCTAATAAATACCTACCTACTTTGGTAATAGCTTCAGGTGACAGCTTCAGATGCGGAGGTTTTTCTGATTTCAGTCCTCTGACCAGAGGGAATTGTGTTTCGTCGCTACAGGGAGGCGGGACAGAAAGCTGAAATCTCCATGGAACTGGGTCCTAATCGCCGGCTTCGACCAAAACTAGGCTAAGATGTGTTTACCTACTTATATAATTGTTTTTAACCTGTATTTATAATAAGACTAAAGTATTTATTAGGATAAATACTTTAGTCTTATTAAATAAATATTAAAATAAAAACGCAATACAAAAAAACAAAGGTATATATATTTAAGCGACATGACACCTTAGATGGCCGCCTGAACAGAGAGGATTGCTGGATTAGTCTCAGTACCTCGTCTTGCTCGTGGTTTAGAGGTAACACGTTTGTTTACCATGACAGGTCGTGGGTTCGATTCCCGCTAGGAGACGCCGTTTTTGATTGTAGAAATGGCCTGTCTGGGTGTTTCTCTATGTTTGTGGTGTCCTTGTTTGGTTGCCGCTACAGTGAGGATTTGTTTCACATAAAGCTCGGAGAACTGATGGCCGCTGGGGCGAAAAAGTTCTGACCTGGCGACCGCGGACCGGACGACCGGAAGGCCCCCCACCAGATGGTCTGACGACCTGGTTACGGGAGTCACTGGATGCAGGCGGCACAAGACCGGGAAGCCTGGAAAACCATGAGGGAGGCATGTGTCCTGCAGGCAGTGGGCGTCAAATGGCTGTTGATGATGACAGTGAGGATCAATGATTGTGTTATTGTTTGTGCTTTAACAAAAGCACGTTACGTTACGTGACGTTATGTTATGATATTTATAGTTAGCCATCGCAACTGTTGGAAAGTTAGAGGGGCCGTTCGTTTATTACGTTAGACTCTACCCTACTATTAAAAAAACCAAAGAAGTAACTATTTCTTCCTACAAAATTCACATTCAAAACGGCCCAGTCCTCTCGAGATCCTGTAGAGTAAATCACTCTGTGATTGGTTTATTCTGTGCGCCATGCGTGCGAACGTGAACGTTTGGACGATAGTAGGTAAGTGAAAGCGTAGCTGATGATTGGTTTTATACAAAAACGTCAAACCATTGACCTCACTGACGTATAATCCGGCGAAGTATCTAGGTAACTCGCGAGATGGCGGTCTGACAGTGGCAGGTGCATGGATATTTTGTCGGGTAATACTGAACTCGCTCCGATTGGTAACACAATTGACAAGCCCCACCCGCCTTCCCACAATTGAAAGTGGGGTCATTTTTTAGCGCTAGTTAGGTATCTATGTTTTAACTAGCTCTGGTTAAGCTACTGTCGGACCTCCGTTCAACCCAACGTAAGACAAAATATCTACCTTATGTTAGGTTCGCGCAAACCAAACAGTGTTATTAATTTATAAAGACAGGATTTCTCTAAAACACTCCACAAATATCTACAGTTCAAATAGTCAAGCGTAAAAGGAAAGGCCAGTTTTTTACTGGATTTGTGAAGTCTTGTTTTTATACATGACAATGTAACTCTATTCGTTCTATCATGAACAACACGTAGTTCTTTAATAATCTATCTGACTAACCTAGAAAATGTAGAAAACGTGAAACCCGTGTATGTAAGTAGGAGATATCGTTTTGTTTCAAATATACCTATATCGTTCGTAAGTATCGCGGTACTTCGTACAGTCGACAGCACATCAACCATTTCCTTTTCCTCATCTTAGAGCAACCTCTGGAAGCAATATAATCTCATGTGGAAGATTCAGCTTCCAGAGATGGATTTATATGTAGGTAGTTCTTTTTTTGAAATAAACAGTATAATTTTTTTTTTTTAGTGTCGCCCACCCCGTTACGCGAGTAAAGTGCACGGGTTTAAAGATTGATGCTGTCGACTGTACATTCAGCTGCCGTGGCTGCAGTGTACTAAACGAGGGATGTTGTTTCTTGCATACAGCAATAATTAGAAAATAAATTTGTGAAACGACTGACTCGTCGACTGTACCTCTAAGTACTTGCAATAAGAAAAGTAGGTTTTTTCTATTAGCGATGTTGCTCTACCCAAAAATGCTATAGATAGCCTATTGTAGGTATTATATTTCTAAATTAACTTGCCAGAACAAAATTAAAAGAACAAAATATAATACAAAAACTGACTTTGAATATCGGCTACCTAGAGTCTATACACACACAAAATATTATGTAGGTATCTATATGATCTCACCGAGAGACTAACGGTCATCTTTTTTATTTTCAATAATGAAAAAAAATTAAAAAAAAAACGTTTCCTCTAAAATACTCCTCAGAGGCAGTTTATTTAATCTGTGGTTACGTTTTCCCTTTACCACGGACTATTTAAACTGCCCCTGAGGAGTGTTTTCAAGGATCGTGATTTTATAAATAAAACCGTAACAATGTGCATACTTGGATTTAGATATGTGAATACATGCATTTCAAGATTTCAGGTGGGAAATTACGTTACGAAAACTTGTTTGTTTCGTTTTATATTAAACTTTGGCTATACATATGCCAAGCTGGTTTGTAGTGAAAGTACTTATTAGTATATCAAGACTAGATAAAAAGAAAGAAGATAATATAAGAATATTCTTTATTGTGCCAGGAAAAACACAACATAAAATATTTACAAAGATACAGTACAATTGACGGCCTTCTTGTTAATAGCAATTTCTTCCAGACAATCGTATGATGGAAAAATTCTGAAGGAAAAGGAAGCATCACTATTAATTACCTACTTCCACATAACGCAACAGTCGCAAACGAGGATACCGTGCTGTGGTAACCACACAAACATGAAAAACACCCAAAGTTAGTCGGCCGCGTGCGGTATCGAACCCTCAACCGCCGTTAATAATAAAGCATTATTAACGCTAAATCAACGAAGCACGTCCGTACATAAAAATTCTTAGCAAGGTGGGGGCACAGCATGGACTTATTCATAGGCGGGTCCACACTGATAGAGCAGGCTCGTAACAACATCTTGACCATTTTTGTTGCTCGAAGGGTCAAAGAGAGAGCGGCCTCGACGCAGGTTGCATGGCGCATACAAACAGTTCTACTTCACGCTATTTTCTCGAACTCCGCCAGAAAGTAGTTTCTTCACGGCTTGTCGGTTCAATTAAACAACGAGTATTATTTTTGGTTTAACGATTGGATGGTGTCTTCTGTTGGATTTCTAAATTGAGCTAGCTATCTATTTGTCAGCCATAATGTTACGAAGTTCTATTATGATAGAGAATTGTGCAAGTGTTCCACTTTTTATGTAAGTACCATGTACATAAAGTGTGAAAATGGCCACTCTTATTTGAGAAAGCGACCACATCGGGCGATGTCGTTAGTTGAATAACTTAAAGGACACAACGGTATAAGTAAAGAATTGTATGTTTATTATTCCATTTCTTACAAAATTATTTACAACACCGTTATTACGCGTATATCCATTGTCATATAAAACATTACAATTGAGATAAATTAACATTATCTAAGGCGAATGTACAGCGTCAAGACGCACTTTAACACTAATAACGAACTACACTAACAGATCAACATTTTAGGCACCTTCGCATACAGTTTTTAATAACCACGAATATTTTTGTTCCATTTCAAGAACTGAACAGAACTTGTCACAAATGCATCGGGCGCTTGTGATTTGCAGATGATTTTGTAGCGGACTGTAATAAATAATGAACTTTATATTATATTTTACAACTGAATCGTTTTTCTTGTTTTTCGCTACTAAGAAGCATTAAAAGTAGGCTACAAAAATTACAAATTACCAGCAAACAAGCGGTCAAATCATGTCTGTTCGCATAAAGAAATATTTTCAACAAACATGTTTACCTCATATCACACTGAATTGAGTAAAAACAACATTGTTCAGCAAGTATACGAACTATATAATTCAATAAGATACTTTAAAGCCAAATATACATATAATAATATATTAAGTATGTGTAATATTAGAGGGAAAACAGTGGAAAAAAAAACGGGGGAAAATGAGGTCATAACAAGTTTCAGCAGATAGTGAGAAAAGCAAGAAGAGAAAACGTTTTTTATTAATCTTGCTTGATCCCGAGGAATGTAACTTTTTTTTTCAATAAATAAATCTGTTGTATCGTACGTACACAAACGAAACCGATAATTTCTGCTAGTATTTACATTAAAAACTAACCAAGCCTTAAAGTTAAAGCCTAGTTATATGTAACTAAACATTACAATTCATATAATACATTATTTCAATATAAAATATGTCTACAGCCTAAATAATTGATTTATTTTACATACAGCATAATACTATCTTTGAATACGGTTTCGGCCTATTAAATATCTATTATTATGTTACCAAATACACAGTACGAGAACACGTACGAAAAAAAAATCATGTTTGGCCAACAAAACGTTTTGGCAAACTGTAGCTAATTATATCTGAATTATTGTCAACACAATAAGAACAAATTGAATTGAACAGAGTTCAGCTTACACTGAATGCCGAAAAAGTACACTTGCCTCGGTATACAAGAACCTAAATAGCTTGGAAATAAAGTCTACGTCATACAATATAATGGCAGAAACATACAACAGGTTAACTTTAACTATGTCAATAAGTGTTTATCGCATCATTATTTTGAAATTCAACACCTAGTGTTCATGAAAATAATATAACCAAGGCTAACTATTCATAAGCAAACTGAACTTCTATTATGATAATTTTGTGCTGTACTTCGTGAAACCGCTACCATCTGTTTTCAACGAAGCGATCACCATACACGTTTAAAACTCCCATAAAGAGAACCACACATATATTATGTGATCGGAAAAAGTAGAGTAAAATACCTGCATGAAGTACCTAGTTCAAACAACGTTTAACGAATGTTAATTTACTAACGCCCTTCCTAAAACTCACCTCCCTGCACCATTATGAACATTTTTGTACAACGGAACTATGCCTGGGTGGTCAACGGATTAGGAGAGCGTACACCGAACATTTCTTCCTAGAAAATTCGGCATTTGAAAACTCTGTTTTAATTTGTTTTTGTTGAATCTCCAAATCCTGGGCAAATAGAGCAGGTTCCCGGGATTTCGAGATTCAACAAAAATAAATAAATAAAATTAAAGCAAAGCCGGTACTAGTTAAATTAGTCAGTGCGAGCTAACCAAACAAGTATTTCACAAATAACAGAGAGTTTTCGTGTAGGTATTTTACTATACCTATTCCGGTCACTGGTAATGACAGAGAATCGGTTGATAATAGAGTCACATTTGATTGCGACAACTGAGGTCATTTCAAAAAATCAATAACGTCCTTAGAGCACTCCGTAATTATAGAAAAAAACGATATAAAAGTCGCATTGGCAGTATTAAACTGGGGATTGACGGCCATTTTTTTTTTTGTTGCGCAATGAAATACACTAGACGCCGCAGTCGACGGAACGGAAAATTTAAATTGCATTACTAAGTTGCCGGACGCATTGAACCCAGACTTACGGTCTTATTTAAAAAAGATTCCTCTAAATCACTCCTCAGTGACAGTCTAACTCTGAATAACACAATGGTAAAATAGTTATCACTTTATATTGAACCATTTTAATTAGTTTTGGTTATTTAAACTGCATCTGAGGAGTGTGTTGTGGGGTATCGTGTTTTCACAAATAACACCGTTAATGAATAGCAACGTATTCTCGAAGCCAAGGTGCAATAAATACACACTACACATTTCAGTCTTTCCATTGATATTTACATGGACACTAGTAAAATGACAATATACATTTTAAGCGATCGAATTCGCATGATATGATCCGCGCACGATCAGAATGAGACGGAACATTGACGATGTGAGGTGAAGTTCGAATTTCGACACACAATAATGCTTTAGCCAATAATCCGTGTACACGGGACACTATGGGCGAGTTTCTGACATGAGAATTTCGCTAAGT
Source organism: Yponomeuta evonymella (assembly GCA_963969515.1). NCBI lineage: Eukaryota > Metazoa > Arthropoda > Insecta > Lepidoptera > Yponomeutidae > Yponomeuta > Yponomeuta evonymella. Next base: position 9,213,102 of record OZ018354.1, read on the forward strand.
AAATAGTTAACTGTAGCGCTGTCTCTCCGAATTTCTCAGAAACGAGCGTGACAGAACGTTACTTAAGTATTTACTTAGTGAAATTCTCAATTCAGAAATCGGCCTTACGTTGTTTACTCAAAAATAGTACCCACGATAGTACTCAAGCCTGTAGGCTTGCCTAATGTAGGACCAAAGTATATTTCTATCTTCAAACCATTTAATATTGCTTACAACAGATGTAAAAACATGTCTCAATAACTTATTATTATTGACTGCCCCGTCAGTCCAGCGGCAACACGTTTGACTAAGACGTCGTTTCCGATTCGCGCAGTCAATTTTACGACCACGTGCATTACTTACGGGCAACAATACTTGGTCCATGTAAACGGCCATACATTATCGTGTGTAATTTGAATGCGGATTTCTGGCTGTGCCAGAAGTTGTTGTGTTGCCTCACGAAAATCAAATTTCTAATTTCGACAAGTTCCTATCAAACGATCGCTGAACATAATATCTTTATACAATAAACATTCGCCGCCTTTACATCACTTTGTCTATAATGTCTCAATTTTTTTCGGACACTTCAAGTTACCTAATTTTGGCTTAGCATGAATTTGCGATTCCATCGTACTACGTATACAGAATTACAATAATGTGTCAATGAATACATTCAATAATAACGCATTAATATTAGCCACTTGTATACGTACCGCATCCCAGTTGCTCTTTTGTTAGGTTATATAGGTTTTACGCGGGAATGCGCGTGTGTAGAGGCCGATCATTTTCCTACTGTTCTTGAGAAATTACAGTGATTTTTGATTTCACTTAAACGAATGGACGTAAATAATTCGTTATCTAAGTCTGACTTAATACCACTGAGGTAAAAGGAATCTTCGTATTCTAGTGCGTTGTCACTTATTTTAATGGACGAAAATATCATCTGGGTGATGTCAAAACCGTGTTAACAGCCTACTTAACTGAAGCCCATTTGATTATTTCATTTACTTGTCTGTAGAATCTCAAATTTTATTCATTTCCTCGCCACACTTGTCTGAACCTAGTTTATAAGATTCCTCGCCACACAACTAACACAGCGCGATGCAAACGTAATAAGTCGAGTCGACAATTACAGTCTACTTACTGTATACTTTATTTGTCAGCGTTTATTAATAATTTTGCCAAAACGTACCTTCAGTTTCCGATACGCTCTAAAGTTTCAATAAGTTAGCTATTTATTTTTATTGTTCACAAAGAAACATTTACACAGGACATAAGTCTACCAATTTTATATCCTGCGCATCGGATCTTACAATATACCGAGCCACCAATAAGTTTGAATCGCGCTGCACTTACATAGCAACAGTACAAAATAAATTTGTGAACCTCGTCACTAAGTCTTTATCACCGAGCGATTTCACAGTGAGATCGCTGCACTTTCACATCGGTCCGGCAAGGTCCCGGAGCACTCTGGAACATTCTCGACTAGTGTGCGCCGGAGTGGCCGTTGTGTTGTGCTTTCTTCTTGCGCTGGGCCAGCATATCGTAGAAGGGATTGTGGCTGATGGAGCGACGGAGACACTCGATCCATTCGTCTCGCTCCTCCATCGTAGCCGCTGACATTCTATAAGTAATTCAAAAGAATGACGTATTCATAAAGTAAGAAATACATAATCCTAAACTAACGTATACCGTATAACATGTGTATAGATAACTTCCACACATCACTTGTCCTGGTCTCGAACTAAGATGCCCTATGCTACGATAAAAAAGAGAAACGTGGAAAAACACCCAGACTGAGGCCATTTGTCCAAATCAAGTACGGCGGCCTCCACTGGGAATCGAAGCCAGGATTTCCACCCTTGCACCAATGCGCTAACACCGCCCTCGAATCAAAAGGTGTTATTAAGAATCACCCTTTCAATTCGTATCAAAGGGAACAAACCGCCACGTGTACACGCCAAGATAATATGAATAGCCATATAGCCCACCTGTAGACGGTGTGTTTTCCTTCGACGACCTTTCCCTCGGAGTCAGTCTTGCACGCCTTTATGAGATCCGCGCCGCCGCTCGCGTACAGCTCGAGGCAATGCGGTCGCTGCCGATCGCTAGCCGGCCGGACCTGGAAGCAAGCCAATATCGCCTTTAGTGCCCAGCCATAAGACCGATGCTGATAGATAGATAGATAAATCATTTATAGAATTGTCTCAACCAGTGATAGTTAAAAACATAAAATGTCTAACTAGCGCAAAAAAATGACCCCACGTTCAATTGTGGGGTTCAATGTTGGAAGGTGGGCGGGGCTTGTCAATTGTGCTACCAATCGGAGCGAGTTCAATATTACCCGGCAAAATATCTATGCAGCTGCCACCGTCAGATTGCCATCTCGCGAGGTACCCAGATATTTCGCTGGGTTATACATCAATGAGGTCAATAGTTTGACGTTTTTGTATAAAACCAATCATCAGCTACGCTTTCACTTACTATTGCCCAATTAACGTTCACGTCGTCACGCATGGCGCGCAGAATGAACCAGTCACAGTGATTTACTTTACAGCACATCTTGCGCTCATTTCATTGGTAAAGACTAATCGAGGGACTGGGGCCGTTTTTGAGTGTGAATTTTGTAGGAAGAAATACTTGTATGGTTTTTTTATTCGTAAGGTCTAACGTAATAAACGAACGGCAATTTTCGCGGATTCAGGATTGACACATAATTTTATGTTCTTTGGATGAAATTACTTGACTTCTAAATGACCTGATACAAGGTGACTAACTTCATACAACAACCAAAAAGAGAGCTGATCAAACTTTAACTTTGGACTTTAATCCTTATTGAAAAGACTTTATATTCTTTCAGAATGAAAATATATGCTCTACTCCGTTACAATACGGGCCAGTTTCCAACGAAAATGTAAAGGTTGGTCTGCTGTCGACGGTACTACAAAGTAAAGATCTCTTTTATACTTACAGAGATATTTTCAAGTGGAATGATGCCCCGGGGTTCCTTGTCTGTCGTGTATTCGAAGTAGTACAGGCAGTTGTCGTTCAGTATAAACCACCGTCTCTTCCACGACTTGTATCTGTAACATAAAGACAAAATAACAAGCGGTGATAAAAAATAAAGGTAACAAGAATCCAGCTACGGTGATAATACGTTTTCCGCCCAATGCATGTTCGTGACTGGCTAACACTACGGTTTGTTTTTTCAAAATGTTTGTTCAGGAGAACAGTATGTGGTGCAAATGATAAATTCTAAATGATTTCCGATGCGCACACGCAATTCGAAGTGGCAAGAACAGAATCCGAGTACTAAATTCAAGTGAAATTGAAATAAATTTATTTATCGGAGGAAATAGAAAAACCGGCCAAGTGAGAGTCGGACTCGCGCACGAAGGGTTGCGTACCACTATCTATACAATATTAGGCACAAAGATCGAGAAAAAACTAACAAATCAGGTTTGTTGTATGGAAGCCCCCCTTCAATATTTATTTTATTTTAATTTCATTATTTATTTTTGAAGCGAATATAGAACTAAATATTTTGTAAATATTTCAAGCGTCTACCTGTTGCCGTTATTAATATCGAGCAAAACAATTACGTTTGTTGTATGGGAGCCCCCCTTAAAAATTTATTTTATTCTGTTTTTTTGTTATAGCAGCAGCAGAAATACGTCATCTTTGAAAATTTCAACTGCCTAGCTATCACGGTTCACGAGTTATAGCCTGGTGACACACAGACAGACAGACAGACAGACAGACAGAGAGACAGTGAAGTCTTAGTAACAGTGAAGTCTTAGTGAAGGACCCGTTTGGCACCTTACGGGTACGGAACCTTAAAAAGATGCTTTGTCGTACCTCCCGCCCTGTTTCCATAACCAGCCTTCCTTGTCTGGGTTGAAGAATGTATGCATCAGATCGTTGCCGTCGTCCTCTGGTATCTTAAACGGCTCCGTCTTTATAGACTCGTATAATGACTGGAAATAACAAGGAAAAGACACAATTAGTATTATTAGATTTAGTTACAGAGTTAAATTCTACATGAGATTGTTTGATAAAAAGTCGATGAGTTGAGGCCAAGGAGTGGTTGATAGGCTGAACGAATGACAACTGCTTTATCATTGAGTAATACCTGAAACCTTATCTTTCCTTATTCGTTTGTAAAAATCGTAGTACTTTTGATGGCATTCATTTGAATTTGAATTTCTAAATATAATATACTAGCTGTCCCGGCGAACTTCGTACCGCCACAGAATCCGTTTAACGATTCTTGCACAACGCCATCTGTTTTTAAAACACAACGTTCGTTTGCACAACGCCATCTATTTTAAACGTAGAATAAATATTATCCCACGGGAAAGCATTGAGATATTATCCCACGGGAAAGCATTACCGGGATATCAAGTATGCTTTGTCTCAATTCAAGTCTTTGTTTATATGTACGCCAAATTGTAACCTCGTTCAGCCGTTATTACGTCCAAACAAACAAAGATCCAAACATCTTCACAAACTTTCACATTTATAATATTAGTAGGAAGTAGGAGCATGGAAAAGCAATATCATAAAATAATTATCAACAAAATAAACTAAAACAGAAGTATACGTGGAGAGCTAAAGGGGAGGCCTTTGCCCAGCAGTGGGACTCAATCGATGCTACATAAAAAAAAGAAGTATACTTGAAATTGGCAATCGGCGGTGCCTACGCGTAATAATTAAGCCTATACTCTCTCTCTGAGAGAAGGCCTGTGCCCTGCATTCGGATACAAAATACAAAAATATTTATTCATCCAACCAATTCTATTGCTAACATACACTTTTGCTGGGATTCCCTTTTAAGTATAAAGTACCTGTGCCAGGGAAACCCGCTCTTCCATAACTTGTAAAGGTTGAACATCTAAACCTACGCAAAATAAATGATGTATATTATTATAGGATTATTAAGGATGTATATTATTATAGGCTAAAAAGAAGTATACTTTGATAAGAAATTAGTTGTCATGCGATAAAAACAGGAGCCAACCTCTACGCATATTTACCAGTGCTCTCCTCTACCAATGAGGATATCACTGTACCGCATTTATACAATAAAGAGGTCACGAAGAAGGTTAGAGGGAAAAGTTTAATAAGTTCCGTTCAGAGCAGCTTAAAGCGGGCATTTTCGATGCGGTTTAGATCCGAGTTCGGGCCCGACAGGGAAATTTCGAAAGTTCAATTTTATTCATAGTCTATTTACATAAAGAATCGTACACATAACAACGAGAAAAAATCCTTGCTGCTCACAGAATGTTTCTTTGCTTTGTTCTCGACGTTTTTCAATTAATGGAATACACACTAACAATCCATAGAAATACTATGTTGAAGAGCGTTTACTCCCTCAGAATTCCTCTCATTGTAACATTTTAAATTATGTTAAGAGAATTAGTCTACTTTAGACAAATGTGACCAAGGCTGCGGTGGCACTAGATAATAGATAATTTAGACATAACTTTTTTATTATACACCAGGTTTTTGATAAAGAAAATTGGCAAGGACTTAAATAAATGAAATAAAATTAAAAAACTTTATTGTAAAACAGGGTTATAACGATGGTTACTGGCCCCCAAACTAGGATTACCTGTGCTATCGGTAGCCAGGCTACTTCCAAAATAGTACCAACTTATTACGCCATATTTCTTTATCAAAAAGTTTTAAGAACCTATTTAGAGGCTAAAAATTCCACCCATGCCGGGACTTGAACCCGCGACCTTTGGCTAACCGTGCCGGCGCTCTCCCAACTGAGCTAATGGGCAAGTGCAGGCATCTGCGAAATTTCGAGCCTCTTTACAAACTTCTCTGTATTACGTACAGGCAGCGACATCTAGCCAAATCAATTTACATCACTTGCAGCCCCGAGTGACCCACTTTGCAGTTAGGTTTTTACATCGGAATGATTTCGCTGTACCTACATGATTATATTCTTTTCGTGGCACTAACCCGTGCTGAGGATAATTTTGAAAACCTATTTAGAGGCTATAAATTCCACCCATGCCGGGACTTAAACCCGCCTTCTCTGGCTAACCGTCCTCAGCACGGGTTAGTGCAACAAAAAGAAAAGAAAAAGTTTTAGTTAAAAAATTATGAATTATGGTCAGCGTACACATAACAAGCGATTACTCTCGATAAAAATGTTCCCTAATGTAGATGGCAATAACTCTTCCTAGATTAACCGTTCAACAATGTTGGTCTCTTTGTTGAATATTCATTTGTGCCTGTCAATACACCGTGCTATATTAGGCTTGTTAATTATACAGGTGGTACACAAACACTGATTTGGCTGAATGCCTGTTTAGTATTCCGAGCTAAATTAGTGGTTATTGACATGTTATTTATGAGGGACCTAGAAGACAAAGGTTGTACAGCCTAACATTTATAACTTTACCGAACGTATGAGACACTGTATGTTTTTTTAATAATTTTCAGCATAGACATAAGGTACCACGACTATTATTTGAGTTTCCGATATTACGGCACCGTTGCAGGATCATGGTTCAAAAGAACATTATGCATTTGAAGTATAAAGTATAAATCATTTAAGTATTTGGCATTCAGCAGTATTCAGAATATTTGTAGCTATGGAATATTTACACGTATCAATTGTTTTAAAGGTAACTCTCTGCTTGGCTATGAATAAGAACCTAATTATTTCGGTGGTTATTATTATTTAAAAAATCATGTAGGTAGGCTGGACACACAACCGCATAGAATTAAATTTAAAAGGAGACACACCGAAAAAATCCCTTTTTTTCTCTGAAAGTAAGAAACTCTGCTCTGCTCGTCCTTCTATATGCTAGTATCTAGGAAAAAAAACCCCTTACTTTGTCCAGGGAAGTGTTAAGCCTGATTATGAAACACGCAAAAGGCAATGGTCTTTCTTTCTCTCTGCGTAGCCAAGAGTTTGGACGCATAAAGCCGTATTACGTGTTCTGGACTACAATATTATTAATGGAAATCTACCTGGAGCAACTCCTGAGGCAGATCGCCTCCGTTGTTGATCCCCCGGTTCATCGCGACAAACTGTTCAGGCGTGGGCTTGTCCTTCACACTGGGATTGTGCAGGGACGTGTTGAGCATTATGATGGCGAAACTCAGCACGTAGCAGGTGTCAGCGTTGGTGAATATGTCGGGGTTGAGCTGGCAGTAGCGCTGGGCGAAGCACTCCATCATCCGGTCGATTTTTTGCGCCTCGCCCGGCAACCGGAAGCTCCAGAGGAATTGCCTGGAAAGTAAATAAGTCCATAAGTTATTTACCTCTTATAAAGATATAACAGCCACGCATTGTATAGTTTAAGAAATCTAGCTTAGTTTATTCCAGGATTAGATAGGTTTAAACTTTTTTTGTGATACAAATATGAGCGAAAAACAATTACAATTTCACACTCGTGATTTAGAATACGTTTAGTTCCCCGCAGGTGCTTGTATGCGAGATGCTAGATGCAATCTATCTCTTTGTCAATTTTTTGCGAAATCTGTTCGGGTATAATCTGATAGCCAAAAATAAACAGTTATTTTCGCATTTACAATACTAGTACGGATATTTGGTTTTCAGGAGTACAATCTAATACTCTATTTCAGGAGTACAATCTAACTCCTGTCACAGTGTTTGTTATCGATCTCCTCCAAAACGGTTTCACCTATTTTTATGAATTTTTTTGTGTATTTGGTAGGTCTGAGAATAGGACATAGGCTAATATGAACAAATATTAATATGACAAAACAACGTTTGTCGGGTCAGCTAGTAATTATATATTTTATGTATCTTATATGTAGTTGTACCTATATTTTTGTACAAATATGCTTACTGTGCTGCAATTATTTACTAATAATTTTCTAATCTAATAAACTGTATTATGTCTGTCTTATCCGCAAAAAAGAAAAAGTCAATAAGTTGGAGCTACGCGCGGGATTAGTCCCAACGTTGTTAGACAGTAAAGTTCTTAAACCTTATATAAGAGGGATTAGGCTAAGAGGATGGTATGGGTATTGGGTATAGCATGGTAAGCTCATTCCAAGTTCCAGCAAGCTTTGTAATGATGTCCCACAACGTAGGAATTGGCACTTGATACTGGTATATTATTATGTGTATGGTGCTAACACTGTTTCACACTGTTGAACTATTAACTGAATTTATCAGAAATCCGATTCGTAATAGGAAAATAAGCCTTATTTCCTTGAAGAGCCAGTAATTCCATACATAATTTAAATTTATTAAAAGCGAAAACTGCCAAATTACCCGAGGGAATTACAAATATCACCGTGTCACGGAAACTTCGATTGTAAATAGTTGTTCCTCAAAATTTAGCGATTGTAAATTTCGTTTCATTTTGGGGGCCAACAAAATAAGTTTTACGGAGGGTAGTTGACGTTAATACCTCGTTTCAAATTACTACCCTATATTTTTAACGTTTTTTTTTATTTTCTACCGTAGCATCCTAGTTTGGGACCATTAGAAGTGATTGTGGTGTGTGATTCATTTATTATCGTTATTTATGTATTTAAACGCGACCATTTGAACTGAAACAGAAAACATCACTGAAAGGTTAAGAACAACAGGTGTAAAATATTATCTACCTCTAAATATCTACATTTCTCTAAATAGTACATAATATTTAGAGAGATGTAGCCCGACGAGCCCTTGAGCCCGTAGAGAGCTTGGCCTATCGTGCGCCTAGACTTTTTCAAATTTATTACAACAAACACCAACATTATCAAGAATTGTTTACTCAAAATCTGTTACATATTTTTGGCGGATTTTATTCTCATGTATCAAGTACTTTTTAAACAAGAGAAAGACAGGGTTCCAGTTTTCCTGAGAGGATTTATAACTTGGAAATACCAAGCGTGAAACTTTCCTCAGTATCTTTTCTCGGACAAGTTTGGCACTTATTTAGCAGAAACTAGACATCGTTTATTTTAACGGCGAGGTGACAAACAACGTTCATCTATTTTGTGAGTCGAGAAAAATGGGAGAAACCAATAAAGTTTAAGTGCCTCTTAAAACTAACCGGTAAACACAAAAGGCGAATACTTCTGCCGTCGATGAATTTAATTTTACTGTGCCTTTCGAACTAGATAAAAAGCAAAACCTAGATAGATAACTCTAATTCCTAAGTAGCTAAATCAAATATCTAACTCAACTTGAATATACGAGTACCTCAATTTGAAACTGTAGTTAGACACTTTTATTTTCGTATTTTTGTTTCTTGTGTGCAGTAAAAAATATTCTTAGCATATCTTAACTTACACTGGAATACGCAGGTACTAATTTCAATCACAAAAAAAATCGCTCTGAGTTATATTACCAAAAGACGCTAAAGTCGAACTTAGTTCTAGTGGTTCTGCGCCTTTTGGTTCGACCTTTGGACAACACCATGACTCACACACAAAACGAAATAACAGGATATTGTGAGGAAAATTGATCCGCGAGGCTACTCCAACACAGGTGAATTGCACAAACATCATCTGACACGTTCAAATTACGAGAAAACAATTATGGTAACGGTTTTGTTTGCGCATGTGGCAAATATTTGCGCGAAGATTTATATTTCGCAGTAAATACATATCTTAATTAGGTGTCGACAGTGACAACTCGGAATTGCTCACGGAAACTCTTATTATGGACAGCATACGGTAGTGTTCTTAAAAAACCGGCCAAGTGCGAGTCATATTCGCGCACCGAAGGTTCCGTGGTCTTATTATGTTTCTTTCAACACAATCCATCTGGGTGCGAAAATGAAATATCTATTCCACTTCTCAATATTCACGCCTCGATATCCACACAAAAGCGAGATCCACCAAGTTTATGTGATGCATATTACACCCCATACATCAACGCAGAGTCAAGTTTCGCACACAGATGTATACGTTATAAGATACATAATCATGGCGCTGAATATTCAGCAATGATAAATTCGGCCGCAGTAGCCTCTGCTGTGCGAATAAAGATAACATTCTTGCATAACAAATTATGCAAAACAATGCTATTGACATATTGCTACGTAGTCTCTTACTAAGCACGATGACAGGCGCTGACGTCAGCTAACCGCTACAATAAACCTATATTCTCTCGTGAACTAAAAAGGAAAATGCAGCGCTTGCAAAGTTAAAGTTTCTTACCCGAGATTGCAGAATCAAGGTTTTAAAGTGAACAGCACTCGTTAAATTAAGTAATAACATTTTACGTGTTCACTGGACGTTCGCAATTTTATACAGTTTTCTGTTTCATGACAGTGTCCTAGACAGATCGATTGGATTCATTTGTTTTTTGTCTGTACACGAAGTCGTAAAAGTCATGTTACTCAGAAATCAGAAATCAACAATTTATTTAAAATTAAAGAATTTATATTCTGTTTGCTGAATGTCAATGTACTATGTTACTATGTTAGCCGCTACCTTCGGGTCGTATTTGTAGTGGAGAAAAGGCAGCGGGAAAAAAAAACTCCGCTCCGACCATCTATTCTCAAATCAACTTAAAACTTAATACACCAAAGCTTATATGATATTTTATGATGCAGTGATAGCCATCAATAACTTTAAAAGCCAATATAATACTGCTTACAAAAGTAGGTAAAACATTAATGCTGCGGCCAGACACACGAACAGCACCCGTTCACGAGCATAACGCAGGCGCTCCTGTGACGCAGGGCTCAGACATCACCAGTCTCAAATATTTTAGAGGGAGATACGTGACCCGGCCACCACGCCACCATTCGAATGACCTTTAGCAAACCCGCAGATTTAGTTCTTGTCAGCTATAAAAGGTGTGATATAGTTATTAATACGCATCACGTCGTCAGTACACTTTTTTAAAACTAAATAACATTAAAATTAAATTACAATGAAATCGCAGTGGAATTACTACAGTACCAACGGGTTTACATCGTTCATATACTCGTCATTCTATAATAGGCTTATTTACATAGCGACTTTTTAATGATATGTTTAGACAATGATAGAACAAGTTCTAGAATTCTGTTGAAAAAATGAACGCAATAGCCTCCAGACGAAGTATTTACCTTGGCTAAACGAAATTTAGAATAAGCAATCTCTATTTCTAGTGTTAACGTTATGTACGTCCCTATTTAATCTGAACATTGTTATATTTTTTCGAACATACATTATATTATCGAATATACAGGGTGGATTTTTGAGAAGGGTCAGTAAGGGCAGGTACCTTAATCGTTATAGTTACAGGAAAACGTTCCTAGGAGATCATCCCCAACTTTTTAAGATATCGCACCCTTAATCCAATACTGGCACTAAGCGAAAAATGTAAATTGTGCAGGAGAAGCTATTAAAGATTTTCAATGTGTAGAAATGTATATAGTTCTGTATTATGCTTCGTTTTCCATCTACAGTTTGGAATAGGAATTTAAGTGAACTAGTCAGCGCTTAGCAGTCAGCGTTACTTTGTAATATTTGCAATAGATGGCATTAAAACCAGAAATTTAGAGATTTTTGTTTAGTGACGGTATTGGATTAAGGGTGCGATATTGTGAACTGCATTCACAGATTTTGGAGAAAATGTGTCAGCGAAAAAATGCTAAAATACAAAAAATATATTTTTATGCCAATCGATCCTATTTCGTGTGGGGATCAAAAGACTCTTATGGGACCATTTAAGGTTTGAGTACTAGAAATGACAGAAATCGCCAAAAACTTTTTTCATACAGTTTTTGATTAGTTGACGCCATAATTTGTTTACTTATGCTAATAGATTTGGCTGCTAAACAAGTTTGTTTAGCAGTCAGTGTGTTTTTTTGTCTGTGTGCTAAAGTGTGTTTTTGGCAATAAATGTAGTTAACTTTCACTTTCTTTGTCTGAACGTTTTTGAATATTTTTTAACATACTCTGAATGTCGGATCGTGATTGAATTTTCTCTTCATTCAATTCATAAAGCCTTTTCGTACTTCTATGTAAACCTGGTGTTGCCCGTTCTGAAAAACCGCGATTTAACCCTGTAATTTTTTTACGTGAAATATAATGTACACGGATCAGTGCTATCAAAATTTAACGAATCTAAGTGTGTGCGTAATTTTCTTTTAAATAATTGATTTTTGTTATTGGTCTACAAAGTGAAGTACTTTATTACAAGTTTTTTTCAGTACTGACGGTAGAACTGCCCATAACCCGCTATGATCGGACTGTAAATTATTCTGCTGCATTATGCATATAAACAATAAAATTTTTGAACGTCCCAAATCTGTGCTTATGTGTCTTATATTTCTTTTCTGTTTTTCAACAAGTTTCAGCAAACATTGGTTCCGCCGTGAATTTATCGCAAGTTCTTTTTTTTTGAAAAGTGAAAGTCATGGCGGAGATTTTGAAACAATTTTGATAAGTTCTTTGTAAATACAAAGCGTCTAGTGGTCTCCTATTAAAGTAAAATTCATAGGTAAAGTGACCATTCACTCAGACGCTATAATATCTGAAGAGTATTTTTATGCTGACAGGTACCAGTCGCAGGCACATCAACGTTATAACACGTATAATTCAAGAAAGGGACTGGAAAACTATTTGCCTCTCGTTCACACAATGTAGACGGCAATATTGTCTGAGCTAGAGGTGAATAGTTGTCCTGTCTGTTTCCTCAACTAGGGTCGACTGACTAACAGCTATTGTAATAACTTATGTTGTATAGAACAATAAATTATGAAAATTTGACTTACCTGCTTTAGTCCGCCGACCCAAGAATTTAACAGTGTTATACATCTTACCCAGGCCTTACCTTTAAAGGTACGAACACACATTTAAAGGCTTATCCTGATATTCTTCTGTTACGTATGAAGTTAAGCAATTTTCAAATTATGCTATTCCCTCACCTTAACGCCTGCACCAGTATCAGGTCCGTGAAGTCGTGCAACTCCACGAACGCCCTGAGCACCGCCTCGTTGAAATCCGACCGCTCGCCCAGGTAGTCCCCGATGGCAGTTTTGCTCAGGCCCTCGCCCTTGTGAAGGAACTGAGCCACGTCTTCTGGCGTCCTCTGTAAGAGGCCGTTCTCGTATAGGTACTCGATGCCTGGAATGGAGGAGATTCCACAATTAGATACAACATTTACATCGGTACTACATGATCTATGCTGCGTTTAGTAGCAAGTCCTGCCTAAACTGGATGCGACTATAAGCACTGACGCATATATAACATCATGTCAGCTGACTCAACTACATTGGAAATGAGTTGCTACTATTCCCAGGCGAGGACACCCGAAAGCTAGGTGGACTGGGATGTCGTCAAAAATATATCATAGAATGTAAAAGTCTCCGAAAACAAAGTCTCAGTCAATGACTCAACTGTGATTTGGTGGCGAGAAAACGACTGGACGAATGTGGATCACATTTTGTCATTTCTACAGCTTTCAATGACTGTGTTCAGAGCCGTTTCGGATATTTTTTTTAAGCGGTTCCACAAAAATCAAAGATTCCTGGTGTACATACAATAAAGAATATTCTATCTATCTATCTATCTACAAAACGGAATATACAAGATGAAAATGTAACCCCAGAAAAAAACTGGGCGCAAGTGCCCGCCCGAAGCAAAAGCTTCTTGCTCTACCTCGAACACCAAGCGATAAAGACCCGTACGAAGTTACGAGTGGGTTATTTTACGACGAAGGATCCAAAAGTGGGCAATTCCAATACCTTTGAGGCGAGTGGAATGCGATGCGATCGACGATGAAGGAGGCTGAACGATCTGAAAGCCGCGGTGGGTGACCCCAGCAACCGATACGCAAACTTCCGTGAAAGCGGGCAACATACCGCCGCCGTAGCCCGGTGCACATAAGCATTGCATATACGTTGGTGCATTTCTCCACGATTCTTTGCAATGGCCGTGGGCGTTTGTTATTGAAACGCCGAACAACTCTATTGATTTCCTTACCGATCTTTTTCCTTCTCAAGTGCCGTCGCCAATCGAAGGTCGATCTCGATTATCATCAATAGCAAAAAGAAAATAAGATAAGAATATTCTTTAAACGTGTAAGATACAGAGTACAATTGGCGGCCTTATTGCTAAAAGCAATTACTTCCAGACAACCTTATGACGGAAAGTTGGCGAAGGAAAAGAGATACGCGTACATACTGAATAAGAATAAATACAAGTAATTTTTTTCGGTACATTACATAATTATGGTAGGCTAGGAAACCTAGCGCCCAGCAAAGTTCCTGTAAGCTTAACATAGGAAAAAACATAAGAATACATTTCCTTCGCCAAGCATCCTTTACTCATGCAACATTAATTATAGCTCTTGTCTTTAGTCTATAATATGGGTAAGCAGCGTTGAGGCGAAACGCACCGGATCGCGTACAGTCAACAAGTCGACCATCAAAGTTCTTATCGTACACAACATAGGTCCGGGTATGGAACAAGCCGAGGGTACTACTGGTATACGAGTATGGGTGCCCAGTCCGTTTCCGCCTTAATTGCAGTCTGGGACGGAATTCTAGAGCGGCCCAAACAATGCCCCGGCGGAGTCTAAACTAAAGCGACAAAGGCTGATGACGCAAAGCTTTGTACAATCTAGGTCTTCGACGGTATGCTTAAGCTGAGTAGTGCAGGTGTTGTTATTTTGGGACCTCAGTTTACTGCCTACTTAAGTATACTAGTGCAGTTAAATCTACCATAACAAAAGCTGTTGACGCAAAGCTTTGTTCAATCTGGGTCTTCGACTTTTTTTTAAAACATGGATAAACAGCTTGTCCCACCGCAGGGCACAGGCCTTCTCTCAGTAAGAAAGAAAGAAAGAAAGAAAGAAAGAAAGAAAGAAAGAAAGAAAGAAAGAAAGAAAGAAAAAAGGAAAGAAGGAAAGAAAGAAAGAAGAAGAAAGAAAGAATATAGAAAGAAAGAAAGAAAGAAAGAAGACATTCAAATTTATGCGCCCATTTATGTGATCACCTCGACACTAGGTTTCCTGATTTTTCCTGCACGTTAGCGAGTGGTATTGCTATTAACAATACACAAATATACGTAAGCCATTGTTACATGCCGGAATTGAATCCTGAACCTCTCAGATGTGAAGCAAGTGTTCTACAGAAGCGCCACCACCGCTGGTGCACATAGACACCAATAAAGTATTTTGTTTATCCATCACACATATTCTTCTTGTTCGACAAGGGATTGGCGTTATGGGTGCAGCTAGCTCCGATAAGTTTTATCTCCATTATGTGACCTTTCTTCAACATTACATCGACTTTGACTGTCCTCTCGGTGACGTCATACGCCCGCGCAAAACTTACTAGAGCCAAGTGCAGACGTGGGCGGTCGATCCAGACAATGAAATGGAAAAGGATCATTCATAAGAAAAGTTTACGAAAACTCCACGACTATTGTATCAGGCTAAATCAATTCTCAGAATTCTGATATATGATTAAAACAAACCGTTTAGTTTCTTTGGCCCCGTTCTGTGTTTTTACGAAACAAAATAACTCCTATCACGTCTCATTACAGGTATCTCAGAAACATGATAGATTGCCCTGATACGTTGAATGCATCTCCATGATAAACGACTGCACCTCCCGCCAACAGCGGAGCCAATTTGTCATTTGTTTTTACGTCACTCTTGCAAACATGTTGTTTTACATAAAACTATGGAGGCAATGTCAAAGCAAAGTCACTAAATTACAGTATTAGAAATGGTATTACGCATAAGGTCAATAAAACCAAATATCACACTTGAAAGGTTTCAAAAATATTGCCTATGAAACGTAATGTATTCCATTTCAGACGGAACATAAAACGTGAGGTTCCGATGATGGTGACGGCATCATAAATGATATCCCCGGGGAGCAGGCCCCATCAGAATATGCTATAAGGCATATTATTTGAATAATGCATGATCATTGCATATGCAAAGGATCACGCTGAAATTATGCAATATAAAGCCGGCTATGACTTTCTATCAATAACTCGCACATTAACATTTTTTTTCCAACTCGGAACACGTAACTTGTCAAAGTTACGTGTCTTGTATAAATCCTTGCTTCTACTACTTTCCCTGGGAGGGGATTATTATTCGGAAAGTACGAGTTCCCAACGGTAATGACGCTCGAGTAATCCGACAAGCTAAAGCCTGAAAAGCCAGCTTTCAGTGAAGGAGTAGCTGAGAGGGTCTATAAGCAGCCGCCTACAAAGGCGAGTGATAAATCTGCGGGGCTCCACTCGCAAATCATTTTCGATAAATTATTACCATGTTTATTGCGATGAGATTTAATTTCATGGCTCGGCGTTAATTCCTGTGACGCCTTTTTCTCACACCGACTTTGCCGAGATTTATTAAGGTTTGAAGCTAAATGTGTACGTCCGTAAATTCCATAGAATAAGCCAAAAAATGCCGTCAACATTGTCGAGTGGTGTAATACAAACTTTGCACCTGTATTCAGTTTGCAGAGGTCCTCGACTTTTCAGGCTAGCTGAAACCCTCGGAAACATTTCTCGTCTGGTTAGGGTGAAGACTTCGCTTGAAAGTACTACAAACATCCGAGACGACCTAATTAGGATAGCAAATGTTAACTGACTTGGAATTACACGCCAACGCAACGCAACGCAACGAAAAGGAGAATTGTATGTTTTTTAAAATATTATTTTTTTATCACGCAATATCATTAGCACATTTGTGTAGTTATAGTAGCAATACCACTCGCTAACTGTAAAGGAAAACATCATGAGGAAACCTGAGCTATTCACATACCTCGGCGCTTGAAATCACCAATCCGCGGTGGGCACGCGTGGTGATTAATCCCATGCCTACTCTCTCTCTGAGAGAAGGCCTGTGCCCTACAGTGGGACGTATATAGGCTGCTTATGAATGAAAAATATCGTTAGTCATGCACTTTATACATTTTATTGCCTTTGTCGCCGACCGCAGTTGTGCTGTTTACGAGGTTGTTAACTTGATAAAATGCTACAGTACAGAAGGCGTCGCGTAATAAATTCCAAAATGCACAAGGAATGTCGCCGTTGTCGTTTCTTTCCGGTTGACATACTCCCAGTTCTCGTACACTAACACGCTGTTAATCTACTGTTAACAGCTGTCAATTGACCAAAGTGCATACAAAAAAAAACACTGGCAGCTGTTAACAGTAGATTAACAGCTTGTTAGTGTACGAGAAACCGGGGGTTAGTCTTCGCAATTTCGTTTCTTCGATAGAGTTTTGCGGAGTCAGTTTTCATTTCATTGCTGCTTTTGCACTTTCATTCACTAGGGGGCAAAGAAATTCGACAAAATGTCAAACGCCATCATTGAAATTACATCATTCCGTTACGGATGGGGTAACGCGTACAGTAACGTGTAGGACAAATTGGCAAAGGGAGCGTGGAGCCCATTGTTTGATTGCTTTCCTTCCCATGGGTAAACAAATACGTTGGCTTATTTTTCCTTCTATTTGTGATTTTCCACCTCATTTTCTCTGCAAGCGAAGAAAATGTGTTTTACGTGCGTCAGTAATTTTGTTGCTAAACGTTTCTCAAATGTTGGAAAATATTCCTGTTCTGGGGCGCTACTAAGTAAGTCCTCCACAAGTGGTAGCCTAGTGGGTAGAACATTGTATCCGGAATGCAGAAACCCAGGTTCGATTTCCAATGCGCGCATGTACCTATGACTTTGTTTTCTAAGTTAAGTACATATTTGTGAAGTCATAGTAGCAAAATCACTCGCTAACCATGAAGGAAAACATCGTGAGGAAACTTGAGTGTCTGAGCTATTCACATACCCCCAGCGCTTGAAATCGCCAATCCGCGGTGGGCACGCGTGGTGATTAGGCCCATACCTACTCTGTGTCTCTGAGAAGGCATGTGTCCTGTCTGTGTTCTGAGTGGGACTTATATAGGCTGTTTGTTTATGTAGCCTACTCCAAACTATCAAATACATATAATATATATTTTAACAATTTGGTGTCGTCAAAATGGTTAACCCGATAAAATGGATAGTTACTTGATAGAAGGGCTGAATGCATTGTGTGTGACGTATTGACGTTAGCATTGGCTAACAAAAGGTTTTATCACTTGCGTTGCGGCTACCATTTCGACGGACAAAAAAAACCGGGAGGCCAAAAGTGGCTGCATGAAAAACGCTGCACGCTGGATGAAAAAAAAGATACTGACTCCGTGTCTCTGAAAAAAGAAGACTCTACCAGCGAAACAAATACCTACTTTCGCAGCTCCCTACGCCTTAACGTTACCTTCTCATAGCTCACTCTCCATGAAACCAAATGAGCGCCAATTTGTTACCTTGTCGTAAACAGAATTCGGGTGGATCTAGTCCAAGCGCGATTTATACAGTTACCTTATATACAGCGTAATCATCAACATCAGGAGCCGCTCTCCGTCA
This sequence comes from Yponomeuta evonymella, assembly GCA_963969515.1. Classification (NCBI taxonomy): domain Eukaryota; kingdom Metazoa; phylum Arthropoda; class Insecta; order Lepidoptera; family Yponomeutidae; genus Yponomeuta; species Yponomeuta evonymella. Next base: position 9,231,439 of record OZ018354.1, read on the forward strand.
GCCAGCCTTAATTACTTCCAGCGAGATTGCGACGTCAACGATTAGATCGCGGAAAATTATGAAATGCCTGCGTAGGTTGTAATCTTTGATTGATGGCAACAATGTATGTGGCATGTTCTCCGCATCTGATATTTCGACAGGATGAATTTTAGCAACACCATCAAACCACCGAGTCGGTTCCTTGCGAGCGATAGTCGTAAAGGGCAAGCATGAGTAATTTAAAAGGACGTACCTAACAGTGGGTCATAATGGTAGAGCGAGCATTCCAATTATGCGGCACGTAGGCAGGTAGGTAATGGGTAAGACGGCCGGGTGTCGCGGACAGGAATAGAACAATTTGCTGTGTATGTCACTGGCCCGGTCGTCCGTGGGAACGGCACACCTGTCCCCATGAACATGCGAGCTTGCACTCCTGTGGTTCTCAACTCACGTACAGCGCGCGTCAGTCGGAGTAGCCTCAGTTGTTCTTATCAAAAGTACAGAACAGAAATACCTATATCTACGAGCCGACGGCGCAAACCACATTCTGGCAATAGATTTGGTATGAGAAGAGAAGATCTCTGGATCTGTGCGTTCACACTTACGTCAACCATAAACAATGTGCCTCCTCCTCCCCAATATATTTCACTTCCGCAGCTACAAAAGGATGAACATTTTGGGAAACGCAGGGTATAAAAAAACCGGCCAATTGCAAGTCGGACTCGCGCACGAAGGGTTCCATACCATTATCTATACAACATTAGGCACAAAGATCGAGAAAAAACTGCAAAAAATCACGTTTGTTGTATTGGCAGGTTATAATCCTATCCCGATACATGTCTGACACCGATTTAAATATCGCTAGGTTACCATTGCAATGTTTGTCTGTTTTGATGTGTGACGCTTGCAAAAAATATATCAACCGAGCAACATCTCCAGCGTTTTACTATTAGCCACACTCTGCTAGTAGGCTAATAATATAGGCCTCCACAGTCATTTACAATATGTAGTACGGGAGCCCCCCTTAAATATGTATATATTTTATTTCAATTTTTTTTATCTATTTTTAAAGCGAATATACAACTAATTAGTCATAATAAAAGCAGTTATTAATATCGAGCAAAAAGCGGCAAACAATTACGTTTGTTGTATGGGAGCCCCCTTAAATATTTACTTTATTCTGTTTTTAGTATTTTTGTTATAACGACAACAGAAATACATCATCTGTAAAAATTTCAATTGCCTAGCTATCACGGTTCATAAGATACAGCCTGGTGACAGACAGACAGACAGATGGACAGACAGATAGACAGACAGACAGACGGACAATGAAGTCTTAGTAATAGGGTCCCGTTTGGCATCCTTCGGGTACGGAACCCTAAAAACGCGGGCGCTTTGTACACGGCTCGTCATTAATGTTCGACGTAAACGAGTGCATTAATGAAACAATGCGAAATAATTTATTAGTTAATAGGATACTTAACATTCATTTTGAACAATAACCGTTGGTCTACTGAAGGCACACAACATTAGCACATCGTGGAATATTAAACCGACATACAGCGGGTCCGATAAATCTACATTATCATCATATCAACTCGTGTCCGGCGAGATTGCATATTATATTTTTTGCGAGTCCGTTTCGGTACGCAGCGCAGTTAGGGGTTTTTCCAGCGATTTGAGGACAGTTCGGCTTCACTTTCCATTTCTTTAACCTGGCGTACTTTACGTGGTCGTATAACTCTTTAATGGAAATAAATATTTTCATTGAGTGCTTAAATTAATTTGAGAATGACGTCATTAATAACTGAATTAAGATTCATATTTATTTTAATATGAACACTTTCAGTCAAACTTTCTATCAATAAGTATTATTGAAGGATTCCTTCCTTCCTAGGAAGAGGCGAAGAAACCTCTTTCTATCTTCCTACAACAGATAGATATTGTAATACCTTTCGATTTTGCAAAAACGTTTTGGGTCTTTTGTCCTTATAAGTAAAGACCCGACTACCATAAATTTAAAACCAATTCTTATTTTTCATACCTTTTGGGTCGCATTTTACTAATAACAGACAGCTAATTTCCGCATTTTTGTTTATTTCTTGATGCCATAAGCCCAGTGATACTCGACTTAATTCATACCGTTCATTAGACATTTCATTCGTCAAAATTAGCTAAGCTCTTTGGTCTCTAGTTGGTGATAAAAACATAAACAAAATATATATTTACTTAATACAAATAAACTCATTTGCTTTCGCAGTCGAGTAAACAAATTAAAAGAACGCTTCGGCCATTTAGGCCGCTTCTATGAAACAAAGTAGCACCAATTACCAAATAACCTCATTTACTAAATTGCCATCAACAACACTGGGATAAACTCGCGATTGTATTATTTTCGATTAGGCTTAAGGCTCCCATTGACAATGCGTCCAACGCTCCAAATGGACTGCTAGCATTCCAAAATCCGCTCGTCAATGTACAAGATGCCGTCCATTTTTAAGACGTCGTCCAGGGATGGATTGCCAATTGGATGTAAATCCATCACGCGATCCAAATGGACGCATAGGTGTAGTGCGTCTGGTTTGACCGTCCGTGTGACCCAAAACGGCCTCCATGCGCAGCCGCCCACATCGGTCATGTTTATAAACGAGATCATTATAAACGATATATCGATAACGATGCCATCGTTATGTCAACGTCAAGGGATTTTGTTTAGGCATTCATTGAAATTTCCACTTCAGCTCCTATATTTCGCGCGCCAAATCCTGAACGATTCCAAACGTTGACAGTTGGAATCGCTCAGCTTCCAATTCAAGCTAGCTAATGGCGATCGATTTAGCCTCTCGGCGACCTAGTATACTTTACAGCACACGAAAAATTTTACAGGACATTACATAAGAAATAACAATAAAAAAGCGAGCTTATCTCCTTCTAGTAACTAAGCTAAAATATACGCTTAAAGAGGACAGTCGAACTCTACCGACCTTTCTTGGGGTCCATGTTGAACTTCTTGCGGCCGATGCTCATCTGTTTGGCTTTGCTGTTCTGCTTGCATTCGTCCTGCCCGTCCAGGGCCTCCAACTCGGCCACCACCTCGCCGAGCTCATCTTTGAGTTGCTGAAACAAAGAAAGATGAATGTTAAACACCAGAGTGGAGAGTCTCTTAAATGCATTTTTGTTCAATGGGGTCAAATTAATACGGTAATGGTTGTTTCATTGAAATTATTGTTAGTTCCGTAACCAATCGCACTCCAATGGTATGGACCGTGCAACTTAACTCGCCGCCTCGCACGATTAGATTCCTCGCGAGACACGCCTGTTTAATTTGCGCTGGTTACACCATTGAAATAACATTGTATTACTGCTATTGTTTAGTAGGCTACCAAATAAAGGTAAATAACAGCTATTGTTCAAGCATAAAATTAAATATATTATTTTTACCAATGTTAGATTTAAGCCGATTATAAACTGTTATGACTCTTGTATTTGAAATATTTTTTATTTATTTCTTTATTGTCGTGTTTATATAATTCTGTAGACTCTAGGGTCTGGGCTTAGATTCTGCAAGAGCAAAATAACCCAGGCCAAAGCCAAGCCACGTTCTTTTTAGGGTTCCGTACCCGAAGGGTGCCAAACGGGACCCTGTTACTAAGACTTCACTGTCCGTGTGTCTGTCTGTCCGTCTGTCTGTCTGTCCGTCTGTCTGTCTGTCTGTCTGTCTGTCACCAGGGTGTATCTCATGAACCGTGATAGCTAGGCAGTTGAAGTTTTCACAGATGATGTATTTCTGTTGCCGCTATAACCAAATACAAAAACAGAATAAAATAAGTATTTAAGGAGGGATGTATAGGAATACAACAAACGTAATTTTTTGCCGTTTTTGCTCGATATTATTAACGGCAACAGGTAGACGCTTGAAATATTCACAGAATATTTAGTTCTAAATTCCCTTCAAAAATAAATAATTAAATTGAAATAAAATAAATATTTCTCCCATACAACAAATGTGATTGTTTGCCGTTTTTTCTCGATCTGTGTCTATGTTGTGTAGTAGAACCCTTCGTGCGCGAGTCCGCCTCGCAGTTGGCCGTTTTTATTTTTATTTTCATTGCCCTTTTTGTTTATTAGATACCTTACAATTAGAGATGGGTAGTGGATTATAACCCAGTAGTTATAATCCAGTTTTAATCCGGGTTATAACGTTATCGACCAGTTTTATCCCATTAACTACTTTTTTGGTGGGTCAAAATGAAAGACAGGAGCGATACGATTTAACAAGAGCAAATTACAACTAAACAAATATGCTTTGGGTAATCGGGAGTTTTGCTTGACATTATAATGCCATAGTGATTTATTTTTGCACCACTGAAGTATTTTTAAGTTTTAATGAACTGCATACACTTTCAAAATACTATGTTTTCTATGAATAAAAGTACAAATAAAAGCGTGTCGGGCCACGCGTAGCTTAGGGTTCCACAGACATCTAGTTATTACAACGTATTACCTAACATAATCACAAAATTCAGCTATCAAACAAAATAGGAGGCTTTTTTACTAATCCCATTAATGTAATCGACCATTAACCTGTAAAGCCTAGTCAGCTGTGATAATTTTTCTTTTAAATTTATTATATTTGCTACTATCGTGATTTTTTTTTGGATTTTTAAATGCAAAGCTTTAGATTGTAGAAGGGGGGAGGGGACACAGGTACAAGCTAAATATTTCGAAAATGGATGCCTCAATTGTAAAATGATCTTAGTAAACTCCCAATGTTTTTAAAATAGCTATCCAACGATTACCCTCACGGTGAGGTAGAGAAGAAAAAAACGCCCCCCCTCCCTTTTCATGTTACGGGAGGTACATTAAAAAAAACTTTCTCACATTTTATTATTTAACTTTATCGGCGTGATAAATATGTATACACATACCAAATTACAGCTTTCTAGTACCACCGGTCTTTGCGCTAGGCCGCGGACGGACAGACAGACAGACAGACGGACATGGCGAAACTATAAGGGTTCCTTGTCGGACTGCGGAACCCTAAAAATGAAAGATTTAACCTAAGTAACGTGTTGTAAGATTTGGACTAAGTGACACGCTGCACTAAGTGCCCGTGAAATATTTTCAGATAATGTAGTCCTAATAATGATTCTGCATCTATACTTTCTAAATAATCCAGAAATATTTAAGTAAAACGCCAAGTGCATTCAACACAGGCGGGCATCATCACTTCATCAGGAACTGCAGTGAGTGACTGAATCCTTTACACAATGAAAAAGTGCATAAAATATCGCGTTGGAAGTTCAGTCAGCATTCAGGCCAAGGTCATTCAGGTAAACAGTGATCACAGTAACAATAAACAATGCCGGTTCGATTAAAAAAAAAACACGAAATTATACCAAAAATCGCTCGTGCGCATTCTAAGCAACAAAGTACTGGAGTGAGTGCTGTGCCGTACGCATTGTGCACGGCGCAAGTGCGAGCGAGATTGACGATGTCGTTGTCCCACTCGCTCACACCCGGGGATTTCCAGCGCAAAGGATCATAAAAGTGTGGCTTGCTTGATATACTTTATGAGATGCATTGCCGGCAATGCTTAGGTTTAAATGTACTTAGGGCCACTTGCAGATCTCGCAAACTAGAGTTTAAGTCAAGCATTTGACTAGTTTGCTTAGTTAGTTTGACAGATAATGCACGAACTGCCAAAATCTCGACTTAAACCCCATTTAGGACACTGGCCCTTAGTACAATGCGAGCGCAAGAGATAAAAACTAAACATCGAAGTGAAATCCCAACCTAATATTGTATTGTATGGAGAATTTCCTGTATATTTTTGCGTGCATAATTTCATAACGATACATGCAGCTTACAACTACAACGCCGTGCACATTATTCGACGTATTCCGTATTACTATTGAACGAAATCATTATGAACCGCCATAATGGGTTATAACGGGTGCATAACTGGGTCAAAACTGGATTATAACTCACCAGTGGTTTATAACCTGGGCCATTACCCATCTCTACTTACAATGGCATCAAATTGTCAAAAAGGCGGACTTTTGCTATCGTATCTGTCTGTCTTGTTATTTTTTAAGCAAGCAAGAGAAATTAGGTCACTTTATTATTATGCGGTATTTATAATTAGGTTAAGGTATTTATTGTATGGGTGTAGGTGACTGAAATAAATGGCTTTATTATTATTTTACCGAAATTCTCAATTCAGAAAGCGACGCTTAGACTGAGTGTCTCTAGATGGGTAAAGTGAACAAGACCATTTTACCTGCGCCGTTATTTAAAAGTAACTTTACCAAAACCTAATTACAGCCTTGGAGATTCGGATGTCTTTAATTAAGGATGATATCGGCGCGTGAATGTTGTACAAAAGTTAGAAGTATGAAGATATTTCGCTATTAGGAGAGCGTTGACGTTGATAGGTACGAGCTACATATACTCGTACCTATCACCGTCGAATGCTCCGCTATCTAAACACGAGTAGAATTAATTGCTAGTTACTAGGCAACCACTTAACTCTTAGCAAAAGGCGTCAGTGACCGACTAGGTAGCGATAAAGCTAAAAGCCAGCAGAAAATATAGTCCGTTTGTAATGTTTACAGCTCCCGGGTTTTACTTCTTGAAAAAAAAACAGTGTATAAGAAATCACCGCCACCTCGTAGTATCTCGCGTATTCAATATTTATGGGTGTGATTGCGAACCCCGAGCAGTAGAGTATTTACTTATATTTATGCCAAATCCACGCTCCCAAAGGAAATGTAGTGAATTATTTATCTTGCTCCACTACAAAAATGTGAAAGTATGGAACAAAAAGCAGGTCTATTACCGAGCACATCGACGCAGCGTGCTTACATTTTAAACTTAAATAAACGTATCTACTAAGTACAGACACAACTAACAAAACTACAATAAAAAAGACAAGACTTGGTTACATTGCAATGTTTGGCCGACATTCTTGATCTTTATATCGAACATTAGCGAATGCAAGGCGAACCGCATTACTCTCAGCCCCGCGGGTGGAATGTAAGGCATCGTACAGACCCACGGACTGTCTCGCTCCACGTCCCGTGACAATAAAGTTCGTTGTTAACACGCCAGTCTACCTCACAGCAATGACGCTAAAAAAACACGCCAAGTGCGAGTCTGACTCGCGCAAGAAGGATTCCGTACGATTATCTATACAACATTAACATAAACAGCCTATATACGTCCAACTGTAGGGCACAGGCCTTATCTCAGGTAAAGAGTAAGGGCTTAATCACCACAAGTGCCCACCTCGGATTGGCGATTTCAAGTGCGGTATTATAGCTCAGACACTCAGATTTCCTCACGATGTTGTCACGATGAAAAAATCACATTTGTTGTATGGGAGCCCCCTTAAATATTTATTTTAATTTAATTAATTATATTTCAATACAAAAATAAATATTCTGTGAATATTTCAAGCGTCTACCTGTTGTCGTTATTAATATCGAGCAAAAAACGGCAAAAAAATCACGTTTGTTGTATGGGTGGGTTATTTATTTTATTCTGTTTTAGTATTTGTTGTTATAGCGGCAACAGAAATACATCATCTGTGAAAATTTCAACTGTCTAGACATCACAGTTCATGAGATACAGCCTGGTGATAGACAGACAGACAGACGGACAATGGAGTCTTAGTAATAGGGTCCCGTTTTTACCCTCTGGGCACGGAACCCTACAAAAGGGGAAAATACGAGAGCATAAATGACGGCAGCGAAATGATAACGGATTACGTAGGCTGGTAAATGCGCAGTCTAGCTGCGGTTTGCTGGTTTTAGGACGTCGAGAAGTAAGGCCGTACACTAACGGAAAATATTCCAATCTAAAAAACATGGATACTTTAAACAATAAATAATTCGGCAAAAGAACGTGTGCACGATAAATCTTGCTTGTTTAGTGCGGTAAACAAACGCTTATAGTAAATACAACGCGCCAGTGCGCTTTCAAGTTTACAGGTGAAATGAAAGCCAATACGAAATATTTACCTACTAGCAGGAACAAGTGTTTCGGGCTAAAAGTAACAATGGGCTAGAGTGGGCTCACAGTGGGCTAGAGACGGACAATAACCGCACCCAAGACGTTTCGTTTAGAACTCGTGCGTCATTGAGAGTATTTGTAGATACTACAATGCATCAGCTGGGGAAGTACTATGCCTTTGGCCGTGTGGTTTGTGAGCGAGTATAGAAAGCATTGCAGGAACTATTGAAGCAGTTATTTTAAAAGGTTTTCCGTTAACACTTTGTACCGTTGCACGTGGAGTGTACCGCTTTACTGTGAACAAATTTGAAGCAAACACTGAAGATGCGTGACTACGTGTCAAGATACGCTGAAAATAGATAGATGCTAAGATTAAGATACTGAGATAACACAACCACTAAACCGTTCTAAATAAATCAATCCAAAAAGTACCACAGCAGCAGCAAAATGTATGAATACATTGATTAAAAACCGGCCAAGTGCAAGACAAACTCGGGAACAGGTGCGAGAACCCGGGTGCCAGGCAGCGCACTATGATCACACCAAGTTTGACATTTGTATGTATTATCATTTTTGCCTTAGAGCAAAAACAACAACACCTTTTAAAACACGTTTCATGCATGGACACCCATTAATTTTTTATATTTGTTCGGCAATCCGCAATAATAACGCATGTTTTGTGAAAATTAAATTACTAACCTAGCGATTCAAGAGATAAAGCCCTCCCATTGGCAACCTCCGTGTACGGAACCCTAAAAATGGGGAAATGGGCATGTTTAATTGTACTTGCCTATTAATGTTACGTGTATGTAAAACAAGCCTGTATCTATCATGAATGCATGCCGCTAAACCACTAGTCACGGTCTACTGGGCTGAGCGCCGACGCGATGCGGTGGAACCTAAACTCGCGCCAATTTCGATCAATTGGAACCTCACACCGAGCATCAAATACTGCCGCATATCGGTATATCACGCGAAACGATTAAAATACAGCCGCATTATCTGGAGCACCCTGAAGGACATGAACGCGGTTAATGTATGGGATATTGTGAGCATCAAATATGAGAATGTCATTCATCGCGAACGGTGATATTTCCGACCACTTTTTATTGCAATATGGAACGGTGGTAGGCTAGTGGGTAGAACATTGTACTCAGAAGCGAGACAGCCAGGTTCGATTCCCAGTGCGGGCATGTACCTATGACTTTGTTTTTTTATGGGAAGTTATAGTCGCAATACCACTCGCTAACTGTGAAGGAAAACATCGTGAGGAAACCTGAGTGTCTGAGCTATTCACATACCTCAGCGCTTTAAATCGCCAATCCGCGGTGAGCACGCGTGGTGATTAAGCCCATACTCTCTCCCTGAGAGGTGGGACGTATATAGGCTGCTTATGTATGGCAAGAACTTGAAGGCAGAATAAGAACTACTGTATGTCCATAGCATATATATAACACAGACAGTATACGTCATAGCCATGTGTAACAGCAGTCTACAGTTCAAAAAGTCATGAAGATCTTGAATGCGCCAACCGGCACTCTCCAACCATGGAATGACGCATCAGTGACCTAGCTCTCTGCAACAGATAGGTGGTCTGACTGAAGCATCTCGGTGCTGAGACCAGCAAAGGTAACGTTAGGTCAGACGACAGACAATGCTTGCGGTGTGCGTCGACGTCGCGGTTGCCACGGTCTGCCGACGCTAAAGTAATTTACTACCGACTACCTCTCGCTCCCTGCGGGACAGGCGAACATGATACCGAGGGCTAGAATTCCTCGTCTAGACTGCAAACTATACTAAACAAACTTAGCGTTTATTTGTTGGACAAAATGCTGCATTAAAAAATTACCGGACACAAAAAATGAGCTTTAGAAGTGGCTTATTCCGTTCAGTGACAACTCGTATCAACTGAAACAAACGACTCACAATCTCACTGGAATAAATGCGCAAATATACTTACGCGAGGAATGTAAGGTTTTCATTGCGGAGAATGAGGGTTGCACCTGTTCGCAGCTACAAAACGAGTTTATATTGAGGAGACTCAATATCCCCGGGATTATACAAAGTTTACTACGAGCGGTAGTAGCCTATTGGGTAGAACATTGGACTCGGAAGCGAGATACCCAGGTTCTAGTTCCAGTGCGGGCATGTACGTATGACTTTGTTTTATAAGTTATGTACATTTGTGAAGTTAAAGTAGCAATACCACTTGCTAACGGTGAAGGAAAACATCGTGAGGAAACCTGAGTGTCTGAGCTATTCACATACATCAGCGCTTGAAATCGCCAATCCGGGGTGGGCACGCGCGGTGGTTAAACCCATACTCTCTCTCTGAGAGAAGGCCTGTGCCCTATAGTGGGACGTATATAGGCTGGTTATGATGATACAAAGTTTGCAGGAGTCTCTTAACCCAATAGCGATTGCTCGCGAAGGGATAAGTCACGCTCGACGCCGGCAAAGTTTGTAATAAATTAAATAAGCCACTTTCCTCTAACTATAAATCGAGGGCGAACTTTATTCAATAACGAAGGCAAATTGATCACGAATGGTGCAAGAAAAGGGTGCTAGACGAAGACGACAATAACGCAATATTTCCATTCTATTTTCAATAACGTCACCAGGCCGGGTTTAATGCGTTCCGTCTAGACGAGTTTTTGCCCAATAGCAGGTGGACGAATTCCTCGGTTAAACGAGAGTTAAGCCTGGCGCAAAGCCGAGAGCCAGCTCAGTACGTGCGGCGAGATAAGTCGTAAAAGGGGGGCGTAGGGAAGATAATAACGAATGGTTTATAGGTCGAAGGTATACGGTAGCCAGGGAGGCAGGAAGGCATCCAAGCCTTAAGGTAAATCACGGATGTGATGTGTACGTGTTATTTAATCAATTTAATGCCGTGTTACCGGATATTGGTAATAACAAGAGGGATAAGGTGATGTTAGTCAAACCGTTCATCCGTCTGTAGTCGGGTTTAATCAGACATTTCCCATTGACCGATCCCGGTGGGCTATAATTTGAGGCGCAAGCATATGGGCAATCACTGTGCTGAGTGAGACCCATCCGAGCGTAAATGGTTATTATATTTTCGGTACAATAGAATTGCAATCAACAGCATAATACCAACATAAGTGCCTTTAACATAAGAACGGTTTTCCGTTTCATCTGTTTGGGAGCTAGGTATGATGGAGAATCGGTCCATCTGTTTGGAGCTAGATATGACGCCTTTGTCTGTCTGTGGCCACGTTTTTCAGTCTGGGATTAATACAAAATAGGAACGACCGATTTTCAAATAAGAAATGTGAACTGAAATCTACATCCCCAAAACAAAAGAGGGCTGTTATCTAATGTATAATGTATTAGACTTAAGGAATGGTTCCCGAAATTCGCACCAGCACTGCATCGGTCTACATACCGAATGTCTAAAATTAACCATGGTCGATTAGTAATGCGGTGTGACAGTAATCGAAGTTTGTCCGAACATTGTTCCTGCATTTCCGTACACTGTCAACTTATCTCGCGTTCGGTTTTTATGGTGAAATATGCATTGAGTTGAAAAAGAATCGAGATTTCTGTGTCGGAATGAGGAGGAAGCATTTCCGAACCGATAATCAAAAATTAATAATCTCACATTTAGTTTTCATGGTAAAAAAACACGTTTTACGTAGAACTTTACTACCTTCTTTAAACTTCGTTTGCACACGACATGATAATATCCTCCTTTTTTGAAGTCGGTTAAGAAACAGTCCCAGGCAAGACATAAGTGAATACGAAACACAGTGAACACCGAAATAGGTAGTTTGAAAGCCACTGTGATACCATCTAGTAATAGAAATGCAAAGTACACCTTTCACCGATATCGAGATATCTATCCAAGTCACCAGCTGAAAGTCTATGATCCCCTGTAACTTAATAAGATGCGCTCTACAAAAGAGCGCTTTCACTATCAACGTCCGTTTGTTACCAGACGCGGTCGGTATTCGTAAGTACCTAATTTTAATTCCACGACATTGAAATGGAAAGTTGGGATTTTCACACGGAAATTCTGAGATTGGACTGTTCTGTTATTAATCGCCACCCTTTCTCCTTGGGAGTTCTTAACGATTGATGATTAGGTGATTCTTGAAAAACAATAGCATAACTAGGAAAACCGGCTAAATGCTACTTGGATTCGAGCACCGAGGGTTCTGAACCAACACATAATTTTTTTGTGGTGCACTAACTAAATATTACGGTACGAGAGATATTTACCTATACTACAGTTCAAACAAACGGACATATGTTATAGGTATAATAACAAAGTCCCGTTAGCCCCCTTCGTGTACGGAACCCTAAAAAAATCTATCAATGTTAGAAACATGGAAAAAGAGTAAATGAGTGCAAGCGATCTCGAAGGCTTTTATCTCGTCTAGACGGATTGGTCTCGATATCTGCAATATCATGTGCTTAGATTTTGCTAACAAAAAGGAGCCTTTGAGCTAGGAAATGCAATCTCGCAGCAAAATCCTCAATCTCGGTATTTGGACAGTCCAATGCCGCGACATCTCAAAAATGAGGAAAAATATTTAAATTAATAAAACTGAATTTTAACGGATATTTACTCGTTTACTAATTCTAATTTTTCGACGTTTCGGTACTTTTGCAAGTGCCGTGGTCTCGGTAGACTGAGGTGACAGGCATCTTTTTGAAAGCATTAAGTGTTAGTATTACGTTCCAAAAATATTTTGGCAAATTTTTAAATTGTTGTTGACACTAGAATAATTTAACATAAACTCAAAAATACTGATTATTAGTAATTGAAATTAAAATTCAATCTACAAAACAATTATTTTATATAAACTCAAAAATATTGATTATTAGTCATTGAATTTAAAATTAAGTCTACAGTCACACTTCTAGCAAGGGGGTCTCATGCACTTAAGCACTGGTTCCCATGCTGTAGCTATGTTCCAACCACGATCTTCCAAAGTAAACAAGTAAATATCCGTTAAAATTTAGTTTCATTATGTCTAGTGCTCGTATTAAGCTCAGAAAATACTATATATTTGAATTACTATAATTTCATTATGAAGAATGTTAATTTTAATAGCAACTTGGGTTAACTTATAGCAAGTTAAACAAACTTGGTATTAAAATTAACACAATTTACATATTCTTGTAATAAATAATATACGTAGGTGGTACTTGTGTCAGTAACGAAATAATAGTACCTAATTGAAATAAAAACATCGTACTATTCGTACAGTAAACCTCCCGCTGACTATGTTCTATATAAATATATGTACTAACGTAATCCACCGGCGATCAGAGCTACCGCTGTTAGAACGTGCATTTACTATTGTCACGTGTCAGTCTGAGCAACCGCGCGCTCTTATTTATTCCAGTTCAGAGGACTTTTTCGAGTCGAGAAGTTTTTTTTTGAAATTACATTCTAAACCAAAAAAAATATTGGTATTTCCTGAATTAGTATTTGGTATTAGTATTAGTATTTAGGTTTGGTATTTCCTGAATTCCCTTCCACGCCGTGGGGTGCCGGCTTTAGAATAGTACCCCCCCCCATCTCTTCCCGTGGGTGCCATAAAAACCGGCTAAGGGACACATTACCAGGAGGTGGGCAGCAGCGCCTTCAGCGGAAATGCGATATACTGCGCTCGCCAACCCGCATGCCAAGCATGGCGAGTATGGCAAATACTCTCATGGCAGAAATCCATGGAGGAGGCCTATGTCCAGCAGTGGACTTCTTGTGGCTGAATGATGATGATGATTTCCTGAATAAACCTAGAATCAGCAAACAACTTGATACAATATTGCTTTCCGTATTTTAACAATTTTTATCACCAGTTTGCCGAATCTCGTAGAAATGGTCCGAGATCTTGCTATACCAACATAGCATTCTCTATTTTATTATTGGTAGAATTCTTTAATGCATTTGAAAAAATAAGAGTACAAAGGCGAACTTAATACTAACAGCATTATATTTCAGTTAACGTTTGAGCTATGCCTTTGCGGTCGCCGCCACGGGCACGGCAGTTTCAAGTGCAAAGTATTATACGGCTTTGCGTTTTATACAACTGAGTAATTAAAAACCGACCAAGTGCGAGTCGGACTCGCGCACGCAGGGTTTCGTACCATTATCTGTGCAAAATTAGACAAAAAATCACGTTTGTTGTATGGGAGGCCCCTTAAATATTTATTTAATTTTAATTTATCTATTTATTTTTTAAGTGAATATACAACTAAATATTATGTGAATATTTCAAGAGTCTACCCGTAGCTGATATTAATATCGAGCAAAAAACGGCATAAAATCACGTTTGTTGTATGGGAGCCTTCCTTAAATATTTATTTTATTCTGTTTTTATTTGTTGTTATAGCGGCAAAAGAAATACATCATCTGTGACAATTTCAACTGTCTAGCTACCACGGTTCATGAGATTACAGCCTGGTGACAGACAGACAGACAGTGGAGTCTTAGTAATACCATTTGGGTACGGAACCCTAAAAATGAACCCAGCGGTTGGCGTATAAGTCTGATTATGGCTTCTTTAATTAAATGACTTCGTAGGATATATTATTGTAGAATAGATGAGGTGTATTCGTTTCCTAATCAAAGCGAGGTAGTTTAATTATCGGGAATGGCGGAAGCCAATGCACCGTGAAGGCACAGTACAAATAAGTGAAGGTTCTGATTTGTTGCACGCACCGCTAGTGGCGCGGGTCTCATTTGGATGCTACACGATCTTGTCGGTAATGGAATGGGCTGCGATTAAGTCGCACGGGACTATAAATATCTCTTCCCAAAGCCTCGGTTACAATGTTACAAGCTACTTATGGACGACAAAAACAAACTCCACGATTTACCCCGTTCAGTACGTAAATCACAAAAATCCTACATTCTAAGATAGATTCTCCCTCCTTGGTTAGTCTCCTCAACATCAATTGTTTTTTAGAACCCGTAAATACAGACCATTTCACCTGCGCGTGTACAGGAACAACACCTCGTATTATAACCCTATTTCTCGAATGTGTCGTCTATATAATAATCTGTATGGCGAATTTTCTAGTATTGACATATTTGAACCAAGGCCTTTAAAATTCATCAAAATTATCAGTATTATTATATCTAACCCGACTGCGTCCAACGCTTTACCCCATAATTGAATAATTTATTACTGCTCCTTTAGTTCTAAATTACCTGCTTTATGTTTTATGTTTTAGATTAAGAACTGCATATCCCTTTTCCATTGTGGCAAACCTCTATGTTTACATACCTTGTACTACGGTCCAGAACACAAACATTTTATGTCTAAATTTATTTTGTAATACAATGGACTATACTCTGTTTTGCAGACTTAATAAAATAAATGAAAGAATTAAAGCGAAGGAAAATACTAGTACTAAGAAGACCCCAAACAAAAGTTGCATAACGTAATTACCGATTACAATGCCACCCACTTAAAGTCATGCGAAATTACTGCAATAAACAATAAACTCCAGAATGAAAAGGTTAAAGAAATTTGCGGAGCATGAGTGTTTAGCATGAAATGTCAACCAAACTGTATTCCATTACCCCAGTTCAAAATAACATGACGTCTTTTTGCCTGACTAGAACTGCTAATATTTCTTGGTATTCTGTCTCATGCAGAATATAGCATTTTTGTCTATTGTCTCTCGCCACAGTAAGTACTGACATAACACAGATCGAATCGATAGAGTTTACACAATGATATCGCAAAAAACTCGAGCAACAAAAGCAATCAAACGAGACATGACGAATCCACGAGACAAGCGCCAACAATTCAGCTGGAATTCGGATTCAAATACGTGAAGCCCGAAATAACATAACACCAATTAAATACAGGAACAATGAAACTGTGAAAAACGCACTAAGGAATGCAACGACACTTATAAAACGCTCAAGAATAGAACATTTTCAGCGAAAAACGCAGCTGTTCGGCACTACCGACTTCACACCAGAGGAGTAAATTTTCGTAATGAACCGCTAAGCAAAGCTACATCCGTCATTATGAACAATTGAACTTGCAGTAAAGTGTGACCTCACCAATTTTACATTGCGTAACTAAACTTTCGCTTTCTATAAAAATTCAGGTAGGTAATGTTGGTCGATTGTCCAAGAACAATTTAAAAAAAATCGCAATGCTGTGTAATGAGGAGCGTGGAGAATTGTCTAGTTTGTATAGTTTTCAGATTTTTTCTTGTACTTGTAGCACAGACGATAAAGAGATACTTGTAGTATAAGACGATATTACTTGCCAAAATCGGAAACAAGGCGGCCAGCTCCTTAGATACAAGGATGTTCAGAAGAGGCATATGAAAAGGTGCAACATTGAGCCCTCTCAGTGGGAGCGTAAAGCGGAAGATCGCCCAGCGTGGAGACTACTGGTGCAGGGCAGTGTAGACGAGTTTGAAAGGAGGAGACTGCTCGACTTAGATGCCAAGCGCGACGAGCTAAAGGCCCGACCACCGGCGGCCATACAATATAACTACGTCAATGGTGTCTTGACGTGCGCCCAATGTGCTCGCACTTTCCGAGCCAAGATCGGCTACACCAGTCACCTGAGGGCACACCAGCGAAACCCTCAACCATAAAGAAATGAGAGTCCTGTATGCGGTCGCTATGGCCGAACACGGCTAGGAGGATATATATATACTTGCCAAATTTCATAGTTCTAGCTTAACGGAAAGTACCCTATAAATTTTGATACCCATGAGTGTCGAAATATACGTTTTTTTGCGGCATACACGGCCGTACCTTTTTTTTACGTTGACTCAGTTGTTTGATTTTTTCACAGCTTCAAGGGTCTGTTGTAGACGCGTTCCCGAGATAAAAAGTCTTGACAGATATACGGACGGACGTACGGACAACAAAGTGATCCTATAAGGGTTCCGTTTTTTCCTTTTGAGGTACAGAACCCTAAAAATAACACATTTAAACGGTTGGTTATCTTTAACCGTTATACACCAACATTCGCCTCCACCAATCCGGACTTGGCCCCCGTGGTGGAGTATGGCCTATACCTTCCTCAGAGAAGAGACCCGTGCCCCTCGGTGGGGACATAATGGGTTGATGATGATTCGTTTATAACAGCTATCAACAAAGTTATAGCAAATCCAGTTATAAATAAGATTGTGGTATTGTCATGTTGAATATGATTTTGTGTGATGGTATTCGTGACATTTCTAACAAATAACGGAACGAGAGAAAGAGAGAATTAATAGACTTTTAACTTATTTGCTGACCACATTTGATTTATTTACTGACTTCGTTTTGCTGCTCGTTTATTTATTCTGCTGACCAAAATTCTGATCATTTACCTTTTTTGCTGATCGAATTACCTTTTTTGCTCATTTCTGTCGCAAATCAAATATTTATTTCGCTGACCATTTAAGTAGTTCCAATAAACCGTGACATATTTTCCATATTGTCTCTCATATAAAAGATACATCAATTCAACGACCGCGGGCAAATTATCGACCACTCAATTGATTGTGAATGAAAGATAATTTACGGACGGCCGTCAATGCGATCCCTTTAAAGGGCCCACGACTTAAATCCGAGGGTCAAAGAGGCAGAACTACGGATATTTGAACCCTAACCTCGTCGAATTAATACCGAGTAGTAGCATTACTTGTAACGATGACTTTCAGAAGTCGGCACTATGTATTTTTGGCTTCTAACCCCTAAACATGTGAGCGTAGAAAAACATTATAATTGAATCTTAAAAACTGTAAACATTGGGCTTAGATCTGGTCACTCGGCAGCGTGTGAAGCTAAGTTCGACACAAAAAGCGAGGCGCCCCAGCCGTGTGATATAGCCGACCTATTACTAGCTACTTTCTTTTAAAATAAGTGAAGAAACTTATTTCAAAACTATTACTAGCTACTTTCTTTTAAAATAAGTGAAGAAACTTATTTCAAAACATTCCTCTAGTAGGTACTGATTTCCATTGGTTTTGGAATCCATTTAAATTCGCCGACAATCCTACTAAGTTAAGCCCTTTTTCACATTTAAGTTTTGGTGGGAGATATTTATTCAGAACATTCAACTCCGATGCGCTGTCCCTAGTCAAACATTTGTAGAACATGAAAAATGAGTAATGTTTTATAGTAATTACTAATACAGAAATAAACTAAGCTGAGGATGTTCCATTCCCATGCTAGACAAGACAGGGAGAGTGTATTTTAAAAATATCGCCCACACAACCTCCTGTAGATATGGGGGCAGGGGGTTTGGAAACAGCATGACACGTGACCCACATACTAAAACGGCCGCAAACATGACAAACCAGCCCTCACTGTACAGAAATTCTAAAACTCACGTCCCACTAACCTTTGTCACGCGAGAGCCACAGTTAGTACTTACTATTATTTTCATCATTCATTATACTAAACAATGAATTAGTTGGTCACGCGCGGACACAATAAGCAACTGAAACTGTCCCAAGCATCGCACAGATCCATGCAATAATTTTCCGGAGATACGCTGTCTGTAAGACAGCCATAAATTCATATCAAGAATAACTGGCCAGCAATCATGTAATTGAGAAGTGCAATGCAATGCTCTATTTGCAATTTCATCACCAATCGCTCGGTTGTTTATCGACGGGTAGCATTGAAGGCTTTTATTTAATTGGGAGCAGCGACGTTTATGCTGAGCTGACCCCTAGTGCGCCGATGTCAATAGATTGACTAGTCAAGCCCACAGCGATGACACGATTTACCATGTTGAAATTGTGAGTTTCATTAATCCAGTATTCGTTAAGTTTTCTTACGAAATTACAATTTTCAACCGACTAAGTTTCATTATGCCTTGCAACACGTAATGAGATCGAACACACAAATCCTTCGGGACTTTCCCCTATTAATTCACTTCCCTGTTTTTAGTCGATGATTCAGTGGGGGATCCGGTTGGCAATTTTCCACGATAACTTCAGAATCCTAGAAACGTTTTATGTTCAGGAAATTCTAAATAGAACCGCTCTAGTTTTCGTTTGTGAGAAATGCTGCTCTCAGACACGTGCAAATTAATTAACAATTACACGAGTGAAAGTAGCTATTGATAGTGTGATGAATGAAATCAAAAGTTGTCAGATAGAAGACACCTGATAGTTTTAGCACAAGTGGTACTTTTACTTTTCAGCGTTATTTATTAGTGAGAAACCAAATGGAATCTTTAAGGAAAATGTGAAGACGTTGTCGCGCGACATAGCTAAAATACCATATGTATCAAACGAAAGCTGGCAACATGAATAATGGTAATTTAGGCAAACGTATCATTGTAATGATACAATCTTGCGAGCCTCCTTTAAAGAAAATACTTTCTTGTATTACAATGTCTCTAAATAACAATACAAAACTCAACACAAAAGGCAATTAGATAAAGACCGCAGACTTAGATAATGTGAGTGTGCTTCTAGCAAATTAGTCAAACATAAAGCACCAAAATTAAAGTTCCAAACTCTCGCAGGTCATACTGTGCCGAGTCGGGCACCACTCCTGCCACGTGTGACGCCGGAGCCTCCAGTCCCCACGTGAGCAAACAAGCCGCTGGCGATCGCAAACTATTAAGGCGATGGCAACCGCCTTATGTTTACAAACCGTCCCCTAAACGTAAAAATAGGTAGTCCGCGACAAAAATATATCGACTGACACACACCAGTCCACTTAAGATATTGGAAGCATGTGTTGCTTGCTATATTGCAGAAATTACTAAGTGGAATCTTCCTGTCGATGTCTAACAATAGGTACCAGGTCGTCACTCAGCCTATAACGACGCGCTTCACCGGCTAATGGGCCGGCTAATATAGGCTAAGCTATAAATAACAGCCCTCTAACAAGGGTCCGTTACAGCGATAACTGCACCATATCGGAAACTACTAATGGACGATATTGAAAATGTTGTCATGATGCTAAAAATGTATCACACGATATTACCGTAATTTTAAAGGGAGGGAAAGCTATTGCCATTCATAAAGATAATTTCTTAGAAAAGGGACACAATACGTGAAAATCTACAGAGCTATGTAGTTGGCCATGGTTGCCACTAGGTGTTCATTTTCGTTCCCTCGCTGAGAGGAATTGGCGAGGCTGGCAAAGTTCCCAGTTGTGAACAATCTATTGTAACACTGCGCATTGACTGCCGAGCTAACCTTCACCACAACTCAAACCGCAGTACTGACGCGCCACTTCGCAACTCTCCAAAACACAAACTCTTAGTTCAACGCGGTAAAGTTTAATTTAAAATACCCACGTTTATCTACTTGACTGGACATCTGAGTTGTTTGTTTGTGTTGTATACAGTAGTTGTATTCTAATAACAAAGTAACATTGGTACTGCTTGCATTGTGCGACAGTGACTTGGAATTACTCGCTTGATCTACATTAGTCAACTAGACCAAGCTTGGTTAGAGCAAGTTTTTGATATCTCAAATTACATGAATAGGTCCGCAATCACAGGAAAATGATCAGAAAACATTGAAAAATTTAGAGCGCAATAAAATACATTCCGTGAGAATTGCTGCGTATCATTATGTACATTACTATTAACATTATACAATTCAAATTTATTCCAGCATCCTTAAGGCCTTGTGCATATATTTCGGTGCTTTCTACTGGCCTAGTGATATTTGCGAGCGGGGCGGCGGAATGTCTGCCAACTCGCCTATTATTGGGATGCGGTCTACCATTTTCGGAGGAACTTTGACATTTCTTCTGTACAAAACTAGTGCTGAGACATTATCGCATGATTGAGAAAACCGCAGCTTATTTTTAAATGAATAAAACGTTGTACGTTACGAATCCATTAACACATCGAAAGACCGACAAAAGATGTTTCTTTCACTATCGAATTAAAGTTTACAGTACAATAAGTACATGATTTCTAAAGAACCAGGTCAAGAACAATAAAATTTAAATTACATTTGATTCACTTTGAACGGCGAAAAGAATAGGTCTTCATAGTGTTCAATTGAACAAGATCTATCTATATTTCGGTTCAGTGAAGCAATAAGAAAAACTAAAGCCCTGGCGCAAATCTATTTAATATATAAAAATCACGTGTCACTGTGTTTGTTATCGCACTCCTCCGCAAGGGCTTGACGGATTTTTATGACTTTTTTGTGTATATTTGGTAGGTCTGAGAATAGGTCGTAGGCTATCTAATATGGCAAAACAACGTTTGGTAGGTCAGCTACTATAATACTCGTATATAAAGTATTGCGAACAGCATTTTGTGCATGTAATAGTCCTCAATTGAATACGATAAACAAGGCATATTCCCGCCGATAGGCTGATCCCGCAGTCCCAAAAACATGTTACCTCATTTATGTTTAGCATTGGGCGGACCTAAGCAACGTAAATTTTTCGGTTTGTTATACGACCAAATATTTTAAGACAAAAATAGGCCTGGCGACAAAAAAAGGATATTTAAGAGAATTCCAGATTATCCATATTATCTAATAAAAAGCTTTAACCAACTTACTGCATATTGGATGAAGTACGCGTCGAACGTTTTAATTCAAACAAACATGGGTATTGTTTGCTAGACTCCAACAATAGTCGGCATTATATTTAATTCCCTGGATTCCATGTTTATCGATGTAGCAAATTGCAATCCCCGACGTTTGCCAGATTAAACCTATAGCAGAGGTCATCCAGGCTAACTTGCTAAGCATCTAGGAAAACTTAATCAGTAAGTTTCATAGGTAGGAGACAACTACGCTAGTACAAGACACTCCCGTAATAACTTTTGCAATCTCGAATCTCAGTTTGCTGAAGATGTTATACTCGACTCTAGCTATAAAGTTAGCTGAAACAATCCGTTACAAGTTACGAGGGTCATTCAATAAATACTTAGCCTACAAAAAGTAAACAAAAATTTTGGAAAAGTGGCAATTTATTTTGAACATAGTCTCTTTTTAGTTCGATACACTTAGCCCAGCGATGCTCCAACTTTTTTAACCCGTCCGAAAAATAGTTTTTGTCAAACTCTGCAAAATAGGCCTCCGTGGCGGCGATGACCTCCTCATTTGATCCATAGCTATTCCCGGCGAGAGATTTTTTCAGATTAGGAAACAGAAAGAAGTCACAATGGGCCAAATCTGGAGAATACGGTGGATGGGGCAGCAATTGGTAGCGTAATTCGACCAATTTGGCCATGGCAACGGCAGAGATGTGAACCGGTGCGTTGTCGTGGTGAAACAGCACTTTTTTCTTCGCCAGATGGGGTCGTTTTTTCTTTAATTCGGCGTCGAATCGGCCCAATAAATCGGCATAGTAAAGCCCTGTAATTGTTTTACCCTTCTCGAGGTAATCGATGTAGATCACACCTTGTGAATCCCAGAAAACGGTGGCCATAACTTTTCCGGCCGATTTTACAGTTTTCGCCTTCTTTGGAGCACGTTCCCCGGTCTGGATCCATTGTTTTGATTGCTCCTTGGTCTCTGGTGTGTACCAGTGGATCCAAGTTTCATCGACTGTCACAAAACGACGCAAAAACTCCGCTGGATTCCGCTTAAACAGCGCCAAACACGTCTCCGATGGGGTCTCACGGTTGCACTTGTTTTCCAGTGTGAGTAAACGCGGCACCCATCGCGCCGACAGCTTTCTCATGCCGAGTTTCTCGTGAAGAATATGATGCACTGTTCCTTCTGAAATGCCTATAGTCTCAGCTAGCTCCCAAACCTTCAATCGGCGATCTGCCAATACGAGATCATGGATTTTTTTATGTTTTCCTCCGTAGCAGCTGTTTTCGGTGCACCTGGACGTGGTTCATCAAAAACCGACGTACGGCCACGTGCAAACTCGTTGAACCAATTCTTGACGGTGGCCATCGATGGAGAAGAGTCACCGTACACAGCATCCAAGCGCTCTTTGATTTCGATGCGCGTTTTCCTTTCCAAAAATAGGAATCGAATCACCGAACGATATTGCTCTTTTTCCATTATTGTAAAACCGATCGATACGTTCGCTTCCATAAGTTGTCAAATTAAAACAAATGAAGGGATTGGAATGAAAATTTGAAAAAAGAATTAAAAAAGAATGTGCTACACTGTGGTAAAACTCTTTTGAAACTACAGCGCCCTCTGGCGATGAGGCTAGGTACTTATTGAATGCACCTCGTAGCATTGATTATTAGGTAATGCTTGTGGAATTTACTGTCACAATGAGACATCAGGTAAGCAGAGACCTTCAAAAGTCGTGACCAGTGTGTCCGTAAATAAATATCACTATTCTTAACGATGACCGATCCGATATAGAATTAGGTTTCGAATCAGACATGAACATAATGTACCTAGGAGCCACTAGTGCAATTTTCAAGGAAAAGACACATGTCAATAGCTAGTTATTTGCCATCTACATGAATAACAAACGATCGAGATTCCTGACACACATTTGCAACGAGCAAATAATTGGGTGTTCAATTTGTCTCATTAAAACGACAAATTGGAACCGAGTTATGTCGTGAGTTAGTATATTTATTGTATAAGTCCCATGCGTAGTACCCCTTGATCGATTAGAGCGATTGCGTTTTTGCGCATTTGCAATTAAAACTAAACTATTGTATATTTATACACCAAGGTATAACGCAGGAAATTCAGGGCCAACTATTTATTATTCACTTACATAAACCTTATCGAGAAAACTTGCTAAACTACTTACTGCCCTACAGTTCTGGTTTATAGTATATAATAAAATTATCCTCCACGAAGGACTTCTATTAACCAAATAACACTAACACATAAGCCAGATTCCAAGTAGATAAAGATTACAGAAGATCATGGTAACAATTTGTCGCAATATTATGGAGTGACATGCTTCAATCCACTAATGATATAGAACGCATTTATAAATTTAGAACTCACTTATCACAATTGAACAAGACTATCAGAAGAGAAACCTGCATCGACTACAAAGAAAGTAAACAAAACAATGACACAACTCCGGTGACTCAGTATGTAGTTAACTTCACACTTGTCCGCATTTATTTGCGCGTGACATACATACCAATACTCCTAACAATAGAAACGAACGATAGCACTAGGGGATTCTAGCCCATAGTTGATGCTACGTATCACCCAGTTAATTAAAATGTCCATTGGATCAAGTGATTTAACGTTATCGGCTCGTTCGATATTGGCTTAACAACGTGATGACCTGGTCTTGGAACGCTAACAGGTCGCTGCAACATTCTCTGCCCACGGCCATACGCGCTAATTGACACGAAAACAGAACCTTTACAACATTAGTCACAAAGATCGAGAAAAAATCGCAAAAAAATCACGTTTGTTGTATGGGAGCTCCCCTTAAACATTTATTTTAATTTAACTATTTATTTTTGAAGCGAATATAGAACTAAATATTCTGTGAATATTTCAAGCGTCTACCTGTTGTTGTTATTAATATCGAGCAAAAACGGGGAAAAAATTACGTTTATTGTATGGGAGGCCCCCTTCAATATTTTTTTATACTGTTTTTAGTATTTTCTGTAAGGAAGATAAAAACCTCTGTCTAAATTAATGGTATTTTAGGGTGTAGCGTATTTATTGGTATGTCAAGATCGTGTCAAGTGGCAAACCCTGGTGTCTGCCCACGCCTCCGGGATACAGGCGTGAGTTTGTGTAATAAAGTATTTATTGCAACGGAAATTGATGGGTAAAGACGAGCAAGAATATAAAAAACCGCCCAAGTGTGAGTCGGACTCGCGCACGAAGGGTTCCGTACCATTATCTATAAAACATTAGACACAAAGATCGAGAAAAAACGGCAAAAAATCACGTTTGTTGGAGCCCCCCTTAAATATTTGTTTTATTTTAATTTAATTATTTACTTTTGAAGTGAATATAAAACTAAATATTCTGTGAATATTTCAAGCGTCTACCTGCTGCCGTTATTAATATTGAGCAAAAAACGGCAAAAACGTATGAGAGCGTACGTTCGTTTGTGGTATGAGAGCCCTCCTTAAATATTTATTTTATTCATTATTTTGTATTTGTTGTTATAGCGGCAACAGAAATACATCATCTGTGAAAATTTCAACTGCCTAGCTATAATAGTTCATGAGATACAGCCTGGTGACAGTCAGACAGACAGACGGACAGTGAAGTCTTAGCAATAGGGTCCCGTTTGGCACCCTTCGGGTACGGAACCCTAAAAACTAAATAAACCTCCTTCTTCCTGTTAGTTTTTTACAATCACTGCTGGATTTTAAATGGTTTTACCTTACTTTCGTGAATGTGTCGTGGAACGACTATGTGATGATATTTACCTGAAAAGAATAAACATAACATGTTATTTTGTTGTAAAAATATTATAAGTAGCGGAATGATAAGTATGCGGAAACGCTTATCAGACGCCCACTGTGCACTGTAGTCCGGGAAATCAGCGAGCTCGGGGAATTCACAACATTCACAAACAAACGATAACAAAAGAGAGCAGGTTTTTGCTCAGACGGAATACTCAGAGTGGAAATACTAAGGGAGTAAACGAAAAATGCAAATTGAAAATAGAAATAATGAGGAAAGAGCAAACAATGAGTGCATGTTTCCGGCCACGGCGCAGCTACAGAGGGGCAGAGCCCGGGCAGCCCCAGAGGTTACTGCATCGTGGCTCTGGAGAAATACGAATAAATTAAGTCCGTTTTAAAGCTCTGGCCAATGGCCAGAAAGAAGGTAAAGGAGTTTATACCACCTACACTAGAAAATGAACCGGTTTGTGACTAAAGTTCAAGGGTGGTGCCGTTGATTGATAACAAAAAAAAATGCTGCTATTTATTGCACTGTTGGTTTGGATAGATGATAAAAGTATAAATTAGGTGCACCACAACAATATCAATTATTTTGTTATGGAACGCGACTGCAAATCATAGTTATTATCCGCCAAATATGTGTTCCTTTAAAACGCCTTGCATGCGCAAAGTCATGTCCATATACGAGTAGAGTCGTTTAAAATAATCTTTTATTTTTGTTCTTACAAAATACACAAGGCTCCCAAAGATGCGATAGAAACTGTACCCGTATATAAAAATAAATTCCCAAATGCCAGTGCATGATGAATCAGATGTAAAACACACCATTAACTCCAATTAAGCACGCCAGCGTGACTCTACAGGCGTGCTGAGAGCGGTATTGCTCACAACAACATTCAATAACTGGTAGCGAGTGGAGAAAAAAAGCGTAGCATATTTTGGCGAGGACATTTTAATGAGGCACTACGTATGGGCGCGGTGGAATGACCCAACCGCGCGACACATGCAAAACGCGCAGACCAACGCCCTCACACATTTCGTAGCCAAAAAACTAAATTGATTATTAAAAGATTACAATTTATTCCGGATTCACTTACCTGGCTTTTTGTCGGAAGAGGAATAATGTGTAGTGCTTACCAAAGTTTTAGTTCCAAAATTGTTTACTTTTTGTAATAACGTATTAAAAGAATATATGATTTTTTTCTCTATTGGTGGCGCTAGTTAGCTTCAGGTAGTCACTTTATAATTTTTTGCTTAATATACATAGCCTCCATTAAGGCGTCGCACTGCTGTGCAAAGGCCTCCGAACCAGGTTTCACGGTACTCCACCTAAGACGGCATCACCAAAACTAGTGGAGATCATCCCGCCAGTATTTTTTAAGAAATGAGACAATTGAAACTCTTAAAAGAGCTGAGTTAAAACTCCTAACTAAGAGCGAAAAAGATAAGTTCGCCATATTTTAATTATGAAAATCGCGAATGGCCAGGGCGAGTTCCGCGTCTGAACTCGTATTCAAAAATCACTCGAATTTTCGCAGTATCCATCTTTCTTGTCTAAATTGAATAACAAAAACAATTGAAAGTCGATATTCAAATGTTTCACATTTTTTAAAAAAAAGAACATCATAGAAACCATTTGAAAAAAGTTTCATTCGAAAACCTCAAACCATGAAGATTCTTTTCGAAGAAGAAGAACCTATTGCAATAAAACGGCAATTTCATACTTTAACCCCTATTATTAATTAGTTGTACACACAATCATATTTTATATAAAGTCTTTTAAATCTCTCGACATCTTGCAGATGCAGTTAGTTTCCCGTAAAGAGTAAGCAAAGGTCTTCAAACGTAGAGTCCGCACCACCACTGAAGTCCATTGAGCTAAGACATTTTCGTTTTCTTATGTAAATACGGACAATGTCTTCTCCGTGGGACATGAGTGATGGCGCGTGCTCTACCACCTCATTAGACCTAAACCTTTTTTTTAAATGTCAGAAAGTTAAGATAGCCAACATAAAACTAAATAACAATACTAATAAAATAAAAAAGTTCCGGTCATAATTCCGAAACGTGAAAATTTGACCCCCATTTGTCCGGGGCTAAAAAAACGAAATTAAAAAACAATGAAAAAATATAAACAATATTGAAACATTTTTCATCTTTTGTGCAAATATACGTAAAACTATGTGTGATGTGTGAAGATTATTCGGGTACATAATACTTAAGAGATAATATTTTGTTGTCTCATAATGTTACTACGTTTCGAAACACAACTATCGGTAATAATTTTTTAGGGTTCCGTACCCGAAAGGTGCCAAACAGGGCCCTATTATTAACTTACTTACTATTATTATTTATTATTTACTCTGTCCGTCCGTTTGTCCGTCTGTCTATCTGTCTGTCTGTCTGTCACCAGGGTGTATCTCATGAACCGTGATAGCTAGGCAGTTGACATTTTCACAGATGATGTATTTCTGTTGCCACTATAACAACAAATACTAAGAACAGAATAAAGTAAAATATTTAAGGGGGCTCCCATACAACAAACGTATTTTTTGTCGTTGTTTGCTCGATATTAATAACGGCAACAGGTAGAAGTTTCAAATATTCACAGAATATTTAGTTCTATACCAGCTTCAAAAATAAATAATTAAATTAAAATAAAGTGAATAAGAAGGCTCATAAGAAGGCTCAAAGTCACGCAACGAGCTATGGAAAGGGCTATGCTCAGAATTTCTCTACGAGATCGAATCAGAAATGATGAGATCCGTAGACGAACGAAAGTCGCCGACATAGCCCAGAGGATTAGTAAGTTGAAGTGGCAGTGGGCGGGGCACATAGCACGCAGAACTGATGGCCGATGGCGCCGAAAAGTTCTCGAACGGAGACCACATATCGGCAAGCGCTGCGTAGGACGACCAGCCACAAGATGGACAGATGACCTCATCCAAGTGGCAGGAAGACGCTGGATGCAGGCCGCTTCCAACCGGTCTTTTTGGAAATCCATGGAGGAGGCCTATGTCCAGCAGTGGACTTCTTGTGGCTGAATGATGATGATGATGAGAGTAAAATCCCATACAACAAACGTGATTTTATGCTGTTTTTTCTCGATCTTTGTGTCCGACTTGCACTTTGCGGGTTTTTAAGCTACGCAAACTGTTGTATTGAATGTTTACTTCTGACACTTTTATTCTAAATAATAAATTTAATAGTTCATTCACTTCTTTTATCACCTTTAAATATATGCAGTACTAATTTTACTTACATTGCATTAGCAGTTTATTTTTATGATTCTTGTTAGTAAAACAATTAAGAGACAAAAAGAGACACAATTTTGCACACCGTGTAACTCGGCGGAATTATTTAGGCACATCGCAATATGGCGATTCCCACGATGACAGATAAAGATCTTTCCGACGGGCAGGGCGTACACTGGCTGGTTCTTTATAACCTGATTATATTGTATGTCAGTGTGGTAAAACCACTGTTCAATGACCTCATAGCTTATGGTGATTTTTTTAGCTCTCCCATGGACTTAAGCGTGATATTATGTAGCCTATATGTTACACGGGAACCTAAGCTATAATTCTGGCGAGTTTTACTTCATTCCGTTCAGTGTGTTTTGCCTGATGCGCGCACAAAGAAACAGAGTGAGACAGCCATATATCAGACAGAAACAAAAATTACGGATTTATTATATGTATAGATATAGATAACAAAATTGCAGGTAAAATAAAGAAATATTAGATGTAGCAAAAAAATATGGGTTAAATTGTGATACGTGTATACAAATTCCTCATGATGCGTAAGAGCGAAAAAGTCATGCAAAAGCGTGACTAAAGCGAATTCTCTATACCTGCATAATGCATTATTTACGCAACCTGAGCTAGAAATGAACAATAATTGTGTTATGACATACCGTTTGCTGTACCGATTACCTTACCGTTTCCTTTATCTATTAAATTCAAATCTTTACACTAAAACATGCAACTTTTAGGCCTTTGCTCGAGAGGTATCCAAAAAGTGAGTTTTGTTATTGAACGCGGTATTTGTTTGTATATTTCAAGTGGTACGATAAAGAAGCCATATGGCTAAGCACATGTTGTGTAGCTGAAGTGTAACTAGGTACGTGTATTCACAACGAACCTGACCATGAATCTTCAAGAACACTATAACAATAAATTGTAATTATGATGTTCAAGAATTAATCTGTATCAACAGCATCGTATCAGAAGCAGAATATAATATGTATTCTTGTAACAGTTACAAAATTCCACCTCAAATCCATCTCAAAATAAACCGAAGTTTCAAGCTCAAGGTTGAAAAAACATATCAGTGACAAGAGATACATTTAACAGACCTGCGTTGCAGCAAGTGACAGTCGACAGCTCCGCAGAATACAATGCCGAGGCGGAGAAAAACAATGTAACTAAATTGGTAGATTTGATTTCAGTAGATCTTGAATGACGACGTGGAAAAAGAACAAAAAGAAACAAATATGTGAACTACCATCGCATAAAAAGAGCATGCAAAAAGAGGACCATAAATTATATTCGCCCCTAATAAATACAAGAGGACGAACTGAAATGCGAGGGCAATTAAGTCTTTAGTGGAGTTTTAGCGGGGCGTTAGTGAACCCCATGGGATGGGTCCCGGCTGCTTGTCGGCAAGAGTCGAGACACCACCCTCAATCACAAAGGGCCAACTAACACCTCAAGTGGATGTCTTTCGTTACGCATCGATGAATAAATGGGTCTCGTTCTACGATGCACTTTGTGAATTGAATCACAATGGAGTGCTTTTACATGAGTCAATTTCAATGGAGCTTCTTTTCATCATTGCTCGACATTACTTCGGTTGCCAATTATTTTGATTGTAACGCCCGCATCGAGAGGAATTAACAAGTGTTTCGTTTTTTAGGGTTCCGTACCCGAAGGGTGCCAAACGGGACCCTATTACTCTGCCTCCGCTGTCTGTCTGTCCGTCTGACCGACCTTTAAAGGGAATCTTTGGAACTATAATAGTTGAAATTTAAATTTATTACCAAATATTAAAAAAATAACAAAAAATAAGGCGGGGTCTCCATACAACATTTTTCGCCGGTTTTTTGTTTATGCTCTATCGTAAAAACGGTAATACAATACAGTTATACAGGCATCAAACTTGGCGTGATTCACAATCATCTTATTATAAATATTCTAACAAATAATAAAAAACGACCAAGCGAGAGTACGGAACCTGCGGTGCTCGAGTCCGACTCGCACTTGGCCGGTTTTTTAAGTTTGTAATTCATCATCATCAGCCATTTGACGCCCACTGCAGGACATAGGCCTCTTTCGTGGTTTTCATAACCATGAGGGGTTTTGCCATAATTGCCACGCTTCTTGGCAGGCGGGTTGGCGATCGCTGACGAAGACGCTACTGCCCGTCTCCTGGTAAATGATTTCCTTAGTCGCCTTCTACGACATCCACGGAAGGAAATGGAGTGGCGCTATTCTTAATCCGGCGCCACACGGAGTATGTAATTATTTTTTCGTAATAATTTTTTTATTGTTTATTGATATCAGATTAGAGTAGAAAATTCTTTATTGCAAAATAAGCATATTTGTACAGAGGCGAGCTTAATACTAATTCAAATTGTTGTTTGAATGCCAACAGTCAACAATCACATTTTCAATCACACATAGAAGTTGTTTCGTATCAAATCAATCTTTACACTGTCATCTTATTTTTAGAAGCTGATTACTTCAAACATCACATCCACGACGTAATGACACAATGATATGTAAAAAAGGAATAGGATTTTTCCTGTTAACGTCTCGAAGCCTTCGAGCGAGATACAAGCTTTGACGTAAAGGTGATTTGTTTGTATTATGTTGCGCGCGCCACATGAAAGGACTAGAAATAGGCTTTATATTATGCTTGAGGGATCACCTTTTAATGGTTTTTACGCTAAGAAAAGATGACGCTCATGTAAGGGTGACGCTTATGGGTATAAGGCATTTTATAAGGTATGCCTAAAACTTTATTTTTTATTCCCGACGCGACTCTTCTCATTTCCGGCTGCGAACGAGAAACGGTAGCACTGTGAAGAAAGTTGTTTGTTGTGTATCTTGCCCGTAATTTGAAATCTTCAATGTTGAATTCGCGTCACGTAACAGACGATGCAGAATGCAAATGCCAATCGTCTAATATTGAAATAAAATTTAGCAAGCTCTTTTTATTAAGAATTTCCAATTTCTTAGAACTTAAACATCTGCGCGTGTTACGTGTACGATACGATTTAAGTGTCAGACAGACCATTCTAGACGATGGTATTCCAGGAACTAAAGGCAGGTAACAGAACCAGTTCTTTCGTACTAATTCGTACCATGTAGTTGCCGCTAAGCACAAGAGAAATCAATTAGAAAACTTTAGAAAACTTGTGCCAGTCTTGAGCTGAGTTAACAAACTCATTTCACAGTCTTTTCAGTATGCGACGCCTACGAATTTTTTGAATCGATCAAAATTTGTAACTAAACCAATTCCCGATACAATTTGCTACTTTGATGTGATGAAGATTCTAATTTCTTTCGAATTGTGAAAGAGCAATTCCAGAACTTTTCGGCGACATCGAGGGCTCTTTGTGTTGGCGTGTTTAATATCGCTGTTTTTACATCGAATAGGATACCGTTAATAAAGAGAATCGAAGCTAATAATTTAAGTCGTATTGTATGTTTTTTGCTGATGCAGGCACAACCGGGGGGCAGCATTATTGAGAACCAGTCTGGCAAGTCAGTGACCGTGCGGAGCGTGCAGCTCACTCACTCCCCCACCACCCCGGCAAGGTCAAGGCACCACTCCCCTTTCTTCCCACGGACGAACGAACGCAACTCCCGGAACATATAAGTACAAAGCACTAATTTAATAATAGCAACGTTTCTAATGGAGATTACCAATCGAATGAGCCACTATCGCGATTGAGAATATTGGAACGAAAGCGGAACGATACTCATCCGATGAAACAATTACTTTCCTAGGTTACATGCCATCACGAATTCGCAAATGTGTCGCTCATGGACGAAGTCAATAGATGCCAAGTGTGCGTTAGTGTGACACGCAACGGCTAATAAACCGTATTAACACTCGTCAGTGACGCAAGGGACGTTGATGGGTAAGGTCACCTCCATACGTCACCATAATCGCTAGATCATTGTTGCCGAGTGGCCGCTGTTACGTACCAAATGCACACGATTAAATTTATAAACTAGTTCGATGGAGACAAAGAAAGGCAAATGTATCTACTCTTTGTTAGCTTAAGTAGACTCAATAGAATTCGTGGTCCTGGTTGTCGTTGATAGCGTATGTAAGGGCCCTCGCCCACGGCGACTTTTTGTAGCGATGCAGTAGCGATGCTGTCGCGCGTTCGCATCGATACAGTCGCGATGCGGGCGCTAGGTGTAGTAGTAAACACGATTCAGTCGCGATGCAAACGCGATACCGTCGCGCTTCTATCGCGATGCAAATGCGATTCAGTAACGGAACCAAAATGCCTGCGATCGCTACAGTTGCAAGATGGACTCCGTTGGACCGATGGACAACAGCACTCTCGATCTCTCTGTATTGCACTACTCATGCGCCACCCTTCCTCCGTTCTCCTCCCGATGTCTTCCGATACGCTCGCGCGTTTGCATCGATACAGTTGCGATGCTGTAGCTGTAGCGCATTGGCATCGCTTCTGCAGCGCGTTGCAAATGTGACTAACGCGAGTTCGTAGCGATGCAGTTGCGCGTTTACGAAACGCGCGACACGACAGCATCATTACAAAAAGTCGCCGTAGGCGAGGGGCCGAATAGCTACATGATAGTAGCCAACCCGAGACGGTCTGACTCATATTAGATATTACAGGAAACCTTTAAAGGGCGCGGCAGTTAGTAGATAACCTGACTTATCAAAGATACATGAATGACGCTGATTGAAACCTGGCTACCGCTACTAGTGGGGTTGGAAATGCTTGTCGTAAATTGGGTTCTAATTCTAGCTTCGGCCAAGAGATTTATGAAGACAGCCTCTTTTACTGTCTGCCTCTAACAATGTACAAGAAATTACACCCTCTTAGTGTTTATTTATTGGTATTGGACGAATGAAATTTACTGCTTGCAAAATAAACTACTATGCTAACGTAAATGTGCTTATTTGTTAGACAAATACATTTTATGTTAAGCAGTTAAGCCATATCGATCACATCAGCGTTAAGTGTTACTATTAGACTTGACTAGGCGACTAACAAGCCGGTTTAATTCTTTGAATTGTTGTAATTTATTTCGAGCTCAAAGTTAGCATGACCCTATTGCATCACCATTCTGAAATGGTTTCCAGTAATTCTGCTTCAAACTCGGAGCGGAAAAAGGTATAAAATGTCATGTAACCACATTAATCCAGTTGAAATGTCCATCGCTTTTCCGAAAGAACTACCTAGTTCCAACAGCGATCGCTATAAATAATAAGATGAATTGTCACGCATGACCGGGCCTTTATGTCAGCTTTTATACTAACCCGTCACGGCACGTGCATACGATGGTGCAGTGAGATCCCATGGCTCCGGTGATTTCGAGCCAGTTACTTTACATAATATGATGAATAGAAAGTCTCTACTGGTACTTTTAAAAGAATTTCGAATTTAAAATAGTTTTGAAGCATCAAAACTGCGGTTACCTAGTATGTGTAAAAATAACGCATTGTTCGAAACTGGTATAGCACAAAGAATTTTTTTTCCTCCTCAACCAGTTACGATAAGTCAGTTACAAGGGCGGCCGAAGGGCAAAGTATAACACCTATGACGTAGGTGTGCTGTAAATGTAAAATCTTCCAACCGAGACTAACGAATATTAGTTTGAAAGATTTTTAGGGTTGCGTAGCTCAAAAGTAAAAACGGAATCCTTAAAGGATCACTTTGTTGTCCGTCCATCCATTCGTCCATCCGCCTGTCTGACCCTCTCAGAAACGCGTGAAGGTATCGAGTAGAAATGAAAACCATATACTCAGGTCTACAGTCCCTTGAAGCTGTGAAAAAATCAAACTTCTATGTTAACGTAAAAAAAGTTACGGCCGTTTATGCCGCAAAAAAACGTATATTTCGACACTTTCAAGGGAATCAGAATATGTAGGGTATTTTCCGTTGACCTAGAACTACGAAATTTGGAAAGTAATATCGTCTTATACTACAAGTACAGGGAAAAATTAGAAGTATGTATACATGTAGGGATTGTAGAAGTATAATTTGTAGTCGGTGCCCAAAATATATGTCCTGGTCATGAAACTGGGCACCGACTACAAATTATACTTCTACAATACCTACATGCATACTTACTTCTAATTTGAAGGTATTCTTTTAAATTATTCTACCTTTTTAGTACTATAGTGTTTTGAAGTCGGTTTTTATTTTTTATTTTTTATTGGGGGAGCGGTAGAAAAATAAACAAGTCCCTTATAACCATAATTCACCCAACTTAATTCGTTGATTTAAGAAGTTCTCAATTTCTATCTCCGAAGTCTTCACCAGAACATCACCAAATTACCTTGGGACTACTTTTACGCTATTTTATGAAACATACGGATATTACTAAAGGATAGGCTCCATTAGGCCTTATTTAGTGCTGTCCATTGAAGAGTTCCGTTCTCCATCTCCGAAAGTCTTCATCAGATCTTCACCAAATTAAAATGTGACCAATGGGATGTTATGTCTATTCGAACAAAAAAAGAATTATTGAAATCGGTTAAGATTTGATGGAGTTATGCGGGATCATAGCCAAAAATAAATAAAAAATAAATAAAAAGTCGAATTGATAACCTCCTCCTTTTTTAAAGTCTGTTAAAAAAATAGTCTTCGAAGTTCGGGAAGAGCTCGGTACCTACAAATTTTTACGGAACGCTCGGTGGGCGAGTCCGACTCGGTTTTTCTACCTCGGAATGGTTTTTTTACCTCGGAATCACGGAATGCCATGCCTAGAAGAGGGTTTAGTGAGAAACTCGTAAGGCCTTATCAAAGATCCGAAGGAATCTAAAGACAAGTAGATTTATTTCATTTTGCCACTATAAGCAAACTGAGAAAAATTCTCGAAGAAAATAGGAGCACGTATTTATGTAACAATACTGTTGATGTTACTATTTGTTCGACTTCATGAAAATTATTCTTGGTATACAACTGTTCCAGTATAATATTGGGCGAAAACTGTAATTTACTGTGGCTTATTATTTCAAGGACGAGACGCGAGCGATACAGTAAACTAAGAATAACTAAAGAAAACTAACATAATTTGAAGGGATTGCTATCAGGCATAATGACACTAGTAGTTTGCAAAAAAATGCATTTGTACGAGCTGTCATACGCTATCAAAGCAGACCGCATTGACTGGCATTGTTTGTATGCAAAGAAGCAATTTGCAAGTAAATTACAATGCTTTTAGTCCGCGCTTAGCTCATGACGATGGCCTGGCATTGTCCTTTGACCCCGATACTTGCTACCTCTACATGCTAAGTAGGAGCTACATAAAACTAAAGCCACTTAGTATAATTCTTGGTTAAAATAAATCACTACGTTGTAGAGTAAAATTACAATACTCAGATAGATCACATTCGGTGTTCGTGTGTAATATGGTGCATATCGATGCCATGTTATCTATTGTCCCCTCACTGAAAACACTGTTCGATACTCATATTTGGGTTACTCAAATAGAACCAAACTGTCATAATACAGAACTGTTTGTTCTGTAATGTCACTAATAGAGCAGTTTCTTTGTATATTTTTATAGATTTGAGGACAATACTGATGTAACATGTTTAGTCAGTTTGATTATAAAGTCATGATATTATGAACAGCTTCCGCTTATAGATTGGTTTGCGGCATGTTTTCTCTTCGGAATGAGAAATTTCTTAAGCAGTAGCATCTAGTGGTAGGAGCAAGTATAAATTGAGCTACCTATTACTGACATCATACTATAATAATAGGTACCATGGTAATCGTAGAACAAACAATGTGATCCCGTCAGTTATGTAAAGAAGAATTGTATTACAAGATATACAATAGGGTTGGCTCTCTCAATTTGGTAAATGAACAGAGCGTAATCAAGATACTATAGCGTCAGTTACCATTTAAACAAACAGGGGCAGTGAATGACTTACTCTCATTGCGGGATTGAAAAAAATATATATTTAAGAAAAATGGGCTCACACGACGATCTTATTATTTATTACACACTCCAGCACATCTCATTAATAAGTGATTTAACAACTTTCCCATAGAACTCATGACTTTTATATAGAATTTGTATGGAAAATAATTTTGATTCAGTTTTTAACTTACAACTAAATAAGTTCTGAATTTCTATTTTGTGTCGTGTAAACCCTGTTTCGGAACGGAACGTAATCAATGTCAGTTCAAGTACTCTATGACTAGGGATTCCTCTACGGCGCACGAGTACTTACCTTCGCGCGCGCTCAAGTGCCAAACCAGGTAATCTAAATATGAAACGTTAAATATTGTATTAAATGGCTTCTTAAAAGAAGTTGATTATTTGTGTGTCTAAAAATCATTATATTCAATTTATAATATTATGATTAATAACTTTGCTTCATATTGATATTAATAATAAAAAAAATACTTGACTTTATTTCTTTCTTTTAACTACATAAAACAAAAATGATAATAAATAAAATCAATCCCGCGGGATCCGCGGGATTGGATTCCCTCGTCTAAATGTTATCAGAAATCGCACGTTTGAACTCAAAGTCCAGACAAACTATGGTCAATAGGCAAACGGGTACCTTTAAAGTTACACTGTAAAATTAAATAGGAAATTATTTCAGGCAGTGTGCCGTTCAATCAATACCTTGAAATGGAAGTATTTATTTCGAACATATAAACTTAGGTACCTACGGTGAATTAGTTCGACACATGACACGCAAAACGACCACAAATACCTTCGAATATTTTGTTAAACTTTACCTACAATCCCGCCCAGGGACGACACAGCCCCTGGGGTAATTAAATTAGTGACTTAATTCCACTTAGTGGGATGAACTACCTCCTCAAGTGTCCATCTGAGTGTTGTCAAGTTATTTATGCCAGCTTGATCTCAACTGGCTTCCCTCGAGACTGCGATCTCATTTGCAATGTCGAACTCCCATGTAGCACCTACTCCTATATCCACTTTGGCGGCTCTGACCTCGAAGTTGTCAACCACTATGTATACCTGGGACAAACAGTCCAGTTAGGTAAGTCCAACTTCGAGAAAGAGGTCACTCGTCGAATCCAGCTCGGATGGGCAGCGTTCGGGAAACTAAAACACATTTTCCCGTCCAAAATACCTCATAACCAATGTTTCGCCAGTGATGACTTATGGATGGGAGACCTGGCCGCTGACTATGGACCTCGTAAGAAGGCTTAAGGTCACCCAACGACCAATGGAGAGAGCTATGTTAGGAGTTTCACTGCGTGATCGAATCAGGAATGAGGAAATCCGCAGAAGAACCCGAGTTACTGATACAGCTTGAAGAATTGCTCAGTTGAAGTGGCAGTGGGCGAGGCACATAGCTCGGAGAGCTGATGGCCGTTGGGGCGAAAAAGTTCTGACCTGGCGACCGCGAACTGGACGACGCAGCGTGGGTAGGCCCCACACCAGATCGTTTGACGATCTGGTTACTGGCAGGGAGTCGCTGGATGCGGGCGGCACAAGACCGGGAAGCTTGGAAAATCACGAGGGAGGCCTATGTCCTGCAGTGGGCGTCAAACGGCTGATGATGATGATGATATTTTGAGGAGCAAAGTAGAAGGTAAGAGAGCTCAACGCAGACTACCCGCTAATTGGAGTGACCAGCGGCTTAATTATACGCACTGAGGAGCGATCCCAATCGAGTAACTGTCAAATTCCATACTAATTTGACAGTTAGACGATTGAAATCGTTCAGGATTTGGTGCGCGTCATATAGGAGCAGATAACCAGATCACTGAGATTCCACCAGGCGGTCTACGCAGCAGACGACACCCAAATCACATAGATGGTTAAGTTTACACCCACCCAACCGGGTCGTAGCGATCACGATCCTCAGCACTGAGGTGGGATTGGCTAGTTCATTTGAAAATAAATAGAATTGAAATTGGCCTGAAATAGTTAGTGCAAGAAGGTGATGATGTAATGCAAGAAGTTGTGTCAATGAAGCCTGCCCCTATGGGAAACGGGCGTGAGTTTATTGCACGTTTTCAGCTTCGTGCTTCAGACCGGTATGCTAAATGCCGGACGCAGTAGGCAAAAGATGAACCGCTTACTTAGCCTTCGTTAGTCACGGTAAACAATATAAAGGGTGCTAGCATTATGCAAAGATTTAATCTTTGGCATTATGTAAAATCTGTCCGTGTGGCGCCGGATCAAGAATAGTGTCACTCCATTTCCTTCCGTGGATGTCGTAGAAGGCGACTAAGGAAATAAATTACCAGGAGACGGGCAGCAACGTCTTCCTGAGATTTCAATCGCATACTGCGATGGCCAACCCGCCTGCCAAACGTGGCGATTATGGCAAAACCCCTCATGGTTATGAAAACCATGAGGGAGGCCTATGTCATGCAATGGGCGTCAAATAGCTGATGATGTAAAATCTAACGTTTCAAGTTTCTGTAAAAAAGTTGAATATTAAGTGACACTGTTCCTATGATATTGTTCTGATTGTAAAAAGTTGAATGTGTATGTGTACTCTACCTAAGTATCTACTTTTTTAACCACCGGACTGATAATAAAGTTGTAGCGTCAATCAGATATATAGCACGTAAAAACAAGAACAATAAGTTTCATAACCTTAACAATAACAATTACATTACAACAACTAAGTACAAAGAATATAACTTAAAACGGCTATCAATGTATGAATGATCGAAGAGAACAAAATAAAGTGGCCTTATTGTGCTGCAATCAAAACATTCACAGCACCCGCTTAGTTGAAAGACCGACCGTGATCGATCCACCTCATTTGGCGGCGCGCCAAGTGATTTCTCCAGCGCGGCTCTGTGACGATCGTTTAAACGGACACAAATGTGCATACAGACCAGTCGGGCGGCGATGGTGAGGTCCCAGGCGGAGCGCGTCTTCCCTCGGGGCGGCGCATCCTTCCTGCGGCCCAGCGAGCCGTAGCTGTCCGGAGTGGCGACCGCGTCCTCGCGCTTGCGCCGCCCACCGCGACGCAGCGACGAGAACCAGTTGGACACCGACCCTCGGCGCTCCCCGTCTGCCGGCCCGGGCTCCGGCCCGCCCTTTATGAACATCACTTCTCGCCACACGCACTTCGCTCAAGTCATCACATTCAACCGCTGCACTTATATTAGTCAAGCAGCCACACGCTATCCTAAAGGCGACAGCAAAAAAGGAGAAAATAATAGTAAAGCGAAATCAGGTGGGAAAACTGAAAAGACTGCGTCGCCGGATGGAACCGGTTGATAGACACCTACGTCAAAACAGTGGCCTAATTAAGGTGAAGCGGTAGGATGAACGGCTGCGAGGTGAATACAAAGCTGTGACGCGTCGGGACACACCTGGTCGTAGTCATCATCATAGCGGGCGGCGGCGGCGGCACAGCGCTGCAGCA
Source organism: Yponomeuta evonymella (assembly GCA_963969515.1). Taxonomy (NCBI): domain Eukaryota; kingdom Metazoa; phylum Arthropoda; class Insecta; order Lepidoptera; family Yponomeutidae; genus Yponomeuta; species Yponomeuta evonymella. The sequence continues at coordinate 9,271,299 of OZ018354.1, forward strand.
GCGGCCACCAGAGCGCGCCGCACAGGAGCCGTAAATGCAAACACATCGTGCGCCATACACTTCCCTCTAAGGAGCACTATAGACTGAACATAGTCGCGGGCGCCGCCGCAGTTTGGCACGCTCTCAAGATACGCAAGACCACTTATCTTTCTGCGCGTTTGTGACAGCGGCGTCGTCACACACCTCGCTCGCCGCTTATCTCTGCTGTACCCAAATCCTACAAACTCTCCTAATCTAGGAACAACTTTTGATAATTTTACTCTATCAAATCGTGATCTACATTCTGGAGAAGTTGCGTATTTGTAACAATGACAGCATTGTCAATAAAGCTACAATGATTCAGTCCCTTATCAGGAACGGCCACACGCCGGAAGTGCTAAGAGGAAGCACGATAAAAGTAAAATCGACAACTCATGGACACAATGTACGGTTAGAGGAAACTAGCATATTTATACAAACTATACATGGTGGCGATTACTACGTAGATAGTGGGCCAGTGCCTAAATAGCGTTGCACCAACAATGGAAATATGGGAAACACGATAATATATATTTTACGCAAAGCCGAAGAGTCGATACTGAAAGATGGGGCCAAATATTGTTGGATTTCTTTCAGTTTCCTTTAGGGACGGATAATCTGAAATGAGAATCTGGGATCGCAAGGAAGTTTGCCAAAGTTCACCAACTTCATAATCATACTTATCTCGGGAATCGGGATTTAATCTTATTCAAACAGGGTTGTTGCAGGTAAACCAAATAAATTGTGTACCAAAGTCAAGGAACAGCTGATAAATACTGTATGAAGTATATGTACAGTGTCACAGGCCACCACAGTCAGACATGTTGAATAATAACGGCACAATAAAAGTCCGAGCAAATGATGGACTGAGATTACTTGCTATGTTAACAATAACAGTTTCTGCAATTAATTGAACACAAGTGATATGATATCATTCTCATTATTTAACTAGTGAAAAGTAATTTATTCATACAGCAAAAGTATTTTTATGTAGCATTTATACGTCCCACTGCAGGGCACAGGCCCTTTCTCAGAGAGAGAGAGAGAGAGAGAGAGAGAAAGTATGGGTTTAATTACCACGCGTGCCCACCGCGGATTGGGAATTGCAAGCTTCCCAGGTGTCTTAGGTTTCCTCACGATATTTTCCTTCACCGTTAGCGAGTGGTGAGCGGTGGTAGAACGCCGGCCTCCCATTCGGGAGGTTGTGGGTTCGTATTCCGGCATATACCAAAGACTTTGTTTTCTAAGGTAATTTGTGAAGTCGTAGCAACAAAAGAATATCTTCAAATATTTATTCAATTTTCTTTGAGACTTTTTGGACGGGATTCCCAAAGAGTAATACTCAACTAATGTTAAGAACAAAATGGGACGAATCATTATATACGTAGAGCCAGACTATAGAAAAACGTATAACGTGGACACAGACTTACACAAACTGGGTGCTTATTTACAAGGAAACTGTTTAGAAAATGCTCCGCGAGAAACCCTGAATTCATTGGCACAATTAGGTGTCACATTATTGCCTTTCAACATTGGTCTTGAACTCTCCTCAACATAAGAGCTAACCAGATCCTGGACCAACGACGAGTCTTAGCAATTTTCCACAGACCACCTTATCATTATCAGTTAAGAAAACATACTAGGTATGTATTGATAAACACTTCACGAAACCGACCGCTCTTTTTATGAATGATAACGGATATTCACTGAAACGTCCACTTTCTTGGACTCTTTTCAAGACACACACACTACACACGACACCCTGGTCCTGGGATAGTACCGTTGTGGTTTATGCAGTGATGACACTCGGGTTAAAGAGAAACGATACGAAACGTCCCGCCGTTTCCGCAGTTGAAGCGATACTAATATTGGTATGGACGGTCGGGCCGCAGCATGCCCCGCTCCGTACTACGCGACTGGCTGTACCACGAAATTTAAAACTCGCAGAAGGTCTGCATCATAGACCCTAGCCACTCAACTTAAAGAGATAGGTAGCCGGTATGATCATTTGTGTTGTGCTTTTTAAAAGCTCTTTCAAAATAATAGATTCACTATAATGATAATGAGTACCTAACGTAAATAATGCTACTAAACGCTGTGCAAAAATTGTAAAACTGCTTAAAATAAAACCCCTACAATAAAAATAAATCCAGCTTTAAAATAATTTCCGTTGCTATAAATTCATTAAAAACAGCTCTAAAATGTAATGTCTAATCGGGCATTGTTAACTTTAACGAGAGAAAGGGCCTTAAATGTATGGTTAAATTCACGGAAGTGTCATGTTTGATAGTCCAGTGGTATCGTGTCAAGATCCTGATACAGAGGATCCGGGTTCGGTCCCCAACTACTAATTCTAAGTTAAGAGAAGATTTTTTTAAAGTTCAAAATATAATTCTAAAGAGGACTTGTTTATATAGCGAATACGTAAAATTATAGACAATCCAAAGATCAAATTATAGTTAGAAACGTGTATTTTAATGTTCAATTCAAAATAATTGTAAATTGCTTTGCCATAATTGCGCGGTGACAGAGGCATATCTTCTAACATAACATAAACTCAGTCCTGTATCCCAGAAGGGTAGGCAGAGACCAGGGTCTGCCACTAGCCACGGTCCTGACATGTCTCGGGGGATATAATATATCAGCATAATAAATTGTAAAGTGTTACTAACCTACTTTAAGAAATATTTGTCATACTAACCCTATGGACTTACTCCAAAATATTTTTTTTTGTTTGAATAAATCCGACAAAAACCTAAAACATAATATTGCCGATCCATTTTGTAAGAAAAACACAAATTCAACATCGCCACCAACTACCTTACAATGTTGATCCCGCCTGCTTAGTAGTTAATGCTCAGTAGTCGTGATTTTATTATTTTTTGCAATCAATCAATCAGCCCGTATTCGTCCACTGCTGGACATAAGTCAAACCCTATTATTTTTTATTTAACTTATTTTCATATGTTGGATATACTTGAGGGTTACGATTTGTCTGAAGGTGGCCTTTCGTTACTTCGTATTTAGTGGGCGTACGAACATCTATGACGTCACACGGATTGGAAAGAGACGACTAGTGAATGGGACGAGGGGTTGCGCGAAACCCGGCGAGGGGCTTTATTCTGGTAAACCTTGGGGTTATTTACGTCACGCGTCAACATTGAATCATTTGCGGCGATTAGTGAAAACATCTTTTTTTTCAGTGATCAAATGTATCTTATCACTTTTAGTAAAAAGCCAGGTTCAGGCTTCAGAGTCGTGAATTGACACAATTTAGCTACCATTGAACTCCTTCACTTCGCGGGAAGCAGAGCGCCAACCTGCGTGCGGCGCAAAAATAAGAACTTTTAGGATAACACACACCAACGCGCTGGCGGTCCATACAAAATACTACTGCCGTAAATGATTTATGCAGGGAAAGCCGGCGCCGCCGCACAGTGGTTCGACTCCATACAAGAGGTGGGACATAGGATCCTTAAAAAACAAAATGCGTTATTTTGGAAAAACAAAACTACCAATGCATCCTATAATCAAAGAGAAATAACAAATACAAATTGAGTTTTTTTGATATGACCCATAATTTATAAGTAAATAATTAAAAACCATTTCTTTAGTATGGAGAATAGCATAAAAATATTAATATCTCATGATTCCCGGCCGTTTTCGGATTACGGTTTTCAAAAATAGTATTAACATATTATTTGCCACATTTTATCCCTTGACACATGGTGCCCCTAACGTGCCCCTTAAGAGATATGATAATATAGGAAAAAAAAATTTGTTACGTATCGAATGTTTTATTTCAAATTATTGATAAAGGTACCTTACTGGCAAATAAATTAAATAAAACTTATTTACTTTTATTTTCATGAAATATTATATTAAATTGTATAGGAAACTAAGATATATAATGATTTAATTAATAAAATGTATTTATTTACAGACAATATAGATCAAGAAAATATTGTAAAATTAAATTGAACAAAATATTTACAAAATGAAGTAATAAAACTAGTTACATAAATTTACAAGTTACTATTTACATTTTAAGTAGGTATGTATTCTGTTCTATAACAACAACAATATTTATGCGCAAATATAATTATGGATTATGATACATACTAAATTATGAATGACGCAAGCTTGTAATCAGTGGATCTGACGAGAGAAGCAGGTTATGAATGATGTCTTTATTTGTAGCTAAACTGCTATTTTTTCGTGTGTGATGTTCCCTGTACTTTCGGAAATCCTTGTTCCTCGCTTCAGATGCCTCTTCTGACAGGAAGCCTACAGGCATTATCGATAGGTGCTCCACAATTTGATGGTCATGTATGAGTAGCTTGTGGACACTCGATGGCATGTAGTACCATGCATACAGCTCTACATATAAATCTGCTGTTTCACTGCAATACAGACGAAACTTTTCCGTGTTTATTTTTTCGCCTGATGATATGCACTGCAGAATGACGGCCATTCTTCTCACTAGTTTAACATCTAAGCCTGTCAGACGAGCTGTTAATTCAGGGTTTCCAAAAAATCTTCTAGCAGTGTTCCCTGTGTTTGTGTTGCCACTACCCTGCTTCACCACATCCAAAAGCAGGCCTGTTTCTTGCCAAAAGCTTTTTGGATGAATTCTTTCCGTTCCTTCACTTTCTTCCTCATTTCATCGCCTTTTGCCTGCCATGACTTCACGTCCATTTTTGTAGGCTATGTGAAGTAAACACTCCATGTAATGAACTCAAGCCATATTTCTACATGTCTTCGTTGACTGGCTTGGCCCTAACCTCTTGTAAATCGTTCATTTCAACTGGACGAGCTTTGCAAAGATCACAAACTGCAGCCGAAGTCTCAGAAATGATCGAATGTATTTTGCCGTCTATCATTGTCAACATTAGATTGTGGTTGATCGTGGAGTTTCCATAAGTAGTTGGAGTGAGTGCAGCAATCTCTGCTTCAAACGCGGCCATTTCGTTCTTCACATTGGATTCTGTCTCTCATATGAACTTAAAAGACCAAGGTCGGCAGTATGCAGTGGATGATGGCCGCTCATTCTCCCACACAGTAATACCACTCACGGTAGTTAATTTCAATGGAACAATACTGGCCATAAAAACTGTAGCCAGATCACTATCACTAGCCGAGGTTGACTGGTGGTACACACTTTGGCTGGAAGCTCCATCAAATCCCCACTTGCTATCCAAGACTAACTGGTCTTCTTTATGTGTATCTTTAAGTGAGACTATAAGTCTTCGCACTGTGAGATCAAGAAGTGACTGCAATCGGATCTTTACTGAAGTTTCTGTAACAGATATATCTTCTTTTCTAGGATAGCACTCATTCTTCTCTTTCAGTAGCATGTAATAACTCGGATACTTAAGGCCTTCCTTCAAGCTGAAGTTTCTGAGCACGGTGTAACGCCACTTCGATAACTGCATGCTGACGTACAGTGCTAGAGCTTTTTGTGTGGAAATTTCACAAGGAGGGCTCTGCTCACTTTTTATGACATCCATTACTCTCGAAACTTGCTCAGGGTTTTCTAATAATTGTTTCATAATAGATGCTATGTCACTTCTTCCGGAAGATCGCAGCGCGCATTCCAAGGAGTAAAAAAGCTCATCATTGCTGCAACCAACTCTCTTGTCTTCAATGCGCCTTCTTTCTGCTTGTTACTCAAATCTTCGAAAGTTTTACACACAACTATTGATGTAGAAGTTGAAGCATCCGATTTGGATGGACTAATCACTTCCTCAGTAAGTTCATCACTAGCATCTTGTGGGGGGGACCAAATTTTCTTTTAAAGAATCTGGCCATTTGATCTCAGAACTTAGCCATTCTGAATTCTTCTTCATGAATTTTTCTACAGTTCTTTTGGATTGGCTCCATTTGTTAAAAACTCTGTAGCAAAATCGACGACACCAGTTTTTTAACTCTTTTCTTCACATAATTGCAAATTACTGTTTGATTTTAAAACATCAAATAAGTAACTGAAGTCACGATTATCTTCATGACTGCGCAAGGCAACATAAAGATCAATATGTGTCACAAAACCACGAAAAGCCATGATAAGACTCAATATCAAAACTGACTTCTGGTTGACGAAATGCTTCTTAAATACACAAATCCCTTTAATTATGGAGACAATGACTAATCGTATAAAAGCAGTCATATGAACAATACACCTAATTAGGAGATGTCCTTCCTGATCGAACCATGATTAAAAGAAAGCAAAATGAATTCCAGAAAAAAATATGTCATTAACTAATTGCATTAGTATTGTTGTTCCTCAATATTAAATACCTATATTTGACTGTTATAATGCATAATTCTTAAAATTCATTATTTTACTAAGTACCTACCTACATCTAGCACTAACATGGTATTATTTTTTCTATATCATCATAACTCTTAAGGGGCACGTTAGGGGCACCATGTGTCAAAGGATAAAATATGGCAAATAATATGTTAATACTATTTTTGAAAACCGTAATCCAAAAACGACCGGGAATCATGAGATATTAATATTTTTATGCTACTCTCCATACTAAAGAAATGGTTTTTAATTATTTACTCATAAATTATGGGTCATATCAAAAAAACTCAATTTGTATTTGTTATTTCTCTTTGATTATAGGATGCATTGGTAGTTTTTTTTTCTAAGGATCCTATGTCCCACCGCTTGTATGGAGTCGAACTACCACCGGCGCCGCCGCCACCGCGTTGGTGTGTGTCATCCTTAAAGCAGTGTAGAAGTTACGGAGTAATTGAGTCACAGTCAGGCGCAGATCCAGCCCTCAAAAAAGGTTGTGATCACAGCCATGGGCGTAGCCAGGATTTTGTTCAGGGGGTTTGTTTGTTTGTTACACTTTATTGCACATAAAAAAAACATTAACCTGTGCTGGTGCTGGCAAAACCCCTCATGGTAATGAAGCCTATGTCCTACAGTGGGCGTCAAAGGCCTGCTGATGATGATGATGATGATGATGTGCTGGTGTTTTTAATTTTTTAAATTTTTTTAAATTATATTGTGCATAAACCAAAATTAAGAAAAATATCGTACCTAGTGCGTGTGAATGCGATAAAAAAAATATTTATGTGGCAAGTATAGTAAAAACAAAAAGTACCAATATTTGTACCAAATGTGTAAATACTTTTTATCTTGCCCTTTGCTCATACATATTTATAATAATATTTGATCGAAGTATATCGTTAAGCCAAGTCAGAGGCCTTAGGGCGGCTTGACAACTTCTGACAGTAGACGAGCCACTAGTCTACAAGCCTCCACCAATCCGGACTTGGCCCCCGTGGTGGAGTATGGGCCTAAAGTGACATACTTCCTGGCAAAAAAAAAAAAGGATTTCAGTAGTGTTTTATTTAACGCGTGCTCTAAAAGGTCCCTTTCCGCACATTGTGTTTACACAATAGAGAATGCTTTACGAGCAATTGCATTGAAAAATACCTTAAAGGCATAAAATTAGTAAAAATTTTGTAGAGGTAGCTAGGTATGAAAAATATACATATTATGTATATGATAGCCGTACGATAGATGCGTCAACCATAAGCAGATGTGTTGTAGTCATCGGTTTGTTAAGTTAGATTAATATGGTCAATTTTATTAGTCAATAGGGACACAGTCGATTGATATCCGCACTGAGTATAAGATAAGAATATTCTTTATTGCACACAAGACGCAAGACATAAAATATTGACAAAATATACAAAACATTGAGAGAATATACAATTAAAATTGAGTGAATCAGTAAATATTTTAACAGCAAGCACACCGTTTATTCCCTGTCGAAGTCTTTAACCATATTTTATTAAAAAATAATATAAACTACATGTTCTCTACTTCATTAACTGCCTCGTTGGTCTAGCTGTCAAGGCACTTAACTACCAAAACAGAGGTCGTGGGTTCGATTCCCACTGGTGGCTGCCATACATAGTACAAATGGCCTCAGTCTGGGTGTATCTCCATATTTGATGTCCTTGCCTAGTTACCATAGTACAGGGTATCCTAGTTTGGATCCAGGTCAAGTGATTGTGTTGTGTATATATATGTGTATATAAATATATATATAAATATATCAAATATGAACCTATCAAAATACCTTTGTCTGCTGAGGAACGCAAACTTTACTCATTAACGAAACAAAGAATAAAATTCAAAATTAAGTTGTTTCACTATTGCCATGTTGCAAAAATGATTATATTTCTAACAGTTCATGAAGGACAGGTTAGCAACTTGGCTATAGCAACCGCATGAATATTTATGAGCATTAGAAGTAGATTCAGAGCTGTAGCTGCCACTTGTGCATTTACTGTGGTCTTTTTTTACACAGCCTTCCAAAAATTACGTCGCTAAAGACAGACGCTGCACATTTGTTAACTTACCGCTGGTACCTATGTACCACTTACAAGGTACCAGGTACGAGTAAAGGCTCCATGTAATAAGATCCATTGCCTTACCTGTATCTCTAGCAGAAGCTCAGTTTTCCTTCGTCGAATATCAATCAGGGCCTTTTGTTGTTCAGGTGTCAGCTCTGTAAAAAACGGAATAGTCACAGTCTGAGAATTGTAATAAAATCCAAGCCATTGAGGTCAAGTTATAATTGGAAAACAACTTGTTGTTCAACGTCTCTCATGTAATGTATTTAAATTGTTCAAATAATTACCGGTGTGAGTGAAAGGATCTCCATGATTACTAGTCGCATTGTTTCCTCCAAGGGACAGGTTCTCAAATTCACTTATCATGACTTAGATCTAATAAAATTTATAAAAACAACTCAAACAAGCTCACATTATTATTACAGCGGCCATATTTATTTACTATTTTTTTTTTTTACATTTCACATGTGTAGTGATGTAAATAGGAAGATTTAGTCGAGAAAAAAAATACAAATGATCGAATTCGATTAAATGATTCGATGCTATTGGTAAGTCATCCCTAGTTTCATTCACTCAATCGTTCAGTTTGGAAATGGAAACGGATGTTAACCGGCCGTCAAATAAAAAAAAGTTACTCCGCCTCCCCTCCCACTTCCCTTGTCATCTTTTTTCTCACTCGCTCGCCATTCAAATAGTATTTTGTTACCGCAAAACTCCCGCATCGCAGGCCTAGGACTAAAATTTCAAGGAAGGAGCTGCGCCCCTAAAAACTCGTGATTGTGCCTCTTGTGATTTGGTGACTTGACTGTTTATACGTGAGATTGTGTGTTGTGATTTTCGTCATCAAAGGATATGTTAAATACATGAAATCTGCGTTGCTGTTAGGATTTAAAAGAAAGAACAGCTGCTCAGTTTTTAATCCTTGTACCCTTTAGTTTTCAAGCGCAAAAATGAATGACAATAATGGTTGTATACATTTGAACAACTTCAAGGCTGCCAAGGGAACCCAGCCCTACAAAGTGGTGCATGCATTTTTCGTAGCTTGCACCTCTTACGAAGCTAGAAGGTACAAGGTAAGTCGGTGTATCTTTGTGGTTCCGTTGTAATCTGAGTGGATAATATGCGATGTTTATGAAGCACACGATCGGCCGATGCGTCACAGCCTCCTTTGTTATCGAGCGCAGCGTCTATCAGCTGTTGTGCGCCGTTCGCTCTGACCTACAGCTGTTCGAATGCACGCCGGTGCCCTCGCCTTGCGAGCTGGATTGATTTATCTCGTATTGATTATTTAGTGCACCCACGACAGCATTGTTACATGCACTTACCAATTCTAGGAACTTTGATATCACTATAGTTTTTAACATTTTCCGTGAGGAATATTGTTGGAATGTTAGTATGGCAGGAGATGTTAATTGTTATTACTAATAAAATTCCTCTGAATAATATGGAAAGGCATGTGTCTTTGAGTGTTGCTGGGTAAATTTGGTATGAAAGGTACCATTCAACCTAATTGACTTCAATTGGCAACAAAAAGGGACTTGTATATTGAATAACTGGTTTGCTGTCTGTCTAACTAAAGGCAGCACATCAAGTCTGCTTCTGAGTCACATTTGTTTTTTACATGTATTCCTTCTATTTTGGTCCTAGAAGATGTGGAAATAGATAAATTGTCACATATTATTTATTATATTGGTATATATGCTATCTAAGACATTTCAGAAGTCCTTGTGAAAAAAGTACTTTTGTTTATTTTTGTCTTTGTTCTTCCAATTTACTTTATTTTTTGTGTAGATTAATAGAGATAGATAGAGAACACTAATGGATATTTTAATGTGTTCTCATTGTACTGTGTCTAGACAACAATCAATCAAAGGCATACCCAATGAGAAGGATTAACATCACAACAGATTTATTTATGTTGAAAGTTTGGTAAAGATGAGCACTTTATTTTATTAAAATAAAAACTGACTTCAAAACACTACAGCACTAAAAACAGAGAAATAATTTACTCAAATATGACCTTTACATTCGATGTAGGAATTGTAGAAGTATAGTTTTGAGCCAGTGCCAAGTTAAGAGACCAGCACATACATTTTGGGCACCGACTCCAAAATATATGTCTACATATTTCTACATCTTCTACTACTTTACTTATCCAATAAAATGTAAACCACCACATTCCTGGTAGAGTGTTGGAGAGCTTTTATTGTTCTTTAACTAGCTGCTAACTCATTTTAAGAACATTGTAAGAACCAATAATATGGTAACAGGCTGGCTAACACCACACCTGACCACAAGCACTAGCAAATTTCCTTTAGGTTCTAATGATAGTTGTTCAGTCAAAATCTTTTTTTGTCCTGTCTAGTAGAAGTTTTTTTGCAGCTGCATGTGGTGCCCCATTGCTGGGCATAATGTATGTTATGTTTATTCAACAAAATTTATTTTTACTACAAACAGGCCACATCATGTCTCTGCTTCACATGCCGCCTCCCCGGGCCCCGTTTACACTCCTGCCTCCACTGCATCTTCTTTGGCTGCTACGACGGCCATATACAGGAGCACTCCAAGACTAAGAAGCATTTCCTCTATGTAGACTTGAACCATGGCAATGTGTTCTGTGCACAGTGCCAGGACTATATCTACGATCAGGAGCTGGCAGATATTGCCGTGGTCAATAGATTCAAGGAGGCAAAGTGAGTGTGTTCTTGATAAATTGATAAACACTTGAATAAGTAGAAATTAACTACTGCCTCATTGGTGTAGTGATTAACATGCTTGTCTATCAAAATAACCTCCATACTTGATGTTTGTGATGTAATTGCCTGGTTACCATAGCACAAGGTATTCTAGTTTGAGACCAGCACAAGTGAATGTGTTGTGTGAAACCTATTATTATTTATTAACTTTAAGAAGGTAACATTGAGATTAAAAAGTTTACAAGAATATTTATTTGAGCCTAGTTTCTCCTTTAAGAAATATGTTGATGTGGCTGTAAGATTGTCTATGCATAATATGCTAATGTAATCTGAAATACCTAGCTACACAAATAGCTGAAGGGAAGTGATTTATTACCCTATGTCTTGAGGATCACTCTAGACAGGTTTTTATCATACAGCAGGTTTTCACTTACAACTTGTAGGTAATAAAAACTATGAGACATGATCAAGGGCAAAATATGAACAGTTGCAACTGTTGCAAGGTTTCAATAAATGTGATGCGAAATAGAATAGGTGTTCCCTCCAGCGGAATCATCATGTAGTTCTTACAATAAACCATTGTATCTTCTTGTTATGAATGAACTTGGAGTCTTACTGCTTTTTACCTTGGTTAAAAATAAAGGAAACATTCTGACTGGTTTATTTATAGACCGCAGGAATAACCCACACAAGAAGCTTTTACGCGCAACGTAAGGCCCCTCACCCACGGCGACTTTTTGTAGTGATGCTTAAACGCGCAAGAGCATTGCTACGAACGCGCTTTACTCCCATTTGCAACGCGCTACTAACGCGCTACAGCATCGCCACTGTATCGATGCAAACGCGCGACCGCGTCGGAAGATATCGGGAGGAGAACGGAGGAAGGATGGCGCATGAGTAGTGCAACACAGACAGATCGAGAGTGCTGCTGTCCCTCGGTCCAACGGAGTCCAACTGTCAACTGCAGCGATCGCAGGCATTTTGGTGCCGTTACTGAATCACGTTTGCATCGCGACAGAAGCGCGACGGTATCGCGTTTGCATCGTGACTGAATCGTGTTTATAGTGGGCGAAGGCACACAGCTAGCGATCGCATCGCAACTGTATCGATGCGAACGCGCGACAGCATCGCTACTGCATCGCTACAAAAAGTCGCCGTGGGCGAGGGCCCTAAGTGCGAGTATAGAACAAAGAGAATGTATCCACAAAGATTGCTGTGCAGTGTATAATAATATTTATTTATTTCAGATAATATTGATCCATTTGATTAGTAAGCAATATTATGTACAGACAGTTTGGTTAGCAGGCGTAAAAACAAAAAATAATTAATTAATTATTAATTAAGAATTGACAATCAAGAAACAAAATTAATTTTGTATATTATTGTAGAGATAAAGGCAGCGAATAACTCCACTCTAATCATATTAAGTAATGCATTAGTTGGCACCTCCTTAACATGATCCCACGAGTGGAATCACACACTTGCGATGCTAAAACTGTCATAGTCACTCTTGTTACAAAAGTAGGAAAACACTATTGCTGCGGCTAGACATACGGATTGCATGTTTTATTAATATTTCTATTACAGATAGGTAATCATATTTTAATATTTCAGTCGTTCCATTATCTACTTACGGGGATCCATGAAATCAGAAAGTGGTGTAGCGGAAATGTAGCGATGGTAGGCTAGTGGGTAGAACATCGGACTCTGAAAGACCCTGGTTTGGTTCATAGTGCGGGCATGTACCTATGACTTTGTTTTCTAAAGTTATGTACATTTGTGAAGTTATAGTAGCAATACCACTCGCTAAATGTGAAGTGAAAGGAGAAGCTATTCACATACCTCAATGCTTGAAATCGCCAATCCGCGGTGGGCACGCGTGGTGATTAATAAGCTTAAGCCCATACTCTCTCCTTGAGAGAAGGCCTGTGCCCTACAGTGGGACGTATACAGGGTGTCCCAAAAAATAGTGTCAAGCGGAAGTCCATGAATAGAGCACCTCTAGGGGTACCCGAATCACCCCCGTGTATGTTCCGCGGTTTTTTGAAGTTTCCGAGTTATAATTTTTTTTCGTATTTTTGACCCACCTTGACCTACCAGACATTATTGGCCACAGAGCCATGAATTATTAAGATACATGCTTAATTTTTTTTTTTTCAATATAGTTGAAAAGTGTGCCTTGCAGACACAGACTCAATTCTGGGTCAACCTGATACAATAGCGCCTAAAAAAATGAAGAATCTCAAAGTTAATCAAAATATTTAATTAGTTATAACTCGGAAAATACAAAAAATCGCGGAACATGGGTGATTCGGGTACCGCTAGAGGTGCTCAAACTCTGGACTTCCGCTTGACACCATTTTTTGGGACACACTGTATAGGCTGCTTATGTACACTGTCTATTTAGCACCTTTCCCAGCTTTCTTTTAATAATGTGTGTATTTCTCTAAATACACCCTAGGCCAGTCCTTATCATAAGTAACCACTTTTAGCCTAAAATAGGTTTTTAAAATTGTCCTCAGCACGGATTAGTGCAACAAAAAGAATATAAGTAATCTCTTTTCGAACCCACCTCCTTTCTCAGGTCCCTAGGCATGAGTGCCCCCTTTATGACCTGGGTGCCGAACCAGAATGAGGCCACGGCACTTCGGCGCCTCCGCAAACGCCGCATCATCAGCCCACACACCACGATTGGGCTACGAGGCCTGCAGAACTTAGGCTCTACATGCTTCATGAACTGCATTGTTCAGGTAAGAATTGTAGAGATTTTACCGACATATTCGCAACAAAAAAGAAAGAAGTAGGTTCTTTCTTTGTGAACCAGCAATAATTCCTGCTGAACTGCATTTTACAGGTGGGGATTATAGGTATTTTACTGACATATTCGCAGCAGAGAAGGAAGAACCTACGTGAACCAACAATGCTTCATGAGTTGGAATATGGGCCCATTGATTAATTAATTGGTTGACTGACCTAGTCAGTCTAACATCTGAAAAGGAAGTACCTGCGCGAATGTCAGAGAAGACCGGTGCCCTGCAGGGGGACGTGGGATAGGCTGTTTTATTATTAATTGTATAGACTTATATAATCTTATATGAGAAATAATTCACTGGGTCGCTTCATTTTAGAAAGCAATGTTGTGTATGAACTTTTTTATTTTGTAGACCATCTAGAGACACCAGAAATGTATTTTGTTCCGAAAACTGGCTATAAAGACTAGTTCTGATTATTTGTGTCTTGTTTTCAGACATTGATCCACACCCCCTTGCTGAGGGATTATTTTTTGGGAGAGAAGCATAAATGCAAGCCTCAAGGCGCCGGCAAGTGTCTAGTCTGCGAGGTTTCCAAACTTTTTCAGGTGAGTGAGTTGACCATCAAATATAAAATGCGTAAATCTCCTACAACTTATCATACAAACCAAGATTCCAGGAAGAAGGGACCTGGGAGACCAAAAACATCATGGCTGCAGAACTTATTGTTGCTTAAAAATTGGGTTATAATTTTTTGAAGGCTTAAGTTATATTTTTTAAGGATTTATATACAAAAACTGTGAGTAAAGTAAAGATTTATTCAATTACCAAAATGAGGATAAAAAAATTGTTACAGTTCTTGAATAACATCACAAAGACTTAGTAATAGGTAACTGAATAGGAACCGAACTCAGCTGTGAGTTAACAAGTTAACCGTCGCTGATTTTCAGTTAGGGCTTGATTTAAACAGTTATGTACTTACGCTATGCCGTAATATAGATAGCTTAAATAAATAAACAAAGAGAGTGCTTAAACAAGTAACATAAAGTTTTACTTAACTTACACAGAAGTAATTAAAAAAATTGTTTTGAAATAAAAGTTTTAATTACATGCAATGAAAGAAGATGCCGCATACGTAGTTAGTTCTATTTGGAAAAGTAATCATAACAATGAACTTGTAAGTTCGGAAAACTATAGGTCTATTTATTTATAAGACATGTTTTTTTTTTTTTTGAGACCGTTTATTTTCGTTTATTAGTGGTTTGAATAGAGTACCAGTTCCTTGTTTGTATTGGCAGTCTCTGAAAGTAAGATGGCAAAAAAGATTGCTAAGAGCTGCCTATACTTTGGCCTTTGCATCTACGTAATGAGATGATTTATACAGCGTTCCGTTTCATGTGGCGCCGGATTAAGAATAGCGTCACTCCATTTCCTTCCGTGGATGTCGTAGAAGGCGACTAAGGAAATAAATTACCAGGAGATGGGCAGCAGCGTTTTCCTGACATTCCAACCCCATACTGCGATTGCCAACCCGCCTGCCAAGCGTGGCGATTAGGGCAAAACCCCACATGGTTATGAAAACCACGAAGGAAGCCTGTGTCCTGCAGTGGGCATCAAATGGCTGATAATGATGATACAGCGTCCAGTGGCACCATCACTCACACTACATAGGTGAAGGGACCACGCGGACGCTGCAGTGCCTGGGGCATTGTTTTGCTGAACATTGCCTGCAAGATTAGCAAGTTCAAATGGCAGTGGGCGGGACACATATGCCAAAGAATTGGGCCTTGAGTATTTTAATGCATTATAGTACAATTACAATTGCATGAACTCGTCGATTTGTCGTATCGTACGTATTAGTGGTAATAGCGACACTCGACAAACTTATCAATCCTCCATCTTTTAGCGGTCAAAAACCATTATGGTCTTTCTTAGATCGCAAACAGGCATGTACGATTTTACACCTGATGTACTTCGATCATACCAGCCTTGTTATTATCGCGTGTGAAAAAAGTGTAAGTGGTTCTCATCTCACGGAATAGCCATAATTACGGTACAGAAATAATGAAGGGTTCAAATTTTGGGTAACAATATTTGCTTAGTTCCGGTTTCACTTACTTGATTTTTTTGTCGGAAGAGTCCGACCGGGTTTCGCTCTGATTCAACTAATAATGTGTAGTGCTTACGAAAGATTTAGTTCCAAAAGTGGGTAACCACATGAACACAAATCAATCTCGTACACTTTTCAGGAGTTCTACTCCGGCGCGAAGACCCCTCTGACGCTGCACCGCCTCCTGCACCTGATCTGGACGCACGCGCGGCACCTGGCCGGCTACGAGCAACAGGATGCGCACGAGTTCTTTATCGCCACACTCGATGTTCTTCACAGGTTATTAATTAATAATGGCAAAATAACATTTGCCAGGTCAGCTAGTAATTATTATAAATACGTGGGTTCGCATCGGAGCATGTACCTATGACTTTGTTTTCTAAGTTGCGTACATTTGAAAAGTTGTTACAATATTACTGGCTGAGGAAAACATCGTGAGGAAATCTGAGCGTCTGACCAATGACTTTGTTTTCTAAGTTGCGTACATTTGAGAAGTTGTGGCAATATTACTGGCTGAGGAAAACATCGTGAGGAAATCTGAGCGTCTGAGGTGTTAGCTTACATCAGCGCTTCAAAGTGCCTATCCTCGATGGCCACGCGTGGTAATTAAGTCCATACTCTCTCTCTCTCTGGTGAATGCATGTGCCCTGCAGTGGTACGTATATCGACGACATAAAAAAAATACTTTGTGCTTAGCGCGCTGATAGTGTTCTATAGCGCAACAAGTCACCGAGGTACCTTCGGAGTCGACAGGCAGGCAGGACTAGTCGGTCAGCGTGCTATGGATCAAGCTATGCTCAGTCACTTTGACGGGTCATATCGACTCACGATTCGATTCGGAAAGATTCGCTAAGGTGATTGACAATGCCCATAATATTAGCAAAGTAGCAGTGGACTGGTCACATTTGCCAAAGAACCGACAGCGGATAGAGTGCAAAGGTTCTTGAGTGGAGACGAACTGGCGAAAGCAGCTTGGGACGGCAACCAGCTCGTTGGAATGATGATCTGAGGCAGATTGGCTAGGTCGGAAATAAGTGATGTGCCTTGGAGGACACCTATGACCATCAGTGGACGAATACGGGCTGATTGCTGATAATGATAACCGAGGTACAAGACATCAGCGTCTCAGTGTTGTGCTTTGTAATGTTTATTCATTCGCTCGACCTGCGTAGGCGACTGATGTCTACGTAAGAGAAAATTAAGCCTAAGTGTTACTCTTTTCCAGCCAAAGAAATACACCTAATGACAAATTACAGACACTAAATAATGGCTGTTGAGTTTAGATGTAGTAAATTGTATCGGAGTGTGAAGAGTGCCACTTGGGCTTGAGTAAACTGATAACACGCATTTCAATAACGAACAAAAATCTGTATAAGTGTAATAAAAATTTATATAAGTGCTCTTTCTATTGCTTGGTGATTGGTGAACCTGCCAGGCTCTGCTGACATCCATCTGTTTTCTGCTTTCACTATTACACAGCGAACGTATTACACAGCAATATGCCCACGATTCACAGTACTATTATCATAAGTTTCATTGCGAATTTTATACCTATAGAGCTGTGAAATGTTGACTAGTTGATTTACTGTCCTCTGATATACTACTGGCGCTAATAAGTTTGAGAATTCTTGCAGTGTACTAGTCTCACAGATCTGTCAGATTTAAGATGCTAGGAGCATGCTAAGTTAGTATCATGATCTTTATATCGTGCTCGATGCAGTGGTAATCATACCGCAGAAACATCAGTTTTTCTACAGTTCAATGTTTCATCTTACAGGCATTGCATGAACGGAATGGAGGACATTGAGATAAAGAAAGAGAACGGCCGTTGCAACTGCATCATCGATCAGATATTCACTGGCGGCCTGCAGAGCGATGTCGTTTGCACCTCCTGTTCAGGCGTCTCGACCACAATAGACCCTTTCTGGGACATAAGCTTGGATGTAGCTGGGCCGGGGTCACTACAGGCCTGCCTCGAACGCTTCACCCGAGCCGAGCACCTCGGTTCGGGCGCCAAAATCAAGTGCTCCAACTGCAGAGCGTACCGCGAGTCAACGAAGCAACTGACGCTCGAGACGTTGCCAATAGTAGCTAGTTTCCATTTGAAACGTTTCGAGCATTCCTCGCAGATTGACAGGAAGATTTCTACGTTCGTCTCGTTCCCCCCCGAGCTAGATATGACCCCGTTTATGTCGTCGCACCGGCGCGCTGTTGATGCCGGAACGGATAACAACAACGCCCCTGAGGGGGTGTTCGAAGATAACCGGTACTCGCTGTTCGCTGTGGTGAACCACCTGGGATCGTTAGACGCAGGGCACTACACGGCCTATGTGAGGCAGATGAAGGGAAGCTGGTTCAAGTGCGATGACCACATGATTACGAGGGCCTCGCTGCGTGAAGTTCTGGATAGCGAAGGGTGGGTGTTCTTTAATTTTTTTCTGAGTTCGTAAATATGGTGGCCGACTCGCTGTCACACCACTTTGTCATACCAGTGTTGGGCATATTTGTACTAACCTGGTCTACCATCATTTCTTCTCACTCTCACCACATAAATCCGGCTGAGTGCGTGTCGGGCCACGCGCAGAGTAGGGTTCCAGGTTGGTGGGTAAAGTTGGGGGCGGAGGCATTTTCGTAACATGTCCAATCGTGTTCTCGCGGCAAGCACCCGCCATGGACTAAATCACGACTAAATGAGGTGCGGTCACAATAACCGCAAAGCTTGCGTCACAAATTGTGTTCGTGATGGCGTCTATATACGTAGTACTTTAACTCAATGACTACACGGCAGACATATTCTTTGGTTTCGGAGCTGATATATGCAAATGTATAATGCAAGTGGCAAACCCTGGTCTCTGCCTACCCCCTCCGAGATATACTTTGTAATATATCTTGATATACATCATTGATATAATATATCAAGACTTAAATATCATGACATATACGAGTTCATATTGGTTTGTTTCAGATACCTCCTGTTCTACCATAAGACTGTATTGGAATACGAATGTGAGATGTCCTAAGCTGGTACTACGTGTAATCTGAGTTAAATTACCCTGTGAATCTGATATTCATTTATTGTAAGTATATTTATGAAATTGTTTAGTTTTCATGCAAAACGGTCCCTACATTTAGTTTTATTATAAATAAATTAAAGTCATGCTTTCGCTCGTGATATTAGTGTGTAGAGATTGAAATGAAATTTATGAAGATGGAAAAACAACTATTGTGTTACTTTTATACCCAAAATTATCCACGAATTTGTTAGAATTAAGCTTTAATGTAAATGGTTAAATATATTTCACAGTAGTAGGTAGGTTTAAAATCAAAATTAAGATTGAAATTAACTCTTAATCATCTTGCGAACTGAACTGGATGCTTCTCATTTAACGTTAGCGCCGCTTAAGTTACGTTTTATGATAGAGGGTTCTCATGAATTGACGATTTGCTAGTTATAATGACCATTCAAAATTACTTGCCGTTGCAAAATCAATATGACGTTACTTTGCACGGGCGCTAGACTAGCTGTATATAGATATTTTATGTATATCAACGAATAAAATGAATATTGACATATTTGATTCCAAAATATTTTCTTTGCGATCAAAACTTCTATCTACCTCGAAACTTCTTATTTGCATTTCTTAGAAATCTTAATGAATGATCATAAAAATCTTGTGTGCATATATCTCAGTAAGTATTAATGGTGTAAAGTGTTGTTAAAAAGGTACCTATGACTGGACTGAATTTAGATTAATTAATGTGATATTTAATATTTATAACTTGTACTATAATATAGTTATATGAATTTACAATTCCTTTGTTAAGAAATACAATTTTGTTATATGACCCTGATTAATTTTTAAATAATCCGAAATATGCTGTATTTTTATGATAGGCTAGGAAACAGGTGATCCATTTTGCATTTAGTAACTTTAATTTGTGGCCAATCATTTATTCAATCTGTAGGTATGTGTGGTTTATAAGATCAAAAATTACTAATTATGCAGGGTTTGGAACTCACCAGACGATGAAAAATTAATGTGTTCTCTTTATATAACGGTAAACATTATGTAGTTACGTATTTATCTACGAAAATCGTTAAAAGATGAGTGTTTCATTCAATGTTTAAAAAGTTTAAATCTATTAAATACATACAACATACCTAGTTGTTCAAATCTAAATGTGTATATGTTGTGTTGTATTCCAAATCCCAAATCTGTCCAGTTACCCTATTGCAATTCAATGGAGGTATTCTCTTCATTGTGTACTCCAAATCTACAATGTTAATAAAAATAAATATGTGGCATACAAGCTCCAAGCCAACCCTAAACGCAAAATACGTTGAAAAATAAATGAACATCCCAAAAATTGTTTCTTTTTCGACAATCTTCATGTGCCCAATAAACCTACCAAGTGCGAGTTACGTATTTAGCAAGAATGTGTTTTGTTTTCAAACAAGAAGGGGCTGTTTTATTACATAAGTTAATTTGGGGACAGGTCTTTTGAGGTTGATAAAGGGTTATTTTGTTTCACGTGAGAGAGTTTTCGAAATGGTTTTATATAATAAATGAACAATCCCATTTTGGGAGTCCGACTCCCACTTGGCCGGTTATTATTTGTTGGTATAGTACATATATCTAGGTATATAGATCATATAGCAACAATATCACATATCAAGTTTGACACTTGTATGTAGTAGTTTTTACGATGTAGTTTCTTGTATCATTTGTTGGGCAATCCACGGGCAAAACACGTTCTACTGTAAATGTGGTTCTGGGTTATGGCGTCTGTCACGCAAAAGTACTGATTCCGGCAAACAATGTGCAGTGGTCGATTACTGGGATTCTGGCAGACTGAAGGTGAGACGAGAGAAGAACCTTTCGGCAGCGCAATTCGTTGATAAGTCGGTTCCTGTACCCCGCGCTGCACGTTATTTCCCCCTTTACACAGGCTTTGTGTCAAGATATTTGCCGGCATCTGTAAATTGCTGTCTCTCTTCCTAGCTATTATCCCACATGATGGTGAGGTCAGCTTATCTTTAGCTAAGCTGAAAATCAAATAAGCCATGGACAACCGATTTGAACTTAAAGGCATCTCATTCAAATACTAGAGGGACTTTATTGTAAAAAAAAATGTTACAATTCTCTAGTGATTTGATAAAAAAAAAACCTAAAGCCATAAACACCTAAGTTACTGGATAACATTGGTTAACAATAATACATTACTGGGGTCACCATAACGAGATTTTCTACCAAGTTCCAAACACTAAAGACTATCACATCACATTACAATCAGACTCATGAATTACATTCACTTCATCAATTTATCAGACAAATTTTAATTCTAATATTTTTGACAATGACATTTTTTAATCTGCTCCTAATTCTACGTTTTACATCTTCAGAGATAAAATAAATATCATATACGCTTTTCGATATTACAAAGACTGGTGTCAGCAACGAAGTAACTGGCTTCATTGTTACTTAGACACCACATAAGTTACGATTTATAATACATATTTTGGAGCTAACTAGCGCCACTAATAGAATAAAATCATATCTTTTGTAATACATTTTTGCAAAAAGTTAACATCACAAATCTCAATAATTTTGAGAACGTACAGCGTAAAGCAGACGTCCGTTTTAGTAGAATCGAAAAGTACAATACACATACATAAACTCACGCCTGTACCCCAGAGGGGTGGGCAGAGACTAGGGACTGCCACATATATTTTTTTCCACTGATGGCGCTAGTAAGGATCGAGTCGCCCCTTAAATAAATACACGCGTAGATAAGGAGGGAAGTTCCCACCTCAGTATGGTCTGCAAAACTTGTCAAATAAACAAGTCCAAGTTGTTCTTGTCTGGTGCCAGGACCAGAATATTGTGTTACATAAATAAAAGCATAAGGATTCGGTGTG
The DNA here is from genome assembly GCA_963969515.1 of Yponomeuta evonymella. Taxonomy (NCBI): domain Eukaryota; kingdom Metazoa; phylum Arthropoda; class Insecta; order Lepidoptera; family Yponomeutidae; genus Yponomeuta; species Yponomeuta evonymella. The sequence continues at coordinate 9,293,178 of OZ018354.1, forward strand.
GCCCGTGAAAATAACACTAATATAATAACTTCCACACACAAAATCACTTGTGGTCCCAAACTAGGATACCCTATGCTAACCAGGCAAGGGCATTACGAACATGGAAGTACACCCAAACTGAGGCCATTTGTACAGAAGAACAGAATTCCCCCAGTGGGAATCGAACCCACGACCTCCTTCATGGTAATATGACGTGACACCGCTAGACCAACAAGGCAGTCAACTTCTACTGTGCGCCGCGCCGCTACTACAGCAACAGCAAAGCTCTATAGTAAAAGTTCTCTACTACGGATAACGGCTAATTTACACTCCGTGCGCGTTCATAATAGTGTGAACCGGTCATCATCACCAAATTCAACCTCTATGGATACTACAGCACTGTCGGTTTATTAATATAAACCAGGCCTAAGAAACGACAAAAACCGGCCAAGTGCGTATCGGGCCACGCGCGGTGTATGGTTCCGTAGAAAAAGAGGGGTTTATCTGCTTAAAGAGTATTAATCTAATCTAAGTAATAAAATTATCTTCCTACACCCACAATACTTTTAAACGACCAATCCAACGATACCCCACACTATAGTGGAAGCGAGAAAAAAAAATTGCATCCCTAATTTAGGTTAAGGAGTAACCGGGTACCCCAAAAAAAATTTTTTTTAAAGATTTTGTTCTAACGTTTTCTCGGCGTTTTCTCTGTGGCAAATTTCAACTTTCTCGTACTAATCGTCTCTGAGCTAGGTCGCGGACAGACAGACAGACGGACGGACGGACATGCCGAAACTATAAGGATTACTTTTCGACTAGGGAACCCTAAAAATGGGCCCATCCTATATATACCTATTGCCCCATGTAATATGTAATAAATATTGCTACGTTACTCTCATACTTAGGCGACCCCGACACGATCCGAGACATACTTGTTTACTTCACCAGTTTTGCATTTAGACACAGAGGTTTTTTACCTATAATTAATTACAAATTAACATAAGATTTCACTCTGCTGGTGGTAGCGCCGAACCCTCCAACCTTTGGCCCGTACGCACCACAAACGTAGCGCGACTGTATTGCCCGCTTATCTAGTACGCCTTCGCGCGATACCCGTATCGTATTCAAACGACACTCAAGCTACACTAACGGTTTTCCCGCAGCGAGGATCCGCGCTGCGATCACCGCAAACACAATTTAATATGGTACTTACTGCTGCAAAGAAAATGGCGCTGTTTTCCGCGAGGGAACCGCTCGTGTAACCGGGCCTTGGTGTCTGAACACACTAGGCCGAAGAAGCGCGACAGTAGTTCAACATGATTACGCCTGCAAAGCTATTTCAATAATAGCAACATATTTGCCGAAGTTACGAAGCAATTTACAGACAAACCTCGGTCAAGCTAACGTTCGATAACTACGCATTCGGTGCATTTTGCATGATAAGACGCACATCATACTGAAACAGAAAATTCGTTTGAAGTACGTGGCCACCTGTTCCCCTTTTGTGGTGTCTCTTATCATCTACAATTATTTTCGACACGACACACCACGAGCAAGTTTATAGACACACTGAACTATGTCCATTCGGTAGAAGAGTAAATTACGTCGCGCGTAAAGTTGCTTTGGTGTCATATCAACGGAATAAGCTAGAACGTCACCGAAACTTTAGCCTCGTAATTTGGGCATGAAAACTTTGGCCTCTACGTAATGAGATGATTTATACAGCGTCCAGTGGCATCTCACTACACGGGTGAAGAGACCACTCGTACTAAGCAATCTCGGCACTGTGTTTACAAACACTTCGCAAGTCCACTCCACGAATCGTTTGTAGCGGAACGCGTCGGGTTTGTCGTTTGACCGCAATGCCGCGTAGCCTACTTCTCCTTAGACGAGGTGGCAGTCGCCGGAGGCTCGTCTAGCAAATTCTCAAGTTGCTTCACATCGGTGACGGGCAGGGAGCAGGCGTAGCGGCGACACACGTACGCCGTGGGACGGTCGCCAACGGGCCGGATGCGGCTTAACACTGGAGAGAAATAAGGCATTAACATTGTACGAGTAAAAGGCTGGTTGAAATGGTTTGTGAAATAAAGCGTGATTGCGTAGTCATGTGTGGAATGATAATTTTGTGCCTAATCTAGGGGATGGCTTGTCCAGTACAAATCGTTAGGAGATGGTTACTATTACAAGCCTCCTAATGCTCGAAATGGGCCGGGATTAGATGCAGTGTCAGTGTAGTGATGTCAAACGCTACATCATCTATTTCATCAGCTAGATGATGATCAAAACCATGCGTGTGAACAGCAGGCATGGCAGTATTCAACAACCCACTTACGGATGTCTGACATACCGACTGACGCACCGTTGGCCGGATCCGTCATAGCTACCGGTAAAGACAACAATATTTAGAACCAGCCACTCTTGGCGTCATTATCGTGCGTTTATTTCACAACTTCGCGTATTAGGACAACGTTTCCTATCAGCAAATGTAATTTCCGATACATTCTCAAGCGGCCTTAGCTTCTTTGTTGCTATATCATTAGGTAAACATATATATTAGGGGTTAAAGTATGAAATCGCCGTTTTATTGCAATAAGTTCTTTGAATTGACATAGAATCTTCATGGTTTGAGGTTTTCGAATGAAACTTTTTTCAAATGGTTTCTATGATGTTCTTTTTTTAAAAAATGTGAAACATTTGAATATCGACTTTCAATTGTTTTTGTTATTCGATTTAGACAAGAAAGATGGATACTGCGAAAATTCGAGTGATTTTTGAATACGAGTTCCGACGCGGAACTAACGCGGCAGAAACAGCCCGCAATATCAATGCTGCGTTTGGAGAGGGGTCTACTAATGAACGCACCGTGCGATTTTGGTTTAAACGCTTTCGTGATGGAAATTTCGACTTAAAGAACGAGCCACGAGGAAGACCGCCCACACAGGTGAATAACGATGAATTAAGAGAGATAGTGGAAGCCGACCCTAGTCAAACTACCCAGGAATTAGCGGCATGGTTTAACGTTACCTTACCCACAATATTGACTCACTTGCGTCAAATCAATAAAATAAAAAAATACGAAAAATGTGTACCTCATGATTTGCCTGATCTGCAGAAAGAAACGCGTGTTGAAACTTGTGTTGCCTTGTTGAACTGGTACAGAAATGAAGGAATATTGGATCGAATTGTAACATGTGATGAAAAGTGGATTCTTTATGATAACCGGAAAAGAAAAATGCAATGGCTGACCCCAGGTCAAATGCCACAACAGTATTCAAAAATCACTCGAATTTTCGCAGTATCCATCTTTCTTGTCTAAATTGAATAACAAAAACAATTGAAAGTCGATATGCAAATGTTTCACATTTTTTAAAAAAAGAACATCTTAGAAACCATTTGAAAAAAGTTTCATTCGAAAACCTCAAACCATGAAGATTCTATGTCAATTCAAAGAATCTATTGCAATAAAACGGCAATTTCATACTTTAACCCCTATTATATATATAAGACAATTAATATTTTTTTACAAATATTTTTTAATATCTTTTTGTCACAAAAATGTCCTATAGGTACTATGATGGGTACGTAGTGCTATCCACTGGGGTTTTTCTTTACACATACGTAGTCACTTGGCTACGAGATGATGAGCGGGGAGCTATTCGTGAAATTAACTCAATACTGACGTCAAGAGTAAACGGGGTATAAGGGTTCGCGGTCAGAACTGGGACCAACCTTGCATTTGATTTTTCACACAGTTCCTATACACTATAAAGTTACAGAGTGGAGAGAAGTGCAGTGCAGAGTGGGCTGCAGAGGTTAATTGTAAATATTTTATGTTTTTTTTCCTGGTAGAATCAATAATATTCTTATCTTATCTTTTAATTCCAAGACCAGATTTGGCTTGTAACGGAGAAAACAGCGGTGGTAGCGAAGCGGTAGAATGCCGGCTTCTCATTCGGGAGGTCGTGGGATCGAATCCAATGTACCAACTTTGTTTTCTAAGTTACATACATTTGTGAAGTCATTTATTTATTTCTGTAAATGTTTTGTTTTATTCATGTAATTTTATGTATGCAATAAAGTATAAAGTATTTTATTTTAACCACATAGTAGCAATACCTCTCGCTAACGGCGAAGAAAAACATCGTGAGGAAACCCTAGTGTCTGAGGTGTTCACTTACCTCAGCGCTGGCACGTACAATGGCCCAACTATGAGGCTATGTGCGGAAATCTCAGGTCTTCGGGTCACTTAAAACACTAGGACACCCCACTTTCACCAAAGACACAGGGACGAGATAGACATAACAGCATTCGACTGACTGGTCTCACCATTTGTACAAGTACGGCGGGCTCCAGTCGAACCCATGACCTTTGTATTGATAGTCAAGCGTGTTAACCACTAGACCAACAAGCCAGTCGAATGTATTTTCACGTCTGTGATGTCCTTGCCTCGTTACCATAGCACAGGGTATCCCAGTTTGGGACCAGGACAAGTGATTGTGTTGTGTGGAAGTTATTATTATTATTATCTTTCCACGCTTCCAACTCCTACTTAGTAAGTTCCATAAAACTACAATTCTTAGTTTGTTATGACAATTCGACGTACATTGCGTAGCCGAGTATTCCTACTTGTCAATCCGTGGGTTAATCGACTTTGCAATGTACATCAAATTATCATAGAAAACCATAAATTATAGTTCTATGAAATAGGGCCCAGCGCATATCATCGCGGCACCACTTATGACAACTTCTCTGTCCCCATACAATCGATTTTGCTAATGCCTCACGTCCACCATTAGAAACTTGTCCAAAGATGTATTGAAAATGGGTCATATGTCATGTAACTCCTCAATTTATTACCATACGCTCCTGTGAGCCATATTCGATTCGATAGACAGGTAACTCGATAAAAGAAACCTGAGGCGCGAGACACACAGATGGGATGTGGGGCGACTGCGCGGTAAGATGTATAGTCATAGAGCAAGTACTGCGGTCTGTGACTCTATACATTTTACCGCGCCCTCGCCCCACGTCCCATCTGTGTGTCTCGGCCCTTAGGGTATGTAAATAACTGTGTGCAGAATGTCATTTCAGCAAAACACGAACAAAAAGCAAGGTTGGGACCGCTGACCTCACCCAGTCGGCACAAAACCATGCGTGCGAGCGGTAATCAGCAGCTCACTCACGTATGTCGGACATACCGGCTGGCGCCCCGTCAGCTGGGTCAGCGACGGCGAGCACCCGGCCCGGCAACAGACGCGAGCGCACCACACGGACCAGCTCGAGCGTCCGAGGGTCTGAGCACCCGCCCGCTATTAGAACCTGGAGGGGAACGGACGCTTTGTTATTTGTTTATTTCGTCGGCTTATTGCAATGTTTATTTCGTCGGCTTATTGCAAGAACTCACTAACCGACATATTATTCACTATTGGGAGAAAAAGGACTTTTTAGTTCGTGTTAAAGATAAAGATATTTATTTGTGAAACATGAGTATGCATAGATGGTACAATAATAAATATTTGTTCTGCATGTTTTGTCATTGTAGACATACAAATTTTTGGTAGGAGAGAGCGCCGTTACTTAATTATTATGGGTTAATATTACAATAAAACCGAGAAAATTGGAATGTCAGGTGTCAAAAAAATATATAAGTTTATGAAAATCGTTAATTGTTAATTAATAATTATTACATGATCAATAATAATAATAAAACAGAGCAAATTAGAATTGTCAAAATCACTATAAGTAATTAAAACTAAGATAATGCATGTCAAACTTAGAACTAGGTATATCAAGTACAGTATGTCAACTGTCGAGATATTAAAATCTTTCAGACAAGTACTCCGTTACAGTGTAATAGCATTTTTCCTCTTTGCATTAACGCAGTGTTTGCTATACGGATGCAGACTCTACTAGTGTCCCGTTGCAATCTATTACTAACATGTGAGATCCGCTTAAATAAATCTGGATTCGATTTCACAAATAAAGCTGCTTCTAATATATACATAGATGGAAGTGTCAGGATATTGTGTTTCTTAAAATAAGGCTTACAACTATCGGTTGGTTTTAGTCGGAACATGGCTCTTATGCACCTTTGTTGTGCTTTGAATGCTGTTTCTCTCTCCGTAGAGTTCCCCCAAAATATCAAGCCGTATCGCAGCACTGAAGCTACAAGCCCATGATAGGCCGTAACCACAGCATCAACGTTTGTGATAGGAGATAGCATGTACAACAGGTAGGCTGATGAATTTAGCTTTTTTGATAGTTCTGCAATATGCGCTTTCCAATTAAGATGATTATCTACAGTTAATCCTAGAAACTTTGTGGTGAATACCTCTCTAATGCAATTAATGGTTGTGCAATTGTGCAATTAATGGTGTTAATTAATGGTTGTGTTTCCTCTTTCTTATTCCCTATAACATCGTTAAAATAATGCCTGATACTAAAACACCACTGTTGTATCATTGTTCAATACATCTCTATGTCCATACCTTTTAAAAAAAGCGGTTAGTGAGCTTTTGCAGTTAATGACTTCTTGCAGTAAGCCGACGATTTTACATGACAAAAACTGAGGAAAAGCACCCGAAACCGGCGTGGGTGCATGCAACGACTAATGAATGTTGAGGAAGCGAAAGTGATCTGTCAGGATCGTCGCAAGTGGCAGTCCCTGGCCTCTGCCTACCCCTTTAGGATACAGGGGCAAGCAGAGGCCAGGGTTTGCCATTAGCCACGATCCTGGTAAACCTCCAGGCTCCAGCCGCAGTGCACGCGCGACTGGCGAGTGCTGATACATAAGGGCTGGTGAGACAGGTTACACATTACATCACATAAGGTCTCGCTTATATCCCGAAGGGGTAGACAGGGACCAGGGTTTGCCACTTGTCACGAGTCTGAGAAACCCGGGACGTCGCAGGCAGACATACTTCGACCAAATAGGGCATGTATTAGTATAGGCATACTGAATTTTAAGCACCTCTACTTAAAATTCAGTATGGCTTACTTATAATTCAATGGTAAAGAGGCATGACAAAGGGCCAATGGTAAAGGACCTTACTTAAATTCAATGGTAAAGGGCAAGATAAAATTTACGTACGTGCATGCAACGACTTATGAACGTTGGTAAGATAGAAAGATTTTACTAAGAGAACTAACTCCGTGTGGCGCCGGATTAAGAATAGCGTCACTCCATTTGCTTCCGTGGATGTCGTAGAAAGCGACTAAGGAAATAAATTACCAGGAAACGGGCAGCAGCGTCTTCCTGAGATTCCATCCGCATACTGCGATCACCAACCCGCCTGCCAAGCGTGGCGATTATGGCAAAAGGTTATAAACGGTTAGAAAACCATGAGAGAGGCCTATGTCCTGCAGTGGGCGTCAAATGGCTGATGATGAAGAGAACTAACTTGTGTCGGAGAGTCTGTAAAGAACATGAGCGCCGACATCATCTCGGGCAGCGCGGTGGGAGACTCGACCAGGCGCCGGGCAAACGCGCCAAGGATCATCTTGGCCATGTCTCGCTCCCGGTCGCCGCCTTGCGGTGCGGCCGACTTGTCTGCATAGGCCGCCAAGCGGAGCAGGTTGTGGCAGGAGACGCTGTTGCCAGACGGCTCGGCGCCGTCTTGGTCTGAGGATAGATTATTGACTCTACACTACAGACAAAAGAGTGCTTTGGCAAAACGAATTCTGTCGCAAGCGATATCGAAACAAACAAATGTGGGAATTCAATTTTAACCTACTGCTTAAGGAAAAACTATAGGACTTCGAGAAGCCACTTTTCAAATAACGCAAAGATCAACATCCTCATAATTGAATCGTGTGATTTTAAAACAATACAAGTCACATGTGTTTTTAAAATAACACTTGCCCATTTTTTTTTTATTAAATTATTTACACCTACCCTACCTATTGATTTACATTAGAAAAAAAAATTGTAGTTTATTCATACATAAATCAATATAATATGCTAAAATATTGCTGTTGTAGATATTAGTATTTGAATAAAACAGTTTTTTCTATTTCCTGCAAAGTTGTAATGAAAGGACATGTGTCGTTTTAAAATCACACGATTCAATTATTCGAAGGTTTCTGAAGTTTATTCATTCGCCAGATTATCTTGCCCGGAATACATGACTAAGCAGTCTATATACGTCCCACTGTAGGGCACAAGTCTTCTCTCAGAGAGAGAGTATGGGCTTAATCACCACGCGTGCCCACCGCGGATTGGCGATTTCAAACGCTGAGGTATGTGCATAGTTCAGAACCTCAGGTTTCCTGACGATGTTTTCCTTCACATTTGGCGAGTGGTAGTGCTACTATAACTTCACAAATGTACATAACTTAGAAAACAAAGTCATAGGTACATGCCCACACTGGGAATCGAACATGGGTCTCTCGCTTCCGAGTCCAATTTCTACCCACTATGCTACCACCGCTGTCCGGAATAATTAGTGACAAAACCCTTTTGGGCTTCAACGATGTCAATCAAAGAGAGCATACTGAGTCAACCCACCTTCTTTCAGCCGCAGTACGACGCTGTGGTCATCCCGTGAGCAGCTGAAGTACCCTCCGTTCACTTCGTCCCAGAACAGTTCGTCTTGCTTAAGCTGCAGCTCGCGCGCCCAGTTCAACCAGCGGAGCTCTAACGAGGCCTCGTACAGGTCCAGAAGCCCTTTGATGAGGAACGCGTAGTCGTCAAGGAAACCTTTTATTGGCTGGTCACTGGAAATTCAAGGTAAGTGGGAACATAAGAACCACAGCAGTTACCATGCGGTAACTCATAAGAGGGTTTGTCAAACAGCAATAACATAGTTAACTAACAACAATAACATACAAACATTTCTATGCACATCAAACCTCGATTTGTGTCCTCTAAAAATATTAGTAAAACGTTGTAAAAAATATAAGTAAAATGTTGGAACGACATTCCCCCTCCAATCCGTGAAGCGTCCAGTGGATGTGCTTTTGGGCGCAAGCTCAGAGCATATTTGCTGGAGCATCAGAAACCGCCACTCCCTTCCCTTCCAAGCTCTCGCCGCAAAAACAGACACGAGCCTGTAATCGCATAGTAGGGCCAAGCAATATTGTATATATTTTTCTTTAATTAAGTATACCTATATATGTATATATATATATATATATATTTATGTACATATACATTTAATTATATTCATAATTTTATTTAAACATACTTTAAGCTGGCTATATCCCTTTATTCATTTGTGTATGATTTTATTTGAGTATATCGTAGTTTATTCAGTGACTTAATAAAAACAATTTAAGTATATGTTTCATACTGTATACATAATACGTATCCTATTGTATATAATTATTATTCTGTATTACTTAGTATTCTACTATATATAGTATTGTTCACGGTTGTACCACACCGCGGTATGTGGCGCTCGCGGGGTAACTGCTGGCACTGACTGAAAATCAGGCTTGACCCTCAGCATACTGCTGAGTCAGTTGCCATTTATAGCAGCAGTGACGCGCCGTGACCTTTCGTTTTCCGTTCTTTTTTATAACATTTCTGTTGAAATATTTTCTTGGTTGTTTTTTTTGTTTTGTTATTGTGGCGTGTGCACTGTTTTTATAATAAATGTTTTTTTCTTTTTCTTCTTAAAAGTTGTGCGTAAATTAAAACTAAATCATGTTTGCATGGTTATTGCCGCTCGAGAAACCCCATTAATAGTCTTTACGGCGTTGGCATTCCCTCTCGCTCGCATATTCTAATACTAGCTTTTGCCCGCGACTTCATCCGCAAATGTCTCATATGTCCTTCCCCAGAACTGAAACTACCTTCATACTAAATTTCATCTAAATCCGTTCAGCCGTTATTGCGTTATTGAGAACCAAACATCCCAGGATCTTCACAAACATTCACATTTATAATATTAGTAGGATTTTCATGAGAATGAAATATTGTAGGAAGTTGGCGTAACAAATTAAACACTTCTTCTGTCGTGTTTTACTATCAAGCATAAGAAAATTTAAAAATGTCCGTCATTTTTGTCCAAAGTGTATTCATTGTTTTAATAAAATAATTAAATATGCAAGTGAGAGGCAATGCCGGCGCCATAAAGGCTAGTAAGGGAATTAGCCCTCAGGACATTGGTTACTTTAAAATGTTCAAATATAAAAAAGTCACCTTTGTGTGATTGAGCCGTCGTCGGCCCGGTAGCAGGAATGCAGGAGAGATTTTGTTGATTTGTCATACAAATACGTCTTGATAAATGTGGCTGCTTTGATGGCGTCTTCAACAAACTCCTTCTCGCCTAGACCTTGCCCAGCTTGAGCTAGGCCAGCTATCATGAGGCCATTCCAAGAACACAGCATTTTAGAGTCCAAGTGAGGCCTTGGTCGTTTTTGCCGAGCATCATACAAGATTTTCAAACACTCCGAAATGACTTTGTCGAATTCATCCATAGTCAATTCGAACTTTTCAGCGGTCTCTTCCTTGGTGCCGTAAATAATAAGTACATTTTTCCCTTTTAACTGCCCATGTGGATCGCTGTCTGGCGATATATTGCCCTCCACCTCAACACCAAAATAATCGCAAACTACATCCAAATATGGTAGATGATTGTCTTTAATAGTTTTTCCATCTAATAAGGTTTTTAGTGTATCATATTCCCAAACGCAAAATGCTCCCTCCTCTTTGTGTGTGGCATCAAATGTTGGATAAGAATCAGCATCTTCAGCACTGTAGTACCCACCAGAGCCATGCCTCAGATCTCTGTTCACATACTTAATGATGTCTCTTGTAACATCAGCGAAAAACTCGTTTTTGGTAGCAAGATAAGCATCAGTGTAGGCAACCATCAACTGGGCTTGATCGTAGAGCATCTTTTCAAAGTGTGGCACATGCCAATCATTGTCGACAGAATATCTGGCAAACCCACCGGAGACATGATCATGAATGCCACCTTTGGCTATCTTTGTCAGAGTGTGCAGGCACATTTCAAGACACTTCTTGCCATCAGGATTAGTTTTGTCCCGTGCATAGAAGTGGAAGAGAAAGTTGAAAATGGAAGCTTGCGGGAATTTCGGCGCCAATCCCCAACCGCCGAATTCCGGTTCGTAATTGTTCATGTAGCGCAGGTAGCATCTATTCCAGCATGGTTCTCCAGGTATGGCAGCACTGGACTCGGTATTAGAAATCGAAAGCTTTTGTAAAGCTTCCATTATATTGATTCCAGCTTCATTGAATTTTGTTTGATTCAGCCTCCATTTTTGAGCTATTGAAAGAAGGACTGTTTTGAAGCCAGGCCTGCCCCAATGGTCTTCTGGTGGGAAGTATGTGCCCCCAGTGACTGGCTGCAAGTCTGGTGTTAGAAACACGGACATGGGCCAGCCACCATGTCCTGTAGTAGCCACAATAAACAACATGTAGACTCTGTCAATATCTGGTCGCTCTTCTCTGTCAACTTTAATATTGACAAAGTGTTCATTCATGACCTTAGCTATTTCTTCGTTTTCAAAAGATTCTCTCTCCATGACGTGGCACCAATGGCAGGTGGAGTAGCCAATGGATAAGAAGATCATTTTGTTTTCCTTCTTGGCTTTGTCAAAGGCCTCCTGCCCCCACCGGTACCACTCCACTGGGTTGTGGGCATGTTGGAGGAGGTATGGTGACTTTTCATTGATAAGGGAATTGGTATGCTTTGTATGATCAGCCTGAGAAGTTTCCCCAGTGGGTGGGTTCATTTTGATAATGTTATCACTCAAACTCCTCTTGATCTGCGGTGATGGTAAGTTATTTTGGCCAAGTGATGTTAGCCTGTAATAAATGTAGGATTTAGTTATGTATCAAACAGGTCTAATCGCGATTATTTATTAGGTAAAATAAGGTTAGGTTAGGATAGGTCTAATATATTTCATAAACATGAGCATCGCAAGTCACTAAAAAAAAATTCTAAAGTAGGATTTGTAAATTATTTGTGTTTGTAATGAACAACACAAAATACAAAATTTAGCACAATGATTAATGAATGTTGAGGAAGCGTAAGTGATGCGTCAGGATCGTGTCAAGTGACAGTCCCTGGTCTCTCTCGACAGTCAGGTCTCAGAGGGGGTCCTGAGGTCACCCCTCTGGGATACAGGCGTGAGTTTATGTATGTATGTATGTAGCACTTAAAAACAGACTAGACTATGAGCAAGAACGGACTTATTTCAAGAGAAATTTCTTCCAGCCAGCCTTGATGTTTAGAGTATTAAACGGACAGCAGGAAAAGGGCTCGTAAAGCACAAACAAAAAATAATTACTACTTCATATATGCCCTGTGGCGCTTTTTTCCAACTACATCATAAATTCTCTAGTCTGTCCTCTAGCTAATAATGTGCGACATGTCGTAAAAATCCCTTAGTAACTTCGTGAATTTGCAAAAGTGGCATATCTGGCAAAGTAGTAAGTGTCTTGGAAGACTGCGGCCAGGTAGTCGTCTATCAGGATATTGTTCCTGGTAAAACTGCTGCACTGCACGAGCAACACCATGGACGGCTCCATAAGCCATCATGATGTCCGCATATTCTTCATTAGAGAATGTCGCCATTGCAATAACAAAAAAAGTTAACAAACACGAACAACAACAACACCAATAGTTAATCAGCATCATCATCAGCCATTTGACGTCCACTGCAAGACATAGGCCTCCCTCATGGTTTTCTAACCATGAAGGGGTTTGCCATAATCGCCACGCTTGGCAGGCGGGTTGGCGATCACAGGATAAGGTTGGTATCTCAGGAAGACGCTGCTGCCCATTTCCTGGTAATTTATTTCCTTAGTCGCCTTTTACGACATCTACGGAAGGAAATGTAGTGACGCTATTCTTAATCCGGCGCCACACGGAATAGTTAATAAAACGTATAAAATGGGTCCAAACGGGTTTAAGCTATGCAAGAAAGAGATTGAAGATAGATTTTACTTTGAAGGAGTGACACAGCAAGTTTTACTTGTATCTCATGAGTATTAAAAATATTTTTTTCAACAGATTTTATCTTATGTGAAGTCTATTCCTTGTTAGTGTGGGCACATGATGCACCACACTTTGTAAATGCCGTTTTACAAATACAACTGCAGAGCTTAGAAATATGTGACAAAGAGGACAATTTCCCGTCTAGTATAATTACCAAGTATTTCAGCTCGCATACTCTTTGTAGACTGGTACAGTCGCATTCTAAATGAGAGGTGGACACTTATTGCGATGGACCTTAATAGTCGAAAGCTGTGGTTCCTTCACCCATGTTATATGGAACGCCAGATATTTTGTTTTTTCCACGTTGAGGGTAAGTAAGTTACTATCCATCCCTTTAGAAATGGCTGACATACAATATAGGTATGTCAGCCATTACTAAAGGGCCATCTTACTTAGTAACTTTCTTACCCTGGAGCTTAGAAATGTGAAACGTGGAGCAGCAGAGTACACCTCTTCCCGTGACCAAGCCCAGTGATTCCAGAATTAAGTTAATAACGGATTTTTTTTCTAAATTATGTTAAAGACAAGTACCTAGATACCCATTTAGCGACATACAAATGTATGGCCGTTGGCACACTTCCAAAGCCGTAAAATATGTATCGTATCTTCACATAATGTAGAAGTGCTTATAATATCCTTGAATCGAATCGGTTATCTAACACTGCACCTGCGCAAATGCCTTTCTCTTTATATTATACTACAAATGCTCAATATGCCAGTGTTAGTACCTACGTAAACAAAAACAAGGTCATATAAATAGTCAATCGATGTCTTAAAGGCAAACAAATTCATCGTGCTTATGGCAACAAGCCACCGCAATTTTTGGATTAGATGTAGGTACATATAGAAGGCATTTCAAGTGTACAAACCTTTTAGGAAGACTCAAGTCCCTCTGGTTGTGAACCGGGGCAAGAAGCGTCTCTTTTTGATTGGGGCTCAGGTTCAAATTTTTCAGCTTGCTGTCTCCCGTTGACAACCTCCTCAGGAATAGTACTGCGCGGCCCGTAGGCATAATAAATCGATCTGATAACGCTGATTTCACAACATGAGATTTTGTTTTGATCCAAAACCTGTCATTGCCAAGTTATTTTGTCTCTTCTGCGACGTTTGTTATGTATGTTGACAAATATAGTTGACACTTGGGGTCACTATATTGTACGACCCGATAACGTACAGCCAATAATGCACACCCCGATAATTCGTGCCCAAGGGACACCAATTATTGGGGTGTGCATTATTGCCCGTACGTTATCGGGTCGCGCAATATCGGTATGGACCGATAATGCACGCACGATTTTGTACGACCAATAATTGGCGTCCATATCGGTGCCCCGTTCACATATGCTTAGCGCATTTTACTTGACATGAAATCAGCTGTTGAACTTTTTTCGGCTGGCAACCCCAGACCGAACAGCTGACTTCAAAAGCAGCTCAGTAGTTTTTATTTATTATAATTGATATTTTTAGTGTATTTCGAGTCCAATTGAACGTAAATTCATTTAGCAATACATAGTAGTGAAGTGTGAATTAAAGTTCCTAGCGAAAATCAAAATAATACCAGAAAAACGTACTATAATTGTACCGAGCGGCCGAACTGTCAAACGGTTCGAATTGCAACGACTAAATTGGGGAAGTATTGTTTTAATACTGTATTTTACGCCTCATACTACACTTAATACTGCTTAATCAAACTGTAAATAACCTCACGTACGTGAGACACGTCCCATACAAACACTTCGGCTCGGTTTTGGCTCTCTTTACTTGACGAAAAGTGGAAGCGAAGTTGAGACAAAACAACTAGCCTCAGCCATCACAAACATACACTCAACACCTATAAACGTGCTATCAAATCGTCATCAGTCAATATCATCTTACTTGGTCAGATACTGACACCGATTCCCGGTTTTTTTCAGGTAACAGTAGCATGCTGACCCGAAGCAAGATGACTGCACGCGATATGGAGCTGAGGCTAAAGGCGACCCTGCTCGAGCTCAAAAAGAGCAAGGAGCTGTGTGACTCGCTTCTTCAAGAACGAGAGGAAAGTGAAGAGGAGATCCATAAACAAAATAAAACCAACTCAGCACTGAAAGAAGAGCTCAATGAATTGGACATTCAGTGCCAGGACTTAATTGCCCAGCGGGATGAGTTGCAACATCAAGTGAAATCATTTAACAAATGCCATGATGTCCACGATGTAGCGCTACAGCGCATACGCTCGCTTGAACACCAGCTTGCTGAGGCACATCACGAGCTTCAGCAAATAAGTGAGCAGGAACAACACAGAGAGAGCGCTAGAACTATGGCTCTATATAATGAAGTTATGAGTGACACAGGGATACCAACTGTCGACCTTACCACAGCCAGTGATAAGTCTTGCACTATGCAGAATAGCAGTAGCATGAAAATGAACAGTGTAAACAAAATCAAGAAGTATATTAAAACAAAAAAGTACATTCAGAAGGTACAGAAACTGATTAAACGAAGCCGAAGGAGTTTAGAAAGTGTACCAATTCACCGTCAAAAACTACAGTTAGAAACGGAAATGGCTGAATGTCAGAAGGAGTTATTCACCAGCAACGTGGACCACGAGCTAGCGATGGCTGAACTACAACTACAAGTCGAAGATCTGCAGTATCAATTACTGGACATCACCTGCAAGTACTCGGCTATGCAAACTCAGTATAATGACAGCATTTCAGCTATGAATGGGTTGATTGCACTCAGCAAAAGCAATCTAGAACGTGTCGAGTCCAACTCTATCCAGGATCTGGAAGACTCAGAAGACAGACAAAGTTGGTTACCACTGCCACTAACATCTAATGTGCTTACACACTCAGCCCCTATACAGCTGAGCTCCATGCAGCCTAGGAGCAATGAAACGGGCAGTCAGAAGCCATGCTTGTCTCCAGTATGCCCAGTGCCCGACACACTGGCCCCTTTACCGCTGGATCTGGCACAACAGCATGGAGGTGAGCAAAGTGGACCGCCTGCACCAACAAATGTGACAGTGGAGACCAATGTGCCATCAACCTGTGATACAAAACTTGATGGACAAGCCACGACTAGATTGACCAGCAGTGATGATGCCTCTAACAAGACGATAATTTTTTCAGATAAGATAGGTGTAGGTTTAGGTAGCAGGCTGCAGTTCAATTTAAAGCAGCATGTAGAAAACATATGTATGCCTAATGCCTCTTATATGCAATTAGTCAACGCTTTGCTCAGCAAACAATATGATAGAAATACTACTATTGTATTATTAATGGGGAACAGCACAGGGATTCAAGAAAGTGACTTGATAAATTACTTTGAGTCCATATTAGTTTTGAATGTAAGGAAAATCATTATCTGTGCTTTTCCCTATTCAAAAACGTTGTCTGAGACACAGAATGCCCGGATAGGTAAACTTAACCGGCTATTGTATAACATGACCTTTGGTCATAGAGACCAAGTACTTTATTTTGATACGAATAACTTTATTCGAAATTTTATATTGACTAGGGACACAATGCATGTGCCCCTTTCTTCAAAGAGACAGATTGCCAAATTGTTGGCATTCAATATTTACGACCCAATTATTGTTAAGACAATAAAACAGGTACCTGTAGTCAATACAAACTGTAGAAAAAGTTCTACTAGTAAACCTCTGTATTCAGAGGCATTAAAAAAACATAGCATAAATAAGTTAAGCTTGACTGCTGATTTAAACTGTCAGCGCAGACCACAGAAAAGCCCCCCCTAAAGAAATTAATTTTAGCTAATCAGAACATACAGGGTGGCTTTTCTGGAAAGTTACTAGAGTTAGAATTATTTTTAGAACAACATGAAGTTGACATACTTTGTGTCACAGAGCACTGGCTACTAGAGACTCAAATGAATTTTACTGTACATAACTATCAAATAGCCAGTTGCTACAATAGAAAGTCTTTACTGCATGGGGGATCTTTAATACTAGTAAAAGATAGTTTAAAATTTAAACAAAGGAAAGACATTTGTAGGCTTTCTGTTGAAAAAGTAATTGAGCTGTCATGTGTTGAATTGTCTAAACACATTGTAGTAAGCTTATACAGGCCCCCTACCAGCGATTACAGTATATTCGAATCGGTATTAGAGGATGTATTAAAAGTAGCTTCCAGTAGTAATAAGAAAGTTATAGTGTGTGGTGATTTTAATATCGACCTGCTAGTAGATTCCCCTTTGACAACTAAATTACAAATTATTTTTAAATCATTCAATTTAGTCCATATTTTTTTAGAGCCCACCAGGATTACTGAAACTACCGCTACTTGTCTCGATAACGTCTATTGCGATTGCAATTTTTTTGATTACTCCACAGTGAATTGCTTAAAGTCAGATCACAGTGGTCAAATTGTAAATTTTGAAATAGATTCAGAAAAATCTGAGCAAGTTATTCTATGCAGGCCCATTACAAGTAAAAAACTAGAATCATTTAAATTACATCTTCAAAGTAGCTTAACTGCTCATAAAGGTAAAACCCTAAATGCTAACGCCCATTACGAAGACTTCTTTAGAGTCGTTTCAGTTAATTTTGAAAATGTTTTTAAATTAAGAGAATTACCTAGCAATGAAAATAAACTAGGGTTTAATGAATGGGCCACTGCGGGCATTCGAAAAAGTAGAAACACACTGTATGCATTGTATGAGAAAAAAACATACACATATGACCACAGTTTTATAGAGTATGTTAAACTATATTCTAAATTATTCAGGGCCGTCTGCCACAAAGCTAAATGCGAACATATAAAGAAACAAATCCTCCAGTCTTCAAATAAATCTAAAACAATCTGGACTATTATAAATAGGGAAACTGGTAAAGCCAAATCAGGGGATCGCGAATTTTCTCTAAAGATAGATGATAAAGTAATAACATCAAATGAGGACATTGCTGCGGCCTTTGAACAATTCTTTACAAATGTTCCAATTGAAACTACGGCTCCTTTAGACTCGTCTCCTGATCTTGCTGCAAGTTTATTAAAAGACAATGTCCCCTCGTGCGATTACGAGTTTTCGTTCGACTTCATTAATCCCCATAGCGTAATTAAAGCGTTTAAACTATTAAATCTTAAAAAAACGGAAGATTTGTGGGGAATGTCAGTAATCATAGTTAGTTCAGTAATAGATGTCCTCGCTTCTCATTTAGCAAAAATTTTTAACAAATGTGTAGGTGAGGGTACATTCCCTGACCTAATGAAATACAGTAGGCTCGTTCCGTTGTTTAAAAGTGGCGATAGACACGATCCCACAAATTTCAGACCAGTCTCGATCCTACCCGTATTGAGCAAAATATTCGAAAAGATTGTTTTAGTTCAACTACTTACGCACTTTAATAATTATCAACTTCTCCATAACCAGCAGTTCGGCTTCACGCAGGGACGGTCGACGACGGACGCTGGTGTCTTGCTAGTTAAACATATTTATAGTGCATGGGAGGATCGTAGGGATGCTATAGGTGTTTTTTGTGACTTGTCAAAGGCATTTGATTGCGTGGACCACGAGACACTTTTGCTAAAACTAGAGCATTACGGAGTAAAGGGGAAAGGTTTACAACTGATGAGATCTTATCTAAAAGGAAGGGTTCAAAAAGCGGACATAAATCGTATAAAATCCACAGGTTCACAAATAAAAATGGGAGTACCACAGGGATCAATTTTGGGGCCGTTCCTTTTCCTTGTATACGTAAATGATTTGCCGTTTATGGTACAAAACATGTCCGAGATAGTATTATTTGCAGATGACACGTCACTTATTTTTAAAATTAAGAGACAAGAAAATAATCTTGACGATGCAAATGATGCTCTCTCGCGTGTGTTGGATTGGTTCACGGCAAATAATCTGCTTCTAAATTCCAAAAAGACAAAATGTATAAAGTTTACCTTACCAAACGTAAGATTAGTTGAAAACAACATTGTACTCGGAAAAGAAAAACTAGAATTTGTAGAAGATACCGTTTTTCTAGGTATCACAATCGATTCAAAATTGCAATGGGGTCATCATATTGTAAAACTGGCACACAGGCTTAGTTCTGCAGCATATGCAGTCAAAAGAATTAGAGAGCTCACTGACGTTGCAACTGCTAGGCTTGTTTATTTTAGTTACTTCCATAGTATTATGTCCTACGGCATACTACTGTGGGGTCGGGCAGCAGACATTGAGACGATCTTCATCTTACAGAAGAGAGCCATCCGATTTATTTACAAGTTAGGTAGTAGGGATTCGCTAAGAGATTTCTTCAAAGAAACCAACATCTTAACAGTTGCATGTCAATACATTTATGAAAATATTATGTACGTTAGAAAAAATAACAAAGACTTCGAAAATGTTGGTGGCCACCATAATGTTAATACTAGAAATAAACATAAATTGTCATTTCCACTATTTAGACTTGCAAAAGTTAACACATCCTTTATGGGGCACTGTATAAGGTTCTACAACAAAATTCCTCAAGATATATTAGAGTTACCTCCAATGCGATTTAAAAAATGTGTTAAGCACATTCTGTGCAAAAAGGCTTACTATAACATCAAGGATTATTTAGAAGACAAAGATGTTTGGCATTAAACAGTAGATTAATATTATTTAAAGGACGATTGTGACTAGTGTTCAACACATTCATGACTAATATTTTAAGTTGAAAACTCTGTTAATTAAGTTAAAACGTGTTTTGAAAAGAATAAATGTGGAGTTTCTTTGTTAGCTTCTTCTCCACATAATCCATTAATTGTGAAACTAACAACTTTGACGTTCATTAAGTAAACATTCTGTTTTTACAATGAATAAAAATATTTGAATTGAAAAATTGAATTGAATTGGATTCGTTTCGAAATTTATTCCATAATCTAGGTGGTTTTTGACATTCATTCATTCAATTCAAAAAACCGAATGTAATTTCTGAACTCCAAAAAGGGTGACGCACAAACTACTAAATAATAAATCCCTATAATGGGTACCTATTCTTCTTCAAGGTGATTGACGGCTTTAGCTCAGCTGAGACTTGAAACGAAAGACGCATTTTTCAGTGTGAGAAACAGATTACTTGTGGGTGCTGGCGTGTCAGCCATTACAACTGATGGTAATGCCTAAATTAAAATGCCCGAAACCAAGTTTCGTTGCCTACGCCTTCATCCCAGCACTGCCATCCTTCCTGAAGCCGGTTCCCGTGCCAAATCTATCAATGGAGAGATGAGCCAGGTTCATGAACCTACATGTAGCAGCTGCTGAGTTGCCTGCGAAGTTTCAAACGTATAGTCCACATAACTTCTCGTCCCGCAATTATCTTCACCAGTCTATCACGAGCGCTCTGGTTGAGGCCTGTCATACTTTCTTATTCATTAACTCTACTAATATAACCGTCCATATCCATAGCCAGGTAACAATAATTCGCTTGAGTAGGTATTGTATTACAGGAAAAAATCTCCACTCTGTCAATCTTTTCTCAAATCATACCTATTACATTTAAACATAAATTGGCATGAGTACAAGATCCCATCATGAGTGCAATCAACAACTTCATCATCATCATCAACCCATTATGTCCCCACCGAGGGGCACGGGTCTCTTCCCTGAGGAAGGTATAGGCCATACTCCACCACGGGGGCCAACTCCGGATTGGTGGAGGATTGTAGACTAGTGGCTCGTCTACTGTCAGAAGTTGTCAAGCCGCCCTGAGGCCTCTGACTTAGCTTAACGACTGCCATCTATCGACGGCAGCCGGCACCAACAGCTTAACGTGCCTTGCGAAGCACAGAACCGCTCGGAAAAATGCCACTAGCGTTAGGCATAGAAGGCGACCCATCCATGCACTGAACGCGCCCTGTGTTGCTTAACCTTCGTGATCGTTTAAGATCACTCAGGCAGCCGGGGCTACGAGCGATTCATCAACAACTCGCAATGCTAAAACCTTAATTACCTACTATTCTTGGTAAAGAAACCATAGTAATAGTATTTTATACTCTAAGAAAGAAACTAGACTGTTCAATAAATTATAGTGTTATTTAACTACCCTAGAATAGGTGCCAATGGACTATCCTTATTGTCCGGCTTCCTCGTCACCTGTTAACTTGTAAAGCCTCCTTAGCGGTGATAGTTTTCCTTTTAAGTTCATTATAATTATATGCTACTATTTAACATTTTGTCACGTTTCTTACCCTGTATCCAGGAGATGGGGCGCCCAACTCGAACCAAAATATGTTATTTAATTTTCGAAAACGGATCCCTACATCAAAAAAGGGTTTTCATTGTGGCATGTATGTGTAGGCGAGAAATTGGACACCTAATTTAGGTGCAGAGGAAGCACGCAAAAAAATTAAG
Organism: Yponomeuta evonymella; assembly: GCA_963969515.1. Lineage (NCBI taxonomy): Eukaryota > Metazoa > Arthropoda > Insecta > Lepidoptera > Yponomeutidae > Yponomeuta > Yponomeuta evonymella. Next base: position 9,314,459 of record OZ018354.1, read on the forward strand.
ATTAATTACATCGGGCATTTTTTACGGTAGCTTTTATGCATTTTTTTTAGTCTAAACTGTTGCGCCAGCACGTCACCGGCACTGCATTGTAATTACAGTTTGTAATATGGATAATCCTTTACTAAACGCTCTCGCTCAAGATCGACCACCACGAGCCTTAGCAGTCATACTGGAATAACATGGAATAATCTGAAAAAGACTTCAATTTTGGGCAACAAAACATTGCCGGACATCCCGCAAAACCTTAAAGATCCAGATAAGATTAATGATTTTTTTCTCGATGTTCCCGGTGATGGCACAATTGAAGATGAGTCACTGAGATTCTATACGCGAAACAGACTACACCCAGATACTTCCTTTGAGTTAACTACATGTACAGAAGAAGAAATCTTAAAGTTCATTAAGGCCATTGACACAAATGCAGCCGGTAGCGATACGATCACGGTTGAAATGCTTCGAATGACTCTGCCGGTTACCCTCCCAATAATAGCATACATAATAAATAAATCCTTGACCGATGGTTCTTTCCCAGATGCTTGGAAGTTAGCAAAGATCAGACCACTGCCGAAGTCTTCAAATGTAGGAGAACTAAAAGATCTGAGAGCCATAAGTATTTTGCCAGTCATGTCAAAAATCATAGAGCGCGTTGTCTGTTCGCAGCTGACAAAATATCTGGAGAACGAGTCTATCCTCCCGGATGTCAAGTCAGGTTTCCGTAGTCAGCATGGGACGGCTACGGCTTTATCCCAGGTGACCGACGACATACTTACAGCAGCGGACAGGGGCGAAGGCAGTGTTCTGACTCTACTCGATTTCTCTCGTGCGTTCGACTGCATCAGTGCAGATCTGTTGATCGCTAAAATGATGTTCTATGGATTTTCGCAGGCCACATGCAAATGGTTTCAATCATTTTTGACTGATAGGAGACAATATGTTGTGATAGAAGATAGCCAAGGGGAGGTTCAGACATCCCAAATTAAATTTATTCAGCGCGGTTGCCCCCAAGGATCAATTTTGTCTCCACTGATTTTTATTTTGTACACTACAGATCTTGTCAAACATGTTCAAAACTGTAAAGTGCATCTCTACGCAGATGACACGCAGCTCTACCTCTCTTTTAAGCCGTGTAATCTCCAAGTGGCAGAACAATTAATAAATAGGGATCTTGAAAGCATTCTAAAATGGACAAGAAAAAATGCGTTGGTTCTAAATCCAGCAAAATCAAAATACATCGTCCTGGGCACGAAGGACCAGTGTGAGCAAGTCACTTTGCAGGTACCTAATATCATAATTGACGGTAAGAGTATAGAGAGAGTTAGTTCTGTAAGGAACCTGGGACTGTTAATGGACAGCGAACTGAGATTTGAAGAACACGTCAACCAAAAGATCAAAATGGCTTTTTTCCGCTTAAAAGTACTATATGGCATAAGAAATTTTCTGAGAGAAGATATTAGGATGATCTTGTCGGAAGCCCTCGTCCTCTCAATTTTTAACTATTGTGATACAGTTTACGGGCCCAGATTGTATGGAAAAACTAAAAGCGCTATACAACGTGTGCAAAATGCATGCGCACGTTTTTGCTTTGGAATTCCCAAAAGATCTTACATCACCCCTTATCTAAACGAGAAATCTATACTAAAGATGGAAGGCCGAAGGGAACTACATTTAGCAGGGTTAATTCAAAAGGTTGTTCACACTAAAAGACCAAAATACCTACACGAGAAAATTAAGTGGATGGGGGAATCTCATAATTTAAATACCCGTAGTAAAGAACGACGTCTAATGTCGATTCCAAAGCACAAAACTAAAAACTTCGAAGGCACTTTAAAATTTGCCGCTGCGAAAATCTGGAACGATTTACCCCCACCACTTCAGAAATATATGACAAGTATCACTTTCAAACAAACACTAAAAATTATTTTACTAGAAAAACAAAAAGCAGAGGCATTTTACACCTATAAATCTAACCCGAAAAGAAAGAAGAAAGATTGAAATAGTGTAATGTATGTGTGTGTGTGTATGTGTGTGTGTGTGTGTGTGTGTGTGTGTGTGTGTGTGTTTGTGTACAATTGTGTGTGTTTGTGTATATAGTCTTACAATTGTTTTTTATGAATATGAGTACTGAGGGAAAGAAAGAAAGAAGGAAATAAGGAAGGAGGACATTTATTTAAATCGTCACAGGAACACAAAGTAAGCACGAAGGTGCACAGACAGAGACACGAACGTCCACAAAACGCTTTTTAGTGGGGAAAGAATAATCCTTAGGCTTTTTAGATTCAGCCTTCCTTTGTGAGTTGTGAGATAATATGTAATATTTAATGTCCCATGCCTGTCAGTTACAGGAAGAGTGAAAGGAAAATTTGAAATGTATACTCCACAAGCACAGACAATTGCATCATTGTTTAAACTATTAAAACAACATACACTTTTAAAACCATGAATAATAATTTAATTTTGTCATAAACTAAACATACAAAGCGATAGAGAATAATTAAATGATACTTCGTAAATTATCAACCCCACCCGGTACACAATTTATATAATCAATAATAATATCCTTTAAAATCGATGTACCTAATGCATAGACGGACTAACCCCCAGTTTCTCGTACACTGAAACGCTGTTAATCTATTGTTAACAGCTGTCAATTGACCAAAGTGCATACAAAAAAACGCCTCAATTTCACCTAAATTTTGTACGAGTACAGACGACAGCACATCGACAAGTACCTACATGTGTGCGCTCTGCTCCATTGCGATACACGTGTCCTTGCACCAAAGTAATGTTCCAACTGTCGACCTGCTGTCGGCTGTTCAATTAAAATCAAATACACGGGATTGGCTCTTTCCTGTATTTGTAATCTAGTGCCTTTGAGACATCTTTTTTTTTTCTGCACTGTTCATATCTGATCTAATTTATATTGGTCAATAATCTACTTATAAACACTTTTGTAACACTCCAGCGTTACGACGCCGTTTCTGATTGAGTTTTTGTCAACCTATTTTTTTGTCTTAATGGCTCATGCTGAAAATCAGCGTCGACCGGTGTTGCATGCGTCTCCGGGCGGCATATTGCTGAGCATGAGTCCATTTGCCAAAAACTTTAGTAATATAATAAGATAGCCTAAGAATATTCCTTTTTGTACACACCAGAAAACAGCACCTTTAAGTTGTATTTTATTTTTGTAAAAGAAAAAAGTTTTAATTATGTAAGCTTATGTCTATATTTATGTACAAAGTGTGTTTTTGGCAATAAATGTAGTTCAATTTCACTTTCACTTTCACTTTCACTTTCATACGAAGGTTGGTCTGAGAACTTATCTCCAGCCATAATCCGGCTGATGTTTGTCTTACGTTTACTTATCTCTCAGTTTACATATAAAAATACTAAACTTTAAAAATACCTAGTTAATCTGATGCGTAAACGGACAATTATTTTATATTTATTTTGAACGCAGCTTTGAAAATAAGTAAATCAAATTAGCTTCCGTAAACGAAGCACCACTCTATCAAGTGATTTTCTTGTCTGTGGTTGGACATGGATTAATGCCCCGTACCGATTTTGAACAGCCCGATAATGCGCACCCCGATAGTGTACAGCCAATAATCCGTGTACATGTGCACGGATTATTGGCTGTACATTATCGGGGTGTGCGTTATCGGGGTGTGCGTTTGGAGCGTGCGTTATTGCTTCCAGACCACAGAACACATTTCCAGACACTTGAAACTGAAGCGACGTCGCGTCGTTTGACGCATGGGGACGGGAGAAAATTGGATGCGTTCAGGATATGAGAAAAAATCTTAGGTCGTTTGAAGACCAAAAGTCCGGCTCTCCCTGACATTATCCTTATAATTGCACCAACCTGAGCGATTCCAATCGTCTAACTGTTCTGTCAAACTCTTTTCAAACAGATTTTATTATTAATTTGACAGACGATTGGAATCGTTCAGGATTTGGTGCGCGTAATAAGGCGCTACTACGTAAGTCCTCCACTTTAGAGTTGCCTATAGAGTGGACTAGAAGGGCTGAACACAAATTCTTCAAAAGTAGGGTTTTTGCTTGTACATTGCTATGCCTTTTAGTTCTTTTGTAACTCAATGCTATTCTCAATTTTCAGGCGCTTCCCATGTGGGCACTGGATGGATACAATGGCACTGGGCCAAGAACGTTCAGCCAGATAAATGAGCTATTCTAAACTTTCTTAAATTCTACATGACAGTACTTTAAGCAATTTCAATCATCTCAAATCATTCAACAGACCAGCACTAGGCACCATGGAGTAATGCACCTACCTAATAGCTATTTATCTACCTGACTGAATGGTGCTTAGACCACATCGTCTTAAGCCGATGGCCAAACAGTTTCAACTACCCTGCCGATGTATGTTTCTCAGCTATGAAAGCCACCGCAATATAGGGGTCGTCTACACCACACTGTCTCCCGTCTTCACCGCTGAATTCCCCTACTACGCATGCGCTTCTTCCGACGCTATCCTTACCTACTTTCACTAGGCAACGTGAGCCATGTTTTGACGGATCGTCCATAGTGTGTGTGTTGGTGTAATGTCCTTTTGACACGAAATACAGTGAGTAATTACTCGAAATGTCCAGTGCAAAGTGCCCCTTATGATGGTAGAAGAGTGATTACCACGCGTCTACCACCGATGCGTGAATGTGAGCCGCTTATGTTGATTGCATTGTTTATACTGAGTAGGTTAGGATATTGACACGTTTCTCTAGGGGTAAACAAAGCTTTTGGCTTGGAATTTTGGGGCATTATCCAAGATTAATGATCGCGGATAGTGTACCTACCAACGACGTACACGTCTTTGCTTGCTCTACTGGTCAAATAAACTAAACTCCGATAAATTGTTAACTTCCAGTCCTATAGAACTTATCTGTTAATTAGTTCAAAATTTGTTAAGATTTGTCAAAATTATCAGTACCACCAATATTTGAGTTGAACACCACACACCGTAAAGACAAAGTCTGGCTTATCATAAGACAAGTGAAGTGCGAAAATCTGCCCGTTGCCTAGCAACCGGAGGGGGTCGTGACTCGTGCGTGGCCCTCACTTGGAGCGCTTCCCTCCGGCAGTTGATTGCCCATCTCGCTGTTAGTGAAAATTTAATGCTATTACTCCCGGCGTCAGAGAAATTGGGTGAAAAATTGCAATGGCTTACTGAAATCTCAGGGTCCGACGAACCATTGAACTACCGTAAAGTAAGAATAGTAATATTAAAAACTGTTTTTAGTTCTTGGGGCAGCTCTACAGGGTGCATGTGCCTATATTTTGTTGTATTTTGATGGAAAGTTCTTTTATATTTAAAATGCAAAACATATTATATTCAAACAAATTAATATTAAAACTTGATTTTTCGCATTTTTTGGGACCCCGAAACCCCGAAATTTATTTTTTGTTTTATTTTTTTATTCACAAGTTACTCATTAAAAAACAATTGAGTTGGCCGGCGCCGACTATAAGACGCTCAAAATACCTATAGTTTTTTGGGTTTTGATTACTTTTCGTCCTCATATTATTATTTATTTAAATTATTGGTAACAAAATAAAAATAAAATTTAGACGCGTAATTTTTTTTCAGAACTAGCACTATAATAATTATGTTTGTAAATCATAGTGCCAATGTCCCCTTAAAATACGGTGAGCGGATTTCTTGACAGGTTAACTGTGGAGCCACGGGAATTCTCTTTAGTTTCTGACTCTATAAATCTGAAATCGATAGAGTTCATTCTGCTTCACTACTCATATAGAATATTTAATCAAAGTTAAGACGGCATACAGCACCACTAAACTTAGATTTTACACTCGGCATTAAAAACTCAGCAATACACCTATGTATTCGAGTTTCTTTTCACTCTCCGCAGGGGAATAGCCTTTGTTAGTTTTACGACCTAACCTTGTTGATTATTCATTGCTTCGGAATAATTAAACAGAGACGGTAACTGGGACGTATCAGGTTATTAGAACCTTTTATGTGGTACCTACCTATAAAATTCTTATTGGATTTTTGCACAGCTAGGGGAAGTTCACAGTGGGACTTTTGTTCTTACCAGGAAGTCTGTCCTTGAAGGCGAAATAAAATACGGTTTAACAATCAGAACAATCGTTGTGCTTACGCACTGAGATATCACCCCTACTTGTACATATTTATTTGCGGTTGAGGTTTCACTAATAAACAAACATAATGTTTTGTTTCAGATATTACTGAAGCAATAAATAATAAGACAACACGAAATACAATGTGCCTTAAAATCTTCCTCTCCGTTTCTAGTTTTTACCGACTCAACGTCCAACAAAATTGCCAAACTTTGTTCTAGTGTAACATCGTACAAACTCTACATTTCGCACGCGTTACGCTGTCGTACTTAGGAACTTTAATATATTTTGTTGCTGTGGACATTCTAAAAAATAATTCAACTAGAAGAATATTTGAGTATAAGTAGCTGCCAAAATTCGTCTAAATCGTAAGAAAAGAGAACCGACAAAACATCGGGAAGCATCGAACGAGAATTTAATCAGACTACTCTGAGTAACGGAATGCCCCGTTCTAACCCTTCAAAGTGTGCAAAGTCCAAATCTCTACCAGCATAAAAATGTCGAGTGGCATACCTACTTGAATGACCCTTCGAGCGTTTGGATCGTGTGGATGGTACCAGCATGTCAGTATGGGTGGGCGGGTGCGGAGAGGAATCCCGCGGGCGCACCGGAGGCACCTTGCTCTCCGCCAATACTTCCATGGAGTCCGGCATCGAGGCGGGGGTCCTACCGACTGTCACAGGTACTTAATCCTTATGAACGCGTCCACTGAAGCTAAGCGGAATATTTCGTTGGTTGCTTACGACCAAGGATGTTTTAGCCAACGTTCTTGCTTACGACCCATCGTCCGAATCTTCAGGAACCTCAATACGTTTTGTTTAATATTGGACATTCTGACGAGCCGCAAAAAAATTGAGCGGTATCAACTTAGGCTCCTTCTTCACTTATTAGTCGGTGAGGCAAACGTAAGTGGAGAGACGTACCAAGAACGATTTTTTCATCGCATGTACATAGTATGTACAGTACTATGTACATGCATAAATCATTTCATAGTATGTACAATATAGTAGTAGCATAGGGTATAGGTGGTGGTATAGTGTAGTATATCAATTGGTATGGTATGTATACTTGTAGACCCTAAAGCAAAGTGAAAACCATGAAAGAGATAAACAAATAATTCAGAATCTTTCATCAAAGGGCTGAGTACTAATCGATGATGCTGTTGCAACAATAGATGTATTTTTTTAATTACTTAGATCATCGCTAACTCTTCTCTTCCACTCAGGATCCCTGGCGTCGGCGGGTGACTCTCTGGGGTCGCTATCCCGCGCCGCGGAGCCTCTCTACGACACCGACCACACGGATCTCGGCTCCGAGATCGACGAGGCCGAGCTCCGCAGAGAGCTGATGCATGATGTGAGTTCGTCTATTCTTCAGTCACCTCTTCTTCACGCTTCTGGTTTCAGGAGATTTCTAACTCAGTAGGTACTCTGGCGTTCCTCCACACTTGTGCTACTACTAAAATATTAATTTCTCTGTCTCTTCTCATACCTTCTTCTCTTTTATAGATAGATAGATAAATTATTTATTTATAAATTCTTTTTTCTTTGAGCTCCTACAACGATAAGGCCGAGTTTGTCAGAGAGCGGAAGCACTTTCTAAGTTCGTTCACTCGTCATTTAGGTACCTAATAAGGAAGGAGTTTCTGGATCTAAAAGGTGTTCTTTCTCTCTACCCCTTTTTGTTCCTTTATGGCAGAGCTTCACAGGGAGCTGCATGCACGATGTATAAATATTAACAAACTTTTGTATACATGTTAACAAACCGTTGGTATAAATAATTGAAATACGTGAAGCAATAATATTCATTAAGTTTTTTGCTGATTCTAAGTCGTTTATTCGAAAAATATTAAGCTCTTTACATAATCAATTTCTTGATTTGTTTGTTGATGTTTATCAGAATCGTGATAAGTGCCGAACGCTTTTTCTGCCTACCCGTCCGAGATTCAGGCGTGAGTTTATCTAATGTATGTCTGAAGTTGATTCTTTACATTTTTCATGTATAATTAACCTAAAAAAAAAATCAGATTTTCTACGTCCTTTATGGTATAAATACAATGTCACTCCTATCTAATTTTGAGGCAAGTTCCCCATAAGCAATATACTACAATTGTCAGTAATTTTCGCCCAACCTAGCTATACGATTGTTCGGTTGGTCAAAAATGACTTACTAAAATGACAATGGGAAACTTGCGCCAAACTTATATTGGAGTGCCATTGCTTTTATACCATAGAAGACACAGAAAAACTCAGGAAATATTAAAAAATAAAACCAGAAAAATATATTTTGGGTTACCAAAAAATGCGAAAAATTAAGTTACGTATAAACCTATTAAATTTGGTTTTTTCATGAAATTCTAAACGTTTTTTAAGAAGGATAACGGTGCATCAAAATCATGATTTTACGAGATAACTTCAATATTCATTCAAATTATTGCAGTCACATGCAGTCCAAGACGTTACGTGCAAGGTGTGATGTCATAGTTTGAGCCTGATTTGTACGGCGCTTTTTGCATCACGTGACTAGAATCAGTTTTCAACGGGTTATATTATGCAAAGTATTAGAAAAAAAAAAATTACCACGTTTATTTATCTTTTACCATGGCCTCTTCGATTATATTATAGTAGTTTATGTGACTGTCACATAATGAGGGTTATTAAAACACGAGCGAGATTTTAAAAAACGAGCCTTGGCGAGTTTTTTAATAGCATTCGCGAGTGTTTTAATACCAAGTTATGTGCAGTCTCATACACTACTTTATCTACATCATCATCATCATCATTCAGCCACAAGAAGTCCACTGCTGGACATAGGCCTCCTCCATGGATTTCCAAAAAGACCGGTTGGAAGCGGCCTGCATCCAGCGTCTTCCTGCCACTTGAATGACGTCATCTGTCCATCTTGTGGCTGGTCGTCCCACGCTGCGCTTGCCGATATGTGGTCTCCATTCGAGAACTTTTCGGCCCCATCGGCCATCAGTTCTGCGTGCTATGTGCCCCGCCCACTGCCACTTCAACTTACTAATCCGCTGGGCTATGTCGACGACTTTCGTTCGTCTACGGATCTCATCATTTCTGATTCGATCTCGTAGAGAAATTCCGAGCATAGCCCTTTCCATAGCTCGTTGCGTGACCTTGAGCCTTCTTATGAGGCCCATAGTACTTTATCTACACTCATGTCTTAATCTTCAAAGTAAGGAATCAAAGGAAAACACGTTTGACAAGCTTTGTACTATACATAAATCTACGGTTATTTTTGAAACAAAATAGCGCAATTTCGACAAAAGTATCTTGACATTCAATCGTCTATACTCAGTTTTGCGCGCGCAATTTTAGGTATTTTTAGTTGCACTTTTGGTACCACGAAAATGAAATTAGGTTTTTTATAGAGTCAACTTTTGACATTAAAAAAAAAACTTAAGTTTTGTTCCGTGATCACAGCAACACATAAAAAATATAACTGTAACATAAAGTGAAAAATCTGACCTTTAATGTAACTTTATATTACACTTTTTTTTAATTTTCTTTAAAGTTATGTATTGTTTAAAGCCTGTCAATATGTGTTTACCTTTGAATTCTTAATTTGAAGATTATGATATGAGTGTAGATAAAAACATTTTTTGTGCAAGTTTCCATGGTAAGCTTTCTGGTTATGGGCTGCTCCCAGAAGCTCAACCTGGGTCCTTCATTGATCTCATTGGTGCAAGAAATACCATACCTGTATAGGCGTATTAGTAAGTTGAAGTGGCAGTGGGCGGGGCACATAGCACGCAGAACTGATGGCCGATAGGGCCGAAAAGTTCTCGAATGGAGACCACATAGCGGCAAGCGCGCAGTGGCAGGAAGACGCCAGATGCAAGCCGCTTCCAACCGGTCTAGAGGAGGCCTGTGTCCAGCAGTTGACTTCTTGTGGCTGAATGATGATGACGATAATAGGTAGTACGACGACACTAGTCGCGGGTTTTAAGTGTCAAAAGTCGCGACTTTTCCAGTACAAATTGCAATGTCAACTTCTGTTCAAGTTCTAGTTCTAGTTAGACCTTAGATTTTAGCACTTAGCCCCATAGTTGGGCCATTCATTGTACGTAGCAAGCGCTAAGGTATGTAATACCTTTAATACCTCAGACACTAGGGTTTCCTCACGATGTTTTCCTTCGCGGTTAGCGTGTGCCAGGATTTGAGCCCACGACCACCCGAATGAGAAGCCGGCGTTTTACCACTCCCCTACCACCGCAAACTCTGACATTTTAGCTCCACAAGACGTACTACCCGTGCTATCGTACTAGCACATCCTTGCGTACTACCACATCCTTGCGTACTACCACATCCTTGCGTACTACCCATGCTGATTTCCTTTCTTATCAGTCGTGTTTCGAAAAATACATAGATTTCATTTAGATAACATGAAATGTTTAATTGCACACTAGGAAAATAACAAAATATTTTGGGTAGGTACCTAATATATTTATTTTATACGTGCATGCTTAGCTAGGTGTAACTATTTAAAAAAACATTATTTTTAGAGTTCCTTAGCCGAAGGGTGCCAAACGGGATACATTACTGTCCATCTGTCTGTCTGTCTGTCACCAGGGTGTATCTAATGAACTGTGATAGCTAGGCAGTTGAAATTTTCACAGATGATGAATTTCTGTTGGCGCTATAACAACAAATACTAAAAACAGAATAAAATAAATATTTAAGGAGGGCTCCCATACCACAAACGTATTTTTTTGCCGTTTTGTTGCTGAATATTAATAATAGTAACAGGTAGATTTACTAATATTTAAGAGGGGCTCCAACAAACGTGATTTTTTGCCGTTTTTTCTCAATCTTTGTGTCTAATGTTGTATAGATGGTACGGAACCCTTCGTGCGTGAGTCCAACTCGCACTTGGCGGTTTTTTATATTCTTGCTCGTCTTTACCCATCAATTCCCGTTGCAATAAACACATTAAACATTACATAAACTCACGCCTGTATCCCGGAGGCGTGGGCAGAGACCAGGGTTTGCCACTTGACACGATCTTGACATACCAATAAATACGCCCTAAAATACCATTAATTTACGTAAGTAACAGAGGTTTTTATCTTCCTTACAGAAATGGCGCCTGTTATTTGATAGGGTAAGTTGCTACTGCATTAAAACTCCTCCAACGTTGCCACCATGTCTCATTTATAGTGCCGACAACGCAATGGGTCTCACGTACGATATGATATCTTAATGCCCCGTCTCTAACCTGCACCCTAATTCTCATAACTTACACAGTTACAGACTTGATAGGAAATGTAAGAGTATCTTCACTTATGTTAGGACAACCAAAACAGACGACGTGGGTTCGATTCCCACTGGAGGCCGCCGCACTTGATTTACACAAAAGGACTCAGTCTGGGTGAATTTGCACGTTTGTGATGCCCTTGCCTAGTTATCATAGCACAGGGTATTCTATTTTTATGGGTGGAAGGGTGTTGTGTAGGCGTTATTTATTACCAATTTATTTATACTAAAGCTTAACTTTGGTAGGCATATACTATTGGCTACATCTAAAGATGATCGATATACATGTGTAACAAAATACCCACATCTATCCGAAAATGAAGGTGACCTAATTGTCAATATGAACAACATTTGCTTTGCGGAAAACTTTGAAATGGTATGTAGGTAACATAAGTATGGAACGACTGATATTTTTGGCAATTTTTTAACTTGTCATCACAGTGAAAGTTTTCGAACTGAAACTTTTGTAAGCACTACACATTATTAAATGAAGCCCAGATTCACTTACTTGACATACTATAAAAGTTATTTGTCTTAACGAGTAGAAAGAACCCTCCCCTTTTTCGGACCGATATGTGATTTTGTTGAACCCTGTATAAAAAATAATTCGTAACAAAAAGTCGTGATCCATTTAACTAGGTTAATAATGTAGCATTACGATTAAGGGTCGTTTAGATGAGTTAAACAAACACAATTTTTTAAATCAACTTTATGTAACAATGTCAAATCCGGTCACAATAGCAACCATTAAACATTAGGCATTAATTTGACAATACTCATCGTCCTCGCCATAAGACTCAGGGACCTTTGAAGCTCTAGCTTATTTAAAATCCACCGTAGCGAGTGACACTGAGAGGCTTTATAACAAGGCGGCGAGAACTCGGATCAAACAGGCAGCAAGCACGTCGCGATCACTCAGATAATATTATCCTGAGAAGCCTTCGTCGAGGGGCGCTTGTAAAGACGTTTTTTTGGTCCACCCTTATTTTTGGAAACACATGAAAATGTCTCCGTAATGGCAATAAAATCATATGTGTTAAGTAACAGGTGCGTGGTTATGACGTGACGATGCTTGAGTGAAATATTAAGTGGCCATAATTATTGCGTTGCGCACAAGATTAGTACTCTTACAGAAATACAGCTCCGAAAACACTTATCATAGGAATGACCTGTGCAACTTGTAACGCTGATAGCAACAAAAGGCGGTTTTTACTTACGGTTTTTAGCTTATTTGCGTGAGTGATGTCACGCCAAAAGTAGGGTTACAATTTAGTTTACATCTACATAATTTAGAACGGACTGTACTTCTGGAGGAATTTCTTTTGTGTAATTTCAACGTGAGCATAAAAAACAAAACATGATAAAATCCTTTCCTAGAGATAAAAAGATGATTTGTTCATTTATGTTTCTGCAGTTCGACCCGGAAGGATTCGGCGAAATACCGTGGCCGGACTTTATGCAGACGCTGCAGCATCCCGATTTTGTAGCACAGGTCTCAACGCATAAACGCGAGGTACGTTGTTAGATTATAATATTTTAGAGGGTATTTTGAATACTTTATGAGATAATTTTACTACGACGCGTAATCCTTGGACTGGGTTACCCTTGTAAGATAGGTGGAATCTTTCGTTCGTCCATAGGATATTGTATTTCCAAGGCCTTACTTCCACCCTTTTTGTACCTTGAGGTACAGGCCCTATATCTACCCCAAGGATATTTTACTTTATGCTGTTTGAGTGGGAGAAAAATAATTTGAATTAATCGTCGATGTGGTTGCAGATCCTATTGGATAAGGCACGAAGTTCAACAAGTGATGCCATCACCTTCCAAGAGTTCGTCAATGTGGTGAGTTTAGATTTCAGTATGATTTTCTTGCCGTCTTGCGACTACTTTTGCATTAAAAAAATATTTACCTACCTACTTAAAATTTGACAGGCAAGGCTTGCTGAATCCATAAGTGTAGCAATAAATAGCTCGATACGATATAATGTCAGGCAACCCGCGTTTCCATCGACCGTCGGCAGTGAGTTCGGACCTTGCCTCCCACTAATACAAGACAACTAAATTAAGATGCAACACCGATTACGACCACCTCGCGTCATCTGAATACCGTCTTAGTCGTTCAAGAAAAGGAGGCTTGAAAAAGTTACCTTTGAAGCACAAAATAAGTAAGGCAGAAATACAGTCCACTATTTTTTATTTTTAGAATTTCATGGTTCCTCGAAAAATCTCGCACGGAGTCGTTGTGGGTACAATGACAAGGTTGAGAAATTCTTCAGTAGTTAAACCCCAATTATCACTGTGAAATGAAACTGAACTGAGTTCAAATCCAAGTTTAAGTTAAATACAGAATTGAGAAAACTTCGTGTGGAAGGACAACGTCCCTTATCGGTTTCTTATTGTCATGTCCCAAGAGAAGATAAGGTGGAGCTCGATTTATTAGTTGGACATTTAATTTTGGACGGGTGAAATATATTATCTTAAATGAGTATTAACACTGAGGGCCATCGTTTATTATTATGTTTTTGTTATTTTTTGTTATATTGCACTGATTTATTCCAATGAACGTCAATTTGCTAAAATATACTAGTGAAAGTAGTAAGTACTGTTGAAAGGTTACTCTAATAAGAAAGTTCCAGATTACTACAAATATCTACGTTGCTTTTTTATCACCAAAATGTGGAGCTATAATTACCATGCATTCTGCCTATTAATTTTGGTGACAAATAAAATGAACTGCGATTATAAAATCAAATCGAAATCCTTAAATTAATAAAAACTACATTTATCTCTAAAACGCAGGGACCTGTCAAAGGCTCGCCTCACCTAATAAGAATTAATTATAATACTTGACCGCTACTTTTTGTCGATTATTTGCATTAGGCACCTTAAGTAGCTCTTATGTCGACCTAATGGCGATCGTGAAATATTGCCGACCTTAACATTTTATTTTATGATACATATTGGTTTCGGGTTACTTTATTCCTTATTTAGGTAGGTAATGATAGCTTCCACACAACACAATCACTTGTCCTGGTGCCAAACTAAGAACATGAAAATACAACCAGATACTGCGAGATGATAAAGCTTCAGCACTACATTCTCATCTTGTTCTGAAAACCAGCTTGTTAGCAGCTGTTGATACTACGCCTGGTGGCTTCAGGCCTCTTTGACTATGCTGAGGTAGAGTGCGGCCTCTAGAATGTATGTAAATCGAAAGAGCGTCAACACGATCCTTTACGTCCATCTCGTCGACGAAAAAAGGGTAAACATTTTGCCACGTTACATATTTATGAATACGTGCACGTAAATCAAAATTAAATTCGTCGTGTGCGTGTGCCGAGACAACGAGGATGATATTACTAGCGTGGGCGAGGGCATGGCTCAGAGCAAATACGTCAGAGGTCACAACTCTACCCAATTGCTTTGAGACTCCAATCACAGCTTACAACAGATATGTTTTAATTCACACATTACCTTTTTTTTTATTGCAAAACGGGTTTAGTTACTGCTGTTATCACTGGAGTTTTTTTTTATACTAAAAATCTTCATGAAAAAGTGATGATTCCGTGCGACCGCTGAGGGACCTGTGGTCAGGGCCGAGTTTCATAAAACCAAAATTCATAGTTTATTATGACAATTACGTAGCAGTCAATCTGTGGGTTAATCGACTGCAATTTAGATCGAATTAACATAGTAAACAATGCACACCAAACCACCAACCACCGTTTTGTACACCAAATAAAATAAAACAAATGCATTATAAACTGGCCCCTGGTTCGGGATATAAAAAGACATTTATGTAGAACCTTCAACAATTGAATGAACCTTGAACATTTCAATAGAGTGTACTTTTGGAGGCAGTCGAGCAGCCTCTATATTTAAAGTTTTGGGTCTGTCATTGAAAACTTTTGAGATTTTGAGTTTGAACATTTTTGAACGAAGCTGAGGGTGTCTTTCGGTTACATCTACTTACTCGTGGTAATATTGTGGCATTCTTATGCTAATCAAGGGCGTCCGAACGGGGTGGGCCAAATTGTTATTTATTTTGTCACCTCAAGCTTTTTGTTCAGGGCTTATACAATACCGAATACAGGGATCGCTCTACTTTGGGTTTAGTTTGAAAACCTGAATCACGTTTGTTATCTTGCGCAGGTTAAAATATTTAAAAAATTATACCCAATATCTTTCAAAAGTTCTCAAACCCTTTTTATTTTCAATAAGTAATTAGGTAAATAATTATGTACATGGTATCCTTACATGATACAATTGCCAATTTCTCCCACGTAACAATATAACCTGAAGATGTGCTTAGTCACTACAAGCAAACGATTTTTTCCTCTTCCTCGTGAAAACACTGTGTCTATTGTTATGAAAATAATATAGATTTTTGCTTTAGTAGAATTCCAATGATGAATGTTTGGACGGTGACTACCTACATAGAGGCTTTTAGGCAAATCGTCGTGCCCGGAAAAGCAATTTCCTATCAGGAAATTAGTCACTCCATTTAGTCGATTTGATCCCCATCTGACTCAACAGCTTTTGTATCGATCGTACCTATAGGAATATCGTATTCAATCAGATTGTCGCAGTACTCTGTTAAATTACTGACACACTCCCACGCAGTGAATTCCAAACCATTTACCGACAATACGGGTATAAATATATAGTGAAAGCCGAACACTTGTTCCGTCCAAATAGTTCCATCAACTCTGGTGACGGAGTGGCAGCAGCTAAGTCATTACCTGTCTTGGGAGGCGTAAAAAACATTTGAGCGAGGTCGCGGCCGACCCTTAATCAATTTATGGGGCGCTAACTGGAACATGGAAAAAGTATTAAAGCTCGGTGTGGGAATCAGCCGCACGCCAAACAATGCCTGCCTCATAATGTGACTGTGAACTCGATGATATTCAATTATGGCCTTTGATTGTAACCCGCTATTGTTTGGGGCTTAGGTCAGGTAAAGGTGCATCGGACTTAGCACAGTCTAATCACAAACATACATATTTTGCCCATTGTGTTCTTTCTCTGGGAATTCAATATTCCAGGACTTCCAAACCAATGGGAACAAACACAATTACCTAATCAAATAAATGCCGGTCAATCAAAATTAATTGCTTTACGCTTTACGGAATAATTTCTTTATCTCCACTCGTCCACAGAACAACGTGTCCATTCTCGGAGGTAATGGAAGCAATCATTCCAGATAAGATCCCTCTAATGTGAGAAAAGGTAGACGGGTCGGGACGTTAATTTAATTTGAAATAATAAAAGTTATATCCATCATTTATCACTTACGACAAATTTATTTTTAAATGCCCTATGGTGATGTCCTTCCTAGCTTGGTCGGGGTGGGGGCTAAAAAGACGAAAGGCACCAGGCGTGGGCGGGTCTGTCCGCGAGGCGTCAAGCGGTCATTAATTTGAGGAGGCGCTACGTCGCGAGCGACGCGCGCTGGGCCAGGCACGCGTGACGACTCCCGCAATGCCAATGCGCTACTCGTTTGACGCCTTCCACTTCCATGCACATGAAAAATTCGTATACTGGATGTACGAATGATGCCTAGCAACAAAATAAGTTTGCTGCATAATATCATCAGGGCATCGAATTATGGGGTGGCGATTGTCTCGATTATTCATTTTTCGACTTTATCTTTTTGCTCGACAGATCTTTATCGATATCGAGTTGGAGCCTCCTAATTATATGAACCCTTCTAATGTTGGTAATGGAGCGATTTTTGTTGCCGGTCATTTCGGTGACCATTCGTCAGCGGTCGGGACGCGAGCGCATTCCTGCGTCAAGTAGGTTTTCGTGTTCGTCCCGAGAGGCCTGGTGTCAGTCCGTAATTCACACAGTATCGCCGCCATCTAAATTGAGATTTTATTGACGATTACTGTTCTAGTGGCCGGCCAGTATATCGTTGCGATCTTGGCGCCTGGGCCGATCGGCGTGCGCGCCTCTTTGATCCCGATGAAATGTTCAGACTTTTTTACCAGCCCTAAATGTGTAGGGTTGAACGATTGATGATGCTCTTCGTGCAAACAAAACTTTTTTCAAGCAATCTAAAGGTGTTTTTGGACATCTCCTCGAACGAAAATTGCTCGAGCCTCGGAAAACATCGTAACGATCATTTGCGGACATTGATCATGACATCAATTTCTATGGATCACCTATTGTCTCAACAAGGACAATGGCAAGTTAGCTACGAGCAGAATGGTTGTTTCAGATATTTTGATTTTTTCGGCTCGATCGCGGTCAAGCACCGAGCTGTTACATTATCATACAAAAGCTGTTAGGACACAAATATGTGGCCAATGTTCTGGTCACATAATTTCATATTTTTACCGACCGAAAAAGATTTCGTTTTCGATTAAGTTTATAAACGTTGCATCAGTAGCCGCTCTAGTCGGCAATCAGCGTAGCATTATTTGGGAGGTCGGACAAAAACCGTGACCGCCAACCCTCCGTCGAGGGTTAATGTTTGTTTCGACGCAGAGAGGAACAAATGATGATGATGACGGGGAGCCTATTCTTGACTTCAATAGGGCCGTTTATTCTTTCGTCTGCTTATATTATTTTACTAAATATTTCCGTGGTTCTAACTTGAGAAAAATCCAGAATCGGAGACCCCAGGTTGCCGTGGCGAATGTAGCGCGGGGGTGAGTGGGCAAGGGTCATGGAAGACGGTTTTTGTCTCGAGACCACACTGGGGCGAATTTACAATAATTTCACGCTCGGCGAGTTCACACGCAACTGCGCTGCTCTCCTCGGGGTTTGTTTACAATAAACTCGAGAGAAAAACTTGTCGATCAAGTGTTGAAATTTATTGATTCATGCACTATTTATATTGATAGAGTCCTCACACGAGTTTCCTTTTACAATATTGACTAGAGTATTACAGAAAGATCAAAGCACTTTTGATATGGCTACCTTAGACTGGCCTAGAAATGAACGTTAGATTTTTTCATTAATTATTTTCAACACTATTTTCATTTACTCAGGCATTTTTTGGTTTCCGTTCTTTGCTTGCATTGATGGTTCGTCTGTCATTTAAGTAGGTTCTGACAGAATACCAGCGTCACGGGTTGTCAACCGGGAACCTGTGACATATGCTGAGTCAAGAACCTTTTTTTGTACCATGGCACACAGCGTCTCCACCATAATCACTTCACCACAACTTCACCACTACGGTATAAATGTTTAGAATTAGTTTATTTATTATTACTTTTTACTTTAAGCGAGTTTTCTGGTTTTCCATTTTATTATTTGTAAGATTTTATGTGTGTTGGTATCTGAATAAAGGTTTTTCAATTTCAATTCAAAGAACTCCTTAGCAGTGGGTATTTACAATCCATTTTGGAATCTAGAAATAAGTCATACAATCTAATTATTTCTAGATTCATGATCATAAAAATAAGTTATGAATCTAGAAATAATCAGCTAGTTAACCTACTGTTGCTGCAGCTATATGGTTTCTTTGAATCATTCGTTAGATGTCAGATACAATGCTCAAGGCAAGATGCCAAATTGTTATATTTATTCAATTCAGCTACGCAAATGGACTTGGAAAGACGGGTCCGTATGCAAAAATTGCCTGGCAACCTTACGCACTTTGCAATCAGAGACGCACTAGCCTGGCCTTGGATCGCCTATTTGAAGGCATCCATAATAAATATGCGTGACTGTTAGGCCTGTCGCATTATTTGAATGGACTTCAATCCTTGTATGAGAACGTAATGAGGGTTATGCGTAATTTTGAGCACCCAGGGCCCAAACTTCCTGACATAATAGACTCATTTACATATACATCTAGACAGACAACCGAGCCCGCTAAGACACCGTCATGGTTCTCTAATAGATGTGTCTATCGGTGTTGACAATGACATTAACATTGATGCGACGGTGAATGAACTGTTACTGGCTGTGGAGGTGTCGATCGTAAAGATTCCAAATGAGACCGTAGGTGATGGCGCGGCGGCCGCCAGTGACATCACCGCACCGACTACACGCTACAATAAACACCGCGCGATAGCGTGCGCGGGCGCCGCAACCCTCGCCCGCCCGACATTTAAATAAGGATACGCGAAGTGCAAAAAGGAACATAATCCAACAGTTAACCGCGAACAAGGCGCCTGCCGTGGAATGCTGCTCTCTATATTTAGCGAGCTCGTTTGTGCTGTGTCAAAATGAATAATATAATATAGGAGAACAGAAGTTGAGCCGCGCGTATAAATTAGCAGATAATCGTCCGACATCACCTGTCGATGCCCACGCGCACGCGACTCGTCGCCTGCGCCGCACCGCTCGTACCACGCAGATTTACTGCGCTACTTTCATGACACACAGAACGCGTTTAAATCCAATGAAAGTGCTCGTTATCAGCGCACGGTAGGTGGATAGCGCGAACTGTTTATGTTTCTTATAATTTGTTGGCAGTTACGTTTCCGTATTTACAGGTTGCCTGCGTCGTGTACGTTATCGGCTCGGGGGCGGAGGCTCGCGCGCGCCCGGGTTTGTCCGCCGCATCGCTCTTAGATGCGATGCGATAAGACAAGGGCAACGCCAGACGCCTCTCGGACTAAATATTTACAGTGCGACTGCGAGGAAACATAAATAGCGTACGTCCGACAGCATTCGTTAGTGCTGTTAATTGGATTCGTCATGCGGCCGGGGGCGCTCGCTTCGTGGACAGCCCGGCCCGTCCACTACCCCGCGCGGGTATTGCAGCGATACGCATTTGGTACTTGCCTGATTGCAATGGATGACGATCAAAATCAAAAAGCACGCCTCAGATAGATTACTGATGAGAAGACAGACCATAAATACGAATATGGCTACTAGCCAGCCCGATCGCAAAAATTACGTAGAACGAAGAGAGAAGACTCCCGATGGAATATTACGGGACAATGATGCGTTTGACGTCCAGTTAATAACCCATGCGGTGCTCAGCGAACCGACCATTAACCTACGCGTTCTCAAGGACTCAAAGTCACCAATTAAGAGGGGCACTCGCAGGAATCGATCCCATAAGAAAACCTACATCGGGGATGTCGATTGTTCGGTCGAAGAATAAGGAAAAGAACACGTAAGCTATCATTTGTAACGCTTGCTTGAACGCCTAGAGAAGGAAATCGTTAGAGTAGATTAACATAATACATAGTAAAAAAATTGTCTTAAAATCCCATTATTGATAAAAGAATGCTGGTTGATCGCTTGTAAGTTTATTTATTTACTTATTGTTTTTTTTTTCGCAGGCTACAATGTCTATAATTGTTTTGTCCGCAGCACGGGTTTTTTATACCTGAGTTACGTTGAAACATTCATACCTAAAGCAAGGGTATTTATTTATACATAGTAATGAGTTTTTCTCTCAGATTAAAAAATAAAAACTGTAATTGAAGTATTTCAGGAATTACGCGTTTTATAAAATAACTCTGTAGACCTCGCACCACTCGATTGAACCCAATAGTGGTGTAGTTGTACTTAGTGGATAAGGTGATGTTAACTTTATTTCAAGTTTTGTTAATTGGAGGAATAAAGCTTCAATCTGCGGGAATTAATCAGCATTCCAGGCTATCGTGTATAATGCATGTGTTTAGCGGCGATAATTTCACGGCCGGTGAGCAGCACAATTAGTCACCGCGACGTGAGTGCTGTGGGAGCTCCGATTAGGATCGGCTGGGAGCACTGCCGCCCTGCCCACGAAAGAAACAGTTCTGCTGCAGCTTTCCCATGAGCTCTTAACGGCTTAGCTGTTATCTGCACATCCAGCTTTAGAATTTCTTATAGACTTTATAGAGCCTGCCAAAACTGAAAGAATCAAATCAGCGTACTCCATCCAAAGCACGGTCACAGAACGAGGATTAAAAGTCAAATGTTCCTTAGTAATTAAATGAAAATAAAGTCGTGCCGTGAAGGAAAACATCGTGAGGAATCCTGGGTGTCTGAGCTATTCACATACCTCAGCGCTTGAAATCACCAATCCGCGGTGGGCACGCGTGGTGATTAAGCCCATACTCTCTCTCTGAGAGAAGGCCTGTGCCCTACAGTGGGACGTATATAGGCTGCTTATGAAGGTCGTGCTTTCTATAATTCCATAGTGTCGTTGCTTTTACAGACGAAACAGGTCTTCCTTCAAGCGCCACATAATATTTGCAAAGCATTTGCAAAACCAAAACAGCCCGTAGAAAAGCAGGCACAACGTGCGTTGATTTAGAACAAAGGCTTCGTTCGGGAATAAAATCGAGCAATAAAGAAGAAAGGCCGCAGAGGACGTGGGCGTGAGAAAGCTGCGGGGGCGACCGCTAATGCACCGCTCAAACACGCACCGAACAATACCTGGAGCTTCGTTCCCTCTACACGTACTTGTGTGTCGGTTTGTCGTGGTTCGCTTTGGGCCACTTTGGAACAGCTCATAGAACCACCATTCATTCAGAAGAAAAGGCCCTTTTCATTAGTAAAGGATGCCAATTTAGGGAACTCTCCATCGTATTGGTGCATTTTACACATTCTAACATTTTTATTGATTGTAAAAAATGTATTGGTCATTATCAGCCTTCCCGCTGTAGGGCACAGGCCTACTTGTCACCACGCGTGCCCACCGCGGTTTGGCGATTTCAAGCGCTGAGGTATGAGGTATAGCAGACACTCAGGTTTCCTCACAATGTTTTCCTTCACGATTAGCGAGTGGTATTGCTACTATAACTTCACAAATGTACATAACTTAGAAAACAAAGTCATAGGTTCATGCCCGCACCGGGAATCGAACCTGGGTCTCTCGCTTCCGAGTCCAATGTTCTATCCACTAGGCTATCACCGCAGTTTGTATAATTTTGACAAATGTGTTCGATAACGACACAAGTAAATAAAATTACGGACATTTTAGACATGTTTTCATTTTCACGTACATTGTTTTTAATAGAGAAAATTGTCAAGAAGTTTCGCCTTAGTTCGCCAAAAGTTTGTAAAATAATGAGTATTTTACAATTAATCACAAATTGCCCCATTTGTGATTGACTGCTCTGACATTCATCTCGCTAGAATTAAAAGCAGCTTGAAGCATAGTGTGGACCTATCAAAAATATATTCTTGCGATGGCGTACGGTCCCTTCTATAACTACAGTTACTTCCAATCCAAGACCTAGGATACACAGCTTATCTTGCTCTTTCGCGCGTCACCTATGTGGGTTCTTTTTTTTAACGTCCTGGTCCCGAACTAGGATACCCAGACAGTAACCAGGTAACCAGGCTCGGACATCACAGATATAGAAATACACCCAGACTGAGGTCATTTGTACAAATGTACGGCGGCCCCCAGTGTGAATCGATCCCACGACCTTCGGCGTTACCGCTAGACCAACGAGGCAGTCATTGTGCTCCGCGACCAACCACAAAAAGCTGCAGACTCAGCAAACCATCGCCCTGTGGACTACAGTGGGGAACAGGTGTTACGAACGCCATAACGTGGCGACCTGACGGTGCCACTCGACCGAAGAGTGTCTAGGAGTCGGCGCTGTATATTTTAATGTGCTGCGGGCCGCATCGGTACCTCCACCACATCGCCCCCAATTACGACCGGCTAATCAAGGGAAGTCCATAGACGTGAGTGCTCCTCGAGCTGTTAGACTCCGATAGCTTCGAGCTCAGATCGCTAATATCAGTCATGACGGCAGGGTGACCCAGGTAGAGGACTGGGGAAGGTGTTCTGGGCAAGAAGCTTAGCCTCAAATCTCGCATCTGCAGCTGGAATGAAAGCGACCGATGAGACGACCCGACTGACTGCTCACCTTGTCAAGATAGACGGCCTTGTCAATCTTGCAGTAAGTCGCCCCGCCAGTTGTGGACGTCATTTATTTACCTCCGTATAGAACGGTTACAAACTGCGGACCGTGATGTCCGTGTGCGTAAACTTCCTCCAGCCACACAAGCAGTCTAATCCCCGGTTACCGGGAACACGACGGAAACTGCCGCCTAGACCGGACATAACCAATTGTTAGTGACTACTAAACGCACTGCTTACCCCTCAGAAGTGGAGGTTTAGAAGGACCGCTTTGCCATTAGAGATTAAAATGTTGAATGTACGAGCATCGGAAGTCATTAAAAAATACTATGCTGATGGAACTCGATTAAAGTCGTCCTACAGTATTTATTATACTAAAAACTAGCCAAGTGCGTGTCGAGCCACGCTCAATGTAGGGTTCCGTAGAAAGAGGGTTTTTTATCTGCTTTACAGAACTAACAACTTCAAGTCATGTTCAATGGATTTTGTACGAATTTTTACTCTCATAAGTTGGTTGCCTTTTACTCGTTAGCTAGTAAAGCCTACTTAGCCGTGATACTTTTCCTTTTTCACGTTTCTACAATCAACCGTTTAGCCAGGAGAGGGGGGGACACCCTATTCGGACAAAAAAATTGCGCTTTATAGCTTAATATTTCGCAAACGGTTCTCTAAATCGAAAAATGTTCTTCCTACACCCACAATATTTCAACGACGAATCCAACGATACCCAACATGATGGGGTAGACGAGAAAAAAAAAATCATCCCCACTTTTCATGTTAGGGGAGGTAAAATAATCATTTTGGCGTGATAAATATGTATACACACACCAAATTACAGCTTTCTAGTACAACCGGCAGACAGACAGACAGACAGACGGACATGGTGAAACTAGGTATAAGGGTTCCTTGTTGGATTACGGAACCCTAAAAAAGAATCTTTTTGTTTCATATACACATAAAAATAACTAAATCTACCAGCGGATGAGAACCACAAAAAGTTATTTGTTACTACTTATATTTTTCCGCTACAATAACTACACAGTATAAATTCTAATGTTCTATATCAAATCACTTTCATTATTTCACTTTAATCACTTTCGTGCTATCTTTACAACTCATTCTATTCCTATAAGCTAGTACTTTTTTTCAACGATCCGAACTATGTATTTTGTGACGTAGGTAGTGTGGATATTCTGTATTTTCGAATATCCTACCCGGGGTTAGTCGCGCTACAGAAATAGCCCTTCTTTGTGCTGGCATAATGGAAGTTGTGCGTTTAACGCTAAATGCCGTCGCGTGGACCGCCCGCGCGTAATCCGATGACACTCTGACGGATTATGGACTATTTCGCGCATTGCGATGAAAAGAACTTTTTCTGGGCTACTGTTGCATTCTACTTAGCGGCTTTGGCACACGGCTGAGTCTTTGTGAGTAAGTCTAATTTACACTAGTAGCGTCTTGTTACGCCTACTTTCAATTCCTTACTTTCAACTGACTGTAGATTATAGGCGTGAAAAAGAATCGTTGTCCTGAAGATTGATAGCCTTTAGTCTTTAGAAAAAACATTGATATCTAACGTGTTAAGTACGCGCTGAGTACCTAATCCATATTTTTTCGTAAGCTTACCGAAATAGTTTTTTAATTATGTTTAAAACTAAGAAATCTAAAGCATACATGACGCAAGCGCACTTACATTCAAGTCCTTAATCAGTCTATTAATATATCTGTTTGATAATGGCTCGCAGATAGAGCGTCTCCACATCGTCTCAGCAGTCAAAATCACAGAAGGGTCTACGGTCTGTCTGTGACACGTTTTTGCTCAAACATTATCATCTAATGCAGTCCAATTAACTTTGTTAAGGTTATGGCAGGGGTGGCCAGTGAACTGCTGCTATTAGTGATGATACAATCTACTACTACCCAGTGATAGTTTATTTCTAAGCACTGAAGAGTTTATAGGTTTCTATACTTAAAGTAAGTACGCGTTTGACAATTAGGTTCTGGTTAAGGGTTATTGGTTATCTTACTATCTGCACCAGTTTGATGGGCCAAATTACTATGGTCCAAAATACTAGCTTTGCTACAAGATGAGGGATAATGAGAGGTAATAGACTTTCTGTGCCATCGTAACAAATGCCGTAGGTACCCAAACCATGGCGTGTGGGCAGACAATAGCTTAAGTCTTATGAGGTAGAGGTAAACGGTCGCGTGGGCCGGACGCGGCCAAAACGCGAGCCTACGCGGTCACGGCCTGACCCCAGCGTCTAGCATCCACAGACTAGCCGAAGCCATGAGAACAAGAAAATAGCGGGCGATCTAGCTTGGACTGAAATATCGCCGTCAGCTATATAGTTGGGCCATTGTACGGTACAGGCTGTGGATATCTTCAGCTCACACGGCGAGCCTTGAGCTAGAGGGGCTGAGCAGGTGGCGAGAGTCGATTCCTTGGATGTGTCGTTTTGTTAACTCATGCTATCTCAAATCCCATTGCTATGAGATAGCAGCTTACTTATATAGCATACTTGTATTAAGTTTCTCAGCCAAACTCTAGTGAATAGATTACCTATTTAAGCTCTGAAACCGATTTCGTGGCCATGGCAACTTTAATTCATAAATATTGATATGATGGCTCCACTCTAACAACCTTTCCAAAATAGCAAATGTTGTATAGCCAAAAGCGGTATGCCAATCAAATATAATTTTTATTTGACTTCTAAAGATCATTTTGCGATAAGATAGCAAACCATAGCTGATAACAAATGTGCAAGAAAATAGTTGTCTAAAACCAAGACACTGACGGCCATACTCCACTACTGAAGAGACAAAGAATAAGGTCTAATACTCGCCTTACAATGAGGCCTCCGGGAGGTTATAGCGGCATTAATTATTGGCATTATCGGCGAGGTGTGCAGCCAGCAGCGGTGGCGGCCCCCCGGGGTCTTTGTCGGCGACCCCCGCCGGCCCCGCCGCCCACTGGACGTGAAAAATCGCCCCCGATACTTGTGTCAACCACAATAAATATTGAAGTCTCTTTTAGGACTTGGAATGCGGTGGTTAAGGTTTGGTTGCTTAGGAAGTGACTGTGACTGTGAGGTTTTGATTTGTAAACTTTTGAACGATTGAGGGGCAGTTTTACTCCTCATACTGAACAAATCTGGTTCACACATTTACGTATTTCGTAACAAAAAGTTTTTCTCTTAGATTTCGTTTTTTTCGTAAATTAAGTTATATTGTAAAACCGTTATAAGTTGTTCAGTATGATGAGTAGCCCTAAATCAGTTTAAAATACTTACGTAAATCAGCACCGTGTATACAAGTTACCATTCATTGATAGGTATTACTTACCTATAATACCTATCAATGAATTAAATGATGCGCTAAAGCATGCAAGTTTTTCTAAATTTTGGGGTTTTATACACTCGTCAATACGATATCTCTTATTGTGGAGAAAACTTCTAAGTTGCGAAATTATATTCTGTTCAAAACCATTAGAGCAATAAGATTTCAAAGTGGAATAAAAAAAAGTTCTTTATTTTTTTATTATAACTGCCCACCAAATATTAAAGCGACATTGTCAATAAAAATAAAAAAACAAAAGAACATCAGAAAGTGAAAGTGCAAATGGAAAACATGTACTTATTATTTTCTCCTATAATTTCTCTAATAACATACCTACTTAACATTAAAAAAAATGAACTTTGAGAACAAAATAATGATAACAATAATACAATTATGCAAACATAAGTGCTACAGAAGAAAAAGGATGAAGCTCAGCAATATGCTAGCCAGAAGTGACCAGCATTGGTTTTAATCAGTTTTTTGTTAGCAGTTCTTAATATAGTGGACAAGAGTCTATTTACACCTAAAAAAAAGAGACGTCTTTGAATTTTCTTACTTTTTAAATAACATACAGATAAATTCTCTCATTTTATATGGCCTTTCAAGTCTTCTGAGTGTTGTTATTGATTGAGTTTTAATTTGGTTTACACGGCCATTAGTCCAAATTTGACTGAAATATTTAATAAGTATCTCAAGCTGTCACTCTGCTTCAAGAGGGTCAAACTATGGCATATGTAGGAACTAGAGATGGAATTTCTACTCAGCACTTATCCCCCTGAGAATATATAATAAATACTTAATCAATAACAACACTCAGAAGACTAGAAAGGCCAATTTCAAGTCTACTGAGTGAGTTTTCTGTATTTCAAAAGTTTAAGAAATTACAATGGCGTCACTTTGTTTTTAGTTGTACGTAGACTCTTGACCACCATATTAAGTGAAAGTAAAAATATTTTATTTACCATTAATTTTACATCAATTTTTATTAAGAACTGCTAACAAAAACACTGAGGTTCTTTCGTGTTTAATTTTCGTAATGGATGCCAATTTAATATTTACTGGCCAGTTATAATTAAAAACCTAAGAAAAAAGTTTTACTCCACTTCCCGTAATTTTTTTGAGCAGTATATCACCTGTGCCAAACATTTTAATACAGCAAGTGGTAAATGTTGTACTTTGGGAAAACTTCAAAATCGCGATTATTTTACAACTCATGGATATGGAGATTTTGCTACATCTTATAATAAACAATTCACTTTTCTACTCCTGCTTATTTTTTCTGGTGTACTTATTGGAATAACATTTTCTAATTTCTAGTTAGGTTCTGTTTACCTAACAAATTGAAGCATTCTGTTTTAATCCAGACAATGAAAAAAGCTCCTTCGTTCAAGTGAAAAAAACGAGTGTCAGCCTGAAATGACCTTTGTTGTTTTCATATTAAGAGCCATAAGTAAAGTTTGTGAGTTGTCAGTATAGCGTAGGCAGGTAGGCCGCCCGCTGCCTGATATATGGCCATCGTAGTCACAATATAAACTATCCCGGCTAGTTATGAACACACGTTTCAAATAATTCTCCTCTTATTTGCCTCTCTTAACACTATCGGTGTTCGGGTCTAATTGATTGAGTTATCCGTTTCGATCTTCGCCTGCATTTCTTTTATTTTTACGATAACATTGATACTGATAACGCATTTTATGGTTTAGTTTTCGTGTGATCAAGAGCATTCCCCAACATGGTACCGTCTCGGTGATAAATTAAATAATCCCCGAAATTAGACCGTGAAATCGGTTTCGATATTTTTCCCATAAGATCAATCGTCTGGCTTCAGTGGATCGGAATCTGAACAAAATCATCATGAAGTCATCAACGTAACAGAATCGATTCGTCATCGGTCAACAGTGTGGTCTATGAGCCCGACGACAAGTGCCGACTTGTGAATCGCCTGACTAAGGCCTCTTTTCTGTTAGTCTAACTTCAAAACAATTTGACTATAAATAGTCTTGTTCATTCGGAGTGAATGATTTGGAGCGCGAGAATCGGACCCCAGACACGCTCTGGGCCGGCCGATAGAGATCGAGTATTCAATCGATTATTTACAAATAATTGGAGGATATCGAGCGAGCGTCCGATCCGAACGCTACCGTTCCTGTCTGTCACGTATTTGGCTATTACCGGAAAATCGATTCGCCAAGTTCGTGCGGTAGACTCGACTCGTAATCGATTACATATAAGGATGTCAAGACTGGTAGTTTAAAAGTTCTGAGGTTTTTTATCGGAGCTTCTGGTGTAAAATTGAAATTGGCTAACTAGAGGTAAATGCGTAGGCATTTACCTTAGCGAAAAGTGACTATGCAAATGGGTGATATATCACTAAAAGCATGTACAGCCAACATCAGTTATAATTGAGTGAATTTATTTGTTATCATTTCTAATTTATTATTTTCCGATGCTCTCTAACCTTTAAATAAGATTAACGCTATTTCTTTTGTCTAAGACAAAACTTAGTTGTTTCTGACTTACTGCATTTAATTGTGGTGCAATTCTAAACACAATAATGTCGAGGGGCTGAAGTCGACATTGCAATATCGCTTTAATTTAAAATCATAATGCTGCTTCCATCTTTAAGTTTCTGAAGATTGGTATCACAAATAAAACAAGGTCGAAAATCTTGGCAGAAATATCGATAACCGACCCCAGCGTAATCGAATCACCCCGTATCAGATAAGCTCCATTTGTAAATTGCAATAAGTTAATTTTTAACAAGACCCTTAAACCGATTACGGCTGACAAGGTGGTCCACCGGCCTCTGTCCCTTTCCTTCTGTATGCAAGAATGTATTTCCGTTCCGTTTTGTGAAACGTGACTGTACAATATGAGTAAACATATCTGAGATTGCCACCTTCGCCTTTCATCCTACTCCTACAACCATAATAAAGGTGTGTTTCTGAAAGAGCCTCCATGGTATTATTATAATGATCGGAATGTTTTTTGATCCGCCGCCGCTGCGCTTGGAGACACTTTAATATAATAAATGTCTTTATAAGATGTTTCTTTCATAACACATTTTTATAAATGGGGAAAATACTTTAAAAACTCTCAGCGGGGTAAGCTGTTTTACTTCCCACGAGAAATCCCCACCCATGAGATACAAACGCTCGGTTTCTAGAAGAGCGATCAAATGTTAATCTCACGTCAAGCAGCTAATTTCAGCCAATCATGTGCCGGTATTTTGAATTAATCCTAGATTATTTTCTTGTTACATGTGAACACTCTTTCAGAAACTGAGGCAAAGCGTCATACAACCGAATCAGTCTGGTTATAAAGAGTGTTACAAAATCCCCATGTTTTTTTTATTTTATTTTATTTTATTGGGGATAATAAACAGTTATACAATATCAACATGATTGACAAATAAGGGTATGAAATAGAATAGGTAATAGTATAACCCACCACATTACCCACAGATTACTTTAAGCATTGAAGGAGAACAAAAAGAAATAATTACGCTAGAGAAACATAATTTTAAATATTTTTATATATAGGTAGGTCTGTGCTGAATAATTCATTACAAGGGCTACAATTGCATGCCAAAAAATGTCGGAAAGATATTAAACATCCATCCAACATACGTTCATTTGAAAATGGAGCGTTCTACTCGTTATCGTCAACGCGAACTTTTTTAGGGTTCCGTACCCAAAGGGTAAAGGACCCTATTACTAAAACTCCACTGTCCGTCTGTCTGTCTGTCACCAGGCTGTATCTCGTGAACCGTGATAGCTAGACAGCCAGCTAGATTGCCGGTTTTTGCTCGAAACTAATAACGGCAACAGGTAGACGCTTCAAATATTCACAGAATATTTAGTTGTACATTCACTTACACTGCGTCCCAGGCACTGCAGCGTCCTAGTGGTCTCTTTACTCATCTAAGTGCCACTGGACGCTGGATAAATCATCTCATTACGTAGATGCAAAGGCCAAAGTTTATTCACTTTAAAAATAAATAATTCAATTAAAATAAAACAAATATTTAAGGGGACTCCTATATAACAAACGAGGTTTTCGTGGTTTTTAACGGCAACAGGTAGATGCTTGAAATATTCAAATGTTGTGTAGATAATGGTACGGAACCATTCGTGTGCGAGTTCAACTCGCGAGGCGTTAAAATGTACGTAACAGCTGATGTTTCGCCATTTAAACGTTTCTTTTGGCAATAGAATCCCTCCTTTTCGGAGAACTTATGATAGTTATGAGAATTTTATTGCAACCCGTATGCATGGTTTTACAAACTAAAGAGTTTCTAATTATTGGTGCTTCTGAATACCAGAGTTTTGCACAGATATTTGTAACAAAACAAATGTTTATGTCTCTTAAACTTAGACGACAGTCTTGATATAAAGTTGAAACTAAAACACTAAAACTTGATTTATAAAATAAAATCTCCATCCATCAATTAAAACACTCTTAAGTCTTAAAGAGAATTTAAGTAAGATTGTAAGTTGTTATGATTTTTTTTCGAAATCAAATGACATTACGGAGGTTAATTCTATTGTCAAAAGTTTTTTTTTTATGGAAAACGACTGACTTCGAAAGATGTTTCAATTACATTAAGGCCACAAAGACTTGCCGCGTTTCGGTGACAGAACTTGAAGAGGCAATGCAATAAATGCCTACATCTGTCAAAGACAGTGGCTTGACAATGGTTTCTTGCACTAAATTGTAGGGCCAGTTATCACGCCTTATTTGCTGACTTTGGCTACGACTTCAACATTCGCTGACGGACCATCACCATTCGCAGTCCAATGTGAAGTGTAGTCGCTATTCCTGGCCCGTGCTCTGCCGCCGGTTCCCGGAAAGCAGCGGAAACGCAGGCGGAGTCCCGCTCCTTATTAATGGCCTGTTTAGACACGTCCCTTTGTTTCTCGCGCACGTCCTGTGCTCGCTGCATCAGTCTCAGAAAGCCAGCTCGGCAACGCCCGCAAGATTTTCCTTAATAAGCTAGCCTATCGCGTATTTTTTTTTTGGAACCAGTTC
Source organism: Yponomeuta evonymella (assembly GCA_963969515.1). Taxonomy (NCBI): domain Eukaryota; kingdom Metazoa; phylum Arthropoda; class Insecta; order Lepidoptera; family Yponomeutidae; genus Yponomeuta; species Yponomeuta evonymella. Next base: position 9,345,998 of record OZ018354.1, read on the forward strand.
GTTATGTTAGCATTATTATTATTAGTTATTCTTTATTGCACAAAGACAGTGTACAAAAGGTGGAAGTAATGCTGATGGCATTTTCTATCAGTCAATCAGTCAGTTTAGTATTATAAATATTTCTTTTTTTATAGATGTAAAAGCCTAAACCCCACCAGGAAAGTTATTTTGTTAAAACAGAGGTCCATATAACCAGTGGGAAACCACTATAAAACTTTGATAGATGTTTTTAATACATTAATGCCATAAATACATGACGCTTTTGTGCGTGCCAACTTGAAGCGACAGTGTAGAGAAAATCAGCGTAGAGCAAAACCGACTGGCGAAAATCAGAAGACTGAAAATGATACTGATCATGATAGGGACTATTCTTAGAAAAAATATTATCGAACTCGGTTCTATACTTTCAAAACTATTATAGTACGAGGTTATATAAGAGAAATCGTCAGAGAAAGTCGGATATACTAAGCTCAGGGCTTAATTCATCATCATCATCATCAGCCATTTAACGCCCACTGCTGGACATAGGCCTCCCTCACGGTTTTCCTAACCATGAGGAGTTTTGCCATAATCGCCACGCTTGGCTGGCTTAATTAATAATAAACCGTAATTTACTTGAGATAGAATATTCAAAACAAAACTCTGTAAACAGAGTTCAAGCCATCGATTGATAAGTTCAGAAAGACGCAGTGAGTAATCAAAACAAGACAAAAAATCTGTAGTAGGCACAGAACACAATGTTCTGAGATAGTTGGCATATGAATGGTCGATGGTGGCGTGTGAGCGTTTGATGCACCGTTGCGTGACTCAAATAATTTATCAGAGGAAAAGAGCTCAACGCGCGAAAAGTCTTACGCAAGCAAATACGTTAAAAGTTTTAATTTTCAGAGAAACTCTATTTTCGTACGATCCTCGTACTTATGGCAGGCATAGACAACTGTTAGTAACTAGTAATTGGAATAAATCTTCTGGCATTTCCTTTCATGTGACCCCCCTTACGCAAAACCTGCTACTAGATAAATAAAATGTTTGATTTACAACGCATCTGTAACTTTGAGTTTGCTAGAAGATTCATCAGCCGGGGTAGCAACGGATGGCGTATGTTTAGCTTGTTGAAGTTCAAGGTATTCATAGACATTTCTACAGTTTAAGTACAAAATAAAGACGTCAGAAGTACGTCTCTGTTTAAATACTTATCGGTCTCCTTAGCGTACCGATGGCGAACGAGGTTAGCATTATAATATCGTTGAGTTCGCCATCGTAGAGAAAGGATGCGACCTGCACGCATCAGATCACGACTCTTGTCACATGAAGCGGTGGTAGCGGAGCAGTAGAACGGCGGCTTCTCATTCGGGAGGTCGCGGGTTCGAATCCCGGCATGGACCAATGACTTTGTTTCTAAGTTACGTACATTTGTGAAGTTATAGTAGCAATACCACTCGCTAACGGCGAAGGAAAACTCCGTGAGGAAACCCTAGTGTCTGAGGTATTTACACAGCTCAGCACTTGCTACGTAGAATGGCCCAACTATGAGGCTAAGTGTGGAAATCCCCTGTCGAACTAGTAGAGAAAGATGTTGCCAATCTCAACTGTCTGTGTAAAGTATAAAACAGAGTTGGGTCAAAGTATAATTGAATACTCTTGCTCATGCAAGAGTTTTCGAAGCTCGACAGCACGTCGGTGTATCGTTTTTCATCCTCGTCTATTCAATAACGAACATCGCATACTCGTACGAATCTCACTTACGTATTATTGCATCCTTTGTAATAAGCCCAGAGGGTTCACTTTTGCGTGAGTTCATTCAAATTAAGGTGAAAATGAAGACGTTATTGACCTGAAGTGATAGTTAAAAAGGCTTACCTCGCAGTAGCGAGTGATATACTCGTTAGTCGCTGTGTCACTGACTAGTATCAAACCAAAAAGGAATCTAGTATATATCTATACTTCTGCCCCTTCTTGAGACGCTGGCGAGAGGTAGCTATGACATCATTGTCCTCGCCTTCGTCTAGTTCAAATTGATACATCCTGTTGTCAGGTTTCCCGGCCGGCGATAATCCTTGGCTTACTCTAAATTAGTTCGACGCACGCATTGGCTGCGTCTTTGATGTTTTAATGGTCGGGCTCGCGTTCTAAACGGGAAGTCCTTAAGACTGATTTTGATACTTCATCTCTCTTGTTTTACTCCTTGATTGATGGCTTGTGATCGCTTTAAGTAAAATACACACGACAAAATTTAAAAGATACAATTATAGTCCTTCATACACTCGTGACTCTATCCCGGAGGGGTACACAGAGACCAGGGTTTGCCACTTGCCATGATCCTGGCAAACCTCTTTCGCTCCATCAACATTCATTAGTCGCTGCATGCACGCACGCCGGCTTCGGGTACTTTTTATCTTGCCCTTCGCTTTTTTTTATCAACGACTAATGAATGTTGAGGAAGCGAAAGTGATTTGTCAGGATCGTGGCAAGTGGCAGTCCCTGGTCTTGGTCTACCACTCTGGGATACAGGGCGTGAGTTTATGTATGTATGTAGGTATTTACAATCGTCAATCTTTCTTTGTCTTCTCCGTAATGTAAAACCAACGCAACATCCTTTCTTAATTCTATTCACTACATCCTCTTTCAGTACTTACACAACGTTGTCTAATCACACAATTGCGTGTAGGTACTGTCATTCAAAGCAACACCACAGATACTTTTAAAGGACCTCATTTGTACTGCATTAATCTTAATTCCGCCTTACCCAAGACCCGTCTTATTCTTAGTTGTCTTAATACGTATTAGTAAATATGTTTTTTTTTTCAACCTTAAGGAGAATACGAACAGCACAAGCAGCCTATAGTCTTATTTCAGAGCACAAACCTTTTCCTCGGAAAGAGTATGAGCTTAATCACTACGCGTGAGAAATCAACAACTCTGAACCAGGAAATAACCAATAACGAACAAGACACGTGCGTTCAAAGCTATCGTTGCTGACAACCCCGACCCTAGACTGCATTACTTACTTATCTGACGTGTCCTCCAAATCCGAATGTGAAGTGAATCAGAATTTATCGTGGAAGTGGAAGAGAGCTCCACGTGAGTCAAGTACAACCGGACTCACAAAGTGGCGGCAAGGTCGCGCCAGGGCCAGGGCCATTGCCCGGCGCCCTATATCCTGTCTATACATCGACTGTAGAAAATCGCATACAGCATTAGATGCCACGACGAAATAGAATTAGATTAGAAAATTATTTATTGCACAATAAGCATATTTGTACAAAGGCGAGCTTAATACTAATAAGTATTCTTCCAGCTCACCTTGGGTTATGTGAATAGTGGAAGAGGTAGTGCCAGGAAAGAGTTATTGTGAAAAATTACATAGACCATAATAATAATAATAATAAAAAACGTAGTTATAACATTAGTTATCAATATAACAAATACATAAACATAAATATCTAGAATAAACACTATAATACAACAAATATACAACTAGGTACATAAAATATACTTATAGTGGATTCTGACGTATGTAAAGGGGTAGCGAAATAGGAAAAATAGGTAGCAATCTTTTCCTAAGACGAATAGTTCCCAAGTTCAGAGTGATGAAAACTCCAAATATTACCTTAAAAAGTATAAGCTGAGAACAAGTTTTTCAACTTTCAACTCTTTTGCACCGTATTATTTTGCCAAAATTAGGATGAGATGACAATGATACAAAATTCATAACGGGTGAGTCATTTTGTATCGGGTTTTCCTAATTGATAGTCTGCTATGGAAATTGGTGCGATTTTCGCGTTTATTTCTAGGAACGTAAGAATGGCTAGGAAATACTTTAGATTTAATAGAATATATAGCAAGGTCAGCCAAAATTCATTGCCCTCACCGGTCTATATATTGTCTCTATCGACCGGTCGTAACTTGTTTCGCATTGGCGATGGTTCTGGGAAGCGAGATAGAATTTATTATGTAGAGTTCAAATCGTTCCCCACATGCCCAAAAGCAGGATTACTCCGAAACTTGTGCTACGAGTACTTACTTACCTAATTTTTAACTATATCCAGAGCTTTGTTCGTGTGGAATTCAGTTAGACGTGGTCTATTTGTGTGCCAAATCTGGTCAAAATCAGTTCAGTCGCCTATGTTTTTTACGTAACCAACACCTAAACTTTGAAAATTCAAATTTTGGTCTATTAATTTATTATTTAGTTTAGTAATATTTGTAGGCGATACACCTCCTAAATAGAATTCCATGTTTTTATTTTTACCAATTACATTACTAAGCCCGAAACGACGCGTGAGTCTAGCAGGCTCAAAAGAAACAGAACAAACAGCATGTTTCATTTATTTTCGATGCGTTACTTACCGCAATAGACTAGAGCACATGATTGCTCAATTACCAGGACCTCCTTAGTAGAGACATTAACAACCTCGCTGATTACATTTTAGACTTTATTTAAGTTGCGGTAAATGTAATTTTCATCTGGCGCGTGAATAATCTCGGGCGGCTCCACATAAAGGTGGCTTAGGGCAGCGCCTTGTCATTAGGGCACAATCAAACATTGTGTTTAGGGATCGCCGACAGCTTAACCGGGATTTTTTCATCAATTTCATAATTTGTTGTTTTGAATTATAGAGCGCGCGCGGCGCTGGAGACAAAGTAAACATGCGCCAGCGCCGCCGGCCACGGCCCTTTATCGCCTCATCGCCAACGTGGGGAGGTTATTTAAACATCACGGCCGATGCAACTTTTAGAAAGCCGTGGTTTTATTAAAAAATATAAAAATTCTCATATCTAGATAATGACGTGAGGCAAAAAATACCATATTAACATTCAAACTTGAACCCAGTTAATTAATTGCTACGAACTTTAACTTTCGCACGGAGCTACAAAAGAGATACTGCTCGCTTAATTTAGAGGAGCAGTGAACTTGGTAAAAAATTGCACGATTGTTCTGAGTTTTTCGTATAATTTTATTATGAGATACGGTTAGCGGTGTAAGGCCAGTAGTTGGCTGTTTACGTCAGTTTACGGTAAAATACGGTACATTTTAATGGCACTTGTTAGTTCCGCCACATGCCTGCTGATTGCCGGCCGCTGACTGACGCTGCCCCACGTCACGGCTGACGACCGCTGACGACATAGCACCGCACGGTTTTTTTTCCAAAGATTCCTCAGTAATGTTTTACTTGACAATTTGCATTTATAAAATTAACATACCAGGTTGTAGTCAGTACAATCAGCAAATAAATTACTCGTGCGGAACCAACTCCGGGTAACAGAGCAAAATGGCTTTCGCCGAAGATGTTTATAGGTTGATACGCCCCAAAAGACTCGAGTATTTTCAAAGCAAACGTTGTCAATTAAAGATCCTACAGCAACCACGAGTGCTGCCCAATTGGGCGTGCATCGCAGCTGATTCACCTCGACGTTTATTGCTGTCCAAAATCGACAAATTGTAAACATTAGCACGGGCACAAAAACTTCCCGGTACAAAGGAACGGCCGGATCTAGCCTCTACCTGCGGCTTCCGAATCACCGCAAAAAATCGCCAAATTGATTCAATGGGTCGCTCAAAAACGCGCTCGGCTTTGTCCTCTGTATTTACCAAGATGCCGATAGACCGATTCAACAAATAAGGTTATATCCCGCTTAAAAAAATCTAGGATTATTGGTTTGAGAGCTCACTGGAACAGCGTGGAAGTACGAATGTTTGCTCACGTCAATGTGCCATTCTTCGTAGCGCCCCAATAACTTTTAATCGACTACGACCAGCCCCCGAAGCACGAAGATGCTTGACGATTTTGATGTACCGTACCCTAGTTATTAGTTACATTTTTGCCCAGGTATATTGACATTATTCCCGGGCACAATACATCAAGAAGTTCGGTAGCGATGTATGTGATCTTTCTGTATCTAGTGTAATGTTCTCGAGTGAAGACCATGAACTGGCAAACGCCGCGTAAGATGCCCACCAGCACGCTGGACCGACGATCTGAGGCAGATTACTGGCATCGGCTGGATGAGGATGGCCACAGACCAATATCTGTGAGGGCCTAGGGCAGAAAGAAGGGCTATATCCAGCAGTGGTTAAGAAAGGACTGATTGATAATGTTGTATCAAGTGCTCGCAGCATAAGAACGCACTACTTCATTTTATCACGTGTTGTACGGTGTGCAGCTGTCAAAATTATTGCCATTGCCATCTAACAATCTATTAATGTACTATTAACAACTGACTATTAGTGTCGTGTTGAATCATGTGACAAACGAAGTCGTGCGTTAGCACGCTACCAGGGCAGCCCCCGTAGCATGATCATTATCAAGCCCGATGGAGAGCGATATAATAGCGCTGCTATCTTGCTTTATGCAGCGAGAAAGCGCGACACTTTTTCACTCCATCAAGATCAATACAAAAATCATGCTACGCAGGCTGATGTTCCATTTAAGTGAGATACAACTACTCCGATCGTCGTAAGAGGGCAAAACGCCTTTCAATTCAGGTATTCGGGTCAGTGTTTGTCGGACGGAGTTAAAGACAGGAAGAAAGAATGATATGACTGATATTCCTCTTACTGTTGACCTTCGCAGCGTTGTCAACAAATTGACTCTATCACATCTGATAGTAAATGAAGTTAAGCCTAAGACGCTACTGGCTAGGCGTGGCGTTACACCGCTAGGCGGCATGTCTTTGGCTGGTGGATGGTTACAAATCGGCGGTGGCCTAAGCCTACCACCAGAAACGCTACTTGTTTGGTACCATCCAGGTGTCACATTGAAACCTAACGAGAGTAAACCTATGCCAGGAGCTTCAACCCCTATTGTGTTCAGTTATGAAGAGGAGACGTTTCATAATTTCCTTCTAAACAAAATTGTTCTGTTTACGCGTCGAGGTGTGAGGTCTACACGGATCCTGGCACGAGGACCTTAATAGGGTAATTGAAGTGTTTCCGCCGGCGGCCGGGCGGCGCCTACCATCGATTCTCTGCTCGTATGAATCTGTAGACCTGTCAATCTGATTTTTTTCCTCTTTTTGTACCTCTTCACTTAGGGAGATTAGCAGTCAGCTCTCCAAATTCTATATTGTTTTTCAAGTTCTCAAAATTATTTCTTGCCACGCGAAACAGACATCACTAACGTCTTTTTAGGGTTCCGTTTCTGAAAAAAAATCAGAACCCGTCCGTCCATCCGTCCGTCCGTCTGTTCGTCCATCCGTCCGTCCCTCCGTCTGTCCGTCCGTCCGTCCATCCGACTGTCTGTCTTCAGCCTTTATCTTGGGAACGCGTGGCGATATTAATTTAAAATTAAAACCATATACTCAAGCTATAGTCCCTTAAAGTTGTGAAAAAATCAAACTTCTAAGTTAACGTGAAAAGAGAAACGTATATTTCGACACTCAAGGGAATCAAAATTTATAGGGTACTTTCCGTTGACCTAAAAGTATGAGATTTAGCAAGTAATATCATCTTATACTATGAGTATAGAGAAAAATCTGAAAACTATACACTTGTAATTAAATCATAAAAATTGTCCTTGAAGTTCGGGGAAAGCTCGGAAAAAACTGCGAGACTCGATACCCGAACTATTATAAATTATATGTAAGTACACACAAATTTGTACGGAACCTTCTATGAGTGAGTCCAACCCACACTTGTCCGGTTTTTTTTTTGGTTCATGAAAATGTTTTTTGCTTTGGCAGCTCCAGGATTCAAAATAAAGACAAAACCCTATAAAGTTATACTTAAGTAAAATTAATTTGCTATACAGCAATCAATCGACTCTGCTTGTCAATTCCAGTAAGCCATTTTTCATTTCCAAAAACGAGTTCTGCGATTGTAATAATTTATCTCATTGAACTTTTCCGAGAGTTTCTGTAGCTCTACTGCGCGGGAGTGTTTATTGGATAATGAGCCAATCCTGTGGCGCTGAGACTCAATCAATTGAATGATTGCCCGAGTCGTCATAACTACGCGCTACGGTGTAGTGTAGAGAAGGTAAAGCAGTTGACTATCTTAAGGTTACACAATTTTCTATGAGTAAAATTGTAGATGTTTACTAGCGTTGAAAGGGTTTAAGAAGTTGAGAAGATACAGCTAGAGGTTGCATAGAATATTGAGTCGACAAAAAAACTCCCGTAGTTGTGGGTGGTGGGTGTTATAACTGGACCTTCGTTTTAGTACCTAAACGCGCCACACGCGCCGCCTTCGCGACGACCTCCTCGCTTGTCTAGTCGATTGGTAATGAGGGCAATCAGTCATCAAAACAATTTTTCAATTAAAAGAAAATATTCTTCGAAAGACAGGAAAATGTATATCTATACATATAATAAATCTGTAAATTTTGTCTCTGTCTGACCACTGAAGAAATGCAAAAACGATTGCAGAAAAATTTAATAAAACTTACCATGATTATTGCTTAGATTCCCGTGTAACATATAGGCTACATAACATTACGCTTAGGTTCACAGGGGGCGAGAAAATCCCTATAAATATTTTCATAAACTGGTTGTATTCGACACTTGACCAATACTCGATGACCTCTGCGCTTTCAGGGCCGAGTTTCATAACACTGCAATCACTACAATTTTTAGTTTATTATGACAGTTCGAGGTACCTACATTGCGTAGCAGATTTGTTTTGTTAACCTGGGTATCAATCGACTTTGCAATGTACATCGAATTATCACAGTAAACATGAATATTAGGCCCCAGGTAACTCAATCGGTTCCTATGGGAACCTGATAACATACAACTGCGGGCACTGCCAGACGATATAGTTTCTTTTTACGTATGTCTGTTAATTATCTTAATTACAAAGCGTTACACAAAATGATGGCCGATGGGGCCGAAAAGTTCTCGAACGGAGACCACATATTGACAAGCGCAGCGTAGGACGACCAGCCACAAGATGGACAGATGACCTCATCCATTCAACATCGATTTAAAGTTTTATGCCTTATTAAAAAGTAATAACCGATCCCAATTATCGGATAAATTATTGTTATAATCCGATTTTCGGTCACTATATATACCTAGTACGATCAAATATTGATCCAACACATTCACAGACTAATATACAGATAAAACGTAATCAACCTTTTAAAAGAAATCGCTGTATTTGCTCCATAAAAATTAGTATTGTAGATAAAGGAACTGAATTATTTATTTAAAGAAAGACAGTAAATTAACTATGAAATTATTATTTAGAATCAACTCCTTTTTCTTTTAAACGTCGTCGTTCTGGTAGGCACGTCGTCGAATGTACGACCTCATTATATGTGAACTTTTTTGTAAAGCGAAGGAAGTCAAAAGTCAAGATAGATATTAATATCCATGCTTTTAATCTGTGTTCCATGCCAATGAAAAAGTAAAAACTGATAGGTTAAAAAATCTTGGTAGGTACCTACCTAGCACGGGGCAAAGTCCAAATAAAAAAAAAGGTACCTACCTACCTACATAATCGAAAATATTGAAACATTTTTCATCTTTTAAGCACAGATGTCAAAGAAATATTACGCGAAACTATGTAGTATGATTGTGCGGACTAATGCTATTTCTTGCTGGAGTACATAGTAAGTGCTGTGCTGTATAAGAAAAGTGATGTTTTAATAGGTATGTTTGGGTGGCTCAGTCCAATCTAATATATCGTTCTAGCCCGAATATACCTAAATGTTGGGCATAAGCGTCCCCAAGCACACCACATCTTTCTGTTCTCAACCATCCTCATTCAGCCGTTACCAGCAATCTGCTTTGTCTTTTGACTTACATCGTCGGTCCAGTAAGCTGGTGGGCGGTTTCGCAAACAGATCCAAATGACAAGTCACTGTATGATATTGGACATCCTATTCCACCAGCACGGGTCGTGGTAACATGGCAAGGGCGAAACCATGCTGTTGCGGTGTCATCCCTCAGACTATGGAGCCCCTCTCTATTTGTCGCATGTGCCAGTCTAAATGCACTTGTTGGAGGCCACAGAAGACGCTGGAGGCCTTATAAGATGCTGGAGAGCGCGTGGCCGTGTTCTAGGCTAATGAAATCTAACTAGTTTGATCACCGACACGATTAGAAGATCGCGCGTTTTAAATGTTAAGAGCGCACCTTTCCTGTTTGTTGATTGTCAAATTCTGACGTTTTAGCTACACGAAACGCGTGACCTCCACTTTCGTACTACCTAAGCTGTAATAACTTTGAGCGGCCGACGAGCTGCGCCGACGACGAGAGACGACGTGGTGAGGTAGGATAATAAAATAGTCAATTTAATACATCCGCGAAAAGGTCTCAAGGGATGAAATTTAGAACGGAGATGGACCATGGCTATGATGAAGAGGTAAGGGCACATCATTGTCTGATCCAATGCGAACGTAGTCGCGGGCACAGCTAGTTCTCTTCTAAGTGTTTTTCAGAATATTTGTTAGTTAGTCTGAAAGGATTGTGATTGGTTACAAGAGAACAAAGTTAGAAAATTATCTATGATTACTCTATCGTCCACTTTCACGAGTTTTTGGGATGAGATGAGAAGTTGAACCGAATGCTTACTTATTTTCCGGTATGCTACTTTTCCTCAATATCACGCAGCCTATAAACTAATCGGGCTGGGATTTCCCACCCAAAGTTTGACTAACCGTTTTTCCGCTGATTTTTTCTCGACGCAAAAACTGGCCACGTTCCGTTCCGTAGTTCATTGCATAGCGCTCATAGCTTCACGGTACGATACGCTGCAGATGCAACTGAAAATAAAATCACCTCTAACACTCTGTATTTACGGTCTGAAAATGGGAGCTTTGCTCAACAATACGTTAAGAAGTTCCGGCTAAAATTCGACTTTAATGCAATGTTTTAAGGTCTAGTCAGTTTAGTTTCTATGTATTGTTAGTAGTGCTAGTCACTACGTGAACAAGGCCAATTAATTACTTGGCTCTGCTTAACTAGCGATTAGCGTTCCCGGGCGTCGGACTAGATTTAATTGTAGCGAGTTAATAGAAGCGTTGCGTCTATAAATCATTCCGTAGACCGAAGCTAGACCACTTGCCAGTGTTAATTGACGGGCTTGTTAGTGGTTCAGTCATACAGAAAACACAACAGAAGGAAGAACACGTTGGGAATTTTTTTTGAACTGATTTATTGAACCGTTAGCTAGGCATCCCGTGTGATTCCCAAAAATACAAATAGCATTACAATAAATTTATATAAATACTAATTGTATTTCTATTGAATAGGGCCCTTTTTCATAGAACTACAATTCATCGTTTACTATGACAACTCGATGCACATTGAAGAGCCGATTAACCCACAGACCAACTACTGGGTGACTTTGAATTCGATTGACAAATTTTAAGGAGACATTCTAACCATAATTTAGAAACATATGGCACCAGTTTTGAAAAAAATGGGGCAACAAATACAAACAATATCAGGACGAAAAAATATAGAAATCGAAAAAAAACTATGGGTCGAGCGTCTTATGGTCGGCGCCGGCCAACTCAATTGTTCTTTTAATTTTTTACTGTATATCGGAGGATAGACTCTTACAATATTTAACATATTAGAAAACATTTTTCAACGTCATGGTACTCACTTTGAATTTTGACACAGTTTCGAGGAAAAGGTCGGAAATCACGAATGTTTACAATTATGTTATACCGTTACCCATTCATAATTAATAACACTGTTTTTCAAAATTGAAAGAACATTCTCTCAAAATATAGCTAACGATTTCAAAATCAACCTGCAGCAGAAAGACACGGCTAGGCAATGTATGGAGGCATTGAATTATCATAATAAACTATGCATTGTATTTTTATGAAGCACGTCCCTAGTGGTGTATTCTAGGCAAACAGCAGTTTTTGGTACAATATTTTTCGTAAATATGGATAATAAAGCAAACTATTTTTTCAAAAAATAATTACGCTTGTGTACCGGAGGGCCAGGCAGAGACCAAAAGTGTCCACTTCATCATCATCGGCCATTTGATGCCCACTGCAGGACATAGGCCTCCTTCGTGGTTTTCATAACCATGAAGGGTTTTGCCACAATCGCCACGCCTGGCAGGCGGGTTGGCGAAAAGTGTCCACTTGCCAGGATCGCAATCCTAACAAACCTGTTTCGATTCATCAACATTAGTCTGCATGCACCTCAAAATACAGATTCCTGTGTTCTGTGGCATGCACCCTCGCCGGTTACGGGAACGTTGTGGACATGGTGAGGATAAAGGAAGAAAGATTAACGAAACATAAGCTCGCTTTTATATCCTGTTGACCTGTTAAATGTTTCGTGTGCAGTAAAGTATACTAATAATAGAGAAATGTAACAAGCGAATGTGGGTGAAAGGGTAGGCAAGAGACGCCCCTGGCTAACCCACGTCGACTAAATGTCGAATGCAGGATAAGAAATTAAATTCCAAAGGGCCATTTATAAATTCACTTTAAATATCCGCTTTAAATATGTTTTCAACGTAACTTTTTTTTTAAATTAATTATTTGCGCTTTAATTTTACTGGTAGTATCTATAATGAAGTCTCTAAAATTAATGTATGTATTTAACTTGAAATTAACTTCTAGTAACTTTAAAAACCTATTTAGAGGTTAAAAATTCCACCCATGCCGGGACTAAAATACGGATGTACGTAATACAGAGAAGTTTGTAAAGAGGTCCGAAATTTCGCCGATGCTTGCACTTGCCCATTAGCTCAGTTGGAAGAGCGCTAACACGGTTAGCCAGAGATCGTGGGTTCAAGTCCAGGCATGAATGGAATTTTTAGCCTCTAAACAGGTTTTTAAAATTGTCCTCAGCACGGGTTAGTGCAACAAAAAGAATAAAATCATGTAGGTACAGCGATCTCATTCCGATGTTAAAACCTAACAGCAAAGGGTTATTCGGGGCTGCAAGTGATTTAAATTGCTTCGGCCTCTAAATAGGATTTTAAAAATTGTCCTTAGCACGGATTCGTGCAACAAAGAATATATTCTAGTAACGTTAAAATCAAATCTATTCTGAGGCGCCAACTTTGTAACCGAAACTGTGTATTTTGTTTTCAGTCTCTCTTGCCTATGTCCTGTATCTTTATGGAAAGCGTATTGTAGAATATAGTTGGATGCATTTTCACTAAATGGGGATTAGTTTATTGCAGCAGTAAGTTTATTGTAACATTTTTTTATAGAGAGAAGTAGCATTATTTTATGTTCTATTATTGTTAAAGTGCCGTGTACATCGTGAACTTTCTTATTCATGTAGTTTATGCTGTGGCAGTTAACACAAGCCGATTATACGAATGCTATTTTATTCCTGAACTCCATTAGATTTCTCTCGGTTGTATAGTCATTATGCAAATACAACTCCGGCGAAATAATTGTTTGTTATAATTTACTTCGGTCGTAATCTGAAAAAAAAGAAAAGAAATGTCTCGGGAGAATTGTTCTATCATTAAAATTGCCTTTCTAATCTTTATTGCGTAACAATGTGCTTGAAACGTACAACTACGCTAAAAGGTGATTTTCCATAGACTCGGAGGTTTTCGTTTTTGCTGAATATAAAAATTGACGGATATTACAACGATTCTTTTTACAAAGCTCTCTCTTTGGCTTCTGAGGGGGTTACAAAGTGACAGTTTGTAACTTATAACCTTGATATAGCTACTGGGATTTCGCTCACATAAGATGATGGCACCATCTCTCTAGCTCATACTTATGTAAACCAAAGTAAATTTAATTTTATGTTTAGAAAAAAACCTGTTCGAAGCGGTACTCAAACCCGTTACATGGACCTACATGGGACTCATGTTGAAAAGCAATAAAAAACTATGGGTATCCTAATTTGGGACCAGGCAATCATTGTATTGTGTGGAAGTTATTATTATACTCGCCTATGGGGATATAACCGTAACATTTATGTGAATATCATCTTCATTAGGGCGGGTTACAAAATATCCCATTAAAATAGTCGGGAGTATTTACATGCATTTCACGCGCGAGTATCGTATGAATCATATCATTGTGTATCGCGTGAAAGCGCGCCCACGACCGTGACGCTTCCTGGATGCTCTGCGTTCGCGGCTCTGCGGATTTAGTGCGTCCAATTAGCGGATTGACGTGAGCACCGCTGTCATGGGAACGGGCTAGAAATTATGATGGAGCTAACAATGTAAATAAACAACTAAAGCGAGCTGTGGTAGCGGAGCGGTAGAACGCCGGCTTCTCATTCGGGAGGTCGTGGGTTCGAATCCTGGCATGTACCAATGACTTTGTTTTCTAAGTTACGTAAATTTTTGAAGTTATAGTAGCAATACCATTCGCTAGCGGTAAAGGAAAACATCGTGAGGAAACCCTAGCATCTGAGGTATTTACATACCTCAGCACTTGCTTCGTACAATGGCCCAACTATGAGACTAAGTGCGGAGTACTGACGATTTTTATTTTACTGCGCACTATATTCCACGTACACAAGTAAAAATTTTCTCTCAAAAGGATCGCAAAAAATTTAATAACTAACTTCAAACGTCATGGATCCTTCATAAAAGCTTCCAGTTTATATTAACGATTTACGGCATTCGTTGGAACATCCTGTGTTTATGAAAGTTGTAGGAAGTAAACCCCTTAATTATTTGTTACTCTGTGGGTAAAACAAACAGTCCGGATATCGATTCCCATGGGGCAAAGCTTGTTTTATTGACCAACCCTGCGTCACTCGGTTTTCCCACAAACTTGTTGAAAAATAGTCCTCCATATTTGTGGTGCGCGGCAAACTGTGGCGCAAACACGCAGCTCGTGGTCAAATCTCTTAAGTAGACAGTAGTCCCGTGTCAATATTTTAGTTAATCATTTGGCTTGAGGGTGGCGGGTTCCCACGCTCTGTTATGGAGATGGTAGGCCGTGGGCTAGCCGTCGGTAAACCTATGTCACACGTTAACAAGATGAGGACAATTTAGGGTTGCAAATCTTCAAAATGCTTTTGTCTTAATTTGTATAGGTTTGCCAGTTCTGAGCCTGAAAGATGTTTTACGGTCAGCAAAACAAGTAGACTTAATTATTTATAATATCCATGTCGAATATCCCATTTGAAAGCCCTTATCGTCATATTAACAATTAACCTTGGTTGCTACCTCTAGTCCTTGAGTATTTCTGTTTCAGTCGAGTTTTGTGTCCGAATAATTTCTAAACACAAACTCGGACCACAAAAATATCATTTATGAGTAGGCGACCAAGGTTTTTGTTAATGGGACTATAACATCTTTGAAGCGAGATATTACGCGAATCTTACACAACGTTAAGTCGACTTTTTGCTGACGGTAGACCTTACAGGTTTGGGACTGGCAACGCTTGAAGGTATAGAACACTAAATTGGTCTCTTCTTGGTAACGTATGACGTAAGGTTACAAACGACCCGGCCATAACCTATGAGCCTTTACTTATATGCCAGTATGTAAAATAACACCGTTATCATTCACTTATAGAATAAGATCTTTAGATTTCTACATGCTAAAGCGAATGATACAACAAAACTACAAACAATGTAGTTTAACTTCTTTACGGGACGATTTTGTATCATAGGGATATGGAAGGTCTTTTACCGTGAGCAAAAAAGGACTTCATCTTACATTCTTATCTGAAAATTAATTAATATCACACATTAAAATATTAAAATTAAATTCATTGGCAAAAAGATTCGTCGATCATAAAAGGGGAAAATTAATACTAAATATCTCACAAAACAAAAAAATATTCTAATCTCATTTAATCTTACCGCTGAGTAATGAGGCAGCCAGTTGAATTCAAAAATCTAAACCGAATAAATAATTTATTAAGAATACGATTTTGCTGTATGGGAAACGGCTCACGGTTCCAATTTCATTCGCTCCCTCTAGTACCCTCTATGTGATTAGAGGTAATGAGTAGGTAGGCAATGGTAATGAAGAGTGAAGTTTTTTACTCCGTCCGCAAACAAGGGAAAATATTTTTCAATAGATAAGATGACAATTCTATGGGCGAACAAAAGATAATGGACAAATATTGACAAGCAACTAAACAATGGTGGGACAAAGATAAAACATACAACATTATAACATTGTCTATGAAAAATAGCAAAATAACAGTATTATTTATGAACTCCGATAGCTTGATTGCATTTATTTGATTGGTTAGCGTCGATGTATCGATGTACCTACCTAGCTCGGAAAACTAGTGCAAGGTTTCAAAGTTTGCTTACTTAGATGTTTTGTCATGAATTAACACTTTTACAGGTGTGTGTTTGCACAAAACTTTTATGCACTTTTGTTCTACGTATGAGTTTTTACAGATTAATATTTTTCTGAACGTAAGTCGCAAGATTTACATAATTTTACAAAATTCGTAGTTGGGTATTTGTTATCAAATGAGTTACTTTTAAAACGGAATTTTGTATGAAAATACTGGCTTGTGATGTCACATTTCAGAGCACTCTTTTTATGTTTAATGTATTTAAAAATTGTAATAACTAGTAATTGACTAAAAGAGATACATTTTCCAAGATATTTTGTAATTTTGGTTTTAATCGAGCATATGAAATAATTTATTGTTGATCGTGTCAAATACCGAATTATATCTATTTGTCAGTCTAACCAGCTAATAAACCGAGCCAACTGGCCTCTTTTCTTTCACGGCAACCCACCTAAAATTATTTTCTACTATTTAGTTTATTACCGACGAATCCATGTATTTTTGGTTCTTTTAAAGTACAGTGCATTTTAAACTTTTTAGTTACAAAGTGCCACGACCTAATCAACAATACCTGAACTATACTGTTGCTGCTGTTGAAGTTCAGTTAAACCTTAATTCCTATATTTGTTACATATTGAAGACGCACTAACTTATTTCATCTGTTACATACATGCAAGTGGCGCTAATAAAAGCTCGGAAATTTGTGGAAAATACAGCAATTTTATCGGGACTTAATTTTTCTTCTGGTATGCTCAAGGTATACCTAATCAGTAATCAGTTGACTTCTCGACAAAACATCCATAAGCCGATGAAGTGCAAAAAGTCGAGCGCCGCGGCCGTAGGTGTGAACCGCAAACATAGAGAAGGTTGTCCGACTGTTTGCGCTACAAATGACCATAATGATGGCCAGCCAACGCCGTGGGAACTGACCATCCTTGTTCCACATCGCAGTGCAGGCTTTATCAAACGTTCAGGACTGAAAAATTCAGCTTTGACTCTGGGGCAAAAACTCAAATACTATTGCTCTGTGCTCGCACTTAAAAATTCGATTTGAGCGTGGCGGCTATCCTTTCACACACTTCGATCAGGATATAGATCACTGATCGATGTCCATTTGCACTGTTCTTTCTATTTTTATACTTGAATTTTTCTCGTACAACATCGGCATTATGAACATAATGTCACAAACATGCTTTAAAACCATTATTGTCTACTTACCATGTTCATTCATGAAAACGTAATAATGTTAATTGCGCAAGCTCACAAAAGGGGTGGTTTAACCATGCATTATGTATGGTAATGACTTCCGTAGAGGTTAACACAACACATAAAAATCTATAGCGGCCGTCAATGGATGCAACCGTAGAAAAACATTTAATAAACAAAACGATAAAACCGACTATCAAAAAGATTGTGGAGGTTTAAACATTTGTTAGATATTTTACTGGCTTGGCGGCGGCTATGTCGTAGGATAGATATCATACATTTTGTTCGGATGTACCTCCTAGTTATGCTAGTGATAGGTTTCATTAATATTCGATTAAATAAAGCTTAAGTGAATCTAGAATTACATTCATAACTTTCATTTGACACTCCATTCCATGAAATTCCAAAAAGAAATAGAGCCTCAGTCTGGATGATCCCGACTGGTTGAATGACTGACACATTACACATACATACATACGCGTAAAAAAAACATTTCCTTTGGCCGGCGCAGTCAGGTGAAAACAGACCTCGTGAATGGACACGAGACAAAGAGAGCGACACACCAAAACAACAACAATGCCGCGCCGCGTGCGCAGCGTATACAAGTGTAACAAATTGTTTCACGCTCCGTAATGATAACAAACAGACGTTCGTCAAACAGGTAAACTGGCGACCTGCCTGCCCGCGCCGCGCGATATAAAAATAACACAAGCGGATGTGTCAGTACCACATTCACCCATCGATTTGAAACTGAGTTTGAACTCCCAAAGTATCCCGGAATTTAAAAGCGTTGAAAACTTGAAACTCAAGGTCAGATGCGTTCTGGAATAGATTTATCAGCGAGAATATGAAAAGCGAACTTTCATTGACCCGAAATTTAAACATGTAGATAAAAACAGCTTCGAGATGCACGTGGAAACGACACGCTTTTTTTCCAAGCAGAAACGTACTGGGAAATGAATCATTTTCCTGTTAAGCTTGTTTGCCAGTTACCATCTTATGAGTCAGATAGGGGCTGGGCAAACACTTCGGATGGTCAGACAGAAAGCGCACATTTCGACGCATCTGATGAATGTTTAACGTATTGGTTGCACCTGTGGCAATGAGTAACTGGAATACAGAATATCCATCTCAATCAGTTAATACATTGAATTTACTTAAAATTCAATGTTTAAGGGTAAGAGGTAGTAAGTTAAAAACCTCCAGCGGAATCTTTCTTTTGTTTTCATTCTAGAACGTGGTAAAATAATTATGTAATAATGTTAATGTAATAATGCTGCAATGAATCCCGTTCTTCTTCAGTACTGATGATAATTATACCCCTTCCAATTTCCAATAAACTTTTTCACACCAAATGGCCGCATGCAGTTTCAAGATTATATGAAAAATGAAAATTATTATTTTAAAAATGTTGCTTACTTGAAATAGCTCCAGAAGTTCCGATGAAAAAAGGTTACTCGAGTAAGGCCTCAAAAGTTTTTAAATCATTTCAACTTAGTTTGTTTTTTATCTACAGAATGGTCTAACTAATATTTCAATAGGTGCAATAACAACAGAGATAGACAACTTCTATCTAAGACGAAAATTTTTTGTACATATTGGTTTACATCGAGTTAGACCACTGACCTAATTAACTTAACACTGTTCTTATTGTGATCTAAGTGTAACTGAAGTTAGATCAAGCTTTACTATTTTGGTGAAAATTTATCTAATTTGAATTGTGTCCCTTACATAATTTATTTAGTCATGTGAAAATGGATACTAAATAATTTTCCTTATGAAGTGGGAACTTGTAATTGATTATATTCTTTTTGTTGCACTAACCCGTGCTAAATAGGTTTTTTAATTTCTAATTGAGCAGGAGCTTTGAATTTGGAACATAAATAGTATTTAATGAGTAAGCAACAGGAATTATATAAAATCATTAAAAATAGATGGGGTGACCGGGTTATAATTTTAGACAGCGTATAAGGTGCCTTATTCGCTGTAGATAGATAAAAAGATTGTTAGGAGACCTATCTTAATTAATAAAGTTAAGCATTTACGGATTTTGTTTATTTTTTGCGTAAAAAATAAAAAAAAAATCACTTTTTACTTTCATAGCGACTCGAAGATAAACAATTTTTTTTAAATAAAGCTATAAATTTACAGTAGTTCGCGTCACAAACAACTTATTAGAACTAAGGCATATGAAGACCATGGGAAAAATCAAAATGTTGTTTAGTTTTTCATTGTAAAACTATTCAACATCTTTCAAAAACATGCCAAGTTTGATTTGAAAACATTTTTCCCTTGTTTATTAAAACACTGCTAATTCCGCATAGACGATGAACTTGGCAAGTTCTTATACATGGGGTTGAACGCCCAACTCAGGGTACTTTCTAATAAATACGAACAACTTTTACTATCGGACCAACTAACTCTAAAATCTTTAAACAAATCAGCTGTTCCATACATTTTGTTCAGTAGGTATCGAATTTTAGTACGGCACAGCTTTCTTTTTTTCGCAATTTAGAGGTCGACCCGATAGTAAAAGTTGTTCGTGTTGATGTGTAGAAAATAACCTGAGTCGGGCGTTACTTATAAGTTATAAATCAACACGTTGTACATCAAGTATTTTTTGAGACGAGAAGTTGGTCAGTTTCCTTACATTTATGTTTTGGTGAGATATAAGTTTACATTTAATAACACTGTCTGCTTTAATAAAAGTGTATGTAATTGGCATTATACATTTAAAAAGATTAAACAATAAGCTGTAAACTTAATATTAAAGATTTTACTTTATTTTAAGAAAGATTCGGCTAACGTTTTCGTAAATAAAAATGAAGAGTTAGTATTGAAATAAGTAAAGGTAAAACCAAGCATAAACCCTTTTACACCAAGGATAATTTAAGTGAAAATAAGAAGAACTCCATTTAAACCATGATGCATGAAAATTAAGCACTTATTTGGTACTACGGGAGTAAGGTCTTTGGCGTTTATTGGGCTTTGCGTTTTTGGTCACATGCGTCGGAAGGCTCTTTTTCAAGTGCTGAAAGGTGTATTTCAGCTTTAGAATGAAATAACTATAAACCATATTGGGTTTACCAATAAAAATACATAGAATTTAAAATCATCTACACACACTACGTAAGAAAATCCCATATGGTTTACAGTCATTTTTTTTGTAAAAAAAACCGTATTTTGGCTCTCCTCAAAGTTGTATTTTTTTTAGTTAAACCTCTTTCTACCGGAGCTCCTGAGTTAATTATAGGATGATGATGACAGAAAAGATTGGACGGAATAATGCATAGGACAAACGATGGGAAGCGACGCGGGTTAGAGTGGGGGTTAACCGACCAACTGGATAACATAACATAACATAACATGACATGACATGACATGACATGACATGACATGACATGACATGACATGACATGACATGACATGACATGACATGACATGACATGACATGACATGACATGACATGACATGACATGACATGACATGACATGACATGACATGACATGACATGACATGACATGACATGACATGACATGACATGACATGACATGACATGACATGACATGACATGACATGACATGACATGACATGACATGACATGACATGACATGACATGACATGACATGACATGACATGACATGACATGACATGACATGACATGACATGACATGACATGACATGACATGACATGACATGACATGACATGACATGACATGACATGACATGACATGACATGACATGACATGACATGACATGACATGACATGACATGACATGACATGACATGACATGACATGACATGACATGACATGACATGACATGACATGACATGACATGACATGACATGACATGACATGACATGACATGACATGACATGACATGACATGACATGACATGACATGACATGACATGACATGACATGACATGACATGACATAACATAACATAACATAACATTTAACATAACATTTAAATACAGGCACATACATTGCTACTGGCCCCACCTACACACACAGGGTATCCTGTGTCGTGGGAACCAGTAACAACGACATCACAACCATGTAAACATCCAAGACCTGGTTTTTTTTTCCCAGCCGGGATTCGAACCTGGGACCTCTCGCATGGTATGCAGATGCACTACCGCTGCGCCACGAGGTCGTCAATGAACGTCAGGATGACCCTGGACTAAGCTGACGACCTGTGTCTGTTTACCAACAAGCACGTCGACATGAAAGCCAAACTCGACCAGCTACAATGGGACGAATCTGCATGCGCCCTGCGGCCCTCTGGCCTCGAAATTAACTCGCGGCAGATACAAGACATGCGTACTGAGGAAAGGAACTCGCTACCATTAACGCTAGGCACGAGCAAATAGAGCGCGTACAGCAGTTCACCTACCTCGGTAGTATTGTAGAAACTGGAGCAACTGAAGAGGACATACATCATTTCTAGGATAGCCAAAACTCGAAACACCTTTGCGCAACTCCGACCCGTATGGCAGTCAAAAAAGCTCACGCGACGGGTAAAACTTAAAATCTTCCGTTCCAACGTCAAGACCGTTCTACTATATGGATGCGAAACGTGGAGGGTAACCGAAGACATGACGCACCAGGTCCAAGTCTTCGACAACCGATGCCTCAGACAGATCCTCGGTATTTTCTGGCCCGAGAAAATATGTAACGAGGAACTGTTGGAGCTCTGCCGCGAAACACCGATCGGTCATCAGATCAAGCGCCGCAATTGGACCTGGATAGGCCACACTCTTAGAGCGGTTTTGCACTACGTCCGATCCGAATTCGAGCGCGTGAAAATACCGTCCGTGAATCTCCATTTCGGATAACATTATTGACGGACTGAAGCCATAGTATTTTTGGTATGAATGCTCGTGTACTGCTTCCGAACCGAATCCGATCTGTATACGAGCAGAGAGGCAGCGGGGCGGTGGGGTATGTGGCAGGGGCGGAGGGCGTAGCGCATCCAGTTTAATACGTACAATATCAATGCCAGAAGTTGACGCCGCGCCGATTGAAAGGACTCATGACGACTTGAATGCGCGAATCTGCTGTGTGTGGCCGTATGCGTGGCCCCGTGGCCCCTGAACTGCTTGGATTTAGATAGTGCGTAAGCAATATCCGAATTCGGTCCGAGATTTCTAGATCCGTATTTTCACGGATTCGGATCGGACGTAGTGCGAAACTGCTCTTAGAAGGGAGCCCAGCCACATACCTAGACAGGCTCTAGAGTGGTCCCCCCAAGAAAAGAGGAAACTGGGAAACAAATTTACCTGGCGGTGCTCAGTGGTAGCGGAGATGAAGACGGTTGGCCTAATCTGGCCCGAGTTGAAGAGCGCAGTCCAGGAAAGAACGAGATGGCGGAGTATTGTGGACGCCCTCTGCCCCAGTCAGGGGACATTATAAAGTCACAGAAAAGATGACTTCCAGATTTTTATATGAGATAAAGTCAAAGAAAAGATGACTTCCGGATTTTGTGTTAATTCAATAACACGCTGGTGTACAGTAGTTATTATAGAAGCTATAGTTAGCCAATATATCAGAGAGAAAAGTTGCGGCAATACCTAGCATAAGCAGCTTTTATGCCACCAAAAACTGTTCAAAGGAATTCTCCCAGAGAATGAGTACGGCCAGGTTTCGTAGGCAGAATACCCATCCATAGACTACGATATCTTATGGACTTTATTCTTTGATGCAATTTACTTGACCATATTGAATGGCAGCCGGTTGTGGACTGTACGTGATGGAACTGCAATACTCGCGGATACGGATTTGGACGTTTTGGCTTAACATTTTGACATTGACATTATTGTCAAAGACTATTCCTTCATTCATCTTCTCTCTGAACTACCGTTTTTAGGTGTTTTTTGGTCTTTTCGTTCTGAATGGCAGGTTGTTTCCCAAGTTTTAATAAGGAATCACAAAAGAAAACGTAGCCATTTCACGCTCTTGTTTACATTTCACAAAGTCATAGAAAAGAACAATGAATGGAGTAAACGAATCGTAACGGCCGTCCGGACATTGTTTACAATGGAAACTGAACGTGAGAATGTTGTTTTAAGTCTTCTCCTCATCCCGAAAAGGTGCGTTCCCTACGTGCCCTTACAAAGGACGGCACACGCCCGTGGATTCCGGTGTTTATTGTAGAGGCGGCCCAGTAAAAAAGGTGTCATAAACAACGTTCATTTGACGCTCTATGATGCAACTTAAGCAGCCGAACTTGCATACAATCACGTAATGACTTTTGGTCGGGAAGGTGCAATTATTGTTTGGGAACGTGGGAAAGGATTCTGGGCGGAAAAGTCTTTACGGCACTTCCTGCTATTTAACTTGTGGACTACAGGGGTCCGGAAACCACTGACTGCGCTAAAGCCAAAACGACCGCACGCGTCGAATCGATACTTACTATGTGGGCGTCAAAATCCGTCATCAAGCTCCAACAGTGATATGATCGACGTCGGTGACTTCCGGCGGCTCCCGCGCACTTCCGCCCACCATTGTTCCTGCACCCTCATTACCGTCGATATTAACCTCATTGCACGCTCCCCCTATGAATGGACGCACATCCGGATCCGGTGCACTGCCAGCATGATAATGCTGTTTGCTCTGAGTAGATAATTTAAGCCCGATCAAGCGATGCCTGTGACGAACGAATATTAATAACGGGAACGTTTATATTACTCAACGTAATAATAATTGGTAATAGAACTTAAGTAATGGTTTCAAATAGCGTTAAGTTCTTGTCTTAAATCTGTTGCGCTTTTAAATTTGGGCCGGCTACATTATATTTATAGGTACTGATGCAGAATTAACTACATAGCTACAAATCGTACCTGCAAATCGAGCTTTAAAAAAAGAGCTAGATATAGATAATTATTTGACGGAATGAATACGATAATCAGAAACATCCTAAAATATATTTTTTTGTGATGTCCTTATTTGTCACAGGGTATTCTAGCTTGTGACCCGGACAAGTGGTTTTTAGGTTTCCGTACCCAAAGGGTAAGGGACCCTATTACTAAGACTCCGCTGTGCGTCTGTCCGCCGTCCGCATGTCACCAGGCTGTATCTCATGAACCGTGATAGTTAGACAGTTGAAATTTTTACAAATGATGTATTTCTGTTGCCACTATAACAACCAATAGTAAAAACAGAATAAAATAAATATTTAAGGGGAGCTCCCATACAACAAACGTGATTTTTTGCAGTATTTGCTCGATATTAATAACGGCAACAGGTAGACGTTTAAAATATTCAAATGTTGTATAGGTAATGGTACGGAACCAATCGTACGCGAATCCGTCTCGCACTTGGCCATTTTTTTTAAAAATATTAATCAAGGTCGATTTAAGTGTTTTTTTTCGCTGGAAGTCATAAGCTAAAGCAACCCACAAGAGTTGTGATTAGAGTTGTGCCGGGAGAATGTTCTCCCATGACCAGACTTAATAGTTGATACATGATATCTTTAATCAATTACCTATTCTGTGCTGTGCAATTAATATGCTGGTGCGGATACCAAGGTTCTGTAGTGCATCAGGGATGTTCGCCGAAGCTCGTGTGGATGGATTCCACGCGATTTTGAGAAAAAAGGTGGCATCTTTGCTGCACAGACTGAGGTGTAGTGGCATACTAAAGTCGATAGCAAGTGACACTCATGAGTCCTTTTATGGGCCACTGGTTAAATATCCTTAAGATGTAAATTACTTTTTACTGATGTGTCTATTGCGTGTTTTTTTTATATAAAAAGATGGGTCAATCTTGTAACCCGGAAATAAGTATATTTAATTGAATTTAATTGCAATCCACAAATATACTGAATGTACCTATAATATACATGAATACACACTTTTCTAGTTCTCTTCAAGCAAGAACATAATCTGACAACAGTCCCACCCAATTCTATCCTTTGCGCCGAAATATTTACTTTATCACGGCAACGAAAAGACTGCAGTTGTTTTAGTTAAGTCAAGTCGGTTTACCACTGATGTTTTCTTTCATCCCCGTGTTAATTGGTTTTTGATATCACCGAGTGGATATTGTAATTTTTTGCGTCAACATCCCCGAGGGGCGGGGCAGGCGGCAGGTGCGCCCGCGCACGTGCGACGCAGCTTTCGTAGCGCATCCCCCCTGAGATGGATTAACTTATAATAAATTCACTTTGTGACTAAAATAAATAATCATTTACATGAATAAACTTTTTAGTTATTAGAGTGGTTTGTAATAGCGTTACCTAAATGACCAGCTACATGCTGTTGGTTTTTCAGTTGCATAGAAGTGAAGCTAATGAAAGTGCCAAAATAGATCGTCCACAATATCGGAAACGTGAGATTTGTTTTATTTTCTCAGTTTTGTAGTCTATTAACTTTATGTCATATAATTCCACTCAACGGCTCACTCAATATTCCCACTTATGCCGCACGAGATAAGGGTTACCATGTCATCCAAGGCATGGCATCCTCGACCTTTCCAACAAGTTCACTAAATTCTCCAACAACTTCCCCTAAAGCCTATAACATATTGATCCATATTCTCAAACCGGACTTACAACTGCATTAGCTACTTTTAAGGCGGTACTTACAACATGCCGGTATTGTTACGCTAATGTAACGTCGAAGAAGTCGCGTGCTGGAGCACTACATACTAACAATAGGCGCCGACTACTGGACGGACTGGTTCACAGCGAACACAATACCTGCCAGTAGTCTGTTGTCAGAGTGGTGGGATGACAGAGGCAGGTCAGAGGATCCGTTTATATAGTGTGCGTTTAAATTGTACTAATTTTACGTACGATCGATCGGTAAAAGAAGGAGGGTGGTAAATGATAAACCTGTTATGCAAGATTTGCGAATATTGGGTGTTAATAGACTAACGCCCTGGACAATACGAAATGCGAAGTGTACGAAACACAGATATTCTCTGCATCATTGCGAATTTTATGTCCATGCATTGTAGATATTATTAGCAGATATTAAAGTTCTTCAAAACATTGCACTCGTTTTGCATATTTTTGCAGAAACGCGTTCTGGTCGGACGACAGTTTTTAAAGATCCTGCAAAAATCGTCCGTAACGTAACTTATCTTATCTTAGCTTGAGCTTTTCAAATCTTCATATTCAGAGACAAACTACCGACACAGGCTCTCTAGTAAAGTTATAAAAGCTGAACTTAGTCGGACTCAATTTATTGCAATGCAATTTATTGTATCCAGTATAAAATAAAATCTTATTGCTGTTTATCTAAGTGAAGATCTTCGGATGGTAACCACATAAGCTCAAAAGAACCTTCTGTCCCTCAAGTTCCCTGTTTAGGGCTAGATCGCGGAGCGTGGCAATTAGCGTGTCGTCACAATGTCATACGCACTGTCACGCGACACCCAGTGCGACTGGTCCCATTGAAACCACCTCATGAGTGACTATTAAAATTCTTTTATTCTCATTGTTGGCCGTTTCCCGAGTTGGTTTTCTAGACAGGAGCGTGAGGGAAACTTCAGAACAACTTTAAGTTCACGCGACTATAGCGTAGTGGGTGGACTGGGTGTCTCAACATTAGAATTACTCGTAAGATTAGAACTTGATTTAGTTTGGCTAAGTTACTCGCTACCAGTGCAGAAAAAATATTATTTATCTATCTACCCATCTATATAAGTAGAGCCCATTGCTAGGTAACAAACTCGGTCAGCAACCGAATTGAACCGCTCTTCTTAAATGTGATTGTAAGAAATGTTTGCAAGAAATGGGGAACGTATTATATAGAGGCTGCTTATCCATGTGTTGGATAAGACAGTTGTGGATGGTACCTGTTCAATATAAGGCAGATTATTTGATAGAGTCATCCGCATGACAAGATGTCATACACAAAAGATGACCGGTAACTATCTGAAGGCCCCGTCATCCCGATTTCTGTGCCATTGATTGTCGCTGAGGCTTGTATCGGAATTTATTCTCTTTGATATCCTTAACATAATATGAAAAGGCATGTCCAGCTGACGGATTTCATACCGCCCCCTTAACTCCGCATTGACGTGACACATACGGGACAAAACGCTCGAATTAATGCCACTACGATATAGCACAGTACAGAGAACTGGCGCCGTGCAAAACATGCTTCTCGAATGATTAAGATTCTAAACGTTGGTTTAAAGTTTCAGTAGACACTCACAGCAATAGAATTGACTGTCTGAATTGGCTATGTAACAGCCGGAACTTATTTTTTGTAGGAAATCTCTATCAGTGTCAAAATTTAATTAGAATCTTGGTAAAATGTAGGGGTAAGTAGTCGAATTTTAGTGGTAACATATCCACAGATTCTGCTTTTAGAGTTTCACTAACGTAATATGAAATATGATTCCTCAAAAATCGGGCTGAACATTTACTCAAACAAAACTTCTTCACACTCATGAATCAGAAACACATGGTTGGGCTATTTTACGTAGCAAAGCTGTGCGATAACTCCGGCCAGCCTATCTCTTTCCGGAAAGCCAGCATTGTTCTGATGTCACTGCAGGCCTCCTGAGGGGATCCCGAATTCCCGATGATGAAACCAGCAACTAGTTAAACTCTTCAAATTATACACCATGAACTGTCGGCGATCCTTCTGTCGGCCCCCTGCCTCATTGAAGTGCGCAAGACGGAGCGCGGCATAGGTACACAATCGGCCGGAAGCGGAAGGCGCGTTTCGCGATCTCGCGGCAAAATTCGGCGGCAGCTGTGCGCGCGCCAGCTGCCCGTGATGGCGCGCTTCCTTTAGGCTGCACTGGACTGGGTTATGTGCTTTAAAACGACCGGTAAAGAATTCAAGTTATACATTGGACGGGTTGATTGTTTATTAGGTAAACTTAATCACCTTAATTCCCGACGTTGCCGTTGCCGAGGTCATGGGCAGACTGAATTCATGACTGCTTTTCCAGAAGTTGTTGCCACCCGTTTGGCCAATCTAGCCCATCTTTGTTTGAAAGATGTCAACGTTTTTGATTTTTCTGAATACTTTTTGTATTCCTTTTTACACAGAGCCTAAAACATTCGATACCTCGAGCTTGAGGAACATTTGGAGCGTTGTTTTGTTTCGTTATGAATTCGAAGCCCAGATTGCAAATATTGAGTGACTTCAGACTCGTAATGACACGAAGCCATATCCGGCCAGAATACAACGTCTTTCCTTTGATAATACTAGTCTATAATAGTAGTTTATGCAACTGTCATATAATGAAGGGTATTAAAACACGAGTGTGAGTTTCATAATAGTAACGAGTGTTTTAATACCCGTGTTATATGCAGTTGCATACACTACTTTATCTTCACTAATGCAATTAAAAATTAAATTCACGCGTACGTGTATAATCACAGTGATTTTGCCGTCATTAAAATTTAACCAATGAGAGCGCAGCTGCGCGCTTCAATAAAACGCGACCAACCTGATTGGCCCTGCAATCAAGTTGGTCGCGTTTTATTGATGTTATAATGAGATTTTACGATATCGATGTGAATATTATACCATCATGTGAAATTGCTTAAATTGAGTGTTTTGTTGTCTGCGCTATAACAGTAGTAATTATAAGTCAAGTATTGAAAACATAAGTAGAATGTTACAACATTAGTGTAGATAAACGATATTAATCGCTTCATAATACACTCTCGAAGATAAATTTGTGCGTTCATAGACCGAGTACAGATAAATGGTTCGGAAACATTGCCGTTTTCGTCTATAGCTTGCCAAACCAGATACTTCTTAAAAAATTTAGCCTTTGTTTTAACTTTTTCGCTGTAATCCACCTCACCTCGACTGGTAGCGTGGAAATATTGCTTCCCAGGAATATCAGAGGGGTCAACCGGTACATAAGTTTCATCATCAATTATGAGAATTTTTTTCAAAGTTTTTTGGTTAACTCGACGGCAGCCTCGCTTAGCACGCACTTCTTGGTCTTTCACGTACTTTGGAGCGGACAATTTCTCAAAAGCCTTCATGCCCAGATCTTGAACTTTAATTCTCAATTTGTCCGCCGCAGTCCTCACAGATGTTGGTGATTCTTTAAAAACCTTTTTTACCTTATCTATGTTTCGATCAGTTGCTATGGTACGTTGCCTTCCTGGAATCTTCTTAAAATCCTGATTCTTCACACCGTTTAATTATACTGTAGATACTTGTTCTTATGAAAAATTTATTTTTCTTGAGAAAAATTACGATCTGCCTCGGATTTCCCATTATTCAGATAGTACTGAATTACTCTTTTTGCAAACGATTCTCGTTCGGTTCGCTTCATGTTAGAAAAACATCGACAATATTTGCAAAACCACGCGAATTTGACAGATTTGTTACCGGTGGTTACCATGGCAACAGTTATTTTCTTTTTTTGAAAACCATTTTCTTGGCCGATATGAACACTCAGTTTTGTCTCTTTACTTATGGGACACCCAGTACCTAGCATGTATTCTTCATACATCAGCCCAACTACTTACTTTCATAGTCATTACAAATACTAAGTACTATTACTATTTCACTACTATTTCTATTTCTTCAAGTGTGATAGGCAAACTTTAGAAAAAGAAAATTATGGCACCATAAAATCGAAGAATGGATTGGAGTAGCCAGCGTCGAAGATTTACTTCACTTGGAAAAACGAAGAGAGGAATATGCAGAGTTGACGTCCTACCTCTAACATTAGAGAGGAACTGAAAGGTATCTATTTACATATACATGCTTAAACTCAAGCCTGTATCCCAGAGGAGTATCCAAATAACATGAGCTATACGCATCTTGCGCTTCGCTAATACATCCCGTATTTTTTTATATCTTGGTATAAGGTTTCTATAATATAACCTAGAGATATATTTATGTGATTTAATGTTTCAAAATTACAGCAGCAGTTTTTTGTCTGTCGCTCACTAATCACATTTGTTATGGTTTCAGCAATCCTATATTTAGAGCCGGCATAATCTGTCTTTCATAAAAAGTAAATGTTTATTTCTGTACCATCACGGGGGAGGCTGCGCCAACGCAATACTTCCGTCGATTTATCACCTGGATTACACAAAAAATAATCCCCAAAAGACGAAGTTGATTGCATATGGGAGCACGCGTGTTTTGCTCTAGAAAAAATGAAGGGTACCATTTTAATTTTAGTTTACGAAACCGGCGACAACTGCAACTCATTTGCTTAGTTCTCCTCCCGTGTATATGTAGAGCTTGATATAAACAGAAGTAAGGGACTGAACACAATTGCGGTTTCTTTCGCGCAGCCTAATGAAAAAGATACTGCAAGTATGCGAGCTTTATAAAAATTTCGCATGTTCTATAAAGATGCGGGCATTTGATCGCTTGCTATGTAATCACTACGACAAGGAAAAGCTTTTACAGTACAAACGAAAAATATTATTGTCTAGTGGCTGAATTCTTGATATCAGAAACTATTAAATATCAAATATCTAATTAATTTGGTGATTGATAGTTTTTTTTTCTGTATAAGCTCGCTGATGACGATTTTATGTTGAAGCTATACTTTTAGTTATATTTATTTGGTGCCTCACGTATCGAAATACTACGCTTTTGTAGAGCAAAGAACCGCCTGAACTTTGCCCAGTTACATTTATAACTGTTTGATTGCATTCTAGTAGCGGAAGCCATTCATACAGATGTTTGGCTTTTTTCTGTTAGCTTCGAAATAGATTCGGAAGATCAGAGCCACAGCTTTCTAACCAAGTGCGGTGTGATGACAAATAGTTTGTGCAGTCATGTGATTCGGGCTATCGCCTCTTATTAATTACAGCTTATTCCTGAAAAGGAAACCTCATAATGTTTGGTCATTTATTTTCATGGCTCAGAGGTGAGCGGGGTTCCTGCCACGAAAATGCACGAGCAATAATTAATGTTTTAGCTTTCTTATTAACTAACCTATATATAGAGCTAATCAAATGTTTTGATAGACTTTACATAATTTTTACAGGTCACAAATATATCTAGTTCTCAATGCCAAAGCCATAATTTTTACAGGTCACAAATATATCTAGTTCTCAATGCCAAAGCCTCATGCCACTCTAAATATTAATTCAAAATAATTATTCGTCACAAAAACAAAATGTTTACTTAATAAACGTCAAAGTTCGGGAGAAAAAGCTGCAAACTGCTATAAAAATCGTTTACCTACAACCTTTTTATTTTTTATTCCTAAGTTCAGATACGACATCTTAGTTCCGTTTCGAAGGTTTAAGAGGCACTTAAAACCAATCAACGTTTTTGCAAACAAACAATGTTCTTGACTCCCCAAATCTTAGGGGCTTAAAGCAATACACGTGTAGAGTAATTCGATTGCCCACGGGGGGTTATGATGTAGGTACCCCATTTCTGTAGGTTTGCTCCCATCGCCGCCATCTGTTGATTTTTGTTAAAGAGATACTTTCGTAGATATTTTGGTATTGATAGCTCGATTTTCTTATGTTTAAAATTTTCTTGAAACATTCGTATTAGACTCAAAACATTAAAAGCGCCTCAAACACGAATAAAAATGTATTTCAGTTATGCGGCAATTTCCAATTCAGGCCAGTATCTAGTGCCGATCGACTTCGCTCTTTTGGGCTATAGATCTTTTCCAGGTGATCCTTGGCCGCCCTCTCTTTTGGTTGCCGAAGTACCTTGTTCCGGCATAGTATATGACCTATCCACAGCCATCTCTGATTGGTATACTTCCAGAATTCCTCACTCAGAATTGTTTGTGGTCAGAATAGAAATTATCCTCACTCATCATAATATACTTACAACAAAATTGTTTTGTATTTTCAATTAACGTACTAGCTTTTTAGTAAATACATTATATCCCAATTTTTCACTCAAGATCAGTAGCACGCCTTGTTTTTCTTCTCTTTCACTCATACCGACGGGGATGGCAGATAGGCTGGTATATACGCCACGCTTTGGGAACAACCCGCCCGTCTACATCTGCCGGGGCCGCGAAACCCTCCAACGCACCATTTAAGCCACAAAAAGGCCGAGCCCGCGTGTGCCTTCCGCCAATCTGCTTCCGGTACCAAACACACCAGCTCTACCATCCATTTTCACGGCTGGTCTCTTGCAGGACAGCCAGGGACGACAGCACTGTTACTGTTATCAATCTTCGTGGTTTGTCCACCGCAGAAGCTAGGAACGGTAGTATAAGTGACATTGCTAAATGTTCTGAAGGAAGAGTCGAATTGTAAAACGAAAAAGCTAACAGGTCTATGTAGATATTATATCGCTCTTATTATTTGGAGAAAGCAAATTAAGATTAGTATATTCAAGTAATTGGTTTTTCTTATTTTAAACTGCTAACAAAAGTAGTTACGAGATCTAAAACAAGAAAAAAGTTCACAAAAAAGCGAACAAATTAATGCCTTGGACTTATTGCGGCCAATTTATAAAGTGTTATTTACTATATAAATATATCGATTTATTAAACCATTAATTAACCACTAGAATTAACTATAATTCTTTTCATTGTGAGAAACAGTATTATTAACTATTTATCAGTAATGGTACAACAGATTTGTAAATATTCGTGATTTCCGACCTTTGTCTCCAAACTGTAAATCCAAATTCAAATCGGTAGGAAGTAACGCAACGTTGAAAAATGATTTTTATTATGTTAAAAGTCTTACGCCCGATCATCATCATCATCAGCCACTTGACGCCCACTGCAGGGCACAGGCCTCCCTCGTGGTTTAAACCATGAGGGGTTTTGCCATAATCGCCACGCTTGGCAGGCGGGTTGGCGATCGCAGTGTGGGGTTGGAATCTCAGGAAGACGCTGCTGCCCGTCTCTTGGTAATTTATTTCCTTAGTCGCCTTCTACGACATCCACGGGAGGAAATGGAGTAACGCTATTCTTAATCTGGCGCCACACGGTTAGCAAATTAAAAAAGCCGGCCAAGTGCATTTCGGGCCACGCGCAGTGTAGGTTTCCGAAGAAAGAGGGTTTTTTTATCTGCTTTACAGAACTAACAACTTCATCAAAGTAATTTTCAATGGTTTTTTTACGAAGTTTTACTTTTGAAAAGTTTCCTTGTTACCCTTGATAGTTCTCCCTTTAAGTCCATTATATGTGCTACTGCCCTGAATTTTTTCACGTTTCCACAATCAACCCTTTAGCTGGGAGAGGGGGGAACGCCCTACTCGGACAAAATTTGCTTTTGAAAGCTTAATATTTCGCAAACGGAACCCTAACTCGAATATATCTTCCCACACCCACTATTTTTTGAAACGGCTAATTCAACTATATCGCGCACTATGGTGTAAGAGAGAAAAAAAATTGCATCCCTAATTTAGGTGTAGGGGAGGTAGTCTAAAAAAAATGTAAGGTTTTATTCTACCGTTTTGTCTATGTGATTAATATATACTCGTACGTCTATGCCAAATTTTAGCTTTCTAGTACTAATTGTCTCTGAGCTAGGCCGCGGACAGACAGACAGACAGACGGACGGATATGGCGAAACTATAAGGGTTCCTTGTCGACTACGGAACCCTAAAAACAGTTGACCGGGGCCGGCGCCGACCATAAGACGCACTCCAAACCGACGCAACAATCCTTTCTCATTTCTAGTCTACATCCGGCATCCCCTTTCAGTCCACAACGTTCTCTAATCAAACTAAATAATAGGGGTTAAAGTATGAAATTGCCGTTTTATTGCAATAGGTTCTTTGAATTGACATAGAATCTTCATGGTTTGAGGTTTTCGAATGAAACTTTTTTCAAATGGTTTCTATGATGTTCTTTTTTTAAAAAATGTGAAACATTTGAATATCGACTTTCAATTGTTTTTGTTATTCAATTTAGACAAGAAAGATGGATACTGCGAAAATTCGAGTGATTTTTGAATACTGTTGTGGCATTTGACCTGGGGTCAGCCATTGCATTTTTCTTTTCCGGTTATCATAAAGAATCCACTTTTCATCACATGTTACAATTCGATCCAATATTTCTTCATTTCTGTACCGGTTCAACAAGGCAACACAAGTTTCAACACGCGTTTCTTTCTGCAGATCAGTCAAATCATGATTCACCCATTTTTCGTATTTTTTTATTTTATTGATTTGACGCAAGTGAGTCAATATTGTGGGTAAGGTAACGTTAAACCATGCTGCTAATTCCTGGGTAGTTTGACTAGGGTCGGCTTCCACTATCTCTCTTAATTCATCGTTATTCACCTGTGTGGGCGGTCTTCCTCGTGGCTCGTTCTTTAAGTCGAAATTTCCATCACGAAAGCGTTTAAACCAAAATCGCACGGTGCGTTCATTAGTAGACCCCTCTCCAAACGCAGCATTGATATTGCGGGCTGTTTCTGCCGCGTTAGTTCCGCGTCGGAACTCGTATTCAAAAATCACTCGAATTTTCACAGTATCCATCTTTCTTGTCCAAATTGAATAACAAAAACAATTGAAAGTCGATATTCAAATGTTTCACATTTTTTAAAAAAAGAACATCATAGAAACCATTTGAAAAAAGTTTCATTCGAAAACCTCAAACCATGAAGATTCTATGTCAATTCGAAGAACCTATTGCAATAAAACGGCAATTTCATACTTTAACCCCTAATACCTATTGCTTATCCTGCCATTCAAAAAAAAAATATTGTAGAAAAATTTACGAAATAAATGTATCGAGCGAATGTGGATGGAAGAGTAAGGGACGTCCGAGGCGGACATACTTCAACCAAATAGGGGATGTATTAGCAAAGGGCAAGACAAAAAGTACCCGAAATCGGCGTGCGTGCATGAAACGACTATTGAATGTTGATGAAGCGAATGAGGTCTGTCAGGATCGTGGCATGTGGAAAACCCTGGTCTCGGCTCTGGGACGTGCGGCGTGATT
The DNA here is from genome assembly GCA_963969515.1 of Yponomeuta evonymella. NCBI lineage: Eukaryota > Metazoa > Arthropoda > Insecta > Lepidoptera > Yponomeutidae > Yponomeuta > Yponomeuta evonymella. The sequence continues at coordinate 9,381,214 of OZ018354.1, forward strand.
TTATTATATGATATAAAGCTAGACTAGTAAGTTAGTTAATTACGGATGAGCACAACATTATCTAAGATTTTTTAATACTGTTTGTAGCAGTTATTTATCTGTAAAGAGAGACATTTGAAAACTCCGATCAATTGGCCCAATACAAAAGCACCAATAACTTTTTGTAATATAGCGACAATAAGGTACCAAGTAATCTCATTATGGCTTTCTCGGAAACTCATGTAAACTGAGATAAACCTGTTTAGCTATTAGCTCACCTTTTGCTCGTAATCCCATTGTGTTAGCTTGTAGATCTTGTAATACCATTGTCGAGGCAGAGGCACTAACAAAAGAAACAGAAGGACTGACCAGATCTTCTCGTCAACAAAAAGCCAAAAAGCAAATACGTCTACGAAAGTTCGTACAAGTACGTATAATCGACAGCACAAGGACCTTAACACACGTGCACTTTAATCAGTTGCGATAAGGGGGACTTTGCAAAAATAAATTTAAAGGTTGACCTGCTGTCGACTATACGTACTATAGGTATAATGTATTTTTGCTATCTTTATCAAACTATTCTTGGTGAGAGTGCTGGAATGGATGCACCTTTAAAAATGTCTTTGAAAGTAGCGTTTACGTCATGACAACACGCTATAGTTGTGTACTACTTACACACACTAATCTCAGAATAGTAGGTTGGAGACCAGAGCTTACCAAAAGGGACATACTTTTCTCCTTAAGCTTATTAAAGAAAAACTATGGCTGAAAAGAAACTTCTGATTTATTCTTCATTCGCTGTAGACAAGCGCCTGCAAAACGCCTTGTGTGCGTTCAGATCTTGTTCCGTGGAGATTAGGTAATTCGATATGCCTTATCATTTTGTTGTGAAGCTGTTTCGAGTTCAGTTCCGATGCTTGTCGCGCCTGCACTACTCGCTATAGTTACTGAGGTTTTGTTAAGGGGAAGATTGTATTGTACAAGTGAAATCTGTAATAGCAAAAATTTAAATTGATAGAATTTTGGTTTCTATGGTACTTTTTTTTATTTGTAGTACCAGTATCACTCGCTTTACACAAGCGATTAATATTGCTCGAAACGTGAAGTAGTACATATAGTACGTGAGCATGAAATCGCCAATCCGCCGCGGGCTCGCGTGGTGAGAGAAGGCAGTTAGTTACCCAGCAATAGACCGTGTGTAGGCTACTTACTTTCTTGTGCGTCCCACCCTTAAGCAAATCTGATCCGTCACTGTTTGGGGCTCCGATAACATCTGGTAGACAAGGTGTCTCTCCCGAGGTATACAGAACACAGTAACGATTGAACTTTTTGCGACAAACACGTGCGTTTTCTCGCTCACTGTGATTGAATTTGGAAACCCGCAGAAACCACTATATGACATTGGAGTGAAAATATTTTAATATTTTTCCAACATTTAATATTTTGAAATTGAGTGGCAATATCGAATTAATTAATTTGCAAGTCTTGCAAACCGATTTGACCACTTTGCTTTCGTATTCACGGTTTTAATCCAAACGTTGAAAATGCATAATTGCAAGATTTTGTTCCTTTGTTTTGAAATCTATTGTACGTCAAAATGAATGCGAATTTCCTTTAAACATCGTCAACGATTTTCGATACAATTTGCAGATGTCCAAAAGTGCTATGGAGTCCTTGTTACGTGCATTTGCTCTACTAACGTAGCAAATCTATGACTCTACTTAATAATTTTTACACCGTTTTTGCTCTATTCAATAGACCATGCACTTTCGTAAGGGGTCAGACAGAAGCATTCCCTGGTACATTAGCCGGGTGTTAATGGTGTTTTTTCCGCGGACATGTGCTACTGCCAATTTGGGGCTGAAAGGTGTGCCCCAGTTCGCTCAGATGTGATTTGACATGTGCGGACGCGGGGTGATCTATTAGCAACACAATATAGACTAAACACATGTTACAAACGTACCCCAAAATAAATAGAACCAGGTGGAGTCAACTTGGAAATTTCTATTCACAAAAAGACTAGCGGCGGTCGCAAAACTGAAAACAAAAAGATTTTTTCAACGTTAATCTATCGAATAGAACCTCTAGTAGGCAATTTAGAACAAGTCAGCTTTGTTCCATTACCTGGCTATATTAGCAATTCACTTGTACAATATCTACCTTGTACTGTGAGTGACTCTAGTGCAACCTGAGCAATTTTAATAGGTTGACGGACAGAAAGAAAAATTGATGATTAGAATTCGCTATTCTGTACTATCATTGTCACACGAAGATAATGTAAACAGAGAAGAAAGTAACGTTTTTGCCACAGAAGCCAGCTATCTTTATAACCAAGTAAATTGCACACTTTCGCATCGCAAACGCCGTCCTCCCTTCTTTCCGCTCCAGGCGTGACCTGACATATCGTTTTTACGGCCGGGACCCACGCTGCATAATCAGGGCCGGATTTAGGGGAGGGCAGGCGGGGCTACTGCCCTGGGGCCTCCACAAGGAAAGGGCCCCCACAAAAGGCAAATATGTACTATCATTAAACGCCAATCTTTTATGAGTACTTATAACGTCTGTTTGTTTTTCAAATTTAAAAAAAAAGTTCGTCGTATTCATTGTAGTTTTTGTTTCGTATTTTTTATTTGGGAATAATTAGGGGCCTCCGCTCCTTCGTTGCCCTAGGGCCTCCAGAAAATCCGGCTCTGTACATAATCAGCTAAACCAGATAGAGGGGAACGTATTACATTCACTTACACTTCGATACTTTCAGTGAAACCCCGTGACGCACCGCTCGTAAACAGCCGAGGGTCTAACTTGAAATGAGGTAGGTAATAGTTAAAACGGAAGAACGTTTCTATCTCAAGGAAGGGCGACCTTTTATTATGCGGTGACTTCGGTATTGGCACTGTCACATAGTGTGAACAAAAACGATGTCTCCAGGTGGAACTGACATTCAATACGTTCATTACCCTAATATAGTTTGTAGCTGCGAAGATGCGTACAGTAAATGGCTTAGGCTCTCTAGGTCTATGCTAGATCATTTATACAACGTCTAGAAATATCGCCTGCTTGCACTAAATACTTATACTCGTATGTGGTAACCAATCAGACAATGTAGTGCCTGTGACGTAAATTTAGGTGGATTTTGTGTCTATCTGTCTGTCTGTCCGTCTGTCTGTCCGTCTGTCTGTCTGTCTGTCTTATCTGTCACCAGAGTGTATCTCATGATTCATGATATCGCGGTTCATGAGTCACGAACCGCGATAGCTACGCAGTTGAAATTTTCACAGATGGGTTCCGTACCATCATTATCAACATTAGACACAAAGATCGGGAAAAAAACGGCTAAAAATCACGTTAATTTAATTATTTATGTTTGAAGCTAATATAGAATTAAATATTATGTGAATATTTCAAGCGTCTACCTGTTGCCCTTGTTAATATCATGCAAAGAACGGCAAAAAATTATTTTATTCTGTTTTTAGTATTTATTGTTATAGCGGCAACAGAAAAACATCATCTGTGAAAATGTCAAGACGGACAGTAGAGTCTTAGTAATAGGTTTGAAACCCTTCGGGTACGGAAGCCTAAAAAACATATGATTTTTTTCCTCACTGGCGCTAGTGTTACTCCCTGGAGCCCCTTAAAAAGATTGTGCTCAATTACTTTCCTTACTAAGACTCTACTGTCCATCTCTCTGTCTGTCACCAGGCTGTATCTCATGAACCGTGATTGTCAGGTATAACAATGAATACTAAAAACAGAATAAAATAAATATTTAAGGGGGGCTTCCATACAACAAACGAGCAAAAATCGGCAAAAAAAACCGATCTTTGTATTTAATGTTGTATAGATGATGGTACGGAACCCGTCTGTGAAAATTTCAACTGCTTAGCTATCGCGGTTCGTGAGATACAGCCTGGTGACAGACAGACAAACATACCGACAGACAGACAGACATTGACGTCTTAGTAACAGGGACCCTGTTCGGCACCCTTCGGGTACGGAACCCTAAAAAACGACTTTTACCAGACTGCGGCGAAGCTCAAATGAGGGTAATGTGTTTAGGTCGTTTGTATGTATATCATTATGTCCGATTCTATCTTCCCTCATAACTCTTTAACCAAAGGATATCTCAATCGATTCGTCGTGTTTGCGCGACTATCATAGGCTTTATCATCATCATCATCATCAGAGATAGGCCTCCCTCATGGTCTCCTAACCATGAGGGGTTTTTCCATAATCGCCACGCTTGGCAGGCGGGTTGGCGATCGAATGTGGTTGAAATCCCAGGAAAACGCTGCTTCCCGTCTCCTGGTAATGTATTATTCCTTAGTCGCCTTCTACGACATCCACGGAAGGAAATGTAGTAACGCTATTCTTAATCCGGCGCCACACGGAATGCCTATATGAATTCAATATAAAGCCGTCAAAAAAAATCACTGAAACGATAAAAATAAAAATTACCAACAACCCGACTGCTCAGCAGGCGGGACCCAAATTCAATAATGTACTACTCAATATTTTGCTGCAGTATCGATTATTGAGATTACCTTCTGACTTATTAGTTATTTTGTATAAGTAATTATGATTTCCGACGTTTCGGCGATGTTGCAATTGTCGTGGTCACGGGTAAACCGAGTGGCGACCCTACCAAAGCAGACGCCGTCTAGTACTAACCACTTGCCTAGCCAGGTTAGAGAACGTTTCGTTCAATCACAAGGCTAAATGACATTTGGCCCTTTAATTGCATGCCGCCGCCTAATGAACGTCGCCTAATGAAATTCGACGGTAAAATTTCCAGTTGGCGGCGATATAATAATATCCTGCAAAAATATGCACATTATTATTAGTGTGTAAGCACCTTCACAAAAATGCTTTGTAAGCTTTTTACCCATAACACGCCAGTTGACTACTGCGCGTAAATCGACGTGCGTATAGCGTGACCTTCTGACTGACTCGTAGGTCTAGTGGTAAAACATTTGACTACCATGCCAGAGGACGTGAGTTCGGCCGACGTACTATGATTTGTACAAATGGCCTCAGTCTGGGTGTTTTCCAATGTTTATGATGTGCTTGTCTGATTAACATAGCACAGGGTATCCTAAACAGGGTAGTTTCACAAAAAAAACTTAACATTCCTTCTGGAGTAGTTATTCAGCAGTCCTAGGGGAAAATAGGTGAATTATGACCAAGCTAGCTCTGGCTATGGGGGACTTTACGCAAAGAGCAATTTGGCAAATGCCTGATCGGCTCTATAGAATCCCTGGCTTCACTCATGGTAAACTGCGTCGTCGCTAAAATGACCAGAATTGTCATAAACTTTCATTAATCATTCGATAGCTAATATGTCTGAGCTAGCTAGACTAGGTTTTATCCCCCGAGAAATTATACTAGCACAGCAATTATTATGTATGTATACGGAATTAATGATTATTGGATTAAAGAATAGAACAATAGAATGGAAAGATAATTGTGGCAACTGAAATCTAAGAAAGAAAGAGAAATATTTTATTTTCTAATTACATAAAGAACATTGAATTAAACAGTTTTTAGGCGGTTGGAAAGAGGAAATACTTCTTTCGGTGAGTTCAACTTTTGTACATAATCTCGTCACTTTGTCCCACTATGTTTATAAGCAACAACTAGCAGTGTCCGCGATCTCGTTCGCGTGGTTAACAGATTAACCTATGTCCACCTCAAAAATTCTTTGGAATTCTTCCAAAAAGGAGGTCCGTTAAGAGTACTTAGAAGTACTTTCCGAGATTACTCCTTACATACGAACTTTTCCTCTTTATAATGTTACTGTACCTAGATATACACTTTTTCAACGATGTTTCAACCTCTTGAATTCATTAAAAATATTGTTTGTCCAACCCTTAAAGGTAGGTAGGTAAAATTTTGTTTTAGAAATAAACATTTTAAATAATTTTTTTATATATAGTGCTGCTACCCCGAATACTAGGCCTCAGTTACAGCTACCACCTCCCCCTTTGATGAAAATCTTTGGCCACCAAGCCTTTCCCAATTTCTTCAGGTTCGGGAAGAGGAAGAAGTCACGATAGTGTGGATTTTATTTACCATACCCTCAGTTTTATTCTCAATCATCCTTCGGACGTTATTCATTGCGGACTGCAGTACGACCACAACCACAACGAATATCAGTGAACTAATTACTAAAATTGGACTTGACTAACACTTGAAGCTCAACTAAACTGCCTCCGTATTTCTCTTTCAAAGAGAGAATATAACACCTGAATCTTAGAGCAAGGCAGACTTTCGGCGACTAACTTCCTGTTTCTTGGCTGAATCCGCAGAACAAATTATAGCAGAGTCCACACTTAGACTAAGTAATCGCCCGTCATTGCTTTTGATGATAGCACGGCGTGTTTTACTTCCAAATTCTCCCAAACTTTACACAATGGTAGAGAGTACTATAGATATGCCTTTTGCCAAGAGGTTTGCTTTGCGTATGGGACATCAGCGAAGACGAAAGGCAGGGATTGGCCGCGTAAGTACGCTCTCTGTATTGTCGTCAGCGACAAAGGTAAAAAGCTCCCATCTCAACAAAAAAAAACTTACCACATACATGTGTATTTTGGTGTAATTGAATTTAATTGGACTTGTCGCATTGAATTAGAGCTTTTTACGTTGTAAAGCATCGTAGTGGAAGGAAATCGACGTATTTTTTGAGTAAAATCATTGGTTCACAATGGCGAATATGCGACGGGGATTTGGAGTCTTTAGTTCCATTGACAGAATGGTCGTGAAAGTCTTTATAACAATGACCGATTTGTAGAATGGCACTTTTTGCGCTATACAGGTTGCCACAGAAAGGTCCGGTTTATTACTCATTCATGCAAATAAATTTTATTAGGGACAAACTCTGAAATCGCGAAGAAATTATCAAAACTCTTCAAGAACCGAATACGCTGAAGCTAACAAAATTTGTTTGTATTAAATTAATCCTTAAATTCTAACGAACCTTTCTTAAATCAATATTTTGAAGCGACAACAGAAACCGATATTACCTCTAGACTAGCACAGGGGATGTATTAGCAAAGGGCAAGATAAAAAGTACCCGAAACCGGCGCGCGTGCATGCAACGACTGTGTTGAGATGATGTTGAGGAAGCGAAAGTGACCTGTCAAGATCGTGGCAAGTGGCGGTCCCAGGTCTCTGCCTACCCCCTCTGGAATGCAGGCGTAAGTTTATGTATATATGTATACACTAGCACAAATACCTAGCCGTCTTGCTGTACATATTATTGAAATTTTTAAAGAACATGATTTGTTATGGCGGATTTACTAACAAATAATTGAATTTGATTTAAAAATAATTGAAACTGAACTTGAATAATCTTGCTTTTTTTTACGTAGCCTCGTTTGTGTCCCACTACTGGGCAAAGGCCTCCCCCAACTCAGACCAAACCCAAATCACTCCCCCAACTCAGACCCAGACCAAAACCACTCCGCCATGTGTCGGTCGAGGTCGTAGAACAAGTCCAAGCTCAAGGTTTGCCAGCGAGCTATGGAGCGTAGCATGTTGAGCGTCAGAAGAGTGACCATATCCGCAACACTACGATACGCTCAAAAACACGCATAGCTGATTTGGGTGTCCAGACAGCAAGGTTAAAGTGGCGCTGGGCAGGGCATATCAGTAGAATGCACCCGGATAGGTGGGCGAGACTTGCCACCGAGTGGGTGCCACAAGGCGGTCGTCGCAGGAGAGGCAGGCCAAGCATAATAATTAAATGAAAAAAATTTATTAAGACGTGTCTCATGTACATGAAACGTGTTTTAACGTTTTTTCTTTGCTCTATCGTAAAACAGTTGGTGTGTTTAGTAAAATCCCTATAACATCAAATACTGAAAACCGGCCAAGTGTGAGTCGGATTCCCGCTAAGGGTCCGAAAATTAAAGAAAGAAAACACATTTTGCTAAATAACTAAGACAAATATATTTTGTGCTGGTACGGAACCCGCGATACGCGTTTTCAACTCGAACTAGCCGTATTTTTTACCTACTTTCATACAGATGACAACATGTCGACTAGATGACTAATGAGGCTGTTCGTTCACCCAATCAACTTTAGCGTCACTTACTCGAATATTGCTCACGATTGACGATTCATTCGAATGCTGGTTGTTCGAATCGATTAACAATTAATCAAACACGCGCCCGTGAGTGTTTTAATCGAATCGATGTCATTTTTACGACAAGGCCTGCCTGCCTGGCCTGGCTCCTAGCATGTCACCTTTTCAGAACGTAAGTAAGTACTCACAGAACCCTAAAGTCATCACTCCTTCACTGAACGCTTTCCACGCTATCCGGTTGATATCTCAATCGCTCGCGATGTTTAATGCATGAGCTCGTATTTATACATACACGGACCACGAGCAGCTCCCAGTTATAAACAAAAAATACTGCATACTTTTCGTTACGAAATATGTACGATAGTACGTACGCTCAGACAGACTGGCGCCGTGTAATAGACCTACATGACTATCGACCCCTTTGATCGAAGAAAATTGCTTTCGAATCGAAGTTAGGAATACCAAGAAACGAGCCATCAATCAGAATAAGTAATGTAAGCCTCCAACAATGTGTGCAAAACCATGAATATGTTCTATCAAAAAATCTTAAAAATGGTCCGGCCGTTTTGAATTTATTTTTGTTTTGTTTGACTTTACTCTTTGAGGTTGTTTAGGAAAAAGAAAATAAGGAAAAATCCAAAGTAACAACCAAAAACTTGTACTTGGTTGTTTAGGGAAAAGTTACAATGAAATAAATTTTACGAATTTAAATCAATTAAATTTCAAAGTTTACCGAGTCATCGAGTAAGAATATAGAGCCGCGTATTTGAATCGAAGCCACCAGTCCACGCTGAGCAACTTTTTCACACGTTGTAAGATCTTTTGATAATCCGGTAGTTCCAAATGTTGCCATTTACCTCGGTATTAGGGCGTTTTATCTTACGTCTTCTCTTTGCTAATATTGTACGACATTAACTAAAATCTGTATTATCAAAAGATCCTATGACACATACATTGCAATACATTTAGATCTTGGTCTCTGAAGTGCAAAGTTGACGCTTTCCAGGTAGGGAAGCGTCCACTTTACACTTCAGCCCGATACTCTCGACACTATTGTGTTCAAATTGCGTCACAATTAAGTGCAATAAGTCAGAAATAGACTTAGTAAAAACTTTACAGCGCATCGGAAACTGAAAGCATATTTTGGCTGAATACCATGCGAGAGGGTTCGAATCCCGGCTGGGGACAAAAAAAAAAGACCCCAGGTCTTGGATGTTTACATGTTTGTGATGTCGTTGTTTCTGGTTCCCACAACACAGGGTATCCTAGTGTGGGGCCAGACGCAATGTATGTGCCTGTATGTAAATGTTTATGATTATGTTTTATGTTTAATTAATAAATAAATCCACTCAATTGTGACGTAAGTTGGATAAATTAGCGTCGAGAGTAGAGGGGGAGATCAAGAGTGTGAAAAGGGTATATTAAAGGGAACTTTAAAAAGAGGTTTCCAACGACAACTTATGATCTTTAAATTATATGTTTTGCATTATAGTTTTACGGATTGTAACTATCTACAAATTGTTTTCAAAATTGCACAAATCTACTAACTTTAAAAAGAGTGGTTGGGGACCAAACCCTACCTATCATAATTTTGACACAATTGAACTCAGCAGGCTATCAAGTCATGTTAGACTTCGGTGAAATTAGGCAACACATTTCTCTTAATAAAATTTAAGGCGTGCTTCACTCAAAAAGTTCAAATTATTTTTATAGTATTATGAATATTTTTTGTTTACTTTATTAACTTATTGTGACGAAAATTATTTTGAGATTTGATGTATTTTTAAGGGGGATTTATTCTATTTCTAAAGCGTAACAATTCACAGAATGAAGTAGCATTTTTTGTGGTAGTGCTATAATTTTTAAAATTATTTACAGTATTTTAAAATATGCTGTTAACTAAACCTACAGAACTAGACCAAGTTTTATTTTCACTTTTTCGTTAATTATTCGACAGCCTAGCTATAATTTGCTCGTTAATTTTGTAGGTACAGTTGACACATATCAATCTATACATAAGTGCACTCTAATCAACTACGTTAAGGATTTATGTTAGAAAAATGTAAAAATTTACCTAATGCCGACTGTATTTTGATATCTTACGAAAAAAAAAACGAAACAATGTGTAAGTTTTGTTGTCAATTGTGTTATTTTGGAGTTACATTTTCATCTGACCAAGTGACCACAAAACTGATCAACATAAAACTATATGTTGACCAAAGTCACTTGGTTACTAATACTCGAAAGCAGAAGCTGAAACACGCATCGCTTATAATATTATCACATCGACGAAATCGCAGTGCGCAATCTTATTCCACCCCTCGGTTCCTCCAATTTATGGGAATCCGATACAGGATCAGTGAAACTTACCCCAGTAAAAGTATATAACCAGCCTCGATAGCAGCAGAATTAGTGGCAAATATCAACTTGTCTGCTTTCTACACAAAATATTCATCTTTTTAAACAACCGAATTGGTTTCTATAGATTCACATATTGTTTGTAATGAAAGACACATACTTACGCCTTTATCCAGGTGTTGTAGTCAGATACTACAATTTACCATTGGCTATGATCTTGACTCTTTCTTTCTCAATAAATATGGAGTTTCTTTGTTAGCTTCTTCTCCACATAATCCATTAATTGTGAAACTAACAACTTTGACGTTCATTAAGTAAACATTCTGTTTTTACAATGAATAAAAATATTTGAATTGAATTGAATTGAATCAACCAATTTTTTAAGGTTCTGTATCTTAAAAGAAAAACGGTACCCTTTTTAGGGTCCTTTACTCAAGGGACCGTATTACTAAGACTCCACTGTCCGTATATCTGCCTGTCACAGATAATGTATTTCTGTTGTCACTATAGCAACAAATACTAAGAACAGAATGAAATAAACATGTAAGGGGGGCTCCCATACAACAAACGTGATTTTTTGCCATTTTTTGCTTGATATTAATAACGGCAACAGGTAGAAATACTCAAAGGTTGTATAGATAATGGTACGGAACCCTTCGTGCGCGATTCCGACTCGCACTTGGTTTTTTTTTCACACCACAGGGAGACTTTAGTACTTGATTTCAATTTCAACTTAATAGCTTCGCCCGTTCCTAAGAAAAAGGGTCTTGATACAGGGACACCCGGACGAACGGACAACAAAGTGATACCTATTATAAGGGTTTTGCTTTTTTAAGTAAGAAACCGTAAAAAAGGGCTTTTGCCTGTAAACCTTTAAATCCACGCAAAAAGCTTAAGTTAACGTCGCTGTGCTGTCGATTGTAGATGTACAATTTTTCACTGCAAACTAGTTATGTCCGATTTGTATTCGAGGTGATTGGTATCATATAGAAATTGTACAGCACGCTCTAGCTGCTAAAAAATGCCGTAAATACATCACATGCGAGTAAATACACACAGGTCATGATTTGTGTTGTCCGAAAGTGGAATGCTAACTAGTCGATTAATATTTTCCTGACCTCAAATAGGGTTTCACGTAGGGTTGCCAGATGGTCGGGGCCCACCGGATTTGACTTGGAATGCCAGACTATGTTCCGAGTCCAGTAATTTCCAAAAAAATGTCACGGATTATTTTCAAATCGCTTCAAAAGTAGAACTTGCGCCTTCCATTGATTTAAATGTCTTCTTCCAAATATCAAAAAAATGTGTAATATGGAATAACCAGATAATAATTGCAGCTGTCAAAAGTAATGATAAATAATATTATGTCTTAAAGAAATTTTTTTATTCTTTTTGTTTCTTTGTCCGGTAATTTACGTCTACAAATCTGGCAACCCCAGTGTCGCGTGTCGGGGCACGACACGAATAATGTCGTGCAATCTAAATGAGCAGCCGGGGCGGGCGGGCGCCGCCCTGGTGTGAAATACCGGCGTATACAATGCATGCTCCAATTATAGGGGCAACTTAAAAAGACTTATTAAAAATCTGGAATTATATTAAGATTCTTTTTCTTTCATATTTTTTTGTGTATTTTTACATCAATGTTCGGGCTGGCGGCGTGGCCATTTTGTTTTTATTTGCTTTGTCAATACCTTTCACCGAGACCTCATTTGTCAAAATCGGTCCAACTCTGGGTGGTCATAAAGACACATTCATACATACATATCATACGCGCGAAAAATATAACCCCCCTTTGCTTTCGCAGTCGATTAAAAAGGTATTTTTTTGCTATACATCCGGTGGAACTTTTGTTTTCGATATCTATCGTGCATTTAACGGGTCCAATCCCGATTGTATAACTATGTAAATGTTGTTCATGTATATGAGTTATCAAAAAAACCTTATAAAACACCATTCTGCTGCTTTCAGTTTATTTTCAAGGTGGAATTTTCTTCATTATAATAGTTTTCATGTAAAAATTCCGTAATCAACCATCGCCTTTTCTTTATAAAAGGTACAATCTAAGGCGCGCTTTACATATTAATTGAGTTTTTAACTCGGAGTCCGCACACGACATAAATTAACTTACATACTTACGTTTCGTCGCTACCTACAGAGTTTCGTCGAAAAGTCAGCTTTGTATTTGTGCAGGTAAGAGCTGTTTAATGTACGCAGAAAATAATATACATATCAGCCTTACATATCTAACTTAGGCTTTCGTTAACCAAAATGAATTGTCCGTTGATTTTCAAGACGCTTTTCTTTCTTTTCTTTTTTATCTACGTGCACGACAACGGCATTTTCTGGCAACCGCTACTTTTCGGGAAAAGTGGATTGTATTACGGTTCCACATCTTTATTTTCACACCCATTTGTAATATCTTTCACCTGGTTGTGCAATAAAGTGCTCTCTATTTATCTATCTATTAAGAACACAATCTGTGAACATAGTCACATAATTATACATGGAAACATCCAAACAGACAACATATAACATGTCTTTCTTCTTCTTCTTCTTCTTCTTCTTCTTCTTCTATATTAGGTACATTCCAGAAATGTTTTAACATAAGTAGTTTCTGGGCTGCGACCGTTTTGATTTCTCTGTTCTGTGGTTTTGATTGTACCCCGCGCTAAAGTTTAGTCGCTTAAGCTCGCCAGTGGGCACGCGTAGTAATTAAACCCATACTCTCTCTCCGAGAGAAGGCATGAACGCGTATGGCGCATTTATAGTACGCCAACTGAATGTAGATGAACTGCAACTTTAACTACTGACACCTATTTACCGTCTAAATATTTGCTAAGATACTTGCGCTGTCGCGCTTTTCATCACAGATGTATCTAGATTTTCCACGCATAACTGGGCGGCCCACTTCTCGTCATGTTTTTACGTAACCAACTGCACATTTACATAAGGCCGCTTATTTTGGGCTAGGTCTTGTGATATATGTGGTGTGCCTTAATTGCCATGGTGGGCGTATAAATTCTCGCGGATAAGGCCAAGGCTCTCGGTAGGAAATGGGCTTGATTTAAGGTATGCGGGTAAATGTGGGACTAACATTTACGACGTCAGCGGTGTATACGTGGAGCCACAAATAGCGAGCAAATCCGCCATAACACAAATGTGACTTTAGGAAAAGTGCATTTTCCTAAAATCACATTTGTGTTATCAATCCGCTACTTGACTGTCTTTTCAAGTAATCTTAAATGGTAAATATCTCTTCCATTAGACCAAAAAATATTTTAGTATATTTTTTGAGGACCTAAAAACATTATATATATACATATATGTGAGTGGTTGACCAAAAGGGACCTGGAGGGATTGGAAACCGTTATTTTTTTATTTGAATTTTTTAATCTGTGGTATTCTAGCTTTGTTTTGTTCTAACCAGAATATTTTTAGGTGCCGTAGTTATTTTTTTATGATTTTTTTTGTGAGCCGAGGCAGTTTTGAAAAAATTACACCTTACACACAGCGTATAGTACACTAGGTTTTGTGATCGAAACCTGTTTATACAGGAAACTTCAAACGCGATTTTCTCGAAATCAATTATTTTCCCTTAAGGTCCCTTTGTGGTCAACCACTCACATATTTTAAAACTTTGCTTTGCTAAATAGCCAAAAACGCGGTTTTTGCCTATGGTTAGAAGTCCTAAAGGCTTGTAAACAAAGTTTTACATTCAGCGTAGTTTTATAATCTCCGACTGATCTGTGAGCATACTGAAATAAGAACGACGCAACCATGATTCCCTCGAGTTTACATGCAAAATATAGCAATTATCATTATTGCAGTGTTCGAGATGTCCATGATTGCGCTTATCAACAAAATGATAAGACAGTAACTGCAAAAGAAGAGTTTTTGCAAAAAATAAAACCAAATCACAATAGAATCTACGCACACACACGACTGACAGACAGCTGACAGATGTTTGTTTACAAACCAAAGATGCTTTAAAGGTGGCGGATAGCGGTTTCAGCGTTCCGAATTAAAAGCGGAAAATATTTTTTTTATTCGCAAATTTTGCAGTCATCCTGCATATTTACTTAGCAAAATCGATATTTCTTACGTGAAATACTACAGGAAATATTCATTTATCGCGTCAAATTTGATATGAGTCAAGTAGCGCATTATTGTAAATGGTAATACTGAAAGGGACTGTCGTTGTTGACTGTTGATTTTTAGCAGAGAATCTATTGTTATTCGATGATGAGTATTATGTTACATGATTGTGAATATATCTAATACTTATATTCTTTTTGTTGCACTAACCCGTGCTGAGGACAATTTTAAAAACCTATTTAGAGGCAAAAAATTCCACCCATGCCGGGACTTGAACCCGCGAGCTCTGGCTAACCGATATTTTTCAAATTTTGAAATTTTGCCGATGCTGGCACTTGCACATTAGCTCAGTTGGGAAAGCGCTGGCACGGTTAGCCAGCGGTCGCGAGTTCAAGTCTCGGCATGGGTGGAATTTTTTGCCTTTAAATAGGTTTTTAAAATCGGCATGGGTTAAATTTTTAGCCTCTAAATAGGTTTTTAAGATTGTCCTCAGCACGGGTTAGTGCAACAAAAAGAATATAATCATGTGGGTACCGCGATATCATTCCGATGTTAAAACAAAACCTAACTGCAAAGTGGGTTAATCGGGGCTGCAAGTGATGTAAATTGCTTCGGCCTGATGTCGCTGCCTGTACGTAATACTCTTCCTCTGTGGTAATACAGAGAAGTTTGTAAAGAGGCTCGAAATTTCACCGATGCTTGCACTTGCCCATTAGCTCAGTTGGGAGAGCGCTGGCACGGTTAGCCAGAGGTCGCGGGTTCAAGTCCCGGCATGGGTGTAATTTTCAGCCTCTAAATAGGTTTTTACAATTTCTAATAGTGTGAAACTAATCCCCTAGTTGGATTCTTTTATACTTGTGACAAGTCTCGAAGGAATCTTATTAAGAACTTACAAGTGCGAGAGTTTCGCCAACATCTACCTACCTACTTTGGAATTTCGCATGGAAAAACAATTGATCAAAGTGGTCGCGGGTTCAAGTTCCGGCATGGGTGGAATTTTTAGCCTCTAAATAGGTTTTTAAAATATATAATAGTGTGAAACTAATCCCCTAGTTTGATTCTTTTATACTTGTGACAAGTCTCGAAGGAATCTTATTAAGAACTTACTTCGCCAATATCTACCTACCTACTTTGGAATTTCGCATGGAAAAACAATATTAATCAAAGTGCCATGTAGTTTGTCGAATTTTTTTTAGATGGGATTTTCTTCGTTGTGAAATTATTCTATAATCATTATTACATATTTTTTTACTAAGAATGTACATTATATTTTTTATTCTTAAGTATTCATAAACACAAAAGTTCTTAGAAAAATCATACTGTTTATTTCCTACTCTTTTTTGCCCAGCACTTCATACATGTCATTTTTTAGCGGTGAGTACCACTTTTTAACAGGCTTCAAAAAGGAGGAGGTTTATCAATTCGACGCGTATTTTTTTTAGTTTTTTTTTTATTTGGCTATGTTCCTCCATAACTCTGTCAAATGTTAACCGATTTTGACAATTCTTTTTTTGTTCGAACAGGTTGTAGGGATTAGCTTACGCGTCTAGCGGGATTCTATTGCCTAGCACCCTACTCTTTCTATCAATGCAAAAAAAGACTTACGTTTTGTCCAAGCTGAACCACTGAAATCCAATTTCACAACACTTTCATGTTATCACGAACGAAAAAATAAGATTGGTTCACTATTATTTCAAAGCTAATACGTATTTCTAATTATTTTTTCCACTTTTCACATTGTAAATATTGTATTTTGCTTTACTGTCAACGATTCAACTGGTAGTCAGATAATTCTTTTATTTGAATATTGTTCTTTATTTTTCTAAATTATGTCAAATAATCGTCATACTAAGAAGGTCGAATAAGGAAACTTCTGGCCTATGGAGACTTCTAGAAGACTACTCGCATTCTAAATCGAAATTATGAATTTAATGCAAGAAAGAGAAAGAAGATCTAGAATTTGAAATTATGGATTTGGAACAGGATCCAGAAACTTCCAGAAGAATTCTGACGCAGATTCAGATCAAATTTGAATATTAGAATCGAACTATTTTTGGGGTATATAAGCCGCCCAAGAAGGCTTTCCGAGTCAGTCTCACTTCAGTCCTACTTGAGAGTCTTACTTGAGCCCTACGTCAGTCTCACTTCAGTCCTACTTGAGAGTCTTACTTGAGCCCTACGTCAGTCTCACTTCAGTTCTACTTGAGAGTCTTACTTGAGCTCTACTTGAGTCTCACTTCAGTCCTACTTGAAGAATCTCACTTGAGTCCTACTTGAAGAGTCTTACCTGAGTGATACTTCAAGAATTACCTGAATTCCTGTCTACCTCTCCACGGCCTGTCTCCGTCACTTACCTGCCCGTCTCCACGGCCTGCCTTCGCAACTTGCCTGCCCGTCTCCACGGCCTGCCTGCACAACTTGCCTGTCCGTCTCCACGGCCTGCCTTCGCAACTTGCCTGCCCGCCTCCACGGCCTGCCTTCGCAACTTGCCTGTCCGTCTCCGCGACCTGACTCCACGGCCTGCCTCTCCGACCTAAGGTTGCTTTTGTACATATTTTTTTTGATGTTTTTATTATTATTAAGTTTTTTTGTTTACTTATAGGTTAGGGGGTTTTGATGATTACATTTTTACATCTCTAAATCTCTTTTTTTATTTCTTTAGCTTCCGTTACCAAGGGTTATGCCTTCACACAACCCTCGGTAACGTGACAAGGTATAACGTCCCATTGGTCCCATTTTAATTTATTTTAATTTGGTGAAGATCTGATGGACTTTCAGAGATGGAGAACGGAACTCTTCAATGGACAGCAGTAAATAAGCCCTATTGGGGCCCACCCTTTAGTAATATCCGTATTTTTCATAAAATAGCGTAAAAGTAGTCCCAAGTTAATTTGGTGATGTTCTGGTGAGGACTTTCGGAGATGGAAATTTAGAACATCAGATTTTAAAGTAACGAATTAAGTAGGGTAAATTATGGTTATATGGGACTTATTTATTTTTCTCCCGCTCCCCCACAAAAAATTGAAAACCAAAATTTTTAAATAAATAATAAAAACGGACTTCGAAACACTACAGCACTAAAAAGTTAGAAATAATTTAAATAATTAGAAGTATTTATATGTGTAGGTATTGTAGAAGTATAATTTGGAGCCGGTGCCCTAACTTTTTCTAACTTTTTAGTGCTGTAGTGTTTCGAAGTCGGTTTTTATTTTTTATTTAAAAATTTTACCAAAAGAAATCAAACAGTCATTCAGACTGAATAAAATATAACCCAAGTAGCTTTTATCACATAAGACATATGGGTGAGTGTCTAGCGACCAAAAGTGAATGGTGCTGCAGCCAGCATGTCGTAATGAGCAATTATGAGAAATAGATTTATATCACTAATAATAAAATATAAGATAGGTGCAGTTGTGTTTAGAAAGCGTAACATACCTACTATTCTTTTATGAGCATGAAATTACCACAAAATAATACCTTTTTTACGTAAAAGTAGGCAAATAGATGTAACCCATATGACGAGAAGGTTGAGATTCCTTTAAAACACTATTTTACCTGTTTGGAGCTTTTAATAAGTTTTATTTTTTTACCAGGTAACTAAGGTACAGGTAAGGTAACCAGGTACAAATAGGTACATAACAGAAATGAGCAACTATTTTTACAAAGCTGTACACTGCAACTGATAATATGTTGGCCACTGGATTTAAAAAACATTCAAGGACACCATTTAAATAAAAAAAGAAAAATTTAACTTTTTCGTTTGAAATGGCGATTTCGTTTTGAAATACTTAACCAGTACGTTTGGATCTTTAACAGGGAGTTTACTCGGAGTACACTGAAACCGATAACATGCTGGTCACTGGATGAAAAAACTATTCAAGAACACCTTTTAAGGAAGAAAAGTAAAGTAAAACTTATTCATTTAAAATGGCAATTTCGTTTTCAATCAATTAATCAAAAAAATTATTTCAACGTAAAGAATTTACATTCTGTTTGCTGAATGACAATGACGTACAAATTTTAGAAACCTATTTAAAAACGTACAAAGTTAGCCGCTATCTTCGGGCCGTATTTGTAGTGAAGAAAAGGGCAGCGGAAAAAAAACTCCACTCCGACCATCTTTTCTCAAATCATCTTAAACCTAATACATCAGTTGCTGCCTATATGATAAGATTCCATGATTGCCATCAATAACTTTAAATGCCAAAACATTAATTTTTTTTTTTTACAAAAGCATGGAACAGCACCCGTTCGTTTTGAACTACACATTTACAACCAGAACGTTTAAAGAAAATAAGAATGATCTTCAACAAGAAATTTACATATAGGTAAGGCCTGTAAGAGTTGAAAGGATCAAATAAAATTGGCCAAGTATCAGCGAATGGCATTTTGGAGGGGTGAGTAAGGAATAAAATTGGCCTAATGGGTACTATTTTTACTCTAGGTAATCGATAAGGTGGTAATCGAGTAGGTAATTACGGTACCTACAATTATTGTGTTGAATTCCAGGTGGGCTCTTATCGCATAGTCTCATAGCGAAAGCTTCCTGAGGTGAAAACGTGGGAGCACATCGATGGGAGATGAAAGTAAAACGTCTCTATAAAACAATAAGATGATGTCTAACAGTTCTCGGCAACTGTCTCTCAACTTTCCGAACATTTTATTCTGCGCATCAACTTGGTTTTTAGTAGCTATCACAAGATTCTATTGCGTAAAAAGTATTCGTTTGTACAGCTAGATTGTATTAATGTTCCTCTCGCAACACTTGAAGTAGCCATTACGGAAGACAATATTTAGTGATTAGGAACGCATGAAGCTCATGAAGTAAGGCGAGGTAACTACTACTTTTATTCTGGAAATAGACAAGCCCAATAGTAAAACGAGTACCTTGAATAGTCTGAGATCATTATTGCTATAAATGTCCCCATCTATTATAGTACAAACAATCTGACTTTGCCGATGACTTTCCATTTGACGTTTGATCTAGTGACTAGAAAGAGATTCAGACCTTTCAATCTTTCTTTGGCAATCTTTTAACTTTGACAAGAAAAACATGAAATTGCACAATAAATGTGAATTTATCGTACCGTGTATCGCTCTGAAATAAACATACCACAGCACATTTTTTTAAAAACGTCAATCCATAGAACGTAACTTTATGTAGAAGTTAATGTAGTAGATTTTTTTTATTAAAATATTAGGATGAGACAAGACATATGTTAATTGTATCAGTATGAATGTAAAAAAGATAAAAAAAATATTATAAGCACAGGTTTTAAAATAATTCAAAATATAGAAAACTATGGAAAGTTACGTTCTAAAATAATGCTATTTTAGTGATTCTATTATAAAGTCTTGCTAATAGATTGAAACAACTACTTAAATAGGTAAGGTTTTTGTTTCGCTTTTCGCTACTGAAAGTGTTGCACCGACTATGCTACAATATCCATAATGCTCATGTCAGCAAAAAACCACGGAATATCAGCAATTATGTAAAAGTATAACAGTTAACAGTAAGAAGGCAACAAAAACAACCAAACGCCGTTCGTTTCGTATCATCAATGCATAGTTATGAATGGCTATTAAAGAGGCATGCCATTGAGCTGCTGTCGCGAAAAAACGCAGCAAAACGCGCGCGATGCACTGAATGTCAATTGATGTCCACCTGCACCGAGCTGTGGTAGTATGAAGGAGTTACAGTAATCTTTTACGTACTCCACCAAATTACAACAAAATACGCTAAATCTCAAAACCGTTCAGTATTAGTATGAAAGAAAAAAACCGACCAAGTACGAGTTGGACTCGCGTACGAAGGGTTCCGTACCATTATCTATACAACATTTGAATATTTCAAGCCTCCATCTGTTGGCGTTATTAATATCGTTTAAAAAAACGGCAAAAACTTACGTTTGTTGTATGGGAGCCCCCCTTAAATATATATTTCATTCTGTTTTTATTGTTGTTATAGCGGCAACAAAAATACATCATTCGTGAAAATTTCGTCTGTCTAACTGTCACGGTTCATGAGATACAGCCTGGTGACAGACGGAGGGATGGACAGCGGAGTCTTAGTAATAGGGCCCCTTACTCTTTGGGTACGGGACCCGAAAAAATACTTTTGATAACGTATTATAAATGGTTGACAATTAAACCATACTGAAGATACTGAAGAAAATGTTTTTAGGTGTGGCGTCAATTCAATTGTTGTATAATCACACATCTTCCCCTTCGCGCCATATTTCACTAATTATAAGTCTGTAGCCATTCTCTACTAGATATACGAACCAAGTTTCTGCAAGAAACGTGACGATACCTCATCATCAGTCATCACCAAAGCATCGATAGACATATGGTTATGGTGAAGAATATTACGTTAAGTAGGTAAAAAATCACAACAATATTAAAATGCAACGAGGACACTTAATTAACGTTATAAAGACCGCAAAAGTAATTAATTAAATAATTGGTAGATTTTCCTTGCCTGGCTACCACAGCAGAGGGTATCCTAGTTTGGGACCAGGACAAGTAATCGTGTTGTGTGGAAGTTATTATTATTGATAAGATAAGATAAGAATATTCTTTATTTAATATTTTGTAAAATTTGTGGAAATCCATGGAGGAGGCCTATGTCCAGCAGTGGACTTCTTGTGGCTAAATGATGATGATGATGATGATGATGATGATAATGCTGTGGTGAATAAAATAATTTCACTGTCATTTTGTTATACACGAGAAAACATGACATAAAAAATTGCAGTGATACAGAATACAATAATAATTGGCGGCCTTATTATTATTATTTAAAGAGTCTGAGTCAAGCAGCAGTAGCTTCGAATCGTCAAACTGGCACACGATAGACCGGCTCGACTCGACGCGTGCGAGCAATTGCATCGTCGTTGCATCATCAATAGGTGGTTTACGAATGCACCACGAGTTTTTCACAATCAACTGGCAGAGCCTTCTGCCCTGTATACTCTGTAGTTGACCCATAGTCACCACATATGTTTCGGCAAAAGAATAGATTCTCTCATCATCATCATCAGCCATTTGACGCCCACTGCAGGACATAGGTCTCCCTTATGGTTTTCCTAACTATTAGGGGTTTTGCCATAATCGCCACGCTTGGCGGGCGGTTGGCGATCGCAGTATGCGGTTGGAATCTCAGGAAAACGTCTTCTACGACATCCACGGAAGGAAATGGTGTAACGCTATTCTTAATCTGGCACCACACGGAAAGATTTTCTCATTGAGTTAATATGACACAATTTTTTTTAGAGATACAGATACTTTTACCTACTTATTTTTAGACTAAGTTCAAACCACAGGCCACAACTAACTAAAGTGTAGGTATTTTATTATGAGACATGCCCTCACCTTAAACAAATACTATATCGATTTATCAGGTGATGTACCAGGGAAAAAAGAAAATAATAAGAGCCAATGCAGTCTGGCATCACTTCCCGTCGTCTGTTTCCCCTGGATTCTTTCAACTTTTTCATCAGACTTTATAATGTAAACTCCTGCTTGACTTAACTCAATAAATAAATCTATTTTTTAGAACTTACTGGCTGTAAATGTGCATTTCAAAATGAACTCCTTTGCCTTTATGCCTTTTTTTCTGGCGATGCCGATGTGGTAATTTGTCCCAATAAAATGTCTTTCTTTCTAAATCGCTGTATGTTTTTTTCCTTTTTTTTTTCTTTTGTTACTTATTTGGTGTCCTTAAATAGTTTTTTCTTTTAAAGTGGTTCCGTTCACAGTTTCAGTATACAATTTTATAAAACTTTTTATAAACTATTTATTTTTCTGTAGCCTTACAATCAATAAGTAAAATTGTCTATCCTTTAAATATTTGCTTTGGCTTTTTATATAAAAGAACAACCAAAGAGGTTGAAAGTTCCGTCTAATTTAACAGACAAAAGCTCTCCTGCTCGGGTTTTTCATAAAAAAAATATTGCTTCCCTAATACCGAACATGTTTTGCGCGTTCTAACCAAAGACTCGGGAAACATCGAAAATCATTAAAAATATACATTCTAATTCCCATTTTTACTTTTATAACGTTAACGATTAATAAAATTCACGGCTGCCTTAAAAAAAGTGATGCCCGGCGATTTTGACATAGCCGTTTTTAGGGTTCCGTACCCGAAGTGTGCCAAACGGGACCCTATTACTAAGACTTCACTGTCCGTCTGTCTGTCTGTCTGTCTGTCTGTCTGTCACCAGGCTGTATCTCATGAACCGTGATAGCTAGGCAGTTGAAATTTTCACAGATAATTTATTTCTGTTGCCGCTATAACAACAAATACTAAAATAAATATTTAAGTGGGCGCCCATACAACAAACCTATTTCTTTGGCGTTTTTTGCTCGATATTAATAACGGCAACAGGTAGACGCTTGAAATATTACCATACTATTTAGTTTTATATTCGCTTCAAAAATAAAGAATGAAATTAAAATAAAATATATTTAAGGGGGGCTCCCATCTAACAAACGTGATTTTTTGCCGTTTCTCATTCTTTGTGTCTAATGTTGTTGTTGTTGTTGATAATGCTACGTAACCCTTCGTGCGCGAGCCCGACTCGCACTTGGCCGGTTTTTTATATTGACCTTTAACGGACACACGTTTTTTTTTTATTTTTACTGAAAAAAATAGTTGAAGAAAAAGCTTTATCTATAATTTTAAAATAAAAAAAAGCATTTAAGAAACGTGTCTGAATAAGCCACGTGTCTAATACGCATTTCACATTTTTAATTGGATAAGTATACTAAAATTTCTATTTACCTTCCGTACAATTGAAAATATTTGTTGTCGTAAGAAAAAAATCATAAATAAAAAAAATTAAAGCCTACTTCAAATTTAAAAGTTTAAAAATTTAAAGAGAGTGTCCTTTAAATTCGATGTAGGTATTGTAGAAGTATAGTTTGGAGCCAGTGCCAAGTTACAAGACCAGCACCTACTTTTTGGGCACCGACTCAAAATATATGAGTATTTCTACAATACCTATATCGAATTTAAAGGTCATATTCGTTTAAATTATTTGTTTGTTTTTAGTGCTTTAGTATTTTAAGTTGGTTTTAATTTTTTTTTTTTTATTATATTTCACAATTTTTTATGAATACGACTCCGCCAAATTGTGTTTTCTGAAAGCAAAATACACGAGTCAAAAGACACCCAAATCGCGTTTGAAATTTGAAGAGCTCCCTCGATTTCTTCAGAATCCTATCATCAGATCCTGACTTGATGACTTTGGGACCACCTGTGAAGTCTACCCTATCAAACAAAAAAAGAATTTTCGAAATCCGTCCACGCGTCTTCGAGTAATTGGGGAACTTACATAAAAATAAAAAAACAGATACCGACGAATTGAGAACTTCTCCCTTTTTTTGAAGTCGGTTATAAAATGTGAAATGCCAACAAAACATACATGTAGAAATACTGATACGTGTGTCAAAAATACATAATATGTTAGAACTCTGCCAAGTTCCTTGCCTATACGGTATTAATAGTGTGTGTAAACAAGACCCAAATCACTGATGTGAGTGGCACGTTAGTAAACCGGTGGTTCGGCCGTATATGTTCAATCGTCCGTTAGGCCTTTATTGTGACGTTCATACTTAAACTTAGCGTTCTTTCAGGTCGGTCGTCTGATCTTTGTCACTAGGGAGGCACCTACCCACTAAACCTCTGCTGACATAAGAAGAACAGCAAAATCCCCCATTCAACCACCGCAAATGATTCAAGCCGTTTCAGAATAGGTAGTAACGTTTTAACTGCGTTTTCCGGAGGCATTTTGCGTGGCGCCCCGTGGGAGCAAGTTAGTGGGCCCGTGTGAACAGCGCGTGACAATAGCTCTGGCACACACGGCGCACAGAGTGGCTCTGATTTAGAGCTGCATTATGCCGAACAATGCCGCAGAGCTCAATGGAAGGGACAGAAGTTCCGCGACGTCTGTTATCCAGGGTCGTTTCTAAAATACGCAGTCATACGACAGAGGTCGTGGCCTCATTCTCGGTTTTTTTCTATGCATGTGATGTTCTTGCCTGGTTATCATATCATGTCATGGTGTCAGGGTGCATTTTCTAGTTTGGGACCAGGACAAGTGACTGTATTGTGTTGATGATATTATTAATATCTTCGTCTTCCGAATAATAATGTGTGATTTCAGCCGTATGTATGTAAATTTAATTATGTCTATATCGCTATAAGTAGATGTGTATTATTATAATTATTCTACATAAATAAGCTAAAGTATCATTACACCATTTGGCACTAACCCTACTCTTTCCACGTCACCTATTAGTTGGCTAAAATAGAATACTATTTGGTATTAAGCCCGCTAATTGCACATTTTTTTCAGGTACAATAAAGAATTTTAATAATAATAATTATTATTATTATTGTTTACGACAATTTTCGTTCTTCAAGTTTTAAATCCGTGTCCAGACTTACCGCCACTCAAAACTGACACATATTTTGGCAAATAAATAAATCTTTATCTTTAAAATTTTTTGTTCATTTTAATTCACTTTCCATTTATCGGAAAAAGTAAAACGCGGTTTTTCTGCTCCATAGTGGCTCTGTTTGATACGAATAGATAAGCCTTAAAACCATATATGTCACATACAATGGATATTTCTCTATGTAGGACTATGATTTACTGAAGGCTTTGACGGTTGTACAGTACAAAACTGAGTAAAAACTCAAACACAAAACTCACAGTTGTTTCAGGAATTGCGCCTTCTTAAGTAGCCCTATATAGTAGTTCCTACATATTCTTATCTGCAACTAAGTTCTTTCACGTCTCTCCCGCCTAGTAGCGGTCTTAGCTAGGCCTTTAACGTATTGAAGCAAACATTGTTGTTGAAGTCACGAGTTTTGTTTGTTGACACTAGATTCGGCAGATTGCATTGAAAACTTGATTTGGTATCATCGTCTCGGCCAGATTTGGCCAGATCGTCTCGGTGAACATACCACTGAATACCGCTCATCCAGTCACCTCTATTTGATAAGCCAACTGAAGCTTCTACCCCTTCATGTTTTGTGACAGTGGCGCAACTATTATTTTTCTGCGTGTGGGAGGCATGGGAAGACGCATCAGTTGCGTTCTGACGTCACAGGTCCATAACGATCAGCCACGTATCTATTGCAGTATGCAGTATCGACGAACCATGATCTAAGCTCTGGTGGTCTCGGGTCCCTACAATTTATTTCGAAAGGTTGAGCGACCAGAAGTCAAACAGTTACGTGATGCTATTCTAGTCCGTCGTTGATTGATTGATGAAAGAGGCTTTTATGTAGAACGGATTATAAGCTTGATAGAGTATCGCTAATCAGTCAGTAAATGTTTAGAAAGAGTAATGTGTGAACTCTACCTTTCAATAGTCGTTGAATTTTGAGTCGTAGTTTTGTTTGTTGACCTGAATTTGCCTAAAGCTTTATCGTAAAATCAACCCAGATTCTTTATTGTGCCGCCTACAGCATACAGCCTAGACAGAAATTGCACACGAAATTATTATATTGTGTTTGCTTACTTCACAACTGTAGGTATCCATCAACTTGCAATTTGAAGGAACGCGCTCATGTTGCAAGTCAATCTTTTACCCATAGGTAGGATAGTACGTTTTGAGCATTACATCTCAATTAGGTTCGTGTTTACCCGACTGCAAAAGCGAAAGAGGATTATTTTTCCGCTCGTATAAAGTAACACACATTTATAAGTTGTTTTCATGGCCGTCGATGACGTCGCGAAAAACACAAACTGGCGGAAGTCAGTCATATTTCTGTCATAATCTTACCAAAAAGACACTGAAAAGGTTCGCTCATTATTGCCTTTAGTCTTGTTGTCTAACACAGTGAGTCCATAAAGCTGAATTTAATTTAATTGACACGAAGAAGATGCAAAAAATAATTATTATTGAAAAAAAAACGTCTGAAAAGATTCATACTCTAGGCCTAATTTACTTTAATAAATTTTCCTCCTTAGCCGACGTCACCAATGTGATATACGAGTACTTACTTGTAAGAAATCGAATTCAAGGTGCTTTTCTGGTTAGGTACAAAATTCAATGGAGTAATTTAGTCCTTTTTTAAAACGTTCAAAGGTTTTATTAACAGGGACAGTTGAAACATTTTATTAACAACGCGTATTAAAAGTACGGCCCCTTTTTGAGGGTGGCAATCAATAACCACAAACTTCGGAAATAAATTAAATTGCTTATGAAATCTACTCTTATAAATAAGTAAGTCGATCGATTGTAAAAACACGTAGCGTGTAACACGCCAGCTCGGCAGCATAATACTTTGATAAAAACCATTTTGTACTAAAAGCTACAAAAAATATTACCGACTTTGAAAATAACTGTGAACCTAAAAATATATGTAGATCAAGTCACCCTATTTGCATAATACCTTACTACGTACTCTAACACTAAAATAAATTCACAAATTTTCTCCATCGAAAAAATATGTCCCAGACTCTAGGTACAGCACCTGACTGAGTGACCAGATCATCTTTCTATGTAGTGTATCTATGTAGTGTAGGTCGGATGGCCACTAAACGCTGATCGAGCATCTTGCTTCAAAATGGCTCTCCACCATAGGCGGTTGAGGCAGCTCAGCTCAGCGAAGGCCTATGTTTATATTCTTTTATTATTAAATTACTAGCTGTTGCCCGCGACTTCGTTCGCGTGGTAATTTTGACGTGTATTTTTCCGGGATAAAAATTGCCTATGTGCTAATCTAGACTGTAATCTATCTCTGTGCAAAATTTCATACGGATCCGTTCAGCCGTTTTTGCGTGAAAGAGTAACAAACATCCATCCATACTTACAAACTTTCGCGTTTATAATATTAGTAAGGATTCATTGCAAATAAGATCTGTACTGTACAATAGGCGGGCTTTATATCAATTAGTATTTTATTTTATTTAACCAATAGGTGACGGGAAAGTGTGAGCGCAGTGCCAAACCGGTAAATGTGAGAGCTGTTAACTTACTTAGATAATACAGGGTATTCTTATCTATCTATACATATAATAAATCTGTAAATTTTGTCTCTGTCTAATATATGTCTGTCTCAATCTATTTCTTTGTGTGCGCATCACTCAAAAACCACTAAACGGAATGAAGTAAAACTCACCAGAATTATAGTTTAGGTTCCTGTGTAACATTTAGGCTACATAACATCACGTTTACGTCCATGGGGGGCTAATAAAGTCACCATGAGCTGTGAGGGCATTGAACACTGCTTTAACCACAATAACGGATACATTTAACCAGGTTATGAAGAACCAGTCAGTTCGCACTATCTGTCATATCTTTACCTAAATATCTTTATCTGTCACCGTGGGAATCGCCATATTGCGATGTGCCTAAATAATTCCGCCGGGTTATATTGTGCGCAAAATAGTGTCTCTTTTTGTGTCTCGTAAATGTTTTACAAACAAGAATTATAAAAATAAACTGCTAATTGATTTAATATGCATTTTTTGTCCCAGGCGGACATACTTCGACCAAATAGGAGATGTATTAGCAAAGGGCAAGATAAATAGTACCCGAAACCGGCGTGCGTGCATGCAACGACTACAGAATGATGAGGAAGCGAAAGTCAGGATGGTAGCAAGTGGCAGTCTCTGGTTTCTGCCTACCCCTCTAGGATACAGGCGTGAGTTTATGTATGTAATGAATTGTAAGTAAAATTAGTACTGCACATATTTAAAGGTTATAAAAGAACTGAATAAACTATTACACTTATTATTTAAAACGTAACAACGCAAACTTAAAAAACGCCCACCGAGGGTTCCGTTCAAACTTCTTGTCTCGCAGTTTTTCCGAGCTTTTCTTGAACTTCAAAGACTATTTTTTATGATTTAATTACAAATGTATAGTTTTCAGAATTTTTCTTGTACAATAGTAATTAATTTAATTAATTTTTCTAGTACACGACGATATTACTTGCCAAATTTCATAGTTGTAGGTAGGTCAACGGATAAATTTTGATTCCCCTAAGAGTATCGAAATTTTCCTTTTATTGCGGCATAAACGGCCGTAACTTCTTTTACATTAACTTAAAAGTTTGATTTTTTCACAGCTTTAAGGGACTGTAGACTTGAGTATATCTGCATTTCAACTTGATATCTGCATTGCGTTCCCGAAATAAAGGGTCTTGACCGACAGACGGACGGACGGACGGACAACAAAGTGATTCTAGAAGGGTTTTTCTTTTGAGGTACGGAACCCAAAAAATAACTAACGATAATTGCGTTCTGAAACGTAATAAGATTCTAAGACAAAAAAAACATTATCTCTTTATTTATTATGTACCACCTACCACAAATAATCACACATAGTTTATATTCGCATAAAAGATGAAAAATGTTTCAATATTGTTTATATTTTTTAGAAAACATTGTTTTTAGGGTTCCGTATCTGAAGGGTGCCAAACGGGACCCTATTACTAAGGCTTCACTGTCCGTCTGTCTGTCCGTCTCTCTGTCTGTCTGTCTGTCTGTCTGTCTGTCACCAGGCTGTATCTCATTAACCGTGATAGCTAGGGTGTTGAAATTTTCACAAAAATGATGTATTTCTGTTGCCGCTATAACAATATATTTTTATTTTATTTTTATTTTATTTATTAGGTACACCAACAGCAAGCACGCAAACATAACAAAACTTATAATAAATGTGACTTAGGGCTAGCGATTATGCCAATTAAAGGTATACACAGCATTTGTAAACATTTAGGACAGTACTTAGGTACATAGCTTTAAATTACAATCAAAATGCACTATACACTAAAAACGAAATAAAATAAATATTTAAGGGGGGCTCCCATACAAGAAACGTAATTTTTTTGCCGTTTTTTGCTCGATATTAATACAGGTAGATGCTTGAAATATTCACAGAATATTTAGTTTTATATTCGTTTAAAAAATATATTTAATTAAAATAAAATAAATATTTAAATATTTCCCATGCATTTGTTGAAGTCCATCGAGCTAAGACATTTTCTTTCTTATGGCAATACGGAGAAGGTCTTCTCCGTGGTACATAAGTGATGGCGCGTGCTCTACCGCCTCATTCGACCTAAATGTTAGAAATAAAAAGTCAACATAGCCAACATAACAATACTAAGAAAATAAAAAAGTTCCGGTTACAGTTCCGAAATGTAAAAATTTGACCGCCATTATCCGGTGCAAAAAAACGAAATAAGAAAAACCGGCCAAGTGCAAGTCTGACTCGCGCACGAAGGGTTCCGGACCATTATCTATACAACATTAGACACAAAGATCGAGAAAAAACGGCAAAAAATCACGTCTGTGTTATGGGAGCCCCCCGTAAATATTTATTTTATTCTGTTTTAAGTATTTGTTGTTATAGCGGCAACAGATGATTTGTGAAAATTTCAACTGTCTAACTACCACGGCTCATGAGATGAGATACAGCCTGGTGACAGACGGACGGACGGACGGACAGCGGAGTCCTAGTAATAGGGTCCCTTACCCTTTGGGTATGGAGCCCTAAAAACTACAAACTTACGATTAAAGGTTTTTATAAATATAATGCGGTTATCATACAAACTTAAATTGCATAATTTTGAAGTAATGCATACAGCGACTAATGAATGATACGGCGGCTAAGTCAAAGAGGTATTGTCAGGTAGCAAGTGTACCCCTCCGGAATGCATGAGTTTATTTTAGTGCAAAAACACAAATTCTCTTATTGAAAGTTAACATTCATTCAAAATTCCAAAACGGGCCAATATTAATGTTTCTCTAAAAATGTAGATAATATAAGTAGCCCTGGGCCCAGTTGCGTCGATCATAGATACAGGTGCAAGAAGTCACCCGACATCCGCCACAGGCGAACATTGAGTCCCTCCGTCCCTTCCAGATGCAAATACCGACATATTTGTACCTCACATCCTCCCGTAGGCAATACGCGGGCGACGCCATTCGTCAACCGACGCGCCAGCGTACGGACGCAGTGGCGGCTGCTGGCTGCATACCAAGCATGCTTCCGACACACGTCGAATTAATTCTACGCTCCTGCTCTATCCCCGACCGCAGAATGTGTACGACGAAAAGGCCTCGCCGAGTCGAATCGCAAATATTCGCCAACTACACATTCACCATGAAACTGCTTCCATTAGCGACGTGCGGAACCGAATTGCCCATGAGACTAGTCCGATGCGATTCGGCGCTTTTTGGCTCGACTCCCCTATAGTGAACGCCAAGGTTTAGTCACTTCACATAGCTCTTAGGAACACCTGATTAAGAGCGGAGGAATGCAGCCGACAGTCTGTGATCCGTAAGCACTTTTGTTACTAAACAGGCGTTTCTTTCCATCAGACAGCACAGTCTTTGAAGGGCATTTAAGGACGAAATTCAAACAACTGTACTTCTGTTGGTACGTACGTATGCCTCTGCCCTATCCCTGGTCGTAACTCAGCGATGCGCCTCGTAAATTCGCGGCTATTTATGCAACCGGCGACTGTAAACGGCAACAATGTCGGCCGATACCTAGGGGGGCGAGATACACTATCGCTTGATGGCCGAATGTGGTCGGAAGGAAGCAAGCTAAAGATTAGTGGGGCCGCTGAATTATTTATTTGTTATTCTGCAACTCAGCAAATTGAGACTGCCACACAAACGACTTTGCGCCTCGGCTGTTCACATTTGAGATTACACTTACCCATATAGTGTGACAGCTTAAGAAAATGCGTACCTATCTGCTTTTTGACCGGGTAACTGTATTCCACCAACACTACATTAGAAAAAAGAAAGAAAAGAAAAAAATGTGTTTATTGCCAGACATAAAACAACATAAGAAAATTAAAACTAATGTGTGTATCTAGGTGTACGTGAATTAGTACAACACTATACCTTGTCACGTTACCGAGGGTTGTGTGAAGGTATAACCCTTGGTAACGGAAGCTAAAGAAATAAAAAGAGAGATTTAGAGATGTAAAAATGTAATCATCAAAACCCCCTAACCTATAATTAAGCTAAAAAACTTAATAATAATAAAAACATAAAAAATATGTACAAAAGCAACCTTAGGTCCCAGAAGGGTAAGCAGATCGGAGAGGCAGGCCGTGGAGTCAGGTCGTGGAGACGGACAGGCAAGTTGATCAGGCAGGCCGTGGAGACGGGCAGGCAAGTTGCGAAGGCAGGCCGTGGAGACGGGCAGGTAAGTGACGGAGACAGGCCGTGGAGAGGTAGACAGGAATTCAGGTAACTCAGGTAAGATTCTTGAAGTATGACTCAGGTAAGACTCTTCAAGTAGGACTCAGGTAACTCTTCAAACAGGATTCAGGTAACTCTTCAAGTAGGACTCAAGTGAGATTCTTCAAGTAGGACTGAAGTGAGACTCAAGTAGGGCTCAAGTAAGACTCTCAAGTAGAACTGAAGTGAGACTCAAGTAGGGCTCATGTAAGACTCTCAAGTAGGACCGAAGTGAGACTGACCCGGAAAGCCTTCTTGGGCGGCTTTTATACCCCAAAAATAGTTCGATTCTAATATTCAAATTTGATCTGAATCTGCGTCAGAATTCTTCTGGAAGTTTCTGGATCCTGTTCCAAATCCATAATTTCAAATTCTAGATCTTCTTTCTCTTTCTTGCATTAAATTCATAATTTCGATTTAGAATGCGAGTAGTCTTCTAGAAGTCTCCATAGGCCAGAAGTTTCCTTATTCGACCTTCTTAGTATGACGATTATTTGACATAATTTAGAAAAATAAAGAACAATATTCAAATAAAAGAAATATCTGACTACCAGTTGAATCGTTGACAGTAAAGCAAAATACAATATTTACAATGTGAAAAGTGGAAAAATAATTACAAATACGTATTAGCTTTGAAATAATAGTGAACCAATCTTATGTTTTCGTTCGTGATAACATGAAAGTGTTGTGAAATTGGATTTCAGTGGTTCAGCTTGGACAAAACGTAAGACTTTTTTGCATTGATAGAAAGAGTAGGGTGCTAGGCAATAGAATCGCGCTAGACGCGTAAGCTAATCCCTACAACCTGTATTGTCTTGTCTAGAGTAAAGACTCTTGCAAAACTAAACATAGATGGACAGTCAGTAAGTGGACTGAAACAGAAACTAAAAATTCAATTTGGCAAAAAAACCTATAAATATACGATCACACTTTTTTTTACCAACCCTGATCTGCTGTACGCAGGCCCCCAACGTAGTTAATTGCCTACAGTAATAGATTGCCCAAGTCCTTCACGGAGGATCAATCTTGTCCCGTGATGACGAGAGCATTCTTCATGATAGTATCACCACCATCTTATTATTGCAGCGCTATATAAAAAGTGTAATCTATAGTTTGTTTCAGTCAAAGAGGTGGTGTTACACCTGCAATATGTTGTATTCTTCGATTTCTAGTCCTCGGTTCTAGAATATTCTTTATTGTACACCAGAAATTACATTATTTTTCATTATTATTAAGTGTTTATGCAGAAGCGAAATTGTCTGGTTTGTGGCAAATGGCAAACTTTGGTCTCTAGTAAAATGTACACGCGCGAGTTTATCAATTTACACGTATGTTTAAGTGACTTATGTATGACTAAATGACATGTTTATTGCATTCCACAAGTTTTAGTGTTGTTACATTTTAATAACTTAACTAAATATTACACACATACATTTTGTAACTAAGGAGTAAACTAAATATTAAATTAAACTAATTAAATATACCGCCCCGGGACACGCCTGATCCAAAAGTTCCCATGACGCTAGCAGCGTTCCCCCGCTGCACCGCCAGGGAAATCCTCTGCATCAGGTATGCCCCGGAACGATGGTCATACCCACGACTTCTCATACTCATGACTTAAACATACAGACTTAAACATATAATTCCCTAGCTGGTTTTTTGGACCTGAAGCACCAACATCCTCTAAGTTAGTGATAAGGTATTGCGCAAGAGACGCGGGCGGTGGCACGCGGCCGGACCCGCCTGTTTGAGGTTCCCAGGCGATAGCCACTATCTCCCGCAAACACTTTTGTATCACACAAAACAGTGTCACAGAAGCGTCGCCTTCACGATCCATTGTTGGCCACAGGGTAACAGTATAAGTTATTTGCGTGTAACCTAGAAAGTATTAATTTAATGTAACCTCTTACGCTCAGGGTCATAGGTGTAGAATAGGTGTGCTTGCATATTTCTATTGATAATACAAACAATTCGCTTTCTGCTTTTCACAAGTAGTGCTTCTGTTATTTTATTTTTGTCTCTATACTGTTAAACCACGTGCTATCTGCACACCTATTTTCACCTGCACCCTTCGATTCTAAACCTTAACACCAAAGTATAAAGGCTGTCAAACATTCCTAGTAATAATGCTGGCTATTGTCCTGAGGCGGCGCCGACACACGTCGCTTATCTCCTCGATACAATTGACTCGACGCTTTCGAGTGAAGTCACGCGTCGCTCACTGTTTGTGTTTGCATATCGAGTATCGACAAGTGTCAGTGTCACTGTGTTCTCTCGCTATATCAGTACCATAAAGTACTCAATACTTTTTTGCAGCCAATTGCAGTCGCTAATTAAATGCAAAGGTTGGAATTTCCAATATCATCCGTTTAGTTAAGGGTTGGGGGGTGAGGGGGGAAGCCTCCCTGGGAAGGGGGGGATGCTGAAACTTATTAGTTTTTGAGAAAAATTAAAAACAAATTTCAGATTATGCTGACAAAATACATCATTTATCTGAATGTAATGTTTTTAACTAATTAGAATTTTTATGATGTAATTACGACATTATAATGTATTTTTAATCCTTAAAACCGATATTCAATATTTTATACTAAGTAAGATCTTAAAGTTTTGGTAAGTTGTAATAAAGTTTCGACAGAAGTAAGTTCACCCGACACGCGAAACAAAACGCGGCGTTCGTTCCGAAACGTAAAAGTTGTCAAAATGGTGTAAATACATAACAGATTTTGGATTTCCAAAAATTAGTATCTCAAAAACTAAGAAGTTTCAGGTGCTAGCATTCAATATTTAAACTTCTTATCCATAGGCCTCTCTGCAGTATTAATTTTAAGTCTCAACTAAACGGATGAGATTGAAATTGCTAAGCCCTCTGTTATCAAAACAAGAGTAAACAGATTTTTATTGAAACAATAGAAAACTCTTTCACATGTTGCATCTACTCATGTGGACCCGAAAAACTAGCCAAAATTGTGGAAATCACAAGAGAAGAGAACACGGGAAACAACATTCGCTTAACCAAGGAAAGAAAAACCGAATGTTTGAAAATAATTTACGTCTTCATGAATGTGTCAAACCCAAGGTTATCAACATCCATTTCTTGCTAATACGTAAAAAACTAATAATCCCATTTTACTTCCAAATAAAAATTGTGTTAGTCGCGTTAATGTTGTATTTTCTGAGGTTAACACGAGCACTAGACATAATAAAACTGAATTTGAACGGATATTTACTCGTTTACTTTTCCATTTTACAATATTCCGACGTTTCGGTATTTTTGGAACGTTTACGAACGGTACGTTTCGGTACGTTAGTGTTTTTTTTAAACCTCTGTTTTATGAGGAATGTCTTCGATGCAGTAAGGTTTTAGTCACACGAATCTACTTTTTTAAAGTAAAACAAAAATACACCGATTATAAAGTTATATTACACTAGGCAGTGTTACCATTTTTATTCATCGAATTATAAAACCGACTTGGGAACTGAACTTTGGCAAGCTCTTTAAACCATTTAAGGAGTTAAGTGAAATGTCAGTGAACGGGGCTCGAGTAATTATGATACATAACATACCAATTACCAAATGTGGACTATATAGTTTAGCTATACTGTGTTACCTAAGGTTCTTGACAAACGAACATCGTTCAGTGTCTGAAAACATATAGTATATGTCGTTTCATTCAACTTTGATTTACATGTAAACAAACCGTTCATTGAAATTGCTAAAATAGAAATAATTTAATTTCAAGTCCTCGACTTTCCAGAAAACCAACGGAGCCATAAAAATAACCAACGAAATGTACTTACGAAACCACAGTAGGTAGGCTTTTTACCCCGCTAAAGGTGTTCATTAACTGGTTCGTTACATCTGATGGGCGGTGAGTGCACCTGCTCAGTGCTGTATGCGCAAACGCATCTGCAAGGCCAACCTATAGGTCAGAGGGCCGGCCCGCTACCGACTGCCTTCTACGGTTGAAGTTACTGCTTTATTTATTACCTGTTGCAACTGTGAAAATATCTATTTATTTAGAGATATCAAAGTTATAAGCAACTCTATTGACTGAGTTTAACGGGCGACGGCTTGCAGGTCTTCAACTAGTTACTCTGAAGGGGCTGTAAAAATTGAGCCTGATTAGCCAGCGGTGGTAGCCTAGTGGTTAGAACGTTGGACTCGGAAGCGAGAGACCCAGATTCGATTCCCAGTGCAGGCATGTACCTATAACTTTGTTTTCTAACTTATGTACATTTGTGAAGTTATAGTAGCAATATCACTCGCTAATGGTGAAGGAAAACATCGTTAGGAACCTGAGTGGTGTGACATATTGACATACCTCAGCGCTTGAAATCGCCAATCCGCGGTGGTCACGCGTGGTGGTTCAGCCCATAATCTCTCTCTGAGATAAGGCCTGTACCTTAGAGTGGGACGTATATAAGCTGCTCATAAGCTCTTTTGGAATATCTGTTGTGGGTATCACTGATTTATCTATAGATTTTTGAAATGTATTTATCAAAGCTAGTCCCTTTATTGTATGAAGTTTGGTTAATCTTTTATCCATCGAGAAAAACGGCTAACTTAAGAGAGTGCTGTAAAGCGCATCACAACAAACATACATTTACGTACTCTTTCTCTACGTAACATCATCCCAAACGAAAGAGTTTATTCGTCATCGCCTTCGCGAAATTCTAATTATAGTCCATCTTAATTGGATCCATCCCTTCTTCCTAATGCATTCCTGCACAACGTGTCATTGAGTTAATAACAAAATTAGTGCAAGTCCGGTCTTTAAATTAGAAAGATCTGGTGACCTCCAAAATCTAACCGTAACTTTAATTAAGTAGAAAGACCAGAACTTGAGCGTACTGTTAGCACTTAGATGAAAAGTGAACTTTGTATTTGTGGAAGGTATATGCAAATGAAAGTAAGAGTTACCCTCCTACCTACAATGTGTCCTTATTTTTTCTCTGCTTACGATCTAAGCACATAGATGCAGGGCTCACTTCTTGCTCACGGATTTATAGTTAACAAGTTCATCCGTCGCAAATCCAGCGCCGACGTCGGTGAGTGCTTCTAAATCCGTATGCATCACTGTAGTCTCTTTGCACGTCCCGTCGCCATCTTGGGGGCTCACTCCGAAAATGATGTAGCGACAAAGACTATACTTTTGTTTCTTTTCTCTGGCTGCTAAGAGTATGCTTGTTTTTTGGATAAATTGTCTTTAATGCATGTTCCGATTCTGTGTACAGACCGTCCGAGCGAATACGAACGGAAGCACTTGGGCGAACGGCGCGACCAAAGGTCACCAAAGAAAGCCTGCGGTCACGTCACTGACCTCTATATTACTAATACAAGAACAATAACTTCCAAACAACGCAATCACTTTTCCTGGTCCCAAACTAGGATACCTACCCTACCATACCCTGTGCTGTAGTAACCAAGCAAAGACATCATGAACATGGAAATAAATAGTTTAAAAATATATTTTCTTATCATTTCACTTTACTTCCGACATAATTGTGGCTATACTCAAACATCAAAACACATTTCAGTGTAGGCTCCTTTTATTATAACATAATTGTGATAGTCTTATTTTACTTAACTTTGGGCTAAGGAACTTTTAAATAGGTACTATTTCTTTATATGTTTGTGGTCCACGTTGGCCATGTGGGGACACTCTTTCTATGCTTATTAAGTGTTATTCTAAAGGCGCCCGGTTCGCTTCCGGCAACGGCTCATAATTTTTCTTCTTTATTAGAATTTTCTTTATAAGGCCTAACATGGTCATCTGGTTGAAAATGTATTAAATACATATTTACTGCTTATTACCCAGATAGTATAGAAGCTTCGTTAGTTGTCATCACCTATGAGATTTTATTATTTTTTAAATTGAAATTGAAACTATAATAATTTTATATAAACTCAAAAATACTGATTATTAGTTATTGAAATTAAAATTCAATCTAAAAAACAATTATTTTATATAAACTCAAAAATATTGATTATTAGTTATTGAAATTAAAATTAAATCTACAGTCACACTTCTAGCAAGGGGGTCTCATGCACTTAAGCACTGGTTCCCATGCTGTAGCTATGTTCGAACCACGATCTGTATTGAAATTTGGAAGCCGGCGGATCTCTATTGCCTTGCGTATCATTCTAGGAAAGAAACGGTCCTCTCGGGCTAGAACTTGAATTTTATCAAAATGAATGAAGTGGTTGGTACCGCTGAGTGTATGTTCACTGACTGCAGATCTACTAGAGCGCTTATGTTTCACGTCCGCGATATGTTCCTTCATCCGCTCAGCTATGGTACGCTTAGTTTGACCAATGTACGAGGAACCACATTCACAGTCAAGCTTGTATTGTATACTCCTGCCTCTTGTAAGAGAATCCTGTGCTTGACACTTCGCATGAATTGGTGTATCTTTCTTGGCGGCTTGTAAATGGTTCTGATTGAAGGGCGTTTCAAAATACTCCCAATTTTGTCAGTCACTCCTCTCACAAAGGGCAGAAATGCTGGAACTCGCTCGACTGTGTCTGGTTTGACACGCCGTCCTCTGCGACGGATGCGCGGAACTTGCAGCTTGTTTGCACAAAGTACTCGTTTGACATGGTGGAGTTCCGTAGCCAGATGGTCCTTATCGCAGATTCGGTGGGCCCTCTGTAACAGAGATTTTCCAACGGTAGACAACTGACACGGGTCATGGTGAGATTCACCGTTTAAGTCAATTTCAATTTAAAAATTTGCCAAAATATTTTTGGAACATCATCATCATCATCAGCCATTTGACGCCCACTGCAGGACATAGGCCTCCCTCATGGTTTTCTAACCATGAAGGGTTTTGCCATAATCGCCACGCTTGGCAGGCGGGTTGGCGATCGCAGTATGCGGTTGGAATCCCAGGAAGACGCTGCTGCCCGTCTCCTGGTAATTTATTTCCTTAGTCGCCTCCTACGACATCCACGGAAGGAAATGTAGTGACGCTATTCTTAATCCGGCGCCACACGGATGTTTGTGATGCCACAAAAATTTTTGGAACGTAATTTAATCATTTTGCCGAGGGTAGTAAGCTAACAGTTAATGCTTTCAAAAAGACGCCTGTCACCTCAGTCTACGGAGACCACGCACTTGCAAAAGTACCGAAACGTAGGAAAATTTTAAAATGGAAAAGTAAACGAGTAAATATCCGTTAAAATTCAGTTTTATTATGTCTAGTGCTCGTGTTAACCTCAGAAAATACCTACTAAGCAAAAAAACAAAAGCGCCTCGCGGTCCCCCTACACTTACCCAGTATCAATATCTGGTATCAAACTAGGACAGTGCTATGGTAACTAGACAAAGACACTACCATTGTCGTGGTAACCGCTAGACTAACAATCTAATCAAGTCACAACCCCCAAATCAAACAAAAAGAAAAGCGCATCGCGGTCTCGCTATGCTTATCCAGTACCAATATCTGGTACCAAACTGGAATACTTTGTAGTATGGTAACTATACAAAGACCACTACCACTGTCGTGGTGTCGCTAGTCTAACAGTCTAAGCAAGTCACATCCCTCAAATCAAGCACTAACTTGCAAAAAAAAACAAAAGCGCATCGCGGTCCCGCTACGCTTATCCAGCACCGATATCACGGGCTGTCGGCGGCCGCGGCAGGTGCGCCCGCACCTGTGCGATTGTTGCATTCCGCCGCCGCGACCGGTACTGGAGATTGTCGAGCACGAACACGAGCGACCTTTTTGCGACGGGATGCGTCGGGATGTTGGCATCACTTTGTAGCGCGCCTCACGTGCGTGTTTAGTTCAAATATTGCAACTGAACCACTTCCTGCATACTTACGACTTTGAAGTTACTCATGCTCGTTCAATTCTGAGGACAATATACTAAAATGATAGAAATAACCAGATGCTGCAGCTAGGGTTATCCTCACGAGGGCACTACTCAACTGCTAACAGCAAGGATACAAAACTTTGCGTATATTTACTGTTGGTGCAGCCATTGCCAATTGCATATATGTATTGACAATTCGATGCTTATTGCGAAGCCCAGTCTTCCTACTTGTTACCCTGTGGATTAATCGAATTTGCAATGTACTTCAAATTATCATAGCAAACCAATGAGACAGGCACTTCTCAACATCACTTTCTACCGTATGTTGTGCATTTTTGGCAAAAGCGTTTTGTCTTTCTTGTTTTAGCTACAATTTATTTATTTACAGCGTTCGGGCTCTCTGGATTCATATTCGTTTTTGGTCTTTGCTTTTCGGAGACAGTAATATCTCGTCTCTCGTCATTCGATCCATGAATGGAGCCCGCTATTTTGGTTAGTTACTTCGTTAATTAATCGTCGTTATGAACCAAACCGAAAATAAATTTTGCCGGCTACATTATAGTAAAGCCAAAATAAAGACAAACAATCGCGAAGCGAAAATATCTAGTCACTTTCATAGCCACTCTATGGTATCTATTTAATAATATCTAATCCAGCAGTACATCAATGTTTTACAAGCCGGTATTCAAAGCAATCAAGCGTTTATCGCCAACAAGTGGCATTGCCTTCCAGCTCACTGTAAACTATCGCCACTTGTCTAGCTTCTATCATTAGATAGCGAGCACCTGCGGCTGTTGATGCTGATAAAAACTTCCCGCGGGACGAGGAAATGCCTGCGACAGCCAACTTGCGTTGGAATTAGGAAATGGAATGTGATGACGTCACGATTTCTTGATGACCATGCGATACGTCATACGTTTCCCTTATTAATAGTCCCAGTTCCACATTTCTCAAAACGGAACCAATGAATACTCGTGTAACTTATTAATAGTGTTGTATATCTAACTAGATATCTCATGGATTCAACCCCATACAATCTTGATCACACGGCGTGCTCACGTTCAAGAGGTACATCAGAACATGTTACCTCACGATCTTTTTCTTCACAGTTAGGCTGCTTATAATACAATACTAAACAAGCTTTATTATATGCAAGTATCTGATATACATGCATACCTCTATAATAAAGAAATTGCTTTTTCTTAATAAGGCCGCCAATTGTAGGTACTATAATACCTTTATAAATATTTTGTGCTTATTGTTTTTTGCGGTGTACAATAAAGAATATTCTAATCTTATGTTATATTGTATAATATGAAATACACATTTCACTTCATTGTGGACGCGTCAATCTACAAAAAAGAAACTCTTCACTGCCAGATCTTTGCACTTTGGACCATTCCCGCATCAAATTCAGTGCAAAGGTTAATATATTGTTGACAGTAAGGTGTGAGCACAAATAAAATGTTTAAAATAATTATGCAACTCCATAAGTAGTTAAACCCAGTTTAAACCTTTAAAAGACACCCGATAGGATCAAAAATGGTGATTATGAGCCGGTTTTAAAAGCATTTTGGTACAGATTAAGCCCAAGAAATGCAGTAAGCGCATCGGCTTCGATGATGCGGCTTTTATTGGCGCAGTATAGCGGAGTTCGGCGATTTACCCACCATCACTAATAATTTACTCTCATTTTGGTTGGATAGTCATAGATTCCTTAGAATATGTTTTAATTAATTAATTAAAATTTATTATACGCGTAACATTTAACAGGACAGGTTTTATTTCATAATGCTACGACAAAAACAACGACAATAATATGACCGATATAAACGATTGCCACAAGTTCGTTATTGCTATAAACAGCACCTTACCGCTTTTCCTTCAAAAGCTTACTGACTTATTTT
The DNA here is from genome assembly GCA_963969515.1 of Yponomeuta evonymella. NCBI lineage: Eukaryota > Metazoa > Arthropoda > Insecta > Lepidoptera > Yponomeutidae > Yponomeuta > Yponomeuta evonymella. Next base: position 9,422,686 of record OZ018354.1, read on the forward strand.
TTTCGAACGACGAAAAGAGTTTAGGTCATTTAAAGCTAACTTTCCTGAGGCTTAAAAACTCCTGAAGTTCAGCTGAAAATCGGCTACAGACCTACCAACTTTACTTAGCAATGGAAAGTAGGGAATCTAAAAAAGTATAGCTATCAGTGGCAGTGGGCGGGGCACATAGCACGCAGAACGGCCATCAGGCCGATGGGGCCGAAGAGTTCTCGAATGGAGACCACATATCAGCAAACGCAGCGTAGGACGACCAGCCACAGGATGGACCGATGACCTCATCCAAGTAACAGGTCTTTTTAGAAATCCACGTAGGAGGCCTATGTCCAGCAGTGGACCTTTTGTGGCTGAATGATGATGATGATGATAGCTATCAAAGAAATTTCGTCAAATGTGCAAGTGAAAATCTACGACTAGTAGCATTCCCCTAAACTAAGCAGTTATGTTGGTGCATGTTGCCGTAATAAACTGATTTTTGTGCTGTCAATTTATCCTGTTCTCACCATTGTTACCTCACTCTACCATTGTTATTAAAATTACTGTCTAGTAATTAATCGGTTATTTAGTAAATCAATCGGCTATTAAACATTATGACATTTCCGAATTCAAATTGCTCTACTTTTAACAAGGTAGTTTACGAACTGTACCCCCTCTGTAGCCCGTCTGGATCTCAGGTGCAGGTGCACCGGCTCGGTAGTGTTTTTACGGCAGTTATGTTAGGGTTAAAGTGATTAAACCGTCGAGCGCGTGCCCGCGGGCACCGCCGACCACTCCGCGCTCCACTACATGACCACCTAACTTGACCCACAAAAACTAACGCGTCGTATCACTCTAAAGGTCAAACCGACCTGGCTGAACAGTACATATATCACATTCCAATATAAATTAGTTTTCGACGGCCCGTTTTATGTGCCGAAAATAATTTCTCCCGATTACCTTAGTTAACCGGTTCAGTCATCGGCAAACATAGAATTACGTCCCGAGCCCCTTAGTCATTAGATAGCTGGGCCCTGCCTAGCGAAAATATTTTAACTGCGTGAGAATGTGTTACAGTATTGATGATAATACCCACTAAATACCAAGTAGGTAGTGATTTTGATCGATAACCCATAAAAAATGCGCACCTGAATTTGCGACCTTAATATCGAGGCTATAGGTTCGCAAACCTTGTCAAAGAGACTTCCCATTAGGATAGTTTACAGAGGCTATAGAATAAAGCTGTAGTGAGGCAACAATGTCAGGAGCATAATTTAATTCGACGTAGAGTTTACGATTGATAATTGAAGAGTGCGCGGTCGCGCGACCACAACCCACAAAATTGTTCACTCACACAAACAAATTTCGTGTTCAGACGAATCCTGAATCCTTTCGCGATTTAACTCTGGTTTACTCCTTGATGTTGCACAACCGTGCTTATTTTTTTGTTCTGAGCCTTTTATTTCTTTCCAGCTTACCGTAATCAAACATTGACATAAAAAGCATAGGCTATTTGATGAGGCAAAAGATAAAGAAAAATAGTCGACCATAGTCTCCGTGAGTTCGTCTGTGATACAGCGTGAGTAACACTTATAGACCTAGAGTCTAATAAACACAGTTGTTCAATAGAGTTATACGTCCCACTGTAGGGCACAGGCCTTCTCTCAAACATAGGGTATGGGCTTAATCACCACGCGTGCACACCGCGGATTGGCAATTTCAAGCGCTGAGATATGTGAACACCTCAGACACTCAGGTTTACAGGTTAACATGTTTACAGTTAGCAAGTGGTATTGCTACTATAACCCCAGAAATGCACGTAACTTAGAAAACCAAGTCATTGGTACATGTCGAGATTCGAACCCACGACCTCCCGAATGAGAGCGCTCCGCTACCACCGCTTATTACACTTTATTTGGCGGCAAAACCAGGCCCGCCGACACGCGATCCGAGCTCTCTTTGCCGCCGCTGCGCCCGCGCCGCGGCCACCGCAATTTTTGCATCTCGCCCGCGGCCATCGTCGAATTACACTACAGCCCCGTCGGCGTAATTGCGAGTTTTGTGGCTGTGCGGGAACACCGGCCGATTTATTAAGATTTAATCGGGCCCAATTAAAATGCGCACCCGACACAAAAAGCTTATGCAAATGCGAGAATAAAGACTCGCCTAAGACAGGAGGTCACGGAAGGTCTGCTCAATGCAATGCTCGCAAAATTTTAACATGCTACTTTATTAAGGACCCAATGAAAAGATAGATAAATAGATAGAATATTTTTTATTGTATGTACACCAGGAATTACACATGAGAATTTAACAATAATATAGTACAGTACAATTGGCGACCTACTTCATGCACTTGTACAATTTTCACTTCATCCTATCTTTAACAATTGAATCTATTATATATACATACATAAACTCACACCTATATCCCGAAGGAGAAGGCAGAGAACAGGGTTTGCCACGATCCAAACAAATCTCTTTCGCTTCATCAACATCCATTGGTCGCTGCATGCACTCACGCCGGTTTCCAATTCACCCCCTAATTGATCAATGTATGTCCATCCGGTGCAGCCCTTAGCGACATTTCCACTCACATTCTCTCGATATATTTATTTTAACTATTGTACCTTAGGCAAAAACACCCTAACCGCCTCAGTCCTAATAATAATAATAACTTTCACACAATACAACCACTTGTTCCGGCCCAGACCAGGATACCCCGCACTATGGCAACCAGGCAAGGACATCGCAAACATGCAAACACAACCAGATTGATCTTTGATGTATCTTGCTAATCTAAACACATCACAGTATGCAATAATCAGACACTACTCATAAAACATAGAAGACAAAGCAGACTTCTTTCAATTCCTATTTTGTAGGCAAAGGCGGCGCGATTTCGTAGCGGCATCAAGTGCTACGAGTCACTACGAGAGCATCCGCTACGTCGTAGCAAGCAATTGCATTCAGCTGCAAGCCTACGCGTTGAACCGTGAAAATACTGGCCACTCGCTCAACCAACAAACTACTGAGGTGATGATGCAGAAAATTAGAAAAGAAAATAATGTATCGCTTTTTACGAAAGATTGTCGGTAGAGCCCCTTTCTTTTGTAAACTTATTGCCTATTGTTCGTCATTCAAGTGTTGCATCACTTTTTCGTTCACATTGGTCGGTGGAATACTTGCTTTGTAGTCGAGAAATCATGGTTTCCATTCTGTATACCAATGATTTCGTTTTCAAAGTTACGTGACTGCATTTTTGAATTTGTAGTAGCAATAGTAGCAATACCACTCGCGAACCATGAAGAAAACAAAGAAAACGAACAGGGAATCATGGGTAGCTGAGATGTTTTTATACCTCAGCTGTTGAAATAGCCAATGTGAGATAAGCCCATATACTCTCTCTCTCTCTCTTTCTGAGAGAAGGCCTGGGCCTAGCTGTTTTCCTTGAAACGCCAAGGGTGCGCAACCCCGCACCACGGCTATTTTTGAGAACCGAGAAGAGTCAGACAGATACAGTGTAAAGTAAGTGAAATTCTAATTCTCAATTAAAAAACCGGTATTACTCTGGTGAAGAATTTAATTATTATAAAATAGATAAGATAACATAAGATATTTGTTTATTTTCTGTCCACAAAATACATTCACATACGAAAATAACATTGAGTAAATGATACACAGCAAAAGGAATGTACTATTTGTGGAAAAACTGGAGCCTAAACTAGATCAATATGTTAGGTTTCCAGGCCTCCCGTACTACAAAAGATTGGTATCATATTCGAAGCGTCACCAGCATAAGCTACACGGTATTATACGTTACGTATAAAAAATGACAGATGTTATAAAATAAGGTCAGATGTAGGTATGTATGTATATACGTATGTGTGTCTTTGCTCAGCCCTACGACCGGAGTACCGATCGGATTATGAGTACAGTCCAAGGAGGACAATAGACGAAATTAGCAGGGGACCGGCGAGCTTGGCGTAACGGTGAAGAGGTCTATGGCCAACAGCGGGCGTCTTCCATGGGCTGTTTAGATAGATAGATAGAATACAGTTTCGGAAACTGGGTTCATACTGAGTAAATAAATTTGTCGGTGCCATCCCAATTTAGTTCAAAACTCCAAATATACTGCGCGTTACCCAGCTTAGTGTTAAACAGCGTTCAGTAAATAACTTCCACACAACACAATACCCATCCTGGTCCTAAACTAGGATACCCTGTGCTATGGTAACCGTTCTGGTTACCATGGAAAACATATCCAGACTGAGGTCATTTGTACACTAAGTAGCTTCCTCAAGCCTCCAGTGGTAATCGAACCCGCGACCTCTGTTTTCGTTGTCAAGCGTGTAAACCGCTAGACCAGCGAGCCAGTCAAATAGAAAGAAAGAAGTAGAAATGATTAGTGAAATTGGGTCAGGTCTCCGAAATAATACGGTTCCTCGCCCTGCTGTGACAATGGTGTCTCCCACGAGCGGACCTCCGCGACGCGCATACATTACCGCGAGCGCCCGCGCAGCGGCCACACGCACTGCGTGACGTCACAGCTTTGTGGCCGAAATCAGGACCGTCGTATTAGGTACAACGTTCATTATTGTATTGACGTTCATTAAGTAAACATTCTGTTTTTACAATGAATAAAAATATTTGAATTGAATATCGAAAGTTTTATGAATCGCCTTTGGTACCTAAAGTGAACCAAATGATGACCAACTGATGGCTTTTATACATATAAACGAGTAAACCTACTTGTCAGCCTGTTTATACAATGGAACGTCCGAAGGGCCTATAGTCTAGCGGTCTTTTTTATAAAAAACACGATTCCTTACAACACTTGATAAACGCCGATTAAAATAGGAGATTTTAGGTATAAGAAAAATAAACTGCTTCTGAGGAGTGCTTTATAGCAATCGTATTACCATAATTAAGGCCGTACATGTAAATTTCAAAATTGAACTACAGTTAATTTAATATTACTAATCAGAGTTTAATGTTAAAGAAATGAGCTCGCCACAGTGTCATACATAAGGTACCCAAGACTCCGTTTAGTGACAAACTGGGTTTTGCTGGAGTAGTTGAATCGATGCATTCGAACCTTTGCGAAAGGAATTTAGTCTCATGATGCATAAGACATTTCACAGTTATTTCGAGGGTAAAATGCATTTTATTTTCTTTTCACAAATTATTTCACATAAGTGACAATTCAGCTGTGTGGAATAATTCAGCTTAGCCTCGATTCAAAATTTCTAACAAAACCCATTTTGTCACAGATTCTTCTTGGCAAACGTGATTTGTTTGATTGTTGATAAATACATTTCAAGAATCTATATACAAATCAGTGATACCCACAATGGATATTCCAATAGAATTCATAAGCAGCCTATATACGTCCCACTGTAGGGCACAGGCTTTCTCTCAGGGAGAGAGTATGGGCTTAATCACCACACGTGCCCACCGCGGATTGGCAATTTCAAGCACTGACGTATGTGAATAGATCAGACACTCAGGTTTCCTCACGATGTTTTCCTTCACCGTTAGCGAGTGGTATTGCTACTATAACCGCACTAGTGTACTTAACTTAGAAAACAAAGTCATAGGTACATGCCCGCACTGGGAATCGAACCTTGGTCTCTCGCTCCCGAGTCCATTGTTCTACCCACTAGGCTACCACCGTGTCCAATGTTCTACCCACTTGGCTACCAGGCTAAGTTTGTTTGATTGTTACACTTTATTGAACAATAAAAAAACATTAACAAAAATAAAACTTAAATAACAGGCTTGTGGTTCGCTGTAGTGTTTATTTATTTATTTATTTATTTAGGACAACCAGTAGCTCGTACACTAATACATTATAAATTATAAAAATTAAAGGGTTATAAGGTAAATGCCTTGCCTATTAAGGATGCCACAGCATGCACATGCTAGTGATTAAGTTAACTTAAGATTTATGTCTAATTTCACAAATCTACGATTAAGCTATAAACAAAATTAAGTTGAAAACAAGAAAACATTACGTAGGTACTTCAGATTTAAAAATATGCTTGATTTTTTCCTTAAATATATACACATTATCAGAGAAGATGTCGACAGAGAAAGCTGATAATTGTTATAATAATTTGCCAACCAATCAACAGTAGGATTAGGTAGCCGGCTAACCTCAACTCTAGTAACTTTTTATAGAACCGACACCTTAATAAGACTTTGTTTATTCTTAACCAAATTCCAGCGCCCCATCCGACCGATTCTCCCGAAGGGGTACGGTCTTTTCTTGGGTGAAACAATTCGATATTAGCATGTTAATGAAGAGGCGTGGTCGCGGTCCTCTCACAAATCACGACGCGGTGCTCCGTGTCACTCCGCGCCGAGGTGATATATGCCCTCTGTAATAACCAATTAGGTATTGTTTCCGATGGCGCAGGAGATAGGGAGACAAATGGAAAGATGGGGGCAACCTTTTCTGCGTGATATACACAAGATACATACTGCTGACTGCTGTCCTATCCTTCCCTAGAAGAGATCAGGCCAAGCAACTTGGTGACCCATGATTGCCTCGATGGTCTGGCTTTATTTTGTGTCACTATGCCACGGTATTCCCTCGATAATTCCCACAACCTAAAAACCCACTCCACCTCTAAAACTAGTCCTGTCGAATATACCGAAGAGTAACAGAGGCTATATTGGCGGGTGGTAGGTATCCCAATAGTAGCTTCATGTAATAATAACACACAGAAAGGCCGATCACTAGCATACAAATCACTAGTGATTTATAGTGATCGGCCGTTTGATGCTTCAGAGCAAAATTGGGATTATAGAGTCATAATCATAAACTTAACTATTGATTTCAATTAATTTTTAAAATGAATCTCATATTAGTCATTAAAAAAAACAATTCAAAAATTCAATCCATTCATTAAAGTAATTGATGTGTATACATATATATACTAAACTGACTCGGCAAACGTTGTATTGCCATATGAATTAGAATACAATATATTCTCAGACCTGTCAGACCTACCAAACATACACAAAAGACTTCATAAAAATCAGTGAAGCCGTATCGGAGCAGTTCGATAACAAACACTGTGACACGAGATTCTTATGTAGGTATTAGATATACAGGGTTAAAGGAACGAAGTACTTTTCCTAACACCCTCTATATAGTGAGAGCAATCAGTGCTTAGATTTAATCACAGCAATGAAAATGACATTTTGGTATATAAGACCCTCATTCTGATATGAATGTTTATTATAGCAATGAACAAAATTAGTTAAATGAGAAATTTATTACATTCCAAATCAAGCCACCTGTGTAGGTACCTTCACACTGCCAATATCCTTTAAACTGTTTTTAGAGAGTATCGAATAAAAACATTCCACATGCGAAAGCCAATAGACTCATGTGCCAATCATCAGCAGTCTGCGAATAAACACTAGCCGCAGTGAAAATGAAAATAATAAATACGAACATGCCAAACCAGACTTTCTACAGTTTGACCTTCAGTGGCACGCGGCATTAGCATAGTAACGAAGGGGCGGGCCGGCCGGTAACTCACGCCCAGCACAAAATAAATAATTGACGCCGGGAATGTGGTCGTAATGGGTCCTTCGGTCGGTCAGTGGGCTTAATTCGGCCAGGAGGCTTAGCTGTATAGGTTACAGGCACGAGAGGTGTCTCAAGCAATACCAAGTGCTTGGTTAACTTGGCAGTTATGCAACCCAGTTCGTAAGGTATTATGACAGGCGTAGGCTGAATACTTTGTAGATATTGTAACAGTATGATCTATATTATAAAACTCCTTCAGATTTAAAGCGATTATTTTGACCCTGATGGAAACTCTAAATATTATCCGGCCTTGTCAATATTTTGGTGTCGATTTGAGTGCAAACGTAATGAAACTGTCAGTCCGACCTGTGGAGATTCATTAATCATCACTAATTGCTTTGACCCTGATCGACTATCCGATAGCCGACAGCGACCCATCTGGCTTTGTTTTGCGCTCACGTCAATTCAGCATTTTTTTTTCTCTTTTGAGGTGCAAAACCCTCGAGTTTTTGCTGGAACGACCTTCATGTGATTAGGTTCGACCGGCCTGGGACATCGCTTGGACCCCAATCCGCCTCGGTAATAACATTATCCTTTAATTTACACCAGCGCCGGCCAATTAACGTTATAATGTAGGTCTAAATAGGTACCGAAAAACAAAACGCATCAGCTCGGAATTTGCATTTTATTGACCTATAAATTTTTTTACAAAGTCTGCGTTAAAATAAGATCATAAAGTGCTTTGAACATTGAGATACGAAATCTTTGTCCCAAACTCTCACTTAATTATGACATTGAATACAAAATGCGAAGTTATAAATCTCCATAAAGGTATGTCAAGGAGTCCAATTAGGGTGAGGGAAAATAAAGAAAAACACGCGGCGGCTATAAGTAAGTAAAACGTCTTTATATTTATTGAATTGTGTCCCGGCGCGGGATCGTGCGTACGGTGGGTGGCATCGGCATTTGTCACAGAATTACATCGAACTGGGCAACGAACTAACATGGCTTACAAATACCATTGAGCACAGTTTGAAAACAAAAGCCTCAGCCATCACGTTACGGATGAAAGAGAAGCAAGATGATATGGAAATTGTGCGCAGAAATTTGTGACATTGAATTAATAATAATAACTTCCGCACAACACAATCACTTCTCCTGGTCCCAAACTAGGACGCCCTGTGCTATGGTAACCAGGCAAGGACATCATAAACATGGAAATACACCCAGACTAAGGCCATCTGTACAAATGTACGGCGATCCCCAGTGGGAATCAAACGCACGACCTCCGGCATGGTAATCAAGCGTGATACCGCTAGACCAACAAGGCAGTCGGAATTAAGTGAATTGGAAAAAAAACATGTGTATTTAATAAATAGCTTGTAATTATTGTAAAATACATATCAACAATATTATTAAGTACTAGCCGTGCCCGCGACTACGTTCGAGTTGGATTAGAATATGAAGTGCCCTTGCCCCGTTTTCGCGGTTTTATTTTTACTATTCTATTATCCTTCCTCACCACGCCGTCTTCCGTCGGCTCAGTTCGTTGCCCGCTCAAACTTACTAAAGCATAGGTAGTACGAAAGTGTGGGTCATGCGTTTTGAGACGCTTAAACGTCAGAATTTGACAATAAAAAACAGGAAGGTGCACTTTTAACAATTAAAACGCGCGACTCGCGTGGGCTTAGTACTCATCTTTCTATCGTATCAGTGACCAAACCAGTTAGATTTCATTGGCCCAGAACTCGGCCATGCGCACTATAGCGTCTTCTGTGGCCACCAGCAAGTCTTCTTGAGTGCATTTGGATTGGCACAAGGGAAACACAGAGAGCTGATCCATAGTCTGAGGGCTCAGCAACAGCAGTGGTTTCGCCAATGCGATGTTACTAGCCATACTGGTGGAATATAATGCTCAATATAATACAGTGATTTGTCTTTTGGATCTATTAGATCGAACAACGAAACGTACAATCGCATAGTAATGTTTATTGTTAAGAGAAACTCTTGTCGAGAAATGACTACTATCTTGGTAAGTAGCTTTGAGCTTATCGTGCATCGATAGAATGTCAGTACCTCTAAATGACGGTTACTTGATTTTTTGTAACTGTCTGACAGACTTTTGTCTCGGTTTCTCTGCAACAGACCACCTGCATACATATCACCACCTTGAAAGAAATCACTGTCACCTCCAGCCCTTCCCACCTCCTTGTCGGACCGCGCGGTGGCCACTATCGCGGCAAACATCGCGCTCTATGCAAATGCAGTTTTTGCGAGCTACCAATTGAACGGCGCGGACGCATCTCCCGCCAGTGGGTGGCCAAATGCAGTGCATGCCTACTTATACTTGCATACATACGAGCTAAACAGTCAGATCAATTCGGACCTACCTCGTCAAGCTTACGTAAAATAGGGTTCGAGAAACGCGACTCTTTACCTTAATTGAACAGTCATCGGCGAATAGCAAGTTCGGACAATAAAACTGTATCTAGTCTTATTCTTTAACTCTTCTTCAACTCTCGAGTCAACTCTTTATGCATGGTGTAACAAAATCCCTATAACTATCCGAAAATGGAAGGCTCTACGCGTCGAACAACTTATCAGCTCTTCCATATATTTTAATGCTGCAGAGTGTACTACTATTGACCCACTAACTTAACAGTGGACAGCATGGGAACTAAAAAACTACATACATAAACTCACGCTTGTATTCCGGAGAGGTATACTAGGGTCTGCCACTTGCCACGATCCTGGCAGATCTAAAAAGCTACCAAAGAAGAGTGTCAAATTGGCATGAAAATCCTCTAAGACTAGTGGTGCCTCTCAGCTGAGTAGTTAAGGTAGATCAAAATATTCTGTCCATTAGTGTTGAAATAACCGACGATTAGGACGCGTTGGTTCAAACCAACGCCAAACCAATGTCACTTCGATACAAATGCTGATCAAATACAAATACTGATCACCAGTATCAAGACTTTTGATAACGGAGATCAAGCTTATCAGTATCACCAACCTATCCTATGCTATGCTATCATCAACCTTTTCTATCCTATGCTATGCTCTTGACTCAAGAGGATAGCATAGCATAGGATAGGTAGATGCTAGCATTAAATATTTGCCATACCTGCAATGGGGAACAGAGTTTAACTAGACTTAGCCCCGGTTTCCCGTACAATAATAAGCTGTTAATCTACTGTTAACAACACTGTCAGTGGTTTTTTTTTGTATGCACTTTGGTCAATTGACAGCTGTTAACAGTAGATCAACAGCGTGTTAGTGTACGAGAAACTGGGGGTAAACTTGATACAATAGATCTGCGACCGTCAATATCTCGATCGAGACTTATAAACTTGCTTAATGATGGTTATGGTTAAGGATTTTTGTAGTTTGTGTAGTCTATTTTGTACACGTATTCAGACCCGTTTTTTTATTTAACTTTTAACCACTTGGCTACAATGGCCCACATATAAAACTACCGCTTACCGCTGTTCCGACTCTCAAATCTCTTACAGAGAGATAAGCTCGCCTATGTACATGCTAGTTCTTATGTAATGTCCTGTTCAATGTTTCTTGTGCAACTGTACTTGGCAACAATGGGATCGAAATATAAATTACGGAAAAAAATCTAAGAGATTGTCGTAAAGAAAAACTTTATAAAAAAAATGGTTCAATAAATAGATAATCTTTTGTCATGTGTGTAAATTGGAAAGCAAAGAGAAGGCGTCGCAGAAATCTCGCTCATATCGTCGGCAAGGGAGTGTGTTTTGTTAAAACCGGCACTGGGTGTAAACTCAGGGCGAGCAGAATCCTTGAATCCTTTTTTTAGGCGCAGTATAGAAATGATACTTCATTTCATGTTTTGCCGAGAATTTTTCTGCCTCTGAACAGGAAGAGGAGTGATGCATATATGTCGCACAGGGACGCTGGTTGTTTGTCTATACTGTGCTGGGATAGACAAACTACGAGTACCACCGCCTAAACCGTGGTACCTACTCAATATACTACTGAAAAAAATACGTATAAACTCAGTGCAATAACCCCTCCTACTGTTTCTCTATAGGTAGAGGTGAGGAACCGTATGAGCGTGTGACAACTCACTCTTAGGAGAATATACAAATTCCGAAAATAACTCGTTTGCATCTCGGTGCTTTGCTTATAAACATGCGATTCCTTTTATACGGTGTTTTTTATCTTGTTTTCTTCGAGCTGAACGTCGTATCTCTTTGTGAGAAACTAAGAAGTAAATGTACGAGTATGTAAGTACATCTTACATGAGTACATTGTTAAGAAGTAAATAAATTTTCATCCAAGTTCAACATTGCTGTGGCATTGTCGACACGGTAAATTACACTAATTTGCAATTCGTCTATAGACATAATTCAGACAGTACGGTATTTAAGTCTACCTATTGTAGATTCCTATTGTTATTATACAGAGCATAAAATTCTTCAGTTCGTGAGACAAGCCAAACTAGGTAGGTGCTGTTAACGCCTTAACGTGCAACTTCGTAGCTCGTATTTTGGGCAGCGCCCCATGGGGTCAACCAGACTTGTTCTAATAAAACCCCACTAATTGTCACGGGACACAACACCACAAGACGTTTAGCCGAACAACAGCTAGTTTACATATTATAATATTCGAAATGCTCTCAACAACTGAGTCATCCTCTGACAGACTTTATATTCAACACCGTGTTAAGGCGACGCGCTATCTAATGGACGCGATGAAATGCCACCTTAAATGACAGCTTATTTTCTTCCGTGTGTCTGCTCTATCTATAAGTTGGAACTATTGGTACCTATTCAAAGATTCCTACCACAGGCTGATTCAAAGATCCTCGACAGTAGGTTTTGCTGGACTATTCATTCTTATAAAATGTGACAGCGACAGGGCTAGATTTGACGTCGTTTCAAGCTGTTCATTTGAATCTGAATTTGGACTAGTCCGACGATAGGTGTCGCATGATGCAACTTCACCACACCCATTTATGTACGATCCAATCATGTTTGCCAATAACAGACGATAAATAAATCTATAACAGCTCCCGCAGAAAATAAGTGGATCGTTGAGTTAGCTCGACGGTAATAGTTCTTTGCTATTCGAAGATGAGAAAAAGATCGCAGAACTCTGGCGCGCAAATTACGTTATGACTGACTCTACAGAAACTCGACTGCCTGTCGCATTTTCTTCGACTCAGAAAAGACTAAGATAAAATCACTGCACAGACTTGCACTTAAACAATATTTTTTGCGTACGCGGGCCGGGACGCGACATACGACAATAAATTAGATGCGTTGAAATGTTTGTGTTGTGGCGTCTCGTGTCGCCGCCGCCGCCCGCGCATACATTAGCGCACAATACCGCGGAGGGCGCTCATTGTGTCCTGCGCCATGGAATACTTGCTACAGAAGTTCTACTACGTACTTGCTAAGAGCCATAAGGTCACTTAGGAACTTCTGGAAAACTTACAAATGCTCGAAAAAGTGCACGGTGATATAGGAAAATAAATTCAAATTCACATATTTTATTTATTATAAAAACAAGATATTTACTTAATTAACGTCAAAGTTGTTGGGTTTTTTCATATAATTCTTTAAATATTGTCTTCATCACAATTAGCTAACACAAGAGTCACTTTTACATATATATATAAATGGTTATGATAATATATATATATATATATATATATATTATCATAACCATTTTAATTATTGAAAAGTTTAAAATTACGTCCTAATGTTTTTTTTGACGTTTAAACCATATTGCAACTTGATTTGGTGTTAGTGTCATGTACTCTATCCATTGATTTGATAATGAATATATTTATCTTTGGTAGACCAAAGATATATGTAATCGTCTTGTAGATACGGAATGGTCTTACATCATAGCTACAGGGCTTAAGAGAAAGGTTATTTACTTAATACTGCGTCAATCTTCTAATAGTGCGTATGTCTTGCTTTGACTCCTCACACTGGCACCCCTCACCCCGCACCCGCAGCCCGCCCCTGATGAAGGATTCAACTCAAGCCCCTCAATTATGAGATAAAATCACTCCATATTTGGCTGGCCGGCTCGCGCCCTGTAAATCCACATTAGCTTCGCAGGCCGAAGTATCTACTCTGACCTAAGTTACGAGAGACACTTACGTAGACCGACACCGATCAGTGAGATGGCTAACGTACGTTATTTATCAGATAGATTCTACAGATACTGTTGGCAAAATCAACAAGTGTTGTGATTTTTTCCAGTGCTGGGCAAAAGCTGCAGCACATCTCCTTCCCCATACAACTGCCGGCATTCTGTTGGCAATTAGTGTTCACCCAACTATGACGATGATGGCCTCAAGACGGTTCTGTCACATAGACGACCTGGAAATTTGGTTCCGCGTTTTAATCTTATATCTGCTACAGAATTTTGATCAAACTAATTCAGCTCAGAGACGCCAGATGTCTGAGTAGCCTATGACTAAACTGACAATCTGCAGACTACAATGCATGCCGACGCAAAATAAATTAAAATGTTGTATTTATTTTACTCGGTTACCTCGGCGGGATGAGCTCGAGTTCGCGGAGCGCTATTAGGGTTTAAAACGCAATAATTTGGGGGTCCTACTCCGATGTGCGCCGACTAATGAGCAGATAATTGTGCGGCAGGTGCGCGCGCGCCGCTGCACGCACCGCGCACACGCCAGGCGCCGGACCGAGACCTTCTAAAGGCTCTCAACGTTATTTGGGGCCTTCCGAATTCTGTTATTGTTATGGCCTATCTCTAAAAGCGGTGGTAGCACGCGGGCTTCACATTCAGGAGATCGTGGGTTCGAAACCCGGCATGTACCAATGACTTGGTTTTGTAAGTTAGTATCTACATTTTCAATTATTATAGTAGCGAGACCATTCGCTAACCGTGAAGGAAAACTTCCGTGTGGCGCTCCATTTCCTTCCGTAGATGTCGTAGAAGGCGACTAAGGAAATAAATTTATTACCAGGAGACGGGCAGCAGCGTCTTCCTGAGATTCCAACCGTATACTGCGATCGCCAACCCGCCTGCCAAGCGTGGCGATTACGGCAAAACCCTTCATGGCTAAAAACCATGATGGAGGCCTATGTCCTGCAGTGGGCATCAAATGGCTGATGATGATGATGATTATGAAGAAAAACAGCGTGAGGAAACCCTAGTGTCTAAGTTATTTACTTACCTCAGCGCTTACTACGTGCAAAGGCCCAAATGTGAGGAAATCTTAGGACTAACTAACTAACTTACTAACCAATGGCGTAGTGACACAGACGGTAGAGCTTTCCAAACACTTTTGACATTTGTCAAAGCTTGAAACTGAAGTTCCAAATTCATGAGTAGGTATTTTATGTTCAACTTGGTTCAATTTAAGAGCTTCTTCATAGAAGAATACTTTATTCATTTATTAGCTTTACTATTACTATTATATTTTATTGCACACGAAACATTGTACAGGACATTACATAAGAAACAGCATGTAAAAAGGCGAGCTTATCTCTGTAATATATAAATTATACTCTGGAATGGCAACAGCATTTGTGGGCAGATAGATACATGCATTTGTTTTTAGGGTTCCGTACCCAAAGGGTAAAAACGGGACCCTATTACTAAGACTTCGCTGTCTGTCTGTCCGTCCGTCCGTCCGTCCGTCCGTCCGTCCGTCCGTCCGTCCGTCCGTCCGTCCGTCCGTCCGTCCGTCCGTCTGTCTGTCACCAGGCTGTATCTCAAGAACCGTGATAGCTAGAGAGTTCTGTTTCCGCTATAACAACAAATACTAAAAACTAAATAAAATAATTATTTAAGGGGGGCTCCCATACAACAAACGTGATTTTTTTACTGTTTCTTTATCTTTGTGTCTAATGTTGTATAGATAATGGTACGGAACCCTTCGTGCGCGAGTCCGACTCGCACTTGGCCGGTTTTTTATTTACAACTAGCTACGCCAGCGACTACGTTCGCGGTGGATTAGAATATGAAGTGCCCTTGCCCCTTAATCAAGGCCATGTTCTATCTCCGCTCTAAATTTCGTCCCTTGAGACCTTTTCACGGTTATATTAAATTTACTATTCTATTATCCTAACTCACCGCGCCGTCTCCCGTCGGCGCAGCTCGTCGCCCGCTCAAACTTATTATGACATAGGTAGGACGAATGTGTAGGTCACGCGTTTTATGGCGCTAAAACGTCCGAGTTTGATAATAAATAAACAGGAAAGGTGCGCGGCCCGCGTCATCTTTATCGTGTCGGTGACCAGAACTCGGCCACGAGCACTCCAGCATCTTCTATGGCCTGCAGGATGTCTTCTCGAGTGCATTTGGGCTCTCGGAAGGGACACACAGAGAGTCTGAGGGAAGACTCCGCAACTGCAGTGGTTTCACCCATGCGATGTTACCATGCTGGTGGAATAGAATACTCAATATAATACAGTGATTTGTTACTTGGATCGGTTTGCGAATTATTGCCAAAAGCAGCGTAGGACGCCCACCAGCTCATTTGACCGACGATGTAAGACACATTGCTGGTAGCGGCTGGATAAGGATGGTTGAAAACAAAAATAATAGGGGTTAAAGTATGAAATTGCCGTTTTATTGCAATAGGTTCTTTGAATTGACATAGAATCTTCATGGTTTGAGGTTTTCGAATGAAACTTTTTTCAAATGGTTTCTATGATGTTCTTTTTTTAAAAAATGTGAAACATTTGAATATCGACTTTCAATTGTTTTTGTTATTCAATTTAGACAAGAAAGATGGATACTGCGAAAATTCGAGTGATTTTTGAATACGAGTTCCGACGCGGAACTAACGCGGCAGAAACAGCCCGCAATATCAATGCTGCGTTTGGAGAGGGGTCTTACTAATGAACGCACCGTGCGATTTTGGTTTAAACGCTTTCGTGATGGAAATTTCGACTTAAAGAACGAGCCACGAGGAAGACCGCCCACACAGGTGAATAACGATGAATTAAGAGAGATAGTGGAAGCCGACCCTAGTCAAACTACCCAGGAGTTAGCGGCATGGTTTAACGTTACCTTACTCACAATATTGACTCACTTGCGTCAAATCAATAAAATAAAAAAATACGAAAAATGGGTGCCTCATAATCACTCGAATTTTCGCAGTATCCATCGTTCTTGTCTTAATTTCAATAACAAAAACAATTGAAAGTCGATATTCAAATGTTTCACATTTTTTAAAAAAAGAACATCATAGAAACCATTTGAAAAAAGTTTCATTCGAAAACCTCAAACCATGAAGATTCTATGTCAATTCAAAGAACCTATTGCAATAAAACGGCAATTTCATACTTTAACCCCTAATGTGTGGTGTGCATTGGGCAAGCTTACGCCCAAAATAAATACTCGCTCTTGAATGATAGATAAAACAAGCAAATATATTAATTAAAACATCACATTTTCTTCTACAGCACAGCACTTACTTATGTACTCTAGCGAGATCGATTGTCCGCACAATCATACATAATTTTGCGTAATTATTTCAGTACTAAAAGTCGATTTTCAGTACAAATTCTCCATAGAAAATTTGTCATTTTCAATCATCGATATCTCGGCCGCCATCTTGAAATTACAAAATGTCCAACTTATACTTATACCTGGGTCTTTTGGCAACACGATGCCGTTTACAGCATATGTATCTCCAGCATATGCCCGCCGACTTTTTTGCGTGGAGGTCAAAAAATGGCCAATTTTCGGGCGGCCATATTGGCGCCCCTATTTTGAATTTCAAACAACCAAAAAATATTTCGAAATTGGTCATGGAAAGAACGCCAATACAAAATTTCATCCAAATCGGCCGGTAAACAAAAAAGTTAGCCCATTTGTATAGGAGAAGGCGTTGGAAATTCAAAAGTCGGCTTCATAGGATGGCTGTATATCATACTCGTACATTTCCTATAACTTTCTCATACATGACTTTTTCGTAGGTGCTACATAGTTTCTGAAAAAACGTATAGATGATTAATCAGCCAGTCAATCAGTCAGTGAGTATACCGGATTGTAGCTATATATATATATTAGTAATAGTAATAATAATAGTAATAGTTATTAGTAATAATAAAGTGTTCAGAAATCAGAAATCAATAATTTATTTCAACGTAAAGAATTTAAATTCTGTTTGCTGAATGTCAATGTTAGCCGCTGTCTTCGGGCCATATTTGTAGTTCCCTATTTATCTACATGCTTGATACCTAATGTTTGCGGTCATCTTGTATGGTTGCCGAGCCACAATTCTCAATACCCAAAAAATCTTCACGATCAGAAACACACGAGCAATATTGAATATACAGGGTGTACCAAATATGGTAGATTTTTGGGGCAAAAAGGTCTGCTACTGTTATCAATCATTTCCTATGGTAGCCAGGCCACCGTTCTCGACTCCCTATAGAAATCTAGACGAACAAAAAACACGAGCAATATTAAATAGATTGCGGTCGCTCTAAATCGTACGTTAATTAAACAGAGATATGAAAAGATAAACGCAATAAGTGCCCCGCTTCCGGTGCATCGTTTATGTTCTATCGCAGTAAATCTTCGCTCGAGGAATGCGTGTTAATGATGTATTACCCACCCATGTCTGTATGTACCTACCTACTAGGTTAGACTAGGTTGCATAAAGACTTTATAACATGAATATTTATATTTAGAATATTTATATGAATATTTAGATTTAGTTGATTGAAAATTTAGTTATCATCCTTGTAACATTACCTCATTTTCGATGTAAGCTTAATTAACATATAAATGTTAAGCTTCTTACCTATAAATGGTGTACATACACGTAATTATATCTTTTTATATAACACGATTCTACTATGTTCTGTATGTATGCTGTTGATGTGCCTTATTAAATAAAATAAAAATAAAATAAAATATGCCCGTTGATGAGATTAGAATATACATTATTTTACCACCATAGACAAAAACCGGCCAAGAGCATGTCGGGTCACGCGCGATGTAGGGACCATCCGTAGATGGCCTGCTTTACATAACTAGCAACATCATCAAAGTAATTATCAGTGGAATTTGTGCAATGTTTTCCGGTTATAAGTTGGTCTACTTAACTTTTAAAGCCTACTTAGCTATGATAGTTTCCCTTTTAACTTCATTATATGATTCCTTCGATTTTCTTTTACTTTTCTACAAACAACCATTTAGCTGGGAGAGGGCGCTTACTCAAACATTGCTCTTTAAAGCTTAATACGACGGAATTAAACGGATCCCTAAATCGATTTTTTTTTCTCTCACAATATTTTGAAAATACCGATTCAATGATACCTTACAATACGGGATTAACGAAACAAAAAATGTCCCTTATTTAGGTTTTAGATTTAGATTTGTTTAGTTTTTCAGGTTTTAGATTTTTCTCTTTATTGGTTTTAGAATTTTTGTCTCTAATATTTAATATTTAGGTGTAGGGGAGATACGCTAAAAAGTTTTTAAAAGATTTAACTCTACCTCAGCTTTGTAGTACTAACCATCTCTGAGCTAAGCCACAGACAAACCTATAAGGCACATGAGAAATCTATAAGTTTATAAGGTCTATAAGGTCTTAAGTTGATTACGGAACCCAAGAAGAGACAACTTCTAAGTAGACACTTTCCTATACAGACTTTAAAAGAGTGACGGTGGAATAAGGAATCTGACAAACTTCCATGAAAGTTTAGTAACAGGGAGCCGATTCTCACTTCATTAGCAAATAATTCGTATACGACTCTAAGGCGTATGACTTGAATTCTACATAAAAAAGTCGAACGACAGCTAAAATCTGTATTCTGAACGCCATTCTACATTGAATTCGAATGAAAAAATAAATGTCTAACGATTTAAAACAGTTATCTGTGAATCATACGTTCCATTTTCTCGATTGTAAATTGAAAGTTAGTCGAATTTTATAACATTTACAATTTCACTTTTAAATTGATACATTTTGCGGCAAAATTTTAATTTATGTGTTATTTTATAGACTAAAGAAACCATTTAGGTATAAAATACATGGTATTAAAAGTTTAATAAAATTAACTCTCAAAATTTTCAAATGAAATGTAACCTATAACGAAACGTCAACTGATCGTCGACTTGTGTGTGGTGTTTGTTTGTTTACAAATCACAAACTTTTCATGCAAAAACAAGAAATCAGAGCAAGTCAAGGTTAAAGGGGCTTAAAAAAAAGGAAAGCTGGCTATGCTTCGGCCAGTCAGACGAGGAGGCTCACTGAGCTACTGGATGCCGACCCCGAGCTAAGATCGGGGAAGTTTTCCGCCCATTAAATAAACTCACATTGGTTTTCAAATCAATTTCCTTTTGTGGGACGAGAGGTTCTACTTTACTTATGAGATTCCTTGCTAAGTATTTCGAGAACCGAAAGCTCTTTAAAATCAGCGTCGCTCATATCAAATGGCTCTACCCTTCATGTAGCACGGCGCCTTGGTGTCGCTGAAGCTATTGCCACTTCACTCAAAATTTTTTCAACAAAAGCAGCTACAAACTTGTTCATTTTTAGTAGCACCACACTCCAAAAGTTTCTCAAAAGTTTCCAAATCTAACCTAACCTCTTTCTTCTTTGGACTTTCCAATCAAGAAACGTCAACTATCAATGAATGCGTTCAAATTTCATACGCCTTTTCCCAGTCGCATGGTAATTACCATGCGACAAGATGACACCTCAAAGCGAGCGAAATTTATTAGCAAATTTGCGCATACGACTTTGTGAGAATACGTGAAACTGATTTTTATGCGACAAATGTCTAATCCTTCGAATATTTTGCGTGTACGCTTTCAATTCGCATGGGCGAGAATCAGCCCCCTGTCCTGTTTTTGAGCAGTAGTGTAAAAAATTACCATTGCCCACTTTTAAATAATTGCTATCATACACTTTCTTTTAGACATCCTTGTGATGGAAAAAGAATAGTCGCTTGACTGATTCAAGCACTAAAACGAATGTTTAAATATTATATATTGTGCACCAGAAAACAACACAGGGACAATAATTCCAATGAGAAAAGGTAGATACAATAAATAAATAAATAAACTTCTTTGTTTATTTATTTATATCTGTGGATATTCAGCGAATACAATTAGCTAATTAATAATAGTATTGAAGAGTTCATGCTACTTAGCCCTTCGATTTATGTACATAAGATGTTTTTTGTCATATATGCCACCAATTTTATTTCAATGTAATTTACGGTCTCTAGTGCGGTAGGGATTTTCCTCCTAAAATAAGCACTCATAAATGTAACAGGTGAGATGACAGCTCTAAGTACTTACTCAGCAATGTTTATGCAAAAATCTCTGGAGCAAGCAGCAAATTAAAGTGGCGTTTTGTAAACATTTTCTCACCTTCAACTCGCTAATAAAATGCTATATGGACTTCAAATAAAACTTCGAGTGTCTAATTTTTCTTAACATAATGGTAGACATATTTATTGGAATTGATAAACAATCTTACATTTTATTTTCTTCTTAGAACTCTATGTAGTGTGATATTAACTCCCTCCTAGCACACATCTCTTCATAATAATTTGTCACAAACAGGCGAAACAACCCTATGACAATGTTTATTCGGGCAACGAACAAATTATATTATAATTTTATTACAATCGTCCCTATTATGCATGCATTTTAATAAACTTTTACCTATGCAAGCTGTTAGACTAAAAGAAACGTCTCGCTCCGGGTTTTTTCTTAGGGACCACCTGGTACGCCACCCGCGCCAGTTTTTGTCCGAGACAAAAACGCCAGCGGGCAAAAAAACGTCACAATATTTGAATATTATTACAAAAAACAATTAAGGTTGCCGCACGTCACCTGTCGCTGGGCACGCGAGCCGCATTTGCATCGCCACAAAGGCCCCAGCATGATAGCCGGCATATGGTTCCGGCATCATCTAGATATACTGCCTTTGTTACACTATAACACTCTCGCTTCTGCGATGTTATCGAGCCTGGATTAATCTCCCTTCAGAGAACTCAATAAAGAATAAAACGTAGAGCATGCAACATTCAGAACGTGTGTTCGCGTACTCCTACGTTACGCTAGTATCAAACTTGATAACGCAATGCAGTGCACTTTACAGCTTGTCTTGCTGCAGGTCCCAAAGAGCGCAATAGCTTTATCTTGCAGATTCTTTCCGCTACGAAATCGCTATTTGTTTATAAAAACTATCAAAGGTGAATTTATCAAAGCAATTGTTCGGAAGAAAGCGCATGTTTATGTGACCGGGATGACGTGTAAATCTTTGTCTGTTGGCTCCATCTAATCTTCGTGTCACTCGGGTAATGTAAATATTCATAGAGCAACTCATCTCGCCTATTGTAACAGGTAACAATTCAAAATGTTATGGATGTCCCCGGCGTGACTAACTGATCAAATGGACTAACAATCATCACACAACCTCTTTCATTATTTTCAACGGAGCAGTAAGCGAATCAAGATCTGTTGTATCTGTTTGTTTGTTTAATTGTACTTGTATCTGTTTCTTCACCTTCTAATAAAATAAAATAAGATGAACTCTTTTGTTGACTGTCGAACAGTAACTTTAGTTATGTTTGTATAAGAATATTATCAGTTAGAAGAAAGTGCAAAGTTTCTTGTTACTAACACAATTTACTGATGTTCTCAAAGAAACGAAATATAGAAATTATGTTCCAAATAAACATAGGCACCTTTTCACAATCGACGTTTCCCAAAAATCTGTTATAAAAATAACGTCTCTTGTATTTCACTTACGAAAAATAGTTCACTAAAACACCTCTCGTGAGCGCTAGTAGGTAACTCGCGTTTTGAATAACAACGTTTGACTGGCTTTGTACGGAACCCTCTCCACGCGAGTTCAACTCGCACTTAACCGGTTTTTTTGTATAACGACGATACATGAAGTAAATCGTCCACGACTTGCGTAAAAAAAAGTTCTGTCTCGAGCGGCGCAAGCCGCCGCGCGGGCCATGCATTCCGCGGTTTGCGGATGAAAATTAAGACCAGTAAACCTTATACAACACCTGGAGGTTGTTCCACAAAATAGCTCTTATAACCATTGTAAATACAGATTACAATCCCTTACAAAGAATTACATCCAGTGGTATTATGTGATATTTAGGCGAAGCAGGTGCGGCGGTTACTTTGAGACTACGCCGTACGGCTGCTGATCTGTGCATTGATACAAATTGCCTCGTTACACTTAGCGATAGCGTTAAATTGCCCCACTGTCCATCCGTCTATCCGACCCTTAACGATATCATCACCATCAGCAAGCATTCCTCGGTAGTCCTTTGAGCCAATATTGCTCCTAATGGGGCCAAATTATCCGCGGTCCTTTCAAGGCAATGTTATCAAAATTGGCTTTGGCATGACAAGTAATTTATCAGACGCCGACATCTCGCTGACACCAATAGCCTGAGGTGACAGAACACGCGAGCAAAGTGCCAAACATTGGACTAATGACGAGACCAATTTTATTGAAATATGGCGCTGGTGGCCAGGCGCTGATGCGTGCGACGTTAATACTGTCCTGTGGCGATGCAATGGTCGTTGGCGAGTTAAGATAATGATGACAGGAGAGCTTAGGTAGCAAATTGTGGGTCATTTGAGTTAGTTTTGTATGGTTTCGCGACATGTTTTGGGCTTTGACTTGACTTATACTTGACTCCTGTGTTACAGTACATACTCGCCTGACAGAATCACAATGTTATGCTGTCATCAGGTCAAAATATTCTCCTATGCTTCTTGATTCTATTTGACTTTAACAACGTAAATGGTTATTTCCTTCGATTAAGAGAACGGCTGCGTGTAGACTAATCTGGCAAATATAAATCGATACATTATAATACAAAATAATCGGGCAAATCTCTCTCTTTTAAACAAAAATACGGTTGAAATTGTAAGGGCATCACAGAATACAACAGATTCACATCTCACTAAAGGTTTCCGTATTAAGTACATAATTATGTAATTTTGAACCAGAGCACTTGAATCGGCTCTTAGATACAGACAGCCCAAGCTGTGATGTCAACTGCAATCCAATTATAGAGTCACTAGCTGTCCCTGCGAACTTCATATCGCCACGGAATCCATTTATACGATTCTTGCATCTATTTTTAAAAAACAACGTTCGCTTGGACAACGCCATCTATTTTAAAATAAAAAAAAATATCCCAGGGGAACGCATTACTGGGATATCAATTATGCTATGTCTCAATTCCGGTCTATCTGTATGCCAAGTTTCATGTAAATCCGTTCAGCCGTTATTGCGCGATTGAGTAACAGACATCCAAACATCTTCACAAATTTCCACATTTATAATATTAGTAGGATACCAGGGCGATGTTTTAAACAAATTGTCGAAGATGAAGACGTGGTCTGTCGCTGTTTCTCGGAGCAACCACGTCTTTGAGACTGCTTCAGCAACAGAAACCTACGGCAACACAACGCATGGGAAACAAGCCTTCTGTATTAATAATTTCCCAATAAAAACGGTGTAAAGCGGCGTGTGCGCAGCAACACGCACCCCGGCTCTCGGTAGCGCCGCCGCGGGCGCCCGTGCCATCCGCGTTCCAATTTTGCATGCTAATTTTCGAAAAATGAACGATCGTTATGGCCGCTCGTAATATAGGCGTCGGGATTTTGACCGAGCGTGTTCCGCAATCGCCCGATTTTCTCCCAATTTGAAGATGGATAGGAAGGCCTAAATAAAATAATATTTTTCGGGCAAAAAATCCTCTGCTTCGAGACTATTTGCGTCACCAAATATTTCAGCTCTCAAAATTTCTGTTTATTCTTGAGTAGTATATTATGTATTACGATTCGTACGCAATAATATGTGAAACATAATAAATAATAGATTCTCAGATGACTTCTTTGTTTATAAGTTTTTATTAAATTTAAATTAATTTCTGGACCACTTTAAAAACAGAAATTACATACGTAATCCTAGCTTGCAACATGGAGAGGCAGGTCGAGACCGGGTAACAGATATTAAACGGGTGAAAACGTCGGACTATTGGAGAGCGAGCCTTGACTTGACCGCTCGCGTGTCAAGAACGTTGCATTTACCCTCCCTCGGGATATTATAATTGCTGAATCGGAACTTGTATTTATTGAAATAACCAGCCGAGCCGACGATTACCTATGCATGCAGTTCTTTCGGGCGCTGTCTAATATTTAGGATTCGAAATAAACCGCGACCGTTGCCCTTTAGCTTGTTTGGAAGATGATATATTTTTTATACCTATAACGACGATTTTCAAAACTATCCTTCAGCGTTAAATTCAAACCATTATCACAGTTTGTCTTCAACCCGAAATCGAAGCTTATAGCTAAATAAATAAATAAGGCCAACTTGCACCATTTTCTTAAATCTAGCTTGAACAGCATTTAATTAAAATTGTTCATACAAAAGTCGATTGAAGTGTCATTTAAGAAGTAGTGCAAGTCGCCCTAATGTACCAAATACCTCGGACCACCTAGGTCATCTCTATTCAAACTCTGGCACTGGCTTTGCTGCGTACATAGTTGAAAATATGTTGTTGACCTCAGGATAGACAGAGGTCATTGGCCAGTCCGTGTATGCCACATTTCCCGCCCGCCCAGGAATGTTGCCAAACTGCAAAACCGAAATATCAGGATTTTGGGGTTTTCTTCTGCAATAAGTTGTTTAAAAAACACTAAAAAATAACACGCTTCGTCAATAACGCTCTAAGAATTAGAAAATAATGTACCCAATTTCGTAATGTTCAATGGATAAAGCCAAAAAGTGAGTTGCTTTATTTTATACTTTTTTTGTCATTATGAAATTGGTTCTTCTATAGCGCCACCTGAACTAACTATATTGTTGCTGCTGATGAAGTTTGCTTAAGAATACTGACCTTATTTATTCAAAAAAGTTAACATTTATTTAAATAAATTAGGAATTAAGATCAATTTAATTCGTGAGAATTTTTGGTAAGAAAAGGCCAAGAACGAGACTATATACTAAAATAAAAAATAAAACATAATTTTGTTTTCTTCGTTGTTTTATTTGAAAGATTTTTATTGAGATAAATACACGATTTTCTTTGTGACAGTTATGCAGAAGTGTAAAATAACACGTTTGTCCGTAGATTCCTTATTTTTTAGTGAGTCTGGATATCATAAGCAATTCTAGTAGATTCCAGGCGAAACTCGACCATCTGGTAATGGTAACCCTACCACCCAGCGGGTGGGAGCCGCTGCCAGAACTAAGCACCTTTACGTCGTTGAATGTCGACGAACGCCCTTTTTAGGGTACCGTACCCGAAGGGTGCCAAACGCGACCCTAAGACTTCACTATCCGTCTGTCTGTGTCTGTCTGTCACCAGGCTGTATCTCGTGAACCGTAAGGCAGTTAAAATTTTCACAGATGGTGTATTTTTATTGCCGCTATAACAATCTATTGCTGTTCGTTAGTCTCACTAAAACTCGAGAACGGCTGAACGGATTTATCTTATCTTAGTCTTGAAATTTGTGGAGGTCTAGGGAAGGTTTAAAAGGCGAGAAAAAATCGAATAATTTCCGGAAAAACCCTAAAAACAGCCCTTTTCTATTTCCCATACAAACGTTTTCTATGGCGTTACGAAGGTTTTTTACGTACCTATAACTACCCGTATTCTCGCCGGTGTATGAAATTACCCCCGACCTCGTAAATATACGTGGCCACGTAGACCGGTCACGCACCTCGTTTTCAGCCTAGATTTTGCCTTTTGACGGGTCAATTTCGCAGAAGCATTAACGTGAACTGCTTTGCGACAAAAACCTCCTAATTTCTCCAAATTTCAACATGCTAATTAATTCCCTACTTATTTTTCTAAGCAGCCTGACACCAGGTTAAGGCCCTCAAAGTTTTGGAATCAATATCCATTAATTATTCATTATTTTTTATTCATTGACAGAATTTTCCTACAAACACAAAGAATCAGATAGATCTACAAACACAATGAACCAGAGGAGAAGAGCTGTGATAACCAGCCAAGGACATCACAAACATGGAAATACATCCAGACTGAGGCCATTTGTACAAATGTACGGCGGCCCCCAGCAGGAATCGAACCCACGGCCCTTTATGTAACTCGGTCACTTGGAGTCCCATAGAAAATCAGTTGCCGCGTATAAAAGGCGGTGGTAGCCTAGTGGGTAGAACCTCGGACTCGGAAGTGGGAGACCCAGGTTCGATCCCCGGTGCGGGCTTGGGACTTGGTTTTCTAAGTTATGTACATTTGTGAAGATATAGTAGCAATACCACTCGCTAACTGTGAACGAAAACATCGTGAGGAAACCTGAGCGCCAATCCGCGGTGGGCACGCGTGGTGATTAAGCCCATACTCTCTCCCTGAGAGAAGGCCTGTGCCCTACAGTGGGACGTATATAGTGGTATATGGGCTGCTTATGTATGTATAAAACTATGAACACTATGTCTCTGTTCTGTATAAGTATAATATATTTTTATTAAATAAAGCATGATACATTAACACTAACAGTTATTATCTGTAGTTTTTTATCATAATGGAAAGGAGGGTTCTCTGCCTTTTTGCAGAAACATTTTTGGCCGATTTTCATTTGGCAACTAACGTTTCGAAGAATATTATTTTGCGGAATAATCATTTGCCAACTTTTCTTATTATTTTTTTTTATTTCCCAACCTCGCAGTTGCCAACTGTTTGTTTGGTTTGCTTTTTATAATGACATTTTTTCAAAATGCCAACTTTTAAGTAGCGTATGTTTTACTTAGCGTAATATTCATTCAGTTGTTTATTGTATACCAAATGTTGCATTAAGTTTCGTTAAGCAAACCTATAGATTAACCTAAAGGTTAGGAAAACCTAGTAAAATGGATAGAATTTTCCTAGCACTCGCCGGCCGCTGCCGCGGCACGCTCGCTTCGCTCGCTCGGCTCGTGCGTGTGTTGGTCACAGTTCTAACCTAACCTAACCTAACCTATAGGTTTGCAAAAAAAAAAAACTGTATTCAAGTTTTTTTTTTTATATATTATATCTATTTACGAAAAGGGAACTGTTTCACAGACGAAACGTTATTCATCTAATAGTTGTTTGGCCTAGTAAAAGATTTGAAAAATAATAAATACCCAAAACGTTTTGTTTCATTATAATAATCAGCTTAACAACAATCCTACCAAATGAAACGTTGCCATACAAAAATTTGTAAATCGTTTGTTGTCAAAGTGAAAAATAGGTGAAATGTTGGTTGGCAAGTGATAATCAGCGTAACAATTTTCTGCGAAAAGGCAGGATCCCGGAAAGGAGCGGTGGTATTGGAGCGGCGTCTCATTCAGGAGGTCGTGGGTTCGAATCCTGGCATGGAACAATGACTTTGTTTTCTAAGTTACACACATTTGTGAAGTTGTAGTAGCAATATCACTCGCTAACAGTGAAGGAAAAAATCATAAGGAAACCTAAGGCGCTGTGTAAATAAACTTTTTTTTTTAATAAAGCATAACAGCTTTTATATTTAGTTTTTTGTCATAATGGAAAAGTCTAAGGACAGACTAAGATTTTGGGTCTCCGCTGCTTAAAAGAGAATAATACCTCTAAGCTTTTGGCAAACCATGCTGATCCTCAGTTAAATGTCCGGTAGAACTTAAGGGGATTGTTCTACTGATCAATACAAACTTTAATTATAAACTCTTTAATCTCCAAAAAAACTTTTTGATGCAAAGCAAGTATAAAAATGTATAAAACCGATCACAATTTTTATATTGATGATGAAACCCCCTAAGTGCTACCGGACCTTTTTGGAACACCCTGTGAGACGTAAAAAATAATATTGACTTTAAACACAATCGATGTTAATTTGACCGACGATCTGAGGCATATTGCTGGCATCGGCTGGACGAGGATGGCCGAGGATGGAAAGAAGTGGCGTGCTCTGAGGGAGGCCTATGTCCAGCAGTGGATGAGCACAGGCTAATTGATTGATTTATTGATTGATGTCAGTTTTGGTATGGATGACAATTTAGGTGAAAACGCAGCGGTTCTTGCTTCTATTGCATAAATAAACGCAAGGCCGCTCGTCAACATTGCGATCTCGTACGTAACTGGTCCAAACTTTGGTGCAATGTTGACCTCCAGTCTCCTACTTACATGTAGCCAAGCTGGACCACCAGAGTCATTGTACCTCTAGAGACTATTATCTATAGCGTAATCGCATAGCTGAATCATCCCGCAGTGCGATATGATTCATCTAGTTCCCTACTGCCACTTGACCCGTGTGTTGATGATTTGATTTGTGGCAAAGGAATGCTGCAGCTAGTGAAGTTTGCTTATGTAATACGTGTGTGTAATAAGTCACTATAAAAAGTGTAAATAAAATAACGCAAAATGTAAAAACCGTTTCTTCGGTATTGACAGTTAAAACTCTTAAATATTGTTACAAGATTGTATGAAAAATAAAAATTATAATTGTAAACTTTTGCTTTCGATCCAATTAGTCGGTCCTTTAGACTGCTGAGGGTCGTGGCCGCTATGACACGTAGTGAATGTAGAGTGAGTGTAGAGTGGTCTCCACTTGGACCTGTCGTTCGCTGTGTGGACCGCTTGGTGGAATTTGAAACTTTTACTTATTGGATGTGGTTTAATTATTGTTACCTACTAAAGAAACGGTTTTCAGGTTTTATGTTATGTTTATAACACATAAGACTATATTGAAATAAATTAAATAAAAAAATAAAATTAAGAATTTCAAACTTTTGCTCACATATTGGAAATGGTTTCGTTATCGATTTCGATTCTGAAGAAAAAGTTTTTAGAATAGAATATATGCACTGCACGGAGGCAATGATTTTCACATTTCTTTCATATTCTCTACGCAATCTTACGTATTTGCCTTCGTTCGAATAACGCCATAATAGTAGCTCTTTCGTAGGGCCTCCATTGCACGCGCACCTGCCAGAGACGTGCGGTCACAACGACAACGACAAACTAAATTAACCCTTAAATACTTACGAAGTTAGAGATTACAATAGGAGTGCAAAAAAATCCCGTCCCTGTGTCAGCCTGTCGGCCGCAAAACTTTTAGAAAGAACTATGGCAGTAGCTTGGGGAGCTATTCCTAAGGTAACAAAAAAGATTACCAAACGGCAAATCGATTTAAAGACATCTGCAGTGTACAAGTGGTTAAGCACATGAAATATATTGAGTAAAGTTAAACCCCTAATAATGTTTCGGGGAGAGCTCAAAATTACCCGTCGTTTACTTTAAAAGTCCTTATAATTGCTGACCGCCTAACATCCAAGAAACCAACTGGGAAATTACAGATGGACCACTTAATTGCACAAACACCTTAATTCCACCTGGGTTCGAATCATTATCGCCAGCAAACGCGACACCTAAATAAATCACACTACAAGTACAGCAGCAGGTCAACTTTTACATTGTTGTTGCAAAGCCGCCCTTAACGTAACTGATCGACGACCTCGTAGCGCAGCGGTAGTGCATCTGCATACCATGCGAGAGGTCCCGGGTTCGAATCCCGGCTGGGGACAAAAAAAAAACCCCAGGTCTTGGATGTTTACATGTTTGTGATGTCGTTGTTTCTGGTTCCCACGACACAGGGTATCCTAGTGTGGGGCCAGAAGCAATGTATGTGCCTGTATGTAAATGTTTATGTTTGATTATGTATGTAAGGGTTGATGTGCTGTTGACTGTAATCAGTAGGTAGTGAGTGGTGCAAAACTTTGATTACGAGACCTACTCTGATTTTTTTTGTTAACTAATAAAAAATGAAGCTCGTATTAGACCTTTCTGAAACAGCTTCTATAAGTAGTATCGAAACGGTCCTTTTGCTTGACTCGACTTGTTATGTGGTCAATATCACGTGGACGTACCCGCGATACCGATCAGTCTACTCCACTGGAAGGTCCAATTTGTCGGCGCTACTAAATCATGGACAAAGCCGCCGCCGATCTAAATCGATTTATCCAAATTACAAGCGATCGGCTATTGGTAATTCGGCCCGCTGCCCAAAGGTGTACTAAGTTACCTCTTTAAATATTGACCGCTGCCCGTTTAGGAACACCGGCCCTTTTCGCCGCGAAATAATATTCATATATTTAACAGAACTTCCACGGAACCCTCTAAGGACGGCATGCGCCAAGTGGCTGGATAAGTAAGTAAATAGATAAAGACGTGTCTGACTACGATCTGTTACCGTTACCTAGGTACTGTACGTATGGCTCTTACGGTGGCTTTCGAGATCAGCCATTGTCTTGTAACCGGGTAGGTAAGTGGGGTAGCACTCGATTGCCAATAAACTATCACAATATTAAAATGCTACTTAGTAACGATAGAAAATATTTAAGGTAAACGCTATGAGTTCGCGCGGATGATGGGCAGTTGCGAACTAAAGTCTGTTTCCGCGCTAGTTGAAATGTGGAAATGCTACTGTTCAAAAGATGTGCGGTTGCACCGTTCATCCGAGGATAAACGAATAAGTATCTGATTGACAGGGTTATCAGTCGCACTACATTGTGCGACAATGGATAGCTCCACAAATGTCAAGATGCAGAATGTTTTTGGACTTATTCACTGTTTCCGTACTATTTATGTAGTTTGACTTTGACTGCCTGTACTGAATTGAGTTTCTACTGCATGATAAATGCTAAGTACCTTTCAGCTCAGCAAGCAGTAATTATTAAAAATCCGAACAAACGTTAGGGAAAGTCTGTCTTCTGTTCCCACCGAGAACAGAAAAGTTTTCTCTTTCCACATTCATTCAGGTACTAGAGCAGAAGGTATTTCAATGACGCGATGCTCATACATAGATGTATATAATTAACGGCTCTAATCGCGATTATTTATTGGGTAAACATAATTAATTCATTACATAATAGCGATTAGACTCGTTAAATGTATAACTGTAAAAAAGTACCCGAAACCGGCGTGCCTGCATGCAACGACTAATGAATGTTGATGAAGCGAAAGAGATCTGCCAGAATCGTGGCAAGTGGCAGACCCTGCTCCCTGCCTACTGTGAGTTTATGTTAGATGTTGTAACTTATTTATAACTACAGCAAATATCAAAATTTGGTATGGAACAGCTGATATTTTTTTCCATTATTTTGGAGGTGGTTTCATAATGTAAGTTTTTTTTTATGAGCAGAATAAGCACCTTGGGCTTTACCGGGCCTTTCTGAAACACGTAGGTACTTACGCCTTACGTTTCCCTTGCGTTCTATTTTCTAAAGTCTAAACAACTATACTAGGGCGTTATTTCTGATAATATTGCACTCAATTCAAGCAAAATTGGGACGGCATCGGCAGTACGCCATAAAAGCTGGAGAAGACACATCACGACGTATCAGGCGTTTCAAAAAACTACGATAGATAGATAGCACACCAGGGGACTGTTTCATAGATAGTTCTATTCATGGTTTACTTACTATGACAATTTGATGTACATTGCAAAGTTGGCTAACCCACAGATTAACAAGTAGACTCTGCTACGTAATGTACCTCGAATTGTCATAGTAAACTACGAATTGTCATCATCATCATCATCAGCCATTTGACGCCCACTGCAGGACACAGGCCTCCCTCATGGTTTTCCAAGCTTCCGGTCTTCTTCCGGTTTTCCTTCTTGTGCCGCCCGCATCCAGCGTCTCCCCGCCACCGTAACCAGGTCGTCAGACTATCCAGTGGGGGGCCTTCCCACGCTGCGTCGCGATCCGGTCCGCGGTCGCCAGGTCAGAACTTTTTCGCCCCAACGGCCATCAGTTCTCCGAGCTATGTGCCCCGCCCAGTGCCACTTCAACTGAGCAATTCTTCGAGCTATATCAGTAACTCGGGTTCTTCTGCGGATCTCCTCATTCCTGATTCGATCACGCAGTGAAACTCCTAACATAGCTCTCTCCATTACTCGTTGGGTGACCTTGAGCCTTCTTATGAGGCCCATAGTCAGCGACCCAGTTATTTGCCCCATTCAGCCTCAAAAAGTCCACTGCTGAACATAGGCCTCCTCCATGGATTTCCAAAAAGACCGGTTAGAAGCGGCTTGCATCCAGCGTCTTCCTGCCATCATTTCCTGATGAGGTCATCTGTCCATCTTGTGGCTGGTCGTCCTACGCTGCGCTTGCCATTATGTGGTCTCCATTCGAGAATTTTTCGGCCCCGTCGCACAGACTGGTATTTGGCCCTAAAAGTTGATCAAAAATATTTTTTTACTATTTCAGTTTTATATTACAATTTTAGTGTATTTTAAGGTAGGGCAATGTAAAAAAAAAGCTACACCATGATTGTTAAAGTTATTTATTCGTCATTTTCATCATCATCATCATCATTTTCAAGACTAATGTTACAAATGTCGTTTTGGTCCAGTAGATTCATGACATCAGTCGAAAAAGGTGTCTTCTTTTTGATTTTATTCTTCCTCATTCCTGTCAGAATAGGGTCTGATGTCAAAAGCAACCTGTTTAGCACATCTTGGTTGCATGCTATTCTTGAAAATTTTCGGGAATAATCCTGTCTGTACTTTCGAATATGCTTATTACGGGCTTCTGCCGCTTCTTCCGACAGCTGTCCGATTGGAAGAATCGCCTTCTTTATTACGGCTGCCCCATGGCACAACACCTTATGCAATGTCGGTGACATTGGGTGGAATTTATAAAGCGAAACATACAATACAGCAGTTTCCTTGCAGTATTGCTCAAACTTTTCTGTGTTGATTTTAATACCACAGCACATAGCATCTAGTATCACTTTTAATCGGTATATTAAATTTGGTTCAATGCCAGTTATTTCTGCAGACTTTTCATACTCGTCAAAAAATCGTCGGCTGGTGTTACCATCATTAGTGTTTCCGAAATTCGCCTTAGGTATATCTACCAATAAGCCCAGTTGGTCTCGAAATTTTGTTTGTATTTCTTTTTTTTGGGCTGCCACTAGATCCTTTTTCTCGGAGGAAAGGCGAGCGTTCCACTTTTTTACCGGGAGCTTATACGCTACATGTAGGATGCTCTCGAAAAATCTAATCCGAGCGTGCAGCAATGACAGCCCAAACCTCATATTTTCCGTGTTGCATGGCCTCTCCTTTGTTAGGTCGTTAAACTGTGCAGATGTGGCGCCACATATATAGCACTTCATGGTGGACTTGGTATGTGTCGCAGCATTACATACTTTGCCGTCCACCATGGTAAAAACCATTTTATGTTTGACGGATATGTCGTCAATTTTGGTATCGTCCAATTCTTCAATTTGATTTTCAATATAGTGAATTTCATCATTAGTCACATCAGTTGTTTCCTTTATAAATCTTAAACGAATCGGTCTGCAATAACGTGGCGATGAAGGCGTAGGGTTTTGCCACATAATTTTTCTGTCTATTCCGAACACTAATTGTAGTGGAACGACAGAACTCTGAAATAGGTTGGCGTCGGAATCTGTCTCATTCTCAAACTTCATTTTGTACTGCATTTGTTGCGACCCGTCACAACCCCATTTGCTTATGAGCACAAATGATTGTTTTTCCTCTAATGTCAACTGTTCCATCACCTCATCACCAAGATGTAACAAAAGTCGTTTGGTCGTATGATCCATCAAACTTTGTACCCTTACTTCAGCGCATGTTTCTGTAATGCGGTGGATTTCAGGGTAGCATTCTTTCTTCAGTTTTTGAAGAATGGAATAACAGGGGTAAAATCCCGGATTTGTATCCCGTACGACTTTGTATTGTGCCTGCGTGAGTCCTGCTTCAGTGTACATAAATAACGCTCGTAGATGTATCAGTTTTGTTGAAGCTGCTTGTTTATCTTCTTCAACAGTGCTTTTTTTAATGGCTGTAGCATATTTTTTAGCTCTTCGGGGGCTTCTTGTTAGGGCTTTTACAATTTTTGACGCTTCAACTTCGCCCGTCTTTCGTAATTTCATTTGTGTTGCGTATGCCAACTCTTTCAAGTCAGATGATCGTAGATCTTTTGTTTTTCGCCTCTTACTACATTCAGTTAGTTCTGAGAACGTCTTTTGAGGTCTGCCCGGGCTTAATCCTGTAACAATGAACACAACTTATGTCATTACTGCAGTTAGTGTCACAGAATTCTTTAAATAAATAAACAATAGAATTTGGGGTTTACGTACCTGCTTTTGGTAGTGATATGGTTCCATTAAGCCACTCGCTATTGTGTTCCAGGAATCTGAGCTTTGTGTTTTTGGCTTTTGACCATTTCTGCTTAAATTCGTGTCGTACAATCGACAATTTTTGTTTCACAACAGCAATGAACGTATATTCGAAATATATAATTACACTCAAGGATATCAAAATTTATAGGGTAATTTCCGTTGAACTATGACTATGAAGTTTAAAAAAGTAATATAATATTATACCTACTAAAAGCACAGGGAAAAATCTGAAAACTATACCTACATTTGTAATTAAATCTAAAAAAAAATGTCCTTGAAGAAAAGCTCGGAAAACCTGAACTATTTAGGTATAATGTGTTAGTATGTACCTATAAACGTGTACGGAACCCTCGGTGGGCGAGTTCAATTGGCACTGATCCGGTTTTTTTGTCTTTTAAACAACAAGGAAAAATATTTACATTTCATTTCTCACGTGAAACATGACTTTGGTTTGGCAGATGGTTTTACCACAAAGGCCGGTTTCTGAATTGAGAATTTAACTAAGTAAATACTTAAGTAATGTTCTGTCACGCTCTTTTCTGAGAAATTCGAAGAGACAGTTTCTCCCTCTCGCTCCCTCTCTCTCTCTTTGAGGGAAGGCCTGAGAGAGATGAGAAGTATTCAGAACAGACTGTTCAGGTTCCAAAGTAGCTCGTGAAGTAACTAACAAGTGTATCGATTGATATGCCGTCGACTGTATCTATCAATCGCCAATCGTATACAACCGCGGCCTCTTATAAAAAAATAAGCGTTACCGTGAAAAAAAAAAGGCCGTGGGGTGCCGGCTTTAGAATAGTACCCCCCCATCTCTTCCCGCGGGTGCCGTAAAAACCGGCTAAGGGACATTACCAGAAGGTGGGCAGCAGCGCCTTCTGCGAAAATACGATATACTGCGCTCGCCAACCCGCATGCCAAGCGTGGCGAGTAAGGCAAATACCCTCATGGCAATACACCAAAAAAACCAGGCCCCCAGTCCCCGGCGGCTCCGCTATTCCTGGCTACGGTAGCGGCCACGGTAACGGCGGAGCAAGGGGTGCTAAGAATCTCCGGCAGAGATCTGGCTACCACCCCCAAAAACGAAAACGACTGGCCCTGGTAACACACAACATTCGCACATTGAGGACAGACGAAAAGCTAATTGAGCTGGAAGAGGAAATGGGTAGGTTACACTGGGATATCCTAGGGTTATCTGAAGTCCGTCGAGAGGGCGAGGACACGATAACCCTGAAATCCGGTAACCTGCTCTACTACCGGGAGGGCGAGCAACAGTCCCAGGGTGGTGTCGGGTTTCTCGTCCACAAGTCCCTCGTAAATAACATTTTGGCCATCAACAGTGTGTCGAGCAGGGTGGTGTACCTAATACTCAGAATATCTAAGAGATATTCGCTGAAGGTCATTCAGGTATACGCACCGACCTCGTCACACTCCGATGAGGAGGTAGAGGCGATGTATGAGGACATTAGTAGGGCCATACATACCTCGGAGACCTATTTTAATGTGGTTATGGGGGACTTCAATGCGAAGCTGGGCACAAGAAGCGAAGGTGAGATGAGAGTGGGGCAATTTGGTTATGGGCAACGGAACCCGAGAGGACAAAGGTTGGCAGACTTCCTGGAGAAAGAGGGACTCTTTATGATGAACTCTTTCTTTCAGAAGCCACCTCACAGGAAATGGACCTGGTTGAGTCCCGATGGTTCCACGAGAAACGAGATAGACTTCATCCTGACCTCCAAGAGACAAATATTCAATGACGTCTCTGTGATCAACATGGTGAAAACCGGAAGCGATCACCGAATAGTAAGAGGCACATTGAATATCAATGTCAAACTTGAGAGGTCTCGTCTCATGAAGTCCACGCTCCGACCTACTCATGCCCATATCCAGAACCCCGAGAACTTTCAACTCGAATTGTCAAATCGCTTTGAGTGCCTGGAGAGCGCCGCATCGGTGGACGAGATCAATAACAGGTTTGTAGAAACTGTCCGTACAGTGGGCTCGAGGTTCTATAGACCCAACCGTACGAGTAGACCACAAAAGCTCTCAAACTATACTCTCGACCTCATGGCTAAACGTCGCGCGTTGCAACTGCAGTCCTCCGAGGATGCTAAGTCATATAGGCAGCTCAATAGACATATCTCAAAGTCTATGCGGCACGATATTCGGTCCTTTAATACCGAACGTATTAAAGAGTCTATAGAGCGGAACAAGGGCTCCAAAGTGTTCGCAAAAGACTTGTCTATTGGGCAAAGCCAGCTGACGAAGCTAAAGAGAGAGGACGGCAGTATAGCGTCGACCAAATCAGAGGTGCTGAGGGAGATTGAGAGTTTCTACGGACAGCTATACACCTCAGTCGCAAAACCTGTTAGCAGTTTGAACAAAGATCCGAGAGCCAAACTGACCCGACATTATACCGAAGACATCCCGGACATCAGCCTGTACGAGATTAGGATGGCCCTGAAACAGCTCAAGAATAACAAGGCACCAGGAGAGGACGGAATCACATCAGAGCTCCTGAAAGCGGGTGGAACACCAGTACTTTAAGTCCTTCAGAAGCTCTTCAATTCCGTCGTGCTCGAAGGAAAAACGCCAGAAGCATGGAACAGAAGCGTGGTGACGCTGTTCTTCAAGAAAGGGGATAACTCTCTATTGAAGAACTACCGACCCATCTCGCTTCTGAGCCATGTTTATAAGCTGTTTTCGAGGGTCCTCACGAATCGTCTCGAACGCAGGTTTGATGACTTCCAGCCTCCCGAACAAGCCGGTTTTCGAAAGGGCTTTAGTACCATAGACCACATCCACACGCTGCGGCAAATTATACAGAAGACTGAGGAGTATAATTTGCCATTCTGCTTAGCGTTTGTGGACTATGAGAAAGCCTTCGATTCGATCGAGACATGGGCAGTGCTCGAGTCTCTCCAGCGTTGCCGTATTGACTATCGGTATATCGAGGTGCTGAAGTGCTTGTACAACAGCGCCACCATGTCGGTCCGAGTACAGGAGCAGAATTCGGAGGCAATTCCATTGAGAAGAGGCGTGAGACAGGGAGACGTTATCTCTCCGAAACTGTTCACGAACGCACTGGAAGATGCCTTCAAGCTTCTGGAATGGCAGGGACGCGGCATCAATATCAATGGCGAGTACATCACGCACCTTCGATTTGCCGACGATATAGTAGTCATGGCAGAAACGATGGAAGACCTCGGCATAATGCTCGACGACCTCAGTCGAGTTTCCCAACGTGTGGGCCTTAAAATGAACATGGACAAAACGAAGGTCATGTCGAACGCTCGTGTTGTGTCCACCCCAATAACATTGGGGAACACGACTCTCGAAGTTGTAGACGAATACGTCTACTTAGGACAAACAATCCAACTAGGCCGGTCCAACTTCGTGAAAGAGGTCAATCGTCGAATCCAACTCGGCTGGGCAGCTTTCGGGAAACTTAGAAAAGTCTTTTCGTCTAATATACCTCAATCGCTCAAGACAAAATTATACAACCAGTGTGTGTTACCAGTGATGACTTATGGCACTGAAACGTGGTCTCTCACTATGGGCCTCATAAGAAGGCTCAAGGTCACGCAACGAGCTATGGAAAGGGCTATGCTCGGAATTTCTCTACGAGATCGAATCAGAAATGATGAGATCCGTAGACGAACGAAAGTCGTCGACATAGCCCAGCGGATTAGTAAGTTGAAGTGGCAGTGGGCGGGGCACATAGCACGCAGAACTGATGGCCGATGGGGCCGAAAAGTTCTCGAATGGAGACCACATATCGGCAAGCGCAGCGTGGGACGACCAGCCACAAGATGGACAGATGACGTCATTCAAGTGGCAGGAAGACGCTGGATGCAGGCCGCTTCCAACCGGTCTTTTTGGAAATCCATGGAGGAGGCCTATGTCCAGCAGTGGACTTCTTGTGGCTGAATGATGAAATGATGAAGCGTTACCGACATATTCGTGCTTAGCCTAAATTTACCTGCCTATATTCTCTATTGTGGTCATAAAGTTTATAACATTTCGGCAGCGGATAAAACCACAAATAAGTTCGCATCTAACGGCTGTGTATCCGGCATATGGTGTGTGCCTCGCCGCCCCAGTTTGTTGCGCTGGGGCCTACCACCTCGTCTGTGTCAAAAACACTTCGTTAATCTACTCAAAACAGCCAGTCATCCCGTCTGCTACCCTCTATGATTATAGAAGCTCAGAATGTTACGATGTTTAGTCGTCTACGCGATGGTTCGGATGGTGATTTTTATGAATTTTTTTGTGTATATTTGGTAGGTCTGAGAATAGGTCCTAGGCTAATTAATATGGCAGAAAAACGTTTGCCGAGTCAGCTAGTAACATGTAAATATTATGCGAAAATTTTATTTCGTTTCGAAATAAAATCTATGGTCCTCTATGGCAGCAAAATAAATCAATTGCTGCCATAAAGGGAGAAGCGAGAGAAATGAGATAGAAGGTATTGTTGGGCAAGACTAACAATACCATCTAAAATGATGTTCTAGGCACTACAAGCAGTAAAGTTTTGAGCGTATCGAATAATCACACGAGCACGGTTAGCGAACGGTAACTTCCGACTGACTTCATGCATCTTGTGAAAGGCGCAAGCGCGCCATTTTGGTACTATTGTTTGGAGGGACTACCTGGCTTTTAGAAAACAATGGCGAAGCGAGTGTGGATCCAAAATAAAAAAAATGCATTTTGAGCGTTTTTTAGCGCCAAATAACAGTCTGTGCGTCGGCCATCAGTTCTGCGTGTTATGTGCCCCGCCCACTGCCACTTCAACTTACTAATCCGCTGGGCTATGTCGACGACTTTCGTTCGTCTACGGATCTCATCATGTCTGATTCGATCTCGTAGAGAAATTCCAAGCATAGCCCTTTCCATAGCTCGTTGCGTGACCTTGAGCTTTCTTAGGTATGAGGCCCATAGTGAGAGACCACGTTTCAGCGCCATAAGTCATCACTGGTAACACACACTGGTTGTATAATTTTGTCTTGAGCGATTGAGGTATATCAGACAAAAAGACTTTTCTAAGTTTCCCGAATGCTGCCCAGTTACGAATTATAGTTTTGTGAAACTTGGCCCCGTCATTTACAGAGAAAATATTTTGTGCGATGTACAGTTTACTATGACAATTCGATGTGCATTGCGTAGCCGAGTCCTACTTGTTAATCAATGAGCTAATAGACTTTGCAATGTACTTTGAATTGTCATAGTAAACCATGCATTGTAGTTCTATGAAAAAGGGCCCAGTTCTCTATGCGTCAGCCTGCCGCCACCAAACGTGTAACTTTTCAAACAACGGAACTGTAGCAACGTTTGTTTGCATTGTGTGAGTGATCCCGTAAACTGTATCGAAATGGGTGCTAACAATTTCATAACCTTAATTTCATAATATGATTTATCACCATAAACCTTAGGGAGTATACTGAAGAAGCCTCACCAACGTAAAAAGATACAACAATTGAACAGTCTTATTTATAAGAAACATTGCTTAAAACTCTCGTCAAGTGCAGTTTAAATAGTATGTGGTACCAAACAGCTTTTGGGGAGTATTAGGTTTTTTTTTTGTTTTCTAGACATTATCTAGCCGCACCACTTACCTGTAATGTTAAGTGACCACGTGGACGCTTGTAGTGCCTAGAACATCATTTTAGATGGTATTGTTAGTCTTGCCCAACAATACCTTCTATCTCATTTCTCTCGCTTCTCCCTTTATGGCAGCAATTGATTTATTTTGCTGCCATAGAGGACCATAGATTTTATTTCGAAACGAAATAAAATTTTCGCATAATATTTACATGTTACTAGCTGACTCGGCAAACGTTTTTCTGCCATATTAATTAGCCTAGGACCTATTCTCAGACCTACCAAATATACACAAAAAAATTCATAAAAATCACCATCCGAACCATCGCGTAGACGACTAAACATCGTAACATTCTGAGCTTCTATAATCATAGAGGGTAGCAGACGGGATGACTGGCTGTTTTGAGTAGATTAACGAAGTGTTTTTGACACAGACGAGGTGGTAGGCCCCAGCGCAACAAACTGGGGCGGCGAGGCACACACCATATGCCGGATACACAGCCGTTAGATGCGAACTTATTTGTGAATTTATCCGCTGCCGAAATGTTATAAACTTTATGACCACAATAGAGAATATAGGCAGGTAAATTTAGGCTAAGCACGAATATGTCGGTAACGCTTATTTTTTTATAAGAGGCCGCGGTTGTATACGATTGGCGATTGATAGATACAGTCGACGGCATATCAATCGATACACTTGTTAGTTACTTCACGAGCTACTTTGGAACCTGAACAGTCTGTTCTAAATACTTCTCATCTCTCTCAGGCCTTCCCTCAAAGAGAGAGAGAGGGAGCGAGAGGGAGAAACTGTCTCTTCGAATTTCCCAGAAAAGAGCGTGACAGAACATTACTTAAGTATTTACTTAGTTAAATTCTCAATTCAGAAACCGGCCTTTGTGGTAAAACCATCTGCCAAACCAAAGTCATGTTTCACGTGAGAAATGAAATGTAAATATTTTTCCTTGTTGTTTAAAAGACAAAAAAACCGGATCAGTGCCAATTGAACTCGCCCACCGAGGGTTCCGTACACGTTTATAGGTACATACTAACACATTATACCTAAATAGTTCAGGTTTTCCGAGCTTTTCTTCAAGGACATTTTTTTTAGATTTAATTACAAATGTAGGTATAGTTTTCAGATTTTTCCCTGTGCTTGTAGTAGGTATAATATTATATTACTTTTTTAAACTTCATAGTCATAGTTCAACGGAAATTACCCTATAAATTTTGATATCCTTGAGTGTAATTATATATTTCGAATATACGTTTTTTGCGACATAAACGGCTGTATTTTTTTTTTTCACGTTAACTTCGAAGTTTGATTTTTTTACAGTTTCCAAGGGACTGTAGACTTGAGCATATGGTTTTAATTTCAACTCGCTACCTCAACGCGTTCCCGAGATAACGGGTCTTGACAGACAGACGGACGGACGGACAGACGGACGGGCGGACGGACAACAAAGTGAGGGTTCCGTTTTTTCTTTTTAAGGTACGGAACCCTAAAATGTACCCGAAACCGGCGTGCGTGCATGCAACGACTAATGAATGTTGATGAAGCGAAAGAGGTCTGTCAGGTTCGTGGCAAGTAGCAAACCCTGGTCTCTGCCTGCCCCTCCGGGAAGCAGGCGTAACATTATGTATGTAATGTAATTCCAATAAAGAGTTCTCGATCTTTCTTTACACTGGACTTTAAAGAATTAGCCCCCCTTTGTTAAATAAGGCCGCAAAGCAATGAACATGACTTGTGGCAGGAAGCAGCCGGGGTGCGCATTAGACGAGCCGCCTCGCCAAATGACGCCGTAATGGCCGATGATTTGTTTCGGCGCCTTACGTTGCGAATGCACCAATAGATAAATATTGGCCCAATAGAGCCTACCTGCCTTCATTACACCCTTATAGAGCAAGTGGGGCACAGAAGAATAGATTCGACCCAACTCTACACAAAAGATGAGTCCAGAGTGATTGCGATTGGTAGAGTGTCAAATTGTACTTATTTTTTGTATATTGCATTACACAACAGATAAGTAACATTGCATATGAACCTAAGACGATACATAGAGGAGTATCAAATCATAGGACGTACGTACTTACAACGTTAACAACGATGATGCAACGGCCTTATATAGAAAAATTATGAAAATACCCAGTCCTGATGATGTCGTGATGATGTAGCCTTAGCCAGGAAACTTTAGAACTATTTAGACTCATAATATGATAAAGCTAATCGTGTCCTTAAGCTTGTTTTATTTGTCTTCCTCTCCATCTCCTTCATCTACTGAAACAACGAAACTTATTTTACTTTTAGCAATACCACTTGCTAACTGTGAAGGTAAACATCTTGAGGAAACCTGAGCATCGGAGGTGTTCACATACCTCGGCGCTTGACATTGCCAATCCGCGGTGGGCACGCGTGGTAATTAAGCCCATATTCTCTCTCTGAGAGAAGGTTTATGCCCTGCAGTTGGACGTATATTAAGTTACACAAAAAAATTTTGAAACAAGGCGGGTTCAAATTGTACAAAAAAAAACTAAATTGAAAATTTTCTCGGTATCGCACTGAATAACATACACTATATACTCCGGACCTTCTGTATGGTCTTTAGTCACCGTCCAACTGCTGCTGATGACTTGAGCAGCACGTGATGACGGGAGGAAACCCCACTAGGAGAGCATCGGTAAAAAGCGTGAAATGTCATTAGCGCATCAATGTTTTTGCACCGGCCATCTGCTCGTTGCATAAGCTGATTGTTTTGTGGAAACTGTGATGGACAGCCGGCGTAAGATGGTGCCATATTAGGTAAGTTGATAAATTGTGAAAAGCACGCTTTGTGTAAAAAGGGCTAGTATAAAATTAAAATATATTTAACTGACAAAGATGTTTGGAGTCAGAGCAAGTTCAATGCATGAATTCTACGTTTTAGAATAATAATTTAAACCCAGTAAAACTTGTAACATTCATCAAGTCACAGTTTCTGTGCTACTTTGAAAAAAAGCATTTTGATTTATTCATGCCCGACAAATAACTTGATCAAATTTTAACTTCGAAAAAGTTAAGAGCCGCATAACACGACATTTATGAATTTTCATAGAACTTTTCCGGCCGCTGCTCGCGTGTAATTGGCCAGTAGAGCAATTTCGATTTAT
Organism: Yponomeuta evonymella; assembly: GCA_963969515.1. NCBI lineage: Eukaryota > Metazoa > Arthropoda > Insecta > Lepidoptera > Yponomeutidae > Yponomeuta > Yponomeuta evonymella. The sequence continues at coordinate 9,466,102 of OZ018354.1, forward strand.
CTCGAAGAAGGTTGTCGAAATAGGTAGGTATCTAATGCTCAAATTTCCAAGCATGTTTGGTTACTCCGAACAATGACAGCCAAGGAGGTAACTTATCAGAGGTTTCATTTAAATTTCGATCTGGCTTGCGATAGAAAGCTGGATATACCTATTGAAAAATTATTGTTGCTCGTTCGTGGTTCGTTCGATTTTGAAAGTTTATTGAATTTTTTAAATAAAAAATTCTGCCTTAGTAGGTACTATACTTAGTTTTAATTTCCGTGCATTGATGGACTCACGTATTTGTGCCTCGGCATCGCCTCGGCCCACATTTTCACGTTCGTCCATCAATGCCTCTTTTGCTGGCCGCTGCAGTAATGTACTATTCCCATCCAGTACTGCAGAATTGGGCTATCATTTTTTTCGGATAGGGTTCTCAGGATGCTGTTGTCGCTGGACCTGCTTCTGCGCATGAACGAGGCGGTCCGCTTTAGGATGATTGCAAAAAAATCATCCACGTGCACCTCAGCGAACATTGTGTGTTCTGTGGTTGATGCACTACATCTGCGAGGCAACCCCTTAAGTAATGTAATTAATAGTAATTAGTCATACTAATTAATTTAATTTCGCTTGTCATTGCAACCTGTTGATAGAAATCGTCGTTTGCTCGTCCAAAGTCATTCATTCATGTCATTCATTCATTTATTCAAGAAATATCAACTCCTATTATCAATTTCTTGACTTTGGTAGTACATATTTAAAAACAATTTTATTATTATTATTCTCTTTATTTATTTTCATAACTTAGAATAGGTTTATAAAATCAATATAAGAAGTAAAAAATACAAAATATATTAGATAACTTTATATAAACCTATCCTAGTTGGCCGCCGGTAACGGAGCTAGGCGCAAGCTATTATTATTATTATTAATACGTTTATTGCACATAAGTAAACATACAATGCCAATGTGGCGGACTTAATGCTTTATAGCTATTTTAGTCTAGAAATCGTCTCTAGTCATTTAGATTGTGGTCGACCTTACAACGGATCAGGAAATCGAAATTCCGAGGTTTGTTTGGGTTCCGTAGTTAACAAGGAACCCAAAAAAACAGATGTGGTTTCGCCACATCCGTCCGTCCGCGACTTAGCACAGAGACTATAAGTACCTACTAGAGAGCTGTTTGGCACAAATATACATTTTAATCACGCTGACAAAACCGTACAAGAAAATTTTGAAGAAAAAAATTTATAAATTTCTAAAAATCCCCAAAACTTAATTTAAGGAGTACATTTTTTTCTCGTTTGCACCATAGTGTAGACTAGCGTTGGACTGATCGCTTAAAAATATTGTGAGTGTAGGAACACCACTTTTCGATTTAGGGATCCGTAATATCAAGCGCAATTTTTTTCTCAGAGTAGCCCCCCCGTCTCCCGGCTACATGGCAGAAACGTGAAAAACGTGAAAAAATTCAGGGCAGTGGTACATATGAACTTGAAAGAAAAACTACCTAAAGCCCTCTTTTTACGGAACCCTACACTGCTCGTGGCCCGACACGCACTTGGCTGGTTTTTTACACAAGGCCCTGATAAAGCTTCGGTCGGACATCTGGCTTTAAAACGAACTGCAAATGTAGGAAGGTGATTCCAAATTACCTGACCCGTTCCTAATCACTCCCAGATGTTTCATTAGTTGTCATAAACATCTATAGAGAACTTTTTCCCACCGAAACGTTTCAGACAGTCCCAAACACCTGTGCAGGATTAGTTAAAGAGCAAGTACTTAAGTAATAAAACAATTTAAACAAACTCAGCATTCAGCACATTCTAAGGTAATTTAGCGCAGATGTCCACAACCGGTGCCTTTATTGTTCTCAGTGGGTGCATTATGTTCAAAGGAGTTAACCTTTTTTACCTCTGATAAGAAGGAACAAATAGAAAAAATAATATTAAGTCAATCTTTTAAAACGTTTTTTAAATGCAGTTTAACTTGGCTTTTCCCTTTATGGAAGACTAAACTAGCTCTAAATGTCTCTGCATTTGAGGATTGTTTTAGCGGAATTGTATTTTTACTGGTGTCGCTGTAAGGTCCGGCGGTTATAAAACTTTTGTTATGGGTTCAACTCTGAAATCCGGAAATAAATAACAGCTGTTTATTAGAGAGATTTCATCTTTATAATTGTCCCGAACGATCAATGCAATAAAAGTACAGGGTGTAATTATTACAGATTTTAGCCGGCTCGATTCCCGTGTGTGGCAAGTGAATGATGAATGTTGAAAATCTTTGAATGCAGTCTTCTTTCTTTTCATAAATAAATGAATGTTTTCTTTGAATACTATTTTCTATCTACAGTATTAAGAGTACTTTCTCTTCAGGTGGCATTACAAAATTCCACCCTGTATATTTACTATGTATTTACTGGGAGGGATCCCATCCAATGAATTTGCCAGATGGTATAGTTACGTACGCTACTGTCTCATAGTCAACCAATAAACTGGTTTTGTGACACCTCTCTGACATAAAATACAGAATATATGAAATTCAGAAGTATAAATTACAATTATTTTCGAGAACAAAAAATGTAACCCTGGTTGGACTCTTTCCAATAAAACTCTCATACATCCCATAACCCTGGTCGGAGTCTTCTTCATAAATCACTGGTCGGACTTCTTCATACATCAAAATCATAAATAAATAAGTTTATTTATCCGAACTTGAGTCAATGATTATAGTTTGAAGCTTTCCGGGTTGCATCTTGGAATTTAAATACTGAAAAAAACAGCGACCGATGACATTCGCCGCCTGAAACAAATTTATACGGAAAACAATACAATACACTTTGGCTGGCGTAATCCTGTGCTGTGTGTAGAGATGGGTAGTGGATTATAACCCAGTAGTTATAATCCAGTTTTAATCCGGGTTATAACGTTATCTACCAGTTTTATCCCATTAACTACTTTTTTGGTGGGTCAAAATGAAAGACAGGAGCGATACGATTTAACAAGAACAAATTACAACTAAACAAATATGGTTTGGGTAATCGGGAGTTTTGCTTGACATTATAGTGCTATAGTGATTTATTTTTGCACCACTGAAGTATTTTTAAGTTTTAATGAACTGCATACACTTTCAAAATACTATGTTTTCTATGAATAAAAGTACAAATAAAAGCGTGTCGGGCCACGCGTGGCTTAGGGTTCCACAGACATCTAGTTATTATTACAACCTATTACCTAACATAATCACAAAATTCAGCTATCAAACAAAATAGGAGGCTTTTTTACTAATCCCATTAATGTAATCGACCATTAACCTGTAAAGCCTACTTAGCTGTGATAATTTTTCTTTTAAATTTATTATATTTGCTACTATCGTGATTTTTTTTAGATTTTTAAATGCAAAGGTTTAGATTGTAGAGGGGGGGGGGACACAGGTACAAGCTAAATATTTCGAAAATGGATGCCTCGATTGTAAAATGATCTTAGTAAACTCCCAATGTTTTTAAAATAGCTATCCAACGATTCCCCACACGGTGGGGTAGAGAAGAAAAAAAATCAGCCCCCCCTTTTTATGTTAGGGGAGGTACATTAAAAAAAACTTTCTGACATTTTATTATTTAACTTTGTCGGCGTGATAAATATGTATACACATACCACATTACAGCTTTTTAGTACCACCGGTCTTTGCGCTAGGCCGCGGACGGACGGACAGACAGACAGACAGACAGACAAGTACCACCGGTCTTTGCGCTAGGCCACGGACGGACGGACAGACAGACAGACAGACAGGAGGACATGGCGAAACTATAAGGGTTCCTTGTCGGACTGCGGAACCCTAAAAATGGAAGATTTAACCTAAGTAACATGTTGTAAGATTTGGACTAAGTGACACGCTGCAGTCCCCGTGAAATATTTTCAGATAATGTAGTCCTAATAATGATTCTGCATCTATACTTTCTAAATAATCCAGAAATATTTAAGCAAAACTCCAAGTGCATTCAACACAGGCGGGCATCATCACTTCATCAGGAACTGCAGTGAGTGACTGAATCCTTTACACAATGAAAAAGCGCATAAAATAGCGCGTTGGAAGTTCAGTCAGCATTCAGGCCAAGGTCATTCAGGTAAACAGTGATCACAGTAACAATAAACAATGCCGGTTCGATAAAAAAAAACACGAAATTATACCAAAAAACGCTCGTGCGCATTCTAAGCAACAAAGTACTGGAGCTCTATTTTTGAATCACTCGTATCGCGTCGAGCGCTCGATTTCTACTGATTTTCGTTCGACATCTGAAATTCCGTATTTTTTAATCACTCGACTGCAACGAATGGTCCTTACCACTCGTCTCACATGGCGATCGGTAGATTAATTGTCAAAAAACGATAACTGTGTGTTGGTACTGTTTGTCATTCTGAGTGTCAACAATCAAAAAGAGTTGACAGTATATAGTTTTTGTTTGTAACAAAAGACAAAGATTTTTTATTTAAACAGCCAATAAAACAGTGTTTTACGTTCCGTTTCTGTTACGGTAGTTTCCGGTTTTTTTAATTTCTGCGTGAAATGGATAAAATACAATACTTCAAATTGTACTGGCAACACTTCAGGCGAACGATTCAAAAATACGGAAAAACGACATCATGCGACTTAGAAGACGAGTGTGACTTAAGTCGCATTCGACGATATAATTTCATACGAGTGATTCAAAAATAGAGCTCCTGGAGTGAGTGCTGTGCCGTACGCATTGTGCACGGCGCAAGTGCGAGCGAGATTGACGATGTCGTTGTCCCACTCGCTCACGCCCGGGGATTTCCGGCGCAAAGGATAATAAAAGTGTGGCTTGCTTGATATACTTTATGAGATGCATTGCCTGCAATGCTTAGGTTTAAATGTACTTAGGTACTTAGGGCCACTTGCAGATCTCGCAAACTAGAGCTTAAGTCAAGCATTTGACAGATAATGCACGAACTGTCAAAATCTCGACTTAAACTCCATTTAGTGTAATGTACCACATAGACTTATCTTAAAATTCTCAAGTTGATGATTTGTTTGCAGATGATTGTATGTTCAAACACTATTAGTTGATCTATTTGAATATAATTAGATAACTTAATTACGGAACAGTCTAGAACAACATTACTGATGAGAAAGACAAATTCATTAAGAAATTGTAAAGTAAATAAGTTCAAACTACAAAATAACATCATTAGTTGATTAATAATTTAGTATAAATATTAGGGGTTAAAGTATGAAATTGCCGTTTTATTGCAATAGGTTCTTTGAATTGACATAGAATCTTCATGGTTTGAGGTTTTCGAATGAAACTTTTTTCAAATGGTTTCTATGATGTTCTTTTTTTAAAAAATGTGAAACATTTGAATATCGACTTTCAATTGTTTTTGTTATTCAATTTAGACAAGAAAGATGGATACTGCGAAAATTCGAGTGATTTTTGAATACGAGTTCCGACGCGGAACTAACGCGGCAGAAACAGCCCGCAATATCAATGCTGCGTTTGGAGAGGGGTCTACTAATGAACGCACCGTGCGATTTTGGTTTAAACGCTTTCGTGATGGAAATTTCTACTTAAAGAACGAGCCACGAGGAAGACCGCCCACACAGGTGAATAACGATGAATTAAGAGAGATAGTGGAAGCCGACCCTAGTCAAACTACCCAGGAATTAGCGGCATGGTTTAACGTTACCTTACCCACAATATTGACTCACTTGCGTCAAATCAATAAAATAAAAAAATACGAAAAATGGGTGCCTCATAATCACTCGAATTTTCGCAATATCCATCTTTCTTGTCTAAATTGAATAACAAAAACAATTGAAAGTCGATATTCAAATGTTTCACATTTTTTAAAAAAAGAACATCATAGAAACCATTTGAAAAAAGTTTCATTCGAAAACCTCAAACCATGAAGATTCTATGTCAATTCAAAGAACCTATTGCAATAAAACGGCAATTTCATACTTTAACCCCTATTACTTACATCTTTGAGTCAGTTCCTCAGTTCCTCGATAGCAGTTCATAGCTCAGTTCCTCGACATTCGGTCTCTCCCTAGGTTATTATAAGTTATTATTGTGTAAAGTAAGCAGTGTGAAAGAAAACACAAGTCAAAAGTCGCTCACCTTTTTATTTTGGCCCCTTTTGTCCACGCAATTACATTAGGACACTGGCCCTTAGTACAATGCGAGCGCAAGAGATAAAAACTAAACATGGTAGTGAAATCCCAACCTAATATTGTATTGAATGGAGAATTTCCTGTATATTTTTGCGTGCATAATTTCATAACGATACATGCAGCTTACAACTACTACAACGCCGTGCACATTATTCGACATATTCTGTATTACTATTGAACGAAATCATTATGAACCGCCATAATGGGTTATAACGGGTGCATAACTGGGTCAAAACTGGATTATAACTCACCAGTGGTTTATAACCTGGGCCATTACCCATCTCTAGCTGTGTGTGACTGCACGCCATGACGCCACCCCCTTGGCTCCCCTTCCTTCCGTCGAAAATAAAAAAAAACGACCCGCCTTGCCGCAAACCGAACGCAGCGGCCGGGCTTCCACGCGAGGAACGGAACGGAAATTGACAGTCTGCTTTTAGCTCTCGAGCGGGAGGTGCGTCGCTCCGTGCTCCGAACACAGCTGATTACGCTTTCGTATTTCAAAATAGTAGTGAAACTGAATTAAAAAGGACAAATAATACGATAAAATTACGCAGTTCTATTGCTAATTCAAAAAGTGACTGGAGTGTAGTGAATATAACAAAAGACAGTTGATTTTCTTCGTGTTTTGACATTGCTAAAGTTCTGAAAATGATGGGTAAGTTCACCTTAGATAATTTTCTCTTACTTTTATTATAAGGAAGGTAGTTTTCAAGAAAATACTTTTTTGTTGACAAACTATTGTTAAATACAGTAGGCACCTGCATAACTTTTGCTATGATTAGTAGTCTTCTGTTTATCGATGGAAATAGGTTATGTTTGTTGTGCAGCAGTCCAAGCTGGATTTATTTTAGCGTATTGATATTTAGCCATTTGATGGAACCGTTGACATACAACTTAAATTATTTTGTTATCCCCTTGAGGTTTCCTTTAGTTTAAATTTATTTTGTCTAGTATGAAACGTTATAATAGGGTGTTGTCCGATGTCCGTATAGCTCACTCGACACATTTTGGTCATTGCGAGATTTTCTTGTTTTTTGCAAGATATAAGGTGAGTTATTGTAGAGTAAGATTTCGAAATGGACGCCTAGTTTAACGTGTAACGTTCATTAAGTCGCAGGTTCTGTGTTACTTTGAATAAAAACATGTTGATTTGATTTGAATGGGCCCACAATTTGATTTGGAATCCTTACGTCGTAAGTAACGATAGAGACCAATTTAGGGTTGTGGACCAGCTAGGTTGTTAATAGTTATAATCTATAAAAACGTTTTAACTAAACATATCTTAGCAAAAACAAGAAATTAAAGGTCTCAGGATCAGGTATAAAAATTAAAAGCTAAAGCCATTTCGTATTGTACTAAAATAAATTGACAGAATCGGCCTTAAAATTATTAATTAGGTTCTATTTCCTTTTTGCTAACCTAGTTTTTTTAGTTAAGATCATAACATAACATAAACTCACGCCTGTATCCCAGAGGGGTAGGCTACTTGCTACGGACGATCGTAGCAAGTGGCAGTCCTGCCACTTGCTACGATCCTGACAGATCACCTTCGCCTCCCCAACATTCATTAGTCGTTGCATGGTAAGTTCCTAAGTTCTTATTAGGTATTATAACTTGCGTGAATTTGGATCGATAAAAATAATTTGAGACAATGGTGTAATTTGAATGCTAAAGCAATTTCGGCTTGTACTTAAATAAATTGTCAGAATCTTCCTTAAATTTAGTAATTAGGTTCTATTCCCTCTTTCAATTGTGTTCAAGCATAGTTCCAAATTTTTTTTAAAGAAATACAGTATTGCGTGGTTAGATACGCACAAAGTGCAGACTAAGTTAGAACGAACACAAAAACCGGACTATTCAACGATTACGGCGAAATCAGAGCGATTAGATCGTGAAATCGATTGAATTTCTCGTGGACTATGGTGGACAGTAGTGGCGTGAGATCGTCAAGTGCCTGTTGTTGCAGTCATGGCTTTTAGCTTCGAGCTCGACGTCAACCTAAAGCGATTCTTTTCACCTGTATCGGACTCACGAGCGTGTATAATTGCCTGGGAAACTGAAGCGTGATTTATGCTACATTTAGTCGGGATCAATCACTAAATCGATGACAACTCCGTGAATTCGTGTCGAAGACATAACAACAGCTTTTATTGTGGCTATTAAGTTTTCTGATTGGAAAAGTTGGGATAAAAAATGCACTTCTATTTATAATATTAAGGAAACAATTATTCAAACTAATCATTTGTCATTTTAAAATTGATGATGAGTTTCCTGAGCTGTAGCTTTTCTAAGCTATATAATTTCACTTAAAATCAATTGTTTTCATTAACAGCCGTTACTAGTTTAAATTGTGGGCAAGGCCTCCAAACTGAAAGAGCTAAAATTAGCAGCACGGAATCAATAACGCTAAGGTTGTGCAACACAATAAAGTGCAATACCTACAAGGATGGAGGTAAATTCCCACACGCAATTTCATAAGTTCAGTAGCAGTTTATTAGCAGCGTTGCTCACACTACTCAATTTAGTTAAATTAAGATAGTAAGCGCAAGTTGTCGAATCACAGATGACTGTAATAAGTAATAACCGAACAGACAAGTACAAACATGTCGCAGCATGATTCAGCTAGCGCGTACGTCAGAAGTAGATTGATATAAGGAGAAATTATCGCAATAAAAAACATGCCCGAGTCACTTCATTCATAAGAAAAGTATAACAACAAAAAAATCGGCTCGAAAATCCACCGTTGAGTCTGCAAAGAATAAGTTTTTAAAGTAAGTACCGGGCTTTGATCTGTGTAAAAATACAAATGGTTTATTGGTCAACTCCAACCACACAGTAAGTAATGGTGATGGTGGGCGGTAGTGGCGGTAGGAACCGGAAATCCCTGCAGGAACGCGCTGGCACGCACCGGGCAAGTGCGGTGTACCACCCGGGGCTGGGACTAGCTGAAATCACCCTAACTTACGTGAGTTTAGTATACGAATATTCTCCCTAATCTCTCTATCTCTCTGAGAGAATGCCTGTGCCCTGTGTAGTTCAGGTATTTGTCTGTCTACATACCTGCCTACCGCTTGCAAAACGCATTGCGTACTTTCACGGCATGATAATAATGGAAACAGACGAGAAGAGATTAGAACATAATAGTGCGGAGGTGGGCGCGTGGGAACACTCCCAGCACTCGCGTGTCCGCCACATCATTCCGCCACTAAATCTAACAATAATATGCTAGATTTTGATAAAATCAGAACCTCTCCTCACCGGTGTTGTGCTGCTTCTCTAAAAAAGTTATTACTTGAAGGTGGAAAGCTCTAATAGAAGAATTGAACGAGATGCTATCAATATGACTACGATGATGGAACCATCTACTTAAGTTTCAGTTTCTAAGCTAGTATTTAAACACATTAGTGATAGAGGATCGTCGTTGAATGCGAATTGGTTGTATGTAAAGCACTACATTTATATACAGCATGGAATCAATTACTTTCATTCATAAAGTCTCAATCAATGCATACAAGCTAAGAATAGATCTATTTTGGCATTGATAAATCCTATAAGCCCATAAATTAGCACCTATGCAAAGTCTGCTACATCTTATACATAACTAATAATTCGGTACTACTATTAAGTACTTTTTGGTACAGAAGTCTGTTGGGATGACGTTCTTAAACCTTAAAGTTATAATCACTCTTATATTTAAAATACTGGCTCGTGCTACCATCCTCCATGTTGAGGAATACTTGCGACAATCCATTGACAAAACTCGCTTTAGACCTAGCATCGCTTCATTTATATTCATATCTCGCATTGTTTCTGTTTGTAACGTTTCCTCAAACAACTTCAACACAAAACAATTATTGAGTTATGATTAAACTGTGAATGTGAGGTACGTACTGCAAGGTGGGTTATTGAAATGCGGCGGCATGTCGCGTAGGCCTACAGACGCGGGCAATAGTGCCTAGTTAGTGGTTCCGGATACGGATCGGACGTGTCGGATGTCGGCGTGAGTCACGCGGCGCCCACGCCGCGCCGCCGCGCCCACCGGCGCCCGCGCAAGCACCTCGCGAATACCCATATTGCACTGAGAGTGTAACTGGTATTACTCCATCGCTGTCGAACTCGTGATTTAATAGAAATTACACCTACATTTTATTTACAGACTTAGACACTGTTTTGCCGTATGTCGAATTAGGGCGACCCAAGAAAGCCTCGTTATATATGTATAAGATCAAAATGGGCGAATCAACGGTAATAAGCCTTATAAGACCGGTCAATTCAAATGTTAAAATATATTTTTGAATTAGAACTAAGAATTAAGTTGATAATAATAAAATATTACTATAACTAAAACGTAGAGACATTTTAAGTATTAAACTACATTGGTCCATGTCTATTAATTTCTACCGCAGGCTTTTCTGTCTTCATTCATCATCATCATTTAGAATACCTTTTTTTATAACTCTACATATTTTGACACTTCTAAAATTAAAGTTATAACTCCTTCCATGAAAAATAAGTCTTCAAGTTTTATTTAACAAGTAAGTACTTGTGCATCGGTCATGAATGCCATAGCACTGATAATCACGGCCAGATTTTATTGTCCTTCGACGCGAAGCCGCGGTTCTATAATTAAATGTTCATTACCGCGACGGAATTAGTGCCCGTCTGCCACGCGTCTAGATCGGCTAGTCGCTTTTAGCCAAGTTTGCAGTGGATGGGCAGCGTCGTGGGAAACCGAGTTGAACGACTGCGGAGACAATGCGAGATGTCGGCATGCGCCCGCGCTGACGCCCACTGCTTCTGAGGCAACTCATAGCCGAGCTTTACAGCCCGAGATTTAAAAGCTGCGAAACAATGTAGGTTGTAAGAACATGCATTGCGAATTGCGAAAGATCAAGATTAGTTAGTTTTTCGTTACTTTTTTTTTTATTCTTACATGCGATCTTTGTACAGTCAACAGCACATCAATCTTTACACTCGTCTCAGTCGAAGTCGTCCGTATGAAAATTGATGTGCTGTCGACTTTACTAATGTCACTCAATATCATAGATTGAGTTTAGATACCGTTCTAAATGAATCCAATTGACCAATTTGTCCGATAATGTCATATTGTTCACTGCCATGACCAGTGATATATGTACATGACACAACACCCGCAGCGTATAAAATAAACAAAGTCTGTCTGTCTGGAGAACCTGTCTGTCTGCCGTAATCCAATACCCCATGAGTAACGGCAACCTTAAAGGGTTTGTCACATTTGTTTACCTAAGCTGAAGCCGTAGAGGTCGACCAATCTAGCCTTGAGAAAAACAGTGCTTTCCCGTAATAGTTACCTATCGGCTTAACCGTCCATGGTACCTTATAAGGTAGATTCATGATAGGTAGGTACGACAACACCTAAGTACGGTATTATACGTCTGTTGCCTGACAGAATGTTTTTTTATGACTTTTCACCTGCGTCTCTTAAGTTTTACCTACAAGTACTGCAGCCACCCAGTAATTTTCATAACAATATTATAATTCACAATCTTTTAATTAGACTGAATTAGATATTGGGAACTTTATTCATAGTACCTATCAGGAAGTAGGTACGGAACTAATACGTACGTATTAAAATGTCAGGATGCGAAATAGCTCTGGTCTTTATTTAACTTATCGATAATATTAAGAGAATCTTATCATATATATACTCAAAAACATAGTTCATTATATATTTTCACTCCATGAACTAGCTTTGTAGAAACACCATTTTTTTTTCAAACATCAGCGGCGCGCCCGGCCTTTCTTCTCTTTCATTCGTATCCACACCCACAGACAGCGATGGCGGTCTTGTGTGTCAGCCTCTGAGTCTTGAGGACAGCACTTTCTAGATTTGCCAGCGCTAACAGAACCGACTCAAGTCTCAACTGTCTCAAGGGCGGGCGGCCGGCGCGACGGGGTCGATACTGACTAGCACCGCTGGCCAGCAGCCAATACTACTTACTGCCGTAACCACCGAGACCTCTCCAACCAAACTAATAGCAGGCGACGAGAGGCCAGACCACAGCAGTAGACGCCCCAATAAATCCACCCTCGCAGTACTAATGCCGCGGTTATTAACATTTAAACTGTTTTTTTAGGGTTCCGCCTAGGTATGTTTGTATGTCCGTCTGACATATAAAGAGCTTTATCTCTTGAAACGCAATAGGTAGCAAGTTGATATTTTCACAGAATATTTGTTATCATGGCGGATCGCCCAAGTTATTATTTATTATATGTAGTTATTTTGAGTGTTATTGTTTTTCCTCTATCACAGTTAAAAACTGTAATTATAGATACTAATTGACACACTTGATAGTATTATAATGCAGTTTCTTATTACAACAATGAATAAATACTGGCCAAGTGTGAGTTAGACTCACTCAGCTATGTTTCTTTAACAAAACACAAATAAATACGTAATATTGTATTTATAGTGATTGGTACGGAACCCCCGGTTCGGTCGAGTCCAAATCGCACTTACCCGACTTTTATTATTTCTATGACGAGAAGATCTAGTAGACTTGGTGACGACCGACGCCGCCGTCTCGTCTGTCTCGCTGCTATTTGAGAATTTCGTTGCTAGGCTAGCACTACTCTTTCTGTTCAGAAGCACTGAAATTAGTTCAACGCAGTGAGTACAAAATTTATATTTTAACGAGGAACTCACTACTCCTCTATTGTATCCAAGTATATCCTTGATTATATCTCACTAATAAGAAACGAGTGGAAGTTTTCCTCCATTCACTTCTTATAAGATCTGGCATAATCAAGAGGATGAACATAATATCAATTCATCTCCTTTAAAATAGCACTACGTGTACTTAGTAGTTGCTGATTTACCGTTACGAGCAATTAGACCGTGATACCTCAGGAAGTCCGTTTAATCATATTGCACCACCTATCAGATTTATCGAAGTTAACGAGCGTTTTTCGTCTGTTCCAGATGAGCGGCAAGCGCACGCGCAGCTATAGATGCGCAGTTCACCAGCGGGACCGCGAGGTCAGCTCCGAAAACGACTTTCATCTGCTGTTGGAGGACCCCACGCTCTTTGCCAGGTAAGAGCGTAAAACTGTCCTAAAGGTTCTTGGGAAAAGATCGGGTTTCCAATGTTAGAATCGCTAATAAAACTATCTTAAATAAACTAAAAATTACTAAAATTACTTGGTGGATAAAATTATAGATCTCAGTATCTTGCTAAATGAAATGTCCTATACAGTTACTAGCTGACCTGGCAAACGTTGTTTGGCATATTAATAGCGTTTTTTGCTCGATATTAATAACGGCAACAGGTAGGCGCTTTAAATTTTCACAGAATATTTAGTTCTATATTCGCTTCAAAAATAAATAAATAAAATAAATATTTAAGAGGTCACGGGTTCAAGTCCCGGCATGGGTGGAATTTTTAGCCTCTAAATAGGTGTTTTAAAATTGTCCTCAGCCCGGGTTAGTGCAACAAAAAGATTATATAATTTGAAGTTTTTCCTTTAAATTATTCAAAAGCAGGAATCGGGTATGCCGCGCTTATGTCAACAATCATCGTAAATTAAAAAATATATTTTATAACTTTGCCTCAAAATTATGTAACGTAAATAAATAAATCAACGATTAATCTAAATTACTAGTCGGCCGAAAGCTAACAAACGCCATTTTCATTTCTACAATCTAATACCGAAACGAAATGAAAACTTTTCTCTCGGCGCAATGAAAATTTTATGTTCACTTGTCACGTTGACATATTGTTGGTGAACTTTCGTTTCGTGACATGAAATCGTTAAGAAAATAATTTTATTGACTATAAACCATAACGTGAAAGTAAGTTGATTGATTGACGAGAAAAAGCCGGCTTTGCCGTTCATTTATTTTGTCCAAACGATACGTTTATCAAAATGTCACCTCCTGGAGGTGACATTTTCCCTCTCCTATACCATTTCAAAGAGTGTTTCTACAACAAAATAATAACAAAAGCTAAGGTTATTTCCTGGTTTTCTTGCAGGATGGTGCACCTAGTAGCGATGGAAGTCCTCCCCGAGGAAAGGGAACGCAAGTACTATCAGGAGCGATACACGTGTTGTCCGCCGCCACTTTTCATCATTTTTGTTACTCTACTTGAGGTGAGAACGAATCCCACATTTAGGGTAATTTTTGGAGACTTCACTCGGACTGCAAGACTCCGGGCGAGGTCTCAAGTTAACTTTGCCGGGTTTAAACCATGGAGGAGAATTGTCCAAAAAGCAGAATTTGAAACTTGTGACCTAGGTTAGGTACCAACCATGACGCTCTAGCAACTTAGCTAGATTTGCTGCGTTGCTTCTGTTTAAGTTCCATTGATCTCAGTTGACTATTTTTGTTCTACTATTATTCTTCACTCATGTTCTACGTTTACGCTATACTACGCTGATTGTAAAAAGATAAAAACCCACTCAGTGCCTCTAGATAATTAGTTCGTAATGTGCGTTATGCATTGCACACATGGTCTAACAGGTTTTCTTTCAATATGTAACAGTACCTACACTATGTAGAATAGCATAGCTCACTTTCTACAAACAATGTTAGCTTCGCGTAGCGTTCAGGCCCCGCTCTAGTTGCGTTGGTTAATTAAAATGTGTAATTGCTTGCGGATTTCACATCCGCACCAAATAAATACCGCAGAAGCGCTATTTAGTGCTTCGGGCTGGGTGTTAACGATTTCAAATCTTAGTCACGGTAATACAGACATCTACAAGTCAACGTTTACGCGTGCAATACCTACGTTACGGGGGACTTAGCAACAAAAATTTAAAGGTTCATCAGATTCGACTACCATCTGCTGGAATCGAATCCGCAATCATTTTGTTTGTGCGCTCTGTGCCGACTTCGGCATCTGTAGTAGCACACCTACCTA
Organism: Yponomeuta evonymella; assembly: GCA_963969515.1. Lineage (NCBI taxonomy): Eukaryota > Metazoa > Arthropoda > Insecta > Lepidoptera > Yponomeutidae > Yponomeuta > Yponomeuta evonymella. The sequence goes on from OZ018354.1 coordinate 9,481,173, forward strand.
CTGACATATTTTATAGTATAGTATTACCTCGAGCGAATTTCCCGTGAATCATAATGTGCCGCACGACTACCGCATCATAGAATTCGGATGCTCTCTTAAAAGTTGATTCACCTGCACATTAACGGTTACTAATGGAGTAATCGCAATACCTTTAGGAAAACATGAATGATCATCAATGTTTACTATCCACTACCTTGTAACAGCCACGAGGCACGTATCGTAGAGACGATCGTTGACTCAAACGGGGAAACTCCTCGAACTAGTCACTTGAATATGTCACCCGTTCTTGATCACTAAACGACCTCCACACTTCACACAACCATTGGTATCTTTGCATCTCACGAATAGGGATCGAGTAGAATCGGCACTTTGATCGTAAGACTGTCTTGGTTTAATAACGGAAAGTCCAAAATGCCTCCGTTTTTGGTCTGGAGTCATCTCTAACCTAATCGCTCTAGCAAACACCGGTCTAGAATCGAAACTTAGTTACCCTGGTATTAAATAATGCAGCATATACACGTCCGACTGTAAGGCACAGGCCCTATAATCATCACGCGTGCCCACCGCGGATTGGCAATTTCAAGTGCCTTGGCCTTGTAATAACCCAAATTTTCCTCGCAGCTCGGCGTATTCGCGTGGTACGCGTGGGGCACGGGCGGCGTGGCGGCGGCGGCGGGACCTGTCCCCGTCGACTCGCCGCTGGTGTACCGGCCCGACCGGCGCAAGGAGCTCTGGCGGTTCCTCACTTACAGCGTCGTGCATGCCGGCTGGCTGCATCTGGCCTTCAACCTCCTCGTGCAGTTAGCGGTGAGTGTCTAATCGAGAGACTGCGGGTCTTGGCTCATCACTATCTATACCATGGTTTCCTCTAACAAGACATATCGAGATCAATAATGCGCGGTATGTACACATACCTATCTCAAATTGTCATTTTTGTGGTCGTCGTGAAACATGACAATGTGCTGTAGATTTGAATGATGTGGAATAACCCGACTAACGTCATAGAATTTGTTTCTAGGTAGACCACAATATTTCCGGCCGGTTAACCCACAATTTATGACAGCTTTAGGCGCGAGACACACAGATGGGACAGGGGCTGAAGGCGCGGTAAGATGTATAGTCACAAACCAAGAGTGACCGCAGAGCAAGGACTGTGGTCTTCTGACTCTATCTTATCGCGCCCTCGCCCGACGTCCCATCTGTGTGTCTCGCACCTTACGGATCCTGGTCGTGCGAAGGACACTGAGATATAAACGTGTTTGATACCGCTCTCTTAACGCGGATCCTGTTCTCAATAAATTACGAGATCACGCGCCCATATCTATACGTTTCCTGTTACAAAGGGCAACTGTAAAGATATTGAACTTTTGTAGTTCATTCAAAATTTATAAATGGGCTCTGGCAATTCTACTACCTATCCAAGATCTTATTTATTTACCGGGAAAATGTAGAATCTGTGGCGAGTTCGACTGTCTACATTAGGATTTCTAGAATATAAAGGGACAGACGTTAGGTAGGTACCATAAACTAAACTGTCTCTGAGGAGTGTTTTAGAGAGTTCGTGTTTTTATAAATAACACCGTTAGACGTACAATAAAATAACCGGCAGTTATGCCGCTGGTACGAGTTACGAAAATAACTGCCGGTTATTTTTAACAGATATCGGAAACTATTATTTTCTGATAAAGCTTACGGTTCTATCGGATTGTTCCCATGTCTACAGAATCTCATTTCTACAGATTTTTATTTCTACAGAATCTCATTTCTACAGATTTTTATTTCTACAGAATCCCATTTCTACAGATTTTTATTTCTACAGAATCTCATTTCTACTGATTTTTATTTCTACAGAATCCCATTTCTATTCATTTTCAATTCAACAGAATAACATTTCTACAGATTTGCATGTAAAGGTACATAATTACAATTTTAGGATTCCGTACCAAAGGGTAAAAACCGGCCAAGTGCGTGTCGGGCCACGCGCTAGGTAGGGTTAATTAGTATGAATAAATGAAAAAGTAGTCAAATTGGGAAGACTTGCACTAGTTAATCAAAAGGTAGGTAGGCAAACTGAGAAAGTTGGCAGAGAGTTCATCTTTAGGAATTATTAAGACACATCAAAAATCCGGCCGTCCTGGTACTTCATTGGTATACAAATTAATAAGTATTAATATAGAATAAGAAAATTGAGCTGGAATAAAAATGATTGAAAAAGATAGTTTTTTTTTTTACCAAACCATAATCAAGTTTATGATTTGTTCCTTTCAAAAGTGGTTAAACTGTGAATCAATTTGATTGTAATGTATGTCTGTAGAATTGGGAATCCGTAATGTTGGGAATCTGTTAAAATGGAAATCAATAGAAGTGGGAATCTGTAGAGTTGGTAAACTGTAGAATTGGGAATCTGTAGAGTTGGTAAACTGTAGAATTGGGAATCTGTAGAGTTGGTAAACTGTAGAATTGGGAATCTATAGAATTGGCAATCTGTAATGGAAATCTGTAGAATTGGGAACAATCCGTTCTATCTAGTATCACTGTTAGCCTAGTAGGTATAACCCACGTCAACTATAACTCCATCCTCCATTCCCAGGTGGGCCTCCCGCTCGAGATGGTACACGGCGCCTTGCGCTGTGGGGCTGTTTACTTGGCGGGCGTCCTCGGAGGTTCTCTAGCGGCGTCCGTCCTAGACCCGGACGTGTGCTTAGCCGGCGCCTCGGGCGGAGTCTACGCCCTGCTGGCCGCCCACTTGGCGAATGCCCTGCTCAACTTCCATGCCATGCGATATGGCGCCGTCAGGCTGGTCGCTGCGCTGGCTGTGGCCTCGTGCGATGTGGGGTTTGCCGTCCACGCTAGATACACTAAGGTGGGTACTAGGTTCCCGTTTAAAAATAATGGCTCAAACATAATGCTACTTCGCACTACGAACAGATTGTTACATTGCAATAAAATAAACCACATATAATAAAAATAGATCTGACTTCAAAATAAATTCCGTTGCTATAAATTAATAAACAGCTTTCAAATTGATGTTTTCCACTAAATCGCGCTTTAACGACAGAAAATGACTAGAATATCTTGCTTAATTTCACCGAAGTCTCATGTCTTGATAGCTCAGTAGTATTGCATACGGAGAAGCGGTTCGGTCCTCACCTATTAATTTTGAAGGTAATATTTTTTTTTACTTAACAGTAGCAATGGTGAGTTGTTTATAGTTACTATCCATATCCATAAAATTGTAGAGATAGCCATTTATTTTCAAGATCATAAATTTTATTATAGTTAGAAACCTGTACTTTCAAGTACTTTTAAATATACCCCAAAAAATTACAGTAGTTTCACATACACACAGGCGAGCCATCCATAACAGCCATTGTCTGTTATTATTCCAGTCAAAATAGTCGAAAAAAAAGTGCTGAGTTGGCATTAATTCCCATCAAACTGGATTTTTGTATATATATGTCTTAAATAGGTACGTCATTACAAATGCTTTATCAAAAGTTCCCATTGTTTTTATTCGAGGTCAAAGGTCACAATAATATTATTAAACCTTCCCCAGGAAGCGCCACCGGTGTCATACGCGGCGCACGTGGCGGGCGCGCTGGCCGGGCTCACCATAGGACTGCTGGTCCTCAAGCACGCGCAGCAGAGGCTCTGGGAGCGACTCCTCTGGTGGGCAGCCCTTGGAGCCTACGCCGCCTGCACCCTCTTCGCAATCCTCTACAATGTGTTCAGCGGACCCGTCGACGAGCTCCACTACATGCCGCCCGACCCGCCGCCCGATGTCGCCGGCTTCTGACCTGGTGCGCCCCACCACATGCCTTAACTCTAAGGGCACACTCACAACACGCCTAGTCAATTTACCTTAGTGTGATTCGAGATAAGTAGCGTCGCATGGTTTTTTTTTTTTTTTGCGGGAGGCTCATGTTGCGTCCAGTGGTAGTTAACGTACACGCCGTGTATGATGTCCGTGTGTTAAGATTTATGAATCTTTTTGTTTTTTTCTCATTGTTTTGGTATCGCTCGTTTCCGTACCTCGTTTCCGTACCTCGCTTGCGTCTACCGTGTTGAATAATTCGTTTCGTTGTGTCAAGCGATCTTCCGCGCTGTCTCTCGCAATACTTTATTGTTAAGTAGTCTTATATTATTGGGTAGGCGAACTATTTTTGTACTATCGGCGTCCGTAGTGTTTATGATCAAGGCGTTACCGTGACTCAGCACAACCTGTCCACTGCGAACCACTGGCTCATCATTCTCGAGACACCGAGTTCCCGGTGGCCGAGAATAGGCCCCTGACTATCTCAACTGAATGGCAAGTCAAGTCGTCCCAAATCTTTAGGATAATTTTTATACACCAGTAGTAGGATTGTTAAAGATAAGCATAATGTCTGTTCAGTTCAGATAGTCAGCATAGTTATGTCCAGCACACCAAAGATTAGTATAAAAGGTGTCCATGCTTGAATAATTAAAGATATTCATTTTCTGATATTTTAACCATTGCTCAGATCACCAGAAACTATACTCTGACGGTGTCGTTTATAACATGGTTCCTGTAAAACACTCCTCAAATGTAGTTTAAATAGTATTTCCCTTCCGGAGTGTTTTAAGGAATCGTGTTTTTATAAATAATACTGAGAATATTTTTGTTTGTTGATTGTTCGAAGTATGTTCATGAACATAGTTTCAATATTGATTGCTCAGTAGCAATAATAATTTATTTGAATCTGATGATTGTGCTCAAAAGTGAGTTTTATTTTATTATATGGGATCAATTTATACCTCCGTAATTTGATTTTAATTAAATTTCTTTGTATCTCATGTGAATTCGTCCAATGATTACAATTTGAATTTGATAAAATTTACTGCTATACTTTCCAGTGTTTCTTTCGAAAATATAGTATGTATAATTAATTGTTAAAGTATGAGCCCGATTCCTATTAATATAAATTTGATTATACCTTGTAATTCTAATCAAATGTCAAGAAAACGACTGAATTTTGTATAAATATTGCAGAGTGCTTTTCTCATTTAATTTATTTTAAATTTAATTTAAGTGTGGGTCGATATAATTATAATAATTATGTGATTATATGAATGAAAATAAGAATGAATATTAATAAAAGTGATTCGAAACTTACCTACAGAGTATATTTATTCAATAAAACCATCGTTAAATAATCAACAGTCTAAATAACCATAGCAACGATAGCATCACATTTGCAATACCTATATACACTTAACTTTGGTATATTAGGATACAACCGAGACCAATTCAATAAAATTTATACTAAAAACTCCTTGTTCCGTTGTGATCAACTATTTTGACCAACTAAAATCTGATCAACTATTTTTATGCCACACGGAACAACGATTTCAGTTGGTCAGAGAGGAACAAGGGTAGATCAACTATTTTCTTTCCTATTGGAACAACTCCAGCTTGGTACCGAGAAAAATAGGTTACCTACATAGATAAGTACTTCTTGCTTTTGAAGTAGGCACTTACCGGCCACTTGGAATTGACATAACTTTTTTAAATAGATTAGACATTTGTATAGTTGACATTTCAGGGATTTTTATTTATATTATTTATAGTGAAATTAAAAAGGGGAGATTGTTATTTAGTGGGGAATTATCAATACGTGTTTGTACGAAGGTACAAATCGGGCGCGCAATACCTGCGATGCTCCAGGTACAAGGTGGAGAAATGCAAAGCAGGCATTACAATAAAAGTAAGTTCCTCTAGTCCAGTACCTAGGTCCGACTGGATATTTTTCTGTGATTTTCCTTTTTGTTTTGGTTACACCATCCCTTTTTTTTATTGCAGGACGCTAAATTGACGAAAATTAACAAACTACACACGTGTGTAGAGGATTATGAAAAAAAATTAATATTAAAGGAAAAAGCCAAATTAAAAGAGACGGTTATAAATACAGATTTGCTAATCCCTCAAATACACAAAAATGCAATTTGCGAAATCCAAGACAAAGGCTTGGATTTCGTGACCACAATGCCAAAATTTACAAATTTAGAGGTGGAAATACCTGAAGTACACAAAAAAAACTTGCTATGCGAGTTTCATGATGGAGATCAAAGAATGCTGGTATTTTGCAGTAATCGGGCACTAGCATTAATGACAAAAACAGGAGAATTTTTTGTTGACGGGACATTTCAGTGCTGCCCACCCCCATTCTACCAGCTTTTAACAATCCACGGGGATTTTGGCAGTACCGAGGATACGGTTCACACGAAACCATTAATATATGTTTTGATGCCTAACAAAAAGCAAACAACTTATACAAATCTATTCGAATTACTTACTGAAGATCAAATTACCCGATTTAAAAATCGAGCAAATCCACTGCGATTTCGAAGTGGCTTTGTGCAATGCCATTACTCAGGTATTTCCGGATGTGTCCGTACGAGGCTGTTATTACCACTGGAATAAAAATATGTGGAAAAAATTAAAACAGTTAAAGCACAAAAGTAAGCGCGAGAGACGTATCGTAGGGCTCTGTGCCATTCTACCTTTGCTTTCGGAAGAGTGGATACAAGAGGGATGGAGTTACATCAAAAACGAATATGCTTATAGTGGCCTGAAAATGCATCGATTTATGAGTTACGTGGGCAGATTACTAGGAAATCGGAACACTCTGAAAATCCTTAGTGTTTTCGGTCTGCGCCACCGCACGAATAATATATTGGAAGCCTTTCACTCAAAGTTGAACAAACAGTAAAATAAGAATGTAACTTTGGCATGGCTAATCAACGTCCTTGCAAAAAATTAAAATTTTGGCGCTTTGCAAGCGGCAACTAAACGAGGAAAGCATGATCCGTGCACTAATGGCGCCATACGATCTATTCTCCTTCAGTTTATTGATGGTGACATTGATCTCTGCCATGCCATGGAGAAATTAAGATAATTCATGCGGAAAACTTAATTTCACACCATGGTATGTTCGAGTAATCTCATTCCTGAAGCAGAATAATTCTTATATTTACATCAATAGGTACATGTTTGATTTTTTTTAACTTGGAGTGAATGGCCGCCAATACCTATGTACCGAATTTAGTACGCCACAAAGATTTAAGTTTAGTTAAGTTTATAATTTTGTTATTTAAATAGATGCATAAGCATGAAGTTTTTTATTTTGTTGTTTTTTTTTTGACAAGTTGATCCGTGAGGAATAAAATAATCGTGTTTCTGAAATCTACTTGAGCAATTGGTCAGAGCGGAATAAAACCACCAATTGCCGGTTGAGTGCCACTCGGAACACCTAGTTGGTCAAAATAGTTGATCACTACGGAACAAAGGCTAAAAACATTAAGTATCTGTCACTTGCAATAAAGTATTCAACCATATGAAAAGATAATGCTTTCAAACATTTATAACTATTGTAAGTCTATAATACTGCTCTCTCCACTGGCACACAATTATTTATTGGAATTCTAACATTATTGAACTAAAGAATGTACCAGCGGTAACCTGTACAACAGTAACTATATTTTTTAATCTGCAGCATTTTGCCTGCTCCAAAGCAATACGTGCCACGCACCAAACATGACGAAATAGGTAACTTATAAAGGTTTAGCCGTTCAGAACATCTGTAATAATTTAACTCTTATTGCTGTTTAATAATAATTAAATTGACTCATCGACTGATTTTATTAACTCTGATACAAGTGCAAGCTCGCCTCTCGACGTGAATGGTGCAATGGGTAGCTACTTCGGATGGGTAACACTGTTAAAGAAAACCACAATACTGCTGTCTATATTGTGTGAGCGAGAAACAAACGTTTTGGCATCGCTACTTATTACTCACATCGACTTGCTTAGTCGATGGTTGGCCGAATTCGATGGCCGAGCCCACGAAAAGAATTTAATTGAACATGGGCAGAGTCCGGAGGGAAGTCACTTGCTATGTCATTAAGAATTGAGTTGACTAAGCAATCGGAAGTAGACAAACTAGTGACCAATCAGAAGCAAGCAAGCGCGAGCGACCGGCCAATCAGAAGTAAGTGCGGAAGAGTCTGACGGTGGCGCGCACCCACAGAGGCGTGCGGCGCTCGCGCAGATGTCGCGAGCACTCCGCCGCGTGCTTGTGAAGCTTCGAACACTCTTCGTGGAGACGACTCTGGAATTTGAACAAACAATTTTGTTAGCTCTGGAATTGGTAGAGTATTTTGTCGGCTGGATCTGGAACAGATTTTGGTATCAATAATAGTAGATTGTTTCCCCAGGGAGCAAAAAACTATTTTTAAGGCGAGTGTTTCTTTGAATCCAGAGCGGTGCGCAGGATGGATTCGGATTAGGATTCACTAAGGATTCTAAATTAGAATCCTTAGTGCAGCGAGGGATTCAAAGTACACCACTCGAGCTTAAAATATCTAGTGTTGCTCCCGAGGTGGACACTACTTTTTATCACCCTCTATGAAAAAATAAGTAAGTGCAACTTATGAATAAGAATCGCTCGTAGCCCCGGCTGCCTGAGTGATCTTAAAAAAACGATCACGAAGGTTAAGCAACACAGGGCGCGTTCAGTGCATGGATGGGTCGCCGTCTATGCCTAACGCTAGTGGCATTTTTCCGAGCGGTTCCGTGCTTCGCAAGGCACGTTAAGCTGTTGGTGGCTGCCGTCGATAGATGGCAGTCGTTAAGCCAAGTCAGAGGCCTTAGGGCGGCTTGACAACTTCTGACAGTAGACGAGCCACTAGTCTACAAGCCTCCACCAATCCGGACTTGACCCCCGTGGTGGAGTATGGCCTATACCTTCCTCAGGGAAGAGACCCGTGCCCCTCGGTGGGGACATAATGGGTTGATGATGATGATGATGATGATGATGAATAAGAATAGAATAGAACGTTCTCTTTATTCTCACTACTTGAAGACACATTTTTTTATAAAAACTGAGTAAAATCCGAATTTGAGTATGTATGTTTGCATACGTAATTTCATTTCGCGCCATCTTTTATTTTTTCACAAACTTTTTAGGGTTCAGCACCCAAAAGGTAAAAACAGTACCTACCCTATTACTAAGACTCCACTGTCTGTGACCAGACTGTATCTCATGAACCGTGATAGCCTGACAGTTGAAATTTTCACAGATGATCTATTTCTGTTGCCGCTATAACAAATACAAAAACTGAATAAAATCAATATTTAAGGGGGGGCTCCCATACAACAAACTTGATTTTTTTGCCGTTTTTTGCTCGATATTAATAGCGGCAACAGGTAAACGCTTGAGATATTCAGAATATTTAGTTGTATGTTCACTTCAAAAATAAATAATTAAAAAATTTTAAAAGTATTAAAATATGTTATTATAAGTTTTTAAAGACCTCTTTCGCTTCATCAACATCCATTAGTCGTTGCATGCACGCACGCCGGTTTCGGGTACTTTTTGACAGTTATATATTCAACGAGTCTATTCGCTATTATATAATAATATGCTTTTATTTCGGAATACACAGTTCCAGATTATAAATAAATAACTTACAATACAATAGAGAAAAACAATAAAATAAACGAAATAAGCACAAGTCATTTTCGATTATTGTCGCGCTGAACGGAATGCCAATGTTGGTACAGTGAACTGCCCACATCCTCACACAGACACGACAGAATCTCATTTTTGGAGGCCCTTAGTTGGCTCCAAAATGAGGCAACTCTGTTACGGAGAATGGCAAAGAAATCCGGAACCCTGGCCGAAGCGAACATTTGCGATGCACTACAAAATCGAGGCAAACGCATTAGTATACGGAAGGCGTCATTATATTGCACTCTCAGAGTACTGTACGCGCTTCTCGTGTAATTAAACCACAGCTGGCAAGTATAAAAACTTCGACAGTAAGCTTTGAATAGCGTTACTTTGACGTCCTCCGTACACCTTGCAAACCTTCGTGCGATCATGTTACAGCGCACGGCCAGGGCCCGGCGCTCCCGCTCCATGTCGTCATTATCCGTCAGTTTCTCCGTGAGGATGTGTCCTAAATATTTAAACCTCTCTACAACCCGCACCGGCGACCCATCCAAATACACTGGGGGTACCACGTCCGGACCTGCCCGAGACCTAAAAACGAGTAACTCCGTCTTCTTCGCATTATACAAAAGTCCATGGGATTTTGCATAACGCTCACATATTGACAGAAGTTTTCTAAGGCCACTGATTGAGGGGCTGAGAAGCACCATATCGTCTGCATAACTAAGATTATTTATACAAATACCGGCAATATGACAGCCGACTCTGGCGCCTCTCAGTTCCTCGATCAGCTCATTGACGTAGAGGTTGAACAAGTCCGGAGAGGTCAGCCCGCCTTGACGTACACCACAGTCTAATCTGTACTCCTTAGACTGTGTGTCACCCCATCTTATGTAATGTATTAAGTTTACTCAATAAATAGTCGCGATTAGAGACGATAATTGTATATCTACCGTTAATTATACCTACTTTTAACTCGCCACCTTGCGCGTGGTTAAGAGAATCACCTGCAAATCCGGCGAGCGAGTGAGTATCACAGCCTGCGCCTCCAGATCTCGTCGCACCGACCGCTCGCCCAGGTTAGCTGAACCCACCAGCGTGGCCCACGGGACGCTGCTGCCTGGCGGGTAGTACCTGGTAATTGCGGTTTATTCATTGTTAAGAAGGTCAAGATTTATCGACTAGAGTTATGAGAGGCTAGCAACCCAGCCTGTGGTCTCCAGCCTCAAGTCTTCAAGTTTTGCCTCATAGTCTGCGGTGGAGATTTTACAAGGAAAAGATGTAGCCACAGATTTTTCGATTGGTGTTAGAGGAATCGTGTTTTATAAATAAGGCCGTTAGTTTACAGAGAAAAACAAAAAAGAAGAAGTTAGTTAGAGAACTCTTTAATCTGTGAATTCTTAAATCTCTCGTTAAAGAGTTTTGTACATATCTACAGAATAACTGCAACAGTGATGTGTTGAATGTAGGGACTGTTCGAGCCGAGACGCGTGGGATTGATCGGATCGAAAACTAGCGGCCTTTTTTGTAAAAACACGATTCCTTAAAACACTCTATAAACGCCGAGTAAAATAGTATGTGGTAGAGATTTTACAAATAAGAAATAACCACAGATTAAATAAACTGCTTCTGAGCAGTGTTTTAGAGAAATCGTTTTTTTATAAATAAGGCCGTAAAACTAAAACTTTCGTAAGCACATTATTTTTGAGTATTGGTATGCTCCAAAATTATATCAGACTTTGGGAAATTCTGTCATAATTTTTGATTATGCTTGTTTTCATCTCACCGGGAATGTCATTGTCATAGAATGTACCAGTGCTAGTCATTCAAAAGTTATGTGTTGATAAACTCATTCATACCACAGTCCCTTAGCATGGAATGTCCACTTTTCACGTTCATACTCGAACATTTGCACTCTATCATCTTGATCCATATCCAAGACTCTCTGCCAGAACCTAAAAAAACAGCAATTAGTTCAAAACTTTAATTGCTACTCTTGCGCCAATGTTAATTAAAGCTAAATTAATATGACCTACTTTCTGGCCAATAATGAGTAGGCGTGAGGAATTCCTCCAGCTGGTCCGGCTGCTCCCATAAAACCGTTGGCCTAAAATAAAAAAACCTTAATTAACAAAATACAATATTACAAATTACAGTATTGTTCTTCAACTTAACTTAAAATTGTAGCTTAACTGTTCACGTCTAAAAGTGAAGGCCTGCCCACATTGATGTTTAAATTGCGCTACCCGCTTTGATGTGGGTAACTTCTAATAGTATAATGTGCTAATAGCTGCCATTAAATACAGTCATACAAGTCACAATATTATGAAATTACACTTACATTGGGATGAGCCATCAATAGACTGATGTTAGCCTTACAGTCTCGTAGCAAAGTGCTAGCATACTGCTCAGTAAGGTTGAAGTACCCTGTAGCTAGTCTTATCAAGGAACCCTCAGGAGCATTAGAGAGTATGCTAGTAGTTGCAAGCTCATCTTGCTTGATTTGGAATTCTCCCATTTGTAGCAGAGGGTATATCCATGTGTCCATCATTGAAATTTGGTCTAAAAACATAATATGTTAAGTGGTTAGTTATTGGAAACATGAACTAAAACTAAATTAGAGTGTAATTTTTGATTTCCGAATCCAAATCCAGATTGAATACATCCAGAACACCACTCTAACAGAACAGCGTAAAATCCAATACATCACACAGCATTCATAAAACTAAAACCACTGATGTTGAAGCTGCTCTCTCTAATCTCAAGTGAAGCTGGACTGGCCAGATGTTTAGGCCCAGTAATGTGGGCAAAAATCATCACAGTTTAAGTGCCATGTTATGGCCATCAGTGATGTGGCAGACCAAGGTCTACATGGTGGCAAGAACAAGGAGGAATTGAATTGGTAGGCCATTATAAAGCAATAATAATAAGAATATTATCCTAACTAAAAAGATTTCTCAACCAAGATGGCCACTGCCAGTGCAGCTTGAATAAATATTATAATATCCTTTCCCCTTACCATATTCTTTCAGTTTCTTGTCCTGTTTCTCTTTCCATCGATCCACAAATTGTGTGATCCTCTGTCTGACTTCTTCTGTCAATGCTTCTTTACTAACAATATTTTTCTCCAGTACAGTACCATTTCTGTCACATTTCTTACTAAACCTACAGACTTCATCTGAAACAATTATTCTATAAGGTAATAGCAAAAAATTTAATAAAACCATGAATTGTTTGTAAAAAAAATGCTTTGGCTGCAAATTTGCCATTTTCAGATAAAATTTTTGAACAAAATCAATGAAACAAAAAAAAACTTACACAAATCATACCTATTAATTCACTATAAAAATTAGATAAATCTGCATCCTGGATCTCCACATATCTGTCCTGGCGCTGAGTGAAGTAATCATTAGAGCAATTGGCGCCACTTAGTATAACGGAATCATCTGCTATATAAATCTTCATATGTTGGAGCCCTACAAGCTCATTATAACGAGACGGTAGAGCTTTCGACCACGAGCCTTGCAAACGAGGTGTCTGATACAAAGAAACATTGCATCGCTCAGGAACATCGCACACGAAGCCTTGCAGGAGACTCTTAGAGTTAACCACTCCGCGAGTACCTCGTTGATAGTCCAAGAGAATGTTAAACTTCAAATTTATTTCCCTCACAACACTTTCCTTTGCAACTTCTAGAAGACGTCTCTCCAGGGATCCTGTGCCTATGTAGAGGCTAGCGATAGATATTCTAGACTTGGCGTTCTTAAAACGCTCACATAGAGTGTCGTAAAAGTTTCTTGGGTCCGTGATAACATTAATTTTAGAGGCACTAACTGGGAAGCACGGAGTCAGGTTATAAAGCCAGTTAAAACAATGTAATTCCGCAGGTATCAGCTTTAGTTTCATATTACCGTTTAGCATCACTCTAGATGAGAGTCAATTAATAGATAACTGCTACGAGGTAAGCCACGGGGCCAGTAAGTAAAAAGTATTGAATTCACAATAACAAAAACCGAAATTATCAATGAAAAGCACAGATTAGAAAGAAAATTTAGTTTACTCTGAAAAAATGTGACAAATTGATGTCAAAAACATCTTTTTTTTTTTTTTTTAATATTTAATGGCCTGGATTTAAGTCCTTTAGGCCAAGTCTTCAGTTGATCAGTCAGAGATCAAATTCTCTTCATTTAGGAGAAGAAGTTTATAGGGTCTTGATAGTGTTCTTGATAAAGTTATATAATGGTAATAAACATTTCTTGTTCAACAATAAATCATTCAGGCGGCGGGCGGTATTATTTTGCACAAAACTACTAACTTCACTTGCAAGCACTAGTCGTTCCATTGAAAATTGACGGCATGAAAACAACACATGATCAATGTCACAAATGTCATCACTGTTGCAGTAAGGACACAGGTTATTTGGTATTATTTTCAGTCTTGCGAGATGTGCAGGTGTTTTGTGGTGGCCAAATCTGAATCTGTTAATTGTACATATGAAGTCACGACTGGCATATTTAAAATCTTTATGAGCGTACCACGGCTTAACAGGTAAATCAGTCTGTAGAGAACCGTACCATTTTCCTTTCAGTTCTTGGTCTTTCTTCCACATTTCTTTCCATAATTGCTTCATTTCTTTCCTAATAGTGCATTGGAAGTCTGTTAATGGAGTTTTGACGGTATCTCTTACATCTATTTCATTAGTGCCATTGTAAGCTACTTGGTCAACAATTTCATTACCTGATATATTTTTATGAGAAGGTATCCATTTAAATACTACTTCAACATTCTTTAGTTTTAAAAAGAAGATAAGTTCTCTTATCATATAAATTATATAATTCTGTTTATAGCTTAATTGTAATTTACTTAAACAAAGTGTCAAACTTAAGGAGTCAGTGAATATAATAAATTTTCTATAATTGTTTACTGTCTTAATATGCTGTAAAGCCATTAAAACAGCATAAGCCTCTGCCGTGAAAATAGAGCAATGACTGTCCAATCTATAACTTATTTTAAGATCTTGAGTTGGGTCATAGATTGCACTACGAACCCATAATTCTCCTTTACTACCATCAGTATATAATATATAAAAATCTTGAATGGTGTCTACATATTCTAAGAATTCAAAATTATTGTTAACCAATTTAGTACAACATACTCTAACTTCTAATAATTTGCTTTTATATGATCCACTGTAACAAGGCCAATGAGTGTAATTTAAGAAAACATTAGAGTATTTGTTATATACATAATAAAGTATATCAGACAGTTTAGGAGTCACACCTTCCCGTAAAATGGAATCAGTGGATGCCCTATCCAATGTGTGAATTGGACTTTGAGTAATTTTATTAATTATAAATTCATTTTTAGATGAAATTATCTTCAATATATATCTTATGATTAACTCGACTCTTCTTATGGACAAGGGCATTATATTTGTCTCTACTTCTAAGGCTCTTATTGGAGTGGAGCACATTGCTCCAGATATTATTCTCAATGCTCTATTTTGAAGTTTATCAAGTTTATGTACATGTATACTATCCATATAAGCTATGATACTATAATCAAAATGACTTCTAACTAAGCTTTTGTACAAGAGGCTTAAAATAACAGGGTCAGCACCCCAGGAGACACCAGCCAAACATCGCATTATATTTAGTCCCTTCAAACAATTTTTACTTATATAATTGATATGTTTCTCAAAAGTTAATTTGTTATCAATTATGACACCTAAAAACTTATGATTGTCAGTTTCTTTAATTATGGAATTATTGTAACTTATGGCTAAATTTGATATAGATTTACTTATTACAAGCACTGAACTTTTATTGGGGTTAATATTAAGTTTTAGTTTTCCTGTGTAGAAACTGTGTAACTGGTTTAGGGCATTATTAATGTGATATTTAGCTAAGTCTAGATTCTTATTTACAGTATATAATACAATATCATCTGCAAATTGCAGGATGTTTACTATACTACTATCCACATACTTTAAAATTTGACTTGTGTACAAATTATACAAAAGGGGTGATAAAGTCGCCCCTTGCATGGTTCCTCTAGATACAAGTCTAGGCCCATGTAATATGTTGTTATGTTTTATATACATAGTTCTATTTGTCAAGAAATTATACAACCATTTACATAATAGTCCGGGTATTCCGAGCTCTATCAGAATTCTAACCAGGATTTTCGGATCAACATTATCAAACGCTCCTTGTACATCAAGAAATGTACAAACAGCACTTGAATTATTGGTTTTTGCATGTTTCAGGTCTGACACTAAGGAAGTGAAACTGTCAGCACAGCTTCTCCCACGTCGAAATCCAAATTGTATAGATGGAATCAAGTTATTGACTTCTACGAACCAATCCAGTCTAATTTTAATCATATTTTCAAAGAGTTTGCCAATACATGAAGAAAGTGAAATTGGTCTGTATGAATTTTCATCAAGAGGAGATTTGCCAGGTTTTAACATGGGTATAACACATTGAGTTTTCCATTGTTCTGGGATAATTTGACTCTGCCAAAGACTATTGAAAATATGCAATAAAATCTCTTGTCCTGAAAAATGCAGTTTTTTAATTAGTAAATAAGGAACATCATCAAGACCAGGAGTTGTATCTTTTCTGGATTCCAAACTCATCCTAAATTCGTTCCAAGTAAAAGGATTTAACAAAATTTGACCTTTATCAGTTTCGTTATTCTGGTCAAACAGGTCATTGTCAATATTAGCAGAACTACTAGAATCTGTCAATTTAGTAAAAAGAGGTTCAATAAATTCATCATTTTTAACTTTGTTTTTAGAATACATTCCTTTAAAAATTTTAATATAATTCCACACCCGACTAACGGGAGTAGTCCTATTGAAAGAAGCACATAAATCTCGCCAACTGTTTTTCTTTTGTTCTGCTATGATTCGTTTCTTAAGAGCATCTAATTTTTTATAATTAATATAATTTTCAATTGTAGGATCTCTCCTGTAGGCCTTAAGGGCTTCATAAGAATTAATTACACTAGTCTGACACTCTTGATTCCACCAAATACATGGTGGCCTGGAAGTATAAGAAGAACCTTTACGAAACTTCGGAATACATTCACATTTTAATTTCTCAAGCCTTTTACAAAACTCTTCATACGAATGAATTGGATTAGTAGAATCAATAACAAAGTCTTCAAAAATTTCCTTAGATAGGTCATGGAATTTTTTCCAGTTTCCTTTAGAATATATAAATTTGTCAACCGGGTCATTACATAAATATTTAATAGGTTTTAGAGTGAAATCAATAAATGTGGGTAAATGATAGCTTCCCATTGCATCATCATGTACAGACCAATCGCAGAAAGGTGCCAACTCAGGACTAACGAATGTAACGTCTTAGATAGCAGATGGATTCCTATTAGGGTAAGCCACGGTCGTGGGCATACCATTGTTTAATATACACATATCCGCATCATCTATAACTTCATACAAATCCTGTCCACGACCCTTGGTAGTAGCACAGCCGAAGGCAACGTGGTGTGCATTGAAATCTCCTGAGACTAAAACAGGTTTAGGGAGGTCTCTAATTATATATCGCAATCTTTGTATTCTAGTATGACCACTATTAGGTGGGCTGTAAACACATAAAATAGTTATAGGTCCTCTTTCAGTTTCGATACATACAGCAACATTTTGTATGTCCTGATAAAATCTAGTTTGAAGAGCAGTATGTTTTATATTATTTTTTAATAGAATAGCAACTCCTCCGTGATCATTGTTCGCGTTTTTATAATACATATTATAACCAGGTATACCAGAAAAGGGTCTAGTATTTTTAAGCCATGTCTCATTCAACAGGCAAATATCTATATTTTGCTCCTGTAGGAACTGTATTAGCAAGGGTTTCTTATTATAAATACTTTGAATGTTAAATTGTGCAATGCGTAAAGATAAAGGCGTATTGGTTCTATTATCCATAAAAAATTAAGATAGGTTTTTAAATAATAAATCTTTAATTGATGATGTAGTAATGGGGCTATCATCACCCTTGTTTGCTAATTCAACTAAAGTTCGAACTATGGCCATGGCCAAGTCATTGTTGTTTAGTAACTGGCTTTTTATGTCAGATCGGGTCATATTGGGTTTGGTATTCTTGGAAGTATTTGAAGTAGTGTTATTTACATTGGTAATATTTACATTTTGTTCATTAGGTAACAATTTATTTACAGTATTAGGCTTATTTACATTATTAACAAGGGGAGGGAAGTCCTCCTCACTCTGCTTTGACTTTGTAGCGGCAATGCTTGCATATGTTATTTTACTTTTTTTTTCTGCAAGTTTTTTCATTTTTACTGGACATGTTTTTGAAATTGCCAAATGAGGCCCGCTGCAATTTATGCAGCAAAGGTCATTCGGTCTGTCGCATTCTTTGTATAAATGTTCACCCGCGCAACAGCTGCAGCGTTGCTTGCCGTTACAAACACGAGCAGAGTGATTAAACTTGAAACATCTGAAACATTGTTGTAGTGGAGGCACATAGTCGAACACTCTGTATGAGAATAGGTCGTATTGAACATTGTCAGGTAATGTATTTGAAAGAAAAGTGATGCTGACCGTCTGTAGCGGCACTCTTTCTTGTCCAACTTTTTTGGTAAACCGTCTGACTGCTATAATTTCGTACACTGACGACAGTTTTGTGTAGAGTTCTTTGTTGGAAATGTTCGGTGGTACAAATCTGATTATGCCCGTTTTCTCTATTTGCGCTGCCGGTATATATGCTCGCATGCTATACTTTTCAAGAAATGCCGTGTTCATCAAAAAGTTATTTGCAGTATTGTACTGCTTAAAAACGACCACAATTTTGTTGGCGTTTATACGCTGAATGGCCACAACACCTTTAATACCTGTCGTGAAAATGTGGTTCAGGTAAATAGGGCTCTTGTTGCCCAGCCTCTCTTTCATGTTTGTGCTTTCAACAAAAACTTTAAAGTCTGTATTTGTAGAATTTTCAGGATAGAGTCTTTCATAATTGGGTTTAAAATAAGTCTTTTCCTCACCACTACCGCCGCCGCCGTCTCCACTAGGGTCCACATCGTCCCCACGAGACCTTTTAGCTGAGGTTGTGGCTGGGTGGGCAGGGGGATTATCCCCCCCGCCCTCGTTTCCAACCATTTTTATATTTACACTTTATTATTAACTGTATTTACACTAATATTTACAAAAATAAGACAAACTATGCAATTATTAGCAAAAAAATGAAAAACTTTGGAAAATTTGCAACTTGCGGTTCAAATCGTCAAAAACATCTGCTAAATGAGTGAGTGAATTGGGCCTCGCTTGAATGAACGAAGACTGACGAAGTCAATGAAAGCAACTCATCGAACACGAACACCCTGCAAAATGAAAACATCGGTAATACGGTGAATACCCGATTTTAGTAAAATAAATCGTAAAGAAAGCAGAAGATACGGTGAGAATTTTTTGGGGTCTGTACTCAAAGGGTGCAAAGCAAAAGGACCCTATTTGTTGTAAACCTACATTGACTACCCACCCAGGGCCGTATTATTCACAAGGCAGAGTAGCCAACTGCCTGGGACTGGGACCCCGCATCGGTTAGGGGCCCGCTTTAGACAATGTTATTAAATGTTTCTTGAATTTAAAATTAAATTAATTTTTTTTGTAACAAATACATACATAAACTCACGCCTGTATCCCAGAGGGGTAGGCAGAGACCAGGGACGGCCATTTGCTACGATACTGACAGATCGCTTTCGCTTCTTCAACATTATGTCCGTACCTACAACACGGTCACATTAACTAGAGACTTGACTTTGATACAATAATGTCCAAAACAAATACCAAAATGATAGAAAACTAAGCAAATTATCGACACACGTATTGGTTACAAAGATACTGACCATACTATCGATAATTTTCTTAGTTTTCTGTCATTTTGGTATTTGTTTTGGACATTACTGTATCAACGTCAAGTCTCTAGTTAATGTGACCGTGTTGTATATCCAGCAGGACCCTTCGTCTCACTTACGTAATATTTAATAATATCTAGTAATATTTAATTAAGGTACTATTATTTTACTATACTATTCAAAGTTATTAAAAATTACGTAAGTGAAACTTTGGCAGTCAATCGAATCAGACGAAGGGTCCTGCTGAATATACGAACTTAAATGTCAAACGAAACTACACACACACATTAAGTTACCTCACATTTACATTTCAGCTACATGGTTATATTTTCGACGAGCTGTTCACATCTTTGATGAGCCTGTTTTACATAAAAAAATATTGTATTTATTCAACTGATTAGAAAGTTTATAATTTAAGTGATAAGTAACAACTTACCTACAACAAGCCAAACACTAACTAAGCTCACTTTCTTCTGGCAGAAAACAAGTTCGATAAGGTTCATTGACAGCCAGTGTCAATCAATTGTGGTTCCTTAATGACTGCGATTTGCGAATCAACTGCCATTGCCAGTTACAACTATTTAAGATCCCAAGGTTTTTTTCAACTTAACCCTTTATAAGCAACATATTACTGCGTGTTTTTCCGTGAAAACGTTGAGAATCTAGCATCGTACATGAGGAATTTTGATTTTTTCCAATTATCTCAATAAAACTAATAAATATCTCGCACCAATGAACTGCAAATCGTCACTCTCACGAAAATGTCGACCCAAATTATTTTAGCCGAGGTAGTTAGCAAAAATCAGTTTAGCGTTGATATCTGTCAATATATATTTTAAATGTACCCTCAGCTAACAAATTAACTTTAATTTGTCTTGAGATTAGGTTTTAATAACATAACATAACATAACATTTTAAAACTAAATTAACCAACGCTAATTTAAATTTTTGTAATTTTAATCTGTGCAGTTGAACGAACGAAAGAAGTGAATGAATGAATAGTTATTACAAAGACAGGAAAAGATGGCCGTCTTACGTTTATGAAAGAAAACTGAAATGGTGTTTTGTAAAAGTTTTAAGCTGTGATGTTTACCTAAAATTGCATAAAATGTCCACTCCGTCATCGAATCGTAAATATGGAGCTCAGAAAATACGACTTACAAGTAAGTTCTACTAATCTGTTCGAACTGGTGCGCCTTGATGTGAATATATTTCGTTCGTAGGACCGCATTCCTTAGAATTATTAACGCAATAATCTTTTCTTTTTAGTTCTATGTGCAAGAAACCTAGCTCGCCGTGACATATTTCGTAAGTACAATACATGTTGAACTTATTCTTGCTTACTTCTTATCCTTCTCAAGGCCTTCCGTTTCTTATCCTTCGACTTCAAGCACAGAGAACATAATGTAGATGGGATTTTGAGTTTCATAACCCTGTTACCTATATAGTAACTATTTGCATTTAGCTAGCGATAAATCGACTTTGGTTATCTTAATCCATCCATGATTGGATTAAACATTTAAATTATTGTCTCAGTGCTTGTGAAATTGTAGAATAGCTCTCCGATATTGTGTTCTTCACAATTTTTCATGGTTTTTCAGAAACGTTTTTATACTTATTAATATTTGAACAACTTTTATTGTGAAACCTACTACAAAATTTTAATATTTTCTCTAGTCAATGAATGACACAACACCCTGTTTAATTACTCTAATCCCCCAACTTTACTCACCATCCCAAATAACTTTGTTTTTAAATTGTATATAAAAAGGAAGGAAGTATTAATTCCAGCAACATATTTGAAATCTATCACAACTTTCTTGATAGAAAATCATTCATTTTATGATACAGGGTTGCCAGATCCATTTGCCCGAATCTCAGTGGATGGCTCACTTCAAGTATATTCTACAAACGCTGTGAAGGGGACCCTTGACCCAAAGTGGAATACCCATTACGATTTGTACCTGACTAAAGGAGATGGCATCACTATAAGGTATTTTCATTCACATGAAGTAGATAGATAGATTATTCTTTATTTTACAACAGTGATTATATAAAAAAATACAGTGGTTTGATTGAAAACATGATAAACCAATAACAGATTCAGATTTCTAGGTAGGAACTGAAATGTAACAATGTAATGCAAGTTACTAAACAACTGTACCTCCTATTTCAGTGTTTGGAACCAAAGAAAGGTTCACAAAAGGCAAGGCTCTGGTTTCCTTGGTTGTGTCCGCATCCAGCCATCAACAGTACACAAGCTAAAGGATACAGGTTGTACGTAACCATTTTGACAGACCATTATTTTAAGCCAATTTTATTGTTAGTGTACGAGAAACAATGGGGTTAATCACTACTCAAAATTTTCACTCCCAATGAATAAGTCTACAATGCCATTTCACCCAACAGACCAATGTTTGGAACTATGCGAGGATGGCTCCGGCGAGACGTGCGGCGTCCGGGGACAGGTCATAGTGTCGCTGTTGTCGCGCGACGGTGCCAGAGGGGAACCGGCGTCCACTGCGGGGGAGGGATCGCCATTGGCTGTGGTGGGGCCAGCTGGTGATGTTCGTCCACCCCGGGAGCCGCCCGCGCAAAACTCACAGTCTCCACTCCCTCCACACTGGGAGGAGAGGTTCGCGCCTAATGGAAGGTAAATGTGAAAAATAGAAGAGGTAAATATTTAAACAATTAATGTTCTCATCTGTACCTAGATTTCAATATGACATGAGCAATATTTTATTAATTTAATTTACCTAATATTCATCGATATAGTGTAAATTTCCGTAATACATTATTTTTGCAAAATTTCCCTTATAAAGGACGACATCAAGTCGGGAGTTAAGGTAATTAAATTTTACCTAATAAATAGTTGCGATTAGACATATTTAAACTGTAACGTAATGGGAAACGCAACACATTTTACAGGGCCTACTACGTGAATCACGCGCTGCGCCTGACGCAATGGGAGAGGCCGACGTCGGAGGCGGCCAGTCCCTTGTCGTCTCGGTCGTCGCCTTCGCCGTCGTCGCCCGCCTCTCCCGCCTCCCCCGCCTCCCCCGCATCCGCCGCATCCCCAGCCTCGCCAAGCTCCCCTGGGACACCGGGCTCCGAAAGTTGCGATGCCAATCACGCCACTTCGATCTCCTTGAGGTGCGTCAAAAAATTTATGTATTTAAATGACAAGGCAGAGGTCGCGGGTCCCATTCTCGCTGGGGACTGCCGTGCTTTGATTTGTTCTCGGTCTGGGTGTTTTTCCATGTTTGTAATGTCTTTGTCTGGTTACCATGTTACAGGGTATTCTAGTTTGGGTCCAGAACAAATTTTTGTTAATATGACTTAGTTGTCATATGCGGAAACTTATTTTTAGCTCATAATTATTATATTGTATGTAACCATTTTTGTATGTGAGCTTCAAATTTCTCTTAAAAATGTAATAAATAAATAAATGTGTTACTCGTCCACGTTCTCGTATCGCTTTTTGTATAGCATATCCTTCACATATCCCCAAAAGAAGAAATCTAATGGTGTAAGGTTCGGGGATCTGGCCGGCCATCTAATCGGTCCATTCGTACCAATCCAAATAGGAAAACATTCATTTAGAAAATCTTAAGAAGAGTTATTAGTTTTTGGCCATTCTTTCGATTGGCATCATAAACGTAGGGGTGTTTTTTTTTACATTTTAGTCGGTTCGATTCCCAGACGAAGCAAGTAATTTTTAGAAAATCTTTGAATGCAGAATTACTAAGTTTTAAAAATAACATAAAGTCTTCTTTCAGCAAAATACCCTATCTACGATATTTAAGGTATTTTCCCTTCATGTCCCATAACTTTGGGACGCCCTGTATATACATAATATAAATAAAATATAGTATTAGAAGTTTATAGTAGTATAAACAGTTTATTTATGTACAAGTTTTATTAAATGTTTCAGTAAATGTTCACTGGCACGATGGAAATTATAATATACAGGAGTTAGCACTGACTAACCGAAATAACTTAATTAAACTAAAAACTGCATTACTTATTGTTGAGTATTCGTCTTCTTATGTAATTTTAGTTAAAGTAATTCGTTTTATCCGTTTATTTCGTATGCCTACCAGTTAATTTCTTGCACCACCTGTGGTTGACTGGTAGAAAATGCTTATAGCATGAAGTCCGCCACATTGCCATTGTATTTTTTACTTTTGTGCAATAAACGTATTAATAATAAAATATTATAAAAGGTTTTTAGCTTTCCGCACGTAGGCTGATTTGGATCATTTTAGACAGCAAAACTGTGGGTGACGCTACGCTGGCCAGGCCAGTCATATCTCTTGAGAAAGCAGCGCTACCCTCCTTAAGGGATTATCCCAGCTTTATGGTGTGCACTTGTTTCTCTATGGATTCCCAGTGAATGGTCATGTGAGTGTGTGTTACCTTTTTATAAAACCTACTTATTTGTAGACTACATACTATTAGTATTCTTTAGAATTTGTCAATATGTACTTGTAAGAGCTGCTTAGTCGCTATAGAGAAGAGTCAAGAAGTATGCAAGTGCCAAAAAATGGCACACACATGTTGCGAGGTTTATTGTGAGAAAAATAATAGTAGCCATGGAAAATAAACATAATTTATTTTACAAAACCCATTTTACAAAACCCAGTTCACAAGTAGGTATTGTAGGCAGTGTCTAAAAAAAAAGTTTATATAATACATATAACGATAAATCAATTTAGCTAGGTGTCATTTTTAGAAAACGTCGTTTCATCCGTGTTTTTAGGCAATGAAAAACTGCTAAAATGTCATTAGAATACGAAGGTAAATTTCGCTACTATCTACAAGGTTGTAATAGATAAGGCAGTCCCGAAACCAGAAGACGCCGGTTCGAGCCTGTCTCCAGTCCGAATATTTTTTTCCCTTTGTTTTTTGGAAATATAATTTCCAAAAAAACACGAATAACGGGCAAAGCTTGGTCATCTAGGTACTATGAGTTGATACAAGATAAGTATAAATTATTCAACCAAATCAATACATTCATAAGACCAATCAGTAATGCTTCATTGTTTCCTCAAGGCTGGCATATGTATGACAAGGTGCTCCAAGCACGGCTTTCGAACATGTGGTTGTGGTGAATTTTAAAAAGGTTGTTTCACTCCTGTCTTTTGAGGCTAGTCTCATAAAAACTTAAGTCTGCTAGAGAGCATACAGGTAATTGGAATTTTTCACTTTTGACCTATTAATCCCTTTATCTGTTAGTCTGTGCAGTTGGGTGCAAGGCCCATTGAATAAAAATACCGAATTTGGACGGCCATAGCTAGTGTAAATGTTTCATTGGTTTTGGACTCTATCTCAAGGAGGTAAGGTTCAATTTAAAGTGGGAACTATTATCCCTATGGTCGAATAAGGGTTAACTATTTTTGTTTTACTTCTGTTGATGTTTGTACGCATAGTTCATAGTTCATCCGTTGTATTGTGCTTTATTGCCATCTTCGTTTCGTAGTTGTGCTTTCTTTTTAGCACATTGTACTCACTCTGAAATAGGTATTTGTTTGAGTAAACCAAATATTGCAATTTGTGTCTTGGCAAGGATATCTGAAAGAGATAACAGCTATGCTGTAGGTTTTTCTTTGCCTGAGTAGCTCTGTGTCGGAGATAGATAAATTATGTAGGTCTATGTTTAGGTACGGCGTGTATTAACAACACGGTACGATTTGAATGGTGTGTGTCAACATAGCTCAATACAAATCATATATTATATTTTTATTTA
The DNA here is from genome assembly GCA_963969515.1 of Yponomeuta evonymella. Taxonomy (NCBI): domain Eukaryota; kingdom Metazoa; phylum Arthropoda; class Insecta; order Lepidoptera; family Yponomeutidae; genus Yponomeuta; species Yponomeuta evonymella. The sequence goes on from OZ018354.1 coordinate 9,506,298, forward strand.
TAGCGGCATGATTAAATAATAACAGATTATACTATGTAGATCAATCATGCTGCTTTAAATAATATAGATGACATTTGTTATTTAAAGCGGCATGATTGATCTACGTATAAAAATTATCTATTCTCTGATAAATTTTACATTCAAATAAAGACATAAAATATGTGACTCCTGATCAATGAAAATACATATCGTCTAATTTAACTTCCTTCTTCCACACAACCCAATCACATGTTCTAGTCTCAAACTAGGAATAGCCTGTGCTTGGTAAAGGCAAGAACATCACAAACAGAAATACACCCAGACTGAGGCCATTTGTACAAATCCAGTACGGCAGACTCGAACCCACGATTTCCCTTTTGGTAGTCAGGTGTTTTACCAATAGACCAACGAGGCAATAATGTTTTCAGCTCTTGTATGACTTGTTTTCCTTCGTATACATAATTCCCCTAGATGCATTAGGTGAGATAAAGATAAGATGTGAATCAAAATACAACTTCGGTGCATTAAAAAAAATATTCACCTAATTTGCGTGGGTGTCACTCCCTCATAGCCTACCTGAAAAAGGTCAAACCTATTGCCAAATATCCTAGGTAACAGCAATAAGAGGAAGATAAAAAAAAACTAGTGAATCGTTTCGTCTAGCGAGAGACCGCGAAAAATGGTGTGATGTGGAAAAGCCTTATACCCAGCAGTGGGCAGAGGTGGGCCGATCTATATTTCACCTGTGCTAATTGCCCAAAATATTGCTATCAGAGAAAACTTTTTGTTGGCTTTCTGTATCTGTGTGTAAATTAATAAGCTGTTAGTTTTCCCAAATAAAATAAAATATAAATAAAAATTATAATATATAATGATGAACTCCATGTTTACCCCCAGGCCGGAGCCCCAGCCGCAGCAGCCCGCGCGGTCACGGCCCGCGCCCGCCCCAGCGGCGCCCTCCACGCCGGGCAGCCCTAGTGCGCCCGCCGCCCCGGCGCCCGCGCCCGACCTGCCGCCCGGATACGGTAACTCATCACTGTTGCTTCCTTCGTTATCTCCTAGTTTTAGGGTTCCATAGTCAACACGGATCCGTCAAATGCAAATGTTTTTATAATATATGTATCTTAAACTAAGAGATAATAATAACTATATACGGACCTTTTAATATAATGTGTTTTTTGTTAGATTGGATCAATAATATTATCTTATAGTTTTGTCATGCCCATCCGTCTGTCCACTTCTTAGCTATTCAAATCAAATCAAAATGCTTTTCTTCAAAATAGCACACAAACTGTGACTTAATGAACGTTCGTTACAAGTTAAACTAGGTGTCTATTTCAAAACCTAGATAATTTTGGAGAAAAAATAGTTTTTTTCAAATATGTTCCTTAATTAACAGAGTTTACATAATTATTCTAAAACCTAGAACTGATGCATTGAACAGGCTTTAATTCCAGACATCTTTGTCATCTAAATATAATCTTTAATGTTATAGTAGCCCTTTTGGTACAATGTGTGATTAACCCGATCTCTTGTTCTTTCCTTGTTATCTCCACTTGAATCAGATAAGACACCGTTGTATAGATGTCGTTTTAACAAATACGTAAACTGTGCCTAGACCACGCCGTTGCTGTTGTAAAATTCATATAGACTTATCTCCATTTGCGAAACCCCACCTCCACGTCACTAACCTTCCCGACAACTTGCAGAGATGCGCACGACGGCCCAGGGCCAGGTGTTCTTCTACAACACGCTGACCGGTTCTTCTACGTGGCACGACCCGCGCGTCCCGCCGCACCTGCGCCACTGCTCGGTGGCCGCCGGCCCGCTGCCGCCCGGATGGGAGATGCGGCACACGCCATCCGGCCGCCCCTACTTCGTCGACCACAACAATCACACCACGCAGTTCACGGACCCGCGACGCGCGCTCGCGGCCAGACTTGTAAGTTGCTTACCTGGAGCTCTATTTTTGAATCACTCGTATCGCGTCGAGCGCTCGATTTCTACTGATTTTCGTTCGACATCTGAAATTCCGTGTTTTTGAATCACTCGACTGCAACGAATGGTCCTTACCACTCGTCTCGCATGGCGATCGGTAGATTAATTGTCAAAAAACGATAAATGTGTGTTGGTACTGTTTGTCATTCTGAGTGTCAACAATCAAAAAGAGTTAACAGTATGTAGTGTTTTGTTTGTAACAAAAGACAAAGATTTTTTATTTAAACAGCCAATAAAACAGTGTTTTACGTTCCGTTTCTGTTACGGTAGTTTCCGGTTTTTTTAATTTCTGCGTGAAATGGATAAAATACAATACTTCAAATTGTACTGGCAACACTTCAGGCGAACGTTTCAAAAATACGGAAAAACGACATCATGCGACTTAGAAGACGAGTGTGACTTAAGTCGCATTCGACGATACAATTTCATACGAGTGATTCAAAAATAGGTCTCCTGAAAGGTTACAGTTGCGTCTGGCATGCTGTCGCGCTCACACCATCTAAGTTTTTTTAAAGATTGTAAAAAAAACCGGCCGCTCGCGCCGGCCGACTCGCGCACGAAGGGCTCCGTACCATTTTCTATGCAACATTTCAATAATCTACCTGTTGCCTTTGTTAATGTCGAGCAAAAAACGGCAAAATCACGTTTTTGTATGGGAGCCCCACTTAAATATTTATTTTATTTTGTTTTTAGTATTTGTGGTTATACCAGCAACAGAAATACATCATCTGTAAAATTTTCAACTGTCTAGCTATCACGATTCATGAGATACAGCTTGGTGACAGACAGACGGACAGTGGAGTTTAGTAATAGGGTTTTACCCTTTGGGTACGAAACGCTAAAAATGATGGTTCAAGTGTAGGCACTAATAGGAAAACAAAAATGTATTTAAAATGTTAGAAATTTTATTATTTAGCAAAGCCTCAGACCATATTTATCAAACGTAAATTATACTATATTTTAACAATCACCAAAAATGTTAGGAAGTCTTAATCTTAGAATATGGGCTTGGAGAGAGAGTATGGGCTTAGTCACCACGAATGCCCACCGCGAATTGGCAAGTTCAAGCACTGAGGTATGTGAACACCTCAGACACTCAGGTTTGCTCACGATGTTTTCCTTCACCGTTAGTGAGTGGTATTGCTATTATACCTTCACAAATGTATGAAACATAGGAAACAAAGTCATTGGTACATGCTGGGATTCGGACCCACGACCTCCCGAATGAGAAGCCGGAGTTCTACCGCTACGAGAGTCATAACTCAACATATTAACAAAGTATATGCTTTATACTTCTAATCGCCCTGCAGTCTGCGGCCGAGCCCGCCACCCCGACGGCAGCGCCGGCAGCCGCGCCCGCGCCCGCTCAGACCGAGTCGCCCGCTGATAGCGACGCCCTGCCCAAATACAAACGAGACTTGGCCGCCAAGGCGAGAGTACTGCGGGCGGAGCTGCAGGCGCTACAGCCGCAGACTGGCCATTGCAGGATAGAGGTGGGATACATATGTTTAACAACTTTAGCAAAAGGAGGACAGTGACGCCCTGCCCGAATACAAGCGAGACATAGCCGCCAAGGCACGGGTTCTGCGGGCGGATCTCAGGCGCTGTAGCTGTAGACTGGCCATTGCAGGATAGAGTTCGGATGCATATGGTGTTAACCAACTTTAGTAAAACGAGGAAAGTGACGCACGGCCCAAATTTGTATTTGGGCAAACGAGACCTGGCCGCCAAGGGGCGGGTGCTGCGGGCGGAGTTGCAGGCGGTGCAACCGCAGACCGGCCATTGCAGGATAAGGGTGAGACGCGTGTGATTTTAGCCAACTTAAGCAAAAGGAGAAGAGTCTTCATTTGAAGCTTTTTTGGTATGTTACTTGATATTCAAGTTAGACAACATCATGTCTGAATAGTGGTGACAAGGCCTGGGTGCGTCAGAGTTGCAGGCGCTCCAACCGCAGATTAGACATTGCAGGATAGAGGTGAGAATTTTTATTCAAACTGAGGTAGTTCATCACTACAAAAAATAACTTCTAGGCCTTAAGAAAATTGTAGACTGAGCGCATCGTCCATCTTTTCACTTTTCACAATCAACCATCCTAATCCTCAGGTGTCAAGAAACGAAGTACTCGAAGAATCTTACCGGCTGGTGATGAAGTTGCGCGGAAAAGAGCTTCGCAAACGGCTCCTAGTCAAGTTTCGCGGCGAAGAGGGCTTGGACTACGGCGGCGTGGCCAGGGAGTGGCTGCATTTGCTCGGGAGAGAGCTCTTCAACCCTCACTATGGACTGTTCCAGTACGCGAACGCGGGTGACGACAGATACGCGCTGCAAATCAATGCTGATTCTGGAGTGAGTATTTTGGAGTGTCCTGAGTCTCCACCTGTCGTTCCTAATTTTTTGTCAACCAAGGGTCCACCAATTGTTTTTGTTAGTGGGGAGTGGGGTTTAGCGCATATACGATAAAAATTGTGTTTTTTTTTTAAATATATTTAGTTCATAATAAAACTGAATTTTAATGGATATTTACTCATTTACATACTTTTCCATTTTACAATTTTCCGACCTTTCGGTACTTTTGCAAGTGCCGTGGTCTTGGTAGACTGAGGTGACAGGGCGTCTTTTCGAAAGCATTAACTGTTAGTTTACTACCTTCGGCAAAAAATATTAAGTTACGTTCCAAAAATATTTTTGCAAATTTTGAAATTTAAATTGGCACTGCAATAATTTTATATAAACTCAAAAATACTGATTATTAGTTATTGAGATTAAAATTCAATCTACAAAACAATTATTTTATATAAACTCAAAAATATTGATTATTAGTTATTGAAATTAAAATTAAATCTACAGTCACACTTCTAGCAAGGGGGTCTCATGCACTTAAGCACTGGTTCCCATGCTGCAGCTATGTTCCAACCACGATCTATTGAAATATGGATGCCGGCGGATCTCTATTGCCTCGCGTATCATTCTAGGAAAGAAACAGACTCTTGGGCTAGAAATTGAAGTTTATATAAAATTATTGTAGTACCAATGTAAAAATTTTGCCAAAATATTTTTGGAACGTAACTTAATAATTTTTGCCGAGGGTAGTAAACTAACAGTTAATGCTTTCAAAAAGACGCCTGTCACCTTAGTCTACCTAGACCACGGCACTTGCAAAAGTACCGAAACGTCGGAAAATTGTAAAATGGAAAAGTAAACGAGTAAATAGCCGTTAAAATTCAGTTGTATTATGTGTAGTGCTCGTGTTAACCTCAGAAAATACTATATTTAGTTCAACAGATTGAGTTATCGGCATTGATGTATTCAACCCATCTGAATTTATAGGCAACTCTTTTATGTGCACTACCAGACCTTCCCGAGGCTCACGCGAACCACGGGTTGGGAGCCACTCCTGTATAATGCGAGAAAAAATCGATCTTGGACATAAGTGGAGTGATATGATGTCTATGATAAATTTTGATTAGGTTATATTCTAACTAAACAATCATACCAATGTCTCACCTTTTGAAGCCCATTATGATAAGCCTCCCTTCCTTGTCTCATTTCAGGTAAACCCAGAGCACCTGTCATACTTCCACTTCGCGGGCCGCATTCTCGGCGTGGCGTTGTTCCATGGCCACCAGCTGGACGCGGCCTTCACCGCGCCCTTCTACAAGCAACTACTGGGGCGGCCGATCACTCTGCGCGATATCCGCGACGTCGACCCCGAGCTGCACCGCTCGCTCTCCTGGATGCTCGACAATAGCATCACGGGCGTCATAGACACCACATTCTCCGTCGAGTGCTCCTCGTTTGGCGCCGTGCGCAGCGTAGAACTCCGCCCCGGAGGCGCTAACGAAACGGTCACCGACACCAACAAACGCGAGTACGTACGGTTGTACGTCGCGCACCGGTTCACGCGCGGCGCCGAGAGGCAGTGGCTCGCCCTGCAGCGGGGACTAGCGGACGTGGTCCCCCCGCAGCTCCTGAGGCCACTCTCGCCGCGAGACCTGCAGCCCCTATTGGCCGGCCGCGCCGACCTCGACCCCGCTGATTGGCGGAAGCACACGCGGCTCAAGCACGTGACGCCCGACGCCCCAATCGTCCACTGGTTCTGGGAGGTCGTCGAGGAGTTCGACGCCGAGATGCGAGCACGACTCCTGCAGTTCGTGACGGGGTCGAGGCGGGTACCCCTCGCCGGGTTCCGCGCTTTACAGGGCTCCACGGGCGCCGCCGCTCCCAGACTGTTCACACTGCACCTAGTGGCCGACGCTTCCCCCGACTCGCTGCCCAAAGCCCACACGTGTTTCAACCGCTTGGACCTACCATCATATCCGACTAAAGAAAAGCTGCACGACAAACTAACACAAGCGGTGCTGGAGACCGCCGGCTTCGCAGTTGAATGACCGACTTGTTTTGTAAAGACACTTTTCGTATATTGCACACGATGTATGCCACACGCTTGCATATAATCGCCCTAAATCCAAGCCTAAATGGCGACTAGTTTTTGGGTACTGACTGCAAATTGCATCAGATTCTCATAGAAGATTGACGCTAAATAAGACTGATGGACTTTTAGGAAGATGATCATGACAAAATTTCTAAATGCTGCCTTTGATTTGCCATTGGGTTTCGAATTGATATTAGTCTATTTGACGTAATTTTCTTCCCAGTACTCAAAAAGTTTTTATTTATTATCAACATTTTCTTGTCTTTATAGTGATTTCCGACGAGTTAAAAAAAAACCTACATTTTATGGTACCTAACTAATCAATTATTCCCATTTTTTAGCCGAAACAGTAATTTTTTTTTATTAGCAATTTTTAGCACGCACTTAATATTATGCTCAATCTTTTTTCTCAAATGTATCTTTTAGGTTGAAATAATTTACAATAATGTAAGTATTTTCCAGTGAATTTATTACATAATGTAGGGGGCTTCCATGTAAGCGAAACTGTTTCATTTATCAGTTTGTTTACCAATTATTGACCAGCGAAACATTTTGCATGTGCACACATGGAATATTAATATATTTTTATAAAAGTGTATTATGTATAAAGGTTATCCAATATTCAGTACAAAATCTGCAATATATATTTTAAATGTAGGGTGGAATATACAATTTATTGCTAGATTGGTTTAAATGTATTATAAGTTTATTTTTACAAAACTGCTTATGTTCTTGGTGCCTTCAACGGTGTAAGTGTAAGAGACGTAAAGAAGATTTGAAATGAAAATGTTTGAAAATATTCAAATCACAATAATAAGTAAAGTACCGAGGTAATTGACAAGACAAATGGAATCAAGGAAGAGTGCCTTACCTGTTTAGGAAATGTAATGTAATTCTAAAACTTGTAATGACTGTTAGTGATATGAAATTATTATTATTATATTGTAGTAATCGACATATTGTACCTATTTAAAATTATATTATTAAAATATTTTTGCACAACATTACCAAATTCATTATAACATGTTTCTACACGTTACCCATATCTATGAGGGAAATCCCTCGATTATGTTTTTGGGGATTAACCCAAAATAGAAATTCCTAAGGAAAAACCGGTTACTATTGAACAATGCATACCTTGCTAAAATAAGTCGTTTTATTCAATGTAAACATAAACTTTTTTTCCAGCAAAAACCCATTCAGAGCTTATTCCCCGAAAAAATTGCATTTGGGATAATCTATATTTCATGCCACAGTCGAACAGTGTTGCCAGCTACTTATAGTTTGAAAGGGACGTTTTGGACTAGCTAAGCCACAGACCACATTACTAAAATTATCCAAGTTTACTAAAGAATATCTATAGATGTTTGATAGGTAGTGGTCATTTATAATATTTTAACGCTTTGGTGTAATTACTGGTATGTTGCAATATTTATTTAAAATAAATAGAGCTCAATGCTTTGCTTAAAACACAAAAACTGCCACTTCTACTATCTATAATATATTTTTAGAACGAAGAAAAAATTTTACAGCTTCGACTTGCAAACGTGTCTTAAAAAAATGCCGGTTCTAAAAATAAAAATTGTAATCGGTCATCGCTAGCATGTACCTCATAAAGCCGGGTCTCCTGCTCGTGTTTTATCCTGAAACATTACACGAAACAATCGGTTTTCACTGCTCCAAATTAACTTTTTATTTTGCTTTCCTTAGCAACGAAAATGTTTTGCGCAAAGAAAACGGAATGTTTTTTAACAGCAGACAAAAATATTCGAAACCTTCACTCTACAGAACAGAGAAAATAAGTTAGAATGGCCCTAGCGCGTATTTTGTACGGGAACCGCTGTCGCCGCTACTAGGTACTAATGTAAGCAATACGCACGCAGCACAGTGTTTTATTGCCCCAAAAAAATGACATCCTCAGTTTATTGCCAAGTGATTACATACTCTTTGTTTATTGCTCTAATTCATTCAGCTATGTGTTTAAATGACACGAGTAGAACTCCCAGGAGTCCAATGATCATAGATTTTTTTTTTTAAATCAAAAAGTTTTCGTGACCGTCGTAGTAAGAAATCTCTTACAGAGATAAGCTCGCCTTTGTACATGTAATTTCTTATGTAATGTCCTGTTAAAAGTCTTGTGTGCAATAAAGTATAATAATAATAAGAAAATAAGAAAAAAAAATCCTGTCAAAAACTATGAAGGCTTGAATGATCGTTGTGTCTTGGGCTCGTCTTGGGTGTTTAGAGCTATTAGAGGCACATATTTAAGAGCTATTAATCTGTTGATACTTTGCCTAATAGCGAAGCAATAATTACTTTTACAGTTTTTGGTTTTTATTTATTTTTAGACTGAAGTAGAGCCTCTGACTACAACAGACTCATTCTTTATTATGAGTAGCACCTACGACAAAATTGCAGGTTCTAACAACGCGGTTATTTGGAGATATTTAATTTTAAATATTTTGATCAGGGTTGTCACTCAAATTCTTTTTTTTTTTGTTATGTTTATTTCATGTTGTGTTATTTCGCTTTGTGTGTGTGACTGTAGTTGCAAATAAATGTATTTATAATAAAAAATTAAAGGGAAAAATCCTAAATCCGTAAATTAGTAGTTACAAAAAATCACTCAAAAAAAGGTTTAATTTACTTATCGATTAAAAGAAATCCCTCCATTAGTCAGACTAACGTCTCTGCTTCGAGCTCTGCAGGTGATAATTGTGCACGATGGCATTTTTACCCTTTTTTTAGCAGTTTTTGTTCAGTAACATGCTCGGTAAGACTCCGCGGCCGACTAGGTATGTTTTTGCAAAATATGACCATTTGTACAAATTCGTGGCACGCGCGCCCCGCCCAGCGCCCATATGCTATGCGTATGCGCCTCAGCGGGGGGAGCACGAGTTTCTTATCCTATCTAGATAGATAGGTTAAAATTTTAAAACATTACGATATTATATCCCACCCGCGAGCATGACTTCTCTTCGATATACATATCTTCCTTAGATAGGAGATAAGATAGACATTTTATTTTATCTACTTATTGGTATGACAACACTGAATCGGCAAATAGCGATGTCACGAAAATCACTATTTCATTCGTTCAATTTGCGTTTTTGACAGATTGAAATCTGATCTGTCTGTGATCTTTCCTTTACTTAGTCTGTGCAAGGTATCAAATAAAATGTAAATAAACAAACAAATAACGGATAATAGATGCTTAGATGCCGAAAATGAAGTAAGTACAAACTTTATAGCCATTGCAGTTAATTTATACAATACTACAATAGTTGGAGATCCTTCCTACAAGCTCATACGGACATCACATCCGGCATTCATCGGCAAGAACTATAATATTTTTCTGTTTTAGAGGGCGCAGTAAACAAAATCAACTGGGGTTCGTTCGAGTATATGACGCTCCATAGTAATTTAGCCAACAATGAGTTTTCTGGCCCCATGGGTAGCAAAAGGTTGTTGAAAGAGTGGGGCGCGTTGAGCCTTGTCGAAGGAGAATGATCCCGACACGACTGGAGCAGTGGCGGAATGTAAGTGTTGATAGTACTTATTATCTAGTGATATATTAAATTAAGTTCAATACTTGACTCACCATCACCAACCGAGTACAATAGGTAAATAATATGCTTGTCAAACTAATGCAAATGTGTACCTAGGCAATGCTCAGTGAATACCTACAGTATTTGGATAGATAGACCATAGAGGTCTATCCAGTATAGCGTCAATTTTTGCTCTTAGGGGCATCTAAAATAATTTTCGTAACATGTCTTACCTTTTTTCTTTTCGTCTTAAGCTATTACATCATATTGGAATGTTTTGGACTCCTTTTTAATTATGCTCTTTATTTGTTACAGGATATTTTGAACGCGCTGACTACAATCATATTTGGTCTATGCTACAATCAATCAAATCTTACAAATAAATCAAATATTAAAACGAAGGAATATGTATGTACGAATTGAATATATTTTAAATTTAGCAGTAAAAAAGTCACAGCCCACCCTATTTTTTCAAAATAGTAACTCAAAATTGGATGCTTAATTACCCAAGTTCCACTATAGTTTTTTTATATTACATGCACAGGGGCATTCATTCAAGGGTTAAATATAATTTTGAACTATAGCAGCTCGTTGGGCTGTTGCCTAGCATAGGGAATGTTCCATTGAGCTGGCCATTTCTCCTCTACTGGGTTTCGGGCTCCACAATGGCAATGTGTGTACCGAGCCTTGGGAGTCTACTCGGCCTCTCCTCTGATGGGCGTCATCAGTCAAGGCAGGCTCAAGGGCATATCCAGAGTCTCCTAGGAAATGCATTACATTTTTTTTTTACTTCTTATTTTTTCGTTACAGATTACATCAAAGGTGAAGAACATATTAATTTGTTATTTGTTTGGTAACAATTTCCCGTTTTCAGAAGAAAATATATCATGCTTCTTTTCTCCATTGGGTACCCAGTTATGTATTAAACCACCTAGGTATTTCATTGTTTAAAGTTACAAAATAAATATTAGATTTACTTATAACCAAAAGCATTTTATTATTAATGGACTTCAAAAATGGAGGAGTCTGTGTCAAGCTTTTTCCAGAAAACTTCCTAGAAACCATATATTTGTAGTAAATACACCATACATACTTAGGTACTTAGTAGAAGTTAGGTATGATTTGTGGGGTTGATCATTGAGCAGAAACAGAGGAAGGGCACGAATGGGATGCGTAGGTGGCGCGAAGAGGTACCAGTGGACAAATCATGACAAATGTGATGATTTTATTCGTAGAATGACTGACAGAAACGCTAGATATAAGTTTATATGCCCCTCTCAAAAGTGGGATAAGTTTAAATGAAAAATCTGTCAAAAGTCGATAATATATCTTTTTATGTTGTCATCATGCTCGCATTTGCGATAGGGTTTATCTTATAGTGACAGATGTTTTTTTATCTCACGGCACTGGGATAAAAACGACGCATCGTGCTCGCGACGATAAGTTAACCTACTATAGACGTCAAAACTCGTTAAAACGGCCATTTTTTGTATATAAACCGCCTCGATAAAATCTCATGCTCCCCCCGCAGAGAGGTATGCGCTTTCTACCTTATGCCTATGTTCTGTGCTTCACTCACTCACTCAATTCAATGAGTCACACAGATTAATTAGTCATAGTTCGCGAATGAGTGTGGCAGCGTTCGTTCAATTTACCATTCATTAATTTCCGAAGAACCGCCGCGCGTTGTTGCGTCGCTCGATTCCTGAATTTTCTTTTTTCTATCGCTTTGTAACAACAATCCTATTAGAACACGCAAAAAAAACATTTCGTTACATATCACAAGTCAAGATATTACATTACAGTGAATGAGTAGTTTCGGTTGTGTTTAGTGCAGTGTGGCATGTTGAATTAGGCGAGTTTTACGGATCGTTGTTTTCGTTGTGAAGTTTGGGAAGTCGTGACGATGCCGACGGGCGCGGTGTACCAGCCCACCACTGTGACCTACGAGCAGCAGCCGGCAGACCAGCGATGGAACTGCCCCATGAGCTACTTCTCACGACGTGTGACGAGCAGCCTCAACAGAGCAGTCTGCGTGAGGCTCGTACTATGCCTCTTTGGAAGCACGCTATTCATCATTGGTATGTACTGATTGGTGACCAACAATACTTGGTATTCAAACCATAAGTGTAAGTGTAGCTGGTGCTTTCTTAACAATTTTAGCAATGCTTGAGCAACCAATTAATTGTCTTTCAACAGCTTTTACGTTAGTGTTACAAAGTAGGTAATTATCAGGTTTTATTTTAATGCCATTTTCATTTCTAATTTATAAGGTACTTCAATGCAAGTTTTGTCGATGTCACATATTGCATTGCAAAGTTCTTTTTCCATTAAAGGTCTCAAACGGTCATTCTAATTAGAATTTTCTGGGGCAAAACATTGTGTTCATGTTGCACATATCATGATTTTATAATAAAGATGCAAGCTAAAGCGCAACAAATATAGTTTCTATATTATTATATACTTTACAAAGATGTTCTATTTCATGTTGGTGGTATAATGCATTTTCTACCTTAGCATTTCCTCTCCCTCGCACATTCTAACATTTTCTATGATTGTAAAAGAATGAATATTATAGGTATAGGTATATGGCATTTAATTTAATTTAGTTTGTAATGGAACTATAAAATAAAAATAGGATATTATAAATAACTTTTTTAAATACTTTTTAAGGAGTTCATAATGTTTCTAGACATTTTTATTTGTCAAAAACTGTTGGTTTAGAAACTCAGTAGGTATTGTATAAAAACTAATTATGTCTAAAATGTCAGTGATTCTTTTATATGGTGCTGTTGCAGACCATGTCAAAAGAATATTGATAAATTTTATTTTACATCATTGAAAATGTTGAATGTGCAAGCGAGACAGAATAACTGCGTATAGACCTGAAGCCATTGTTTTAGTAGATACCTAGGCATATAAACCTTTACACAGGTGACTCTAAAATGAAAAGTAAAGATTCCTAGGATGCATACTATTTTGTTTGATCATTAAACGGTAACATAATTATATTTGCTTTCATAAATATATCACACCCTTAATCCAATACTGGCACTAAGCGAAAAATGTAAATTGTGCAGGAGAAGCTATTAAAGATTTTCAATGTGTAGAAATGTATATAGTTCTGTATTATGCTTCGTTTTCCATCTACAGTTTTGAATAGGAATTTAAGTGAACTAGTCAGCGCTTAGCAGTCAGCGTTACTTTGTAATATTGGCAATAGATGGCATTAAAACCAGAAATTTAGAGATTTTTGTTTAGTGACGGTATTGGATTAAGGGTGTGATATGTTAAGAGTGTTAACTACCTTAGATATAAGTAAAATGTAATGTGTGTAGTAATAAAATTACTTCTTTATAAGAATCGAAAATGAATCCTCCACTGAGGAGTAATTTTATTACTACACATCTTACCATACATTTCAATTTTATCTCACCTAGGTAACACTCTTTACCTTACATATATTTACAAAAGCTAGTATACCTCTCATGTTACCTTTTACATGAAAAGTAATTTTATTATTACACACCTTACATTGTTATTCTTTATTTTATTGCTAAACAGAATTCCTCACTGGAGACTTGCTTACAGAATATTATTACCAAAAACAGGCTTTGGCTTCCTTGACGCTTAATGCAGCCCAACTTGTAATTTAGTGAATTATAAGTTACGTAACAACCATCAGTCAGTATTATGTGTGGATGTCGGTATCACTTAAATGTTTCTTCATCATCACATCAAACTACAAAAATATAGGTTTTTGTTAAAAACTATTACATAACCGTATAGTAATTTTAGCAATTTTTAACGACACTTAGGCAAAAACAATTAATTAAAATTCTGCACACAAAATAGTCATTAAGACCTTAGTTTTATTAATTATCAGAATCTTTATTCTCATAAAATGTCCAAGTAATTAATTTAATATTACTATCTAATGTTGAGCCAACTTGCAGATTAGACAGTTGCTCATGAAAATTATGAATCCTTAACACTTCAGCACTAAAATGAAGGTCCTATAAATTCAAATTCAAATTTTTTTATTCAAAATTACATCGAAACTGTGACTTATTGAATGTTACAAGTAAAACTAGGTGGCTAAAGCCACCTTCCAGACTGCTTTGTCATCTACATAATCTTTAATGTTATAGTAGCCCTTTTGGCACAAAATGTGCTTTACACATTTCTTGAACTGCATTTCAAAATATGATATTCATTGAATATTAAGTGTAGCGGCGCCAAGTTAGGCGCAGGCACGATACAACGACTTTTGTTTCCTCCATTGTTCACTCTGCTTGTAAATGACGAGCCACTTCCGTAAATCGTGCCAGAGGTGCCGTGGACTTTTCACCTTGAGGGCCGCGTCGCGCGTGAACAAGCAAACACAACTAACTACTACTACGTAATACCTCTTACTGAAATGCGCAGAAAATTAACTCGATTACTATCAGACTGCGTTGCTAGGAAATCAACCATGTGTAAAGATCAAGGGAAGCCTTTTATAATCGTCTATTTGTGAAGACTATGATAACCAAGTAGTCACGCACAATAGAGATTTGCCTTTACTACTTCTCATGACTGAATTCAATTGATGATCGTAACAATTCAGCACGCGTCTCCGTTACCATAAGCACTTACAACTACAGGAAGCTCAGGTAGGTAAGTTACTACCTATCTCGTTACTTTTTGTAATGTATCGCCATCACCCAGTCGCTTTAAAGATAACTCGTTTTAGTGGGCTGACTGGTTTATCGTATGTACAACGAAGCAGTAGTGGTGGCAGTTGTAAATGGCATCGAATCCGGTGCGTGGCGCCCGCGGCCGATGAGTCATCAGGCGTGCGAGATCTGATCGCCGCAGACCAGACGATGCATAGAGGGGGAGCCCTACATTGGATGGCCGGTACTTGGCGTGATTCGCCAGTCTGCCGGTTTTATCGGCCTTCGTTATCGTAGGAAACTCGACCCTCCCTTTTGCCCAAAAGGTTGGCATCGAATGCTCAGTACTTACCAAACTAATTACTTCTTGCCTCCTTCACCGTTATCTTCTATGTCTTTGGCTCTCGACTCTCTTCTAAAGTTTATGTATTTGCCCATCAGCCTGAGGTCTTCTTCAACGCTTTTTTGGCGTGTCTCGTCTGTTGCTGTAACCGTGACGTCCGCTATTCTCTCCAATACCTTGGCCCTTGCCCAGCAGTAGAGTATAATTGAGGCTACATGGAAAACTGGCCAAGTGCAAGTCGGACTCGCTCACCGAGGGTTCCGTACTAATTTTTAGGTAGGTACTTACATATTATAAATAGTTCAGTAATCGAGTCTAGCAGTTTTTTCCGAGCTTTTTCCGAACTTCGAAGACAATTTTTGTATAATTTTATTGCAAATGTATAGTTTTCAGATTTTTTCCTGTATTTTTAGTAGGTGTAAGACGATATTACTTCAAATTTCATAGTTCTAGGTCAATGGAAAGTTTCCTATACATTTTGATTCTCTTGAGTGTCAAAGTATACGTTTTTTGCGGCATAAACGGCCGTAACTTGTTTTTACTTTTATTTTGTTTTTTTCGCAGCTTCAAGGGACTGTAGACGCGAGCGGCGAGTGGTTTTAATTTCAACTCGATACATCCACGCGTTTCTGAGATAATGGTCTTGACAGACAGACGGACGGCCCTAAAACAAAGTGATCCTATAAGGGTTCCGTTTTTCTTTTTGAGGTACGGAACCCTGAAAACTGCTTACCTTCATAATTAGCAATAAATTCCTGAAACATAGAGTTTGTGTTTTAAAAGAACTTTTGTTATATGAGTTTATTCTCAGATTTTTTTTCAGGGTTTACATATTTTTTTAAATAGGCGCTTCACGCGCTCTACCAATGTCGCAGCCTCTGGAAAATAATTTAATTACACAAAAGAATTTACAAAAAACACAACACAACACATAATTAAGCATTATCTATCAAACAACGCATCAAACTACATTGAAAAATCGTAAAAAATATAAAAAAAATAAAATTAAACAAAAAGTTGAGGTTGAAAAAAATTAAAAAGTCGTTATCTAAAGTCGTTATTTAAAGCCCGGTTTCTGAATTGAGAATTTCACTAAGTAAATACTTAAGTAACGTTCTGTCACGCTCTTTTCTGAGAAATTCGAAGAGACAGCAATACTATTTACTTAGCGAAATTCTCAAACTGGCCCTATAAATGATAAACTCTCACTGACGTGTTTCAGGAATTGCGCGCTATAGAGGTAATCCTAGGTCGGTCTGTTATTCTAAGAGATTGTTATGCCTGTGGCCATTCGGAACAGGCACCGCGCGGGAGGTCGACAAACTCCACCGAGCTTGAAGCACCTCACTGTCCAACGCTATCTCAAACTAAATTGAGTAGCTAGCGAAATACTTAAACGCTACAACAATAGGTGTGGTGGTCGGCTGAATGGCGAGCCCAAAGCACAGTTCAAATAATGCCCAAAGTACACGTACTTACATGAAGAAATAAAAAGTGAGGCGCGCTGCTTTGCTGAGCACAATCTAAGCGAAATGTTGTTTTTCAATCATAGCGAACAATACAATTGGGATGGAGAGAGCCACCAGACTTGTTATTCTTTCCCCACTGTAAATCTTCATCAATGGGGAAAAGTGAGATTTTTGTCCACAAATGCCCTCCGACCCTCCAATGATACACCACAGCTACATCTATGGTCCTGTTTTATTTATTCGTTTTGTCTGTTGTGTATTTAGTTTTTTTTTTCTGTTGTGCATATTATGTTACTTATGTGCTTATTTTGTTTCTGTGATGTATCTTGTTGGTATAATAAATGTCTTTCTTCTTCTTCAATGAGTGCCTAAACACGTGCCGTAAATGCGGCCACACAAATTCATTTGTTTATCCGACGAAACGTAGGCGTCGTGAAACATCAATAAATATTTAATGGGTCGGCGGACGCCCGAGTCGCGGCCGAGTGATGAAAACAATGCGATGAGAGCTTGGCGTCCATGGTAATGATACGGAAATAATGCAGACTTTTTTTACGTATGAACCTGTACTTAGCCGCTGTATTACAAGAATAAGTGAAGGCGAGGCCTAAGATGTTAATGTGGCGTCACCAGATATAACACCGAAACGCGACGCCTCGCTCGACGGCGGCGGCGTGCATTTGTCTGGTGGGTGGTTAGTGGTTACTGCAGCGGCCTAGGTCTAGCGCCACCCTGATAGCACTTTGACGAACGAACGGTAACTTGCGGTGCGTTGAGAGTTGCTTATTAGCATGCTGCAAGTTTAAATCTTTTCGTCTTATATACCTCAATCGCTCAAGACAAAATTATACAACCAGTGTGTGTTACCAGTGATGACTTATGGCACTGAAACGTGGTCTCTCACTATGGGCCTCATAAGAAAGCTCAAGGTCACGCAACGAGCTATGGAAAGGGCTATGCTCGGAATTTATCTACGAGACAGAATCAGAAGTGATGAGATCCGTAGACGAACGAAAGTCGTCGACGTAGCCCAGCGGATTAGTAAGTTGAAGTGGCAGTGGGCGGGCACATAGCACGCAGAACTGATGGCCGATGGGGCCGAAAAGTTCTCGAATGGAGACCACATATCGGCAAGCGCAGCGTAGGACGACCAGCCACAAGATGGACAGATGACCTCATCCAAGTGGCAGAAAGACGCTGGATGCAAGCCGCTTCCAACCGGTCTTTTTGGAAATCCATGGAGGAGGCCTATGTTCAGCAGTGGACTGACAGGAGCAGGAGGACTTCTTGTGGCTGAATGATGATGATGATGAAGTTTAAAACAAACTTGCAAGGTACCGCTCCACAAAATGTATTCCGGCACCACCCCGGCAGAACGGTAGCATAACTAGGGTGCACCGATGGACGCGACTAGCTTCAACACCAAACATAATTTGCTCTTTATGCTCGTGTCCTGCTAGGATACCCTATAATCGTACTGATACGGAAGGGCAGGGATTGATGGAGCGACCGTCAAGGGGCGCCGCCGTAGGAAAAAGTTCGCTCGAGCAAGTGTAATTTGACTTCGTCCAGTGCCGGCGGGCAGGGCACCGACATATATTGCCCAGGAACGCCATTAGTGCTAAAACCGGCTGCTACTGAGGTAACGTTGTGCCGCCAGACCAACGAAGCAAGTGGTGTGGGCGGTTATTGTCCCAATTGCCCCTAACTCCGTCGGTACCTAACCAGTGAAAGCTAATGAATTGCTAATGCGTTGCCCACCGCTTCCGCTGCGCTCTGGCCCATTTTCGCAATTCTCTTGGGCTAACAACGAACGTAGGTGCACTAGATAGGTTTTCGCAGAAGTTTGACTTCAGTAACTTTCTACTACAATCTTAGCTGGATACCATCCTGACGAGATTTTCCAACTTTTTTTCCATGGTTTTCAAACTTTATATATACGTAACGTGATACAAAGATACGCAGAGTGAGTACTCTGAACTGGGCCGAAACATCGTTGCGCACCAGAAAAGGTTAACCTTCTGCTAGTTAATATTGTGTGGTAGATGGATTGGTACCTGGCAGCATTAGCATAGCAAAGCCTCGTAAGCCGATCCGATCTCCAATAAATCTGAGCTCTGTGCTTGTGTAATCAATAGATTGAGAGCGAATTATGGAAGATAGATGTGTCTGCAAGATTCAACTTTACGCTGGTGTGTGTACAGCACACTTACCTAATTCAGTAGGTTTCCACGCAAAAACAAGGTATAGTAGACCAACATGACAGTAACTGTGTTACACACGTCCATTGTAAGAAAGAAAAAGCAACCTTCATCGTATGGATGAACATACACAAGGTTATAGGAAAAAATGTGTTGGTATACAAAAAACTTTTATCCATCATGTATGTGTAATCCAGTTCATGAAATGATTAATTCTCCCTACGCTCATTGATGTCCTCTAATTTAGTCCACTTCCCTCTAAAGGTAAAAATTGGTATCTTCTTCGGTCGCGACCAGAAGCAAATCCTTATTTTTCTTGAATGTAGGGTAAATGGTATGGCCTACCTAGAGTCGTGAGTGGCGATTCCATTGACAAGGCCAGTCCACCCACCTCCTTCATTATTGATGCAGGCACCCCACCTACACCGCCAACCCAAGGCTGCCGGATTTGTAATTTTAGAATCTATTGCAACCCCCTGAGGCCTGGTAAGTAATATGTTACATTGACATTTTACGTACTCAAAAGTATAAGCAATAGCAAATAGCGCATCGGTGAAACGTTTGCCTCAAATGCGTGAGAGCTTCGAATAACCGGCATGTATCAATTGACTTTGTTTTCTAGTTATGTATTGAATTAGTAGTAGCAATACCACTCTCTAACTGTGTAGGGGAAACATCGTTTCATTGCTATGTACCATGGCCCAATATGAGGCTAAGTGCGGAAATATCAGATCTAAGGAACTAACTGCGGTTAGGTGCGCGATCGTTTTAAAAGTAGGTATGTGTAATTTTATTAGGAATTAAACCTCTATTTATTTAATATTTTCTTTGTTGTTTTTTTGTTTTGTTATTGTGGCGTGTGCACTGTTTTTATAATAAATGTTTTTTCTTCTTCTTCTTCTTATTTATTTATCACGATTGAGTATGCGTTTTTAGCATATTATTAATTTTAATGACGACTCCGACAGAGTGAGGCCCTTCTGTTGGACATAAATGGAGGAAAGCACGGCAGATTAATTCAAGTGTCAATGTGGAAAAAATCGTGATTGTGGGCTTTTGTTGCCTCGTTTGATCACGGGAAACGAATGTCCCTGTACAATTACATCCGTTGGATGCTCATCCACGTTATGAATAATTGAAATTACTGTTCGATGCATTGGAAGGGGCTGCCGAGCAATAATGCAATACAACATGTCAGTTACCAAAGTTTTCAGAACTGGAATTCTTTACTGTACCTAATGGAAATAGCTGGTTTCACATTATCATCATCATCATTCAGCCACAAGAAGTCCACTGCTGGACATAGGCCTCCTCCATAGATTTCCAGAAAGACCGGTTGGAAGCGGCTTGCATACATCGTCTTCCTGCCACTTGGATGAGGTCATCTGTCCATCTTGTGGCTAGTCGTCCTACGCTGCGCTTGCCGATGTGTGGTCTCCATTCGAGAACTTTTCGGCCTCATCGGCCATCAGTTCTGCGTGCTATGTGCCCCGCCCACTGCTACTTCAACTTACTAATCCGCTGGGCTATGTCGACGACTTTCGTTCGTCTACGGATCTCATAATTTCTGATTCGATCTCGTAGAAAAATTCCGAGCATAGCCCTTTCCATAGCTCGTAATAATATGATAATTAAATTATTACGATATTATATGATAATGGTAACCATAACTGCACGACATTGTCGGAATGGTAGCTTCATACTTTTTTTTAAGACCGTTGTATGAATAGGTACTATTACAGTTAATGGCTCTGGCTGCGCGCTGGTATTTGGAAGGTAAGAATCATTAAAAGTTGTTGTAGCTATTATGTAACGAACACGTTAAAGTCAGAATGACTTTAAAACTGGTTACAATAAATGGACTTACTTAATTGGTATTCCAACTTTATGCTGTTTACTTCACAAGTAATTTCAATATCTAATACACCACTCAAAGCAACGCAACGCGTCGCCAAGGACCAAGGCTAATTGGTTCGTTACGCTAATACCTATCTAATTCTGTCTGAATAAATTACCTTAGTCATTCAATAGAACACCAAGTATTGCACTGCGCCGGACAAGGCATGGATAAAAAGAAGCTAGACTGCTACGAGTATTTCTTGTTTTCGCAAACTTGCATTGCCAACGCAAAAACCGCAAGATGTGGTCTGGCGCGGTCGCTACGCAATCTGCAGACATGAGTCCACAATCCTTTGTCCTGTCGCTATGCAACTTGCTTGAATAAGACAATGCTCTTATTGCAAAGAGTTTTTCTGAACATATTTAGGCGTACATATTAGAAATTGGATGGATGGTTGGTTACCTTTAAGCATGAATACGTTTTTCAACCGCCGCCATCTTCTACGTACTCCTGCCTCAGGCTGTTTTCAAACTCAACCGATCACTGCGTGAATGTTCTCATACAAAATAACGATGCTGGCCTAGTTATACGTACAATCGATAGCAATTAACATAGAATGCTATGGGTGTTTAACATACACAAAGCAAATTACGGCTACGTCATAAGGTGACTCATTGTAAAGCACAAGAGGTTATTTTGGAACGACGAACTCTTGTCAATAATGAGTGAAGCAAACAAGAAAGTCCTCACAGACGGTGATAAATTCAGTTCATTAATAGCCTATCGCTTGCCAACGGCGCATGTTGCATTGGCTTAGTGTTTCATGAACATTCCGGATGAGAGTCACACCAAAACCGTCCTGCAAATTATTTTTATTTATCTTCTTTCCTAATATTTTGATTGACACGAAAACTAATACTTAGACACCTACCTACCTACCTTCAAATGATTCATGCTGTGTCGGCTAGACATTGCATTATCACCGAGGGTGGTTGACGTCCACCGTACAGTTACCGGCTATCGTTCAATAACCGCACCTATGTTAGTAGCAGTAAAAGCTGTCTGGAGAGTCACGAGGTGACGCGCCGACTGACGATTCACATCTACAATTTGGCTCAAAATAATCGCAGCTGCACGAACAGTTTGACTCCTTTGGTTTTCTCCGAGTATATTTGACTTTCTAAATGCATTAACAGACTCCCACATAATGGTGGGGTCCGAGCATATGTTGTCGCCCACCCACACAGTATTGATCTCCATGATTGTTTTCGACGCCCCGGCTCAGGCGCACGTTTTTAACTATCCATACCATAGCTTACTGACAGTCACGTTGAATGTTTGTAAGGGGTGCTACGTTTAGAACACTTAACTTTCCCTGAAGACGAGCCTGTCTGAACGAAAATGAGGTTTTTTCCCAAATTTCATGCCACTGACCACCACCGGAGTATCCTGCAAAGTACGCTATTGGTACAGACGTGTTACTGTTGGCTGTACAGTTGGCCTTTACGATAGTCATGGGCGCTCAACATCTAACTGCGCAGTTTTCTTTGATATTAAACATCCATTCTAATGAGGAGATTATTGCGTCGCACAATTTCAAAGCTGTGATCTTATGCTAGAAGCTGCTAATGGTGCGTGCGGACCAAACTAACCAAACGAATGCACTCGCCGAATGCAGTACCGCACACGGTTGACGACTACGATCGCGTTCGCCTTACTGACCATTGTTGATCCATTGTACTAATGTTATGGATGTCAATGTAGCTTGCTGTTTTAAGCGTTTCATGGCTGTGGAACGCTAATAAATCTGTTTTATTTTACGCATGCCCATATCAAATTTAAGATTTGACTTCACTTAAAGAAGGTAGGTATCGCCACTGTTCCAAAACGATGTTTGTAGCTGAGAAATTATTTAACACTCAAAATAATCTAACTATCCAGTGATTCGCGGAACCCCAGTGACTTTTCCACGGAACCCCTGGGTTTAAATTAAACACACGTTTCATTGTCCAATATCTTGTGGACGTGGACTTCTCGGAAATCTCGAGAGATTCTTTGCGCACCATATTCCCATATTCCTGCAATGTTAGTTCCATCACTAGGCATACAAAGCCCAGTCTTCTTCTAAATAGGTGTCCTGTGATGATATCTACGTTGTGATGGGTCAACACGCTAAGAAGAAGATCTACGTAGTTAGTTAGATTTCAGATTTCTGCACTTCCTTGAAGTTGGACCATTACAAAAAAGGCTGTGAGCCCTAATTAAACCTTTGGCTCCAAACTGTGAATCCAAATTTGAAGTGGTAGGAAGTACCGTAACGTTGAAATTTTTTTTATAATATGTTCAATGCTTAAGAGTCTGACGTCCGATATCCGTAACAAATAAAAAAAAAACAAGTTGGCCGGCGCCGACCATAAGACGATCAAAACGTAGTTTTTTTGTTTCTGTTTTTTAAGTTTACGCGTCCTGATATTGTTTTGGGCAAAAAAAAAATCTTTTGACGATTTTTTAAAAACCAGCACCATATGTTTCTAAATCATGGCTAGAATCCCCCCTTAAAATACGGTGAACGAATTCAGAGTCAACCTGTAGGTAAGCCATTTATTAGAAGCGGTATCTAGGCTGTAGACGCAAAGTATGTCTTTGACGGGAGTAATCAAATGTAATCAAATCATGACCAGCACATATATTTTGGACACCGGCCACAAATTATAATTCTACAATACCTTTACTTACTGTATACATACTTCTAATTTAAGGTGCTCTTTTAAAATTTCTAACTTTTTAGTGCTGTAGTGTTTTGAAGTTGATTTTTATCTTTTATTTAATGTTTTAAACACGTCGACTGACGGGGCCTGGCGTATGTACTACAGGGTAAGCGCGTTCCACAAGCGCACTGCTGTCACAGTGAAAGAATTCGAATAGCCTACCGCACTATCCACAAACCAAGGATTGACTGGAAGAAAATGCTATTTAGCATTGAGTACAATTGACAGCAGGTCAACCTTTACAAGCATTAAAATGTGAAAATTTAAAGTTAGAATTAGAATAAAATTGAAGTTAAAAATCTGTACTTAGCAAGACTGTGAGACTATACTCTAGCTAGAGCCAGTCTTTCCTTTTCAGAAGACCAGCAGTGTCTTGATGACGAAACTTATGAGTTTTTTTTTCCCCATCAGGTCTGGGACTGGTGATCGCGGGCGGTGTCCAGTACTCTGACTCGACAGGAGATGTCGGGCTCGCTATGCTGATTCCTGGCGGGGTGCTGTTGTGCCTCGGGTTACTGTTTGCAGGTAAGCTCATGAAGGCGTTTCCAATTCAATTCTTTTTTATGACACCCCCTAGGATTCTGCCAATGTCAGATCTGTGAAGATCGCAAGGTTTTTTTTTGACAAAATATTGTAAGAAAATAAAATAAAACAGAAAGTACATAAATATTCCTTAACGGCTACTATATTATATTACAAATTTATATTATTAAATTTCATGAAATCACATAAAACTTTAGTAAAACGAGAGAATGCAAGGGGCAACACAGGTCGGAAATTAGTTGGGAGAGGAAAGTCTGGTGGAAGGAAATCATAAAGAGAAGAATATCGAGTCGCTCTCACCGATTCCGAAGTGTCAAAATATGTTTGTGTGTATTCGGCAGTTGGGAGTTGTTGAAACAATATTAAAATAAACTACCCATGATCATGATTTATCTGTCTATCCATGATTTATCTATCTATCTACCTACCTACAGGGTCTATCCAAATCCGTTCAGCGTAACTACGTGACAGACTAACATTCATAATATTGGTAGGATTTGCAAGAAAGCTGGTTTCGTTCGTATGTACGTACGAGTTTGATTATTTTGATAAACTGTAGGGTTCACCTGGGACGGGCAAACCGAACCCTTCTCTCGAAAGGGGTAGGATGTGTAGCCTGACGGTGAGTAGGGTTAAAGCAGAAGAAAAAACCGACGTCAGACACAGAAGACGTGTTTTTCCGTGTCAGCAGGTATACTATTAATCAACTCATTAGTCATAGGTAAACTAATAAGACTACCAGTGATTCCTATTCAGTCAATTGATACATTTGCCTCTGTTTCGTAATTGCCTGCCACAAACTTACAAATAAATACCAGTTAATACGATACGGCTGCAATGACGCCAGTGTCGTGTTTCATTCACACACTACCGCGCTGTCTACAGTTTGGCTGCTGATGTGATGACGTATTAATTCAGTAGAGTAGTTTTGTACATGACACCGTTTATTTAGGTACCTACTATCTAACATATAAAAATCTCGTGTCAGTGTTTGTTATCGAACTCCTCCGAAACGGCTTTACCGATTTTGATGTTTTTTTTGTGTTTATTTGGTAGGTCTGAGAATAGGTCTTAGGCTAATTAATAGGCTAATTAATACGTTTGACGAGTCAGCTAGTAATAAATAAAATTCTACTCTACATACCTATAATAATAATAATTTACAAAAGGAAAAGCTATTTTCCCTTTTTAGGGTTCCGTACACCGTATAAGAAAAACCGAACCCTTATAGGATCACTCGTGTGTCTGTCTGTCCGTCCGTCGTCACAGCCAATTTGCTCCGAATCAACTGGACCAAATCAGGTGAAATTTGGTAGGATGGTGTAATCCTATGACCCAAACACAGATGTGCATAGTAAATAAATATTTTTTTAAATAAGGGTTATTTCGGGGGACAAATTAGGAAATTAAAAAAAAAGTTTTGCAAACCTTACTGTCTCATATATCAAATGAAAGGGCTCGTTATGGGGATCTCAAATTTTGTTATTATTGTAAAATAGTTAAATAGTTTTGATTTTATTCATGAAAGAAGACGAAAATTGACCATGCGCCCCCCTCATGATCTGCGAAACTACTGAGCCTAAAATTTTGAAAAAAAAATTCAAAATATACTTCATTGCTTGTACAGGAATTCTTCATTAAGGAAGAATTCTATCAATTGAAAATAAAGTGGTAAACTCAATAAAATACGTTCACTTCCAAATATTTCACTAAAACACCACTAGACAGCGCTAGTAGTGGTTAACTCCTGTCTTACTATGAGGATTTCGAATGTGATACCACAATTGAATAAAAACATTTGACTCTGGCATTGTACGGAACCCTCTCCGCGCGTGTTTAACTTGGCTGGTTTTTTATTGTGTCAGCAAAAGTCAAATCGTTGTTTATTTTATTGACACACTACGTGCTGTAACATTATGCTATGGTTCTGGCCTTTTCAAGTGTGTAATGGAACTTTGTTAGATGGATGTGTGGAATATTCCTTCCTAATAGTCTTCTTCTTAATATTGTTCTTAAAGTTCTTCTCTATCACTTGAGGTTGGCAGTCAGCTCTTCTCTTTGCAACTATCTCTATTGAGTGCCACTCTGAACTCTTCCGTGTACTCCTTCCCAATACACATTTTAATTTAAAATTGGCGAGTGCATAAAAAGAGTAAACATATTTTCACCACAAAAGCAATAATAGCTGACCTTAACCTTGCCGATTGTTCAGCCGATAACGTTTGTTGCCCCAACGAAGATTCTAATCAAATGTCCATTTATTCCTATGCAAATCGGATAGGTAGCCACTCATGCAAATGCAATCTGCCTCCGACGCCCATGTTTAGTAGCATAAATACGGATAAATACGGATTGAAACCATCAAGCTCTATAAACCTATGTATGTGTATGTATTTTCTATTGCAATAACAGCTTACATAGTAGATACCTCTCCGCGTAATTTACGCCGAGTAAAATTGAACACCTCGTCGTGTTGTGCTGTTTTACTTTTATTTTACGTACGGTTATCATCAATTAGAAAAGGTAATAATAAAGACTTCCACACAACACAATCACTTGTCCTGATCCTTAACTAGGTGGTCCTGTGCTATGGCGATCAGGCAAGGTCATCACAAACATGGAAATGCACCCAGACTGAGGCCATTTGTACAAATCAAGTACGACGGCCTCCCGGGGGAATAGAACCCACGACCTGTTTCGGTAGTCACCAACGAGGCAGTATGAGGTACTTTGTTGAGTGGTAGTTGATGTACTATACTTACTCCCTCCAATTGGCAGACACCATTGGCAAGCCCCGTGTCCCTAGCACAATTAGCACGGGGTCAGTTTTTAGAACTTATTTGACATGCATAGTTACTATTTCTACAAAATACAAAATCAGTTTGTACTTATTTTGGTTACCCATAATACAGTTTTTTACATCTGTGAAGTTATAGTAGCAATACCACTCGCAAACGGTGAAGGAAAACATCGTAAGGAAACCTGGTGTCTGAGCTATTCAAAGTCAAACTCAAAAATTTTTATTCACTATAAAAACAAAATGTTTACTCAATGAACGTCAAAGCTGTTAGTTTCACGATTAATAGATTATGCGGAGAAGAAGCTAACTTTCTTTGTTAGCACATTTGTTCTTTTCAAAACGGATTTGCTTAATTAACAGAGTTTTCAACTTAAAGTTACACTACACTAGATACAATCGTTCCTGTTAACATTATTCAAATACCAGACATTCTTGTCTTCCAAATAATCTTTAATGTTATAATAGGCTTTTTTGCACAGAGTATGCTTAATACATTTTTTAATTCACGTATATTCACATACCTTAGCGCTTGAAATCGCTAATCCGCGGTGGGCACGCGTGGTGATTAAGCCCAAACTATCTCTGAGAGAAGGCATGTGCCCTACAGTGGGACGTATATAGGCTGCCTACGTAATACAGAGTATTCTAGTTTCGGGACCTGGCACTATCTTTGTGCACTTTTATGGTGAATTTTTTTATTTTTTTTATTATGTCTGCTCCCAGACTAATCCTGCCCGTCTCTCCCCAGGAATCGGCTTCTGGGCGTGGTCGGCGCGCTGGGGCGGCGGCAAGGACGCCCAGTCTGGTGGCGCAGCGGCCCTCACTGCGCTGAACCCCTCCACGGACCCGCTGGTGGCGGCGCAGTACGCCCCGGTGCGGGACGCGCCGCCCGCGCCCGACGACGAGATGCGCAATCTCATGGACAACAAGGAATGGTGAGTCACCTCTTCCGCGACAGCATCTTGAACTCTGCTATGTGCCATCTGGGGCGGGTTTGACCAGCCCTCTTACGTAACTGACCACTTTATCAATCAATCATTCCGTACTCGTCCACTGCTGGACATAGCCCCCCCCCCCAAGGCACGCCACTTCTTTCTGTCCTCGGCCATCCTCATCCAGCCACAGGGAGCAATCTGGCTCAGATCGTCGGTCCAGCGAGCTGGTGGGAGTCCTCTGTATAGGGTTATCCATTTAGGCGCTTCCAAAGTGTCAAAATATGTATGTATCTGACAATTCGGAGTAGGTTAAATCGGACGAGTCGCGTAGCGTCAGGAGTTTGTATGGAGCTTATCCGGGCTCCGGGTTAGACTGGGCGGTTGTGTTCTGAGCTGGGCGGTGAGTGGTGATGTGATTACGCAAGGACGCTCATCATAGAAGTAAGCATCAGGATATGGAGAGCGGATCACACAATCTTTTATTATACTTATAATATCCTCCATACCCTGATGCTTACTTCTATGATGAGCTTCCTTGTGTAATCACCTAACCACTCACCGCCCTGTCTAACTCGGAGCCCGGATTCTATACCTGGTCCCTCATTATACTTCTCTCATTCTTTTTTCACAATTTTTTTTGGGTAAAGCCGGCCGGAATCACATCTGGGGAAAACTGCGAATATCTTGTGAAATTCAAATGGATATAGAAATGTTATGATTCGTAAGTGGAAACAATACATAACCTGAATTTCCGGTTGCGCTACGCATACCCCTAGAGAATAACGATGGAAGATTACATTTTACGCTCACGCTGACACTATGCACATACGATGGTGTGGATAGTTCAGCCTCCTATTTCGCTTTTTACAAAGTTGATATCTACTTATGAATATTATAAGACTTTGAGGATTTCCGTACCTTGAACCTTGAACAAGTGAAAAGATAATAGTGGAGTTTTTCGCTCGTTTCTTCTCCATAAAACAAGGGCCAAGCGTAGCAGGCAAAACAATAACACAGTTGTGTGTGAAAGGGCTTTAGAACTCGTCAACAGCTCACGTCATAGGTAATTTCCATGGATCCTCATAGAATTTGCCACTTTAGCGATACTCGATCTATCTACGGTGTTGTTAGGCTACCACTCTCAGTAGAGATCCCGGTACCGAACTCCAGAACATTCATTAGATCCAGCAGTTTTCCTATGTTACCTCAACATTTCAACTCTATCATCACCACCTTCATTTTCAAACTGCGGGGGTTGAGCTGAGACAGCATTTCTAGTAGAATTCATAGCCAAATAAGCCATAACAATTCTAATGTATGTAGTTAAATATTAAAAGATTAATTGAAATAAACTCATAAACACGTTGTTAGTTTTGTAACCTTGGACCACAGATGGTAATGCAAAGCAAAATATTCTGGGTTATTCTGAAAACAATTTCCCTGACTCTCAATTTACTGGGACCGTTTTATTTATTGAACTAGGAAAGTACAACTGCCAGTCACCTACAAGAGCTTCCAATGTTTACATTGCTATTTCGTAACGCGTCGGATGGGTTTGCACAGTGACCGTGTGTTCTTATTACTGTCTATTGTTCCAAAGCGAAGGCGCAGCAGCTGAAGTGAGTTAGTTAAAGTTCACACCTCATGCGCTATTCTTTCACCGTGTTCACCTACCTAAGTTTGCCAAGACGGGCTTGGCGTCATTTGCGTTACATAACAGCTACTCACATCATGGCCGTAAAATAACTTGATAAAGAAACGCGCGGCTGGTTATGATATGACCGATTGATTTTAAAAACGACTGACGTATGGTAGGCAATAAAGAATGAATAGCTATGAATTTAACGCGTTCAGCTATTGAAATGGCCGCTCTTTTGTTTCAGCCTCAGCAGTGCGGAGGAGAGTGATAAGATGCTGGACGGCAGACCATCTGTCGCGTAAGGTGGTTAGCGAGGGCAGAACTGGACGGGGTTTTTATGTCACAGCTAAATATGGATGTAAACGTTTTTTTTTATCTATCTAAACGTTATCAATGCTCCATGACGTCTCGACCGGTACTCTTTTATTTGGCGGCGATATATAACCTGGTTCACCTCTAAACGGTAATAAAGTGTATCTATCCAATACATATTTTGAATGAATTACTTAAAGAAATACGTAGATTCGTATTTTAGGACCATTACGGGTCGGACAATTTTGACGACTTGGTATGTTAAAAACGTAAGTGGATTTATAAATATTTGAATAGTTTCCCTGGCATTAGCAGAATTGTTCGGCCCCCAAGTCGTTTTTCATTCTTTAAAAAATACTACAATGTATTTTTAATACCTACTTCAGTTCATTGCTTAGATTTAGACTAAGCGACTAAAAACCTTAAAATAAGTCAAGAGTTTTACAGTAACATAATAATATCGTACATACGGTAAAATACATTGAGTGGTCCAAGAAATTAGCAAAACAAAATTATGTATTGAACCGCCGCCATTTCTGAATTGAGTAAATACTTATGAATCTGTCTATCTCGTTCTCTTTTGAGAAATCTAAAGAGACAGAACAATACTTTGTAAAATTCTCAATTCAGAAACCAGTAAGCAAAACAAATATCTGCTGATGGAGTATCGATCTTATTTATTTCATATATACAGCTGAGGTTGTTTATTCATCAGACGACTCCACTATGACAGTTTCTGATGGATGTCAGTGGTACCTCTGATGGCCGGTTGTACGAATTTCTTTGTCCATTAATAATTAAGATATTGCATTTTGTGGTACAAAGTTAGTGAAGTGAATGACTCGTAGTGTTTGCATCGTAATATCGCGTGTGCTTGATTGTCTGATAGAACCTATCTATTAAATTCGAAATACACTATTTCGTTTTATTCAGTTTTGGTCGGTGTAAACATTTTTTTAAATACTCTCAAAGTGAAAAACAATAAGGCTTGATATTTTATTATTGCTTCCCGATTTTCATCGATTTCAAACCGTTAATGTATGTTTACATGTAGACCAAACTCGATGAAACAAAATATACATATATTTAGTTTTGTATACTAGTTAAGCATAATTGTGGTCTTAATACAAATGCTATTTCAACCTTAAAACTTTTGTATTCAAGATAAGCACAATAGAAATTTAGGATTATTCTGTTTATGTTAAACCCAAACTACTTTTTACTTTTTTATCTTGGCAATAAAGACAATTAGTTTCAATCTGTCTAAAAATATTTTCCCTAGGGATTCCGCCAGTGTCGAGTTTTGGAGATGGCAATTATTTATTAATGTTTTATCAAATAAATGACAAGTGGCCAAACTATCGTCCATTATCATAGAGTATTGTGATCATAACGCTTCTGAATATTATCTACCTAGTAGGGGTAATAGTTTGTTCGGTGTCCAATTTTCATAAATCTTTGTATTAGGAATTCCGTTAGTTACAAGAGTTGCATGTTGAGAGTAATAGTACCCGTCCCTTAGACTTAATTGTTTCTGAACTACATTGAAGGTATGTAATTGCTTTCTGTATAAGTTCTCATAACACTTTCGAAATAAATCTATTTTATCATCATTACATAGTTCATACATAACACTAGGCGTCCTATCTACTTTAACATATTTATGAAAATTGTAAATATCTGCTGGACCTGTTTGAATCTATCTTAATAATAAGGCAAGATATTATGTTATTATGAATATGATTTATTTTATTTCTAGTAGTTCTTGATAATATGTTAATGCAGAGACCGCGTCACAGTTAGGCGCGGAGCCCACTGATCTGGCGTTTGGCTCGGGCGTGGCGCGGACATCATTCTGTTTCATTCAAATACCGTACCAAACACACTCAACGGCCTTTCGTCGGACGTGCTATAGCACGCCATTTCGGCGCCCGCGCCCGTTTGATGTCAGTTCGGTCAGTTCGCAGTCAATTCCTTCGCTCCACGCATTTTAATAGTCATGCCCCTGCCATGTCCGCGGCAGGTCCGTGCCATGCCAGATCAGTGGGCTCCGCGCCTTATGCATCTTTTCTACTGTTTCATACACCTAGGTAATACATTTCAAATGTTACATAGGTGAATGAAAAATAAGAATTAAATTATCGAGAGATATTGAAACTTATGCCTTTGTTTAAAATTTTTATATTTATTACAAAATATTTATTTTATACTTTGAATATTGTTTTTGTCAAATAATTCGATAAATTATAAGGAAATTAAAGTGATGAAATGAATGTAATAGTTTTTATTGTCTCCGGGTATTCCTTCGTATGGGCCCATTAATTGTTTTTTGACAAGTTTTGACCCCTCCCTTGGTACGATTTGGTGAAAGGTTCCCCCCCTCCCCCCTCACATGAAATATCCCCCATATTTTTTGGTGAAACAATGACAAAAACACTAATTATTAGATTTTTTCACTATTTTTTTCAATAAATTAATAAGTTGACATAAGATTTTTCCAGGACGACTCTTTTCCACCCATTTAAGCTCACGTAATTAATGGGCGCTCTTTAATTCAGATCCTTAGGGACGAAATAGTAATAGTAATTAAAGTCAGTTGTTTAGATTTAGAAAAACAATGTCGTCTGGTACAAAATTTATTAAAATTAATACTACTTAAAACTATAAAATAAAATAATATGTTTAAACCAATATATATCAGGAGGGTAGGAACTTACAGCTAATCAGTCTGTTGAGGTGCGGCGCCACCATGGCACTCCGGTTACGTCTTCGTCCACACACAGCACGGTGGTCGGCCTGAGACATGGAAAAATCATTATCATTTTATTGCACAAAGACAGTGTACAAAAGGTGGACTTAATGCTAAAGGCATTTTCTACCAGTCAACCTGCAGGAGGTACGGGAGAAAAAAATTCAGGTAGGCGTGCAAAAAAGAAAGAGATAAAAGTACTTATAATTACCTAATGTATTACAAGGAAGGGGGCACATATAAAAATAAATATTTCAGGAATGATATAGTACAATGCACACTAATAATAGGGGTTAAAGTATGAAATTGCCGTTTTATTGCAATAGGTTCTTTGAATTGACATAGAATCTTCATGGTTTGAGGTTTTCGAATGAAACTTTTTTCAAATGGTTTCTATGATGTTCTTTTTTTAAAAAATGTGAAACATTTGAATATCGAGCTTCAATTGTTTTTGTTATTCAATTTAGACAAGAAAGATGGATACTGCGAAAATTCGAGTGATTTTTGAATACGAGTTCCGTCGCGGAACTAACGCGGCAGAAACAGCCCGCAATATCAATGCTGCGTTTGGAGAGGGGTCTACTAATGAACGCACCGTGCGATTTTGGTTTAAACGCTTTCGTGATGGAAATTTCGACTTAAAGAACGAGCCACGAGGAAAACCGCCCACACAGGTGAATAACGATGAATTAAGAGAGATAGTGGAAGCCGACCCTAGTCAAACTACCCAGGAATTAGCGGCATGGTTTAACGTTACCTTACCCACAATATTGACTCACTTGCGTCAAATCAATAAAATACGAAAAATGGGTGCCTCATGATTTGACTGATCTGCAGAAAGAAACGCGTGTTGAAACTTGTGTTGCCTTGTTGATATTCAATATTCGATATTCAAATGTTTCACATTTTTTAAAAAAAGAACATCATAGAACCCAATTGAAAAAAGTTCCATTCGAAAACCTCAAACCATGAAGATTCTATGTCAATTCAAAGAACCTATTGCAATAAAACGGCAATTTCATACTTTAACCCCTAATACTTGCTATTAATTATATACACACTAATAATTAATATATAATATAAGGTATATTAATATATATACATATATTATACATATTTATAGATAAACAAAATAAAATGGATGTTTACTGTATTGCAAATTAGACGAAAGAAAAAAAGGAAACGGAAATACAATGAAAAATAAATGATTAATTGGTCCGAATGGACAGTCAGTGGTTAAATGGCACTAAGGTAGTGTTCACGGGCAAGATATTTAAAAGAGGGGCGTGAAGGCGCTTTCCCGATTTTTTCCGGCAGATCGTTCCGGAGCCGCACAGCAGTTACGACAAAAGAATTTGCCGTAAACCTGTACAATGGACGGGGATGGATAGAAGATTATCAGATGATGATCAGATGGGGGAAAAATCAATCATAAGGGACAAAAAACCGACCGCCTTATTTATAAACACAGGATTCCTTAAATGCATATTAAATAGTCTGCGGTAAAATCATTCCCCATAATAGTTAAACTGCATTTGAGGAGTGTTTTAGTGGAATTGTATTTTTTAAACAATACTGTTCGACATCAAAAGAGAGTGAAGAAATACGAAGCAGATCATTTTTTAGGAAGAAAAAAAAATGGAGATAAAAAAGAGGTGTGACTACTTGAAACCCAGCAGACTTTGACTGAGGTCAAGTTGATTATATCTGATAACACTGATGCCAATCTATCTCCAGTGTCACTCTGGCGTGTTATTTTTGGGGCCCCCTGTAGATTCCAATACAACCAAAGGCTTTCTCTCATAGATTGGCGGATTTGAAGTGCTTAAGGTAAATGATCAGCATAAGCACAGTGGTATTGCTATTAAAAATGTACAGAAAAAAACCGGCCAAGTGCGAGTCGGACTCGCGCACGAAGGGTTCCGTACCATTATCTATACAACATTAGACACAAAGATCGAGAAAAAAATCACGTTTGTTGTATGGGAGTCCCCCTTAAATATTTATTTTATTCTAATTTAATTATTTTTGATGCGAATATAGCTAAATATTCTATGAATATTTCAAGCATCTACCTGTTGCCGTTATTAATATCGAGCAAAAAACGGCAAAAAAATTGCGTTTCTAGTATGGGAGCCCCTCTTAAATATTTATTACGGACGGAAGGACGGACGGACAGTGAAGTCTTAGTTTATAGGGTCCCGTTTGGCACCCTTCGGGTACGGAACCCCAAAAACTGAATCGAAACCACAACCTCTTGTATGTGAGGATAAATATTTTGCAGTATTCTAAAGAACAGGAAATCACACCAGACTAGCATTCACTTGAAAACAAAAGTTACTGCGAAATACAATTTGTGGAATGATAGATAGATTAACGCTCGGTTTCTAGAAGAGCGATCAAATGTTAATCTCATGTTAGCTTAGCCTCAGTTTCTGAAAGAGTGTTCAAATGTAACAAGAGATTAATCTAAGATGAATTCAAAATACCGGCACGTGATTGGCTGAAATTAGCTTGACGTGATTGGCTGAAATTAACCGAGCGTAAGTCTTGCAATTTGAACAAATAGTTTTTCATTCTTTCTCATTACCTGTATATTTGGCCACGAGGTAATGTCGTTGTCAGGAGAGGGCAAGCAGGGGCAGGAGCTTCCTAAAAGTAAAATTACCAGAAATATAGTTTATCACCTCATACCCCCACACTGCTGGTCTGGCTGGTGCCAGCAATCTGCCTCAGATTGTTGGTAAAAAAATATCTTATCCCTCGACAAAAATGATGTAGCAAAATATAAAATAGATGTGAAAATAACACATTAGTAAGCATTGAAACTTACCATAATAGGTTGTAAAGGAATATGGACATTGGCACGCATTTTGCGCTGGCGAATTTCACGTCGGACGCAGCACTGGACGCCGAGTAGCACGCCACAGACGCATGACGATAAACATCCTGGAGAAAAATCGTTTATAACATAAATAACTATCATAATAATATCTTACAGAGTTTCTAATATGTACTAAATGTACATTTATTTTTAGCTTCTTACCAATATAAACTAAGACACCAAGGTCACCATTTCTATTGGTTCGCCTTAGCACAATACCTGCAATGCACAGGGATATTCCAGTCAGTATACCAACCACAAATATCACCTGGAACAAAAAGAAAGGAAAGTAATTGAGCACAATCTTTTTAAGGGGCTCCAGGGAGTAACACTAGCGCCAGTGAGGAAAAAAAAATCATATCTTTTTAGGCTTCCGTACCCGAAGGGTGTCAAACCAATTACTAAGACTCTATTGTCCGTCTGTCAGTCTGTCTGTCTGTCACCAGGCTGTATCTCACGAACCGCGATAGCTAAGTAGTTGAAATTCTCACAGATGGGTTCCGTACCATCATCTATACAACATTAAATACAAAGATCGGATTTTTTTTTTGCCGATTTTTTCTCGTTTATTGTATGGAAGCCCCCCTTAAATATTTATTGTATTCTGTTTTTAGTATTTACTGTTATAGCGGCAACAGAAATACATGATCGGCGAAATTTTCAACTACCTGACAATCACGGTTCATGAGATACAGCCTGGTGATAGACAGAGAGATGGACAGTAGAGTCTTAGTAAGGAAAGTAATTGAGCACAATATTTTTAAGGGGCTCCAGGGAGTAACACTAGCGCCAGTGAGGAAAAAAATCATATCTTTTTTAGGGTTCCGTACCCGAAGGGTGTCAAGGGTCCCGACCCTATTACTATAAGACTTTACTGTCCATCTCTGTCTGTCTGTCACCACGCTGTATATCATGAACCGTGATAGCGAGGCAGTTGAAATTTTCACAGATGATGTGTTTCTGTTCCCGCTATAACAAAAAATACTAAAAACAGATTAAAATTAATAATAGGGGTTAAAGTATGAAATTGCCGTTTTATTGCAATAGGTTCTTTGAATTGACATAGAATCTTCATGGTTTGAGGTTTTCGAATGAAACTTTTTTCAAATGGTTTCTATGATGTTCTTTTTTTAAAAAATGTGAAACATTTGAATATCGACTTTCAATTGTTTTTGTTATTCAATTTAGACAAGAAATGGATACTGCGAAAATTCGAGTGATTTTTGAATACGAGTTCCGACGCGGAACTAACGCGGCAGAAACAGCCCGCAATATCAATGCTGCGTTTGGAGAGGGGTCTACTAATGAACGCACCGTGCGATTTTGGTTTAAACGCTTTCGTGATGGAAATTTCGACTTAAAGAACGAGCCACGAGGAAGACCGCCCACACAGGTGAATAACTATGAATTAAGAGAGATAGTGGAAGCCGACCCTAGTCAAACTACCCAGGAATTAGCGGCATGGTTTAACGTTACCTTACCCACAATATTGACTCACTTGCGTCAAATCAATAAAATAAAAAAATACGAAAAATGGATGCCTCATGATTTGACTGAATTTTCGCAGTATCCATCTTTCTTGTCTAAATTGAATAAGAAAAACAATTGAAAGTCGATATTTAAATGTTTCACATTTTTTAAAAAAAGAACATCACAGAAACCATTTGAAAAAAGTTTAATTCGAAAACCTCAAACCAAGAAGATTCTATGTCAATTCAAAGAACCTATTGCAATAAAACGGCAATTTCATAGTTTAACCCCTATATTTAAAGGGTGCTCCCATACAACAAACGAGATTTTTTTTTTGCCGATTTTTGCTCCATATTAATAACGGCAACATGTAGACGCTTGAAATATTCACAGAATATTTAGTCGTATATTCACTTTAAAAATAAATAATTGAACATGAACATGAACATTTACATACAGGCACATACATTGATAGATAGATAAATAATTTATTCACATAAGACACACACACGTATATAAAGCAAAGTAATACAAATCAATTCAAAAGTCACAATACGAAGAAAGAATATAACAAAACAATAACATACAGAAAAAAGCAAAAAACACACTGGAAATTAGCCAGACACGGTACGACAGGGGTACAAAAGTGACCAACGTAGGTGTGGCAAATGTGAATGGGCTCCGACTCAGCATGTGCTGTAAGTCCAGGAAGAACTTCAGCGCTGATATTCTGCCGGTACCCGGTGGGAGCGGCATGCAGCGCCAGGAGAGCTGAGGTGAGGTGGTCGAATTGTTATCAGACCGGATTAAATAATGTAATGTCACGTTGCAAATATTGGAATAAATTGTATTTTTATAAAAGTATATTATTAGAAATAGTTTGTATATATTCGTGTGTAATGTCCATATAAAGTGTAAATCCGTGTAAAGTCATAGATATTAACTAATTTTATAAATATTAATGATTGCTTCTGGCCCCACACTAGGATACCCTGTGTCGTGGGAACCAGAAACAACGACATCACAAACATGTAAACATCCAAGACCTGGGGTTTTTTTTTTTAATTCCCAGCCGTGATTCGAACCCGGGACCTCTCGCATGGTGTGCAGATGCACTACCGCTGCGCCACGAGGTCATAAAATAAAATAAAATCCAGCCAGCCACAAGATGGACAGATAACCTCATCCAAGTGGCAGGAAGACGCTGGATGCAGGCCGCTTCCAACCGGTCTTTTTGGAAATCCATGGAGGAGGCCTATGTCTAGCAGTGGACTTCTTGTGGCTGAATGATGAAAATAAATATTTAAGGGGGGCCCCCATACAACGTAATTTTTTTGCCGTTTTTTGCTCGACATTAATAACGGCAACTACACGCTTGAAATGTTTAAATATTGTACAGATACGGAACCCTTCGTTCGCGAGTCCGACTCGCACTTGGCCGGTTTTTGCAAAAAGCGTCTGTACAATCTCTCAATCATGTTAATAATGATTTTTAGGACCTATGGCCTTGGCTACGGCCAAAAACCGAGGACTAGATAGCATTAACACCAAAAACAGCCGTTTTTGTCATAAATGCTATCTAGTCAGAGGTTCATGATCCTACATGATTGAGAGATTGTACGGACACTTTTTGCAAATACGATCTGTAAAAGATATAATTTTTTTTTCATTGCTAGTTAACGCTAGTTAGCCCACTGGATTCCCTTTAGGGGCTCTTTGCAGTAACACTAGCACCACCAAATGGATAAAAATGGTATTTTTTTAGGGTCTGTATCTGAAGGATGCCAAATGGGCCATTACTAAGACTTCACTGTCCGTCTGTCTGTCTGTCACCAGGCTGTATCTTATGAGCCGTGATAGCTAGACTGTGGAAATTTTCACAGAAATGTATTTCTGTTGCCGCTATTACAAGTACTAAAAACAAAATAAAATAAATATTTAAGAGGGCTCCCATACAACAAACGTAACTTTTTGCCGTTTTTTCTCGATCTTTGTGTCTAATGTTGTATAGATAAAGGCACTTGGCCGGATTTTTAATTGTTTTTTCAAAAAGTGTTAGATCTCTCAATCATGTTAATAGTGATTGTAATGAATATGATTTTATGATTTTTAGGGTTCTGTACCTCAACGGAAACAAACGGAACCCTTATAGTATCACTTTGTTGTCTGTCCCTTCGTCTATCTGTCTGTTTATCTCGAGAACGCGTGGAGGTATCGAGTTTAAATTAAAACCATATACTCAGTCCCTCGAAGCTGTGAAAAAATCAAACTTATAAGTTTACATAAACCATATACTTTAACACTCATGGGATTCAAAATTTGAACTGTGAAATTTGGCAAGTAATATCATCTTATACTAGAAGTACAGAGAAAAATCTGAAAACTATACATTTGTAATTAAATCATTAAAAAAATTCCTTTGAAGTTCGGAAAAAGCTCAGAAAAAACTGTTACTCGATTCCTGAACTATTTATAATAGTAAGTTCCTATGAATTTGTACAGAAATCTGTGCGGTTATTCTATTGGTGGCACTAGTGTTACTGCATGGAGCATATAATATTATAATATTATATTTTGTATATTATAATTACCTGTAAAATATAATAGCACACATATTCAAAGCCTGGGCAGTGGCCTCCACAAGCTCCTATAATAGGCACTTCAGGGCTAACAGAGGGCATGGGAGGCCCTGGTGACCGGCCAGGTGTCTCCAAGCGAGGATCCACATCACACAGTGGTAGAGAGAATGCTGAAGCACATTGAGGGAACGACATGACCTCTGGGGCCATGTGAGGTGGTATTTTTTCAACCTTCTTATAGTTACGCCACGTTCCAGTGCCATAAGGCGCCTGGTAAACTGGCGAGTGAGCCCCATACTCTCTCATAGTACCTGTAAAATATTGTGGAACCTGCAATCAAAGTGTTTCCATTAGCAAAACAAAGACATGAGACATGGGCTTCATTGAGCATTACATGTTGATCTGCACGTACATTATACGCATTTTCGGAGGTAGAACTGTCTGTTCCAGTAACCTGATATACGGGAGCGTTTATATCCTCAGCCCACGGAAACTTAGCCCGTTGTTGAGACGCCGATACGAACTGTTGCTCGCTCCTCGAAACCACAGTGGTTTGATAAGGATGCACGCTCCGTGGGGACAGCTGTTGTTTAAACATCTTCTGCGACTACAGGCACCTATAAATGAGAAGATTGTATGTCATAAACAGTGAAATCATCAATCACTTCAAAAATAAACACTGAAGGAACTTGAACTTACATTGTTTGTAGTTTTCTAACAAAACCAACACTTTATAGGTAGGTAGGTACCCATACATTTATTTATATTTACATTAGCATCACAAAATTGTAACAAGTAGCAATCGTCTTATTTCTATTTTAATACAGAAAATAAAAAAAATTTGCTAAAATCACAAAGCAATGCACCGCCATATTATGATATTATATTACACAGTTTTTTTCACACGATCGTTTTTGACAACCACAACCAGGCAGTGTTGCCAGACGTTTTGAATGAACGATCGTACGATGGGTAAATAAAAAGTCGTATTCCCTAAGAAGGCTGCTAAAAAAATAATACGTTTTCAAAACCTTTGTTTTATTACTTTAAAGTAAACAATCGATTAAACACACAATTTTTAGGCTTTTATTTATCCCCGTAAAGGGTTTTACTGTTCATATTATTTAACATTTCTCTTGTTGGAGAAAAATCCACCCAACACCCATAGCGCTTAATATGTTGTTTTGCCAAAAGTGTGCCGTTGAACGTTTCATTACTCAGCCTATTTCGGATCTTTGTTTTAATAAGATTGACTGAACTGAAGCAGCGTTAACAATCTGCTTTAGAGTGAGGATTTGAGGAAGGCATAGTAAATCCAGAGCAAATTTTGAAATATTGTTAAAATCTTCAAAAGCTTTTTTTGCAGTTCCAGGACAAGGGCGACTTGGGCCATTAGCTGTTGAATCTTCATCCGCCATGATTAAAAACTTTCACAATTCACACTATAACTTCAAACAACTATGGTTTTCCGTGGTTTTCTTGTTTTTCTTTGCTTGAACTGGGTTCTTTTTAAAAGATTAATAGTTCTATGCACTAAGTATGGAAAAAATTAAGAAACGAACATCAAAAGGAAAGTATAATACAGCAAGAACACAAAAAACATTAACAAATATGTTGTTTCTGTTGAATTATATGGTCTCGAAGCCTTGTCTTCACCTCCGGGGGTACTAGACATGTCTCGGTCGTATATGTCAAAATTAGTGTCTAACTCGGCCGAAATTATCTCGGCAATGCCGCCATGTTACCAGTTGTAGACAAGTCTCGGTCGTCTCCATTAGCCTTGGGTAACTCAGGAGCCAGATATGATAGGACACACATCTCCCTTGCCGTCAACTGTGTCCCAGTTATATCCCAGAGATGTCAACTATATCTCGCTCCCTCACTATACTCTCAACTCAGTACGGTAGACATCTAGCTCCTGCTACTTTATCCAGCTCACACACAGTGCGCGAGAGCGAGACCGAGATCGGCTGAAATCGGATGCGTTCGGCAGCATTTCTCGTCGCAGTAATAAACGAGAGACGAGAAAGGGGTCACCAGACTCCTACAAATGTATTGACTTGGTGATCTTTTTGATCGCTATTGGTACGGATGGCTTGTTCGGTCAACATCGGGCATTTGGTCGCAGTACTCGTACTAAAAAGATGAACGGTAAAGTCGATAATAATATAAACTTACAGTTCACTTAATTAATGAGAAAACCTATATAAAGTGTCAAAAGTTAATTAATAGATATACATTTTGATTCTGGTTTGAACTCCTCTTATTGGAATAGACTGATAGTATAAAAAAGAGCGCGTCAGCTGGATAAAGTAGGAAACAGATAAACTAGACTTACTCACCACTTGTGTCTTACAGCTCTTGTATCCAAACACACTCACTCGATTGTATGTCGTATGAGCTAGGATACAAGTGGTGAGCCAGATATAATACAGATATAGTGTGTCCCGGTGAGCAAAGATATGGGATATAACAACTCCCTCTAAGGACACACTTTGCGCAAGTCTAGTCTCCATCTCGGTCGCGGTCGCCATGCTAACGTCGAGACATCTCGGGCTCGACAGATAAATTGACAGATTTGCATAGAGAAGGGCATTTCTCGAGCGTGGCATGCTAAGCGTACTAGACAACCAAACGCTAGTGATGGGCTCATGGGGCTCCGTGCGTTAGATTAATCGATTGATTATGTGCACAAACCAATGATTCACCAATAATTTTCATTCATTTAAGAGTTTTAGTCCACTAAATCGTGTGAACCTAACTTATGAATGTCAATAAATATTCATCTGTGTACTTTTTGCAGAAAAAGCCTCTATGCCTTTTTGTCATTTGTTTTCAAGGAAAAGGAAATAGAAAAAAAAAGCTCTAGCCTGTCTCTGTATTTAATCTGTGGTCTCTGTGCTGTTGTTCTGTGTGACTCTGTCAGTGCCGCTATAACAACAAATAG
Organism: Yponomeuta evonymella; assembly: GCA_963969515.1. Lineage (NCBI taxonomy): Eukaryota > Metazoa > Arthropoda > Insecta > Lepidoptera > Yponomeutidae > Yponomeuta > Yponomeuta evonymella. The sequence continues at coordinate 9,548,389 of OZ018354.1, forward strand.
TTAGGTACTAAAAACAGAATAAAATAAATATTTAAGGGGGGCTCCCATACAAAAAACGTATTTTTTTGCCGTTTTTTGCTCGATATTAATAACGGCAACAGGTAGACGCTTCAAATAATCACAGAATATTTAGTTCTATATGCGAATATTCAAGAATAAATAATTAAATTACTATAAAATAAATATTTAAGGGGGGCTCCCATACAACAAACGAAATTATTTGCCGTTTTTCTCGATCTTTGTGTCTTATGTTGTATGGTACGGACGGAACCCTTCGTGCGCGAGTCCGACCCGCACTTGGCCGGTTCTTTCTTTTTAATCTGTGACTGAGTGGCAGTGGCACAGAGTAGTTGGGCGAGTTGGTTATACATCAATCAGCCAGTGGAATGATCCCTATCACAGAGTACTTTTTTATATCCCTACCTATATCGTCTGTGGTGGAATGGTGGAATCTTTGGTGGCAGTTGGCAGTGCAGTCGAACGAATTATTAAATTCTATCCGTGCTGTGCAATTGGTAGATTTATAACTATTGCGGACTTTGAACATACGAATATAATTCTATAATTACCAATTGTACGGTTGTTTCGTATCATCAGTACTAATCAACGAAAATACCACCGATGAAGACGACGCTCCTACGCTTTCAAGGTAAATCTTGAGTTTTGGCTCCACCTGGCAATGCAGTAAACGTCTAGAAAGGAGCGATAGCCCGTTCCTGTGACTCAGACATGATCGGCAACGGGATTGCGTCCATGGACGCTTCAGCGAGCGGGGCCGATGACGCGGACAAATATTTACCTGCGAACAACTACTGTCGAGATTACATTCGCGGTTGCTGCACTCGCGAAAACTGTAGGTTCATCCACGAAATACCCTCGAAGACCAGTTTGAAAGAACTCTTCCGTTTCTGCCACGACTTCCAAAACAAAGGGTGCTTTAGAAACAACTGCAAGTTTATCCACAGTACAGTGGAGGACGAGGAGCAATTTTATAAGACTGGACAGTTCCCGCGCGATCCTCGTAACAATGCAGTATGCCAGGCCTATTTGCACAACGCCTGCAACAACCAGGATTGCAAGTTCATTCATCTGCCTGATGTTATTGCCAGCGAGCCTGCACCTAACATGAGTGTACCACCGCCGCCGTTCCAGCGACACCTACCGCCCAGTAGAGACGATGATGCCCCACCAGAATCTAAGCTGAGAAGATTTGTATATGAAGAGAACCTCTTGGAAAAACAACAATGTCTGCCTGTACCCATCCAATGCTCTAACTGTGATTCTTTAGACCACAAAGTAAGACTGTTACATGACAATATCAGTATGCTGTTGAAGAAGGTTGCAGACTTAACTGAGAAGAATGCCCAGCTGACTTCTATGAATGAGTTTCTGTTGGAACAGACAGCCTCATTGAGAAATGAACAGTCTTGTGTGATAACTTCACGTCACGGCACATCTGCCCCAGTGTCCCTGGCTACAGTGAGTGTTACACCTGTTGTCAGTCTGGCTGGGGCAATACCAGCCCTTGTGCCTGCCGCAGCCACACCAAGTTTGGCTCTAGCACCTGCTGCGTCGCGAGCGCAGCTGTTGACACCTGCTCCTCAAATACTGACAGTGAGCACCACCCAGCAACTAATGGGAAACTCTGGGACATTGATAGTGACAAGTGCTGGAGCCCAGCAGTTGATGCAAGTAAGTGACTCTGGGACTCTGATGGGAGGTGGTCAGACTGTAGTGGCAGTGACTCCTGCACAGTTAACTCTGGGGCCTGCAGCACAGCAGCTCATAAGCAGTGCCCCACAAACAGCAGTGGTTCAACAACAACTAGTCCAACAGTCTGCGCAGCAACTGGTGCAGCCCCAGCTCACTACACAGCACCAAGCATCACAGTATGCCACTCAACAGACTGTACAGCATTTGGCGCAGCAGTCTGCCCAGCACTTGGCAGCTCAACAGTCTGCACAGGCACAGCACTTAGTAGCTCAACAAAATGCCCAGCACCTTGCTCAACAGTCTGCTCAACATGCACAGCACATGGCACAACAAAATGCACAGCACTTGGCAGCACAACAATCTCAACATCTACAGTCCCAACAAATGGTGGCTGCCCAACATTCTGCCCAGCAACTTGCAGCGCAGCAGTCTGCTCAGCAACTGGTTCACCAGACCTCCACTCAACAAATCACCATATCTAGCACCAGTCAGCCCATGGGCATGTCCAACTCGCAAGCTCAACCCATGAGTTTCCCAATTATATCTCAAAGCATATTGCCTCATTAATTGAAGTTTCAACTAAGCCTAACATTATTACCTAAGCTTTACAATTACAAACTATATTAAAACTTTTTATTGAATTGTTTGAATATGAAGTTTAATTAGCACTTGCTAATTAATACACGTATAATAAGGTATGTGTTAAAGTTATTTTTTTTTATATCACCCGATGTAAAAGCAATATGTAACTGAAGCTTAAATTAAAGTAGATTGAAACATTTTATTGTATGAAAAATGGGATATTCAGCATGTCATTAAAGATTTTGTGATCATGGTTTGAGGCAACTGAACTAATGCTATCAACATGATCTGATCATAGATAACTTAATAGTCTGAAATTATGTATCTATGAAAGTATTTAGTTAGCTTTTTGAGTTTAATGCCTGATGGGTATTTAAGGGCCATTTTAAGGGTATACACAGGAAACATGATTTCTTAGGTTCTTCTGTAAAATCTGTAATAGGTACTAACATTTGTCAAGCTTGGTATAATTATAGTGCAGACCTTGCATAACAAAAAATAAAAACTGGCCAAGTGTGAGTCAGACAAACTGAAAACTGAATGAAAGAATATTTTTTTTGCTAAATATGGAATAATATGTTTTATGATGGTATGGAACCCTCAGTATACGATCCCAACTCTCACTCGGTCGTTTTTTTTTTGTAATATAATTATTTAAGGTGAATTTTAAGTTGTTATCCTATGCAGTATTGTGACATAAAAAATAAATAATTTTATAATGTGACTAAGTATGACAATGCTCTAACTTTTTTTGCACATAATTTATAATGGCAAAGTAGGGCTTAATAGAAAAGAATTAAGGTTTGTTTCCAACTTCCTTTGTCATACTAAGGATAATGTCAACTTACTGTGACCTTACAGAGGCATAATTTTGTTCCCGAGTAACAGGCATTACCAAAAATGCAACGATGCTTGTAACAGTTTATGATCAATATTTAATTAAACTGTAGTTATAGATTTATGAGTTGTCAATGTATTTTATTCTGAACCATTGTTAAGCTGTTCAAAGTCCTTTGCCAATTGGGATTTTGCTGTTCAACTAGGTAATTTATTTTTAATACAAACAGTTAAGTCGATTTTTAATAGTTTTATTTTAATTTTGTGACTGCAAAGGAATCACTTTATTTTGTAGTTTTAGAGCGAATGTAGCAGTCTGTATTTTTGTTATACTTCAACAACTTCCCATAAGTCCCAAGAACAAAGTTACCGTCTTTGTCAAAAGATATTGCAGTCACCTTTTCGGAAATATTTATGAGGTCTAGTTTGTTTACCTTGAGTTCGTGGTAATAGGCCAAAGTCTGACTGGCGACAAATACCTTTTCGTCGTAGAATGTAATTTGAGCGATGCCATTATAATTTACGTCTCCTATGTACTTGGGTTTTAGCGCGTCCTTCTTCAGTATAAACACTTTCTCCTGTTTTAGGAATATGAAGTTGTTCTTATCATCTATCGCCATCTCATTTATCGCTTCTAGAGCGTTGAAGCGTATCTTCTTCTCCCCATCCAAAAGATATAGCTCCTCTACGCCGTTGTTACTCTCTGTGATGTACTTGTTACCATCTGTGTCTATGAAGAGCATGTCTAATTTCAGCTTATCGCTAGAGTCTAGCTCGGCGCGGGCTGTCTCATAATCGTATTTGAAAATTCCGGTCTTCGTACCAAAGTATACGTCTCCGTAAGTCTTGTCGATCGCAATAGAGTAACTTTGACCGTCTGGTAGACCTGTGGGAAAGTTGTAACTTACAACGAAAAAAGGTGGGACAAACTCGCTTTTTTGAGTTCCGTAGTCATCAAGGAACCGTGTGGTTAGGAATGTTCTGTCTCTCTGTCCGCTTAGTAGGTACTAGAAAGCTGAAAAACCTTACACGTGGCCTGACACGCACTATGCCGGTTTTTTTTTTATTTTGTGCCAACCTTAGAGTTTAAAGTACGGTGCCAACGTAGAAATTACGCAGGGCCGAGACTAAGCTATACATACTGAAAAGATTCTTACCTCCAACTTTCACTGGGTCCTGCGCGTTGACTTCAATAACATAGACATCAAAAATTATAATTTGCTCTTTCGTCTTTTCGGATTTTACAAAAAAGAGGTTTCCATAGACGTCGTAGTGCGTTTCGACTGCATAGGCGTTGTTGTCACCGAGAACATAAGTATGAGTCAAGTTATAGTGGTCATTGTCTATCTGCACTTGCAAATTGCATCCTATATTTGGCACGTTAAAGGAGAGACAAACGGGCACAAAAAATAGTGCTACGAAGAACTTCATTCCTACCAGACAAATATAATATATAGTGATATTTCCAAGCAAGAGGAGTGTGCTCTCAACGCTATTTGTATCACTAATAAATACAGTTATTATTTCTTGAGGTCCGATCACAACTTTTATCATGAAGTTAGTACTAGATGACTAAATAAGGTAATTAAGTTTTTATGCTGAAGTAAAAATAAACAACCGCATAATGTACTATAAATTAACAGTATAATTAATGGCATTGTCTACATTATAAAATAAATTTACATTAGTAATCTCTATTGATTGCAATAAATTATGAAATAATCTGAAGCTTATAGCTTACTGATAAGGGTTATATTTGAAATAATTCTTCATGGAAATAATAACTGTTGTGTACTATAGTACTAAGATCTATTCGTAGGTATAACTTTGCTCTTCCATTTGACACAGAAGGTATGAGGGCAGTCTTCCAGATCTCTCGCCTTTTATCTTATGGATCTTGAATCGATGACCTTGTAGGATTTTTCTGAAAAAATATGCATTTATTTAAGAACTGCTAACAAAAATGCTGATGTTCTTTTATTTTCTATTTTCATGAACAATGTCACTTTAATCTTTGGAGGGCTGTTAAAATAAGAAAATAAAGAACTTTTTTATTCCACTTTGAAATCTTATTTCCCTATTTGTTTTGAGCAGTATAGATGAGTAGTTCATAGCGTATACATTCTCAGAGAGAGAGAAAACATGTGTTTAATTATTTAATCACTGTGAGTGCCCACCACGGATTGGCGATTTCAAGGCCGGAATGTTTGCACACGATGATTTCCTTCCCATATAGCGAGCAATACCACTGGTAACCATAAATCGTAGTCCTAGCGATGCTGAAAACGGATGGAGAAACCATATAATATGTGTTTAGAATGCGTAGGAACTCCACTAGCTTGAGGAAGTGCCCGGACATACTGGCGATATTCGCGGGCCTTATGCTAGTTGACGTCCTACGCATTCTAAGCTGATATTATAAGATAACACACAATATGGCAACATAACACAAAAAAGCGCTCGTTAGCTGCGCGGACACGTATGAAAAAAAGCGCTAACGAGCTTTGGTTGTTATATACGCGCCCGGGCATATTGACAATATCAATATCTAAAACCTATTTAGAGGCTAAAAAATCCACCCATGCCGGTACGTAATACAGAGAAGTTTGTAAAGAGGCTCGAAATTTCATCGATGCTTGCACTTGCCCATTAGCTCAGTTGGGAGAGCGCTGGCACGGTGAGCCAGAGGTCGCGGGTTCAAGTCCCGGCATGGGTGGAATTTTTAGCCCCTAAATAGGTTTTTTAAATTGTCCTCAGCACGGGTTAGTGCAACAAAAAGAATATAATATCAATATTTATAATGTACGCACTTTGTATTAAACTTCTTGTAGCAGATGTCGCACTCGACAGTGCCCTGCCTTAGGTGGATGTCTCTGATGTGGCGCTTCATGTCGTGCTGGTAAGAGAACAACTTCTCGCAGTATGTGCACTGTGGATAAGATATAAGGCGTCAAGATAAGATATCAATGAAAATATCATGTGCCAATATTGGGTCACTGACATTACGAGAGTAGCAGGAAATTAGGGGTTGAGAAGGAGCTCTATGCCCTTGCCCAGCAGTGGGCTCTACTCATGGGCTGGACAGATTAGGCCATATTACCATAACATTGTTTACATCATCTCACGGAAAAGTTATGGGGCCATCAGACGTGAGGGATGGGCTATCGAGCTTAAGGGGCTCCAGGGAGTATCACTAGCGCCACCAAGGAAAAAAAATCATATCTTTTTTTTACAGATCGAATTTGCAAAAAGTGTCTGTACAATCTATCAATCATGTTAATAGTGATTTTCAGAACCATGGCCGTGAACTTAAGGTAAAAAGCCTAGGACTAGATAGCATTAACGCCAAGAAACGGCCGTTTTTGGCATAAATGCTATCTAGTCCCAGGTTCGTGATCCTAGGTTCTTTGCCGTGGGTCCTAAAAATGAGAGACTGTACTGACACTTTTTGCATATACGATCTGTCAAAGAAGGTATGATTTTTTTTTCATTGGTGGCGCTAGTTAAGCAAAGAAAGAAAAAGAAAAATGGTGTTTATTGCCACTGGATCTCATTCGTCTCGTTACCTTCTATCTATCTATAATCTACATGTGTTTGGGAAGTTGCTGGATGTGGTACAACTTCCGGGCACTGCGTACACTTGTACGGCTTGTCTGACGAACTAGGTACAAAGCTCTCCATACCTTCGAGCTAAATACTCGTTACCGTACCTTGAATGGCCGTGTCGTGCTATGTACATGCCGCATGTGTTTGGCTAAATTGCTGGCTGTCGTAGTGGCTTTCGGGCATTGCGTGCATTTGTACGGCTTGTCTGTGAGGTGGGAGCGCTTGTGGACTCGCAGCAGGTCGATCGTGCGCCCCTGGTATGGGCACACGTCACATTTGTACGGGAACACGTTGTCGTGCGTACTCCTGGTGAGAAGGCGCGGGTCTATTTACATTTTATTAAATAAGTTGCACGCAACGCAATCACTCGTCTCTGTTGTCCAATTTTACCTACTCCCGAACTGTCATCATCATCATCAGCCATTTGACGCCCATTGCAGACATACGCCTCCCTCATGGTTTTCCAAGCTTTCGAACTGTCAGATACATAGATATGTTGAAACTTTGGAGTCGTCAAAACGGTTAATCCGATAGATTGGACAGTTACGTGATAAAAGGGCTGGTCCCAAACTAGCATACCCTGTGAAACAAACCCGACTGAGGCAATTTGTACAAATCAGGTAGGTCCCCAGTGGAAATCAACCGACGATCTTGGTTTTCGTAGTCAAGCGTAGTCCAACTAGGCAGTCAATAACACAACCAACAGGCGTTCTTCTTCGTGAATTCCATTACCCCTCCGAGGAGGTTGGGGTCAACCAAAGTTTCTTCTTATCTTCAACAGGCATTAAGCACAAAACAACAACAAATTTGTATCTAAATGGGCTTTTTGTCCTGCCTAACAGCCAATAACAAGCGCGCAACAACATTGATGTGATAAATATAAGTTATTATAACCTACTGTAATTATTTGCTAAATTGTTACATCAAAAGAGACAATAACAAGTATTATTTTATTTTGTTTGTAGTGGATGCTCCGAATTGGTTTCTGCAAACATTTTATAATATGTTTAAGGTAACACCTACGAAATCAGGACGATTCAACGGTACACCACTAAGGAATAATCAATTTAGAAATTATTGTATTTAGTATAAAGTTCAATGAATGAATGTATCAACATTCATCAGCAGTGTAAGAGATCTGTCAGGATTATGGCAAGTGATAGACCCTGGTCTCTGCCTACCCCTCTGGCATGCAGGCGTGAGTTTTAGTTATGTTTGATAAAGTTCAAAAGGCATTTAAGGGACTATCTAGACCCTAGACGACCTACTATAGGCTTATGTCTGGAATAGGTTACCAGAGAGCACCAACAAAATACAGCTGCATAAATAAATATGTCTTCAAAGAATACTCACATATGAACCAATAAACTTGCTTTAGTAGACGCAGTCTTGCCACAAGTTTCGCATAGGAACACTTTCTTCTTTCTTGGCCCTGATGTTATTACTAGTGGAATGTCATCCTGTGATGAGTTGGAACAGGGAAAGTGACTGTTGTAGGACTCCTGAAACATATATTTTTAATTTATATTTTATAAACATAAATATAACTTTAGAATTAGCCGTGTGATAAATATGTTTGTACAAAACCAAAAACCATCTAAACTATAGGTAATATGAGACAGGGTTTGTGATGTCTATCTGCACCATAGTGGCCACAGATAAAGGTTTTTTTGAAAAGTCTCTAACCCTGTATTTGCATAAAATTATACTATCAGCAATCTATTTATACAGCCCATGAAAGACGCCCACGTTGGGCATAGGCCTCTTCACTATCACGCCAACCTCACCGGTCCCCTGCTAATCTTGTCCATTGCCCTCCTGCGCCTTCTTAATGTCATCAACCCATGGGGTGGTAGGCCCCCTACCCACCCAAAGATGGCCACTTAAGCTTTGTGATTAGTGTGCACAAGAATCATATTACTCTCAGCAAGAAAAACATATATTCTCAAATTGTTTATTTTATTTATTAGGTACACCAACAGCAAACATGATAAAACTCAGGGTAAATATGGATTAAGGCTACCGATTTTGCCAAACAAAGGTAAAGCATTTAAACAATCTAGTTCTATAAAAAGTAAACTTTTAAAGAGTATACAATTTACTTAAAGCTATATGATGATAACACATTCATACAATTCAACACAGTACTTTTTATAGTGCTTTATCAACATAAATTATTTAGACCACTACAACCCAGCGTAACTTAGATCTAGGAAGAGGTATCTTATCTCAAATTACATTTTCAGGCCAAAAATCAATGCCTTTTCAAACATTTAACTTAAAAATCCATGAATAAACATGTTTATCATCTAACGTAGGTACCTATCCATTTAAATACAAAAGTATGTATACTTTGTTAAATAGTATACATTTAGCAACATGATTACTTACACACAAGACGACTTTTAACTTTAAGTTTAACACCGATAGCTTCCAGGTGCTGTGTCTGGGGTGTACTAACAGGACAATGTTCCAAATCACATTTGACTAATAGGGAAAAGCCCTGTCCTCGGCCACTGTGGTGGCTATCATTCCTATGGCATATATAGCCAGGAAGATCTAAGTGCATGCGTTGGGTCAGTCTTGTTTCGCTCAAGGCTACCACATCAATACGTAATTCGCATAGCAATTCATAGAGCTTTCTTTGTTTACTATTTACGCCATCAGCGTTCCAGTGTACTAGTCGCAATTGGCTTGTACTAAACATAGTGGCCAAGGTGTGTAAGTATTAAGACCACATTATCAAGCATAGATTTACACTCCAAAAACTGACTTTTAACGTTCCTTAACACTACCAGTATACTCAGCATTTCCTTAGTGGACACATCTTCTTCGACTGGTTCAGCTACGATATTTGGTAACGATTGCTTAAGGTGCAGTGAGGCGGTGATACTTGCATAGGTTCGTCCACAGGATGTTGAGATGCCTTCATTACGTGTCAATGGAGGTAGCTGGGGATTATTCACAGATATTTTGCGTAGTGCAAAATTCTTTCGGTCAACATTGTGTTTGTTCTTAAGCACAGAACACAAAAATAAGGAGAAGTGTTATTATGGCCCGTTTGCTAGAAAACCGATGTCGCCACTTACTCACACAGCTACAGTTTCCTCATAATCTGTATTTGATTACAACATAAACAACCGGCTCACGATTCGCTGTTAACACAAATGAAACAGCCAATGAGAAGAGCAGCACAACATTAGGGATGGGAACGAAAAAGTACATTATCGATTATACTTTAAAAAAATTGTACATCGTACTTTTTTTTGTACATTATGTCGATTTTTTTCTTGCCATCTATGCCGTCTATACCTAAATAGTAACTAATTATTTATTTATGTCGCGTAGTCTGTAACTACTTTATTTCGTTGAAGTAATCCTTTGCAAAAGGCTGCCTAAGGTTTTATTTTTACAGGCTTTGCCTACCAATGTATTAATTCCTAAATATGTCAGTTTTGTTCATACCTACCTATCGTATAATTCGTGAATTCTGTTTCATCGTAAATTCTAATCATACAAATATTCTAAATGTCAAAGTTTAGAGACCATTTGCTGATAAACGTTAGGCTTGAATTATACAGAAACTGCAAGCAAGCATCTTGCCGCTTAAAAACGTTTTTATACCTACAAAATGTAGGTATGAAAAACTACATAGGCGACGAAACGACGTTGGCTGTGCCGCGCCGCTTGAATATAATTCAAAACATATCGCCTACGTAATTTTTGTTTGAAGCGGCAAGATGCCTGCGTTTTGCCTTCACCTTCCGCGTGTTTTTGTATAGCGCACACTTTAAAAAATCTAGAACTACGTATTTTAACTCGTGAATTAATGAGCGTGACTGTAGATGTTTCTGAGTTTAGATTGAAATTTTTATTGCCTTGGTGGGTGATAACTGTGATGGGAACATAAAAAACATTCTTAATAATATCACATAAATAATAATATTTTTATTAACTTGTGAAAAATACATTAGGTAGTAAGAACTCAAAGAAACTTGTGAAACATAAACTTAAAGAAACTTTCAAAACACATTTACATTAAAAAGATAACATCATCGTACGACTGAGATCCTGCAGAGAATATTTTAATGTCCCCTAAAATGTAAATATTTATTTAGAACTTGACACTTATTGACATGGTTCAATGTTTTGCGTGATTTCTTTTTTCGGGGTTTTTCTTCAATTGACATAAATCTACCAGTTTCTGAGACTTCAGCAACTCGTTGTTGTATCTAAAATACAAAAAGTATGCATTTGTAAAAAATCTAATATTTTTTTCTTTAATTATTTACAGGGGTCTTTGACATTCGCAGTATTCTTTGACAGAAAAAATATTTATTTAGAACTTGACACTTATTGACATGGTTCAATGTTTTGCGTGATTTCTTTTTTCAGGGTTTTTCTTCAATTGACATAAATCTACCAGTTTCTGAGACTTCAGCAACTCGTTGTTGTATCTAAAATACAAAAAGTATGCATTTGTAAAAAATCTAATATTTTTTTCTTTAATTATTTACAGGGGTCTTTGACATTCGCAGTATTCTTTGACAGAAAAAAATATCCGTTACAAGGGGATCTAAAATAGTAAATAAATTATGAAAATATTAAAAGCATTACCTGGTCACCTGTTATTTCTTCAGGAACGCATGTTTCAACAGTAACAATATCCTAAACTTTCTAATACGGATTTAAAATATTAAATAAATTATGAAATTATTGAAAACACTTCATTTACTTTATTATAAATTAATCGAATTTCATTTATAAGATTATTTAGAACCCCTCTTTAGCATCTGGAAACATTTCTCCGTAAAATGGATGGAGCAACCGGTATTTGATTTGAGAGGAAGCCAGTTAGGCCCTCTCCCTGTATTTTCAATCCATTTATCCTTCCTATTAGGGTCTTTGGGAAACCTGAAATTAAACCTTTATTAAAAACTTTTTGAAATACGTGGTCAAAACTAAGCCTGTTCATATTACAAAATCTGCAACTAAAATAAAAGCTTCCTTAGCAACTGAAGTCCACGTGGACAATAGCTACCTAGTCGTACATTATAATTGGTTCTAGTAATTTTGGAAGTCTGGACGAACGAGTGTAAATGCGACGAAAGTATCGATACTTAATCAGTCTGCAAAGAAAGCAACTACCCCATCACTATGACTCCCGCTGACACCTACTGGTGACTTTGACAGTTCACGGCAAATACATGCGGCCGTACCACGAAACATCGCATACAACAATAGTCAGTTTCGCGAGACGGTCCATTGCGGGCCTGCTTTTCCAAGTTAGAAAACCTTTACGAAAATTCTACATAAAAACAGCAATGGAGTAAACCCGACGATATAAATACGTCTTATTTATGTTCTTAGTACTGGAGTGCATATTGCACAGGAAAATTATTATAATTATGATTTTTCGTAGTTTAAAGATGGATATAGTGAGTAAAATAGGCTTACCGGTGAAAAGACACTGCACTGTTATTTGAATAGCATGTATCACAGCGATTTCTGTAGGTAATCAGGCATTTTTCACATATGTTACGGCGATAGCGGGCGCGAGGCGATTGACGGCCATATTTAAAAGTTTCGCCGAGGTTAGCCCAACCGGGCTAACGTTGATCGACAGTGCCACGCCCATAAGGCACTTCTCCTTCTTTTTGTGTTCTGAGTTCTTAAGGTTTTGTAGATACTTTTGCCGCTCAGTGCAATGCAGATAATTTGCAGGATGCTCTTGATGACAACGCAACGAGCTGGTTCCGAGTTCGATCTTGCTTAGGACAATCTTTCGTGAGATGCGGCATAGTACATTTTACACATCTGGCAGGTAGATTGCAATTACGAGACGCATGTCCAAATTTTTGGCATCTGAAACACTGGGTGCCCGATGACTGCGTAGATTTGTAGCAACGAATTTCGACGACACAGTTTCCAATGTATCTTATTTGTCGAAATTTTGACATATCTGTTCCCACAGGAAGTTGCACAAGGAGAGGGGGACACTCCACAGATGTCTTAGAATTTATTTTTGACACCTTCGCATCTTTAAAGCCCATTTCAGATAATTCTGTAGACAATGTCGTTTCAAAGTATGCAGGGATTCCTTTAATTACAACTTTGGACAACTTTTCATCCTTCCGCGTAAATGTATGAAAGGGGATATTCTCAACTTGGAGTCCATTCTTGACGACTTGTTGGGAGTCAGGTGAATAGCACTGGACTGCTAGTTTATTTCGTCCTTTATATTGCAAATAAAAGATCTTTGTAAACTTCTCAATTATATCTTTGATCTGGGCATGTGTCCAATCAGCTTGCAGTTCAATGATGATTGGTGGAATACGATTCGGATTATTTCTTTTGGTAACAGCTCTTCGTAGCGGCTCAGACATTTGCTTGTTATTATCAACAGGTAAGCGGCCAAAACGATTTCTGGTGGAAATGTCCGGTTTATCCAGTTCCCTCCTCGGGGTAGCTGTACGCTTGGGTAGTTGCCAGTCATCAGCTTTATCTTCATCGCGTGTACGCTTGCTTAGGCTAGAGTTAGAAGCTGACCTAATGAGATAGGGCTCCATCTTATGCTTTGGTGACACTGTATTATCGATATGGTCGATATTCCCAATTATCGATAATCAACCCCATCACTATAGATAACAGAAAAGAAAGGAAAAAAGAAACTAGTGGTTTACTTTGACGCACGGGTGAACAGGCACCACACAGGCACGACTGCTACTAGCGAGCGAACGAATGTGAATGAAGGTAGAGCATTTAAACAATCTAGTTCTATAAAAAGTAAACTTTTAAAGAGTATACAATTTACTTAAAGCTATTGTCGCGAATACCGCGATGTCAGGCTTCACATTTGGTAAGTGTGAACGTGCCGTTAACATTATTTTATCTGTTGATATATACGTTACCAATTTCTGAACGCAACCCTTTGGTTTGACAGTATGAGGAGCCACATTTAAAAAATATGATAAGAGTAGACAACAAAATGGCGCGAACAAGAATTCGGGCTCTATGATTTGACGGTGAGAGGGAGCAGGCTGTGGAAGCCAGCGAGCCACGATAAAACTCGTAGCTGCGCTACCCGCTGCCTGTCCTGTCGTTACCGGTGAGTCGCTATTTGTTCATCTTACTCGCCTGTCTATTACGTGGTACGCTCATGTATGTGTTGTGGCGATTCGGAGATGAGGTCTCCTGATTCATGAGCCGCGATTTGTTGCTCCGCGGGCTCGAGTATAGTATGGTTAAGAATGAGGACACTGTCATGGAGGACAGTGTCATGCTTTGGCGGCAGTGGCAGGACTATAAGGGGTGATGTGGAGGTCCTGTGGGGTGAGTACACTCACCCCCTATATATATATGTATGGGCGCGATAGAAGGCAGACGGACTGAGAGGTCGTGACTTGCCCAGAATGGCAGGCCTTCTATCTCGATATGAGTGGCATGGACAGATGCATTGTGCCGGCCTACAGGCGGCTTCTTATGAATGTGTTACGTGTGTCAGAACGTTAAGTGAGTTGCTAGGGTCATTCATTAGACCCTAGACTGCCCACGATGGCAGGCTCCTTGTACGTTTACACTTCCTCAGAAGAGTTGTTAGAGTATTCAGATTCTATACTGCCCAGGACGGCAGGCTCTTCACATGCTACAATCCTAGAGGAGTTGATAGAATATACACGCTCTATACTGCCCAGAAAGGCGGGCTCCTATGAATAATAATATGAGAGTGGGTAGAAGTAATAATACTGTACCGCCCAGAATGGCGGGCTCTAACGAGCATGTATTTAATGGTTTCAATACACTTATTCTGAATCGTTACAATAACATACTGAATTATCTGTAATCTTATGTCGCAATCAATACCTACAGGTATATTTCTTCATAGTTATATCAATAGTCGCGACATAAATTGGTGGAGATGCCGGGGATCGAACCCGGGGCCTTTCACATGCAAAGCGAAGTCGTAAATTTCTATTTAATCATCATTAAATTTCATGTTTAAGATAGGTTATATTTTTTAATCTGTCGAAATTTTCAGAGGTTGTTGAGAACACTTACTTGTCTGTGTCCTAAGTAAAACATATTCTCCTTGCACTAACAAAAAAAAAAAAACTTAATATATTATAATTGTTTTTACTTGTGGTTGTTGTTTTATTTAAAAAAAAAAAAAAAAAAAAAAATTAAAGGGAATCGTGTGTTGTATAATCGTATGTTTATACATTTTACAATGATACGATTTCTTTCTTTTTTTTCTTTCTTTTCTTCCTCGAGGTAAACTAAAGACAATGTGTGAATGCATCTATAAGTTCGTGCGCGTTTTTCCGAACGAATCCGTAAATTTGCCGCTAACCGCTCCTTTACTTGTCAAAAATTTTCACTAGAAAAGTTGTGGATTGTTTGTGAAGTGTTTATGTGATAAAAACTGGAAATTGTTGTTAATATAATAAAGGTAAGTGAACTACCGGCCACCATTCACTGGGAATGGTAATTTTAGCTAGTTTTACGTTATAAGTACGATGTAGATTACTTTTTACAGTACATCTATTTTATCAGACTAGATGCACTTATTATGTTTCTATGTTTTACTATGATGCTTTATTGTGAATAATTTGTTACTAGAGGTGCCGATCATATCTTAATCTTAATGGTTCATCGTCTTTAACAGAGCATCATTTCGTTTCGGTATAGTCATTATCGTAATTGATAATTACCTATAATGTTTAGCTTCCATGAATATGATGTTGACAATAGGCACTTGGTTGGTAGGCCCAGGATGCTGCCTTTCGTTCCACTTCTATAAAACGTTGCATTTTTCAAACTAAAAATGAAGTCAGTCAAGATACATAGTTAATCTGTGTAGTTCACAATATAAGTAAATATAAATAATAATTTCAGTGTATACTTTGGCTGAGCCGGTCTACAAGCGGTGGCAATACATCTTCAAGATTGATGCTGATAAAATAAGTAAGCACCACAATGGAGGCTGCCATAAGTGCCAGGCTGAAGAAGAGACATCAACACTTAGTGCAACTGTCGGAGCAAGCCAACAATTTGCTGGCCGGAGAAACAGGCATCTCATTACTAGATCTAACTAATACAAAGGTCAACCTTAAGACTGCTATACAGGCTCTGGAGAGAGAGACACATGTGTATCTAGAAAAGTGTGCTGGTGGGTCCGGTATTGACACCGGCCAGCTAATGGAAACACAAATGGCCGCCGAAGGGATTCTCTCTCAACTTGAGGCATTTGACACCGTATCAACTGTTGATGGCATCCCTGCACAAAACAATAGTTTTCATTCGGCTAAGTTACCCAAATTGAACCTATCAACTTTTGATGGAGACGTACTGAAGTTCACTGAGTTCTGGGACCAGTTTGAAGCAAATGTAGGTTGTAAGAATTTAAAGGATGTGGAAAAGTTGGCCTATTTAATGAAATGTCTTACAGGAAAAGCATTAGAAACACTCGAGGGATTGGGTACAACGAGTCTTAACTACCCAGTTGCAAGGAAAATGCTGATAAAGAGATTTGGTACCAAACAACGGGTAGTAGATGCCCACCACCTGGCTCTTATCAACCTGCCCAAGACAGCTGCATTCGCGGGCAACTGCAGAAGAACATTGAACCTCATAGAGAAACATTTACGGGTTCTTGACGCACTAGGTGAGGACGTAAATAGTAACCACTTCCGTGTCTGCATTATTTCTAAATTCCCGGAGACTGTTGTGTACCAAGTCAATTTGAAGACAGGTGGCGAAGCCACAGTGTCATCTCTACGTGAGGCGTTGGACCATGTTATCACGGCCATGGAACTATCGTCGGCTTCAGGAAGTGATGCACTGCAAATACCTATCACAGATACAGCTGGCACCACGTCATCCTTACACATAACACAACGGGGTCAAAAGAGAAAATTCCCCATGCCGGGCAATAAGGACCTGAAGAAAATACGTTTCAAAGGAACTACTAAATGTAACTTCTGCGGAGACAATCACTACCCTGACCAGTGCATGAAGTACCCTACCTTGAAGGACAGGAAGGCTAGACTTAAAGATCGTTGCTATGTATGTCTTCGGATGGGTCACAGAAGCAATAAATGCAATTCAAGGTCTAACTGTGTCCACTGTGGTGGCAGACACAATCGTGCATTGTGTTACAAAAAATTGCATTACGATAAGGATGTGAACCAGCAAGCACAAAAGGTAGTAGATAAGTCTGCTACTGATGCCAGCGGCAAAGGTAAAATGTCTGAAAATTGTGTCAAGGACACACAGAGCTTTTCTGTCTCTAATCATTTTACCTTCTTGCAGACCGCTGTGGCCAAGATTAATAACGTACCAGTCAGACTCCTCTTAGACTCCGGTAGTCAGAGGAGCTACCTAAATAACCGGACTGCGAGAAGACTCAACTTAATACCGGAGAAGTCAGACCTATTTATGATATATACCTTTGGCTCAGAGACACCTAAAGAGATGTTAAGCCCATCAGTTGAAATCGAAGTGACGACGAAACGTGGCATCACACAAACGATACGAGTGAATGTTGTAAGCCACATCACTGATAGACTGCCAGTGGCATCACTGGGCTCTGAGACTGACTGTGAAAACATAGATTTCCTTGCTGATGATGATACGATTGGAGAAGCTGTCGACCTACTGATAGGTAATGATTACTACTTTTCATTTATAAGAGAAAAGAGGATTAAGGCACGTGATCACTTATACCTGATAAACTCTGACTTTGGCTGGTTGATATCTGGAAACATCACAGAAGAGAAGGGAGATAATGTTTTGTCAGTAATAACCTATTGTCAATGTTATCAGCCTGAAGGTAGTTATTTCACTGAACCAGATTTACCACTGAGGAATATTGACATGAAATTTCTGTGGTCTTTGGAGAGCATTGGTATCCTGGATTCCCCGAAAGCAAGTAGAGAAGAGGAGGTTGTTAAATACTTCAATGATACTACGCTTTACAAGGACGGTCGTTATGAAGTGAAGTGGCCTTGGGTACAGTTTCCACCTGACCTACCTACCAACTTTGGCTTGACATTCGGAAGACTGAAGTCTCTCTTGAGAAAAATAGATGAGGACACCCTCTCAGAATACAATGCGATCTTTCGAGAACAAATGGACGCGGGCATCATAGAAATTGTAGAACCGAAGTCATCTTCTTGGACTCAAGTAAATCCACCTGTCCATTACCTTCCGCACCACATGGTAAAGCAGAAGGACAAAAGAGGTCGTATAGTCTATGACGCTTCTGCTAAAGTTAAGGGCCAGAAAAGTCTTAATGAATGTTTGTACAGTGGACCGTCTATGTTGGAGGACCTTACTGGTTTATTACTGAAGTTTCGAACCGGAAGGATAGGAATAACAGCGGATGTCGAGAAAGCTTTCTTGCAAGTATCTCTTCAAGATGAAGACAGAAATGTGACTAGATTCCTATGGGTGAAAGACCCTACAAAGGAACTAACAGAAGATAATCTTATCCACCTGAGATTTTGCAGGGTACCTTTCGGAATAATCTCTTCTCCGTTCCTGCTAACAGCTACTATTCGACATCATATTGCTCGAACCAATAAAGACCTACTCACAAAGATCGCAGACAAATGCTATGTCGACAATTTAGTACTGGCAGTAAATTCTAAGGACGAAGCCATGAAACTATATAAGGACACAAGGAGTATATTCAATGAGATTTCCATGAACATCAGAGATTGGATGACCAACAGTAAAGAGTTTTGGGCGTTGATTCCTGAAGATCAACGGGCAAAAGAGACCGAGCAAATAAAGATTCTTGGATTAAAATGGGACTTGAAACAAGATAAGGTGATCTTGAATTTTGACAAGATTTCTGAAGAAGTAGAAACTGGATCCATAACCAAGAGAGATATCCTAAGCACGATATCCAAGCTGTACGACCCTTGTGGCATCGTGGCCCCCGCAATTCTGCCAGCAAAGTTAATATTTCAGGAACTTTGCATTCAGAAAATCAAATGGGACGCAGTTCTACCCGATGATCTGAAACAAAAATGGGAAACCGTACTTGATGAGTTGAAAATGGCCAAGAACGTCAACTTACCGCGATACGTCGGGCACTGTATGCCGACAGGTGAAATTAGGTATGAACTACATTGTTTCTGTGACGCCTCTAAAGATGCATTTGCCGCAGTAGTGTACCTAAGGATGATCGTCGGTAAAGTAACCAAGACAGCCTTCCTTATGTCAAAATCTCGAGTAACACCACATGAAGATAAAGATGACCTGAAAATACCGAGATTGGAACTTTTAGCATGCCTTATTGGTAGTAGACTTATCAGATATATTAAAAACAATATCGATGTGACTATATCCCGACAAGTCTTGTGGACTGATAGTCAAATAGTTCTGGCTTGGATGAAATCTAACAAACTCCTGCCTCCGTTCGTACAGCGACGTATAAATGAGATCAAGCAAAACAAGGAATTGGAATCGTACTACGTGAATACTAAAGCCAATCCAGCAGATATAGCTACTAGACCCGAGTTATGGCAAGCGAAACAAACCCTATGGTTTCATGGACCTGAATTTCTGGCCAGGGATGAAACGTGCTGGCCTTCCATGGTAGTAAGAGATCAGAGTGTGCTGCTTTTGGCCGGGGAGGCTCTGGACGGTACAGATGTCGTAGACGGTCCAGAGATGACCACTAAAGGCTATGAAACTAACTACGAAGACACTACACACCACTTGCTCGACAATGAGGTTGAGTCATCTACTTTGGAGTTTGCCTTGCCATCAGAAGATGTTGAAATGACAGAGAATGAAAACAATGAAGTAGAGGCTCTGAAAAAGCTCCAAGCAAAATACTTCTCAGAAGAAGTATCTGGCAAAGAGACCCATTTGTCTAGGAACCTTGGTTTATTTGTTGATGTGGACGGACTTCTGAGAAGCAAGGGTCGCATAGGCAATGCTGGATGCCCATATGACACTAAACATCCAATTCTTATACCTAAAAACAGCTCTTTCACTGATAAAATTATCCAGAAAGTGCATTGTGATAACTATCATATTGGAGTTCCACACACACTCAATATCTTGAGAAGCAAATATTGGATACCTCATGGCAGAGCGCAAGTTTCAAAAGTGCTTAGCAAATGTCCTAAATGTATAAAACATGGCGGAGGTCCCTACAAGCTACCACCTGCCGCTGTTCTACCTTCAGAGAGGGTAAATTATAGTAACCCATTTACCTACGTCGGAATAGACTATATGGGACCTTTGTTTGTGGATACGAGCGCTGGAAAAGAGAAACGATGGATCTGTTTGTTCACGTGTCTAGCTATACGTGCAATTCATCTAGAAATCGTGAATGATTTAACAGCCCAGGAATGTCTACTCGCTTTACGGAGATTCATAGCAACTAGAAACCTACCGAAGAAAATCGTATCAGACAATGCGCTCTATTTCAAACTCGTTTCCGAAGTCCTGTCGAACCCCTACTGCCAAGAAAATGGAATACAGTGGAAGTTCATTCCACAATTAGCACCCTGGCATGGCGGTGTTTACGAAAGACTTGTGGGTCTGGTTAAAAACTGCCTCAAGCGTACGCTGGATAAGCATCTCCTAAATGACCATCAACTGTTGACAGTAGCGAAAGAAGTGGAAGTTGTGATTAACACCAGGCCACTTACGACTGTTGGGACGGAACCAGAACACGTTTTGAAACCATCGGACTTCTTGTCGTTCAATAACTGTTTAGTGCCAGTGCCTTCTGGCCATGTTACTGGTAATGAGACAAGCACTAAAATCGACCTAATGGGAAGTTGGAAGAAAGGTCACGCAGTCATTGGTGAGTTCCAAAAAATGTTCACGACTCACTATCTGACCAGTCTACGTGAACGGTACAGACACTCTTGTAAGCAACCCAGAGTGAAGTCAGGCCGTCTACCGAGGATCGGTGATATTGTTCAACTGAAGGATGCTGCCAAAAACCGAGAAAATTGGAAGGTGGGAAAGATATTGTCTCTCATTAGAAGTGCAGATGGCCAATGTCGAATTGCGAAAGTGATAGTCGGTGATACAGAGTTCACTCGTTCTATAGGCCACTTATATCCATTGGAAGCTGACGTTAGTGATGGGTCAATAGAACCTACCAATGTTGAGAGTGATGCGTCTACGGACCCAATTCTCATAAGCCAAGCTGACGAACTTCATCCTTGTGCTGCCAATGACCCGGTGCCTCTAATCCCAGATGGTGAATTTCCTTACCATGTTGATTTGGAAGAGAGTGGTCCAAATCCTAGAGAAGGCCACGAACATATGGATATAGATTCTTCTGAAAGTCAACCCGCACAGCTCAATGTGGAACCTGCTGAGGTGCAGCCGTCTTCTGCTAGTGATGTAAATGTAGCAAATGATAATACAGCAAAGGCAGATGATGAAGTCCCACCACCACCTGTCACCGAGGTGGCTGAGCCTTTAACCAGACGGGATGCTGCCATTCGGGCTAGACAGAAAATAGCCGAATGGACCCGTCAGTTGATAGCGTTGCTATAGCACGCTTTCGCCGTTGGGAGTGTCGCGAATACCGCGATGTCAGGCTTCACATTTGGTAAGTGTGAACGTGCCGTTAACATTATTTTATCTGTTGATATATACGTTACCAATTTCTGAACGCAACCCTTTGGTTTGACAGTATGAGGAGCCACATTTAAAAAATATGATAAGAGTAGACAACAAAATGGCGCGAACAAGAATTCGGGCTCTATGATTTGACGGTGAGAGGGAGCAGGCTGTGGAAGCCAGCGAGCCACGATAAAACTCGTAGCTGCGCTACCCGCTGCCTGTCCTGTCGTTACCGGTGAGTCGCTATTTGTTCATCTTACTCGCCTGTCTATTACGTGGTACGCTCATGTATGTGTTGTGGCGATTCGGAGATGAGGTCTCCTGATTCATGAGCCGCGATTTGTTGCTCCGCGGGCTCGAGTATAGTATGGGTAAGAATGAGGACACTGTCATGGAGGACAGTGTCATGCTTTGGCGGCAGTGGCAGGACTATAAGGGGTGATGTGGAGGTCCTGTGGGGTGAGTACACTCACCCCCTATATATATATGTATGGGCGCGATAGAAGGCAGACGGACTGAGAGGTCGTGACTTGCCCAGAATGGCAGGCCTTCTATCTCGATATGAGTGGCATGGACAGATGCATTGTGCCGGCCTACAGGCGGCTTCTTATGAATGTGTTACGTGTGTCAGAACGTTAAGTGAGTTGCTAGGGTCATTCATTAGACCCTAGACTGCCCACGATGGCAGGCTCCTTGTACGTTTACACTTCCTCAGAAGAGTTGTTAGAG
Organism: Yponomeuta evonymella; assembly: GCA_963969515.1. NCBI lineage: Eukaryota > Metazoa > Arthropoda > Insecta > Lepidoptera > Yponomeutidae > Yponomeuta > Yponomeuta evonymella. Next base: position 9,570,463 of record OZ018354.1, read on the forward strand.
TATTCAGATTCTATACTGCCCAGGACGGCAGGCTCTTCACATGCTACAATCCTAGAGGAGTTGATAGAATATACACGCTCTATACTGCCCAGAAAGGCGGGCTCCTATGAATAATAATATGAGAGTGGGTAGAAGTAATAATACTGTACCGCCCAGAATGGCGGGCTCTAACGAGCATGTATTTAATGGTTTCAATACACTTATTCTGAATCGTTACAATAACATACTGAATTATCTGTAATCTTATGTCGCAATCAATACCTACAGGTATATTTCTTCATAGTTATATCAATAGTCGCGACAGCTATATGATGATAACACATTCATACAATTCAACAAAGTATTTTTTATTGCCATTTAATACTCTGGGGTTTAAAAATTTGACTTTTAATGATGCCATTCATGTTTTCTTCAACGCATCAATTAAGTAAAAGGTTTGTTATGCCACACATCTCATAGGATGATCACATCCAAGGTGGTGGAAGTGTCTTTTACATGTTTTAATAAAAGGCAATGCATGAATTAAAACAGTATGGAGTGACCAGATCACCAAGGGGACAACACTTAAATTCCATCAGGCGGTCCCAGCGAACAACAGGTTCAGATGGAGAGCACTCTAGAGCCATCCCTGCCACAGCGGCCACAATCCTCAGCATTATGGGACTGACTGATTGGATTGGTAAGCAGTGAAATTGTTAAACACTTGTTTTCAACGCAAATACATACCAGATCATAGAAGTCTTGATTGCAAGAAGAGCAACTCCAAAGTTGTGAGGAGTCAGAGAAGGCCGGAGATGGAATATTGTAAGAGCCAGAACCTTCACTGAGATTGCCAAAGTCATTGTTTGAGTCTGAATTGTATTCTGGAATAAAAAAACAATTGTGGGATTTACACTAACTCATAAGGTTCCATAACTTACAAAATTAAATAGCAGAACTTAATTTTCTTCTAATCTTGTGGTTTTTGTTTCTCTTTGCTATTATTCTTTATTTCCTTCTAATCCTCGGAACTCTAAATTCTCAACCAAAATTATTAAGTCCGTTTTACTGGTTTCCTCCACACAGGCTAACCTAGCAAAGAGACCAGGGTTACACTTACACACGTTACGGGTCGAACTCAGTAGGCCACTAATTTTTTTAAATCAAAGAACATCCTTTTAAATCACCTGTTATTTTTAGGCTCACTCTGTAACTTACTTAGTAAGAAGCAAATAAATGAATAAAGTATTATTATAAGATAAACTGTTTCCTTGACACAGAAAGATCTGGCTTGAGCTGTGGGAGGCCTTTTCCTAGAATTGGTACCTATTCAAATGTCTGTCAACTTACCAGGTTTCACAATTACTTTAGAAGCTTCTATGAATGCTTTATCAGTCTTCTGGCACAAGTCTCGGAATAAAATGCATCCATTTAATAAATCTAGGCAGTTTTGACACATGTACTTCGAGTACTTGTCTGATTCTGTGATCTGGAAATATAAAATTAAACTAGGTGCTATGAACAATGTCAGATACACTTATGTACATTTTCAAATTAATTAACTGTGATGTGATACTATGGTTTATGTACCCTTACTTGTGAAATAAACTATGTTTTTTTTTCATTTCAGTGTTTACTTACATCAAAGGAGTGTATCTACCATAGGGAATAGACACTTGTAATATGGGTTATTCAATTGCACCCTCGATTTATTGCGAGTGAAAACATTTGCTTACCAAAACATTTGAAAATTTGTGTATTTCATCAGCCAGGTTTTGCTCTGGGTATTGCTCAAAGATTGGAATATCCGCTTGGTCTTCATAGCAGATCCGGCACTTGGTAATGTGAGCCTTGCGTTTGATTATTCTGAAAATTGTTCTAAGTAGAAGCTTACTAAGTAAAATAAATGTGAAAAATGCTAAATTAAAAGTAGGTATTTGTGTAATATAATGGTAAACGATAATTTTAAGATATAGAGTAATATTGTACCTACGTACTTGTTATTGGCCTTCTTCTTCTTTCTATTTCTCTGCAGAGCCTTTGTAAGTAACATGGATTTCAACAACACAAGTGACGCCATGGTTTACGTTTTCGTCAGAAATGTTTATTGCTTGATAAAATCACTATTGCACATTGTTTACTATTAATATAGGCGTTTTTTTGCTTACTTTAATCCAATTGATAAAAACATAATAAAAATACACCGACATAAACCTAACTCCTGCTTTTCTATGCTTTTTTTTTTTTTTTTTTTTTTATTTGGACTGCCCCGTGCTTGTAGGGTGCACAGGGATTTTGCCAGTGTCACGTTGTGAAAGGTACACGCTACTTTATATATACAAGAAACCAATGTAAAAGGAAAGAGATATTATAATTTGATGAGGAGTTAAAGTCGAATGTTGAAATAATTAATATATTTACATAGTATTCTAATGAATTTAGTATGGGTGTACAGAAGAAGGGTTTTGAAGTTGATGGGACGAGGGATAAAGCAAGGGAGGAATGGGTATAAAGAGGAGAAACGGGGGCAATTGAAAAAAATATGATCAGTGGTCCCTTCGTCGAGACCACACTCACACAAAGAATTATCCCGAATCCGAATTTTGTGAAGGAAAACAGGGGTGCAGCAGTGGCCTAAGCGCAGACGACAAACTGTAGAAGTGACAAATTTTGGAAAATTTTTTTCTATGCTTCTGAAGTTGGTTTGGTTCTGACTTTTCTGCTGAGCAAGATTTATCTGCGAACGACGGAAAAAAGAAAACATAATCAACTGTTGGCATTGCTGCGAACAATTATCAGTATGAAATGCACCGTTGGAGCCAACGCTCGATTGATTTGACACTGATAGCTGTTTGAGCAAAAATATGTTGCCAGATGAGACAATTTACCGTCATTTGGGCTATCTCAGAAAGAGAAATGATCAAAAATTGCAATCGGCGACCGTTTTAAGCGACTTATAAGTCTTCAACCAAATTATATTGCGTAACCGTGTCATTATCGATTTATAGTGTGTATTGGATTTATGGTGGCACTGTATGGTGTAATTTTATGAAAAAAAAAAAGTAATTTCATATTTAGCACACGGAAGCAGCTTGGCCACCCATAGCACAGGGAATAGGTTTGGGAACCAGGACACAATTTGTAACACTTTTGCAATATGCAATAAAATTTTCTTATAAAATCTGAGTGACTTTGTTTATATAGAATAAACTATGGGACTTATGCGTGGGAACTTGAATGGTCTCGGCCTTCGGCTTAGAAGCTGCTCGACCTTCGGCCTTGCCGCGGCGGGGATCCTCGTGCCCGCTTCGTAGAGCCGCAAGTTTGTCTCAACTGGATGTTGAAATAACGATTTTTACGACCTATGTTAGGAGTTTTATTGCGTGATAAAATCAGGAATGTGGAGATCCACAAAAGAACCTGAACCCTGAGTACCCTGATATAGCTCGAAGAATTGCTCAGTTGAAATGGCAGTGGGCGGGGCATATAGCTCGGAGAACTAACGGCCGTTTGGGCGGAAAAGTTTTGACCTGGCGACCACGGACCGGACGACGCAGCGTGGGTAGGGCCCCCATTTGATGGTCTGACGACCTGGTTACGGTGGCAGGGAGTCACTGGATGCGGGCGGCACAAGACCGGGAAACTTGGAAAACCATTTTTTTTATTTTTAACTAATCGACCTTTTAACGTTCAATTCACACGTGACTGAAAGTAGGTTTCATATTTTTGAATAAAGAAACCGGCCAAGTGCGACTCGGACTCGCGCATGAAGGGTTCTGTACCATTACCGGACGGACGGACGGACGGACGGACGGACGGACAGACAGACAGACAGACAGACAGATAGACTGACAGTGAAGTCCTAGTAATAGGGTTCCGTTTGGCACCCTTCGGGTACGCAACCCTAAAAACGCCAAGATATTGATATCTCAGTATTCCGTAAAAACTTATCTTTTACGTTTGCACAGATTACAACTCTTTTCAGTTTTATTTATTTAAAGAGTTCTTGTATCCAGTTCAGCATCATGGGTACGTTTTGTGGCGCTAAAATGTCAGAATTTGACAATGGGGAACTTGCGTCTAACTTAGATTGGAGTGACATTGCTTTTATACCGCAGAAATCATATAACTCTATGAATAATAAAACAAAAACAACAAAAATATTTTTTCGGGGTTTTCGGGGTCACAAAATATGCGAGAAATAAAGTTACTCTAATGACCAAAAACTTCTTAGATTTCGTTTTTTCATTGAATTCTGAACGTTTTCTAATAAGGGTGTATAGTCCGCACAAAAATCCTTCGCAAATCGCTTACTGTCTTCACAATGAATGTGTGAGTAATTGACTAATAAGTAGCATAATTTACTATGCATCACACTACGGCAATTACTCACACATATACTGTAAAGACAGTAAGCGATGTGCAAACGATCTGTGACTATGTTCACGTTGCCGCCAAAAAGATCTGTGCGGACCTCAGAAGGTGCGGACTATACAGTACATGCATAAAAACATTATTTTACGAGATAACTGAAATATTGATAAAAGCTTCTTAAAAAAAAATAAAGACCTTATTTTTTTAGGACAATGCCCATTCTCTATATAGATTTTGTAATTCAGGAAAGTAACATAACATAAACTCACGCCTGTATCCCAGAGGGGTAGGCAGAGACCAGGGACTGCCACTTGCTACGATCCTGACAGATCACTTTAGCTTCTTCAACATTCATTAATGCACGCACGCCGGTTTCGGGTACTTTTTTTTAGGAAAGTATTTCACCTAAATTAACAAAGACCAAAAAACTGAACAAAATCGTACTCTTTAATTTCTATTTTTTTGCCAAGCTGTAGTGAACCTAGTCTTTAGACATTATGCTAGTATTCTTGGGTATGAAATTAAAACATCTAGGTACATAACCATGTCTTAATAATTTAATGTACTCTTTTACTTCAAATATGTTGATATTCAATCTCAAGATTATTAAAAGACATGTCTGATCCAAGCTCTTCATGCTCGTTGATGAAACTCTCCTCCATCATACATTTGATGTACGAGGGCAGCCTGTTGGATGGCCGGCCGCTCTTCGGAGTGTCTATTTTGTGTACGTTTCTCCGATGATCGTTTAGATTTCGCCTGTAAATATTTATCTTTCTTTAACACTAATGGTTGGACCGCACTACGCGGCAAAAAAAATACGCGCCGCAAAATATTCTTTATATAAAATAATTTAGTTCCGCTGTCGCGTAATGAGTTTTATAAATGTGTATAATTGTAGCTTTATATACAGGGTGGAAACTTTCAGCGGGGCAGTAAGGGGAAGTACCTTATCCGTTGCGAACGTGGTCTTAGGACACTATCCATAATTTTTCATGAAATTCCAATCTCCAAAAAGAAGTTTTCTCCTAAAGTTTTCAAAAAAATGTACAAGTTTGCAAGAAAATAGCCATTTTACACAAAAAAATATGACAGACGATCCTGTTTCTAATACTGATCAAAAACTTTTATGGGGCCAGCCATCGTTGGAGTACTAAAGAAGTCAGAAATTGCAAAAATCTTTTCCAATACATTTTGTATGAAAATTTTACACAATTTTTTTTTATGTTAGTTGAACATGTTTCTAATACTGATCAAAAACTTCTATCGGACCCACCATCGTAAGAGTACTAAAAAAGTCAGAAGACATATTTTCAAGTCCAACTTACCTTTTTTAGGGTTCCGTACCCGAAGGGTGCCAAAAGGGACCCTGTTACTAAGACTTCACTGTCCGTCTGTCTGTCACCAGGCTGTATCTCATGAACCGTGATAGCTAGGCAGTTGAAATTTTTGCAGATGATGTATTTCTGTTGCCGCTATAACAACAAATACTAAAAACAGAATAAAATTAATATTTAAGGGGGGCTCCCATATAACAAAAGTTGTCTAAAGACAGCGCTCGCCATCTAGCGGCCATCTATCCAACCTTCACAGCGTCGATGTCATGTCATTAAATGTCAGTGTTAAACGCTTCTTGTTGGTTTAAATAGATGGCGCTGTTCTCAAATTCGATCTTTGTCTAATGTTGTATAGGTAATGGTACGGAACCCTTCGTGCACGAGTCCGACTCGCACTTGTTTTTTTATTTATCAGATCTTTTTGTTGACTGAATAAAAAGATAAGTTTGAAAGCAATTTAAATTTCGAACTCGTTATTATTTTATTTTCAACCAAAAACCAATCTTGACAGTTTCTTGCGTCAGAAAAGCTCTGTGTTGTGAATTTTACAAGTAGGTGCAGTATTGAACAGCTATTTTAATAAGAGAAAAATGAGCTCCAATTTAGAAAGTTTAGACTTGCTAGAAGCATAAACAGCCTATATACGTCCCACTGTAGGGCACAGGCCTTTTCTCAGGGAGAGAGTATGGGCATAATCACCACGCGTGCCCACCACGGATTGGCGATTTCAAGCGCTGAGGTATGTGAATAGCTCAGACACACGAGGTTTTCCTTCACCGTTAGCGGTGATATTGCTACTATAACTTCACAAATGTACATAACTTAGAAAACAAAGTCATAGGTACATACCCGCACTGGGAATCGAACCTGGGTCTCGCGCTTCCGACTAAGCTACCACCGCGCTAGAAGCATATTACGTAAATAATAAAAATACATCGGCTGCGTTGGAATGGTATAGGATCAAATATCCAAATCGGCATATGCCAACCAGAAAGCTTATTAAATCTTTTAAGAAATCTTGCAGAAGGCTCTTTCAAGAAAAAAAAACTGTACGCCACCTATTTATACTAGATGAAAATTTGGTATTTTTTGTTCTTCCACTTGTCGAAGCTTATCCCGAAATACCATCAAGAGCATTCGCTGGTGCCTCACATCGTTTCGTACTACAGATATGGAAGAAGTATAGTTATAAACGTTACCGACGACGACGGGGCGACGAGTTCAAGGCTTAGATGCCGCTCGAAGACTTACTTTTTGTAGGTGGTTAAGAGGAAAAATAAGCAGAGATAATAATTTTCTGAATTTCACATTATGGTCTGATGAAACAAATTTTTCTAATAATGGAATGTACAACCGGCAGAATCACCATTATTGGTGTAGAGAAAATCTTATCAGGTCTCGGGAAACCCATAATCAAGTTCGATTTTTTTTTAATTGTTGGTGTGGTGTAATGTGGAACCGAATGATAATGGTGCAATTTTATGAAGCCACCTTGAATTCTAACATTTAAACAACTTAATATTAGAGAATTTTGCACACCTCGTCGATGATTTACCATTGTCGGAATCACGAAGAGTGTTTTTTCAACAAGATGATGGAGCAACAGCCGCAGTAAACGGTCTACTTTGAACGGATAGTTTGGTGATCAATGGATAGGAACACATGGTCCTAGTTCTTGGCCAGCGCGTAGTCCAGATCTGACGCCTTTAGATTTCTTTTTGTGGGACTACTTGAAAACTGAGGTTTACTAAAAGGTAATACGATCAAGAACAAAAAGATTCGCTAACCACAATTTTGTATGGGATTCATCCAAATAAATTTTCAGCAGCCGCTAGGTCGGTACAGTACGAATCAATCTATGCATTCGTGAAAATGGCGGACATTTTGAGCACCTGATATCGTAGGGCAAGAAAAAGGTAGATTTAAAATAAAAATAACAATATCATCACGTTAGGTTTCAATAATAAAAAAAATTAAAATTAATATAACTTCTAGATATTTTTGATATGTATACATATACCGTCTACGTGATCATTTGTCTTTTATTTAATTTTTTTTATTTCAGTTACACAAATTCTTTCTTAGGACCAGCAATGATTTCCTACAAAATGTATGAGATTTTTTTTTATTTTTCTGACCCTTTTAGTACTCCAACAATGGTTAGTCCAATAGAAGTTTTTGATCAGTATTAGAAACAGGATCGATTATGTGGCCATTATGTTGCATAACAAAAATTATGTGGCCATTTTCTTGCTAACTGTACTTTTTTTTAAATATGTGAATGGGGATCAAAATTTCAAGAAAACCTATGGATAGTCTGCTAAACCATTTTCGTGTAGCTGCAACGGATAAGGTTTAAGGCAGTAACTTCCCCTTACTATCCCGCAGAAAGATACCACCCTGTATAAATGTGTACAATTTCATACAAAGAATATTTGGTTGAACTTACGGTCTGAAACTTTTGAAACAGATATCGCATTCTACCCTTGTTTGATTTCTATGAACATTTGCAATGTGCTCTTTCATACTTTGTACATATCGAAATGCTTTTCCACATTCTGGGCACTGAAAACATAGAATAATTTAGAATACATCAAGAGAAGTGTTAAAATTGTGCAATCCTATTTTCAGGAACTACCAGCCCCTCTACTCTCAACAGTGTTGTCTAAAATTGCAGTTTAAAACTTTCTAGTACTTAAATATTTTAGTTATAAGAAATAGCATTAAACCTATCGAAATTTCGGAGCGCAAAGACACTGAAGACATAATTTGGCTAAATTAAAATGCGCTCAATTGTAACGCAAGTTGGCTAACTAAGCATAGATAGTAGAGATGGGCCAAAGAAATTGTTATCTTGTGACTGTAAAAGAATGAGATTCTTACCACGATTATACATTTGAGTTCCCAATACACCCGAAATATCGTGAACTCAATAACCGTGGTAGGAATCCCGTTCTTTTACAACGATTTCTGTGTACAGCCACATTAGTTTCAAAAAGTAAATTCGACTACTTAGTTTACTTACCTCACAAGTGAAGGTTTTATTATCACAATGCATTGACTCCATGTGTTTTGCTAAGTTACTTGTTGATGTCATGGTCTTGGAGCAAATGGTACATTTATAAGGTTTCACAGTCATGTGGGACCTCAAATGGACTATCAGAAGATTTTTAGACCTCCCTCTATACGGACACGAGTCACACGCGTACGGAAATATGTTTTGGTGCAGCCTCCTACGAAAAGAAATTCATGATTACATTTATTACACTAGTTTTTTTTTTCTAAAGTTGATTAGTGCAAATTTATTTTAGCATATATTACATATTCAACAACAGAAACAGTTGGTGAGGAACTTCAATTGACACCGTCCAATGTCATCTGATGTTCCAAGTCCTTAACAACACTTACTTGTGACTCAGTATAGTAGGTCTGCTGACAGTTTTTCCACATATTTCACACAGAGCTTTAGGTTTAGTCAACTTGCTTTCTTCTTTAGACCGATTTGAAAAGCCTTTGCATGTTTTACTATACCATAAATGTCTGTTGTATGATTCCTAGAAGAAACATGTTTCAGTTTAGATAATTCACTATGGTTACAGAAGGCTAAAGTGAATTTTATGGAAACTTTTTTTTCCATAGTAACACACAAATGCCACGGGAAACTCAGTATGTACTAACAGAATCACAAAAGTATCTCTGGCAGGAAGTACAGTTGACACCATTATCATCAGAAAATGTGGGTGAAGGAACACTGTAAGAATCATCACTGAAGTCTCCAGGCCCAATAAAGTCATCTTGTAAATGTTCAGAGCTATTTGGATTATTGTCTACAAGTTCCTGGGGATCAAATTCATCCTTTATTTGGCTATTTCTTCTTTGCCTTAATTGTTCTGCAGCTTCATGTTTTTTGTCACACTCTGGTAAATGTTGGTAGTATGATTTCTGAAAATATTGTTACAAAAATAAGCAAGGAATGTTAATTAATGTGGCAAAACAACATTTGCCAGCTCAGCTAATTATTTAATATAATATCATTATATTACAAAGATTACAAAGATAAAGATATTTATTTGTTAAACATGAGTTTAAAAAGGTGGTATAATGTGAAATAGTGTAAACCCACAATGTGTATTTCAATGTGAAATACACTAAACAATTTACCAAATCAGTAAACAGGTCAGGACAGTAAGAACAACGCCAGTTGTAAATTCGCTTGTGATGCTTGCTTTTGTGGCTGACTGCTGAAAAAATAATACACTGTGAGACAGAGCATTCAGAAATGGGTTTGTCTTCTTTTCATAACATTTTCTTACCAGTGTTATCAACAATTTTTGATGTTTTATTAAGTAATTTGTTTGTTTTGTTACACACATCTCTAAACAAGAGGCATTTGTTTAGCAAGTCTATGCACTGTTTGCACAAGAACTTGGAGAATTTATCAGCTTGTGTTATCTGAAAATTATTTATGATTCAGATTGCTTTCCAACTCTTAAAGTGGCTGATCGCCAGTTTCAGAATTGAGAATTTCACTGAGTAATTACACAAGAATCTATTTGTCTCATTCTTTTTAAGAAATCTAAAGAAACAGAGAGAGCAATGTACCAACAAACTGTATTTACAGTGTGGTTTTATTAAATATTAAAGATTTTGTTCTTATAACATTCCCTAAGTATTTACTTAATTCAGAATTTCACTCAATTCACAAAATTTAGTTCTAGTTGTTCTAGTTAGGCCTGAGATTTCCGCACTTAGCCTCATAGTTGGGCCATTGTATATATAAATATTCAAAATATTTATCAGTAGATTAATTAATACTTACAACAACACCAGTAACATTTTTAATGTCTTCCGCCAAGTTGGAGTCCAGGCTTTTATTGAATATTGGGATACTTCCTTGATTTCCATTACAAGTTCGACACTTTCTGAAATAGTTATCAATTTTTTTTACTCATAATGATGTGCAAAGGGCTATTAGGTTTATATATCTATGTGGTTAGGATCACACACTTATTGGTGTATCTAAATTAATGCTAGATCCGCCAACGAGTCCCTGGCCCTGAGAAGTGATGGAAACATCCTGGGATAGGCCCAGACAATTCTGGGATGGGCACCCTAAGCACGCACTCACCTCGCTGCGGTCTCCTTTTTACATTTATTTTTCCGTAGTGCTTCTACAGTAGTTTTAAGAACTATAAGAGAAGCCATTGATTAGCAAATACTTTCGCTAATCGCTATACTTTCTCGTGTTCTCTATCTATCGACTTTCACGCTAAGAACATTAAAGAGTTCTAGAGTTGAATAGTTGGTTTTACGTTTAGTCTTGCTGTTTCGTTACAAATAGAACGATTGCGATGGAAATCTGAGATTAAAAAACTAATTTGAGAATGAAAAGGAATTAAAGAAGAAAAGTGAGAATCACAGACTTAAAGGACGGCACTCACTAATTTGATTTGATTAGATCTAGGTAATTCTTCATGAGCAAAGATTTGAGGATACAGTACAATTTCGCCAATTTCACGTGGCAGGAAATAGCTAAAAGAACGTTTATCCAAATATCAGAAATTAAACTAATCACAAAATAATAGGCCCGTTTTGACATTTGAGAAAGACCATAGAACGTAACTTGTTACGAAACGGAAAGAAACAATAAATAATTATTCAATTACCTAGAGGGTTTTTAAAATAAGTGTATTTTTTGTGATGTTTTAAATAATGTGATAGATTACATTGCGACTACTCTTTTCGCGCCTAATTTATAGTAGCATGAAATTTCTTATTATTACGAAACGTCTCAGAAACAGCTACATTCTCAGTAATTTTTTTTTAAACGGAGCGTTGTACCCAATACATTCTTGAGTCTCACCAGCTTTATTCGATTTCAGTTCGAGTGATGTTTACTGAAAAACATAATAAGCCGTATCCTTTCTCTTGTGATACGGCTCTTTCTCTACCAAGCGGTAATGTGACACGCGCTGCACGCGCGCACTGCGTAGTCTTTCGTTCGCCATCTTGTGAAATTGACTGTGCGCTCGTTTATGTTTGATATCTTTTCTTGACTCGGCTTTGCTTTCTGTTTACTATCCCACTGTCATGACTTTTTTAAAAGTTGATCTGCTGCATTTAGTAAAACAGAATAAACCTGCGAAATTAAAATCAGAAATTGACGAATTGGCACTTCAGCACGGACACAAAGTTATAAGAACGCCGCCCTACCATTGTCAGTACAATGCCATCGAATTAATCTGGGCTCAGATCAACATAACACAAAGCCACCATTCTCCACCAAGAATATGATGACATTGCTAAAAAAGACTTGTGCCGAAGTCACTAAAGAGAACTGGGCACGAGTGGTAGATAGAACTCGAAAGATAATAAAGAATGATTATGCCAGAGACGTCAATATTGACTGCATAATAGATAATGACATAATTATAGATACAGGCGACGGCAGCTCAACTGACGATTTTGGCTCATCCTCAGATAGCCTTTCTTGGTGTTATTTTGTTTAATTTTTTTTTTTGTAAGCGAACACTTTTGGTACCACGAAAATGAAATTAGGTTTTTTATAGAGTCAACTTTTGACATTAAAAAAAAAAACTTAAGTTTTGTTCCGTGATCACAGCAACACTTTAAAAAAAATAACTGTAACATAAAGTGAAAAATTTGACCTTTAATGTAACTTTATATTACACTTTTTTTTTTTAAATTAGCTTTAAAGTTATGTATTAGTATGGTACCCACGATACAGGCTTGCCTAGTGTGGGGCCACTGTGTAAAATTGTATCGTTGAATATTGTTAACTTTAAGATTGTTTACATACATATAGATACTTTCATGTCTTACTTATAGTAAATAAAGATTTATTATTATTTATTATTATTGTGTAAAGCCTGTCAATATGTTTTTACCTTTGAATTCTTAATTTGAAGATTATGATATGAGTGTAGATAAATGTATTTTACAATACAATGAAATTAATTAAGTACCTACTCATACAAACTTCGATCGATTTATTCATATATCGTTTACTCAGCCGCATACTCGTAGGTCATCACTAGTTACGTCACTATGAAGATGTCAAAACGGGCCTATTGTTTTGTGATTAGGTAGGTAGTTAGTTTTAATATTCTAATAAAAATATTTTTACAAAATGTCCCGTCTTGTAAAAAAAAAAGTAAGTACCTAATCAAACCTCCCCTCCTCAACAAACCCAAAATACCAAAAGACACAGATTAGAAAGAAAAAAAGGTCAAAGATTTAAGAGACGTGTCTGCATACAGCGGCTCTTTAATGTGTTTAAAATGTTCAGGAGAGGGTTTAAACTTGTAAAGATAGAGGACACTTTATTGTATACAAAAAAGGAAAACGAACATTGTAGGTACCCATAGTTTTTTTCCTGATACTCTGTAAGAGATGAGACAAACAGAATTCTACGCGAGTGAAGCCGCGGGCACTACTAGTACAAAATAAAACGCAAACTTTATTTCAAAATAAATATTTTCCGCCTTAGCTTCTAAAACTTCTTCGACCGTATTTTTTTCTGAATTGAACCTCAAGGTAACCTTTGTGGAGAGTGAACAAAACACATGCATCCTTTAGGCCTGAGTACGAATTCTAAGTTGCTTCTACAGTTTAAAATTTTCAATTGACAATGTATAGAGCAATTTGTCTTTAACTATATTAATTTACTTAAGAAAAGGCTCCCAACAATTGCATTGGACAATATACTATTTTATCGCTGCCGCTTTCACAACCCTGCAAACAGTATATTGTAATTTGTATGAATGAATGCCTTATTATAGCACAAATGTGGATGGCTTTATCCAAGGATGGCGATACCGCATGATGAGTATAGTTACGGCAATGCGCGCACTTCTATGGCACTCCATACTTCACAGATTATGCGTTAGAAAAAAAGCAACGCAAGGCAGTGCGCGTTAGGCCTTAGTCTATGCGTAAAATATGTCTCTATTTAGTCTGTGGTTGGTCTCATTTGCTCTGGTTCTATGAATATTTCACAATTTTCACAGACTAAAAGTATTATCTTATTTTTATTCGATTTTAGGTCATAATATTTTGCCAATTTTCTACAATTATGACGGTTTACCTTACAAATTCTATGTTATCTAGGTTTAATAGGGTCAGATATCCTTCATCAATTAACGATGATGAGGGAAGTATTAGCGGTGAACATTGGCAGAGAATATTCCTTCAGAGGTTTGTGTTGCAAATTCCATCCCACATCCGGGAAAACGGCTACTATCGATATGTCTGTGTTTGTTCTGCTATGTTTATTTCTTTCGTTTCAGTGATAATAAAGTCCAACTCTCTAAGGACATGATCTGCAGGATTTGTGCTAAAACTGGCTGCACTCCATTGACTGATAAACTATCGGGTGACTATGATATCCTAAGTGCAATTCGAAGTGTAGCTAATATTTCTGTAAGTAAAACTATTAAGATTTTATAACTATAATTACATTAGTTTTCCTCTTCACGGTTGCATGTTGCTATTTACTTTTTTTTTTCAGATATCTGTAGATGACTCTCTTCCAAAATATATATGTACGGAATGTCTGGAGGTACTGAGTATGTCACTTGCATTGAAGAAGACCTGTGAAAGTTCAGATAGAAAATTTAGGAAGATACTATATCCTATGGGTAAGTTAACTATGTCGTCACATCCAGTAACAATTGCAAGTAAAATCTTAGCAATTAGAAAAACAAAAGAATTCAGAGAAAAAATATAAGGCTATATTTATTTTAATTTATAGGACCCCAAGATAGGACAACCAGATTGATAAAATGTCTTGAGAAGGCTCATGTGTTTGATTCCTAAGGAATTCCTCAGGCAGTGGTTGGACTTTCATAACACCACGATAAATTGTCTTGAGAAGGCTCATGTGTTCGATTCATAAGGAATTCCTCAGACAGTGGTTGGACTTTCATAACACCACATGATCTCCTGTGAACCAATCTGATTTAAGTCCTGTTGTTAAATGGGATTGTTTTTTTCTAAATTTTTATCTTCTATCTCACTATTTACCTATTGGTGGAGCTGAGTAGCAGTTCAGTATTGTAAATTTAGTAATACTTTTATTCCATAGGTGATCCCTTACTGCACTCATACCCATATTCAAAGCGAGACTTCCACTTAATCTTACACCAAATGAAGCTCAAAAGAATGAAGATAGAAGAGCAAAAAGAAAAAGAGAGACAAAAAAATGAGAAGAGCACGGGACCTAAAGAGAAGAAAATCAAATGTTCTTCATGTGAGATGACTTTCCCAGATAAGGTGCAGTTTATAGTCTAAAATCTCAGAATCTCTTCAATAACAATTTTTTAAGTCTATCTAAGGCTAGATATAGTAGAAATTATTATTGAAGACTTAACCTGTGTTGGATCACACCTTTATGTAGTCTTTTCCTACCTGTTAACTGATGAAACCTACTCTTAATTAAACTTGAAGGTGTCTAAAACTGATAGTCCTTAGAGACCCAGATGTTCCAAATACATTTTTAAATACATAGCTAATATTTAAATAGTCTAACTAAAATTTTATCAGGTAAACTTAATTCCTGACATTTTGGAAACATTGCAGTTACCCTGGCCATGGGTAGACTGATTGTCATGGTGGTCTAAAAATACAAAATAAGTACAGGTGATAGCCTTCAGGGTACATACGATTATTATTATTATTGTTGATACACTAGCAGCTTAGAGCTGATACATGTATCATATCTTATCACTGCACTTGATTGTTTTTGGTTTAATCTATTTTTAAAACAATTCACTGAGTCTGCACTAGTGATAGAGTCAGGAAGTTTGTTCCACTTATCCACGATACAGTTTGGAAGGAAATGCTTTCGAGGGTTAGTTGGACACAGGGAATTCTTTAGTTTAAGTTGGTGGCCTCTTAGCTGGACATTCTGGTTGTGTAGGTCTTGCACGTCATAGTACCCTTTTGTAAGTTTCTATGAGGTTTCCACGCTGTCGTCGTTGCTCAAGTGTAGTGAGCCCAAGTGCTTCCAGTCGTTGCTCATAGGATTTCAGTCCACCTACCATTTTTAGAGTGCCGTACTCGAAGGGTGCCAAACAGAACCCTATCACTAAAAATTCACTGTCTGCCTGTCTGTCTGTCTGTATCTTTCCATCCGCCCGTCCAGTCCGTCAGTCAGTCCGTCCGTCCGTCCGTCCGTCCGTCCGTCTGTCACCAGGCTGTATCTCATGAACCGTCATAGCTAGGCAGTTGAAATTTTCACAGATGATGTATTTCTGTTGCCGATGTAACAACAAATACTAAAAACAGAATAAAATAAATATTTAAGGGGGGCTCCCATACAACAAACATAAATTTTTTGCCGTTTTTTGCTCGATATTAATAACGGCAACAGATAGAGGCTTGAAATTTTCACAGAATATTTAGTTCTATATACGCTTCACAAATAAACAATTAAATTAAAATAAAATATCTTTCAGGGGGGTTCCCATGAAACAAACGTGATTTTTTGCCTTTTTTCTCGATCTTTGTGTTTCATGTTGTATAGATAATGGTACGGAACCCTTCGTGCGCGAGTCCCACTCGCACTTGGCCGGTTTTTGTGGCTGTTCATTGTACCTTTTCTAAGAGCTCAATATCTTTCTTGAGATAGGGACACCATACCTGAAAATCGTATTTCAGCATTGGTCTAATAAATGTTTTGTACAATTTATGAATAACTGTTTATCAATGTAGCTGTGCTCTGCTTCCGTGTGGGGCCGGATTAAGGATAGCGTCACTCCATTTCCTTCCGTGGATGTCGTAGAAGGCGACTAAGGAAATTAATTACCATTAGACGGGCAGCAGCGTCTTCCTGAGATTCCAACCGCATACTGGGATCGCCAACCCGCCTGCCGAGCGTGGCGATTATGGCAAAACCCCTCATGGTTATGAAAACCACGAAGGAGGCCTATGTCCTGCAGTGGGCGTCAAATGGCTGATGATGATGATGATGTATGTAGAATGTCTTTCTTATCATGTATGTAATTGAATTGGCCTTTTTTGTAATTCGGAGTATTCATCCCATTTTAGTTACTGTGACTCCAAGATCCCGCTGAGATGTGACTATCTCCAGAATAACTGAGTGAACTGTATAAGGAAGATTAATCGTCAAATGTGCCACGAAACGCGTACATTGCCCATTTCGTGTCAAGACGCGACTTTGGCAGAATTTGTCGACATCGGCTGGTTGCTATTCTAACAAGAAATAGAGAGATAGACTCGTACCATCGTAATAGCCATGCTTAACTTAAGTCCTTTGGATATTTTGTATTTTTCTCAAATTTTGTACGCACGCTACAGGAGAAGCTAGCCGAGCACCGGCTCGAGCGGCAGTGCATGCGGCGCGCCTGCGAGATCTGCGGCCAACTGGTGCTGAGCATCACGCACCACCGCCGCCATATCCACAAGCAGTCCACGCCGCACAAGTGTCCCGTCTGCGGCAAGGAGTTCCCCATCGTTGCGAGACTCAAGACTCACATGTAAGGCGTCCAATGGACCACTCGCGAAGTTGATCAATGTTGGCCGAGACACCTATTCATTTTGCTCTTGAAAACGGTAATTTCTATCTATCTATCCATTTTCTGTCAGTCAGAAACAGCAAAATGAACACGGTCTGTAGTGGACGCTTTAGATAATTCCGCACTTCTAGATAAAGAGATAGAATAATATGTGCAATTCTTCTATCTTCAATGAACCCAATTCTGCATGTCCGCCCGCCGAATATCTCGACAGTTGCTGTGTTTGGTTTTGCTAATTTAGCTCATCTTTCGCGTTAATTACAGCTATTGAGGTTTGAAATTGCTATTTCTTTACTTGTCTCAAAACGTGACTTGGTGGGAACCTCAAATTGTATATACTGATTAGAATAAGTCGCACATAAGGTATGTTTTACAATACCATGTTTGCTGGTGGTGTTCCTAAGAACTGAAAACTAATGAATTCCATTTTTATTCCGAAGGCTGGTTCACTCGGACACATTCAACTTCTTCTGCGACCTGTGCCCGTACAAGAGTAAGCACAAGTACTATTTGGTGATGCACATGCGCACGCACACCGGCGAGAAGCCCTACAAGTGTGCCATTTGCCCCGCCACATTTGTGAACCCCTCCAATCTGAACAAACACAAGCTGACGCACCAGGAGAAACAGTTTAAGGTATTGACGCTAGTATTAACTTTCTCATACTCTTCACACACACACACACACACACACACACACATACACGCACACGCACGCGCGCGCGCACACTTATGCACACACGCATACACACGCATGCACGCACGCACAATGAACACAATAGCTTGTAGCCGTAATATTGCGCCAGTTGCCCCTCCACCTTCGTCAACATCTCTAATCTGAACAAACAGAAGCTGACGCACCAGGAAAAACAACTCATGGTACAGTTCATGCTCAAAAACACACCTAGACTGAGGCCATTTTTACAAATCGAGTACAGAATCCTCCAGTGGGAATCGAACCCCCACGGCCTGTTTTGGTAGTCACGCATACGAACGAGGCAGTCTACAAATTATTTATACGCTTACGTTTAAGAACGAGTTATTTGAGGAAAGCAATTAGAGCTGTGATAGCGGAGCCGTAGAACGCCGGCTTCTCATTCGGGAGGTCGTGGGTTCGAATCCCGGCATGTACCCAATGACTTTGTTTTCTAAGTTACAGACATTTGTGAAGTTATAGTAGCAATACCATTCAATAACCGTGAAGGAAAACATCGTGAGGAAACCCTAGTGTCTGAGGTATTTACATACCTAAGCACTTGCTACGTACAGTGGCCCAACTACGAGTATGAGGCTAAGTGCGAAAATCTCCAGTCGAACTAGAAACTAGAATTTGGTAGATTAAATTTCCCGATTGATCAAACGAAGTTTATTCCATAGCCATGTTATGTTTTATTTTTAATTTTACTGTACGGACCATTTATTTGCTACCTCAGTGCTCCCTCTGCGACAAGACGTTCCGCACGAGTGCAGCGCTTCGCGAGCACCACGACGCGGCGCATATGAACATTAAACATAGCTGCAGTTTCTGCGGCCGGGATTTCTGCTACAAGTCAGTATCCCACTTCTGATTTATTATCATTAGGCCTGTTCACACCATAACGACTCGCCTGGTGTACCGCGGTGCATATTAGACGTGCGCTTAATTTGTCATAGGAAAGAAAATATTGATTTAGTTCATTACCTTCAAAGTTCTTCTTAGTAGCTCGTAGTTCTCTATCGTGTAGCAGCTCATCGGCTCACGTTTCTTTCCAGCTGTCCTTGTATCTTTCGACTGCAAGTTCACGAATGACAATGAATGAGTTGGCATTCATTTTTGAACGGCGACAATGGAGAAGTCACATGAGTTAAATAATTTAGCTTCGTAATGTAATGGTTTTGAAGACCTTAACGACGAACTTCATTTGTGATGCAAGTTCTAATAATAGATAGATTGATAGAATATTCTTTATTGTATGTACACCAGGAATTACATATGAGAATTAAACAATAATATAGTACAGTACAATTGGCGGCCTTATTACTAATTTAATTAACGTAATTAATTAAGGTAGGTAACGTGTTCTATATATGATACCATGAGGGGTTTTGCCACGCTTGGCAGGCGGGTTGGCGATCGCAGAGTGCGGTTGGAATCTCAGGAAGACGCTGCTGCCCGTCTCCTGGTAATTGATTTCCTTAGTCGCTTTCTACGACATCCACGGAAGGAAATGGAGTGACGCTATTCTTAATCCGGGGCCACAGGGAAAACTCGCTTATTGGAAGTGTTTTAATATTGACACTAGAGAAACTTTTTTCAGGTTTTTCAATAACACGTTGTTCTATTGAAAATGAGGGTTCGGTTCGTTAATACGAACAAACTTTTAGTATGGGGAAAACTCGAAATCGCGAAATAAATATTAGCTGTTCCATACTTTGTAAGTGCCGCAGGCGGTAACTTTATAAAATTCAATGCTTTGAGATAGGGCAAGCTGAAAAATTATAATATAGTTTTACAGGTCTTAGTGCCAGTTGAATTTTAAATTGATCTTATTACAAAAACAGATTTGCCCTAAGCAATCTCATTTCTCTGTTAGCTGAACTAAATGTTTATCTTATTTTATGGGACGTGCTGTCGTCTAACACTAATATTTTCTTCGCAGATCTGATTTAAGAAAACACGAGATTCGCACACACAACCGAGTCAAGCACGAAATCGGTGGCGAGCCTACCTATAAACAGGTAAACATCTTAGCTGTCTTACAACCGCAACTATTTGCAATTCCGGAAAACCCCCTACTAATAGTTCTAAGAGGTTTTTTTGAGTTTTATACATTTCAAAATGTCAGGGTTTAAATAATTTTATTAAATTCTCGCTGGTTATCTAACCAGTAACCGGGATGAGAGTCACCATTTTCGGGAAAATGACGTCAAACGCTGCGTGATATGAACATGCCCGCGGGAGCCCGGGATTTAAAAACTAAATCTGTCCGGGTCGGCTACTGGAAATTCCATTCCGCGCCCGTTGCGCGGCGTATCCCGCGTGTCTACACTACATATTATACTACGTCATGAGTACCAATTTAAAACCTAAGTTTAGTACTTATAACGACAAATGTATACAAATGTTTGCCTCTCGCTTATACAATATATCTGTCCATGTAGTGTGAGCGAGAAGCAAGTAGTTATCTCCAGTCCCTCTTTTTATTAACCGTGCTATGCAATCAATTTACAACGCGGGACGTGCTGAGTTTTTGATTCAATGGACTCAGTTGGCCCTTGTTGGCCCTAAGACTTTCTAGTTAGGTTTTTTTTCTGTGACTTTTGTGAAAAATGACTCCCTCATTCCGGTCACTGAACCACTGAAACGAGCCAAAATGTCTCCCCCCTTACAACCCAAGGTGGAGCGTCTCCAAAAGATTCAGCACGAAGAGGTGCACAAGACTTGGCGGCCGCAGCAGTTGCAGCCGGTGACGTCACACCCCCCCGCGCCCGCCGCCGCGCTCTCCACCGAGTACACAGTGGAGGGTGTTGAGGGGAAGGACTACATCTTCTTCACCGACGTTTCCGGGATGATGCCGGCGCCGCAGCAGCAACTTGGTGAGTGTCTTTAGAAGCTTTAAGGCTGCTTTTCTACTGACGACCTTATTTATAGAAACACGATTCCTCTAAAGCACTCAATCAGAGGCAGTTTATTTAATCTGTGGTTACGTCTGTTCCTTGTAAAATCTCACCTCACACTAATTTAACCGGGGTTTTTCGAGTGTTTTAAGTAAACTTGTTTTTATAAATAAGAACGTTCATGTTTAGCCATCAAAGTAGTACGGCATCAATACAAATACTAAATAATATACTTATACGTTTATGTGTGATTGTAACTCGCCAAAACATGTTGTGTCAGCATCCGTCTCGCTGGCACATCGTTTGAACTTCGAAAAATGTTGTTTGTGACTTTTCTACATAATAAAATACGGGTGTTATAAATGTATTTTGTTCTTGATAGTTTTTTAATAAAGGAGCTTTGCTACTAAAATTATTGATTTTCGTAGGATATTTTCTCAATCAAAAACAAGTAAAGGATAACAAAAATATTATGTCGCAAATGTCTTTAATTGGATGCTGTTAAGCAATACAACCCACATGATGACGAATTGAAAATCTGTCAAGTTGGAAATGAGGGCATCATGGGCTCGGTGGTAGTGGAGCGGTAGAACGCCGGCCTCTTAATCGGGAGGTCGTGGGTTCGAATCCCGGCATGTACCAATGATTTTGTTTTGTAAGTTACGTACCTTTGTTAAGTTACAGTAGCAATACCACTCGCTAACTTTGGAGGAAAGCATCGTGAGGAAACCCTCAGCACTTGCTACGTACAATGGCCCAACTATGAGGCTAAGTGCGGAAATCTCCAGTCGAACTAGAACTAGGGGGCATCATTTTGAGTAAACGTGTTCAAAGTTGTACGATTGTATGTTTGTATTAAGTTTTTTTTTAGAATCTCTTATAGTGCCATTGTTGCAATAGCTTACCATGTTTTTGAAAAACTTAGCTTATATCCTAAGCTAATTCAAAATCTAAAATTTCAGTATTTTGTGGGTTGACAATGTATTGCTTGACAGCATCAATTGTACAAACCCTCAAACCGCATTTATAAAAGTACAATATTTGAGTTAACAGCTACCTTAAGGCGGAATCGGTCTAAACACGTTGAATTCACTAGTGAGCAGACCCAACAAGCAGCTCTCTCGACCGCTCTTCATAGAGCCTTTTGGGATAGGGTAGAGTCCTTACACGATAGAGCCGACTCTACATAGAGACAAAAAAATTTTTATTTTGACTCAACGGTTGCGGTACAATTTTATTTTATTTTATTTTCTCATCTTCTTTATTTTATTTCATTTTATTTTACTTTAATTTAAATATTTCTTTATTGCCTTTGCACTAGTTTAAGTTTTATTTTTACATTGCCCTCTTGCACTAGTTTTAAGTTTTAACGATCGAAATTAAAGACTGCCTTTTGCACTAGTATTAAGTTTTACATATTGACATTGCCATATTGCACTAGTTTTTAAGTTTTATTGACCGACACAGTCTATTTTGTGGAACACTGACCAACCGGCCCCTTTCAAAATCACGAATATGGACACTAGGCCGCGCAAGTCTGCCGCCACGACGGAGGCCAGGAGCCGACCACCTACCGGGGGTGCCCTGTTGCGGGTACCCACCAAGGGGCTCCGCGGGACCCCGCCAATGAAGGCACTTAACACTAAAAAGGCCCCATCCGAGGGGACCGGGTCCGCGGAGCCCATTTCCGCCAACGCCGCGCCGCGTCCCGCATCGCCCCCGGATACAAGGGCTGATCCGGGGATTGAGGCAGTCGCTCCTGGCGGCGTCTCACCGGCCCCTCTTTCGCCGCAGACCGGGAGGCCGTCCTTGGGAGGGTCGGTGACTGGCGCACTGGCCAATCTCCCAAGGATGGCCAATGACGTCATGTTGGCGGCGAAAGAGAGGCTAGAGTCTTCAGGCAACCTGAAGCGGGAGACCCGCGAGTTTGTCGTGGGCTCGCTCGGCGACCTGTACCAAATGGTACTGCGGCTGAGCGAGTCCAGGCAAACTCTTTGCCTGAAGATGGAGGCCGCCAGGGCGAGTTTCGCCGAGGACGTGGCCCGGCGGGAGGAGGCCCACGCCGCCAGCCTGGAAAAGCTGGCCGCGGGGTCGGTGCTGCCCGCAATAGCTAGGGACTTGGGGGACATCAAAAAGGATGTCCAGGCGGCACGGGACCTGATCTCGTTCGACGTGATCGGGGAGCTGCGGGACAAGGAGGCCGCACCGACTCCGGCGGCGCTTCGGTCCCTCACCAAGGGGATTGAGGCGCTGGCGGAGCGGTGCGAGGGCATTAAAACCGAATTCGGCGGTTTGGCGGGGGGTGTTAACTCGAAACCGGATGCGGAGTGGGCGGAGGAGGTGAGGGGGGAGTTCCGTGGGCTTCGCGAGCGGCTCGACAGGCAGCAGCCTGCGCCGCTTGCGGGGCCCGCTCTGGCCCCCTCGGTTGGCCCTCCCCGCCCCAACAACTGCCCCGCCACCGCCGCTGTCCCGCGGCTGCCACAGCGAGATCGGGCCCCTTTCCGATCCTATGCTCAGGTGGCTTCTTCGCCGCGCCACTCCGTGGTGGTGACGTCGACCGACCCCACTAAAACTGCAGAAGCAACTATTGCCGAAATTAAGGGGAAGGTCGACGTCATCGCCCTTGGGATTGGGGTCAGCGCGGTGAGGAAGCTGCGCAATAGCAAGGTGCTGCTCTCTTGCGACACCGACGAGGGCAGGGAGGTCTTCAAGAAGAAGCTGTCGGGGGCCGGTGGCCTCTTTACAGTCACCGAGCCCGCCGACAAGCGACCCCTAATTCGCCTCGTCGGTGTCGCGAGAGACGTCCCTGACGAACAGGTGATGGCCGCCATCGAATCCCAGAATAGGGACTTGATGGCGGGCGTCGCCTTCACCAGGGACGATGCCCGGGTCCTTAGGCGCACCAACGGTAGAAATGGTGCGCATTGCAACGTTGTCTTAGAGGTGACCCCCGAGATCTGGCGGCGCATGGAGGGGGCGAGGATTAGGCTGGGGTACCAGGTCGTGCTGGCGGTGGACCAGTCCCCATTGGTGCAGTGCTACCGCTGCATGGGCTACGGGCATACGGCACGCGTTTGTCGTGCCGATGCCAGGTGTGGCCGGTGCAGCGGGGAGCACCAAACCAGGGACTGTCCCCCGTCGGCGCGAGCTGGAGACCCGCGCTGCTGTCACTGCACCAAGGTGTCAGGGGCAGACTCCGCGCACCCTGCATACGCCGCGGATTGCCCCGAGCGTATTCGCTGGGACAGCATAGCGCGGCAGGCCATTAAATACTGCTGATGCGGGCACCTTGGCCCCCTTACAGTCTCAGGGTGCACCGGGTGCTGGGGTGGCCGACAGTGGCCGGGACCCCGCGGGGCGGCCTCCTGGGGCGCGGCGGGGAGCGATCCGGTTGATGCAAATCAACATTGGTCGTTGCCGCGCCGCGTTCCACGAGGCGGTCCAGGTGGCCATCGAGGGTGGCTACTCGGCCATACTGATCCAGGAACCTTATACTGGATCGGTGGGCCGAGTGGACACCCGGTATACTTGTATACAAAAGATGGCCACCAGGGACAAACCGGTCAAGTCGGCCATCCTAGTACTCGACCCGGCCCTCTCTGTCGTCCAGGACACCACCACAATCACGGAAAACGTCGTGGCGGTGGTGGTGGAGTGGGATCGGCAGAAGATCGGCCTGGTCTCGGTGTACCTTGACCACAGACAGTACCAAAGACACCCAAACGGGTGGTTTGGTGGAGCCATGAGTTGCAGCTCAAGAAGCGCAAACTCATCACGATGAGGGGTCGAATCCGGCACGCGAGTAGCCGCCGAAGGGACGGGGTGGTCGCGGAGTACTTGGTGGCCAAGGAGGACTACAAGGCCGCCAATGAGGCGGCCAAGACCGCCAGCTGGGTGGAATTCTGCACTAAGCAGCAGCATGAGAGCGTGTGGGACGGCATCTATAGGGTGCTAAGATGCGCCGCTAGACGGAGGGAAGACACCCTCCTCAGCGGCGCGGATGGACGCGCCCTGGATGCCGTCGGTTCCACCGCCCTCATAGCGGATACATTCTTCCCAGCTGGCGATCTTCAGTCCGAGTCGGATACTCATGCCCGTGTCAGGCAGGCAGTCGCCCGCATGGAGGATGAAGCCAGGTCCAAGCCGCGGGAGTTTATTCCCTTCTCCCAGCACGAGCTCTCGGGCGTCTTGAAGGGCATCCACCCTAAAAAGGCGCCCGGGGGGGACGGCCTCACGGCCGACATCTGCAGTGCGGCCATCAGGGCGAGAAATGATGTATTTGTCGCCCTGATGAACGCCTGCCTTTCTCTGGGACACTTCCCTAAGGACTGGAAGGCTGCGGTAGTCAAAATCCTGCCTAAGCCCAGCAGAGATGACTACTCGCAGCCGAAATCATACAGGCCAATCGGGCTCCTGTCAGTCCTGGGGAAGATCCTGGAGAAGATGATGGCCGGGAGGCTTCTCTGGCAGCTCGGGGTGGGCGGAGGACTGAGCCTGCGCCAATATGGCTTTATGCCGCAGCGCAGCACCGAGGACGCTTTGTATGATGCTGTACAGCTCATAAGAGATCACGTCGGGCAAAAACGCATTGTCGGAGTCGTCTCCCTCGACATCGAGGGGGCTTTCGACAATGCGTGGTGGCCCGGAATAAAACACCAGATCCTGGCCACTGGATGCGACCAGTCTGTCTACCAACTTCTGTGCAGCTACCTGAGCGAAAGACAGGTCACAGTCAGGTACGCTGGGGCACAAGTAGACAGACCTACTTCGAAGGGTTGCATCCAAGGCTCGACGTGCGGTCCCTTGCTGTGGAACCTGTTACTCGACCCTTTGCTCCGGCGCGGTGGGGACCTTCGGGCTCACCTGCAGGCGTTCGCGGACGATATTTTGATTATCGCCGCGGCGCAGACTGTGGGTGAGCTCGAGGACATCCTCAATGCCGCGCTGGACGCCGTGTCCGAGTGGGGAGAGGGGGCTAAGATGAGGTTCGCCGCTCGAAAGACCCAAGCCATGGTGGTCACCAGGAAGCGCGATGTTAACCCACCCAAGCTGAAGCTTGGAGGGGAGGACATCGCGTTCTCGGACGAGATCACTGTGTTGGGTCTGACGATCGACAAGAACCTCAATTTTCTTAGCCACCTCAACAGGGTCTGCGGCAAAGCTATGGCTAGGTTCCAGATGGTGTCTAGGGCGGCCAGGGCGACATGGGGCTTAAATGCCGATATCGTCCGGCTGCTCTACACTACCGTCATCGAACCTACCATCCTCTATGCGGCTAACGTCTGGGCGCCTGTCGCGCAGCGAGCGGGGGTCAGGGCCTTACTCGACAGGGTGACCAGGGCCTTCGCGATCCGCATCGCCAAGGCCCACCGCACCACCTCCTACACTGCCGCCGTTCTCTTGGCGAGGATCCTCCCCCTCGACCTTAGGGCCGAGGAGGCCCTTCGGCTTTATGAGTTGAAGAGGGGGAGGCCCTTCGCCCCGCTGCCGGGCCGGGAGGTCGAGCGCCGCTGCAGCCCGTTCGCGCTGGCACACCCCGCTCTACGAACTCCAGTTGAGTTCGAGGAGGTGGCCAGCGCGGAGGAGCTCAGCAAGGTGCCCGACGATTGGGCCCGGGCCTATACGGACGGCAGCAAAATCGGGGGCAAGGTGGGGGGTGCAGTCACCCTGTGGAGGGACGGCGTTGAGGTCCGCACCAGGGGGTTCAGGCTGGAGGGATTCGCCTCCGTCTTCCAAGCGGAGATGGTGGCGATCTCCAAGGCTCTCGACCTCGTGGCCGGGGGTCCCGGTCCCATCAGGGCGAGCGTCCTGAGCGACTCCAGATCTGCTCTGGAGTTGCTCAGGAACCCCTCGCCCACACACCAGCTGGCCGTGAAAATTCACGGCCAGCTGAGGGACATACAGAATAACGGGGGCCTGATCCGGTTTTTCTGGATCAAGGCCCACGTCGGGATCCCCGGCAACGAGCGCGCAGACGAGTTGGCCAAGAGGGCGGCGTTGTCTCGCAAGGACGTGGCAGCCTATGACCGTTATCCCGTCTCACACGCAAAATTGCATGTGAGACGGGAGACGGTGGCAAAGTGGCAGACCCGCTACAGCGAGTCTGCCACAGGCCGCGTCACCTCACTGTTCTTCCCGGACGTCGCATCGGCCCATAAAGTCCTTGGCAAAATCACAATGTGCAATGCCAAGGCGCAGCTCCTGACGGGGCACGGCGGCTTTCGAGCGTACCTCCACAGGTTCAAGCTCGCGGGGAGTCCGTCCTGCATCTGTGATGACGTGACTCCCGAAACGCTTGAGCACCTGCTGGAGGAGTGCCCCCGTTTCGGAGCTGCTCGGGCCGATTGCGAGATACTCCTGGGAGCAGCGGTGAGGTGCGAGGCATTCGCCGCCTTTATGGCCGACTCTAAAAGTCGAGAGGTCTTCCTGCCCTTCGCCCTGGGGGTGACGCGCGCGGCCTCTAGAGCAAATGGGGGCCGGGATTAAAATGGTCTCTCAATTTTATTTTATATTGTACATTGCATTTCATCTTAGTTAGTTTCGCATTTTAAAAATTTTAGAATCAGATATTTTTTAATTGCGTTTTAAGTTTTTATGTTAGCCCCGGCGCTTTGCTTGTCTCTACTCTCAGGAGTAGACAGGGACAAGGCGTCGGGGTGTATGATTTTAAACTGTAATTGGACAAACTGAAAGAGAAACAATGAAAGATGAATAAGCGAAGAAGAGGAAAAGGAAAAAAAAAAAAAAGAAGAGGACAAAAATGAAGCGTCCAATATTTTTAATTTTATAACTTTACTTTATTTTATACTATACTATTTTATATTAATTGTTTTAACTATTGACATAATATGTCACTTCAGGCTTTAATTTTATCCTTGGCCCCGGCGCCTTGCTTGTCACTACTCTCAGGAGTAGTCAGAGACAAGGCGTCGGGGTGTATAAATTTAAATTTTATTATTGTACATTTTATCATTTCATTGAATTTTAATATTAAGACATTTTTAATTGTATTTTAATTGTATACCTTAACTTTTACTTTTATCATAGGACAATTTTAATTGTATAATTTTAATTTTAATATTTACACAATGACGGTTTTATAAACAATGACTAAAAGGTCGCCACATAATTAATAGTGGCGGAACCTTATGTAAAAAAAAAAAAAAAAAGACCCAACAATGTCTGATCGGTTATTTGGCGCCTTTCAACGTTTAATCACAGAATTCGGATTAAGTATTTTCATTTTGATTACCGTATCGTATAACATGGTCAATCGAAGCAACTGTTTTACCAGCGGTATCGTGGCAGTCGTGGATTCCCACTGGGGGCCGCCGACAATTGTACAAATTGCCTCAGTCTGGGTGTGATTCCATGTTTGTGATGTCCTTGCCTGGTTACCATAGCACAGGGTATCCTAGTAGTTGGGATGCATGAGAAACATCTGCGTAGATATTTGAAAAAACTTGAACACGTATTCCTTGTTTCAGTTCAACAACAGCCTGTGGAAATATTGTAAGTACATGTCGCTTTTATGTTTACACATATTACATTCCCTTAAAAACTATTTTAGCGGTTCATTTCTTGTTATAGGTCTGATATATTGAAGAAGAACGATGCTGTAGTGAAAATGTATGAACCACAGCCGGGTATGGGATACTTTTAATGTACAAGGATTATTAAAATTTACGGTATATTGTCATATTTAAGGTACCTATATTGGAAATCACGAATATATGCTTAATTAACTGCGCCTAATCAAGACTTTTATGACGTATAATTTTATTCTAAAGTATTAAATAAGTCGAATGTATGAACGCCTTATTTGGGATACAATAAATCGTTTCTCACATTTTATAATATTTTTTACTATTCATAATATGTAGATTGAAATAAGATAATATTTAAAGTTTAGAGTGGTTAAGTTATTGCCAGCTAGACTATCTTCATGATTCAGGCAGGAGTTCCTCATGATGAGTTTGAGAATCCAACTTACAGATGGGGTGAGGTTCGCCCTACAGTCGATTATGTCCAATAGTACGTCAGCGTCATCATGAAAACATTTGCATGGACTCTATTTACGTTACAGGCGACTACATACACAACTGACGCCTGTATCCAGAAAGGTAGGCAGAGTCCAGGGTTCGCTACTTACAAACACCTTAAAAATCTTAGCTTCTTCGAAAAGTACTCGAAACCGGTGTGCGTGCATGCAAGGCCTATTATTTTTTGATGAAGCGAAAGACATTTGTCAGGATCGGTACAGGTGATCCAAAACCAATGAAAAATTTATACTAGTTTAAAGGGTTGTAATTCTATCTGACATACAAATTTATTTTTTATGTACTTAATGCATTAACTAATCTTTTTTTACCATGTGTCATCAACAGTGATCGGAGAAGGTACATTGATTTTTCGTACATGCATCATGATATCATAACATGGACATGCCTAAACGTCATCGCCATTGTCATCATTACCATTACCTATCATTACTTATATAAATTCTGTCTAAATCTGATATTTTCATTTAGTCAAATTTAGTTTAACACAAGTGTTAGACGACGATAATAATATAATGAAAAATGAGCAATAAGTATATGTCATAATTCATGACATACACTTATTGCTCATAATTTATGACATACACTTATTGTTCATAAAACACACATTACATCATTATCGTTTACATTTTATCATTACCATTTACAAAAAACAAATGGTAATGATGACAATGGCGATGACGTTTAAGACTTTAAGAAAAATGCCATGTCTATGTTACGATATCATGATGCAAGTACGAAAAATCAATATACGTACTCCGATCACTGGTCATCAATATTTAAAAATCTAATATGGTATTGTATAGAAGTATGATGTATTATCATGTACATATTCCACTCTACCCCACTACATAAATTTATGCAGTAAAAACAACATATTTTTAAATTGATTTCGTTGTTACATAAATAAACGTGTAAAAAACGAAATGTTGTTTATATATCTTCTCTTTTTACCTACAAGCATAATAATTTTTAAAAGATGTAATCCCTAAAAAATAATATGCATAAAGGTATTAATGGGGGTTGATAAATTTCTAATATCATCATCATCATCATCAGCCCCTTGACGCCTACTGCAGGACATAGGTTTTCATAACCATGAGGAGTTTTGCCATAATCGCCACGCTTGGCAGGCGGGTTGGCGATCGCAGTATGCGGTTGGAATGTCAGGTAGACGCCGCTGCCCGTCTCCTGGTAATTTATTTCCTTAGTCGCCTACGACATCCACGGGAGGAAAATTTCTAATATAGTCAATGTCAAATAGAGGCAAAAAGCAGAAAGGTATGAAGGTTATTTATATTTATTTCTACAAAACTATTAAGTTTCTTAAATATATTTTTTTATAAGCATAATCCTTACATATCCTTTGTGCTACGTATTTTTTCAGAATTTTATCTTTTACGGTTTCAGATTAACGAGGCCGACTCTGTCTAAAACCTCTAGATGCCGTTTTTCGAAATAGTGAATTTGTGGGTTGAGCCCCTTCTGCTTATCAGCATCCAAATGTACCCTTCAAAGATTTTTACAAAACTTGGAATCAACGCAATTCGCAATGTAAAGTTTGGTTAAGGGTCATATTTTTTATTTTTTACGAAAGTAGACATAATTTCTTAGGACTATTTTAATTTTTGTTGTTCTAAGTTATTGTTAAGCACCTTTAAAAATTAAAAATAAAATTCACTCCTCGTGACGTCATTTGCGAGGGCTTTTTCCCAACTGATGCATGACTTTGTTTCTTAAATTTTTGTAGTAGGCGCAAGAGATTGAGTTGAAAATAATGCATCGGATGAGAATACCTGTCATACTTGTCAGACTGACGTTCGTTTTGGTTGTTTGTTTGAACTGTTTGTTTGGGTAATCTGTGGGTGAAAAGATCGACAGTCGGCCCGAAAATTTTTGTCTTGACCGGTCATAGCGCGATGGAATAAGGTTCACACTGATTTCTATGTTGGTCTGGCTGCCAAATATACTATCTTGCAAATGACGTCACAGTCGGTTACAGTGAAAGGCAAATATATCGTGATTTTTTAATTCAAAATGCCAATATTGATAATATTTCCTAGCTTTAACAAGGGCATTATTGTTATTTGAACTATATTGGCTGCATTGGTTGTTAATTCAGTCCTACAAAAAAAAAACTTTACATTGTGAATTGGCCGGTAGCATTTCATCCGATTGCGGTTTTCTGTTTTGAATATTATAATCTAATTTCCTTTTTTTATCTACAACTACTAACAGTGCCTGCTACTTCGCTCGCGTGGAATTCAGTTTGTGTGATTATAAGAGTATCAGGAAAAAAAAGCTATATGTACAATAATAAAAACTGAATTTGCGCGGATATTTACTTGTTTATTTTTTCATGTTACAATTTTCCGACGTTTCGGTACTTTTGCAAGTGCCGTGGTCTCGGTAAACTGAGGTGACAGGCGTCTCTTAGAAAGTACTAGCTGTGCCCGCGACTCCGTTCGCGTACATTTCGATTTTTACGAAGCAGCATTTGTATGGGGGCCACGTCTTATCATAACTGGAGCTAGAATTTAAATAGCCTATCCTGTGTCCCAGATGTCTATATGTTTTTATACCAAATTTCATCAAATTCGGATAATTGGTTTAAGAGTTATGGAGGAACATACATACATACATACACACATACAGAAAAAAATTCTAAAAATCGTGAAATTAGTTTCAGTATCATATATTGAGCCTATAAACACAATATCTCTGAAAACAAACTAACTTACTCCATGACCGACCCTTACAGATTTATTATTAGTATATATATAGAATAGATATAGATTAACTGTTAGTTTACTACCCTCGGAAAAGGACGCCTGTCACTTCAGTCTACCGAGACTACGACACTTGCAAAAGTACCGAAACGTAGGAAAATTGTAAAATGAAAAAATGAACGAGTAAATATCCGTGCAAATTCAGTTTTTATAATGTCTAGTGCTCGTGTTAACCTTAGAAAATACTATAGATACAATGTTTGTTTACCTTCTTATGGGGTACAATAACCGCTATTTATTTATCTCTTACTTTTTTAAACAATTAAAATTATAATTAAAGTTAATTTTCAGTAGAGTAGTTATTGTTAAAATTGTGAATAAATAGAGGACACTTTATTGTACATAAAAAAGGAAAACAAACATTGTGCCCATACTTTTTTTCCTGATGCTCTTATAATCACACAAACTGAATTCCATGCCACCAAGCCGTGGGTAATGGTATAATTCGATGAAAAGAGTTGTTAGTACAATACAAAGGATCTCGCGCCCATTGAATCCCTCCTAATGGCTTGGCATTAGTTTCAACTTGTTTTTAAGCATCGCCTTCCAGTGCAAATTGAAAGTCCGACGAGCATTGTTAAGGTTGACGTTACACAGGGGATTAAATCTGTCCAAAACTGAACTTCTATTTAGAGACAGCGTTGCCATCGCTAACTTCCACAGTAGGACGCCCAGTGTAATTGAGACCTAAGGAATATTTAAAAGTTTTCCACGACTTCTAATTACTCTTTGTCGTACGTCTGCGCCTTTCAAAGGCGTCTCGTATTAAGGATGAGACACACCAATACGGTGCCAGTGGCGGTCCATACATACATCATTTACGGCAGTAGTATTTTGGATGGACCGCCACCGCGTCGGTGTGTTTTATCCTTCATAGGTTGGGGAGCGGAACAAATTTTTATAAGAAGTAACCTCCCATTTCCGTCATTTGACTTTAAAACGCTGGCTCAGTTTGCTTCTGAGACGTCACCTGAAGTGATATCTAAAAAAGTGAACAAGATTAGAGAAATTAACTTTTTCAGGTAAACGAAAACGATTATAGGCTAAACATGGATTAACACGTCCATGGGGTTACAGTATCTTAACACTTGAGCCATTTTAATACGGCATAACGTAAAAAGTGTTAAGTGTTAACCGTATCCTGGCACAATGCTCTTTTCTCAATCAATAAAAGCAAATTACAAAATAACAAGTCGGAAAATGAGACAAAGGCCTTTGTGTGCCATGATAAAGGCAAGATCACGAAACGAGTGAAATGGGAGCTTTATTATAAAACGTTTCATGATAAAGCACTCCCAGGAGCGCGTAAAATGTTACATCAATATAAAACTTATTATAATGCCCAACATTACCTTAATTAAAACAAGATGCTGTCAATGCCCGCGAAATGATGTAAACACTTTCTAGGAAACACCAAGCGAACACGGCATGTTTAATTTCTTGCCATTACGAGTATCTTCTCTGTTCTATTAGTGTTTACGAGGTAGAAAGATTTTAATTTAATTTGTTTTATTCTACGTTAGATAGATTGATAGAATATTC
Source organism: Yponomeuta evonymella (assembly GCA_963969515.1). Taxonomy (NCBI): domain Eukaryota; kingdom Metazoa; phylum Arthropoda; class Insecta; order Lepidoptera; family Yponomeutidae; genus Yponomeuta; species Yponomeuta evonymella. The sequence goes on from OZ018354.1 coordinate 9,603,698, forward strand.
TTTATTGTATGTACATCAGGAATTACATATGAGAATTTAACAATAATATAGTACAGTACAATTGGCGGCCTTATTACTAAACAAAGGCAGATCGTTCCACAGGCGGACAGCTGTGATAGTAAAAGAATTGCTGAAGAACCTTGTCGAATGACTCGGTGTCTTCAGCAATCGATTCTGAGCGGATCGCAAAGTTCGGCCGTGCGTATCACTCAAAAACTCAAAGCGATTTTTGAGATACAGAAGTGTGGCATTATGTCCGAACGTTCGCGGTCAGTGATTTGATAAGACTTCGCGCCTTTCCGAAAAAACGAAATAGGAAATAAATTTAGTTGAAGATTTCAATCGGCGACCAGCAAAATCGCCCAAGTAACTGATACATATCTACGATTAAATTAAATTTTTACATTAGCTCTGCGTGGTTATCGAATTTTCCTCTCCGTTGAAAAAACCGATTTGCATACTCAAGTAGGGTATTACGTATTCTCATTTATTATTATAAGTAATTTTCAGGCTTCACATGAGGGGAATATTAGTCTTAAGTAAGGCCCTTTCAGACCATCAAATCCACAAATAGATCGCAGTTTCTGTGCTGCTTTGATTAAAAAAAAAATAATTTGAATTTGATCTGTGGGGTTTGTATTCGAGGAATACCTTGTTGAAACGCGGAAGATGCGATACGAAGTTTGTAGAGTTTCTTGATTTGTTACATTTTCACTAGATAGTTTACATAATGAGCCGTTTTCAGTACAAATTCACAAAGCAATTCATAGATGGCGCTTACAGGCGTGGCCATAGAAGAACCGGAATACGGCTGTCAAAATTAATCTGCGCTAAGTAAAATTTGACAGACGTAGGTATCCCTGTTCTTGTATGTGCACGCCTATAAGCGCCATCTATGAAGTGCTTTGTGAATTTGTGCTGAAAACGGCTCATTGTCAAGTGAATAAAGGTTGGGAACCTTTTTTGGTCTGCCTGGTTTCGTACGGCTACGTGAATACAGTTTAATAGTTGTGTTTTGTCTTATACTAAGGGTAGACATAATAAAACAACATTGGCCGTACGAACAGAATGTCCCATATGAGGGGAAATCATGTGAGTAACTAAGTAAGTAATGTTTAATTTCAAGTGCGGGGACATTGCAATAAAAGCCCGTATCGGTGAATTTACGACATCACCTACGCACCACTTAACCAGATTTATTGCCATTTTCTTGTAAGAAAGTCTTGCCGTGTCGTTGAAGATATTTAGACATTTGGAGATAAAAGAATCAAAAATCGTAAATACCTGGGCTTATGATGAAGGGATGCAATTTTTTTTTCTCGCCTACACCATAGCGTGGGGCATTGTGGGATTGGTCGTCTAAAAATTTTGTGGGTGTAGGCGGACCATTTTTCGATTTATGGTTCCGTTTGCAAAATATTAAGCTTTAAAGCACATATGTTTGTTAGATAAGGGTGAGGCTAAACGGTTGACTGTAGAAACTCGAAAAAATTTAGGGTAGTAGCACGAATAATTACCTTAAAAGGAAAACTCTCACGGCTGAGGAGGCGTTACAACTTCACGAGTAATGGGCGAACGACCAATAGGTACGTGTCGTAAGTTATATTGTGAAAATGTTGGTAGCTGAGTATTCTTCTGATAAGTTTCTATCCGAATTCAAAGTTGGTAGGTATTTGTATAAGCCGAAAACATACTTTCAAGTCAACTAAAGTAGAAAAATCTCATTGCTTATTTTACCTAAGGCTTTCCTTTATATTGCCGGGAAAATATACTGGGATATTTTGCTTTTCATAAAAAGTTCTCGTTACCTTCAGGCTAGAATATGGATTGTAGACAGCTTTAGGGGAATGAGATATTTCGCTAAACATGTTGATAAAATAATTTGGTTATCCGAAACCAATCTACTCAGTGACTAATGGCATAAATACATCGTTAACGTTATAAATATTGCCCTTCGCTAACGTTGGAATTTTCAAACTGATTGTTAAACGTCAAGAACAGAACATTCAGTTCCAGAATTCCATTTTCATATAGGCACAGAGGATAGGTAAGTAGAGTCGGGAGTGATAGGTGATATGGCTACGAGCAAATCCTTCAAACTAGCTTATTTTTATAATATTTGAATAATGTAGCAATGATACATTAAAAAAAGTAAAAAAAATATTTACAAACGAAACGGACAGATAGACGGACGGACATGGCGAAACTATAAGGGTTCCTTGTCGACTACGGAACCCTAAAAATACAAACATGGGTGAGATAGGTCTAAAAAAAAAAGGTTTTTCTTGTCGCAGTTTGAGCTAATTTGAACAACAACCCTAACACATTATTTATTAATTGAGTTGAATTAACTTGATTCAACCAATCTGAAATCCGATATTAAAAGAGCTTTAGTCTTCCCATGTGGTGGCATAGCCTTCAAGCATAAAACATTGCAATAAATGGGTGTGGAAAGCCACACAATGTGTAAAGACACATATTATGCTTTTGTTACAAATAAATTTTCATATTCATTTATCGCAGGCATGTTGTACGTACGAGTAATGATGCCCCCTAGGGCGTGACAATCTAAGTAAGGTGCATGATTATAAGAATAAAATTAATTTTAATTACTTTGTAAGGGTTGTTGAATTTAATTAGGTAAGTTACTGGTTTAACATTTTTTTTTAATTTTAAGCAGTGATTCACACACATATTAGATTTTTATTGGAGCAAATGTGTAGCTGGTGGGGCTCCTAAGGACTGTATTTCAACTAAAATCACTGGTTCTATAAAATTAGGTGTTTAATGGCGCTTATACGAGAACAGACATGGAACAGACTGACATAAAAAAGAAAATGTCAAAAACTAAACAAAAGAATTAAATATAAAAAACTATAAAAGGCAAAAAACATATAAAAAGGTTGTGCGTCGCGCACAAAATGTTTGACAATTTTATTATTTATTTCTGTCAACATTTAGAAAACGATGTAATATCCCTTTAGTAACATTTACTTTACCACCTTAGTTTGAGGCGAACGACTTTGGAAAAGTCCGAATCTGGGTCAGATTGGTTAATTAAACTAAAACCGGATGAAACATACACAATGTTGCGTCGTCAGCTTCCGTCGGCATCTGTGTTGCAGGAATGATGTGGTTGATATACCTAGTCTTACGTTCATCTAGTCTGCCTCACCGTAAAGTACCATCATGTATAATATACAATTTTTTATGACTCGGGATGCTCAAACATAGTAAATAATCATTAATAATCGCGAATAGACCCGTATATAATATATATAAATAGTATATAATTTCTCCTAAGAACGTATTTCAGTGGCTGCAAAGATTCAGGTAATTTTCCTTTGCTGCACAATCTCAAATTTTTTGCTTGAACTACTTCATAATGGCCTCCTAATAACGTTTTCCATTACCTACAAAGGTTCAAGTAGTTCTTGAAATTAGTTCTTGCCTTAGTTGAAATTACCACCCAGGGCCCAGGGCAAGGGTGTACGGTGTTAGAAAAGGGGGCGGAGGAGTCCGGATGCCCGAAGCTCATTTTATCAAGTTAATTCGTGAACGTGGAGGAGCAAAGGCTAGAGTTACAGTTTATCTGCCTGCCTGAAACACGACGCGCTGCGAATATCTGAACAATTTGGAATTTACGTAAACAGTCGGTTAGTGGTCTGGTTACGAGATTATAAAACAAAGATTTTTGTTTCGCGGGTACGGGTTATTGTTTGCTTAGAAAAAAACTTTTGAAGTCTAATATTATTTCTAAAGAATAATTGTTTGCTCCGAAAAAAATAACTTTTGAAGTCTAATATTATTTGTAAAGAATAGTCTTCTCTATTTGTTGAAGTTGTTTTTCCTACTAAAGTTGAAAAATACTTTTTCCCTACGAAGGTACGGTATTCGAAGTGGGGTGGCGTGTTTGTTCTACCTGTTCCTAGCCTGTTATGATTTCTTCTAACTTTCTTTATCTAAGGGGCCTAAGAATGCTCGAAACCTTTGATTTTGAAGAGGGTCTTGGCGGTTGTTGTTGATTTGTCACTCACAAAATAAAGTACGGAACCAGCTTCAGCTTTCAGCAACCGAGTTCATTCTATAAAAATCATACTTATTACATAGTCTTACCCCCGGTTTCTCGTACACTAACAAGCTGCTAATCTACTGTTAACAGCTGCCAGTGGTTTTTTTTGTATGCACTTTGGTCAATTGACAGCTGTTAACAGTAGATTAACAGCGTTTTAGTGTACGAGAAACTGGGGGTTAGTCTGTCTCTTAGAGAAATAAAAAAAAAATCCATAACGTCAATTGTAATAGGCTTATACGGAACTTTCTATTTTCTCTAAGAGACACCCTTTCCGTAACATCCTTACACAATGCGACTTAAGGGGTAACCGGTGTTAACTAGCGCCACCAATGGAAAAATATCACATATAAAAAATATCACGTATGCAGAGGTCAATGCTCTTCTGGAAAACGCTCAGGCGGAATCTCAATAAGATAGCAATTTTTAGAACCTACTGCCTAGAAACTAGGTCCAGGACCCTAGGACCGTTTTTGGAGTAAATCGATTTAAGTCCTAGGTTGTTGACACTAAGTTTTTCTAGGCTGTAGTTCCTACAATAGCTATCACCATTATAGAGGTTTATGATGTTTACTTTTTGCAAAAACGTATTATTAGAGAAGATACGTTTTTTTGCCATTGGTGCCATTAGTAGCACCAGGTTGCCCCTTAAGATACGTATTACTTTAGACACTTTCAAAGTTGTTAGTTGGACATTGTTTTACTTGGACGACTTGTCTGGCTGAAGTTACGGTGTTGTACAGAAGGTGGCTCTGCCAACTTCACTCATTGCCTCACTAATTAATCGGGTTTATTGAGAAAGTAGTTTGAACACAGGTTTTTTAAGATTTTTTGTCACTTAATTTAATTTTAAGTAGAAGTGATCGAAATAGTCATAAAGTAAATACAGTTGGCGAGGAGATAACAAGAAGTTTATTTTTAATTTTTATTGTTTTTTCTATATTATTTAATATTAGGGGTTAAAGTATGAAATTGCCGTTTTATTGCAATAGGTTCTTTGAATTGACATAGAATCTTCATGGTTTGAGGTTTTCGAATGAAACTTTTTTCAAATGGTTTCTACGATGTTCTTTTTTTAAAAAATGTGAAACATTTGAATATCGACTTTCAATTGTTTTTGTTATTCAATTTAGACAAGAAAGATGGATACTGCGAAAATTCGAGTGATTATGAGGCACCCATTTTTCGTATTTTTTTATTTTATTGATTTGACGCAAGTGAGTCAATATTGTGGGTAAGGTAACGTTAAACCATGCCGCTAATTCCTGAGTAGTTTGACTAGGGTCGGCTTCCACTATCTCTCTTAATTCATCGTTATTCACCTGTGTGGGCGGTCTTCCTCGTGGCTCGTTCTTTAAGTCGAAATTTCCATCACGAAAGCGTTTAAACCAAAATCGCACGGTGCGTTCGTCGGTAGACCTCTCTCCAAACGCAGCATTGATATTGCGGGCTGTTTCTGCCGCGTTAGTTCCGCGTCGGAACTCGTATTCAAAAATCACTCGAATTTTCGCAGTATCCATCTTTCTTGTCTAAATTGAATAAGAAAAACAATTGAAAGTCGATATTCAAATGTTTCACATTTTTTAAAAAAGAACATCATAGAAACCATTTGAAAAAAGTTTCATTCGAAAACCTCAAACCATGAAGATTCTATGTCAATTCAAAGAACCTATTGCAATAAAACGGCAATTTCATACTTTAACCCCTATTATAATCACTTGCATATATACAGTGTTCTTCTACGTGCCTGTATTTTTACTTACATACCTTTCATCATCAACCCATTATGTCCCCACCGAGGGGCACGGGTCTCTTCCCTGAGGAAGGTATAGGCCATACTACACCACGGGGGCCAAGTCCGGATTGGTGGAGGCTTGTAGACTAGTGGCTCGTCTACTGTCAGAAGTTGTCAAGCCGCCCTAAGGCCTCTGACTTGGCTTAACGACTGCCGTCTATCGACGGCAGCCGGCACCAACAGCTTAACGTGCCTTGCGAAGCACGGAACCGCTCGGAAAAATGCCACTAGCGTTAGGCATAGACGGCGACCCATCCATGCACTGAACGCGCCCTGTGTTGCTTAACCTTCGGGATCGTTTAAGATCACTCAGGCAGCCGGGGCTACGAGCGGTTCAGACTTACATACCTTTATTTATACCGAACTGGGTTTCGCAAAATGGACACCGTCGTTGCGGCAGACCAAGGCGAAGATGGCGGGACGACCTAAATGCATTCTTGGCGGGCTGGTGCGAGGTGGCTGGGGAAAGACAGGAATAGAAAGCTGCAGGGGAGGCCTTCGTCCAGCAGTGGGGTACAAAAGAGGCTAAGTAAAAGAAGAAAAAAAAACTTTATTTATTGATATAATTCATCATTTTAACATAGGACAAACTCTGGAAGCACTATTATCTCATGTAGAAGATTAATTTTTTTTTAGTGCATACAAAAAAAAACAAGTTATAGCTGTTCAGTAGATTAACGTATTTTTAGTTTATGAGTACGTTTCGTAGTTATTTTCTGTATCCGCAGACTCAAAAACACCTGGGCCTAGGACTAGAACTTTAAAACCGGCCAAGTGCGAGTCGGACTCGCGCACGAAGGGTTCCGTCACATTATACAATATTGGACACAGATATAGAGAAAAAACGGAGAACCCCTTATAATGAACTTGGAAGGAAAACTATCACGGCTAAGTAGGCCGTGGCAACCAACTTATCAAAGGGAAACTTCGTACAAAATCAATTGAAAATCACGTTGACACTTTACAGAACTGACAACTTCAGTTCGTTCTGTAAAACAGATAAAACTCCCTTTTTCTACGGAACCCTACACTGTGCGTAGCCCGACACGCACTTGGCCGGTGTTTTTAATACATTTCACTAATTAGATTAGATTAAAACTCTTTATTATACACACCAAAAAACAAAATACATTAAAAGGCATACATCTAAGTTTTTCCGTATACATGGCGGTCTTATCGCTAAAAGCGATCTCTTCCAGACAACCTTGGTAAATTACTAAAAATTCAATTATTTTTTTTTTAAATTCAAACTAGCACAGAAACTGCGACTTAATGAATGTTACAAGTTAAACTAGGTGTCCAATAAATCGATAAATATCCAATCAATAAATTTATTAAGTACACAATTTTACAAAACAGTGTCATCGGACGAATCGGAGTGTCCGATATTGTCCGTATTGATATTTCATGATAATTCAACTTTACTCCCTGGTTGCTCTTTCAATTTTTTTCTACGTACTAGGGCTGCCTCTGTTCGTTTAGAAATGAATTCATTTTTGCTCGACGGCGACGGTCTGAAATAGCGGTTCGCGTCTTTCGTCCTTAGTCCTGACCTTGAAAATAACAATAGTTTTCAATTGTTATTTTTAAGGTCAAGACTGTGGAGGTTAATAGTATCCACCATTTCGATTTTTTATATGTTTTCGGTAGACTTAGACATTTTGAGTAGCAGAATCTCCTAAAACTCTTATAGTTTCCACGAGCCATAAACTTGAAGCGTACAACTACATAGAACATCTTCTTCATTACGTTTTTTTTTATTTTAATTATTGTAAGTAACAAATGAAATTAAAGATCATTTAAATTTTTATGGTTTTACCAGTCCTTTATTGTAAAGGATATTTGGTTTTTTTTACTGTTACTTGTAATAAAATTATTAACTATATATAAGTAATTCATTCAATATCTTATCTAGAAAAAAAAAAACATGCAAAAGAGTCAATTGGTCGAGTATCCACGGCCATATTTCGTAATAGTAATCTCGCCCAACAGTAAAAAGCCTATTGGGTCAGTGAACCAGTACTAATTGTAGGAGGTGTAATATCGCCTATTGGTAAGATTTCGTGTTGGGCGATCTACACATAAGCCGCGGATGGACAGACAGACAGACGGACATGGCGAAACTATAAGGGTTCCTTGTCAGACTACGGAATCCTAAAATAGAGTGACTATTTGACAAACAATATCGTTACTTACCAACTTTTGTTAGACCTTATATAAAGAACCTTATGCAGCCTAAAATTGTGTGGTAAAGTGGTTTTCTACATCGATCGAGTAGGCGTGTTGCCTGTTATTGATGGTTCAGAGAGGAATAACAGTGCTACATAAATCGTTTTCTCAGCTAGCCAACCAGCTAAAGAGCAACGAAAGGCCTTTAGTAAAGAAGAAGTTGCAATTACTTATTTATGTAATTCATAGATATTAAAGTTATCTAACTAAAACTTTCGTATTAAGTACTACACATTATTAAGGCTGCTGTTATTCCTGGCATGCTGTCTCGCTCGCACAATCTGACATTTTGAACGTTTGTAAAAAAATGAACATACTTTGGTAGATAACAAAGACATTCAAGACATGCTTTTTAGGGTTCTGTAACCGAAGGGCGCCAAACGGAACCCTATTACTAAGACTTCACTGTCCGTCTGTCTGTGTGTCTGTCCGTCTGTCTGTCTGTTTGTCACCAGGCTGTATATCATGAACCGTGATAGCTAGGCAGTTAAAATTTTCACAGATGATGTATTCTGTTGCCGCTATAACAAAAAATACTAAAACCAGAATAAAATAAATTAAATATTTAAGGGGGCTCCCATACAACAAACGTAATTTTTAGCCGTTTTTTGCTCGATAGTAATAACGGCAACAGGCAGACGCTTGAAATATTTAGTCATAATTACATTAAAATAAAATTAATATTTAAGGGGGGCTCCCATACAACAAACGTCATTTTTTGCCGTTTCTTCTCGACCTTTGTGTTTAATGTTGTGTCGATAATGGTACGGAACCCTTCATGCGCGGGTCCGGCTCGCACTTGGCCGGTTTTTTTACTGCACTAGTTTTTTATTGTAGAAATTTGATACTAAAATTAATAATTTTGGAAACAACTTTTCTTGATCAAAAACTAATTGTAAGAAAGTTAAAATGTATCTAAAATGTCTGTACTTAATTTGTATAATGTACCGTCCAACGTTTAAAATATCCGTACCAACGTTTTTCAAGGATTGATGAAATAGATAATACGTTAGAGATAGTATCACATTAGAGCGCTGGTGAGCAGGACAGGGCGTAATGGATGGGTGGATTGATGGAACTGCGGGGGTCCGGTGACCCTTGAAACCGAGGTCAAAGATTTGTGCGCGAGGACGCCAGGACGCTGGTTAAGTTACGTTGTTTTGAGAAACTGGTTTGGTGAAACGATTATTTTTTGTTGGTGAAACGGTGGTCGTGTAAGGTTAGCATCAAGTAATTTAATTTTTCTCTCGTCGATCACGAGACCCGTATATAATATATATAAATAGTATATAATTTCTCCAAAAATTAGATGTGGACTCCTAAGAACGTATTTCAGTGATTTTCCTTTGCTGCACCATCTCAAATTTTTTGCTTGAACTACTTCATAATGGCCTCCTAATAACGTTTTCCATTAGCTACAAAGGTTCAAGTGGTTCTTGAAATTAGTTCTTGCCTTAGTTGAAATTACCACCCAGGGCCCAGGGCAAGGGTGTACGGTGTTAGAAAAGGGGGCGGAGGAGTCCGGATGCCCGAAGCTCATTTTATCAAGTTAATTCGTGAACGTGGAGGAGCAAAGGCTAGAGTTACAGTTTATCTGCCTGCCTGAAACACGACGCGCTGCGAATATCCGAACAATTTGGAATTTACGTAAACAGTCGGTTATTGGTCTGGTTACGAGATTATAAAACACAGATTTTTGTTTCGCGGGTACGGGTTATTGTTTGCTTAGAAAAAAAACTTTTGAAGTCTAATATTATTTGTAAAGAATAGTCTTCTCTTTTTGAAGTTGTTTTTCCTACCAAAGTTGAAAAATACTTTTTCCCTACGAAGGTACGGTATTCGAAGTGGGGTGGCGTGTTTGTTCCACCTGTTCCTAGCCTGTTATGATTTCTTCTAACTTTCTTTATCTAAGGGGCCTAAGAATGCTCGAAACCTTTCATTTTGTAGAGGGTCTTGGCGGTTGTTGTTGATTTGTCACTCACAAAATAAAGTACGGAACCAGCTTCAGCTTTCAGCAACCGAGTTCATTCTATAAAAATCATACTTATTACATAGTCTTACCCCCGGTTTCTCGTACACTAACAAGCTGCTAATCTACTGTTAACAGCTGCCAGTGGTTTTTTTTGTATGCACTTTGGTCAATTGACAGCTGTTAACAGTAGATTAACAGCGTTTTAGTGTACGAGAAACTGGGGGTTAGTCTGTCTCTTAGAGAAATAAAAAAAAAATCCATAACGTCAATTGTAATAGGCTTATACGGAACTTTCTATTTTCTCTAAGAGACACCCTTTCCGTAACATCCTTACACAATGCGACTTAAGGGGTAACCGGTGTTAACTAGCGCCACCAATGGAAAAATATCACATATAAAAAATATCACGTATGCAGAGGTCAATGCTCTTCTGGAAAACGCTCAGGCGGAATCTCAATAAGATAGCAATTTTTAGAACCTACTGCCTAGAAACTAGGTCCAGGACCCTAGGACCGTTTTTGGAGTAAATCGATTTAAGTCCTAGGTTGTTGACACTAAGTTTTTCTAGGCTGTAGTTCCTACAATAGCTATCACCATTATAGAGGTTTATGATGTTTACTTTTTGCAAAAACGTATTATTAGAGAAGATACGTTTTTTTGCCATTGGTGCCATTAGTAGCACCAGGTTGCCCCTTAAGATACGTATTACTTTAGACACTTTCAAAGTTGTTAGTTGGACATTGTTTTACTTGGACGACTTGTCTGGCTGAAGTTACGGTGTACGGTGGCTCTGCCAACTTCACTCATTGCCTCACTAATTAATCGGGTTTATTGAGAAAGTAGTTTGAACACAGGTTTTTTAAGATTTTTTGTCACTTAATTTAATTTTAAGTAGAAGTGATCGGAATAGTCATAAAGTAAATACAGTTGGCGAGGAGATAACAAGAAGTTTATTTTAAATTTTTATTGTTTTTTCTATATTATTTAATATTAGGGGTTAAAGTATGAAATTGCCGTTTTATTGCAATAGGTTCTTTGAATTGACATAGAATCTTCATGGTTTGAGGTTTTCGAATGAAACTTTTTTCAAATGGTTTCTACGATGTTCTTTTTTTAAAAAATGTGAAACATTTGAATATCGACTTTCAATTGTTTTTGTTATTCAATTTAGACAAGAAAGATGGATACTGCGAAAATTCGAGTGATTATGAGGCACCCATTTTTCGTATTTTTTTATTTTATTGATTTGACGCAAGTGAGTCAATATTGTGGGTAAGGTAACGTTAAACAATGCCGCTAATTCCTGGGTAGTTTGACTAGGGTCGGCTTCCACTATCTCTCTTAATTCATCGTTATTCACCTGTGTGGGCGGTCTTCCTCGTGGCTCGTTCTTTAAGTCGAAATTTCCATCACGAAAGCGTTTAAACCAAAATCGCACGGTGCGTTCATTAGTAGACCCCTCTCCAAACGTAGCATTGATATTGCGGGCTGTTTCTGCCGCGTCAGTTCCGCGTCGGAACTCGTATTCAAAAATCACTCGAATTTTCGCAGTATCCATCTTTCTTGTCTAAATTGAATAACAAAAACAATTGAAAGTCGATATTCAAATGTTTCACATTTTTTAAAAAAGAACATCATAGAAACCATTTGAAAAAAGTTTCATTCGAAAACCTCAAACCATGAAGATTCTATGTCAATTCAAAGAACCTATTGCAATAAAACGGTAATTTCATACTTTAACCCCTATTATAATCACTTGCATATATACAGTGTTCTTCTACGTGCCTGTATTTTTACTTATATACCTTTATTTATACCGAACTGGGTTTCGCAAAATGGACACCGTCGTTGCGGCAGACCAAGGCGAAGATGGCGGGACGACCTAAATGCATTCTTGGCGGGCTGGTGCGAGGTGGCTGGGGAAAGACAGGAATAGAAAGCTGCAGGGGAGGCCTTCGTCCAGCAGTGGGGTACAAAAGAGGCTAAGTAAAAGAAGAAAAAAAACTTTATTTATTGATATAATTCATCATTTTAACATAGGACAAACTCTGGAAGCACTATTATCTCATGTAGAAGATTAATTATTTTTTTTAGTGCATACAAAAAAAAACAAATTATAGCTGTTCAGTAGATTAACGTATTTTTAGTTTATGAGAATCGTAGTTATTTTCTGTATCCGCAGACTCAAAAACACCTGGGCCTAGGACTAGAACTTTAAAACCGGCCAAGTGCGAGTCGGACTCGCGCACGAAGGGTTCCGTCACATTATACAATATTGGACACAGATATAGAGAAAAAACGGAGAACCCCTTATAATGAACTTGGAAGGAAAACTATCACGGCTAAGTAGGCCGTGGCAACCAACTTATCAAAGGGAAACTTCGTACAAAATCAATTGAAAATCACGTTGACACTTTACAGAACTGACAACTTCAGTTCGTTCTGTAAAACAGATAAAACTCCCTTTTTCTACGGAACCCTACACTGTGCGTAGCCCGACACGGACTTGGCCGGTGTTTTTAATACATTTCACTAATTAGATTAGATTAAAACTCTTTATTATACACACCAAAAAACAAAATACATTAAAAGGCATACATCTAAGTTTTTCCGTATACATGGCGGTCTTATCGCTAAAAGCGATCTCTTCCAGACAACCTTGGTAAATTACTAAAAATTCAATTATTTTTTTTTTAAATTCAAACTAGCACAGAAACTGCGACTTAATGAATGTTACAAGTTAAACTAGGTGTCCAATAAATCGATAAATATCCAATCAATAAATTTATTAAGTACACAATTTTACAAAACAGTGTCATCGGACGAATCGGAGTGTCCGATATTGTCCGTATTGATATTTCATGATAATTCAACTTTACTCCCTGGTTGCTCTTTCAATTTTTTTCTACGTACTAGGGCTGCCTCTGTTCGTTTAGAAATGAATTCATTTTTGCTCGACGGCGACAGTCTGAAATAGCGGTTCGCGTCTTTCGTCCTTAGTCCTGACCTTGAAAATAACAATAGTTTTCAATTTTTATTTTTAAGGTCAGGACTGTGAAGGTTAATAGTATCCACCATTTCGATTTTTTATATGTTTTCGGTAGACTTAGGCATTTTGAGTAGCAGAATCTCCTAAAACTCTTATAGTTACCACGAGCCATAAACTTGAAGCGTACAACTACATAGAACATCTTCTTCATTACGTTTTTTTTTATTTTAATTATTGTAAGTAACAAATGAAATTTAAGATCATTTAATTTTTTATGGTTTTACCAGTCCTTTATTGTAAAGGATATTTGGTTTTTTTTACTGTTACTTGTAATAAAATTATTAACTATATATAAGTAATTCATTCAATATCTTATCTAGAAAAAAAAAACATGCAAAAGAGTCAATTGGTCGAGTAGCCACGGCCATATTTCGTAATAGTAATCTCGCCCAACAGTAAAAAGCCTATTGGGTCAGTGAACCAGTACTAATTGTAGGAGGTGTAATATCGCCTATTGGTAAGATTTCGTGTTGGGCGATCTACACATAAGCCGCGGATGGACAGACAGACAGACGGACATGGCGAAACTATAAGGGTTCCTTGTCAGACTACGGAATCCTAAAATAGAGTGACTATTTGACAAACAATATCGTTACTTACCAACTTTTGTTAGACCTTATATAAAGAACCTTATGCAGCCTAAAATTGTGTGGTAAAGTGGTTTTCTACATCGATCGAGTAGGCGTGTTGCCTGTTATTGATGGTTCAGAGAGGAATAACAGTGCTACATAAATCGTTTTCTCAGCTAGCCAACCAGCTAAAGAGCAACGAAAGGCCTTTAGTAAAGAAGAAGTTGCAATTACTTATTTATGTAATTCATAGATATTAAAGTTATCTAACTAAAACTTTCGTATTAAGTACTACACATTATTAAGGCTGCTGTTATTCCTGGCATGCTGTCTCGCTCGCACAATCTGACATTTTGAACGTTTGTAAAAAAATGAACATACTTTGGTAGATAACAAAGACATTCAAGACATGCTTTTTAGGGTTCTGTAACCGAAGGGCGCCAAACGGAACCCTATTACTAAGACTTCACTGTCCGTCTGTCTGTGTGTCTGTCCGTCTGTCTGTCTGTTTGTCACCAGGCTGTATATCATGAACCGTGATAGCTAGGCAGTTGAAATTTTCACAGATGATGTATTCTGTTGCCGCTATAACAAAAAATACTAAAACCAGAATAAAATAAATTAAATATTTAAGGGGGCTCCCATACAACAAACGTAATTTTTAGCCGTTTTTTGCTCGATAGTAATAACGGCAACAGGCAGACGCTTGAAATATTTAGTCATAATTACATTAAAATAAAATTAATATTTAAGGGGGGCTCCCATACAACAAACGTCATTTTTTGCCGTTTCTTCTCGACCTTTGTGTTTAATGTTGTGTCGATAATGGTACGGAACCCTTCATGCGCGGGTCCGGCTCGCACTTGGCCGGTTTTTTTACTGCACTAGTTTTTTATTGTAGAAATTTGATACTAAAATTAATAATTTTGGAAACAACTTTTCTTGATCAAAAACTAATTGTAAGAAAGTTAAAATGTATCTAAAATGTCTGTACTTAATTTGTATAATGTACCGTCCAACGTTTAAAATATCCGTACCAACGTTTTTCAAGGATTGATGAAATAGATAATACGTTAGAGATAGTATCACATTAGAGCGCTGGTGAGCAGGACAGGGCGTAATGGATGGGTGGATTGATGGAACTGCGGGGGTCCGGTGACCCTTGAAACCGAGGTCAAAGATTTGTGCGCGAGGACGCCAGGACGCTGGTTAAGTTACGTTGTTTTGAGAAACTGGTTTGGTGAAACGATTATTTTTTGTTGGTGAAACGGTGGTCGTGTAAGGTTAGCATCAAGTAATTTAATTTTTCTCTCGTCGATCACGAGATAGATCCTTGTCTAGTGTACTTTATGTGGTTATATAGACTTCATGTTATATAGAATTCTTGTAACAATTAGTGAGGACACCCGACCCGCACTCTTTGTCACGTAATATGAGGCCTTACAGAGCCTCTATATTTTATCTTTATGCTCTGCTTAGTATTCCACATTTTTTTCTAACACAGAATTCCCAGTACATTCGACGAATACGAGCATTGTAAGGAACAGTGATAAATTCTTGCGCTAATAAAGTAGCTTATGAAGCATATCGTGCGTGTATAAACTGAAAAAAATAAACTACGCAGTCCGTAAATAGTGTTACTACATTTAATAGGTAAGTAAGTACCTACATTTCACGACATTACTCATTCCTTACTCCATACCCTTTACTTACTCCGATTCTATCAAGTACTTGTATATAGGTACACTCGTAAATGTCCTCAACTCATCTTTACCTATCTCAAGCCTTTACTATACTTTACATGCTTCCTTGCATTTACTGTAGGTACACAAATTGCTGTCTTATAGCGAGGTTTTTACACTTTACACAAGGAATGAAAGCGGTATATGGTGTATGGCGCGTCAAAACGGTGTAGCTTGCTGCGCCGATGATGACGCGGTGTCGCGCCCGGCCTGCATGTACTAACACCTACTTACTGCATGACCCAAATAAAAATACAATCGCTGACTGAATCTTACAACGTAAAACGTAACTAAATACTTATTTTCATTCAAATAAAGACGAACAACACCAAGTCCATCATAATGTGACCTAGAAGTGGTTAGTCAACGATGTTTTGCTTGAGAGTGGTATTTGTATCTAAGCTGCTCATGTTTTCAATCATGATTCATGTAAAACACAAACAAGAGTATTGGTTTTGACAGTTTTAACAAGGTCTTTTACGGAATGAAGGCGGTATACAGCGAGTCAACTTGGTAGCAATCTGCGCCGGTGACGCGGTGTCGCGCCCCAGCCTACCGATAGTGATACCTACCTACTTACTGAATGACCCAAATAGAAAATCCAATCGCTGACTGAATGTTGATGGTGACGGTATAGCACGGCCTATTAAAGAAAGGGACTGAATAATTATTTGCCTCTTTCTCACACAATAAAGACACCAATATTGTGTAAGCGAGAGCCAAATAGTTGTCCGGTCCCTTTCTTTATTTAATAGTACGTAAGTACATCATCATTCTGTTTCCTATGTTTGTGTTGTTCTGTTATATAGTGCTGTTAGTCTTCTTTAAAACAAACTAAATAAATATAAAATAAATACATATTTTCATTCTGAAAAAGACGAACGCATTATGTGACCTAGAAGTACTTATTTCTGACTTCCGCTTATAAAACGGTGTATCTTCTACGAGTAAAGCACATGAGATTCGTGACACATTAGATTACAATATTCTTACACAAAATTACATTTCAAAAGTATTCCGTTTATTCGTTTTCAAAGCTCAGAACAATGCTTTTTGTGCATTGTAGTAAAGTATTGCTAAACCAATATTACTGAAAAACTGAAAAACAATATTACTGAAAAACTTTGTATGTTTGTGACTCAATTCGCATAAACGGCTGCGTAGCGTTGCAAGTCTCCCGTAACGTAACTGAGTAGAGTGCAAAAAGGACCCTTTTTGCTTTTTTAGAGGCTTTAGAACAAAGTGTTTATTGTTTTGCCAATGTTTGGCAGCCGAAACGCAACGAAAGAAGGTTTTTTTTCCACAGGAACTAACCATAATTTTGGACTATTAAACGGGATTTCATATTATATCTATTTTAAAATTAATCACAGTGGAATGTGAAAATTCAAATATTTTATTAATTACAAAAACAAAATGTTTACTCAATGAAGGTCAAAGTTGTTAGTTTCAGAATAAATAGATTACGTGGAGAAGAAGCTAACAAAGAAACTCCACATGTTTTTATTTCATGTTCTTGGAATAATTACGATAGTATCGTCGAAATTAGGGCGGTAAGTGTTCAGTCAACTGTCACAATGGACTGGGATTAAGCCGGCTGGTGAATTTTATCGCCTTGTTTCAGTTTTAATTTTCATCTGCTTTGAAGATTAAATTAATAGAAGAATATCTGGAATGTAAGTTTCGATACATTTTTGATTCTTCGGGCTGGTTCGTGGTTTAAACAAACGTAAATGTTTAAACAAACTTCATAAATCGTTTTTTAATCCAAGTGGAGATTTAAGTGGACACAGTGAAATGACTTACTAGGATGCTTACAATTTGCAGAGCATTTATACCTATTCATAGTCTCTTGAATCACTGCCTCAATGTTTCAAGAACAGCCTTTTGATCAAAGTGCTCTTCACCCACGTCTATCTCAGCGGAACAATCTCCGAGGGAGAGTTATTAAAAATGCAGTCGGGAACATTTACGAGCGACCGCCATTGGCGCTAGTAGCTTTTGCGAAACATATAAATAATATTCCTAGAAGTCCCATGTGGCGTTTCAGCTCCCATCCGTTATGTTGAGGCGATATAAGTGAGATTCGGCGAAGATTCACCTTATTGCGAGGGTGATAAAGTCGTGGATTACTCATGGTTTTCGACAAAATGAATATCGAGGCAAAAAGAAAGGAATGAAATAATGATCGGTTTCGTTATTCCCCTGAGTAACTCAGTATCGTTAAGCGGTGGTAGCGTTGCGGTAGAACCTCACATTCGGGAGGTCGTGGGTTCGAATCCCGGCATGTACCAATGACTTTGTTTTCCAAGTTACGTACATTTGTAGTAGCAGTACCACTCGCTAACTGTGAAGGAAAATATCATGGGGAAACCTGATTGTCTGCAATGCATACCTCAGCGCTTGAGATTGGCAATCCGCGATGGACACACATGATAATTAAGCCCATACACTTTCTCTGAGAGAAGGCTGCACTGCAGTGGGACGTATATTGGCTACTAAAAAAAAAATACTTTATTTAAGGCGGGCAACAACGCACAGCCGACACTGTCAACAGTACCTAGTATTCATGAATTTCCATTCATTAATACTGTCGACAGCGTCCGACGAAGCGAAACTTCTGAATCTCGTTCCCTAATTCGTGTGACTGCTACTCTGACGTGAACTCCCCGTAACTTTAACACGCCTGTTATGTTCGCGATCGTGATGTGATATAACAGGTTGATGTATATCAATACGATTCTACACGTGTATGCGTGTGAAAACGTTAGTCAGTAGACTATTCAAATATCGGGAAAAAAGTTGCTGTTTATTGATATACACTGACCTGCAGAAATAAATAAAGGTGATAAAATTTGCCATAAAACGTTTTTTAGTTAAAATCTCTAAATTGTATAATTTAGAAAATACCGGCCAAGTGCGAGTCGGACTCGCGCACGAAGGGTTCCGTACCATTAACTATACAACATTAGATACAAAGATTTGTTTGTTACATGGGAGTCCCCCTTTATTTTAATTTAATTATTTATTTCTGAAGCGAATATAGCACTAAATATTCTTTGGATATTTCAAGCGTCTACCTGTTGCCGTTATTACCTAATATCGAGCAAAAATAACACTGGCTTAAAGTCTATAAACTGCTGTCCGTTGACAGTATTCTCATTAGTTAACCGGTACAAATATCAGTGAAAATAAGAAAAATCCGACGATTTCTGTCGATTCCAATTACGTAATTTGAAAGACTACTTTGGCGTGGATACATTAATACTGCGAATACATTTTTTGAATTCATGAAAGCGATATACAATCTGTTGAACCGTTTTACCGAGCTGCGCTTAAATAACACTGTTGGCAACACTGGTTGCTTCAGCAAGTCTTCTTCTCACTGTACTATCACTAATGTAGTCCCTTCGGGTCTGAAGAAGCTGTTGCTGGACCACAACTGCATTTAGGTGGGGATTTTTCAACACAGTGGAAACAATATAGGTAACGGTCTTCTCGGGCACTAGTAGGTATGCCTGGGCCAGCCATTATAAGGTCTCTTCAGATGGTTTCCAGTCTCTTTGTACCTTCGTTTCACCTGTTGGACCGTTCGTAAAGTCACACCCACTATTTTTGCAGTACGATGCGTCGTTCCAAAAAAGTCATGTTCCTAGCACATGCTTCAGGTGAAAGAGGCATGACAAGTAAAGTTTATGTGCTGTTGTCTCACTTAGGTTTTGTAACAAGACATATCGATCAAGAAAAAATTTTGAACCAAAAAGAAACCAAAAATGAATGGTAAAATTCTCATTCGAAAAGGATTATTTTGTTTTTAAAGTTTTTTTCAGCCATTTCTTAAAAGATGGTTACTATGAAGCTTTTATATGGGTTCAAAGATATTTATTTCTCATAAAGAACTTACAGTTCGCTTAATTAATAAGAAAATAAAACTTAAAATTAGATTAAACTATACAAAATTAAACTCTTTTCGAGTCCTTTTTATTTCGAAAGTATAATTTTAAAAGTGTAATACTTAGTTTTTCAGACCAGTATATGTAAATAGTAGATTGTACCATAGATGTGGGCGTAATAACAATACAATAGCTAAGCAGCTCCTCCCCTACTATAGTGTTTTGACCCGATAAAATCTGCACTTCTTTATTGGAAAATGAAAAAGCAAATGTTGGGTGCTTCTACAAGAAATCGAAATAGTGTGTTCGTGCTTTGATTGGATTTACATTTTCTGAGTCAGCATGAGTAACAGTCCAGACTCCACTGGAGAATGTTTGTAATAACAGAAGAACTATTCATGCTTTAATTGACTTCGCGCTGGTAAAACGCGAATTTTCACTCGCCCTCAATCGCGGCGCTCTTCCGGACTCCCGGTGTGCTAAAAATAACCCAGTAAATAAACTACCGTGACATGAAGATCTTACTCGTATTGCGCGTAGACGTGGATACCACTGAGTTACTACGAGACGTTGCCAATGGCTTTATGTCAGTAGAACAAGCGGCTAGTCGGATTACTTACTTGATTTTACTATGCCCTCGGCAAGCGGGTCACGTTTTCTAAGCGTGCTGGATCGTACATTGTTTGAAAAATGCGAAGGAGAGAAATCGTGCTCTAGCTAAATAAAAATAAGTGCAAATTTCCTTAAACGCCTCACGCGTCATGGCGTAATGGAGGACGTAGTACGTCAGGGACTTGACGAGGATCTCTGAATGATCCTCGCACAAGAATGTTTTGGCTTTCGCTACATTTATATCAATAAGAAACAGGGTCATACTCGTAAGTAGGGAAAAGAAATCCATAAGTACAAGAATCCGTGCAGGAGGAAACGAAGATTGATGACTGTCATGAAAATCTAATAATACCAAGTTGTATTAGTTCGATGTACCTACGTACACATTTAATACAAAATGTGCTGTTTCATTCGATGGACTTACTGATACATTTGCACGAGCCAGTAATTATGTCTCTAAGGACGTATCCTCAACCTAACGGACAAAAGGTTTGAGAAAGAAAAATATTTTTAGTAGGGTGCCACAGGATCAGTTTGATCCTGTGGCACTACAACAGTTGTTGGCATACAACTGCGTTGAAAGAAGCTCTTCCCAATTTTATGATGTGCTTGCGTTTCGTATAAACCTCGGGAATATGGTTTCGTTCGATAACGTTGTTATAGACGGTAATTGGGACGATTCGTGAAGGAAGTCGGCGGGCAGTTTAAATGGGTTTTCAATTGCGAAATTGAATTTGTTAGTCGAGGCAGCGGTGACATTAGAAAGCCATTACTAAGTAGGTTGGCACTTTCTGTGTGTGGAAAGTACTTAGTTGGGTAGAGGTCGAGTAGGTGAACCGTCAAAAGGCGGTCGCGAGCCGCGCGATGCAAGAGCACTCAACGTTTCTTGGCCCTAACATTTTCCCCATATCGCCTTCGACTATTAAACTGTAGAGAAATCCACTTTCATCGTAAATGCCGTTTATTTTTGTTTTTTATTGCGAATTTTTTATTAACCGACTTCAAAAAATGAGGAGGTTCTCAATTCGTCTGTATATGATTTTATTGTATGTTCAGCGATAATTTTATTTTATTTTATTTATTGAATGTTATTATATCATGGTGAAAGCTTATAATCCACTTACGTATCCTTTAACGTGTGATGACAGCATGCTACAATATGGACGAGAACAAAAACCCATCAAGCTACATATATCCAAATACGACTATTCAGCATAAAGTATCGTAGTTTTATTTAACTGCAGTATATGTGGCTTAATCCGTATTCATAAACGGATCCAATAGTTCTCCTTACGCAAATGGGTACTTAATTAAATAAAGAAGCTAAGTAAAGTTTAAAAAAAAAATAACGATCTAACCTACTTATTATTTAAGTACCATGTTCTCCGATTTAATTAATATAGTTTTTGTTAGAGTGAAAGTACCTCTAAGGTGTTCCCATAAAAATGGTCAAGGTCTATTTACGAGACCCATGAGAAAATCATCGCACTCTTCCAGCCAGTTGCAAAGGCGGGGCGAATAATTGTTAACCTCGCAACCGATTTCGATGATTCTTTGTGTTCTATTAATTTTATCAAGATCTTATTGCGGGATCCATAGCAAATAAAGAAACTCCATTTTTTATGACTCACATAGATTATATTACGTTTTATTTAATGCGTGTTTTTCTTGAAGTTGGTTTTTTTATAAAAACAACTTATTTGGACATAAGGAATTAACGCAACGTGCTGTCCGCTATAAACGTAAAAGGCGCTCGTTAAAGAGCAGGGTTGGAAAAGGAAACATTTTATCCTTGTGATTCCCCCAGCTTTGTCACAGGCTCCTACCGACAATCTGAGAACGGTTTCTCACTTCCTTAATCAAAATCAAAATCAAATTTTTTTATTCAAAGTAGCACAGAAACAGCGACTTAATGAACGTTACAAGTTAAACTAGGTGTCCATTTCAAAATCTAGATCATTTTGGAGAAAAAATGGACAAAAAAACTCCAACTCCTATAAACTGGGTTTTTACAAAAATGCGGTATTCCTGAAACACGTCATTTTGAGTTTGTCATTTACAACAACCTTTGTTCGACGGCTTTTGAAATACGTTTCTTAAATTTTCAACGTTTTCAGCTTTTTCGTGGCGCTTTTTGGTATATAATTCTCAATACGTCTTAAGTAGAATCCTCCATTCTTCTATGTAAGCCAATGATTTACCGGAGGCTGTGTCATTAGTAGAGTGCTTAAAGCGTGAATTTAATAAATTGTGCAAACCCTAATATTTTAAAAACTACAAAAGTACCCTAAACAGGCGTGCGTGCATGCAACGACTAATTAATAATGAGGAAGCGAAATTAATCTGTCAGGATCGTGGGCAGTGGCAGTCCCTGGTCTCTGCCTACCCCTCTGGGATACAGGCGTGAGTTTATCGTGCGTGAATTTATAAATGAAAAGAACTCAAACAGCAGAATTTGTGATAAAACATAAATTATAATTGATGTGTTTCGGAAATGGCGTATTTTTTACGTAACCCTATATATTCATACTTCTTCTTGTACACGTACACCTCATACATACGTTGGTCCGTGATGGTGTGAAGGCATGTTTTATAAAATAAAAAAAATAAAACGCTTTATAATTGCAACAAAAATAATTGCTTACGTAACTTCTAACACTAAAACAGTTAAATATAATGTTAGCTGTAAAGAGACGGTCGTAATGATACGTGAGGGAGCTTCATAATAAAAATTAGTCTTACTGGATTCTGTAAAGGTAAACACAAATAGGTAAAGGTATTAAATTCACAAAAGTAGCGCGCCAAGCGCGAGTACGAAGGGTTCCGTACCATTATCTATACAACATTTGAATATTTCAAGCGTCTACCTGTTGCCGTTATTAATATCGAGCAAAAAACGGCAAAAATCACGTTTGTTGTATAGGAGCCCCCCTTAAACATTTATTTTATTCTGATTTTCATCATCTGTGACATCATCGTTGAAAATTTAATTTGAACTGCCTAACCATCACGGTTCATGAAATACAGCCTGGTGACAGCTGGCGGACGGACGGACGGACAGCGGAGTCTTACCAATAGGGTCCTTTACCCTTTAGATCATCATCATCAGCCATTTGACGCCCACTGCAGGACATAGGCCTCGCTCATGGTTTTTCTAACCATGAGGGGTTTTGCCATAATCGCCACGCGGGTTGGCGACCGCAGTATGCGGTTGGAATCTCAGGAAAACGCTGCTGCCCATCTCCTGGTAATGTATTTCCTTAGTCGCCTTCTACGACATCCACGGAAGGAAATGGAGTGGCGCTATTCTTAATCCGGCGCTACACGGTTTAGATACGGAACCCTAAAAACGAAATAAAGCTTGGCAGTAATTTTTATTACAAAGCGGTTGTATTTCCCAAAAAAGGCTTCTAGAGATTTCCCAGTTTCTGAAAACAAATAAAAACTTATTTCCATCAAGTGATTTATCTTGACGCCTCGCTGCCGCGACCATCAGTCTCTAAAGTGACTTTACACAATTGTACGCGTAAAGCAAAACGGGTATGACGGTGTTTGTTGGCGTCCATCCAGCCAAGTTCACTAACAAACAAGCTGCTCTTAAAGACTCGGTAGGTAACCGTGTTATTTACAAAAACACGATTCCTTAAAAAACTCCTCAAATGCAGTTTAAATAGTCTGTAATAAGGGGCAAGACTTTTGCACAGACTATTTAAATTGTATTTGTTGAGTGTTTTAGAGCAGTCGTGCTTTACGTAAATTACGCCGCTACAGTACAACATCTTTTACCAGTTCTAGAACTTTCGACTTTATGGACGCTTTGTTGGGAGTCGGTGTGTGTTTCTATATTGATGTTTTTCCGTGTGTTTCCTCGTCTAGTTAGCACAAAAAAGGGTGTATAAATTTGAGATCATGATAAGTGAATGTGACGTGTATAAGTACTTATTAGTATATCTATTTTATTTTATTTATTTAACAGAAATATAAAGACACTTGTTCCCTATAAGCACGTGAGGGAATAGCTGGACTTACCTAATTATCTAAAATTGTCTTTTAGTTGTTTATTGCTATCTATAAACCTGTTGTGTGGTTTCAATGTAAATGACCGTTTTAATTAAAATAAAAGGCGTATTTTCAGGTGTGACTCACGATTTAATTGTATTAAGAGGTAAGGATTACGTTGGGCCTTACCTGTAGCCTTTTCCTCGGCGTGACACGGCTCTGGCGCTGAGCCAACGAAGTTTCGGGATTTGTTGTTGGGATGAAGTAATTAAATAGTTCGCTTTATACAGGATGAAATGAAGTCCCCATACTGATCTAGTCTACGATTATATCAGACGTAATGAAATTAGCACCCACGCCTACACGCATAAACACACAGTCACCCTTACACAATCTGCCCCATATAAAATGTGAGCTCTCAATAATTTCTAAAAAGAAATAGAGTTTATATTTTTATTCTAGTTTATAATAACATTTAGAGCCGGTTTCTGAATTAAGAATTTCACTAAGTAAATAGTTAACTGTAGTGCTGTCTCTTCGAATTTTCCAGAAAAGAGCGTAAAAAGAGCATAGTCACTAAAACGTAAAGTCACTAAAATATTATGTTCCTTTACATTCTGTAGCTAAGACACTCAGGTTTCCTCGCGGTGTTTTGTACCCTACAGTGGGACGTATATAGGCTGCTTATATATTACATTATGTCGCGTTGATTTGCCACTTTAACCAAATTGTTAAATCTACTATCTAGGCCTCTACAGAATGGATCAAAATCTAGCGTGGAGACTTAAACACTAAACTTTCTTTTGTCTTTTCTTTCTTTTTTACTTTCTCACTTGTAGCACTATTTTTTCTTTTCTTACCTTATCATATCTTTTATACGTGAAATCAATCTGTAAATTTTCTCCCTGTCTGATTATGTGTGTCTCACTCTATTTCTATGTGCGCGCATCACGTAAAAACCACTGAACGGAATTGAATAAAAGTTACCATGATTAGAGTTCAGCCGTGTAACATATAAGCTACATAACATCATGCCTAAGGCTGCTGTTACGTGAAGCATGCTGTCTCGCTCGCATAATGTAATAATTTCGGTGATTGTGATAAAATGAGTATGCTTTTGATGAATGTGGCCTGAGGGTTAGATATGCAACCTTTTTTGATGGCTGGATCAGCGCCTGCAGCTGCAGCACCTAACATTAAACTTTTATGTTGACGTAACGTTAAAAAGCGCTACGAAGGCCGCAGCTTCCAAATTTCAGGAATTAATTTTAAGTTTAATTTGCGGAATAATTTTGCGGGAAGCTGAAACCAATTCACTTGACGACGCTATCAAAATGTATAATCCTGAAAATTACTTTATTGTTGGAACTGATTAAGCGGTTCCCAGGGCTATTCGGTAAGAAGCCTTTTCAAAGAGGCTTTTCAGCCTTGCATTAAAATTCTATTCGGGCATTTAAATGTAAAAAAGTTATTAACTCTTCTTAAGAAATATTTAGGAAGCCTCATTGGACCAAACTTCGGAGGTTAAGTTCGAGTCAAGTAATTATTGGAAAAAATCTATAATAACAACGTTCGCGTTAAATAAAACTACTATTCATAGTTTCTTATGACAATTCGCTTAGTAAAATTAGTGTTTCAACTTGTTAATCTATATCGAATTGTCATAATAAACCATTATGACAGTTATAATACTATGAAATGAGGCCTTGGGGCCTTTGGGGGCAATTACTGTCGTAGTCGCGTAGTAGCCGTGCCTACGGCGTAGCGGCGTAGCAAAATCGACTACTACGGGCCGTAAGCGAGAAATTTTTGGAAAGTGCCTTTAAAAAAAACAAACTAGTTTGATTCGAATATCAAACCACCCAAAATTCATGGTGTATTGTGAAGCGGAGCTTTTGTATGTATAAAGTTTGTACAAAATACATACTTTAGTATATTATATTTAATACACTGCGAAGTCGGCGTGAAATGTTTTACTTCGTTTTTGTTTTTGCATTGCCATTTGTGTGCCCGAATGGAGCTAGAATTTGATTACAAAGCCCGGAATTTGTATGAATGGGTATGGGTATAGTATTTTCCCCGGCGTAATGGAAGGTTCCTTAATTTTATAACGTACTTATTAAGATAAACTTATAATTATTTATGACATGTTTTTTTTCGCATGTATTGCTATAACTTTTTTGCTGAAATTACCTGTTCATAATAGAATAGTACAATTTTATAGCAATAAACAGACTCGATGTCACCCTGATGTCTAATAAACACAATATTTTGCCCTGTATTTTAGTGTTGAAGGATTGCCTCTCTGTATGTTAATGCCCTAAAGTCTTGACAGCACCCTCGTCCGTAGGAGAGTAGATGTTCTACAAAAAGTTCGCGGATCCCGCCTCTAAGTGTAAGATTATAAGTTTTCTTGGTTTATCCCCACAAATCTGACAAAATAAGTACGTTTTATGACTATAAATGTGTATAGACTGATTGTCCCATATACGCTAAAAAAAGTCAAACGTTAAAGGAAGACGTTACAATGCGACGATAATTCAAACCACTTTGATTTGTGATTACAGTTTCGAACCAAACGATAAAAATCGCCATTATTTAATTTTATTTTATTTAATTTATGACATACATTATACCCATAAAATATTGTTAACGATTTCAAATTCACCATGTAGTGTAACAATCTGACTTTTCTATTAATATTTTACACGTGGACGTATTTTATTTAGATGTTTATAACGATATCACGCATAAAACAGCTTAACGGGAGCACACTTATTATCCGAATCCCGCGGAAACAAAGTCACGGGTATTATAATATAACTAATCATCATCATCATCATTCAGCCACAAGAAGTCTACTGCTGGACATAGGCCTCCTCTATGGATTTCCAAAAAGACCGGTTGGAAGTGGCCTGCATCCAGCGCCTTCCCGCCACTTGGATGAGGTCATCTGTCCATCTTGTGGCTGGTCGTCCCACGCTGCGCTTGCCGATATGTGGTCTCCATTCAACCTCTCGAATCTTTACTACGTTAGACGTTCTTTCCTCGAGTGCTGACATGACCAAGATGCTAAGAGAGCTCACAAAGCAGGCAACGTAAAACTGGCTGTGCGAGAAGCAGTCCCCCTAAGTTCAATTCCTGCGGTTTTCAATCACTGTTTAGTCTAATGTAATTTATTTAATTTTTTTCAATGTATGAAGCGTTACACAGAACGAAACACGAAAAGAAATACAAACGTTTTTAACCCACACGTAAAAATTAACGTAAAAATTCTATACAACCAACATAACAACCCTAACAAAAGGCAAAATAAACATAAGAATTCACAAAAGTTTCATCCACAATGTCAAAGTAAGTATAAAAAATAAAATAAATATAAAGCAGACAAAAAAAATCATACAGCATACTGTACAGTCAATTAAATAAACCGCCCCGAGAAATATCCGACCCAAAGGTACCCATGACACTAGCAGCATTACCGCGTTGCACAGCGAGGGATATCCTTTGTACCAAAAATGCCCCTGAGCGGTAGTCAAAGCCACGGTTCCTATGACGACGCCCTATATATCTCTCTAATAAAAACTTATTAATTGTCATTGGAAGTGTGCGGTAAATGTTCGAATCCTTAGGAGACCATCTCGGATGACATAGACTAATTTAGGTACATAAAATTACAAAATATTTAGTCATCAAATTGTATTGACTTTATTCTAAGTTTCAAGAAAATCCAACCATAAATATTTTACTCCCCGTACAAAATTTTACGCCCCTTTTCACCCTCTTAAATAAAAAAAAAACCGTGAAATACGGGTTGTCTCAGTTGTTTTCACGAAATTTATACCAAGTTTCGTATAAATCTAACCATAAAAGGAGGCGTATAGGCGAGTACGTATGAATTGCTTTGTTCTTTACTAGCCTTTTGTTTCGTGCTCCTAGTGTCGGTACCGCAGCCGAGATGAGGCAAACAATGAAACACACATTTTTGTTGATTGGATTAGATTTTAGATCTATACATTTTTTTTCAATCCATTGATTTGATTATGTGTTAGTTGTAGTGCGGCAAAACAACGTAACTGTATACGGTTGTGTTTATATTTTTGCCGTGGCTCGTCGACGTACGGAAAATGTAAAATTAAAAAAAAATCTAATTCTTACTACACTTTGCTAAATTGGAAACGCTAGTAGCGTATCTCTGGAGTAATTAGCTGAGCCAAACCAATTTAATCGGAAGGCTTCGCCACTTCGTAGCTTCAATTTATTTATACTCAGGTGTTGGAGAGTATCTGTTTACCTACTTACCTCTGGGAAATTAGTTGGATTCTAGCATTTCTTGGACTTTAATAACGATATCCCTGAATTAATTCAAATTTTATAGAATAACCTGAAATCTTGCGTAAATGTAAATAGTGTGTATAGTATTTTTTAGATTTGTTATTCATAATGCATTATATCTTTATTATTATTTTTTAAATAGATAAAAGAAGAAAGTGACTGAATGGTGACTGACTGACTGACTGATATATCAACGCACAGCCCAAACCGCTGGGTCTAGAGACTCCAAATTTAACACATAGGTTCCTTATGAGGTCTAGGGGTGCTTAAAGAACGAATTTTTCAAAACTCACTCTCTAAGGGGGTGAAACGGGGGTCCAAAGTTTGTACGGAGAAACAAGATTACATAGACTTTTTATTTGAAGCTTCTCACAAGTACTTTTGTAAATAAATAAGTACATACGTGTTTCAGGATTTTTCAAAATTCAACCCCTAAGAGGGTGAAAAGGGGTGCCTAAGTTTTTACAGTGAGTAAAATATTTGTGGTTGGATTTCATTGAAACTTAGTACAAATGTTTTTCATTAAAATGTATAAAACAGGTATCTCTCAGTTTTTCAAAATTCAACTCCTAAGAGGGTGAAAAGGGGGGGTGCAAAAGTTTGTACGGACAGTAAAATATTTACTTGAATAAAATTTATGAAACAGTTTTTCGAAATTTAACTCGTAACCTTCCGGGACATAGAGGGTGGGGCGCTGTAGTTTGTACGGGGGAGTAAAATATTATGGTCATATTAAAAAAAATTTAAATAAAAAATAAAAACCGACAAAATTATTTCTGTCTTTTTAGTTCTGTAGCGTTTTAAAGTCGGCTTTATTTTTTATTAACTTTTTTTTTATTTTTCGTTTTAGTGGGGAGCGGGAGAAAAAAAATCAAGTCCGTTATAACCATAGTTTACTAATTCTTTGCTTTAAATTTTGAAGTTCTCAATTGCATCTCCGAAAGTCAGAACCAGATATCACCAAATTACCGTGAGACTACTTTTACGCTATATTGAAACATAATGCATATTACTAAAGGATGGGCCCCATTAGGAATTATTTACTACTGTCCATTGAATGGTCCATGTTCATTTTAAGGCCCACACGTTGGGAAACTCGACTGAGGTCTTCGAGCATTATGCCGAGGTCTTCCATTGTTTCTGCCATGACTACTATGTCGTCGGCAAATCGAAGGTGAGTGATGTACTCGCCATTGATATTGATGCCGCGTCCCTGCCATTCCAGAAGATCTTCCAGTCCGTTCATGAACAGTTTCGGAGAGATAACGTCTCCCTGTCTCACGCCCCTTCTCAATGGAATTGCCTCCGAATTCTGCTCCTGTACTCGGACCGACATGGTGGCGTTGTTGTACAAGCACTTCAGCACCTCGATATACCGATAGTCAATACGGCAACGCTGGAGAGACTCGAGCACTGCCCATGTCTCGATCGAATCGAAGGCTTTCTCATAGTCCACAAACGCCAAGCAGAATGGCAAATCATACTCCTCAGTCTTCTGTATTATTTGCCGCAGCGTGTGGATGTGATCTATGGTACTATAGCCCTTTCGGAAACCGGCTTGTTCGGGAGGCTGGAAGTCATCAAACCTGCGTTCGAGACGATTCGTGAGGACCTTCGAAAACAGCTTATAAACATGGCTCAGTAGCGAGATGGGTAGGTAGTTCTTCAATAGAGTGTTATCCCCTTTCTTGAAGAACAGCGTCACCACGCTTCTGTTCCATCTTCTGGCGTTTTTCCTTCGAGCACGATGAAATTAAAGAGCTTCTGAAGGACTTTAAGTTCTGGTGTTCCACCCGCTTTCAGGAGCTCTGATGTGATTCAGTCCTCTCCTGGTACCTTGTTATTCTTGAGCTGTTTCAGGGCCATCCTAATCTCGTACAGGCTGATGTCCGGGATATCTTCGGTATAATGTCGGGTCAATTTGGCTCTCGAATCTTTGTTAAAACTGCTAATAGGTTTTACGACTGAGGTGTATAGCTGTCCGTTATTATATAATGCATCATATTAATATAGTATATTTTAAATTGAATTTCTATTTTTTCTCCCTCACAACTTTTTTTATACGCCAAATAATTCAATATAGTATTATTCAAATTTTTGATTCAGTAGATAGACAATATTGTTTGGTTCTACTTAGTCACATTGTAATTGACTTTACAATTTTTTCTCAAACATGCTTGGAAATTTGAGCATTATTTCGACAACCTTCTTCGAGATAAATCGAAATTGCTGTACTGGCCAATTACACGCGAGCAGCGGCCGGAAAAAGTTCTATGAAAATTCATAACTGTCGTATTTTAACATACTAAACTCATATCTGTCGTGTTATTTAAAACTGGAACGATCTTTTACTCCGAACAATGACAAACAAGGAGGTAACTTATCAGAGGTTTTATTTAAATTTCGAACTGGCTTGCGATAGAAAGCTGGATATATCTACCTATTGAAAAAAAGAACACTTTAATGCGGCCAAAATTATTGTTGTTCGTTAGTGGTTCGTCTGATTTTGAAAGAAGTTCTGCCTTAGTACTACTTAGTTTTAATTTCCGCGCATTATTTGAGAAAAATCATATACAAGCCTTTGGTTTTTTTTTTTTTTTTCGGCTTTGCCTCGGCCCACATTTCCACGTTCGTCCATCAATGCCTCTTTTGCTGGCCGCTCCGTACTATTTATTCATTAATATAAAAGATCAGGTTACACACTGTCACAATTAGGCCCTACAAGAAAAATTGCTTGGTTTGACTGTGGGAGCAGTCTCGATTACAGTATAATTAGTTTTAAATAGCACTTACTTAGGTAATTCCACATTAGCACTATAAGCGAGGTGTCATGTTAATTCGCCCAGGTGACGGCATAAATAGTTTAGAATAAAACCTTAAGGGGCTACCCTGTGCTAACTTATTGAATCTAGGTTCTAATTCTAAAATAGCTGACAGTTTTTGAGATTCATTGTCATCACTTTTTACAAAAACGTATAATAAAAGATATTATTTTATTTTTCTTTGGTAGCGATAGTTAGTCCCGGATCGCCCCTTTATAGATGAGGCTGATTTGTGGAGGTGAAAAATACATCGCATAGTTTGCAGCAAACTGTCCGCCTCTGCTGGGTCGGTGAAGCTATTTGATCCGCGCCGCTCGGATGTAGGAAATGGCGCGGCTAGCCAGTTCTACCTGCTCTGTAAAGCCCTCTGCACATAGGCCATTTGAAATTAGCTCACTCGGCACATTTTGCAAGGAAGCTTTGAGCCGTGCTATTTAATTACAGTGGCTCAGAGTGGGCGAGTAATACCCACGCTTGCTGCGCGCTATGACTATTTAGCTTTGCTATCTGACACTTTCTCGCCTACGCTACGGTATGAAATTGTAGAACTTAGTCGCTGGGTTGGCTTGCTTGCTTGTAAGTGCACGAACCTAACAAAATAATGTCAAACATCAGTTATATTGGGGTTAAAGTATGAAATTGCCGATTTGTACTGAAAATCTAAATTGTTTATTTTTTAAATTTTTAACATATTTATTTAATCAAAATAGTTGCCATTATTATAGAATCTATACATTGCTGCCATCTAATGGGAAGGTCATTAATGCCTTTGCGATAGAACTCCGACGATCTAGACTGCACAAACTGTGTGAAAGCATTTTGTACTGCCTCCTGGGAAGAAAACTTGTTGTCACGTAGACAATTGTCCAAATCACGAAAAAAATGGTAGTCCGTTGGAGCAAGGTCTGGTGAATACGGAGGATGACGAATGGTTTCTAACTGCAGTTCCTGAAGGGTCAAAATGGTTTCCCGTGCTGTGTGAGGTCTCGCGTTGTCGTGGAGCAATAATGGTGAAGATCGATTCATGAGTCGGGGCTTTTTTACTGCTAGTTTTGTCAACATGGTTCGGAGTTCGGCACAATAGACATCTGCCGTTATTGCTTGACCAGATCGGAGAAAACTATAGTGAATAACACCATGCTGAGATCACCAAACAGTTACCATTACCTTTTTATTGGTAAGTTTTGCTTTAGGACACTGTTGTGGCATTTGACCTGGGGTCAGCCATTGCATTTTTCTTTTCCGGTTATCATAAACAATCTACTTTTCATCACATGTTACAATTCGATCCAATATTCCTTCATTTCTGTACCGGTTCAACAAGGCACCACAAGTTTCAACACGCGTTTCTTTCTGCAGATCAGTCAAATCATGAGGCACCCATTTTTCGTATTTTTTTATTTTATTGATTTGACGCAAGTGAGTCAATATTGTGGGTAAGGTAACGTTAAACTATGCCGCTAATTCCTAGGTAGTTTGACTAGGGTCGGCTTCCACTATCTCTCTTAATTCATCGTTATTCACCTGTGTGGGCGGTCTTCCTCGTGGCTCGTTCTTTAAGTCGAAATTTCCATCACGAAAGCGTTTAAACCAAAATCGCACGGTGCGTTCATTAGTAGACCCCTCTCCAAACGCAGCATTGATATTGCGGGCTGTTTCTGCCGCGTTAGTTCCGCGTCGGAACTCGTATTCAAAAATCACTCGAATTTTCGCAGTATCCATCTTTCTTGTCTAAATTGAATATCAAAAACAATTGAAAGTCGATATTCAAATGTTTCACATTTTTTAAAAAAAGAACATCATAGAAACCATTTGAAAAAAGTTTCATTCGAAAACCTCAAACCATGAAGATTATATGTCAATTCAAAGAACCTATTGCAATAAAACGGCAATTTCATACTTTAACCCCTATTATTACGAGTGACTTTGCCATAAAAAAAGTAAAGTTAGTTTATTCAACTGTCGACTGTACTTAGTTACGTGCTTATGAATATATTGGTCCTGAACAATACAGCGATGATAATAAGGTCAATACTAGTAGTTCGCGCCCGCTTGCTAGTGTGTTTGCATCTTAACCACATTTTGCTTTGAGCAAGGTTAGATGGGAACATTGCGCGGAATGGACAGTCGAATGAGGTTGCTCTACAAATGGCAGGCGTGGGTTGGCCAACGTTGGCCAGTCCCTTTAAGCGCCTTAAAAATTGCGTATAAAAACCGGTCAAGTGCTCGTCGGGTCACGCGCAGTGAAGTGTTCCGTAGAAAGCGGGGTATTTTTATCTGCTTTACAAGAACTAACAACTCCATCAAAGTAATTTTCAATAGTTTTGGTTCGGAGTTTTCCTTTTATAAGTTGGTCACCTAATTTAATTTCTTAACGTTAAGTTAGTTTTTTCCTTATTTTTTTCACGTTTCTACAATGAACCGTTTAGCCAGGTGAGGAGGGCGGAGAGGGGCGGGGGGACGCCCTACACTGACAAAAAAATTGTGTTTTAAAGCGTAATATTTCGCAAACGGAACCTTTAATCGAAAAATGGTCCCTGCATCCACAATATTTTTAAACGGAAAATCCAACGACACTCAATACTTTGGTGTAGGCGAGAAAAAAAATGCATCCCTAATTTCATCTTCTTTGTTGACTACGGAACCCTAAAAATGAGCTGAGCATAAGCAGCGGCAAAACCCCTCATGGTTGGGAAAACCATGAGGGAGGCTTATATCCTGCAGTGGGCGTCAAATCTCTGATGATGAAACAGCGTTTATCGTGAGTTCCAGCAAAAAGGAATGGCTGAACACTCAAATAGCTGACCTCGACGATTGTGTGCATAATTATTGTACAAAATACTAATTTTATCAGAGTTTTAGTTAACCTATGCCCTAAAGCCTAGAAAATAAACATTTTGATCTAAAATGTAATAACATTCACTCCAACAGCTAAGCCAGGATCTCACTGCAGAAACTGCAGTGTCATATATACGAGTAAATCATCGTTATCCTTGTGAAGTTTAAACTGAAAAACGGCGGAAGGTCGCTCCTATGACGGGGCGTTTTACTCTATTGCCGCCAGTTAAATGCCAGCTAAATTGTGGTTATCTTGTTGAGACGGAACCCTTATCATAACAAACTACAAATAACTTACCTACATTTAAATATACTTTACTCAATTTTTGCCTCTCCTGTACCTCCTGCAGGTTGACTGGTAGAAAATGCCATTAGCATTAAGTCCACCTTTTGTACACTGTCTTTGTGCAATAAATAATTAATAATAATAATAATAATAAAATTGAAGTTTCCAACCAAAACTTATGATCTTTAAAATAAATGTTTTGCTCTGTTATTTTAAGTATCGGAACAGCTGGCTTATCTTAACACACTACAAACTTTTCTCAGCAAACTTCATTTAAATTTATTTTAAAATATCGTTTTCTAGCTTACGATCTTTCAAATAAATTGTTAAAGAGTGAACCATTTGACAGATAGTAACTATGAGCAAGTCTCTTTGAAGAATAGAAGACTATTCTGGCCCTTCTGGGGTCCACTTAAGTAATACTGTACACAGAACTCACATAGTAATATCAACCGTGTTTGTAAAGAGTTAGCTAGCTGTGAGTGTTCCTTGACAAACAACATAGGAAGGTTCTACGCAACATACGTTCTATGCGAAGAAGTTGCCGCACGTATATGTAAAGGGACACACCTGTATTTTCCTATGGTTGACTATGGAAATAGTGGCAGAGGTCCCTATGTGAAATAAAATACTTAAAGACATACTCACATTTATATTTATACTTGTCACATCGTCAATTAGTTAGCATTATTACAATGAATAATCTGCAGAAGATAACTAGATTATTAGGTACTCGAGTAATTTTCTTTACAAAATTCCAATTACGTCCTTCGCGCCAGAAAAACGATAAGCCAAAGTGGCGCCTCCCTTACTTTTTTTTACAGTGACGTCATCACATGAAGGTTTCATACCTTCATGTTTATCTAGATGGCCAAGCAACTTTCCGTACTAGCAAATTAGTCAAATTAAATACTCTTAAGTTGTTATGAATACAATATACAATAAAGTTCCACTATTAACAGGTACCTAGGTATTTAAGTCCTAAAGCGTCGCTGACAGTCGGCCATCCGTTTACAATAAGTACGACCTCGTACTTTATCCATATTATAATATTAGTAGGTATATTAATTTTACGTAACTATAGCAGCAGGTTTCTTGCGTCTTGAATTCCACTTAAAACTAGTAGCAACAGGCCTCGCGTCATGAATACCATGGTAACAGATCGCATTCGTCATGCATACCATAGCAACAAGCCCCACATCCTGAATACCACTTAAAACTATTGGTAACAGGCCTCGCGTCCTGAATACCATGGTAACAGATCGCATTCGTCATGCTTACCATAGCAACAGGCCCCACATCCTGAATACCTAATTCGTTTAACTTTGTATCAATATTACTGTATCTTGTTTCATTTGTATTGTATCTCTTTCAGTTTAACTTCGTATAGAAGCATTTTACTTCTTTATAATAAGATGTCAAGCTGTGAAGTTTCAATATGACAACAACAAGTTCGCCTTTACTATTCTTGTTAATCAATACATTTTTATAATATTAAACAATATTATGTATTTAGTGTCTGATAAGTAACCGTTTTCATAATAATTTAAAGTCGTGTGAATTTGTACAATATCGTATTAGGTACAGTATACTTAAAGTAAACACCTGTAACATCAACAAAACATGTTCTTCTGACAAAAGTACGCCAAAGAAGATTAGAATAAGAAATTAGAATTTTATTTATTCACTTACAAATGATATTTTGTATTCGGTTAAACCGTGTCAAATCAATATTTTATTAAGAAACCAATGTACTGGTCAGAAATAACTCTAGCGTTATCTATACACATACGACTATGATGGTTATAATAATGTTAGTTCTCTAGTTTGCACCAAACAAATTAACTAATATATTTAAGTAGGTACATGAGTTCAATTTATGAACACTTTTAAAGTTATAACTGTTTCCGCATCAGAGTAAGCCTCTATTTTTCTGAGTTAGGGAAATGTTCTCAACATTAAGTAATACCATTTCACACATGAAAATATGAAACAAACTACACATAGTTTTAAGAAAGGAGCAATCTATAAATACCTATTAGTCCATTAATTAAAGCCAGACACATTTTTTTAAATTTTATGGGTGATTTTGTACTTATTTGGACCTTAGGATTTTTTTTTAACCGTATTATGTTATGTTTTCGAGAACCAGAAAGGTCCTCCAACAAAAATGATGATTTGTATAAGACACATAATGTCGCTATAAAAACAAGTAGGTAGGTATCGGATTCTACATCTTACTATATCTTTCACCTGGTTGTGCACTAAAGTGTTCTCTATCTCTCTATCTATATCAGCAATCAATTCGCTTTAGTAATACCATGTAATACCTACGTCATGTCATGAGACATTCTTTGATTAATTGGGAATTAGGTTATTAAATTGATTATTGATAACCTAAGTGACCCTATGAATACTGGACATACAGGTAAGCTCGCTCTGCGCTGTGAATAAGGCTACCCATCAATCAAAGTAAACTTAAGTTAAAGAAATGCTACCACCATCAGCATCTTCAAATCATAGAGTACCTAGATAGGTAAATAATTAGTTTCACCAAGTAGTTTTAAAATTACCTAAAATTGTACTTCAGTTTGCATAAGTGGGTCAAATTTAATCCACATGTAATTAATATCGTTCATAACTTACATCACGATAACATAACATGAAATTCATTACAACGTCATTTTCGTTTTATTTCGTGCTACGTCGCATTACCTACTCTTGTCCATTAAATATTAAGTATATTTTATTTGTTTTATCTTATTAAAGATCACCAGCAAGAGTTATACAAAAATGACATAATATAAGTTCTAAAAGGCCATTGTGCACTCTTACTTATAGGTACAACATGCGTTAGTAAGGCAAGTACCTAAGGACAAAAAATGCTTTAAAGTGGGCAGACCCACGTAATAAAAATCACAATAATAATTTGCTTAAGCTGAACGTGTAACAAGTTAGGTTTATTCTTTGATTTTTATTAATTTAGAAAGTACCTAGAGCTTTACTAATACAAGACTTGATGCGTTAAGTTGTTAATGTCAGATTTAGAATACTTAGAGAGCATTGTAATGACGGCAACATCTCGGTATAGGAGCATTAGTTCCCAAATTTGTTTTAGAGAAAGGTAGGTTAAGGAGGACATCATTGAATCTAGGTAGTCTCTTAGGAGCATTAAATGATAATTAAAGTAGCAGTTCAGGACAATCTACAGCACGATTAACCAACTTGTGTAAAAACGCCAAGTCGTGGATTTTCCAACGAACTGATACAGGACTCATCCGGTAGTGTGCCAGCCTAGAAGCTCGGTAGCATTTTAGCTTTGAGATTACTCTGTTAAAGATGATATAGAAACATTCTCTGAACACTCTCTAAACGTTTTTTTTTTTTATAGGTACCTTATTAAAAGGATTCCAGGCTGTGAACAATATTCTAGCTGAAATCTTAGAAGAGCATTATAAAGTTTTAGTTTAGTAGCAGAATTTTTGAAATGTTTACTATTTCTAATTACAAAATGTAATGTAAACGTAATGTTATGTAATGTTTACGTATACTTACCTATTTATATCTAGCGAACTCGTAAGTATAAGTTATACATGATTTCTATTTCAGGCATTATCCATTTGGTGTTATTACATCAACAAAATTGGTGAATGTTAACAAGATAATGATAAGTGAAAAGTTTATGCAAAGGTACAATAATAATATGCATAGACATTGTTATTTATTTATTTTTTTTTTTTTTTTTTTGAAAAGCTATGCACTGTATACCTACTGTCCGTTTTACTTTTGTCGGTAGTTTAATTAACTTCATTAGTTAGAATTAGGTCCGTTATGTTGTTTAAGGTTGTATAAATTTTGAGACTATAGGTTGTTAAATTATTGTAATTTACAAAATAATTTGTGTTTATAAGATCTTAGGTCGCTCCACTTTCTTTTTGAAGATACCTATTTTCACCTTTTATTTAGTTGTAGTTTTATCTAACCAATACCTATACTATGCTTCATTAGCGAGTTTATCTGAAACATAGTTCTAAGTAATAAGGCATAATGTCTTCGCTTTCCAACAAAGGATTGACAAACAACCATACAAATGTCCCGACGACTTTGGTTTATAGTTTTACAGAAGACATCACCTAGTTAATCAGTCTGTTGTATCTATTACCTAGCACAAATAAATTATTATCTAACTATCTATTAGACTTGCTCTAAATGTGCCTATATGACTAAGTGTCATACCTGATTGAGGGAGTAATCAGATATCGTGTCTTTTATTTTCGGGACATAATATTCTAATGACTCTCAATGCTTATATATGAGACTAGTTGTTGCTCGCGACTTCGTTCGCGTGGTAATTTTGATGTGTATTTTTCCGGGATAAAAAATAGCCTATGTGCTAATCTAGACTATAATCTATCTCTGTGCAAAATTTCATCCGGATCCGTTCAGCCGTTTTTGCGTGAAAGAGTAACAAACATCCATCCATACATACAAACTTACGGTTTTCTCCGTACCATATTCGTTCATTATTAAGGAGGAGTTCACTTACCAGACACACCGAGGTGTCCGTAAGTAAACTTATGATTTGCCGTTTAGAAGAATTATTTCTCAAGTATCCCTACGGTACGTTACGAAGGAATCTTTCAAAGTCTATTCCCAAAGGGGATAATAACAGATAATCAAGTCAGAATGGAAATCGTCATTTACATCAACAAAGTCGTGGAAAACCTGATTATAGAATAAAGACGACATGGCGTATGTTTCATTTTCTCTGGTTAAAATTACGTTTAAATATTCAATAAGTAAATAACTGCCATGCATTAAATTGTGTCGTACGTGATACTAACAAAGTATTTATTATCTTACCAATTATCACTAGAGTGCAACATTGACAAATATTAGCCCTGGGAAGCCTAACATAACGGAACCGTCAACTATTATGTTCAATTCAATTCAATTCAAATATTTTTATTCATTGTAAAAACAGAATGTTTACTTAATGAACGTCAAAGTTGTTAGTTTCACAATTAATGGATTATGTGGAGAAGAAGCTAACAAAGAAACTCCACTTATGGATTCATATCAACTTATGAATGATACCTACACTATCTTGTTACAGCATCCTTCAAATTATGCTCCTTTAATAGGTGACTTTGCCTATGAAAACTTAGGTATGTAGGAGAACCTGTTAGCAATTTTAAGTACCTATAGACCCCCGGATCATCATCTGTTCCTTTTCAGGGGAATCAAACTTGCATAATGCGTTAGGTACGCATATTTTCTAATTCTCAGCATTATCAGTACCTACGCATCCTATTGACTAAATAGCACATAATTTAAAATAACAAGTGATATACCTAATGATTATCGTTGGCACGCCGCTAGACGCCACAGCACCAACCTGTTGCCGTCGTGTTTGCCGCAATGTACTGCAAAGTACCACTATGCCAGTACGCAGCCGGCGCTCTGTAAGGCACCACTGCGCCAGTGCACCATTAGCTCGACCGCTGAAGCATTACAAGGCGTCACTGCTTCACCGCCGGTGCGCTGCAGGATGCCAGTCCGCATTCAGGACGCAGCAACGTGCCTCCGACCTCATACGCTGCGAGACACCACTGCTCCGCCGACAGCGCGCAGCAAGGCGCCGCTCCGCCAGCTCGACGCCGCTGCATTCCATTGTCGGCGCGTTGTACCCGTCCGTAGCTTGCATGCTACAAGTCGCCTCTGTGCTAGCCCGCCGTCGACGCGCCGCAAGACGCTACTCCGCCAGCCCGCTGCAAGGCGTCGCTCCGTTAGCTCGCCGCTGCATGCCATCGCCGGCGCGGAGTAGCAGCCCGCAGCCTGCACGCTGCAAGTCGCCTGTGTCAGCCCGCCGGCGACGCGCTGTAAGACGCTACTGCGCCAGCCCGCTGCAAGGCGTCGCTCCGTTAGCTCGCCGCTGCATGCCATCGCCGGCGCGGAGTAGCAGCCCGCAGCCTGCACGCTGCAAGTCGCCTGTGTCAGCCCGCCGTCGACGCGCTGTAAGACGCTACTGCGCCAGCCCGCTGCAAGGCGTCGCTCCGTTAGCTCGCCGCTGCATGCCATCGCCGGCGCGGAGTACCAGCCCGCAGCCTGCACGCTGCAAGTCGCCTGTGTCAGCCCGCCGGCGACGCGCTGTAAGACGCTACTGCGCCAGCCCGCTGCAAGGCGTCGCTCCGTTAGCTCGCCGCTGCATGCCATCGCCGGCGCGGAGTAGCAGCCCGCAGCCTGCACGCTGCAAGTCGCCTGTGTCAGCCCGCCGTCGACGCGCTGTAAGACGCTACTGCGCCAGCCCGCTGCAAGGCGTCGCTCCGTTAGCTCGCCGCTGCATGCCATCGCCGGCGCGGAGTAGCAGCCCGCAGCCTGCACGCTGCAAGTCGCCTGTGTCAGCCCGCCGTCGACGCGCTGTAAGACGCTACTGCGCCAGCCCGCTGCAAGGCGTCGCTCCGTTAGCTCGCCGCTGCATGCCATCGCCGGCGCGGAGTACCAGCCCGCAGCCTGCACGCTGCAAGTCGCCTGTGTCAGCCCGCCGTCGACGCGCTGTAAGACGCTACTGCGCCAGCCCGCTGCAAGGCGTCGCTCCGTTAGCTCGCCGCTGCATGCCATCGCCGGCGCGGAGTACCAGCCCGCAGCCTGCACGCTGCAAGTCGCCTGTGTCAGCCCGCCGGCGACGCGCTGTAAGACGCTACTGCGCCAGCCCGCTGCAAGGCGTCGCTCCGTTAGCTCGCCGCTGCTGCATGCCATCGCCGGCGCGAAGTATCAGTCCGCAACCGCCGCAATGCAAGGCCTGACCGCGCTCGCCACATGGCCTGCCGCCCGATGGTGTGTGGCTGATCTGACTGCTCACGATCTGCAGTCTGCTTTCCCCGTCTCTACAAACAAACCAAACATAATTCGCACAGAGGACTGCTCATTGCCTAAAAGGTCGAGCGACATTCAGATTCTAAGTTTTAATTAAAGTGAGTAAAAATAAGTATTAATCAAATCGTTTCATAAACGACCAAGGAAACAATATATAACACGTTCCCAACTGTTTGTTTCAACAATAAAATAAACAAAATAAAAACCAGACTGTGTTACATATTACGTTAACTAAATAATCAGTAAAAAAAAAAAAAACCAGCAAGTAAAATGAACTGAAAATTTGATATTGTCTACGGCACAGATGACAATATAGTACATTAGTAAAGTTGGTATATTTTTTATTCTTGTCTACCACATCTAAATGTGAATTTTATTGCTAAAATTTGCAAACAGATTGGCCCTGAATTCATCCCACTTCTGAAATGTAAAGGGACACACCTGTATTTTCCTATGGTTGACTATGGAAATAGTGGCAGAGGTCCCTATGTGAAATAAAATACTTAAAGACATACTCACATTTATATTTATACTTGTCACATCGTCAATTAGTTAGCATTATTACAATGAATAATCTGCAGAAGATAACTAGATTATTAGGTACTCGAGTAATTTTCTTTACAAAATTCCAATTACGTCCTTCGCGCCAGAAAAACGATAAGCCAAAGTGGCGCCTCCCTTACTTTTTTTTACAGTGACGTCATCACATGAAGGTTTCATACCTTCATGTTTATCTAGATGGCCAAGCAACTTTCCGTACTAGCAAATTAGTCAAATTAAATACTCTTAAGTTGTTATGAATACAATATACAATAAAGTTCCACTATTAACAGGTACCTAGGTATTTAAGTCCTAAAGCGTCGCTGACATATATAAAACACTAGCTGTACCCGTGGCTTCGCTCGCGTGGAATTCAGGGATAATATCTAAGGTCGGCAGACTAAATCACTTAAGTCAAAAACACAATTTTCTGACATTTTTACTATCTGACCCTGTGACCAAACCCCCCAATAAAGATTTTACAAAAATTACAATTACAAACCACCATTCCCCAAAAAATTACTTAATACTTGTGGCAATAACTTCGTACGAACAGCTACGTATTTTTATTTGAAACAATGCATTAAACATACATGTTTGTATTGCAAAAAAAAAAGTACCATAGAATTTTAATAATAATTTGACTTATGTGCTTTAGTCTGCCGATAATATATAATAGCCTATGAACTTCCTGAAGGTTCTATTTAGATTTTTCGTAAAATATTTTTTGAGTTGGTAAAATATTTTTTTGAAATCGCGTGAGCAGTCTCGGACATTAGGTGCACCCTGCACACAAACTTACAAACTTTACGTCTTTATGTTACTAGTGGAGATAAACCATGTGTACGAAACATGGTAAATAGCACGTATGAATAGTGGAATACAGCAAGATATCGTAAGCGCGTACCTCTAAGATCCCGGTAATTTACTACCTAGCGTACCAAAACTATATTTAGATTTCTCTAGATAGAGCTCTCTGCGCACAAAGCTAGAGCCCTGATAGAGTTGGCAACAGAGGCCTCGCCAATAAACTTCGATTATCTGGATTAGTCGATTAATCTACGAAAGCTAGCGGCTCTAAGCGAGCCGAGCACCGTTCCTGTTGTACCTCAGGGAGTGATTTGCCAAGCTTTGTTTATTACCGAGAGATCTATAAGAGCAAGTACCTAATGTGCTTCAATTCCGATTATTTCTTTATGATGATATGTGCTTGATAATATGTTGTTTACCCAACTTTGATTGGCAAGCAGAAAACTCTAGTCTCTGCCTACTCCTCCAGAATATAGGCGTAAGTTCACATTAAGCAGCTTAAGGCATGTTAGGATGTATGTGAGTAGGTACCTAAAAATTAAATGTCGCCATCGTTATAAGGATGAATTTACAAGTTATGCTTTGAAACACAACAGAGACGGATTTACGAAAAATTTACTCAACATTCCTTTCGAAACCAGTTTTTAATTAAAAGCATTCAGCATAAAAATACTTGTAAGCCTGCAGAAAGAAAGTTTTGTTATTCCCTATTGTCTGAAGCAGTGCTGTTGTGATTTACCTAGAAAAGCGGATCTCTTTGAATCGTAGATAGCATTGTGGAAGTTGTTGTTAGGTGTTATTATCAATGTGAATTGTGAACACAGATTGAATTATCTGTTGGTACTTTTGAACTGGAATATTGACATATTTTTACAACAATTACAAAGCCAAGGTTTTTGACATGAAACGACTTTCAGATCGGTACTAGGGGATCAGTTGCTAAAACCGCATGCGATAAAAACAATGCTAATGATAGTTTTTACTCGTAAATAAATCTGTATTAGTCGATAGTGGTCGTTTTCTTTCAGTATTGTATCTACCTGTTACAAATGCCTGTTAAGCTGGAGCCAAAGGATGATTTAACTTGTCTGTAAACATCACGTTTCTGCCCAACCTTTGCGTAAATTGAATTTCCTTGAATACCCTATTTTCTGTTACTTAACGGAATGGGATATCCGCTCTTTCTTTATAGGAAATATTGGTTGTAGCATGTGAGGAAGTGATAAAAACCGGCCAAGTGCGTGTCGGGCCACGCGCAGTGTAGGATCTGGCTTCTCATCGCTAAATGGTGCTGCTTCTATTTCTATAATAAAAAAAACAGCAAAAACACAAAAATCAAACATGAATAAAATGTGACAAAAATCTCGACTGCTGAGTATTAACTACTAAGCAGGCGGTACTTGAATTCAACATTGGTACATGTGACTCATTGTACCTAGGTTAGTTCCACCTGCTTAGGTTGTTCCTAGTTAATGCTCAGCAGCTGGGATTTTTGTTGTTTGTTATTTCTAGTTGTAAAGTTGTAACAATTTACTTTGTTGTCTAAAACTTCGAACAAAATCCATTGAAAATTACGTTGATGAAGTTGTTAGTTCTGTAAAGCAGATAAAAACCCCTCTTTCTACGGAACCCTACACTGCGCGTGGCCCGACACGCACTTGGCCGGTTTTTATTACTTCCTCATAAGCTACAATCAATATTTACTTTAAGGAAAGAGTGGTTATCCCATTCCGTTAAGTGAAAGAAAATAGAGTATTCAAGGAAATTCAAATAAAATATACGCAAAGGCTGGGCAGAAACATAATGTTTACAAATAAGTTAAATCAGTACCCTTCCGGTGGCTTCAGCGTAACAGGCATTTGTGATAGGTAGGTATAATACTGAAAGAAAACGACCACTATCGACTAATACAGATTTACTTACCAGTAAAGAATATCATTAGCATTATTGTGTTAAAAATTATGTTACCCACGTAAAAATAAAGAGAATTCGGCCTCAATATAACAAGTTTACTTCACGCTAGAGGGGCAAAATGTTTAATAAAATTGTATAAGCCTAAAACAGAATATAAAGCCGCCCACAACTAATCTCATTATCTAGCAGAGGCGTCTGTTTTGTCGTTGAGCAAATCCACGTCATTCGTTGGCTTTGTTTGGGCTCCCGCTAATGGCTCGGTTATCGGCTTTCCATCTAGTCAATCTCTTAGAACAAGACTCTGTTTGGGGCCAATGTGAGAAAAAACGGGTGGGGCTGTGTCGAGTTAGCCGACCGTTGGTTTAACGTGAAACGTATATCTGTAAGCATAATAATAA
This sequence comes from Yponomeuta evonymella, assembly GCA_963969515.1. Lineage (NCBI taxonomy): Eukaryota > Metazoa > Arthropoda > Insecta > Lepidoptera > Yponomeutidae > Yponomeuta > Yponomeuta evonymella. The sequence continues at coordinate 9,648,449 of OZ018354.1, forward strand.
TCATTATATAATTAAATTATTTATTGCATAGACAACAATTTTCATACAAAGGCATACTTAATGCTAAATAACATTTTCTTCCAGTCAACCTTGGGTTTGTGGGTAGTGTGGCATGGGCAATTCACGATACATACTATAAGTACATAAATTATTTAAATACAAAAAAAACAGGGTGGTGAGGGGTCATAATTATATACATGGTCAATAAGTACACATATTACATACATATATATACCTAACAAACACGTACAATAACTAACTAAAAATAATAGTGTATAGTCCATCGTCATACTATTATGCGGAAAGGGTATTTTAGATACGATATTATGATTTTGCAGATACCTAAGTAAAATTATTATATACTTTGGTTTTAAAAACCTTCAATGATTCCGCCTGTCGAATATGCAGAGGGAGGCTGTTCCACAGGCGAACCGCAGTCACGGTGAAGGATTTTTGGAAAAGATTTGAGTAATGGCTACTTTATTCTACTCAACGACATATACCTATAAATGAATTGCACACGACATGTTTTTGTTGCATGTGGTTTTACCAAGTGACCCCCTACTATATCGGCCTCTGGGGTATATTGGACAAGTGTCAAAATTACCAAGTGTCAAAACGTCAAGGAAATAATATCAAAGTCGCAACATGTCTAGTAGTTAAATTGCGCATAACACAACTGGTCAAAATGGCCAATTACTAACTACACCCAAATGCCAAAACGTTTAGTAGTTAAAATGTCATGTTGCTAAAACATCCAATTGCCAGAACGTCCAGTGGTCAATATTTACAAAAACCAAAATGGTTAAATGCCAAAATGACTACTTTCTAAACGGATGAAAACGCTCATCTAGAAAAACGAGAATTCACTGTAAGCGATCATTTAGCTTCTGTCTGAATAAAGTGGCACTGACTACGGCTATCTTCTGAACATCACTATGGATATTAATACTTTTTAGTATTGGTTTAAGTTTTTAAACCTAATTTTTCTTTAAAATTTGGTGTTCGCAGAGCCGAAGAGAATAAAATATAGTGAGTCACACCTGGGACGTGATTTTAGAAATTATTTCACAAAAACGTGTGCAGTAAAGCGGCGCGCTACGTCAGATGAGAAAAAAAATCTTAGCTCAGTACTTTACGGCCTCTACATGGCACCCCATTCAATTTCTTGTAACCGTTATAAATGGCGTTACACTGTAACACCTATAACCGGGCGGCGGACGGTCAAGACGCTTCATCTTCTTTCTTCTTCATCCGTTTAGAAAAGATCTGCTTCTAATATTTCATCTCAAAGGCTTTAAAAAACTTGGAAATGCCTTTATTCAAACAAAAACATGCACGTACAGAACATTCCAGAAGCCTCCTTTAAGTAATTATCTACCTTTACTAGAAAAACAGACTAAAAAGCTCCGCTCTTTCTACACTATAATCTATTAAATGTATTTATTAATCAATTATGTTACATTATTTAAGGTATATATAAAATCTTTTCCAATGATAACTTATTTCAGGTGCTTAGGCAAAAGCTTTCCTTAATTTAAAATGTAAAAGTATATGATCACTATAACTTCATAATCACTAGCATTTTCACGCTTAAAAACTCCACATTCCAACAAGTGACAACAATAAATGCGACTACAGCGACGACTACAGATAAGTTTGTCGCGCTGTACTTGTGTGTACTGATCAAAAGTCCTCATCCAGACCGATTTCAAGCTCAAAAGTTCGCTAGAAATAGTTAAATATTAGTCAATTAGTCTAGCCCAAAATCAATTGGTACTAATAATAACGAATAACTACGAAATATTACTTTGTTTGATGAAAACTAACGATTACTTTCGTCAATTTTGGTTGATTCGATAATGATAAAAGTAATCGCGATTACTGATTTATCGACTGTCCCAATACCGGTTGAAAGTCCCTACTTTTTTAAGTCTACCTTCTGTTGTTGAACTTCATTACGCACGGCGTGACGGCGCTCACACGCGCGGGCAAAGACGCAACATTCGCACCCTTAATCCAATACTGGCATGAAGCGAAAAATGTAAATTGTGCAGGAAAAGCTATTAAAGATTTTCAATGTGTAGAAATGTATATAGTTCTGTATTATGCTTCGTTTTCCATCTACAGTTTTAAATAGGAATTTAAGTGAACTAGTCAGCGCTTAGTGTTACTTTGTAATATTTGCAATAGATGGCATTAAAACCAGAAATTTAGAGATTTTTGTTTAGTGACGGTATTGGATTAAGGGTGCGATTTGATATCGTACACTCGGAGGACCTCGCCTTAACTATAGGTTAAGGGTCTACTTTCAGTTTCTCGTAAAGCTAACATCTTAACTGCTGCAACGTACATTCGCCATAACGTAAGTCGCTGCAGAGAACCTTCGCTGTAACGTACTTCGCAGCTATGAACTTTCGCGGTACTGTACTTCGCGGTAACGTAGTGGAGTCATTTGCGTGTTTATACCATTAGAATTACATTGTGCCTACTGCTATTGCTTAGTAGACTATGAAATAGAGGCAAATAGAATGAGCAGCCATTCTACTCATTGAACAAATATGTGTTTATTAGATCCTAGGCCATGGTTTGTAAGTGTTAACCCGAATCTCACACGAACGAAGACGCGGGCACATCTAATAATAATATTATATAGTATACCTATTTCGGTTTAAAATGTATATTATGAAGGTAAAATTAATATTAGGGGTTAAAGTATGAAATTGCCGTTTTATTGCAATAGGTTCTTTGAATTGACATAGAATCTTCATGGTTTGAGGTTTTCGAATGAAACTTTTTTCAAATGGTTTCTATGATGTTCTTTTTTTAAAAAATGTGAAACATTTGAATATCGACTTTCAATTGTTTTTGTTATTCAATTTAGACAAGAAAGATGGATACTGCGAAAATTCGAGTGATTATGAGGCACCCATTTTTCGTATTTTTTTATTTTATTGTTTTGACGCAAGTGAGTCAATATTGTGGGTAAGGTAACGTTAAACCATGCCGCTAATTCCTGGGTAGTTTGACTAGGGTCGGCTTCCACTATCTCTCTTAATTCATCGTTATTCACCTGTGTGGGCGGTCTTCCTCGTGGCTCGTTCTTTAAGTCCAAATTTCCATCACGAAAGCGTTTAAACCAAAATCGCACGGTGCGTTCATTAGTAGACCCCTCTCCAAACGTAGCATTGATATTGCGGGCTGTTTCTGCCGCGTTAGTTCCGCGTCGGAACTCGTATTCAAAAATCACTCGAATTTTCGCAGTATCCATCTTTCTTGTCTAAATTGAATAACAAAAACAATTGAAAGTCGATATTCAAATGTTTCACATTTTTTAAAAAAAGAACATCATAGAAACCACTTGAAAAAAGTTTCATTCGAAAACCTCAAACCATGAAGATTCTATGTCAATTCAAAGAACCTATTGCAATAAAACGGCAATTTCATACTTTAACCCCTATTATTACCCGTAGATATATAGTAAATACCTAGGTATTTGCTGGATTGTAATAAGATAAGGTACAATGTTTCTTATCAAAACATTAATTTCGTATATGCATAAGCAGCCTATATACGTCCCACTGTAGGGCACAGGCCTTCTCTCAGAGAGAGAGTATGGACTTAATCATCACGCGTGCCCACCGCGGATTGGCGATTTCAAGCGCTGAGGTATGTGAATAGTTCAGACTCCCAGGTTTCCTCACGATATTTTCCTTCACCGTTAGCGAATGGTATTGCTACTATAACTTCACAAATGTACATAACTTAGAAAGAAAAGTCATAGGTACATGCCCGCACTGGGAATCGAACCTGGGTCTCCCGCTTCTTATTTCGTATATAATTTTATGTAACAGGCTACACTCACCCATTTTATTTCAGTAGACCCTTGTAGGACCTTAATTGTATTAACTTTCATCTGCCTAAATACTTGTAAGTCATGCCTCTAAGGAAAGTAATAATCTTCATTCAAAGATTAAATTATATTGCTATAAAAAGATCTAATGTAATTTCTATAGCAATATTTTTTTTTCCTCCAGGGCTAAGGGACATTAAATACATCAGTAAATCAAGGCACACAGAAAGTACTAGGCCAAGTTCTCGTCCGGCCCGCACTGTTCATATATTTACACGAACCCATTCAAGCCTTTTTCGACCCCCTTATATCTTTGAAGCCTATTTTGTCACAAGACAAAAATAAATCAGAAGGATCAAGGTTACTGAAAAGAAACATTGCTCTATATGGTTTATATAGTATACTTATAGTTGCCAGGGCCAAATAACTGCAGTTTTCGACACTCACTGACGCAATCTCTTACCGTTGAGGCAGTGTTTGTATGAAACGCATTTGCTCGGCTGTTTTTTCGACGACTCGCAGTCTCTACGAAAAAGTACTATAGTTCTAGTTTGACTGGAGATTTGCGCACTTAGCCTCATAGTTGGGCCATTGTACGTAGCAAGTGCTGAGGTATGTAAATACCTCAGACACTAGGGTTTCCTCACGATGTTTTCCTTCACCGTTAACGAGTGGTATTGCTACTATAACTTCACAAATGTACGAAACTTAGAAAACAAAGACATTGGTACATGCCGGGATTCGAACCCACGACCTCCCGAATGAGAAGCCGGCGTTCTGCCCCTCCGCTACCACAGCTCTATTAAGTACTATAATAAGATATATAGCCTTTGTCCATCCTTTGACGACAGATAAGATAATTTATAGCCTTTGTCCATTCTAAATACTCGTGAAAAATTTTTTAAATTGGGTAAGCAGTTTAGAGTCTATCATCGATTATGACTATGATCATAATCATCATCATCAGCCATTTGACGCCCACTGCAGGACATAGGCCTCCCTCACGGTTATCATAACCATGGGGGGTTTTGCCACAATCGCCACGCTTGGCAGGCGGTTTGGCGATCGCAGTACGCGATTGGAATCTCAGGAAGACGCTGCTGCCCGTCTCCTGGTAATGTATTTCCTTAGTCGCCTTTTACGACATCCACGGGAGGAAATGGAGTGACCCCATTCTTAATCCGGCGCCACACGGAGGACCCCCTGTAAACAAACGTTTACCCCCTATAAACAAACGCAACATGTTCTCTTTATAATATTAGTGTAGATTGCTAACCGTGCCATCAAGGAATTTAGCAGATATCTTCCTTTATGTTTATGTTTTAGTGGGATTCATAGTTACTGTGTAAGCTACTGTGCACAAATAATGCGAAGCAAAGGAATTATAACTAATAGAATTTGTAATAGACGTACAGTTTTATATATAAAAACACGATTTCTCTAAGACACTCTTCAGAGGCAATTTATTTAATCTGTGTCTACGTCTGTTCCTTGTAAAATCTCCACTACAGACTATTTTAATCGGCCTTTATCGAGTGTTTGAAGGAATCATGTTTTTTTATAAAATAAGACCGATATTATATATTATACATAAAATATTCAGACTACAGGACAGTTACCTCTAACAAAGATTAACATTATTTAAAATTTAGCCCTAACCCTTGTTTTCTTGGCATTGTTAAAACACAAAGACAGTAATGAATTTTGAATAATTAAGGTCGAACACTTAATAACGAGCTAAGAAGTTACTATAACAAAGTTTTCAATCGGTTTAGTCGAAATCAAGTACAGTCAAGTTTATTAGTAAAGGCAAGCTTAAAAGTTTTGCAACTACGCAGTCACCTATTGTATGACTCCTAACATTTATAAAACATTTTCAATCATTTAAGTAGGTGAATATGAAATGGAAACAAACTCACTAAAATACTCTTAAGACGGAGTTAAAGCCGGTTTATGAGAGGATTTCCGGTTAGAACTCCATTTTAACTGGTTTTAACTCCGATATAAGAGTATTTTACTGGGATCTACTTATTATAAATAAGACTGTTACACTTTTGGCATAGGTAGTCGTGTATTTGCGATCGTGTCGAAATTCCTGGATTACACGCATTTCGGAAGTGATTCGATCTAAAAAGTAATCCATTTGGCTACCAAAAAGTTTCTATTCAAAAAGTAACATTTGCGTTGGATTTGAAAACTCTTTGTGGTTTTCTGTAAACAAAAAGAAAAGCGTAGTGTTATGATTTGATTATCCCACGAAGGACATCATCTGTGGACATCAGTGCTCACTTGGTTTATCAAAAATCCATACGGGTAACCGATTTTCTAAAGGTATTTTAGTAAAAAATCAAATAATTTACATAAATCACGGAAACTGTGGTTTCGAAAGTGGCCGGAGGGGAATTTTTGGCACAATACCCAACATTCGAACATGACAAACAAGAAATACTTAAATATATATTTTTCTAATAAGTAGGTACATTGAAAACATTCGACCCAAAGCGGATTTAGAACGAGCGCCTTAGGAGGAGGTGTAGGCACTAGGCAGAGACCAGGGGCTTTAAAGCAATTTTTAGAGTTCGGTGCCAAAATCCGTCCATCTATCCAGCCATCCGTCTGGCCGTCCTCTCACCCGTTCGCCCATCTATCAAAACTTTTTCTCAGGGACGAGTAGAGTTGACAAATTGAAATTAAACAAAATTTAATGCAATCAAAACCCTAAGAGCGCGAGGCGTACTCGCACTTGGTAGGTTTATTTATGAATCCTTATAAAATCTTTTTCTTATAAAACCTTCTGTATAAGTAAACTGCTTTCCTACGATCGTTACCTTTTTAATATTCCCGCCAATTCATCCATAATATCTCTTGCATACCTAGTTGATAGACATAAGCTCTTATTTGATATTTCGGGGCACCTGACTGCTCTAATTAATTGCCCTAGCTGTCTAATTAACAGGGCCTCTACGCTACGTTAGACATTGGGGAAATTATAGAGCAATTTCACAAGTATATTAGATAAACCTTGATATATTTAGTGTGAGGATATTAGATAAACTTCGATGTATGACCATAACAATTTATAATTATATGATAGTACAATTTAGGGTCGCCGGACTAAAGCACATAAGTCAAATTGTCATTACATTATAGTTTAATAAGTAATTAATAAAATAGCAGTTTCAGCAGTTTGGAAAAAAATGGGTCACGTAGTATGGGTATGTTCCCCTAGGTTAGGTTTTTTTTGCCTTAGGTTCACGGCCATGGGTCCTAAAAATCACTATTAACATTATTGAAAGATTGTACTGATCCTTTTCGCAAAAATGATCTGTAAAAACGATATGATGTTTTTCCATTGGTGAGGCTAGCGTCACTCCATGGAGCCTCTTAATTTTTTTAATTTATAATGAATAACTCTCTCGTCGCCCCGTTTTGCCTTTATCCACGTGCCGTCTTTGCACCTCACCGTAACCTACCCATTTCCACTTTAATCTTGAGATCCTTTCGCCCATAGATAACGTCAACCTTCGTCCGGCGTCGGATGACGACATTGGGTACCTGATCCACGAGTTTGAGGCCCTAACCTACTTACTAATTTGTTTAGGTTAAGGAGGTTTGGATGTTTGTTACTCAATCACGCAATAACGGCTGAACGGATTTACATGAAACTTGCCGTACAGATATGCAAAGACCTGAATTGAGACATAGCATACTTGATATCCCTGTAATGCGTTCCCGGTTGATAAGGTTTATTTTAAGTTTAAAATAGATGGCGTGATGTAAAATGATGTGCGAGCGAATGTTGTGTTCTAAAAATAGATGGCGTTGTCCAGGAATCGTATAAACGCATTTTGTGGCGGTACGAAGTTCAGACACCTAGTAATAAATAAGATGTAAAGTTGATGTAAGCGTTGAGTCATTAAAAGTTACTACCGTTAGTACGTAAAAACTACGCAGCATAACTACAAAGTCAAGTTGCCTAGGCATCGTTGCAGAGCTTAATATTTCACCGTAGTCCCGTGAAACTACATTGTAACTAAGTTCCAGCAAAAGCAGTCAGGTACTAGATACCTTGTTAGGTGCCCATATGCATAACTTAACTTCATTGCAGGGAGTTACTGAATTCCGACCGTCGTAAGAGTGGCTCGAAGTACACATAACATCCACATAAGGGTCTGATATTTTCCGTTTCGTCTGCTAGCTCAATCGTCTTGTTTAACCAAATGTCCATGTTTCATCAGATATTTCACACTTCAAGAAAGACTCCCAGTAGGTATATTTGAATGCAGAGGTCGCACGATTATGGAAATTTGGCATGTTAGAAATGAAACACGACCCGAGGTCGAGACGGGGAATAAAACAAAGGATATCGCGGTTTTCACAAATATCGTTGTGCTTAAGACAAGGGCTCCCAAATTGTGCACCGGCACTTATGTTTTCACCAGAAACTGGTTTATGCACCTCGTGACTGATGGCATTGTGCACTAAGGCGCGTGAATAAATACTAAGTACTAAATAATGGTGAACGAGTTCAAAGTTATTTTACGGGGAAATTCTAACCATGATTTAGAAACATATGGTGTGCTAGTTTGGTAAAAAATTGACGTTAAAAAATATTTTTTTTTTACCCAAAATTATTTCACTTAAGCATAAACAATATCAGGACGAAAGTAATACAAATCCAAAAAAACCTATGTTTTGAGCGTCTTATGGTTTACACATATCGGACGTCAGACTCTTAAGCATTTAACATAATAGAAATTATTCCTTTCTACCACTTCGAATTTAGATTGTCAGTCTGGAGTCAAAGGTCGGAAATCACGAATATATTCAAATAATAATAGTTAATAATACACAAATATCATTACTGATTAATCATTAATAATACTGTTTTTCACTATAAAAAGAGCATTCCCTCAAAATACTGTGAACGAATTCAATTAAGTATCGAACGTCACTCTGTATACTTCATTTCTTTAAATGATAATAGACAATTTTATAATTATTATAATGTTTCTCTACTCTTCTTGGTGCGTCACGAGCTAAAAAAGTTTAAGATCTTTCTGACCCTGTATAGTAAAAAAGTAATTAAGTACATAAAATTATGTCGTGAGCTCGTAGATTAAAAAATATATATATTATTTCTCAAGGGTTCTTCTTAACAGGATCAGGCCAGCGAACGCCCCCAACAGACCAACTTCGCTAAATCTCATCCATTACCTCTCAAAAACACAGATAACTTTAACTGGGAAATTCCCGTTTCTGGATTAATCTCCAGCTGTGTCTTGTGTTTTTCAAGCAGAAGTACAACGGTTCGCTTGCCTCGATGGTGATACTGGCAATTGTGATACGAATCTTCCCAGTTTTTCGTCTCTCTTCTTTCAAAGTGTGATTTGTTTGACAAATGCTTTTCTTAAGAGGCTCCGTGCCGTAGCACAAATGCAACTAATGGAAAAAGACCTATATTTATTACAGATCGTTTTTGTAAAAAGTGTCAGAGTAATCTCTCAATCATGTTAACAGTCATTTTTAGGACCTATGTTACTGCATGGAGCCCCTTAAGGCCTTGTGCCAGCTCGGCATTTCCTTTCGCTCGCATATTCTATATTTGTAGGGTTCATCATCAACCCATTATGTCCCCACCAAGGGGCACGGGTCTCTTCCCTGAGGAAGGTATAGGCCATACTCCACCACGGAGGCCAAGTACGGATTGGTGGAGGCTTGTAGACTAGTGGCTCGTCTACTGTCAGAAGTTGTCAAGCCGCCCTAAGGCCTCTGACTTGGCTTAACGACTGCCATCTATCGACGGCAGCCGGCACCAACAGCTTAACGTGCCTTGCGAAGCACGGAACCGCCTATGCGTTAGGCATAGACGGCGACCCATCCATGCACTGAACGCGCCCTGTGTTGCTTAACCTTCGTGATCGTTTAAGATCACTCAGGCAGCCGGGGCTACGAGCGATTCGATTTGTAGGGTTCCGTACGTCAAAAGGAAAAAACGGAATCCTCATATTCATATCATCACTTGAGATCACTTTGTTGTCCGTCCGTCCGTCCGTCCGTCTGTCTGTCTGTTTGTCAAGACCTTTTATCTCAGGAACGCGTAGAGGTATCGAGTTGAAATTAAAATCATATATTCAGGTGTGGTAGCCTAGTGGGTAGAACCTCGGACTCGGAAGTGGGAGACCCAGGTTCGATCTCCGGTGCGGGCATGTACCTATGACTTGGTTTTCTAAGTTATGTACATTTGTGAAGTGGTAGCAATACCACTCGCTAACGGTGAAGGAAAACATCGTGAGGAAACCTGAGTATCTGAGCTATTCACATACCTCAGCGCTTGAAATCGCCAATCCGCGGTGGGCACGCGTGGTGATTAAGCCCATACTCTCTCCCTGAGAGAAGGCCTGTGCCCTACAGTGGGACGTATATATGCTTATGTATTCAAGTGTACAGTCCCTTGAAGCTGTGAAAAAATCAAACTTTTAAGTTAACGTAAATAAAAGATAAGGCCGTTTATGCCGCAAAAAACGTATATTTTGGCATTCAAGGGAATCAAAAGAGTACTTTCCGTTAATCTAGAACTATGAAATTTGGCGAGTAATATTTAGTCTTATACTACAAACACAGGGAAAAAATCTGAAAACTGTACATTTGTAATTAAAGCATAAAAAAATCAAAAGACATCAAAATTTCGAAAAGACAGCAAAAAAATTACGATAGCCTAAAAATGGCTGGCAGGCGCACATTATGTTGTAATTCCTCATGGCGCATTCCGATTTGACGATGTCATCAAAAAAGCACATTTAGGCAGTACTAGATGTTCAAGATAACAGTGATGTAGTATTTTTTGGTTAGCTCAAATCAGAACGGTAATAATCATCGACCAATCCGACTACTCTGCTTATGGACACATGGTGTCCGCTTATCGCGCTAGGCGTCATAATCCTTACAGACAATGGGTGTCCGTTAAGCACTTGTTGATTAAAGTACGTTTAAGGGACATTTAACGAGACTTTAGTTGCTGAGGGTTTATAGCTTAATTAATTAATCTCTACTAATGTAGAGATTTCACTTTATAAATCATAATTTAGTTAAGTTCTTTCTTAAGACTGGCATAAGTCTCACTGAGGGCTGTTTTAGTCGAATCGTTTTTTTAAAAATAAGAACGTAAATATGCTCTTTCTGTTAAAATAATTAAAAAGGATAGAATGTGCGACCGACAGGGAGGTGATTTTTGAGAGATTATTGCACACCACACATTACAAAACAACGACAAACAAAAACAAAATTACAAAATGGTTTGAGAATTTTATTTCTCATAGCATAGTAAAGACCTCCGTTTTCTGCCATCGCTCATCTCTTTGGTTTCTATATTTACCAAGGAAACAGAAAAAAGTACATAAACCTAACTACAGGCTGACTTTGAATTTGTTCACCGTATTTTAAGAGGACATTCTAACCGGCGTGCGTGCATGCAACGACTAATGAATGTTGAGGAAGCGAAATTGATCTGTCAGGATCATAGCAAGTGGCAGTCCCTGGTCTGTGCCTACCCCTCTGGGATACAGGCGTGAGTTTATGTATGTATGTACATTCTAACCATAACTTAGAAGCATATGCTTCTAGTTTTGAAAAACAAACTATACGCGTCAAAAAAAAATTGTTAGCCACAATTACTTCACTTAGACATAATTAAACAATATCAGAAACTATGTTTTGAGCATCTTACGGTCGGCGCCGGCCAACTCAATTGTTTTTTTTTTAATTGTTAACGCATATCGGACGTCACACTCTTAAGCATTTAATACATTAGAAAACATTTTTCAACGTTACGGTACTTCCCACCATTTTGAATTAAAATTCACAGTTAATAATTCTGTTTTTCACAAAGAACATTCCCTCAAAATACTGTGAATGAATTCAAAGCCACCCTGTAGAACCGAAATGCAGACGATTTTTGCCTAAACCCGTCTTCGGTGAAATGGAAATCGGAGCCAGCTGAGTAAAAGCAAATGTTATTAAATGTTTCACTCACCGTGTAGCGATGCATCTTTGCGCAAGTGGTGAGTGTGCTGTATGTGTGGTGGTAAATATAAAGTCGGTATCAGATATTGCGAGGCTTCCGTCCTACATGCCTCGCAAAAAGATTGTAGTTCCTTTGTATTGTCCACATATTTACATTCATATATAGAATATCCTGATCCGGGCTCTGTCTACCCCTCCGGGATACAGGCCTGAGTTTCTGTATGTGTATGTAAAAAGCAGAATTTCTTGGCCCGAGGTTGGACTCAAATAACTGCTATTGTGTTGAATAAGACCCTAGCTACAACCTACAGCTGGTAATTTGATATCCATAATAGCAGAGTTCTGTCGTCATCTCAAATTGAAATGCTGTCTCGTATCGGATAAAGTTCTATCCGTAGACGTAGCTGAGGAGCAAGGATGAGTAACGACAGTACCTATTGAAGAATTAGTAAGTGATTGTTTAATGATAAAAAACCGGCCAAGTGCGTGTCAGACTCGCGCACGAAGGGTTCCGTACAATTATTTATACCACATTTGAATATTTCAAGTGTCTACCTGTTACCGTTATTAACATCGAGCAAAAAACGGCAAAAAATCACGATTGTTGCATGGGAGCCCCTCCTCAATATTTACGTGTATTTTATTGTGTCTTTAGTATTTGTAATTATAGCGGCAACAGAAATACATCATCTGTGAAAATTTCTACTGTCTAACTATCACAGTCCATGAGATAAAGCCTGGTGTTAGGGTGGACAGACAGACACTCAGACGGACTGTAATAGGGTCATAGTAATAGGGTCTCTTACCCTTTGGGTATTAGGTACCCAATTACTAAGACTCTACAGTCCGTCTGTTTATCGATCTGTCCACCCTAAAAATTACCCGAACGGAACCCTAAAAATTGCAAACGGTTCCGCTGGACGGCTGCCCCCCCCCCAGGACAAAATACCTAGCTACGCCAATGACTTAACCCCGCAGTGATACGCAAAGAGTATTTTGTAAACGCATGCGGTATGCCTGTAGATGTCAGCTTAATGTAGTGTTGTCGCGAGAATGACCCAGATCCGACCGGCAAGGGTTCGCGGCCGAGCCATTGAGTCAACTCAAACGCTTCGTCTTGACAATTGGAAACTTCATCCACTTTTTGCTTCACAGAGGCGGGTGAGAGATTGAAGTGGAGAATTCCCTCGGACGTCGAAATTTGCAACTTTATTGTCGCGCTCAAGAAAACTATTTTATTGTGGACCATGTTTTGACGGCTCTTGCTCGATTTTTCCCAAAAATGTTGTCAAATTACTTATTAAAACTGAATTTTAACGGATATTTACTCGTTTCCTTTTCCATTTTACAATTTTTCGACGTTACGGTACTTTTGCAAGTGCCGTGGTCTCGGTAGACTGAGGTGACAGGTGTTAAAATCCGTTAAAATTCAGTTTATTATGTCTAGTGCTCGTGTTAACCTCAGAAAATAAAATACTTATTTCAAAATTTATTAATACCTACTTATTATTAAGCTGGCTCAAATCGTAATAATGAAGCTTGTAAAAATATTTCTATGTTTAGTTCTTTTTAGGTCACAAATAATTATCACATTACCATAAATAATAATTCATTGCTCTTTGCAATCTTGTTCGATCTCCATCGAACATCGATTAATAAGAAGAATATTTTCATCAACGTTAGATTTTATGAGCATCATTATTCCGTAGCAGCGTAAACTCTTTTATGTATAGCTTCCTAGTAAACCACATTTTCTTTACTATCGAAGAGTCATAGTAAAGAAAATGTTCGATACTCCCATTTATGCCACACGTGATAAGAGCTATTGTGGGCTAAACCCACAATGTTATCGATAATAAATGTTATATATTATAGCTGGTGTTAAAATACAATCACACTCCTACGACAATTTATGTATTTCTTTTGCGATATTACTAATAACCTAGTCGAGCAAGCGGCAAGTGGCAAGCAATAGTTATAACAATAGTAATAACTTATTAGCAAAACTAACCATACCTTTTCTTCGTGGCAAACCTTGATCGCTCTACTCCTTTGGTATATAGGGTAGAGTTTATCAATGCAGGTGGAAAATTGAATATGTAAGGAAAATAAAAGGCAGACTTTGAAGTTTTAATTTATTACCGAGATTGGGCCGCTCAAGGAAAATCAACTGGGGAAATTTTGAAGGCAGCGGACATATTCACATACTGCGAATTATTTGTCTATCCATCCGATAGCAGTTATACCTGGCAAGAAGAGGATGAATGAGCGGAAGTGTTTTTACGACAGCTTATTGATGGGATGGGTAGCTTGTTTCATCGAAATCAAGCATAACAGAATCTCAGCCAGTACGCAAAATTTACACCTATCTACATATACCTACTATTGGTGTTGCAGATTTCACAATCAAATGAACGTACGGGTGCGCGTAGTTAATTAATTATTTAATTAACGTAGCATGTAGTTGTTCCTTGAAATTAGAGAAGTGACAAGTACTTATCGCAGATCACCCTAGTTACTGCATTACCACTTAACGATAGGTACCTCGGTGCATATTGGTATCTCGTCAGAGGTCACTGAGGGTCATCTTGACCGCTCAGAAAATTAAAATTTCAGACTTTGTAATTGAGCCCCTGAGATAACGCGTAGCGTTCACAATACCGAAAAAGCTTGCTATTCAATAATGCGCTTAAAAATAAGCCACATTCAAAGATACCTACGCTGCTTCAGTGGCCTCTATTCATGGGATGGATAAGTAAATAGTACATGTACGGGAAGGTTCCTTTTGAAGGAGGGAGGCGTTCGTCGTCAAATACTGTAAAAAAATATTTGAGTAATCTTTATTCTCATTATACAAGAAAAGATTCCTCGAGAATTAACATGAAGATTTTACAGTCAAAACGGGCCGGAAATAAAAACGTTGCAGAATTCACCCAGCGAAAGTAATTTGTGACAGCATTTTCATGCTTGCGGCGCTCGGAATAAGCAAAGCTTGCTCTAAATGACGGTTTCCATTACATAGAGCTAACAGAGATATCCTTGAAGTGCATTACGTAAGAATAGGTATATTATATCATTTCATTCAGTGTCTGGCGGGGTGTAAACAATCATTTATTGTAGGTGTAAGTTGGATGTGGGCGGCACAAGACCGAGAAGCTTGGAAAACCGTGAGGGCTGCCCATGTCCTGCATTGGGCGTCAAATGGCTGATGATGATGATGAGGATGATGAATAAATTACGTAGGAATAGCAAACTTGATATACTTACCGGATATTATTCCTTCATGTACTTTTACGATCTCTGTCAAAGGTTAACACGTAGATAAAAACTGAATGAAATTAAATATACATTACGTTACGCAACGTGACTACCTCTGTGGTGGTTTTGTGCGAAAGTTAAAAAGCCATAATGAAAAAAGTAGATTACATGTTGGGTAGAGCGTGGCTAGTACACTAGGAAGAACACGACGGGATAGAAAAATGGGTCGGCAAAATAAGTCCAATATTTACTGTTGCTTTCCTTCCTCCCACGTTCCTGCAGCCGGAGCGGAGAAAACTCAATATAGGTACTATTCGAGAAAGTCAACAGAGCGTTTTTGAATGATTAAATGTACGCTTAGTAACTTCGTTGTGTGTATTTTTGTTCAACACTTACTCCTACGAGGGGCGCAATTAGAGCTGCCGAGTTTATTTCACTTGTTGTCCACTTTAATTCGATAATCCTTATAAAAGGATTTTAATATCCTATTTCAACGAGAATACTGCTCTGAAAAATTAGCTCCCTCTCTCTCTCTGCCTCTTAAATTCAAGCTGCCTACTGTAGCTTCTTGGTCTTATTCAGTTTCTATGTAAACAACAAACAAGAAACATTTACATACAGGCACATACATTGCTTCTGGCCCCACACTAGGATCCCCTGTGTCGTGGGAACCAGAAACAACGATATCACAAACATGTAAACATCCAAGACCTGGGTTTTTTTTTGTCCCCGGCCGGGATTCGAACCCGGGACCTCTCGCATGGTATGCAGATGCACTACCGCTGCGCCACGAGGTCGTCGTAGTAAAACAAACGATTTATAATGCAGAACTTTTTTTAAAAATACGATAGGCATCGTCGCCACAAGTGCAAAAAATACTGTGTATAAAGCTTTTAATCGTCATTTGCAATCTCCATTATTAACCGCAAAATAATCACTGTATATAATCTAAATCTAATATTAACGAGAATAGCTTTGTAGGGTAACGGGAAGCGTATTTAATTTTCTTTTGAGGCAGAAAGCTGAAGGATCGGGCCTTCTTTGCCTTTCTCCATTAACAAATGGATAAAACAGCTTGTTATCTATTATCTTTGGACCATTTGCTCAAATAAACGGTTGTATTTTGTACTAAAATTACGGTCATTCATAGTCGAAGTTAATTAAGTCTCATTCATTTCGTTGAACGATGAAAGGATAATGTTGTTTATTGCACTCTCCAAGTAGGCGGACAGACTTCTATAGTAAAGCGGCGCTTTACGACCATTCTATACAAATCGGAGAGATCAAAAAACCTGTATAAGTGACGAACTCTCTGCTAAATAATCAATAACTTCAGCGATTCCGTTTCGCCAGACTTAGGACTAATTAATTTAGTTACATACGTATTCACGAAAGTTTACTTTGAATACAAAAGAAGGAGATATTCAGGACAGATGACCTCATCCAAGTGGCAGGAAGATGCTGGATGCAGGCCGCTTCCAACCGGTCTTTTTGGAAATCCATGGAGGAGGCCTATGTCCAGCAGTGGACTTCTTGTGGCTGAATGATGATGATTGCTTACGTTGTTTACCTGTTCCTTTCTACGCCTCGTTGGCGGTTAGTCGCCGGGCAGCGTGAAGGTAAAGAAATTGCGGTGTGTAATCTCTCTACAATCTCTACAGACTAATACAACTGAGATAGCACATTTTACTATAACATCTGCACAGCCGAATTACTCATTCTGGTCCTAAAGTAGGATGCACATTGCTACGCAAACCGAGCGAGAATAGAACAAACATGAAAATCTAATAGATTGAGGCCATTTCTAGAAATCAAAGTATGGCGACTCCCTGAGGAATCTAGCCCACGTCGTGTTATAAATCTCAAAAAACGAGTCGATATTATTACACGAATCCGGATTCGTCTCCTTATCCTCATCCCTCCTTAAAACTTATCCCCGGATTCTTGTGTTAGTGCACACTGCTAATCTGCTGTTACCAGCAGCCAGTTATTTTTTTGTCTGCACTTTGGCCAAGTGACAACTGTTATAGTAGATTAATACATTTTTAGTGTATGAAAAACAGGGGAATGGACTTATATAGAGTCTAGTGACAACTTCAACCTTCACTAAACGAGTGACAAGTATTTACAACTCATTTGGACAAACTCAGACTTCTAATTGCATTGTAGGTTTGACTAATGATTTGGTATGTAAGTAGAGAGATAATATTTTATCGTCACACTGAAAAATTATTGTACTTCTCATTAGAATGACCAAAAAAAACGAACCTCTTCTCAACGAATGCTTGAACAAAATTTAGATATCCATATCACATCACAGACATAAGCAGTTATATGTAGAATGATGGTAGAAGATTAAGAACTCTGAAAATAAGCTTAAAATCTCTGTAGGATAATGAATCAACAATTCGAGGTTAGTAAATACATTTCATTGCGCTTTAAGTTTACGAGCTTCGAAACTACATTCGTTGATCGTAAACTTTGCTGAATTTTGGGACGACTGGATTTCGACGAAATAATAACTAGGTACAGTAAAAGTCTCAATTGTTTGAGAGTACCAACTTTTATTTGTTTTCCTTGTAACGTTAAACTAATTGTATTTAAATTTTATTTGGTCTTTATAGTTTTTAATTACACATTGGTGAACTATTTACATAAATTTAAGAACTATTAATTTATCCGTTTATGTTTTTTCTTTAACATTTTAATTGCTCATTTCATCGAAAAATGTTTATTACCGAATAAATAGTATTTAAGTACAAGAATAGTAAAACATGTTTCTAGATAAAACGTAATATAAAACTTCCAAGCTAAAACTTCTTGGGATATTGTGGCATAGTGGAGAATAAACAACATAATTTGTATCGTTTCCATCGAAGTGTCAATGGTTTCTACGTCGTAGCAGCTGCTGCTACGACGTAGCTGTGACTTTGTGTGACTGTAGCCCCGTAGCTCCTTTGTTACACTATAATATGATCCTTGACAATGAGAGAGCAGCAGATCAAGCACACATGCCTCACCCTACTTTAAACCGAATCTTGCAAGCAATAAGAGTAGTTTCTCTACACCTTTCCGATTTACTGAGATGATCCATTTCCCAGTTGCGTGAACTGGAGAAATCTTAACTCAGCATAATAGATAATAATAGAAAAGCTCCACTCAAAGGCTATAACTTGTTACTGTAAAAATAATACAATCCAAAAGTCAGACTTTCATGTTTCACTTTCGCGTGCTATTTAACTTTTACGTGACATGACACGCTAAACCACTATACAATGACTTAGACACGTCAATCTAGACACATACATATGCACTAACTATACATCGAGCTCTAGTTCGGTATCACGCGGTTATGTACACTTCCTTTTCCTTCATGGGATAGTCCTTTGGGGGGAGTTTGAAGCTCTCACGCAGGTACGTAAAGCGGTGAAAGTTGTAGAAGTACTCCTGGCCGTCGGGGGAGTACTGCGGGTAGAGGGTGTATGGAGGAATCTCCTCGCAGCTGTCCAGCTTCGAGAGGGAGTCGGCCAGGGCGTGCCTGGCGAACTCCTGCTTGTACCGTCATGACTGCTCGCGGTACGCTCGTCTTTTGTCGCACTTCTCCTTCAGAATGTAGCAGAGGGCGATCGCTATAAGCACCGCTATCGCTATCGCCATACTGATGCTTATCCAGATGATCTCCTCGTTGATGCCGCTCGTCGATTTTCCTGTAAACAGAGCCGAGGTTACAAAACTCGGAATGTCGAGAGTTTGATTGAGTCTCAACAATAGTAGGTATAGTGGATTCCCAATAAAGTTAAACGCGTAAGGATTGGGACGCTGAATCCAACTTGTTTCCACGATGTGCAAATGTTTTTGAACAATTTCCATATCTTGCTGGTTTGCCCTGCTGAGTGGAGAAACATGCACATACGAATGAAGCGCGGATTTATGTTTTTTCCGCACAGAGAATACGAAATTAGCACGCTTATAGCATATGACATCGTATGTTATGTTCGAAAGTGTTGAACAAAGTCTTTTGAACTCTTTATACCGGTTTTGTTTCGATTGCTTTATTACCCGGCAGTGACGGAGCCCAAAAGTAGGCTAATGTGTTTGGCTCGTAAATATGTATAAATGTATGTAAGTATCTATCTATGTAAGTTTATCCGATTCTATGGTCTCTCATAACTCCTTAACCAAACATTAGAATTTGACAAGTAGCTTCAATCTGCATAGTGTAAAATCAGCATAGATCTGACAAAAAGCAAAAATATTATAAAATTACCGATTTATTTTGAAAGATGTTCCCTAGGCAAGTGCTATTGTTTTAATCTTGCTACTGATCACTACATAGCGTAGCTGCTATTGCTGACATAAATTATCACTAAATGATTTAAAAAATAACAAAAAAACCGGACTACAGAGCATTAATTACTAACCGGGTCGGACAGAACTAATATCCCCTACGGGACGCTCAAGGCTCAAGTAAATACTACGAATAAGCAACGTCAGGTGATACAAAGTTTAAAACGCAGCGACAAAAGTCATCAGTGCATCAGAACACATTCGTATTTATTGATTTTCCTCTGTGTTATTGATTACGGATTAAAATTGATTGTGGACCTGGATTTGTTGGACAACTCATAACATGGGCCGCAAATCAATCGAGTTCTCTGGAATCGGAAATACGTGTGTATGTGTGTGGGTGTGTGTGCGTGTGTCTGTGTGTGTGTTTGTAGAATGCATTGTTTATTATACCTTGCATCTTGTTGGAGTAGCCGCCCATTTTTCCAGCGACGCGCGCATACGCTCCGCCGGCCATAAGTACCATCATCAAAGTCGTGCGCACCATCGCTGTTCCTGGGAATTATTAACTAGCATCAGGATATCATCATAGAATGCTAGGAGTACTTCTGTCCACAATGCGCAATTGACAGATAACTATAGTAAGAGTCCCGCGATGTGTTCAAATGGTTGCAAGGGTTGGTCAGATTTTATACGACACCAACATAAAAGCCACAAGGTTGAATTAAAGTCAAAGGCTTATCTCTGTAAGAGATTTCTTCCAGTTAAGCTTGGAGGGTCGGAGTAACTGAGCTGACAAGTTGACAACAAACCTAACACTAGAAAAGCTCACCTTTTATCCATGCCATTGTTGAGTGTTTGCTTTCGCTTGCTGCAGTTTTAATTAGTGGCTCCGAGTTTTCATGCTAGCCACAGCGATGACGTCTTGATGGACTGCAAAAAAAAAAAAAAAATTCAAACGACAAGCTCTGCTGTCTTTTTGTGTTCCCATTATCTTGTGGCAATACAATACAGTTACATTTTTAAAAAAACCAGAAAAATTGTTTGAGAGCACAAACAGTGAGGTCTTGAGGTTTAGTGCAGTCAACAGTATGTCGACACAAAGTATACTACACGACACGTGTATCTAGTCTACTTGGTTCCGTAACGAATGACTGCGACCATGTTGATTAGCTGTCGACTGTATCTAATTTCGGCATAACTTTCACTCCCAGTAGAAGACTTAAGTACCATTGTCCCATATTATACAGGGTTACCTCTAACATGTCAATTTCTTGAAACACCTCAATTAGAGCCATCGCCCTCGGCCATTTATACACGCGATTGGGACGCGCCGTACCTGCGCGGTCACGGCGCTTCCGTAAAAATGGAAGCAAAACATTATATATGCTACGCTGCAGCGCGTTTGTATTGCTTCTGTGAATGTCATAAAACGCGAAGTCGTCGTGGGCGACGGCTCTTAGAATTTGTGGTTTAAGTAGATAAGTAGTTATCTCAGATTGGTATTTTTCGAAACATCAGGGATTGTATAGTTTTATTGCATTATTTTTTATCAGCTATTAAACAGCGCTAGTGCGAAGCACCAAAATCGTGAAAACACAAAAAAAATCAATAATGATAGTATAATATGGGCTAGGTAACCGGGGGTATTGCAGATACAATGGTATCTAAACTTCTACGGAAAACCATAGAACAGAAATACAGTTATCTGTAAAAAAATGTTTAATTCATATTTAAAAATATATCTGATATATACAAAATTTCATCGCAGTGTTTGTTATCGAACTCCTCCGAAATGGCTTCACCGATTTTTTTGAAATTTTTTGTGTATATTTGGTAGATCTGAGAATAGGTCGTAGGCTAATTAATATGGCAAAAACCAACGAGGCAGCAGACAAGGACGCGGAGAGCTTTCTTAGGGTTTCATAACCAAACGGTAAGGGACCCTATTACTAACACTCCGCTGTCCGTCCATATGTCACCAGGCTGTATCTCATGAACCGTGATAGTTACAGTTGAAAATTTCACAGATGATGTATTTATGTTCACGCTATAACAAATACTAAAAACTGAATAAAATCAATATTTAAGGGGGGCTCCCATCTAACAAACGTGATTTTTTAGACGCTTGAAATATTCAAATGTTGTATAGATAATGGTACGAGACCCGTTGTGCGCGAGTCCGATTCGCACTTGGCCGGTTTTTCCTTACAATATTCGGTTTCAACTTTACCAGTGTTGTTCAGTTTATCCCCTAAAGAACAGGCTGGAACATTTTCCACTGCGTGGTCTTTGTTCCAAGCGAAATAAAGCCAGCAGTTGATTAGCGATGTTGCAGATGTTGAATGAGTTATGATCAAAGGGTCGAAACAAAAGATAATGGCTAATCAATAGGTATCGTGTAACGGAAATGTAGGTTTACTGTGTAGGGATAACACTGCCTGATTGCCGCTCGTGTAGGTATATACACCACACTGTTGAAAACACAGATACAAAACAAAACAAACACTCGTACAATTCTGTATCGTTGCTTTTGCCTGGTGGTGTTTCAAAATAACGTACTCTCTTTGCAGACGCTTTCATTTTTTTAATGTTCATAAACTTTTGTCTGTAAGTTCGTTTATTACAAATATCTGGTAGTGACACTCTGTAGCCCTATTCTTCGGATTTTAGAGGTCCTTTGTAAATAAGACTCCGCATATAGACTCTAGAGTATGTAATTTAATTTTGAGTCGGACGACTAGTCTCGATCACAGGTAATTTTGAAAAAAACACAGATAGAGGTATTTATGGTATCATCAAAAAGAACATAGTAAAGTTATAAATGAAATAACTTAAGCTAAAGCACCAATGCACAAAGGAACGAAATATTGCTCCCGCTAACTGGCAGGCGTTCGGCCTAAACAACAAACTATATTAGAATCATAGATCAGAATACACTAAAGTCGACTGATTCCTCGAGTCTAACCTTCGATGTGATGACTGAAATAGGAAACGCGACGCGACATATTTTCAATCAGACCTTCCATGTTTTCATGCAAATCTACACTGTCGGCCCGGGGGTATGAAGAACGTATTGAGATTTGAGCGCGATAAAACGTCACGTACGCTCGCTCGCTCACTCTTGTCTTGCTTTTGATGAGTAAGACTTTAGATGGTCTTACTCACCATCTAAAGAAAGACGAGGCTATCATATCGTCCACTATCGTTGTCTATACAGTGACCGCGCCGCAGGGGCTGGTACCCAAACGTGACAAAATGTTTGTGTTTTTGTTGTAGGTAATATCTTTTCAATCTAAAACCATTTCTCGTCGTCGCAAACGGTGAACAAATACAACGAGTAAACAGCGGATAAACGAACGTGTCAGCGCCAGCCGAACGGTCAGAGATCGAAGGTTACACGGGGCCCTTGAGACTGTTTGCTTAGATCAAATGTAAACTTATAGTAGGTATAGCTGTTAGTATTGTTACGACGGTGGATAGGAGATAAAACTTTGAACGCGTTTTTCCGTGCCTTGGGGGCGTTTTCAGCAGGTTGTAATACCGTTTCGGACCATTTCTCTGTCACATACTAGTTTATCAAAATTTCACCCATGTTACCGTTATTTTCAGGCGCCTGAAACATGTTTTCAGTCCGTTTCAAGCCACCCTCTATCAGATGACGCCATAACCTGAAACCCCGTTTTCAGGCATTTTCAGGACCCCTTATGAGCCCTTGAAGTACATTTCAGTATTTGACGAAATTTTCAATAGGAGTGAAAGAGATAGCACTATTAGAGAGAGATAGCTATAGTCCGAACATTCCGGAAAGATGTGACAGAGACAACACGATCGAGCGAGACTGCAGTATTGTAGAACCTTCCACGACTTGATGGCGTTTTGGAGAACATCTCAAACGGTATATAAGCGGGAACGACGCGTATCGCCAGGCAGTTTTATTTTGGAAGCGTAAGCCAAACGAAATACATCGAAAGAAGAAGTACTACGACAATTATCGGATTAGTGCAAAGTGTGATTAAGAGTGTTTATTTAGAGAAAAGTGTTGTGAAGTTAAAAAATAGTGCGGAAATAAATCCTACTCTTATTCATCGGTTCATAAAGTGCTTTTTCAATCACGAACCCACCCCTAAAACGTAACAGTATGTTGGAACTAAAGTGAACTGTTCAAGGGCACAGAGAAGCAGATCCCAACCCAAGGCCATTAATGGGATGGAAAAGGGTGGAAATCTGTAGGTATATAAGCACCTCTATTTGTGCGTTGTTCAAGTAGCTGGAATATGACGTAGATGAAAAATTTCCAGTCTGTTCCACTTACCTACACGAAACATCTAATTTAAATATTTTTTCTCAGCAACTTGATAATTTTATCCCTAATTTTGCCGCTTACGGCGCGTAAAAGTGTTTCCCCCCTCTACCCTTCGCTCGAGGGTAAAATAGATAGAGAAGGACCAATTTGAGTTCCTCGAAATTAAATTACCCACACTGGGTTCTTTTTAAGCCACGGATGGAAACTGACCATAATGTAATGTGAAACGCCCATCTTCCTTCATCATGCTCTAGATTCAGAAGAAATATTAATGCTTTGCCGAGCTGACTTCCCATATCGTCCTAAATAGATCATCCTTGAAGCGAGAGAGCTATTCTATTTATTAGTACCACCAGTGTTATTTGCACTAACTCTCTGGGGCCTAAACTGAATGCATTGTTATGCAAACTCTATCTTCTCAAGCTTAGCATACTTTGACTTGGATTTTGACGAGTAATCCTTAAATGCATCGTTGGACATTAACTGAGATGAGGATTCGTTAGCATCTTGTTAGAATCTGTCATATTTGACTTACCTCAAGTATGGATCAAGTGAAGTTCGATTAATTATTCCTTCCTTCCATTTCCATTTCCATTTTACATTCTCCGGTCTATTCCGTTTCACATTTTTTTCTCACATTCGTCTGAGAGATTAAATAAATAACCACTTAACTATCTTTGGCAGGTACATTCTACCTCTAAATGCTTGTTTTTGTATGCACTTGGAGAGAATAAAGAAATAGGCAATTTTTAGGGTTCCGTAGTCGACAAGGAACCCTTATGGTTTCGCCTTGATTCCGTTTGCGAAATATTGAATGTAAAGCGCAATTTTTTGTTAGCGTAGGGGGTCCCCCCTCTCCTGCCTAAACGATTTATTATAGGAACGTCAAAAAATTCAGGAACCCTTAACAGGTTCCAATTTTACTTCCCACCAAATCAACAACATTGGCATATTGTCGGTTAGTCAGTGTATTGTATACTTGTACAATATAGTAATTTAAATTACAAGCGGGTGGTGCTGGTACTCACTGGCCTCATCACAGCTGCATTTTAATTTCGGGCTAAGTGTCGACGTTATAATTTCTCGCATTGTTTAATGTCAAACGAAATGTTCCTTTCTACTATACTACATTATACATATCCAATGAATAGATCTTAGGATAATTATTTACCTGGATAATTGTTCACGCTAAGCATTCTTCACGCCTCATCAAGTTTTATTTCCACCCGAGACAAACGTCACGACACTTAAACTATTCACTCCGCAGCGCGCACTTTTCTATGAGTCCATCAATCACATTTCCTAGGTAGGTATTATATCTGAGCGCTGTCTCTCGATCAGTCGCGTATCGGCGAAGTTAGTTAGCGTATGCGGGCGGGCGGGCGGCTACGTGGCGCCTGCTCCGGGAGTCCACTGCCGCGGCCCGGGGCCGACCTGCCGCGCTCGACCCG
This sequence comes from Yponomeuta evonymella, assembly GCA_963969515.1. Taxonomy (NCBI): domain Eukaryota; kingdom Metazoa; phylum Arthropoda; class Insecta; order Lepidoptera; family Yponomeutidae; genus Yponomeuta; species Yponomeuta evonymella. The sequence continues at coordinate 9,673,626 of OZ018354.1, forward strand.
TGGACCTAGCGGGAACGCCGTTATTTCGCACCCTAAATGCGCTGCGTTGGCAGCGTTCGTTATTCTAGCGTAGGTACATCGGAATTATAATCCACATTTTGTGCCTTTTCTTTGCTTCATGTTTGAAAATGTGCATATTGAGAATGGAGTTTGATGTGTTACGATAGAGCAGAGTTTACAATCATTCAATCTCGCTGTAAATTTTTCTTGTATAATTGCTGCCACATTAGCGATGTTATTTATAAAATCACGATTGTTCCAAAACACTCGTCAAATGTGGTTTAAATAGACTGCGGAAAAGTCTTTCCCTTTACCATACACTACTTTCAAACAGCATTTGCTGCGTTTTAAGGAATCCTGTTTCTGTAAATAAGCACGTAGAACGTTTTTGAGGAACTTCACTTATTTTAAGGGGACATTGTAACAATGATTTAATGATTTTAAAACTTCAAGACTAATTTAAAAAAATATGTTGACAAAAAAGCATTTTTTTTTCCAAGAATTATTCCATTATAGTCGACAAGGAACCCTTTTAGTTTCGCCATGTCCATCCGCCTGTCTGTATGTCTGTCTTTCTGGCCGTTCTGTCCGTCTCGTACAGAAGATTAGTACAAGAAAGCTGAAATTTGGCATACACATACATATTAATCACGCCAACAAAACGGTAGAATAAAAACTAAAAAAAAATATTTTTTAGGTTACCCCCCTACACCTAAATGACGGATCCTTTTTTCTCGCCTACACCAGTGTGGGGTATCGTTGGATTAGTTGTTCAAAAATATTGTGGGTGTATGAAGAAAATTTTTTGATTTAGGGTTTGCGAAATATTAAGCTTTAAAGCGCAAATTTTTGTCCGAGTGTAGGGCGTCACCCCCTTCTCCTGGCCAAACGGTTGATTGTAGAAACGTGAAAAAAATCGGGGCAGTAGCACATATAATGAATTTAAAAGGAAAACTATCACCGCTAAGTAGGCTTTACAAGTTAACGAGTAAAGGCGACCAACTCATAAAAGGAAAACTTCGTACAAAATCCATTGGAAATTACGTTCATGAAGTTGTTAGTTCTTTAACGAGATAAACGCCCTCTTTCGACGGAAGCCTACACTGCACGTGGCCCGATACACCCTCGGCCGGTTTTATTATTTAATAAACAAACAATATAAGCACGAAAAGTAAGAAAAATCGAAAAATCTGCGGTCCGAGGGTCTTGTGGTCAACGCCGGCCAACTCAATTGTTCTTTTTTACCCGACTGCGGCGGAGCCCAAAAGATGGGTCTGTGTTTAGCTCGTATGTATGTAAGTATGTCTGATTGTATGTTCCGACATAACTCTGAAAGCGATGGCCAGATTTTGGTAAATAAGATTTTAATTAATTCGTCATGTCTGCGCGAGTGTAATGGGCTGCCTATATGAAATCAGCATAAATCTACGTATAAAATATAAAAAAAAACAATAAATTAAACAGTTATTTTTCTTTATTTCAGTTTTTGGGGTTCCGTACCTCTAAAGGAAAAAAATGGCACCCTTGTAGGATCACTTTGTTGTCCGTCTGTCCGTGCGCCCGTCCGTCCGTCCATCCATCCGTCTGTCAAGACCTTTTATCTCAGGAACGCGTAAAAATTGTCTTCGAAGTTCGGGAAAAGCTCGGAAAAACTGCGAGTCTCGATTCCTGAAAATTTGTACGGAACCTTCGGTGGGCGAATCCGTATCGCACTTATTCGGTTTTTTTCAATACTACGATACTTCCTGCCACTTAAAATTTAGATTCACAGGACTAAACCTTTGAAATTAAGTACGAATATTTATAAAGAAATAATTGTCTTTAAAAATATTGCCAATGGTTTCTAAGTCACGCTGTAGTGCATGTTCAGTAAAATTCTGCTTAATTGATGCATCAGTTAGTCGACTCGTGAAAATGGAAATTACACAGAATCCAAAATGGTTCTTTTAAAGTTTTTTTTTTTTATAAAGGAGTCGGTATTTCCGGATTTTGACAGTTTTTGAAGTGATACTTTTTAAATAGAGAATAGTAATTGTTCCTTATTTACGTTCTTATATTCGATCAACCTTATCAATATTCTTCTTTCGCAAAAATTATAAACATCATCATTATCCAATTTCTAAGTCCTGATTGGTCATTTCTGAGCCCTATTTCATAGAACTGCAATTCATGGTTTACTATGATAATTTGTTGTACATTGCTTAGTCGATAAACCCATAGAATAACAAGATTGTACTAATCAGCTTCGTAATGTACATCGAATTGTGATAATAAACTATGAGTTGTAGTTTTGTAACAACAATTGATAACATCGTCCACATAAAAAAATACTTTTTGCACATATATAAATAATTAGAAATAGAAATAGAAATAGAAAATTGTTTATTAAAAATCAAGGCATTACAGATATGAATAACTGCAATTGCAACTGAATTAAAATTTTTTATTCCGAAACTAGGACAATTTATCTAGAAACCACTTTAATATATAATAACAAACGAAACATTGAAGAGGACATTACATAAGAAATAGCATTACAAAGGCGAGCTTATCTCTGGCGAGCTTATTTCTAGGTAGAGAAATTAACAAGCGGTAGCTACTCTCAATAAATAAGTGATGTTCGTGAATCTCTGTAGGTAAATCTGTCAAGCCACGCAAAATCCGTTTCTTTTCAGAGCAACTCGGATATGTTGAATGTTTTATCGCAGGCTTGGGTTTAGAGTTCTCCGAGAGTAGGTAATTCCTCCATCTCTATAATGTACTTCATTTTATTCAGCTTTTATCCGGGTGTAAACAAACAATTTTTTGAAGTGCTATCAAAGGCAGAAAATTGGGTGGTTATTTATTGAATTAATGTGATGAATGTATGACCTAGGACGAGCAATCAATTTGATAGACATTATTTCTTTCCGTATTTTAACGATTTCTATAAACGGTTTGCTTACGCCTAGTTAAAAGCCGAATGAAATAGAACATAACAACATACCATAACATAAACTCACGCCTGTATCCCAGAGGGGTAGGCAGATACCAGGGACTGCCACTTGCTACGATCCTGACAGATCACTTTCGCTTCCTCAACATTAATTAGTCGTTGCATGCACGCACGCTGGTTTCGGGTACATTTTATCTTGCCCTTTGCTAATACATCCCCTATTTGGTCGAAGTATGTCCGTCCGTCATCGCTCGTAGCCCCGGCTGCCTGAGTGATCTTAAACGATCACGAAGGTTAAGCAACACAGGGCGCGTTCAGTGCATGGATGGGTCGCCGTGTATGCCTAACGCTAGTGGCATTTTTCCGAGCGGTTCCGTGCTTCGCAAGGCACGTTAAGCTGTTGGTGCCGGCTGCCGTCGATAGATGGCAGTCGTTAAGCTAAGTCAGAGGCCTTAGGGCGGCTTGACAACTTCTGACAGTAGACGAGCCACTAGTCTACAAGCCTCCACCAATCCGGACTTGGCTCCGGTGGTGGAGTATGGCCTATACCTTCCTCAGGGAAGAGACCCGTGATGATGATGATGTCCGTCTGGGTCGTCCCTTACCAGCCCTTCCATCCACATTCGCTCGATATATTTGTTTTGTCAATCTTTCTTCCTTCATCCTCTCCACATGTCCAAACCAACGCAACATTCCTTTCTCAATTCTAGTCACTACATCCTCTTTCAGTCCACAACGTTCTCTAATCACACTATTGCGTATCCTGTCATTCAAAGTAACACCAGACATACTTCTCAAGGACCTCATTTCTACTGCATTAATCCTACTTTCTTGCTTCTTTTGCCATACCCAAGTCTCGCTAGCATACATAAGTGTTGGGACCAGCACTCCATTCTGGATAGCCAATCTAGCTCTTTTGGAGATGTTTTGGCCACTCGAAAGGAGTGCAATGCACCGTTTACACCATTTCCTGCTTTTACTCTTCTTTAATAGAAATTTATGTGTATTTTGGAATTATGAGTAGAAATGTGCCGTGCATCAGTGTGCGTATAACGTCAACGAAGATTTCGCAGTAGTATTTTATGTCATACTAGCTTTTGCCCGCGACTTCGTAAGTGTATTCTGTACTGGGCTAAACAAGTTACAAATGCTTTTAGTGCATGTGAAATATAGATTACGAAAAAACAATAGTGTGTACTGAGAATTTAATTAAGGCCTACCTTTCGTCGAGTTTTAACTTCTTTGTAACTTGATATGTATTCACTGCATGTTAAGAATATTATTCTTTTTAAATTGTATTTATATAGTATAACCTCTTTATCAACCTCTTTACAACTATGTTAGTCGTTTTTCCCTTAGTAGTTACATGACCACGCTGCTAGGAGAGCTTACTCTAGAGCAAACAAAATAAACTGGCCGTGCGGGAAGCAGTCCTCCCTAAGATTCCTCCACTTCCACGTACAAACCTTGGCACTCTTATTTACCGTCTTCGGTGTAGAATTTTGAAAAACCGTGAAACACGGGTCTCAACAATGATATTAACGTACATGTGTACAAACTTTCATATAAATCAGACGATAAGTATTTTACTTCCATTACAAAGTTTGTCACCCCTTTTCGCCCCTTGAGTTGAATTTCGTAAAACCCGACCGTATTTCTAGTCTACGTTATAAAGGGACTCTTTGTGCAACATTTCAGCTCCGCGTTGATAAGTCAGTCAGGACTTTGCCTTTTATGCATTAGAGAAGATTTTTGTACGCTGCACTGTCTTAATTTCATCTTCTCACACGCCAACGCAAATATCACGTCTCGGCAATTTAAGGTACAAATTAGCTGATCAATCACCACACACAGCTGTGTGGCATATTGTGTTTAGCAAATGATTAAACGATATTGATAATGCGATTAATAAGATTCATTTGTGGCATAAACGTAAATGTAAACGACTATAGGCGTGCGAAACGTCGGAAAATCGTATAAGAATGGAAGTGTGAACTATTCGTGTGATGTTACAATTTTCACTGTGAACAGACGTACGTTGTGCAGAAACATTTATTCTGCGAATGTTAACAAACACACCGCGCTTGAACGCCGGGGATGTTTGTTCCGACAGCCAACATTGATGATGGAAATACCTGTTTAATTTTCCGAGAATGTCTTTATACAGTGCTCGTGTTTCGCTCAGTATACATTTCTGGTTTCTGTAAACTTACAAATTTCTGTGAAGCTGAAAATTGACTTTTTAATACGAAGTCAAACTCCACAAACTCTCTCAATGTAAATCAACATAAAATAATGCTTTGTCAATAAAGTCATTCTTAGAGCATCTTGTGCCAAGTCACCGTGTAAATAGTAATTAGATAAATTTGTATCTAGAGATTTTTTTTATATCTTTATTGAGGGTTTGGTCACATAGTGATCATGAGTTGACATTGGATAGAGCCTTACCCCTGGACAAACAGATAGATATTGCTGTCAAATATTGATATCTGAGAGCAATATGGGTATTGATGTCCACAGATTGCAATAGTTGGCGCAAGTCACACAATTACTAAACAGAACGTTTCACTTCGAATAGCCAGGGGGGTAACGATATACTTATCTGTACCAAACGAATGGTTGAGACAATGTCTATAATTTGATGATGAAAACAATAAGTATTCCTTTAAATTTTATATAACTTTTTTATGTATAGCCTCTCAGGATTTCCCACACAAAGGAATAAATAGTGATTACTCAAATGGTACCTACTATGTATCCTCTGTGAGAAGGAAATAACTAAATTACCTACTTGAAGCGGCAATCAAATAAAATCAACTGGACAACAACGATATTGGTTTGGTGCAGTAAGAGGAATGTAAGTAGAGCCTGATATTCAGGTAACTAAAGTTCGAGGCACATTCTTCACGATGCCGCGAGTGCACGCTACGCGGATTGGAATGTGACGCGGAGCTATCTCGAGAATCTCGAGTGCGTCCACGATCTTGCACCAAATAGAGGGACGCAGTGGGCCCTGCAGACGACTAGGCAACTGCGGCGTGTTAACGAAATTAGTGTAAAAATACAAAAAAATTTGTTCAACACACCAAATTCTAGTTCTATAAATTCTAATTTATAAAATTCGATTCGATTAATTAGAAAGTCTTAAACACTACTCAAATGCAGTTTAAATTTTCTGTGGTACTTTTTCATTCTTATCTATATAAAACTTAAAACCCTCCGTAAACCTAGTATAATAGTCTATGGCCTTTCCTTCGTAAAATCTTTACCACAGACAATTTCTACCGTGTTTATGAAATGTTTTTATAAATATCACCGTTTCTCACAGATTATTTAAACTGCATTTGAAGAGTGTTTTAAGGAATTGTGATTTTATAAATAACACTAGCATTTTGTATAATACGAATGGTATTGTTATCTACGCGATTTTGAGGAGCCAAAAGGACGGGTTCCATGATCACTTAATAAATCATTGGTGATTATGACATCTGACAAAGTGAAGTCAAGTCCAAAGCAGCCATACAAACTAAAAATAAGTCTAAATAAATATTGGTATACCGTGCCCGCAGCGCGTTCTCGTTTCACATCTACTTGTCCAGCCCTTCCGTTTCTGCAACAGTCAACAACCGTATTTACTAAAGTTTTTTGTATTTTTATATCAGCAACACCACAACTCTCCTCTGTTTCATTTAAGGCTGGGTTCTTCGAGTGCACGGATTTGTATGGGACTTGTTGCGCTGCGCGAGCGAATAGTTGGGAAAAAAGTAAGACATTTTTGTAATTACAGAAATACAAATCATATTAATAGAATTTTGACGACCGAAGTCACTAACACATTTAGTTATAGTCATGTTGGTATGTTTTTTTATTATCCAAAACTCAGTACAGCTCATGTTCGCGATTTTTTTTATGCTTTAAAGTTTAAAAATAATGACCGACGGCAATAGATGGGACATCGAAAAGTATTTTTTTAATTTAATACTAACCATTAGAGAGAAAATGTATTTTTCATTACTCATACTCTGAAAGGAGGTCATTGTTCATCCAGGCACCGTGCTGAAAGTGGTACATGTCTGCTCTAAAGCAGAAAAGTATTAAAAAAAATATATATGAATCGTAGTTTATACTGAACAACGCAATGGTAGTAACCTATACAGCCATAAAACGATTAATTCTTCATTTATTAGTTTTGTTGACATTTAAATTCTTTTTGATGTTTATAATTAATATAATGTACTTTATGTATTTATTAGTCACTTTCAAGGCGAGATGTGATTTGCGAAATAAATTAAAATATTGTTTAAGACACAGATAAAACCACCAAATACGCAAATTCAAAATGGCCGTCTTTCGCGGTCGCGCGCCATCTTGCAAATTGTGATGTACGGCTAGCACAAGTTGGCGCGCGAGCTATCTTATCTCGCCGCGAGCTAGACCATCCGTCTGTTTCGGCGTGATTTCCTTAAGTTTTATATTTTTTGATTTTAACTGGCTTGTTTTTACTTTCCTCGTATTCGTAATGAAAAGTAGAGTGTTTTACTCGGGTGATAGCACCCATTTCTGCCTCGAACTATTGGCGCTCTCACTTCGTTCGAGCGCCAAAACATCTCGTCAGGAATGGGTGCCTTTCAGCCCTCGGTTAACAATCTACTATTTCATTACTCATACTTGAAAAGTAGATCTGAAGTTGCCTGAGGAGGGGGTAGAAAGTAATACTTTTCAACCCTAGGAAGAATCGTTTTTCAACTGACAGCTGTAAAATTATAAAAAAAGAAACTAGTTCTATTTTCAAATTTCTGTTGAATCATGTTCCAGCGTTCTATACATCCGCTCAATTACAGGGCGACGTCAAATTAAATAAGTATAAAGTTAAGTATTAATTAATGTCGAAGTAGCAGTGGGCGGGCCACTCGGACAACTGATGGCCGTTGGGGCGAAAAAGTTTTGACCTGGCGACCGCGGACCGGACGACGCAGCGTGGACACAGCCCCCCACCAGATGGTCTGACGACCTGGTTACGGTGGCGGGGAGTCGCTGGATGCGGGCGTCACAGGGCCGGGAAGCTTGGAAAACCATGAGGGAAGCCTATGTCCTGCAGTGGGCGTCAAATGGCTGATGATGATCATTGATTAAAGAATATATTTTTAAATGACTTTATTATAATTTACTTTCAACTATTTCTTTAAAATAACAGATTTTTTCAATGATGAAAACGAATGATAATGCATGAATAGCTGTCCGGCCACAGAAAAAAAATAGGCGGGAAGGTGGCAATCCGATCTTCATTTTCTTTTTTCAATTTGTAGACTTTTGTTTATACTTCCGTATAGCAGAGATTTTCGCTTATTTTTTCTTTAGCTAATTCATGTTTTTATTTTTACTTTCCTTATAATCGTAATGAAAAGCACAGTGTTTCATCATCATCATCAGCCACTCGACGCCCACTGCAGGACATAGGCCTCCTTCGTGGTTTTCATAACCATGGGGGGTTTTGCCAAAATCGCCACGCCTGGCAAGCGGGTTGGCGATCGCAGTATGCGGTTGGAACCTCAGGAAGACGTGCCCGTCTCCTGGTAATTGATTTCCTTAGTTGCCTTCTACGATATCCACGGAAGGAAATGGAGTGACGGTATTCTTAATCCGGCGCCACAAGGACAGTGTTTGCCTCGGGTTAAAGACTTTCTTTAACTCTCGAAGATTAGACTTTCATCCCTAGGGTAACAATATATAGTACATTGTTCAAAACACCTGGTTTAGGAGTAATTTCTGAGAACCCAGCCTTAAGGCTGTTCTTATGTCGAACATGCTATCTTGCTCGCACAACTTAACATTTTTTAGTATTGTAATAATTATGAAATCCTTTATTTAGTACCCTCCCTCACAATTAACCAAACTTCATATTGATTGCTAAATTTACGATGAATATTCTTCTGGCCAAACTTCTGTCTCCGCATGTCCCTGCATGGTTGCATACTTTTCAATGTTCGCTTTAATCCCCATCATACTCGAATGTGTCATTCAGTATATCGATTGAATCTGGTGATTATTGAAGGTGAAAAGCTCGGTGTTTTATTGGTAATAAACTTGTTGATGATTAATTCGGAATTTGGTAATGGTAAAGTCGCAAACTATTCGATCTATGAAAAATAATTTTAAAGATGTAATATATAATTAAGTAGTTTGTTGACATTCTTCATTCCGCGAGGGTGCGTCGGCGTCACCCGCTACCTATCGGCAGCAATCTGAGTTAGTTCTCGACATGTAGACTATCCGTGCAGGACATTCGTCGCGTCTAGAGCATGAACTACCGGACCCTTTTTCTAAAACCGGTATTTTTTCGATATCAACATTTGAAATACCGGAATTCCGGTATTTCGGTATTGATGATTTTTTTGTTAAAATAACATAGATGACTGTAAAACAGTTGATTTACGTGGCCTCTACGTTTTGTCCCACTGAGCTTTCCCCACATCATTAGTTCAAGTTGTCAAATCAACTCAATGAAATTTAAAGTAAGCAAAATTTTCTTGAGAAAATACAATAAGTCCGAGAAAAAACTGAACTCAACCTGATAGTATTAGAATATTTAAAAGAAACAATTTATTTTGTATTCATAATTATTTTTCTCTTGCTCGGACTCTTTGCACTATTGCTAAAGTAAACCGAAAGAATGGCCATTGTCCTTCAAAAAATAAGTTTTGTATTTATATATTTTTTCGCGAATATAACTAATTTTGAGAGCCTAGGCTGAATATTTCGATTGTCGATTTTCGATCGACAATATAAAAGTTTTTTATTATCAATAGAATTTTAGCACATAAGTTACAAATAATATTTTCATCTTATACATCACTTAAGTTCCCATAGTCAGTTCGTATCATTTATCAGAACTTAGTGTATTCCCGTAGAGGTTTTTTTACATGGATACTAAAGCAGAATGAAATGAAATATAAGACAAACTGGTGGACAGACAGAGTTTGCTTAATTACAGAGGCCCGATACCAACTTCTACTGTACCAAATGTATACGTAGCTGAAAATAGTTTATCCCAAATTCGCCTACTCTCCGTGTCACGTAATTCGCGCCAAAATGAAAGAAGGTTAGCACACAAAAGAGGACGTTTTGAAATTTTATTTCGTTGGCCTGGCCTGCTGCCAGCGGCTGGCTGTTTGATAATTTCACATCTTCGCCGGCAGAATATCTTGTTTTCGTATGACAAATTGATGATCGGGGAAAGCGTTAAGTTAGTGCCAACGAGGATCCTTATTTATGAGTCATGCAGAGCCGAAGTTGAGCTGGCGTAGATCGAGGCTAAGTTACATTCGCCGTTTTAGCCATCCAAATGGCGCCTGTACAGTAGGGATTAGTTTATGTAATGCGATACGCAAACCCTGGACCCTACTCATAGTAGGAATGTGGATGAAGGCCTATATCTACCAATTAAATAGCAGGTGAATGTTTGACGTACCAGATTGATAAGAAAATGGCCTGTGAGCAAAATACGAGGAAGATACGGCACCGACAAGAGTTATGCGCGGGTTCTAAAACCTTGTGTGTCATAAGCAGCCTATATACGTCCCACTGCAGGGGATGGGCCTTCTCTCAGGGAGTATGGGCTTAATCACCACGCGTCATGGGCGATTTCAAGCGCTGAAGTATGTGAATAGCTCAGACACCCAGGTTTCCTCACAATGTTTTCCTTCACCGTTAGCGAGTGGTATCGCTACTAAATGTTCACAAATGTACATAACTTAGAAAACAAACTCATAGGTATATGCCCGCACTGGGAATCGAACCTGGGTCTCTCGCTTCAGAGTCCAATGTTCTACCCACTAGGCTACCACCGCTCACCTTGTGTATGTATTTCTTTAATTAGCCGGTTTATTTTCCCACTGCTGGGCAAAGGCCTCCTCTTTAGCTCTGCACTCCTCTCTGACATCAGCCATTCCCTGCCATCCCGGCAGAAAAACCGTGGGGCGCGAGACACACAATTGGGACGTGGGGCGAGGGCGGGGTAAGATGTAGTAACAGACCACGGTCCTTGCTCTACGGGTCGCTTTTGGTCTGTGACTCTATACATCTTGCCGCGCCCTCGCCCCACATTCCATCTGTGTGTCTCGGGCCTGAGTCGGTCGGCCGGCCATCCCCGCATTGGTCAGCCAGGTATATCCAGTATGTGTACGTGTGTTTATATGCATTGTATAAATAAACCGCAATCTAACTGCCTTACAGTAAGCACAGCCTGTGCTTCCACAGAACACAAAAAGAAGGCTTCCACCAATCTGTAACGTATATACGTTATAACGCAACTTCTAATCTAAACAATGTTGGTTTACGTGATAACTACTGAGAAAACAAGTATCTAATTGCTCGCAGCTGTTCGCAGTTTCAAACAATAGCGCAAATTACTTTAGCCTTTAGAGTTCGTGGAATGAATTGGTAGCGAATAGGTGATATAATTACTTGACAAGTTACTTGACAAGTAGGGCTAAAGGTCATTTCACTTCTAAATGAAAATTTTCTAGCCGACATGTTTCAGAAATTGCGATTTTTATAAATGACTTACTCGTTTAAACCTTTTAACTACAAAACTTTTCATAGAACTAAACTCATTATCTAACTTACTATTATCTAACGTACGGGAATATGTTAAATTTGAATGATGAAATTTGGCAAGTAATATCGTCTTATACTGCAAATACAGGGGAAAGTCTGAAAGTTCGGGAAAAGCTCGGAAAAAACTGCAAGACTCGATTCCTGAACTAAGTAAGTGTACCTATAAATTAGTACTTAACCCTCGGTGCGCGAGTCCGACCCGCACTTGGCCGGGTTATTATGTTAGTATTCAGTTGTTTATATTAGTTTATTAAAAATCTTAGAATGTGCGTGAGAGACGAATGTCAAACATATAGCTGCTTGAGCAATGACTTGTAATGAGCTTTCTAGAGTTGAAGTTGAAGTGGCAGTGGGCGGGGCACATAGCACGCGGAACTGATGGCCGATGGGGTCGAAAAGTTCTCGAATGGAGACCACATATCGTCTTTTTGAAAATCCATGGAGGAGGCCTATGTCCAGCAGTGGACTTCTTGTGGCTGAATGATGATGAGCTTTCTAGAGTTTCTGGCGAAAGTTAATTACAGGTAAAAGCTCACAAAATAAACGGAAGCGTTTTAGCAACAACAAAGCGGTGGGGCTGATATTAATTATAATTCAACCCGTTTTTACATCATTTTACTGAAAGTTCTGAATGAAACATTTTTTATAGTCGAAATCTGTTACATTTTAGTTGAAAACTCGTTAAGTAACCGAGTAAAATGCGCTAGTGTGAGGGTTACTGTGCTCTACTTTATTTGTATTGCCTCAACTACAGGTTCCTATATTTTTGCACCTAAACTCACATTCAACAGTAGTTGAACCTTTGAATTTATATGCAATGCTAGCAGTAACCTGAGTGTATGCATGAAAAGTTCGACGTGATATAGAGTTGTATAGGAAGACTTTAATGCTTTTATTTATCATCATCATCAGCCATTTGACACCCACTGCAGGACTTAAGCCTCCTTCGCGGTTTTCAGAACCATGAGGGATTTTGCTATAACCGTGTGCCGCCGGATTAAGAATAGCGTCACTCCTTTTCCTTCTATTTATGAATCATATCAATTGACTTCATAAGTCAGATGTAAGAATGAAAGATACAGGCATTTATTTAAATTGCCACAGAACCATACAATAAACAAGCAAACAAATTACTTACAAGGCAGCCATCAGCTTTTGAATTCATTTTACAGTACACAACTGTACAGAGTACGTCCTACATCATCGCATGTTTATTATTCAATACATGTCAGTGAAGCCCGCGGGCTTGACAAGGGTGCCATTGCCATGCGTGCGCCTGATCCTCGCTCGGCATCGAGAACGGCCGGAGAACAATCGAGCGATTCCATCATGACGCGTAATAATTTATTTCATTGATCTTGTATCGTAATGTAAAAATATAAGTAAAATAAAAAGGCAGAAAATAATTAATCTGTCACGTAGCGAAGCCAAATGCGTGAGGGGCTTTGTTTATAATGATGTAGCCTTTTTTGCGTCCCACTAGGGCGCAGGCCTACTCTTAGAGAGAGATTATGGGCTTAACCATCAGGTTGAGGCATAAAAATACCGCAGGTTTCGAAGTGACGAACAGAGTGATGTTTTCCTTCCCCCAGGGGATATATTGTTGCAATTGTAAATTCACAAAATTAAATATACGTCACGAAATCAAACGTACATACGGGGTTTGAACTCACAACTTCTGGAATATAAGCCAAACGCGCGCGGTCTCTCATCCTCGTCCCGTTTGGTCTCGTTATTCGTTTTTTTAGACAATTAAAGTGGCTCTGTACATTCTGTTGACCCGACAGATTAAAAAATAGAGGGCGTATTGGAGCGAATTGAAGAATTCCACTATCTACCTACCCATAATGGTACCATCACCAAATCAGACTCTATAATGTGAAGTTATTGTACTCTCATCCTGATTTAACACAATTGCAAAGTTTCAAATTGGTCCAACATTTAGAAGTAGGTTAAAACCTTGGTCAAAGCTGAATTCCTACATTTGTCTGCATAATAGTGACTGCCAGTTCGACTTTCGAATAAAACTGCTTCGAAAGATCCAACTCGAAAAAACTTTGACTTCGACCAGACCGAAATTCCAATCGACATTGCTTCGAACGGACTCTAATTAGAAAGCCTAGGTGCCACAAAATAAAAGTTTCTAAACCTAGATTTTCTATTGCATACATACGAGTGAAGCTAATCAAATCATTTAAAATAATTGTATACTGATCGGTTTATGCATATAAAAATTGATTTATTTGAATATAAACATAAGGAAAATTATCCATTAGTGAGCAACTACGGTTAGAATTTATTAAAATGGTTCATTGCGACAAAAATCGCGCGAATATTCTGTAAAAAGTAAGCGCAAATTAATACTACCAAATTCGATACCAACATGACATCGCAAAGGATAGATATTCCGACTCCGCGGAGACCTCAATAAATAAAATAAATCCGGGCCCCAGGCGAACATTTTTGGGGTCAATTTGGCGGCAGAAACCCGTTTGCGGATTGACCCTTGCATTATTTAGATTCCACATAACAACCAGGGCCAGTTTTTGAATTGAGAATTTCACTGAGTAAGTAGTTAACTGTTGTGCTGTCTCTTAGAATTTCTCAATTCAGAAACCGGCCCAAAGTTTCGTATCAGCAAGTTTCGTAACATAATATTATAATACAGTAGGTACAAAATGGATTTGATGATATGTTCTTTCTACTAGCAATCAAATCATACACTTAAAATATCACAGCATATTACATTTTATTACATTAGATTACATTTTACAGGCACAACAATGATCGCATTCAACCGTTACGTAGCATGGCGTAGCACAGTTTGCTACGATTCCTACAACCATAGCAAACTGTGCTTCACCGTAGCGTTGCTACGCCGAACTTTTATTTGTCCCGGTTTAGTTTTAATTAAACCGAAGAAAAAATGCTCATGGTTTCGGGTAGTTCTAGTTCTAGTAAGACCTGAGATTTCCGCACTTAGATAGATAGATAGAGAACACTTTATTGCACAACCAGGTGAATGATATTACAAATACGAGTAGTTTCTTATATCTAAGTAGTGGTATACAATTGGCGGTCTTATCGCTCATAGCCTCATAGTTGGGCCATATAGTTGGGCCATTGTACGTAGCAAGCGCTAGGGTATGTAAATATCTCAGACACGGGTTTCCTTACGATGTTTTCCTTCACCGTTAGCAGGTGGTATTGCTACTATAACTTCACAAATGTGCTTGGTTTCGGGTCATCATCATCATCATTCAGCCACAAGAAGTCCACTGCTGGACATAGGCCTCCTCCATGGATTTCCAAAGAGGACGACCAGCCACAAGATGGGCAGATGACCTCATCCAAGTGGCAAGCCGCTTCCAACCGGTCTTTTTGGTTTCGGGTAAGTAAGTATTATTAATTTTAAAAGATTCTGCTTTTTATATCTTACTAGCAGTGCCCGCGACTACGTTCGCGTCAACGGATTAGCCTATAGCCTATGCCCACCTTGAAGGTCCTTTCTAAATACTCGTGAAAGTGATGTTTAAAAATCAGATAAGTACTTTCGTGGATTACCCCCTACCTACATACAAATTTACAAATACAAACTTTTCCTCATTATAATATTAGTATTATAGATTTAGATAGTATAGAAGTATAGATTTGGAGCGGCACCGTAACCGCCACTGTAACCAGGTCGTCAGACCATCTGGTGGGGGGCCTTCCCACGTTGCGTCGTCCAGTCCGCGGTCGCCAGGTCCGAACTTTTTCGCCCCAACGGCCATCAGTAGCAATACCACTCGCTAACTGTGAAGGAAAACATCATGAGGAAACCTGAGTGTCTGAGCTACTTATATACCTCAGCGCTTGAAATCGCCAATCCGCGGTGGGTACGCGTGGTGATTAAGCCCATACTCTCTCTCTGAGAGAAGGCCTGTGCCCTACAGTGAGACATATATACTTACCACTTCGCTCGCTTGGGATTCCGATAAAAAGTAGCATTTATATCACTCTCCTGCATATAAAATACACGTTCAAAATAAAAAAGGACAAATCAGCACGAAATCACAACTATGATATAAGTTGAGATAATTGATATAATATCTTGAAATTATCATTCAGCTGGAATGTTGGATTTCCAATATTCTCTCAAAGCTGTTAGGCTCAGTACAAATAACCTTTTTGGTGGGTGCACCCAACAAAATGAACTGAAATTAAATTTTATGGCTGTATAGCAAAGAATGGTCGATTTGCGTTCCAATTAACGGCAACGTATTTACGTGGAGCAGGCGGCGTTTGTTCTTGTTTAATTAATATTATTGAAAACGGCCCTTTTAAATAAACCACCCTTGGATTAGGTATTCAACACTCACAATGTTTATCCATAAATTTCCTCTCCAAACTTTATATTTTCTCTAAAAAATAATTTTCATCAGAATCTGAATACCTTAGGGTTGCGTTCTTCAGAAGGAAAAAATGAAACCCTATAGGATTATTTTGTTGTTCGTCCGTCTCCGTTTCTCAGAAATGGGTCAGATAGTCGGTCCAGCGAGCTGGACCAAATTGACGAAAATTGGGTACAATTTTTTAAATTTCAGTTTGCTGAAAGCACAAAATGTCAAATGTCATGTAAGGACGATAAGTACGTTAAACATACAAAATGTTATTTATAGTTTAAATAATGTTATTACAGTTATTTCATCAAATAATGTCATTAACGCTATTACAGTAACCTTATAGGGATCTTTGCAAATGTTCGAGCAATTACCTAGACCACCCCTAAACTAAAACCGCTACTGACAAGAATATTTGCACTTTTTTTTGCTGTGCCTATGTGAGCCAGACATTTAATTGGATTTGGCACCGATCCAAACGCGGCCGCGGTACGCAGAAATGCTACAGGTGACAAAAATCACAAACTTGCTTTAGACCAGCGGTTCTTAACCTTTTTGAGTGACGACCCAAAGTACGACCCGCGACTCTAACGTCTTATTTATCTTTCAGTGATAATAAAATAATAGGATTGACTAAAAGCCTGTGGTTTGCTAAAATGAGGATAATTCAGTCGGGATCGGATGTCCAAGTACTAGGGCAGACGGAGCACAAAAAATTAAGCGTACTGCTGTTGAATGTCTCAAATCCATTAAGAAATGACAAAGTTAGAGAAGTTTAAACTTAGGCCCTTCAAACCGCGCCCGGCGGGTCTTGATTCCAGTCTATGATTATGACGTCATAGGATCCGACCGGCCGGCCATGGCGCCACTGTTTTCTGAGACACAATTTTCGTGCGTGCCCATTTTTATTGCATAAACTAAAAGACTATCTTTTCAAATAAAAGTCGACAACACCTGCCTGAGTGCCATTTATGTGTTTAGTTAGGGAGGTATGAGTACTTAAAAATCAAACTTTTTTTGAAAATTTGTTTATGTTCCTAAAGTTCAAACAAAACCTAATTTTTCTTCAAGTCGTCAAGTTACCTTCACGAATATTGCATTTTGTTACATGCTCCTGTGTTTTAATACTGCTTAAAACACAAGACCAGGCTTGTTTATTACACAACTGCTAGGCTTGTTTATTTTAGTTACTTCCATAGTATTATGTCCTATGGTATACTACTGTGGGGACGGGCAGCAGACATTGAGACCATCTTCGTCCTGCAGAAGAGAGCGATCAGATTCATATATAAGCTAGGCAATAGAGATTCGTTAAGAGATTTCTTTAAAGAAACTAACATCCTAACAGTTGCTCATCAGTATATCTATGAAAATATTATGTACGTTAGGAAAAATATCAGTAACTTTAAAACTGTAGGTAGCCAACACAATATAAATACTAGAAATAGACATAAACTTTCGTTCCCAAAATTTAGGCTGGCAAAGGTTAATACATCCTTTATGGGGCATTGTATACGTTTCTACAATAAGATCCCTGAGGATTGTAATAAGCTTGCCAGAAACGCGGTTCAAAAAATGTGTAAAGCACACCTTGTGCCAAAAAAGCTACTATAACATTAAAGATGATTTAGATGACAATAATGTCTGGAATTAAAGCCTTCAATGCATGAGTTCCAGGTTCTAGAATATTTATATAAATTCTGTAAATTAAGGACTTGAAAAGACTAAGTTTGGAGTTTTTTTTGTCCATTTTTTGTCCAAAATGATCTAGATTTTGAAATGGACACCTAGTTTGACTTGTAACGTTCATTAAGTCGCAGTTTCTGTGCTACTTTGAATAAAAAATGTTTATTTGATTTGAATATAAAAATGGTTATTCAGTACCAATTTTCATGATCATAAAGATATGGCCCATAGGGCAAAACCCCTCATGCTTATGAAAACCACGAAGAAGGCCTATGTCCTGCAGTGGGCGTCAAATGGCTGATGACGATGGTGAACGGATTATCCACTGCACCATTGAATAGGTTGCTCCAAACTTATAATTAGTTCTGGAGTAAATTTTGCCTTATTAAATTAGGCCTTATTAATACGGTTCTTTTTTAGGGTTCCGTAGTGGACAAGTAACCCTTACAGTTTCACCATGTCTGTCCGTCTGTCTATCTGTCCGTCCGCGGCTTAGCACAGAGACGGTAAGTACTAGAGAGCTGAAATTTGGTTTGGATGTATATATTTGTAACACCGACAAAATGGCCGGTATAACACTTGGCCGGTTTTTTGAATAGCTATTACTATTCAACTAAACTATTCAACTTTGGAAACTATTCAAGAAAGAACCACATTTGTCGCTAGATTCGAGTGAATTGTCGGGCTCAAGCGCGACGTTGACGACCCTTCCGAACATATAGCTGCTTCACAATAAAGGCTCAGTGCATTACTGCAGCGGCGAGCAAAAGAGTCATTGATGGACGAACGTGTAAATGTGGGCCGAGGCGAAGCCGAGGCACACATACGTAAGTCCATCAATGCCAAGTTGTGGCCAAGGATAGTTTAGTACTTTTTTCAAATAATGCGCGGAAATAAAAGCTAACTAGTACCTAGGCAGAACCTTTTATTTGAAAATACGATCAATTTTTTAAATCAATGACGAACAACAATATTTTTTTCCGCGTTAATGTGTTAATAAACAGCTTTCTATTTGCAAGCCAGTTAGAAATTTTAAATTAAAACCTTTGGTAAGTTACCTCCTTGGCTGCCATGTTTCTATAGGGAAGAGCGGGTGATTGTGCTCTTCCACTATAGAGGGAAATTTCCCGCCAGGCAGATCGTATGCCTGGGGACGGCCGGTCCGACTGATGTTCGTCGGACGTTATATTTATGGTATGTCATGTGAAACATTTTGCTTGCGCGATGCAGGAATGTTGGAGTTTATAGTGCGCGCGCAGAGTTGACATGTGCTCGCCACATCACTCCCCTTCAAGACCGTAGCTACGCATAGCTAGGTCTGATAGGAATCGAAGTCTGTGCTCTAAAGCCTGCAAGTGCCAGGAGTCGCTGAGTCAGTGAGTCGACTAGCGGTTGAGGGTGTTCGGCGGCTAACAGTCACTTCACCGGCGACAGTACCATGGGGACCGCGCATGTGTTAGGAACCGGTGAAGGCTGCTGTACCACTGGCAACGTGCGCTGTTGCTGTGTGGCTGCCGTGCCGAGGGGTTGGGGGAGATCACCATCAGTACCAGTAGTCGGTGCGTTGACTGTAGTGGAACTGATGAGGTGAGAGGGAAGAGGATGCTGGCCTTGCTTTGAGACTGATTGGGGTGCTGCGAGAACGAAGGAAGGTTGACATTGTTCTGTCGAGGGTCACCACTATAGGGAAGAGCGGGTGATCGTGCTCTTCCACTATAAAGGGAAATTTCCCGCCAGGCAGATCGTATGCCTGGGGACGGCCGGTCCGACTGATGTTCGTCGGACGTTATATTTATGGTATGTCATGTGAAACATTTTGCTTGCGCGATGCAGGAATGTTGGAGTTTATAGTGCGCGCGCAGAGTTGACATGTGCTCGCCACATTTCGGAGTAAAAGATCGTCCCATTTTTAAATTACACGACAGATGATATGAGTTTACTACATGTAATTTATTTGGCTGCTAAAACACGACAGACATGGATTTTCATACAACTTTTGCCGGTCGCTGCTCGCATGTATTTGGCCAGTACAGCAATTTCGATCTATCTCGAAGAAGGTTGTTAAAATAATGCTGAAATTTCCAAGCATGTTCGAGAAATTACGGTCGACAAACGCTCAAAATTTAAGCAACATTTAATGTTGTTTAACTTGATAAGGCACGAACAATAGACAAGAAAACAGTTTTCAATGTCACCATACTTCGTACCGCTTTGATTTGTGACTATAGTTTCGAGCCAAACGATGATAATCGCGATTATCTACAAAAATGTTATATCAATTTCATAAACGTCATTTATCTATGCAACAAATCCTTTAGACATGTTCAGTTTAGAGACATGGATGTCCTATGTTGAAATAAACCGGTTCGTTAAACATAACCTAGAATGTGTAACTGAACCTAAAAGTTCGTATGAAAGCAACCTCTTAAAAAACAATGTGTTATTGGAATTACAGCAAAAATATAATGGTTGGTATTTTATCTTCACTGATGGCTCTAAGAATAGTACAGGTAGAGGCGCAGCATATTATGATCCTTATCGCAGATTAAATGGCATGTTTAAAGTGGACTCATGTATTTCTATTACGTCAATTGAATTGTTAGCTATTTTTAAGGCAATACAATATGCAAAAAATGTGGGTAGTTGTAAAATTGTGATATTATCTGACAGCAAAAGTGCTTTACAACACATAGTTGGATGTGTTACTGGTGGTAGAGGAATATCTATCTCGTACTCGATTATAAGAAAAATTATACAATTATATAATAATGATATTACTATTACTCTGCAGTGGGTCCCAGCGCATGTTGGGTTGAGTGGCAATGAAGAGGCTGACCGACTTGCTAAAACAGCTGTTACAGACGGGAACGTAATTGATATTCTTCCAAATTGGTCGGAGATTTTAAGTAAATACAGGAGACATGGTAGGGAAAATTGGAAGGAATATTTTGATGCAAGCTCAAAGGAAAAGGGAATTTGGTATAGAACAATAGTCAGTGAACCTCCTCGTATACCATGGTTTGGTGCTAGTAAACTGCAAAGACAACAAATTGTAATGGCACTAAGACTCCGTTCCGGACATATTCCATTGAATAAATTCGCATACATGATGAGAAAAGCTACTTCGCCAAATTGTGATATGTGTGGTACTGAAGAAGACTGTTACCATTTTTTGATGGAATGTGTTCGGAACGGAGAGAAAAGGCAAGTACTGGTCGATAAGTTAGGCTACACGTGGGACTTGTTCAGAGTATATTGGCTGAGCCTTTGTCGGACTCAGCTAAATTATTATTCTATTTTAGGCTAAGAGAGTAAATTTGTTTTTGATCTAATGTTCCTTATCTAAAGTTAAGTTATTTTTGTTATGTATATAGTTAATTAGGATATAACTTCATAACGGGTACGATGGAACTGTCATCGTCACCTTGTGACAAAAGTTCCCAAAATAAAATAGATAAAAAAAAAAATAAAAATAATAAACGTCATTGTTTATCAAAACGAAGGAACATTCCTTTAAGATATTGCTCTAATGATTTCAAATTAATCCCGTAATAGATAGAGGTTTTGCCGATAAAAGAAAGACAGTTATAATAAGTATGTCTAAATGTACTCACAGCGCAAGAACGCGCAAAAGTACAGTCGTCAGAACATCAACCTTTGCACACGTGCTCTCTGCTCAGTTACGTTACGGGTGACTTTCCAACTAAAAAGGTTGATCTGCTGTCGGCTGTAATTATACACTTCTTTTATACATTTCTGGACAAAATGTTTACCTGTAAAGATCCGTTAAAATTCAGTTTTATTATGTCTAGTGCTCGTGATAACCTCAGAAAATACTAAAATGTTTGCTGTCTTACGTATTCATTAAATCTGTAAGAAAATTAGTACTTCTAATGGAGTAAAACATTCTGTATTTTAGGATGAATAAATAAATAATTTTCAGCACTTTCAACTCGCGACTTGGCTTTCCGCCGTTCTTAAACTTATTCTTCAGAGTTGCTGGAACAATATCCCGCCGCCATTTAGAATATTAAAATCAATTTTCTTTTTCAATTCGTAGTTTATTATTATTTGTATACGTATTACATACTTAATCATACTTATAGACAGCATTTACACATATAATATAAATTAAAATTAAAAGAGTACTCATTAAATTTAAGGAAGAGAAACTGACTTTAACTCAAACACCAGTAACTATTATATCAATTTATTTATTTATCCACTGCGCTCAAAACATTTACATCACACCGCTCAATCTTCATGAATTGCATGAGATATTTATTAATGCAGCCCTCGGGCAGAATTTTATGTTATGATTTTATTTTTAGATAGAGTAGGTACGTAATCTGTAAGTATTGTATCAGAAAAAGTGAAGTTTTAACGACGGGCACACAACAAAAAGATGTGGCGTGTGTTGGGGATGCTCCCCAAGGTGCGCCACATTTTTTTGTTTCCGGTCATCTTCATCCAGCCGCTATCAGCAATCCACCATGAATCGTAGTAATGTCCGGTGAACTGGTCAACGTCCTACGTTGCTTTTGGCAATATTCCGGTAACAGATCCGGATAACATATCACTGTATCACATTGAGAATTCTATTTTAGCTGAAACAAAATTCAGCAGGCGGGAGACCTGATGATGTAAAATAAAACAGAATTCAGAACGGGCATAGACCATGACCTCATCCAAGTGGCAGGAAGACGCTGGATACAAACCGCTTCCAACCGGTCTTTTTGGAAATCCATGGAGGATTTCATAACATAGGCCATGTTGAGCAGTGGACTTCTTGTGGCTAAATGATGATGATAATAGACCATGACCTGGGTACACGGTCATGGTCTATGAGTAAAGGCACTTCATGTTTCAACCCAATGCGAACGAAGTCGCAGGCACAGCTAGTTCATTAATAAAGACCATTCTTATTCACGTAAAAGTAGCAAGGACTACTCTTCTCAGACACAAAACTTTGGCCTTTGCATCTACGTAATGAGATGATTTATACAGCGTCCAGTGGTACCTTCAATCACACTAGATGGGTGAAGGGACCACTCGGAGGCTGCAGTGCCTGGGACATAGAGATGGAATAGGCTTGCCCAGCACCTATACCATCCAGACAGCTTAGGCGGCCTAGCCCACAGGAATGACAAGTCAATAGAAAGAAAGAAAGACATTTATTATATTATACCAACAAGATACATCACAGAAACAAAATAAGCAGATAAGTAACATAATATGCACAACAACAGAAAGAAAACTAAATACACAACAGACAAAACGAATACGAAACGTGCGGAGCCAACCAAGCCGGGGATTTCCTCACGATGTTTTCCTTCACGGCTCTGACACAACATAAGCAGCCTATATACGTCCCACTGTAGGGCACAGGCCTTCTCTCAGGGAGAGAGTATGGGCTTAATCACCACGCGTGCCCACCGCGGATTGGCGATTTCAAGCGCTGAGGTATATGAATAGCTCAGACACTCAGGTTTCCTCAGGATGTTTTCCTTCACCGTTAGCGAGTGGTATTGCTACTATAACTCCACAAATGTACATAACTTAGAAAACAAAGTCATAGGTACATGCCCGCACTGGGAATCGAACCTGGGTTTCCCGCTTCCGAGTCCAATGTTCTACCCACTAGGCTACCACCGCCTCTGACACAAACAAGGGTATAAAAGCCTGGTCATTTTATTTAACTAGGTTCAAACAAAGCCCATTGTAAAAGTAAATATTGAAGATTGAACACAGTTACATAATAGTTTAGGCATGCTACGCAACTTTGTGTCACTTTTACATAAAAGTTATTCAACCGGAGAAACTAGAATTTCTGTATATATTATTTCATTCAGCTTGGTCTACATACACCTAAACAAACCCTTGATAGGAATAGTTAAAATACTTGAATTAATTATCTCTATCAAGTGGTTTTCCCTCAGAACACAAAAAGAAGTGTTTTTCCCGTCATAGACCATTCATTGATGTCATTAATTCATCTCGATAATCTGTAGAATTCTAATGGCCCGATCGGACCACCATAACAATGATTTTTAATTATTCTTTTCAATGTTTATTCCAGAATGATTATTCTTAAATACATAATTTATTCCTGCCCTATAATCAATTTCTTGGCTTTGATAGTATTAAAAAAACATTACTTTAAACCCACACCAAAGCTGAATGAAACAAAATATAGTTTATTTGGTGGATGGAAGTACTAAAAGGCTCGATTTATGGCATATTGTGATAAAGAAATTTAGCCATACATAATATACAGTTTCTCTTCCTGTTGGTTTGGGACCAAGGCCAAATAATCGCGATCAACTACGACCAAAAGTAGTATTAATAGTAGTTTCCGCACATTACGATCCATCGTGTTGTGCGGAAATTATTGTTATTATTTCTGAATGTCCCTTAAACATTCTTTTCTTATTTGGCGATTGATACCTGTACAACATTGAACAAAGTTAGGCAGTGAAATCCTATTAAAATAAAACGGAGAGAATATATAATACTTACCCCATTGATTACCTACTGCTAAAAGAGTCATGTGTAGTGGAGACTATAAAACTCCTCCTAGATTGGCGAAGGTAATGTCATCAAATGAAACGTCACTTTTATTATTCATTTAGCGGAATACTCCGCCTCTTAGCTCAGCCAGTCGGCCCAATAAGGAGGTACCTAGGTTTTTTGTTTTATTACTTAGGTATCACTCTTATAATTTGTAGATGGCAGGATACAGATAGTTCGTGCTTTCTACCAGAATAGTGCATATAATTTGATAGGTATCTACATGTATTTATTCTTTCTTTAATTGCTTTTAAAAATACACTTATTTGTACCCTTAAAAATTATACTGTTAATTTTAACAGGGGTCAGTTGTTTTTAGGGCTCCATCCCTCAAAAGGAAAAAACGGAACCCTTATAGGATCACTTTGTTGTGCGTCCGTCTGTCTGTCTGTCAAGACCCTTTATCTCGGGAACACATATCAAGTTGAAATAATGAAATGATCCATATCAGTCCCTTGTAGCTATGAAAAAATGAAACTTCTAAGTTAACGTAAAAATACGTTTATGCCGCAAAAAACGTATATATTTCGACACTGAAGGGAATAAAAATTTCTGAAGGATAAAAAAAAGGAAATTCGGCAAGTACAGGGAAAAATCTGAAAACTATACATTTCTAATTAAATTATTAAAAAAATGTCTTGGAAGTTTGGGAAAAGCTCAGAAAAAGCTGCGGGACTCGATTCCTATTTATGATATGTAAGTTCGACTCGTACTTGTCCGGTTTTTTTTTTGTCATATGTAGGTATGCACTTTTATTATCATCATCATCAGCCATTTGGCGCCCACTGCAGCACATAGGCACAGTACAAATAAAGAACATAGGCCTCCCTCATGTTTTTCCTAGCTTCCCGATCTTGTGCCGCCTGCATCCAGCGACTCCCTGCCACCGTAACCAGGGGGGGGCCCATCTGGCGGGGGGCCTTCCCACTCATTCCTTCATTGCTGTATCTGTGACAATCTCAATAAGTTCAACATTGTTAGAGCTTGGAAAGCAACTGTAATCCTAGGAACATACGGTATTCGTTTTGTTTTCAGTTGACAACATTCTTAAAATGGTACTTAGGGATTTTAGAATAGATAGACTGACTCGGCCTGTTACTATGTGAATTCTACTTAATAACTTTAGTACTTACTTAATCTTAATCAAGTAAGCTCTACGAGATCCATGTCATTTGATTCATTAAATATGTATGAAACAAGAAACGGTGTTAGCAAAGGCGGATTTCTGACGGATCTCTCTAGCGTAAAGCACTAATGCCCTCCTCATTCACTGAAGTAGGTCGGCATTCAGATGAACGACAATGTAAAGTAGGTTTTCCAAGCAACTAAGGAAGCTCTTATCGCGAGCGACTTATATTCGAGTATCAAACAACTTGTGCTCAACCAAGGCGCAATGTCAAAATGTAAAGTTGGTTTGTGTACTGTTCATTAACGTAATTAACGTATTGTCTTTAGGTAGGTAGCAACAGATAAATAACGAACGAAGTAATACGCATGTACAATTTATTTATAATTTTCAATTATTTTTAATTTTTAAACGAATAACATAACATAACTTAAACTCACGCCTGTATCCCAGAGGGGTAGGCAGAGACCAGGGACTAAAACGAATATAGGACTAAATATTCTGTGAATATTTCAAGCGTCTACCTGTTGCCATTATTAATATCGAGCAAAAAATGGCAAAAAATTACGTTTGTTGTATTCCCATACAACAATGCCCCCCTTAAATATTTATTTTATTCTGTTTTCAGTATTTGTTATTATCAGTGGTCGGAGTAGGTATATTGAATTAAGGTCACTGACATCAAACGTATATGTTGATATGGATACGCCTCCGAGTTTCCGGATTATTATGATAAAAATACCGAAACATCGAAATTATTACATGAAACTTAGATGTTAAAAAAAATAGCTTAAAATTAGAAAATATTGAAAAAATTATAGTTATTTATTTTAATTGTATAGAGACAGAAAATCAAAATGTAGAACTTGTAACCGATGAGGATTAAAAATAATTATTTTTAATAAAACTGTAATAATGATTATTTGTATTAACAATAAACAATTTTGTTTGCTTACATATGGTTTTTTATTTTATTACTCTATTTACCAAATTTTTGGAAACTCCGGTACATTCCGGAAGAAATGCATGTCCATGTTATGATATCATGACGCAAGTATCTAAAATCAATATACCTACTCCGACCACTGGTTATTATAGCGGCAACAGAAATACATCATTTTTGAAAATTTAAACTGCCTAGCTATCACGGTTCATGAGATACAGCCTGGTGACAGTCAGCCAGAAATACAGATAGACGGACAGTGAAGTCTTAGTAATAGGGTCCCGTTTGGCACCCTTCGGGTACGGAACCCTAAAAAAGGTAAGTACATTTTCTGTGTCTTACAATACAATTTGTTGATAGATCATGCTTAAAACAATACGTGTTACATAGAAAGGACATTCTTCAATGTAGACAATGATTCACTAAATGTGACTAAATTGGTAGGGCGTGGATTTTTGACCACTTTAATTCTATGATGTTTCGAAAAATATTTCGAATCGAATTAAAGTGGTCGTAAGATACAAACTCCAATTGGGGTGTTTCAGGAATTGCGCATTTTGGAAATCTAATCTAATACACAAAAATCTCGTGACACAGCGTTTGTTATTGAGCTCCTCCGAAACGGCTTCACCGATTTTTATGAATTTTTTTGAGCACATTTGGCAGGTCTGCGAATAGGTAGTAGGCTAATTAATATGGCAAAACAACGAGTCACTTGCCGAGTCAGCTAGTAACCCTATGTTTTTCGTCAAGAGAAGTCGACTTGATAACATTAAGATTCCTGACACCAGGGGATAAATCAAATAAACCCTAACGAAGTAGCTGGATCACGTCCTCACCCAACTGTCGGGAAACTTGAATCAATTGAGACGAAACTTACTTCGGTGTGGAAAGCGTAAGCGCAAATATTTCCATTCATTCACTTAGCTGTAGAAAACTAGAGACATCAATGAGAGGTGATATTTCTCGTGAAAAGAAATAATTTTCAGATCTCTTTCGCAATAATATTATATTTGCGAGACTTTTGCCGAAAAGTTAACTTAGTAAGAACTTAGAACAAGAATTTGTCTTCGTATGTTCAGTTGGCAACAAAAATACACTCAAAGATTCTATGCAAAGGTCAATCATAGAGCGTAGACCAGTAGTTCCTGAACTTTTCGATATTGTTACCCCTGACGAACCCTTATAGTTTCGCCATGTCCGTAAATTAGGGATGCATTTTTTTCTTGCCTATACCATACATAGTGTGGAGTATCGTCAGATAGGTCATTTAAAAATATTATGAATAAATATTATATGTTGCAGAAAAAACATTTTTCGATTTAGGGATCCGTTCGCGAAATATTAAGCTTTAAAGCGCTTTGTTGGAGTAGGCGTCCCCCTCCCCCTCTTCCGGCTAAACGGTTAATGGTAGAAACGTGAAAAAAATCAGGGGAGTAACACATATAATGAAGTTGAAAGTATAACTATCACGGCTAAGTAGGCTTTACAAGTTAACGAGTAATAAAGTAAGTATAAAAGTTTTTTAATAGGGGACCAACTTTTAAAAGGAAGACTTCGTACAAAATTCATTGAAAATTACGTTGATGAAGTTGTTAGTTCTGTAACCCCCTCTCTCTACGAAACCCTACACTGCGCTTGGCCCGTCACGCACTCTGCCAGTTTTTTTAATATAGGTTGGTCTGTTTTGACTTTCGATATCTGTCTTGTGGCACTCACGGACATCGAAATCGAGGCCTAGGAGACGGTGGAGAGATGATCTCGACCAACATCTGCCGGAATGGTCTGAGGTGGCCCAGGACCGGAAACTCTAACCTGAAGTGGAGGAGGCCTTTGTTTAGCAGTGGGACACATTATAGAGGTTACATAAAAAAATATATAGGTACAATCCTAACCCTTCTGCCGAAGTGGTCTGAGGTGACCCAGTGCCGAAAACTATGGACTAAAGTGGGAGAGGCCTTTGTCTAGCAGTGCGACACAAACTAGGTAAAAAAATTTAAATATTGACAGACGTGGTTTAATCATATTTATACCACTAAAGAAACCGTTTTCAAGTATTGCGTCATTCCAATAACACGTTGTATAGGCCACGCCTAGAGGGAGAAAAGATATGGAGATTTCCGGACCGATAAAATATTACCGACTCCACGTCACACGACTTGTGGAGATAGTTACTTACGATCATTCGCCGCTCGCGTTCGAGAAACTCTCCTTGTGCAATTTCCGCTTTAGTCATATAACGACCTACAGATTTTGTATTGAGAAGGGAATTAATTAGTGCTAACTCTGAACAGGGAATTAATTAGTGCCAACTTTGAAAAGGGAATTATTTTGT
Source organism: Yponomeuta evonymella (assembly GCA_963969515.1). Taxonomy (NCBI): domain Eukaryota; kingdom Metazoa; phylum Arthropoda; class Insecta; order Lepidoptera; family Yponomeutidae; genus Yponomeuta; species Yponomeuta evonymella. The sequence continues at coordinate 9,702,219 of OZ018354.1, forward strand.
GCCAACTGCTATGTAATTGAGTAAACGCAAAACCTGAAAACAGTTTCTTCAATGTCTTTAAATCCATAAAGATATAAGGCACTTGCCTATGTTTAAATCACTTTTTACACACAAAAAAATAATTAATATAGAATCATAAAAAAAAATTAGCGTGTTTCCCCTAAATTGGGGATTGTTTTTCTCGCCTACGCCATACTTGATTTTAGAAACGTGGACAATATCAGAGCATACATGCATACATAAACTCACGCCTGTATCCCAGACGGGTCGGTCGGCTAAGTAGACTTAAAGCCGAGTTAACGAGTAATATGCAACCAACTTGTAAAAGGAAAACTTCGTATGAAAAGAAAATTACTTTGATGAAGTCGTTAGTTCTGTAAAGCAGGTAAAAACCCTTTATTCTACGAAAACCTACACTGCGCGTGGCCCGATACGCACTTTGATGGTTTTTAGCAACAAAAGTTAAAAATACAGTTTTGTTACCTACTACTAAGATATCTTTATTCTACCAGCTTTGTTAATATTACACTTACAAAACCATTGGAGATAATAGAAATCTGTAGTTTTTTTTAATTTGATATGCCGTCTATAACAAGTATTAAATCCTTCATTTTAAGATACAATTAATAATGTAGGTTTTCTTGCTTACTTAGCTGACAGTTTTTATTATGGTGAGTATTTTTTCAATCAAATAGCGGTGTTTGCAAAAATACACTTCCGAAGTACTATGCTGTAACCAAAACACGAAAATATTGCTTCACATAATAATATTGTTTTAACAAAAATAAAAATATTGATGACTCCGATACTGGGCCTATAAAGTTATAAGCATAAAATAATTAATATACGGGCCTAATAATAAAAAATAATCATAATGCTTACGTACCTACTTACTTATTACATTACTTACTCAATCTAAATATGACAGTGACTGATATCAACAATTGTAAACAATAGACACAATATACCAGTATTTACATTTGCATTATAATTCAAAATGTCATAAGCAGGACAGACTTGGATCTGATCATTTGCTTCTCGTGTAGTCCTACTTTGTTCTAGAATAAAATTTTATCAAAATCAAAGCCTCTGCCTTTTTTTGCTGTCATAAGATAAGATAAGAGAAAATTCATGCAATATCTCAATAGAAACTTCTGAATTACGAAACAAGCTGGAAATAGCACCATATAATCTAATATCAATATTACCGTAGCCATCGTCACGAGACTGAAAACAATTACAAGCGCTTACTTTCGGTAAGTAACTAATAAGACAAATGTCTATTTACGACGTCGGGAGACAATGAACAATTTTATGCAAATAGATACCGATTCTGATATAAAACTCATCGTACTTGCGATCGCAAGTGTATCACGAGTAGCGCGATGGACGAACATAGCGACGGCGAGTTGGCGGAGCTGCAGCGGCTGCTGGGCGAGGAGCGGCTCCGGCGGGCCGTGCAGGCTTGGGCGGGCGCGCACCGGCTGCCGGGTGGCGCGGTGGCGGCGGCGGCGCAGCTGCGCCCGGCCGGGCACGGCCTTACCGGCTTCCTGGGCCACCACACACGCGTCGAGTTACGCGTGCGTGACGGCTGCGGCGTTTTGCATATCGCGCGGCTCTTTGTGAAGACCGTGCCCTGCGAAAACCAAGACAAAGCCCTGTTCATAGATGAGGGTAACTTCTTCCGGCGCGAGGCGCTCGTGTACGCGGTGCTGGCCGGTGCGGGGGCGAACGAGTGGCGGCCGCGCGCCTACCTATGCGACGATTATGCAGTGGTATTGGACGACTTGTCGGCGGCGGGTTGTACCTCGCGCCCCGCGCACTGCTCCTTCGACCTGGCCCACGCGCGCCTTACAGCTGCCGCACTGGCACGCATGCATGCCGCCTGCGCTGCGCTGGAAGAGGCAAGGGGAATGGACTACAGCTTGTTGCGAGAGCACGCGGTCGTGCTGGAGGAGTGCGGCCTGATGCCTGGACCCTGGCTAGCTGCCGGCGCGCACCTCACGGCTTCGCTCCTGCGGGAGTTCGGCGGCGTGCGTGGCGCCCACCCAGGGCTAGCGTCGGCGCTACAGCGGCATTTCGAGCGAGCCTGCGCCATGCTTCGCTACGAGCCGGGCACGCTCAACGTGCTGTTGCACCGCGACTGCTGGGCCAACAACGTGCTATTTGAGTACGAAGGCGAGAAGCCGCGGCGTGCGCTTCTAATCGACTTCCAGTGTGTGCGGTATGCGCCGCCCGCTTTCGACCTGGCTCTGATGCTGTATCTGACAACGGACGTGGAGTTTCGGCGCGAGGGCTGGACAGCGGTGCGGCGGCACTACTGGACGGCGTGGTGTGCAGCAGCAAAGACTGGTGAAGGCGCGACCGCAGCGCGAGCTCTGCGCCTGGGATACGACCGTGCTGAGTTCGAGCGGCGCTTCGAAGAAGCTCGGCGGTTCGCGCTGGTAGCAGCATGCTGCATCTGCCCCTACGCGCTGATGGACAGTACGGCAGCGCGTTGCTTCGACGATCCAGCTACTTTCCGGCATCTTACGTTTGAGGACCGCTCGGGACCGGTGCTGGAGCACGCGCGAGCCGAGCCCGCCTACCGTGCGCGTCTGCTCGAACTCGCTCAAGAGTTCCTCCAGCGTTATGTTACGGAGGAAGACGTGAAACAAACAGATGTTACATCTGCTAATATTCATTAAATACGATTGTCGATTAAAGTTGCTGGTTACAGATTACTTGATTATTTGTCAGATTTTCGTAATGGTAGTCTGATACTGCGCTATGATGTATGTAGTCCAAAACCTACCGGGTTTCTATTTATTTTTTGTACTTAACTATAATTCTTACAGAAAACTTTGATGTAGGCAATTTCAAAAGCTTTCCTCATCATTATTATCACCAGTGCACATCTGCCCATAGGTGGGTGATGGGGAAAATTTGAGGAAATCGCCATTCGTATCCACGGGCCGAAAATACCTAGGTACTGAGTCACAGTAAATTCATTATAATAATATGTGCCACTCAAGAATGAGTGCTACTGCCCTATTTTTTTTAAATTTCTACAATGAATCGTTAACCCAGAAGATGGGCGGGGGGTGGAGGGACGCCCTACTCCGACAAAAAAATTGCGCTTTAAAGCTTAATATTTCCCGAACGGATCCCTAAATCGAAAAATGTTTTTTCTACATTTTTATACATTTTTAAACTACGAATCTAACGATACTCCACAAGTCCACACTATGGTATAGGCAGAAAAAAACGCATCCCTAATTTAGGTCACCTACACCTAAATTAGGGATGCATTTTTTTCCATTTCCCGAACGGATCCCTAAATCGAAAAATGGTTTTTCTACACCCACAATACCTATTTCTAACGATACTCCACACTATGGTCTACGCAGGAAAAAAATTCATCCTAATTTATCTGTAGGTGAGGTAGAAAAAAATTGTTTCAACATTTATAGTTAGTCACTAATATTTTTTTTTTAAATCTATGAACATCCTTTTAAATCACCTGTTATTTTTAGTAAGAAGCAAATAAATGAATAATAAAGTATTATTACTTTAAATTTCTGCTTTCTAGTACTTATTATTATTATTTTCGCTCGTAGCCCCGGCTGCCTGAGTGATCTTAAAACGATCACGAAGGTTAAGCAACACTGGGCGCGTTCAGTGCATGGATGGGTCGCCGTCTATGCCTAACGCTAGTGGCATTTTTCCGAGCGGTTCCGTGCTTCGCAAGGCACGTTAAGCTGTTGGTGCCGGTTGCCGTCGATAGATGGCAGTCGTTAAGCCAAGTCAGAGGCCTTAGTGCGGCTTGACAACTTCTGACAGTAGACGAGCCACTAGTCTACAAGCCTCCACCAATCCGGACTTGGCCCCCGTGGTGGAGTATGGCCTATACCTTCCTCAGGGAAGAGACCCGTGCCCCTCGGTGGGGACATAATGGGTTGATGATGATTATTATTATTTTAATTCTTTATAGCACTAATTACATTGTAAGTGTACAAGGGCGTGTTTAATACAAGAAGCATTCTCTTCCAGCAAACCTTTGGTATTGAAGAGACTGGCGACGGGTAGTGCAAGAAGAAGATTAAATACAATAATAAACTTACGTAAACCTAGGGAAATACTTATCGTCTCTGTGCTAAGCTGCGGACACAGACGGACAGACGAGCAGATGGCCAAACTACTACAAGGGTTCCTTGTTGTCTACGGAAACCTAAAAACTATCACATCTACATAGGCTTTACAAGTTAACAAGTAATAGGCGACCAACTTATAAAAGGAAACCTTCGTACAAATTCCATTGAAAATTACTTCAATGAAGTTGTTAGTTTTGTAAAGCAGAAAAAAGCCCCTTCTTCTACGGAACCCTCCACTGCACGTGGCCGGACACGCACTTGGCCGGTTTTTAAATTGATTGCGTCGCTTCAAGATCGTATGAAACTAGAATAATTGAGAATTAGATACGTTTTGTTATTGGAAGTGCTCAAGATACTGAAGAAACGTTTATCAGCTTTTGAGTTATTTCAATTCGGTATTTGACACGATCAACAATAAATTATTTCATATAATATAAAGTCAATTACTAGCTATTACAATTTTTAAATAGATTAAACATAAAAAGAGTGCTTTGAAATGTGACGTCATAAGCCAGTATTTTCATACAAAATTCGGTTTTAAAACTAACTCATTTGATATTTTGTCAAATACCCAATTACACGGCATTTCAATCAATTACGCGTTATTTGCGTTTGGTTTAAATAAAAAACCTACCTACATCACGAACAAATGGTGCGATCGTGCATTGCATAGGCAAATGGCTACATCCATTACCTCTAGATATGTCTAGACTTGCCTGCGCCTGGGTGCAGATGTTTTTAACCGACTTCAAAAAAGGAGGAGGTTATCAATTCGACAAGTATATATATATATTTTTGCTATGTTTTCCCATAACTCCGTCAAATCTTAACCGATTTCGACAATTCTTTTTTCGTCCGAATAGATATAACGTCCCATTGGTCCCATTTTAATTTGGTGAAGATCTGATGTAGACTTTCAGAGATGGAGATTGGAACTCTTCAATGGACAGCAGTAAATAATGCCGAATGGCGCCCATCCTTTAGTAATATCCGTATTTTTCATAAAATAGTGTAAAACTATTCTAATAGTTAATGTTCTGGTAAAGACTTTCGGAGATGTGACAACATCAAATTTTAAAGCAACGAATTAAGTAGGATAAATTGTGGTTATAAGGGGCTTGTTTATTTTTTTCCCGCTCCCCCGATAAAAATTAAAAAATATTTTTTTAAAATAAAAACTGACTTCGAAACACTACCAGTTTCATGACCAGCACATATATTTTGGGCACCGACTCCAAATTATACTTCTACAATACCTACATGTATGCATACTTCTAATTATTTAAATTATTTATAACTTTTTAGTAGTGTTTCGAAGTCGGTTTTTATTTTTTTATTTTATTTTTTTTAACTATTTTATCGCGTGAAACTCCAGGACGATCAATAAGAGGGTGTAAAGTCCCAAATCCCAAAAAGTTGTTACGGTTAGTGTGTCGACAGTCGATACAATCTCATTTAAGGTGTAAAATGTCCCACAATGTGACGAGAAAAGTGCAGGTGTGTAAAGTTTAATGTGCTATCGACTGTAATACTTACTAGTAACCCGGGACTGTTACCCGGAAAAGACTCGGTCACTCGTTGACAGATAAGGTCAGTGCCAATCCATCTTCCGGGGCCACTCGAGCTGTGTCATTAGGACTATTTTATGGACAGTGACAAATTGAAGAAGTAGGTACGAGTTATTGTGGTCTTTCAGGAATAAATGCCGTAATCCATCTTCGTTTGCTAAACCTGAAGTAAAACGAAAACGGAAAGAAGTGTCGAAGGTACTTCTTATGTCTATGTATTGCTTCTTTGAAATTGCATTTTTAGGGTTCCGTACCCGAAGGGTGCCAAACGGGACGCTATTACTCTGCCTCCGCAGTCTGTCTGTCTGTCCGTCCGTCTGACATTTAAAGGGCTCTATCTTTGGAACCGTAATACGTAGCCTGTTGAAATTTTCACAGAATAGGTATGTGTGATTACGGGGTCTCCATACACCAAACGGGTTTTTCGCCGTTTTTAGGGTTTCGTACCTTAGAAAGAAAAAACGGATCCCTTATAGGATCATTTTGTCGTCCATCCGTCCGTCCGTAGGTCTGTCTATCAATACCTTTTATCTCGGGAACGCGTGAAGGTATTGAGTTGAAATTAAAACCGTACACTTAAATTTATACCTCCTTGAAGCTGTGAAAAAATCAACTCCTAAGTTATCGTAAAAAAATGATACGACCGTTTATGCCGTATATTTCGACACTATGGGGAATCTAAATTTATAGGGTACTTTCCATTGACCTAGAACTATAAAATTTGGCAAGCAATATTGTACTATACTACAAGTACAGGGAAAAATGTAAAAACTATACATTAAAATATTCAATAGTAGTTAAATCATAAAAAATAGCGTTTGAAGTCCGGGAAAAGCTCGGTAAAAACTGCGAGACTCGATTACTGCACTATTTATAATATGCAAATACCTACCTATGAATTTGTACCGAGCCCTCGGTGGGCAAGTGACTCACACTTGAAAGAAAAACCCCGTCCCTGTATAACAGATACAATAAAGAAAATTATGTCCCTGAGAGACAAAGCTTCATCTGGGGCGCATTGCACAAAACGCGAATCGCAACTGAGGTACTATAAAGACTTAAAAAATTTTATTATAGGGCCTATTAAAAGGAAAAAGAAACATTGTTTACACATTATATAAATGGCAATAAAAATAATCCAAACAGAATGTGGGGCTTCCTAAAGCAAACGACGCTATCAGAAAACAAATCATCTGATTTTATTTCAGCCCATCTCAACAATCCATACAAAATAAATGACTTTTTCTTGGACGTCCCTGGTAACCCAACAGCAGATAAGGAACTACTTAGCTTTTATCCCCAAAATCGGTACTGTACAAACGTTTTTCAAATTAAGAACTGCGCAGAATGTGAAGTCTTAAAAATAATCAACCCAATTAAAACCAACGCCTGTAGTTATGATTCGATCTCAACCGCAATTGTAAAGCTTACACTCTCTGTGACATTGCCAATCATCGCGGACATTGTAAACAGATCTATCACAGAAAACAACTTTCATGATATATGGAAAACGTTACGTGCAAAACCATTCCCTAAAAGCTCTTTGGTAGAAGAATATAAAGACCTACGTGCGATAAGCATTTTACCGATGTTGTCCAAAAATTTTAGAGAGGGTTGTATGCACCCAGCTGACTAAGTATTTGGAAAATGAATCTATTAACAATTGGCGGCCAATTGTATCTTTTCTTTTGTCATTTCTGTTTCTGTAACATTTTTTCCGGTATACAATAAAGAATATTCTTATCTATTCTACCAAAATCACAATCAGGATTCCGCAGTCACCACGGGACAGCGAGAGCGCTATCCCACGTCACGGACGACCTATTGGGAGCATCTGATGCTGGTGACAGCAGCATCGTATAGACCCTTGAAATATTCAAATGTTGTATAGATAATGGTGCGGAACGGAATGGTACCATTATCTATACAACTTTTTTTTTGTTTACGATCTATCGTAAGAACGGTAATACATACAGGCATTAAGTTTCTCGTGATTGTGGGCCGTATTATATATTCTTAAGACAAATAATAAGAAACGGCCAAGCGCGAGTACGGAACCCTCGGTGCGCGAGTCTGAATCACCTGGCCGGTTTTTTAATTATTCTAAACACTGCACTAAAACTCGTACAACGAAGTCCATTGTTTTAAAGTGCAATGTTATTAATTTTCTATTGTTCGAGGTACCTTGTTTTTCAGGCAAATAAAACATTCAGGGTAGGACCGATTTTTTCCTGCATTAATATTTTGACATATTTCGCATTTGGAACTTACATTAATTTCAATGACCTTGAAAAATATTCACGATTATGTCTGTTTTCCACGATTACTGTTATAGGGGTGTGAGGCGTTCAGCAATTCATAGTTTGGCACTACCCCTACTCTCTTCTCGTCATGCATTGGCTGTCTAGAGTTAAATACTATTTAGTACTAGATATGTGTTAGGTATGTGTTGGAGCCCCCCGCCCCGCCGGCCAAAACCGGCCATACAACACGCAAGCTGGTCGACGGAGCGCCGCGGCACTTCACTCACCAACGTGTCGATACACACATTTTTGAATTCTTGGTAATTTTTTATTATACGCTATTTAAAAGTATAAAGTCCACTTGTTTTATTTATATTACCATTAAGACCATGAGCCTACTTAAGCCTCACTTGAAATAAAAGGCGAGAATGGACACACTCGCGCCAATGCGTTTCACGGCTAAGTGAGCGCAGCCCCTCTAGGCACTGTCGACGTGAGTGTGTTCAAATTGCGTCACTATTAAATGCAATAAGTCACAAATAACGAGTTAGTAAACGTTCTTAGTTTGTAAGAAAGAGCATTAAACTTATTGGAACTTCAGAGCGCATCCGAAACTGAAAGCGTATTTTGGCCAACTATTTTAACAAATAAATGTACTCAATTGGTACGCAAGTTGACTAAATTTGTGTCGAGATTAGAGAGGGGCAGGACGGAGGGCGACTCTTGTCTAGAGTAAAGCAGAAATGCCTTTCTCGATGCGAGCTTGCTAAGCGAACAGAACCAAAAACGCTTTCCTCCATTACGATGGAGCTGTAGTTTATTTTATAGATGACCAAAAAAATTCTGAATCGCTGCCAAAATCAGTGGCGCCGCAACCCTAGACTATCCGTGAAGGATGTCTGTGATGTCATTCGGGATAGCGAGTGTATTATCAATAATAATGAATAGTCGATTAGTTTCGCATGTTTACAAATAATGTTATTATTCTATTCTTCTATATTTTTTATTATTTATTTTTTCTGCATGAATTGTTGCCGTCTAATTGTTGTCGCCGTTTTGGACCTTCTACATATGTCTAGTTCTTTAACGAGTCGAATCTAATAGTGCAAAGGTTGTGCAAAGATGAGTTTTCTTCCTACACCATTTCTGTTATTTTCTTTCATTCTGTCTATCATCTTAAACTGAAAATTTAAAATTACGTCACCCATTCTAGATTTCTTTCGGATTTTCATTACAACTTCACCCTTTGACTACAGATTATCTCTGACAATTATCTACTTGTGAATTGCTTATTTTCCTATTTTTATTTTGTTTTGATCGAAGTTTTCTGTTTACCACCACTTATCTACAGTTTTCTGAAATAAAACCACAGTTATTGAAGTTCTATAATAATTTTCATTGATATCAAGAATCTTTCATATATACCGAACCCCGCTTTACTGGCGCCCAATGTTGGGCCCTCTTAAATACCCCCCTTTACTGGCCCCACGTTGGGCGCCAGTAAAGCGAGGTATTTAAAGAAGGCCTATTGTCGGTCCAATCGTTTATTTAACTTTTTAAAGCTCAATTTAGTGATGTTCTATGAAGTTACCGATTTGATTTTATATGATAATCGATTGAAATTATGTTGTGGTTTAAATCGATTGATTGCATTATTTTGATATTTTTGTAGTTTGTCTGTCTGAGCGTGATAAACTAAAAACTACTTAACAGGTTTTTATATTAATTTGTTTATAATATGTAAACCTAATTTCTTATAGTATAGATCTTTGTAATATTTATATTTTTTATAAAAAATCAACTTGAATATTCTTCGCTACAATATTATAATCTACTCGTTATAATGTTGTAGCGAAACACGTCGCATCATTATTGTGAAAAAATAAAGGTGTCCATGAAGTGTTGCATTTTTCCCCTATGTCCAATAAATGGGTCTATATGGGTGTGCATCTGTCAAGAGTTAAATAAACGATTGAACTTAGAATAACATATTAGGTTTATATGTTTGTTTCGTTTCATACAGCATTGGTGTAGGTGTGAATAAAAAATTTTTGAAATTCTATTTATTAAGGGCAACAAATTCATAATAGGGGTTTTTTTCTTTAGATCAATGAATAACCTAGAAAGTTTCACCTCCGGCCGACTTTTCTTGAGGAGATAGATGACCGTCAAGAATTTGCCTTGTTTATTTCGGATTAATTAGGCTAACAAGGCGTTCAGATCACGTTTATGAAAGGGAGAGGGATGTTCTTGAGGAAAGGAAGTTCTCAGTAAACCATTTTTTTTTTTACATAAGAGCAAAGAATTTAGTCGGGTTTTGACGGTTTTGACGTGTGGCGCCGGATTAAGAATAGCGTCACCTCATTTCCTTCCGTGGATGTCGTAGAAGGCGACTAAGGAAATTAATTACCAGGGGACGGGCAGCAGCGTTTTCCTGAGATTCCGATCGCCAACCCGCCTGCCAGGCGTGGTGATTATGTCCTGCAGTGGGTATCAAATGGCTGATGATGATGACGTTCTTAGTACGCTTGATTATGATGACGCACTCGGTTCGAGCGCACTGACCGTCGTCGTCATAATCAACTAAAACTGTACGCACACGGTCCGAGCGTACTGAGATCGTCAAAACCTGGCTTTACGCTGTTTATCTACGAATAGGCACATTTAGGGCTTCCCAGGAAAAGAAAATAGCCTGCCCCAGACTCTACCAGCTTATTTCAAAACCTCTACGCCCCTATGCGACATTGTTGGTTTAATACACTTTATTGTTTTATTATTGATAAATGAAAACTGTTTTCAAGTTTTGAGTTATTTTATTAGTACGTTGTACTACTTAGTCTCATTATAACCCAGCACCGCCCAGTTCAAATAAGTTTTTAAATGGTGAAAATAATTATTTACATAGTACTTAGTTTTGTTTTTGTTTTATTTTATTTGGTGTGCAAAACAGATCACAACCATTACACGATATAAAAGTAATAATATGACATGAGTACTAAGTCGTGGTCTAAAGCATGCACACACAACATTGCCACATGTAAATTTGCGTATCTGAATAAAGTAAATTTTAGGGATAAGCATTTTTTATAAAACCATACAACTCGATGAAGTCAGGATTTTGGCTGAGCATGTCAAGCTTATCGAGAAAAGTAGGTAGCTAAGTAGGTATTTGATTACTTGAATTGAACACTACTTCAGGGAGTTGCCGCAAATTGTATCTACCATTGGATGAGTTTCAGAAATTGTAAGTACCTAAGTAGGTAATTCTTTTTCCTGTTTGTTGGTATTCTGTAAAGTCATCGATCATATTACCTTTGTTATCTACGCTAGCGTGATGCGGCAACGCTACTCTATGAACTTACCTATACTATTTCCATACCTAAGCGCACAGAGTGTGCCAGGCCAAGTTCTTGGCCAGCATGTTACAATTTGAAAATTAAAATTTAATATTTTAAGCAAGATTATTGTGGAAATTTTTAATTTGCCTAAATTAAACAATGGTCCAAAGTCCATGCATTTAGCTACCATATAGTTTTAAAGATGTGGGATATTTAACATCTATATCATATTAAAATTTGCCAAATTTTGTCTGAATGAAAAGTCACACAATGTTTTTCCATGTTTTCAATCCCGTGTGGGAGGGAAGTTTGCAGAGTTACCAATATCATGTTCTTAGAAATTTTTGGAGACGAGAAGTTGGCCCGTTTTTTTACATTTACATTTTGGTGGGATTCTAGCTGTCCAGCAACATGCATCAGATGTAAACCACATCTGATGTAAGTAGGCAAGCTGACGTAGATAGGCACACGTGTCAGAGTGGTCTTGCCTGTGGTTTAAAACATCCATTTACGCCCTTGTTCGTGGTAGTGAATGAGTAGGCTATTTAATTCCATTGATTAGTTTCAGTCAATTGTTTAGCCAAAAGTATAAATTGTCACGTGGTTTGCTCAAAGGAGCAGTACACAATGTGGATTATCTACTTCTGGTTCGGCTGCTTAATTCGTTTAAGTTGGGCTCTTGAAAATGAAAGTTTGCTTAATATTAAAGTAGGACATTATGTGAAGGGAGGAGCTGACAACAACGAAGAAGTTATTTCCTCTATATTCACAAGTGATTACAATGTTAATAGAGGCACTGCATTACTTAGTGACGACATCACACCAGACGAAGTCGAAGTCCTAATGCAACAATATCAAGTGGGAGAAGACAATGAAGACAAAAGACTACACATCCTCCAACTAATTAGAAAATATGGTTTTCCGGTCGAACGGCATAACGTCGTCACTGACGATGGTTATATTCTTACTGTTTATAGAATCCCAGGGAAAGGACCTACAGTTTTCTTGATGCACGGACTTCTCGGTAGCGCAGACGATTTTGTGACAGCTGGTCCTGAAAGTGGCATTGCCTATCTCTTGGCGTCCGAAGGTTACGACGTGTGGCTTGGCAATGCTCGAGGCAACAAGCACTCCAGAAAGCACATGCACTTGTCACCAACAAAAGCGGAGTTCTGGGATTTCAGTTGGGATGAAATCGGACGGCATGATCTACCCGCTACAATTGACTATGTGCTCAGCGTCACTAACTCTACGAAGCTGAAATACGCTGGACATTCACAAGGTACAACGTCGTTCTTTATTATGGCTTCGACGAAGCCGGAGTATAATGACAAAATCTCTATTATGGTGGCATTATCCGCCGTAGCATGGCTTTCACACGCAAAAAGTCCCATAGTGAGACTTTTGGCTCCATATCATAAAACATTACACACTCTACTTAAAGTTTTCGGGGTGTATGAATTTCAACCTAGCAATAGTGTTATAAGGTTAATTCAAAACACACTATGCGGAAAATCAATACTGGCTGAAGTTCTGTGTAGCAATATAGTGTTTCTGTTATGCGGCTTCAATCGCGACCAGCTCAACACGACTAACTTGCCCGTGGTCTACGGGCATTTGCCGTCCGGAGCGGCCACCAAGCAAATCGCACATTATGGCCAAAGTGCTGCTTCAGGACAATTCCGTAAATTTGACTACGGTCCCGAAGGAAACATGAAAAAATACGGGGTGGAAACTGCACCGGATTATCCAGTACATAGAATCACAGCTCGGGTGGTTATCTTCGCCGGTGGCGGAGATTGGCTTGCGGTCCCAGAAGATGTGGATATTCTTCGACACAAGCTCCCCAATGAGGAGATGTACCAAGTTAAGGATAAAATGTTCAATCATATGGATTTCGTGTGGGCGAAAGACGTAAAGACTCTGGTGTACGCAAAAATGTCTGAATTGTTCAAAAGGTCTAATGTTTGATAATTCCTTTATTTTAGTAGGTACTATCGCAGACAATTGTACTCACATTCTGTCATAGTCGAGATATCCCATGATAGTGTGAGGTAGGAGTATGTACAACTATCGAACAGAAGGAGTATCGATCTGATGCTGTCGACTCTACACCGAAGACGGCCTTTTGTAATCCTTAAATTAAATTGTTTATTCACTTACCTAACAATTTGATTTCTTGATTTTTTGACTGTAATACATAGAATACATATCATCCATCTGCACCAACTCTAACGATGGGTTATGTTTCTACTTAGCAAGGTACAAGGGTTTTGTCGCTCCCGCGAAAGACAGCACATCAACCTTTTACTGTAGGTCATATAGGTACCTACTTAGTCAGTTATTTCACTCATGTCACAGGCCACTTTGAAAAGAAAATGTAAAACCACTCACCGAAGTCACCGTACCTACTGCATGTTTATGCTCGTTCCTCTCGAATGCACTTCGTTATCCTCGTTAGTGGCAGGAAGGCCTCGGGAATGCCTAATAACGCTAAGTGGCCTTTGCCCGGGCATCCGCCTGAAATGGCCTGAAAGCACATAGTATCCGATAACTCTTGCTGTCTGCGCGCTGCTCTGCATTCAGAGAATAAATTTACTACTGAACACTGAACAGTCGCTTATATCTCCAACGGTGTACAGTCAAGCACACAATAAATTAGTACCTACTTAAAGTAGGATAATATCTGCACCGACAAAATGCCGCAGGTGCTATTCGAGGTATTTTATGAAGTAGGTAGACAGCCGCATATATGGAGCTATTTGATGAATTATAAATTGTTACCCTATCCTATACTAATATTATAAATATGAAAGTTTGTGAAGATGTTTGAATGTTTATTAGGTACTCAATAACGCAATAACGCCTGAACGGAATTACATGAAACTCAGCATAAAGATAGAAAAAGATCTGAATTGAGACATAGGATACTTGATATATTTATAGATATAGATATAGCCGCGGTGGTACCCTAGTGGGTAGAACATTGGACTCGGAAACGGGAGACCCAGGTTCGATCCCAGTGCGGGCATGTACCTATGACTTTGTTTTCTAAGTTATGTACATTTGTAAAGTTATAGTAGCAATACCACTCGCTAACTGTGAAGGAAAACATCGTGAGGAAACCTGGGTGTCTGAGTTATTCACATACCTCAGCGCTTGAAATCGCCAATCCGCGGTGGGCACGCGTGGTGATTAAGCCCATACTCTCTCCCTGAGAGAAGGCCTGTGCTCTACAGTGGGACTTATATAGGCTGCTTATGATGATACTTGATATCCCGGTAATGTGTTCCCGTGGGATAATATTTTATTTTAAAAACATACCTATTTAGATGCTAAAACTTCCGCCCATGCCGGGACTTGAACCCGTGACGGGTCATTAGGTGTCATCCATAAATAACGTAAAATTTTCGTGATTTTTTAACCCCGCCTCCGTCCGTTGGGTAACAGTTGGTCACTTTGTGAGACCGAACCCCGAACGTGACATGTTTTGTAATTTTATATTTTCAGCAGTAAATTACTAATTAGTATTTAATAATACTAACATTTTTGGTGCTGTGGTAGCCTAGTGGGTAGAACATTGGACTCGGAAGCGAGAGACCCAGGTTCGATTCCCAGTTCGGGCATGTACCTATGACTTTGTTTTCTAAGTTATGTGCATTTGTGAAGTTATAGTAGCAATACCACTCGCTAACTGTGAAGGAAAAGCTATTCACATACCTCAGCCATTCTTGACCTCAGCGCTTGAAATCGCAGATCCGCGGTTGGCACGCGTGGTGATTAAGCCCATACTCTCTCCCTGAGAGAAGGCCTGTGCCCTACAGTGGGACGTATACATATAGGCTGCTTATGTAATATTTTTGAAATGTTATTTCACGAATCTTAAGACCCCTCCCACCCCTTATCACATAATGTCACACTTTGTCGACCCCCTCCCCCCCTTAACGTGTGACGTATTTTATGGATGGTCCCTAATTATGGTGCAGATTATTATAGGTATAGTTCAGTTACTATGAAATATAAATAGATGCTGCAGGTATAGTTGGTGCGCGAGTTTTAGTGCATTTTCATACATTCTATAAAAGCGGGCATTCTACCGCATGCTAAGTAACCGGTAGTGCATTTCAGCCCCAAACGCGTGAGTTCGCCAGCACATCAAGTTTTCCGTACCTACGTTCACAGCACAACGTGACTCTACGGTTTCATTACCCCCCATCTCCAACGTTGCTGACCCGGCATCTCCACGTGCCCGCTCAGTGGAAGGACACCTCGCTCCTCCTGGGCGGGACGAAGCAGGGAAGCGATAACTCACCTCCCAGAGCCTAAACGGCCCAAATCACCCGGGGGTCGAATCCTCCGGAGAAGAAGCCCGGGACAAGAGACCCAGTCTCACAACCCGTACCTACAGCTGCGAGCTTCGCTCGCAGCTGCAGACGACCCCAACGACGACGACGACGGTCGCGATTGCTACATACAACATCTGCATGATCGACTATAAATGGATCACACCTTAGGTAGGTGCGAAGTGTAATGTAGGTAGGTAGATGTTATTACTACGCCTGGTGGATGTCACAACTTTGCAAACAGGCATTGTACTGTCGCTCTGCTGCGAGACATAACTAACTTACACATACTCGTAATGTGGTAATGGATGTAAGCTGGGCAGTCAGGTATCTCTACTTAACTGTTATCTATACTCACCAAATTACGTGACTAAGCTTTTTCAAAATCTTACTAATGTTATTATGGTGAAAATTGGTCTCCTACTTAAATAATTTTTTTTCATTACCTACATAGACATAGTAATAACAACGGTTCGCAACAGGAACCGGCTCCGGTTAAAAGTGCCGAAACAATGTAAAAAAAACTGGCATAATAATTTTAGTTAGGTAGGTACCTACCTATCGTTTTTTTTTGCGGTTCCGTAGTCAACAAGGAACGCTTATAGTTTCGCTATGTTCGTCCCTTTATCTGTCCGCGGCCTAGCTCAAAGGCTATTGGTACTAGAAAGCAAAAATTTGGCATTGATGTACATAATATCAAATATTAATCACACTGAAAAAACGGTAGAATAAAATCTAAAAAAAAATACTAATTGAACATTGAAAAATATACTATGTTAGATAATTATATTGTATCAATCTGTTTGAACAACATGTAATCTAATTATGTACATTGCTTTAGTACCTATCACCAACGTTATTAGCGTCTATCTCTTTCACTGTAAAGCGTGAGCTTCTGTTTGCGCTAAAAACCACACGCCTACATAATATAGAAATACAGTAACCTCCGTCTCTAGTCGCCACGATTAAGCTCTGTGAATAAGAGCGAAACTTGGTCTGACTCTTCCGACAAAAAATCACGTAAGTGAATCCGAAATTAAGTTAATAATTTGTAGTGCATACGAAAGTTTTAATTCAAAAACAGTAACCTGTGAGAAAGTCAAAGTACATACATAAACTCACACCTGGTTCGCGGAGGGATAGGTAGAGACCAGCTTGGGTAGTACGACAAGTCGCGCTTTTTAAATGTCAAAAGTCGCGACTTTCCGGTTCCAAATTACTTGTCTTAAATCCGACATTTTAGCGCCACAAAATGCGTGACTCGCGCCATATGGGTTAGGCAATTCCCACGATCCTGATAAACCTATTGTAAGTCAAAATGAAACCCCAACTTTCGAAGTTACGTACCTAACAAACTGAGCCCAAGTACTTGACTTACTCCACGTATGCAACGCAATAATGACGAATACCTAATACCTAATTGGACGCCTGGATTTGTCTGCTCAGGTACCGGATTTGGGGCAGAGCAGGCAGGACTACTGCCCCGGGGCCTCCCTGGGCCTAGAGAGAAGCCCCCACAATGGTGATAAAAAAGCATCCAAACGATGGGGCAGCAAGTTTTAGGTTTTTTTTTCCTGTGTTGTTTATAGTCAAAGACTTTATACTTTATTGCACACATAAAATTACATGAATAAAACAAAACATTTACAGAATTAAAAAGTGTACATGGCGAGCTTATTTCAGCAGAAATCTCTTCCAGCCAACCCTTGATGTATATATATATATATATATATGGCTATAAAATTAAAAAGTTACATAAACTAGAATACGTAAATAAATACCTAAGTAAATAAATTAACTAAATAAATAAACTAAATAAACCTATTGCGATAATGAAAAAAGGAAGTGCTCTTTCAGTTTGGCCTTGAAGACAGCAACAGATGGACTCTCCCTGATAGACTTGGGTAGACCGTTCCACATACGAGCAGCACGCACAGAAAATGACTTTAAGTAAAACTGTGAGTTGCAGGCAGGAACTTGTAAGGTCCTAACATCACAAGTCCTCTGTGGCCTGGCACGTGGAGGCAGCAGTGAGAATCTTTCCCGCAAGTACTGTGGGGCACTGGGATTTCTCAGTAAATTATATAAGAGGGAAAGCATGTGAACATTGCGCCGCATGCGTATAGGGAGCCACTTTAGCTGCCGTCTGAATTCGGACAAATTCGGATACATGATCATATTTTTTTAATCCGAAAAAAAAACTAAGTCAAAGTAAAAAAAAATTTTTTCAAAGTAACACAGAAAGTGACTTATTGAACGTTACAAGAAAAACTAGGTGTCCGTTTCAAAATCTAGATCATTTGGAGAAAAAACGGACAAAAAAACTCCAAACTTAGTATTTTCAAACATATTCCTTAATTAACAGAGTTTACATGTCATATCTTCTAAAAAGCTAGTACTAGGATGCATTGAACTGCCTTTAATCCCACACATCTTTGTCATCTAAATAATCCTTAATGCTATAGTAGCCCTTTTGGCATAAAGTGCGCTTTACACATTTTTTGAACCGCATTTCAGGCAAGCTTATTATATCTTCAGGGATCTTATTGTAAAAACGTATACAATGCCCCATAAAGGATGTGTTAACCTTTGCCAGCCTAAATCTTGGGAAAGAAAGTTTATGTTTATAAGAAGGCTATTCCACTAAAACACTCTTAAGACGGAGTTAAAGCCGGTTTATAGCAGGATTTCCTCTTATAAACCGGCTTTAACTCCTTCTTAAGAGTGTTTTAGGTTTTAGTAGAATGGAATTCTTTTTTCGCATTTTTACCGATAATACTTGCACAAAAATTGTAATATTGTTGGTGAATATTAAAAAAAATATGTCCATATTTGTTCACTTCAATCACCGATACATCAGAAAACCCTGATTGCAAGTTTCAATTAACTATAAATTTTTGATTAGATCGAGCATCTCGGCGGCGATACATTTTCGAAGCCTTAAAAGTTCAGTGTTTAATTTGGATTCGTAAATTCGTCACTATATTTTCCCCTTGAAATCGCAAATTTAATTAAATAAAAATATGTGAACAATACCTAGATAGTGGGCCTCATAAGAAGACTCAAGGTCACGCAACGAGCTATGGCTATGCTCGGAATTTCACTACGAGATCGAATCAGAAATGATGAGGTCCGTAGACGAACCAAAGTCGTCGACATAGCCCAGCGGATTAGTATGTTGAAGTGGCAGTGGGCGGGGCACATAGCACGCAGAACTGATAGCCGATGGGGCCAAAAAGTTCTCGAATGGAGACCACATATCCCATACGCTGCCCAGCCCAGCTGTATTCTTCTATTGGCCTCTTTCTCGAAGTTGTTTTTACCTAACTGCATGGTTTGCCCGAGGTAAACATACTCCTTAACAACTTCGAGAATACTGCCTTGAACTGCAATTGGCTCCGGACTTACGTGTTCATTGAACGTAACCTTGGTTTTATCCAAGTTCATCCGGAGACCAATGCGTTGGGAAGAATCAGCTAGGCCACTCAGCATATGTTGCAGATCTTGCAGCGTTTCCGCCATGATGACGATGTCGTCTGCAAATCGCAAGTGTGAAAGGTACTCACCGTTTATGTTAATGCCGTACCCCTTCCAGTCCAGCGTCTTAAACATATCCTCCAATGCATTTGAGAACAATTTCGGGGAAATAACATCCCCTTGTCTCACACCACGATGTATGGGGATAGGCTCAGACTGCCGGTTCTGGATTTGGACGGCCATAGTAGCGGCATTGTACAGACTTCTCAACACTTGGATGTATCGCCAGTCGACTTGGCATCGCTGCAAAGATTCCAGAACAGACCATGTCTCGACCAAGTCAAAGGCCTTTTCATAGTCCACAAACGCTAAGCACAGGGGCCGATTATACTCTTCGGTCTTCTGTATAATCTCCCGCACTGTGTGAATGTGGTCTATGATGCCGTAACCCGATCGAAAGCCGGCCTGCTCAGGTGGCTGAAACTCATCAAGTCTTCTCGCAAGACGGTTCACGATGACTTGAAAACAGCTTGTAGACGTGGCTCAAGAGTGAAATGGGTCGGTAGTTCTTCAGGAGGGTTTTATCACCCTTTTTGAAGAACAACACGACAACACTCCTACTCTACGCCTCCGGAGTTCTGCCATCAAAAAGGACAGCATTAAATATGTTCTGGAGTTCCTTCATTACAGGTTTACCGCCAGACTTCAGGAGCTCAGTTGTAATACCGTCCTCTCCAGGGGCTTTTCCATTTTTAAGCTGTCTAAGAGCCATCGCGATTTCGTCCAGGCTGACTTCTGGCAAGTCTTCAGTGTAGTGGCGTGTCAATGTAGCTCTGGAATCCTCACTTTCGGGATCAGGCCGAGATGCTTGCGCAGCGTACAACTGGCCGTAGAAGTTTTCAACTTCCGAAAGAACCTCTGGTATGGAAGAAACGACCACTCCATCCGTGGTGGTCAACTTCGTCAGATGGCTTCTCCCAAGAGATTGGACAAACACTTTAGATCCCCGATTTTGCTCGATTGCTCGTTCTATAGAACAAGTATTGGAGCATCGGAGATTGCGTCGAACTAGTTTGCCAATTCTCTTGTTTAGAGCATGCCTTTCTGACGCAGTGACTGGTGGGCGTTCACGTCGTTCTTCCATAAGCTTGAGTGTTTCTTCCGAAAATTTCGACTTCCTACCTTTACGCTGCAATTCGCAAAATCTCATCCCTTCCTTCCTGAGGATTCCGACTACATTCTCGAGGGCCTGGTCAATGTCAACGCCATTTGTGGTTTCCCCCATATCTTCTCGTGGGTGTCGTAAAAGGCGACTAAGAGAATACCGGTGCATATTGCTACCCAGCACATACGGGTCGTACCGGTGTCGGGCAGCAGCGACATTGGCACGTATACGGTCTGCGATTGCCAACCCGCCTGCTCAGCGTGGCAATTACGAGCAAAACATCCAATGGCAAGTCAGAACGGACCACGGCCCCCAGTTCCCGGTCGCCCTGCTATTCCTGAAACTAGCCTCTTATATCAAATAAAAAATTCAGAAGTTACACAGAATCCAATAATGGAAATAACGGAAAATTACATAGTCAAGTTATGATACAATTCGTACTGAGATTAAAACACGTCTTCCCTCCGCTGCTGGAGAAAGACCAAGAGAGTGAGCCGAGCGGTTTGCGTCGCCGTTGTAACCTTCATCCCCGATCCTGCAACCCGCAACCCGCTCGACGGATGTGAGATGATGACGTTGGCGCTGGTCATGCCTTCTACGCCTTGGCGCTAACAGTAGTTTAACAGATAGCGTAGGAAAAATCGGGGGTTAGACTTCCAAGTGACGTAAATATTCAATTAGGTACTAGACAATTTCTGTATCCAAAACCATTCAAACGTGGTTTGGGAGTAATTTAACTTATGAGTTCTGCCAGGAAGATGTTTTTTTAAGTATTTAAACGCAGGAAGTAAAGCAAAAAAAGTTTTGGTAGACCTTAGAAACTCATAGAACAGGTGTGTATATGTAGAAACCAACTTAGCCGATGTACGCCACGTACGCAACGCATATCTGGGGCCTTATTACGCGCACCAAATCCTGAGCGATTCCAGTCGTCTAACTATCACATTCCATACTAATTTGACAGTTACACGATTGGAATCGCTGCGGATTTAGTGTGCGTAATATAGGGGCTGGACGCTGGAATTTATTACATCGAGCTTTACGTAACAACCATCACACACATTATTCTACGCAAAGTTGCGTCAGCACGTCAGCATATAAAGAGCACATACAATGTTTACTCTATAATCTGTAACATGGACGCTCAGTCAAAATTAGCCGGAGCCGGCAATTTGGCAATCTTATCCGGCTGCGGAGGTGCCTCTGATAAACACAACGACCAAAGTGTTAGAAACACTGGTTTATACGATAAAATAATTTGTTTACATTCAAATGAGTTGCGAGTAGGTATGTGACACAAGATTCTTGTTGATAAAGTAACGAGCTCTTCAATATGAAACCCACAGTGAAACCAATCGCTCGTGGTTTAAACATTCACACGCCAACAATTTTGCAGAATAATTGACGTGTAGAAAAGTCTTGTCCCGAGACATAAAAAAAAAACATTACCGCCAGTGTATAAACGTCAGTCCATCGGTTAATAAAGTTCACAATGGGTTATCAATATTGATAACAATTTTATAGTTTTGCGCAAGTAAACTATTATTTTCGTCTAGCGAATGTTTCAAAGAACATTTAGCGCTACAAGATGAATAACAAATTGTTACAAATATGTTTTTATGACGTTACGCGAAGACTGCACAATACTTCATTTCAACCTTCAAGATTAGTTGTAAACAGTGTGCAAAGGAATTCCAACCTTCGGGTAAGTTGATAACAAGCTGATATTTTTTTCCTCCATAGCCGAATGAAAGTTTTTGTTTGATTGTGTGTGCGCAAGTTGATGTTAAATTAGGTTAGGCTACGCTCGATAAAATATACTCGGTTTTGGGCTATCTTTACCTTGGTGCCTGCTGCAATTTGTGAGGTAAGTAGAGGCTTGAAAAAAATAGTGTAAAATATTTAAATCCACGATCGGTGAGCAAAGTTGCCCCACTACGATCTCTGAAGTTTTAAAGTAGGTACCTATCTACGAATCACTGGTAGGTTTGCAGTGTTTTATGTATTTTTATGATCATTTCATTAATATTATGCCGGTTGGTGGGTAGTGGCCAAAAAAGGTGTTATTTGCATAAAAACGATTCCTCTACATATAACATCCCTGAAGTGCAGTTTAAATAGTCTTGCCCGAAAGGAGACGAGTTTCAACTGCAAACACTCCTCGTTTTAGAGGAATCGTATTTTTTTTTGTTTTTGTACAAAATAATGTTAGAGATTATAAATAAATACACTGGCTACAGTAAGGTATAGTCCGCACAAATCTTTTTGGCGGTAACGTGAACACAGTCACAGATCTTTTGCACATCGCTTTACAGTGTATGTGTGAGTAATTGACTAATAGTAATTTACTTCGCATCATACTTCGTCAATTACTAAAGACAGTAAGTAAGAATTACTAACATATTAACTGTAAAGACAGTAAGCAATGTGCAAAGGATCTTTGACTATGTTCACGTTACCTCCAAAAAGATCTGTGCCGACTATAAACACTTCTGCAAATATGTATAACATGATTACATAAAGAAAGAGATTGGAGTACTATCTACCTCTCACTCGCGGCTGAACTGTATGAGCGAGAGGCTGTCAGTTAGTTAGACCTGAGATTTCCATACTTCGCCTCCGTTGGGCCATTGCACCACTGCACTTAAAAGAGTCAGAGGCTGGTTGGTTAGTTATTTTCTTTGACCATGCTATATTTATTCATGTAAGTTCATACATATTTCTATATTCATGCTATTTTTTTTGTTGTGGAAAGAACCTTGTAATTGATATTTTTAGCATAATTATCCATCTAGTGTGAGTGAAGGTGCCACTGGACGCTGTATAAATCATCTCATCTCATTATATAGATGCAAAGGCCAATTATAAAAAAAAATGCCACAAGTTGCTATGCCAAAAATAAGTAACAAGAAGTTAAATTGGAACTCATAATATGCAACAATAAGTATTAAGTATTTTAATACTTATCAGCTTATTATTATACTTGCTGAACTCTGACGGAAGAATCAGCATAACTTACCTATTGTCATTATTCCATCATTCTGATATCAGTAGTTATCAATAAGGGTCAGTGAATGTCATCACTGTCACAACAGCTCAATTTATTTGCAGTAGTCAGTCTATTGTGAAACGTTGGGATTAAAGGTCATATAACTAAATAACGGGGTAATAAACTTTTTAATTTTTTTCTATGTCACACCTCAGCTTATTACAATAAGCTTTACATTTTTCATACATCTGTCTTTAGTGAATTTCACCAAGTAGTGATACTCGAATATTTGAGAAATCTGCTGTTAGTTAAATAGATAGAATATTCTTTATTGTACACCAGATGAGAATAATCTGCACATCCATTTTGAATTTCTTGTTGTTCTATGTCTCCGCCGGATGGAGTAATCTCGCAACTTTGCTACATACAATGGCCCAACTATAAAGCTAAGTGAAAAAATCTCAAGTCTAACTAACTCTATGTTTCCTATACAGAACATCAGCCATAGAAAAAGTATTGAAACCAAGCCAACCACCATGAACAAGCTATTGAACAGCAATCTTTGGGAGTCTGACCCAGAACTCTTCAAGATCATCCAAAATGAGAAGAAGCGGCAGCAGGCTGGTCTGGAGATGATCGCCTCGGAGAACTTCACTTCAATTCCTGTCCTCCAGTGCCTGAGCTCCTGCCTCCATAATAAGTACTCGGAGGGCTTGCCCAACCAGAGGTATAGATAGAGTTTGGATTGCTTTTGTGCATGGGATACGGCCTCGTTTTTTTATTTTTAATACTTTTTTTTGTTTCTGTCATGGATTTTTAAACTTACAGTCACATTTGGGCTTGTGCAACTGAAATAGAGGCATGGATAGAGTTTTCATTACTTTTTTATTCTAAAAATTGTTTAATATTTTAAGGCCTCGTTTTCCTTTTTTTAAGCAGTATTTTTTTTCTTCTTCATTTAATTGTACAATTATTATAATTTTTATATAATTGTAAAAGAAATGGGATTCCTTAGAACTGCATACCTATACATTTATTTGTGTTTATTTATTTGATTATTTTATTTAATAGGTAAGCCAGCAAATCCTGTTCTAAATCCTGTTCTTGATTTTTTACAATTCAGAATCTTTTACAGTTAAGGCCTTTTACAAAGTTTTAGTTTAACGGCCTTATTTATAAAATCACAATTCCTTAAAAAACTTCTCAGACAGAAGCAGTTATTTTAATCTGTGTTTACGTCTTTTCATTGTGATTTTCCCCACGAGACTATTTTAATTGGCGTTTATCGAGTGTTATAAGGAATCGTGTTTCTATAAATAAGACTGTAAATGTATTTTTTTTTTTATTTGGACTTTGCCCCGTGCTTGTAGGGTGCACAGGGATTTTGCCAGTGTCTCGTTGTGAAAGGTACACGCTACTTTATATATACAAGAAACCAATGTAGAAAGAAAGAGATATTATAATTTGATAAGGAGTTAAAGTCGAATGTTGAAATTATTAATATATTTACATAGTATTCTAATGAATTTAGTATGGGTGTACAGAAGAAGGGTTTTGAAGTTGATGGGACGAGGGATAAAGCAAGGGAGGAATGGGTATAAAGAGGGGAAACTGTAAATGTATTAATCCACAAACTCATTTATTCATTGACAGTTTAAAGCTACGACAATGATTTAATGTCAAAGAGGTACTAATTTCTCATGGAGATATAGGTAACTCTCAAAAAGAGACCTAAGACTTAATGGATTTAAATGGACCTCATAAAGTAGGTCTATGTTAATAGGAAAATTGCTGCAAATTGTTCAATCACTAAACTTTAAGGGGCCCTGTATTCCAAAATATTAGGCTCAGTGCCATTAAAATTTTGTATATAGTTTGGGGTAAATTTTGTCTTAAAATTTCAAATAGAAATATAAAAGAAAAAGACACCACAGGATGCACTTTAATGCTCTGACTTTGTCTTGTATTATGTTGTATTTATGTGACTTGTTTTTCCTTTGTACTTGTTTATGTTACTTGTTATGCCTTTTTTTGTTGTGATGTATTAATTTGTCCCAATAAATGTTTTTTGATGAACGATGAATAATGAAAGAAACATTTTCAAATTTTTACATCAAAATCTACATTGAATTTCCAAAACTTATGTGGAATCATGAAATGATTGTTTTAACTCTTTCTAGGTACTATGGTGGCAATGAATTTATTGATGAAATCGAAATCATGGCACAACAAAGATCACTTGTTGCCTTCAGACTTAAGTCTGATGAATGGGGTGTGAATGTCCAGCCTTATTCAGGTATGTACTCCTAGTGTTCCACTGCTTAAGAACTCAATTAATATGATATTACTCAAGTAATGAGGTACACTAATACCTATCGAAAATTCATTGTAGGGGTTTTGAAAATGTTGTTTACACCCAGACCACAGACCCAGGCCATAGCTGAACGGAATGAATGGTCTATTCAATGCAC
Organism: Yponomeuta evonymella; assembly: GCA_963969515.1. Lineage (NCBI taxonomy): Eukaryota > Metazoa > Arthropoda > Insecta > Lepidoptera > Yponomeutidae > Yponomeuta > Yponomeuta evonymella. Next base: position 9,727,946 of record OZ018354.1, read on the forward strand.
TACATACTAAAGTTGTGAGAATACTATATATCTCAATCAATTCATTTCAACTCCTTGTTTCCTTGTAGGTTCCCCGGCCAATTTGGCTGTGTACACGGGCGTTGTGGAGCCCCACAACCGCATTATGGGACTGGACCTGCCCGACGGAGGCCATCTCACACACGGCTTTTTCACCGCCACCAAGAAGATTTCCGCTACCTCCATCTTCTTCGAGAGCATGCCTTACAAGGTAATCTAACACTAGTTACTTACTAGTTATGGTTAGAATCCCCTGGTCTCTACCAGGGTTTTCCACTTGCCATGATCCGGGGACTCTGCTTACCCCTCCGGGATAGGGAGTTTAGGAGTCTATGTAGATAGATAGAGAATGCTGTATTGCACAAAAAAATATTTCTTAACCGAAATATCTGTGCAATTGGCAACGGCCTGATCACTAAAATAATGTAATAATGTATCACCTGTATTAAGTTATTTTAAATTAAAAAAACCGGCCAAGTGCGAGTCAGACTCGCGCACGATGGGTTCCGTACCATTATCTATACAACATTTGAATATTTCAAGGATCTACCTGTTGCCATTATTAATATCGAGCAAAAAACGGCAAAAAAGTTACGTTTGTTGTATGGGAGGCCCCCTTAAATATTTATATTATTCTGTTTTTAGCATTTGTTGTTAAAGCGGCAACAGAAATACATCATCTGAAAAAGTTCACCTGTCTAACTATCACGGTTCATGAGATACAGCCTGGTGACAGACGGACAGACGGACGGACGGACAGCGGAGTCTTAGTAATAGGGTCCCTTACCGTTTGGGTACGGAACCCAAAAAATCTTTTCTAATCTTTTGGCAGGCAGAGTAGGCAGGTAGTAGGTAGACCAAGACCTCAGCTTTCATCAGATTTTAGTGAGAGCTTGCCTTGCAAGGTAATCTTTTACATTAGAGCTAATTTGCATCGCATTATATCAGTAGTCATCTAGATATACCATGTCTTACAAGGGTTGATCAGCATGTCTTATAAGTTACTTTATAAGTAGTCAATCAAAATAAAGCGGTATTTTAGATAATCTGACAGGAGACACTCAAGATTGGCCGTGTCTTACAAGGTAATCTTTTATTATTTTCTTCATGTTTACTTTGTGTTTCTGTGACAATTTAAATAAATGTCTTCTTTCTTTCAATAGACAATCAATACAAATGGAGTTACAAGTTAATCTATTCGCAGACGAATTGCAAATTCAATTCAATTAAGTATTTATGTATACAGTCTAGCAAACAAAAGTTACAAAAATAAAATGTTTGTACGGTCAGACTATTAACATTTCAGTAGTCGAATTTCGTTAATAAAAAATTGTTTGAAGTATGTCGTCTGGTCTAGAAACAGCAACTCACTGCCCTGTTAGTCTAGGGGTTAATAGGTTGGAGCTAGAAAGTAAAATCAAGGACCTTTGGATACATTATTGTTATCCTGTACTTTATTTTAGCCACTAAAATTATGAACTGCTTACATGATGTTTAATTATCTAAAACTAACTGTAAAGGAAAACGGCGTTATTTATAAAAACACGATTCCTCTAAAACACTCCACATTTGCAGTTTAAATAATCTGTGGTTACGTCTTTTCCTTTACCGCAGACTATATAAACTGCCTCTGAGGAGTATTGTAAAGAATCGTGTTTCTATAAAAAAGACCGAAAAACTTTACCTCAGACTATTTAAGCTGCATTTGAGGAGTGTTTTAGATGAAGTGTTTTTATAAATAACTCCGTACGTATCTGTTAATCTAAGAACCCGGTTTAAAAACCTATATAGAGGCTAAAAATTCCACCCATGCCGGACTCGAAACCGCGACCTCTGGCTAACCGTGCCAGCGCTCTCACAACTGAGTTAATGGGCAAGTGCAGGCGTTGGCGAAATTTCGAACCTCTTTACAAATTTCTCTGTATTACGTACAGGCAGCGACATCTGGCTGAAGTATCCAAGATATCCATTGCGGGTTTTACTCGACCAGTTAAAATCCTATGAATATCACGCAGGTACCTGTATGCAGAGCTACGTTTAAAATATACGATTCCCTTAAATACGTCAAATCAATTAGTTTGTCATTTACATTTACTTTACACTGCAACATCTCAATGTCTGCCTTAATAATGGGTGCTCTGTCACAACCATCACAACCTTTGCTTAAAAACTATTGTGGTTTTTAGGGTTCCGTACACCGTATAAAAAAACGGTGTATCTGTCTGTCCGTCCCGTCTGTCACAGCCATTTTGCTCCGAATCTACTGGACCAAATCAGGTGAAATTTGGTAGGATTGTGTTATCATAATGACCCAATACAGATGTGCAAATTTTTTTTTTTTTAAATGAGGGTCATTTTCGGGCGATAAATTAGGAAATAAAAAAAAGTTTTGCAAACCTTACTGTGTCATTATATCGAATGAAAGGTCTCGTTATGAAGATCTCAAATATATTTTTTTATTATTTTAAAATATGTTATCACAATTGAATAAAGACATTTGACTTCAGCATTGCACGGAACCCTCTCCACGCGAGTTCAACTCGCACTTGGCCGGTTTTTTTCATTACCAAGTCATTTGTTTGACCTTGGCGTGACCGCAAACAATATCGCTATTGTACCGTGCCCGATAACGCTATCAAAGATATTGCCGGTAAAGTTCCCAACCGAATTTTGGCCAGATATTCCATTGAGTTAAAGTACTTCGTATAGGGACGCCATCCCGCACTACATTTGTGTCGCACAACAACAGTGATATTTAAGCGCAGGCCGGTAAAACGGTTCAAGAGATTTTATATCGCTTTCGTGAATTCTAAAAATCTATTCACAGTTTTAATGTATCCACGCCAAAGTAGTCTTTCGAATTATTTATTGGACTCGACAGAAATCGTCAGATTTTTTTGTTTTCACTAATATTTGTACCGGTCAACTAAACTCTACATGGTAACACTGAACAACGTCAACGTCACTCAACGGACAGCAGTTTATAGACTGAAAAAAAAGTTGCTACAAAACTCGACATTGGCAGAATCCTTAGGGTAGCCATAATTAAGAATTGAATTGACTGTAAGCCAATGTTACAGAAGCCTCGTTGACAAGCTCTGACAAATCTTGCCGATAAAGTGAAAAGCACATTTTTTAAATAACTTATATACAGGGTGTAGCACTAAAGCTATAATAGCTAACTATTTTTACCCGCGGTTAAACTAAAGGGACTGTCTAGTAAGTTACGAGGGTATGAGGGGGGAGGGGTAGTTGTAGAGGGGTAATGAGGGGGAGGGTTCAATGAATTAGGCAAAACCAAAGACGTTAGGCATTAAAGCTTAATTATATAGCAGAAACCATTATTTACACAAACTTTACTACCTCGTTCCACCCGCTTTGGGATGGAATTTTGGATAATCCCATTCCTATTGCACCCTTAGGATACAATAGGATTAAGAAAATTAATGAAGAAATTGCTGTTAGCAATAAAGCCGCCCATTGTCCTTTTTCATTGTAACTTTCATATTTTATGTCTCGCTTCTTGTCTGCATATTCTTATCTTCTTATAATTCATTCAAGTATAAAATTAATTTAATAACAAATCCAAATAGCAGTGCAAATTTAGACTAAACATTTTAAATGCAATTCTAGAAACGTCCTCTAATTCAGAATAAAGGGCTATTCTATTTATTTATTTATAAGGGGCCGTCCAAGTATTGTGTAAGCAGATTTATTACAATTATTTAGTTACGCCACTGCCCCTAAGTATGTATGTATGTAATTTGTCTATCCAACATTAACATTATTAGTCCATTCCAGGTGGACACGAAGACCGGGCTGATCGACTACGATCAGCTAGCCACGAACGCGCGTCTCTTCAAGCCGCGCCTGATCATCGCCGGAATCAGCTGCTACACCCGCTGTCTGGACTACAAGCGATTCCGGCAGATCGCCGACGATGTCGGGGCCTACTTGATGGCTGATATGGCACACGTTTCCGGCTTGATCGCTGCTGGTGAGTTTGGAATCGACACTTGCCCTACAAGCTGACCCGGCGGACGTTGTCCTGTACAAATTTCAAATTTATTTGTGATTGTCTTATTACAAATGTGTGTTTTGTTGTTTAGTTTTTAGTCCATAAGTCCTTAAGGGGCTCCGGGGAGTAACACTAGCGCCACCAAGGAAAAAAAATCGTCTCTTTTACAGGTCGAATTTGTAAAAAGTGTCTGTACAACCTCTCAATTATGTTAATAGTGATATTTAGTAACCATGGCCGTGAAACTAAGGCAAAAAACCTTGGACTAGATAGAGTTAATGCCAAAGACGGCCGTTTTTGGCATAAATGCTATCTAGTCCCAGGTTCGTGATCCTAGGCTCTTTGTCGTGGGTCCTAAAACTCACTGTTAACATGATTGATAGATTGTACAGACACTTTTTGCAAATACGGCCAGTAAAAGATATTTTGTTTTCGTTGGTGGCGCTAGTCAGCCCACTGGATCCCCTTAATTAAAAAAATTCCCCTTTGCTACTAACTTAACATTTGAAATCTTTTATTATACCGGCTCCTATGATCATTGAATTTCAATGCTATGATATAAGTAAAAAGTAAAACAATATAGCAACCGTTTCCCCGACTGCCACGATTCAGACTCGACCTAGTGTGTTAGTCACCGTGTGACCATAACCACTGTAATCTTTCAATAAACTTTATAATTTTTTTTAATAATCGCGGTATTTCCACAATCCCCAGGCGTGATCCCGAGTCCGTTCGAATGGTGCGACATCGTGACCTCGACGACGCACAAGACCCTACGCGGGCCGCGCGCGGGCGTAATCTTCTTCCGCAAAGGAGTGCGCTCAGTGAAAGCCAACGGTGATAAGGTCTTGTATGACCTGGAGAACAAGATTAATCAGGCGGTGTTCCCCGGGATACAGGGCGGCCCGCATAATAATACTATCGCGGCCATCGCCACCGCTATGAAGCAAGCCACCACGCCCGAGTTTGTCGAGTACCAGACTCAGGTGCGTTGTTTTCACTTTTGTAGTGGGACACCCTTAATATGGCTGCCGTTGCATTGTTGTATTAATTAATTTTTGTTGAAGCCTGAAATTCTGGGAACTGAGTATTGTAGAGCCAGTAGTACCTAATTAAATTTCTTACAGCTCAGTATTTTCTAAGGTTAACACGAGCACAAGTCATAAAACAAACTGAATTTGATATTTACTCGTTTATTTTTTTATTTTCCAATTTTCCGACGTTTCGGTACTTTTGCAAGTTGCAAAAGTAGCTTAAAAAATAAACGAGTAAATATCCGTGCAAATTCAGTTTTTATTAGTTACAGCTCGTTAGCCAATCACGCATTTCACAACAAATCAGAGTGGACTTCCATATCTCCACGCCAACTGATTATTTATAATTGACCGACCTACTCCAATCATTAATAATTTTAATTAAAAAAAATGTATTATTTCAAACTTACTTAAGTAAAATAGGCAAGATCACAATGTAAGTAAGTTAAATTAAAACCTTAATCTAGTTTGCATAAAACTTAAAATGTCTGGGTAGACATGGATGCATGCCCAATGCTTGAGAATTGGGCTATCCACCCCGTTCCCGATCTCCTAAGAACTGTGCTGGTGCAGCCTGTCGCACTCTAGACTTCAGGGACGCTAAAGAAGCCAGTATTATGCGAAAGCGGCGAACATCTCCGATGCACCACAGTGTCGCGGCATCCCCCTAAAGGCGTTGTTGTAGTAGACGTAGTTGTAATAACAAACCATCGTCCATAACTACAGTTCAGTCACCCTAAAAATGCCGATGATGACGTTTAAATTGAATTTTTAAAATACTATAAACTTTCCGTAAAGTAACACCAGAAATGCGTGTTTTGTATGAGTGTAAACGTAAATGATATTAAGAAAACGTCAGGATGGCAGTGGACAAGATTAGCTGAGGACCGGCGAGGTTGGTGTGACGGTGAAGAGGCCTATGCCTAACACTGGGCGTCTTTCATGGGCTGTAAAGATAGATAGATATAAATGTAAAATAAAAACCAAAACTTTTGGGCAAACACGTTCTAAGATTTTTTTTTCAAATTGTCATCGGCACTCTTTAACTCAGGTACACCCCACTTTCCCAGGTGGTGAAGAACGCGCGGCGCCTCTGCGAGGGTCTGAAGGCGCGCGGCTACGAAATAGCGACCGGTGGTACCGACATCCACCTACTGCTCGTCGACATGAGAGGCAAGGGTCTGACCGGCGCACGCGCTGAGAGGATCCTCGAACTCTGCAGCATAGCTTGTAACAAGAACACCGTCCCTGGAGACAAGAGCGCTCTGAACCCGAGTGGCATTAGATTTGGTGAGTCTGTGTTCGCCCATTGATATCCAACTAGTGCTCGTTGATATGCGCGTAAAGGGCCTAACCGGCGCGCGCAGAGAGGATCCTCGAGCTCTGCAGTATAGCCGCAACATGAACACCGTGCCTGAAGACAAGAGCATGCTGATCGCCAGTGGCATTAGATTGGATGTGTCTATGGTCACCATCACGTGGTCTTCTCACACTTCCCCAGGGTGAAACTGGAGGGTCGGGGTCAGGGCGTGCCCCTCTTCCCGAGCGATCTTCGTCCGCAGCTACAGACAAGTCAATGGGTGGCCTTCCAGGCGGAGGTCTTCACTGGGGGGTCACAGGTGGTCTTCTTCAGTCTGTCTTGGCCATGAACTCGACCAGGCTTCGGGGGATGGGCTTGGCGCGGCTGTCGGGCTTGGCGCGGCTGTCGGGCGGATGCGCGTGCAGAGGCGCCAGCCCACGCAGGTGCTGCAGCTGCGACCGGTCCGCACGCGCGAACACGGTCGGTCGCCAGCCGCCTTTGAAAGGTCGCATAGTGCGGGCGGATATTATTATATGGCTTGCTCATTTCCAGTTCTATTGGATAATCATCTTGGCTGTTGGCATCTTTGGTCAGTTTCATTCTTCTTAAGATTTCTGATTTGTGATCTGTATGGTGAGATACAACGAAATATGGCGTAATGGGGAAAAGGCTTAAACCCAGCAGTGGGCAGAGTAGGCTGATGATGATGATTATGGAGATAGATCATCTTGGCTCACAGACATACTATAAGACCTATGAGTATAAATATATGTTGGCTACAGAAACTTTTACGGATATCTTAAGTCACCTCAAGTAACATAGGGTATGTTGTAACTGGCAGTTAGTGTGTTTCGTTTTTGTAATAATCCGTTTATTCAATCGCAGGTACGCCAGCTCTTACCACACGAGGCTTCAAGGAGGCCGACATGGATAAAGTGGTGGACTACATCGACAAAGCAGTGCAGATCGCGCAAGAGGTCACAAAAGTCTCTGGGCCCAAACTCGTCGACTTCAACAGGATCGTCGAGGAAAATGTAGAGTTCAAGGCTAAAATCGCCAAGCTCAGGGAGGAGATCGAGAACTTCAGCAAATCATTCCAGTTGCCTGGATTGGAGACATACTAAATATCTGACTTGTCTTGACACAGTAGTAACGCGGCCTTATTAATGCCTTTACATAACTTTTTTGTATGGAGCCGAGCTCCGAAAAGCTCCGAGCTTTTCTTCTATCAGAAGTCCTGAGGGACATTCCTTAACAATGTATTCCTTTTATTCACGACACGAAAATAATTCTCAAATACTCACGAAGCTAGAGACTACAATATAAGTGCTAAAAACCTCCCGTGTTGTGCTCGTTGGCTGCACATAGCCGGGCTTCTTTTGCGCAAGTATTGTAGACTCTAACCTTTGAAGTTTTTTAAGATTATTTTAGTTATATCGTTGCGCCCGCACTCCGCCGGCCCGTTTAATGTGAATAGTCATTTAATCTGTTGATACCTATCTTTATACTTCTGGCTTCGGTGACGACGCTTGGCCAGCATTTATTCGTGCCTTTATGTATTCGTATTGTAACTAGAATAAGCGAGAAATATTTTATAAGAATCTCTTGTACTATTATAAGAATGCTCTTTCGATAATCCTCCTTGAATAAAAAATGTACGCTTTATTCGGTATTATCAATGACACGATAGCATAGAAAATAAAAAAAATGGGCCAAGTGCGTGTCGGGCCACGCACAATGTGGGGTTCCGTAGAAAGAGGGTTTTTATCTGCTTTACAACTTCATCGAAGTAATTTTCAAAGGAGTGCACGAAATTTTACTTTTATAAGTTGGTTGCCTATTACTCCTTAACTAGTATAGCCTACTTAGCCATGATACTTTTCCTTTTATGTTCATTATATGTGCTACTACCCTGAATTATTTCACGTTTCTACAATCAACCGTTTAGCCATTAGGAGGACGCCCTACTCGGAGAAAAATTTGCGCTTTAAAGCTTAGGAACCCTAAATCAAAAAAATGGTCTTCCTACACCTACAATATTTTCTAAATCTAAATATTAAAAATCCAACATTTTACTTTAACTTTAATGTCGGCGTGATGTATACACATACCAAATTACAACTTTCTCGTACTACCATTCTTTGCGGACAGACAGACAGACGAACATGGCGAAACTATAAGGGTTCCTTGTCGGACCACGGAACCCTAAAATCAGTGCTGCTAGATTCAGCTATTTATCGTCATTTGGGCTAGTTGAGTAGTTGTAAAAATAATATGATTTGTTTCTTTGAATGATAAGAGCAACTTTATTTACAACGTACTCTTTGGTTATACGGCCACAAATTGACCAAATGCACATTTCTGTACTTTAAGTATATAAGAATCACCGCTCTGGGGCATACTTGATGCAGAGGATCTCTCTCGCTGTGCAGCGGGGTAACGCTGCCGGCGTTATGGGAACCTTTGGCTCGAGTATGTCTCGGGGCGGTTTGTTTGACAGTTAATTTATCTTTCGTATTCTTGTATCCATCTTGTCTAAATTGAATAACAAAAACAATTGAAAGTCGATATTCAAATGTTTCACATTTTTTAAAAAAAGAACATCATAGAAACCATTTGAAAAAAGTTTCATTCGAAAACCTCAACCATGAAGATTCTATGTCAATTCAAAGAACCTATTGCAATAAAACGGCAATTTCATACTTAAACCCCTAATACTTTTTGCTACTTTTTTTTGTCTTACTGTAGCCTGTTTTTTAATTCGATACAAAAAATACTATCACTGGCATGTGGCGGGGTCGTAAACGATCACAACCCATTACATTTGTTGACGTACTCTATGTTATCAAAACAAAAGTAAACAGATCATTAAATTAAACAATAGAAAACTCTTTCACATGTTGCATCTACTCATGTGGACTGGAAAAATAAACAAAAATCGTCGAAATCACAAGAGAGCACGGGAAACAACTTTCGCGTAACCAAGAAAAAAACAGAATGTTTGAAAATAAATTACGTTTTCATGAATGTGTGAAACCTCGAGCCCAAGGTTATCAACCTCGTATTGCTAATAAGTAAAAACCTAATAATCCCAGTTTACTTCCAAATAAAAATTTTGTGAGCTACGTTAGTGTTTTTTTTAATACTTCTCTTTTATGAGTAACTAAATATTAATGTCTTTGATGCAATAAGGTTTTCGGTCACACGAGTCTACTGTTTTACAGTAAAACAAAAATCTACCGAGTATAACGTTATATTTTATGGTGGTAACACTGCCGCTTTATTTTGCGTCGAATTAAAAAACCGAATAAATTGCCTTCGCACGACACTTCACGACACTTGTCACTTCTGTTTATTGCATATTTATTGTCTCGTACCTATTGTATTTTCGGTCAGCAATTTCATATAATATTTCGGTCCATCATCATCATCATCAGCCATTTGACGCCCACTGCACTCCCTCATAGTTTTCATAACCATGAGCGGTTTTGCCATAATCGCCGCGCTTGGCAAGCGGGTTGGCGATCGCAGTATGCGGTTAGAATCTCAGGAAGACGCTACTGCCCGTCTCCTGGTAATTTATTTCCCTAGTCGCCTTCTACGACATCCACGGAATGAATGAATAGGTCCGTTGGATAGGTCCAACTAGCCATCAACCACACTGCTACCATCCTGCTCCAATATTTTCAAAGGGTGACTTTCATCAGCCAGGATCCGCATTACTAGTAGTGATGTAATCAATTTGTTTCATGGTTTCATATCAAGCTACACAGTAAGTAGGTACAGTGCAAAATAACTAAGTAACTTAATCTGTAATTTTATATATAGTAACTAGGGGGTGAACCCCCTGCGCGCTTCGCGCGCCAACCCCCAGCCGCTCCGAGCTTCGCTCTCCGCGGCGCTCGGCCTAGGGCCTCGCTAGACACTTGACGTTGGGATTGTTTGAGTGGGAACATGTATGGTCTCGGCCTTTGGCCTCGGCCCGAACGGAGCTCGGCCTTCGGCCTCGCCGCGGCGGTGTTCCTGGGGCCCGCTTCGCGGAGCTCGGCCTTCGGCCTCGCAAGTTTCTCCCATCTGGCTCTTGCGTTGTTGCTTGTTCGCCGAAAATATATAGTCTCGGCCTTCGGCCTCGGCCTGAACGAAGCTCGGCCTTCGGCCTCGCCGCGGCGGTGTTCCTGGGGCCCGCTTCGCGGAGCTCGGCCTTCGGCCTCGCAAGTTTGTCCCATCTGGCTTTCGCGTTGTTGCTTGTTCGTCGAAAATGTATGGTCTCGGCCTCCGGCCTCGGCCTGAACGGAGCTCGGCCTTCGGCCTCGCCGCGGCGAGGTTCTTCATCCCCGCTCCGGCCTCGAAAAACTGTTTTTTTTGAAATTTTTTTCATCTTTGTTTAAAATTTTGTACTAAAAGTCAATTTTCAGTACAATTTCTCCATACAAAATTTTCTCATTTTCAATCGTCGATATCTCGGCCGCCATCTTGAAAATCCAAAATGTCCGATTTTTCTCACATACCCGGGTCCTTTGACAACCCGATGCCGTTTAGGGCACGTCTCCAGCATATGCCCAGTTGGCTGCCGACTTTTTTGCGCAGAGGTCGATTTTTTGGGCGGCCATATTCTCGCCCCTATTTTGAATTTCGAACGTTCAAAATTTTTTTTCACAATAAGATTACGAACTAAACGTCCGTTCATCATCCAAATCGGCCGGTAAACAAAAAAGTTGGCCCATTTGTATAGGAGAACGCGTTCGAAATTAAAAAATCGGTTTCATAGAATGGCTGTAATTCATACATTTCCTACAACTTTGTCATACATCATTTTCCTCTAAAAGTTGTCATTTCCGAGAAAACGTATGGATATTTATAACATAACTCTGTGGATGATTCACTTTTTTCTAGTCTATGGTCGGTCTCGTCTCGTCTCGTAATCTCATTCCGTTCTCTTGTCGTTCATTCATTCAATTCTTATTTTTCTTGGGAATCGTGTTGTTTTTGTGTTGCAAAAAAAGCAATTAGCGTAATTGGAAAGGCTGTTATTATTGAAATAAATTGGCGAATCGTTTAATTACAAAACAAATACAAACAATCCGCAGTATTCATAAACATGTCGCGTGCCAACGCGCCTTACAACGACCTTGTGTACAACATCGTATTGTGTATTTTGGTTGACGAATCTGTGAGAAGTGAAAATTCTTCGCTCTAAAACATTCACATGTAAGGAATTTCTGCCCTAAATGTTAACTAGTGGCGCGAGTGATAAGTAAAACTTGATGGAATACGCGTTGAACTGAAGTCGCCAGTATTATGTCTACATTTGTGTGTGGTAAAGACCACCTGGTGTCCAGGCGAATCGTTACAGAATTATGTTCACCACAACTGGGATGGTAGCGGCACCCCAGCAAGCGACTAATCAGGTCGCGCTCGACGGCAGCACCACGTTACCTCGGTCTCACCACCAAAGGACAGGTGAGCTGAAACCGATGTCACTTTTATTGCTCTCCGTTTTGATACTCTCTCTTGCGGTGTCGTAATACTGACCAAACATGCAAAATAAATGTAAATTATGCGCGATTGCATCTCCGAATGGAAAAAATTATGTATTTCTAAGAATGTTGTGATAACATATTGAATAATTTAGACTTATTTCAAAGATTGTTAAGTAAATTATGTTAAATTAAGTTTTATATAATATATATACCTATTCCATTAATTGCTCTATTATTTTCTGATATAGGGAGACCACCAGCAGCTCCTAAGCCATATGACTACCTTCTCAAAGTGTTACTAGTTGGGGACTCAGATGTTGGCAAGCAAGAGATACTGCAGGACTTGGAGGATGGATCAGCTGATTCACCATTCTGCAGTGGAAGTGGTAAGTACTTTCTAATTATTATTATTTATTCTCTATTAAATATGCTGATGAAGGTTTAAAAGAAATATATTTCTCTGAGGGTTGTCATTTCATATGTCTTAAACTTATAGATCTGTGAAATTTTTAGAACAATGTGAAAAGCAATAGTGTGGTTTTGCTCTATAACCGCAGGCCCGCCATTCCCCAACAAGTAAAAACATTTTAAAACTCAGTTAAAAACACTTGTTTGAAACCCAGGTTTTGATTATGAATTTTCTGATGTAGGTAATCCATACATAGACCATTCCCCACATATAATCCAGTTTAAATGCTGTTAGGATACAACCTTTTGGAATGGAGTGGCATATGACGTCAAGTGACGCCTGTCAGTACCGTTAGTGAAAAAGCGTGTGACACATGAGTGATGATTACAATATCATCTGAAGTATTTCTTTTTAAATCATATTTGTTACACACGGCGAGAGTGTAGCCAAACTGTGTAGAATAATCTAGATGATAGTTGCAGATAGATTATGTGATAGGTACTTATGTATGTAGAGACAAGAGAACCTTCAGAATAATCTATCTGTTAGACAGAGATAGAAAGACATTTTGGAATGTTCGATAGGCTACTAAAACGTATTTCTAGTATCTTCAATATGATTCTGGGTACTTTCAGAAGATATTCTGGAATGTTCTATACTTTTCTAGTACCTTCGACGTCTTTCTAGGAACTTCCCGAAGTTTCTACACTGGTAAGAGCTTTCAGTCGACTTGATACTTGCAAAAAAATAAATTAACTGGTTAATATTATTCATCTGACTGTTTTTCTGACTCTACAATTTATCACTGTCGTGTAAAGCAACTCCAAAAGGTTGTATCCTAACAGTATTTCAACTGGATTATACAGTTATCGATTCAATTCAGGGCCCACGAATTATTCATTGACAGGTTCAACACAATAGATGTAAAAATGTCTCACAGAAAAGGTAAACAAATAAGACAACTGGGTATTTAAGGCTGGTCTAAAATAGTACAAAGTGTTTTACAGACACATTTTGTAAACACAAGACGAAGCAGGTGATAATAGAATTGCATTCTTAAAAAAAACTGAAGCGGGAAGGTAATCCCTTGCAGCGCTACATTACCTTAATGTCAAAGCAAATGCATATTAAGAGGGTAGAAAAAAATTTAAATACTTAGCCTACCTAGCTCATAGGTCACAAAGTAACGGGTAGCAGCTAACAATACGTAAACACAGCACCTGAGTGGTTGGTTGTACTGCTTAGTAAAGTATGGTTCTTATTTAGCACTCCTATTTTTCAGTAAAAGCGTCTACCAAAGTTGGTTAAGTACATTGTAAGCTGTCAATCAAAAAATGTTATATGCAAATCCTGTAATAAAAAAGTCATGGAAAAACTTGATCAATATTGAATAAATGGTGAACTCAGACTAGTGCAATTGAATCAGTTCACATTACGTAAAATAGAATATTGACTCGTAGTCATAATTTAAACTACTGTTTTATATGTATGAATTTGAAGTGTTTGGAAGGTTGTTATTTTATATTATTACTCAAAAAATATAATTCATAACAGCAAGAGTCGGTTTGAATTCTGACATGTACCAATGACTTTGTTTTCTAAGGTACATTTGTGAAGTTGTAATAGCAATACCACTCGGTAATGTGAAGGAAAACATTGTAAGGAAACCCGAGTGTCTGAGGTGTTCACTTACCTCAGCGCTTGAAATTTGCAATCCGCGGTGGACACTCGTGGTAACTAAGCCCATACTCTCTCTCTGAGAGAAAGGCATATGCCCTGCAGTTGGACGTATATGAAAAAGAACAGAAAGACATTATGTATTTTTATTCCAACAATTTCTGTAGAATAATTTTTTTCTGCTGTTCTAACGTAAGTGGCTCCATAAGCCTATCTGTAGAATATCCAGCTCATTAATTTAGGTCGCAGGACAATAATTAAGGTCATAACTAGCCTAACCTCTTCCAGCGTACAAGACTACCACGATACTCCTGGATGGTAAGCGGGTGAAACTGCAACTATGGGACACGTCGGGGCAGGGTCGCTTCTGCACCATCATCCGGTCGTACTCACGCGGCGCGCAGGGCATACTGCTCGTCTACGATATCACCAACAAGTGGTCCTTCGACTCCATTGACCGCTGGCTTGAGGAGGTCGAGAAGGTTAGGCCTGCACCTATTTTGCAACATTGTTCAATACAGCGTGTTACTGGAATAACGCATAACCTTTTCTTCAGTATCAATTTATTATTAAATCACTTCCATTAAAGAATATTTCGCGTTTTTTCACGTAAAAAAAAAGATTTTGGGAATTTTAAACTTATACTGAAAAAACAATTTTCAGGTTTTTGCGTTATTTCAATAACACCTTGTATCTATTATCATAAAAGAAGCCCACAGATTAAGTGAGGTTTTTAAAATATTAATTCCCTGGAACTCCTCTTCGTCAGATATCCCCAATATTTTTTTGGTAAGGCAACAACAATAAAAACGAAATGCAATGTGGTAAATTCTGTAAATAATTATAAGAGAGTTTAATTGATCCACCTTCGCAAAATAAGGTTTGTGAGATTTTGGTGGGCTCCACGACCTATTTTGACCTCACGTAAAATAACGGACATCTTCTTACCGAGCACTTGTGCTTGGAGTATTTCGGACGTGTTCCGAGCAAGGCGATTTGTGAACGTGCTTGGAGCTCGCTACAACTTAGCTATGTACTCGCTACTCTGTGAAGTACTTATGTAGTAGCCGTATTGATAACATTTGCATAAATGGTCGCGCGCTAGATCAGTCGGGCTAACATGATGGGCTTAGCCTGTGTCTACACATACAGTCTTCTTTCTTTTTTTATTCTCCGAAACTTTAGCTTTACCGGCACTTTACGACAAACGCAGTCTACGCCGTCCTTGTTCCTAGGGCTGAATTATGTCTTCCGAAGCCCACAACGATGGAAGTTTCGAAAAAACCTTTCACCGATTTGTAACAATTTGATTCTCAAATGCATTAAAATAATAAAAATACAGGGTTTAATATTTTATTAAATACAAAATTATTTGGGATTGCTCCAAAAGTCTCTTTTTCTAGTGCTAAGGGTCTGCTAGGTCCCCATTCTCTCCCATTGAAATTTAGATAGACAATAATGTATTTGTAACTTTTGATACATACACACACACACACACACACGCACGCACGCACGCACGCACGCACGCACGCACGCACGCACGCACGCACGCACGCACGCACGCACTCACGCACACACGCACTAACTGCCTGCCACGACATAACAAATATACAACTGAAACTATTTGTCTACTAATTCGAGATTAATTAATTTCGCAGTAGTAGTGTACAAATATAATAATAATAGTTATTTATTTCAGGCATAGGCACACGTATACAAATACAAATATTTTTTTTACAAATAACTGAAAAACAGATAAAAGTCCAAATAAAAACTAAATAATATACAATGTTATCTTCTCGAATTACCTATAAGTTGAATCATTATTGTGAAGTTGCACGGTTTTCACAATAATGATTAACTCTTTCAATTTTCCGTTACTTCTTATCTGTGTTATGTGACTGTTTATAATCAAACGTTGTGAGCAAAAGTGACTACGCAGTTGTGTGTTTGCATTGCAAACTCTCAAGCGAAAACAATAAACTTTAAGGTATTTTTTAAAGTGAAAAAAAAAAAAGAACGCTTTTGTGTACATTTGAGTTTGATCTCGGGTTCTGAGGTATTACTATTTTTAGTACTATTGTTTTTCCTTTTGTAATTTTTTTGGAATTTATGTTGAATGACGCATATTATCTGTGCGATGCTTTGTCCGTTCTGCATTTTTATTCACTCATTGTGTGAGATAAACCTTTAAATATTTAAGCCATCCGATTCTGGGGTGGGCTTAGAGAATTCCGTTTCCGTTTTTGTGTACAATAAAGTATTCTATCTATATGTAGTGTCCGAGTTATAAATAGATTAGATTAAAATTCCGCGGTGATAGCCTAGTGGATAGGAGCGGTGATAGCCTAGTGGATAGAACATTGGACTCGGAAGCGGGAGACCCAGGTTCGATTCCCAGTGCGGGCGTGTACCTATGACTTTGTTTTCTAAGTTATGTACATTTGTGAAGTTATAGCAGCAATACCACTCGCTAACGGTGAAGGAAAACATCGTGAGGAAACCTGAGTATCTGAACTATTCATATAGCTTAGCGCTGGAAATCGCCAATCCGTGGTGGGCGCGCGTGGTGATTAAGCCCATACTCTCTCCCTGAGAGAAGGCCTGTGCCCTACAGTGGGCCGTATATAGGCTGCTTATGCTAAAATTCCTTATTGCACACCATTAGTTACATGGTATGCAACTGGCGGTCTTATCGCTAAAAGCGATCTCTTCCGAGTCAGTATACAACGCTTTTTGGCGTTCCGTAGTCCGACAAGGAACCCTTGTAGTTTCACCATATCCGTCTGTCTGTCCGTCTGTATGTATGTCTGTCTGTCCGTCTGTCCGTCCGCGGCCTAGCGCAAAGACCGGTGGTACTAGAAAGCTGTTAGAAATGGCCACCCCCCCCTCTCCTGGGTAAACGGTTAATTGTAAAAACGTGAAAAATTTCAGGGTTGTAGCACATACAATGAACTTAAAAGAAAAAATATCACACCTAAGTAGGCTTTACATGGCTTTACTAGTTAACGAGTAATAGCCAAACAACTTATGAAAGTAAAATTTCGTACAAAATCCGTTGAAAATGACTTCGATGAAGTTGTTAGTTCGGTAAAGCAGATAAAAAAAACCCTCTTTCTACGAAACCCTACGTTGCGCCCGACACGCACTTGGCCGGTTATTTTTTTTAAGTTTACAACTTTCGTGTAACGTTGTGCAA
Source organism: Yponomeuta evonymella (assembly GCA_963969515.1). NCBI lineage: Eukaryota > Metazoa > Arthropoda > Insecta > Lepidoptera > Yponomeutidae > Yponomeuta > Yponomeuta evonymella. The sequence goes on from OZ018354.1 coordinate 9,745,081, forward strand.
CCTTGCCGCCCCCCAGCACGCACCGGGCGTCCCGAAGGTCCTGGTGGGCAACCGGCTCCACCTGGCGTTCAAGCGGCAGGTGCAAGAGCGTGACGCGGAGTCTTACGCCGCCAAGAACCACATGGCTTTCTTCGAGGTCAGCCCGCTCTGCGACTTCAATATCCGCGAGAGCTTCTGTGAGCTGTCGCGTATGGCGCTCCACAGGAACGGCATGGAGCGACTCTGGAGGAGCAATAAAGGTGAGGCGGGATGCATGCGTGGGTTTAAGCACGTTTACTATGTTTGTTTTGTTTCATTTTAACGTAAGAATATCCTTTATTGTACACCAGTAAAACCCAAACAAAATATTTACAAAGATAAAGTACAATTGGCGGCCTTGTTGACCTTGCTATGATTATTTTGTTTTATTTTATTTTTTTAATTAAGCAAAGCCCTATGGGCCATATAAAGTGGATAGTAAACATAGGCCAATTACCTACTAACATTATTTAACCTTATCTTGTTTACAAAGCACTAGTATACTTAAAAAAAATATGCAGCCCATAAATGAATCGTGTGATTTTAAAACAACACAAGTCACATGTGTTTTTAAAATAACACTTGCCCATTTTTTTATTAAATTATTTACACCTACCTATTGATTTACATTAGAAAAAAAAATTTTAGTTTATTCATACAGAAATCAATATAATATGCTAAAATATTGCTGTTGTAGATATTAGTGTTTGAATAAAACAGTTTTTTCTATTTCCTGCAAAGTTGTAATGAAAGGACATGTGTCGTTTTAAAATCACACGATTTAAATATTACAGCCTACATTTTCAGGAATTTTACAACACGACAGCAGTAGAATAATTATTTTAATACGAACAGTAACAAGCTAAAAGAAGCGTGAGTTGACCGGGTTAAACTTATCAGATAAAATCAAGTGACTTAAACAGCATTAACTAATTAGGGTTTCTTTCTGGATACTTTTAAATCTACGGCCATCTGTTTGAGCCATATACACTGTCCTGTAGTTTCACTCGGCGTAAGCTCCGAAAACTAACTGAGGCCACAAAACTCCGTTCCGATTTTTTTCCATACTTGAGATAATAATGCATGTTTCGAATGTCGACATTAACAACTGAAGCGTGAATTTGGCGTGAAGGTGCTATTTGAAAACCAGCGCTGTTTCAAATAGAAACAGCAAACGCTGAAATAGTATCATTCAATTCAATTCTGCTTTATGGACTCACTGCAGAAATAGTATCATTGTCACACGCACATTCCTTTATTTTTTAATTGTTATATGTAAGCATGTTTGTTTGTGGCAATAAATCATTCATTCATTCAACTCTATTGGCATTGAGTTCAAGGTTGTCAGTCCTGCTCCTAATTAAATCACAGGGATTTTTTTCAGTACTTATTTTAAGTACAACATAATTTTAATTGTAATGTGATTGAAATATTTTATCTATCTATCACAGAAATCCAGCCAGCTCTTTATTTATGATTGAGTAAAAAGAGACAATATAGCCTGTATTGTATACGTCTCATAGCAAGGTATAGGCTTTCTCTTAAAGCAAGCATACAGGGCCTCGTTTCTGTTTGTATTATTAAATAAAATAATAATGAAAAATCGACCAATTCGATTCTATTTAATGCAGAATCCTAGGGGTGCCACCCCTAGGATTCTGCCAATGTCGGGAAATCGTCAAATTCAGATTCAATAGATTCGATGACAGATTCACGGACGGGTGACGTGACATGTTTTTCATTGCCTTGACACCTAGGACGTTTGACGTGACATGTTTTTCATTGCCTTGACACCTAGGACGTTTGATATATGTGCGCCATAACTTGCAACGAAATTAAATTGACGATTTCTTGCAATTGTACACTACAATGAATTTGCCCTGGTCTGTTCGCGGCGCTCACGAAATTGCGCAAATGATTAATGGGTTTTTCATTTAATAAGTCAATCTCTTTCCAGTCCTCAGTCTCCAAGAGCTGTGCTGCCGCGCTATAGTGGCCCGCACCTCGGTGTACGGACTGGAGCGGCTGCCGTTACCCACGACCTTGAAGTCCCACCTCAAGTCTTACGCGATCTCCGCAGCGCCGAGCCGCCATCGTGCGCGCATCACCAAGCATCAGCATCGAGGTCAGCTCAACTGCTCCGGTGGACCTAACACTTGTACTGTAGCTTGAGAGGTCAGTGTATCAGATATTATCTGATGTGGACTGGATAGATGGTGTAGTGATTGGGCCTGCGACTCGAGGAATGTTCGGGACACACATCAAAGTTGAGTAGCTAGTTTGTGACTGTCGATCCAAGTACCAGCGTCGCGACTGTGACCAAACACCTGCAATGTAAATAGCTTGAGAGTTCAGATATTATCCGATATGGGCTGGGATAGTTAGTAGGTCGTGCCAATAACTTTCAAGAAGCCTTGTCTAGTTGGTGAACGCAAATCCTAGCACCATTATCGTGGTGAGCTTAGTGATGGGCGGAGGACAATGTTCTCGCATAACTTAACATTGAAAAATGTGTGAATTTAAAAAATTATTTACAGTAAGCTCAGTATATACAGGGCGTCCCACGGCTATGCCACATGGATCCCTCCATATCTTATCATATAATTTTGAATTAAAAATGTTAAAATTCATGGTCTTCCTTTTATTTCTGACACTATGGGCCGGTTTCTGAATTGAGAATTTCACTAAGTACATAACTATTTATTTAGCGAAATTCTCAATTCAGAAACTATGTTATTTAGCAAAAAAAATATCCTTGTGATGAAGCTTTTCGATCGGTATGATAAAGCCACAGGGTAATCTCATTTCTCGTTTAATCGAGGTTCGATTCCCGTTCAAACATGTAATTATTTAAAAAACTATGAATGCAGTTTAAATTGTTTTTTAAATTAAAATTATGTCTTCTTTCAGTAAAATGTTCCATCTACAATATTCAAGGTACTTTAACATTTTTATCCCTCCGTGTGGCATAGCCGTGGGACACCCTGTATATTAATGGACTACTTAATTGAACACAAGGTCTCGTCATGCGAGATAATTTTCTTTAACCCATCTTCAGGTCAGCTCAACTACTCGGTGGAACTAACACTTCACTGGTGATGTCAATATTTTAATAGGCATTTAAGATGCAAGGACTTACAGACTGTTGTGCTATGTTGGTGGCGTGAATTGGTATTAACTGAATATGGAAGAATTTTGAGAAGCTATTTTAGTTCGAGAGGCTAAGGCCTGATACCCATTTGAGAGAGGATAGCATAGTGCCGTTTTAAGCACCACTAAGCATCACTGGCATCGCGAACTTGACTGCTCGGACGTTTTGCACACTTGTTATACGCATAGTTTAGGAAGTCAGTGTTGGAGTGTACTTATATCCAATGTGGTCTGCGAAGATGGTATAGAGGCTGAGCAAACTTAAGTTGGAAGTCTTGTCTCGGGTGAGCTTGAGAGCTATCTCGCTAGGGTAGACGTGGTTCACAACTGAAAATGAAGTTTACAGCTGTTTTGGAGACTAGCGTTTATGACGTCGGCATTACCTCTTGCTTGCACATTGTAACATTTTTAATAAGTAGTTTTAGAAGAATGAGTAAACTTTTGACAAATTACCACATTTGTCAGAGAAAATAAAATTACGGGGATTTCAGCCATAATTTAGTTCTCATAGAACTAGCTTTTAATAAAGAAAGTTGGCGAAACCAATTACGAACTTCTTATGCTATGTTTCTCTATCAAAAACTAACAGGTGCTGCCCTCCCTCTGCGTCTCTGGCTTTTTATATACTCTAGGGAGGTGATCACAACGACAGCAGGAAAATAGAGTGCGCTGAGTCGGTTTTCAAACCATTTGAACCTATGCGTAACCTAATGAACTTTACTGGTTGCTTTACTTTAAAAAAAATCATAACTTCACTTTTTTCTATCTTGATTTTATTGATTATAAACATGTTTTATGGCTCTTATAATTCCTGCAAGAGCATTTTTGTATGTTGGATGTTCCGTCTCCATAAATATTCCATGCAAAGGTTTGCAAAAATTTCAGAAGAATTTGAGTCTTCAAGAACCTCTTCATCGCTCTCCACTGAAACTCTATTCGTTAGCTATGTGTACCTAACCATCCTTTGCGACAAACGGGTTTTTCGGGTCCGAGTGGTTGATCTATTACTAATATATATAGCTGCATTTATGGATATAAACATGTTCAGAAAGGCAATCATAAGCACGCCGACAGTCTGTACGTATTGTCGTGCCAGGAAGAAAATCTGACATTGTCTGGGCACCTCGATATAGATCTTCTGAACCATGCTCGACGAAGGATGCCCAGCGTCCAATGGTTTTCGATGTGTCTTTCTGCAACAAATTTAGGTAACGTTAATTAACATGCCGAAAAGGCGCAGCAGAGGGCTCATCATCACTCATTGTAAATATCCTTCGTTAATAACGTGGCGCTTGTACCAAAATATATGCTAACAAGAAACCATCATTAAAGTCTACAAGACAGTCCAAGCCCATGTCTAAACTGACCTTGGTCTTATTTTCTGTAGCCTTACAGGCCTTTTTTGTCCAAAGCAGGTATACCCAATTTTTACAATCATAAAACAAATATAGATTGTATGACTTTATAAACGCTCCTAAAAGAACCTTGCACTGCAGTGACACTAGGAGATTGACTATTATATAGTCCATTTAACGGCATGCTATGGCACTCATCAATTGAGGCAAAGGCTCTCGAATGAAACTCTTTTATTTAATTTTGGAGTTAGCTATGCCATGGAGTCCTGATTTTCTTTGATAGTTGGAAAAATAGGATTCTTAATTCCCATTTGAAGTAAATGTAGATAAGTTGACTAAGCAATATGTGTCAAAGGGAATAGAAATTCTCGATTGAGTGAGAGAGCGTTTCGTTAGCTCTGATTGGCTGAAATGTATGCTCTACTTTATATCATGTTCCTCCTTTTAAAACTGGAAATAAATAAAATCAATAAAAGAGCATGGTATTTTATGTGTACATTAGTTCGGCGAATTGTTGAATTCCTGAAAAATACATCCTAAACACACGCAGGCTGTAAGCGACAAAGGATTTGTGACTAGTTTGTAAACAATAGTGTAAGCTAATGTAACATGATGTGAATATATCGATTTTATTTTGCACGACAATTACTTCACGACCGATTTTGTTTGGTTTATCTAACACTTAAACTTAGTAGTTTGTATACGCCCCAAAAATAATGTCACTATATTCAGTATCCACTCAAAACAGTATTTGTAAATCTCTATATATTCTGCGCCACTTTTGTGATTGCCCGCATAATACGCTCCGTTCATTAAAATGTGTCTATAATCCACAACTATGTCCCGTCTCAATTATGAAGTTAATGAAATTCAATCCGTTATAAATATATAGTGAATAAGTCTCTAATATTGTCCATTATTATATAAGAAAAATGTATTTTAGCTAACATACAAATTAGATCTAAGTTCCGTTTAGAACATTCAATTCAAAAGATGTAATGTAAATAGACACTTCGTAATTTGTTTACGGTGTAGCTCAGATATTAACTAATTTATTATGTAAGCATAAAAAAATTACTAAACTGTGTCTTTGTTTACTGGATCGTAAGTAGACCCATTTATTGAGTATTATTTTGGACAAGTCAAAATCTCAATGAATTTAAAATCGATCTGTGTTAGCATGTAACAAAATGATAATTTTACTGTGCATTTATCAGTTGAGCATGTTTTTTTTATTAGATTACCTTCATACTTAAACAACTTACATCTCGGTCATCCAACAATGCCAACGGTTTCATCCGTCCCTAGTATTTAACTGAAATGAATTATTAGTTATTTATAATCAAATGGTGACTGAACTACCTTTTACAATTTGACTGAACATAATCAAATGTAAGCCAGTAACTAAATTGATCAAAACACAGACACTATCGACTTTGTAAATATGATTTTATACTTTTTGAGTTATTTCCCTTGTGATAGTTTTTTAGTTGATATGAAAATGTTAATCCAAATATCACTAATGCCAGCTTAAAGTTTGGGGTTAGGACGGTACAGTCATATGTTATTTACTACTTCGTAAGTTGTGAATTAAAACTTATTTATAATCCTAAAATTTTCTTGTTTAATTTATTAATAAGTCAAGCCGAGGTCCTTGTGCTATTGCATTGCTAAAGTTTATAACTTACTCAATTGTTTTCAGTCACAAGAGTTAATAATTAAAAAATATATTGTCTATGTAAGTATAACGTAGTACAATTGAAATCTGCTAATCTCCCATTCTAGGCTCACTCCATACTGGGTGTAAGAAAAGCTCATATACATACAAAAATAGGGGATTCAACTCGTGAATATGTAAAACGTATGTTATGAGAAATCTTTGAAATCGCGATATAAATATCCGTTGTTTCATACTAAAGTTACCACGAGCGGCATTAAAATGTATGTCACATCTGCCCTCACATTACGCGCACCCAATCCTGAACGATTCCAATCGTCTTAACTGTCAAATTCCATACAAATTGCTATGGCAAACGTCAGGATTCCGACAGTGTTTGAGTAATAATCATGATATTTTTTCCCGATTTCGGAGTATAAGTTCGTATTGACGAGTAAAACCCCATATTTTCTGATGTACATATGGATTTGTTACACCCTGTATAAGATAGTTACAACTTTGTGCTTGCCATAGCTATTATCATACATAAATATCTGGCGCCTGAGCACGACCTTCGGCCAAACAAGTGAGGCCAAGTTCCAGTGAAGCGTCGAGTAACGCTCACTTACTAGGACTAAAAAATCAATATGCGCACGCCGCAACCCGACAGACTGTCAGTCTATGTGCAAACAAGGGCTTGTTTTCACGGGAAATGTTTTTAGATGAAGCCTAGCGGAATGTTCGACAGGGTGAAGCAATGTAAACTCTCGGACAAGATGATGATCCGGCTGAGCAACTTTTTGTACGTTTTTAATTTGCGCCAGGGCACGATTCTCATAGCCGTGCACCAGATTGTGAGTAGCGTTTGCATAACATATCGATTAAGCTTTTGTTTATTTCGTGGCCCCACGTCGGGTGCCATCTATACTAACGAGCCTATTCTTTTTTCAGGCACTCTCATCATTCGTTCTTATAATTTTGCTGGTAGGGATTTCGCATGTAGGGGAAATGCTTTCGATGCTTCACAGTGATATGGAGGATGATGCGGAGAGGCACGGCTTTTATGACGTGGGATTTGGCGATCAGCTGACGTTCCATGAGGGGAATGTTATTAGCACTAACAACCAACGGAGGTTCGCTAAAGCGCAACATTTGGCTTCAGGTACCTACTTACTTTAACAGTATTTTTAACGCCATTTCTTAAAACAGTCTCATATGCAGCGTAAGTTGGTCATTCCCAACAACAGACAATTTGAACAGAGTATTGACTATTTGGATTGTTTTAGAGGAATCTTTATTTTATTTTATTAAGTCTACAAAACAGAATACAGTCGATTGTATTACAAAATTCATTTAGACATAAAGACTGTAGTCCAAGGTATGTAAACATAGATGTTTGCCGCAATGGAAGTGGGATATGCCGTTCTTAATCTAAAACATAAAGAAGGTACTTTAGAACTAAAGGAGCAGTAATTTATTAATTAAGGGGTACAGCGTTGGACGAAGACGGGTTAGATATTAAAAAACTGATAATACATATTGATGAATGTTGAAGGCCTTGGTTCAAACAGTTCAATACTAGAAAATTCGGCATACAGGTTATTTATATACACACATCAAAAAAAGTTTGTGATAAGCTCCTATAATTATTTAAATTTAACTTTATCAAGAAAAAATCTATGTTGTATGCTTTCTTTAAATAGGAATACCCCTGTTTGAAATTAAAATATAAAACTATTTTTTATTATTTATTTAAAAAAAATTGAGCCATTAATCATAATGTAATTGTGATAGAAATTTCATAGAAAGAAAAATACTGTTTAATTAAACTTAAACAACAATTTATTAGTAAAAGGTTAAATTCAATATAAAATAACTCCTCCCCTGGCTCGAACACATGCGGAGATCCTCCTGGGCATGCTGAGGATCAAGTTATCCAGCATTTCCTGGGGTAACCTATCCCATTCTTCAATAGCGGCTTCCCTGAGCTCTGGAACTGTCTGGGGACGTGGCTCACGGTTCCATACAGCTCGTTTAAGGGGCTACAGTGTGCTGGAACTGGCTGGAAGACGCTTTTGAATCGCTTGTGACATCCTCTAGGAACATTTCAGACCTTTGAAATTAATATATGATATAATTTAACTCCTCGATTCCCTATGGCATGTATGACAACTGTCATAACCTTACGCCTTCTATGAGTAAATATATTCCGTAAGAATGCTTAAAACAAACCTAAGAATTTATGTGCCATTTTAAATGCGCAGTGGATTACGTTTAAGCTTATACAGTCTTACGGGCAATATCAAAATATTGTATGTTGATGTTTAAAACTAACAGGAACAATAGTTACTCATTCAGAAAAAACGTTTTCATCAATTTATCACATTACGCCTTACGAGGAAAAGCCCAGCTACTCGTTGCATGTTGTCTGTGACCAGGCGCTCTTCGCATCACCATTGATTTGATTGTAACTTTTCATAAGCGATTCATCAATCATAAATCAACCTTCCAAAGTTCACCTCGAGCGCCATATAGTGAAATTAATTCAAAGTAGCAATTCTCATACAAAATTACCGATTGTAGGCCAAGGACGTGGGGTGAGGGACCGAAAAAGACGCCGCATCTTTCCAATTCACTTTCGTACAAAATGTACTGGGTCAAGTTTCATAAAACTATAATTTCGTAGTTTATTATGACAATTCGAGGTACACTGCGCAGCAGAGTCTATTTGTTTATCTGTGGGTTAATCGGCTTTCGGTCATAGTCACAATGAATTGTAGTTCTATGAAACAGGATCCTGAAGGGATGGGTCTTTTCCGCGCCCTCGCCCCACGTCCCATGTCCGAACAAAACAAAAAATATTATATACCTATTAGTCCAATCGGTGGAGACATTTTCGAGTTTTTGCAAGACCAACGCACGGGGACTGATTTTTGTAGTAGTGATCGAGCTTCAATCGTTAGAAAAACATAAAATGTAAATTCCCATTTCCTGTATTTTTTTATTTAAGTAAATAACTAAAAAAGAAAATAAAAAGAAGAAAAGTAAAAAGGAAACCGATCATTTATTATAATCATTATTCGAACCAAAAGCTCTCTGTCGCTCAAGGGACGCCTCTTCCCATCCGAGCTATTGTAACATTATGAATCTAAGCGAAACATCGTTCTATTATTTGTGCCTAAATCACGGTAAAAGCGAGGTTCACTAAAAATGAAACCTAACTACCTATGTATTATAATCCATTTATTGTCGCGATTAGGTCGGCCGCACGCGGCCAGACTTTCTGCTCGAGTATTGTAGTCTCTAATACCTAGCATTTAAGGTTAATTTTAGTTTGATGGAGTTTTGTTTCAGTCCTCGCGCTCGCACTTCGCCTCCTCGTTAGATTGTAGGGTACATAGGCGGTAAATAATGTGTTGGTAAATAATAACTTCAATTGGCGTTACGAATAATACTTGATTCATAAACGAATCTGTGTAGATTTCGTCTGTAAATTTTTTTTCTATCTGCCTGACATGTTTTTCTGTTTTAAATAAAATAAAACGCTGTATATTTTTATCACGCATTTTATTGTACATGCGGAAGTATTGTTAGAAGAATCAATGGCGTAATGCTAAAAATTTTAAAGCAATTATAATTTATATACATTTGTACTTGTTTTTAGTTTTTTTATTTTCTCGAAATTCCGCCGTATTGGGATAAGTTATCTACACTGCAATAATTATGCTCTTTACCTTCCCTACATGTAATATAAATCACACTTCCATGACATGTATGTTGATCCTATTCAATTGTTTTTGCTAGGGTTGTCACAAAATCCGGGTTTTTTTATTCATGATTTATTCGATGCTCATTTTAGGTACAACGTAATTTAAATATATAATTTAACGCTCATAATATTTTTTGGGTTCCGTAATCATAATGACAACAAAAGAAAGTAGTTAGGTTTTTTGTACACGTAACAAAAAAAAAACAACTGAAACCTTAACAAAAAGGAAAAGTGTAACAAAAAGTAACCAAATAGAAATAGAAGTACTGTATCACACAATAGATTAAATAAAAATCTGCGTTCCTGGTTTACCGATATTACATATTTTTATTTAAGTGTCACAATGAATAGTTTAATGTATCTTGAAAATATTCGTCGGTGGGGAGTTCCAAAATTATAATAATAATAATAACGTCCACACAACGCAATCAAACTAGAATTCCCTGTACTATGGTATGGATAGTTTTTAACTATCAGCTTTAATGACAAAAATCACTTAAATGCTGTATGTTTTCTGTGCTATTGGAATGAAATAATAGAAATGGTATGAATTACACTATTAATACGATTATGAACAGATTAATCTGTTATAATATACCAATATAAGTTAAGACGAGGCGGCACTGTTTATTAATAATTATATTTATCAGTCTTTGTGCTGAAACAAGGATGCAGGCCAAATAAGCACTCAAATCCATTTGTAGCTCTTTTGCCAACATCCTTAGCAACGAAGTCTTTATCCATTTTCATAATTTTTGTTTTATTTCTTTGGTCAATATCCATTTTGAAATGTTTTTTTTTCTTCTGTAAAAAATAAATTATTTTGCTTTTGTTCTTAAAATTTTTATTATTTTGTTTGTGTTATACCATAGAAAAAAAATACTCCTGTCAGATTCGCTTAATGGACTATGTGGCCACACAGGCACGGAAGCGATGACACATATTCACCCTTTTAAAACCGCTTCAGTGAATGCGCGTAGTGTAAAATAAAATAAAAAATTGCGTAAAGTCGATGATTTAAATTCAAAGATTTTGAGCCAAAATCTTAATCCAAGCTTCAAATTTATCAAAATTACCACTCTTTTAAAATATTTATAATCCTCTGTATTTTTACACTATATTTAAAGATTTTCAACAGCTTTTGTAAATAAACCTCTTGAGTCATGGAAACACAAGAAGTCCACTGCTGGATATAGGCCTCCTCCATGCATTTCCAAAAAGACCGGTTGGAAGCGGATTTCATCCAGCGTCTTCCTGGCACTTGGATGAGGTCATCTGTCGGCTGGTCGTCCTACGCTGCGCTTGCCGATATGTGGTCTTCATTCGAGAACTTTTCGGCCATGTAGACGACTTTCGTTCATCTACGAATCTCATCATTTCTGATTCGATATCGTAGAGAAAGCATAGGCCTTTCCATAGCTAGTTGCGTGACCTTGAGCTTTCTTATGAGGCCCATAGTGAGAGACCACGTTTCAGTGCCATAAGTCATCACTGGTTGTATAATTTTGTCTTGAGCGATTGAGGTATTTTAGACGAAAGGACTTTTCTAAGTTTCCCGAATGCTGCCCAGCCGAGTTGGATTCGACGATTGACCTCTTTCACAAAGTTGGACGGGCCTAGTTGGACTGTTTGTCCTGAGTAGACGTATTCGTCTACAACTTCGAGAGTCGAGTTCCCCAATGTTATTGGGGTGGGCACGAAACGAGTATTCGATGTGACCTTTGTTTTGTCCATGTTCATTTCAAGGCCCACCCGTTGGGAAACTCGACTGAGGTCTTCGAGCATTATGCCGAGGTCTTCCATCGTTTCTGCCATGACTACTATATCGTCGGCAAATCGAAGGTGAGTGATGTACTCGCCATTGATATTGATGCCGCGTCCCTGACATTCCAGAAGCTTGAAGGTATCTTCCAGTCCGTTTGTGAACATTTTTGGAGAGATAACGTCTCCCTGTCTTACGCCCTTTTTCAATGGAATTGCCTCCGAACTCTGTTCCTGTACTCGGACCGACATAGTGGTTCTGTGGTCATAGTGGTTTCAGCCAGCACCTCGATATACCGATAGTCAATACGGCAACGCTGGAGAGACTTGAGCACTGTCCATAACTCGATCGAATCGAAGGCTTTCTCATAGTCCACAAACGCAAAGCATAATGGCAAATTATACTCCTCAGTCTTCTGTATAATTTGCCGCAACGTGTGGATGTGGTCTATGGTACTAAAGCCCTTTCGGAAACCGGCTTGTTCGGGAGGCTGGAAGTCATCAAACCTACGTTCAAGACGATTCGTGAGGACCCTCGAAAACAGCTTATAAACATGGCGCAGAGTAGTCATCAGTAACCACAAAAACCTCCAATACTAATTTTCATACAAAAACGGAGCCAGAGATAAAAATCAGAATTTTTAAATTTTTAGGAGCCAGCTTGAAATTCGACTTACGCCATTTTGTAAAAAGTAAGTTAACGTTGTCATCCAACCCAAGGTCTTATTCAACATTTGTTCGACAAGACTACCCCGTAATGTTACCGTTTTCTCAGGCTTTGACAAAAAAGCTGTAAAGAGCGGATTTTCCAAGTCAGATTTTTCTTATCGGATTGAGGGATCACCCTGTAAGGATGGAAAATTCCAAGTTTATACCATATGTGGAACTTGAAAATCTTTTAGCACCTGATAAGACCGAAATTAGAACAACCAAAAATTCAAGAATTTTCGCACGTCTAGTTATTTTAGCATTCAAATGCTGTGTGACTATAAAGTTGATACAATATTAGTCCAGCCGCTAGACCAGCGGGGCCCGGTGGCAAAACCTGCATTAGGTGTTGGTTGAAAATTTAAGCAAGTTTACTTTTCAATCGGCACTATTAAATTTGCCATAAAAATTTGTTGACGTCACCGTCCCATCTAGGGTTTATGCAACGAGTTTATGTTGTTTTAAAATACCACCCCTAAGTGTTACCATTATCCCAAGCCGTTGAAAAAAAAAGAAGCTTCTCCAAGTTTTCGATTTTCTCCGTCAGTTTTAGCAAAAAAACTAATCGTATAGAAAATTTCAAGTTAGTAACATCAAAATGGGACAACAATTTTATCTAGCTGTTTTTCGCTGATCAACTTTATGTAGGTATATACATTCTTCACGTCACACCGTGTACATAAAGTTGTTATATGCGATGTATATCATGTTAGTATTTTAATTAATATATCAATAATAATGGCACCAGGTATTTACATATTTTTTTCAAAATCAAATCAGATCCGGATTATAAATTACTATCTGAGAGCGTGACAACCCTAACGACGTAAAATCCGGATAACAATTAAAATGGTCGTAATTTCTACTTTCCATGGAATTGGCATTTGAAATATATTTTTTATTTCATATGGGGAAGTCGCTTCCTACGTTCCAATTTTGCCACTGAGTCCCGAAATACATCCATGTGAAATCAAAGTCAAATTCACTTTATTGAAAAAAGATAAGATGATTTTTTTTCACTTTTTGACATAAAAACCTGTTGTGAAAAAACATGTACTATTTCGTAAGTAGGTAGGTAAACAAATACGTACTAAACATGTGATTTTTGTTTGAAAGCTATTCTTTCTACAAAGCATAGATAAGTTTTGAAGAGATGTACCTACCTTTATCTTTTTTGTTTGTAATGGCGCATGCTATACAAGAAAGCATTAGATTGAAGTCTATTCAATCTACGCGTACGCGGGCGGGCTGGCGAGCCGGCTAGAAAAGTAGAAACCGCTCGGCTCGCTCGACGCGTTCGAAATTCGGCTATATATGTGTGCGTTTGGCGGCGTGTGCTTACGCGAAGGGAATGAGACTGTGTGTGTGCGGCCGCGCGCGCGTCTTTCTATGGAGATTACTACTAGGAATTAATTCAGTCGTGTCATCTAGCGGTGAAATGTTGAAGTGCTGCACACCTGTGTCAAACGCTCAAGGTCATCGGCACAGGGAAAAATCTTAAGAGCATCCCACGCGTGCTCTATTGGGTTTAAGGGGCTACAGTGTGCTGGAACTGGCTGGAAGACGCTTTTGAATCGCTTGTGACATCCTCTAGGAAGATGGCAGACCTTTGAAATTAATATATGATATAATTTAACTCCTCGATTCCCTATGGCATGTATGACAACTGTCATAACCTTACGCCTTCTATGAGTAAATATATTCCGTAAGAATGCTTAAAACAAACCTAAGAATTTATGTGCCATTTTAAATGCGCAGTGGATTACGTTTAAGCTTATACAGTCTTACGGGCAATATCAAAATATTGTTTGTTCACGTTTAAAACTAACAGGAACAATAGTTACTTATTCAGAAAAAACGTTTTCATCAATTTATCACATTACGCCTTACGAGGAAAAGCCCAGCTACTCGTTGCATGTTGTCTGTGACCAGGCGCTCTTCGCATCACCATTGATTTGATTGTAACTTTTCATAAGCGATTCATCAATCATAAATCAACCTTCCAAAGTTCACCTCGAGCGCCATATAGTGAAATTAATTCAAAGTAGCAATTCTCATACAAAATTACCGATTGTAGGCCAAGGACGTGGGGTGAGGGACCGAAAAAGACGCCGCATCTTTCCAATTCACTTTCGTACAAAATGTACTGGGTCAAGTTTCATAAAACTATAATTTCGTAGTTTATTATGACAATTCGAGGTAGACTGCGCAGCAGAGTCTATTTGTTAATCTGTGGGTTAATCGGCTTTCGGTCATAGTCACAATGAATTGTAGTTCTATGAAACAGGATCCTGAAGGGATGGGTCTTTTCCGCGCCCTCGCCCCACGTCCCATGTCCGAACAAAACAAAAAACATTATATACCTATTAGTCCAATCGGTCGAGACATTTTCGAGTTTTTGCAAGACCAACGCACGGGGACTGATTTTTGTAGTAGTGATCGAGCTTCAATCGTTAGAAAAACATAAAATGTAAATTCCCATTTCCTGTATTTTTTTATTTAAGTAAATAACTAAAAAAGAAAATAAAAAGAAGAAAAGTAAAAAGGAAACCGATCATTTATTATAATCATTATTCGAACCAAAAGCTCTCTGTCGCTCAAGGGACGCCTCTTCCCATCCGAGCTATTGTAACATTACGAATTTAAGCGAAACATCGTTCTATTATTTGTGCCTAAATCACGGTAAAAGCGAGGTTCACTAAAAATGAAACCTAACTACCTATGTATTATAATCCATTTATTGTCGCGATTAGGTCGGCCGCACGCGGCCAGACTTTCTGCTCGAGTATTGTAGTCTCTAATACCTAGCATTTAAGGTTAATTTTAGTTTGATGGAGTTTTGTTTCAGTCCTCGCGCTCGCACTTCGCCTCCTCGTTAGATTGTAGGGGTACATAGGCGGTAAATAATGTGTTGGTAAATAATAACTTCGATTGGCGTTACGAATAATACTTGATTCATAAACGAATCTGTGTAGATTTCGTCTGTGAATTTTTTTTCTATCTGCCTGACATGTTTTTCTGTTTTAAATAAAATAAAACGCTGTATATTTTTATCACGCATTTTATTGTACATGCGGAAGTATTGTTAGAAGAATCAATGGCGTAATGCTAAAAATTTTAAAGCAATTATAATTTATATACGTGTGTACTTGTTTTTAGTTTTTTTATTTTCTCGAAATTCCGCCGTATTGGGATAAGTTATCTACACTGCAATAATTATGCTCTTTACCTTCCCTACATGTAATATAAATCACACTTCCATGACATGTATAAGTTGATCCTATTCAATTGTTTTTGCTAGGGTTGTCACAAAATCCGGGTTTTTTTATTCATGATTTATTCGATGCTCATTTTTAGGTACAACGTAATTTAAATATATAATTTAACGCTCATAATATTTTTTGGGTTCCGTAATCATAATGACAACAAAAGAAAGTAGGTAGGTTTTTTGTACACGTAACAAAAAAAAAACAACTGAAACCTTAACAAAAAGGAAAAGTGTAACAAAAAGTAACCAAATAGAAATAGAAGTACTGTATCACACAATAGATTAAATAAAAATCTGCGTTCCTGGTTTACCGATATTACATATTTTTATTTAAGTGTCACAATGAATAGTTTAATGTATCTTGAAAATATTCGTCGGTGGGGAGTTCTAAAATTATAATAATAATAACGTCCACACAACGCAATCAAACTAGAATTCCCTGTACTATGGTATGGATAGTTTTTAACTATCAGCTTTAATGACAAAAATCACTTAAATGCTGTATGTTTCCTGTGCTATTGGAATGAAATAATAGAAATGGTATGAATTACACTATTAATACGATTATCAACAGATTAATCTGTTATAATATACCAATATAAGTTAAGACGAGGCGGCACTGTTTATTAATAATTATATTTATCAGTCTTTGTGCTGAAACAAGGATGCAGGCCAAATAAGCACTCAAATCCATTTGTAGCTCTTTTGCCAACATCCTTAGCAACGAAGTCTTTATCCATTTTCATAATTTTTGTTTTATTTCTTTGGTCAATATCCATTTTGAAATGTTTTTTTTTCTTCTGTAAAAAATAAATTATTTTGCTTTTGTTCTTAAAATTTTTATTATTTTGTTTGTGTTATACCATAGAAAAAAATACTCCTGTCAGATTCGCTTAATGGACTATGTGGCCACACAGGCACGGAAGCGATGACACATATTCACCCTTTTAAAACCGCTTCAGTGAATGCGCGTAGTGTAAAATAAAATAAAAAATTGCGTAAAGTCGATGATTTAAATTCAAAGATTTTGAGCCAAAATCTTAATCCAAGCTTCAAATTTATCAAAATTTCCACTCTTTTAAAATATTTATAATCCTCTGTATTTTTACACTATATTTAAAGATTTTCAACAGCTTTTGTAAATAAACCTCTTGAGTCATGGAAACACAAGAAGTCCACTGCTGGATATAGGCCTCCTCCATGCATTTCCAAAAAGACCGGTTGGAAGCGGATTTCATCCAGCGTCTTCCTGGCACTTGGATGAGGTCATCTGTCGGCTGGTCGTCCTACGCTGCGCTTGCCGATATGTGGTCTACATTCGAGAACTTTTCGGCCATGTAGACGACTTTCGTTCATCTACGAATCTCATCATTTCTGATTCGATATCGTAGAGAAAGCATAGGCCTTTCCATAGCTAGTTGCGTGACCTTGAGCTTTCTTATGAGGCCCATAGTGAGAGACCACGTTTCAGTGCCATAAGTCATCACTGGTTGTATAATTTTGTCTTGAGCGATTGAGGTATATTAGACGAAAGGACTTTTCTAAGTTTCCCGAATGCTGCCCAGCCGAGTTGGATTCGACGATTGACCTCTTTCACAAAGTTGGACGGGCCTAGTTGGACTGTTTGTCCTGAGTAGACGTATTCGTCTACAACTTCGAGAGTCGAGTTCCCCAATGTTATTGGGGTGGGCACGAAACGAGTATTCGATGTGACCTTTGTTTTGTCCATGTTCATTTCAAGGCCCACCCGTTGGGAAACTCGACTGAGGTCTTCGAGCATTATGCCGAGGTCTTCCATCGTTTCTGCCATGACTACTATATCGTCGGCAAATCGAAGGTGAGTGATGTACTCGCCATTGATATTGATGCCGCGTCCCTGACATTCCAGAAGCTTGAAGGTATCTTCCAGTCCGTTTGTGAACATTTTTGGAGAGATAACGTCTCCCTGTCTTACGCCCTTTTTCAATGGAATTGCCTCCGAACTCTGTTCCTGTACTCGGACCGACATAGTGGTTCTGTGGTCATAGTGGTTTCAGCCAGCACCTCGATATACCGATAGTCAATACGGCAACGCTGGAGAGACTTGAGCACTGTCCATAACTCGATCGAATCGAAGGCTTTCTCATAGTCCACAAACGCAAAGCATAATGGCAAATTATACTCCTCAGTCTTCTGTATAATTTGCCGCAACGTGTGGATGTGGTCTATGGTACTAAAGCCCTTTCGGAAACCGGCTTGTTCGGGAGGCTGGAAGTCATCAAACCTACGTTCAAGACGATTCGTGAGGACCCTCGAAAACAGCTTATAAACATGGCGCAGAGTAGTCATCAGTAACCACAAAAACCTCCAATACTAATTTTCATACAAAAACGGAGCCAGAGATAAAAATCAGAATTTTTAAATTTTTAGGAGCCAGCTTGAAATTCGACTTACGCCATTTTGTAAAAAGTAAGTTAACGTTGTCATCCAACCCAAGGTCTTATTCAACATTTGTTCGACAAGACTACCCCGTAATGTTACCGTTTTCTCAGGCTTTGACAAAAAAGCTGTAAAGAGCGGATTTTCCAAGTCAGATTTTTCTTATCGGATTGAGGGATCATCCTGTAAGGATGGAAAATTCCAAGTTTATACCATATGTGGAACTTGAAAATCTTTTAGCACCTGATAAGACCGAAATTAGAACAACCAAAAATTCAAGAATTTTCGCACGTCTAGTTATTTTAGCATTCAAATGCTGTGTGACTATAAAGTTGATACAATATTAGTCCAGCCGCTAGACCAGCGGGGCCCGGTGGCAAAACCTGCATTAGGTGTTGGTTGAAAATTTAAGCAAGTTTACTTTTCAATCGGCACTATTAAATTTGCCATAAAAATTTGTTGACGTCACCGTCCCATCTAGGGTTTATGCAACGAGTTTATGTTGTTTTAAAATACCACCCCTAAGTGTTACCATTATCCCAAGCCGTTGAAAAAAAAAGAAGCTTCTCCAAGTTTTCGATTTTCTCCGTCAGTTTTAGCAAAAAAACTAATCGTACAGAAAATTTCAAGTTAGTAACATCAAAATGGGACAACAATTTTATCTAGCTGTTTTTCGCTGATCAACTTTATGTAGGTATATACATTCTTCACGTCACACCGTGTACATAAAGTTGTTATATGCGATGTATATCATGTTAGTATTTTAATTAATATATCAATAATAATGGCACCAGGTATTTACATATTTTTTTCAAAATCAAATCAGATCCGGATTATAAATTACTATCTGAGAGCGTGACAACCCTAACGACGTAAAATCCGGATAACAATTAAAATGGTCGTAATTTCTACTTTCCATGGAATTGGCATTTGAAATATATTTTTTATTTCATATGGGGAAGTCGCTTCCTACGTTCCAATTTTGCCACTGAGTCCCGAAATACATCCATGTGAAATCAAAGTCAAATTCACTTTATTGAAAAAAGATAAGATGATTTTTTTTCACTTTTTGACATAAAAACCTGTTGTGAAAAAACATGTACTATTTCGTAAGTAGGTAGGTAAACAAATACGTACTAAACATGTGATTTTTGTTTGAAAGCTATTCTTTCTACAAAGCATAGATAAGTTTTGAAGAGATGTACCTACCTTTATCTTTTTTGTTTGTAATGGCGCATGCTATACAAGAAAGCATTAGATTGAAGTCTATTCAATCTACGCGTACGCGGGCGGGCTGGCGAGCCGGCTAGAAAAGTAGAAACCGCTCGGCTCGCTCGACGCGTTCGAAATTCGGCTATATATGTGTGCGTTTGGCGGCGTGTGCTTACGCGAAGGGAATGAGACTGTGTGTGTGCGGCCGCGCGCGCGTCTTTCTATGGAGATTACTACTAGGAATTAATTCAGTCGTGTCATCTAGCGGTGAAATGTTGAAGTGCTGCACACCTGTGTCAAACGCTCAAGGTCATCGGCACAGGGAAAAATCTTAAGTCGGGCGAGCCGGCAGGCCAGTCTAAACGTGTGATATCGTATTCTTGAAGAGCAGCATTGACTCGTTGAGCTCGATGTGCGGGCGCATTATCATCGACCAGTACAAATTGGTGCCCATGGTTTACTCGGAATGGTCTGACGATATCATCAATAACAACTGCTTTGTACATGTCTGCTGCCATGTAGCCCCGATACGGGATCAAAGGTGTTCTAGCTCCAATCATAATGCCACCCCAAAAGGACACCGATTTTCCGCCTTGCTGAACGGTTCCAGTGGCAGTTCTTTGTCTTTCACGGTCGCTCTTCTCCAGACACGGACACGTCGGTTATCTGGATGAGTGCTGATTTGGGATTCGTCAACGAAGAGACAGTTTTGCCAAATGTTTTCTTCCTCACCTTCATTTTGCCGAAGTCTAGCCCACTGCAATCTTCGTTGTTGACGTTGCCGGGAATTGAGCGGAGCTCGCCAAGACCTCCGTGCTGGATTACGACAGCGTGGTGCAAGCAATTGCGAACGGTCTGCGTGCTAACTTCAAGCCCAGAGGCGGCCCTGACTTCTGCTTTTATTTTAGTGGCGTTGATTGTTGGATCACGGGCTGCCAGCAATCTAATATAGCGCTTTTGGGCAGCTGTCAAAACAGTTGGGCGACCGCTGCGGGGTCGGTCAGCTAAATTCCCCATTCCGTGGTACCTCTGCAACGTAGCCACGACACAGGATTGGGATATAGCAAGTCTGCGTTCTAGTACTCTCGTGGTGTATCCTTCTTCCCTCAAAGTTACTATTCTTGCTCGTAAAACCTCTGATAATCCTCTTGGCATTTTTTCAATCACAACTTTCCGCAAAAAATATCTTGAATCGGTTATAAATAACTAAATCAGATAAGTGATCGCAAACTTTTTCCTTACAAAAACGGCTGAATGGATCCGGATGAAATTTTGCACAGAGATAGTTTAGTCTAGATTAGCACATAGGCTATTTTTTATTCCGGAAAAATACACATCAAAATTACCACGCGAACGAAGTCGCGGGTAACAGCTAGTAGGGTTATAATACGGTGTTGTTCCTGACGCGCGTAGGTGAAACGGTCTGTATTTACGGGTTCTAAAAAACAATTGATGTTTAGGAGACTAACCAAGAAGGGAGAATCTATTTTAGAATCTATTTTATTATTATTATTTTTTTACTTATAATTATTAATTTATGTTTTTAAAAATTGTAATAACTAGTAATTCTACAGTAAATTATTTATTATCTTTGATGTATTATATTAATTTTTGATGGATTATTACTAACTATAACATTTTAGAATGTAGGATTTTGTGAAGTAGTTTGAGATCAAGAATCTTTCTGCGGTTTTCTAAGGAAACAAGGTTAAATTTTATCAGGCGTTATTTAAAATTTAATAGCGTGCTTCCCATACCACACCGATAGGATACTAGTATTTTTAGCATTTTGTTTTGTATACTGTCAATATTATGTAATACGATATTACTATGTCTATTATATTTTATTTACTCAGAACAACCAGTACACTGATATAACTAAGCACAAATATATATGGTTTTAATTATAACACTCGATTTTAAAAAGACAATACACATTAAAATACAAACAAAGAAATAATATAATCGATACCAAATGAATCGTGTGATTTTAAAAAAACACAAGTCACATGTGTTTTTAAAATAACACTTGCCCATTTTTTTTTATTAAATTATTTACACCTACCTATTGATTTACCTACATTACAAAAAAAAATTGTAGTTTATTCATACAGAAATCAATATAATATGCTAAAATATTGCTGTTGTAGATATTAGTATTTTAATAAAACAGTTTTTTCTATTTCCTGCAAAGTTGTAATGAAAGGACATGTGTCGTTTTAAAATCACACGATTCAAATACACCCTCAGGTTTCGTCAGTCAAAATGGTCAAAATGGTAAATTAATGTGAACTGCATAAAAGTGGGTCCATATTTGGCACCCGTACTCAAGCACACTTCTTATAAGAGTCTGAAAGAGAAATGAGACTCCGAGTCTTTTTGAAACCTTTTGTGTTCCAAATTAAAATGCCGAGTAGTTAACGAGATCTCTTGCTTATGTGATCATAATGCTGTCGCAACGAAAGTTCCGAATCAAATAGTACTGCGAGGTCCTTAGCGACAGTCTTTCGGTCCAAGGAGACACCATCCAACGTTTTAATAACACGTCTTTTTGTGAATGAGATAACGAAGCATTTGCTTACGTTGAGGCTCATTTTGTTAACCGTACACGTACACCAGTTCGACAGGCGACAGGTCACTTGACAGTATTTATCGTTCTTAAGCTCGGCATAGATCCTGAGATCGTCAGCATATAATAAACATGGGCTCGATATTTGATCAACTGAAGTCGTTTATGAACATTATAAAAAATAAAGGCCCAAGATGGGAACTGTGGCACCCCGAGGGCACCCCCGACAATATAGAAACATGCGAAGAAATATAGCCCTTAAATGCTAACAGCTGGCTTCTGTTCTGTAGATAGGAGAGAACCCAGCGCAATACATAGCCGTGTATTCCGAAGGACCTAGTCTTACGACCTAAGATGACGTGATTAACTTAGTCTAACGCCTTACAGAAATCTGTATAGATCGCGTCGACTTGGCCACATGAAGCAAAAGAGGAACACAAATAGTGTTTACACTCTAAAAGATTAGTAATTGTGGATCTATTTTTTATGAATCTGTGTTGTTTGTCAGATATCTGCGGTTTAACTTAATAAAATATATGTTTGTAAATAAGTGATTCGAAAAGTTTAGCTGTGCATGAAAGAATAGATTGGCCTGTAATTCTCGCACTTGGAATTATCCCCACCTTTCAGCATAGGTGTGATGTGTGCCGTCATCCATGCATTCGGAAAGGAGCCAGAACTTTATTAGTTTAGTAATGAATAACTTTCATCTTCATTCCAGTGACCGTAATATTCCTCTATACGTCGACAATCCTAACCTCGATCTATCTGATGTGCTGCATCTCTCTGCTCCACGGCGCAGTGAAATACAAACGCGAGTACGTGGTGCCGTGGATCATGGCAGCCTGTGTCGGCGTGGTGCTGCTGATTGTGGCCATTGTCATCGGGGACGGGTATCCATGCATCGTGAACCTGTTCGGCGGGCATAATCTTTATCGTGAGTAGCTATCTGCATTTACGAGAAACCCCTAGCAAGAAGTTGCTTATTGAGATTGTGCGGGGTGATTCAAAAAGGTTCTCTGCATTGGTGCGTATTAGATTATTTCCCGGGGGGGAATTGTTCCATAGGTACTGCATGTACTTCAACCATACACTAAGTAGGTATGAGGCAGCAATGTTCTAATCGTCATTTTCACTATTTTTAGCAACGTAACTTTTGCTGAAGTACCTACCAAAAATAAAAACATGATTTCTTAAAACACTCCATAAACGTCGTATAAATAATCTGTTAGATGGTTTACAAGGAAAGACTTTACCATAGAATATATACTGCGTGTATGAAGTATTGGGAATCGTGTTTTTTCTAAGTAACAACCATGGAAAGATACCATAAAAAAAGAAAAGGAATATAGGTACGCGTCGAATGGGGAACCACCTCTTTTGAAGTCTGTTAAAAAACAAAATGTTACAATGTTTTCGACGATAATTTTGATATACCGCAAAACTATATCAGTACCTATCAAAGTTCATCGGCGCATACTGAGTCAAGTTCGATATGTCTTAGCTTAACTCAGCATGCGTGAAAACAGTGAGGTGTCCAAGGTTTCACAACAGCCTGTACTGAAAATGTCTATTGGGTATCTCGCTCTCACCATCTCATACAATATTGCCGTCTGTACTTTTTGAGCGGGAGGCAAATAGTTATCCAGCCTCTATATTTAATTAACCGTGCTATATAATATACCTCCTGCATCTCTTCTATGAGGTGTAACCACTCCGAAGCTGTTAGACTGCGAGCCCAGGCAGCACGACAATGCGAGTCGCGCATTTTAACGTCAAAAACCGCGACTTTTCAGTACATTAATTGTCATAGGTATTCTTAAATTTTAGCGCCACAAAACGCGTGACTTGCGCTATCGTGCTACCCATGCAGGAACTGAATTTTAAAAAATCACGTTTGTTGTATGGGAGCTCCCCTTAAATATTTATTTTATTCTGTTTTTAGTACTTGTTGTTATAGCGGCTACAGAAATACATCATCTCATCTGTAAAAATTTCAACTGTCTAACTATCACGGTTCATGAGATACAGCCTGGTGACAGACAGACGGACGGACAGCAGTCTTAGTAATAGGGTCCCTTATCCTTTGGGTACGGAACCCTAAAAAGCGGGTGTTCCTGTGTCGGGTTACATGGCCGTTGGTTTAACGTGAATCGTATATAAGTAGGCGTTAATTTTTACCGTTTTGTTTCACTCAAGCCGCGCAATGTGTCACGCTTCACTGGCGCCATCTAGCGGCACGAGTCAATCGTATCTGAGTAAGGCTACTTAGCTCTACCTGTGGCTCTACTCAACGATATATAAATGGATAGACTAACTGTCCCGGCGAACTCCGTACCGCCACAGAATGAGTTTATACTTACGATTCTTGCACAACGCCATCTATTTTTAAAACCCAACGTTCGCTCGCACAACGCCATCAATTTTAAACTTAAAATAACTATTATCCCCCGGGAACGCATTACCTACCGGTATATCAAGTATGCTATGTCTCAACTCAGGTCTTTTTCTATCTATACGCCAAGTTTCATGTAAATCTGTTCAGCCGTTATTGCGTGATTGAGTAACAAACATCCAAACATCTTCACAAGCTCTTGCACGCGACACGTAAGGTAGATGTACCATATTCCGTAAGTGTACGAAATTCCGTAAGTTTTCGGTTTAGGCCTAAAAATAAGAAAACTTCTAATTGTATCAAAAAGTTCTAAAATTATTTATTAAGTATGTACAATAGAGCGTCAATTACACACGTTAAAAAGAACTGTAACCATCGTCGGCTCAGTTGTCACATCTCCCTCGGTCAGTCTGCGCTAAACCGCCATAAAGGTAGTGTGTGTGTTGCGTACGCGTAAGCTACCGCGCGGATTTTCATAAGGATATTGCGAGTGATATGTAAGTATTTTCATAACGAAGTAATGTAATTATTTTTAAGGGTTTTAAAACAAACTGATTGATTACCGTTTCAAGTTACTTCATTTAGTTTTTAGCGAGTTAATTGAAATTTTCTGATTGCCGGAATTACCTACACCAAAAACCAGCCGTGTCCATTATTACGTAACAATTACGGAATAGAGGAAAGGAAGGTGATTTTGTTTTTTGTAATTTGTCAAGAACGAGATGAGATAAGTTAACAAAAAAAGCTGTTACAGGTCTAATATATAACATAGTTTCTTGGAATCAAATTACGTATTACGATTTTATTTCTCTATGTTATGAAATACGTGTGTAAAGAGAAAACATTTTTTTACTTTAAACAGATTCGTCACAAATAACATCGGTACAAAATCATTAATTTGTTTAATTTAATTGTATCTTCCAGTATATTTTTTGGTACCTATTACTAGTATGATTGCATTCCTATACAATTCAAGTCATTTTATGTTGTTAAGAAGAGTTACTCGTTAGAAATTTATGTTAATCTGACTACCGCAATTACCTTCACTGTTTTTGGCTGTGTCTCTTATTACGGTGGATATAGAAGTACCTGAGTGAGCTACTGCATTTTAATTTTTTTACAGGTCGAAATGTCAAACAAAAAGTACTCCAACGAGGACCTCGCCAAAGCTTTAGAGGATATAAGAAATGGATCCATGACCATATATCGTGCATCTAAGGTATATAACATACCCAACCAGACCTTGCATGACAAAATTAATAAAAAATACAAAAAACAAGAGTCAGCAGGAGCTCCAACAGTCCTGTCATCGACAGAAGAAGGTTTGTTGGTAAAATGGGTACTGCATATGGCCGAAATTGGATTTCCAGTTACGAAAGATCAACTGCTACATTCGGTAGCTAAATTACTGATAGGATTGAAGCGACAAAATCCATTCAAGGACGGAGTCCCTGGCAGACATTGGTACGAGGCCTTTCTGAAAAGAAACCCAATGATAAGAAAGAGAGTATGTCAAGCATTGACTACTGCCCGTGTAAACGCTACTGAAGAAAAAATAAGGGGCTGGTTTCAACGAGTCCGAAAATATTTCGAAGACAACAATCTCATGGCTGTGTTGGAAGACCCCGCACGCGTGTTCAACTGCCTTTCTTTTTGTGTCCGAAAGGTCAACCAGTCCTTGCCAGAAAGGGAGTGAAAAATGTTCACTGCCGATCTGGTAATGATGATAAAGAAAATCTAACGCTCTGTCTCGGCGCGTCAGCTGACGGGAAACTAATGCCGGTATTAGCATTATTTCCATATAAAAGGATACCACAAAATATATTGTTGAAATATCCTAAGGATTGGGCCATCGGACGTACTGACTCGGGATGGATGACATCAGAGGCATTTTATGAGTACGTGGCTAATCAATTTGAGCCATTTTTGACTAAAGAAAATATTACAAGAGCTGTAGCTTTGTTCCTGGATGGACACGTCTCTCATCTGTCGCTCCCAGTATGCGAATTTTGTAAAGAAAAAAGCATTATACTGATAGCTCTGTTGCCTAGCGCCACACATGCTTTACAACCTATGGACGTTGCAGTATTTCACAGCCTCAAAAACGCTTGGAGTAAAGCAGTACATACTTGGAGGATGGAGAATAATGGCAGACGCTTGAAGCGAGAAGATTTTGGTCCCGTGCTTGAAAAAGCCATAAAAACGACTCTGCGACCAGAAATTATTCAAAATGGCTTTCGAAAGTCCGGCCTGTATCCCTTCGACGAAAATGCAGTTAATTATAAAAAAATACCTAAATCTTCTGCGGCAACTGCGTCAAGTTCTGGCACAAGTACACCTACAAGTTTGAGCTCTTTAGAAAGCAGCAAGCAGTTACAATCTAAAGATTTTATTAAGTGGTTCGAGATGAATTTAGATGCTCATAAATTAAATGAGTTCCGGCAATGTTCTGGAGAATGGACAGGCAATGTAAAAGACGACAGTCTGTACTATTTCTGGAAGCAGACCTGCACGAGTCATACACCAACACCAGATTCAATGAGTCTAGGACTCACCACTCTTGTGGAAAATGACTGTACGTTAGCCGATCTTGACCTTAATTGGATCAATGAAGACACGATAGTTGAATCGGCTTTTCTTAACGAGATAACTTTGGTCCGTGCTTTACCCTGTTCAACTCCTAAAAGTCCAAGTATTATTGAGACCATTACTTTTAAAGAGACGCAACAAGAGTTAGTAACAAATTCTAAAGCGGCAGGTGATTTGCTAGATAATTCAAGCAATATAATCGGTAATATATCGAAAATTTCCGAGCAGGATAACGTTAGTAATGTTCCCGTAATAATAGTACCGCCCCCAGAAACTATACTTCTCACACAAGAAGCTATTCTGGAAGAATCCTCAGTTGTCATACAACAAAATAACCCTGCTGATGTTCCTACAATCATACCTCCCAAAGAAAAAGTCGCAAATAGAGACAACGATAAATTATCTAAGCCATCGGGAACATTACCAACCAACAATTCAACTTTTTCTGTGACTACGCCAATTCCTCAAGAAAGATTCTCACCAACTAATGAAACGGATAGAAAAGTAGAAAATAGCAAACCTATCATTTCCAAAGAAGCACTTACTTCTCAAATAGCATCTGTAGTACAAAATGATATGAATATAGCTGCTGATAAACACGAAAAATGCGTAACCCCAAACAATCAGACTAAAAAAAAATCATCCAAATCTGGTGAACTATCTTCATCTCACCAAATACCTATAAAGATACTTACTAGATCTGCTGATGATACATTGGAATCGTCTCCGATTTCGACGTCCCAGAATAATAAAAAATATGAAGATAGTTCTACCAATATTCAGAATTCCGTTACTGAATCAAATTCCCTTACTCAAGATCAACGCAAAAATTCTCAAAATTCCAAGAAATCCGCATTTCCCACACCCTTCAAAAATGCTTTGTTGTGGCCAGAAACTCCGTCAACCAGTAAAGGTAAATTACTTATTAAAAAAAAACTGGCCCCCATTATAGGAACTGCTGATGAATACATTGCATATGAAAAGAAGCTTAAAGAAGAAAAAGAAGACAAGCTAAAGCAAAAAGAAAAAAGAAAACAAGACCGTGAAAATAAAGCCAAAGAAAAAATAAAGGCGAAGAACATAGTAAAAAAAAACAAAAAGAAATCATCCAAAGTTCCAGATCAAATTAATGAACCTGGTCCTTCGAGAACAACAACAAAAAATAGAGAAATTGAAACACCAGCCATAGTTTCAGATGAAAGGATTGATTCTAACTCGTTGAAAATAACTCCAGGAGATTATGTTATAATTATTTATGAAGGAGAAAAATTTCCGGGTGTAGTAATGGAAGTTATACACGATGCATCTGAAACAAAATATAAAATAAAAACTATGACCATGAGCGGTTTCGAGCCAAGTGGGCGAGTGAATTGGCGTTGGCCTGAAAAAGATGACATTTTAATATACGACGCTAAAGAAGTTCTCAAAAAAATTAAGGCTCCTATGGCGGTAAATAAAAGAGGCGTATTTTCTATTCAATGTTTAGACTGTGATGATTAAATTATAGAATTTAACGGATTATTTCATATATAATATAGTTCGCTAAACTCTGCTAATTTAAATCGATGTAAGTTCATTTTGATCTCATGAAAGTACAAAGTTACTATAAGTACCTGAAGTATAAATATAGACTGATGATTAAATTTTAGACTTATAAACGGATTATTTCATATATAAATAAATAATATTATATAAATTAATATAATATAGTTCACTAAACCGTGCTAGAAGTAAGTCGAAGTAAGTTCAATTTGATTCATGAAAGTTTAAAGTTACTATAAGTACCTAAAAATTTAAATATACTGTTTTATAAAGTTACTATAAGTAATAAAGTTACTATAAGTACCTAAAAATTTAAATAAACTGTTTTCCTACACTTATAAAATAAAGTTGTTTTATTTAGAACACGTCACATTAAATTTATGTTTCATATTTCATATAATCCTGCAGAAAAACGGCATTTTTCTGCATATGCCGGAATTACCAGCACCCATTTACGGAATTACCTGGAGAGTCAAATTTTATACCGTAATAACGGACATTTACTAGGTCCAGAAAAATTACGATTACTTTTATAAAATAGTTTAAATACAGTATTGTTACATAACAATCTCTTCTCTGAAAACCTCTTTTTACGACTAGACTAATTTCAATTCGCTGATTTTTCCTGCTTTACTGGAAATTGCTAGGAAAGACAAGAATGCCTTAGTACTCCGGAATTACGTACATTTACCTTAGTTTACAGAGTCACAGCCCTCGCCGCGGCGATGTACGTCAAAAACTTCTGCTTACTTATTCCGCCAGATTCGCAGGTGCACAGTACATTTGGTGGCCTTACTAAGAATAACTTCCCCCAGACGACCATCAACTCTCAGTTTCATCTACTACAATACAAACAATATGTACTTATTATTATTCCACAGATTTCGGCTGCGCACTGTTCGTGCTAACCTTTGTGTACGCAATATGCGCTGTAAGCAGCTTCGCCCTAGAGACAGGGAGCGGGCGCTGCGCCCGTGCCTTACAGGTAAAACAATATCGATATTTATGAAATAATCGATATTTCTAATCACGATATCTCAAAAAAATCGAATATGTAGGTAACCGACTTAAAAATGTTTTAAATAATTACTGGCTGGGCTAATAAATATAAATGCTGATGGATATTGTCTCATTTTCCCATTCCTATTTACAGGCCTCCGATGAGCGCGGAGAGCGCTTGCTGCTATTAGACCACGCAGCACACTCCAGCCTTCTCTCGGCCGCACAACTCAACAAGTTGTCGCAAGGCACGAGGACGCAATTCGTCTAAACAGCTGACGACTTCGCCGATGGATCACCTTTTTTAGGACCGTTCAGTTGCAAAGGGTTGCGCGGCACGCAAATGCAAATGACAAAGTATACGCGATGGGCCACTTTGTGTCAAAGTCAAAATGTTGTAGGAGCACAGAAACTGCTGCTAATAATCGTTACAACTTAATAATAACCATAATTTGGAAATTTTACACACCTGCAGTAAGGGATTGAGACTATACTTGAGCAGCTGAAAATTTCCAAATTATCTAAGGCTAGGTCATTTACAATGCCGAATGAACAGGTGGGCAGCTCCTCTATTTCCCCATTTATCGCTATTTTTGCGCAAAACAATAATGACCGTTAGGCGGTTGACGGTTTAACGGTCACCGGTTTGACGGCCGAAAGAAAGAAAGAGAGAGAGAAAGCCGCGTCCGATAAACGACCCAAGCGATCTGCGTCCGCGCAAACCTTTGCAGGCTAATTGGCGCCCATTCACCACGTGTGTCAGTCACTAACCTGTCTCAGCGATAGCTGCTACTTGGGTTGAAGGTAGAACCACATGATACGATGGATGCGATGCGACGTCGAGGTTGTTCTGCACACTTGTCATACATGACGTGCGTGACGCGCATCAGAAGCTGTTGTCACTTCTTGAGGTGCACCAATATTCTGTACATCTGTAAAAAAAATATGAATGATTCTGAGAGCGAGCGGTTTATGGAGTTAGTAATTTTTAAATGACTATGCACCTGCCGCAAAAATTAAAATTGGAATAGGATGGTGTATCATCAGGATATTAATGAGGCCGTCAGTGCAAAAGTGGCCCACATTTTTTTCATATTCGTACTTATCTATTGCAATTTATTTAAAACATCATCATCATCATCATTCAGCCACAAGAAGTCCACTGCTGAGCATAGGCCTCCTCCATGGATTTCCAAAAAGACCGGTTGGAAGCGGCTTGCATCCAGCATCTTCCTGCCACTTGGATGAGGTCATCTGTCTATCTTGTGGCTGGTCGTCCTACGCTGCGCTTGCCGATATGTGGTCTTCCCTCGAGAACTTTTCGGCCCCATCGGCCATCAGTTCTGCGCGCTATGTGCCCCGCCCACTGCCACTTCAACTTACTAATCCGCTGGGCTTCGTCGACGACTGTCGTTCGTCTACGGATCTCATCATTTCTGATTCGATCTCGTAGAGAAATTCCGAGCATAGCCCTTTCCATAGCTCGTTGCATGCTCATTTAAAACATAATAAGTTTAATGCAAAACCGGCCTATCCTTCACCCATGGAAAACAGACGGCGTTGTAAACATTATTTTTGCGCGTATTGTTTTTGCCTACGAGCAGACTATGTATTCAATTTAAATTCATAGAAATTGATACCTCATTATCTCCGTACTAACTAAGTTAAGCTTGGGCCACTTTTGCGCTGACGGCCTCTTAATCCATTTTATGAGTTGAATTTTCTGATGCGCCACGCGCGTCAGATCTCGAACTCCACTTGTCCTATGCGTCGGATAACGTCCCACCCATCCACCTGTCGACCCATGTCGATCTAGTTATCTAGGTTGGACGTCGCGTCGGATGCGTCGCATAAGAAGGCGTAGGCTAACGGCCTTATTTATAAAAACACCATTCCTCTAAAGCACTCCTGAGAGGCAGTTTATTTAATCTGTGGTTACGACTTTTCCTTGTAAAATCTCCACCACAGACTATTTGAATCGGCTATGTAAGGAATCGTGTTTTTATAATTAAGACGGTAAGTTGTGTGTTTCTAAACGTAAATTGACGCGGCCAGATTGCACATGGCGCACAGAACACATATACCCGACATGGGGCGTCGTGTACGTCGCGTTCGTACCTAACATCAGTGTGTAGCTTTATTCATGGTTGTGTTTATGCACAAAGGTATGTTGTGATGACAGTGATTCTTACAAGCTCGCGATGTATGTCTCAATAGATATGATGAACTTGCTTCGGGATTTGCTGGTTTGTTTTAAGTTAATTTGCTAGATACATTGCAACTAAGTCTTATTTTAAGATTAGATACCTGCCTTTGTCCAGCATGATAGCTACTTACATTTTATAAGATATAAAAACATGTTTGTATTTATTTATTGGAAACATCTACTATAGATATAAATACATAGCTACGATTGTGATATTTTTTAATTATTGAAGTGCGAACAAAATATTCACAATTTTAGTCGGACATGTACAAAACGATAATTGTATTATTATTAAGCATGTTATAATTTATTGATGTCATTAGTTAATCTTTGGTATTTAAGTAACTACGAAAATGTTAACACAATATTCTATAAATGCTTCAAAATGCAAAATAAAACCCGTTCGATTGAAAACGATAAATTTTATAAGTAGCTTTATCCTGTAGGAGTACTTATACAGAGACCAGAGACTACCACTTGGCACGATCCTGACAAAACTTTTTTGGTTTTTTTTAGGTAGGATTGCTCTTTTCTAATGTATACAGAGAGCGATGTGCTGTCGCTGTCGCCCGTACCAGGGCCGACGGCAGACGATGTAAACGGTCAGGCTAAAAAAACAGGGCAGGCTGGAAGCCGATATTTTTCCTCATTAAAATACCTAGACTTAGATCTTTTACATGAGGCCAGTGATCTTGAAGCTGACTCAGCCGGTTCTGTTCGCTTTGCATGGATACCGCGAGAAAAGCTTTTATCGCCCCATTCTGCGCTCACTTAGCGGATGAAGGCGGAATGACGGGAGTTGGCCATTCTCGCCCTTCTCGGGGTGTGCACGCTAAGTGAACTTTATAAAACATAGCTGGGTGTGCTCAGGCCTAATAACGCATCCCAAACTCTGTCAGAATCATGACTCTTGCGATCAGAATTAGTATGGAATTTGATAGTCACTTAGTTGATAGTTAATTTGATGCGCGTGTGGCGAGCACATGTCAACTCTGCGCGCGCCCTATAAACTCCAATATTCCTGCATCGCGCAAGCAAAAATGTTTCACATGACATACCATAAATATAACGTCCGACGAACAGCAGACGGATCAGGCTTACGATCTGCCTGGCGGGAAATTTCCCTTTATAGTGGAAGAGCACAATCACCCGCTCTTCCCTATAGTGGTGACCTCCGACAGAACACTGTCAACCTTCCTTCGCTCTTGCAGCACCCCACATACAATTAGTCTCAAAGCTCAAAGGGCCAGCATTGTAAATTTGTACATACTTGTACATATTCATCCTCTTCCCTCTCACCTCATCAGTTCCACTACAGTCAACGCACCGACTACTGGTACTGATGGTGATCTCCACCAACCCCTCGGCACAGCAGCCACACAGCAACAGCGCACGTTGCCAGTGGTACAGCAGCCTTCACCGGTTCCTACCACATGCCTGGTCCCTATGGTACTGTCGCCGGTGAAGTGACTGTTAGCCGCCGAACACCCTCAACCGCTAGTCGACTCACTGACTCAGCGCCTCCTGGCACTTGCAGGCTTTAGAGCACAGACTTCGATTCCTATCAGACCTAGCTATGCGTAGCTACGGTCTTGAAGGGGAGTGATGTGGCGAGCACATGTCAACTCTGCGCGCGCACTATAAACTCCAACATTCCTGCATCGCGCAAGCAAAAATGTTTCACATGACATACCATAAATATAACGTCCGACGAACAGCAGTCGGACCGGCCGTCCCCAGGCTTACGATCTGCCTGGCGGGAAATTTCCCTTTATAGTGGAAGAGCACGATCACCCGCTCTTCCCTATGCGCGTAATGTAGGACCCTGTACAGCAGCGGACCTCTGGTCAACCTTTACATTTTCGTTGCAATCGTCGGTAACATAACTGCGAAGAGTACCCATTTTAGGTGGTGCCGTCAACTATTATAGGCCGTCTACCAGTAATCATCATCAACCCATTATGTCCCCACCAAGGGGCACGGGTCTCTTCCCTGAGGAAGGTATAGGCCATACTCCACCACGGGGGCCAAGTCCGGATTGGTGGAGGCTTGTAGACTAGTGGCTCGTCTACTGTCAGAAGTTGTCAAGCCGCCCTAAAGCCTCTGACTTGGCTTAACGACTGCCATCTATCGACGGCAGCCGGCACCAACAGCTTAACGTGCCTTGCGAAGCACGGAACCGCTCGGAAAAATGCCACTAGCGTTAGGCATAGACGGCGACCCATCCATGCACTGAACGCGCCCTGTGTTGCTTAACCTTCGTGATCGTTTAAGATTACTCAGGCAGCCGGGGCTACGAGCGATTCAGCTGCCAGTAATAGTAAATTTTATTTATAGCCGTTTACGAATTCGGAATTTCGTAACGGTTAGGTACAGTCAACAATATACCTATTAATTTTATTGTAGTTGCAAAGTTGACCATAACGTAGTGTTGCCCGGCAGTAAAACACAATCGAGACTACATAAAAAAATCAAGAAAGAAGAAGAATTTTCCGATATTAGGTTTGTACCAGAAACTCCTGTTAAGTAACCACGTTTATTTTTATTTGCTCTTGAAGTAAAACATCGTGAACAAACCTGAGTGTCTGAGGTATTCGCACACCTTAGCGCTAGAAACTTGTCAAGGCGGAGCAAATGCTAATAACCTAAAGTTACAGTCAGACACAGATGATTACGCAGCGCGCTGCATTGCGTCCTCCTCCCACAGAGAGCAAAGGGAAAGCGTGACGTAGTAGCAAGCAGCCGAATCTCATGTCGCATGGATCGCTGAGCCAGTACCTATAGGCACCAAGTAAAAAATCTTAACTTTTAACGAATGAATATTATTCACGCGGCGCGTTGAGTAAACATCTGCGTCTATGCTTAGTGCAGAGCAGTTTTAGAATGCACTTTTTGGATGGCAGCACTAGAATTATTTTTCCAACTGGCAATAAAAGGACAAAAAAAATGTCTATCGTCAAATGTCAAATAAATTTGTGTGACGCGCGGCTTGCTGTGTGAATTTTTCGGTACCTAAAAACTGTTTATTTTCAGTTAATACTGAACCGTAACACAAATGCAGGTGTTAAACGGCTAAATAAACCTCCAATACGTTTTGGCAAACCGCCATAATGTGTGACAGCGACGACGCAGGCGATGTAGGCCATGGCGGAGTTGACCTGACAGGATTTCTGTTTGGCAACATCGATGAGAGTGGCCAGTTGGAGGACGATGGGCTGCTTGATGGAGACTCCAAACGAATGCTCTCGGCACTCAGTCGTTTGGGCATGGGCTCCATTCTGTCTGAGGTCCTTGACCCCGAAGACTTGAGCAAGGAGGATGAGGAGAAAGGTTGGTTAGAATATTGTGTAGTATCTTTTTCTTTGTCATAAAAATATGTTAGTGTAGGTAACTAGTGCGATATCTCATAATCAACCTTTAATGTCTGGTTCTCGAAGGCCTTGCCTTGATCATCAATTCTTAGTAAAGCTGCAAAACACAACAGAGTGCACGGTGCAGAGTGCAAGTTTATATGCACAGAGTGCTCAACTGAAAAGTGCTTTCAACTGAGCACTCTTTGCATATAAACTTTTTGCTAAACTATATTGCCTGATTGAGTGATCATGTGATTGAGTGATTAGACAACCTCGTGGTGCAGCGGTAGTGCATCTGCATACCATGCGAGAGGTCCCGGGTTAGACTCCCGGCTGGGGACAAAAACAAAAAACCCCCAGGTCTTGGATGTTTACATGTTTGTGATGTTGTTGTTTCTGGTTCCCACGACACAGGGTATCCTAGTGTGGGGCCAGAAGCAATGTATGTGCCTGTATGTAAATGTTTATGTTATGTTATGTCACATGGTGTTTGTAAATTGAAACCAAACTATTAACTGGGCCAGGCTGCAAAACACATTGTTTGGCATGAGATGGTGGAGCCTTAAAGAATTTCTTTCTTTATCTTTTATGTTCATATTTGTTTCAGACTATAGCCAAAAAAGTCCATCTGCACAAGACTTCTTTGACATTGACGACGTGGCTGAAGATACTCAAGTAAGGGCCACTGAGATATCACTTGAACTCACAATGTTCCCTTATCAACTTTCAGCTTTGAATCCCACTGTGGGATGGAATAAATAAATGTGACATGTGAATTATTTATCTATCACATTATATTAAGGTCCAACTGGTATTTTGGCTGACAACCTCAGCAAGTTTTTAGGTCTTATCAAGAAAATTCAAATAGCATGGGATATTTTTGATCTTTCTTGCTTGGGAATGTGTAAGTTAAAAAAAGCAAGATACCTACTTCAAAGCAAAAAAAAATAAGATTTTGGTATCTATCAGCTAAGGTTAAATTCATAATCTCAGTTGGACGTCAGATAAATAGCATTGCCTTCAAATCTTAAGATTTATTTTTATAATGATTAAAGTAAACAAATGTCTTATGATTCTTGTTTGAAGTTTAAATGCACATAATATGGTATTTACAAATGAATTAAACTGCTTTGTCTGAAAATTCTTTGTGAAATTGCTATTTCTATGTAAAATATATTATATTTTTGGTTATTCTGTTTTATGGACCTCGTTATTTCCCCACTAACATTACACATATCAAGAGCAAAATGCAACAATAGCATACTATTACATACTTTCATCTAGTTAGTATAAATTAGTATTGTGCACTTTAGCAGTTTGTCCTCAATTTACTAAAATACTAAGATACGGGTAATTGATATGGAATCTATTGTTATGGTCTAAATAAATAAAACATCAATGGTGTTATTTATAAAAACTCGATTCCTCTAAAACATTCCTCAAACGCAGTTTAAATAGTCTGTGGTAAAGTCTCTTTTTCAAAGTGTCAAACACTCCTTGTGTCTGAAGAAATCTTGTATTGTTTATAAACACATTTAGAGTTGCTAAAGATCCGTTATTAGCAGATTAAAACTAACACATTGACTGTTAGTGCCAAAGATCCGTTATTAGCAGATTAAAACTAATACATTGACTATTAGTGCCAAAGATCCGTTATTAGCAGATTAAAACTAACACATTTATTGACTGTTAAGAGTTGCCAAAGATCTGTTACTAGTAGATTAAAAGTTACTGTTTGTTGCATTTAGTTTGAGATGCACCTGTATCGTACACCTATCCTGTTGTGCTAACAATTGTTTGTGTTAACGTTCCTAGGAGGTGGATGATAGTAGTAGCACTAATCCAGAACCGTCCCACAAGGAGGCACAGAGCACCCAGGAAATAGAGCAGGCGACTGAATCATCAGAAAAATCTTCGCCGATATCGCATGTAACGGAACAAGTTGAACTTAAAAGTGATTGTCCACAGACAGAAGATGAGCGAAGTCAAGGGAATGAGAGTGGTTGGAAGGAGGGAGAAGGGGATAGGTATTATGTAAGGGAGGGAAGAGAGCCACAGAATGACGAAGGCTATGAGGGTGACATGGAGGGGGACGGGGGACTGATGCCACCTCCGTCGACTATACCTTCGTGAGTAGTGCTTACAGTTTTATTTTAGTAGTAGGCATTTCAAAAGGGCTTAGTTTCACTTTATTTTCATGTTTTCAGCCTTCAAACAAAGCACGAGAAGCCCAAGAAACTGGACACGCCTCTAGCGGCGATGTTGCCCTCGAAATATGCGAATGTGGAGGTGACGGAGTTATTCCCTGACTTCAGACCTGATAAAGTGAGCACTCTATTTCTTTACCTAGGATGTAGCAACGTCGCCTCGGGTAGTCAACCCTTAAAGGCGATTTGTTGGTCACGAACCTTGGTCCCAAGATGCCCAGTAACTGTAGTAATCATATAAGGAAACATCCAGACTCTACCCACACTAGATGTACTTACGCCTAACTGTAAAAATCGAAGCCACGAAGGCTTTTGGACCGCAAACGAGAAATTGTTCTGCCTCTACCGGCCCCATAGATGTACCTAACATTGTTTCAGTACATAATAAGCTACCACATCTTTATTAGTATAGATCAAGACTGCTCAACCGTGGCTCAACCCCATGTCCGCGGGCCATGCCCGGGCCCAAGAACTATTTTTAAATGACCTGCGCATGCCAGTCCAAAGATTCCCGTATACCTATTTGTGAAAAAGTTTTCTCAGATCTTAATTAAGTATATAAAAAACAAATACCGCATATGACTTACTGAACAAGTTATTATGATTTATTGTTATAAAAAAAACAATAGAAGCAATGTCAGAAATCTGTTCCGCAGGGTTTCTTACCTAGGTACTCTATTCAACATTAGACACAAAGATCGAGAAGAAACAGCAAAAAATCACGTTTGTTGTATGGAGCCCCCCTTAAATATTTGTTTTATTTTATTGTTTATGTATGAAGCGAATATAGAACTAAATATTCTGTAATTAAGCGACTACCTGTGGCCGTTATTAATATCGAGCAAAAAACGGCAATAAATTACGTCATACCTCCCCCCCCTTAAATGTTAATTTGATTCTGTTTTTAGTATTTATTCTTATAGCGGCAACATAAATACATCATCTGTGAAAATTTCAACTGCCTAGCTATCACGGTTCGTGAGATACAGCCTGGTGACAGACAGACAGACAGTCGGGTACGGAAGCCTAAAAACCAAAATAGTAACCACGCAGTCAAGAGGCCTGATGAGCTTCTAAATTAGTATATAATGGAGGTACTGATTATTATCGATAATGTGAATGATTGACTCTTCGTCTTCATTGTTTCACGCAGTCACGACTGAAAGCTGACCGAGTGACTGCTTATTATTGGGGAGCTTGCGCTTAGGCGTATCTACTCGTAGGTTTCCAAGAGAAGCCTGATCCCTAAAAAACGATGGAATAATTTATTTCAACGTAAAGAATTTACATTCTGTTTGTTGAATGTCAATGTACTATGTTAGCCGCTGCCTTCGGGCCTTACGTAGTGGAGAAAAAGGCAGCGGAAAAAATCTCCACTTTGTACGCATTAACCTAACATCCTGTTCTGCCCTGCTAGAGAAAAGGTCCTATCTGCTATATTTAATAGGCTCCGACTTAGGCAGTGTAGTGGGTACGGCCCACCCGGCTCCCACCCGGCGACCACAATGCTCCGTTCTATCCGATTACGCGCCTGGTCGCTTGTCGGTATAAACCTGTCTACTTAATCCACCACCACGCAACACCCCAGGTGCTCCTATTCTCGCGGCTCTTCGGGCCGGGCAAGCTGTCCAGCCTGCCGCAGATCTGGCGCGGCGTGAAGAAGCGTCGGCGGCGGCGGCGCAGCGGCAGTGCCGGCAGCGACACGCCGCCGCAGCAGCCGTCGGAGCAGCCCGAGCCACAGTACGCGAGCGATGACGAGGAGAAGTTCTTGAGGTGAGTCCTATGAGCCTCTTACTCGCACCAATCTGGAGAGATAAGATAAGAATATTCTTTATTGTACACTAGAGCACACGATAAATTTTTTAAAAATACCCAGTACAATTGTCGATGTCGTAAAAGGCGACTAAGGAAATAAATTACCAGGAGACCGGCAGCAGCGTCTTCCTGAGATTCCAACCGCATACTGCGATCGCCAACCCGTCTGTCTGCCAAGCGTGGCGATTATGGAAAAACCCTTCATGGCTATGAAAATACGAAGGAGGCCTATGTCCTGCAGTGGGCGTGAAATGGCTGATGATGATGATGATGATGACAGTACAATTGGCGGCCCTATTGCGAAAAGCAATTTCTTCCAGATTCGAGTCTCAAGCCAATTTTACGATAAACGTCACTTTTCAGCAAACCCAAAAATGATAGGGTTAGGTACGTTAGGTTAATTCTTCGGGTCTGATAAGCTTTACCTTGATTTTTTGCGGTGCGGGGAAGCGGTGTCGCCGCCGCAATAGCCAGCGGATCTGCCCGAGTTGCAGTACGCGAGCGATGACGAGGAGAAGCTCCTTAGGTGAATTCTTTTAGGGTTAGCTTAGATAGATATATAGATAGAGAACACTTAGGTTAGGTTAGGTTATCAAAAATGTGGCGGACAATCAACGACATAGGTAACAAAGTGAAAGTGGTAGGAAAAGACTGTATGTTAAAAGTTCAAAGTCAGAGCGAATGACGTGCACATGTGTGGCTAATAGGTGACGACGAAGGTAAAGTGCTCCTATTCTCGATAGGAGGATAGGATTTTTGAGGTGAGCCAGTCAGTAATGAGTTAATGTTTGTCCACTGCTGGAAATAGGCCTCCCCCAGGGCAACCAACATAGATATGGTAAGATACTGTTTTGCAGGAGTGTTTATATTGTAACATTTAGTCTTTT
The DNA here is from genome assembly GCA_963969515.1 of Yponomeuta evonymella. Classification (NCBI taxonomy): domain Eukaryota; kingdom Metazoa; phylum Arthropoda; class Insecta; order Lepidoptera; family Yponomeutidae; genus Yponomeuta; species Yponomeuta evonymella. The sequence continues at coordinate 9,784,959 of OZ018354.1, forward strand.
GGGTCACTGATAGAGGGCATCATAAACGAAATTGTCTCTTCGCAGACCCATGGAGGAGACGACGCCGAACAACACGGATAGCAACAACGGGTCGAGCGGCGACCGGTCGCACAGACCCGCGACCGCGCACTGGCGCTTCGGGCCTGCCCAGATGTGGTACGACATGTTGAACGTGCCCGATTCGGGTGACGGGTTCAACTACGGCTTCAAGGGAAAGGTGAGAACTTTAGAGTACGAGTAATGATCAATCAATCAGCCTCCCGCAGGGCACGCCACTCTCTATCCTCGACCATCCTCAATAATACATTTTCTTTAATTAATTTGACTTCGATAAGTACTATCTCACCATAGATAGAAAGATAGAATATTCTCAATTGTGCATCAGGAATTACACGTATTTTTAGTATCCTGTCTGAAAGCAGGGAAAAACACGTGAACATTCACAGAGAAGATGTGGAGAAGCAACAAGTGTGGACTAACATTATTGGGACGACGGGATTCGATCTCATAAGGGTGGCGGCGATATCAGATCCCACTGAAATGGGATAGTCTGGTTGGAATGTTCTCACGATTACTTAAAAAAATAGTACAATTAAGCAACAATGAAAATAAGTTCGGAAACCTCATGTATTTATGAACTAATAATCGTATTTGAATAGTGTCATCGAGTAATCGTATTTAAATAGCGCATCGCTTATCGTTTGTTGCAAAGAGTGCATCTAATGATTCATGTGCTGTCAACCGTACGATACTAGGCACTGACACCATGTGCCTAGTAAGTAGTTGCTATATTTCCATAACTGACGGACCAGCAGATACATCGCTAACTAGTTTTATCCTTTTCGCGCCCAGCCGGAGCAAGAGGAGAAAGAGAAGGAGCAACCGGCGGAGGAGAGAGAGGATAGTCCCGACAGCGGGTACCCGGACGACGCATTCCTCATGTTGTCGCAGCTGCAGTGGGAGGATGACGTCATCTGGGACGGCAGCGAGATCAAGCATAAGGTTAGATAGTTTCCGCTAAGCTGTGTATTCATCTAGTGGCGTGCGACTTCTAGTATCGGAGGACAACACCCACTTCGGGTCGCTGAGACAGCGAAGTATGCATATTCATCATTAGCCCACATCTGTTCACTGCTGGGTGTAGGCCATTTCCATCCAATGGCCGCCAGCCAACTTGACCACATTGTACGACCATTGGGCTGGTGGTCTACCCACTGATCGGTAAACTAAGATTCCAGTCTTGTGCTGTAATTGTCCAGTAGTCTTATTTTATCAGTATACGGAAACACAGTCTCGAGATGACTCTACACAAAGTACTCGGTTCTCCGAGTCGCAACGCATTTGCTATACTCACATAGTCACTATTTTCCCCATGGCAAGTATGGTCTTTTTGGAAATCCGTGGAGAAGGCCTATGTCCAGCCTATGAACTTCTTGTGGCTGAATGATGATGATGACGTTTATTATAACAACGTGTATTTAGATATGCTTTTGTTTTGTTACTTGCGATTCGCTATGTGATGATTTGTGTCTTATGTTGTCATGCCTTTGTTACAAATTCATAGATGGCGTTAGGCGTTTTGAAATTGCTCAAGACAAATCGTATTTCTTGAGTTGGGGGTACTTGGTCAAAAAGCGGAAGTCAGTGAGATAATTTCAAACGCTAGTTGATCCTGCAGAATTCTCGGACGAAATATGGAGTAATTTACAGTTTTAAGTGTGAGCTGTGCATATTAGTGTCGGTATATCTACGGGACACGGGGTAAGTCATTCACTATACCTAGAATTGGTTGCGCTGCTCAATGAATAGTATTTCTTGTCCGCCGTTCAAACACCCACCCGATAAAGTTCTGGTTTCCTCTGTTGTTACAGCCTTTGGAAACGCCCTTTATTATTGGGAAGCGCATCCCCGTAAGAGACAAATAGATTTCGTACGTTCCCCTTGGACTGCCTGCTGGCCGTCAATTCCCCGTTTCGCCGAGACGCGTCAATCAGAGGATCCATTTGCTCCTACTCGCAGCTGAGCGGCTACTCACTTGGCGAGGCGATTTACTAAATTAAATTAATAAAGTGCATCGGGTGAAGATCGGTGCAATTTCTGCTTTCGCTGTATGATTTTTTTTGTGTTTCATGTTTTTCTTTATAATCTTACGCTTCAGTTAGACACCCGCATAGTACATAAAGGTTCCTTTCATGTGTCACCTAAATACTGGATGAATTTTGTTTATACCATTTCCGTTTCCAGACTGCTCGTTTGGGCATTTGTAAACTCGGTTGAATTGGCTCGACCGTTGGCGTTGCTGCATCGTCTCCTCTAACTTAACTTAGTTACCTAAGTAACTTAATCCGCACCATTTCCGTTTCCGGTTCGGTTCATTTAGGATTCAGCATGTTTTCGAGCCAATTCAGTCATTTTATTAGTGTTGTAAGATTTTTTCTCGCATAACTCCGGACTTCGGAAAAGTTCCGGTGGTATTATTTCCGTTTCCGGTTTATTTACTCTAGTTATTGTACGTTGACTTTACCACTTGTCACTATTGCTCTTAGGCGAGGAAGCTGCGGAGTAGCTTTGCTTATTTAGAGTGATCTTACGATTTTGGATCAAATATTCTGTGTGTACCCTCATTCGCATTAATATAATCATATTTCCTTTTGCTAAGTTGTCGTTTTTCTTCCGCCCGGAACCCAGGCATGACAATGGCGCCCAACGGGTTAGGGTTATAAACGACAGCTTAAGCCGTTAGCTTAGTAAAACTGCATAATCTTAAATAAACCATCTAAGTTAATGCGTAATCACCACACCTGCGCATAAAATCTGCTCAAGGCACATTAATGAATTAATAATTGTAATTACTCTTGAGCGTATTGCGAATCCGCCCCCTTTTCTAACTTTTAGTTTTTTATTTTTCTTAATTTGTAAAGAAAATGGATCCCAACCTCCTCTTAAAAGATGAACTTGAGTTTGAATTGGCGTGCAGGGGTATTCATGATGTAAAGACGTGTGCTCCCATGAGGAAGATCCTCAAAGAAATTCTCTGTCAAGAAATAGCAGGAACTACGTCGATTCAATTAAAACCCCCTCGCTCATGTATAGAGAATCCTCTAACTGAAATAGACATTTGTTCTAACAAAAGACGTTCCTTAGCTGTAGCACTGGAGGAAATAAAAGTCAATCCTGACCGCGCAAATCTGAAACGCATATGCTCACGCTTAGAACACCTTAATTCACGAATTAAACTAGTGCTTCCCACTGAAAGTGACCACATAGTGCAACACACAGCTGTTTCTAAATCCATCCAGCAATTAGTAGATACTGTCAATTCCCTCCAAGATGTTGATGACATCGAAGGCAAAGAAGAAATCTCCGAGCATGATTTAGAAATTCTACATAAATCCTTGGGGGACGATGCGGTGAAAATTATTAGGAATCTTGAGTTAAGCACTAGCATTGTAGCTAAAGAATCTTCTTCTTCAGTACCCCTAAATGAACTAGCACCTCAAACGAGTTCGAGAGTATCAGTTGAGAACAGAGAAGATCACAGGCGAGGCAATATCTTCTTGGAAAACCCTAGACAACATGTCTTTTCTAGAACCTCCACACTGGATATAGAAAATACTAAAAGAAAATTGGTCCCAGTCAAAGACTGGGGTATCAAATTCAACGGAAGAGGTGGCATCAGCATTAATGCATTTTTAGAGCGCATAAATGAATTGAAAGATGCTAGAAATGCCGAAGATATTGATCTATATCGTTATGCGATCGATCTCTTTGAGGATGACGCACTCATCTGGTTTAGGGCAAATAGGGACAATGTTTCAAGTTGGAAAGAACTTGTAGACCTGCTCCTCCTAACCTTCCAAAAACCCTTTTACCAGGAGGAATTGTTGGAAGAAATTAGAAATCGTACTCAGGGAAGACAAGAGAGTGTATTAATTTACATTTCTATTATGCAAAATATGTTTAATCGCCTTCCATCTAAATTATTGGAACGCCGAAAACTGTCGATTCTTTTGAAGAACATTCAGCCATATTTTCAACAGGCAGTATGTCGAGAAAGCTTCAACTCCGTTGCAGAATTAACAACTGTCCTCAGAGTCCTGGAACATACAAAAATAAACTGTGAAAACTTCAAAGAGCCCACACACCAATCTCGGTCCCTAGAACCTGATCTAGCGTTCCAAGGAACTTGGTCCCAATCCATTAATATTGTTAATGATACTAACTACAAACAACACAATCAGGGCTCGGGTATCATGAAGTGTTGGAACTGTAGAAATACCGGCCACCGTTTCAGAGATTGTAATCTGCCACAGCAAAGGATGTTCTGTTACAAGTGTGGTCGCTTTGGCATAACTACCAGGGCATGTCCTTGCAACCAGGGAAACGGGAAAGCGGGAGACGTGTCTGCCAATCGCCTTCCGTAATCGTGCCTGACAATTTGGAGGAGTGGCAGAGTTGGTTGAAATTCATATCGGAATATTTTGCTGCCGGAGAGTTATGCAACATCGATATTAACGCCGCAGACAAAAGATACTATGCCAAGATCGATATATTGGGTCAAAATTACGTAGGGTTACTGGATTCTGGTGCCACTACTTCGGTAGTATCCAATAATTTCGCTTCAAGGTTGTCAACAGGAAACATTCAGGTGCATAAAGCTCCTAAACGTAACCTGTCTACAGCAGATGGGACAAGTCATTTGGTTGATACAATCATATACTTACCTATTCAATTTGCAAACAGTTACAAAGTAGTATCATTTTATGTCTTAGATAAGCTAAGCCATGACATCGTTTTAGGCATGAATTTCTTCAGAGCTTTTAGTCTTAAAATAACACTGCAAGCTAGCAATGATCATGAAGAAATTTTTGAGGTGCAAGGGAAATGTAACATTTCCGTAGTGAAAGAGACTTGTCCCATAATTTCGCGAGATGAATTAACGGAAGACCAAGAACAAGAACTCGGAATTTTGATTAATCAAATGAGTGATGAAATAGGTCACGGGTTAGGTAGGACGCATCTAATTGAGCACAGAATTGACACAGGGGAGAACTTACCAGTGACTCTACGGCAGTACCCCTTTGCACCACCTATAATGAAAGAGCTCGAGCAAGAAATAGATGACATGTTGGAACAGGATGTCATAGAGCCGTCATATAGCTCATGGCGTGCTCCCGTATTATTGGTGAAGAAGCCTAATGGAAAGAACAGATTGTGTCTTGACAGCCGTCAGCTGAACAAATTGACAAAAAAAGACTCTTACCCTTTACCGAGAGTGGATTCCGTTCTTAACAGTCTGAAAAATACTCATTACCTTTCAACAATTGACTTAAAATCAGCCTTCTGGCAGATCCCTTTAGAGGAATCGAGCAAAGAAAAAACTGCATTTGGTCTGGCAGGAAAGGGACTTTACCAATTCAAGGTTATGCCGTTTGGATTGAACAACGCTTCACAAACTCAGCAACGTTTGATGGACCGGCTGTTTCCACCACAGTTTGAAGGAAAGATATTCACATATCTCGATGATATCGTTATTGTGAACAACGAATTTAAAGATCACATGGATACGCTAAACTGGGTTAAGGATCAACTAAAAATTGCGGGCTTAACCATAAACATGGATAAATGTATTTTTGCTCGATCGTCTTTGAAATATCTTGGTTATATTGTGGATAAAGATGGACTACGTACAGATCCGGAAAAAGTAAGCGCAATACTAAATTACCCCAGACCATCAACGTACACAGAACTCAAACGTTTCATCGGATTAGCCAGCTGGTACCGTCGCTTCGTCGAAAACTTTGCTATTGTAGCTGCACCACTACATGACTTAACAAAAGGAGGCAAAAAGACAAAACTAATAACGTGGAATGGGGAAGCCGAAAAAGCATTCACAGATTTGAAAACTGCCTTGACGTCAACACCGATACTTAGTGTGCCAGACTTTACCATGGAATTTTCTATCCAATGTGACGCCTCGAATAAAGGTGTAGGGGCAGTATTAATACAAACCCTTGACGGACTTGAGAAACCAATAGCTTACACTAGCCGCAAGTTAACAGATAGAGAATGCAATTACTCAGCATCAGAAAGGGAATTGTTAAGTGTACTCCATGGTGTGGACCAATTTAGGCCATACATCGAAGGAAGTCACTTCAAGGTTATTACTGATCATAGTGCGTTGCAATGGCTTCATCGGAATAAGGATCCACATGGTCGATTGGCCAGATGGGCAATGCGCCTCCAACAATTTGATTATGACATCATACACCGTAAAGGAACGGATAATATTGTTCCCGATGCATTATCAAGAGCCATACAAACTGAAGACATTGCAATATTGGACGTAAAACCTGAGGATAAAGATAGTTGGTATACAAGTATGGAAACCAAAGCGCTGGAGGAATCTGATAAAAAGGATTGGGAGATAAGCCAAGGTCAATTATGGAAATACTTGAAATTAAAACAATTCCCAGATGAGAAATGCAGCTGGAAGTTGGTGGTACCAGAGAAATTACGGGGAAAGGTTTTAGCAGAATGTCATGATCACCCAATATCCGGTCATCTGGGCGTGAAGAAGACCATAAACAGAGCTCGTCAACACTATTATTGGCCATCTCTCATTCAGGACATAAAAGGTTATGTAAGAAAATGTGAAACTTGTGCGAAGTACAAAGTTTCTCAACTTCCCCCTGTTGGCTTAATGGGCCATCATAAAGAAGTAACCGGACCTTTCCAAATAGTATCCATGGATCTGATGGGACCCTTTCCACGGTCGAAACATGGAAATACAATGCTATTGGTCATTTCCTGTTGGTTCAGCAAATTCAGCTTATTATTCCCTCTGAAGAATGGGAAAACATCCCATATAACAAAAATCTTAGAAGAAGACATATTTTTGCTTTATGGAACACCAAACGTGATTATATGCGACAATGGCAAACAGTTTGTCTCAAACCAGTTTAAGGATTTGGCAGCTTGCTATGGAGTAGAACTGTGGCACACGCCCTCTTATCACCCTCAAGCCAACCCAACTGAGCGAGTGAATAAAGTCATTGGCACTGCGATAGCCTCATACGTCCAGGATAATCATAAAGAGTGGGATAAGTATATCCCACATGTTGCCCACGCAATAAGAACAGCGGTTCACGAAGTCACGGGGAAAACGCCATCTTACCTATTTTTTGGTCGAGAAACCTCCGTTCACGGAAAAAAATCGCAAGTCTTTCAGAGCCATAATCCTTTAATAATCAATAGAGACTTATATGAGCAGGCCTTAAAAACTCGTGAAGAAATTTTCGTAGATGTTAACACCAGACTCATAAAAGCGTATGAAATAAATAAAAAACGTTACGATATGCGACGTCGAGTCTGTGAATACAAGGTGGGTGAAGTCGTGTGGAAGCGAACTAAGAACTTATCCAATGCGGACAAACACTTTATGGCTAAACTTTCACCGAAATTCAATAAGGCTATCATTGTAGAGAAGTTGTCGGCTGACGTTTATAAGCTAAAAAGTTTGAGAGGTAAAGATTTAGGCAAGTGGCACTCATCAGACCTTAAGCGTCTGGTATGAATCCAGGTTGGATTCCTTTGAGGAGAGGGGATATTGTCATGCCTTTGTTACAAATTCATAGATGGCGTTAGGCGTTTTGAAATTGCTCAAGACAAATCGTATTTCTTGAGTTGGGGGTACTTGGTCAAAAAGCGGAAGTCAGTGAGATAATTTCAAACGCTAGTTGATCCTGCAGAATTCTCGGACGAAATATGGAGTAATTTACAGTTTTAAGTGTGAGCTGTGCATATTAGTGTCGGTATATCTACGGGACACGGGGTAAGTCATTCACTATACCTAGAATTGGTTGCGCTGCTCAATGAATAGTATTTCTTGTCCGCCGTTCAAACACCCACCCGATAAAGTTCTGGTTTCCTCTGTTGTTACAGCCTTTGGAAACGCCCTTTATTATTGGGAAGCGCATCCCCGTAAGAGACAAATAGATTTCGTACGTTCCCCTTGGACTGCCTGCTGGCCGTCAATTCCCCGTTTCGCCGAGACGCGTCAATCAGAGGATCCATTTGCTCCTACTCGCAGCTGAGCGGCTACTCACTTGGCGAGGCGATTTACTAAATTAAATTAATAAAGTGCATCGGGTGAAGATCGGTGCAATTTCTGCTTTCGCTGTATGATTTTTTTTGTGTTTCATGTTTTTCTTTATAATCTTACGCTTCAGTTAGACACCCGCATAGTACATAAAGGTTCCTTTCATGTGTCACCTAAATACTGGATGAATTTTGTTTATACCATTTCCGTTTCCAGACTGCTCGTTTGGGCATTTGTAAACTCGGTTGAATTGGCTCGACCGTTGGCGTTGCTGCATCGTCTCCTCTAACTTAACTTAGTTACCTAAGTAACTTAATCCGCACCATTTCCGTTTCCGGTTCGGTTCATTTAGGATTCAGCATGTTTTCGAGCCAATTCAGTCATTTTATTAGTGTTGTAAGATTTTTTCTCGCATAACTCCGGACTTCGGAAAAGTTCCGGTGGTATTATTTCCGTTTCCGGTTTATTTACTCTAGTTATTGTACGTTGACTTTACCACTTGTCACTATTGCTCTTAGGCGAGGAAGCTGCGGAGTAGCTTTGCTTATTTAGAGTGATCTTACGATTTTGGATCAAATATTCTGTGTGTACCCTCATTCGCATTAATATAATCATATTTCCTTTTGCTAAGTTGTCGTTTTTCTTCCGCCCGGAACCCAGGCATGACAATGTAAATAAATGATTTATCTATCCGTCTCTTTAACTTCCATCTATTTACTCGCTTCATTGTTCAGGTGCTAGCGCGTCTGAACAGTAAAAGCAACGCGGCGGGCTGGGTGCCGACTTCGGTAAGTCGCACGGCGCAACAGTTCTCGCATCCGAGACCGCAGCCGCCTGCGCCACTGCAGGCTAAACCGTCCACGTGAGTTCAAAGCCAAACTATACGTATTCAAAGTGAGATTTATTTATTTAGGAACGCCAACAGGCTACTTACGAACTAATACACTAGATCAGTGATGGCCAACCAATGGCACGCGTACCATTGATGGCACGGAACATAATAATTCAGCGACGCTAATAACTACAGTGAGATTACAGTATAAAATTAAAAAATTATCGAAGTAGGGAAAGGAAATGGAATGACTAAAGATAAAATAGTTATAAGTGCCAGTACCCAAATAATGGAAACGTGGAATTTATTTCCATTCACATAGGAGTCTGAAAAAACCTGCTTGCTTCTTCAGAACACGTCATGGCCACATAAGTAGTTTTTTATTAAAAATTTGCACGCACGTTGCTACAAAGGTTCGCCATCCCTGCACTAGATAAACATTGAGGAATAGAGATAAACATTGGAGAGACCTATTAGACATTTTAAGTCTATATGAGAGTATAAAAAGTTGTTTTTGTTGCATGTGTATCTCTAGTCTTTGTTCCTAGCTTTATGGAAGGCTTATTAGACATTGTTAGCCTTTATGAGAATATAAAAAGTTGTTTTTCTTGCATGTGTATCTCTAGTCTTTGTTCCTATCTTTTCGCTTTGTGCCTTCTATAATGTATAATGAATATTTTGCTAATTTACCAAATAGTGAATAGAGAGACAAGAATAAAGAAAAGAGGAAAAGGAAGAGAGATAATCTGGATGATAGTATTCCTACTCCAACTGTCGGCACTTCATCAATTTACAAAAGTGTAGAGCACCAAAAACAAGTGCGATTATCTAGCAAGACTTTTTCTTAAAGTGTCTTTGTATTGCCATCGTTTAGTCTTTCGTTGTGGTATGAATATAACGTATAAATCGCCCAGCAGCGCTCCCGGCACTTCAACCCAGCAATCGGGCGGCCCAACCGCCGACGGTGAAGACAATACTTGGTACTCCATTTTCCCCGTTGAGAACGAGGAATTAGTCTACGGAACCTGGGAGGATGAGGTCATTTGGGACGCGGAGAATATGCCCAAGGTCCCCAAACCGAAGATCCTGACCCTAGACCCGAATGATGAGAACATCATACTGGGCATACCTGATGACGTTGACCCGTCTAAGATTACTAGAGGTTTGTTAACTTCTTGATGATTGACGATTCGATTTTGACGTTCATTAAGTCACATTGTATTGTGCTATGATGAATAAAAATATTTAGAGTTTGAGAGTTATTTTGAATTTAATCTATTTCTACCGTTTACGTTTTCATTTTAGACTTAGTTAATAATTAAAAAGACACACCATTCGCCAGATTTAGTGCATATCATGAGTTCCCGAGTGGAAAACAGGAATAGGTAGACACTTGCGCCGACTCCCTGGCTCGTCGATATAAACCATATTACGTATGTACCAAAAAACTTAGGAGATTAGGGTGTGTCCAGAAGAACGAATTTAGACTGATGTAGACTAAACATAAGAACAATAAAGGTTAACAACGAATGAAGACCGAATCAATGAACTAAACATAAGTACCTACACAATGTTTTTTACCCTGAAATCTGCAATAAAGATGCTTATTTTCCTAGCAAGCGGACCAGCGCCAAAGGTGAAGATACCGCATCCCCACGTGAAGAAGTCGAAGATCCTACTTGGGAAAGCCGGTGTCATCAACGTGTTGCAGGAGGACGCGCCGCCACCACCACCGAAGTCGCCAGATAGGGATCCCTTCAATATATCTAATGACGTGTAAGTAACAACCTCATGCAGGGTACAAACCAACCTAATGTACGGTTCAGTGACCCAATCAGGGCATACTGAACGGCCTTCGACCAATCCTGATTGCGTCACTGAACCGTACGTTTGCATACGTTCGGTTGGTCTGTAACCGACAGTAGCCGTAAATGTTTATTGGGAATGCACAGGGGCATACGATACGATAGGCATTTGTGGCGTTTCGCTTTATGAGCCCACTCTTCTACAAAAGATCCGCTCATTGAATAATAATCAGCGCAATCAGCAACGCGTGTAAAACACATGCGGACTTGATTCGATGATCAGAAGTGGGATAAGTGGGGAAGTGGGACATACTTGAATCGGGATCCCACTTCTGATAATGCTAAGAAAACGTTTATTGACTTAGTGAATGGTTTTTAGATTCTATCTGCCAAAGTCGCAGAATCCTCGTCTCAAAGTGGCCGGTGGTCAGCTGATTCAGCACAGCACACCAGTCGTCGAGTTACGAGCGCCCTTCATACAGACCCACATGAGCCCCGCAAGGTAACAAGTTTCCTCTTTCATTGCAGTTGATATATTGCCTAAGAAGCCTGTCTGAAGGTTCCTTATGTCTTTGTAGGTTGCGTGCTTTCCACCGAGCGGCGCTGCGTAAGCTGTCTCACGGACCGCTGGCATTGCCGACTCCGCATCCAGTGCAGTCGCTTTTGAAACACATCCGCAAAAAGGCTAAGGTAGTAAACAGACACACACACACACACGCACACGCACACGCACACAATTAAGAATTGCTCAGTTGAAGTGGATGTGGGCGTGGCACATAGCTCGGAGAACTGATGGCCGTTGGGGCGAAAAAGTTCTGACTTGGCGACCACTGACCGAACGACACAGCGTGGGAAGGCCCCCCACCAGATGATGTGACGATCTGGTTACGGTGGCGGGGAGTTGCTGGCTGCGGGCGGCACAAGACCGGGAATCTAGGAAAACCATGAGGGAGGCCTCTGTCCTGCAGTGGGCGTCAAATGGCTGATGATGATGATGATGTATGTTCTCCATATAAGACCATCTTTTTTAACAGCAACGTGAAGCGGAGCGCCTCGCCTCGGGCGGCGGCGATGTGTTTTTCATGCGAACCCCGGAAGACCTCAGCGGCAAAGACGGCGAGCTCGTCCTGGTCGAGTTCTGCGAGGAACACCCGCCGCTCATCAGCCAAGTGGGGATGTGCACGAAGATTAAGAATTATTACAAGCGCACTACGTCCAAGGTTCGTGTTGAGGTCAATGTCGAGTAAAGATTAGATTAGAAAATTCTTTATTGCATATTAAGCACATTTGTACAGCCGCTGAAATACGGCGAACTGGGATATCCTCCTCAGTCCTGACCTTGAAAATAACAATGGCCTTCAATTGTTATTTTCAAGGTCAGGACTGAGGAGGTTATGCGCATACGTCGCCGTTCCTGGGCGTCCTAGGAGTTTCCTTATAGGGGGTTTATTTATTGCACTGTTACGATTTTTCGCACTTAGAACGTTCTCGTTCCAGGATAACGGCCCTAAGCCGCTGAAGTACGGCGAAGTGGCATACGCGCACACGTCGCCGTTTCTGGGCATCCTCGCGCCGGGGGCCACGCAGCCGGTGGTCGAAAACAACATGTACCGCGCGCCCATTTACGAGCACAATCTGCCGCAGACCGACTTCGTGGTTATACGGACGAGGTGAGCGTTTGCTACGTGTTTTTATATATAAGTACTGGCCGACTCGGCAAACGTTGTTTTACCATACTATTAGCTTACGATTCTCAGACCTACCAAATGGACACAAAAATATTCATAAAAATCGGTGAAGCCGTTTCGGAGGAGTTCGATAACAAACACTGTGAGACGAGATTTTTATACATCAGAATTAATTTATTAGTGACTTAAAAGACTTATACTGGACTAAGGCCGACTTGCAGCAGTTTCTTATTTGGGAAATAAGTCGCATTTAGCTAAAATTATTCATACAAAAGTTAATTTAAGTGGCGGGTTAAGTGACATTTAAAATGGTGCAAGTCGGCCCAGGTGCTGACCTGTATGTTTTGCTTTATAATTAAAATTATTTATCATCCGCTGCTGTGCCAGGTTCGTCACCTGTATTACAGCAGACATCTAGCTATAAAAGCTTTGGCCTTTGCATCTACATAATGAGATGATTTATACAGCGTCCAGGGGCATCTTCACTCACACTAGATGGGTGCAGGGACCACTTGGACGCTGCAGTGCCTGGGACATTGTTTTTTTAGATGGAGTAGGCTTGCCGAGCACCTATACCATCCTGAGAGCTTAGTAGGCCTAGCCCACGGGAAATACAAGTCAATACGTGCGGAGCCAACCAAGCCGCGGGTTTCCTCACGATGTTTTCCTTCACAGTTAGCGAGTGGTATTGCTAGTGGTATTGTACTACAAATTCGCAGATGTACGTAACTTGGAAAATAAACAAATTCATAGGTACATGCCCGCACTGGGAATCGAACCTGGGTCTCTCGCTTCCGAGTCCATTGGGCTACCATCTAGCTATACATTACAATACAATACATAATATTGCCGGGGATGCCTCAAGGAAAGGGAAACACCCTCCCACGTGACTATTCACTGTGAGAGCGTGGAAAAGTAACGGACAGCTATAATTGGAATGCTGGGACCCCTTCAATAGGTCAGAAGTAACTTTGGAACACTGCTGGCTGGAGTGATCTCACAGCACTGCTACGTATAATGGCTAAGTGCGGAAACTACAGAAAATTTGTTTTAATTTATTGCCAGCGAAACATTTTTCACACAAACAAAAAAAACATCAAGAATGCATAATGCGACTGTCGTTATGACATAAAGAAAACGAAAAGTTATTTGATAAAAAAAGCAAGAATCTTGTCGCAAAATAGCCCGTGAAAGACGCCCACTGTTGGGCATAGGCCTCTTCACCTTCAATATCGTCCTCTATTATTCTATTTCCTTTTTCAATTTCTTTTTTCAAGTTCCAGATAAATATTTGTGTTTTAAGGAAAATATATAATAGGGGTTAAAGTATGAAATTGCCGTTTTATTGCAATAGGTTCTTTGAATTGACATAGAATCTTGATGGTTTGAGGTTTTCGAATGAAACTTTTTTCAAGTGGTTTCTATGATGTTTTTTTTTTTTTAAAATGTGAAACATTTGAATATCGACCTTCAATTGTTTTTGTTATTCAATTTAGACAAGAAAGATGGATACTGCGAAAATTCGAGTGATTTTTTAATACGAGTTCCGACGCGGAACTAACGCGGCAGAAACAGCCCGCAATATCAATGCTGCGTTTGGAGAGGGGTCTACTAATGAACGCACCGTGCGATTTTGGTTTAAACGCTTTCGTGATGGAAATTTCGACTTAAAGAACGAGCCACGAGGAAGACCGCCCACACAGGTGAATAACGATGAATTAAGAGAGATAGTGGAAGCCGACCCTAGTCAAACTACCCAGGAATTAGCGGCATGGTTTAACGTTACCTTACCCACAATATTGACTCACTTGCGTCAAATCAATAAAATAAAAAAATACGAAACATGGGTGCCTCATGATTTGACTGATCTGCAGAAAGAAACGCGTGTTGAAACTTGTGTTGCCTTGTTGATATTCAATATTCGATATTCAAATGTTTCACATTTTTTTAAAAAAGAACATCATAGAAACCATTTGAAAAAAGTTTCATTCGAAACCCTCAAACCATGAAGATTCTATGTCAATTCAAAGAACCTATTGCAATAAAACGGCAATTTCATACTTTAACCCCTAATATTTTTTTAAGCTCTTTCTGACGTGGAAGACGTTACAGTTCCTTAAATGAAAATTAAAAAAAAAGGACGGACGTAGCTGCTTACTCTACGAACTGAGTGACTGATAAAAATTTCAGGCAAAATTACTACATTCGCGAGGTCGACGCTCTGTTCGTGGCCGGTCAAGAATGTCCGCTGTACGAGGTGCCCGGACCGAACTCCAAACGGGCTAACAACTTTGTGCGAGACTTTTTGCAAGTAAGAACTGTCGGTTTATTAATTGCCACTTTAGAATTAGATCAACTTCTCGTCAGAGGCGAGAATTCTAATTATTCTCTAATCATTTTAATAACGGATTACGAGTAACGGATTTTATACTCTGGAGCAGCAGGATTATGGAGAAGTTTCAGGCTTTCCGAAACTCGACAGGCGAATCAATAATCATCAAAGCTACCGCATAAGCAGTTTAACTTTATATTTTTTGTGTAAGTTCTATTTGTACCTATAAAGGTACAAATAGAACTTATTAAAAGTTGGCTAGGAGAACAATTAAAAAGGTAGAGTGGGTGTGAGACAAATTGCCTCATACCGCAGCGCAGATGCCGGGTGGGCAGTCCCCCCACCAGATGGTCTGACGACCTGGTTACGGTGGCGGGGAGTCGCTGGATGCGGGCGGCATAAGACCGGGAAGCTTGGAAAACTTTGAGGGGGGCCTATGTCCTGCAGTGGGCCTCAAATGACTGATTATGTTGATGCCTCATACCTGATACTCCAGGCGTCTAGCTATTGAATGGCCAATAAAATGTCACGGAGGACCTGCTTCGGTTCTGTACGTACTCTTCTTATTGTTTCGGCAATAGATCGACTTACATATTTTTGGTATATCATCTGTCATGCTGGCCAGCGTTTGGGTGGCTGTATGGGAAGATGCACTGGCCACACACAAAAAAAAAAAACTTGGGTGCGTTCGGCGGTCGGTCGAAGAAGAAAAACCGCGCTCATGTCGGCTATATAAAGCATTTCGGATTTTTTATGTGACTGACCGCCAGTTTCTCGTACACTAACACGCTGTTAATCTACTGTTAACAGCTGTCAATTGACCAAAGTTCATACAAAAAAAACCATTGACAGCTGTTAACAGTAAATTAACAGCTTGTTAGTGTACGAGAAACCGGGGGTTAATTAACAATAAATTCATTAAAACACTGTGGGGCAGTCATTGGACGGTGAGTGGACGGTGTCTTCAACATTCGTCAGCGTGTAGGGACGCGCTGTTCGGCGGAACCAGGTGAGTGGCAGATTTATGTTCGGTGGATGTTTGTCGGAATTATAGATATAGCCCTAGCAAGCCTTGCCTACAAGGAAAAGGTGGATACCGTTACCCCCTGAGACTATCGAAGTCGTTGCATAAACACTTATTATACCAATTCTAACTTATATATAATTTCTTTCAGGTGTACATTTACAGACTGTTCTGGAAGTCCCGCGACAACCCGCGCCGAATCAAGATGGACGATATCAAGAGGGCGTTCCCTTCGCATTCGGAGAGCTCTATCCGAAAGCGTTTGAAGCTCTGCGCCGACTTCAAACGCACTGGCTTGGATTCTAACTGGTAAATTAGTCGGTGGTGTTGGTTCGTACATTCTAGCCTGGAGAGACCTCCTACAACGTGTGTGTCAGGTTTAGTCCCAGCGAAATAACAAACAAGGCGCCTTGTAGTGGATGTAGGGCGGTGACAATAAAAATAAAATAAAATGGCGTTATGGAGTCACGGAGAAAATAAATAACAGCGGAAAAAATCAGGGCGTCCTATTCCTTCAAGAATTTTCTACGGCTA
Source organism: Yponomeuta evonymella (assembly GCA_963969515.1). NCBI lineage: Eukaryota > Metazoa > Arthropoda > Insecta > Lepidoptera > Yponomeutidae > Yponomeuta > Yponomeuta evonymella. Next base: position 9,801,275 of record OZ018354.1, read on the forward strand.
CGGCGGTTCCAGGTTTCCTAACTAAAAAAACAACAAGGCTGCCCCTCCCTCGCGCCATTAGTCCGCGGGGGTGAGGCCGCGGGCGGGGGAAACAGGCTCATACATAGAAAGGAGGTTGGACGTGGCTCGCTCGCATTTCGACATCCGTCGACCTTTTTACTGTCCACTTTCAAGGAGTTATTTACAAAAGAGTTTTGTTACGCAGTTGCGCCGACACAACTAATAGCTAGTATTTTTTATAGATAAAATTCCTTCCATTTTAAAGATTAGATTCTTTAATCCCTGATTGAATCCCCAGCGTTCTTTAGATATGATGGAGGTTAACATAGCATACATCTAGTATGGTTGACTGCGCTGTACGTTGTGGTCGGTTGACTAACAGCTACGGCGGTTCCAGGTGGGTGATAAAGCCGGAGTTCCGGCTGCCTTCGGAGGAGGAGATCCGTGCCATGGTGTCGCCCGAACAGTGCTGCGCCTACTTTAGTATGGCGTCGGCCGAGCAGCGGCTGAAAGACGCCGGCTACGGGGAGAAGTTCCTGTTCACGCCCCAAGAGGATGATGACGAGGAGATGCAGCTGAAGATGGACGACGAGGTTAGTTTTTCTTCCCCTTGGCTTATTTGCTGAAGAACTCTGTAAAGACTCGAATGTCTTTTATCTCACTATGTCGACGGCGAGCTATTATTCGGTTCAAATGCTGTTAGGATACGACCTTTTCGAGTTGCGTTACGCGACAGTTATGACGTGTTGGGTCAGAAAAACAGTCAGATGAATGATATTAATGAATGTTTCCAAATGCTCGTGTACGTAATAATAAAACTCTACTTGACCAGTCTAGAAACTTCCGGAAGTACCTAGAAAGACGTCGAAGCTACTAGAAAACTATAGAACATTGCAGAATATCTTCTGGAAGTACCCAGAATCACATCGAAGATACTAGAAAAAGGTTCTAGAAGACTATCGAACATTCTAGAATGCCTTTCTATCTCTGTCTAACAGATAGCTCTGTCTCTTTTCAGCACATAGATTATTCTTATAAAGTACCTATCACGTAATCTATCTGCACCTGGCATCTACATTATTGTACACAGTTCGACTACACTCTCGCCGTCTGTAAAAGATATAATTTTTAAAAGGAAATACTTCTGATGAATTTGTATTCGTCACTCGGTAGGTACTGGTAGGTACTGACAGGCGTCAGTTGACGTCATATGCCGCTCCATTCGAAAAGGTCGTATCCTAATAGCATCTGAACCGGATAATAGTTATGATGTGCTTACCTTCCTACCGATTTCGATTGGAAGTTCCTTTGCAAATAGTTTTTCGCCATCAACCTTGTCCCTTCACAGGTAAAAGTCGCCCCATGGAATACGACACGCGCTTACATCCAAGCGATGCGCGGCAAGTGTCTCCTGCAACTTACGGGGCCGGCCGACCCCACCGGCTGCGGCGAAGGCTTCTCCTACGTGCGGATGCCCAACAAGCCCACCCAGCAGCCCAACGATGAGCAGCAGCCCAAGCGGACGGTCACGGGCACCGACGCGGACTTGAGAAGGCTCAGTTTGAATAACGCCAAGGCGTTGCTAAGGAATTTCGGTGTGCCGGAAGAAGAGGTAAGGGACTTCTCATTAAAGCATTTAAAAAAAGAAAAATGTTCCGTAAACAAAAAAAAAGCTTGCCAAGCGTACACAAAAGCAGTCCTCGTCTTTTGTGTTGTGTTATTGAGTTATTCTTGTATTGTGTGGAAGTTTTTTTTTATGTTAAGGAGTCTGAACATTTCATCCAAATTTGTTCAACCGTTTACGCTTAACTGAGTGTTTTTTTTTATATAGCCCATATAGGTCCCACTGCAGGGCACAGGCCTTCTCTGAGAGACAGAGTATGCGCTTAATTGCCACGCGTGACCACTGCGGATTGGCAATTTCAAGCGCTGAGGTATGTGACCACCTCAGACACTCGAGTTTCCTCACGTTGTTTTCCTTCACCGTAATTGAGTTAAAACATTTAAATATACTAACTTTCACATCCGTCATACTAAAAGGATTACGGATGTTAAAGTTAGTATATTTAAGTAAAATTACTTTGTTTTTTAATGAGGCAATAAATACTTTTTATCTTTATCTAATTAGTTTTCTTATATTTGCCACAGATCAAGAAACTATCCCGCTGGGAGGTCATTGACGTGGTCCGAACGCTCTCCACGGAGAAAGCCAAGGCAGGCGAAGAGGGAATGACCAAATTCTCCCGAGGCAACCGGTTCTCTATAGCGGAGCATCAGGAGCGGTACAAGGAAGAGTGCCAGAGAATATTTGAGCTCCAGAACCGGGTATTGTCGAGCACAGAGGTCTTGAGTACAGACGAGGCTGAGAGCTCAGTGAGCGAAGAATCCGATTTGGAGGAGATGGGCAAGAATTTGGAAAATATGCTCGCGAACAAGAAAACTACGGAGCAGGTGAGTGCTACGTGTGAATATAGTCGATTGCCGTAGTAGTCGTGAGCGTTGTATTTTTAATTTGTAGGCAGCCTACTACTACTACTATATTTCTGGTATGCAATAAAGTTTTATCTATCTATCTATCTATGTTTGAAGTGAAAACTTCATTAACAGCAGTCTAAGAAACTTAATCGTCTCGGTCGAGTCGGTGAGTCTGAATCGGGTACGCTCGGCTCCAGTTTAAAAAGGAAACAATCACTTCTATCGTGTGGTTATAAGTACACACCCTCTTCTCTGTCTCTTATTTGTTTGATTAGCAACACCTGTATATGTACCTAGCTTTCTTAGTTTATTTTCTAACTACCAATACTGTTTCCAGTTGTCGCTAGAAAGAGAGGAAGCGGAAAGGGCTGAGCTAAGGAAAATGATTCTCGGTCAGTCCGAGAAGAAACCACAGATCAACCCAGCCGACCAATCGGTGTCTTCACACCAAGGTGCGTCAAAAACATAACCCGTATTTGCTTTCGTAGTCGGGCAAAAACATTGATATGGCAAAAGTAACTCCTTTCCTCTATTTAAAATAAAACTTGCATAATCGAACCCTAAAACATTCCTTACCGACAGGCTGCATGCTCTGCCACCTTCTATATGTAATGAAAAAGAAAACTATTGCAAACGAGGCACTTATAAATAAAACCTCATTGTGGAATCAAACCTTAGAACTTTCATTGCCGACAGGCTGCATGCTCTGAGCACCTTCTACCAAAGCATTGCTGACGAGCCACTTTAAAATAAAACCTCCTTGCAGAATCGAACCTTAAAACCTCCTTTGCCAACAAGCGGCACAATGCGCCTAACCTGTACCTTCTTGCCGGCGAGGCACTTTAAAGTAAAACCTCCTTACAGATTCAAACCTTAAAACCGCTTTTGCTCACAGGCCGCATACTGCGCCTAGTCCGTACCTTCCGCAACGCGTCAGGGCAGCGCTATACGCGCGTGGAGATTGTACGCAAGGCCGCCGTCATCGAGGCCTACACAAAGATTCGGCAGACCAAAGACGACACCTTCATCCGGCAGTTTGCTACCATGGACGAGACGCAGAAAGAGGAGATGAAGAGGGAGAAGAGAAGGATTCAGGTAAGAATAAGAATAAACTTTATTTGATAACCATACGAAGAATTACACAGATGTATAATCAAACTTATATATGGTAACGCCATACACACGCCTGTATACAGGAGGGGTAAGCAATAACTATAGTTTATCACTTAAAAAGATTGTTTAGTTTCATTCACATTTTGTCAGTCGAATAGTGTAAGTAGAAGTTGGAACACTAGGTGCTGCATAAATCATCGAGTATACTTTTTGGGAATCTTGCAGAAGTTTGCACTCGTAGATCCAGAGATGAACATTTAAATTGAATAGTATAAGCAATTAGCGTAAATTTCTACAAAAAAAACAATCAGAAGTTACACAGCATTTAATAATTTTAATGAATAATAATAATTAATGAATAATTTCAATAAAAAATAATAATTATTATAAAGTCAAATTATCACGCAATTCGCAATGAGATTAGAACACGTCTTCCCTACGCTCTGCGTCGCCGTTCTTGCATCCTTCCCGGGGTCCGCAACCCGCACCCCACTCGTCGGCGGCGGTTTGGCGCCAACAATAGATATAAAATAAAATTGTGACCATCCACATATAGAAGCCCAGTTTTCCTATATTACTTTCCTTTAACACAAACTTTTGCTTTTTTTAGGAACAACTGCGTCGTATCAAGAGGAACCAAGAAAGAGAGAGATTAGCGGGCAACGTCACTATACCAAACATGCCTTCAGACAGTAAGTTTTTATATGGAAGCCCATGGTACGATAGGACAATCGCCAGCCATTAGTGGCTAACTTAAATTACAGTTTGTTTATATAAATGTTTAGGGATCGAGCCTGCCGTACACCCAGACTGTTTTACAAACGAATCACAATCACAAAAGAGTTCGAATACGCCGCGAACCGCATTATGCTCTGGGGCCATAAAATGTTCAGGGATGGAGACTGACGAACCTCCAGAGGCAGACTGTTACACACAAATGAATCGCAGATACTGTAAAGTAGTTCGTATATGCAGCGCACCGGAATATGCTTTGGGGTCTTAAAATGTCCAGGCATGGAGCCTCGCGCACATCCAGAGGCAGACTATTATACCAACGTATCATAGTCACTGTAAAAGAGTTCGAATATCTCGCGCACCGCATTATGCTCTGGGGACTTAAAATGTTCAAGGATTGATCCTGACAAACGTCCACAGGCTGACTTTTATACAAACCAATCGAAGTCACTGTAAAAGATTTCGTATGTCGCACGCCGCATTATGCTTTCGGGTTTTTTAATGTTCAGGGAGCTTGACAGACGTCAAGACGCAGACTGTCACACCAACAAATCGCAGTCACTGTAGAATAGTTCGTATATACAGAGCGCCAAGTCTCCTGTTACGTCTGATGTGCTGTCTAAAATTTTTAATGATATGCTTCATTTACAAATTATACTTCATTTCAAAAGTATAAGGTCCGTAAATATAATTTTACAATTCGACTTTGTAACGTTCGTTTCAAAGTAGCTTTAATATTTTTGACTGAATAACGCCAAGATATTAACATCTCATCATGTATGTACGTTGTTGCCTCTGCGTTTGTTTATTTAAACAGTTCTTGTATCGCGTCATGGTGCCACTAGAAACTGATAGCTCGTAGGATCTCAGCTGCTGACGAACTTCCGTGCACGACGTACTTCCGGTTTCGTAGACTGGTTCTTTTATTTCTGTTTAAAAATTAATTAAAGCAGCCCAAATCGAAACATTCAGTCCAGACTCTAAAAATACTATTTTCTCGAAAAAAGAAGTAAACATGTATTTTTTTAGGATAATGCCCATTAATAAAGCCTCTCTCCGCAGGCATGAACCTGTCGTCAGGCGGAGAGCTCGGCTCGCCGTCGTCGGGGCTGATCCCGCTGGGGCAGATAAAGCAGGAGCCCGACATGTTCACGCCCTCGCCGTCGCGGCGGCGCGCCAAACTCAAACCCGATTTGAAGCTGAAGGTGAAACACTACTCGTAAACGAAACCCCATCTAAACTAAGGCTGATTGATCTTCCCTTCGATATTAACATTCTAACATATTTGATGATTCGACAGATGTGGTCTGAGGCGGCACTATAATATAAAATTAGTTTGATTTTAGACATGTTTTAATCTTTATGTGCTCAGTTTATGATAGCAAAACATGGCGTAATAAGTTCAAAATATTAGTGGCAAATTTTCTTTATAAAATGTAAGTGATTCTACACCAAAAATATTTATAAAAATACCCTGATTTTATTTTGTAGTACCATCTCAGATCACATCTGTCGAAATTATAACAATACAGTTAAAAATGTTTGAAATTATCTTTATCTATCAAAAACAAAGAACGAAAAACTAAAACTTGCACCACTTTTTAACCATCAATTTAAATAGAATTTTGTATAACGACTTTTAGTTCAATGATAGTTGCGCCATATTTAAGAAGTGGTGCAAGTCGGCTGTTGTACAAAACTTTACCCACCATTTTACAATCATGAAACACGTCAGAATGCTCGAGCGAGACACACGCCCGACGCACTCGTCGCAGCGACCACTGTACCACAGTAATCTTTGGCCCCGCGCTGAGCATAATAGCCTAGGTCAAACAGATTTCCTCATTGTCAGATTTGCCTATGTGCACGTTCGGCGAGCGTGTGCTACGCGGAATAGAATGTGGCTGTGTGCGTGCGACTGCGCTTGCGCTTTTGTATGTTGAGTATGGAGATTACCTAGATACCACCAATGAAATTTTTTATCAGCTTTCAAAACGCGACGGCGCCATATATTTTGAATGGCAAAAGCATTCTGCTATGTAGCAGGCAACACACATATTGTTTGCGGGGCCGGTTGACGACCACTGACCTAGCGTGACTGTGTTCCTCCATAGTGCGGCGCGTGCGGGCAGGTGGGGCACATGCGTACGAACAAGGCGTGCCCGCTGTACACGGGCGCGGCGGGCGGCGGCCCGCCCTCGCCCAGCTCGCCCGGCGCCGAGCCGCCGCCCGAGCCCGAGCTCGACGACGACCTCGGCTACGTCGAGGGCACCAAACTCACGCTCTCCTCCAAGATGATCAAGGTACTACACACTCGTGCACTCATAAACACACACACGCACACACACACACACACACACACACACACACACACACACACACACACACACACACACACACAAACACACAAACACACACACACACACACACACACACACACACACACACACTCACGCGTACACGCGCACACGCACATGCACACGCACACGCACACGCACTCGCACATTCTCACGCACACGCGCTTTTTAACTTTCGCTTACCGGTGAAGGTTTCATTTATCGTTAATGAAGAAAAGGAATTCAAGTTTTGTTTTCTTTAGACGATTACGTAGTCCTGAAACCTTCGATTCCCCTGTAGCAGTCGGCCGAGGACATGCGGCGGCGCGGCAGCGTGAGCGGGCGCGCGGCGGGCCGCGTGCGGCGGCGCGGCACGGCCACCGAGCCGTGCGACTACCTGGTGCGGCGGCCGGCCGAGCGCCGCCGCACCGACCCGCTCGTCACGCTGTCCTCGCTGCTGGAGGAGGTGCTCAACCACATGCGGCATCTGCCCGACGTGCAGCCGTTCCTCTTCCCCGTCAACCCTAAGGTACGGTCGCGAGGTCTGGGGTTACGTTTCCCGCTTAGTCTGTAATTATGCTACATTTAAGGCTATTGATTGGCTAAATGTGAAGAAGGTAAGGGATGAATGAATGAGTGAATGAAGAAATGAACGAACGAACGAGAGAATTGAGAAAATTGTGTATTGACTATCTATTTAACCATTAATCGTCAATAGTGAACAATAGAATAGATTAGAACTTTTTATTGCACTTTGCTGTGCAATGAAAAGTAAATGAAATTTTAACAAGAAGCAGAAACGTCGAATTGATTAATTGGTAAAGAGCGATGGCTTGATTGCTTGACTTTTTTTTCTAAGATTTCTAAGTCACTCCATAACTTTGAAGGAAAACATCGTAAGGAAACCTGAGTATCAGAGCTATTCACATACTTTAGCGCTTGAAATGGCCAATCCGCGGTGGGCACAGGCTATATAAAAAAAACATAGCCAAGTGCGAGTCGGACTCGCGCACGAAGGGTTCCGTACCATTATCTATACATTAGACAAAGATCGAATTTGAGAACAGCGCCATCTATAGAAACCAACAAGAAGCGTTTAACATCGATATTTAATGACATGACATCGACGCTGTGAAGGTTACATAGATAGCCGCTAGATGGCGAGCGCTGTCTTACCTAACTAATCTAAACTAAAAAGGGTTTTTGTTATTAAAAAATAGTTTTAGCTTAACTAACACTACTCGCTTTTTAGTAACGTAAACAGGGCCTAACACCAAGTGTAAATCTAGATGGTAGCCGACTACTACCGTATCGTATCGCGGCCGATGGACCTGCAGTCGATCCGCGAGCACTTGCGTGCCAAGCACTACCAGAGCCGCGAGGAGTTCCTCGCCGACGTCAACCAGATCGTCGAGAACTCCACCCTGTATAACGGTAAGCTGTTACTACACGATCAAAGCAATGACACATCACATTAATCCTACTCAATATTATAGATAAGATAAGATAAGACTTTCGGCACATGCTGAGTCGAAACCCATTTGCATTTGCCACACACAAGGTTTTAGGTTTTTATGTTATTATTCTAATGTCACCAACAGATGGGTACTTACTGTACCGTATAATGTATCAAGTTGTTATGTTTCCTTGATTTATGTACCTATGCTTCTATCTTGTCCATGTTTACACTGTGCCGTTACTTCGTGAATTATGTAATGCTTTTTGTATGTGTGTGTGTCTTGTGGAAATAAATCAGTTAGGTATCTTATCTTATCTGTCTTGTCAATATTATAAATGGGAAAGTTTGTGAAGATGTTTGGAGGTTTGGATGTTTGAATGTTTAAGCTGTTTTTGCATCAGGTCCAACGAGCAGCTTGACAGTAGCTGCTCAGCGCATGCTTCAACGCTGCGTCGAGAAACTGGCCGAGAAGGAAGAACAACTAATGAAGTTGGAGAAGCAGATCAACCCTCTGTTGGATGACAATGATCAGGTATATTCATTTTAATTTTACTACGAGACTACAACGCGTGATCGCTGTATTTTATAGAATTTGCTGTTTTGTTATAGAATCTTGCAGCTAAAAGGTTGTTTCTTTATTTGCTACAACACCACATCATTGGTGAGCTGTGAAATGTGGTCGACGCTATCAGCATTTTTTTTAATATTAAGAAAGATTACTTCAATTTTAGACATACTTAAAAAACCAGATTCTTAGTAAGATTTAAATTTGTTTGAATTCCCTAGAGTTATTATTTGAATTCCCTTTAATGTGTGAATTACTTCCATAAATTACTTCACACTTGTTAGGGAGGGGGTCTAATTTTATAATTTCGAAAATACTGTTTATTCTCTATTTATTCTACTCTTTATTCTCAGTACTCGTAAATGCAGAGTATTTATTGGGTTAATTGCTACTAACCTCCTCTATTCAAACCCAGGTGGCACTCTCATTCATCCTCGAGAACCTCTTGACGACAAAACTGAAGGTGATGCCTGAAGCCTGGCCGTTCCTAAAGCCAGTGAACAAGAAACAAGTCAAGGATTATTACAACGTCATCAAGAAACCGATTGACATGGAGACTATGGGCAAGAAGATACAAGGTACGTTACACAAACTCTCCTCCCTCACACAAATACTACACACACACACAGACACACACACACACACACACACGCACGCATGCGCACACACACTCACGCATGCGAATACACACTCACACTCACTCACTCAGTCACTCACTCACAGACTCACTGGCCTGTAACAAGAGTACGTGGAAGATCCTGCACAATCAAGAGTCCAACTCTTAAATATAATAATGCTGAATATTTCCCCCAACAGCTCACAAGTATCACAGTCGCGAGGAGTTCCTTCGTGACATCCAGCTACTAGTGAACAACTGCCGCGCTTACAACGGGCCGGTGTCGCAGTTCACGAGGCAGGCCGAGGCTATATTGAAGGTCACGCAGGACGCTTTAGAGCAGGTGAGCCGTCCTATCTGACTAACCACCGAATTCTCGTACGTTAACAGACTGTTGACGGTTGTCAAATCTCTTTTCCTATGGATTTTGGCATTTGGCAGCTGCCAACAGTTGATTAAGCAACCTTAAACCTTTACATTACCATCACAATGGTTCTCTCCCACAGTACGGTGAGCACGTGAGCCAACTGGAGGCTAACATAGCGCGCGTGCAGCAGAAGATGCTAGAAGATGCCGAGCATTCGGACGAGATAGACGAGCCGCCGCCCCCGCCCCCTGGTGAGGAGAAGCGAGGGCGCGGCCGCCCCCGGAAACACAAGCCGCCCGCCGCTGCTACTGATGGTATGTGGGCTTTATGTCTTAGGTGGTAAACACGATTTTGTCTAACAGAAAAATCTAGACAGAAGGGAGGGCGCCCCAGCCCTAGGAAACACAAGCCACCCGCCGCTGCTACTGATGGTAAGTGGGCCTTCTGTCTTAGGTAGTAGATACATTTCGTGTAACAGAAGGAGTTGAACATTCGCACAAAATAGAAAAGACCACATTCTTACGTAAGTAAATTCAAACGTCAATATACATTTTGTACTGACGTTTTTCTGATTGTAAAATATAATACGTTGATTGTTATTGTTACAGGTCCACCACGCAAACGTGGCCGACCAAGGAAGGATCAGAACAGCCTGGAAGAAGGTGATCAACTTTTTACCGTGTTAAATTCTGGCATATTGAGAGTATATTTACAACTGACGTTTCTCGTGCAGATCTGCAATATTCGGACAGCGGCAGTTCGGAGTTGGAAGAGGTCGAGCAAAAGGACGCGGCTGAGGGTCTGGTCCAACTGTCTTTGCGCCCAGGTATGATTAATATTGAACTTACATACAAATATGCCTCACATTATCGCGCCAGGCATTATTGGTAGAGGCCTAAATCGTCTATAATTGGGACTCATTAAATGAAACCAGTCAGATCAAGGAAAGGTTCTAATTTCCTAAGACCTTTCTCAAATTATATCGATTGAAGAAAAATCGTTTAATATTCTGCTTATCACGAATTTTATCCTACAAATCATTACAGGGATTGAAGGAAATTTACGTGAAAGCAAGTGTTTCATAGTATAAAATTCGTTAAAAGAAAAACATCAAATGATTTTTCTTCATTACTGTTTTCATAGTAAATAGTTTGAATGGATGGAAGGACGGACGGACGGAACAATTAAATAAATGCCGTCCACACAATACATCCTGGCCCCAACTAGAGATACCCGTGTGGTGCGACCATACCGAGACGATCACGAACATGGAAAAACACCCTGACTGAGGCCACTATATGTTTGTTTAGTTTTCTCTACTTTTCCCAACAGACGACGACATGCCGCAGCCCGGGCCGAGCGGCTTCGACGCTTCCGAGATGCTTATCAAGCGCGAGGTTCCGGACGAGCCGCCGCAGATGAGCGACGACCTCGTTGACCTCGACCAGCATAGCGACTACTACCCCTCCGTAGTCAAGGTTTGACTATCATACTGTAACTCATAGCACTAACACCGCAAAACTCTCGCGCACACCTTAACGATGTCGATGTCGAGTGTTTTTTTTTTTTGTTTTACTATAATAACCTCTACATCCCGGAGGGGTGGCAGCGGTGCGGCTCAACGCCGGCCTCACATTCGGGAGGTCGTGGGTTCGAACCCCGGCGTATGTACCGATGACTTTATTTTCTAAGTTACGTACATTTGGGAATTTTTAGTAGCAATACCACTCGCTAACGGTAAAGGGATACATCGTGAGGAAACCTGAGTGCTTGAGGTGTTTACATACTTCAGCGCTTGAAATTGCCAATCCGCGGTGGGCACTCGTGATGGTTAAGCCCGTACTCTCTCTCTGAGAGAAGGCCTGTGCCCTACAGTGGGACGTATATAGGCAACATTTAAAAAAACCCGGAGGGGTAGGCAAGAGCTGGGTTGGTTTGGTCTTGCCGCTATGCTGACATACGTTTTCAGTTTCGTTCATATTCATCAATGGCTGCATGTATGCTCGGTGATCGTACTGCCTTATCGCCATAATATGGAAATCGAAAGCGACACTTTATGCTACACTTATCAAGCAAGGAAGAAAGCGCTTTTCACGAATTCTTATCCCATGTCAGCATTATTCAAAACTCGCCGGTAAGAAGGGGCGGAGCTCGTCCTTCGTCACCCTTCGACCGACATTCTATTAATCCACATTAGTATCATTCACACGTGATTCACACAAAAAAGATGTGCTGATCATGCGCGTGGTTCCCGACGCGCCGCCGCAGATGAGCGATGTCTACCTCTTCGTCGTCATCTACATAACATTCACTATAATGAATGAATGAATGCCACAATAAAACACTGACTGACTTAATTTGACTGAGACTTTCTCAGCGACTTTCCGCTTAGCCTCATAAAGTCACGCCTGTAACCCGGAGCACAAGGTTGCTAGATAAATAGAAGAACAACAGAACAAACCGGTGTTTTTGAATGTATGAATAAATGATTTAATGCCACAATAAAACACTGACTGACTCAATTTGACTGTGACTTTCCAGCACCTTGTCAGCGACTTTCCGCTTAGCCGCATTAACTCACGCCTATAACCCGGAGAACAGGGTTGCTAGATAAATACAAGAACAACAGAACAAACCGGTGATTTTTTTTAGGTAAAGACCATGGATTACCCCTTCTTCTATCGGTTTATCCACATACATTCGCGTAATTAGAGTTGTCCGAGGCGAGTTTTGTTCGACGCTTTAAATAGTTTCTGTGGTCAATTAAATAAATGTCTTTTTTTCTTTTTTAACCTCAGCGCTACTCTGAAAAATCGGGGTTGAAACTAAAAGGGCATGTCAGGATCGCGGCAAGCGGCAGTCCACAGGTCCATGTTCGACCAACATTCAATAAACTAGTAGCATTCACACTGCGAACGAGATGCGAAACTCCAGCGTCCAATCCGCGGTATAAAACTCAAGAAGTCGCGAGACATTGAAACTCTGCTATCGCCTGGCAGGGAGATTGCGCTTATAATGTAGCCTATTATATGTACCCCACTAGGGCACAGGCCTTCTCTCAGAGAAAGAGAGAGCTTATGGGCTTAATCACAACACGTGCCTAACGCGGATTGGCAATTTCAAGCCCCGAGCGCTAATTTCAAGCCCCGAGATCTTGAAATTGCCAATCTCACTCAGATCACCCTAAAATGATTATTGCTACTAGCGAATGGTATTGCTACTAGTTTGAGCTGCAACCCGTGTCCCCCACAGGAAGAGCCTGTCGAGCCGGACCTGACTATGGAGCCGCCGATGGAAGGGCCGCCCATCGAGCCGCCGCCGCAGCTCAAGGAAGAGCCGCCGGAGAACTGGCAGGTCGGTCTCACACTACTTACCACTAAGGCCAAGGTTCCACCGAGCATCTCCGTGATGGGTTGTAACAAAATCATCATATTATGTAAATAAAAAACCGGCCATGTGCGACCCGGACTCGCGCACGAAGGGTTCCGTACCATTATCTATACAAAATTCGAGAAAAAACGGCAAAAAATCACGTTTGTTGTATGGGAGCCCCCCTTAAATATTTATTTTATTCTGTTTTTAGTATTTGTTGTTATAGCGACAACAGAAACACATCATCTGTGAAAATTTCAACTGCCTAGCTATCACAGTTCATGATATACAGCCTGGTGACAGACAGACAGACAGACGGACGGACGGACAGACGGACAGACAGACAGTGAAGTCTTAGTAATAGGGTACCGGGTACTCAGATCTTTTATAATACAGCCTAAATACGTCTCATTGTGAACCACAGCCCTTCTCTCAGAGATATGTATTCTCTCTGCGTATGTGTATGGGCGTCCATCATGCGTGCCCACCGCGGATTAGCAATTTCTAGCGCTGAGGTACTATGTGAACGAACACCTCACTCAGGTTTCCTCACGATGTTTTCCTTGACATATTTTATGCTATGAGGAAAACTTCGAAATCGCGAAAAAAATATCCACACATTTTAATGCGGTGGTGACTTTAGTATGGAGTAGTTGATACTTTTTGCGATTTCGAAGTTTTGCTCACAGTAAAAATTATTCATATTGACGAGTAGACGTAGACGAACGAAAGTCGTCGACATAGCCCAGCGGATTAGTAAGTTGAAGTGGCAGTGGGCGGGGCACATAGCACGCAGAACTGATGGCCGATGGGGCCGAAAAGTTCTCGAATGGAGACCACATATCGGCAAGCGCAGCGTAGGACGACCAGCCACAAGATGGACAGATGACCTCATCCAAGTGTCAGGAAGACGCTGGATGCAGGCCGCTTCCAACCGGTCTTTTTGGAAATCCATGGAGGAGGCCTATGTCCAGCAGTGGACTTCTTGTGGCTGAATGATGATGAATGATGATATTGACGAGTAGAACTCACATAAATAAGCTCGCCTTTGTACATGTATTTATTTATTTTAATTTACTTTATTAGGAACAACAACAGTGTAATCTGATTATAATTACTTATTAATTAATTACTAAAAATAAGGCCTATAAACGTTGTCCACAGCTTACCAATTAATTTATAAACGCATTTATATGGAAAGCTCGCTGGAAAACTGGATTTACTTATGTTACCGTTCCTGTATTGTGTGCTCGTGTGCTATAAAGTATATGAGTAAGTAAGCCCCCATTTTCGGATGTATATGGGGATTTCGTTACACCCTGTAGAAAGAAAACAACAGGAATTGAATTTTGCTCCAGTATATTTTCGAAACTTACAAATCACGAGTTAACAAATAAAGGTAAAAGGAGCATATAAGCGAACCGAACGGAACGCATTTTAGAGATCCTATGCAACTTCGCTTACCAACCGGACCAAGCGAATTTGTAATTCGGAATTTGAAAATTTTTAAGGCTCCCAATAATCTCGGAGCGGTCGATTCCTTCAAAGGCCTAACTATGCGCACCGAATACTGTCGAAATCATGACTTTTCCGATAGCAATTAGTTGGAATTTGACTGTTAGACGACTGGAAGAAATTCAGGATTTGGTGCGCGTAGTATAAGGGCAGTGCGGAGAGGTGCGCGTTCTCCTTGAGGCTCGGTTCTCCGAGCGCACGGATGTGTATGGGACTTATTGCGTTGCGCGAGCGAAAAGTTGAGCGAAAAAGGAGGCATTTTTAAAATTCAGAACTACTAGTTCTATTAATAGAATTTTAACGACCGACGTGACATACATTCAGTGATAGTCAATTTGATATACTTCTTATTATGCAAAACTCAGTACAGCTAAAATTATCCATACCTAGTGATAATTTAGACTCATGTTCGCGATTTTTTTTTAATGAAGTTGATGAAGTTTAAAAAATCTAAAATAATGACTGACGACCCTAGATAGGACATTGTAAAGTATATTTACAATATATTTTTTTTCATATTTTAAATAGTAACACCTGACTTAGTGGGAACCCAGCCTAAGACATTCGGGTGTTCTGTAGATTCTCGTACGCTTATAAAACCTCTTTATCGCGGAACATATGAAAATATATTCAGTACCGTACAAAATCCATAATTTCGAGAAAAAGATAAGAGTTTGAGGTTCTATAGATGAGAACAACTTTCTGATAAAGAAAACAAACGTTCCCTGCCGAGCTTGGATACAAAACGTCAAATAAATGAACCTTTTGCTGCAGTTTTTTCCGCATATATGCATCCATAATCCCAAGTACAAGCCATCCCGGGCGCTTGTACACCTGAACCCTACTGCCACACCGTGGAGGTGGGTGGGTATTACGTAAACGGGTAGAGCTAGAACCGTCCCATATTTTCCATTATCAGAAAATAAAGCAAAAGTTTGTTTCTCAGCATGTAGGAACAACATATAGCGTATTGCAAGTCTTGAGTGGTTTATAAAATCACTTATTGCTACAGTTATGAAATCAGCTGATAAAGAGTTCTATCTAATGTAATTGCCAAACTAGATGGTCCTTTATTTTTGAAATTAGTAATCTTACTAACTTAATGTACAGATTTATTTTAAACATTGACGATACAGATAATGTGCATCTCAAAGGTTAGGGAAAACAATAATCTTTCCAAATACTTGTAATAATTTAAGTAAGGTTTAAGTAAGGTTATATACTTTTCAACTCGTATTTCTTAATTGCACCGAGTACCCGTCTCCAACTTCTTTCTTGTCTCCTTCTATGGTTGCCTGGAAGAAATTGCTTGTAGTAATAAGGCCGCCAATTCTACTGCGATTCTATCTATCTATCTATCTAATAACCGGGCTTCATTTTCTTTCGGTGGTCATTGTAGATAACGTCTCGGCACTGAAGTATAATAATAAGAATTTTTATAAGAGTATATTCTGCGCACTGTTCACTGATCATTCATCCGGAACAACAACGACGGAATTACACTAAGTACCTAAGGAGCCCTATACTGTGTATTAAATATCACTCCTAAAGGGAAGTTAAACACGAGGTAACATCGACACAATTGCATTTCTATTAATTTCAGTCAAATGACGCATTATGCACTAGACACTGATTCGTTCTTGTTTCTGTAAAACCATCGACGAAATGTTCTCCTGATAATTCTTTATAGTGTTTTAATGTTCACCCTGTGAACATAAATTGTGTTATGTTTATGTTGGTTTTCTAATAAATATAAAATAAAATAAAAATAAATTTGCAACAACGAAATTACGTCGTACTTATTCCGGATGAGCGTGATATCTTCCCACGTGGGCTTCAGGGAAAACCATAGAATTAGAATTTAAAACAATTTTAATGTTATGGTTTAGACGGCAAAAGTGTCGAATAAAAGTAAACAAAGTAATGTTTTCTTTACAGACGGACCCAGCCATCCACGACGACCTACAGGTCACAGATAGCGAAGAGGAACCCGAGGATGGACTTTGGTTCTAAACAGTTGCAATATAAGACTGCATTCAATAAAACAATATGATTAAATTGTGTAAAATATGTACTACCAACACGTAAGATAAATAAGATCGTTATTAATAAAATGTTAGAAATGTTGTTATTTATAAGATTTTCTTTTTTTTTCTAAGAATAAAATAATTTTCAATAGTTACCTAACTGGTTTCAAGTGTTCAACCTTTTTATTTTAAATATTAATTTTAACGTAAAAACAAAACTTCTTGTTGAATGTCCGTAAATTGCAAGCCACGTTGTATTGTTATTTATTTAAAGCAACATAATTACATAAAGAAAAAAAGTCCTAAAGACGTGTCACTTAATATTATTCAGTAGCACGGTAAAATACGAATACACTTAAAATAATAGTTACCTAAGGAGTACATACTTGTAATAATTTCACCTTATTATTTCAAAGCAAATATTAGTCACGCACTTAGGATTCCAAGTAGCGTAGAGGGCATCGTAATGTTAATAAAAATGTAGATCTTACCCGTGTCAGAGCTGAAATACGATTTAGAGCTATCTCGAAAACGGCTTTCTGATTACGTCGAGGTCTTTCTAGACCGATTTAGTAGAGTAATATATAGGAGGACCGAGCGTCGAGTAGGGCCTTTTTGCAAACAACTTGTAAATTGGGTTCGTAGTTACAATCTATTAGAATTTCAGATTTTGAGACGCTTGTCTCGGCAGTTTCAATAAGACCCTTACATTTGTCTAAAAAATAAATTTCATCGCCTACTCAAACACTTATCGCTGTATAGAATATCAAAAAAACATAGCGGACTCGGCAAACGTTGTTTTGCCATATTAATTAGCCGTCCCTCTTTCTACCGTCCGGTGGACCGGATAGTCGTAATTTTTTGTGTACCTACTATTCTCAGACCTACCAAATATATCTACACAAAAAATGTCATAAAAATCAGTGAAGCCGTTCCGAAGGAGTTCGATAACAAACACGGTGACACGAGATTTTCTATACATTAGATGATCATGAGAAAGAATGAGGGGAAAAACGCGGCAGCAGATGAAAAAATGACTGCGTAACCTCTGAGAGTGGACAGCTCTAATCAGATTCTTGACGCTGTTTTAGCCTAGTAACGTTGCAATTAGATGCATTTATTGAATAAACAAGCTTTTGCCCGCGACTTCGTTCCCGTGTAAAGTCCATAAGAGTGGTTAAAGAGTGGCTAAATAAGTTACGGATGGTTTTAGCGCATGTGAAATAAATATTGCAAAAAATTGTGTATTCATTTACATATGTAGGTCGAGTTTTAACTTTTCTTTCAACGACACGAAACGAAACGTAACATCTGCATTGCAATCACTTTTAGAATATTAATCTCTTCTAATTATCTTTATAGTACAACTTCGTTACATGTTACGATTGTTACGATACACGTTCTTCCTTTAGGTGCTAATATGAGAATCAGCCCTAAGTTGAATTCCTACTGTTTTCAGTTACTGTCCCTGTGACTTATTAATTGTTATTGGAAGTGTGTGATATTCTTTAGATCCTTACGAGACCATCTCGGGTGACATAGAAGCGGGTGATCTGACATTTCTGTTACACTCTCATAGGGATTGAACTTTTAATTACAGCGAAATGCGTGTTTCATCAAGTTCTATTGACTTGCATTTGAAGTAAGTTTTAACTAAATGCGACCATAAATATTTTACAAATTTTGAAAAGCCGCGAAATACAGGTTTTCTCAATTGTGTTAACGTACATTTATACCAAGTTTCGTATAAATCTAACCACAAATAACTAAATTTTCGAAATCCCGTAAAAATTTTGATACCCTTTTTTTACCCCACTCAGGGCTTAAAAATGAGAAATATGTATTTCAAAAATTTTATTGAAGTACATTTATACTAAGTTTCAAGAAAATCCGACCACAGATATTTTACTTCCCGTACAAACTTTGGCACCCCTATTAGTCGTCTTAGGGATTCATCATAACCATCATCAGCCATTTGACGCCCACTGCAGGACATAGGCATCCCCATGGTTTTCCAAGTTTCCCGGTCTTGTGCCGCCCGCGACTCCCTGCCACCGTAACCAGGTCGTCAGACCATCTGGTGAGGGGCCTATCCCTATCTTTCTATCCCTATAGGCCTATCTTTCACCCTTTTAAGGGTTGAATTTTGAAAAACCGTGATATTTCCATTTTATCACTTATGTAGACGTACATTTGTACCAAGTTTCGTATAAATTAGACCACATACAAATTTGTACATCCTCTTTTAGACCTCTTGGGGTTGAATTTTTAAAATCTGTCTTATCTCTTGTCTCCGTGCTTAAATTTAGCTAAAATACGACTTGAAAATGAAATACGCCTTAAAATGCCCACTTCAAAATTTCAATAAGTTTATTGCTATTTCTTATGACTAAAACGCTTGCTAAGTCGTTGTTTTTGAGGTATTGTATGTTATTGCTTTGAATAATGTAGCAATTTTGGATTCAATAATATTAAGAGTGCAGCGCTGCGTCTGGAGTGACCAGCGTAAAAGTCATAAGTTGCTGGGCAAAAGAAGAGAGTAACATCTTTAACATTCGAGAGGCGCTGAGAAAAGAAAGAAAATAGCAATCGTACTTTTAGCGTAATTAAATATCAGGCAGCCGTCCACAATTTTTTTATCCGTGATATTTCGTGGCTTATCCGCACTCAAGAAAATAAATAAAGCCGTAATTATTTTCCGTCCTGCGTTCGAGTGACCCCAAAATAAATCTTGGCTTACGATATTATATTGAAACGCCGTGCCTTAGGAACACGTTTAATATCTATTCGGTACATTCTTTTATGAAAAAGAAAATGAAAGAAATTCGGGAGATTACATCCTGTTATTACAATCCGAATGTTATGACACGTCACACAAAAGGAAACGCGAGGGCGCTAGGGTATTTATATGGCCTTTTTAGGGATCCAAACAATATGGGGATAATTTGAAACCCTTACATGTTTTCTTGTAAGCTCTTCCACGTGAAACGTATTTGCGAAGACACAGGATTGTAACATTTTCACGGAGACATTTATACTTTTAAAGATCTTGTTGCTCAGACCCATATCCAATTAATTACATTAATTACTTACTATGGCTAATTCATGTTGTAATCCCAGAATTTCGAAATCTGGGACATACTTCATGCATAGCCTTATATACTCATTTTATCCTTATTTGTGGATGTATATTTAAGCCTGTGAACCTTATAAATATATGAATCCTACCTTTTATACCTTATAAATAACTTTGACTGCGCTTTGACACGGGATGTAACTTAGAACTCTTCGGATTTGGGTTTAGTCAAATTAATAGATTATAAAAAACACTCTTAATCTCCATCGCAAACTCATTCCGACTGCGCGGAAATTGTTCAAGTTATCTACCGGGTATTGTACATAGATATCTAAGTGCAACCCTCCATACTACGGTGTAATTTAACCCGTAATAAGGAGTGCGAATGCAGACGTCATCCCTTCATCGACTATGAAATGAGCATGAAATGAACTGAATATGCATTCGACCAAGCAAACGGGCGTGGCATCTAAAAGCGTTAGGTTCATTTATATTCAATGCACTCCGCCTGCTGCCGATCGGATTGGTTTAGAACTTATGTTGTGAAGCGCTGATTGCTATTTCGGAAACCTATATCTGTTTCACCTTTAAATGTGCACTGATGAAGGCTTATGGCGCAGCGCGTCCATTTTAAATGAGAGTCGTAAATACTATCTGCTTTTATCATCTATTCGGTTAGGTAACTATTAACGATAATTCTGAAACATCACCTGTTGAAGGCGTTATGTATGATTAGAAATAGTATTTTCCAATTCCTTTGGCAAAATTCAATTCAATTCTGCTTTATGAACTCACTGCACTGATTGTCCAGTACAATTTCGCCAATGTCACGTGTTAGACAAGACTATAGCCAATCACAAGCGAACGAGGCTCTGTATGAATTTTAAACCAATCAGAGCTGTTTGTCTGCGGGGTTTGGAAAGCTTAAATAGTGTTTTTAGGCAGTTTGTTTTTAAACTATAGTTTTTGGCCAAGTTCAATATTACTTAATTGACTTCATAAATTATCGTATTTCGTGTTAGAGATTTAGCCGGTAATAAGCAGACATTGGAAGGGTCAAATGATATGTCTGCGGTTGTCCTTTGTGGAGTTCCCCATATCCACCTTTCAGTGTGATGTCAGATCCTGGTCACTAAGTTTCACCAAATTCCTTACCAAGACTGACAGAATAAGTCGAAATTTGACCGGTCTGCTGTTGTCCGTTTAAGATATCCAGTATCCACTTTTCATTCCCAACATTAGATCAGTTCATTTGTTATATTTATCAATTCAATCTATAACTAGTTATAAGACTTACGTAACTATGTAAAAAAAATATTACCACGAAAAATTATTAGTTCCAGTTCGGTATAATACGCGCAACACAATCGCTTATCTTGGTCCAAAATAGGACACTCTGTATTATATTTATTTTGAAGGACCCGCTTTCATATTTTGCTAGTTTTTTACTGTTATATTTTATAATTACCTAAAACCGCAAAAAGTCCGATCCCGACAAGGTCCGCATAAACAAGGTAAACAAAGCGACCAATACTTCCAGTTATAAATTGTCAGGACCTGGAACTCATCATTCGAAAAGAAAACAAAACGCTGTGCAGCATTATTTTGTTATTTACTTCCCTCAAGCCAGTGCGGAATAAATGTTCACATGAAACACTAACTTTTACCACTTAACTTTAGTCAGCGGGCTTGCACATGGTATTTACGGCCGGTAACAAACGTTGCGGTGGCGTTCGCACGTCCGTCGTTCATACCAGTTTGTTTCACGGAGCTGGGGACTAATTAGAATTTGTTGCAGAATTTGTTATTTGTTTTGCTAACAAATACATATCGGGACAAAACGACAAAGCTTTCTTTCCAGCACATCATCGTTTTCTTTCGTTACCTACTCTTGAGATAGCTTTAACGTGGAAGTAGGTGTACGATTAAAGGTTGCCCAAATTAGTACCTTTAATATTTCGTTAATTTTAGAGAAGTGACCAGTGCTACCTTTTTTATTTAAGCGTAAATTTGAAACGAAATTTATACTTCCTGTGGAAAACCAATCTGTGAGCTCTGAAATCGAAAAACTTTTGACTCTAACTTTGTTTGCGAATTCTCAGAACTTTGTTGCTACCTACATAATTACGTCATCAAAATTGGTTAGCGTACCCTTTGTGCCTGGCAGCGTTGACGTGGATCGCATCAAAAACAGCCGAGTGTATCGGAACTCAAACAAGTAATGTGTGATTCCCTCGAGCGTACTTTACTTTTGAACGTAATGGCCCGGAATGGTACCCGAACTTGCTAATATGTTTTGGAACTGTCCAAAGTTACTGCTCAAACGTAGTTTATAGCACAAAACTGTGCAGTACGGTAAAATATTACGTACCTACTACCAATAATAGGGCTCTGTGGTGCTATAAATACTTTGAAGTACCTAATAAGATTTTAATTCAACAACTTTCGCCATAAATAACTTTCTTTGGGCAGCTTTGTGCGAAAGGTTCTTCTTTGCTAATGAAAAATTCCATTAAATAAAGGAAAATATTTCATTTACCAATTGTTCCGTTTCTCAAAGTACAATATCAAAGCAATACCAAATCGTGGCAGGCTATAAAGGTAGAAATGAAGACGCAAATAAATCGCAGGTGGTCTGTGACCTCGCCGAAATTGTGCGTAGATCGAATTTCGTCTTTTATGTACAAAATCAATCCTTGTTAGGAAACGAGGGGTCACGTTTCCACGAGTGTACTTCGAGCTCCCACTTGCTGCGGAATCAGTGTGAATTATAGAGAAGCCAACTAACTTAACTCCACACTGAGCTTGGCCTAAAACATGAGGATGTAAAATTGCAGTTCGTTTAGAATTTTGTTCATCTAATAATGCTTCATCTAATTCAAATTATTAATGAAGAATAACGTCCACATAACACAATCATATCTGCTGGTCCCAAACCCAGACAAGGACATCACAAACATGGAAAAACTGTGTGTTTTTGTCCCGTACTCTCGGCGCTAAATTAGCCAACTTGCGTTACAATTGAGTGTGGTTATTTAATAATTTATGGTGTGCAATAAAGAGTATTAATCTAATCTAAGTTATCCAAAATAGGCTTTTAGTTGACGACGTTTCAATAAGTAGGTATAATGCTAATTCCTCTGACTAAAACGTTATTTGTCACATGCTGCTTTAAAATTTTGATGAGGCAATTTGTAAAACAATAACGTCGAGAGTAGAGGGGAAAGTCTGTTCAAGAGTTCAGTAGACAGAGATTAAGATTATTTAGATCTAATTTTGAAAAATCTCGTGTTTGTTATAAAAACAGTGTTTGTTATCGAACTCCTCCGAAACGGCTTCACAGATTTTTATAAAAAAAAATTATAAAGGTCTGAGAACAGATCATAGGCTAATTAATATAAAACAACGTTTGCCGAGTCAGCTAGTAGGTAATCTAAAAAAAAAAAAAGAAATGAAAGCTGTTTGTTGGTAAGCGCAGTTGAAACTTGATCGTGAAAACAGTTGGACCTATTAGGCGATTGTTTAAGTGTTCGTTTACAGAAACAAAAATTGGAAACGTTGTTCGGAAATCATGAAAATTCGAGGAAAAGTTAATGTCTTTTCACAAAACGATTAAAAATAATTTTATGTAAATTTGGACAGTTATGGAAGTTTGTAAATAAACACCCCCAAAGGAGTTGACACAAGAAGCGTCGTCGTAGGAAAGGGCGGGCGGCCGGTGCGTTGCGGCACAAAAATGTATGGAGCTCTATGGAAATTAATTGTATCGCACAAGACACTCGTTGTTGTGTGCCCGAATTGGATAGCTAAGGATGATTTATTGCTTATCCTGGAGTTTGGATGAAGCGAGGAGTGTTCTTTTTCTCTCATTTCATTTTCCTCAGAGGAGCTTAGTCCCACCAAGTTTCGTTCAGGCACATAAACATACATACATACATATACTAACGCCTGTATCTCAGAGGGATAGGCAGAGACCAGGGACTGCCACTTGCCACGATCCTGACAGCTTCCTCAACATTCATTAGTCGTTGCATGCACGCACACCGCCGGTTTCCGGTACTTTTTATCTTTAGGTATAATAATAATAACATCCACACAATACAATCACTTGTCCTGGTCCCAAACTAGGATAACCTGTGATATGGTAACCAGGCAAGGACATCACAAATATGGAATAACACCCAGACTGAGGCCATTTTTAGTAATGTACGGCGGCCCCCAGTGGGAATCGAATCCACGACCTCCGGTATGGTAATCAGACGTGGTTAGACTAGAAAAACGAGGCAGTAAAAAAAGGCTAAATATAAGCGACATTATTGTTGAAATATTGTGCGCAAAATATGCAAACGGTCCGAAAAATGGGTTTCTTGCATTGGTACCCAGTCAATTAAAACAGTGTGAAATGTTACTGGTGTCCATTTAAATTGAACGCGTCCGAAACAATTTGTTGTGTCGACGATATAAATTATAATTGCTTTTCAGTGGTCCACAAATACATGCGTTTCATAATAGGCGCCACTCTATTCAAACAGCACGGACACTCTATTCAAACAGGTAGAATCTATTTTGGGATACTCGTCATGCAGGTGGTCGCCGCAAATTTTATACGGTTTATCGTACCTACGCAATCGGCACATACGCAAAGCTTGGTTACTGCCTTATGATACACAGGGTGTAACTGAATCTCTCCTTAGAAGCCCGCCTTTCCGGGGATTTCGTTTCACCCTGTATTATCTATACCGGGTGTTAAGAGACTGATGCCCCTCTTGAAGCCCATCTATTCTCTGCATTCATCATCATCATCATTCAGCCACAAGAAGTCCACTGCTGGACATAGGCCTCCTCCATGGATTTCCAAAAAGACCGGTTGGAAGCGGCCTGCATCCAGCGCCTTCCTGCCACTTGGATGAGGTCATGTGTCCATCTTGTGGCTGGTCGTTCTGCATTACTAAGAACCTTTCTGCAATAACTAAGAACATTTTTACAAAGGTAAATAGCATGCCTGGGAAGTCGACGCCTTAGGAGATATTCAGGTTCAAAGTCACACTATTCATTAGCATATTTTCGCAGAAAAGCATGGAGTCGATATCGTGAACAGGATTTCTTTCAGGAACAGAACATTTCTTCTCAAGGCACCTGAATGAAATGTTTATGTTTGCTTTCAGAAAACGAATTCAAAACGTCAACGCCCAATGTACCTATCCAAAATATCTGTATCTGAATCATGGGTCATAGGAACTGTGAAAGTTACGCGTCCATTGAGCGTTAAAGTTTTTGACATTTTTCTAATCCAAAATTTTATGAATCTACATACATTTTCGTGCCACAACGCACCGGCCGCGCACCCTGTCGCTTGCTAAATCAATTCCCTTAGAACCTTCCTTCATACTGCGGGTGTTTAGTACAGCAGAGAGCAACTTAACCTTTACGTTATTGTAAAGGTTGAGTTGCTTTACCTACATTTCAACCCTTAATTTATCTGAATAGAGCTTGTCAAAATGACGGACTCCTCTCCCGAATAGTACTTTACAGTACTTTATAGTACTTAGTCATGAGCGTAAATACTTAAAATACGCTGCAGAAATCAACTGCAATACTAGTAGATTTAAAGACCATTAATGAGAGCTTGTAAAGCTGAATGTGCCGTCGATTGGTACTGTATATCCTGTATACGAACCTAGTCTGGTCGTGTAATCGTCGCCAACCTCGGTAGGTGCCCTAGAGCAACATACTCGACCTAGATTATTTCAGTCCTCTGAACATTTTTCATATTTTCGTCCTGCAAAAGAGACAGATATGATTAAAAACGCTAAAAACTCTTCCAGGGCAAAACTAACGCGAAAAATTTCAAACATATTTTCGTTCCTTGAAATAAACATACAGGTTGTTAAGCTGACAATAATTTCCGATCAAAAGCTGCACATTTTGAATACCAAATCACCATCCATCATTTTGGAAATATAGATCCATAAAATTTTGGATTACAAAAATATCAAAAACTTTAACGCTCAAAGGACGCGTAACTTTTGCAGTTCCTATGATCCTTGATTCAGATCCAGATATTTTGCATAAATTGCGCGTTGAGATTCTAAATTAGTTTTCTGAAAGCAATTTAAAATTTTAATTTTTTTATAATGATTCTTTTTTTTCAAGGGTTTTGTCTCTTGCTAACCATGTCAGCCCCATTATAATTCTAACAAGGGTACTAAAACTTAGTCTAGACATGACACAAATATATTAAACAACAAATAAAAATGTCACAACAAAGAACTTAAAACAAAAAAAGACTCTGAGTATTATGAAGGTACTTGATCAATAAATCACAATTATTAAAATCTAAATGGGAAGAGAAACCTCTAGCTTTCTTTGGCATAACGAAGAATATACAAATTCATAAACTAAAAAGGTTTCTTTTGATAATGGACTTGCTAATATGGACTAATAATCTTGCATCTATTAATATTAAGGTAAGATAGCAACAGCACCCTATCAGACCGATTGCGATTGCAGCTAGTTAACAAGTGTTGAACGTCCTCAACTGTGTCACAATCATCACAATTTGAACGCTCTCTCTATTTCATTAAAAATCCAGATTTGTTGACGGGTAAATGACCTAATCACAAGCGGTGTACTGTGACTATTATGTGTCTACCGGTCTCTATGTATAAACCAGGGGACTCGAAGAGGCTCACATCGAATAGTTTTATATGCCCCTTTCGGCAGATCTTTGGTTTACAAAAAGACAGTTTTTTAAAAAAAAGCCTGGTAACACAGAAATAGATCATCTACCTTTACTAAGAACATGATAAGCAAGACAATCAGCCTTCTCGTTCCCTAATAAACCAATGTGCGACGGAATCCATTGCAACTTTATACGAGTAACTTTATCTTTACTTTGCAATTCTAGTATTTCTCTAAGTACGTCATAAGCTATAGCGATGCCTCTGAAACCATTTACACATAGATTGAGGTATTGCAACATGCATAAACTCACGCCTGTATTCCAGAGGGGTAGGCAGAGACCAGGGACTGCCACTTGCCACCATCCTGACAGATCACTTTCGCTTCCTCAACATTCATTAGTCGTTGCATGCACGCCCGCCGATTTTGGGTACTTTTTATCTTGCCCTTTGCTAATAAATACCGGCCCTTCCACCAACATTTGCTCGATATATTTGTTTCGTCAATCTTTCTTCCACATGTCCAAACCAACGCAACATTCCTTTTAGTGATAAGGCCGCCATCTGTACTTTTAGATTAAGAAATATCTTGGTAATTTCCATTTTTATTTACAATAAAGTGATCTCTATCTATCTATCTATCCTTTGTCAATTCCAGTCACTACATCCTCTTTCAGTCCACAAGGTTCTCTAATCAATAAATATATGATTTATTTGTACGTATAATTGTTAGATGCATTTCACTGAGTAATGTTTCTGGACAAAGTCGTTCAGATCGTTTAGACAGTCGTCCCCAACTCAAGATTATTCAGAGTGCTCACAACTTTTTCTAGTAGAACATTATTGTAGGCATTATCGATATCTAGAAAACACGCCAAAGTAGACTCATTATTAGAAAAACCTACTTGTACCCGACATGCTAGCCGAGCCAGAGCATCCAGACATCAATGACATCGCCGAAATCCTGTTGTATTTTTAGACAAAATTTGCTCTTTTTTTACATACCACTGCAGCCGTTTGTTCAACATATATTAAAATATTTTACATACACAGGATACAAGTGAGATAGGTCTAATCTTCGGGTCACTATTTCCTATGTGCTATTACTAGTCTGCAGATTAACTTTAGGTATTGGTATAACCTGAATCTCTGAATCAGCTTTTTTGTCAGTGTTAAGTTTTTTTTCTTTTTCGAGAAGATTATACTTACTCTGAATCTTCTTTGCAAACTCGTGTATTACGATACGTCTCAGCAGCCCGACGTAAACTTCACTCTTTGGCCAGGACTCTATTTGCGGCTTCTCTCATTTTTTCTTGAGACTTTCTCCCGCATCTGTCTTTCTTTTGTACGTGTATGACTATCGTGCAAACCATCTAAAATGAACTAAAAATGCATCATTAACCTTAAATACAGAATAATTCAATTTACAAAAGTGATTCAATTCGCCCCCGATGACGCGATCCGAATAACCCCAAATTAAAGACATTCGAAATAAATATTTTACACATAAAACCGTTGTGCATAAAAACTAAAATTATTTCGAAAATCGTAACACACACAAACACCCGACTCGCTGACGAACAGCGCTGACATTAATGTACTAGTCGAATCGAAACACTACCGTTGGGGGGGGTTGGTGCGGGGCGGCAGGGAGTCCTAAGACGCCAGTCGCTCGCGTTCCATGTCAACGCCTTATTCAAAATATTTAAGGATTTGTTATTTCGATCCGATCAAAACTTTAACTCTGATATCTCAAAGTTATTCTCTACAATATTGTTTTTAAATCAGGCATCGGTGGCATTACTGTGTCCGGCGACAAGCTCTGCAATAGCTGCTGTTCCTTTTCATTAAGGACTGTAAACCTAGCTACAGAGCAACCTTTCATCCATTGCATATGGCCCCAGTGTCTGCGGGTGACGTAACGGCGTCAATGCTACTACAAAACTTTTGCCAGCTATCCAGTTTGGCCTTTCTCATTAATTCCTGGGAAAATCTGATTTATCTTTCTAACAATTCGAGGTTCAGTGGTGTTGGACTTTTCCTGAAATTACTCAGAGCAAGCCTTTAGCTACTGCTTTTCATAGGTCAGGGTCCAGTAAGGTTTGGGTTTGAAATTATTTGTAGGATTATAACATGTTTTTAGTAAAGGACACTATAAAGGACAATTTATTTGAGTTATAAAGAAATTATACTGTTTCTGTAAATTAGTTAACACGGGAGGAGAATCAAAACTTTCTGTGAGAAGTTGCTTATACAAGGGCCCAGTATGCTTTTTTGTAATTTCGCTTTGTAACAAAGCTTCTATGGCAGTTATATTTATACTGAATTTTAATGACCAGGTGGTCACGGCCAAACTTGTCATTTAATATATACCAAGAGAAATCAATTACGACGTCAATAGTAATATAAAATAATAAACAACAAAATAAAATCGGGTATAGTAATATCGGGTGAGGATTGTTGAAAGAGCCCATTGACTAATTTAGTCCTAGTTGCTTTACCATTTTTAAGTGGCATATAGCTATTTTCTAATGAAGAATCAAATAACTGATTGCCCCTTGTTTCATTCTTATAGCACCAATTTTTATGGTGGCTATTAAAATCACCTCCTATCATAGATTTTACAGAGAACATGCTTAATACACTATCCTAATCCGCCTGTATAGTACATACCAATGAGGGGCAATATACAGCTATAATATTCTCCAAATCATTGCAGTTTAGCGACTCAATGTGTAAAAACACAGTTTAGCAACTTAATGTGTAATAAAAAAATGCTGCGACCACTTGCATTAAAATCGTCAGAAACGAAAAGTATCCCAAAATAGATTCTGCCTGTATTACTTCCATGCTGTTTGGATGGAGAGGCGCCTATTACGAAATGCATCTATTTGTAGACCTCTGAAAAGCAATTATAATTTATATTGTCGAGTGCACTGTGTTTCGGACGCGTTCAATTTAAACGGACACTTGTAACACTTCACACTATTTTAATAAACTGGCTACCAATACAAAGAACCCATTTTTTGGACCGCAATATTTTGCGCACAATATTTCAACAATAATGTCGCTTAAACTTAGTCTTTTTTTACTGCCTCCTTGGTCTAGTCTAATTACGTCTGATTACCATACTGGAGGTCTTGGCTTTGATTCCCACTGGGGGTCGCCGTACATTAGTACTAATGGCCTCAGTCTGGGTGTTATTCCATATTTTTCATGTCCTTGCCTGGTTACAATATCACAGGTTACCTTAGTTTGGGACCAGGTCACATGATTGTATTGTCTGGATGTTATTATTATTATTATACCTGAAGGAAACTTGTTGGCCCTAAGCTCCTCGGAGAAGTAATGGAATTTAAAGAAGAGAGACAAAGAACACTCCTCGCTTTATCCAACCACCAGGATAAGCAATAAATCATCCTTAGCTATCCAATTCGGGCACACAACAACGAGTGTCTTGTGCGATACAATTAATTGCCGCAAAAACTACTTAGCTCAAGTGGATACAGAGGTAAAGACACATCATCTACCCTGTCAACCCCTAAGGCTTAGAGAAAGATAAATTATAGTCTCAGGGTCTTGGGCGGAAACTCTACACTAATAAGGTCTTAAATTCGGTAAGGTCGAGTGTAAGTCCTCGAGAGAAAGCGTAATTTTGTCACCGAACGGAAGATCGTGCAGAGAAGATGTTATATATTTTTCTTAATTTTTGCCGTGGCAATGGAGCGCCGTTTTGAGCTGGTTTTTTATTTATTTTACACGATTTGCAGACGAACAATAATACTTGCATGGTAGGGGTTACAATAATAATATTAAAAATAACTTCCACACAACACAATCTATTGCCCTGGTCCCAAACTAGCCAGACAAGGACATCACAAACATGGAAATACACCCAGACTGAGGCTATTTGTACAAATGTACGGCGGCCTATTGTTAGAATCAAACCCACGACCTCCGGTATAGTAATAGACGTGATACCGCTAGACCAGGAGGGTATTGTGTTTGGCTCGTATGTAGGTATGGGAGTATGTCCGATTCTATGTTCCCTCCTAACTCCTTAACCAATGGTCAGATTTTGACCAACAAGATCTCAATCGGATGGCCATGTTTGCGCGAGTGTCATAGGCTATATGATATTTGAATAAAGTAAACAAAAAATGAAAAATCCACTAAAAAGACAAAAATAAAATAACTAAACTGAAAAATAATCTACAACCCGACTGTTAAGCATTAACTGTTGCATGACAGCAGGCGGGACCCAAATTTAATATTGTAACTCCTTAAGGTTGGTCCCGTTGGTCTCGTAGTTAATGCTTAGCAGTCGGGTTGCTGGTTATTTTTAAATTTAGTTTTAATATTTCAAACATTGTGAAATAAGTAACTATGTCATATTGGAAAGAAGTATGAGTTTCTCGAAGCGTATTGATGCCAAATACGGTTCGCCATCATTAGTGAGGTTTTGGAAGCTTTTTCAGGGCTTTGACATCGGAAATAGAATTTCCTATTGCTCTCACATTTTATAATGTGTAATGACTGTAAAACAATGAGTGAAAGTATACTTCTGACAAATTGTAGAAAGGATAGGCATCAGAAAATAAAATCACGGACGTATTTCTTGCCAACGTGAAGGAAAACATCGTGAGGAAACCTGAGTGACCGAGGTGTTCACATACCTCAGCGCTTCAAATTCCCAATCCGCAGTGGGCACGCGTAGCAATTAAGCCCATACTCGAGAAGGTCTGTGCCCTGCAGTGGGACGTAAATAGACTACATAAAAAATTATTTTAATATAGTTAGGGTTTAAATTGAATTTTTTATTATGAATTAGTTGAATGCTACTTTTGAAAAGCAGTACAAGTCTGCTTTAATTTAAATGAAGTTCAGAACTATTTTACCATTTTCCATTCAACAATTTTTCTCTGTCAAAAACTAAATATGTAAAGATTAAGGTACCTAGTACCTATGTCTGAAATGTCCGTAATTTTAGTAGTTTTTATTTGTATGCACTTTGAGAGCTGTTAACTGCAGATTAACATCTTGTTAGTGTAAGATAACTGTTGGTCAGTCAAACATACTAAGTCAAGAGTCAGATACCCTCATTCTTTTACATTTTACTTTAAATAAAAACGTGCGAGTAAGAGGGAATGCTGACGTCATACACGCTCTTAAGTTTAATTTAGATTGAATCATTTATGTTGTGTACACAATGTAAAAGTAGGACAAAATGTTTTGTTTGAACTTTTTGAAACGTTTCTGTGCTGGAATATTTTATTTCGTGTCTGTTTTCATGCAAACTTTTAGGCTGGTGTATACATCTTAAAATGGCGTCCTGCCCATACCCGGTGGCCTTTTACGACACTTCAGAGTGGATCCTTTCGAGGCTACCCTATTCCCGGGGTAAAGTGTGAACACTTAAAACGTACCTAACTCGGGCATTTTGCTTTTAGGAGTTTTTGGTGAGACTGAGGCAATGATGGCAATGGGCTGAATAGAGATTACCCTGAAATATAAGAGATCTGGGGCTTATTCAGTAATAAAATAATAAAACAATTTAATTTATATATAGGCTATGCGTAATACATTATTTTTTCAGTAGTGTTTAGCGGTCTTTTATCTTTTGCTAAAGCGTAGCGGCTACGATGCTCCGTAGCGGCTACGATGCTCCGTAGCTGCTACGAAAATACCTTCGTAGCGTTCCTCTACGCCACAAGCGACTATCGGCAAAATTACTGTAGTAGGTACATTTTTGTTTCGATACTACCTCTACATACCAATTAATGGATTTATGATAGCGTGACCGACCTCGTTACTAGAAATATACCGTGCCAAAAACAGGCCTTAAGCACCGTAACGTTTACTACCCGAGTGGCGTTAAAGTTTGCTTGATTGCGTACTACGTTGCCTCGATAATGACTTAGATAAGAGAGCCCGTAAATTATAGGAAACTCGCTTTGACCGCGACTTCGTTCGCGTTGGATTCGAGTAGAATACCTACATAGAATCGACCTGAGGTCGGCGTTCTACCGCTCGGCTACCACCGCTACTCAGCAGGTACGTAATACCTATCAATTATCAATTTCACAAAATTTTCGCTCAAATTAATTCAATTTGGGCAATGACTGGGAAAAATCCAACCGATCGGATGAAAAAGGTCATCATAAATAAAATAAAATGTTATGCCCGTAATATGAGATGTTTTATGAACAAGCGCTCCGTGAAGGGAAGATTTTTTTTTCACATGGACATAAATAGTCTTAGGGCAGACAGCGTTTCACTTTTCTATTTAAGGATAATACACACCAACGCGGTGGCGGTGGCGGTCCACACATATGTCATTTACATATAAGCAGCCTATATACGTCCCATTGTAGGCCACAGGCCTTCTCTCAGAGAGAGAGTATGGGCTTAATCACCACGCGTGCCCACCGCGGATTAGCGATTTCAAGCGCTGAGGTGTGTGAATAGCTCAGACACCCATATTTCCTCACGATGTTTTCCTTCACCGTTAGCGAGTGGTATTGCTACTATAGCTTCACAAATGTCATTTACTGCAGTAGTATTTATATGGACATATGTATTCACCGCTACCGCCACCGCATTAGTGTGTTTTATCCTTTACCTAACCACTACGCGGCGAATCCAAATCAAAATAATGTTGTAATGCAGAAAACAATGAGTAAGACAATAAAGTCGTGGATACAAACTGTAGAAAAAATTCTACTTGCAAACCTCTGTATTCTGAGGCTGTAAAAAACCTAGCATAAGTAGGTTAAGCTTGACTGCTGATTTAAACTGTCAGCGCAGACAACAGAAAAGTCCCCCTTAAACAAACTTGTCTTAGCTAACCAAAATTTACAGGGTGGCTTTTCTGGTAAACTACTAGAATTAGAGTTGTTCTTAGAACAACATAGAGTGAATGTACTTTGTGTCACAGAGCACTGGCTACTAGAGTCTCAAATGAATTTTGCTATACATAATTATGAAATAGCCAGTTGCTTCAATAGAAAGTCTGCATTGCACGGGGGATCCTTAATAATAGTAAATAGTAGTTTAAAATATAAAGAACGGAAAGATATTTGCAGACTTTCTGTTGAAAAAGTTATTGAGCTCTCATGTGTTGAACTGGCTAAGCACATTGTAGTAAGCGTATACAGGCCCCCCACCAGTGACTACAATTTATTTGAATCAGTACTAGAGGATGTCTTAAATGTAGCTTCAAGTAGTAGCAAGAACCTTATAGTCTGTGGAGATTTTAATATCGACTTGCTGGCAGATTCCACTTTAAATACTAAATTAAAACTTATTTTCAAGTCTTTTAATTTAGTTAATATTTTCTTAGAGCCCACTAGGATTACCGAAATCACAGCCACCTGTCTTGATAATGTATACTGTGACTGTGAATTTTCGCACTATTCTACAATAAATTGCTTAAAGTCAGACCACAGTGGTCAAATTGTACACTTTGAATCTGATTTTAAAAAATCAGAACTAGATATACTTTACAGGCCCATGACAACAAAAAAATTAGAATTATTTAAAACTTATTTACAAAGTAGTTTACATACCGAAAAAAATAAAACCATCAATGCTAATGCCCATTATGGAGATTTCTTTAAGGTCGTTTCAGATAGTTTTGAAAAAGTTTTTAAATTAAAAAAGCTATCATCGAAAGGAAATAGGGTAGGATTTAGTGAATGGGCCACTGCCGGCATCCGGAAAAGTAGGGACACACTTTATTCACTATATGAGAAAAAGACATACACATATGACCCTAGTTTTCTACAGTATGTTAAATTATATTCAAAATTATTTAGGGCCGTCTGCCACAAAGCTAAATGCGAGCATATAAAAGCCAAAATTCTTAAATCGTCTAATAAATCTAAAACCATTTGGAATATAATAAATAAGGAAACCGGTAAATCCAAATCAGCGGACCGCGAATTTTCGCTTAAGATAGATAATAAATTAATAACGTCAAATGAAGACGTTGCCGCGGCTTTTGAACAATTCTTCACAAATGTTCCAATTATAACTACGGCTCCTTTAGATTCATCTCCTGATCTTGCAGAAAGTATTTTGAAAGATAATGTCCCTCCCTGCGATCACAATTTTTCGTTTGATTATATTGAAGCTCATACCGTGAATAAAGCGTTTAAAAAGCTAAATCTTAAAAAAACTGAAGACCTGTGGGGTATGTCAGTAATAATAGTTAGCTCAGTAATTGATGTCCTAGCACCCCATTTGGCCAGAATCTTTAACAAATGTTTAGATGAGGGTACATTCCCTGACCTAATGAAATATAGTAGGCTCGTCCCTTTATTTAAAAGTGGCGACAGGCAAGATCCCACAAATTTCAGACCAGTCTCGGTTCTACCCGTTTTGAGTAAAATATTCGAGAAAATAGTTCTAGGTCAGCTACTTACACACTTTAATAATTATCAACTTTTTCATAGTGAACAATTTGGTTTCACGCAAGGGCGGTCTACGACGGATGCTGGTGTCACATTAGTTAAACATATATTTAGTGCATGGGAGGATCGGAAGGATGCTATAGGTGTCTTCTGTGACTTGTCGAAGGCATTTGACTGCGTAGACCATAAAACACTTCTCTTAAAATTAAAACACTACGGAGTGAATGGGAGGAGCTTAAAACTTATGAGATCATATTTAGAAGGGAGGGTTCAAAAAACTGATATAAATAGGACTAAATCATCAGGGTCGGAGGTTAAGATGGGAGTACCACAGCGATCTATTTTGGGGCCGTTTCTTTTCCTCGTATATGTAAATGATTTGCCGTTCATGGTTCAAAACATGTCAGAGATAGTATTGTTTGCAGATGACACGTCACTTATTTTTAAGATTAAGAGACAAGAAAATGACCTTGCGGATAGAAATAATGCTCTCTCTAAGGTACTATATTGGTTTACTTCTAATAACTTAGTATTAAATTAAAAAAAGACAAAATGTATAAAAATTCACACTACCAAATGTCAAAATAGTTGACAGCAATGTTATATTGGGGAATGATAAACTAGACCTTGTAGAAGAAACTGTATTTCTGGGTATCACAATTGATGCAAAGCTTCAATGGGGTCCTCATATAGGAAAATTGGCAAATAGGCTCAGTTCTGCAGCATACGCAGTTAAAAGAATCCGGGAACTAACTGATGTCGCAACTGCTAGGCTTGTTTATTTTAGTTACTTCCATAGTATTATGTCCTATGGTATACTACTGTGGGGTCGGGCAGCAGACATTGAGACCATCTTTGTCCTGCAGAAGAGAGCGATCAGATTCATATATAAGCTAGGCAATAGAGATTCGTTAAGAGATTTCTTTAAAGAAACTAACATCCTAACAGTTGCTAGTCAGTATATCTATGAAAATATTATGTACGTTAGGAAAAATATCAGTGACTTTAAAACTGTAGGTAGCCAACACAATGTAAATACTAGAAATAGACATAAACTTTCGTTCCCAAAATTTAGGCTGGCAAAGGTTAATACATCCTTTATGGGGCATTGTATACGTTTCTACAATAAGATCCCTGAGGATATAATAAGCTTGCCAGAAGCGCGATTCAAAAAATGTGTGAAGCACACTTTGTGCCAAAAAAGCTACTATAACATTAAAGATTATTTAGATGACAAAGATGTCTGGAATTAAAGCCGGTTCAATGCATGAGTTTTAGTACATTTATATAAATCCTGTAAATTAAGGACTTGAAAAGACTAAGTTTGGAGTTTTTTTGTCCATTTTTTCTCCAAAATGATCTAGATTTTGAAATGGACACCTAGTTTAACTTGTAACGTTCATTAAGTCGCAGTTTCTGTGCTACTTTGAATAAAAAAATTTGATTTTGATTTTGATTTTAACAATAGTGACACAGTGATAAAGGAAGCATGGAAGACAGAAATAAACTTAACAAAACGAAAGAGCCTAAGCAGCTAGCTATGCTTATTTTGAACCTACTGATGATTTATTCACCACCGCGTTGTAGGTGAATTTCAAATTTACCGTTCTTAATTTCGACGTAAAATGACGAGGCCACGCTAGATTAGCCGAGAACTTTCTAGACATGCTAGAAGTTTCTCAATAATCTTATTATCCGAATACAGCGATATACCCTCTGCGTCAAAGTTTGCATTGAGTTAATGACGTCATAAGTTTCTAACTCACGCTGAGATCCAAGTTGGGCTGGCGCTTCAATGTGAGTTTTATTAAGACCTCCCACAGCGTCACTATAGTTTGCCAGTTTATTGCGTTGCCACGACAAAGGACTTTTCCTTTAAACATTTTTTTTAGTCTGTAATTTTTCCTACTGCTGAGCAAAGCATTCTCCCCTTCTGAACTCCAACCTTCCCAATCCATGGCATATGAAACTGAATAAAAAAACATTATACGTTAATACTTAACACCTTATTGCACATATAAAAGACAAAATAAATTATAAATGACTAAATAAATACAAATTACTTATAAACGACTTTGCTTTTCACAACTCCATAAAATCCATGTAAGTAAATCTTCTTTCTCACGAATAAATATTAACGACAGGTACACAGCATAAAACATAACGTTGGGCTAAAAAGGATGAGAATTTTTTTTATGTCATGTGCTCTAGTGTATAATAAAGAATATTCTTATCTTATCTTTTATCGCGCGACAACGCAACAATCTGATGAATTCTTGTTACACTTCCAGACTAGGGTTAACAAAACCGGTTTCATGGAAACCAAAAAAACCGGTTAAGCCGGGATTCCCGTCAATTTTTAAAACCAGTTTTTAGATTTTAATAACACCGATTTTTTATTTTTACCGTTTTAACTGTTGATGTTTTATTTAACTTACTATATCTAATGGTTGAAAGCGATAGCGGTAAGTAATTTAAGTTCGGACTACAACCGAGTAACGCTACAGTCTACAGACCGCAAGGAAAAAAAATTGAAGAAAAATCCTAAAATCGAAATGAGCCTAAAACCGAAAACCGGTTATTACGTCCGTTTTGTGACCACTATACCAGACCGACTACTATGTACGACATAAAACTAACACGGGGCCACCCGGCTGTGCGGTTAAATGGCTCGGAATCGCGATAGTTGGACTCGCTACACGCGTTTGTTCACTAATATATTGCTCGACAGTGTAGGTCGGATGTGTGTCGGTTTGCCGTTACTGGATGTGGCACACCGCGCACGGGTATCGCTTGACTCATACCTGCGTTGGAACTAGGGCTGCCTACCTTTGAAAACAGTCAGGCCCGGAGATATCGAAAAAGCAATTCTTATACAAATCTCCGCCGGAACCAAGATCAAACATTCTGTGTTGGAACGTATCGTCAAAAGCCGATAGGGTACATAGCCAAACATAATACTGGTCTAGTTTGCCGACGAATTCGTTTGAGAAATAACGAGGACTAAGCGTGATCAATCTACGAACAATATTTATCGATTACTGACACACTTACTTGTAAAATTGAAAACTTACAGAATAACCTAATGACCTAATCACGGTCGCTGAAGGCAGATGCTCGTATTAAGGGACTACGTACCTAACCTGAGCTAACTAACGCACATATAAAAAAAGATCGGCCAAGTGCGAGTTGGGCTCGCGCACGAAGGGTTCCGTTTTATTTGAATATTTCTAGCGTCTACCTGTTGCCGTTATTAATATCTAGCAAAAAACGCTAAAAAATATCACGTTTGTTGTATGAAAGCACTCCCTTAAATACTTATTTTATTCTGATTTTATTATTTATTGTCGGCGACAGAAATACATCATCCTGTGAAAATTTCTACTGTTTAACTATCACGGTTCATGCGATACAGCCTGGTGACAGACGGATGGACGGACGCACGGATGGACAGCTGAGTCTTGGTAATAGGGTCCCTTACCCTTTGGGTACAGAACCCTAAAAATAAAAAAAATAGTTCAGAATCTGGTTTCAAGATGAGAAACCTAGTTTCATATAATGCGCGTACAATTATTATTAGTACCGCCTTTTCGTCTATAAGAACAATGATCCGCGGACCCGCGGCACGCACCTACCGCTCTGGCTGGCTACTAATAGTTCTCATAAATTCGAGTTTGTGTCGAGGTATTTTTGGAAAGTGTATTTAAAAAAACTAGCGTATTCGATAGTGATTGATGAGATTTTAAGCCTTTGCTTTTTGTAGAAAAAGACCTATCCGAAGAAACGGTTTTCAGGTTTGCATTTATGTTGTTCTTTATGATGAGAAACAAACTTTTATTTTGGTTTTAATAACGTGTTGACTAAAAAATTTTGTAGCTAGGAAAACAAAGGCATTGTATGCTGAATAGTTAAATTAAACTAGTCTAATAGCAACTCACGTTTCCGCAATGTATACGGAACACTAGGTTACCCAACGGATTCTGTTGCATGAATGCACTCTAATAACCTCAGAGTATAAATTTCTATGCTAATAACATTCAAATTACAAAATGACTGGACTTCAATGACTGTGTCAGCCGTTCGCTCCTGGCTAATCAATCACTCTATTGTGTGGGTTTGTATTTGGATCATGTCGAAAAGAGATGATTGTTGAATTGAGGATTATCAAAATTACACTACAATAATAGCGCAAATAAGAGACTAAAATAGAAGTGCAAAAAAGCCCGTTCCCGTCCCGCGCCCGTCGGCCGCACGAGGCCTAGCTTTTAGCGCCAGTATTGTAGTGTCTAACCTTAAAAGTATTTAAGGTCACCGCCCCTTTGTCAATCATTGATTTAAACGGCCATCGCAGACAAAGGAAAACCCTAAGTTAGGTCTAAATTTAGTTGCACAAAACATACAGGGTTTTTCCGGCAAAGACAATTTAATAGAACTATTTTTAGAGGATTTTAATGTAGATATTTTGTGTTTAACAGAGCACTGGCTGAAACAACCTGAAATGTCTTTCACTTTAAAAGACTATGTAGCAGTAAGTACTTTTAACCGGCAGCACGCAATAAGAGGAGGTTCAATGATATTTGTAAAAAGTAGTTTAAAAATGAAAGAAAGAAAAGACATTGTCAGTCAGTCTGTTGAACGCTTAATTGAGATCTCGTGTGTGGAATTGGATAGGTACATAGTTATGTGTGTTTATAGGCCGCCACAATCGAATTATAATGAATTTGAATTAGTTATGGAAGACGCCTTAAAACGTTGAAATAAATTATTGATTTCTGATTTCTGATCAGAAATCAATAATTTATTTCAACGTAAAGAATTTACATTCTGATTGCTGAATGTCAATGTACTATGTTACTATGTTAGCCGCTGCCTTCGGGCCGTATTTGTAGTGGAGAAAAAGGCAGCGGGAAAAAAAACTCCACTCTGACCATCTTTTTTCAAATCATCTTAAACTTATACATCAAAGCCTATATGATATGATTCCGTGATAGCCACCAATAACTTTAAAAGCCAAAATAACACTTCTTAAAAAAGTAGGAAAAACATAAATGCTGCGGCCAGACACACGGATAGCACCCGTTCACGAGCATAACGCAGGGGTCAGCCATCACCAGTCTCAACCATTTTAGAGGGAGATAGGTGACCCGGCCACCACGCCACCATTCGAATGACCTTTAGCAAACCTGCAGATTGAGTTCTTGTCAGCTATAAAATGTGTGCTATAGTTATTAATGTGCAATCACGTTGTCAGTACACATTTTTAAAACTTAATAAATTATAATATTCATAATTAAATAACAATGAAATCGCAGTGGAATTGGTTTACTACCAAGGGGTTACATCGTTCATATACTCGTTTATTCTATAATAGGCTTTTTTACATAGCGATTTTTAATGAATGTTTTAAATTTTGTAATATGGATAGGCCATTAAGATTGTATTACGCTACATACTGCGTACGCAGTGTTTTCTACTCTAGTCTCTACCAAGCAATATATTTAAAATAAGTATCCCATTGCTTCAAACCACACAGATTTCAGCATGTAGACGTCCTTCTTTAATTAATGCAGAATAATATTAAGTACACACACACACACATGCGAATGACTATATCCTTAATTCTTTCGAAGTTATGTTACTGGATGACCTTAAGAATATTACTTCATAGTAATTATAGCCGGAGAGCCGTAGCAACGTCGACTAAACACTCTGCGGTTTGAAACTGTTGTAATTTATTAGGGAATTAGTAGGCAGGTCCCACACTAAAACACCCTACGTCGTTTAAACGGCTAAAGAGCGTACATTGCAATTGCTGGCACTATTTTTACCATACGGAAAAATATTCCCGAGGAGTTTGTTACGTTAAAGTAATTTAAGCCGTCTGCTTTTTTGCACAGAAAATGGCTGGTGTTGCCGTAGGCACGCATTTTGACTGAGCCCATATAACATTTGAAATCATCATCATCATCATCATTCACCACAAGAAGTCCACTGCTGGACATAGGCCTCCTCCATGGATTTCCAAAAAGACCGGTTGGAAGCGGCCTGCATCCAGCGTCTTCCTGACACTTGGATGAGGTCATCTGTCCATCTTGTGGCTGGTCGTCCTACGCTGCGCTTGCCGATAAACCTAACTACATTTCTTATGGAGTCCATAATCGTCCCACTGCAGGGCACAGTCCTTCTCTCCGAGCGACATATAGAGAACAGGCATAATATAATGTTAAAAACTATAATACTTACTAAAGCGTTTCCAATGTGCAATATTAACCCTTTACCGGGCAGTACCACAATAGTTCCCACCATAAATTGAATCTTATCACTTTCAAATAAAGTCCAAAACCAATGAAAAATTTACACTAGCTACGCCCGTTAAATTATAAATTCTTTTTTTTATTTTTCGTTTACCCCCGGTATCTCGTACACTAATAAGCTGTTAATCTACTGTTAACACCTGTAATTTTTTTTTGTATGCGCGTTGGCCAGTATACGAGAAACAGGATGTTAGACCGGGGGACAGTCTTGTAACAGGACGCAGAAAGTTTGCACTAAAATAATGATTTTTAACTTTTGCTTACCGTAACTGATTTATTTATTAAATTACAAACGATTTTAAGGTTTTGCGTTATTTCAATTACATTTGAGTTGAAGTAACGCGACACTTTTGGATGCTTTCGTTTATGGATTTTTTTGTGGCAGCATATGATGTATGATGTTTTAGGCTACCAGTTACACTAGGTTTCTGGCCGGGCTGTACGACATTCCACCTCAACCACTTTTTCCGTATCAAAAAAAATAATCGACTTTGCTTATAAAATGGACTACAAACAGGCTTCCGCGGTACGCCAGGTAGAGAGGTGCGCAAAAACTATGCGGTAGGGAATATTGGTATTTGGCATGGTTCCAGAAAAGTTTGCGGTGTAACAAAAGACAAAGTACAATTAATACTGCCGTCGGCCGGTACCTAATACTAATTGAAAGTTCGCAGAACACGTGAGGGTTAAGGAAACAATATAGAATGTTTTGTTTTGCTGCCATTTGTTTCAACATGGTATAATGGATATTAGGGGACAAATAACGTCCCGTTGCTTGATCTATGTTTCTGTTTCTTTTATCTTTGGTTTTGACCTACAGGAAACACCCGGTCAAAGTAAGTTGGAAAACATTCCCGGGAAAGCGTACCACTCTTTACATAATTCCACATTTATACATTTATTTATTACTTACGGCGACAGAATATCTTTTCAATGTGTCTTTTCATTACCAAATCTTACTTTGATACAAAAATTCTAGGACCTGTTTAGTCAAAGGGGCTTTATTACCATGGTAATTAATTTACTTGGAAACGTGAAGAACATTGTATGTAATAATACTGAATAGAAGAGGTCTGATGAGTATTTTATTAGCCGTCGTTACGAGGCTTCCTTCACAAAACGACGGACTAACGTATCGTGGATAGCGTCCCCACAACTTTTGTACTCTAAAAAGTGCTTACATGAATACGATTCGGCCTTCATTTTATGACCCGAAATTTGCCATAAATGACTTTTCAGTAGACTCCAAAAGTTATATATGTAAAATATGGCTCTTATTACATCGTAATTTATTCATATCGTTGTCGATAATAAAATATACCACCACGAAAAAATATTCATTGTATTATCGACGGTTTCAAAGCCTTGTTTTAAAGAATTTTCAGGCTAAAACAATGAAATGTCCACAAAACAAAATACCATACACCGCGTGCAACGTGAAATCGATAGCAAAAATATTTACCCGTAGTCATAGTGAAACAGCCGCTAGCAGCCTACGAGCGTCGATGTTTGCGGGGTGCTATGGCAACACGGCCACCTGCGCGTCATTACGCGAGTGAGCTCTACAATGAATCAAGAGGCGAAGAAATTGGCTACCAATTTATATGGAAGAGTGAACGTGCCACCCGTCGAAAGATGTAGAGTTAGCTTCTGCACCGACTTGGAAAAGTCCGTCCTATTAAGTAACTTTGAAAGACGCGGCTGGAACCAGGTAGGACCTGACGACGAGTGGAACTTCTACTGGGCATCGACACAAACGTGCCGAAATCTATTCAGCGTGGAAAGTGGGTACAGAATGAACGATAATCAAATGATCAACCACTTCCCCAATCACTATGAGCTGTCGCGAAAAGATTTGCTGGTGAAAAACATCAAGCGATACAGAAAAGAACTGGAAAGAGAAGGCAGTCCGCTCGCAGAGAAGGCTGAAGTGATCCTAACAGGAGGTCAAGTGGTCACGCGATATGTACATCTGGATTTCGTGCCTATCACCTTTGTGTTACCAGCCGACTACAATATGTTCGTCGAGGAGTACCGCAAGTCACCTCAATCTACGTGGATTATGAAGCCGTGCGGCAAATCCCAGGGCACGGGGATATTCCTCATAAACAAACTGTCTAAATTAAAAAAGTGGTCGCGCGAGGCAAAGACCCCTTTTCATCCGCAATTGAGCAAGGAAAGTTACGTCATCTCGCGATACATAGACAATCCTCTTCTGATCGGCGGCAAAAAGTTCGACCTGAGACTGTACGTGTTGGTAACTTCTTTCCGACCTCTAAAGGCTTATTTATTCCAACTGGGCTTTTGTCGGTTCTGCACAGTCAAGTACGACACGAGCATGACCGAGTTAGATAACATGTACGTGCATTTAACAAATGTGAGCGTTCAGAAGCACGGTGGTGATTACAACAATATTCACGGAGGGAAGATGAGTGTGCAAAATCTTCGACTGTATTTGGAAGGAACGCAAGGCAGAGCTGTTACTGAACGTCTGTTTGCTGCGATGCAGTGGTTGATAGTGCATTCTTTGAAGGCGGTGGCTTCAGTCATGGCGAATGATAGGCATTGCTTCGAGTGCTATGGTTACGATATCATAATAGACAACACTTTGAAACCTTGGTTGGTTGAAGTGAACGCTTCACCTTCTCTGACGTCGACGACAGTTAACGACAGAATACTGAAATACAAATTGATTGACAATATATTATCAGTAGTATTACCTCCGGATGGGGTTCCAGACGTGCGCTGGAACAAAATACCCATACCAGATGCGTTGGGTAACTTTGAATTACTAATTGACGAAGATTTGGTTGAGAAAGAAGACGGCGGTGGCCGCGGTGCGAAGAATAGTAAAACAAAGTAGCGGAAGCGAAACAGGTTCTAAAAATAGGTTGAAATACATAAGTTAATGGGTGTCGGCCTCATTACGGCGGGTCGGCATTACGGAAAGTGCATTAAAACGAAGAAAAGGCTTGGCGTGTGGCTGGTCTGTGCACACTACGTCTATTTGCATTTTAATGTTTCCGCTCAGTGCAGGAATTCCCTGGATGACTGTAAGCCTTTAGCTTAGGTTCAAATTGTAATAATATCTTTATACGTTTATGTATTACAATGTGTGAATAACACGTAAATATCTCTAAAAAATATATTCAGCGTTTCTGCCCTAATTCCTTAC
Source organism: Yponomeuta evonymella (assembly GCA_963969515.1). Lineage (NCBI taxonomy): Eukaryota > Metazoa > Arthropoda > Insecta > Lepidoptera > Yponomeutidae > Yponomeuta > Yponomeuta evonymella. The sequence goes on from OZ018354.1 coordinate 9,845,514, forward strand.
AGAAGCCAGACTTTCTTTGAGGCTTCGAAACCAGAGCGAGAAGTTAAAAATAGCGCAACGCATAATATGTTAATGTTTAAAATAGCGCCTTTAAAAGGCCACATCGCATCAAAATCCAGCTATGTTAATGGACTAGGGAAAAATAACACCGCAAAAGAGCGTTCTATATGCTAAGCAGCAAAGGACTTCCGACCAGCTTGTGTTGTGCAAGTTTTATCTGCGACCCCTCATGCATTATGCCCCGTGTTATCAACCGAGAGGTAAAGTTTTCAATTTCGTAACTCCTTTACTTTGCAGTCAGGTTTAAATGATAGCACTGTTCCCATAAACAACGAGAAAGTTCCCTAATTTCTTGTGTTTTTGTTTTGTTTTTCTTTTGGCAGCCAGGTCGAGCGTAACGAGGCTCGCCTTCAAGGTAGTTGTCACCTCGGCTAATATGAAAAAGAACTGGTATGTTAAAATACCATTGGTGTACAATGAAGTGTTCTCTGTCTTCATTTATTTCATCATCGTCAGCCATTTGACACCCGCTGCAGGACATGGGCCTCCCTCATGGTTTTCCAAGTTTGCTGGTCTTGTGCCGCCGGCATCCAGTGAAACCAGGTCGTCAGACCATCTAATGGGGGGCCTGCCCACGCTGCGTCGCCCGGTGCACGGTTGCCAGGTCAGAACTTTTCCACCGAGCTATGTGCCCCACCCACTGCCACTTCAACTGAGCAATTCTTCGAACTATATTAGTAACTCGGGTTCTTCTGCGGATCTCCTCATTGCTGATTCGATCACACAGTAAAGCTCCTAACACAGCTCTCTCCATTGCTCGTCTACCTACCTCTACCTAACTTACATGATCCTAATATAAGCATGATGCGACGACATACAATAGCAGGCAAGGCCAAGTTTCATAAAACTACAATTCATACTTTATTATGACAATTCGATTTAGATTGTGTAGCCGATTAGTACAATTATTAGTCTTCCATTTAAACCATGAATTGTAGTTTAATGAAATGGGGCCTGGTAACTTCTGGACTAAGAGTGCACTAAATTGCGTAAATTACAAAATTTATAAATAATAAAATTCTAAAAGGTCTGTATTATTTTCAATTCGAACTTGCATGCGAAAGTAACCTATTTAAATAATTTTGCTAGCTGATTAATGCATGTATATTAAATTTAATAAAGCAATTTTCATTTAAAGCAATGTAACCTATTTCCATTTAATATAAAATTACATCAAATTGCTCAGGAAATAATAGGGTTATAACAATAAAAATTACGGGGAATACACAATTATTTATTTTTGTTGCTCGATCCTCTATAAATTGGGACAGTTACTATTAAGCCTTGACAAAAGCCTCGGAAACTAGGGGTGGATTATCTCTTTCATCGTCTTCTTAAGAGGCTTGGATATATCTCCTTGGACGAGTGCCATCGGAGAGCGAAATAGAGCAGACCACTTGGCCACTAGACACAAAGCCTGTCAAAATCATATCGCCCCATATAACGCTCTATTTTATCTATTTTTAGGAAACTCAAGAAAACACAGGGGGTAACGAAGGCTTTAAATCCGTCAAGAGTGGGATCTACTCATCAATACGAACGACGATTATTTTTGTTTTATTTTATTTGGTGTACAAAACAGATCACAACCAATACACGATATAAGAGTAATAATATGACATGAGTACTAAGTTGTGATCTAAAGCATGCACATATTACATCGCCGCATGTAATATTTTGATTACTATAGAGGAATGTTAATCGCGAAAAAATATCACCTCTTTCATATACCTACTGCACGTGAGAACTTTCGTAAAATAATAAATGAAATAAAATAAATTTATTTGCTTAGAATGTGGTACATTATGATGATATCTTATTAAATATGATCTCACATTCTGTTAGGTATGTTCTCACATACAAATATATAATTAAAATTTATTTATGTAATTAAAATTTCAAAATACCATTATGAAATACAATTATGTCAAATTTACTATCAGGTACTAAAATCTACGATTTTGATGTAACATAATGGCCAAATTAAACAAATAAAATGTCAGTTGTATTGAAATAAGTAGAAATAACTTAAAATTAAAAGTTGATGGAATGTCAAATATAAAATGTCACTTTACTTAACCTTCTCTGTCAGGAATTAATTTAAAGGAACGTGTGGTACAGCTGACAGCCATGTCGATTTCAAGGTTTTCCCCATAGTTAAAGTTGTACAAGATTCTGTTACACTCTGTATAGTTCTCCACGTAAGGGTTTTATGAGCAAAATAAAAAAGTAGCTAGAGCGCTCTTTTCAGAATAACGCGTACCTAATGAAAGTGGAGGAATTAGAAAAATAGGTCAAGTGCCGCGTGTCCGTTGCTGTAAGTTAAGCTTGCAATTTTATGTAGGTGCAATAAAACTATGTCTATACAGCTTTGTTCTTGAAAATTAATATTCGATTACTGTACGGTGCAACTGTCGTAGCTAGCCTTGAAGAGGCGGAAGATAGGTAAATAATAAAATAAAATCAAGGGTTCTGTACAACTTACAAACAATTTAATTACAAATAGTTACATATGGTAGCTAAATAGTCGTGAGGTTCTGCCTATTTGTATTTTCCCCGTTAGCTACCACGTTCAGGTACTCGCTTGAGCTGGTCGGGAACAGATGTAGAAGTCTTTCCGTAATAAGGTTACACAATCGTAAATCTTTTGAACAGTCAGCATTTCTATCAATTTACCTAACTAGCGCGGAAACAGACCATCATCTGTGCCGCGCGTTCTCATTAGCATTTTCGTCAAATAATTTCTATCGTTATTAAGTAGCAGTTTAAAATAGTGATAGCTTATGAGTGCTTTCATTTCTAGCAGTAAAGTTAGCACCCTAACTAGCTACCACACTTAGCTAACCGGTTACAAGACAATAGCTATTCTGGTAACCAACCGTAAGAGCCGTACCAGCCCTCGTAACTGGCCACTCTATCGGTTGGCCAGTCTATCTCTCTCAGGTTGTCTGGAATATATCACGTTTAGTGATAGGGCCGCCGTCTGTATTCTTAGGCTTAGAAATATCTGTGTATTTTCCTTTTTTATGTACAGCTGTTGCCCGCGACTTCGTTGCGTGGTAATTTTGATGTGTATTTTTCCGGGATAAAAATAGCCTATGTGCTAATCCAGACTATAATCGATCTCTGTCCAAAATTTCATCCCGATCCTTTCAGCCGTTTTTGCGTGAAAGAGTAACAAACATACACACAAACTTTCGCGTTTATAATATTAGTAAGGATAAGGTGTGCTCTATTTATCTATCTATCTATCTATCTATCTGGTTAACCATTTTGATAACTCCACGGTGTCAAAATATGTATGTATTTGACAGTTCGGAGTAGGTTAAATCGGACAACTCCATACAGTGGATGAGTTAATAGCGCCCCAGATCACAGCGTGCCTCCTAGGCGCTCTTACAAATATCTTTTTGTGGCCCTGAATAAACTATGAAACGCTAATTTTGATAATAATTTGCGCTGCATTCTTTTTTGTAGCTTATAATACTTCATGTAACTAACTGTGGCCTTTGCATCTACGTAATGAGATGATTTATACAGCGTCCAGTGGCACCATCGCTCACACTAGACGACTCGGACGCTGCAGTGCCGAGTAGGCTTGCCTAGCACCTATACCATCCTGTCAGCTTAGTCGGCCTAGGCCACAGGAAAGACATGTCAAAACGTGTGGAGCCAACTAAGCCGCGGGTTTCCTCACGATGTTTTCCTTCACAGTAAGTGTGTAGGTACTCATATAACCTGGTATCTTTAAAACTAGAACTTAAAACTAGAACCTAGAGCTGGCATTTAACAGGTAAGCACTTAACATCTTGGACCCCGTCATCGTTTACCATCAGGCGAGACTGGAGTCAAGTGTCGACCTTTACTAATAAAAAAAAAACTGTTTTAGCCTATTCTAGAATAGCTTTTTGGAGAAAGTTATGAAACACTAAATTCTGATAACAATTTAATTTGCCCTGTACGGTTTTGTTAAACCAAATTATATAGTCCAGTGTTGGATAGCTTTATCAAGGATTAGAAGGCCTTCGGGATTTAAGTAGTAGGGACAGTGTGAAATGCAAATGAGCGTTTAGGGACGCCCCGGGTCAAGCCCTGTTGATCGGGGCGCGTTGATTCGCCTTTCACTGCCATTATTGTTAACATTGATTGTTTGATACGGTGTTTCTTTTGTTATGTTGGTCAATACCGGTTGGTAGATGTTAATGGTAAGCGATTCCGCTATTTGATAACTGATTGTACCGATTGTAACTGCCGCTACAGAGCTAGTCCAAAATAGTGACAAATAAAAATAGTATGTTTGTCAAATGTCATATTATTATGTTCAGCGTGTGTGTGACTTTGCAGTGACTTGTGAAAACTAATCCTAAGAATTTTAATTGCCACTTACGAACTAATTATGATCTACATACTTAATGCGGCAACTAATGAATGTTAAACATAAACATTTAAACATTTTAAACATAAACATTTACATACAGGCACATACATTGCTTCTGGCCCCACACTAGGATACCCTGTGTCGTGGGAACCAGAAACAACGACATCACAAACATGTAAACATCCAAGACCTGGGGTTTTTTTTTTGTCCCCAGCCGGGATTCGAACCCGGGACCTCTCGCATGGTATGCAGATGCAATACCGCTGCGCCACGAGGTCGCCGGTGTTGATGAAGCGAAAGAGGTTTGTCAGGATCGTGGCAAGTGGCAACCCTGGTCTCCGCATGTAATGTGTGTAATGCTTGGCTAAAGCTCAACTAACACAGTCATGTGACTTGCGCAGTGCTGAATTTTAGCCATTTCCGAAGTTGGTGTATAGGAGTAGAGGAAGAGATTATACAGGAAAAGATTATACTTACCTCTGATGGGTGTCCATTTCAAAACCAGTATAGATAAAACTACAAATTCGTGGGCCTGGCAATTAACATCACCAAGAGCGGCTGAACTGATTTGGCTGAAAATTGGTAGGGAGGTAGCTTAGAACCAGGAGACGGACATAGGATAACAAAAAAACAGCAACTGTCAGCAAAACGAAAAATTTATCAGTAAAAACATCAGTCTAGCCGTCCTGTTTTATTTATTCGTTTTGTCTGTTGTGTATTTAGTTTTCTTTCTGTTGTGCATATTATGTTACTTATCTGCTTATTTTGTTTCTGTGATGTATCTTGTTGGTATAATAAATGTCGTTCTTCTTCTTCTTCATTTGTAAAAAATGGAACAAAACGCAACTGACATGAAATAACAAAACCCAACTGACAGCTAAACGTAATGTGGTCTATGGTTAAGTATCGTTGAAAATTTGACAATTTGAAGTTGACCGGTTGATGTGTTTGTTTCGAGTGGGGTTTTGTTAAATATTAAAAAAAAAACTTGCTATCTCCAAAACTCGATATTGGCAGAATCCTTAGAGTAGCCATAATTAAGAATTGAATCATTGTGCCGATATTATCATTAACAATACCATATTATTATTATAGACATATTATCATTAATAGTCAAGTTAAGAATGCCAGCGTGAAATCGTGAAATGAATGACGCATTTAATCGAGAATTGGAACGGGAATGTGAATATGATTATCAGGAATTAGATTTAGTAGTTCAAACGAATGTACCCCTGTTGAGTCGCCAACAAAAGGAAGTTTATGATACATTAATGAAGGCAATTGATAATGGAAATGGTGGTTTATATTTCCTGGATGCCCCTGGTGGAACTGGTAAGACATTCTTCATTTCAGTGTTTTAGCCTATTCTAGTAATACGAGTAAATAGTTCAAGAATCGCGTCTCGCAGTTTTTCCAAGCTTTTCCCAAATTTCAAATGTGGTCGAAACATAACGTTTTTTACGGCATAAATGGCCGCATCCTTTTTTTAGTAAGCTTCGAAAACAGGTTGGCAGACGGGTTGACCGAGAAGACGATGGCAGGATGATCTCGACAAATTCTTGCCGGAGTGGTCAAAGGTGGCAAATAACCGAAAATTTTGGTCTAAAAGGGAGGGAGGCGTTTGCCCTGCAGTGGGACACCCATATTATGGAGCCTAAATAAAAAAAATCAGAAGTTTTATTTTTTTATAGCTTGAGGGACTGTAGACCTGATTATATAGTTTTAATTTCAACTCGATACATCCCCACGTTGCCGAGATAAAAGGTCTTGACAGACAGACGGACGGACGGACAGACGGACAACAAAGTGATCTTATGAGGGTTCCGTTTTTTCCTTTTGAGATACGGAACCCTAAAAACGCGGGGATTTGCTTTTCAGGTGTATTTTGCGGTAGGCTTTTCTTTTGCCTCCTGAAATCGGGGAGACTGCATCGGAATTGGCCGTAAAGGAATGTAAATCCCGACGGGACGGCAATTAGGCAGTGCGATCGATCGGGCCGACCGTCGCCTTCTGAATATTTTAATATCAAACGTTTTTTTTGCGCCGTACCCCACAGCTCCGGACACACCAGCCTTTCCACTTCAAGGAATCTGAAGTATGGTTTACTATACTGAACTTTACTATACGCTGCTCCTGCAGATTTGTTATTCGCTTGCAAACTTTGGGCGAATGCGAATGGCGAGAACGGAAAATATAACAAAACGATTTTTAAAATTTTGTTTTAGAGCTGCATGCTTAAAATTTATAAACGTACGACATCACATAGTAGTAAACTACGCGATATCTTCAATATCAGCCATTGAAATAATCAATTATCTCTCTTTGTAGTATCACGTCTGATTACCATGCCGGAGGTCGTGGGTTCGATTCCCACTGGAGGCCGCCGTACATTTAGAAAAGGGCCTCAGTCTGGGTGTATTTCCATGTTTGTGATATCCTTGCCTGATTACCATAGCACAGGGTATCCTAGTTTGGGATCAGGACAAGTTATTGTGTGGTGTGGAGAAGGTCTATGCCTGTGTCCTGCAGAAAGATAGGTTGCTTATGCTATGATTTATATCTAAAAACTAGCTGACTCGGCAAACGTTGTTTTGCATATTCATTAGCCTACGACCTATTCTCAGACATACCAAGTATACACAAAAGAAGATCATAAAAATCAGTGAAGCCGTTTCGGAGGAGTTCGAAAACAAACACTGTGACACGAGATTTTTATATATTAGATAAAAATAGACAATAATGGAAACGAGACTTACTCATAGCACCACTACTCCAATATCACTTGAGTCTTGCTTAATTGGCCATTTTAATTATATTTTATGTGAAGAGTTTACTAAATGCTACTTAAGCCGCAATTAAGAGAGTGGTACAAGTCCGCCTTCCAATCACCTTAACATAAGATAAATCGTTTATTTATGCTAGCATTGGCCAAGTAATGTATAAAAAAGTCATACCTATACTTAATACAAAAAGAAAATAGATGGAAAAAGAATACTTTTTAAGGTTCCGTACCCGAAGGGTGCCAAACGGTACCTGTCTGTCTGTCTGTCACCAGGCTGTATCTCATGAACCGTGATAGCTAGGCAGTTGAAATTTTCACAGATGATGTATTTCAGTTGACGCTATAACAATAAATACTGAAAACAGAATAAAATAAATATTTAAGGGGGACTCCCATACAACAAACGTTGTCTAAAGACAGCGCTCGCCATGTAGCGGCCATCTATGTAACCTTCACCGCGCCGATGTCATGTCGTTGAATGTCAGTGTTAAACGCTTCTTGTTGGTTTCTATAGATGGCGCTGTTCTGAAATTCTATCTTTGTCTAATGTTGTATAGATAATGGTACGGAACCCTTTGTGCGCGAGTCCGACTCGCACTTGGCCGGGTTTTTTTCTACCTGTTCGTCTACTTTGTTTCACCTGAACCTTGGCTTAGTCGGCCGAACCGCGTAGATACGGTTGGAAACTTAGGTGGTAACCTATCACATACGTTCGGAAAGCCTTTATGTACCGTCGTCGCTTGGAGCTAAAATCCTTAATTAAGTCAGGTGCTTTATTTTGGTAATTATAGAACCCTCACTAATGGTTTTCGGATGTCTACAATAAATGATAGTGGACTGTATTCGAAGGAAGTAAGTATAATGCAGATATATAGGTATGTACAATACCTTCATCATCATCATCATCATTCAGCCACAAGAAGTCCACTGCTTGACATAGGCCTCCTTCATGGACAATATACAATATACGATACCTTATATCTCTGTAAATTACTAGTGTGCAATAAAGTGTTATCTATCTACAATACAATCGTTCGCGTCGCGCCCGTACAAGAATCGGTCGTTTCGAGAGACGACTGTAGTAAGTGCCGTATGCGGCAGCGCAGCGGCGGGGGGCCCATCTCGCCCCGGCCTCCACGCGCGCCCACTCAGTCCCCGCGCGCCTCCTAGTGTGGCGGCGAACTGTCTTGACCAATTTCGTTACTAAGCGGATTTTAGCAAACGGCAAGATAAAAAGTACCAAAGACCAGCGTGCGTGCATACAACGACTAATGAATGCTCATGAAGTGAAAGAGATCTGTCAGGATAGCGGCAACTGCAGAGCCTAGTTTCTGCCTACCCCTCCGGGATACAGGCGTGATTTTATGTTAAGTGTTTTTTTTATTTCTATCACAGTGAAATATACGGAAATGATTACAATGAATTTAGTCTACTTTCATAGACGAAAACACGAACGCTGAAGATTTATTAACTTACATTGTTAACAACATAATAATTATAGAACTTAAATAGACAAAGTTTACAAAGAAATCAAGAGTGCCCTAATTAATACTTACTCCTCCGGGTTGCAGCGCAATCATAAACAGACAATATAGTACGTCTCTCTGCAAGGCACAGGCCTTCTCTCAAAGAGAAAGATACAGAGAGTGTGGGCTTAAAAAGCACACCACACATGCCCACGGAGGATTGGCGATTTCAAGCGCTGTGGTATGTAAACAAGTCGGATACTCAGGTTTCCTCACGATGTTATTCTTCACCGTACTGCATGCGTAAGTTTATGCATGCAATCACATAGAATGGTGCTATGAAGCAGATTTGACGGGAAAACACCTATACTAATAAAAAGCTTGCGACACGCGCGCACAGAAGCCAAGACATAAATCATAAACACAAACACAATTCAGTTCCCCACGTCCAGTAAATTCGCGAGAGCGCCCGAAACGAGTTCGGAAATAGTCGACGGTTGAAAGATATAGCACGAAGTAGGAAGTCATAGAAGATTAGGCGCGGCCACACTGGCTATCCTTTTGAACTTAGCTAGTTGTGCATGTTACACATATACAGGGTTTAACAAAATACCCAAATATATCCATTATTCTCAAATATATTAGTTTCTACTTGTCAAAACGATCAACCTTACTATAAGAGAAAACTTCGAAAATAGCGAAAAAATCTGTAATCTGTTCGACATGGGGTAGGCTGGCGTTAGAGTGCGCGGTTGATAAGAGAATGCACACGCAGTATCTCAGAACATAATAAGCGCAGCTCAAAAGTAACTACAATTGTGTTTTAACGTGTAAGACGGCGGCATCTTTTCCTTCAGCAATTATTTTTGGAAAACTATGATTATCCAATGACCCAGATAAGTTTGAGGTTTTTTATGTGATTTGATCTATTTTCTCATTAATTTGAAAGTGTACTTGTGAGTAGATTAAACTGAAAATTAAAGTTTGTTTTAGATAACTAGCGGCCTTATACTATCAACATCTTGAAACATTAGGATAACAGTACCATACCCTCAAGAATTGGTTTGTTGGTAGGAAATGTTGAAATGCGGTTACTGTGTAAGAGAACGCAGGGAAGTTATCGCAGAACAATATTATACTAGAAGTGATGAATTAAAGTGCGCGCGCACTCTTATACGCCTTGTCTACATCTAGTAACAGTTCACTTTATTAATTACTATTCGATAAGTTATTTTTCGTTTTTTAGATAAGTACGTACTTTGCAGATGTTTTCCAGAATAAGAGAAATACATGAAGGAAAAAGTATTTCACCAGAAACAATTAAAGAGGCTCGTAGAAGGATTGAAACTGGTGAAAGTAAGTGATCAGCGGCATATGCACCAGAGATGACAGAGCTGAAACGTTTCCGGTGCATCACTAAAAAACTTAAAAATCTTCTACCACATTTTCTGCAGAGAGTCAAAGCAAAGAAAATTTGATTTTTAGGGGCAACGATGAATTGCACGTAGAATCTCTCTGATGAACATTGGTTATAGTGCCTCCATGCACAGTACAAATAAAGATCCAATGCAGGCAGTGGTGGCTTGGAAATTGTGAAAAGATACTCAAGGCGGCAGTATAAAGCAAATTTACAGACATTTTAGACATAATTTCAGTAAGAGTTGCCTGTAGACTCTATACCTACCATACGTAGATGTATATGTTAAAAAAAGAGTAGAAAGTGCGATACTATTTTTAACCGAGATATGGTTTTTGCTTTTTCTTTTATTCCTCCTCTAAGTACCTACAAGAAAATAACACAAAAGGACAAAAAGTCTTAGCAAAATCTTGCCCTTCAATTTCTACTCTTTTTTACCTAACTCTAAAAAGTCATAAGTATGTAAAGCGTTGGTCTTCTGTAACTGTATGCAGAGAGCTAGTTCATGGAAATAGTCACGCGCTCGGCAAATTACTGCCGGATCCGAGGGGCTCGTGACTCCCGGCTTTTTGTATGGTACCCAGTTATAATTGAACCCTAAAAGGCTCTACGGTGCGCGGCGGGCATGTGCGTGCGTTAGTTTTGGCACAAACGTCACGCGCGAAACGTTTGATTTTTGCGCGGCAAGGGTTGCTTAGAAAGTATAGTAGTTGAGTAGTAGCTTTCCGTCTTGAAAATGCGGATTATAAAGGACAGAAAGTTATTTGTTTTGTTTTTCGAAAAATAACGAACTCTGTCCATGCCACTTTTACCTACAAAGGACAAGTGATCATATACACGCTGATATCTGGGTGGTGACCTATGTAATTAGTTATTAAAAATTCTATCCATTTAGACTATTACTTTTTAAGTATAGACGTAAAATAAAAAAAAGAAAATTAATTGTGGAATCCTGTTTCAAGTTGAGTATCGCTCTGACTGGCTACAAACCTACAAATGGTTCTCAAAGATACGATTTTTATTAAAATATTTTTTTTTTATAAAACTAATTAGATATTCGATAGCTATTATTGTGTACCCACAAAATACATAGATACACCATGTATTTTGGGGGTATTGAATTGTCTATTCGAAACGGCAAAGAGTTGAATTTAGATATCAACGGTACCTAATGAAAGTTAAAGAAACGCTGTAACCTAACCGTTACAAATGCTAAGTCTATCCGGATAATTAAGTAAACTTTTTGTATTGCCGTAACTATGTATGTCTTTTTAGTTATCAAACGGTTTTTAATTTAATTCCATTTTTATATTGTAGTTCTAAGAAAAAACCACGCCACATCAGTTCCACTTTGCAGGTTCCCACACTATAACCTGATTTGGTTTGGAATTTTTTTTTTTATTATTATATTTTATTGCACACGAAAACACAATACAACAGAATCAAAAGAAAATACCATGTACAAAGGCGAGCTTATCTCTGTGAGAGATTCCTTCCAGCAAACCTTGGGGAGTGGGAGTGGAGCCTGAGAAATTGCTGCAAATTCCTTCACACAGAGTAGGGTAGATACAGTAGGTAATTTAACTGCGACATTCATAAGGTGACTACACCGGCAAACCACAGAACACACAATGTCAGTAGTACAACTCAATGGGGAGGACATACTAAACCAATGTAATATCACCTTAATATTTTATTTTTTATAGGCAACGTACACTTTATTGCTCTTTAATTAGTACATGTAGTTCAACACAACTTCATATACTGTCTTAGCCTTAATTAACTCAATAAAAGACGAAGGAACTTAATTCTATAGAAAGCAGTTGCTTTAAATAGACCATGTCTTATGTAACTACCATAGTATACTTTTCATCAAATCCCAAGCGAACCAAGTCCCGGGCACAGCAGATTTTTATATACATATAGATAGGGAACACTTTATTGCACAACCAGAAAAAAGAATTACAAATGGTTTCTTATATCTAAACTAGCTGTCCCGGCGAACTTCGTACCGCCACAGAATCAGTTTATACGATTCTTGCACAACGCCATCTATTTTTAAAACACAACGTTCGCTCGCACAACGCCATCTATTTTAAACTTAATAGTACGTTGTACACCGAGGGGAGAAAACGACTCTCGTCCGAGTGATACATAATGCTTTATAGTACACCTACGACGAAAATAAAATTATTTGGAATAATTAAAAGAGCAATGTTAAATTATCAATTTAGTAAAAAAAAAAAAATTAACAAAACAAAACAAATTGCCGCATTTACAAACGAGAAATGAGACACTTTCTGAGTGGGTGTGGTATAAAAGTAATTATTTTTATTACGTATTCTTGCTCATTAAATTGTTTTCTCGACCAAAATATTATAATTGTTGGCTAATTGAATTCAATTTCAATCGGATTCAAATTCAATCACCCAACAATTATTTTAGTCGACAGAACAAATAAATGAGCAAGAATGCGTAAATGTTGTAGATCCAATACTTATTAAGTAGATTATTTTATTGGATCCCGAAACGTTTTATGTGCCTTCCCTGGCGCAATAACCAAATACCATTGAGTAGAAAAATCAAATGCAATCAGTAAATGAACTAATTTCAGTCAGCTCGACAATTATTTTCGTTAGCAGAATAAATAAAAAAATTAAACATGATCAGCAAATTAATTTATAAAAATATAATACAGTAATTTGTAAGCTGAAAGAATTTTTGTGATGATAATAAAGTTGATTTAGTTCTTTGCAACTCCATTGTTTTTTTCTGCCAGCCACTAAACACACTTTTATTGCCAATAGAAAATATTTTATCGATGACCAAAACCCCTTCAGTGAATACCAAAAAGTTTCTTACATGCATCTCTATGTTCTGGGTCACAGTCATGCTTCAGAGAGTTCATAAAGCTGAGCTACGTGCAGTAGGTATCAAATAATGAGAAAGGGGTATACTGGTATTTTGCTGATTATTCCATGGAGTCGGTAAAGCAAATTCGAAGTAGTGGTCCGTCCCGAGCTTGTATCAAAGTTTACGTTTTTGCCTAGCTAAACTGACACCCCTCCTTGGTACTTACATCATAGTATGGATATACAAAATATTAAAGTTTAACAGTGTTATTTATAAGAACACGATTCCCCAAAATGCAGTATTATAACTGTAGATCAATTAATCAAAAAATATTATAAGATTTATATAAATTGCTGGAATTTGATAATTTAAAGAATATTCCATCCAGTACTAAGGTCGTTGTGAAAGAAACGGTAACTCAAATAAATTAATAAACGTGGTAGGAATTCTGTTTCTTGTACAATTATGTCTAAGCGCCACTTGCACCATCCCACTAACCCGGGGTTAACGGGTTAAACCTGGAGTTACCATGGTTACCAGTACAATTTGACACTGGGTTCACCCGTCAAACCGTTACAACGGGTTAACCCCGGGTTAGTGGGATAGTGCAAGTGGCGCTAAGACGTTGACATTCATAACAACAGTGAAATTGGCATTACGAGGGTTCCTCAAACGGCAATTCAAACGTAGTCTGGTCATAAATAATTACAAACGACACACCGAATCAGGTTTGTAATAATAGAAATGTCGCCTATTACGTCCCACTGCAGGGTACAGGCTTTCTCTCAGAGAGAGAGTATGGGCTCAATCAGCACGCGTGCCCATCGCAGATTGGACGCGGAGAGGACACAAATTGAAGTTTGATTGTGTTTAGATGAGAATAAAAAAATAAAAAATAAATTAAGTAGTTTCATTGCGATTCGGCCACTTTAAGAGGGCTTAACTTATTTCGTGATTGAGTAGGCACAGTCTTAATGAGTGTTAAGGTTTCATAGGTCTCCTTATGTGTTTTGAAAACAGAGCTGCGTCGCGCTTTCATTGTGTTTGTTTAGTGAGCCAGCAACGGTGTGGCGCAATATGCAATTCCCAGTGCCAGATGTTTGTTCGGCAATAACTTCACAGACTCGGAGTTATGCGTTTTCGGATTCACAGCTTATTCGCCAGTTCATGCCCTAGGGCTTTCGCACAGCATATACAATGTAGTTCTTACTGTGTTGGGGCAAAAGATCGAAATACCACGCTGAAAAGTGGAGTACCTCCCGATGTGGGCTCGAATTGGTTTTTCAGCTTCAGGGGTGCAATAAAAATTGAGAAATAGCGATTACTTCTTGATTTACAAATAGGGATTATCTCTTGAATTATTAGTTCAATTAGGTCGCTACAAAAATTTGACCTCTGCGAGGTAAATCTCGGAAAGGTGGGTCGATCGCGGGGAAAAACTAATAATGCCAATGGCGATTAAGTATTTAGAGATTAAGTGGGCTAAGTAGTACCCGAAGTACTAAATAAAGTCCGTTAATTGCCTAAAAGGATGTTTCTATAAAAAAGGTTAAGCTACTTGTTGTTACTTGTCCGTTCGGTGTAGCCGTTTGCTTTATCTATACATATAATAAACTAGCTGTGCCCGCGACTCCGTTCGCGTACATTTCGATTTTTACGAAGCAGCATTTGTATGGGGGCCACGTCTTATCATAACTGGAGCTAGAATTTAAATAGCCTATCCTGTGTCCCAGATGTCTATATGTTTTTATACCAAATTTCATCAAATTCGGATAATTGGTTTAAGAGTTATGGAGGAACATACATACATACACACATACAGAAAAAAATTCTAAAAATCGTGAAATTAGTTTCAGTATCATATATTGAGCCTATAAACACAATATCTCTGAAAACAAACTAACTTACTCCATGACCGACCCTTACAGATTTATTATTAGTATAGATCTGTAAATTTTGTCTCTGTCTGACATATATGTCTGTCTCACTCTAATTCTTTGTGCGCGGATCACGCAAAAACCACTGAAGGGAATTTAATAAAACTTACCATGATTATAGCTCAGATTCCCGTGTAACATATAGACTATATAACATGACACATAAGTCTACAGGGGGCGAGAAAAACTTATAAATATCTTCATAAGCTGGTCAATCGTATCCGACACTATAGAAAAACCAATACTCGATGACCTCTGATCTTTCAGGGCCGAATTTCGTAATACTACTGCAATTTGTAGATTATTATGACAATTCGAGGTACATTGTGTAGCTGTTGTTTTATTAATCTGTGTATCAATGGCTTTTAGTTTCATTAAACATGCCCCAGGTAGTAGATTCATTAAACATGCCCCAGATACTAGGAATAAACATAAATTGTCATTTCCACGTTTTAGACTTGCAAAAGTTAATACATCGTTTATGGGGCACTGTATACGGTTCGACAATAACATTCCTCAAGATATGAGTTACCGCCGACGCGGTTTAAAAAATGTATTAAGTATACTCTGTGCTAAAAAGCCTATTATAACATTAAGGATTATTTGGAAGATAAGGATGTCTGGTATTTAAATAATGTTAACAGGAACGATTGTATCTAGTGTAGTGAAACTTTAAGTAGAAAACTCTGTTAATTAAGCAAATCCGTTTTGAAAAGAATAAATGTGGAGTTTCTTTGTTAGCTTCTTATCCGCATAATCTATTAATTGTGAAACTAACAGCTTTGACGTCCATTAAGTAAACACTTTGTTTTTATAGTGAATAAACATTTTTGACTTTGACTTTTGACTTTAGCCGAGTCAGTCGGTTGCTATGGCAACCTCTCACTGGCGAGCGAGACGATATAGTTTCTTTTAAGTGTGTCTGTTAATTATCTCGATAACATGCGATACAAATAAATTAGTATCAAATTTTAAAATTTGTATAAAACATATTTAATAAGATAACAGAACTGAATGAACTATAAGATTCTGTGACAAAAAATCAATATCTTTAGATTTAGGTATACTGTAACACCACAAATAATCACACATAGTTTAGATTTGCATAAAATATGAAAAATGTTTGAATATTGTTTTTTTTTTATACATTGTTTTTTAATTTAGATTTTTTTAGCACCAGAGAATCAAATCTTTACGTTTCGGAACTAAGTGACCGTATTTTTATATTTTATTAGTATTGTTAAGTTGGCCGTGTAACCTTTTTATTTCTGACACTTAAAAAAAGTTTAGGTCAAATGAGACGGTGTAACCTTTACGGAAAACAAATACAACTGCGTTTGCAAGATGGCGAGCGATCACAAAGATTTTCATCGAATCATCGTTCTTTGTCACAAAAATCACCAATCGTAAAAACGTAGGCTAATTAATATGGCAAAACAACGTTTGCCGAGTCAGCTAGTATATAATGTTTCTTTATGACCACGCAGAGGTAATAAAGAAATATCATACATACATACCTGGCAAAAACATAAGCCTTCTTTGCTTTCGTAGTTGGGTAAAAAAGATGTTTGGGCGAAGTTCAGGCCAGCGGCGTGCGGAGGCAACGATAGAAACCAAAATAAACCTTCAATACTTATAAGGTTAGACACTATAATACCAGCAACTTCCCTGTCTAGTGATTCGTATATGACTCAGCGGAGTAAGTTGGAATAAGACCATGAGTCACATATTATTACGACCCATTTTCAATGCATCTCTGGACATACAACTTTCTAATGCAGACGTGGGGGAGTTGCAAAATGCGTTGTGTGGGGACAGAGAAGTAGAGCCGCTACGAAGTAGTAAAAGCCCGGGCATGAGCGGCCGACTGGCGGCCGACGAGCACATCACGGGACCAATTTTTTTGCACTTACTTGTATTGTCGAGCTGCGTCAGTCGTAGTAATTATCAAAACCGCTCTTAATAAAAAAATAAATGCGTGTTTCGTATTCCACAATACGGTATTTGACACGATCAACAATAAATTATTTCATATGCTCGATTAAAACAAAAATTACAAAATATCTCGGAAAATGTATCTCTTTTAGTCAATTACTAGTTATTACAATTTTTGAATAGATTAAACATAAAAAGAGTGCTCTGAAATGTGACGTCATAAGCCAGTATTTTCATACAAAATTCCGTTTTAAAAGTAACTTGATATTTTGTCAAATACCCAATTCAACTATTACTAAATAAATACATAATTTTAGTGATTTTCAATTACTGTCATCATGCCTATTATCAGTGACACCGTAATTTTATAAATATATGATTATTTTCTGAACTAAGGGTGGTTTTTAGTGACTCCTCCACTCTTAGGACCAAACACTGTTGAAAATTATTTAGCTCTGCACTCAGACCAACCAAAATGTGCTAAAAATTTTTGTTTGATCGCCACCCAATGAAACTTTGCCAATACATTTAGAGGACACAAATCGGGGTTTGATCGTGCTTAGAATTTGAAATAAACGTATCAAAAAGAATATATAGCCTTGAGAATAGTTTATATAATTTCTTGTGAGGATATAATTTCTTTTTTATTCTTTATTCTCAGTTGTAAGCACTGGCAAACCTTAATTAGTGCCCTCTTATTTGTACGTAAAGTGTCATTGAGATCCGGCATGTCATTTGTGAATTTAAATCGAACTACGTTTGTATGGAAATAGCTCCTCGAAGGGCCGCCTTAAGGATAATTTTAGATTGAAATCGTGCCGCCTGCACGTCACCGGCCCGTTGGAACGTGGATAGATCTTAAGCCAGCAAAGCTCTATATAATTGGGAGTAATTATTTTTATTAAACCGCCTAATTATGTGTATTCCGAGGATTCATTAAGGCACAAAATCCGACCATTTCGTTGTGCTTTTTTTTCGAGAACCTTTCATAATACACTAAGCAACGGACCATGTAATGAGTCGGCAGGAGAAAAATAACAACAGGACCGAGTTTATAAAAAATTGAGGAAAAAGTAAATGGTATGGCCAGAAAAAGAAGTGCGCTTACAAAGTTAAATGTTTGTATTTTTCTATCTCAAGGAAAAGGGCTTTAGAGGTCTCCACGTTACATACCGACAACGTGCCGGGACGTGCAAATGGAATGAAGTAAACTAAAATAATCTTTAAATAATAGAGAACTTGCACAAAAAAATGTTTCAATCCACTCCGATTACAATAAAACATTTTTTTGTGCAAGTTCTATATTATTTAAAGATTATTTTGCCAACGTTTATTACGTGGTTATTTTTTTTCTCTACGACTAATACTTTTCATAATGTGACCTGTCAAAAAGTCATTCTATTCACGTGGTATGAAAATGCGCGATACAAATCGGACTCAATCTATGACGTCACAACTTGAACGTAACGCCTTTTTAGGAAAAGTTTAGAATTCAATGAAAAAACGAAATCTAATATGTTTTTTATTAAAAAATATTTTTTTCGATAAACCCAAAATTGTTTTATTTATATTGTTTTATTTAAAAAAAAATCTTGAGTTTTTCTATGTCTTCTGTAGTATATAAGCAATGCCGCTTCAATCCATGTGTGACGCAAGTTTCCCGTTACAGGGTTAGAGACTACCTACAATACCATTGAAAGAAAAAGCACGGACTCGTGATAGACAGCAGGGCCGAGTTTCATAAAACTTCAATTCGTAGTTTAATACGACAATTCGAGGTACATTGCGTAGCAGAGTCTACTTGTTAATCTGTGGGTTATCATGATTTGTAGTTCTGTGAAACAAACCCCTGGCGGCCAGTTGTCGCCGAGCTTCAGCGCGTAAAATCTAACCTTTTAGGTTAAAGGATTATTCTAGATAGAAATGGTGGCGCCCGCCCGCACGTTAATGCGGGTAGTAAGTTAGTTTGACCTGTGGTTTCCGCACTTAGCCTAATATTTAGGCCATTGTACATAGGAGGGCTGTTAGATCACTCCAGCTAGCCGATCTCTTTCCAGAAAGCCAGCAGTGCTCCAATGTTACTGCTGGCTTCCTGAAGGAATAGCAGCTTTCCAATTATGGGTGGCCGTTGCTTTTCCACGCTCTCACAGTGAATAGCCACGTGGGCGGGTGTTTCCTCTTACTAGAGGTACTCCCGGCATAGTGAACTGTCGGTCAGCACCTTATTTTTTTTTTAAGATTTCATATTAAGTTTTGTCGTTGACTGTATCTAAAGTTATTGCTACGGCAGACGGTAACTGACTAGGTATATTACATGCTTTGTTCCTCCAACATAATAATTTGTGTTGTTATTACCTCAGCCGAGAGGTAATACCAAAACCAGTTAATAATAGTATGGTAATACTGTCATCCCCATAATCGTACAACTTCGAGTTATATTTATCGAAGCGGTGCTCAGTTTTCGCCCAGCTGATGCTGTTATTTATTATACTTTATTGCATACGAAAAATGTACAAAGGCGAACTTATCTCTGTAAGAGATTTCACCCAGAAAACCTGAAAGGATCGGAGAAGCAGTGAAAACTGGTCAAGTGCGAGTAGGACTCGCGCGCGAATGGTTCCGCACCATTATCTACACAACATTAGACACAAGGATCGAGAAAAAACGGCAAAAAAATCACGATTGTTGTATGGGAGCCTCTCTTTAATATTTATTTTATTTTAATTTTATTTTTAAAGCGCATATAGAACTAAATATTCTGTGAATATTTCAAGCATCTACGTTGCCGTTATTAATATCGCGCAAAAAACGGCAAAAAAATATCAATCAAAATATTGGCACCCTTCGGGTACGGACCACAAAAACGGACAACGGGCGCATAAAAAACATAATGTGCACAAAATAAAACACCAGAAAGCTAAATAACAATCTATTTTCGAAGAAGAAAAAGCTACGAGTACCTGCAAAAACCAGATACCTATCCGCATAAAAATACAGAGGTATAAATAAAGAATTATGTAAATATAGTTAACAAACAAATGCTGAACTCAAAGCTGAATTTTTTACTTTAAAAAAACACAAACTTATCTTCACAGTTAGATTGTATGGGAGTAGGTACTTACTTTTGCTCTGTAAAGTGAAGCTTTATAATAATTTCTTCGTAATCCTCAGTATTGAGTACCGCAAGTATTTCGGTTCTTCAGAGGTAATTGCAATATTGTGAATATGATAGATTAGATATGATCTGTTGTTGTGCATATTATGTTACTTATGTGCTTATTTTGTTTCTGTGATATATCTTGTTGGTATTATAAATGTCTTTCTTCTTCTTTTTCTTCTTAAATCCTCAAACTGATTGATTAGATATGGGAAAAAAGGTGCGTCGAAAGATGCTTTCTAAAATCATATAAATAAACGCCTCTCAGTGTGTTGACATGCCAATGTGCCAGTGAAGTGTAAAAAGAAACAACTGCCACAATCAGTTTCGAGATCGCCTCGTTGTCACTGGCTCCATTAGACTGGGCCCTCCAATTTGCTGAGACTTTCCACTTATGCTCGCGCCATGCGGTGCAGTCTCAAGCGATGAGCGACAACGTTACGCTAGTAAAATATTGCAAAGTAAGAAACATAGCTACTAGATTTTTTATCAACACACACACACACACACACACACACACACACACTCACACACATATGCTGGAACACATGTTCTGACTCAGCATGTGTTGGAGAGAAAGACATCTCCAGCGCTCTTTACATCCATACCAAATGTGCCGGCGCGCAGAACTAAGAAAGATGCAGGCAATCAATAAAACAAGAAACCTGAAATAATCTAAATAGTTATACAGGGTGTAACAAAATTCCAATATACATCCGTAAGCGGAGGGTTCTTGAATAATGTTTAGTTTGTGGAAACTTCGACATCCATACTGCTCCATACTAACTAGTAACATTGAAACAGCTGATATTTTTTTTGCAAATTCCAAAGTTTTCTCCCTATTAAATGCTGTGAATGGCGTACGTACCCATGAAGCCTAAAGACTACGAACTAATACTATTTCAAATTCAAATACGATTTTCACAATACGCTTTTAGCTCCTTCCAAATCCCCTTTGAAGCGCGAAGAAAATACAAGAGAAAATTCCCCCTTTTTATGCCACCGTCAAGGACAACTCAGAACACAGCTTTCCCGCCCTAAAACATCCGCCGCTTGAATATTTTACAAATTATTATGAAAAGAGACATGAATTCTTAAGAGTGAAAACCCCGTCGCTTTTGTGGTCGTTGTAAATAATAAATAATGCACTGTCACGTATAGTTCGGGGTCCGCGGTAGTCGGTGCGGTAGTTCTTATTTCAATGCGCAAAAGTGTGAGTATGCAACAAAAACAGCTGTTTATCTGTTGGTTTATTTAAATTTATTCCAAAGGTAATTTCCTTTTGTATCCAAACCGTTACCTATTCAAAGGAAGAAAGTAATTTGAAGCATCCTCGAGTGGATTAAAACTCGTTCAACTGTGTGTGAGTTGCCAAAGGGATTCGGAGACGAACCTTCGTCATACAACTGTCACTGCTATGCTACCCGACATTTTGATTACCTATTGCACCCCTCTATCAAACGCGTTCGTGTGATTTAAAAACGAAGTGCTGTTTCGATAGAGTCTAAAATTATTTGTTGAGCTCGTATCGCAACAGAGAGCAGCCAACATATTCGAAGGTTTGTTTTACAGAGTTTTGATGGGCTCTTTCGTGTACATTGCACATTGATTTGATACTTTTAATTATTATTATTATAGCAAACGGAGGGAATGACCGGTTTCACATTGGGCGATAGATAACCCTGTTATGACACGACACACATCGTTAGACTGACACTTTCAATTTTACTTTGATTTATTGCAAAACCCTAGACAAGTGCTTTCAAGTAACATGGACGCTGCTGTAAGGGTGTTGCAAGATTGTCTTACGTAAGTAAACCATGCACGCAGATAAAGCCAGCCATAGCTTAGCAAAACTTTACTAAGGCCGTTGAGCGAACATTGTATGAACTTTGTGTGAATACTATTGCAACGATATTGTACAGTTAATGTTAGTCGTATTATTTAAAACGTATTCACACAACAGATGTCATTGTCAAACATTGTAAAAATATCTGTAAAGCTTTTAGCAATTAAAAGCCAAGTTATATCGTCTCTATATTGGTTTATCTTATTACAATTTCTCGTCCAATGCGAAACCTGCTTCATCATCATTATCATCATCAGCCATTTGACGCCCACTGCAGGACATAGGCCTCCTTAGTGGTTTTCATAACCATGAGGGGTTTGGTGAAACCCGCTTATCGTGTTGCATTTTCTCTGTTTTCCGATCGGCTGATTGCCCTTCACGAATGTACGGAACTAATCTAGTTTTCCTGCAAAATCCTGAGCCAATTTACGTGTACAAAGCCTCGCTGTGGAGCCCAGTTAGGGTGTTTTACTGCGACTGCTCTGACAACAAACAGACTCGAAGCGAATCTAATCTAAGTACGCACAAACAATAGTATAAGTATAAAAAGTTTTATTTCTTTCGTTCTGCCTTTTTTATTGCGAAAAGTCACCGGCGAAGATATGAAACGTGCAGTTTAAGAGCAAAATGATACAAACACACAAAAGACAGGAAAATATTGGACGAGATTTCCTCGGGGGATTGGAACCTTCTCTACTAAAATTGGATGGCAAACTAAAGATACAATGGATTTTATTTCCTTTTACCTTCGCAGCCGGCAGGGCGCGGACTCCCTTGAAAAAATCTCTTTTCATCGCAGTGCCATCAATCAAGGCAGATACTCCGGTAATGTTCTTTTTTGTAGCACGTAGCATATTCAAGTCTTTTATGTTTCCCCTGAAAATTGTTCCGACGTCAAAATAAATTCCAGTTCGTACGACTAGGCAGGTATTATTACATTATTTGAATTTATTTCATTCGTCGTGAACTGAAGAAAGAATTAACACCTAAAACTTTACAAGAAAACATTCCACAAAAACAGTTTTCTAAGCGCAAATAATTTAGGGAATAATAATAGGAGAAGGAAAACATCGTGAGGAAACCTGAGGTGTTAATTACATACGCGTGGTAATTAAGCCCATATTCTCTGAGAGAAAACTTGTGCCCTACAGTGGGCCGCATATAGGCAAAATAAAAAAAAAAACGGACAAGGTAGGTTTGTCGGTACATACGTATTATAACTAGTTCAGGAATCGAGTCTCGCAGTTTTCCCGAACTTCAAAGACATTTTTGTCATGAATTAATTACAAAGGAATAGTTTTCAGATTTTTCCCTATACTTGCAGAATACGACTTGCAGTATATTACTTGCCGGATTTCGTAGTTCTAGGTCAACGGAAAGTAGGTACCCTATAAATTTTGATTCCCTTGAGAGTGTCAAAATGTACATTTGTTGCGGCATAAACGGCCGTAACTTTTTTTTCCTTAACTTAGAAGTTTGATTTTTTCACAGCTTCAAGGGACTGTAGATCTGAGTAAGTATATATATATGGTTATAATATCAACTTGGTACCTCGACGCGTTCCCGCGTTCCTTCTTAACAGTCAGACGGACGGGCGAACGGACGGACGGACAACCTGGGTTCCGTTTTTTCTTTTGAGGTACGGAACCCTAAAAAGGGGAAAGAAAAGTAAAAACAAAATGTTTTGCGCATACAAAACAGATTGTTTTGTGAAATGTTTAATGAAAAATACGAACAAAAGTTTTAATTGATCGTGTAACTTGTGCAACACTATACTCTAACGTTAAAATACTCACTCATGAGGACTCATGAATATCCCTTGAGAAATTTTTCGTACCTAGCTGACTTTGGAGTTCATAATTGGAGTTCATTTGAATATCATAATTTCTATAGCATTTTATCTCAAAAAATGTACCTAAAGCAAAAAGCTTTAGGCCACTTTGCTTGTACCTAAAACTCCATGCATTTGACGTGTGCCAAACTCACAGATAAAAAAGACAAAGCCAAAACTTCACTTGCCAAAGTTGCCAAAGTCATACATTTTTTTATTGCATTAGATTTTTCATTTTGTTCATATAATTTTAATCACAAAAATGCACCTTTAACTGTTAAAATGATGACCGCAGATCTAAAAAAACCCCTAGCCTGTTACGGGCGCGCCTCGCCCGCCAACTTGGAAAAGGGCAGGGTATCGTTTTGTACCGACATTGAGAAGTCAGTTATCATTACAAACTTTGAGCGACGCGGCTGGCTGCAGGTGGGTCCTGAGGACGAATGGAACATCTACTGGTCTTTCACACCCAACTGCCGCTACATCTTCAGCCTGGAAAGTGGTTACAGGATGAACGACAACCAAATAATCAACCACTTCCCCAACCACTACGAACTTTCGCGCAAAGATTTATTGGTGAAAAACATAAAACGTTACAGGAAAGACTTAGAGAAGGAAGGCAACCCCTTAGCCGACAAATCAGAGCTTGTCCTACCTACCGGACAGGTAATCCCGAAGTATATCCATCTAGATTTTATACCTGTAACCTACGTCCTGCCAGCGGACTACAACATGTTTGTTGAGGAGTACAGAAAAGCCCCGCAAAGTACGTGGATCATGAAACCGTGTGGGAAGTCGCAGGGAGCCGGCATCTTCCTCATAAACAAACTGTCGAAACTGAAGAAATGGTCGAGAGAAGCGAAAGCCAATTTACACACACAATTGACCAGCAAAGACTGCTACGTTATATCGAGATACATTGACAACCCGCTTCTGATAGGAGGAAAAAAATTCGACCTGCGTCTGTACGTTTTGGTGACTCAGTTCCGACCATTAAAAGCCTATTTGTTTCAACATGGCTTCTGTAGATTTTGCACGGTGAAATACGATACGAGCGTAACCGAATTGGATAATATGTATGTTCATTTGACTAACGTGAGTGTACAGAGGCACGGTGGTGACTACAATAGTCTGCATGGCGGGAAGATGAGCATTCAAAATTTTCGGCTTTACTTGGAAGGGACGCGCGGTAGAAGTGTGACTGAAAAGTTATTCGCAGAGATGCAATGGCTCATCGTGCACTCTCTGAAAGCTGTTGCGCCAGTCATGGCCAACGATAGGCATTGCTTCGAATGCTACGGGTATGATATAATTATCGACAACAATTTGAAACCATGGCTGGTAGAGGTCAACGCTTCTCCCTCCCTGCAATCTACTACGCACAATGACCGTATATTAAAATACAAACTGATTGATAATATAATATCTGTAGTGGTGCCACCTGATGGCTTCCCGGATGCCAGGTGGAACAAGACTCCAAGTGCGGAAGCACTTGGTGACTTCGATCTACTTATTGACGAAGAATTCATAGATAAAGACGACCCTAATTCTCGGTACCACAATAAGTTCAGTCGCATCAGGTAGAAAATTTTATTTAAACCTGTAAAAATGTGAACATGTTGTATTTTTACGTTTTGTCTCAACGTTTTTTTATTTAGAATGTGTGTTATTAAATTATTGAGAGAAAAAAAGAGAATAATGATCAATTTGTAATGTTTTTCTTTGTTTCTATCTCTAGAAAAAAACGAAGAGAGCAAAATAGTAGATAACTACATTAAAATTTTTTGAGGGTACCGACGCTACGTTGTGTTACAATGCTACTTTTATTCATATCGTGCTCTGAATTTTCTTGGTTCTTCTTCGGCATTAAGTCTTCGTCAATAAGTGTGACGAAGTCTCCCATTGCCTCAGGGGTCGGCGTTTTGCTCCAGCGCGCGTCCGGTATGCCGTCCGGGGGTAAAACAATAGCCAGCATATTCTCAATGAGCCTGTTCTTCAGAATCCGATCATGTACCGTCGTAGCTGTCATAGACGGAGAGGCATTCACTTCAATAAGCCATGGCTTCAAGTTGTCATCTACTATGATGTCATAACCATAGCATTCGAAGCAGTGGCGGTCATTGGACATGACCGGTGCAACAGCTTTTAGCGAATGCACTACCATCCAGTTGATTTGCTCGAATAGCCTGTTGGTCACCTCTCTGCCACGAGTGCCCTCCAAGTACAGTCTGAGGTTGTTCAGCCCCAACTTGCCTCCATGCTGACAGTTGTAATCAGTCCCTTTGCTCTGCACACTCACGTTTGTCAGGTGAACATACATATTATCGAGCTCCTGCACACTCCTGTCGTACTTCACCGTACAAAACCTACAAAATCCGTTGTGATACATATAGGCTTTTAAAGGACGAAACGTCGTAACGAGGACGTAAAGCCTTAAATCGAATTTCTTCCCTCCGATCAGAAGCGGATTATCTATGTAGCGAGATATAACGTAAGTATCTTTCGCGGGACAGGGGTGTTCGATCGCGTTTTTCGATTCCTTAGACCACTTTTTCAGTTTGGCCAGGTTTTGTATTAGCAGTATGCCTGCGCCCTGTGATTTGCCACATGGCTTTAAGATCCAAGTGGCCTGCGGGTTTTTATGGTATTCATCGACGAAGAGTTTGTAGTCAGTGGGAAGGGCAAAGGTAAGCGGTATGATGTCCAAATAAAGGAAACGGCTCACCACGCGCCCTGTCGGTAGGATTTCCTCGCCTTTCTCCGCTATAGGATCGTTTTTCTTCAGTAGGTCTTTTCTGTATTTGTTTATGTTTTTCATCAACAAATCTTTGCGGACTAACTCGTGGTGGTTGGGGAAGTGATTTATGAATTGGTTGTCACCCAACTTGAATCCTGTGTTCCATTTGAAGATGCTGCGACAGTTTTGAGTGTTTGACCAGTATATGTTCCAGTCGTCAAGCACATTAACTTGTCTCCATCCACGTTCCAGGAAGCTATTTATGACGAGTGACTTTTCAAAGTCGGTGCAAAAAGTAATGGCTCCCTTCGAGCGATGTTTTTTCTTTTTTCTTCGAACAGGACGTGGGGATAAGGCGCTGTATATCAAATTGGCGGTGTTCATTATAATATAATAATTCTATAACGGAGAGAGGACAGTTATAACTTTGGCCAAATCGTTGCGACATTACTATTGGGCCTGAACTTTGAAACTTTACATCACGACCAACGCTTTTGCGGTATGGACAAATATGATGGCAACATTTTTTATTTGTTTGCGTTTTTAGATAAATTTGGCATAGATTTGTTTCACTATTTTCACATAAAAACAA
Source organism: Yponomeuta evonymella (assembly GCA_963969515.1). Classification (NCBI taxonomy): domain Eukaryota; kingdom Metazoa; phylum Arthropoda; class Insecta; order Lepidoptera; family Yponomeutidae; genus Yponomeuta; species Yponomeuta evonymella. The sequence goes on from OZ018354.1 coordinate 9,872,508, forward strand.
CAAGAAACATGAATGGTGACGAAATTGACAGTTGTTTTTTTGACATGCTTTTGTAGTCACTGTTTCTCACGTTTTCGTGCCTCTTTTGGAAACTCATTGGGACCTCTTTGCTTATTGTTTGTTTGTTTCTACAAACGATTTTATACCATACTTGTTAAACGTACATTACAACAAATCATATAAAACTAAAAAAAACCTACGAAATAAGTCCTAAGTTTTTTAAGCCTTATGACGTTCGGAATTTAATCAAAAAGGCACATAAAAACATATTTTACGAGATATGTATCTCAAATAATAATAAAAGCTTCATATATTACAGGCGCCACTCTGTGACGGCTTAGTTTGCGCCCGATGTGTATCAAACGTTTTTGTACCACATGACTAGAATTATTTTTTACCTACCCTTTCTAGTTACCTAGTAGAAGACAAAAACTTCATCAGGCTTCTTTATCATCTTACATAGAGCCTCTAGAATCGAAGAAAAATAAATTTGGCATCCAGCGTCTTGCGGTGGAGGGTCGGGCAAGCCTCCAAGCAAGAGATAAAGGATTTCAACCGTTCAACAGCTTTATCACATGATAAGGCCCAAAAGATCGGGACCTCCCATTTTGCTCTGTACTCCTTTGCTGCTATCCTTCTGACACAAACACATTTAATTTGAAACTCTTTGCGATAAGGTAAGGAGCTAAAAAGTTTCTCAGCGTTGGCGCAGCAATTCAACCTGCGCAACACGAAGTGGTTTCATTCCCAATGAACCCTCATTTAGTACTATCTTACGTGGTTTTTCCTATCAGATACAAAGGATGTTAACGTTCTTAGGCATTACATATGTTTTTTGAAAAATCTTTTGGATAAACGGACAGACGGATGGACATGGCAATGTAAGGGTTCCTTATTAACTACGGAAGCCGTTAAAGGGTCCCGTTTAGATCTCTTCAGGACCGGAACACTAGAAATATGTACCTGAGATACTTGTATGTGTAGATATGTACCTATATCACAGAAAGGAAGTGCACTTTCAATATTGCGTTGAAGACAGCAACAGTTGAAGTTTTCGTAAAAGAATTCGCAGACTGTTACCGTCTTATTAAACCGCCTTTGGAGGAATATATCCACCGACTTGTAGTCTGTAATTGGCTTCCTCGGGAATGCATGTGAATATAAGCATCCATTTTCTCATAACACGATAGCGTAAAAATATGGCTGAGCAAAAAATACGCGGCAAACAATTGCAAAGCGAACACACACCGCCTCTCGGCTATCCAACGCAGAAGTCGGTGGAACTTTTTATTTCAATTCAAGTCCCGCGTATTCACAACGAATTCCAGCTGGAAGGCTGGAAGCGTGTTGGCGTGCGGAAATTTATAGGACGAAGTTATTCGGGCACACGCCTTCGGCTACTGCACGGCGACAGTCACTGTTATGCGAGATAACTTGCGAGTTTCCGCGCCATTGAACTGCATACGTTTGAGGAAAGAAAAGGAAAAATGGAGCTTAGCAAGGACAGTTTAAATCCACTGGTCGACACTGTCCCATGCTTTGGACCACACGGTGCGCGGCTTTGGAGAGCTTTCGATACACGTGAACTGTTTATTGCTGTACAAGCCCGATATGAACTCCAGTGAACTCCTAGATCTTGTATTATTTCATCACCGTATTATGTTTCAGTTACTGTCGCCCATAATTATTTTGGTAACTGGTTTCGTGTACAGTCAACAGCACATCAACCTTTACATGCGTGCACTCTACTCAGTTACATTGCGGGATACTTTATAACAAGAGGTTTATCTGCTGTCGACTGTACAGTGTATGATAATGTTGGAAGAGAAAGCATTTTCATGTTGCTTAACGTAGCTTAACTATATTCTCGAATAAGAATATCAGGATCGAGCTAAGGGGTTAAATGAAAACTGCCAGCATTTAATTTTATCTCCTGGATATAAATTAAAGTAACTTAAGTGAGATTTTATTATCTTACTTATATTAATTCGAGTGCAGCCCGTCTACTATCGACGTCATTGTGTTCAAATTGCATCACAATTAAATGCAATAAGTCAGAAAGAACACTTAGTAAACTTTTTAGTTGTAAGAAATATCATTAAACTTATTGGAACTTCGGAGCGCATTGGAAACTGAAAGCATATTTTGGCCAAACTATTAAATAAATTTCCTCAATTGTAATGCAACGCAAGTTGGCTAAATTATTGTAAGCATAATCAATTAAAGGTTTGTTTGTTATGTCCGTAAACTTTATTTGCTCGCTTTTTATGTTTGCTTCCATTCCAAGAATGCTATAAATAGAAAAAAACCGGCCAAGTGCCAGTCGGACTCACGCGCGAAGGGTTTCGTACCAGTATCTATACAACATTCGAATATTTCAAGCGTCTACCAGTTGCCGTTATTAATATCGAGCAAAAAACGTCAAAAAATTACGTTTGTTGTATGGGGGCACCCTTAAATATTTATTTTAATCTGTTTTTAGTATATGTTGTTATAGTGGCAACAGAAATACATCATCTGTGATAATTTCAACTGTCTAACTATTACGGTTCAGGATAATAGGGACCCTTACCTTTTGGGTACGGAACTCTAAAAAGTGGTCGACATCTGTGAATCAATATGAATTATATATCAATTCACAGATATCGACCACCATTTTCTATTTGTAGATTTCTTGATAACAATATCTACTGCTGCTGCTTCCAACAATTCATTTGTTTTTTTTTATCCACTTTGGTCAACTGACAGCTATTAACAGATTGTTAGTGTTTAGTCGACTGCACATTAACCTTTACATACGTGCACTCTAATCAGTTACGACGTAGACCTGCTGTCGACTACACGAGAAACTGGGAGTCATACCCCTAGTTTCTCGTACACTAACAAGCTGTTAATCTACTGTTAACAGCTGTCAATTGACCAAAGTGCATACAAAAAAAATACACTGACAGCTGTTAACAGTAGATTAACAGCATTTTAGTGTACGAGAAACCGGGGGTTTCCTTACAATTTTATTACACTTAACTTTTTTTTCAGTACAGCATCTTTTGCCTTTTCATCGCGTACGAAATACGTTTTCCTCCCCGCATATGAAAGGCTTTTCAAATTGGAATAACTTTGAAAGGATTCGCTAGCAGCTTTATTCGTATACACCTAGACAATACTGTCGGCAAAGAGCACACGTGGGTAAAAAGGCATTTTTTTACCCACATGTGGGTGTGTTTTATGTTTGTAGCTTTATGTTTAAAGGGATTTATTTGGACAACGTCAAGTAAAGGTATTACTTTGATGTGAGGCAATATAGTGTCAATAAGAGATAAGAGCGGTGGTAGCCTAATGGGTAGACCATTGGACTCGGAAGCGAGAGACTGCGATTCGATTCCCAGTGCGGGCATGTACCTGTGACTTTGTTTTCTAAGTTATGTAAATTTGTGAAGTTATAGTAGCAACACCACTTGCTAACGGTGAAGTAAAACATCGTGAGGAAACCTAAGTGTCTGAACTATGCACATACCTCAGCGCTTGAAATCGCCAATCCACGGTGGGCACGCGTGGTGATTAAGCCCATACTCTCTCCCTGAGAGAAGACCTGTGCCCGACAAGGGCATAAGCTGCTTATGATAGTATAGAAGGTGATGCGTGCCTGTGTACTTAATTGCATCGAGCGAGACGGAACTGGAATAATTTCTGAAGAATATCGAAGTCGAAAGCTGCAAGCTTGATCTTAAGATCAATCTTTCCAAGACAAATAAAGCGGGTGGGGGTGTGTCGGGTTACACGGCCGTCGGTTTAACTTGAAACGTCTATAGGGTAAACGTTAATTTTTAGCTCAAACTGTGCAATGTGTTACGCGGCCTTGGTACCATTTAGCGGCACGAATCAAGATCTGACTAATGACCACTTTATTCTTCCCAACGATACTTAATACGATACGATAATGAATTGTATACAATACGTAGTTACAGAGTTACAGCCCTCACCCAGGCGACATGTTTTCGTTGCATGCGGTGTTAGCAAGTAACCTCCTACTATCGAACTGAAAGACATTTTATTTACGTCAATAATGGTCAGTACCTCGGCCTAGCGCCTCGTTAGACACTTGAAGTTAGGACTTGTCACGTGGGAATATGTATGGTCTCAGACTTCGGCCTCGGCCTGGATGGAGCTCGGCCTTCGGCCTCGCCGCGGCTGGGTTCCTCGTGCCCGCTTTGCGGAGCTCAGCCTTTGGCCTCGCAAGCTTGTCCCATCTAACTTTTGCGTTGTTACTTGTACGCCGAAACATTTATGGTCTCGGCCTTCGGCCTCGGCCTGAACGGAGCTCGGCCTTCGGCCTCCCCGCGATGGGGATCCCCAGAGCGCGGCTACTCCCGTCATGCTTTAAATAGCAACAAAAAGATCGAAAGCTTTGAGTACCTCGGATCATTTATTACAGTCAACGGCAACAGCACCGATGAAATGCACCGTAGATCCGGTATGGCCAAAAGTGCAATGGCTAACCTCGACAAAATATGAAGGAACAGAAGTTTAAATACAACGTGCGCTTTTTCAAGTGCGCATCGAAGTTTTACCAGGAAAAGGGTCTCAGCTTTTTCGGAGACATCATGCGTTGATGCATGGGAATGCACAGTTTGTAGAAGCTGATGATCACAGGCCAAGTGAATGGCAAATGTGAGATAGGAAGGCCACCAACAAGATGATCTGATATAAAAATTTGATGCCTTAAAAGCAGCAGCCGATGGAAGTATGTACCAGGTACCATGTACCCAGTTCACACGGCGGAAAACCGTTTGCTATAGAAACGAGCGACTCATGATCCTCAGACATGAGAAAACGACGAAGAAGAAGAGGACCCAAAGGATGTCAAACATGACCCCATCAATATACCTAGCACGTCTGTCTGTCCGTCCAACCTATAAAGGTCTTCATTTCTTGTATTTTAAAATTTTCGAAATCAACGCACTATCTTACGTATATTACGAGTTATGGTCAAAAATAAGGTGGCCCTCATGAAGTTCAAATAAAAATACAAGCAAAGCCGTAGTTATCAAAAACTGTTGTAATTAACTCAACTAGCTTGCATATGTTGACGGTACAGTATCCACTGGTTGCCATTGCTTACCCCAATATTTTTAATAACAATATTTTTCCGCATAAATCAACGAAATGTTTCCTTTAATGAAGAAGAAGAAATATATTTATTATACCAACAAGACACAGTACAGAAATAAAATAAACAGATAAGTAACATTAGCTTTAATTTTTAACGAATAAAAACTTACATAACAACGGGAACTTGCACTAAAAATGTTTTAATAAAATTAGAGAGGACACGTTAAAAGATAAATAAACGTGGTATTTTTTTTTCTCTGCGACTAATACTTTTGATAATATTACCAGTTGAAAAGTCAATAGGTATAGTCACGTGGTACTAAAACGCGTCCTACAAATCGACCTGTGATGTCACTCCCTAATCAAGATGAATCAAGATCTGACGTAACGTAACGCCTATAATGTATGAAGCGTAAATCAATATTTGAGTTATCTCGTAAAATAATGCTTTTATGCATGTACACTATGTCATTGATATCTGAAAACGTTCAGATATCAATGACAAAACGAAATCTAATAAGTTTTATGTTATTAGAGTAACTTTATTTTTCGCATATTTTGTGACCCCGAAAACCCCGACAAAAATATTTTTATTGTTTTATTTTTAAATTTTTCCAAGGTTTTCAAATGATTTCTATAGCATAAACCGTGTAGTGCCGGATTAAGAATAGCGTCACTCCATTTCCTTCCTTGGATGTCGTAGAAGGCGACTAAGGAAATCAATTACCAGGAGACGGGCAGCAGCATCTTCCTGAGATTCCAACCGCATACTGCGATCGCCAACCCGCCTGCCAAGCGTGGCGATTATGGCAAAACCCTTCATGGTTTGTAAAACCATGAGGGAGGCCTATGTCCTGCAGTGGGCGTCAAATGGCTAATGATGATGATAAAAGCAATGTCACTCCAATCTAAGTTCGACGCAAGTTCCCCATTTCCGTCCATACTTTAGTGAAAAGATACCTATTATGTCACCTATATTAATATAATTAATGAGAAATTAACACTGGATATGTTTACAATAATATTTTTTAATCAACAACTCAAAAATCTTCAGATGTTAGTTAAAAATATTATATATTATACATATACAATATATATATTATTATACATATTATGTAAAGAAAAGGGTCTTTGTGGTCCCCTTACATGGCCTAAAGGTCGGAACGCCTTTATTTGCAAAAATAGACCCCGCCGCGGACTTCTTCGGACTTCGCGGACTACAGCACATCAGCCTTTACATGCTTGAACTTTAATCAGTTACGTTGCGGGCGAATTTGGAACTAAAATGTAAAGGTGGATGCGCTGTCAACTTTATACACGTGGGTTGTTTTCAGTCAACAGCAGCTCGACCTTTACATTTTCGTTGCAAAGTAGTCTGTAAGTCAACTGCACAAAGTGCACACATGTAAAAGTAGATGTGCTGTCGATCGCGCAGTCCACAACAGGTCAACCTTTATATTATTATTACAATGTAGTGTTAACGTAACTCATTAGAGTGCATGTAAGTAAAGGTTGATGTGTTGTAAACTGTAAAAGAAGTTACCGGTCAAACAGTAGTGTATGAGTTTTTTTTGCTATGTTGGTACAGTCGACAGCACATCATCCTTTACATCCATGCACTGAAATCCGTTACGTTACGGGTGATTTTGCAACTAAAATGTAAAGCTTCATGTGCTGTCGACTGTACCACTGTCTGTCTAGGGAAACGACAGCTGGCGGAAAATTCAAAAACTAAAGGGAACATCCCGTGACAACTAGTTTTCATAGCAAGCGGCCGTGAGGTTCCTTTTCTACTAAACCTTAAAGTAACTATTTTGGTTCAATAACCCAATGAAAAAGAAGAGGAAAATATGCCAAAATAACTCAAAAGAACATGAAAAAAAACGCTTGAAATTTTTTGACCCGTTTTACAAGACATTCATTACCTATCTCGGAAACTAAAACTGTCCACAAGGTTTAATACCTTTTCCTGTGGACTGTCACAAATATTTATTAAGCGACTTCATTTTATATTTTAAATAATCAATCGTTTTAAGACGAAAAAACAATTAAAAATCGCTAACGATTTCAAGTTCATCCTGTAGATGAAGATGCGCAAGGGTAAATGCATTTGCATAATTCAAGCGCAATACTTCAGGAAGCTTTGGATTAGTCAAATATGCACACATTTCATGTGCGGCGGTTAATATTTAAACCCCGAAGGTTCAGGTGAAATATTACAATTTGTTCCGACAAGAGCCAATTTTCGGATAAGCATATTCGATGACGGTGGCGAACCGATTAAGCTAGGTTATATAGCTAGAGTATGAGTAGAGGTTAAGTACATGGTGAAAAGAATAGACTAGAATATTCCTTGTTATACAAGCAACACAGGGCGCGTTCAGTGCATGGATGGGTCGCCGTCTATGCCTAACGCTAGTGGCATTTTTCCAAGCGGTTCCGTGCTTCGCAAGGCACGTTAAGCTGTTGGTGCCGGCTGCCGTCGATAGATGGCAGTCGTTAAGCCAAGTCAGAGGCCTTAGGGCGGCTTGACAACTTCTGACAGTAGACGAGCCACTAGTCTGCGAGCCTCCACCAATCCGGACTTGGCCCCCGTGGTGGAGTATGGCCTATACCTTCCTCAGGGAAGAGACCCGTGCCCCTCGGTGGGGACATAATGGGTTGGTGATGATGATACAAACAAAGATTATAATATACAATGAGATTATAATACATATTATAATAAAGATTATAATAGGCTTTAGGCTTATAATAAGATTATAATAGGAAATAGGTTTTTAAGATTATGACATGCAAAGACTGTAATGTACGGAACCCTAAAAACGATTGTGAAAAAAATCGCATAAGTACTTTTTAGGATTCCGGACCCAAAGGGTAGTGGACCCTATTACTAAGACTCCGCTGTCCGTCCGTTCGTCCGTCGGTCTGTCACCAGGTATCTCTGTATCTCATGAACCGTTATAGTTAGACAGTTGAAATTTTCACAGATGATGTATTTCTGTTGCCATATAACAACAAATACTAAAAACAGAATAAAATAAATATTTAAGGGGGGCTCCCACTTAACAAACGTGATTTTTTGCCGTTTATTGCTCGATATTTATAACGGCAACAGGTAGAAGCTTGTAATATTCAAATGTTGTATAGATAATGGTACGGAACCCATAGTGCGCGACTCCGATTCGCACTTGGCCGGTTTTTTTATATATGTGGTCCGAGGGCTTATAATAATAAACTTACGGACATTCAAGAGATAATTTATTTATCCTCTACTTAGTTTTGATTGAGAAAATTTTAAAATTCTACACAAAAATTTGGAAACAACTTTTCGTTATGAAAAACAAAAATGTATTTAAAATGCCCGTAATCTTATTCTCGTACCTATCAAACCCTCAGACCACATTTATCAAATAGAAAAAAAATATATAAAAAAAATGCAAACAAATTTTATTAAAATCACAAAAAATATTGGATTGTGCGAGCAAGACAGCATAACAGACATAATAGCAGCCTTCCGTTTTTACCCTGTTACTTGCTTCATTACATTGATAGCAATTATTCACGCTGGCAGCCCATTAAATTTAATTTTAATATTAGGGTTGCCCTATAAAATATAAATGGACCGGGAGCGTCTCGTAAATCGACCATTGGACAGCTTAATCCAAAAGATTCGTGAAGCGTTAATGAAATCCAGCTAGCGTTCTTAAATAATACATTGAGAAACTTCTAATTGCCAGCAGAAATTTCCCGCGAAGTTTCCAGCAGTTCTGCCTTGATATTTTAGAGTTCTGTAAAAGAAGGGTGCCATCGGTACTCTGTTACTATTCCTGCACCTCCTGTCTGGTTTACCTTTAGATCTCTTGAAACGTAACATGCAAAAAGTAAAACAAAGGGATTCACATACGAGAAAAGTTTTTTTTTTGTTTTAACTTTATCACGCAAACGGTATTGTAATACCTACCAATAATAATGTAAATCATCATCATCATCATCAGCCATTTGACACCCACTGCAGGACATAGGCCTCCCTCATGGTTTTCCAAGCTTCGAACATAACCATGAAGGGGTTTGTCATAGTCGCCACGCTTGGCAGGCGGCATGGCGATCGCAGCATGTGGTTGGAATCTCAGGAAAACGCTGCTGCCCGTCTCCTGGTTATGCATTTCCTTAATCGCCTTCTACGACATCCACGGAAGGAAATGGAGGAAATTCCGTGTGGCGCCGGATTAAGAATAATATAAATGGTAGGTATTGTAAAAATCACACTTGGAGTTTTTGAAGTGAATTCCCTATAAAGTTATAGTACAGTCAAGAAAGGAGTCGGGGAGTACGTGAGGAGGGACCTAAGTGATTTCTTTAGAAAGTTGTTCAGGGTGATTAGAATTAACATACTAAGCATCCTGATGCTTAGAAGGCGAGCCAGGGGGAGAAATAAAAAAAAAACACTTTTCTTGGACGTGTAATTCAAAAACGTAATAAAGTTTTTTTCCCAAAACACAGAAATGGGACCTTCTTTTTGTCCCCTGCCTCCAACTCGTCCAAGAGTTAAACCGTCTTTTACGTCAGCATGATCACACTTTAGGCACCCTGAAAAAGATCCTGAAGAAATTGGTTTGGCCCCTGCTCAAGTACGATAACGACACGAAGTAGTGTAAGTGTGAATCGGGCTTCCGTTAAGGGTGAAACTGAATGAACCAGTTACGTAGAAGAATAAAAAATCTCTTTAGTAAACTGGTTTCCACACTCGGGTTACCTTAACGGCCAAAGGGGAATAAGCATACATTTTACTAAATAAATATGTAATGCTGCGCTGCCCTCTGCGCGTGGGTCTAGCTCGCACTTGGCCGGTTTTTGTTTTAATACAGGCGCGAGTCTTTTAGTTTTATCAAGATTTGCTTTTATATTTCCTGAACCACTGTGCTAAGTGTAGAATACTTTTAGCTTTATGCTATAAAGTGCCTTGGATTTGCGTAGAGTTTTTGAAGTACGTTGTTAGTCTGGTAGGTTTGCCTTCTTTTTAAGAACAATTTTTTAATTCAGTCTTCCCAGCTAAAACTAGATACAAAACAATCAGTCATAACTTCCAGTTGCGAGGATTCACTTGGAATTGAACTGTTGAATGAAAATGTATTGAAAAAGTGCATTTTAAAATTCTGTTCACTCGGAGTCGTAGCGAGAACACAAGTCTGTAAATTTCCTGTCGGAAACCTATTGATCTCGGCTACCGTCTTTGCCAATCAGAAAACAATTTTCTTCTAGTCTTTTCTGTCGGGAGAAATATTAAGAGGGACAAGATTTAGGAGTGAACTCATGCGAGCGAACGGATTTGGCACTTCGTGTGAGCTTTCTCTGCGGTAGCATGTTTCCAAGACGTTCAATATATTCGGTTATTATGCGACGAGACAAATGCTAGGATTGTGTTTTTATGATTAAGTTGTCAGCGGTATCAAAGGTTATTTAGCTTCGACATTGTACGTTGTGCATTTCTTTTAAATTAAAGTACTAGATAGGTAGTACTAGATCTCTTTTTTGTCTGAGGCATTCTAGGATATTTGAGGGACAATGAATAGGTAATATGAAGTGCTTTCTCTGTCCACATAGTCTAAGAAATTTAACAACTAAAGACTTGAATAATTTGACGAATGAGTAATGAATTAATAGTGGTGGTGGTGGAAAAACCTCGAGGAAAAAGTTACTACTAGACAACCAACAATTTGTGTTCCATCGATTGGGATGTCAGGTAATGAAATTTGACTACGAAGAACTAAGTTGTCTAAGATTAGACATTAGTTATGTTCGAACTAAAACTATCGTAAGCACTACATACACATTAATAACTTAATTCCGGATTCACTTACTTGCTTTTTTTTGTTGGAAGCAGCCTACACCGCTGCGCGGGCGCGCCGCGCGCTCGTCCACAGTCAGAGATGAGCAACTGACGACGCGAGCTCCGTCTTTAGTCACCATGATTAAGCTTTGCCCGCGCATCGGAGCGAAATCTGGTGGGACTCTTCCGACAAAAAAGCAAGTAAGTGAAACCGGAATTAAGTTAATAATCAATTAAATAGCGATTATGCCCTCTAAATGTATAACATGCGCATTGCGCATATGCATACATACTTGCGAAAAACATAACCCTCCTTTGCTAGCGCCGTCGGTTTACTATGACAGTCGAGTTAAAAAAACCGGTCAAAAATGTGCTACTACCTCGATTTTTTTCACGTTTCTAGAATCACCCGTTTGGCCGACAGAGGCGGAGGGACGCCCTACTCCAATGATGGCGAACCTATGGCGCGCGTGCCATTAAATAATTCGGGCACGCCAATAATTACGGAGTTTCACTTAAATTGTCAAAATTTTATTGATTTCAAATAATTTATTGAAATAAGAAAAGAAAAAATAGAAAGACTATTGAAAACAAAATTGCATCCCTAATTTAGGTGTAGGGAGGAAACTTAAACAAATTTCAGCTTTCTAGTTGATTACGGAACCCTAAAAAGCTCCCTGTCTTCGCAGCTGTATAAGCCGAGCTTCTCCGTGAGTCATTTGAAACAATTATTTGAATGGAAAAGCCGTAGTGGCAAACTGACGAGGGATTTACGTGCGTCGAGCGGATAGAGAAATAATTGCCCCTTTTCTGAGACGTTGTACAGCTGTCACATTTTCCATTTAACAAATATTGCAACGTAACGAAGCAAAGAAAAGCTAAAAAATCTCAACATGTTCAGTCTTGGTTAAGTACTCCTGGCTGGATGAGGAGTACCACTTCCATCGGGAAGTTGGGGGATGATTAAATGGGGGATATCCTATCAGCGGAGAAATACGAGCTGGACAGCGTTTTAACAAAACTACAATTCATGGTTTATTAGAGTTTTAAAAATTGTACCGACTTGCGCTTATGATTAATTATTACTAAGTCCTCGTCCGTTGTATTCTCATCTGACACAATTCATTTTTATCAGAATTTTTATTAAAGAAAGAAAGAAAGAAAATACATTTGTTACGGCACGTCTGACCTACCGTCTGCTAACTGAGGGCTCCTTCCCATAATAAACTAATTTGATTCAGTTCCGAACTCTTAGCGGCAGGCTGACTTACGCTTTACCGATTTTTATTATTTGATGTCATACTACAGGGACTGCACAATGATCATACAAAGTTTGGCAATTGCATTTATTACCATTTATTCGATAGAATAAAGAAACGTAGAAAATCACGCTTATTTTTTATTGTATTTTTTACTCTGCCTTTTTTAACCTTATTTTTTACTCATTTAATATTTATGTTCGTCGATCTGCCATAATAATCCATCTGAAAAAAAAATTAAACCTTTCAAGCAAAAAGCCCCTTATAGTTCGAACAGACGGACAGACAGACCGACATTGTAAGCATATTACAGGGTACCGTTGTTACCCTGCGGATAAGGAACCCTAAATAAGTAATAAGTAGAAACAAGGTAGGTCCAACGAAAGACAAAGTAAGCGGGAATTCGAGTTATCGAGTAGCGCTGGGAATACACAATTATGATTAAAACGGGAACTTTTCAGTCACGTATCGGAAAGTGCCTAACTACGGACAGAATACTGATAAAGGAATAAAGTCTTATTTTATTATTTCACTAGGACCTGTCCCAAGAAAGCTCCAGGGATGTATATTCTACATAGGCCTTTCAGACGGAGAGTGTCAGAATAAAAACATTGAATTTGTAAAATCGGGTTAGCTCGTTCCTAAGAGACTGTAGGGCATCCTTTTTAGTTTCTAGGGATCCGTACACGAAGGGTGCGATGGGGATCCTACTAATCCTACGTTGTATGTTTGTGTATCTTCTCTTGACGGTTTGTCTTTGTTATCTTTGTAGGGCTGCATCTCATAAGCCGTAGCCCACATTATCTAAGGTAGAAAGCTAAAATTTTCACACAATGTGTTGTCTGGTGAACTGTTAAAAAATTATGATGTATTTTAAAGTTTTTGTTTGCTCTAAAACGGTTCGTTAAAAACGGAATTTATATGTACAATTTTCAAACTTTACATGATTATAGCGTAGTTTTAATAATATTCTTGAGATAAATGAAAGAAACCATATTTTTAATAAGTACGTAATATAAATATGTGATGGTACAGAACCCTATCGGTGCGCGAGTCTACCTAGCACTTCGCCGGTTTCTTGCTTGCGAATTATTTTGCCCCTTATTCGAGTTTATCGGAATACCCCTGCCTATGTTTTTTCTGGTTTCATAACACTGTGAAGACGTGCGAGCAATCTAAAATATTGGTCTGGATATTAATACACATAGTATTTTTAAATAGTTTTCCATCTTATCGTAGTTTTACAATCTTAACGTACCTAGGTACCTTCAATCGATAGCAGATCGAACTTTACATTTCCGTTGCAAAATCGTCCGTAACCGTAACACAATCTCGCGTTGGGTAAAATCAGGGCCCTATTTCATAAAACTGCAATTCATGGTTCACTATGACATACGATGTACTCAGCTACGCAATAGGTATAAGTATACGCAATACTATCATACATTATTATTACATACTTATGCTTTAAAACTCCTCGTAAATACATATGAATCTGCACCAAATAAGTAAACTTTTATTTAGTAACCCAACCCAACCCTACAAACATCCCAATCATACAAACAAAAAAATCGAAGTCAAGAATTTCTTGCTGTTGACAGTGGAAGATCATCGGGGAGGCCTATGTTTACTAGACACAAAGACGGCTGAATAAAAATAGGATAGTTCACGTCCTCACTATCAATAGAGTTTTATTTTGAGTATTTCAAAGCTTGCTCACCTATCATTGCGGACAAAGCTAACGTAGACTGAGTTGCGGTCGACACCTGAATCACAAACGTGCTTGAAATTCGCTCCAGCGGGCTTATTACGAGACTGTTAGATACGTGATTTTTTGTGAAGCGATTTTTTCTTAAATTGGATAATTTAAGATAAAAACGCCAAACAAAACGTAACATTACTGGTAGGGTTTAGTATTTAAAATATTCACCTCATTATAACTGTTAAAAACAGAGGTCGTAGGTTCTGTTTCCGGTAGAAGCCACCATAAAATAGTGGTGAAAAAAGAAAAAAATATCGTATACAAAATATATTATACAAAGGATTAGGATATTTTTCCTTTTTACCATTCTACTCTAGCTTATTCTCTATTTGTCTGCCACCTAAAAACAAACAGTATGTACTAGTAACACAGAGGAAAAACACTATTAATATATCGATACAAATCTAGCGTCGGCTACGCCGGCCAAATATATTATGTTTGTAACGGTGTAAACCTTTTTTGAATATTTTGTAAATATTTTTGAATTTTTTTTATTCTCTCTGTCATGTTTAAATCAAAATTTAAAATTATGTTTGTTGAGGATTATGGGTTATCAAGAGCAAAACAGCAGAGTTTGCAGTTTATAGGACTATAATTTACTTCAAACCAAAAACAGACATTTTGAGTGGCAGCATAGTGGCAGTGATTCCATATAAAAAAAAAAATAGAGAAAAAAGACAAAGTTTGTTTTCGATTTACTCAGATTTGCTCAATAAGTAATTAGTTTTCATTGCGCATTCCAATACCCTTCCCTAATGAAAAGTAAAACAAAAAATTATAATAAATAATTTCAGCACTTATGAAACAGAAAAATATTTAAGAGTTACATCCGCTACCTTATGCTTTCTAATTTGGCCCCCATTACGTCTGGGGGCCATAACTGATCTTGCAGGCGTACAGGGCCTAGATTCTGTTAATGCATTGTAGTAACATGACCGCATGAACATGGCGGTTTTCATTTCATGGCTGCTTTAAGTCTACGCGGGCACACCCATCAAACCTTCTAGGCGTCAATGGTACGAAAAAACACGTCACGTGACTCGACAGTGTACCTGTCATTATACTACAATGCACTAACAGAATCGAGGCCCAGGTGGCTCAAAACATGCTCTCCGACTCTTATTCTTCTTTGTTCTCTGCACTTAGTGTCTCCGTACGGCGTAGTACGTAAAGATTTTTAGCCCTCATACAGATTAGCTTAATAAATAATTAGTTTTCATTGCGCATTTCATTAACGTCACCCACTCTAGATTTCTTTTGGATTTTCATTTGCCACTTTACCTTTTGACGAGACTTTATCACTGACAACTTTTACTTTGCAAATTATCTTTTATTCTGTTACCAATCCTCATCAAATTATAATATCTCTTTCTTTCTACATTGGTTTCTTGTATATATAAAGTAGCGTGTACCTTTCACAACGAGACACTGGCAAAATCCCTGTGCACCCTACAAGCACAGGGCAAAGTCCAAAAAAAAATGAAACCCTGACAAAATAATGTTGCTTGTGAAGTGATACTTTTATAATGAACTAGATGACCCCGTGAACTTCGTATCACCGACGTCAACAGTTTTTTTTCTTCTCACCGTTTAAACCTTCCCTGGACTTCCACAAATATATAAAAACAACAATTAGCCAAATCGGCCCAGCCGTTCTCGAGTTTTAGTGAGACTAACGAACAGCAATTAATTTTTATATATAAGAAGATTACAGGTAAAACATCAGTCTCATATTTGTTATATTTGTTTGCACCCAATTTTGAAGTTCACACAGTGTATTTGCCAATATTAATTGCATGCCTGGTCCTGGTTTATTCGTCCCTGGTCTCTGCTTACCCCTCCGCGATACAGACGTAAGTTTATGTAATGTTTAATAGTCCCATATCTATGGTGCTTAAAGAGGTATACTTAATTTGTGATTTTGTGCTTTATGTTCTCGAGTAGAGACCACATACGGGCTGATTGATTTGTGCTTTGCGTTGGACCGTTCTTATAGTGAACGCCTACGGGTCGGGTGTGATCACAGAACAAAAAAAAAAAGAGGGTGTGATATACATACACAAATGATTGACCTGGCGTAATTGTTCAATAAAATTATATTACCAGGACAATGTGAGTTATTTGCCACTATTTCATAGTCTACTAAGCAATATCGGTACAATGTAATGCCAACAGTATCTACATATACGTCCCACTGCAAAGCAGCGAGCGAGCGATAGCGAGATCACAAGCCTAATCCAACTTAACCTACTGTTGCCGTAGGTTAGGGTAAGGAAAAGGAAATACGTAAACGCAGATTATTTTAACTGCCTCTGAGAGGTGTTTTAGAGGAATCGTGTTTTTATAAATAACACCGTAAATAAGTGACAAATTTCATATAGATCCGTTCTGCCGTTTATGCGTCATTGAGCAACAAACATATAAACATTTATGACATTAGTCGTATAAAAAACAGAATGCCATATTATTATTCTAGTGGTAACTCTTGACTACGTAGAGAAAGAGAGAGATTTCACTTCACACCACTCGGACGTTTGTATGTTTTGTGATATAGCGAATTATTCGGTGGAAAAAAATCTTCTTGTTTCCACTGAGCTTGTGATAAGGCCTCACCTCAAGGCGGGCAACATCTGTTTGGCTGTCACTTCAGTTACTGGCATACACTGCATAAATCATAAGTGGATTACAGCCACTCACACGCCGCTTGGACTAAGATATATGGCTTAGTTATGATAATCAACATCTCCATAATGTCTGGGTACTGACCGCCAGGGGCCAGTTTCATAAAACTACATTTCATAGTTTATTATGACAATTCGATGTACGTTGCATATCCGAGTGTCTCTACTTTATTAATGATGCCTTCATTCGCAGAGGTATATGAACACCTCAGACTTTCGGGTTTTGTCGCGCTGTTTTCCTGTATTTCTGCTACAACTTCACAAATAGACGTAACTTAGAAAATAAAATCATTGGTACATAAATTTGTACATGTCCTATTTGTTAAGAAAAAAATGCATCAATAAGCATGTACATAAATAATTTCATTGCGTTACTCGATGGTCTCAAACCTTCATCAACAAGATCTCAGCCTCGCAGTCAACTTGGTAGTCTTCAACTCCCGGCATTATTCGATTATGGAAAAGAGGTTTAACATTGTCTCCGTCGACAGCCCTTTGCAGAGTTATCGGGGGCTTTGCAGAAATTATGCCTGAAAAGTAGAAGATTTGACAAAGTTCTAAGCGTTATCTCGTATTACCGCAGCTCCACCTCTATTGTGGGTAAATAACCTAATTTTGGTGCTTGATATTTCTGGAAGTGTGAGTAGAGCTGTTCCATACAAGATTTTACTTTGGGTAAGTCGATAACAGAACAGCCTTAAGTACCTAGGTACATGCTGTTTCGCTCGCACAATGTAACATTTCTTGTGATTGTAATAAAATGAGTATACTACTGATGGATGTGGTCTGAGGGTTTTATGGATAATTACGGATATTCAAGTCATACTTTTCTTATTCTGTACTAAGTTTTTGATTGAGAAAATTTTATCCCAAAATTTATATACGTAATTTTGGAAACAACTTTTCTTTATCAAAACCTGCGTGCAGGAAAATAAAAATATATGTAATATGTCCGTAATTTCAAACCCTCCGACCACATTTATCGAAAGTTTACTCATTTAATTACAGTCACTAAAATTATTAAATGTTGCGAGCGAGACAGTATGCTTCACGTAAGAAGCATGCTGTCTCGCTCGCAGCTTTAATTCATTGCAATTCATTGGTATTGTTACAGCCTTAACAATAACAATGAATAGATTATATTGTTTTTGTTGCAATAACCCGCGCTGAGGACAATTTAATGAAATAAACACTCATATGGCTCTATGTATAGTCCGATTTTGTCTTTTCGTCGCTAAATTTACTTATGTATTACGGTGTTCCCCATTTTGGAAACACAAAGACCTTTTGGAGCCCCTTGACAAAATTCTAAAACAGTCCCTCACCCAAATTCTAAATTGTCAGTTAGACGAAAAGAGTTGGGAGCAGGCATCGCTGCCGATCCGCCACGGTGGACTCGGCATAAGAAAAATTTCCAGTGTGGCCCTCCCGGCATTCCTGTCCTCGGCTCACAGCGTGCAAGACCTCTTCGTTAAGATCACTAACCAATCACTCGGTAACGCGGAGGTCGAGCAGCTGGCCGAGGGCATGACTGCCTGGGTACAGGCCTGTCCGGGGGAAGACCTACCGACCGTGCTTCACTCACAAAGGCTGTGGGACGAGCCGCTCTGCAAAGTGGTTAAAAACAAACTGCTTGATAATGCAGAAAGCCCTGCAGAGCGTGCTCGCCTCTTAGCAGTGAGTGAGCCGGAATCCGGACTTTGGCTGCATGCATTGCCATCGCCTAGCGTTGGAATGATGTTAGACGACATGAGTCTGACGCTAGCCGTAGGCCTGCGACTCGGCGCACCACTGACTGTGCCACATCGCTGCCTCTGCGGAGAAAACGTCGACCGTCGGGGTCAACACGGTCTGTCATGCCAGCGGAGTGCCGGCAGGCTTCCACGCCATGCGTCGATCAACGATATCATCCGGAGAGCTCTTGCCATAATCAACGTCCCGGCCATTCTAGAGCCAAACGGTGTAGCCCGGGACGATGACAAGAGACCAGATGGGATGTCGTTGATCCCATGGAAAAATGGAAAAACCCTGGTGTGGGACGCAACATGCGCGGACACTTTAGCACCGTCCCACATCCAGGCCACCTCCACAAGAGCCGGCGCTGCGGCATCAAGTACAGAAGGCATCAAGCGGCGCAAGTACGGGACTCTAACACAGAGTCACGTATTTGTGCCGTTTGGTGTCGAGACACTAGGACCATGGGGGCCCGAGGCGCGACTGCTCTTCAAAGAACTATCGTCGCGCCTCATCGACACGACCAGGGACCCCAGGGCTGGCTATTACCTCGGGCAGAGGATAAGTCTCGCTATCCAACGAGGTAACGTAGCCAGCATACTGGGTACCCTTCCCAGAGGCGGCGATCTGGGCGCAGTTTTCTATATTTAGTTATTTTTAATGATATTGTTTGTAAATGTAAATGTAAATAGTTAATGGTATAAATAAAAAAAAAATAGAACAGACTAGGTAAATATAAAAATAAAAATTTGTATCATAAGTACATTATATCTGTTAAATTCTAGACATTTTAGCGCCACAAAAAGTGTAACTCTTGTCATCCAGGTACACTCCCGTAGCAAGGTTGACCCTTGATATCACGTACACTACAGTACATATTAGTATTAAAAGTAGGTACAACTAACGCTATACCTACTTATTATATTGATGTAGGTACTCGCTGGCAAGATGATTGAAGTAATTTCTATTAGCAATAAGGCCGCCAATTGTACTATTCTCTATTAACTATTGTCTGTATGTTGTTTTCTGGTGTACAGTAAATATTTTTTTATCTTATGATTTTTTACGACGCAAACTCGTAGAAACATATTCCTAGAAGAGCGAATAGACTGCTACATAGATACTCCCGCCGACTGTACCTACCTAAATAGAAATTTTAGTAGAACCGTTGCTTCAAAAAGTTTGAAAATTCCCACATAAAATATATACGGAAATATGATAGAGAGTACCAATGAAAGAGCACGTTCGCTTTTCATCTTGCTTAAACGACACATCTATTCGTTGTATCTGACATAACAGCCGCAGATTGTATAATTCACAGATAAATAATATCAACACGCGCAGGGGGCGATGTTTGCGGGAGTAAAATCTAGTCAAATAACCACCCGAGATTGTGGAGCAAGCATATGCGGAGTAGACGTGTGCCGAATATACATATATATACAGAGTTATCTCTAAAATACGCAATTCCTGAATACCACCAAGTATCGACACCGAGTGGGTGCCGCGCTGTGGCCATGGCAATCGGGGGCGGCCGGAAAGATTTAAGTTTCGACAAGTTTTTGCCGGAGTGGTCAAGGTGGCAACTGGCCGAAAATCTTGGTTTGAAAGGGAGGGCCTTTGCCCTGCAGTGGGTCAGCCATGTTATGGAGGCTGCTATAACATTAAGG
Source organism: Yponomeuta evonymella (assembly GCA_963969515.1). NCBI lineage: Eukaryota > Metazoa > Arthropoda > Insecta > Lepidoptera > Yponomeutidae > Yponomeuta > Yponomeuta evonymella. The sequence goes on from OZ018354.1 coordinate 9,892,550, forward strand.
ATTATTTAGAAGACAAAGATGTTTGGCATTAAACAGTAGATTACTATTAATTACAGGACGATTGTGACTAGTGTTCAACACATTCATGACTAATATTTTAAGTTGAAAACTCTGTTAATTAAGTTAAAACGTGTTTTGAAAAGAATAAATGTGGAGTTTCTTTGTTAGCTTCTTCTCCACATAATCCATTAATTGTGTAACTAGCAACTTTGACGTTCATTAAGTAAACATTCTGTTTTTATAATGAATAAAAATATTTGAATTGAATTGAATTGAATACTTGAAAAGAAGATATCTTGTCTATCTAGACAAATAGTATCTAATACCTACCTTGCTCTCATATTGGTAACGTATGACGTAGGGTTACCGAGGGCCAGTCCACGGCCTAGTACGTTTGCGAGTAATACTCGCTTAAATCTGGGTAGTTTGAAAGCCATGGTTATGTAATTAGTAATTAAAAATGGCATCTATTTAGACTGTTACTTTCAAGTATAGACGTAAATTTAAAAATAACATTTGAGAAATCTTGTTTAAAAAAATTCGCGAACAATTAGTGTCGCCTCTCCGTCTAACAGAATAATGACCCGCGGACCCGCGGCAGCTACGCGCCACTCTGAATGGCTGCAAATGGTTCTAATAGATTCGAGTTTGTGTCGAGATATTTTCAGGCACGTTCATTTTGCTATGTCTTTCAAACCACCCAAAATTAAGGGTGTAGAAGCGGGCCTAGCTCATCACGCTTCCCACACGCAAATGTGTCGTCCCGCCCGATAAGTCTACGTAGTCTCCCTGAATATTTCATCTCGTTTCTTCATCATAATTTTTCACGCGTACTGTTTCACGATGTGCATTTTCCTTGTGAATAATTTATTGTACGAGTGTGTTCGAGCTTGAGCAACTGATGCGGTGTCTGTACGTGATTCTCTTATCTTTATGGATACCGACCTTAGATAAATTATTTAGATGGCTAGAGGACGTATTCTTTTTCTGCTGTGTCTATCTATCTATCTACCCAGTATGCGTACTAAAAGCATGTCATTCAAACTACAGACAATGAGCGCAGTTTTAGACCGGCGTTGTCATTGCGAGTTTTAAATCCGAAGGAAAAAAGACCAAAATGAATCGACACGCTTTTACGACGCGAAGACATTTGAGAAAAAAATGTATAGAACATTTATAATATTCCTAGTTATGTAGAATACCTTACGAAGAGCTGATACTGTTTATTTCCAGTTTGATTCAATAATTATTTTATGAACACTTCAGCGCCCCTAACAAAAGCACTATGAGGTTTGAAAACCGTTCGCTTACAAAATTTTTGGTGATTTCAGCTGCAAAACTAATTCGAGCTTCGCGGACAGATAGAGGACACTTTATTGAACACGAAAAAGGAAAACACAAACATGCGATTCAGGTTTTGCCTGACCAAAACTAATTGTTGAAAACGTGCAATAATTTTTGTATACAACGCGTAAGAAAAGACTGCAGAAAGCCCCACATACCTTACATCAAATAAACTTATGCCTGTATCTCGGAGGGGTAGGCAAACCTCTTTGCGATAATTTTTTTTTTTTCTAAATAAATGTGCTCTGCCTCAAACTAAAACCTCATTCGTACCACCCAATCAAGATATCGAGTTAAAAAACTAAATCGCATCGTGCAGCCGACCGATTCGAGTGAGATTGCGACCGTAATTCCGCGGGCGCGCCACTAATGCGTTTTGCACATGCAATCTCCGCGCTAGAGGCGACGCTGCACCGCATATATCCGATAGGCGCCTACAAATTTTTACCTATTGCCTTTAAAACCGCATCTACGATTGTCAATGTAGTTTTAGGGCTAGCATGCTCCTGTACGCCTGGTACGAGTGAAATATCAGACTTTTTTCCTTGATCTGAGACTGTAAGGCTGACGGATGATAACGAGAAGCTTATGGCGCAGAAGGATAGGTTAAAGCGGAAACAAACAAAGGACCTGACCAGTCAGTTCAAGATGGCTAGGAGTCGCTGCAACCAAAATGATCACGAACGCATAACGCTGCCATACAGATTCATCCCTTGAGAATTGTACCCAAATAAGGCCTGGAGATTCCTTCGTACACTTGAGTTCGTTAAGGGTCCACAAGAGCGCAACCCCTCTCTCGATCACCTCCCTCCCATCTTCGCACTCGACACGGTAGGTACTGAAAAAACTCACTACCAGGAAAATTTTATGTGCTTCCTCTTTCTTTCTTATATCCTGATACTGACAGCGAAATAAAAAAAAAATCATTCTCGTATTCCAAGTACGTCTGTGGGCTGTGACGAAATGACGATATCAGACGAAATCCGCTTCTCCCCATCATCGATTTTATCTTTCCTAGCCTTGCTTTCATCCTATGTTTCCAACCGATGTTTTCATACCAAAACATCAATCCTGGTCTCGATTCTCAAAATGCCTGTCCCCACCGAATTCAAACACTATCGGTGAATTAATTATGACGCGCTCCTATTTAAAAACCTTAACAGAAAATAATTCCACGCGCGAAACATTTTCGTTGCTAGCGGTAGCCAAATAAAAACAATGTTGGAAGTAGCGAATAATGTGTAATGTTTCTAAAACACGAGCAGGAAACCAAGCTTCTTAACATTTTACTTTACTTTGTGACTGCCTCGTTGGCCTAGCGGTATCACGTCTGATTGCCCTGCTGGAGGTCATGGGTTTCATTTCCGCTGGAGGCCGCCGTATATTTGTACAAATGGCAACAGTCTGGGTGTATTTCCATGTTTGTGGTGTCCTGGCCTAGTATCCTAGTTTAGTACCAGGACAAGTGATTGTGTTGTGGGGAAGTTATTTATTTATGTTATTTATTGTTTATTCGTCCCATTATGTTAATACTTACGCCTTTAGGTATATTTATTTCTATCTATTTAGTTCAAACTTCCAGCTTCACTGAACAATGTTTAAAAAAAGCCGAAAAGCTGCTCAGCTGCTCTGTGCTTATAAAAATGCATTTACCCGAATAGTTTCCGATCATGATTGCGTTAATGAAATCGAGGGCTTACAAAATGTTTTCAATACTATAATGAGGTTTTCGCGCAAAAATTACCCCTTTCCGTACGCATATTGGCGATTTCAGTAATAACGTTTCTGTCAAAGCGCTCCGAGAGAATTACTCTTGCGGAGTAATTGGAGTTCAGATAGACAGATTACGTTGGTTCCGTGTTATATTTCAGGGATTAAACAGAGATCTCTATGTATAACTACGTTTTCTGTGTGTCATGTCCCCAAAGTTGTAGCAAAATGTGAAGTTTGCATGTAAAATTAGGTACGAAATAAATGCGACTGTTCGCTGTAATATTACTTCTTTGCCGGAGGCGACTCGGAGTTAGGGTTATCACATATCAGGATCTGTCCTGCTATGTCAGGATTCTTAGGAATCTGTCAAGATTCCGTTGAAACAAATCTTTATGACTCTTATTACGTTTAATTTACAATTGGTTGTACAGTTCAATGTATTTTTTACTAAACGAAAATTATAACAGAACATAGTGTACTTATTCGTACGGAAAGACATTTGCAGACTTTCTGTTGAAAAAGTAATTGAAATATCGTGTGTTGAACTGTCTAGACACATTGTAGTAGCCATATACAGGCCCCCTACCAGCGATTACAGTTCATTTGAATCAATATTAGAGGATGTTTTGAAGGTAGCCTCCAGCAGTAATAAGAAAGTCATAGTCTGTGGTGACTTCAATATCGACTTATTGGTAGACTCGGCTTTAAATACCAAATTGACAATAATTTTCAAGTCGTTTAATTTAGTAAATATTTTCTTGGAGCCTTCTAGAATAACCGAAACTACGGCCACCTGCATAGATAATGTTTACTGCGATTGCGACTTTTCAGATAATTCTACAGTAAATTGTTTGAAGTCAGACCACAGTGGTCAAATTGTTCATTTTGAAATAGATAGAAAAAACGCAGAACAGGTTATCCTCTGCCGGCCCGTAACAAGTAAAAAATTAGAGTCATTTAAAGTAGACCTTGAAAGTAGCATAAAAACTCAAGAAAATTACCAAAATGCTAATGCTCATTATGTAGACTTTTTCAAAGTCGTGTCGGGTAGTTTTGAAAAAGTTTTTAAATTGCGGCAGCTAACAAATAATGAGAATAAATTAGGATTTAGTGAATGGGCAACCTCGGGTATCCGGAAAAGTAGAGACACACTTTATGAACTGTATGACAAAAAGACTTATACATATGACACCAAATTCATACAGCACGTCAAAAAATATTCCAAATTATTTAAGGCCGTCTGCCATAAGGCTAAATGCGATCATATAAAGAATAAAATCTTACAGTCACCGAATAAAATTAAAACAATTTGGTCAATAATAAATAGAGAAACGGGTAAAACAAAATTGGGAGACCGAGATATTTCGCTTAAGATTGATGACAAAATAATAACGACAAATGAAGATATCGCTGCAGCATTTGAACAGTTCTTCACTAATGTTCCAATCGTGACTACAGCTCCGTTAGACTCGTCACCTGATCGTGCAGCAACATTACTAAAAGACCATGTCTCCTCATGCAAACACGATTTCTCATTTAATTACATTGAGCCCCATAACGTTCTTAAAAAATTTAAATTATTGAATCTTAAAAAAACGGAGGACTTGTGGGGTATGTCAGTAAAAATTGTTAGTTCAGTGATCCATGTCCTAGCTTTACCGTTAGCAAAAATTTTCAATAAATGTGTAGATGAGGGAGTATTTCCGGACCTCATGAAATATAGTAGACTAGTACCCTTATTTAAGAGCGGTGATAAACACGATCCAACCAATTTTAGGCCCGTCTCAGTACTACCAGTATTGAGTAAAATATTTGAGAAGATCATCTTCGATCAATTACTTACGCATTTCAATAATTACCAACTCTTTCATAGCCAGCAATTTGGTTTTACTAAAGGGCGGAATACAACAGACGCCGGAGTTATGTTACTTAAACATATTTTCAGCGCGTGGGAGGATCGCAAGGATGCAGTAGGCATATTTTGTGATTTATCAAAAGCATTTGATTGTGTAGACCACGAAACGCTACTGCTAAAGTTAAAACACTACGGAATAAAGGGTGCAGGTTTAGATCTTTTAAGATCGTATTTAGAAGGAAGGGTCCAAAAAGCAGACGTAAATCGTATTAAATCCTCGGGTTCACTTGTAAAAATAGGAGTCCCGCAGGGATCTATCTTAGGGCCGCTCCTTTTCCTAGTCTATATAAATGATTTACCGTTTATGGTACAAAAAATGTCTGAGATAGTGTTATTTGCTGATGACACGTCACTTATTTTTAAAATAAGGAGACAAGAAAATAATCTTGACGATGCAAATAATGCTCTCTCGCAAGTACTAGATTGGTTCACAGCAAATAATCTGCTGCTAAATTCTAAAAAGACGAAATGTATAAAGTTTTCCTTACCTAACGTACGAGTAGTTGAGAACAACATAGTAATTGGACATGAAAAACTAGAATTTGTAGATGATACTGTATTTCTGGGCATCACCATCGATCCAAAACTACAATGGGGTCCACATATTGTAAAATTAGCACACAGACTTAGCTCTGCAGCATATGCAGTGAAAAGAATTAGGGAACTCACTGACGTTGCAACTGCTAGGCTTGTTTATTTTAGTTACTTCCATAGTATTATGTCCTACGGTATACTACTATGGGGCCGGGCAGCAGACATTGAGACTATCTTCATCTTGCAGAAGAGAGCCATCCGATTTATTTACAAGTTAGGTAGTAGGGATTCGCTAAGAGATTTCTTCAAAGAAACCAACATCTTAACAGTTGCATGTCAATACATTTATGAAAATATTATGTACGTTAGAAAAAATATCAAAGACTTCGAAAATGTTGGTGGCCACCATAATGTTAATACTAGAAATAAACATAAATTGTCATTTCCACTATTTAGACTTGCAAAAGTTAACACATCCTTTATGGGGCACTGTATAAGGTTCTACAACAAAATTCCTCAAGATATATTAGAGTTACCTCCAACGCGATTTAAAAAATGTGTTAAGCACATTCTGTGCAAAAAGGCTTACTATAACATCAAGGATTATTTAGAAGACAAAGATGTTTGGCATTAAACAGTAGATTAATATTATTTAAAGGACGATTGTGACTAGTGTTCAACACATTCATGACTAATATTTTAAGTTGAAAACTCTGTTAATTAAGTTAAAACGTGTTTTGAAAAGAATAAATGTGGAGTTTCTTTGTTAGCTTCTTCTCCACATAATCCATTAATTGTGAAACTAACAACGTTGACGTTCATTAAGTAAACATTCTGTTTTTACAATGAATAAAAATATTTGAATTGAATTGAATTGAATTGAATTATTAAATACTTCGTAGGTCGTTAACCCGCGCATGTTAAGTACAGTAAATTGATAGATTTTTTTTAAATTTAAATCAACTGGCTTTTTATCAGGATTTTTCAATGTAATATCTCTGGTAGCCCTTGTTGGAGCGACAAGGAGCGGATTGTCGCTGCGCTGTTATCTACACTTGAAAATGTGAACTTTGTGGAACAGTGAGAAAGGGGCTGGTTACATGCTATAGCGCTGATGTACCTATTCATTAAAATCAATGAGTATTAAGGGTTGGCACGCAGTTAATTGTTTTAAAATTTTTATCTTATGATATGAGTATCATAATCTTTAAATTAAGAATTCAAAGGTAAACACATATTGACAGGCTTTAAACAATACATAACTTTAAAGAAAATTAAAAAAAAGTGTAATATAAATTTAAATTAAAAGTCAGATTTTTCACTTTATGTTACAGTAATTTTTTTTTAAAGTGTTGCTGTGATCACGGAACAAAACTTAAGTTTTTTTTAATGTCAAAAGTTGACTCTATAAAAAACCTAATTTAATTTTCGTGGTACCAAAAGTGCAACTAAAAATACCTAAAATTGCGCGCGCAAAACTGAGTGCAGACGATTGAATGTCAATATACTTTTGTCGAAATTGCGCCATTTTGTTTCAAAAATTTCATTTATTGGATTAAAAATGTCTGAATCTGAAAGTGACAGCAATAATTTTGAGAACTTTATAATTGAAAATTTTGTTTCATTTCGATATGAGTTTAGTTAATAACCGTAGATTTATGTATAGTACAAAGCTTGTCAAACGTGTTTTCCTTTGATTCCTTACTTTGTACCTATAGATTAAGACATGAGTGTAGATAAAGTAGTGTATGAGACTGCACATGGGATACCGCCGTTTAGCCAAAGTATTTTTCGCCAAATTTTACTTCCCAATAAACTTATGGCATCAGTTTCATTTCCCAAATGAAACTTTAGCAAGTTTTCATTTCGCATTTTATTCATTTGGTCAAATTATCATTTCGCATAATTTTACTGCGTCAAGTTTTATTAAGACAAACGTTTATTATGCTAACGTTTTATTTTGGCAAGTGTTATATAGCAAATAATCAGACACGAACTGTTACCAGAAAAGTGGGTTAGGTTAGGTTAGAACTGCGACCCCCACAGACACCTACTGTTACCAGAAAAGTGGGTTAGGTTAGGTTAGAACTGTGACCCCCCACAGACACCAACTGTTACCAGAAAAGTGGGTTAAGTTAGATAAGAACTGCGACCCCACAAAAACGAACTGCGACAAAAACCGAAAGTAGGTTAAGTAAGAAATTTTTTTACCTGTAAATTATTTGTCCCAGGTGAAACAAACATCCATGCAGTGTAATATTTTCGAAATTGGATTTTGACTGTGTAATGCTTGGTAAAATGAATTTTGACCAAGTATTTATTTGGTAAACAATAACTTGCCATAATAACTTTTGCTAACTGTTTATTTGCTTTAAGTTGTTTTGAGAAATGTTTTTTTGCCAAGTGATAATTTGCGGAAAATAGTTTGGGAAGTAATACTTTGGGAAACGATTTTTGGCAACCACTGCACATAACTTGGTAATAAAACACTCGCGAATGCTATTAAAAAACTCGCCAACGCTCGTTTTTTAAAATCTCGCTCGTGTTTTAATAACCCTCATTATGTGACAGTCACATAAACTACTATTTTGAACCAATTGATGAGACATCCAATTAATTTAATTGTTTTGTGATGCCGACCATTCAGCCTTTGGGCAGACAGTTAATACATAATATTAAAATTTTCAATACTTTGTATGAAGTAAATCCTTAATGGTACCTATTAGAATTTGTGGATTCCGGCGAATGAAGGTTTTAGCATAATATGGGAGTATAAGGAAAATCAAACAAAGGCCAAGGCGAGCAGTATAGCTGAGAGCACGTGATTGAATCCGGCTCCGCGCGATTGTATGCAGCGCACACCTCTCTATTCCTTGTAGGTACAGTCAGCGACACCTAAACATACCCCTTTGTGTTCGATAGTCGCACTTATACTTCGTACAACGTTGCAGACTTTACGTGCATATGAATATACGAAGCTTCGTGTTGGTAGTTGGTAATTTTGTGGCCAATTTCCGAGGATTTTATTTCCTCCTGCAAGAAGCTTAAAAATATTGGCTGCCGCGTCCGGTAGTGGCTATCGATTGAAAAGAAATACAGCGCAGGTACTGTTCAACAGGAAATAATTAGTTTTAGGTATACATAAAATAGCCTATATACATCCCACTGGAGGGCTGGACAGGCTTTCTCTCAGGGAGAGAGTATGGGCTTAATCACCACGCGTGCCCACCGCGGGTTGGCGATTTCAAGCGCTGAGGTATGTGAATAGGTCCGATACTCAGGTTTCCTCACGATGTTTTCCTTCACAGTTAGCGAGTGGTATTGCTACTGTAACTTCACAAATGTACTACATAGCTTAGAAAATAAAGTCATAGGTACATGCCCGCACGGGGAATCGAACCTGGGTTTCTCGCTTCCGAGTCCAATGATTTACCCACTAGGCTACAACCGCTCTTAGGTACGAGTATACTCGGTGAGATTTGACTTTCACTTGAACTAAATAATATATAGACATATACATAAACTCACGCCTGCATCCAAGAGGGGTAGGCAGAGACCAGGGACTGCCACTTGCCACGATCCTGACAGATCACTTTCCCTTTCTTAACATTCATCAGTCGTTGCATGCACGCACGCCGGTTCCGGGTACTTTTTATATTGCCCTTTGCTACAATATAAAAAGTACCCGGAACCGGCGTCCTCATACATACATCCTCTATCATACATCCTCTATCTGGTCGAAGTATGTCCGCCTGGGACGTCACTTACCGGCCCTTCCACCCACATTCGCTCGATATATTTGTTTCGTAAATCTTTCTTCCTTCATTCTCTCCACATGTCCAAACCAATGCAACATTCCTTTCACGATACTAGTAATTACATCTTCTTTTAGTCCACAATTATTCAAAGTCACACCAGACACAGGTACTTCTCAAGGACTTCATTTCTACTGCATTAATCCTACTTACTTGTTTCTTGTTTCTTTTGCCAGACCCAAGTCTCGCTACCATACATAAGTGTTGGGACCAGCACTCCATTATGGATAACCAATCTAGCTCTTTTGGAGATGTTTTGGTCACTTGCTGAGGAGTGCAAGGCACCGTTTACACAATTTCCCGCTTTTCAACATCACCTGCACACGTTCCATCCCTCGTAAAAACGCTCCCCAAATTGACAAATTCTTTCACTTGTTCCACCCTTTCACCTATAATCCTCTAATCCTTATCTTGCACTCAGTCATTTCATAAACAATATATTGTGAAAAAACGTAAGATCAATGCAACTACGAATGTGGTGCGATCTCATATATGAAAACAAATAATTGTAGGTGTACTTGGTAAGGACTGACTTTTCCTATATATAGGGGTTAAAGTATGAAATTGCCGTTTTATTGCAATAGGTTCTTTGAATTGACATAGAATCTTCATGGTTTGTGGTTTTCGAATGAAACTTTTTTCAAATGGTTTCTATGATGTTCTTTTTTTAAAAAATGTGAAACATTTGAATATCGACTTTCAATTGTTTTTGTTATTCAATTTAGACAAGAAAGATGGATACTGCGAAAATTCCAGTGATTTTTGAATACGAGTTCCGACGCGGAACTAACGCGGCAGAAACAGCCCGCAATATCAATGCTGCGTTTGGAGAGGGGTCCACTAATGAACGCACCGTGCGATTTTGGTTTAAACGCTTTCGTGATGAAAATTTCGACTTAAAGAACGAGCCACGAGGAAGACCGCCCACATAGGTGAATAACGATGAATTAAGAGAGATAGCGGAAGCCGACCCTAGTCAAACTACCCAGGAATTAGCGGCATGGTTTAACGTTACCTTACCCACAATATTGACTCACTTGCGTCAAATCAATAAAATAAAAAAATACGAAAAATGGGTGCCTCATAATCACTCGAATTTTCGCAGTATCCATCTTTCTTGTCTAAATTGAATAACAAAAACAATTGAAAGTCGATATTCAAATGTTTCACATTTTTTAAAAAAAGAACATCACAGAAACCATTTGAAAAAAGTTTCATTCGAAAAGCTCAAACCATGAAGATTCTATGTCAATTCAAAGAACCTATTGCAATAAAACGGCAATTTCATACTTTAACCCCTATTACGATCAAAGGCAACAAGTGTATGGTGCAATCTCGCGTATGAATGTACAAAAACTCATTTGTAAAAGTTATCATAGTGATACCGATTTTATTGGAATGAATTAAAAGCAACAAAGTAAGTAAGCATCGTGCTATCGAAACAATAGGGTTGGGTGTATATCTCATAAATAAACTAGCTGACTCGGCAAACGTTGTTTTGCCATATTAATTAGCCTGCGACCTGCTCGTATTCTCAGATCTACCAAATATACACAAATTATTTCATAAAAATCGGTGAAGCCGTTTCGGAGGAGTTCGAAAACAGAAGAAATAAAAATAAATGAAAAGAAAAACACATATTCGTATTCTAATATTGTTTTTAAAGGTTTTTGTTATTGCCATACAGGAAAATTTTATCGAGCCCACAGTCGACAGCATTTTACTGTTGTGAGAACTGCTCCACAGAAAACTAGTTTGAAATAGTTTTTGTTGATTAAAGTAAACACCCAAATGTATTGAAGGTTTTCAATGTTTTCAGCGGGCTTTAGGAACCAACAATGTTTGTTTGTAATTTCACCAGTTAGCGCAAATGGTAGCGAGTATTCAATAAATGCTTCGCGATAGCTGTGATATAGTTATATCTAGGTACCTACTTACAAACGCTCGTATTGACAGACTCGGCCGTTCTAGTGGGTTCATTTGCCAAGTCAATATTGATTGTAAGTGACCACGTTTGCTGAATTCCAGTCCAGCTGATGTTGCCATATGTTATATTATAGCGTTTGCTAGCTATAGACAAGAACAGAGGGGTGCTAACAGCGCCTTTGCGTTATACCAGCCGTTACGTTACGCCAGCAACGCTATAATATAACATATGGCAATATCATCATCAGAATGATGGTACATATTGTGTCCACTAGTCTTCCAACTGGTGTGTTGGAACACTAGTCTTTCTATCTGGGCTTGAGGCAACTATGAATCCAGGCACAAACTCTTGAGTGAAGGAAATATTGGCGACGCTGTATACCCAGCTCCAGTAGTCATCTAAATTAATAATATATATACTACGCCTGCCCACGCGTGATCATGATGCTCATACTCTTTCTCCGAGAGAAGGCTTTTGCCCTGGCGTAAGACGTAAATATGTTAATGTTATGATATGTATGTACCTGTGTAATCGCTTATGAATGATTGAGTGTTAAACTCTAGGTTAACATTCAGATTTTTAAGTTTATTTATTTGCCAATTGGGGATCACAACCAACCTCGCATTATCGCAGTAATAACACCGCGTATTTGAATTTGAGGCCGTTTGATACATTAACAAGATCATTGACGTTGCAAAACGGCTAGCCAGGATTAACCTGCGTTGAAATCTGATAAATTAAGCACCCAATCTAATTAGGCTGCGGTCCAACTAAGCATTACGAGTACCGGATCAGCGTTTGTTGTGATTCCGGGATTAATCCTTGTAGAGAACACCTTCATGTTGATTTACTTGATTTTAGGCTCTCACTGTTCGAAATAAGGTCGCGTTTCCGGCATGTCAATGCGCCATTTGTCAGTGAATCCCCATACGACTGGGTGTCCGTAGGCCTTATTAATGGTCGTACCTGTACCCTGACTTAGACGAATGGGAGACAGGCTTGGCCTTGTGTTGACCCGACACCTTTTCCCCTTACCCTATTTATTTTGCCCGACTGCTTCGTACGTGTAGGGGGTAAGGTAAACATGAAGTAATTACTTAGGCAAACGTTGTGTGTTTCGTTCAATCACTACTCGTTGGGTTTGCGGACTGAGGACTTCGACGTCTGATTATTTTGGAAGTTATTTCACGCGGGGTCACCTATTTCGCTGAGCTTTTTATCTTTATTATTATTATATTTAGAGGTTCATTCTAAAATCTTATGCCTCGCTAATTTAATTTCATATTTCAACAAATTACCAATTAGTTTTTATATTGTCGTAGAATCATTAATTGTGAACTTTTCCATGTTTTGAAGATCTAGGTACGCACTTATATACCTATGTTTTGTGATACGTACTTAACATTCCACGTGCAAAATTTATAGGAGCGGGATAATAATAAAGTAGCCATGAGAGTATGATTGGCACTTACTGTACGTTGAAAAGTGTTATTTTTTTACTAGCTTTTACCAGCGACTTCGTCCGCATGAAATGAGTACCTAATTTCCGGGATTAAAAGTATCCTATGTCCTTCCCCTCCCTTTTCTCAGAGAGAGAGTACTCTCTCTCTCTTTCTGAGAGAAGGCCGGTGCCTTACCGTAGGACGTTTATATGCTACTTATGATGTCCTTCCCCGGGGCTCAAACTATCTCTATACCAAATTTCATCTAAATCTGTTCAGCCGTTATTGCGTGATTGAGTAACAAACGTCCAAAAATCTTTCACATTTATAATATTAGTAGGATATATAGGATTTGCCCGAAATAAGAGGGGTTCTAAAGAGACTGCAGGAGAAACTGGCTTCATAACCTAAACTAGCAAAAACATGCTAGTATCCCGGAAAACATTAATTTATTTTTCAATTTTGTTTAGTACAATCTTAACAACCTGTTCTCTTGGTACCGTATTCAGAAATAAAAGAACTAGAGGACTAATACAGCCTGCGTAAACAATAAACAACGCTGCGGGTTTTCTCGATACTCTTCATTTGCGCCCGTTAATTAATTAATGTTGGCTCGTATGAGGCAGGTACCACAAATTGCACAGAATACCTTCAGTGCCACATAACCTTATGACTTTTGTTGCTGCATCGGAAGCAAACCAAAATAACAGAGTACCAACCAATGGTATTGGCCAGTACTGCCCAGAACTAACTTCAACCTACAACGTACTTTAAAAAGATCTAGGCCAGATGGCGCGAAGTTTGACGAGCGGAAACTAGTAAGTTTGATTTAAACTTGCAGCAAGATCTGATACTCAATGCTCTAAAGTCACGAAGAAAATATCGACTGTTTCATAATGACCTTCAATGTCTACTGAACACCTGTCTTGTATCATTTCACCTATCACAACTCGTCGGCCGCTTATCTACACTAGAATTCATTATACTGAATGACATTACATAGGCGGTTCATTTATCTGATTTTTAAAAGTTCAGTAAATAAATCGCCAAAATTCGATCGTATTCATATCTATAGACCGCGTAGCCATCTCAATAGTACAGCCGACAGCAGGGGCCTGTTCCATACAACTACAATTCGTGGTTTACTATAACAATTCGATGTACTTGCAAAGTCGATTATCAAGTAGACGCTGTTACACAATGTACCTCGAATTGTCATCATAAAAAGCTCGATGCAACTGTTGTTTCGCTAGAATGCTCGCTAGAACGTTCGCTACAATGCTGGATACTCTCGTTTATTTCGTGAGTTCTACCTGTAACGAACATGCTCATTATAAATGAACGCTCAAGTCTATCGGCAGCTTTATGCGTATTTTTTTGCATTTTTTTTTGTGTGTGCTTACCTATGTTCTGTATGCAATTTAGTCTGTACCTGCAGTTAGCAGGTAGATGGTAGATAGTTGGGCATTTCTCTTTCAATATGCTTTTTTCTATTGAGAGCGCTGCAGGGGGACTGCTTTATTTGCCTGTTTGTTCATTCTATGTTGTTTGCACTATTCCTATTTCAGTCTGCTCCTGCTTATGCAGGGTGTAACAAAATATTATATGAGTACATCTGAAATGTAACTTTGTCAGAAAAAAAATTACCTAATTATCACAATACTAGCTGACTCGACAACGTTGTTTTACCATATTAATAAGCCTACGAACTATTCTCAGACTTGTCAGATAGATATACACAAAAAATGCCATAAAAATCAGTGAAGCCGTTTCGGAGGAGTTCGATAACAAACACTGTGACACGAGATTTTTGTATATTTGATTAGTAAAGTTAACACCTGCGGCATTAAAATGCTGATATTTTTTCGCGATTTCAAACTTGTCCCCATTATATAACATGTCCGTATTGACGAGCAGAACCATCCGTCTTAGGGTTTTTTTACAACCTGGTACACAATTATTTGCATAGAGTAATAGCGGGTTCATCTGACACAGTTGAGAAATATCAATCGATTCTATGTATTACTAGATGACTCGGCTAACGTTGTTATTAATTAGCCTACGACCTCTTCTCAGATTACCAAATATACACACAAAATTTCATAAAAATCGGTGAAGCCATCTAGGAGGAGTTCGATAATAAACACTGTGACACGAGATTTTTATACAAGGTGTTCCACGGCTATGCCACATGGAGAGAAAGTACCTTGAATATTGTAGATGGAAAATTTTACTAAAAAAAGACATTATTTTAATTTCAAAAACAATTTAAATTGCATTCATAGATTTTTGAATAATTACATGGTTGAATTGAGAATCGAACCTGCTACACGAGAAAAAAAATACCTCGCGATCGAAAGGCTTCATCATAAGGACCATTTATATTTTATTTTCCGAGAAAATAGGTTATTTTGAGAGCCCGAGCTGAATATTTCGATTTGGGCTGCTTTAATTCATTTTTAAAGGGAAAAATAAGTACCATACTCCACGAAACCGGACGAACATCATGCACAGAAGTATGTTATCAACTGAGATCCTACGAGCTGTTAGTTTCCAGTGATACCGTGACGCAATACAAGAACTCTTTAATTAAAAAAAAAAACTAAAAAGATTCCTGATCTTTGCAAACGTTAAATATATATATTATTTGTTTTTTGTGGAATACCGAGATGTCAATAATGTTTTGGAGTTTTTATTCAAAAATATTAAACCATTTTTCATTCACGTGTCAATCGAACGTTGGAAGGTCGAATGAGTCACACACTTATTCACAAAAATAGGTACAAGAAATCTGTAAATATTATTAATTTATAATTGTAGCATTATATTTACTGACCTTATATCTTTAAAATAAAGTATCATTTGTAACTATTGTCAATATGTGTAGGACAATGCCCATTGCGAATTTTAGAAATAACCCTGTTGATGCAGGGAAAGCCTTCATTTACTAGAAATTATTTTAATTATTATAGCGCATTAATTAGAGGCACTACGAAATGATGTTCTGTAAACAGTGAACTCGCTCTGAATAGTTTGTTGTGAAGCCTGTAAAGATAGAAATAGAGGCTACATTAAAGTCGGCCTTCGAGGAGCAATTTCCATGCAAACGCAGTTTGGTTTTTATTTACAAACGACCGGATTGCAATGAAACTACCAATACGTTTAGAGAACACAAATTGAGGTTGGATCGTGTTTAGAATTGGGAATAAACTTTTCAAAAATAAATTATAATCTTGTGAATAATTTCTAGAAAAAATGTTCCGTGTGGCGCCGGATTAAGAATAGCGCCCCTCCATTTCCTTCCGTGGATGTCGTAGAAGGCGACTAAGGAAATACATTACCAGGAGACGAGCAGCGTCTTCCTGAGATTCCAACTGCATACTGCGATCGCCAACTCGCCTGCCAAGCGTGGCGATTATGGCAAAACCCCGCATGATTATGAAAACCACGAGGGAGGTCTGGGCCCTGCAGTGGGCGTCATGTGGCTGAAGATGATGATGATGATGAATAGTTTTTATGAAAAGTCTTAAGAGGCCCTAACTTCTTTTTTTATTCTGTTATTCTAAGTTATAAGCTATAGGTATTTCTATACTTACAAGTAGATATCGTCAATGTATTTAGACTAATATGTAGTGGATAACGAATAAAGAATTTTTGTATTTTGTATTTGTAAGCACGAACAAACCTTAATTTGTGTCCTCTAAATATATTGGTAAAGTGTGATTAAAACCAAACTACGTTTGTATGCGAATTGCACTTGAGGGACCCTCTTAAGGTGTTTCAAGTAGAATATTTGTCTATTGTTTAGCATCTCATCCCACGGTAAATTTTAACTTTGGCCTTTTCTGGACACGTCAGCGTTAGAGCGTTTGCACCTCAGATCCGATATCGGTGGCGGGCACCCATAAGTAAAATGTATGAAATATGTCGGTGTAAGTAAAATGTATAAAATATATCGCCTCCGATATCCGATATCGGGCCGGACAATATGAAAGACAGGTACATGTTTCATACATTTTATTACCCCGAGATCGGATCGGCGTCCGACACCGATATCGGATCGGATAATGTGGAAACGCTCTTAAGGCTGCTGTTACGTCTAGCATGCTGTCTTGCTCGCACAATCTAACATTTTAGTGGTTTTAATAAAATGAGTATACTTTTGATAAAATGTGGCCTGGGGGTTTGATAGTTAATAAATTTACCGACTTTTTAAAAACATTTTTGTTTCCCTATACTTAGGAAAAGTCGAGGAAAATTAAAGTTAAGGACGTTTCCTCAAAATTACCCAAAATCGTTGTGCTCAAAATTATTAATTTTAGTATAACATTTTCTCCATCAAGAACTAGGTACAGGATAAAAAAAAATATGTCCTGAATATCCGTAATTTTATTACCTATCTATCAAAGCCTCGGACCACATTTATCAAAAGCATACTCATTCTATTTCAATCCTTAAAAATTTTAGAATATGCGAGCGGTACACCGTGTTAGGCGTAAGAGCACACGACAAATAATTGCGGTTTCAGATTCTCGGGAACTGCTGCAAAGCCGAAGCACAAATAATCAACAAAGAGCTTTACGGTGCACCAACACCACAACTCATTAAACAATCATGCGATCGTATCAGAAATTACATATGTCAACCGGGGAATTTAATCGGCGGAGTATCCAATGCCTGGTTATTATATAAACCGAAACCAATCAGCTTGATTATAGCAATCACCATTTTTCTGCGCTACTGTAATAATAGAAATACCCGTCGTAAAAAGTTATTACTTAAATCCGCGGCGTAGCACTGCTACCGTGGACTCGTAGATATACTTAAACATTTCGTATTGGAGATAGGTAATTTGTAAATAAAATTTACTCAAGCAATGGTAGAAAGAAAGTCATCAGTAGAATGCTAACTTTATATTCCAAAGTTACTCTGATCGATACCGGCATGCACATTTACTTTGTTTCAAAGATACGTAAATTTGTGAAGCAACATAACTTTCTGACTGTGTATAACAACATGGTGAGGAAACCCTGACTATGTGAGAACCTACGCGATTAATCTCACCAATCCGTGGTTAGGACGTTTGGTGGTCTCTCCGCCTGAGTGAAATCCAGTGCCCTGCAGTGGGTCTTTCATACATTGCTTGTGTACCTACGTATGTTATGTAATTTTACTCATATTCGTTATGCCAAGCGGACGCGGTAGTGATTTAGTTTTATCTGTGGGAGGCAATTTTACAGGTTTCTGTAAACCATCTCAGATTTTTTGCTGGTGTTATTGAGTACACAGAAAGTGGTAATTTTAAATTGTTTCGTATATTTCCTCTGAAAAAGTAAATACAAATTCACTTTTAAAATAAGCCACCAAAAACAATGGGTAAAATTGCGTCGCACAGGACGTCACCACGTCACTGGTCAGTAAGCAAACAAACGTCAACTCCACAGAACAATTTACTACTAGGAAGAATGTCGGCTCCATAGAAAAAAGTGGGGTATGTACTAAAATTGACTGTAACGCTATCTAGTGTGTGCCCCCAGAGCGGGAACTTTTAAATATTAGGGCATGGAAAGCATATAGGTGTACTATATAGGTTCATTGAAAAATTTGAGCATTTTGGGGATTCCTAACTTGACAGGTGCTATATTCACTGACTTGTGACGTCATCATAGATTCGGCCAATCCAGGCCGTTTTCGGTAAAATGGGTACAGATACAAAATTATCAAGTTTTATCCTGGTTTTTTGGAAAAATTATCAATTTTTTTTTACTAAAAATTGCTGAAATCGGTTTTAAAAGTCATAATTTATAAGAATATAATTTAATTAATATTTTTTTTCACGCTATCAAATAGCCTACATTTAGATTAGATTAGACTAGAACACTTTATTGTACACACCAGAAAACAATATACATTAAAAGGTTTACAATCTAGGTTATATTTATTATAGTGCTTGCTTATTAAAATGCATATTAATGTGGTCGATTTTGCGCTATTACTAAATAACTTTTTGCTAGTTTTACCCTTTAAACTGTCTTATGTTATAATAAAGGAAACGTGACTATTTACACACTTTTTATACAAGTTACATATTATACCTATATTGGGATTGCTGGGTATGTTCAGGAGAAGTTTAGATTGATTGTTTTGATACTCGCCCTTGAGTTTCACTCACCTTGTCATTATGCTGATGATAATTTGTGTTAATCCTTCTATTTAACGGGCTATTGTTTACTCATACTTCACAGTATTACCAAATACTCTGACCTAATATCCTTCTAAAGTTGTAATCCATTATTCAAACATACACTAAATGTTGAAATTAAAGAGTGACATAACTAGAAATACCACTAGAGTTTCGCACATCTACGCTTAAGAAATTTGGGATACCGTACCTATGACTTTTCTTTCTAAGTTATGTACATTTGTGAAGTTATAGTAGCAATACCACTCGCTAACGGTGAAGGAAAACATCGTGAGGAAACCTGGATGTCTGAGCTATTCACATACCTCAGCGCTTGAAATCGCCAATCCGCGGTGGGCACGCCTGGTGATTAAGCCCATACTCTCTCTCTGAGAGAAGGCCTGTGCCCTAGAGTGGGACGTATTTTTAAAGGTTAAATGGTTAAAGTATGAAATTGCCGTTTTATTGCAATAGGTTCTTTGAATTGATATAGAATCTTCATGGTTTGAGGTTTTCGAATGAAACTTTTTTCAAATGGTTTCTATGATGTTCTTTTTTTAAAAAATGTGAAACATTTGAATATCGACTTTCAATTGTTTTTGTTATTCAATTTAGACAAGAAAGATGGATACTGCGAAAAGTCGAGTGATTATGAGGCACCCATTTTTCGTATTTTTTTATTTTATTGATTTGACGCAAGTGAGTCAATATTGTGGGTAAGGTAACGTTAAACCATGCCGCTAATTCCTGGGTAGTTTGACTAGGGTCGGCTTCCACTATCTCTCTTAATTCATCGTTATTCACCTGTGTGGGCGGTCTTCCTTGTGGCTCGTTCTTTAAGTCGAAATTTCCATCACGAAAGCGTTTAAACCAAAATGGCACGGTGCGTTCATTAGTAGACCCCTCTCCAAACGCAGCATTGATATTGCGGGCTGTTTCTGCCGCGTTAGTTCCGAGTCGGAACTCGTATTCAAAAATCACTCGAATTTTCGCAGTATCCATCTTTCTTGTCTAAATTGAATAACCAAAACAATTGAAAGTCGATATTCAAATGTTTCACATTTTTTAAAAAAAGAACATCATAGAAACCATTTAAAAAAAGTTTCATTCGAAAACCTCAAACCATGAAGATTCTATGTCAATTCAAAGAACCTATTGCAATAAAACGGCAATTTCATACTTTAACCCCTAATATATACAGAATTTTTAGTTTAATAAAACACGTATCTAATAGTATCGTATCTTATCTGATCTTTGCCTAGTTCGTCTAGAAGTATCATGTCTGATTACTACGCCAGAGGTCATGGGTTCGATTACCACTGGGGCAGTACATTTGTTGAAATGGCCTTAGTGCATGTTTGTGATGTGCTTGTCTGATCACCATAGTACGTGGTAGTAGCTTGGGACCGGGACAATTGATTGTTTTGAGTGGAAGTTATTATTATTACCTGAACGTGTGATTGAAAATGCAGTTTCTCATCGTTGGTTACTCCAAGGTCCCATCGAAGTACTTTAACATTTGTGCACTAAAATTATTATTAAGGTGACTGTTATTAAGTGTGGATAGAAAGTATCTGTAACCGGCGTGCGTTTATGCGGCGACAAACGAATGTTGATGTACCGAAATAAGTTCGTCAAGATCGTGGCAAGTGGCAGGAATTAAAATAAGTCCTTCGTTGATTGAATCTTCTGAAGTGCTGCTATATTTGCCGCAAGTGCCATTGATGTCATCTAGGGAGACCGAAGCGCCCTCATATACCCACGTTACTCTTATCAAATCAAAGGGCCGCTGCCCTTATTAAAAGCCGCTCTTAGTTTCACTTCTTACGTTTTCCTCTATTGAGGTATGTTTATTGGAATGTTATTCGTTTCGTTTGGCGAAAAGAAAAACTTATTTTGTTTCCTTGATCGAATATATCCCAAATTAAGCATGGTATGATACAACAGCGTATATTTAACTTTATTTACCTTTTTCGTAGTTGGAAATGGATTTTTTTTAAATAATTACTATTAAATTAACATATTGATAATTTATATTTCTTGAACGATGAGATCAAAATCAAAGTGTTTTTTCAAAGTAAATCTTGATAGTTTTGGAAAAAAATGTACAAAACAATTATAATATTAGTCATGTGGATAATATATTATATATCATAATTCGTTATTTTAATAATTTTTTTCATCGGTTTGTTTACGAGGAGACCTCACCTCTAACCTCTTAAAACCATTGTAAATTTTGTGAAGTATTTATGCCTACTGTTAACCTGTTTCTTGGCAAAGTGCATACGAAAACAATTACAAGATTGTTAGCATACGAGAAACCGGGGATAAGTACTTCATACTTATTATTGGGGCAGTCTGCACTTTGCGCTTAATCGCATTAACTGATTACAATTTCAATATTACGTGTGTATTTTATTCCGGATATTCTTTCCCTGGATATGATCAAACGGTTGACAAAAGTCGTTCAAATATAGAAAAATATACATAAATAGCTTACTTGTTTAGAAAAATTCCGGGCCGAGGCGGGATTCGAACCCGCGCCTCTGGCATACCGTGCTAGCGATCTTACCAACTAAGCCATCCAGATCTCGCCTTGACTCTGCGAAATATCTGCTTTAACCTCTAACCAGGGCACGGTTTAATAGATAACCTTGAAATAAAGTCAAAACCAATGAAAAATAATTGTTATTACTCATGCTTGGTCAAAGGTTAAGTGGCGTTAAGTGCCATCTGTTGGCGTAATTTGGAGCGGGCTGTATGTAAAAAAAAAAATAATAATAAATCGCACAACATTACGGTTTATACCTATTCGCCATACTATTACTATGCCCAAATATTCTACATAGAATTTTTTTATCAACGGATTCAAGGAAAATCAATACCGATGTCTATTTCTAGTCTTTGATCGTATTTTACAGAATGATTTGTGTACAACCAGGCTAAGCATGTCTGGAATGGAATCTACGAGTTGGCGCTACGACCTACTACGCGGCGTAGCACTGCTACGGTGCGGCGGCGCGGCGTAGAGTTGTAGATGGGTGAGGGGTTTGAATAAATTTATTTTGACGTTGGTTCACTTTCTTTCTATGTAGGTAGGGTCCTTGGGGTACAAAAAAATAATATTAACTATAAAAAATAACCAACAACCCTACTGCTGAGCATTAACAGGCGAGACTAAGGTACCTTCCATTGAGTTACATAGTTGATTTTGGTCCCGCCTGATTAGTAGTTAATGTCCAGCAGTTAGGTTATTTTTTATTTCAGTTTTTAATTTTTATCTCTTTCCTGTATATTGTTTTTCTTAGATTTATGCCGATTTCATTTATGCTATGACACTCGCGCAAACGCAAAGAATCGATTAAGATCTCATTTGCCAAAATTTGAGCACTGGTTAAAGAATCATAAAGGAATAAATATATGTAGAATCGGACGTATTTGCATACTTACGAGCCAAACACTCGCCCTGCTTTTGGGCTCCCTCGCAGTCAGGTAATAAATAAAAAATATGTTTGACGTGATATCGGGGCTAACTATACGATACCTATCGTGTATCAAACAGGTGCTTAAATAAAGATTCTCTTGTAGCCTACACAAAAGATATTTAGCTTTCAAATAGACGATATCATGACATTGATAGTTATTGTTCTTAGCGTCGATGACACTTACGCGAAATATATTTTGTATTTTTCGTAGAGAACTTACAGTTCACTTAAGAAACAAAAAGAAAACTTAAAATCAGATTAAATTATATATCTTGCACAAAATTAAGATAGACTAAATATAATTTTTGTACGTTTTTATAAGCGTTCACATTTTCTGTGTCCTTAATTATCGATTTTTTCATGAATGCGCCATTTGGTCAGTAGCCACGAGCATAATAGACCAGCCTTCTCCCTTATTCGAATTTTGCTAATATTCGTAATACCCACCAAGCGATCTTGATTTATTCTTTTATTTAAGAACTCTTAGTATGTCATTAATTATTATAAATATGTAATCCTTGAACAACTATAATCCAGGTGATTATTTTCAATACACATGCCGCAATATGGCAATAACAGAAACGTTCACTAGATTAGTCTTTATTGTCACGTTATATACGATTATAAATTCTATTATAATTGAATCGTGTGATTTTAAAACAACACAAGTCACATGTGTTTTTAAAATAACACTTGTCCTTTTTTTTAATTGAACCCATCATTTCGAAAAGGGCATGAGTCCAATAAGTAAAACTTTTCAGGATCAACAAAAATGTATGTCTTACAAAAAAAGTCTATGGTGCTATAGAAACTGAATACAGGAGCAGAGTAATAAAACACATACATAATTTTTGAGTTTTATTTTGTATATAAAAAAAACACTTTTCATACTGATATTGTTAATTTAAATTTCTGGACTCATGCCCTTTTCGAAATGACCTCTGTTATGTTCCTACAAATCAAAGCCGTTTCATATTAGTCTTCTTAATTTTCGTGATATTCATTATTTGCTGAAGTAGTTGGCCATGCAAAAACCTCTGTATAAAAATTTTGGTATTTTACTGGAATGTATTTTTCAAGTTTTTTCAAATCTGCCATTTTCTTCTCATTGATTGGCACTTTACCAGCATATGCAGGAGTATTACTTGATGGTAAGGGCGGCCTGGTACCCATCTTCTGTAAGAGCTGGAAATCCTGACTGACTAAACAATCAATCGAATCACGTGTTGTCACAAGACCTGGTGTGGTCACTTGAAAAGGGCATGAGTTTAGGACTCGTGCCGTTTTCAAACAGACTCTGATTTTCGTTTGCCTTTTGAGTTGACTTGTGATGTATGAGATTGTGCCGTTTTCACAGGGAATATGTAAAACGCTTCAATAAATAAAGTGGCGCAAAAAAATGGTTTTGACGAAAAGTGTGACTCGTGCCCTTTTCGAAATGATGGGTTCAATTAAATTATTTACACCTACCTATTGATTTACATTACAAAAAAAAAAATTGTAGTTTATTCAAACTGAAATCAATATAATATGCTAAAATATAGATATTAGTATTTGAATAAAACAGTTTTTTCTATTTCCTGCAAAGTTGTAATGAAAGGACATGTGTCGTTTTAAAATCACACGATTCAATTGGACCGCGATTAGTCATTGGAACGATCGATATTAATTATTGCCGAATGGAATACGTTAAAATAAAACGAATAAGACAGAATCACGGTTCATTGAAGACGATAATATTCCTTACTTTTATTTTGGTGAGCTTTGAATCTCTCTTTCTATCTCTCTTTTCGTGCGTGAGTGCGTGCGTGCGTGCGTGCGTGCGTGCGTGCGAGCGTGCGTGCGTGCGTGCGTGCGTGCGTGCGTGCGTGCGTGCGTGCGTGCGCGTGTGTGTGTGTGTGTGTGTGTGTGTGTGTGTGTGTGTGTGTGTGTGTGTGTGTGTGTGTTATAACTATATTAAACTATTTTATACTTTTCAAAAGTATTCTATGTATTGGGTTTTCATCAGCATAACGTATATAGGCTGCTTACGTAATAAAAAAAACTCATTTATTTTTGATCAAGGCGATGATTATCAAGTAGTCGTTCTGCTTCAAACAATTTGTATTTGGGGTGCGAATGTCGGGTGGTTGCCACACGTTGCTTGTATTCAATTACACTAAGCTCTATAAATGTGCCTGAGATAAGTAGTGTAGGTACTATTTTGTATGAAGTTTTCCTTATTCGATAGTTTGAAAAGCAATGATCCATGTCTATAGCATCATAGTGTTTTTCATAGATGTTTCATTGTATTGACAGAATTCATTATTCACTTATATATCCATTGCATTGTATTTCCCGTTGGAAAAACTCAAAAAATGAGTTTTATTCTACTCCCAATAATTTAACAAGTAACCAGGACACACTACCTTAACAACAGTCCACTAAACACGATCAAGATGGCCTGGCCAATCCACATACAGAAAACAAGTAAATAATAGATTTGAAATAAAGTTGTTGTGTATTTTGCAATTTACCGAGCAATATCCGAACCGATTTTGTCTTCCACAGAGGTGCGCGACGAGGCAAAACTGCGGTATTATTTACGTCCAAAACGACCGTGTGAGTTCGGATATAAAAAGGACACAAATTCAATAACTGCCTCAAATTTGGTGGAATTTCAGAGCTCGGCTGCGGCTGTGGCCAAAAATTTATAGCTGAAAAAAAAAACGTGCTTCTTTTTTGTCGCCCGTGCATACGCCAACTGAACTATGCCTCTTGGGTAATTCTGAAGCGGTTTGTATTTTTTTGTATCTTAGTAATTTATTTTTATTAATTTAAGCAAATTTAAAGTCGCTCAGCGTGCTATGGAAAGGGCTATGCTCGGGGTTTCTCTGAAAGATCGAATTCGAAACGATGTGATCCGACAAAGAACCAAAGTCACCGACATAGCCCACCAAATTAGCATGCTGAAGTGGCAGTGGGCCGGCCATATTATCCGAAGAACTGATAACCGATGGGGTAGACGAGTTCTCGAGTGGAGACCGCGGATCGGCAAACGTAGTGTGGGACGTCCTCAGACTCGGTGGAGCGATGATCTTCGCAGGGCGGCTGGCAAGAGCTGGATGAGAGTAGCCGAGGACCGTGCTCAGTGGCGTGCTATAGGAGAGGCCTATGTCCAGCATTTATGTACCTACTTATGGTATGTGCATTGCCCAAGCCACACTATCCACAAACCAAAGGTTGACTGGAAAAAAATGCTATTTAGCATTAAGTACGCCTTTGTTTCAAAATTATTTTCTATGCAATAAATAATTTAATAATAATAATAACATTTTTCTTTCCACAAAAAACACATAAGTACATTGTTATAAAGGTCTTAAAAAGTCAACCACCGAAATATCTGCGAAATTCCGCAATTCTGTGGTATATCAATAATTGTCATTTTGATACCTTGTCACGCTGTGAAACTTCGACTAAGATAAATTGCTTTACAGCTAGGCCTCGAACGCTCGCTTTGAAGTCACTTTGATTTTAATTCCGAACTGAGTTCCCGTCGGTCCCATTTCCTGAAGGGGTTAAGAGTGTAATACCCAAAATGGAATCGCCTAATGATTCATCACCTATCCATCTTCGCTGGCGTTAGATATAAAAAGTTCGCCCTATCTTGGTCGTTTGTACGTATTCTTTTGTAATCAGGGCCTTACGTCACCCGAAAGATTTGGGTTGGCCAGGATCTTTTGTTATATAGTGTTGACACTAATAGTAACAAATGGGTAGCCCTTTTTATGTCTACAACTCACCCCGCCCTGGGAAGGCTGCAGTTCAAAAGATGTAATAAAACGATCGAACCGTAACATCATAACATAAACTCACGCCTGTATCCCAGAGACCAGGGACTGCCACTTGCTACGATCCTGACAGATCACTTTCGCTTCCTCAACATTCCTTAGTCGTTGCATGCACGCACGCCGGTTTCGGGTACTTTTTATCTTGCCTTTTGTTAATTTGGTCGAAGTATGTCCGTCTGGGTCGTCCCTTACCGGCCCTTCCATCCACATTATTTTGTCCGCGGTGGGCACGCGTGGTGATTAAGCCAGTACTCTCTCACTCTAAGAGAAGGCTGTGCTCTGCAGTACGACACATGTACGCTTTATAAAAAACAACATTATTTTGTGCAGGAAGATATAGGTAACTTTTGCAGAGCAATAATTAGACATTCAAGATAAATCGGTGAATTCTCTCAAGAAAAGTTGGTTGGCCGGTCGATAGTTTGTGGACTCAGACTAAGATAAACAGTAGGTACCTGGTTGCACTCATCGTGCAATTATAGTTTTGTTTATAAACGATAAAACACTTACGGTCTTATTTATAAAAATACGATTTCTTAAAACACTTTAAAAACGCCGATTAAAATAGTCTGCGGTAGAGATTTTAGAAAGAAAAGATGTAGCCACAGACAAAAGAAACAGAGTTTTAGGTTGATTTTACAGGAAGCATGTTTTCATAAATATAGCCAGTCAAGTTAGTCTCTGCAAGCTAAGTCATAAAATGATCAAAAAATGCCCATGGTTAAAACGTTCTTTCCACTGAGGTCTAAATTTTAATTTGAGTACAAGACAAGATGCTGTTTTGATTCAAATAAATAGCAGATATATGGAAGGGAAATATAAAAAGTACCCGGAACTGGCGTGTATTCATGTAACTAATGAATGTTTATGAAGCGAAAAAGGGTTTTCAGGATCGTGGCAAGTGGCAAACCGTGGTATCTGCCTACCCCTCCGGATACAGGCATGAGTTTATGTCACAGCTTGAATCGATCTAATTTTATTGATCTTGGTATAACTGGAGTCAATATTGGTGTAGGCTTCAAAAACATTTTTTATCTATGGTGAAATTCTAATATATTTAATGTACAGAGCGTCTTTTCTTGTTATGTGTTATGGTTTGATTTGTACAATTTTTTATTTTTAACATTCAATTATTATCTATAAATATCTATCATCGCCGTTCTCACACTCTGGCTGTAGCTGAAAATCAGCAAAATATCCAAATGGTAAAGCAATCGGCCTCCACGATACAGGTATAACCTAGTGTGGAGACCACAGTAAATTGCATTCGTACTAAACTGTGCCAAAAAACGGTAACATAATTATAATAATACCTTTAGCGTGTATACTCCGTGTAACGTGTTAAGATAACGTGTTTTTGTGGTTAAAATAAATATTTGTATTTGTATTTATTTGTAATTAAAGTGGATATTTATAATGCTGAGGTACGGCCGTTTGAGCTTCTGTGGCACACCCATATATAACCTTATGTTTATACATATAAGTTAGTTTGTAAGATAAGTTTGTACTTGTACCTAAACTATTGTATGTCATCAACTTTTATGTACTTATTGCTTTATGTGTGTGTGTCTCTAAGCACAAATAAATGATTTATCTATCTATCTATCTATCTAAGCCTCAACTCGATTCCAATAGATAAATCAAAGCTGACAAAGCGCCTAGTAATAGCTTGCTCCCAACTATTTTCGTGTCTTCACGCAAAAATACGATATCACTGTAACATGAATCGTATATGCCAGATTTTCCCGTTTGTAACTCGATCAATCAACGTAATATAAATTGTATTCCATTTAGTGATATCAGCGCCGCTAATACAACACAAGGTGTTTCAAGTAGATAACGCTAGGGATTAGCCCAACAGTTACATATTTGGATGGCGCGTTTGGTCATTTAACTACCTAGTTAAACAGTATTAGACTGAGGGTCAAGAAATACTGGTAAGATTGCCCTAAGTTGTTGGTATGAATCAATAAGCTCCGTTCCGAGAGAGATTTGTGTTATTGGCATTATTGATGTTGACTAGTAAAACATATAATTAGGCATACATCTTTTGATAAATCAATAACATTTTTTCCATAATATACCTACAAGGTGTTTCAGAAAGGTTTGATAAAACTTATTCTAAGGGGGTTATTCTACTTATTAATACAATCAAATTTTATGACAGCCGATTCGCTGCGCTCAAAAATATCTGCAGTTTCATTAATTCGCTAAAGCTATCATCAAAATAAACTACAAAACAGCTGTTTTTTAGGGTTCCGTATTCAACAAGAGACCCTTATAGTTTCGCCATCTCTGTCTATCTACACCAACCCCAACGCCGGCAATGGAGATGTCTAGTGTGCTTGCAGTAGAAGAACCCCCACACTCGCAATAAACATTCCCTCTAGAAAGCAGAAATAACTTCATTCTGAGTTTTCAGAGGGGGAGAGGGGAATTAACTTTGAAACTTTGGTACCGAAAACTACATACAATAGACTCACGCCTGTATCCAAGAGGGATAGGCAGAGACCAAGGACTGCCACTTGCCACGATTCCAACAAATCACTTTCGCTTCCTCGACATTAATTCGTCGTTGCACGCACGCACGCCAGTTTCGGGTACTTTTTTCTTGCCATTTGCCAATACATCCCCTATTTATAAATAAATAAATAAATACATCCCTTATTTGGTCGAAACTTAAAACTATCCAATATTTAACTGTTTGTTTTATGAATTGCACACAAGGCCGGCCTGCGCCAACGCCATCTGGTAGCACCACCCACCTGCCATCCAGGTGCAAGCTCCACACTGAACAACCCCAAAAAAATCCCGCCGCTACCGCGGATGCTACCGCCGTTACGTCAGCTAAGCCGTCCATAGACAAAAAAAGTCGATAGATAACCCCGCCAATCAGCCACTCATCCACTCATCCCTGGATAATTGGCGCAAGCTTCCTTAGTCCCTCGGCGCCTTTGGGCCGATTCATTGACCAAGATAAAGTTCCCAACATAGGTTTAAAGATTTTTTTTCACAGTTATGCTTACGAAATTGACACAGTATTTTTCTGTTACACTTTCATAATAACTGAGTTGTTATCATCGTAATCTATGCCTGTGACCGTACCTGCCTTCAAGACGCACATGCTTTTCGAATTAAGACGAGCCAGCCTTCGATGCCAGCAAAACTCGCTCGCGCATCGGCTCCAGAGTTCGATGAAGTCATCGGTCTCGCCCTGCCGATCACACCGCCACATTGCAAGTAACGTTAGCAGTCACGTGTGAAGTCAATACAGAACCCACACCCACGTGCACAGAAGCCAAACAAATGTATGTCTGGTTCAACAAATGTTTGAAGGTTAATATTTCGGTACTAGCTGTTTATAAACTGCTACTACATTTTAAGATTTCACCGCAAGTTATTGCGATTTCAAGCAGAACCCTAACTCAAGGCCAAGCTTTCTATTCAAGAATATGTTTGGTTTACTGAAAATGACTGTCCCTTTTACAGTCTTTCATTTTATAGCCAACACGAAGTACTTGTTTCTTAACTGTTTTTTTTTTGTTACAGTCTTTTTTTATAAAAAAAGTAATGCTTCTCTCAGAGCCCTGTAAGTAAAACGCTGTATAACTTTAATGAGCATTTTAACTTTCTTTTTTATGATTAACAAAAAGTAATATCTAAAACGCTGATAAATGCGTTTACAGATTCATACATTATCTGTGGATGTATTCGGCCCAGTTAAGTGAACAGACAACAGGACAGAAAATCCTGGAGCAAACAAACGAGGAGAGCCGATCCCAAAAAATGGGATGAGGCAAAAACAAAGAGGAAGAAGAAGAACTATAACTACGAGGCTATATAGTCTATGATGAAGTCTCCGATGAAAGTCTTTTTTCCAGACATGAATATGTTTCGCTTGCATCTTTTTATCAACAGCCATTTGATCCTAGATTTCAGGTTACAAAATTCGGAAAAGAAACGACTACCGCGAAGTTTCTTGTTAACAACAAGGTTGTATATTTGACAGTCCAATATGTGCTTTAATACAAAGTTATACTATAAGACAATAAATAGTAGATTGTGTCTCGAGGGAGCAAAATGATATATTTACGGCGAGGGCGGTATATTGAATCCTGAGTGAAGCGAAAGATTCTACAATAGAATCCCGAGCGTAGCGAGGAATTCTAAAGCAGAATCTTGAGCGTAGTGAGGGATTCAAGTGTTTACGCCCAAGACGGAAATAATTTTGGTACCGAGTGACACATACTGCTTTTCACACCTGCTATAAGGAAAATTTAAATCAAACACAATTAAGATATCGAAAGAAGTTTATGATCGATTGCAAAAAAATAAAAATCGAATTGGAATTACATTTTGTGAAAATTTGCACACGGATCATGCTGAGGGCAATAAAAAAAAAATAGAATATCAGGGAAGAAAAGTACAACTTTGATCCCTCGTTTGAGGGAATCAAGGGATTTTTTCTGAATAGCAGGTGTGAAAAAGTTACTTTGCATTACAGATTGGTTGTAGCAGTAATAAAATAGAGGTTCACTTTGTAAATAACTATTTAGTTGAATCCTGTTTTAAACCAGCTTAAACGCTTAAGGAACTTACTTAATTTTTTTATTCAATAAGACTGTAAGCGTCTATGCACCTCTATTAAAATCTCTTATTCAGTGAGAAGGAATAATTTAGACTTCATAAGTAAGTACACATTTTGAGTTCGTCTGTTAACGAATATAATAAGCTACTAAGTTATGTTACTCAAGTATTGTGTATGACAAAGCCTGAATAAAGTCAACGCTCCCATCTGGTAATAGCTACGGCATTCGGCTATTTCTGTGGAATCACTCGACTCGAAATCACTCGTCTTTGTAAGTAGGTCTTCAAAACATATCTATTTTATAGAAATATTAAATATAACAATAATTATTTCTGTTGCATCAGGTCATAATTGGCAGGGCCGCAGCAACGCCGTGCACGAGTCTCCAGTGTCCGCAGACTGTGTAACAAGGGATGAAGGGGTGACCAGCTGATGAGTCGGGCCGAAAAGCCCAGACCATTGCAGGACTGCTTTTCAGTTTCCCTTTCTCTTAGCCAAAAGCTAGTTTAACATTTTGTAAGGAATTGATGAATTGAAATGAGGTCTCTTCAAGTCTCTCTTCTTTTCACTTGGTTGTGCAATAAAGTATTCTCTATCTATCTCTATCTATCTCTATCTATCTATACTCTTCGTTTAATTATTTCTGTCTTTCGTGTAGTTTAGGTACTCTCAACACTCAATTCAGTTAGATTCTGGGCTCTCTGCCGCGGGTAACTGTTTTTCCTTTCTTTCTCTAGTAGTGTCTCTATCTATTTATACGACCTGCAAAATCGCAAATGGGATACGTCAAACAAATAAAGTCACGTTTAAAATGCACGTTTTTTTTACGTAAGGCAACGTAAAACATCGTGAGGAAACCTGAGTGACTGAGGTGTTCACACACCTCAGGTGTTCACACACCTCAGCGCTTGAAATTGCTAATCTGCGGTGGGCACGGGTGGTGATTAAGCCCGTACTCTCTCTCTCTCTCTCAAAGAGAAGGCTTGTGCCCTGCAGTGGGACGTATATAGGCTACATAAAAAAGGCCACGTGGAACGTCACGTAAGAAAAAACGTGCGGTGGTAGGTGTCACTCCTCGTGTTTATCACGTGAACATGAAGTGTTAAAATTTCTAAATTACGTAAGTTTTCTATTTTAGACACAATAAGACTTTTTCTTTTGGTCGTGGTTTCGACCCAGAATTAGAGTAAACACGTGATTATGTTGTTTATTTATCGCTTCATTACTATTCTAGCTAGGTGGCGGTCTTTGTATACCGTGGAGCTTTCTGAAATTCAATTATGCCATAAGAGCTGGTTCAATATAATTTCCCCGATAGTTCTGTAGGACGAGCCGGCACGGCAACTTTCATCGCTTGCGAGCGACTGGAGTGGTTTCAACAGCTCTGTAAATTTACCTCTGCTTTTCCAAATGCGAAGTTTGAGTACTCACGCGTCATGATTTTCTGAGAATATAAATAATGTGTGGTCGGTTAGGTGCAAAAACTTGAAAGTTTTTGATAAGGCTTTAGACATCCGGAATGTCATTCTGAAATAAAAAATGGTAAATTTAATAAGTCTCGGAAGAAGAAAGAATAAGTCTGGCCATCCAAAGAGGGAACTTCGCCAATATCCTGGGCGTCCTGCAACAAGCCTAGGCAAGTATTTTACTTGTAAATATATACGTAATTAATCTGACCATCCAAAAATGGAACTTTGCCAGAATTCTGGGCTTTCTTCTTCAGGCCTGGGGACGTCTTTTACTTGTAAATGATTTTAGAAATTATACTCTATTGTAAGATGATTATACTCTGAAATACAGTTAAAAATTTTATACAGTTTCTGGAAAAATATAATAACCACATTCACTTTTATGCCATATGCAACTTTGAATGATTCAGTCCTTCGAATTGGTGGTTGTTGACCTACTCGTCTTATTAGTTTTTGACTTGTGTTTATTGGGCATGATGATATTATCTTTAAGAAAAAAACACTTGAAATGTACATTTAAATGCCCACTTTTGTAACCAAAAATGTGCACAAAGTTGCACGCAGTAGCTCATAACAAGAAAAAAATGCGACACGATTCCATCCAATCTCATTAAGTAAAGGAACATCCGCAGCATTTTCATTACTCAGACGTTTCAAAGCCGTCTTTTCAAGCACAGTCTTGTTTGATTTTAGTGAAGATATCAGCTTAAGGGGATGCAAAGTGCTACCATGATAACTGTAGCAGAATTTTTTTTTATAATTGTAAAATAATGTCCTTTTGAAAGGTACTTATAGAAAAATAACAGATATTGCACACATTACATTCATTTATATCAATTTTTTCGTCGTTATCAAAAATGAAGTGTGTGAAAGTTGAAGTACCTATAAATTCCGTGATTTTATTTTCTAATGCCTATGTTTTCTACATTTGCCAAAAGTACACTATCAGTGACTTGTTTTACGGGTAAAATCGACTCGTGTTAAATTCTCCATAGGTCCCAACTTATTTCAGTACCATAGGGTAATAAAGAATAAGAAAATATTTCTATCGAACCTGATACTATGTGCAATTCATTTTATGTCAGCTTACAGAGAGTTAGGGAGAGAGAGAATAAGCAGTGCTTTTGTTGAAATTTTAAAAGCGCATAAAATAGAAACATAAAATACAGTCAAATAAAGTAGGTAGGTAATAATAATAATAACTTCCACTCAACACAATCACTTGACCTGGTCCCAAGCTAGGATACCCTGTGCTATGGTAACCATGCAAGGACATGGAAATACATCTAGACTGAGGCCATTTGTACAAATGTAGGGCGCCCCCAGTGGGAATCAAAATCACGATCTCTATCTTTGTAGTAAGCACCTTAACGGCTAGTCCATCGAGGCAGACCAATTCCAAGTTCCATCGCACCGCAGCGACCGATCCAACACATAGCCAACATTAAGTGACGTTGTAATTAAACCTATAAACATACTCGTGTGGGAGTACTGTAATCCACTTGCCCCATATACTGCTAAGGTGATTGGTTTAGACGGCAATAGGTTTTTCGAAGTCTCATCTTTGCGATTACTTTTCTTTTCGAAGAAATACATATAACAACATACGTACCCTATGTACGTCTCACCTAGAGCCTATTTCATAGAACTACAATAATTGTTTACTGTAACGATTCGATGTTCAATGCATAGCCGATTCACTCACAAATTAACAAAAAGGAAAACTAATGATACTAACCGACCACGCAATGTACATCGAATTGTAATAATCTGAGAATTGTAGTTTAATGATACATGACATCTCCAAGCGTATGCGTGTCCACCGCCGAGAGTCTATTGTGCTGAAGTATTATGTACACACTTCGGATACCCAGGTTTTCTCACGCTGTTTTCCTTCACGATTCGCGAGATGCATTGCAACTACAAATTCACAAATATAAAAACTTACGGCTGCTTATGATGATGACTCCAAAAAGTAAGAGTAAACAAAGAATTACAGTAGGAAGGGGAAGAAATCATATTGACAACAGAAATTATTAAACTAACCTCAATCATTGAACAATTCAATACGAATGATTTTAATGAACAAATAGACAGAAGCATAAATACTCAGTTAAGCACTTAAATAGATATGTGTATAATTGTAGTCAGCGATAAGATCAAATACGGAACCGTGTATGTTTTGCTGAGGTTTCAACGAAATTGGTGGTAAAGACTTATAGCACTTTTAAAAAACACTCAATATATTACCCAGACGGTGACCTCCGATTAATTATAGTATTACTGGGGTAGCTTCTTAATAACGCCCAAGCTAAATTCCTTGGTAGCTCAATGCCACCAAGCATCTGTGCATAACGTGTTTAGCATTTTCTTTTTAAGAAAATGCTTCAAACGTCTCCTAAGTAAAAGTTTCTTTTATCGGCTGCTTTGGTAAAATTGTAAAGAGAAATTATATGAGAAGTATAGTTACGTTACATAATTTCATTTCAAATAAACGGTTCTATTACCTATATTATCATTATAGAGGTAGCATCAAAGCTGGGAAAACTAACTCGAAGCTCCCATGTTGACTGTTCACATATCAGAATTCTTATGTCTGTGGTTTGCACAGAGATAGGTTTTGTTTGACCGCGTCCATTCAATCTCAGCGGTGGCATCGCGCGCCGTCGAAAGAACTCTTGCCTCACATTCATGAGGTCGTAGTTCAAACCCCGATATGTGTTTTACTTTGTTTTTTAAGTGACGTAGGTACATTTGTAGGAGCAATACCACTCGCTCACGTAAAGGAAAAGATCTTGAGGAAACCTGAGTTTCTGAGGTGTCACAAACCTCATTACTTGAAATTATCAAGTCCTTGGTGGGCACGTGGTGATTAAGCCCGTACTCTCTCTCTCTCTCTCTCTCTCTGTCTCTCTCTGATAGAAGACACAGGCATAGAAGGTGGGCATGTCCCACTCTAGGGCACAGACCCTAGAGTGTAACATGTGTATATGTTCCATTATTATACAATCTCGACCAGGCAACGATTTATTAATAATATGAGCATTTTCATATTCGCCAACGCGATACGACAGCGGTCAGGACGTCAATGTCACCACAACAGAAGAGATTAAGGGCCCATTTACGCCGGGGTAACACTGTGCGGCATTGCGGCATGCCACAAGGCCGCATGCTACAATAATTAAAAATGTCGCACATTGTTGCAAGAATCGTGCGGCATAGCAACACCTTGCGTCATGTGGCAGACTGTCGCAGCTTGTATGTTGCCTCCGCGTAAAATAGACTGCCGCGTGCTACATCGGCCGCATGATCTTGGCGATTGTAGCATGCAACAAGGAGTTGGATGCCACAACTTGTAGCATGCCGCACTGTAGCACATTGTTGCTCCTGGCGTAACAGAGCCTTAACAGATGCTTTTCTACGCTCTGTTGGCGGATGATGCAAGTCCTATTCGGCGATTAGTTGTTTTGGAATAACCAATGAGTAAAACGCGTAGTTTGAAGTTCAATATGTGTATTTTGATTTAGTTTCGTCATACCTTTTAGATATATAATAAAGTTTCGTGATGCCACGCTTTATCAATAATCTATAATCTACATATATCTGCTATCGGCAATGACTGATCATAAACTGTAATTTTATTTATTTGTTTTATTTTATTTTTTATTTATGAATTAGGTTTATCAACAGTATAATACATCTTTACTCTTACACATCTTTAGCTGTTAGCAGCCAGCATATATGAGGTTATGTTGAACTAGATGTATAACTAATTATAAACTCAGCATGCATGGCAAAAGCAGTTAAGTACCTACAGATAGATCTTAATAATACGTTCCTACAGTCTAATAATGTTACTTAAGTGCTTGACATAAAATTATGAAATATATTTTTCCGATAATTTTGTGCAATGTCAAAGTGCACATCTAGGATGCTAGACGATGAATAGACACAGAAGGCCTATTTTACGAAATTAAAATATCCATACCTATATTACATTGAACCTCTTGCAATCCTTAATAGACAGATCCATTCAGGAGTTAAAACTAAAAAATCTACCAAAAGTTCCTGGTTTCTTCCATCAAAGAGACAATGGAAAATTTGAAAAGCTCTCATAAAAAAAGTCCAGATGTGTTTGATATGTGACATAAATTGTTATATATGCTTTTAACTTAACTACATGCCGTTGCAGGAAGCTAGTGACCTGATTACTGGTAAAGCGCAAGCTATAGTACCCTATTATCCTTATCACTAAGGTCATATTTTGTACAATGTTTTTGTGAAGTAAATTATCTTTATCTCATCTATTCATTTGCTCGGCGTAAGGTTCTAATATCTTTAATTTACGTGGGTGAACGAGAATGTCATAGCTTATTAGGAGATTAAATCATTTTAATTTTCTTGTGACTATTCATTTATAGCCCAGTATGGGAACATTTTTCACTTCAACGAAATAACCAAGAATTTTTACATCAATTGTGATATATTTTTCGGGATAAAAGTAGCCCACGTGCTATTTCAGGCTATATTTATCTCTATGCCATATTTCGTACAGATCCGTTCAGCCATTCTGTCGCGATTCATTGTAACACACGTACATTTATCTAAATCGCATTTCTGTATAATAGTAATAAGAGTAAGATGAGATAGCTCGTTTATTATTTTAATGCACTTGAATCTAGCTATGATTCTCGAAGAGAGATTTTCTGTGTACTTCATGAGTTTCAAAAGGATTGATTGACCATTAACTGACCGTTCACTGAGAATTTAGCAAAATTGTACAAAGTTCTTTCTGTACACCCAATTAATAAATGCCGATTTACCCTCTCAAAAAATCACAGATCACAGATCATTATCTACCACAGGCTTCAGAGTCTACTCAAGTGATGCCAGTTCATTATAATGAAATGTATTAAATTTTAGTCACTTAAATGTGTAATTTATGTTATGATATGATCGGATTGTAAAGTATTTTTATTTCAATAAACTTATTAAAAAATTATTAAATTATTATTCTTATTAAAAAAAAACTATTTTTTCAACCAACTACTAAATACTCGTACCTTGATATCTAACAGATATCAGACCAAACGATGCAGCGTATTATTGGCTCGGCGGCGCGACTCACACGGTTACCAATTTACCGGGTAGCTCTAGGTATATATTTAACAATACTGCACATCATCTGTTTACAGTAAACATGAATCCGGTTTTAGTCAATCATCCCTAATTAGAGTCCGGGAATAATATTTCGATAACATTATAGATAGATTGAAGCGGTGGTAGCCTAGTGGATTGAACATTGGACTCTGAAGCGGGAGACCCAGGTTCGATTCCTAGTGCGGGCATGTACCTACCTATGACTTTTCTTTCTAAGTTATGTACATTTGTGAAGTTATAGTAGCAATACCACTCGGTGAAGGAAAATATTGTGAGGAAACCTGGGTGTCTGAGCTATTCACATACCTCAGCGCTTGAAATCGCCAATCCGCGGTGGGCACGCGTGATGATTAAGCCCATACTCTCTCTCTGAGAGAAGGCCTGTGCCCTACAGTGGGACGTATATAGGCTGCTTATGATAGATAGATTAAGTGAAAATCCCATCGTAAAAAATTGTAGCACTAAGTCTTTGCTGAATAAATTATTATTATACGGAGATCACCTGCATGGATTACTAGCTGTTGCCCACGACTTCGTTCGCGTGAAATTTTGATGTGTATTTTTTCGCGATAAAAAGTAGCCTAATGTGCAAATCAAGACAATAATCTATCTCTGTGCCTAATATCTTTTAGATCCGTTCTGACGTATTTGAGTAACAAAAATCGCTCCATCTTAACTTTCGCATTTATATAAATATCTTGTGTCACAGAGTTTGTTATCGAACCCCTTCGAAACGGCTTCACTGATTTTTATGGTTTTTTTTTGTATATTTGGTAGGTCTGAGAATAGGTCGTAGGCTAATTAATATGGCAAAACAACGTTGGCCGAGTCAGCTAGTAAGATAAACGGAGGCGTTTTTCCCAGGACTTGCCTTTGCAGCGCGGTCGCTGTATCGAGCCCGTTATAACAGTCTTAATTAAAGAAGTCTTTTTTGGCGGACTTATTATGTGAGCGTGAAGCAAAAGATATACAGGAGATATTCTAACCATTATTTAGTAACATAATGGTGCTAATTTTGAAAAGATGAGGCGTCAAACATTTTTTTTTACTACCCAAAATTACTTCATTTAAACATAGACAAACAATATCAGGACGAAAAGTTATAAAAATAAAAAAAAAATTGGGTTTTGCGTCTTATGGTCGGCGCCGGCCAACTCATATCGGAGGACAGACTATTATATATTTTCCATATTAGAAAACATTTTTCAACCTCATGGTTCTTTCTACCACTTTGAATTTGAATTCACAATTTTGAGCAAAAGGTCGGAAATCACGAATATTTACAAATATGTTATACCTACCATTCATCATCATCATCATTCAGCCACAAGAAGTCCACTGCCTACCATTACCGATAAATAATTAATAATACTGATTTTTACAATGAAAACAATATCCTCTCAAAATATAGCTAACGATTTCAAAATCACCTGTAGAAAAAAAAACTTGCAACGAGACCTAAATAAAAGAAGGCAAAAGAAAAGCCACACTGAAACGATTTATTGCCTCAAGCCTATTCGATGTACGTTGACGAGACGTTATCGCAGTATGTAAAACAAAGGATGAATGGTCTTGTTTTTGCCAGCTCCATTCGTGCTCTGTTTATCTTATCTTGTTCTGTTGATTTCTGTTTTGCAGGGTTTTTTTCGCAATCCAATCCAAGATTTCTTTTTTTACGTCTATAATTAATTAAAAGGAATAATTTAAATAGATATAATTTTAAATTACTAACTACATTACCGCTAAATATATTGTACTATACTAACATTTATAAAATTTCTGTTAATGTAGTTTCTGTGTACAACAAAGAATATTGTATCTATCTAACCGAGGAAATTCAGAATATAGGACTTAAGTACGTGTCCCGCCCAATTCTCTTTTAACTTAACTGATATTAAGTACGTTACCTCTATAACCTATACCGAGGGCCATGAATCACTCGCAAGTAAAGGATTCAAACACTTGCGGTCGTGATTCAGTCGTTAGAACCCTTCACTTGCTCGTGTTTCATCTATGGCAATTGCTTATTCACTAATTGCATAATATAATATTTTGTCATATTTAAATTAAAAAAAAACTATAGACAATTTACGAGAAAATATAAACCCACCAAACGAAGCTAAAATTACGGACTTACTTAATTCCGGTTACTGGAACAAAGAGAAAGTCACACAAAACTAAAACTCACCAGCTCATTAAAATCGACCGCTAAATTGAACAATGGTTAACAGACGCTTCAATTATTAATTAAATGCTGCAGGCAGATGGGAATCGATATAGCGAATCGGAAATGATATAGAAATTCAGAAGACACAAATGCACGCAGGTAAGTTTCTTAAAAAAGGTAAATTAACAATACAGGATTTCCTGTAGTACAACAAACTTAAGGAGACAAGTGACCCCTTCACTTGTCAAACAAAAAAAAACTCATAGGTTCGAAAGCTTATGGACTCGAATGATGTAGTCGCGAAAGACGCTGTTTCGAAAAACATTTACACTGCCTCATACGCTCGAATGCTTGTCATTTCGGTTCATTCAGTCATAACGTGTACATATAAAAGAAATTCAAGTAGCGAATAAAACACAACAAATTCTGTGTCAATCAACGTATATTATTATTAACAAATTACCTAGTCCATAAGCTTCGAACCCATGAGTCAGTGGAAAACAAATTCGCAACAACGTTTGTCGCAACAACGGCTATCGAAACTACGTAGCGGACCTCAATGAAATCTAACTGGTTTGGTCACCGACACGATAAGAAGATGGGTAGTGAGACGACGCGAATAATCTAGAATATTCTTAAAAACTCTTTAAAATCCCGTAAATTTTTAATTTTTTTTTTACTTTTTGCAAAATCGGTTTATGAAAAAAGAACATAAATGTTTTTTTATCCGTAGGTGGCGCGGCGCTAGTTACCTTCGGGAAGCCCCTTACCAACTTACATTCTCTTGTTGAATCCTGAAAATCGCAGTGCTTTCGTATTTTGTTTTACGGAAGAGGGGACGAAAAATGGGAGACGAAAAGTGTTCTACAAAAGAAGTTCTCGTTTTAGGTATGTACCGGGATTCCAGAAACTGTTCTTGTGCCAAGCCGGGCACATGCTGTCGAGCGTACGAGGCAGTGAAAATGTTTTTCGAAACAGCGTCTTTCGTGACTACATCATTCGAGTCCATAAGCTTTCGAACCTATGAGGCAGTGGAAAAAAAATCGCAACAAAGTTTGTCGCAACAACGGCTATCGAAACTACGTAGCGGACCCATTTCATTGGCCCAAAACTTGCGCTTGCGCACTCCGGCGCATGTCCGTCTCCGTCTTCTGTGGCGTCCAGCAAGTCTTCTCGAGTGCGTTTGGACTGGCACAAGGGACACCCAGTCTTCTCGAGCGCGTTTGGACTGGCGCAAGAGACACCCAGAGAGGTGCTCCATAGTCTGAGACTTCGTAACAGCAGCAGTGGTTTCCACGTGGTTTCTACCAAAATTTTTTAACCTGTCAGTTGTTTTTTTTTTCATTAGCATGCATCACAGATTAAAAGCATGTGGTCTATCTTGA
Organism: Yponomeuta evonymella; assembly: GCA_963969515.1. Lineage (NCBI taxonomy): Eukaryota > Metazoa > Arthropoda > Insecta > Lepidoptera > Yponomeutidae > Yponomeuta > Yponomeuta evonymella. The sequence continues at coordinate 9,933,505 of OZ018354.1, forward strand.
TTTTTGACTTCCGTCACGTTAAAAAAAAGTTTATATATAATGAGGTCGTACGTTCGAAAACCTTTGCCTACTAGAAGCATAGGTATACCTACCTAAAAAGATCAGACATAGGTACTTAAAAAGAAACTGTAACGTCTCGCCAGTGCCCGCAGTAGTATGTTTACAGGTTGCCATAGCAACGGACTGACTCTGTTACTACCTGGGGCCAGGCCCATAAAACTAAAAGTCATGTTTACTATGACAATTCAATGTACATTGCAAAATCAATTGATACACAGATTAACAAAACGAATCTGCTACGCAATGTACCTCGAACGGTCATAATAATCTACGAATTGCAGTGTTATGAAACTCGGCGCTGAAAGCTCAGAGGTAATCGAATATGTGTTTTTCTATTGTGTCGGATACAATTAACCAGTCTATGAAGATATTTATAGTGATTTTATCGCCTCCCGTGGACTTGAGCGTGATGTTAAGAGTATGTAGCCTATATGTTATACGGGAATCTAAGCTATAATCATGGTAAGTTTTCATGGGTACGCGTGGCGATTAAGCCCATACTCTCTCTATGAGAGAAGGCCTGTGCCCTACAGTGGGACGTATATAGGCTGCTTATGATGAAGATGTATTCTACTTGAAAGCTTTGAAAGCTTTTTTCGAATTAAAACTTCAGTAAGCACTTAACATTATTAGTATTGATTTGAAATTGAAAGCGTTTATTGACATGTCTTGCCCATTCTCTTTAATATGGGTTAACTGAAAAAAAATATTGATTTGTTCCACATAATACCTATAATAATTCTCATGACAGTTAACATGTTCTGAAATTAATGAAATTTTAAAACGCAATGTATAAACATTTAAGTATTGGATCACCACTTGATTAGATTGCACTGTTATGTCAATACAATATTATGTGCTCTATCTTAGTAGCGTCTAGGCACTGTTTAATTTGTTTTATTAGCCTGTGTATTCTTTGCGTAAATTAATATTATAAAAATAAAATAATGACGCCTATGTACGTCCTACTGCACGGCACAGGCCTACTCTCAGAGAGCTTTTTTTCTATAAGTCTTGTCCCTATCGCGAGTCTTTTAGTAAATAATGTGTAAAATCGTTGAGTTATTATTTTATGAGGTTATGGTATCAAGAAAAGTGGCGTATTTTCTATTTAAGTTGTAAATTTCACGTAATTTCATAAGGCTCACTATTGTAAATCTAAATTTTGAATCTCGATTTAACACAAGATAATCTGTCAAACAATACTAAAAGTATTGACTTATCAGCTCTATTTCGGATACTTCTACAGACCATAAGTGTCTTACTGTGTAATTATTTCTATTTTCTGCTAAAGCAGTCGTTTATACCGACTCGGTGATCTCTAACTCTACACTTGTGCACTGCTGTTAGCCGACCAGAACTGTTATCGATAGACTAGTCTAAGTTCAAACAGATCAATAAATAGCTAGGTATGGGGATTCTGATTTGGCTCGGCAAAGGAAATCAAGCGAAGCGTGCATACGGCCGCCAAGTCAATCTGCACGCATGGAGGAATCGCGAAAATTGGACTATAAGAAGCAGTCATCTTTTCCGAAGGACATTTTCCCATTAGTCCCATCCCTAAAAACGGTAAATACAATTGAGAAAGGAAATTAATCATGGTCAGAATGTCCTCTTTAAATTTAGCTGAAAAATGCGATTTCACTTGAACTAAGTTGCCTAAAGAGGTTCTATTCAATAGATTGACGTGGACTAGATTTAGTGTAGCAATTTTTTTTCTTTCAGTCTTGAAAGAAAAACAGTGGCGCGAGTTAAGAAATATAGGGCAACAATATACTAAGAAACTGACGTCTGGTTTTTATCCTTAAAAACGATAAACAGAAAGTGATATTAAAATAACACAAATCCTGAAAATTGTTTCTTCAGTAGCGATAGTTAAACCCTTCCCAAAATGAAAAAAATTTGAAAAAAAAAAATTCGTTTTTAATTGCACGCAGGCGTCAGCACGTGAAATATTTTCACTTACGGGAGTGCGACTTTGCAATAAACATGTAAAGGTTGTCCTGCTTATGATTGTACAAGTTAATACAACGGTTGACGCTTTATTACGCTCTTGGATTGCAAAGCCATGTGCAGGCAGACATTAATATCGATTTTCAAAATGGTACGTGCGACGTTAATTACGCGAATTCTAATGTGCGACTTGAACAAAGCGTGCGACGTAAATGATGTTCATTCTCTTTGAAGACATCACCTTGTTACTTTATCCTTCCCCTAAGTATATGTAGGTATAGCTATTGTATTGGGTACTACCTTTTACATACAATGCGCTAAGGTAGGTGATACCCTCCCCTTTTCACGAGGAAATTGACTTCCGCCGAAAACATCATTAAAAGCCATCAGGTGGAAGAAATATGACAAATGGGAGCGGGAGAATAAATAATAATATTTTTAAAGCTGTCCTTAGTACAATATAATCGGCTTAGGAAACGAGGCGCCGCTGCCTCGTTCTCAGGGAAAACGGAAACTAGTGGATGGACGTAGTCTAGAAAGATCTCTTTGAATGAGATGCCCCCCAGACATTACGAAAAGGGCAAAATGGATAAAGAAAAGCTGACCCCATGGAGGACCCGTGGATCCCAGTGATAGTTAAAAACATAGATGTCTAGCTAGCGCTCAAAAATAACCCCACGTTCAATTATGGGAAGGCGGGCGGGGCTTGTCAATTATGTTACCTATTGGAGTGAGTTCAGTATTATCCGGCAAAATAACCATGCAAAAAGCCTCCTGGTTATTTCACGTTTTTGCGTAGCAACGAACTTTGTCATTTAAATCGGCATATTTTGCGAGTTTTCCATTTCGTATTTTCTTAGCCACTCTATAATAATGTGAATGTCTATTCTGTTCCAAAATGGCCTCATAAAGTAACTGAAACGGCCACGGCAAAAAGTGGATTCTTTTGGGATTATGCTTGAGATGGTTGAAGTACAATTTTATTCAATTTATTCGCTTCCCGGAGACAAATAAAATTCGCTTGACAAATTCTGTGAAATTAGAAATACTGCAACAATTTTGGGCGGTTTGAAAGACATAGCAAAACGAACGTGACTGACAATAGCTATCGAATAGGCTAGTTTGTTTAAAAAACGCACTTCTCAAAAATATCTCTACACAAACTCGAATCTATTAGAACCATTAGTAGAGAGCGGTGCGTGCGTGCCACGGGTCCCCGGGTCATAGTTTTGTTTGACGGGGAGCCGGTACTAATTGTTGGCGCATTTTTTTAAACAAGATCTCTCAACTATATATATTTTTTTATTTACGTCTATTCTTGAAAGTAATAAATAGTCTAAATACTCGTAGATGCCATATTTAATTACTAATTACATAACCGCGGCTTTCACCTACCTAGAAATGAGCGTGTACAAAATGGTCATTTGCACGCAGCCGACTTTATAAGGTTTTCCAATCCTTTACCTACTTACTTAGTAGGGATATAATACTAATTGTAACCTATAAGATACTAATTGAATTCACCGAAACCATCAGGTATTTTGTGATTGTGATTGAGTGATTTAACGATTGTGTTGTGTGGAAGTTATTATTATTTTCGCAAGCAACATAAAAGTCACACGGCGAGTGATTTTACACAACTTAAGACAAATCTTTTCTAGTCTAATTAGAACCAGAATATCAGATTAGAAACTGTATTTTGCCGAATACCGTACGTAATAAAGAGAAACAGTGAAGCCAAAAGCAATCTGTACATTTCGCGTCCGGGCGGAATCGCGCCTCGCTGTGTTTGGCAGCTTGCCATCTGTAGTGTCTTGTTTTGTTTCTACGGATGTCTAGTTTACATGTTTATGAACTCCGGGGCCTTACTTCGAAGGTTTACCATACAAAATCGCAAGTAATAGTACTTTTCAAAACTTCGAATCCCGAAAGATTGTTTAAAACTTCGAAGTACGCACGCAATTTTGCGATGAACAGTATTCTTTCACAAAGAGTTATTTTTGTATCCTGAGTAACGTTTTCACACATTTATTTTTCCGCACCGGAAGATAATTTTGTCTGGCGTTCTTTGCCTTCTAGATACACTTGATATGCTCAGCAGAAAATATTTGATAGGCCGGCCATATTGGTGCCTAACTAGACTCGTGTACTTCAACTCAAACTCGTTATAAAATCGTGCAAGTTTTGGATAGGTAGGATGACTACATCGTTACGAAAAAAATAACACTTGATATTAGTTGCACACATCATAAAATTAGATGTTCGTTCTGATAACCCACACCTCAATATCAGAACGACATCTGCTACAACAGTCGGCTTCCAAGATTAGGTAGATATGCCGAGCGTGGACGAATAAAAAGCCACAAAAATCTTCGTATTTGAGATGAGACTGAAATACTTTTTAAACCATCTACTCTAATACCAAAGGATATTGAACGACAAAGGATATGAAGCGAACAGCATAATCCAATAGAGTCGGCATCCGATAAAATTCTCTAGTCGGATTTTTCCTGCCGAAATCGCGGCAAAGGACATTCCAATATGTATCTTATTGTTGCATTTGAAGGGTGGAGCGGAAAATGCGGACGGGAATAGTTATCTACCTATACCGAACCCGTGCACAGAAGATTCATTACAGACAAGAACATCCTTGATTACAGACAACAGTTTGGTTTGTTGCGGTTTCTATTCCGTCAGTAATGTATTATAGCGAGGTAAGATAGTGTAGTGCTAAACTCGTTCTCTTGCAGTTTCTGCCACAGAATATATAGTTTTTAAATAATATAGCCAAAAGTGCTAACTGACTATCACCACCAATGGAAAAAATAGTACATTACTTCAGAGGGAAGAAAGTGACAGTTCCATACCGAGATTATGGCATTTGCGCCACGAGCTTGCGAGGGGCGCAAACCATTTGAGGTATGGAACTGTACTTTATCCTGAGGTATGTATAGTGCTTTTTATTACACCTACGAGGAAAATTATAGACATAAATGCATAGAAATGTTTACAAAAAACACAAAGATAAATGCTAAATCAATCGAAGTTTTTGCGAAAATGCGCGGGCTTTTCCTTTTTTTATTCGCCCGTTTCTGGAGTAGGCTAAGATCATAAGGTCATGCAGCCACTTCTTCCGTGATTCCGCGCGTTTTATATACAAAAATAATTTCGTTTTTAATTTTCTGTATGCACCAAGGAGGTTGGTAACTGGTAAAAAAAAAACTGTATGTGGCCAGTAACAATTTACTTGAAAATTAATTAGTAGACAGTTAAAGTCTCTTTGCAGTATGACTGCTGACAAAGAAAAAAAAAACCGGGTATGTAATGGAATTTCATACATACTTCCCACCCTTGGGTCGGAAGGATTTTCATACAAACTTCCATACCTTGGGATGAAAGGATTTGAAGGGCGGGATAAAGGCGTTTCTTCCCTCTAATTGGTATAATTAGTATGTATTTTCAGAGCAGGTGTGATAAAAAATCTTTTATAATACTTACAGTGCATACCCTACCCTATAACCTAATATTGTTTATGTTTTTATAAATAAGACTGTAACTGTAAATAAGACTGTTATTAACTTAACACCGGATAAACTTACTTGGTTAATAATGTGTAGTGCTCACGAAAGTTTTAGTTCGAAGATTGTAATACTTTTACTCATCTATTTTACTGATCAATCGGTTGACTGTACTGTAAGACCAGCTTTTGTATGAGGCACTGTGTCCAACTTCGTGAAAGAGGTCAATCGTCGAATCCAACTCGGCTGGGCAGCATTCGGGAAACTTAGAAAAGTCTTTTCGTCTAATATACCTCAATCGCTCAAGACAAAATTATACAAACAGTGTGGGTTACCAGTGATGACTTATGGCACTGAAACGTGGTCTCTCACTACGGGCCTCATAAGAAGGCTTAAGGACACGCAACGAGCTATGGAAAGGGCTATGCTCGGAATTTCTCTACGAGATCAAATCAGAAATGATGAGATCCGTAGACGAACGAAAGTCGTCGACATAGCCCAGCGGATTAGTAAGTTGAAGTGGCAGTGGGCGGGGCACATAGCACGCAGAACTGATGGCCGATGGGGCCGAAAAGTTCTCGAATGGAGACCACATATCGGCAAGCGCAGCGTAGGACGACCAGCCACAAGATGGACAGACGACCTCATCCAAGTGGCAGGAAGGCGCTGGATGCAGGCCGCTTCCAACCGGTCTTTTTGGAAATCCATGGAGGAGGCCTATGTCCAGCAGTGGACTTCTTGTGGCTGAATAATGATGATGATGATGATGACTGTGTTCATAGCAACTATGATTGTGTCTGTTGAGCGGGCCATCTGGTCTGTGTGCTTTGGTTATTGAGGTAGAAGGAAACAACGTCTCGACAGGATGTTACAGAAAAATTTCATTGTCTTTTAAATACTAGGCAGTCCTCGTACAGCCTGGGTGGGAACAATTTTTAATAAAGTAACAAGCAATTCCAAAATACTACGATGGCATGTATAATTTGGTAAGTATATTTTTCCACTATTGGGAAAAGGCCTGCTATCTGGGTCTCTTGGGCAAACAAAGACTGGGGCTGGGTCGCCTGCCACTGAAAAATAAATTGTTATCACTCAGCTTGAAGAATAGAGGAGGTTTTATTTTCGTCGTCAAATCGACTCGTATGTTTTCTTTTTACCATAAACCTTAAATAACGAATAAAAAGGGAATTAACCTTGACATTAACTTAACCGATTAGAACCTTTTGGGTCAAGTGGGGAATCTTTTCGTACCGGGCTGAATAAAAATGGTTTCTCGCGCTTAAAAACTTATTTCGCATTTGTGAGAAAAACTAACTATTTAAGTTCCTCAAGAAATCTTGAAAACTTCCTGTATAAGCCAATATTTTCAATCGAAGTCGATTCTATGAGACACACACGTTTCCCTGGGGCTTCGATATGGGACTTTATTTAGAAAATGTCTTATTCTGTTTGTTATTTATGCCCGCAGATAGTTGTCCAATGCATTCCCTATTCACTTAGCTACAAAGTGAAAAGGTGGGTTTTCTATTTCCAGTTTTCTTTCACGAGAAGCTTAAGTAGCGAGATATCAGCTAGGTATTTTCATCATCATCGTCAGCCATTTGACGCCCACTGCAGGACATAGGCCTCTCTCATGGTTTTCCAAGCTTCCCGGTCTTGTGCCGCCCGCATCCAGCGACTCCCCGCCACCGTAACCAGGTCGTCAGATCTAGGACTCTGATCTTTTAGGACTAGATTTTTAGGGTTCCGTACCCAAAGGGGTAAGCGACCCTATTACTAAGACTCCACTGTCCGACTGCCTGTCTGTCTGGCTGTCTGTCACCAGGCTGTATCTTATGAACCGTGTTAGCTAGATAGTTGAAGTTTTCACAGATAATATATTTCTGTTGCCGCTATAACGACAAATACTAAAAACAGAATAAAATAAATGTTTAAGGGGGGGGGGGTTCTATACAAAAAAAGTTCGTCATCTAGCGGCCATCTATGTAACCTTCACAGCGCCGATCCCATGTCGTTAAACGTCAATGTTAAACGCTTCTTGTTGGTCTCTATAGATGGCACTGTTCTCAATGTACCTAATCTATCTTGTCTCGATCTTTGTCTAATGTTATATAGATAATGGTACGGAACCCTTCGTGCGCGAGTCCGACTCGAAATTGGCCGGTTTTTTTATTTTTATTACTTTTTCATCGAGAACTGACATTTTTGCTTTGCCGTTGCCATCAACGAATTGTGATCCATACCATCCCCAGCAGAGAAAAAAGCGAATAGGCCAACGAGGAAATGAAAAAACTAGAATTGAAAGCCACGTCATTCAGTTAGACAGAAAAAGCGCCGCGGAAAAAAGCATGTTACTTGCTGTACAGTTAGGCTATAACACATGTTGTTTATCAAAGTTTCTGTGTTTGATTCAATCGATGTTTTGCTCAAATAAACTCGACCTCGAAGCATAAAGTAATCGCTCAACACAACAGGATGTGGAAATCTTTTATAAAGGTGACAGAATTACCTAAGTAAGAAATATTTTGAAAGAATCCCTCCTTAAAAAATCAATCCAAATATAAAGGTTATCCGTTACGTCGTTTTCCTAGTTTACTCGATACTGTAACATTACACTGATATTTCATTATATGAGCGATTTGCAGGTATTTCGTTACATCAGCATAAGCGCCTTAATTATGTCATCACAGATCCCATTACCGGCGTTAATTGGTGCAACTGCGTACGACACATGTGTGGAAGTGCGAGCCATTGAACAATTTTTCACACGGGTTGGCTCCTGTGCTTTAAACTTTAAAGCAATTGTGCAGTATGAGCTGACCCAGGTTAAAGCGATCAGCTCATTATGTTTTAATGTGATTTTTATATTGTGTATCATACTAATGTAGTTACAAGACTATTACTAACACAAAATGTTAATATTCATTTCCAATTTAAATATGGACTAATTGTCTGAAATATATTATTTGAATTGAATTATAAGAATGCAAAAAAGAAGAAGGAAAAGAAGAAAAGTTTATTGCAAGTATCCATAATAACGCCCCTGATAGTTACGAACACAATTAACTACTTAAAACACGAAAACACTACAGATCGGCATAAGCAATGAAACATATTTTAGAATTAATATAGTTGCAGTGTGTCTATGATGACGCATAAGGCAGGCATCGTGCCTAAGGTGTGCTCACATGCTCACACCTCAGCACTGATTTTTAGATTAGCAGGTACAAAACATACCTACAATACTATTAACAGATGCAGATAAATGCAGCCAGCTTTTTGTATAATGCTAGAAAAAATCATATCTCTTATCTTGCCTTAATATGCATAATAAGTGCCTTTCTCTACGACACAAGAAGTAAATGTTACTGTGATACAATGATTTGTGACTTGCTATTCATCAAATGATGCTAAAGTGACTGGCTTTAAGTGAATAAACTCGCGACGTTGCAAAGATACTCGCAACGAATATTTATTTTTAATATATTTACTAATCGATCGTAGGTAACTTGCACTCATGAATCAATCCTCAAATCTTCTGTTAATGGAAAAATTGAGCACGGTAGCGGACAACTCGGCACTGCAGGGAGACTTTCAGAAGTGAGATAAAACAGTAATCATTATAAAGGGTAGTAATTATTTATTTTTAGCTTCTAAATAGGTTTTTAAAATTGTCCTTAGCACGGGTTAGTGCAAATAAAAGAATATAATCATGTAGGTACAGCGATATCATTCCGATGTAAAAACCTAACAGCAAAGTGGGTTACTCGGGCCTGCAAGTGGTGTAAATTGCTTCGGCAAGATGTCGCTGCCTGTACGTAATACAGAGAAGTTTGTAAAGAGGCTCGTAATTTCGCTGATGCCTGCACTTGCCCATTAGCTCAGTTGGGAGAGCGTTGGGACGCTTAGCCAGAGGTCGCGGGTTCAAGTCCCGGCATGGGTGGAATTTTTAGCCTCTAATAGGTACACACATTTCATTTTTTAATAAAAAGTCTCGGTTAGTCTTTGCAGATGATCGCACCTGGGTTTTACAGTTCACAAAGAAGCATTTAATAAATGCAGCTTTTTGGAACTATGCGCCACTATTAATATGTTTGAATGCGAAATGGGATGGAAAACGCGTGCACGGCGCAGTAATTCACGTGACATAATTAAAATACGTCAATTTTCGTTTAATTGAACAATGGCTACGACGATAATATGACAGTAAATTACGAGTAAAAAGTGTGGTTCTGTTGCAAATTTGATTTCGGTATTTATTTTACGCCCGTTAAAGTACACCCGTAAATAATAATTTTAGTATTATGTTGTGTTCTTTAAATTGAGATTATTGATTCAGAATAGATAATTGTATTTACGAAGTAAGTATATTGCATAATCGCATAATTATGTACATATTGTTCAACCAGTAGTGTAGGTCCTATGCACACCACGTTGCCAGCCTATATTTTCCCATATCACTGGTTATTATAAAACCGGACAGTGATTGCGTTTTGTTGTTATCGTATTATGTCTATATCTGCCTAACCTTTATCTCCGTATTAGTATGTCGTGGACTGGAAGAATGTAGTGACTAGAGTTGAGAAAGGAGTGTTGCGTTGGTTTGGACATTTGTAGATGATGAATGAAGAAAGATTGAGAAAAGAAATATATCGAGTTAATGTAGGTGGAAAGGCCAGTAAGGGACGTTCCATGTGGATATACGTAAAACAAACAGAGGAGCTGTTACTAATGAATGTTGATAAAGCGAAAGAGGTTTGTCGGGATCGTGCCAAGTGGCAAGCCCTGGTCTCTGTCTGCCCCTCTGAGATGCAAGCGTGAGTTTATGTGTATTATATCTTTATACTGCATGTCTAGTATTACCTGCGGAATATAATATATTTTGGGCAATCACCTCGGCTTTGTCGGAACAGTGTCTTTTTCCTTACATCTTCGTACCTATTGCTGAATTGTGTAATCCGATCACAGAGTGAGGTACCCACAGATTAATTAATGTAATTAAGAACAATAGTATTAAGTGTATTTACCCAAATTTGCAAAAAAATGATATGACTGAATAAGTAATCGCTTCAAAACTCACAACTGGAAATTTAAGGAATTTCATATCCTTTTATTATGTTAGTATAGTGTGCCATAATATAAAAAGTTTTAATTTAATGGAATCTAACTAGTGATAAGCTGGAGAGAACGTTCTCCAATAATGTCGAGAACACGGTGATTTAAATTGAAAAATAATTTATTCATTCATCCACAAATCAACTGAGCGTACTATAAATTATTTCAATTGAAAAAAAAAGTCACATTCGCTCGTTTTCCAATTTTAACTAATGATATTACTTTCTTCTTATTTCTTCTATCTCTTGCAAACTGTGCCCACAATGATGTGACGTCAAAATACACGCCGAGTAAATGCTGATACTATTGCAACCGAGGCCATACAGTGGCCTCGGTTGCATTAGCATCAGCAGTATCTAATCAGGCAACACTTGTGAAATTCGAGCTATTATGTGAAATTATTTTAGGCACATAATTAAATGTGAACGGTTAGCTCATTAAACTCCATACGGATATTAACAAGCCTTTTACTCACGTAAGCCGGTCACTTCAGTGTCTTGTCAAAATCGCCTAGAACAATTTCTCGTTTGGTTTGATAGCACGATGCCCACTAAGTATCGTACTTTGTTACTTTTATATCATTTCAATTCAATCGGTAGCACAATGACAACCTTTGTAAATCTTCATACATTAGATAGCACCATGCCCACTTTAATAATTATAAAAAGTTTTCGTTTTTTGTTCTTGACTGTACAAATCGGTGGCAATCCACGCATTTAAAGTATTGCACACTATAAAAGTGAGTATCGTGCGACAAAACAAATCTTTTATACCAATAGGCTTTGTGCGATCTCACTCACTTATGAAGATTGTATTATGTAGTTGGCATTATGCTACTGATTGCATTAAAAATAATAAAAGTGACAATGTGCTATAGTGGGCATCGTGCTATCAAACCTTCTCGTTGGCTTTCTGATACCTGAAGATTCATCAATGAATCAGTCCGTACTCGTCCAGTGCTGGACATAGGCCTCCACCAAGGCACGCCACTTCTTTCTGTCCTCGGCCATGCTCATCTAGCCGCTGTCAGCAATCTACCTCAGATCGTCGGTCGAGCGAGCTGGTGGGCGTACTACGCCATGCTTGCCTATTCGTGGTCTCCACTCGAGAACCTTTGCACCCCATCGGCCATCATTTCTTCGGCATATGTGACCATCATCATCATCATTCAGCCACAAGAAGTCAAAAAGACCGGTTGGAAGCGGCCTGCATCCAGCGTCTTCCTGCCACTTGGATGAGGTCGTCTGTCCAACTTGTGGCTGGTCGTCCTACGCTGCGCTTGCCGATATGTGGTCTCCATTCGAGAACTTTTCGGCCCCATCGGCCATCAGTTCTGCGTGCTATGTGCCCCGCCCACTGCCATTTCAACTTACTAATCCGCTGGGCTATGTCGACGACTTTCATTCGTCTACGGATCCTATCATTAATAATTCGATCTCGTAGAGAAGGTGACCAGTTTACTGCCAATTTAGCTTGCTAATCTCATATGCTATGTCAGTGTCTTAGTTATTTGGTAAATTGTCTCATATCTGAAGTGATCCATCAAAGAGATTCCGAGCATACCCCGTCTCTGAATCGGTGACCTAGTCCTGCCCTCAATATTCATGTTTCAGCTCCGTAGGTAATAACTGGCAGGTCTCACTAATTGAAGACCCTTATCCCTAGATAAAAGGAAAAAAAGGATATAATAATATAATATTTATACTCTCTCCCGGAGAGAAGGCCTGTGCCCTACAGTGGGACGTATATAGGCTGCTTATGCTATATAAATTCGAAGTTATTGTACCGTAGTAAAAATTACTTATTGTGTCACAAAGAGAGAGGCATTTTATCTACTTTATGAGTGTCAAAAGGATTCCATAATAATTATCCGAGAAATATGAAAAAAAAAATATAAGTCATTTTCTTACGTTGTTAACGAATCTTTTTGAAGCCCATAACGTAGATACAAAATTTGTCTCTCTTTGTGATTCTAAAACTTGATTTACTTAATTACAATTGAATAATTTCAGATTTAATCACGATCGCAAGACTGAAAGAAAAAAACAATATTTACATCGTCAGTTAATGTAAACCTATTAGAACAAATAAGCAATTATTAATTAATTGGGAACATTCCCCGTTCCAAACATTCCTAGGTTAATGACGGCATAGCTTGTTTACAATTATTAATAGTCTATTGGTTATTTTTCAGTGAGTCCCTGGAAATGCTAAACAAGAGAAGGTGAATTTTTTTTGTCTTCTTCATAGGCAAACCATTCTGCCGCCGACTCTCCCTGAATAGTGCAGTTCATATCCAGCTTCTGCGGCATAACTGCTGTCTTAAGTCCGATAGCAGGCGATGTGATGGCGCCATCTTTCTTTATGTTGTAATGTTCGTGAGATGGCGCGACGTTTTCCGCGTTGTCAGTGATCGTTCCCTTCGAGCAGCACACATCCGATAACTTAACCCGGACTTGGTCTCTATTTCAGCATGGCCTTTCCCCAATAGTTGTCATTTCAGCGTCAAATGTTGTCCACCCACTTCCTCGGAACGACCATCTCCTTATTTCGAAATTCATCACAAAGAGAAAGCTCGGCACCGCTTTGCTCTGTTTTGTATCACAGTTCTAATGGCGGCGGTGGCCCGTGTAAAGTAACCCTCGTCCCTAATTACTCGTTCCCGAGATGAGTTCATTAATTATTGTTGTGGACCGTCACACCGCCGCGGGCCGCGCGGGAGCGACAAATTTGTTACACTTACCGTATGATTTACGATCTTTTGCGGTTATTTTCCGCGGCGCTGATGAATAAATCATTATTTTTTGCTCACATTGTAATTTTTTTGAGTGCAAATATGTTTAACGCTGCAGCGCATCGGTACTTTTTTTGTTTACTTTTACTGTAAGTCCCCTGGACCTTGGATGAAGTGGAATTTGTAAGGAATAAAATACGCTGAGTGTAAGGCGGGAGGTGGGAGGAGCATGACGAATAACTAATTTAAAATAAGTTAGAAAAATACAAGTAATACGTTCAGAACCGACCAATATACAGGCTTTGTCTGGACTAAATGACTGCGCCGTCGAGTGAAAAATGCAACATTAAATGAATATCTGATAATGACGTGACGATTGAACCGTGAATCTAACGACCAGCGACCGTAACGTCACATGAACCGAAATAATTATATAGGGTTACTTCTAAACAATATTTTCGTACCTGTAGTTGGAGTTGGAGAAAAATAATTAGAATCTCCTGTATCCACATCTCGACACAACACGAAGACAACATGTAATCTAAAGGCTTAGATTTAAACACAAGATATCAAGAAGACCGAGTACAATAAAGCAGCACTTTCGTTATACGTAAAGAACATTGGGTGTGAAATTGTACACCGTCTTACAACAGCCTAAGAATAGGTTTTTGGCAAATACTGATATTATGCCTCCTCTGTTGAGTTACTTATGTAAAGCAGTTACAGATTCTGTACCCGTATCTTCTTAATAAGAGTTTGCTTTTATAAGAATTTAGCGTTAAATACCTGTAGTACCAAGAATTTGTGTTTTTATCAAATTTTCTATTCAGCTATTTGTACTTACAAATAGTTAAATACTGACCAACTTAATCAGATTATGCTGGTTAAAAAGGTATTACATAATCACACGCTAAAAATCGAAATATGAAAATGAAATACATTCACAAGAAGCTAATAAAAGGTTTGAATTCAAATTTTTGATTTTTTTTGTACTTAAACAGAGTTTAAGGTTTAATTTGCAGTAAGTCCACAAAGAAGAATTGAATTGAATTTTGTAACTAAGTTTTTATTTGCGTATTCGTTTAAAAATTCCTTATTTTCTAACGGTTATCACAAAAATATTTTAAAATTGGTCTAGGCGATTAAGGACAGTATAATCGGTTAAATAATGTTAAAATGACTGCATTTTAATCTTCACAAAAAATCTTGCGCACCGCGCAGTTTTGAAGAAAAAAATACTTCCTCATTTTTTCCACCATCTAAAGGTCGAACTGCACTGGGGCGGCGCGGTTTTTAAACTATTTCATCGATCCTTGTTAGACCTTGAAAAGAACTTAAAAACCATTGCTATGGTGGCCTGATAGAAAGAAGAATGAAAAAAAGAGGATATTTATTTAAATTGTCACAGAAACACAAAGTAAACATAAAGGTACACAAACAAAAGACAGGAACGTCAACAAAATAGAAATAAAACAAAATAATCGTGAAGAGAACATGTGAGGCATATAGAGTCAAAAGCAGGCGGGTACCATACATTACCCTGATCGGGTTCGTTTGAATTCTACGGATTAACCACACTAACAGCGGCGCGCAACTATGAGTATTCTTTATCGCTAAACCGTACTGAATATTCTTTTCACTATTTTCTGTGACCGGTATGGCGCGGCGCGGCGCAACCCTTTTGCCTCCGGAGTAAATTTGGATAGACCGTGCCGCTCTGGTGCGGCTTCTCCTTCTACCTTAAAATTAACAATGAGCCATTCTACTGTCGTTTTGTCCAGTCATTTTTTAAGAAAAATACAATAGCATCTAATTTGGTACAGCATTATGAACTATCCGTGTAACGTAATTTTTTGGGGGCATTCTCATGTTTCGTAGGTTTCCATAAAACGATGTACATTATAATAGTATTACTAAAAAAATGTTCGCAATATAAAAATACAGATAAGAAAATTAGTTCATTCAATCAAACTTTTCACCACATTTTCTTGTGAAAAATGTTTTGTTTAATTTTCAAAAATTTTTAAAATACCAATAGCAATTTTAACAACTATTTTCGTTTCAAATTTCATTCAAACATTTGAGTAGAAAAGTTTGGGTTATTAACTTCGATTCAATGAATAGTGCAGTGGATTTATTTGCTGAATGATTTTTGTGATTGGTAGACTTATTCCGATTCTAATTCAAGAAACTGCAACGTCTATTTCTTAGTAATAATGATTAAAGTAATTCGACTGCAAATCTGTCGTGTTTCTACTATCGGAAAGTCCAAGACTGTAACCTCAACACACACTGATGAAGGAGTCCCATGTCGACCCCGGTAAAGCTAAAAGCGGGGTCTCTCGCGCGTGAATGAAAGGGATTAAGCCACACGTGGGGATTCCACTAAGTTTATTGTCATTTTAAACTGAGTTAATATATGTTTCTTACTGCCGCGCCGCTCATTTAAAATTCGTACGGTGAATTTACATTTTGTTTGTCTCGTGTTTTGTTGCCACAAAGCCTTTTTATGGGGCCTTCCGTGTCTTATATTATCTTTTCCCGCGACGTGGTTTGAGTGGGATTCCGATAAGATTCAACTCGTTATTGAAATAGAGCATTTTATTATCCATTTTTTTGTACAATACTTAAACTTTATGAGGTTTGAAAACAAAAAAAAAATGATATTTAGATTTTCCCGGACTTAACTAACTAGCGCCATCAGTAGAAAAAAAAAGATCTTTTATACTAGGATTTTGGAAAAATTCACTTTTTCACAATAACGCTGAGACATATTTTTAATGTGGTTTCTAATCCCGACATGTACCAATGACTTTGTTTTCTAAGATACTTGCATTTGTGAATCTGTAAGCAATACCACTGGCAAATTTTAAAGGAAAACATCCTGAGAAAAGCTGAATACTTAAGGTGTTCACATACCTCAGTATCCTTAGTATCTAAAGTATGTGGAAAATTGTACAGTCATCAAGAATGGGTGTAATTCTGGCTTTTGATTGTGCTTGGGACTGTCTGTACATACATAAACTCTCGCCTGTATCCCAGAGGGGTAGGCAGAGACCAGGGGCTCTTTCATCCACATTCGCTTGATATATTTGTTTCGTCAATCTTTCGTCCTTCATCCTCTCCACATGTCCAGACTAACGCAATATTCCTTTCTCAATTCTAGTCACTACATCCTCTTTCAGTCCACAACAAGCGAAAGAATTTATCTATTTGGGGAGCCTCTTTACGTGGGATGGAAAGTGTGAAGGTGATATAGAATAATAATACGAGTAATAATGACTTCCACGCAATACAATCAAAGAAAAGTAAAAGCGGGAAGTTGTGTAAACTGTGCCTTGCACTCCTTAGTGAGTGGCTAAAACATTTACTTGCATTTTCCAAAAATATCTTGAAGCTAAATCAAATCTGTGAGAATCATTCGTAGCCAGCCAGAGCAATTCGTGCGCGCCGTGAATCCGCGGGTCATTGTTCTGATAGACGGTTTGATAGAGGCGATTTTCAATTTATGTCTATACTCAAAAGTAATAGCATAAATAGATGGCATTTTCAATTGATAATTACATAATCGCGGATGATGCTCTCAAACCATCCAAATTTCAGTGTATATTAATGGATTTATACGACGCTTATTCGTTCGTGTTTATACAGTCCGCCCGTCAGCGTTTTTCATTTCCATCAGTTTATATCAAAGTTAGTTTTACTCGATTTTCTCATTTCAATTTGCGAGTTCGGCGTTATCGTCTATCGCACGAGCCGTGTGAATAACGGGTTCAATCAATATCGGCACTCAATGCCGTCACTGCGAATCTACAGCGTATGCTGCGGACCTGAGAGTCGTCATTTAGTGTCGGGACGAGTAGAGCACTCGTAGCAAATTAAAACGTGTGAATTTTCTACAACTCTGCTATGCTAAATTTGAACGCTTAGATAGGTGTATTCAATCTTATTTTGTTGTGTTATCCCATAAGCTATGCCGATGACAAATAAGAAAAACTATGAAGAATAAGTTACCTGTGACGTGGTCTATTCGTGTGCCTAATTATATTGCTATTTATGCATAGTTAAGTCTCCCCAATGTACAAACCATCACATTCATAATATTATTCGAATAATAGGGTGTGAATCCCATGCTCTGATTATTCCCATGCAAAGGGCCTGGTCGTACACAGTATTTACTGTGAAGTTGATCCACAGTACGTTCAAATCAAAACACATACGTCAACACATACGTCATCTTGTTACTCTTACGTAGCCTCGGGTACTAAATAAGATTAAAAAAGATAAGAATATTCTTTACTATACATAAGATACTTCTTTAATATACCCAGTGCAGCATTGGTAGCCTAGTGGGTAGAACATTAGACTCGGAAGCGAGAGACCCAGGTTCGATTCCCAGTGCGGGCATGTACCTGTGACTTTCTTTTCTAAGCTATGCACATTTGTGAAGTTATAGTAGCAATACCACCCACTAACTGTGAAGGAAACCATCGTGAGGAAACCTGAGTGTCTGTGCGCATACATCAGTGCTTGAAATCGCCAATCCGCGGTGGGCACGCGTGGTGATCAAGCCCATGCTCTCTCTCTGTGTGAGAGAGAAGGCCTGTGCCCTACCGTGGGACGTGTATAAGCTGCTTATGTGAGACATAAGATATTAAAAATACAGAGTAAAATTGGCGGCCTTATAATGGAAATTTCTTCCAGACAACCTTATTACGTCCATAAAGCAGAATTGAATTGAATTGAATTGAACCTTATTCTGGAAAGTTTGTGAAGGAAAAGACACGCGTAGTCGGTGCAAACATGAATATTGATACACATATTGATGCTAAATAACAATACGCCTAGAGAAACCATTACATGGATTAAAAGATATTTTTGCTCCTGCGTAGCTGCTACGCGTTGTGCTACGCGACGCTACGGCGTAGTTCTGATGTAGCTGTAATTCGTATCGTGTCAAACAGCAGAGAACAAAACGGAGGCACCAAGGCAATTTAAGTAAATTTTAATAAATTTCTAACTTATTTGTATTAATAATTGACACACGAAATATTACAAATACGTATCAAAATGTGACCATTTACAAAATTAATAGATACCCACTATATAAAGAAATCAGCCACTATTCAGTAGGTCCAAAATATAATTTTGTTACAGTTCTAAATAAAGACCACTTACTTTATTCAAGGGCTCTTTGTGTATTTTGTAATTAATTAAGTTGCCTCTTATCAATCTTTTCGGTCTTTAAAAATAATAGGACCTTATAAGTAAAATTAAGCTTTATGTATTTTGTAAAATTAAGAGAAGTTGGATTAATAAATAAATTAAAATTTAATAAATAAATAATAAATAAAATTCACAGATGTCGTGCTTCACACGACTATCCAGCACATTGGAAATGAATCGAGTCATAAACGTCGTATGAAAAATGTCGTTTTGACGTTTTTCTTTTTTCAAAAAGGTTAGGCTGCAGGGCAAACCCTTTACCCGACCGTCTTTGTTTTAAGCTCACATTATAGGAGACTTCCAGAGGAATTTTTCTCAAATTTTTACCAGGAGATTATTACATTACCAGGAGACGGGCAGCAGCGTCTTCCTGAAATTCCAACCGCATACTGCGGTCGCCAACCCACCTGCCAAGCGTGGCGATTATGGCAAAACCCTTTATGGTAAGGAAAACGATGAGGTTGGCCTATGTCCTGCAGTGAACGTCAAATGGTGATGAAATATCAAACATCCGTCCGTCCCAACTTTGGCTTTTATAATAGTAGTAACATTAAGCCAGAAATTTCAGGACTGTATGACCAGTCAGAAATCTTATCCTAAATCACCAGTAGATCAACATAAAATTTATACACTTAGAGCAATTCTAAAGACAAAAGGGCATACAGTTTTTTTTTCAAAACCGCGGCCAACTCGGCCCTTTTTTTGACGGCGCGAATAAATCGCATGTTATTGTATCATAAATACCTTTCAAAGCCTACTGTTTCATGGAGAGAAAGGCAACTTTTATTTATGTACATTATGAGTTTCAAAAGGATGGGTTACCAAGATATAGGTATAAAACAATATTCTATGTCATTTTCTTGTTACTAAGTTACTCTTTTTTCAATTGTCAACTTTAAACGAAACAGACAGATTTTTAGTTAACGAAATAGAAGTTAAATAAGTGCAGTTAAATGACATAAGTTTTTATCGCAACACTCACGAAAAGACAAGGACCAATCGTAAGATTGAAAGAAAAAAAGTTTTCTTTGCTATGTTTAGTAAACATAAATTTATCAAAAAGAACCTCTAGGCAATTTAGAGCTAGTCAGCTTTTTAAATATATAGAGCGAATGTGGGTGTAAGGGCCGACAAGGGACGACCCAAGCGGAAATACTTCGACTAAATATGTATTAGCAAAGGGCAAGATAAGAAGTACTCGAAACCGGCGTGCGTGTATGCAATGACTAATGAATGTTGAGCAAGAAAAAGCGATCTGTTAGGATTGTGGCAAGTGGCAGTCCCTGGTCTCTGCCTACCCTGGGGTACAGGCGTGAATTTATTTATGTATGTATGTCAGTTTTGTTCCTGTATCGGGCCATATCTTCAAAGTTTCGTTTGTAAGACATGCAGGCAACAGCCACGTTCCGCATTAATAATCAAAATCTTGAAAGCCCAGCGGGTGTCTTGTCTTCTTAGATATAGTAACGGGCTGTTGAGTCCGTGGCATGATCGAGACGCGACGGCCAGCCGCGCTCGGTGGAGGTGTGTCTTCGGGTTTGATACCTGGCATTATTGAAAAACGCCTGAAAAGAACGAAAACTTACTAAAAGCTAAGCTGTGAAAACGTTTAAGAAACTCTTAAGCAAACATTAACGAGGCGAAATAAGTTATTGAAAAGTTAATGAGTTTGAGGATGTTGAGTGAAAAACTTTTTGTGTTGTTATGACAATTCAGGTGCTTTCTTGTTTAATCTGTCGCGTTTAACGACCGTCCGAATTGTGTCGAAAATTGTTAACAAAACAATGCGCATCCATTTTTATGTTAACAAATATATATGACGCTGCCCAAAAACAATTAGGGGAATAAGTTTTCAAAGTGGAACAAAAAAAGTTCTTTGTCTTCTAATTATAACTGCCCACCAAATGTCAAAGTGACATTGCTCATGAAAATAAGAAAAACAATACAACATTAGCATTTTGGTAAGCAGTTCTTAATAAATGGTGGTCGAGAGTCTTTGCACACCTAAAAACAAAGTGATATCACCGATTTTAAATTTAAAATTTCCTACAAATAAAGTGAGTGTTATTATTGATTGAGGTGAGTTTTAATTTCGTTTACAAGGTCATTTATCCCAGGTCTGACTGAAATTCAAGTATCCCGAGCTGTCACTCTGCCTCAAGAGGGTCGAACTATGGCATATGTAGGAACTAGAGATGGAATTTCTACTCATACTTATGCCCCTGAGAGTAAAAACTCAATCAAAAACAGCACTCAGAAGACTAGAAAAGTCTTCATGTCTTCCAAGTGAGTTTTCTGTAATTAAAAAGTTTAAGAAAATACAATGGGGTCACTTTGTTTTTAGGTGTACGTAAGCTCTTGGTCGTCATATTAAAAATAATTGCTAACATAAACGTTGATGTTCTTTTGTTTTTAGTTTTCGTAACGGATGGCACTTTAATATTTAGTGGCCAGTTATAATAAAAAAACATTTCGTTTTGATGCATTTACACCCTTATGATCATACGTAAAAAGATAAAGAAATATGCAACTTTGTTTGTGAGTGTGCCTCAATGCCCGGTACGCATTATTCGAGTTACACGCGTATGTGCAGAATAGCGCATAGGTAATACTGCTGTGCCAAGCCCTCGTATCAAATACGTGCTACGCAAGCTAAAATTCATAACGCTGGCTGCAAAAGCAACGCAATTACATGGCAACGTGAAATCATGTTAAGGCGTCTTCACTAGCGCCACTAATGAAAAAAAAACATAGATACAAACAAACATATTTTGCAGATCGTTATTGCAAGAAGTGGCTTCCCAATCTCTCAATCATGACCGAGAACCTGGGATCACAGACCTGGGACAAGATAGCATTCATGCCGAAAACGGCCGCATTTGGCGTTAATGCTATCTAGTCTCAGGTTTTTTGCCTTAGGTTTACGACATTGGGTCCTAAAAATCACTAATAACATGATTGAGATTGTACAGACCCTTTTTGCAAAGACAATCTGTAAAAAAGATATGATTTTTTTCCCTTGGTTGGTAGCGCTAGTGTTACTCTATGGAGCCCCTTAAGGCTTGCTACTGTTTAATCTTGCTGTTCATCACTAGATGGCGCTGACATTACTATGTGTGCTAAAGTTAAAGAAAGTCGTAATCAAAATTCAACGGACTCATTTAAGCCTTCCTGACATGGGTATTTAGAGTTCTGTAGTCAACAAGGAACCCTTATTGTTTCGCCATGTCCGTCCGTCTGTTGGTCTGTCTTTCCATCTGTCTGTCCACGGCTTAGCACAGAAACGATAAGCACTAGAGTGAAATTTGGCATAAATATATATATCACTTACGCCAACAAAACGGTTTGCGTAAGTGATATGATAGTGTGCGTTGGATTAGTAGTTTCAAATTTGTTGGTGTAGGAAGACTATTTTTTGTTTAGGGTTCCGTTTGCAAAATATTTAGCTGTAAAGCATACATTTTCGTCAGAGTAGGGCGTCTCCCCCCCTCCTTTCTACTGTATCTTGTTGGTATAATAAATGTCTTGCTTCTTCTAAATGGTTGATTGTAGAAACGTGAAAAATTCGGGCAGTAGCACATTATGATGAAATAGAAAGGAAAACTATCACGGCCAAGAAGGCTTTACAAGTTAACAAGTAATAGGAGACCAACTTATAGAAGTAGCAATACCACTCACTAACGTGAAGGATAACATCGTGAGGAAACCCTAGTGTCTGAGGTATTTACATACCTTAGCGCTTGCTACGTACAATGGCCCAACTATGAGGCTTATTGCGAAAATCTCAGGTCTAACTAACTAACCTATTCGCCGGTAAAGTAGACATTCGGCGTAAGAGGTGCTTGGCGGCTGACTTCAAGTCATCATCCGGCATCAGACTGACCATCTCTTTCTCTCGCTTCTCTAACTCCGCCTCGTCTGATGCAATTTCGCCCTCCGTCGATACGTTGGCACACTGGGAGACGAAAACACATATTACAAACTAGCTGTTTCCGTAAATTTACTCGCCCGGGATTGAGATAACAAGAATTCTCTTTTTTTTAGCCGTGGAGTTTGTCTGCAGGGTGTAAAAGATGTCCATATATATTCGAAAATGGGTGGCTTTAGTGTGGAACAAAATATTTTTTTTCGATCTTTAAAGTTGTTTGAATAATCCCCAAAACATTCACACGACCTTTCTGAAACGCCTGGTACATAATACAGGTCGTAACAAAATATAAATCCAAAACCGGCCAAGTGCGAGGCGCACGAAGGGTTCCGTACCATTATCTATACAACATTAGACACAAATATTTGTTGTATGGGAGCCCCCCTTAAATAATTATTTTGTTTTGTTTTTAGTATTTGTTGTTATAGCGGCAACAGAAATACATAATCTGTGAAAATTTTAACTCTCTAGCTATCACATTTCTTGATTTACAGCCTGTTGACAGACAGACGGACGGACGGACGGACAGACAGACAGCGAAGTCTTAGTAATAGGATCCCGTTTTTACCCTTTGGGTACGGAACCCTAAAAATGGACAGTTCGATATTTTTTGGACAGCTGATATTTTTTGCGATATCAAAGTTTTGATTTGGGTGAAATCTCTGTTTTCTCTTTCAAATTGTTCCCGGTATTGCTACGATGCCAAGGTACCAATCGTCCTACAATAAATCCGTTGATTGATCTGACCTACCGACAGCTAATAATTGAAATTACGTTCAGAGACGTTCCATAAACATCATACGCTATATACTTGGTGTACACACGAGGATTGACGTTGACTGACGCGAACTTTATAAATTATTCACATAGAGTATCTCATCATAGAGTATCATAGAGTAGGTAGGGTGGGCAGCTCTTATTGCCAAAAGCGGCTGAGTCCGACTACCTATTCGGACGCGTGGTCTACTGCACTTACCGTGTCAAAGAAATAAGCTACATCTCGCTGCTGCATCGATCGGGCTAGGGCTGCACCCTCAAGTAAGGCAGCGCGGGCTTCGGGCCTGTTGTTCTGCTTCACATGACAGCGAGCCAAGATGAAGGTTGCATTTAGCAGCCACATATCCAGGCCAAACGCTCGTGCCTCTGCATTGCGTAAAATTAGTCATCAGCCAACGTTCGTCCACTGCTGAACGAAGGCCTTCCTCAGGGCATGCCGCGAATACGTACTTACCATAAGGGGGTTTTGCTGGCCATCAGTCACACTGGGCAGTCGGGTTGGTGATCACAGTAGAGGCTTATTCTAGTACACGAAAGGTGCTGTGTGTACATCCTGGATTTCCCTTAGTCGCTTCTTAAGACACTCAAGGGATGAATCGGGTTGGTCGTATTCTTACACCGAGAACCACGTAGGATTGCGATGAGATCATTCGAATAATTTGAAGGTTAAGGAGGAAGAACAGGAGAACTTTTCGATACTGGTGAAACTTCAATAAAACAAACCTCGTTTAACTCTCTGAGCAAATGACATTATGACAGCGTATACAGAGATTTAATAGACATTTTTTGGTTTGAACGGTATTAAACGGTTTTGTGGTGTGGGGATACTGGTTTTAACTGAGGAAACACTTTGGCCAACTAACAGCTATTAATAGTGGATTAACAGATTGTTAGTGAGCGCGGAAAACGGGATCAATAATTGTAAACAGGACAGATAGCACAAAAATATCCTGAGATTGGGACTTTGAAAAACAAGAGTCCACGTTGATGACGTCACCTGATTGACATTTAATGGAGAAGTAGCGGGCCCTCTGCGACTGTTTGGTGTCCGACAAGAGACGTGCCAGCTCGTGCAGTACGTAGCATCGCTCAGGGGGGCGAGCGGTCAACGATAGAAGGCGCTCTAGTGCTTGGATTCGACGCCTGTTTTAGACATTGAGATAATATGTTATAATTCTTGCAAAAATAGATCTCTCAAACCTTGAAATCTTTTTATTTAATTTAAATTCATTAATTCATTATTACAGCGTCAGCGACTCAAAGTGGTTTCAAGAACCTTTGCAATGAATGGACGCCAACTTTGTCTCCATCTAACTGTCTACTTGGAGCAAGTGCAGGGCTAATTTAATTTAAACACAAGATTTCTGTTTCTTTAAAATAATAAATACAACTTTTTTCACAACCATACTAACGGATGAATTTTACTAGTTAGAAATGTTATCATCAAGCGATTCGTCGTCTACTAGTATTAGTAGGCTGTTCTTGGCAAAAAACAATCAGTAAGCACGCACCAAGTCTATATACGACCCACCCCAGGGCAGAAGCCTTCCCTCAGAAAGAGGAAAAGTAACCAGTACCTTCGTTAATTTTGAGAAGACATTTGAATACGTGTGAGGTCACTGTTTGATTGTCAAACTATATCTTCTCGTTCTAAATCTACTTCAAATTAATAATCGAAAAGTGAAATTGTGAAGAGCGCGACGCGCTAGAACGCTGGCCTCACATTCGGGAGATCGTGGGTTCAAATCTCGGCATGTACAATGTCTTTGTTTTCTAAGAAATGTACATTCGTGAATTCGTAGTAGCAATACCACTCGGGTATTTACATACCTACCTCAGCGCTTGCTACGTACAATGACCCAACTATGAGGCCAAGAGCGAAAATCTAGTGAAATTGTAGGTTCATCTCCGCTTACTTGACATCCCTTGGCGGGGCAGGGGGTCGTGTCCGCAGCACGGAGTCGCGACTAGGCTCCCTGGACAGCGAGAGCCCCAACAGCACGAAAGCACGCTTCTCACGGTCCGACTCACTCATGGTCTGTGCTACACGTTTCTAGAGAAAAAATGTTTTTGAACAGTTACCTACTATTTAAAGCTTAATATTAGGGGTTAAAGTATGAAATTGCCGTTTTATTGCAATAGGTTCTTTGAATTGACATAGAATCTTCATGGTTTGAGGTTTTCGAATGAAACTTTTTTCAAATGGTTTCTATGATGTTCTTTTTTTAAAAAATGTGAAACATTTGAATATCGACTTTCAATTGTTTTTGTTATTCAATTTAGACAAGAAAGATGGATACTGCGAAAATTCGAGTGATTTTTGAATACGAGTTCCGACGCGGAACTAACGCGGCAGAAACAGCCCGCAATATATTGATATATAGCTGCGTTTGGAGAGGGGTCTACTAATGAACGCTGCTGAATCTGCCTTCATAAAACTGCATAATAGTACATTATGATACAAGTGTGGTATGTTGGTCATTACACTCGAGTCGGTTTTTAAGCCTGAGCCGAAGGCGAAGGCTTAATGGAGACGAGAAGTGTAATGACCAATGCTCACGTGTTTCATACGACGTTTTTCAACACACTTGCGAGGAAAAGTAAATAAAAAACAACACTATAACGAAATGCAATACTGTGAATAAACTTAACAAACAGAAACCCATTTAAAAGATGGCGGCCGTAATTTTATTTTTTCGCGCGCTCAGCGCTGCATGCGCGCGCAAGTCTGAGATAAGGGCACCGGCAAAGTAGCTAATCAGCCACATATTTATAAATTTTGAAATTGGGTATTTATAGGTAAAAATACACCGTCAAAATATAAATACAAACAAGCTAACAAGCAGTTTCATGAAATTCTTTAATTATTTATCACATTTTGAATTGAATTTTATATTTACGCAAATAACTACTTAGCTGTTTTCGAAACATTAATACTTCTTGCTAATATTTAAAAAGATATGTAATGAAAAGGCACTAGTGCGATAATGTAATGTAAAAGGCACGGCATGGGTAATATTCTGCATTATCAGTATAAATACGCTGTAATAAGACCTACTTTACGAGCAGGTGTGTTGAAAATTGTATTTATATAGTGTTCGTTTCCTTTTGATGTTATCTGTTAATTTTGTTTCTTATTTGTTTAGTGTTTTGTGTGTGTGACTGTTATGTTTCTCTTTCTAGTATTTTCTAAGGTTAAAACGAGCACTAGACATAGTAAAAACTGAATTTGCACGGATATTTACTCGTTTATTTTTTATTTTACAGTTTTCCAACTTTTCTCGTTGTCTTGGTAGACTGAAAACGTCGGAAAATTGTAAAATGAACAATAAACGGGTAAATATCCGTGCAAATTCAGTTTTTATTATGTTTGTCGTTCTCTTTCTAAATAATTGTATCTAAACTGCTGCCACTGGGGGAGTTCCTAAAATACTGGCAGCATTCCCGAGTTCGCTACAGGCTCTTGGGTCGCCGGCGTCGATATTTATTTGTTTCATGTAGTGATCGGGCCATACCATTTTTTTTTGTATGTAAGTAGCATTTGATTAATTGCATGCCTTAATATTATTAATGTCCTCAAGTACAGTTAAATAAAAAAGCGGCAAGTGGGAGTCGGACTCGCCCACCGAGGCTTCCGTACAATTTTGTAGGTAGGTAGGTAGTTCAGGAATCGAGTCTCGCAGTTTTTTTCGAGCTTTTCTCGAACTTCAAGTACAAACTTTTTTAAATTGCAAATACGTACTTTTCAGACTTGTCCCCGTACATGTAGTATTACTTGCCAAATTTCATAGTTCTAGGTTAACGGAAAGTACCCTATAAATTTTGATTCCCTTGAGTGTCGAAATAAACGTTTTTTGCGGCATAAAAGGCCGTAACGTTTTTTCTGTAGAGTATATGGTAACTAAAACTTATACAAATTTTATCTTTTTCGTTTATTTTGCTTAGACTAATTATATTGCGAAGTGAGTTCAAGATAATTGAGCAACCTCGGCACTAACTTGATCCAAAAAGGCGTTGCCGACGATGTCGTACAATTCCTGCAGGTACTTCTCTTTCTCTGGCAACAGAGTAGCTGCTATGGAAGAGATTTGTTCCATAGCAAACTCGGCACTCTCTAAGCATTTAGCCGTTTCTCGTTCTTGACCGAGGACGGCAGCTGCCTTGATGAGTCGCTTGGCATCGATGGCGTGCTGTCTTTGGGTTCGAGTGAGACGTTCCTTGCGAGCTTTTTTTTGTCGCCTCTTCTCCTTGGCATTAATCAGCTGCGCAGCGTAGAGCGGTCTGCGCTCACGCAAGACAGCCTGTGTGGAAGCGATGATGAAAAGTGAAATTAAGTAATAGTAGGTAGTCTAAAAGAAATACTGAAGAAATAATATGTGTATTTTGGAGAAACAGAATTGGGTCATCGTCTATTCGGGAATTGGTGGAAAATTATAGATATTCACAATTTTACACCGAGTAGCTTATAAATAATAATATTGTGTTTTTAATGAGCCTATGAAAATCAAGTGGGTTTTGGGAAAACCATCTAGACATTAAAAAACAATTTATCAAATACCCAAATACGATAAACTTATAAGAATCTCTGGAGCTTCAGTTTGAGTCAAACGAAATTTCAACAACCTAGTTATCTTCATTTATTTGTTATCTGAGTCAGAAAATAATACGTTTGCCGTTTGGCAAACCTACTTAGTCATTATTTTTCTATTAGGAGTTCTATTAGGATAATGAGTAAGTATATTTTTATCATTTATATATTAAGAACGAGTTAGAAGTTGCCGCACAAGACCGCGAGAAATGGAGATCCCTTCTACGAGCCCTATGTCCCTGATAAGGGATAAGAGGAAATCATCATCATCATATATTAATTAAGTCTCTTATTTTATGTTTGAAATAATTAAACTCAAATCTATCATGAGTAAGTTCAGCACAATATTTATAAGCACGGTGATTTATCTGCCCCCGTTTTGACCCACCATTGTTGAATTACAAAGCCTTTTGGTGGGTAGGTCAAAACAAAGGCAGATAAATCACCGTGCTTATAAATATCGTGGTGAAATCACTCCTAAGCCGTAGTCAGTTTTCCTAATAAAATTATTTTCAAACCACTACTGAGATTTAAGAAAAGGACCTCTATAGTGTCATATAATACAATAAAAGAACTAAAAGTGCTGACACCTGAAGAAAGTAAATCAAAGAGCGAGAAGGGGCTTCATTCCGAGGTAAACTGACCTCTAACTCTCTTTGCTATCGGATCTGGTATGTTAGTATTCCTAAAACTGTGTACTCAAGAAAAAACTCACCAGCATAAAATTGACACGTAGTCCACATTAAATAATCTTTATCACGCAGCACACAAACAAACGCCTCACCTGTCTTTTCTCCAAATCCGTCAAGGCATTATGCGCGAGCTCTTTCATTTCCTCAGATCCTTGTTTATTAGCTGAAACCAGTCGTTCATCCTGGCACAGACTAATGAGAAAGAACTTATCATGTGCCATTCGTTCCAGGTACTTCGAGGCCATGATGCGGGAAATCTGGTTCGCTTTCTGTTTCTCCAGGCGGGACATCTCCTGGACCTAAAGTATCGGAATATTTGAATTGTAAAAGTTTTGAGCCGGAACGCTCGGCTGGGGAATAGACTATCCAACTTGTGAAAACGATTTTACGCTATTCAGGTGACGAATTTTGTGTACATTTTGATCTTTGTTTGTTTGTATATTATTAAACATATTCTTTATTGCAAATCATATTTAAATTAGAAAATTAATTACATAGCATTGTTACAAAGGCGAACTTAATTACTATACTTTACTGCACTAATAATAATAATAATAATATTTTCCGTGTGGCGCCGGATTAAGAATAGCATCACTCCATTTCCTTCCGTGGATGTCGTAGAAGGCGACTAAGGAAATACATTACCAGGAGACGGGCAGCAGCGTTTTCCTGAGATTCCAGCGGCATACTGCGATCGCCAACCCGCCTGCCAAGCGTGGCGATTATGGCAAAACCCCTCATGGTTAGAAAAACTATGAGGGAGGCCTATGTCCTGCAGTGGGCGTCAAATAGCTGATGATGATGATGACTGCACACGAAGCGAAACAGGACATTGCATAACAAAATAACATGCACAAAGGTGAACTGAAGAGTCAATTTGTTTTCTTTTATTAATTTCCATTATCATGTTTGCGACATGATAATCTTATCTGATGGCGATATGTGTGATTTAGTGTGCTATTGTGCTCCTCTGATTGTTACTGCCCGTACACTTGTAAAGCGTTGTGAGCTAAAAAGGCCCACATGGACTAACTCAATGAGTGTTTTTGTTAGTTACGGCCTTACTGTCAACGTCACACTGAGCAATGTGTCATAATGACGATTGGGTTGGGGCATGTATAGAGGGGGCATAGCAAAGGTGTGGCTCTAAGTCCATACGCTCTCTCTCTGGGCAAAATAAAATAAAATATTTCTTACCAGCCTCATTACCCTGTTGAATAGTTGTTTACTCGTAACGCAACGCACGCTATAAAAAATTGCTAAATAGGTGTAGTGCTACCAGTTTTCGTTTAAAAGTGCCTTCGAATACCCTACCACTTTTCCACACAAACCTGGTGTGTCTGGTGTGGCTGCATCCTGCTGACCCGTTCGACCGTCGGCTCCTGCTCCACAGACTCCCTCTTCAGTTCCACGCGGTGGACCAACGGCACATGACGAAGCACCTTGGAAGCCTGCTTGCTTACACACTCACGGATCTGAAAAGAAGCCGTTGGGAGTGAACTCCGCGGAGGGACAGATCTTCAACAGCCTATGG
The DNA here is from genome assembly GCA_963969515.1 of Yponomeuta evonymella. Taxonomy (NCBI): domain Eukaryota; kingdom Metazoa; phylum Arthropoda; class Insecta; order Lepidoptera; family Yponomeutidae; genus Yponomeuta; species Yponomeuta evonymella. Next base: position 9,963,630 of record OZ018354.1, read on the forward strand.
TCGTTAATTGCACCCTTCAATGTCTGCAACATTAAGCCCAATTCCAATAAGTAGATTTTTCAATTGTCACTGATGAATGAATGAAAGAGTGAGTCAGCGAGTGAGTAAATGAATGAATGAATGAATTGATATCTTCTAGGGTGGGTGCAGCGCTTCCTACCCTTGCTCTATCACTCGCTGTATGGGACGCATTGCATCACTCCATTTAACAGTTTAATGTTTGGCCTCTTGCCTTGAGTTATTTATTTATGTCATAATGTCATAAACAAATAACTCATTTAGCATAAGTTGACTATCAATTTCTAAACAAATGCAGTGCTTATAAATTATAGAACAATAGTAAGCCAGTTACCGTTTCTTCAGCATGTCTGGCAGTTTCAGCGAAGCTGGGCGGATAGCGGCGCTCGCGCATGCCTCGGTGGGCCAGCACGAGAGCTTTTTCGAACGCCCTCTTCTCATACTCGATTTGCGCACGAATTTGCTTAGCCGTCAGGTTGTCTGGTTCTAATTCTGCAAAGCCACTGCTTCATTAAGAAACTGCTGATCAACTTTTGCTATTTCTAGTTTGTACCGATTTTATCGCAAAAACTTGTAATTGATCTCATCGCTTTGTTAATATAATAATAATATCACTAATTATAATAACATCTACACAATACAATCACTTGACCAGGATACCCTGTGCTATGGTAACCAGGCAAAGACGTGAAAGTACAAAGAAACATGAAAGTATACCCAGACTGAGGCCATTTGTACAAATGTACGGGGGCCCCGAGTGGGAATGGAACCCACTAAGCGTGTTAACGGGTAGACCAACGAGGCAGTCAAAAATAATACTTTGTTGTACAAAGAAAGAAATATTTGCGCACGAATTTGCTTAGCCATCAGGTTATCTGGTTCTAATTCTGCAAAGCCACTTCTTCGTTAAGTAATTGCTGATCAACTTTTGTTATTTCTAGTTTGCACCGATTTTATCGCGAAAACTTGTAATTGATCTCATCGCATTGTTAATATAATACTTATTATTAATTAATTATTATTATTATTATTAATTATTATTAATTAATTAATTATTAATTAATTAATTAATTATTAATTATACTTTATTGCACACAAGACTTTTAACAGGACATTACATAAGAAATTACATGTACAAAGGCGAGCTTATCTCTGTATACTTTGTTGTACACAAAGAAAGAAATATTAACAACAAAAAAACGTGAGCGTTATAAAGAGCATTACATAGGCGAGCTAATAATGTGTGTTTTAATATACCTAATTTTATAATAAGGGCGCTTATACACAGGCGGCATGTGTACCAACTGCAGCCGTCAACACGCGTCAACGGCAGCGTCGACGGCAGCGTCGACGGCAGTCGCCGACATGTCAGTGACAAATATCAGCGTCAGCGCGTCGACGGGTGCCGTCAACGCGTTGACGCCTGCCGAGTGTCGACGGCTGCAGTTGGCACACGTGCCGCTCGTGTATAAGCGCCCTAAAACCCATACGAGCGATGTTTTGCCAAAAGTAGTCAAAGCAAAGGTTTGCTCAGTTTTCCTTTCCATAGAAAATACAAATAGAAATTAAATTCGTCTCTTAAAAACAATAAATACTCGACATATGAAACCGCTTTCACATCAACTATTATTTCAGTCGAGCGCGACTATCCGGCTTTGTTTTTCCAATTCGTTTGGTGGGATTTTTCTAGCAATATTTTTCTCGTGGAAGAATCTCTACAAATATCCCTCTGGCCACGTGGTCCGACTGCCTTTATCCTACTTATCCTATCGGACGACATGAACTTTTTTCCACTTGGTCCGATTATTCGGGCTACAAGGAATTGTAATTCGGATTCGTACTACCGATCGGATGACATGAACTTTTTTTTCCTGTTGGTTCGATTATTCAGACTACTAGGAATTTTAATTCCGCTTTGTCCGACCAATCGGACAACATGAACTTTTTTCCAGCAATCTAGCCAAGTATTTCTGTAGTTCATTTTCCCACCGATATTTCAGTTCAATTAACCATAACGCTAGTTTTGTACAGAGAGAAAAAGTAGGTTTAACAAAACTTAAAGTCTAATAACATTTCGTAATGTGGTTGTAATGTGCGTGATAGCTATCTCTTGACATTACATTTGACATTGTCTTTATATTATTTCCTAAGAAGGTTAAGATTCCGTGTGGCCCCGGATTAAGAATAGCGTCACTCCATTTCCTTTCGTGGATGTCGTAGAAAGCGACTAAGGAAATCAATTACCAGGAGACGGACAGCAGCGTCCTCCTAAGATTCCAACCGCATACTGCGAGCGCCAATCCGCCGGCCAAGCGTGGCGATTATGGCAAAACCCCTCATGGTTATGAAAACCACGAAGGAGGCCTATGTCCTGCAGGGGGCGTGAAATGGCTGATGATAATAAAAAGAAGGTTACCTATTATGCAGTATGCAAGTATCGAATAAGCTACCGGTGGCTGTAGCCGCGTCGTCTAACGCCCCTCTGTAGTGCGTCGCCTTTGCCCGCGCCTGGCTTCTACCGAGCAGAGAACGGACGTCGTTTGGCTTAAGGAAAATAAAAGTTTTATTATCATCTGAAATTTAGAAACTACGCTTACAGTTTCACGGGTTAAATCTTGCTTATAGATTTTAGCCCCGCTCTTAGGGTTCCGTACCCGAAGGGTGCTAAAAGGTCGTCTTACGTCTGTTTGGCTATCTGTCTGTCCTTCTGGCCTGTGAAGGAGGCCATACTGAACCGTTACAGGCCAGTTGAAATGTTCACTGAATATGCGTTATTATGTCGGTTTGCCTAACAAATAATTTTGATGGGAAAAAAATAAAAAAAACGGTACGGAACCCTAAATATGAAGGAAGTGTGAAAACTTAAAGCAAAGTGTGAGTTGGACTACCTCTAAGCGATCCGAAGTGAATGAAAGAAAACACATTTTTGCTAAGTAAGTATGAGTCAAATTACTAAGATGTGCCATTCCTAAAACATTTCGGTAAGAGTTTATCATAGTGGGTAGAACATTGGAAGCGAGAGACACAGGTTCGATTCCCAGTGCGAGCATGTACATACAGTTGTAACTGTATAAACAGTTGTAACAAAATAATTGAAGCCCCGCATGTACCTACTTTAAGGTCCCTACTTACCTTAAAGGTACCTACTTTAAAGCCCCGCATGTACTAAGGACTTTGTTTTGTAAGTTATGTGCATTTGTGAAGTTATAGTAGCAATACCACTCGCTTACCGTTAAGGAAAACATCGTGAGGAAACCTGAGTGTCTGAGATACCTCAGTATTCAGATACCTCAGCGCTTGAAATCGCCAATCCGCGGTGGGCACGCGAGGTGATTAACCCCATACTCTCTCCCTAAGGGAAGGCCTGTGCCCTACAGTGGGACGAATATAAGCTGCTTATGAAGAGTGTGTTATACACGACAACTTTTTTGCGACCTTTGAAAATCTTTGGTTAAATTTTCCCTAAAAAAAAGTTATGATATATTTTTTTATTGTTTTTTTTTTGTTTAAGAGTGCCGCTGTTTGTTTGATAATGCTTAAGACCAAGTGTTCAATACATTGGACATTCTTTTGTATAGGACAATTATTAACTGAACATTGGTAGAGCGCGTAAAGTGCGTAGATAGATAAATATATCTATCTATAGATATAATATGCTTTATTGTACACAGAAATTACATTAACAGAAATTTAATAAATCCAGGTACAATTGGCGGTCTTATTAATAAAACTAATTTCTTCCAGGCAACCAGGCGACGTATTTAGCAAAATTATATAAGCCCATAGAACGAAAGTTGTTGCCTAAAACGTCTCAGTAATTGTTCATTTTAGAAATAACCCTGTTTATTACGTACGGAGCCCTTGGTGCGTGAGTCCAATTCACACTTTTTATGCTTTGATGACCATAAACAATGAAATCTTTATATCTTTTCCCCAAAACTTTGGCCAACTAGTTCCAACTTTAAGAAGGAATAAAATAATTGGTTGATTTAATGAAAAGTAGCTTATTTATTCAGGTTAAATCCATATTGAATTTGCTGAGAAAATCATTTCCTTTTAATTAGCTAGTACTTAAGAGAAATACTACAAAGTTCTCGAGCGGGGTTGGTAACGAACCAACTCAAATAAGTTCCGACGGTCGCTGCCGAACTCATAAATGGCTGTGCGGAAATCGAAGCGCTTCCCAAAATTATAGAGGGAAAATAAACACGTTTTGCCGACGTAGTGCTAGCTGCTAACTTTGCTCTTTGCAATATTAGTGTAGATGAGAAGACAAAGAGATTGAAAAGCTGAGCCGAACGAGGTTACAACTTACTTTGTGGAGGATTTACGCCCTTAATGGGGCGTAAATTAGACCGGGAACAAGTGAGTTTACTACTTACCTCTCTTTCGAAAAATATTTCATCAACTCCAATCTAGTACTTACATTCCAGCGCAAAGCTTCATTATAGGCCTGTATAGCCTTCTCAAATTGCTCTATGCGCTGCAAATAGTTTCTGCAAATAATATGCAAGTAAGTGGGCATCAAATTCATGACTCGAAATAAGAACAAGTTGCCTTCATTCTACATTTTATCATCGACCTCGCACTCGATACGAAGGTCACGACCTTGACAGATTTCAAGGTAAAGTCAGCCAAACAACAAGAATTTTAGAATTATGAAATCTTATGGAACCTCGGTCATCAACCCGCGCCGCCGCAACGAGCGAATTTAAGAATTCGGAATTTGAAATTTTGGAAGGCTGTCAATAACATCTGTGTGGTCACTCCTTTCGATTCGGATAGGTACGTGTTCTTCTTTGCTGTGAAAATATTACCCCTCTACAATTTTCGGAAACCCTTTCTTTCGGAAATAACTTTCAATAACGACTGGTGTTCGGTAGAAGATCATTTACTTTTAATATCCTCTGATTGCTATAAGTATATCGTACAATGCTCATTCAATGTGCTGTCGTAATAGAATTTCCATGAAACCATTATGGGACCACAACGTGGTAAGTAACAAAAGAGTGACTCTTGCATTACTTATAATAATATGTTCGTGGTAAAACCTAGTACCTACTGCTACTCCAAAGCCACCATTATGTCAAAAGCTAACAAATTATCCCTCACAATCATGCAAGTCCACTATATTGTTTCTCAACTTCGCCTCATTGTACGGCTAGCTTCCAGCCTTCCCCTGAATAAACTCTGTTTGCAGAGCTTGAATATTTGCACCTGTACGTATTCTGGCCGGAAATACGCTGCATAAACAGTCCACCTGATATCACGTAACACAGTTACCTACTTAACTAAAAGGAGTCGAGAAACTAATTAGTTTTTGTGTGCACTTTATAACAAAGCTAAGTAGCTTTATTATTTTCAAGAAATACAATTGTTCAGCTGAAAGAACATAATTCAAAAGAACATCACGAAAATCAATCTTTAGAATGTGAGTCTTTGTGTCAAGCTGAAAAGGAAAAAACAGTTTCAGGTAATTAAGGGAATAGGAATCAAAAAATGTTGAATATTTCCGGGAAAAGGTTGATACACAGCAAATTTTCAGATCTTCCACTAATTAGTTACCGATACCCAACTACGCATTTTTGTTGCTGTGGTGCTTATAAATTTTATATTGGTACTCCGCAATGCTCATACTAGACAACTGAATCACAAACTCTATAAAAGATTGATTGATCGTTATTTTGCTATAAGTCCGGTGTTTTTTAGCGAACTCAGCGATTTTTTTTGTGTAAATTTGGTAGGTTTGAGAATAGGTCGTAGGCTAATTAATATGGCAAAAGAACGTTTGCGGGGTCAGCTAGTATAGACATAAATTCTTATCTTGAAATGTATATTGCAACATAACAAAACCACGTAGGAACGTTTTAGTTCATTGGTTCGATTCAGCATCTATCCTAGCTAGCTAACCCCTTTCCGAAGTTAGCATTGTTAACGCCCACGAGAGGTTCTGACCGACCGAATTTCAAGTAAACTTATGAGGTAGCTACTTCTAGATGTATTACGTGAGGTACGTACCCTCTTCCCCGGTACACCGTAACTACGCCGAAAGGTGCGCGTTCCGGCATTTCCTCCGGCTTCGCCCTTTTCCTCACCATATCCCCGGTCTTCACCCACATATTTGCGCGCTGCCTTTGTCTTTGCTCGCGACAATCTTTGTTTGCCCGCAGACGTGTTCATATGATGTGTCGGAAGGAAGTGTTCTTAGGTTTTTTGTTCGCTATCTCTAGGCGGCCGCGACGTTACCTACGCAAGGGTTTTCAAATTTCGCGTGTAGGTTTCTTTTTTGTTCGTGACACAGTGGCGGAGTTTTTGCACGAGATACAAGTGTAAATTACAAAGTCCAGGTTACATTTGGCAAAAACATAACGGACAATTTTAAATCCAAATCCAGTTTTTAACCTAAACAATAAATAGTTGAAAGAATGAAGTGAATCCGAACTTAATAATGTACCTAGTTAATGAAGTACCTTTACTTACGAAAACTTTAGTTTGAACAAAGGTGGCATGGTTATTTATGGCACATACCAATTCAAAGCTGAAGTGGAAAAACCGCCATCCTTAGATTCTGAAAGTAATCTGAAAGACAGTTCATGTCTTTTTTATGCATACGAGGTAGGTATTTCTTACATTTGCATTCTGACCTACGATCAGAATTTTTAATTAAATGAATCTGCAGAAACGTTTATGGTCGGCTGCATCAACATAAACCGACGTCTCCAGCTAATTAAGACTAATTTTATTTCATAAGTTGCACTGAAATCCCGTCTTCGTTAGCAGGATGAAAATGTAAGCCCTAAAGTTCATTTCATTCATGAAGACCTTTCTCTTATTTTATGAGGTATCTCTGAGGCAGTTAAAAAAACTTTATACCAACCTCAATTTGTCGCTACGTGCATTAACATTCTTGTGCTACAGAATCATCTGGGTATGCTTTACTACTAAGACAGAACATCTTACAGCCGTATCTTCCTGCAGTGCACGATAGAGCTTTAATACAATTAAGAAGTTTGTTAAGCAGACTCAGTGCCGTAATCCTGATAAACTTCATCAAGTCGCATCTTGAAGGGCGGAATTCATAAATGTCACACAAACTAGACAGAGTAATTAGTTTTACGTCTCATCTTGTTTATTTTGTTAATTACTCTGTCTTTCTTTGTTTTAAACTCTAAAATGTGTGTCGTGTTTATAAATCCCAGCCTTGTTCTAAACTTGGTTTAAGATACCTCTAAGTTGGCCGAGATATCCATTGCATTTGACACTAGAGCTGTTTATAGAACTGCGATGCTGCAACGACGTCTGGAAAATCGGTCTTGTTTGGTCTAGCTAGTTTAAGATTAGTTTATCTTTTAAGATTTCTTAATAGTTATAGTCTAGTGTGGGGGTCGCCGGTAAACATTGTCGTTTTATTTTTAACATAAACAATTTATTTTCAACCTTCTCATACCCTTTGTAACTTGTGTAAAGTGGTTTTAAAATAAATATTTTTTTGTTTATGTTTAATCTCATCATCATCATCATTCAGCCACAAGAAGTCCACTGCTGGACATAGGCCTCCTCCATGGATTTCCAAAAAGACCGGTTGGAAGCGGCCTGCATCCAGCGTCTTCCTGCCACTTGAATGACGTCATCTGTCCATCTTGTGGCTGGTCGTCCCACGCTGCGCTTGCCGATATGTGGTCTCCATTCGAGAACTTTTCGGCCCCATCGGCCTACTTAGGACAAACAGACCAACTAGGCCGGTCCAACTTCGTGAAAGAGGTCAATCGTCGAATCCAACTCGGCTGGGCAGCTTTCGGGAAACTTAGAAAAGTCTTTTCGTCTAATATACCTCAATCGCTCAAGACAAAATTATACAACCAGTGTGTGTTACCAGTGATGACTTATGGCACTGAAACGTGGTCTCTCACTATGGGCCTCATAAGAAGGCTCAAGGTCACGCAACGAGCTATGGAAAGGGCTATGCTCGGAATTTCTCTACGAGATCGAATCAGAAATGATGAGATCCGTAGACGAACGAAAGTCGTCGACATAGCCCAGCGGATTAGTAAGTTGAAGTGGCAGTGGGCGGGGCACATAGCACGCAGAACTGATGTTTAATCTAATCTTTCTTAAAACTTTTCTGTGCCGCATTTTAGTAACTACCTGTGGGCAGTTCCAGCCAATTCAATTGTTCTATGTCTTGCAATTGTCTTGCAGAACTGAGCTTAAACACTTATATAGAATACAATAAAACATTGTGAACTTTTGTACTATAAGCATTAGAGGTTGCGAAGAATTCTGTAAATTACCCTAGTATTTTGTAAGGACTCGCGATGCTCATGAATACGATTAGACCCGTCAAACGTACAAAAATGTAGTAAACCTTTTTAGGGTTCCGTAGTCAGCACGGAAAACTTATAGTTTCGCCAGATCCGTCCGTCTGTTTGTCCGTGACTTTGCACAGAGATCACAAGTAGTAGAAAGCTGAAATTTGTCATTGATATATTAATCATGCCGACAAAACGGTAGAATAAAATCTAAAAAAAGACAGTAAATCCCCTACACCTAAATTAGGTATGCAATTTTTCGCCGACACCATAATATAGGGTATCATTGGATTGGTTGTTTAAAAAATTTGTGGGTTCAGTAAATAAATTTTTCCTATTTAGGGTTAAGTTTGTGAAATATGAAGCATAAAACGCAGATTTTTATTACAGTAGGGCGTCACCTCCCTCTCTTGGCTACACGGTTAATAGTAGAAACATGAACAAAATCAGAGCAATATCACATATATTGAACTTCAAAGGAAAAAGATTAAAGTTAGGTAGTCTTTCAATTTAACGAATGATAGGCGACCAACTTATAAAAGGAAATCGTACAAATTCCATTAAAACAATCTTTCATGAAGTTGTAAAGCAGGTAAAACAACCCGTCCTTCTCCAGAACCCTTCCCTGCGCGTGGCCTGACAAGCACTTGGCCGGTTTTTTCCAGTTGCTTGTTGCTAAAAAAAATAGAATTGAAAAAGGGATGTTGCGCTGGTTTGGACATATGGAGAGGGTGAAGGAAGAAAGATTGTCAAAAGAAATGTTACGTACATTTGTGAAGTTGTAATACCAATACCACTCGCTAACCGTGAAGGAAAAATCGTGAGGAAACCTAAGCGCCTGTGGTATTCACATACCTCAGCACTTGTAATTGCTAACCCGCGGTAGACAAGCATGCCAATTAGGCACATACTCTCTCTAAGAGAAGGCCTGTGGCCTGCAGTGGGACGTAAAAAAGACTGCAAAAAAAATTAAAAACAAAAAATGTGAACTTAGGTTCTTTTTAATAATTTCACATTTGAAATAATAAGTAATGTAGCTTTAACCTCCTGAGAGATGAGTGACTAATGGAAGGAAATAAAATTGCTTTCTAAAATTCCTTTGGTTTGAAATTATTTGCTAAAAAGTACAACTAGTGACATCTTGTAACATCTAAAGAGACTAAAGTTAGTCGGTAACTGTTTAGATCTTGTCAACACAGTTTTCAAAATGGCTGATGACAGGAGAAGTGTGGATGCGCGCCGGCGCAAAGGTAAATAAATCCATTGTAATTATGATCCAAATGTAATGTTTTCGTGCATGTTTTGTGTTTTTTACGTATAGATGTAATATTAGTAACTAATAATTATTGCATTTTTAATCAAAAATGGAAAATGAAGATTTTACTTACTCCAAAAGTTTTATGTATTACTGTTAGGAATTCCGTTGAGTATTACGTAAACGGATATTTTTTTATGTTCTGTATTTAGGAACTCAGTTGTTAACTGATGTGATTTTTTTTTTTCTTTTAGGTCTTTCGAATCAAGAACTTTTGGATTATTTGGCAGAGTCTGATGTTGATTATGCCAGGGCGATTCTGATGATCGTGATCCGACCTTAAGGATGACACAAGAAGATGTTAGAGCGGAAACTACATCTGATTCTGAGGATGACGTCGAAGAATTACAACAACCAACTTCGCCCACATTGTCAACGTCAACAGTCAGAGCAGCAACCTCTTGTAGACGTGGCAGCCGAGGTCGTGGTAGCGGTCCCGGTCGAGGTCGTGGACGTGGTCGTGGACCACAACAAAATTTACCGTTACCAAACACCAGTAATGCACAAAGTAACGTTAGTGCTACTTCTTTTGGCGAAACGTATACTCCATTACAAGAGCCAGCTTACTTACCTGTCAACGATGATCATTAGACATATCAAGATTATTTCAAACAATATATCAACGATGATTTTCTCCAGATAATTGTAGATTGCACCACCAGAACGCAAGTTCACGCAAAAGGGAGATCGCTTTTACTCAGTCTCAAAGAACTTAAAGTCTATCTAGGTATTACGATGGTCATGGCTGCTTTACAATATCCTCAAATCGACATGTTCAGAGAAATGGAGAGTTTCCCTCATTGCAAAGGCCATGAATCGGTCAAGATTTTATGCAATTCGTACATGTCTGAAGATAGTTTATGATCCAGAAGTAACTGTCAAAATGCGCCAATCTGATAAGTTATGGAAAGTAAGACCGTCGTTAGAATGGACTCGACAAGGTTGTCTGAAACAAAACAGATCAAAAAAACTCTCCATCGATGAGATGATAATTCCGTTCAGTGGACAGTGTTCTGTCCGCCAATACTGTCCGAATAAACCTAACCCTTTGGGCTTGAAAGCTTTTGTTCTTGCCACACCCAAAGGCATTGTGATTGACTTCGAGGTATATCAAGGAGAAAATACTTTTGAAGAGCTTCAACAACAAGGCTCTGGACTTGGTGAAGCAGTTATACTAGGGCTGACCTCGTCTCTAGTATCTGGACACGAGCTTTTCTTCGACCGATAATTCACGTCGATTAAGTTAGCTGAAGAACTGCTTCGTCGTGGCTTCAACGGTTCCTGATATTTTTTGTATAAGACTATAAGTAATATTGATCTCAACAAGCACTGATTTACAAATAAAACCCAAGTAAAAGAACAAAATGTATTTTTCTTTGTAGCTATGCATTGCTTACTAGTTGATCGCGTAAGTCCTAATGATAGGACATAAATATTTGATAACTATAGTAAGCCCCTATGTCCTATTTGTAGTACATAAAGAAAAGCTATATTTTCTAGAGTTAGAATTTTTTCAACATTTTTTTAGTTAGAAAAAGTCAATTTCTGAATATCAACTCGATCGCAGCAAAAAACTTGTCTCAGTATTCAGGAGGCTAGAAAGTTTGGGATTGATATTGATGGCTTTTGTGTGCAGTAGGTATATAATACAAAGTATTTAAATTAATTAAAGCTAGTGACGTATATTCTATCCTACTATATATTATTATATTATATTATATTATATTATATTATATTATATTATATTATATTATATTATATTATATTATATTATATTATATTATATTATATTATATTATATTATATTATATTATATTATATTATATTATATTATATTATATTATATTATATTATATTATATTATATTATATTATATTATATTATATTATATTATATTATATTATATTATATTATATTATATTATATTATATTATATTATATTATATTATATTATATTATATTATATCGTATCGTATCGTATCGTATCGTATCGTATCGTATCGTATCGTATCGTATCGTATCGTATCGTATCGTATCATATCATATCATATCATATCATATCATATCATATCATATCATATCATATCATATCATATCATATCATATCATATCATATCATATCATATCATATTATATTATATAAACGTAAAAGTTTGTGAAGATAGTTGGATGTTTTTTACTCAATCACGCAATAACGGCTGAACGGAATTACTTGAAACTTGGCGTACAGATAGACAAAGACCTGAATTGAGACGTAACATACTTGATATGCCGGTAATGCGTTCCCATGGGGTAATATTTATTTAAAGTTTCAAATAGATGGCGTTGTGCAAGCGAACGTTGTATTTTAAAGATATATGGCGTTGTGCAAGAGTCTTATAAACGAATTCTGTGGCGGTACGAAGTTCGTCGGGACAGCTAGAAGGTTATATATAAAAAAAAATCGTTACTTATACTCAGAAAATAGGTTTGAAATTGCCTGAGGAGCGGGTTGAAAGTTATACTTTCAGCCCTAGGGAGCAAAGTTTTCCATTGACAGCTGTCAAATTATTAAAAACAAATAGTTCCATTTTAAATTTCTGTTGAACCATGTTCCAAATTTCTATACAGCCACTCAATTACAGCGCGATGAAAAATTGGAATAACATAAAGTTAAGTATTAATTAAAGAACATTATGGTTTTTAAATTACTTTATTATAATTTACTTTCAACTATTTCTTTAAAATAACATGGATTTGGGCAAAATATTTACCATTTTTTCAATGATGAAAATGAAAAATAATGGCTTAATGGCTGTCCGGACAGAGAAAAAAAAATAGAGTAAGCCCCGTCTCGGGACTAAATAATTTACTTTCACCCCTTGGTTACTAATGTACTATTGTTGCTTCCTATATAGGATTTACTTTACTTTACTTTATACTTTATTGCACACATAAAAGACATACAGAAAACATAAATATGCAAAAAAATGTGTGTTTTCTAAAACCTTTCTTTGTTACACGTTACAAGGACCCGATAGTAAGATCCTAAGGGAAAGCAAAGAAGGGTAGCTAGGCGTCCCTTCTTGACAAGATCGGACCCTGATTAGGGCTCGTCCTTCGCCCGTTATTTTGTGATAAAAGCTGTATAATGAGGGTTCCGCGCAAACTAGACCACACGCCAGTACAGTCGACATAACATCAACCTTTACATCTGAGTTGCAAAGTCAACCGTAACGCAACTGAGTAGAGTGCACGCATGTAAAGTAAATTTTACATTTTTGTTTCAAAGTCGTTCGTAACGTCCAAACGACCTTAAAACTGTAACAGAAGTGTGTCTGTACATTAAAGACACTTTAAGATATTTACATACATACATAAACTCACGCCTGTATCCGGGAACGGGAGGCAGAAACCAGGGTTTGTCATTTGCTACGATTCTGACAAACATCTGACGCTTCATCAACAATCATTAGTCGTTAAGTATTTTGTAGTGGCGCTGAGCTATAAGAAATTCGTACAACCACAAAATAATGTTAAAATGGGCAATTACTACGTTGGACAATGATTTACCGAAGATTGTCACTTGTTATTGTAGGTAATGTACCCTCAAGTTGTAACGTTGTAGACGTACATGTCTTTAATAAAACATATTTTAAACTAAAACTAGCCTAATTTTAACAATTAACTACATAATAAATAAAATAAAACATTAATTAAACCTAATAACTACAACTAAATAAATTTTAAAAAACATAACTTCTTTTAAAGTACATTCGCACTGAAAATACTGAAATGTAATCTGTAGTCATTAACAGTTTTTTGGTAGAAATTTAGTATCATGAAACTGGTCACACTATTTATTTTGTAGAAATTTGGTATAATGAACTGGTAACATTTCGTGACTATTAGCTTTGCCATCACTGGACTGGAACGAACGCTTGCATCTGCTAAGATAAATTATTACTTTCGCATATACGTAGTGCGACGTTAAAAGTACTTAATTTAATAGTTTTTGCACCTAAAGTGTCCTTAACCGTTCCGGGTCCGCTAGACAAGTTGTATACCTGTGTTTTGCATAGATCCTCAGACCCCATATTGGGTAAGTTGTGAACAAGATTTTACTTATTTACTTTGTGTGCTAACATTTTTTCGTAGCTTTTCAATTGCTGTTCATTTGTGTTATAATTAGCGATAACGGCATTCAACAGACCGTTGGAATATTCCAGTGGTCGCATCATGAATACCGTATCCTACCTTCATCTTTTCAATATTTTCACCTTTAAACTTATAACGTAAATATTTCTTTTAAATTGCCTTCTGCATTCATTATCTTTTATCTAATTTAAAGCCTACTTTATTCTTCACAATTGTAAACTCCGTTCTGATTGTTTTCACCACGGCACCGCTTGCTACATAAGTACTTACCTACAATGCGTTGCCGTCGGTGGTAACACGGAACGTTATGGAATCATTCCTAACGTATTTCGTTGGCCATTCCAGGGTTTCAGTACGGGATTTAGAAGACCTAGGCTTCGCTTGCTACGTACTGCTGCATCACCCTCTGCTTTGCTTCCGCCTCATCGGATATCCAGCGAAACACGGCGACCTACAACCCTGCCAGTGGCTGACGACCTGTTCCACCGGCATCTGACCATCCAGGGGAGTGCTTAAACTACGCAGTGAAATCAGATACTAGACCGACACACCACAACCCGTTCTACCGACTTAGGTGGCCTGCGGCCACCAATAAATTGTCTTTTCTTTTGTTGGACTAACCTACTTCTTTTGTTTATCTCCCAATAGGGACCTTAGGTAAATAGGTAGGGAACGTCACAAAGTTCAACTCACATTAAAAAAAAAATCAATGTAAATCAAAAAATTATGTACCAAAAGTTCAACCTCTACATTTGTATACGAACTCTATCTAACGTATTTCTGGAGTTGAGAACCAATTAAAATAACCCTGCAATTTTATCTTACTGCGAGGAAAGGAGTTGGAGATACAACAATAAAACCACTTACCTACTTATGTATTTACACGGACTCAGTCTATGCGGTCGAAGGCGCGGGCAAAAGGAAGCAAATAACCTATACAAATTCATGTGCCGTTTACTGTACCTCTACTGGCTATTTCCATGCTCTCTAGTTGGTATAAATCACACTTTGAATCCCCCGACGATTACGACGACGAACAAATCGCTTGTTACTGAAGGTGTTTTTTTTTACCCTATTTTTAGGTACCCTTCGGGTACGGAACCTTTAAGTAGCCTTTTTATGAAATTCAGGGTATAAAATTCAATTTAAATAGCTACTTAAGTGACATTTAAAACGTGGTGTAAATTGGTTTTAATGTGCAGATTAATGTAAAGACTAATCGCTGGTTGAATTGGGAATTTTACTAAATGACTGAGAAAAAAATATCTTATAAACTTCAATAAGTACCCATTTGTCTCGGTGTGTATTGAGAAATCTGAGAATAAAGTCCGTTTACTTAGTTAAATTCTCAATTCAGAAACGAGCGGTTAACCTCTACTTACAAGAAGTACTCAGCCCATTTGGCAGCAAACAAATGAAGATAACAAGTGCTCTTCTCATCTTCTCGCATCAATAGTATTAATAATTCACAGTCTCTTATTCCAGTTGCAAAATATCACGATATAGTCAATATTTAGCTAAGTAGTAGTTTTCGCCTATAATGGAAATGAATAAAATGTAAAGGTAAGTTCTAGAAAAGCACAATATTAAGTTTGAAGTAGATACGTATTTGGTTGCCTGCATACGACGTGGCATGACAACGGAAGTTGCGCGTTTAAAGGTTCGCTCCAATATCAAAATTATTCAAAAGTTGTGACTTTCTGGCATAGTTAGCGTGACAGCGCGACTCACGCATTTTGCCGCGCTAAAATACAACCACCACTATAGACTAAAATACCTACTTTAATGCTCAACTCAGCAACTCGCGTCGACGTGCTACCTGAGCTGAACATTAATAATAATCATCATTATCAGCCCAACGCTGCCCACTGCTGGGTATAGCCCTTTTCCCTCAAATTCCATCTCTTATAGACCCTTGCCATCTGCATCCATGGACCCAATGACAATAAGAATAGTTATTTATTTCAAGCATAGGGACCATATAAATATCATTATCACTATTAATTGTCGAATTTTTCCGTGTGGTGCCGGATTAAGAATAGCGTCACTCCATTTCATTCCGTGAATATCGTAGAAGGCGACTAAGGATATAAACTACCAGGAGTCGGGCAGCAGCGTCTTCCTGAGATTCCAACCGCATACTGCGATCGCCAACCTGCCTGCCAAGCGTGGCGATTATGGCAACACTCTTCATGGCTAGGGAAAACCATGAGGGAGGCCTTTGTCCTGCAGTGGGCGTAAAATGGCTGATGATGATGGTGATTGTCGAATTTTTACATTGTCATGCTTCAAACGCGCGACTAGCGTCATGCTACGTGTGCTTAGCGAAGGCTCAAAACTACAAGCGGGTCTAGCGGTCCGCCACATAATAAAATATGACCCACTTTGAGGTCGTCTGTTGCGTATAAATCCACAAGAAGCTGCTTTTCAAATGCAGACTAAAATGTACACCTTCGGAATTATACAGAGTGCGGTTTACGTTCAATGTTACATTTAAATAGCGTAGATCCGGAACCAGACATTCATAAAACTATAATTCGTAGTTTACTATGACAACTCGATGTACATTGCGAAGCAGAGTCTACCTACTTGTTAATCTGTGGGTTAATTGATTTTGCAATGTGCATCGAATTTTATTGTAAGCCATGGATTGTAGTTCTATGAAACAGGCCACTGAGCGACGTATGTAAGTATTTATTATTAATATAAAAAGAACATGTAAAAATAAATCTAACTAAGGGATTAGTTTCACGGTATTAGATACCTATATTCACAAACAAATAACACACCACTCAACATCGAATAACCATCGATTCGCCGCTAGAAACATCCACTGTCACAATAACAGACCGTTCCAGTGTTGCCATTTTTGAAATTGAAAGAAAGTGAGAAAAATGTATTTATTTGACGACACAATACGCAAAAACATAAAATCACACAACAAAATACAAAACAGTCAACAGAAAACGTAATAATATCAGCCGAAATGCGGGTAACGGAAAAAAAAATAGAAAACACGAAAACCAACAATAATACCTAATAAAATATCGGAATTGCTAATACGTATTACATTAATCGTTATAATAAGGCCCCACGTACTTACTTACATGCTTATATATATACACTAGGTGACCCGGAAAACTTTGTTTTGCCATATCAATTAGCCTACGACGTTTCTTAGATCTACCATAATAATAAAAAAAATCATAAAAATCGGTGAAGACGTTTCGGAGAAGTTGAGAAGTTTCGTTTAATGACAAACACTGTGACGACACGATATTTTTGTATATTAGATGTGAGACTGGAGTTTTGGGGCTGAAACGCACTAACGGAAAGCATGTGGTGAAATATTTATACCTACATAATGATTTCTAACAATAATCTCAATCATCGTTTTCACCTCAATCATGTCTTCTTTCTTTCTTTCTTAAAATGCGCAATTCTCGAAACACCGCAATTAGGGTTTTGTGTTTTACAATAACTTTTGCTCTATGAGTTTTCTCTCAGATTTATATTTCATGAAATATCTGGGTTTACATAATTTTATTGAATTCGTATTTTACGCGCTCTGCCAATAGCCTTCACTAAATCATTGTCCTAAATAGAAGAATGTACTTTCTATATAACACATATTATTTATGCAAAAAAATACAAGCAATTTTAAAAGTTGCTTGTTTATAATTAACTGTAACCGACATGTTTGAGGGAATGTGCGTTGTAGAAATAGTCCTGTACAAATATAAAATGTAGAGAAGCTCGCGCATCGTATCGCAAATGTGCATTACGATATCATCATTAAAATGTCAAACATGGACGCGTCATTTTCAGCTTTCTAATGGCACGGAGCGTGCAAGGCAAGGCGTGGGCATATAGGAAGGACGTCGGACGAGGGCGCCGAAAAGACGCGACGACTTCCTTTCAATTCACTAAAATGTATCACAAAGATAAGACGGGCGAGGACGCGAACTCTATACAACGCCTCGCGTCTTTTCGGCACCCTCATGTTTTCTTTGTGCCCCACGCTTAAATGATAAGCATTATCACATTATCTCTGCATTAGTTTCAGAACACTTTACTATTCACAAAAAGGTAATAAGGTAAAAAGGAAAATATAAAAACATATTCTTGTCCTAAGAGTACAGTCCGCGGACTTTTCATGGGAAATTAATTTCTTTTAGACGACTTTCAACAACGTGACTTTGTCTTGGTCACTTTGAAAACAGGGTTGTAGCAACAAATAGTCATAACAGGAAAACTGAATTATTAATTACCATCTAATATATAAAAATCTCTTCCCGATTTTTATGATTTCTTTTGCGTATGTTTGGTAGGTCTGAGAATAGGTCGTAGGCTAATTAATATGGCAAAACAACGTTTGCCCAGTCAGCTAGTAATAGTTATAAAAAGACCTAGAGTGTCGAAAATCTTCAAGAATGTTATGTGCTCTGGTGTACAGTAAAGAATATTATTATCTTATCGTATCTCCATGTGCTATGGGCAGGACATCCTCATGATACGACAAGAAGCTAGTTCTAGTTTTAGTTAGACCTGAGACTTCCGCACTAAGCCTCATAGTTGGGCCATCATACGTAGCAAGTGCTAAGGTATGTAAATACCTCAGACACTAGGGTTTCCTTACGATGTTTTCCTTCACAGTTAGCAAGTGTTATTGCTACTATAACTTCACAAATGTATCGAACTTAGCAATCAAAGTCATTGGTACTTGCCGGGATTTGAACCCACGACCTCCTGAATGAGAAGCCGGCGTTCTACCGCTACGCTACCACCGCTTTTTGACAAGAACCTATTACCGTACCTTTGACAAATTTATCCATAGCGCCGGTAACTGAGGGCGCGGGGTAATTGCATAAATTAGCAACGTTCGCGATCAAAGAGGTCGACAGCGAAATAAAGGCGCCACTTCGCGTATGTACGTCTGCGTCGTTGGTCCAGCGGAGAGAAGCCCGACTACCAATCAGGGGTCCAGGTTCGACTCCCGCTGGGTGACGGACAATCAATCAATCAATCAGCCCTTACTCGTCCACTGCTGGAAATAGGCCTCTTCCAAGGGACGCCACTTCCTTATGTCCTCGGCCATCCTCATCCAGCCACTGGCAGCAACACACAGCACTGCAGCACTGGGGGATGGACGAATCATCATCATTATCATCATCATCATCAGCCATTTGACGCCCACTGCAGGACATAGGCCTCCATCGTGGTTTTCAATAACCATGGGGGCTTTTGCCATGATGAACGAATGCGTAGTTTTATTTCTAAAAACAGTGGTTTTTCAAGATTCCTTATCTGCGACTTGATTATTTAATCTTTAACGTTTACTTAGATCTGTGTGCGAAAACGGAATGCTCACTGCCGGATAGATATGAGGCGTAATATGTATCGCACAAAGTGGATATCGCATTTCAGTGGATATCTGAGACGCGACAGTGATATTGAGATATAATTGTACGACAAAGCCCAGACGATATTTCGTTTTTGCACACATAATGCATACGTTAAAATTACATAATCGAAGTGCTAAATTACCATATCACAGAGATCTAGTTTAGGACCTTGACAAGTCTATGTCTTGTGAGGGTTTTGTTAATATTAGGGGTTAAAGTATGAAATTACCGTTTTATTGCAATAGGTTCTTTGAATTGACATAGAATCTTCATGGTTTGAGGTTTTCGAATGAAACTTTTTTCAAATGGTATCTATGATGTTTTTTTTTTTAAAATGTGAAACATTTGAATATCGACTTTCAATTGTTTTTGTTATTCAATTTAGACAAGAAAGATGGATACTGCGAAAATTCGAGTGATTTTTGAATACGAGTTCCGACGCGGAACTAACGCGGCAGAAACAGCCCGCAATATCAATGCTGCGTTTGGAGAGGGGTCTACTAATGAACGCACCGTGCGATTTTGGTTTAAACGCTTTCGTGATGGAAATTTCGACTTAAAGAACGAGCCACGAGGAAGACCGCCCACACAGGTGAATAACGATGAATTAAGAGAGATAGTGGAAGCCGACCCTAGTCAAACTACCCAGGAATTAGCGGCATGGTTTAACGTTACCTTACCCACAATATTGACTCACTTGCGTCAAATCAATAAAATAAAAAAATACGAAAAATGGGTGCCTCATAATCACTCGAATTTTCGCAGTATCCATCTTTCTTGTCTAAATTGAATAACAAAAACAATTGAAAGTCGATATTCAAATGTTTCACATTTTTTAAAAAAAGAACATCATAGAAACCATTTGAAAAAAGTTTCATTCGAAAACCTCAAACCATGAAGATTCTATGTCAATTCAAAGAACCTATTGCAATAAAACGGCAATTTAATACTTTAACCCCTATTATTATTTATACATCCACCATTACTTGGAAGTACGACTTGAAACGGAACTTAAGTCTGGGTTCCCCGACACGACCCCTAAATTTGAACCTGGTGGTTTAAAATACATTTTACTGTATAGTGGTCAGTGGTGGTATATAGGTGGGCGAATGTGGGTGGAAAGGCCGGTAACGGACGTCCCAGACGGATATAGTTCGACCAAATAGGTGATGTATTAGCAAAGGGTAAGATAAAAAGAATCCGAAACCGGCGTGCATGCATGCAACGACTAATGAATGTTGAGGAAGCAAAAGTGATCTGTCACGATCGTGGCAAGTGGCAGTCCCTGGTCTTTGCCGACCCCTCTGGGATACAGGCGTGAGTTTATGTATGTATGTGGTTAGTACTTTAAATCTGAAAAAATATATTACTTTTCGATGTCCTATCTAGGGCTATCGGTCATTATTTTTATAATTTCTTAAACTTTATAGCATCAAAAATATCGCGACCTTGAGTCTAAATTATGACTAGATATGGTTTTATTTCATTTATGTCATTTATTTATTTAAACTGACTGCCAGCTGACCAGGCGAATTTCATCATCATCATCATCATCAGCCATTTGATGCCCACTGCAGGACATAGGCCTCCCTTATGGTTTTGCGTGATTGAAATTAAAGGTCATATTAAGATGAAAATATTATAATATTGTTTTTCCTTTGTACTTGTTTATTTTACTTGTTATGCCTTTTTTTCTTGTGATGTGTTAATTTTTCCCAATAAATGTATTTCTTTCTTTCTAATAATAATTATTAATAATCATCATCATCATCATCATCAGCAATTTGACGCCCACTGCAGGACACAGGCCTCCTCCGTGGTTTTCGTAACCATGGGGATTTCCTTAGTCGCCTTCTACGACATCCACGGAAGGAAATGGAGTGACGCTATTCTAAATCCGGCGCCACACGAATTTCATACTGCCTCAGAATCAATAAACGTGAATTGTTCCTACGTTTTATTAGTTATTCTGCCAATCGGGGCGGACACAAATCCTACAAATCAAATAGCATAACAAACGGTCCAGCCGTTCTTGAGTTATAAATGGTGTAACTAACCCGACTGCGTTTTATATACTTTTTTATAAACGCTTATTTATTCACAATAAAAAACCTTAATATTTAGTACACGATTTTGCCAAACTGCAAAGCTGAAAAACCAATATATTCTGTGAATTAATTATGAGACCATGTTGTCACAGTCAGACGTCATTTAAATATTGAAACCGATCCCACTTGAAAAGTAGAGTTGGTAGACTTACGTTCACTAGAACGAAAGGGAAATAATTATATTAGGAGTATTTCACAAACATCAAAATCTGTGGGTTATCTATGATAAAATTTGTGTCGGTAAAATTACGGTAGCATTCGTTTACAGTTGAACGCAATAAATTCTCCCCGCACTCGGGTAGGTATGTTATTACCGTAGGCTGAAAATTGATGCTTGTATTTGCTGACGCTACCAATTGGTAATCTAGTTTTACTTGTAACGTTCATTACAGCTTCCGTGTTATTTTGAATTAAAATACTTTACTTTGATGCTGTCTATACCGAATTATAGCGACTGATGCACGCAGACCTATGTTATGGGAAGAAAACAAAAAGTTACAAAATTGTAAAGATTGTTCTGCTGTTGACTGCACCTACAGGGTGTGACAAAGACTGCATATCTATCCAGAAAAGTAGTGGTTTGCCTCGAAAACATAAACAAAATTTTCTATGGTTACAACTTAAAAATAGCAAAACACATATCAACTGTTCCATACTAAACTTACCATTTACGGTATTGACATATAGGTATGTAACAGCTGACAACTTTTTCGCGATTATGACTGCCTAGTTGGTCTAACGGGTAACACACTTGGCTACCGAAATAGCAATCATGGCTTCGATTGCTTCTAGCGGTTACCTCACTTGATTTCTACAAATCGGTCCAGCTGTTCTCGGGTCTTAACGAGACTAACGAACAGCAATTAATTTTTATATATATGATTTCGTAGTTATGGAAAATTGTAATTAGTAAAGTTTACAATAAAAATTGTATTGACTAGTACCTAGAGCCCTTAATCATCGGACAGTTTTGTTCTACTTCCACCCTGTGTACGCTTGTTGCCAATCCCCGTGAAACCTGGAAAAGGTAAATAAACAAAACTTCTCCCTTTATGAAAAGTGAGTGTGCTTTGAGAGCAAATAACCGTGGCAAAAGGTTGGGTAATATTATAACGAGAGACACAATCATAATGCTCGGAATATATCAAAAAGAGAGTTAATATTAAGTAAATATAAATAAAGAGACATGCGGTAGCAAAGAAACGTTACGTTGAACTTTCCTGGCTGGAACATTTACAATCAATATTGAAAACAGCTTTTTGACGCATGGAAGCACATTTGACGTTTGATTATGAAAAGTACATAAAGCTTAATTAACAAAAAAAGCTTTTGGCTTTCCCCGATATGGCGGGACGATCTCTCAACCTTCTTGCTCGAATGGGAGATGACTGCTTAAGACAGGGAGGATAAAAAGATCATGGGGGAGGCTTTTGCCCAGCAGTGGGAACTCCTCGCTCTACTCTTCGCTCGACACAAACACGGCTAACCAAAAACAAAAACGCTTTTGTTGGTAATGCACGTAACTGTACAAAATTGTCTAAACAGGAACTAATTTGTAATGTTCCGTGATTTGTTTTTCATTATGTTTCTGCAGTAGTAGTACATCAACAATACCTGAACTACATGTTGTGCTGTTGTCTAAGTAGAGATAGTTGGGAAATTCTACTAACTCTATGGCATGATCAGATCAGCTCGATAATACCTACCAAATTATTATATTATCTCATCCGAACTACCTAAATTCACTTACTACATGAAATCGATACTACAGTTAGAAAAAAGGATTTATCTAACTGCGTAGCTGATAAAGGACAAAACCTATACAACCGGTTGCACCCTGGTTCCCTGAATAAAACGTTGCAAAGAAGTAAAACGAAACTTTTTATTACTAGCTACGAATAACTGCTAATAGCATACCGCTTTAACCTTAAATAATTTTAAAACTTAAAATAATATTGGGAGAACAACTTAACAAACTCAGGTTGCAAAATAGCTTCATATGCACTTATTTAAACACAAATTAAATCGAAGAAAATTAATTGACGTACAGTCCCACTAATAGTATTTATAAGTTTAAGTACCTATTTTGGTGTCTCAGAAGAGGTGGAAGGCGATGAAAAATTTTACTATAGACCAACGTTAAAAAATATTCAAGTGGGACCGCGTCCACTTAAATTAGAAATTTAAAGAAAAATTAGAAATATCGTTACTTTGCCGCACCTATTTCTTCTTTTTGCCTTTTTCCTTCTCTTTATCTTTCCCTTTCCTCTTCATTGGCTGCGGCGGTGGAATACCCAAGGCTTTTATTGTATCAGACACCAATTTCTTGTAGTCAACCTCCGCAGCTTTAACCATTGCTTCCACATCAGGGACATCCTCTTTTTTCTCCTCTTCATCACCTTTCATAGCTTTCAGGCGAATTTCTTTGACCCGGAGCTCTAACAAATGCTCTCGAACGCCTTCCCGGTCAAAGGTTTGGTTCAATATGTTTTTATCGTTTGGGCCAGATTGCACCATAGATTCGTTCAATAACATGATTACAACGGAGCCTTTGGTATCGCCGCAAGCCACAAAATTCCCTTCTTCGTGACATTTTAGTTTAAGTATAGGATTTCTAGAAATCTGTAGTTTTTCGACCGGTTCTTTGAAACTACGTAGGAGATCGTAATAACGGAACATTCCATCATTACTCACAGCCATGTAGCTAGATACCCTGGTCGGTGACCAGCTGATATCATTGGTGACGTAACGCTGCTTAGTTCCGGTGAGTATCGGCTGGGTACGGACGTCATCGCTCCATAGATTTATAGACCAATCGCCACATGAAAGAAATATTTTTGTAGTACTGGGACACCGCTGAAGTGTTTTCACTTGTCCCATTTGAGTCTCCATGACGACACTGAAAATTTCCGTTGGTGTCTTGCCTTTGCGATTGACGTTTATCACCAAGCCCGTGTCAGTACCGCACAGGAATTTCGTTGGTATCTGACGCTCATATTGCAAACAACTCACCGCTTGAGAATTAGTCATGTTGGCCTCTTGCCCAATACCCAATCTGACTGCCATTATCAGTACTTCTGTTGGTTCAGAAAGATTGCGGACATCCCAAAACCTTACGCTGCCATCGGTAGAGCCAGTGAAAAATTCGTTATTGAGCCTAGATGCCAAAAACAGTAGTGAATTGATAGGCTCCCGGTGCGCGAGATGCACGGGACAAATCAGCACAGGTTCTTGCTGAACACGTATATCAAAGGCGCAACATCTCCCGTCGTCGAGGCCACCAAGCACTATCGCTGGGTGGGCAGGAGTGCAAGCCACCTGCCAAAGTGCCGAGGGAGGCACGAAGCTTGTCACAGGGTTGTCAGAATTCTCAATATCCCAGAAAAAGCAAGTTTTCCTCTGGTTCTTTGGATGCAACGCTGGAAATTCTCTGTCGCAGTAAGCTACTACCAACTTTGAGTTCTCTTCCAGGGTCCAATCGATACAAGATATCGGTCGCTGGTATTGATCAGGTATTACATTTTTTATGCGAATCAGATTTTTCTCAACGGGATTGAGCGCTGGCATAGATGAGTAGTACATTTCATAAAAATCGATGCCGTTATTTTGGCTAATAAAATGTGCGAAGGATGGGTAAAGGTTTAGAACAGCATCGATGTAGTTATCGTCCCTCTCAATGCGTCTGCGAAAACGGGTCGTGTGTTCCTCGTCTTGACAGTTTACCTCTTTGGGCCAACCTCCTTCCGAGTGGTCTACTAGGGCGTCCCTAAATTTTTTACCTGGTGTGTTGATGTAACATTCGGATTGCATGAGAGTCGCTTGGCTAAGTTCGTGGACGGGATTCCGAAGGCCGTAGAGCTTTTGCAGTGCCACATTTGGTTCAATCGAGTCCACCATATGAGTCGGCACCTCGCTATACATAGGTTGGGCGCCGAATTCTCTGCGTTTTTTAATGTAAGAATACGTGATAGAAGACATTATTTTTGTTCATTGATATTAGGTAATAATTCAATTCAATTCAATCCTGCTTTATGGACTCACTACAAAAATTCAAATTTGTGTATGTGACAAGGTGCCAAAATTCACAGATTAAAAAGACGAAACCAAATTGTTTTAAGCTGAGGTTTAAAGCCGTATGAGAGAATGTCAAAAATTGACATTTAATTTTAGCAACTTGAACGAGGTCAGAAAAATAACGATAAAGTATCTCTTCTATTTTGTGAATAGGCTAAAATCTAAAGGCGTTTAGGGGTTAGCAAAGCTTACCACGCATTTCTTTGTAATGAAGCACAGGGTGCATGCACCCTTCGGTTGCTTTTAAGAAGTGAGTGGTGCCATGATAGTACACCCAGAATTGGGCTACTACTACTATCGATTAAATTAATGAATCGCATAACGAAAGATTGTAGCGAATAGGTATGTTACTTGTAATTATTTTAAGCACGATAGGAATTGACAGTGGTTAAACAAAGCATTAAACAAATGAAATTTATATTTTCAATACGTTACAAACAGTAAACGAATAAAATAAGTGCTACACTTATGGTAGCAGACTGTACTGTATACTGCATAGGCTTTGTGAAGGCCCCAAATTACTTTTCACAATATGGGCTAAAGTGAGAGTGTCTTATAGCACGTTTTGGCAAACTCAGCCCTTGGGAAATTACACCTGGAAATTCAAAGTTTCGCGACTCCACCACAATTCGCGGGTACTATGCACTGCTCCCGAGTTATCCTATATTTGAGCAATGCTATCGTTATACGCACGTTATAACACCTTGTGGCAGCGAACAAATTTTTTCTCACAGGGAGAGGGAGAGAGAGAGAGAGAGAGAGAGAGAGAGAGAAAGAGAGAGAGAGAGAGCCGTGGGTGATACATTTACTATTACATTTGTCTATCCTGTAATTACTCATTGTATACCACTGTTTGTTATGCTTTAGACTTTCTAATCGGAAAAAGTGACAAGCGTGCATATCGAGTACATCATTTACTTAAAATGGGTCAGAGATCCATCCAGCTGCCGCGCGCCACGCCGCTCCTAACTAGAATTCTGCAAACCACTTTAAGTTTCTTCATTTAATTTACCTTAACCCATCTACACCCAATAAAATAAATCCTCACTATCATGGAGAAAAGGGGAATTACAAACTACCCACGTCAAATTATAACTTATTTTTGATGTAGGACAGCTGGTGACCTCTCAAGTTGTAAAGTATTTCTGACGCTGACCCTTTTACGCTCGAAAAGTTTGCATGGAATTAGAGATTACCTGAGTCCTTTCCTTTTCCAGCTTTGCTGTAAATGTACAGGGTGACCTTTAAAATGTGCAATTGATGAAACAAGTCAATCATAATTTATGAAACTTTCGTGGTTTCACATAGTGAAATATTAGTTTTTTTTGTGTCTATGATGCTTAAGAAGTAAGTATTTAAGCATTTTCTATCAGATACAAAGTAAAAAGATGTAAAACCACACGTTTAGCCACACGTAAAGCCACGTTTATTTGTGAAGTGGTAAGTGATTATGTAGGTAAATAAATAATATTATGTGTCCTGCTATAAGCATAAGAACGTATATGGCTATGCATGTTTTTCCATTTGGGGTAAAAGCTTTTCCTAATATTACGTCCGACAAAATATCTTACTGCCCGGCGCAGGTAAAATGCTTAGCCATGAAAATGAATAGAAATGTCACCCAAGGGAAGGCCATGGCTCAAAATACGGTTTATATCACTCCCATTAGGCCAATCGATCTGCTTGACAGATAGGTTTCGTTGTTGCCGCAGTCGTAAATGGGTCTCACTCAACAGTGTTATTCACAATGGTATTAAATTGAATAGACACGCCCATATCGGAGTCAAGGACCTAATCGCCTTCCACTGCATTAGCATTTTATCTTCCTTCGTCTGTGTTCCTTCTTCAAATAGTTCCTTCTTCATATGCTGTGACAAGAGAATGACATCACTCACGTGAGTACCTAAGCTGAGATTTTTATTCAGGTGCCATCCTTTTGGAGATCAGCTTTCACTGTGGCTACTTTGCCCAGAGATGCTGCCGGTAGGAGGAGGCGTAATATTACTCGCGTTTTCGTGTACTGCTCTGCAAAATTTTGTAACCATGAGGCTTTTTATACCATATTTTCTATGAAGTATTTCTATTACTTGCCGTTCTAGAACCAGTGGCCCGTACTTTCATCAAGCCACATACCTGACTTTTATGCTTTAATTGACAGCCCACTGCAGTTGAACGAGCATGAACAACGAGCGTCAGCTGTTTCTTCATTCCTTTGTGTTGCCACGCTGAATGAGTTGAAGCCGATTGTATCTGTCACCACTCAATATGAGAACAGGGCATCAAAGAGCGATGATAAAATATTTGTTTATTTCAAAACACTGCTCCAAAATAACAAGAAAGCTAACTTAGTTGGTAGATACTATTTATATAGATATGCAGGTTTCACCTGTATTTTATAAACGCAAGATGGTGAAAAAGCAGTCGGCTCGTACCCGTAAACATCCCCAACGCGGTACTCTTCACGATGTCCTAAGGCCCAATTATGCGTACCAAATCCTGTCGGAATCGTGACGTTAGCGATAGTAATTAGTATGGAATTAGACAGGCGATTCAAAACGTTCAGGATTCGGTGCACGTTATATAGGAGCTGTGTGCGCTGTTGTATTGGACGCGGAAGACGTTGAACAATTCATCATATAGGTACTTCGACCACAGGTTACACGCGTAGAGCGAAGTACAGTAGGACTTAAATAGAGTAACTTTGAAATCCAGTGAGCAACGCTTAATAAGCCCTTGGCCTATGTTTGGTCGGACCGCCAAATGACCGATAGCTAGTAAGTTTAGTCCAAGTGAGCTTTCCGCATACTCTATTCAGAAGCCAACGTTCATATCGACCATACGATTTATGTGTTAACCGTTTCTGTATAAAGTGAATTAAACTGAGTTTCACACGGCAGTTTATTGCTTTAGTTTTCAGAAATACTACAAATGGCTGAGCTACTGCAGAGCTATTTGTGAAATATTTGTTTTGTGTAGACCTGGTATTAATAAAGGTTTATATTTATCTCTATGGTCAAATCAAATATTAAAAACCTATTTAGAGGTTAAAAATTCCACCCATGCCGGGACCTGAACCCGCGACCTCTGGCTAACCATGCCAGAGAGGTCGCGGGTTCAAGTCCCGGCATGGATGGAATTTTTAGACTCTAAATAGGTTTTTAAAATTGTCCTCAGCACGGGTTAGTGCAAAAAAAAGAATATAGACAAATAAAATATTATTGAGTTATTTTAATCATTTCACTGTTCAAATAATAAGTAAGGTAGCTTTAATCATTTTGGGAATCATAATGATGGCTTTTGTATGTAGTAGCAATAAAATACAAAGTATTTTAATTAATTAAAGCTACCCATCTGCGATATTAGAAATCAAAAATACTGTTGCCAAAATTCACAATATTTTCTATTGCACCCTTCTTACCGCCGGTTTATCAACTAACTGTTTCACAAAATAAATGTTTAAATATCGTTTGACTCGTTCGTTTTAGAGAAACCGGATGATACAGACTTATACTTACCATACTAAATCATCATAAATTTCCTAGGGTTACCTCACATATGTACCTATAATTAATTATGTAATATAAGCTACGCCTGTACTCCGGAGGGTTGGACCAGGGATTGCCACTTGCCACGATCTAGAGGAATCAGATCTCTTTCGCTTCATTTTAACGTGACAAATATTGTAATTTCATTCCCATTTCAAGGCCGCATACATTAAATCACTGAGTAAAGTCTCTCCTTATAATATGAATGCCTTAAAGGAAGCGTCAATGTAATAAAAAGAGCCTGAAAGGTTAACGTGATTTTCAGGTGAATTGAATAAAAAATCGGATAAGTGCGAGTCGAAGTAGTCGGACTCATTGACCGAGGGTTCCATACATAAATATATATTTTGTGTTACCTAGAATAAGTAAATCTGTTCAGTCATTTAGAAACTGTGTTCTATAAACTTGGCCGCTTTTGATTATTATGTATTTTTATTGTTGACAATGCATTTTTATCGGGTATTTAGTTTATGCAGTTTATTTATTTTTGCTGTAAGTAGGTTATTTAGGATTTTTGTAGTTTATTTTGTTTACTCTCCAAGGTTTGCTGGAAGAAATCTCTTACAGAGATGGGCTCGGCTTTGCACAGGTTATTTCTTACGTAATATCCGCTTAAATGTTTCGTGTGCAATAAAAGTATAATAATTATTAATTTGTTGTTATACCACATGGAATTTTCATTTTAACTTTTTATTTATTAGGGACAACAAATAGAAGTACAATGTATCTTGCACAGATAACTTAAACGTAAAAAATAATGATTAATTGTACATCCAGCTCCATTAACCATATTTTAGGCACTATAATAGCACAAGTTTGAATTTTTGTGCCGTTACCACGAACAACAAAAAACAACAAAACATTAAAAAAATATGTTTCATGGGTGTGGAACCCCTTTAAAATGTTGTTGAGCAATCCGAATTATTTAAGCCAGCTACCTATGAATGCAAGATATAAGCCCTTTACATACCAATACCTTCTATCTCATTTCTGTCGCTTCTCCCTCTATGGCAGCAATTGAGTTATTTTCATATAAATATTATGCGAAATAAAATTTTCTCATAATATTTATATGTCACTAGCGGACACGGCAAACGATATTTTGCCATATTAATGAGCCTACGACCTATTCTCAGACCTACCAAATGTACAAAAAACATTTCATAAAAATCGTTGAAGCCGTTTCGGAGAGGGTCGATAACAAACACTGTGACACGAGATTTTTATATATTATTAGGTTTTTTTTAATAATCAATAATTATAATGAAGTTACCTACACATAATTTACCTAAATATTTTAATATACCTAACCTAACCTATCTTAAAATTTAAGTTATTTAAGTATTATATTATATTAATTGTATTATTATGCGAATGGTGCAACAAAAAAATGTGGCAGGAGGTACTTCATCGTCCATAGGCATATTAATAGGGTCTCGTTTGGCAACCTTCTGATACGGAACCCTGAAAACTATGATGGCGTAAATCTAATTATTATTCTATCGCGTTCTCGATAGCACAATATAACTTATATTTATCTTTTTGTTGCACTAACCCATGCTGAGAACAATTTTAAAAACCTATTCATAAGCAAAAAATTTCTGTACTTTAAAATAGCTTTACCTTTAATTAGTAACGATAAATTCAACAAAAATATGTTTTTGGCGTTATTAAATACAATTATTTTTTAATAATTAAAGTAACATAACGGCATTGTTCAGTTTTTATCTCTGGAAGTATAAATGCTAGGAAAAATTGGGTTGAAAGGATCGATACAGATTTTTTTCTAAATGTAAAAATCGACTGGATGGTTGATAACGGCATTTTAGCTCGTGGACGGCGCAGTACGACAATACCTACGTGTTAATCTCTGGGTTATTTGGCTACGCAATGCTTAGCGAATTGTCGTAGTAAACTTTGAATTGTAGTTCCATGAAAGGAGTCCTGGAGCGCAGACATCACTCAGAGTATATATCATCACGGGAATAGCAATTCCAACCACTTACTGGCTACAAAATTGATAAAAGCGAACTAAGTAAAAGTCTATTTGTAAGCAGTAGACTTAAAAGGGTCGTAAAAAAATCATAAACTTAACATGTGCGCTTAGCGCTATTCCCAGCACGTTTTGAAGCCGAGATCACGTACGTCTTTGTTTTTTTCCCGTAAGTAATCTGCAAGTTTCTTTTTTCTGCCAGTCGTATGTAGCTGGGCAAAGAAACACATGCGTGTGATAAATGGCGGGATTTCGGCTGGGACCGGGGAAAAATCTTGTCTATGAAAAATTTATCTGTAAATCGTGCCATTTTTTATCGTTATTGCGTTTTCATGTAGCGGCTTTGTTACGTCCGAGGGCTGGCTGATTTCTTTCATCCATGAAAACTAAATGAAACCAATTCGTACATTTGTACACTTTACGGTGCTCCTGCCCTGATCTAGTTCCTACTTGGCATTTTAAAGTCTAGCATAGGTAGCGCGATGACGCGAATCGCGCGTTTTAAAAGTGAAAAGTCGCGACTTTCCAGTACATTATTGTCAAATGCTGATATTTTAGCGCTTATGTGGCATAACTCATGCCATCGTACTAGCCAGGCTGATTACCTATATAGATTAGACTACAATATTTTTCTATTGTTCACCAGGAAAGTACATTAATAAGATCTGATACTTGTAGACTCGAAAACGCGCAGACTTAAAGCGGCAATGAAAAAAAAGGACGTAATCACGTTATTGCAATTATTATTGCTATACCGTCATTAAAAAATATAGGTAGTCAAAATGAACAAAATAAAACAGTTTTTTCATTTCGATTATAGCAGTGGTAACCTAGTGGGTAGAATATTGGACCTGGAAGCAAGAGAGCCAGGTTCGATCCCCAGTGCGGGCATGTACGTATGACTTGGTTTAGTTATGTACATTTGTGAAGTTATCATCATCAGCCATTTGACGCCCACTGCAAGACATAGGCCTCCTTCGTGGTTTTCATAACCATGAAGGGTTTTACCATAATCGCCACGCTTGGCAGGCGGGTTGGCGATCGCAGTATGCGGTTGGATTCGCAAGAAGACGCTGCTGCCCGTCTCTTGGTATTTGATTTCCTTAGTCGCCTTCTACGACATCCACGGAAGGAAATGGAGTGACGCTATTCTTAATCCGGCGCCACACGGAATAGTGAAGTTTGAATGTGAAGTTATACCAATACCAATCGCTAACTGTGAAGGTAAACATCGTGAGGAAACCTGAGTGTCTGAGCTATTCACATACCTCAGTGCTTGGAATCGCCAACCCGCGGTGGGTACGCGTGGTGATTAAGCCCATACTCTCTCACTGAGAGAAGGCCTGTGCCCTACAGTGGGACGTATACAGGCTGCTTATGTAAAACAGTTTGCAGCTGAAGTCACGTAACGTGTAATGGGCACTAGCTTATCATCATCTACTAGAATAGATGTCAATGTATTTTAGTACCTATCATATTATATTTTATTGAAATTTAAAAAGTTTATTTAGATACCACAACACACATAAAATCTTACAAATAATAAAACGCGAAACCAGGAAACACGCTTAAATTAAAAAGAAATAATAAATAAACTTTATATATACTTTTTGTTGCACTAACCCGTGCTGAAGACGGGTTCAAGTCCCGGCATGGGTGGAATTTTTAGCCTCTAAATAGGTTTTTGAAATAAATAAACTAATTCTAAACAATCACACAGTAGTGGTGAAGTGATATGGTGGAGACGTTGTTTTACGTACTAAATTTCGTATAATATAATTAAACACCTGTAATAAATCACTCTCATATTTTTCTGGCACTACCCTTCCACTATCCACATCAACGTGGGTTAGATGGAAAAAAATACTGTCTAGTATTAAGCTCACCTTTGTACAAATTTGTTTTAGTGCAATAAATAATTTTTCATTCATTCAATGAGCTAATGAATACTTACGGTAATATTTAAAAAAAAAACGCGATTCCTCTGAAACACTCCTTGAATGCAGTTTTATAGTCTGTGGTAAGGGCTTTATCACTGAGTATTTTAAAAAGTCGTGTTTTTATAAATAAGGGCCAGTTTCTGAATTGAAAATTTTGCTAAGTAAATAGTTGACTGTAGTGCTGTCTCTTCGAATTTCACAGAAAAGAGCGTGACAGAACGTTACTTAAGTATTTCCTAAGTGAAATTCTCAATTCAGAAACCGGCCCTAGGACAGTTACTTTACGAGATTTACCCGCATTGGAGATGTATGTTTTGGGTTTTTTGTGTGGAGACCGCATTATCGAGCGTCCACTCTTTTTGTAAGCAGTTGTTTGTGTTTTCCCTGCTGAGCCGAGCCTTCTTCATTAAAATTGTGAAAAGGAAAAAGGTTCTATTCATTTTATTGCACTACGCGGCTTAAAGCACGTCTTTTTTCTATTCGACGCTTCTGTTCCGTTATTTCACTGAATTGTATATTATGTATCTAATAGCTGTTGCCCGCGTCTTCGTTGGCGTGGAATTTTCTTTTTGAGTATTTTACCGGGATAAAAGTAGATTATGTGCTATTCCGGTCTATAATCTATGTTTGTACTAAATGTCATTTAGTTCCATTCAGCCATTTTGGCGTGATTGAGTAACGGACATACATCAACCCAAACTTCGTTATTAAGTTTTATAATATTAGTTCTGTCAGTTCAGGAAGGTCATTTTCCAATGTTCGATCACATATTCACATTAGAAGATTACAAATAGTGTTAATATTAGTGGGATTTTGTACCTATCAATCTTAATAGATATTAGGTGCATATATTACATTTCATAAACTTATGCCTGCATCTCGGAGGGGTAGGCAGATATCAGGGTTTGTCACTTCCCAAACCTTTTTTCGCTTCATCAACGTTCATTAGTCGTTGCGTGCACGTACGCCGGCTTCGGGTTAGACGATTTTTAAGTAGCCACTTCGGGTATCAGGTCGCTGGGCGGAGTAAGTAAGTAAGATATTATTAATCCGCAGATTGTGCTAAAATACATACATACATACCTAAACTCAGGAACTGCCACTTGCCACGATCCTGACAGATCATTTTTGCTTCCTCAACAATCATTAGTCATTGCATGCACGCACGCCGGTTTTGGGTACTTTTATCTTGCCCTTTGCTAATCAATACATCCCCTATTTGGTCGAAGTATGTTGTGTCCGAAACTAGAATAGGAAACAAAGCAACAAATAAAAAGAGTATACTATTGATAAATGCGGTGTGCTTTGCTAGGTAATAAAATTATGGGCATTGATAGTAGTTTATGTGACTGTCACGTAATGAGGGTTATTAAAACACGAGCGAGATTTTATAAAACGAGCCTTGGCGCGTTTTTTAATAGCATTCGCGAGTGTTTTAATACCAAGTTATGTGCAGTCTCATACACTACTTTATCTACACTCATAATTAAATTTTTGAAACAAAATGGCGCAATTTCGACAAAAGTATCTTGACATTCAATCGTCTGCACTCAGTTTTGCGCGCGCAATTTTAGGTATTTTTAGTTGCATTTTTGGTACCACGAAAATGAAATTAGGTAGGTTTTTTATAGAGTCAACTTTTGACATTAAAAAAAAAAAAAACTTAAGTTTTGTTCCGTGATCACAGCAACACTTTAAAAAAAATAACTGTAACATAAAGTGAAAAATCTGACCTTTAATGTAACTTTATATTACACTTTTTTTTTAATTTTCTTAAAGTTATGTATTGTTTAAAGCCTGTCAATATGCGTTTACCTTTGAATTCTTAATTTGAAGATCATGATATGAGTGTAGGTAGATAAAGAATATTTTTGTTATTCTGTACGTGAAGCTAATAAAGTGTGTTTAATAGTCCTCTGTCATATAATAGTCATAGCGCCCCAATTAGTTTTGATCGCCCAGTGCCCTCAATACGTTAAAGACGGCCCTGGTTGTGGGTACGAACAGTAGGATACTTTTACTCGAATTTAACGCAAACGAAGGTGCGGCCACACCCTTGTGTAACTATCTGCTATCGGCAATATGGCCGTGAGTCGCGAAGCAGTATCTCCTTAGAATCCATTCTGAGGTGAGATTCGACCTTATAGAAATTTGTAGCTGCAGCTTACAGCTTTATCAGATGTAACTCAGGCTAGACAATCGCGAGAAGACAATGCATAAGCATGCATAAGCAGCCTGTATACGTCCCACTGTAGGGCACAGGCCTTCTCTCAAGGAGAGATGCCCACCGCGGATTGGCGATTTCAAGCGCTGAGGTATGTGAATAGCTCAGGCACTCAGGTTTCCTCACGATGTTTTCCTTCGCAGAGAGGACAATGTTCAGGTCTATTTTACGAAACGATTGAAAGTATTTCAGTATGTCTTCAATCCCGGTAGTTTACCCAGTAGATACGTCCTCTTAAAAACGCGGTTATTACTGTTGACACAGGTTCAGAGGGGTCGGATGAACAAACAGTGTTTGTACAATGTTTGCTAAAGGTACCAGGTAGACCTCAGATTCAGCATTACCATGAGGTGGTCGGTCAGTCCTGTAGTTAAACATTTGAAAAGATAATACAAAATTAAATTAATTTTTTCTCTCTTTGCTTATTTACTTGATTTATAAAGAAACAAAATACAGTGAAGAATATATAGGTAATACCTTTAAAAGGAACTTGAGAATTGCCTTGAAAGTATCCGAGAGTGACTTTGCTACAACTCCTGGTTAGTACTATTTTCTGCTTACACGGTGAATTGAGTGAGACCTTTTCTTCCAAGCCTCTCTTCAGCTGCTCAAGTGTTTACCGAATCCCATTGTTAGTGAGAAAATAATTAAGCTCGTGCTGTTGTACGTAGAAACCCATATAACATTGTCTAGTAGGGTTTGCACCCTATTTTGAGTTAAGGCACTTTTTGTCTTGCAGTGGCGGTGAGAACCTACTTATTACTTTTTCTTTCTTTTTCAGCTTCTCGAATACCGTACCTACTTAAAGTCTTTTATAATGAAAAGAATGTCTAGCCAGTGCGACAAACAAAAGCCCTCCCTAATCTCTTAGCATTCGGTATACAATTGTCCTGTTATAATTGCTGAGGTCACTCGAAGGAAAGAAAGAAAAGGGAAATGGTTTACAGGGAAAAAGTGCCAATTTATTTCCAGAGACAAATTTAAGGCGGATTATTGCACTCTAAGCAGTCAAAATTCCTTTGACGGTTTTAGTTAATTTAAATAGTGTGTCTTCATTTTAATCAAATTCTTTTCGGAAGTTGTTGAACAGAGTTTAAATGATTTATTAGAGAAATAACCTGTAAAAACCTATAGCACTGTTAGTATAAAAAAGGACGGGAAAACTGTTTAGTTGTAAATTTAACGTGTCTAATTGCGATTTATTTTTATTTATTAGATAAGCTATGAAAATATTATAATTAATATTATTGAATATATATTTGCCTCCCTTTTACACATTATGGACGACTTTACTGGAAAATCGAGTAGCAAATAGTTGTCCAGTCCATTATTAAATTTATACTTTAATTTTATTACCAGTGTTATACTTAAAAATTGAATGCAGTAATACTAGCGCCACTAATAGAAGAGTCAAATGTTTTTTACAGAAAGTTTTTGCAAAAAGACCAATCTCTCAATCATGTTAATCATGTGAAGGGACCAGATGGCACTAACAAAAAAACTTTTATTGACTACATAGGTTCTTTGTCCTTAATCTAGTTATAGGTTAATATTATTCAGACCCTACAGCTTAATAAACACAATGTTTTTTCAATAGAACGATTTAAGCACGATAATAGGTGTTGTTTGCCTCTATTGGTAATTCCAGTAGTATAAAACGTCAATGAATTAAGTAGGCATCTCTCACGAAGAACGGGTAATACCGTTGCACGGGTTATACCATTGCACGGGTTATACCATTGCACGGGTTACACCATTGCACGCGTTATACCATTGCACGGGTTATACCATTACACGAGTTATACCATTGCATAGGTTATACCATTGCACGGGTTATACCAGTGCACGGGTTATACCATTGGAATGCTATTGGTTACTAGACTACCAGTAGTGTCAATGAAACAATCGTTTCATTTACACAACCGTACTAATATGACGCTATTGAACGACGCGCTAGAGACACGCCCCCAAGTTTGTTTAAATCTAGGGCATCTGGCTGAGAGTATAAATAATACAAAAGCTGTGAATCAGGTTAAAAAGTTATAGTTAAATAAATTCTTCGTTATTAAAACAATATATCTTCTACAATCGCGGTCTAAAGTAATGGAGAAACAGAGAACGCTAAGCACCGCAGTCATATAAAATTCAAGTCTAATGCTGAGGAGCATTATCTTTATTAGAACACTTATCGTTAGGCTAATAAGCTTGAAGATGATTTTATGCTACGTCCATTCTGTCCCTAAATTCAGAACCATCAATTTCACAAGTAACTTTTCTTTTTTACCGTTACCCTTCAAGGTATAAGAAGGTTTCGTAGCATTGACTCATCAAATAATGTTAATCAGAGAAAGGGACTGGAGAACTATTTGTCTTTCGCCCATACGATATTGCCGTGTATAAAGTGTAAGCTTGAGGCAAACAGATATTTAGTATTTTTAACCTGCGATAAAAAATGAGGAGGTTCTCAATTCGTCGGAATCATTTTTTATGTATGTTCACTTCATACTTACTTGCATTTGCAAATCACAAATCATTGGGATTTGTGACGCTAAACTAGTGTTATTTACTCTACTCTACTGTACAATTCACATAATATTGACTTCTACATACGTGCGCGCAAATTTTTGCTTTGTTTCGTTACGGGTTACATTGTGACAAAAATGTAAACGTGGAACTGCTGTCAAATGTACTTACCCTATAGTAAAAAGAGTAAAAAGAGTAACTGAGGAAGTGTGACATGTAAAAACGTGACAAGGGTGGGAGGGGTCCTAAGTTTTGTGGATGGAAATAAAAATATGTAACGACGTCATTCTCTTACGGAGCGGGGGGTCTCACAAATGTGATCAACTGTGACATCCTTGTCAGTTGGGGGAGGGGTCAAAAAATCACGAAATTTGTGTGACGTACTTTATGGACGACCTGTAATGTCAAATTTTTACGTTTTATCACCACAACATGCGTAACCCGAGCCATCGCACTACCCATGCAGGATACGAGTACATTCGTCAAAATTGTCTTTGTTTTCGTGCTGCTGTAATACTCGCGACTTTCTCACACCGGGTTCTGGCTGAAAACCAGCGTTGCGGATTTTTCCCGTAGCTCATGCTGAGTCCAGACACCTTTTTATATCCAGAACACACATTGTCGTTCTTGCTTGGCCCTTCCATTTTTATAACTACGTCCATTTAAATTGCTCATTTAAAATTTTGTTTAAAAACTGTTGCACTTGAATCATTTTATTCACATTGTTAATTAATTTGTTTTGTGCTTATGTAGATAAGTGTTACTAGTTAGTTAATAAGGTTTAATTCTGCATTGTTTTGATGTCATATTTTTACGGCCTTATTTGTGAATGGGCCGTTCCTTAAAACACTTTATAAACGCCGTGTAAAATAGTCTGTGGTCAGATTTTACAAGGACAAGACTTAAACTGCCTTTGAGGAGTGTTTTGGAGGAATCGTGTTTTTATAAATGGGACCGTTAGTGTTTAGTGTCTTTTTATTATTGTTATTAATACGTTTATTGCACATAAGTAAAAAATACAATGGCAATGTGGCGGACTTAATGTTATAAGCATTTTCTACCAGTCAACCACAGGTGGTGCAAGAAATTAACTGGTAGGCATACGAAATAAACGGATAAAACGAATTACTTTAACTAAAATTATATAAGAAGAAAAATAATAGGGGTTAAAGTATGAAATTGCCGTTTTATTGCAATAGGTTCTTTGAATTGACATAGAATCTTCATGGTTTGAGGTTTTCGAATGAAACTTTTTTCACATGGTTTCTATGATGTTCTTTTTTTAAAAAATGTGAAACATTTGAATATCGACTTTCAATTGTTTTTGTTATTCAATTTAGACAAGAAAGATGGATACTGCGAAAATTCGAGTGATTTTTTAATACGAGTTCCGACGCGGAACTAAAGCGGCAGAAACAGCCCGCAATATCAATGCTGCGTTTGGAGAGGGGTCTACTAATGAACGCACCGTGCGATTTTGGTTTAAACGCTTTCGTGATGGAAATTTCGACTTAAAGAACGAGCCACGAGGAAGACCGCCCACACAGGTGAATAACGATGAATTAAGAGAGTTAGTGGAAGCCGACCCTAGTCATACTACCCAGGAATTAGCGGCATGGTTTAACGTTACCTTACCCACAATATTGACTCACTTGCGTCAAATAAATAAAATAAAACAATACGAAAAATGGGTGCCTCATAATCACTGGAATTTTCGCAGTATCCATCTTTCTTGTCTAAATTGAATAACAAAAACAAATGAAAGTCGATATTCAAATGTTTCACATTTTTTAAAAAAAGAACATCATAGAAACCATTTGAAAAAAGTTTCATTCGAAAACCTCAAACCATGAAGATTCTATGTCAATTCAAAGAACCTATTGCAATAAAACGGCAATTTCATACTTTAACCCCTAATACTCAACAAGTAAATATTTTTTATTCTTTTCATTTTTATATTTTTATTTTTTCAGCCGTTTTATGTGTTAATTTCGCCCAAGTGTGTAAATGTGTGTTTTGGTGTGTAAAAAAAACATTATCTTATCTCATCTTATCTAA
Source organism: Yponomeuta evonymella (assembly GCA_963969515.1). Classification (NCBI taxonomy): domain Eukaryota; kingdom Metazoa; phylum Arthropoda; class Insecta; order Lepidoptera; family Yponomeutidae; genus Yponomeuta; species Yponomeuta evonymella. The sequence goes on from OZ018354.1 coordinate 10,003,279, forward strand.
AATCTGATGAGTAGTTTAGGCGCTACGGTAAAACATCCAATGCATATACCTATATGTCTATTGTATACATGCATAGACTGCTAAAATAATTTTGGCTCTGCCTTAGTCGGGTAAAAATGCCCTCATGTTTTAAAATCACACAAGAGTCATCTTTGGATACATACACCTTTGCCTAAGCGTAACGCGTGAAATAATACATTAGGACTAATTAGGAGCATTTCTCAAACGTTTTAAATAGAACAGCTCATATTCAAAGTAAGAAGAGCTTCCTACCGCGAGTGCGAAAACAGATGTTGCCAACAAATTACCTGCGAAATTGCTTATACCTGCGGTGTATCGCTCCGAGGAACAAACAGGGGGAATGATGAATTGCCCTATACATCGACCACCTCGATTTGATCTTTTCCTCCCTCGAAACTGACAACAAAGAATTTGAGAGATCAACAAAGTTTGAAGATCAAAGCATAATGGAAGAACACAATGAAAAATAGATTCACGTCACCCTCTTTCTGTCCGGTTTTTGTATTAATATTGGGCAACCAACATATTGTATTTGTCGCACAACATGACATTTGAGCTTGAGTGTACGCAATCCGAAAATGTCATGCCCGACATAGAACTTTTCTTGAATATCAAACATTCATGCTCGGAATTTCTATGGAGATCGAATCAGAAATGATGAGATCCGTAGACGAGCGAATGTCGTCGACGTATCCCAGCGGATTAGTAAGTTGAAGTGGCAGTGGGCGGGGCACATAGCACGCAGAACTGATGGCCGATGGGGCCGAAAAGTTCTCGAATGGAGACCACATATCGGCAAGCGCAGCGACCAGCCACAAGATGGACAGATGACCTCATCCAAGTGGCAGGAACACGCTGGATGCAAGCCGCTTCCAACCGGTTTTTTTGGAAATCCATGGAGGAGGCCTATATTCAGCAGTGGGCTTCTTGTGGCTGAATGATGATGATGAAACATTCAACAAGATATCAAAATTTAATTCCATTCCCCGAGGTACAATTTCTCTAAAATAATACAAATAAATGGTTTATTTAAAATTTATTTTTAATATTTTCTAGAAGAGTCGTGTTTCAGTAAAGCAATTCGTTAGTTAAATGTATTCGGAGTACATTCTAAGTAGAAGAGATTGTCATAGGCGAAGCAGTATCATTCTGAAAAATCATATAGACCTCGTACGAGATTTTATATTAATGAAATCCTATGAATAGGGTATATGTCACATTCATTTTAATCAAATCGTTTTGTCGATTTTTCATAATGACTGCATCCTAAGCATTAACTTTATTCGGGAGTAAAATTTACGTGAGTGGGCTCCTTTATTGTAATTCAAAGGCAAATTACTTCCTTACTTCTACAAATTATGGATGTTGGTCCCGTCTATTATATACGCAATTAGGCAGCTTTTGCTGCAAACCTTTTATCTCACTGCCTTTACAGCAATTATGACATTTCTCTTCGACTTGCTACGGTTTAATTTTACAGTCCTATAGTTAAATTTGTGCTTGGAAAGAAAATCACTCCTAATGTAATTAAAATTTTGTTTTACTGCTGTTTTATTAAATTTTTCTTTCACTTTTATCCAGCGATCGTTTTTCCAGTCGTATCGTTTTCCGATTGCCAAGAGCATGTCTTCGAATTTAGGCCACGATGATTTTTGTGTGACATCTTCATCGTTCGAAGCTTTGTTATTGAGTTTGAAAGTAACTGGTGTAAATATTGGTTCAGCTGCTTCTTTTATTTGGTTTGGAATATCTACTTTCACTTCTTTCTTGTCAATGTATGATTGGTTGTACGAGTTAAATCTTAAAGATTCGAATATGAGTTCATTACTTTCTTTCTCTTCATGTTTCGACGCCGATGACTTTGTATGTTCCGGACCAAGGCTTTCTTCGTCTGGATAGTCATCGTAGAAATCTTCAATATCGTGCTCTATATTTTCTGTAAGAAACATTAAAAGACTGAGCTGGCTGAATCCAATATATTTTCAATACATTAGCGGTAATAGTGCGCGCATCTGTGGAACCCAAATGCCTTACATGCAAGAGTTCGTGGGCTCCAAAGCCAGCATGTATTAATGATTTTGTTTTCTAAATTTACGTACATTTGTAAATTTTTAAGCACCAATACCACCACTCGTCGTGAAGGAAAGCATGGTGAGGAAACCTGAGCGTCGGAGGTGTTCACGTACCACAATAAAATACATGGTGGGCTCACGTGGTGATTAAGTTCTTACTTTCTCTGAGAGGAGGCCTGTGCACTGTGCAGGGCACTGGCTACTTATGCTTATACGTTCTGAAATTTCTTTTTAAACTCTCCCTTTTAACTTTTTGCAATATTTGCAAATGACAGGGAAACTTCAAAATTAATAATAGGTACCCAGTCATATTTCCTTACCTGCAATTTTTCTGAATTTCACAATGTCCTGCTCAAGTTTTTCCCTGTCTCCCCTTTTCCATCGCCCGTCACCGTGGTCTGAAAATTTAATTTATTATTCCAACATCGCATTATGAGGTACTCTGTACCTATGATAAAATCTTTCTGTTTCTATTGTTTTTTCATGAAAATTCTAAGTATTTTCCAGCATATGCTTATTGTAACAACCAATACATTTCATTACATAAACTCACGCCTGTATCCCAGCGGGGTAGGCAAAGACTAGGGTTTCAACCAAAATATTATAATAACATGCTAATTGTAAAGCCGATGACGATTACATCTTACCTATAATTATTGAAAACACCACACAGCAGAACGTGAAACGCTGCAAGTTCTTTGTCATGTTTTCCTTTGTTTAAATGTATCTGTAACAAAACAGGGACTTGTTGAGTATTAAAACACTGAAGTAGGAACACATACTTATAAAATATTGCTTTATAAGTATGTGTTCCTACGCTAAGGCCGCCCATTGAAGTTTTTTTTATTGCAACTTTTATTTGTGTTTTGTTTCTTGTGTGCAATAGAAAAAATATTCTTATCTTCTTATCTTATCTTGTTGATGTTGGACCACTTATATTGTAACATCTGTCTCACATACATTTTCTGTATATGAGAATAGAACGAGTAAAAAGTTACGATTTGGTTGGGGGAATATTTTTATTACGATACATACTTTAGTCAATTTTTTTCCGCGATGGTAGTCATCAATTTTGTAGCAGGTAGCTCTATCATCCTTTCGAAAATGTTGAAAAGCTTGGAGTTCTTGTAGAAAATTCTTATGTCTGCCTGGAACCCTTGAAGTTCAATAAAATTTGTATCAAGGAACCCCTTTTCAATATATTCAGGTAATTAATTAATATAAATTGTAGGCTAGCTCATATATTTATTGTTTGTTAACACCATCTACGTGAATAATACAAAATATAGTATAGAAGTTTAGGAAACACAAAAAAACTATATGCCTAATACAAAAAATTATATACGTTCCATAGCTCAAGAAGTTGTCTAAAATATAAATAAAGTTTTATACTAATATGAAAGGGACAATAATTGGTACAATTGAGGGACGCAAAATAAGCTAGGCTAGATATTTGATGATAAAACTATTTGTATTTATAATGAGTGCCACAAGTCAATGGAAATTTAATTACATTCTTTCTAACGTACAATACGTTTTTGTTTCGCAATAAGCTTAAATATCTATGTGTCTCATTCTTTTTTTAGGGTTCCATAGTCAACAAGGAACCCTTATAGTTTCGCCATGTGCGTCCGTCTGTTTGTCTGTCTGTCCGCGGCTTATCACAGAGACTATAAGTACTAGAGAACTGAAATTTGGCAGCATAGATATACATATTTATTACGCCAACAAAACAGTAGAATAAAAACTCGAAAGAAAATTTTTTAGGGTACCTCCTCTACATCTAAATTAGGGATGCAGTTTTTTTCACGCCTATGCCATAGTGTGGGGTATCTTTGGATTGGTCGTTTTAAAATATTGTAGGTATATGAAGACCAATTTTAGATTTAGGTTTCCGTTTGCGAAATATTAAGCTTTAAAGCGCAAACTTTTGTCAGAGTAGGGTGTGGGGACCCCCCCCTCTCTTGGCTAAACGGGTCATTGTGTAAACTCGAAAAAATTCAAGGCAGTAGCATATATAATGAACTTAAAAGCAAAATAATCACGGCTAAGTAGGCTTTACAAGTTAAAGAGTAATAGGCGACCAGCTTATAAAAGGAAAACTTCGTACAAAATCCACAGAAAATTAATGATGAAGTTGTTAGTTCTGTGAAGCAGATAAACCCCTCTTTCTACGGAACCCTACACAGCGCATGGCCCGACATGAACTTGGCCGGCTTCCTTATAAATCTGAAGAGACATCACGTTACATAGTTTGCATTATAATATTGTCATAAGCACACATACACTGTGAAATTTTCAATTTAAAACCGGCGGAAATTTTGAAATGAACATATTTTATATCAAAAAATTTAGTACTAAATATTTGGCTTATTTCAGAGTATCAACTCGGCCAAACGGAATGCACCGAGACCGCAAGTTGGTGTTTCACGTACTTTTGATTTAATATCAGCCATAAAATATACGTTCATTAAGATCTCCCGTATCATAAGTAAAAACTAAAATTAAAAAAAAAACAAAATACAATTAAAAATATTGCAATTTTCACTTACGCACCGTTGTAACGCATCCAAATTCACACTTTTATTTTCAAAGAGTATTTAAACTCAACCAGGCTTACAGTTCGAAAAACGTTCAGCAATCAAGCTTCTCTCACGAAAACTTTGCAAGATTACGGTGCTGCGAACAAGTGCCGCTCGCAACACGTGATACTCGGAGCACTCTGCCGACGATACTGACTCACACAGCTCTGGTTGCTCGACTTCACCCACCCCAAACAGACTGTAACCACCCCTCAGTTTCCTCGCCATGTACCTCGTGCACAGCCTGCTTGTAACACTCTAAACATCGCGTTTGTAAATTGAATGAGCAATGAATTCGTAACTCCGTACAGTCATTGGGTAGTGGTAGGTAGGTTTTGTATAGGATTTGCTTCCTCACTTTCTTGTTAGTTTTCATTTATAGGCGACACAATAAACTGCAGTTTTAAAGAAAAACGGCTGTAGGGCACGAGTGAGAAAGGCTTTGACACATAACATTGAGTTATTGTTGTAGAGATATTGTGTACGGTATTGATTTATTATCATTTATCATTTGCAATTCACTTGTTATACTTCGCTAACGGCGAAAGAAAATATCGTGTGGAAACCTAAGTATTTTAGGTGTTCACATACCTACCTTAGCGCTTGAAATTGCCAATCCATGGTAGGCACGCTTGGTAATTAGGTAAGCCATTGATTAACTCTCTCTTTGAGAGAAGGGCCGTGCTCTACAGTGGAATGTTTGTTGCACTATTGTCAATTATTACTTAATAATATTTGAAGACACTTTTCTGTTGATACTACAGATTATTTTTTCAATCTTTTTACCTAAGTAAATGGATAAACAAAATATTATCTATGGGTCATAAAACTCAATAACTTATTTATTATTGAATACCAGCTGACTCGGCAAACGTTGTTTTGCCATATTAATTAGCCTACGACCTATTCTCAGACCTACTAAATTTAAACAAAAAAAAATATGGAAATCGGTGAAGCCATTTCGGAGGAGTTCGATAAGAAACACTGTGACACGAGATTTTTATATATTAGATTACGTATACAGCAATTTGGTAAACCCCGTCCTTCATTAAACTCAAAGAAAAGAAATAAAATACAAAGGACAGCCGCTGTTTTGAAAATATTCCATTAGCAACCCATTTCAAATTCAGCGATGGCTTTACCTTTCACAATATATTTTTGTATCTCCTCATCGTATCTTTTAAACAGAGAAAAATACACCATTCATTACATTTTTTACCGAAATTGTTTATTCCATTTGAATGTTCAATTCGCAAGAGCTTTGCGGAAAAGATTTTAAGCTTTTACTGCACCGAAACAAAAAAGCCATACGAAAAACGGAAAGTAGCCTTCCCGCAATCAAGTTGGAGATTACAATTTAAAACTCTATTGACATTTTCATTGGCCCATTAAACTTGGAATGGCAAATATCGGATTGCAATTTAGCATAAAACCGGAAATTTCGTCACGGGCTCGCCAAGATAGGAGCAAAAATATTGTCCGATAGGGCTCGCCCGAAGCTATTTTCGTGAATCGTTAATCAACCAGTGGAGCGGAAAACTGATAAGGCAGACCTTTCGGCAATTAACTTAATGGTGATTCTTTTTGCCTGCTGACGTAAATTGCCATGTTATTGCCTGGCCCAGCCCGGCGCCACCGATCGCGGGCAGATAACGTCCATATGTCTCGCCTGGGCCTTAATTGAATTCTATACATCATTGTTCGAGTTAATAATCGGGAAATCGGGATTCCATTTTACCAATGTGCGTTTTCGTCACAATAAAACCTAGAAATTTGAAAATACGCTGATATCTTTGATACTGAGACTATAATTACTCTTTTAATTAGGCATGTATAATTCATATACCTCTAAATTACTATTTTCTTTGTTTGTACATTTGGGGTACTTCCTTCTTCAATGTATTGGTCCATATAAAGTTTGTCTGGAAGAGATCACTTTTATTGATAGGGCTGCCGTGTGTACCCTTAGGTTAAGAAATATCTGTGTAATTTCGTTTTTTATGTACGATAGAGTGTTCTCTATCTATTTATCTATTGATACTATTTCATACGAGTATTTAGATCTTTTATTGTTAATTTTAGCCATTAAGACGCTTGAGATACAGAGTAATTTTTTAACCTAGTTCAAGCATAAATATGTTATTTTTACCAATGTAAGATTTAAGTGTTTGTACACTGTTATGACCCTTTTTATTTGAAATAAATCTTATTATTCTTATCTATCTACCATCTAAGGAAGGATTTTGAAAAAAGAAAGGGAAATCGTGATTATCTCAAAGTCATGTGCAACACAATAGCTTAAATAAAGTAATAGAAAAACTATTCGTCTCTCGCTTAAACAACATAGATTATAGTATTTTGTGAGAGAGACAAATAGTTGTTCTTGTTTAGTTTCTCTTTTAAATTAACCGTGCTATAGTAAAAATACTGTGTAACGTCTCAGTTATTTGATACATCCGTAAAGGGAAGATGCCATTTAATAATTGGTAGGGCAATAAATGCCTCTCCTGACAATTTTATGTCTCCGCGCTATATTTCGACTTTAACGGATTCTATAAAAGCTCAGAGAATGGGGATAAAAGTGACAATTAATGGCACCCTCATCAAACTGCTCATAAAATTCGGCTTTACTGTATTTTATGGACATCTTGAACGAAAGCTGTGCTTTCGAGAGAATCATTATAGAACATAATGATGTGAAAGAAATATTACGGGCCGTTTTTGTCATGATGGGATGGCTTATTGGTTTAGGCGCAAAATGATCTATTCGCAAAATGTCCTATTCGTTCATTTAAGCGTTCAAAAGCACAGCTAGTAAGTACACAAAGATGTTATGCCAGGCATTAAAAAAAAAAACCTAGCATCAATCTAATTTGTCCAAAAGTTTTTGTCTCATTTTGCGAATAGGAAATTCTTCTTAGACTGTCTTGACTGTTTTTGCCGATAGCTAATGTGCAAATGTTGTTTATTTTTAATGGCATTATTGGTTTACTTTCGCAAAGAAAGCCTACACCTGCAGGGAGATGTGTTATGATTTTTTATTTTCATAAAAACAATTCAACGATATTGGTTCTAGCTAGGCAATTTAGGTCAAAATAATCTTTAAATAGTTCACAGTTTTTTCCGTAATATTCACAATGTTGACCTTAAAACACGTCACCACGTATACTTACAAAGCCATTCCGTTTCCAGGGGCCTTAGTTCGAAGTCTACAGTGCGGTTTTTAATTAAAACCGGCTCGCATTGAAAGGCCCCGCCGCCGGGTTCCTGCGACGCCTCGTCATTAAGCTAACGAAGATATTTTGGCCCAGATACGTTACACTGGCTTGAAGACGGCCGGTGTACTAAGGTAGCTCTTGAGTGGTGGCCAAGAACGGGTCAACGGTCAGTGGGCAGACCACCAGCTCGGTGAGCCGACCGCCAGCCCGGTGTGCCGACCGCCAGCCCGGTGGGCCGACCGCCAGCTCGGTGGGCCGAGGACATTGTGAAAGCGGCTAGGCAACATTGAACGAGGCTTGTAAAGGACCGGATGTATTGGTGTTAAAGATAAGAGGCGTATGCCCAACAGTAAGCACTGTGTATGGTCTGATTAGGTAGATAGAACGCAGATATGAGGCATAGGATGATCTGACTGACACTGATATCTGGGATTTCGTTTTGTTCTTTTTCATGTGGATAGACAAATAGAGAACACTTTATTGCACAGGCAGAAAAAAGTATTACATGTGAATTACATATACGTTTTTACTATTATATTTCTCTTATATGAGACCTGTGACTTTCAGTAGGAGGATTATTGGCTGTTTATTATAATTATTAATTATGCACGCGGATGCGTGCAGGTATATCACTTTCATGCACTTATAAAATGTTGATCAAATCTGTTTTAAAAGAGTAGACTGAGAGATACACTAATTAACCACATCTAGTGGTTTATTTCACGCATTTACTATACGGTTCGGTATGTATGCGGCCAGTGTTTTCTGGGATCGCTTAGCCAACTTCAGTAAGTGCCCTCTTATAGATAATTTGTTCGTATTCATTTTTTAACAGCGTACTCATCTTAGCAAGGTCAGCTCAAATTAGTTGTTCAAGATTTTACACATTAGTTGTTCAAGATTTTGTAGGTAGTGAATAGAGTTCACTCTCCTCGTCCCTACGCTGTTGCAAAATAGTTAGCCCTAGTTTAAAGTAGTTGATATTCTTTTTAGGTAAAGTTGACCTTTAACTAAAATTAATTACTCAAATATGATTTAACATGGATATCAGAAGTAATTGATTACTAAAATGAATTAAGCCTCAGATATATCTGAAGTGAACATTAGACTGCAATGTAATAATACGTTACGATACTTAAAGATACGTTACGTCACTTCCAGTACGTACCTATTGCATGGAGGTGTCCATACTCACCTCTTATACTATGAGTATATATATTGTTAGAACGAAGAAAAACTTCAACAGCTTCGACTTGCAATCGTGTTTATTTTTCTGAATCTCCTCACTTTTCGTTTTCTACCGTTTTACATTCAAACGTCAACCTATTTGTTTTTTTAAACCAACGACTAAATCTACCTCTGTGTTGCCGTTTTACAAAATTAATAGAAACCACAGAATAAACGGAAATCAATCTGACAAGCGATGACAGATGTTAGTTTGACGGCTGTCACAGATTTATGTGACACATGGCAGACGTCAAACAGACAGATGTCACATAACTAAAATAATCATCAAGTTCACAATAACTCTCAAAAGATGGCGCCACCAGTTTCATACCAGGCAGACTAATGTGTACAATAATTGTCCTAACACTCGGCCTTTCCTGACAGCTGTCAATACATTACGCCCTCGTAATATAAAAAAAATTAAAATAACAATAGGTATAACCTTCACCTTATATAAACATCATTATAATCGAATTTACAATCGTAAACAAAACTAACAAATTCTCGAGATAGCATAATTACTACTATGTATTTGAAACACTTATTGTTCTTTTTTTTTAATAAATAATTGTGTTATCTTTGTTCATATTATTTACTTGTTTCTTGTTTTTTTTTTTTTTTTTGTACCCGATTAATTAGTACTAAATGATTAAATGATTCGTAAGCGTGCATAGCCGGACACACCAGTGAAATGGACGTGTAATGGGACACACCCGATTTATTTTATTTTTATACGCGCACTGCCGGACATACCACGCAGTGGACGGATAATGGGACACACCCGATTTATTTTTATACGCACACGGCCGGACATACCACGCAGTGGACGGATAATGGGACACACCCGATTTATTTTTATACGCGCACTGCCGGACACACCACGCAGTGGACGTATAATGGGACACACCCAATTTATTTTTATACGCGCACGACCGGACATACCACGCAGTGGACGTATAATGGGACACACCCGAGTATATATATATATTTTTTCTTTTTTTATGCGCGCATTGCCGGGCAAACCAATGCAACGGGCGTAAAGTACTATAAGTAATTGTAAATTCCATTTAATTATTTTATTCTCTGTATCATCGTCATTCTCGCTCTCAATCTGATCATCCTGAACCACAAATCTTTTCATTTTGTCTGCAGCTACAATATTGTCGTATTTTCTACCTCTTTTATTTAATGAAGTAACTCTATAACGATCGTTATCGTATGTTTTCACAATTTTATAAGGACCTGCATATTTGTCAACTAATTTTCCACTAGTCAATCCCTTTTTCATTACTCTTCTCTGAACCTGGACTAAATCGCCTACATTATATTTTACACTTTGTATTCTATTTTTATCGTATCTTAGTTTAGTCTTTTTAGCAGCGTCAATTATATTCTTTTCGGCTTGAGCTCGCAATTCGGGAAGGTCGGATATAGGTCGTACTGAATTTGGTGGGTCTATTTCAAATCGCGGTTTAAATCCATATAGTAATTCACAGGGGCTTTTCTGTGTCGTGCTATTTGTAGTTGTGTTTATGCCGCGTTCAACCTGTGGCACGAATTTCTCCCATTCACTGTCGTCCTCCCCAGTGTAGGCAATAAGTGATTGTAGAATAGTTCTATTGAACCGCTCGACCTGCCCGTTTGCACGTGGGCAGGCCACGGCATTTAGAACATGTTTTATTTGTTTATCTTTGCAGAAAACTCCAAACGCGCGGCTAGTGAAGGCTTTGCCTCTGTCGCTAATTATTCGTGCGGGCAATCCAAAAATACGCGACAAGAGACACAACGTTGAAACTACGTGTGCCGTACACGTGTTTGGTACGGGCTGTAGCCAAGTAAATTTAGTGAAACTGTCTACAATCACCAAAAGATACGCATTTCCATTGTTAGACAGACAAAACGGCCCAAGGTGATCCACATGCCACGTCTGAAAAGGAGTATTACCTTTTTCGATAGGATGAAGATAACCTTGTCTTTTTCCCGTTGGTGTTTTCGCAAACTGGCACGATATACAACCTCTTACATATTTTGTTACAAAACGTCTTAATTTCTCGAACCAATACTCTTGTTGGATAAGTTTAATGACCTTTTTGTCATTCATATGACCATTGTCATCATGAAATGTTTTTGTCACTCTCCAGCGGACTGATTTAGGTATAACTATTTTGTATTCTTCTCCCACTTTCCTGTGTAAGATATTATCTTTTATGGAATATTGATGTTTATATTCAGGATTATTTATGTTTGTTATTATATTTTGCAATTTAGGGTCATCACTTTGCACTGCTAAAATCCAGTAAGTTTCAGTTATATGCTGTAAAGGTAGTGCATTCCGGCTCAAGGCGTCAGCATGTGCCATGCGTTCACCCACTCTATACAATACTGTGAAATCATAATCTTGTAGTTCAAGCCACCAGCGTGCAATCCTTGGCAGCATGTCACGTTTAGTCCAGGTAGTACTCAATGCCTGGCAGTCAGTAAATACAACAAAGTGTCGTCCCAACAAATAAACTCGAAATTTACGAACGCTCAGTACGACCGCCATAGCCTCAAGTTCGTAGGAGTGGTATTTTTGTTCTGTCTCACTGTTTTGTTTGCTAAAGTAAGCTATAGGTTTTAATTGTCCATCAGACTGCGTTTGAAATAAAATACCACCCACACCGTGACTTGAGGCGTCTGTATGGAGTTGTGTTTCCAAGTTAGGGTTGTAGATCGCGAGTACTGGTTCTGTTACAAGCGCGTTTTTTATGTCAAGAAACGACTCCTCTTGTTCCTGTGCCCATATCCAAGGTTGATCTTTCTTTAATAGAATGGACAACGGCCGAACTCTGGCTGCAAATGACCTGACAAATTTTCGGAAATAGCTGGCCAAACCTATAAAGCGACGCAACTCATGAATGTTAGTTGGAGCTTGGAATTCGGTAAGAGCTTGAACTTTATCCGGGGATGGTTTTATTTCTCCCTGAGATATAATATGTCCCAAGTATTCAATGCTGGTTTTAAGGAACGAACATTTGTCACGACGAAGCGTCATACGAGCATTGCTAATAAGCCCTAGTATTTGCTCGAGGTGGTGAAATGCTTCATCTGTTGACTTTGAAAATGTTAAGATGTCGTCGATATAAGCCGTTGCAAACTCAAATCTTATCTGGCCTAATAGTAAATTCATGGCTCGCTGAAATACAGCCGGGGCGTTCGCCAGACCAAAAGGCATTCTTTTGTATTGAAACTGACCGAAAGGAGTCACAAACGCAGTGTACTTCCTACTGTTCGGATGCATTTTGATCTGGTGATATCCCGCAGCTAGGTCGAGTTTAGAGAACCACTGTTCTGTGCTTAACCTATCAAGTTGGTCTTGAATAAGGGGAAGTGGATATCGATCCTTTTTAGTCACTTTGTTTAACTGTCGATAATCCACACACATACGCGGTTCACCTGACTTTTTGGGGACTAGAATGATGGGGCTCGCATACGGTGAGTTACTGGGTTCAATTATATCCTTTTCTATTAAATCTTTCACAATTTTTCGCACAACCTCCTGCTCTTTTAGTGACATGCGATAAGGGCGATAATAAAATGGAACTTCCGTGGTTAACTCTATATTCATCTCTACATCACATTCGCCGATACCAGCCTCATCATCAAAACAGTGACTAAACCTTTCCAAGAGGCACTTCAAGCGGGCAAGATCTTCACCTACTAAATCTGTTTCAATCTTGCCACTATCTGGATGATGACTAACTCCACGAGCAATGCATCGAGTGGAGTACAATATCAAAGGGTCATACTGGGGACTGTAAACATCAATGTAACCAACATTGCCAAACATACTAATTGTTTGATCAGGGATTTCAACCTCTTTTCCTGGTGCCCGATGTTCAGATCGTGCTACTCGTATAGACTTAGCCTCGTCATCTTCTTCATGATAAATAATGATCCTATTCAGGCCTTGTACAAGAACCGTATCAAGAGGAACCTTTAGTTCAATTTTGGATAGCTCAACTTCTTGAGCCGTGGGAAATGGAAGCTCTCGGTGTATTGGGTCATCGCTAATTGAAAACGTCAGCTTTTCTGATGTCTTATTTAGGCAGACACCTGGAGCCTCACTAAACGCTCTACCTACAATCATGTCAGTTTCCTGTAAGTCATCTCGCACTATCAATACCGAGGTTTCAATACGAACACCATCAATGTCTAAATTGATGCGCGCTTCACCTTCCGGAGTAATAATTTGACCACCGTATCCCTTGATACCTGTCTTACTTTTCGTGTTATACGTCAAATTAATTTTAGCTGCCGCATTTGAGGTCATTGTGTTGCACGCACTTCCGAGGTCGATATACGCAGTTAATTGTTTATCGTTTGCCAGTACAGTTTTGTGATACTTACGATCGCCTTCATCAATGGGGTGAATGTTAAATAATTTGGACGATTTGTCTACGCGGTCTACAGTTTTATTTGAGTTTGAGGTACCCGACTTTTGATTTTTATAACTGTAGCAATCGTCCCGTTCATGTCCCATTTTATTACAAAAGGTGCATTTTTTTGTAGTTCTACATACCTCTGCGCTATGACCTAATTTACTACAACTTGTACACCGTAGGTCAGATTTGCATTGAGAGGATATATGACCCCTTCGCCCACACTTAAAACATTTGCTTCGACTATCGTCCGAATCTTTCGTACTGGTTTCTATCGCCGCATCGGTTAAATAATTTAGTAAAGCTCGTGTATCCCTACATCCCGCACCACGAGCTCCCGCTTTTAACAAAGGATCACCTAAGGTGTATATAATTACATCACATATTATATGGTCAGACAGTTCACATGATTTGCCTATCGATAACTTTTTGTAGTAGAAATCTATTACACGCTCATCGCGGCGTTTATTCACGGTAACAAACTCATGCAGTTTAGACGCGAGGCCGCGACTTGCCGGAAAGGAGTCCACTAACCTTTTCTTCCACTCGTCCCAGCTTAGGTCGATGTCCTGTTGATGACCAAACCACAGCAGCGCGTTGCCCGTCAAGTTAGAAGTCATGTGATACACCAGCGTCTTCTCGTCCCAACCATAAATCTTAGCCAGCGACTCCAGTCGGTGCAACCATGCGTGAACAGATAAATCAGTGTTAGACATGTTTCCGTCAAATTTCGGGACATTATCAGGCTTTCCAAGAAACCTAACTTGGTTTCCAAGACTAAGGCTAGTTGAGGGCAGGTTGGATTCAATTCTCACGCTGCCATCTTTGCTAGCATCGTTTGGGAGTACTACCGGAGGTGTAGTACTCGCAGGAAGTGATGGAACAGTACTTTGTCGATCTGTATTGCGAGCTGCAACGGTTTCGCCTTCTGTAGAACACGATGGAGGCGGAGCGCTTTGTGAAGAATTTGTCATGTTGTCATTGGGTGATTTTTCCGCCAAAGGCAATGTTCTTTGTTCAATAAGTTGTTGTACTAAGTTTTCGAGACGATCTAGTCGAGAACTGCTTCTTGTGCGCGACCGCTGTGAACTTTTTCTTGAAGTATGACGTTCCTCAGGTGTTCTACCACGTCGCCGTGGTCGTTTATGTCTAGTATCGTCGTCGGGTGTTTTATCACGCCGTCTGGATTTCCGAGGTCGATTCATATTGGCACGTGCAGTATCTTTCAAAAAGCAAAAGGAAAAAAAATGCTTTTCTATCCCACGCACTGATTTGTTAGAACGAAGAAAAACTTCAACAGCTTCGACTTGCAATCGTGTTTATTTTTCTGAATCTCCTCACTTTTCGTTTTCTACCGTTTTACATTCAAACGTCAACCTATTTGTTTTTTTAAACCAACGACTAAATCTACCTCTGTGTTGCCGTTTTACAAAATTAATAGAAACCACAGAATAAACGGAAATCAATCTGACAAGCGATGACAGATGTTAGTTTGACGGCTGTCACAGATTTATGTGACACATGGCAGACGTCAAACAGACAGATGTCACATAACTAAAATAATCATCAAGTTCACAATAACTCTCAAAAGATGGCGCCACCAGTTTCATACCAGGCAGACTAATGTGTACAATAATTGTCCTAACAATATATATAGTATATATACTCATAGTATACCACTCGAACATATAAGTCAGTAAGAGGTGAGTATGGACACCTCCATGCAATAGGTACGTACTGGAAGTGACGTAACGTATCTTTACGTATCGTAACGTATTATTACATTGCAGTCTAATGTTCACTCCCGATTCAATCCGAATCCGATATCAGACAAAGATACCAAGAAACTCTAAACTAGGACAATAATTAAGTTTACAACAAAGCCTTCGCAATATTGGGTGAGAACCAGAGAAGACTGTCGGAAATTTTATACTACAGAGCTTCTTATTACTCTTTTAGTTTTTTTTTTAATCGTTTATTTAAGATAAAAAAAAAGAAAATACACACAACATATACCTCCAATCCGCCGAAACCTATTAAATAAAGTAATAGAAAAACTATTCGTCTCTCGCTTAAACAACATAGATTATAGTATTTTGTGAGAGAGACAAATAGTTGTTCTTGTTTAGTTTCTCTTTTAAATTAACCGTGCTATAGTAAAAATACTGTGTAACGTCTCAGTTATTTGATACATCCGTAAAGGGAAGATGCCATTTAATAATTGGTAGGGCAATAAATGCCTCTCCTGACAATTTTATGTCTCCGCGCTATATTTCGACTTTAACGGATTCTATAAAAGCTCAGAGAATGGGGATAAAAGTGACAATTAATGGCACCCTCATCAAACTGCTCATAAAATTCGGCTTTACTGTATTTTATGGACATCTTGAACGAAAGCTGTGCTTTCGAGAGAATCATTATAGAACATAATGATGTGAAAGAAATATTACGGGCCGTTTTTGTCATGATGGGATGGCTTATTGGTTTAGGCGCAAAATGATCTATTCGCAAAATGTCCTATTCGTTCATTTAAGCGTTCAAAAGCACAGCTAGTAAGTACACAAAGATGTTATGCCAGGCATTAAAAAAAAAAACCTAGCATCAATCTAATTTGTCCAAAAGTTTTTGTCTCATTTTGCGAATAGGAAATTCTTCTTAGACTGTCTTGACTGTTTTTGCCGATAGCTAATGTGCAAATGTTGTTTATTTTTAATGGCATTATTGGTTTACTTTCGCAAAGAAAGCCTACACCTGCAGGGAGATGTGTTATGATTTTTTATTTTCATAAAAACAATTCAACGATATTGGTTCTAGCTAGGCAATTTAGGTCAAAATAATCTTTAAATAGTTCACAGTTTTTTCCGTAATATTCACAATGTTGACCTTAAAACACGTCACCACGTATACTTACAAAGCCATTCCGTTTCCAGGGGCCTTAGTTCGAAGTCTACAGTGCGGTTTTTAATTAAAACCGGCTCGCATTGAAAGGCCCCGCCGCCGGGTTCCTGCGACGCCTCGTCATTAAGCTAACGAAGATATTTTGGCCCAGATACGTTACACTGGCTTGAAGACGGCCGGTGTACTAAGGTAGCTCTTGAGTGGTGGCCAAGAACGGGTCAACGGTCAGTGGGCAGACCACCAGCTCGGTGAGCCGACCGCCAGCCCGGTGTGCCGACCGCCAGCCCGGTGGGCCGACCGCCAGCTCGGTGGGCCGAGGACATTGTGAAAGCGGCTAGGCAACATTGAACGAGGCTTGTAAAGGACCGGATGTATTGGTGTTAAAGATAAGAGGCGTATGCCCAACAGTAAGCACTGTGTATGGTCTGATTAGGTAGATAGAACGCAGATATGAGGCATAGGATGATCTGACTGACACTGATATCTGGGATTTCGTTTTGTTCTTTTTCATGTGGATAGACAAATAGAGAACACTTTATTGCACAGGCAGAAAAAAGTATTACATGTGAATTACATATACGTTTTTACTATTATATTTCTCTTATATGAGACCTGTGACTTTCAGTAGGAGGATTATTGGCTGTTTATTATAATTATTAATTATGCACGCGGATGCGTGCAGGTATATCACTTTCATGCACTTATAAAATGTTGATCAAATCTGTTTTAAAAGAGTAGACTGAGAGATACACTAATTAACCACATCTAGTGGTTTATTTCACGCATTTACTATACGGTTCGGTATGTATGCGGCCAGTGTTTTCTGGGATCGCTTAGCCAACTTCAGTAAGTGCCCTCTTATAGATAATTTGTTCGTATTCATTTTTTAACAGCGTACTCATCTTAGCAAGGTCAGCTCAAATTAGTTGTTCAAGATTTTACACATTAGTTGTTCAAGATTTTGTAGGTAGTGAATAGAGTTCACTCTCCTCGTCCCTACGCTGTTGCAAAATAGTTAGCCCTAGTTTAAAGTAGTTGATATTCTTTTTAGGTAAAGTTGACCTTTAACTAAAATTAATTACTCAAATATGATTTAACATGGATATCAGAAGTAATTGATTACTAAAATGAATTAAGCCTCAGATATATCTGAAGTGAACATTAGACTGCAATGTAATAATACGTTACGATACTTAAAGATACGTTACGTCACTTCCAGTACGTACCTATTGCATGGAGGTGTCCATACTCACCTCTTATACTATGAGTATATATATTGTTAGAACGAAGAAAAACTTCAACAGCTTCGACTTGCAATCGTGTTTATTTTTCTGAATCTCCTCACTTTTCGTTTTCTACCGTTTTACATTCAAACGTCAACCTATTTGTTTTTTTAAACCAACGACTAAATCTACCTCTGTGTTGCCGTTTTACAAAATTAATAGAAACCACAGAATAAACGGAAATCAATCTGACAAGCGATGACAGATGTTAGTTTGACGGCTGTCACAGATTTATGTGACACATGGCAGACGTCAAACAGACAGATGTCACATAACTAAAATAATCATCAAGTTCACAATAACTCTCAAAAGATGGCGCCACCAGTTTCATACCAGGCAGACTAATGTGTACAATAATTGTCCTAACACTCGGCCTTTCCTGACAGCTGTCAATACATTACGCCCTCGTAATATAAAAAAAATTAAAATAACAATAGGTATAACCTTCACCTTATATAAACATCATTATAATCGAATTTACAATCGTAAACAAAACTAACAAATTCTCGAGATAGCATAATTACTACTATGTATTTGAAACACTTATTGTTCTTTTTTTTTAATAAATAATTGTGTTATCTTTGTTCATATTATTTACTTGTTTCTTGTTTTTTTTTTTTTTTTTGTACCCGATTAATTAGTACTAAATGATTAAATGATTCGTAAGCGTGCATAGCCGGACACACCAGTGAAATGGACGTGTAATGGGACACACCCGATTTATTTTATTTTTATACGCGCACTGCCGGACATACCACGCAGTGGACGGATAATGGGACACACCCGATTTATTTTTATACGCACACGGCCGGACATACCACGCAGTGGACGGATAATGGGACACACCCGATTTATTTTTATACGCGCACTGCCGGACACACCACGCAGTGGACGTATAATGGGACACACCCAATTTATTTTTATACGCGCACGACCGGACATACCACGCAGTGGACGTATAATGGGACACACCCGAGTATATATATATATTTTTTCTTTTTTTATGCGCGCATTGCCGGGCAAACCAATGCAACGGGCGTAAAGTACTATAAGTAATTGTAAATTCCATTTAATTATTTTATTCTCTGTATCATCGTCATTCTCGCTCTCAATCTGATCATCCTGAACCACAAATCTTTTCATTTTGTCTGCAGCTACAATATTGTCGTATTTTCTACCTCTTTTATTTAATGAAGTAACTCTATAACGATCGTTATCGTATGTTTTCACAATTTTATAAGGACCTGCATATTTGTCAACTAATTTTCCACTAGTCAATCCCTTTTTCATTACTCTTCTCTGAACCTGGACTAAATCGCCTACATTATATTTTACACTTTGTATTCTATTTTTATCGTATCTTAGTTTAGTCTTTTTAGCAGCGTCAATTATATTCTTTTCGGCTTGAGCTCGCAATTCGGGAAGGTCGGATATAGGTCGTACTGAATTTGGTGGGTCTATTTCAAATCGCGGTTTAAATCCATATAGTAATTCACAGGGGCTTTTCTGTGTCGTGCTATTTGTAGTTGTGTTTATGCCGCGTTCAACCTGTGGCACGAATTTCTCCCATTCACTGTCGTCCTCCCCAGTGTAGGCAATAAGTGATTGTAGAATAGTTCTATTGAACCGCTCGACCTGCCCGTTTGCACGTGGGCAGGCCACGGCATTTAGAACATGTTTTATTTGTTTATCTTTGCAGAAAACTCCAAACGCGCGGCTAGTGAAGGCTTTGCCTCTGTCGCTAATTATTCGTGCGGGCAATCCAAAAATACGCGACAAGAGACACAACGTTGAAACTACGTGTGCCGTACACGTGTTTGGTACGGGCTGTAGCCAAGTAAATTTAGTGAAACTGTCTACAATCACCAAAAGATACGCATTTCCATTGTTAGACAGACAAAACGGCCCAAGGTGATCCACATGCCACGTCTGAAAAGGAGTATTACCTTTTTCGATAGGATGAAGATAACCTTGTCTTTTTCCCGTTGGTGTTTTCGCAAACTGGCACGATATACAACCTCTTACATATTTTGTTACAAAACGTCTTAATTTCTCGAACCAATACTCTTGTTGGATAAGTTTAATGACCTTTTTGTCATTCATATGACCATTGTCATCATGAAATGTTTTTGTCACTCTCCAGCGGACTGATTTAGGTATAACTATTTTGTATTCTTCTCCCACTTTCCTGTGTAAGATATTATCTTTTATGGAATATTGATGTTTATATTCAGGATTATTTATGTTTGTTATTATATTTTGCAATTTAGGGTCATCACTTTGCACTGCTAAAATCCAGTAAGTTTCAGTTATATGCTGTAAAGGTAGTGCATTCCGGCTCAAGGCGTCAGCATGTGCCATGCGTTCACCCACTCTATACAATACTGTGAAATCATAATCTTGTAGTTCAAGCCACCAGCGTGCAATCCTTGGCAGCATGTCACGTTTAGTCCAGGTAGTACTCAATGCCTGGCAGTCAGTAAATACAACAAAGTGTCGTCCCAACAAATAAACTCGAAATTTACGAACGCTCAGTACGACCGCCATAGCCTCAAGTTCGTAGGAGTGGTATTTTTGTTCTGTCTCACTGTTTTGTTTGCTAAAGTAAGCTATAGGTTTTAATTGTCCATCAGACTGCGTTTGAAATAAAATACCACCCACACCGTGACTTGAGGCGTCTGTATGGAGTTGTGTTTCCAAGTTAGGGTTGTAGATCGCGAGTACTGGTTCTGTTACAAGCGCGTTTTTTATGTCAAGAAACGACTCCTCTTGTTCCTGTGCCCATATCCAAGGTTGATCTTTCTTTAATAGAATGGACAACGGCCGAACTCTGGCTGCAAATGACCTGACAAATTTTCGGAAATAGCTGGCCAAACCTATAAAGCGACGCAACTCATGAATGTTAGTTGGAGCTTGGAATTCGGTAAGAGCTTGAACTTTATCCGGGGATGGTTTTATTTCTCCCTGAGATATAATATGTCCCAAGTATTCAATGCTGGTTTTAAGGAACGAACATTTGTCACGACGAAGCGTCATACGAGCATTGCTAATAAGCCCTAGTATTTGCTCGAGGTGGTGAAATGCTTCATCTGTTGACTTTGAAAATGTTAAGATGTCGTCGATATAAGCCGTTGCAAACTCAAATCTTATCTGGCCTAATAGTAAATTCATGGCTCGCTGAAATACAGCCGGGGCGTTCGCCAGACCAAAAGGCATTCTTTTGTATTGAAACTGACCGAAAGGAGTCACAAACGCAGTGTACTTCCTACTGTTCGGATGCATTTTGATCTGGTGATATCCCGCAGCTAGGTCGAGTTTAGAGAACCACTGTTCTGTGCTTAACCTATCAAGTTGGTCTTGAATAAGGGGAAGTGGATATCGATCCTTTTTAGTCACTTTGTTTAACTGTCGATAATCCACACACATACGCGGTTCACCTGACTTTTTGGGGACTAGAATGATGGGGCTCGCATACGGTGAGTTACTGGGTTCAATTATATCCTTTTCTATTAAATCTTTCACAATTTTTCGCACAACCTCCTGCTCTTTTAGTGACATGCGATAAGGGCGATAATAAAATGGAACTTCCGTGGTTAACTCTATATTCATCTCTACATCACATTCGCCGATACCAGCCTCATCATCAAAACAGTGACTAAACCTTTCCAAGAGGCACTTCAAGCGGGCAAGATCTTCACCTACTAAATCTGTTTCAATCTTGCCACTATCTGGATGATGACTAACTCCACGAGCAATGCATCGAGTGGAGTACAATATCAAAGGGTCATACTGGGGACTGTAAACATCAATGTAACCAACATTGCCAAACATACTAATTGTTTGATCAGGGATTTCAACCTCTTTTCCTGGTGCCCGATGTTCAGATCGTGCTACTCGTATAGACTTAGCCTCGTCATCTTCTTCATGATAAATAATGATCCTATTCAGGCCTTGTACAAGAACCGTATCAAGAGGAACCTTTAGTTCAATTTTGGATAGCTCAACTTCTTGAGCCGTGGGAAATGGAAGCTCTCGGTGTATTGGGTCATCGCTAATTGAAAACGTCAGCTTTTCTGATGTCTTATTTAGGCAGACACCTGGAGCCTCACTAAACGCTCTACCTACAATCATGTCAGTTTCCTGTAAGTCATCTCGCACTATCAATACCGAGGTTTCAATACGAACACCATCAATGTCTAAATTGATGCGCGCTTCACCTTCCGGAGTAATAATTTGACCACCGTATCCCTTGATACCTGTCTTACTTTTCGTGTTATACGTCAAATTAATTTTAGCTGCCGCATTTGAGGTCATTGTGTTGCACGCACTTCCGAGGTCGATATACGCAGTTAATTGTTTATCGTTTGCCAGTACAGTTTTGTGATACTTACGATCGCCTTCATCAATGGGGTGAATGTTAAATAATTTGGACGATTTGTCTACGCGGTCTACAGTTTTATTTGAGTTTGAGGTACCCGACTTTTGATTTTTATAACTGTAGCAATCGTCCCGTTCATGTCCCATTTTATTACAAAAGGTGCATTTTTTTGTAGTTCTACATACCTCTGCGCTATGACCTAATTTACTACAACTTGTACACCGTAGGTCAGATTTGCATTGAGAGGATATATGACCCCTTCGCCCACACTTAAAACATTTGCTTCGACTATCGTCCGAATCTTTCGTACTGGTTTCTATCGCCGCATCGGTTAAATAATTTAGTAAAGCTCGTGTATCCCTACATCCCGCACCACGAGCTCCCGCTTTTAACAAAGGATCACCTAAGGTGTATATAATTACATCACATATTATATGGTCAGACAGTTCACATGATTTGCCTATCGATAACTTTTTGTAGTAGAAATCTATTACACGCTCATCGCGGCGTTTATTCACGGTAACAAACTCATGCAGTTTAGACGCGAGGCCGCGACTTGCCGGAAAGGAGTCCACTAACCTTTTCTTCCACTCGTCCCAGCTTAGGTCGATGTCCTGTTGATGACCAAACCACAGCAGCGCGTTGCCCGTCAAGTTAGAAGTCATGTGATACACCAGCGTCTTCTCGTCCCAACCATAAATCTTAGCCAGCGACTCCAGTCGGTGCAACCATGCGTGAACAGATAAATCAGTGTTAGACATGTTTCCGTCAAATTTCGGGACATTATCAGGCTTTCCAAGAAACCTAACTTGGTTTCCAAGACTAAGGCTAGTTGAGGGCAGGTTGGATTCAATTCTCACGCTGCCATCTTTGCTAGCATCGTTTGGGAGTACTACCGGAGGTGTAGTACTCGCAGGAAGTGATGGAACAGTACTTTGTCGATCTGTATTGCGAGCTGCAACGGTTTCGCCTTCTGTAGAACACGATGGAGGCGGAGCGCTTTGTGAAGAATTTGTCATGTTGTCATTGGGTGATTTTTCCGCCAAAGGCAATGTTCTTTGTTCAATAAGTTGTTGTACTAAGTTTTCGAGACGATCTAGTCGAGAACTGCTTCTTGTGCGCGACCGCTGTGAACTTTTTCTTGAAGTATGACGTTCCTCAGGTGTTCTACCACGTCGCCGTGGTCGTTTATGTCTAGTATCGTCGTCGGGTGTTTTATCACGCCGTCTGGATTTCCGAGGTCGATTCATATTGGCACGTGCAGTATCTTTCAAAAAGCAAAAGGAAAAAAAATGCTTTTCTATCCCACGCACTGATTTGTTAGAACGAAGAAAAACTTCAACAGCTTCGACTTGCAATCGTGTTTATTTTTCTGAATCTCCTCACTTTTCGTTTTCTACCGTTTTACATTCAAACGTCAACCTATTTGTTTTTTTAAACCAACGACTAAATCTACCTCTGTGTTGCCGTTTTACAAAATTAATAGAAACCACAGAATAAACGGAAATCAATCTGACAAGCGATGACAGATGTTAGTTTGACGGCTGTCACAGATTTATGTGACACATGGCAGACGTCAAACAGACAGATGTCACATAACTAAAATAATCATCAAGTTCACAATAACTCTCAAAAGATGGCGCCACCAGTTTCATACCAGGCAGACTAATGTGTACAATAATTGTCCTAACAATATATATAGTATATATACTCATAGTATACCACTCGAACATATAAGTCAGTAAGAGGTGAGTATGGACACCTCCATGCAATAGGTACGTACTGGAAGTGACGTAACGTATCTTTACGTATCGTAACGTATTATTACATTGCAGTCTAATGTTCACTCCCGATTCAATCCGAATCCGATATCAGACAAAGATACCAAGAAACTCTAAACTAGGACAATAATTAAGTTTACAACAAAGCCTTCGCAATATTGGGTGAGAACCAGAGAAGACTGTCGGAAATTTTATACTACAGAGCTTCTTATTACTCTTTTAGTTTTTTTTTTAATCGTTTATTTAAGATAAAAAAAAAGAAAATACACACAACATATACCTCCAATCCGCCGAAACCGACAAGGTTTATCCGTGGATTGGGTTCGTTTTTTAGTCGCTAGCTTGACGAACATTGACACTAGTACTAGTACTACTGCCAAACGTTTGTCAAAGTTTGCCAAAGCTTTTAGCTCGGACTCTCTTTGATGGACCACATCAGAAACGCGGTAATCTGCCAAAAAACTAAGGTGACTGATAAAGCCTATAAGATTACCACACTGAAGTGGCAGTGCGCTGGTCACATATGACGAAGAACCGACGGTCGATGGGTTCAAAGGTTCTCGAGTCAATACCACGAACCCGCAAACACAGCGTAGGACGCCCACCAGCTGCTGGAGCAAAAGCAAAGTTGCTTTTATCACCAATAACCAAAGAACACAACCAAGATTAAACCCATCAAAAATCTGTCAAGAGGCAGACAGAGTTGAGTCTCAATAGGATTGGAGCCCGAGAGCATCAAATAATTTACTTATGCTAATTTGACGTCACCCTTAGGACAATATCCAATTTTCCCGTGTAATTGACTTTTCCTTCCCGGAAGTGTCACTTTCTCTGGTTCCTTTGTTACTGTGGATACAGTCGAACAAAGAAATGCAGCATTGCATTGCAGGACACAAAGGTGAAGTGGAATAGAGAACATATTGCCACTTCGGATTTCTTTCATTTAGTGGAACTCAATTTGCAAAACTCCACTTTTTCTGTACCAATTATAGGTAGGTCAGCCGATTCAGGCGCAAATTGCCGTAGCTTTTTGGAAAGTTTGCTTTACTGAAAAATTACAGCCTTATTTATAAAAGGTCGATTCCACTAAAACGCTCTTAAGGCGGAGTTAAAGCCAACCGAATTCCTCTCATAAACGCACCACCATTGAAAAAAAAAATATCTCTTACAGATCGTCTTTGCGAAAAGTGTCAGATCGAAAAGTCACTATAAAAACAAAATGTTTACTCAATGAACTTCAAATCTGTTAGTTCCACAATTAATGGATTATGCGAAGAAGAAGCCAGCAAAGAAACTCAACATTTATTCTTTTCAAAACAGGTTTGCTTAATTAACGGAGTTTTCAACTTAAAGTTACACTACACTAGTCCCCTTAACACTATTTAAATACCAAACACCTTTGTTGTCCAAATAATCCTTAATATTATACTTAATAGGTTTTTTGCACAGAGTATGCGTAACACATTTATTAAACCGCGTCGGTGGTAACTCTAATATATCTTGAGGAATTTTATTGTAGAACCGTATACAACAGTACCCCATAAAGACTGTATTAACTTCTGCAAGTCCAAAGCGTGGAAATGACAATTTATGGTTATTTCTAATATCAATATTATAATGGCTAACAATTTATTCAAAATTGCTGATATTTTATAACATACATAATATTTTCATAAACGTATTGACTTGCAACTGTTAAGATGTTAACTCTTCTCATAAACGTCCCTACTAGCTAACTTGTAAATAAATCGGATCGCTCTCTTTTGTATGAATGTCTGCTGCCCAGTCACTCTCTCAATCATATTAATAGTGATTTTTAGGACCCATGGCCGTGAACCTAAGGCAAAAAACCTAGGACTATATAGCATTAACGCCAAAAACGGCGTTCGTGGCATAAATGCCAGTCCGAGGATCATGATCCTAGGTTATCGGTGGTAGGTCAAAATCATGGCGAGTTTGTCTCTGCCTACCCATTTGGGGTACAGGCGTGAGTTTACGTAATCTATGCAATGTAATATTTTTAGTTAGAAGTAATGATCACTTTACTTTTACTGTTATGTAAGTCTCGACTTTTGAAAACATATATTGCCGATGAAAGCTAACTAACTACCTGTTTAATTTCTATACATGCTGAAGTCTGGGTGGTTTGAAAGCCGCGGTTATGTAATTAGTAGGTAATTAAAAAGGCCACCTGTTTGGACTATTACTTTTAAGTATAGATATCAAATAAAAAAAAATATTTCTGTAATCATATTTCGAGTTGAGCAAACTTGTTTCAACGCTTTTAACGTTTTTTTTTCTGGTGCGTACAATAAAGAGTTCTAATCTAAACTTTTCATTTTGGAGTGAATTTTGGAAAAAAATTGCATTAATTCAACAACACTACCAAAATTACAGGTTTTTAACCAGTTAAAGAAAGGTATGTAGTTCGTGTCAACGTTTCTAAAACTAAAATAGGAATCAAAAAATATTATTACGTAGACAACTCACTCACGTGCACTCTCTGTGAACTTTACTAGATAACTGATAATCACTTTAAATTTATTCCAACTTATAACTCGTTCGTTACTAAGAAAAAGAGAAACACTAAACCGTTTCTTACACCCGCCGTTTTTAAGTAACTATTTGGATATCCGTTTTCTTATTGAGCTCGTAAGGTATTTAATTGTGTCTTAAGGGCTCTTCACACTGACATTGAAACTGACATTTTGGTCGTCAACAGAGCAGCTAAATGATTTTATGTTTTCATGTAATTCAGGTGAACTTATTTTATTTGTTGTTATTAAACAAAAGAATTGAACTAACATAAATTTCATATGCCTAAAATTAAAAGGACATTTGCATTCAAAGACAAATATCTGTATGCCTTAAAATCACGTATTAGCCTAATAAATTCGCTGAAATCCACCAAAAAGCTGTTTTTTACCACGCTTAAAGTCGCATTTTCTAATGACCCGCGATGCTCATAAATACATAGTTACTTGACTGATTTCGCTTTAACTTAAGGGTAGACCACTTACCCTCACTACAATAAATGACTCTACTCGCCACTCCAGTCTACCCGTTACCACGGCAGCTGCAACGTTGCAGAAAATGTCGAGAATTAGGGTAGTTAAATTTTAGCTAACAAATAGTCCACCTTTTGTTGACTACCTTTGTGCAATAAAGAATTAATAATAATAATAAATAATCGCCATTTAATCACTAGACTTGCAGTCGAAAAAAGGCTAACGCAGAAGGAAAGTGGCAAGGTGGGGCCACCCTTTTATGTACCGAAGTATCGGTACTGGGCATCTCGATGTCCCCCGTACATTAGTTAAGCAAACAAAGGCCAGGCTTGATAGAGATCTTCCATTTGCTCACTTAGGGAATGGATATCAATTGCTAATGGGCATCAGTGAATCGGTGTGAACGAAACAAAATATTCGGTTTTATTCGATATTCACATTTCTGTCAAACGCCGTAACTGCTTATTAACTTGACTTACACTACAGTACGTACGTATACAAACTGTTATAAAATAGCTCAAAACCTGAAAATACCTATAGCCGTACCTACTGAAGAAATCGTTTTCCGGCTTTCGATAACACATTGTAAAGGAAGATATAATTATAAGAAAGTCTATAGGTGATCCTGACACTTATCCTTTTCAGGGTTTCGTAGTCAACAAGGAGAGAATAATCAGAATTTGTTTGCAAAAAAATACGATATTTTTCCATTGGTGGCGTTAGTGAGCCGCAAAGAGCACATTATATTCTCTCTCGTGTGTAATTTTTAGGGTTCCGTAGTCAACATGGAACCCCTTTAGTTTCACCATGTACGTCCGTCTATCGGTCTGTCCGCCGCCTAGTGCAAATACGATTAGTACTAGAAAGCAGAAACACAGATGTAACTACATATTAATCACGCCGACAAAACGGTAGAATAATGTTATGACGGCGGAGTTCTATAATAACTGATGAATGCCTTATTTCAAACCTTATATTGGAAAGATTGCCAAGGCAAAAAGAGAGATTACGGCATCTCCATTCTATTATTGTATAATGAGATTTATTTATGCTTAGACATTTCTATATCAACTTATAAGCAAAGAGACCAAACGCTATAGTTTCAAAGTTTCGGCTAGAGAAAATACTCGCGGAAACTGTGACGTTCAAGTTTGTGATAGCAAGAAGTAAGGTGGGACGAAAGAACATTCTTGAAGCGAAATTATTATGAACAAATCCATAAATTTAATTCAGAAAAGAACTACGAGTATCACGGTTAGCAAGTAAACTCCACTCGCTAACCGTGATGGAAACCATCATGAGGCCTACGAAACCCGACTGTGTGAGGTGTTTCCTACGTATAATGTTCTATGACGCTAAATGCGGAAATCAAAAATAAATCAGAAGGTATAGGTAACGTAAAAAAATTACATTCTGTTTGTTGAATGTCATGTACAATATTAGCCGCTGCTTTCGGGTCGAGTTGTAGTGGAAAAAAAAGTCAGCAAAAAAAAAAAAAACCCACTCTGACCATATTTTCTCAAACTATCTTAAGTATAATACATTTGTTGACACAAGTACCTACCTAGAATGCAATCAACAACATGCTATTACATGTTTTATTATTCTTCTTGTTCTTAACGTGTCGATGGCAAAACAAATTTTATTCCACAATTTAGCGACGCCATAAAAATTTGTGTATTATACTTATAGAAGTAGTAAAACACCTCCTTCGTTCGTTTAAGGACAGATTCTGGTTCTGGCAGATTCTGGTTATGGCAGATTATCTAGCCTATACTGCGGCCAGACATACGGATAGCATAGCACCCGTTCTACTCGTTCACCCATTGCTAGTCTCAACTATATTAGAGGGAGATTAGTCGACCCTGCGACCACGCCACTATTCACCTCCATTGGTAAATTTGTGTAATAAAGTTATTGTTAATTATCTGGTCCTAATCTTAGTTCTAACTAACCTAGTTAGTGAGGTCAACCTTGTGGTCAGCACATTTTTGTTCGATTCTCACTTCTGCGCCGCCACTGTTTGTGGTCACCGACTGTACTCTTTTCTTAGCACAATATTTTATTCGCAGGCTGTTGTGAATCTTTTGAAGTCACAAATTTTAAGATTCAAGGAAAGTTTTTTAATTAAATTTAAATATTCACACTTTGCCATTGTTGCTGTCAATGTCTCCGCGTAACAGAAGAAAAAGAAAGCCTTAAATTGCCTCTGTATTCATTTATTCAAAAAAGCCCTTTTAAATTTTTTTGAAATGGAATGAAGTGACTTAAATGATGGAAGTAGTAATTATTATAAGAACTACACAACACAGGTGCACCGATCCGAAACTGAATAGGTGAATGTAAACAGCACTTTTTTTCGCGATTACCAAGTTGCCTCCACAGTGTAAGTTATCCCCCTTTTTGGATTGATAAAAGCATTTAGTTACACCTTACACCCTCCATACTAAGTATTTTTATGCTAAAAAAAATTTTCAAACCCCAAAACCCTCTCAGAAAACTGTTTGCCCGCTCGTTGTGTCGAAAGTAAGCCGAAGAAAGGAAACAATTAAGCCCGAATAGCCCCCTTAAGCCCGGTTCCCTCTTGCATGTAGTTAGAAGGCTCCGCAGTACGGTTAAATCTTTTAAAAAGAGCCGCATAAGTCTCCACCACGGCACGCCTTGCCACAATGGAGTAGACGGCTTCAGATGGACCGCTTCAAAAATCTACAAATATCTTCAACCGTAACCGTCTGCGCAGATGGTGTAAGATATTTGTACCTGAACGCTTGTCTGCTGATATCGTCAGTCATGGGTAACAGTGGCAGTACCTACAGTCGGCAGTATATCAACAATTGCATACATGCACATGTTAAATCAGTTACGTTAAGCAACTGTTCTCTCCATCGTTGGTTGTCTGGAAAATCTAGCATTTTTTAGCTAATAATACTCAATCTTTGTATATGTTCTATGGCTGTTTTTCCTGGTGTACAAGAAAAACTATTCTTATCTTATTCTTATCGTAAAGGTTACAACAAAAATGTAAACAGATAGATAAAGAACACTTCATTGCACTACCAGAAAAAAAAAGAAATACAACTATGATTTCTATCAATCTAGGTAATGTTATACAGTCAGTGGTCTTATCGCTTAGAGGGATCTTTTCCGGACAACCTTTGGAGGAGTGGATTGCAGGAAGAATATAGTCGGTAGTTTGTAATGATTGCGAGGCTGTCAACTGCACGGACAGGGCGCTGATAGGATATATTTTATCGTATTAACCCTCAGCAGATTTTGTCAGGTACAAAAATATACGAAGATAAAAAATAATAATGAGAGTGTTAATCGTATCTAAAAAATGTTTTCGTATAGCCCATACAATTAGGGTACGAGTGTATGTTTGGACGAGATGATTTTTTTCCTGATCCGTTAAGCGACACGGCGCGGTCCTTCTTATTGCATTTTGTTCAGAAACTAAGTTGCATTTTCGTCTAAAGTTACTTTAAAAACGCTTTTACAGCCCGAAATGTTAAAGTAAACTATACTCTAAAGTTCCCTAGACCACAAACGCTCGATACAGGAACTTTCTTTGAAATATCTTAGCTCCCAAACCACTTGAGTGGAAGCGAAGTGAATATTTATAGCAAGAAATCGCAGGCTCATTACTTTGCTTGTCTTCAGGATTCAAGAAGTTTTATATATTAGTAAAAGTAAAGAAAGAAATAAACCATTTATTTAGATTGGCACAAAATCACACACATAAATAAATAATAACATAATGGGCCCCTATTATGAAGCAGCGATATCGCTGCCCTTCTGAACATATGTTCAGATTAGAAACAGATAGCTATCCAAAAAAGAACCGTATTTATCGCTAGATTCGAGTGAATTGTCGGGCTCAAGTGCAACGTTGACGACCCTTCCGATAATATCTAATTTTTCATAATAAGGGCCCAGAAATTAGAAAAAATTAACAATAAAACGTCTGTACAAATGACGACATTGTGCCTTCGTGGCAACAAAAAGGGTCACCAACTCTGTATGGATTGCAGCTGGTGTGTGCTGTGAACAACACATCTAGAACAATTATCATAAAAAAATACGTAAAATACTTGAAAAACTTGTCACTAACAAGCTTCACGAATTTGCGTGTACTTTTTATGATGAATGGTGTGCAATATGGAGTTCCTATCTAAACCATAATGGCCGAAAAATAACTTGAACAAATCACCTTGACTTGACCTTGACCTTGACTTGAGTCTCATTAGCGGGGGACTCGGCACGTGACTTAGAATTATAATTATACTTTATTGCACACGAAACACAGAACAGGATATTACATAACAAATAACATGTACAGAAGCGAGCTTATCTCTGTAACAGATTTCTACCAGCAAACCTTGGAGAGTCTGAGAAGCGGTAAAAGACGGGACAAATTAACAAATCTAATATATGAAAATCTCGTGTCACAGCGTTTGTTATCGAACTCCTCCGCAACGGCTTCACCGATTTTTGTTTATTTTTGTCTATATTTGTTAGGTTTGAGGTCTAATAGGTCGTTGGCTAATTAATATCGCAAAACAACATTTGCCGTGTCAGCTAGTAATTTAATAAAAAAATACTCTTATGTGTCCATCGCAAACTCATAGTGGCAATAGAAGCCAAATCTCGTCGCTTGATAGTTTCTAGGTAGGTATAAATAATGCTAGACAGATAACTCGATGAAAAATCCGCTCACTTGGGCGCGGATTTCCGTTCGAGTTATCTGTTGGGCAAAGAAACTATTAGGCGAAGAGATTATGCTCTGTCGATTTTACATGTCGACAGCAACAAGCAAACAGGCCAATCAGCTAATTTAACATTCAACCGCACTACAGGGTGACTTTGTATTCGTTCACCGTATTTTGAGGGGACATTCTAACGATGATTTAGAAACATAATACGCAAGGATTTCTTGATAATACGGTGCTAATTAAAAATTACGCGTCAAAAAAATTACTTTTTTTCTTATACGTAATTACTTCACGCACACATAAACAAACAATATCACGACGAAAA
Source organism: Yponomeuta evonymella (assembly GCA_963969515.1). Taxonomy (NCBI): domain Eukaryota; kingdom Metazoa; phylum Arthropoda; class Insecta; order Lepidoptera; family Yponomeutidae; genus Yponomeuta; species Yponomeuta evonymella. Next base: position 10,035,205 of record OZ018354.1, read on the forward strand.
GTAACAAAAATAAAACAAATATAGCAACAAATACAAAAAACAGAATAAAATAAATATTTAAGGGGGGCTCCAATACAAGAAATGTGATTTTTTGCCGTTTTTTGCTCGATATTAATAACGGCAACAGGTAGACGCTTGAAATGTTCAAATGTTGTTCAGATAGTGGTATGGAAGCCTTCGTGCACGAGTCCAACTCACACTTGACCGTTTTTTTAATTGTTTGGTTGCTTTGGTTGACGCATAACGCTTGAGCATTTAAAATATTAGAAAACATTTTTTAACGTTACGGTACTTCCTACCACTTCGAATTTGGATTCACAATTCGGAGCCAATATGCACGAATGTTTACAAATACGGATAGATCATTAATAATACTGTTTTTCACAATGAAAAGAACACTCCCTCAAAATACGGTGAACGAACTCAAATTCACTCTATTGTACGTCGCACGGCTAAAGCTGGGTCGTCAAATGCACCGAACTGTCGTCTGCGGCAAAAATAGAGTCCACCAAACAAGGTAGCACAGCGGGCGGAGTTCACTTAGGGAAAGTTGCTGAAATGTTCCCGAATGTTCTATCACATGACCAGATTGATCAGTCGACTGTCTACCTCTATCTCGACTATCTAAGAGATACTGTCAAACGGGGTGATTAGAAACTGGAGCACGAATAGACACAAAAAGTGGTAAAAGGTTTTTTGTCACAGATTTCCTACTGGACTTACAACTACAGCGATGTCCATTAACAGATAATATTATTATGTCAGTCAGATCCTGAGGCGTCGCTGCACTTAAGTTACCACTACCTATAGCACTGGCAAAAAACGCTTTTTCCACTTTTTGTTTCTATTCATACTCCTGTTTCTAATTCAATTTCAATTCCTTTCACGGTGCGCATAAACAAACTTACCTACTCAATAGTTAACTAAATATCAATCTATAAATGTTAATTAGTAAAATGTCATAGGCTTAATAGTAATAAAAACCGACTAAGAGCGAGTCGGACTCACGCACGAAGGGTTCCGTACCATTATCTATAAAAATAAAAAATGAAAATAATTTTTTTTTATTCAAAGTAGCACAGAAACTGCGACTTAATGAACGTTACAAGTTAAACTAGGTGTCCATTTCAAAATCTAGATCATTTTGAACAAAAAATGGACAAAAGAACTCCAAACTTAGTCTTTTCAAGTCCTTAATTTACAGGATATAGATAAATATTCAAAAACTCATGCATTGAACTGGCTTTAATTCCAGACATTATTGTGATCTAAATAATCTTTAATGTTATAGTAGCTTTTAAGGCACAAAGTGTGCTTCACACATTTTTTGAACCGCGTTTCTGGCAAGCTTATTATATCCTCAGGGATCTTATTGTAGAAACGTATACAATGCCCCATAAAGGATGTATTAACCTTTGCCAGCCTAAATTTGGGGAACGAAAGTTTATGTCTATTTCTAGTATTTACATTATGTTGGCTACCTACAGTTTTAAAGTCATTGATATTTTTCCTAACGTACATAATATTTTCATAGATATACTGACTAGCAACTGTTAGGATGTTAGTTTCTTTAAAGAAATCTCTTAACGAATCTCTATTGCCTAGCTTATATATGAATCTGATCGCTCTCTTCTGCAGGACAAAGATGGTCTCAATTCTGCTGCCCGACCCCACAGTAGTATACCATAGGACATAATACTATGGAAGTAACTAAAATAAACAAGCCTAGCAGTTGCGACATCAGTTAGTTCCCGTATTCTTTTAACTGCGTATGCTGCAGAACTGAGCCTATTTGCTAATTTTTCTATATGAGGACTCCATTGAAGCTTTGCATCAATTGTGATACCCAGAAATACAGTTTCTTCTACAAGGTCTAGTTTATCATTCCCCAATATAACATTGCTGTCAACCATTTTGACATTTGGTAGTGTGAATTTTACACATTTTGTCTTTTTTGAATTTAATAATAAGTTATTAGAAGTAAACCAATATAGTACCTTAGAGAGAGCAGTATTTGTATCCGCAAGGTCATTTTCTTGTCTCTTAATTATAAAAATAAGTGACGTGTCATCTGCAAACAATACTATCTCTGACATGTTTTGAACCATGAACGGCAAATCATTTACATATACGAGGAAAAGGAACGGCCCCAAAATAGATCCCTGTGGCACTCCCATCTTAACCTCCGACCCTGATGATTTAGTCCTATATATGTCAGCTTTTTGAACCCTCCCTTCTAAATATGATCTCATAAGTTTTAAGTTTTTCCCATTTATTCCGTAGTGTTTTAATTTTAAGAGAAGTGTTTTATGGTCTACGCAGTCAAATGCCTTCGACAAGTTACAGAAAATACCTATAGCATCCTTCCCATCCTCCCATGCACTAAATATATGTTTAACTAATGTGACACCAGCATCCGTCGTAGACCGCCCTTGCGTGAAACCGAATTGCTGACTATGAAAAAGTTGATAATTATTAAAGTGTGTAAGTAGCTGACCTAGAACTATTTTCTCCGATATTTTACTCAAAACGGGTAGAACCTAGACTGGTCTGAAATTTTGTGGGATCTTGCCTGTCGCCACTTTTAAATAAAGGAACTTTATTTTATTTTATTTATTAGGAAAACCAACCAGTACAACAAATTTACGTTAGTATTTAAAGTGAACACTTAAAAACGAATTATAGGTTTCCACGACTTAAATATCTAGATCAAGACAGCAGTCGCTTAGTGGATACAATCTCAAGTATAAACTGCGCAAAAGGCGTAACAAATTATACTAAATAGATAAACGAATATATATGAAAATATAAAACAATAATAAAATAATAACAAAAAAAACAATAATGTATATATGAATACATTATATATTAATAAATAGATTAGATAGATATTTAAGAATATACACATATACAATTAATAGATATATAGCCAGGGTTGGTAAAAATAGTGCTTAGACATAAATCTTTTATAAAATTTGTTCAATAGATAAAATTAAGATTGATAGAATATATTATTAAACAAGAGAGTAAACGAACGAGCCTACTATATTTCATTAGGTCAGGGAATGTACCCTCACCTAAACATTTGTTAAAGAATATGGCCAAATGGGGTGCTAGAACATCGATTACTGAGCTGACTATTATTACTGACATACCCCACAGGTCTTCAGTTTTTTTAAGATTTAGCTTTTTAAACGCTTTATTCACGGTATGACCTTCAATATAATCAAACGAAAAATAGTGATCGCAGGAAGGGACATTATCTTTCAAAATACTTTCTGCAAGATCAGGAGATGAATCTAAAGAACCCGTAGTTATAATTGGAACATTTGTAAAGAATTGTTCAAAAGCCGCGGCAATGTCTTCATTTGACGTTATTAATTTATTATCTATCTTAAGTGAAAATTCGCGGTCCGCTGATTTGGATTTACCGGTTTCCTTATTTATTATAGTCTAAATGGTTTTACATTTATTAGACGATATATAACATTAGACACAAAGGTTGAGAAAAACCAGCCAAGTTCGAGTCGGACTTGTGCACGAAGGGTTCCGTGCCATTATGAATACAACATTATCGAGTCATTGTTTGACGGGGGCTCCCCCCTTAAATGTTTATTTTATTTTAATTATATTATTTATTTGTGAAGCGAGTATAGAACTACAGACGGACAGACAAACAGACAGACAGACGGACAGATAGACAGACTGACAGTGAAGTCTTAGTAATAGGGTCCCGTTTGGCACCCTTCGGGTACGGAACCCTAAAGGGCCATTACGGAACAAACAAAGGTTCTCGGAGAAGGCATAATTGTTGGTTTTGCTTGTCTGAACTTTTTCCAGGTACTCAGATACCTATAAGTTTCAATAATATATGAAGGCAATGAAAACAAATACAACAAGAGAAAATAAAAACAAACACTTGTTCGCAAACGTGTCTGGGTGATGATTTTATAATATTGTTGAGGTAAAAAGACTATGACGTCACAGAGGCAGTTTAAACAATCTTTGGTTACGTTTTTCCCTTTACCACAGACTATTTAAACTGCCTCTAAGAAGCGCTTTAAGGGATCGTGTTTCTATAAATAAGACAGTAAATCTTATAAGTTTATTGATATGACTTGGTTTTTCTCATTTTTGAGCTCTTGTAAAAGTGAAAAAAAAATTAATGGTTTATTTTCTTATCTTTCTGCAGTCTTTTTGTCCTCTATAAATGCGATGTCACTCCAATTTAAGTTAAAGGGAAAATATAGAGAGTTGAATTTCGCCACGATACGCTCGCTAATGACACGACAGAAACGTAAAACCTTAACAGGCGCGCACTCTGCTCAGTTACATTATAGATGAGTTGGCAATGAAAATGTCAATAAAGGTTGATCACCCGTCCACAGTCTGGCTATATTCAGAATCGGAGAGCCGCGAAGTTAAGTGGACGTTTGATGCGAGTGTATGTGTATAACGGAATTAACCGGTGTTGCCACAGTTAGCCGACGCCAACGATTATTACGTGAAGCGAACAACGTTCATTTATGGCACTCCGCCCGGTTCACTAGGGCCAGCAATGAAAAAAAAAACAAACATATTTTTTTTGGGTTCCCCTACACATAAACTAGGGATGCATTTTCTTGTTACCTAAACCATGGTGTGAGGTATCGTTGGATTGATCGTTTAAAAATATTGTGAGTAAAGGAGAACCATTTTTCGATTTAGGGTTCCGTTTGCAAAATATCACGCCACAATTTTTTGTTAGGGTGGGATGTGCCCCCCCCCCCTCCCCTCCCGTCTATACGGTTGATTGTAGAAATGTGAACAAAATCAGGGCAGTAGCAAATATTATAATGAAATTAAAAGGAAAACTATCACGGCTAAGTAGGCTTTACATGTTAACGATAGGCGACGAACTTATAAATGGAAAACTTCGCATAAATTCTATTAAAAACAACTTTGATGAAGTTGTTAATTCTGCAGAGCAGATAATAAACTCCTTCTTCTGCGGAACCCTCCATTGCGCGTGGCCAGACACGCACTTGGCCAGTTTTTTACAGATTGTTTTTGCAAAAACTGTCAGACCAATCTCTCAATAATGTTAATAATGATTATTTAGGTTAGAAGAAGGTAATCAACTTCTTCTAAACTCGTGGTGATTAATCCCGTACTATCTCTCTCTCTCTCTCTCAGAGAGAATGCCTGTGCTCTACAGTGGGACGTATATAGGCTGCGTTATGAACAAATGAACCAGAAAAATCTTCCTTACTAACAGTCCCGGCGAACCTCGTACCGCCACAGAATCCGTTTATATGATTCTTGCACAACGCCATCTATTTTTAAAACGGAACGTTCGCTTGCACAACGCCATCTATTTTAAAGTTAAAATAAATATTATCCCGCTGGAACGCATTACTGGGATATCAAGTATGCTATGTCTCAATACAGGTCTTTTTCTATCTTTACGCCAAGTTTCATGTAAATCCGTTCAGCCATTATTGCGTGATTGAGTAAAAAACATCCAAACAAACATCTTCACAAACTTTCACATTTATAATATTTGTATGATGTAAAAAGTCATGTAAACATATTGACATACTAGATAGACTTACTAAATGTGTTTATGTTTGGCCCTGTCATACAGGATTCTTCAACGGGGTTCAATTACCGAACGATGAACCGGCCGCCGTTTGATTGTTTCAGGGTTACATCGAACAGTGTTTTGAAAGAAAAACCGATTAGCTGCCTGGCTGTCTTCTCGCAATTTTCCGTATAACATTGTCACGTTACCGAGGGTTGTGTGAAGGCACAACCCTTGGTAACGGAAGCTAAAGAAATAAAAAGAAAGATTTAGAGATGTAAAAATATAATCATCAAAACCCCCTAACCTATAATTAAACTAAAAACTTAATAATAATAGAAACATCAAAAATATATACAAAAAAAACCTTAGGTTGCAAAAGGGTAAGCAGATCGTGAAGGCAGGCCGTGGAGACGGGCAGGTAAGTTGCGGAGGCAGGCCGTGGAGACGGGCAGGTAAGTTGCGGAGGCAGGCCGTGGAGACGGGCAGGCAAGTCGTGGAGTCAGGCCGTGGAGACGGACAGGCAAGTTGCGGAGGCAGGCCGTGGAGAGGTAGACAGGAACTCAGGTCTCTCAAACAAGAGCTCAGGTAGATCTCACAAATAGGACTCAGGTAAGACTCTTCAAGTAGGACTCAGGTAAGATTCTTCAAGTAGGACTCAGGTAAGACTCTTCAAGTAGGACTCAGGTAAGACTCTTCAAGTATGACTCAGGTAAGACTCTTCAAGTAGGACTCAGGTAACTCTTCAAGTAGGACTCAGGTAACTCTTCAAGTGGGACTCAGGTAACTCTCAAGTAGGACTCAGGTAACTCTTCAAGTGAGACTAACTGGAAAGCCTTCTTGGGCGGCTTTTATACCCCAAAAGTAGTTCGATTCTAATATTCAAATTTGATCTGAATCTGCGTCAGAATTCTTCTGGAAGTTTCTGGATCCTGTTCCAAATCCATAATTTCGAATTCTAGATCTTTCTCTTTCTTGCATTAAATTCATAATTTCGATTTGGAATGCGAATAGTCTTCTAGAAGTCTCCATAGGCCAGAAGTTTCCTTATTCGACCTTCTTAGTATGACGATTATTTGACATAATTTAGAAAAATAAAGAACAATATTCAAAGAAAAGAAATATCTGACTAACAGTTGAATCGTTAAAAGTAAAGCAAAATACAATATTTACAATGTGAAAAGTGGAAAAATAATTAGAAATACGTATTAGCTTTGAAATAATAGTGAATCAACCTTATGTTTTCGTTCGTGATAACATGAAAGTGTTGTGAAATTGGATTTCAGTGGTTCAACTTGTACAAAACGTAAGTCTTTTTTGCATTGATAGAAAGAGTAGGTTGCTAGGCGCTAGAATCGCGCTAGACGCGTAAGCTAAACCCTACAACATGTTCTTGAAAGACTAGTCTCTTCTAAGTGGCAGCTTCAGATACCTATCTATCCAATACCTTTAAACGAGCAATTCTTGAACGGATAAAATTACTTTTTCTATAAATAAAACCTAGTTAGATCGATTTATCGCCCCCGAAACCCCCTGCATACTAAATTTCATGAAATTAGTTGGAGCCGTTTCCGACATTTTTGTATATTAGATAATGAAGGTAAAAAACAAAATTTTGGTTAGAAACCGACATAAACATTATGTTCGATATAAGAGTATCGTGCGCTGCGCAACAGAGGCTGGATACAACAACTAATTAAAGTTGATGAAGTGAAAAAGGTTTGCCAGGATCGATCGTGAGTAGTCTATGTATGAGAGTTTATGTATTCCAAACGAACTGAGGCTCAAAGTTGTCTCTGTCCGTCATACTATTCTGCTATTTTGTTAGGAAAGTTATCGCGAATCAACGTCGTCTGGTGTTCGTAAACACGGTTAAAGTCGGGTTTTCTGACTCGAATACTATTTGCTTCGTATACTAGTGTAATACAGTCTGATGAAAACGGCTAATTTTAGTACCAAGATTGCCGATGTACACGATACAAGTAGCTTCCGAGTGACCAATATATCAGATATATATTTTAGCTACTCGGAAGCTACTTGTATTGTGTCGTGTATCTGTCCGAGCGTACTAAGATAGTGAAAACGCACCTTTACCCTTTGAACGCAACGTAACCGCTTGAGCTCCGTCATTATAAGCGATGTCATTAATATAAAGTTCGGTGATTAGCGTCTAATACCTATTCAGCGAGAGCACGAACGGAACTCTTTGTCAACAGGCTTCGAGCGAAAATTGCGCAGTAATTGATTCATTTATCTGCGAGTGTTAGCCCTCGCTCGCGGCTTTTCTCAAGTATATCTTTCTCAATAAATAATGGAAGGTGTCGTATTATATTTTATAGTCGATTTTTGTTCATTGAATGTAAGCAAACTTCACAGCTTTCTTTCGGGATTCGGATCGGTGCCGCTGTTAAACTGTACTCCTACCGAAAAACACTTGGGTTGGGATAGGAAGGCCTCGAAGTCGCCGGCTCAAGACCGCAGCAAGTGGAGATAGTAAGTAAGTGGTATTTCTGACGTCTATACGATCACTTTACATCTCACTAATTAGTGAGAAAGATGCAGGTATATACTGCTAGTTGTACGTATATAGTACACTTCTTAACAATCCGTACCTCATTTTCAAACAGCAAGTTTCAAACTTTGTGGCTTATCCTGAAAAGTGCCGTTCCATTACTATTGAAAGCTCAAGTTTTGAAGTTCCTTGCCGGAATGTTTTGTAATTTGTGATTAACTTTACTTTCTTGTTATTTACTTGATTTTGCTGGTTGGTAAGTAATAAAATGAGGTAATAATTTACATAAATGTATTTTCATGTAACTTAATAAAAAATACAATAATACCCGATACACAGTAATGTGTCATAAGACACAGATGTCTCTGTAAAATTGTTTACAAAAAGTAGCATAACACAAACTACAATTTATTTATTTAGCAAATTTAAACCAAAACAAACTTTAAACCAATAAAACACTGATGTAATAAAAATTCGTAGTATATAATGTAGGTACAGCCAGTCTAACTGTTTATTTCATCATCATCAAGGGCTGCCTTATGGTTTTCCCTAACCATGAAGGGTTTTGCTATAATCGCCACGCTCGGCAGGCGGGTTGGCGATCGCAGTATGCGGTTGGAATCTCAGAAAGACGCTGCTGCCCGTCTCCTGGTAATTTATTTTCTACGACATCCACGGAAGGAAATGAAGTGACGCTATTCTTAATCCGGCGCCACACGGATCCGTTTATTTAACTTTTGACGACCCGATTTAGTAACGCTGATTCGATTGTTTATGATAATCGATTTTAATTATGTTGAAGTTTTATACGATTGATTGCATTGATATTTTATTTTGATACTTTTTATGTCTGAGCGTGACAAATAATATAAAAACCACCGAACTGGTTTTTATATTTTTGTTACTTATAATATTTGAAAGTAATTTCTTATAGTATAGATCTTTGCAATATAATAGGCTTATATTTTTTATAGAAAATCAAAACGGTCTTTGGTCGGTTCGTTATAATATCGCAGCAAAACACATCGCATCCCTACTGTGAAAAAAAAAGGTGGCCATGATAGTGTTGCATTTTTCGCCTATGGTTTCCTGTCAAATAAATAAGGAACTTTAGTGAGCATCTGTCAATATTTAAATAAACGGTTGGACCGCGTATAGGTATTGCAGTAGTTTATTTTGGAGTCTGGTGGCTGACTACGATATGGGCCTAATTCATAGAACTAATGTACATTGCAAAGTCATTTAACCCACAGATTAGCAAGTAGGAATACTATGCTACGCAATTTACATGAAATTGTTAGAATACACTACGACAAACAGCTTGGCACCCACTCCAAATACCTGTATCGTATATCGCACTGCTTTTTTTTTTTTTTACGTAGCCTCGTTTGTGTCCCATTGCTGGGCAAAGGCCTCCCCCAACTCGCTTGCTTGTTTTAAAATAAAATAAATGAGGTGCAAAATATGCGGATTGTGGAGAGTAGGGACGGAGGACGTTTTTTTTCCTAGATCCGGATAGGTACTGTTCGGGAATTGCTCAAAAGTTGAAGGAATAATGCACCAAAATAACCTGTAAGACAAGTATAGAAACTGCACCCATTTCAGTTCGCTGAAACATACTATGGCCCATATGGTCCAGAGTTGCAAACTAAAAACTGCTAAAGTGAATGCTGAACGAAGTTCGCTCGTTTGCGGAGCGGAGCGGTGATAGCTGGACAGCTGGCGCTCAGATAGTTCCGCCACCAGATACTCACTATCAGAAGGTCAACTTGTACCTAAAGCTGACAGATTACGTTTTGGACTTCGAAACAATGTAATCGCAAAGCAATTTGCTTTCAGATTGACAGTGTTAAGTTCGATGTGCTGTCGAATATTAAAAATATTAAAATCCACTGCCCTCTATACGATATACCTATATATATGGGATCCTGCCTTTTCGCAGAAAATTGTTACGCTGATTATCACTTGCCAACCAACATTTCACCTATTTTTCACTTTGACAACAAACGATTTACAAATTTTTGTATGGCAACGTTTCATTTGGTAGGATTGTTGTTAAGCTGATTATTATTATGAAACAAAACGTTTTGGGTATTTATTATTTTTCAAATCTTTTACTAGGCCAAACAACTATTAGATGAATAACGTTTCGTCTGTGAAACAGTTCCCTTAGGTTTTCCTAACCTTTAGGTTAATTTTTTTTTTTGCAAACCTATAGGTTAGGTTAGGTTAGAACTGTGACCAACACACGCACGAGCCGAGCGAGCGAAGCGAGCGTGCCGCGGCAGCGGCCGGCGAGTGCTAGGAAAATTCTATCCATTTTACTAGGTTTTCCTAACCTTTAGGTTATGTGGCGCTTACCCACATAAGTTACTTAACGAAACTTAATGCAACATTTGGTATACAATAAACAACTGAATGAATATTACGCTAAGTAAAACAAACGCTACTTAAAAGTTGGCATTTTGAAAAAATTTCATTATAAAAAGCAAACCAAACAAACAGTTGGCAACTGCGAGGTTGGGAAATAAAAAAAAATAATAAGAAAAGTTGGCAAATGATTATTCCGCAAAATAATTTTCTTCGAAACGTTAGTTGCCAAATGAAAATCGGCCAAAAATGTTTCTGCAAAAAGGCAGAGAACCCTATATATATACGTTAATTTGCTGCAGGATTGAGTTAAGCTTCTTAAGTGAAATTTTCTCATGCTAGATAGTTTCACTGCTCTGACCGTGTCGTCTTATACAACATGGGGTGGTCGCAAGTAATATCACTTGCCGTTTTCAGCTGGCTCTTAGTCCGATGCTCAAGTTCTTTCAGCAAATGATTTACTTAAACACTCTTGATTTTGTTTTTTTACGCACTTTTCGTAGCTGTTTCTGCGGCGTTGTTTGCCTGGGGCTTAGAATTAAATAAAGCATAACTGTAATCCAGATTCTGTATAGGTACTTTCTTGCCTGATTTTATTTAACGTGCTCCAGTAAGTGATAACGGCGTCTGTTCAGTGGTGGCTGATGGTTGTTGATTGTACACTAAGATGTACAACGTGTTTCAAAGGGTTTCGTACCTGCTGCCTTTTGTGGCAACTTAGACACACCACAGGCTATATCTATGGTCCTGTTTTATTTATTTGTTTTTTTCTTTTGTGTATTTAGTTTTCTTTTTGTTGTTGTGCATATTTTGTTACTTATCTGATTATGTTGTTTGTGTGATGTGTCTTGTTGGTATAATAAATGTCTTTCTTCTTCTTCTGCCCCCTAAGATTTGTAAATAATAGTTGACACTGTGCTACTGATTGTATTGAATAGTAGTAAAATTAATAAAGTGCGATAATGGGCATCGTGCTATCAAATCCTAGCAACACCGTATTGGCTATTGATGAAAACCGATGACCATACATTTCGTTCCACCCAGTGGCCTAATCACCACGTTCGTTGGTAAACATTGGATTGCCGAGATGTAATTTAGAATTATTAGAGATATCTACCCGTGCACGTGAAAGCAGTGATCCGTATAATTGATAGGGTTTTCGCCTCGCCCCGTCCAATTACTTAATTCGGCCCGCGTAGGCCTTTTTAATTTCGATTTTATAATGAAGCTCGCGCGCATCCGGCGGCGTGTGGAGGATTTCTGTGCCTGAGCGGTAATCCGATAATAATGGGACTGTTCGTAATCAAAGTACGGTTTACTAGACTGTTCAGACTGTAGACTGATCTCAGGAATGCCAGAAATTTTTTACTTAAGAATATTTAAGACTAACTGTTGCCCGTGACTTCGTTCGCGTGGAAATGTTGATGTGTATTTTTCCGGGATAAAAAATAGCCTATATGCTAATACAGACTATAATTTATTTCCGTAAAAAATTTCATCCGGATCCGTTCAGCTGTTTTTGCGTGAAAGAGTAACAAACATTCAAACATACAGACAAACTTTCGCGTTTACAATATTAGTAAGGATGGGCCAACAAAGGTAGCTGCTTTTGCAGCTACTGTTTTGAAAGTTGTTTACTAAATCTCCTCTTGGCGAGTGGATATAACTGCATTAGTCACCCTTCATAACTTTTTTGTTTAAACCTTCAGTTCATTTGATACAAATGGAAGTGCTCGTTCTTCTCGACTGTGAAAAAATCGATTACAAAAACACGAAAGAGCTGCCTTTCCAATCATTTAATTTAAAAATTCGCTGAATGTTCAATTCTTGTCTGGAGAGCCGCTGAGGGGGAGGTTCTACCAAGAAACGGAACGGAATCCGCCGTCAGTCAGCGATTTGAGTAATTGATAATACGATTCCGGTCCCGCCGCACACTGGACCGAAACTGAAAAAGGCTCGACTTCAGAATTTTTCTTTGGGTTACTATAAGGTTACCAACCTAAAAATGCTAAATTTCTATAAAACGTTATGTAGACAATAACTTTTATTCTACGACTTTTGTCATTTTTTTGTTCAGTTTTACATTTTTTTAGCGTTCTTTTAAAGCTTAAATGTTTGTTGTTTTTATAGTTTACGATTTTAAGGCGGTCCCCTCAAGGAGAAATTCCAAAAAACTTAATCTGGCTTAAAGATCCGGAGATCGCAATGAAACTTTACCAACACTTTTAGAGGATACAAATCGAGGTTTGATCGTGCTTAGAATTAGAAAAAAACTTATCATAAAGAAATTATAGCCTTGTGAATAGTTTGTATGAAAAGTCTTAGAATCTCTGTTTTATTTTGTTATTCTCAGTTGTAAGCACGAGAAAGCCCTGGTTAGTGTCCTCTAAACATATTATTAAAGTTTCACTGGCATGTCATTTGTGAATTAAAACCAAACTACCTTTGTATGGGAATTGTTCTATAGATAGCTATCTATACAGCCCATGAAAGACGCCCACTGTTGGGCATAGGCCTCTTCACCGTCACGGCAGCGTCGCCGGTCCCCCGTTAATCTTATTCATTGCCCTCCTGCCACCTTCTTAATGTCATCAACCCATCGGGTAGGGAGCCTACCCACCGAACGACGGTCAGTTTTCGGCCGGGTAAAATATGCACACGTGTGTTTAATATAATTGGCGTTTCATTACGTATGACGATGATTTGGACTTTGGGAGAGTATGTAAAGTGCGAATTTGATAAGATTATATAAACACCAATATAAGCCAGTATTTTTTTTATGACCAAGTTTTATTTCAGTATATTTGAAAATATTATTTACTCAGGTACATTTAAACAAAACACTTTTCTCCTTATTCCAAAGAAAAATTGAGCTAAATACCGAAGTCAACTCCTAAGTCCGACCGAAATCTGAGCAAGTTTTTTAATCTCAGACCAGTGTGCGCCGGTGACTGGCTAACAATGTTTGAAAAAAAGTAAAAGACGACCACTAACTTGATTGTTATCGTAAGTCTGCGGTACCTTATTTATATAGACCTTAACAGCTAACCATGGTTAGCGTAGCACGCCTTTATGATCAAGTAAGACTGTTCGACTGTTCCCGATATCATTAGGTGTTGAGGTAATATTTTTATGGAGACTTGATAAAACTAACCCATCCGCCTAAGACGTGACTTAAGGGGTGACCCGGAGTTAACTAGCGCCCCTAATGGAAAAAATCTTCTACTTGTAATAAGTTGTTCCAAAAACTATATATTAATAATGGTGATAGCTATTTCTAGAACGTACATTCTATAACGTTGTTGCAAAAAACTAATCTTATTAATTGTCTTAGCTATTTCTACATCATACAGCCTAAAACCTAAGAACTAAGAACGTTCGACTTTAAAGCATTGTTGCCAAAACGGCCGTTCTTAACACGAATCGATTTAATTCGTAGGTTATTGACCACAGGTTCTAGGCCGTTGATTCTAAAAAAAAAAACTATCACAATTATTGAGAGTTACAATATTGAATTTTTGCTAAAGCGTACTTGAAGAGAAGATATAATTTTTTACCCCTCCCTTTTTTGCCGCTTAGCCCTCCGGGCTACAGGCGTGAGTTTATGTTACGTGTATGTAATTTTTAGGGTTCCGTAGTCCGACAATGAACCCATATAGTTTCGCCATGTCCGTCTGTCTGTATGTCTGTCCGTCCGCGGCCTAGCGCAAAGACCGATAGTAATAGGGGTTAAAGTATGAAATTGCCGTTTTATTGCAATAGGTTCTTTGAATTGACATAGAATCTTCATGGTTTGAGGTTTTCGAATGAAACTTTTTTCAAATGGTTTCTATGATGTTCTTTTTTTTTTAAAATGTGAAACATTTGAATATTGTTTTTGTTATTCAATTTAGACAAGAAAGATGGATACTGCGAAAATTCGAGTGATTTTTGAATACGAGTTCCGACGCGGAACTAACGCGGCAGAAACAGCCCGCAATATCAATGCTGCGTTTGGAGAGGGGTCTACTAATGAACGCACCGTGCGATTTTGGTTTAAACGCTTTCGTGATGGAAATTTCGACTTAAAGAACGAGCCACGAGGAAGACCGCCCACACAGGTGAATAACGATGAATTAAGAGAGATAGTGGAAGCCGACCCTAGTCAAACTACCCAGGAATTAGCGGCATGGTTTAACGTTACCTTACCCAAAATATTGACTCACTTGCGTCAAATCAATAAAATAAAAAAATACGAAAAATGGGTGCCTCATGATTTGACTGATCTGCAGAAAGAAACGCGTATTGAAACTTGTGTTGCCTTGTTGAACCGGTACAGAAATGAAGGAATATTGGATCGAATTGTAACATGTGAGGAAAAGTGGATTCTTTATGATAACCGGAAAAGAAAAATGCAATGGCTGACCCCAGGTCAAATGCCACAACAGTGTCCTAAAGCAAAACTTACCAATAAAAAGGTAATGGTAACTGTTTGGTGGTCTCAGCATGGTGTTATTCACTATAGTTTTCTCCGATCTGGTCAAGCAATAACGGCAGATGTCTATTGTGCCGAACTCCGAACCATGTTGACAAAACTAGCAGTAAAACAGCCCCGACTCATGAATCGATCTTCACCAACATTTGCTCCACGACAACGCGAGACCTCACACAGCACGAGAAACCATTTTGACCCTTCAGGAACTGCAGTTAGAAACCATTCGTCATCCTCCGTATTCACCAGACCTTGCTCCAACGGACTACCATTTTTTTCGTGATTTGGACAATTATCTACGTGACAAGAAGTTTTCTTCCCAGGAGGCAGTACAAAATGCTTTCACACAGTTTGTGCAGTCTAGATCGTCGGAGTTCTATCGCAAAGGCATTAATGACCTTCCCATTAGATGGCAGCAATGTATAGATAATAATGGCAACTATTTTGATTAAATAAATTTGTTAAAAATTTAAAAAATAAACAATTTAGATTTTCAGTACAAATCGGCAATTTCATACTTTAATCCCTAATACTAGAAAGTTGTAATTTGGTATGTGTATACATATTTATCATGCCAACAAAGTTAAAGACTAAAGTACAGTAATATTTTTTTTACTGTACCAACTTGAAAAGTGGGGATATTTTTTTTCTCGTCTACCCCATCATGTGGGGCATCGTTAGATTGTTGGTTAAAAAATATTGGAGGTGTAGAAAGACTAGTTTTTGACTTAGGGTTCCGTTTGCGAAATATTAAGCTTTAAATCGCAAATTTTTGTCCGAGTAGAGCGTCCTTCTCCTGGCTAAACGGTTGATTGTAGAAACGTAAAAATATTCAGGGTAGTAGCACATATATTGAACGTAAAAGTAAGAGTATCACGGCTAAGTAGGCTTTACTAGTTAACGAGTAATAGGCAACCAACTTATAAAAGTAAAATTTCGTACAAACTCCACCTTTCTACGGAACCCTACATTGCGCGTGGTCCGACACGCACTTGGCCGGCTTTTTTTCGTTGGTGGCACTTTTTAGCTCCGGTTCGTCTCTTAAACAAGTTTCCAAACCATTTACTTAACTCACGATAAACAGCTTTTCCAAGATAGGTATTTTGTTTTAAAGCCTTCTTCTTGCACTGTTTTCCTTACAGAAAAAGGAAAGTTTATAGAAATATAGCGATCCAGCCACTTAGCAGATGCGCCTTCGATTCTTTCTGAACAGAAAATACCTACAGCTCTCTACTTTTATTAACTACTTAAGTAGCTCGCCTGCTTTTATGCAGCAGCTTCTTAAGTATTTACTTAGAACTACAGTGAGCTCAGTACAAACAAAATGTAATTTATTAACTAAAGAACCAACTTATATATATATCAAATAACAGCTTTTGATTCTCAATGTTATCATTAAGTAAATAAATAATGAAATCTAATATTTTCAGTTTGGAATGAGCAGGCTCAGTTAAAATACGCTAGATATGGACCTTTTCAGCGATTTTCAGTTGAGAGATGCTACTTATTAAGTTTCACGGTTTTCTGATTGCGATTGCACTATTGCTACAAAGTAAAAAATACGTAGGCATTACTGGATGCAGGCTACCATGCGGAATTTCGAACGGAAAAATACTGTACGTATGTCGTAGCTCCATAGGTTTATATGAATTTACTGCGTTCGGAATTTCGATTTATTTTGAATCGAAATTCCGAAACGAAATTACGACTGTATGTAACCGCCCTTAAGTATGAAATACTCACTAAATTCGGTGAAATTCTTAAATTCGCCATCTTTTTGAAAATGGGTATTGAGTATACCTATCTTATTAAGTTATCATGATTTTACCTCAGATAAATGAATCAAGCCGAGGAGGTTTGGCTTGCAAGAATTTTATTAGCATTTGAAGAACGCCGACCAGTAAAATTTAATAAAAACGACCACAAACTTATTATACAGTCTACTAACAATTTTCTTGTGGCTTATCGCAAATCAAAATCATTTCAGAGTCGCGGGCTTGCTTCATCACTGTGATAGAATTGCAAAATTGTAAAATTCAGATTTATGTTTAACATTTCTGTGATCAAATTAGCGGACGAACATTTTAGAAGCTTTCAATCATTCCCTGCTAACTTCAAAGCGAGTGCCTCACTTGTCAGTGACAATTGTCAATGTTGTCACAGTGGTCACAAATGCATTGTACTTTGTCACTCTTATAATGTGAAGCCAGAATAGTTACGTGTATTTTTAAAATATTATTGTTGTCGTTTAAGCAAATGTATGCTTTTTAAGACACTATTATTGTCGAGAAATTTATAATAGGAGTTGGTGTTTTTTGAATGAATGCTTTCTGTATTAGAATGAACAAAGTTTATATTTTGTAGTGTACAATTTATATTATTGACTAATTGAAAACTCTTTAATGCACAATAAAACATTTTTGCACAGGCGAGCTTAGTACTAAAAAGTATTTTCTTCCAGCTAATCTTTAGCGATGGGGACAGTATTTGCGATTGGTTTGCGATAGGCCCTACTGAATTATTTTCAGGAGGGCACGTAAATTACTTTGAGCATCTCCCGAGCAAAAAGATAATTAATGTTGGCTTGTTTGTAATCAGAGTTAAGTGGAATACAAGAAGCGCCATCTGCTTGTAACGTAATACGCCTTTTATCTTTAGCCCAAATTGGAAGCCGCCTTCGGTCGGGCACACAAAAGCATAAATGAAAGCCAGCGAAGGGTTTACACCAATATGAATGTAAATTTTATTTTTTAAGGTTCCGTCCAGAGGGTGATCTCGGAACCCATTTGGCATGCCTATGCCGTTGGGCTAGCTTTCTGAAAGCGGTAATACCCACAAGGCCGGTATACGTTAAATAACACAGAATATCTGTTATTACAGCGAAAATCGCAAGCTATTATAAAAATACAAAAAGTTATTTAACATCCGTATATTTAGCATTAAAATGTGAACATTACTTTGCTAAATTCCGCCAAAATCCCACAAGCACCATGCGGTTAGTTAAGGCAGCGCCCTCCCTCCCACTTTTTCAAGCAGAAGTAAGAAACAAACACACCACCACCGACAACAATACTTGTGTGAAAAAATGCGTTGGCCGAATTTAGCAACGTAATTTTCACATTTTAATGCTATTATGGATTTCCGCAAAGTAACGCCTGATTCCATACAATATCCGTATATAAAATTTGTTTGCTTTGTAGAAAAAACTTTAACACTCGGACATACAAGCCTTAAAATTCGTTTAATTATAGTGCAGACTGCAAAGTGAGATAACAAATAATAAAAACCTTACTTTAACAAAAAATTACGCTTTAAAGCTTAATATTTTGAAGTTTCAGCTTTCTAGTACTAATCGTCTTTGAGCTAAGCCACGGACAGACAGACAAATAGAGAAACAGTCGTACACGGCGAAGCTATAAGGGTACTATTTGGCTGATATGGTGATGCGCTAGGGATCAGAAATAAGATGAAGGATTGAAAGAAAACACTTTTTTAGTGAAAATATACATACAACACAGAAATACTGCGTGAATCAATGGAACACTTGGTGCCTGAGTTCGACTTGCACTTGGCTGGAATTTTTTAGGGTTCCGTACCCAAAGGGTAAGGGACCCTAATACTAAGACTCTGCTGTCCGTCCGTCCATCTGTCCGTCCGTCACCAGGCTGTATCTCATGAACCGTGATAATTAGAGAATTGAAATTTTCACTATGTATTTCAGTTACCGCTATAACAACAAGTACTAAAGACAGAATAAAATAAATATTGAAGGAGGCTCCCAGACAACAAACGTGATCTTTTTGCCGTTTTTTGCTCGACCTTAATAGCGGCAACAGGTAGACGCTTGAAATATTTAAATGTTGTATAGATAAAAGGTACCTACAAATCCTTCGTGTGCGAGTCCGACTCGCACTTGGCTGGTTTTTTAAACCACTGTGTTTAAAATAGTATGTTTTACACACAATGGTTGAAAAAAGCGGACTATTTTAATCGGCGTTTTTGAAGTGTTTCAAGGAATCCAGTTTTTTATAAATAAGAAGGTTAGTTTAGTACAAGCTTATAGTACAGACGGTGTCTGAGTTTAAAATTTCACAAAGAAAAATTCTGTCTATTCAATATCAACCTCGTCACATTTCTGAAAAAAGAATGAGCGAGATAGATAGTCAATTGCTTACTTGGTGGAATTCTCAATTAGCTAAAATTCCTTTGCGGTGAATTCTCTTCATAGTTTCTTCTTTTCCGAGCTTGAAGTGAACATGCAGCTTTGATTAAAGTCGTCCTTCATTAAAATTGATCATTTGATACCCTGATCGATCCCTCAAAGCTGATTGGAAACCTAGCTTAAATTAATAGGAGCTTAGATGAAAAATTTCGAGGCTGTCTGGGTAGGACAGCGATTCATCAATATCAGATGATTATATTTTGGCACAGGGGTGTAGGGTCTTTTAAATTTATTTATTTCAAGTTTCCCCGGTTGCGAGCTCTCAAGGAAAAATAGGAGTACTTTTGTAATTAGTGGATTCGGTCGAACATTTTAATTTTAGTCCGTCTATCACGCGCCCCCATTACCTACTTCCATTTGAAACCTCTCTCGCTCCGTGAAAATCTACGAAACAGACAAAAGATTAAATGCGGAGCACTCAAAGATCTAGTGCGCATAGTAAGATTTCTGAAAATACAATCGTTTAATAAATAAGAAGCTTCATGAAAAATGGTCTCGCTGGAAGCCACGACGACGCTGCCGGTCCGCACTGTGGATCATCATTAGGATAAATTATTACCGTAACGACGGTTATTATTACATATACGTTATACACGTTATACCTACAGTTCGTTTTAAAAATTTTTTTTTTCATTAATTAGGTTCCTAGGTACCGAAATGTTTGGCACAACTCGCAAGCTGTCAACTATTTATTGAGTTTCAAAATTTTTTATTGCTTAAATTTGAGAAATATAGAGCAGGTTAATTGAATGGTGAGCAAAATACCTATGTGACCTTTACACCTGTACGCCTATAAATGTAAAGTGATTCGTTTCATTTAATTGGGCTCAAAGCTAATTCAATCGCTCTGTGAAAAGAAGTCAGATTCACTATTCCATAAAGGCATTTCAATAAAACTGTCATACTCCACACGCATAATCGTGATTGCAGAAACTTTGAGCAATAATATTGAAAAATAAGGTAAAAAACATTCGGCTCTACCCTTTTATATTGAAACAAAGGGGACGAAATCGGGGTATAAAAATATAATTTATCTTTATGTCGGCCGAATCCACGGAGCTTCATCATAGGAGCGACAGCATTCACGTGAAATATATTCGCATTTTGGTCCAATTCACGAATTGAATCCGGGAAATTACTGTAGTTTGCCGGGATAAGCGCCGCCATATGTCACAGGAGGTGGGATCGCCAGAGTGGGTATAAAAACTTGTGCAGGACCTCTTGGAACTATCTCCCGGCCATCTGCGGCCGGCCCCTCATTCTACAACTTTACTAATTCATGAGTCACGCTCCGATAAATCGTCGATCCTTCACCGTGTTACCTTCCTTTCCCTTGGCGTTTCGTTCGAGACTCTGCGCATTCTTTAACGACCCACTCACCATACAAACTTTAATTAGGTAGCTTGTTCAGGTGACATATTTTGCTTGCAAAAGCAAATCGGGCTGAATAGAAAGTGTTCATTGCTTCTTCACCGGACTAGAACCTTTGATCGTGAAATCGTTAGGGCTTAGGTCATTACGGCGACTTCGAGTTTATGCTAAGATTCGAGATGACTTTACTATCGCGTCAATAAGCTTACGCACTCGATATCGTTCATAGTAAATTGACAACATGACTACAAAAAACATTGTTAAGTTGGGATTATTAAAATCACATGATTATTGTGAAATCTAGGGTAGATTTCAGCCCGCTGCTTAGCATTACTGGCCACTTATAATTCTATATCTTTTTCGAGGTGGTTCATCATTGACAATTAGTAGGTATGTCAGATTATCACTTTAATGTCATAAATAAAATTGTTCACGCTAGTTGTTCCAAATTTAATTCAAAGCTGTTTCTGAGATAGATTCTACTAAAAATTGGATTTCACCTAGAAGTAAGTCGGACATTTGTCCTTGCTTCTTGGCAATTATCGGTATAACTATGTAAAAACGAACAAATCAGGCAGCACGTTGTGGCGTTGCACCAATAGAAGATACTGTAGCATTACAGTTACTCCGGACATTACAGAAACTGCGACATAAATTTTAATAAGAAGTTGAATAAGCTCATGGAGCAACTAAAGAGCGGCAAAATCTTAATTCAAGAGTTTTTGCAGTCGGTAGTTTACTTGCGTTTAAAGTTTTACATACATACATAAACTCACGCTTGTATCCCAAAGGGATAATTAAACTTCAATAACTAATTAAATAATTAGGTACCTACACGAATTACCTATAAAAAATACGTTTTGGTAATCGTACTTTGTTTTTTTGACGAGTAGCCAAGTAGTCATTTGAGAGTAAGCTGAATGCGTAATAGGCTGTTTGCGGCTTCTTTGTAACGTAACCTAATCCTAACTTTATAAAATCTGCATCTTAAATTCAAGAGACGTTGACTAATGATAAAAACTTGATCAAAGGATGAGCTTTTGTGAAGGGCAGTCGTCACTATATCGGCATCAGCGTTTTCTTAAGATTTTTATTTTTGAGAAAATTATGAATTGAAGTAGCTTTAATTTAGTATCAACGGTGCCTCACCATTGATGCTAAATTAAAGCTAATTCAATTCATACAATTTTTTTCCATAACTTATACCTTGCAGCATTTTAGTTTAGCCGATAGGTATACGTGTCTTGGAAAATGAGCCTGCAACAACAATTTCACTTTATGAAAGAAAATCCCAAGTTTGACTTGCTGTATCTCCGCAACCAATGGACATAGTGTGCTCAGGTTATGCTCAAATTGTAGAAAATTTAGCTATCTTTATTAACCTGTTTAGATTATGACCTCGAAAAAGAACAATTAGAAACCATTGTTATGGTGGTCCGATCGGCCCGTTTAGAATTCTACAGTACCGAAACAAGAAACTTGAAAAACGTATGGATGTTTCCGGAAAGAAGATTTTGAAAAAAAAAAATGATCTCATGGCCTTTCCACTTCACGCCATACTAAAATTCCTTTTTCAAAAAGGAAATAATTTTTATTAGAAGAACTCTAGAATTATTGGAATACTTTTCCTATCGAAAAGTAATTCTAGTCACATGGTAAAAAACCCTCCAACTGTGACGTCACAGATTACGAGTGGCGCCTTGTAAGTTATGAAGTATTTATCAATAAGTGTTTGATGTATCTAAAATAATGTTTTTATGTCTACCCCTTTATTAGAATACGAATTGGAATTCACTGAAAAAACTAAATCTAAATTTATTAAAAGTACGTACCTTTGTATAATCTATTGTACGTTTACTATGAAGTTATAGTAGAAATACCACGCACTAATTGTGAAGGAAAACATCGTGAGGAAACCTGAGTGTCTGAGCTATTCACATATCTCCGCGCTTGAAATCGCTAATGGTACGGTGGGCACGCGTGGTGATTAAGCCCGTACTCTCTCCCTGAGAGAAGGCCTGTGTCCTACAGTGGGACGTATATAGACTGCTTATGTGTGTAAATTGTACCCTGAGTACCCACTTATCATGTACAAACACCTTATTTAAATCTTAATCCGATCAAAAAATTTGACAAACAAAATATCTCACATTTTACCGCGTGCTTTGCCATCCCTTCTATGTAAATTAGTGATGCTTTAACCAACACGAAGGATTTCAACAATTTAGCCTTCATCCAGGAAACCTTCGAAATATTTCCTGACAGAAAGTTAAATCAGACCCAGTTTTCATACATTGCTTAGTTATTATTGAAACACAAACAAATACATGAAATTAGTGCAACCTTAATTAGTCAGCCCATCTTTGCGTTTGCTAAGCTTTAAGAAAAGAAAAAGTATTAAAATACCTACCTACTGAGTTGACTTTCTGTAAGAAAGTTGGGACGTTCAAAACACCGAGGATTTCCATCGTATGACCGCAATTGAGATCGCCAGGCATTACAGCGTAATCCTCTTTAACGTCGACGTGAGTTAAGCTGTGACACACATATATCTAACAGAAAGGGGAGTATTATAGAGATCGTGTCATAAGCCGTACAAGGCATACCTTTCGCATAAAATGGATAAGTGCCAGTTGGACTCGCCGAACGAGGGTTCCGTACAAATTTATAATCTCGCAGTTTTGCCGAGCTTTCCCCCAACTTCGAAGACCATTTTATATGGTTTAATTACAAATGTATATTTTTCAGATTTTTCCCTGTACACGTAGTCTACGACAATATTACTTTTAAAAAATCATAGTTCTAGGTCAACAGAATTTATTCTCTTGAAAGTGACGAAATATACGTTTTTTGCGGCATAAATGGCCGTAACTTATTTTTACGATAACTTAGAAGTTACTGTTTACAGCTTTAAGAAACTGTATAATTTGGTAGGTATATGGTTTTAATTTCAACTCAATACGCGTGAAGCGTTCCCGAGATAAAAGGCCTTGACAGACAGACGCACGGACGGACAACAAAGTGATCCGACAAGGGTTCCGTTTTTCCTTTTGAGGTACGGAACCCTAAAAACACAACTAGAAACTCATAGTAATTATTATTATGTTTCAAAGTGTTCACCGCATAGTTTAATGCAGTTTTTCAATCGCTCGAATAAAATGGGTGTGTTCAACACTGACTGCTTCTTCATCATCGGACTGGAACCTTTGACAAGATGTATTTCATCCCGCATATAAGCAAGACTGAAGTGTAATCTGCTTGAGTTGGCAACATACGACATTAATGATTTATTTTCTAGTTAAATTATTAACTGACCTGTAATTTTAAAAACCTATTTAGAGGCTAAAAATTCCACCCATGCCGGGACTTGAACCCGCGACCTCTGGCTAACCGTGCCAGCGCTCTCCCAACTGAGCTAATGGGCAAGTACATAATATCGAGCCTCTTAACAAACTTCTCTGTATTACGTACAGGCAGCGACATCTGGCCGAAGCGATTTACATCACTTGCAGCCCCGAGCAACCCACTTTGCAGTTAGGTTTTTACATCGGAATAATATCGCTGTACCTACATGATTATATTCTTTTTGCTGCACTAACCCGTGCTGAGGACAATGTAAAGAGGCTCCAAATTTCACTGATGCCTTCACTTGCCCATTAGCTCAGTTGGGAGAGCACTGGCATGGTTTGCCAGAGGTCGCGGGTTCAAGTCCCGGCATGGGTGGAATTTTTAGCCTCTAAATAGGTTGTTAATATTGTCCTCAGCACGGGTTAGTGCAACAAAAAGACTATGACATGTAATTGTATTTTATTTGATAAGACATTGCCATGTCATTTTATTATTATGAATAAAGTAATCTAATCTAAGGCATTTAGAAGATACATAATTCAGGTGCATGACAGACGAGCTCTTACGATTATATTCACGTCCGAATTCTCTTTTGGCCTATTCAACTTGGTGTGCGACAACCTTGGAGATCTGAGATGGTTAGCGTAGCTAGGCCAAGCATTCATAGTTGACCCCCAGAACTCCCCAAATTACTTATTTACCCCGCACCTTGCAGTTATCGTGGGGAAAGCAACGTGATGTGAATTTCTCACATTATAAATCATTATAGAGCTGACGTAGAGCTTACGATATAAGGATTTATGGCGGCGCCTCGCCCTACTATTATTTTTGCACAGAATTTAAAAACATGGTAGCACCAGACTAGACAGAATATTATAAAGACTAGACAGAATGTTATAAGTAAAATCTTCTCATTCTCAGAATCTTCTCGTCCATTTAGCATTTCATTGAGAATGCTAAAGTAAATTTAATAATCTACTTCTTACACAATAACACGTACCTACTGTGCAACACACTGTTAATATACAGCATTCATTAATGTAATATTGACTATTGTATTTAGAGAGTATTGATATTGTACGTGACTTAGAGTAAGTTTTCTCTCGCACTACCTACTTCAAACTGGTTATGCATTCGGGACTTATATAAAGGCAGCCCAAACTGTAACTAAGTTATTCATCCTTAAACATCCAGTGAAAAAGTAGTAGTTGTAGCTAGTTATTAAAAGTAATATAAATTACCTATTTTTAAAAAGTCAGACTGCCAATCGTAACATTTTGGCGCAGCCGGTAGGATATGATTAACATATGGCCAGTTTCTGAATTGAGAAATTCGCTAAGTAAATGGTTAACGATAGTGCTGTCTCATCGAATTTCCCAGAAAAGAGCGTGAGAGAACGTTATTTAAGTATTTACTTAGTGAATTCTCAATTCAGAAACTGGCTCATAGAAACGGAAGATTGACATTAGAAACTCCGCGATGACATCTCGTGAAACAAACGCCATCACACCAGCCAGCGAGTCCTGAAAACTTGCCGCATTCAACTTAAGAAAGAACGAGTACCGCAGATAAAGAAATATCTTCTTTCGTAAGACCTGTATACTTTGTTTTGCGACTGATTGGTTATATCTACTTTATCCCTTTTTTTATATTGAGTTACGGTCATGACAAAAGAGAAGGCTTTACCCACAACAGGTCCCTCTAATTCAAGCACAGGTCAAGTTCCTATTCCTAGAGTATCAAAATGGAGCCCATGGTGCCAATCGCACAACTGTGTGCTATTATACCAATGTTTAGTGAGAGCACGAAAAACTTAAACATTTCCGTATACAAATGCAAAACAGCAACAACATTTGTTATTCAGTGCTTTTTATTTTTCAGAATATAGGCTGCTAAATATTTAGTTTGTTAATAGTTTGTTTTGTTTATTGGTTTGTCTTAGATCATTGTTAAAACATAAATTTTCTTATTAGCTTGGCTAATTTCTATTACCTATATCTATGTTTACTCTGTCTAACGGTTTTGCAGAGCTAGTGGTCATTACATAACGCTATGTCCAATTTTTTCTGTCAATAATGTGCAGTCCTTACGAAAGTTTTAGGTCTCCTGTCAATTTTATTTTTCTTAGACATTCCGCATAATCTGACGTATTTTTTAACGTCTTTTTGTATTTTTTCCCAATCATATCTTAAACGTATTCGTCAGATTGTTTCGTCACTTCCTTTATGAGGTACAAATCCAGAGTCATGGTAGTATTATATTAATTGTGCTGTTTGATTTTCAGATTTGAACAGTAAGTTCACATCATATTCTCTTTCATTTCTCGTTGGGACAAGTGCTTGAAATATCGAGCACATTTTATTGTTATTATTATTATTAATACGTTTATTGCACATAAGTAAAAAAAACAATGGCAATGTGGCGGACTTAATGCTATAAGCATTTTCTAGCAGTCAACCACAGGTGGTGCAAGAAATTAACGGTAGGCATACGAAATAGACGGATAAAACGATTTACTTCAACTAAAATTACATAAGCAGACGAATACTTAACAATAAATAAGTAAATATTTATACTATAAACTTTCACCTTTGTTTGTCATCATTTATCATCTTTGATTACTTTAATTTTTTATTGGATGATAATTTTATATAAATTGAATACGTCTTCTTGATCATCATTCCAGTTTCTGTAGCTCATCCAGATGATGAGGGAAGAAAGAAAAGAAAAACAAAAACAGAACTAGAAGAAGCATTAAGAATACAGTACGACCTATCCCAAACAGAGCCAACATTGAATTGAAGACCAACATTGCAGTAATACTCGTAGAAAAACGCTCTCCGGAACAAATACGCTTCATAAATTGAGGTGTCATGTGAAGTGACTAGGGAGTACATGTGTACCAAATAAATATAAGAAGCTAATAAGCAATATAGCATATTATCATGTAACCAACTTATAACCTTTGTATGAATCAATCTTAATTAATGTATTAGGTTGCCAACTACATGTAAAAAAAAGTTATAAGTAGTTTGAAATATACCTAGTTCACTTTTCCAGTACATTTTCCAATCAAAAGCAAAGGATGTTATAAGAATAATCCAGAAATTTACTCTTAAAGTGAGAGACCACGTTTCAGTGTCATAAGTCATCACTGGTAACACACACTGGTTGTATAATTTTGTCTTGAGCGATTGAGGTATATTAGACTGTATTAGAAGGCTCATAAGAAGGCTCAAGGTCACGCAGCGAGCTATGGAAAGGGCTATGCTCGGAATTTCTCTGCGAGATCGAATCAGACATGATGAGATCCGTAGACGAATGAAAGTCGTCGACATAGCCCAGCGGATTAGTTAGTTGAAGTGGCAGTGGGTGGGGGAAATAGCACGCAGAACTGATGGCCGATGGGGCCGAAAAGTTCTCGAATGGAGACCACATATCGGCAATCGCAGCGTAGGACGACCAGCCACGAGATGTACAGATGACCTCATCCAAGTGGCAGGAAGGCGCTGAGTGCAGGCCGCTTCCAACGGTCTTTTTGGAAATCCATGGAGGAGGCCTATGTCCAGCAGCGGACTTCTTGCGGCTGAATGATGATGATGATTACTCTCAAACAATTTTAAAGTAGTTTTGCAATCGAAACCGATATAAAGAAATCCCAAACTGTAAGTCAGTTTTAGAAACCTAATTAGATGCTAAAACATTTCACCCATGCCGGGACTTGAACCCGCGACCTCTGGCGAACCATACCAGCGCTCTCCCAACTGAGCTAATGGGTAAGTGCAGGCATCGGCGAAATTACTTGCAAGTGATGTAAATTGCTTCGGCCAGAAGTCACTGCCTGTACGTAATACAGAGAAAGATTGTAAAGAGGCTTGATATTATGTACTTACCCATTAGCTCAGTTGGCAGAGCGCTGGCACGTTTAGCCAGAGGTCGCAGGTTCAAGTCCCGGCATGGATGAAATTTTTTGCCTCTAAATAGGTTTTTTAAAATTGTCCTCAGCACGGGTCAGTGCAACAAAAAGAATGTAAGTCAGTTGTTCATCATTAAACGCACAGTAAATAAGTAACAGTTGTAGCTAGTTATTAAGGTTAATAAAATAACCTACTCGTAAAAAGGTCAGACTGCGTTTTCAACCGTAACACAGGTTGACTGTTGCAGTTTATCTAAGATCAGTTGGTGTATGTTAGGACTGTCACTGGTAACATAATACAGATATCAGTTTGGGAATAGTTATCTCTATTACGTTCCTTATGACAGTTATTACGCACGCCAGCTGATCTTAGATAAACTGTACTGCAGCTGTCAGGCACGCCAATAGAACGTAGACAAACAGATCCTCAGCTTAAGAGAAAAAGGTGTTAATTAATGTGAATTCAGATCACTTTTATAAGTATTTTCACCTAAATTGAACAGCAGTAGAGGTCGCCTCCATAAACAGATTAAAGAAAAAAGGTATCTAAGTAAACAATACATTGACTAAATTGGCAATAACTTGCGTTTATTAAATAATATTCAAAAAATAAATACTCATGTTTGTAGATTCCGATCCGTTCTAAAGTTTCAATAAGTATAATGCTGTATCTTTACTAAAATGTATACAATCGCAATTTCTGGCATCTTGCATTTTAATTCAGGCGCAACTTGGAACACAATAACGAGGAAATAGAGAGGATCACAATTTCCCAGCTAAAACCTTACAGAAATAACTTTTTACATAAATATAGTTCAAAATATATTAACTACTAATAATATATTGTGTTGTTTTCACTGACCTGTATAGAAACTAAGCCGAGGAAACTGAATAGAAATTGAACTAAAATAAGTTTATTATTCATTAAAAGTCTGACCATCACCATAGCTAATACAATACTAACCAAGTATCAAACAATGTCCTTATTATGAAAAATGCGACATTATCGGAAGTAGCGAGATGGTCGCTTGTCGGGATATTAAATATGAAACTATTAAATAAAGGAACCTCTGAACATACCGCTGCTTCATACTAAACATAACCATAAACATTTACATACAGGCACATACATTGCTTCTGGCCCCACACTAGGATACCCTGTGTCGTGGGTACCAGAAACAACGACATCACAAACATGTAAACATCCAAGACCTGGGGTTTTTTGTCCCCAGCCGGGATTCGAAACCGGGACCTCCTCTCGCATGGTATGCAGGTGCACTACCGCTGCGCCACGAGGTCGTCAAAAGGGCCCGAGACGGTTTTAACCACAGATTATAAAGAACATTCAAAATGATTTGCACCTATCAAAAGGTATTTAATAGGTACCTCCTTTCAAGTTAACTTATTATTTTATTCTGTCATCGGGCTTCTGCTTTTTCCTCCTGTTCCAAAATATTAGGACAGGCATCACGTATCATTATTACTAAAACCCATTGATTCTGTTAATAAATACAAAATAGTAACCGACTTCGAAACGCTACAGCACTAAAAAGTTAGAAATAATTTCAATAATTAAAAGTAGAAGTATTTATACATGTAGGTATTGTAGAAGTATAATTTGGAGCCGGTGCCCAAAATATATGTGCTGGTCTTGAAACTGGGCACCGACTACAAATTATACTTCTACAATACCTACATTTATAAATACTTCTTCTTCTAATTATTCAAATTATTTCTCAATTTTTAGTGCTGTAGTGTTTCGAAGTCGGTTTTTATTTTTTATTTAAAAAAATTTATTTTTCAATTTTTTGTGGGGGAGCGGGAGAAAAATATATAAGTCCCTTATAACCATAATTTACCCTACTTAATTCGTTGCTTTAAAATTTTATGTCCTAAATTTCCATCTCCGATAGTCCTCACCAGAACATCACCAAATTAACTTGGGACCACTTACGCAATTTTATGAAACATACGGATATTACTAAAGGATGGGCCCCAATAGGGCTTATTTACTACTGTCCATTGAAGAGTTCCGTTCTCCATCTCTGAAAGTCTCCATCAGATCTTCACTAAATTAAAATGGGACCAATGGGACGTTATACCTGTTAGAACAAAAAAAGAATTGTCGAAATCGATTATGATTTGACGGAGTTATGCGAGAACATAGCCAAAAAATATATATACGCGTCGAATTGATAACCTCCTCCTTTTTTGAAGTCGGTTAAAAAGTCGTCGTATTTCTTCAACGAGGTTTTATAGGAAAGACACGGAAGAAACAAATATCTTCATCTGTTTCCAAGAAAAAAGTAATGAATAACTCATTACAATCACAATATCATACGATGTGAGCAAGACGTGTAATTCATACTCACTTAGACATCCGAGAGCGAGCGCTAAGTAAGTACTTTACTAATATTTAATGCCTGTTTCTGTAAACTTCCCTTCAAGGTTTGGCTGGTTCGTACAAGATGGCATATAACGAGGTTTGGGATAATAGGGTTCTGAGACTTACTCAAAAGTTTGGTTATTACTTCTGAAATTGTCGTCACGACTCACTTTGTCTGTCATTTAAGGGTCTATCTACCATCTTATCTGTAAAGTTAAGAGCGTTTCGAGTACGAAATTCGAATTGCCGTCGCTAAGGCGACTCTACAAAAGAGTTTGGATTATTGAAACTTGACAAACCACACTCGCTATAAATAATATTATCTTTAATTTCAATAAATGTAGGTATCTTAGGTTTTTTTCTTATTTGTTCACATTTAAAAACCTTTCCATTTTTTTTACAAACTTCGGCAAACTGCGGTGCAATTTGTTAGCGTTGCGCTCCTATAAGTTATGGTTTCAATTTATTCATTTCGTTCATTTATGCAACTTTTAGTTCAAGTAGTAGTGGTTACGCGATCGGTAGAACGCTTGCCTTATATTCAGGAGGGCGTAGGTTCGAACCGCGGCGCATGTACCAATGATTTGATTTTCTAAGTTAGGTACGTACATTTGTGAATTTGTAGTAGCAATATCACCCGCTAAACGTGAAGATAAACATTGTGAGGAAACGTGAGCGCCTGAGGTGTTTACATACCTCAGAGCTTCAAATCGCAAATCGGCGGTGGGCACGTGTTACGCCCATGCCCATACTCTCTCCGAGAGAAGGCCTGTGCCCTACAGTGGGACGTAAATATGTGGCATTACTAGTTTATAAAAACGCGCATAGAAAAATATGGATCTCCTTCAATATGATTAAAGACCACAGACAAAAGACTTTGCTAGAGAGATTGTTTATGGCTGGCTGCAAATCCTCAAAAACAAAAATTTATGTTTTTAAGTATTTTTTCTAAGTTATTCTAGGGTATAAATACAATGTCACTTCGATATAATTTTCAGGCAAGTCTCAAGATCCCTATTTACATACAATAACAATATTCATTTGCTATAAACATGCCATAAACTATAAAGATATATATTTACTTGTTTTAGCAAATATGTTAAGCTTGTTATACGTAAAGGCTAGTAAACAGTACGACGTAATAAGGACACAAATAGAGAAAAAAAACAGCTGCCTTAGGTTACAAACACTGCTAATTTATAAAAGTCAATGTCGTCCCGGTGTTAACAAAGTTATGGTTTCTCATTAACAGTTTGTGTGCGCCGGCCAAGTTTCTGTTTGGCGAGCAATCAAGAACTTGTAGGGTAATTTGGCTTAGGACGCCCACAAGGGCACTGACGGGCGTATTTAATACAATCATTATCAAGAAAATCAAATCCTAGTCGGTTACTATTAATTATGTTTAAAATCCTGCCTCTATGCAAATTATTTGCGTAACTTGCATAATATTAATTTATGTGTGCCAGACTAATCTTAAAGGTGGCGTCGTCAATCATAGTACAGGGTGAATCATACTTTGATTTTCGACGTGTCATGGCAATAAACTTACATTTTGTGATACATTACCTACGTGTGATAATTACCTTTTTCTTTTCGAAAGTGTGTAAGATGTTCGTATAAATTTATGTTATTATATATATATATATATATATATATATATATATATATATATATATATATATATATATATATATATTACAAATTGTTCATGAAAGCTAGTACCTAGTGCTATTTGTGTTGTGTTCCTGAAGTCTTCAGATAATAACTGTTACCACTTAGGTATTTTACATATTCGTTCTTACCGTAAAACTCACGTAATTTGGAAGTAGCCTTAAGAATCACGTAAGTAATCCAACAAAATATTGATTTATAGTACTTTCTGAGGTTAACACGAGCACTAGTCATAATAAAACTGATTTTTAACGAATTTTCCGACGTCTCGGTAGACTGAGACCACGGCACTTGCAAAAGTACCGAAAAGTCGGAAAATTGTAAAATGGAAAAGTAAACGAGTAAATATCCATTAAAATACTAATCACTCAACTTGTCTACATTTTGAATACTCACACGTTCATCCATCCATTTTAGTAACATTTTATACGCAAATCTGCTCGAAATACGTTCGAAAATGGTATTTCGCGCATTTCAATTGGCTTACCATAAGCCGATTTTTATCACGTTGTCATGTCACAGGAAAAAAAATATGCCTATTTCCGATCGATACCAATGAGTTGTAAGCCATAATATTACCCATTCCGCCTGACCAAGCAGCATGGGATCAAATTACAAAACGGGCGATTTCAAAACATCAATAAAACAATAAATTGTTAATTATTGTTTTATTATCCGGGATGTCGGGATGATGGGACGTTTACATAATAGCATATAATAGTGATTTCCACACAACACAATTACTTGCCCTGATACCAGGCAACGATAATACAAACATGGAAAATACTGAGGCTATCAAAGTACTTACAAAGTACTTACGTCAAACGTCTTACCGCTAGACCGATAAGGCAGTCAATCCTCATTAAATTGGATTCAATTCTCATCAAAATAGTCTCAAGAGAGAGGCAGGTAGGTATGAAAACATTTATTAATTATGTCATGAAGTTTGGTGCGTATTTAGTATTTGTACAAGTCTTCGCTCACGATTAGCGATGACGGATGGATAGAACTAATGTCACGCGCGAGCTCTCACATTGTACAAACTCTACATATCCGCTCGTGGTCCCTTCAATAAGCAAGAATGGCCGGTGTCACATTTGATGATAACCGTAACGATACGACAACATCGGTCTGGCAAACGCAGCGTAGAACGCCCACCAGCTCGCTGGACTGACGATCTGAGGCAGATTGCTAGCTGTGGCTAGACGAGGATGCCTGAGCACAGAAGGAAATTTCGTGCCTTGAGGGAGGTCTATGTTGTTTCCTATTCAGTTACCTATTATTAGTGGTTAAAGTATGAAATTGCCGTTTTATTGCAATAGGTTCTTTGAATTGACATAGAATCTTCATGGTTTGAGGTTTTCGAATGAAACTTTTTTCAAATGGTTTCTATGATGTTCTTTTTTTAAAAAATGTGAAACATTTGAATATCGACTTTCAATTGTTTTTGTTATTCAATTTAGACAAGAAAGATGGATACTGCGAAAATTCGAGTGATTATGAGGCACCCATTTTTCGTATTTTTTTATTTTATTGATTTGTCGCAAGTGAGTCAATATTGTGGGTAAGTTAACGTTAAACCATGCCGCTAATTCCTGGGTAGTTTGACTAGGGTCGGCTTCCACTATCTCTCTTAATTCATCGTTATTCACCTGTGTGGGCGGTCTTCCTCGTGGCTCGTTCTTTAAGTCGAAATTTCCATCACGAAAGCGTTTAAACCAAAATCGCACGGTGCGTTCATTAGTAGACCCCTTTCCAAACGCAGCATTGATATTGCGGGCTGTTTCTGCCGCGTTAGTTCCGCGTCGGAACTCGTATTAAAAAATCACTCGAATTTTCGCAGTATCCATGTTTCTTGTCTTAATTAAATAACAAAAACAATTGAAAGTCGATATTCAAATGTTTCACATTTTTTAAAAAAAGAACATCATAGAAACCACTTGAAAAAAGTTTCATTCGAAAACCTCAAACCATGAAGATTCTATGTCAATTCCAAGAACCTATTGCAATAAAACGGCAATTTCATACTTTAACCCCTATTATTAAGTCTTTGTGATGTTATTCAATAACTGTAACAAATACGTATTATCCTCATTTTGGTAATTGAATAAATCCTTACTTTACTTTACTTTACTTTACTATGTCCAGCAGTAGACGATTACAGGCTGACTGACAGTGCGACATTGTGGCACAGTAATGGTTGTCGTTCAATGTGAAACCAGCCAATGACGTTAACTCCACACACGCCACTGTATTGAAGATAACCTCCGAAACCCGGGAAGTTCGAGCCAACTCCAAAGTTACAAGCATGCTAATGAATACGTAATGGATTCGATTACCCGCAATGATAAGCGGCTTAACATTTCGCAACACATTTCTCTTTTAAATGCCCGGCGAAGCCATTAACATTTAAATTCAGCGGCGTTAAAATATTCAGCCGTCAAGTACATGGAACAGGGTGTTTTTCAAGCTCATAAAATGGAGTGTGTGGTGCGGCAAATTGCACTTTTTGTGCAACCTGCCGGCCGTTGGCCACTGTCCACGCCGCTTGGAAACGCTAATTACCATTTGGAACAGTCTCTTTTAATGTGAAAAATGTTGGGTCACGTACTGTCTGCAAAAACACTTAAAACTTTAATAGTAGGTACTTAGATTACAGACAAATCGCATCCATCCGTGAAACAGATGAAACCCCACTTCTCGGCAAGTTAAACCTCAATCGTATTCATGTTGCGATTTTACCAGCACAGTTGTGTGGGTTTCGCAACGTTATTGTAGCATGTTTGCATTGTGCAAATTCGGATGTAATTATGTTCAAACCCGAATTCAAAGATATATCTCAGTAATAACTATGTTGTCCATAGCGAGCCAACCATTTCGGCGAGAGTGCTCTAAATACAACACTATCTTTTACACTCTATTTTCGAGCACCCAGTTTCCTCACCAAGAGACCTCAATTTATCCTATTCCGCACGAACTTACAAGGTAGGTATTCTTAATGTTTATGTCTCACACTGGTATGCAATCTCAATTTGTCTTCGCAGGAGATTTGGTGATTGCAGAGGTAAGACCTCCATCCATATTTAACCATCAACAGTTTTTTTTAATTACTACTTACAAGGCCCTCTCATCGGCA
This sequence comes from Yponomeuta evonymella, assembly GCA_963969515.1. Lineage (NCBI taxonomy): Eukaryota > Metazoa > Arthropoda > Insecta > Lepidoptera > Yponomeutidae > Yponomeuta > Yponomeuta evonymella. The sequence goes on from OZ018354.1 coordinate 10,070,171, forward strand.
ACTCACATGAATGAGAATTAGGGAATTGACAAAAATATCGACGCTACAAAACCCTGTCGTCCATCCATTCTCTGCCGTAAATGTGCAACACAAAGCTGGATCTTTAATTTGTAGTGCTTCGAGTCCAGCCCCTGCAGTATGGCCGCTGTATAGAGCCCGATGTTGTGGTGGCCGATATAATAGAATCATCTTGCAAGTGTGAAGGTGATATAGAAAGAAGAGTAAAAGCAGGAAATTGTGTAAACGGTGCATTGCACTCCTTTGTGAGTGGCCAAAACATCTCCAAAAGAGCTAGATTGGCTATCCATAATGGAGTGCTAGTCCCAACACGTATGTATGCTAGCGAGACTTGGGTATGGCAAAAGAAGCAAGAAAGTAGGATTAATGCAGTAGAAATGAGGTCCTTGAGAAGTATGTCTGGCGTTACTTTGAATGACAGGATACGCAATAGTGTGATTAGAGAACGTTGTGGACTGAAAGAGGATGTAGTGACAAGAATTGAGAAAGGAATGTTGCGTTGGTTTGGACATGTGGAGAGGATGAAGGAAGAAAGATTGACAAAACAAATATATCGAGCGAATGTGGATGGAAGGGCCGGTAAGGGACGACCCAGACGGACATACTTCGACCAAATAGAGGATGTATTAACAAAGGGCAAGATAAAAAGTACCCGAAACCGGCGTGCGTGCATGCAACGACTAATGAATGTTGAGGAAGCGAAAGTGATCTGTCAGGATCGTGGCAAGTGGCACTCCCTGGTCTCTGCCTACCCCTCTGGGAAACAGGCGTGAGTTTATGTTATGTTATGTTTATCTTGCTTTATGTAGCGAACAAGAGTGAGACGGCACATTTTATCGCGTGGTCACTCTCAATACAGTGACCATACCCCCTGAGTGCTTAAAATTAGGTGCTCAACTCTTCTAGTAGCTGCCCCGCCCTTACAATCGCGAGGGGTCGTTAATCAAGCTCTGCTTCATAAGCGAGACAGCAACGCGATAAGATCCATTCTTCGCCAGTAAAATGTTCCTTGTATCTGCATGTTGAGCTCAAGCTAACAAGCTTGATTGTCGAAAACCAAAAGACTAGCTTTGACTGCGTGTTATTAACCTATGAATTTGATTTGCTAAGTTACGTACATTTATGAATTTGTAGTAAAGTTTGAACCGTCCCTTCACAATAACTCGTAGCTAGTGCAATTACTACTACAAAATCAAATTCAGGAGGTTGTGGGTTCTAACCGGCTTCACCAACTTTTATGAAATTATTTGTGTATATTTGGTAGGACTGAAAATAGGTCGTTCGCTTATTAATACGGCAAAAACTTTTGCCGAGTCTGCTAGTTTATTATAAAAATCTGAAATTTAATTTGCAATTCCTGAAACACCCCAAGTGGAGTATGTTTCACAACCATTTCTTAGGGTTCCGTAGTCAACAAGGAACCCTTATGGTTTCGCCATGTGCGTCCGTCTGACTGTCTGTCTGTCTATCTATCTGCGGCTTAGCATAGAGACTGTAAGTACTAGAAATTTGAAATTTGGCATAGATATACATATTTACTGCGCCGACAAAACGGATAAAATGTCGAAAATAAATTTATCTACACTAATGTTGTAACATTCTACTTATGTTTTCAATACTTGACTTATAATTACTACTGTTATTGCGCAGACAACAAAACACTCAATTTAAGCAATTTCACATGATGGTATAATATTCACATCGATATCGTAAAATCTCATTATAACATCAATAAAAAGCGACCAACTTGATTGCAGGGCCAATCAGGTTGGTCGCGTTTTATTGAAGCGCGCAGCTGCGCTCTCATTGGTTAAATTTTAATGGCGGCAAAATCACTGTGATTATACACGTACGCGTGAATTTAATTTTTAATTGCATTAGTGAAGATAAAGTAGTGTATGCAACTGCATATAACACGGGTATTAAAACACTCGTTACTATTATGAAACTCGCTGCGCTCGTTTCATAAACTCACACTCGTGTTTTAATACCCTTCATTATATGACAGTTGCATAAACTACTATTTTTTTCGTGTACGGAGGTACACCTACACCTAAATTAGGGATGCAATTTTTTTTCTCGCCTGCACCATAGTGTGCGGTATCTTTGGGTTGATCTTTTAATATTGCGGGCGTAGGAAGACTATTTTTAGATTAAGGGTTCCGTTTGCAAAATATTCAGCTTTAAAGTACATTTTTTTTTGTCAAGAATAGGGCCCCTCTCCTGGCTAAACGATTGATTGTAGAAACGTGAAAAAATCGGGGCTGTAGCACAAATGAACTTAAAAGGAAAACTATTGCGTCTAAGTAGGCTTTACAAGTTAACGAGTAATAGGCGTTCAACTTATAAAAGAAAAACTTCGTACAAAATCCACAGAAAATTACTTTAATGAAGTGGTTCAGTTTTTAAAATAGATAAAAAAATCCTCTTTTTACGAAACCCTACACTGCGCGTGGCCCGACAAGCACTTGACCGGTTTTTTCTACGAGAAAAACATATATATATTTTTTTTTAAACATTTACATACAGGCACATACATTGCTTCTGGCCCCACACTTAGGATACCGTGTCGTGGGAACCAGAAACAACGACAACGACATTAAAATTTGGGGGTCTATTTTATTAAAGTCGCGCTTTTTGAGCTCTGGCGCAGTAGCAGCCTTCAGTAAATCATGGTCCATCATATAAGGACGTCAATTCTATATAACAAATATGGTTTTAAGCTAGTACGAAGCAGACATACCGTAAACGACCTTTTTTTGCTATGTGAAAAATTTTACAAAAAAAAATAAAGTCGTAGTATAAAAGTTGTTGAGACCGAAGTAGAAACACAGTATTTTTTTATGTAGAAAATTTTACAAAAAAAAAAATTTAGAATAATTTAGTAAATTTTTGGGCGCGCTGATGCGCGCCTTTAAGGCAGTTTTTGTCTAATCAAGGGCGCTGGGATTTTATGAAATTCTCTAGCTAGCTTTCAAGACAAATCTTTGTTTTTTCAGGCCACAGAGATTTTACGGAACTAAATAAAAAAGCCACTGTAATTCATTTTTGGTCGCACTTACGCGCGTCTCCAACACAGATTTTATGTTCAAACGCGCTGCATTTTTACGGAACTAAATCAAAATGCCATTGTTAATTTAGTAAATGTTCGGCCGGCATAGAGGCATTTTATGTTGCAGCCCCGAAAGACATAAAGTAGGACTGGTCCTAGATTTTTTTTTTAATTTAAAGTCCCGAAATTTAGTAAAAAGGATGTGGATGGACCAAAAAGGATGCACCAAAGTGCATACAAAAAAAAAACCACTGACAGCTGTTAACAGTAGATTAACAGCTTGTTAGTGTACAAGAAACCGGGGTGTATGGTCTTGGGGGCCTGGGGGGTCGCTAGAACTTTATACTTGTAAAGGGCGTCGCGTCTTCAAAAAGACTGAAAAACACTGTGCTAGATGTGACAGGGTTTGTTCACTACATTGCATCGTAGTCAAACTTCTGGTTCTATTAGTTGTGAGCTTGTTTACAACAGGAAACTTGCGTTAGGCCGGGGACTTGTTTGTCCGGAGAAGATAAATTATGTCATTTGCTTCGAATGGTTTATTTCCGTATGTTTGTCTATTTTCTCTCTATTTTCGTACAATGGCACCTTAGGAGTAAGAAGTTTGATGATGCAAAATATGTGTTTGTATAAGGCATTGAGTTTCATGCGTTAAATATTTGGGCAAAAGAACCCAGCCTGGGAAATTAATAGCTGAGTCACATATTTGCGCCGTTTGGGGTCGAAACGATAGGCACATGGGGCCCAGAGGCACGCCTGCTGCTCAACGACCTAGCGGTGCGCCTAATCGACGCATCGGGAGACCAGAGGACTCTCGAGTTGGCCAGAGGATAAGCCTAGCCATCCAAAGAGGCAATTTTGCCAGCGTTCTGGACTCATTGCCGTGGGACAGTGGGGCAGTGTTTTATTTGTAAATATATTCATAATTTAAGACATATATATTAGTTTAGCTTAGCTTAGTCCAGTTTTTATTTTAATTTCACTTTTTTGTATTTTGTTTTGAATAAATAGTCACACCTATCGCTTAGAGGATATTGACGTTCAACGCTTAATTTTGTTTTTTATAATTTTTCAGAAATGCCTGAATTTTAGGGTTCCGTACCTCAAAAGGAAATGAAGTGATATGAAATTTTATTTATTTGTCTCCCAAAAATCTGTTACAGCTATCTTTAAGGAGAAAATAAAAAATTAAAAACCGATTTCGAAACACTACAGCACTAAAAAGTTAGAAATAATTTAAATAATTAGAAGTATGTATACATGTAAGTATTTTAGAAGTATAATTTGGAGTCGGTGTGCAAAATATTTGTGCTGGTCATGAAACTGGGCACCGACTACAAATTATACTTCTACAATACCTACATGTATACATACTTCTAATTATTTAAATTATTTCTAACTTTTTAGTGCTGTAGTGTTTCGAAGTCGGTTTTTATTTTTATTTAATTTTTTTATTATTCAACTTTTTGTGGGGGAGCGGGAGAAAAATAAACAAGTCCCTTATAACCATAATTTACCATACTTAATTCGTTGCCTTAAAACTTTATGTTCTTAATTTCCATCTCCGAAAGTCTTTACCTTCTGGTAAACCAAATCACCAAATTAACAACTTTTAGGCTATTTTGTGAAATATACGGATAGCCCCATTTGGCCTCATTTACTGCTGTCCACGGAACTCTGCAGAGTTCCGTTCTCCATCTCTGAAAGTATTCATCAGATCTTGACCAAATTAAAATGGAACCAATGGGACGTTACAGCTATTCGACAAAAAAAATGTATTGTCGAAATCGGTTAAGATTTGACGGAGTTATGCGAGAACATAGCCAAAAAATATATACGCGTCGAATTGATAACCTCCTCCTTTTTTGAAGTCCGTTAATTAGACTTTAATTAATCCCCACACTAGGCCGAGCCTGTTCTACGGAACCCTTATATGATCACTTTCTTGTCCTTCCGTCCGTCTATCCAGATCCTTTATCTCGGGAATGCGTAGAGTTATTGACTTAAAATTAAAACCAAATAGGTACTCAAGTGTACAGTTCCTTGAAGCCGTGAAAAAAGTAAACTTCTAAGTTAACGTAAAAAAAGATACGGCCGTTTCAGCAACGAAAAAACGCGTATAACTATTGAGGAAGCGAAAGTGATGTGTCAGGATCCTGGCAAGTGGCAGTCTCTGGTCTTTGCCTACCCCTCTGGGATACAGGCGTGAGTTTACGTATGTATGTATGTAAAAACGTATATTTCGGCATTCAAGGAAATTCAAATTTATACGGTGCTTTCCTTAGACCTTATGAAATTTGTCAAGAAGGTCGCCTTAGTCGTACCACTCCAGGGGAAACCGCTATAATTTCTACTGTAATTTAAATAAAAGAAAAATCTTTGCACCTATACAATCTTCGTTTATTAACGGATCAGATAAAATTAATAGACATTTAAAAATCTTTTAATAAAGTGGTGTTTTAAACGTTTTACAAAAATCTTCCATCGGTACGATTTAGGCAACCACCCATAGCCTAAGTCATACTTAGAGTAATAATATATTAGTAATAATATATTTTTTTCAAGTAGAAGTCATTTGACAATTTAAAAACTGCATGGACTTCTACGGGACTATGCTACAGGATCAATTTCAGTCTTCATTATTATACTAACAATTCTCATTCTTACGAAACCAAACTAACATTCTTAGGTTATAATCATTTGGTACAGAAATCAAACAGTTCAACTATATCACAAATATATTTCTTTATCTTACTTTTGACATCCGCACATAGGTCATGTACCCATCCTTTGCATTTTATACATTAGATCATGTTTTCTTTGCGACCTTCGTTACATAGTTTGCACAACCAAGTTTCTTCAACATTTCCTTCTTTATCCTTGTCAGATTTTGTCTTTGATTGTATATGTGCAAAGATTTTTCTTTTATTTTTTTATTAAGGAAAGCACCCTATAAATTTGAATTTCCTTGAATGCCGAAATATACGTTTTTACATACATACATACGTAAACTCACGCCTGTATCCCAGAGGGGTAGGCAAAGACCAGAGACTGCCACTTGCCAGGATCCTGACACATCACTTTCGCTTCCTCAATAGTTATACGCGTTTTTTCGTTGCTGAAACGGCCGTATCTTTTTTTACGTTAACTTAGAAGTTTACTTTTTTCACGGCTTCAAGGAACTGTACACTTGAGTACCTATTTGATTTTAATTTTAAGTCAATAACTCTACGCATTCCCGAGATAAAGGATCTGGATAGACGGACGGAAGGACAAGAAAGTGATCATATAAGGGTTCCGTAGAACAGGCTCGGCCTAGTGTGGGGATTAATTAAAGTCTAATTAACGGACTTCAAAAAAGGAGGAGGTTATTAATTCGACGCGTATATATTTTTTGGCTATGTTCTCGCATAACTCCGTCAAATCTTAACCGATTTCGACAATACATTTTTTTTGTCGAATAGCTGTAACGTCCCATTGGTTCCATTTTAATTTGGTCAAGATCTGATGAATACTTTCAGAGATGGAGAACGGAACTCTGCAATGGACAGCAGTAAATGAGGCCAAATGGGGCTATCCGTATATTTCACAAAATAGCCTAAAAGTAGTTAATTTGGTGATTTTAAGTTCAATAATGTGCTACTGCCCAGATTTTTTTCACGTTTCTGTAATCAACTGTGCAGTCGGGAGAGGGGGCTACTTGACTAGAGGGGGACAAAAACTTGCACTTTAAATATTCCTAAACAGAAAAATGGTTTTCACAATATTTTTAAACGACCAATCCAACGATACCCCACGCTATGGTGTAAGCGAGAAAAATAATGCATCCCTAATTAGATGTAGGGGTGGAACGCTAAAATAAAAAAATAAAAAATTAATTAATTAATCGATTAATCTATGCAATTTCAGCTTTCTAGTACTAATCGCCTCTGAGCTAGGCCATGGACAGACAGACAGACATACAGACGGACGGATACGACGAAACTGTAAAGATTCCTTGACGACTACGGAACCCTAAAAATCTTTTCATAGTTGGGGACCAAACCCGGAGCCTTCGTATCAGGATCTTGTCACAATACCACTTAATTATGAAGTGACTTTGGTGGAATTAAGCAACACATTTTAAGGCCACTTTCTCACATTCAAGTTACCAAAGACATTGAAGCAGCTTTAATGAGTATTATTGCTAGTGAAAATTGACAAATGTACGTAACTTAGAAAACAAAGTCACTGGTAGATACCGCGCGGGGCTCGAACCCACGACCTATTGAATGTGAGGCAAGCGTTCTACCGATCGCGCTGCCACTGCTTCCACTATATTAAGGGGATTCAGTGGACTGACTAGCGACACCAATAAAAAAAATCATATCTTCTTTCACAGGTCGTATTTGCAAAAAGTATCTATACAATCTCTCAATCATATTAACAGTGATTTTTAGGACCCACGAAAAAGAGCCCAGGATCATGAACCTGTGACTAGATATAATTCATGCCAAAAACAACCGTTTTTGGTATTATTGCTGTGCAGTCCCAGGTCTTTTGCCTCAGGTTCACGGCCATGGGTCCTAAAAATCACTATTAACGTGATTAAAGAGATTACACAGACATGTTCTGCAAATTCGATCTATAAAAAAAATATATGATTTTTTCCTCGGTGGCGCTAGTGTAACTCCCTGGAGCCCCTTAAATTGAGGTAAACTATAACTAAGATTAACTGAAGTAGCTTACCTGGCTTCACCGGTCATGTTAATCTGGCGAACGTTATTGATATTGGGATTACTGAAGCCTACGTATTATTACAGGCTTAAGCACACAGATACAGATCGGATGAAGTAATTCAGATCTAAAATGGATTTTTCTCTCAGATTTGAGTACAGATCCTGCCGCCAGGGCTCTGTTACCGAGTAAAATTGCGAATAAACTAAGGATCAGACTGAATGAAGGAACACGTTGTCGCTAAATACGTAATATTATATTAATTGTGGAACGGAACCTCTGCGCTCGCATCCAACTCGCTCTTGGCTGATTTTTTGTGTGAAGGAACAAGAACTATTTTACGAGGATTTAGTTTTGGATCTTAGTTATCATAAAAGCAACATTTCAGCATGCTGGCAGATTACATTAGACGCATGTACCAGTTGATCCAGTTTTAAAAAATAAAATATTGCCAAACGTGTTTCCCGGAAAATCTAGCGTTGATGGTAAAAGTTTAAGTAGTCATTTAATTTGATTTGAAAATTCTTTATTGCACAAGAGATACATCTGCACAAAGGCGAGCTTAATTCATCATCAACCCATTATGTCCCCACCGAGGGGCACGGGTCTCTTCCGGGACTTCATCACGGGTCTCTTCACCACGGGGGCCAAGTCCGGATTGGTGGAGGCTTGCAGACTAGTGGCTCGTCTACTGTCAGAAGTTGTCAAGCCGCCCTGAGGCCTCTGACTTGGCTTAACGACTGCCATCTATCGACGGCAGCCGGCACCAACAGCTTAACGTGCCTTGCGAAGCACGGAACCGCTCGGAAAAATGCCAATACTTAAAAGTATTTTCTTCCATCTAACCATGGGTGATGTGGATAGAGGAATGGAGTCGTAACAGAAATCATCAAATACCCTTAGACCAGTCAAATCCAAGCAAGGACTTCATCACCTCGAAGAAGACTGTTTTTGGGAAGTCCAAGTTGTGGCGTATAAGTAGAACGCTGGCCTCACAATCGGGAGTTCGTGGGTTCGAATCCCGGCATGTACGAGAACTTGACTGTATTTTCTAAGTTACGTACATTTGTGAAGTTGCAGTTGCAGAGGGTACCACTCGCTCACTGTCTAGGAAAACATCGTGAGGAAACCCTAGTGTCTGAGGTATTTACATACCTCAGCGCTTGCTACATAATAATATAGTGGCCCAACTATGTGGCTAAGTGCGGAAATCTGAGATCTTACTAGAACAAGAGACAAAGGTATAACGGCGCTGATGACTTATGGATGTGTCGCTGACCATGGGCCTCATAAGAAGGCTCAAGGTCGCCCAACGAGCTATGAAGAGAGCTATGTTAGGAGTTTCACTGCGTTATCGAATCAGAAATGAGGAGATCCGCAGAAGAATGATGAAGATAAACTAGAACTAGATGGGAAGTCCAATAGCGATACTGTAGTGGTACCTACTTTTATGAAGATACCTCAATTACATCTAGTTCAAAGGGGTATCAAAATCAAACCCCACAGTATTGAAAATAAAATTATATAGGTACCTCTATTTCCTCCCGTGGATGTCGTACTTAGAAGGCAACTAAGGAAATAAATTACCAGGAGATGGGGCAGCAGCGTCTTCCTTAGATTCCAACCACATACTGCGATCGCCAACCCGCCTGCCAAGCGTGGCGATTATGGCAAAACCCCTCGTGGTTATGAAAACCGTAAGGGAGGCCTATGTCCTGCAGTGGGCGTCAAATGGGTGATGATGATAGGTACCTACTTAAGCATTTATACGCTTTTGTTTCTTTGTGTGATAAAAACGTTATAAACGCGTATTTCTATATGTGTGTTTTCTCTAGGAACCCACGGTACTCACCACGTTCTCCATTTTAGAAGTATTTTTAGGATCTACATTTAGATAATTTTTTAGTTTTTTTGACAGGTTATAGGAAGGTAACAACAATAACAACAACAATAACAACAACTCGAAAAAAAAAATACTAGAAAATACAAAAAGTAAGGAGAGATTCCGTTTCCAGCAGTTAAATTTAAAAACGAGTGTACGAGTAGGTATACGTCTATAAAAAGGCATCAAAAAACCTTTTTATACACGTACACACACCTGTGTAATTAATATAACGCGAAGATTGGGCGCTCAGCATAGTTGACAATTTAATGATAATTGACAAACGATCGTCCTTCATATTTTTGTGGCAAAGTTATTCGTAACCCGACAAGGAACTCTTATACAAATTTGTAGGTATATATATTTTTTTACTTTACCTCCCCTGACATGAAAAGTGAGGATGATTTTTTTTTCTCGTCTACCCCATTACGTGGGGTATCGTTGGATTGGTCGTTAAAAAATATTGTGGGTGTAGGAAGACCATTTTTCTACCAACTCTCGCTAAACGGTTGATTGTAGAAACCTGAAAAAATTCAGGGTAGTAGCACATGTAATCAACTTGAAAGGAAAAGTATCATGGCTAAGTAGGCTTTACTAGGAAAATCTATTGAAAATGACTTTGATGAAGTTGTTAGTTCAGTAAAGCAGAAAAAAACCCTCTTTCTACGGAACCCTACATAGCGCGTGGCCTCACACGCACTTGGCCGGTTTTTTTCTTTTTGAAATTGACGGAGACGAAATAAAAACCTTTGTGTTGCCTTAGTGAACACTTAGTTCGTTATCTATACATATAATCAATCTGTAAACTGTGTCTCTGTCTGACGTATACGGGTATGTCTGTCTCACTCTAATTTTTTGTGCGCGCATCACGCAAAAACCACGGAAGGGAATTTAATAAAACTTAGCATGATTATAGCTCAGATTCCCGTGTAACATATAGGCATAGGCATCACGCATTAGTCTACAGGGGGCAAGTACAACACTATAATTATCTTTATAAACTGGTTAATTGTATCCGACACCATAGAAAAAACAATACTAGATGACGACCTCTGAGCTTTCAGGGCCGAATTTCATAACACTGCAATTCGTAGTTTATTATGTCAATTCGAGGTACATTGCGCAGCAGGTTTGTTTTATTAATCTGTGTATCAATCGGCTTTGCAATGTGCATAACATTTTGTAAATTTTCTAAAAATAAATTTTAGTTTCATTAAACAGGCCCCAGAGCGCTTATACTGAGTTTTATCTTTTTTTCTTTCGATAGCGAGAGCGTTTTCAATTTGTATAGGAGTGACAAAGCGCCACCTAGTTGTCACTTGGAGAAACTAAAAGGGCGATTCCCAGTTCTATCGCGCTCGATATCGAGTAGTGACCATCGACAAATATTCGAAAGTGACAGCGTTATCGCTCGGTTTGGAGCATTTTGCGAGTTTAAGATACTAATTCAATTTTATTTTGAAGTGAATTAGTAAAGTGGCTTTTTGCTTGACTTGCCATTGAAGGTTATATCTCGAATAATTTTAGTATGTATTTAATTTTCAATATACCTCTCCTATAAATCACACTTCCAAATTTAGTCGGTTTATCAAAACAGAACGCTGTCTATGGTCAGGAAGTACCAACTTTATAAAAGTATGCTCGCTACTCACGGTGAACAAACGTCGATCGAATCGAGTATTTGCGACTACGACTTACAATCGACAAACGTCGATTGTAAGTCGTAGTCGCAAATACTCGATTCTCGATGCGTTTGTCGTTTACTCGCTTAACGCGATGGTTAAGTCATTCGATCAACTTTGCGCAACTCAGTATAAGCACTCGGTTCTTTTAAGTACCTATCTCGCTTAATCATCAGAAGTAAAAAATCTATGTAACCAACATAAAAACGCTAAAAAAACCTGATAGTTGCGATCCGAAACATAATAAGATTCTGTGACAAAAAAAAACACTATCAGATCTCTAGGTTTAGGTATACTGTAACACCAAAAATAATTAAACGTAGTTTATATTTGCATAAAATCTGAAAAATGTTTCAATATTGTGTTTTATTTGTTAAAATACATTGTTTTTTAATTTTGCTTTTTAGCACCACACCAATGGAGGTCAAATTTGTACGTTTCGGAACTAAGTGACCGGATGTTTATATTTTCTTAGTATTGTTATGTTGGCGATGTAATCTTTTTATTTCTGATACTTAAAAAAAGTTAAGGTCGAATGAAGCGGTGTAATGTTTATGGAAAATAAATAAAAGTGCGTTTGCAAGATGGCGAGCGATCACAAAGATTTTCATCGAATCATCGTTCTTTGTCATAAGAATCACAAGACGTAAAAACGTAGGCTAATTAATAGAGCAAAAAAACGTTTGCCGAGTCAGCCAGTAGATAAATAAAGAGACGCCAACTCATTTTAGATCTGCCAATCATATAAATGCAGGGTGTAACAAAATCCACATACACGATCGAAAATACGGGGTTCTGTTCGTCAAAACGAATAACATTTACTATGGAATTTTTTTTTGTAATCGCGGAAATAATATCAACTCTCCCATACATTTTACCGCCACTGATGGTATGTGATAGCTGATATGTTTTTCGCGATTTCTAAGTTTTCTCTGTAGTATAAAAATTGTTGTATTAATGACTAGAACTCAATTTTTAGGGTACCGTCAACAAGGAACCCTTATAGTCTGCGGCTTAGCACAGAGATGATGATCGATTTTTTTTTATTTTACACCTAAATTAGGGATGCGTAGAAAGACCATTTTTTGATTCACGGTTACGATGGAGAAATATGAAGCGCAAATTTTTATCAAAGTAGCCCCCCCCCTTTCTCGGCTAAACGGTTATTGTAGAAACGTGGAAAAATTCAAAGCAGTAGCACAAATATTAAACTTATAAGGAAAACTATCACGGGTAAGTAGGCTTAATAAGTTAACGAATACTTATTATGCACTCACTCAGAATAGCGTCACTCCATTTCCTCCCGTGAATGTCGTAGAAGGTGACTAAGGAAGTAATTTACCAGGAGATGGGCAGCAGCGTCTTCCTGAGATACCAACCACACACCTACTGCGATCCCCAACCCGCCTGCCAAGCGTGGCGGTTATGGCAACACCCCTCATGGTTATGAAAACCATGAGGAAGACCTATGTATTGCAGTGGGCGTCAAATGACTGATGATGATGACGTAGATGAATAATATGCGACCAACATATAAAAGGAAAACTTGGTACAAAATCCATTGAAAATTATTGATTCTGTAAAGCAGTTTGACAAAAAACCATCTCTCTTTCTATGGAACTCTACTCTGCGCGTGGCTCGAAACGCACTTGGCCGGTTTTTTTTTAGTATAGTATAAAGTTAGAAAGTGTCAATGCTCACAAAATTTTAATAATCTGCAGAGGAGCAGCATATCAGAAATGGGATCCAACAGGCTAACTACTTTGACGGCAACTGCAACTTTGCCCGTTGAAAATAACCTTGTCCCATGACTTCAAACCAATTTTTCTGTTGTTTGTTGCTTAAATACACATTTATACTAATAAAAACAGTAAAATACATCAAAACTGATTAAATTATAAAAAAGTTGGCCCTGAAACCTTTTTTACATTAAACTTAATAGAGAAGAAGTTACCGAAAAAGACAAAATTCTCAGTGTCCCACGCAGTTTGTGACGTATGGAACTTTTTGTTAGATATGGGTAGGTAAAATTATGTTTTCTATTGAAACTAAATAATATTCATATTTATAGGAACTGTAATAATTAAATTTTACGTGTCACTTGCTTGCTTACAACAATTAGGTTTGGAATCAATTACTTATTTTTTGTGGAATTCCATTACTGAAATTTGAAAATTTGAAAAACGCCTAATTAACTACCTAATAAATAATCGCGATTAGACCCGATTAATCTCTGATCATACTGATATTATGCTTAAGATGATTTGTGAAAATATGGTCAGAGTGGCCTTTTTTATCGCTGCCTTTTTCTCGGGTCTAGAATGCAAATTCTTTGCGTTAAAATACATTTTGGATTTCTGATTTTTAATTAAATGTGGACGGAAATTAAACAATCCAGAAAGGGTAACCTCCAGTGATAGTTAAAAACATAGATTGTCCAACTAGCACCAAGAAATGAGCCCACGTTCAATTGCGGGAAAGCGGGCGGGGCTTGTCGATTGTGTTACCAATCGGAGCTAGTTTATTACTACCCGGCAAAATATATGCACCTGCCACCGTCAGACTGCCATCTTGCGAGGTACCTATCTAGATATTTCGACGGGCTGTATATCATGAAGTCAATGATTTGACGTTTTTGTATAAAGCTAATCATAAGTTACGCTGTCATTTACTTGCGCTCAATTTATTGGCCCAGACTAATCGAGAAGACTGGGGCCGTTTTAGAGTGAATTTTGTAGGAAGAAACACTTCTTTGGTTTTTAAGGTTCCGTACCTCAAAAGGAAAAACGGAACCCTTATAGGATCACTTTATTGTCTGTCCGTCCGTCCGTTCGTCAAGACCTTTTATCTCGAAAACGCGTTTATGTATAGAGTTGAAATTAAAACCATGTACTAAAGTCTACAGACCCTTGAAGCTTGAAAAAATCAAATTTCAAATCAAGACATTAACGTAAAAAAAATTACGGCCGTTTATGCCGCAAAAAACATATATTTCGACACTCTTAAGCAAATGAAAATTTATAGGGTACTTTCTGTTGACCTAGAACTATGATTTTCCTCAAGTAATATCTTTTTATACTAGAGAAGTACAGGGAAAAATCTGAAACTACACATTTGTAATAAAATCATAAAAAAAGTCTTTTAAATTCGAGAAAAGCTCGGAAAAACTGCGAGACTACAAATGTGTACGGAACCCTCGGTGGGCGAGTCCGACTCGCACTTTTCCGGTTTTTTTATTCGTATAGCCGTAGGTAATGTCTCTTTGACCAACTTCACACCACACCAGGTTCCCTAATCATCCCGCACTCCACAAATTCCAATAGATGGCCCCCGTAAAAGGGTTGGCCAGTCCGCGAGCCGAATTCAAGCAATTGAGGCTAATTTATACCGTGCGAACTGCGGCGTTCCCATATTTTTCGCTTTACCGCGGGCATGGACGATTTTATAGCGCATATAAATCCTTTATGAATACCTCCATCGGACAAGGTCACGGGGTCCGGTGCTGGAAATCTATGTAATAAATAAGGCCAAAGCTTGTTCTCCACTAGCCTTGTTTTGCGCATGCAAAACCCGAATAAATGAATGCCTTTGTCCCAGAGGGCTAGGCAAAGACAACAACAACAACAGTAGGCACTGATATGACTCTACCGCTTCCTTGGCATTCATCAATCGCTGCATGCTCGCTCGCCAGATTACAAGTACGTTTTATCTTGCCCGTCCCCTATCTACAGGGTGACTTTGAATTCATCCACCCCGTTTTAAGGGAAAGGTCCATTTTGTGAATTATGTAGTAATATTAGGCAGTCCGTGTGGCGCCGGATTAAGAATAGCGTCACTCCCATTTCCTTCCGTGGATGTCGTAAAAGGCGACTAAGGAAATCAATTACCAGGAGACGGGCAGCTGCGTCTTCCTCAGATTCCAACCACATACTGCGATCGCCAACCCGCCTGCCAAGCGTGGCGATTATGGAAAAAACCCCTTATGGTTATGAAAACCACGAAGGAGGCCTATGTCCTGCTGTGGCCGTCAAATGGCTGATGATGATACTCATCATATGTCAACTACTTAGATTGGTACAGATGACAGCACATCAACCTTTACATACGTGCACTCTAATCTTACGTTAATGACGACTGTACAGCAAAAATCTAAATCTGTTGCCGACTGTACCTAACTAACCTACGTAGGTTTTTAAAACATATTTACCTATCTGATACTTCCCAAGGGTTGTAAAGTAAAAAGCTAAATAAAATAAATAACTCGTGTACATGATGCAAATTTTATTCATACATCAAATATTCAATTGTATCAACGATCGAAAGTTGTAATGTAATCAATCGATGAAAAGTCTCACATATATTCTCCAACAGCTTGAATTGTCAACTCGGAAATCTGAAACAGAAAAATCCTCATATACATAAATGACAAAAATATATAAAATCGTAGTTCCTAAGGAAGGACCGACTGATACATAACCGACGTATAACTAAGTCAATTTTATTTTTGAAACGTTTTAATGTTTTCAAAATGTTTTATAACGTCTGTCTGACTATCTGTCCGTCTGTCCGTCTGTCCGTCTGTCCGTCTGTCCGTCTGTCCGTCTGTCCGTCTGTCCGTCTGTCCGTCTGTCCGTCTGTCCGTCTGTCCGTCTGTCCGTCTGTCCGTCTGTCCGTCTGTCCGTCTGTCCGTCTGTCCGTCTGTCCGTCTGTCCGTCTGTCCGTCTGTCCGTCTGTCCGTCTGTCCGTCTGTCCGTCTGTCCGTCTGTCCGTCTGTCCGTCTGTCCGTCTGTCCGTCTGTCCGTCTGTCCGTCTGTCCGTCTGTCCGTCTGTCCGTCTGTCCGTCTGTCCGTCTGTCCGTCTGTCCGTCTGTCCGTCTGTCCGTCTGTCCGTCTGTCCGTCTGTCCGTCTGTCCGTCTGTCCGTCTGCCGTCTGTCCGTCTGTCCGTAAACATTGTTTTTTGAAACGTTTTAATGTTTTATAACGTCTGTATGACTGTCCGCATTTATCCGCGGCTTAGCACAAAGACCACAAGTACTAGAAAGCCGAAATTTGGTATAGATATATACATTAATCATAACAAAAAAACGATAGGATAAAATCTTTAAAAACAATTTTTTTTTAAACATCCCCTACACATAAATTAGGAATTACAGATGCATTTTTTTTCTCGCCAATACCTTAGTGTGGGATATTTAATTATTGGTTTGGTCATTTAAAAATATTGTGAGTGTAGAAAAGTCATTTTACGATTTAGAGAACAGTTTGCGAAAATGTAAGCTTTAGAGCGCAAATTTTTGTTGGAGTAGGGCTCTCCCGGCTAAACGGGTGATTGTAGAAACGTGAAAAAATTCAGGCCAGTAGCAATGTACTTTATAGGAAAACTATCATTTATCATTTACAAGTTAAAGAGTAATAAAAGCTTTATCAGCAAAAGATGATGAAACTGTTTTCTTTATGAAAAATTTTTCGTTTTCTAAAGTTTGAAACATTCTCGACGTTTGCCTCGTTTCTGTCAGATAGATTTACAGACAGGTTTTTAAATCTATCCTATATAATAAAATCAATTAACGACACAGATGTAAATATGCAATCTTGAACCTTAAGGTGGTAAACATTTTCTAACGGCAACTGTACTACAACTGTACAGTCGACAACTTATCAACCTTAGACCCAGGCCACTCAGATGGGACGTGGGGTAAGGGCGCGGAAAAGATGCGACGCGTTTTATAGAGTTCGAGCCCTCGCCCCGTCTCTTCTGTGTGGGCTTCGTCCCGTCTCTTCAGTACATTTTGTACGAAAGTGAATTAGAAAAACCACGCATCTTTTCCGCGCCCTCGCCCCACGTCTTTCTGTGAGACTCGGGCCTTGTAGTTTTCTTGCAGTCTCATGACGACGACGACGACGCACGACGTATTCTATTGAATACTGTTGAACAGTTCGGACCCCTCCGACATTATGACAAGTAGGAATCCGCTTAAGCATTTATAACGGTTTAACAGGTATTCTTCTGAGAGTTACCAAAAAAGTACATTAATACAGTGTGAGTTATCACTTGCCAATTGTAAAGGAATATGGGGAAACCTCCGGATTGGTTGACCTTACTCGCAGGTAGCGATGACTGAACAACTTTGTCTTCTCTGTGGCATAAAAGGCTGTATTAAAATAAAAATAAACATCAGTGGCGTTGGCTATTACTATCATAGGTCTACATACTTACGTTAACACTTTCCGGTGTAGATAGAACCAGAACCAGCGCCTGAGCTACTTCTTTGCCTTTCAGCATCGGGATACCGCTCATTAGACCTGGCACGCTCGCCAGCATCGCCGTGTCCACGGCACCTGGTGATATGCTCTGAAAGGTTCGAAACCCGTAATTAAAGTACTGTCTCGTTTTTCTAGCGGTATCACATCTGATTACCATGCCGAAGGTCGTGGGTTCGATGCCCACAGAGGGCCGGCGTACATTTGTACACAATATACATGGCCACAGTCTGGGTGTATTTCCGTGTTTGTGATGTCCTTGTCTGGTGACCATAGCATAGGGTATCCTAGTTAGAGACCAGTGATGAATTATGTAAAGTTATTAATCTATTATATTAGGGGTTAAAGTATGAAATTGCCGTTTTATTGAAATAGATTCTTTGAATTGACATAGAATCTTCATGGTTTGAGGTTTTCGAATGAAACTTTTTTCAAATGGTTTCTATGATGTTCTTTTTTTAAAAAATGTCAAACATTTGAATATCGACTTTCAATTGTTTTTGTTATTCAATTTAGACAAGAAAGATGGATACTGCGAAAATTCGAGTGATTATGAGGCACCCATTTTTCGTATTTTTTTATTTTATTGATTTGACGCAAGTGAGTCAATGTTGTGGGTAAGGTAACGTTAAACCATGCCGCTAATTCCTGGGTAGTTGGACTAAGGTCGGCTTCCACTATCTCTCTTAATTCATCGTTATTCACCTGTGTGGGCGGTCTTCCTCGTGGCTCGTTCTTTAAGTCGAAATTTCCATCACGAAAGCGTTTAAGCCAAAATCGCACGGTGCGTTCATTAGTAGACCCCTCTCCAAACGCAGCATTGATATTGCAGGCTGTTTCTGCCGCGTTAGTTCCGCGTCGGAACTCGTATTCAAAAATCACTCGAATTTTCGCAGTATCCATCTTTCTTGTCTAAATTAAATAACAAAAACAATTGAAAGTCGATATTCAAATGTTTCACATTTTTTAAAAAAAGAACATCATAGAAACCATTTGAAAAAAGTTTCATTCGAAAACCTCAAACCATGAAGATTCTATGTCAATTCAAAGAACCTATTGCAATAAAACGGCAATTTCATACTTTAACCCCTATTATTAATGAACCTTTTATACTGGCTGACTCGGCAAACGTGGTTTCGTCATATTATTTAGCCTACAACCTCTTCTTAGAACTACTAAATATTATACCTATGCAATTTTTTTATAAAAATTGGTGAAGCCGTTTCGAAGGACTTCGATAACAAACACGGTGACATGAGATTTTTATATATTAGATTACTTACTCTACGAGCTGTATACACATACAGGGTGTAAGAGAATCCTCGAAAAAATCTGGTAGTGGGAAGCTCTCCTCGTCAATACAAACACTTTTGAAATCATGAAAAACATTCGAAAAACATTTCATACATTTTAATGGTTTGACGGTTTATTTAAATCCGGAATTGTAGTAAAAAAGTTTTGTGTTAGCTGTTATTTGACATGTATTCTTGTAGGAGTTTTTCGACTGACATCTGTAAAAAGTTCGTCATAGGAAGGCAGAGTAACATAAAATATTGCTTAAAATGGGACAAATAAAGTTGCTAATTAATTTTATCGTTTTTCGGTCCGTTAATTCTGAATGGCAACTTGCCCGACCAGAATCCTTTGTTGGCATCAAATAATTATCTTCATTTACTAATAAATGGCTGGCATTCCATTGTGCTGCCGAGAGAAATAGCGATTTTTGAATGGCCCAATTATTTTCAAACCTTATTGTAATAACCGCTTGTCAGGTTAAAGAAATCTTTCAAGTGAAAGAAAGACAGTTTTCACAAAGATATTAGTGTAACATTGTTTACAAGTAACTCCCCTGTTATTGTAAAAGATCATTCGATTTTAGAAAGGAATTATTTTAGCTGTATGAAGACATCTCAATGTTTTCATTCGTTTAAATTCATCACCCAATCACACATAAACGGCTGGTTGGGATCATATTTGGCAGATAGACTGGTAGAGCTCTAGCAGCACATTCAAGAGGTCGTGGGTTTGAATCTCGACATGCAATGACATACAATGCGTGTGGCTCGAGACGAACTTGGCCCGTTTTATCTGTATATCCTCGCAAACGAAGTTGTGAACCCAGCTAGTTTATAATTTAAGTCGAATAGGATTTACTTACTGTAATTTTGATGGGCGTCGCAGTGTAGCTGAACTCCAGGCGTATGTTCTCGACTAGCTCCGTAATTGCACGCTTAGTAGACCCATACACGCTTGACTTGGCTAACTTTCCTATATTCACCGTCTTATGGCCAACGATACTGAAATTAGATTAGGTTAGATTAAAAAATTACCATAGTAGAAATTAGGAAGCCAAAACTTTTTTGTTCATGAGGTTGAAGAAACGATGTCTAATTGAAATACTTTTTATTTTTATTGAAGTTTTATTACTCCTTTTTTATATTCTAATAGCTGACCCGGCAAACGTTGTTTTGCCATTATAGTTAGCCTACAAATGATCCTCAGACCTACCAAACAGCATCATTATTATTATCATCAGCCATTCGACGTCCACTGCATAGGCCTCCCTCATGGTTTTCTAACCATGAAGGCGTTTGCCATAATCGCCACGCTTGGCAGGCGAGTTGGCGATCGCATTATGCGGTTGGAATCTCAGAAAGACGCTGCTGCCCGTTTCCTGGTTATTTATTTCCTTAGTCGCCTTTTACGACATCCACGGAAGGAAATGTACCAAACATACGTAAAAAAATTATAATATCGATGAAGCCGCCGGAAGAGTTCGATAACAAACACTGTGACACGAGATTTTATTGTTCCGTACCCGAAGGGTGCCAAACGGGACCCTATTACTAAGACTTCACAGTCCGTCTGCCTGTCTGTCTGTCACCAGGCTGTATATCATGAACTCTGATAGCTACGCAGTTGAAATATATTTCTGTTGTCGCTATAACAACAAATACTAAACACAGAATAAAATAAATATTTAAGGTGGGCTCCCATACAATAAATGTACTTATTTTGTCGTTTTTTGCTCGATATTAATAACGGCAACAGGTAGACGCTTGAAATCACATAATATTTAGTTCTATTTTCGCTTCAAAAATAAATAATTAAATTAAAGTAAAATAAACATTTAAGGAGGGCTCCCATACAACAAACGTGATTTTTGCCGTTTTTCTTGATCCTTGTGTCTAATGTTGTAAAGGATAATGGTACGGAAACCCTCGTGTGCGAGTCCGGCTCGCACTTGGCCCGTTTGATATTAGATTTCTTGTAATTTTAAAAGGATACTACAAAATGTAAGTAAAGTTTTTATACAGCAGCTTCATTTCTATCATGATACCAGTTCTTTGAAGGAGATTTTTTACGTCACTGCCTTGTGTTGCTTACTTCCTGGTAAACCAAATTTTTACTTGAATTCATTCTCGCTTCTTAAGAATCCACAGTGTTATAAAATATTATAAGCAGATTTTTGTGTCAGAGTTAGGCTACTACGTTGTATGACAAAAGGTTTCCGTCTCTGGTTTATCTACACCAGAACTGGGAAACGACGAAAAAGTTATTCTTAGAAACGGTTGTAACGGCGTAAACCTCTTTACACTTTCTTTCTGTCTATCATTTATAAATCAAAATTTAAAATTATATCACCCACCCTAGAATTTTTTTTTATTTTATGACTCCTTTCCTTTTGCCGAGACATTATCACTGACAACTACCTACTTGCAAATTATCTTTTATCCTGCTTTTATTCGAAGTTTTCTGTTTACCATCGAAATAAAACCAGCTTTGGAGGGCGTATATAATTTATAACGATCTTTCATTTACCGAACCCCCTTCACTGGCGCCCAACGTGAATTATACGCATCATACAGCATCCCAGCATCTGAGGCTATATCGGTTCCCTTGAGTTATATATTGTATTCTTTATTGCAAACAGTAAATTCGAAAGATCATTACGTAAAATTTGTTCCAAAGGCAAACTTATCTCTAAGAGAGATCTTTTCCAGCCAACCTTAGCATAGAGTGTTTAAATTAAGATAGATTAATATCTTGTTTCCTGTTTTACATATCTACCTAATAAATAAAACAAAGTAGGTTATTATGACCGTAGGTTTTCAGCCAAGAAGATTAAAAATTGTTACATTAGTATTTAGTACATAAGTATTTTATTACCAATGCTACAGTTAATAAGTAATCGGTATTTACTTCTAGCATATCACGTGCTCGCACATTCACGGCGCACATTCTACCACTTTAAATTATTATTTTTTGTACAACATGTTTGTTTTCTCAAATTATTTTATTTTGTCTGTATTGATCTATATTTACATTAAATCACTGTGTATTACAGTTTTGTTATGTTTTGGATGCATGCTGAGATATTATATATGTAGGCGAGCAATTCATATTAAGTGTGTTTCTTTTTTCTGTGAATCATCATCAAAATCATCATTCAGCAACAAGAAGCTCACTAGAGGCCTATATCCACTGCTGGACACAGGCCTCCTCCATTGATTTCCAAAAAGACCGGTTGGAAGCGTCTTGCATCCAGCGTCTTCCTGCCACTTGGATGAGGTCATCTGTCCATCTTGGAGGCTGGTCGTCCTACGCTGCACTTGCCGATATGTGGTCTCCATTCGAGAACTTTTCGGCCCCATCAGCCATCAGTTCTGCGTGCTATATGCCCCGCCCACTGCCACTTCCAACTTATTAATCCGCTGGGCTATGTCGACAACTTTCGTTCGTCTACAGATTTCATCATTTCTGATTCGATCTCGCAGAGTAACTTCTGTAAATATATTGTTGTATTGCCTGTTGGTTGTCCTAAATAAATAAAATAAATAGAAATACAATATATTTTTGTCAAATGTGGTCCGAGGCGGTGCTGTTTGTAACATTAAATATGTTAGAATTTCCGAGCGAGCTGACAACTAATTTAACTAGAAACCCAGGTTATCTTGTGTCTAATGTAAACGGAGGCAAAAGCCTCGAAAAAACTTTACAAACCTGTTGATAACAAAAATGTGGCCCTTGACATTTCTGGCAACCATATCAGCGGCAGCCAGTCTTGTTGCCTTTATGACGCCAATCACGTTGGTCTTATAGCACTCTTCTATCACTTTCATGTCTGTCCCTTCTCCAGTGACATCTGAGGAACAGAGAGAAAGGCTAAAGTGATTTTTTTAAGGTTTACCTCAATTTCTCGTACACTCCCCAAAATTTATGCAAAAAAAACCACTGACGGTTGTCAATAATATCTAGACAAACAAACAAATTGTTAGTACACTAGAAATCATCCAGGATTAATTATATAAAAAATGCTACCGATTGCGAGTCGGACTCGTGCAACGAGAGTTCCTATTTCTGTTACGCATTTAGCATGTGTTTACTTTTATTCAGTCTGGGACCTTTAGCGGGAATCTAACTTACACTGGGCTGGTTTTTAGAGTTCCGTAGTCCGACAAGGAACCCTTATAGTTTCTCAAACGCCATGTCCATCTGTCTGTCTGTCCGTCCGCGGCCTAGCGCAAAAACTGGTGATAGATACTAGAAAGCTGTAATTTGGTATGTGTATGCTGTAACGTGGGGCATCGTTGGATTGGTCGATGAAAAATATTTTCTCTGTAGGATGACCATTTTTCGATTTAACGATAGAGAACACTTTATTGCACAACCAGGTGAAAGAATTAAAAATAATTTCTTATATTAAGCTTTATAGCGCAGATTTTTGTCCGAGTAGGGCGTCCGTCTCCCCCCCCTGGCTAAACGATTGAATAAAATTAAAATTTCGTACAAAATCCATAAAAATTACTTCGTTACTTGTTAGTTCTGTAAAGCAGATAAAAACCGTCTTTCTAGGGAACCCTAAATTGCGCGTGGCCCGACACGCATTTGGCCGGTTTTATTATTTACTAGCTGACGCGGCAAACGTTGTTTTGCCATAAGCCAATAATTAGCCTACGACCTATTCTCAGACCTTCCAAATATACACAAAAAATTCATAAAAATCTGTGTGTGAAATGTAGAGGAGTTTGAAAACACACACTGTGATTTTTATATATTAGGGGTTAAAGTATGAAATTGCCGTTTTATTGCAATAGGTTCTTTGAATTGACATAATCTTCATGGTTTGAGGTTTTCGAATGAAACTTTTTTCAAATGGTTTCTATGATGTTCTTTTTTTAAAAAATGTGAAACATTTGAATATCGACTTTCAATTGTTTTTGTTATTCAATTTAGACAAGATAGATAGATAGATAAATCATTTATTTGTGCTTAGAGACACACACACATAAAGCAATAAGTACATAAAAGTTGATGACATACAATAGTTTAGGTACAAGTACAAACTTATCTTACAAACTAACTTATACATAAGGTTATATGGCACTTTTAGGCCATATATGGGTGTGCCTCAGAAGCTCAAAAGGCCGTACCTCAGCATTATAAATATCCACTTTAATTAAGCAGATATTTTACTGATTTTCAGCTACAGCCAGAGTGTGAGAACGGCGATGATAGATATTTATAGATAATAATAAAATGTTAAAAATAAAAAATTGTACAAATCAAACCATAACACATAACAAGAAAAGACGCTCTGTACATTTAATATATTAGAATTTCATTACAATTAAGGTCTACTGACTCCACTCCTCACAAGGGAAGCAGTGCCCTGTGCAATTAGTGTTGTTGTTTTGTTGTTCTGTGTAATTAGTAGTGGGTTGTTAAATAGTCGTTATACCTCTAGTTATTTAAATATTTATATCATTTCATTATTTAGCAATTTATTAACAATAATATACTTGAACGTCAATCCATGGATACTTAGTTTAAAGTTTAAAGTTTTGTAAAACAGGTAAATTTCTCACTGACATGAAACCGCCACCTACTTCAAGAGCTTAGGAACTCCCAGTTTTTGTGAATAAAGCATGTAAGCTTTAAAATGTTTTTTAAAAGTAATTTTCAAGAAAGATGGATACTGCGAAAATTCGAGTGATTGTGAGGCACCCATTTTTCGTATTTTTTTATTTTATTGATTTGACGCAAGTGAGTCAATATTGTGGGTAAGGTAACGTTAAACCATGCCGCTAATTCCTGGGTAGTTTGACTAGGGTCGGCTTCCACTATCTCTCTTAATTCATCGTTATTCACCTGTGTGGGCGGTCTTCCTCGTGGCTCGTTCTCTTTAAGTCGAAATTTTCATCACGAAAGCGTTTAAACCAAAATTGCACGGTGCGTTCATTAGTAGACCCCTCTCCAAACGCAGCATTGATATTGCGGGCTGTTTCTGCCGCGTTAGTTCCGCGTCGGAACTCGTATTCAAAAATCACTCGAATTTTCGCAGTATCCATCTTTCTTGTCTAAATTGAATAACAAAAACAATTGAAAGTCGATATTCAAATGTTTCACATTTTTTAAAAAAAGAACATCATAGAAACCATTTGAAAAAAGTTTCATTCGAAAACCTCAAACCATGAAGATTCTATGTCAATTCAAAGAACCTATTGCAATAAAACGGCAATTTCATACTTTAACCCCTATTATTAGATAGTGTGTTTTCTAGGTATTTATTGGTCGAACTATGTCCGCCTGGGACGTTTTGCTGGATCTCTGTCCCAATATGATTAAAATACTGAGCTAGGTAAGTGCTTTCGTATTGATCACGTAATGTTCTTCTCTACTTTACTCTATCGAAGCGACAGATCGACTTTCCCAAAAATAAACATAGTAAGGGACATTTTTTTTTTTAAACCGAGATATTTGCCCTGTTGGTTAGTAGCTGGTTCCAGTAACCAATAGTAGTAATAGATCGATTTTGAAAAAAAATGTCCCTTACTGTATTTAATTTTCGGACAGCCGAGATGTTTGACAGAATATGGTGTCATGTGAAAAACCCTCGTCTTTGCCCCCTCCTCCTGGATAAAGGCGTGAGTTTACGTATGTAACTTCTTCCTCCTAATAAGCTATGGAAATCAAATATTTCGTTCCTTCTGAGGCCTTGAGGTAGGTACATTTAAAAGCATATTAATGTTTGCAGCCATGCACTCTACCTACAAAGTCACTTCTTGTATCGGAATCCGAGATTCGAGTCGCTGAGCTAGGAGTAATTTTGTGTTGTCAACTGTACCTGTCACAGTTCCGGGAGGGAGTACAGCTGCGTTATTGACCAGTACATTGATCCCGTTTGCATTCTTCTTGGCAAAGTCCATCAGCTGTTCGATATCACTTTCCTTGCTCATGTCGCAGCGGCATGGCAGGATACGACCGCGGCCTTTGTACTGCTTTTGCAGTTCCTGTGTCCAATCATACAAGCTATAATGTTAAGTTGTGCAGTGACGTACTATGTTCATCCATGGAATGATCAGTATGCCATATTAATTGGACAAATGTATGCAGCGTCATGCATGACTCAAGAGGCAGGCCTTGACTGCTATAAACCTTGGAAAAATCTTATTTCTCTTCTTAATCTTAATCAATACTAAAGCGACTTCACATCGCTTCAACAGTGTTCCGAGTATTATGAAAAACGGTAACAAAACTATCACAAAAATAAGAATTATAGTTAAGTATAAATTGAGAATTATACAGATGGTTCATTCTTTTTAAGCAATCTAAGGAGACAGAACGATCATTAAATACTTATATAGTGTTTCAGAAAAAACTAATTCAGAAAAAATCGTTATCAATGGGGGTGGCAACTGTCAAAAAATTCAAAATGGAGGATGTCCCGTTTTTTTGACTATTTATATGAGAAAAGCACAATATTTGTAATTATATAAACCCCAGAGATAGGTATGTGTATTGGCCTTTTAAAAAAAAAAAAACAAAAAAAAGAGGCAAGCCTTGACTGCTACAAACCTTGGAAAAATCTTATTTCTCTTCTTAATCTTAATCAATACTAAAGCGACTTCACATCGCTTCAACAGTGTTCCGAGTATTATGAAAAACGGTAACAAAACTATCACAAAAATAAGAATTATAGTTAAGTATAAATTGAGAATTATACAGCTGGTTCATTCTTTTTAAGCAATCTAAGGAGACAGAACGATCATTAAATACTTATATAGTGATTCAGAAAAAACTAATTCAGAAAAAATCGTTATCAATGGGGGTGGCAACTGTCAAAAAATTCAAAGTGGAGGATGTCCCGTTTTTTTGACTATTTATATGAGAAAAGCACAATATTTGTAATTATATAAACCCCAGAGATAGGTATGTGTAGTGTCCTTTTTAAAAAAAAAACTGTGCCTACGCATTTACTGCCCAGTTTGCAATAGAAAAACTGTGGCTCTTAAACCATTTGGCGAAAGTAAATCGATTATCAAGGAGTTTGTAGGTTATGATTCAAATAAACAAATACCAAAAAAATATTTATATGCAGGTAAATACAAATAATACTAATGAAATACATTCAGAGTCATAGTTAAAAGTTATGTTTTATCATTTTTATTTGTTTTCAAGTCCGCATCTTTTACACTCGTTAGAAAACGGAGGCAGAAACAAGAAATGCAAGTCTTGATATCAATGATTCAACACATTTAGCAAATGTAAAGCCAGCAATAATGATGCAATTGTTAGTGAAGTAAAACAATTTTCCTGGGTAAGTACTTGTAAACAACGGTTTTATTTAATAAAATCAGAATCATAATTGTAACACGCATTTCTTTGGGCCTAAGCCCGTATCTCGAAATAGGTAAGCAGCAGCACCTGATTACCCAAAGCCAGCCCACAGCATTGAATTGGGCAGATCGAAATATGTTGGTGATAGGAACCTTGAAGTAGTACTCCTGCAGCATCATGTTATGCTCATAAAGCTGCTTCTTCTCGAAACTGGAATGAAATTAAGAGAGTTCATGTAGAAATAGTATGATTTTGTGAGTAAGTTTATATGCTACATACCTAGTGTAGAGTTTTACAAAGATTTTCGATGTTTCTGAGTAATTTCCTTAAGTAATTTTAACATTTTACACTTTATAATCAGTCATTAAAGAGGTATTTAATTAAAGGTATGCGATTATTTCTCCAAGAAATGTTTAAAAAATATTAAATAATATGTTACCTTTTTAATACAGTCTGCATTCCTTTCGCGTTATACAAAGCTTTGCTTTTTCAATTTTGGTATTACACTATGGCTTAGCCTTTTTTAGTGAAAAACATTTCATGACGTTTTTATGTTGACTTTCCACGAAAAAATCCGAAAATACGCAACACTTCTAAAACAAAACAAACATACAAACAAACATAAAATGGCGGACATTTTAGGAATTTAGGTAGTTCTTCTAGGTCCTCGCTTAGGTGAGGTGCATTTTCTGGTAATTTCACGACCTACATTCACAATTGGGTATTTGACAAAATATCAAATGAGTTACTTTTGAAAACGGAATGTTGTATGAAAATACTGGCTTATGAGGTCTTATTTCAGAGCACTCTTTTTATGTTTAATCTGTTTAAAAATTGTAATAACTAGTAATTGACTAAAAGAGATACATTTTCCGAGAGTTTGTAATTTTTGTTTTAATGGAGCATATGAAATAATTAATTGTTGATCGTGTATAAATTATGCCACTTTTCTTCACAGGTACTTGAACTTAATTTTGCATCATATCTTTATTGTATTGATAAGTGCTTTACCTATGCCATTGTGTTTGAATATCATATTTGTTTATTGTAAGAAAAGAGTATTCCTTATTGTACCTACATCGGAGAAAAGCAAACACAAAACATTATACCCAGTTAATTTTCGTATTCACCTGCAATTTGTCAAGCCTCCTTGCAGCGGCGACGACCACCATGCCAGCATTGGCCAGTTCTATGACAATGTCAGCGCCAATCCCTGCGCTGGCGCCGGTCACCAAGGCCGTCTTGCCCGCCCAGCGCTCCATGGATGAGCACAAGTATACGAGTCCGTGAGACAAATAATCAGCAAACGACCCCACATGCCTTTATATAGCTTCAAGTTCAAGAGTATCAGAGGAGCGGTATTCGGCGGTATAGACGACGCGAAGTAGAGTAGTCGCGGCCGATCGCAGACGCGCGCGATCGATCGCGTCCGACTGACGCCTGCGGCTGTGCGACAATAGTCAGTGTATGAAAATGTATGGAGCCGTTTCTGCTGTCTGCCGCACGCGTCCATCGCTGACGTCGGCAACGGCGCCATACATTTTCATACACTATCTGAGCTATAATCATCGTAGGTTTTATTCAATTCCCTTCAGTGGTTTTTGCGTGATGCGCACACCAAGAATCATATTGAGACAGACATATATGTCAGTCACATACAAAATTTACAGATTTATCATATAATATGTATAGAGGTAGGTAGCCAACGATTCTTTTCGCTATCCTACTAAGGCTGCTCGCGTTTTTGCAAAAAACATATCTTTTTCAGTAAGATTGAGAAATGTCTTCACCATTATCTAATTAGCCGTGTTTTCGTAATATCGCTACAATTTTCGCAAAAAATCGATTTATCAAATCATCCTACGACATATACAATAATGACTTTAGCCTCAGACTTTAGCCCTCATTTTTAAGTTTTTAACCATAGATAAAAGGTTTTAACCGATCGAAAGCACATTTTCCAACAACGAAAGATCAAATCATTTGGCAACACCGACCATAGGGAACTGAAACAAGCCACATTGTGGGACCACAAAATTACACGGCTGCAGGTTGTGAGTATGTATAACGTTTAATTGCAGCCAGCCAGACCTACCTTACCTTGAAAATCACAATATCAATTTTGAACGAAATGTGCAAGTCACATCCTTCATGACAATTTAAAGGCATAAAGTGCTCAACCACCTATGTATTTACAGCCCACAGCGCACCAGGGCCACGTTTTATAAAAAATTTAAATTTAAATAAAAAAACCGACTTCTAAACACTACAGCACTAAAAAGTTAGAAATAATTTAAATAATTAGAAGTATGTATACATGTAGGTATTGTAGAAGTATTATTTGGTGTCGGTGCCCAAAATATATGTGCTGGTCACGAAACTGGGCACCGACTACACTTTTCGAAGTCGGTTTTTATTTTTTATTTAAAATTTTTATTTTTCAATTTTTAGTCTGGGAGCTGGAGAAAAGTAAGCAAGTCCCTTATAACCATAATTTACCCTACTTAACTCATTGCTTTAAAGTTTGATGTTCTCAATTTCCATCTCCGAAAGTCTTCACCAGAACATCACCAAGTCCCAACTACTATTACGCTATTTTCTGTAACATAGGGATATTACTAAAGGAGGCCCCCATTAGGCCTTATTTACTGCTGTCCATTGAAGAGTTCCGTTCTCCATCTCTGAAAGTCTTCATCAGATCTTCACCTAATTAAGATGGGACTAATGGGACGCTATAGCTATTCGAACCAAAAAAAATTGTCGAAATCGGTTAAGATTTGACGGAGTTATGGGAAAACATAGCCAAAAATATATATATGCGTCGAATTGATAACCTCCTCCTTTTTTGAAGTCGGTTAAAAACTACAACTCATAGTTTATTATGACAATACGATGGAAATTGCGCAGCAGTCTTCTTACTTATTGGTCTGTGGGTTAGCCGACTTTGCAATGTACATCGAATTTTTATAGTAAACCATGTAATTACATACATAAACTCACGACTGTGTCCCAGAGGGGTAGGCAGAGACCAGTGACTGCCACTTGCCACGATCCTGACAGATCACTTTCGACTCCTCAACATTCATTAGTTGTTGCAAGCACCCACGCCGGTTTCGGGTACTTTTTATGTTGCCCTTTGCTAATACATCCCCTATTTGGTCGAAGTCGCCATGGCCGCCTGGGACGTCCCTTACCGGCCCTTCCACCCACATTCGCTCGATATATTTGTTTCGTCAATCTTTCTTCCTTCATCCTCTCCACATGTCCCAACCAACGCAACATTCTTTTCTCAATTCTGGTCACTACATCCTCTTTCAGTCCACAGCGTTCTCTAATCAAACTATTGCGTATCATGCCATTTAAAGTCACCTCTGAAGGACTTCATTTCTACTGCATTACCTAATCCTACTTTCTTGCTTCTTTTGCTATACCCACCCATGTCTCGCTACCATACATATACCATGTAATTAAGTTCTACGAAATAAGGTCCTGTGCACTCTACTCAGTTACCTACGTTACGGCTATGGGCGACTTTGCCACTAGAATGTTAGATTGCTACCCGGAACAAAACAAAGTGTATTTTGTAACATTTGGTATCAAATTCCTTTTTTAGGGTTCCGTACCCGACGGGTGACAAACGGGACCCTATTACTAAGACTTCACTGTCCGTCTGTCTGACTGGCTGTCTGTCACCAGGCTGTATCTCATGAACCGTAATATTTAGGCAGTTGCAATTTTCACAGATGATGTATTTCTGTTGCCGCTATAACAGCAAATACTAAAAACAGAATAA
Source organism: Yponomeuta evonymella (assembly GCA_963969515.1). Lineage (NCBI taxonomy): Eukaryota > Metazoa > Arthropoda > Insecta > Lepidoptera > Yponomeutidae > Yponomeuta > Yponomeuta evonymella. The sequence continues at coordinate 10,101,196 of OZ018354.1, forward strand.
AATAAATATTTAAGTGGGGCTCCCATACAACAAACATAATTTTTTTCTGTCCGGCCCATGGAGGCTGTCGTTTTTTGCTCGAAATATTCACAAAATATTTAGTTCTATATTTACTCCAAAAATAAATAATAAAATTAAAATAAAATACATATTTAAGGGTGGCTCCCATAAAACAAACGAGATTTTTTGCAGTTTTTTCTCGATCTTTGTATCCAATGTTGCATAGATAATGATACGGAAAACCCTTCGTGCGCGAGTCCGACTCGCACTTGGCCGGTTTTTGTTTTATCTTTTTTTTCCCCGAAACCGGTGAGCATGCAGCGATAATGACATATTATAAAAGGCGCCAGCAGCCTCGCCTTTTGCTTTTGTGACATCGCAGTTTACCTCCCATTTATAGAGAGTTATTGTACCACGTGACTAAAATTACTTTTCGCCAGGTATATACTAAGGTCGGCGGACTAAAGCACATAACTCCAAAACGCAAATTTTTGAGGCATTGCTAAAAAAACTATTATAAAAATACTTACTCTATATAATGCTTTTATCATTATTACATTAACCAAGAGCTGTCATAGAACAAAGAATTGAATTATATGTTTTTTTACAAAAATAAAGGAAACTGCTATTGTAATAACTTTATGTTATATATAACAATAACTTATTGAAAATTTGACGTTTGTGCTTTAGTCCGCCAACTCTGTAAAAAGTAAATAGTCTTAGAGAAAAATCCCTCCAATAAGATCAAATTTTTATTTTCGCACGTTCACCATTATCGTGTAGGGGAGTACAAGATAAAGGCACTTTATATGTATAATATGCTCTTCACGATGCAAGGTTAAGAAACAAATCCTACTAGGTAGGTATACCTACAATAAATAAATAATAGATTCGTAATCTATTAGATAAACACACTCAAGTGTGCTTGTGTGTTTTAACTAACACGTCTCCGCTCAGGAGCCTGTTTCATAGAGCTACAATTCATGGCTTATGGCTTAATTTATGTGACAATACGATGTACATTGCAAAGTCAATCAACCCACAGATTAAAAAGTAGGAAAATTCAGTTACGCAGTGTATTTTGAATTTTCATAATAAACAACGAATCGTTTTATGAAACGCGTCCCTGATCTAGAGCATGGATACCGGTTTTCGGTAATACCAAAAAACCGGAATACCAGACAGAATATTAGAATTTGAAAAACCGGTTTTGTATAATCCTATACCGGTATTTCGATAGTTTCGGTATTACTATACCCAGCTTCTAGACGCGCTGTTCGATTCTACATCCATATAATAACTCCATAACGTAAAACATATTTGGACTTTTCTAGATTTCCAATCTGGTTTTACGATTTTGCTGCAATATCTGAGAGCCTGAGGCTGTCTAAATACAGAACTCAGCTTTCTAGGGTTTTGGAGTTTTGGTATCAATACATTCAAATGTTTAACACTCACCTTAAAGATAGTTTCGCATTAACTGATGGGTACTATTTAAAATCACAGTTCGTTCCTGTTAATTGCGGTGTCCCACAAGAAGCTAGTCTTTAGTCTCCTGCTCTATGTTGTGTACCTACGCTACAGTAGTGACATAATACAGTATTGTAACTAACTGTAAGTATCTTCAACAGCCACCAAGTTAAAGTTATTATCGACAATGGGCATTGTCCTAAATATTGTTTTTTAATTTAGAACGCGAAGTTTGCCGCCGCGGGAGGATTATATGACAATTTATTTTAAAGGTATAAGGTCATATAATATTCACTGATTTCTTGTATCTTTGTGAATAAGTGTGTGACTAATTCGACCTTCTAACGTTCGTTCAACACGTGAATGAAAGTAGGTTTAATATTTTAAAATAAAAAATGTCGAGATACTGACATTTCGGTATTCCGTAAAAAACAAATATAATATATTTTTTCTTACGTTTGCATAGATAATGAGTCTTTTAAGTTTTGTTTATTTAAAGAGGTTTTGTATCGAGTCATGGTATCACTAGAAACTAACAGCTCGTAGGATATCAGTTGATGACGTACTTCCGAAGACTCCGATTCTTTTTGTTTCGCTTTAAAAATTCGTTGAAGCAGCCCCAATCGAAATATTCAGCCTAGGTTCTCAAAATTACCTATAGTCTCGAAAAAATATATAAATACAAAACTTATTTTTTGAAGGACAATGGCCATTCTTTCGGTTTGCTTTAGCAATAGTGCTAAAGCAAACCGAACTCAGTTGTTATAGGAATTATAACACAAACCAACGAAAACGACAACCGTGTTACTAGTATTAGTTATAATTTAGGAGCGGGCTCAAACACAGAATCGATGGATTTAAACGGCCATCGCAGACAAAGGAAAACCCTAAGTTAGGTCAAAATTTAGTTGCACAAAACATACAGGGTTTTTCCGGCAAAGACAATTTAATAGAACTATTTTTAGAGGATTTTAATGTAGATATTTTGTGTTTAACAGAGCACTGGCTGAAACAACCTGAAATGTCTTTCACTTTAAAAGACTATTTAGCAGTAAGTACTTTTAACTGACAGCACGCAATAAGAGGAGGTTCAATGATATTTGTAAAAAGTAGTTTAAAAATGAAAGAAAGAAAAGACATTGTCAGTCTATCTGTTGAACGCTTAATTGAGATCTCGTGTGTGGAATTGGATAGGTACATAGTTATGTGTCTTTATAGGCCGCCACAATCGAATTATAATGAATTCGAATTAGTTATGAAAGACGCCTTAAAACGCCTATTTACCAGTAATAAGAGCATAGTAGTATGTGGTGACTTCAATATAGATGTGTTAGTTGAAAGTCCACTGAAAACTAAACTCACTAGTCTGTTCAGGTCATTTAATTTACATTATTTATTTACTGAACCCACTAGAACAACAGCTACTAGCGCTACTTGCATAGATAACGTTCTTTTCAATTGTCAATTTATAGACAAAAAGGTCATACATAATTTACAGTCCGATCATAGCGGGTTATGGGCAGTTCTACCGTCAGTACTAGAAAAACCTTGTAATGAAGTAATTTGTAGGCCAATAACAGAAAAAAAATTGAATTATTTATAAGAAAATTAGGCACACAGTTAGATTAGTTAAATTTTAATAGCACTGATCCGAATACATTATATGAAGTGCTGTTTTCGACCATATCAAAAGAATTTGAACAGATATTTAAAGTAAAAAAAATTACAGGGTTAAATCGCGGTTTTTCAGAATGGGCTTTATGAATTGTATGAAGAGAAACAATTTAATCACGATCTGACGTTCAGAGAGTATGTTAAAAAATATTCAAAAATGTTTAGGCAAACTTGTTTAGCAGCCAAATCCACTAGCATAAGTAAACAAATTATGCCGTCAACTAATAAAATCAAAACAGTCTGGCAAGTTATTAACAAAGAGACAGGCAAAGCAAGACCTAGGGACCAGATATTTGCTTTAAAGGTAGACGGGAATTTAGTTAATTCAAAGGCAGACATAGCAGAAATATTTGAAAATTTCTTTAAAAACATAGCCCTCAAAATAACGGCTAGCTTAAATTCTTCCCCTCAATCAGCCGAAACTTTACTTCTGGAAAGTATAAATACATGCAAAGCTGACTTCCAATTCACCCATATAAGTCCCTTTGCTATTATTTTTAATAGCAAAGGGACTTATATGGGTGAATTTAAAGAGTTAAAACTTAAAAAGATTTGTGGGGATTATCGGTTAAACTTATATCCACGGTTCTCCATATTCTAGCACCTTACCTTGCTACAATTTTTAATAAATGCATTGACCATGGAACCTTTCCTAATCTATTAAAGTTAAGTAAAATAGTGGCGATAGTGAAGATCCCAATAATTTCAGACCAATAGCAATACTGCCGGTCCTAAGTAAAGTTTTTGAGAAAGTAATTTTGCATCAATTGCAGACTCATTTTAATATAAATAAACTGTTTCATAAGAAACAGTTTGGATTTACGAAGGGCCGCTCAACGACGAACGCATGCATAGCATTAAAAAAGCACATCTTTGATGCTTGGGAGGAGGCGCAGGATGCCATCGAGGTGTTCTGTGACCTGTCCAAGGCGTTTGATTGCGTCGACCACGAAACGCTCCTCATAAAATTACACTGATATGGTTTAAGTAATAAATCGCTAGCTCTTCTTCGATCTTACTTAATAGACAGAACCCTAAAAGTAGATATTAATAGAGTTAAATCCTCAGGATCTAATGTAAAAGTAGGAGTTCTATACTAGGACCGTTCCTTTTTTTTGTTTACGTAAATGATTTGCCCTACCTAGTAGAGAAACTATCGCAGATAGTATTGTTTCCTGATGATACTTCCTTAATTTTTAAAGTTAAGAGAGGTTTAGGTAATGTTGACGATGTAAACAGTACTCTATCTACAGTTCTAAACTGGTTCACGGTGAACAATTTGATGTTAAATGCGAAAAAGACAAAATGCGTCAAGCCCTTGCCCAATGTTAAAAATGTTGACACGTGTCTAAAAATATCTGGTGATAAATTAGAGCTGCTAGAGTCCACACTATTTTTAGGCATAACAATAGACTCAAAACTGCAACGGGGTCCACATATTGAAAAACTATCGGGTAGGTTGAGTTCAGCTGCATTTGCAGTTAGAAAAATTAGGCAACTTACAGATATATCGACTGCGAGGTTGGTCTATTTTAGTTATTTTCACAGTATCAGTAACAGTCCGGTATTTCAAATGTTGATATCGAAAAAATACCGGTTTTAGAAAAAGGGTCCGGTAGTCCATGCTCTACCCTGATCAACCACGTAATTTCAATAAAAACTGACCACTTGCCCAACATTTTGTTTATTGGTCCGATCTTATAAAAATGCGTCGAGTTAATGTCAGATATTATTTTTATTTTCAGTGTACATAAAAATCGATATGTTGTTCAAACTACCTACTTTAAACATTTTGAAACTGTCATGTTTTAGTTGAAGCTATGCCACTCGCTGACAGTGAAAAAAAGTATCGTTCTCATACCTCAGGGCTTGAAATTGCCAATCCTCTCTGAAAGAAGGCTTGCGCTCCAAACATACTTACAGACTGTACCTAGTATATGTATTAGCAATAAGCTAATAGCTAGATGATACATAATTCCTAGAGGAAAATATCTATAATTATATTAATAATATAATGGATTTATAATGATATTTCCCAGCAGGTATCACTTCTACTATTGAATATCAAGCCAAGTAATATTACGTTATCTGAACCGACTCTGCATATCGGTCATAGATATCCATATATCAACCCATATCACAAAGAATCTGTAGACCACGATATGTAGGATATTCATACTAATTTAGATTCGTATCGCGTAGATTGTAAGTTAAGGCAAGTAAGGTTTAAGGCTCAAAAACAAACTCTGTCAAAATAAGGTGAAACCGGACTGTAATCCACCCATTCGTTTACTTATCACTCCACGTAGGTGCATTTTAGATGAGAAATTAGAACAAATGAATAGCTTTGAATGCGCAGTCTCTCATCAAGGATTGCATTGACCTCCCGACTGAAGAAAACTACATTCAATGTGGCTGCTGTGAGGCTTCCAATTACGACCAACTGAAAAAGGAGGCGTCCATTAATTACGCGAGCTAAATGTTGGAAAATTTCACCAAATTTCATTAAGAATGAGGGGGAGGGGTCAATTAAAATGTCACGTTCTAAAATCTTGCAGAGTTTATCACGAGAAATGTAGAATTTTTCCGAGTCGGAATATCATGGGATGAAATAGCCACAATTATCGCCGACCGCCGATAGGAGATGGCACCAAAGATTAATTAATCACTATAAAATAATATTTTAGTATTTTGTGATTGTACCACAGAAAAAATATGGGGAAATCTCATGCAAGGGTTAGGGGGGTGTCCTACACATTTCACCAAATAGTTGAGGTTTAAAAAAGTATCCGAGTGTAATCCGTCCGGACAAAGGACATCGGAAAGAAACTCTCTTAAAGTAGGTTTCTTCTCTGATTAAAATTCGGTACAATTTTAAGGACTCGAGTTGTTTAGAAGTATCTGAATTCCGGTTGGAAAACAAGGACAACTAAAATATGTAGTTAAAATTCGAAATACTGGAATGGCAAAATCATGCTGATCTCGTTGAAATTAAAAGTTGAAAAGCAAAACATAACATAAACTAACGCCTGTATCCCTGTCGGGTAGGCAGAGACCAGGGATTGCCACTTCCCGCGATCCTGATACATCACTTTCGCTTCACCAACATTCTTGCTTGTTTTAAATTAAAAGTTATCATAAATGAATTACTTACAATTCCTTAGAGTTCTGCTTATACAAGGTTATTTCTAAAAGCGCTATTCCTAAAACATGTTGGTTCAAGTTTATCATGCGCAACAACTTTGGTTCTACATTTGAATTTTTTTGTTCAATAGGATAGTTTTTTGAAAAAAATAAGAACAATTTTTCGTTTCTTCTCATAGATAGGTAGATAATGTTTAAAACCGTGTGTTACATAGAATATACATTCTGCTACGTTGGATTCACTGAAGGTTTCGTCATTAGGAAAGCGCGAATTTATTGAAATTATGTGAGCCCTGATATTTTGAAAATTTAAAAGGGGATTGGACCTCTGTGGCATATCCACCCGCCGCCATTTTGATTTTTTTCCGAAGTTTCCTGGTCGCTGACCAGGTCGTTGCCCAACGAGCAACAAAGAAAGCTATGTTAGGAGGTTCACTGCGTGATCGAATCAGGAATGAGGAGATCCGCGGATAAACCCAAGTTATTAATATAGCTCGAAGAATTGCTCAGTTGAAGTGGCAGTAGCCGGGGCACATACCTCGGTAAACTGGCCTCTGGGGCGAAAAAGTTCTGACCTGGCGACCGCGGAACGGACGACGCAGCGTGGGCAGGCCCCCCACTAGATGGTCTGACGGTTGCGGGTAGTCGCTGGATGCGGGTTGCGGGAGGCACAAGACCGGGAGCTTGGAAAACCATGAAAGAAGCCTATGTCCTGCAGTGAGCGTCAAATGGCTGGTGATGATCATATTATTGTGTTCCAAATTCCGCCACAACTAAAGGCAATATGTTCGAAAAAACGACTTATTATTTCATATAGGAGAGTGCACCAGAAACTAACGGTCTTATTTATAAAAAGTCAATACACTTAAACACTCTAAAGACGGAGTTAAAGTCGGTTTATGACAGGATTTCCTTTTATAAAACGGTTTTAACCCATTCTTAAGACTGTTTTAGTTTAATCGCTTTTTATAAAAAAATACTGTCAGGGTTTATTTTGGCCAAATTATTAAATATATGCACTCAATTGTAGGTAATCGACAACGAGATTACGGAGGCTGACCGAATCGTACACACGGTACCTAAGTCTACAATCTTCTTTGAAAAATATACTTAAATATTTCTTTAAAAAGTAAACCTACCAGACAGGCAGAGATCAGTTGTTATTAGCTTAATTCCGGATTCATTTACTTGTTTTTTTTTTGTCGGAAGATGCCGACCGGGTTTCGCTCTGATTCGCCGAGACGCGACCGACGACTCGAGCTCCGTCTCTACTCACCATGATTAAGCTCTGTGAACCAGAGCGAAACCTGGTCGGACTCTTCCGTCAAAAAAATCAAATAAGTAATGCTTACGAAAGTTTTAGTTCAAAAACAGAGGTTACTTGTCACGATCCTGACAGACCACGTCCGCTTCTAAAGTTGGTACTTTTTAACAAATGCTACCTATTTTCTCGATATTTTGTCTCAAAAAAATGAGCTCTGAAAGGTTTCCTGCCATGAATGTTTTTGAAAAATGGCAACTCATCATTCATTTCTTCCGAGTCTTTGTTCGACGCAGTCTGGGAAATATACAAAGTCGACTGAGGTGGAATCTCCTTATCTCTATGTTAACCTCATTTGCTCTAGCAGAAGCTTATAATTCATCATCGTCATACCTCCGCCGCTGACACGGAAGTTTGTGTCCTTTAACGTAACTTTTGAAAATCAATCTTCCCGAAAAATGTCTAAGGGGCCCTAAACTCGCTACAATAATTTAATGCAAAGAATTTCACTATGTAGGCGTTTTTCACGACTGTTTTAGGGTTCCGTAGGCGACAAAGAACCCTTAGAGTTTCGCCATGTCCATCCGTCTGTCTGTCCGGTTCCGTTCAGTCTGACTTTTTGATTCCGGTTGCGAAATATTAATCTTTAAAGCACAATTTTTTGTCCGAGTAGAGCGTCCTCCCCCCTCTCCTGTCTAAACGGTTAAGTGTAGAAACGTGAAAAAATTCAGGATATACATAATTATAATGAACTTAAAAGCAAAACTATCACGGCTAAGTAGACTTTACAAGTTAACGAGTACTGGGCGACTAACTTATTTAATAGAAGGAACACTTTGGTACAAAATCCATTGAAAATTGCTTTGATGAAGTTGTTAGTTCTGTAAAACAGATAAAACCCTCTCTTTCTACGGAACCCTGCAAGGCACGTGGCGCGACTCGCACTTTGCTGTTTTTTGTTATTTGAAGGACTTATATTAAGCAGAGGTAATGTAGTACTTATATCAAATATTGTTTCACGGTTCAGTTTGGTGAGCAATAAAATATTTTTTGGCAGCAATAAATTTATTATGAGAAGCAGTCGCTTTTTTGTCCGCAATAAATTTATTATGAGTTGTAGTCGACCGAATATACTAAATTGAGCAACAAAATAATATCGTTTCGTAAATTAATTTTGAATTTAACTCCTTGGTCTGTGATCGTGAGTAAATTTAACCGCTTATAGTTGGGTAAGTTTTGGTAAAATTAATTTCGATAAGCTGGATGGGTTAGATGGACTCTTTCGTGTATCCCATGTCTATAGTATTGTGTTTAGAAAAAAAGAGGAGAGAAGAACATAATTTCCGTATACTACGTACGAAAATTCTACACGTCAATTCAATCAACTTTTCCTATGGGGAAAACTTCCAAATAGCAAAAAAATATGATCTATACGTAGTCGGTCCATAAGTTCTGTCACATAGGTTTAATTTCGAATTTATAATACTGGCCACAAAAAAGTTATGGGCATTCGAAATTTGAATTTTTCAAGAAAATAAAAATTCCACTGAGATTTATTTATCGTACTATCAAACGATTCAGGGAAGATACAAGTTTAGATGATAAACAAAGAAGCGGTCGACCTCGTACTGTTCTGACTCCAGCGGTCATCAAACCAGTGAAGGCGCGCAGCCAACGAAATCCTGTCCGCAAGCAAAAAATGTTGGCTCTGCAGATGGGACTAAGCAGAACCACTGTTAAAAGGGTGTTGAATGAAGACCTAGGACTGCGTGCCTACAGAAAAAGAACAGCACATCTTCTTAACACAAGGCTGGAGAAAATCAGACTCGAAAGATGCCGGATTTTGTTAAGGCGGTACGCAGGTAAAAAATACCGCGAAATACTTTTTTCGGACGAAAAAATTTTTAATGTTGAAGAGAGTTACAACAAACAAAATGATAAAGTGTATGCACAGTCTAGTGAAGAAGCGAGCAGACGTGTGCCACGTATTCAGCGTGGCCATCATCCTTCAGCATTCATGGTTTGGCTTAGGGTCTCCTATTTGGGTCCAACAGAGGTGTTTTTTTGTGAAAAAGGAGTGAAAACCAGTGCCCTCGTATATCAAAACACAGTCCTAACAAACATTGTGGAACCCCTTTCACAAAAAATCTTCGAAAATAGGCACTGCGTTTTCCAGCAGGATTCTGCGCAGGCCTATAAGGCGAAAAGTACCCAAAACTGGCTTACGACCCGTGGAATCGACTTTATCAGGCATGAGGATTGGCCCTCCTCCAGTCCAGACTTGAATCCTTTGGATTACAAAATATGGCAGCACTTAGAGGAGAAGGTCTGCGCTAAACCACATCGCAACTTGGAGTCGCTTAAAGCATCTCCGATTAAAGCAGTCGCCAATATTGACATGAATGTCGTGCGTGCATCGATGGATGACTGGCCTTGCAGATTGAAGGCTTGTATCGAAGCCAGAGGAGGACATTTCGAATAGTTTTAATATGGTTTAAATCTGTATGTTGTACCCTTTCCTTTGATATATAAATGTTGTAATGCGTAACTCATTGTGTCCTTTATTTAACTTTCCATATGTGACAAAACTTATGACCAGACTACGTACATTTTACCCGGGTAGTGACTTTACAGTGGATAAAAAAATATCCTTAGATATTATACTTAAATATTTTTTCCCCATAGTAAAGGTTTTTTGTATTGACAAGTAGAATCCGGATGTGTTGGAAGTGGGTGGGTATTTTTTTACACCCTGTATATGGTCAGTGCGCGGTGGGCTAGCCGAGAACTTAGCGTACCTACTCTGTGCACTTACTACTCTGTGATACTGTACAATATCCACCTCTTCCATAAAAATGTCCACACAATACAATCACTTGTCTTGGTCCCAAACCAGGATAGGTTAGGTTGTCCTATGGTAACCTAGCAAGGACAAACATGGAAATACACCTGGGTGTATTTCTCAGTCTGGACTGAGGCTATGTGTATAAATGTACGGCGGCCCCCAGTGGGAATCGAACCCACGACCTCCGGCATGGTACTCAGACGTGATACCGCTAGACCAACGAGGCAGTCAGTCACTGTCAGCACTGTCACATCAAAGTTGTCGGCGTAATTAAATATTTAAACTAACTACATTGCAATTCTAACGTCGTTGGGTAGATATTTCGCAACCATTTGCAAGCGCGCGTTCTGTATGTGGTATGTAGATGCACCGTATTTACAATGCAAATTGCTTGGTTTACCTACTGCCATAGCCGTTCCTAAGCCATCAGCGAGATTTAACACTAGCAAATGGTGCTGTCATAAGTTTGCGTCGTAGTGTAATTGCTCTTTACATGACTACGTTGTATATTTATAACCCTCTCAATCAGAAAGCACTGCAATACCTACATGAACTCGAGCATAAACATGAAATATGTATAAAAAAAACTGAAATAAAAAATAATAAAGAATCCGAGCATAAACCGGGTGTTGGCCGTGGTACACCTCGTCAACCTATGTGGACCACAAACAAAATATCAGGCGGGGCCCACCTTGGTACGATTAGTCACCGTGTTGAATTTGGGTCCAGCAGTTAATGCTCGAATCCTTTGTTTATTTCTTAAAGTTTTTTCATTACTCATACTCTGAAAGGGGGTCATTGTTCATCCAGGCACCGTGCTGAAAGTGGTACATGCCTGCTCTAAAGCAGAAAAGTATTAAAAAAAAATATGAATCGTAGTTTATATTGAACAACGCAATGGTAGTAACCTATACAGCCATACAACGATTAATTCTTCATTTATTAGTTTTGTTGACATTTAAATTCATTTTGATGTTTATAATTAATATAATGTACTTTATGTATTTATTAGTCACTTTCAAGGCGAGATGTGATTTGCGAAATAAATTAAAATATTGTTTAAGACACAGATAAAACCACCAAATACGCAAATTCAAAATGGCCTTCTTTCGCGGTCGCGCGCCATCTTGCGAATTGTGATAATGTACGGCTAGCACAAGTTGGCGCGCGAGCTATCTCGCCGCGAGCTAGACCATCCGTCTGTTTCGGCGTGATTTTCTTAAGTTTTATATTTTAAACTTGTTTTTATCTTATAGTGATTAACATTAATAATTAATTTATATTATTTAATTTATTAAATACTAATTAAAAAATTAAATTTTTGAGCAGTCGTTTAAAAGGGCGGATAGTTTATCTCTCGGGGAGTTAGCTCACGCGCCGACTTATGCTAGCCGTGCAAGGTGTGCGTTGGTATTAAAAAAGTAAACTGGCGGGAAACCTTAAATAAAAAAGTGCAATTTTTTCTATGGAAGTTCCATTAGACTGTGTTTGTGATATTCGAAATTGAGTTTAATATAACTGAAATTCTGAAATAGATTTTATAAGAGAAGAGGCTCAAGCTGTCGTAGAAAACCTTTGCTAACGATATCTAAGGAACGATATATGAAATCGTATATTGATTTCAAGTGACTTTGTTTTTTAATAAAATAATTTTTGATTTTAACTGGCTTGTGTTTACTTTCCTCGTATTCGTAATGAAAAGTAAAGTGTTTTACTCGGGTGATAGCACCCATTTCTGCCTCGAACTATTGGCGCTCTCACTTCGTTCGAGCGCCAAAACATCTCGTCAGGAATGGGTGCCTTTCAGCCCTCGGTTAACAATCTACTATTTCGTGTGGCGCCGGATTATGAATAGCGTCACTCCATTTCCTCCCCTGGATGTCGTAGAAGGCGACTAAGGAAATAAATTACCAGGAGACGGGCAGCAGCGTCTTCCTAAGATTCCAACCGCATACTGCGATCGCCAACCCGCCTGCCAAGCGTGGCGATTATGGCAAAACCCCTCATGGTTATGAAAACCATGAGGGAGGCCTATGTCCTGCAGTGGGCGTCAAAGGGCTGATGATGATGATGATACTTACATATATACGAGGCGCCGCTGCAGATGGGTAATAAGCGATTTATCTTACTTTTAAGCATTTCTAACATATTCCACATTATTGAATGTGGCTTGTATTGTCCCCTAAAGATCTTTGTGATATAGGTACATATTTTAATTATGTAAAGAAACTTCGCGGCAGAAGATTAAAAGTAACAGTCTTACCTATTTAAGTATAAAAAAGTAAAATGTACTTAATGTACTTAAGTGTCCAAAAAAATGTACTTAAGAGTTAAAGTCGGTTAATAATAGGAACTTCTGTCATAAACCCGATTTAACTCCGTCTTAAGTGTGTTTTAGTGGAATCGAATTTTCCTTATAAATAAGACTATATTTAAAAACATGTACGTATCATTCATTACAAAATATGTAAAATGTCCGAACCTACTTATCCTGTACAATTACATTCTGGAAAATGTGCGAGTGAGAAGGAAAGCCCGCACTTTGAGCCCCATAAAAATACGGCATAAACAAAATTTTCACGTCAAGCAAAAGAAAAATAGTTGCTATCCCCAATAGGTTTTATTGTATTCCAAATCGGTTTCGTGTATCATAAATCACGAGATTAAAAAGCAGCAAACGGGAAGGGCTCGGGCCAGCAATATATCACGGCGGAAGGTTCACATGGCCATCGAGGAACAAGGAAATGGGCAAGTCCTGAAAATTGTCTCCGTGCGAAGCGTAGCGTAGCGCCATCTGTCGCGCGGTAGGTGACAGCGACAGATAGCCGGTAGCCGCCGCTACGGGGGTTTACTCTTGGGCGTTTAGGTTTAAAACCAGAGAATAATTTTATTATATACATCTTGTCTGAAACGCACTAGAGCGGGTGCTTAGAAGTCAAATGCTCACATTTAGATTGCGGTACGATTTTTTTCATTTAATGGGAACTTGCATCAAAATGTGATTGGAGTGACATTGTATAAGATTTATTATTATTATCATTATTTATGCCAAAGAGGCCATAAAACCGTATAGAAAATTAAACCAAACCTTAAAAATATTCTTTTGTTGTACAGATCTCAAAATAATGTGAAAAATCATGTTACTCTATAATTTTATATAATTCGTTTTACTTTTGAATTCTAAGCGTTTTCTAATAAAGCTGTAGACACACAAAAATAACGTCAGAACTCAAATTATTGATAAGTCAATACTTAATTTTTTTATAAATTAATGCTTAAGGTGTTTTGAAGTCATAGTCAACCAGATTTGTGTGGCGCGTTAGTACCAGTAGGCCCCACCAATCCTGACAAAACAGTCAGCAGCGCTACCAATCGAAAACGTTCTTTGTCGTAAAGAAATCTCTAGTAACTTGAAAAATTCATAAATACTTATGTTACAATAAGAGTCTAAAGTAATAATTATAATAACCTTAGATAACATTGAACAGGACTTTACATAAGAAATAGCCGGCACAAAGGCGAGCTTACCTCTCTAAGGGTATCCTTGAAGCGATCAGCAATATAGCATTTTGAGCAGTAACCAGTGGTCGACAGAAAATAATAAACTGATCAGCAAAGTAAACAAATTGATGAGCAGGAAATTCCAATAGAAAGTTTCACCAAAATAAAAATATAATCGCGATTAGAGCCGATTGGCAACAAAGTTGCTGACCATATTTAATTTATTTGTTGACCAAGTGTGGGTCTTTATTTATTCTGCGGGCCAAAATAATTGCTGCCTGTCGAATGAAGGTTTGTTTCTGATGAATAATTTATTTTCCCGATCGATTAATCTGTTCCCATCTCAGAACATTACGTGTTCTGTGGCTCCCAAATGAAATTAATTGGATGCTCTACGTTAAGGCACCTCCTGATTCACAAATTAATACTGCAAAGTAAGAAAACAGAGTAACTGGGAGCAGTGGCGGATTATCCACGTAGCAAGAGTAGCAATTGCTACGGGCCCCGTGCATTTGGGGCCCCGATTTTTGAAAAATATTAATTTTCAAGAAAAGTATTATCTTTTTTTATAACACAAGATATTTGTTCATTTTCTGTCCACCAAACACATTCGCATATAAAAAAAAAAAACATTGAATAAATGATACACAGCAAAAGAATTTACTATTTGTGGAAAGCCCAGAGCCTAAACTAGATCAAAGGATCTGTATCTTAGATCCAGATTCAGATATCTTAGATTAAATTTTCAGACCTCCCGAATTACAAAAGATTGGCATCATATTCATCATCATCATCGTTCAGCCACAAGAAGTCCACTGCTGGACATAGGCCTCCTCCATGGATTTCCAAAAAGACCGGTTGGAAGCGGCCTGCATCCAGCGCCTTCCTGCCACTTGGATGAGGTCATCTGTCTATCTTGTGGCTGGTCGTCCTACGCTGCGCTTGCCGATATGTGGTCTCCATTCGAGAACTTTTCGGCCCCATCGGCCATCAGTTCTGCGTGCTATGTGCCCCGCCCACTGCCACTTCAACTTACTAATCATATTCATATTGGTATTATATAAGCAGGTTTATTTGTCAGTTCTGTTTTATTGCATACTATACACTTGCTAACGTAAAGCAAACCAAGGGCCCCTAGCTAAAATTTGCTACAGGCCCCGCGCTAACTTAATCCGGCACTGACTGGGAGGTTCTAACAGGAAAACAATACCAATTTCCAGAACCCTCACTATCCCTTCACTAAACAAGCAATGTCCCTCAAAGATAGTTAGCGTTTCCTCAGCAATATGTACCTAATCATTTGGCTCGACCACTGCAGTAATTTACTTCTACATCTCGCCAGAGTAATTTGACCCCCTCAGTACTATCCGGCACTTAGTCGCTTCTCTATTGGATAAACAAAAGGGATAGAGTTACGGAGCTCCTCGTAAAGTGGTGTTGTTACTGTTCGGTTGGCAAAAACTCCGTAACAGCCACTTTTTATTGCTAGACCGTAAAGTAAAACGAGCAGCTGCTCTGCAAATTACGTGAACTCGGAGAATGGCAATAACATTTCTTTAGCACTTGTTATTACTCAATATCTGTACAAGTATAGGTACAAACGAAATTACCCGAGGATGGATAACCGACCCTTTTTTTGTAGCCTATATACGTCCCACTGCAGGGCACAGGCCATCTCTCAGAGAGTATGGGCTTAATTACTACGCAGGCCCACCGCGGATTGGCAATTTCAAGCGCTAAGGTATGTAAACACTTTAATTACTCAAGTTTCCTCACGATGTTTTCTTTCGCAGTTAGCGAGTGGTTTTGCTACTACAACTTCACAAATGTATGTCGCTTAGAAAAAAGTCATTGGTACATACCAGGATTCGAACCCACGACCTCCCGAATGTGAGCTGACGTTCTATCGCTCTGCTACCACCGCTGCTACTATGAACTACTACTATAAGCTGATACTGTAAACTACAAAGTGCGGTAAAATTTTACTGTTCTCTAGTAAATTAGAGAACAGTAAAATTAACAATTTAAACTAGAGCATGCTCTAGTAAATTATGTCATGTAAAGTAGGTTGCCAAGAGTCTTCTGCGGTTAAAAAAATACCAAATCACATGAAGAACAAAGTCCCTAAATGCATAACTCTACATTTCGAAGTCAGCCTGTAGTGTTATCCAGACCGAAGCTATGAGGGTTCGAAAAATACGTCGAAATGCTTCGAGAAAATGTATAATTCGTGCCCTACTTGTCGTGGGCACTACTGTGCCCCCGGATCTATACACACATCATATCCATTTTTAAATCTGGTTGTATTTACCTAACGTGGCGGCAGCGTGTCGGTAAAACCCTTCCCTCAGATGCAAGAGGTCGTGGATTCGAATCCTACAGTTATGATTTTATAAGTTACGTAAATTTATTGATTGGGGAAATAATTTTACTATCTAATAAAGAAGAAAAAAATGTGAGGAACCTCGCAGTGCCGCCTAGTTGGTTCCGAACGTATTGACACTGTCTTACCCGAGAATTCCTTTCCCAACTAACTTGAGAGGATGGTTTAAGTGTTGAACAAACTACTTCATCTAAAAAAGGTCCCACGCACTCCAGTGTCTGAACGGTCATTTCACATATCTACGAGATAGGAGCTGCACTGGACGCTGTACCAATATGTCCCATTCACTCCAGCGTCTGAACGGTCACTTCACATATCTACAAGGTGGGAGCTACACTAGACGTTGGACAAAACATCTAACATGGATGTAAGTATACGGCCACAAGTATTTTAATCTTAACCTACATAAAGTCCACAGGCATTTTGCGTCCATGATATTTATTTATTATCTTGATGAGAGATGCCTCAGTCCTACAACTACTTAACAGCAATCTCACAAACAATATCCTGATACTAGAGTGTCACCATGAGTCAACAAACAACCGAGTCATCTTACAATGGATAAAGGTTCATAGCGGCTCCTTGGGCAATGATGCTGCGGATGAACTCGCTAGAAGAGGCTCGGAAACTACAGTGGAAGGACCCGAACCCGTAGCTCCCACTACCATACAACCAGTTTAGATAATGGTTGAGGTCGCGAACTGAAAGCCAGCACGCTGAACTTTGGACAACAGAAACCAAATGCATACAAGCCAGGGAGGCTCTACCAACAATCTAGAAATGTTTTTTACGTAGCTTGCTGCATCTGAGAAGAGATAATCTGCGCAAAGCTGTGGCAATCCTCACAGGCCACTGCTCACTGAATAGACATTTCCACAACATGGGACTAACCGACAGCCCGCTTTGCCGCGGATGCCTCAAAGAAGAGGACACACCCGCCCACGTGACCATTCACTGTGAAGGCGTGAAAAAGCAACGGATTGCCATCATTGGGATCCCTTCTGGAGGCCTGCAGTGACATTCGAGCACTACTGGCTTTCTAGAAAGAGATAGGCTGGCTGGAGTAAACTCACAGCTTTGCTACGTACAATGGCCCAACTATGAGGCTAAGCGCGGAAATCTCAGGTCTAACTAACTAACAACCCCCGGTTTCTCTTACACTAACAAGTTGTTAATCTAACAGGTGTCAATGGTTCTTTTTGTATGCACTTTGGTCAATCGACAGCTGTTGACAGTAGATTAACAGCGTGTTAGTGTACGAGAAACCGGGGGTATGAGATGTATAACAGATATTCCTAGCAATATAAGCCCGAGCTCACGTAAGCATTACTCGCTCACTCGAGGGCCTATCTGAAAATGGCAAAAGTTTATTTACTGGCTCAGCAGATAAATGAAGGTTTTTCTTTAACTGGGAAATATCGGAATAACGGAGTTATAGCAAATAAGTTTTGATAAATTGTTACAGTTTTATTCATAAAAACATGGTTTCTTGAAACACTCCTCAAGTGCTATTTAAATAGTATCTGGTAAAAGAAAAGACTATAACTACAGAATGTCTAATCTGAATTTGAGGATTGTTTTAAGGAATCGTGTTTTTATAAAATAAGACTATAACAATTTAATGAATCAAAATTTACGTCCTTTAACCTTAATTTACCAACCGAGCTAATTGCAAACCTGTATGCAAGACTAAAGCAAAATAAAATCTCAAATGTATTATTATCTTAGCTAGGTTCTACACGATGTTTTGCGATCCAAAAACTGTTCAAGTTGGTCTTGACCGTACACCTTTGGCTCTTCACTGTTGTAATTCAACGCCTCGCAAACTCTGCAGTAGTGCACCGACGTTGTTTGAAAATATCCATGCTCATTTAGAACTTTGAAATGATTCCTCCATCTATGGTACGACAGAAGCATTTGTGGGTTTTTGCTTATCTTTATCAGCTTATTGGCTAAGTCGTCTGGTCTTTTGAATTGTCCCACGTGAATGTAAGACGACGGTGGCAGCAGAGTCTGGCAATCCTCGAGAGATGGCCCCATGATGACGGGGATCGCTCCTTTTGCATACGCATGGTAGTAGACTTTCTCGGTGATGTATTCATGGCACATTGAATTCTCGAAAGAAAGGTAGAAAATATACTTATCGATCGCTTTACAATCTGATTTAAAGTGTCCAGGACAGCTGAAAATTAATAAAAGGATTAATAAGTACTTTGAGAACGTATGCTTTCGATCAGAAATTAGTAATCCAATCAATCCAACCACATTCAATTCTATTCCTCAATTGGTTCAATAGATAGGTTGAAGCTACTCGCAATCATACATTATCGTAGTATTATATTATAGTAGTTCGGTGAAATAGGCCTATGGTGGTAGACAATATATTAGTAGAAATACATTACGAGGAGACGGGCAGCAGCGTCTTCCTGAGATTCTAACCGCACACTGCTATCGCCAACCCGCCTGCCAAGCGTGGAGATTGTGGCAATACTCTTCATGGTTAGGAAAACCATGAGGGAAGCCTATGTCCTGTAGCGTGAAATGGCTGATGATGATGATGATGATGATCGAACTCCACGTACGCCGGACAAGTAATCGCATTTTTGATGGACTTTTAAAATTACGTAAAAAATATAGATAACTAAAAACCTTTTTTTCTTATCCTCGGAGCATTTCCCATAGACATCTACATCCACATAGCTTTGAAGCTTCTTTATGTAGTTCATTCTGAATTCTATGCAATGAGATACAAGTACAGCTACTATTACACTGCTGTTTTTCTCCTCCCAAAAAGGAATTATGCTCGTCAAATCAGATTGTGGGTCTTTCAGCTTTGGCTTCTTTAATGGTACCACTCGACCGTATGGAACTGGGATATCTGATTCGGTCCTGAAAATATTTCACCTAATTATCAATGTCCTTTACATCTATTCCAGATGATTTAGGTATCATTTTTGAGCATTTTTGCTCGGGACTAAAGTCGTATTTGGTAGAGGACTCCCGATCCCCGCCTATTCGGCATGTGAAGGCGGCAGGCCACTGCTGGTCGGAGTAATGTGCATGCCTTTTCATGCGTTTATGGTGATACCTACGTGCGTCCCTCAGTGATACCTACTTTTCATCATCGTCCATGTTGTATCTGAGTAGAGTACATGTATGCAAAGATCGATGTGATGTCGACTGTCACAATATCTAGATCGGCAAGAAACAAAACTCCCCTATTTCATTCATGTGGAAACATACTCTAAAAAACTATTTATAAATACACTGCAGGACATAGGCCTCCCTCATGGTTTTCCAAGCTTCCCGGTCTTGTGTCGCCTACATCCAGTGACTTCCCACCACCATAACCAGGTCGTCAGACCATCTGGTGGGGGGCCTGCTTACGCTGCGTCGTCCGGTCCGCGGCCGCCAGGTCAGAACTTCTTCGCCCCAGCGGCCATCAGTTCTCCGAGGTATGTGCCCCACCAACTGCCACTTCAACTGAGCAATTCTTCGAGCTATATTAGTAACTCGGGTTCTTCTGAGGATCTCCTCATTCCTGGTTCGATCACGCAGTAAAACTCCTAACATAGCTCTCTCCATTGTTCATTGGACCTTGAGCCTTCTATATACAAATACTATAAATAGAGTAAGTGCGCCAATTATGGATTAGTTCCGTAATATGGACTACCTTGATTTCTCAAAAACCATCGGTCGTATTTAGCTATCGGTCTCCGCACACTAAGTTACACCCCTCCCGCGGTTCGTTAATCGCTTGCCGGTCGGCAGAGAATGCTCACGCATTCACGGCAGCCATTTTTCGTTTTTATCATCGTGCGATGTAATTTTTTACTTAACTTCGTAAGGTCATAATTTCAGCAAAATATATTACTGTTTGGGAAAGTGGATAAAACTAGGGGAAAGGTGAGTTATTTTACAATTATTCATAATAAGTTGATATATCCAATAGTTTTAATAATTTTCCTAGCAACAATATTAACCTAGAAATGTATGTGTATTATAATATGGACCACCGGCATGTTTTGAATATGGACTAGTGGTCCATATTACAAACAGTCACTTATATTTTAATTTGATTGTTTTAGGATGGCATCCACAAATTCTACAACCAAAGAAAAGACCAGACAAACATGGCATATTTAAAGATGCAATGGCTAATGCAATTAAAGTTATACGAGATAAGCAAATGGGTATTTTAAAAGCATCTAAAACATACGGAGTACCCAAAACTACGCTTATCCAATCATGATTTTTCCAATCAGATCACCAATCACTTGATTTTTTTGTATGTGAATTGTGTACCAGCAATTAGTTTCATCTTAATAATTGACTGATTAAATTTTAGGCAACACGTCCTTTTTTCTCAATAATTTTGAACCAAATTGACTATGATCCATATTTAAAACCATGTGGTCTATATTTTGTACACTTTTTGCTAATGCACAATAATGACATATTTTAGAAAATGTTGATTATTTTACATGAACATCTTGTTCTTGTTCCTTAAGAATTCTAACAATCGTTTTTGATACCAAATAATTATCGAACCGTTCAAAATATATAAAACTGATTAATCTTTATAATTCTGAGTTTTATTACACAAAGTCCTTATGGTGGTCCATAGCTGGCGCACTTACTCTACATTTTTTGTTGGCAATTTGTAAAACTTTTATATATTTCGATTTAGCTCTCTACAAACTGCTAATTTTGCTTCAAGCTCACACAATACCAGGTAGGTACCTAGTTACTAGTTTTTCAATAACTGTCTGTAGGTAATCGTTTCGTTTTAATGTAACGCATTTTTTAAGTGTTCTAATCTCAGTGTTCTAAGAGCACTTCTAAAGATCTGAGACTAAAAAGTATCTAACCTGTTATTACTCTACTATGCTTCGTATCGAAATTAGGTACCTATGTTGACGTCATCCGCTGATCCGTGATTGGTGACGAATGTGGCTCCGTTTGGTATATCATCCGGCAGGGTATCCTAGTTTGGGACCAGGGGGGCGAGTCTCTAAAATGCATAGTTGTTTAATAGTAATATTAGTACGGTCATGGTTGTGTCATTGACAATATTGGTAGTGTAGTAACTAATCGCATTCCAATGGTATAATCCACCTCGCACGATTCGATCTTCTTCGCCAGAAGCATATTTTTCACTCCATCTGCTCGAAATGATGCATTTTGATGCCCAAATTTAGGACCCAAAACACGCTATTGTTGTAAGATGCATCAAAGTAAATAGACTCAAAATTGGATTTTAAATCTATTTACCTTTGAGTAAATGGACTCAAAATCCAATTTTGAATTTATATACTAATGCACTAATTTACTAAGAAGTCGGACTTCTCTTTCACTCTTGAGGATTCGTCCTATATCTATTTCGCTCCAACCCCAGCAATAAGTTTTAAAACCGAGTTTGGAACTACTTACCAAACTCTTTGCTGCAAAACTTTTAAGTACCTAATTGTCAAATATTTGAAATTGGAACGCAAGTTTTTTTTTCTATGCAAAAAAATCAATAACATTGGCGCGCTTTTTTTGTCTATTTTCACTTATTTTCTCGGGAAAATGTCGTCAAGCGATGATGATAGTGTCTTCTTAACACCAGAATATATAAAAAAAACAGGCAACACAAGCAATTCAAAACCTCCTGCCAGAAATTACATTTGAGTGGTATGCAAGTGTAAATTTCATTCCTCTCAGATGGTAGCGAAAAGCAGAGTGTTCTACACGGGCACAAATCATTTTTGGTCTTGGTAGTGTTGAATCCCTCGCTCCTTCAGTTATTTGCCTCAGTTCGCTCTGGATTCAATTTCATAACCTCGACGCAAAAATTTTGTTTGCGCCCTGGTGAACAATCTACTATTATTTGTGTGGGTTATACCAATCACTGCTATTGCTTTGTAGACTACCAAACATAGGCAAATGACAACTATTATCGTGCTATTATCCTTCTATTGAAAAACTATGTGTTTATTAGACTCTAGAGCCTGGACAAGTGATTGTGTTGTGTAGAAGTTATTATTATTAGCACTGACATAGCTCACCTATAAGTCATGGACCAATTGAACACACCAGCAATATCCCTCAACTGAGGGATAATTTTTGCCCTAGCAAACGTGTTGCCCGGGGACTCATCTGATAGGAATATCCATCTCTGCGTGGGATCCCGCCCTGTGGTATTCGGGAAGTCACCTCGGTGTAGATGCACCACCACCGCGTCGGCTTCGTCTAACATGGTGCTGTCCCCAGTGAATAAGCAGTTGCGCACTGTGCAGTTTTCGAGCGGGTCAGTTCTGAAAGTAAGACACCTTTTAACAGGTACCTGAAAAAAAATGAAACCCTTGTCAGTTGTCCCTTATTAGGATTTGCTTGGACATCAAACAGATCCTGATATGGGACAGACCGAATTATCCCGAGTTAGTCTGGAAATAACCCTTTTCTCAAAAAACGAATAAAGTGATGAATAAGTTTAGTTTTTTTTTCACCTTCACCTTCTTCGACATTGCAAAGAGCATGTCAGGCAACGACGACATTGCAACGGGCATGTCAGGCAACGACGACATGCGGGCGCGGCGATACAAACTAAAATAAACCTAAAAGCTGTAAACAGTTTTCCGTGAAGAAAAGTCCGCAAAAAAAATCCAGCCACGCGCGGCCGACGAGCGCGACATGGAAACGGGCTTTTTGCTGTTATTGTATTATATACTCTAACTTCGAGAGAGTTAAGCACCTAATAGAAGAATATTTTTGTACTGTTGTAACGTGCATCGACCTTTATTTATTAGAACAGGTATTTTTTCCATGGGATATTTAAACAAAATGGATATAAATGGATATGAAATAATGCATGTCGTCGATCAAGGTCCTACGAAACTGAAAGGTGGACGAATTTGCTACAAGCAATAAAAAATATTGTAAACAGGTAAGTATATTTAATTTCATTCAGCTTTTTTTCGGGTGTAACTACAAACCTTTTTTTGAATACTATCAAACTCTAGAAATAAATAATAGGAGCTGATACCTATTTCTTGAATAGATGAGATGAATAACCTAGGATGAGCAAACAACTTAATAGATTTAAATGCTTTTTCCTTCCTTCCTGCATTTTAACGATTCCTATTGGTTTGTTCAGGTACATGTACCAAGACAAAAGCCAAACAAAATTAAATATAGATAGATACCGCTTCAGAGATCGGGGGGCGGGGTGGGTATTTATAATTAAATACCGTACTGCACTGACATTTTAGATTTGTAATTGTAAAGATGTCTTCTCGCTAAGTCATCGTAGAACTTCCAAATTAAGACTGTATAATTCCGAGGCTCTCTATCTTCCAACATGCTTTGATCGTATACATCGTCCTTAAATAATATCGAGCCTAGATTTGATGTATTTAACCCCTGAAACATAAAAGAAACCTAAAATAAAAATATTCCTCACTCAGGAAATAACAAAAATATAAGCAATAGTTTTTACAATGTATTAAAATGAGAGGAAGTACAATTAGCGGCCATTAGTTATTGGAACTGTACCTAATCTACTATAAGTTTATTTTATTTTATTTTATTCAGGAAACAAGCGGTACCGTATTAATCTTATGTAGACTATTATTATATACATAAACCAGTGAAGTTTCCAGTTATAATTAGCAGACAGACCGATTAATTAATTAAATCTAATTAAACTGTATTAAATTAAGTCACATAAAATTAAATCAAATTTAATCAAATCAAAGCAAAGCCAATATAAATTAAGTCCAAATAAATCAAATTGAATAAAATTAAATCATATTAAATCATTGACATATTACATTTTAATTTCATGCAATGACATATTACATTTTAATTTATTTTATCTACACTCATATCATAATCTTCAAATTAAGAATTCAAAGGTAAACACATATTGACAGGCTTTAAACAATACATAACTTTAAAGAAAATTTTTTTTAAAGTGTTGCTGTGATCACGGAACAAAACTTAAGTTTTTTTTTTGATGTCAAAAGTTGACTCTATAAAAAACCTAATTTCATTTTCGTGGTACCAAAAGTGCAAAAATACCTAAAATTGCGCGCGCAAAACTGACTGCAGACGATTGAATGTCAAGATACTTTTGTCGAAATTGCGCCATTTTGTTTCAAAAATTTCATTATGAGTGTAGATAAAGTAGTGTATGAGACTGCACATAACTTGGTATTAAAACACTCGCGAATGCTATTAAAAAACTCGCCAAGGCTCGTTTTTTAAAATCTCGCTCGTTTTTTAATAACCCTCATTATGTGACAGTCACAGAAACTACTATTATAGCCTCTCTTAATTTAGTTTTAAAAGGCCAAAAAGGTGTAGCAAAAATGTCTAAATTCTTGAGGTTGTTATTATAAACATTGAGTGGGTTTGAAGCATAATTACTTTTTGCAAATGGTATATGAAATAAGAAATTGTTACAAGAGCGGGAACCCGTCTGTTATTAATAATTTTATATAGAAACATTTGGTCTCTTTCAGTTTGGTGACCTTCGAACGAAGGAATAACGGGCATGCAAAAAAATCTATGAAAAAAAATTTATCTACTTCAGCGCCTGTATCACGTAACTTTCCACTCTACCGGGTTAAGCATTTAGACGACGCCGAAGCGTCAAAATATGTATGTATTTGACAGTTCGGAGTAGGCTAAATCTGACAACTCCATACTGTGGAGGACTTCATCATCATCATCATCATCATCATCATCAGCCATTTGACGCCCACTGCAGGACATAGGCCTCCCTCATGGTTTTTAACCATGAGGGGTTTTGCCATAATCGCCACGCTTGGCAGGCGGGTTGGCGATCGCAGTATACGGTTGAAATCTCAGCGAGGCTTTGCTGCCCGTCTCCTGGTAATTTATTTCCTAAGTCGCCTTCTACGACATCCACGGAAGGAAATGGAGTCACGCTATTCTTAATCCGGCGCCACACAGACTAGGTGGTGGACTTACATGGTCGCATTCCCGGAATATTTTCTTCTACTTAATGTGACAATCTGCGATGGGCGCACAAAGTGATTAGGCCCAAAATCTCTCTGGCCCTTTGCCTTGAAGGGCCGGGTACTGCCTACCGGGTACGTCCCTGGTACTGGCCAAACTGTATATTCTTTCCTTGTCTATATTCTCTGCGTTCTTAGTGTTTTACATTCATTTGAAACTGTGTGTACTGTTGCACAAGTAATGGTTCATATGAGTATACTCCATAGATAATAATTTGTTAGATGTAGGTAAACAAACGATGACAAAAATGGTTTTAATATGAATGGAAAATATAAATATCTATCTAGTACACGTGAAAACCATGAGGGAGGCCTATGTCTTGCAGTGGACGTCAAATGGCTGATGATGATGATGATGACACGTTAGTCGTGTCAGATGCAATTCAAATATGTTGTCCATTAAAAAGAAAAAATGTTTACAAAATTGTTAGTTTCACAGTTAATTAATAGATTATAATGTCCTACGTTTATCTCACGAGAGATCTTTGATCACGAGAACGAAGGTTACAGCTTGGTGCCTTATAAAATATTAGCTAAACAAAAACATAGATTTCGAAATCCTATGTGGTTTCCACCTAGATTTGTTATTACGGACTGCACGCACTAGGTACCTACGCATGCCCACACATAGGTTTTGCCCACACGATAAGAAATCAATTTAGAATGAAACGATAACTCAATTGAAAATAGGCAAATAGAGGCACGTAACCTAGCGAGTGTGTTTTGTTTGAACAGTTTAATCTTGGGACCATATTACCCTTATCAAGCGTGCATTCTCCTTAGTTTGGGAGACTTTTCAACAAAGACAGTGTACACCTCTCCTCGTGGCATCAATCAATCAGCCTGTAGGTACTCATCCACTTCTGGATATAGGCCTCCCCCAAGGCCCGTTTATACCATAAAGTATAAAGGCTCTTTGAAAATTATGGCTCTAACATAAAAATGCTACTTCGCACTGTAAAACATATTTCACTGCTATAAAACACCTACATGCTTTTAAGACCAATCTCTCAATTATGTCAATAGCTCCTTAAGGGGCTCTTGTTGATTTAATAAATGTCTTTCTTCTTTCTTCTTCTTCTTTAGAAGAAGATATGATTTTTCTTTTCATTGGTGGCGCTAGTTAGCCCACTGGATCCCCTTAATATAAACACAGTTAAAATCGAGCTGTTAAATTTACTGCTTGATATTATAAACAACGTTAGACATAGACAAGTAGAAGGGTTCCGTACTATTTATCTATCATTACACAAAGACCGAGAAAAAACGAAAAAAATCACGTTTGTTGTATGGGATCCCCTCTTAAATATTTATTTTATTTTAATTTAAGTATTTATTTTTGAAGCTAATACAGACTTAAATATTCTGTAAATATTTCAAGCGTCTACCTGTTGCCGTTAATAATATGGAGCAAAAAACCCCCTAGCTATCACGGTTCATGAGATAGTCTGGTGACAGACGGACAAACAGACAGACAGACGGACAGTGAAGTCTTAGTAGTAGGGTCTCGTTTAGCGCCCTTCGGGTACGGAACCCTAAAAAACGTGAAACGTGGAACGATTAGACCTTGCTGCGTTTCGTGACAGTTTACAAATGAGATCCTCATCCATTAAATTTAATATTAATAACTACTACCTACTTACCTATTTTTGTTACATTTTCTAAGACTTATTTAAATCTGTCTATCCAAGTCTGTTTCCAAGTGATAAGTTTCTAATAAATTAGGTGCCTACTTACGTTACATAAACTCATACCTGTATCCTGCAGGGGTAGGCAACCTTTTTTAACCTTCATCAACATTAATCAGTAGCAGCATGCATGCCCCCCCCTATTTCGTCGAAGTATCTGCCCCTATATTATGCGCACCAAATCCTGAGCGATTCCAATAGTCTAACTGACAAATTAGAATGAAATTTGACAGTTAGACGATTGGAATCGCTCAGGATTTGGTGCGCATAATTAGGCACCTAATCTATGCTCGCGACGTAGACAGTAAGGTAAGGTTACTTACCGGCCCTTCCCCGATATTGGGGCCACGAGTGCTCCCGCCAAGTCGAGCAAAAAAGCGGCACGGCCGTACCATCCTTTTCTCGAAGCAGTTCAGTGGCCTAATTACGCGCACCAAATCCTGAGCGATTCCAATCGTCTAACTGTCAAATTCCATACTAATTTGACAGTTAGACGATTGGAATCGCTCAGGATTTGGTGCGCGTAATATAGGGGCAGGTCATTTTCAACCCCCTATAACTTCGTTGTGGATAAAACTAGAAGTCCGAATTTTCAGTAACCAAGCAGACATTGTATAAACACGATATACTTATTTCAAATTTTATTCAATTTGAACAAGCAGTTTAAGAATTATAACTATAGTCAAAGTTCTTAATTTTGTCACTCACTGACTGACCGATCATCAAAACTCTAAGGCACTTCTAGCAGATGTATAAGTTTCAAATTTAAAATACCATTAGTGTATAGTGTATAAATCAAGTATTTTGCTAAAATATTTTGCAATTTCGGTCCAGTTTTCTAGATACACCAACTGCATAAATAACTGTGTAATCCGATATAAATATATAGGATTACAAAGTTACATTTGCAGTGAATGAATCAGTGTACCTGTATATGTATAATATAATGGAATAATGGGTGTAGATAGATATGTATAATTATGTTCAAATCAAAGGTTACTTGTAGAATGGTCAATGGAATGAAAAGCAAGTATGGGACATATCTTATGAAGTTGTACCAAAATTCCGCAAAGTATTAAATAGACTAAATTGCCCGAAATTTGCATAAACAAACATGCCATTAAAAACATAACCATGAAAACACAATGTATGTCACAAGTAATACATATTATATTTAATTAGATTGTTTAGTGCGATTGCCAAGACAATCTATTTATTGAATAAATTAACCGACTTGTTATTTCGTGGATCTCACAAATATTTCTTTCGACAATCAATCAATATCGTAATTTACAAACCTTTCTTTTTTCATGAAACCAATGGACAATAGTCTCATGTGAGAAACTCCAATAAATGTCATCAAAACCGTCTATTACGTCTGTATCGTCAATACTGAGATTGAACACGTCATTCAATTCACTGTACAAAAATAAAAACATGAACGTAGCACCAATAACTACAAAAATGTCAATCCTAAAAAACACTCGTTTTCCGAACACATGTAGAGACATGATTTTTGCGTTTCGTAATCAATTTTCAATCCACATTGCAATCCCGGCCCGACAGCGAAATAGTCGGCTATTATCCGGTACTTATAGATATTGAAATGATAACGAACCAATGTGGAGCTATTTTTCAGTGAGCACCCGCGTTTGCGTGCTCCCCGCCGACTGACCGTAGCGTTGTCGACACTTGTCATACAGCTTAAGGTTCAATTTATAGGTTGATTTTCACGCTACTGTTTTACAGACTGTAACAAAATCCCCATACAGCTACTTACATCTGAAATGGAGGGTTCTACGCGTGAATACCTACGAACGGATTTTTCTATGGGGAAAACATCGACGTCGCAAAAAATATCAGCCGTTGTACATATTTCATATACCTGGTTACACCTGCGGCACTAAAATGTATTTAGACAGCTGATATTTTTTTTGAAACGTCAAAGTTTTCCCGCTTGTAAAAGTTGTATCATGTTGTGTGTATTGACCGGTACAAACTGCATTTTTAGACTATGAATAGCGACTTCATAAGGTAGTCAACACATGACGTTTTGACTGGCTCGTTCGTTGGTCTAGCGGTATCAAGTTTGATTGCCATGCCGGAGTTCGTGGGTTCGTTTCCCACTGTACGCCGCCCTACATTTGGCCTCAGTCTGAGTGTATTTCCATGTTTATTTTGTAAATCGATTCACATTGTCTTCCTACTGTTTAATATGTGGGTATGTATATCTAATCACATTGCCATAGTAAACCATTAATTGTATGTAGCTATTGTAGTTAGTAATTAGTCGGTTGAAAAAGTTTAGAGAAGCCATCCATTGAAACAATATACTTAATTAACAAAATTATTTACTTGTTTGACATTGTTTTGCATGATCAATAATTTTCATTAAATTTACATATAGGTACCTACCTATATATAAAGTTACCTCGACACTTTTTCCATTTATAGAGTTTTTCGATACAAAAACGGCCGTTTTTGGCATAAATGCTATCGTCCCCAGGTTCTTTGTCTTGGGTCCTAAAAATCACTGTTATGTTAACATGATTGTACAGACACTTTGCAAATTCGATCTGTAAAAGAAGATATGTTTTTTAGGGTTCCGTAGTCCGAGAAGGAACCCTTATAGTTTCGCCATGTCCGTATGTCTGTCTGTCTGCCCATCCGCGGCCTACTGCAAAGACCGGTGGTACTAGAAAGCTGTAATTTGGTATGTGTATATTTATCGCGCCGACAAAGTTAAAGAATAATATTAATATTGGATTTTTTTTTACTGTAACATGAAAAGTGGGGATGATTTTTTTTCTCATCTACCCCATCACGTGGGGTATCGTTGGATTGGCCATTTTTTTATTCAGGGTTCCGTTTGCGAAACAAATTTTTGTCCGAGCAGGGCGTCCCCCGATCTACAAATTTTACTTTTTTAAGTTGGTTGTCTATTACTCGTTAACTAGTAAAGCCTACTTAGCCGTAATACTTTCCATTTAAGTTAATTATGTGTGCTATTACACTGAAATTTTTCACGTTTCTACAATCAACCGTTTAGCCAGGAGATCGAATCCATTGAGAATGACTTCGAGGAAATTCTTAGTTCTGTAAAGCAGATAAAAAACCCTCTTTCTACGGAACCCTACATTGCGTGTGGCCCGAAACGCACTTGGGCCACAGGATCCCATTAATGGGATCCATGAGTTCTTTCTATTCTCTCAAACACGTAATAGTGATTTATAGGACCCACGACTAGGTAGCACTATGGCCAAAAACTGCAGCTGACTGATCTGACACTTTTTGCATTAGGTAATATTGTAAGAATCCGGACAAGTGCAAGTCGCACTCGCCCGCAGAGGGTCCCGTACAAATTTGTAGGTAGGTACTTATATTATAAATAGTTCAAGAATCCCAACTTCAAAGACAATTTTATTACATGATTTATTTACAAAATGTATAGTTTTTCGATTTTTTCCTGTACTTGTAGTATACGACGATATTACTTGCTAAATTTCGTAGTTCCGGATCAACGGAAAGTACCGTATAAATTTTGACTCCCTTGAATGTGTCGAAATATGCGTTTCTGCGGCAAAAACGGCTGTAACTTTTTTTACGTTGACTTAGAAGTTTGTTTTTTTTTACAGCTTTAAGGGACTGAGATCTTGACAGACAAGCGGACGGACGATGAACGGATCGACGGGCAACAAAGATCGATCGATAAGAATTGCGTTTTTCCTTTTGAGGTACGGAACCTTAATAAAAGAGATAAGTATGATTTGTTTACATTGATGGCGCACGGGTTATGCATGGAGCCCGGAGGTGGAACAAAAACATGTTTGATAAGTTATGTTGTAACAAAAGATTAAACAACATTGTTCTAAAAATTAAACAAGATCGGCTCACCTCCACCGCCTCATCATAGCTCGTCCTGAAGTAATGAGAGGGAGGCCGTTAAAGAAGAAGACATTGAGTTTATTGAGTGACCTATAGTATAAATAAGAAGATCGTCTGCATATCGCAAGACCTGTATTACTGTTAACGCCTAGCAGTTGTGTGCGTTCGTAAATACGCACCCACACATATGCGTTACAACGAGTCGGGTCGCCGCCACTTTTCGCAATAATATACCTTTTTTTAGTACCTTTGTGACCGCAATCGTGTGTGCATCGATCCCTATATTTTTCTGTTTAAAACTCTGTTTTGGATATTATACCTATGTTCAAGAAGTCTAGCCTACATAATTCCACTCTAGCTGGGCAATAGTATCCCGATTTGCCAAGTAGGTACAGAAGCAAGGGCAGAGTCTAAATCGTGAGTATATATTATATTGTACAATAAATGTGAGAGAACCGAGCCTTGCGGTATACCACTCCAAACTATTCTAGATATTTTGTTATCATCTATATTCACATTAAAGTACCTATCTTAAAGAATATTTACAATAAAATTTACAAGCATGTTGGGAACTTTTAATAAATAAAGCTTTTGTTTCAGATCAGACACAAGAACACTGTCATAAGAAGCACGGATATTAAGAAATGCTGGAATAACTGAATTATTATTTTCTTTGTTAATAACAAACTACTATTTTAATTCGTCTTCTTCAGATGATATATTTTGGTCTGCACCATCATCGTGGGTTATTTGTACAGGGTTATTTGTACTGTAATTTGTACAGGTATTCATTAGGTACAGCTTTTCCTTCCAATCCAATCTCAAACCACAACGTATTCTTAACTAGTTTCTGCCCGCATCTTCACATGCGTTGTGTAAGGTTATTCATTTCTATCCCGTGGGAACTGATCTATGTGATAAAAAGTAGGTATCCTAGGTATGTTTTGTTCCAGGCTTAGAACTGTATGCAATTTTTCAGCCCGAACCGTTCAGTAGTTTTGGCGTGAAAAAGTTAGTAACAAATATCCATCCAAACACATAATCATCCAAACTTTTGCATTTATAATATTAGTGTGATATAGCAATTAAAAGATTTGACTTCATTCTGTTCCTCTGCTGGTTTTTTAATTATGAGAATATCGCTAAATATTTCAAAACGTGGTTTAGCGATTGAGTGATAGTACATTCAGTAATTAAAAATAAATACTACTAAACCACTAGAAAAACCCACTAGCCACTAAAAGCGATATTTCACCACTAAGGCAGGGGTCGAAACCACCAGTTTTAGTGGAAAATCTACTAAGGTGGCAACACTGCTAATATGACATTTGACAGCTGTTTCTCATCATCACAACTTTTTTCAACGTTGTGCCACCGTTGTGGTATTATCCTCAAAACGCCGTGCTTTGTTGTTGAGATTAAAGGAAAGTTTTCGTTTGTCAAAATTAAATAGTAGGTACCATACCAAGTAGAGAAATAACGAAATAAATGTTTCCTGTAATTTGTTGCCTTCTCAATCAGTAAATCAATGTGATTAAGAACCGAACTTTGGACGGACTTCGTGCTAGTATAATACATACGATCCATATAATACACTCATATTTTTTTGTGTAATTGTAAAACAAGTGTTCTTAAATTGCCGTGCATTATTTACATTTAAGTAGTGCACTGCGCAGTATCACAGAGTGATGATGACATCATAACAAATTCACACAGTTTTATTAATTTCCTTTGCATTGTCAAGTTTTCCTTGGTTCATATCCCATATCTCGTGCAGCCACTCTAAGTTGTGTCCTAACTCTAATTGCCTTTGCTATCAAACCATTATGGGTGATAGTGCAATAGTTGCGTCAGCTCCCTATGAGCAGAAAACTGGTGAAAATGACGACCCTCACAGGTTAAGCACTCCGCTCTTGCCAGAGGGTGTGAACATTATCGGGAACCACCATGGGGAAGAAACACTGCCTGGTCTGTCTCCAATACAGATACAACAAGAGTACTTTGAGAATCTTCCAGACTGCGACTGGGTCAAGTATGTTTCATGTAGACTTGCTTCCTATCATCAAGTGGGTATGACAGGATTGGCATTGTTGTTTAAAATCATGTGTGATAATTTTTTTATTTTATTTTTACTTTTTAAGGAAAACATACTTTAATAAGGATTATAAGCTTTTAACTGTTTCTGAAAATGATTAAACCATTTGATTTAGGTGATTTTGATTTTTTGTTTTAAACATGCCTACCTTAGTACAATGTAATAAATAAAATGGGTGTATGCCTCTCGTTTAACCACTCGTCTGCTGCAACACTGATCTGTGTCCAACTTAGTATGGGCCACCTATACGTTCCATTCCGCAGGGGCAGTTCAGGACTTAATGGACATTTCCACAATCCTGTGTTTTTTAGGTAAAAGGTGTTTGTAAAAGTCTGTTATTTGTGACCTTACAAATAACAGACAATTGCAAAGACCTGAATACTAGCATTACAGTAAGTTGACTTTCTGTAACATACGCTGAGCCTGGTAGACCAGGGGCAGTAGAGAGATAGAATTCCGGCTTCTCATTTGGAAGGTCGTGGGTTTGAATCCTGTAACAATGACTGTTTTCTAAGTTACATACATTTGTGAAGTTGTAGTAGCAATACCACTTGCTAACGGTTAAGGAAAACATCGTGAGGAAACCCTAGTGTCTGAGGTATTTAAATGCCTTAGTGTTTGCTACGTAACACGATGGCCCAGTTATGAGGCTAATGGCCAGTCTCAGAATTGAGAATTTCGCTAAGTATATGATTAACTGCTATCTTCAAATTTCTCAGAAAAGAGTGTGGCAGAACGTTACTAAAGTATTTACTCAGGGAAATTCTCAATTAAGAAACCGGCTCTAAGTGGCGAAATCTCAGAACTAGAGGTCAGAAGGTCTAGAACTCACAGCCTGGTCCTTTTTGAAAATGTTAGCATGATTAATTTGCTTAATGTTTGTAAACATTTTAAAGTCGCTTTATTGTGTTTTTCACTTTGCATATCTGACACATTTGATGAAAACTGAAGTTTATGGGAGTCAGTTTTTAAGCATGATTCTAGCTATGAAAATATTTGTGATTCTTTCCATGGATGAACACACTTCCTATAAGGTTTATCCCATTACAGCGGGCTGGGGAAGTGCAGGCGTATCAATACAAACTAATGGAGCTGACCACACGTCGCCGGCCATTTGTAATGTGTATAGGCCTTATAGGGAGTGAGTTCAACAAAAAAATTAATACATGAGATATACACCCCCGACTACACCCTCCTTTACCCCCCTGTGATATTTCGTGACTTCCGCTACCTCACCCCTCTTTCGAGGATCACGTGAAGCAGTGATTAGACAAAAAGATATTTAATTAACTTCATTTGCCCTAATGAATTCCAGATATGAAAAAACGAACCGAAACTACCTGCTGCAGAATGTTGCATTCGCATTATTTGGAAGTCCAACCTTTGAGGGAGAACTTACAGAGTGTGCAGTTAACGAGAAGATACACCTTGAGGGATATACATCCCGGCAGAAGGAACAAGTCATGAAGGTCTATGAAAAAATCTGTGAACAAAGTAAGTAACATCTTAGTAGTGCTGTAAACAGCGTGTAGTTTTATTTTAGTTGGTTACGATTCATCCATTGCCGGCCAGTGCTCAGATGGTTTATTAAAGTTGTAATCAAGACTTAATTTCTTTTAGACACTTGGTACCATTCTATCATAAACGGAAGGGAAGACACGCACTTCCGATTCAGGGAAGGTATTCTAAGTAGTGCTTGTTCCTAAAATGTGTTTTATATTTCCTACACATATTAATGTGTAGAAAATATTAAAACACTGATATATTTTTCGTGATTCTTAAGCATTTCGCCGTAGTAAAAGTTATTCGTATTAATGAGTAGAACTGTATGTGATTAAATATTGTTTACACTGTATACAAGCCTCGTTGGTCTATTAGTTAACACGCTTGACTGCCAAAACAGAGGTCATGGGTTCTATCCTCCTTGAGGTCGCCATACTTACTCGATCATATTTATACAAATAGCCTCAGTCTGATTGTATTTCCGTTTTTGTAATGACCTTTCCAGGTTACCAAATCACAGGGTAGGTATTATGAATTTCGCAATTGCAGGTAAATATTCGCAAAATGATGAGGATATCATGATGTCAGTTCTCCTGATAGTCTGCGCTAAGCGCAAACCATTGAAGTTCTATCAGTTGGAACCCTCGGACTACTGGCTTGATCTTCACCAGAGAAATGATGCAGATATATGGTGCACAGCGGTTTTTAGAATCAGGAAATGCATCCCCACTATCGTCGGAGGTGAGTTTACATTTCGAAGGTTTCTTTTAACCAAAATCGGGGTAAAGTAGATGTTGTTAAGTAGAGTAAAAAGCACTTTATACACCAAAAAAATATTTAAAATATTTCATAATGAATGAGACTGTACTTGTATGATAAGTTAAATACTTTGTTAAATACTTTGCATCCATCCATCTCATGTGACAGAGTCCTATCTGCGGCGAGTTTTGCACAATACTCGCACTTATATCGCAAGGGATAAACACTTCTTCACGGTAGCCCTGATATTTCCTAATATTTTTTATTCAACTTTAATGAATACTCAACCATGGCTAAAAGTTACAAAGTGTAATCATTAATTTCAGCAAAAACTTGCAAAGTGTATGTCGACGAAAACGCTAGGGTGTACCATGACTGGCAGTCGTACTTAACGGACAACACACAGCCCAAATGCGTTTTAATTGTACCTGAAAACGGCGAATACACTGGAACTATTGTAGAGGTAATTTTTGTTTGCATTCTGACTGTAAGCATTGTGTTTTTTTTGGTTGTATAGACTCTAATCTTTTTTATTGTACACAACAGTAAAAAAATACATTAGCCGTATATATATCTATGTTTTGCCGTATACAAAAGCTACATATTTTTTTAAATTCTTTCTCTAAACCAGGTTTTAGTGTCACCAACCTC
This sequence comes from Yponomeuta evonymella, assembly GCA_963969515.1. Classification (NCBI taxonomy): domain Eukaryota; kingdom Metazoa; phylum Arthropoda; class Insecta; order Lepidoptera; family Yponomeutidae; genus Yponomeuta; species Yponomeuta evonymella. The sequence continues at coordinate 10,137,081 of OZ018354.1, forward strand.
GATTATTGTATAATTATTTCTTCAACTGATAGCAACATTAAGTAACTTTTAAGGATTCGCGATGCACACACATGTGGCTGTATCTATAAAGATTTGGTTCGAGCGCAGGCTCTTCGATCGTATTTCCTTATTGACAGTAAGCTAAACCAACGACGTAGTCAAGCTGGTTAGGCAGCCTATATACGTCCCACTGCAGGGCACAGGCTTTCTCTCAGGGAGAGAGTATGGGCTTAACACGCGTGCCTATCGCGGATTGGCGATTTGAAGCGCTGAGGTATGTGAATAGCTCAGACACTCAGGTTTCCTCAGGATGTTTTCCTTCACCGTTAGCCAGTGGTATTGCTACTATAACTTCACAAATATACATAACTGGGATCGAACCTCGGTCTCTCGCTTCCGTGTCCAATGTTCTACCCACTAGGCTATCACCCCGTGGTAGCCTGGTTAATCGCTGCTGTCAATATTTCCCAGGGCGAAGAGGCGTTCGCGGTACGTCTGACCGTAGCACCGTCGCCCACACTGGGAGTGAAGGCGCGTGTGCTCAGCACGGTGGACACGGCTAGCACAGTAGCGTCGATCACCGCCGTGGGCGTACTAGGCGCGACCATGTTCACGCCGATCGGACCCGCCGTCGTAGTGGGCGCTACCGTGGCAACGGTTGCTACGGGTCTCTACGGGCTGGTGCGGTCGTCCCTCCATTTGCACGACCGCAGCATGCATGAGCAGGTATGGGGGTTATAAATTCCGGGCATCGAATTCTCTAATAACCGTGTAATTTGAAATAAACGTTTTTACTTATTTACTTCAGTACACGTGATATCTGAACTGGTTGTTCGGCTGAACCAAACAAGTGTTGGGGTACAACCCCCTGTTGCCACTCGGCTATGTATATAAATATACGTTACTAAACCCATAAGCGATTATCAGATAAGAACGACATTGTCGTATACTATGAAATTTTTAAAATACGAAACGCTTGAAATGCAAGCGAACGAAGCTGTGGGCATACAAGACCGTTATGAAATATCCCTTTGCGTTGCCTAAAGTGCTGGCACAACCCTTCTGCTAATAACTAGGAAAAACCAATACAATCAGTTGCCTTGGTTCCAGACTAGGATACTTACTCTGTGCTATTGGAACTACCTGTGATACACCGACTAAGACCATTTGTACAAGTCAAAGCACGGCGAACCCACGGCCTCTGTATTTATAATGAAGCGTGATACAGCTGCAGTTACGCCTGGCATGCTGTCTCGCTTGCACATTTTTATGATTGTAAAATAAATTGTATAAGTACTTTTGATAAATGTGGTTTGATAGATAATACAATTACGGACATTCAAGACATATTTTTCTTAAAATAAAAAACAAACGGTCTAATTTATGTAAACGTTGAATTAAATCCCAGTCACGGTTAGGTGTTGGTAAATCTGCTAATTCTGGCTAAACTTCAGACAAGGTATTTATATGTTTTTACTAAAAATTACTCAACACGACCCTGTGCTCAAAAACTAAAATTGCAGATGTTTTGGGGTTGCGACCGTCAGGTTAAAGTGGGACTGGGCTGGTCATGTCTGCCTTGTGATCACAGATAGGTGGGCCAAAATTGCGACCGAATGGGTTCCGCAAAATAGACACCGATGTCGCGGCAGACCAAGGCGAAGATGGCGGGATGACCTAAACACATTCTTGCCGAGGCGAGGTGGAGACCGGGCGTGATGGAAAACACGCGGGGAGGCCTTTTCCCAGCAGTGGGACACGAAAGAGGCTAAGTAAAAAACAACAATTGGCACGTACTCCTACGAAGGTAAGGCATCTCTGAGCATTGTCACGTGATTTCCTTTCAGAGCATCAGCCCGACGGACGCGGAGGCGCGCGGCAGCTGGCTCAACATCGCGGCCTCCAGCGTCGGCCTGGCCGCCGGCGCCGCCTCCAGTTTGCTGTCCAAGTCAGCCGCTGCTGGCACCAACATGACTAAGGTAAACGCGAAATCAGATGATTAACCTTAGAACTGCACTCGCGGAATGGAATGTATAGATGCTCTGTACAAACTCGGACACAGATCTGTGACACGGCAGACGAGCGGGATCCAGTGGGCTGACTAGCGCCATGAATGAATGAAAAATCGTATCTTCCTTTAAAAAAACATGTATGTAATTTAGTAGCGATACCACTCGCTAACTGTGAATTAAAATATGGTGAGGAAACCTGAGCGTCCGAGGTGTTCGTATACCTCAGCCATTGAAATTGCCAATCCGCGGTGGGCGCGCGTGGTAATTAAGTCCATGATCTCTCTCTGAGAGAAGGCCTGTGCCCTGCAGTGGGACGTATAAAATACTTATAGGCTACATATATATTTTTGGATTGCACCTAAATAAGGCGGGATCTGCTTATATCCACGTTTTGGGATTTAAGCTTTACTATGATATGAATTGGTACTAAATCACCATTTTTATATTAAAACATAGGATTTAAACATGTAGCAAATGAAATATTTTTAAAGATAACTTATCGAATGGTCCGGATATTGTGGTGTAATGTGGACCAACCCTTCAAAAACACACTAAATTGCTTGCAATTTGTATGTCCCACGGTATTTGGAAAGAAAAAAACCGTGGCGGCAGTATTAAGAATAGGCAGTATTTTGATATTTAAATCGCATACTACTACGGTAGGACCTACGAGAAATAATAAAACCTAATTACTGAAATTCTGGGGATGGTGCGAAGTTTCTATTCATCATCATCATCATCAACATCAGCCATTTGACGCCCACTGCAGGATATAGGCCTCCCTCGTGGTTTTCCAAGCTTCGAACATAATTCATAATTCATTCATAATTTCGTAAAATAATTCAAAGTTTTTTTACCTCCTTATGATTTGACACTCATGAAAATTTCGCAAGTGCCGCACGTACTATCATCATTAGGATGATGATGATGAGGATAGTACGTGTGCATAAAGTACCTACCACACGTATTATAATTTAATGGAACTAGTGAGAAGAAAATAGTTGCAGAGGTTCCATTCACGAGTCCCATGGAACTACCGAGAAGAAAAGTTCTCACCTGTTCCATCATGGAACTAACCAATGGAACTAGTGGGAACATTCGAACCATGAGGGGTTTTGCCATAATCGCTACGCTTGGCAGGCGGGTTGGCGATCGCAGTATGCGGTTGGAATCTCAGGAAGACGCTGCTGGCCGTCTCCTGGTAATTTATTTCCTTAGTCGCCTTCTACGACACCCACAGAGGGTAATGGAGTGACGCTTTTCTTATTCCGGCGCCACACGGACGAAGTTTCTATTATGCACATAAAATTAAGGCTTTAGGGGCACAAATAAATTTTTCAACTGTCATGCCAAATTTTGACCAAGGAATAATTTTTCTGTTTCACGGGACGTAAAAAAGTCCGTTTGTCTACTATTTGAAATAATAATAGTTTTTCGGCTTACTCATGCAAAAAATGGGCACGTCCGAAAATCGGGCCTCAGACGCTCAATTATACGCACTAAATCCTGAGCGATTCCAATCGTCTAACCGCCAAATTCCATACTAATTTGACGGTTAGACTATTGGAATCGCTTTTTCGAATCGATTTTTTTGCGCATAATGTAGGAGCACAACACACTGTGCGCTGGAGGAGGCCACCGCACTTGACCTCTTGAGGCTCGGTGTATTTCCATACTTTTGCTTTGCCTGCTTACCACTTGGTGGTGTTTCCAAAATTGGCAGTTCTGTCACTAAGTTATGCCTACCAAATCCTGACTGATTCCTGACGTTCACTACGTCAGGAATTGAATTGGAGTTCTCAAGGAATTGACGCTTAAATAGTTAGGAATCCTTTAGAATTTTGTGCGCAAAAGTAGGAGAATGATTGATACATGTAAAGTTTCAAGTTCACAGTGAACAAAGTTTCCTTAATTATCATCCCAGTTAACAGAACGCAACTTTGGCTGGAATAGTTCTAAAAGTTTCAAGTGCTATTTTGTTTCAGTTTCAGTAGGAGTTTTTTTTGTTTGCAGACTGGCCAAGCGTTAGCTGTGTCGGTGGAGGTACTGCGGCATGCCAACATCGTCACTGGCGGCGCTGGAGTGGTTAACAGCCTTGTACACATCATACTCAAGGTGTGTAATCCATTTATTCAGCTTTTGTTGGGTTGTTAGCAAACGTGGCTATTCTGTACAATATGGGGCCGCTGAATTGAGACGTGAAATTAATCTACAAATACAGCTCACGATGTGCTAATCACTACGAATAAAAGTTTCCGGAGAAAGTTCATGTTCTCACAGGAGATCAAAAAAATATGTTTCACCCTTTCATACTAAGGTGTATTAAAAGAAAAAAATATGGTTGTGAAACAAGCAGGGGGGAGGGGGTGAAGGGGGACTACAGGGGAGCCGCACTTGCAGCCCCCTTGCAAGTGGTGCTTGGGGGGCGAAGCCTCGGGCCATAAAAAGTACTTCACCCCAAAACCTGTAGTTAGGTTATGTTAGGTTGTTTGTGATCTCACGCAAACTTTCGCAAACTTCAATCAATTCAATAAATAAATTTTCCTAGCTGTATTTGTTGTCCTATTAATTTAAGGATTTAATTCAGCGGCAGGCAGATATTCTGCAGTCCCTACGCAAACATTCTTACGAAACACCATTACAGTCAAGAATTTGACATTAGGGAATGTCAAATTCTTGGTTAAATTTGTTGAATTAATGAGACATAAACATAACATAAAGTTACGCCTGTATCCAGGAGGGGTAGGCAGAGACCAGGGCCTGCCACTTGCCACGATCCTGACAGATGTCTTTCGCTTCCTTAAAACATTCATTTGTCATTAGATATTATTAGTTATTGAAATTAAATATATTAATTTTGCTCCTTTGGCAAAGGCTCCGGATATTATTTACTTATAAATAAATATATTGAACGAATGTGTGTGGAAGGGCCGGTAAGGACGACCCAGACGGTCATACGTGGAGCAAGTCGGCAATGTATTCACGTAGGGCCAGATAAAACGTACCCGAAACCGGCTTGCGTGCATGTAGCGACTAATGAATGTTGAAGAAACGAAAGAGATCTGTCAGGACCGTAGTAAGTGGCAAACCCTGGCCGCTGCAGGGATACAGGCGTGAGTTCAAGAAAGAAAGTAAGAAAGAAAGACATTTATTGGGAAAAATTAACACATAAGCAGCATATATACGTCCCACTGTAGGGCACAGGCCTTCTCTCAGGGAGAGAGTATGGGCTTAATCACCACGCGTGCCCACCGCGGATTGGCGATTTCAAGCGCTGAGGTATGTGAATAGCTCAGACACTCAGGTTTCCTCACGATGTTTTCCTTCACAGTTAGCGAGTTGTATTGCTACTATAACTTCACAAATGTACATAACTTAGAAAACCAAGTCATAGGTACATGCCCGCACCGGGGATCGAACCCGGGTCTCCCACTTCCGAGTCCGAGGTTCTACCCACTAGGCAAAATTAACACATCACAAGAAAAAAGGCATAACAAGTACAAAGGAAATGCAATTCACATAAATACATCATAATACAAGGCAAAGTCGGAGCGCCAGAGTGCATCCTGTGGTGTGTTTAAGAATGTATTATATGTTTTCGCACGCAAAATGAAAGTACGGCAGACTTCTCTTGCAATATGTGTGCATTTTAATCAATGACCTTGTGGTCGCGCGCCTTACTCAGTCAGCGATAAGCAGCAATGTCTGTCTGTACTCTTACGATAATAAAATTACTTAGTAATTGTGTACTTCAGTTCTTATCTACCATCTGTGGGTATTGTTATTTCTCATTTTTTAGCTGTACTGACGCATTGTCCAGCGTGATGGAAAAATTTTAGCTGCAATTGTTGGATAGAAAATGGCACCGATGGCATCCGGCCAATTAGCCAATCGTATTGTCATAGTGCATTATGGTACAAGTGTGTAATGTTGGTGATTTCCGCTGAGGTGCCATTGGGACCCGAGCCGTTAGGTGAGGGTCTTAAAAGAGCCGAGGACGGTAATCATCAATACACACGTGTATCATTAAACACATTAAATAATACTAAAAATAACTATAATTTCAATATTGAAAACGAGTTGTGTGTGAGAAATTTTTCGCAATGGCGGGAAAAAGTAATCAGTTTTCCTATGCGCGCGCATCTAACAATGGCGATCGGCAATAGACTAAAAGAATGAAGTTATTTTTTTTTGGCTTTTCGTGGATAGCGTTTTAGCCACAAAATGAGGAATTCAAAGTTTTCTTTATTACAGAGAAAACAAAAGTTATATTCGAGTGAAACTTTTATTAAATAAAAACGTACAAGTTGAAATTATCTATTTGAATACGAAGTTGCATGAAATAAGCAAGCAATAGATACCTTAATTTATTTATACTATTGAACACGACTTTTTTTGAATCGAAACGTTGTTAAATTCTAAATGTGAAAATACTGTTGGAGTAGCTAATAAATAATAATAATAATAATAATAATAATAATAATAATAATAATAATAATAATAATAATAATATGTAATTCCTGGTGTACAATACAATAAAGAATATTCTATCTATCTATCTATCTATCTAAGAACAAAGCAACTCAACCAATAAAAAAAAAACCATATAACTCAGGTCAGTTTGATTACAGGTGTCACTATGTGCCAAATTGCGGTGAAATTGGAGCCATTTTATGAGCAAGTGTGTTGAAAAATTACTATACCCAATATAACCTTTGCTATACATTGACACTCAGTGGAGGTTAATAATAATAATACTTTATTCATTTATTTGCTACTTTCTAAGTAAGTTACAGAGTAAAGCCGGGTTTTGACGGTCTTAGTTCGCTCGGACCGTGTGCATACAATTTTAGTTGATTATGACGACGCACTCGGTCCGAGCGCACGTGACCGTCATCATAATCAACTGAAACTGTACGCACACGTTCCGAGCGTACTAAAACCGTCAAAACCGGGCTTAAGCCCAAAAAATAACAGGTGATATAGAAGGATTTTATTACACTGATTTAATTCAATTGCTAAGTTTTATGATTCGCGATACTCACACTTAGGCAGTTTATATTTAGTTAATAAAACCCATCGCGATTGGACCCTCTGTAAAACTATTAAATACCTACAACCATTATTATCGTTACTATTTTATAATTTGTACTAGGTAATTACAAAAGGAAATATCTGCTTAATATTATATACGAAAATACACTATGTAACCATCACTTTTTCCAACTCTCCTAGTACCGCAACCACGGCGAGTCACCGTCGAAACTGGAGCTGTTCCAGTTCACTGCGGCGACGCTTTTCTTTTGCAACGCCGTGATGTCCAACCGCACTGCGCAGAACATTATCGAGGACGCCCAGGCGGCCACCATCAATGAGTACCGGACCAACTTGAGGAGTAACCGGCATAGGTAACATGACGGCCGTTTTTGGCACAAATGCTATCTAGTCCCAGGTCCGTGATCCTAGGTCGTGATCCTAAAAATCACTATTAACATGATTGAGTGATTGGCACTTTTTGCAAAAACTATTTGTTAAAAAAATTGTGATTTTTATCCATTGGTGGCGCTAGTTACTGCAAGGAGTCTCTTAATGCTTGGTAATACGGCATGTATTCTGTCGTGATGTCCAATTGCACTGCGCAGAACATTTCAGACAATGCCCAGGCGGCCATCTTCAAAAAGTACTGGACCAGCTTGAGTAACCGGCATAGGTCACCTCAGACTCATAAATCCATGTGTTCTGACGTGATGTCCAACCGCACTGCGCAAAACATTATCAAAGATGCCCAGGTGCAAATGTTACAAATGTTCAAACTAATTTAAAACTCACAAGCATAAATGAATCTATCTATGCAGCCCATGAAAGACGTCCACTGGTGGGCATAGACCTCTTTACCGCCACGCCAACCTCGCCGGTCCCCCGTTAATCTTGTCCATTGCCCTCCTGCCGCCTTCTTAATGTCATCAACCCATCGGGTAAGGGGCCTACCCACCGAACAACGGCCAGTTCTCGGCCACCACTCTGTGACTGCCTTCTTCCACCGTCCACATATGGAGGCCAGGCACATGGAGAAAATCCAAGGTGGACAAAGGGCCATGGAGCGAGCCATGCTAGGCATCTCTCTGGTCGATCGTGTGCGCGACGTCGTAATTCGACAGAAGCAAAGTAGAAGACGTGGGCACACGAATTACGAAGCTTAAGTGGAGATGGGCAGGACATCTAGCTAGACGAGAAGATAAATAATAAAAGCATACATTATTTCATTTCAACATACCGCGGATTGAAGTAGGAAATAAAAAACGCTCATATCTACGAAAAAACTACTCGTACCTGGTGTAGTGCCAACAATATTAAGGTGTTAAAATCTCTTTTGCAGAAAAATGTTCGATAAAATCAGCGCTGAGTCGCGTCGCGTGCAAGGCGAGGTGCAGGGCAACACCGAAGTAATCCGAGGTATCAAGAATATCGTCAACAAAGACCAGTACTTCGCCGACGTGCTCAAGATCAACAAAGACCTGAACGAGCACAAGCTCCGCATCTCAATGACGCCTGACGGCCAAGTAAACCTCAACGCCCAACACAAGTTTACTCCCACAGACCTGTACAATATGGGAAAGGAAGGACGCACGCAACTCTTCAACTCCATAGGCCCAGCCGCGGTCAACGGATCCAACGCCGCGACACGACTTACGCAGTCCACGGCAGCCGTCGGCCGCTACATTGACAACGAAGATGAAGGAAGAAACATACTTGTGGGCATCCACCCTGGCGAGATTCTACGCATAGGGGTATTCCTGGTCCGTGTCAGCGCCTCCGGCACTGAGAACGTCGCCAGAATACTGCAAAACCTCAGTCAAGAGGTCTATGTTAATCTGATGACGGTGGCGCTGAATGTTTTATCTAAACTGGTGCCAGAAGAGATCGCGCGGCTGCGCCTCCTTAGTCCCGACGAGGATTTGATCGTGCAAGTCGTCAACTTTGTCTTCAACTACTTGAAGCATCAGCGGCCGCTCGGCGATCCGTGTCAAGAGACGGACAACGGAATAACACTTGTGCTGAAGGAGTTCTTCCAAGAAGGCGTGGTCAGACAGGAGACCGTTCTGCATCTGAAGGAGCGCCTCATTGGCTGGGTCGATGGAGAGATAGACCAGAGGCGGCAACAGTATCCCAACAAGAAGATGATAGTTTGCAGTTGCTGCAGCGGCGTCAGATTTGCCTAACTATAGCCGGTATTGAATCTTTATTTGATTACCAAAAGTTTTAAGTAGTTTTTAGATGGGTGCAAAAGAGAAATTTTACTCTATAGATTGCAGTTCATTGTTATATAATATGAGGAGCCTTTTGAAATTAGTCGACGAATACACGCTGGTTAGAGTGCGTTTAACGCCTGCAATTTTTTTAGAAAATGTAGGTAACAGTATTTTATACTGATGATTTAATTATTCCGTAAAATACAAAAAATGGTGTTGAACTCCAGTTAATTAGATACACGTATATTAGACAAGTTCGCTTAGTAATAAACATGTTCGCCGTCTCCATCAGTAATTCCATCAGTGTCGTATAGGTCTATTTGAGAACAATCGAATTCTCTTGTTAAATTAGTTTCGTTTAAATTATGGGTGTAGTGAAACAGTAAAATCGGACTAAAATGTAAATCAGAAACATATCAAATGAGTCCAATTTATGTTAGTTACAAGAATGTACACAACTATTTTATATGAAAATTGTACCGTACATAAACTATATTAGTATCTTAAGAGCACTGTGATATCAATATTCTTCATAGTCAATTGGAATAGTAAATCTTTATCGTAGTAGATTTATCACATTAGATACGATAACAACGAACAACGGAAAATTATATCAAAAAGTAAGTACAGTCAACAGCTGATCGAGCTTTTCTTTTCAAAGTCACCCGTAACATATAATTTAGTAGATTTCACACAGGTAGAGGTCGACAGTAATCAAAAAATTACTTCAACGTAAGGAATTTACATTCCGTCTGTTGAATGTCAATTTACAAAGTTATCCGCTGTCTTTGGGTCGAGTTGTAGTGGATAAATCTCTGACCATCTTTTCTCAAGTCACCTTAAGTATAATACATTAATTGGTATGAGTACCTAACTAACAAGGTCCCATGAGTGCAATCAACAACATGCATGCATGCAATAAACGTTAGTCCTAGGTACTGTTACAAAAGTAGGAAAACATCAATACTGCGGCCAGACATACGGACATGCTGTGGATTGTACATAAATAGGTAATTTGTATTGTATTGTAGACTGCAGAGCACAGGCGTTCTCTCAAGAGCTAGAGACGAAGAGGAGAGAGAGAATTGGCTAAATCACCCGCCGCGCCGGTTTCTGAATTAAAAATTGCACTACGTCAATACTAAAGTATCGTTCTTCAGAGTTAACAAAACTCAAGGCAGTAAGTCGTTTAAATGTTTAATGAAAATCTCGATTCAGAAACCTGCGGTAAGGAAAAGAAAAATTTTATCGGGTGTCACAAACAATGACTGGACTGTCTTAACCCGTTTCTCATACCTTAACAAACTGTAACGGTCTTGTTTATAAAAACACGATTCCTTAAAACACTCGATAAACGCCGATTAAGTCTGTGGTGGAGATTGTAACCACAGATATAGAAACTGCCTCTTAGAAGGGCTTTAGAGGAATCGTTTTTCTATAAGGCCGTTAATCTTTTGTTAACAGCCGTCAGTTGGCCGAAGTGCATAAAAAACGACTGACGCTGTTTGCGGTCTTACACTTCAAAAACGCCGTATAAATAGTCTGTGGTGTACTGCGTTTATGAACTGTGCTTTTATAAATAACGCCGTTAGTGTACGAGAAATCGGGGTTCAGTCTAGAAGTAGTCTAGCGTTCTTATTTATAAAAACATGATTCTTCTAATAAGCGGTGGTAAGTCTTTCCCTTTACCACAAACTGTTTAAACTGGCTCTGAGGAGTGTTTTAAGAAATAGTGTTTATTAAATAAGACTGGATATTTGCCTGTCTGGCTAACTACCTACGACTACGCATGGCGTAGATTTACAAAAATATGCCTACTACATTATTGCCTACTGTTTATATTTATGAATTTTTGTTGTTATAATATTTATAATGTCAATAATAGTTTGGTCATTGTCCAATCATACCCAGCTTACAGGTACCCGTCGGCGTAGTGCTTAGATAGGAATTATTAATATTATTATTAAATTTCTAGGTAAATATTGTACCATAGGCGGGCTTTGTGAAGTTATAGTAGCAATATCACTCGCTAACTGTGAAGGAAAACATCGTGAGGAAATCTGAGTATCTGAGCTATTCACATACCTCAGCGCTTGAAATCGCCAATCCACGGTGGGCACGCGTGGTGATTAAGCCCATACTCTCTACTCTCTCCCTGAGAGAAGGCCTGTGCCCTACAGTGGGACGCATATAAGCTGCTTAATGTGTGTAGGTACAGTTCGCGACGTTTTTAGGTTTTGCACGTCGTGTCCCTAAGCGGCTATAATTTTTTTACGTAAGACTATTTTAGCCACTTTCTGCCGCCTATTTGCGCACCAAATCCTAAAAGTTTAACTGTCAATTCCTTGTTAATTAAGATAGAAAACATCGGGATTTGGTGCGTGTTACATAAAAGAGGAAATAACTTTACTAACCCTCCTTTGTAATGGTAACTTAACCCTCCTTTACGAAATCACTTTTACACGAAATAGCCCTTATTTCAACCTCATATCGTCGCTTAGCACACAACACCGTGAAAGTATTTTTTCTTACTTTACAATAATTATCTTTCAAACGCATTTTCTACGGTGTTCCATAGAAAAAAAATGTCTGCTCTTTTACATTTTTTTTAATAACGGCCGCAGATTAGTGTTAAGGAGTTTTTATTCGTAGGGTTGAATACGAGGTCGATGGATTCGCGCTTGAAATCTGCACCCAATGGCATTCAAATTTGAAGAGTTGAATTTTTTTCGTCTTGAAAAAGAGAATTTTGACTTGAGCTGTGGTTTGCTTAGCGACGATAAGTGAAAAAATATAACGTAAGACAGTCATAAAAAATATGTCTACCTTTGTTGAAGTCAGCATGTGTACTAATTATGCCAAAAAAGCTACCATAGGGTAACTGTGTCGTCGCTGACTGTAGGTAGATAAGTGTGCTGTAACTAAGTGCTACACATTGTGCCTTGCCTTGTTTACTGTTCGCTAATAAAATCTTAATTGTTCAAGAATATAATATCTACTTATTAGAGTACCTAAATGTTTTTATTTTCTTTACCAACCAGGTAGTAACTTGTCTGAGTAGGTAAGTTTTACAAAGCGGAAGAATACCTCATGTAGTGTAGTTGTCTTCCATGTTTGGTTTTAGGATTGCGAACCTGAAGGGTGCAATGCAAAGCTCAGAACACAAGTGCAAACGGAACCCTATTTTAAGCCTGCGACGTCTAACGGTCCATCTGACCTATAAAAATGCTTTATCTCTTCATCATCATCATCATCAGCCATTTGACGCTCTTGTGTCTGCCCGCGGCTTTACAAACGTTGTGTAAGGTTATTAATTTCAATCCCATGGGAACTGATCTATGTGATAAAAAGTACCTATCCTATGTTTTGTTCCAGGCTTAGAACTGTATGCAAATTTTCAGCCCGAACCGTTCAGTAGTTTTTGCGTGAAGAAGTAACAAACATCCAAACACTTAAACATCCAAACTTTGGCGTTTATAATATTTGTGTGATATAGCAGTTAAGAGATTTAACTTCATTCTGTTCCTCTGCTGGTTTTTTATTATATGAATACCGCTAAATATTTCAAAACGTGGTTTAGCGATTGAGTGATAGTACATTCAGTAATTAAAAGTGATTTTTACTTAACCAATAGAAAAATCCACAAGCAAAACGGGGGTCGAAACCACCAGTTTTAGTGGAAAATCCACTAAGGTGGCAACACTGGTGAGGTTGCCGTTGTTCAGTATTACCATGTTTAGTTGACCGGTACAAATTTCATTGAAAATAAAAAATGTGACGATTTCTGTCGAGTCCAATTACTTAATTTAAAAGACTACTTTGGCGTGGATACATTAATACTGTGAATAGGTACATTTTTTGAATCCACGAAAGCGATGTAAAAATAATCTGTTGAACCGTTTTACCGGGCTGCGCTTAAATATCACTGTTGGTAACACTGGTTATTGTATTGTGTGACACTTTATTCGTCAGCACAACCGCGTGACACTATTAGTAGTCAGGGACATTTTAAATAATCCCAGTGACACAACGAAGCGATGAACCGGGACATTTATATCACTACTGGTATTACTTCGCTGGTATCACTTCGGTTTGTAGGTTTCTTCGCTTGGCGGTGACAGAAGGGAGCCATGTACCGAGTTGAATATGCCAGGATTAGCGAAACACTAGGTACAAAATTTTGAAATCAATAAAAAAACGTGTTTAAATATTTTAAATTTAAAATTTTTATTATTGAAATTATGAATAAAAATCCTCACATTAGAGCTGGTAGAAGAAAAAAAATTGCGACGAACCACAGGGAGAGTATGGAAACGTAAATTAGTCACTTTTTAAAGTTAAAACAAATATTCTTTGTTGAAATCATATTTGTTATTATACCTAACTAATTTTCCCTAATGGTCCACAAACTCAAAAGTATCCTGAAAAATTGACAATCTTTATTTAGGAAAACGCAAATACCTACCCATTATGATTGTCTATGGCCGAGAAACTACGATTCAAACACTGTTCACATTGTCTATGGCCGGGAAATTCCGTTCGATTCACGTGACGTGACACACACATTCACATACGAGTTCAAGAGCCATTTACACTAAACGTTTATCAACATCGTTTTGTTATTATCTTACCACTCTGAAAGTACCTAATAATGGATCATGGTAATGTTTACGGGAGTAGCTCTAGTACTCTTTAACTTTCTACTTTAATTTAGGTAGGTAAATAAAAATTGTAGGTAGGTATGTTGCACATTACGACTTGTATGTCAGCTCTGTACCTATACAGATATACAGTCGTAATGTGCGTGACAGAGCAAAGTCGTCTTTATATTAATAGTATCTAGATGATTTTTTTAACCTTCAATAGTCCGCAGCAATATAATCAGATGTATCACCAGTAGACATAGGTAGGTACCTACCATTGATTTAAAAATAGACCACGTCAAGGTCATTTCTATTTTATATCTTTTGACTAATTACCATTAGGTACTTACTACATAATAGATACAAGAAATCACATGTATGTTTTCTTTTTTTATTGTATAATATCTACCTATATAAGTACATAATTAACAAGTTGGTCAACCAGAGCTAGCTACACCATAGAAAAGGACTCTTCCCACCTATCAATCACATTTATTATTATTATTATTAAATCCTTTATTGCATTTAAAACAGGCAGTTTTGCACATAGGCGAGCTTAATGCTACTTAGCATTATCTACCAGCTAACCTAAGTTTTGAAGAGAACATTAGCAGGTATTGCAACTTAATATTAAATATACTTACATTTCAGCAGTTTATCGGCGATTCTGATTAGGAAAACTTTACTACGAGTATAATAGCTTACGCGTATCTACGCACGCACAGTGTAAAAAGCTTTCTTTCTTTTTGCTTGTCGAGCTAGCGAGACTGCAAAACTCGAGAGTTGGCGTGCGGGCGCTTTGTTTGTTCAGTCGCGTCATCGGTCGTGCGCGTGCGTGCAAGGCATAGTATCACTTACTTTAGTGAGTTAATAAAATATGGCAGATAAAGACGAGAGACAAATGAGTGAAGAAGACGGAGGGCTTATGCGGATGTCAGCCGTCGAAATACAACAAGAATACTACGAAGCCGTCGGTGACGTGGACTGGGAATTGTAAGATACAGCTCGGTCCAAACATCTAGATAGGCCTGAAGTTGGCGCGCTTCGCGTCGCAGTAACAAAAAACGGGTATCAGCGGAATGAAGGCGGTGTGGGACGGCAGAGCGCACCCCCTCTCACTCCGGCTCCACACCGCGCTCGCCTTGATGCTCGTGCGTCAGTGTCTGTTTCACTGCTCGTACGCACGCACACGTTTGCATTCGCTGCAAAAGTACAGTCGCGCATCGAATTGTTATTGTCGTTTTGTTAAGTTTCCTGATTGTTATTGTTTTTTTTGTTATTTGTGTTGTTATGATGTCTGGACGGAATACCGTCTTACGCCGGCAAGCACGGAAAATTATTTTCGACGTTTTTCAATTCATGAAAAAGGAAAGCGAAGAAGGAATAAAAGTGGCCCTTCAAAATGTAAAAAAAAGAGTGGCGGAGGCCTGTGGAGTCTCTATATCAACGGTGCGCAGAGTTGCTGCAGAAGCAAACAAAT
Organism: Yponomeuta evonymella; assembly: GCA_963969515.1. Classification (NCBI taxonomy): domain Eukaryota; kingdom Metazoa; phylum Arthropoda; class Insecta; order Lepidoptera; family Yponomeutidae; genus Yponomeuta; species Yponomeuta evonymella. The sequence goes on from OZ018354.1 coordinate 10,152,466, forward strand.
CCGATCTTCTTACAGTATTTCGTACGCCTGGTAAGAAGAGGTCAGGGAAAAAGAAGGTCACGGGAATTGACAATACAATACAAAAAAAAAACAACAGAAAGCTTCTGATTGAGCAAACCAACATACGCCTCAAAAGAATCGAATTTTTAGAAAAAATCACGTCATTTCGTGCAGAGAAAAGACCTATAGTATATACAGATGAGTCATACGTCGACTCCACTCATACGAGCACCATGTCATGGGGCGATGGTTCGACCCAAGGCGTAAAAAAGAAAATATCTAAAGGACAACGAGTTGTTATAGTACATGCTGGTTCAGAAGATGGTTTTGTACCAAATGGCCTGCTTATGTTTAAGGCTGGCACGAAGTCTGGGGATTATCATGATAACATGAATTTTAAAAATTATGAGAAATGGTTGAGAACGCAGCTGATGCCGAATCTCCCTCCAAATTCAGTTGTGGTTATAGATAACGCGTCGTACCACAACAAACTGGAAGATCAAGCCCCAACTTCCAGCTCTCGAAAGTCGGACATGCAATCGTGGCTTCGCGAAAAAGGCATAACCTTTGACCAGGCAATGCTAAAGCCGCAATTATATAGATTGATTTCCATTAACAAGGAACAACACAAAAAATATAATATAGACCGTATCTTAGCAGAAAATAATCACTCGGTGCTAAGACTCCCTCCGTATCACCCCGACCTGAATCCGATCGAAATGGCTTGGGCAGCGATAAAAGGCCACGTGGCAAAAAAAAATATTGACTGGAATACCCAAAAAGTTATGGACCTTATAAACGAAAAAGTAAATAACATGGGTAAGCCAGACTGGTCTAAATTATGTGAAAAGGTAAAAAAAAACGAGGAAGAGTATAAAAAGAGTGATCACGTCATAGACGCACTAACTGAACAACATAACATAATCTTTCACGTCAGCGGCAGTGAGGAAGAAAGCTCCAGTGAGGAAGAAGAAGAGGCGAATTCAAGTGAAGAGTGCGACAATGATGGCATGGACGTCATGCCATGCTCAAGCACATCTGCATACGATTTTATCGAGGGAGTTGCACCTTTTCCGACGTGATAATTACCAATCGTACGAATCGATCTTAATCGTTTAAATTATTGGGATAGCATTAGGTGGCCATTAAAAATCTCAACGTCAAACAATAAACAATAGTACTGACAAATTATGTGTTTACTTTTTCTTCACATATTTCTTTGCTCCACTGTACATCTGCGTAACGCACAGCGCGCCAACTTCAGGCCTATCTAGATGTTTGGACCGAGCTGTACCTACCTATTGCTGCCATGTTCTTTTCACCAAGAAGCTTGAGTCTGACTTTGTTTAATCAGATTCAGATTGACAGTGTAATGTAATTTAGGTACTCCATTATGATCATTATGATTGCCCTTCCTACCAGCATTTTTGCTACAAACGTAAAATTCGAACTGTACAGTCAACAGCACATCAACCTTTACACGCATGCACTCTACTCAGTTCTTTAGAGTGCAAGGGTTGAACTGCTGTAGACTGTACATCTCTTACCCACACAGGTTCGAGAAGAGCGAAAGAAAATATTTGTTGCAAAAAATTGCAATAGCTCTATGTGGACCACCAAAAAAGGAAGGCAACCTTGTGGACGACACCAGCGAGATCAAGCTTAAAGGGTACGAGCTTAAGGATGAGGAGCAGACCATGGTTGTTTTTAACAAGATCTGCGAGCAAGGTAGGAAAGAAAATGATAAGCCTGGCCGGCCATTAATAATAATAAATCAATCATCAGACACAAAAGCCATCATCGCGCCTAACACTTTAAGATGAGCAACGTGTTGTACCCGTGAAGTCTTGTGTGTTTTTTCAAATAATAGGGGTTAAAGTATGAAATTGCCGTTTTATTGCAATAGGTTCTTTGAATTGACATAGAATCTTCATGGTTTGAGGTTTTCGAATGAAACTTTTTTCAAATGGTTTCTATGATGTTCTTTTTTTAAAAAATGTGAAACATTTGAATATCGACATTCAATTGTTTTTGTTATTCAATTTAGACAAGAAAGATGGATACTGCGAAAATTCGAGTGATTATGAGGCACCCATTTTTCGTATTTTTTTATTTTATTGATTTGACGCAGTGAGTCAATATTGTGGGTAAGGTAACGTTAAACTATGCCGCTAATTCCTGGGTAGTTTGACTAGGGTCGGCTTCCACTATCTCTCTTAATTCATCGTTATTCACCTGTGTGGGCGGTCTTCCTCGTGGCTCGTTCTTTAAGTCGAAATTTCCATCACGAAATGTTTCACATTTTTTAAAAAAAGAACATCATAGAAACCATTTGAAAAAAGTTTCATTCGAAAACCTCAAACCATGAAGATTCTATGTCAATTCAAAGAACCTATTACAAGAAAACGGCAATTTCATACTTTAACCCCTATTATATAAATTCAAAATTGGATTTTGAGTCTATTTACTTCAAGGTACCGAAAGGTAAATAGATTGTTCACCCCACAGGGTGAGAAACACTGATCTAGGTAACAAGGATGCTAATTGTGCAGTTACACTAAAGTATAAAATAAAGGAACAGAGCAAGACAGTGGGCGGGTCAACCAACGCAGTGGTCAGTAGTATAACATAGTATTAATTAGTAGGTACAAATTAGTAGTACATGAATCGGTAATAATAAAATAGGCCATGACTAAACAAATGGGTATGTAGTGTGCTTATCTTGATATTTAGAATTGAATGAGCTAGTAATAAGAAAGATGACATTGATGAGATTCAATGTTATTAACTTATTCTTCTACATGAGTTCCATGTTAGGCTTATAAACAAACACGTGGTGTGGGGTCAAATCCCGCTTCGCTCCGGACTTTTTGTTCCCATGTGAAGTAAATGCGAAGACAAATAAAATATAAAAAATCAAATTTCAAAATTATACACAGAAACTGTGACTTATTGAACGTTATAAGTAAAACTAGGTGTCCACTTCAAAATGTAGATCATTTTAGAGAAAAAAATGACAAATAAACATTTTCTCTTTTTAAATTTAGGTACCTAATATAACATTACAAATAAGATATCTTTTCAGCGAAATATTCCCATAACAATGAGAATATCCTCATCTCTGTCTTACGCGTGGTGTGTGTGGCACCGACAGAGGTTATCCCTTTCTACAAGCCTCACCCAGACGACTATTGGCTGGATCTTCACGTTAAAAAGGGGAAGGACGTGACTATTTGCATATTTCACATTTTCGCTATCAGGAAATGCGCTTCGCCGAAGAACGGTAAGTGGTGGCTGAGTTATGATAGTACAAGAATAAATATTCTTTGTTGTACACCAGATTACATGACATAAAAATTTGCAAAGATACAGAGGGCTAGTTTCTGAATTGAAAAGTTCGCAAAATAGTTAACTGTGGTGCTGTCTCTTCAAATTTCTCAGAAAAGAGCGTGACAGAACGGTATTAAGTATTTACTTAGTGACATTCTCAATTCAGAAACCGGCCAAGAGTATAATAATTCGATGTACGTTGCAAAGTAGGGACCACGAGTCCGGAGGGGGTTTACTAAAGTAGGAAGACTCAACTGCGCGATCTATTACATCGAACTGTCATAAAAAACTATGAACAAAATTTATTATAGTTTTATGAAATTCAGACCTGCCCTTATATTACGCGCACCAAATCCTGAGCGATTCCAATCGTCTATCTGTCAAATTAGTACGGAATTTGACAGTTAGACGATTGGAATCGCTCAGGATTTGGTGCGCATAATTTTATTAGGCCCCTGAACACTGACTTGTTCAAACAAACATGATTCCTTAAAACATTTCTCAGAGGCAGTTTATTTAATCTGTGGTTACTTCTTTTCCTTGTAAAATCACCACCGCAGACTATTTTATTGGGGTTTATCGTTTTAAGGAATCGTGTTTTAATAATAGGACTGCCTATCTTTAAACAGCACGACAGGGCTTTGTACTATTCTCAACTTCATCAATCATCATCCACTTTATTTGTAGGTTGAATTGAAATATCAGATAGTTAACCTTTTTTTCAGGGAAATCTTGCCGTATTTACATAGATCATGAAGGTAGAGTTTATAAAACCTGGCAAGCCTTTTTAACCGAAAACACCTTTCCGAAGAGTGTTATGGTGGTTCCCGAAAATGGAGAATACGTTGGCAAATTTGAAGTGAGTACGTAGCATTCCGAACCCCTCTTGTGGTATATATGTCAATTAGTATCTAGCCATAGTCAAAAGCGATAATAAGATAATGCATCTTATTAAACGTACACGGAAGATCTATGGAGTCGATGAAAAGTAGGTAGATATTTATGTTTTGCAATAATTTAAAATATCTCGTGAGAAAATCCGGAGCTTATGAGTATGCTCCATGCTTAGTGAAATAAGACTGCCCTTGTCTTATTAATAAAAACAGGATACCTTCAAACACTCCAATTGCAGTTTAGGTTGGTCTTTCAAATAAGCACAGACAATCATTTGTGGAGTTTTTTAGTGAAATATTGTTTTATGATGGTCTTTTATTTAAATATTATATTTTAGCCGAGATATTTTTAAACAGGGGGGGGATTTATCAGCAAAGGGCAAGATAAAAAGTACCCGAAACCGGCGTGGGGGCATGCAACGACTAATGAATGTTGATGAAGCGCATGAGTTTATGAATATGTACCTATATTTTAAAATACAAAGTAGGTATATTACATCAACGTGAATGCATTCATGATTCAATGTTAGCATGCTGGTACGACTAAATTAAAACTTAATGATGATGACAACATCTAACTGTGGGAGCTCTGTGGATCGACCAGTTGATTTACTTGTGTGAGGTTCTGGGATCATATCCCTGCATGCACCGGACTTGCAGATTTTGTTTTCTAACTTACATTTGCGAATTTTCAGTAGGAATAATTTACCACTCGCTAACTGTGAATGGAAATGTTGTGAGAAAACATGAGAATTTGAGGTGTTCACATACCTCAGCGCTTGAAATCACTCATCTGCGGTAGGCACGCGTGGTGATTACGCCCAGGCTGCATATGTCTACATTGTCTCTGCTATGATTACGACATTTTAAGGGCTAGTTATTTTATCACCAAACTTTTCATTTAGACTGGCGACGATGAAGAGACCGTGCCGCGAGTGAAGCTAACTGTGTTGGCGACACCAGCGTTGGGCGTAAAGGCCCGCATCCTGAGCGCCGCGGACAAAGCCAGTCTCGTGGGCAACATTGGAGCCCTGTTGGGCGTAGGTGTCGGCGCTGCCGCTATACCTCTGGCACCGGTAGTGGCTCCGGTAGCGTTCGGGATAGCTGGCGGAATCGCTGCCGTGACAGGGATCTACGGCATTGTGAGGTCTTCCATACATTTGGCTGACAGGGGGCAGCATGAGCAGGTAGGTGATATATAGTTAGGATATTTTTTTTTCGGTAAAGGATAGGGTATACTAATTTAATTCTATCTATGTAATAAATCTGTAAATGTTGTCTATGTCTGATATATGTCTGTGTCACTCTATTTCTTTGTGTGTGCATTACGCAAAAACCACTGAACAGAATAAGGCAAAACTCACCAGGATTATAGCTTAGGTTCCCGTGTAACATGTAGCCTACATAACATCACGCTTAAGTCCATGGGGGGGCTAAGAATATCACCATAAGCTGCGAGGTCATTGAACAGTGGTTTCACCACAATAACGGGTACTTTTAATCAGTTTATGAAGAATCAGCCAGTGTACGTACTACCCGTCGGAAATATCTTTATCTATCACCGTAGGAATTGCCATATTGTGATGTGCCTAAATAATTCCGCTAGGTTACACGGTATGCAAGAAAGAATTACGAAACTATAAATTTTACTTTACACAGCCTTTTCCAGTACCTTTGAGAGAATGGGTATTAGTGTTATAGGTCTTAGTCATTTGTACGCTTTTTATCGCCTTTTTAAATTTTGGTTTAACAATCGAGAGTTTGATATAAGAAGGAAATTTTCCATCACTTATGGACAAGTTTATTATGTGCGTTAGTGTTTTTTTTAAATTATATCTGCTACCTACTAACTGTGTAGAATAATGTAGATGCTAGGTGCAGATAGATTACGTGATAGGTCCTTATGTATGTAGAGACAAGAGAACCTTCCCAGAATAACCTATGTGCTAGAAACAAACAGAGCTATCTGTTAGACAGAGACAGAAAGACATTCTGGAATATTCGATAGTCTTCTAGAACCTAGTATCTTCGATGTGATTCTGGGTAATTCCAAAAGATATTCTGGAATGTTCCCTAGTTTTCTACTACCTTCGATGTCTTTCTACGTACTTCCAAAAGTTTCTAGACTGGTCAAATAGAGTTCTATTGTTACGTAATCGATCATTAGATAAAAAATAAATTAAGTGATTTTTTTTATTATTATTATTATTATTAAATTAGTATTATTTATCTGACTATTTTTCTGATCCTACAAGTCCTCAATGTCGCGTAACGCAACTTCAAAAGGTCGTATCCTAACAGGTTTTGAACCGGATAATAGCTGATATTTGCGTAAAGAATGAAAAATGTTTCAATATTGTTGATATTTATTAGAAAACATTGTATTTTTATTTCGTTTTTTTAGCACCGGACAAATGGGGGTCACATTTTTACGTACGTAATATAGAGAAGTTTGTAAAGAGGTTCGAAATTTCGTCGATGCTTGCACTTACAAATTAGCTCAGTTGGGAGAGCGCTGGCACGGTAAGCCAGAGGTCGCGGCTTCAAGTCCCGGCATGGGTAGAATTTTTAGCCTTTAAATAGGTTTTAAAAATTTTTACGTTTCGGAGCTGTGACTGGAATTTTTTTATTTTATTAGTAGTGTTATGTTGGCTATTTTTACTTTTTATTTCTGACACTTAAAAAAAAGTTTAGGTCGAATGAGGTGGTAGAGCACGCGCCATCCCTCATACATGTCCCACGGAGACGACCTTGTCCGCATTGACATAAGAACGAAAATGTCTTAGCTTAATGGACTTCAGTGGTGGAGCGGACTCTACGTTTAAAGAACTTTGCTTACCTTTTACGGGAAACTAACAATATTGCGTGTGCACGCCGGCGAGCGATCACAAAGATTTATAAGATTTTTATTTTTGTCATAAAAACACAAAACCATCTTTAAAATGCGCACCAAATCCTGTCTAATTCTTCACTTTTGACTGTTAGAGAACAACACGATCTTGCGACGATGTCTCGCCGGGCGCGATACCGCATTAAAACTATGACTGTGCGTACAAATAATTAATATGTTTGGGTGGTTCAGTCTAATCTAATCTATCATTCTAGCCCGAACATTCTTTAAATTATATAATATTTCTAGTTGTAATTCTCAATATACCAAAAATACATCAACATAAATACCTAGAATACACACTATCAAACATATAAAAATCACAGTGTTTGTTTTCGAACTCCTCGAAAACGGCATCACCGATTTTTTTGAATTTTTTTTCGTAGGCTATTTAATATGGCAAATCAACGTTTGCCGAGTCAGCTAGTAAGACAATGAACCTATGCCATTTACTGAGCCACGTTTTATAAAACTAGAATCCCTACCTCACCATGACAACCCGATGTACACTACGCAGCCGCGCCGTTCTACTTGTATGGGCAAGGCAGTGAGACCCTGAGAAGCTGCTTTATCATCAGGCTTGTCTTCGCACCACCATTACTCCGACGAGGGACCACTCTTGCCTTAACGCCTGCATGTCATCAAAACACAACCAGCCGAAATTGGATGTTAAGTTCATATCGAAGAAAAGAAAAGGTTGAGGTCAATTGCGCGTGGAGAGATTTTAGTCAGACATTACGCTGGTGCATACTCACTCTTATATCTCAGCTTTCTCTTTTTATCTCATTGACATTGAGCCTACATCTCTATTACCAATAGCAGAAATTGAGATTTCCTTGATTGCCTTGCTGCCCTTGCAGTGTGCGCTATGATCAGTCCTTATTAGCTATCGATATGCCTTCTTCGCCAAGCCAGTCTTCTTGCACTATACCTACAACAGGTTTCCGCGTGTCAACTTGCCAGACTCCCTGCTTAATTCACGAACCAATGTAATTTATCGTGGTGCGGGCTTGCACTTGGTACAACAGCTTATTGGAGCCACTGGTGAGAGATTCTTAGGATGCGTATGGACCAGTGTGATCTCTACACCCTCTTGTATAGGAGAGCCAGCTGTAGGGATCAGCCGTGGTATCACGTAAGTTTACACTCTACCGGGTTTATTTAAACGACTCCAAAGTGTTAAAATATGTATGTATTTGACAGCCCGAAGTGGGCCAAATCACACTCCTTAGTTAGTTAATTAGTTAGACTTGAGATTTCCGCACTTACCCCCAGTTTCTCGTTCACTAACACGCTGTTAATCTACTGTTAACAGCTATCAATTGACCAAAGTGCATACCAAAAAAACAGTAGATTAATAGCTTGTCAGTGTACGAGAAACCGGGGGTTAGCCTCATAAATCAGACTCCATACAGTGGAGGACTTACGTGGTCGCACGCCTGAAAGGTGCTACCACTAGACGCTGCACAACACTCCAAAACGTGGGTTCACTATGCCACTCCAAAACACGTTTCTAGTATCTCTATGATGTCTGCGTACAACACAACATTATAATATTGGTGGGCTATTTTTCAGAGTATCGGACTCGAGAATTCGGAGTCGCGCGCGAGCTGGTTGAACATAACGCTGTCTACGGCGGGGCTCTCCTTCAGCGCGGCTGGGAAGCTGCTAGCGATGGCCGCGTCATCTGGCACCACCGAAATAAGAGTGAGTCTGTCTGTCTGTACTGACAATAATAGAATTTAGCAATAAAGTTAACTATCTATCTATAAAGTGGAAAGAATTCCGTTTCTTTTACAGTTATGTCTTTAGTAATAAACGAGCCAACTAAGAGTAGGATTGCACTTGCTGGCAACTTCACTGGAAAATTGTGAAATGCAGAACGTAAAGGTTTAGTTCTATTAAACCATATTTTTTAAATACCATTTATTTTTTAGCGCGTTCTTTGGAGCTTGTTTGGAGAACCTTACGAAATAATTGTCTTTTTGTTCCAGATTTTGATAAATGCATTTCAAGTGCTGAAGTACACAAATTTGGTCACTGGCTTCATGGGAGTTGCGAACAGCTTAGGAGACATGATCTACAAGGTAGGTAGTTCCATTACAGCAATATACGAATAAAAAAAAACCATAGGTACAAGTATTTCTTCCTACAAAATTTACTCTCAAAAACAGCCCCCGTCCTCTCGGTTAGTTACTACCACAGATATAGACAGTCTGCACTAATGAAATGAGCGCAAGATGTGCTGTAGAGTAAATCACACTATGATTGGTCCATTCTGTGCCCCATGCGTGACGACGTGAACGTTGATTGGGCGACAGTAAATGAAAGTGATTTGTTTTATACAAAAATGCCAAACCATTGATTTCATTATGTACAACCGGCCAAAATATCTAGGCACCTCGCAAGATGGCTGTCTGATGGCGGCAGGTGCATAAATATTTTGCCAGATAATGCTTAACTCGCTCCGATTGGTAGCGCAATTGTCAAGTCCCGCCCGCCTTCCCACAACTGAAAGCGGGGTCATTTTGTAGCGCCATATATTCAATTCAATTCAAATATTTTTATTCATTGTAAAAACAGAATGTTTACTTAATGAACGTAAAAGTTGTTAGTTTCACAATTAATGGATTATGTGGAGAAGAAGCTAACAAAGAAACTCCACATTCTTTTCAAAACACGTTTTAACTTAATTAACAGAGTTTTCAACTTAAAATATTAGTCATGAATGTGTTGAACACTAGTCACAATCGTCCTTTACTTAAATAATATTAATCTACTGTTTAATGCCAAACATCTTTGTCTTCTATAGACATCTATGATTTTAACTATCACTGACAGCAATAGATAAGACTATCATATCGAGCTCGACAATACGATAAAAGCGCCATCTCTCACGTACTCTCCACATAGCGAGATGGTGAATTTTCTTCAAAATGCCCAGTAAATCAGACAATAAAGGATCCTTGTAGAAGGAAAGCTGACGTTATTTAATTATTAGGCATAACGGGGCCCTAGCCCGTTTAATTAAAACAACTTTTTTTTTATAGAATTTCAGTTTCTATGCGAAGCATGGACGGTTTTTACGCACGGTCTCTAAAAGGCGCATAAGAATCGTGATATTAAGTTCTCTTTTCTTAATTAATTTAATCCTTGGTACAATTATCCAATTATTAAAATAATTAAATCGTTCTGAATAATTAATGTTGTTGGTTTTAGTATTATTATTATTCATTAATACACAAGCAGCTTTAAGCTGATGCGTGTATATATTTGTATATAGTTTATTAATACTTTTGGCCTAATATTTCATACGTGTCAAAAATTAAATTACATGCATAAAATACAAAATATAAAGCTATAAGTGTAATTATACCTACATCTTCGATCAACAATGAAGTCAAATATTCACTTACCTAGGTCACCTACGTACGCCTTTTTTGAAAAAAATAAGTTAGTGCTGTACCTACATCCACGTAAGTATTAATATTTGTTATATCAATACTTACGTGAGTGTAGAGGACTTTCTGTTCAACTAGCAATTTACCTAATCCATAAAATATTTTCAGTACTACAAATACGACGAGACTCCGACCACGATGGAGTTGTTCCAGTTCACCTCTTCGGCCTTATTTTTCGGTCTGGGGGTGATGTCCAACCAAACCGCTAAGGATATTGTCCAAGATGCACAAGCTAAGAGCATCAACGAAATGAGAGATGGCCTTACGAGTAAACTGAAACGGTAACAACATTAATAATATGAGTGAACTATTGATAAACGTGGTCTGAGGGTTTGATGGATAATTAAATTGCGGATATTCAAGGCATATTTTTCTCATTCCGTACTAGGTTTTTGATTGGGAAAATTTGATTCTAACGTTAATAATTTCAACTTTTCTCTATTAAAAACTACATACGTGTAGGAAAACAAAAATATATTTTAAATGTCCGTAATTTAATTATATAGCCCTCAGACTACATATTATAAAAAGTTTGCTCATATTATTACAGTATTAAAAATGTTAAATTGTGCGAGCAAGACAGCATGCCCCACATAAAAGCAGCCTTAAAGCTGGATTTCACATTATTAATTCCGGAATCACTTACGAGATTTTTTGTCGGAAGTGGGGAAAACCAGGTTTCGCTCTGATTCGACTTTCTTTCTTGTTTCGCAGAAAAATGTTCGATAAAGCAGCAGCAGAAACGAGAAGACTGAAGGGATTCGTCGAAGGCAACCAAGATGTTATAAGAGCTCTCAGGAAGATTGACAACAAAAATGAGTTTTTCAGTAGACTCGCAAGAATGAATAAAGATATGAATAAAAACAAAGTCAGGGTGTCCTTATCTCCGGACGGGAAAGCGGTTTTTAACAACCAACACAAAATAAGTATCACTGAACTTGCCAATCTCGGTAAGCAAGGGCGGCAGCAGCTGTTCTCTAGCTATGGACCAGCAAAAGTGACTTCTAAGAACGTGCCTACACGTATTTACCCATCAAACTCGTCAGCAAAAGCCAGTACTACGGTAACAAAAGATATCGTCCTGTCTATACGACCCGAAGACGCAATAAAGATTACCACGTTCTTGTTACGACTCAATCAAGTCGACGAAAACTTTGTAGCATCAGTTCTGTCCCAGATGAGCGAGGATCTGCATCAAGCCTTTATGCTCCTTTGCGCTATGGTTTTTCTTTCTTTGGCAGAGGCAGAACTAAACATGTTGTCCGGGCTAGGACCTGATCACATGATGAAGTTGGTGTTGTTCGTATTCAATCAGCTAAAACGCCAAATTCCCGACTGCGACTATGTTAATGATAGTTCCATGACAATTGTCATGAAAGAGTTTTTTGGCAGTGGCGGTTTAAAGAAAGACACAATTTTACTTCTGAAAGAGAGATTCTTAGAATGGATGTCGCGTGAAAGGGAACGCCCCAATAATAAAGATGATCTCAAAAAGTTCGCCGAGTTGCTCGAGAAATCCTACAGGTCTATTAAGGTGGGTGAAGTGATGAAGATAGGTGAGCATGAAATTGTAATTAAAGAATCTACAATTGAGGCGCTTTCTGATTGGTTTGAGAATTATACGCAACAGAAGTGCGACTTGTTCATGAACATTTGCCTTAATGTGATATCGATGATGTCTAAAAAGGAAGTAAGCGACCTGCGCCTGGTGAACACCGACGAAGATTTGCTTATGATTGTGGCAAAGTACTTCAAGGCAAATCTGCCTGGAATGAGCAAAATGCTTGACAGTATTTTAGTGACTAGTGAGGTAGAAATAAATAGCCTCACTGCAGCTAGTTTGAAGTCTGCTATAATGACGTGGTTGGGTCGCCAAAAACTAAGGCCACATGTAGAATGTAAGGCATGTTTGGGTATATGTTACGCTTAAAAATTACACTAGAACTTTAGAATTAAGTAAAATATTGTTCGGTTTCATTTTAAGACTTGTCATCTAACGGTCTTATTTATAAAAAAAAACACGATTTCTTAAACGCAGATGAAAATAGTCTGTCGTGGAGATTTTACAAGGAAAGGTAACCACAGATTAAATAAACTCCCTCTTAGGAGTGCTTCAGAGGAATCATGTTTTTATAAATAAGGTCGTAACAATTTAAAAAACCAAGAATTGGCACCTCCGCCCAGCATCACGCTCTGTTGCCGGTAGCAACCACGAACGTGTTTATCAGCTATACTATAGAATGAAACAAAACAAAATTTAGATCATAATCACTTAATAGACCGCTATAACTTTTTTAATACTTAATAATTTATTGTTTTGGGTAGGTATAGTCCGCACAGATATTTTGGCGGTAACGTGAACATAGTCAGCGATCGTTTGCACATCGCTTAGATACGGTCTTTATAGGTGACTATGTTCACGTTACCGCCAAAAAGATTTGTGCGGACTATACCTACATGACTAAGTATTTCCACAATTAGGTATCTGAAATTAACCAAAAAAAGAAAGACGAAGAGAATGGAAGTAATAAACAATAACATTTTGGTATCGAGCGTATGTACAAAAATAAATTCCTAAAAATAAATAAAGTTACAGTAACATAATTTGTAACTACTAGATACCTACATAACATCGAACACAACAGTTTTTAACATTGTTTTAGTTACAAACGCCCATTATATTATCAATAACATTTAAAAATATTAGTTGACGGTTACAAGAGTGTGTTTGTTCATACAATATTTACAAAGAGTTAAGAGTTTTTTAGAAGTAGGTAGTTATAGTGTAAAAGATAATATTTGTACAATAAAATAAATACCTTGGTTAAATTTTGTATAATTCTTTAAATAAGTACCTATTAATATAAAAAAGCAGAAATTAAAAACCGGACAGCCATAAAATATCAGGGCCGCGTTCCATGAAACTAATAAATTCATAGTTTATTTATTAAGCAATTCGGCGTACATTGCGTAGCCAAGTCTTCCTATTTTTTTAATCTGTAGGTTAATCGACTTTGCAGTATACATCGAATTTGTCATAGTAAACCATGAATCGTAGTTAATGAAACAGGTCCCTGGTGTTCCATTAATTAATAGATTTTGATGCGTGCTCTAACAAATGTATGAAAGAGCCGCGGATACACAATCGGGTGATTAGTTCAACCAGGTGTACTCCTTGGTAGAACTAATGACCCAGAGGGGCGGTAATAGGTGGGTTCTTACTTATAGCATTGAATTTTAAAATTAAATGCTATTATAGTTTATGCGCCTTCCTGAGATTCCAACCGTATGCTGCGATCGCCAACCCGCCTGCCAAGCGTGGCGATTATGGCAAAACCCTTCATGGTTAAAAACCATGAGGGAGGCCTATGTCTTGCAGTGGGCGTCAAATGGCTGATGATGATGATGATGATGATAGTTTATGCTCAATACAGACCTGGTATTATTGAATTATTGAAGTTTCGCCACCAATAAGAAATATAATTTGTATACTTACCTAATATAATTTTTATTTACTTAGGGCCGGTTTCTGAATTGAGAATTTAACTAAGTAAATACTTAAGTAACGTTCTCTCACGCTCTTTTCTGAGAAATTCGAAGAGACAGCACTACAGTTAACCATTTAGGTACTTAGCAAAATTCTCAATTCAGAAACTGGACATTAGCCTCTTTTGTGTCCCACTGATGGGCTAAGGCCTCTCCTCCTGCTTCCCATGTCTTCCTGTCCCCAGCTACATCACACCATCCCGGGACGTCGTCATGCCATTTTCGCTTTGGCCTGATGCGTCGTCGTCGGTGCCTATTTTAGAAAATTAGATTGGGGTGACATTGCTCTCATTATTCTGCTCATCAGTCCTATCAATTTTTAAAAGATAATACGAAAATGCATTTTCGTACCTACTCTACATTTGTAGCTGAAATTGTATCAGAACTATTTACAAAACACAGATTTGAAAATAGAATTTGTGTTACAAACGTCATTGCAGCTGACGATCTTGAAATCAGCCAAGAATATCATAAAAACTCAATCTATCAGATGACATATAAATAGACTGTGGTTTTGGCAGAATTTGTCGACATCGGCTGGTTGCTATTTCAACAAGAAATAATAAAAACAAATAAATATTTATCTTTCCTCAGCCTGGGTAGTACGACGAGTCGCGCGTTTTAAATGTGAAAAGTCGCGACTTTCCAGTACAATGACTGTCAAATTCTGACATTTTAGCGCCACAAAACACGTGACACGTCCGCCATCATACCTAGAGTGCGAGAAACTTATCTGACCCGGTGAAGGCGTCACTTTTCTCATAGTAAACTTGACGTTTCCATACTATATTTGACACCTCTACCGGGTCAGATAACTTTGTGGCACTATACTACCCATGCGTACCTATCGTTTACACAGATAGTATTATATCTAATCTGTGGTTCGTATACCTGCATATCCGAGAAGTTCTTTGATACAGGTAATTATAAATTCATTACCTATGTATCTACACAGATTAGAAAATTTTATTGCAATTTTTTTTGCAAACCTGACATTGGCAGGCATGCTTCATTGTCATGGATTTTATTTCTGATATATTTGAACAAACGTTGGATAATTTGGCTATTTTTGCCTAACACGTGAAATTGGCGAAATTGTAACTGGATAATCGGTGCCACAGAGAATATTATAATTACTACGTTTTATAATCACTACCTACGTGATCAGTGCAGTGAGTCCATTGTTGAATTCATTGTCATGGAGAAATTCTTTAGAGATGAATGAACCATTCCATAAACCAGAATTAAAAAAAGTTTTTACAGAAGTGTAAAGTTTGAAAAACTTACAACACAAACATTGAAAGATTAGTAAAATTTCAACTAGGTACCACAGAAAATATTGCTTAAAAGTTCACAGAGCGAATACCTTAGTGTTGGTGTTGGGTGAAATGAAGTTACCTTTACATCGTCTGTTTGGACTTTTACTGAAGCCTAATCTTCGTAAGGCTAAGGAGATTTGCGACCATTCAGCATTTACCTACAATGTACCTTACGTTTATTTCTATGGAATCCTTGGTTTTGTAAGTACCTACGTCCTACAATGAGGTGTGGTAGTAGCGTTGGTTTAGGTAGTCAGGCAAAGTCAAGCTAGCTTTAGGTTTAGGGTGCTTTAGGTCAGGCTGGAGTTTAGGTACAGTTAGCAGTAAGAGCTGCCATTAATATCCATTATATTACAAAACTAATGCCCGACCCGAAAGATAAGGGTACCTACAGGACACTTAAAAACATATAGGGAAACTAAAGAAAAAAGAAGCAACATTATTCCTTTATTAATATGAAATTACTAGGAAATCAATATATTTTTAAAAACAATAAAAACCATGTTTGAAATATTTTGAATATTTACATTGCGCATTTAAAATTACTATTTATCATCATCATCATCATTCAGCCACAAGAAGTCCACTGCTGGACATAGGCCTCCTCCATGGATTTCCAAAAAGACCGGTTGGAAGCGGCCTGCATCCAGCGTCTTCCTGCCACTTGAATGACGTCATCTGTCCATCTTGTGGCTGGTCGTCCCGCGCTGCGCTTGCCGATATGTGGTCTCCATTCGAGAACTTTTCGGCCCCATCGGCCATCAGTTCTGCGTGCTATGTGCCCCGCCCACTGCCACTTCAACTTACTAATCCGCTGGGCTATGTCGACGACTTTCGTTCGTCTACGGATCTCATCATTTCTGATTCGATCTCGTAGAGAAATTCCGAGCATAGCCCTTTCCATAGCTCGTTGCGTGACCTTGAGCCTTCTTATGAGGCCCATAGTGAGAGACCACGTTTCAGTGCCATAAGTCATCACTGGTAACACACACTGGTTGTATAATTTTGTCTTGAGCGATTGAGGTATATTAGACGAAAAGACTTTTCTAAGTTTCCCGAAAGCTGCCCAGCCGAGTTGGATTCGACGATTGACCTCTTTCACGAAGTTGGACCGGCCTAGTTGGACTGTTTGTCCTAAGTAGACGTATTCGTCTACAACTTCGAGAGTCGTGTTCCCCAATGTTATTGGGGTGGGCACAACACGGGCGTTCGACATGACCTTCGTTTTGTCCATGTTCATTATAAGGCCCACACGTTGGGAAACTCGACTGAGGTCGTCGAGCATTATGCCGAGGTCTTCCATCGTTTCTGCCATGACTACTATATCGTCGGCAAATCGAAGGTGCGTGATGTACTCGCCATTGATATTGATGCCGCGTCCCTGCCATTCCAGAAGCTTGAAGGCATCTTCCAGTGCGTTCGTGAACAGTTTCGGAGAGATAACGTCTCCCTGTCTCACGCCTCTTCTCAATGGAATTGCCTCCGAATTCTGCTTCTGTACTCGGACCGACATGGTGGCGCTGTTGTACAAGCACTTCAGCACCTCGATATACCGATAGTCAATACGGCAACGCTGGAGAGACTCGAGCACTGCCCATGTCTCGATCGAATCGAAGGCTTTCTCATAGTCCACAAACGCTAAGCAGAATGGCAAATTATACTCCTCAGTCTTCTGTATAATTTGCCGCAGCGTGTGGATGTGGTCTATGGTACTAAAGCCCTTTCGGAAACCGGCTTGTTCGGGAGGCTGGAAGTCATCAAACCTGCGTTCGAGACGATTCGTGAGGACCCTCGAAAACAGCTTATAAACATGGCTCAGAAGCGAGATGGGTCGGTAGTTCTTCAATAGAGAGTTATCCCCTTTCTTGAAGAACAACGTCACCACGCTTCTGTTCCATGCTTCTGGCGTTTTTCCTTCGAGCACGACGGAATTGAAGAGCTTCTGAAGGACTTTAAGTACTGGTGTTCCACCCGCTTTCAGTAGCTCTGATGTGATTCCGTCCTCTCCTGGTGCCTTGTTATTCTTGAGCTGTTTCAGGGCCATCCTAATCTCGTACAGGCTGATGTCCGGGATGTCTTCGGTATAATGTCGGGTCAGTTTGGCTCTCGGATCTTTGTTCAAACTGCTAACAGGTTTTGCGACTGAGGTGTATAGCTGTCCGTAGAAACTCTCAATCTCCCTCAGAACCTCTGATTTGGTCGACGCTATACTGCCGTCCTCTCTCTTCAGCTTCGTCAGCTGGCTTTGCCCAATAGACAAGTCTTTTGCGAACACTTTGGAGCCCTTGTTCCGCTCTATAGTCTCTTTAATACGTTCGGTATTAAAGGACCGAATATCGTGCCGCATAGACTTTGAGATATGTCTATTGAGCTGCCTATATGACTTAGCATCCTCGGAGGACTGCAGTTGCAACGCGCGACGTTTAGCCATGAGGTCGAGAGTATAATTTGAGAGCTTTTGTGGTCTACTCGTACGGTTGGGTCTATAGAACCTCGAGCCCACTGTACGGACAGTTTCTACAAACCTGTTATTGATCTCGTCCACCGATGCGGCGCTCTCCAGGCACTCAAAGCGATTTGACAATTCGAGTTGAAAGTTCTCGGGGTTCTGGATATGGGCACGAGTAGGTCGGAGCGTGGACTTCATGAGACGAGACCTCTCAAGTTTGACATTGATATTCAATGTGCCTCTTACTATTCGGTGATCGCTTCCGGTTTTCACCATGTTGATCACAGAGACGTCATTGAATATTTGTCTCTTGGAGGTCAGGATGAAGTCTATCTCGTTTCTCGTGGAACCATCGGGACTCAACCAGGTCCATTTCCTGTGAGGTGGCTTCTGAAAGAAAGAGTTCACCATAAAGAGTCCCTCTTTCTCCAGGAAGTCTGTCAACCTTTGTCCTCTCGGGTTCCGTTATAACCAAATTGCCCCACTCTCATCTCACCCTCGCTTCTTGTGCCCAGCTTCGCATTGAAGTCCCCCATAATCACATTAAAATAGGTCTCCGAGGTATGTATGGCCCTACTAATGTCCTCATACATCCCCTCTACCTCCTCATCGGAGTGTGACGAGGTCGGTGCGTATACCTGAATGACCTTCAGCGAATATCTCTTAGATATTCTGAGTATTAGGTACACCACCCTGCTCGACACACTGTTGATGGCCAAAATGTTATTTACGAGGGACTTGTGGACGAGAAACCCGACACCACCCTGGGACTGTTGCTCGCCCTCCCGGTAGTAGAGCAGGTTACCGGATTTCAGGGTTATCGTGTCCTCGCCCTCTCGACGGACTTCAGATAACCCTAGGATATCCCAGTGTAACCTACCCATTTCCTCTTCCAGCTCAATTAGCTTTTCGTCTGTCCTCAATATGCGAATGTTGTGTGTTACCAGGGCCAGTCGTTTTCGTTTTTGTGTATTACTATTAATATTCTATTATAAAAGATAACTTGAAATAATAATAACCTCGATATCTCCTAAGCCGTTGACTCCTCAGGCACCACGGTTCCACTAAAAATAATGTTCATAACGAATGATATAGGTAGGCAGGTTACAGCCTGGATCCACATTTTTTTCGAAGCGGGGCAAAATAGAACATAAAGCGCCAAGCAGGAAATACCCTATACACGCTGATTTCTGGGTGGTTCGAAAGCCGTAAAATAGTAATTATTTAAAATGGCGTCTATTTCGACTACGTATTACTTTTGAGTACAGACGTAAATTAAAAAAATAAAATAGTTGAGAAATATTATTTAGAATTCAGAAATCTTGTTCAAAAAATGCGCGAACAATAATTAGTGCCGCATCTCCATCTTAGAGCGTTTATACACGGGCGGCACGTCTGCCAATCCGCAGCCGTCGACACTCGTCGACGGCTGACGTCGTGTACGCTTCTGTACATGACTTGCTGGTACTTGAATATAAATACAGAACTATATCAGGAACTGTGTAGAGCTTAGGTGCATGCGCTAAGAACGCTTATTAATTTTTGATTTGCTGTAAAATGATCTGCCACGGGAAGTTGACAGATCATTTTGTCAATTGACTTTTTTACTTAATTGATTGCGACTTGGGGTTCGGTACCCAAAGGGTGCCAAACGAGACCCTATTACTAAGACTTACTGTCCGTCTGCCTGTCCGTCTATCTTTCTGTATGACCAGGCTGTATCTCATGACCCGTGATAGCAAGGCAGTTGAAATTTTCACAGATGTATTTCTACTGCCGCTATAACAACAAATACTAAAAATAGAATGAAATAAATATTTAAGGGGGGCTCCCATACAACAAACGTAATTTTTTGCCGTTTTTTCTCGATCTTTGTATTTAATGTTGTATAGATAATGGTACGGAACCCTTCGTACTCGAATCCGACTCGCCCTTGGCCAGTTTTTTCACAAATTCAAAGTTTTCTTCTAAGTTGACGTATTTAACCTCTTACCTTTATATATTTTACCCCTTCTTGAAATTCAATGGGTGCATGTAGGTATTTTATTTGAAAAAGACGTAGAGCATCAAAGATTTTGACAATGAGTGAATGAAAAGTATGAAATTCTGAAACGCTGGCATTTATAATCATCATCATCATCATTCAGCCACAAGAAGTCCACTGCTGGATATAGGCCTCCTCCATGGATTTCCAAAAAGACCGGTTGGAAGCGGCCTGCATCCAGCGCCTTCCTGCCACTTGGATGAGATCATCTGTCCATCTTGTGGCTGGTCGTCCTACGCTGCGCTTGCCGATATGTGGTCTCCATTCGAGAACTTTTCGCCCCATCGGCCATCAGTTCTGCGTGCTACTCGTATGTGCCCCGCCCACTACCACTTCAACTTACTAATCCGCTGGGCTATGTCGATGACTTTCGTTCGCCCTTTCCATAGCTCGTTGCGTAACCTTGAGCCTTCTTATGAGGCCCATAGTGAGAGACCACGTTTCAGTGCCATAAGTCATCACTGGTAACACACACTGGTTGTATAATGTTGTCTTGAGCGATTGAGGTATATTAGACGAACGCACTGGAAGATGCCTTCAAGCTTCTGGAATGGCAGGGACGCGGCATCAATATCAATGGCGAGTACATCACGCACCATCGATTTGCCGACGATATAATAGTCATGGCAGAAACGATGGAAGACCTCGGCATAAGGCTCGAAGACCTCAGCGGAGTTTCCTAACGTGTGGGCCTTAAAATGAACATAGACAAAACGAAGGTCATGTCGAACGCCCGTGTTGTGCCCACCCCAATAACATTGGGGAACTCGACTCTCGAAGTTGTAGACGAATACGTCTACTTAGGACAACCAGTCCAACTAGGCCGGTCCAACTTCGTGAAAGAGGTCAATCGTCGAATCGGCTGGGCAGCATTCGAGAAACTTAGAAGTCTTTTCGGCATTTATAATATTCTTACAGAAATGAAATACTCAATATAAAAAAAATGAAATTAAGACAATTTTTTATTTTAGGTCATATTTTTTTAAGTTAATCTAAACCGCCAAATCACGTCCAGCGTCCAGGCGCTTTATTACCTGACGTTTTCTCATATTTATTACGTTCAAGGCGCTCTGATGGTGTTTTCTCGTAAATTTTCAGTTTCTAAGCGTCTTTCATCTAAGAAAACACTTTGGAGTAGCGGCGGCTAGCTCGAACTTCAACGTGGATAATTGGGATACCAACAAAGATACGATGGTGATGCACGATTTGAAGATAATTGCTACCTCGGCAGGCATTTTGCAATACGCCAGCCTCATCATAGGATGCGTGACAGTAAGAGATATTTGCACTCACTCAGTTAACTCTTATAGAGAGGAGAAGACGAATTCAACATCAAATTATTGGCCAGACGTAGGTACTGCGAATATTCCTTGAGTCCTTTTATTTGTGTCTCAATAAAGGGCTTTTGACGTGAAACGTCTTTCAGTTCGGTAGCATGGCGATTTTGCTGTACCTACTGAACGATATGTAAGAGTCGACATGCTTTAGTTCTATGCGATTTTAGCAAGTGAGCCCCTACTATCGAAGTGAAGGATCTTTCACGTCAAAATCAGGGACTAGTCGCAGTCTTTTACAATAATTGAAATGCCGATGTTAATGCCGACCCCTAAACTAAACCGTTTTCTTTTTTTCAGGAGAATCCAGCCTTATTCCTTCCACATCTATGTGGCCAGTCGATAGTGATTATATTCAAGATATTGAGACTCGTATTCTTGTTACCGAAGCTTCATATGTCTTTTCTTGTGCTCATACACAAGTTACCCTTCATAATTATTATGACGTTTAACTGGGCGCAAGAGTTTTGCGTTTTTAGATCATGCCTATGTGGTTGCGACTTGTAGTTACCTATATCATCTCTTTTCTACGGGTTTTAGATAAATCGATGACTGGATTGGTTTGTTTTTTATTTCGTTAGTATAAGATTTTCTTTATTTATTATAGTTGCAACATGAATTTTTTCATTGTTCTGATACACGGAGAGCTATAAGCCCTATGATTTTATTGCTTTTTTGAGAAGAAAACAGAAAAAAGGGGCCACGTATTTTCTTGTATTTATTTGGAAACAATAGTTATTTTTAAGTTGTATAGTTGATTTTTCAGAGCCGGAAGTGACGTAGGCTAGAAGGCAACAAAAAAGATAGTCTTTGCCTCTGCCTTTACCTTTACTTGAAAAAAAACTGTCACTTGTTATTGTCACGTCATGCATGATACTTAATAATCTGTGTTGTCTGTTTGTTGCATAGAGGTAGGTAGTAGGTATATACCTACTAGAGGGGGCCTTAGTGTACACCCGTAAGGGACAGCAAATTTCTTGGAGTTATCAAAGTAATAAAAGGAATTACCCACAATAAATTATTCATTATCCGCATAAGTACCTATCAATAATTATTGTATACACACCATTGCAAACGTTGAGTTCTCTAATCTAATCAACTATCCATTTCAGATAGGAATGGGCATTGTTCACCCCAATTTTTTAGTCTAGAAATCAAACATATAGATTACGATAAGAAACTGATTATATCGTCTTTATTGCATTCCACAAGTTTTAGGGTTGTTACATTTTAATAACTTAACTAAATATTACACACATACATTTTGTAGCTAACGAGTAAACTAAATATTAAATTAAACTAATTAAATATACCGCCCCGGGACACGCCTGATCCAAAAGTTCCCATGACGCTAGCAGCGTTCCCCCGCTGCACCGCCAGGGAAATCCTCTGCATCAGGTATGCCCCGGAACGATAGTCATACCCACGACTTCTCAGGCGTCGACCAATTTCCCTTACGAAAACTCTTCCCTCATCCCCCCATACTCCCATGGTTTCCACAGCCAGTGGGACGAACAAATAATGAAGCATAAGCTGGCTATATTTCCTTATCTTAAGTTAAGCCGCCGCTTCAGCAGCGGCACCTGCAGATGCAGCTGTCAAACCCAAATGGGAAGGCGCAAAAGTGCAAACGCACGTTGCGTCCCACAAGAGGCTCCGACCCTTCTCCCACGGCACCAAGGTGAGACCGTCCGGGCGCTTACCATCACTGCGGCACAACCCTGGTGGCTCAAGAACCACAGGGACGTCAGCTGAAACCAAAGCTCTCCGGACAATATCATTTATCGCCTGGTGCCGTGAGAGCCTACCCGCACTTCGCACGCAGTGAAGCCCGTGACGACCCAGGCGATCCACTTCCACTCCACAGACACAGTAGTGTGGCTCGCACACGGAACACCCAAGGCGAAGTGTCACCGCCACGCGCAATGAATCGTCATCTAACAACGTCCCCAACTGCGGCGATGGCAACGCGTGCAACCACAAGCCGGACTCCGGCCGGGAAACCGCCCGCAAGCTCGCCTGTTCAGCACCGGCACTAGTTACCAGAAGAGTCTCCAGAGTTGTCCGGCACAACTCTTCATCCCAAGCGCGCTGGCGATCCGGCTGCTCCGGCACAGCGCTACCAGGACAGGCAGCCTGCCAAAGCCGTAAAGCCTCCGCCGCATGGGGAACACTAAACCCGTCACCATCAATTTGCAAAATGCGAGTGACGAGCTGTAACACCCCATGCAACGAAGCCAAAAAAGCCGGCAACTGCGCGTCCCCCAAACGCCGAACGCCGAGCCCACCATACCTTACCGGAAGCTCCACCTGGACCCATTGATCATCAGACAAGCTGACATTGAGGACCCCTTCTAAAAGATCCTTCAGCACAGCGTCATAACGCTGGGACTCCTGTCTAAATAACCAAACCGGGGCCGTCCGCAGCGTGTATGTCAGTCTCGGCATTGACAAACAACTGCGCAAAATAGACAGAGCTACATGAGATGAAAGGTGACTGAGATGCTGTTTGGTTTCCGCCAACGCTCTCATCTTAGACAAAACCATCAATGGCACCCCCTCAGGGAATACCGGTGCACCCAGAAGCATAAAAGAGGCTTTGTTCAAGAGTTTTACTCCCGGCACCAATGCATCAAACCGCCCTTGTACGTCCGGATTTGATTTGAATATTTTCATAATTTTCGATGTCATTATTTTTTATTAATTATTTAAAATTTCTGATAGCTTAGTAAGTATGACGTCACCACTAGTATAATTATGTACGTTCCTTTGCCTTTTTTCATGCTTTTTAAAAATAAAAATATGTTGACATTTGACAATGACAAACAAATGTCAGTCAGTGTCAACTACTTACCAATATTCTCTAATCATCGCTGCGTTCCGTTTTGGGATGATATCGTTCACAGCGATCACGTCGATATCGCCCGTTCCGAATTGAAATTAGTGTCACATCAATGTTCAAATCGGAATGCACCTTGAGCGCTTTGAGCATTGTTTTGTTTTGTCAGTTTGTTGAGGTTAGTTTTTCGACATTCAATTAATCGGTTGGTCACAGAGAAAATAATCACTGCGGTTGGTGGTTAAAGTTGAATCCACAATACAGAGAGATCACCCTATATCCGTCTGTGCACTACGAACACGTGCTACGCACGCACAGTATATTATGTGAAAATGGAGGAAGAGGAAGAAACACAATTACTTTTATTATTAGAGGATTCCGACAGCGATATATGCCTATTGGAGGAAGAATCTTCGTCGAGCAGTAACAACGAAGAATATCTCGTAGTATCTGCTGCACATGGTGGAACTAAACGAAGGATACCTCGTATAGAAAACTATGTGGAAAACGTGGTATCCAACTTTAATACATTAGAATTTAAGTCTCATTTCAGGTAAGTTTCACTACCCTCTTTCTCAACTTTCCATGACCGGATGCGCTGGTCTTTTGGATGTGAATGACTGCTTATTAGTACCTAAATTCCTCACACATATGTGGAGTTAAATAGTCTTATTTTATTTCAGATTATTTATCTCTTTGCGCATGTTCAAGATCTTGCTTATTTAAATATAGTTGTATTATCCTCCCTGTACCTTCATCATGAACTGAAATAGTATGTCGTGTTTGTGTTTCCATTTTTTTCAATTTCAAAACAAACTCCAGACAACGGACAAGAAATGTCAAAAGTGACAGGAAGTTCACAACGATTACGCCCGGGGGCAAAATCATCGTGAGCGCAATATGGCGGATGTAATTGCCCTTGGCGCTATGCGTTCTTCCCCTATCAACGCTCTCCAAGTGGAATGCGTTGAGCCTCCTCTTCATCTCCGTAGACAATATTTGGCGGATCGATTTGTCTTTAAACTTGTGCAATACTTTCAACATCCTCTTCTCACTCGGCTTAAGTCACTTTCCAAAACAGCTTCGAGTAAATATTGGGCGCATAAAGACATTCCCTGTATTCTTAAAAGTTTCGAGTATATTTCAGAAATCCCTTCTCCAATTGCCCCATTTTTTAAACAAGTTATGATGCTTTAATTTTTGAACCCAATATTATTCTAAATTTTGGGATTGAGAAGGATTCCCCGACTGCAGACGCTATCTTCAATAAAATAATAGGGTCGGACTGGAACAACTGGTTACTTATGTTTACGAATGCCTCAAAACTTAGTCCTGAGGGATGTGTTGGTACCTGTATGGATACCTGTATACAGTATACTGCTTAGTTCTGAATGCCCTCCCTTGTCCTCAGTTTTCACTGGCGAGGCTTCTTCACAGACTGTCGATCTTCTCTTCAGGCTATCTCTTCCAATCTATTCCGGGCTAAAAACAAGTTTGAAGTAATTTTCAGAATTAGAGAAGCTTTATTCAGATGCCATTCTCAGAACCTCGAGATTGTGCTAGCTTGGATCCCCAGCCATTGTGGCATTAAAGGGAATGAAGCAGCCGATTGTTATGCCAAGGAGGCTACTGAAGTTGGTACTGTGTCACATAAATTGTACCCACAAGACATATGCGCTACCGCTAAACCTTTGCTCTCCGGTGTACTTAGCCAAGATTAGAGTCAGGGCCAGCTCTCTATGCGAGTGCGGTCTCGACGAGGGAACCACAGATCACATATTTTTCAACTGCCCGAAGTTATCGTGTTCTCTTTATGACCTGTTGCCTCCTTTTGTCCAAAGACCTACTGACTTTAAATCCGTTCTAAAATATGTTAATACTCCCTTTGTTAAAACTTTGGCTTCATTTATTTGTTCTAACAATATTAAACTGTAAAAGTCTGCTATTAGCAAGGATGTTTTAGCCAAAGGATATGACATGACCGAAACTTTGTAGGAAAACACAGACGACCACTTTTTGGGGGGCGGGAGGTAGCTGTCAATGTCAAATTATGACTTAAGAGCTTGGAAAAGTCGATAAAAATATTATCGATAAGTGATGATCGAACGAAATGAATGAATGATGGAAACGGAAATTTAATAATAACACACACGCACGCACCCAGGCACGCACGCACGCACTCACGCACGCACACACGCACACACACACACACACACACACATACACATACACAACACATACATAACCTCCTCAGTCCTGACCTTGAAAATATCAATGGTTTTTAAATATTATTTTCAATGTTAGGACTGAGGAGGTTAAAGCAAATGTTACGAAAAAATAATATTTTTTTTTAAAGATATTTTTTGCAAAATGTTTCTTCTTATTCTCGCAATAATTTTATTAGTGGTTTTTAAAACTGACCACCGAGAACTTAGTAAATCTCATGGAATCCCTGAACTTATTTTTTTACTGAAAACTGGAAAATTGTATGGATAACCTAAATAAATAAAAACGTTTCATAAATAAAAACTTCAAATGAGCAAAAGCTTAAAAAATGACCGTTCTCACCTAAAGATTGTAGGAATGTATGATTTATTACAGATACCTACTGAAGAAATAGTTATCAGGTTACCAATTCTTTTCACAGGCTGTATCTGACGAAACTAATAAACTGATTTTGAAGATTTTTTTACACACCACATAATTTCTGTCTCTTCCTTTGTAATTTGAATTTAATGCCACTTATGCAATGCGACTGAAATATTAAAATATGATAGTCTTATTGTGGTATCCTTGGTCAGTGTACTTCCAGGGGTGCATAACAGTACATTAAATCCGAATGCAGCAAATGCTTGGAAAAGAAGAGTTATTGTCAATAAAATGAATACCCAACATACGTCAATAATAGTTTGTCATTTAATAAAAAAATTTGCTCTACGGCTTGATTTTTTTTTGTACCTACTTTTTTATGACACAATAGTTGACGCGTATCACTTTTTTTGTTCTCACTTTGACTTTCACCATTAAAAAAAATTGCTGCATCCGTCCAGCCGTTCTCAAGTTTTAGCGCGACTAACGAACGGCAATTCATTTTTATATATAGAGATATGATAAATAGAATGGATATACATACTTCTGTTTAAAACAATGATTTACCGGAAGCTGCGACATTAGTACTATCCTATAAGCGCAAACTTAATAAGAGAAATTATGTTAACCCTGACATTTGGTACAATTAAATTTGAAATCATAGAACAAAAGTTGTTGTAAAACACAAACATTACTTTCCGTTAAAACGCATTTCCCTCTATACATTTTAGAGGAAACTCCGTATAGCCTGCACTGATTTTTGCGTTTTGTAAATATTCGGTTTGAAATTTATGTTCCTTATGAACTGATACCAACATTTTTTTTACTTTTCTTGATAGCTTGATCAACTGGTAATCTGTAAAACGTTTTAAATAAAACACTGAACGAATATTT
The DNA here is from genome assembly GCA_963969515.1 of Yponomeuta evonymella. Lineage (NCBI taxonomy): Eukaryota > Metazoa > Arthropoda > Insecta > Lepidoptera > Yponomeutidae > Yponomeuta > Yponomeuta evonymella. The sequence continues at coordinate 10,180,054 of OZ018354.1, forward strand.
TATGGATATTTAAGTAAGATAATAATGATTTCTACGTCATGTTTACAAGTCAATTAAAACATTGAAAGATTTTATCGACTGTGTCAAACCCTATCGCAAGGAAAAAAAACCCAAAAAGAACAGAATGAGGTCTGAATGAACAATATTACTCCACTAAATACAGCTAATGTGAAAGTGGCATAAATAGCCTTAAGCAGGAACTATTTTTATTTCGGCGTATTATATGTTGTTTACGATGCACGTTTTATTAATTTACCAAAGAAATACCACTTACAGATACATAAAATCAAAGTTACGAGTTATAAGAAGCATTAACTGTTTTGTTGCTTTCATTTTTACAGAATAATAGGGCGCATTTCTTATATTTTTTTGCATTTTTCTTCTGATGTTTTCTCTATAATCTCTCATGTCATACTGATAAGACAAAATCGGGACTGTGTTCATTTTTCCACGGTACGTGGCACGCGGGGAAACTAGGAAAACGTCAACTGTGTCGTGTCCATTGGGTAAAACGTTCTTGGCTATTAGACATTAATATTCTAATAATTGGTGGTGTTGGTATATGTTTGTTCTGTGGTTTTGGGTTCCCCACCGGCCTGCGGCTATAGTTCAAATAACCGGTCAACGGTAATTGTGGCACTCCCATGACTGACTCGTCATTGGCAGAAGTAATCGTCCAAAACAGGACTGATTCGAGTTGCCATTAAAAAAAAATAATAAATCATATTGCCCATAACCAAGAATTGAATTTAATTTATTTTTTCATGTAAATAACAAGCTAGCGTCTCGTTCGTAATAATTATTCAAATTAATCGGATATTTGTTGAGAATTGAGGTTATCTTCACTGTATCTAAGAATTTGACGCTTCTGACAGAGTTGTTGAGCGAACGAATGTATTTATTTTTTATATTCGAAGGCAATGGAACTGCCGCATTAGAGTAGAGCCAACGATGACATCATTGAAGGACGAATGAAGGTTATAAATTTTTGCGGTAAATACTAATTTAAACCCCTAATAGTAATCAGTATCCCTATTCCTCGAAATGGTTTTCACTTTACGACAGTCGATGTCTCCCTGAACAATGCCTATTGTTGATATTATTAGGTAGGTATAACATTTACGAGAGCTGCTAAAAATGGATTACAAAGTAAAAGAAACATGTTTTTTTAAGTTTTTATAAAACATATTTTTATTAACAAAAAGCAATTTTCTTATTTATTAGTAATTAAATGTCCTGCCGGACGTTATAAAAAACATTTTTTTTTTTATATTTATAGTAGTGCCTCCATTTCTAATGGCTTTGATCAACATTTGCCGCATTAAGTAAAGCTGACTCGGGATCGAAAAATAAACACCTTTAGCTACAATAAAATTAAAATAATGAACTATATAAAATTAACTGGCCTCGATCGATATTTGCCGGATCGGTTCAAACTGACTCAGGATTGAAAAAAATACAAATTCGCGAGCTTAACCCGCCGTTGGTGACGTGAATTTGACTTACATTGTTGGTGACCCCGGTCTCACGCACCGGGGTTTTTGACTACGATTTTTTCTGTAATTTACGGTTTATGCTACTTTTCATTGGGAAGGTTATCAAATTTGATCTTTAATTGTCTTTTATTAGTATTAGGCAATATCTTTGGATGCACTAAAATTCTAAGGTATTTTGAAAATGTTTTTTTAAACTCAAAACATAGCTATAATCTTAATTATTTAACAATAAAATCAGGCTTAGTCAGTCTTATGACATTGGAAACATAAAATAAAATAACATAAATGGTAATACTTCTAACAAAAAAATATTAAGTTCAATACTAAAATCACTCCGTTCCTTCCTCGTGGTCAAATTTAGTAGTCAAACTGATTTGACCACGAGGAATTTTAACATTCTTCCCGGTCATCTTCAACAGCGTCACAGCCAGCAACGGCCAGCAACGCACGCGACGCTGTTGCGGGGTTGACTGGCGGTAGGTGGCGTGGAAATAGGCAGCTACTCGAAACCACAGTGTAATTCGATGAACGGTGTCAAAAATATTTGATTTCTTTTAACTACCCGGTCTCACAGACATATAGGTCATCAATGGCGGGTTAATCTATACATAACGAAGTCGGGTTAAACTATTCTGGTTAACTGAAGAATGGATGAACCGATTTACGCGATCGTTGATTTGTTTGATTTCATTGTACGAAGTTTGCCAGGACAGCTACCTGCCGGCAGTACCTAACAGTACCTAATAAAAAATACTGCAACCTAACGTAATAATGGAAGCTTCAGTATTCATGGCAGTTCAACTGACCCAAAAATAAGCACAGTAAGGGACATTTTTTTTTCAAAACCGAGATATTTCCACTATTGATTATTGAACTAATAGGGGTGTTTCTCAGTTTTGAAAAAAATGTCCCTTATTGTGTTTATTTTTGGGACAGCCGAGTTCTTAAATTAAGCTGGAAACTATCTTTAATATACTTTTTCACTTCTCATGCTCTAAAAGTTCGTCTTTATGTCGTGCGTAGGCGACATAAAGTCGCTTTTTATGCTCTAGAGCATAAAGTAAAATCTTCGTCGAAGACCAAGGCAATCGCTGCAACAGCCACACGAACATCTTTAACTTCATACAACAACCTCTTTATTTTATTTCGTTTCGTTCGTATTCTAAGACCAAGGCAAAGATACCAACAGCCAAAGTACACAATAAAACTTCATGAAATAAACTTATAATTTGTATTTCGTCTCATTTATTATTTTTTATATTTGTTTATTTTTCAATTTAGTAGATCAGTATAGTATTTAAGCCATAACAACAACTTATCATAGTTATAAAAAGAAAATGTTTTTATAACTGAGCAGTATGTAACGACCTTAAGTCAGGTGTCACGTCCCTACAGAAAAAAAAAAGAAAAAAAAGTTAATTGGCGGGAACCATAATTATTTTTTCATTGTAATATTTGTGTTACAACTTAAAATTGTTTTTTGATTAACGATAAATAATGTCGTCAATCGAAGTGAAAAGTAGAGTGTACAACTCGTCCATAAAACCCATTTTACACTTGACTTTATATCTATCCTCGCTCGCAAGCTCGCTCGGATGGATAAACGTCTCGAGTAAAATGGTGCGTTTTATGCACTTGTTGTACAATCTACTATTATATAACACCCGCTCGTCAATGGCATATTATGTGTCATGCAAACTCAACTTAAAGCAAGTCATTTGTGTCCTATGGTCTAGCCGGGTCATTATAAATGTACTGAATTTCATAATCCCCTAGGGAATTATGACATTTGAATTTGGAATGCAATCAACATTGAATATACGAGCTCCTTGCGATCCATGACCAAACGTCTAAATTAGAATATAAACTTTTCATAGAGCCCTACACCAAGAAGAATTTATTCAAAATTAGAATGAAAACTTTTCATAGAGCCCTAAATCAAGGAGAATGTATTCAAAATTAGAATGAAACTTTTCATAGAAACCTGCATGAAGAAGAATTTGCCACTACAAAAAAAAAAAAAACAAATAGAACGAAAAGGCGCTAAACTGCAAGTCTTTGTGTTATTTTGTATTTGTCTTCTTTCATTATTGTAAAATTAATAAAGTAGGTAAGTCCTTTCTTTTTAATTGTATTATGTTTTATTGCCTCACAGTGTTTATATAAAGTAGAGTATGCGTTTTGGGGATAAAGCAGTATATTTGTCTCGGGCGTTTTTGAACCCCTCGGCCTCGGGATTCTAGCTTTAACTCCCTCGCTTCGCTCGGGAGTTAACTCTGTAACTCCCTCGCTTCGCTCGTGAGTTAACCCTAGGGTCCCTCGTCCTTGGGGTTCAAAATATCGCCCGAGACATAATACACTGCTTTATCCCCTTAATGCATAATCTACTATTATGTACTGCAGAAACAAGGAACTTAGGTAAAAAAATATTTAGTGTAAAAGGAAAATATTTGCTTCTCTCTTCCATTACTTGCCGATGACTAGTAATAATAATAATAAATTGAGAACGACCTCTGTACTTGCGTACGTACGAACGTAAATAGTATCTAGTGATATCATCGACCTGTTGTCGGGTCACTGGTCTACCTACCGATCGTTTAACTAACCTCGGACACACTATGTGAGCACCGACCGCCTGGCCATATGCCCTGCCTAGCTATCACGGTTCATAAGATACAGCCTGGTGACAGACAGACAGACAGTGGAGTCTTAGTAATAGGGGTACATTTGGGTACGGGACCCTAAAAAGCAATTTACAGAGGTACCCGGCCCATATTATTTATCCGTTATTAATACATGAATTAAAAGATCATCCGCTAATAATTATTTCATTGGTATTTCTTACTGAAGGGAAACTTATACGTATACAATAATGCAGAGAATAAATGCTATTGTAGATATTTAAAATCAAATCACATAATAATTATACTGAAAATATTCCCGGAAACTTCCTTGTAAAATAGTCTTAAATAAAGTTGTAATTATCCCGTGAGTTCGGTTTTTTCTTAGGGCATCACTGGACCTCGTGTAATCTAGTTAAATTACGTATGTATAACCCAAGTGACAGATCTGTTCTGATCAATTATGATGCGTTTGAAATCGAGACCTACTTAAATTGTGTGGTTAGCACCGTAAAACAGGTGTTTGTTTTTACGTCGATTTTACTGTTGATTTATTTGTTCTCTTTTGTTTTCTGTCTTATTTTACAAAGAAAAAGGTTAATACACTGTAATCTACACTCATTGCGCATAGTAAACAGAGAAAAGTGTCAAAATAACGTACTTACGCATGGAAGGTTGTTTTTCCGTATATTTGCTCCGAGAGACCATTGTAGCCCTTTACCTAACCACTCGCCATAATGCCACTTGTAACAAACAACTAATTCACTTTAAAAATATGTAACAGGTGCTTTATAATTAGCGAAAATAAATTTTTTTGTCGTGCATCATAGGACCTTTTGGTTTCAAGGGCTGGTGGCAAACTGGTGGCAAACAAACGAAAAAGAGGAACTCTGACAAGGACAGAAGACAAGGTGCTGCTATCTATTCTATCCTATTGACAACTGCATTGAGCTATCTCTTTCTACAGTAGTAATAATAATCACAAGTCGGCCCCTTGGTTCGTTGTTTCGAATAGATCGTGCTGCTAACATGTTTTGTTTCACCTTTCGTTCACAGAAGAAAATTCATTTCGATACACCACAGACTATAAAAACATTGTTGATATTTGACTCTTTTTGGCTGACAAGGGCAAAGGCATAGGCATGGACGTATATGGGCATAGGTACCACGCTGTAGAGCCGCTGTGTCGGTATTTTTTAAATTTTGCAATTTTTCAATTATCTCTGAAACAAAACTACAGAAAAAGCTTTGAGTATTTTTCTTGTATTCTGTGAAACTTAATCTCCAAACGGTTTTTTTTTTATTTCAGCTTGATATTTTTTTGAATTATTGTCCATTGTCCATTTAAAGAACCTAAGTTATAGTTGAAAACCTCTATTTTCAAGTACCCCTCATTAAATATAAGTACCCCTAAAAAAACCTCGAATGTGTAATTAAAGGCCCGTTTTATTTAACCACATTTTTTTACAAACTTATTAAAGCAACTTGTTAATGTTGGCCCATTCCATCCTGTATTCCATGAAATAATTATTGCTAAAATTATTGTATTTAATGAAAAAAATTATTGCGCTGCCGGTATTGTTTTCATCGTGATTTTATTCTCCGTACGTACTGGCGGGTTGTATTCGAAAAACTTTGCTATGAAGTACCTGCGAACAAAAGTGTATTATGAACACTGATCTCCAATACTTTGTATCTACCTACTTACTATACAGGGTGACTTTGAATTCGTTCACAGGTTTTCAAGGGGATATGCTAACCATCATTAGGAATCATTTATGGGCGCTAGTTTTGAAACAAAGGCACGGAGAATTTTTTTTTTTTTCACTTAACTAATAATTACAATTCTTAAGCATATACAAACAATATCAGGATGAAAAGTAATAAAAATCGAATAAAAACTATGGTTCGAGAGTCTTATGATCGGCGTCGGCCAACCCAATTATTTTCTTTCACTTGCATAACGGTCGACAGACACTTATGTTAAAACATAATATAAAGTATAAAGTACACCAGACCAGTAAGTACCCCGAGGGTGACGAGCGTGGCAGCCAGCATCGCTTCAGCGGCGTCGCTGGTCACCTCGAGCGCCACCACCAGAAGGCTTGAAGGACCATTTAATTTGTCACTCGTCTAGCCAGTCATAGGTGGAGCCTAGTTGTAGAATGGGTTCGCGTACCAGACCAGCATCTCAACGGTGATTAGCGCGGCCGCCGCGGCAATGTGCACAGCGCACTGAGCAGCGCCGTCGCGTGCATCGCGTCACTATCGTCGCTGGCCTAGAGGTAGACCTTAGGTGTGGAATCGGGTCGCGTACCAGACCAGTATCTCGATGGTGACGAGCGCGGCCGCCGCGGCAATGTGCACAGCAAGCCGCGCGGGCTCCTCCGCACTGCGCAGCGCCGCCGACAGCATCGCGTCACCTGCGTCGCTGGTCGCCTCGAGCGCCGCCACCAGCAGCGCGGGCGCTGCCAGCCAGCGCGCGCCGCGCCGCCACCACGATTGCTGCAGACAAATCGACATAAAAATAAAAAATATGTATTTTTTCGATAGTAGGTATACATAGGTCATTTTTGTAGCCTGTGCCGAATATTTCGTTTTGGCCTCCCTTCATTAATTTTGAAAGCGAAAAATATCTTAATCTACGAAACCGGAAGTACGTCATTCCAATGGAACTACGTCATCGACAAAAATGTCGGGTGGTGAGTAAAGTTAGCTGTAATTTTCTAACGATAAAAGTGTTCGGTCTTTAGTATATTATTAACGCCTCGAAGAGTCGATGCGTTGGTACGGCTTGGAGTGGCAATGATTGTCATATTTTTCAAAAACACAGTTTTTGGGTAGGTTACAGATTCTCTAGGAGGGTCTTATATTTTGTTATTGCAAAAGTCCAAAGTCCGGGCTACCGATTGAGGTATATTATACTCCTTTCACCTCATATTTGCGCGCAGCTGCTTTGTGTGCATGCGCTTGTAATTATATAGCTTTAAATTTGTGTGGCAGTGACGCGGCCGTCGTCGCCGAGCAACGCACACAAAGTCACTGTGTATATACGGTTTACCCACACATAGAGCAAAGATGAATTGAACAATCTATACCTACCTTAGACATGACAGCAAGAAGCAGCATAAAAGAAGTGATGGCTGTGACACAAGCGCTCAGTTTACCATAGCCAACGACGAGGCGAATGGTGGGTTTGGTGATCCTGGAAAAAAATATTATCAGTTTTAGCTCTCATGACGTTTCTGCCTACCAAGTCCCACGACATACAACCTCAGAGATATCTGTGCACAGCGATCGGTAGGCGAACAACTGACATGATGGGTCGAGATTGGCCGAAGACAGAGCGGGTTGACGTGACAGGGAAGAGACCTTTGCCCGGCAATGGACTATATTCGTAGGCTGAATAGATAAACAGACTGACGTCCCACCACTCAGCCACAGTCACAATGCAGACTCAACATTGTTATCAGTAAGGGCACTTTTATTTATTTATTTATTTATTAACCTAGTTTCGTTTCCGAGTGCTGCACGTCAGCGCTTTACTGGGTACTGACGGAAAACCAGCGCTGGAGTGGTCTGCCTCTTCAACATATTCTGAGTCAGAGCCCCTTTGCATTTGCCACACCCACAAATTGTTTTCTCGTATTCTGTTGTCTTGCCTGTGCTTGCATTTTTGTGCTCTCTGTTTGTCTCAATGTTGTAAAATTGTGCTCTGTTTTCTATTGTGCAACTATTTCTTGTATTTAAATTGTTGTATATGTGTGTGTGTACGCAGATGCAAATAAATGTTTTATCTATCTATCTATCTATCTTATACACGTGCCGCTTGTGTATAAGCGCCCTAAAGCAAACATTCCAGAAGTGCAGACTGTGAGAGTTGCTTATGTACAGTACAGTTTGTCCGGGGTAGTTTTCCTCGGATCAGAAAAACAGATTCGTCATAATGACGACGGTCACGTGCGCTCGGACTGAGTGCGTCGTCATAATCAACTAAAACTGTACGCACACGGTCCGAGCGTACTAAGACCGTCAAAACCCGGCTTTAAGCTAGGACCTACAACGACAACAATCTCACAACTCTCAGTAAGAAAAAATCTGTTTTTCTGATCCGAGGAAAACGACCCCGGACAAACACTCAGATACGGGTGTGAGCCAAAGGTCGCATATTAATAATAATAACTTCCACACAATACCTACAATCACTTGTCCTGGTCCCAAAAATAGGATACCCTGTCCTATGGTAACCAGGAAAGGATGTCACAATCATGGAAATACATCCAGACTGAGGCCATTTGTACAAATGTACGGTAGCCAGTGGGAGTTGAACCCACGACCTGCGTCATGGTAATCAGATGTGATACCGCTAGACCTACGAGGTAGATTCGAAATTACTTTGTTTGTATATTAATTACTTGACTAATTTATTAATACCTGTGATGATTTATTGTCTTAATATGTAAGACTTGCTTACTGCGGGAGAAATCGTTAATACATCGCCAGTTCGCGGCATTGAGTTATTAACTCAATGGTTCGCGGTAATGGGCAAGATATTTCTAAAAGGAGGTTGCGCCCTGCAGTCAGTGGTTTCAATGGTGGAGACGCGACGCGTTGTATAGAGTTCGCATCCTCGCCCCATCTTATCTGTTTGGACTATGTAACGTCGCTCCAGTACATATTCTATGAAAATGAATTGAAGGGACGCCGCGTCGTCCCAGGTACCATCCCAGTGGCCCGCGCCCTAGGCACGAAACTTCAGCGCACAATAACACGTCTTTAGAGGACGATGACGGCTTTGCCAAGAGCGTACCGACGAAGAGAATGACTAACCGCCTGGCGAAACTGACGTTGCTGAGCCGCTGCACCACGTCCTCATCGTCTAACTCCAGCTCGACCGGCTGCGAAGCGAAGGCGCACGCCGACATCGATACCCCTAACAGAGCCACTAGCAGCGCCCTCAACCGGATCCGCACCCCTTCAGAATTGTTCGTCGCGTTTCTGTTGAACTAAACATAGCGTACTTTAGTCTCGATTCCTCGAACACTAAAGAGTCGTTAACAGGCCGTTGATTATTGTCAGTTGTTTTTTTTTTTGACGTAGGTAAATCGTCTTTCAGTTTCATGTCGCCTCGGCGAGGGCTGTAACTCTGTAACTACCTGTCGTGTCATCGTGTGGAATTCATTTATAGGTATATGGTTGAGTAGAGCAAAGTAGTCTTTAATCAGACCTAGGGCTTGGACTTCGAATAATCGACTATTCATTTTTATTAGAATATCCACCTGTTTTACTATTCGAATAATTTGGGCTTTAGTTGGTTATAATAAACTAAAATAGCTTATATTGAAATATTCGTTTTATTCCAATAATTTTATAGGGTTTAGTACTGTTCGAAATATTCGAATAGTAAAAATGGGCGAATATTACAAGCCCTACTCAGACCCTCCTGACTAAATTATTTAAAAAGATAATTACGATTAACCCCCTCCCCATCTCAGACCCCCCCCCAACCCTTAACTAAACGGATAATATTGGAAATTCCAACCCATAGAATATGTAGTTTTCTTTCTGTTGTTATGCAAATTATGTTATTTATTTGCTTATTTTGTTTCTGTGATGTATCTTGTTGGTACAATAAATGTCTTTCTTCTTCTTCTTTTTCTTCAACAAAAGTAATGGGGTGTGACTTGTGATGGTTTACGACCCCGGCGCATGTCAAAGTGACAGTATTTCTTTTGCGTCGAAAAAACAGACTTTAGTGCCGCTTGCAATGCTACGTAACACATTCGGCAGTTACAGCTAAAAATTAACGATTACTTAATAGACGTCTGACGTTAAACCAACGACCGTTCGGCCTTCCTGCTTTTTTGTTATGCATTTTGGCTGACTGAAAACCGTCAACAGTCTATTAACGGGTTGTTAGCGTACGAGAAATCGGGGGTTAGTATTTTTAATGCCTCGCGTTGCTCATACATAGTTACTGTACTTACAGACATTTTACCGCATCTAATCGCGATTGTTTTCGCGGAATGAAAGTGACTATGTTTACCTAATTAACAGTCGTGAATGTAACGAAATACAACAGATCCGAACTTGAATAAATCGGTGACAAAACTGATAGAGTCCCCAAAAACTGGGTTTAAATCCCTCGCAGTTCTTTGCCTGTTGTATTTTTAGTGTCGACATTTACATTTATGTGTAGAAGTACGAAGTAGAGCGTTGTGTTGCGGGTGAAAGTGCAACAAATATGTAAAGGTCAACATATTGTTCAATGTACATCGACAGTATTCACCTACATCAGAAATTCAGCACCGCCAGTCGTTACCCAGTTACCTATGTAATTGTATTAAAACTTAAAGTGCAGTGAACAGCAGGTCAACCTTTACACTTTAGTAGCAAAGCCGTCCTCAACGTAACTGATTAGAGACTTATGTTTATGTTAAGGTTTCTGTTCTGTCGACTGTACTACTAGCGTCGATAGGTAAATAGTAAAGAAATTAGTATCTAGCAACTAACGTAGGTGACTGATAGAGCCTATAAGATTGGCAAGTTGAAGTGGTAGTGGGCTGGTCATATAATAATATGTCGGAGAAGCGATGGTCGATTAGGTGCAAAGGTGTTCGAGTGGAGACCACTAACTGCCAAACGCGGCGTGGGACGCCCACCTCGCTGGACCAGACTGAGGCAGATTGCTGCCAGCTGTTGCATGAGGATGGGAGAAGACAGAAAGAAGTGGCATACCGTGATGAAGGTCTCATCCAGCAGTGGAAGGATACAGGTTGGTTGATTGATTGATAGAAGCGACTATGAAGAGGGAACTCACTTCAACTTGGTGTAATTCATGCTTCTCTCTCAGCTGGTTCAGAATGGAATCGCTTGCGGTATCCATCATAAATGCAGCGAATATCCTTCATGATCAGGAGTGAGTGCTGGGTGAAACAATTATGATTAATAGTAGCACTTTGCATGAGTAGTTGAATATTCCTGCATTATTTTTTGTCGATTCTGCGGCTGCGAGTGGCTCTGCAAAAAATCTGTGGCACAACACAAATTAAAAAGACAAAATATGTGGCTCTCTGCGATTGATGGATTCCCGAACGTCAGAACTTGATGTTTCAGTTGACGTGATTTTATTTTTAATCAAACCTCTTTAGTTTACCAGTTTAACGCTTTCTAGCAAGACAGCCAGTAAGATTTTTTTACCAGTTATGACCACCGAGACCTAATAAGTAGGTACCTATTTACATCTAACCAGTGGTTAGACTCATACCCCCGGTTTCTGTATCTATCTGTCCCATTTGAACGATAATTACCTACTGTTTAGTGAACCTAAATAACCTAAATGCATTAAAAATAATTTAGTAACCATTATTCACCTATCGGTCCATGCACAGAGGAAAAAACCGGCCAAGTGCGAGTCGGACTCGTGCATGAAGGGTTTCGTACCATTATACAACATTTGAATATTTCAAGCGTCTACCTGTTGCCGTTATTAATATCGAGCGAAAACCGGCAAAAAAATCACGTTCGTTGTATGGGAGCCCCACTCAAATAACACTATAAAAACAACGTCAACGTCAAAAATTTTTATTCACTATAAAAACAAAATGTTTACTTAATGAACGTCAAAGCTGTTACTTTCACAATTAATAGATTATGCGGAGAATATATTTTAGTTAATTAATTAATATATTTATTTTATTCGGGTTTTCTGTGAAAATTTCAACTGTCTAACTATCACCGTTCATGAGATACAGCCTGGTGACAGACGAACGGGCGGACGGACGGACAGCGGAGTAGTAATAGGGTCCCTTACTCTTTGGGTACGGAAGCCTAAAAGGGATGTAATGAGATTTCACTTGGGTGCGGCATTTAACTATTAAAAGTACTTTATTCATTCCTTAAAGGAGTGAAATCTTTTTAGAGTTCGGTAGGAGCAAGGAATAGTTCACCACGTCTGTCCGTCTGTCCGCGGCTTAGCTCAGGCAACCCCCGGCGTTCGGGTGCATAATGTCCCTTTCCCAAAATATCCCCTGGTTCCAGAATGTCCCTTTACTAAAAAGTTCCTTTCCCAAAATGTCCCAAATGTCCCTTTCCTAATTGGGATAGGGACATATCCCAAAATGTCCCTTCCTTAAAATGTCCCTTCCTCTTAATTAAAAATTAGCTTAGTTTTTTTCTTAATGGCCGATTCTTCTTTATTCTATATACAGACATAAACAGACAGACCATTGAAGCAAAATGCGTCACAAGTTTAATAAATAAATAAATTGGTAAAAATAAAAAATATAATTTTATGCCACTCAATGAAGACAGGTTGTGTTACCATCATTTCAACGATGCAATATGGAAATAAAAAAAAATAAAAAAACTTTTTTTTTACCAATTTATTTATTTTTGTTAATCATAATAAAATCATTAATCTTGTGACGTATTTTGATTTAATGGTCTGTCTGTTTATGTCTGTATATAGAATAAAGATGAATCGGCCATTAAGAAAAAAACTAAGCTAATTTTAGGGAAGTGACATTTTGGAATCAGGGGACATTTTGAGGAAGGGACATTTTGGCAAAGGAATATTTTAGGAAAGGGACATTCTGGAACCAGGGGGCATTTTGGGAAAGGTACATTATGCACCTGAACGACCCCCGGGGACATAGCTAGAGGGGACCATTGAGAACAATACAAATTTTAGCCCAGGTGGAAACCCAGCCTAAGTAAATAAAGCATGGTAAAGAAAAATACACAAATTTATTGTAGGTTAACAAAATAATAGGTTAATAATTAAGATAACATTTTTCATAAACACGACATTTCCACAAGCAAGAAAAAAAACTTAAGTATAAAATCAAACAAAAAGAAATCCATTTAAAATAAGGCCTACCTAAATTTAATTCAAGACGTAATTGCTATTTAAAAGGCTTTCTCAGTGCTTGGTCTGAACATACCTGTTATTACATAATAGAAAATATATGAATATTATCACATAAGTCAAAGGCACCACACTGTTCCCTGTAAAGTTTTTCTATGGCATATTCTGGAGTTAGACGCATGCATCCGGTATTGATCAAGATCTTGGTCAAAAATAAATTGCGTTTCGACTTGGTTCCCACAAATGATCCGTCCCTGTTCATGTAGAGGTCCTTGTCTGACGTCCGCTCCTTACTCTCCATAGGAACTGCAATATTGCGGGTGAAAAATAAGAAAAGCTTACTCGGTTCTATCGCGGCTGATGCATTGATTACTTCTTCTGTGGTTACAGACAACTTGGTCGCTTCTTCTTTTGTTTCGACCGAAGTTTTAGTTGATGATTTTTCTGTTGAAGCAACAGTCGATATTTTTGCATTTAGGACACTCGTGTATGTTTCATAGGTAAAATTTTTAGTCACATTGTCAGTGATTAATGTTTCGTTATCTTTGTCATTTGGATTGCTACTTGTCGTCTCGAAAACCTGTCGTTTGAATCTGTTAGGTATAAAAGAACCAATAAACGGATCCATACTAAACATTTCTCTTGTGTCATTTACAAGTTGTTGAAACATATCAAAGAAAAATAATGACAGATTAAATTCAGCTTCAGCCACTTCTTTCAGGTCGTCAAAATTAACATCACTGTATTGTATTTCCTGACCGTCATTGTAACGTTTCAGTATCATTTCAATCCTTTTGTCAAGGCCCTTCCCATACAGAGACTTTTTAGCAAGAACTTCTAGGTCCAAGGAAACACCCCCATTTTTCCATACCTCGTAAACTCCCGCGTAGAAAGTCAAATATCTTAAAGACATATACTCCCAAATGTACCTCAATGGAGTCACACTCATGAGCTTGCTTACTGTTTTAAACTCAACCATCACATTTCTGTACTGAGTCACAAACGCTACGATTTTATTTCGGTTCTCTTGATTAATTATGCGCCAACCTCGTTTAAATTGTGCGTAATCTTTTTTCGCATCGCTGAGGTAGAATTGGAGCTCAAATTTAAGCTTTGGGTATTTGACTGCCATATCCGACAGAAGCTCACTGAATGTAGAGAACGGCACGTCAGTACCGCTTCCAATGATGTACTGCAAGGACACTTTGTCGCTGGTTGTTTTCTGTTGTACGGTGTTTCCTTTAATGGTGGACCATTTCACGTCATAATATACTGAGGCAAACACGTAGAACAATAGAACACCAATAATGAAGATAGTCAAGCTGATCCAGAAGGCAAAGAATAATTCTGAAATAGACAACATTTCGTGGTATTACTAGGCACGTATTTATTATCTTATCACTGGGTAAGATATAGTGTAGTTTATTATGATCTGAACATTGGATCTAATGAGAATGAAATTTCTGTGCAAATGCATATTTAAAAAAGGTATCCAAAAATTACGGTCTTGTTTATAAAAATTCGATTCCTCAAAACACGTCAAAAACGCCCATTAATAGTTTGTGGTGGAGATTTTACAAGGAAAAAACAGAGTTTTAGATTGGTTTTAGAGGCATCGTGTTTTAATAGACAATATTTGGGAACAAGTCAAGCGATTGTGTTGTGTGGATATTATATTATTATACGGAATTATTATAATAAACCAACGGGAATTATCACTGCACAGCACAGAACTCATCATAGGTATTTTCGTAAAATAAAGTTGATCTAAACCACCTTTGGTATCAGAAGCACGAACACACGAACATTGGTTTGCTTTCATGTGACTTTTTAGATTCTGCTAGTAGGTATAGTTATGTTTTCATAATTTGTATACAGGGTACTTACTAACAAAATAAAGACAGAGCCCAAACTTTACTCATAGACAAAGATAAAGATAGATAATTAAGATATAGATAGATAATTAGTGAAAGTTTTACTGACCGGGAAACTTCAATGAACTCTTCAGCAGAGTGGATTTCTTAGGAGACGGGCTCCATCCAGCTGGTAAAACGACGACGTGGTCACCAGCCTCAGTGGCGCCTTTCAACAGCGGATATTGCTCTCCCGGCTTCTTCGAGGGCTCAATCATTTTTTTAGATTCTGTCATCAGTGGAAATTTTAGTCAGTCTGACTCCAGTGTACGTGAACAGAAGCGAAACTCTAACAATTTCTCCAGCTAGCTAGCCTTTGATACTAATACTGATATCAAAAGGTGCGCTAGCAGCAAAGCCACGGCAGAAAATATAGTCATTCTGTCGATCAATTTGTTATTAAATATTTGCAATTTACTGAGTTATCTACCTAAAGGAGAAATACATAAATTTTAATAAATTGAATTCACTAACTCTCTGTATGTCTTGCAATTTTTTCTGTTATTACATGGATAGAGACAAAAATTATAATTTGTGATAGAGACGTTTCAAATTTTGTTTATGTCAGTTTGACAAGAATTTTACTGTCGGTATTGTCCATGTATTGTTCCAATTTTAACTCATTCTTATGAAGAAATACTACCACAAGAAGTTAAAAAAGGTGGAGACTATTTTCAGGAAGTTCAGTAAAATTCCTATGTTTACAGTCATTGGACTTTAAATATTCGTGAAGTTTATTTACTAAGAAACATCAATATAATATCGAGCTAATGTGGGTAGAAGTACCGGTAAAGAACGCCCCAAGCGGACATATGTCGCGTCGTCGACCAAATATGTATTAGCACAGAGAAAGATAAAAAATACCTGAAACCGACCTCTGGTCTCTGTCTACTTCTTCGGGATACAGGGGTTATTTTATGTATCTATTTATTGTTGAAGAACTTAGAAACTACTAAATCTAATTCGTCTTATCTGCACAGGGAGCGCCTCCAAAGTCAAAATCGTAATCACTTCAAGTGCGTGCATCCCATGCGATGTCCGATCATGGTGGATCACTTCACTTGCGCTTGCGATGATAAATAAAATAATCGCAAGTGCATTCAGCATAGGTAGGTTGTATGACGGGCGCAAGTCACGCATTTTGTGGCACCAAAAGTCGGAACGTTTCCCATTTAGAACGCGCGACTAATAATTTGAACTATGTATATAAAACATTCCATGCAACACAATCTTATCCTACTCTACCTCTATATTACGCCCACCAAATCCTGAAGGATTGTTAATCCATGCATAGTAATTGTCAAATTCCAATATGGAATTGCTATTGCAAACGTCAGGATTTGGTGCGCTTCTGATCCCATACTAGGGCGCCCTCTGCCATGATAGCCAGGCAAGGCCATCACAAACGGTTAGCAGCCAACGTGCTTGACTACCAAAATAGAGGTCATGGTTTTGATTCCCACTGGAGGTCGCCGTATTGTATTTATACAAATTGCCCCAGTCAGGGTGTACCTATTTCTGTGTTTGTGATGTCCTTGTCTGGTTACTATAGCAAAGGGTATCCTAGTTCGTGACCAGCTCAAATACCTACTTAATAGTGTTGTGTGGAAGTTATTAAAAATAATTATTACTCTTATTATAGAACCCATTCCTAAATCTAGTACCATAGACTTTTTCAATCCTTGGCTAGCTATGGTTTGCTTAGGTTAGGAAGTATAGGTACTAGTTGGATAGGAGTTAATTAGACCTGAGATTTTCGCACTTAGCCTCATAGTTGGGTCATTGTACTCACGATGTTTTCCTTCACGGTTAGCGAGTGGTATTGCTACTAAAATTTTACAAATGTACTTAGCTTAGAAAACAATGTCATTGGTACATGCTGGGATTTGAATCCTCGACCTCCCGAATGTGAGGCCGGCGTTCTACCACTGCGCTACCACCGCTCCTAATTTTGCTAGTAAGCAAAACAAAATGTCACGAGATAAAGAGAGACCATTACCCGATCACAGCGCTTAGTCATGCGATATTAACAATAACAAAAAATGTCACGTCGTCTGTCGTTCATACATTACTAATGCGAATCGGATTTGTTGCTGACTCAACTAATTATAGCGGTAAGTGTGAACGTGATAATATTGAGTGAAAATGCGTTCAGATAATTTTCCATGTTCAGTGCTGTTGCGTGTTTTTCTTCTTTTGCATCTATCCGTGCGAGCAAGTGCGATTGCATAGTGAATTTATTTATGTAAATTCTGGATTTTTCAACTAACTTTGTATTATCATCGATTTTTTTATAGTTCTCAACGATGTGATGTAAGTAGGCATGACTGTGATTCCCTAATGTATCTTTCGTGATCTTCCTCGGTCGATGTAGGTATGGTGTTTGCTTGTTTATACAGGGTGTTTGGTCCTCACTTGCTATCGCTTCAGCCAGAAACTCCTGACCCCAACGGTTTTTGTATAAGATCAAGTTGAATATAAATAAATAAGATAAATTATTTTACAAAATCTCAAATTTCAGCATTTAAACTCATTTAAAAAAAAATATTTCTAGCCCCAATTATTTTTAGGGTTCCGTACCTCAAAAGGAAAAATGGAACCCTAATAGTATGACTTTGTTTTTCGTCCGTCCGTCTGTCTGTCAAGACCCTTTATCGCGGGAACGCGTGGAGGGAGGTATCCAGTTAAACTTAAAATTCCTACATGTATACATACTTCTAATGGAAACGTATTCTCTTAAATTATTTCTAATTTTTTAGTGCTGCAGTGTTTTGAAGTCGGTTTTTATTGTTTATTATATTTATTTCACAACTTTCCTACGTTTCGGTACTTTTGCAAGTCCCGTGGTCTCGGTAGCCTGAGGTGACAGGCGTATTTCTGTTAGTTTACTACTCCCGGCAAAAGTTCAAAAAAAATATTAATTTACGTTCCAAAAATATTTTGGCAAGTTTTTTTAATTTCAATTGGCAAAACAATTATTTTATATAAACTCAAAAATATTGATTACTAGTTATTGAAATGAAAATTCTATCTAAAAGCAATAATTTTATATGAACTCAAAAATATTAATAAATTATTGATATTAAAATTAAATCTGCAGTCACACTTCTAGCATATTTATAATATTATGTAAGTACCTAGGGTTTAGCGCATGGGAGGATTGCAGGGATGCTATAGGCGTATTATGTGACTTGTCGAAAGTATTTGATTGCGTAACCGCAGGAAATACTTCTCTTAAAATTAAAACACTACGGAATAAATGGGAACAGCCCAAAAACTTATGAGATCGTATTTAGAAGGGAAGATTCAAAGAGCTGACATAATAGTAGTTTATGCAACTGTCATATAATGAAGGGTATTAAAACACGAGTGTGAGTTTATGAAACGAGCGCAGCGAGTTTCATAATAGTAACGAGTGTTTTAATACCCGTGTTATATGCAGTTGCATACACTGCTTTATCTTCACTAATGCAATTAAAAATTAAATTCACGCGTACGTGTATAATCACAGTGATTTTGCCGCCATTAAAATTTAACCAATGAGAGCGCAGCTGCGCGCTTCAATAAAACGCGACCAACCTGATTGGCCCTGCAATCAAGTTGGTCGCGTTTTATTGATGTTATAATGAGATTTTACGATATCGATGTGAATATTATACCATCATGTGAAATTGCTTAAATTGAGTGTTTTGTTGTCTGCGCTATAACAGTAGTAATTATAAGTCAAGTATTGAAAACATAAGTAGAATGTTACAACATTAGTGTAGATAAATAGAATTAAATCATCAGGGTCAGTGGTTAAGATAGGATCTATTTTAGGGCCGTTCCTTTTCCTTGTATATTTAAATGAATTGCCGTTCATGGTTCAAAACATGTCAGAGATAGCTAGTATTATTTGCAGATGACACGTCACTTATTTTTAAAATTAAGAAAAAGAAAATGACCTCGACGATACAAATAATGCTCTCTCTCAGGTACTAAACTGGTCTCAGGTTCTAATACCTTATTGTTAAATTCAAAAAAGACAAAATGTATAAAGTTTACTCTACCAAATATCAAAATACTCGCGGTGTATTGAAAAATGACAAACTAGACCTTGTAGAAGAAACTGTATTTCTGGGTATCACAATTGATGCAAAGCTTCAATGGGGACCTCATATAGACAAATTGACCAATAGGCTTAATTCTGCAGCATATGCAGTCAAAAGAAACCGGCAAGTAACTGACGTCGCAACTGCTAGGCTTGTTTATTTTAGTTACTTCCACAGTATTATGTACATATGTATGTACTGTGGGGTCGGGCAGCAGACATTGAGACCATCTTTGTCTTACAGAAGAGAGCGATCAGATTCATTTATAAGCTAGGCAGCAGGGATTCGTTAAGAGATTTCATTGATGTAACTAACATCCTGACAGTTGCTAGTCAGTATATCTATGAGAATATTATGTACGTCAGGAAAAATATCAGTAATTTTAAAACCGTAGGTAGCCAACACAATGTAAATACTAGAAATAAACGTAAACTTTATTTCCCATGATTTAGGCTGGCAAAGGTTAATACATCCTTTATGGGGCATTGTGTACGTTTTTACAATAAGATCTGCAATAAATAATTTGAATTTGAATTTGAAGATCCCTGAAGATATAATAAGCTTGCCTGAAGCGCGGTTCAATAAATGTGTAAAGCGCACTTTGTGCCAAAAGGGCTACTATAGCATTAAGAATTATTTAGATGACAAAGATGTATGGAATTAAAGCCACTTCAATGCATCCTATTACTAGGTTTTAGAAGGTATGTTTATGTTGTCGACCTGACTTTGAAATTACTTGACATGACTTGACTTGACTTGACTTGACCTACAAATTTGTACGGAACCCGCAGTGGGCGAGTCTGACTCACACTTGTCCGGTTTTTTATTAAATTTCGTGCGCAGTTTTGTAATAATAATAACATAAATTTATTTGAAACCTTATTACAGCCGACAGCAAGTCAACCATAGAAATATTGTTGCAAATTCACCGTTCTTTAACTGATTAGAGTGCAGTTGCACGTATGTAAAGTTTGATGTGCTGTCGACTATACTCTATGTAAGAAATCAATAAGACCCAGATTTTACTTGCAAGTATCTCTTGTTATGCGAAAACTGCGTGTTCACCAATATTGACTATGGTCCTGATGCGACCGACCCCCCGATATACAAACTTAGCGAATTAGTGAACTTATTGAAATATTGCATTAAAAAAATAAGAGCGTTAAGTTCAAAAAGGTCTCCAAAAACTGGATGTTACTTTCAAATTATATATTTTTTTTAGAATAGGTCCCTATGCAACGGTATTTTTTGAGTTATATAAAAGTAAAACTTGATACTATAAAATCCGCAAGATTTTTTTTGTGTCTGATAAAATAGTAAATCCGACCCTCCCACCTTCCTTTTAGTAATTTCAGTTTTGGAAACGATAAAAATAAAATAAAAATAAAAATCCCGAAATTCAATTCGGTATTTTTACTCGTAGAAGTTGCGCTTTTCAGTACAAATTCACAAAGCAATTCATAGATGGCGCTTACAGGCGTGGCCATAGAAGAACCGGAATACGCCTTTCAAAATTAATCTGCGCTAAGCAAAATTTGACAGACGTGTCCCTGTTCTTGTATGTGCACGCTTATAAGCGCCATCTATGAAGTGCTTTGTGAATTTGTGCTTCTTTACACTGACCACCATGGAGGTTAGTGTAAAGAAGCTACGGAGATTTGGAGGTCAGTGCTTCCATGTTATAATAAAGTCAGTTTCGTACCTCTTTATTAAAATAACAAGCAATTATATGTGAGAAATTATGACAGGCAAATTTTCAAAATGACAAATATTGATTAGGTACCTAATTTCTCTCAATAAAACATCTAGAATTGATAAACATTGGCGAAATTGTACTCAGTGCAGTGAGTCCAAAAAGCAGAATTGAATTGATAAAACATCAGATTCCGACCAGTAGTTACTTCGTAAGTAATTAAGCCAATAATAAATAACCGTTTTATAGCATTTTCCTGTTTTCTGGGGATGCTTGTTTGTTTACGCGTTCACAGCCGCTTCTATACGTGCTTGCACTATCAGAATAGAATGCGACGTCTAGGAACTACGTACGCGCGAGCCGCCTGCCCGCAGCAGCGTCGGCCATCCTCGGGAAACTGCAGACGTTTTTCCAAAAAAATCTCAGACTGAGGATATAATTACTACGAAACTGGTTTGCAATCATAAGACAGAGAGGCCAATGTATTTTATTCTCACCAATTCTTTTGGTGTCAACTTCGAGTCTAGCATACTAAAATTATACAACCTCCTTAGCTAACTCTACTTTGCCGCTGTTGCTTTTAAAGCTGTTCACTTCGACAAAGCTCTGTCTCATTCTGATCGCGAGCGGATCGTTAGCTATGCATGTAAAGTAAATAATAATGAAAATTAAATTACCTACGTATTGAGTTTAGTATCAATATACGTGGTTAAGCCAAGCAGCTGTGCTAAGTTACTGTCGCAAAAAATATAAGTTTTTCTGGTTTTAATAAAGGCTACTATGTTATCTAAGTGAATCGCTCCAGTGTAGTGCCATTATGTTTGACAAAATGTATTCGTTCTTATTCGTATAAAATCGTTGAGGCGTCAATATAAAAAAAAACTCCAATCAAGGTCAGTAAAAAAAAATGTGTCGGATGGTAGGACACTTTTAAGGGTTCCGTAGTAGGTTCCGTAGTCAATAAGAAACCCTTTTAGTTTCGCCATGTCCGTCCGTCTGTCTGTCTGACTGTCCGAGTTTTAGCACAGAGACGATAAGTACTAGAGAGCTGATATTTGGCATAGACATAAAATTTATTACGTTAAAACGGTAGAGTAAAAGGTTGAAAAAAAATCTAAAATTTCCCTACACCTAAATTAGGGATGCATTTTTTTTTCTCTCCTATACCATAATGTGTGATATCGTCCATTTTTTGATTTAGGGTTCCGTTAGCGAAATATTAACCTTTAAGGCGCAATTTTTATCAGAGTAGAGCGTCCCCTCCCCCCTGCTCGCTAAACGGTTGATTGTTGAAACGTGTAAAAAATCAGAGCAGTAACACATAATGATGAATTTAAAAGGAAAACTATCACGGCTACGTAGGCTTTACAAGTTAACGATTAATAGGCGACCAATTTAAGTGCTAAATTTTGTATTTTGTGAAATAAAGTGTAACAAATAAACAAACAATAAGAGTTTTACTTATAAAAGGAAAACCTCGTACAAAGTCCATTGAAAATTACTTTGATAAAATTGTTAGTTGTTTGTTGTTACCCTCTCTTTCTACGGAACCCTACAATGTGTGTGGCCCGACACGCACTTGGCCGGTATTTTGTTAGACAAAATACCCCTCACTCCACTCTGTTGTTTCTCGGCCCACCCGTCATCTTATCTCCGGGTTCCATTTCCGTATCATATTTTTCGTATAGGTACATTTTGCGATCTTACCATTTTGTTACACTCCACATTATTAAATGGAGGTAGGTACATATTTCTAACTTATTTAAACTACATTCTGTCGAAATAAGGGTTCTCCTCGTCAATACGAACAAGTTTTACTAAGGCCGACTTGCACTACTTCTTAAATGTCACTTAGGTCGCCATTTAATTCGACTTTCATGTAAAGAATTTTAGTTAAATGCTGTTTAAGCCAAATTTGAGAATCTGGTGCAAGTCGACATAAGGAGACAATTTTAAATCGCGAAAAAATATGTTAATTGTTGCATATATGTTTGCGTCGTAGGACTGAACATCAAAGTAAGTTGTCGAGTAGAGTAGAGAACACTGTGTAGTCAACAAAAAAGGAACAAAGGAAAGGGAGTATAGTCCGCACAGATCTTTTTGGCGGTAACGTAAACAAACATAGTCACAGATCCTTTGCACATTGATTACGGTCTCTACAGTGTAAGTGTGAGTAATTGAGGTAGTGTGATGCGTAGTAAATTACTATTAGTTAATTACTAAAGTAGTCAATTACTCACATATACACTGGAAAGACAGTAAGCGATGTGCAAACGACCTGTGACTATGTTCAAGTTACCGCACCGCCAAAAAGATTTGTGCGGGCTATAGTTCGTTTTGTCAAGTGTTTCGGGAATATTTCGGCGTCACCCGAAAACACATAAGTCAAACTGTCACTAAATCATTGTTCTATGCGACATATTAAGTACTCAAAATAGCAGTTTCGCAATTTTTCGTAAAATAACATCGTGTTCAATTCATTGTTCCATGACAGCTCTCAGTTGACGTAATAAACATAATAAAAATAATAATAAAAAAATTATAACAGGTTTTTTTCACTGCTTAAAAAAATTGTGTTTTGGACTTATGCGCTTTAGTCCGCCGACCTCAGATTTGTTATTCTTTTTCCTTTCCTTCTTCCAGTGACGTGCATGGCCAGTGATGAGTGAGTCATACAGGGAGCAGCGTCCGTTGCTCGGCGAGGAGTACTCGGACGAGGAGCCGCTGGGCCGGGAGTATCGGCGGGGCGTGGGCTTCAGGGGGCGCGCGCGAAACAAGGTCAAGGGCGCCGCCGCCGTCATCGCCAACTGGCCAGGTGTGTAACCAGGTGCAGATGAGCGATGAAAACAACGTTCTCATTTACAAATTCACGTTCGAATTAGGTGTGTTAAGCAGTTCAAGGGCTGATTCCACCAAGCGGTCGGAAATGCTATAAATGGAGAGTGCTCTAAGCAAACCTCAGTCACAGCGGCTGAAATTCTTAGCACCGAGGGACCGCCTGACAGGATTGGATTGGACTAGTGGTTTAATTTTGTCACCATTGTAGTGTTTTAGTAAAACGATACGTATTTTTTTTTCAAACGGTCCAAATAATCCGATTTTTATACTGTTTAGTAGACATCTAGTAAACACCTACGTGATGCTGATGAATCATAACAGTAACTCCCACGCAACACAATCACTGGTCCCAAACTAGGATACATACCCTGTGCTATGATAACAAGGCGAGAACATTACAAACATGGAAATATGAAATACAAATCAAGCACAGCGGCCTTCAACGTGAATCGAACCCACAACCTCTGTCTTTGTAATCAAGTGTGTTAAAGAATGAATAAACGTATGATTGATGAACAAACCAACGAACAAAGTAAGGAATGAATAAATAATAGAAAGAATAAAATATTTTTCCCACTGCTGGGCAAAGGCCTCCTCCATTGATAAATCAATGAATAATTAGTTAATTAATGATTGATTGGACAAAAAAAATTGATAATGTGTAACAACACTTCACTGTTTCTTTGTCTTTCGTATGATATAGTTAAGGAGTAATGAATCCACTATGATATAACATTATAAATTTCTCATTGCAGATCATTGGTCTTCTTCAGTCACACTTTGGTGGATAATAATTGGTATGGTACTTTTGACAGTACTGGTAATTTATAACGTCGCCCTGACGATAGCACTTCTTCCGTCCCATCAAAATATTGTTAGAGTAAAAGACAATGCGGTATCACAAAAGCAAACTGGTATAATAAAAGTACCAGAAGTTTTCATGCATGTCTTTATAGATGTCAATGAGGAAATTGACGCAAACAAGTACATACCAGCTATAAGAAGACTTACTGATAACCATACAGGATTTAGCTATAACCTCATATTTATAGTTAATGATACATTAGTTGAAAATGTTCCTCACAGTAGTGATGAATTGAATAACAAAATAGTTTTGGATGATATTTTTAACACAAAAAGTTTCACATACAAACACATTACTAAAGTTCATAATATTAATGTAATGCAAATATCGCTAACTGACTATATGGGTAGTTCATCTATAAAAAAACGATGGCGTCTAATTCAGCCCGATTTTATCCCATTTCTTGTCAGAGCTATCTCAATATGGGACAACAGCGGTATAGCTTTTAATCCTTTAATAATAAAATCTGATTACCCAGCTTATATTCAAAAGCTTCACAGTATACTTGAAACATATGGAAAACCTAATGAAGAAATGAAGATTGACACTACAATGAAACCACGCCTCGAAACTAATAAGAAACTCAACAATATAAGGGACATAATAGAAGCTCTGGAAAGCGATAATGAACTGAATGATCATGCACAAGAAAATCTCACAGAAGCAGAAACTAATGATATTGAAATGACTTTAGCTCTTGGCAGAAAGTTATTGTCAATAGAAACTAAAGATAGCAGTGAAGTAAGTAAATCAACGCCTCACTATAATCAAAACAACAATGAGAAAATTCACCAAAATGGATCACGTTTTAGAAATAAGACCTTCAGTGATATTTTGCCAAAACTAAACATGCTTCCCTTATTTTTGGACCTCATTTTGAATAAAAAATACAAAACTGACAATGTCAAGTTAGACGAAAACAAGGCATCTGTATTAGTAAGAAAGCGTAAAAGTCCTTTAACAGTTTTAAGTAAAACAAAAGCACTCAGCAAACAAACTGAAAAGAGCGATACACTCAAACCCATGATTATAGCAACAAAAGTAAAAGGTTTAAATCAAGATATTAAAGAAATTGAACTAGAGGACAGTTATTTTCCTGCTACGTGGGATCGATATGACAAGCTAACTATCGATTTGAAAGGCAATATTATAGCTGCAGAAGTTTCCTGCCACGCGTTCATTGGGACTGTGTTTGACAATGTTTTCCATAAGCCTGAAGAGGAAAATGTTACAGGATTTTTGATCCGGGAACTTTCCTTGTTTTGTAACGGTGTATTGTCCAGGTGCAAAGGCATTGATGTTATTTTACTTTAGTTTTCAGTTACGTAATTTATTGTGTTTTTGTTACGTAGATTAAATTACTTTCTACTGGAAAGTTATTATGAAATTATATTATACTTTGGAAGTAAGAAAATATCTGTTTTATATTAATAATTTATTTAGCTTAGGTACGAGTATCTTTGCAGAACATTTGTCGTGAACATAATATTGTTTAGTGATGCATGTTCAAAAGTGAATCAACATCATGTTCACAAGTTATTATCCAACTAAACTAATTCTAATTACATGCTTAGAGGTGCTTAAAATTATGGCAGCAATAAAATGTGTTTAAAATTATAATCACATACAAAAGATATCCTGTAATTTTTATAATTCGAGACTAGACTTGACATTGTTGTACAGTTGACAGCCAATCAACCTTTTCATATTTACGGTAAAGGCGTAGCCTCGTAGAGTGCATGCGTGTAAGGGAACGTTCACATGTGCCATCAATTTGTAGGAAAATGGTTAGTTTATTAGCACGGACCACATTCTGTCGTTGAAATCAAAGGCATGGACAATACAGACCACATCAGAGCCACAACGCAACCACATCGTGATTTTGTAGTTACCACAACTCAACTACAAGAAGCTGCTACTGCTGGGTCGCTTCGAGGTGTACTGGTATATTACTAAGAGCTGGCGCGTACATTTTATTACTATCCCTCTTGTGCTCTTAAATGCTATCCACGAGCAAGGGAGATAGGAATCTGCGGGCAAGGTAGTGCCGCCCCCGCCAAGTCAAGCAAAAAAGTGGAACGGCGGCGGCCGTACCACCCTTTTCTCGAAGCAGTTCAGGCCATTTTCGACCCCTCTATGACTTCGTTGTGGATAAAACTAGAAGCCTAAATTTTTAGTAACCAAGCAAGCATTGCATAATTGAATAAACACGGTATATATCAAAGTTCATTCAATTTGAACCAATAGTTTAAGAATTATAACTAAATCAAAGTTTCTTAATTTTGTCACTCACTCACTCACTAACTGACTGATTGACCGACCGATCATCAAAACTCTGAGGCTAAACTAAACAATCTAATTTAACGTAATATGCATTACTTGTGAGATACATTGTATTTTCATGTGATGGCCAAGTCAATCTATTTATTTAAAACATAAAACCTTTTTAATATTGATATGGTCACTATAAGATGTGTTAGGTTAGCTAATTACGTAATAACTTAAGACAGAAAAACCCTTAAGTAGGGACTGAATAAATTAACCGACTTAGGATTACATGGATCTCACAAATTGTAGGGTAGAAGAACTGAGTTGCGAGACATGGTTTTTTTACAAGTTTTATTTTTAATGGCATACAGTTTACGCGCCAGCTCTTACTAAATTACACATAGTTGTAATAAGCTGTAGTGACACTGTTCACACAGTAACACTTCAGCCACATTTTGTCATTGCGATGTGGTGTAGCCTGGTGTCTACGTGTGAACGGACCCTAAAGGATGACGTGCTGTTGACTGAACCTTTTTGCCAGACGTGTGTACGGACCCTAAAGGATGACGTGCTGTTGACTGAACCTTTTTGCCAGACGTGTGTACGGACCCTAAAGGATGACGTGCTGTTGACTGAACCTTTTTGCCAGTGTTTTCATTGCTGGACCTTAAAGTAAAGTGTCTGCTGCGGAGAAACAATCTCGAGCACCAACACAAAACAACGTTTATTGAAATAACGTAAAATTGGACAACCGTTTCTTCCGTATATAGATTAATTAGTCTTAAAACTACTTTCAATAATAAAAAATCAAAATCCGGAAATTGGAGGATTCTATTCGTCTATTAGATACGAATAAATTTTACTATAGGGACTGAATCGAAATCTGGAAAAAATATCCGTTTCGCAATTCATTCTAATGCCGCAGGGGGTAACATTAGCATGGTGATATGTGTTTTCGTGACTTTAGATAAGGTAAGATACCGTTTTATTTATTTTCAAGATTTCTCGCCAGTGGTGATAGTTTTTCGCATTGACGACTAGAAGTATTATGCAGGGATCAATCGGCCCATACTCGTCCACTGCTTTCCCAAGACATGCCACTTCCTTCTGTCCTCGGCCATCCTCATCCAGGTGCTGCCAGCAATCTGCCTCAGATCGAAGGTCCAGCGAGTTGGTGGGGGTCCTACGCTGGGTTTGCTCCGTTATGCAGGGATATGCAGGGATTTTATTACACCCGGTATATGTATATGTCCCAATGTAGGGTCAGGCCTTCGCTCAGAGAGAGAGAGAGTATGAGCTGTATTGCATTTGTTAATACACTTTGTCTGCGCCGGTGCGATGATCCGTGAGTCACTAGACCAGGCACTTGCTGAAAATTGGTGCTGTGGGCAGCAGACCTGCAGCAATTACTAAGCCTGAGGCCGTTTTACCGCCGCATGTTGTTCTACCGTGTTTTTTTATTTTATTTTTTCTTTCTGTTTTACGTCTTTTATATATTATGTCTATGTGGCGTTAAATAAATGTATTTCTTCTTCTTCTTCTTTAACACCACGCATGCTCAATGTCCATCGCGGATCGGCAATTTCAAGCGCTGAGGTATGTGAACACCCCAGGCACTCATGTTTCCTCACGACGTTTTCCTTCATTGTTAGCAAGTGGTTAAGCTACTATAAATTTACCGTTTAATTCGGTATCAGTTGCTGATACTGGAAAAAACGGTTACCAGGTTTTGCGTCATTTGAATAACACGTTGTATGTTTCTAAAACAAAATTATAAATTGCCATAAGCATTGAAACTGGTTTAACCAAGTTTTAACTCATTCCGAAACACCCACATTGTGCTTTTAATTATATTTTTATCACGTCTATAGGTGGTGATTGTTTGTGGAAGAGCTAATAATGGTCAGGTAGGGCTCACGAAAAAAGCAAATTATTGCACATTTTGAATACTACTACAGTATCTTATCTGTTTTATCATAACATCATAAGCTAGTAGTATCTAAGACGCTACGTTTCTTCGTTCCACTGGTATCTCCCATCGCCCGCTCCAGCTGTTAGCTGTTTGCTTACAACTCCGCATGATTGATTGAGGCTCACAACGTCGGCTAATAGCCCAGTAGACGAATCCATCTGGACATTGGTAGACAAAACCTCTCACCTTTCCTGACTTAGACAGTTTGCATTTAAGAAAAGCAGGCGAGCATTCATCTTGCCTTTCAAAAGGAAAATGTCCAACGGCAGGGCAGTCGTGTTTTTCCTTACTTACAACCATCTGTGAAGAAAGACGAATAAATATTTTAGTTTTTCTTTTACTTTAGGTTTTCATGTAGGTTGCTTAGAATCGAAAGATCATAATTTTTTAACGGAGTTACAATGAAAAAAGGGAAATGCAAACAATAGATTATCTTACCGGTTCTTTAGTGTAAGCATCCAGCCGTTTGACTCTCCTTTTCTGAGCAATTTCACCGTCACACTTTTTATCAACCTTGCTCTCTTCCACACACTGAGTTTTGCTCTCATCATAGATCGTATTATTGGGGCAAGTGAACGTTGCCACTTTTACTTCATGGGTATCATCGTCTTCTGTACATTGATAAAATAGGTTGCAGTACTTGGGATGCCTCCTGAATCCGGTTGGGCAAACGTATGTATATTGATCGTCATCAGTTTCTGGACATTTATCAGGTTTGCTAGAGTTGTGTTCAGTGGTTGTTTGTTGTTCTCCTGTACTTTGTTCGCTCGTTGAAGTATCTTGTTGTTGTGTTGTGGACTCTTGCACCGTTGAAGAGTCTGTAGATGGTTCCGCAGTTGTTTGCTGCGTTGTAGTTTCTTCAGTGGTCGTAGATTGCATCGTAGTGCTTTCTTGCGCTATACTTTGCTCAGTAGTAGTTGCCTGTTCAGTATTAGTTTGATTAGTTGTTGGCTGTTTAGTAGTCGTTTGTTCACTAGTAGTTGATTGTTCAGTTGTAGTTGGTTCATTGCTAGTTGGCTGTTCCGTAGTCGTTTGTTCACTGGTAGTTGATTGTTCAGTTGTAGTTGATTCACTGCTTGTTGGCTGTTCAGTAGTAGTTTGTTCACTGGTAGTTGATTGTTCAGTCGTAGTTGGTTCACTGCTAGTTGGTTGCGCAGCTGTAGTTTGTTCACTGGTAGCTGATTGTTGAGTTGTAGTTTGTTGGGTTGTTGATTGTTCGGTGGTGGTTTGTTGGGTTGTAGGGGATTCTTCGATTGTTGTTAATTGAGTTGTTGTTTGTTCACTTGTTGTAGATTGTTCACTCGTAGTTTGCTCTATTGTTGTAATTTGCTGGGTAGTTGTTTGTTGGGTGGTAGTTTGTTCATTGGTAGAATATTGTTGAGTGGTGGTTTCTTGTGTGGTTATTTGTTGCGAGGTGGTGCTTGATTGTTCTTTTACAGTAGTGCCAGTCGGTTCATCGGATGTAGTTGTAGTTTTTGAAGTTGTTGTTGTTTCATAAGTACTTTCACTTTGAGTTTCTTGGCCACTACAATCACGGGGTGGATATACGGAATCCTCATAATTACATGTATCTAGTGCTGGATCCCATATAGTACCTTCACCACAATCAAAGTGGAATACTGAGAAACGTTTTCCATTTCCATCCCAGTCAACACATCTATAGAATTTTTTACAGTTATCAGGATCTGGATAGAAGCCAGCTTTAGTACAGTTGACTTTCGTTTTACCAGGTTTCTTAGATGAATCTTCTTGAGTGCAATTTGAGGCACCTTCGTTATTACCTTCTGTAGTACTTGATGTAGATTGAGAAGTAGAGCTATGTTCTTCTTGGCTGCTACTCGTAGTTGAAATAGTTGAAGATGTATCAGTGTGTTGGCCTTGGTTGTCACAAGATGGGTTATTAACATCATTAGGATGATTACACGCGGTTATATCTTGATCCCAAATAGTGCCTTCACCGCACTGGAAATCATATTTTGTGAAACCACCCTTTCCGTTGTCGACACATCGATAAAATTTCGTGCAATCTTGTGAGTTGCCGTAATATCCTTCCTTTGTACATTCGTCTTTACTTGAAGGTTTCTCAGAATCGGAATCATTTTTATAAGGTCCAGACGTTGATGTCATTGTTGTACTAACATATTCACTGGAAGTAGTTGTTGAGGTTGTACTCTGCGTAGTTGGAGCTGGATCGTCATGCATAGGTTGGGTTCCAGGTTTTTCTTCATTTGATGCCTTGCAGCTATCTACTTCACTTTTATGGTTACAGGCTTGGATATTTGAATCCCAAGCGGTACCCTCTCCGCATGTGAAGTCATATTTCGTATAACCACCACTTCCATTATCTACACAACGATAGAACTTTGTACATTCATTTTCATTGCCATAGAAACCCGCTGAATTGCACTCCCCACTGCTTGCTGTTGTAGAACTAGAGCTGCCGGGACTTTCAGTGGGGTATTCATCAGCTTGAGTTTGAGATACGGTGCTAGTAGAAGCATCTAATGAAACTTGGTGATTGGAATCCTCAGTATTTATTTGTTGCGGTGTTTGAGTGCTGCTTGTAAAACTACCATCACTATTTTGACTAGAGCAACTATTCACATCGTTGTCATGATCACAGGCTTGAATTTCTTGAACCCATACAGTACCCTCCCCACAGATGAAGTCGTACCTAGTATAACCTTCTTTACCATCACTTACACAACGGTAAAACTTTTTACAATCGGTAGGATTAGCATAGAATCCATCCGAAGTACATTCTCCTTGGTTACCAGTGGTTGCTGATTGAGTTTCTGTTGATGTTTCTTCTTGTGCAGTCGTTTGGTCTTTAGTCGTATTTTCTTGACTAGAGGTCTCTTGATTCTGCTGGGTGCTTGTTTCATGATTTTCTTGAGAATCGGTATTTGAACTGGAGTTTCTACAGTTTCGACTATCAGACTCATGGTTACAGCCTTGTATATTTTGGTCCCAGACCGTCCCTTCACCACATGTAAAGTTGTACCTAGTGTAACCTCCTTTTCCATCACTTACACAACGGTAAAACTTTTTGCAATCGGTAGGATTAGCATAGAATCCATCCGAGGTACATTCTCCTTGGTTACCACTTGCAGTGGTTGTTGATTGAGTTTCTGTTGATGTTTCTTCTTGTGCAGTCATTTGACCTTTAGTCGTACTTTCTTGACTAGAGGATTCTTGATTCTGCTGGGTGCTTGTTTCGTGATTTGGCTCAGGATCGGTATTTGAATTAGAACTTTTACAATTTTTATTGTCAGATTCATGGTTACAGCCTTGGATATTTTGGTCCCAGACCGTCCCTTCGCCACATGCAAAGTCGTACTTTGTGAAACCACCACTTCCATCATCTACACACCTGTAAAATTTCTTACAATCATTGGGTTCAGGGTGGAAGCCTTCCGATTCACAAGTGCCAGTGGAAGTCTGAGGTCCTTCAGTTGTAACAGGTTGACTCGTCTGACTTGTATCAGCAGTAGTAGTTGCCTTTGATGTGGCTTCAGTATTCATTTGATCATTTTCGGGTTCAGTTTCATTTGAAGGACTCGCAGTAGATGAGCCTCCACTACTTCCACATTTATTTGAATCTGAAGGGTGATTGCATCCTTTTATTGCAGAATCCCAAACTGTACCTTCTCCGCATGTAAATTCATATTTTGTATAGAGTCTTTTTCCATTATCTACACATCTATAAAACTTTCTACAGTCATTTTCATTGCCGAAAAATCCTTCTTCGGTACATTCTTTACCTTTTGAAGGCTCACTAGTTTGTGTTGTCATCGTGGGTTCAGTGGAAGTAACAGGTGAGCTATAACCTTGATCATCATCAGTTTCAAAAGTAATATTGCTAGCTGTTGCAGTTACTTGAGAGACTTGCTCATTTTGAGGTTGCGTTTGTGTTTCTACACTACCACCACATTTTTTGACAGCCCAAGCATGATTGCAACCTTCAATAGTTTGGTCCCAAACCGTTCCTTCACCGCATGAAAATTCGTAGCGAGTGTATGATCCTTGCCCATCATCAACGCAACGGTAGAACTTTTTACAGTTATTTTCATCACCCATGAACCCACTAGATTGGCATTCTTTATTAGATGTCGATCCAGGTGATTGTGTTTGTTGAATTTCCGTGGTTGTACTAGAAACTGGAACTGAAGTGTCTACAGGCTGCCCATAACCATTATCAACTTCAGTATTTTCAAGCTCAGATGTTTCTGTTGTTGAACTTGGTTTTGATATAACCGGAGTCTCAGAGTTACTTACTTTTTGAGTCGTTATTTCTTCTTTATCAGAATCACTATTCATTGCTCCACCACATCTTTGAACAGCCCATGCGTGATTGCAGGCCTCAATTTCTGAGTCCCAAACTGTGCCATCTCCACAAGAAAATTCATATTTTGTATAGCCACCCCTGCCGTTATCCACACATCTATAAAACTTCTTACAATCTGATGAGTCACCCTTAAATCCATTGTGTGTACAAACTGTATCATTCAATGATACTGTTTCATCTGTAGATGCTTGTGGAGCGTTGGTAGATACTTGCGGAGAGTCTGTAGGCTTCATTGAAGTAGAAGTCGGTGGCGAAGCCGAGTTTTGATTTCCATAACCAGTATCGTCGTCATCATCACCAGATGTACTGGATGTTTGAGTGGTAGTCTCAGGCTGGGCTGTCGTTTTGGGGGTGGTTTCTGTAGTAACTTCTGAAGTTATGCTAGAAGCTGTGGTTGAAAAGCCTGTAGGAGATTTTTCATGACATGTTTTTACCGCCCATGCATGGTTACACCCTTCTATACTAGGATCCCAGACAGTTCCATCACCACAAGAAAATTCATAACGTGTATACCCTCCTTTGCCATTGTCGACGCATCTGTAAAATTTCTTGCAGTTATTGGGGTCACCCATGAATCCACTAGATGTACATTGTTTTTCATCACTATTTCCATTATTTGACTCAGTCGTCTGAGGCTTTTCTTGATTATTATTATTGTAGCCACCATCATTATCATCTTCATAAATGTTTGGTTCACTTGCTTGTGTTTGTGTTTGGCTTGTCTCTTTTGTATGATCAATTTGCACTTGACTTTGACTAGCCTTACCACCATAATTTACTTGTGTTTGGGTTTGACTAACTGCTGACCCTTTAGTTATTTGTTGTTGATTCTGTTTACTTTTCGTCCCATAGTTTTCTTGTCGTTGACTTTGATTGACACGGTCTCCATAATTTTTTTGTGTCTGATTTTGAATTGCAGATCCATTGTTGATTTGTACTTGCGATTGAGATACTTTGGAGCCATAGTTAATTTGAATCTGCTCTTGTATTGTTTTTGCATCAGACTCTGGAGTATTTTGCTGGTCTTTTTCGTTGACTTTCTCAATATCTTTATCGGTTTTTCCACCGCATCTTTGCCGTTTTACTAAATTGGGGTGGTTACAACTTTGCACTTCGTCGTCCCAAACTGTAGTCTGGCTGCACGAAAACTCATACCTTATGTAGCTACCCCGACCGTTTCCAACACATCTATAAAATTTGCGGCAATTCTCACTATCTCCCATAAAACCGTCAGTGGTGCAAGCATCTCCTTCTTGGTTAGGATGCCGAGGTTTTTTATTTAATTGTAAAGTCTTAGTAGTAGTCTTCAATGGATTAACAGTAGTTACTGTCATATCGTTTCGTTTCACTGCATTATGAGCAGCATACACTGGTTTATTTATTAATATCGGAGACGGCAGTTCATTAGTCTTACCAAAATCTATTTCATTTTCATTTACTTCTGTTCGAGGATTAACTTCTTGTATTGAATTGAAACATTCTGATCTCTTTGTACTTTTTGGATGATTGCAGATTTCGGTACCCGGGTCATAGATCGTTCCAGGCCCACATTGAAACTGAAACATAAAACATGCAATAAATAAATAACTTCTCAATGAGCAATTTTAAGGATACAATTGTAAGTAAGTATTTAACTCCTTGCTGGCTTTAGTACTTATTAGGATTCACTTGGCATGGTTGGCTTGGCATGCTCTGGCCGTTGTTCAGTGGGTAGGCCCCCTACCCGATTCTATTTACCAACATGGAACCTAACCAGGGGTTACATGACTCAATGAAATGTCAAATAAGGAGAGTAGTATATGATTTGACAGCTAGACCATTACCAAAGAACAGTCATTATATAAGATACTATGAATGTAGTACCTATATTCTGTCATACGAAATTTGTGACTAGTAGACTAGGTACCTTGAGCGTCAAAACCTACTTATTGGGTTCCCTGTGAACTGTAATGCGTTTAGTAGAATTGGACTACAGATCCGTTTCCACGCTAAGATAAGTAGATAGGTAAGTTCTAAGTTATTTCTCTACCGCACATTTAGCGCTCATTTCATTGGTGAAAAGCCTAATTGTGAGTTCCGTGAACAGATTTGTCCCGTTTTAAGTGTGAATTTGTTGGAAACATCAGAATATGTAAAGGTAGACTTTATTGTTTTGTGCAAGCAGAAAAAAGGAAATAATGTGGGTGTGCAATAAACTGTTCTTTGTATCTAACATGTGATTTCTTATATCTAAGTAATGGTAAACAATTGGCGGTCTTATCGCTTAGAGCGATTTCTTCCAGACAACCTTTGGTTGGAGTGGTTGGCAAGAAGAATGTAGTTGGTAGGATGTACACAAATTAAAGAATCAAAAATATTTTGTTATATGAAGAAGCAAGCTAAATAAGGTTACACTAAGCCTCATAGTTGCGCCATTGTACGTATAGGAAGGCTTACTAAGGCTTATTTGTAGGAAATCATTACATTGGACGAGACTAGCAAAGGACCGGATGGGTTGGTGTGAAAGAGAAGAGGCCTATGCCTATCAGTGGGCTCTGTTTGTGGGCTGATTAGATAGAAATATATTTAAGGGTTATTAATAGCAACTTCCACACAACACAATCAGTTATCTTGGCCCCAAACTAAAATACCCTGTGCTATGGTAACTAGGAAAAGAGATCACAAACATGGAAATACACCCAGACTTAGGTCATTTGTACAAATGTATGGCGGCCCACAGAGGAAATCGAACCCACGACCTCCGTCGTGGTAATCAGACGTGATACCGCTAGACCAACGAGGGTGAACTTACCCGGAACACGGTGTACTTTTCCTTCCCGCCTTTGATACAGCGATAGAAGACAGCGCAGTCTGCCGGGTCCGCTTGGTAGCCCTCTCCGGTGCACGCTACAGGGTCTGGCTTTGACCCTGAGTACAGCTTCACTATACGCCCAACGACTCGAGGACGTCGCAGCTCGTCTAGCAGTGTATCTGCAGATGCAAGCAAATAGCATTTTGAAGTATCTGCTTTTTGGTCGATATGAAGGCTCTTGATTTTCGGATGGCCTTAGAGAAAGATGAATGGGTACTCGATTAACAGTAGAGTTGGCTTGAAAATGTTACAAAGTATAAAGAAGAATATATAATGAGTAATATAATTTCAGTATCTACAAATAAGAAGGTAAAAAGTACCCGAAACCGGCGTGCGTGCATGAATGTTGATGAAACGATAGTTATCTTGTCAGGATCATGGCAAGTTGGAGTCCCTGACCTACCGCTCTGAGATACAGGCGTGAGTTTATGTATGTATAAATAAAATAAAATCGTATTTTAAGACTAATGCCGGGCAGTAGGATAAATAAATTGACAACGCCAAAGAGTTTTCAAAAAGTCAACATTCACTATTGGGTACCTACATAAATGAAAATGAAAAAATGAAAAATATTTATTTGTAAAACAAAATTTTTACAAACATATTTAACAAGGCGGAGACCTCCTTTTAGGTGTATATAACAAACATAATATTTTTTCTGTTGGGAGGGGCGCTCGTTGACAGCAGTCTTTTAGTTCCTCTGCTGTCCATTGCACAGTTAAGTGAGTGGGTCTGTAACAGTAATTTATGACCCTTCCACAATAACCCTAAATGACCACATCCCAAACTTCGTACAAAATCATTTAAAAATCACATTAATTAAGTTGTCAGTACTGTGAAGCAGATAAAACCCCCTTTTTTTACGGAACCCTTCGCTGCGCATGGCCCGACACGCACTTGGCCGTTTTTTTTTTTCAATGCATACAGATACACATAAACTCACGCCTGTGTCTCGAAGGGGTAGGCAGAGATCAGGCTTTGCCACTTGCCACGATCCAGATAAACCTCTTTTGCTTCATCAACATTCATTAGTTGCATGCACACACGCCGTAAGTGGTGGTAGCCCAGTGGGTAGAACATTGGACTCGGAAGCGAGAGACCCAGGTTCGATTCCCAGTGTGGGGATGTACCTATGACTTTGTTTTCTAAGTTACGTAAATTTGTGAAGTAGCAATACCACTCGCTAATGGTGAAGGAAAACATCGTGAGACAACCTGAGTGTCTGTACCTCAGCGCTTGAAATCGCCAATCCGCGGTGGGCACGCGTGGTGATTAAGCCCATACTAACTCCCTGAGAGAAAGCCTGTGCCTAGTGGGACAGCATGCACGCACACCGGTTTCGGGTACAGTCAACAGCTGGTCAATCTTTACATTTTTGTTGAAAAGTTGCCCTTAACCGACCCATCCGAAAACCCATCCGTTCTCCGACATTACCCCTTAATCAGGTCTTTTCAAATACATTTTACTTTCTAATGGTTAATGTTCAAAATCTGAAAAATATATATATTACTTTCCAATGTCCTATCTAAGGCCGTCGGTCATTATTGTAATGATTTTATTTTAAATTTCCTAGCATCAAAAGAAGACGCGAATATGAGTCTAAATTACTATCGACCATATCACTACATAATATGGTCTTATTTCAGCTGTACTGAGTTTAGGATAATAATGAAAAATATACCAAAATGACTACCGCTGAATGTGTTAGTGACGTCGGTCGTCAAAATTCTATTAATAGGATTTGTATTTCTGTAATTTCAAGAATGCCTACTTGTTCCCCAACCAGTCGCTCGCGCTGCGCAATAAGTTCCATACAAATCCGTGCGCTCGGAGAACCCAGCCTCAAATGAACTGATTAGAGTGCACGTTGGTAAAGGTTGATGTGCTTTCGACTGCACCATATAAAATCTACTCATCTTAAAATGCAAAGTGCACGACTCTAATCATACCAAATCTCAAAAAGGGTATGGTTAAAATCCCATCACGTTATTCTAGGCCTGTAAATACATACCATTAGTAGTGAGCAATGTAGCAAGTACCGATGTGCTGAGCAACACGACGGTACACGATCTGATAAGGGAATTCATGGTGAATGATGTGGCTTCAGCTCGTTAGCATCATATACTGATTGGTACCTGTAACAAAATGTAAATAGTATTTCAGTCTCCGTTAAGTAATTAGGTACAGAATGAATAGCTTTGACTGCCGAGCCGGACATTACCCTATTGTCTATTGACATTCTTTCGCCACTCCTCCCAAGTTTATAATCTTTTATCAACAACAGATTACTGCAATAACCTCTCATCATCATCATCATCATCATCATTCAGCCACAAGAAGTCCACTGCTGGACATAGGCCTCCTCCATGGATTTCCAAAAAGACCGGTTGGAAGCGGCCTGCATCCAGCGCCTTCCTGCCACTTGGATGAGGTCATCTGTCCATCTTGTGGTTGGTCGTCCTACGCTGCGCTTGCCGATATGTGGTCTCCATTCGAGAACTTTTCGGCCCCATCGGCGATCAGTTCTGCCTCTAATTTGTATTTTTACTAGAATCAACATTGTTAGCAGCTCGATAATACAAATATACTTAATAAGATGTACAGTGGCTTAATTACGCACACCAAATCCTGAGCGATTCCAATCGTCTTCCAATTAGTATGAAATTTGACAATACTATTGGAATCGTTCAGGATTTTGTGTGCATAATTAGGCCACTATACACCTTATAGCAGTGGTAGCCTAGTGGGTAGAACATTGGACTTGGAATCGAGAGACACAGGTTCGATTCCCAGTGCAGGCATGTACATATTATGACTTTGTTTTCTAAGTTATGAACATTTGTGAAGTTATAGTAGCAATACAACTCGCTAACCGTGAAGGAAAACGCCGTGAGAAAACCTGAGTGTCTGAGCTATTCACATACCTCAGTGCTTGAAATCGCCAATCCGCGGTGGGCACGCGTGGTGGTTGCAGTGGGACGTATATAGGCCGCTTATGTATGTATGTATCACCTTATTAAGTTTATTTGTATTTCGCAGGAGAACTGATCAACTATGATACTTCGACTTTTTTAACCCACTTCAAAAAATTAGGAGGTTCTCAATACGTCGGTACGCTTTTACTTTTTTGTGTACGTTCCCCGATTACCCGAAGACGCCTGGGCCGATTTAGAAAATTATTTTTTTGTTTAAAAGGGTAGACTTTCCAGGTTGTCTCGTGGTCATCCGGTCAAGATCTGAAAATGGGATCCTGCCTGGAGAAATCGAAAGAACTTTTTACATTTTAAAGGCCCTCTTGAAACGATTTGTTGTCGTTTATAGTGACTCGTGCATTTGCTTTCAAAAAACAGAATTTGGTGGAGTCATAGTTGCACCGACTACCCGTCATTTGGCTTCTCATTTTGT
Source organism: Yponomeuta evonymella (assembly GCA_963969515.1). Taxonomy (NCBI): domain Eukaryota; kingdom Metazoa; phylum Arthropoda; class Insecta; order Lepidoptera; family Yponomeutidae; genus Yponomeuta; species Yponomeuta evonymella. The sequence continues at coordinate 10,219,284 of OZ018354.1, forward strand.
TTCCGTCAGTGGTTGTCTGGAAGAAATTACTTTTAGTAATAAGGCCGCCAATTTTACTGTACTATATTATTGTAAAATTCTCATATGTAATTCCTGGTGTACATACAATAAAGAATATTCTATCAATCTATCATAGTGATGATGAAAACCACAGAAACATTATCAAAACTGGTAGACCGCTTCCTTGGCCTAATTGTCACAGTAATACATTTTATATAAGTTCGATCAATATGTTTTCGCGAGAACTTCCCATCAGTACTCGTTAAGGTGATGCAGTGGACTAACTAGCGCCACCAATAAAAAAGACGTCTTTTTTTACGGATCGAATTTGCAACAAGTATCTTTACAATCTTTACAGTCTTTTTGGAAATCCATGGAGGAGCCCTATGTCCAGCATGGACCTCTTGTGGCTGAATGATGATGATGATGATGATCTTTACAATTTCTCTATCATGTCAATAGTGATTTTTAGAACGGCCATCCGTGAACATAAGGCAAAAAAACCTCGGACTACATAGCAGTAACGCTAAAAACGGCCGTTTTTGGCATAAATGCTATCTAGTCCCAGGTTCGTGATCCTAGGTTCTTTGTCATGGGTCCTAAAAATCTCCTTTAACATGTTGAGAGATCGTAAGGACATTTTTTGCAAATTCAAAAATAGATATGATTTTTTTTCATTGGTGGCGCTAGCTACCCACTAAATCACCTTAAAAAATGATTCCCCAAAAAAACTTATAAGAAATAAAAACCTGTTTTACACAAAAATCTATAAATGTTTGGAAGGTTTTTATATATTTGTTTAAAACCCAACTACTTTACATTGCAAGGTTGCCTGTATCTGAGTCGAGTGCAATATATGTACTTAATCGCAAACAATGTTAATAAACACAACCAGGAACTTGAAACTTAGAAAGACGTAGACTCAGTGCTTTATCATTTTATTCCCAGTGCTGCAGCCTCTCCACAATAGCCTCAAATATCGCATGCTTTTGTATAATAAATCGCATGATGTTTAGAAAGCGGGTGTTTTCTTTACAAAAGATAGAGTTGCTTATTGAAATTCAAAAGGTCTTAAAAGAATATAAGACTTATAAAAGCAAAAATGCTCATTTAAAATAAACGCTGGTGTAATTCGGAAATGGTGCCGCGTTTCTTGTAGAAGTCCAGCTCAGCCTTTTTACAATACTGCTGTCGGTTCTAGCTTCCTGAGAGTAATTACAGGGGAAACGCGCAGGGGATTTACAGGAGAATTTTAATGAGGTATGAAAAATGCGCGACAGAATGTTGTTTTAAGTCGGTAGGACTATTTAAATCTGAAAATTAAATGACTGTTTTAAGTGTAATATTCTTTTAAATTACAAATGACTCGGCAAACGTTGTTTTGCCATATTAATTAGCCTAGGACCTATTCTCAGGCCTGCCAAATAAACACTACACAAAAAATTTCATAAAAATCGATGAAGCCATTTCGGAAGAGTTCGATAACAAACACTGTTACACGAGATTTTATACATTAGATTTTTCTGATCTTTTATACAAATTTCGATAGTAATATTATAAAATTCAATTGATGAGAGCTACGAGTATGTAGGTACTTTTAATTAAAAACAGTATGTCCGTTTTTGTGATCGTACTGCACATTATTTATTTATTTACATAAATACTATAAAATTGAAACCAAGTCGTTACAATATTACAATTCGTTAATATGTTATTGTGGATTATCTGTTATGTCCACAGTGCGGGCGATATCAGCCGCTGACTGTAATAAATGTCAGGATCGTAAGCTCAATTAAAAGTATCGTTGAATCTTGTATGTATTAGCATAAATTATATATTTTATAATATTCAATTTACTTTTTCAAATCACCCTTATACGCTGAAAGCGTATACCATTTGAAATTCCACGTAAAATTTTCAACTGGCCTGGAACTATATCGGAAGCCACGACCACGTGTGCTTGTACCATGATGAATCTTTGCATTCCGATGTAACCGATACCTACCTAGGCGCTAGCGCATTGTCCTGCCCGCGCTTGCGTGCGACACTCCTCGCCGCCTACACGTTACTTTTGAACTTCCTGGGGGCCACTTCTGTTAAGTTTCAGATTAGAAAACGTGGGGCTGAAATATGTAATTAATGGGGAATTCTCAGTTGTGATAACTTCTCAGTTAGTCGTTTATAACCTTCCTCGCAAATTGAAAACCGCAAAATCGCGAACCTATGGTTCCGGACCATCACATAAATACGAGTAATTTGTCGTCATTTAGCAAAAACGTGTTTTCTTTCATTCAGTTCAGGAACCTTAGTGGAAGTCCGACTCACACTTGACCGGTTTTAATTACTTATTATATATATATAAAGCTACAATCCGGTATACTCACTGACTGACTCATCCATACGTTTTCTCCGAAACGACAATAGCTAGAGGAAAATGATGTATGAAAAAGTTGTAGGAAATGTATGAATTACAGCCATCCTATGAAGCCGATTTTTGAATTTCGAACGCCTTCTCTTAGGGGAATGGGCCAACTCTTTTGTTTACCGGCCGATTTCGATCAAATTTTAAAGCGGCCTTTTTTTCGGCACGCCATTTTCGGTTCCCCTATCGGTCGTTCGAAATTCAAAATAGGGGCGAGAATATGGCCGCCCAAAAAATCGACCTCTGCGCAAAAAAGTCGGCAGCCAACTGGGCGCATGCTGGAGACGTGCTCTAAACGGCATCGGGTCGTCAAAGAACCCAGGTATATGAGAAAAATCGGACATTTTGGATTTTCAAGATGGCGGCCGAGATATCGACAATTGAAAATGAAAAAAATTTGTATGGAGAATTTGTACTGAAAATCGACTTTTCCATAGAAATCCGCCTTTTTTAGTACCATAGGTGGAGGCCAAAGGCCGAAACCGTTGCTTAGCTGGAGGCGGGGGCACGCTGCCGAGACACTCGACCGTTCGAGTTGGCCACCGACTCATTAAAGTTTGAAAATTAGACACTTTATTAGAAAATATTTTACTGAAAATCGACTTTTCCATAGAAAACCGCCCTTTTTTAGTGCCATCGGTGGAGGCCAAAGGCCGAAACCGTTGCTTAGCTGGAGGCGGGGGCACGCTGCCGAGACACTCGACCGTTCGAGTTGGCCACCGACTCATTAAAGTTTGAAAATTAGACACTTTATTAGAAAATATTTTACTGAAAATCGACTTTTCCATAGAAAACCGCCCTTTTTTAGTACCATAGGTGGAGGCCAAAGGCCGAAACCGTTGCTTAGCTGGAGGCGGGGGCACGCTGCCGAGACACTCGACCGTTCGAGTTGGCCACCGACTCATTAAAGTTTGAAAATTAGACACTTTATTAGAAAATATTTTACTGAAAATCGACTTTTCCATAGAAAACCGCCCTTTTTTAGTACCATAGGTGGAGGCCAAAGGCCGAAACCGTTGCTTAGCTGGAGGCGGGGGCACGCTGCCGAGACACTCGACCGTTCGAGTTGGCCACCGACTCATTAAAGTTTGAAAATTAGACACTTTATTAGAAAATATTTTACTGAAAATCGACTTTTCCATAGAAAACCGCCCTTTTTTAGTACCATCGGTGGAGGCCAAAGGCCGAAACCGTTGCTTAGCTGGAGGCGGGGGCACGCTGCCGAGACACTCGACCGTTCGAGTTGGCCACCGACTCATTAAAGTTTGAAAATTAGACACTTTATTAGAAAATATTGTACTGAAAATCGACTTTTCCATAGAAAACCGCCCTTTTTTAGTACCATCGGTGGAGGCCAAAGGCCAAAAAAATTGCTGAGCTGTGTGTGGCATCGTGTTACTGAGATGTTCAGGTCCATGAGAAAAATCTAACGTTCTGAAATTTCGTGTTAACGGCCGAGTTATAGACGATTGATAAGAGCCAATTTTGTATTGAAATTTTGTACTGAAAATCGATTTCTTCATAGAGGCCCTCCGCTTGTACAGGCCACAGGTAGAGGTCAATGACCGGCTCCATTATATATATATAAAGCTACAATCCGGTATACTCACTGACTGACTCATCCATACGTTTTCTCCGAAACGACAATAGCTAGAGGAAAATGATGTATGAAAAAGTTGTAGGAAATGTATGAATTACAGCCATCCTATGAAGCCGATTTTTGAATTTCGAACGCCTTCTCTTAGGGGAATGGGCCAACTCTTTTGTTTACCGGCCGATTTCGATCAAATTTTAAAGCGGCCTTTTTTTCGGCACGCCATTTTCGGTTCCCCTATCGGTCGTTCGAAATTCAAAATAGGGGCGAGAATATGGCCGCCCAAAAAATCGACCTCTGCGCAAAAAAGTCGGCAGCCAACTGGGCGCATGCTGGAGACGTGCTCTAAACGGCATCGGGTCGTCAAAGAACCCAGGTATATGAGAAAAATCGGACATTTTGGATTTTCAAGATGGCGGCCGAGATATCGACAATTGAAAATGAAAAAAATTTGTATGGAGAATTTGTACTGAAAATCGACTTTTCCATAGAAATCCGCCTTTTTTAGTACCATAGGTGGAGGCCAAAGGCCGAAACCGTTGCTTAGCTGGAGGCGGGGGCACGCTGCCGAGACACTCGACCGTTCGAGTTGGCCACCGACTCATTAAAGTTTGAAAATTAGACACTTTATTAGAAAATATTTTACTGAAAATCGACTTTTCCATAGAAAACCGCCCTTTTTTAGTGCCATCGGTGGAGGCCAAAGGCCGAAACCGTTGCTTAGCTGGAGGCGGGGGCACGCTGCCGAGACACTCGACCGTTCGAGTTGGCCACCGACTCATTAAAGTTTGAAAATTAGACACTTTATTAGAAAATATTTTACTGAAAATCGACTTTTCCATAGAAAACCGCCCTTTTTTAGTACCATAGGTGGAGGCCAAAGGCCGAAACCGTTGCTTAGCTGGAGGCGGGGGCACGCTGCCGAGACACTCGACCGTTCGAGTTGGCCACCGACTCATTAAAGTTTGAAAATTAGACACTTTATTAGAAAATATTGTACTGAAAATCGACTTTTCCATAGAAAACCGCCCTTTTTTAGTGCCATCGGTGGAGGCCAAAGGCCGAAACCGTTGCTTAGCTGGAGGCGGGGGCACGCTGCCGAGACACTCGACCGTTCGAGTTGGCCACCGACTCATTAAAGTTTGAAAATTAGACACTTTATTAGAAAATATTTTACTGAAAATCGACTTTTCCATAGAAAACCGCCCTTTTTTAGTGCCATCGGTGGAGGCCAAAGGCCGAAACCGTTGCTTAGCTGGAGGCGGGGGCACGCTGCCGAGACACTCGACCGTTCGAGTTGGCCACCGACTCATTAAAGTTTGAAAATTAGACACTTTATTAGAAAATATTGTACTGAAAATCGACTTTTCCATAGAAAACCGCCCTTTTTTAGTGCCATCGGTGGAGGCCAAAGGCCGAAACCGTTGCTTAGCTGGAGGCGGGGGCACGCTGCCGAGACACTCGACCGTTCGAGTTGGCCACCGACTCATTAAAGTTTGAAAATTAGACACTTTATTAGAAAATATTTTACTGAAAATCGACTTTTCCATAGAAAACCGCCCTTTTTTAGTGCCATCGGTGGAGGCCAAAGGCCGAAACCGTTGCTTAGCTGGAGGCGGGGGCACGCTGCCGAGACACTCGACCGTTCGAGTTGGCCACCGACTCATTAAAGTTTGAAAATTAGACACTTTATTAGAAAATATTTTACTGAAAATCGACTTTTCCATAGAAAACCGCCCTTTTTTAGTACCATAGGTGGAGGCCAAAGGCCGAAACCGTTGCTTAGCTGGAGGCGGGGGCACGCTGCCGAGACACTCGACCGTTCGAGTTGGCCACCGACTCATTAAAGTTTGAAAATTAGACACTTTATTAGAAAATATTTTACTGAAAATCGACTTTTCCATAGAAAACCGCCCTTTTTTAGTACCATAGGTGGAGGCCAAAGGCCGAAACCGTTGCTTAGCTGGAGGCGGGGGCACGCTGCCGAGACACTCGACCGTTCGAGTTGGCCACCGACTCATTAAAGTTTGAAAATTAGACACTTTATTAGAAAATATTTTACTGAAAATCGACTTTTCCATAGAAAACCGCCCTTTTTTAGTACCATCGGTGGAGGCCAAAGGCCGAAACCGTTGCTTAGCTGGAGGCGGGGGCACGCTGCCGAGACACTCGACCGTTCGAGTTGGCCACCGACTCATTAAAGTTTGAAAATTAGACACTTTATTAGAAAATATTGTACTGAAAATCGACTTTTCCATAGAAAACCGCCCTTTTTTAGTACCATCGGTGGAGGCCAAAGGCCAAAAAAATTGCTGAGCTGTGTGTGGCATCGTGTTACTGAGATGTTCAGGTCCATGAGAAAAATCTAACGTTCTGAAATTTCGTGTTAACGGCCGAGTTATAGACGATTGATAAGAGCCAATTTTGTATTGAAATTTTGTACTGAAAATCGATTTCTTCATAGAGGCCCTCCGCTTGTACAGGCCACAGGTAGAGGTCAATGACCGGCTCCATTATATATATATAAAGCTACAATCCGGTATACTCACTGACTGACTCATCCATACGTTTTCTCCGAAACGACAATAGCTAGAGGAAAATGATGTATGAAAAAGTTGTAGGAAATGTATGAATTACAGCCATCCTATGAAGCCGATTTTTGAATTTCGAACGCCTTCTCTTAGGGGAATGGGCCAACTCTTTTGTTTACCGGCCGATTTCGATCAAATTTTAAAGCGGCCTTTTTTTCGGCACGCCATTTTCGGTTCCCCTATCGGTCGTTCGAAATTCAAAATAGGGGCGAGAATATGGCCGCCCAAAAAATCGACCTCTGCGCAAAAAAGTCGGCAGCCAACTGGGCGCATGCTGGAGACGTGCTCTAAACGGCATCGGGTCGTCAAAGAACCCAGGTATATGAGAAAAATCGGACATTTTGGATTTTCAAGATGGCGGCCGAGATATCGACAATTGAAAATGAAAAAAATTTGTATGGAGAATTTGTACTGAAAATCGACTTTTCCATAGAAATCCGCCTTTTTTAGTACCATAGGTGGAGGCCAAAGGCCGAAACCGTTGCTTAGCTGGAGGCGGGGGCACGCTGCCGAGACACTCGACCGTTCGAGTTGGCCACCGACTCATTAAAGTTTGAAAATTAGACACTTTATTAGAAAATATTTTACTGAAAATCGACTTTTCCATAGAAAACCGCCCTTTTTTAGTGCCATCGGTGGAGGCCAAAGGCCGAAACCGTTGCTTAGCTGGAGGCGGGGGCACGCTGCCGAGACACTCGACCGTTCGAGTTGGCCACCGACTCATTAAAGTTTGAAAATTAGACACTTTATTAGAAAATATTTTACTGAAAATCGACTTTTCCATAGAAAACCGCCCTTTTTTAGTACCATAGGTGGAGGCCAAAGGCCGAAACCGTTGCTTAGCTGGAGGCGGGGGCACGCTGCCGAGACACTCGACCGTTCGAGTTGGCCACCGACTCATTAAAGTTTGAAAATTAGACACTTTATTAGAAAATATTGTACTGAAAATCGACTTTTCCATAGAAAACCGCCCTTTTTTAGTGCCATCGGTGGAGGCCAAAGGCCGAAACCGTTGCTTAGCTGGAGGCGGGGGCACGCTGCCGAGACACTCGACCGTTCGAGTTGGCCACCGACTCATTAAAGTTTGAAAATTAGACACTTTATTAGAAAATATTTTACTGAAAATCGACTTTTCCATAGAAAACCGCCCTTTTTTAGTGCCATCGGTGGAGGCCAAAGGCCGAAACCGTTGCTTAGCTGGAGGCGGGGGCACGCTGCCGAGACACTCGACCGTTCGAGTTGGCCACCGACTCATTAAAGTTTGAAAATTAGACACTTTATTAGAAAATATTGTACTGAAAATCGACTTTTCCATAGAAAACCGCCCTTTTTTAGTGCCATCGGTGGAGGCCAAAGGCCGAAACCGTTGCTTAGCTGGAGGCGGGGGCACGCTGCCGAGACACTCGACCGTTCGAGTTGGCCACCGACTCATTAAAGTTTGAAAATTAGACACTTTATTAGAAAATATTTTACTGAAAATCGACTTTTCCATAGAAAACCGCCCTTTTTTAGTGCCATCGGTGGAGGCCAAAGGCCGAAACCGTTGCTTAGCTGGAGGCGGGGGCACGCTGCCGAGACACTCGACCGTTCGAGTTGGCCACCGACTCATTAAAGTTTGAAAATTAGACACTTTATTAGAAAATATTTTACTGAAAATCGACTTTTCCATAGAAAACCGCCCTTTTTTAGTACCATAGGTGGAGGCCAAAGGCCGAAACCGTTGCTTAGCTGGAGGCGGGGGCACGCTGCCGAGACACTCGACCGTTCGAGTTGGCCACCGACTCATTAAAGTTTGAAAATTAGACACTTTATTAGAAAATATTTTACTGAAAATCGACTTTTCCATAGAAAACCGCCCTTTTTTAGTACCATAGGTGGAGGCCAAAGGCCGAAACCGTTGCTTAGCTGGAGGCGGGGGCACGCTGCCGAGACACTCGACCGTTCGAGTTGGCCACCGACTCATTAAAGTTTGAAAATTAGACACTTTATTAGAAAATATTTTACTGAAAATCGACTTTTCCATAGAAAACCGCCCTTTTTTAGTACCATCGGTGGAGGCCAAAGGCCGAAACCGTTGCTTAGCTGGAGGCGGGGGCACGCTGCCGAGACACTCGACCGTTCGAGTTGGCCACCGACTCATTAAAGTTTGAAAATTAGACACTTTATTAGAAAATATTGTACTGAAAATCGACTTTTCCATAGAAAACCGCCCTTTTTTAGTACCATCGGTGGAGGCCAAAGGCCAAAAAAATTGCTGAGCTGTGTGTGGCATCGTGTTACTGAGATGTTCAGGTCCATGAGAAAAATCTAACGTTCTGAAATTTCGTGTTAACGGCCGAGTTATAGACGATTGATAAGAGCCAATTTTGTATTGAAATTTTGTACTGAAAATCGATTTCTTCATAGAGGCCCTCCGCTTGTACAGGCCACAGGTAGAGGTCAATGACCGGCTCCATTATATATATATAAAGCTACAATGCGGTATACTCACTGACTGACTCATCCATACGTTTTCTCCGAAATGACAATAGCTAGAGGAAAATGATGTATGACAAAGTTGTAGGAAATGTATGAATTACAGCCATCCTATGAAGCCGATTTTTGAATTTCGAACGCCTTCTCTTAGGGGAATGGGCCAACTCTTTTGTTTACCAACCGATTTCGATCAAATTTTAAAGCGGCCTTTTTTTCGGCACGCCATTTTCGGTTCCCCTATCGGTCGTTCGAAATTCAAAATAGGGGCGAGAATATGGCCGCCCAAAAAATCGACCTCTGCGCAAAAAAGTCGGCAGCCAACTGGGCGCATGCTGGAGACGTGCCCTAAACGGCATCGGGTTCTCAAAGGACCCAGGTATATGAGAAAAATCGGACATTTTGACATTTCAAGATGGCGGCCGAGATATCGACGATTGAAAATGAGAAAATTTTGTATGGAGAATTTGTACTGAAAATCGACTTTTAGTACAAAATTTGAAACAAAAATTAAAATTTTTTCAAAAAATCAATTTTTCGAGGCCGAAGCGGGGACGAGGAACCCCGTCGCGGCGAGGCCGAAGGCCGAGCTCCGTTCAGGCCGAGGCCGAAGGCCGAGACCACACATTTTCCGGCGAACAAGCAACAACGCAAAAGCCAGATGGGACAAACTTGCGAGGCCGAAGGCCGAGCTCCGCGAAGCGGGCCCCGGGAACCCCGCCGCGGCGAGGCCGAAGGCCGAGCTCCGTTCAGGCCGAGGCCGAAGGCCGAGACTATACATTTTCGGCGAACAAGCAACAACGCAAAAGCCAGATGGGACAAACTTGCGAGGCCGAAGGCCGAGCTCCGCGAAGCGGGCCCCAGGAACCCCGCCGCGGCGAGGCCGAAGGCCGAGCTCCGTTCAGGCCGAGGCCGAAGGCCGAGACTATACATTTTCGGCGAACAAGCAACAACGCAAGAGCCAGTTGGGACAAACTTGCGAGGCCGAAGGCCGAGCTCCGCAAAGCGGGCACAAGGAACCCCGCCGCGGCGAGGCCGAAGGCCGAGCTCCGTCCAAGCCGAGGCCGAAGGCCGAGACCATACATGTTCCCACTTATCAAATCCCTACCCCAAGTGTCTAGCGAGGCCCTAGGCCGAGCGCCGCGGAGAGCGAAGCTCGGAGCGGCTGGGGGTTGGCGCGCGAAGCGCGCAGGGGGTTCACCCCCTAGTTATATATATATAAAGCTACAATGCGGTATACTCACTCACTGATTCATCCATACGTTTTCTCCGAAATGACAACTTTTAGAGGAAAATGATGTATGACAAAGTTGTAGGAAATGTATGAATTACAGCCATCCTATGAAGCCGATTTTTGAATTTCGAACGCGTTCTCCTATACAAATGGGCTAACTTTTTTGTTTACCGGCCGATTTGGATGAAATTTGAAACGGGCATTTGTTTCGTGATCTAATTGTGAAAAAAAATTTTGAACGTTCGAAATTCAAAATAGGGGCGAGAATATGGCCGCCCGAAAAATCGACCTCTGCGCAAAAAAGTCGGCAGCCAACTGGGCACATGCTGGAGACGTGCCCTAAACGGCATCGGGTTCTCAAAGGACCCAGGTATATGAGAAAAATCGGACATTTTGACATTTCAAGATGGCGGCCGAGATATCGACGATTGAAAATGAGAAAATTTTGTATGGAGAATTTGTACTGAAAATCGACTTTTAGTACAAAATTTGAAACAAAAATTAAAATTTTTTCAAAAAATCAATTTTTCGAGGCCGAAGCGGGGACGAGGAACCCCGTCGCGGCGAGGCCGAAGGCCGAGCTCCGTTCAGGCCGAGGCCGAAGGCCGAGACTATACATTTTCCGGCGAATAAGCAATAACACAGAAGCCAGATGGGACAAACTTGCGAGGCCGAAGGCCGAGCTCCGCGAAGCGGGCACCAGGAACCCCGCCGCGGCGAGGCCGAAGGCCGAGCTCCGTTCAGGCCGAGGCCGAAGGCCGAGACCACACATTTTCCGGCGAACAAGCAACAACGCAAAAGCCAGATGGGACAAACTTGCGAGGCCGAAGGCCGAGCTCCGCGAAGCGGGCCCCAGGAACCCCGCCGCGGCGAGGCCGAAGGCCGAGCTCCGTTCAGGCCGAGGCCGAAGGCCGAGACTATACATTTTCGGCGAACAAGCAACAACGCAAAAGCCAGATGGGAGAAACTTGCGAGGCCGGAGGCCGAGCTCCGCGAAGCGGGCCCCAGGAACACCGCCGCGGCGAGGCCGAAGGCCGAGCTCCGTTCAGGCCGAGGCCGAAGGCCGAGACCATACATGTTCCCACTCAAACAATCCCAACGTCAAGTGTCTAGCGAGGCCCTAGGCCGAGCGCCGCGGAGAGCGAAGCTCGGAGCGGCTGGGGGTTGGCGCGCGTAAGCGCGCAGGGGGTTCACCCCCTAGTTATATATATATAAAGCTACAAAGCGGTATACTCACTCACTGATTCATCCATACGTTTTCTCCGAAATGACAACTTTTAGAGGAAAATGATGTATGACAAAGTTGTAGGAAATGTATGAATTACAGCCATCCTATGAAGCCGATTTTTGAATTTCGAACGCCTTCTCTTAGGGGAATGGGCCAACTCTTTTGTTTACCGGCCGATTTCGATCAAATTTTAAAGCGGCCTTTTTTTCGGCACGCCATTTTCGGTTCCCCTATCGGTCGTTCGAAATTCAAAATAGGGGCGAGAATATGGCCGCCCAAAAAATCGACCTCTGCGCAAAAAAGTCGGCAGCCAACTGGGCGCATGCTGGAGACGTGCTCTAAACGGCATCGGGTCGTCAAAGAACCCAGGTATATGAGAAAAATCGGACATTTTGGATTTTCAAGATGGCGGCCGAGATATCGACGATTGAAAATGAAAAAAATTTGTATGGAGAATTTGTACTGAAAATCGACTTTTCCATAGAAATCCGCCTCTTTTAGTACCATCGGTGGAGGCCAAAGGCCGAAACCATTGCTTAGCCAGATGGGACAAACTTGCGAGGCCGAAGGCCGAGCTCCGCGAAGCGGGCACCAGGAACCCCGCCGCGGCGAGGCCGAAGGCCGAGCTCCGTTCAGGCCGAGGCCGAAGGCCGAGACTATACATTTTCCGGCGAACAAGCGACAACGCAAAAGCCAGATGGGACAAACTTGCGAGGCCGAAGGCCGAGCTCCGCGAAGCGGGCCCCAGGAACCCCGCCGCGGCGAGGCCGAAGGCCGAGCTCCGTTCAGGCCGAGGCCGAAGGCCGAGACTATACATTTTCGGCGAACAAGCAACAACGCAAAAGCCAGATGGGAGAAACTTGCGAGGCCGGAGGCCGAGCTCCGCGAAGCGGGCCCCAGGAACCCCGCCGCGGCGAGGCCGAAGACCGAGCTCCGTTCAGGCCGAGGCCGAAGGCCGAGACCATACATGTTCCCACTCAAACAATCCCAACGTCAAGTGTCTAGCGAGGCCCTAGGCCGAGCGCCGCGGAGAGCGAAGCTCGGAGCGGCTGGGGGTTGGCGCGCGTAAGCGCGCAGGGGGTTCACCCCCTAGTTATATATATATAAAGCTACAATCCGGTATACTCACTGACTGACTCATCCATACGTTTTCTCCGAAACGACAATAGCTAGAGGAAAATGATGTATGAAAAAGTTGTAGGAAATGTATGAATTACAGCCATCCTATGAAGCCGATTTTTGAATTTCGAACGCCTTCTCTTAGGGGAATGGGCCAACTCTTTTGTTTACCGGCCGATTTCGATCAAATTTTAAAGCGGCCTTTTTTTCGGCACGCCATTTTCGGTTCCCCTATCGGTCGTTCGAAATTCAAAATAGGGGCGAGAATATGGCCGCCCAAAAAATCGACCTCTGCGCAAAAAAGTCGGCAGCCAACTGGGCGCATGCTGGAGACGTGCTCTAAACGGCATCGGGTCGTCAAAGAACCCAGGTATATGAGAAAAATCGGACATTTTGGATTTTCAAGATGGCGGCCGAGATATCGACAATTGAAAATGAAAAAAATTTGTATGGAGAATTTGTACTGAAAATCGACTTTTCCATAGAAATCCGCCTTTTTTAGTACCATAGGTGGAGGCCAAAGGCCGAAACCGTTGCTTAGCTGGAGGCGGGGGCACGCTGCCGAGACACTCGACCGTTCGAGTTGGCCACCGACTCATTAAAGTTTGAAAATTAGACACTTTATTAGAAAATATTTTACTGAAAATCGACTTTTCCATAGAAAACCGCCCTTTTTTAGTGCCATCGGTGGAGGCCAAAGGCCGAAACCGTTGCTTAGCTGGAGGCGGGGGCACGCTGCCGAGACACTCGACCGTTCGAGTTGGCCACCGACTCATTAAAGTTTGAAAATTAGACACTTTATTAGAAAATATTTTACTGAAAATCGACTTTTCCATAGAAAACCGCCCTTTTTTAGTACCATAGGTGGAGGCCAAAGGCCGAAACCGTTGCTTAGCTGGAGGCGGGGGCACGCTGCCGAGACACTCGACCGTTCGAGTTGGCCACCGACTCATTAAAGTTTGAAAATTAGACACTTTATTAGAAAATATTGTACTGAAAATCGACTTTTCCATAGAAAACCGCCCTTTTTTAGTGCCATCGGTGGAGGCCAAAGGCCGAAACCGTTGCTTAGCTGGAGGCGGGGGCACGCTGCCGAGACACTCGACCGTTCGAGTTGGCCACCGACTCATTAAAGTTTGAAAATTAGACACTTTATTAGAAAATATTTTACTGAAAATCGACTTTTCCATAGAAAACCGCCCTTTTTTAGTGCCATCGGTGGAGGCCAAAGGCCGAAACCGTTGCTTAGCTGGAGGCGGGGGCACGCTGCCGAGACACTCGACCGTTCGAGTTGGCCACCGACTCATTAAAGTTTGAAAATTAGACACTTTATTAGAAAATATTGTACTGAAAATCGACTTTTCCATAGAAAACCGCCCTTTTTTAGTGCCATCGGTGGAGGCCAAAGGCCGAAACCGTTGCTTAGCTGGAGGCGGGGGCACGCTGCCGAGACACTCGACCGTTCGAGTTGGCCACCGACTCATTAAAGTTTGAAAATTAGACACTTTATTAGAAAATATTTTACTGAAAATCGACTTTTCCATAGAAAACCGCCCTTTTTTAGTACCATAGGTGGAGGCCAAAGGCCGAAACCGTTGCTTAGCTGGAGGCGGGGGCACGCTGCCGAGACACTCGACCGTTCGAGTTGGCCACCGACTCATTAAAGTTTGAAAATTAGACACTTTATTAGAAAATATTTTACTGAAAATCGACTTTTCCATAGAAAACCGCCCTTTTTTAGTACCATCGGTGGAGGCCAAAGGCCGAAACCGTTGCTTAGCTGGAGGCGGGGGCACGCTGCCGAGACACTCGACCGTTCGAGTTGGCCACCGACTCATTAAAGTTTGAAAATTAGACACTTTATTAGAAAATATTGTACTGAAAATCGACTTTTCCATAGAAAACCGCCCTTTTTTAGTACCATCGGTGGAGGCCAAAGGCCAAAAAAATTGCTGAGCTGTGTGTGGCATCGTGTTACTGAGATGTTCAGGTCCATGAGAAAAATCTAACGTTCTGAAATTTCGTGTTAACGGCCGAGTTATAGACGATTGATAAGAGCCAATTTTGTATTGAAATTTTGTACTGAAAATCGATTTCTTCATAGAGGCCCTCCGCTTGTACAGGCCACAGGTAGAGGTCAATGACCGGCTCCATTATATATATATAAAGCTACAATCCGGTATACTCACTGACTGACTCATCCATACGTTTTCTCCGAAACGACAATAGCTAGAGGAAAATGATGTATGAAAAAGTTGTAGGAAATGTATGAATTACAGCCATCCTATGAAGCCGATTTTTGAATTTCGAACGCCTTCTCTTAGGGGAATGGGCCAACTCTTTTGTTTACCGGCCGATTTCGATCAAATTTTAAAGCGGCCTTTTTTTCGGCACGCCATTTTCGGTTAAGAAACTAAGTCCCGTTTTTTCCGGCTCGAAGGACCAACTCGATAAAAGCTTTTAATTTAAAAATCTAATTTCGTTGCAAGTGGCAGTGGTCTCTGCCTACCCCTCTGGGATACAGGCGTAAGTTTATCTATTTATTAATGTAATTTCAAAGGCTTCTCCCAATATTGTTAATAATAATACCTAGATATTTTAATTTTTATCTAACATTTCTTATTGTTAATGACGGGCATTGTTAAAGGGATCAATTTATATACCTAGATATATACCTATGTATAATTGAAGTTTATTGACATGATTTCTCGACCATCCACTTGTTTGACCATCATCACCTGACATCTTAATTAGCCTAAATACTTTTTTCTTAGTGTGCATAAAATGTACGCGTTGTATTGTATTGTAATTCTTCAGTTGGTTGCTGAACACAACCAAATCAAAAAGCTTTAAGTACCTACCTATAACGCATCGAAAGCTGAGTTACAAACCTAATCGGAGTCTACGACACACAGAGATGACGTGAGGCGAGGGCCCCGAAAAGACGCGACGCGTTGTATAGAGTTCGCGCCCTCGCCCCGTCTGTTCTGTGTGGGCTTCGCCCCGTCCGTCCCTTCAGTAGGTACAATCATCATTTTGTATGAAAGTGAATTCGAAAGTCGTCACGTCCTTTCTGTGTGTCCAAGGCCTCCGTCCAAGCCGAAACCATAAGTATATACGTTACTACGTGCCAAGTATTTTGTTGAACACGGCCGCAATGTGGCAACGATTTGTTTATATAGAAATCGTTAAACTCGGTAAAACAATAATAACTATCAAATTGTTTGATTTCTCGTCCTTGATCGTTCATTCATGAATTCAGCAAATATCAACCCATATTATAAATTTTAATACCGGGGTGCTTTGATAGAAGAGCAAATCATAGAATGAAGATGAATGACACGAATTACCTATGTTGTAGGTAATAATAAACCTACAAGGTTTATATTCCCTTAGATAACATTTGTGATAAATAAATACAACGATCAACATGTTTAGATTAGATTAAAACACTTTATTGTACACACCAGAAAACAAAATATATTAAAAGGCTTATACTGCGCAAGTTCTCCACACATCGTTTATTATAACAATTCGCTGTAAGTATATTGCGTAGTCCAGTCTTCATATTTGTTAACCTGTAGAATAAACGACTTTGCAATGTACATTTAAGTGTTATAGTAAGTCATCATTAATTATAAAATAAATTCTGATTCCACAATCATCCTTTTCACATTCTGAAAAAATGTAAATAGCATAATATTATTTCATTTAAAAAATATCTATAATGAATTCACAAATTAATTCGTTCAAACTCCAGTGTAAAAAACCCCTATTATTGTACACGATCACATTGTATATTTTCTCGTGGACCACACATCATGTATTCAAATTTTTGAACGCAACCTTATATTAAGTATATCCGTATCCGTTCTGTATCCGTCCAATTACAGCTCAGAAAATCAAATCTACCAACTGTTGAGAACGATGGCACCAATGTTGCCAGGTGAGGTAATTTATCGCCATTTGGGTTATAAATCATGGAAGGTAAAATGGCAACCAAATATTGTAATCAGCGCTTTTTTAGGGTTCCATAGTCGAAAAGGAATCCTTATCCAACCTAAATTAGGGGTGCAATTTTTTTTTTCCCGCCTACAGCATAAGGTGGGGTATAGTTGGATTGGTCGTTTTAGTATTAAAATATTGCGGATGTAGAAATAGATTTTTTTTATTTAGGTAGGGTTCCGTTTGCGAAATACTACGCTTGAAAGCGCAAATTTAGATCTGAGTAGGGTATGTGTCCCCCCGCCTGGATAAAGGGTTGATTTTAGAAACGCGAAAAAATTCAGGGTAGTAGTCAATGAACTTAAAAAGAAAACTATCATGGCTAAGTAGGCTTTACAAGTTAATTATGAAGTAATAGACTACCAACTTATAAAAGGAAAACTTCGTACAAAATCCATGGAACATTACGTTGATGAAGTTGTTACTTTTATAATGCAGTTAAAACCCTCTCTTTCTACGGGAACTTACACTGCCCGTGGCCCGACACGAACTAAGCCGGTTTTTTTAGGTTCTACTTGTTAGATTGGTATAGGTTTCTTTTCTCAGTTTTTCGGTGACTCGATCGCAAATTATAATTTTTTTGCTTAAACGTGTTTTTAAGTTTCGATAGAATTTTATTTTGTTGAACGTGATGCTGTAAGAGTTCGATGATTATCATAATGTGTTAAATGACATTATTTTTAAATAAAAGGCGTTCTCATATTTTTAAAACTGATTGAGCTAATTTTACATAACATTACATAAACTCACCCCTATATCCCAGAGGGGTAGGCAGAGACCACGGACTGCCACTTGCTACGATCCTGATAGATCATTTTCGCTTCCTCAACATTCATTAGTCGTTGCATGCACGCACGCCGGTTTCGGGTACTTTTTATCTTGCCCTTATGAGATTACAAGCGTTAAATTGAAAAAATATCGGCTAAGTGCGAGTTGGACTCGTGCACCCGAGACACCATTCAGCCACAAGAAGTCCACTGCTGTACATAGGTGCCTCCTCCATGGATTTCCAAAGAGATCGGTTGGAAGTGGCCTGCATCCAGCGCCTTTGTTTATTTACGAACGCATAATTTAAATTTTATGAGTCGAAAAAAATATTTAGACTGTTTCTGAGGATTTTTAAGACCATTAACTCAAAAAAGACCGTTAACTTCTTCAATGAGATTGGTGCTGTCAGTTAAATGATTGCAGCGCATGCCTTTGCAAAATTATGAAGTAAGCACGAGGAACGTGGCAAATGGCAAACCCTGGTCTCTGCTGACCCTTCTGAGGCGCGGGTGTGGTTTTTTTTATATTTTTTATTTTATGTTACAAATATGGAAAACAAACACAATGCTGCGTCTTTTTATACGGTTATAAAGTGAAGGTAACGATTACTGTACAATAATTTAGGCCCGAAATTATTTATAGTTATTGTATATGTACCTCTAAATTTTAGGGGTATATTTTACGGCGATTCTGGCAACACAAATTCCCAACGCTATATCCCGCCAAAGTTGAAGGAACGCGTCCTTCCTTCTTCCTCCGGTCCTTGCGACAGAACGCGGAACTGAGTTACTACGTTTTAAAATTAAAAAAGCCCATTTGTGTGATTGTGATTACAGAGTAAGTAAACTGCACATTTATCTATCTAGCTATTTCATTTAATCAAGAAATGTTAGATACCTACCTAATTTCTTACAGTCCATAAGAAGAAACTTTAAGGTACCTACAAAGCGTCTCAAACTGTCATTTTATTGCCAATAGTCTCTTAACTTCATTGTTAGTTGTTCACATATATGCTAACCTCACGCATCTACCATCGAAACAAGTAAACTTTCTCAACAGCACGAAAATCTAAACGTTTAGTGTTGGTACTCGTGGAAGTCGAGTAGGTACCTACCAAGACTAAACGGCATCGGGTTGTCAAAGAACCCGTTATATAGGTATTCATATTCCGTGTACATGCAATAAAGAATATTCTATCTAAGTAACTTTTTACCAGCTACACGAAAATTAATTTCAATTAAGATTGGTCAGTAAAGTTGGTTGGTGGATAAAGTTGGGGGTGGGTTCTTATTACATGCATTACAAGAGACCTACACTCACTATTGGATTGCTATAAAGATTGAAGAAGAAGAAAAAAAGTTAATTTTTCTTTACCTACTTTAGTAACAAACCTAGGTATCTGTATGATTGATTCACAAAGTTCCATCATTTAGGTTTTGGTAAATCGGGTATAATCTATACAAACAAATCAAACTTGCAAGTCATGAGTAAGTTCGGTTTAACACTAAGTAAGTAATAGTAAGTACTGTTAACAGACAATGTACATGTCATTGCTTGACTGCAAATACAAAATAAAAGAAAATCATTCGTACATTGAGAATAATATTAACTCATTCTCATTATAAAACAAAATGTTTACTTAATGAACATCAAAGCTGTTTTAAGCTTTACTGTATCTCATTGTGTTCTTTGCATCAACACCAAATTATAAATACATGGATGGACAAATAAATAAATAAATGTATGCAGTGAGTGTCTGTTTTGAATGCATGATAATGCTTATAAATATTATTAAGTAGGTTAATTTGTGTGTGTGTATTATTAATCACTATTATAATGAACAAGAATATGTAAAGCCTATATATGTCTCCTTATTTATAGGGCATAAGCTTCTCAGAGAGAGAGTATAGTGTGCAATGTGCATGTCCAGTATTGGTGATTTCAAGCGTTCAGTAAAAATACCCAGCAATACTTTCGCTATAAAGAAAAACATCCTAAGGCACTCAAATTACCTTAGGATGTTTTTCTTTATAGCGAAAGTATTGCTATAACATAACTCAAAAAGTAAAGTCATTCATGTCCAGCCATGCTGAGGTGCAAACCTACAGCCTTGTGGGGCAAGCGTTCTATTGATCGCACCACTATTAACTGTGTATACTGACCCACAGCCAATACCTATTAATTATTAGTAGATTAGTCTAATCAGGGTTAATGAGTAAAGTTCTAAAGTTTCTCCATGTCACTTATGAAAAATCATCATCATCATCATCATCATCATCGTCATCATCATCAGTCCTTCGACGCCCACTGCAGGACATAGGCTTCCCTCATGGTTTTTGACAAATATTAACTGTTAATTACGACCGATGAAGTGATTTCTTTCAGGAAATTGACAGTTATTTCTGTTTATTATATTATATAATATCCCCTTACTGCTTTATTTCTAATTCCAAACTTGATTAGGTTAGGAGGTCTTCTATGTAAAATTTTCTTATGATGACACTTTAATTATTTTAGTATTGCATTTACTATTAATATTTACTTATTGCAAGAACATGATGTTTACTTACAGAGATTGATGTATAAATAAATAAATATCATCAATGTACTATTAAATTAGATGTGACCAACAGTAACAGATAAAAATCTATTAAAAAAAACAATTAGAAAAAAATGTCACAATGTTGTGCTCTCTTTTTAAAACTAAGCTACTGTGTAGTACCGTATATTCATGTTCCAAATTACAAAGGAACAGGTTAAAGATTAAGGCAATATAGTGGTTCTAAAATAACACATTGGTCTAATAATAAATTTAATGTTCACCATACAGAGAACACAAATTTGTTCATTAACATAACATAGTTTTATTGGAAAATTAATATTATGAAGCCTATATGTATGCAGCATATACTGACCTCGAGGTCATTGCATAGACATACCCTGGGTCCCTTATTGTTTTGGTATATAGGTATTATGTCTTTTTTTGTTTAATTATTTTGTTTGTCTTTAATCATTTGTTATATACATGTCTGTGATGTGATATGTTTTTCTACTTTTTTCTTCTTCAAAAGAAAACATCGTCAGGAAACCTGAGTGTCCGAGATATTGACACAACTCAGTGCTTGAAATTGCCGAAAGAATGCACGGTAATTAAGCCCATACCCTTTCTGAAAAAAGGCCTGTGCCCTGCAGTGGCATGTATGTATAGGCTACATAAAAAAACATCTTAAATTCCTCCTAACAGAGAGTTGCTTATTATGAAATGTGCAATGCTAAGTAGCATTAAGCTCGCCTATGTGCAAAACTATGTGTTTAAATGCAATACATTTTTTAAATAATGTCTTAATTTTAATATTATTTATTGATTAATTGTTTGGTTGTTGGTGTGGTTGGTTGGTTGTTGATTTGGTTGATTATGTCTCAATTTGTTTGATTGTTTTGGTTGTTTTTTGTTTAACTGGTTGATGGATTGTTTGGTACTTATAACTACTTTCAGTATGCCTGCAAAGAAGACGTCTACCGAGGGTGCGCGACGTGGACGGCCTGCGAAAGTCAAGCGCACTGGGCGTCCTTCTACATCTGCCAAGGTAAGTGCAGAGATGGACGTATCTGTAGAAGTTGATTGTGTGGCCTCAGGTACCATGTGTCAAAGTAATGGGAAATTTCCTCGGGGTGGTTCGGTTTCGTGTGTCGCTATGTCAGCGACAGCTGCGTGTTTTTCAGTAATTAAAGGCAGGGCACCTTTCACGACGGCTGAAATAGACAACATTCTGTCTGCAGGATATTTACTCTTTCAGGAAATATTCCCAGTAGAAGACCCCCGAACGATAGAACCGTCTGAATTACCAACCTGCGTAAAAATTAATAATTGCGTCGCGAATATGTCAGAAGACTGGAAATTTAATGGCTTATATCCCACGACATCCACTTACAATGACCGCGTAAATGAATTAAAAGCTAATTTAAACGAACTTTTCAACTCTGAAAATTTTAATGAACAAACAGATTCGGGATTGTTCACCGCAATGGCTTATACTTTCAGTTTTTGGAAGTGCGGTAACCAATATTATTTATTCAATAGTCATTCGGTAGATGAGCACGGTATTACGACTGGTTCTGGTCTAGCACGTCTCTTTTTGTGCGATAATCTTGAAACGTTAGTGAAATTACTGTGTATAAGGCAAAACAACGATTTTAACGAACAGTATGCTGTTCACAAATTACGCGTGACAAACTTTTCAGAAGAGCACAACGCCGGTGAAAGCTCACATACACCAACTAATCCAAACCCAATAAAAGTTGTCAATCTTAGAAAACGTGGGATGAAGCCGCTTTGTAATGATCCGCGCGATAATGCCGCAAAGAAATATAAAAAGAACAACCCGGATGTAAATAAAAAAGCCGTAGCACGCTATAATGAACAAAAGCCACAAGTACACAAGGCTGCCGTTAAACGTTTTAATAAAGAGAATCCCGAGATACATAGGGCCGCCGTAAAAAAATTTACACAGGAACATCCCGAAATAAATAGGGCCGCCGCAGATCGATATAGTCAGAGTCATCCGGAAGTACATAGGGCCGCCATGCAGCGTTACATGGAAAATAATCCCGAGGTCATACAAACTACACGTGCAACTTTCGATTCGCGTAATAGGAACGTAGATCCCGCGTTACGGTCAGGTTCAACTTTAATTGGCGCGAGAAAAGATGACGATTTAAATCCGGTTCAGTTATTCACCCTAAAAAAATCCTCTTTGCTGGCAGCCGATGTCGTTAAATGTCAATTTTGTAACGCGCCATTGTTTAACGAAGAAAAAACTAGATTAAAATGGTGCTGCGGGGCCGGCGCGAACAACGTTCAAAACTTTCCGCCGTTAACGGAAGACTTTTACACGCATCCAAATTTCGTAAAACATCCCCGAGCATTCAATAACTTGTTTGCGTTTAGTGCGTTAGGAGTAACTCACGGTTTTCAACACCAAGACACGGGTATATATTTCTTGAAAATTCAAGGCCGCGTTTATCACCGCGTATTTGATTTATCGTATAAAGATTCAACAAATCCCATCGGTATGTATATCGACGATAGTGAGGAACGCGCTCGCTTGGCGGCGGATCTAAAACTCGATCGGGACGTATGTAGGTTAATAACGCATTTCATGCATGAAGTCAATCCGTACATTGATTGCTTTAAAAGGTTAAATCGGGAAACATCAGATGACGCGCACTTGATTTTTGAATCCACGTCGCGTCGCACCCATGGTAACATTTTGGGTGATACCCCGTTAGGTCGAGAAGTTGCCGCTATCATAAGCACAGAACGCGAAGGTTTTATTCCGCGTCATATTGCCATTTGGAAAATCGGGGGTGAAAAACCACACACCATAGATGTTTTTCATATACTTTATGAACCATTTCAATATCCGCTATTGTATCCACATGGGAATCCGGGCTGGGAGATAGGTAAAGTAGATAACAAGGGTGCAAAATTATCTCAACTCAAGTACACTCGGTGCTTGCTACTTTCAGAACCGCGATTTTCACAAATCGGTCGGCTTTCAGAAGAATGGCTGGTTGATATGTATTGTAGAATCGAGGAGGAACGGTTACGTTTTGTTTCTAGAACGCAGAATCGAAACTCTGATTCGGTTCTTCGTTCGGCACCGCTGCCAGAAGTAGAAAATAGTTTAGCGCGAACCGTTGCTAATGATGAAACAGTTCAAGGTGAGGGCGGTGTCATTCCGGGTAAAATTTATTTGCCATGCTCTTTTACCGGTAGCCCTCGCTACATGAAAGTCAAGTATATGGACGCCATTGCCGTTGTCAATAGATTGGGTACTCCATCTTTTTTCCTAACTGTAACATGTAACCCTAAGTGGGTTGAGATTAAGGAATCGCTTCCTCGGGGCCAACATGCATCGCCGCTTGTATGCGCGAGAGTTTTCAATTTAAAATTAGCTCAATTATTACGCGATCTTCGCTCTGGAGCATGGTTTGGGAAGTGTATGTATATTATGCATGTAATAGAATTTCAGAAACGCGGTCTCCCTCATGCCCACATTTGCTTTAGAGTAGAAGGTGGAGGCCCCGTGCAAAACATTGATATTGACAAATTTGTTCGCGCCGATATTCCTTCTCCTGAAGAAGCCGGTGGTAGACTCCGTAAGAGTGTTCTAGAACATATGATTCATGGCCCGTGCGGTCCATCTCACGGGAGAACTGACCTGCCATGTTGGGACCGCGAAAAACAAAAATGCTCAAAATTTTTCCCTAAACGCGAGACCGATACGACGCACTCTGACAGTAAGGGGTTTATTCATTTACGCCGCGATGGGAATAATACTGGTACCATTAAATATCGCAATCGCGATGTAACCGTCTCAGATTTGTGGGTAGTTCCATACAATGCAGCCCTTCTTCTGAAATACGACTGCCACCTTAACTTGGAGGTTTCTTCTGCCCGTAAAATCGTAAAATATCTTTTCAAATATATGACCAAGGGACCAGACGAAGCCAGAGTTGCTATCGTTCCCGAGGAACTTAAAAATAACGAAGTAGAACAGTATGTGACAAAACGGTACATTGGTTCGTGCGACGCGGCGTGGAGAGTCTTAGAGTTCGATTTAACTGCTCGCGAACCCAACGTCAAACAACTCGCGGTCCATCTCGAAGGGCACCAAACGGTCATTTTCAAACCGGGTACGGAAACTCGAACTGTCGAAAACGCGTCGTCAGATTTGTTAACTTATTTTAATCGTCCTCTCGGAGAGGAATTTGAAAATCTGACTTATTTAGATTTTTACGAACGGTATTTAGTTCACACGCGGCGGCCGAAAACAAAAACTGTTCAAATTCATCAAATGGGCAATCGGTTCGTGACTAAAAGACAAAGAGGGGAAATGGTTACGCGTTTGTTTTGGGTCGCGCCAAATAGAGGTGAACAATTTTATTTGCGTCTCCTTCTCGCTTCGTACCCCTGTCGTAACTATCGCGATCTATTAATTCTCGGTGGGCCAAATTGTAACACTTTCCAGGAAGCCGCAAAAGCAGTAGGTATGGCAGATGATGAAATCGAATACGAAACAGCTTTGTTAGAAGCTGCCGGTTTCCTTACCGGGCCGCGTTTGCGTCGGTTTTTGGTGCTATTGGCCGTAAACGGTGCTCCCGTCGCGCTTTTGTGGGAAAAATTTAAAAACCAACTATGCGAAGACTTTCTTGAGCGGTTACCGGACAACCATGAAAGAGCATACGAGCTCAGTCTCATTCATATCGATAGACTCTTACGTAAACACGGGACTTTTTTGGTAGAGCAAGGGTTACCTGACGTCGCCGACGGTACAACGGAACTAGATAGGGAACGGGTTGAGTTTTCCGAAGTCCGCCTTAATGATTTTGTAGAACTGTGGACCCCGCGCTTGTCATCCGATCAACGCGCTGTTTTCGATTATGTCGATAATCTCATCACGGACGATAGGTTTCGCGTCGAAAATACGACTGCCATTTTTGTTGATGGTCCGGCGGGAACCGGTAAAACGCTTTTACTTAATGTGATAGCCGCACACGTACGTAGCTCGCGAAACGGGGTAGTTTTATGTACAGCGAGCTCGGGAATAGCCGCTCAAAATTACGAAGGCGGTACAACCGCCCATAGCATGTTCCGTTTCCCGCTAAATATCGTCGATGATCTCGGTCATTGGAATGTCACCAACGGTTCACAAAGGGGACAGTTAATTTATCATGCGTCCGTCATTATTTACGACGAAGCCCCTATGGCACACAAATATTTGATCCATCTGTTGGATCGCTCCTTAAGAGATTTAATGAGAACTGATGAGATTTTTGGTGGAAAAGTTATAATTTTTGCAGGCGATTTCAGGCAAATTCCGCCGGTTGTAGTAAATGCTTGGACAGATGCTGACATTGTCAACGGCTCTGTGAAGTCATCACCCCTTTGGCAAAAACTCAAATCTTTTGCGCTGTCAACCTCCCAGAGAAGTAAAGAGGATGAGGAATTTGCTCAATTTTTATTAAAAGTTGGCAGCAATGAAATTCCCCCCCAAGTTGTTCAAAATGGACCTAGAGCTCAAAATTTAATCGATCTTTCAATGATTTCATACGTCACTGAACTAGACGATCTCATCAGCTTTGTTTTTCCACAGTCTGAAGTTGGTCAACCAGACGTGTGCGCTCAAAGAGCGATTTTGTCCACTCACAATAGGAGTGTCAGAGAAATAAATGAGAAAATTCTTGAGAACGTCCCAGGAGACGTATTACATTTTTATTCAGCCGACGCAGTGATCTCTGAAGATAATGACTTGGACGATTTCTTTTTAGGTCCCGATATGTTGCATAATGTTCAGCAACCGGGGGTGCCAGACCATGACCTGAGATTGAAAATCGGATGCGTTTGCATGGTGATCCGTAATCTTAGCTTCTCCGATAGATTAGTTAACGGCACCAAAGTTATAGTCGTTGCAACTACGCCGCGATTGATAACAGTTCGAAAACCGGGCGACCTCGAACACTTTTATATTCCGCGGATTTTGTTCAAAACTCCTCTCGAACCTCGTAGCCCCATCGAAATGAGTCGCCGTCAATTTCCGTTGCAAGTTTGCTACGCGATGACCGTTCACAAAAGCCAGGGGCAAACAATAAGTAGAGTAGGCATAGATTTGCGATCCGACGTTTTTAGTCACGGCCAATTATACGTTGCATTAGGACGTGTGCGGCGTAGAGAGGACGTTAAAATTTTGGTGCAAAATGAACGGCTGACGTCAGGTATACCTCTTATAAACAATGTCGTCATTAACGCTCTTCTCTAATCATCTCTGCCTATGTATGTATGTGTGTATGTATGTAATGTTTTCACGGCTTCTTTGTTATACCCGTTCACCTCTATTTGAGTTGGTAATTGAGACTTTTTTCAAAATTTTTCTGACATGGCGACACTGTTCATATTTAGTGTTTATGTACTAATTGATATATTTTGTATTTATCATAACACCAACACTATGCAATGTTGTCTTCGCAGGTATTAATCTGAGCGTATAACGTCTGATATGATGTCATAGTCAAGTGAGGAACATGGATCAAGCGTACGAATTTAAATGAAATTACTTTTTCAATGTCGATGGATATAATCTGCGTATACGGTGATACGATGAATGTATATGGGTGCATGTGGTTTCTGTGTTGTGTTCATAGCATGGATTGTCATTTGTTTCCTTTCAGATATATATCATAGTGGGCAGTATTGTCTGTGTCTTTTTGTTTTAAAATGGGTATTTGTGTGTATGATCATCATAGGTCTGTCAAGTGTAAGAATATTCTGATGAGAACCTCTCCCTACGCGTGCTGTTAGGACTTGGCACAGTGAGTGCCTCTTCTGTGAATGAATACATGCCTTTTGTGTGTGATCCCTGTGGGTGCCCCCCGCTAAGTTAGGCGAATGAAGGCAAACTATGTGTAGGGTGTCACATTAACTGTTAAGAAGAACACGGGCACAATACGTCAGTGGGGATCATGACAGAAACAGGAGACGGTGACACGCGACTGACATCATCACTTAGCGCAACAAAGCCACAAGATAACGATTAAGACGATTTATTTTTAGGTCCCGATATGTTGCATAACGTTCAACAGCGGGGGATGCCAAACCATGACTTGAGATTAAACTTGGAGGCGTTTGCATGGTGATCCGAAATCTTCGTGTTTCCGGTAGATTGGTGAACGGTACCAAAGTTATAGTCATTGCAACTACGCCGCGGTTGACAACAGTTCGAAAACCGGGCGACCTCGAATACATTTATATTCCGCGGATTTTGTTCAAAACTCCTCTCAAACCTCGTTGCCCGATCGAATTGAGTCGCCGTCAATTTCCGTTGCAAGTATGTTACGCGATGACCGTTCACAAACGCCAGGGGCAAACGATACGTAGAGTAGGAATAGATCCGAAGTTACAAAGCCACAAGCAAGATACATTCTTGTTTTACCGCCCGAAAAAGCCAGGACACCGAGACGTGACAGAATCAGATCATTGAGACCATAACTTGGCACATTTTTGGAATTACACAATTAAGTGATTTTGTTGCTTATAATTTTGCAATTTTTTATAATTTGAACACGTTCGTGGCAGCTACAAAATTATTATGCTGAGTTTAATTTATTAACATACATCGAAATTTAGAAGCATATTTGACTACGAAATCGGCGGATCTTCAATAATATTGCTTGCTCAGGGAAGAAAAGAAATTGAGACGTAACGACGAAGACGCTAAGATGGGTTTTTTCTCTTCGTTTTCATTCCATAGCACTTTACATTGCGTGTCAAACCTCTCAATTACTTATTCTCCTTACCAGCTCCTTTTCCAATAACATAACAGGTCCATTTCATTGCCAGTCAATGTTTCTGCAATTAATTATGGATCTCCATTCTAACACGACCTATCTTCACATGTTGTCTGGAGCTTCATATACCGCAATTTAGAGCCTGCTCAGTTCCATTTATTCAGAACAACTACCTTGTAAATGTCACTTAGCAGACAGAGTTGGGCTAAATCCCAGCAACGCAGTAGTATGAGTCTGAAGAATGGGGTATTGCCAATTTTAACACTACACAGTCCTTAACTTCACACTTTTTTACATCTGGATGAATGAGTACTCATGATGTAAGTTAGTGATCCCGTGCTTCATATTCAAACCACCGCCCGTTAAGACAAAGTTGGGTTAAACCTAGCGACGCGGAAGTATGAGTCTGAAGCGCGAGGTATTGACAATTTTAAAACTCCAAAATTACTTCACATTTTTTGCACTTAGTTGAATGAATACTCATGAAGTGGGTTAGTGGAGCCCGCCCTTTAGATTCAAACTATCGCCCGTTAAGACAGAGTTGGACTAAAACCCAGCGACGTGGTAGTATGAGTCCAAAGCGCGGCGCATTAACAATTTTAAATGTTTTAAAACTCCAAACTTTTTACTTAACTTCCATTATTCGGACCTAGATGAGTTTAGTGTGCCCGCGTTTCAGATTCAAACCACCGCCCGTTAAAACAGAGTGGTGTTAAACCCAGCGACGCAGAAGTTGAGTCCGAAGCGCGAGGTATTGACAATTTTAAACTCCAAAATTACTTTACATTTTTTGCACTTCGTTGAATGAATACTCATGAAGTGGTTTAGCGGAGCCCGCCCTTTAGATTCAATCTACCGCCCGTTAAGACAGAGTTGGACTAAAACCCAGCGACGTGGTAGTATGAGTCTGAAGCGCGAGGTATTGACAATTTTAAAATTTCAAAATTACTTCACTTTTTTTGTACTTAGTTGAATGAATACTCATGAAGTGGGTTAGTGAGCCCGCGCTTCAGATTCAAACCACCGCCCGTTAAGACAGAGTTGGGTAAAACCCAGCGACGCGGAAGTATGAGTCTGAAGCGCGAGGTATTGACAATTTTAAAACTCCAAAATTACTTTACATTTTTTACACATGAAGTGGGTTAGTGAGCCCGCGCTTCATATTCAAACCACCGCCCGTTAAGACAGAGTTGGGTTAAACCCAGCGACGCGGAAGTATGAGTCTGAAGCGTGAGGTATTGACAATTTTAAAACTCCAAAATTACTTCACATTTTTTGCACTTAGTTGAATAAATACTCATGAAGTAGGTTAGTGGAGCTCGCCCTTTAGATTCAAACTACCGCCCGTTAAGA
This sequence comes from Yponomeuta evonymella, assembly GCA_963969515.1. NCBI lineage: Eukaryota > Metazoa > Arthropoda > Insecta > Lepidoptera > Yponomeutidae > Yponomeuta > Yponomeuta evonymella. The sequence goes on from OZ018354.1 coordinate 10,248,417, forward strand.
CAGAGTTGGACTAAACCCAACGACGTGGTAATATGAGTCCAAAGCGCGGCGTATTGACAATTTAAAAAAATTTAAAACTAAAAACTTTTTACTTAACTTCCATTTTTCGGACCTAGATGAGTGAACACATGAAGTGGGTTAGTGAGCAGGCGCTTCAGATTCAAACCACCGCCCGTTAAGACAGAGTTGGGTTAAACCCAGCGACGCGGAAGTTGAGTCCGAAGCGCGAGGTATTGACAATTTTAAAATTTCAAAATTACCTACTTCACTTTTTTTGAACTTAGTTGAATGAATACTCATGATGTAAGTTAGTGATCCCGTGCTTCATATTCAAACCACCGCCCGTTAAGACAGAGTTGGGTTAAACCTAGCGACGCGGAAGTATGAGTCTGAAGCGCGAGGTATTGACAATTTTAAAACTCCAAAATTACTTCACATTTTTTGCACTTAGTTGAATGAATACTCATGAAGTGGGTTAGTGGAGCCCGCCCTTTAGATTCAAACTATCGCCCGTTAAGACAGAGTTGGACTAAAACCCAGCGACGTGGTAGTATGAGTCCAAAGCGCGGCGCATTAACAATTTTAAATGTTTTAAAACTCCAAACTTTTTACTTAACTTCCATTATTCGGACCTAGATGAGTTTAGTGTGCCCGCGTTTCAGATTCAAACCACCGCCCGTTAAAACAGAGTGGTGTTAAACCCAGCGACGCAGAAGTTGAGTCCGAAGCGCGAGGTATTGACAATTTTAAACTCCAAAATTACTTTACATTTTTTGCACTTAGTTGAATGAATACTCATGAAGTGGTTTAGTGGAGCCCGCCCTTTAGATTCAAACTACCGCCCGTTAAGACAGAGTTGGACTAAAACCGCGCGAAGTATTGACAATTTTAAAACTCCAAAATATTTACTTACTTTCCCTTTTTTACACTTAGTGGAATGAGTACTCATGATGTAGGTTAATGAACCCCTTCTTCAGATTCAAACCACCGCCCGTTAAGACAGAGTTGGGTTAAACCCACCGACGCGGTAGTATGAGTGAAGCTCCAAAATGATTACTTAACTTAACATTTTTTTGCACTTAGTTAAATGAGTACTCATGAAGTAGGTTAGTGATCCCGCGCTTTAGATTCAAACCACCGCCCGTTAAGACAGAGTTGGGGTAAACCCAGCGACGCAGTAGTATAGGTCTGAAGCGCGAAGTATTACAAATTTTTAACTTCAAAATTTGTGTCCAAAGCGCGGCGTATTGACAATTTAAAAAGTTTTAATACTCCAAAATGTTTACTCAACTTCACATTGTTTTGGACCTAGATGAGTGAGTACACATGAAATAGTTTAGTGAAGCCGCGCTTCAGATTCAAACCACCGCCCGTTAAGACAGAGTTGGGCTAAACCCAATGACGCGGTGAGTTTCAATTTTACTTTATCATCATATCCTTCATATCAATATAAGAAATGAGTACTCATATTGTAGAATAATAAATGCACCCCCCGATTCAGAACATTGCCCATGTGGACAGAGTTAGATAACATCCACGAGTAGAATGAGTTTGTACTGCTATAGGTTGAAATATGGGTTGACAGGTTGACATAATAATATATCTTATTTGATGTTGTAATAAGATTAGGTATGTAAGCAGGTTAATACTTTTTGAATTTAAAAAATATTATTGGTTACTACTATTTATATACTTCAGGTATGCATACTTAATTTTTAATTTCTTATTTCTAAAGTTTACAATTTTTTCTACATAGTTCAGTTGCATTCTAAGAATTTAAAGACTTTTTTTATAATTTAATTCTGCGATGTAAGTTTGTTTTTTTGTAATGTGATCTTATATGCGTAAAATAATGTTTTTTTTACAAGTTGCTTTTTACTCCATGGTTTTGTCATCTAACGGTATTTACAATGAACCTACTTACCCACACAACATATGAAAAATATTGTATGCCGTCATTACCAACTCGAACATTAGAAGTATCATCAGAAGAACAACCCAGAAATCAGTACCTACTTACCTTGGAACGTGTCATTTATATGATTCTCATGTCGTACAATTTGGAAATATTTCACTTCCAATAGCATCCAGCAAGCCTTTAATCTTAGAAATCAACCGTGAAAGTAAAACCACAGTAAGTTATGTAAACCACAAAAAGGCTCACGATATCCACCTCCTCACAGGAAAAAAAAGAAGCAAAGAAAAGCTTCCGCTTATTTTGAATAAACACGATAGCTCTGCACTTCGTTGTACAGAATTTTAGAACTCGACAATTATGATGTTCACTTCGAAGAGAAAACGAAGAAATGCCTCCGTCAGTAAAATTACTACGTAGAAGACGAAAATAGCAGAGTTTATTGAGGATGAGAAACTAAATGATATTTTAATTGAGGAAAGAACATTAAAATAACTTTATAAATAGTTAGCAGGAGAAAACAATGTTAAGAAAAAACTTTCACTAATCAGTATTGAATAGTCTCGGTTTTACTGGCTTCTCAGAAGAGGGATCCACCAGTAAAACTGGAAAAGTGACTTATAACTCAAAGAAGAACTATTAAACTGAGAACATAACATTCAACAAGAAGCCAAAATAATATGACTAAGAGAAGGACATATAAGACAGTGTTTCAATCAGGAAGATATAAAATTAAGGCCACAAAATGAGGAATAACGGTACTAAAGATATATACCAAGAGAAATAAATCCACCAAGTGAACTAGAAGAGAGAAAATGGAAGATTCAGTAATTACTATGCTACGGTATAATTTTAAGATAATAGTGGTGAAAAAATATATAAAAAATTAAATCTTAAAATAAAAAAAGGAATAAAAAAGATAGACAAAAAGATAATAAAAAAATATAAAAAAAAAATAAAAAAAATATGAAAAGAATAAAACAAAAAGATAATAAAAAAAAATCCAAAAAAGAAAAAAAAGACAAATATAAAGAAACCACATTTTTAGATAAGAATTAATTAAGTACTTGAATTTAGTTCAGTTCCTTGTAATATACAAATTTCTTTGCTTACTGAAAAGTTACTAATTTTTAACTATTTATTTTTAAAATTATATTGTTGCCTAATAAGGTATTGTTGTGTACAATTACAAGTAATTATTGTCCGTTACTCAGATAAAATTTGTACATCTTATTTCTATACAAAACTAAATTAAATATAATAGTAAAGTCAATATAAAATTGTGTCGGCATTGACCTCAAATAAATTGTTAAAGTTGTACAACTGGATGAACAATAATAGCTAAACATAACCGATGGAGTGAACTATGCTACTTTTTCTCCAGGCCAAGTCCGAAATATGGAAATTCTTTGGAAGAGTACCTGACGCCGCCGACGGTACGACGGAACTAGATAGGGAACGGGTTGCGATTCGGGCACAACAACCAGACTGCCACTGCCTCTTCGCGATAAAGTCCGAAATATGGAGACTCTGAGTCGACCCTGGCTAAGCGACATTTTCAAGATAGTTGTTCTGAAGAATTGGAACTGGGCAGGCTCCAAATTGCGGCATACGAAGCTCCAGACAACAAGTGGAGACATGTCATGTTAGAATGGAGATCCTTGACCGAAAAGCTCGGCATTCCATGAGGGAGGCCTATGTCCTGCAGTGTGCGTCAAGTGACTGATGTAATTCTAAACATTTGCCAAGTTATGGTCTCAATGAACTGATTTTGTCAAGTCTCGGTGTCCTGTCTTTTTCTGTCCCGTCCGGTAAAACGAGAATGTATCTTGCTCGTGGCTCTGTTGAGCTAAGTGATGATGTCAGTCGCATGTCACCGTCTCCTGTTTCTGTCACGATCCGCACTGACATAATGTGCCCGTGTTTTTCTTAACAAAATGTGACACCCTACATATTGTTTGCCTTCATTCGTCTAACTCAGCTCGAGGTAGCTACAGGGGCATGCACCGGCATGTATTCATTCATGGAATATGGCGCTCCTGTGCCCTCCTTTCGACACGCATAGAGATAGGAACTCTCAGAGTGTTCTTGCACAACATTCCTATGTATGACATACAACCAAATACACATTTTCTAACGAATTCATACATTCAATACAACCCCCATATGCTATATATACTGAACTGGATTCATTTGCCAATCTATTCTATGCATCACTATCAGAAACTCATACATCAATATACTGTTCATCAACATCGCTATATACTCAGTGTTATTCATTTACATTGTAGCTGTAATTCTCATTTCTATTTGGAAACTTGTACATGGGAACCACTTAAATATGTATCATTCAAACAGTATACGTTTATTTTTATATTTGTGTACACAATATTCACAACTGCACAATGCATATTATCACAATTCATGGTCTTTCTGAAAAGAAAGAATGACATACGTATCTAAGTAATTAAATATTAATGTATCTAAAGCTATTAAGTATCTGCATATTTATAGTTTTACGGTGTACGAGTGGTATAACAGGATACGCAATAGTGTGATAAGAGAAAGTTGTGAATTACTGAAAGATGAAGTAGTGACCAGAATTAAGACAGAAATGTTGCGTTGGTTTGTAAGTATGGAGAGAATGATAAAAGCGAATGTGGATGAAAGGCCGTTAATTGAATGTTAATTTAGCGCAAGTTATTTGTCAGGGTCGTGGCAATGGGGTACTTCTCCAGAATACGGATTTGTGTATATATTTTTAGTTATAGTGTCTTATTAGAATGTAATAATATAAACACTTATAAGTCACGACTACTTTCCAATTAACGCTTAACCGTATTGTAAATATTGTATTATTCATTTATTTATAGTTATATAAATATTTATTATATTATAAATTATATATTATTAAATATATATATTTGGCTTATGTCCAGCAGATTGTCGACGTGTGACCGCGGAAAATAAACCTGTGCCCAGCAGTGGATTTTGGATGGCGTAGGTTAGGGTTGACTGTTCCTGAGGTCCGCAAACAACCATTACTTCCATCTCTTTTAAATAATTCATTTGCGTATTTAATCTTTGTAAGTTTATTATAAAACCCCCCCATTTATTTATTATAGGTATTTAACGTGTGTATGTTTATTATTTGCTTTTTACGTAGCTAGGTGGATTAGGCCCGTACAAAGGGGACACCACAATAAAAAAAACGCAAGGGGTTGTACCTCCTTGGCGTTTCTTAAAAAAATCACCTGTCTAATGATTTTCTACTCCAAAAAAGTAGTGTAGCAATCACTTGGATGATTTATCTATATCTCATTTCATTTAGCTTTTGTCAGACCTGTTTTTTAAATTCTTTCACAATCTAGGAATAAAGAATAATGTTTTATGCACATTTCTATTAACACTTTGTTTAGGTGTAGACAAAAGCTGGATGTTATGAAATATAAAATAGAAAATACTGAGAGCCAAAGATGGCTGAGGATAAAAGTGACGTGTGAGTTGTATGAATACCCTTTTTTGTAAACTATGTAGAATACCTAATAAAAAACCGGCCAAGTGTGAGTCGGACTCGCGCATGAAGGGTTCCGTACCATTATCTATAGAACATTAGACAAAGATCGAGACTAGATAGATTAGGTACATTGACAACAGCGCCATCTATAGAAACCAACACGAAGCGTTTAATATTGATATTTAACGACGTGACGTCGGCGCTGTCACAGGTCTTTAGACAATGTCTTTTGTGTGAGAGCCCCCTTTAATATTTTATGCTGTTTTTATTATTTGTTGTTATAATATCGACTACAGAAATATATCGTCTGTGAAAATATCAACTTTCAAATTACAGCCTGGTGACAGACAGACAGACAGACGGACAATAGAGTCTTAGTAATGTCTTACCTTTGGGTACGGAACCCTACAAACTAATAAATTAAACTACCAACATAGTTTTAAAATCCATAGAAATTATAATGAAAACAATGTAATGTTCTCTGGACTTGGTAAGCCTCTTTTTTAATATTCTGAATGTGTGACAATAATCTTTGACCCCAAGTAACTATTACAGTCTCAATAAGTCTTTAAATTTAAATATAATCGATGAAAAACTGAATGATGAAGTAGTAAAGTCATTGAACATGTGAAATGTAACAAGATAACGCCTACGGGTCTTGATGGAAACCAACCATATATTTAGATGAATAAATTTCTACTAATTACTTAGGTAGTTATTCCGTAGTTACGTTTTTCTTATATAATTATTTTATAGGAAATTGTTAGTTTATTTTTTATATTCGTTATATTACCATATTTGCCCTCTCGAAATAATACTCTTATTTATATCTTTATCTAAATTGTAGTATAGAGTAATTTGAGTAAAAGTAAGTAGGTAGTTAGTTTGGTAGAATTTGCAGACTGTTTCAGATGAAACTCGCAACATTTCGGCCAGCCATCAAGATAATATGACTGACATTACCAAGCCAGGAGGTAATAAGTCAATACTCACCTCAAGTGTTTTATTTAATGAAATGTAGGTAGGTACCTATTTGTACAATTGTTAAGTTTCTATCAACTTTACGTTTTAGTTTCAAAGTTCTTTGTTTGCTTAATTGCACGCATGTAAAGGTTGATGTACAATATCAAGTAACAACCTTTAATAATCACACCGACTAATTAATTTTAAAAAAATTACAGGGATTGGAAAATATCGCAAACAGCATAGACATAGACATACATCGACCCAACCAATAATGCCAACGACGTGGCCTCATCTACAGCGACGTTGTCTCTGCAGCTGCACTATGAGGAGAGCTGACGGACAGCTCGCCGTCAAAATTGAACAACTACTAAATCTCTATGTAAGTAATACAAGCAGAGTAATACATAACACGACTCGATGCTTACTGACAATTTAAACAATATTATTTTATATTATTTATTTCTAAATGCCTGAAAACCGTTTATTCAATTATGCAGAAAACAAACATAAATAAATATCTCAATTCCAATTTTAAAACAAGTTGATCGCGTTAAATTGTGTCTATCTATCTATTTAACACATGAATGGAACCCACTGCTGGGCATAAGTCTCTTTACTGCTGTGCAAACCCTTTCGGTCCTCTGCCAATCTCGTCTTATGCTTCCCAACGGCTATAGTATTCGATAGTCAATTGTACGAAAAAAAATAGTAAGTTTCAACTAGCTTTTTAACTTGATTTACTTTATCAGTGCTAATAAACAGGTAATGCGTTATTTCAATAATCATAAGCAGCCTATACACGTCCCACTGTAGGGCACAGGCCTTCTCTCAGAGAGAGAGTATGGGTTTAATCACCACGCGTGCCACCGCGGATTGGCGATTTCAAGCGCTGTGTGGTATGTCAATAGCTCAGACACCCAGGTTTCCTCACGATGTTTTCCTTCACCGTTAGCGAGTGGTATTGCTACTATTACTTCACAAATGTACATAACTTAGAAAGAAAAGTCATGGGATACCGCCCCGTTTAGCCAAAGTATTTTTCGCCAAATTTTACTTCCCAATAAACTTATGGCATCAGTTTCATTTCCCAAATGAAACTTTAGCAAGTTTTCATTTCGCATTTTATTCATTTGGTCAAATTATCATTTCGCATAATTTTACTGCGTCAAGTTTTATTAAGACAAAAGTGGGTTAGGTTAGAACTGCGACCCCCACAGACACCTACTGTTACCAGAAAAGTGGGTTAGGTTAGGTTAGAACTGTGACCCCCACAAACACCTACTGTTACCAGAAAAGTGGGTTAGGTTAGGTTAGAACTGTGACCCCCCACAGACACCAACTGTTACCAGAAAAGTGGGTTAGGTTAGGTTAGAACTGCGACCCCCACAGACACCTACTGTTACTAGAAAAATGGGTTAGGTTAGGTTAGAACTGTGACCCCCCCACAGACACCAACTGTTACCAGAAAAGTGGGTTAAGTTAGATTAGAACTGCGACCCCACAAATTTGACCAAGTATTTATTTGGTAAACAATAACGAGAAATGTTTTTTTGCCAAGTGATAATTTGCGGAAAATAGTTTGGGAAGTAATACTTTGGGAAACGATTTTTGGCAATACATTAGTAAACCATAAAGTCATAGGTACATGCCCGCACTGGGAATCGAACCTAGGTCTCCCGTTTCCGAGTCCAATGTTCTACCCACTAGGCTATCACCGCTTATTTCAATAACACTTGTAAAACAGTTTTCTAAAACTATTTGATTTAATTTCAGATTCTTGTCATTCTGATGTTATTCGGGCACTACACCACGCAAGACTTGATTACGACTTTCAAGAAAAACTGCAATCCATGTTAATTTTTGGAAGAATGTAACGAACAGGTAACATATATTTTCGAATTCATTAGAATTATTTAAAAAACGATTTCACTAATACACTCATCTTAAATCACATCTTTATAAGACTGTCTCTACACTCCTAAATTATAATTGAAATAATCTGTGTTAAAGGGAAAGACAAATTAAAACCACATTTAAAGAGATTTATATTTTTTTCATTTTAATTATCTTACACTATTATATTCTTTTTTTTGTTTTTAACCCGTGCTGAGGACAATTTTAAAACCCTATTTAGAGGCGAAAAATTCCACCCATGCCGGGATTTGAACCCGTGACCTCTGGCTTAGCGTACCAGCGCTCACCCAACTGATCTAATGGGCAGCGACATCCGGCCGAAGCAATTTACATCACTTGTGTGTACGTAATACAGAGAAGTTTGTAAAGAGGCTCGAAATTTCGCCGTTGCCTGCACTTGCCCATTAGCTCAGTTGGGTGAGCGATGGTACGGTAAGCCAGAGATCGCGGGTTCAAATCCCGGCATGGGTGGAATTTTTAGCCTCTAAATAGGTTTTTAATATCTTAAACACTCCTCAATTGTAAAACTGAGTTTCAGAAGTTTTATAAAAAATGTTTTTATATATTTTTTTATAACTAACACCGTTCAAATAGCATAAACGTAATAATAACTTCCATACAACACAATCACTTGAGCTGCTCCCAAACTAGGATACCCTATGCTATGGTAACCAAGCAAGAACGTCACAAACTTGAAAATACACCCAAACTGAGGTCATTTGTACCAACGTACTGCAGCCCCCAGTGGGAATCGAACCAAAGCCCTCTGTTCTGATAGCTAAGCGGCTTAACGACTAGATCAACGAGGGAGTCTTCTTATACGCCGAGTCAATATTATACACATGATTCTAAAACTTTACATATTCTCTTGTCGGATCTCAAATTCAACACCTAGATCATATTATCTAAGGTTCGGTAAAACTTAGGGTTGATATTCTGCACATCATTAATTAATAGGTAACTATACTAAAATATCAACGCTGAAATCACAAAAACTATATAGGTTATATCCCCAGCCAATATCGAAATTTTGTATATATCTGATATTCTTTTTGTGATTTTTAATTTAATAGCATAACGAAAATTGTATTAATAAGTAGATTCACCTGAATTAAGTTATACCTGACCTCTCTGCAAAACCCTATATACAAAACTCTCGAAATATGAACAAATAAACTAATACATTTTGTCTACGTTTCAGATTGAAGCCAATCCATTGAAACCGTAATGTTAGAACATGAAGACAGATCATCATCATTCAGCCACAAGAAGTCCACTGCTGGACATAGGCCTCCTCCATGGATTTCCAAAAAGACCGAAGACAGATAGAAAATACTAATTAATACAGGTAAAAACCTAACACTTTTTTTTACTAAAATCTATCTTCTGGCCATACCATTAAAAATATCGTGAGGAAACCTCCCAAGTGTCTGTAGATGTTCATATTTTTACGCGCTTAAAATTTTCCAGCACTGCGATATGTGAGCACCTCAGACACTCGAGTCCGAACGTCCTTCGCATGTTTTCCTTCACAACTACAACAAATAAAAGTCATATGTACATGCTGGGAAATGTACCCACGACCTCACACATGTCAAACCGGTATTCTATCGGTGCATGTACATAACAACCACTGCATGTTATTCATGTTACTTTTAAAGTCTTGAATTACATGAAACTTATTTTTAATATAGATATTTCTATATTTCATACTTATAAATACTTACTTGTATTTTAGTATTGTATAAGACACTGAGATTCCAACCGCATACTGCGATCGCCAAACCGCCTGCCAAGCGTGGCGATTATGGCAAAACCCCTCAGGCTTATGAAAACCATGAGGGAGGCCTATGTCCTGCAGTGGGCGTAAAATGGCTGATGATGATGATGATAGTACTCTGTAAATTGTACTTTTTAACATAATACAAGTGCGACAAAATCTGATATGTACTCGGAAATGCCACAGACTACTCGTTAATATGCAATCAAAATTTTCTATGGTCAAAACATCATTCCATAAACCGTTCTATACATTTCAAAGTCTTCGTAACTAAATGATAACTGAAATACAAAGAACATAATTAGAAATATTAAGACGAATAAACCCTCCAACCCTCCATTAATTCGAAAATAATATGAGCAGGAGCTAGCACTAAACATTTTTTTTTTCTTTTTTTCAGATCGACACGGTCTGTCTGAATCAAAGAAAACAATCCCTGCAGACTACTACTACTACCTATGTAGTTTATGTCCTTTAACTACGTTATGAAGAATGTCATCACCTAGCTTCCTTAGACCCACCTCTGGGGTTGGTCCCAATAATCTTGAGAAGCTCATGTTAACAAGCAGAATGAAGAGAAGTAGAATAACATACCAATTAGATAAACCAGCCTGGTAACAGCAAAAACCAGAGTGACATTACAGACGTGCATCCACCGGGTTTAAGATCATACAGCATGGAAAGCGTTGGTGAATCGAACATCCAGTAACACCATGACGATACAACAAAAAGAAAACAAGACTGAGGAGAGGTACATATTACAATATCTAAAATAATAATATCTACACTTAAAACCCTGATGCTCAAAACCCCTAGATTACCTAACGCTTCAAAATACCTATGATCAAAATAACGAAAGTACGAAATAACAAAATAAGAAAAGTTAAAATGCCGATTGTTCAAAAGCCGAAAGTACAAAATGACAAAGTTTTAATAATTTCTATTTGCAACAACAAAAATATAGGTGCGACGAAGCGCGTAGCGTAGCGGAGCGCGTAGGAGCGTGTTAGGTTGAACATGTAAGACCGAAAACTAACCGAAATTATTAGTGTAGGTTAATTTCCAAGCCAAGCAAATATTCTTTTATTTGTCAGTAGAATTTTAATGGTAACCAGCACGCAGTGAGATCACAAGTCTAACCTACAGGTCCCGCTGTATACCTTTATGGTTTATCGTACTTTCGGGATTACGAACATTCGTTAAAATGAGATTTCGTTATCTTAACATTTGGCATTCCATTCGTAGGTTTTGTAACATCCGGCGTTTTTAACTTCGATATTATGATACGTAGGTACCCCAAATAATCATTCTATATTTAGAACTTTCGCCATTTTGAATTTAGATCAACCAACCATTAGGTATTGTAATTTTAGGGGTTTTGAGCATCAGGGTTTTAAGTGTACATATTATTATTTTAGATATTGTAATAATATGTACCCCTGAGAAGGAACTGACAGAGAAAACGTACCTGTGAGTTAGCTGCGGCTTACGGAGGATGAAACAAATCTGTATCAATGTCAGCTACTCAGACGGCCCGATACAAACCAAGACGCCACCACCAGAGTTTCTACAATCGATTCCACATCAAAAGAAAAGGCTCCGCGCGCTACTTTCTTATCGGCTAACAATATCGAACAACCAAGCACTCCAACATAGGCAGCATTTGCACATTGTCATTGCGTCTGCTTGTGTTTTCATACACAACACAAGAAATTGTATAAAAATGCTAGCTAACTACTAACACATTTTAATTGCACTCTTGCTTCACGAAACGCAGAAGAGTATACATACAAGTGTACAAAGGTGCATGTGCTATCGGCTGTACACGTCTCGGCGACAGCGACAAGTTCTTGCGGGTGAACTTCATGCACCTATACAATAAAAATGTCTGTCAAAGACAATGCTTAGCAATTATCGCATGCACTGTGTATTAACAAAACATACCTAAGGACTGTTTTTTTTCTAATCGTTTCCATCTTATAATTTTTTTACTATTTTAATTGATCTTGCTTAGTCGTCAATGCTTATGAACTTAAATTAAGCGTTATTTTTTTATCGTTAGTCAAATTTTTGATTTATTTAGCCTCCATTTTACTATTCCACGACTGACCAACATCCTGATGCTATGCAGAATAAAGTTGTGTTGCTATTGCTACAATTGACACTATTTTGTGAATGACTAATTATCTATTTACCTACTAACAATTTTTATTTTATCAAACCTTTTAAAACTCCCCAAATGCAGTTTAAATAGTCTATATGAAAGAAAAGACTACCACGGACAGTTCAAACTACATTTGACGAGTGTTTTGGGCATTTTTTATAATTAACACGCTAAATGTAAATGAATGCGAATCTAAGTGGATTTTGCCACTAACTTTTACGCACTTATTCTCAGCTTATGTCTTCAGTTTATTTTAAAATTATTTAATCTTTAAATAAAGGCGAAAATTCATACTATTATCTTTCTGTTTTAATTAACAAGTCTTAGAGCAACTTGCACCACTTTCTTAAATGTGGCTTAAACAGCATTTAACTAAAATTCTTCACATAAAAGTCGATTTAAATGGCGACTTAATATAATTTAAAAAGTGGTCTAAGTCGATCTTATTTATCAAAACTCCACCACTCAAACAGTCTCTAGAGAGTGTTTTAGAAGAATCTTGTTAATAGGAACAATACCGTTAGCCATCATTTACTTTATTCCGGAATCGCTTACTAACTACGAGTACCTAAGTGATTCCGGCATAAAATTAATATTGTGTAGCTCACTTACATTGTTTTGCTCATACTTACAAAAATTATTAACACTATTTAAACTGTTTCTGAGGATTGTTTTAAGCAGTGTTTTTTTTTTTCTATAAATAAGACAACTCAAAAACACCGTTTACTCTTTCGATGAGAATGATTGCAACGCAAGCCATCATAAAATTGTGAAGTAAGAACGAGGAACACTGCCGCGGCGAGGCCGAAGGCCGAGCTCCGTTCAGGCCGAGGCCGAAGGCCGAGACCATACATGTTCCCACTTATCAAATCCCTACCCCAAGTGTCTAGCGAGGCCCTAGGCCGAGCGCCGCGGAGAGCGAAGCTCGGAGCGGCTGGGGGTTGGCGCGCGAAGCGCGCAGGGGGTTCACCCCCTAGTTATATATATATAAAGCTACAATCCGGTATACTCACTGACTGACTCATCCATACGTTTTCTCCGAAACGACAATAGCTAGAGGAAAATGATGTATGACAAAGTTGTAGGAAATGTATGAATTACAGCCATCCTATGAAGCCGATTTTTGAATTTCGAACGCGTTCTCCTATACAAATGGGCTAACTTTTTTGTTTACCGGCCGATTTGGATGAAATTTGAAACGGGCATTTGTTATGTGATCTAATTGTGAAAAAAAATTTTGAACGTTCGAAATTCAAAATAGGGGCGAGAATATGGCCGCCCGAAAAATCGACCTCTGCGCAAAAAAGTCGGCAGCCAACTGGGCACATGCTGGAGACGTGCCCTAAACGGCATCGGGTTGTCAAAAGACCCAGGTATATGAGAAAAATCGGACATTTTGAATTTTCAAGATGGCGGCCGAGATATCGACGATTGAAAATTTGAAAATTTTGTATGGAGAATTTGTACTGAAAATCGACTTTTAGTACAAAATTTTAAACAAAACTGAACAATTTTTCAAAAAAAACATTTTTCGAGGCCAAAGCCGGGATGAGGAACCTCGCCGCGGCGAGGCCGAAGGCCGAGCTCCGTTCAGGCCGAGGCCGAAGGCCGAGACCACACATTTTCCGGCGAACAAGCAACAACGCAAAAGCCAGATGGGACAAACTTGCGAGGCCGAAGGCCGAGCTCCGCGAAGCGGGCCCCAGGAACCCCGCTGCGGCGAGGCCGAAGGCCGAGCTCCGTTCAGGCCGAGGCCGAAGGCCGAGACTATACATTTTCGGCGAACAAGCAACAACGCAAAAGCCAGATGGGACAAACTTGCGAGGCCGAAGGCCGAGCTCCGCGAAGCGGGCCCCAGGAACCCCGCCGCGGCGAGGCCGAAGGCCGAGCTCCGCAAAGCGGGCACAATGAACCCCGCCGCGGCGAGGCCGAAGGCCGAGCTCCGTTCAGGCCGAGGCCGAAGGCCGAGACCATACATGTTCCCACTCAAACAATCCCAACGTCAAGTGTCTAGCGAGGCCCTAGGCCGAGCGCCGCGGAGAGCGAAGCTCGGAGCGGCTGGGGGTTGGCGCGCGAAGCGCGCAGGGGGTTCACCCCCTAGTTATATATATATAAAGCTACAATGCGGTATACTCACTGACTGACTCATCCATACGTTTTCTCCGAAACGACAATAGCTAGAGGAAAATGATGTATGAAAAAGTTGTAGGAAATGTATGAATTACAGCCATCCTATGAAGCCGATTTTTGAATTTCGAACGCCTTCTTCTATACAAATGGGCTAACTTTTTTGTTTACCGGCCGATTTGGATGAAATTTGAAACGGGTGTTTGTTGTGTGATCTAATTGTGAAAAAAAATTTTGAACGTTCGAAATTCAAAATAGGGGCGAGAATATGGCCGCCCGAAAAATCGACCTCTGCGCAAAAAAGTCGGCAGCCAACTGGGCACATGCTGGAGACGTGCCCTAAACGGCATCGGGTTCTCAAAGGACCCAGGTATATGAGAAAAATCGGACATTTTGACATTTCAAGATGGCGGCCGAGATATCGACGATTGAAAATGAGAAAATTTTGTATGGAGAATTTGTACTGAAAATCGACTTTTAGTACAAAATTTTAAACAAAGACGAAAAATTTTTCAAAAAAACCAATTTTCGAGGCCGAAGCGGGGATGAGGAACCTCATCGCGGCGAGGCCGAAGGCCGAGCTCCGTTCAGGCCGAGGCCGAAGGCCGAGACTATATATTTTCCGGCGAACAAGGAACAACGCAAAAGCCAGATGGGACAAACTTGCGAGGCCGAAGGCCGAGCTCCGCGAAGCGGGCACCAGGAACCCCGCCGCGGCGAGGCCGAAGGCCGAGCTCCGTTCAGGCCGAGGCCGAAGGCCGAGACTATACATTTTCGGCGAACAAGCAACAACGCAAAAGCCAGATGGGAGAAACTTGCGAGGCCGAAGGCCGAGCTCCGCGAAGCGGGCCCCAGGAACACCGCCGCGGCGAGGCCGAAGGCCGAGCTCCGTTCAGGCCGAGGCCGAAGGCCGAGACCATAGATGTTCCCACTCAAACAATCCCAACGTCAAGTGTCTAGCGAGGCCCTAGGCCGAGCGCCGCGGAGAGCGAAGCTCGGAGCGGCTGGGGGTTGGCGCGCGAAGCGCGCAGGGGGTTCACCCCCTAGTTATATATATATAAAGCTACAATCCGGTATACTCACTGACTGACTCATCCATACGTTTTCTCCGAAACGACAATAGCTAGAGGAAAATGATGTATGACAAAGTTGTAGGAAATGTATGAATTACAGCCATCCTATGAAGCCGATTTTTGAATTTCGAACGCGTTCTCCTATACAAATGGGCTAACTTTTTTGTTTACCGGCCGATTTGGATGAAATTTGAAACGGGCATTTGTTATGTGATCTAATTGTGAAAAAAAATTTTGAACGTTCGAAATTCAAAATAGGGGCGAGAATATGGCCGCCCGAAAAATCGACCTCTGCGCAAAAAAGTCGGCAGCCAACTGGGCACATGCTGGAGACGTGCCCTAAACGGCATCGGGTTGTCAAAAGACCCAGGTATATGAGAAAAATCGGACATTTTGAATTTTCAAGATGGCGGCCGAGATATCGACGATTGAAAATTTGAAAATTTTGTATGGAGAATTTGTACTGAAAATCGACTTTTAGTACAAAATTTTAAACAAAACTGAACAATTTTTCAAAAAAAACATTTTTCGAGGCCAAAGCCGGGATGAGGAACCTCGCCGCGGCGAGGCCGAAGGCCGAGCTCCGTTCAGGCCGAGGCCGAAGGCCGAGACCACACATTTTCCGGCGAACAAGCAACAACGCAAAAGCCAGATGGGACAAACTTGCGAGGCCGAAGGCCGAGCTCCGCGAAGCGGGCCCCAGGAACCCCGCTGCGGCGAGGCCGAAGGCCGAGCTCCGTTCAGGCCGAGGCCGAAGGCCGAGACTATACATTTTCGGCGAACAAGCAACAACGCAAAAGCCAGATGGGACAAACTTGCGAGGCCGAAGGCCGAGCTCCGCGAAGCGGGCCCCAGGAACCCCGCCGCGGCGAGGCCGAAGGCCGAGCTCCGCAAAGCGGGCACAATG
Organism: Yponomeuta evonymella; assembly: GCA_963969515.1. Classification (NCBI taxonomy): domain Eukaryota; kingdom Metazoa; phylum Arthropoda; class Insecta; order Lepidoptera; family Yponomeutidae; genus Yponomeuta; species Yponomeuta evonymella. The sequence goes on from OZ018354.1 coordinate 10,264,780, forward strand.
AACCCCGCCGCGGCGAGGCCGAAGGCCGAGCTCCGTTCAGGCCGAGGCCGAAGGCCGAGACCATACATGTTCCCACTCAAACAATCCCAACGTCAAGTGTCTAGCGAGGCCCTAGGCCGAGCGCCGCGGAGAGCGAAGCTCGGAGCGGCTGGGGGTTGGCGCGCGAAGCGCGCAGGGGGTTCACCCCCTAGTTATATATATATAAAGCTACAATGCGGTATACTCACTGACTGACTCATCCATACGTTTTCTCCGAAACGACAATAGCTAGAGGAAAATGATGTATGAAAAAGTTGTAGGAAATGTATGAATTACAGCCATCCTATGAAGCCGATTTTTGAATTTCGAACGCCTTCTTCTATACAAATGGGCTAACTTTTTTGTTTACCGGCCGATTTGGATGAAATTTGAAACGGGTGTTTGTTGTGTGATCTAATTGTGAAAAAAAATTTTGAACGTTCGAAATTCAAAATAGGGGCGAGAATATGGCCGCCCGAAAAATCGACCTCTGCGCAAAAAAGTCGGCAGCCAACTGGGCACATGCTGGAGACGTGCCCTAAACGGCATCGGGTTCTCAAAGGACCCAGGTATATGAGAAAAATCGGACATTTTGACATTTCAAGATGGCGGCCGAGATATCGACGATTGAAAATGAGAAAATTTTGTATGGAGAATTTGTACTGAAAATCGACTTTTAGTACAAAATTTTAAACAAAGACGAAAAATTTTTCAAAAAAACCAATTTTCGAGGCCGAAGCGGGGATGAGGAACCTCATCGCGGCGAGGCCGAAGGCCGAGCTCCGTTCAGGCCGAGGCCGAAGGCCGAGACTATATATTTTCCGGCGAACAAGGAACAACGCAAAAGCCAGATGGGACAAACTTGCGAGGCCGAAGGCCGAGCTCCGCGAAGCGGGCACCAGGAACCCCGCCGCGGCGAGGCCGAAGGCCGAGCTCCGTTCAGGCCGAGGCCGAAGGCCGAGACTATACATTTTCGGCGAACAAGCAACAACGCAAAAGCCAGATGGGAGAAACTTGCGAGGCCGAAGGCCGAGCTCCGCGAAGCGGGCCCCAGGAACACCGCCGCGGCGAGGCCGAAGGCCGAGCTCCGTTCAGGCCGAGGCCGAAGGCCGAGACCATAGATGTTCCCACTCAAACAATCCCAACGTCAAGTGTCTAGCGAGGCCCTAGGCCGAGCGCCGCGGAGAGCGAAGCTCGGAGCGGCTGGGGGTTGGCGCGCGAAGCGCGCAGGGGGTTCACCCCCTAGTTATATATATATAAAGCTACAATCCGGTATACTCACTGACTGACTCATCCATACGTTTTCTCGGAAATGACAACTTTTAGAGGAAAATGATGTATGACAAAGTTGTAGGAAATGTATGAATTACAGCCATCCTATGAAGCCGATTTTTGAATTTCGAACGCGTTCTCCTATACAAATGGGCTAACTTTTTTGTTTACCGGCCGATTTGGATGAAATTTGAAACGGGCATTTGTTTCGTGATCTAATTGTGAAAAAAAATTTTGAACGTTCGAAATTCAAAATAGGGGCGAGAATATGGCCGCCCGAAAAATCGACCTCTGCGCAAAAAAGTCGGCAGCCAACTGGGCACATGCTGGAGACGTGCCCTAAACGGCATCGGGTCGTCAAAGGACCCAGGTATATGAGAAAAATCGGACATTTTGGAATTTCAAGATGGCGGCCGAGATATCGACGATTGAAAATTAGAAAATTTTGTATGGAGAATTTGTACTGAAAATCGACTTTTAGTACAAAATTTGAAACAAAAATTAAAATTTTTTCAAAAAATCCATTTTTCGAGGCCGAAGCGGGGACGAGGAACCCCGTCGCGGCGAGGCCGAAGGCCGAGCTCCGTTCAGGCCGAGGCCGAAGGCCGAGACCACACATTTTCCGGCGAACAAGCAACAACGCAAAAGCCATATGGGACAAACTTGCGAGGCCGAAGGCCGAGCTCCGCGAAGCGGGCCCCGGGAACCCCGCCGCGGCGAGGCCGAAGGCCGAGCTCCGTTCAGGCCGAGGCCGAAGGCCGAGACTATACATTTTCGGCGAACAAGCAACAACGCAAGAGCCAGTTGGGACAAACTTGCGAGGCCGGAGGCCGAGCTCCGCAAAGCGGGCACAAGGAACCCCGCCGCGGCGAGGCCGAAGGCCGAGCTCCGTCCAGGCCGAGGCCGAAGGCCGAGACCATACATGTTCCCACTTATCAAATTCCTACCCCAAGTGTCTAGCGAGGCCCTAGGCCGAGCGCCGCGGAGAGCGAAGCTCGGAGCGGCTGGGGGTTGGCGCGCGAAGCGCGCAGGGGGTTCACCCCCTAGTTTTATACTATATAGGGAATGCTATAATCATACCAAGTTGAACTTTTAGGATATGTATTACCGTATTACTGTTCAATAGAAAAAGCCCTTTACGTTAGGACGTTAGGGTCCCGTTAGCACCAATCAGGTACGGAACCCTAGATATATGGAAATGTTTTTTTAGGGTTCCGTGCCCGAAAGGTGCCAAACGGGACCCTTCACATACTATCTAATCAGTGCACTCTACGTATTCGTGGACTCTGCATAAAAAAGCTGTAAAATCCTATCATTAGTTCGAACTTGTACAAATATCATGTAATGAGTGATCTCAAAAACACCCAAAGATTTTTTAAATTACGCTTTATACTTGCGTGATCGAAATGGTTAAAATCCGAAAAAAAACAGCTCTTTTGTAGTATCAATCCATAAGGACAATTATAAGGATCAAATCTTTCGAACAAACATGACAAATTATTTAATTTAAATAAATAAATTATTTATTAATAAATTATTTCATTTGACAATGAAATTCCGTGTAATAATAATAGGAATAACTTCCATTCCATATCCTGATAATCACAATCATGTACTTAACTTGATATATGGAAATGCATGATTCTGAGATAAATGTTTAATCGTTATTGTAATTCATCATCTAATAAGTAAGTATTACTATTTCATCTACAATATATAAATGACTCATATTCCGCAATCCGACCGGGAAATATAGATATGTTCAACCAGTAGGTACAAGGCTCAATTTAAGCAAAATTACGGAAACTGTTGGGGCTTGCATCAGTTTTTATTAAAACCACACAGCCGGCACATATTTTTTGCAACTTACATTGAACCTACTTAACAAAGACGTAGACTGTAAGTAATTTCGGTTTTCGCATCAATTGTGTCAAAACTTCGCGGTAATCGTCTGAACACTCATCGTCCTCTTGAATAATTTTTGTATGTGGTATGGGATGGCACATAGTCACAGTTCAATTTTTCTCGCGAAATAGGTATCTGATCTACTTATTTCAGTTGATTGCAATGAAAAAATCTAGAGCCCTACAGAAATTCGGTGTGGGAGTGCAGTTGCTTCACATTCGCAAGATCATGGGTTCGAATAACCACGTAGATAACATTTGTGAATTTGTAGCAGCTCTCACTAACCACTCGCTAAATATAAAGCAAAGTATCGTAATGAAACCTCAGTGCTCGAAATCATCATTTCACCAATCCAATGCGTGGTGGTTATTTTTCCCAATGCCATGTTCGCTGGGAAGGCCTGTGCTTTGAACTGGGACGTAGGTAATTATGTCCATGATGAATTGTCTAAATTTGCATAAGTACTTAACTAAAAGATGGGAACAAAATGAACACCTTTTATCATTCTACTTGGGTATATCATTCCATCATCACGCAAGAGTAGGCGCCCATCTCTCAGACACGAGCATTTTAATTTTCAAACCGCCGCGAAAAATAGAAGAAAAAATTTTAATTGCGTATAAGCATCTGGCCAGTCTTGTTTTAAGTTTTGTTTTTTTTTTTCAAGCCGACATGCTCCTGTAATTTATTCCTAGGGCTAGTCCATACGCAAGTATCGGCACTCAATCAGACGGCCGTAGCCACAAGAATGCAGTTGGTTGGGTTACTCCTATATCGACTTTTGTACATTTCGTGGTGATTTTATTTAAAACTTACATTCGGACCTTTTCACACGTTAAATGCACGTATAGAAATTAATATGGTAGTTCCGGTTACGATTGACTATGGTCAAAATAACGTAGGTAGAAAATCACGTACTTATTACATTTTTTTTTGTAAGAGTTACGTTACTACTTTAGAAAGTGTACGTTGCTAAGTACACATTTTTATTATTAGAATGTGCAATTCTTAAGAAGTGTTTTATAAATTGTGTTGAGTTTTTTTTCCGAATGATAGTTTATGAAATATTGGGATATGCATAATTTTATGATACACTTTACATGCGATTTTAAGCATCAATGTCACTATAATGTAATAGAAAAACCGGCCAAGTGCGAGTCGGACTCGCGTACGAAGGGTTCCGTACCATTATCTATACAACATTTGAATATTTCAAGCGTCTACCTGTTACCGTTATTAATATCGAGCAAAATACGCCAAAAAATATCGCGTTTGTTGTATATGAGCTCCCCTTAAATATTTATTTTATTCTGTTTTTAGTATTTGTTATCATAGCGGCAACAGAAATACATCATCTGTGAAAATTTCAACTGTCTAGCTATCAAGGTTCATGAGATACAGCCTGGTGACAGACGGACGGATGACGGACAGACGGACAGCGTAGTCTTAGCAATAGGGTCCCTTACCCTTCGGGTACAGAACCCTAAAAACCGTAAGACCACATAAAGTAATACAGAAAAAAATGGAACAATTTTTAAAAGCCTTAGAAAAAAATGTTGCAAATAATAAGCTCTATTAGAAGCATTTAAAAAAAGCCTGTTTAGATATTTTGTTTCAGTTTGACTGCAAATAAACAGTTATTTGACAAGAAACACTTTCAAAGTCAAGAGATATGTAATATGTAAATACATCACTAGTACGGGCAAACAATTTGATAGAAATTATTGCTTTCCGTATTTCAACGATTTTTGTCATCAGTCTGTTTACATGAAGACAAAAGTTGTATGGAATCAAATATTGATATATAGATATAGGTATAGAATATTCTGTAATGTACACCATTGTATTCTTTGTTGTTTATTCTTTATAATCAGGATCATAGTGGTAGAGCCCGCTCCATGCGCCGCAGTGGTGTCCAGACCACAACACATCTTCGCAGGAAAGAGAATCTTCATAATAAACCAGTTTGCTCCTCGCCTGCACTTGCCATCATATTATTTCACTGAAATTTATATCGACACTTGCACTATTACTGGACTGGTTATGCAATTTTGTAATGGAACAAAAATAGTTTCGAGTGCTTGGTTGGACTTGCCTTCAGTTGTTGGTAGAGTAATTTGTATTGTACATTATCTGCAATGATCTGCATGCGAAGCTAATAGAGAGGCATTGTATCGTTATGTTTACGACTATCCTGTACTGGATAGAGCCCTCCTATTATGCAGTTAAATACATCTATGCAGGCAAAATATTATTGGGCTTCGGAGGAGTAAAAGAATTTAAGAAGAAAAAATATTGTTTCGTACTCATGAAAACTTCAACATCTAACCCGTGTTTGTAAGTATACAGGGTGTTGCAAGAAGGGCTGGTACAACTTAAAGACATGCTAGTCATCAATACAAAGAACTTATGCACTCGTAATAAGTCGGCTAGTAAGCCAACTCGGCAAACGTTGTTTTGCCACATTAATTACCTGCGACCTATTCTATAAATACATTTTCATTTTCTCAGACCTAGCAAATATACTCACACAAAAAATATTCATAAAAATCGGTGAAGCCTTTTCCGAGGAGTTCGGTTCGATAACCTACACTATCGGTCTTGCTTATAAAAACTCAATTCCTTAAAACACTTCAAAACCGTCGATTAAAAAAAATTGTTTGTGGTGGAGATTTTTCAAGGAAAAGACGTAGCCACAGATTAAATAAACAAAGTTTAGATTGGTTTCACCAATAAAAATTTTTTTTTATTATAGTTTGAACATAAAATTCGATTTTTAGGTTCGACGACAAAGAACCCACGATCACGAGCCTGGGACTAGATAGCATTTATGTCAGAAAACGGCTGTTTGGCGTTAATAATATCTAGTCCTAGGTTTTTTGCCTTAGGTTCATGGGTCCTAAAAATCACTATTAACATGATTGAGAGATTGTACAGACACTTTTTGCAAAAAAAAGAAGAAATGACTTTATTTCCTCGGTGCTGCTAGTGTTAGCCCCTTAAACCAAAAACTACCAAGAATAAAAGGTGGTAGCGATATTATTATTTAAAATTGTTGAAAGGTACCTACTTAAAAGTGTCCCATAGTGAGCTTCGCTTGTTCACATAAATAATACCTATTTAAGTGGGTAATAATTTACTCATTAAAGCGACCAATTAACAAACATTTTCATGTCTTGCAAGCTTCCCTGTTAAAGTATCATCAAGTTGTCGGTGTCGTCAAAGGGGAATAAAAGTACGTAAGTAGGAAACATTTTTTTTAAGTTACGCCATTAGCGACGACGTCGGTCGGTCGTGTTGTTTTTTTCTCGGAGCAATTTGCGCCAACCAGCCAGTGCCATCTTCACAAAAAGAAAAACAAATCCATCCCCGCATCCTCTTCTACGGCCTGTGGTGCGGTAATTATTTTCGGCCTGGTACAAACTCGAGGCTCGTTCATTTGCTCGCCTAACGCCGCATCTAAATTCCCCACGACGAGGGTATGGATAGTGAGGGTATGGACAGTCTTTTATGCCATCTCTTACTTCTGGCGTCTCTCTCGCTCGCGCATTCTAAAATTTGTGATTGAATCGGATTTTATGTTTTATTCAGCGTTTGCCTACATTTCAACAAACCATTGGTATAGTTTGTCAAAATACGAAAAGCGATAATGTCCATCAATTTTTTTGTCATTCTCGTCCTTCCTAGGTCTTCCTTTATCTAATTAATTCAAGAAATACCAGCTCTTATTATATGTTTTTTGACGTTGTTAATATGAAGTTGTATTTTTTTTTTGGCCTCCATACAAAAGGTGAATTAAATTCAATATAGTATACTTTTAACAAATGGGGTCTATACATTTTGTTAAGAGTATACTCTATTTCTTAAAAAAAATCTGGAAGATGTACAATAGAATACGCTTACACATGTGTAAGGAGGTGAGAAACGCAGTGTTACCTACCACTTTAAATAATACTTAATGACAATAAATAAACAACAACAGACTAACAGTCTTATTTATAAAAAGTAGATTCCACTAAAACACTCTTAAGACGAAGTTAAAGGGGGTTTATAAGAACAAATCCTGCCATAAATAGACTTTAACTTTATTTTCTAAATAACGCTAACTCTTAAAGTGTGATTTGGTGGCAGTTTGGTAGACCTTCAAGCGTACCGTCAATAACATAGATTTCAGGTACCTATCGTTTGAACTTGATGCTTAAACTTGACGCTTGAACGTCTCGGAGCCGCATTACGGTCGTCTCGTTTTTCCTGCGCCTTTTTTCACTTCTGATTCTGACATTTAGAACAATGAAAGGTACCACGGATTGGCGTATTAAAGTAAGGCAAAATACTCAAAAATATATTACTTATCTAGCAGAATTTAATAAGCTATTATTTATCGAGCTCGTCTGTGGCGCTTTAGTTTTTTCTTTTAGTTTTTCAGATTAATACTGATGTTGAAGCCGTTTCAGAATAGAAGAGGCCCCGAATTTTCAGGTAAGATATTTAACTTCATATTATGACAAATCAGGAACCAAGAAGAAGAGGAAGAAGGCATAGGAAAAGGCCTACGCCCAGTATTGGGCTCTATTACATTTATAGGCTGTCTTTATAGATAGATTGAGATGTATCAATCGTCGGTGCTGCGTATCATTTACAGTAGAGACGTATATATTTTTGTCCCTTAGCAATAAACGGATCCAACCTTGACATGCCCTGTCCCTGTCATTACCAACATAATTTCGCAGCGGCCTTATTGCAGCATTACCTTATCTGTGAAGATTTCCATACGCTATCACGAAGCTACCATTAGTCGAGCGAGACGCTGTTTTGTCTACTGTATGTAAAATCCCACCAAAACATAAATGTAAAAAAACTGGTTAACTTCTCGTCCCAAAAAAATACTTGATGTATAGGAACTTGTAATGTACTTAAAAATATATTATTGTTGCATACTTTCAACTAATTTAATCACTAATTACTTTCCCCCCTTGTTTATCATGTTCGTACTACAACATCAAGGGTTGGCTGGAAGAGATTTCTGCTGAAATAAGCTCGCCGTGCACACTTAAATTTTTCTGTAAATGTTGTGTTTTATTTATGTCTTTAATGTGTGCAATAAAGTATAAAGCTTATCTACTTGCACAAACTCCTCCACTCATCTGTTGACTTTAAGTTAAACGCTCGGTTCGCTCCCGAAATACTTTTACATTAGAAACTTATAAAAACAATACCTCTTACTTCAATCCCATAATAAGAATGTGTTATACTTAATCCGCGTATAGGATTGTTAAAGTTGGAATTTTGGAAACGTTTATCCAGCCCGAAAAAATAGCCGCCTCCTTCTTCTTATCTTCTTTTTAATAATTATTTTGTTTCTTTAGTTTTTCGCTTGATTGAACTTGATTAAGCCTTGATTGAATAAAAAATACATAATATAATATGTTAGCTGAGTAACTCGTCCAAGTTTATTTCGTAAACTGTAATCATGCTATGTATACATGTTTTGGAGATTAGTTTAGATCTTACATAGTAATTGATGTTATCTTGATGATGTACTGGCTAATATCTGTTTTGTGTGCCTAATAAATAAAATAAAGTAATCTACTAGCTTTAAAATATTTTTTTTCTCGTTTTTACTTATTTTCAATGACGTCTTGTCTTTCTTTTCTATCATTTGTATCCACAGCGACAGGAAGTGCTAAGGCTGGCTTCATCATCAACCCATTATGTCCCCACCGAGGGGCACGGGTCTCTTCTCTGAGGAAGGTATAGGCCATACTCCACCACGGGGGCCAAGTCCGGATTGGTGGAGGCTTGTAGACTAGTGGCTCGTCTACTATCAGAAGTTGTCAAGCCGCCTTAAGGCCTCTGACTTGGCTTAACGACTGCCATCTATCGACGGCAGCCGGCACCAACAGCTTAACGTGCCTTACGAAGCACGGAACCGCTCGGAAAAATGCCACTAGCGTTAGGCATAGACGGCGACCCATCCATGCACTGAACGCGCCCTGTGTAGCTTAACCTTCGTGATCGTTTAAGATCACTCAGGCAGCCGGGGCTACGAGCGATTCTGCGAAGGCTGGCTTGTCAGCCTCTTAAAAAAATCGAGACTCAGCTTGTTCGAACTCTTCATCGGTCCTAGCCCAGGACAGTGAGCGGCCAGCTCAGCGTTTGAACTCGATTCGTAGCAGCGAGTTACGTCGTTACGTAGCCGCGCAGGCGCAGCCTTGACCGTGAACTTGCTACGGTGAGCAACCGTGCAATCGTAGCGGGGCAATTCAGGCGCTCTCGTTAACAGTTACCGACAAATCTTTAACCACTTCTCAACTTATAGCGCGCTGCTCTACGGCTGTTCTTGTTTGGCGATTTAAAGCGTTATCCATGTACTCCGTTGCGTTACGACTTTGCGACTTTGCAACTAAAATGTAGAGGTTGACCTGCTGTCGACTGTACAAAATAGTTGCTGATGTTATTATTTTAGGTAAGTTATTTATTGTACTCGCTGACATGTTGGGAAACATGAGTGTCTAAGGTGTTTACACGTTGGCGCTGGAAATTATCAATCTGCCTTAGGTTTTAGCCACCCAGATTGTCTCTCTCTTTCTCTTTCTCTCTCTCTCTCTAGCAGAAGGCCTTAGCCACTTTCACCACTTTCTCGCGGTGGTGTAAATCGGTTTAGTGTGCATTTCGAAATCTAGATAAGTTTGGAGAAAAAATGGACTTAAAAACGCCAAACTTAAATATTAAAAATTATTAAAATTATATTTTACGTGACATTGTGTTACGTTTAACTCTCTTTTGTTAATTTGTTTTATCTTGTGCCGAGTGAACAAAGTTATATTTACAAAAAATAAAAAAAAACCTTAAAAATATATATCTATATCTTAAAAATACTTCAACATAGGGGTATACAAAATTTTATGATTAGAATACTCAATCCGTATTATAAAATAATTCATCATCCATCATCATCAGCCGTTTGACGTCCACTGCAGGAGATAGGCCTCCTTCATGGTTTTCCCTAACCATGAAGGGCTTTGCCATAATCGCCACGCTTGGCAGGCGGGTTGGCGATCGCAGTATGCGGTTGGTATCTCGGGAAGATGCTGCTGCCCGTCTCCTGGTAATTTATTTCCTTAGTCGCCTTCTACGACATCCACGGAAGGAAATGGAGTGACGCTATTCTTAATCCGGCGCCACACGAAACATTATAGAATTATAATAATTATTATTATAAAATAATTACTTACCTGTTATTATTTCGATTACCTCTTTGTCGTATCGTAGTGTAACAAATCAAACTTCGGTCATAGTACCTAAATACGTAATAACAATTCATTGTTGCTCCGATGTTCTATTTAAAGGTCACTTACATGATGTTTTTTAAATACTTATTTTAACGATGAGGAAAATGTGACTGAATCGTAGTCCTTGATTTTGACAGGATACGCGATGGGAATCGAGGATAACAAACAGTGGGCAAAAGGTAGATCGCGAAAGCCATCAGACTTAATATATTTACTGATTTAAAGAAACTAATTTACGGATATCAAACTATATATTTTAAAATAAAGTAAAATCATTGGTAAACTTGTTTCGGATTATTTGTGCGCAATCTACAAATCAATTATTGTACCATAAACTGTCCGTAATTATAGGTATCGTGTTCGCAGTATAACCATAAAAAGTCGTTTTATACGCACCTATCAATCAAACAACACTTATGTATTTCTTTTTAAATTAACTTATGCAATGTTTTATTCCTAATATTTGTTCCTTTAAGGAATCCACTGTTTAATTTTTAATCAGTTTCCGTATTTATTTTCATTGTGTACTTACCTATAGTCGACAGCACATTTGTATTTACATTTACGCTCTTAGCGCAGTTTCGCTACAGGCGACTTTGGAATTCAAATTTAAAGTTCGATCTGCCGTTGACTGTACCCTCGGCCTCTGCCCAGCAGTGGGCTTCGTTTATGCGCTAAGTAAATATATGTACAGAAGTACAGTTAACACTACGTCGACCATTGCAAGCGTGCCATTACGTTACGTTACGGGCGACTTTATAACGAAAGTTTAAAGGTTTATTAGGTGTTAACTGTACTGTGATAGCTACCCCAACCACAGATTATAGACGACAGCTCATCATCTTTACGTAAGTGCACTCAGTTACAGACAAATTTGCAACTAAAATGTAAAGGTTGATCTGTTGTCGCCTTTACATCCTAATATAACAAAGTAAATAACAATGTAAATGATGTCATGAAGGGTAAATGAAGGAAAACATCGTGAGGAAACAACTCGGCGCTTGAAATCGCCAATCCGCGCCTTTCCGAGAGAAAGCAATGATTATATCCTGCAGTAGAAGCAGAGTGGCAAGACTATAGGATTTTTTTAAATACAGCGTTGGCTTTTTAAAGACACAGTTTTCTTATTTGCAACAACTGCTCTAAGACTTTATAGGTATAAATATTTTTTGTTTCATTTCCAAATTTACAATTGCTTTTTATTGAGATTGCAGGGTTTTTGCTTCGCAGGTAGTAGCGCTTTTTGATAGATAATGCTTAAGCCATACGTGTTAAGTAAAATTTACATAGATACTTCTATGTAGGAAAATTACTTACCGGAGGCTGCGACATTGGTAAAACGTGTAAAGCATTATAAGAGTTTGTAAATTGTGGTGTTTTAGGAATCACGCATTTTAGAAATAATCCTTCTCATTCATTATCTAGTTGTAAGATAATTGAAAATAATTAATAATTGTAAGATCATCACAAGTGAGGGAGTTCCCGGCGCAGATCACCAGATATAAAAAATATGACTAAGCTCACGAATATCTATAACTGCCTAGATTCATTGTGTTTCAAGAGCAATCTTGACGGATTTTTATTTATATGGGCCTCTCAGACCTACTCAATATACTATTGCAATATTCTTGAGTTTATTGCCACCCTAACCTATAATATTGGATATTTTAATCCTAGGGCTTACTCATCACACAGTTCCTTGACCTAGCGAAGTACCAGGATATCATGATCGGGCTAGAATTCAATTACACTACCCACGAGAAGTGACGTAGGCCATCATTATAACAAGAAGTTACCATACCCATATGACTTCACGCTGGTCAATCATTCAGAGATTCCGACAATGTAATTAGCATCGTGAAGCATGCTAAGCTAACCTAGTACGTGTTGTTTTAAAACAGCTTTAATTGGCATAATTATGCACTTCGTTTTCCATAAAGTTTACTCGGGTCATAGCAATTTAAAGCCGGATTAAAATTCTATAAAGATGTTTATTATTTTCATTTGAAATTTAAACATGGGCCGCTTGTACACGGGCGGCACGTGTGCCAACTGCAGCCGTCGACACCCGTCGACATGTCAGCGTCGAATATCCGCTTTTCGATTACCATAAGCATGGAATGAGATAAGATTCAATAGAATCGACTTCTACCTGCAGTGTGACTTCGAATTTTTTTTAGGGGACATTCTAACCATGGTATAGAAACATAAATTTTTTTGACGCGCCATGTTTTCATGGTCTTGAAAACATGGCGCGTCAAAAAAAAATCCTTGGTTACCCAATATTACTTACTTTACTTAAGCATAAACTATCAATAGCAGGACGAAAACTAAAAAAAAAGTTCTACCATTACCGATAAAGCATTAATAATACAGTTTTACGCAAGAAAAGAACTCAATTTCAAAATCACACTGTAATTAATTAATTGTTGTCCAATGAAGAAATGAACAAGTATCTAACTCCGTATAGGCACAGCTTGTCTCGTATTCTCGGTGTGGTTAATAAAATGCATCAAGTCCTTAGCGAAATAAAGCAATTTGGAGTGCAAAGTGCAATAAATCAATCCGACACAAACTGCATTAGTTTGGCAAGAGCCGTCACGGGCCACGGGACGGGCGATGCTATCGCCACCATCCGGCGATTCTGAGGCGTTATCTATTGGACTCTGCCTCTGCAATTTTGCAATGCACCTCTCCCACTCTGCACTTTCTTATTGTTTCGTCTTAATTATACAGAATAGAGCCTTCAGGAGTGTTGTCGGCTTGAAAATAGTTCAATGGCATCGCAGAATATGTCTTCAACCTGTCTCAAGGTTGCTGTATCTTTTAATCGATCTTTATTGTTTATCATGGTCTTTATTAAATGAATGCAAACCAGTGCAACTGTCATTTCTTGTTATTGGATTGATGTGTAGTAATTATGCGATTGGACAGTCGTCTTCAAAAGCGACACAAAAGAGACAGTATCTTCTAATCCCTTACTTGAAGGATTGTTTTACTCTTTTAATACATGTAGAAATCATAGATATGATGATACCTAATCTTTTTCCTTTGCTATAAATGATTTAAGGAACAATTGCACTTTGTAAGTATAAATACAAAGTACCCAATGTTATTGTTTCGTAAATGTATGTATCGAGATGGACTCGGTGAAAAGAGATGCACCTAGGCCTTGATTTTTAAGTGCAATATAGTAAAAACATGTCATGTTACCCAACCGTGAATCTACAATGACGGATCCACCGTTGGGTCGCGTGACATGATTTTTGATTCCAATGACGTCTAGAAGGTTAGATACGTGTGCGCGCTTAAGCCTGGAGTCGTTCATGCATTTTTCTAGGCCTGGTTTCTGTTACAAAGTACCAAGAAATGAAATACTAAGTAGGGTTTACTAATGTATTGCCAAAAATCGTTTCCCAAAGTACCTATTACTTCCCAAACTATTTTCCGCAAATTATCACTTGGCAAAAAAACATTTCTCAAAACAACTTAAAGCAAATAAACAGTTAGCAAAAGTTATTATGGCAAGTTATTGTTTACCAAATAAATACTTGGTCAAAATTCATTTTACCAAGCATTATTCAGTCAAAAGTATAATTTGACCAAATGAATAAAATGCGAAATGTAAACTAGAACAAAAAATTTTTTGTTTGACTCAAAACTAAGTTTTTTAGTGAAATATTTTTTTTCGCTTTTATATAAAAAAAAAAGAACTAACACCCGAAGTTTCAGGATGGAACTTCGAACCTATTTTTGCTTATGTGTACTGACCTAACAACCAAATTTTAAACACACTTTTTACACCAAATTGCTTTCGTAAGTTGTTTTTTTAAATCAGAATATAATACTACAAATGAATGTATCTTAAGCTTAAATTTTTAAATTACTTGTATTTATGCCTAATAGTATTTAACCACATGAACAAAATGCGAAATATAAATTTAATCAAACAATTATTTGCTATATAACACTTGCCAAAATAAAACGTTAGCATAATAAACGTTTGTCTTAATAAAACTTGACGCAGTAAAATTATGCGAAATGATAATTTGACCAAATGAATAAAATGCGAAATGAAAACTTGCTAAAGTTTCATTTGGGAAATGAAACTGATGCCATAAGTTTATTGGGAAGTAAAATTTGGCGAAAAATACTTTGGCTAAACGGCGGTATCCCACTAAGAAGACCAAAAGAAACTATACTCACTTTTCAACATAATGTTTATGCAAACTCTACCGTATTTTGAAATATTTCATTAATACAAACACCGTTGTTCTATTACTCAGGCAATTAAGTTGTAAAAGCTTTGGCAAAAAATTGCTAGGCGAAATAAATGTGGGCTTGCTAGAGTAGTTTTTAGGGTTCCGTAGTCAATAGTTTTGCCATGTCCGTTTGTCTGTCCGTCTGTCTGTCCGCGGCCTCGCACAAAGACGATAAGTACTAGAGAGCTGAAATTGGTCCTAGATATATTTATTAAGCCGACAAAATGGTAGAATAAAATGTAGGAAAAATTGTTTTTAGGTTACCTCTCCAACACCTAAATTACAGACGCAATTATTTTTCTCGCCTACACCATAGTGTGAGGTGTGGTTAGATTGATCGTGTAAATATTGTGGGTGTAAGAAGACCATTTTTGAGGGTTCCGTTTGCGAAATGTTTAGCTTAAAAGCGCAATTTTTTTACCCGAGCAGGGCCTCTTCCTCCTCTCCCGGCTAAACGGTTGATTGTAGCGACGTGAAAAAAATCAGGGAAATAAATAATGAATAACGAACTTAAAAGTAAAACTATCACAGTTAAGGCTTTGCAAGTTAACGAGTAATCGGCGACCAACTTCATAAGTAGCCTATATACGTCCCACTGTAGGGCACAGGCCTTCTCTTAGAGAGAGAGTATAGGCTTAATCACCACGCGTGCCCACCACGGATTGGCGATTTCAAGCGCTGAGGTATGTGAATAGCTCAGACACCCAGGTTTCCTCACGATGTTTTCCTTCACCGTTAGCGAGTGGTATTGCTACTATAACTTCACAAATGTACATAACTTAGAAAGAAAAGTCATTGGTACATGCCCGCACTGGGAATCGAACCTGAGTCTCCCGCTTCCGAGTTCAATGTTCTACCTACTAGGCTACCACCGCTCTCGCGACCAACTTATCAAAGGAAAACTTCGTACAAAATCCATTGAAAATTACTTTGATGACGTTGTTAGTTTAGTAAAGCAGATAAAACCCCCTCTTCCTACGAAACCCTACACTGCGCGTGACTCAACATGCACTTGGCCGGTTTTTAACTTAATTAACAGTCAAACGTCGATCAATCTTGATTGGACTTGAAATACAATAGGTATACTAGGATAAACGTTCTATCTCTATAATTTATTTTACGTTTATACTTTTTATACCTACCTCCTTGTATGTTTGTAGAGAAAACTCCACTAAATAAAATAGTATACACTGAAACCGTTGACTGACTGAAATAGATGTTAAAGTAACATTGATTAGGCGATATTCTCGAACTCTTTCGGAAATAAAATGCTCTAGGTAATAAACCTTTATGGCTTGATGATTGAAATGTTGCATAAAATTTGATGTCGTTGACCTCAATGATTTACAACCCAGAAATCTGTATGCAGATTAAACCTAACGGTTGAGATAAGAGCGTTGAAGAATCTGTATCGCGATTTTCACCACTGTGTGCTTTTCATCAGGGGCAGTCGCCATGCGACGCACAGTGAAGCTGATTGGAAATATTTCTCTGGATTTCCCAGAGAGTGAACTACCTATTATTTACTATTATTTATAGCATATGCAACCTATAGCAAGATAACAGACAGAGACAGAGAGAGTACGGGTTTTATCAACAAGCGTGTATCAAGTTATATCAAGTTACGTCCATGATCAAATTCGCTGCAAGCAGACGTTTCGGTATCCTGTTTAGATATAATTTACTTAAAGATGAAACGTGTAGTTATTAACGTTCATACCAGTGTAAAATTATTAGCAGACATAGGACAAAAAACATCCTTTGTTTCACGTGTAGGTAGCTACGATTATAATCTGGATCAGACTCTTAATGAGTGATGATTCTGTCCATATTTTTAAGACAAAATAACGATAAAATATTTGTTTAAGTAAAGTGAATTGCAAAAATACATACATTAACTATTTTAGTACCAAAAGGATTGTCACACAGTAATTCAAACAGAATGCCTCCCTTACACTAATGTGACTTACACGCGACGATCCGAAGTAACAACGCGACGTGTGCGCCTAAACTGATTCACTTGACTGCCTCGTTGGTCTAGCGGTATCACGTGTGATTATAATGCCGGAGGTCGTGGGTTCGATTCCCACGGGGGGCCGCCGTGCATTTGTACAAATGGCCTCAGTTTAGGTAAGGACATCACAAACATAGAAAATATACCCAGACTGAGGCCATTATGTACAAAAGTACGGCAGCCCCAGGTGGGAATCGAACCCACGACCTCCATGGTAATTAGACGTGATGCCGCTAGACTGACGAGGCAGTTAAAATAACTAAGTGTTTTCTATCTATCTATATCTAAGAAGCTTATAACACTCTGTACCATCTGGAACTTTTGTTGAATTTGTTTTGTGCTCGTCGCTAGGCTATTGTTCGAACCCAAACCACTTCCTCGTTTGCACTTATTTATGTCTTAAAACATCACAAAAAATGTGTTGATGTGCTCTACTATTCTAATAAATTAAACACTTGCTAGTTACGTACATATTTATCAAATTTAAGTTTACATACATATTTATCAAAATGTACTTACTTTAACAATTCCGCCATTTTCTGTGCAAGTGTAAAATATCAAGATGTTCCACCATTTTACCATTTTGGCTAAGTATGCATGTTCTTTGCCCGACCCGATTCTTGGGACATTGAGATAGGTAGGTACTTGAGAGTTTTTGCTATGTCCAGTCCAAGTCCGAGCGTAAACCATCACTGACAGCGGCTTGAGAAGGTCACTCTTCATAACCTCTTGTCGAGTAAAAGAAATAGTCTTGTCATATTATTTCTCGGCTCATCCATAGGCGGCAGAAAAAGTCTTGCCCGGTTCCTATATTCAGCGAATCGTTATTAGTAATCGGTAACTTATCCTTAACAAGTGTCCCGTAACTTGAATAGCTGGTTGATGTTTAAAAAATTGTCAGGAACTTTACAATTTGTTATCTCCATACATTTATCGTACGGTACGTTATTCGAAACCGTTTTTAAGAGGAATACTTGAGTAGACATTTTAACCATCCGTAAGCAAAACGCCGTGTGGCACCGGATTAAGAACAGCGTCACTCCTTTCCTCCCGTGGATGTCGTAGAAGGCGACTAAGGAAATAAATTACCAGGAGACGGACAGCAGCGTCTTCCTGACGTTCCAACCGCATACTGCGATCGCCAACCCGCCTGCCAAGCGTGGCGATTATGGCAAAACCCCTCATGGTTATGTAAACCATGAGGGAGGCCTATGTCCTGCAGTGGGCGTTAAGGGGATGATGAAGCAAAACGAGTCGTTCTTGAATATAGGAATCGGGCATTAGACTCATCAGTCAAGTTTGTATCAAATGTAAAGAATTATCTCGATGATGCTGCCATGCTGCAGACTAGACAAGCAGTGCATTTTGACATTAGCCAAAGAATTTTCGGATCTCAGTCGCGGTCATCATGCTAGCGTCAAGAGTAAATTTGTGCTCGGGTAAATTACATTTCTGTTTATATAGAGATAAGCCTGTTGCAGGCTTAACATGGTAGATACATCTGTGATGTATCTGCACGTAATCTGTGATAGTAGACGACTGAAGGGAGGTAGCGCGGCACGAGACAGGAACTTTCAGGGGACGACTTTTGTTACATTTTTACTGAGGCCACACGTTATTACCTAGCCTATCTAGAGGTTTTCCATATTTGCGTCACTTTCCACGGATGTCAAAGCTTAGGAAGAAGATATGTTGTGTGGATTCATAATATTAAATTGTCATTCAACAAAAGTGATGATGCTGCTTTCATACAGAAAAATGATTCCGATTAGGAGCTGATGGCTGCGAGATTAAACATCACCAATACGCATTCACAAATCCATTATATTATTTTCCAGACCTTTTGAAAAATACAGAAGACCGATTGTGGCTATTGTTTGCAGTTACTTCATTGAAGAAGTCGCGAGTTATTAAGCTCAAAGCTTTTAAAATAGATTAATATTTTTTTAATTTTATAAACTATTTAAGGCAGGCAAATGATTAAGTCATAGAGTATGTAACAAAATCCCCATATGTCCGAATATACAGGGTTCCATTTGTCATTATGAATTATGGTGGCAGGTTTTAAAAATTACTCTGACCGTCACCGATATTAACGACGTCCGCTTTCTTTGTAGAAAACATATTAAAGAATATTAGACAAAATTATTTTATTTTCATGACAGGCCTCAAGTTAGTCGGCGGTACATAAGCCGAAGTAGATTTAAATACATATATTTTGTTATGTCTGCTCTTCGTGCTAACCCAGTAAGATAGAAGGTTGATGGTCGAGTAGAGTATAAATAGAGTAAACTCTACTCTATCACCAACCTTCTGTACTCTCGTCTTAAAGAGCACGATAAGATCAGCTGGCCAATTTGTCAAACACCCAACTCGAGCCAAGCGAGCTTCGTTCATGAATTAACCCATTGTATTCTTAACACCCAGTGCCGTTGTGTGTACTGTTAACATGGTCCTTTTATGTGACAGGCTACTTAACTTTTCGACGGCTCATTTCGATTTGCGATGATTTGAATAGTGTCGTTTTTGCGGGCCCTAACGGCACAGTTGATTATAATACGTCAATTAAGTTTTGTATAATGTAGTCCCGCGTATGTCTTAATACTTAAATTAATGGCAAATATTGCCCATAGGCAATTCCATAGCTAGAAAATAAGAATAGCCTCATTACAGTTATACCACTTGCTAAAGCACTTGCTAAAGGTGAACGGAAACATTCCTGTGGGAACAGTCCTACAGTCCGTCCATCTTAAGAATGACGATGACGTTTCATTTAACATTTGGGTTTGATGAGATCGTTGGTTTAGCGGTATCAAATCTGATTATCATGCCCTCTGGCGTCGTCGGTCGTAGGTTCGATTTTCACGGGGGCCACCGTACATTTGTACAAGTGGCCTCAGTCTGGGTGTATTTCCATGTTTGTGATGTCGCTGCTTGGTTATATAGCACAGGGTGTTTTAGTTTGGGACCAAGATAAGTGATTGTGTTGTGTGGAAGTAATTTTTTTTATGTGGGGGAATTTTTTATCGCTGGATGTGCGACGTCATAGCCATCTTTCTTTTTAAATGTTTTTAAAAATAGCACATCATACTACAATCCGATAGTGAGAATGTGTAGACTCTACAACGAAGCTGTGGCCACTAGCTCGGAAGTCGATATCTTCAACGCGCATTATGCTAAATTTAAGAGATGCTCAGCCAAAATCCTGACTTCATCGAGTTGTATGGTTTTATAAAAAATGCTTATCCCTAAAATTTACTTTATTCAGATACTCAAATTTACATGTGGCAATGTTGTGTGTGCATGCTTTAGACCACAACTTAGTACTCATGTCATATTATTACTTTTATATCGTGTAATGGTTGTGATCTCTTTTGTACACCAAATAAAACAAAACAAAACATCTATTGCTCAGAACACTTCTACTGCCTGATGGTGTTAACGTCCCACATCCAGCGAACACCTCCATCACTAGATGCAAATGTCAAATGAAACGTCATCGGCACTCACAGGATGACCGGACAATTATAGTTGTCCCACTTCGGATGTCTATTGTTGGAAAAGTTCTAATATAAGAGAAGGATGGCTGAGGCTGGTGTCAGCCTTTTAAGTTAAATCATTACGATGAAGAACATTTTGCATTGTCAATAGTAATTTTATACTTGACTTTAACGAAAGTGAGATAAAAATCTTATGAACATACACGTTGAGCGCTTTTTGCAGCTCATAGTACCGGATTAACACCTCGTCGACGTTTAGTAATTACTCTGATAATGACTTGTTGATAGATAGCACTACATAGACTCATTACGTTATAATATTGTAATGCTCTATTTATTAAAACCCGGATTTAGGGCAAATATTACTTTTTAGGGTTCCGTACCCAAAGGATACCCTATTACTGAGACTCCGCTGTCTGCCCGTCCGTCTGTCACCAGACTGTATTTCATGAACTGTGATAGTTAGACAGTTGATGATATGATTGATGATGTTCATCATCATCATCATCAGCCATTTGACGCCTACTGTAGGACATAGGCCTACTTAGTGGTTTTCATAACCATGAGTGGTTTTGCCATCATCGCCACGCTTGGCAGGCGGGTTGGCGATCGCAGTATGCAGTTGGAATCTCAGGAAGACGCTGCTGCCCGTCTCCTGGTAATTGATTTCCTTAGTCGCCTTCTACGACATCCACGGAAAGAAATTTAGTAACGCTATTCTTAATCCGGCGCCACACAGATAATGTTCACAGATGATGTATTTCTGTTGCCACTATAACAACGAATACTAAAAACAGAATAAAATAAATATTTGAGGGGGGCTTCCATACAACATACGTGATTTTTTG
This sequence comes from Yponomeuta evonymella, assembly GCA_963969515.1. Lineage (NCBI taxonomy): Eukaryota > Metazoa > Arthropoda > Insecta > Lepidoptera > Yponomeutidae > Yponomeuta > Yponomeuta evonymella. Next base: position 10,285,891 of record OZ018354.1, read on the forward strand.
GCCGTCTTTTGCTCGATATTAATAACGGCAACAGGTAGATGCTTCAAATATTCAAATGTTGTATAAATAATGGTACGGAAACCTTCGTGCGCGAGTTCAACTCGAACTTGGCCGATTCACTTCTGCAACTTAACGTCAGTCATCTGCCCTATAGTGTTGGGGAAATTATACAATTCCGGCGAACGCATGACGCCCCGTTACTAATTCAAAGACCATCAAGACAATCTAATCAACATTCGTCAGAACTATCCTAATTATTTACAATTAAAACTCATTTCATCAATTTAAATCAAATTAAAAGAAAATTGTTATATGGCTGAACGGACAGAGCCCCCGTCTCGGCAAAACCGAACAAAAAACCGGGAAGACACCATCGAACGCCGCTTCAAGTTAAGGCTGGTTTACATTTGATATAAATTTCGTGCTATTTAGCACTGTTTTTTTAGCATGCTAGACTAAAAGAGTGCTAATTAAAGACGTCGATATCAAATCAAATCAAATATCATTTAATCCAAAGAGAAATATACAAACACACTTAATGTACCTAAGTACGGTGAATATATATAATATAAAGATTTGGTACAGTACATTTAAGTAGGGAGACGAGCTGACACCCTTAGTTATTAATCTGTGTGATATACCTACATTTATTATGCAAGTTTCAACACAAGTTGTCTTAAAAAAACGAAGAAAGCAACGCATCGCCAGTGGAAAATATGGAATCACAAATTGGTTTGCAAGCGGTTGAAATTTTATCACAGTTATTGGCTGTGATAAAATATTGTTTTTATAAGTTTCGCTGCACGAATCCCACGAGCATGCATGATTTTCGTATTCGGTTGGTATTCTGTTAACAATTTAACTGTCAGATCCGGTGTCTACTTCACTTGCGACGCCATTTTTATTAGATACTTTTCTAAAAGCACAGATAACGACAGATAACGTGCGATTAGCGTGCTAAAAAGCATAGCACATTTGCTAAATGCGTGCTTTTTTAGTATGCTTTGAAAAACGTATTAAAAATAGCAAATGTAGACCAGCCCTTACAAAATTATAAGTCCTGCAATGGGGTAGCCCATGAACTTAAATAAACTAGCTAGACATTCTAAAATCTTAAAAACTTAAATAACCTATCGCACTACACTTTAACCGATAAATTTATTCTACCTGCATAATCCTGTTAAAGTTGTGAGGATTCCTCCTTCGAAATAGTGAAATGGCAAAGCTTCTGTGGTCCGAACTTCCTTTTCAAGAACCCGCATCAAATAAGCAAGACTCTTCTCTAATGAAGTGCACAATGCAATACTTCTTGCATCCCTTCTTGGCTTATGGGGCAACCTACAAACCCCATCCAAGCCTCTATTAGATTAGAATCCGGATTTATTATCTCTTTTTGATCGATTGCCGCGAGCCTAGCTAGGGATCGATTGACATTCTAAAACAAAACGTAACGATCCCCCTCAAAATATTCAAAATCTGACTAGACGGCTGTGCCGGCCAACTAGGTACTATAAAGATGAATCGTTACAATATTGTAAACACGAGTCGGACCGAACGGTTTTACTACAAATATGTCAATATATGGAATCGGCGTGGAGTCATTACGGTACGTGTTTGGAATTTGCGGTAAAACTCCCTATTCTTCGCGCAGAAATTGAAATCACTTGGCATGGTGACCAAAGCGGGAGGCCTACTTGGCTGGATTGCCAAATATGCCGATCAAACTGCACTTTCTGCTCTCACGAAGAAAGAGGCTGATGACCCAAAATATACTGTTCAAAAAAATTAAGTAGGGGAATAAGATTTCAAAAGGGAATAAAAAAAGTTCTGGTTTTAGGGTTCCGTACCCGAAGGGTGCCAAGGGTCTATTACTAAGACCTCAATGTCCGTCTGTCTGTCTGTCTGTCTATATTTATGTCTGTCTGTATCTCATGAACCATGATAGCGAGGCAGTTGAAATTTTCACAGATGATGTATTTTTGTGCCCCCATAACAAAAATACTAAAAACAGAATAAAAGAAATATTTAAGTAGGGCTCCCATACAACAAACGTAATTTTTTGCCGTTTTTTGCTCGATATTAGTAACGGCAACCGGTAGATGCTTGAAATATTCACAGAATATTTAGTTCTATATTCGCTTTAAAAATTAAAATAAATATTTAAGGGGGCTCCCATACAACTAACGTGATTTTTTGTCGTTTTTTCTCGATCTATGTGTCTAATGTTGTACGGAACCCTTCGTGCGCGAGTCCGACTCGCACTTGGCCGGTTTTTTTAAATTATAACTGCCCACCAAGTATTAAAGTGAAATCAACTGATTATGAGATTTTGAGTTTCAAAGTATATTTTTTTATTGCTGGTTTGCATCTTACTTTCTGCACAATTTATTTTGATGTGCAGTTAAATGAAAAAAAAAAAAACACATCTTCACAGGATATCGGACAATCAATAAACTTATGCAAGAGAATATATACGTAGGCATTATTATCGCAGAATCATCTCATAAACAATGTAGCACGACATATTTGCCAATGGTATTAGGTTTTACGACATCTTATAAATAAGCATTGGATTGCTTGGCTAACACTGCCTTACTTGCCCTAGGAAATATCTTCTTTGTAATCTATAACAGTGCTTCCAAAACTGTGCGTCCATTATTCCAGGTATTATCCTAGGGGCAAACGCGAAGCGATCGTTAGTTGCAGTAATAAAGAACAATAAGTATAGGTCGCAAATAAATGTAGATAAAGAAAGACATGAGAATGGCAATTTCAAAATTTGAATGCCTTTGACAAGCTATGCTGAAAGAGCCTGCCAAGCGTGGCGATTACGGCAAAACCCCTCATGGTTATGAAAACCACGAAGGAGGCCTATGTCCTGCAGTGGGCGTCAAATGGCTGATGATGGTGATGCTAAAAAAGCCAGTACATCCTATCTATTAAGTAAAATAAATACATATCTCTTTGATTTATCTGTAATTTGGAGTTTTTTATAACTTGTTACTAGCCTAGAACTACATACTGGTATTTACTTTTTGGCCAAATGGGCAGATGGGCGGGGGGATGGGGGCGGGCGCGACCGTCACAGAAATAAGAAGCTTCAAGGGCATCAGACTTAAAATAAGTTGGGAAGCCCTGCTCTATACAATTTAAAACCAAGGAACATAAAGTCAGGAGCGATCAAATTAGTACTAAAATTCTACCTGGATTCGTAATCAATGTTTATGTATCTGACGAGAACAATGATAACTTCCATACAACACAATAACGTTCTGGTCCCAAACTAGGATAGCCTGTGCCATGGTAATTGGTAAGTGTATCACAAACCTTCTTCTCCTCAATCTGTGTACAAATTAATTACGGCAGCCTTCAGCGAAAATCGAACCCACGACCTCTGTGGTGGTAGTTAAGCGTGTAACGGCTAGATCAATGAGGTAGTCGGAATAGCGAATAATGGATCTACCATTAATAAAGTTGTTCTTTATAATGTGGCATGTGACTCTATCTGGGGACTCTATGTTCGTCGATTGTACCATGTCCCTTGGAAGCCTCTGCCCAGCACTGGACGAATGAAGGCTGATGGATTGGATCGGATACTCAATAATAAAATAATAATAAGAATGTAGGCTTTTTACATAAATGTTACATGATAATGCAATATTGGCATCTCCTACCTATACTAAATAAATAAAGTCACCATTAGACGATAATTCTGACCTAATCGTACTATTATAGGTATAAGGGAAAGGAATGTGAACTTTAAGCATAGCTTTTCAAACAGACTGCTCGCTCATAAAATAACAATACCTGCCAACACGGCAAAGATTATAGATGGGCTGATATCGGCCGAGCGAGACGTGTAATTTAGATCATCAACGGTAAGAGATCTTCATTTACATATTATCAGAGCAGTGACGTCATGGGGCAAAAACTAAGGTTTGGTTTATGATGGCCACCGGCTGTGCTGGCGATTTGGTTGGCATGATTTGGATAAATGTAGTGTCTAGAATCTAGATACACGTCCCACTGCAGGGCACAGGTCTTCTCTCAAAGAGAGACTGTGGGGCTGAATTACCACGCGTACCCACCGCGGATTGGCAATTGGGCGGTTTCCTCACCTACACCTTACATAATAAAAATCGAGATCGTAAGTTATATAGTAATTACACTCGTAGTATTAAACTTGCTTGAAGTGACTTTGACTATAGATACACACGTAAACGTATCTTTTACTTATACTTAATTCAACGTACCTAACTTACGGTAGGCTCCATCCAAAATATTGTATTTTGATGATTCCACTGGAGACGTTTGACATAATTTTTTTTATCATAATATTTGTTACTTTTTTGCTGCTAATACAAAAAACAAAAACCTATATAAAATGGGAAACCTTCAATGACTCTAATAGCCCTATTACACTAGTGATTTTGGACACTGGCGACACAATTGCGCAGCGAGGTCGCCGCGATTGCGTAGCGATTGTACGGCGAGCACGCCGCGACGACGCTGCGCCGTTGCGGCTAGCTTGCGGCGTGCTCGCCGCGTTTTCAACACTCAGTAGCAAAATGGCTTGATCTGAACAAAAAATGGCTTTGTTACTGCGAAGACGCAGAAAACGAAAGCAAGTCAACGACGAATTTGGGGGGATTCATTATGAAGTAATCGACTGAGAGAGAGTGACTACTGTGTAACGGGACGTTTTTTTGTTTTAGTTATAAATAACGTTTTTTTAAGTTTATAAAAAACCTTAATAATAGTATACAATTTCACCATAAAGCAGCTTGTATTCTATTGTATCAGCAGCGATTGTACCTCTAAACGATGCTACGTCCGCTTACACTCGTATGTTTGATATGACTCACGTGGGACAGGTCGGACTGTCGAACGCGACAGTCGGCGACATCGCTGCGAAATCGCTCGCAAATCGCTAGTGATATAGGGCTCTAAATGTTGTACCCATTATAATGGAATCATACATTTCTATAGACATTTCCTCCTGATAACTGGAGGGAATGTCTATAACAATGCAGCCTATATACGTCCCAAAGGGCACAGGCCTTCTCTCACAGAGAGAGAGTATGGGCTTAATTACCATGCGTGCCCACCGCGGATTGGCAATTTCAAGCGCCGAGGTTTGTGAACACCTCGACACTCAGGTTTCCTCACGATGTTTTCCTTCACAGTTAGCGAGTGTCAAACTGTAAAATAACATTCATACAGACAGCACGTTAACCTTTACGTTCATGCACTTTATTCAGTTACTTTATGGACGACTTATTAACTATAATGTGATGGTAGATGTTCTGTCGACTATACTATTTCCATCCTACATCCACAGGTTCAATGTAGCCGGTCATTCCCGGGAATCGAACAGGTTTGCGGCACCCTTATCGAAGATAGGTACGCTATTATAAGGGCCGCCTCTCATATGCCTTTTATTCTATTTTACACATCCAAGATGGAGTCGGAGTGTTTCGCAGCGATGCAGCATCATTTTTGTAACCCGCTATATGTTTATGATGAGAGGTGGTAATAGCGCATCGTTAGAACGCAAAACATTTGAGAGGTCGTCGGTTCGAAGCCTGGTATGTGCCCAATTTTTAACCGACTTCAAAAAAGGAGGAGGTTATCAATTCGACGCGTATATATATTTTTTTGGCTATGTTCCTCCATAACTCCGTCAAATATTAACCGATTTCGACAATTCTTTTTTCTTGTTTGACCAGATATAACGTCCCATTGGTCCCAAGTTGATTTGGTGATGTTCTGGTGAAGACTTTCGGAGATGGAAATTTAGAACATCAAATTTTAGACCAACGAATTAAGTAGGGTAAATTATGGTTGTAAGGGACTTGTTTATTTTTCTCACACTCCCACACTAAAAATTGAAAAATAAAATTTTTAAATAAAAAATAAAAACCGACTTCGAAACACTACAGCACTAAAAAGTTAGAAATATACTGTATAAGTTACTGTAAAAGTTAGAAACATACTTCTAATGGAAACGTATTCTTTTAAATTATTTCTAACTTTTTAGCCCAGTTTCATGACCAACACATATATTTTGGGCACCGACTCCAAATTATTCTTCTACAATACCTATATAAATATTGTTTAAATTATTTCTAACTTTTTAGTGCTGCAGTGTTTCGAAGTCGATTTTTTTTATTTTCTATTTAAAATTTTGTTTTCTAAGTTATGTATATTTGTATTTTTTGTGAGGAAATCTGAGTGTCTGAGGAGTTCATTTATTTATGACTAAGCCCAAAAACTTTGTGCGCTGCAATGAGACGTCGCATTTCAGGCGCTATATATAGATGCTTATGAATGTATGTGAGCTTAATACGTATAATAAGGCTTTACGATTTACTATTTCGTTTTTAATTAATTAAGTCCATTAAATAGAACGAATACAGTAAAAGGGCCAGTAGGGGAATTTCCAGGACATACTTCGTTCAAAGGGGATTGTATTAGTGATGAGCAAGATAAAACCTACCTGAAACCGGTGTGCATGCAGCGAAAAGAAAGAGGTTTATCAGGATCGTAGAAAGTGGCAAACCCTGGTCTCTGCCTATCCCTTCGGGATACAGGCGTGAGTTTATGTAACGTAATGTATACTACGGTCTACGTTTGTACGCAAGTCCTCAGCTTTTTGGCCCTTCGTTTCAATCTTGAAACACTTAAGAAAGTGCTATATTTTGTATTTTGTGCAATAAAGTGTAACAAACAAGAAAGTACAACTTGCTTAATATTTTGTATATACGTACTTACTTACATTACATAGATAGACAGATAACACTTTATTGTACACTAGCTGTGCCCGCGACTCCGTTCGCGTACATTTCGATTTTTACGAAGCAGCATTTGTATGGGGGCCACGTCTTATCATAACTGGAGCTAAAATTTAAATAGCCTATCCTGTGTCCCAGATGTCTATATGTTTTTATACCAAATTTCATCAAATTCGGATAATTGGTTTAAGAGTTATGGAGGAACATACATACATACATACACACATACAGAAAAAAATTCTAAAAATCGTGAAATTAGTTTCAGTATCATATATTGAGCCTATAAACACAATATCTCTGAAAACAAACTAACTTACTCCATGACCGACCCTTACAGATTTATTATTAGTATAGATAGAAGAAGATAGAAGATAAGATAAGAAGATAAGAAGAAGATAAGATAAGATAAGATAAGATAAGATAAGATAAGATAAGATAAGATAAGATAAGATAAGATAAGATAAGATAAGATAAGATAAGATAAGATAAGATAAGATAAGATAAGATAAGATAAGATAAGATAAGATAAGATAAGATAAGATAAGATAAGATAAGATAAGATAAGATAAGATAAGATAAGATAAGATAAGATAAGATAAGATAAGATAAGATAAGATAAGATAAGATAAGATAAGATAAGATAAGATAAGATAAGATAAGATAAGATAAGATAAGATAAGATAAGATAAGATAAGATAAGATAAGATAAGATAAGATAAGATAAGAAGATAGATAAACAGTTCTTGTAAAGCCTTGCGCTAATAGTATTTTTTTATTCGAAGTTCTTAATATTTAGTATCAATATTTAATTAACGATCTTATTTATACAAACACGATTCCTTAAAACACTCCATAAACGCCCTATAAAGTAGTACGTGGTAGAGACTTTACAAGGAAAATACATGACTACAGGTTGTTTGTTAAAACTGTCCTTAGGAGTTTTTCAGAGGAATCGTGTTTTTACAATAAGACCGCCATTATATAGCCGCGTAGCGATATGCACCATATTTAAAAATAAACCGCAGTATTCAGCTTCTTGTTAACTTAGTATAATAGTACTGCGCAAGTAGACCTTGTAATGGGTTAAAAAAGGGTTATTACACGGTGTTATTGTACTGTCCACATCAAGTATTTTAGCTTGAATAATATCTACATTGCAAGGAATAAAAAACAAATGAAAGTAGTTATGTGCTCGTGAGATCATCGCCTCTGTAATAGCTACGCTTGCTTCTAAGGATGTGCTTTGTTACAAGCAGTTGGAATTACAACATCACATTAACAAAGTAAATGTTACTTTATTATGTAGGTACTTTTGAGATAATGTAAGTAAATAGATATGATGTTATCATTATTTTAAAGTAAGTACAATGTAAACCCAACCTGTCTTTCATAGAAGCATCAAAATTATGATGATCACTTTTTTCAGTACCTATAATAATCGATTACTTTCTCCTCTATTTTTTTTGCTTACCTGACATTCTCTTTGGGTAGCGTTTTCTTTAGATTCTAAGTAGAGACTCTTTAGAATTAATTAATGCTTTGAACTATTATCCTGTAAATTGTAATCAAGGTACAGGCGACAGCACAATTAACATTTATTAACACGTTGCAACTGTACCTACATGCACTTAAGTCCGTATTAATAAAAACGTTCTAAGCAAAAACTCGATCTTTTCAGAGCGTTTTATTAATCAGGGCCTACGTTTCGAACGTTAGGAACTTTGCAGCAAAAATGTAAATTGTAATCAGCTGTGTAGAGTGGCTGGATGAGCAACTGGCAACCACTCAGCTATCTTGCTGTTCAAAGCTGCCGATGTAAACAAGGATCTGATACTCTGTTCGAACTACTGTCGTAAGTTGTGTAGCCATCTTTAGTCTCCCATGCCTCCTTCTGCGGTTCATCATCATCATCAGCCATTTGACGCCCAATGCAGGACATAGGCCTCCCTCGTGGTTTTCCTAACCATGAAGGGTTTTGCCATTATTGCCACGCTTGGTCGCATTGGTTGGCGATCGCAGGTTGGAATCTCAGGAAGACGCCGCTGCCCGTCTCCTGGTAATGTATTAGTCGCCTTAGTCGCCTTCTACGACATCCACGGACGGAAATGGAGTGACGCTATTCTTAATCCGGCGCCACACGGAATATTCCGCGGTTAACCACCGCCAATCAAATATTTTACATGTTTAATAGCAATACCTAAGAAGGTACAAGTTTTAAATAGACCCTTTGACACTGAGATTAACAATAATAATAATGCAGCCTATGCACGTCCCACTACAAGCACGCAGACCTCTCAGAGAAAGAGTAGAGACACCTATCTAAATAGTATGTTATTTTTATATATCTAATACCTTTAGACGAGCAATTTTTGTACATATACTCTCTCTCTCTCTCTGAATCTCGGAAACGGCTCCAACGATTTTCATGAAATTTAGTATGCAGAGGGTTTCGGGGACGACAAATCGATCGAACTAGAATTCATTTTTAGAAAACGTCGTTTTAACTATGTTTTTAGGCAATGAAAAACTGCTAAAGTGTCATTAGAATACGAAGGTAAATTTCGCCACTATCTACAAGGTTGTAATAGCTCAGGCGGGAAATCGGGCGGTCGCGGTCCCGAAGCCAAAAGACGCCGGTTCGAGCCTGTCTCTATTATTTTTTCCTTTTTTCCCCCTTTTCACACGCACTACTAACCAAAAAAAATAATACCGGGCAAAGTTTAATCATCCAGGTACTTAGACTTATTAGTCTAATTTCAATATCAATCAATCAATAGATTCGCGAGTCACCTATACCGAGATTGTATTTCAGCTGAAAGTCCGACATTTCGATCTACCTTTACGATTTTATCGACTTACCAAAGTCACCTACCTATATTGTAGCCGAGTAGGTAAAACCAACCATATACTGACTAAATTTTAGTCGCCAACCAAGCATTATATTACTCAATTATTGAATTTTCACATTTTTATTTTAGAAGTTAATGAGTCAAATGTTCATGCACTTGATGCACTAATTGAAACACAGCGTGGTGACCACAAACATACGTTTTTAGAAGACTGTCATAATTTTTTTACTGAATGATACCAAAAGAAAAAAACAACTTCTTGTTATTTTCACCAACGATCTTAGTATTAAAATTAGCCTGGTGACAAAAAAATCAGGTGAATTATGCGTGATTATGCTCAGGGGACGTGAAGCTTAGAATGGGATAAGGGGCCCGAAAAAATATTCATTAATAGATAGATAGATAGATAGAGAACACTTTATTGCACAGCCGGGTGAAAGAATTACAAACAGGTTCTTATATCTAAGTTATTAATCAATTTGTTATACCTAAGTAACTGATTTTTATTTAGGGCAACAAAGCTATTCAAACCCTAATGTCTACGTTAAGCCTAAATCATAGAATACCCAATATCATTAAAAGCCACTTTATGAAATACGAATATAAACCAATTTCAAAACTCTTTCACCTGTATTTAGATTGCACCTTCAGGTTTAACATAGGCCAATTATATACCACAAAACTTAGACATGTAAGCCTTTTAATGTATTTTGTTTTCTGGTGTGTTCAATAAAGTGTTGTTATCTAATTTAATCTAATCCAATCCGTTTACCACGCGAATATAGTCATGGGCACCGCTAGTGAGTATATAGTAGAAAAAAAGGAGTAGAGAAATTTGACAAATTAAAGAGAAGGTGGATATCGTGACTTACCAGGCTGTCAAAGAACTGGCTTGTAAGCTTGTAACAGGAGTAAGTGGGAGATGCTGTACCTACAAAAACAAAAACGCTATTGTTGCTTTACTAGGTAATCCTCCAAGGATATAGTTGTTGTGACGTATGGTGTGCGCAGCGTATAAGATAAATATGGATCAAGATTAAACTCAATTCAAATAAAGCAGGGGAATCAAAAGATAATAAATGAGGTAGAACACCCCGGAGATGTTTGCCAAGTAATCTTGAGAAGATATAAATAATAAACAGTTTTCCGGAATTATTTTGCAACAAAAGTAGTCCTCCTCGGTAACGCGTCATCTCAGGTACAGTCGACTACGGGTTGATTTTAGTGCATCAAATCGTTACTCCCTACGTGTACTAGTGCAACTGCAAAATCAATGTTTGTGGTGACAAGCGCATAATTTTTCATTGAGTTTAGACTCAGTTATCAAATTTCAAATATCATCATCATCATCATCAGCCATTCGACGCCCACTTCAGAACATAGGCCTCCTTCGTGGTTTTCATAACCAATTCATTTCCAATGTAATAACGATAAAAATGCCAAGCTCTGCGAAGTTCTGCGAAAATAATATCTACTTGTTAACGCTAAATTATTCAGTAGAAATTAGATACATATAATAATGCAAGTAGATACCAGTTACAATAATTTAACCTACTTATTAGAATATGACATTGAAAAGACCAATTAAAAACCATTGTCATGGTGGTCCGATCGGGTCATTCAGAATTGTACAGATTAAAAATATCTTTTTATTGATTTTATCACTATTTAGTAATGAAATCGTTTATGAAATACGGTATAAGTTCCTATAAAACTTAGGTACTTATAAAGAGAACAATCAAATTGTCAGACTTTAAATTGCTACCTGGTGGTAACCAGCGCCACCAATGAAAAAAAAACATAAATTCTTTACAATAGAAAAAGTAATCACTACAAATCATAATAATGGTAACTGCTTTTTTAGGACCTACAGCCTAGAATTTAGGGTCAAGATCTAGAACTTTACATCATTTTTGCCAAATACGGCCGTTTCTTGCAGCAATTGACTCTTTTCTCAGCAGTAGGTTCCGAAAATGGCCATCTCCAAAAAGAAAAAGTGATTATTATAAGATTTATTATTATTCACTTTTTCACTTCAGCACCAATCTCCATCACAGTTTACTTTACTTGGTTTCAAAACGATTAACCTAGGTACCTATACCAGACCTTATTTAAGAAGAGAACTGTTAAGCTGCAGCTCTAGTTCATCGAAATTCCCGACTACTATAAAAGGGCCCTTGAAAAGTTATCTGTAGGGGAACAGTGTCGGCGAAGTTCCCTATCTATGGAATTAACATGAGCTCAGCGCGGGAGTTGCACCTATCGGGGATCTTGCCTCGTAGCGAGCCTTTATTCTCGATGTTACTTAACAAGGATCTCTTCTTAGTTTTTGATTGAAAATCGTGGTTTTAAATGTGTGTTTTGCGTCGATTGTCTTTATTTGTCATGTGCTTCGGATTTTTGCATTCGTTATTGTTTTCAATTGTTAAATTAATAGTATAAGTACCTTGCTATTTTTAAGTTTAAAAATACTTATTTATTAGTGTAATTGTGTTAAATACTTAAGTGCCTCATAGTTTGGTGGGCAACTATTTAGGCTTTGGTATCCAAGTAAGTAAATTGAAGCCAAGAACATATCAGAACTTGTTTTAAGCATTCTCGCAACATCCTTCCAACTCATCCGTGTTATTAAAAAAAAAGCCTGACTGAGTATTTCCCAATAATATTTCTCCTATCCAAAAGTTTAATCGCTCGCGTCGGAGTTCTAGTAATAAAGACATCAACGGGCATGCGATACTCGCATTGAAGCATGTTGCGCACATTTATAGTTTGCAAAATTAAAAATAATACCTAGGTATATTATGTTGTTGTACGTTAGTAGTAATTAAATAAAAACTTTTTTATGACACATGTATTAATTAATTACTTTTATCTACACTCATATCATAATCTTCAAATTAAGAATTCAAAGGTAAACACATATTGACAGGCTTTAAACAATACATAACTTTAAAAAAAAATTAAAAAAAAAGTGCAATATAAAGTTACATTAAAGGTCAGATTTTTCACTTTATGTTACAGTTATTTTTTTTAAAGTGTTGCTGTGATCACGGAACAAAACTTAAGTTTGTTTTTTTAATGTCAAAAGTTGACTCTATAAAAAACCTAATTTCATTTTCGTGGTACCAAAAGTGCAACTAAAAATACCTAAAATTGCGCGCGCAAAACTGAGTGCAGACGAAATTGCGCCATTTTGTTTAAAAAATTTCATTTATTGGATTAATAATGTCTGTTGAAGATTATGGTATGAGTGTAAATAAAGTAGTGTATGAGACTGCACATAACTTGGTATTAAAACACTCGCCAATGCTATTAAAAAACTCGCCAAGGCTCGTTTTTTAAAATCTTGCTCGTGTTTTAATAACCCTCATTATGTGACAGTCACATAAACTACTATTTTTCACTTACCTTTTTTTTGTCAGGCACACAATTTCATCACTCACACTAATGTCCTTTAAAGAAAAATATATTTAATAATTTTTCTTTTTTATAATATGTCATTTGCAGTCAGCATCCTCGCCGTCGATTTTTTTTCTGACGTTCAGAGTTGACTTTCCCGTGCCCGCGTCCGTTCAGAAATGGGCGGTTTTCGTCAGGGGGCTGTGAGCGTCCTTGCGTCGCTGCCAAGGTTTCGTCGAGGCTGCGTATGGCCGTCGACTCCTGCGCTTCTTATACTGGTACAAAGTATTTTAACAGATGCTCGGACTCCGACCTCTGCGTATCGCAGTGTGCCAGTATACATTAGCGACGAAGGATCCCATCTAGATCACCAGTAAAAGAAAATAATACAGAGTGCTGAACTCTGGCCGCTGACAAGTAGTGAGTCCCGTATTTATGAAGGTATTCCTGTGAAATATGTGAGTTGTTGAGTGGGCGGTTGCTAATAGGGCAGAATGATGAAGAGGTCGGTGGATGTGGGAATTATTTTAAAAGACGCAACCGCTCTTCGTTTAAATATCATTTTAATTTGAACATCATTTTTCTCGGGCTGTTTAACTTATTTGCGGTAAGAGTTTAGTAATGAAGTAAATGGTACTTATTTCATATTTAATCTAAAATTTAGATAAAATATTTTGGTCTGTACAACGTTGTTATTGAATAAGTACATGATAGATCATACTTAAACCTTTCCTTTTATCGAACGCTGCGAATAAACCCATATCGATATAATATTTCGAAAAATACGAATCTGAGAAAAAAAATCATCAACGACCAAAATTTGTTATAAAGCACAAACTCTAATTGGATTGTTTCAGGAATTGTGTATGTTTGAGGTAACCTTGTATACTGAAGTGTAGACAGAAATGAACATTAAAATTTGCCACTAGCCACAAAAAAATGTTTCAGAAATGTAAACTCTGTTGGAATCTACATCTTACCTATTTGAAGTTGCAACCTAATAGTTACCCCTTAATAATAACTTGTTTTGGGCCTAACACTCCTTAACACAGATTAATATTAATCTAGCAAGGGTGTCAAGTCGTCTCCCCCACATCGTAAATGTATTGAATCAAATCTGTATATTATATGACATCACCGTAGGTACTTAGGCACATTATTAAGTGTGTATGTACATTTCTCTTTTTTTAATTAAATTATATTTGATTTTATTTCATATTTGATACTGCCAAACCTTTTTCACCGACATTCAGTACCCACAGCATGAATGTAGCGACATTATAAGCATATTATATGCACGCTCACCGATTATGGGTACTTTAAAAACAGTAAGTACATAGCTATTGCATATAAATAGTAAAATTATAGTTACTATTATGATGTGTGTAAATACTGCAAAAAAATATTGCAAAAAGAAAAAACCCGCCTCCTAAAAGGCACAAACTAGGCCATCAACCTTCGAGGTTTTCAATCAATATGACTTAATAATAATAATAACTTCCACCTTTTTTAATAATATAAGTACAATTTTTATATAAACCCTTATACACAACTAATTAAATGAAACATAGTATTTCCAATAAGTAATATGTAAAAAATCTAGACCGCTGCCGTAAAAAAAGGTGTGATTTAGTTTTTTTGCCCGACTGTGGCGAAGCCCAAAAGGAGGGTAATTTGTTTGGCTCATATGTATGTATAGCATAAGCAGCCTATATACGTCCCACTGTAGGGGAAAGGCCTTCTCTCAGGGAGAGAGTATGGGCTTAATCACCACGCGTGCCCACCGCAGATTTTCGATTTCAAGCGCTGAGGTATGTGAATAGTTCAGACACCCAGGTTTCCTGACGATGTTTTCCTTCACAGTTAGCAAGTGGTATTGCTACTAAACTTCACAAATGTGCATAAATTAGAAAACAAAGTCATATGCCTGCACTGGGAAAGTCATATGTACCTATGTACCCATGTTCTACCCACTAGGCTACCACCGCTGTATGTATGTAAGTAAGTATATCCGATTCTATGTTCCCTTAACTCCTCAACAAATCACTAAAAAACAAAAATAAAAAACTGAAATAAAAAATAACCGAGAACCCGACTGCCGAGCATTACTACTAAGCAAGCGGAACCCAAATCCAATTACGTAATGCTCGGTAGTCGGGTTGTTGGTTATTTTTTTAGTTCAGTTTTCATTTCTATTCGTGGCGCTAATGAAGTTCATGGAGCTCCTTTAGCTCCTCAGCAGCGCCTCCAAAGCTAGGCTCTACTGGGTTGAGTGACGCCGCTTTTTTTTTTTGAGTGACACCGCTGTCACATATTTTCTCATACACACATATTTCGTCCCTTCGGAAACGTTATTAAGATACATAACCCAAAACAGTGGACAGTTACATAATAGGGCGGGCAGGTGGTACTTCTCGTTTAGTGTGTTGTACCTACGTATGTTAGTTTAGTTGCTCCTTGCTTGAGACTTTTTGGCAGTTGGGCCGGTAACCGGCCACCTTACCTTTCTTATGCAGCGTCTGTACTCGAACAGTGAATTGAATGCATGAATTGAGGACATCGTGTCATATACCTTTAAAGCAGAATGAAACGTCCGACCCCATAGTCACTTCCACAGAGAATATATGGTCACTTCCTGAAGCTACGACCAAAACTAAGAAGAATCGGTCGGGATTTTTTTTTTTTAAGTTTTAGTTTTTTATTTTAGACTTTTCGGTGACTTTGCCAGTATAACTGCTGACGAGTGACATTTACTTTTCGTGACGTAACATTGACGTTCATTTACTTGACATGACGAGTTAGAAGTTGCCGCACAAGACCGCGAGAAATGGAGATCCCTTCTACGAGCCCTATGTCCCTGATAAGGGATAAGAGGAAATCATCACTATGTAAATACGTGCGAAAACATTATAACACCCCTTTGTGTTCGCAATCGGGTAAAAAGGAGTCCGGAGCTGGACGCTGGTTCTCTGTTAGTCCCTGTGAGTGGAATCACTAGTGTCACGAACAGAAGTGTAGTTTTTATTTATGAATACAGTACATTAACTCTAGGTGCAATGTGAAAAACCACCGGTCAAGTGTGAGTTGGACTCGCGTGTGTAGGGTTCCGTCGTTTTCCGTTTCCTCTGGTAAATAAGTCTTACTCTTGATTTCTCGGTTCGTACGTTAAAATTCTGTTACTTTAGCATTCAACGGAAGCACGCGTATTAAGAATGATCTGTACACACAATCATCATAGTCAATTTTTCCTTTTTTATTTTGTGAACAGCGAATAGCATGCCATTGGTAATTAGTTGTACTGTAAATTGTACAGATCTATGTAAATATTTTATATCTGTTTTCAGATGCAAATTTATTTTTTTTTTTTTTTTTTATTCTCAGTAAAACAAGGAAAAACACAATTTCATTAGATTGCCGAACTGCCAATGCAGTTTATCGGCAAGCTTTTGGTAACAATCCTTATATAATTTTCTTCTTTTTTTATTTATTTATTTGGTTTATCAACAGTTGCGACATCCTTACATGCTAAATGAGAAATGATATTATATTAAACTAGATGTACAACTAATTACGGATAAACACCGCATGCATAGAAAACTGTCTTCGACAACTTTACTGTTATGTCAATTTTGCTACTTGTAAACTTATTTTGATTACTTATTCACATTTATATTTTGATTACTTATTTTGTGATTACTCATTCGATTACTCCAGCGCATTGAAGGATCAACCATAATTTGTAACCGTCATTTCTTACTTTTCAGGGTATCCCGGAGGGGATTTTGAATTTTTTATTCATTTTCAATTCAATTCAAAAAATACTTTATTGCACAAAAAGGTGCTTGTACATAGGCGAGCTTAATACTAGTAAGTATTTTACTACAAAAAGGGCATATTGAGCAAATTTTTAATTTTTTTTACTGAAATTCAAAAAGTGTATTCACTTCTTTATATATATGAATAAGAGCAAGTTTATAAAATTAAGAAATTTTAAAAATAATTATTTTTTTATACTTAAATAAAAAAATATATAATTTCTCACATCCAGTTCTTTTGTTACATACGTCACACAATTTACCTACTTAATAAGTTTTTAAACTGGTCGACGGTTGGTCAGATAGACGGTGATCGCTCCTATAAAGGTTCCGTTTTTCGTCGGATGTGCGGAACTCTAAAAGACACGTACTGTATCTAAATTCTAAATATGTGCATAAAAAACATAGGGAAGACATGTATGCTCTATAAATTTATATGACTTCTTTGATGTAAAATTTATTGCTATTCCACGATTCCTATCCTCCTCTCAAACATTCCTCAAATGCGGTTTAAATAGAGAATCGTAAAGAGAAAGACAAACTTAAACTGAATTTAAAGAGTGTTTTAAAGTATCGTGTTATAAATAAGTCTATTAGTTATTCAGGACTGACTTGTCAAAACGTTAGAGGCGGTATAAGCGCCCTAATATCACAAGCACTAAGTACGAGTATAATACTCGTATAAAGCAGCGTCCTACTGCAGGGCACACACCTTCTCTTAGAGATAGAGTATGGGCGCCCGTGCCCGCCGTGGATTAGCGATTTGTAGCGCCTGAGACATTCAGGTTTCCTCACCATGTTTTCCTGCACGGTTAGCGATACTGCTCATAAAAAAAATTTACGTCAATTAGTACCTAAACAAAGTGAATAGTACCGGAGGGGGATTCGGACCTGGGGCCTCACTTTTAGAAGCAATACACTACATAATTAGGTCAGTGTGTCGTGTACGCGTGTTACATAGTAATCTGCCGATAATCCTTGACTCGCTGCGTCCAACCGTGGTGATATCGATCCCAATTAGTCAATTTGCCTTTAAATTGTCGATGAGAAGTGTTTCACAAGGGTGTTATCGAACGTAAGACTTTAATCTTCAGCTAAAATTAGGAGCGTACAGACTTAAATCTTTAAGCAGATACTTACTCAGCTGATCATGATTGATAGCTAAGTATATGAAAATCAATAGGTAGGTATATTATGTTTATGTACCTACTTAAAGGTAGGTATATGCACAGGGACCTTTACTCACTGCTGTAAAACCATTTCGTGATATGAAATAAGTGACATGTTTTGACTTTACTTACTTTACTTTATACTTTATTATACACAAAATAAGAAATATTTACAGAAGACGTAAGGGTAACATCTACTTACATAATAATTGTTTTATTTAATTTAGGAAACAAACGATAAGTACATAACATTATTATTTTGCTACAAACAAACCGGTGAAATTCCATTTATGAATTGCACGTAAATACAGTATCAAAGACAGATTAATTAATAATGATAAATTGAGTTACGAAAGCTTCAATAAATTAGCTACACGAACACAAAATTAACATTTCTATTTAGTTTTAATAGCCAAAAATTCTGGCAAAAGTCAAAAAATTACTTATTTGCATTGCGTGAATGGTCGGTGACCTCACGCATTGGCATTTAACATCAACTGATCCTCAAAACTCTTTTCAGGGAGCGACGAACAAAATTAAGGCATGAATACAACGCGAAGGTGATTAATTTTTGCCAAGTAATACAATAAGCAGTTAAGTTGGGCTTGTCGCACATACATAGTTAGGTAGTTTAATGTCTTAATAACAAAAAGTTCGTAATAAATTATACTCACGCTTACCTACTATCGTACTTGTTATCACACGCGACGCACACCAAATGATGTCCGTCAAACGTATAAAACAGTGTTCATGCCATTATAACCACGTGGGAAACTGAAACTACGGAATTGTTACTAAAGTCGAAAAAGTACCTACCTAGTTTAAAATACTTATGGACGCCCCTCTACAATTTCCATTAAGCTTTTGTATAGGTATTCCCTGGTCCTATACTAAAACAGAAGCGAAAGAATCCCATAATATACGCCTACAACTGTAGGTATCTGTAATTCATTCGAGATCGTGCGTAAGTTTTAGATTAAGCGATAAACCAAAAAGCTCAAAGCTTTTAAGTGACAAACCTTTCAAATGATGATAAGGGCTAAAACCCATATTATTTATTATCACTGCGGTAGACCGCAGATTCCATAATCCCCACACCGCGACACTATGGGTCTTCTGAGAATGAGGGCTCAAAAGCACTAGATACCTATGAACCTACAATTAATTTTCTCAGTGCGGTTTTTGTTGAAAACATGTGCACTGCTCAAGTTATGTTCCTTACGATTTTACGAACGACTTATTAGGTAAACACAAAACTGGGGCTATTAGATCTCAACATATCACAGCTATACATTTTAGTTGCGTAACGAAATGTTACTAAGTAGAGTGCACGCATGTAAAGGTTGATGCGCTATCTACTATAGGTAGGTACCAAGCCAGATGTACTCTCGCACAGCCTGACTCTCAAAGCAACCTTGCGACTTGTAAGAGCAAAAATATTAAATTAATACCTAACACTGCAAGCAGTGACTGTAAAGACTGCAGGTGCGTAAACAAACATTACAAGGAACGAAATCGTATTGCGACGAGCAGGACCCTTATTCAAATTGCTACATCGACAAAGATAGGTTGATTGACTTATGCAGAAGACTTTTGCAATAAATAGGTACCTACACGAATTTAATAGACCCTGTCGGCTACATCAGTGAAGTTGTTGTTAGAACACCCGTGTCTATATTAGGTGGGTACCATCAGTGATGGTTAAAAACATTTTAAAACTAAAAATGTCATTCCCTCGACATAGTAGTCCTACTGAGTTACATTCTTCTTCTCTTCATTCTGGCAGCTTTCGCCATCAACGCTCTCGCTTCGTTCCGATTAGATAGAGGTATGTCGAAACTAGGAATAAAAAAATCTTTCTACAAAATTCACTCTCAAAAACGGCCCCTGTCCTCTTGATTAGTCTGTAAAATCACTCTGTGATTGGTTCATTCTGTGTGCCATGCGTTACGACGTGAACGTTGATTGGGCGATAGTATATGACAGCTTAACTTATGATTGTTTTTATACAAAAACACCCGTGTCTATATTAGGTGGGTACCATCAGTGATGGTTAAAAACATTTTAAAACTAAAAATGACATTCCCTCGACATAGTAGTCCTACTGAGTTACATTCTTCTTCTCTTAATTCTGGCAGCTTTCGCCATCAACGCTCTCGCTTCGTTCCGATTAGATAGAGGTATGTCGAAACTAGGAATAAAAAAATCTTTCTACAAAATTCACTCTCAAAAACGGCCCCTGTCCTCTTGATTAGTCTGTAAAATCTCTCTGTGATTGGTTCATTCTGTGTGCCACGCGTTACGACGTGAACGTTGATTGGGCGATAGTATATGATAGCGTAACTTATGATTGTTTTATAAGTACAAAAACGTCAAACAATTGACTTCATGATGTAGGGTAAGTGCTCCAGTGAATGAACCCTTAAGGAATTTCTAAACTTTGGAAATATATTTTAGACCTTGTTTTTTCATAATACATTCTTAACAACTGTCATGTAATGCATCAGTAATACCTTTAAGATGTGCTTTTAGATTTGTTTAGTGATAAATCGCGTTATTGATATATTCCTTCATAAATTAATTAGAAAACATACCAAAAGTAAATGAACACGAACTTCCAATAAACGAAACCCAGTAATTAACATTTAGATATTTACGGATTATTCAACACAAAAAGGTATTGACATAATTGACCAGTTTTTATTATTTTCAAAATTATAAATTAATATTTCGCTACATTAATGCACTGAAAAAAATTTTAACTTTTACTATTTACAAGAAAAGACATACATACCTACATACATACAAATGAAAATAAGATAATTATTACTAATATAAGTTCAAAATATTTTAAATATAGCTCCCAAAATGGTTTTCTTTCAGTCTTAAATAAATTCTAGCTCTATGTTTCACTTAAACATGACCTTTTTTAATTATGTTCAAATCCAGAAATTTTAATGTAGGTACTAAATACTTACTCAAAAAGTAATAAAATAAGAAAATTTACATTAATTTAGATCAGTGATTCCCAAAGTGGTCCAGGTCCCAGGGCTCCACGTAAGCGTAAAAAAATGGGGATTCACAAGTTGTAAGTTAATCAGATCACGAAAATTTTCTGGTTTCGATAGTAAAGAACGAAAATGTTGGCTTGGCTTTACCTATCAATGTAGGTAATAAAACAAAAAAAATTTGGTGATTTTTGGCACGCTGTAAACTTGCACCTTCAAAGTGCACACTCATAAAAAAGCATTTCAAAGCTTCAAGATTCTGATTTTAAGATTTTTTGGTACATATTTTTTTTGCAATCAAGGCGTTACTTCTCCCAGTTGCATAACTTATCACGGGCAGAACGTGTTGGATGAGGATATTTAGACATACGTTCAACATTTAAATGCCCTGCATGACGACTTCAAAATTTTATTAGCAGATATTCTGACATACCCGAAAAATATCCTGGGCTCTAGGAAATTGGGAGAAACTTTTGATAGCATTTTCCTGGTCATACCTCTTCGAAAAAAGTTTCACTGTAACTACAAACCTATTAACAAAAAAAAAGGTGCAGATTGAACATCGGGAAAATTATTGTTTACAAAATTGCTCACCTTAATTCCTTACAAAACTAAAGCCAAATATTGATAATTTGCTATCAAAACATCAAATAAATCCCTCCCATTAAAATGACCACTTTATTAAAGTTAAATTAATGATCTAATTAACTGAGAAATTGGAATAGCTTTAATTTAGCTTAGTTTTTATTTGTATTTTTAATATTTACTTAGACACTGTCTACCACAGAGGAACATTAGTAATCCATGAACGGGAGCCCATGATAGGTACAGGATTTGCCTAGTGTGGAGCCCACCAGAAATTACATCTGCCAATGGTTGTTACAAATAAATAAAATTTTACTTTACTTTACTCTTTACTTTTTTTGGAATAATGGTAAAAATATGGCAGTAGTGGTCCATTGAAACCAGTTATATTCTGAATACTTTCAGAAAAAAAATTGGGAATCCCTGGTCTAAATGTTTTTAACCCACGATAACATATTTACTAATTATAATTATTTTCTACTACTTTATCTGAAGAAACACTTTCGTTTGAATGTTTTAAACTTCACTATACGAGTAACATATTGCATATTTTTGACTAGTTCATTCAATAGATTTCAAAAACCAATAAACAAACATTTCTTGTAAATAGTAAAAACCAAAGAATATAAATTCCATTATTAGCCAAAATATCCGTTATAATTTTTTCGATAGCTACACAAAAAAGGTGCAATTTTCTGAAAATATTGTTATTTTCATGTCTCCCAGTAAATGAACAGCCGTTCATTCACTGGATATTTTGCATTTCAGTGATCTAGTGATGAAACACTCAATTTTTTACTTGTACCTAACTGGTAAAAACTAAATATTCTCAGTTTAAATAGAAGCATTGATCTATCATCTTTTCTACAAACTACGGATTTTGTTATTCAAACCTTAAAATATCAATGCCAAGTTATGGCAAAATATGGTGCACAATCTGGGTAGTAAATTCTGGCTAAATAAATCTATCTTTGGCGCATCACACACATTTCAAACTATCGCCATAATAAAATGAAGCACTGACAGTAAATAAAAGTATTAACATAATGCGTATAATAATGTGGATAATCGAAAAAGAAAATGTGTTCATTATAAAAATTCTCACAATTATTATTTTTTTAAGAAAACCACGATTTGTTCATTCACTGGTGTGTGTTCGTTTACTGGAGCACTTACCCTATAACCCGTAGAAATATCTAGGTGCATATATATTTTGCCGGGTAAAAATGAACTTGCTCCGATTCGCCCGCCCTTCCACAATTAAACGTGGGGTCATTTTTAGCGCTAGTTAGACATCTATATTTCTACTGTCACTGTATCGAAATCATGGCTTACTTTTCACATTATTTTCTGCAACAATATGTCAAGGGTCGTCCTCTTTCCTAAATTATCATGAATTATTTTCAAAAATATTTGCCCTTCTCTTTATTTAAAAATATCCTTTCTGTGCCCCTCTTGTATGAGGTTGAGGTTTGCGCGTTCCTTATGCCCATAGAAGTAAAGCTTGTAGTACCTATTTAGCGAAGTGCACTGCACTCCACTGGTCTATTTATGTCCCGGAGCAGGTTTCTATAAGACCCTCTTGTAAGTAGGTACCTGCAAGTAGGACGACCATTTCTTAGCCAGTCTCCATGACAATTAAAGGATTGCTTTATAACACTATCAATCAAAGAAAGGTAATGGATATTTATTCAAGTCCTTCTCGTTTTTACAATAAAGCTGTCTAAGCTGTGTGACAGACAAATATTTATTCAATAATAACAATAATTTTAATAGGTTTTCCTAATAAATAATCGCCTCTTAATGTGTACCTAACTAATCAGTAATCCAGTCCCTTCCTTAAACTAATCTGTATCTTATGCTGTACCTAGGTATAACTATTCAAACCTGGAATGGAGCCTTTATGTTAGCCCTAGGTTGTTTTTTTATAAACGGCCGACCGCTTTGAGGAGAAATGTATCTAGTTTTAAAAAACGCGGCACTGTACCTCCATCTCGTAACTATCCACTCTATCGGGCTATGTTGACGACTCCAAAGACTTTATACTCTAAGCTCCAGTGTCAAAATATGTACGAATGTACGTACCTACATATTATGTACCTATCTGACAGTTCGGAGTAGGGTAAATCGGACAACTCCATACTGTGGAGTCCTTAGGTACGTAGTAGCGCCCCAGGCTAGCTGGTTGATGAGCGGCAAACCGCGGAGGTGCGATAACTTTATTTATTTATTAATTCGTGGATTTTTACGGCTAATCGTAATATCTCGGCTAGGTAACCATAATTTACCCTACATAGTTCTTTTCTTTAAAATTTGAAGTACTCAATTTCCTGTTCACCAGGTACCACCCTGGGGAGTACTTTTACGTTATATTTTATTAAACATATGCATATTACTAGAGGTTGGGCCCCATTAGGCCTTATTTATACTGCTGTCCATTGAAGAGTTCCGTTCTCTATCTCTAAGTCTTCATCAGATCTTCATCAAATTAAAATGTCACCAATATAGCAAAAAAAACTAATGTAAATATGAGAACCTTCTCCTTCTTTGAAGTCAGTTAAAAAAGCAAAAGCTGGCAGCAGGGCCGCAAGAAAAAGTACCTAATGTTAATTAATCTGAGAGATTTTCAGAAAAACAGAACGTGCAAAAATTACGATTGTTAACGCCATCTATTGCCCCTTGATTAAAGTTTGTAGAGTCACAGAATACTCTGATAATGGGAACCGGCGTCGGTTTCGCTACTCCAAGCCCCGACTGACTTTGGTAGTGGGTGCCTGAAACGCTGGCTTTGAAAACCATAGGCGACGAATAACAAAACCCTAGAAGTATTGCTTTCACGCTCAAAAACAGTACCAGTCCTGATATCTACCAAAGAAGAAAGTATGGGGTCTGTAAATCTTTTTTAATGCTCCTAGAACGACAAAATGAAAACGAAGAAGAAAGAGGACAACAGTAGCCTGATGATGATGACATGCTATTTTTTATGTAATGTCCTGTTCAATGTTTCGTGTCATTATCATGATTCAGCCACAAGAAGTCCACTGCTGGACATTTTGGAAATAGATAGGCCTATATAGGCCTCCTCCATGTATTTTCAAAAAGATTCGGTCGAAAGCTGTATGTATCCAGCGTCTTCCTGACACTAGGATGAGGTCATCTGTCCATCTTGTGGCTGGTCACCCTTCGCTGCGCTTGCTGGTAGGTATGTGGTCTCCAATCGAGAACGTTTCGGTCCCATCGGCTATCAGTTCTGCGTGCTGCGTGCCCCGCCCACTGCCACTTCAAGTTACTTATCTGCTGGGTTATGTTGACGGCTTTCGTTTGTCTACGGATCTCATTATTTCTGATTCGATCTCGTAGAGAAATTTCGAGCATCGCCCTTTCCATAGCTCGTTGCGTGACCTTGAGCTTTCTTATGTATGAGGCCCATAGTGAGAGACCACATTTCAGTGCAATAAGTCATCACTGGTAACACACACTGGTTGCATAATTTTGTCTTGAGCGATTGAGGTATATTGGACGAAGATACTTTTCTAAGTTTCCCGAATGCTGCCCAGCCGAGTTGGATTCGTCGATTGACCTCTTTCACGAAGTTGGACCGGCCTAGTTGGACTGTTTGTCCTAAGTAGACGTATTCGCCTACAACTTCGAGAGTCTAGTTCCCCTATGTTATTGGGGTGTGCACAACACGGGCGTCCGACATCCTTAAGGGCTACCCGTTGGGAAACTCGACTGTGGTCTTCGAGCATTATGCCAAGGTCTGTCGTCGTTTCTGCCATGATTACTATATTGTCGGCAAATCGAAGGTGAGAGATGTACTCGCCATTGATATTGATGCCGCGTCCCTGCCATTCCAGAAGCTTAAAGGTATCTTCCAGTCCGTTCGTGAACAGTTTCGGAGATAGGTACCTATAACGTCTCCCAGTGTCACGCCCGTGGGAAAACAGTTGTGCCAATGTAACAACAAAAAACACAAAATTCAATTTGGAACCATAAACAAATCATTCATTCCCGATACTTTTTTGGCGGAATGCATATTGCGACTTCTCTGTACAAAAAGACTGTGCAAGATAGCAACAGATACAGACTGTGGTACAGAATGCTTTTTTTTTCGTTGCTTCCGGTTTCCGTTTCTTTTTAATTTGGATGCCGGCTTCGGCAACAAAAGCATGGTCTTAGCTGCATGCTATTCTGTGGCTATTTAAGAAAAACTTTATTTAGTCTGTGGCTATATCCGCTTCAAAACGTCATTCGCTTGTGCCAGCAAAATTTTGTCGATTTTGATAATTTTTTTCAAAGAACTCTTCGTAGCTCATCGATTACACAGATTACAATTTCAATAGCATTTTGAGTGGAAAGTTTTCAATTTAATTACAAAATGCCGCGTGGTAAGTACGTGGTCAGCCAGCATTTTTCTCAATGTCAGACAATGTTATGAAAATGTGCTTCGGTCCTGGCTTGTTGCTTAATTAGACTAACCTATTCGTTTACCCCATTTTTCAGGAAAGTATACGAATCACAAGGGTCGCAACCGGAAGTTCACCAGTCCCGAGGAGTTGGAAGAGCAGCGGAAACAAGAAGAACTGAAAAAGAAGTGAGTACCTACTCGCCTGATTCATTCATGCAGCATAAAGCCAGTCATTGCACCAAGTTTCATTGCTAAATCAATCGTCAAACACGAATGTCAAGGTGAATCAAGCCTTGTTAAGTAGATAATGATTTTTAAACATTATTCTGCAAACTAAGTTTAATGCCATTGCAAATCATGTCTGGCTTCTTTATAGGTATTGCGTCAGCTATATTTTACGACTTAACATACTCATGCTGAAAAAGTAAACCAAGTCATTGACACCTTGTCACCCTCTTCATTCTTCCGTCATGTCTGAAGATTGCGATCATCTATCACTTGTGGGTCACCTCTAGCACATTTGCTATCCACCACCTCATTATTAGCTTCTGCATCACTTGCCTAGGGAAATTCATAATATTAATAACTTCTACACAACACATGATTTTTACTTGGCCTAAACTAGGATACCCTGTGTTATGGTAACCAGGCAAGGACATCACAAACACGGAAATATACCCACACAGACTATTTGTACAAACAAATGTATGGCGGCCCCTAGTGCAGACCAAACCTCCAGCATATACAGCAGATACAGCTACACCAACAAGACAGTCTGTGGCATAATGTGTCTGAAGAAGCTGAGGGATTTTTCTTCACAAAAAAGACACATTTTTTTGCAGTGCTCTTGCTGGGGTTACTTCTAACTTTGTCTAAACAAGTCTAAACAAATTAGCTAAAACAATAGATAGGTAACTATTATTGCAGACCAACAGCTACACCAACAAGACAGTCTGTGGCATAATGTGTCTGAAGAAGCTGAGGGATTTTTCTTCACAAAAAAGACATTTTTTGCAGTGCTCTTGCTGGGGTTACTTCTAACTTTGTCTAAACAAGTCTAAACAAATTAGCTAAAACAATAGATAGGTAACTATTATTGCAGACCAGTAATTTACAATAATTTATTAATTAAATTAATATGATCTCTTTTTTTTACCAAGTATTATTTATATGCTAGAAAAATTGTTTTATGCATTCATATTTCTAGAACTAATACTTTCATCATTTTGTCAGACGATCAACTTGACCACTTATTATTTACAATATATCATATTTCAGGTGGAGAAAGGAGCATGGTGATGCCAGTTCTAGTGAAGAAGACTCCGGTGACAACAAATCAGGCTCTGGTGATAGCGACGACAGTGAATCAGATGATGATGTATGTTTTTTTAAACATTTGCATGCATGAATCATTTTATTATATGTTTGTTATTATCTATTATACTAAAGATCTCACGCCTCTCAGCATTTTAGGGAACTCATCTAAAGCTATATCTCCTGCTCACGTGTTTTATAAAACATGTCACAATGGTATTGGTTTTCTATGAGCTAAACATTACTACATAAACATAAAGCAACAACGTGAATGGAAAATGGATTGCTTAGTGTCATGTTTACCTTTTTAGCAAAACAACAGGAGAATTTTAGAAAGTTAAAATTAATATCAATGCAGTCACTTGATGGTGTAAAAGGCTTAAGCTTATTAGTTAACGCAATCAAACATATGACCAATTATGTCACCATTTTTCATACAAACTAACAAAACCTTTACTTTCTTTTGAAAATGATCATGAGAATCATGAAATTTGGCAAGAAGATCTTAAAACACAAGTAAATCCACAGACCAGCTAGCCAGCTTGTGATGAGCATGGATGCTATTAATGTCTATTCACGTTTAGAAGGCTAAGGCCTCTCACTATAAGCAGTGAGATTTACAAGCCGCTTAAAGCTGCTGTTACGTCAGGCAGCATGTCTCTCGTACAATCTAACAATTTGTTCTTGTTTCAGCATCCTACAAAGGCAAAGGGGGTATCAGGACTGATTGAAGTTGAAAACCCAAACCGAGTAGTAAAGAAAAACAAGAAGCTATCTAATTTAGATAACTTAGAAGCCCCTGAGAAACCCCAGTTATCAAGGTAAAAGGATTTATTGAAATTGCTTTAGTTACTTACCACTTTTTATTCATGCATTTATCAATTTATTTTGATGATGGAACTACCTACATTGAATGTTATGGTCGCATTGACATGTATTTAAAATATACTTACTTTTACTAGGCAGTGAAGTTTTTGTGCCAGCAATCTTTTCTCTTGTATGTCATCATCATCATCATCATCATCATCAGCCATTTGACGCCCACTGCAGAACATAGGCCTCCTTCGTGGTTTTTATAACCCTGAGGGGTTATGCCATAATCTTGTATGTGTGACTTCTAATCTACCCAAGTACTTCAGAACTAGTTTAATACATCATCAAAATCTAACCAATTTGTTCAAACACGTAAGCCTTAGATGATATTGCATGATACTTACAGGAAATTTATATTTAATACCTTCAGTCCTAAGTTACTAAATATAAACTTCCATTAAGTATGATGCAATATTTGGTTCATCAAGCTAAAATTCAACTCATCATTGCGTGTGATGCTGTATGTGCAAGCTTGTGAATAATTATGCAGCTTTGAACAGATGGTTTTACACTGGACGATAACCGTAACAACACATCTTGTTTTATACATTTACTAGCTGACTCGGCAAACATTGTTTTGCCGTATTAGCCTACAGCATATTCTCAGACCTACCAAATTATACACAAAAAATTTCATAAAAATTGGTGAAGCCGTTTCGGGAGAGTTCCATAGCAAACACTGTGACATGAGATTTTTATATATTAGATTATGGCATTGGCTGGCCATTGAATGACAAAAATATCGTGCAGGTACCGTTATATACAGTGTGAAACCATACATTCGTGTGTCAGTGACGCAGCAGCCGTGATCCACTAAAACCTGTTTATGTGAACACAGATTAGTTGATGTATCTGTACCAATTTGTCCGAACACCTCTTGCACCTTTCAGACGTGAGCGGGAAGAGGTGGAGAGGCAGCGCGCCGCCGCCGCTTACCAGAAGGCGCATGCCGAAGGCCGCACCGACCAGGCCCGCGCTGACTTAGCGCGCCTCGCCATCATCCGCCAGCAGCGGGAAGATGCTGCGAAGCGCCGCGAAGCTGAGAAAGTAGCCAAGGAAGGAGGCTCCGCTAAGAAGTGAGTGGTCCTTACTGCCTCTCTATATTTAACGGGCCTGCTTAGAATAAAAGTAAAGGCCGGACCCGGCAGCTCTGATTGTCTATGGGTGGACCTATTTCTATATTGTCTGTGGTCAGATTGGACACTCATTACCTCTGTATTTTTGGTTGAAATTGTGATTCACGCGGCGTGAAATAATTCAAGAAAAAGGGAGTATTCCCATGTTCCCTTTTTCTTGAATTATTAGTGGACTAATTGCTCAGGTGTTATTTGGTGACTGTGATCAAATTATTTTGTGAAGTTTCGGTAAAAACATTGTCTCCAGCCACGCGGTGGTGGCGTGAAGACAAATCTACACTAAAGTAGCTTTCGTGGGATGAGCGCTCATAGGGTAGTCTTTGGGGAAGACTAGGGCCTTCAACTACAAGTGCACATCTGCCGGATGGTCACCAGTTCAGAACTGGTGGACTGGAATGTAAGTTTTTTAAATTTTAGTAGTTTTAGGTTTATCTTGTAGGCACAGTGGGTCCATGCCGCTCGTTTATGGGCCCGGGCTGGAGAACCTTGGGTTCCCTGTAGCCAACAGGGCCTAACCACGATAGCGATTGGCCGCCAGACTAGCGCACGCCTGGTTATTATACGCCAGCAGCGGGAAGAAGGTGGAGAAAGTTGCCAAGCAAGGAGGCTCGGCTCTGCTAAGTGGTGAGTGTGCCTTACAGCCTCATCTAGTAAAGTTCTACATCTATAAGGACAGGAAAATGCTCTGAAGCGCCGCAAAGCCGAGAAAGTTGCCAAGGAGGGATGCTCCGGTGAGAAGTGAGTGGGCCTTACTGCCTCTTCTAGTTTACAAATAACGGGTCTAAATGCGATCGTGATTGGCCGCACCGACCTTGCGCGCCTGGCCCAGCAGCAGGGAGAAGGCAGAGAAAGTTGCCAAGGTAGGAGGATCTGCTAAGAAGTAAGTGTGCCTTAATGCCTCTTATAATTGTGCATCTAACGAGCTGACTTAGCGCGCCTCGCCATCATCCGCCTGCAGCGGGAAGATACTGAGGAAGGAGAACTAGAAGGAGGCTCCGCTAAGAAGTGAGTGTGCGGTACTGTCTTGTAGCTCTACATTTATTGGGCCTAACCACGATCGTGATTGGGTACACTAACCAGGCGCGCGGTGAGTTGGCGCGCCTCGCTATCATCTGCTAATGTCGAGAGGTCGCGCCGTAGCACCGCGAAGCCAAGGAAGGAGGCTCCGCTAAGAAGTGCGTGCCTTATTGCCTCGTCGGTCTACTATTAACTGGTCTAATCGCTGGGTCGCTAAGGAAGGAAAAATAAAAGGTGCGATTCCGATGCGGGCACCGATCCGCACCGTTGGTTTAACTTGTTGCGTCACTCGCTTGAGAGGGCGCGTCACGATTCGCGATTCGCATAGAAACGTTGTTTGGTTTAACGATTTCAGTTACTTTTATTAGCGTCGGGAAAGCCGACTAGTTTCAACCTCGTCCGGAAGTCTTAATCATGGAGGAGAGTCGATGCGTTCGCCGCGGTCATCGATCTCTCACTGCGGGCTCGCGCGCACCCGTCGCGCGGACAGCTCCGTTGCGGTAGGTGGAGGCGGGGGCGGGGGTGAGGGGCCTCGCTCGTGTTCTGCAGCGGTGGTTTGGTCGTCGTCGATATGGCTTGACAAAGCCACACAGGCAAAGCTCACGATGTCGTCTTTTTGTGTACTGTGATTTTCTCTTGGCTCTCTATGTAGAACAGGTTACCAGGCAGGAGATAGAGCCCAACCGTTATCTCTGTTGAAATTTGGGTGTCTCAT
Organism: Yponomeuta evonymella; assembly: GCA_963969515.1. Classification (NCBI taxonomy): domain Eukaryota; kingdom Metazoa; phylum Arthropoda; class Insecta; order Lepidoptera; family Yponomeutidae; genus Yponomeuta; species Yponomeuta evonymella. Next base: position 10,316,973 of record OZ018354.1, read on the forward strand.
TATTTCGATGGCCTCCCGCACTTTCCTCGGCACATAGAACTTCTCCTTTACCAGGACTTTTGCCTTGTCAAACCGGATAAAGTGCTGGGTATCTTGTGTTAAGGCGTGTTCTGCTATCGCCGACCCATCGATATTAAGTTTTTTGACACACCGTATGTGTTCAGAGAGCCTCGTCGATACGTTTCGTTTGGTTAGTAAAACCGTTAAATCAATATATAAAATGTGCAGTGCTTACGAAAGTTTAAGTTGTAAAACGTTCTTGGGTTTTAATTTTCAAACGATATGCTGGATTGCAATGACAAATTTATCAATGCAAATGACACAAATAGTGTTCTGACCGTGTTGATAATTATGTACAAATAAATTCATTAAAAAGAAGTTAGAGCTTTTAATAACTTTTTATGAGAACGCCTCTAGGGCTCTAGTTTCTTTTTTATTCATTCAGTCTCAATTCTAAGCACTACAAATGGAGGTTATTTTGTCCTTCAAACACAGTGGTAAAATTTCATGTGTCAAATTTCAATTTCACAGGTCACTCACTTCTTTCAAGCTAAGCCGACTTGTCTCGCACTTTTTTAGATACATAGGCAGCGCTACACCAAAGTTTTACATAATAAGTCTGCTCAGCGCCCAGAGAAATGAAGTAGAAGAATCGCCCATCATTCGACTTACAGAGATATTATTAAGAAAAGAACAAACTAAAAACATTAAAGCTTTATTAAAAGTAATTACAAACAAAAATTGACTTTTTTTAAACCAAAACTAAAATTTAATTTTACTCTTCTTATTTTAAACCTAAAATAAATTTAAATAATCAGAAAAAAAAGATCAATGGTTGTATCTTTAGAAATGATATTATTGTAGTTTTGACACATTCTTTTTATGGGTATTCAACAAGGGTCTAACCGCGACTGAGCGCACCAAAAGATAAATGCAAGGGTAGTACGATGGCACGAGTCATGCGTGTTGTGGAGCTGAATGTCACAATTTGACAATTGATGTTCTGGAAATTGCGACTTTTGACATAGCGTCGTTGTACTATCGGGGCTGGTGCAAACGGGAAAGCATAATATTTGAATTTTGCCTATATTTTGTTAATTTGGCCATCCGGAAACCTCTCGCCGTTTTCGCGTAACAATTTATTCCTTTTCGTTTGATAACCCATTTTAAATTTAATGTCCTATTTTCTGAATTTTGTTCCATGTTACATGTATTCAAGTCTCAACATTTGTGTTTTCTTTGCAGGTAAACCTTTAAGAATAAGACTTCCCGTACAACTCACGTTTCCATCAAGCAAAGTTTTAATCCATTTTTTATCAGGCCAGGCGTCTTTAAAATTCTTGAGATGATATTTTGTACCTTACAGCATTCAACAGTCGGTCGCCAAATAATACGCGCAATATTTCAGAAAGAGATGCTATGACTCAAGCCAGAGACGTATCACTTAGAATAAAACAATGTGAACAGGGCAGGCAAGTTCATGAGAGGAAATGAATAAATAAAAATATTGCTCATCTTTTCTATCGCTCCTTTGTCGCCTGCGTTTGTTTGTTTATGTACAACAATCTCTACCACCTATTACTGTATAAGGTGGTGCAATTTGGCTGGTACTCTAACAGTGACACATATCTGAGTAGGCTACTGGAAATGTCAGCAAATTAATTACAGTTTTTTGAAGGCTCTCCCTAGTTCTTAATAGATATTAATATTTGAATGAAGTCTTGTACTGCATGGTATATTCACTGTATGCCTGAAATGGTAAACTCCTGTGTTTGAGTGGCAAGAATAAATAAATAAAATTTATTTGTAAGCAAGCACGGTACGCAATGAGTTCTTAAGAATTATGTGTGAGCCAGACTCTGGCATTTGAGTAGATTTTATAGTGACGCACTGCAGTTGATTCTGCACTTTTAAACTGCATCCTTCAGCCACCAATTACATATAAAGTTTCAATTATTCCAGATGGCTTGTCTGTTTGAGCCGTCATGTCTCCCGCCAGATTATTTACTTGTTGGAAACGAAGCATTGAACATTACCTAAAACCTAACGAATTATTGAAAAGTATACATGACAATTTAAGTGCGTCATATCTATCTTAAAGCTCATGGGTATTTTGATATGTATAAAATAAATAAAATTATTCATTATTTTTTCACAATCGCGTTCTAATTATGACGTCGCAATTCGAATAAATTTTTATTTTTATTTTGTATAGAAATGTTGCTAGGGTGTTTTTAATTAAAATTCATGATATTTATTCTAATGGAGGTAATTTGCAGCAAATAGCCTTTACAAAGTGTTTCTTTACTTATTTACTAGTAAAATTTACATACACACATAAACTCACGCCTGTATCCCAGAGGGGTAGGCAGAGACCAGGGACTGCTACTTGTCACGATCCTAACAGATCCCTTTCGCTTCATCAATAAATTTACTTAAATTTACGTAATCTGATAAATAAGTAATGCAAGTTTAAGCTAATGACACAAAAATTAAACTCAGCTTTGGAAATATTACCTTCTGATTCCAATAAAAAAAATCTCTTACAAAATGTAAATTAAGATTTCGTAGATAGCCTCACTAGATAATTTTATATACGAAAAGAATAATTATGTAGCTTAAAAATAAAGGAAAATTACGAATTTATGTGTTTTCTTCCAAACCTATACAAAAAATCTTACTTATATTATTTTCCAGATATCTGACGCTGGATATCTGTTCTGTTCTGTGTGGCGCCGGATTAAGAATAGCGTCCCTCATCATCATCATCATCAGCTATTTGACTCCCACTGCAGGAAATAGGCCTCCCTCATAGTTTTCGAAGCTTCCCGGTGTTGTGTCGCCTGCATCCAGCGAATCCCCGCCACGGTAACCAGGCCGTCAGACCATCTGGTGGGAAGGCCTTCCCACGCTGCATCGTCCGGTCCGCGGTCGCCAGGTCAGAACTTTTTCGACCCAATGGCACAGTTCTCTGAGCTATGTGAGATATCAGGTGGAGATTACCTATTTTTAACGTAATATTTTATATTGCTATTCTACAGACACAGTATTAGACCGTAATTTGAAGTTGAAAATTCGTACACGCGAAGGATTTCATTTGATACTTCACAGAAATGCGCGAATAAGTTTCGCGATAAATCACGGACTTACGCGACATTTCCCCAAATTGTAACGCTTTACACGACTGATAAGGTCTCGAATCGAACCTCAAACTCAAGCTCGAACTCCGCGCAACATATTGAACTGGTCAACTCTGTCACATACTTTCTAACCCTTGCATCTGTATTTTACCGTTAGCACTGTGGACTTAGGGTCTTAAATTCAACGAAGAGGTGGAAACATCTAGTGCTCACCCAGCTTAATGACTCCAAACATTGTCGTTCGCTTTTAGACCGGTTTAGTCTGAAAGCGTGCCATAGCCTCTCGGCTTAGCATCCATACTTCATGCGTCATTATCTACGTCAGGCTGATCCTTGGCTATGACGACGCATTATATCTGGGGTAATCTCTCATCTCTGAGAGCTGCCAGATGTATGCGCATATTAAACCAACGACCTCCACTCCTCATGCGTTGTGTGAGGAATATACTCAACATTGTTTTCTCTCTATTCAACGAGATTTACGCGGTGCGTTTTATTTTTCTGCCTCGCTGATTGTTGTCATGTCACCTTATTGTTTGCTGTGTGTCGCCGCCGGGATCTTATAGAATAATAGTCTTGTTTATAAAAAATACGATTGCTTAAAACACCCTTCAAATACTGTTCAAATAGTCTGTGGTAAAGGGAAATTTTTACACAGTTTTTATAAATGTACCTAATATAAAATAGAAAGTTTGGTTTATTTTCGTTCTAATTAAGTAGGTATCTGCGTTGACCACAAAGCCTTCGTGGTTATTCAGTCAGCCACCAATTATAAGGCAGATATGATATAACCAACCGACGTTGAAAATGCTACATTTTTGTAGCGCTCGGGCCCCTTCCAAATTGCGTTGAGATAAACGCGAGGGAGCGATAGATACGACAGATGAGGGTGCACCGCGCCGGTAAACCCCGCGCAGTAGAGCGTTAAGTCTAGAAACGACATACCTACGAGAAAAGTTGCAGAAATTTAATTGTTTGTTGAGAATCATAATTTTTGTTAGGTACTGAGCGCAAAATGCATTCTCTGATTTCTTTTTACGGCACTCCACTAATGGAGGCTGGCCGACATCCCTTTCAAGCGGAATAGAAAATGTCCTAGCAATTAGGTAAAGCCGTCAGATTATACATTTTTCTCATTGTGTTTCAACTATTGCGTCTGTGTTGTTTTCTGTTATCAATACCGAAGTGTAGAGACGTAGAGACTTACTAATAGCATGACGACGAGTGTAGAGACCTACTAATACCCTAGTAGCATTTTTGGTAGGCATTTGGTTGGGCCACATACATGACTTTGGTTGGACAACGGTTAGATTTGGCCGCATGTTTTGCTGAAGGGCCGACAACGGAGGGCCTATGTGAAAACTCCTACAGAGGGCCACATAATGTATTTCTTTGTTGGGCCTTTGTATAGAAATCGTACAGTTGGCCACATAATGTATTTCTCCGTAGGGCCTTTGTATAGGAATCCTACAAAGGGCCACGTAATGTATTTCTCGTAGGGCCTTTGTATAGGAATGATACATTTAACCAACGTTGTTGGGATGCTGGTTAGGTAGCATGGAGGAAAAATCTGAAGATCCACTTTTCGCTCTTATTACAATCATAATAAGAGCGAAAAGTGGATCTGCAGAATTTTCCCCTATAGTACATATCCGGTAGGATCATTGGGTAATATAAAACTCTCTCTGTTTTCAATCACTATCACATTTTGTCACAATGCTTCATTGATTTAAAATATTACATTAACCACACTTTCAAGTAATAAACATACGTATGTATGTGAGAGTGAGAGAATTACAATAAAGAAATTAAAAACATTGTTTATTGAACCTTATACTCAATAAAAATTTATTAAAATTAGGCTGCAATTACATCTTAGGTGTCTAATAATATATAAAATTATTCAATGGCACAAGTTTCTGTTCACAAATGAAAAGCACACGAGATCGTTATCATAAAAATTAGGTAATAGAAAACATTTTTTATTCAATGTCGACGAAGAGACAGTGACTTCTTTCTTACTTTATTTTATACTGCTACTGCTTTCAATAGGTATTTTGTAAAAGTCTTATTTAAAAAATAATCAATCTAATGAGAAATAATTACTATTCTCAATCTTTTTGATAGGTAGCTTATCTATATAAATATCTCCATCTTTGGTATTGAAATAGGAATTAATACTAATATTGCAACCGTCATCTAAAACTATTTTAGTTATAGTATTTTTCTTCTTTATTATTGTCGGCGTTGACGATTTTTTTACAGTGCATGTAATCCAGAAGGACTTCTGTAACTAACCCAATATTAATTTCTGTTAGAATAGTTTTAGTTAATTGGCGATCTTCATATTGTTGTTTGTGAAAATAATCATCAGCTCTAAGATTTGAATTTGAAGTATTTTGCCATGTTGTTCTACCAATGTTAATTCCTTCTTGTGTACATTTCTCGCAGCCATATAGAGAGTTGTGCGATTTTATTCATTTAAGAAAAGCTCTTGCTGGTGCATCAGCAACAATACAACTCACTCGGAAAGCGTACTTTTTGCCTTGAAATACTATAACACTATTTTCTGAGACTAGGTTAGACTCACTTTCTGCTTTTTTGCACTTTTCCCTCGCTGATTTTAAATCATCTGAAAATAAATGTTTTAAACTGTTATAAAATAGTATTCGACTAAAAAGCCATTAGTGCTAGTTTGGGTTCACGGACAAACCAGCATACAAATGGTCAGAATGTAATTGTACAAAAGGTTAGTATGTAAAACCGTTTGAACAACTAGGTACCTTTGTCTTTCAAATCGAATTATTATTTTTATTTAATACTTTTATTGCACTAGCCTAATGTACAATACGGCAGACTTAATGCACAAGCATTTTCCTCCAGTCGACCACAGGAGGTGGAAGAAAGATTAGTAGGCGTGCAAAGAGGTTAGGAAGTGCCAATTAGGTAGTACCTATATTATAAACTATAAATGATCAAAGCCGACTTACCAGTTTCATACATATTATGCTCATCAGCATACATGGCCCAGTTTTCGTCGGGCAAGTCTTGCGACACCAAACATTTAATTTGTTGAAATTAGGTACTCTATGTTTTATATGGCGGCCACAGGCATTCTTTTTTACGTCGCATAAACCAGCTTTCCTTTGGCATTGTCTTCAAACTCCAGCACCTTATAATACATGAGTGAGAATCACGAAAACTTGACATTTCAGTTCACTCGCTCAAAAGCTTTTCAGATTTTATATTTTTCTTGCCGCACCACGTCGAACTCGAAATAAAATGATTCACACAAAATGGCGGACGCCCTAGTGGCACGCGCGGTGACCACCCCTCCCCTGCACCCTCTGCAACCCCCTCGCACTCGAGAGAGGCCCAATGTTGGTAATCAGTCGGCATAATAACCGATATTGAGTCTTTGTTAGGCCAATACAAGTTGCATGTGAGTGATTTAACTAACAATATTTTAACAATGTTCCTACCGTTGGCCAGTTGTCTCAAATTTCTGTTGGGCCAACCTTTATTTACTGCAGTTGTACCAACGTTGTTCGGCCAACCGTAGCAAAAAAGCATCAAGGCCCACTGTTGGTAATCAGCTCGGCATAATAGCGTTATTGATCTTCGTGGGGCCAATACAAGTTCCATGTGGGCGATTTAACTAACCATATCCCATCAATAACCCTACCGTTGGCCCATTGTGGCCGATAAAAAATGCTACTAGGGTAGCACGACGATGCAAGTCATGTAAAAAGTCCCGGTTGACCAGTAGATTAATTGTCAAATTCTGACGTTTTAGCGCCACAAAATGCGCAAGCTGCCATGCTGCATATGTAGAATAACGATAGAATAATTTTGTGGCGCTAAAAGGACAGAATTTGACAATTAATGTGACGGAAACAGTGTGACCAGATTTTAATTTGTCATTATGCTAGCAACTTGGTCAAAATCTGCTAAAATCTGCTAAACTTTTTTTAAAGACTGCTAAAATTCTGCTATTTTGGAAAATACAATAAAAGGCTGAAATAATTTTATTACTTTATAAAAAAATATGGTTTCAGTTGCGTTTCGTCAATATTTTTATATAGAGCAGTCGAATTTTGGGCTGTTTTGATCATATTTTAAATTACACGCTTTACAAAATGCTGCATTTGAGTTATCCTTGGCTCTTGACAGCCAGGATGCACTCGGAGCGATAGCTCTGTTCGTATTTTATTTCATTTTTGCGCTTGCATATAACACAATGACCGAACCACACTGTTAGACTACTAGTTTGTACTCTTCATACAACTCGCAAGCGAGAACAAGTATGGGAATTTCCCCTCAAAATAATATTGCCAGCATGAAAGAAAAATTTTGCTAGAAATTAAAAATGGTCGTTGTAGACTTTTTTTCACAAACATCCAAGATAACAAATTAATTTAGCATCATGCTAAGATTATCATCATCAACCCATTATGTCCCCACCGAGGGGCACGGGTCTCTTCCCTGAGGGAGGTATAGGCCATACTCCACCACGGGGGCCAAGTCCGGATTGGTGGAGGCTTGTAGACTAGTGGCTCGTCTACTGTCAGAAGTTGTCAAGCCGCCCTAAGGCCTCTGACTTGGCTTAACGACTGCCACCTATCGACGGCAGCCGGCACCAACAGCTTAACGTGCCTTGCGAAGCACGGAACCGCTCGGAAAAGTGCCACTAGCGTTAGGCATAGACGGCGACCCATCCATGCACTGAACGCGCCCTGTGTTGCTTAACCTTCGTGATCGTTTAAGATCACTCAGGCAGCCGGGGCTACGAGCTATTTGTTTTTTTAATTTTGCTAAAAGCTGCCAACTTTTTCCATTCTGCGACATAATATGCTAAGCTGTAAATTGGAGGTCGTATTCTGCTAAACTCACAGAATTCTGCTAAATCTGGTCACACTGGATGGAAAGTTGCGACTATTGACAGTTGAGCGCGTTAAAACGCGCGACTTGCATAGACATGTGACCTGTGCTGGTATAACCTTTGATTGTACAGTCGACAGCACATCAACCTTTACACGTGTGCACTCTATTCAGTAACGTTACGGGCGACATTGCAACAAAAATTAAAGGTTGACCTGTTCTATCTATCTATTACCCAACCTTTTTATGGCACCGTCCTCTCTAAATCCTCTAAGTCCCCCCGTATGTGAGTAAGATGTTATCGCTACCCCACGTCCGACGGCAGACCGCATCGAGACTAAACGCTTTGTTGCTATCACACGGACGCCCATGCGAGTCCCCGAAGACAGCCTAATAGAAGATCTATGCTTTGTTTGCCGAGGGAAAGCGGAAATTCGATTTGCTATTTTTGTCCACTGAAAATACAAAAGAGTGCAGGTGCAAAGCCTCTATTTACCGTTTCTGTTCGTTTCCCTAGCCTGTTTATTGTTTTCAGAACAGACGTCTCTCGGAAAGATAGTCACTTGACGACTTATGCAAAAGGTTCCATCTTGGTTTCGGGGTATACCTACCTACCTGTCATAATCTGTCATAGCTGCTCCTCGCTTTCATTTCGTTTCGTTAGTTGCCATGATACTTAAACTGTACGACAGTAGGTATCAGTGCAAGTATCAAGCTAACTGTTTGCTTATGGCGGCTAGTTGAAGAAGAAGAAGAAGAAAGACATTTATTATACCAACAAGATACATCACAGAAACAAAATAAGCACATAAGTAACATAATATGCACAACAACAGAAAGAAAACTAAATACACAACAGACAAAACGAATAAATAAAACAGGACCATAGATGTAGCCTGTGGTGTATCTACGTTGCCACAAAAGGCAGCTGACTCAGCGTTGTGCTGAGGAAGTGATCCCTCAGCGCTGATTTTCAGTCAGTGCCTTCGGTAACCCATAATTGTACTATGGAGTGCGTGCCGTGGTGCAGTTAAAGAATTAAGTCAAATTCAATAACATACATACAATAAAGTAAAAATTTGCACACACATCGAACTGTCTCTGGCTATAGGTACACATATACGTGATCGTGATTGTGCGGTGTTTAGGGTATGTACCCGGTTCCGTTTTTCTATGGAGGACTCTACCGTTTCCCTATACACTAACGGATGCATGTTGTGTTTTTTCGATTAAAGCAAAAAATGCATTTCGTAAATCATCATGATCAGCCATTTGACGTCACTGCAGGACACAGGCCTCCTCCATGGTTTTCATAACCACGAAGGGTTTTGCCATAATCGACACGCTTGTCAGGCGGATTGGCGATCGCAGTACGCGGTTGGAATCTCAGGTAGACGCTGCTGCCCGTCTCCTGCTAATGTATTTCCTTAGTCGCCTTCTACGACATCCACGGAAGGAAATGGAGTGACGCTATTCTTAATCCGGCGCCACACGGAACGTATTTTCGTAAATAATGCAACCAATATGCAAGGAATGGAATACCAATAGCAGGTTGGCTCGTTCAGGAATCAAATGAGTTTTCCAGCCGTTAATAATAAGTTGGTTACCTACGTGCTCGGACGCCCCTGAACATAGAACAGTGAGACGCGGTACGTCCAGACTTTCTTTGTCGTTGAATCACTGTTTGTACTCCACATACATAATTAAGTCATTATTTTTTTCCATATTCAGTGAAAAGTTCAAAGTGTTTATTTCGGTATTATACTTTATTACCCTACTTGCAATGGGGAACTTGCGTCTTACTTGAGATTTGAGTGATATTGCTGTTATACTACGGTATAAAAGCATTTTTTTCTACGGAAAACATGTAAAAACTTAAGAAAAACTGTAAAATAAAGCTATAAAAATATTTTTTGGGGGTTTTCGGGATCACAAACATAGCGAAAAGTTAATATACTCTAATAATAAAAAACGTATTAGATTTAGTGTTTTCTTATGAGGGTGTAGATACATAAAACATTATTTTGCGAGATAACTCAAATATCGATAAACGCTTCATACACTATAAGGCGTTATGTGCAAGTTGTGACGTCATAGTTTGAGCCCGATTTGTATGGCGCATTTTTGTACCTACCATGTGACTATATCGACTTATCGACAGTTTGTATTATGAAAAGTATTAGTCGTAGAGAAAAAAAACCACGTTTGTTTATCTTTTAACGTGGCTTCTCTTATTGCATTAAAACATTTTTTCGTGCAAGTTCTCCATTATAGTTGATCGATGTTTGTTTGGCCGGCTTAGGCAAACGGCTGGTAGAAGCCACTCTACAGAAAATTAATTTTCGGAAGACAGTCCGATCTGGGCCTAGAGACTAATAAACACATAGTTGTTCAATATAATGACATAAGCATGATAATAGTTGTTATTTGTCTCTACGAGTATTTCGTAGTCTACTAAGCAATAGCAGTACAATGTAATTCTTTTGTTATTATCTCTCTTGCGAAGAAGGTTAAATCCACAAGACCCAAAGTAGACTATCAATAGTGTCAATGACACAACCATTTCCGTAACTTCTAAATTACTGATATAACTCTCTTGAACAAGACAAGACATTCAAGAGACTCTGTCACCAGGTTTCACTCAAATACTCGTAGAGTTTAATCATAGTCAGGGGCCATTTAAGTATTACGTAAGCAGATTTATTACAATTATGTACCCCTCCCTCCCCCCCCCGTCAGCAAAAGTAAGCAAAGCTCTTACCCCCCTCTCATGCTTACGTAAACATTGGTATATGCATTTTTTATCTCATCTGTTCTGTTTTTTTTTTGTATTGATTCACGCAGCAGCAGTTATATTTAAGTCTAGAAATAAGAAAAAGAATTCGAATAGAGGAATTTGACGCAAATAATATTTGTAACTTTAACATAACTTTCAGACAATTAACATAATCTTTTGTATTTTGTCTATTTGAAACGACATCTCGCAAATTTCGCAGAAAATCCGAAAAAGTAAAAACGTAATCACCAAACTCCCTCCCGCTACCCCCCATGTCATCAAAAATAAGCAAAGCAAAGACCCCCCGTCCCCCTGTAGTGCTTACGTAATACTTGAATGGCCCCATAGAGACAAAGCCCGCGTCGAACGCTCGTCTCTGACCGTTCCTGTTTGTTATAGTGTCACCTTTCAGATTCAGGAGCTAGTTAATTACTGAGACCCGAGATTTTCACACTCTTCACTCATCTGCCGCGACACAGATCTGTGTCCAACTAAGTAGGTATGGGCCACCTACACGTTCCATTCCGCGAGGGTAGTTCAGAGGTCAAATAAGAGTAAGTACCTACAATAAGTATTTGGGCCATTGTAACAAGTTCTTGATGGACCGCGACCCAACCTTCTACGTCAGCAGTATTCCGAATGAACGGTCTGCGCCCGGTGGGAGTGTAAATTCTCATTACAGTCTCCGCCACCAGCCCGCGCCCGCGGTCAAACTATGCTAATTCGAACAAGTCCCTCATGGAGCCGTGTGGTTTGTTGGATGACGTTAGGTGGGTAATGAACTACCTACCATACGTACCTTAGGTGAGTGAAGGATATAGTAGTATACATGAGTCTTCTGTGAAATCTAGAGTTGCTCTACGTTCTTACATTCTACCGTCATTTAGCTTCTCAATTTTTTTCCCTCAATGGTTGTCTGGAAGAAATTACTTTTAGTAATAAGGCCGCCATTTGTACTGTACTATGTCATTGTTTAATTCTTATCTGCTATTGCGTTAGATTATTTCATGTTTAGGTTGTTTCTGAATGGACTGAATGAACTTCAATTAACCGAGCAATAATTCGCTAAGACAAGTGCCACTAGTAACAGGATGCATCTGAAAGCACCACTCTGAAATAACCCGGCCTGTAGGCTGGCTGACCGGGTTATTTCAGAACGAGAATTCCAACTCTCAACTTTGGCCACGAAATTATAACCGCCTCCCAAAGGATGCTTTGGCTGAAAATGTTTTAAATTAATGAAGTTTTTATTGCACAAGAGACTCGTTCGCCGAAGCGGTTCCTGTTCCGTTAGTAATTTTAAAACTGAGCGGAAATATGGTTTGTTTGCACTTAGTCTTGTTTTATTTACAGGTGAATAAATCAAGGGTCTGCTTATTATAAAACAGCAAGACATAAAGAACTTGTTTGTGCAGTCATTAGTTTTATATTATATTTATTCCAGATTTCTACAGAGCTTTTATGTATCTTTTAGATGAAAAAATCTGTCGTTGAGTGTGTTCCTAAGGGCAGCAGCAGGTTCGATCATAGAATTTATATTGGCATCTACCAAAGCGAGAAAGCACGCAGCCCACCGGGGCCCCATTTGGTACAAGTACAATTCATGGCTTACTATGACAGTTCTATGTTCATCGCAAAATCTATAAACCCACATATTAACAGGTGGGAGAGTTACAATGCAGTACAAAACACTTTTATTCGAATGTTGTATAGATAATGGTACGGAACCCTTCGTGCGCGAGTCCCACTCGCACTTGGCCGGTTTTACATTTTGTTGACTTTTTACTCGGAATATGACGGTGGCGTTCGCCATTTATTTTCGGATCTGTAAGAATCGCGTCGTTAGTTAATACCTTTCATTTGAGATTTTGTTTGTCAAAATATGCCCAACCGTTTGGCCCCTGGGTGGCCATAAATAAACATACATATATTCATACGAGCGAAAAACAACATCCTCCCTCGTTTTCGCAGTCGGGTAAAAGTGTAACTTTAAGTATGCATCATGTCATGTACCAACCGATTTTATTTTAGCCTAAACATTAGCTTCATTCCGTGTGGCGCCGGATTAAGAATAGCATCACTTCATTTCCTTCCGTGGATGTCGTAGAAGGCGACTAAGGAAATCAATTACCAGGAGACCGGCAGCAGCGTCTTCCTGAGATTCCAACCTCATCCTGCGATCGCCAACCCGCCTGCCAAGCGTGGCGATTATGGCAAAACCCCTCATGGTTATGAAAATCACGAGGGAGGCCTATGTCCTGCAGTGGGCGTCAAATGGCTGATGATGATGATGATTAGCTTCAGTATCATCTAGTACACCAATGCCTAATAATCAGTTGTAATGATGTATTTTTCTAATAAATTAAAAACCGAGTCAGATTACAATAATAATTTGGAGTCTGCCTGAAATCTATGTGCTGGTTATACAGCTCGGCTCAGCTCAATTTGCTGCTGACCACACTAACTACACCGCCACAATCTCCGAATGTCTTCATCAGATCTTTACCAAACTAAAATGGGACCACTCCGAAGTTAGATCTATTCAAACAAAAAAATGTTTAAAAACCTATTTAGAGGCTAAAAATTCCACCCAGACTCGAAATTTCATCGATGCTTGCACTTGCCTATTAGCTCAGTTGGGAGAGCGCTAGCACGGTGAGCCAGGGGTCGCGGGTTCAAGTCGCGGCATGGGTGGAATTTTTAGCCTCTAAATAGGTTTTAAATTGTCCTCAGCACGGGTTAGTGCAACAAAAAGAATATATAAAAAAATATTTGTCGAAATCGGTTAAGATTTAACGAAGTTACGAAAAATATAGCAGCAATACGCGTCGAATTGAGAACCTCCCTCTTTTTTGAAGTTTGTTAAAAGCTGAGGATAAGTTAACACCATCAGGTAAAGTATAAAATGTACTGTATCGTATGTGCAACTAAGTGTGGTTAAAGTCTTCGAGCTAGCTAGAGTGGCTTCTAAAAGTGAACGTAAGACTACAGCAGAACTCCACTTAAAAGGAGGATAAATTAGAGAACGCCCAGTTTGTCAGGAGCAAACTACGATCGATTGGTTGGGGGCGTTATTCAGTGCCGACGTTTGCACCATCATACTGCAATCATTATGGATGGTTTGAAAGACCTGTCAAGTGCCTCTGTCAATTGAAAAGCTATCGAATACGCTAGTTTGTTTTTTTAAAAAACGCACTTTTTAACAATAACTCGACCCACACTCGAATCTATCAGAACCGTTAGTCGTCATCCAGAGCGGTGCGTGCGTGCCGCGGTCCGCGGGTCATTGTTCTGAAGAAGGCTGTACTAATTGTTGACGCATTTTCATCACAAGATTTCTCAACAATTTTTTATTTTATTAACGTCTATACTTAAAAGTAATAGGCTAGGGCCGACTTGCACCACTTCTTAAATATCACTTTTAATTTTTATAATTTAAATAACTTTGAAGACAAAGTCATAGGTACATGCTGGCACTGGGAATCGAACCTGGGTCTCTAGCTTCCGAGCCCAATGTTCTACCCACTAGGCTACCACCGCTTTTCTAAGTTATGTACATTTTTTAAGTTATAGTAGCAATACCACTTGCTAACGGTGAAGGAAAACATCATCAAATGGAAACCTGAGTGTCTGAGCTATTCACATACCTCAGCGCTGGAAATCGCCGATCCGCGGTGGTCACGCGTGGTGATGGTGATTAAGCCCATACTCTCTCCCTGAGAGAAGGCCTGTACCCTACAGTGGGACGTATATAGGCTGCTTATGATGATGATAATTTAAATCGTCTTTTGTATGAAGAATTTTAATTAAATGCTGTTTAAGCCGCATTTAAGAAAGTGGCGCAAGTCGACCTAAATAGATGCCATTACTAATTAGATAAACGCAACTTTCAAACCACCCCGAAATGGGCCTGTATGAGCTACTACGTTAGTGGTGAAATGTAATGATATAGTTAAAAAATAAATAAATATAGATAGTTGATAATGGGTGAACCGCAATATCTTTTAAGTTTTTCAATAAGATAGCGTTCCCTATATACACGTAGTTGATTCCTGATTCATTCATTACTGATTGAGGGGCCATTCTACTTATATTACTAAACAACTTTTGCTCCACGCGTCTGCTCAATTCGCGAAAAAATAATGCACTAAATACTATATACCTACTATTCGATACAAAATTTAAAATTTCAGTAAAAATCCATGCAAAAAAGTTTTTGTTTCAACGCGAAATAAGAAAACTTGAGAACACAAATTTTAATTGATCAGTAGGTACATACAATACGTAGAATTACCAATCAGTAAGTTTAAAAATTACAAATCATCAGCGTGTATAGTAGAACCATCTACCTATGCCGAACGAGCTCTAGGTAGGTACGCCCGACAGCAGGTCAACCTTTACATTTTTGTTGCAAAGTCGCCCGTAACATAACAGAGTAAAGTAAACGCGTGTAGGTAAAGGTTGATAGGCTGTCGACTGTACACTCGACTTTATACCTTTAAACTTTGTATGATGCGCAGTGGGGCTTGCTCTTAGTGCACATTATAACGTAAGTACCTACCTACATCATCATAAGTAAGTTCAGCCAAGCATTTGGGGGGCGAAAGTTCATAGGCTGGCAGTCTCGGCGCGCTGAAGGTGCGTGAAATATAAATCAGGATGTCTACTCAAGATCTCTGCCTGTGGAAAGTAAGTTTGGTGGTACTGGCAGCGCATCGGTAGAAAAAGGGCTATGGGTTCAAATGTTGGTATGCACTCATTTTGATATAGACTTTACATATTAAATTAAAAGTCTCAATCATGAAACCAGCAAATATGGAGTAGAGCAATGGCTAGCAACTAGCGAACTGAATCCTAACTTGAAAGATACGTGTGAACAGTTACTAAAAAGCTCTTCAGTACCAAATTAATGATTGAGTGAACTTGTGTAATTGCACGCAAACTAACCAAATTCCAGTCAATCTAGCCAGTCTTGTCTTTAGTTCGTGTTTTCTGTCGTGTGTAACAACAATCGTAATATTACTCGTAAGCTTCATAGAACTAAAGTAGTGGCCCCATCGTTCTGATTTACGAGAAACATGCGAAAAGTTTTAATTCTGTTTGGTCGAATGGACGCCGCCCATTTAATTTATCTATTATTTATTGCGAAACGGCTGACTTAGACACTTTCGCTCATCTGCTTTTCAATTAATCTGTAGAATTCCAAAGGATCCGATCGCGCCACCATGACAATGGTTTTTAATTGTTCTTTTCAAGGTCATAATCTAACAGGGCTCATTATCCGCTGAAGAGGTTTATCTTAAATTTTGCGCAATCTGATAATAAAATTAGAAGATCCGATAATCCGAAAGGTACCTACGTAAAAGTATATGGGGAAAGTGGATACATGGAAGCGACAAGATAAAACTACAATTCATATGGCTAATCACGACAATTCGATGTATATTGCGCAGCCCACAAGAGTATTGTAGTTTGGGGACCAGCTGCTGTACACTTTTATGAAAACGCGATTCTCACAGATCCCGAAATAAATGGTGATCAGCACCGTCATAATGCGAGTAAAAAGTCACCGAAATGTTAATAAAAAACCTGCCAAGCGCGAGTTGGACTCGCGCACGAACGGTTCCGTATCACAATCTATACAACATTTGAATATTTCAAGCGTCTAACCTCTTGCCCTTATTAATATCGAGCAAAATACGTCAAAAAATCACGTTTGCTGTATGGGCGCCCCCCTCAAATATTTATTTTATTCTGTTTTTAGTATTTGTTATAGCGGCAACAGAAATACACCATCTGTGAAAATTTCAACTGTCTAACTATCACGGTTCATGAGATACAGCCTGGTGACAGACGGACGGACAGCGGAGTCTTAGTAATAGGATCCCAATACCCTTTGGGTACGGAACCCTACAAACCAACTCCTTAAAACTTTTTAATTTCTTAAAGAAATGTACATGATAAAGTCTTACCGTCTTATTTATAAAAACTAGATTCCTTAAAACACGTCAAAAACGCCGAATAAAAAAGTCTGTGGTGGAGATTTTACAAGGAAAATATGTAGCCACAGATTAAATAAACAGAGTCTTATATTGGTTTTAGAGGAATCGTGTTTTTATAAATAAGGCCGTTAGTCACTTTACTTCCACTAAATTTGCCACTAGACGCTGTTACAAAGAAAAAAAACGTATTTTTAACACAAAAAACCGACTGCTTAATCCTCCGTCGTATCATACCATTTACTCCTTAACCTTGACCTTGAAAAGAACAAATAAAAACCATTATTCATCATCAACCATTTGACGCCCACTGCAGGACATAGGCCTTCTTCGTGGTTTTCATAACCATGAGGGGTTTTGCCATAATCGCCACGTTTGGCAGGCGTGTTGGCGATCGTAGCATGCGGTTGGAATCTCAGGAAGACGCTGCTGCCCGTCTCCTGGTAATTGATTTCCGTAGTCGCCTTCTACGACATCCGTGGAAGGAAATGGAGTGACACTATTCTTAATCCGGCGCCACACGGAACCATTACTAAACCAAATCATTATTATGGTGACCCAATCGGATCCTTTACAATTATATACAGATAACTTTGGTCTTTGCATCTACGTAATGAGATGATTTATGCAGCGTCCAGTGGCACCTTCACTCGCACTAGATGAATGAAGGGACCACTCGGACGCTGCAGTGCTCGGGACATTGTTTTTTTAGATAGAGTAGGCTTGCCTAGCACCTATACCGTCCTGACAGCTTAGTCGGCGTAGTTCACAGGAAAGACAAGTCAATACGTGCGGAGCCAAGCAAGCCGTGGGTTTCCTCACGATGTTTTCCTTCACAGTTAGCGTGTGGTATTGCTACAGCGGCGGTAGCCTAGTGGGTAGAACATTGGACTCGGAAGCGCGAGACCCAGGTTCGATTCCCAGTGCGGGCATGTACCTATGATTTGTTATAGTAACAATACCACTCGCTAACGGTGAAGCAAAACATTGTTTCCTCCTGAGTGTCTGAGCTATTACACATACCTCAGCGCTTGAAATCGCCAATCCGCGGTGGGCACGCGTGGCGATTAAGCCCATAATCTCTCCCCGAGAGAAGGCCTGTTCCCTTCAGTGGGACGTACCTTATATAGGCTGCTTACGTATGTATTGCTACAGATTAAACGAGGCCTCAATGCATCAATTTAATTTTAAACCTTAGAAGGCGGGACCAAACTAACTTACTTAGGTACCTACTAGAAATTAAACGAGAGGTCCCTGTGGAGGTTTAAATTCAAGCAGTACATTTTTATTTTTAAAAAAGCGTACGCGTTCAAATGTGAACGTCCTCCTTTATTGCATTTGGTTAATAATTGTTAATTTATTTATTTACAACGAAAAACAAAACGGTACAAACCGCCTATAGAGACTGAGGGTACAAGAATGTTTTAAAGTTATTCTCACTTTGTACCGCATTTTGCTAGTGCCTCTTACCTACCTGGTATGTACCTAGTTGAAGTGAAATTACTAAGGCTTCATAATGTAAATTTTAAATGCACACATAGGTAGAGGTAGGTTTATCACTACTAGCAGCAATATTATAGAGTAAGGCAGGTACCTAATTAAATGTTCGTTTTTAATATTGATCATTTGGATTGTTCAGTATCAACGGCGAATATTTTCAGCCAATTGTATATACAGCAGCCTCCATCTTCTCTCATAAATAAATAGGCAAAAGAAAAAATCACACGTCATTACAAAAGATGCTACGTTATAACAAGTGCTTACTCAGCCCCCATTAGCATTTGCGAGGGTAGTCAAGTCAATAAATCATCTCCTTTCGAGCTCTATTGAATAACGATTGGCTCGATGAGACGCAGTTTGGTGCCAAAGTAAAGGCAATAGACGTGTCTAGTTCGTGAATGAATGCTTCGCTTCGTAAAACAACACAATCATTCATTCACTACATGTGTCTCCTTCACCTTAATAGTTCACCTAATAGTTCATACTATACATATAATAAAATAAAAATAATAAAAAAAGTCATTATTAAAGCTCGCGCAACAAATAAAGTTGCGAACGTAATATCTTTCACTCTAAGAACTTCTTCATTGTCGCCGTTCGTCGTCCATTTAAAAATTATAAACGTTCCATCCATCCATTATACGGGTGCTGAAACGAAACGTGAGCCCAAGAGAAACTGCTTCTTTGAAGGATATGAACTATATCACAATTTTCTTTTCAATGCAGCGTTTGGCACTCGTTTAAAAGGCAAAATTGGTTTCTGTTGATGTATTATGTAAGTAGGCGATTATAGTACTCTACACAATGGCTCGTATTAAGCACATAAAATAAATGTATACTATGTATCTTTTGAAATACCAAATGAATGATAGGTATAAACGCTGAACAAACTGCGTTTATAAAAAATTGCTAAATTTGGACCAAATTAAATAAATTCCCAACACATTACCAATGTGGTCCGTACCAGTATCTATACAACATTAAACACAAAGATCGAGAAAAAAAAGCAAAATATTACGTTTGTTGTATGGGAGCCCCCTTAAATATTTATTTTATATTAATTTTATTATTTATTTTTGAAGCGAATATAGAACTAAATATTCTGTGAATATTTCATGCGTCTACCCGTTGCTGTTATTAATACCGAGCAAAAAACGGCAAAATAAGTACGTTTGTTGTATGAGAGCCTCCCTTAAATATTTATTTTATTCTGTTTTTAGTATTTTTTGTTATAGCGGCAACAGAAAACATCATCTGTGAAAATTTCAACTGCCTAGCTCTCGAGATTTTTTGATATTATTTTCTCTTAAATTCACGCTTTTCGGATTTTTGTTACTTTGACTTTCCCTTTATTTATCCCTGCAGGTTTAAATTCCCTTGCGACTGTCAAAACATGCGGCATAGACATCTTAGCACTGGGTACCTCCACGCGTTCCTAAGAAAATGGTTCGTAGCAGACAGACAACGAAGTCCTATGCTTGCTATAAGAGTTAAAGTTATCTTTAAAGTTATCTCAGTGTAATAGAAATGCTCAATATCCATGTAAATAAGAACCCGATTGCACCGGTAACCGCGTCTTGCGTTTGGAATATTGCATACCAATTTTCGTAAGATGCGCCTTACGTGCACCTTCGGGACTCCCAGAGGCATTCAAATGTGAGCAATCTTTTATAGGTTTACTTGCAATTGTACAATACAGTTAGCTTTTGATAAGATTCGCAAAAGATAGTTTAATTCGAAGTTGCGTTCTTTATTGCACTATTAACCCAAATTAAAAAGTACGAAGGCGAACTTAATGCTAACAGCATTATCTTCCAGTGAACCTTGGTGTTGCTGAAATAGAATTAAATAGTGTAGTGATAGCAAAAATATAATAAATAATTAATTGTAGATAGTACTTAAATAAAAATAAACATAAATAGACTACAAATTTGAACCTAAATTTAAGGGGGTGGGGTGGAGCTTATTATATATATATATATATATAGCTAAGCCTACATTCATTCACTCTATCCAAGTAATTTTTATTAATTCTGTATTTCCTTCTTTATAAAGTAAAAATACATTCTAAGTAGGTCGCCTAGTTACATGTATTTTCAGTAAGAAACTTAGTTTTGGTCCTCCGTTGACGTAAAGTTAGTGAATAAAACCGACCAAGTGTATGTCGGGCCACGCGCAGTGTAGGGTTTCGTAGAAAGAGGTGGTTTCATCTGCTTTACAGAAGTAACAACTTCATCAACGTAATTTTCAATGAATTTTGTACGAAGTTTTCCTTTTATAAGTTGGTCGCCTATTACTCGTTAACTTGTAAAGCCTACTTAGCCGTGATAGTAAATGACCAATCCAACGATACCCTACACTATGACGTAGGCGAGAAAAAAAAATGGCATCCTGAATTTAGGTGTAGGTGGGCACACAAAAAAAAATTGTTAAGATTTAGTCGGCGTGATTGTTATTATTCTTATTAAAATTCTTTATTGCGCCAAGTAAATATTGTGATTAATAATGTATGTCTATGCCAAATTTCAGCTTTCTGGTACTAACCGTCTCTGAGCTAGGACAGACTGACGGACAAACGGACAGACAGACAAACAGACGGACATGGCGAAACTATAAGGGTTCCTTTTCGACTACGGAACCCTAAAACGCGTATTACCTACGTCCGTCGATTTAATGCCAAATAAAAACTCTATGTATACCTACGCACTTATTTGAGTCAAGTCCTAAACTTCAAGTTAGTTTCTGAGTATAACCTTTCCGTTACCGTTAATCAATAAGTTAATCAATTAACTAAACTCATCATGGGGTACGAATGGAACAACATTATCCAGTAGGTAGTCGTATAGTCGTTACAACATTATCTAATATTGAATAAATAAATAAATCCTACTTAATATTATAAATGTGAATGTTTGTGAAGATGTTTGGATGTTTGTTACTCAATCACGCAATAACGGCTGAATAAATGAAACTTGGCATACATATAGACAAAGTCCTGAATTAAGACAGCATACTTGATATCCCGGTAATGCGTTCCTGTGGTATAATATTTATTTTATGTTTAAAATAGATGGCGTTGTGCGAGCGAACGTTGTGTTTTAAAAATAGATGGCGTTGTGCAAGAATCGTATAAACGGATTAGGTGGCGATACAAAGTTCGCCGGGACAGCTAGTACATTATACATTAGCAAAGCAAAACCTTAACACGTCTTCAGACCGTAAAATAAATGACACGCCAACGAAGCTTGTAAACTTACACAACAACTTGTTATAAGTTCCGAATGAATGTAATTTGTAAATTCTTAATTCCAAAAGAAAGCTAGAACTTCATTTTGAACAATATTTTTTTTCGTTGGTTAAAAGTTTTAATGAAACATTTATTTTGCAACGAAAAAAATATCTTACGTTTTTCGGTACCTACGTTTTTGTCACATAAAGTAACATAATTTTTTACTTACCCACCCAAGCCAAAAGCTTTTACTTGCATGATATTTCAACGTTTTATTACCAGAGAGAAGAAAAAAATGGCCGCACCAAATGAAGCACGTAACTTCATTTTATTTTATGAACCGAATTTATGGCGCCACTTGCGGTTAAAGAAAGACTTTAAATCAAAAGAGCTCGCTTTGGAACTTATACAATTCCTAACTCTACTAGGGAATTTAGGTAGATACCATAAAAGCCTTCCATGCTTGTCTTTGTGAGGTTTTCTATACAAAGAAATTGATGCTCATGGAGATTCCCGAATCCCGGCTGGGGACAAAAACAAACCCCAGGTCTTGGATGTTTACATGTTTGTGATGTCGTTGTTTCTGGTACCCACGACACAGGGTGTCGTGTGGGCCTAGTAGCAATGTATGTGTCTGTATGTAAATTTTTATGTTATGTTATGTTTACTTTCAGTCTTATATAAAAAAATACGATTCCTTAAAACACTGCTCAAAGGCTTTTTTGATAGTCTGTGGTATTAGGAAATGGTGTTATTTATAAAAACATGACTCATCTTAAACACTCCTCAGAAGCAGTTCAAACTATATAATACTTACGTTACGTTTTTCGTTTACCACGGCGTAATTAAACTGCCTCTGAGGAGTGCTTTATAGGTTTCGTGTTTTTATGGTTCCTTACCTCAAAACGGAACCCTTATAGGATCACTTTGTTGTCCGTCCGTCCATCCGTCCGTCCGTCCGTCCGTCTGTCTGTCCGTCTGTCTGTCAAGACCCTTTATCTCGCGAACGCGTCAACGTTTCTATATCGTCTTATTCTATCTGCTTATTCTATCTATCTTAGACTATCTGCTTTTGATGGGTTTATTGCACTGGCTCGATACTGAGACGCAGCTCAGGTAAAAACTAACGCGACTACCCAACATCCCTCCACCTTTAATTCTTAAACCTAAGTATCTAGTTGCTATATTATTAATAGAATGGTTTGTAATCAACCCTAGGCAGATCGCGAAGATTTTGACGCCTTCTGGTAAGATCGCAAGTTGGTTCTGTGCGTGTCACGTCCATGTTACCTGGTCCAGGTTGCGAAGAAATATCGTTTGTGGTCGCCTGTGACTCAGACATCGAGGATGATGACTGTTCACCAACGTTTATTGACTGCTGTGTTTCAGGGGCTAAGCACCACTCATCTTCCCCCTCATCCACTCTCCCTTGGGATGGGCCCGGTAGCGAACTGTCAAAATCATTATCTGATGCAATGATGGACATTTCTTCTTCACCGTCTTCGTCTGATGATCTGTCCTTGTATAGTTGATTTGTATGTTTCTTAATTATAGTGTTCGTTTCCTTTAATTTTATATTGTATAAGCTGTTCCCTAATTGTGACAATACAGTTCCTTTTATCCATTTGTTTTCGTTTGGAACTTTAACCAAAACCCTATCATTAATTTTGAATCGTATTTTCCGGTTACCTCCATAGTTTTTACACTGCAAACACTGTTTGATTTTAATATTTTTTTCTAAGTCGGACGAATTTGACGGTGACTTATCTGAGTGACTTCGCCTTAATAAATCGAATCTTGTACACAGCTGCCGACCGAACATCAGTTCTGCCGGCGAGCAATCAGTCGTCGAGTGTTTGGAGTTTCGATACCTAAACAAAAATTCTAATAAACCCGCTTGTATACCGCTATTAGTCGTTTTTCCTGACATTAACAGCGCCTTAATATGCCTTTTTAATAACTTCACGTAAATCTCTGCTTGCCCGTTACTCGCTGGCGAATATGAGGGCGACGTCAAATGAAGTATTCCATTTAGTTTGCAGAAATCTTGGAACTCCCGTGACGTAAAGGAAGTTCCGTTATCTGATACCAACGTGTTCATAATACCAAAACGGGAAATCAGTTCTTGCAGCTTTTCAATCACGGATGCCGATGAATAATTATTTGTCATTTGAAAACATTCAACCCACTTGGAGAAACTATCTACGACTATTAAAAACATTCTACCTTGCAGCGGCCCGAAAAAATCCAAATGGACTCTGTACCACGGTCGCGGCGGGAATGGCCACGGTGTGAGCGCCGCGCGCGGTGGAGCGGGTTTTAGTTGAGTGCAAATGTTACACTGAGACGCCCTACGTTCTATATCCTTATCTAAGCTAGGCCACCAGAATCTTGATCGCGCTTCCGCCTTTGTTTTCACTAGACCTAAATGTGGCCTATGTAATTCATCTAGCACCCTCGACCTCAAGCTTGCAGGTATAACTATTTTATGGCCCCTCATTACACAACCCTTTTCAAATGACAAATCAAAACGGCACTTAAGAAACGGTTTTAATTCGGCGCTTTCAATATTCCTTGGCCACCCTGTACTTACAAATTGTTTTACCGGCCGTAAAACCAAATCTTTTTCCGTAGCCTGCCTTACTTCTTCCAAAGTGATAGGTAAATCACCTTCCGTCACAAAAGAAATATACGTCGCATGGTCCTCTCGCAATGTGTCACTGTCTTTACCCGCTTCCGATGTTGACGGCGCATCAGCTGTGTCTGTGCCGCCAAACCGGTCCTGCACGGTGCGACTCAAATAGTCAGCGCAGTTATTAGCACTCTTTACATATTCTATTGTATAGTTGTAACCGGAAAGAAATAAAGCGTATCGTTGAAGTCGGTTTGCCGTTACTTCCGGTATACTTTTGTGTGGGTGAAAAATCGTTAAAAGTGGCTTGTGGTCTGTGCGGAGGATAAAAGGTTCCGATTTACCATACAAATACTGATGGAAACGGCGCACTCCGAACACTATGGCTGTCGCTTCCTTCTGTATTTGACCGTACTTTCTCTCTGCCGCATTTAGCGAGCGTGACGCATAAGCAATGGGTCGTTCAATACCGCACTCCATTTGAGATAATACGGCACCTAAACCTGTCGATGAGGCGTCCACCGTCAAAATTAAAACTGCCGATGGATCAAAATGTGCTAGAAATTTTTCAGAAGCCAGCTCCTTTTTTATAGTACTTACAGCCGCCTCCTGCTCGGGCGACCAGTGCCACTTTGCCTCTTTTTGCAACAGCGTGTGCAAAGGACTTAATATTGCAGAGGCTTGAGGAACAAACATTCTATAGTAATTTACCAACCCCAAGAAAGATTTTAATTCCTTTATATTAGTCGGTACCTTAGCGTTTATTATGGCCTTCACCTTATCAGGCGATTTATGTATGCCATGCTTGTCAATCACGAACCCCAAGTAAGTGACCGATTGTTGAAATAGATGGCATTTTTCTTTACCTAAGACCAACCCTGCTTGTTCTAGTCTTTTAAAAACTTTGTATGCCCCGTAATTAATATATCATCTAGAAAACATAAAACCCCGTCTAGCCCCGATAATAAACTTTCCATCGTCCTTTGGAATATGGCTGGTGCATTCGACAAACCATAGACTAATCTTGTGAACTTGAAAAGTCCTTTATGTGTATTTATGGTTGTCAACTTCTGAGAGCCTTCGTCCAATTTAAGTTGCAAATAAGCTTTTGAAAGATCTAGCTTTGTAAACTCCTGTCCACCATGTAATTTTGAGAAAAGTTCTTCTACCTTCGGTAAAGGGTATTTCTCAATCTGGAGGACTTTATTAAGTGTGGCCGAGAAATCTGCACATAGTCTGATCTCTCCATTTTGTTTTAATATTGGTACAATTGGACTTGCAAATTCTGAAAACTCTACTGGCTTTAAAACCTCACTATCGATCAGTCGATCGATTTCCTTTTCAATTTTTTCTTTAAGAGCGAAAGGCACCGGCCGTGATTTAAAATAAATTGGTTTACTATCTGGCTTGACTGTTAGTTTTACTGTGACTTTTTCCATGCATCCTAATTTATCCGCAAATAAGTCTTTATATTTTCTCATAAAATAATTCATATCCGTGCGACTCTCAGAGCAAAAATTTACCTTCGACAGTTGTAATTTAAATGCTGATAAAAAATTTCTACCCAACAGTGCCGGACCACATCCTTTAACAATAAAAATATCTATTTTCTTTGTTTCCTTATCGTAGGTGACCGATGCTTCCATAATACCTACTGTGTTAATTTGCTCTCCGGTGTACGACTTCAAGATAGTAGTTGTGTTTTTTAAGGGTGTGCTAGTGAAAAGCTTTTCATACAACCTAAATGGAATTGCTGTGGCAAATGAACCGCTGTCTACTTCAAAACTGACTGGCGTACCGTTCACTCCCACGGACAACTTCATAGCTTCGCCTCGACAACTGCGTACGTTGCAAATTAAAACAATCTTACCGTCATCATCGTCACTTTCCTCCGACACTGCATCCACATAATTTAGGTTTTTATTCACTTTGTTACTCGGACACATCCTTCTGAAGTGGCCTCTTTTTCCGCACTTTTTACATTTATAATTTTTGAACCGGCAATTAGCCTGACTATGACTACGATAACCGCATCCTTCACACTGTGGCCGATCCGAACGCTCCGCCACCCGGAACATGTCACCCTGCACCTGCGCCATGACTCCCAACGAAGCCGCCATCGAAACCGATTGCCGTGAAGCTTGTCTTGCGCTGTGCACATTATTAGCAATCTCTAATGCTTTTGTCATAGTAAGACCCGGCGAGTCCTCTAGGAACAGTTTGTCCCTTTCTGCTCCAGCCCGCATTCCCAACACAAAACGATCTCGCAGTGTTTCGTCGAGCGATGTTGTAAATTGGCAATCCGCTGCTAGGCTCCTGACTCGCGATGCCCATTCCCTATGACTTTCCTCTATGCCTTGTGCGGCACTGTGAAACCGATGTCTCTCGGCTAATACAAATTTCTTGGGCGAATAATGTTTGTTAAACTCGCCCACAACATCTTTATACGATAATGTGTCCAAAGTTTTTGGGTATATCAAATTACGCACCAACTTATACGCCTCGATACTGAGTGCCCCCAACAAAATGGCGCGTCGTCTCTTGCCATCTTTGTCCGTTTCTGACGTAATTTCATTCGCCAAAAACCACTGATCCAAACGTTCCTTGAAGATATTCCAGTCTGCATCACTGTCGAAGACTGGCACGCTCCCGATACTTGACATTATTTTCGCGTGGATAATATAATTTAGTCGAACTCGTCGTCACTGTTAGGTTCGGGAGGAAAACGACTATCTGCTTTTGATGGGTTTATTGCACTGGCTCGATACTGAGACGCAGCTCAGGTAAAAACTAACGCGACTACCCAACATTCTACAAATACAGGGAAAAATCTGAAACTATACATTTTTAATTAAATCACAAAAAAAATTGTCTGAAGTTCAGGGAAGAGCGAGTCCGACTCGTACTTGGTCGGTTTTTTTAATGGCACCGCCAATATTTATGGTTTTACCGCATTTGTTTAACGCTTAATTGGATACTACCTTTTGCCATGGTGCGATGGCCGACGGCGACACTCCGCGGCAAAATTGCTTTACAATATAATTACAGCGGCGCGCATTGTCGTTGTCGCGAAATGGAAAACTTATAATAATGCAGCCTATTATACCTACGTCCCACTGTAGGGCACAGACAGAGAGCGAGTATGGGCTTAATTACCACGCATGCCCACCGTGGACTGGCAATTTCAAGCGCTGAGGTATTGGCACACCTCGAGACTCACACGATGTTTTCCTTCACAGTTAGTGAGTGGTATTGCTACTATAACTTCACAAATGTACGTAACATAGAAACAAAGTCATTGGCACATTCCGGGATTCGAACCCACGACCTCCCGAATGAGTAGCCGGCGTTCTACCGCTCCGCTGCCACCACTGGAATAGACAATTTGCAAAAAAAATATTGTGATCTCATCGGAGAGTGTGCCAATCGTGATTAAGATGTTTTACGTCGAGTCACAAAAACCTTTCATACAAATCGGGCGTAAGCGGTTATGTCACAACGGTTGCATTTTTGTGACGGTTAAATAACGCATTTATCCATATTTGTGTTATCTCGTAAAAAGATGTAATGTGTCAGCACCCGACCTTAATTACAAAACGTTTAGAATTCAGTGGAACAAGCGAAGACTTAAAAAACTGTAGCCCGACTACTATTTGGTTTTGGTATTTGTGCTGAAATATAATGAAATTGTTTTTCTGTCGCTGGTTATATTTTAATATTATAGTATATTTCTTTTCATTCACCAGAATCGTATGAATAGTTTAGTCGCTACGGTGGAAAATCCATTCATATTTATACTTTCAACTTGGCTTCGCAAGAGTCGGATAAAAACGAAAATGTAATAAGTTTTTGGTTATTATAGTAACTTGATTTTTTTTTCATTTTATCTCACACGTGCATGTGACGAACCATATTTTTTAGATTTTATTTCCTATTTTTTCTGGCTTTCTTTATATTACCAATACAATGTTACACCAATTTTTTTCTGAAGCAAGTACCCCATCACCCCGGAATCCGCATCCGATGCTTCAATTACCGTTCCGTTCCGTCCCACAGCTATTAACGGAACTCAACAGGGGATGATTAATATTATGTACTATTTTGTATTTCTATAGCTTTCACGAATAGTTTTAGGTAAGTACAATCACTTGTCGTGTTCCCAAACTAGGATTCCCTGTAGTATGGTAACCAGCCAGGGGTGTCACAAATATAGAAATACACCCAGACTGAGGCCATGTGTAGATATATACGGCGGCCCCCAGTGAGAATCGAACCCCACAACCTTCGGCATGGTATTCAGACGTGATACTTTTGGACCAACGAGGCAGTAGAGTATTTCTGTTACCAACTTATAATGATTGAAGTTAATAAGAGTAACATCACATATTTTTATTTAAACGATGACAGCAGTAACAGCGATACTGTAGACTTTTTTTAGCGTGTCCCATATTATAAGTTATTGTCCTGTATCTTTTCGAAGCTCTCCATAAGAAGCAAGAGGCTCCAAGCTACGTAATTTTCACGTGACTTTTCGGCCATCTAGTTTCTTCCGCCGCCTAGACCGGACAGCGGGTGTTTAAAATATTCATAGTAAGAGTTCAAACGTTCCTCAGACGCGAAAAAATATAAACTTTTATAAAACCCATTTCGACAGAGCTCGCTCGTCTTGCCCGCGACGGCAATTCCCCGAGCAGGTAAATAAATTGGTTTATGCAAATTGAAAACTTCGAGATTTCCAATCCATCTAAAGGCAATTAAAGTTTATCCTTTAATGGTTGTATAAATACAATTTGTTTTTTCGTCTCTGCTGAAATTTTCCTGTACTTGAGAAAAACAATGTGGGTAATTTTCACTAAAGATTTTTATTTAGGGTATTTCTTATACGAGTAACATTATATACAGTACCTAACCTAACTATATTGTTACAGATTCTTAAATAATCTTAATATTAACAATATGGTACATAGTGCTTTAATTGCTCGTGAGCTACTATTGCCAATATTTTCTGAACTAATTTCAATGTATTTACATAGTTTGAGTTCATCCTATTCAGGCATAGAATGAATAAACTATTAGGGTAAGAAATTATGCCGCTTTAGGCAAAGTTTAGACAATACGCTCAACGCAATACGTTCGGATACTTCATGCAATATATCAGGTTCTTATTTTCAACTGGGTAAAATTTCTGCATCCAAATCACTACACACATAAACTAGTTTGAATAAAATTGCAGAAAAGTGCATTGAATTATGTACGTAATTAATAGACAAGAATCTTTTTAAATTTTTGATAGAATATGTGCGTTTGTATTTTCATTGCATTGAGAAAGGTTTTAAAATACTGAGTGAATCTTTTTGAAGGATTTTCGTTAAGCTTTTGAATAACAGTACTTAGTTCGACATTCTATTGGCACTAATATCTTTATAACAAAACAAATTGTACATTACGGTAAGGGATTTGGTCTACGTTTATATCAATCAACCGTTATGATAAACCACAACACAATCGTATTTAAAACGTAGTATTTTGTATCTTTCGTATAAACAAAATCGATTAATTATATACACGGCACATAATATTTGTTAAAACATTAATTATCTAAGCAAGTAAAACGTCAGTGCTTGTTGCTAGTTATTTACACAATATTTATCTTACAAATAAAGTAAGGTACGTGAAATCATATTTGCATTACTATAAGACCATTTGAAATTGCGATTGTAATAAATAAATATTAAAATTTATTTATTATTCACAAACATATCAATCAACAATGAACTCATACTTATAATAAAGCTTTTATAAATCTTAACAATGTAATCAATAATCACTTTTCGCTTTAGAGAACCGAATATCCAAACTCGTGCACGTTAACAAGGGACACGACCCTACTAATTTCGTTGCAGCTCCGTTTCAAGAATCACGGCACTAACATCGCCTTAAAATCAGATTGAAAATTCGAAATATGAACTCGAAGGAATCGTTATAAGTGCGCGAGTATGTCTATCTCTGTCGGCGGTGGCGTGTGCGACTCATTCAACGCCGTGGATCCAGAAACGGTGACAATCACCGGCTGGTTGTCTGTGTGCACTATGGTCACGAGATGCTCGTCTGGGTCCTTCTCTTCTTGTTTGGGCATGACGTCAACCTCTTCGACGTACTTGAGGTCCATCGGGGTGAGGGAGGGGAGGGCGTCGCTGACGGTGACCGCAGGCTCCGCGCGGGGGGCGCGGTACGAGGGGGGGGCGCTGTACTCGGAGCCACACCACGCCACTCCCGTCGTTCCTCTGCTTGAATGTGAGGAACAGTATTCAATTAGACAATGTTTTAAGGGGCTCCAGGAAGTAACACTAGCGCCACCATTGGAAAAAAAATCATATCTTCTTGTACTGATCGTATTTGACACTTTGTCAGTACAATCTCTCAATCATGTTAACAGTAATTTTTAGAACCCACGACAAAGAACCTATGATCACGAACCTGGGACTAGAAAAAGGGCCGTTACTGGCGTTAATGCTATCCTAGTCCTAGGTATTTTGCCTTAAGTTCAAGGCCATGGGTCCTAAAATCCCTATTAACATGATTGAGAGATTGTACTGACACTTTTTGCAAATTTGATCTGTAAAGTGTCGAGCCCTTTAAATAAAAAAATTGACAAAAGAGCAGCGGCAGAGGTTCGGGGTGAATTGGTTGTCCTGACCTGACTACCAATACCTTTAGTTTGGACATCACTGGGGTTTCTCAATGGATAAAATAAGATAAGAAAATTATTTATTGTACACCGGAAAAAATGTGATGGAAAAAATGGAATAAAGGGATGTGCTCTACAGATAATATTAATACTTGCTTTGAAGAATTAATATACAAGGCATGAAAAAGAATGGATAACCTGAATCGTATCTTCAGCATCGATAAATAATCAAACCACATCCAATAAGAAAAACTTTAAAATATTAAGATAAGATATAAAGATAAAATTCATTAATCAAAGAAGTAAAATCCTGACTACATTGTATGTTTCTTACACCTAAAAACTTGAACTGAGTTTTTTCAATATTTTATTTTTATTAAAACGTCTCTTGAAACTTGACGCGATCATTTCGTTTTATAATGTCATGTTCTCTGGCGTACAATAAAGAATATTCTTATAAATGAAAAAAAAAATTGCAACCTTTTTCAGGTTATCCATTCTTTATGTCACACCCCGTGTGTGTTTTTTCCCATAATAAATCATTTTCAGCTACACTGCCCAGTAGACGACAGTATATTTTATTTTACAATCATAATTAAATCCAAGCCTACCCCTTCAAGTTGTTGGTTTTGCCGTACCAAAAACCCACACTTTCCAGCCATTAAAGGACCCTCCTCCGACCTTTACAGGCGGGCAATAAAATAAAGTAGTAGGCAATCTACTTAATAGTAGTTCACTTACGATATGTACCTGACTAGACTGGCTGAGTTTGATCTATACGTAGGGGGCGGTGAGACCGCGGGAGCGCTCCTGTCTAAAAGAAGTAACCTGAAACAAACAATCCGTCTAAATGTATTTGACAAACATCGAGCGCTCTGCTAGCAGACGGGACAAATGTTGACTGTTGCCAACTACTAATCTCTACCTTGGTATTTGCCGTAGCTAATTACTACCTAACAATATCTCGGTATGCACCTAGTAATAGTATGGCGCAACGATAGAACGCCGGCCTCACGTTCCGGCGGTCGTGGGTTCGAATCCGGACTTTGTTTTTTTAAGTTACGTACATTTATGAAGTTGTAGTAGCGATAACACTCGCTGACTGTGAAGGAAATCATCGTGAGGAAACCTGGTGGTCTGAAGTGTTCACATAACTCAGCGCTAGAAGTTGCCTATGCACGGTGGGCACGAGTGGCAATTTAGCCTCTCTCTGAGAGAAGGCGTGTGCCCTGCACTGTGACGTATTATATGCTACCTAAAAATAATAGTATATGTGTTACCTTAGGTATATGGTAAGCTGAACTCACTGTATATCTAAGTATGTTATAGAACTACTATTCATACTTTACTGTGACAATTCGTTGTACATTGCAAAGTTGATTAACTCACAGATTAACAAGTAGGAAGAGTCGACTACGCTTGTACTTACATCGAATTTTCATGATAAACTATCAATTGTGGTTTTATGAAACGCTGCTCTGGAGTCTGAATTTATGTTGCCTGTATTTTGGTTCTGCTCTTCGAAGTGCAATATTAATCATCTTAAACATTTTCAACCCGCCTCCTGCCAAGCTATGGCAAAACCCCTCATGGTTATAAAAACCACGGAGGAGGCCGTCCTGCAGCCTGTTCTAATTTAATGGAGTAAGAACTTCGCATGAGAGTTCCTGTCTCTTGCAAAGCTTTCAAAGATGAGCAGCAGATTTCATAATCTGCCTCATGGCAGTGATGAGCGGAGGAGAACGTTCTTATGCGACGAGATTTTGTCGTATAAGAATTGGAAAAAAACTATTCAAATAATTTACAGTAAGCTCTTTGTATATTGTATTGTATGTATTACAGTGAATGACTTAGCGTAATTAATTAAATAAAGCTATCGTTTTAGAATTTATGTGGATATTCCATGGTTCTCGCATGGCCGAAGAAGATTCTCCTCAGCTGGGCATAAGGTTACATCAAAATACATGTGATTTTTACACACATATTTTTAATGCTCTTCCGGGTTCACAAACGGAGCCCTACCCGTTGGGAAGGCTCCGTTCGTGAAATCGTGAATAAAAATTTTTTCATTTTCATTTTTCATATTTTTTTATCAATAACTTTGATTTTAGATATATTTTTAAAAGTATACGCATTCCTTTCAATCAGTAAATCAACCAGCCTCTACTCGTCTACTGCTGGACATAGGCCTCCCCCAAGGCACGCCACTTTCTCCTGCCCTCTGCTATTCCTTTACAACCATTACATAAGCAGCCTATATGTATACGTCCCACTGCAGGGCACATGCCTTCTCTCAGAGAGAGAGTATGGACTGAATCACAACGCGTGCCCACCGCGGATTGGCGATTTCAAGGGCTGAGGTATGTGAATAGCTCAGACACTTAGGTTTGCTCACGATGTTTTCCTTCACAGTTAGCAAGTGGTATTGCTACTATACCTTCACAATTGTACATAACTTAGAAAACAAAGTTATAGGTACATGCCCGCACTGGGAATCGAACCTGCGTCTCTCGCTTCAGAGTCCAATGTTCTACCCACTAGGGTGCCACAACCATTAAAAATATTAGAATGTGCAAGCGACAGGAATGCCAGTAATAAAAGCAGCTCTAAGCAAAAGAAGCGGGCTTCCATCGCTCGCAGTGCTGACCTGAGTCTGTATTCCTGCATGCTGGCTTGGTAGGTCGGCGGGGGTGGCCGGTAGTGGAATTCAGGGTACAGCATGGCGGCGTAGGGGTGGTGGGGTCGGGCGTAGCTGGGCGGCAGACGCGGCACCAGCCGCCGGCAGGACGACCGCCGGAGCCCCAGCAGCGCGCAGGGCGCGTCCCGGGCTCCCAGCCGCCATGCCAGCCCGGCCGCCGTCACCAGCACCACGCCTATGCCTGCAAAATTGAACGAAGCATCGGGTCAGTTACGCAACACATTTTGGTACTATGCCTGGAAAGTTGAAGGAAGCCTCGGGTCAGTTATGCACACACTGATAAATTTTCTTTGTGGGTTGTGAGACCTCTATCGTTAATTCACCCTTTGAGCACGGAACCTTAACAAAAAGTAAATCGAGAGTAGTTTGAGTTGCTGGTAGATATTTTATCTGGTTCCAGGATTCCATAGACGCTCTTTGGGATTTGAAACAAGGGTTTCCTTGAAAACCATCGCAATTGGTTACTTTTTACTCTTTCGAACAATCCGAAATACAATGAAAACATTCGTTATACTTATAAGATTAGGATCCTTAGCATATCCACAACTGGCACTGAATGTAAGACACCGCGTCTTATCATTACTGAATTAAATAAGTATGTATTGCTTAACAGCCAACGAGTAGGTAAAAATGGTATAAAAATATAAAGCTGGGCCATGAACCCAATTATTTATTTTTATGGCATTGTAGTCAGGCTGCTAGCTCGTTAACTGAAATATCTTTTCAATTCAAAACTGGACGACTCACTGGCAAATCATCGGCCCACGCAGTAAAAACATCGATCATTAAACTCGCGTATCAAACGATATCGAATCTAAAATAATATCGTCGACCTCATTTTCAGAAAATATCATCGTTTTCGAACCAAATACACGTCGATCGATCACAGGAACATTATTATTGTAATAGACAAGCGGTGATATTTAATTTATGAGTTTCCGTGTTATAAAATACACCTAGGTATAATTAACTTTGGAAACAAATTGTGTGTACCAACTGTCACGAGTACGTAACAGATGTTGATTGGCATAGGTGAGGAACGTGGGCTATACACAAGAACTGGCTATACAGGATGTACATCAAATGACGCTCGATCCCAAAGCTATGCATACTGGACACCAAAACAAACTACGTTATCCATAAAACAATAAGGAAAAATCAATAAATTTTGGGTTAGTGCAATATCAGATTTTTTTTGGCGCGTAATAGGCGCGTGACTGACAGCATACTTATGGCACGGAGCGTGTATTTAATAAATCAGCACTACGCAAGTTTGAGATGCCGATGTTTCGTTTTTAGGGTTCCGTAAACCGTATACAAAAAACGGAACCCTTATAGGATCACTCGTGCGTCTGTCCGTCCGTCCGTCTATCACAGCCAATTTGCTCCGAATCGACTGTACCAAATCAGATGAAATTTGGTAGGATGGTGTAATCCTATGGCCCAAACACATATGTGCAAAGTAAATATTTTTTTTAAATAAAGGTCATTTTCGGGGGACAAATTAGGAAATGAAAAAAGTTTTGCCAACCTTACTGTGTCATATATCAAATGAAAGGGCTCATTATGAAGATCTCGAATATATTTTTGTTATTATTGTAAAATAAACAGTTTTGATTTTATTCATGAAAGAAGACGAACATTGACCGATCTCCGAAACTACCGAGCCTAAAATTTTGAAAAAAAATACGAACTATAGTTCATTATTTGTAAATTGCAGGAAACCCTAAAATAATTCTACCAATTGAAAATAAAGTGGTAAACTCAATATAATACGTTTACTTAC
The DNA here is from genome assembly GCA_963969515.1 of Yponomeuta evonymella. Taxonomy (NCBI): domain Eukaryota; kingdom Metazoa; phylum Arthropoda; class Insecta; order Lepidoptera; family Yponomeutidae; genus Yponomeuta; species Yponomeuta evonymella. Next base: position 10,352,302 of record OZ018354.1, read on the forward strand.
AGAAAATAATTCACTAAAACACCACTAGACAGCGCTAGTAGTAGTTAACTCGCGCCTTACTGTGAGGATTTCAAATGTGTTACCACAATTGAATAAAAAGTTTTGACTTTGGCACTGTACTGAACCCTCTCCACGCGAGTTAAACTCGCACTTGGCCGGTTTTTAAAAGAATGTTAGAGATTTCGATAGAAATGTTTGGGGAGTAGGTATACGATACGAAAAAAAGTGTGACAGAACTTCAACATTTTCTAGGCCGTTTATTTGTGAAGCACAATACGTGGGTTTCAAGAAGGGCGTTAAGTTAACTAATTAACAAACGGTATGAGCAAAACTTGTTGCCCTTGCAACAAATTTTACCTACAGTGGACCCATAAGATAAGATAATCGTTTATCGATGCCAACAATGATCGTCCCATTACCCTTGAACAATTGGCCAATGGGCAAGGCACATGTCGCGAGGAGTCTCCGCCAGCACTTCCAACTGACGCGGACAAATTGCTGCGACACCGCACAATAGCTCGCTTTCATAACAACTTTATTTGCCCCAACGCTAATGAAAATCCCATTAATTCCACTCGAAAACTCATTTGAAGTTTAATTGAAAACTTTGAAGGGTAGACCTGGGTTTGAGTGATGGCGGGCAGCTCCGCGCCGCACGAATGTCGCGTGTGTGATTCGAATGCTGAATGGGATAATGTAGGAACATGTAGATTGTTTCACGGTTAATTACCGCCATTTGTTACATCGAGTGCACGTATACAGCCGTTTGCCCGAATTTATGACTAGCCTGAATATTTGATCTCGCTACGGGGGCTTAGGCAAATTAATTCGGGTTTTCCAATTTGAAAATGTAAGCATATTTTCCGTCGACCCGAATGCGAAATAGGACAGTTTACTGGTGAAATTGTCAAAAAGGTGCCGGTTGTATGCCATTTGCATAAATCGATTCATTAGTGATAGAAATTATTTTAAATTGTTTCGATAACTGGCGTCGCGGTGGTTGTCGTAATCTCTACCTAATTCTTATAATTTCCATTCCTTGTGCACTGGACTGAGTAACTGGGTATTAATCTGGTATGAAATAATTTTTCAATCCTGTTCTATTGCCCGTGAAATAAAGTCGCTAAGTTTTAAAATTATTGAAGACGACGACTTGATGATTTTTAAATAACTTGGTAAGTATGTATTCAATTAGTAACAGTAAAAAAGTAAAAAAAATAAAAAAAAAATTTTTAACAAATGTGTAGGTGAGGGTACATTCCCTGACCTAATGAAATACAGTAGGCTCGTTCCGTTGTTTAAAAGTGGCGATAGACACGATCCCACAAATTTCAGACCAGTCTCGATCCTACCCGTATTGAGCAAAATATTCGAAAAGATTATTTTAGTTCAACTACTTACGCACTTTAATAATTATCAACTTCTCCATAACCAGCAGTTCGGCTTCACGCAGGGACGGTCGACGACGGACGCTGGTGTCTTGCTAGTTAAACATATTTATAGTGCATGGGAGGATCGTAGGGATGCTATAGGTGTTTTTTGTGACTTGTCAAAGGCATTTGATTGCGTGGACCACGAGACACTTTTGCTAAAACTAGAGCATTACGGAGTAAAGGGGAAAGGTTTACAACTGATGAGATCTTATCTAAAAGGAAGGGTTCAAAAAGCGGACATAAATCGTATAAAATCCACAGGTTCACAAATAAAAATGGGAGTACCACAGGGATCAATTTTGGGGCCGTTCCTTTTCCTTGTATACGTAAATGATTTGCCGTTTATGGTACAAAACATGTCCGAGATAGTATTATTTGCAGATGACACGTCACTTATTTTTAAAATTAAGAGACAAGGAAATAATCTTGACGATGCAAATGATGCTCTCTCGCGTTTGTTGGATTGGTTCACGGCAAATAATCTGCTTCTAAATTCCAAAAAGACAAAATGTATAAAGTTTACCTTACCAAACGTAAGATTAGTTGAAAACAACATTGTACTCGGAAAAGAAAAACTAGAATTTGTAGAAGATACCGTTTTTCTAGGCATCACAATCGATTCAAAATTGCAATGGGGCCCTCATATTGTAAAACTAGCACACAGGCTTAGTTCTGCAGCATATGCAGTCAAAAGAATTAGAGATCTCACTGACGTTGCAACTGCTAGGCTTGTTTATTTTGGTTACTTCCATAGTATTATGTCCTACGGCATACTACTGTGGGGTCGGGCAGCAGACATTGAGACGATCTTCATCTTACAGAAGAGAGCCATCCGATTTATTTACAAGTTAGGTAGTAGGGATTCGCTAAGAGATTTCTTCAAAGAAACCAACATCTTAACAGTTGCATGTCAATACATTTATGAAAATATTATGTACGTTAGAAAAAATATCAAAGACTTCGAAAATGTTGGTGGCCACCATAATGTTAATACTAGAAATAAACATAAATTGTCATTTCCACTATTTAGACTTGCAAAAGTTAACACATCCTTTATGGGGCACTGTATAAGGTTCTACAACAAAATTCCTCAAGATATATTAGAGTTACCTCCAACGCGATTTAAAAAATGTGTTAAGCACATTCTGTGCAAAAAGGCTTACTATAACATCAAGGATTATTTAGAAGACAAAGATGTTTGGCATTAAACAGTAGATTAATATTATTTAAAGGACGATTGTGACTAGTGTTCAACACATTCATGACTAATATTTTAAGTTGAAAACTCTGTTAATTAAGTTAAAACGTGTTTTGAAAAGAATAAATGTGGAGTTTCTTTGTTAGCTTCTTCTCCACATAATCCATTAATTGTGAAACTAACAACTTTGACGTTCATTAAGTAAACATTCTGTTTTTACAATGAATAAAAATATTTGAATTGAATTGAATTGAATTAACTTGGGTATTCAGTTTTGGTTTTTAATTTTTATCCGAATCATGCAAATGAATCATTAATCTTATCAAGACTCAACTACAGGTATTTTTTCCCTTTGAAAATTTATCTTAGTTTTCCTTGTGTATTCAGTAGCAGTTAAAAATAATTACCTAACAACTTACAGTATAGCAATTATGTCAAATCATCGTGGTCCGACATTTCTGCCGTCAAACATAAATTGTTGCATTAAAATGCGGCCAAAGCTTATCAACAAGAGTGAAGCAGCTGCGCCTTCTACAAAAAGGTTCCATCGGCCCCAAAGCCTGCTCACCTATCATAACCTGACCAGCAAGAGAAAAATAGCTTCGCACTTTCCCAAAATAGTACCACTAGCGCTGTTATCTTGACATATGCAGGAGTAGTATGAGTCGCGTTTATAGATGGGATCGCACTCCCCGTGACTAGGCGGGTCCCGAATATGCTCAGGAACTACACGCATAGCCGCAGGGGTGGCCTCCCGCAGCAGGATTTAGGCGAGTTGCTTTCACCCTCCGAGCACGCGTAGACTCCGCCTAAGCCCGATCTACCCTCCCAAAAAAGTTCCAATTGGCATCATTGTTTGCCTATCACCAGCATCAGTAGTGTGAGTGGCGCTCGCGGATGAGGCCTCAGCGCACCCAGGATCGCGTCCCCGCCACCATATAGGCCCTGACGTTGCCCAGGAACAGCACGCATAGCCTCAAGGAGGCCTCTCGCAGCAGGACTTGAGTGCGGTGCCTTCACCCTCCAAGCACGTATAGGCTCCACCTCGGCCTGATCTACCCTCCGAAAAAACTTCCTTTTGGCATCATTGTTTGCTCACCTATCATCAGCAGCAGTAGTGTGAGTGGCGCTCGCGGATAGGGCCTCAGCGCGCCCAGGATCGCACCCCCAGCCACCAGGCAGGCCCCGACGACGCCCAGGAACAGCACGCATAACCGCAGAGGAGGCCTCCCGCAACAGGATTTGGGCGCATTGCCTTCACCCTCCGAGCACGCGTAGGCTGCACCTCGGCCCGATCTGAAAAGATAAAACATGATATTAACGTATTACTAGCATGCTTGCTAGAAACGTGTCATTCAAAATACAGACAACGTCTGTCATGGTTACTTTGAAATCCGAAGGAATCGAGAAATCGACACGGCCATTTTTATTAGGAGATTCGCGGTTTTCTTATTTAAAAGAAAAAACTGTGCAGTTTAACCTCCTAAGTCTTGAGCCCGAAAATAACAAATGTTTTTGATTGTTATTCTCAAGGTCAGGAGGAGGTTAGGAGGCAAAATCATCTGTGGTTACGTCTTTCCGTTTACCACAGACTATTTAAGATAACATAAGATAAAATTTATTCATAAAATCGTAAGGTATAAAGTTTACATAAAAATTAAAACTGCAACTGAGGAGTGTTTTAAGGAATCGTGTTTTTATAAATAAGGCTGTTTTATTTAGGTTTATCTGAAGTCTTAGCCGTACAATTGAATTTAAAATTCAATGGCCGTACGTACAAAATATCAGGAGCTCACAGAGTAAATAAATTATCGTATTGACCATAGAGATTTATGGCTGACTACGTTTTTATATAAGTTTCCACTCGCGTACGCATAAGCCCGAAAACAAGTACCTACCAACTTTGTTTCTGTTCGCTTGTTAGCTATAGCACCGATTACTTAGTTATACGAGCTCTAGAAAGGCTTGTAGCCTGCAGCTTGGATGATAGATACATATTAAGTAAATACACTAGAAATGATGAGCATTGGAGCACATTATCCAATCATCATTAACCTGCTAGTAAGATTTTGATAAAAGAACATAACACTCAGTAACAACAAGTAACGTGAGAACACAAATCTAACCTAACCCAACCAATAGTTACTGGGAGTTATGTTAAAATTTTTGGAACTGTGTCACCCGCGTGTCACCAATTATGAAAAAACCGGCCAAGTGCGAGTCGGACTCGCGCTCGAAGGGTTCCATACCATTATCTATACAACATTAGGCACAAAGATAAAAAACACCAAAAAAATCACGTTTGTTCTATGGGAGGCACAGAACGTTGAGCCAAATTTCAACTCTCTAGCTATCACGGTTCTTGAGATACAGCCTGGTGACAGACACGGACGGACGGACGGACGGACAGACAAGACAGCGAAGTCTTAGTAATAGGGTCCCGTTTTTACCCTTTGGGTACGGAACCCTAAAAATGTGACATAATTTAATAAGTGATATATATAAGGCTCTTTTACGCCAGCACAAACATCGTGCTATAGTTCGGCATACCACAAATTGCGCCATGCGGCTCCTTGTTGCATGCTACAAGCGCCAAATCATGCGGCCGGTGTCGCATGCGGCCGTCAATTAGAAGAGAAAATTGATCGTGCGTGACGTACTAGACTGTCAAAGAACTAGCCTGTGACAGGAGTACGTGGAAGATGCTGCACCGACAGGAGTCTAACTCCTAAATATAATGTTTTTACACCTTCAAGAACCTTCTAGGCGTCAAAGGTATGAAAAAAAAGACACGTAACCCAACCGTGTATCAGTCATTGTACTCTAATGCACTAACATAATCAAGGCCCTGCTCATGTGAAAAAGTGTCTCGACAGACCACGAAATGATTCTTTAGTCCGTTTATATTCCTTTTGTTTTGAGTAACTGAACGATAAACTTTAATAGAGTATAGATAAAAAGTAAGTAGGTATACAATACATAACGTATCTTGCTTACAGAACTTTGAGCTGTTACAGTTATTTTTTCATCGTCAAATAAAACTGTTGCTTTACAAAGAAAGGAGCAGCAACATATTTCGCAGCTCTAGTAAACAACACCACGTGGAATCAAAATAATCGCTGAAAATAATTATCCTACCTTACGTTACGTGTTGTAATGCAGGTTGCCAGAAGGGTGGTATTCCGAAGTTACAAAATATAACCTCGTGAGGTAATAATTAACCATGGAAATTTTCCTTGGTTAGTTTATTGCGTGCCGTTATGAACTTAGCTTGGCGCGAATCTCGGGGCTATAACAACTTGACTGTATGTAGTATAATACAAGCATACATATACGTGAACTCTCCCTGTAACCCAGAGGACTAGGCCGAGACCAGGGTTTGCCTCTTGCCACTATCCTGACTAACCTCTTTATCAACATGTAATAAACGATGCAAGCACGCACGCCAGATCCGGGTACTTTTCGTCTTGCCCTTCGCTAATACATCCCTTATTTGGTCGAAGTATGTTTGCCTAGGATATGTTCGGGCCCCTCTATCCACATTCGCTCAATATATTTTTTTCGTCTATCTATCTATATCTCCAAGCTTCTATCACTACACAACATGAAAATTCTAGTAACTAGAACCTCTTTCAGTCCACAACGTTCTCTAATCACACTATTCAGTATCCTGACATTCAAAGTAACACCACACATACTGCTCGAGGACCTCATTTCTTCTGCGTGAATCATTACTTTGCATGTATTACTTTCTTGATTCTTTTACCATACTCTAGTCTCGCTGCCATGCATCGCTATTGTAATTTTTTTCTCATTTTTGTTGTCATTTTATAAATTACATTATTTTTTATGTGTGTGCTTTTGTGGCAATGTAAATAAATATTTTCTTTCTTTCCTCGCTACCAAGTATCGGTACCAGCACTAAGACTACATACAAACTTGAGACTGCATACCAGCTATTTTGCCATGCGCTTTTGCCATACACTATGCTCATACACTTCCGTTATCATATTTAGCTAAACAATGTACCGTGCCCGGCAATATTGCAAATATTCCCACTTGCCCAGGCCGAATGAAGGTCCCGGGTACGTAACAGCAATAATCTTAGCAAATTTCGTTTTTTAAGAGCATACTATTTTACACTTTATTATCTCAGCATTATTATACAACAGTAGTTGCCCGCGGACTTCGTTCGCGTGAAAATTTTGATGTGTATTTTCCAGGATAAAAAGTAAGCTATGTGCTATTTCAGACTACAATCTATCTGTATGCCAAATTTTATTCAAATCCTTTCAGCCGTTCTGGCATCATTGCGTAACAAATATCCATACATACATACAAATATTATACAATTTAAATCCCAACCTTGATCGAAAACTTGACATTTTAGTATCTGCATTTCGTAATAGTCTTTGCATATACTTAAGACTATTTCGAAAGCAGGTTTCTTGTGCGCTTTTTACCGCTCCCATTTAACTCAAACTGAATCCTCGCGATGCATTATGCATGTCGCTAACAGCACAGCAGCACGGTGACGTCACGAGACGTGTCTCTGCAAGATATGAAGCTTACGTCTCTGTTAAATCCCATTTAACCCCATTACGACGCCATTCAGCTGAGGGGAGTTAAGCAATCTCTATGCAAAAATGCCCTAATTGATTTCATATTCAAATGCCACTTCTGAACCGCGTAACCCTGAAGATTGCGTTGATTTGAGCGTCGGTTTTTATATCAATTATAAAATCACAACGCAAATGGGGTCGATTCCACAGACCCGTCAAGTTTTTTAATTCCCGGGCAATTAGTGCCGGTTCTATACGTGTACGTAGGGGTTTTGTAATCCTAATGGTTTTTCTGTGTTACCTGACATTTTTCACTTAGTTCCTCCCCTGTTCATTCAGGGTCTTCTAAATTTTCTCTGAACTTTTTACTCCCCACCCCCGCTTTTAGCTACCGAAATTAAGTCGGGAGGGTTGCTCTCTGCTCATATTTTTTTTGTACCCACTCTTTCTGGAACAGTTACTACAGATAGGTTCTTTTTGCGTAATAGCTGTAATATTTCAAATATCTGGTTGAGACATTTTTTTTTATTAATTTATTTCACAAACAGCAATTTCAACCAAGCACGCAGTTGTCTAAATCAGACTTAATAAGAGACTGTCAATTATTTTATTTTTTTAACACTCGTTAAAGCTGCCTCCTAATACGGCATTTAGGCTTTCTATCTGGGAGATAGAGAGTGTTGTAGAGAGAAAGAGAGAGAAAAAAAGTACGTAGGTTGCACCTTGGAAAACACTTTGGTTTATGATACTTCTCTAAGCAGGCTTTCTGCCTTCCACAGCAGCGTAAATGTCTTCTCTCAAAAAACCCGGCTAAGTGGATTGTTGTGACGCCCTACTCGGACAAAAATTTGCGCTTTAAAGTTTAATATTTCGCAAACGGAACCCTAAATAAAAAAATTATCTTCCTACACCCACAATATTTTTAAAAGCCCAATCCAACACTATGGTGTAGGCGAGAAAAAATGCATCCCTAATTTAGGTGTAATTTAGGTTGCCGTGAATAATATGTATATCTATGACAAATTTCAGCTTTCTCATACTAATTGTGTCTGAGCTAGGCCACGGACAGACGACGGACTGACGCGGATGGACAGACAGACAGACTGACGAACGGACGCGGCGAAACTATAAGGGTTCCTTGTCGACTATGGAACCCTAAAAAAATGTGTGTCTTCGGCGGATTAGTGATTTGAATCACTGAGGTACGTAAACATCTCAAGTACACAGGTTTCCTCACGATATTTTCCTTCGCAGTTCGCAAGTGGTAATATACCCGCGTTCCACTAATGCCCTACCACGGATTTGCATTGTGTACTTTGATAGAATTCGTTTTGGTACAGCTCGTTTTGCTAACATTACTTTCAAAATCACACGCATCATATGAAAGGCCATGCTTGAATGATCTTCGTGCTACAAAGCTACATCTTCGTACATCGCTTCTATACAATATAGGCAGATAGATAGATCATTAGGGCGGACACACGGATGGATGCGCGTGAGTTTATCGACCCCAGCTATGACCCCTGGAGGAAGAAGGCCCTTACTGTTAATACTTAATGATCGGTATCAGAGCACACGCTCTCCGTACAAAACGTACCGGCTCTTTATCTATGTCACGCATTGCGCCTGCGTCTTTCAACCCACTCATTGTCTATACTATGCTGCGCTGCTACAATCTCCAGCTTTAACTTATGAGCTCGAGATAAAAATATGTGTCACAGGTCTATTGAAGTTTCACAACGGGAGCCGCCAGCTAGAACTAGAGTTCTTAAACCATAGAGTCGCAAACAAAAGGCCAGTGTCAAAGACCACCGAAAGGTTATTTTATCCCCCGGCCGGCCGTAAGGCTCTAATAGATCCGTATCTAAAACGTAAAAGCAATAAAACAGCCGGCGAGTTCTCTCATTGGATAAGTTTCTTACAAAAAGGCGGTGCTCGGCACTCGTGGCGAGCGTCCGGACGTTTTGATAAATGACTATCGGCACAATAACATTCGTTTCAACGGAGCTCCTCTTCTGTTTTTAATTTGACGAGTCATCACGACCTCGCACGGAGCACTTTTAAGGAAAAAACTGTTTTCTTTTGTGCTCAGTAGAGTTGAAGCTTTTAGGGGCGAATCGATGTTAGAGGAAAAGGCGAAAAAAGACACCTATATAAATAGTTCACGACAACCTATTAAAAATAAGTGAATAGCTGCATTGGACCGCCTGAAGCGCTGTTGCGTGCACGCTGGTTTCAGATCGCCTACATATGTAACTGCGCTCGTAATCACGCACTGCTGGCTTGCGGCTGTCCGACAGTTACACTATTTACGTAAGGCAATTAAACTAATGTGTCTGTAGTACAATTAGTGCACACAATGACGCCACATGCGAGGCACGATGTTAGCGATAACCCGAGGGATGATGGGATGAGTCACTCTATGCTGTTATGTGCTCCTGGTAATGGACTGCGACACGTGATACGGGTTGGCTCGATTTTATTGTATTGTCTTTATTATATACACATACTGCCTCTGACCGTCGAAGTATTGGAAATAACGGCGAGATAAAACGCGGCAAAACAGGCCTTTGTTGAGCTGTAAGAACCTGAACTTTGCGGCCACGAAAAACCAACAACTGTTGATGTTAAGTTAACTTATAATATGGAAGGCAACTCTCTTGACACTTAAGTGCAAGTTCGCTTTCCTATTTTACGCTTGAGCAAATATTAATTCCCAAGTTTCCCGGGCAACGTTTCCCTTTACGGTATCCACACTCCACTTTCCAACTAGCTAAAGATTGCTTACCTCAAAGTCAGCTAGGCTATACAAGATTAACACCGTGTTTGCCGTTAACCGCAACAACTAGGTTTAGGGTTGCCACAAACTGAATCACTTCATGCGTGGCTTGCCACTAGCTATTAACTCAGTGTCGCTTGTGATTCAATGTATGGGTAAAGTTGTCTCGCAACCAGTAATATTTGACATTTAGTACGTCCAGCTGAAAATTGCTCATGTAGAGCGATTCCGACATTCCGCACGTTGTCCATAAGCATTAGAAGCCTTAATTTTCCCCACCGTAGGGCACAGACCTTCTCTTATAGAGAAAGCATACACTTAATCACTATGCGTGTCCACCGCGGAGTGGCTATTTCAAGCGCTAAGGTATGTAACACTTCAGACACTCGAGTTTCCTGATGATGTCTTCCTATAGGTATAGCTAGCTAGGGCTCTTGCTACTACAAGAGAGAAAAAAGCCATTGGTAGATCGGCGGATTCAAACCCGCGACCTCTCAAATGTAAGGCCGGCCGGCGTAGAAACCGTTGCGCTACCATCGCAGCTAGTAAAAGACAGAAAAGTTTTTCTTAAGTAAACCTCACTCGAATCCCAACGAAGATAAGTGAGTAACCCCGACCCTATGTGCGGAACGGTGATCATAGCCGTAGCACCTATAAAGCCCCGCATAACATCTCGACTGTGCTTTCGAGCGCGAAATTTATGTCGTTAATAAGGGCTGGGAGGGTTAATTAGTTGATTTATGTTGCCTCTCTATGGCTGTACTCCGGCACACGCACGATTATGACCCCCTGCCATTGACAGTTTAATAGGCTCTTCGCCTAACTCCGCCGCCGGGCAGGCCCACGAAATATGCACTACAGAATGGTCTAATCAGTAAGTAGCTGGTGAATCTAATATACACACTTCCGCTGTAAGAATTAGAGAGAAAAACGGTATGCTGTTTATTATACAAGTAACTACGAACTCAGTACGTACCCAGGATATATCCACGCCTACAAAACAAATTGGGCAGATTTTAATTTGCATCGAATATCAAACTTTTTGAGCGCGATACATGCCATCCGAGTCTCCACGAGTATCGCTGATGGCCACAAAAGTTAATCTTCTTTAGTAAATCGGGCTGGGGAGTCATCAGCTGAGCCCCGAGCGATGATAAAAGGCAAAGATTTTATGCCACTCACGTGTGACGAATTACTCTAATTCGAAAAGAGGGGAATTTTAAACTGTGATTTTATGATGGCACTCGAGGAAATTCATTGAAGTTTTTTTTATTATCAAGAACTCGGAAGTAATTCACTCAAAAGTTGCGGCTAATGTACAGCCTAGCAAACGTCGAATGGGGGTGATGCTTTATTACTAACCCTTTTTAACAACGTAGAATGAAGCTAAAAGCTTTGTACGTCAATGCTGAAGTTCGTTAATTGCACAAAAATTAAAAACTTAAATAACAGGCGTAAATAACATATTGTACTTAAGTGCACATGTACAAAGGCGGACTTTTTTCAAAGGAAGTACCAACTTATAAAACGCTTCATCAATAAACAAGCCAAAACTTTAATCAGGTCCTGTAAACGTGATTCGCGGCAATAAAGCGCGTCGCTGATATTGCACGAATTGTCACAAAAAAAAACGTTATGGCACACGTCAGATTGTCCGGGTGTCATAAAAATGGCAATTCTCTGGGCAAACAAGCGTGACACCCTCGCGACTTGACAAAGTTATTTATTACCCACACGGGTTTGGAAAAACAACCTTTATTGCCTTAGACTAGGATTCAACAGTTTCACATGAACGGTAATTAGTTTGGACTGGACAGGACAGTACTCCGGAATAGGGTACCTATGTACTTAACTTCACAAACATTGAGTACTATGCTACGTATACCTTAGCTAGGTATGTGTACGTATCTAAAACATGGCCTCACTGCTAGTATATGTAGGTACTAGCATCAACAATTAAGAGACATCTGCGCATCAATGGCCACATCAGCCTCTTTGTGAATTGGGCGCAAGGGCTTTGTCAAATTACGCTGAAAGGGGTTACTGCCACCAAATGCTTAGGTACTTACATTATACCTAACCTCACAGCCTCCAAATACAAATCGTTTGGGTGATTTTGAATTATTATCTAACCTCTGGATCTCTGTGGCTTAGTTTCTGTCGTTTTATTTTGTCAGAGGAAAAACAAAAGCCTATTCTAATCTCACTCACATTTTTTTATCTTGCCTCTGTCTTAGAAAGTCCGTTACCTACCGGCTGACTGCAGAGTTGTTCTAAACATAGACATTGCATTTACGACCGTCATATTTTACAGCAGCGAGCGATTAAATCGGCCTATAAGTATCGGAGAAAGGAATTTGTTGAATAAAAATAACTTTTAAAACATAAAGTTAGCGCTGGCGACATAAGACCGTGTATGAAAAACCATAGAAGTATATCTCCCTATAAAATTCACAGTCGAAAACGGCCTGTCCTCGCGATTAGTCTTTACCAATGAAATGAGCGCAAGATGTGCAGCAGAGTAAATCACTCTTCGTTTGAGCTGATCGATTCTGCTGGTCGATTGTGACGTAAATGTTGATTGGGCGATAGTAAGTGACAGCGTAACCGAGGGTTGGTTTTATTCAAAAGGTAAAGCAGTCAAGTAAGTTTATGGCGCTGTCACTAGTTTGACGGGAAATTCATGTTTATCTATTTTATAGCCAGAGTGACTTGGTTTTCATTGACGAACTCTACAAGGAGTCCCACGGCTATGCCACATGAGGAAAAAGTACCTTGAATATTGTAGATGGAACATTTTATTGAAAAAATACATTATTTTAATTAAAAAAACAATTTAAACTGCATTCATAGATTTTTAAATAATTACATGGTTGAACCGGGAATCGAAACCGCTACAAAAGAAAATAAAATACACTGTAGTTTTATCATACCGATCAAAAGGCTTCATAATAATGATTATTTGTTGCTAAATATCATAGTGTCAGAAATAGAAGGAAGACGAGGAAGTGAAATTTTGTTCAAAAAACTGAGTATTATTAAAACAGTATTATTCAGTGGCATATGGACTTTTGAGAATGAAGTGTAGCGGCATTAAGCAGCATTTATGTTATATAATCTTATCTTATCCAGCAATAACAGTCGCTAATGGAAAAATGAAACGTGTATTCAAAAAATTAGTCTTAAAAATCGGCATCACAAGATGGCCGTAATTCATACATTTCCTACAACTTTCTCATACATTACTTTAATATAGGTGATAGTTTCCGAGATATCATGTAGTCCATTAATCTGTTAGCCAGTCAATCAATCAATCAGATAGTCTCTACATCGGGTGGTAGATACAATGATATTAGTAATTAGTAATAATAATAGTATTAATAGCATTGCATTTAAAAAAATAGAACGCTGACGATTTTAAGAATCACGCTTCGTGATTCGCAATAACGCTTCGTAAGAAAAAATGAAGTGTACTTATGTGTGCTTAAGGCCGGCACTGGACACTATGTATAAAACTGGACAACCTATATAAAGCTGAGAGGTCTGATTGTTTTCACGATCAGTTTTACTCATACATAACTTCCTCGGAATTCAAGCATGCTTGCATAGCACCTCATAGTAAGATTTTTTTGACAACGTCAAACAATTGCATTCATTTATGTTCAACCCGTCGAAATATCTAGGTACTTCGCAAGATCGTGGTCTGACGGTGGCAGGAGGACAGATATTTTGCCGGGTAATACTGAACTCGCTCTGATTGGTAACACAATTGACAAACCACGCCCGCTTTTAAACAATTGAACGTGGAGTAATTTTTAGCGCTAGTTAGACATCTATGTTTTTAACTATCACTGCGTGTATCCAATAAAAACATTGTAAAACGCTTGATTTCATTTGACCAGCGCCTCTCCGGATAATTCGAGTCCTAGATGCAAGCTCCTGCATCGGGCCTTTGTGAACACTCCCATAATCATGCTGCCTTTATATAGCGGATTGGTTGGACATTTGCAGGATCTCTATCTATAGCAGTGAATAGAGCGTGTTTCAATAAGGCTCGAGATCAAAAGAGCCCTTTTAGTCAGGACGGGCGGAACTGAATGGCATTGAAAATCATTACGTACTTTTTAACTAGATTAATTTCCATAATTCGCTTGGCTTCGTTGAAGTTGAAATAAAAGTAAGTCGCAGGCAAAATAGTAGAATAATTGAAGCATTCAACCTCGGAGGAGTAGGAAAGTACATCAATTTACGTCTTCATATTTTTATTTGACTGATTCGTTGGTCCAGCGGTTAACGAGCTTGACTAGCAAAACAGAGACGTGGTTTCGATTCCCACTGGAGGCCACCGTACTTGATTGGTAGAAATCTGGGTGTATTTCCAAGTTTGTAATATCTTTGCCTGGTTACTATAGCTCAGCACAAGTAATTTTGTTGGGTGGAAATAGTTTTTTAAAATAACCGAATTCAGGAATTAAAATGTAATAAAAAAAATAATCAAATTTTGGCTTATTTTGGTCTTATTTATCTACTTATACCACTAGTTTACTGTTTTAGGGTTAGGAGTTGTTTAAAGTTAAACAACGATAGCCCATTTTAGCTAAGAAAAAAATATCATTTCAGAACATCTCGCAATATTTGACGTTCCACGCAGCGCGCATCAACCTTGATCTTTGAGGTAACCAGTCGTACAGTAAGCAGTCGCAAAACAATGAAATAAACATAAACTAATCGTTAGAAATGCCACTGTAGTGGACATTACGGATGAATATTCACTAGCGATCAAGCAATGTCATTCGAAGGGCACTTTTTGTTCTAACTACCAGGCATAGTAGGCGTGGTTGAAACTAAAGCGCTTCACACACGGAAGCTATAATGTATATTAATGTACATTACATCCCGGGATGTATTGCTTTAAATTATATTAAAGTACCACACACACAACAGGTAATAATGTATCTTTCCCTTCATTCCATTGATATAAGTCTCACTTTCCAGCTAAGTTGTAAATGTATATTTATGTATCGCTCTGTATCTTAAGATACGAAGGTGTAAAAATATACATTATAACTGTCATGCATGGTCTCCTGACGATTTCTATAGAAAGATGTAATGAGATGTATCGTGCTATAATATAAATCTTTACATTATAACTGCCGTGTGTGAAGTCCTTAAGCCGAGCAAATGTCCAAGACCTCTACATTGCCACAAAAATTTGCAAAACAAGAGCACACCAGCATTAAGCACAGCCAAGTATCAACAAGTACCCTAGTTTAGCTACTGACTAGTTTAAAAGCGTATGCCTCCAATAGCTAGAGTGATCTCGTAGGAAGAGGAAGTATACTGATCACGACTCGGGGACGGGTTCACACGCGTGTATGGACGATTAGCGTCGACTCATTGTCCTCGGTGTCTCCTCCAGTTATCTATCTGCAGTTTACCAAGCAATATTCAGGAGAGTATGCAAGCTATTGATGTTTTGCAAACAGGAAGAGCGCAGCGTAGTGGGCATCCGACAGGAACGTGAATTGGATTGAAATTGCCATTTTCTTTTGGGAGAAGCGTGATGACCAGCGCATGACTGTATTCAAATGAATTAGGCCGCAAGTCTATTGTTGATTGCAACTGATGGAGTTTTAAAAACAGGTTGGTATGGAATTTGACAGTAAGACGACTGGAATCGTTTAGCATTTGGAGTCGTTCAACATCGCAGTGCTCTCTCGTCTTCTTATTGCAAGAACTTATTAACCGACATATTCACTATTGGGAGAAAAAGGACTTTTTAGTTTGTGTTAGTTAATGGTTGTGTTTCCTCCTCCTTATCCCCTATAACATCGTTAAAATAATGCCTGATACTAAAACACCACTATTGTATCATTGTTTAATACATCTCTATGTCCATACCTTAAAAAAAGCGGTTAGTGAGCTTTTGCAGTTAATGAATTCTTGCAATAAGCCGACGTCTCTAGTTTATTTGTTTCTAAGGTAGGGACAGTCATATCGATCTGCAGGTCAACGTCGGTTTCTCTTTCCGTTCACTTTCGCTTATTTGTGCGATCAATATGTCCAAATTTATTGTGTTGTATTGTATTGTATTGTGTGTTCCCTGGCGATTTATGCCACTGCGATTTCCGACTCGCGACGATTTGTCTCGGTTTTCAAAGAAAATATAATAAAGTGTATGCGTGGCCACTTTGGTTTAGGTTACGTTACAGTCACTACGTAAAAAGCAGCTCCTTTGCTCGGTACAAAGAAAGCAAATCTTGTTTTTAGCCAAAACGGAAGCTAAGGACTGAGATATTATCTTCTTGGTGTGTTTTCTTGTAACTTAAAAAAAAACACATTTATTGTCAGTTACTGTTATGCTGTATACACGCAATAGGCCAACACGCCATCACTCAAGGAGCCCCCGTGGTGGCCAATAGCCAATTATAGCAAAGTCTAACGGCCTTATTAATAAAGACAAGATTTCTCTAAAACACTGCTCTGAGGCAGTTTTAATAATACATATGTGGTGTATTGTCTTTCATGTCTTTCCCGTTATCATAGACTATTTACATTGCAACTGAGGAGTGTTTTAAGTAATGGTGTTTTTATAAATAAGACAAATATGAAATACGTCGTTATTTTAGAAATAAAACAAATCACTGCGCAATTTGGAACGCAAAAATATCGAGAGTAAACACACACGTTTTATGTGTCTATCGCCTGGATGCAGCATCAAGAATCCGTTTTCTCTGCTCGATTGTGTCCGTTTTACACGTCCTAGGACCGGGCGCATTTTTATTTTTGACCAGTCATATTTCACCCTCGCATTTGGAAATTCATCCACCTATCATTTTGTTTGTCCATTACCTCCGCAACCCTCGTCTGGGCCTAAAGGACGGCTCTATGACAGTATCGCGCGAAACTCCGGGGTAATAAATTCGTCCGCGATAGCGGGGCTGTCATTCTGGTAATCGAACTTCTTCAAACTTCTTTTCAAGAGGTAGCTCTTTCTGAAAAAATCAAAATCAATTTTTTTTATTCAAAGCAGCACAGAAACTGCGACTTAATGAACAAGTTAAATTAGACACCTAGTTTAACCTAGTTGAGAAAAAATGGACAAAAAAACCCCAAACTTAGTCTTTTCAAGTCCTTAATTTACAGAATTTATATAAATATTTTAAAACCTCGAACTCATGCATTGAACTGGCTTTAATTCCAGACATCATTGTCTTCTAAATAATCTTTAATGTTATAGTAGCTTTTTTTGCACAAACGTATTTCCATTAACAGTATTTCCATGGCATTTCATAAAATGCAAATTGCATAGTATATTTTATGTTGGAATTCGAATAAAAAGTATTATAAATGTATTTTATATATATTTCATAATAAAAAACCAAAAACCCACATTTATTTTTGTTATTTTAGTAGGATATGGGTGGGACTTTGTGTGGGAGGTGACGTAAACCTAAGCATCAACAAAATTGGGTAGATAGGCCTTTATTCGAAAGACCTATTTGGCATGTAATAAGTCTTTAGAAGAAATCGGAGTCTTGCAGAATGCCAGCCCGAACTTTGACGAGTCTGTCTCCGGATTAGGCGTGAAAAATGATAGCTTACAGTCACATCTGACAGACGCAGCGCGTATGTTGCGAATTTGCTCCTTTTGCTGTCTACAAGGGCATCCCATGTAAGGGTTAGAGAGAGACGAATTGACTTTGAAGCCTCAGTGGCAACATAGCTGTAGTTTTTCTACTTGAAACCTTTTTTTCCTCCCCCAATACACGCAAGGCACACGAAAAATATGCTTGACCAAAAACACACAGTTTTCGCATTTTATTCCAGCATCCGACATTTAAACATACAGTGCATCTACCCCGGTTTCTTTATTTGCGTATTCACAGTGATTTATCATAGAAAAAGGGAAAACAAGAATTTGAATTTTCTCTTTACAAATTGGATACGGTTATCTATTTGATGCGCACATTTTCAGGAGACCCTGGGGATTTATTTTAGAAACAAGTGAGCTTCGATTTACGATGCCCGTGTTTTTTTTAGTCTCGATTTTCTCAGTCAGATACATTTTACAAGTTGACGGGTAAATTATCAAATAGGAAAAGTCATTTTTCGCCTTTCTGCCATATTGTGTTCTAAATTGCGCCACAAATAAATGCAATTTGTCTTCGTTCATCAAAATTAAGGCAATTTTTAAGTTATTTAAAATAGAATTTGTGCTTATTATCACATGATAGAAGTGACAACGTATAAAATATGATTCTCTAATATACACGATCCAGCATCACCGACCGACCGACTGAAACCGAGTATATCCGATTCAGTATCACCGACTGACCGGCTGAAATTGAGTATATCCGATTCAGCATCAACGACCGACTGACTGAAACAGCGTATATCCGATTCAGCGTCATCGACCCGAGCGTGACAGTTCAGTTTCAGCCACTGTTCAGAAAGAGTTCATAATGTGCCTAAACAAGTTTTCACTTCAAAAACGCAAGGCAACCTGGCAAAATTAGCATCGAGAGTAGAGGTGGGACATCGTTCGTTAATAGTTGTTATTAATAAGTTACTTATTTATTCCTTAGATATTGCTCGATGACGAGAAGTTGCTGAGTAAAATTACATTCTCCTTTAATTTTTCTACTTTTTCTCTTTATTATTTTTATATTATATCGACGTCGAATAATAAAGTATTATAATGGAATATGTATTTCATAAAAGTTAGTTTTAAATTTTACGTGTAATCAGAATACAAGCAGCTGTATAGCAGAAAACACAATATTATGTACCTAAATATATAAAAGAAGAAACTGACTGACCGATTGCTGACTGACAGACATGTCAACGCACAGCCCAAACCGATGGGTCTAGAGACTCCAAATTTGGCACATAGGTTCCTTACGAAGTCTAGGGGTGCATTAAGAAAGGATTTTTCAAAAGTCACCTAAGGGGGGTGAAACGGGGGTATGGAGAAATAAGTTTAGTTGGACCATTTTATTCGAAACTTCGCAGGTGTGCTCCTGGCGGTAAATGAGTAAGTACGTGTTTCAGGATTTTTCAAAATTCAACCCCTAGAGGGATGAAATAGGGTGACCTACTATCTAGGCAAGTGCGATACGTGGGTGGGGGGCTTAAACTTACACTGAACCCAAAGGACATAAAAACAAAGCTAACCATATATCGAGCCAGCTTTAACCAATAATAGATCAAGCGACATTAAACTTCAAGCGATATGAAGAAGAAGAAGAAGAAGAAAGACTTTTATTGTGACAAATTAACACATCACAAAAAAAGGCATAACAAGTAACATAAACAAGTACAAAAGAAAAACAAGTCACATAAATACATAATAAAAGACAAAGTCAGAGCGTCAGAGTGCATCCCGTGGTGTCAAAGTTGCCACAAAGGGCATCTGACTGAGCATCTTATCTTTCATGATATCTTGTATATCTTTCAAACTACACTGAACGTTAAGGATCCAAAGGCAAAGCTATATTATATAGCATTATATAACATTATAAAGGCATTATACATCTACTCGATTTTAGCATATTTACGGTCAAAAGGAAAAGCGTAACAGTCACAACGACTTTGTCTTTTCCTCGAGAAAAAACACTTTCCATCAACATTTTCTACAGCCTGTCTTCTCTGTGTTTCATTTTGTTTTATGCATGGTGTCAGTCTATTGAAGTCTCTATTAAATCAAGTAAGATCAAGAGTAAACGCTACGCTAAGCCCATGAGACCACAAAACACTTGGCCAAACGTCGTTATCCAACTTATAGATCAAGTGAATTAAAATCTACACTGAAATAACACTTACCAGAGAACAACTCGATTTTAATAAGTTTTGGAGCAAGTGGAATCACACCAGTACTGAAACCAAGAGACCAAAAGGCAAAGCTGACCCAACACAATGATTTTAGCCGCTACGCGAAGAAAAATTAAAAATGAAGAATGTTCTAATAAGTGAATGGTATAAACATCTTAACAAACAAAAGAGCAAAGCTGACCAGACAAGGAAGAACTGACCAGACACCTACGCGATTCAGATCAAGTAAAATCAAACCTACATTGAACCCAAAAGATCGACTCTTCGTTTTTACCATCTACGGTATAACAATATAATAATAATAACTTCCACACAATACAATGTCTTGAGCTGGTCCCAAACTAGGATATGGTAACCAGGCAAGGGGGTCACAAACATGAAAATATACCCAGACTGAGGCTATTTGTACAAATGTAAGGCGGCCCACAGTGGGAATCGAAACCACGACCTCTGTTTTGAAATTAAAATTGAAATTGAAAAAAAAATTTATTTATCGCATCAAATTACATTTAAGAAATCATAATAATATAAATAATTCTAAGCTTAGGGATATTGATAAAAAGGGGTTTGCTCAGCATAGATGTTGTGTTAGACACAACGCTTATTTTCAGCAAGTCCCTGTTAAATTTTCGATTTAATAAAATTAAATAATAACAATTACCATTACAGTTACAATAAAATTAGAATTAGAGTTGGACGTGTCTATAAAATTGAATAAATTACAAATACACTAAAGAATTCATTAAATTAAATAAAGAATTCATTAACTTAATAAGTGTTACGTTAAAATGAGGATACCCATCAATACAACTTGATCCTCCACAAGTTGTATAAATAAATCAATAAAAGTACCAATACGAAATGAGTATTTCAAATTGTTATAAGATTTGAATATAATAAAAAATTGGAAATAGGTAGAACAGAAATATGGCAAATTATTTAAATTATCAATAAATAAATCAATCATCATAAGTATTACTGTGTCATATTAGGGCAAATTTTTATTTTACATATGTATACCTACTATATTAGTCGCTCCTTTGTATGTAGGATAGACTCAATTTAAATTTAAATGTTACGCCATTTGGGTCTGCTACTACGATCTTTGATCCAATTTATTTTACACAAGCAACACCAAACCGCTAATTGTATACTATGTAACTTTGATTATTTAAGATTTTTCATGTATCTTTATAATGTATGGTATGCAATAGAGAGTATTTTATCTAATCTCAACAACACTTATGTCTACAACTTTATTAGGTTTACATTTATAATCAACATCTACATCAAAATCCATTTACAATTTATTTAGTTAAATAATATTATTTATTTGCTTATCGAAAAGGACTTTTTTTAAATTACTTTTAAAGGTTAAAGGTGTCATATAAACCCTCAGGGGAGGCGGTAGATCATTCCAAATCTTTGTCGCCTAAGCTAAGCGCCTTAACGGCTAGACTAACTAGGCAGTTAGTGAAGACGGTATCATCATCATCATCATCAGCCATTTGACACCCACTGCAGGACATAGGCCTCCTTCATGGTTTTCATAACCATGAGGGGTTTTGCCATAATCGCCACGCTTGGCAGGCGGGTTGGCGATCGCAGTATGCGGTTGGAATCTCAGGAAGACGCTGCTGCCCGTCGGTATGGTGTGCTTATAACTTTTCTCTCGATTCTGTCTTGTCGATTCTGCTCGATTCCGGCTACCCAGCTTTAAGCAAACTTCAATTTCATGACTCAAGACTTCTAAATGCTGTTTAACGACTTACTCCATGAGGACGTGTCACTTAGCTCCTAAAAGGAAGATGAACATGGACTTATCACTAAGCTACCACTACCCACTACTGGATAAAGCCATTAAAAAAGGGTGATAAAACCAACGTATCTAACAATCGCCCAATATGCATCCGATGCTTTCTACGACTATGGAAGGTCAAAAGTTTCGTAAATCGTAAATTACTGCGCGGTGCATGCGGTCTATAAAAGTGACTTTAAAAATTTTGAATCACTTGGACACCTGAGAGAACCAAATTATCTATCATTAAGTCTATATCAAAAAATTATCGTCAGCTTATTTGGTCATACAATGCGTAATCCCATATTTCAAAGAAGTTAACTACTGGCCAAGTAGTTGAAAAACACGCAACACAGAAATGTGTCTTGACAAAAAGAAAAGGCTACTGAACAGTGCCTTACAAAGTCTTGCTTGAAAGGTTACTGGTTTCGTGTGCAAACAAAGTATATTTAAATTAAATAAATTATAACAGAGCTATACTATACAGCAGAGTTGAGTAGCAGCAAAACCTTTCGATAAAGTCTATTTCGTTTTTTGTGGTGCCGTCTGGACTCATCCAGGTCCACTTCTGACCTTCTGAAGAAAGAGTTCATCATAAAGAGGCCTCGTCTCTCCAAGAAGGCAGCCAGTAGATGGCCCGTAACGTTCCTTTACCTAACTCCAAATTTCCCCACGCCCGGTTCGATTGCCCAGCTTGGCGTTGAAGTCCCCCGTAAAATGAGATTTAGAGGTATGTATGGCTTTGGAGATGTCCTCATACATTAACTCCGATTCCTCTTCTAGATGTTTCGAGGTCGGAACGTAAAGCTGGATGACCTTCAACGAATACCGTTTGGTAATTCTGAGTATCAGGTACACTACCCTGCTCGAAACACTCTCGATCTTGATAATGTTGTTGATGAGGGATCTGTGGACGATGAACCCGACACCATCCCGAGTCTTGTGGTCACCTTCCCGGTAGCAACAAGTTGCCGGTTTTTAGGATTATCGTGTCCTCGCCCTCTCTAGGAACTTCTGACAATCTTATAATATCCCACCACAACTTGCCAGCTCCTGCAATTTTGCGTTAGTCCCCAGTGTCCTCGCGTTGTATGAAATCAGGTCGAGTCGTCGTTTTTGGTAGCCGGATCTCTGCCGGGGATTCTTCGCACCCCCTGCCCCGCCGTTACCATGAACGCTACCGTAGCCAGAAATAGTGGGGAGTCTGGGCACTACCATCTATGACACATAGACGCATGGAACTAGGATCTGAATTTTCACCATGTTAAACATTTACTAATTTCAGATAACCTATGAAAGAGTCGCCGCTGTGAAATTAAGATGAACATAGGGTAGAAGATAAAGTTATTAAAGTGGTAATGAAACGAAATGAAATGAAATTAATATATGACTAAACGTCATTATCTACGCTATCCAGGCCGTGGCAAGATGAGGTCGCCAAAGCAACATGTAAGTAGTTGCAGCAGAAAGTGGCTGACACCGTACATGAAACCACGTAAAACCCTGAGAAGACACCCTATAGAAAATGTTTATACAAAGTCGTTGTGTGGAGATGATTCATTAATTATTGGTGTGATTCCACTTGATCTAAAACAGGCCATAATTGAGTAGATGCATAGAAATCTTTGTCTTGTTTAGTGTAATTTCTTCTGATCAATGATTGGCCGTACTATTTCTGAAAAATCATTGACTGTGGCTTATAATTGCACAGAAATTGTAGATAGAATCCAAATAATATTTCCCAGTAGCTGCAACGGTCCAGGTAGCTTAGAAATGACTTTGACAAATATTGCCTAAAAGTATCCAAATTAAACGTTTACTCCAGAAATCGTATTATAATAGTAAGTAGGCCTCTGCGCCTCGCAGTGAATTTTTTTTTTCATCCCATTTTTGCTATAAAATCTGAGTAAAATTTGAGTAAGTGTGGCTTTTCGAATATATTTTTATTATTGCAAAAATGTGTTCCGAGATTTTTGGTTTTCACCAAATAGTTTGGTGTTTAGGGTTCCGTACCCAAAGGGTAAAAACGGGACCCTATTACTGAGACTTCGCTGTCTGTCTGTCCGTCGGTCCGTCCGTCTGTCTATCACCAGGCTGTATCTCAAGAACCGTGATAGCTAGAGAGTTGAAATTATCACAGATTATGTATTTCTGTTGCCCCTTTATAGGGGCAAATAACAAATACTATCAACAAATACTAAAAACAAAATAAAATAATTATTTAAGGGGGGCTCCCATACAAAAAAGGTGATTTTTTTGCTGTTTTTTTGTCTTTGTGTCTAATGTTGTATAGATAATGGTACGGAACCCTTCGTGCGCGAGTCCGACTAGCACTTGGCCGGTTTTTTTTAATTATGAAGTTGGTACAGTTTTGTCTCAGAATTCCTCGTCTTTTATTTACCTAAAAATAATACCAAACTTGCTCTAGAAGCTTTAAGCTCTCCCTGGCAGATAGCTTCATAAGGTGCGGGGCGGAAGCAAACTTCCTCCCCTCCCCCCACCTATCCGCACGGTGGTTCCGGATAGCTCCCGGTCTAAATCGGTTCAGAATCACCCATGGAACAACTGTGCCAAGCGGCTTTCTTTAGTAAAAAAATGCAGGGTTCTGCCACTATTTCCCGGACTATAAGTAAATTACATATCGGCGGAGAGGCGAGCGGCAACCGCCGTCCGTATAAACGTCGGCAAATTGTGCACACCCTCGTCTCGGTTGGTCTAATGCGATCGGAGTGGAAATGCCCGCAAATAGTGCAACTATAGAATGTTAACTTGAAACTTAATAACATTTATAAGATGGTCTTGTACTATAATAGGCTTGCTAGTCGGTAAAGTCGGGAAGACTAACTTTAAAAAAATCTTAAGACTATGCAGAGTTAATTTAAATGAGACTAATAGAATGTATAGTGTAGAGTCCAAACTCAATGGTTGCCCTCCCGACTTTCGACCTAAACCTGTTGGTTGTAAAAAACTACATTACCAGTGGTACTTTAATTAATAACAGCGCCCCATCTGCGTTCCTTGTTTTTGTATAATTATCACTAAGTTAAGTTTCTGTAGAGCGCATTAACAGCCCATGCTCGATACCGCTTGATTGAGAAACCGAATGCCTGCAGACAGGTAATTACGGGACCCCAAAAGAAAAATCAGAGGCCTGAGCATTCCGCCAATACATGAATGTGACATGGTAACTATCGGCTATCTTTAAGTAGGTATCTCTTGTGATAGTGGACACTTCGGTATCAGCCTATACATGCTGAAATCTGGGTGATTTGAAAGCCGCAGTTATGGTAATTAGTAATTAAAAATGCAATTCATTTTGAATATTACTTTTAAGTATGGACGTAAAAGTAACAAAAAAAATTGTTGAGAAATCTTGTTTCAAAAAATTCGCGAAAACTTTGTATCTGCGTAAATCAGAACAATCAACCGCGGACCCCTCGGCGCGCACCCTCTTTCTAACCGACTACTAATGGTTCTCACAGATTCGAGTTTGTGTCTAGATATTTTTGGAAACCTACCTTTTTAATGAATGGAACTATCGTATTTGATAGTCAGTGCAGTGCGATAGAGGGATAAGCAGAATCCCTGAAATGTACGGTCAAAGGAAGTTTTATTTTGTAATATTTTGAATCCTCGTATACTGATTTTTACAGTTTCATCTTTCCTCGGAATTGTTAATGCAAAGGTTGAGTAGGTACTTAGTATCCAATTTAAATTCGAAAACAAAATAAATTCGTTACAGATCTCGTTATACCGTAGACCCGGGGCGCAGCGGCGCGGCGCGGCAGGAAGATACAATCACGAATGCCCTGGAATTGCTACGATGCCATCCATACCTGAATTTCTGAATCTAGACTTATGCAGTATGCTTACAATGCTTGTTCGGTCCGGTTACCGGTTCCGATCTTTTGTATAAAAGAGTAAAGTAAGTAACTCAGTGATTTTCGCCCAACCTAGCTTCTCGATTGATCGGTTGGGCAAAAATGACTGACAATGGAGAACTTTCACAAAGCACCGGCCAAGTGCGTGTCGGGCCACGCGCAATGTAGGTTTCCGCAGAAAGTGGGTTTTTTTATCTGCTTTACAGAAGTAACAACTGTATCGAAGTAATTTTCAATGGATTTTGTACGAAATTTTACTTTTATAAGTTGGTTGCCTATTACTCATTAACTAGTATAAAGCCTACTTACCCGTTTTACTTTTTCTTTTAAGTTCATTATATGAGCTACTACCCTAAATTTTTTTCACGTTTCTACAATCAACCGTTTAGCCAAGAGAGTGGGGGGACGCCCCACTCGGACAAAAAATTGCGCTTTAAAGCTTAATACGAGTATTTCGCAAACGGAACCCTAAATAAAAAAATGGTTTTGGTACACAAACAATATTTTTCAAAGAATAAAAATCATCCCCACTTTTCATGTTACCCCTAACGTATAGGGAATAAAAATCCAACATTTTATTCTTTAACTTTGTTGGCGTAATAAATATGTATACACATACCAAATTACAGCTTTCTAGTACCACCGGTCTTTACGCTAGGCCGCGGACGGACAGACAGACAGACTGACGGACATGGCGAGACTAAAGGGTTAGTTGTCGGACTACGGCACCCTAAAAAGGTTTCAATATCAATGGAGAGGCGATGATAAAAGATATCATCATCATCATCCTTCAGCCACAAGAAGTCCACTGCTGGACATAGGCCTCCTCCATGGATTTCCAAAAAGACCGGTTGGAAGCGGCTTGCATCCAGCGCCTTCCTGCCACTTGGATGAGGTCATCTGTCCATCTTGTGGCTGGTCGTCCTACTCTGCGCTGGCCGAAAAAAGATATATTATTATGATAATTTATCTTCTTTACGACTAATACTTTTCATAATATCATAAACGTCAAAAAGTAATACTAGTCATGTGTGATACAAAACACGCCATACATATCAAGGTCAACCAACATTTATAGCTTGAGCCCAATTTGTATGGAGCAAGATAGGCTCGTAGAGCCTTATAATGAGTGAAGCGTTCATCCATGTTTGAGTTCTCTCGTTTAATAATGTTTTTTTTTCAATTCAATTCAAATATTTTTATTCATTGTAAAAACAGAATGTTTACTTAATGAACGTCAAAGTTGTTAGTTTCACAATTAATGGATTATGTGGAGAAGAAGCTAACAAAGAAACTCCACATTTATTCTTTTCAAAACACGTTTTAACTTAATTAACAGAGTTTTCAACTTAAAATATTAGTCATGAATGTGTTGAACACTAGTCAAAATCGTCCTTTAAATAATATTAATCTACTGTTTAATGCCAAACATCTTTGTCTTCTAAATAATCCTTGATGTTATAGTAAGCCTTTTTGCACAGAATGTGCTTAACACATTTTTTAAATCGCGTTGGAGGTAACTCTAATATATCTTGAGGAATTTTGTTGTAGAACCTTATACAGTGCCCCATAAAGGATGTGTTAACTTTTGCAAGTCTCTGCAAGTCAGTTTTTATGAGTCTACCCCCTTATTATGAAACGTTTGGACTTCAGTGAAAAAACAAAATGTAATAAGTTTTGTATTATTTGCTTTTTTTATTTTTTCTGTTATTATATGTATATCTTCTATAATAAAAAAAAATCAATCTCACTCGAATTTAAGTTTGAGGCAAGTTCCCCATCAAGCTTTCTGCAACTGGGCTTAGTTCGTGTAGCATCTCGAGGCCGAATTACTGGTGGCAGAGGATAGCGATTCATGTCATGAGCCAGCTAAATTTATACCCTCCAAATTGTACGTATGTACGTTGCATGCTCTCAAGACAATTGGTAAGATATTGTGGAGATAAACATCGCTCCCCGCTTAGTAATTCGGTAACAGGGCCCAGTTGATGTGGCATCTCTAAGCAGAATTTGGTGCTGGTGATAGAGGATAGCGACTCATGACATAATTATGTATACGTTGCAACCTCTCAAGGCAATTGGTAAGTTATTGTGGAGGTCAATTGAGGTCATATTATTTTATTGAAGTCCGAACATCGCTCCCCGCTTAGTAATTCTATCCAGTCCACGGGCCGAGTCCCGCGGATATTCGTGCCGCTCCCAATTGAATTTGGCATTACGCTACGGGCGATGAAAAATTTCCCTTTCAAATTATGAATTTGATACTGTCGTCACGCGCTTCATCAATTTAATTATGACGAAATTTGTTTTTGTCTCTATTCAATTTGCTCGCTGGCGTCGTAATGTATACTAATGAACGGAGGTAAATGCGGTTAGGGAGGGGCACAGGGAAAACGTGATGAGAAATGTTCTGCTTGAACTTTTTCACAGTCTTGTCACAATACTGCATAAAGCTAATGACGAGTCTTAAAGGCAAATCATTTTAGTAGCAACTTTTCCTCGTCAAAAGCTATACCGAGAGAAACAAAAATATTTCATGCCCGTAATATAAATAAATATTTCATAACGTTTTTTTTACAATATTTAAAAATGTTTAAATGTTCAAGCGAAACGGGTTCCTATATAACGCGCACCAAATCCGGAGCGATTCCAATCCTCTTACTGTAAAATTCTATACTAATAATAACTTCCATCGCAAACGTCAGGATTCCGACAATATTTGGTGCTCATAAATAAACTTCTGATGGCGTTTGTTGTCATATCAACCGCTCCGAAGATTTAAGTATTTGGTTTCATTCCAGGGATGATGTGCAAAGATGATTTATGGCCTCGACTGCAAATAAAGATGTATCGTTGTCACAGACGGATGGGGAAGCGAGAAGCAAAGACGAGGGGATTGACGACTAATTGGCTCGACACAGTTCACAGATTACTTTCGAGCTTCGTCACGTCGGCCGACTCAATTAGGGCGCAAAAACGGGACAAAGATATCGCGTTTTCCTATAATTAAGTCTCGAACGACAAAAAAGTCACGACTTTAGTCTAGACTCTTTCAGTCGGCTGTTTTTGTATCGTAGCCAGAACAAAATGCAATTCAGAAAAAAAATAAAGAGAGTTTTTTTATACGCTGACAGGACAAGGCTTTACACCTCTTCGCCGTTTTAATCCACGGCGGCAACTGGAATGAGGCCTCCATTCAGCAAAACGGAGCCATCGAGCGGGATTATCGCTACGCTATTAATCATCCAGAAATTTCACGATAGGAATTGACGCTTCGCCACCACGCAAGCTTTCAGGCTCGCTAAAGCCTTCGGATTATTGGAGACTTACATCGAGGCAATTATTTCCGGAATCTCTAAGAACGTTCATTAATATCACGTTATATTTTTTACATTGGTCAGGCGCTGGAGCCGCTTTTCCGGTATAGAATTATAGGAGGACAGACTCCTTTAAGTTTTGTCAAACCGTTAACAATCGAGCAACTTAGATCCAATACTTTACAAAGAAAAATTAGTGTGCCAAATTGTGGTTTTGTATTTTAATTTTAAATCGAGTTAATACTTAATCCTCTCTGTCCCAAAACTCAAAAGCTTAATGGTGTGATTAACGTTTTCATTTCCTAAACACATACCAACTTGGGACAGTTTACAGCGCATCGCCATTTGTTACTAGCGACTTTTGAAGGAAAAATGTCATCCTGCTGACGACTGTGCTTGGCAAAAGGTGAATTAAAATGCAGGAAAATCCACTTAACACGTGGCCGAGGATAGCCGAGGGTCCACGCGACCCGCTCATTACATCGCATTACGCAGCGCGTGAAAAGCACCAAAACAAAACTTGTCTAACTGAGCATCCATTAGGCATCTTAACGACCGCCTCAAACACCCACCGGGTCCATTAGTGACCCGTATATGGAGTTAGATTTACGGTGAACACGAGATAATTGTAATAGAATTGCGCGGGGACATATAGCCTATTGTTAACACTAAATGCAGGTTAACTGTTGCAAAACAAGAAGAGTAGTATCGAGTAATTACTACTGATTATGTTCACAGAGATAAAAGTCTGCTCATAGTTTCACAGTAACATTTATCCGCTGAAATTAGGCTCATACTATACATAGACAAATAGCAGGTGACATACGTAATAAATCAAACACTGTGTAACTAGTACACTGTTTTGTGCACCGAGCGCATCTTTCTGGTAACATAATACGGTATTACCCAACTCTGATGGCGGCTGAGCAATTATTTATTGCACAACAATGAATGAAAGCGCGAAGATTAGCTTACTCTCGTT
This sequence comes from Yponomeuta evonymella, assembly GCA_963969515.1. NCBI lineage: Eukaryota > Metazoa > Arthropoda > Insecta > Lepidoptera > Yponomeutidae > Yponomeuta > Yponomeuta evonymella. Next base: position 10,382,086 of record OZ018354.1, read on the forward strand.
CTTTGATTCACGGTTTTGGAGCTGCTCTACGTTGTTTGAAAGAGGTATTATGCAATTTTGTAGGACTACACTGATTTATGATTTCTTTACTGTGGAACTGTAACAAACATTATATTTAATAATTATGAAGAAATTGCAGTACCTACGTTTCGATTGCCGAAGTAATTTTATAAAACTTACCTAACGACATTTAAATTTTATTGACTGTGTTTTTAATTATTTTTATTTATTTAATTTGCATAACGCTACAGTAACAAACCATTGCGTTAAACCATTCATACATACTAAGTATATGCAAGTATATGTAATTATTCTGAGTACATCTTGAACATTTGAAAAAGTAAGTAACTCTGCTTTTCAAAAACAAAACACACAGAGCAACAATACAGCATCAAATTGTCACTGTGAAGCTATTGAACCTGTTAAATCAATCTCGGTGTTATACTGGATGACAAATTAAACTGCCAAGAGCACATTGCTGCTTTAGCCGAAAAAACCGTATCGTCACAGCGCACAACTACGAAAAAAAGTAATAGAAAGCTATATACAAAAATAATTACTTTAAAAATAGACAAGACACTCAAATTAGATACATCTGGAAAATCTACAAGATATCCCAATAAAATAAAAAATTCCATCAACTAAAACAACTTTTGCCCAACGTTTCAAAAACTTTCAGGCACCTTTAACAGGTTAGTCAAAGAAATAAGACTCAGCAAACACAATAATTGTGCATAAAAAAAATAATAAAAAACCTTATGCATTGACATATGAGGAGGTAGAAAATAAATATGTTTATACACTCTTATACTGTAATAATATGTACCTAGTTTAAAAAAATGTTCACAATATAGGTACAAGACAAATTAACACAAAATTGGTAAAAGGTTATAAAATAGCTAAATTTAAATACAAGAAGATTTTCATGGAAATAAAAATATATTGTTCGCTTCTATTCGTGTTATGTGTAAATTATTTTTCAAATTATATACGAGAATTTTTATTATAAACAACACCACCTCGTAAATAAATAAATCACATTTGTATCCCGTGATACGAATTTACTCTAGTATGGGATACATAATTAATCGACCATAAAAACAACTCCTAACCATGAAGGGTTAGGCCTATGTCTTGCAGTGGGCGTCAAATGGCTGATGATGATGATAAAAAACAACTCTGTTGGTACTTAATCTATGTAAAATTAATACTCATTAGTATTAGTACTGAGTATAACAAGTCAGGCTAGATTTTGTATACCTACCACAAATAATAATAATAATTATTATTATTATTATTATTTTAAAGTTATTGAATTATTCGAAGAGTTGCAAAATAATCATATTGTGAACTTTGTACGTAGGTATCTTGTCATCGAAATCCCGGACTTATTGCTTACCTGCCAGAATAACACTAACTTGACCGGAACTAGTTTAAAACTTTATCTGCAGAATAGACAAAAACGATGCTCTACACACATTTACTTAGAAAGTTAACACAGTAATCTTATGTTACAGTTTTTGAAATGCGAAGTTTTACCCAAAAAGGAAATCTTATCAAAAAAGGCCACAGGTTTCACAACACTTTCTTAAAATTATATGCACGTTTTTTCATACAACATACAAAGGTTCCCCTACTGAAATTGTACGAAATATAGCCTAATATTTTATTATTGGAATCCAATCTGTTCAATCAAATATGCCGCGAAGACCACATTGATATTTTAAATTATCGTATATCTTCCATAAAGCACTTCTCACATCTCAGTTGTAGAGGACACATGTTTATATTCAGATCCATAGAATAAGAATTAACATGTTATTTAATTAAACCTGTTAAATTTTCGGTGGTGCGTAACGTAAGAAAATTTTAAACATATTGGCATTAATCTGTGGTAGGTATGCAAGCGCAAACCTGTAATTAGCTTTAGTTATTCATCATCAGCCTTTTGACGCCCACTGCAGGACATAGGCCTCCCTCATAGTTTTCTCAGCATCCCGGTTTTGTGTCGCCCGCATCCAGCGACTCCCCACTACCGGCAGCCCGCCAGCTTATAGTTATTATGCCAAAGTCTCAAAGCTGTTGGTTTTCCATGTATTAGTAAATAAATAAATAAAATTAAAATTACAACTACGTTTAGGGTTGTGGTACACACAGAACATTCTGTGGTGGTAATTTAAAGACGTATCCTTGAATGACAAATGACGCGTTTTTTTGTGGTGGAGTTTAGTAGGTCGTAGAATAAAATATGAACGCTTGTATCGGTACGCTTCCCGCCTTTGCTGATTTCCATTTACCGCAATGCTTCGGTTTTCACTGCCGCATAAAAATAATGTACAAATTTATATGGCATTTTACGTTTTCCCTCGTAAGAACATAAGAAGCGGTTAAGAGCGTTGTTTATAATAATTCTCTCGTGCTCTAGGTGTCATTTCTAATCATTAGAACTGCCTAACAATTACACCGTTGATAAAACCATACCACTCTGAGACCGCAACTTGGCAGCACTCAGCTGGCGCAAACCAAAACGGATTTTAAGTACGAAGCTATTGAAACCACAGTTTAGCAATTAGCAACAGTTGTAGCGTGGTTTCTTGTCAATGGTCGCCTTACCGAGGGCGATGCTTCCCGGCAGCTGGTCGAAGACGGATGTCGCCCTGACCTCAATAGTATTTGAAGATTGTATTGCTCCAATATTGTGTAACCCTTTATAAACATAAGGTTAACTGGGTTGAATAAGCTCTGTATCCATCCTCTCATCCCTTGTTACAAGATATCTCGATAGCTACTCGTATATCACCTTTGCAAATCGACAGCACAAAACACTTCGAATGACTTTCAAAGTTTTGAGTTCAAGCCGGAAAAAATTCTACCAGGGTTAACTTTGCAAAAAAAATGTGCATTAGGTACAGTCAACAGCACATCAACCTTTATATCTGTGCACTCTGCTCGTTTACGTTATGGACGACTTTGCAACTAAAATGTAAAGATTGATGCGCTATCGGCTGTACTTAGGTAAGCAAAAAATACATGACTGTCGGCCCTCAAACGAAGACAAAGGTCTGAATGCCTCACGATCTTGACACCGATCTTGCTATTGTCCCCACAAACACTGTAACTACACATTGTCCAAGAGCATCGATTTATGGATCGCTACAGACGTAACACTATCTTCGTATAATGGCCGTGGGTCCGCGCTACGATGTGCTTTGATCGTGATGAATGACGGTCATTTATTATAAAGACTTGGGGTTGATGCGAAAGAATAGCCGCAGACAACACGTGCCGGAAGTACCGTCAATTTTGCATTAAAAACTCGCATAATGTCCAATGAACAATGCAACATTACATAGTCGAGGCACTTCTTCCCAGCTGAAATTGTTACGAAACACATCTAGTCAACGACAAATGTTTATTTCAGTTGGAAGTTATAGACACGTAGATGGTAAATGCAGTATTTAGCTACAAGCTTGGCTTAAATACTAGTTGGAATTTGTCAAACAATAACATGAATTACAAGCTTTTGTATTTTTTTCGCTTGTCGTGTTTTTCTTAGCATTTATTTTGCAGTTTCACATGGTCACTAAAAAAAAACGCTACTGAGATCAATCATGCGCATGTTGTCTTTGTCATAAACGAGGATTCCACGCCCATCGCGGAGTGATCTTGATATTTTTTACAGCCACAAATATAAGGTCACATTTTTTTGTCACCTAATTCATTTGTTCCTTGGTTGTTTTTCTACCAGGAAAAGACCATCAGTACTGGCCGTTGTTGTTTCCAATTAATTTAGCAAATGTGAAGATATGTAGAGCATTACATGGATATAAGTTTAAAATTGTCACGGAGCATGTTTCCTTATATCGCCGTATGTTTAAAAACACTGCGTGTGCGAATTAAATTTCCTTTCGCAATGTTATGAGAGAGTAAGCCGAGCAACCGACGTGCACTGCATAGAGAGCTAATATATAGTCAAGGATCATTATGAAAACAATCCAGGTCGCAAACTTTGTAACGGCCTGTAACATAGACCCACTATGGGTAATAGGTAGTTTAGCCTTAAGCAAGCGTGACAGATGAGGCACATAAAGTACTTCAATGGGCACTAACCATAAGCTCGTTAATGAAAATCACTTATTCTGCGCGTCATAAGAACTGCAGGGTTTTCGATTAGCGATGATCGAAACGTCCTTCGCATCTGATCTCCAGACTGGGCTCATCCTGTTTCATGCGTGCTGAATAGAATTATACATACCAACTTCTAACATGAAATTAAATGCTCTATAATCGAGCGCTGCCTGTGTCGTGGAAAACAGAGTAATGAAGAAGATCTACGATAATAGTTTAAAAAAAGTGGTTTTGGGCAAGAAAATACAGAAACGTATAACTTAAGATTAAGTTGAATTGGACTCTTCTTTAAATAAAAGCTTGTGAATGTTACTCAATAAGTTTATTGAATGTTGTGCCACCGAAGTTCAAGGTCAGCGTAACGGACCTTCTATACTTCTTATTCTTATTCGTGCCCAACTTCTAACCTGACTAGTTCCCCAAGCGTGTGAAACCGCCTGGCAGTCATGACTGCGTACACTATAGAATTATAGTGAGGTAGACAACGAGTCTATATTACAACTCGGGCCGTGTGAATACAGCGACCTTGCCAGCGTGCGTCCGTGTCGCTCCAGCAATTATTGTGCGCTTACGCTTCATTTCGTTTCCCGTACTTGATGCTGATCTAAATTGCATGCAAAGTAACCACTATTTGTTCTCTAGGGACTTGATTTATTGTCGATAAAGGAATAAAATGACGAATACACAGTTCATCTGCAATCAGTTGGCGTGCGTGATAGCTGCGGTTCCATATATTAGTACCTGGATGACCGAGGTTTGCTCGGTATTTTTTTGATTAATCGTGTTTTTAGAAATTATATTTACGATGAAAAAAGGGGGAAAAAAAGAAAAAATAATCGGTCTGCTGACATGCTCGAACCGTCTTCTTGTTTCGAGACCGCCCAATTTCGCACCTGAGCTATTACAAACCTTGTAGACAATCTTTTTTTATTTATTCGTTTTGTCTGTTGTGTATTTAGTTTTCTTTCTGTTGTTGTGCATATTATGTTACTTATCTGCTTATTTTGTTTCTGTGATGTATCTTGTTGGTATAATAAATGTCTTTCTTCTTCTTCTTCAATGGCGAAATTTACCTTCGTAATCTAATGACATTTTAGTAGTTTTACAATGCCTAAAAACACTGATAAAACGACGTTTTCTATCGATTTATCGTCCCCGAAACCCTCTGCATACTAAATTTCATGAAAATCGTTATAGCTGACCATTCACCATTGATCGATGATTAGTTGGCACCATTGAATTTTAAAATTCAATTTTGGCACTCACTCCAGCTGTCACTGGGAACATGTAATCTACATATTATTATAATATATATGAGTGCCAACATTGAATTTTAAAATTCAATGGTGCCAACTAATCTTCGATCAATGGTTCATATTATGAACACAGTGCGATCTCCATCTGCCGACGCAATGTTAAGCTGTTCAGAAATGTGGTGAAAATAGGAAAACATCCGTTTTATCACTTTTGTAGCTAATCTGAGATATTTCTGTTTTATGAATAGTATAGACAAAATGTCCTACTTTAGCAACAAGCTTGAAAGAATTTCTTACCATAACTACTAACGTACTACTTATTTTATAACAGCGTAAAGCTAGGTCTAGGTTTTTACCTTTGGTTTCTCGGTACTATAGGTGGGTTCTCAGTCGGTCGGTTTATAGGTCCTAAAAATTATTGAGAATATTCGGAACTACTTTTTGCAAACATATAAACAGCCTAAATACGTGCCACTGTAGGGACGTATGTAGGCTGTTTATATGTTTGCAAATTAATAATTTTGGAAAAAACTTTTTTTTATTAAAAACTGCGTATAGCAAAACAAAATATATTTTAAACTAGCTGTGCCCGCGACTCCGTTCGCGTACATTTCGATTTTTACGAAGCAGCATTTGTATGGGGGCCACGTCTTATCATAACTGGAGCTAGAATTTAAATAGCCTATCCTGTGTCCCAGATGTCTATATGTTTTTATACCAAATTTCATCAAATTCGGATAATTGGTTTAAGAGTTATGGAGGAACATACATACATACATACACACATACAGAAAAAAATTCTAAAAATCGTGAAATTAGTTTCAGTATCATATATTAAGCCTATAAACACAATATTTCTGAAAACAAACTAACTTACTCCATGACCGACCCTTACAGATTTATTATTAGTATAGAAGATTTACTCATTTTATTATTACAATAATTAAAAATGTTAAATTGTGCAAGCGCGACAGCATGCTCCACTTAAGAACAGCCTTAATGCAAACTAGTACGTCTCCGTGGTTTACCACGAACACTTCATAATTATTCTTACAATTAAAACAGAAAATCAAAACAACGTTATGTAAATACAAACAATTGTGCTAATTTTGAGCCACACGTGTTAATGAAATCTCATGCGTGCAGAAATTAACCTTGCTCGGATATCAATTAGCACCATTTTGAGGCAACATTGCCAAAGTCTCTCCGTCTCCTAATTTCATTGACTTCGCTGACCTCCACGAGGGAAATGTCTTCTTTTACTGGCTTTGTAATGTTATAAGCAATGTTGATGTTAGTTCGGTCAGGATCGTGGCAAGTGGCAATCCCTAGTATCTGCCTACACCTCTGGGATACAGGTGTGCGTTTATGTACGTATGTAATTTTAGTTCGTGATGTTTCTAAGATTGCAATGATTTCCAAACACTCTTAGTTGTTTTACCACAGATTGCATGATATAATTTGTAGGTACTTAGTTCAATTCCTACAACTTTTTATTCATTTCAAATTCCAAATTCCACCGTTCAGCTAAATTTAAAAAAAAATTAAATTTCAAATATTTTAGTTTTATTGGCGTGAATGACTTGTTTAAAACTCCAGTCTCAAATAAACGGTGTGAGATACGAACGTGTTTTAATCATTTCAGATTCATTATAAAAACTAAATGGTTACTTATTTAACGTAAAAGATGTTAGTTTCAGAATTAATAGATACATAGAGTTTCGGTAACATGACGTTCGGTCAACGTCAAATTTTATTTTTTATAGAATTTCAAATATTTGATTTATTATAAAAACAAAATGGTTACTTATTTAACGTCAAAGATGTTAGTTTCAGAATTAATAGAGGATTTTTTTTATAGAGGTTGTTTGAAGGTAACATGACATTCGGTCAACGGGCAGCACATGTGTTAATGATAGTTTAACTACAACATTTAAGAAAAAAGTATCAAAATACACTACTCGTCTTAAGTTCAATTTAAGAAAGAGCTATGTGGTTTTGGTTTATGTTTTATACTTTAGTTAATTCAAACAAATACTGTTGTTTGCTGCTACCACTACTTTCCAAGGTACAGTAGACAGCATATCAACCTCTACATCCATGAACTCTACTCAGTCACGTTACGGGCGACATCGCAAATTTTCATCAGCTGTCGACTTTACTCAGTTTCGAACTTCATATCAGGTGAGCTAAAACTTGTATTTGGTTTCAATGTAAAGTTTAGGAGATCGACTAAAAAGATCTTGTAGTTTGAAGCTTATGAGAACAATCATTTTAAATAAACCCAAACGAAATACCTCGAATCCCATAAATTTTACGTCCATAAAAATGACATCGTTAAATACACCCCTGTCCAAAATAAAGCGAGTCCATAAAGTTCGGTTTAGAGGGTGATTCGTTCACATATTATATTATTTGGACCATGTGCCTACTGCCTGCGTGCTGGTTTTTATGTCGCCTTGAATACCATTGTTATGGCACAGTTAACATTTTCATTGCCTACTTGCACTTAGGGTTGGTGACGTAAATCTTTTGCTATTTCACGAAATAAAATCTTCGTAAATAAAATAATAAAATAAATAGTAATTATGTGTTACTGAATTCTTTACAGTTTCTGTTTCCCATACTTTGATCTGAATTCAGCATACCTACTTTTTTTAACATTCCTTTTTGAGATAACTTATTTCTTTCTGAAATTGCATTTAGTTATCTACATACATACATACGAAAACTCACGCCTGTACCCCAGAGGGGTAGGCAGAGACCAGGGAGTGCCACTTGCCACGATCCTGACCTCCTGACAGATCACTTTCGCTTCCTCGACAATCATTAGTCGTTACATGCACGGTTTCGGGTACTTAAATTGCTAGGTTAATTGAAACAATTTTAATAATGATGAAACTTCTAAAACGGTTCTAAGTCATATGGATTGAGATTGAACGTTCCTACCTATCCTCTAGTCTTGTTTCGTATGTTATCTCTTGTCCTACCATCGCTTAAACATGTTCCTTCATGATTCTTTCCTAGTTGGTATTTCTCAACTAGCCAAGGGCTTTCGTGTTAGAGTTCGCGCGCGCTTGGCCAATCGGTTGCGAGAGAGCACCCTAATAAAATCCTTTCGACACAGTCAAGAGTCGTGACGATGGACCATGCGCGACTGAAGTATGAAACTGCTTTGCTACTTGACCAATACAACTAGACAACCGGCGCTAGATTGTGGTAATTCAAAAGTGCCAGGAATCATTGTTAAGCCTCTATCTTTGACATTATTTTTGATTCGCGACCGCTTCAAGTTTGAATAGATAAACGAATTAAGCGACAGTGTAATACATTACATATTGAAGCCAGAGGTTTTGCACTGGATTATTACCTATATACTATATCTTAACTTTGAGAGCGTGAGAGAGTTCCTATACAAAACTAGTTTGGTTTTACAAACAGCAAAAAAAATCCGCGCGAGTCTTTTAGCGCATAAATCGATAATTTCTCGATTTTCTAATTTATGATTTGCAATAAATATAAAATATATAAATCAAGGAAAATACACACTCTAATTGGGGTGCCTCTGGAACGGCGTCTTTTAGATAATCCTGTTTAAAAAAAACCTTTAGTTTCGCAGTTTTCTATTTTATGCTGTTTTGTGCACAGACCACAGCTCCAGCTAACCACAGCAGATACTGATGTTACAATAGTAATAACATTTACGTAATTTCCACTACTAATTACCGTCCATTGGTTGAGATTTAACGATAATGGCCGCGCCATAGTTCGTTTCCGCAGCTATGTACTTTTTATCCGACTGCGAATACTATGTTACGTTTCTCGCGCGAATGTATGTATGTATTCACGTTTCTTCATGACCAAGCAGAGGCCAAACGCCTGGACCGATTTTGACAATTGAAGGGTATTGACAGGTGACTGTCACTGACCATAATGAGGTCAAGAAAAATAAACAAAACGGTGGACGCCAGACAAATTGTTCATTGTAAAAATCCAAATCCATTGAAAAGAATCAAATAAAAAAAACTTACTACAAACACAAAAAATCGACTGCTAAAAAAAATTTAACATGACTACATAAGTCAGGTGAATTTTCAACGGCAACAGGCGGAACCATTTTAACTTACCTACAAAAAAATTTAATCGCCGCATTATACGATTTTTTTAAGTGCAATAAAAGTATGAATAAATAAATAAAATTACTGATAGGACCCATCCGCCTTATGAAAACTTTTTATCAGTCAGATTTTTCGTTTTTTAATAAGGTTTCTAATAATCCATCGAACTCAATAGAAGCGTATCGGGTACTATATTTGTCGATTACAAGACACCACGTACAACAGATAAATCTCTTCACGGATTTTTGCGTCAGAAAGAAACCTAATCTAAATAAATTGTCCTTTATAAATTGAAACTGGGGACTGAACAAACCTTTTTCAGCTTGCTGTTCGATTTCAATTTCAAGGTAGGAGATTAAATTTGGTTTGCTACACAGCGAAGCAAACCCAATGGATAAACGAATTAATTTCTCCTGAAACTGACCACAACATAATCCCCTATGTATTGTATAAACTTACAATCCTGGCCAATACATACTACACTTTCGTTCGTAAAAAATATCGTTAATACCGTGAACAAAACCGCAAAACTGCGGTACCTACTTCAGGGGCTCCATGCAGTTACACCAGCGCCATCAATGGAAAAGAATCATATCCTTTTTTTCAGATCGTTTTTGTAAAAAATGTCAGAACAATCTCTCAAACATGTTAAAAGTGATTTTTAGAACCCACGGCCGAGAACGGTCACGGACCTGGTACTAGATATCATTTATGCCGAAAACGGCCGTTTTCAGCGTTAATGCTATTTAGTTCTGGGTTTTTTGCTTTAACTTCACGGAAATGGGCTTCTAGGACCAAAGTGTCTGAACAAACATTTAGGACCTATGGCCGTGAACCTAAGGCAAAGAACCTAGGACTAGATAGCGTTAACGCCAAAAACGGCCATTTTTGGCATAAATGTTATTTAGTCCCAGGTTCGTGATCCTAGGTTCTTTGTCGTGGGTCCTTAAAATCACTTTTAACATGACTAAGAGATTGGTCTGACACTTTTTGCAAAAATTATCTATAAAAACCAGCCAAGTGCGAGTCGGACTCACACACAATTAATGGTTCTGTACCATTATATATACAACATTTGAATATTTCAAGGGTCTACCTGTTGCCGTTATTAATGTCAAGCAAAAACGGCAAAAAAACACGTTTGTTGCATGGGAGCCCCACTTAAATATTTATTTTATTCTGTTTTTAGTATTTCTTGTTATAGCGGCAGCAGAATATATCATCTGTGAAAATTTCAACTGTCTAGCTATCACAGTTCATGAGATACAGCCTGGTGACAGACAGACGGACAGTGGAGTCTTACCCTTTGGGTACGGAACCCTAAAAAGGTATGTTTCTTCCACTGGTGGTGCTAGTGTTACTCCATGAAGCCCTAACTGTTTACGTTAGGTTGCTTTGAAGTGTTAAAGTAGATAGGTTTGGTTTAGGATTACGCGAGTTTACGAGTGATCTATTTGAACAGGAAATTGGAAAGTAATAAGGTAGGCAATTCCTTATTTATTTTAAATGTATGTATGACAAACACTTCGGCAAGGTACTAATGTTATGTACTTATTGAGCGCCACTCTCGCTTCCTGTCGAGGAACTAAAGTTACAAAATAATGTAACCCTTCGTAATGTTCAGTGGCTAAGATTGTGGCGATACGACCGCAAATTGTATAACATTACTTATTATTTTGTAATACTTTTTTCTGGTTGTGCACAAAGTATTCTCTAGGTGTCTATTTAAGCCAAAAAGCGCTTTACCTAAATTTATTAAAACTGTAGGTATGCACAAGTTGATTCAATACAAAAAAAAAACGCTTTTTTCCTTAGCCACTGAACATTACGACGAAGTACATACATAAACTCACGCGTGTGGAGCTGGCAGAGAGCGAATTCGAAGTTAATTTTACTTCTTATCCCGGTTTTTGTCATTTTATGAAGTGCCAGATAAAATTTTCAACTTTTTACTACTTCAAGGACAAAAGCGCATTGCTTAGTATTTTATACATAAATGTCATGTAAAGGAATATTAAATTGATCACTCAGCAATCATAAATCAATACACACTCATTTACAACACCGGAGCATCGCACCTGATTCCAGTAGCATAATAAACATAGCCCACATTACTGCATCGGCTTACTGGTGACCTCCGACTTCATACTAATATTATAAAGGCAAGAGGTCTAGATCACGTAGCCAATTGTACCTACTTCAATATTACAATAATATAACCTTCACCTGATAATTGCAAGTCAATCGCTGTGTCCTCTGACCCTATACGGCACTGAGTCATCCGTGGAATGGTTATGAATGCGTCATATTGGCTCCAGGGATATTGGATAAGCCTACACGGTCTACTTTGCCTATAATATTGCCGCCTATATTGTGTGTTCTATTATAGATATATAGATAGAGAATATTTAATTGCACAACCAGGTAAAAGAATTAAAACTAGTATATAGTAATTATAGTATATTTATAGTTAAGGGGCTCAATGAGAAGGAGAATTATTTCCCCTAATCTTATCAAACAAATAAATAACTTAGATATTATTGCTAAATGGTTATTTTAAGGCGTAACTTTGGGCACTTTTTGTAAAGGGATTTGAATTAAGTATGTTTTTAGAAATACACTTTTTTTATGTAGCCTGTATACGTCCCACTGCAGGACAGGACACAGGCATTCTCTCAAGAAGAGAGAGAGAGAGAGAGTATGGGTTTATTACCACGCGTGCCCAACTGCCCACCCCGGATTGACAATTTCAAACGCTGAGGTATGTGAACACCGCAGACACTCAGGTTTCCTCACGATCTTTTCCTTCACAGTTAGCGAGTGGTATCAACTTCACAAAAGTACGTAAATTAGAAAACTAGGTCATTGGTACATGCTGGGATTCGGACCCACGACCCCCCGAATATGAGTCCGGCGTTCTACCGCTGCCTGCCACCGCCTCAGAAATAATCCCAAGAATACTTGTTTTATTCAGTGAGATATAATATGTACTGACCCGTTTATACCAAAAAATTAGTACGAATCTATTAGCTCAATTGGCTATTTCATCGATTCTAAGCGATTTCATCGTCATCAGCCACTCGACGCCCACTGCAGGACACAGGCCTCCTTCGTGGTTTTCATGACCATGAGGGGTTTTGCCATAATCGCCACGCTTGGCAGGCGGATTGGCGATCGCAGTATACGGTTGGATTCTCAAGATGGCGCTGCTGCCCGTCACCTAGTAATTAATTTTCTTAGTCACCTTCTACGACATCCACGGAAGGAAATGGAGTGACGCTATTCTTAATCCGGCGCCACACGGCGCCAAGCGATTTAGATCAAATGAAAAATGTTCTCGTGCTGTATTATCTACTATCGTATTCCATAGAATAAGCATAGCATACTATGAAGTTATGAATACGGTAAAAAATAATATCATTTTTATTACTGCACGACAATAGGGGTACCTACACCTTTTCAATAGATTAAATGAGTAATTAAAATAGAAAACGTTACCAAATTCTGTTTCCGAAAACCACGCTTCACAAATAGTCAGTTTTATTACCTGTAACAATGATAACAGTTGTATTAATCCGGTGGTATTAATCCGTCAGTAAATTCAATGGGGATTCAAAGAGTTGAAAAAATGGATTATATTCACAGACAATTTTGAAATTAATACATTTCAGGATCTTCGCAAGCGGCAGTCCCTGGTCTCTGCCTACCCTTCTGGGACACAGGCGTGACTTTATGTATTTATGTTTGTATGTACATTTCAACTATCCCTTGTCTGTATCCATAATAACAAGAATCCAAAATTTCCAAATTAAAACAAAGACCTTCAGAACTACTTATTAATATCCCTCCTTTATTTCCTCAGTCGGGAAAAAAGTCCTTCGAACTCAATGGAACGGCGTCGTCAGATGACTGTTAAGTGGTTATAGGTTGGTCTTTCTTTACTAAATTTAGTTTGATCTTTTGTTATGCTTGATGAAATCGGACACAAAGTGAAAAAAACTCGCCATGGAAAATTACGCACAGTGGAGTGTTTCAGTTCCATAAATAACATCGTTAAAACAATAAAAAATGCCCAAATAAAACCACTGAGTTCACCAACTTATCGCGTGCTGTTAGACAGTCCAATATAGGCACAATATCACATCGTCATTTTGTTACACGATCCGACACGTAATGCAGACGGTACAGTTCTTACACAAAAGTTTCATAAACACGCATGTTTACATTGATGTAACCTACGTCAAATTTTAATTGGAGGTATCGTTTAGACTAGAAAGATGAAACTAATACTTGTCAGTTGTTTATATGTCACATTTTTGTATTTGACGAAGCTTTTTGCGAATGAATTTAATTTGATTTTAATAGGTTGACATTTTGATAATATTTATGTTTCCTTTGGCTTTTATTGTTGTAGTGTTTAATGTATTTTGTTTTCTAGTGTGTAAAATATAATTAATATTAATATATAATAGGCCACAATACTTGTGTGTGTTATCACAATTATCACAATACAAGTAATTGTTCAGAGAGAATTTCACTAGTCGCATAAGCTTAGATCAGTTAAATCTAATCCCGGCTTTGGCCTTTACTAGAGATTACACCTCCAGTTCGCATTTGACCTATAACGGGTTCATAGTTAACTCGTTAACTAGGCCCTAAGCTCGTTAATCGCCGCTTAGCTGTCACTATGACAACTGACAGCTAGCCGAAGTAAATAAATACAAGAAGAACTTTAATTCAAGTTCACCGAACTGTAAAGCAAGAACAGTGCATTGGATCCGTAAAACAGAACTTTTAAACAGATATTTTGTTGATTGTTGCTGTAAAGCATGCATAATGCTGAGGAATCTTGGCTTTTACTCCCATTAATGATGTTGTATCCCAATCGGTTAGCCTTCTGACTAATCACTTCAAGTCTCTGCAAGCACTAGCCTGTAACATATTTGAGAGAGCTAATTTACTTAAAGGAAACTCACAGATAGCTGTACAAGCGCACAAAGGAAGCCAATATCGCAATGTGTGTAATGTAATGAATGACCACTCGCCATTGCTCAACACCGGACGATGACACGGTCCTATTTGCCATTAGCCCTCAGCGGCGTTACAACCTTGTCATTATAGACGCATGATTGCTTCCAAATGCTTCATTAGGAGTTCCAGGGCATGTGCAGCGCGTGGAACCCTGGGACGTGTTGGGCAACACAATATGATCGTACCATTGTAATAAGTCGCTAGGAGGGCGCATCTTCTAAATGCATAGTTGTTTAATAGACTTATGTTAGCACCGCACTGTTTTATTCATGCTGTTCGTAGTCTACTAACCAACGTGCATACTGGTGACGTGGAGATGGGGTACAATATTAATCCGAACTAATCTTTAAACACTTACGAAGTTAGAGACCACAATATAAGTGCAAACGAGCCTTCGTTTCCGGTTTGTACCCGACGGCCGCCCATAGGCCGCCGTGGTCGGACATTGTTCGCGCTAGTATTGTAGGTAGTCTCTTACATTAAAAGTATGTTGGGTTTATTTTAGTTTGTATTGCTACGTCCGCACGTCGCCGCCGGTCCGTTGCAATGTGGATAGTCTTTAAGTAAGAAGTATTAGCTACTAAGGAAGAAGAAGAAGAAGAAAGACATTTTTAAGGCGATAACAATAGGCATTGCCATGCTATCGAACAACTTTATGACTCTAGGTCCTGATGAGTATTTTAACCGTCTTCTGATTCAATCTATTCCGTGCTAGTATAAGAGTTTTGCAGATGTTGATGTCATTTTTATAACATGGTTACTCTTTAATATAGCTTAAACCTGAAACCCTGTGTGGGGAAACCTGAGTGTCTGATGTGTTCGCATTGGGCACGCGTGGTGATTAAGCCCATAGCACAGGCTCTCTTTCTGAGAGAAGGCTTGTGCCCTGCAGAGCGACGTATACAGGCTACACAAAAAAAAAACCTGAAACCCGTCGTCAAAGAGTCTAATTAACAGGAATTTTTTTTTAATTTGTGAGACAAGTTAGAAATATCTGTGATACCTATTTGTATTAGCTGGTAAACTGTTGTAGGATTTTTTTTATCTAGTACTTAGTTAATGTTAGCAGTTCAACGAAACTTAAATTTCAGGATGTAAACATAAACATTTACATACAGGCACATACAGCTTCTGGCCCCACACTACCCCAAATGTGTAGAGTCATTTATACATAAAAATTTCATACGCTTAAAGTAAACCACAAATTAGTTACTTTTTGTTTTAACACTGTGTAATAGAGACACTTAATGTATTATTTACAAGGTATGTAGGTTTACGAGCTGAGTTATGTAACGTAATTGTGTAGATTATGAATGAAACATTGAAAGCGAAGAACCAACAAACAAAAAACATCGATACTTCCGCATAAAAATAACACTTTACATTTATCACATTTTACTCCCGTTCGTTTCTAGAATTTACACAAGAAATAGATGTTTAGAGTGCAAAGGAACAGATTCCGTTCTAAGTCGCTAATATTTCATCCAAACCAAATCCTGTTGAAATCTTGTCGTTTGCAATAGCAATTTTTATGAAATTTGATAGCTGGACGTTAGGAAGGATTTATAATGATAATAAGAATAAGTTCCACGTAACAATAATAATAACTTTTAATAATAGTAACCTCTACACAAAAGTGGTCCTGGTTCCAAACTAGGATACCCTGTGCTATGGTAACCAGGAAGGGCATCACAAACGTGGAAATACACCCAGACTGAGGTCCACAGCCTCCGGCGCGTGCCTCTGGTAGGACAAAGAGTCCACTCTTGAGTGTCATTTTAATATGTTGTTCGAAACAATACAGCAGCTTGACAACGCACCCAAAAGCGATCTCAGAAGTAAGGTGGTATTAATCAGAGATATTTATAAGTTACTAAATTACTCTTGAAAGTACGAGTCCTTCGTTCATATGGAATTTGGTCGAAAAATATTCTATGTCATAAATTTACCTATGTGATAAGCCTAGACACCGTATATGTACATTTTGTGTGTCCTGGTATTCAAAAAAGATAGAAAGATATTCGTAGGCTAAAGGACATAATACTATGGAAGAAACTAAAATAAGCAAGCTTAGCAGTTGCGACGTCAATTAGTTCCCGGATTATTTTGACTGCATATGCTGCAGAACCGAACCTTTTTGCCATTTTTTGTATAATATGAGGACCCCTTTGAAGTTTTGCATAAACTGTGATACCAGTACATACATACCATAAAAGTACATGTATGTATAACGTTATAATTCAACTACTTTGGCATTTGGTAGAGTGAACTTTACACATTTTGTCTTTTTTGATTTTAACAATAAGTTATTAGAAGTGAACCAGTTACCTGAGAAAAAGCATTATTTGTATCGTCAAAGATAATCAAAGAGATTCCTATCTTGTCTCAACTCATCTCATCTCATCTTACTTTCATCGAAATTCCTTCAGCCGTTTTTCCATGATCGGGTGTCAAACGACCAAACTTTCACATTTATAAATAGGTCTAACAGTTACATCAGATACTCATAGTGTCGTAGCGCCATCCACCTTGCATGTAGTCTTTCTACACCGTCTGGCATACAACGAGATGTGTATTCGAACCACGTAAACCGTGTGAATAGGAAAGCCCGTTGCATTACCCAAAAGCAAAACAAGGTCAAGCATGCATCAAATAAACGACGACGTACGGCAATTATATAAGCAATTTAACACTTAACAACTGCTTTGCATATTAACCTCTTTGTGTCTTGTTGGAAGAGTCGTTTTAACCCATGACTTGGCGATTGTTGTGACCGCTAGACCTTTCTAAATTCTTCAAACTTATGGCATAGCCAGTCTCACTTACATCCATTCCCGACTATTGATGTGCCGTGCCCGGGAATACAGCCAATATGCTCAGACGTGAAATTGCATTATGCACTGAACGTAATACCAACAAAAGCGTGCGCCGCACTAGCTGAGTGGATTCATCCCACGCATTATTAGAAACAAAGCACTAGCTCGCTTTTGGTGTCACATTCATGCACGGGCATATTGTCAATATTTCAGGGCACGGCACATCAATAATCGCAACATTAAAAGCGTTATCTGCACTAATATTATAAAGGCGAAAAGTTCGTAAGTTTGTAAGATTTTTTTTGTAGGGGTAATCTCCGAAAGTAGGTCATCATCATCATCATCAGCCATTTGAAGCCCACTGCAGGACATAGGCCTCCTTCGTGGTTTTCATAACCATGAGGGGTTTTGCCATAAACGCCACGCTTGGCAGGCGGGTTAGCGATCGCAGTGTGCGATTGGAATCTCAGGAAGACGCTGCTGCCCGTCTCCTGGTAATTGATTTCCTTAGTCGCCTTCTACGACGTCCACGGAAGGAAATGGAGTAACGCTATTCTTAATCCGACGCCACACGGAACGTAGGTACTTATCAGATTTAAAAAAATATTTCACCAGTAATTAGAATACACCTTCAGGGTGGGCATAGACTATAGGCTAATCCGTTTACCACGCGAACGTAGTCACGGGCACTGCTAGTATTTTATATGCTTGCCCTGGCACTGACTGTATAAGCATGAGCCTAAATCTACATATTTTCTCATCGTCTTACGAATTAGGTAAATCAGGCGGTTCCGCAATGCGAAAAGAGCACAAAAATTGTAATGTTTTTAATTTAAAAGTAGGTCAAGTTTCGTATTCGTGATGAATTAATTTCACAGTAAGCAGCGGCTCAGTTGTTTTAGCATTCCGTGACCGCACGCCCGAGCTCAGTCCTAGCTTTTGTATAAAAAAACGGCCAAGTGCGTGTCAGACAATACGCAGTGTAGGTTACCGTAGAAAGAGTGGGTTTTCTCTGCTTTATAGAACTAACAAGTTCATCAACGTAATTCTCAATTGATTTTGTACGAAGTTTTCCTTTTATAAGTTGGTCGCCTATTACTCGTTAACTTGTAAAGCCTGCTTAGCCGTGATAGTTTTCCTTTTAAGTTTATTATACGTGCTACTACCCTGAATTTTTTCACGTTTCTACAATCAACCGTTTAGCCAAGTGAGTGGGGGACGCCCTACTCGGACAAAAAATTGCGCTTTAAAGCTTAATATTTCGCAAACGGAACCATATCTATAATTTTATGGTAATTAATTATGTGTGTTATGCTTTATGTCTGTGTGTGTCTCAAAGCGCATTACTTATTTATTTAGCATAATTAATTGACAATGTAAAAACCAACTGTCGTAGAAAATATCTCAGATTTCTGAAAGCGATTTTATACAAATACCAGCTGATCCCCGCAGCTTCGCTTGCAGAGAATTGTAAAAATGGAGTATTGTGAGCAAGTGAGCAGCAGCTCACTGCTGGTCATCATAGGTCACTTTCCTCTGACCAGTACAACCGGTACCCAGCTATACAAAAACTAGATTGATACGTAATTCCTTAGTTTTACGAGTATACAACTGTCCAAAAAGAGCGTAATGTTTTCAGGCTTCATGTATGTATATTTGTCCAAGATTTATTAAGTACTAAAACTTTAGCTATCTAGACTGTGCGTTGATAGAGTATTTAATAAGTAGTTATACTAGCTGACGCGGCAAACTGTTGTTTTGCCATATTAATTAGCCTACGACCTACTTTCAGACCTACCAAATATACACAAAAAAAAATATCTTAAAAATTGGTGAAGCCGTTCCGAAGGAGTTCGATAACATACACTGTGACACGAGATACTAGCTGACTCGGCAAACGCCAAATATACACAAAAAAAATCGTACAAATCGGCGAAACTGTTTCGGAGGAGTTTGATAACAAGCACGGTGACGTGGTGACAAGAGATTCTTATATTATTAAACTAGTTTTTGCCCGCGACTTCGTCCGAATGGAATGAGTAATTTCCGGGATATAAAATATCTCATGTCCTTCTCCGGAACTCAAACTATCTCCACACCAAATTTCATCTAAATCCGTTATTGCGCGATTGAGTAACAAATATCCAAACATCTTCACGATCTTTCACACTTATAATATTAGTTGTGTATAAATAGATACATTCCACTATAATTGCTCCTTTTTAAAAATTCAGAGTATAGGCAAGTATGATCTTTTTTTAGTACATTTTCAGACAATGTACGCTAAAGCGGTGCATTCTCTACTTCCAAAGAGAGAATTATCGTTATTAAAAGAGCTAAACGTGTTATGTTAACCTCTTCTAGGTAATTAAACTCCCATCATGCGGGATTACGAAACAAGCAACTTTTTCCACGTCAAATTGTTAACCGTGACCTTACCTGCCATAACTACGGCGCGTAGTTCGTAGCTACGATGTATGCTCAGAATTATTGTTCTAACATATGAGTACAAGCAATTGCTTTGTTAGCTTAGAGCAATTACCGACAAGGTTATCTTATCTGGAATATCGTGTACGCAACGAGTTCAAGATGTAATAAAGGAAATCATTATTTTGGTCTCGAATAATCATTCATATTTTTTGTATATTTTTAGGGTTCCGTAGTCGACAAGGAACCCTTATGGTTTCGCGATGTCCGTTCGCCTGTCTGTCTGTCTGTCCGCGACCTAGCTCAGAGACGATTAGTATGAGAAAGCCGAAATTTAGCAGATACATATTAATACACCATAGTGTGGGGTGTCGTTGGATTGATCGCTTCAAAATATTTTGGGTATAGAAGGATAATTTTTTGATTTAGGGTTCCGTTTGCAAAATATTGAGCTTTTAAGCGAAAATTTTTGTCCGAGTAGGGCGTCCCCAGGCTAGCTAAACAACGGTGAATTGAAGAAACGTGAAAAAATTCAGGGTAGTAGCACTTATAATAAATTTAAAAGGAAAACCTTCACGGCTGAGTAGGCCTTAAAAGTTTACAAGGAATAGGCGACCAACTTATAAAAGGAAAACTTCGTACCAAATCCATTGAAAATTACGTTGATGAAGTTCTTACTTCTGTAAAGCACATAAAACTTCCTGTTTCTACGGAACTCTACACTGTGCGTGACCCGACACGCACTCGGCCGGTTTCTGGTATACGTGTACTACTTAGTATGAAATCCCAACAGAATGACAAAAGTCCACTGAGCTACCACTTCCACCTATTGCCGTGTTTATTGATACCACCGGCCATTTCAAGAATAACGTAGACAGCTGACAAAAAATCACAATCCTAATAACTTACTCCTATCCCAATAAAAAGTGGTTAAATATTCTTTATTGTTTTGTAAAAAATTAAAAAGATACAGAGCAGGTTTACATTAACTCACGATTTTGATAATGTTTTTCTTATGATAAAAATTAAACGAAACAATTAACAATGAAATTGTAAGAATTATATACCCGTAACAATTTACAGGAGACGGGCAGCAGCGTATTCCTGAGATTCCAACCGCATAATGCGATCGCCAACCCGCCTGCCAAGCGTGGCGATTAAGGCAAAACCCTTCATGGTTATGAAAACCACGAAGGAGGCCTATGTCCTGCAGTGGGCGTCAAATGGCTGATGATAACGATGAATGACAATTAAATTGTAAATTGTTACGGGCATAGAAAATCTTGAATACTTTTTCCTCTTAAATGAGCAAATTGGAGTCACAATGCTCGTTCCAAGTTGAAGATCATTGTCAGTCAGACTTTTACATTACCATACGAATTCAAAATGTTTTTTCATCCACCTAATAACACAGTTTGTAAGCAACTATTGATTTTGGAGTTGATTTTCGAATGTTTGTTTAGGATCGTTCAACAAAAAGAGATAACGTCTGCCTATCTATCCACCCTGGGTCAAAGCCCAAACAATATCGGACGAATTCGGGAAACGGCATGAACACGCATGTTTGATCGAAGAATTACAGTTATAATTTTACCAAGTAGAGAATTTATTTAGATGAGCATGCTAATGCCGAGAATTTTAAGAATAATCCCAATGTTTCAAAATTCCCAGTGCCATATTTAAGTATGGCCTTGTAACGCCCACCCCTCACCCTCTCTACTCTATTATGCTACTTACTCTCTGCTACTTACATACACTGCTTACACTGATCCCTAAGTCCCCTTTAATACTTGCTCTTGCCACTGATGCCCACTGGTTCCTGAAGAAGAAGTCCTCTGGAGTTCTCTGCAGCACTCCCTCTTTGCCTCCGTTGAATGTCTAAGATATGGTTCTTCCACAGGAGGTTACTAAGTAAAGTATGAGTACCTAGGCTTCCTACCTACTATTTTAGCTCAGTGTAAGTTAAACGTGTACTATGTAAAAGAACAATTCATGAGTACCTAAAACCACAGAAAAGTTAAATCTTTGGCCAAAATGTGATCGTCTAGATAGCCTAACAGGACCCTTTGTTGTGAAATAGTAACCAGAATCTTTTCAGGGAGTCGAGGTTTCCAAAAGCAATTAAACAACTAGAAAGAGTTAAAAAATAATCTATTTATTTATCAAGATTTGTAGAAATATTAACATTTGAGATTTAAAACAGATTTTTGTGAACACAGTTTAACACAGATTAGAATATTAACAGTAATTGTTAATCTTAGTTATTTTAAATATTTGAAACAATTATGGTTTTAGTTTATTTTTGCACGTAGTTTGTAAGTAGATTTTACACTCACAATTTTAGTTAGGCTCTGTGCCCGGTTATTGGTTGATTAGATAGATTCAAGTTTTCATTAGTTTGGTTTATTTTGGTTTGATTTTTAATTGGTTGTTTTAGACTCTACCTAACAAATTTACTTTATTATGTAAATGACTTCAACTGCTTGCAAACACTACTGCTAAACTGTCTGTTTGCTGGTTTTCTACCACGCCAAACACCAGTTCCTAACAAATGTGCGTGCCATGTTCAAGACCTGACCCATAGTGAGAAAAGAACATGGCAAAGAAACTCACCGTTCGATCAGATATAGACCTATTCCATCAAATTGATTAAATGTTTGAAATTGATGCAAGCAAGTTGATTTAGCAAGAACAAATGCAAACACAAATTCTAATCAACCTTGAAACACAAGTATGTAGGTGAAGCCTACACCGAAGTATGGTTCTGTAGACTACAGCAACATTCCAAGATGCAAATCAGACTTTACCACATTTACTGCTGAGACCTGAGAATGATCTAGAGAGCTACCTTGACCGAATCGATGTAGTCAGATCCAATCCACTGGTATGAATCGTACCACGGCCTGCATTGCTTCAGCCATGATTTGCCCAAGCCATCTCACCAAAACATTTCTCAAGCTATATCACTTTCACAGCTGAACTACTCAATATTTGCTGCTGTAGCCACATTACCGACACACTGTAGAATACTTTAGTTTGATAATCAGTTTGCTAACTCACCCTAATCCTAATTTAGACCGGCCGGTCAGCCCCGCAAAAGAAAAGATCCCCAAGAAAACCACCGCCCGGTTCCCCGCCAAAATCCCAAGTCCAAGTGCGCGTCTCTTCCTTCCCCCTCGCCCCCACACCCCGTTGCCATCCACCCCTCTTCGATCCCCAGGTCTTTCAATGAAACCCTTTCAGGAATATTTTACATAATTTTAAATATTTTCTCTGTGTAAAATAAGCATTTTAAATTCTTTACTGAAACTATATTTAATAGTTTTGCTAAATTAAGCCTTTCCATAATATTCATTGACTGTATTATTAGGTTTTTGATGGATAACATTATCAGACTTCTACGGGCCCCTCCTTTTTCTATCTACAGATTGCCCTTGAACTGACTTTCTTCTTTACTTTTTTTCCTGCCGATACTTTGGCATAGACAACTTTGCATACAGCCAACTTTTATGAACATGGTTTTGTTTGTTTTAGAACCAATTGAGCAAACGTTGTTAAATTGTTGTAAAAAAATTCAATAGTTTATTGATTGAGAAACCAACGTTTTATTTCTTTATTTTATAATGTGAAAGTAATGGACATTATTGCCCGAAATAATAAATATTTATTATTATTTATTGCAAAAAGGCGCCATCTAGCGAATCTTTAATACTACAGCAAAATTTGTTTAATTTTATTGATTATTGTACAACGCAAAGGATTATTATGTTCCCCTACATTTGTGAATAAGTGGCGGTCGAATTGCAAAGGCAGTGCGGACCGTCACAGCCTGAAATGCTATGGTTGCATTCCTGCGTGTAGGGAATACTCCCAGCATCACCTCAGTGTCAGTGACATAAGAATGCGTTTTAAGTGGATTATACTTTATTTATTTACGTCCAGAGTTTCTAAAGGGTAACAACTACTAAAGAATGAAAATTCCTCTGTGTAGGACAGTGAATTATCGGAGGATAACGACATTGACAAAGCGCGTAGAGTACAAGTTTCACAGAATTAGGTACTTGCAATTTGAAAAATATCAATCTCAGAATAAACTCACACTCGTAGAACAAAGGTAGTTGTAAAATACCAACTCTAATTGACGTCTTTTAAAGATTTTTACGGGTAACCTTGTATATTAAAATGGACTAGAAAACGAGCACATACGGTACTACTAATTCAATTTCACTCGATGGCGATCTGAGAAACAAAACCCGTCACGAGTAATCCATTTATTTATTTCGCAAGTGAATTTACACTCCCAATTATTACGAGCTAAACGCCAATTTTGGCGTGTTATTTACTCTTACAGTCTCTAAACAAAGCTATCGATAAATGAACGGGCGTAGAACGTGTTCAAGCCATTATCCGGAGCATGTGAGCAATTATTGCTAAAACTTCGTAACAATTGAGCTGCGAGTATTGTGGTCTGAACGGGCTATTACAGTCTGCTAGCACGAAAAGCGTCTATGTAAGATATCCTTAAAGGGAAGCGAGGTGAACCAGTGATGTTACATCGTCCTTAATCTTATACACTTTGCACGACTATTATGTTAGCGAATTTGGTTCGGCTTTGCTGTCTCGACAAGTAAGTCGTTAGTACTTTGTACTTACAGCAAAGTAAGTTTAAACTAAACGAGACGTTGAGCCGCAACTGGCACATATTAACTAATTTTTAGGGTTCTGTGATCGACAAGGAACCCTTATAGTTTCACCACGTCCATCTGTCTGTCTGTTTGTCCGTCCTGTCTATCCGCGGCATAGCTCAGAGACATTAGTACGAGTCAGCTGAAATTAGCCCAGTGGATTAGTAAGTTGAAGCGGCAGTGGGCGGAGCACATAGCACGCAGCTGATGGTCGATGGAGCCGAAAAGTTCTCAAATGGAACCCCCTATACCTAAGTTAAGAATGCAATTTTTTTGTCGCCTTCACCATGGTGTGGGATATGGTTTAAAATTATTGCGGGTGTAGGGAGATAGGAAAATCATGTTTTGATTTAGGGTTCCGTTTGAGATATATGAAGCTTTAAAGCGCAATTTTTTTTCCGAGTCCCCAATTTCCCCCATCTCCGGTCTAAACGGTTAATTGTGGAAACGTAAATAAAATTCAGAGTAGCAACACATATAATGAACTTAAAAGGAAAACTATCACGACTAAGCAGGCTTTACAAGTTAACCAGTAGTAGGCAACCAACTTATAAAAGGAAAACTTCGTACAAAATCCATTGAAAATTACGTTGATGGAATTGTTAGTTCTGCAAAGCAGATAAAACTCCCTCTTTCTACGGAACCCTACACTGCGCGTGGCCCAACATTCACTTGGCCGGTTTTTAAAGTACCGATAATAGTGCCTAACATCTATATAATACATGTTTCCTTTCGATTTAACACAAACACGAATCCTACTTTCCTTTTCCTTGTGTGGAACAAAAAATTTATATTCTATTCTACACTTAGCAAAAATTGTTTGCCTATATCTAGTAAACATGTATCTGTCGCCTCAGATAACTCACAGACTCACTTCTGCAAAGGATGTGTCTATAGTCGACTAACGAGACCATAAATCATTGAAGAGAATGTAAGCAAAACACTGATATGAGAAGTAGGTGCTATGTTTCAACACCTACTTCTCATACCAGTGTGCATAAAATGTGAACGACGCAGATAAGTAATTATCACCCCCCTTGTTGTGAACAAAGCAAGTGAATCAATCAATACAGCGAAGCAGTCACGCACGTGAAGTATTCAGTAGTAATTAAGCAGTAAGCACACACAGAAGTGTGGATGGCGTTTCGTTTGAATATTATTAGGTAATGCAGGCAAGAACACACCAACTGATAGTCGTTTCAGATTTTTGTTGGCAGTTGAATTTTAATTCTATTCAGCGAATGTAATTTCCCTTGTAAGGGCGCTTATAGACGGGCGGCTCGTTTCGAACGACAGTGCCAACTCTGCAGCCGTCGACACACGTCGACGGCAGTCGCCGACATGTCAGCGTGGAATATCCGCGTTGGGGCGCGTCGACGCGTCTAGATGGCTGTAGTTGGCACTGTGTCGTTTGCAAAGTGCCGCCCCCGTGTATAAGCGCCCTAACTGATTCTATGCTCTACATACGAAGAGATTGGAGTCTAAAATGTGAGGTTCAATCCTGTCTATTCCATCAAACTACGTTCGTTCACCTTTAAATTATGTTATTTATACTGGTAAGTACCTATAGCATTTAGGCACTTACAAATGCACTAACAGGTAGGTACTTAAAAATAGCCTCAATCATAGAATGTACGAAAATGCGCTGAAGCTCGCTTGCACTACTTTTTTTTTTAAAATATCATTCACCCGCACCTGCAGGAGATTGCGGGTAATCGCCCGCAAGTGCATTTAGTTCAGTGTCCCCATTGAAATAAGGTCTGAAATAGAGAAATTTGACGATTATCATGAAACTTCGGGCGCTAAAATATCACTGAAAGGTAGAAAAATAGTAACCTTTATTCCAATGGAGATAAGGGGAGACAATTATTACAGATTTGATGTATTAAACATTGTAGCAATCGGAGAAATAAAAACTTTTTTCACAATCTTGGAACTAGTAAAGTAATTTTTCCGTGTTTTCAAAACATGTTACTAGGTTTACTAGAACGTGTTACTAGGGTCTTCTTAAGTATGATTCGTTACGTTCTTTTTATACTGTACTTCTGTTCGTAGATACGTTGGATACTTAGAGCCATAGCAACAACCGAACAGACAACCTCGACGTATCATCGCCATGACATATATACTGAGTACGGGCACGGAACAAACTAGATCAACCCAGTGCCGATCCGAAGCTGGTGGACTCTTCCCAAGCGAATAAAGTGGCTCAGCACGCGTGAAAGTACAACGCAAGTAAGGTCGAAATTGGTTTCATTAGGTGCATTCAGACAAAAATGTTTTGCTCAACGCGTCGCACGTCGGTTCCACTTGAACTAACTTGCGTCCGTGTAATCATGTTGCTCTTTTTGACTGGCTCCTTGGTCTACCCGCAACACGCTCGACTGCCAAGACAGAGATCGTGGGTTTGATTAGTAAAAATGGCTTCAGCCTGGGTGTATTTTCATGTTTCATGTTTGTGATGATCCTGCCTGGTAACCATAGCACAGGGCATCTTAGTTTGGGACCAGCAGCGCCTCTATCATGTAAATCTCCACTGGATTGAATGACGTCGATTTTTAGTTTTCTTAAGCAACTCCAGCTGTCTAATACATACATATTTTGACAATTTAGAAACATTCAGAATTGGTATATGCAAATTGGTCTGATAAAGTCTTATCTGTCAGCATAATGGAAAATTGCTTAGTATGTAGTAGATACTAGCTGTCTGCGCAACATCGTTTGCTTGGCATTCGATTACAAAAGAACTAAAGAAACAATCGTGAACAGTACTTCATTAAATACATGTATTGATATAAAAAATTTAAAAATCCGCTCAGACGTTCAAGTTTAACTGCATGACAAACATCTATGCATTCACGCTTAAAATATAAGTCGGTCTAAATATTACGTCACTTGGGAAGTTGCCATCGTAGCACGTTGGTCGAGTCTCGAAAGACTCGAATCGTACCAGTTTCATTTATAGAAGTTAATCCATTATGGGTCTGTCGGTGCACGCTACACATGTCCCTTTTAGGTGTGATTAATTTACCACAGTGCATGGATGGTGCTATCAATGAGTGTTCTGTGATAAGCACGATTGATCGATATGCTATACTGGAAGTCAAATGTAGTCCATTCTGGGCTATTAATTGATGGTCAACTCCGTACAAATAGACGTGTGATATTTGTTGGGAGTGTCTTTGTATATAAACGTAAGAATAATCCTAAAGGAAACTGTTTCCTTGTCTAATGAACGCAGTAGAAAATCTTGCAAAGTGTTACCTAAGTTAAAAGTATAAACTTCATCCAGCAGTTAGTTGAAAAGCTTCCAAGTTGTAAGTACCGAGCTTCACGGTTAATTACTTAGACTTTGTATTTAGTTAATTATTCACCATTTAGTTGACCGAACGCAGAAAGTTGTTACAGTATTACAGTATTTTGACTATCTGGCTCTGGTCTTGGAAGTGGCTAGCTTAGAATATAGTTTGACCAAGTCTGTTGTGCAGTATGTACCTATAGCTGGGTATAGCAAAATACATCCGAAAATGCCTCGGAAAATGACTTGCCTCGTTGGTCTAACGGTATCACGTCTGATTACCATGCCGGAGGTCGTGGGTCCGATTCCCACTGGGGACCGCCGAACATTTGTACAAATGGCTTCTAGGGTATTTCCATGCTTGTGTGCCTGGTTACCATAGCACAGGGTATCCTAGTTTGGAACCAGAACAAGTGATTTTGTTGTGTGTGGTTGTGTGAAACTTATTATTATTATTACACAGAGTGAATAAATAATTCTGATTCTGATTCTGATTCTGAGTGTAACAAATTCAGAGAGCGTGTGACTGGTCTGGGTCTCATATATCTAAATGTTTACTTACTCCTAAATGTTTTACGAATGTTAAATAGGAGTGTGCGAAGTTCCAACGTCACTCGCCTGTTCAATTAGACGGAAGTTCAGACAGAGTCGGGAATTTCCCCATTGTTTTGTCCCAACTTCAGTTGCCATTTATCATACACTCTTTGTACATGATTACAAACACCACTGGACAGTTCTGTTGCTCTAACTTGGCATCTATTTTTAGTGTAGTAGGGACTTTTGTAGGCGTAAATTTGGAGGGGTTGGGCGGCAAACTCTGACCGAAGAAATGGTGGAGTTTCCCTAGAGATGAAAAATGTTATTTATTTCTTAATGTTCTTTAGGAAAAGCTTATATAGTGTTGAAATATTGTTAAAAAGCCCTTACCAGACCGACCGATCCATTAAATTTTTTTTTTCTTGATCCAAATGTTTCGAAGCGAGTATATACTTTATTTTAAAGATTTATTATTATACGGTGGTAGCAGAGTGGTAGAATGCCAGCTTCTTATTCGGGAGGTCGTGGGTTCGAATCCCAGCATGTACCATTGACTTTTTTTCTTAGTTACGTATATTTGTGAAGTTATAGTAGCAATACCACTCGCTTACTGTGAAGGAAAACATCGTGAGGAAACCTGACTGTCTGAGGTTTTCACATACCTCAGCGCTTGAAATTGCCAATCCGCGGTGGGCACGCGTCGTAATTAAGCCCGTAATCTCTTTCTCTGAGAGAAGGCCTGTGTCCTGCAGTAGGACGTAGGTATATAAGCTGCATAAAAATATATTGTAGACATATTTCTCATTTCGCTGTAACTGTTCGGATCGTTACCATTAATAAAACATTCCCAACCGTAGATATAGACTACGGGGTCATTGCGTAATGCTTAGTGGCTACGATAATGATAAAAATAATTACTGGAGCTCTTGGAACCGGGCACCCGATGGAAACCGCAATATTTCGCAAGTAAGCCGAGTTCACACTGTCAAATACACGTTAAGTACATACACACACACACATAAGAGATTAAAATAATTATGGAAGGTAAATCAATGCTACTGTAGGAACAAAGAGGTGCAAGTTTGCAAGTTATTTGCGTACATAGGTAAAAACTGGGAGCAAATATCCCTGACGTCAGTGCTGACGCCTGGAACTTACTTTTTCCATTTTCTATTTCAGTAGAGGTCAGTAAACAAGTCAGTACTACGCGATTGCGCTTAAACGACTTTGAAATATATTTCCACGGTGTCGTCAGTATCAGATCAGTACGGGGTCAGCACTGACTTGGCATAACATTGACGTCAGTGACAGAGTCCGCGTGATCCAGCCTTACACTATCGAGGCTGGTATGTAGTGTAGACACAACTTTAGAATATTTCCCTGGATCAAATAAATAACATATTAAGTAGTTTGTCAATAAGCATCCGAGAAATCGCAAAAATGCCAAATAATCAATTGTTTCAGTTCTACAGGTCAACGTAGATCTGCAAAGGCTTGATCCTGGATTTACCTACAATATTCCGTTTTGTCTGACGGAGACTTATCGGGCAGGTAGGTATTTGCCGCACGGCCTGAAGAAACTGTCCTTTTTATTTGAGCCCGCTCGCTCTAATTCGGGCTTAGTGATTTGATAAGACCTCAGCAAGCGGTGGTAGCGTAGTGGGTAGAACATTGGACTCGGAAGCGGGAGACCCAGGTTCGATTCCCAGTGCGGGCATGTACCTATGACTTTGTTTTCTAAGTTATGTACATTTGTGAAGTTATAGTAGCAATACCACTCGCTAACGGTGAAGGAAAACATCGTGAGGAAACCAGAGTGTCCGAGCTATTCATATACCTTAGCGCTTGAAATCGCCAATCCGCGGTGGGCACGCGTGGTGATTAAGCCCATACTCTCTCCCTGAGAGAAGGCCTGCGCCCTACAGTGGGACGTATATAGACTGCTCATGCAGCATTGGGACTCAGGTTAATGAAATGGAATCGCCAATCCGAAGTCGTGCCACCGCAGTATGGTGATTCTATTTTATTTCACTTCTGAGAGAAGGCATGTGTCCTACTGCACACAACAGTATTTTTAAACCGTGTAATTTCTGAATCACTTTTGATAGAGTAAAGTTTTGAGAAAAAAATTTGTTTCCCATTAAAGAATCTTACTCAGATTTATATTTGAGATGCGCGCTTTTAGTACAATACCAATGTCAAAAGCTTCAGCAAGTATTTTTTCTAGTTTGAAGAATATCCGTTCTATTTAAAGCATACCTGCGTAATTTATATGGTTTGAGAGACGAATTCGACCAGCACCTGCCTGAGTGGTCTGAGATGGCTCAGGACCGAAAACTCTGGGGAAAGCTTTTGGCAATCCACTACATTCATCTGATAAAATTGTATGACACAAAATCAGATAGTGACAGACAGAGACAGAATAGAAAAAATACGAAAGTTGTTGTAAATAAGAAACAAATGACGTATTGCTACAAGCATTTAGGAGACCCACTATGTCGCTATTTAATAAAACTACAATTCATGGTTTACTATGACAATTCGAAGAACCCACAGATTTACCAGTAATTAGGAAGTCTAATTGTTTCAGCTACACAATGTACATTAAATTGTCACAATAAACTACGAATTGTAGTTTTATGAAATACGGACAAGTTGTAACAGTTGCGAGAGATTTGTCAGAAGCTGTAGATTCTTGATCAACGAATTTAATGTTCTTTAGCAAATATAGGTACTATAACAATGTGTTTCCTACACGAAAGAGCTATCCATAGCGGCTCTATAATTCTACATACGTGCTTAAATTAATTGTGCGAGAACGTAAACAAGCAAGTTATGACTGAGCCAGAGTTAATCCGGGAATAAACACGCCTAAGGCAGTCTTAAAACAAGAATTAATCGGCCTATTCTTAGGCCGTTTGAACTTAAACTTAGGTTAGGAAATTCCTAATTTGGAAATTCCTATTCAATGCATTCCATAAATTGTAGGAGAACTATGAACTATGCTTGTCACTTCGCTCTCGTGCCATTTGAATTAATTATATCATATGTTACAGATATCAGCAATATTTAGCAAAAAGCTGTGCAAATGAAGTAAGAAAGCAGGAAACATTTGAAGTAAAACTTCCGTAAATACTGCACATTATATGTATGTAGTTACATGTACAGTTGACAGCACATCAACCTTTATGTGCGTACTCTACTCAGTTACATAATGGGTGACTTTGCAACAAAAATTTAAAAGTTGATGCTCCATAAATATAGATAATGATTATTCAACTGTCGACTAAATAACTTCAAAGAAAAAAAAAACACCCAAACATGCTAATCATCTAAGAAAATATCTTTTGATTGACAGTAACATTTTTTGTTTCAGTAAGATGTTGGCCCCAAAAAGCCCACCCATGAGTTACTGTTTTATAGTCACTTACTAATTTATGACAGCCATCACTGTTTACTGTGGTACATGCTATGAAAGTTTATAAAATTAACTCTAGTTTCGTTTTCACTGCTCATTTATGCGAATGAGAATACACACGGAGAAGGGATTAATCTAAAACAACATAATATTTTTAGTGAGCCAGTAAAGTAGGGTGACTATAAATTAAGCCCAAGCGCAAGCGCGGCACTTTGTTTTCTTTTCAGTAAGTATAGTCGACAAAACATAAGAAATGAAGCCGAGTTCCCACAATAACATTTTCCAATCCAAATACTAAAGTTAAGCGCGCTGTTAGTCTATTTTGCACTTAAAAATAGACTTAAATGATCCTATAGGGTTGAATTTTTTTTCTTTTAACATACATAACATAACATATGTACATAAAAAAAAACGTATTATTAAAATAAAACCGGCCAAGTGCGTGTCGGGCCACGCGCCGTGTAGGGCTACGTAGAAAGAGGGTTTTTTTTTTATTGATATCAAGATTTTATTTTACGTAACTACCTGCTTGACGGAACTAACAACTTTATCAAAGCAACTTTCATTGGAATTATCAACTAACTTCCAGTATTACGTATACCGGTTTTGTATACCGTTTTATCGGCGTGAAAATCCAATCACAAACTGCAAGTCGAGCGAGAATGTTTCATGAAAAACATAAGCAAACTGTCCCCACACAATAGTTTTATAACTATGAAAAATTTAAATTACTTATTAGAGAAAAAGAGCAGGCGAACCGGCTTAAGATGTTGAGTGCTGCTGGTCCATTTAATTTGTTGACTGTACTGAGAACGTTCGAATGCCGTCCGTCCCCCAAATATACCCACCGTCCGCCGCGTCCTGCACTAAAATTAGTCAACAGTTTGTAGCACTAATGCTGAGTGCTTTCTACTTCCTAAGGATGTCGTTTTAATGTCCTTTTTTGTATTTTATGAGCTTTCCTTTGGACTTCCACGAGGGAGGCCTATGTCCTGCAGTGGGCGTCAAATGGCTGATGATGATGATAGGCTTCCATCGTTTGAAAATACTGAAAAATTAAAGTTTGAAACAAAATGTAAAATTATGATTCTCAGTGTTTTTTAAGGAAATATCAGTTTCATTGTAATGTTCTGTTTATTAAGATTTTTCCCTGTGCCGATGACCTTGAGCGTTTGACACAGGTGTGCAGCACTTCAACATTTCACCGCTAGATGACACGACTGAATTAATTCCTAGTAGTAATCTCCATAGAAAGACGCGCGCGCGGCCGCACACACACAGTCTCATTCCCTTCGCGTAAGCACACGCCGCCAAACGCACACATATATAGCCGAATTTCGAACGCGCGTCGAGCGAGCCGAGCGGTTTCTACTTTTCTAGCCGGCTCGCCAGCCCGCCCGCGTACCTACGCGTAGATTGAATAGACTTCAATCTAATGCTTTCTTGTATAGCATGCGCCATTACAAACAAAAAAGATAAAGGTAGGTACATCTCTTCAAAACTTATCTATGCTTTGTAGAAAGAATAGCTTTTAAACAAAAATCACATGTTTAGTACGTATTTGTTTACCTACCTACTTACGAAATAGTACATGTTTTTTCACAACAACAGGTTTTTATGTCAAAAAGTGAAAAAAAATCATCTTATCTTTTTTCAATAAAGTGAATTTGACTTTGATTTCACATGGATGTATTTCGGGACTCAGTGGCAAAATTGGAACGTAGGAAGCGACTTCCCCATATGAAATAAAAAATATATTTCAAATGCCAATTCCATGGAAAGTAGAAATTACGACCATTTTAATTGTTATCCGGATTTTACGTCGTTAGGGTTGTCACGCTCTCAGATAGTAATTTATAATCCGGATCTGATTTGATTTTGAAAAAAATCTGTAAATACCTGGTGCCATTATTATTGATATTTTAATTAAAATAGTAACATGATATACATCGCATATAACAACTTTATGTACACGGTGTGACGTGAAGAATGTATATACCTACATAAAGTTGATCAGCGAAAAACAGCTAGATAAAATTGTTGTCCCATTTTGATGTTACTAACTTGAAATTTTCTATACGATTAGTTTTTTTGCTAAAACTGACGGAGAAAATCGAAAACTTGGAGAAGCTTCTTTTTTTTTCAACGGCTTGGGATAATGGTAACACTTAGGGGTGGTCTTTTAAAACAACATAAACTCGTTGCATAAACCCTAGATAGGACGGTGACGTCAACAAATTTTTATGGCAAATTTAATAGTGCCGATTGAAAAGTAAACTTGCTTAAATTTTCAACCAACACCTAATGCAGGTTTTGCCACCGGGCCCCGCTGGTCTAGCGGCTGGACTAATATTGTATCAACTTTATAGTCACACAGCATTTGAATGCTAAAATAACTAGACGTGCGAAAATTCTTGAATTTTTGGTTGTTCTAATTTCGGTCTTATCAGGTGCTAAAAGATTTTCAAGTTCCACATATGGTATAAACTTGGAATTTTCCATCCTTACAGGGTGATCCCTCAATCCGATAAGAAAAATCTGACTTGGAAAATCCGGTCTTTACAGCTTTTTTGTCAAAGCCATAGGATGACAACGTTAACTTACTTTTCACAAAATGGCGTAAGTCGAATTTCAAGCTGGCTCCTAAAAATTTAAAAATTCTGATTTTTATCTCTGGCTCCGTTTTTGTATGAAAATTAGTATTGGAGGTTTTTGTGGTTACTGATGACTACTCTGCGCCATGTTTATAAGCTGTTTTCGAGGGTCCTCACGAATCGTCTTGAACCTCTCGAACAAGCCGGTTTCCGAAAGGGCTTTAGTACCATAGACCACATCCACACGTTGCGGCAAATTATACAGAAGACTGAGGAGTATAATTTGCCATTATGCTTTGCGTTTGTGGACTATGAGAAAGCCTTCGATTCGGTCGAGTTATGGACAGTGCTCGAGTCTCTCCAGCGTTGCCGTATTGACTATCGGTATATCGAGGTGCTGAAATGCTTGTACAACAGTCCACTATGACCACAGAACCACTATGTCGGTCCGAGTACAGGAACAGAATTCGGAGGCAATTCCATTGAAAAAGGGCGTAAGACAGGGAGACGTTATCTCTCCAAAAATGTTCACAAACGGACTGGAAGATACCTTCAAGCTTCTGGAATGTCAAGGACGCGGTATCAATATCAATGGCGAGTACATCACTCACCTTCGATTTGCCGACGATATAGTAGTCATGGCAGAAACGATGGAAGACCTCGGCATAATGCTCGAAGACCTCAGTCGAGTTTCCCAACGGGTGGGCCTTGAAATGAACATGGACAAAACGAAGGTCACATCGAATACTCGTTTCGTGCCCACCCCAATAACATTGGGGAACTCGACTCTCGAAGTTGTAGACGAATACGTCTACTCAGGACAAACAGTCCAACTAGGCCGGTCCAACTTTGTGAAAGAGGTCAATCGTCGAATCCAACTCGGCTGGGCAGCATTCGGGAAACTTAGAAAAGTCCTTTCGTCTAATATACCTCAATCGCTCAAGACAAAA
This sequence comes from Yponomeuta evonymella, assembly GCA_963969515.1. Taxonomy (NCBI): domain Eukaryota; kingdom Metazoa; phylum Arthropoda; class Insecta; order Lepidoptera; family Yponomeutidae; genus Yponomeuta; species Yponomeuta evonymella. The sequence continues at coordinate 10,417,344 of OZ018354.1, forward strand.
TTATACAACCAGTGATAACTTATGGCACTGAAACGTGGTCTCTCACTATGGGCCTCATAAGAAAGCTCAAGGTCACGCAACTAGCTATGGAAAGGCCTATGCTTTCTCTACGATATCGAATCAGAAATGATGAGATTCGTAGAGGAACGAAAGTCGTCTACATGGCCGAAAAGTTCTCGAATGAAGACCACATATCGGCAAGCGCAGCGTAGGACGACCAGCCGACAGATGACCTCATCCAAGTGCCAGGAAGACGCTGGATGAAATCCGCTTCCAACCGGTCTTTTTGGAAATGCATGGAGGAGGCCTATATTCAGCAGTGGACTTCTTGTGTTTCCATGACTCAAGAGGTTTATTTACAAAAGCTGTTGAAAATCTTTAAATATAGTGTAAAAATACAGAGGATTATAAATATTTTAAAAGAGTGGAAATTTTGATAAATTTGAAGCTTGGATTAATATTTTGGCTCAAAATCTTTGAATTTAAATCATCGACTTTACGCAATTTTTTATTTTATTTTACACTACGCGCATTCACTGAAGCGGTTTTAAAAGGGTGAATATGTGTCATCGCTTCCGTGCCTGTGTGGCCACATAGTCCATTAAGCGAATCTGACAGGAGTATTTTTTTTCTATGGTATAACACAAACAAAATAATAAAAATTTTAAGAACAAAAGCAAAATAATTTATTTTTTACAGAAGAAAAAAAAACATTTCAAAATGGATATTGACCAAAGAAATAAAACAAAAATTATGAAAATGGATAAAGACTTCGTTGCTAAGGATGTTGGCAAAAGAGCTACAAATGGATTTGACTGATAAATATAATTATTAATAAACAGTGCCGCCTCGTCTTAACTTATATTGGTATATTATAACAGATTAATCTGTTGATAATCGTATTAATAGTGTAATTCATACCATTTCTATTATTTCATTCCAATAGCACAGGAAACATACAGCATTTAAGTGATTTTTGTCATTAAAGCTGATAGTTAAAAACTATCCATACCATAGTACAGGGAATTCTAGTTTGATTGCGTTGTGTGGACGTTATTATTATTATTATAATTTTGGAACTCCCCACCGACGAATGTTTTCAAGATACATTAAACTATTCATTGTGACACTTAAATAAAAATATGTAATATCGGTAAACCAGGAACGCAGATTTTTATTTAATCTATTGTGTGATACAGTACTTCTATTTCTATTTGGTTACTTTTTGTTACACTTTTCCTTTTTGTTAAGGTTTCAGTTGTTTTTTTTTGTCACGTGTACAAAAAACCTACCTACTTTCTTTTGTTGTCATTATGATTACGGAACCCAAAAAATATTATGAGCGTTAAATTATATATTTAAATTACATTGTACCTAAAAATGAGCATCGAATAAATCATGAATAAAAAAACCCGGATTTTGTGACAACCCTAGCGAAAAACAATTGAATAGGATCAACTTATACATGTCATGGAAGTGTGATTTATATTACATGTAGGGAAGGTAAAGAGCATAATTATTGCAGTGTAGATAACTTATCCCAATACGGCGGAATTTCGAGAAAAAAAAAACTAAAAACAAGTACACACGTATATAAATTATAATTGCTTTAAAATTTTTAGCATTACGCCATTGATTCTTCTAACAATACTTCCGCATGTACAATAAAATGCGTGATAAAAATATACAGCGTTTTATTTTATTTAAAACAGAAAAACATGTCAGGCAGATAGAAAAAAAATTCACAGACGAAATCTACACAGATTCGTTTATGAATCAAGTATTATTCGTAACGCCAATCGAAGTTATTATTTACCAACACATTATTTACCGCCTATGTACCCTACAATCTAACGAGGAGGCGAAGTGCGAACGCGAGGACTGAAACAAAACTCTATCAAACTAAAATGAACCTTAAATGCTAGGTATTAGAGACTACAATACTCGAGCAGAAAGTCTAGCCGCGTGCGGCCGACCTAATCGCGACAATAAATGGATTATAATACATAGGTAGTTAGGTTTCATTTTTAGTGAACCTCGCTTTTACTGTGATTTAGGCACAAATAATAGAACGATGTTTCGCTTAGATTCGTAATGTTACAATAGCTCGGATGGGAAGAGGCGTCCATTGAGCGGCAGAGAGCTTTTGGTTCGAATAATGATATAATAAATGATCGGTTTCCTTTTTACTTTTCTTCTTTTTATTTTCTTTTTTAGTTATTTACTTAAATAAAAAAATACAGGAAATGGGAATTTACATTTTATGTTTTTCTAACGATTGAAGCTCGATCACTACTACAAAAATCAGTCGCCGTGCGTTGGTCTTGCAAAAACTCGAAAATGTCTCCACCGATTGGACTAATAGGTATATAATATTTTTTGTTTTGTTCGGACATGGGACGTGGGGCGAGGGCGCGGAAAAGACCCATCCCTTCAGGAGCCTGTTTCATAGAACTACAATTCATTGTGACTATGACCGAAAGCCGATTAACCCACAGATTAACAAATAGACTCTGCTGCGCAGTGTACCTCGAATTGTCATAATAAACTTTGAAATTATAGTTTTGTGAAACTTGACCCAGTACATTTTGTACGAAAGTGAATTGGAAAGATGCGGCGTCTTTTTCGGTCCTTCACCCCACGTCCTTGGCCTACAATCGGTAATTTTGTATGAGAATTGCTACTTTGAATTAATTTCACTACCTATATGGCGCTCGAGGTGAACTTTGGAAGGTTGATTTATGATTGATGAATCGCTTATGAAAAGTTACAATCAATTCAATGGTGATGCGAAGAGCGCCTGGTCACAGACAACATGCAACGAGTAGCTGGTTTTTTCCTCGTAAGGCGTAATGTGATAAATTGATGAAAACGTTTTTTCTGAATGAGTAACTATTGTTCCTGTTAGTTTTAAACATGAACATACAAGATTTTGATATTGCCCGTAAGACTGTATAAGCTTAAACGTAATCCACTGCGCATTTAAAATGGTTCATAAATTCTTAGGTTTGTTTTAAGCATTCTTACGGAATATATTTACTCATAGAAGGCGTAAGGTTATGACAGTTGTCATACATGCCATAGGGAATCGAGGAGTTAAATTATATCATATATTAATTTCAAAGATCTGCCATTTTCCTAGAGGATGTCACAAGCGATTCAAAAGCGTCTTCCAGCCAGTTCCAGCACACTGTAGCCCCTTAATGTAAACAGTTTTCGTTTGTTGATCTTACTAACAGTATTTATTAGCGGTGCTAGCGCAACGGTAGGAACGATTTCCTTACAACGGGTACGCACAATGGTTACCGAATTGAAAAAAAAATACTTTGGCCTTGGCATAGATCTACGTTGTGAGATGATTTGGGTACACGCCCTCCAGTGGCACCTTCGCCCATACTAGATGCGTGAAGGGACCACTCGGACGCTGCAGTGCCTGGGAGATTGTTTAGATGGAGTAGACTTGCCCAGCACTTATACCATCCTGACAGCATAGTCGGTCTAGCCCACAGGAAAGACAGCGTGCGGAGACAACTAAGCCGCGGGTTTCCTCACGATTTTTTCCTTCACCGTTAGCGTGTAGTATTGCTCCTACAAATTCGCAGATGTACGTAACTTCGAAAATAAACAAAGTCATAGGTCCACTGTTCTACCCTCTGGGCTACCACGGCTTATCCCACTGGGCTACCACCGCTTATTTATGCACCGAATTGATATTTTCAAGTAAATACTTACCAATATTTCTGGCTGGTTCTTTTTCAAGAAAAGTGAAGAGACAGAACGATGTATATGTAAAAATGTCAAGAACGTCGTGGCTAAAACATCCTTGAAGAATGTACATAATGAAATTCTTTATTCAGGAACCAGTAATACGTTATGTACATTAGCAAATTGTATTATTTCTGTTAACTTATGGTTTCTGTAATCCTGAACCGATAATAAAAACATTTTCATTTACATTTTTTTTTTCATTAGCTACCTGCAAAGGTAAGATCATCACAATCCTCTGCACTTGAAATCATCGATACGCGGTGGGCACGTGTGGTGATTAAATCAGTGATGCCCTGAAGGGAGGCGTATGTGCAGCGCCTTGATTATGTAACTTTTCACGTATGTATCTGTGCGCAAAAACGAAATATCTACTGAACTTTGTCGTACAATGGTGTGTCCCAATATCACTGTCACGTCTCAGATATCCACTGAAATGCGATATCACTATATGTGATACATATTACGCCTGATATTTTTACGGCATAGCTAAGTGAACATTCCGCTTTCGCATACATATGAATACGTTAAAAGTTACATAATCAAGGCGCAGGACGATTATTTACGAGGCACCCTGTATAAGGCTGCCTATCCATTATATATTAAACCATGGATGAGCTGGGAATAATCCCAAAACAAAATTAAACTTATTAAATGTAGCGTAACTAAAGTCAATAGCTTTGTTAATAGCCTTTGAAGCTATTTGCCGGACGTTACACGATTTAAAGCAATGAACCGTGCCTCGAGACTACAGTACTGTAAGCGATTAAATTTACTTACATAATTGAAACGCCTAAAAGTAGCGGTAGCAGATACCTCAACCGACGCTCGTTAGTGCTACGGACCAGAAAAAGTGTCATGTGAAGTTAAGTCAGAGAATTTTCAAGCTCTCTATAAATCGATTTTTTTTTTCATCGTAAAGTTAAATACTGTAACTTAATGGTCATCTAATAAAGAGAAAGACATTTATTGAGAATCAAACATCGGCATACTTACACATGTAAAGTTATGACGTTAAGTGAAGACGTTCACAGTTTAAAGAGAATAAACTGAAAAATAAAACCGTACACTTCGTCTGCATCCTGGTTATTCCATATATGTAGCTACTTTATCATACGTATCTGAGATTTATTTTCAACACAGTGTTCATAAAACTCACTAATTAACGCTGGCAGAGGCAACGCCCCATAACCACGCGTTCTTCGCGCGTCTATTTCTATGAAGTATCACCATAAAAATTAAAAGAAACGATTCAACCGAGCGCCGACTTCCAATAAAAAACCCATTTCGGAATGTCTGATTAAAATACGTACCATTCCGAGAGGCAAGCGGGGTCGTGGGACTAGATTAGTTTCGGGAAACTTTATTTTTTCCGCTTTATACTTACTCCTTTTTTTGGTGGCCGCCTAAAGCCTCACCGTGCAGTTTTTTCTTCATCAACGTGTCAGGTGGAGTCGTGCACCGATGCCAACGTTACGTAACCGGAACGTCGTATTTTGTTCCTTTTTCGAAACGTTTCAAGCGAACCGCGGGTTTTTACCGCTCTTGCCAATTTATTGTCCGATAGTTCAGCCGCAGTGGCATAAATTGCGGAACATTGTGTAATCGCCGATAGACCTAGCATCAGCATCACCATAGATCAGATAGCCTATATCGTGTTATTGAAGTCTGAACTGAACTCAAAATCTAAACTTTTTCGAAGATTTTTTAACGAAACCACTGCTGAAAATTGTATTAACATTAAAAAACACTTTATTCATGGAAAACATACTATTTACTACGAGTAAGATATGAAGCATTGAACAGTAGCGGTAAACCGGTAATCTTTTCTCACGGCTCTTAGTAGTGTCTGACGTCATAAAGCTGGAAAGTGTACTTAGCCCAATGGAGTTGGTTTTGAGGAGAAATAGAACATCTCCACGTAGAGTGCACCCCATTAAAACCACATGTGCTAGACGTCACCTCGACGCTGCATCTCGCCGTACAACGTTTCCCAAATTGTGAAAATGTTTTTTCAAATTCCATAGTACAGGCCTTCTCTAAGAGAGAGAGAGAGAGAGAGATTATGGGATTAATTACAGATTAGCCATTGCAAGCGTTGGAGTATGGAAACACCTCAGATATTCAGGTTCTCTCACGGTGTTTTCCTTCACAGTTAGCGAGTAGTATTGCTATTACAAATTCACAAATGTACAAAAACGAAGTAAATACCTGTGTCAGAGTTCGAACCCACGACCTCTTGAATGCGAGGCAAGCATTCTGCGACCGCGCTACAACGATTTAATTTCATAAATATTAACATGCATTGACGGTCAAATGCTAAACGGATTGCAATATCTATAAATCGGATATACCTTAGAGCTTCAAATCGCCAATCCGCGGTAGGCACGCGTGGTGATTAACATCTCTCTCTCTCTTCCTCTCTGAGAGAAAGCCTGTGCCCTGCAGTGGAGAGCCTATATACTGCTTACGCTAAAGGAATTTTGTACGAGTATGTTTGGCATATTGACCGCTGTAGTCCTGGATCGTAACACGGGAGACTTTTATTATAAGCTCAAAACACTAAGAGTGTTTTGTTGGAAGTGTGAGATTTGTCAGTTAAAAATCTCTTCGTCTGAGTTATTTCATTAAAGGGAATGATGTGATATTTCACTGCTGTGTCTCTAAAAATGAATACCGCCCGCGACCCAATTATGACGAAATAAAAAATACCAACACCATTTATAAAGCGTAAAAACACAGTAACTTTTAAAAATAAACCAAACGGTAGAGAGTTGTAAAATACGGTGGACATGGACGACTCTCAATTCCGTTTAGGAAATTAATTAAGCATAGTTCACATAACTGCTCCTTCTGCTGCACAAACAACAAAATGTTGCTAGCTTTAGGCGATTTATCTGTCTAACTAATTTCAGCGATACCTAATAGAGCAAACATCCGGTTCGCTGAGCAAACTACCCATCCAGCTCAATTAAACGGTAAGCATTAATAGTGATTTTATTTCTATTACCTCAATTATTTGTTTTTCTGAAATAGGTTCTATTTACTGGACGGAAACGCGACATTAGCTTTTGCAGTAAATATTATTTGAAAGTTTGGGAAGCAGTTCGCGATAATAATTTGTTTGCGCTGCAGCACTGTGCCGGTGTCCCATCCTACTCTTTCTCAGCGTATTTATACAGGCTGTTTCATAATATTTATACTAAGGGATGAACTCTGAGACTATTTACAAGACAACTGTACTATTTCATGTTTAAAAAGAAGGCATAGGAGATTTAGAAATTTATTGTATTTACACGGTAGCTAGGTACATATTGAAGTTTTTTGCGTACATATTGGTGATCTTTTTAGTAACCATCACTAATGAGAGATTTTTATTTACTAACAAGAGGCGCATTTAATTAACAATCTGCATCCATACGTGTTTAGATGGAATGATTGATAACATAAAATTGCTGTCGTAGAGATCAAAGAATGCTAATAAAACTCTTATTCTGACGAAGAGGTGCTAGGGGAGTTCCCACATCTGCTTCTAATAACAGGCCTGTACGATAAATATAATTTGTGGATGGCCGTTACGGCTACGACAACGACTGAAATAGGCAGAAAAACAATATTGACTCTCTCGTAATAGGCGGATGCCATAAAGTGGGACAAGGAAAAAAAGCAAACGTTCAACACTTAGTACAGATTACACGCATACTGAGCAAAAAGCGACGCAATGAAGGAATGAAAGTGCAGTGCTCTCCCTCTCCCTGCCCCCGGAAGGCTCACCTTCAATGAGGGCTTTTCAAAGCGTCACTAAAAAAATGCAGCACCGCAAGTTACCGGTAGATGGTGCTGACGTCACATAATATGTCAAAATGGGGATCCACACGCAAAACGAATCGAAGATGGCGCTAGCAGCGATCCGGCCATGTCAAACTTTGTTGTGATTTGGTTAGATACAGATTTGTTGTTTTTCATAAAGTCTTTTGTGGGTTCAACATCTTGTTTTTCACCATATACGCAACATGGAAGTTAACAGAACTAAAAGACGAACTTAATAAACGAGGAACAAAAGTAACTGGAAAGAAAGCTGACCCTGTGAAAAGTCCGGTTAAGTCGGTGGAAACCACAAAATTATACTATATTTAATGCTAGTGTTTTTATTCTTTTCTTGAGGTACTTGTAGTAGTCTACAAGATCGGTTTAAATTCGTAAAAATGTTGAACTTGAATATTTTATTAACCCCATATTATTTCCTCATATTTTTGTTTAGAATTCTATGACCAGAACATTGAGTGTGGCAATCAAGGAAATAAGTGAACATATTTTTTTTTACAACCTGGTACGGCACAAAGAGACATATCAAAAGAAATCTAACGAAAATTTATGAAAGATCGTAAAAAAGTGCAACAATTGTATGAGAATGACAGTTCATCCTGGGCCGTATCGATCACGCGCCCTCTACAGGGATAAATTGGCAGTGTGGATCCCCATTGACATGACATCACTGTACCTTCCTTCCTTCCTATACCTTCTCTGTGGTTTCTGTCACGTTGCTTGCTTGTTTCGTTGACGAGAGGAGAGATGTTTAGAGTATCGCAGATTAATAACGATGTACAACATTTAAAACGTATGATACGTTTTGAACGCGTTTTGGCGACCATGGGTCCTAAAAATCACTATTAACATGATTAAGAAATTATACAGACATATTTTGCGAATTCGATCTGTAAAAAAATATATAATTTTTTACCTCGGTGGCGCTAGTGTTACTCGCTGGAGCCGGGGTTAAACCGTTGGCGAACAAATTTTTGGCCCGAAGCTATTAAATTGGAAGCCTTTTGGAATTCGTAAAACACTAAAACTGAAAGTTGTACAGTAAAAAGCTCGCCTCTGTAAATATTCTTTGTTATGTAATGGCCTTTTACATGCTTCGTATGCAATCATGTATAACAATAAAAGGTTTCTGCTTTGATTCATCTTTATTCTTTTTTAATTTCAGAAAACATTAGAAAGTAATTTCTTTAGTTTATTAAGCTTTTAGGCGTTCTTCAAAGTAGTTTTTTTATGTACCCTAATACACGTCCGTATGGCGCCGGATTATTCCGTGTGGCGCCGGATTAAGAATAGCGTCACTCCATTACCTTCCGTGGATGTCGTAGAAGTCGACTAAGGAAATCAATTACCAGGAGACGGGCAGCAGCCTCTTCCTGAGATTCCAACCGCATACTGCGATCGCCAACCCGCCTGCCAAGCGTGGCGATTATGGCAAAACCCCTCATGGTTATGAAAACCACGAAGGAGGTCTATGTCCTGCAGTGGGCGTCAAATAGCTGATGATGATGATGATGATACACGTCCCACTACAGCAGGGCACAGACATTCTCTCGGAGAACTCTAACCTGCCATAGATAATAGGTTTATGTACGTATAAGTATATATGTATATGTAGGTATATTATCTTATTATTACTTATTTATGTAGTTATAAATATTTCTCCCTTCCTCCCGTCATCTAAATTTAAACACCCTGTGCTAAGGTTGGCTGGAAGAGATCTCTCTTAGTGATAAGTTCGCCTTTGTAACAATGCAATGTAATTTTCTAATTTATGATTTGCAATAAAGAATAGGTACATATCTATGGTACCCGGGCAAGGACATCACAAACATGGAATCTGTTACTGACCTAGACTTAGTGCTTAAATGTAAAGCCTAATGCCAACGAGTTAAGGTTGACCTGCTGTCGATTGTATTGACCTACCTACATGTAGTCGTAAACAACTAAATTCATGACTCGACATCTAAGAGCCTCTAAAAGATTTAACTGAGACATCAAAAACAAGCAACCACTCAATTTGGGTTAAGGGTCACCCTTAACGAGTCTGATATAAATTAAGATATTATCATTTTAAATGACTTTCTGAAGTTAACATCAGACGGAGTTATAAAAGGAATTTTTAAGACAAACTTTTAATATTGCACATTATACTGACAGACGTTATCCTCGTTGTCCTATGTTAATTAAATGAAAACATATTTTTTCACAACGCTAATAAAAACAATATCAAAGTTCAACAGCGTATTACAGCATAAATTTAAAAGCAGTCTCTAATTGAATATTCCCTTTGCGTAATACCATCTTACTTTACCCTTTAGAAGAAAATACAGGCTAGAAGAGAAACATGTAAATTTTATCGGGTCGCGCCACCGCCGCGCCGCGGGACCGACACAGATTTTTTATAAGCCAAGGTAAGAAAGAAAACTTGGCCCGTATTTTCCGCTAAAAGTTACCCCTATATTGCAATGCTCGTCGAAAAATACTTTCTTGACTTACGACTAGAGTTATAGGGGCGAGCGGCCGTTTGTGTGACCCCTTGGCGAGCGCGGGACTCACAAATCAGTCCACTCGTCCGGCAAAATGTTGTATTTATTGCTCAATGTCATATAAAATTTGATGAAGTTATTACTTTGTTTAAGCGGTATGTTGTTAGAGAGCTGAAACGAAGGTCTAAGGGTTTGATTGACTCTTGCGTACAGACATTGAAGAATACGATCGACCACAGTCCGTGTTGGTCGAATAAACATACATAACTAAGGTTGACGACCAACCTCAACATAAGCCTGGATAAAGTTTTTTTTATGTAGCCTATTTTACGTCCCACTGTAGGGCACAGGCCTTCTCTTAGAGAGAGAGAGAGAGAGAGAGAGAGAGAGAGAGAGAGTATAGGCTTAATTGGCACGCGTGCCCACTGCGGATTGGCAATTTCAAGCGCTGAGGTATGTGAACACCTCAAACACTCAGGTTTCCTCACTGCGTTTTCCTTCACCGTTAGCGACTGGTATTGCTACTATAACTTCACAAACGTTCGTAACTTAGAAAATAAAGTCAAAGGATTCGAACCCACGACCCCCCAAATGAGTAGCCGGCGGCGTTCTACCGCTCCGCTACCACCACTTAAAGATTATAAAATAATAACAACATAGCATAATATATAGGTACGGCACAGACCTTCTCTCAAAGAGAGAGAGAGAGAGAGAGAGAGTATGAGCTTAAATATCAAGCGTACAGACCTCAGATTGGCAAAAAATACAGTTACTTTAATCTTCATCAACGTTCATATTGGACGATTCTGTTACATGCCTTCCTACTAAAAATTACTAATTGATGCTAATTTAGCTACGAATAAAAAACCGGCCAAGTGCGAGTCGGATTCGCGCACAAAGGATTCCATACCATTATCTATGCAACATTAAATGAAGATCGAATTTGAGAACAGCGTCATCTATAGAAACCAACAAGAAGCGTTTAACATTGACATTTAACGATATGACATCGGCGCTGTGAAGGTTACATAGATGGTCGCTAGGTGGCGAGCGCTGTCTTTAGACAATATTTGTTGTATGGTAGCCCCACTTAAATATTTATTTTATTCTGTTTTTAGTATTTATTGTTATAGCGGCAACAGAAATACATCATCTGCGAAAATTTCAACTACCTAGCTATCATGGTTCACGAGATACAGCCTGTCGACAGACAGACAGACGGACAGTGAAGTCTTTGTAATAGGGTCCCGTTTGGCACCCCTCGGGTACGGAACCCTAAAAAACCTTTAAAGTACGTCATGCCATGTAGCAACTGTTTTAGAAGCCATAACTCAGTTTCTTGACCGGCCTTCGTTCTCACACTGCTAACACAGCTAAATGCACAAAGCCAATGACCGTGAAAGGAGCAGATGGTCGTCGCCGTTTTTGCCAATTCGGCCTCAGTTTTTTGCCTCCGAGAAGAAATAACATTCATCGAAATCCTCAGCCATGGATAACTATGGTCCTTTTACTTCTATAGAAATAGGGGAGAGGTTTTTGTTTGCTACGCTTTTTGCATCATTGTTTCGATGTGGGATCAATAACGTTAGAAAATGTCACTTCTAAATATGTAAATACTTAATGACTTCGTTGTATGTACCTTGATTGACTTGTATTGCATGGCATATATTTTAGGCGCGGTGGACTTAAGCTTATCATTCCAAAACGCAATATTTTGAGGCAGTGAAAATAACCTATTATAAAACTACTCTAAAACATTTTATTATCTCTGTCATAAAATAGTGAGTTGAACAGACATGTTTTATTTAAAATAAAAAGATAGATAAATGATTTATTTCCATAAGACACACACACGTATATAAAGCATCACATATTAATTCACAAATAAGGAATCTGCTGTTATAATAACTTCTGTTGTACACAACAATAATTTAATGATACAGCAAGTACATTTTTTTTTCAAACCGGTTTTTGAACCACTTCCAATAAAACTTTTAAATTTTTTTCATATAATCTTGTAACTTGACGTGGTTAAGTTATAATCTCCGAAACTACTTATCTCATTTCAAAAATTCTTTTTTGAAATGAGAACCAGTATTTAGAATGGACCTTAGGATGGACACATAAGCTTATTAGCGAACGAAGTCGCGGGCACTGCTAGTGAAAAATTAAAATATTTTTTTTTACCACATTACACTACATAAACTCACGCCTGTATTCCGGAGGAGTAGGCAGAGAATAGAGTTTGCCACTTGCGGACACACCTATTTCGCTTCATTTGTCGTTGCATTCATAATTGGAAGTGGTTTAATCTTGGATACTGATTTAGGTTTTGCGTTATTTTAATAACACGTTGTAGAATTTGTAAATTATCATAGACAATTCATATATTAGGTTACGTTACGAATGCCACAACGCGCGAGTGTAAATGGCTTCGACCGGTCCCGCTTCGTGGGTAGTGGTTTACCTTTCACAATAATGCTCTGTGCTTAAGATAGACATACTGCTTTCGTAAGTGAAGTTTATTCGTGAAAATACTCTAGGAATAAGAAACCTAAAGCAACACACACATAAATGAATAAACATAGCCAGAATACACAACCAAATCCCCCAATAACCAGTGAGCAAAATAGGAATAATTAATTGGAGCTCACATTACTTAATAGAGAACAGGGCTGAGCGTGCCAACAATAAACGCATGGCTTCCGCCGATAAAACAGCTGCCAGCGCTATGCCGGTAACATAATACATTACATACGACCGTGGAACCAGTGACACGAGGTGAATCTGATAGCTTTGATTGGGCATCAAGTCACAGATTAAATAATACACCACATTTGCTTCGACACTACACATGGCTGTTGGGACACACCTGGTGGTGGATGCACAGTCAAACTTCCCTGTCTGGAGAGGGAAATTATGCCAACAAAACACTTAATATATACCTACCAATATCTACGAAACCAATAGGGAACATTTTTCTTAAGAGTGTCTAGCAGCAAAAGTTGTTCGTATAATTGAATAGAACTATCCCTTTTCGGAAAAATAATTTTAGGAATACTGGTTATAAATAATTAGATTAGGTTATAAATAGTTAGGAATGAAGAGTTAGAAAAACATAAGTTAGGCGCCTAATACTTACCTCTGGAAATTGTTTTAGGATAGGATTCTTTGTTGTTTTATGTGGATTTCACAGGACCCAAATTAAATTATCATAAAGTGTTTCCTTCGCTCGACGAGGTATTTTGTAAACAATAACATTTCCTTCGCGGTGATAGCAGAAAATAACAAACCTTTTCCTCTTAAAACAGTAAGTACCTCACTCTATTATTATTTAATGTAAACAGATTTATACACAAGGAGGCAACTCACATAATTTGGGTTTTCTGAAGACACAAAATGTTATCGATCTGACTGGCCCATCATTACAATTTTAATTTTAATTTTCTAATTCTCCAATTCAAAGTAATTCCTGTATTATAATTTAATTAATCAATTTTATTTCGTTCAATCTATTTTATTTTCAATTTTATTTTTAGTATTTTAGTTCTTTTTATTTAATTGTAGTGTAATGTTATTTTCCTCATCAACCCATTATGTCCCCACCGAGGGGCACGGGTCTCTTCCCTGAGGAAGGTATAGGCCATACTCCACCACGGGGGCCAAGTCCGGATTGGTGGAGGCTTGTAGACTAGTGGCTCTACTGTTATTTAAACTTATTTAATATGGCTTTGGCTGGAATAAGCATAAGCAGCCTATATACGTCCCACTGTAGGGCACAGGCTTTCTCTCAGGTTGAGAGTATGGGCTTAATCACCACGCGTGCCCACCACGAATTGGCGATTTCAAGCGCTGAGGTATATGAATAGCTCAGACACTCAGGTTTCCTCACGATGTTTTCCTTCATCGTTAGCGAGTGGTATTGCTACTATAACTTCACAAATGTACATAACTTAGAAAACAAAGTCATAGGTACATGCCCGCACAGGGAATCGAACCTGGGTCTCCAGCTTCCGAGTCCAACGTTCTACCCACTAGGCTACCACCGCCCTTTGGCTGCAATAAAAATATTTATTATTTATTCCTGCATAACAAGGTTGAAGCAACCGTAAAAACAGAAAAATCATGAGCTGCGCCATGCAAACGATAAAAATTAGCTGCGTTTGCTAAACAATGAATTCACAATGTAATCTCACAAAATGTTTATCATCACTCACGATAATTTGACCCGGTATCAATGAATAAATTTAAAAAGATGTAGATTTTAAAATTTGATATAGCACTGCGCTCGCAGAGCAAGGCTGGGTTGCATGTAATTTCGCATCGTCAAAAGAAAACTTCCCTAGTTGAGTTTTTGTACTTGTAGGAAACAAAACAAATCGTGTATCGCCACTCGCTCCGGGAGTCTTCTCGCTTAACTAACACCCAACTACCCCAGTGTGGATTTTTTTCCGCTGGTTGTTGGCCTTTATTAAATAGCAAGGCTGCTATTGAAAGTATAATCCATTACAAAAAGGGAGCCTCTTGACTTTTACTTAACCAAGACAGGAAAATACTGCATTTTTAACGCGATACATCAAAATTGAAATAAAATCTCTGCCTACGCCTCCAGAATGCAGGTGTGAGTTTTCCATTTGGCGGGCGCTAGGAATTCGTAAAATGTTAAGGTTGTTTACCGAATCAACCGCCGCACCTCACCGTCGGATTCGGCTGCCAATTTTTGAGGAAAGGTTTCTCCAATCTACGGAAAGTTAGGCAAATTTTGAGGGACATAAAACGCGTAAGTGCCGAGAGCTTAGGGTGGGCGCAGAGTCTACAAGTCGAGTCAGGGTAAATTGGATCCCTTTGGATTTTACTGACGCCTCCCGCGCAAACACGGGATCCCTATCCCGGTCGCGCGTAAAATATTCACCGTCATCGCGCAAACACCCAAAGCGCTAATATTTTAAGAAGCCCAACTTGGAGTGTTTGTCCGTTGACAGAAACTATATGACTTCCCGCCAAGTTTCTCTATTTAATCTAGGAACGACTTAGGCTTCGTTAGTTCTTTAAAATTTTATAAGTCAGTTCCTAGGTATTTACAAACGACTAGCGTTGGACTAGTGCTAGACAAAAGCTGTCGCAGATAGATGAATTAGACAAGGAAACTAAAACAGCACAATGAGGCGGAGTCGATAAAACTACAAATTAAGCCTTTATCAAGACTCCCACAGGAAGAGCTTAGCGTAGTTCAGAGTTGTTTGCTCACTCGCCTCTGGGAATTTGAAGCTCCCGGTTACAAATGAAGAGTTTCCGCAATCACTACCAATTAACACCGCGCTACCTAGATGAATCTGTTAGTCAGAGTGCTTAGTCAAAACCGGAAAGTATCTCTTTTTGTTTAATACTCGTACTTATTACTTACACAGTAAGTGCCGTCTGAGAATATCTAGGTCGTAATATATATATTACGAGCTGACTCGGCAAACGTTGTTTTGCCATATTAATTAGCCTACGACGTATTCTCAGACCTACCAAATATACACAAAAAAAATCAAAGAAATCGGGGAGGCCGTTTTGTAGGAGTTCGATAACAAACACTGTGACACGAGATTTTTATTTATTAGATTATCCTCCTCTTACCATACCTCGTATATAAAAAAATGTCGGAATACACCTTTGGTATCATAATTCTTAGTGATCGAGATGACTTCTTTCACAGAATGATCGATTATTTATATGACTTCGCCCCAACATAAAAAGCCTGCAAAGAGCGAGAGAGTCAATTAGGCAGAAATCGAGTATGATACATCTCCTTTTGTCGCGAAAGGCTGCGGAAAGAGGTTCGATCTCCAGGTAGATGCGAGTAATTGGGGACCGCCTCCCGAAGGGCACGCATCACTGAAGGCCTATCAAAAACCAAGGGGCTTTATTCTACTCGTGTATTGCAGTACCTAAAAATGTAATTCCGAGCATGGGTTAAAGGACAGTGGGTTTTACCCCATTGAAAGATTAATGGTTTGATGATTTTTCCGGGCAAACTGAAAGTGTCCATGGAGAGATAACATCAGTAATCCAACCAGTCCGTATTACGGCATTGTTCCGGCGTCACACGACGTGATACATTTTGGAGCACCGCTTGCGCTCGTTTAGGTTGTTTATGTACCTTGACAACTACAACTACATCGTGAATTTAAATGTTAATTTCAGTATATATGATAAATATTAACGGCTAGCTGTTGCCGGCGACTTCGTTCGCGTGGTAATTTTGATGTGTTTTTTTCGGGATAAAAAATAGCCTATGTGTTAATCCAGACAATAATCTATGTCGGTGTAAAATTTCATCCGGATCCGTTCAGCCGTTTTTGCGTGAAAGAGTAACAAACATCCATCCATACATACAAACTTTCGCGTTTATAATATTAGTAAGTAAAGAATTTGGACGTTTTTGTAAATATTCGTGATTTCCAATGATCGAATCGAACTGGAGACATCTGGACTCGAACCGGGGTCTTCTGGCTTCGGGACTGATGTCCTGACTTTATTTCCCACCTGAGCTATTACAACTTTGTAGATGATGGCGAAATTTACCTTCGTATTCTAATGATATTGTAGTAGTTTTTCATTTTTTTTCAAAGATATATGTATATATAGATAGATTAGATTATTAGAATTACAGGGTTACATCGAAGTTTATCCCAACCGTCATTGAAGCGATCGGTTCGTGGTGAGCCCACGGACCCCTAACGCTCCCCGGATCGCCCTAATGACGCACATGTGGAGGCTTTTTGGAAGGCCAGCCTCAGATACGCATGATGATTAGGCATCGCACAGTTAAAATCTTTCAGAGCAACCCTTTGAAAAATGCCTTGTTAAATTGTAGAGTACCTTACAATTTAACATATTAATATAAAGGGTGGACTAAATCTAAGCATTACTACGATTAACTGTGGACAATTTTCGTCTTTTCCACTCATTTTAGTGTCGGAGACATCAATTAAACATTAGTAATAAAACACCATAGAAATAGATCCTATAGAATGGTCACCCCAAACTAAATTTGTGTCGCATAATACAACAACCAGTGTTGCCACCAGTGATATTTAAGCGCACCTCGATAAAACGCTTCTACTGATTTTACATCGCCTTGGTGGATTTAATAGATGTATTCACTGTATTAAAGTTTCCACGCTAAAGTATAGTCTTTCAAATTATGTAATTGGACTCGACAGAAATCGTCAGTTTTTTTTTTATTTTCACTGATATTTGTATCGGTGGACTAAACTATATGTTAACACCACAGAACATGACCATGATAGCAGTTCATAGACTAATTAGTCTTACAGAAGCTACACTCTCTTAAATTCTTTATATACATTGACTAGCTCTGACGACTCTTGCCGATAAAATGTTAAGCAAAATGTTTTATATATCTGATATACGGGGTGTAACGTAACTTTTTATAGATACATAGCTAAGTATCTATAAAAAATGTGGGTTTCATAAGATGACCAACACCTTTATGAGGACTATTTTGAAATATCAGTATGTAATGGCATTACGTTGAAGGCTGCAAAAATAAATAGGACAAAAGTCTTTTAAGTTGAACACGAATTAATTTTCAAAAAATGTGGTTTTCATAAGATGACCAACCCCTTTAAGGGGACTATTTTGAAATATCAGTATGTAAGGTCATTACGTTGAAGGCTGCAAAAATAAATAGGACAAAAGACTTTTAAGTTGAACACGAATTAATTTTCCTTTCACTAATTACATTACAATTTCCGTAAAGGCAACGGTCAGTATAGTATTTTCGGATGTCGGATATATTTGATCTATAACTCTCTTCGGTCATCACCTTAGTGGAAATCCATAAAAAATTGTGAACAAGTTAAATTATTTCATAACTATCGTTTTATGAACAGTTGCAGAACTTTCTTCTGTTTTATTTTTATTTTTTGTAAGTAGTTCCTGCAATATCACACGTGAAGTTATTTTTCTTAAAGTCTGAAATTGTGTTCACGCGGCAAGCTCGTCATGGACTAAACAGACTGCTTCCAAGTGACCGCACAGCTTGCGACACAAAGGTTGTTAGAAATGTCCTCTCTATACGTAGTACTTTATACTCTGTGGAAACATCTGATATTTTTTCAAAGTAGTCCTCATCGTAAAAGTTGTCGTAAAATCTAGAGGGGGGTTATTAAGAAGATTATGATACACCCTGTATAAAACAAACTTTACAAATATGAGATATTTTTTTTTATTCAACTGGGAAATAAATCTATCTAGTTCATATTTCCTATACCTACTTCAGTTATTAACAACAATATTATTGATTCAAGATTAGTAAAGTAACTTTCGTTCCGTTTTTAAAGAGGTCGAGTTGACGTGCAAAAACCGTCGTTCCATATCTGCGAGAAGAGCAATGAGAAATAATACAGTCACAACGCTAATCCGGGCTTAAACAAAACTGTCTCGAAGCTTCTTACTTTTTTCACTGGATCCCAGCTTAAGAAAGTAGATTATTATGTCACAAGATGTCTGCAACTGGAAAGCAGTTGGCACTATTAAAAACCCAATAGCACCGCTCGTAGGATGGAGTATAGACCAACCGAACAAAAACACTTGACGATCGGCACCACACACGCCCGAAAGGCGACCAAAGACACCGAACAAAAACACTTGACCATCAACACCACACACGACCGAAGGCGACCAAAGACCCTCATTGGTCATTGCTTTACTGGCCTCCATAGTACCAATACTATGGTCTATGAAGCTCTCTTGCTTTCGCCGTAAAGTCTACCCTAGGCCTCGATTCTGTTAGTACATTATAACTATTAAAGTCGGCAGCACATCAACCTTTACACATGTGCACACTATTCAGTTACGGCTGACTTTGTTACAAAAATGTAAAGATTGATCTGCTGTCGACTATACGACGAAAGATACAGACGTATCTTTTCATACCATTGTCGCCTAGAAGGCATGATTACGGGTGCGGCGTAGTCTTGAAGCGGCAATGAAATCGGTGCGCTCATGCAGTTGTCATTGTATCACGTTTTTTTAAACCTCAATCGGTTTAAATCACAATTAATTGCGCTCCAAATTTAGTAAATTAGGTCGTAAATTTTTTATGAAACTTTAATAAGCTTCTTTATTTAATTAATACCTATTTGCGTAAGGAGAACTATTAGATCCGTTTGTAAAAGCGTATCAGGCCACAATTATGTCCAAGTGTGACCGTTCGGTGCAGGGTGTCTACGATATTCTGCGCCGGGTGGTCGTACTTGGTTATGTGTGGCTTGATTTGTTTTGGTTCTCGTCCATATTCTAGCACGCTGCCGTCACACGTTAAAGGATATGTAACTAGATCAATGATATTATAACATGCAATGTTACTTATCTGTGGTGTAATGCAATAAATAAAATAATGTTTATTGTGCTGTAAAATTATGTTAATTCAACATAATCTAGGCCCTGGTTTGTTCAATTACGTTCGTTCATATTCATTCAGTAGGTCTGCGTCCAACAGGATAGGAATGGGTACGAAAGAGATGGAGGCTCGAAGGGAGCATACGTGTTTTATTATTTATTCACTTGATGAGGACTAAGGCGAAGTGAGCCATCACAGTGTCTTCCCAAATGATCACATCTGGCGACTTTTTGAAGTAAAAACTTTTGTAGGCGCAATTTTTTTGAACGGTGAAGGCTTGCTTGTGTCGGTGACGCTGAATCGCTGAAGCTTGGATACACCTAATCGACTGCAGTCGAATGGCGGAGCTGAATCACGTATATTTGGCTCCAGTCGTCATTTAAATTTAGAAAATCATGTATGTTTTCTCTTTTATCGTATGATTATAAGCACGTACCCTCTTTTTTATGGAATGCTTCAAGTACGATCCCTAAGATTAATGAATGGTAACTGTAAACAGTATATGATATATACATTAAAATACCTCGGGGAGTGAAAGTAGGTATGTGAAAGTGATAGTTAAAAATATAGATGTCTAACTAGCGCTAAGAAATGACCCTACGTTAAATTACGGGAAGGCTCGCGGAGCTTGTCAATCGTGTTACCAATCGAAGCGAGTTCAGTATTACCTAACAAAATATATATGCACCTGTCACCGTCAGACCGCCATTTTGCGAGGTACCTAGGTATTACGATGGGTTATATACATCATGAATTCTGTGGTTGGCCATTTTTGTACAACACCAA
The DNA here is from genome assembly GCA_963969515.1 of Yponomeuta evonymella. Classification (NCBI taxonomy): domain Eukaryota; kingdom Metazoa; phylum Arthropoda; class Insecta; order Lepidoptera; family Yponomeutidae; genus Yponomeuta; species Yponomeuta evonymella. The sequence continues at coordinate 10,437,621 of OZ018354.1, forward strand.
TCATAAGTTACGCTGTCATTTAATATCACCCAATCAACGTTCTCGTTGTCACGCATGGCGCACAGAATGAACCAATGACAGAGTGATTTACTCCACAGCACATCTTGCGCTCATTTCATTAATGTGAATTTTGTAGGAAGAAATACTTATATGGTTTTTTTATTGTTTTTTTTTTGGTTTTTTTTTTATTGCTTTTCTCTTTTACCGGCTAAGGTGCGCAAATATCAGAGAAATAGGATATCAAAGACACAGCTTAAAGTTATTTTTTAATGTGCTATCATCTTGTACATAGGCAAGCCTGTTGTATTATAATCTAGAAAAGAAGATTCAACAACTTAACTGAAATGTTATCCTCGACCCTTTTTTTGGTTTCATACAAGTAGTTGAATCTACAATACAAATAGTTGAATGTACTCCTGAAACTGCAAATTCTAATGCAAAACTTGTTCAGGTAAGTCATGGGAGGGGAATAGACTGCCAGATTGTACGTGACTCCCCTTGTCATAGGCATCTCGGCGGCAGCAGCTTTATGCTTTCTTCTTGTTATGATCGTCGCGATTTGTGACTGCGCCCACTTATATTCGACACTGGCATAAGAGCGCTTGCTTGTTAACTTGCCTTGCTTTCTTCTTATTTGTATTCTTTGGTTTTGTTACCCTAAGGGCCGGTTTCTGAATTGAGAATACGTTCTGTCACGCTCTTTTCCGAGAATTTCGAAGAGACACCACTACAGTTAACCATTTACTTAGCGAATTTCTCAATTCAGAAACTGGCCATAACAGTAATAAATCCGGAGTATTCTGTAGTAGTAACGATGAACAAACTATCCGGAATCTTTCTAAGTACGATTTATTGGGATAATGCATACTGATCAAAATATGTCAGGAACCTTCCTATAGAAAAAGCTAATAACGCTGATTTTGTCATGCGAATCAATATTAACACCTGCTTACTAATTAACGTTCGTATAAACAACTCCTTTGTATCTTTTATGCAAATGTTAATTGTAATGAAAACTCGTAATAGTTACTCGAGTTTATTTGTGTATCTAGTTTAGTAACGAGCAATTTTTATGCATGCAACATACGCACGCACGGATCCACTTCCTACTATACAATAACAACGTTAATGTTTCAGCTGTACACCGATATTATGCAAAGTTAAACTTATTACGCGGACGTGGCATAACGCAAGGATTAATTAAGAAGTAAGCCGGGCTTGTGTTTAATAACGTCAAAGTAAACCGAGCGCCTTTTCTCTGTAAAATTCTCAAACTACGTAGGTAATTAGGGACAAGGAGAAGGCGACGTTACACGGGAGTTTGAAACAATGACGCGATACTACGAAATTGACTATGCACGCGCGATACTTTGAGCTCTTAATTAGTGTTTCAGGAAACAAAACGTTGAAACATCTTGAATGCGGAAGAGAGGCTCTAGAGCCGGGAGGACTGCGAATGGCAGAGCGGAATGCTCCCACAAATTATTAGTTAAAGGACCAAAACAACTGCGCGGAGGGAAGCGAGAATACTGAGCAAGGAATACAAGAAGCGGGCAACGAGAGTGGACGGAATTTTTCAACTCGGACGGAAATGGGAGTGCTTTATAGGGCCTGAGGGATCAGTTACTTTTTAAAATTAAAGACGAGAGTGCAAAAAAGAAGCATTCACTGGTTTAATACAGACGGAAACATTTCATAAAAAAAACCTCTTTCCACAAAACGTTATTCTCTGAAAGTGTATTAATTTTCGTTGAAAATATTCTCGGCCATTGCAGAACCTTTCGTTTAGAATTTTCCTTGGACGTTTGTCCAATAACTTTTTTTCTAAAAGCCAACGAGAGCAGAGACTGCAGCCTTTGTGAAGTAAACGAAGTCAATACTTGCATTACGACCTTTTACTAGCCTCCGCTCGCTTCCATACAGAAATTTTATGCTAACGGCGAACTGTGTCACTGCCGTGGTTTTTGTGAAAGTGAGTTCAGTTTAGCCTGATGTACCAAAACACAAATTTGATGGAGATATTGACTTACTCTACATGACGCAGATTGTGTGCACCTGCAGTCACATGAAACGAACCTGAAACAAAAAGAAATGCTTGACATTATTATCCTCTTAATTTTAAGTTGAGAAATAATACTTTAATGAAGATGAAGAAAAAAACCGACCAAGAGCGAGTTGAACTCGCGTGGAGAAAGTTCCATACAATGCTAAAGTCAATTTTTTTTATTCAATTGTGGTATCACATTTGAAATCGTTACAGTAAGACGCGAATTAACTACTACCGGCGCTATCTAGTGGTGTTTTAGTGAACTATTTTCTGTAAGTAAACGTAATATATTGAGTTTTATTTATTTTCAATTGACAGAATTCTTATAGGGTTTCCTGTAATTTACAAGCAATGAACTATATTTTGTATATTTTTAAAAATTTTGGGCTCAGTAGTTTCGGAGATAAGGGGGAGGAGGGTATGATCAATTTTCGTCTTCTTTCATGAATGAAGTGAAAACTATTTATTTTACAATACTAAAAAAATATATCTGAGGTCCTCATAATGAGCCTTTTCATTTGCTATATGCACAATATTTTAATTTCCTAGTTGGTCCCCTAAAATTACCCTTATTTTAAAATAAAATATTTCTGTACGGCGGAGACGGACGGACAGACAGACGCACAAGTGATCCTATAAGGGTTCCGTATTTCTATACGGTGTACGGAACCCAGAAAAATCGAAGAAAGGAAACACCCCGTTCTTTTAAAATTACGTCCGAAATCTGCGCCTCCAAATAGCGTCTCGACATCGAAACCCGAACAACTTCCAGTGTTCGTGAACCAGGGTGCTGCCGGAGGCAATATCAAATTAAACTGGGCTTCAAAAACGTGAGCTCCAAAAATGTTCTTTTGTGGATTTTGAAGCCGCGTATACGTAACAAGTGGGCAATTTATGAAAATTGGTGGGAATCACAAGGAGCTGGACGAATGCTCTCACTTTTCACCCAGCCGCTTTATTGTTGTTTACTAAGTGTAGCATTCTTCACCGTGAGTTTTCTCACGGTGTTTAGCCGCTGCTGCGTAGTGCGTCCGCGTCGCGCATTCTTACTCGCTGATGTTTCTACCTACTACACTTCCCCAACAGAACATATTTTCTCTGTTCTGTGACTTCCTCGATACGGTAATTTGCGACAAGATCGCCGCATGTTAGCACGAAAAAAGTCTCCGTAATCGTCGGGAATAATTTGAAATCAATGGCAACTCGATGAGAAACCACATCTCGTTACGAGATTGCTACACCGTGACCGTTCAACATTGGTAGGTAAAGTCACGTTGACGTGGCTAAGACAAAAAATAAAATGGCAGTTCAGATTGAGAACTCCTCGTTACAGTTACACGATAAAAGCCCACGCGTCCGATTCACCAAATAAAAGGCGAAACCGCTTAGAACTGATGATAACTATCCTTGATCGACCTTGGTGCAAGCGGATAGCTTCAATCGCATCTGCGTAGGTGGCCTCGATTGATTTAAATTGAACTACTCGTATCGAGGTACAGTCATCAGCTGAATCTGATTCCCGGTTGACAGATCGCGGTGGGGCATCTGTGATGCGAGCGTCGACCCCGAGTGCGCTCACACCGAGTACCGGTTTACTTGCTACTTGGACTTGCAGTCTGCACCTTCACTCTGCGACCAGTAATGACACACTTGTCTCAACAAGTGTACTTTTTTGCTTGAACAATAAGAGGCGAAAACTGGTTCAGCTTTTTGGGTTGAGGACTACTTATTTTAGAGCTCATCGTAAGCCATTGCAAGTTGATTATAATACAATTTTTCTACGTTGTAAATACACGTTCACGTTTCTATAGCGAGGTGATTTGTTATAGGAAAAGCACAGCTCGTGATATTTTGTACCCAGCGGAATGCTGTGTAAATGTGACCTGAATTCAAATGTTCAACGTCCATGTCAGAGAAAAACTCAAGAGAGCAAAAAATATTGCTGAGCCATTCCGGAGTATGTAAAACAGTTTTTTGGAATTTCAAAATACTTGCACATAGAGATATGTTACTGGGTTTTCCGATTTTTTTTTCTGGTAGCGTGCATGCCAATAATGTAAGGTCGAGTTCCAAATCACAACTAAATATTTATTTGCTCCGTACATATGTAAATGCAAAATAAACGTTACTACTTTACTTTATGGTGATTAGAATAAGATATTGTATCTCTACGGTCTGTTTTCAAGCTATTAATGGTTATGGTTACTGACGCGTGATCGTTCCAGAGGTTTGCTCCCAGCTATTCTATGATATTCAGCTGCTGTTATGGTATCAGCTAAAGTACATGGCTTCCATAATGACACTTTATTTATCAGGAAACTGGAGAAATCAGCTAGTTTTTACTTGTTAGTTTTTGTTTATTTGGGTTTAAGTGTTTATAAAGATTAAATTAAAGCTGTTACAAGTTAATCACCCATAATAACGCGCGACAAGACAGGACGGGATTACCTACAGGGTGTTAAAAAACGAACAGATGTCAGTCGAAGATTTTAAATTAAAAACAATGGCAAAGATGTGGAACGCGTTGCCCTCGTCTGTTTTTTCCACAGATACATAACCTGGGTAACATCTTAGATTCCGTCTTCGTTTAACATCAAGCGTAACTCGATCAAGTGTCAACCTGTCCTAATAAAAACAATTGGTCTCAGAACATGAAACAAAGAACTAGCATTCACACATAACCGTTGAATAAAAAAAAAACGCTATCAGTGCCACTACCATAAAAGCCGCCACCCACTTACCTTCTGAGAGCAACAAAGGACGATCAGAGCATCAATAAGAAAGGAATAAGAAAGAGCTCAATTTCAACAGTTTCTCACGGCGACCAAGGCCTCCCCGACTCTCCCATCATAAAATTGAACAAACGTTCACAGAGACAAAATAAACTAAAAGGAAAATACCTCGCGTGTATTGGAACTGGTTTAAAAGAGCTTCAAAATAATATGGTAACAAAATATCGACATTGAGTTTAGACGATTGCACGGATGTAAAAAAAATTTTTACATCCGTGGACGATTGACGAATGGCTGTAAAATTGTCGGAGTGATATGTCGATACAATGACAAATATACAATAAGTTATTGCACTTTTTTTAAGTTTATTAGGGAAAACCGATTGAAGCTTAAGTTAGTGTAGTGCAGTAGCAATGTTCAAAAGCCAGTAATAGGCTTCCACAGAATAATAAAGTAGATTAGGCTAAGATTAGTACAGTTGTCTATTCAAAATTAAAAATTCATTTTTTTATTATTATACAACATACGTAATTTAGTTACATTTAGTTGGTAAGTAGGTAATATTTATGATGTCCTTTATAGTTTTCTTAAACTTTTACGTATTAGGTCTTTCTTTTCATCAATATCACAATTTCACAATTATTACGTAAGCGCCACAATAATATTTTTGTATGCGGCTTACACAAAAAAAGAACCCGTTAGTAAATAAGAGTTTCGTTAAGTAAAATTGTATTTATGAATAGTATTCAAGTATGATAGGTTATGTAGTGTGCAGAAAATACTAACTGGTAAGCGTTACGAAAGTAATTAGGATTTAATCTAATGTGACATTGGCAATGCGCTGTGTTATGCAAGCCATTAATGAATCAGCATTCATCACTGTATCTACCGAAAGATCAGCAATCGGCGCTCAGACATAAAACGCCCAATGGCATTGTTTAAAACCCTTGAGTGGACAAGCCATTCTTCTCTCCAAGAGCTCACGTAACTACGATAATATCTGCACAAAATTCTTACTTTGTGAGAAAAGATTCTCGAGCAAAGCGTGGATGCGATCGCCGCATAGAAATCACTCTATCATTGTTTACAATGGAAGTTTGAATAGCAGGTAGGCACTATTGTCATTGTATTGAAAGAGCCAGCTCCTCGGCTCCAGGGACGACAGATAACGCAAGACGACACAATCACACAAAGAATAAAAAAATTCAATTTGTCAAAAGGTTTTAGTAAACTACTACTAACATCGATGTAACATCTTTTTCAGTTCTGCGACCCACATAATATATGTAGGTGACGAAAACAAATTAAATTCATTACACCACCATATTTAAGGAATAGCTTCACAATATCATCGCAATGACGTGACAGATTTTTCACATTTTTTTATTAATCATTTCACAGAAAGCATTCAGTAGGAATAATTTTAATTTCTTTGTCACTCCTGAAGATTTCACGAAATGCTACGAGTATTGGGTTATGCATGTCCAATAATATAGGTAGCCAATCAAACTGGGCACATCTGGTACTAAGAGCCGATTGCGAAAATTTAATAGAGATGAGGGAAACCAAGTATTTGTTGTGTGTAACTTCGAGAATTAAGGACCCATTGCTATAGCAGGTAGTGACCCTTTTTGGGTAGGATCCCAGCGGCCAACCGCACACGTGTTCAGCTAGATGACGATAAATCAATGCACACATAAACGTTTTATACCATATGTCGGCTCTAGGGATGGTATTCCTAACGTAATTGTTGCCTTGCACGGTATTGTATTGCAAATTTGCAATGCACATCTATTTCAGTGAAATACACGCGTGTATTGGCGTCGTCGGTGTATTTGGCAGGAACATTTCATATCAAATACAGTTTCTCAGTTGAATAGCATCAACTCTATCTATCTACACAGATTAGAACTCTAATTGTACCTCTTCTTTTGTCACTATTGTTTCTGTAATTTGTTTTCTGGTGTGTACAATAAAGAATACCTATTCTTATCTTGTCTTATCTTAACTCTTTGATATAGAACTCTTTCTTCTTTATTATTTATGGAGTTCCTTGGTTAGCTTTTTCTCTAAATAATCTAGTTTGAGTTATAACACCAGAAAAAATTAAAACATTAAAAGCCTTACATATCTAAATTTTACCGAATACAATTGGCAGTCTTATCGCTTATAGCGGTATATTCCAGACAACCTTAGGATGGATAGAACAAATTACAAACCACAAATTAAATCACCTTCGTAAGGCCTTCCAACCCTGAGTCATGGCTTTTATCGATACTAAAACCAGTTCCATAAGTGAAAAAAACGATCTTATGCACAAATGCCGGCTTACGTTGACCTGCAAGCATCGTAGAATCTTTACTTGTGTGTTGGTGAGATACGCGAGTGTGTAAGTAACGTGTGTTGTTGTCTTGTACAGTCGATGGCAAATAAACTAGTAATGTCAGCGGAAAATCCTTACGATGAAGTTACTTTTTTCTCTAAAATAGGTAAGTTAGGTACTCCATATATTTCATTAATTATTTTAATTTTACTCTATGTATGTGTAAGATAATACTATTATTATTCTTTTAATTTCAATTTATAAAGTTTCACTCGTCATTGATTTTCTATGAGTCTTCAGCATCAGCCATTTACTCATTTTAGTTTGCTTCCGTAGATTCACTAATACTGCGAGTAGTTACTACAATTTAATAGATGCAAATTGAAATACAAAAGTGTCTTATCGTGTCGTTGATGTTCGCGCATTATGGGGCAAAAGTAGTTCCGAATAGAACAAACTACGTACTCCATTTAAACACGGTTGTAGAGTTCAACCGAGTTTAAATTGAGTAGGGAGTTTGTAGGGAGACCTGAGTTCAGAATTCCAAAAAAGTTTAACTTTGAACTCAGATTATTGACGAATGCATATTCTATGACTACCTATTTAAAACTTTTCTTCGCTATCATTCGCCGTCGACTGTACCCAAAGAAGGCTTCGAAGGCTGCGTCAGAGACAGCGCTTGTATGTGTGCGTAGAGCCAGTCGTAACCTGTTTTAGTGTGGCTGAATGAAGAGTGGTGCAGGAGGTAAGCTACTTTCTACTGGTCCGCAGTGAAGCCCCCACGTGATGCGATGTTGTCTAGAGTGCGCTGCTCTAGCGAAGCATTAAAAGCCAAGCCAACTTTTAGTTTAGTAATAATACAATAATAGAACATTGTTTTTTTTTTAATAATTAAGGCTAATCCTTTATTGTATGTGTCTTGTGACGAGGAAAGCTGACCAAAGCTAGAAGGAGAAAACTGGTGTGGGTGTGACTGTGTCTTCCACTGATGGAAAAAGGCTGGGATACCGAGGTGTGGAGGACTGATAAGGATATCTTTGCCCAGCAGTTACTTCGAAGAAGAAACTGCTGGGCAAAGTCAGTTTTCTTAGTGGTAATTTCAATATGTTGAACCCTGTTCAAAATTCCAAATATTGCGCGCACGACTCTAGTTTTGTAACTACCCACGATCAATTTCCACGACGCATCTGGAGCTTAAGATAGCCTAGGTGAACGCAGTAGTAGCAAAAAATAATCAATTGGCCAAACAAGATTAACGCTTTGTTGAAATCGATATCCAGGTCAACGGCAATCTCAATTTTGGACGACAACAGACGACAGCATATCAACCTTTACATTTTTTTGCAATGTCTTCTGTAAGGTAACTGAGTAGAGTGCATGAAAGAAAAGGTCGATGAATTACTTAGTTCAAAACGGGACGGACTTGTCCGAAACATTTAGCGCGTAATAAAAAACGAGCATTTGAGTAGGTATAACTCTACATATTTCATAAAAGTGCAGAATAACTCGTGGGTTTCGTTGACGGGTGTCAACGAATTGGGTAAATAGATTATAACGTGCTTCCCGTCGAGGAAATTTGGATCCCTCAGAATCGTAACAAGATTCAATCCCATTCAAACCCGGAAAAATGGCGCGTGCCCTATTTGTACTTATTGGGTGAGGGATACAAAGTTAGACGCGTTTTAATGGTCTTACTCTGCTCTGACGGTAACTGTATTTGGCACGAAATATACTTCGAGAATATTTTTACACATTTTCACATTATTTGGCATTCTAGTAAGGGTGCGTTTCCACTGACGCGGAGCTGGACGGAGTGGAGCGGAGAAGAGCAGTGAAAAGTGGCAAGTGTTTCCATTGAAGCGGGGCGGAGGGGAGCGGAGCGGGGCTGAGTAGAGCTGAGCAGACTAGAGCAGTTTTCATCTTTGGTTTCATTGCACTTGTATGTTGTCAGTCGTGTATCCCATAAACATGGAAATTTTTTGACACCTTCAATTAGCTTCTTATCCATTTTGCTTACACTTTCTATTAGATTCAAATACAATGTCCATGACGTGTGAAGTTTATGACGTAATATCCTTAACTAAACCAAAATGCAGCGCACGATTCCTGTCCTGATAAGTCTACCCTACCCCACGCGGCACACCGTCTCGCTATCCTCCGCTTCATTCCCTCCGCTCGGCACCACAGGCTGCTTAACTCCGTTCTGTCCGGCTCGGGGCCACGAGTTCAAATATTTTCTTTGAAAATCCGCTCCGCTCCACTCCACTGATTTGGAGTGGATATTTCGAGCACTGTAATTGGCCAATTCACAGTCCGCTCTACTCCACTCCGCCCAGCTCCGCGTCAGTGGAAACGCACCCTAAATCTCTAAAAGAGCCCTTTGACCACGTTAACTTGAATGAGACAGAATTCTGACTAGCTATACAGTTTAGCGTTCATACAACTAGGGTCCGGTTTCATAAAACTACAATTCATAGTTTATTATGACAAGTGTAGCCGAGTATTTCTACTCGTTAATCTGTGGGTTGATCGACTTTGCAATGTACTACATCGAATTTTCATAGTAAGCCATGAATTGGATTTCTATGAAACAGGCTCCAGCTTGTTTCTAGGAGATAGAGTAGTGAATTTCAATATGTGTTAATTCGGGTAGAGGCGAGCGTCGAGCGGAATTATAAGGGACCCGAGGGATAGGCATGAGGGTCGAACAAAGGCGCGTTCTATGCTATTAGAGCCCATTGATACGGAGTTCCGTGAGTTGAAATATTGAGGGTGTTTGGCAATTGTGGCCGAGTTATATCTGTTGTGGCTTGCGGAATTATTCACTGAAGTATCATGGGCTTTAAAGGTGCTAACAGAGCTTAGAAACTAAACAGCGCAAAGGTTTAGAAACATCAAGCTGACATTATTCTCAGGAGGTACGTAAAGTGGGGTTTCCGTCAACAGCAGTTTAGCAGCTTTGTTTTAAAAGTATTAAAAAACTTAGGTGCTTATTTGTTGAGTTTATCTACGTCAGAGTGGTGCTAGCGGCCGTGCAGTTTTTTTATCTGATCCAGCTCTACTTTGTTTCTAGCTTCTATTCCGACGGTATTTACTCGAAGATTGAACTGACTCGTTAATTGAAATTCTAAACTCGAGCGCGCTAACCTCATTTGGGGTTCACAAAAGTTAATTAAATTCAAATGTAACTTACAGACATAACGAACACGGACGAACACCAATATGGCGCATAGCCCTGGGAAATAAATGAACATAAACATATCACGAAAATACCGGTCATTGTTAAAATAACAATCGTTAGGAGACAATGAGAGTAAATTGAAATCCCTAAACATCGGAAGATATCGTGGGACCTCGGCAATTAATATGGACATAAATCATTCGGAATGCTACACTCCACTGTTCTATTGTAGGACTCGATATTGTACGCAAGGGTCAGATACATGAGCTCAATGTATGTTTTTGCGGTTAGTTTGCGTTCATTGAACTTTGTAAATGATCCTTGGTATTAAGCTCCGGCAGACCGTAAGACCTGCAGCTGTAATTCTTAATTTTCGTCGGAATGTTATCATTGGAGCTTTTTTTGCTCTTGTGTCGGCAGCATAGGCATTGCATAATTCCGAGTGGTGACTTCACTTGTCTAGTTTAAATATGGTTTGCCTCTGGACTTTGACTACCTCTGCACATCTAGGATAGATTTAAACAGGCCTAAGTAACGCCCGTTTAACTGACAATCTATTTATGTTCATTAATTGAGCATACGTGTTATGTAGATTAGATAACTAGAGATGGGCCGACTGTGACTTTGGCCGACTGGCCGACAGGCCGACCAGTCGGCTACAAATTAGCCGACATGTCGGCCGATATGTCGGCCGGGCCGACATTGTTTTCGGGGGAGTTCGGGTGACCTCGGCAACGCTCGTGATCACGTCGCGACATGATTTTTTGTTTATATATAATGTTTTAGTAGATAAGATCTTTCAGATTCCTAATCGAGACTTATAAATAAGACTGATTAAATTCGTTATGATTAAGCCTGAGAGCATAGAGGCCAGCTTAGATCTAGGGTTTGACTGTTGATTACTTTTATACGTATATAATTTTATGACTGATCTGATCTCGTAAGAAGAGTATCTTAGAAGTGGAATATCTTTAATATGGTACAAACTAATAAACGATTAAGTACATAACAGTTAAAATAAATACGTATTTCAGTTACCCTAATCCGTCGGCAGTTTTGGCCGACTGTTCGCCGACCAGTCGCCGACTGCAAATATGGCCGACTAGTCGGCTTAACCGACTGGTCGGCGAACAGTCGGTGCATCCCTATAGATAACTCTATATTGTACAATCGACCGCAGGTCAACCTTGTGTCTTGCTGGTATAATAAATGTCTTTCTTCTTCTTCTTCTTTACATAGATTTCTTTTCAAAGTCTTCCTAGCAACTGACTAGAGAGCACGTATGTAAAGATTGATGTGATGTCAACTGTACATAGAGATGGGTAATGGCCCAGGTTATAAACCACTGGTGAGTTATATATAATCCAGTTTTGACCCAGTTATGCACCCGTTATAATCCATTATGGCGGTTCATAATGATTTCGTTCAATAGTAATACGGAATACGTCAAATAATGTGCACGGTGTTGTAGTTGTAAGCTGCATGTATCGTTATGAAATTATGCACGCAAAATATACAGGAAATTCTCCATACAATACAATATTAGTTTGGGATTTCACTTCGATGTTTAGTTTTTATCTCTTGCGCTCGCACTGTACTAAGGGCCAGTGTCCTAAATGGAGTTTAAGCCGAGATTTTGACGGTTCGTCCATGCATTATCTGTCAAATGCTCGACTTAAACTCTAGTTTGCGAGATCTGCAAGTGGCCCTAAATACCTAAGTAGGTACATTTAAACTTAAGCATTGCTGGCAATGCATCTCATAAAGTATATCAAGCAAGCCACACTTTTATGATCCTTTGCGCCGGAAATCCCCGGGCGTGAGCGAGTGGGACTACGACATCGTCGATCTCGCTCGCACTTGCGCCGTGCACAATGCGTACGGCACAGCACTCACTCCAGTACATTATATTCTCTGTGCTCCAGTACTTTGTTGCTTAGAGTGCGAGCGTTTTTGGTATAATATTTATTGTTTAATGTTTTTTTTTTATCGAACCGGCATTGTTTATTGTTACTGTGATCGCTGCTTATCTGAATGACCTTGGCGTGAATACTGACTGAACTTCCAGTCACTCACTGCAGTTCCTGATGAAGTGATGATGCCGGCCTGTGTTGAATGCACTTGCCGTTCTACTTAAATATTTCCGGATTATTTATAAAGTATAGATGCAGAATCATTATTAGGACTACATTATCTGAAAATATTTCACGGGGACTGCAGCGTGTCACTTAGTCCAAATCTTACAACGTGTCACTTAGGTTAAATCTTCCATTTTTAGGGTTCCGCAGTCCGACAAGGAACCCTTATAGTTTCGCCATGTCCGTCTGTCTGTCTGTCTGTCTGTCTGTCCATCCGCGGCCTAGCACAAAGACCGGTGGTATTAGAAAGCTGTAATTTGGTATGTACATATTTATCACGCCGACAAAGTTAAATAAAATGTCAGAAAAAGTTTTTTTTAATGTATCTCCCCAAACATGAAAAGGGGGGCTGATTTTTTTTTTCTTCTCTACCCTATCATGGGGTATCGTTGGATAGCTATTTTAAAAAAATTGGGAGTTTACTAAGATCATTTTACAATTGAGGCATCCATTTTCGAAATATTTAGCTTTTACTTGTGCCCCTCCCCCCCTCTAAAATCTAAACCTTTGCATTTAAAAATTTGAAAAAAAATCACGATAGTAGCAAATATAATAAATTTAAAAGAAAAATCATCACAGCTGACTTTTACAGGTTAACGAGTAATGATCGATTACATTAGTGGGATTAGTAAAAAGCCTCCTCTTTTGTTGTGACTATTTTAGGTAATAGGTAATAAATCTTTGTAATAACTAGATGTCTGTAGACCCGACACGCTTTTATTTGTACTTTTATTCACAGAAAACATAGTATTTTGAAAGTGTATGCAGTTCATTAAAACTTAAAAATACTTCAGTGGAGCAAAAATAAATTACTATGGCACTATAATGTCAAGCAAAACTCCCGATTACCCAAAGCATATTTGTTTAGTTGTAATTTGTTCTTGTTAAATTGTATAGCTCCTGTCTTTCATTTTGACCCACCAAAAAAGTAGTTAACGGGATAAAACTGGTCGATAACGTTATAACCCGGATTAAAACTGGTTTATAACTACTGGGTTATAATCCACTACCCACCTCTAACTGTACCCACCTCGAAATATAACTTGTAGGTAATTCGCTTACCCGTGCATGCGGTAGTTTTGTTGCACTAACCCGTGCTGAGGACAATTTTAAAAACCTATTTTGAGGCTAAAAATTCCCTTTAGCTCAGTCGGGAGAGCGCGGGTTCAAGTCCCGGCATGGGTGGAATTTTTAGCCTCTAAACAGGTTTTTAAAAAAAAGCAGATTTTTCGTCTGCTAAGATTACAGACGTAGGCGTAAACCTAGGCTTTTGATAACGCTTACAGTACTGTGTCTCTAGCCTATAGAACTTAAGCATTAACTTATCGCTAGACAAAAGTCAAGTCTATGCCTGCAATGTTAATCTGACGAGAATCACACACACACACAAGAACACACTAGAGGCCTAATTACACGCATCAAATCCTGTCGGAATCATGGCATGTACGACGGAAATTAGCATGGAGTTTTACAGATGACTGGAGTCTATTTGATACGCTGGACGGACTAATTTAAAGAATGGCATCGAAGTGCACGAGCTTCAGTACATTTTCATACATTCTATCAATGCGGGCATTTGACCGTGTGTTAAGTACCCGCTAGTGCGTTTCAGCCCTCAGAGTGCGCTACGTTCGTCCATCCTTCGTAATTGGAATCTATTCAAGGCGATTTAAACTAATAAACGTAATGAAAGGCATTCTAAGCTTCGATTACCAATTGCAAGACTTCAATGGGGAAGCTTATTCCCATAGCGTTGTTTATTGAGGTCAAGTCAAAATACTTAAATATTGAATATTGATTCATTATGGGCTAATGTTTTCTATCAGTAGTAGACTATACATACGCATACTTCTAATTTGAAAGCTTCTAGGTCTTGGTACTGGCATTGAATTTTAAGTAGACAAAATTTCAATTTGAAAAAAAAATTTAATAAAGCTGATGCGACCGCCTACAGATTTGCACTTTGAAATAACTTTCCAGTACAATGTTGCGAAGATCCATTGGAAAGTACGGAATTGAATCGACATTCAAAACCATCGTTGTTGCATTTTCTCCCTTCTGACTCGCTCGTGACGACCCTATTCGATACAAAGTTTTAGTGGTTAGACTTTTATTACAAAAGTAGATTGCCTAACAAAGTATGCAAACCAGCGTTCTCTCCATACTCCATACTCTAACGGTCTTATTTATAAAAACTAGATTCCTTAAAACCCGTCAAAATGCCGATTAAAATAATCTGTGGTGGAGACAAGGAAAAGATGTAGCCGAAGATTAAATAAACAGAGTTTGGTTAGATTGGTTACAGAGGAATTGTGTTTTTATGAATAAAGCCGTAATGTTCTATGTATTTAATCAGAGAGATAGAACGATTGTCAGACTAACTCCGTAAGTAAATATTCAAGACAAGGGTTCCGTACCATTATCTGAACAACATTTGAATATTTCAAGCGTCTACCTATTGCCGTTATTAATATCGAGCAAAAAACGTCAAAAAATCGCGTTTGTTGTATGGAGCCCACCTTAAATATTTATTTCATTATGTTTTTACTATAAGTACCGCTATAACAAGCGATAACAGAAATACATCATCTGTAAAAATTTCAACTGTCTAGCTATCACGGTTCATGAGATATAGCCTGTTGACAGACAGACACACAGACGGACAGTGGGGTCTTAGTAATAGGGTCCCTTACCCTTTGGATACGGAACCCTAAAAAACAACCAATCTCCCGGGAGACTCTGATGTTGCTTTATTTCCATATTTCACATCACACAATGAATGTTTTTCGATTTTCGAATCATATTCGCTAGAGAGCCTTCAATTTACTGCCTGTGTGTTGCTGATAAGTCACTTATGGTATCTGTGGTAGAATTATTCAGTTGTATTTTCATTCAAAGATTAATTTAACATTAATCCAACCGAATGTATTCGGTATTCCTATAGTCAAGTTTATTAATAAGCTGGCACAGAAATTCGATTGTATTCCAATTCAACTGGCTAGATTTATACATTTATATGCATAAATCTAAAATTGGTACGATTCGACAAACTGAAACATAGAGTTCCAACTTTTATCGACACTGAAATAAAATCGCGAAGCACCTTTGTGATAAAATAAATTCCGAACCATTCCATAACTACAAAAGTAACTTCGCATTCGCAACAAAGTGTTCGTGAACCAGGGAACGTATCTACAGAGAATAGGCGGCCATGTTTTATTCTGTTTTTAAAATCAGGCCGCTCCGGATCGAAGCTGAATAATATCTTTTGAATCCGCTTTCAAACAGGTATTCACTATTTATTAAAAAGCATCCAATCCCATTCGACCAATTAATTCTGTAAGACCTGTGAGCAATTTATAAATCTACTTGCGTTCAGTATTTGGCCAATAGTAATACTAATAATTTTAGTGTAAAGGCCTAGAGTGAAGGTCTATGTGCCTCTAGATTTCGTCACAGACAAATTGTGTTGGAAGTGGCGATCGACATAGGCGCGGCTAATATACCCTGAGCAAGTTGCATTTTGCGGTTGTGTCAGAGCAATAAGACGAATGTTACAATAGAAATAAGAATCAAGAGGCAAGCATACAATGGTTATGGAGTGTCGTGAATTTTGCACGCGTAGAGCGGGTCAGCCACGGCGAGCGAGGCCACAAATGAAATGTCAGACATCGGTTTGGTTTCACCGGAACTCTCGTTGTGCTGCCTAGACACTGGCATTTAATACATTTAAAACAAGGATCTCGTCTTAATCAAATATATTTTGCCTTTTTAATGAATAGAAACACTTTTTAACTTATATAATCAAGCAGTCTACAAATCATATGCAAGGGACGTTTAGAAAAGAAGTAAAAGTCGCTATCATCAGAGGCATTTCACAATACCTCACGAAAGGTCACACACATAGCTGGAGTCATCAAGCCGATAATTTCGCCGTCGTACCATGTGCCCATGACTGACCCATCATTATCTTGCCAACCAACATTAACATAATTGCCAAGAAAAGTACCTTAAGTTGGTATAAGAACCTATTAGTAAAAGCATGACAGAAGATGACAAAGCCATTATCCCCCTCAATAATGTGTTTAGTTTCGTAATAGCCGATGCGTAGTCTAGTTCTTAGGAAACGCTGTAAATGTTATATACAACTGAACTAATCAACTGGAAGTATTCGTGTCACAATCCCTTTTTGTAGGTTTTCGTCAAGAAAATAAAACACTTAACATAATGGAAAGTGTTTAATGACCAGTTACGCAATGGCATTAGCTTTTCGGTAACGTCTTCTTATTGGAAGTATCGTACTGTACCTACTAGGAGGCTTGCTCTATCTGTGAGTTGGATTACATCATTTCGAGCATTGTTATTTAAACTCGTGTGTTTGAACGAATTTGGAACACAAATGTTCTTTGATGTAGAAACATAAATTGAAATCAGCTGAAAACGAGCAACCCACAAGTATTCGCTATTTACAATATAAGCTTCGATTCTGGCTAAACAGACCGGAATCATCGGAATTATTGATTTTGATTACGCTTATATAATTAATCTTAATTATTTGTATACGCTAAAAATTGTAATGCTTTAATAATTTATTGTTTACAAAACATATTATCATACTGTTACGATTCTAGGAACATTTTATAAAACATACTCTCACGCCTGTATCCCGGAGGGGTAGGCAGGGATCCTGACAAACCTCTTTCGCTTCATCAACATTTGTTAGTCCCAGCATGCACGCACGCCGGTTTCTGGTACTTTTTATCTTGCCATTCACTTTATAAATCCCCTATTTGATCGGCGTACGTATTTTATGCAACATTGTGTTGAAAAAACAATATTAAACCGAGTTACTTATTCCGCCATAAATTAGCAACTAACTACTGCAGCTACAGTATGAAGCTTTAATAATCATCCTTGTTTGTTTCCTTCTGTGTAGGTATTTATTTGTAATTAGTGGCTAGCAAGAGTAACACACCCAAACCACAACTACATCAAGTGTTCATCATTGATAGCAATTACCAACAACCTTGCCCAATAATTTAAGTGCGCCTCTGAAACTATTACCGCAATTATGAGACACAATCATACAATGTTTCTTAACTGTCATGATCTTATGACACACATAACTATTTTACTGGGCGACGTGCCCTGTTCAATTGCTCTGATACAAAAAAGTTAATTGCTAATTCAACAAGCACGCAACGGCCGATCAATTAGTAGGAAACTTTTTTGTAGGTACTTTTTTTTAAGCCGTACGCGTGAAATATGTTGTTTATTTGCATGCCTTTACCTGCTTGATTTTTTTTTTACTTTTGATCGAAGGGCTGAAATCCTCAAGGCGAGCGTTTTTATCATAAAACAAACTCCCCGAAGAGGTCTAAATTCAAATTGACTTCGCGCCACCGCTTCGTTGCGGAGGCAAGCAAGAAACATTGGTTATTGACATCCGTTCGTAGACACTTTCACCGGTGACCGGCGACCACAGGCGACGGTCACACCGGTCATTTTTCTCGCGTATTTTGCTACAAAATATTTAACAATAACTGATATATTTACCTTTTGAAGCTCTTACAACTTAGTGAGTTGGAAAATATTACACTGCAAATTACATTTTCCTATTTCAGTGTTAGACAGGATATCCATCTTAATTTACTGCAATTGGGTATTTGAAAAAATATCAAATGAGTTACTTTTAAAACGGAATTTTGTATAAAAATACTGGCTTATGACGTCACATTTCAGGGCACTCTTTTTATGTTTAATTTATTTAAAAATTGTAATAACTAGTAATTGACTAAAAGAGATACATTTTCCGAGATATTTTGTAATTTTTGTTTTAATCGAGCATATGAAATAATTTATTGTTAATCGTGTCAAAAATCGTATTGACAATAAGCAGCCTATACATATATATGTCACTGCGGGGCACACGCCTTCTAGGGAAAGAGGCTTGGCTTAATTTCATCGCGAACCCACCGCGGATCAGCAGTTTCAAACGCTGAGGTATGTGAACACCTCAGACATTTACGTTTCCTCAAAATGTGCAAGTGGATTGCAAACGTACATAACTATAGGAAAAAAAACTTACAATGTCGTTATTATACGCCGGGATTCGAACCCACAACCGCATTCTGCCATTATAATACCAACGCCGATGTCGAATTGACAATGACGAAACCTAATTGAATCGTGTGATTTTAAAACGACACATGTCCTTTCATTACAACTTTGCAGGAAATAGAAAAAACTGATTTATTCAAATACTAATATCTACAACAGCAATATTTTAGCATATTATATTGATTTCTGTATGAATAAACTACATTTTTTTTTCTAATGTAAATCAATAGGTAGGTGTAAATAATTTAATAAAAAAAAATGGGCAAGTGTTATTTTAAAAACACATGTGACTTGTGTTGTTTTAAAATCACACGATTCAATTATAAAACCGCTTCTTTCAGTGCCTCTCCGTAGTAGAGTTCGGCCGTCAGCTCTGCGTAAATTCCTCTTTTCTATTTGCCAAGAGAAATAGACCTTCGACGCTGGGCACTCCAGGCCATTATCAAGTTACGGAGTTTCTTTTTCTGCCAGCGTACCTTTTCACCTCGATTTAATACGTCAGCTTACATAAAAGTAATTAAAGCTTCGACTATACCTCTGAAAAGCAGCGGCCATAAATAGCTATTCCTCAGATGACATAACTGTATCGTACCTACCGAAGCGGCGGAACCGTAATCTAAAATGTAGTTTTGCCTTTTCCTCGTTTGGTATACTAACGTAGAGGTGGGTTATACTAAGAAAATAGTGATACTAGGTAGGAACTTCCTTGTTATCGAAAAGTAATCGTTCCCAATAACTATTAAAAATAGCCTGGCTTTATTTTATTTAACTCTGGTGATTGCATTACGTCTTGATACGGATAACATTCAAGTATCTTATATAACGTTAATACCTTAGGAAAATTGGGAACGTCAAATTAATTTAAGCGTGTTTATAAGACGGCCAATTGGACAATATCGTCGTAAATATTTTATGTTTTCGGCACAAATAATAGTCTTTTCATGCGTTCCATCTCTTTTTAAAAGTTCGTTTCACTACAGGGTAAAGTGAAAATCAGGTTATATGCATAATCAGTCCATCTCTTTTTGGCATTTGAATATGACACAGATTAGAGAGAATGAGAAACTATTAATATGGATAAGTCTTAGTCCATCTCTCCTTGGAATGTATCTATAATAGACTTTATGAGTCGAATATCAGTATTTAGATAACAAGTATTTTGCAACCTGATAGGATCTGTTATAATTTCATACTGAGAGTATAAATAACAGTTCAGTACACTTTACCGCTTTACTAACAGGATGGATGCCAAATAAACGCCTACCAAATTAAAATTAACTTCACATTGGAATCCGCGAGTTTATAAATC
The DNA here is from genome assembly GCA_963969515.1 of Yponomeuta evonymella. NCBI lineage: Eukaryota > Metazoa > Arthropoda > Insecta > Lepidoptera > Yponomeutidae > Yponomeuta > Yponomeuta evonymella. The sequence continues at coordinate 10,457,471 of OZ018354.1, forward strand.
CGTTTATTTCCCTTCATAGTTCGGGTTCTAGCAGAAGTGAAAATCTTAGCCAAAGAATGGGCTGCTTCTTGTACTAATGCTAAGAAGCTCTTAAACAGGCATAATGTTGCAGGCGCGGGCAGGCGGACAATGCACCCACAAATTGGACTTCTATTGCCTCAAGGATTGGCCCGAAGTTGGCCCGTAATTGGCCCTCTTGCCCTACCGTGTCGAGACCCGCAATCTAGAACTCGAGTGCATTCGGCCACGAGCCCGCCACGCTAAAGAATAACTCAATAAACTACAAATGCTATCGGAAAATTCTGCTGTGTACAAAATGTAGCTTTAATAGCATTTCTAAGGCAAGGCTATCGCGAAAGGTATTTTCAAATTAAAAGCAGTACCGGTAGATCAAAGTCACAAAGTTTATCCATTTTTAGTTGCCGATATAAGATACATAGAATTTTCCATCGGGTTTGGCTCAAGTCTCGGCCATTAGGAAGCTGGCAGGACGCCAATAGAGCTCTAGATGCATGTTTATTTGTAAACTTAACATTCCGGGAAGTGTGGAATCTTCGAATAAAGTCTTCCGTGTAGGCACCCTGTGCCCTAATACATACATCGGCCGTTGACAGGGCAACTGCACAAAACTTATAATATGCTGTCTAAGCTTAAATCGACTACATAAACTCACGTCCGTCTCCTGAGGGGTGCCACGATCTTGACAAACGGTCTTTTATTTCATCAACATTCATTATTCGCTGCATGCACTTACGCCAGTTTCGTGGACAGCACATCAACCATTAAATTTTAGTTGCAAAGTGTCCCGTACCGTAACTGAGTAGAGAACACCGATGTAAAGGTTATGTGCTGTTGACTGTATCTAAACCCGATGTGTAATTTTTGAACTAAAACCTTCGGAAGCAATACACATTATTAACGTTTTGTCATAATATTAAATAGAAGAAGAAGAAGAAGCAGAAAGACATTTATTATACCAACAAGATACAAAAAAACGAACAAAATAAGCAGATAAGTAAGATAATATGCACAACAACAGAAAGGAAACTAAACACACAACAGAAAACGAATAAATAAAACAGGATCATAGATGTAGCCTGTGTAGCAATAATATGTATTGTAATTTTTAAGTTCTGCGTTACGTTCAGAGGACAAAAAAAAATACGTATTAGCAATAATTTCATGAAATTACATCAAGTCTCTTGTTGCGTAAGAATTCCTAGTGCAAATGAAAACAAGACACGGCAGGTACAGCTCGATAAACTTGTAAATTCCACGTGGCATTGCCAACAATTAGTCCAATAGCAAATATTACTCCGTATTATATTCCACCTGGAATTTACAGATTCCAAAGGTATAAATGAGCGTGTTCGTTACCGTGTATTGTCTTAACAAATGGCCCGTATACCGATAATGATTCGAATTTCATCGAAGGCCATTAGAGAATTCCATAAGAACAATAGAGATGCTGCTCATTCTTCAAATCCCACTTTATGTGCGTAAGCGCGCCTCGCAGTTTCGCAAACAACTGATGCAACGGTATTGACCGAGAAATCCCGTTTGGGGGACAGTGTCTAGTGTTTGGAGATAATATTGATAGTTTGGAAGTCTACTTTTAGGTTGTCAGCTAGACCATTGAAAATAGATCGCGAATCGCCAGATGGTACTGAAACAATATACTAGGATTATTCTTGTCAATAATAAACTCAAAATCAATAAGCTAAATACATAGGTCCTTATCATACAGGCTTCAGCTTAATATAAGGGCAAACAAATACTATTTTTACATTCCTTTGTATTACTGATAAAAGTTAACTGTTTCATAAACATTAATTATGTATCGTTACAAAATAAGTACATTTCTTGCATGAACAAGCCTAAAACGTGCAAATTTCACATTGTTATATTAATGCATTCGTGTTTATTATAGGTACCTAATAAGTAACATAATATAATATAATATAAAAGTGATGTGTACAAACCGCCTTATGACTTTGAACAACAGCATTCTGTATAAAACCGCTTGAACCCGTCTCAAGCTCTTGGACATACTGATTGTTTTGTCGGAACGTCTGAGTTGCATAGAACAATTATTTCTAAGTTAAATCGTCCGCGAACAATGTCATTAAAAGCTAATTGACGATTTGTCTGTTGCAATTAAACCTTACTAATTATATACAACAAGAAACGAAAAAGAATGTCTACAAACCTTGTAGAGTCAATAGATTTCGTCCAGTGGCGCGTCCATCGCCTTTAGCCGCCCAATTTATTAATATTCATCCAGGCAGCCTAAAATATCCTTTATTACACCGCAGTAAAAGCCAGTTGGGATGTCATAAATAAAAAACTAAGTTGTAATTGGAGCAGCAGATCCGGGAGTGTTGCGGACGGCGACACACTTGGATGAGAAAGAATAGGGTTTATTTTTCCGGTCTGCGATATCGCACCGTTGTGGGTGCTATGCAGATAGGGCATGCTTTAGATGTAGGATTTATAAGCACCTGGGCTTTATTTATTTCAAAATATACCAGTGCCGTAAAGAGTTCCAGAGCTACCAGTAATTTCACGCCTAGTTTATTCTCTCTACAATGTCGTTGTATTACGCAAACGACAAGGTTTTTGTGCTCCTTTAGTCAAGAGAAATTTTAGTGAGTGACTTTGTGTTCACTTTCCATCCACCATATGGTTGAGGACATAAAACGAGTTCTAAATCGGGTTGACAAGCCAAAACTACTTCTATCACAGAAGTTTTAAAAGCAAAAGTATATATTTTGTATTATAGTCGTTAAGCTATCTTTAATCTGCTAATCGGTTGCTAACAAAAACAACGTCAATAGTGTTGACAGTAGAGCATTTGCATTGCATCCGTATTTATATAATAATTAACAATCTATTATAAACAAGTTCCTATCGACAAATATCATTCATAGTAATTAATTGGCCAAACATATTATTACAATTTATCGATGGTTGACCAAAAATGACACAAATAACAAAATCTAGTACACTGCGCCAAATTTCATAATTCTTAATCCTTGATGAACAATTGCATTCACCAAAATTCATTACGAAATCCTGATGCAACATTTATAGAGCCACAGAACGCCGATTCTTACATTGCATTACATAAACCCACACATTTATCCCGGAGGGGTCAGCAGAGACCAGGGTTTACTACTTGCTACGATCCTGACAGACCTTTTTCGCTCCATCAACGTCGTCGTCAATTCTTTTGCAAACTAAATCATACTACAAGTACCTACCTAAATAAAGATTACGAACGCTATGCGCGCGCATGTGTTGGTCGACCTTGCTACATGCATATTGGTATATAATGTGGAACAATCGCCAGGTTTATGTAACGAGGCCATCCTCCTTAGTGTACCGTGACCAGTAATAATCGCTTCAATTAATTCCAGGCACTTCTGTAACAGAATGGAATACTCTCGAGGAAAATTGTAAAAAAGGTCCATTCGGTACCTAGGTACCGACTTCATGTAGACAGAAAATCAAACAACCTATTTGCTTTCATACTATGACTAACCAAAATATCACGGAATTTGTACAGTCAATAGCTTATAGCCTTTCCATTTTCGTTCCAAAGTCCACACTATCTGGATAGAGTACACATGTATGGGCACACGTATTAGGTATATGGATTCTGTTATTTTTTATGTGTGTGCTTTTGTGGCAATGTAAATAAGTGGTTTCTTTCTTTCTATATGTAAAGGTCGATGGGTTGTCGTCAAGAAACAATGGTGTATTGATAAATATGGTAGGTATTGTTTACACATGATTCGTCATTACAAAGATTAATACGAATCATACTAGACTAAGTAAGCTCATGTTTCAATGTAATAAGTTTATTTAACTGAAGCAGGCTTTTCCTGGAGGAAAACAACAACTTATATAGATAGGTATGCGTGTAGCTCTTTTCCTCCTAAAAGTACTTATATTGTCGAGTACAGGAAAATTATTTACATTTTAATTGCAAACTGGAATTTTCTAATAAATAATTATAATGATCAGTGTTTTGTTTATTTTCAAGGGATAAAGGAAAACGCTCCAGGAAATATCTAATATAAATACAAACATCTATTTAATATCACAATGCAATAACAAATCACTAACCTAAAACGGAGAAACACATATGTAAGTACCGACTGTACCGGCCATCAACCTTTACATGTACGTACTCTACTTGATTATGATACGAACGATTTTGCAAGACACTTGAAAGGTTGATAGGCTGTCGACTGTGCACAGGTTTCTGAAAGAAATGGAAATAACAAAACCTGGTCGGACTCGTCGACAAAAACTTAATTATATGATTCCGAAATTAAGTTGATAGTGTGCAGTGCTTACGAAATTGTTACTTCCAGAAATGAAAATATTTTAACCCAAGGTTAAGTTTTGTAAATACGTATAATAGTAGACATGTAAGCCTTTTATAATGTATTTTGTTTTCTGGTGTGTACAGTAAAGTGTTCTAATCTAATTTAACGGTTCTAGTACAATATGATTGACTATAATAAAATCTTCGAATTAAAGTGGTACCTACAGCTGAGTTTTTTTCGTGTCTATCCGAACTCCGCAACTTTCGTCCGCAAGGCCGCACCGCGTGTATCTGCTCCACTTTTCACCTCGCCTTATGTACGCCGCAAATTCATATTGTTATTAGACACACTGTGACTAAATGTTGCAATAACAATACCAGTCTCAATAGTAACGCAATTTGCTCCATGATAAGGATTTTCTCCTTACAGATACGCCTCAATTGCTAAGTACTAACAATATTACCGTCGTTTGCTCTAAAGTTTCCACAACGTTGGCGCTCCGGACCACATTTGCATATATCTGCTTAAAACAGTCTGCACACAACATGATGTAAGACAAGAACACCGTTGAAAGCGGATATTACTCCATTACTGCAGAACGGCGCGGGGATGCAAATGAAAGTTCAGCACGTGAACAAAAGACTTCAACGCGCTCGCTGCGTGCGCGCACCGCTATGCCGCTATTACTAGACGATTTATACTGCATTCAAACGTCATATGCGCTATACAACGTACTCTTTTATGTAAGTATATAGGTTTGTTATTGTATGTGTTCCTTCCACAGAACACTTATTTTCTCTGTTCTGTGGTTCCTTCACTAATTGCTAGGAAGACAAAAAGTTAATAGAGCCTTTCTACGAAACCAACAATGAATCTGCTATCAACCTACGCTGCCTTTGTCAACCAAGTAGAAAGTACTCTGTCATTACTGAGTCGTAAAGACGTGATTGGCGGGTACCTGAGTGGGATCGGCTGGAAGGGAAACCGATGCTGTGTGGGCAACGCGGCGATGACGGGCGGCGGCGGGTGCAGCGTCGGGGGCGGGGGCGGGGGCTGGTGCATCGGCAGCGCGCGTAGCGGCGATTGCAGTGGAGACTGCAGCGGGGACAGTGGCGGCGGCAGCGTGCTGTAGGGCGGCGGCGGCGCATCCAGCGGCTCCGCCCGCACCCGAGCCCTGCGGCGGCGCCGCCGCGGCTCCTCTGTCTGGCACTCCTGGGAGGCGACACTCCGCTCCCTCTCCGTCTGCACGGCACTGTTCACATTACACGGCAGCGGTACATCTTGCACCTGCACTATGTTCACACTGGACACGTTCGCGCGGCTCGGCTCGCCCGGCACGCGCACGCACACGGAATCCGACTTGCGAGGCGGGGCGGGCGCCGGGACGGGCAGCCGCATTTCGGTGTGTATGGAGGCGGACGCGCGCGCATGTCGACCGCCGCTGGGCGACTGGCGCGCGCGCCCCCCGCGCTGCAGGGCGCCATCGGTGCGCGAGCGCGGGAGCGGCGGTGCGGGCGGCGGCGAGCGGCAGTCGTAGGGCTGCCACAGCAGGCTCGAGAGCGCCTCGGCGGCGGAAAGCGGCGGCGGCGCGTGCTGCAGCGCTGCGCTCATCTCGCCACGCGCCGCGCCGCCGCCTCCATCCTGCAGGACTCGCCACTATCGGGACCTGGAACAATTTTAAACATCATTTATTGCACAAGAAATCAATCTGCACAAAGGCGGGCTTTTGAACATTCTTTATTGCACAATAAATCAATCTGCTCAAAGGCGAGCATAATATTAAACAGAATTTTCTAAAGGGGGGTAGTGCTAGTAATTTTTTTTTAAATTACTTTTTGTTAATATATAAACATACTTATATTAACGTTTAATACCTACACTGCTCACTTTACTACATCTACTGGGTGTTGCAGAAAGGTCCGGTAAATTTAAGGGGGTTATTCTACTCATCAACATAAACCACCTTTACTGTGACACCAACTGCGAGATACTGAAAAATACTTCAGATAATTCATAGAGCAAATTGATGCAGCAAAATTTTTTCTATATAGACCTGCTAAATCCTGATTTAGTAGATATAGAACAGACGACACTTTTTCGATATTTTGGAGTTTTCGATTTTGAAGTACCCATACCTTAATAAAATGCATTAACTGTTAGTTCTACTCACGGCAAAAATTGCAATAGATTATTAAGTTACGTTCCAAAAATATTTTGGCAAGTTTATAAATTTAAATTGGCAAAACAATTATTATTTTATATAAACTCAAAAATATTGATTATTAGTCTAGTGCTCGTGTTAACCTTACAAAATACTATACTCATATCTTCTTAACTAAACATATTTGCCACTCGGGTGTTCTCGTCTACCTACTATTTGAAAGACGAACAACTGTAATCGAGTCATTTAATAACAGTACAAAAATTTCTACGTCATTGTATTGTGTGAAAAAGTAACAAAGTACGATAGTGGGCATCGTGCTATCAAACCAGTTATTGATATTATTATGTACATAATAATAATAATAACTTCCACAAAATGCAATGACGTAGAAATTTTTGTACAAATGTGCGGTGGCCCCCAATGGGAAATGAATTTGAAAGAAAATCGCTAGCTACAAACAAAGAATGCCAACTCAAACGGTTTTCTCAAATTCTGATTACCTAAATAGTGATCACTCACTGTAAAACCGTACGCGTACACATTAAATGTGCATCAATCATTAATCGCATGCCGACACCCGCTTTAATTGCCTCTCGTGATTACACGTTACATATGGAAGCTTTTAAAGTGCTTTAAACATCACAGCGACTCTGCGGATTAAAGTACAGTTTGCGGCGTAACTTAACCTAGAGAGAAGATAAGGCAAAATTGAAGAAAGGGTAAAACATTTAAGTTACCAGGCAATAACCCTCCCTTGCTTTAGCAAACAGGTAAAAAGAACTGCCTGCAACTGTTTATGACACGGAAATGCAGATTCGTCAAAACATTTTGCAATATTGGCTATCGTAGCAACATGCTTTTATCTCTCAGCCTCGTCATTCGAGAAATCCACGTAGTATTTAAGCCGCTGCCAGTGCAGGCTACAAGCAAAGTAGATACAAAACGCTATAAATCAGTCATCGTTCGTGCGGCCGCTAACAGCGGAGCGAGGCTCTGCTCCACGATAAACAGTGTCAACAACGTGGGCTTAGAACCAAGTTACCGCAACACCCGCCGTGATGCAAAACGACCTTTATTACAAGGAGTTAAAAGTCTGTCGGGAGGTGATGAAGGTCGGCTGTTGTGGAGCATGACACAGTTCTGTTGAGTTGAGAGATCCGGCCACAGCAGAGCATCTGCTGACGCGCTGCGGACGCGCATTGTTCGACTATCCACGCTCACACAAGTCACACATAACTACCCAGCCGGCCATGCACGGTGCGAAGTTCACCTCAATAACAAAGCTTGTATTTCGCTCGCAAAACTGTGAAGGCGTGTCTTTTTTTATTTAGATTGCTAGTCTAATTAGTGCTTGGATAGTAACGTTTACAAAATACATATTTATCGTAAATATCTAAGTTAGAAATGTCTCTGAAAATGCGAAGTTAGTAAATCAAATTAGGGCCTCGTTGGTTTAGCGCAGCGGTAGACAGCTGGTCTCACATTCGAGGGATATAGGTTCTAATCCCGGCATGAAGACTTTATTTTCTAAGTTACATTTGTGATTTGTCCATACTGTCTCCGAGAGAAGGCCTTTGCCCTGCGGTGGGACTTATATATAGGCTGCTTATGGTTCGTCTGAGGTCTAGGGATAACACTTTTTCTTATAGAAAGCGGGTCCGCGGGCTCATTTTTTCTTGTTTGTGATATCTGGTTACCATAGCAAATGATATTATAGTTTAGGACCATGAGCCTTATTCGGTTAAGATAAACAAAACTGAAGCTTTCACTCACAGATGTTTCAGGACGTTAACGCTACGAAGACTGATACGCATTTATTCGACCGAACTTGAATGTGAAAGATAGTGGCTTGACCACGGCTTGACTATGATTTCTGGTAAGATAAGCTAATATAACCTTTATTGTGCTTTCTTGTTGTACATAAGATGGCTTGATAAATTATAAAAATTATATCAAACAAGGGTTTCGTACGGAACCTGCAATGTTTTTGAGGTCTGTGCATTTGCAGCAATATTTGATTCAAGTATGTGAAGCAATGTTAATTTTTAAATAATATTAGACAGGTTTGTTGCCTACAAGTCTGAATTTCATCATGAATCTGATTTAATCTAATATATATAAATCTCGAGTTTTTGTCATCGAACCCCTCCGAAACGGCTTCACCGATTTTTATGATTTTTTTTGTGTATATTTGTGTATATTTGGCTAATTAATATGGCAAAACAACGTTTGCCAGGTCAGCACATTACACAGTGAAGGTACTATGTAATTTAATTGAAATAAATAATTTACTATAATCATTATTATTAACATAATATAGGGCCAGGACATGCGATAGTGTTGTGTTATTAACGAGCATCTCGCCTGCCTCGATAGTCTAGTAGTTAACAAGATTGACTATCAAAACAGAGGTCATAGGTTCGATTCCCGCTGAAGGCCACCGTACTTGATTTCTGCAAACGGTATAAGTATGGGTGTAATTCCACGTTTGTGATGTCCTTGCCTGGTTACTGTAGCACAGGGTGTCCTAGTTTGGGATCAGAGCAGATGATTGTGTTGTGTGGAAGTTATCATTATAAGTCATTATAGCTTTAACGTAGAGTCAAGTACAAGCCAAATAATAGTAAGTAAGTAATCAGAATAGAATATTAGTCTAGCCGTCTTCTTTAATCCTTTACCCCGCAGCAACTTTAAAGACGTCTTCCTTAATACAGCGCTCAGGCTCTTAGTAAGCCCGCCAGCTCGGGAACCTTATAAAATTTTAAAATCTGCACGAAACACAGACTTATTAACTCAATAAGTCAGCTGGTGCAGACCTAAGTAGAGGTATAACGAACAATGACGAACACAATTTTCCCTAACATATTTCATAGAAAACTTTAATTAAATTTTGGAGGTGCACTTTTAATCAAAGCTATACAATGAAAATTGTAAACAGTGCACAGGTGTCTGCAGCTGTTGTATTACTCTCCTTATAGAATGTTCCAACCAACATCAGTTGAATACTATATACCTGCGTCGTTACTTATGGCGCCCATTTTAATCAAAACCTAACAGCACGCGTAAAATAAACAGAACGTGTAAAATAAAATTGTCACTATAACTTGCTATCAGTGGGAGCCTGTTAATGACTTTCTGTTTTCCTTTTTTTTTAAATACCTAGTATTAAGTTATATAATGTCAATGGCTTTCCTAAAACTAAATAAATAATAACCAGTACGCTCGAGCTGTAACGACTTCACTCCCCTACTTTCCTCATGCAAACCGCTTGTAACAGACTATACTATCCGTATCTACGAGTAAATATACATACTTGTACCAATCACCAGCCGACAGATTAATGTCGGCCGATATCCAAGCGAGATCGCGTTGGTTTAGTCTCTGTGGAGAAACGAATACGGATACATATTACTACACTTTCACTGGGGCCGATCCACGACGCTATGGCGCCTATGTATCAGAAACCCGTTAAAAACCTGCTAATGACCCATCATAAACATTAAAACAAGATTGAGTCTAATAGGTCGTTTCATATGAGAATGATAGAGATAAGAACATACATAAACTCACGCCTGTATCCCAGAAGGGTAGGCAGAGACTGGCACTTGCCACGATCCTGACAGATCACTTTCGCTTCCTCAAGATTCATCAGTCGTTGCAGTAGATAAGAACATCCTAAATAAAACCTAATATTAGGGGTTAAAGTATGAAATTGCCGTTTTATTGCAATAGGTTCTTTGAATTGACATAGAATCTTCATGGTTTGAGGTTTTCGAATGAAACTTTTTTCAAATGGTTTCTATGATGTTCTTTTTTTAAAAAAATGTGAAACATTTGAATATCGACTTTCAATTGTTTTTGTTATTCAATTTAGACAAGAAAGATGGATACTGCGAAAATTCGAGTGATTATGAGGCACCCATTTTTCGTATTTTTTTATTTTATTGATTTGACGCAAGTGAGTCAATATTGTGGGTAAGGTAATTTTAAACCATGCCGCTAATTCCTGGGTAGTTTGACTAGGGTCGGCTTCCACTATCTCTCTTAATTCATCGTTATTCACCTGTGTGGGCGGTCTTCCTCGTGGCTCGTTCTTTAAGTCGAAATTTCCATCACGAAAGCGTTTAAACCAAAATCGCACGGTGCGTTCATTAGTAGACCCCTCTCCAAACGCAGCATTGATATTGCGGGCTGTTTCTGCCGCGTTAGTTCCGCGTCGGAACTCGTATTCAAAAATCACTCGAATTTTCGCAGTATCCATCTTTCTTGTCTAAATTGAATAACAAAAACAATTGAAAGTCGATATTCAAATGTTTCACATTTTTTAAAAAAAGAACATCATAGAAACCATTTGAAAAAAGTTTCATTCGAAAACCTCAAACCATGAAGATTCTATGTCAATTCAAAGAACCTATTGCAATAAAACGGCAATTTCATACTTTAACCCCTATTATTATACCTAGCCCATAGTATATAGAATCCCTTGTGATGTCCATGAAGATTTTAAAGAGCGTATCTTGATACAGATTGATTAAGACCCGCAATGGTTATCACATGGGAGCCTATATCTAATCTTCTATTTGAATATGGACCTAACACAATCACTGTAACCTCTTCGGTGTCCTTTATGTTTTTGTAGTCCTTCCCCGGTTACCTACGATATGCCATCCCATTTAGGGGCCAGGGATAGTGATTTGTTTCATTGGCGATACTGATATTTACAAAATTAACATAAACAACGGCTCAGGCATGATAGTGTTAAATTATTGACCGTGCTACGTTATCAATTCATTATACGAAAAAAAGTAGCGTAAGCAAAACAATTGAAACAATAAAAAAAAGACTTTAGATAGATCCTTATTACGTACAATTTGACCCCAAAAACTATTGTTACCTATATTTGCCTAAAAAAATTATTTTTAACAATAAGTCCCTCAATTATACTTTATCATACATGTTTATCTAATTTCGTGGTATACAGAAGCAAACAGAACATTTTAGAATTTTTAGAAGTAACACAATCTAACGCCTGGACTGGGATCAAACTGGAAACAACATTAATGTCTTGAGTTGACAAAGCACTAGACCGACAACTCAGCCAATGACAACTTCCCAGCATAATTATCTTGCTTATCAATCAAACAAATAAATACACGGATGTAACCAGCTGTTATATCAGCGGCGCCGCGCCACTTTCGTTTCTTTTTATGTTCCGAGACGAGACACTTCTGAATGGAGCTGTCGAGCATTATAGTATGTATCAAGAAAGCACTGTCAACCACAGCTTTGTTTACATTCGCGATCGAACCTGTTTTCTAGCACTTGAAACACAATCATCATTACGTGGTATAAATATCATAATATGTACAATAAAGTGTGCTCTATCTATCTATCTACAGTCGTCAGCAGGTCAGCCTTTACATTTATGTTGCAAAGTCGCGTCGCATGTAACGTTACTGAGTAGAGTGAGTGTACGCTGGTAAGGGTGATATGATATCAGTTTAAGATACCACCTCCAATAATTGTAATTACCATGGTTTAACAAATAAATGTTTAATATTCTGTGCTATTTGAAAATCTGAAGACATTGAAACTTACGAACTTTCCAGACTTTATCTGTCACACTGTGAGTTTAAATCTGTACTATTTGATGAACTACGTGTCACGTTGTCACCAAAAGGAACTGAAATTGACACACCGAGGGACAAATTCCTTTCTCAAAAGTTTCAAACTCCTCTAAATAATGCAGAAAGTACTTAGCCACAATTAATCCAGCAGACGCAGCATGTTAACATAGAGCAAAGTAATCTTAAGTCTAAGAACATTTTCAACTAAGATAGCCTATCATTCTGCCCTAAGCTTCAAGGAAATCCGTAGCGATTGTGGAAAAACGAGAAGTGGAATGCGTGATTGCGTGAATAGCTTAATCAGCATCCACTGCGGACGTAAATACTACGAGAAGTGATAAAGAGAAACCGGTCTACAGTTTTTAGGGTTCCGTGTCCAAATGGTGCTACCCTATTACTATGCTACGACGTCTGACCTAAAAATGGCTTTATTTCTCGAAAATTATTATGGTAGATTCTCCATTAACTAATAAAAAATACAAAAAAGCGGATTCCCCATACAAGTAACTTATTTTTAAAAATGATAATACATAAAAGGGCCTAACTTGGTATTACAATAGTACAAATAGTTCCAATAGTATGACAATAAATAATAAAAACCGATCAACCGAGTTTGTCGACAATCGAACTGATTGAAGGAAAATACATTAGTTGATAAAGATAAGATAAGATCAAACGTTTATTGCCATATAAAATTATAACATCATGTAAGTGTACATACGCCCACACTAGGGGATGCCTGTTCCGTGGGGAACAGAAATAATAATTTACCATTTTGAATACGGCTACAGAAAATTATTGAGCTAATAACAATTAAATTTAAACTTATGGGCTAAATGAAATTTTAAACAAATAACTATATAATTTATGAGGATGAAGAACATTTGCTAAGTAAGGCAATTGCTATATTTTGTGGCGGTACGGAACCAACGGTGCGTGAGTCCGACTCGCACTTGGTTGGTTATAACATTTTTTTTGACGGCGCAGAAATCGCGAAAACTTACTACAAAAGATTAACTTACGTCAACGTTTTACAACGTATGCATAAAGCAAAATATTGAGAGAATTGAGAGATAGGTATATGGACAGCCCGTAGTAATACGGGCCCGAGGATATAAAGTGATTTAAGTTAACTAGTACTTCTGAGAAAAAAGTTACCGATATATTACGCAAAGCATACCGTCATTTCTTCAGTAATTTAATATGTTATTGTGTCTAAGTGCTTTCTACTTTACTCTACATTGGATAGCATCATTACTATCATTACTATCCAATTAGCATCATTACTCACCAATACCCAGAACTGAAAATTTTACATATTTTATTGGAGGAGGAGCAAATAAAATTGCGACATTTATTGAAAGTTACTAATAAAATTCTGCCGGTAACTGCAAGTGTAGCAAGTATATGATTCATGCCGTGTCTATATGAACTTAATAATAGTGCCATAGTTTTTGCCCTTCTTTTCATAATTTGAGCTGCTGAGTGGTCATGTACAAAAACTGACATAGCAGCATCTTTAGTTGATGTGTTTATTTATTACGTGTTATGAGCAGTACTGAGTATCCGCCCTGTGGTACATATGGTTGGCGCCATTGCGCTCGACACTTTCTCTGAAGGTCAGTAGCTGTGACCGAAAGCCGATTTGCCCTACGCTTCGTGATAGTGCATTGACTTATGAAGAATTTCTCTTGCTGTAGACGCTTTTGGATCTTAAGTGACAAAAGACCCCTGAAGTCGGATCTTGCTATATCTAAACACTGCTTATTGCTGTATCATTAGATAAGATGCTAAAGGCACAGTTTCTCGGGTTTCCTGTACTTATTATGACTAAATAATAATACATCCCAAAACATTCGTTCAGTTTATTATATAATATTCCAATGCGAAATTAAGTCCGTAATAGGGCGTTTGTTTTGCAAGTAATTCTGGATTTTCCCATCGTTAACTTTCTGAGTGACAAAGAAAGTGCGATTTCGTAATAACAAGCTGTGAAGCCCAATAACAAGGTAATCTGCGGATTTTAATACTGTGATTCAGTTCAGCGTACATAAGCAATTAATCTTCGTTTGCGAATATCATCGGCGTACAAAAGAGGCATTGTACAAGTTATCTCGTCGTTTGTTAGTCATACATAACATAGCGCGCTTTATCTCACATCAACTAAATTACTTTCACACTTCGAAATTTACATTTTCTGCAGAAGCTTAAGAACTTTTAAAATTCAATGTAATAATTAAGATTTTTATTGATAGGGGAACATAATTTTTCTCATTTTTGAGACTTCAAATCTCCCGAAAAAATATTTTTTGGATGTTTTTATTTTATATGTGGCACAAGCCCTCCGTGGTTATACATACAATGTTACTCCAATTTAATTGTGTTGCATGTCCCCAGTATGAACGTATTGATTTCGCGTAGCTTAGTGTTCTAGTACTTTGGTCAACAGCCCAACAAAACTTAGAGGACTCGAAACTGTTGAAAAAAATGAAAGTGGATTCGCATGTATTTTTATAAAGCTGACAAGCCTGTTTGCTTTGCATTTTCATTACCATACCATCGTAACCGGATCCGCCATTATCTCCATAATGCTTGGCTCTACTTTTCATCAAAACTTAAGAAATTATGACTTACTAGCTTTTGCCGGCGAGTTCGTCCGCATGAAAAAGTGTCCTTCCTGTCCTTTCTCGGAGCTCAAAGTATTTGCATACCAAATTATACACATAAACGTAAACGTAACCGTAAACGTAAAGGTAAACGTAAAAGTAAAGGTAAACGTAAACATAAACATAAACGTAATTATTTACATACAGGCAATACATTGCTTCTGGCCCCACACTAGGATACCCTGTGTCGTGGGAACTAGAAACAACGACATCACAAACATGTAAACATCCAAGACCTGGGGTTTTTTTTTTGTCCCCAGCCGGGATTCGAACCCGGAACCTCTCGGGACCACCGCTGCGCTACGAGGTCGTCTTTACATCTAAATCCATTCAGCCGTTATTTCGTGATTGAGTAACAAACATCGAAACATCTTCACAAACTTTCACATTTATAATATTAGTAAGTAACTTAGTCGAAGTGTTCTTGACTAAGGAATTCAGTAAGTAAAATAAATTTTTAGAGCATCTTAATAATATTTTATTCCTGCTTGGCCATAAACTTTTTTTTTTTTTCAGTGGACTGAGGGCGTCTTGCGCCAAGTTACAACTGGATAAGTAAGTAAATACTAATCCACCGATAAACAAATAAATGGCTGTTTAAGAAAGAAAGAAATATATTTATTGGGACCAATTAACACATCACAAGAACCCAGAAAAATAAACCCTATTTTACAGGGTTCTCAGTCATAAAATTTATCTGCAAATGTCATGGTTTGAAACGTTTGGACTTATTCAGTGGATAGATCTTACCAATGGATAAACGGATGGATAGTGCTGTCAGATAGCGTTGGCGTAAATCAGCCCCTTAGTGATAAAAAATCATTGCTACTCGCAATTTTGGATGCCGGCCATCTTGTGACAAAAATAAAACTACGAATTTTTCCTTTAATGCCAAACAGCAGTTGCCATGAGGTAGATACGTATTTAAAACATACTTTTTTATTATTTTCTTATTTACGTTACATTGTTTCACCTGCTACCATTTGTTTTAAACCCAAACAGTTAATATTGTATAATGTTTCAGTTAATAGCTTACCCAAATGCCTGATAAGTCTATAGGGATTGCGTAATTTGATTTCGGGTAAAATTCGTGGTTGTACTTAATTTCATTAGTGGCATAACGAGGCAACATTCTATGTCATTTGATCCTATTCAAAATAGCGTTGGTTCAGTTTCGATTGTCATTGTAATTAAATTAATAACATTCAGCTCATTCAGGACTAATTGTTCAGCTTGGTAATGCTTTGTATCCTATTAATGTTTAACATTATTGAGCTATTATTAGCGTTTAACATTTTATTTATTGTTTTTACACAAAGTAACTTTCTCTAACTCTTTCACTGTCCGAGCTGCGCAACTTTGGAACAGGCTTCCTAGCTTTATTCAAGAGAGCCCTTACATATCATCTTTCAAGAAGAGATTAAAAGAGCACCACTTTTCTAATTTATCGTAGTTAATAGGTTTATGTATGTCTAAGTATACTATGTATGTGACAGTAAATTATTTGTTATTTATGTCGTTATAAATATTTCTCCCTTCTTTCCGCTATCTTAATTTAAACTCTTTATAGTACACACCGGTAAAGTATGCTGAGTTGGAGCCCCTTTTTTGTTGTCACGGAGGCTCCTGAGGCGTTTGGGGTCCGAGGTGGCTGGGTGCCATAGATTACTGTATGGTACCCGGCTGCCTTTGACTCTACGAGTATATGCCTCACATGTTCTCTTCGCGATTGAATTTATAAATATTCTCTTTCTTTCTTACTTTTCTTTCTTTCTTTATAGTGTTTAAATTAAGAATATAATATATACATTTTAGAGTACGTAATAACCGCAAAAATATAGGTAATCTACGACTACTAGCATTTGTCGGTTGTCCGGCATCTATCAATATACAATATATAGGTACATCAACCAAATAGGATGCGGGATAATGCATATCAGCCTGGCCGGATTCAATTACTGCCAAATTGATTACAATCTGTCTAAAGCAGCGGTTTAAGCGTCTACGTGCCAATTGGAAGATGCAGATTAGTGTACCTAATTGTTTGGTGACTTACAGATTGGAAATACATTCAGTTAGATAAAGGGGTGGCCAGGCCAGTCTGTTGTTAATTTGAAGAAGGGGTATAATTAAAAACCAACATGCATTTTGGCACAGTTGACAGCACATCAACTCTTATATAGGTACACGCATTTACTCCACTCAATTTTGTTCCGGGCGACTATGCAACTAAAATGAATTAAAGGTTGATGAGTTTAATTGATTTGATAAACATTTTTGATGGTGAGTTTCACTGTATGAAAATAATCACGTAAATATTTTTTTGATTGCTCCGACGTAGAAGCTCAAACCTTCAAGGGACCGTACTCCTTAAGTTAATGTTTTGGTTATTTCGAAATCCTACAAATTCGTGAAACAACAAAAACGTATCGTGACTTTAGTTTTCTGTAGGAACAATCGATCAGCCCGTATTCGCTCACTGCTGAATAGGCCTTCCCAAGGCGCGCCACTTTTATCTGCCGTAGGCCATCTCATCCAGCAGCTGCTAGCAATGTCTTAGATCGTCGGTCCAGCGAGCTGGTGGGCGTCCGGCGCTGCGTTTCCCAATTCGTGGTCTCCACTCGAGAACCTTTGCACCCCATCGACCGTCGGTTCTTCGGCATATGTGACCAGCCCACTGCCTTGTATATGACCTTCCGGTCGAACTTCTGGTGTTTTGCGTTCAGGAAGTTGGGCGATTCAATAAAAGTCAGCCGGCGAGGACAACTAAAGCCGTCACCCGCAGGCCGCCGGGGTGCATAAATAATTTATCCGCGCAATCCGCCGCTTGTTTGCATGGGGATTATCATATTAAACGGATATCAGGGTCAAAGACCCGCCCGTACCGTCCGATACAAACGCTAACAAATTCATGCAACATTTAAGGGAAGCGGGTGGCACCCACAAGTTACACTTTTTTTTAAAACAAAAACAGAGTATACAATGTTATTTATAAAATACGCAATCCCTCAACTACACATTTTAATTCTCGCACAAGGGAGTGCTTAATTGTGGAATTGCGTATGTAGAAATAACTCTGTTTAAGAAAAACCCTGCACATTTTAAGCGACAGTAAATATTGAATGAATTGAAAAATTCCTTTTTGAACAAAAAAAGGTATTTGTACTAGGGCGAGCTTACTACTAATAAGTATTTTCTTCCAGCTAATAGTTTCCAGCTAAAGATAGTGGAAGGAGTAGTGCCAAGAAAGATTTATCGCAAAAATTACATTAATTAATTTATTATAATAAAATTACAAATACATAAACATAAAATACACACTATAATATAGTAAAATATACAAGTACATAAAATTTACTTATATTTATTCAGTGCATTTATAGCTTTTATTTGGGTTACCGATAGGCGATGCGAGCTGACTAGCCGTACGATAATTTACCTCTCTCACCCCCTCACTCCTATCGGATAAACTAATACCTGCAAAATATTCCACTTGCAGGTACTTATTTCGATATTAATATTTCATGTTTGTATTTTTCCTGGTACAATAAAGAATATTCTTATCTTATCTTAATTCTAGAGTAAGTATACTAGAGTAAGTAGAGTAAGTGCTAGTGACTTTATAACTGTTCCTTGACTTCCACAAACTTGTATAAACTGTCTTTGACGTTCAACTTAAGTTAGGAGGAGAATCTATCTCCTGCCAACTCTGATAAAGTTGATTTATCTATTATTTACTTCTCTCCGTCCAAAGCAAGGTCATGCAAAAGGGTTTGGATCTAACTAAAACTTTGCTTTCTGAAACTCTTTTTATGTCCAAATATATCGAGTGAATGTGGATGGAAGGGCCGGTAAGGGACGACCCAGACGGACATACTTCGACCAAATAGGGGGTGTATTAGCAAAGGGCAAGATAAAAAGTACCCGAAACCGGCGTGCGTGCATGCGACGACTAATGAGTGTTGAGGAAGCGAAAGTGATCTGTCAGGATCGCAGCAAGTGGCAGTCCCTGGTCTCTGCCTACCCCTCTGGGATACAGGCGTGAGTTTATGTTATGTTATGTTTTTATGTCCAGCGGGCGGCTCAAGCCCATGTGACGGGTGCAAACACTACTCTTATATAAGCGCTGCGGCCTGCGATGATTTTTTCCATGCCGCCGAGTGGGTCAGTCAAACAGTTATTCAGTCATACGTCTCACAAAACCGTGACACTGACCGTCGAACTACATAATTATGCGCTGACACATCTGTCTACAAGCCACCTCTGGGAAGGTCCGAGTTTGAGAAATCTGCTAACTTTGGAAAACACTGTCAGATTCGTGTCGGGCGACTTCAACAGCTACAGTGAGTGTTGAGGCTACCGAACTGGAGGTGACAATGGAACCAAAGCAAAGGAATGGGCAGATCGCTATCGAGTGTCGCTTCACCACAATCCTAAGGTACCATGATCCTTTAACAGCAGGAGCTGTAATTGTGGGTATAACCTCATTTTTGCAAGTCAAAACGTCACTCAACAATGTGTAAAGTCAGGCTGTGATCCAATACCATAGATGCAACACCGACCTATCATGTTTCAGGTCACTGGTGTTCTCTATATTTATGTACGATGCAAAGACCTGAAAAATTAAGTAGTACGGTCGTGAGTCCATTGATTCCTTTGTGACTTTATGCTGGAGGATCAGATAGTTTGGCCTAAAATATTTCTTAAGTATTCATTCAATACGGTCGTCAATAATTATGTTACCGATGCTCACGAAGAATGGATACTTGTGGGTTCATAATCCTCATAATTTTTATAATTAGTTTTCTTTTGCTTTATTTAAAGACAGTTATCAACAATCACGCGTTGTGGTTAGTGGACAGCACGAGTAAATGATATAATTTTTTTTTTTCTCTGAAATTATTTACGTAAATAGCAATAAAAACGAAAGGGTGATGAAATAGGTATATTTTTTTAACTTTCGAGGTTTTAGGTATAAAGAAAGAAAGATAAATAGATAGATAGAATATTCTTTATTGTATGTACACCAGGAATTACATATGAGAATTAAACAATAATGTAGTACAGTACAATTGGGTGCCATTACTAAAATTTATTTCTTCCCGACAACCATTAGAGACATTATTGGTCACTGAATTATGCCAGCTTTGAGTAAATACCTAACAAAAAAATACCAAACGTGCCAGAAGCCAAGATCGTACACCTCTGCGCATTGTGATAGTTCAAAGGCCTAGTTACTTATCAAAAATGGTAACCCGCCACGATCTCATAAGGCTAAAAACTTCTTGGAAAGCTTACAGATAAAGCTTACCTATAGCGTGCTACTTTTCTGGTTGTGTAATAAAGTTCTCTATCTATCTCGATATATCTATTCACAGTGTGTCGTATGGTTTGTTCTTATGAGGACGGGCAACAGATATAATACTTTGCAAAAAGAGCAATAAGAGCTCTTTACAACCTAAGCAGTAAAGAATCAGTAAAGAATCGGTAAAGAAATAGGAATTCTTAAACTTGCCTGCCAATATATATTCGATAATAATATAATGTACGTTCATAAAAATATAAGGATGTTCATAACGTAAACACTAGAAATTGAGAAAAGGTAAATACATCATTTGTAGATTATTGCGTTCGCTTTTACAACAGAATTCCAGAACATCATATTCTATCGTTGCCTGAAAATAAATTTAAAATATTCATTAAAACGTCATTGTCTAAAAAAACCTATTATAGAATAGACAACAATATGAATGATGTCCTTGGCCCATTGCGAGTATTGTTATCTTAAGTAACTGATTTCATGAAAATTGTACGGACGACGTGATTGCACTAGCTTTTACGCGCGACTTCGCCCGCATGGAATGAGTAATTTCCGGGATGAATAGTATCGTAGGATCAGGATCAGGATCGTAGCAAGTGGCACTCCCTGGTCTCTGCCTACCCCTCTGGGATACAGGCGTGAGTTTATGTTATGTTATGTTATGAATAGTATTCTATGTCCTTTCCCGGGACTCAAACTATCTCCATGCTAAATTGAATTTAAATCCATTTAGCCGTTATTGCGTGATTGAGTAACAAACATTCAAACATCCAAATATCTTCACAAACTAATATTAGTAGGATAGGGACTCTTATTGGACAAACTAGCACAATTTGAAAGAGTGTCCTACATCACCACAGCTTAATTTTTCGCCCGTGTTACCACAATTAAAGGGTCCATTTGAGTGCCCAGAGGGTCGCTAGTGCCGCCAACGATAAAAAATAACATATTTTCTTTCAATATACGTTTTATAATTTCAATCGTTGGGGTGTACAAGAAGAAAAGTTTTCACCTTGACAGTGAGTAATCCTTCATATGAATAAAGGATTTATGTGGAAAATTCATTATTAAGCCATAATTTTCCACTATAAACAAAGCTAGTTTCTACGTAAACTGGGTCGCTAAATCACAGAATTCCGCTTAACGAAGCCAAAAGAAATATTTAAAGACTAGCATATTCAGCAAATAAAATGACGGCTTAGTCCTCAGGCTTAGTCCTATAGCGATAACAGCACCATTATTACCTCCACACTTCGATTGGGATTTGGCGCAATCGATTCACAACAAACGACTGGGGCTTCCCGCAACTATTATCTTCTGAGCGCAAGCGGGACTTGGGTGAAGAATTCCCGGGATTCTAAGCAGTAAGTATCAGAAGAACTGTTTGCACTAATATCCACCAACCTTTGACAAAAATAACAATAATTGGAAACAACGCATCGTCTTTTGTTTTAGTGCCCAGGAAATGTTTCCTGTTGTATCTTATTATACACAGGCCTCCTTTATACCTCGCTACTTTTCTGCCCTCTGCCTGTCATGCTTAAATAACGGTCATTCCTCATTTAATTTTCATCATCATCATCATCAGCCACAAGAAGTCCACTGCTGGACATAGGCCTCATAGGACAGGACATAGGACAGCGTCTTGCTTGCAACGTCTTCCTGAAACTTGGATGAGGTCATCTGTCCATCTTGTGGCTGGTCGCCCTACGCTGCGTTATGTGGTCTCCATTTGAGCTATGTTAATCCCTTGAGCTATGTCGACGACTTTCGTTCATCTGCGGATCTCATAATTTCTGATTCGATCTCGTAGATTCCGAGCATAGCCCTTTCCATAGCTCGTTGCGTGACCTTGAGCTTTCTTATGAGGCCCATAGTGAGAGACCACGTTTCAGTGCCATAAGTCATCACTGGTAACACACACTGGTTGTATTATACATAAAAATTACAGATTTAAAATGATACATTTAATTTTGCATTATTTTAAAAAAATTTAATTCCAGTTTATTAGGTATTAGGTATTTAAGTGATAAGGTCAAACAATAAGTGCGACTAATGCGATTTAAAACTTAATGATTCAAACATAAGTGGGTTAATAGAACTTTCATTGAGAGACCTCCCGTACCTTACTAGTCTGCAGAACCCACAAACAACCCGCCAGCTCCCAGAGGAGCCGATTCACATTAGAAAATCTCTCTTTCGTTAGCCCCGCTCTTGTTTATGGCGCTGCATTCGATCTTCGAGATAGGTATTCTACTTTTTTTATTTGACCCGTTTGCAGAATTTTGTACCTACTCTACTTGAAGCGGCACCCTTATAGGATCACATTATCTCGGGAACGCGTAAAGGTATCGAGTTGAAATTAAAACGATATATTCAAATCTGTAGTCCCTTGAAGCTGACTTCTTAAGTTAATGTGAAAAAAAGTTTTGGCCGTTTATGCCGCAAAAATCATATATTTCGATACTCTCAAAGGGAAGCAAAATTTAGAGGATACTTTCCGTTGACCAAGAACTAAGAAACTTGGCAAGTAATATCATCGGAATGCGGAATCTGAAAACAGTAAATTTGTAATTAAATCATACAAAATTAAAGAAAGAAAGGAAGACTTTTATTGGGACAAATTAACACATCACAGTGGTCTCTCACTATGGGCCTCATAAGAAGGCTCAAGGTCACGCAACGAGCTATGGAAAGGGCTATGCTCGGAATTTCCCTACGAGATCGAATCAGAAATGATGAGATCCGTAGACGAACGAAAGTCGTCGACATAGCCCAACGGATTAGTAAGTTGAAGTGGCAGTGGGCGGGGCACATAGCACGCAGAACTGATGGCCAATGGGACCGAAAAGTTCTCGATTGGAGACCACATATCGGCAAGCGCAGCGTAGGACGACCAGCCACAAGATGGACAGATGACCTCATCCAAGTGGCAGGAAGGCGCTGGATGCAGGCCGCTTCCAACGGGTCTTTTTGGAAATCCATGGAGGAGGCCTATGTCCAGCAGTGGACTTCTTGTGGCTGAACAAGTAACATAAACAAGTAGATACAAAAGAAAAACAAGTCACATAAATACAACATAGGACAGACAGACAGAAAGGCAATGTCAGATGTCAGAGAAAATTAGTCTTTGAAGTTCGGGAAAAGCTTGGGAAAACTGCGTGACTACAAATTTATACGGAACCCTTTTCGGAAGGCACTTTTCCCGTATTTTTTTCTTAACCTACTATTATAATAATATTTACCTATTACCAATTATTTTTCTTTTTTATGTACAATAAAGTGTTATCTATCTATCTATCTATCTATCTGTCTATCTGTCTGTCTGTCTGTCTGTCTGTCTGTCTGTCTGTCTGTCTGTCTGTCTGTCTGTCTGTCTGTCTGTCTGTCTGTCTGTCTGTCTGTCTGTCTGTCTGTCTGTCTGTCTGTCTGTCTGTCTGTCTGTCTGTCTGTCTGTCTGTCTGTCTGTCTGTCTGTCTGTCTGTCTGTCTGTCTGTCTGTCTGTCTGTCTGTCTGTCTGTCTGTCTGTCTGTCTGTCTGTCTGTCTGTCTGTCTGTCTGTCTGTCTGTCTGTCTGTCTGTCTGTCTGTCTGTCTGTCTGTCTGTCTGTCTGTCTGTCTGTCTGTCTGTCTGTCTGTCTGTCTGTCTGTCTGTCTGTCTGTCTGTCTGTCTGTCTGTCTGTCTGTCTGTCTGTCTGTCTGTCTGTCTGTCTGTCTGTCTGTCTGTCTGTCTGTCTGTCTGTCTGTCTGTCTGTCTGTCTGTCTGTCTGTCTGTCTGTCTGTCTGTCTGTCTGTCTGTCTGTCTGTCTGTCTGTCTGTCTGTCTGTCTGTCTGTCTGTCTGTCTGTCTGTCTGTCTGTCTGTCTGTCTGTCTGTCTGTCTGTCTGTCTGTCTGTCTGTCTGTCTGTCTGTCTGTCTGTCTGTCTGTCTGTCTGTCTGTCTGTCTGTCTGTCTGTCTGTCTGTCTGTCTGTCTGTCTGTCTGTCTGTCTGTCTGTCTGTCTGTCTGTCTGTCTGTCTGTCTGTCTGTCTGTCTGTCTGTCTGTCTGTCTGTCTGTCTGTCTGTCTGTCTGTCTGTCTGTCTGTCTGTCTGTCTGTCTGTCTGTCTGTCTGTCTGTCTGTCTGTCTGTCTGTCTGTCTGTCTGTCTGTCTGTCTGTCTGTCTGTCTGTCTGTCTGTCTGTCTGTCTGTCTGTCTGTCTGTCTGTCTGTCTGTCTGTCTGTCTGTCTGTCTGTCTGTCTGTCTGTCTGTCTGTCTGTCTGTCTGTCTGTCTGTCTGTCTGTCTGTCTGTCTGTCTGTCTGTCTGTCTGTCTGTCTGTCTGTCTGTCTGTCTGTCTGTCTGTCTGTCTGTCTGTCTGTCTGTCTGTCTGTCTGTCTGTCTGTCTGTCTGTCTGTCTGTCTGTCTGTCTGTCTGTCTGTCTGTCTGTCTGTCTGTCTGTCTGTCTGTCTGTCTGTCTGTCTGTCTGTCTGTCTGTCTGTCTGTCTGTCTGTCTGTCTGTCTGTCTGTCTGTCTGTCTGTCTGTCTGTCTGTCTGTCTGTCTGTCTGTCTGTCTGTCTGTCTGTCTGTCTGTCTGTCTGTCTGTCTGTCTGTCTGTCTGTCTGTCTGTCTGTCTGTCTGTCTGTCTGTCTGTCTGTCTGTCTGTCTGTCTGTCTGTCTGTCTGTCTGTCTGTCTGTCTGTCTGTCTGTCTGTCTGTCTGTCTGTCTGTCTGTCTGTCTGTCTGTCTGTCTGTCTGTCTGTCTGTCTGTCTGTCTGTCTGTCTGTCTGTCTGTCTGTCTGTCTGTCTGTCTGTCTGTCTGTCTGTCTGTCTGTCTGTCTGTCTGTCTGTCTGTCTGTCTGTCTGTCTGTCTGTCTGTCTGTCTGTCTGTCTGTCTGTCTGTCTGTCTGTCTGTCTGTCTGTCTGTCTGTCTGTCTGTCTGTCTGTCTGTCTGTCTGTCTGTCTGTCTGTCTGTCTGTCTGTCTGTCTGTCTGTCTGTCTGTCTGTCTGTCTGTCTGTCTGTCTGTCTGTCTGTCTGTCTGTCTGTCTGTCTGTCTGTCTGTCTGTCTGTCTGTCTGTCTGTCTGTCTGTCTGTCTGTCTGTCTGTCTGTCTGTCTGTCTGTCTGTCTGTCTGTCTGTCTGTCTGTCTGTCTGTCTGTCTGTCTGTCTGTCTGTCTGTCTGTCTGTCTGTCTGTCTGTCTGTCTGTCTGTCTGTCTGTCTGTCTGTCTGTCTGTCTGTCTGTCTGTCTGTCTGTCTGTCTGTCTGTCTGTCTGTCTGTCTGTCTGTCTGTCTGTCTGTCTGTCTGTCTGTCTGTCTGTCTGTCTGTCTGTCTGTCTGTCTGTCTGTCTGTCTGTCTGTCTGTCTGTCTGTCTGTCTGTCTGTCTGTCTGTCTGTCTGTCTGTCTGTCTGTCTGTCTGTCTGTCTGTCTGTCTGTCTGTCTGTCTGTCTGTCTGTCTGTCTGTCTGTCTGTCTGTCTGTCTGTCTGTCTGTCTGTCTGTCTGTCTGTCTGTCTGTCTGTCTGTCTGTCTGTCTGTCTGTCTGTCTGTCTGTCTGTCTGTCTGTCTGTCTGTCTGTCTGTCTGTCTGTCTGTCTGTCTGTCTGTCTGTCTGTCTGTCTGTCTGTCTGTCTGTCTGTCTGTCTGTCTGTCTGTCTGTCTGTCTGTCTGTCTGTCTGTCTGTCTGTCTGTCTGTCTGTCTGTCTGTCTGTCTGTCTGTCTGTCTGTCTGTCTGTCTGTCTGTCTGTCTGTCTGTCTGTCTGTCTGTCTGTCTGTCTGTCTGTCTGTCTGTCTGTCTGTCTGTCTGTCTGTCTGTCTGTCTGTCTGTCTGTCTGTCTGTCTGTCTGTCTGTCTGTCTGTCTGTCTGTCTGTCTGTCTGTCTGTCTGTCTGTCTGTCTGTCTGTCTGTCTGTCTGTCTGTCTGTCTGTCTGTCTGTCTGTCTGTCTGTCTGTCTGTCTGTCTGTCTGTCTGTCTGTCTGTCTGTCTGTCTGTCTGTCTGTCTGTCTGTCTGTCTGTCTGTCTGTCTGTCTGTCTGTCTGTCTGTCTGTCTGTCTGTCTGTCTGTCTGTCTGTCTGTCTGTCTGTCTGTCTGTCTGTCTGTCTGTCTGTCTGTCTGTCTGTCTGTCTGTCTGTCTGTCTGTCTGTCTGTCTGTCTGTCTGTCTGTCTGTCTGTCTGTCTGTCTGTCTGTCTGTCTGTCTGTCTGTCTGTCTGTCTGTCTGTCTGTCTGTCTGTCTGTCTGTCTGTCTGTCTGTCTGTCTGTCTGTCTGTCTGTCTGTCTGTCTGTCTGTCTGTCTGTCTGTCTGTCTGTCTGTCTGTCTGTCTGTCTGTCTGTCTGTCTGTCTGTCTGTCTGTCTGTCTGTCTGTCTGTCTGTCTGTCTGTCTGTCTGTCTGTCTGTCTGTCTGTCTGTCTGTCTGTCTGTCTGTCTGTCTGTCTGTCTGTCTGTCTGTCTGTCTGTCTGTCTGTCTGTCTGTCTGTCTGTCTGTCTGTCTGTCTGTCTGTCTGTCTGTCTGTCTGTCTGTCTGTCTGTCTGTCTGTCTGTCTGTCTGTCTGTCTGTCTGTCTGTCTGTCTGTCTGTCTGTCTGTCTGTCTGTCTGTCTGTCTGTCTGTCTGTCTGTCTGTCTGTCTGTCTGTCTGTCTGTCTGTCTGTCTGTCTGTCTGTCTGTCTGTCTGTCTGTCTGTCTGTCTGTCTGTCTGTCTGTCTGTCTGTCTGTCTGTCTGTCTGTCTGTCTGTCTGTCTGTCTGTCTGTCTGTCTGTCTGTCTGTCTGTCTGTCTGTCTGTCTGTCTGTCTGTCTGTCTGTCTGTCTGTCTGTCTGTCTGTCTGTCTGTCTGTCTGTCTGTCTGTCTGTCTGTCTGTCTGTCTGTCTGTCTGTCTGTCTGTCTGTCTGTCTGTCTGTCTGTCTGTCTGTCTGTCTGTCTGTCTGTCTGTCTGTCTGTCTGTCTGTCTGTCTGTCTGTCTGTCTGTCTGTCTGTCTGTCTGTCTGTCTGTCTGTCTGTCTGTCTGTCTGTCTGTCTGTCTGTCTGTCTGTCTGTCTGTCTGTCTGTCTGTCTGTCTGTCTGTCTGTCTGTCTGTCTGTCTGTCTGTCTGTCTGTCTGTCTGTCTGTCTGTCTGTCTGTCTGTCTGTCTGTCTGTCTGTCTGTCTGTCTGTCTGTCTGTCTGTCTGTCTGTCTGTCTGTCTGTCTGTCTGTCTGTCTGTCTGTCTGTCTGTCTGTCTGTCTGTCTGTCTGTCTGTCTGTCTGTCTGTCTGTCTGTCTGTCTGTCTGTCTGTCTGTCTGTCTGTCTGTCTGTCTGTCTGTCTGTCTGTCTGTCTGTCTGTCTGTCTGTCTGTCTGTCTGTCTGTCTGTCTGTCTGTCTGTCTGTCTGTCTGTCTGTCTGTCTGTCTGTCTGTCTGTCTGTCTGTCTGTCTGTCTGTCTGTCTGTCTGTCTGTCTGTCTGTCTGTCTGTCTGTCTGTCTGTCTGTCTGTCTGTCTGTCTGTCTGTCTGTCTGTCTGTCTGTCTGTCTGTCTGTCTGTCTGTCTGTCTGTCTGTCTGTCTGTCTGTCTGTCTGTCTGTCTGTCTGTCTGTCTGTCTGTCTGTCTGTCTGTCTGTCTGTCTGTCTGTCTGTCTGTCTGTCTGTCTGTCTGTCTGTCTGTCTGTCTGTCTGTCTGTCTGTCTGTCTGTCTGTCTGTCTGTCTGTCTGTCTGTCTGTCTGTCTGTCTGTCTGTCTGTCTGTCTGTCTGTCTGTCTGTCTGTCTGTCTGTCTGTCTGTCTGTCTGTCTGTCTGTCTGTCTGTCTGTCTGTCTGTCTGTCTGTCTGTCTGTCTGTCTGTCTGTCTGTCTGTCTGTCTGTCTGTCTGTCTGTCTGTCTGTCTGTCTGTCTGTCTGTCTGTCTGTCTGTCTGTCTGTCTGTCTGTCTGTCTGTCTGTCTGTCTGTCTGTCTGTCTGTCTGTCTGTCTGTCTGTCTGTCTGTCTGTCTGTCTGTCTGTCTGTCTGTCTGTCTGTCTGTCTGTCTGTCTGTCTGTCTGTCTGTCTGTCTGTCTGTCTGTCTGTCTGTCTGTCTGTCTGTCTGTCTGTCTGTCTGTCTGTCTGTCTGTCTGTCTGTCTGTCTGTCTGTCTGTCTGTCTGTCTGTCTGTCTGTCTGTCTGTCTGTCTGTCTGTCTGTCTGTCTGTCTGTCTGTCTGTCTGTCTGTCTGTCTGTCTGTCTGTCTGTCTGTCTGTCTGTCTGTCTGTCTGTCTGTCTGTCTGTCTGTCTGTCTGTCTGTCTGTCTGTCTGTCTGTCTGTCTGTCTGTCTGTCTGTCTGTCTGTCTGTCTGTCTGTCTGTCTGTCTGTCTGTCTGTCTGTCTGTCTGTCTGTCTGTCTGTCTGTCTGTCTGTCTGTCTGTCTGTCTGTCTGTCTGTCTGTCTGTCTGTCTGTCTGTCTGTCTGTCTGTCTGTCTGTCTGTCTGTCTGTCTGTCTGTCTGTCTGTCTGTCTGTCTGTCTGTCTGTCTGTCTGTCTGTCTGTCTGTCTGTCTGTCTGTCTGTCTGTCTGTCTGTCTGTCTGTCTGTCTGTCTGTCTGTCTGTCTGTCTGTCTGTCTGTCTGTCTGTCTGTCTGTCTGTCTGTCTGTCTGTCTGTCTGTCTGTCTGTCTGTCTGTCTGTCTGTCTGTCTGTCTGTCTGTCTGTCTGTCTGTCTGTCTGTCTGTCTGTCTGTCTGTCTGTCTGTCTGTCTGTCTGTCTGTCTGTCTGTCTGTCTGTCTGTCTGTCTGTCTGTCTGTCTGTCTGTCTGTCTGTCTGTCTGTCTGTCTGTCTGTCTGTCTGTCTGTCTGTCTGTCTGTCTGTCTGTCTGTCTGTCTGTCTGTCTGTCTGTCTGTCTGTCTGTCTGTCTGTCTGTCTGTCTGTCTGTCTGTCTGTCTGTCTGTCTGTCTGTCTGTCTGTCTGTCTGTCTGTCTGTCTGTCTGTCTGTCTGTCTGTCTGTCTGTCTGTCTGTCTGTCTGTCTGTCTGTCTGTCTGTCTGTCTGTCTGTCTGTCTGTCTGTCTGTCTGTCTGTCTGTCTGTCTGTCTGTCTGTCTGTCTGTCTGTCTGTCTGTCTGTCTGTCTGTCTGTCTGTCTGTCTGTCTGTCTGTCTGTCTGTCTGTCTGTCTGTCTGTCTGTCTGTCTGTCTGTCTGTCTGTCTGTCTGTCTGTCTGTCTGTCTGTCTGTCTGTCTGTCTGTCTGTCTGTCTGTCTGTCTGTCTGTCTGTCTGTCTGTCTGTCTGTCTGTCTGTCTGTCTGTCTGTCTGTCTGTCTGTCTGTCTGTCTGTCTGTCTGTCTGTCTGTCTGTCTGTCTGTCTGTCTGTCTGTCTGTCTGTCTGTCTGTCTGTCTGTCTGTCTGTCTGTCTGTCTGTCTGTCTGTCTGTCTGTCTGTCTGTCTGTCTGTCTGTCTGTCTGTCTGTCTGTCTGTCTGTCTGTCTGTCTGTCTGTCTGTCTGTCTGTCTGTCTGTCTGTCTGTCTGTCTGTCTGTCTGTCTGTCTGTCTGTCTGTCTGTCTGTCTGTCTGTCTGTCTGTCTGTCTGTCTGTCTGTCTGTCTGTCTGTCTGTCTGTCTGTCTGTCTGTCTGTCTGTCTGTCTGTCTGTCTGTCTGTCTGTCTGTCTGTCTGTCTGTCTGTCTGTCTGTCTGTCTGTCTGTCTGTCTGTCTGTCTGTCTGTCTGTCTGTCTGTCTGTCTGTCTGTCTGTCTGTCTGTCTGTCTGTCTGTCTGTCTGTCTGTCTGTCTGTCTGTCTGTCTGTCTGTCTGTCTGTCTGTCTGTCTGTCTGTCTGTCTGTCTGTCTGTCTGTCTGTCTGTCTGTCTGTCTGTCTGTCTGTCTGTCTGTCTGTCTGTCTGTCTGTCTGTCTGTCTGTCTGTCTGTCTGTCTGTCTGTCTGTCTGTCTGTCTGTCTGTCTGTCTGTCTGTCTGTCTGTCTGTCTGTCTGTCTGTCTGTCTGTCTGTCTGTCTGTCTGTCTGTCTGTCTGTCTGTCTGTCTGTCTGTCTGTCTGTCTGTCTGTCTGTCTGTCTGTCTGTCTGTCTGTCTGTCTGTCTGTCTGTCTGTCTGTCTGTCTGTCTGTCTGTCTGTCTGTCTGTCTGTCTGTCTGTCTGTCTGTCTGTCTGTCTGTCTGTCTGTCTGTCTGTCTGTCTGTCTGTCTGTCTGTCTGTCTGTCTGTCTGTCTGTCTGTCTGTCTGTCTGTCTGTCTGTCTGTCTGTCTGTCTGTCTGTCTGTCTGTCTGTCTGTCTGTCTGTCTGTCTGTCTGTCTGTCTGTCTGTCTGTCTGTCTGTCTGTCTGTCTGTCTGTCTGTCTGTCTGTCTGTCTGTCTGTCTGTCTGTCTGTCTGTCTGTCTGTCTGTCTGTCTGTCTGTCTGTCTGTCTGTCTGTCTGTCTGTCTGTCTGTCTGTCTGTCTGTCTGTCTGTCTGTCTGTC
Organism: Yponomeuta evonymella; assembly: GCA_963969515.1. Taxonomy (NCBI): domain Eukaryota; kingdom Metazoa; phylum Arthropoda; class Insecta; order Lepidoptera; family Yponomeutidae; genus Yponomeuta; species Yponomeuta evonymella. The sequence goes on from OZ018354.1 coordinate 10,487,935, forward strand.
TGTCTGTCTGTCTGTCTGTCTGTCTGTCTGTCTGTCTGTCTGTCTGTCTGTCTGTCTGTCTGTCTGTCTGTCTGTCTGTCTGTCTGTCTGTCTGTCTGTCTGTCTGTCTGTCTGTCTGTCTGTCTGTCTGTCTGTCTGTCTGTCTGTCTGTCTGTCTGTCTGTCTGTCTGTCTGTCTGTCTGTCTGTCTGTCTGTCTGTCTGTCTGTCTGTCTGTCTGTCTGTCTGTCTGTCTGTCTGTCTGTCTGTCTGTCTGTCTGTCTGTCTGTCTGTCTGTCTGTCTGTCTGTCTGTCTGTCTGTCTGTCTGTCTGTCTGTCTGTCTGTCTGTCTGTCTGTCTGTCTGTCTGTCTGTCTGTCTGTCTGTCTGTCTGTCTGTCTGTCTGTCTGTCTGTCTGTCTGTCTGTCTGTCTGTCTGTCTGTCTGTCTGTCTGTCTGTCTGTCTGTCTGTCTGTCTGTCTGTCTGTCTGTCTGTCTGTCTGTCTGTCTGTCTGTCTGTCTGTCTGTCTGTCTGTCTGTCTGTCTGTCTGTCTGTCTGTCTGTCTGTCTGTCTGTCTGTCTGTCTGTCTGTCTGTCTGTCTGTCTGTCTGTCTGTCTGTCTGTCTGTCTGTCTGTCTGTCTGTCTGTCTGTCTGTCTGTCTGTCTGTCTGTCTGTCTGTCTGTCTGTCTGTCTGTCTGTCTGTCTGTCTGTCTGTCTGTCTGTCTGTCTGTCTGTCTGTCTGTCTGTCTGTCTGTCTGTCTGTCTGTCTGTCTGTCTGTCTGTCTGTCTGTCTGTCTGTCTGTCTGTCTGTCTGTCTGTCTGTCTGTCTGTCTGTCTGTCTGTCTGTCTGTCTGTCTGTCTGTCTGTCTGTCTGTCTGTCTGTCTGTCTGTCTGTCTGTCTGTCTGTCTGTCTGTCTGTCTGTCTGTCTGTCTGTCTGTCTGTCTGTCTGTCTGTCTGTCTGTCTGTCTGTCTGTCTGTCTGTCTGTCTGTCTGTCTGTCTGTCTGTCTGTCTGTCTGTCTGTCTGTCTGTCTGTCTGTCTGTCTGTCTGTCTGTCTGTCTGTCTGTCTGTCTGTCTGTCTGTCTGTCTGTCTGTCTGTCTGTCTGTCTGTCTGTCTGTCTGTCTGTCTGTCTGTCTGTCTGTCTGTCTGTCTGTCTGTCTGTCTGTCTGTCTGTCTGTCTGTCTGTCTGTCTGTCTGTCTGTCTGTCTGTCTGTCTGTCTGTCTGTCTGTCTGTCTGTCTGTCTGTCTGTCTGTCTGTCTGTCTGTCTGTCTGTCTGTCTGTCTGTCTGTCTGTCTGTCTGTCTGTCTGTCTGTCTGTCTGTCTGTCTGTCTGTCTGTCTGTCTGTCTGTCTGTCTGTCTGTCTGTCTGTCTGTCTGTCTGTCTGTCTGTCTGTCTGTCTGTCTGTCTGTCTGTCTGTCTGTCTGTCTGTCTGTCTGTCTGTCTGTCTGTCTGTCTGTCTGTCTGTCTGTCTGTCTGTCTGTCTGTCTGTCTGTCTGTCTGTCTGTCTGTCTGTCTGTCTGTCTGTCTGTCTGTCTGTCTGTCTGTCTGTCTGTCTGTCTGTCTGTCTGTCTGTCTGTCTGTCTGTCTGTCTGTCTGTCTGTCTGTCTGTCTGTCTGTCTGTCTGTCTGTCTGTCTGTCTGTCTTTCTTTCTGTCTTTCTGTCTATCTGTCTATCTATCTATCTATCCATCCAACTAACGTATGTCTATGTAACTTCTAGCTGATTAAGGATAATTCGGCTTTGATCTGGTACCTGGATATTATCTAATATACCATTTATTAAATGGTGTTTCTAAAAACTTTGTTAGCGCCTGCGTTTTTAGTGATAGCAAACAGGTGCAGTAACTCACAAAGTACGTAGACTCAGTTAGGCACCAACAGCAAAAGTGCAAGAATAAAATTCACAGTCTGAAATTTCATTATAACTTCAGCGCATTGAGTTCCGCTACATTTGGTGACAAACTACCTGCACCAAAACTGACTTAATGCTGAAATCCTTCAACTTTTAAACATGTCCAACTAAAAGTAACTTTTATTCTGGCTAGTTGGATTCATGAGACGTAAAAATATCCGCTGTAGGTCTGTACAGCTGGGATAACTTTAGCTATCTATATTCGTAGTTCTTTCCGGTCCAGTAAATTTTAGCACCTGAGTGGACTTGGCCGTATTTGGCCGCTTAATACTCGCCAACTCGCGAAGAACAGCTGAATTAATGATCTTGGGAAGAGATAAATTTTAACTAAACGTGTAACCACCAAGTTTGTTCGTAAGCGATTAAAATCTGAATTTCTCAAGAAAGTCTGCGGCTTATTTAGCTTGCCAACTGCGTCAAAGATGCATATAAGTACGTAATGTAACTACCAATCATTGAATAATTTCACATTTATTGGTAATACGACTCCCTAACCTGAGTTTCGATTGCGTGCGCTCTGTCTGTGAAACTTCAAACCGTTGCCTTCTAATAGTTTCCCTTATTCATAATGCATCGCTCGGAAATTCGTTCGTAAATCATATGAGTGAATGTCATATGATATGACATTACAATCCAAGCGCAGGAATGTAAGCACCGAATACCTATTCCCTCTGAATGGAATGAAGAGCGTTCCGTATTCCGTATTGGAATCGAAGCGTAGGTATTCTCGGTTGAGCGAAACTCTCGGAATGCCGATGCCATGCCAAAGTCCGGAGAACTCCTAGGGGGACTCATTCACCCGCAAACTGCCGTTTGAAAACTGGACGCAGACTTTCGTCTCGTCTCGAACGAAGGTTTTGAACGACAATCGTTTGATAAACTTATCAACGTTTAAACTTATCAACAAATCAAACAACCCTCAGCCAATCTGAAAATCTCCGTCAACAATCAAGCAACTTATTCTTTTGATTCCCTTTGATGTGTAATTTCACTCCTAGAACATCCCTCAACGAGTTTAGTGAATAAAATGTTTAATATGGGACGCGTCTCTTTGTATAATTATATAGTTACAAAGAAGAAGTAACAAAAACATAGTTACACTGATAATTCTTTTAGCAACGGAACACTGGTTGTATATATTTATGTTATTGGATTATATGTGAATAGAAAGAGTAATTTCACTAACCCTCAATTAAGTCATAAATCATTTATTCCAATTAGGCCAAAAATAACCTACATACATAAGCAGCCTATATACGTCCCAGTGTAGGGCACAGGCCTTCTCTCAGGGAGAGAGTATAGGCTTAATCACCACGCGCACCCAGCGCGGCTTGACGATATCAACCGCTGAGTTACTTGAATAACTCAGACACTCAGATTTCCTCACGATGGTTTCCTTCACCGTTAGCGAGTGGTATTGCTACTATAACTTCACAAATGTACATAACTTAGAAAACAAAGTCATAGGTACATGCCCGCACTGGGAATCGAACCTGGGTATCTCGCTTCCGAGTCCAAGGTTCTACCCACTAGGCTACCACCGCTCGCCAAAAATAACTTACCAGCTCTATAAATAATTCAATGTAACAATAATAATTATTGTAGATACAAGAAAATCCTAGTACTATTTCTAGCCCCACTTCTTCTATTAGCTCAACATACACAAGCTACGCCTTTTGCAGATGTCTAACAAACGTTAGCTCGACAGTACAATTTCCTTAATTTATTCGTACATTTACTTAAGGGGTAGCAAAAAGTTTTCGCCCGTTAAGTAAAGAGACAAGCGCTGTAAATCACGGCTCGAACTCGCTCGTATCGCGACACGATTACTATCTGCGAATTAAGGGGCAGGGTGGGGCCGTAGTAACTAATTAGAAGGTCATCTAAACAAAGCTCTCGTATTTCTACTGCCTTTTTAGGGTTCCGTACCCAAAGGGTAAAAACGGGACCCTATTACTAAGACTTCGCTGTCTGTCTGTCCGTCCGGCCGTCCGTCTGTCCGTCCGTCTGTCACCAGGATGTATCTCAAGAACCGTGATAGCTAGAGAGATGACATTTTCACAGATTATGTATTTCTGTTGCCGCTATAACAACAAATACTAAAAACAAAATAAAATAATTATTTAATAAAATAATCCCATACAGCAAACGTGATTTTTTTGCTGATTTTTTTTATCTTTGTGTCTAATGTTGTATAGATAATGGTACGGAACCCTTCGTGCGCGAGTCTGACTCGCACTTGGCCGGATTTATTTTTTTATTTATCTCCGTTTCTGTCGCAAACGGCTACAGTTTCAGATATGTCGAAGGAAAACACTGGCGCAGATAAATCTTGGCTGTTTTGCGTGAGTTCGTACGTTTTCTTTGTAGAATGCCTACGTATGTTTGATATGTACGTTAGTTTACTTTAATTTTTCAGTATATCGCATGTTCTCAGGAAAGGTCTTTATCGATTTTTTAAAGTTTTTTTCAATAAAACTATTTCTTAATGTCAACCCGCAACGTATTTAACGCATCGGAATCTCTAACAAGCGTAACGCTTGGTTCTGAACGCTGAAAGTTGCGCGTTCACTACTTGGTAATGTTATACTATTCTGAACTCAAAATAACCTTGTTATTTATAGATTTCCCAGCAAAATTTAATGGATTAGTAGACTACTATGGAGAGTAGTTTGTTTTGCGGTCCAATGCGTTGCTTTCAGGTCAGACCAAATTTTTTTAACATCGCTGGGTGTTAGATTTAATCATTTCCGTTACCGTGGAAGCCTATCAAGGTAGTCACGTTTTAAATTAATTAAAATTTGTTCTTCAGCCTACAGAGCTAAGGTACCTAATAAAAGTAGTTGAACCTGTTGTACCTTGGATAGAGTTGTACCTAGAACAATCACATATTTTTTTAAACTCCCGCGCTTTTAGGAACCGTTGTCATTTGAAATTTCATTTGTCAAAATTAACATGAAGTTAGTTGCGGTTTGCCGGCGCCGTGTGAGTAGGTTTTTAATGCTTTACGTCATGCCAATTTGCTTAAAGTGATGCATGTTTGTGAAAACTGTTTTATTAAAAATCTAATCTTAGTAGACAGCATCTATCTACTGGACAGCATAAGTGTCAGATCCTAACCTCAACCGCAAGTGGGTTTAAAATGCTTGTGAAATGAAGTCGTCGCGATGTTGTACCCTAGCCAACCCACTTATGGTGTACCTTGGTCACTGGCCAAGGTACATCATTTTAGTCGAAAAGAGGTCAACAATCACTTACATAATTTTTTACGGGTTTAATTGTATTGTATTAAAAAACATAGATATTACATTGTTATAGATTAAATTTCGCGAAGCAAGGACAAAATTAGTACAAAATTGATGGGTGAAGCTTTTTAAAAAACAAAAACATTTTTGTTAATTATTGTTAATTGTAAATGCTAATATGATTATCTAATTATTACTAACATTATTTCAACGTAAGATAAATAAATTAAAGCTAATTAAAGTGCTTATCTAGATTTGAATCTGCTCTGTCCAAGGTACAACAGACACGGTCCAAGATACATCTGGTTTGTTGTACCTAGGACAGTTTTCTCTTTTTTTTCAAGTTGCTAGTGGTCCCAGGTATTTGAGAATATACAATGTATTATGAATGAATTCAGTAGTATTAAATGATCTTTACTTACATGCACACTAGACAGTGGTCGCTAGCACCATTATTAAAGAAAACCTTAAAACCTGGCGTAGGTACAACAGGTTTCCTTACCTAGTCGAAAACAAAATGGTTTTTGTACCTGAAGGAAGGAAATATATTACTCTAGCACCTAAGTAGAACAGACTGTATGATGCCTTTGCTTCGCCCTCTATACTAAAGAAGGCTAGAGATTCATCTTTTCTGTCTCAGGCGATATCACTAAACTCTGTCGGTTTCTTTCCCTTGAGGTTTTAACAACTACCGCTGGCCTTATCTAGGTTAGCTTGGTCAAGAGAATGCTACGCTGCTGTCGGTATATATCTATATACATTAGATAATACATTAGATACTACATCCTACAGTCGGAGGTTTCCAAGAGCTTTAAATCAATTAAGACATGTCTTGTTCGGGGTTAGGTAAATGGAGTAATCACGGGGGACAGAGTGTCAACTACAATTTATTTTTTCTAAAATCTCACGATGCACACATCCAAATATTATGCTCTCCGCATTGGGACTCTGCAAGGCGGAATATGAAACAAAAACATATTTTGATTTAAGAAGATTACGCAGAGACGTTAACCAATATCTTATCGCATGTAGTTCGTAACATATTATGAACAATATGTAACTTCTAGTTATGTAGCCCCCTAACAGCCCTTAGTATATTTCTAGGGTCGGTAAACTAAAGCACTTCCATAAGACAAGTCCATAAAAACACCAATTTTTGAAGCAGTGAAAAAACCCTTATTCCTATGTTCTGTGGAAAAACCCGTAAAATTACTCTCATCGTTTTCCAAGCTTCGCGGTCTTGTGCCGCCCGCTTCCAGCTACGATCATTGTATAAGACAATAATTTGATGACACTTTGACTGTATTAATGTGCTCTAGTCCGTGGATCCTAGATTTATAGTTACCCAAAGGTAACATCGAGGGAAGGAAGGACGGTGAACCTCGGCGCTTGAAATTGCCAATCCACGGTGGGCACGGGTGGTAATTAAGCCTATACTCTCTCTTTCTCTGAGAGAAAGCCTGTGCCCTACAGTAGGACGTATATAGGCTACATAAAAAAGTTGTTTCTCGCAAATATAATCTTGTATCCACATTAATCTTATTAAAATGATTGGTCAAGGAAATCGACGTCAATTATTTGTTTAATTAAAGTTGCGCGCAGTTTGCTTCACATCGGGCTTGAAGTCGCAGCTTCTGCGCTACTTTGGATAAAACATTTTAATAATAATAATAACTTCCACCTCCTTTCCTTTTGACTTTATAAAAGTGTCTAATGTTCTTTCAGATACAAAATAAACTTCCAAAACATATAAGTAATAGTAATAACCTCCAAACAATCACTTATCCTGGTCCCGAAGTAGGTTACCCTGTGCTAGGGTAAACAAGGAAGGATATCACAACATGAAGTTGCATTGGAGTTGCGCGGAGTTAGCTTTATTCGGGCCTTAATTATTAATTTCGCAAGTTAAACGTAGATGTCCATTTCAAGATCTGCCGCAGACCGTTTTGGAGAAGAACTGCAGTAAAAAATAACCAACAACCCGACTGCTGAGAATTAACTACTAAGCAGCCGCGACCAAACTAGGTACCAACCTAAGTTACCTATATGATTGAATATGGGTCCCGCCTGCTTAGTAGTTAATGCTCAGAAGTCGGGTTGTTGGTTGTTTTTATTTCAGTTTTTTTATTTTTTACTTTTTAATGTTTTTTTTATTTTTTTGTTGGATTTATGCTGATTTTGTATAGCCATTGACACTTGCACAAACGTGACGAATTTTATTTATCAAAATCTGACCGTTGGTTAAGGAGTTATGAGGGCACATAGAATCGGACATACTTAATTATATACATACATACGAGCTAAACATAGTACCCTCCTTTTGGGCTCCGCCGTAGTTGGGTGAAAAATTGCTAAACAAACTCCAAACTAACGGTGGTATTTATAAAAATACGATTCCTCTAAAATACTGCTTAGAGGCACTTTAAATACTCTATGGTTACGACTTTCTCTTTACCACAAACATTTTAAACTGACTCTGAAAAGTGTGTTAAGGAATCGAAGGACACGAATCAATAAATAAGACCGTTTGTCTTTTCAATTATAATAGATTTAATATAGTTATACAACAGCATCCTGAGGCCGTTAAATGATAGGGCGGATAGCCCGTTTTTGAAGCACCACTCGAAGGTGCATGTAAATTAGTTTATTTATTTATTTACAATTTACTACAAAAAAATACATATCTTACTAACATAGACTAAGCTCCTACTAACAACATAGAGTTGTTAGTCTGAAATAAACGTAAATAATAATTATTATTATTATTATTATAAAATCTGGAAATTATTATTTTGAAATGCTGGCGTGCGTGCATGCAACGACTAATTAATGTTGAGGAAGCAAAAGTGAGTCTATCAGGATCGTGGCAAGTGGCAGTCCCTGGTCTCTGCCTACCCCTCCGGGATACAGGCGTGAGTTTATGTATGTATGTATGTAAAATCTAAAACTCATGCATTGAACTAGTTTTAATTCTACATATCTTTGTCATATAAATAAAGTCTTTATTTTTATAGTAGCCCTTTTTGTACATAAACTTCTATTGTAGAATCATAAGTATGGCATAAAGAATGTTTTAAGCCTTGCCTCTGTATTTTTTACAATTATATAAGATTTTTTTAATATTCCCGAAATGAAAATGGCCTTAAAACATTTTAAAACGCGTAAAACAAATGTTTCAAAACCGGCCAGTTACACTAATGTTTACAGACTTGCCTGGCTGTCGCATAACAGGCAAGGTATTAAAACGTAAATGAGCTTTCAGAGAGCGGAAATGACAAGTGAATAACTGAAACTTTTACCGAATAAAATTGAGAATATCCCGGGGCCGGGCTCTTTCATGATAATTTCCCTCGCAAGTTCTTCTTTATACGTTTTATTTTACTCGTTTAATATCATGCAAAATGAAAGCTCGCAGCGATGGCGGTGTCGGCTCATTGCATTCACCCCGTGAATCCCTCGCCATTGTTGGTTTGCGGGGAAAAGTGTCGTTTTTCTTGGCACCGGCCCGACTGACAGCCATTCAGCGTTTGGGTGTCACTTTTTTCATTGCATTTTAGTTCTGGAGAACGCCGGAAAAATATATATCGGACAAAAGTTTCTAATTTGTGAAACTATGTCGAGGTTTTCCCGGCTATTTTTTCCGCACATGTTTCTTTTGTGTTAAAAAAAACTGCCAGTTATTTTTTTGTACTGCTGGTTGTCATGCAAATCCAGTATTGGAAATTAGACTATAGCCAGTGGTGCTATTGCGTAAAAATAAATTCTATCACATACACTATTACAAACACAAATAGAATATTATTGCCTGATAAAAAATACACCATTCTCATTATATAAAGATGGGATTAGGTCAGGCCTATCCTGTAAGACCCATATAAAAATATAACCTTCTAGTTTTTTACATGCCTCACAGATGATTAAGATGTAGTATTTTTATCCAATATTCCATCATCTAGCAAGCAGGAAAGCGTTTATCGCTCTAAAATCGTGCGCTAACTTGTACATCGAGGAAGCGCCGTAGTTTTGAGAGTTTAATTTATTGGCACTAAAACTTTTTCGATAAACCGGCTTTGCCTGTTAATATTTAGTCATTTCTCAAATATATGTTCAATGAATATTTGAAACGTTTATTAAATTATATTAGTTGGTACTAATTTCCTAATAATAACACAATTCGAAATTTGAATACTTTCTGATACCCTCCAATCGCACCCCGCTCTTTAATTTTATATGTTATTAGTTATTAAGAGCAAAACCAAATGTTCGACTGAAAAAGGAGCAAGTGATAATACCTAACATGCTAACAAACTTCTGAGAGCTGTTCCCCATGAACCCCGAGTATCGGGAGTGTGAACAGTGTAATCTCGGCAAATTGCCGGACCATTACCGAGATTGGTGTGGGAATTAGTGAAACTTTGTTGTCTGTGTCCGACTCGATCAGCGTTATTAGAAACGGCCCGCCGAGGGTTCGCTGTGGAGCGCCGACTGATTGATTTTGTTCCTTAGCTGGTGTGCCTAGTGCCTATTAAGCCACTTTAAACGGTCTCGATACTCTCGACGTAGCAATTATAATGTGTTTAGTCTGGCATCTTGCAAACTAAGTAAGATTATGTTCTATTTACACACCGAAACACACATTTACACACTTGGGCGAAATTAACACATAAAACTTCCATAACACGGAAGTGTGGCGCCGGATTAAGAATAGCGTCACTCCATTTCCTTCCGTGGATGTCGTAGAAGGCGACTAAGGAAATCAATTACCAGGAGACGGGTCTTCCTGAGATTCCAACCGCATACTGCGATCGCCAACCCGCCTGCCAAGCGTGGCGATTATGGCAAAATCCCCTCATGGTTATGAAAACCACGAAGGAGGCCTATGTTCTGCAGTGGGCGTCAAATGGCTGATGATGATGATGATGATGATGATGATGATGATGAACACATAAAACGCCTGAAAAAAAAAGACACTAAACACTAACGGTCCCATTTATAAAAACACGATTCCTCCAAAACACTCCTCAGAGGCAGTTTAAGTCTTGTCCTTGTAAAATCTCACCACGGACTATTTTATACGGCGTTTATAAAGTGTTTTAAGGAACGGCGCATTCACAAATAAGACCGTACTAGCTAGCAAAGATTTCCACGGCTGAGATTTCCGTGTGTGTGCTCGGTATATTCACAATTTTCTCAAATTTTCATTTTTTAAATTATGATACAGATATATTGGATGTTTCCCATGTATTCCATATAACTAGTTACAAAAATAAGCCTTTAAAATAACTCCAATTTCTTCTATAACTTCACACGAACTAATTTAATTAAACTATTGCAAGCGCCTAGATACAACAACCCGGGAAGAAAAGCACATCCATTAGGTGGATAGAATTAATTATCTCAAAACGTCCGGCGGTTGCCGATAACTTGACTGACGCACCGACAGCCGTGATAGATTGTCCACAGACCGATCTTAAATTTCGACAAAACCACTTAGCGCGAGCAAACACAGCCTTTACTGCCTGGGCCTTAAAGCCCCACGATAGAGTGCTTTTACAGAAGCATTCAGATCTTTAGTTACTGTGGAGCAACCATTTACCACCTGCTTTTAACCCTGTACTGAATTATGTAGTTTGGTGTCGTGTTGTTGGGGGAAAACACAGGTCTTTCGTCCTCTAATGTGATTAGTTTAGAAACGCTTAGGCATTGCAGACTATGCTTTTGGCCTAGCGTTATCGAATACAAATGTTTGGAATCTCGAATTTATCGCTTCTTTTTGTTCAGCCTTTTCTAATACAGATTTCTAATACGTTTTTAATTAACAGAATATTTACCTAAAATAAATGACAGTAAATAGTAGGTAGAAAATAGAGAGTATCTCAATAAAATACGAAGCTTCAACAATCAACAGTAAATTGAAGGCCTGGCGGCGTTTGAACGCGCGTGCCTACGCCCCCCTGAATGCGGCTTTATTTCGTAGCGTCGTGTCGCACCAATCAGAGCAATTAAAGAACAACAAAGAGAGAAAAAAGATTCGTTTTCCGCCCGCGTGCTGAAGCTTTATTCATGAACGCTTGGACTGAAACAAAATTGGTACGCTTTTGATTGAAACTGTTGATTAACATCCAATTTTGCATCAAGGTTTTTGTTCGGTTTGACATAAAGGATCAGGGAATTCTTGAAAATTAAAATTTCTAATCAGCAACCTTTTAGTTGATCTTGCTTTTTCAAAATCACTGATAACCGTAGGTTACGGTTGTGTAAAGGTAAGGTACACGATAGAAAACTAAATACCCTGCTGATCAAATGTGAACTCACGGCACAGTGGTCTATTGTTTGGCTATACAAATGCCTTCAGAATGTTCCAATCAAAACCGCTCCGCGTTCGCAGAATACATCAAGCTGGCAGGGTGAACTCGTCCGCAGCCCTCCCAGGCTCTAATTGTGCCACACAGAGCGGGCGCACTCTGGGAACAGATAAGACACGATGCATTTCGGCTTTTTTAGCCTCCAGCCAGGTTTTGCCTTAATGCCCGCTCAGCGGAGCCGGGACCTGGCTTAGGGATCAGTGGTGCCACTTCGGGCTTATGGAAATATGAAATGGATTTCTTTTCACATGCATTCGTTTTTTGGAAGATTAGGGAGATTCAATATTAGTGTGAGCCACTGATTTACTTGGTAACATTTATTTATGTATTTCAATTCTTTATTGTACTAATTACATATGTAAATGTGCAAGGGCGCGCTCAATGGAAAAAGCATTCTCTTCAGCAAACCTTTGGTTTTGAAGAGACTGGTGACAAGTAGTGCAAGAAAAAGGCGAAATACAATAATAAACTTACGTAAAAATATGGAAATATATTAACTTAGACCTACAGGACGAATTGGGGGAGGGGGTGATTGATAGAAATTAAGATAATCCTACATAAATGATAATACGTAAATAAAAAAATAACAACAAAAATACGCACAATCGTAGACAGATAGATTCTTTATTGTACATACATATTGAAGACAAGCTGACGTTGTTTCGCCATATCGTCACCTTAATAAGCATAACTCGTAACTCCACCTATGAGCGAAAATAAGATTTTGATGCCAATGTATGCGTTAAAAAAAAAGGTTTTTATTGTTTCTAAACTGGCAACCCTAAGACCATGTAAAAGATCAATAAATTGTGTCAAGCAAACCCTGTAAATGCACTACCACTTTTTTTTTTGAAGCAATACTCGTACCTCCCTTGTTTATGTCTTTCAATATGGCGGACTGATGCCGTGAGGTTGTAACGTACACCGGCGTGACGTTATTTTGGATTTATATTGTTAAATACCACATTTCAGCTACAATGGTAAGCACATACTCCATTTCGATATTATTATGCACTGAATTTTAAAAAGATTAAATCTATTTATTCATGCGTTTATACAAAAGATTAATGTTAAATTACTTTTGGAGTTACAAGTTTTTCTTACAATACATTTTTTACCTTTTTAGCTACGTAACTCCATGGTCGTATTGATAGTTCCATGTAGATACCCTACAACGTACATTTTTATTTTTACAGAGCAAAAAAAGAAACTTGGAAATGATCAGACTATCACTGCAACGCAAATCACCAGACCAGATAGGTGACAGCTATAAGCTTGAGGAGTCCGAGAAGCCGCATCCAAAAATTGTTGTTCTTGAAAACAGAATAATAAAGAGTGCCGAGATTAATGCTGACATAATGGTAGCAGGTTCTTCAGATATTAAGACAACTAGCATGATTCATGAGCCTCTCGATGTAATGACAATACAAGATAATGTGGTTTTTGAGTACGGTTTTGACACCCTGGAATTGAATAATGACGGAGATAACGAAGTTGTTAACTTAAATGAAAACGAACCAAATATGCCATCAATAAGTAACACACTTACATGGACTACAGTTGAGGCTCCAGACTATCTTATTAGCGATGACAGTATGGACAAAAATATAGTGCCATATTCTGAGAGCTCCGACAGTTCAACAGAAGACAAGAGAGTAAAACGAAATAGAAAGGTAAATATGAAAACTACTGGCTGGAAACAAGAGATAAATAAAAACAAAAGACAATTTGGCTACCCATACAAAGGCAAGAAGAGAGAAGAAACCTCCTGGAAGTATGATGTAGAAAAGAATGGAAGAGTTTTAAAGCCTCGATGCAAATGCAGAGTCAGTGAGAAGACAAGTAAACTGAATTGCAATAAAGTTACAGATAGAGACAGAGAAGACACTTTTAATACATTTTGGAAACTAAGCTGGGGTCAGAAAAAAGTTTTTGTGAATAACACAATGAAGCTTTCAAAAATTCATAGACCAAGAGACAGAAAATACCAGTTAAAATCAAGACGTAAATTTTCAAATGAGTATTTTCTACAAGTAAAAGATGAGACTATAAGAGTCTGTAAACAAATGTATATCAATACTTTAGGTATTGGGGAATGGACTGCTCTGAGCTGGAAGAAACAAGGATTAAGTGATGCAAATGCCACTGTAACTACGCCAAAAGTATCGACGACTGCTTTTACAGTACAAAAGGAAGGCTTAGATCGATTCATAAAATCTTTGCCATTGATGGAAAGCCATTACTACAGAAAGGCAACAGCAAAACTTTACTTACAACCTGACTGGCCATCTAAACAGGTTCTTTTCAAATCTTACAAGGATTGGTGTTCTGAAAATAATATCAAGCCTTTGTCATCTTGCTCATTTTACAATGCCCTTGAAAAGAAAAATATTTCTATATTCAAACCCAAAAAGGACGAATGCGAGTTATGCACTGCTTATAGATCTGGAAACTTAGAACAGAGTGATTATGATCAACACATTTCTAAAAAAGACGAGGCGAGATATGAAAAGGCGAAGGATAAGGAGAATGAGAAGCATGTCTTTGCTATGGATCTTCAAGCGGTTTTACTTTGCCCCAAATCTAATGTATCCAGCCTTTACTACAAAATGAAATTGAAGGTACACAACTTCTGCATGTACAACTTAAAGACCAAAGAGGCTTACTGCTTTCTATGGAACGAGACTGAAGGCGGTGTCAATGCTGAAGAGTTCGCATCAATTGTTGCAAAGCTTCTAAGTACAGAAGTTTGTCCCTTTGTACAAGATGAAGACAGGCGAATAATTCTTTACAGTGACGGCTGTACTTCACAAAACCGAAACAGCGTAATGGCTAATGCTTTATTAAATGTGGCTTTGTTGAATAATGTTGTAATTGAGCAGAAATACTTAGAGAAGGGCCATACTCAGATGGAAGTTGATAGCGTACATGCTTGCATCGAAAGAAAAATTAAATCTAAGGTAATAAACGCTCCTGCAGAGTATCTTGGTGTATGCAAAGAAGCAAGAGTAAACCCAAAGCCATATAATGTGGAGTATTTAACTCACGAATACTTTAATTCGTACCGTGACATGACTTTTATCAAATCTATTCGACCTGGGAGAAAGCCCAGAGATCCGGTAGTCACAGATATTAAAGCAATAAAATATACTCCTGGTGGAGAAATCTTTTACAAACTGAAATTTTCAGAGCCCTGGACCACTTTGCCACAACGCAAAAACCCTTCTGTTGTCCCAACAGAGTTGAGTGCCTTGCCAAAACTCTACAACGAAAGGCTTAAAATTAAAAAAAGGAAGTATAATGACTTGCAAAGTCTGAAGAATTCTCTTCCAAAAGATTACCATAGTTACTACGATAATATTCCTTTTGAAGACTGATATTGTTTTTAATTTTATAAGATAAGCCTAATTTGCCAGTGAGGTTTTTGTTAAATGCAGTAACTTAGAGGTTTAGTAACTGTTGATTAGAGATTTAAAGCGTTGAAAACTGAATTGTAAGTAACGCATAATGTGCCTTATTATAAAAGAATTTAAATAAAAAAATATATCTTTAAATAAAATGTTTCACTATATTACTGGTGTTTCAGCAGCGTCGTTGTTATAAGTATTCCGTTTCCGCACAATAACGTGTTGTTATAATCACTGATGTTCCCTGTACTAACCTCGTAACTCCTTGGATTTTTTGTTCGTTCAAATTGCAAACCTTTCAACTCCATCTTTTATACAAAAAAGGACTTTATGATGGGTTTTATGTAATTGTTTTTGTCGCAAATCCTAAAAAATAACATATTGTTGAAATTACAGTCAATAATCATGCCTCTACATATAATATTATTTTTTTAAACTATTTTTTTGCTGTCTTGTAAAATTTGCCAAAATGGAGATACAAGTTATGCGTATTAAGGTGACGATATTATTTAGCCTACGAACAATTCTCAGACCTTCTAAACATACACAAGAAGTTTCTTAAGAATCAGTGAAGCCGTTACGGAGGCGTTCGATAACAAACACTGTGACACGAGATTTTTATACATTAGATTATAATATTCTACCTCACTATACCGTCTCCCGTCGGTACAGCTTCCTGTCGCTCGCTCAAACTCACTCCAGGTGGAATAGAATACTCAATGTAGGTAATACAGTGATTTGTCATTTAAGTAAGTTTGAGAAATATTCACAAACGCAGCGTAGCACGCCCATCAGCTCAGTGGACCGACGATCTAAGGCAAATTGCTGGTAGCGGCTGGATGAAGATGGCCGAGAACAGAATGATGTGGCCTGCTTTGGGGAGGCTTATGCCCAACAAAAATATTCGGGCTAGAACGATAGATAAGATTTGACTGAGCCACCCAATCTTCAATATTCAATGTGGAACCCAATGTTCAATGCTATGGGTTGGCTCTGGGTCTGGGTAATTGAGTGCTGCTGCTTACCTATTTTGAGATAGATACGGGCTTAGGCCCAAAGAAATGCGTGTTACAATGTATGACTTTGATTTTATTAAATGAAACCGACGTTTACAAGTACCCAGGAACATTGTTTTACTTCACTTACGAGTGCAGCAATAATAAAAAAAAATAACGAGCGGTTTTTGAGCATATCTGGCAACAAAAGGATTATTTTTAAAATGCGCAGTTCCTGAGACAGCCAATTGGAAGAAAATATTCAGAGAATATCCTTATCTTCTTCTTATAGTATCTTGGAGTCGGTGTTCTGCAATTTTTTATGGCTTTTGTTCCCATTTTTTAACAGATTGTTGTTTTTCGAAATATCAGTATTTATATTATTTTATGAGATTCGTGCTTTATACTACAAAAGCAATATCGCAGAAAACATTAAAGGAAAATTTACATAAGTTTACCGAAAGGCCCAGAACGAAAGTTGTTTTTTAAATGATTTATAATAGACTAACTGACATATCTTATGATTTGTGCATTTTAAAAATAACCTTGTATATTTTACCGACGACAGCATACCTACATTCACGATTAGCACAACCTAGGTATCAAAAGCAGAATAGCACGTCTATTCTTGGAAGGTGGACGAGTCGATCACATCGGTGTTCGGTATTTTGCAAACCGTTTTCTTCGATGGCGACGAAGCGCGGTGATTTGAATATAAAACAGTGTCGCTAATGATATAAACGATTATTGACGGAAGTGCGCGCGGGCTGTCGAGGAAAATGTCTATAAACTAACACGTCGACGCTCGGTAGGGAAATTGGAGCGCATAAAATAAAATGTGAGTCAACAGATAAGGTTTGTGACAACGAAGGGCCTTTTATCGCCTTTTATTTTGTTCTGGATCAGTCTTCCGCACAATGTGTGCCGCTGTCATTACTCGGTGTGCCGTTTTTAGCAGAAGTTCAGTCTTGTACTAGCTTATTGGCTTTAAATTCTAGGTAACACTATGATGGTGTGGTATAATTTTTTTTTAGAGATCTAAAATTTATGATTCTTGTTGGTGACATTTTTTGCACTCTATAAAATAAATTCCGATTTTATGCCCCTGATGTGCTTCTTAAATTTTATAGAATAGAATAGAAACAGTTTATTTGTTGCACACAAAACACACAAAAGAATTTTAACACAGAGTCTACCAAAGAAATACAATAGGAAGTAATAGGAAGTACAATAATTTAGAACTCGATAACTTTCTGACTTCGTAGGTGTACCTTATACACAAAATGTTTGCGGACCACTTGCTGTTGCTTGTTAATAGTTTTACGGAAAATACTCTACTCTACTTTTACTCATTCAAGGGTCTTACTGCAATTGTTTACTAAGTATGAGTATTACTGTACCCGTTAATACCGCGTAATATAAATTTATCACACCATCACGTTGATGCATCGAGATGTCGTCCTTGATCGCACACAAACTGAGGGCATTTAATTTCTCTTATTTTGACGTTTCAAGGACTTAGTTCGAATTTGAAGCGACAACGGAATTGGTAAAAGAAGGCGTGCACACCACTTGGGGCCTATTTTCAAAGGTAGATGAATATGGGTTGATGGGTTGGTTTGTAAAAAATTGCCTAGTCTATCAAAAACAGTGAGGTATGATTTTAATTTAACTAACACCCAGAAAATACACATACAAAAGAACAGCTGGATGTTTCCATACGAGCAAAAAAAATCGTTTCGCCCATTTCGCAGCTCTTGGACCATTAAAATAAATATTCTGCGGCGCAGCTGAAAAAGTAGCATTTACGTTCGCGTTCCCCAACCAACATATTCCCATAGGCCACGAGGTATAAGCGCGCGAGCGCAGCGCCACGCGGAAGTTTTCCAATAAAAGTTGTCTGTGGCGGCGGCGAGCTGGCGCGTTTGATGCGGTTACCCTGTTGCACTCGGCGCCGATAGTTACCGGCCATCAGCAGACTCGGATTCGGGAGGGGATCAGCGACCCATCTACTTCTTTCAGTGACTCTCTACTATTGGAGGTTGGCCTGACGGCACATTCTGCACATTCCTCTCTTCTCTTCCAGCCTCAAGGGAATATCCATTTCGATTGGCAAAGAGAAGAGCAACCCTTATTTTCAAAAACCATAAATACATATTTTTTAAGTTTATATGTCTTTATTCCATGTAAAATACAATTACGTTCTTTAGCAGTAAGGAAGGAAACTTGTTTCTTTCTTTTCAGTTCATTTATTAAGTAAGTCTGCAAATTGTTTGTGTACAATACTTATAGTGGATAGTCAAGATAACTACGGATGGCGGTGACTAATTTGTAGTGCGGTACAGCAACAAAGCCTTTTCTTTGCTTGAACACAGCATTTTTTTTTATCAGTATTGCCACCGGCAATTTTTTTTGTGAGTAATGCGAGAAATCGCAAGTCACCGAACTGTAAATAAATCAAGTTGTTTTCGTCATCATCATCATCAGCCATTTGCCGCCTACTGCAGGACATAGGCCTCTTTCGTAATTTTCATAACCATGAAGGGTTTTGCCATAATCGCCACGCTTGGCAGGCGGGTTGGCGGTCGCAGTATGCGGTTAGAATCTCAGGAAGACGCTGCTGCCCGTCTCCTGGTAATTAATTTCCTTAGAATTTATTTTAATTAATATCCATAGAATTTCCGCCTTCTACGACATCCACGGAAGGAAATGGAGTGACGCTATTCCTAATCCGGCGCCACACGGACAAGTTGTTTTAATAATTAATAATTCCTGTACGGGTGAGTGTCATTAAAACAATGGGCAAACAAGCTTTCAGTCAATGTAGAGCCCGAGAGTCAAGATTTCATTCAGTGAAAACTTCCTTATAATATTTTCAGTACCCTAACATAATCCTCAATACGCAACTGAGGGCGACTGGCCTGCCACCTGTACTCGAGCCGGCTCTCCCAACTTTACACAACTTTATTGACATTTGTATCGCTACAGTCGACTCAGTTCAGCCGTGAATATTCGATCGCTTTGCCTGGACAAACACGCTTCCTTTGTTTACCGTCGCTCCCGCGAGAAGTGGCTGAATATTTCACGAACTTGATCAAAGAAGAAAACCATGTACCGGCTATAACGTAGCAGAGATAAAAAAAAAATGCAAATCTTATAAATTTGAATAAAAAACAGCAGCTTACATTTCAGTATATTTGTCACGTCTTCGTGAGTAAACACTGAGCTGATCTCACGATTGTTTAGAAGAGGACTTTAATAAAACTACGGATCAGATTATCAGATGAAAGGCACTACTGGAAAAAATTGCGGAAAAAAGATTATTTCGTTCAAGGGAAAGGGGAGGATGTGTAAATAAACATCCAGGTACATTAATAACATCTGTTTTCGAACGCAACCCATGAATGCCGTGAAGGAATGAAAGGGAAGCGGCTAATCGAGCGTACCGTGCGAGAAAAAACAAAGCACTTTGCCTTTTGGTGCGAAAATAAACTAGAACCCTGTTGCTAAAGCTAAACGTAACAGAGCGACCAAGTAATCACATTTTTCAAAAATCATACTACTATTGTAAATGAGAAAGTTCAGATGGATGGATGTATGTTATTCATTCCCGCCAGGATGGCTGAACGGTTCTGGATGGCACAGAGATAGATGATAGTCTGGAATAGCACATAGCCTACTTTTTACTCCGGAAAAAACTCGTCAAAATTTACACGCGGACGAACTTGCGTAGGTACAACAGCTGGTGTGAATATCTTTGAAAAAAAATACCGCGGTAGGTACACTGATAAGTTTTTTTGAAAGAAAAAGAAAGATAGACAGTTAGTATAACAACAAGACACATTACAGAAGCACTTTACACGGCACCCATGTAAATATCAATATGCTACCGACGGTTGGTCCTAGAAGCCTGGTACAAAACTTTCTAGGCTGGGTAACAAGATAATCAGTCAAACTATGCAAAAATTACTGGCTTAAAGATGCATATTTAACGTTTGGACGCATCACTAAAGAAGCGATCATGTCTGTTCAAGCCTGTGATCAGAGGCTTTGTTATTATGGAATATCGCAGTTAGTGGTATGCATCCTGTGGCACAATAACATTATTAACTTAAACACATTATTTAGAGCAGTGGGGTATCTGCCCCACTTCACAAAGATTCTCTTCTGGGCCTACTATATCGTAGTTTATTCAGTCTCTTAATGAAAACAATTTAAGTTATGTTTTATACTGTATACATAATAGGTATCCTATTGTATATAATTATTATTCTGTATTACATACTATTCTACTATGTATAGTATTCTAATATATATATACTATATATATAGTATTGTTCACGGTTGTACCACACCGCGGTATGTGACGCTCGCGGGGTAGCTCCTGGCACTGACTAAAAATCAGCGCTGAAGGCTTGACCCTCAGCATACTGCTGAGTCAGTTGCCATTTATAGCAGCAGTGACACGCCGTGACCTTTCGTTTTCCTTTCTTTTTTATAACATTTCTGTTTAAATATTTTCTTGGTTGTTTTTTTTGTTTTGTTATTGTGGCGTGTGCACTATTTTTATAATAATTTTTTTTTCTTCTTCTTCTCTTCTACTTTGTGCTTGAAGACGCTCAACCCTCGCCGTTGTTTGCTGGAAATGAAGTATAGGGGGACTGAATTAGGCTTATCCGTGCAAACAACGTACGATGGGACCGCCTCCGAGAGAGCTCTTGTACTCTTAAATTCTCTTTGTTTTAAGAGCCTTTGGGAGAACTTATAAAAGCGCTGAAAGAGCCATTCGATGCCTCAGTATTAAAACGTGAATTTAAACAGCACATAGAGGTAATTGCCGTCATACCAAGTGCATTAGACGACGTCGAGTATTTTATAATGACTCGCGATGCTTATACATAGTTATGTATTAAACGAGTCTAATCGCGACCACGGCAGCTGCAACGTTGCCAAGACGTCCGCAATTTAAGGTAATTAATTTTTACTCAATAAATAATCGCGATTAGACCCGTTTAATATATAACGATGTGGAGAATCCGCTTAAGAACTCTCACAGGCTTGGATTTAGACTCTGTGGTCAGTTTCAAAGCACGATTTGGCATCGGAGGTATTTACGTATAATTAAATTATTTGTGTATTTATTTGAACATAAGGATCACGCAACAGGTTAGAAGTAGAATCCCCATAAATATTCGAAAAATGGGGGGTTCGGCTCATCCAGTCAAACGACTCTTACTACCTATATGGAAAATTTTTAAAATCACGAAAAAAATATCAGCTGTTCCAAAAATATCAAGTGTGCAACCTAACCTGCTGCATTAAAATGTAGATACCTAGATAGATAAAAAGATAGAACATTCTTTATTGTACACAGAGATTATGTGTTTTACAGCTAATATACGTATTGAATGTGTGTGTTTATTGAACAGCTAATAAGTTTAACCCGATTTCGAAGTTTTCCTCTTCGTAAAAATTGTTTGTATTGACGTGTGAAATCCCCTATTTTCGGATATATATGTGGATTAGATTACACTCTGTTTTAGACGGCACTCACATCCACAAATCCACGAGTGAATTTAAAAATTCTCTCGGCAAAAGACTTTTAATGCATATTTTAAAACGAAAAAACACTATCGTAGCTCATACAATTTTTATTTGGAAGTAAAATGGGATTATAAGATTTTTACGTATTGGCAACACTGGGATGCTAATAACCGTGGGTTAGAGGTTTGATACATTCAATGAAGACGTCATTTATTTTCAAACATTCCGTTTTTTCTTTCTTACGCGAATGTTGTTTCGAGTCCACTTGGGTAGACACAATATGTGAAAGGGATTTCTACTTTATATATAAAGGATTGTTTTACTGTTGTTTTAATAACAGGGTTTTTTATTGGCATAGATTTCATTGGAACCTTAGATTTATGGCCGTCACAGACGACGGCGTTAATATATGCGATATTTTTCCACACAATATCCAATAAACAACCCGCGTCCACACACGACTGCGGTCGGATTTAGTACAAACAAGACATCGCGCGATATATTATTATTTATAGCCGTCGTCTGTCACGACTTTTAAAAAATAAACTTGTATCTATGTGCACATAAAGTACGTCAACAAATGTAATGGGTTGTGATGGTTTACGACCCCGGCACATGTCAGTGATAGTATATTTTTTTGTATCGAATAAAAAAACGGACTTTAGTATACTCAGTCTGTAGCGCAGACATACAAAAACGTAAGAACCATCTTTTCCGGTAGGTAGGGTGAATAAAATTGAACATGAATTTCTAGTAACTCGAGGTTCTTTCGTTCTCAATAATACATGGTTCCTTCTAATCTGGATGATAATACTAAACAATTTAATCCTATTCACGTTTAGCATCGCGTTATATTTAGATGTTTAATATGTTCATGGCAAATTCGAGCCTGAGGCCTGATTAAAGCAGTAGCAATACATGTGTAAAGGGTGGGTTAGTTTGTATAGCCTGAAGCTTGATTGATGTAAGCTGGCGTAGATTACCAAGGTGCTGACGCGGGCCCGCCGTCTTCACAGCTACCGCGCGGCTGGTTTCTAAGTGATTCGAAAACTGAGCCTTCAACTTTATCGCTCTAAGAAAATTACCCAATCGAACCTTGCTAGTAATAAATATGTACCGAGCTCAAAGAAAATCATGGTGTGGTCTAAAGAATAAATTATACAAATATATTGGCGGTGCCGATGCCTATATCTAGGGTAGAATATTTAGCTCTTTAGCTCCAATTAAGCGGTGGTAGCCTAGTAGGTAGAACATTAGACTCGGAAGCGGGAGACCCAGGTTCGATTCCCAGTGCGGGCATGTACCTATGACTTTTATTTCTAAGTTATGTACATTTGGGAAGTTATAGTAGCAATACCATTCGCTAACGGTAAAGGAAAACATCGTGAGGAAACCTGAGTGTCTGAGCTATTCACATACCTCAGCGCTTGAAATCGCCGATCCGCGGTGGGCACGCGTGGTGATTAAGCCCATACTTGTTGGAATGGGCGCAGAGAAAAACGTGTGAACAGTGGAAAAATTGTTTTATTAATTTTACAGTACCGACTAGCGGCCGACATTTTTACGAATGAACGATTGAATGAATGAAAGTAAAAAGAATGAATCTGAACGAATGAATGGAAGAGTGGACTGGGAATTTTGATTATTCCAATAGTCCCCCTCAAAAATTCTAGTATTACATAATGCGATTAGGCAATAATTATCACAATATGTATTTATATTATTAGAAATAAATTATACATTCTGCTCTCAATATTCTGTTTTAATTATTTTAGTACCTTTTAATCATTAGGTACCTATATTACAAACATTATCAAATTAAATCAAGCTTAACTTTGATTTTAATTGTAGAAATTTCCCTGATGGTATCATTTTCGTGAAGATATCAGCTAGTTGATGTTCTATGGAAACATACTCTAGCTTTATTACTTTCTTAGTAATTTGTTCACGTGTGAAATGATATTTTATAAGCACTTATTTTATGGCTAGTGGGATTGTTTGCAATGCTTATACAGCTGTTGTTATCTTCATATATAGGGACATGCATTGGTAATTGGATTTTAATACTATTTAGCAATGATTTTATCCATTTAGCTTCTCTCACAGCTTCGAAAAGAGCCATATATTTAGCTTCGGTTGAGGAGGCGGCGACTGTTTTGTTTGCGTTTATTCCATGACATTACACAGTTATCAAACACTTGGAATACGTATCCCGTTGTGCTTTTACGATCAATTTCGTCGCCTGTCCTGCATGGGAATCTGAATAGCCTTGAACTATTTGATGATAGTCGCACCTTTTGTAGGTCAACTTTAAATTTATAGTGCCTTTTATGTTTCTTAAAAGATGTTTTAAGCATTTCCATAGTTTATTATAATTTTTTTTTTGCTTTGATATCTGCTCAGAATACTGATTGCTGAGCAAATATCTGGCTGTGCGCAAAGCATTAAGTACATAAGGCATCCTATGACGTTCCTGAAAGAAGCGTCAAAGTGTGTGTCGGAATTAAGAGCCAAGTGATCTAATTTTGATGGGAACGGTGACTTTGTCGGATTGCAATCACTCATGGAAAACTTGCTTAAAACGTTGTTCAAGTAGACTGACTGGTCCAAAGTTATTGTAGCTTCTGTTATGTTTAGGTACTCTAATGCCCAAGAGTACTTTTATTTCATTCAAATCAGTCTTTCAAATTAGTATTTCGGTTTGTACATAAAATCAAATCATCGACGTATAATATAAAATATACATTACCATAATTTTTTTTTTATCAAGTATATACAAACAAGGCTACCTCTGAATTTTTAAAACCAAGTTCTTTAAGAGCGTGGTCAAAACGCTTGTACCAGCATCGAGAAGCTTGTTTTAAATCGTACAAGGACTTATTTAACTTGCATACCTACTTGGTTTGGTTCTGCAAAAACACCCTCAAGCACCTCCATGTAAATGTCATTCTCGAGAACTCCGTTCAAAAACGCAGTTTGGACGTCCAAGTGATGTACTTGCAAGCTATGCTGATTTGCAAACGCTAATATAAATCTAAAAGTAGAAATACGTACAAACGTTTGCAACGTTTCATCAAAGTCTTCAAGGTACTTTTGAGTAAAACCGCGAGCAACGAAACGCACCTTGTAACGAGTTGGTTCTCCTAACTCATTAATTTTTATCGTGAATACCCATTTACAATCAATAATATTTACATTTTGGGGTCTTTTCTTTCCACTAGAACCCATGGTTGATTTTTATTTAGCTTTTAACCATTTGTCACTATCATCCCTGTTTGAAATATCACTATAGTTACTAGGTAACGGCTGAGCAGTCGTGAGTGCTAAGTAACACAAATCTGTATCGCTCATCTGTTTATAATTAACTGAGGGTAGTTTTTTTTTTTTTTTTTTTTATTCTTTCACTTCGCCTTATTTTGTTTGGCGAATTCTCAGCATCCGATTGGTCATCGGGAAGAATCTTGTGTTTCGTGCCTGCTGACTTATTATCACCGATAGGCTTGTCAACTTTGGCGGGAATTTGTGTGTTTTGGTTTGTCGGCCTTGATTGAACAAATTTTGACTCATCGAATATAATATCACGGGCAATGAAAAATTGGCCATTTTGAACGTTGAATAGTTTATGACCATTGTTGTCGTATCCGACTAGTATTGCTTTAAACGATTTACTGTCAAACTTTGTTCTTCTCGTTTTGTCATGGACATAAGCCGTTGCACCAAATTTTAGGTTTGTTATTATGCCACATTTCGTATGGTGTTTTGTTGCTGGTCAGAGCTTTAGTAGGGAGTCTATTTATTAGGTAGGTAGCTATTAGTATGGCTTACCACCAAAAAGACTTTTCTAATTTCGAACTTTCAACCATGGTTCTAGCCATTTCGGTTAGCGATTCATACGCTCCGACACACCATTTTGTTGCGGCGTATATGGTACCGTTAGGTGGTACGAGATACCCTTGGAAACACAAAACTCGTTAAATTCTGTTGAAAGATATTCTCTACCATTGTCGCAGTACAGATTTGTGACTTTCATATTGAATAAGTTCTCACTCCTAGCAACAAACTCTTTAAAAATATTTTAGCACTTCCGATTTTGCATTCATTAAGTAGGTAGGTCACAGTAGAATGAGTGTAATCATCCATAAAAGTAACAAAGTAGTTTTTGTCATCAAAGGTGGTAGGCGTTATCGGACAACAAACGTCCGAGTGAATAATATTATAAAGGAGTCGATTCTGGTGTTTACTATTGTTATCTTTAGTTTTTGCAAACGGGAGACGTGATTGTTTACCAAGAATACAAGGTTCACAAATAGTATCGCTGGGGTTTATATTGTTTATCAAAGACTGGTCACTTTCATCTATTTTTATCCTTTAAAATTCCAAACCTTTGTTTGTTTACATGTCCGAGTCGGCTATATCACAAACTATAGGCGTCAGAGGAATTTTGAGTCAAGTGAATATTAAGTTTATTTTTCTTTAAAATTTAGCCAAAAAGGTTGTTGCAATTCTCCCCGGTCATGATGCACTTGTCTTTATGATGGACTTGCACACCGTTTGTTGCCAAAAACCACTGTCATACCTGCACGTTGCATCTTACTTACAGAAAGTAAATTATGACGTACCTCGGACGAAAACAATACATCATCAATCGAGTCTTCAATACCTAAATCGGTTGTTACCTTTATGCTGCCTTTACCGTAGGCTTGTATGGATTCGCCGTTTTTCGCAACTCTGATCTTGAGAGGCGTCGATAGTTCCGTCTACGTTGTAAACACGTCAAGTGTATTTATAATATGATCCGTGGCACCCGAATCTAAGAGGAAAGAAATTTCCATATTAGTAGAATTACTAATAGGGTCAGATAACTTACAATCGGGTGAAACCATAAAAGTGAAACCGCCCTCGTCATTGTTGCACAACGTGTTGTGCGCCGTCCTCTTGTAGCCGCTGCCGCTGCTCCCAGCCCAGTCTTGCTGGATCTTCTTGAGGTAGCGACAGTCATTCTTGAGACGATTTCGGCACCCACAGTGATCGCAGTACATTTTTGAAATTTTGTGAGTTGAATTTCCGGTATGAAAGTTTTTGTTCGGTTGAGGGTAGTTTTTTTTTTCTTAGAAAAATTTCCTTGTGATTTTGGAAATAAGAAATTCCTCGGACCTGTATGCAAAACCTTGAGCTCTGTTGTAGGTTCACCTTTCAGCTTCACTTTGTGGTCAAGTTGAAGCAAGGAACATTTGGTTGCAGTTTAAGATTCAGCAATTGCTTGCGTAGTGCTAATTGCGTGGCCAGGCTTCGTCTCTCGTAGATTTTATCGAGGTTATCGAAAATGGATTTGGCCGTTGCAGCGTCTTTCGCGAAATTTAAATATTCGATAATTGTACCTTTTGCAGTTTGGTTTTTCTTTAGCCACATTGCGTCTGGATTATCCGGCACTGGTTGTTCAACGACGATGGCCACTTGCAGTTCTTCTAACAAAGACTTGAAGACGTTCGCCGTTAAATTGCTGGATGTTTCGTTTGCCTCGTATCTCCGTTGTTCATATCCGTATTTTAGACGGATAGCAGGAACTTAATTATAACTTATTTAAATCGTGCCCTGGGCCCATAACCTGTTGGAATGGGCGCAGAGAAAAACGTGTGAACAGTGGAAAAATTGTTTTATTAATTTTACAGTACCGACTAGCGGCCGACATTTTTACGAATGAACGATTGAATGAATGAAAGTAAAAAGAATGAATCTGAACGAATGAATGGAAGAGTGGACTGGGATTTTTGATTATTCCAATAATACTCTCTCTCTGAGAGAAGGCCTGTGCCTTACAGTCGGACGTATATAGGCTGCTTATGCATAGCTCCAATTACACACGTGTCGTAGGTTCGAGTCACAACTCCCACTGTTTATGGCCACCGCGTGCTGGAAACTGTAAACATTATAATGACGCGCAGTATGATAAGAATAATAATAATTTTATTTATTTCAGATATCGAGATCCATATACAAAATAAATAACACACTACAAGAGACAAAATCACAGTACATTTAAACAGAACAAACAAACAAATGATAATAAATAATTACTAAAAGACTCGGTCTCGCCTCTGAGACACTGGAGAGTGTAACTTCATAATGCATAATATCTAGGTATGTGGGTGACAGCCCTGTATGGTTTGGCCATTGTTAATCGAAATATTTTCTCTTTGCAAAGAAAAAGGAATTGAAAAAGGAATTTATTAACGTTATTGATACAATTGATACAATTTCTGAAAATCCACGGTTCTGAAAAACAGCCGATTCTCACGTGATTTCAAAATAATAGTGTTCCGTATTCGTGGTTGGACATTTCCTACATCAAATCATGTGATGCGACCATTTAACCGACGCTCAGTCGGAACTACCGCACTCTTGCGATACTACCCGCGATGGTGGTAGAACAACATTAGGCGCAGCGACACTAGCGCCACAAACAACAAGCATTCAAGATTTTGAATCGAACAGTTATCTGTCGAGAGCTCGGTGCGACAGTCGCGTTATACGCCGTACGTTACAGCGTTTCCCTCTAGAACCTATCAACCCTGGCCAGGGTCTCGGAAGACGTCGTACGCCTTCACCAGTTCAGGAGTTGCGATTCTACGTGAGAAGTCGGCTGTTGCAGAGGAAAGGTGAGTCGTACTCCTTTGCTTTGTTGTCGGATTTGTGCAACCCGAGTCATCGATTTTTAATTCATTTTCCCCTAAAATCTACAGTCCACTTGTCGATACAACAAATAGGTTACAACCAAGACAGACTTCACAGGAGTAGGCCGCCACCGCACGGCTTTCACCGTGTTAATCGTCTCCTTTCAAATATGCGACGTAGATAAATTTAATTAAACAGGCTTTTACACTGGCTGATATTCCATTATTAATTATACCGGTCTTACATTATGCT
Organism: Yponomeuta evonymella; assembly: GCA_963969515.1. Lineage (NCBI taxonomy): Eukaryota > Metazoa > Arthropoda > Insecta > Lepidoptera > Yponomeutidae > Yponomeuta > Yponomeuta evonymella. The sequence continues at coordinate 10,516,304 of OZ018354.1, forward strand.
CATTCCAACTGAAAGGGAGTGGCAGAAGCGGTATTCATGAGTTCATTGTGGCAATTTTGTAGTTGATTCATTAAGAACAGATTCATGATCGGGTCACGTCATCACGTGACGTGTTACTTTTTTTATATTCTTTTTTGTTGCACTAACCCGTGCTGGAGGACAATTTAATACGTTTCTGTACGCAATACAGAGAAATTCGTAAAGAGGCTCGATTTCGCCGATGCCTGCACTTACCCATTAGCTCAGTTGGGAGAGCGCTGGCACGGTTAGCCAGAGGTCGCGGGTTCAACTCCTGGCATTGGTGGAGTTCTTAGCCTCAAAATAGGTTTTTAAAAATGTTACTTTATTCCACTGACTCCTAGAAGTTTTGGTACATTTATGCACAGATTAGCGTGTAGACTTGACATGGCACTGAAATTGAATCAGCGCTCATGCAATTAACATTATACTATAAGGCAATAACAGAATCAAGACGCAGGTCGACGTTTTAATATCAATCTCAATTTCACTGTAAATTATGCCTGGTTTGCCTTAAGAACAGTCTAGAATTTAAAGGTGGACAACCTGCCCAGTGTGCGCTTTTACGATACTGTCGACAGCACATCTACATACATCTAATCAGTTACTTTAAGGGCGACTTTGCAAAAAAATGTAAAGGTTGACCCGCTGTCGATTGTACAGAAAAATGGATTGCAAAAATGGTAGTAAGTAACAGACGAAGTAACAGATGTGGCAAGTATAGACTGGCGTGCTTCAAAAGTTTTCATTCCAAAATATTGAATGTCGGTAGGCTTGTCCAACTGATGCAAAGATATGTATAATATAATTTTCGATAGAAAACAGTCAAAACAGCTGTTACCGCGTATATAGGTACAATCAAACAAGCCTTACATTCACGTCGCAAAGTCGCCCGTAACTTTCAAACAGTCACGCAAATCAGCAGAACAAATTTGGCATACACATCGCTCTATGAGTATGCCAAATTCGTTGTGGTAACGGATTGATAGAATGGTGGCCTCACATTCAAGAGATCCCGGAATTGATACCGGCATGTATTTATTTCTAGTAATAACTAGTTTCTAAGTTAAGAACATTTTTCAATTTGTAGTCTCTAGCAATACCACTCGCTTACAGTGAACGAAAACATGGCGGGGATACCTGAGTGATGAGGTGCTCACATAAATAGATGGATAGAGAACACTTTATAAAGTATATATCGCTTGAATGTATGTATATGTATGAATGTATACGTAGACTGCTTATGTTAGAGCGAATGCTAGATAAAACGTAGACGAAATTTATCAAATTTATCATTTATAAAAAAAAAACCAATTTAGAGGCTTAAACTTCCACCCATGCCGGGACTTGAACCCGCGACCTCTGGCTAACCAACCATAGGTCGCAGGTTCAAGTCCCGGCATGGGTGGAATTTTTAGCCTCTAAATAGATTTTTAAAATTGTCCTCAGCACGGGTTAATGCAACAAAAAGAATATTATCATTTATGTTTAACGTTTCCTAGTGACACTTGAAATGACTGAAACTTTATGCCACATCAAAACCACCTGAAAGGCAATGAAGTATTATTCATCTGTTACGGAGTCCCGACGATGGTCGCAAATATGACACTTGATAAATGACGTGTCTATAATGAAGTAACGTTTTCCTCGTAACTGAGGGGGAAACAACGAATCAATCAAATGTTTGTGCAAAGTACCTACTTGCTTTAAAATAAATATTTTTAATTTAATATAGATACTTTGTAGATAGTCATAAACGATACGACATAAATGTTTTATGGCAATTAGATAACAGTAACCCCCGCCGAATTTAAACTTAATGTAGTAATGTATTTTGATAAAAGGAATATATTCGTAAATATTAATTAATTTTTATTTGTAATCTTTTCATCGTGCATCGCCTAGCCTAGCTAGGGATCGACTGACATCCAAAACAAAACGTAACGATTCATTTCAAATAATTCAAAACCTAGCTAGACGGCTGCGACGCGCTGGCCAGCTATAGCAAAGAGGTATCGTTACATTTTCAAGTTTAACAAAAATCGTACGGGATTAATTTTTCCAAGTAATTTAAAGTTTACATAGAACATGTTATTAGGTGCTTGCGCTTGAAAAATTTGGCACAGCGATCTTCCCTTTAAATCTGTTATAGGATTTTTTTCTCTAAAAACAGAGTAAAATAAAGATCTAAGGGGGCTCCCACACAACGAACGTTTTCTAAACACAGCGCTCGAAATCTAGCGGCCATCTATGTAACATTCCTGTGAAGTTTACATAGTCCGCCACTTTCATGTCGTTAAATGTCAACGTTAAAAGCTTCTTGTTGGTTTCTATAGACGGTGCTGTTCTCAAATTCGATCTTTGTCTAATGTTGTATAGATAATGGTACGGAATAATTCGTGCGCGAGTCGATTCGTGCTGGTTTTCATAACACCATGTAGCCAGTGACCCTCGCGAGGTCATTTTGCCAATAACTCTCACTTGCTACCAATAGTTTTTGCAAATCTGTCCAGCCATTTAGTCTTTGAGTAATATGCTCGAAAAACATAATCCTTCTTAGCGTCCGCAGCTGGGTAAATAATAGAATATTCATAGAATTTTCCGCTACGAAAGGCTCTAGTGACAAAGTTTCTCAAACAAGCTTCATCATAAGTATTAGCCGATCGATTACCCTTCAAGTTTCAAGTAGAGAACTTTGTAACAATCGAAGGTCCTCAAGTATTGGTACTCAAATATTACTCTTTTTTAGTGTAGCAGCCACATTTTTCATCCAAATTTGGGTCAGCAGTATTTGTGGATTCCACAATAAAGTGGGCAATGTCCAATGGAGACCTTACATGTAACTTAGATTGGACTGACATTGCTTTTATACCATGATATATAAAAACTCATGACAAATTTAAAAAATAAAACTAAAAAAAATACATTTAAAAAATACATTTTTGGCGTCTCAAAAATTGTGAAAAATCACTGTAATAATAAAAAAAAAACCTTTAGGTTTTCTCATTACTTTGAATTATAATAAGGATGGTGATAATACCGTGTGGTGCCGGATTAAGAATAGCGTCACTCCATTTCCTTCCGTGGAAGTCCTAGAAGTCGACTAAGGAAATCAATTACCAGGAGACGGGCAGCAGCGTCTTCCTGAGATTCTAACCGCATACTGCGATCGCCAACCCGCCTGCTAAGCGTGGTGATTATGGCAAAACCCCTCATGGTTATGAAAACCACGAAGGAGGCCTATGTCCTGCAGTGGTCGTCAAATGGCTGATGATGATGATGATAATAAGGGGGAATATGTATAAAAACATTATTTTAGGAGATAACACAAAGGTATAGATATAGATAAATGCTTCATATATTATAAAATAAAGCGTTACGTGCAAGTTGTGGCGTCATAGTTTGAGCCCAATTTGTATGGCGCGTTTATGTAGCACGTGACTACATTGACTTGCGACAGGCGTTCTTACGAAAAGTATTAGTCGTATAGAAAAAAATTAACCACGTTCATTTAGCTTTTAACATGGTCTTTCCAATTATACTAAATCATATTTGCAAGTTCTCCATTAAACTAGGTAAGTCCTATTTAACATTCCATTACGCTTTGTAATTTCATTATGCTAACCTTTGAACAGTAACAGTGTTATTTGTAATAAGAAACAGGACAAGTGCGCGAAAGACTCGCGGTCTTGGGTTGTCGTACAAATGATTACTAACTTATCTCTACAGTGGAAAGGTATGTATGTATGTATACAACCCAACCACAAAAATAAGTTAAAAAATATTGCATTGACTTAGAAGTTGGATTTTTATACGTCTTCAGGTGTCCGTGGTAGCTACTACACCTTCCTTTTTCCCTATGTGCTACATTAATGTCAACTTAATAGCTTTATCTGTTTATATCCTTTTTGTTGCACTAACCCGTACTGAGGACAATTTTAAAAACCTATTTAGAGGCTAAAAATTCCACCCATGCCGGGACTTGAACCCGCGACCTACAAGGTTAGCCAAAGGTCGCGGGTTCAAGTCCTGGCATGGGTGGAATTTTTAGCCTCTAAATAGGTTTTTCAAAAAAGCTTTATCTGTTTCCGACAAAAAAGTTCTTGATACACGGATCGACGGATGGTTAAAAAAGTCATCATTTAAGGGTTCGCTTTTCCTTTTGAGGTACGGAACCCCAACAAAGATTCCTCTAAAACACTCCTCAAATACCGTTTAAATGGTCTTAACTGCATTTGAGACGTGTTTAGATTAATTGTGTTTGTAGGTTGTTACCACAGACACGAACGCAAACGCGGCGATTTTATGAAAACCTAGCGTGTCGATTTATTGTATTTCTTCTTCATTATCGTATCCTCATGGCTGAGGGACGTGATGGGTTATCCGAATGGTTGACCATCACTCGCCAAGCCACTCTATCTTGAGTTCGATGGAAAGTAGCTTGCAGCGTTGTATTGGTGATTGCATCGGTCCATCTCGTTGGAATGCGTCCTCCACTCCTCTTCGTATGGATGGCCATACGTCCTGTGACGATGAGTTTTCCGAGGCCATCTGGCCCCGTCTTGGCAATGTGTCCAAAGAAGCTGAGTAGTCGTTGTGTGCAGATGGTGGAGAGTCTACTCTTGATGTTGAGCTCTTTGAGAATGGACTCGTTTGTGCGGTGCGGCGACATGACATTCGGAGCATTCTGCGCCAACACCACATTTCGAATGCGTCTATTCTACGCCGAGTATGAGCTTTAAGTGAGGTATCAGACGCATATAGAAAGATAAAGAAGATGAGGGAACGCATTAGTATGATCTTTGTTTTGCGGTTGATGCCTCTGTCTTTCCACACCTTCTAGAGTCTCTTTACCGCGGATTTGGTCACAGATCAGTGACCCCTCGTCGCTGATCTGTGAACCTAGGTACACGATTTTGTGCACAACATCGAGGTCACCCAGCTCGTTGGTCCTCTGCATTGTACCTGCGCGGTCGATGAACATTAGCTTTGTCTTGCCGCTGTTGATCAGGAGTCCGTACTCTTTGCTTATGACTTCAACCCTATCCAAAAATCCAGCCAGTTCACTCTCGGAGGCGCCTATGATTGTGGTATCCTCAGCAAAGCGGAGATTGTTGATTAGGTGACCGCCTATTCGGATACCACCCTCGTAATCCTCCAGAACCCTACGCATTATATGTTCGATAATGAGGTTAAAGAGTTGCGGCAACAGAATGCATCCTTATCGCACTCCTCTCTCGGATCTTAAGGGTTGTGAAATGGCGGCGTCTTCTAGCTTCACTCTCGACTTGCTCCTTAGGTACAGGTTTTGTATGAGGAATATTAGGTGTTGTGGTATACCCATCTCACTCATAACGGTGAACATCTTCTTTCAGTTTATACAGTCGAAGGCTTTAGCATAGTCAATGAAACAGAGCGACATACATATGTTGTGTTCTCTGGCCTTTTCGATAAGTTGCCTAGCGTTATCAGAATATGTTCTCTCGTACCTCTGCCTATTACGAATCCTGCTCGTTCGTTGGGTATTTGTCTACCAATGTAGGATTCCAGTCTTTTATTCAGGATGCGTAGGAGGATTTTACTGGCGTGTGATGTAAGGGATATATTCCGGTAATTGTCGCACTTGCGTGTTGAGCCCTTTTTGTGTATGGGGATTACAGTTGCAGTTGACTCCGTCCAATCTCTTACAGAGATAAGCTCGCCTTTGTACATGTAATTTCTTATGTAATGTCCTGTTAAATGTCTTGTGTGCAATAAAGTATACTTAAAAATAGACTTTTTTTGTTACCTACTACGAATAAGAATAAATTCATGAACATAGGTAATAAGTATATAAAAAAAGTCTTAAGTCATTGCATGTTCTGCCTTTTAAGAGCGTATGAATATAAAAATAAAAGTAAATCGGACTTTATTCATCACTCAAGTTTAGATACAGAAGTTTTTATATAAATTTGTACATAAATACACTGAATATAGGTGTGTGATGAAAAGGTGATAGTAGACTACATAAGGCGCCTAAAACCGAGAAATAGAATAATAGTTTTAAAAGTTAAATGGCTACTGTGGCGTAACTGATACCTACCTAACTAATAATTTCTTGGTATGTGAGCACCTAAATTATTTATGCAAACATGCAATAATAATCTATGACTGAAGCGACCGCAGTGGCACCTGGCACTTATCTCGGGCACGCGAAGTAGGTGTGCTTGTATTGTCTAGTCAGATTCATGACTAGGGCTCGGATAAATATGTAAGGACATATTTTTTATTTGAATCATTTGCATTAGTTATTTAGTGTTTTGCATCAAACATATGATTTGAACTGGAAAATTAGGTTTTAAAAATCCATATTTTTCCATATTTCAGGGTTAAGACCATATTTTTAGAATTTAATTACATTATACCATATTTCCTGTCTTTAGTACTTACTTCAACTGAAAAAACTGCAGAATGTTTGCTTTCATAGCGCCGCGAGAATACAGTTGTAGCACAGCAAAAATGTATGTAGGTAGACTCGTCAGTTGTGCGATATTTTTTATGGATACCCTCTCTGGCGCAGCGCATCGCTAAAAATCATTGTGTTTCGTTGTTGTAATTTACACATTTTCCTACACATCTGATTATTTTGTTTGTCGCACAAAGAAACACTACAATAAATCAACGATATTCTTAGTGGAACATCGAGCGTCAATCCAGAGGAAGCATATTCACTTACAGAGTTGTGCAAATTTAAGTTTGCGCCAGTTACTTCCTGTGACGTAGAAAGGTCGTTCAGCCAATATAAAGCATTTTTCCGACCAAACAGAAGGAGCTTCAATTTTGAAAATTTGAAGAAACATATTGTTGTATACTGCAAGAACTCGAATAAAGAGGTAGACTAAATTGTAACTAAATAATTTAATTTCGTTCATTTTCATTTTTCAAACAATTATATTAGAAAAAGTGTTTTGTGTTTGTTATTAGTTGTCTTTTTTTAGCCCATATTCTTCCATATTTCCGTTTTTTAGATCCATGTTTCCGTTTTTTAGATCCATATTATATGTACATTTTTTTTATTTTTTAGCACATATTTATCCGAGCCTTATTCATAACTGTGGGTGCTACTTAAAATGTACCTTTGATAAACAATAGTCTCCTCAGAAAAAGGTTGAGTCAGCAAAAGTTTCCAATATTTTATTATAGTAACATGAAGACATTTTGACGTGAAACATCTTTCAGTTCGGTAGTAGGGGGTCGCTCGCTAAAACCGCATGCAAGTAAAACATGTCGCCTGGGCAAGGGCTGCAACTCTGTAACTACGTCGTGTGCAATTCATTTATATATCGTTGAGTAGAGCAAAATAGCCATTGCTTAGATCCTCTGACACATGTCGCTAGATGGCACCAATACCGCGTAACATATTTCGCACTTTGAACCAAAAAGTTACGCTTAATTATAGACTCACGTTAAACCAACGGCCGTGTAAGCCGACGCAGCCCTATTCGCTTTAAGTAGACTGTACGTAAAGAGAATATTTCCATCGCATTATTACGATGGGGCCAATACCGACACGCGATGGCGCTTCTAGCGTAATGAACGCATCTGTTCCGGTCCAATCGAGCTTCGGGAACTTTAGTATACGCTCCTGAACAGAAATATGCGGGGAAATTCGCTCTATTTTTGCTATACCCACTGGAAGGATTGGTAGTGCTTTCGATATTTGTTATATTTTATATATGATCAACTTAATACTCTTTGCTGTTGGATTAAAATCTCTTACTCCTCTGAGAAACTTAAAAACTCGGAACTATTACAATTTCAAAAAAGTGAACAAAGATCCAACTTTTTTTATTGTTAAAACTGGACTAATTTTTTTACTGCGCAATAAAGTGTAAAAAATAAAATGCAGTACAAAAATAAAAGTATTGATCTAATTGAAGAGGCCTTGAGGCACTCACTCCGATTACAAAAACGTAAACTAAATGGCATCAAAAACATAACTTGTAAAAAAACCAAGTCTCGCAACGCAGTTCTTCTACTGTTAAAAAGTTGTGAGATCTATGTAAAACCAAGTCGGTTTATTTATTCAGTCCCCACCTCAGTGTCCTTCTGTCTTAATTTTTTACGTAATTAGCTAAACTAACAACATCTCATAGTGACCATATCAATATTAAAAATCTTTTCTGTTTAAAATAAATACATTGACTTGGCCATCGCATGAAAACACAATGTATCAAGTAATAAAATATTATATTAAATTAGACTGTTTAGTGCGGTTGCCAAGTCAATCTATTCTGCATCTACACCTATCATCATCATCAACCCATTATGTCCCCACCGAGGGGCACGGGTCTCTTCCCTGAGGAAGGTATAGGCCATACTCCACCACGGGGGCCAAGTCCGGATTGGTGGAGGCTAGTAGACTAGTGGCTCGTCTACTGTCAGAAGTTGTCAAGCCGCCCGCCCTAAGGCCTCTGACTTGGCTTAACGACTGCCATCTATCGACGGCAGCTGGCACCAACGGCTTAACGTGCTTTGCGAAGCACGGAACCGCTCGGAAAAATGCCACTAGCGTTAGGCATAGACGGCGACCCATCCATGCACTGAACGCGCCCTCCTATAATACCATTATATCATACATATACAGGTACACTGATTCATTCACTGCAAATGTAACTTTTTAATCCAATATATTTATATGCAGTTGGTGTATCTAGAAAATTGGACCGAAATAGCAAAATATTTTAGTTTTTCTTGATTTATACACTAAACACTAATTGTATTCTAAATTTAAAGTTTCTATGTTTGCTAGAAGTGCCTTAGAGTTTTGATGATCGGTCAGTCAGTCAGTCAGTCAGTGAGTAACGAAATTAAGAAACTTTGACTTGTTATAATTCTTGAACTACTGGCTGAAATTGAATGAAATTTGAAATATACCGTGTTTATACAATGCCTGCTTGGGTATTGAAATTCAGGCTTCTTGTTTTATCAACAATGAAGTTATAGGGGGGTCGAAAATGGCCTGGAGAAAAGGATGGTAAGGCCGTGCCGCTTTTTTGCTTGACTTAGCGGGGGCACTACCGTGCTCCTAGATTACGTCAAATTAAATCACTATTTGGCCTGTAATGCATCCGCGGCCCCGAACGCCCGTTTCTGAATTAAAAATATATTTAATGTATAATTAAGAATTCTTCTATATCTTCAGATTTTTTGAAACAGAACGAGACAGTACGCTTCAAAAAGTAAAAAAAATATATTATGAATTCTACAATGACTACAATTCTATTTCAACAAGGTCTATTTCAAAAATGTGTAGTTTCCTAGCCCTATGCAATTAGGAGAAGCGTACATGCGTCGCTTTCAGCCGTCTGTACCTACCAAATAAACGGGACTGTCCCACTTACAATCCGTTTTCCTCCCCGGCTCGTGCCGTTTCATCAAATTCATGCGATATGAGGAAAACTTCAACACAATTTCGGGAAGCGCCAGAGTTTTCCGGTAACTTTAATTATTTCGTGATACCCACCGCACCGCACACAAGCATTATAAAGGAGGCACGTGATTATTTCAAAATTGGAGAGCAGCGTTTCCCGAACAGAATTAAGGCCGTTAATTTTCCCGGTTTTTTGTGAAAACGTTTTTACGCGCAAATAAAATTAGTAGTTACGGCAGGAAGCTCAGCCCCAGCTGTGGTTGCCATGTGACAGGCATTTTGATAGTTAGAGATTTCCTGTAACTTCAGTCATATCGTGATACCGCACCGTACGCAAGCATTATATGACTGCCTCCTTGGACTAGCCGTTAGGGCGCTTAGCTACCAAGACAGAGCCCACGACGGGTTCGATTTCCATTAGGCCGCCATACATTTCGGCTGCCCAAAAATTGACACAGTAAAGGACGTTTTTTTGAAAACCGAGATATTTCCACTATTGGTCACTAGTTGGTTCCAGTAACCAATAGCGGCACTATCTCGGTTTGAAAAAAAAGTGTTTATTTTTGGGACAGCCGCAGCCGATTTGTACAAATGGGCTCAGTCTGCGTGTATTTCCATGTTTGTGACGTTCTTGAATGGTTACCTTAGCACAGGGTATCCTAGTTTGATACCAGGTCAAGAGATTGTGTTGTGCGGAAGTTATTTATTTTATAGGAGGCACATGATTTTTTTTAAATAGGAGAGCGGCGTTAATTTTCCCGGTTTTTTGTGAAAACGTTGTTAGGCGCAAACAAAATTTTTAGTTACGGTGAGAAGCTCAGCTCCAGCTCTGCTGTGGTTGCTATATGATTTATGGTTGGCATTTCGATAGATAGAAATTTCCTGTATTATGCAGTTCAATTGCTGTTAGGACCTTTTGGAGTTGCGTTACGCGACAGTGATTACTTGTAGGGTCAGAAAAACAGTCGGATGAATAATATTAATAAGTTAATTTATTTTTTTGCAAGTATCAAGGCGACTAAAAGCTCTCACCAGTCTAGAAACTTCTAAAGCTAGAAAAGATACTAGAAAACTATAGAACATTCTAGAATATCCTCTGGAAGTAAGATACTAGAATTAGGTTCAAGAAGACTATCGAACATTCCAGAATGTCTTTCTATTTCTGTCTAACGGATAACTCTGTATCTTTCTACCATATAGATTATTCTGGAAGGTTCTCTTGTCTCTACTTACATAGATACTTATCACGTAATCTATCTGCACCAAGCATCTAGATTACTCTACACAGTTCGACTACACTCTGGCCGTCCGTAACAAATATAATTTAAAAAGAAATACTTCCGATGAAGTTGTATTCGTCACTCACGTGTCACGCCCTTTCCTGATAGCGTTGCTAATGATACTGACAGGCGTCAGTTGACGTCATATACAGCTCCATTCCAAAAGGTGGTATCCTAACAGCATTTGAACCAGATAATAACTTTAATTATATCGTGATACCCACCGCACCGTACGCAAGCATTATAAAGGAGGATCGTGAGTTTTTCAAAATTGGAAAGCAGCATTTTCCAACCAGAACTAGGGCCGTTAGTTTTATTGTGTTTTTTTTGTGAAAACGTTGTCGGGCGCCAACAAAATTCTTAGTTACGGCTAGAAGCTCAGCTCCAGCTGGGGTTGCCATATGACAGGTATTTTGATATCGTAATCTTAATGCAGCCTATATATGTCTCACTGCAGGGCACACGCATTTTGATATGTAGTTAGGTAATTGATTTGTCCTTGCAGCCATACATACAATTAGCGTACATATATAATACAAGTACAGTGAATTTTAGAGTTTAAACAGACCGGCATGTGGTGGCAGACTGTTTTTGCATCCTGGCAAGCGAATCTGTATAGATAAAGTGATTCAAGAAAATTATACAACCGTCGTAGCGAGTGGCAGTCCCTGGCCTCTACCTGCCCCTCTGGGATACAGGCGTCAGTATATGTATGTATGTATAAAACCGTTTCTTGTGGAGACTTTTCTGTTGCAAGATTCTTCGGAAAAAAAGATTATTTTAAGATTTGTTTGATAAAAATCAGTCTATATAGAAATTTCTTTATAGAAGGTGTACCTCAGGCAAAGCTCTATTACTTACTTTGTTTACAAACTATTCCTGCTTTGTCTCATAGAATAACAAAAACCTCTCATTAGCATATTGCACAGCGTTTTGCATAGCTAATCGTTCCATTTAAATGTGCATTCTCTTATCTCTTAAAACACAGACCCCAATTTATTATACCCTTTCGCTGCCGAGATAAATCTCTTTAGCCTGACCACATACACTGAGAAGCAAATGCGAATAACAGGTTCAGTAAAACTTCAGCGTCTAGGTGGTGGATAAAAGAAAATTGTGGAACAGTCATCAGTAAAGTAGCTATTGTCAAACTAAGCCACAGCCATGCATTTTTGCCGATAAATGAATTGTTAGTACAATCGCGTTCAAAAGTCTTGCTGATAACAACACACATAAATTTAAACTTTCAACACTCGTTCTCAAAAGTACCTACCAAATATGTTAAGCCCATTTTTTTAAAGATGATATAGCTTTATTAAAACCTTAAAATTTACAGCACCAGTTCGACGATGCGTCGGGCTCGGTACCATACGTTTTGCTATCTCACTCTTATGTTCTACAAAATAGGAGAAGGGCCGTAGCGTACGTATGCTATTTTATGTCGATAGGGATCGTTCAGCACTTCTCTCCGCAATAGTCCATGAAAACGTCGCGACCAGCGCCGGTTGCATAATACGAGATAATCAGTGCGAGCTCAGCTGCGGGTCAAAGTGATATTAAGTAATAAATTCGGAGCGGCGGTCGGACGCGCTAAACGCTTTCGAATTACCAACCGACGGTAATGGCCGAATTTAATATTCACGAAAGGATCAGACGCTCCCGCGGCGCTATTCCGTTGGAAAAATGCGCGCCTTAAACAAGTCCCATTGCGCCAGCTGACAGTTTTACTTTTCCTTTATAGTTTGTGGCTTTCTCATATGCCAGCAGCTAGAGTTTATGGCTCCTATAATGTCACTACGAATTGTAACACAAACAATTCTACAATATTTCTTAATTTAGTGTTTCATTTATTGTAAAAATTATGAACCTGTTGATTTTGAACAAGTAAAAATGGCCCCGTATGGGTGTAGCATAAGTAAAGCATGCATGCAATTCTTTATGAATATATTAAAATAACACTTTAAGCTTAACCTCCTCAGTCCTGACCTTGAAAATAGCAATTGAAAACCATTGTTATTTTCAAGGTCAGGACTGAAGAGGTTATATACAAAATTGTTAATTAAAGAAAAGGCTTGGACAACTATTTCACTCTCAATTTTAAAGGACTTTTTAGATAACCTACATAACGTTTTAAAATTCCTGCTTTATATGCCCAACCAACGTAGCAGCCTTCGTTAAATAACTGCCTTACATTTAAAAATTTTTAATACATCACGCTACTGTAAAGCAAATATAAACCGTGATCCCATATTAAACTAAAATAAAATAAAAATTACCAAACAAAAACCTAAAAGTCGTAGAACAAAAGTTGTTGCGAATAACAAACTCTAACAAAGGTTCATTTGTGGGTTTGATTCCCACTGGAGGCCTAAATCTGGGTGTACTTTCATATTTGTGATGTCCTTGCCTGGTTACCACAGCACAGGAAATCCTGAACCTAGTTTAGAACCAGGTCACGTGAGTGTAATGTGCTCTTAGGTTATAATACGTAAATAATTTTACCAAATTTTTAAATGTACAGAATGTACTGAAAACCAAATTTTAAAATGTACAGAATCGGGCCACAGCAGTTGCGGTCTTACACGATCTAGATATACCTAGAGCAAGTGGGCGCGGGGCCAACTTTGAACGTAACCATTAATATTTTGAGCCCACGTTTAACCCCCATATGTTTATACTGATTGTGATTTTAATGAAAACTACCAACGAATCTCGAAGTAAGTTTGAGGTTCGCCGTAGTAATATTTCAAATGTGTAACTCAATCACGCCAAATGGATTTCAACATGTTGATACCACATATTATAATACTTTTTAACTGAATCCTCTTAAACATTAGCAGCCTAGATTCGTGCCACTACAGGGCATAGGTCTTCTCTCAGAGAAAGAGAGAGTATGGACTTAATCACCACGCGTGCCCACCGCGAATTGATGATTTCAACTACTCAGGTATGTAAACACCTCAGACACTCAATTTTCCTTACGATGTTTTCCTACACGGTTAGCGAGTGGTATTCTTAGCACAAATTCACAAATATATAAGTAACTAAGAAATCAAATTTGTAAGACCTTGAAAATGTGAGTCATAACCACAAATTGAATAGCACAGGTGAGAAAGTAACAATATTAAAAGTAGTGGTTGCACGGATAAAGTAGTTATCCGTTGGTCTCCACGCTGGAGTTGTAATACCTTATTTAATTAATCGTGATATAAAATTCATGAGATAAGTACTACATTACAAAAACTTACGTCTATATCCCGGAGGAATAGGCGTGACTTTATGTAATGTAAAAAAGAGACAAGGTTCTTGCCACATGCTAAAATTTTAAAAACCTATTTAGAGGCTAGAAATTCCAAGTGATGTAAATTGCTTCAGCCAGATGTCGCTGCCTGTACGTAATACAAATAAAGTAAAGAGGCTCGAAATTTCACTGATGCCTGCACTTTCCCATTAGCTCAATTGGGAGAGCGCTGGCACGGTTAGTCAGAGGTCGCGGGTTCAAGTCACGGCATGGGTGTAATTTTTAGCCTCTAAATAGATTTTTAAAATTTTCCTCAGCACGGGTTAGTGCAACAAAAAGAATATAAACATGTCACAATACTGACAAACCTATTTGGCTTCATGAACATTCATTAGTTGTTGCATGGAGGAGCGCCGGTTTCCGGGACTTTTTTTCTTGTCCTTTTCTAATACATCCCTTACTAGATAACGTTAGATTACGCTACATTTTAAATAGTTTTTTTAATACTTTATTGAAGCAATGTTAAAAAAGTCGTGGGATAGTCAACAGCAACTCACCAAAATGTTTGGCTATAACCACCTCCCGATCTTGGTAGTAAGCAGGAACGTGTATACTTCAATTACATTTAGGCCGACTATCAGCGGTGATAGCCTAGTGGGTAGAACATTGAGCTCGGAAGCGGGAGACCCAGGTTCGATTCCCAGTGCGGGCATGTCCCTATGACTTTGTTTTCTAAGTTACGTACATTTGTGAAGTTATAGTAGCAATACCATTCGCGAACTGTGAAGGAAAACATCGTGAGGAAACCTGAGTGTCTGAGCTATTCACATAGGTACCTCAGCGCTTGAAATTGCCAATCCATGGTGGGCACGCGTGGTGATAACCCCATACTCTCTCCCTCAGAGAAGGCCTGTGCCCTACAATGGGACGTATATAGGCTGCTTATGTATTTTATGCAGGCCGACTTACACCACTTTCTTAAATGCGGCTTAAACAGCAATTAACTAAAATTCTTCGTACAAAATTCGATTGAAATGGCAACTTAAGTGACATTTAAAAAGTAGTGCAAGTCAGCCTAAGACCAAATGAGGTTTGATTAGTAAAAAAACTGGAACAACTACAAAAGCTACAAAAACAGACCAGACGGGTCTTGCCTCACATCAAACTGGGGATATTTTTTCATTGATCTTCTTTTGTTACTCGCCTGCTCGCCTATGAAAACCGTTCTCTGTTTCAATCTCGTGCGCTCGCATTGTTTTCTTTATGCGCCTAACGAATCGAATGTTTCCGTTTGTTCGTTGGATATTGGAATCGGTGGAATTTTTGATGTTACGAATGGGCCGACGATGCTGCATTATGACCGTGCAACGGTATGCCCGGAGGCATAGTACTTTGTTGGTTTAAGAGATGCTCATAAGAAGCTTAAATATCAAACTCGATAAAACGGCTCGTTTTGCCGTGCCGTGCTGACTAAAAATAATCAGAAATCAAATAATTATTTTACCGCAAAGAATTTATTTATGGGGTATCATTGAATTAGTCGTTTAAAATATTTTTAAAAATTATTATAGTTTCTTTAGTTATTTTTAATTATAAACAGTGAATAATATTAATTTATGATTGTAAATAAATATAATATATAAGGTACGTACGTATTAACTTATAAATTAGATTTTTTTTATTTAGGGTTCCGTTTGCGAAATATTAAGCTTTAAAGCGCAAATTTTTGTCCGAGTAGCGCGTCCCTCCTCTTCTGGCTAAACGGTTAATTGTAGAAACGTGAATTAAGGGTATAGCACGTATATCACGGCTAAGTAGGCTTTACAAGTTAAGTTAAGACTAACTATGAAAAGGAAAACTTCGTACAAAATCCATTGAAAATGACTTAGATGAAGTTGTTAGTTCCGTAAAGCAGATAAAACCCCCTCTTTCTACAAATCCCTACACTGCGCGAGGCCCGACACGCACTTGGCCGGTTTTTATATCATATCATATCATATAATCTTAACACATTCACAAAGTTTTATTCTAATCCTACTTCTAGTTTGTATATGCATGACACACTGAATCAACGCACAGGAATCACCTGAAAGCGTCTACGCAGCGCGCTGCGTAGCTCCTGTGCTACGGACACTCCGTAGCCGGACTACTCCGTAGATCTACAGATATATAGAGAACACTTTATTGAACACAAAAAAGGATTTTTTTTTATCTAATGCTACTCCGTACTGTTTTGAGCTTTTGTTTTGCATTTAATGCGTGTTCTGTTTACTACGTTGTAGCTACAAGACAAAATGTAATCAGTATTTTGTATTTTTTAATAACTCGCGACGTAATATTGCACTTTTTTTAAAGGAACCATGCAGGGAAAAGCAACAGCTTAACCCTTGGTTACTCGCATTAAAATAATTACACTACTGCTCGCGCGGGGTCAACCAGACCCCAATTTAACATATGTGAGTAATTGATAAAAATTTTGGAGAAAGTCATTTTTGGCACATATATGGTTTGATGCAAATTGCGTACATAATAATATGGCATTTGATACATAAATTTTTATTTTTTTTATTTTTGCATGTAAACCCTAGCGCAAATTAGTCATCTTAATGAAGAACTGGAGCTGCCAACATCCTTATTTTATCGAAGTTATTTTGTAGAAGGCTTTTTGTAGAACAAGTTTTTTGATTCCAGATTGAGCTAGTTAATGAGATTTTACCAATTCAAAAGTGAAGACTCTGCTTGGGAAATACTCTTCTCTGTAAATTGAGCTCAAATTTGGCATAAAAAATATAGCGCTGGTTCATAATACAATGATAAATACATAGGCTTCATGCCATAACAACGCTGAGAGTTACGCAAACACTACGTGTTAATTAGGATACCGTATCTCAAAAGAAAAAGCGGAACCCTTATAGGATCTCTTTGTTGTCCGTCCGTCCGTCCCTCCATCTGTCTGTCAAGACACTTTATCTCGGGAACGCATAGAGGTATCGAGTTGAAATTAAAACCATATACTCAAGTCTCAAATGCCAATTTGGCAAGTATACTACAAAATCTAAAAAATAAAATTTAAATCATTAAATAAATTGTCGTTGAAGTTCGCGAAAAGCTCGGTATCTACAAATTTGCACGGAACCCTCGATGAGCGAGTCCGACTCGCACTTGTCTGGTTTTTTTAAAATATTTTAGTCACCCAAAAAAGTTTATGGGTTATTTAGTTAACAGCCTTAAACTCTATGGAGGTAAATTATGGATGAATTTTTAATACTGTTAAATACAAAATCGGATTCCAAGGTATTTCAATCCTTTTCTATCGCTTTTTCTATCGAAGGAGACAATCCTACTAAAACAGCTTACTAATTGTTAATAATGTTAATAAATTTTATTTAGTCAACTGTATGTTGTTATGTGTGAGTTCATTTATTATTTTAAGTTTATGTTTGCGGTCCCTAACAGGGCTAATATGCTGAATTGTATTTTATGAAATGTACTTATAAAACTCCTGATTGGAAAAAAAAACTAACTTGAATATAGGATTACCTATATTGTATACTATTCCTACAACAAAAAAAAAATAGATAATAATCGGAGTAGATTGTCATACTGATTGTTCAACCTTGACCAAAATAACTCCGCAACATAGACATCCAAATCTCGCATTAGGGCTATCGTTTTGGTGGGCGTCGTAATTTATAACGAGTGGGACTAGGGGAGGGGTGGACGGGGGCAAATTGTTTTTGCGGCCGCTGATCTGGCGGTGAGGTCGCGTCAATCAATCTACCGTGGATTACGAGGGATGAAGAGATGGGTCTCGTGGCCACTACAACAAAAAAAACAACAAAAACAAAAGGTTCATGAATCGCATGTCCGAACATACGGCCGCAGAGAATGTCTATACTGGGTGTAACACAATTTCCATAAACAATAATCTATCTAAAATTGGAGAATTCCACTCGTCAATACCAATTATTTGTACCTTGGGGAAAACTTTAAAATGTGAAAAATATTAATAGCAATGCCGCTGTGTTTTGCCACGCAACTTAGTTCGTCCGAATACGAATAAAAATGTTCCTACAGCGGACCATCCATCTTCCTCCATATTTTCCTTCTATTGGATAGAGTTCTGTAAGCCTTTAAGGCCTTTGCTGGAAAGGACTGGAAATTAATGGCTAAGCTAAAGCGGCGAAGCAGCTGTGACTTGTATTTTTTTGCTATACTGAGTGTACATTTATTTACATAATCTCCCTCCCTTATCACTCTTGAATCCAGTTTATAGTTAAATTATGTGGTAGTTTATACCAAAATCTGTACATTACCGAAATAATATGAATATACTTTACGAGCAAATGGCTTCGCCATCCGACACTCGTATTTATGCGAAATATTAATTACAACCCAAACAATTATTCCGAACCCCTTTATTCGGCCCCGCGCCACGAGTCGGCAATCTCGAATTATAGCGCTAAATACGCCGCCGAAATCATCTAGGATTTCGACGGGATTGGCCAAATTTAAATGTAAATATTGTTCGGCGACAGCGGCCTCACTAATTGTCTGTACCCGGCCGTGTCAGGATTGTCCTGTTTTGAGGTTTGACCTGGGCATTCGCATGTTAAATTGGCAGAGATTACCTCCCCGTATCATTGAAGGTCCATATTAAATTATGGGACACTCGCTTATTTTGCCAGGAAAACGCATTGTTTTGAAAGCCCGCTGGTCACGGGTTGGAACAGCACAATGCGGATTGGATTTGTTTATCTATTTCATTTATTAATGTTACGCAATCCATCAGCACATAAATTTGTTTGCAACGATTTGCGATTTATGACATTATTCACAAAAACAAACCGGCCAAGTATGTGTCGGGCCACGCGCAGTGTAGAATTCCGTAGAAAATGTGTCTTTATCTGATTTACAGAACTAGCAACTCCATCAAAGTAATTTTCAATGGATTTTGTACGAAGTTTTCCTTTTAAAAGTTGGTCGCCTTTAATCGTAAATTTGTCAAGCTTACTCAGCCGTGATAGTTTTTCTTTTAAATTCATTATATGTGCTACTGCCCTGATTTTTTTTTACGTTTCTATAATCAACTGTTTGGTTAGGAGAGGGGGAGACGCCCTACCCTGACAAAAATTTGCGCTTTGAAGCTTAATATTTCGCAAACGGAACCCAAAACAAAAATGATGTAGGCGAGGAAATCCTTAATTTAAGAGAAACGGAGGTACCCACCCTAAAAAAAATATTCTACTGTTTTGTCAGCGTAATAAATATGTATATCTATGCCAAATTACAGCTCTCTAGTACTTATTGCCTTTGTGCTAACTTTATCTATCGATTAGAACCTCTAGGTGATTTAGGACAAGTCGACTTTGTATCGGTCTATTAGTACTCTTTCATTCCCGATTTCATTCCGATTTATCTGTTTAGCTAGACTCTACTTGAATCCTGAACCTGAAACGCTCTTGTCATAATTAGCAGCATCCCCTAACACGGGCCGAGAGAGCCCAGGTAAATGAATAGCTAACTAGACTCAGCAAATCTAGAGATAGGCAATCTAACTTAAGCACTTGACTACGTTAAGGTAGTGGCGGATCGTTTTCCGTCTGCTGGATGTATAGATACATTATAAATCCAGATTAACATTGAATGTGCTTACGAAAGCTTTAGTTCGAAAAGACACGTTGGTAGAATTAGTACGGCGGCCCTATGCGACAATTGAATTCAGGACCCCTGCATTGATAGTAAACCGTATGACCGCCAGACCATCGAGGCAATCTAGTAAACAGTAAAGTTGGTGTAGCGGTTAACACGCCTGACTGCCAGAGGTTGTGGGTTCGATTCCCACTGTAGGCCGCCGTTCTTGATTTGTACAAATCGCCTCAGTCTGGGCGTATTACTATGTCTGTTATGTCTTTTCCTGGTTACCATAGCACAGGGTATCCTAATTTGGAAGTGATTGTCTAAAAGTTATTTTATTTTATATATATTGTTAACATTGATCGTTTTGACGAAACACTAAAAAGTTATTCAGCTAACTTACCCTACGCTGTATTTATACCTGCAGGAATCCAGCCCTTCTAAGTAATTATATAAAACTTAATCACGCTCTCCACCTCTATAATTAATCCATTTTCCCAGACTGCTATGAAAATGGAAGTTTTCCGTAGAATTAACTTTGTTAAGTCTTTTCCTGGCGCCTAATGAGGTACCTATTATCTCAAGTATATCTAATTAACCAATTCCCTACGCCGATGAGCTTAAAAATTGGAAACACATTTCTGTGAAAAAAACTTATAATTTTATTTTTACAGTGTATTCACTTACTTTTTTGGGACATTCCTTACAGAATCGCCATCAAAGTATTTCACCACTCATACTTAGTAAAGTGACAACAAAAACTTTTTACTCCGCCAAAGAGCTTAGCCACTGACAAAACTTTGTCCATTCAGTATTCACGTGTCAGTGAGCACTAAACTAAAACAGTCACATCGTATGCATCGATAGTGGGATCCTCTTTATTGTTCAGCGAAGTAAATAAGCGGCTTGAGTCGTACTTATCAGTATGCGGGTTCGAGAGTAAGGGCGCGAGTGAACGTCTAGCCACGCCGCCGCGCGGTCCCACACTGGCAATGGCGAGTTTCCCTCCCGATTTTCCGCAACAACCCTTAACTCCATAACTCGGTCGAGAGTGTGAAACCTTCACACAGTGACACGGTGGCGCCGTATAATAGCTGCGAACATACGCCCGCGGCGCCTGATACGACTTTGAGCGAAATATTTGGGTTATTAAGAGCTACTGACGTCCCTATGTTGATTTTCCTGTGAAATTCTGGAAGTATTCTCTTTGATCAACAGTAACAAGACTTTGAACTTAGTGGTGTGTGTCTCAAGGTGGCATTGATAACAAAAAACAAAAAAAAATGTTATCAATGCTGAGGGTTATTAGTTAGTACTTTGGAAGGATCAGCAAATTTATTCAAATCACGACCGTGGCCCAGAGAAGAGGCAGAAAGAGCAGTCGTGGCTAAGTAAATTGTGTACGTGTTTGGGCCGGTGCCCAGTAGGCCGACCTGCCACGATTTATATACAAAATTGGAATTAGAAATTAAATAAACAGCGGCTGCATGCCATGTACGCTTCCTTCCTTCGTATTCGCATTTCAATGGAGTTTCGTTCTATTTTATTTTTGCATGGAATTCTCGTTGGAAACGTGGCTCCAATTCAGTTAGTATGTACCAATTGTTCCGCAGATTTTTTAGTCTGGGTTAAGTGTGACAGAGTATTTTACATCAATGAGGCCTTCACATCTCTTTTAGGCCCCACTGCGAAAAAAAGATGTCTCTAACAGGCAAATAAACCTCTTTTATAGCCTGGTATGGAAACACTTTTCACTTGACCCAAATGAAATAGATTTTTTAATCAATAGACTTAATATGTTAATTGAACATGAGTAAATTTTACTATAATACAATTAACTTACGATTTATTCGCATTTTTTATTTCCTTTTTGGCTTCGTCTTCGGCTAAAGCCATCGAAATATTTAGTCTAAGCGAATTAGAACGTGACAATCTGTCAAACGATGCTAAAATGAATGGCTTATTTACATATTTTGAAATATTCTCACTAACGGCCTATAACTCAGTCAAATCTCCCAGCAGCCAAAGAGATCCAACATTTTAAGGAATAGAGATAGAAAAGTTTATCTAACCAAGTATCTCAAGAGAATATGTCAAAAGGACTATTCCATGAAACGTGCCTAAAGTTCTACACCAACTACCAAAGTTGTCTCCCGTACACTAAACGCTGGAGTACACACGAAAGCTGATCAACATTTACATTGTCAAATAGGACCGTTCAAATCGAATATAGAGTTGATTACAGCTTGCTAATATGAAGATTGATGTGCTGTAGTATGAACAATTGAATCGTGTGATTTTAAAACAACACAAGTCACATCTGTTTTTAAAATAACACTGGTCCATTTTTTTTTATTAAATTATTTACACCTACCTATTGATTTACATTAGCAAAAAAAATTGTAGTTTATTCATACAGAAATCAATATAATATGCTAAAATATTGCTGTTGTAGATATTAGTATTTGAATAAAACAGTTTTTTTCTATTTCCTGCAAAGTTGTAATGAAAGGACATGTGTCGTTTTAAAATCACACGATTCAATTAGGCAAGATCTGTAGTATTTATTTATTTATTGATACTTTTATATCGTGTAAAGTTAATCAAGAGAGACATTTTCTACAATAAAAATTGAAATTTGTAGAAGAAAGTAGCCTTAGAACGTAGGCAGTCGAATAAGGATAAAATTTCAAATTCAAGTAATGTATTTACAAAAAATCTTAAGTACTTAAGAAGAAGAAAAAACATTTATTATAAAAACAGTGCACACGCCACAGTAACAAAACAAAAAAAACAACCAAGAAAATATTTCAACAGAAATGTTATAAAGAAGAAAGGAAAACGAAAGGTCACGGCGTGTCACTGCTGCTATATATGGCAACTGACTCAGCAGTATGCTGAGGGTCAAGCCCTCAGCGCTGATTTTCAGTCAGTGCCAGGATCTACCCCGCGAGCGTCACATACCGCGATGTGGTACAACCGTGAACAATACTATATATAGTAGAATACTATGTTATACAAAATAATAATTATATACAGTAGGATACGTATGTACGTACGTATGTATGTACGTATGAAACATATACTTAAATTGTTTTAATTAAGTGACTGAATAAACTACGATATACACAAATTAATAAAGGTATACAGCCAGCTTAAATTATGTTTAAAAAAATTATGAATATAATTAAATTTTTATGTATATAAATATACATACATATATAGGTATACTTAATTAAAGAAAACTAAATAAATAAAAATATATAGATATATTATATAATATTGATTGAAAATCCTTTATTGCATTACAGGCTCGTGTCTCTTTTTGCGGCGAGAGGTCGGAAGGGAAGAGAGTGGCGGTCTCTGATGCTCCAGTAAATATGATTGGAGGGGGAATGTCGTTCCAACACTTGGACGCCGCAAACCTGAAACTACCGCGGAAAGCCATGGTCCGATGCGCTGGTGTCAGGATCCGTTCCTTGTGCACATACCGTTGTCTGGTGTAGTTAGATTTGAAAAAGATTGTCACTAATACACGTAGTTGCTTACGAGTGTTACACTTAACACAAAAAGATTGTCATGAAATGTTAATCGAGAAAAGATTGCCATGAATTTGATTAACGAAATCTAGTTCCTTTAAAGTCTACCAAACCTTTAAAGAAAATTATGTGCAGTGTTCACAAAAGCGTTGTGAGAAAGTTCTCCACTTAGCAGAAGGGATTCATACGTGAAGTTGCTTCAAGGATATTTGCTTTCATGGTGCTCGTTTCATTTCATTAGTGCTCGTTTGAAGAAGCTTATTGCAGTTCACAAGAATAACATCAAGAGAGCCTTCTCGCCAGATGACACTATTACAGTCAAGTTCTTCACAATTATTTGAGTTCTTAGTAAAATTTTACTCTATTTCATCTGATCTATCCAGCCCCTTATAGCTCTGTTATTCTATGTTAGTTATTTAATTTATATTAAACTTTTATGTGAACTTATTATTTATCGGTTTTTCTCGAACTAGAAGTTTCATAAGTTCGCTATACATTGTTAACTTAATTACGCGGTTTTTTATTTGTGTTAATGTTTTATTTTTGCAATAAAGTGTAACAAACTTTATACACAAGTTACGTAGTTAGATCTGTAACATAGTGGTTATGAAATATTCTCATAGACCGCTGAGACAATAAAGCGAGGTCGGAAACTAAGTCCAATAAACAGTTGTCTACAGCCTACGACGATTTGTAATACGAGAAGGTCTACATATTGCAATATTAAGTGTTGGATACGCAATAAGTAGATAGTGTACAAAAAAAATAAAAGCGTGGTGATCACGCCCATATTATGTTTCTCTCTCTCTCTCTGAGAGAATTCCCGTATCCTGCAGTGGGACGTATACTGTTTATGTTATGGTTAAAGAATCCAACGCAAGGAGAAATTGGTGACACGCGGGCTTGTAGCCGCCTAGCACGTAGAAAAAGCAAGTGGTGACCACAACCGTAGTTTTTAGACCACTTTATGTAGGTACTTACTTAAAATTCAAGTAAGTGATTCCGGAAGTAAGTTAATAACTTTATATATAAATCTTATATATTTAAATAAACAAACATAAATAAAATAACTTTCAAATATAATAACATCGATAATTGGCACAATCTGTGTGGTGGTATAAATGTATAATAAGATCAAGGACGAACAATGTCTGCTGAAATACAGGTTTACACCTAGTTTAGGAGACAGAGTCAATTTTTGTACAACTACCACAAGCATTGAAAACTCTGGATGTACTCAATTGTAATGTCCGTATTATTAACAATATATTATTGTTAACTTTAATGAGAAATAAACATTTAATTTAATTTATATAGTTACTAGCTTTTTCCCGCGACTTCGTCTGCATAGAATGTGTAATTTCCGGAATAAAAAGTATCCTATAAGGGACATAGGACTCAAACTACTTCCATACCAAATTTCATCTTAATCCGTTCAGCGGTTATTGCGTTATTGAGAAACAAACATCCAAGCATCTTCACAAACTTTCACGTATTATATTAATAGGATATTTCCAAGTTTATGTACTGAATGATGTTAACCTTCTAAGTCCTGACCTTGAAAATAACAATCGTTATAAGAAAAATAAAAAAGAATTGAAGAACGTCTTGTTATTTTCACTAACCAAAATATTATTTCAATTGGCACAATTAACAAAAATTGAAGCTGTTTTACTAGCACAAGGTTCCATAAAGCGCCCCCTCAGGGCCTCAGTTGTTGCAGACGAGCTGCATAGTGAGCTGTGCAGCTAGTTAGTAGTTAGCTTTTCCTTTTAGATTCCACAAATAAGGCGACCCTGCGAGAGTTAGTTTTTTACTTTGTGCTAGTAGGTATAGATAGGCAACTTGTAAAATCAATTCCCTTTCACTCGCTGAATACTGGAATGCATGCCCAAACCTTACAATGAACCCCGGCAACCTTCACAGGGTGAAAATAAAGCAAATAATTTATTCAGCCATCGCAAAGTATCGCCCTAACAACGTAACGAAGGAAGCTCTGTCGAGAACTCATCAGTTAGAATGTCCGGGGCAGGATGTTCCGGCGAAGCATTAACAAAAGGAATAACTGCTGTAAGACTTGAATACTTGGCATGAAAATAAACCTCGCTCCCTTGTCCCCGTTTGTTTTGTCCGGGACGTAGAATGTCGAATGCAGTGAGCCTACTCCGGCCGTAGAGTTTGTTAGAAATCAAATCTAATTAGAAAAACAAAATTCGATCTTACGAACAACGCCCAAATGAGTCTTGAATTTTTGACCTCTGCATGACCTTACCTACGGGAATTTTAATGAGAGGTCCCGCCTCCTAGTGTTGAAAGGCCAACAGACTCGTCTAAGCCTGGATCAAGAGTTTAGGAATCGGGTTTTTTGTTTTTTATTTGATAGTTTTTGTGACTTTTAAATAATATAACAGGTGACATCCACATTTTTGTTTTTGTTTTCGTATAGTCAGTGACACCACAGAGTGACACTTAGGCCTCGTACGCACTGTCCGGTTAGCCACACTGCGGCTGCTGCCCGTCCGGCTAAACGGAGGTCCAAAATTGTATGTAAACCGTATTATCTATTCGCACTGCGATGCGGCTATCAGGCAACCGCTCCGGTCGCTCGAAACGCTGCGGCCCGACTGATGGCAAGTCGCTATGTGGGTAGTGGATTATAACCCAGTAGTTATAATCCAGTTTTAATCCGGGTTATAACGTTATCGACCAGTTTTATCCCATTAACTACTTTTTTGGTGGGTCAAAATGAAAGACAGGAGCGATACGATTTAACAAGAACAAATTACAACTAAACAAATATGCTTTGGATAATCGGGAGTTTTGCTTGACATTATAGTGCCATAGTGATTTATTTTTGCACCACTGAAGTATTTTTAAGTTTTAATGAACTGCATACACTTTCAAAATACTATGTTTTCTATGAATAAAAGTACAAATAAAAGCGTGTCGGGCCACGCGTAGCTTAGGGTTTCACAGACATCTAGTTATTACCTGGTCTTTGCGCTAGGCCGCGGATGGACGGACAGACAGACAAGTACCACCGGTCTTTGCGCTAGGCTGCGGACGGACGGACAGACAGACAGACAGACAGACAGACAGACAGACAGGCGGACATGGCGAAACTATAAGGGTTCCTTGTCGGACTGCGGAACCCTAAAAATGGAAGATTTAACCTAAGTTGTAAGATTTGGACTAAGTGACACGCTGCACTAAGTGCCCGTGAAATATTTTCAGATAATGTAGTCCTAATAATGATTCTGCATCTATACTTTCTAAATAATCCAGAAATATTTAAGTAAAACGCCAAGTGCATTCAACACAGGTGGGCATCATCACTTCATCAGGAACTGCAGTGAGTGACTGAATCCTTTACACAATGAAAAAGTGCATAAAATATCGCGTTGGAAGTTCAGTCAGCATTCAGGCCAAGGTCATTCAGGTAAACAGTGATCACAGTAACAATAAACAATGCCGGTTCGATAAAAAAAAAAACACGAAATTATACCAAAAAACGCTCGTGCGCATTCTAAGCAACAAAGTACTGGAGTGAGTGCTGTGCCGTACGCATTGTGCACGGCGCAAGTGCGAGCGAGATTGACGATGTCGTTGTCCCACTCGCTCACGCCCGGGGATTTCCGGCGCAAAGGATCATAAAAGTGTGGCTTGCTTGATATACTTTATGAGATGCATTGCCTGCAATGCTTAGGTTTAATAGTAGATTGTTAACCGAGGGCTGAAAGGCACCCATCTGTGACGAGATGTTTTGGCGCTCGAACGAAGTGAGAGCGCCAATAGTTCGAGGCAGAAATAGGTGCTATCACCCGAGTAAAACACTCTACTTTTCATTACGAATACAAAGAAAGTAAACACAAGCCAGTTAAAATAAAAAAATATAAAACTTAAGGAAATCACGCCGAAACAGACGGATGGTCTAGCTCGCGGCGAGATAGCTCGCGCGCCAACTTGTGCTAGCCGTACATCACAATTCGCAAGATGGCGCGCGACCGCGAAAGACGGCCATTTTGAATTTGCGTATTTGGTGGTTTTATCTGTGTATTAAACAATATTTTAATTTATTTCGCAAATCACATCTCGCCTTGAAAGTGACAAATAAATACATAAAGTACATTATATTAATTATAAACATCAAAAAGAATTTAAATGTCAACAAACCTAATAAATGAAGAATTAATCGTTTTATGGCTGTATAGGTTACTACCATTGCGTTGTTCAATATAAACTACGATTCATATATATTTTTTTAATACTTTTCTGCTTTAGAGCAGGCATATCTTGCAGGCACTTGCAGATCTCGCAAACTAGAGTTTGACAGATAATGCACGAACTGTCAAAATCTCGACTTAAACTCCATTTAGGACACTGGCCCTTAGTACAATGCGAGCGCAAGAGATAAAAACTAAACATCGAAGTTAAATCCCAACCTAATATTGTATTGTTTGGAGAATTTCCTGTATATTTTTGCGTGCATAATTTCATAACGATGCATGCAGCTTACAACTACAACGCCGTGCACATTATTCGACGTATTCCGTCTTACTATTGAACGAAATCATTATGAACCGCCATAATGGGTTATAACGGGTGCATAACTGGGTCAAAACTGGATTATAACTCACCAGTGGTTTATAACCTGGGCCATTACCCATCTCTAGTCGCTATAAGCACTACGCGGATGCACTGCGGTTTGTTAGTTTGCGGTTACTCGCCATTGAAGGCGCACTTATACCAACATTACCGACGCTCGCTACTTACAACATAAATCTCAGCTATGGATTTTGATGCAGAACGGTTTATTATTGAAGTTCAAAACAGGCCAACAATCTGGAATACGAAATGGCTCGATCAATCCGCAAACCACGACGGTTTCTATACGCATGTTCCGGTTGCGGTTACGGCCAGCCGCCCCCCGGTTAGCCGCAATTGCAACCGCATACAGCGGCCAGCCGGACGGCCAACCGCAGTGCGGCTAACCGGACAGTGCGTATGAGGCCCATCATCAATACAACGTATCATCTGACACATATTTTGTCAAAATCGGTCCAACGGTTCGGTCCTTCTTTTTGTGTTCTGAGGTTCGGTCTCTGAGTGGTCATGAAGAATACTTACGGGCGAAAAACTTGCTCTCCATGCTGCCTCATATGCTTTCACAGTCGAGTAAAAAGTATAAAATATTCATTTAAAAATTCCTCCATTTTCCAACGACACCCACCTTATTCTGTTAATAAACAGTTTAAAAAACTATTTAGAGGCTAAAAATTCCACCCATGCCGGGACTTGAACCCGCGACCTCTGGCTAACCGTGCCAGCGCTCTCTCAACTGAGCTAATGGGCAAGTGAAGGCATCAATGAAATTTCGAGCCTCTTTACCAACTTCTCTGTATTACGTACAGGCAGCGACATCTGGCCGAAGCGATTTACATCACTTGCAGCCTCGAGTAACCCACTTTGCAGTTAGGTTTTTACATCGGAATGATATCGCTATACCTCCATGATTATATTATTTTTGTTGCACTAACCCGTGCTGAGGACAATTTTAAAAACTTTTTTTTTTATTTTAATTTTTAAAAAAATTAATTTTTTTTAACTTACATAAATGTTTGTCGGAGTCCGACCAGCTGTTTCACTCTTATTCGAAGAGCTTTATCGTGGTGACTAGAGACGGAGCTCGCGTCGTCGGTTGCTCGTCTCGATTCGTTCAATAAAATACATTTAAAAGATGAATCTATTACTTTACTTTATTTGTTACATGGCAAGAAACTGTATTTCTTTCCGTTTATTTGCGTCGCCATAGTACCAAAGCAGAGTGAAAAGCAGGAAGGACATTGTGTATGGTTGGACAAATGCATCTAAATCCAGCATGGTTCACTTAGATATATATCTACAGGTACTTTTTATGTGCAAAACAGCGTTCCCCGCCTCTACATTTCTATTTTTACGACTCTCTATCTACATTGTTATTGATATTAACGTTAACCGACGAATATCTTTTTAGGGTTCCGCACCGAAAGGGTAAGGGACCCTATTACACTCCGCTATCCGTCTATCTGTCTGTCTGTCACCAGGCTGTAATCTCATGAACCGTGATAACAAGACCGATGAAATGGTCTAATCTCAATCACAGATGATGATATCTGTAGCCGCTATATGTAGTAGCACTAAAAACTTGATAAATTGAATATTTAAGGAGTCCCATACCACAAACGTGATTTTTTGCCGTTTTTTGCTCGATGTTAATAACGGCAACATGTAGACGCTTGAAATATTCAAATTTTGTATAAGAAGATAATGGCACGGAACCCGTCATGCGCGGGTCCAACTCGCAAACTCGCACTTGGCCAGTTTTTTTTTTAATATTGTCGTCATCAAACAGTCTTTATTGACTTGAGTCCGTGGACTCCTCAACTGAAAAGAAGATTTTTAGTTTGCAATAACGTGTCAGTATTAAATAAACACAAGCATCTTTAGCTTTCCTCGCGTTGTTTTCTTTTACTCTTACCGAGTGGTATTGCTACTACAAATTCATAAATGCATGTAACTTAGAAAACACAATCATCGGTACATGCCGGGATTCGAAGCCAGAACCAGCTGGTCGCAGGAAGCAGAACCATTGTTTTGCAGTAATAGTGTTATAACTTCAGCAAATCACTTGTCCTAGTCCCGAACTAGGATACCCTGTGCTATGCTAAGGACATCATATACACGATAATACAGCCAGATTGGAGCCATTTGTACAAATGTACGGCGGTCCTCAGTGGGATTCGAACGCTCGACCTCCGGCACGGTAATCAGACGTGAAACCGCTAGACCAACGAGGCAGTCGTGAAGGCTTAGTAGCTACCACTGCAGTCAAAGCTTAGTAGCTATCACTGCTGTGACTGAAATCGGAATAGACAGAAGAAGAAATAATCAAAATGCACTTTATGGGCCCGTTCAGAGAGTATGTAATGCAGGTCAGCCATGGCCTTATCTGTTGCGGTGGTAGAGTAGAGGCCCACAGCACAGTCCCTCCTCACTGCCAGACGTGCCATCAAGATTATACGCCCTTCTCGTTTCGCAAGGAAATTGAAGCATTGCGATGGGTCGGAAAATCATGTCCGAGATAACGTCCAACAGCACCCATCGCAACGAGGTTTCTGAATATTTTATTTTTCTGCTCAGACCTCATTTTACGACTACTGGCAACTAAGTAGAAAGTTTCCTCAGTCTTAACATTACTTGCCCTCAGCCACCTTCCTGCCCTATTTCTGTTACTGTCCGCTGAGCACCTCCATGACGTGTAGTACGTGTATCTACCATGGAGGTCAGTACTACTGGGTAAATTTAAAATTTTAAAGTTTCCGACAAGGCAAAAAAGCTCAGGTAACACTGTCGGTAGAACACGGTAGAATTATTCCAGCGATTGTGGGGTCGAACTCGGGCATATACCAATGACCTTGTTTTATAAGTTACGTACCTACATTTGTGATTTTTTGGTAGCAACGCTACTACCCTGACAGTGAAGGAAAACATCTTGAGGAAATTTGAGTCTCTGAGGTGTTCACATACATCAACGCCTGAATTTTCCAATCCGGGGGGGCACGCGTGGCGATTAAGCGGGAACCCTGAATAAAAAACCTGTGCAGGTGTATGTATTTGACAGCTGTTGAAGTTGTGAAAAAAATAACTAACCATCGAATCCAGCGGAAACTTACAGAATAATGGCGATATATATGGCGTATCCTTAGGTTTTTAAAATATATGGACCAGCCGTTCGTAAAAATGAAATTAAATAACATACGGCATTCAATTACAAAGATGGAAAAGAGCTTTTCTATTTTTAAAACCCAGTACGTTCATATCCATTAGCTAAAAGACTAGGAATGGAGCAAGTAATTGAATTAAAATGGTCCACAGAAAGTGCTACTTAACTAGCACCGGCGAAGTTATAAACAATGGGAACTTTGGACAGTTTGAATGTATTGTCGGCGCGATTTTGTCAACAGGAAAATAGCGTAGCCCGCCGTCACATTCGGATATTTATTACCACGACTCGACAAATTTTCGTGTCCTTTTATTTTTCAGCGCTGGACTGCTACTACGCTAAATACTTACGTAACGAGAAAATTCAATATTTTTTCCAGTTACTTATTTATCAATAATTTGTACTTGGTCTAGTAATACGCAGAAACATCTACATTTATTGATATACCTAGGCTTTCGAGAGTTCCGGTGGATTTCTGGCGCAATTGAGTTTCGCTTGCAGCAATCGAAGCGGAGGTTTTGACGTCTGAGGCTTGCTTTGAATTTACCAGTGCTATTTCGTCGGAAATCCGTCCCTGTTTTGAAGGTGTACAGCTCAGTTTGCAAGGTAAGGAGTCGGGCTGTGGGCGGTCCGCTCCATTAGGCAAAGATTGCCCTCCTCCAGAACACTTCCTTTTATTTCGCTAAACACATTCAATTTAAACCACTGCGGACTTTGTTTTTGGGCAAAATTCGGGGAGAGACTTTATTTCCGACATTAAAAATACAACGTAGTAATAAATACGAGTTTATACTTATTTACTTAGGTGCTAAAAGTCACCTAAACTTAAAGCCTGAATTAAGCTTTAAATTATAAGGCTATCTCACCAAAACATAAATGAGAAAAAACTGGCCATCTTCTCGACCTAAAAAATATGATATGTAGAAACTTGCCAAGTATGATATGTAAACTTAAAAGATATACCATATTTTTCCTCGTTCATCAAAACACTGCTTATACCGTGTAGGCAAGGAACTTAGCAAGTTCCTATATTAAATCATGTTTTTTCTTGTTAATCTATAAATGCATATATAACTTGCATAATTAGGAGAGCTCACTTAACAAAGATTGTCTCTATCCACATTATATTGGGTAGTTCCCTGTGGTAGTTCCCCATATCATCATCAACCCATTATGTCCCCACCGAGGGGCACGGGTCTCTTCCCTGAGGAAGGTATAGGCCATACTCCACCACGGGGGTTCCCCATATACACTGTCTCAAATTAATACCCTGCATAACTTGGTCATGCTATATAGGTATTCCGAGTTTTCTCGTTGCCTACTCATTAAACACTATTTATGTTCCAAATTTCAAAGCTCTAGTTCAATTAAAAGTAACCTAGACTTTTGATGATCCATAAGTGAGTTAGTGAACTAACGAGTGAGTTGGTGAAATTGCAAGCTTGCTGGATGCACAAACCGTGGACCACTGTTTCGGTAACTTTAAACTCTCTGCAAATTCTCAGTCCTGCGACATAACTGGTTTCGAAGATTAAGGGTGGGGGCGAAAAGGGCTCGAATCGCTTCGTCCAAATATATGCACAGTGCAAGCCGGCCGAGAGCTTGGCCTGCTCTATATTACCTGAACCAAATTCGTTCGTCATTCGTAATTCGTCGTCGTTCGTCGTAATTTGTCTAACTGGCAAATTCGAATGGAGAATTGCTCAGGATTTGGTGCACATTCTTTACCTTGATAATATCTAGATACTTTAAGATTTATAGTACATTTTTTTACTATTGTGAAATTTTACTATAAATGGAAAAGTAAAGACAAGCTCAAAGAAGCAAAGATAATGAAATATCGAAAAAAAAACAGACTGTCACAGCTGATATTATTTTTCTGGTTTTGAAATTTATTCATATTGAGCAGTAGAGTTTTGGGATACATACGGGGATTTTCTCACAACTTATAGGCTCACACAGCACACAGGTAACTGGAGCTCGAAAACAATCACACGCTCCGATAATCTTTGATGATCTTGCACCGGGTTTTGTTTCCCGGTACAGTTTTGTTCTATCTTACATGTGCTAGACGACTAGGTATTCAGTTTGCTTGCTTTATTTTTCGTGACCATCTTTGAAGTAATAGACAATTTGGAAATTAAATATTTATCTATAGTAAGTCTAATATATAAAAATCTCGTGTCACAGTGTATTTTATCGAACTCCCCGAAACGGCTTCACCGATTTTTCTGATTTTTTTGTGTATATTAGGCTAGTTAATACGGCAAAACAACGTTTGCCAGGTCAGCTAGTATTTCTATAATGAGCTGCGCATTATCGTATAGTCGGCGGGCTACGACTGAAAATCAGTGCTTTGCCCTTAGGCAAATACGAACACTGAGGTGTAATAGTAGATTGTTAACCGAGGGCTGAAAGGCACCCATTCCCAAAATAGTTCGAGGCAGAAATGGGTGCTATCACCCGAGTAAAACACTCTACTTTTCATTACGAATACGAGGAAAGTAAACACAAGCCAGTTAAAATCAAAATTATTTTATTAAAAAACAAAGTCACTTGAAATCAAAATTATTTTATTAAAAAACAAAGTCACTTGAAATTAATATTAACGTTTGTACAGTTATTGAGCGTTAGAGAAAATATGCTCCATAAAGTTGAAGGCTGAAGTTTCTTTGATAGTTCACTGAAATACGTAAGAAAACACTTTCCGATAGAGATTTCACCCTTTTCTTGGCCCGCCACTTTATGAAATCATTATACGATTTCATATATCGTTCCTTAGATATCGTTGGCAAAAGGTTTTCTACGACAGCTTGAGCCTCTTCTCTTATAAAATCAGGTGTTAATTCAATTTCAGAACCGCTAGAACTCATTTTGTTGTATTAAACTCAATTTCGAATATCACAAACACAGTCTAATGGAACTTCCATAGAAAAAATTGCACTTTTTTATTTAAGGTTTCCCGCCAGTTTACTTTTTTAATACCAACGCACACCCTGTACGGCTAGCACAAATCGGCGCGTGAGCTAACTCGCCGAGAGATAAACAATCCGCCCTTTTAAACGACTGCTCAAAAATTTAATTTTTTAATTAGTATTTAAAAAATTAAATGATATAAATTAATTATTAATGTTAATCACTAAAAGATAAAAACAAGTTTAAAATATAAAACTTAAGGAAATCACGCCGAAACAGACGGATGGTCTAGCTCGCGGCGAGATAGCTCGCGCGCCAACTTGTGCTAGCCGTACATCACAATTCGCAAGATGGCGCGCGACCGAAAGACGGCCATTTTGAATTTGCGTATTTGGTGGTTTTATCTGTGTCTTAAATATTTTTTTTAATACTTTTCTGCTTTAGAGCAGGCATGTACCACTTTCAGCACGGTGCCTGGATGAACAATGACCCCCTTTCAGAGTATGAGTAATGAAAACCCTTTTATATACCTATGTTTACACATATTATAGTAATCAATTGCACAAATGGTGTATAGTACATACACCATTTGTGCAATTGATTTTTGATTGTTTTTTTACTATACTGTTTCAGTTTTTGTGCATATTTTAAGGTTTTTGTGTGTATTTGTAGTACTTACAAATAAAGTTTCTATCTATCTATCTATCTACGAACTCCATTTCACTAGTTGAATATATTATTACTCAACTTATAAGTGGTAGTAACAGATCGGTGGCAAATAGTAGATTATGCATTGAGGGGATAAAGCAGTGTATTATGTCTCGGGCGATATTTTGAACCCCAAGGACGAGGGATCCTAGGGTTAACCCACGAGCGAAGCGAGGGAGTTACAGAGTTAACTCCCGAGCGAAGCGAGGGAGTTAAAGCTAGAATCCCGAGGCCGAGGGGTTCAAAAACGCCTGAGACAAATACACTGCTTTATCCCCAAAATGCATATCTTTATATAAACACTGCGAGGCAGTAAAACATAATACAATTAAAAAGAAAAAGTTTTCATTCTAATTTTGAATAAATTCTTTTTGGTGTAGGGCTCTATGAAAAGTTTATATTCTAATTTTGACGTTTGGTCATGGATTGCAAGGAGCTCGAATATTCAATGTTGATTGCATTCCAAATTCAAATGTCATAATTCCCTAGGGGATTATGAAATTCAGTACATTTATAATGACCCGGCTAGACCATAGGACACAAATGACTTGCTTTAAGTTGAGTTTGCATGACACATAATATGCCATTGACGAGCAGGTGTTATATAATAGTAGATTATGCATTAAGGGGATAAAGCAGTGTATTATGTCTCGGGCGATATTTTGAACCCCAAGGACGAGGGATCCTAGGGTTAACTCACGAGCGAAGCGAGGGAGTTACAGAGTTAACTCCCGAGCGAAGCGAGGGAGTTAGAGCTAGAATCCCGAGGCCGAGGGGTTCAAAAAAGCCCGAGACAAATACACTGCTTTATCCCCAAAATGCATACTCTACTTTAAATAAACACTGCGAGGCAATAAAACATAATACAATTAAAAAGAAAAAGTTTTCATTCTAATTTTGAATAAATTCTTCTTGGTGTAGGGCTCTATGAAAAGTTTATATTCTAATTTTGACGTTTGGTCATGGATTGCAAGGAGCTCGTATATTCAATGTTGATTGCATTCCAAATTCGAATGTCATAATTCCCTAGGGGATTATGAAATTCAGTACATTTATAATGACCCGGATAGACCATAGGACACAAATGACTTGCTTTAAGTTGAGTTTGCATGACACATAATATGCCATTGACGAGCAGGTGCTAATATTATATTAGCTATACTCGCGGCTTCACTCATGTGAAATTAAATTTGTGATTATAGAGTATCCGGAAAACAACGTGTGTAAACACCCACGTTCTCTCTCTCTCTGTCAACTAATTTCTCTGCTGGTTTTTCGTTGATTTACGTTGCAATATTGGTATTTACGAAAAGCTTTTTAATTTCCATTCTAAATACTGGTGAAGTAATTTTAGGATCGGATATGTACTGTCGGATGTTAAACCTTACATAAAAACTAAATTTTTTTTTTAATATTAGTATAGTTAGATATAAATAGTAGAGACCCGCCAGATTCCCGAGAAGAACCAGTTTTAGTGTGGGAAGAGCCATTTCATTCACTGAGGACGACCTCGCCAAAGGCAGGTAACAATTTCAGCCTGTGTCATTACAAACCGAGAGCACTAAAAATACGTACAATAACGTAATGTAACGAAACGAGTAACACGTTGCACAAACGAATTATCAGAACGTTTTAATTAACACGCAATATGACTAACGGTTGAAAACATGACATAACTTACTCAATTCCGTGTTCACTCCATTCATCGCGTGCCCGTTGCTTTTGAGCCGGAAAGGCAATGCTAACCCTAAGCTGCAGGTGCAACTGACGCTTGCGAAACAAAAGCACATTTCATAAGGTTTTGCACAAAGGCCAATTACGAGTTTGATATAAGGCGTAGTGGGCAGCGAGGCAAGGGGAAGGGTGAAATTTACAACGTCAGCGATACGGCTGAACTAATGGCTCGGTACCCAACTACCCGGGCACGTGCGGAATGCACCATAGAGCACCGAAATTAATTACACTTTTTACTCACCGGCGTCGGCAAATTTATGTGATTGGGTGCGAGGTGAATCCGAATTGACTTTAGGTATTTGTGGGAGTTTGTGAGCAGATGCTAAAATCGGCATTAATTTTGCCAACAGTGAACCTTTTGCTAAACATACGGTACGATGTATTTTTAGCCTGAAGTAGTCACTAAGGTAGGTATTAACAAATAAAGCTGAGCATAATGACGAGACTCACCATCAGAATTGTATATAC
Source organism: Yponomeuta evonymella (assembly GCA_963969515.1). Lineage (NCBI taxonomy): Eukaryota > Metazoa > Arthropoda > Insecta > Lepidoptera > Yponomeutidae > Yponomeuta > Yponomeuta evonymella. The sequence continues at coordinate 10,553,019 of OZ018354.1, forward strand.
TGTACCAGTGCGCAACAAAACTATGTTGTTCTCTACGAAATAATATTACTGTCTTTAAAGTTAAGTTCAAAGCAATGCAAGTTACTTGGCAAACAAACTGCAACATTTCATCAGCATCGCGATTTAACACTTTATCTGTGTCTCCGAGATAGTACTTTATTGCGTCGCGACAGAAACTTTCGACTTTTGCCCGAGCTTTAACTTCCTTGGTGAACGTGTTCACACCAAGTTCTAACGAAATCGCAGGAGAGGAAACAATAAAATTCACGGATCACTGGACCTCCAGTGCTATAGGAACCGCTATTCTCGAAATTAATTCCACTACAAATCGCACGTTCGTTGTAAAAGGTATACCTGCGATGAATTGAATTGAACCAGTGAAACTAATAGGATTGAATTCGACTACATTTCGGTATATGACACTTCGGAATACTTCACGGACGGTCACGCCGATAAATCTGATAGGAGAGCAACCGATTTCCAATACTTCCGATATTGCGGCTTTGACTCTAGCACGCGATTTGATAATGGCTTTTGCTGCATTCACTGAATTTTCTTTCATATATCAAGTGGAAGTGTTTATTCCAGCAACTGCCTTAAACGGAATTTCCCGGGAAATAAAACTTCTGCGTAGATTGTTATGATTGTCATTTGTGAGATGGATATTTATCTATACCTACTAATTTTGAAATCACGTTCCTCAGTAAATTACTTAAACATCAGACCAATCCCAGAAAATGTATGAGCTGTATTGTTGATTTAAATAATCAAAATACCTTAGGTATAGCACTTTCCGGACAATATCGTTTAAGAAAAAGTTTCAAACCCTTTTGTTTGTGAGACCAAAGACTCGATCCATCCCGTAACGCTATAAATGCACTCTGTTACGACTAAGCACACAACTGCGTTGTCTTTCAGCTCTAGTTTAGTTCAAAATGTATTTATTCCGGTGCACGTTGCAGGGAATGCATTTTGTAGGTTGTAGCGCACAACGCAACCATAATATACTCATACCTACAGAGGCCGTACTGTGCCAAAACCTGACAGAGACTCATACATATATAACAGAACACAGGTTATTCGTGTCAAAATAAACAGTCTACAACGTACACTGAATAAAATTTAATAAAGTGTTACTTCCAAAATGCACATTTTCTGAAACACCCCAATTAACTTTTGCTGTATGAGTTGTTTCTCAGATTCACATTTTTTGAAACATCAGGGTTTACGTAATTTTATTAAAGTCGTGCTTTGCGCACTCTATCAATGCCGCAGCCTTTGGTGAATTATTGTCCTACATAGAAGAATTACAATATATTTAACACATGACAATGCAGAAGACCGTGAAAATACAAATATTTTTTTTCCAAAAGATGCAAAACTGAACAAAATAACTTAAGAATCACCGAACAAAAGTTGTTGTAAACGACAAACTGTAACCGATAGGCTTCAGGAATTGCGCATTTTAGAAATAACCCTGTAAAGGACCACGAAGTCCGTTGGTCCTCTCGTTTAGTACATAACAGTCGATAGCACACGTACCTTTATATTTCGCCCATAACGTAACTAAATAATAATAATTTCCACACAAGACAATCACTTGTCCTGGTCTCAAACTAGCATAGCCTGTGCTATGGTAACCAGGCAAAGAAAGCACAAAAATCACCCAGACATGAGTCTGGTCAAATGGGCCATTCGTATTATAAATATGCGGGGGTTTCCAGTGGGGATCGAACCCACAACCTCTGTCATACCAATACCATGCCAACGAGGCGGTCATGGGTGCTTGGGTGTAAAGCTTGATGTGCTGTCGACTGTGCCTACACTGTGACGTAGCCTACGGCATTATCTGCAGGTGGACCCTGCGGCTAACCGGACACTCGCACCTGCCGTATTTCAGTGCTGTTTCATTTTACTGAAACCGAATTTCCAACCACACCCCATTTGCCTGATAAAACACAACTCCGTTTTTAATTATTTATCGGAGCTCTGTCCGAACTGCAGCCGTAACGTGAGATCTCTATCAAGAACAAACTGTTGAGGAGCGGCCGACTTTCTGCTATTCCATACAATCCATTAATTATGTGACATGTTTTTTCCCAAATTTAGAACCCTCCTCTTGATTATGTTTGGTCAGACGTGGATTATCGTGAAATTTTTATGAAAATGGGGAGGGGGAGGAAGCTTCACTCTTCAATACCAACCACTTTTACTTGGGGAAAACTTTGTAATCACAAATAAAATAGTAGGTATTCCATACATTTTATTGCCGCTGGTGATCTTAGAATAGAACAGCTGTCATTTTTTATACAGGTTATAGATAAGTAAGTATAATAGATTAGCTCTGATTGTCAGAGTTTGAAGTCATTGTTAGAAGCATATTTTTGAGCTTCATTATAGTTATCCGCTGGTACCTACAGCCTACTTAGATAGACTCGACGGAATTTTGCTAAATCAAATGTAAATGATAATACAAAGTGTTGCTTAAGTCTCAAGGCCAGAAAATAGTGACAGATTCGGCACTCGCTCAAGAAAACGAAGGCTCACATATCAAAGTTTGCTCTTAGGTGGAAACCTGAAGATGGCTCGAGAAGACCAGATTGACCGAAGCAGACATGGGGGAGATCAGTCCAAGCGATATCTGTGCCAAGCGGAGATCCAGCAAGTAGGACAAATATCAACAACTGGCCCGGAACGGAGAGATTCCATTGCGCTGATCCGACACTTGGGTGGGGAGATATAGAGTAATGTAGAGGTATATTAATAGAAGAAAGATAATTAAAATAATGTAGGAAATATTTTTCAAGGATATTTTTTATTATCCTTTCGAATGTCGGAATTCCACAGATAAGAAATAAATTAGTACGTCATTCACCATGACATTTACAGAGCTAGTCATAGATAAACTGTTTGACTGACAACCTCAGAGCATTGAATAGTAACATATCTGTGCTGACAACGCTGTCAATAAGACATATATTATCCGGTTCAAATGCTGTTAGGATACGACCTTTTGGAATAGAAGAAGAAGAAGAACATTTATTTCAACATGGAGCGGCTCACAGAACAGCGGCATATGACGTCAACTGACGCCTATCAGGCATGCACGTGACACGTGAGTAAGGAATACAACTTCATCTGAAGTACTTCTTTTTAAATAATATTTATTGGTACTTTTGTGATAAAAATGAGTGCTAAAAGAAGATGCTAAACAGTCGTGTTCGAGAAATGCTGTGTAAATCATTGAATTCTTTGTCGAGATGATAAAAGGAAGTTTCGTGATGATACGATTCTGAAATTTCAAACAAAGACAGCTCAGCGAGTGAAAGAGAGCCTATGAGTGCAGTAGAAGACGTAGAAGATTAGCTTTATGTTTATTCTCATTATGTGCCTTAGTTAGTGTCTTTATTTAATATCTTACTTGCAAAAAAATAAAATAAGTGATTAATATTATTCATCTGACTGTTTTTCTGACCCTACAAGTCATCACTGTCGCGTAACGCAACTCCAAAAGTATTCTAACAGTATTTGAACCAGACAATACGTATTTTTCTGTTTACTTATTTATCCAGTGTCTTGGCGCAATTCGCCCAAAGCAGCACGTTTTCCATGTATTACCGGCAGAAATTATCCATCAGCCATCTCTAGTGAGTACATCGATGTAACAGCAAAATACCATAATACCGGACCAAAACGACCGTATAGTTAACGGCAAAATAGCCAATGCTTTTACGTGCAAAGCGGCGGTTACCGCAAAAGCTGGTCGTCATTCTGTTGACACTGAAGTAAATTCACTGACAGAAAGCAAACAAATATTCGCGATGCGAAAATAGGTCGCTTTCGAATTGACAACGCGTGATGAATGGCTTCCTTGGGCAAAGACTGAACTTCGCATAAATCATGCAAATGCTGTATTATCAAATGAAATCTCGCGCACCGAGACCGCGGGAGCCCGCAGCCCCGATGATTGAAAATGGGCAAAGTAAATTATTGGGTTTATGCGTGGAGATATAATTCACAACAACAAGAACTCAATTTATGACTCACTGCGTCAAAATATGGGTGGGGTGACCTATTTCAACAAAGGCCTTTATAGACGCAAGTTCTTTCTTTGAAAAAAAAGTGTGTCTGAGATTTTTGGCACAGTGTTAATCTTGTAATATATAAAAATCTCTTCATGTCACAGTGTGTGTCATCGATTTCCTCCGAAACGGCTTCACCGATTTTTATGTTTTTTGTGTATATTTGGTAGGTTTGCCAGGTCAGCTAATAATAAAAACACAACACAATCACTTGTCGTGGTCCCAACTAAGATACTCTGTGCTATGGTAACCAGGCAAGGACATCAGAAACATAAAGTACACCCAGACTAAGGCCATTTCCACTAATCAAATTCGGTCTCCAGCGGGAATTGAAACCACGAACTCTGTCTTGGTATTCTAGCGTGCTACCGCTAGACCAGCAAGGCGGTCACCGCCAGACCAACGAGTCAGTGTTAACCCGGGTAATGGGATTGGATAGTACAGTCGACAGCACATCAAATCAACTTTTACATTTTAGTTGCAAATTAGCCCGTAACGTAACTGAGTAGAATGCATGGATGTAAAGTTTGCTCTGCCGTCGATTATAACGCGCAATAGCACCGGTACTTTACAGACGGGCTTCCCCGGCCTATTTCTATATTTTCCCCTATTTTCACCGGAAAATTCTTCGTTGTGTCCCCGTCAGTCTCTATTTTCAAATGTAAATACAACCACGCCATTTGTAATAAGATAAGTTAAGATAATAATATTCTTTATTGTACACTAGAGCACATGACATAAAAAATTTAAAAATACACAGTACAATTGGCGGCCTTATTGCTGAAAGCAATTTCTTCCAGACAACCCTATGACGGAAAGTTGCTGTAGTAAAATAAGACGGGCAGTCGGTGCGAATATGAATATTAATATACATACTTATATAAATAAATAAATAAACAATATTATAGCATACCTACATAAAGGAAAAAAACAAAGAAAAAAAATATATATACTTATACAGATCCATCCACAGATATTATACCTGAAGACACAGATAAAACTTTTTTACCTTGTTTTTGAAGACAGCTGGGGAAGGAGAGCGCCTTTTTTTGTTTGGTGAAAATATCAAGATACGTTTTTTTTTACTAGGCATTATACTCAGTACAAAAATATTGAGGTTAAATATGTTTTCTAAAAAAAAATACGGTGGTGGTCACCCCGCGGCTACGCGCCCGCGCGTCATCCATTTCTCTTTACATAGGACTCTTTTACCATGACATAAGAAGCAGCCTGTAGTAAACGTCCCACTGCAGAGCACAGGCCTTCTCTCAGAGAGAGAGAGTTAGGCCTTATCACCACCTATGCCTACCACGGATTGGCGACTTCAAGCGCTAAGATATGTGAGCACATTTTCGGACGGTGTTTTCCTTCATAGTTAGCAAGTGGTATTGCTAGTACAACTTCACAAATGTACGTAACTTAGAAAACAAAGTCATAGGTATATGCCGGGATAGAACTCACGATCTCCCAACTCCCAAATGTGAGGCTGGCGTTATACCGCTGCGCTACCACATCTCCAACTATGCTACATTGATAACCCCCTTCATCATCATCATCAGCCACTTGACGCCCACTGCAGGGCATAGGCCTCCATCATGGATTTTCACCATGAGGGGTTTTGCCATAATCGCTACGCTCGGCAGGTGGCGATCGCAGTATGACGCTATTCTTAATCCGGCGCCACACGGAACCCCATTAAGATAAAATATTTTAGAAATTCAATATACACTAAAAATTTACGGTCTCATTTAAAAAAAAAACACCTTTTCTTAAAACGCCGATAATCTATATCCCGTTAATCTATATTATTTTATGGCGTCTAAAAAATCGAACTGTGCTTTTTCCAACCTAAAGCTGACTAATATGTTGTTTTAATACGTAGCACCGTGTGAAGCCAGCTTTAGATCAAGCTGCCAACGGAAGAATAGTTCTTCCTGGAGCGCAACAAAAGTCGTTATTCACAATTTGTGCTAACTGCTGGACGGTCGTTACGTGTGTTATTGAATTGAACCTCTTGAAAGGTCCAATTACGCGCCCCGGCCGCAAGGTCAATTGGACGATCGCAGCAGGAAAGAAATAGAAATAGACTGACTCTAATCAAACTCTTTCAAATAATTAAATAAATAATAGTTTTTTAATGACAAGCGATGCTTATGCGTAGTTGTGTATTAAACGGGTCTAATCGCGATTATTAGTTAGATAAAATGTAATTACCTTAATTCACGACGTTTCGGCAACATTGCAGTTGGCGTGGTTACGGGTAGACTGAAGTAACGTGGTTACATTTTAACACTCCAGTTACGAAATTAGCGATCAATAAATGAATTATGAATTATTATTATGAATTAGGAAACAAGTATTTTTATGTCGTTTAGCCCCTGTTTCCCGTACATTAAAAATCAGTTAATCTACTGTAAAAAGGTGTCAGTTGTTTTTTTTTTTTATTAACTTCGGTCAAGTAACAGCTGTTAACAGTAGATTAACAGATTTTTAATACGAATAAATACGAAAAGAAAAATACGAATTTCATAATTGGAGTGGCTAAGCCAAAAAGCGTAAGGGGTGCCTTGCCTAAATTAATTAAAAGCAGATCCACCTCAGAAAACACCTTCATGCTGACGAAGTTTGTCAGTTACATACAAGTGAAGCTAATAAAAGCGTGTTAATAAAAATAAATAAGAAGAAAAGTTGACTTTGAATAGTTTTAATAAGATGCATTGTATTAAGATTTCCAAGACAAACATTGTTCAATGGATTTAAAATAAAGGAGAGATATAAGCAACAAAGGGGTTTTCTTAAGACAAATCCCATTAAACAAAATAGGTACTGTATGCAGGCTGCAATTCTTTTGTGCACTAACTTCACCATTGGTCCAGACGATTGATATTTATCAAGAATTTACAATAGCTCTTTTTATGATCATCTCTGCATCTGCATTGGCACGCTCCATTATCCATTGTGCTAGGTTGCAAAGAAGTAATTCAGTTTGTGTCAAACGTGGACCAGCGACAAACTATAGTCCAGTGTTTGGGTACCTACCGATCAGCTGAGGAACTACCTACGTAACCAGTCCGATGCGGTTAGATGCGGTCTTATGGGGTCAAACTTGGAGGAAAAAAAACATTCTAAACAGACATTTAACTTTTCGTAGTCTGTACTGCTATTGGTTACTGTTAACCAATAGCTGTTTAACTACCCTTTTTTTTAGAACGAGAGTAAGTAGATAAATGATATTCCTAAAAAATCTGAAATTAAAAATAAATTAGTTGCTGAACATTAACTACTAAGCAGGCGGGACCAACCTAGGTACCTCAAAATGAGTTATAATGTTGAATTTCGGTCTTGACTACTTAGTAGTCAGGTAATTCTTGGCGGTTTTTTCATTCTTGTCTCTAGTGATTTCTTTCTAATATTTTTTTATTGGAAGTTTGGTTTCAAGTGAGCCTTATTTCAACCCAATATATTATTATTATTATTATTAAATCCTTTATTGCATATAAAACAGAAAGTTTTGCACATAGGCGAGCTTAATGCTACTTAGCATTATCTACCAGCTAACCTAAGTTTTGATGAGATCATTATCAGGTATTGCAACTTACTTAATATTAAATATACTTACTAATTATTATTCAGACCTAGATATATAAAATATAATAGGGGGGAGATATTACACAAATACAACATAATAATAAATAAATACTAGATAAAAATAAATAAATACATAAACCTACAGATTTAGGAAAGATATTGTGAAATACTTATAATATAATAAATTAAGACAAATGCTGGAGATTTAGGTAGTGGCGATAGACTTTGGTTTTGAATATTTCTAGTGATGGGGCCTGTCAGATGTCTAGAGGCAAGCTATTCCAAAGGCGAATTGCTGTCACAGTGAAGGAGCCTGAATAACCAGCCGTATTATACTCGGGGGTACGGAGATGCAGTGCTCGGGAAGGTCGCAGAAGGCGACCCTCACTGAGGAGGAACTCGAAACGTCCTCTGAGGTAAGAGGGGGAACAGGGGTTATTAAGAATACCATACAGAGTGGCGAGAATGTGAGCATTCCTGCGGGAACGGATGTTGAGCCACTTCAGCTGATTACGATAGGAAGAGACATGGTCAAACTTACGTAGTCCAAATATAAGACGGATGCAAAGGTTGAGCAGTCTGTCGAGTTTGCTGAGCAGCTCCTCAGTAATGTCGGGATAACAAACGTCAGCATAATCGATAATAGGGAGAAGAAGAGAGTTGACAAGAGTAACTTTAGCAGAGTATGGGAGAAAATTCTGAAGCCGCTTAAGAGAGTGCATGGAGGCAAAAACTTTCCTGCTGGTCTCGGCCACGTGAAGCTCCCAGGACAGGTTGTTCTGTATGTAGAGACCTAAGTTTTTTACATTTTTGCAGTAGGGGAGAGATATTCCATCGTAGAGTACAGCAGGAAGTGAGTCCACATCGAGTCTGGCTATATGAAAAATTAAGACCAATTCAGACCCCATACGTAACATTATGTGCCACGACCTCAATCCCTATTGTTACCTTTTTGTAGAGACTCGTGTAAGCTCACGTCGTAATCTAAACATCTATATCTATACATATAATAAGTCTATAAATTTCGTCTCTCTCTGACATAATTGTCTAGTGTCACCTGAGAGTGTCACTATGTCACTCCAATTATTTGTGCGCGCATCACGCACCACTGAAGGGAATTTAATAACACTTACCATGATTATAGCTCAGATTCCCGTGTAACATATAGGCTATATAACATCACGCATAAGTCTACAGGGGGCGAGAAAAACACTATAAATATCTTCATAAACTGGTTAATTGTAACTGACACTATAGAAAAACCAAAACTCGATGAACTCTGAGCTTTCAGGGCCGAATTCGAGGTACATTGCGTAGCAGGTTTGTTTTATTAATCTGTGTATCAATCGGCTTTGCAATGTACATACAATTATCATAGTAAACATAAATTTTAGTTTAATTTAACTGGCCCCAGGTAGTAGCCGAGTCAGTCGGTTGCTATGGCAACCTTTCACTGGTGAGCGAGACGATATAGTTTCATTTATGTATGTCTGTTAATTATCTTGATAACATGCGATACAAATACATTTGTATCCACTTATAAAATTAGTAATAAAACATATTTAACAAAATAAAAGAACTGAATGAACTATGAAATTAATTATTTAGAATAAAATCATCAGAAGCCAAAAATTCATGTAACCTGTGATGTAACCTACATAAAAACGCTGACAAAAAAAAAACCTGATAGTTGCGTTCCGAAACATAATGAGTTTCTGTAACAAAAAATCATTATCTTTAGATTTAAGTATACTGTTACACCACAAATAATCACACATAGTTTATATTTGCATAAAATACAATCGTTTTCCACCCCGAAGGGAAGAAAACAGTTATTTCAGGTCTTGCCGAGGCTTGACCTCTCGGAGATTCCTATCAAACCTAACAACACACATAAACTTCTTACCTACTAGGTTACGTCCGTAAGTGTGAGAATCCAGCGGGCGGTGAGGGGAAGGCATTCCCCCCGCCCCCCGCGACCGGCGGCTGGCGCGGCGGCGACGCGCCGCCCGCGCTTTCGTCAGTACCTATCTCCGAAGAGCCGGCAAGGCCTTACTCGAGGTCAAGCCTCGGCAAGACCTGAAATAACTGTTTTCTTCCCTTCGGGGTGGAAAACGATTGTATTTCAGTTCTGTGCCTTCGGCTTGACCTCTCGGAGAGGTGTCTACTTTCTGCCGGCGGCCGCTGATGCGTACTGTGACCTTATAAATTATAGATCGAATTGTACAGTTTTTGGCAATAACGAGGTAAAGTAAACCATATGAAGTGCTCAGATACATATATTTAGTAAGTTAGTAAGTCAGTATCAGAGAGAGATCAACAATGACAACTACCAAGGAACTTTTTCAGTCTCATTATGGTAATACGTTTAAATAGTTCCTAATAATAAAAATAACATAACAGGCAATGGTACCATGTACCTACAATAATTAGACATCCCAAAATAGTAATCATAAATAATGTTCAACTTGTAAGTAATTATCATTTTTAAATAACCTTAAAGGAATCGTTCAAAACGTTAGCGTTACCAGTTCGAGGTCGATCAACTGCCTTACAATAATGCTTAAAAAAATTAACGGAGCCTCTCCAGTTCCCCCGTTGTAAAATGTGATCCAAAGGAACGTTATGATGGTAATCATTTGATGCCACCGCCGACCGAATAGATCCTGGACTACAGTCTATTCCTAAATCTTTAAAAGGAGCTTTAAGCCAGCCGCCTTGACTTCACCCCTAGTGCTTATGAACAAACTAGTTAAATCAGTACGTGCCTTTCTCCTATGTGATGAAAGTTCAATTAAACACTGAACCCACTTAACTAAACTCAAAGCAGGGTCGCCTGAACAAACCAGATGCCACCCAGACTGACGCGAGTTCACATTATCGGTCTTGGACCCGAACCTGGGCCAAAAGGTAATCGAAGAATCTGATAATTGGCAGTGCTCGTTATCGATGCTTAAAAGTGTGAGATCGTGAATACGACGCCCAGACGCTAATAGAAGGAGCAAAGCAACATGTCGCGAGACTTGATAAATACTATCTATCGAAGGAGTATGTGTTCGCAACCACTCTACTAAGTCATGTACATTCCAAATCGAAGATCTCTTTATTGAGGAGGCACAACTACTAATATTGATTGCTTTAAGCATTGTAGTTATCAACGGATGAGAAGATAACTGGAGTTTTTGTGATGGATCCGCCAGGGTGACAATCACAGATTTATGGACCAAAATTGTAGAGTAAGCCAACTTCTTTATTCGAGACAAATAACCAAGATAGGAAGCAACCTGATGTGGTCGAGGTTTACTGGAATCAGCCCCAATTTGTTTGGACCATGAGACCCATTGCTTCCACGCTGATTTGTATGTTCGCCATGTCGAATCTCGCCAAGCTAACTGGAGGAGATCGATATCATTGGGTTCTAGATCTCTTACTAGGTGACTCCACCCCGTACCCTCCAAACCTCTAAATGCAGATTTCGGACTTGCGGTGGGGGAAAGTTGTTGGACAGGTCGATCAAACGCCGATCCAGATTGAAAATTTCGAGGGGTGCCTCCAAAGCTCTGCGTTTCAGATCGCCTCTCCAAAAAACTTTCTCCCATCGAGGGACTACTACTAGAAATATCCCTGACGCGTTGTTGAGGTGTCGAAGCACTCTGGGAATCAGGGGTGGAGGCGGGAATACCCAAGCTAGCTGAAACTCCCACTTTCGACTGAAGGCATTGATAAAGATTGCTTGTGCATCCCATGCTTCCAGGGAGACATAAAGAGGAACTACTTTCGATCGGGATGTTGCGAACAAGTCCACCTGTGGGATGCCCCATTTTTGGAAAATCATCGTCGTGACCTCGTCTGTAAGGTGCCAATCCGGCAGTTGAGTTTTCCCCCTGGAAAGACTGTCCGCTATCGAATTGTAGCGGCCTGGTAAGTAAAATGCTTGAAGCGTTGCGCCCAAGCTCCTTACGAGCAAGAGTAACTGTTTCGTCGTCTCTAGCAGGATTAAAGATTTTGTACCGCCCTGATTTCGGATGTATGACACTACTGTTCTGTTGTCTGACTGGAGCATAATTGCCTTTCCCGCTACTACCTCTGGAAACTCCGAAAAAGCTATGAAGACTGCGTGCAGCTCTTTCTTGTTTATGTGCCAGTCCCTTTGAGCCTCTGTCCATTGACCGGACAAATAGTGATCGTCCAGCTGTACCCCCCAACCGTCGTTCGAAGCATCTGTGGTTACAAAAATCGATGGTTCTGGAACGAAGATCTGGCCCGGTGTTTCCAGATTTTGAATCCACCATTCGCAATCTTCCAAAGCCTGCTGGGGAACCTTCACTTCTACCTGAGGACAATCTTCCAAGAGCTTCCGTGATGCTCTTTGAAGGCTTCTGGTAAATAGCCGGCCTAATGGTGTTGCAAACGATGCAAATCCTAACCTGCCTATTAGGGACATGCCTGATTCCCATGACCATCGACCCTTCATCTGAATCTTTCGTAAGTCTCTTCTCAATCGAATAATCTTTTCGTCTGGTAACCTTTTGACATTTGAAGCCGTATCCCAGACTATTCCTAGAAATTGTATCCGCCTTGTCGCTCTGAAAATTGATTTTTCCATGTTTACACACCAACCTAGGGACCGGAGCAGACCTAGAGCATGCATCAACTGACCTTCGAGGGCCTGGGGATTCTGGTGAGCGATAAGAAAATCGTCTAGGTACACAAGTACTCGCAGACCCTTTTCCCTCAAGATACTTGCCACCCAGTTGCTGGCTCTGGAAAAGGCCTGAGGAGCGCTGGATAAGCCGAAGGGGAGCGAGGTCATTTGAAATAGATCGCTCTTGTACGAAAAGCAAAGGTACCTTTGATGACCGGGTCTTATTGGGACGTGGAAATACGCCTGGCTGATATCGATCTTGCCCATGTAATCGCTTTCTTGAAGAAAATTGTGAACCTGAGCCTGATTGATCAACCGAAACTTCCGAGGTTTCAAGAACAAGTTGAGGTGGCGAAGATCGAAAATCTGTCTGAGCTTTCCGTTGGACTTTGGAATCAGAAATATTCTTGAAAGAAACCCGGTTTTGGCCTCGGACCTTTCTACCACACCCGAAACTAAAAGCTTCCTTAACTCTTCGGTCATCTCGGTTGAGACTGGAGTTGCAAATCTTTTTATCACAGTTTTGTCGTGCAGGGGAACTGAAGGTGGGTTCATTACAAAAGGTATCGAATAGCCTGAAATTATTTTTAGAACTGAAGTTGGAGCTCCCATTTCCATCCACCGAGATAGGAATTTCCGTAGTTGACCGCCCCGAAAATTGTCAATCTCTTCTCTTCTGGCGCCTGTCAGTCCTTCTTCCAGATTGTGTCCGTTGCTTGTAAGACATTGTGTTATTGGGCTGCAGACGGGGCGCAGTCGGTCGGGATGTTGTCGTGCGAGAGGGACCAGATGATCGACCCCGAAAGGAAGAAGATCCGGGCTTAGACGGTCGAGAAGAAACAGATGGCTTGCGAAAATATTTTCCAGGTTGGACTGGATAAGGTTTTTTGTCTGGAAAGTTTCCTGATCTAGATGGAAATACCTGCCCGACTCCTCCATGATCTTTAATAAAGTTAGTAAGCGCCTTTTCCTCGAACAAGTGCGTCGACGAAGGAGGGATTTGGTGTAATCCGGAATGAAGGGCCTCATTCTTTGCCTTAAAAGCCTTTCGTCTAAAGTCTATAGTCTCAGCTCGATGGCCACAGACGAAGTGTAGCAAATTGTCTGACACTGATCTAAATCCGGAATCCTTTGCTAGAATCTTGCGCACTTCCTCCGTCGCTGCCGGACAAAGCTTAGTCACTCTCTTGAGCTCCTCTGCGAGCGCTTTTCTCTGAAGAAGCAAGGCGTGAGTGATCGTCCCAAGAACATAGTCTAACTTTGCAAGGCTGGGTGAGGGCTGCATTGCTAATCCTCCAAGTTCTGTGTTGACCTTTAGGGTATTAAAGACGGGTGAAGCGTGAAGGACCTTTTCCACCTCCTTGTACCTCACTCTATTCCAGAGGTCAGTGCCCAGCTTCTGGCAGTCTATGCCCTCGCTCTTGATCTGAGGGGATGGTTCAGGCATTGGAGGCTCCGCCTCCTTGACACTTGGCAAGAACTCTAGGTCAAACGCACAGGCAGGCTGCACATCTTTTACCCTGTCCTCCAATTCAGCATCTAATCCTGGTGCTTCCCAGTCTGCGTCGGCTTCCCGTGCGTAATTACTCTCGTCGCCACTCGACTCGTCGGATATCTCAGGTTTTTCAGGCCGACTCGCCTTCAGAGAGTCAATCGAAGAAACCAGGTACGAGAACATGTCATCCATTCTTTCTTCTAGCGAATCTAGTCTCGACTTTTTTCCACAGCCAGGGGTAGATGCTCTCTTTCTCTTCCGATTTTCCTTGTCGTTTCCATACGAAGAAAAGGACGAGTCCCTTTTTCGGCTAGTCTTCTCTGACTCCGATAGCTCTCCGGATAAAATGAGATTTGCTTCCGCCCTTGTATGTAGTAGCGGCCTCAAACTATCTGTTGCCTGTTTGAACAGCTCCGTCCGGACAGCCGACCCTCGCACCTTGTTCGCGATCGCTGGGGGACCGAGAATTAGGGCTCTAGCGAAAGCCCAATCGAGAAGTTTGATCCTAATGTCCCGGTAGCCTTTTTCGGAAAGGTGGTCCGCCTCCGGATCAAAAGCCCTGGCCAACCCTACCGTTGGGAGAGCGAACATTAGCTTGTTCATTACGTGGGGCTCCACTTTATCCCCGAAAAGCTCCTCTCTGGTAGCGCGACTCGATTCCCATGCCGTCCATCCATCTGGTAGGCTCTCCTGAGCCAAGATTTTAATCCGGTCAAGGATTTTGTCATCCTCTTCTGTTTCGCCCTGTTCCTCCAACAGTTCACCCAATGTAACAAAGTTACTGTCCTGTGCCATCTGTGACAAGAAAGCAAAAAACATTGCTTACTATAACTGAAAAATTGCAAGCAGCTTAATAGGTATTTGAGGCGCGCTCCTCATTTTGCGGGATGAGCGGCTCAATTTTTTGAGCTGCGCGGCCGAGTATGCGGGCCGCGCGGCTGACATTTTGGACTGCGCGGCTGAGTATTCGAGCCGTGCGGCTCATTTTTTGAGACGCGCGGCTAATTTTTCGAGCCGTGCGGCTGGATTTTCGAGGTGCACGGCTCATGTAATGAGCCGGGGGGTTCGAAATTTGAGCCGCTTTTTAGCGATATGGGTGTGGTTGAATGACCGACACACCATAATTATTAAAACGGGCCATAGCCACAACGAGTCACAGCACAGGAATAATACAATCTATAACACACACAGACAAATAACCAATATAATAAAATTACTAATGACTTACCGCTCTTAGGCATCCAGATAATACACAGTATTATGTCACTTAGTAATTTATAATTATAACACTCTTCGAACGCTACAACAGCGTTTACATAAAATAAGAAGCATACGCGTGATCGCTAGATGTAATGATAGCGTACTGACGAAAGCGCGGGCGGCGCGTCGCCGCCGCGCCAGCCGCCGGTCGCGGGGGGCGGGGGGAATGCCTTCCCCTCACCGCCCGCTGGATTCTCACACTTACGGACGTAACCTAGTAGGTAAGAAGTTTATGTGTGTTGTTAGGTTTGATAGGAATCTCCGAGAGGTCAAGCCGAAGGCACAGAACTGAAATATGAAAAATGTTTCAATATGGTTTTTTATTTGTTAAAATACATTGTTTTTTAATTTTTATTTTTTTAGCACCTGACAAATGGGGGTCAAATCTTTACGTTTCGGAACTAAGTGACCGGATGTTTATATTTTCTTAGTATTGTTATGTTGGCTATGTAATCTTTTTATTTCTGAAACTTAAAAAAAAGTTTAGGTCGAATGAGGCGGTATAGCCTTTACGGAAAACAAATAAAACTGCGTTTGCAAGATGGCGAGGGATCACAAAGATTTTTATTGAATCATCGTTCTTTGTCATAAAAATCACAAAACGTAAAAACGTAGGCTAAGGCAAAACAACGTTTGCTGGGTCAGCTAGTAAGTAGATAATATTAGCCGCATGAGCTATCTCTCAAAACTTTCAAGCATTAATAATGATAATTTCTACACAACAGGACTGTAAGACAACGAGGACTGCCTCGTCGGACTAGCCGTTAGGGCGCTTAACCACCAAGACCGAGGTCGTGGGTTCGATTCCCACTGGGGGCCGCCGCCGTACATTTGTACAAAAGACCTCAGTCAGGTCAAGTGATTGTGTTGTGTGGAAGTTACTATTGTAAGTTATGATAGCACAATCACTTGTCCTGATCCCTAACTAGGAAACCCTGTAGTATGGTAACCAGGCAAGGACAAAGTCACGAACAGTGTAACATTGCATTGCCAGTAGTAACGTAATGTTACACTCTCGGCGATAAAGAAACCACACACTGTTTTTACAAAACTATGTTGATTACAATGTAGTAACAGAAAAGTTATGCTACATAAAAATGCAATGAAATAATTAGGTTACCTCAATAATGCAACAATGACACAGTACGTGACGATTATAAGCACTAATTATTGAATTTACAATATATACTTATAGTTGGACGTCCCAGGTGGACACACTTCGACCAAATAGGGGATGTATTAGCAAAGGGCAAGATAAAAAGTACCCGAAACCGGCGTGCGCGTATGCAACGACTAATGAATGTTGACTAATGAAGCGAAAGTGATCTGTCAGGATCGTGGAAGTGGCAGTCCCTGGTCTCTGCCTACCCCTCTGGGATACAGGCGTGAGTTTATGCATATATGTATGTACATATAATATAATAGAAAAATTATGCACTGACCGTACAATAGTAAATATTACTACACATCGCTTAGAAAATTCAAGTCATGGGGTACATGCCGGGATGCTAACCCACATTCTCTCGCGTGTGAGGTATGGAAGCCACTTGTAATCACACTCGCCACCACTCGCTGTTAATGAAAACATCGTGAAGAAACCAGCGGCCAGTTAGTTTCGCACGTTGCCATTTTCTTTGCTGTGGATTGAAGCAGACTAAGCTGAGCAGTTGCTGGGCAAAGTGGGCAAGCCTACTCAACCTAAAAATATGTCCGAGACACTACAGAATCTTTGTGGTCACTGCATATCTAGTGTAGACAGAAGTTGCCACTTGGCAATGTATAGATCACATAACGTAGATACTCATAAAACAGTATAGTCTTACGCCATTGTACTAGTAGCATCGAATTCACGCATTGCTTTTAAGAGATGGCAGATAGTAGCCTATAAAAATAAGCAACTGGGCCGAGTTTATAAAAGTGCAATTCGTAGTTTATTATGACAATTCGAGGTACATTGCGCAGCAGTCTTCCTACTTGTTAATCTGTGGTTTATCGACTTCGCAATGTACGCCTAACCGTGAATTGTAGTTCTATGAAACAGGCTCCTGGTGTGCGAAACAGGTTTAAACAAACCGGTACAACTAAGTGCTCTATAGTATGTTCTTACATGAAATTACGTAGCCACTAATCTATTCAATTAGAGGTATTTAGCAATAATTACTAGCTTAAACCTACTACCTTAATTAATGGCAACATGTCACATTGCGACAGGGATATTGAAATACATTTCATCTACAATCAGTTGGGGTACGTAAGAGCTGTCACTGGCGCTGCAGTCGCTTTAGTTTAGTTTGAATTAGAGCTTCCTTGCTGTTCAACACACCTCCTTCCCTCAAAATTGCCGATCATACTAACACAATAATGACATAATAATAATGTCAATAAACATTAGTGCTTTGTTTTGCGTCGAAATGAGGACGATCATCTTCAATATGGATTCTATTTACTTATTGACGAGAGCTTCATCGTAGGATGAGCTTCACCGTTATTTAATTAACTTTGAACTTTGACACAGGATCGCGAATACTTACAAAATGAGTTAATGTTTCTACGTATTTTGAGTTTGAGTTAAAAGAAAAGTTAAAAGAGCTGCTACTAAACCTGGATTACGACCAAACAAAGATGCTGCTGCACTGATAAACTCACACAGTAACACGTTCACACTCACACACACACACACACACACACGCGCGCACGCGCACGCACGCACGCACGCACGCACATACACACACGCACACACATTTTTTTTCCTGTATTTCTCCTGTATTTAACATTAAGATATAATGTAACTGCAGTTTATTGTTCATATTATGTATTGCGCTTAATGGCCGTCTACTGTTGTTCAGAGGATCACTGGCTCCCATAATACAGATTCTAGCTTGGGAGTCAGAAGGCTCACTAACTTAGTTCTTTGTCACCCGTCTATAAACTCTTACTTTATGTTTATTTAAACACTTTTGTATGTGGCTATAAAATAAAGTTATTCTTATTTCTTTGAGGACAAGACGTTATTGAAGCTGTTTATCAATCATTTCATTTACCAGCCTACTTATCCGTATTATGCAGGCTCTCCCAAAAAGTACAATCAACCGAAAACCCATTGATACCGGGGATATTCAAGTCTAGTTATACCGTTTTTCGATTTTTTTACGAACTTGCCGAGTTTTGAGATTTGATGGGTTATGCTAATGTGAAAAATTGAGGTGGAGATCTGGATTTTTTCCTAAATTACGTAGTACAAAACGACGCAAAAACTATTTATTACCGTCTCTAAAAAAATGTTATTCAGTAGGCTTACAAAAAACAAACTTTTTTTCTGAACGGTCAGCGTTGTAGTAATAGGTCCGTTAGTAAACACTTCTTCGTGCTACGACTGCTATAAAACTGATTTAGGGATAAAATAAATAGGTACCCCATCTTAATTGTTCGCACATATTATTACAATCAAAACAAGTTAAAAAAATAGCACAAAATACAAAAAAAGGCATATGCGCAAACTACCAAAAATCCCGGAACATGCGTTTATAATATAGTTAGCACGGGGGGTGCTGTACCTCTGACCTTCCGCTTGACTATATCTTTTGGGACACCGTGTATACTATACAATATAATATTTTATACACATACTAGCCGACCGGGCAAACGTTGTTTTGCCATATTAACGACCCATTCTCAGACCTACCAAATATTTACAAAAAAAATCATAAAAATCGATGAAGGCGTTTCGGCGGAGCTCGATAACAAACACTGTGACACGAGATTTTTATATATTATATAATGTGAAGAAAAACCATCGCGAGTATCTGTATAGACCTAGTGAGGTGGGAACGCATGGTGATTAGCCCATCTCTCTCTCTTTCTGGCCGGCAACTCTCGACGGTTTTGTGTTCCAAATTGCGCCATAATTAAACGCAATATATCAAAAATAACAGTTATAGTATATGATAAAAATAGCAATGCACTTATTGACACTTTAGAGCGCTTCGGAAACTTGTACCTATTCAATTGTAACGGAAGTTAGTAAAATAACCATTGAGAGTATGGGGGCTGGGCCCTACAGTGGAACATAGCCATACATCGTGTTATCAAAATAATGCAAAACCTATTCATATCGTCATTCAAACCACTTTCAACAAACAAAAGATAAAAATTCTAAATTCTATTCAAAAGTATCCTACAATCTTGAAACTTGACGTGGTCACTTTAAAAGATTTCCTTATTGAAAGTGGTCTAACTATATGTCTGTCATAAGGTATTTCATTAATTTAAAAAAAATGTAAAGACTGCTTATGTGTTACATATAATATAAAAATCTCGTGTCACAGTGTTTGTTATCGAACTCCTCCAAAACGACTTCACCTAATTTTATGATATTTTTTGTGTATTTTGGTAGGTCTGAGAATTAATTAAGATAATTAATATGCCAAAACAACGTTTGCCGAGTCAGCCGGTTTTATTATAAATTCGAAACGGACTCTGTCTCTTTGTCTGTAAAAGTAGTGTCTGATTAAAGTAGTATCTGTTGTTTTGTATTCGTAGGCCTTATTGCTATAAGCAGTAAGGCCGCCAATTCTACTGTATCATTCTAAATATTGTATGTTTGTTTTTTCCTGGAGTACAATAAATATATTTTTATCTTGTCTTCTTCTTATTTTCAAGCATAAATCGCTGAATAGATTTACATAAAATTTGACGAATTAATAGCTTGCATCCTAAATAAGGTTACAGGCTAGCTTTTGTCTCAAAAAAATAATTGGAATCCCACGCGAACGAAGTCGCAGGCACAGCTAGTGATCAATAATAATGATTATTATATTTTCAAAAACCATCTGGCATGGACAAATAGTCTCTTTGATAAGCGATATCAAACGGTTGGCCGACTTGTCCAAGAGAATTAACAGCAGGGTCGCAAGGTCGGACTAACTCAGGTCAATTACTAATCAAGTCAGGGACCACTCGTCTTGCCAACGGTCTAATGACCAATTAAGCCGGTTAGTACCTACTAAGGCACGATTTAATGCTTATTTTACATTTTAATTTCATTTATGACCCTTTCCTTTGGTAGGAAAAGTTTCCAACGCTGCTTAGATACAAAATGACACAATTTTATCCCAAAGCAGAGAATATGAGCCAAGGCGGTAGTAGCCGCATTCTACTGGTCACTTGTCAAGGTATAAAATCCTTATTCCGTTGAGAGGTAAAATGCGTGTTAGTAGGTGTTGCATTCACTAAAGCTTTCTTATGTTTCTCTAACCCAGATTCCGCCCTACCCTACATTGTCGCTTTCATCCAGCCGAGCCGCCTCGCGGATAGTTTGTCACCGCCCTGGCGGTCATTACGGGAATTTCTACAACACAACGTGGTCGTTCCAAGACGAATGGCCCTGTATTTTTATCAAGCTCGTGTTCCGGTGAAAATGCCATTTGAAGGCTTTTCTAACCCCCAGTTTCTCGTACACTAACACGCTGTTAATCTACTGTTAACAGCTGCCAATTGACCAAAGTGCATACAAAAAAAACCACTGACAGCTGTTAATAGTAGATTAACAGCTTGTTAGTGTACGAGAAACCGGGGGTAACTGATTTTACTAATTAGTGTCAAAATTGGGATAGTAGGTATATTAGATAAATGAAAAATCTTTATAATTTGTCACTTGACCCGATCGTTAATATCATGATAATATAGTAGAATTAATTAATGTAAGAATTAGAGACATCTATTGGTTGAAGAAATAGAGACTTTATTTGATGAAAAGTCATCAAATAAAATCTCTATTTCTTCAGACAGACTTTATACAGACAAAGTAAACACTTTTTAATTTTCCGTCAAGTACTAAAGTTACTAATTTCAAGGAACAGGCACTATTCACGTTCGAGCTGACGGCACTTTCGGTAAAAATTTTAATTTTCAATTTCGACAAAAGTCCTTAAGCATTTATAACTCAAATGATATTACTAAAACTGCCTATGATTTCGATTTCTTTTCTGGCTAGGCCCGCTGTGGCATTTCTTTGTCTAAACTAGAATAAACGTCATGCATGAAGTGTTTTATACTGACGTCCCTGACTTTACCGCTCTAAGACCCTTTGCGATTGCAAGCGAATTTATCATTGGCATATACCAAACCACCTCGAGCGGGCAGGATTGCAAATCGATGTGCTAGATCAGAGAGCTATAGCATGTTACCTTCGACGGAAAGTACCTCAAACCCATAGTTACACAGTTGTACGAAACCGAACCTGTACGAGTTAAGTACCAGTATAGTGCGGGCAACCTGCGTTTGCACTCTTTCCATCTAACAGACCAGTCCAACGAGTCAGTGCCAATCAGGCAGTCACGCTGCGCACGCGCTTGTCTCCAGTTGCAACGACACTCGCTTGCGGCGCGCGCTACCGCATTCGAAATACGAACAAGAGAAAAAAAAGTGTTGTGCTATTAAACAAATCGTGTGTATCATAGATGCTGTTTTGATACGAAGTGTGACATAACGAATATACGTGAGATTATGTGAAGCGATTGTGTTTGTGTTACATAGAATTCTGGATGGTGTTTACCTTTTATGGTGGGTATTTTCTGTGTATAATTTTATGGGTGCGTTGACTTTATTGTTTACTATAAAGTAACCATCCTTGTATTATAAACAATGCGTAAACAGAGGTTCTAGTTGCGTTTAGCCACCGTACCTTGATACTTACATGACTTTGCTTGCTACGAATATATCTAAGACTATCGGGAAACCTAAAAACCTACTCATTTTGGAAGGTTTTTTAATAAATGCAAAAAAATATAGTTCTATCAAATATTTTTTGAAATGTATAACACCCGGCCAGATTTTCTGTAAGCTGGGTTACTAGATTATAACAAACCCAACATCCAGGGAACTTGGGCTGCCTACAACAGACCACACATTATAAACGATACTTTACGTTGTTAAGGCCATTGTTTTAGTCACGAAACGAATTCATGCGTAATTGTTATAAAAATAAAATTGATATAACACGTTTATCAGCCACGCACAGGCGCATTTGCGATCGCCGACAGTTTTTATTGCAGTGAAGGTTCTTACGTATTATTTGAACAGTTATTTGCAGCAGTTATTGTTAGGACCCGAGATTCTACCTGCTGCCACCTATTATGTTGTAGTTATTGTGTTGTCTCTTTGTTAGATCTATCTCAGTCTCAGCTCAATACGTAATGTCGGCGGCGCCCGGTAGATCATTTACGTGTTCTCAATGCATATAAATTAATGTTAACCGCATAACAACTTGGATATTTGCAAGATTGCGACACTTCCTGGTGGATTATCCATACCTACCTACTCATTGATGGCTAGATGGCTTGGCAACATCTTACCAAACTGCCTTTAGATACTCGACATATAAAATCAAAAAATCAAAATCAAAATTTTTTATTCAAAGTAGCACAGAAACTGCGACTTAATGAACGTTACAAGTTAAACTAGGTGTCCATTTCAAAATCTAGATCATTTTGGAGAAAAAATGGACAAAAAAACTCCAAACTTAGTCTTATCAAGTCCTTAATTTACAGGATTTATATAAATGTACTAAAACTCATACATTGAACTGGCTTTAATTCCAGACATCTTTGTCATCTAAATAATCTTTAATGTTATAGTAGCTTTTTTGGCACAAAGTGTGCTTCACACATTTTTTAAAATTTTTTAAAATAAAATTTTTGATGCCAGATAATAGGCTTTTTCTAAAAAAAACTTTAAGAAGGAACAGTACACTAGCTATGGTATTTACTTCCTGGAGTTTGTCATAACAGTATAGGTCTGGCCTGCCCTACAAAAAACAAACAGTGTTGTAATATTTGTAACGACGATTTTCGGAACGTCTACGTTCCGTTGTTAAAATTTGGTTTATATTGGGATAACCATTTTCATTTAATCATTTAACATAAAGTTTTTCAGACCTGTATTTTTCTGTAAGTAAGGTCGAAAGAACTCAAACGGTGACGTGCGTGTAATTTTCCCAGTTGCGTTATGGGTAACTTTTCTAAAAACGTGTACCAATACATAGGTATCTTCATTAGTGTAGCTGCCTATAATGCCTGCCTTCACCCAGTAACTTTCCAGCCACAATAATTTGGGTGTTTATTGCAATCACCACGTATTATTTAATTTTGAATAGGTAAACACTTACACTGTTCAAAAATTCAAGGACACATATGTTACGCGTCATTGGGATATTCTTTTACTGTTTACTTAAAGTTTGCGAACAATAGGCTACTAAGTATTCACTACTGCCCGTGGCCATATTGAATGCGAAATATAATCTGACAAAGCAGTGTCCTTGCCTGAGTCGCAAAATATTTCCGAGCAGGATATATCCTTACAATCACGCGAAAAAATGAATTTTGGTAACTACCAGAACAACTACGTTTACGCTAAACGGCGAAGGGACTTTGGCAGGCAGCCGATGTTTCAAATTGTACCAGCGCACATAATTGATTCGATCTACTACAATAAACAGGAGGAAAAAGATTATATGCTTCGCAACCCAGTGCACAAAGAAGTGCAGGCAACGATGCCGCAGTCGCAGCATGAAACTAATACGAAACTGTTGGAGACTAGCAATCAGGGCATAAACCATGCGGAGGGAGGTTGGCCCAAGGAAGTACATCTGGATAATGTAGAGCACATCGAGCGGTATTGCCGCCGCGCGCGTCATGAGGACGACTACGTCCACACCGTGTTCAACCTGGCTCCGACCCTCAATCACCTCGTCGATGAAAACAACGCCATCGACATGTACCGTTCTTACTTCGTGGAAATACCGAAGCAGAACCCTGTCGAAAAGTATGAAATTCGTGTTGCTAACGTTTTTCGTGACTCGCTCAACCGCCCCGTCTCGAGCGTGGTCTGGACGCACGAGAATAAATCTAAGCTTGCTGTTTCTTTCTGCGATAAGGACACTGAAAAAGTGCCTACTCTCAATTCCAGTAACGAGTGCTACCTTTGGGATCTACGTCAGCAGTATGAACCCCTCAGTGTTATGCTACCTACCAGTCCGTGTTGGAAACTGGCGTGCTCTCCCGCAGATCCAAACTTGGTACTCGCTGGACTTGAGAATGGCACCTTAAGTCTTTTCGACGTACGCGAGGGATCCAACCCAATAGCCAGTACCGACCCATACAATTCCCACGGTGGCCCCATAACCGGATTGCTGTACTTACATACTCGCACGAACACAGAGTTCTTCACCGGATCGCTCGATGGCCAATGCCTTTGGTGGGATACTCGAAATCTATCCAAGCCAACCGATCAACTCTTCATGTCTGTGGACCTGGGGTCTAAAGAAACCGCTAATTTGAATAATTCACAAGGTGTGAGCACGTTCCAGTATGATAAGAATGTACCCACCAAATTTCTTTGCGGCACGGAGGCAGGGTTAGTCCTTAACGTTAATAGAATGGGGAAGGACCATGATGAGAAGATACATTCATATTGGGAGACTCATACTGGTGCGGTTCGCGCCGTACAACGCAGCCCGTGCACCTACAGAATGTTCATAACGTGTGGAGACTACACGGTTCGTGTGTGGAGCGAGGAGGTGCGTTCCGCACCTATAGTTGTATCTAGACCTTACCGATATCTCGTGAACGACGTGGCCTGGGCACCACGGCGACTGTCCAGCTACATGTCTATATGCGCTGGTGGCTATTTTTACTATTGGGATCTACTTCGCAGTTACAAAAATGCCGTCGTATCTAAGAAACTTTCTGACTACGAGCTGACCAACATATGCCCGCATGACACACATAAACTAGTCGCCGTTTCTGACAAAGACGGATCGGTATTCCTACTAGAACTTTCCAAGTGCATGGTGGAGTCGGGGAGTCACGACAAAATGTACATGAGCCGTTTGTACGAACGCGAAACTAGACGCGAGCACATTATTGACAGTCGCTTAAAAGAGATCCGTTTGAAATCGAGACATGATGAAGAACGTAAGGCCGTGATTGTGGCAGAAGATGAGCCTGATGATGAAGAACTGGACCGCAATACAGAAGAAGAATACTGGAAAGTCGTTAACGATGAACTCCGCAAATTAGAAGAGCTCAAATAAACCAGCAGTTACATTATACAACTTCGATTATTTTTCATTAAACTTTAATAAAAAAAATATATAATCTACGTCACTTAATGCACCTTCTCACCGAGTAATAACTGTTACATCATACGTAACACAAGCACCGGCTTCTCCCGGATGCGGCGCGGTCGCCCGCATGCTCCCCGAGCGGCTCCGGAGAGGACCGTGACCGCCGATTATTCTACAACACGACCAGAAACACGGAACCCTAGAGGCCCACAAAATTCCCCTTTCACGCCTGCTAATCAAAAACGTGAGATCAACGGAGGAGGTCTTCGTAAAATGGCCCCGCTAAAAGTTGTATCGTGCATCGTGCTTACGCTGCGAGCACAACAGCGTCACTACACAAGTCGCTGGCAACTTTCACCTCAACTACGACGTACCTCGAGTCGACGTACGCGCAGCGTTTGTGTACGTAGTAAAGTATGCGTTTAACACGCGATGATTGCCGAGAGCGGAGATAGGTACAGTCGACAGCAGACTAACCTTTACGTTGTAGTTACAAAGACACCCGAGACGAATCCGAATAGAGTGCACGCGTAAAAATTTTGATGTGCTGTCAATTGTATCAACATAATGTACCAACCATTTCAAAAAACATTCGCTCAGTTTTGTCGAAGCCTATACATATTGAAATATATTAATTATATAATCATTAATTAAATACAGAACCTGTCCATCATTGAATGTGTTTATCAAGATTTATTATACTTGGAAATTAACTCAGGGAGGCCTCTGCATCAAGTGCTTTCATTTTCGCTTTAATGTACCTAGTAAAATTATCATTGGCAGCCAAAACAAAAGGAAAATTTACACTCATTAAGTGCGTTGAAACCTTGAAATTGTTTGTCAAATAGCATTATAAGTGTGTGCAACTGTATCGGTTGTTACGGTGCCCGTGGCTAAGAACTTAGAAGGTTACAATTACAATACAAGACGTATGCGTCGGAGCATAGTCACGCTTCTCGATTCTAGGTATGCGGATTTCACTTTTTTCATCACGATTTTCTGGTTTCATTCCGAATTGAATTCTCTAATCTCAACTAGATAGAGAGTTGAGCTCCAAATATAAATACATAGCACTAATGTGTTTTTGTTGCATAATTGGAATGGAATATAGATCTATTTCGGAACCTTCCTCAAAATATCGACTGTCTCGTTAATTGTACATGTATAATATTCTAGATGAAAACTGAAAGTCAGAAAAACCGTAAAAAAGAAGCTTGAAATCACTGAGAACAGTATAAGTATAATCATATATTCGTATTGTACCTACCTATATTGTCGGCTGTAATTATATGTATGGCTGAAGCTACGTACAATGGCCCAATTATGAGGCTAAGTGCGGAAACCACAGGACAAACTTTAAATAAGGAAGCGTATGAAATGTTACACAATGCAGTATGTTCAATAATAAATTACGCCACGACCACAATGAGCCGCGGGTGTACGGGGCCTTTCGGAAGGCGGTTATCGAATGCCAATGTCATCTAATTTGCAAACCCGTCCGCAGGTAGCGTCCAACCATAATAAGCAGCACCGTTGTACCGAAAACGTGAGACTCTAACCACTACGTCATAAGGTCCGGTTTAAACAGCTAAGTCAACACAGATAAGTTGGTCGCGAATACTGTTACATTATAGAGACCGCTGGACGCTGTCCGCCCTGACTCCTGACCTACATAACCGGGTAAACAAGCGGGGAAAGCCGCGCGAAACATGTTAATAAATGTGATAAATTAGTGCAAAAAATCGGTGTTGAAGCGACGCGTGAAACTTGTAATGAACGACAGAAGCCGAAAGATGTCAGTAAAATACTCATAGCGGTCATTTAATAAACTGAGCCTAGCTTTCACCAATAGCTTTGATTAGTCGCTGTAAAATAAAGTTAGGTAAAATTATTAGTAGCTACAGCAGTATTTACTACTAATTTTACTACTAATTATCAACTAAGTAGTAATAAGCTGCGGGCTCAGCATGAACTTGGTATGGAACTCAATGTGGCGTACTTAATGCATGTAGAGCAAAACCGTAAAAGTGATCGCTTATAGATACAGTTTTATTTATGCTGAGTACCAAACTGGTTATAGGTAAACATCGGCTCGATTTTTCAGCGATTTTGTTGTTCCGCTTTCTTGCTTTACAAGAGAGCAGAATGGCACGACTCTACATTGTTACATCAACTTACAGTCAACAGCACTTCAGCCTTTAGCCTTTGCACTCTAATCAGTAATGGCCGGATTATATGCAACATAATAAAGCTTGGTAGGTATATGCATGCAAATATGCATGATAAATGCTTGAAATATGCATGACAATTGAGAAAATATGCGAAATAAAATGATTAAAAAAAGAAGAAATGTAAGTTTTAATTTTTTTATTTTAAAATCAGCATACAATTAGTATATTATCCATTGATAGACGATAATATGATGATTAATAATCAGTTACTTAGCTCAAGTTCATACTAAGCCTGCAGTACGGAACGGTTTATTATGAAATTAAAACCAAATGAACCGACTAACTGCCACGTTGGTCTAGCGGTATCACGTCTAATCACCATGCCGGAGGTCGTGGGTTCGAGTCCCACTGGGGACCGCCGTACATTTGTACAAATGGCCTCAGTCTGGGTGTAGTTCCATGGCTATTATGTCCTTATCTGGTTACCATAGCACAGGGTATCCTAGTTTGAGACCAGGACAAGTAATTGTGTTCTGTAGAAGTAATTATCTTATAACCGGCTTAGTTAAAACATTAAAAGTAGAAATTCAAATAGCGGTAAAAAATCTACCTCTGTTTATTGACATTCTTTCTGTTAAAGTCCCTACAGTTTAATTAGGTCAACAGTAAATTCCACTGACAAACGTAATCCGTGAGCGAGCTCCGAGGAAACCACCTACTGTGCTACCGATATTTGACCTCTGATCGTTCCTAGGGCTTGCTCACGAACCAATTGCTATGATATTGAATTAATTCACAGCGGTACGGTCCAACATCTCTTAAAGTAGATACTCTTGAAAAGTCGCCAATCGCGTCTAAGAGTTCGCATGCGTACAGCATATGTACTGACATGCGATGTCGCACTTCAACTTTCCCAACACTTATCTAGGTGTTCGCATAGTAAAGTGATCTGGCCATTACGAGTACCTGTTTATATCCTTACTAATATTATAAACGCGAAAGTTTGTATGTATGGATGGATGTTTGTTACTCTTTCACGCAAAAACGGCTGAACGGTTCCGGATCAAATTTTGCACAGAGATAGATTATAGTCTGAATTAGCACATAGGCTATTTTTATCCCGGAAAAATACACATCAAAATTACCACGCGAACGAAGTCGCGGGCAACAGCTAGTTCCTAATATTTTAATATTGAGATTTCTTTAAGGGAACTAACATCTTAACAGTTGCAAGTCATTTATGAAAATATTATGTACGTTAAAAAAATATGTCAAACACTGAATATAATTTTGGCAGCCATCATAATGTTAATACTAGAGATTAACATAAATAAATTATCCTTTATTGGGTACTGTATACGATTCTAGAAGAAGACCCCTCAAGATATATTTATAGGTAGTTACCGACGCGGTTTACTCGGCACACTGTGCAAAAAGTTTAGTATAACAGCCACGATCATTTAGAAGACAAAGATGTTTGGTATTAATGTTAATAGGTATTTAGAGGACGATTGCGTCTAGTGAGGTATAAATTTTAAGTTGAAAATTAATTAAGTTTAGTTTTAATTGAGTTAAAAATGTTTAAATTTGAAGTTTCTTTGTCAGCTTCTTCTCCAAATAATATTTTAATTGTGAAAGTCACGACTTTGACATTCATGAAGTAAACATTTTGTTTTTATAATGAATAAAAATATTTTAGTTGAATACACGCCTGAGCACAATAAATCAAATACTCCTTTTATGAGCAAAAGTATTTTCTGCATGGGTCCGATTATATAGGTATACTTATATTAATCTGTTTACCTACACAAACAATGTTTTTAAAGAACTAGTGAAACTAATGCATCGAAAAATTTTAATTACTATTTTAGCTATCCTATTTCGAGGCTAAAAATTCCACCCATGCCGGGAATTTTTAGCCTCTAAGTAGGTTTTTAAATTGTCCTCAGCACGGAGTAGTGCAATAAAAAGAATATCATTTTAATTATGCGCGAGACAATTTACTAATGTTAATGTCATAGGCAGACCGGTACCCCGACTGTCGGACGATATACATAGTTACGTTGGCAGAAGGTGGCATTTTGGGGAAAATAGAAATAGAATTCTAAGAATTTTATATCCAGCAGTGGTCAGCGGTAGACTGATGATGACGAATATCTTATTATTCAATACAATTTTATTAATTATTTTAAAATGTCGACTATGCATCCCTCGACAGTCAAGCAAGCACGCAAAAAAATTAATTGTTTTATATTGGAACAAGCCTAAACGCTATCTCTGCATCATACGCGTTATGTCGCCGTCAGGTCCGTAAGGATGCCGCGCGTGATGCGATGAGGCGCGTGGCGCTATGGGCGCTGCTACTGCAGGTGACCGCGGCCGCCGCTCAGCTCCGCCCGGCCGATGCACCGCAAACCCAAAACAACTCGCGTAAGTAAAACCCTTCGTATTTGTTGGAAAGCAAAATTAAGGGGCGATCCGGAGCTAACTAAAAAATTTAAAAAAAAAACACCAATGAAAAATACATGTTTTTTTCAAAAAGTTGTACTAATTTAGCTTTTTTAGATAACTTGGTACCTAGCCGACCGCGTTTTGTATTCCAAAGTCAACAAGGACTCTTTATAGTTGCGCCATGACCGTTCATCTGTCTATCTGTTCAGAGACTCTTAATACTAGAAAGCTGACATCTGGAGAAAGAATTGTTTTCTTACCTAAATTAATGCTTTCTTTTTCTCGTCTACATAGAGTAGGCGTGGGGTATCCGTGAACTGGGTCCTATAAAAATATTTTCGAAGTAGGAAAACCATTTTTCGATTCAGAAATCCGTTTATTATTTGATATGAATATTAATCTTTAAAGCGCATTGTCACAGTGCAATGGTTGTTTTTAGAAACGTGAAAACGTGAGAATCAGTGGCACCTAAAACGAAGTTACTATCACAGATCACTAGGTCCAGACCATAAAGTACTTAATAATTTTTTTTTCCAGATTGACGTAACTGATAAAGATTTTCTTATCACGATTTATTATTTGTGTAGAGACCGATGTTCTATATTATATTATACTTAGATTCTACAATAAATTAATTCAATATGAAAATAAAAGAATACCGAAGACCCTTGGCGTGACTTCCCTTTAAATCAGGCTAAAAAGGATTTTACGACATCCATCGAAAGATATAAAAGGAAATATAAGAACGGCAAATAAATAATACCTTGGCGCGATCCAAAGGCCTACAGACATGTAGCTAGATTTCTCTTTAGATCAAGTTACAGAAATAATACAATAAATAAATTCTCGGGTAAAAATTAACGTCACAATCGCAGCATGACGCACTGAGCATTTTCGGATTAACTTACTACTAACCCTACAAATTGCTGACGTCTGTGTACACAAGTGCTTTTGTTTTTGAATTTTGCTTTTGAGTTCAGAATCATGGTTTTTACTATCACTGGAATCATGTCGATCACACTGTAAAATCTTATTTTTTACCTTTGCATTCGCTTGACGATCAACGGGCTTTTGATTTTATACTTAAGGTTGAGATTTCTATTTCTAACTCAGGCCAATGCCAAAGCGTGTAGACTTGATTATCATCAATGTCAATTACAGATTGAACAGCGGACAAATAAATAATTTATAGTCAGTGACTATCCGTCGGTCGGTGGTCCCGTTAATTGAACGATGGCACACAAATCGAAAACTGCGCGCACTTTCCTTTCCATGGAAAGTCTACAGACCGACTGACCATAGTTCACACCTGAGTAGTTCAGTTCAAATAGTGATAAAGCCGTTTAAAAAAATGCGAATCATAGCAATCATTCAGCACTTTTTCTGTTGGATCCTTAGAGTATAAAGCTTGAATCTAACTCGCCGCCGGTGAGTTGGAACTGACTATTTCCGCGGTTGAGATTTTCACTAAGGAAATACTGGCCCAGGACAGAAAGCAGCCCCTATATTACGCGCACCAAATCCTGTCGGAATCCTGACGTTTCCGATAGCAGTTAGTACGGAATTTGCCAGATAGACGATTGGTATCGTTCAGGATTTGGTGTGCATTGTATAGGAACTGGTCCGAGTTGGGGGAGGCCTTTGCCCAGCAGTGGGACACAAGAGTCTTCGTAAAAGACAAACTTAGGTATCATGCTGTCTCGTTCTTTTTTAAATATATCTACAGAGACTGACTGCTACAACTGTATTTAAATGAAATTCTCAATTCAGTGACCAGCGCTTAAACTTTTGCTCCAGAATTTGGTGGCTGGGTTGAAATTTAACATTCACATTCATATGGAAGCGTCACCGTGTCATCTGTAATCGAATAACGATCGCGCATCGGCCAATGCTAGTCATGCATACATTACGCCCAAACATGGGCCATTAACACAGAAACGTTGCGACATCCAAGTGGCTAGCAAATGAACCACTTTGCTATGGAAATCGATAGAAAATACCGTAATTCTTACTAGACATTCAAATTGTTCAATCGAGAACAATAGAAGAAATTACTCCAACTTGTGCTTGGAATGAAATGAGTGAGGGATTCGCTCTGGCATTGTTTCTTGAACAATATAAACTTGATATGAATTGACAGACAAAACATGTTCAACACAAAAGCTATGACCAAGTATAAAAGTTATCAATACCGTGCGCATTATTGTAATCAAATAATTTATTTGATTCAGATCAATAAATCTACCGTTGCTATGACCCCGCCGAACTTTAATCTGTGCTCTACAATTTGCGAAACGCAGAACACAACACATTTCTACTTCATTCTTGTTATTTATTTTAAATATCTCTACCCTACCTTTTTTTGCTTAAATCTCTTTAATTACTAAACTTTTTATCCGCCTGCTTTCTGTCATAAATCTTACTGACCCACAGGCTAAGTAGAGATATCACCTTCTGAGTTTAAGAAAAATAAAAACCGGCCAAGTGCATATCGGGCAACGCGTAGTGTAGAGTTCCGCAGAAGGAGGGGTTTTACCAGCTTTACAGATCAAACAACTTCGTCGAAGTAATTTTCAATGGGTTTTACGAAGTTTTCGTTTTAGAAGTTGGTCGCCTATTACTTGGTAACTTGTAAAGCCTACTTACCAGTGATACATTTCCTTTTAAGTTCATTATATGTGCCACTGCTCTGAATTTTTATAATCTGAATTTTCACAATCAACCGTTTAGCCGTCAGATGGGGACGCCCTACTCTAACAAAAAATGCGCTTTAAAGTTTAACATTTCGCAAACGGATCCCTAAATCGAAAAATTATTATTCTACACTTACAATATTTTTTAAATGACCAAACTAATGATACTTTACACAATAATGCAGGCGAGAAAAAAATTCATCCCTAATTTAGGTGTAGGGAATATATATACAAAAATATATATATATAAATTGTACCGTTGGCGTGATTAATGATATGTATGCACAAAAACAGACAGACTGACAGGCGGACAGGCGGACAGACAGACAGGCAGACAGACAAACAGACAGAAGGACGGACTCACGGACGGACGAACGGACAGATGGACAGATGGACGGTTATGGCGAAACTATAAGGGTTCCTTGTCGACCCCGGATCCCTAAAAAGGTGTGACTACCATGACTTACTACATGTCGCACAAGCATCGTTTTACTCATAAACTCCTTTTGATGCATTAACCATACGCTTCCATCCCAGTCCTTATATAATATTATGTAGGATAAAAAGTCTAAGCAGAAGTTGGCCTAACTCTACATATAAAAAAAAAACATCTTCCCACAATTCCCACAATTGAACATGGGGTCATTTTTTAGCGCTAGTTAGACATCTATGTTTTTAACTACCACTGGCCTAACTTAACTGTGCTGCAAAGGCCGTTTCATTTGGGGTTCTGAATGTAGTCGATGCGTTTTTCCACAGGATGCGGCACAGAATGTGTCCGGTGTTTGGGGGACGAGTGCGTGAAGTGTGCGCGGCTGCTGGTGTGGCCAGGTGGCACGTGTTCCGACGAATGCCCACCGGGGACCAGAGAGTCCTGGGCACATGACGACCACCTCATGGGACGGGTGTGCTATCCGGCCAGTAACTATAAAGAGGTTAGTGTGCAGTGTTAGGCGCGGAGCCTACTGATCTGGCACGGCACGGACCTGGCGCGGACATGGCACAGGCATGGCACGGGCATGACTGGCAAGGCTTAGAGCGAAGGAACTGACTGCGAACTGATCAGGGCCTAGATTCTGTTAATGCATTGTAGTAACATGACAACTGCATGAACATGGCGGTTTTCATTTCATGGCTGCTTTAAGTCTACGCGGGCACACCCATCAAACCTTCTAGGCGTCAATGGTACGAAAAAACACGTCACGTGACCCGACAGTTTACCTGTCATTATACTACAATGCACTAAAAGAATCGAGGCCCTGGACCTGACTGCAATGACCTGACATCCGACGAAAGGCCGTTGAGTGTGTTCAAATAATGACCTTATTGGTTTGGTACGGTCTTTGAATGAAACAGAATGATGTCCGCGCCATGCCCGAACCAGACGCCAGACCAGTGGGCTCCGCGCCTTAAGGTCTTCTCGTTTTATTTAAAAAATATATATCTTACATCGGGACGAGATTGGCAGGGAACTGGTGGGGATGGCGTGACGGCGAAAAGGCCTTTGCCCCTGGTGGGCTTCTTTCATGGGCTGTATACTCGTAGATAGGTGATAGATAGAAGTTTCTTAGCAATATTTTCTAGTTTTGTGGTTGAAGTCAGGTATTTCTGGACAATTATTATAATTCCCATAGTCATCTACCAGTAACCTTATTTTGCAAATAATTTAAGGCAATTAAATAGGCATAGTTTGCCGTTTAAGCAGAAATCCTACCTCACCATAAATTATTAAGCAACTAAATTAAATCATGATTGCAAATGCATTGTAAATGCAAGAACGTGTTGTGAAAATCACTTAAAACCAGAAAATTATTTATTCGGTATCGGTAATTAAATCACTTACAGTAATAATAATATCCACACAATTCAATCTCTTATTCTGGTCCCAAACTAGGATACCCTGTGATATTACTAACCAGGCAAAGATGTCACAGACATGGAAAACACCCAGACTGCAGCCATCTGTACAAATGCACGGCGCGGCGCCCAGTGGGACCTTTGTCATGGCAATCTAATGTGATACCGCTACGCCAACAAGGCAGTCAAAGTACAAAATTCTCATTTTTATACCATTTTAAATGTTGATGTGGTCAATGGTCAACTAATAACAATAATACTTATATGATTTTAAGCTTTTGTTTAATGGAAGTGGTTTAGTTAACGACACCCAAGAATCTTTCCGTTTTCAGGTTTTGCTTTCGAAATAACACATTGTATAAGACTGATGTTATCTCTTATAGTATCAACATCTTATCTAATACCTACATCGAGAAGTACAACACTACTTAAGGAGATCCATGGAGTTAACTAGCGCCACCAATGAATAAAAATCATATCTTCTTTTACGGATCAGGACTGCTTTGAATCAGGAATCTAGAGCAAAGCTCCACCTGGTAGGGTTCATCTGAAATGGTTTGCCAACTTAGACCAGCTTGGCAACTGGTTAACCACGAGGCAACTGACCCGTTTCCCGTTCCCGACCCGATCGTATTTGCAGTGTCAGTACAATACCTCAATCATGTTAACAGTGATTTTTAGGACCCACGTCAGCGAACCTAGCATCACGAACCTAGGACTAAATAGCATTTATGCCAAAAATGGCCGTTTTTGGCGGTAATGCAAAAAACCTAGGACTAGGTAACCGTTTGGCCGGAATGCTATCTAGTCCTAGGTTTTTTGCCTTAGGTGCCCGGCCTCGGTCCTAAAATATTCTATTAACGTGATTGAGAGATCGTACAAACACATTTTGCTAATACGATCTTTAAAAAAAAGATTGACTGCCTCGTTGGTTAAGGCGCTTAGCTACCAAAACAGAGGTCGTGGGTTCGATTCCCACTGGGGGCCGCCGTACATTTGTACAAATGGCCCCAGTCTGGGTGTATTTTCATGTTTATGACGTCCTTGCCTGGTTACCATAGCACAGGGTATCCCAGTTTGGGACCAGGACAAGTGATTGTATTGTGTGGAAGTTATTATTAGATTTTTTTTTCCTCTGTG
Organism: Yponomeuta evonymella; assembly: GCA_963969515.1. Taxonomy (NCBI): domain Eukaryota; kingdom Metazoa; phylum Arthropoda; class Insecta; order Lepidoptera; family Yponomeutidae; genus Yponomeuta; species Yponomeuta evonymella. The sequence goes on from OZ018354.1 coordinate 10,588,524, forward strand.
GCGCTAGTTTTACTCTATGCAGTATTGTGTTTGTTATACAATAACCAAGAAAATAAAAGCACACATCAATATTTGCAGTTATTTATTTTTCCAGTTTTACTGGCATAAATGCTATCTAGTTCGAGGTCCGTGATCCTAGATCCTCAGTCGTGGTTCCTAAAAATGACTATTAACATGATTGAGAGATTGTACAGACACTTTGCAAATTCGATCTGTAAAAAAATTATGATTCTTTTCCTCGGGGCCCTAGTTTACTCTATGGAGCCCCTTAATTTGTAGCCTATGATGCTACAGTAGCATAAATGATGAAAGTCATTAGATGAGCGTTATTTTTTATGTGCAATTAAATACATTCCTTACCTAAGCATCCACTTAGTAAACAAGCTCAGATAGCAAAGCTGCAGCTTAGCTAAGCCCGCGCGGAACCCAGCTAAATTAACTTTATTAAACTATACATAAGGTAACATTGTATTCTTAGGATTTGAAATTAATTGGGTCAGGATTGTAAAGATTACACGTATGCCGCTTCACGCATGATGTAATCCCATTCATGGGGTAATTAAAAATCGCTACAGCAAACAGGCTCAGCGTTTACTGCACCGAGTTGCGTCAGAGACTCAAAGCAGCTGGTGTCGCTATCAAAAGCAATTTATCTTCGATGTTTGCTGTACAATCGCTCTGTTAGCCTGTTGCTGGGACACCTACTCATGTTTTATACGTAACATAACATGAATTGAAAAGATTATTTGATAACTAACACAAAGACTTTTTAATATCTTCACTTACTTTTATCTCTACCTGCTTACTGCTTTGTCGTATACGGTAGCATATATCCCACAGATATAGATCTTGCGTATATCCCATACAATCCATTAGAATTCGTCTTCTGCTGTTTGTTACGTATAGAGCACCAGCTCTGGATAGCGCTTTAACGCAGAAGAGACCTATGCAGAGCAGTTGGCTTTATCTGGTTCTAGAAAGTACCACACTATACGTATTATGGCCTCAGTCTGGGTGTATTTCCATGGTTGTGATAAGATAAGAATATTCTTTATTGTACCAGAAAAAACAAAAACATGTAATGTTTACAAAAATGCAGTACAATTGGCGGCCTTATTGCTTATAGCAATTTCTTCCAGGCAACCGACGGTGGAGATGTCCTTGCCTGGTTACTATATCACAGGGTATCCTAGTTTGAGACCAGGTCAAGTGATTGTGTTGCGTGGAAGTTATTTATTTATTATCACTCAAAGCGTCCTTCGGCTTTTACAACCTTTTACAGCTGATGAAATCGGTGGCACATCGGTGCTGTAGGGAACTAGCACAGCTAGCGTGACGGCGTGTCAGAAATTACATTATTTGACAAAAATGTAACGTAAAGCCACGACTTTCGACATTTGAGCGTTGTCATGGTCCCAGTAGAAGAAGAAGAAGAAAAACAATTTTTTAACACCACAAAGACATTAAACAATCATTAAAAACAGACAAACAAACGAACATGAAAAAAAAAAAATAATCCCAAAACAATAAGGGACCCAGGTTATGTCTATGCAGCGGTAAAATAGCCTCGAGCTGCGGTTTTGCCCACATCACTGATTTTCAGCACGGGCCTTTGGTAAATCACGGAGTTTCAACCGAACCTAAACAAAAAGTGATACTTAATAAAATATAATAACAAAAATAAAAAATAAATATACATAGACTGAAAAATAATTACTAATAAACTGGATACACTTTAGTACATAGTAGAATATGACCTCGAATTGTACAGGGGGAAGGACAGCATTAGAAGGATTAGCATTTAATGCTGGAAAAGAAAGATAGGTTCGAAAAGAAAGAAAGTAGGGAACACGGAAGATATACAAGTCTTGCGGCTTCGTTTATAAGCTGCTTCAACAGAAGACTGGTTCCGAATTCGATCCAGCATTTGGTGTATTAAAAAAATTCTATCATGTCAAATGCGTTGTTCGACATGCGTAACATTCAAGTAAAAGCGCAAAATTGCGTTGGTCAGAGCAGCAAGTAACAAAAAGACATTCGAACCATTTTTGTTCCTTTTCGCGCTGATATGATTTTTTTTAATAAACTTGACAACTTGACACGTCAGAAAAAAAATTGACTCACCTTTTCTCTAAACTACTGCCCTATGGCAGTAGTAAAAGAAATTAAAATGTAAAAGAAACGAAAGAAAGTATTGGCACCATACTTTTTAAAACACGGTCAAGGCCTCACTTCATAAAACTACTATCCATTATTTTCTGCGACAATTTGATGTACACTGCACAGCCGATTAACTCACAGATTAATTGGCTACGCAGTGCACAACGATTAACTATAATAAACTAGTACTGAATTTTAATAAAACGCGGCGCTTTACGCCCTTAATTTTTTTTTCTAGTAATTTTGATGTCACTTATGGAAAGCGCCCTAATTCGAAAGCGTCAGAATGTACACCACTCAAAGCGCTCTCCGCCTCTTCCAGCTGATAATCGGAGGCACCTGCGGCGTGGTGCTGTGCATAGCGCTGGTGGCGGCGGTGGCGGCGTACACACGCTGCCGGGCCGGCCAGCGCGCGCACGCGCAGCCGCTGCCGCAGCGCCCCGACAACGACGCCAAGTTGAGGGACTTCCATAAGCAGCTCGACTGTCTGAGGGTGAGCTCGCTGGAGATTGATTGAAATCGTGCGCCCGCGCAGCCGCGCCGCAGCGACCCGGCAACGACGCCAAGATGAGGGACATCCAAAAGCAGCTCGAATGTCTGAGAGTGAGGTCGTTGGAAATCGATTCTTTATTGTATACCATAAATACTGCCCCCGTACTCTCGACTATTGGCGTACATAGGGCGAGACGCCGCCGAGCAGGTCTAGTGCCTCAGGGCCGAGTTTTATAAATTTTATTATGAACACTCCCCCCGCAACCCCCGCTCCACACAAAGGAGCATGAGGTTAGTATTTGTCGCTCATTAGATAAAACCAGCCCTTCTGTTACGTAATTTTCTGACTCGAAAGTGTCAAAATATGTAGGTATGTATCTCACAGTTCAGATTAGGTTAAATCAGACAACTACATACAGCGGAGGACTTACGTAGTAGCGCCCCTGATTACATAGTTTTAATAAGACTCAATACTGAAAACCAAAACCGGTATTTAAGCAAATGTTTGTTTTTATTTTTTTTATTGTTTTACGCATTTTGTTTTTTAATGTTTTGTCGAAATTTGTTTAAATTTTGTTAATCCGTGCTCTTCCTTGTTACCTATGTGTTTTTAGTATTACGTTCGTGAATAAATGTAAGCATTTTCTTTCTCTGTCCATGATACAGTACTAGGTATTTATGATACAATCACATGCGATTGATTGTAAAATCGGCCACGTGCGCGTCGGACCACGCGCTGTGTAGGGTTCCGTAGAAAGAGGGGGTTTTATCTGCTTTACAGAACTAACAACTTCATCAACGTTATTTTCAATGGATTTTGTATGAAGTTTTCCTTTTATAAGTTGAATCGCCTATTGCTCGTTAGCTTGTAAAGCGTAGTTAGCGGTGATAGTTTTACTTTTTATTTCATTATATGTGCTACTACCCTGATTTTTTTCACGTTTCTACAATCAACCGTTTAGCCAGGAGAGGAGGGGACGCCCTACTCGGACAAAAGTTTGCGCTTTAAAGCTTAATATTTCGCAAACGGATACCAAATAACAAAAAAATATATCTTCCTACAGCCATAATATTTTTAAGCAACCAATCCAACGATATCACGCACCATGGTGCAGGAGAAAAAAAGTTTTAAGTTTTATCATACCGTTTTGTCGGCGTGATTAATATGTATGTCTGCCAAATTATCGCTTTCTCGTACTAATTGTCTCTGAACTAGGCCGCGGACAAACAGACGAGCAGACGGACAGACGGAAAGACAGACAGACAGACAGACGGATGAACATGGCGAAACTACAAGAATTCCTTGTTTAGTACGGAACTCCGAAAACGGTCGCGTAGGCTGCGGTTACAAAAATAGATAGATAGATAGAGATAGAGAATACTTTATTGTACATAAAAATGGAAATTACACAGATATTTCTTAACCTAAGAGTGGTGGCCTTATCAGTAAAAGTGATCTCTTCGAGACAACCATAATAATTTGTGTTTATTTGTCGTAAAGCCACCAAAAGGTGCTCTAGGTAGACGGTTTTGTACAATCTGTCAGTGTTAAAGTCACTGGTGTAGTCACACTCCAGCTAGCTGTTCAACATAAAATTTTCCAGCACGTGTCTTATACGAGTCCTCAGAGCAGACTATTAGCAAATCCCTTCTTACTGTTGGCGATAAAATTTCCACACTTACCATCAGGATTCTATTCACAGCTGATAATCTACATTCCGCCTTCATGTTCTCGTGACCCCGCCTCGGCGAGGTCTTGAAATGACGTTTAATAAATTACGAGTATGAAGGCCTTCATTCTATGTAATTGCTCCAATCCGCCATGGTGTATTATGGCATGGTAATTTTGCAGCCTTCATGGCGTAACGCTAAGGCGTCTGAGCTGCCATGATAAGTTTAAAAGACTAAGGGCCGGTTTCTGAATTGAGAATTTCACTAAGTAAAAACTTAAGTAACGTTCTGTCACGCTTAACTATTTAGTTAGCGAAATTCTCAATTCAGAAACTGGCCCAGACTAGAGGTATAACTTACCTTTGTTGTATTTAAGTTGGGTTCTCCTTGCTCTACATTTCTTTGCTGGCATAAGTAACTTCGTATGTATACCCAGTTCCAGATACACTTTTCCTGAATGGAATGGGACCTTAGGCTAGAAAGAGGTACACTACTGTAAGCGTAGACGGAAGCTGAGTCTACTTCCGTCATCGCTCAACATAACCCGGTCGATCACTAATTCATCTCAATCCTTACTAATATTGTAAACGCGAAAGTTTGTATGTATCGATGGATGTTTGTTACTCGTTCACGCAAAAACGACTGAACGGATAGATTATAGTCTGGATTAGCACATAGTCTATTTTTTATCCCGGAAAAATACACATCAAAATTACCACGCGAACGAAGTCGCGGGCAACAGCTAGTGATTCATAAAACACCTATCCGTATTTTTTCTTGGATTCGATCGTATTAAAAAACTAGTTAATTGACATCGAGAGAAAGGGTATTTAGCACGGAGTATAGATTTAACCACTATTGTAAGGACAGGCAACAAAAGGTGTAATCAAGAAAGGTTAGCTTTTTCCCAGATCTTTTCCACTTTCTTTGATTGTCTTCGAACTATAAGCTGATCTCTATCGCCCGCTAAGCTGCGAGTATGATACGCCATAACTTGACATGAGCTCTTTGTTATGATTTTTCACTCTGTAATCTATTGTAAAAATAGAAAAATATATGATAATAACGTACTTCTTTTCAATAGCTGGGGCTCCACATCACATTACTTACCTACCTATTGATTAGCCTGTTGGCTTCCATAGAGGCTAGGCATAAAATTAACCCTCAAGTGAAAACACACTATCTTGACCACTAACTCAGACAAATACGTAAAGTAAAAAAAAAAAATTCAATTATTTAATGACGATCGATCGAGGAGTTTTTTGAACGAATAGATCGATGACGATCTATTCGTTAAAAAAACGCGCTTTGCCCGGAATATATAAGTTTCATTCGTAGATATAATGCCATCAAGTACCTACTTATCTATTAAACTATGTTACCTAGATAGAACCTACCATTGTTATATCCGAAGACGCCAGCTTTGAGACAAACCTACGAGCAATGGTTTCACGAAGCATTCAACGAATTACAATGTCTATTTTTATAACATCAAGGATAAATAAATAAAAACCAGCCAGAAAACCAGTGCGAGTCAGACGAAGAGTTTCGTACCATTACCTATCTGTATAACATTTGAATATTTCAAGCGTCTACCTGTTGCCGTTATTAATATCTAGCAAAAAAAAGGAAAAAAAATCACGTTTGTTGTATGGGAACCCCCTTAAATATTTATTTTATTCTGTTTTAGTATCTGTTGTTATAGCGGCAACAGAAATACATCATCTGTGAAAATTTCAGCTGTCTAACTATCACGGTCCATGAGATACAGCCTGGTGACAGACGGACAGACGGACTGACGGACAGCGGAGTCTTAGTAATAGGGTCCCTTACCCTTTGGGTACGGAACCCCAAAAAATTAAAAAAAAAATGGTGTCAATTACCTATTTAAATATTTAGTTATTTTCTATTTAAATTCATAGTGAATTATTTTCATTTAATATACTTTAATTATTTAGTCCTACAATTTAGAAGATATATAAAAATACTGACTGTTGCCCGCGACTTCGTTCGCGTGGTAATTTTGATGTTTATTTTTCGGGGATAAAAAAATGCCTATTACTAATCCAGACTATAATCTATCTCTGTGCAAAATTTGATCCGGAACCGTTCAGCCGCTTTTGCGTGAAAGAGTAACAAACAACCATCCATACATACAAACTTTCGCGTTTATAATATTAGTAAGGATATAAACTTTAAGCCCTAACTTTATTTCGTAGCCCCACGCATATACCCTGCTGGCGATCCTGAATCACACGCGGCATCAAGTGCGAGATCTCTACCAGCTCGGGAACAACGACGCTGCTGTCGCTTACAGGTACGTCTCTAGTAGTTTTCTGATATCTACTTATAAAATACTTACGGTTTTATTTATAAGATTCCTCTAAAACACTCCTTAAAAGTAGTTAAAGCAGGCTTATAACAGGAATTCCTTCCATAAACGGGCTTTATAGTGTGATCGAGTTTTTATAAATAAGACTGTTCCATATTACTTCTCAGGACGATCTATCCATTTCCATACGTACAGAATTATTTGTAACATGTGCAGTACTGGAACATGTCGGTTGTAGTTTATCATTTGCAACAACTTTTGTTCTGTGACTATTTTTTTTTTATTAATATTTCCACTTCGTCAAAAAATATTTTCTAATTTGTAGTGACGCGTTTTGATAGATAATGCTTAAAATCATATTTTTTTATTAGAATAAATATTATTCTATTCAAATAAATCATTTACCTATCTACGCAAGACAATGATTTATTGAAGACTGTGACAATGCGTAAACCGCGAATTTAATAAAATTATATTTAATAAACCATGATATCTTGAAAAACATATCTGAGTAAAAACTTAATACAACAGAAGTCTTGTTTCTTTTGGATGTTTGAAGAATTACGCGTTTTAAAAATAACCCTTTATAGGTAGAAGCGAACTCTGCATTCGATCGATTTTTTTACTTTTATTTACAGACGGTTCCAATTTTTCTAGGTGGTGGTTCTGCCCGAACGTATGATTTCGCCTTTTCATTCGTTCACGAATTAGAGATTTTACTCCTGTCTGTTAGATAGAGAATGAAATCTCGCACACGTTTTACTATTTAAACTGACGTTAAATACTCTCGACGGCCTTGATGGCCAGTCTAAGGATAAGGAGGAACAGTTTAAACTCACGCAAACTCACGCTCAGTGGTCCGTAGATTACGTGGTCCTCCGTGAAAATTGTGGGCTCTCTATAGAGAGTACCTAATAGACCTTATTTTATTATGCATCGATTTACAATTAAAACGACGCATAATAATGTTGTTGTCATGCTTTAGGTATTGCACATAAAACATCTATACTAATAATAAATCTGTAAGGGTCGGTCATGGAGTAAGTTAGTTTGTTTTCAGAGATATTGTGTTTACAGGCTCAATATATGATACTGAAACTAATTTCACGATTTTTAGAATTTTTTTCTGTATGTGTGTATGTATGTATGTTCCTCCATAACTCTTAAACCAATTATCCGAATTTGATGAAATTTGGTATAAAAACATATAGACATCTGGGACACAGGATAGGCTATTTAAATTCTAGCTCCAGTTATGATAAGACGTGGCCCCCATACAAATGCTTCGTAAAAATCTAAATGTACGCGAACGGAGTCGCGGGCACAGCTAGTACAGAATAATTACCGAGATATAACACCAGAAAACCAAGGAACTGACCGGCTACTTGCACCACACACACAATATTGGTATACATATATTTTGTGTGCACGTCATCCACACCAATCTTTATTTTACATTATTATTTCTTGAAAATCCGAAAGGTATACACATCGATTCGAAGATTCGTTCTTGTTCCAACCTTCCGACACTCTTTGGACCTTGTCATGGCAACCAAAATAGCATAACACAGTACGGTTAAAATAAAGTAATTCGCAGCGATTGTATGTAAGTACTCAACTTACAATGCATAGAATGCCACATAACTGCGTCTAGTAAAGTCAAGGCAATGCACATTTGAGGTTAATCCTGCAATCATAGCGCATCACTATCCGAGAGGTAGAGTCAACGTGACTCTGTAATCTCGAGAGTGAATTAATTAACATAATGTAGCTACAGTCGACTACAGATAGACCTTAGCATTTTTGTTGCTAACTCTACCGTAAATTAACCAAGTAGAGAGCATGTATGTAAATATCAATGTACTGTTGACTGTACACAGCAAGTGCTCGACCGACCTTTCACAGATAGACATATTGTCTTTATAAAGAGCATAAACGTTTTGCTTTAGTAAGCTAAAGCGCTGTTTTATACAAAGTTTATAAGTATATAGCATACATATATAAGCACATGCCTGAATTCCAAAAGGGGCAGGAAGGGGCGTGGGGCCACTTGCCACGAGCGTAGAAATTTTATACTTACAAATTTCAAAAATGCGATGTAGGTAGAAATGAAAATGCGCTTACGAGCCATCTCGTACTTCGACCGTTGGTAGTTCGATACAATACAAAATGGGCTTTATTTTCTATAGTGTACTCTCGCCAGCCGCTCAACCTGTGCGTTTGTGATAGAAGAGTAGAGTTCATGTATGTGAAGGTTGATGCGCTGTCGACTCTATTTACCAGTTTTACATGTCATCATGAACTGTGAAATTTCTCTAAAACAAAATGCTACGACGACTGATGTGATTCGCCTCAAACAAGTCGCAAGTACCTGCCAAGTTCTACCTATTCACTCTGATCAGCGAAAATCATGCAACATTTATTTAATTTCTTTCGCAATGTGGAGAATCAAAACAAAACTAATTCTGGTTTTCGAAGAAAACAAACTAAATAAAACCTAACAATTAAACCATAAAAATATCATGTATGTTGAGAATAAGAATTTAGTCAACATAGTAACCAGAAATTAACAACTAAATATTCAATTCAACTGCAAACACTTCCCTACAAACGTCATCGATTCATTGAATCCCATCAAGAGTACACCTTTTGCATTTTTTCAATTTAATGATAGATAATTACGTACCGATTTAATTTATAAATACATTAATTCAATCGATACAAACATAGTTTAGCTTGTAGCGTTCACAGTGTCTATGTTATTTTGATTTTGTGTAAATATAAATAAAATGTCATAGAACTTAAACCTAGTTTTCAAACAACTGTTACTAACATTAATGGACTGAGTTGTCGAAATTAATAATCTTAATAACATTAGAATATATTTATTTACGGAACCTTTGGTGCGGGGTCCGACTTGCACTTTGCGGGTGTTATTTATTAATTTCCTACTTACATAAGCAGCCCATATACGTCCCACTGTAGGGCACAGGCCTTCTCTCAGGTAGAGAGTATGAGCTTCATCACAATGCGTGCCCACCGGGGATTGGTGCTTTCAAGAGCTGAGGTATGTGAATAGCTCAGACACTCAGGTTTCCTCACGATGTTTTCCTTCACGTTTAGCGAGTGGTATTGCCACTATAACTTCACACTTCACTATTAATTTCCTACTTACCTGCAAAATACTTTTTTCTTAAACTAGCAAAACCTTAATCCTGTTTTCTGTATACAGTTGTGTGCTGAGCGACCTGGCGAAGCTCTTGATCCTGTTGAACAAACAACACGTGCCAGTGGTGCCGGAGGAATGGCCGCGCCTCGCCAGCTGGGCCGACAGGTATGGTTCCTACCTCCTTGGGCCTTCCGAGAAATGCCGGGAACAGACTCTTGGTAGACAGTTCGAGAGATAGCGTTCGTGGTAGTTTTAGTTAGTTAGACCTGAGATTTCCGCACTTAGCCTCATAGTTGGGCCATTGTACGTAGCAAGCGCCGAGGTATGTAAATACCTCAGACACTAGGGTTACCTTACGATGTTTTCCTTCACCGTTAGCGAGTGGTATTACTGCTATAACTTCAGAAATGTACGTAACTTAGAAAACAGTCATTGTTACGGCGTTCGCGGTATTCTACTGGCGATATTTTTGGGTTCCACGACCGAAGGGTGTCAACAGGACCCTATTATAATACCTGCAATGTGACGTCTGTCTGTCCATCTCACCATTCTCACCTATAAACAGCGATGGGAACTGTAAAAGGTAGCTATTTGAAGTTTTCACAGAATATGTGTTATTATGTTATAAAAAATATGGCGGTGAGAAACGTGATATATTTATGCTGTCGCGAAAAAAAAATGTAATACACACAAGTGTCAAACTTGGTGTGATTATAGTACAGTCTTTCCAGTACATCAAAAAATAATTAATAGGGTTCAAGAAAAAAAAATTCGAGAACGATTTTAATTGTAAAATCTAGAAAGTGTAGCCATTGGGATGTAAACAATTTCCAGTAGGTACATGGTTAATAGCAAAATAATTGATGATAAATTTAGAATTGACGCAGTTATAGACAGTAATTTATATACACCAATTTATAGTTAAACGGTCTTATTTACAAAAAAAACGCGATTCCTTAATACACACCTCAGAGCCAGTTTAAATAGTCTGTGCTAAAGGGAAAGACGTAACCACAGATTATTTAAACTCGGTCTGAGGAGTGTTTTAGAGTAATCGTGTTTTTATAAATAAGACCGGTACCTTACATAAAATAAAGACAGTAATTAGATACAGATTAGATTCGAGAGGTCGTGGGTTCGAATCCAGGCATGTATTAGTTTTCTAAGTCACGTGAAGTCATTTGTGAATTTGCAGCTACAATTTGTGAAAGTGGCTTTCACACTTCTTAAATATCACTTAAACAGCCGTTTTATGGATTTTTGTTGAAGAATTTTAGTTTTATGTTACGCAGCCCAAAGAAATTGGTATAAGTGGACCTTATTCTAGTAACTGTCACCACCAGGGGCCTGTTTCATAGAACTACAATTCGCGGTTTACTATGACAATTCCATATACATTGTGAAAGCCGATCAACCTACAGGTTAATAGGCAGGAAGTCTCGGCTATACCACTTGCTAACGGTGAAGGAAAACATCGTGAGGAAACCGGAGTGTCTAAGCTATTCACATACCACAGCGATAGAAATCGCCAATACGCGGTGGGCACGCATGGTGATTAAGCCCATAATCTCTCCGTACATAGGCTGCTTATGTTATGTATGTAAGTCTAGGCTACGCAATGTATATCAAATTGTCATAATAAATAATGAATTGTAGTGTTATGAATTGTAGTTTCACTCTAACTGTGAAGGAAAACATCGTGAGGAAACCCGCGGCTTGGTTGGCTCCGCACGTATTGACTTGTCTTTCGTCAACCTGTCAAGATGTTATAGGTGTTGGGCAAGCCTAGTCCATCTAAAATACAATGTCCCAGGCACTTCAGCGTCCGAGTTGTCCCTTTTCCCATCTAGAGTGAGTGAAGGTGCCACTGGATGCTGTACAAATCATCTCATTACTTAGTTTTATGAAACGTCACCCTTTTCCCGCTCGACGTTGAGTTTTCGGACACCCTGGACGTATGTGAATACCCTGTGGACCTGTATGTATTAGTCGATACTTGGCCACTTTCCTGACGGAATGGAAGTTTCGAAAGGGAATCGGCGAGAGTTCGGAAATTATCGTTTCCGAATGGTATCTCTTTAAGTTTTGATATTAACGATATCGGAGTAGGCGCTTCAAAGGAAGTCAACCTCAAACGGGTTGAAATTATGTAAATATATTTAAAAGAACCGCAACGGGCACTTTCGACATGGCTAAATGTTTATAGAATGTCCTGTGTAGTATTAGAATGTAGCTGTAGAAAAAAACTAGACCATACAAATCACGCATGTTTACCTACTTACATAAACTCACGCCTGTATCCCGGAGGGGTAGGTAGAGACCAGCGTTTGCCCCTTGCCATGATCTTGACTAACTTATTCACTGGTCTTCGCTTAAAACATTAATAAATTGTCTTATTATATATTGGTAGACCTACCTAGTACTTAACTCATTTTTTCAGTCCTGTTCATCCTAATGTTGTCTGGAAGAGATCGCTTTTAGCTCGCCAACTATATACTTATATAAGTGTAAGACATCAAGCAAATTCTAGTAAATATCTCGTGGCAATAAAGTGTTCTGCATCCATAGACCATGAGAGCTATTAATTACGAGTCCACTGCAAACACAACCAAACGTATTATTTTCACAGAATACTAAAACGCTACGGCCGGATGAACGTGAATCCGGAGCCAGGGGTCGTCGTGAACTTCCTCCCGTCGCCACTGAGCCAGGGCTCGGGGTCCGACACGACCCAGCAGTCGTTCTCCACGTTCAAACCTCCTTCGTACTCGCCCACCTCCTACGACAGCAATACGGATAAGGAGCTGGAGAACCAGAGTGAATGGAGCGACGTGGGTCGACCTCCGAGTTACTCCCAGATAGAAAGGGAAAGGGAGACTATAGACCTCTCAAACCCGTGGGAGAGGAGGCCGATCGTCAGAAGGGAGAGTGTCTGGCTTGAAGACGAACTCTTCGAGATGACGAGGCGGCCCCAGGACGAATTAACCACTGAATTGTAAATAAAACGTGCTGAACCGCGATTACTTAATGAAAGTATTTGAAAGTCTATTTGCTTCTCGCACTCCCTTTCTCGTCAGCACATCAACCTTTACACGGATGCCCTCTACTTGCACATCTACATACACTCAGTTGCGTTACCGGTGACTTTGCAACTAAAATGTCAAGGTTGACGTGATGTCGACTGTACCTACCTATATTATGTTAGCGAGAGCTGTTCAATTTCGGTCTTTAATTAACCGTGATATAATTACTAAATTAATATATAAAGCTCTAGAATTAAATTATTTATTGTTAGGAGGAGCCAGACTACAGATTTAATCCAAAGGAGAAGCATTAGAGTTTGTGTTGTTCAGTTTCTTGGTGAAATTGCGAGCTCGTCCAAAATTTTGTAAGGAATTTCCTTGTTTTCGTTATTCTAACAGAAAATGCCGATATTACCTGCAATTAGGGATTTAGTGACTAATTGTAAAGTTAGTAATCGTAATTAAGTAACCTGATTACTTATAGGTACATTTGTAATATTTTTTACCAAAATTAGTGAATAATTATAGTCTAGTCTTCTATAAGTATCTGCCTGGTCTATACATGGTATACCTATCTATGTTTTCGTCGAAGCACAACGAAATCCATTTTTCGTTCCTTTTCTTTATCAAAATTTTCCGATCTTTTTAAATAACTAAGTATCTACTATTTCGGGTCATCCGGTACCGAAATACCTACTTATAATGAGTCGTGTTCAGGAAAGAAACGCATCGTAATTTCCACTGACCAGCCAAACTGGTCTGAATGATTATATCGTAGGTAACGTATCAAAGTAACTAAGTAAATATGTGTACATATACAAATAAAATAAAATTCTTTACTGCACTTGTTTTATTACAAACTGTCCACTGCTTGGGTCCCCCTGCTGACACGTGTGAAGAGGGTAGAGTCTCTACCATCTCTACTGTAGAGACAGCACATCAATATAAAGTTCAAACAACTCTTATAATTGTCTATAAGGTGCGGTACATACCTATGCCTTTAAAAAGGGCTTGTTTCGTCTTACGTAGAGGATATGTGCTTAAATTGGTGACCTAGTCTACTCCGAACTGACAAATGCATAGGTACCATACGTATTTTGACACTTTGGTGTTGTCAAAACGGTTAACCCGACAGAGTGGACAGTCGCAGAAGGGAAGGTACCCGCTGCGTCATCTTATTTTCTGACTTAGTTTCGACTCTAAATGTACTCTGTGGACGAACCTACCCAAGAAGGCCCACTGTGATACAATAATGGCAACTATCACTACTCCTCTATACTCCTGCCCACAACGATAGGCAGGGTTTTTTTATTCGTAGCTCCTCCTACAGCACAATTTCAATTAAGGCTCAGCAGTCTATTAATATTTTAGACTGGCAACTTAGCAAGCGAGGATGCAAAAAAGTATGGCAGCCCCAAAACAGCTGACAAACATTCTGAACTTAAAATAATTTTACATCATTCAATTCGGTATTTGACACGATCAACAATAAATTATTTCATATGCTCGATTAAAACCAAAATTACAAAATATCTAGTTATTACAATTTTTAAATAGATTAAACATAAAAAGAGTGCTCTGAAATGTGACGTCATAAGCCAGTATTTTCATACAAAATTCCGTTTTAAAAGTAACTCATTTGATATATTTTTCTCAAATACCCAATTGTATATCACAGACATTTCCCACTAATAATTAGTTTCATAGTATTTTCTGAGGTTTTGATATATTTTGTTGCAATCAAAAATAGTAGCATTATTTTGCTACTACGTAGCTATGCTTAACTATACTAAAGTCATTTATATCGATTCAAAGGAGCCACGCAAGTATTGAAATTGAGATCTTAGAACAGAGCTGTCAGTTGTCAGATCAACGATCAAGTGAAATGTCAAAGTTGTCAATCAATTTACGGTTGTTTGTAGAAGGCTTGCGTTTGTTTTGTCTTCATGGAAGAAAAAAATACGAATTATCTTCTAAATTGACCAGTAACCGAAATAATCAATTAAGTAATTGCTATTTGTGGGACCTACCAAGTATTTTCAGCTGTTCATGCTCACTTAAGTTGAATACGCTGCGAAATATTGGTCGGCGCAAGAAATAATCATAACGGTACATAATTTCTCTACTTATTGGAACGCAGCATCAGTTTGTTGGGGATTTTATTTTCGTATAACCTTTAAAGTATATTTTAAGCACCTTCAACTTGTAATTTGTTCTGTTATCGACCGGCAGTCGGCAACGTTACTTCCTGCAGTAGGGGCGTTGTTTACATAACTTTTTACTGTTCATTCATAATGTAATCTCACGTTCCAGTTACCATGATAAAACGCGTCGAGTGCTCCGCTTAGAGATATTCTAGAAACACAATATTATGACCTACCAAATGGTAAGTTTGTAAACAGTTGTTACTTGACTCCAGTATGCATTTAACAGTAGTGTCTTAGAACCAAGACTGATACTTTAGGTTACTCTCGAATAAAATATCCGATAATAATATAAAGTGATGTTTTATACTGACATCAGTACTGATATGATCCTAAAAAAACAAAGGATGTATCAGTGATAGGCTTTTGGTAAACATGACAACTTTGTTTCAGCTTTCAGACCAGAATACAATTACATTGTTGATATCAACAAAGATTGTACTTAATCATCACCATGAAGCAGATGGCAGCGTGGTAAGTTCTTAATAAAAATCCCTCTGCTCATTGTGGTTTCAATATTTTATTTTAAATCACAAGATTCCTGAAGGGTTCTCCAAAAGTTCCCTCTGAACTTTCAGCTGTTCTGGTTAGTACCCATTTGATGGATTATAATTCAAAATATCTTTTTACCTCCACCCCCCATTTTCCAGACATTTTGGGTTCCCGTGAGGCAGATTGCTGCTAGTGGCTGGATGAGTGTAGAAAAGGACAGAAAAAAGTTGTGTGCCTTGGGATATGCCTATGTCCAGCGGTGGACAAATACAGGCAGATTGATTAGTTATATAGAAATACTTCTACATTTATGTATCTTTCTTAAGCTTGTAACGAATTAAATTTGATAAATTTATTCTAATCAATATCTCTAGCATTTGTTTCTTCTTGACTGTAAATTATTTTTTTAAAAAGAATACAAAATAAACCTGAATGCAGCCAACTGGCCCCTCATTTTAAATTAAGATTACAATACATGGCACTAAAATGGTGTGATATTTGCAATCTATTAATTTAAAATATAGAGAATATATGATGACGATGATAGAGAATCTCTTCAATATGAAAAGTTAAACATTCAAGCCTAGGGCCTAGGGCTTCCACGGCTTTACATTTCCCGAATATTGCAGCATTGTTCTACTTACTTAAACACATAGTCCAATATTCCAAATCTGTTCTTCACTACACATTTCTTTATTCTAACTAAACCCAGGTACCAAAAGAAGATCAGCTCGTACGACAAGGAAGAGTGGGAGACAATGGTGGAGCAGCTACTCATGCGTGGCACCTACCGCCGCCGCATCGTTGACTTCTCCTCGCACCCACGCTCCTACCTCATCGATGTTGACCTCGTTAGAGGTACTCAACTCATCATCATCAACCCATTATGTCCCCACTGAGGGGCACGGGTCTCTTCCCTGAGGAAGGTATAGGCCGTACTCCACCACGGGGGCCAAGTCCGGATTGGTGGAGGCTTGTAGACTAGTGGCTCGTCTACTGTCAGAAGTTGTCAAGCCGCCCTAAGGCCTCTGACTTGGCTTAACGACTGCTATCTATCGACGGCAGCCGGCACCAACAGCTTAACGTGCCTTGCGAAGCACGGAATCGCTCGGAAAAATGCCACTAGCGTTAGGCATAGACGGCGACCCATCCATGCACTGAACGCGCCCTGTGTTGCTTAACCTTCGTGATCGTTTAAGATCACTCAGGCAGCCGGGGCTACGCCTGCGTTTAAACGCAGATGATAATTTGACACGCGTTGCGTTCGCTAACCACAACCGCCTTTCGTCCCATATTCCCGCCCCATACTTACGCTTTTTGGTTGCCAAAACGTATGGTTTTGAACACAGGCGCGAAATGCGGTAACCGTAAACTGCATCCTTTTTGAAGTGCAAGTTTCGACCTCATCGATGTCGTACCTCGTTAGAGGTACGTATTAATTCACACACAGATCATTACGCACAACATTACATAACATAAACTCTCGCCAGTATCCCAGAGGGATACGCAGAGACCAGGGACTGATACACAGATCATGTTACGCTTTTTAGTTGCCAAAGAGTTATGTGTCGAAAACACAGGCGCGGGAAGCGGTAGCGGTAAAGATTGCGGTCAGGTTAGAGATATAAAGTGCATCCCTTTCGAGGTGAGCTTTCAGTAAGGAGTTGATATTCACCTGAAATCCAACAGAAATCTTCGGAAATTACGTGATTTATATCGGTACATTTTTATTTCACAAGAAAGCTGAATAAAATCTTCAGCACATTTGAAAGTCTGACTGGTGGCATTGACTGGTTTTTTTATAATACGTCGTTCCGTTGCTTTTGTTGTATCTTTCGATCGTTCTTATGTGAGCAAAACTTGATTATCTTTTATGTTAAGAGCTCACTGCCTTTACCTAACAACGATGTGTGTAGGCTCATCGTTCCCGAAGGCGAAGCCGACGCTGGGCATGCGCCGGGTGGTGTGGTTCGGCCTGGTCCGGCTGGTGTTCCTCCCCGTGCTCTACCAGTGGTGGTCGCAGCAGACTTCGCCCGCCTGCGCAAAGTTCCTGCTCGCCCTTTGGACGATGCAAGTGGTCAACATGACGCTGTACTTTATGACGCCCGCCGCTTTCGAGTTGGACGTGAGTGGCCTGCACTTATAAGTAACCAGCTATCCTGGCGAGCTTCGTAACGCCGCGGAATCCGTTTGTACGATTCATGCACAACGCCAAAAAATTTTTAAAACACAACGTTCGCTCGCACAACGCCATCAATTTCAAACTTAAAGTAAATATTATCCCACGGGAACTGTCTATCTGTACGCCAAGTTTCATGTAAATCCTTCTAGCCTTTATTGCGTGATTGAGTAACAAACATCCAAACATCTTAGAACGAAAGAAAGAGGAAAGAAAGACATTTATTAGGACAAATTACCATATCACAAGAAAAAAGGCATAACAAGTAACATAAACAAGTACAAATTAAAAACAAGTCACATAAATACAACATAATACAAGGCAAAGTCAGAGCGTCAGAATGCATCCTGTGGTGTGTTAAAGTTGCCGCAAAGGGCATCTGACTCAGCATCTTCACAAACTTTCACATTTATAATATTAGTAGTAGGATGTAATTGCGCTAACACTACTACAAGAACTTCATTTTACCAGAGAGTGAACATCAAATCTTTCATCAGAGTGGGGAAAAGAAGCTTACTAATATAAAATCAGAGATAAACACAGCAGTCAGTTAAGAACCCTGTCTCACGCAGGATCACACAAGTATTCTAACAACACCTCGCACTTCTAAATTGGTTCAGTATTTTCGAAATTATGATGGAATAGAGAAACGGACAAACATATAACGCCATTAATTAGAGAAGGTGACTGGACAACTATTTTCATCTCATCATCTACGTCATCATCAGCCGTTTGACGCCCACTGCAGGACGTAGGCCTCCCTCATGTTTTTCCAAGCTTCCCGGTCTTGTTCCGCCATCTCCATTTTCATCTCGCTCATACGAAATTGCCGACTATATTGTGTGAGCGAGATGCAAATAGTTTCTCAATACCTTTCTTCCACACAACACAATCACTTGACCTGGTCCCAAACTAGCCCTGTGCTATGGTAACCAGGCAAGGACGCCACAAACATTAAAATACACCCAGACTGAGGTCATTTGTACAAATGTACGGCGGCGGCGGCTCCCAGTGGGAATCGAACCCACGACTTCTGTTTTGGTAGCTAGGCGCCTTAGCGGATAGACCAACGAGGCAGTCAAATTACATTTGGCAGTTTGTATTATATTATTGTGACAGCTCCCGGTATACCTACACTCGGGCGCTTTTTTTGCATGGTTTAGACTTGTCGACTGCGCACTATCTACAGGAAAAAAACAGGTTAATATGTGTGGAGCCAATTAAACAGTTTCCTCTCTATGTTTTCCTTCACAGGTAGCGAAACGAGCGTTATTGCGAGAAAAAAGTGTGTTTTTTACTAGTTTTTTCTTCACTGTAGTAGCGCTGTCCGATAAATAATTCTTCAAACCATTAATAAAAAAAATTGAATGGACATTAATCTTACGTATGTTCTCCAGTGATGGCTGCGATATTGCTATTGTAGTACAGCAGTTTCATAAAATGGAGAACTTGGACTAAAAAATGTTTTACTATAATCGGAGAGACCACGTTAAAAGATAAGTAAACGTGGTATTTTTTTTTCTCTACGGCTAATACTTTTCATAATGTAACCTGTCGAAAAGTTAATATAGTCACGTGGTACGAAAACGTTTTTACAAGACAACGTTTAAAATTAATGAAAAAACTAAATCTAATAAGTTTTTTATAATTAGAGTGACTTTATTTTTTAATACAGTTGCTCAAAAAGTGGCGTATTGCAGGCACGTATAGTGTTCGGGATGTGGGCTATTTACATAGGTACTCGAGCTTTTTCTTTACCTTTTCCGAACTCGTGCGTATTTGTCGGAACTCTTTGCAATGACAGGCTTTCCGCACTCGTAATGAAATATAGGTACTATTTTTCCATTTTTTGTGATCCCGGAAACGCCGAAAAAAATATTTTTCTCCAACATTCTTCGAACGTTGAGCATTATTTCGACAACCTTCTTCGAGATAAATCGAAATTGCTGTACTGGCCAATTACACGCGAACAGCGGCCCGAAAAAGTTCTATGAAAACTCATAACTGTCGTGTTTTGCGGCCAAATAAATTACATACTAAACTCATATCTGTCGTGTTATTTAAAAATGGAACGATCTTTTACTCCGAACAATGACAACGAAGGAGGTAACTTATCAGAGGTCTTATTTAAATTTCGAACTGGCTTGCGATAGAAAGCTGGATATATACCTATTGAAAAAAAAAAGAACACTAACCCGGCAAAAAATATTGTTGTTCGTTTCGTTCGTGGTTCGTCTGATTTTGAAAGAAGTTCTGCCTTAGTACTACTTAGTTTTAATTTCCGCGCATTATTTGAGAAAAATCATATACAAGCCTTGGCCACAACTAGGCATTGATGGACTCACGTATGTGTGCATCGGCTTCGCCTCGGCCCACATTTTCACGTTCGTCCATCAATGCCTCTTTTGCTGGCCGCTGTAGTAATGTACTATTATGTTGTTATATGTCTTATATGGTATAAAAGCAATGTCACTCCAATCTAAGTTAGACGCAAGTTCCCCATCTATTAAACCTGAGAAAAAGCTCCCGAGCAAAAGTTGTTATAAAACACGAACTCTGCCCGACAAGAGTCTGGAATTATGTATTTTTATAATAACCACTCCGCAGACCCACTGCTGGGTGGTGCCGCTGGGGCTCATGTTGGTGCTGAGCATAGTCCACGCGCAGATCGTGAGCACGACGGAAATGGAGCTGGCGCGCGTCCGGCCACGCTCCACTTACCACCGAAAACTGCCGCGGTACTTCAGGTGAATCTTCATGAAATTCAGTTATAAGCGGCCGAAAATTACAGAGTGGTAGGCAATTCAAAGGTTACTTTTTATTGGGGTTTTCAACAGACGCACACTTAACATACACAAAAAAAACGAACAATAAATCGAGACACCCTGCCACGGTACTTCCAGTGAATACTGGCTAGTCTAAAGGCAAAGTGAGGAGCACGGAGTTCAGTTATAATCGGCCAAAAACTTCGGAGTATAAGGCAATTCAAAGGTTATCTTTACATAAAAAACGATGTTTCAATGAATGAAAAACAACCTCCACAACACATATCATGTAATACTTACTACGCATGATTACCAATTAAAACTAAAACTACAGTAGTATTGTATACTCACATGCGAATAATGTTGACGAAAAATTATTTGTTTATAGTTTAACTGAATTTACTAATAAGTCCTCTGCAAATAATCGAGGTTCAAAGTTGTGATATATTTTAGCGTGTTGTGGTATAATTCAAATATAACTCGGTCTATTAAAGAAAGGGGTTGATCATGACAGCGATCATATTTGCAATATTGCCGCCAGGTGAGGGGCGATGCAAATTAAACATATAAAAGCTTGACTGCTGGTGGTGAAACAAGATAATACAAAAACCGACCAAATGCGAGTCAGACTGCAAAATGTAGAATCGTATTAAGTGTTCCCTAAAAAAATGCCTAAAGCATGTCATAAACACGCGCCACACATTAATGCAAAGACGAAAGGCCACCATAACACAAGCTTGGCCTAGCGTGGTAAAAACAGTATATTACTTTTTTTTAAATATGCGATATACCTAAGTAGTTTTCGTTCCCGTGGAAATGTTGTGAGTTTTCACGGATGCAAAATTGCCTATGTGCTATTCCAAACTATAATAAATCTTCAAATTTAATCCAGATCTGTTCAGCCGATTGATTTGGTTTGAGTATCAAACATCCATCTATCCAAACTTTAGCATTTATGATTAGTATGATTTCGTTGGACTTCGATTTCAAATACAGTAGGTTGTATAATATTGGCGAGCCAATCAGCATCTATGGTGGTACGGACCTTACTGCACGACTCCATCAAGCACTTCATTCAAATTAACAACGACTTTATCCGTATTTACAGGTATAATTTCGCGTGAAAGATAAGATAATGTTTTATCTACACACGAAAATACACATTTGATTTTTTGTACCTAATGACATACTGAATGACAGAAATGTATTGAAAGTAAACCGTCCCATTCCGTCTAACCAGGAGGTCCCAGTCGGAGTGCGACGGCGGCAGCGGAGTGGGCTCGGAGAGCGGCGCCACCTCCAGTCACAGCAAAACGCCGCTGAACAAGCCCGCCAAGTTCCGGCGCCGCCATTCCAGAGCCGACGCCGCGGAGAACGGACTGAGGTGCGATTTTGGAGCTTACCTTTATGCTATTAACTTAATTCCGGATTGACTTACTTGGGTGTTTGTCGGAAGAGTCCGACCGGGTTTCACTCTGATTCGCAGAGCTTAGTCATGGTGAGTAGAGACGGACGTCGCTCGCGTCGTCGGTTGCCCGTCTCTGACTGCTCTGCGAATCAAAGCGAAACTTGGTCGGCCTCTTCCGACAAAAAACCAAGCAAGTGAATTCGCAATTAGGATAATAATGTGTAGTGCTTACGAAAGTTTTAGTTCGAAAACTTACCTTTATAATAATAATAATACAATCCACACAATACAATCACTTGACCTGGTCCCAGACTATGCATTTAAAAGTCACCCTGGTTACAGTATCATTGCTCTATCAGCGTATTAGTTGCTTCGGCTGGTTCGACCGATGATAAGTCCGGCATTTGGAATAGATGGCCACTTGGAAATGGCCCACTGACATATGCCTAGAAAGTTTAACTTCTACTCCACATTTATTTTTGGCTAAATTATATTGATATGATCTTTCTTGATCTTGCGTGGTTCGCGAGCTAAAAATATTCGATATCTTTTTCAGAAAGCGCAAGAAAGACATTTCAAAAGATAACCTAGCTAAGAACCTAGAACCGCCTATTAAACATAAGTCGCTGCTGAAAGCAAAGGCCAAAGATTCCGACGACGAGGACTACATGGTGTGGAAGAAACCAGACGCTAACGCGCCTATAGTGACGTTCACCCCGCCGCCCGATGACGTCACTACCGCCCCCTCACTAGAGTATAAGAGTAACCTACTAACTCAGAAGCGTCTAGAGACCTTCAACGTGCGACAAGAACCGTGCCCCAATCTCCCAAAGGCTATATTCGCTGATGGGGACGATGGCTTTGAAAGCCTTAATGGGAATAACTCAAACGGGAGCGATGGGGACAATAGAGCGAAAGTATTAGAAGCCAAAAACGATGATCTCAACAAGCCGTCGACTTCCAATGTGACGTCTAGTGATAAGGACGCTATAGTAGATGAAGTAAAAACTAGTATAGATGGAGTGACGTCAGCTGAGAAAGATGTGGATTCAGATGGGGCAGATCCGACGAGCAGCCCAACTCCGGGGAAAAGAGTCGGCGTCAGATTTAGGAAATCGTGGGTAGATGATGTACAACATGATTCTAGTGATGACTTCGCTTTGAGCTCGACTAAAAAGAAACAAAAGGTAACTTTTAAATTTACTTATTTGTCTGGTTTTTATCACTACTTATTCAATTATATTACAGATATGTTATCAAAATTTGATTACACAGAAAAAGAACATTGTTTCGCAGTAAAGCGGCGTATCTTTAGTGTAATTGACCGAAGACTTTACAAGCTTTTCATTTGCTTTGTATTGTGAAACCTGCATAAAAATTATCAGTTAGTTGTAAAAACTGGATGCAATAATAATTCAATATTTAACTTTGCCAATTTAGGTAGTAATGATCGGCCGCGATTTACTGGACGCCAAATCAGGTAGTTTATGTTTCATGATGAGTGATATACCTACTTTTGCATCAATCATTTTCATAGCTCGTTTGCTCGTCTAATTAATGAGACAAACACAGCCATTTACCCTATGTTTTTGCCCGTGGGACTTAAAATCAACAACACTTATCTGGACCGCGTTTCATAAAACAATTCATAACTATGAATGACAATTCGATATACATTGCGTGACCAAGCCTACCTTCTCGTCAATCTGTGGGTTGAAATGAAATAAAATTAAATGTTTATTTCTCACCACATTAAAGTTAACACAAATATTTACAATTAGGTACATCCAGACTTTACAATTATTGTTGTGTTTGTGAGGTATTACAAAAATTAACTCTTTCAGGAAACAGTGTTCGTCCTTGATCTTATTATCCGTGTAATAATATCAAGGACCACCTTTTGTAACTAATAATTTCTAAAACATAAGAACATAAATAACATTAAAAATAAAATAACTGTAAAACATATAAACATCAATAATTGGCACAATCCGTATGGGGTTACATACGGATTGTGCCAATTATCGATGTTTATTCATTGTATAAACTAGCTGTGGTAGCCTAGTGGGTAGAACATTGGACTCGGAAGCGAGAGACCCAGGTTCGATTCCCAGTGCGGGCAAGTACCTATGACTTTGTTTTCTAAGTTATATACATTTATGAAGTTATAGTAGCAATGCCGCTCGCTAACTGTGAAAGAAAACATCGTGAGGAAACCTGAGTGTCTGAGCTATTCACATACCTCAGCGCTTGAAATCGTCAATCCGCGGTAGGCACGCGTGGTGATTAAGCCCATACTCTCTCTCTGAGAGCAGGCCTGTGCTCGTATATAGGCTGCTTATGGTATGTTTTACAGTTGTTTTATTTTTAATGTAATTTATTCTATCTATGTTCTTATGTTTTACAATGTACATCGGATTGTCGTAGTAAACCGTGAATTATAGTTCCATGAAATAGGGTAGAAAGCAAACAGCGCGCGAGTGCAGGGATCCTCTCCACCTCCGCACCACCTTTAGTTTACTGGCATATGTACCTAGTTACATACGAATCCACTCACCCACTGCTTGTGATGCAATATTTCTACCCACTGAGTTGTACCGGCGCACATGTCCTAAACATTGCGAAAACTCATTGCCCGTCATCCGAAAGCACGCGAAATGCCACGCCAAGTTCGCAAGGCGACTACCTATATCATTGTTATCTAACCAGACTGGCTAACCATACTCACACTAATCCACCGATTCAGAATTACCAGTCGTCTTCGTCTGACGGCGAGTGTTCGGCGTCGGCGCCGTCCATCGCGCTGCCCTTACACCATACACTGTCCGATTGGGTCGGCCAGACCTCTAACAGTAAGATCAGTTTGTATACTAGACCACATCTGGGCAAACTTAAACCCGAAGTCGCACCGTGAATTTGAATGGTATCAAAGCTGGATTTGTATTCTAGTTGTGCCTATACCATTTTATTTTTCTACAACTTGTCTGTGTGACTAAACACTGACTTGAGCATCTTTGATCTATGGATGCGTAGCCATAGAAGATTTACCCCCAGTTTCTCGTACACTAACACGCTGTAAATCTACTGTTAACAGCTGTCAATTGACCAAAGTGCATACAAAAAAAAGCCACTGACAACTGTTAACAGTAGATTTACAGCTTGTTAGAGTACGAGAAACCGGGGGTTAGTATAGGCTGCGGCATGTCGCGTCAATTCCTTAAAATTAATCATGAAGGCTTTACGTAAGGATTGTTTGACAAGTGTTTCGTGTAACCAAAACTAGAGGACTCCACTTACATTTCCAATCAAAACGGGATACCTGCGTTTTGAACGTATTTAAATTGCAATTGTTGCCACTTTCCTTTGTTTTTCATTACATTTTAACTGCATACGCTCGGTGACGTTTTCACTAACACCCGCTACATGTTTGTTCTACTTCAATGTCTACGCTCTTAACAAATGTAATAAATGTCGGTATGAATTTTGCCAGGTGAGGAGAGCAGCTACTGCTCCCAATCGGACGGTGATCACTCGGAAGTGGGTTTCCACTGTGCCGCGGACAGCTCATGGGACCCCTTCGCCCTGCTCAATCCTACCAGTGATACGGGTAAATTTCACTTCTCTACTGGGAAGCAGGGTGATAAAATAAGGTCTTACTATACTATATAGGGGTGTTCTTTTCATCAAACTAAACAGCCTTTTTGGACTAACCATTTTGGTCTCAAGAAACTTAACCTCCACACATAACAATCACTTGCCATGGTTCCAAACTGGTATACACGGTTATATCGTAATCAGACAAGAGCATCACAAACATGTTAAAACACCCAGACTGAGGCCATTCGTACAAATCAGAATACGGCAACCTCCAGTGGAAATCGAACCCAAGACCTCTGGCATGATGTTACTGCCAGACTAGCGAGGCAGTCAACTGTTTCATTATATAATTTGCTAACAACGGCATCAAGAAATATTTCATTTTATTGATAAAGTCAATTATACCTTTACCATTTTAAGAATTCCGATTTCAGCTAACGATAAGTTCATACGTAGTTACAAAAATTTGTACAATATTAATCGCCGTAAAACCTATGCCAATAAAAAGTACACTTCATATATTTAAAAATTTACTCATAACTTAGCTTCTAAGATTACATTAATTGGATTTTTGTAAATCAAATGAAACATCATCGGCAATCTTGCCTCAGCTGTAGTGACGGGATTTTTCTGTCTTTCTCCAGTGAAATGCACCATGTGGGAGCGTGGCGACACGCTGCGCGCGGAACTGTCGGCTGTGGACATCAGCTGGTACGTGGTGGCGCGGGCCGAGCGCGCCATGGCGGCGGACGGCGGCTGCGCGTGGGCCGGCGCGGCCATGGCGGCCGGTGTGGCGCTGGTGGCGCCCGCCGCCACGCTTATCCAGGTGACTTAACACACTAGGCGGCCGGCAAGGCGCTGGTGGCGCCCACCGCTACGCTCATCCAGGTGGCTGGTGTGGGGCTAGTGGCGCCCATTGCCGCTCTCATCCAGGCGACGTAACACACTAGGCGTGGCGCTGGTGGCGCCCGCCGCCACGCTCATCCAGGTGACGTAACACAGCACGCGGCCGGCGGGGCACTGTTGGCGCTCGCCACCTCGCTCATCCAGATGACGTAATACACTAGGCAGCCGGCGTGGCGGGCGGCGGGCGCTACCGGCGTGACGGTGACGATTCCAGACACTCGGTATTGTAACGATTCCTCTTTATAGTAGCTGGCCGGCATAGCTGTCTAGTCAGATTTTGAATGTTTTGAAGGGATTCGTTACGTTTTGTTTTAGATGTCAGTCGATCCCTAGCTAGGCTAGGCAATCAATGAAAAAGAGATAATACTAAGTAATATTTGCCCTGAATCCGGGTTTTAATAATTAGAATGTTACAGTATGTTTTAGAAGTGTTTCTTCATATTTGCAAACCTCGATTAATACCAATGATAGAGTCCTCTAAGAAAAGAATCTATTGGCCTTGCTGCCCCAATATATTAAATGATTACTCTCTTTGCAGGTGGCGATAGAACAAGACACGAGAAGCGAAGAGGAGCTTCAGACGATGACGCTGCTAACGTATATTCCATCTCTAATTGTGAACTATAGCAAGGACTCGCTCTTCGCTACATTCTATGGTGCTTTCGGTGACAATGTGTGGTAAGAAAAAACCGGCCAAGTGCGAGCCTGACTCGCGCACCGGTCTTACAAAAAAAAAAATATATTTTAAGAAGTGTTTTGTTTCCTTCAATTTGGGACCCTTGTGGGAGAGCCTTGTTCTGTGAAAATTTTAACTGACTACCTACTATGGTTCAAGAGAAAAACTCCTATATAGGTCAGACAGACAAAGGTCGTAATAGTGACCCGTTGGCACCCTTCGGATACAAAAGCGTAAAAAAGGTGTTTTTACTTTCGATAAGTAAATAAGAATAAAAACTGATTTCATATTTACATCTTAGAAAAAAAAACAACCTAGGTAAGTACCTCGCAAGTAATATTGGTGAATTTGGGTCTTGCCTGCTTAGTAGTTATTGCTCAGCAGTCGGGTTGTTGTTTATTTTTTATATAAATTTTTTTTTGTCTTTTTAGTAACATATTTTTTTTTTTTTTTTGTTAGATTTATTCTGATTTTATATCGCCTCGCGCAAAAACGTATAATCGATTGAGATGTTACCTATTTGTCAAAATCTGACCATTGATTAATGAGTTATGAGGGAACATAAAATCGGTCAGACTTACATACATACGAGCCAAGCACATTACCCTCCTTTTGGGCTCCGCCGCAGTCGGGTAAAAAGAGTACAAATCGGAAGTATAAATTTTTTTTTTTTTATTTAATAACGAGCTTGTCATTTTATAACTAGCTGACTTTTGTTCGTGAGTTGTTCCCAGGTTTTAATATGTAGTTATTATATATTTAAGTAAAAGTAAAAAACAGAAAGAATCAGACTTATTTATTAAAAAAAAAATTACGATTCCTTAAAAGCCTTCGCAGACTGTTTAAACTGCATTTAGAGTGTTTTAGAGGATCTTCATAAATGACACGATTCTCGGCAAACCTGTAATATAGGAGAATTAAATTCTCCTTGGCTATAGCAAGTTACGAATGCAATCTAGCATACTACAAATTACCAACTGCTGACTTAGTTACCGCCCATAGGTTCACCCATTATTTCCTCGCCCAGGTCGATCTCAACGAACCTAATCTCGTGTTTTCTACGCTTCGCGCTGAGCGGCCTCGTGTTCTTCCTACTGGCAGTGGCTGAGCGCGCGTTCAAGCAGCGCTTCCTCTACGCCAAGCTATTCTCGCACCTCACGTCGGCGCGACGCGCGCGAAAGTCCGAACTGCCGCATTTCAGGCTCAACACAGTGAGGAACATCAAGACGTGGCTGTCCACGAGGTCGTATTTGCGGGTGAGTGGATGGCCCTATCTTACCTCCTTGGTTGTCATTGTTCGGAGTAAAAAATCGTTCCATTTTTAAATAACACGACACATATGAGTTTAATACCTATGCCATTTATTTGGCCGCAAAACACGACAGTTATGAATTTTGTTTTTATTTTTTTGTATTTAGTTGTTTATTTTTCTATCAGCGTCGCGGGCCGCAGCGGTCAGTAGACGTCATCGTGTCAGCAGCCTTCATGTTGACGTTGATACTCCTCGCGTGCGTAAGCGCACATTTGCTACGGGTAAGTAGTTAGGTAGGTACCTAGATCTTAACTACAGCTGATCAAACAATTACATTCTTCTTTCGCCCGTAACGTAACCGAGTAAAGTGCACAATACATAACTGAGAGTAAACGCGCCCGGATCCGACAATATGTAGTCCCTTCCTCGTCTTTTGGCGAAGCGGTGGTTCGACGATTTGAGTCGTTTTAATTTTTCCAAAAAACGAGAAAAACCCTCAAAACTTCGAAATCGCAAAAATAACGTAAGCTGCCCAAATATTAAAGTTCAACGCTTACGACACAAAAATAACAAAATTAGCTGATATGTTTCGCTATTTCGAGTTATACCTACCAATAGTAGAGTTTATTCGTTCTCGCGTAGAATCTCCCCTTTTTCGGTAAGATGAGGAATATAATTGTGAGTTTAATTGCATTTTGTCTTAACTCGTAATCGAAACCAAAATTTTTCATATTCATATACTTATTGCAATTTATTTAAAACATAATACATTTTGATGTAAAACCGGCCTATCCTTCACCCATGTATAACAGATGGTGTTGTAAACATTATTGCGCGTATTGTTTTTGCCTGCGAAGCAGACTATGTATATATTCAATTTCAATTCATGAAAAATGATACCTCATTATCTCTGTACTATGTTAAGCTTAGGGCACTTTTGTGCTGACGGCCTCATATATATATGCAGGGGGTTTCGGGGGCGATAAATTGATCTAGGTTTCACTTAGAAAACGTCGTTTTATCCGTGTTTTCAGGCAATGAAAAACTGCTACAATATCATTAAAATACGAAGGTAAATTTCGCCACCATCTACAAGGTTGCAATAGCTCTGGTAGGAAATCGGACTGTCCCGAAACCAGAAGACCCCGGTTCGAGTCCAGATGTCTCCTGTTCGATTATTTTTATCCCTTTTTTTATCTTATCTAAATATTATTTCCATAAAACACGATTCTTTAGATTTAAGTTGTGTCATGACTCCATATTTGTGATCTAAATAAACAAAGTATAAAAAACAAAGACCTCACTTCCGTTTCCCAGGAAACGGTAACTCTAGAATGCGGCTGGCTTCTCGAGGCTACTGTATGGAGCTGCTGTCTCGGCATATATCTTCTGCGCCTGCTCACTCTGGGCGGCAACGTCAACAAGAAGTACCGCGGCTGCATGTCCGCCATCTTAACTGAGCAGATAAACTTACACTTGGCCATCGAACAGCGGCCCGAGAGCAAGGAACAACTTACCGTCGCTAATAATGTGCTGAAGCTTGCCGCGGACTTGCTAAAGGTAGGTAAGACAGTAGAGTACAAAAAAAATCTAGAATGTATACAAACTATAGATACCCCTCAAACTCTGACGATAATTTCCACATCATTTCCGTTGTCCCCTATCGTCATTGGCGTATGTAGGGTTTTTTCCAGGTGGAGGCAGGAGCTGGCCCTGAATAAAGTAACAAAACATCATCTCTATCTATTTATCTACATCATCATCATCATCATCAACCCATTATGTCCCCACCGAGGGGCACGGGTCTCTTCCCTGAGGAAGGTATAGGCCATACTCCACCACGGGGGCCAAGTCCGGATTGGTGGAGGCTTGTAGACTAGTGGCCAGTCCCTATTGGTGTGCATTTCATCTATATAAACATGAACATAAACATTTACATACAGGCACATACATTGCTTCTGGCCCCACACTAGGATACCCTGTGTCGTGGGAACCAGAAACAACGACATCACAAACATGTAAACATCCAAGACCTGGGGTTTTTATTCAACTTTCCCCAAAAACAAACCATTGACAGATATCGTTAAGATACGTCCATCAATTTGTTAGCACGACCTAGCTGATTCATTCAATAAATATCAACCAGTATTATAAATTTGGGGCCACTCAAATATTACGTAAGCACTACAGGGGGGTGGGACAGGGTTTACTTTGCTTATTTTTAGTGCAACTGTCGGGGGGGGGGGTCTGGATCATCATTACGTCAGCAGTAGGTATTTTTTTAGCACTTTCGGATTTTCCACAAAATTTGCGAGATGTCGTTTCAAATACACAAATCCATACCAAAAATTATGTTAATTACTGAAAAATTATCTGTGCGTTAGTTCTCTATTCAAAGCCTATTTCTTATTTCTAGACTTATAACTGCTGATCATGAATCAACAAAAAAAAAACAGAATACATTAAAGGAATTATAACAATGTTTACGTAGGTAAGCATGGGGGTAACAGCTTTGCTGACTTTTGCTGACTTGTAAATAATTGTAATAAATCTGCTTACATAATACCTACTTGAACGGCCCCTTTCTCGACTTTGATTGTATTTCAAATGATTTCAGAGAGAAGCTGTACGAAATTAAAGATAACTTAGACTCACTACCAGCTTTGTTTCGACAATAAGGGCTACTGTTACGTCGAGCATGCTGTCTCGCTCGCATAATATAAAATTTTTAGTAATTGTAATAAAGGTATACTTTTTATGAATATGGTCTGAGGGTTTGATAGATAGACAGATAGATAACACTTTATTGCACACCAGTAATTTACAGAGATATAAGTTACTTAATATCTAGATCTTAATAGTATACAATTGGCGGTCTTATCGCGTTCCAGACAACCTTTGTATGGACAGGACTGAAAGAAGATGAGAGTGGGTAGGTGTACATAAGACAGATCAATTAATTGACTTACAGTAAATAATATAATATGTAGTGATAATAATAATATAAATACACATTTAGGCAATTAAATATATGTTAAATAAACACATAATATTCACACATTTACATACGTAAATAACTTTATACCATAGATAATATTAAATTACGGACATTTTTAATACATTTTTGTTTTGCTATAAGTAGTATTTTAATACAGAAAAGTTGTTTCCAAATTTGGTAATATTGGAAACAATTTATCTCAATCAAAAACTAGGTAGTTAGGACAGGATAAGAAAAACCTGTCTTCAAACCCTCAGATCACTTTTATCAAATTTTAATGTCTCATTCTATTTAAAACCACTAAAATATTAAATTGTCCGAGCGAGACAGCATGCTCGACGCAACAGCAACCTACGCGGTTATACAAAGGTACCTTAGCTAATAATAAGGTATGACTTTCCCACTAAAGGGCTCTCACCGGCACTATAGTGAAAGGCAAAAGTCGCCCAACACGCAGCACAAGGCACTTGCAATTATTACTCGGTCTAATATACTATTTTTCTTCGTTCGCAGGAGTTGGATGCCCCGTTCAGGATCTCGGGATTATGTGCCAATCACTATTTATACACGATCACAAAAGTAGTCATATTATCAGCGTTGTCTGGGGTGCTGTCAGAGATGCTGGGCTTCAAACTGAAGTTGCATAAGATTAAGATTAAATAGACTAGTTCCAACGGGATGCAATGAAATATCTACACTTAAGACACTTCAAAATTGAACCCTATATATTTATAATAAGGGGTTCGGTGAGGGTCGGGAACATCGCCCATGACATTAGTCACACGCCATTGCCACCAGGCATATAGATTATAGGTACATAGTTAAATTTTCAAAATTCCTTCTGAATTTCACAATTAATTTTCGTAACATTTTCTCTAATGTCGACACGTGTTAATCTCTAAGAAACTCAAAAGACTATTTATTTAACTTGATCAATTTACTTAATCATGTACCTATGATCTAATTACTGACGATTCAAAATGATGGCTCCGAGGTATATTGGACAGTGTCAAAATGAACAAATGTCAAAACGTCAAGGAAATAATATCAGTGGCAACATGCCCAGTGGTCAAATTGTCCAATTGCCATAACATCAACTGGTCAAAAGTGCCAAAACGTCTAATATTTCACCTCAAAGGCTATATAATTACTAGAATTTTTACGCTTAAAAAACTCCAAATTCAAATAAGTGACAACAAATGCGACTACAGCGATTCCGCCACCGGCTCAGATACGTTTGTCGCGTACTTTCAGTGTACTGATGAGAGTGGTTTTTAGGGTTCCGTACCCGTATCTATTTGTGTCCGCCGACATATAAAGCGCTATATCTTTTGCACCGTAATAGATCTTTCTAGCCGCGGGCTGGAGCCGGGGTGGTAGCCTAGTGGGTAGAACATTGGACTCGGAAGCGAGAGACCCAGGTTCGATTCCCAGTGCGAGCATGTGCCTATGACTTTTTTTTGTAAGTTATGGACATTTGTGAAGTTATAGTAGCAATACCACTCGCTAACCGTGAAAGAAAATAGCGCTTGAAATCGCCAATCCGCGGTGGGCACGCGTGGTGATTAAGCCCATACTCTCTCTGAAAGAAGGCCTGTATCCCACAGTGGGACGTATATTGGCTGCTTATGAGGTCTTTCTGGCATCTGGACAGTATGGCTCCTTGGGCATTTTGACACACTAATTGACTAATGTTCTTTTTAGCACCTGGACATTATGGCCCCTCCGTACGTTGGACATTTTGACACTTGCACTAATTGACTAGAGTGGTCCTTCTAGCATCTGGACATCATCGTCCCTTTGGACAATGACGCTTGGTCCAATATACACACATAAAAAAAAGTTTGTGATCAATAGCATAAGCTCCTATAATTCTTTAAATTTAACTTTCCAAGAAAAAATCTATGTTGTATGCTTTCTTTAAATAGGAATACCCTGTTTGAAATTAAAATATAAAACTATCTTTTATTATTTATTTAAAAAAAATTGAGCCATTAATCATAATGTAATTGTGATAGAAATTTCATAGAAAGAAAAATACTGTTTAATTAAACTTAAACAACAATTTATTATTAAAAGGTTAAATTCAATATAAAATAACTCCTCCCCTGGCTCGAACACATGCGGAGATCCTCCTGGGCATGCTGAGGATCAAGTTATCCAGCATTTCCTGGGGTAACCTATCCCATTCTTCAATAGCGGCTTCCCTGAGCTCTGGAACTGTCTGGGGACGTGGCTCACGGTTCCATACAGCTCGTTAAAGAGCATCCCACGCGTGCTCTATTGGGTTTAAGTCGGGCGAGCCGGCAGGCCAGTCTAAACGTGTGATATCGTATTCTTGAAGAGCAGCATTGACTCGTTGAGCTCGATGTGCGGGCGCATTATCATCGACCAGTACAAATTGGTTCCCATGGTTTACTCGGAATGGTCTGACGATATCATCAATAACAACTGCTTTGTACATGTCTGCTGTCATGTAGCCCCGATACGGGATCAAAGGCGTTCTAGCTCCAATCATAATGCCACCCCAAAAGGACACCGATTTTCCGCCTTGCTGAACTGTTCCAGTGGCAGTTCTTTATCTTTCACGGTCGCCTGGTCTTCTCCAGACACGGACACGTCAGTTATCTGGATGAATGCTGATTCGGGATTCGTCAACGAAGAGACAGTTTTGCCAAATGTTTTCTTCCTCACCTTCTTCATTTTGCCGAAGTCTAGCCCACTGCAATCTTCGTTGTTGACGTTGCCGGGAATTGAGCGGAGCTCGCCAAGACCTCCGTGCTCGTAATCCAGCGTGGTGCAAGCAATTGCGAACGGTCTGCGTGCTAACTTCAAGCCCAAAGGCAGCCCTGACTTCTGCTTTTATTTTAGTGGCGTTGATTGTTGGATCACGGGCTGCCAGCAATCTAATATAGCGCTTTTGGGCAGCTGTCAAAACAGTTGGGCGACCGCTGCGGGGTCGGTCAGCTAAATTCCCCATTCCGTGGTACCTCTGCAACGTAGCCACGACACAGGATTGGGATATAGCAAGTCTGCGTGCTAGTACTCTCGTGGTGTATCCTTCTTCCCTCAAAGTTACTATTCTTGCTCGTAAAACCTCTGATAATCCTCTTGGCATTTTTTCAATCACAACTTTCCGCAAAAAATATCTTGAATCGGTTATAATTGACTAAATCAGATTTCTGAATGAGCGTAAGCTAGGACTGAAAGCCTTTTAATATGAAAAAACAACTGAACGGTGTCATTGTTTTGTGTTCTAATTCTTTATTTTTAAATAAAGAATCTAAAAAGAAGAAAAAATCATAATATAATCGACAGTAACAAAAAAGATTTCAGTTTTTCAAAGTGATCGCAAACTTTTTTTGATGTGTCTAGGTACCCCGGAGGCAAAATGATCACTTTTCCTATTTTTTACATCCATACCATCAATTTTGTTTGTCGGTACAAACATCGATACTGTTTTAACTTCACTCTGCCTTATTAATCACTACTTACTTACTCATATAGCTGTAGATAATAACAACCAGTAGGTACAGTTTAATGATCTCAATTTATGTCAACTCGTAATTTCTTCAATAAACTTCCGTAAAATATTACAAAAGAAACCTACTACATACTAGATTTATGTAATTCTTAATAAGAGAGCTGTTAGTTTCGGTTTGAATATGAAGGCTGTTAGAAAAAAATAGATCCATTATTTCTTTGCATGGTATTTCACCAACAATAAATTATGTTCCTAAAGCCTTAAGAATTTTTAACATACATCTTAAAGCTGGCTAGGAGAGAAGACTGTCTGTTTGTGAGAGCCCTCAAAGATTATTTAATTGTGTGCCCTATTTGTTTGTTAGTCTTCATGCCAGCTTTAGGGGACAAATTTTTGTTACAACATCACATTTTAATTAACTTTAGCATGTAGTATTTTGTCCGTTCAACATTATAGATGGAGAATTGTTAGTATTAAAATCGAATTGAAAGACGTTATTTACGTTGTGATTATGTAGCTAAGCAAAGAAATAAAATATTTGAATTTAAAGTACTTTTTTTATCTTATATCATCTTTAAATAATAATACTCAAAACTATCACGCAAAGTAATAAATAAAACAACATTATTTTTTTAATATCCTGTAATAGACTTTCAACAAAAAATAATAGCGAAAGTGACGAATTAACGATAGAGACGAATTAGCGAAAGTGACAAGTAATGCACTAACTCCATAGAACACTCAACTTCATAACGAAATTCGAAGTTAAAAACTAAAAATGCTCAGACATTTTCATACATGCCACGGTGCGGCTGATAAGGCGCTGAAATTGCTTTGTGCTACCTCCACTTCTAAACCATGAAATTACGAAATGATAAAAACGTTCGCACCAAATCGAAACAAAAACTCATAGCGAGTCTTTTACAGATCATAAAATAAACAACTTATCAGATATCCTTATTTTATACAAGACAAGTTTACTTAGGTGACTATGTTGTACCGACTACTACTAATGCACCTCACAAATGTCCGAGACGATCTCAGGCTAACTTATACAATTCACAGTCCTATCCACACATTTCTTAGTCAATAGTTTCCCGCCCTAATACATTACAATACACTACATTTCTGTTTAGGTTTCAGAGAACGAAATACTAGATCAGTCACACCGGTGCAAATAAAAGAAAACACAAATCGGTGTCAGTTCACAAATAGAATTACCATAGTAGAGGGAAAACCGAGAAATCGGTCTGGTAAATTTTAGCACAAATTGGAAGTAAAGCGTGGTTTTTGACAAGATTTGATAGCAGGATGCCTACTATCGCACTTGGTTACTTTTAACTCATGTTTTCATATAAGAATCTTTTAATATAAAAAAATGTTTCAGTACAAGCATTGAATATTGGAAAAGACGTAGGTACTCGTTATAGCATTAAAAAATTGAGGAAAAGCATATTTGCTGAAGCATATACCTTCAGCGAGAAAGGTAAGTATGCAGTCATCGCGTGTGAGTTTAAAAAAGTGCCTTGCTAAACGTGATGCCTTTTACATTAAAATAAATGTCCAATTCCAGTTATATATACAATATTTCTTAATCTGTAGAATTCTAAATGACCCGATCGGACCACCATAATGGTTTTAATTGTTCTTTTCAAGGTTTATAAATGTTTAACTTGAAAAAAATCACTGTTATAAAAATGTTTACCTTGAAAAAAATCACTGTTTTGTAAACTTGATAATTTCCTATTCCAGTCAGGCAAATTCAATAATGATCTAAGTAGAATAGGTTACCAAGTGAGACCAGATCTACGCAATAAGTATCTCTTTACTCAATTTCCCTAATCGACTGAAGGCAAATTTGTTTACGTACAAACTATAGATTCATTCGCTTTAGCCCAACACGCCGCACTAACAAAGGAGGCGTCACTGATGCTCCAATCTTTGGTTTATCTGTCAAAGTGGCGGGCGACGAAATTCAGCAGTTTTTTTTTTCAGAAAAACTGCTAAATTTCGTTTTTTTATTTCAGTTTTTGATGCCTATTAATTTTACTACTCCGGCTTCCATTTCCTAGATTTGAGTTGCATAATAAAAGCCACAATAACGCCGGCACTTCGACAGTTTCCTCCGAACCGACATGGGGGACAGAGCCGACGCGAGTGCTGCGCGGCCGGGCGCGGCGAACGGTCACCGGACCAACGGCCAAGACTGTGGGTTTACTGATTCGCTGGAGGCCTAGCAGGGGCGGCGGTGGCGGGCGTAGGCGCCGACGACGAGCAGGGCCGGGGGCGGGCGTTAGTCGCGACGACGCTCGCGGGATCCCGAGCGATGAGAGCGAGAGCGGCGCGCATCACGATCGCGCTCGCGCGGCCTCTCGCTCCGGCTCCGGGACCGTGACCGGCTGCGTCTAGAACGAGCCCGGGTATTAGTACACGGACACACTAAGCCGTAACGCGGCTAACGGTCCGCAGCGGAAATAAGACCTTGTGCGGAAGGGACGAATTCGCCGCGAATCGTCTCGCGGAAATTCATTCCTCGCGTTGGCGAGGTACTGGGCACCAATACATCGCGCGAATTTCAAATCGACTCCGACTCCGAGTCGAGAGTTTTACTCGATGTCTCGAGGTGTCTCGCAGAGGGTACAGCCGCCCATTAGAGACAGAGGGTGCCTCAACAGGTAATTCATACCAATATAGTTTCGGATCGAAAGGATTGCAATGAAACTTGGTCCCATCCATGAAATAGTATTTACAAACCTGATATAATATTATGTGCACATGAAACAGCATCGTCGAATTTCATAGACCAAAATCCACTTCAGATAGCCGACTATGCAGTGTACATAGGGTTGCCATCAGCTAAATTACGGACCCAGGACAAAAACTTCAAAAACCCGGTAAAAAAAAGATTTTTCCTCAGACTCCCTCGAAAAAAAATTACAATAAAATAAAAACATAGTTAAATCAACTTAAACGTCGTGAATTCTGGAAACAAACATAATTAGGAACTCTACTTTTTGGCATCAATGAAATTATAAGATATTGTAAATTAAAAACAAATTATAAACTGCGCGGACACGTCACGTCATAAGTGCACGGGTATATAGCCGCACCAAATTTTTAACTAGGAAATGCTGTAATTTATTGCAATTCATTCCATCCTATCAAGTTAACCGGATTTCCCCTGACATAAATAGTGTCCGGATTTTTAAAACCCGTCCGGACGCTGGCCGGACGCCCTCCAAACTAGGGCAAATCCAGGGAAACCCAGACGGATGGAAACCCTAAGTATACATAGCTATAATCGGTCCAACCGTTTCTTTAAATTTGGACAGATGCACACCCACGAAGTTCCTTATTTATTTGACAGGAAACCATAGGAGAAAAATGCAACACTTCACAGATACATTTTTTTTTACAATAGTGATGCGACGTGTTTAACTGCAATGTTATAACGAGTAGATTGTGTAGCGAAGACTATCCAAGTTGATTTTCTATAAAAAATATAAACCTATCGTATTAAAAACATCTATAACAAGATATTAGGTTTAAATGTTTGTTTGTTTAAAGAATTTATTGATAATACACAATTATATTTACATTTCAAAAGGCTTCACTTAAACCTTATTAGGTTTTTGCGTGAAGCCTGAGCCGCTTTTATAAACATATTTGCTCAATTTTTTAACACACAATACTAAGTTACGTATACATGATGCAATACAATAATATTATTATTGATAACAACATTATTATTATCAATAATAATACTATTCAATAAAATATTTCTTTACCAGGACTTTGATTTGATTGGGTTTCAGAGAAACAAGATTACCCACCAAATTAAATAAGAAAATAATTTGAAAAACCGGCAGTTTTTAGCTTATCGCGCTCAAATATAAAAACCGGCCAAGTGCGAGTCGGACTCGCGCACGAATTGGTTCCGTTCCATTATCTATACAACATTAGACACAAAGATAAAAAACAGCAATAAAATCACGTTTGTTGTATGGGGGGCTCCCTTAAATAATGATTTTATTTTGTTTTTAGTATTTGTTGTTACAGCGGCAACAGAAATACATAATCTGTGAAAATTTCAACTCTCTAGCTATCACGGTTCTCTTGAGATACAGCCTGGTGACAGAAAGACGGACGGACGGACGGACGGACAGACCGTCAGCGAAGTCTTAGTAATAGGGTCCCGTTTTTACCCTTTGGGTACAGAACCCTAAAAATATCAAAATGAAATTAATATTAAAGCGATCAATCGATTAAAACTTCATATCGATTTGATTATCATAAACAATCGAAACGGTAACTTCATAGAACGTCACTAAATCTAACTTTCAAAAGTTAAATAAACGGTTGGACGGACTGTAATTAGTTACCAAATACAGAATAGTTAGAAAAGCTAAAAAAAATCGATTCCAATATAACTTGGCTATAACCATTACTAAGAGACCCAAACCCCGCCCCTTGAGAGGTAAATTATATTTCATAAAAATAATTTTATTCTTGCTGACAGTATACAGGATGTAACAAAATCTCTATAATATTCATGTAAAAATGGGGGGTCCTAGTCGTCAACACGAAAAAATATCAGCAGCACATTAATGCCACAGGTGGTAACTTTAGTATGGAACAGCTGGGGCCTGTTTCATAGAACCATGGTTCTATGAACTACTGCTTCATAGAACTACAACAATTCATGGTTTACTACGACAATTTGATGTACATTGCAAAGTCGATCAAACCACAGACTAACAAGTAGAAAGACTCTGCTACGAAATTAACGTCGTATTGTCATAATGAACGATGAATTGTAGTTTTATGAAACGCGGCCCTGATATTTGTTTCGCGATTTCGATATCGCTGCTCTGTTGGGCATATCTTGGCCAAGATGTTTTTGGCGGAGCAGCGCGGCAATACTGCCAGCGTGTCGGGCCTTTTCGTTCAGATGTGTTCCGGTTTAATTTGTTCGGTTACGTCTTTTTGTACGTTAAGATTTCGTATGCATTTGTTTTGGGTATTTTTGACGAAACATTTCGTGTATATTAATTTATTTATTGATACTTTTGTTGCACTTAAAGATATCGCAATGCGGCGGACTTATTTCCTATTCTATATGCGACATCTTTTTCAAAATAAGTGTCATAGCAACTTTGATATGGATGGCCCATGTCAAGCAGTGGACGAGTATAGGCTGATTGATAGCAACTTTATCATCATTCAGCTACAAGAAGTCCACTGCTGGACATAGACCTCCTCCATGGATTTCCAAAAAGACCGGCTGGAAGCGGCTTGCATCCAGCGTCTTCCTGCCACTTGGATGAGGTCGTCTGTCCATCTTGTGGCTGGTCGTCCTACACTGCGCTTGCAGATATGTGGTCTCCATTCGAGAACTTTTCGGCCCCATCGGCCATCATTTCTGCGTGCTATGTGCCCCGCCCACTGCCACTTCAACTTACCAATCGCTGGGCTATGTCGACGACTTTCGTTCGTCTACGGATCTCATCATTTAGAATAGAATAGAATAGAATAGAATAATCTTTATTTGGTACATAAAAATACAATAGAATAAATTAAACTTAAAATTATTACAGTCCCACGTATTATGCACCAAAAAGGTCTCCACTCAGCCTTATGCCATAGTTGGGTCACTTACACTTAAATATTAAACGCATTGGAACCAGACAATTTCTCATGAATCATCAATCAATGACAATTTCAATGATTCAGACATTTCTGATTCGATATCGTAGAGAAATTCCGAGCATTGCCCTTTCCATAGCTCGTTGCGTGACCTTATGAGGCCCATAGTGAGAGACCACGTTTCAGTGCCATAAGTCATCACTGGTAACACACACTGGTTGTATAATTAAGCAACATTATGCTGCTCATTAAAAAGTAAATGCTTAAAAGTCATGTTTGTAGTGAATAAATGCTTGTAGCATTAGGTCATCTGCATTCCCCTATTCACACTCATACATCACACACACACACATATAAAGGTGGCAAATTTTGATTAGTATAAATAATAATAAGATATATTATTTTAAACCTAAAAAATGCATGTATTTTTATGTTGTCAGCGTTATCGCGGCATATTTTTATGTAATTATGAACTGCCTATTTGTGGAGATCTGTTATTGGCCTTGTGAACTGTATCTTTATTATTGTGTTCAAATTATTGGTTTTCGCTGTTGATGTCCTTAATAAAATAAAATAAAAATAAATAAATTGCCACTGGAATGTTTACTCGTGTGCAAAAAAAGTATAATAATAAGAATAAAAACCGGCTAAGTGCGAGTCGCATTTGCACACGAAGGTTTCCGTTCTATCTATACAATATTAGACACGAAGATCAAGAAAACAAGGCAAAATTCACTTTTCTTGTATGGGAGCCCCCTTAAATATTTATTTTATTTTAATTTCTTCAACTGCCTCGCTATCACGGTTCATGAGATACAGCCTGGTGACAGACAGCCAGACAGATAGACGGACAGTGAAGTCTTAGTAATAGGGTACGGAAGCCTAAAAGTCACTTCTGTGTGAATGCACCATAATAAAGCAACGCAAACAGAGCAAAGACTTACTTCCTCTCTCGGTCCCGCTCGCGCTCCTTGTCCTTGCGTTCAGAGTCGCGCGGGCGGTCGCGGTCGCGGTCGCGGTCGCGCGCGTTCTCGCGGTGGCGGCGCGCGCGGCGGTCCAGCTCGCGCCCTCCGACGTAGTGACGCCGGCCGCCGCTGCGTTCGCGCTGCGCCCCGCGCTCCTCGCGACGCTTCTCTACGTTTTTCTGGGAATGTCGATGTTGAGTTATAAGGCGAAAGCGGGCGGTACGCTTTTCGTTCGTTTCTGTCTTTTATGTCGCATCTTTCGCTCGGAATGAATCGTCGAAATACATAATGGACGTCGAATGCCGAATGAATTCAGTAGTTAACAGATCCAGCAATTGTGGATTGGTACATACAGCATTTTTATTTTCTGCCAAAATGGAAGAAGAGAAAAATGTCTTAACACAAAATGACTAAAATTCCATTTTGAATCCCGTATTGTGTAATATTGCTTAGATTTTCGATCAAATAAAAAGCATTTGAAAAATTATTTGGCTCTCGCTCACACATTGTCGTCCATATCGTGTGAACGAGAGCCCAATAGTTTTAGAAATGCATTTTATTTAACCCTGTTATAAAAATGAGCGTGCATTTTCATAATTTCGTGTGATCGAGGAATGAAAGAGTAAAATAATCGAGCTAACATTCATCAGAGTGAAACGTCTTATTTCGCCGTTGCGGGTGTGATGTGAATCTCTCACAGTGTAGTGTATGTGTCACAGTGCTCGTAGCGACTTTGCCACGTGTTTTATGTCTCGCGTAAGCGACATACCATATTTTTGTATTGTCGCGCGTTATGTGTAGGGTTACCAGATGGCAGAGATATTCTGCACGTGTCCAGAATTACGGCCCTGTCAGGAAATCAGGAAGAAAAATTAATACGTCCAAAATCATACACGAGCCGACGACGAGCCCAAAAATCAGGAGTTATATCCGGAAATGTTATTTTTGGACCAGAACCCTACAACAGGCGAAAATAGTTTTGCAAGCAATGCATAATGACTGGCTCGCTCGCACGTGGCGCATCTCTTTACCAACACGCAACAGCGTCTCGTTCTTCTCCAGGAAGGCCCACCAGGCTTGGCGTTGAAAACACGATAACATAACCTTGTCAATTGTGTAGACGCATAATCTGCGATAAATTCGCCATGGTATGCTTGTGGCAGCACATTAAGCGAACGGAAATTAAAATGCGCTCGATCTACGCACTATAAGTCTTGAATAAATTGAGAGATTGATTGACGAGTATTAATTGCCACCTAACTTTCAATTTTACACACAGGAACAACGCCTACACACTATATTGCTGTGACATTGCCTACCCTATAGACCATGACTAAATGAAATGATTGCTACAGTCGGAAGCTTCAGTGTAATTTACTACAGTGCAGTCTTAGTTACTACACACCATACCCATTATGCAAACAATTTTAATCGACTTGGTGGTTGTGATGGAAGTATTTATCACCATAGCAAGATTAGGTTTAACGTCATGTTATGACGGTAAACCTAAAGCTATGAACACACTGTTGGTCGCATCCGGTAGTTGGTATGATAAGGATGCACTACCTACTTCATAGCAAAGTACACCCAATACCAGGTCTTTTACAATCCATTGCATTTTAGGCCTTGAGTTTCAGGATCGAACCTTTTCACGCCACTTTGACCATAGAGGAACTTTGGATAGGAAGAGTGCAGCACACTTACTTTGAGCTCAGCTAGTTTCTCACGTATGGTGATGAAGCCGAGATGTAGCTTCCCGCCGAAGTGGTCGGCTAGCCGGCGGTCGTTGTCATGGATACCGAGGTAAGCAGAGCAGACCTCGCAGACCCGTAGCTTCTGCTGCTGGTAGGATGAAGGCGGCATCGAGTTGCGATAGTCTTGCTCCGCGACCATCTTCCTCTTGCGGAGCTCGTCGATCTACGGTGCAATGGTAGGCCAATAATGATGACTACATACATAGGCCTTTGCAGCTATCTTAAATTTATTTATTCAGTGTCTTGACGACACTTGCTCTGAATAGATGGAATAGCGTAGAGTAGAAAATACTAAATATAACTTAATCGGAATCGCCCTTAAGAGACCGAAGGGACAGAATATGTAGTCTTGGCGACGTTACTGTTGACTTTTCAGTGAGTTAGTAGAATAAGTTTTGTCAAATAATAATGGATTCTAGATTCCTACAGAGCGTAATT
This sequence comes from Yponomeuta evonymella, assembly GCA_963969515.1. Classification (NCBI taxonomy): domain Eukaryota; kingdom Metazoa; phylum Arthropoda; class Insecta; order Lepidoptera; family Yponomeutidae; genus Yponomeuta; species Yponomeuta evonymella. Next base: position 10,632,135 of record OZ018354.1, read on the forward strand.
GCTTGAACTGTTGCTTGACAAGTTCCCCCCACCCAAAGTATAATTATCACGCGACATAAAATACAGTCCACAGCACGTAGACACCTTCACTGCGTTCACTCTCGTTACATTACTGTCCATTGCGATCATAAATGTAAATGTTGATTGGGGCCTGTTTCACAGAACTACAATTTATGGTTTACTATGTACATTGCATAGACGACTAACGACGTACACTACATAGACGACTAACGACGTACACTACATAGACGACTAACGACGTACACTACATAGACGACTAACGACGTGTTTTTATGAAACACGGCCCGTCTGGCTACTTCGCAGTACACTTATACAGTGCAGTCACGAGTTACAAACCTCTCCCATAAGCTTGACGCTCTCTTCGACCATGCCCTCCTCTCCGAGCGCCTCGGCGCGGGCCAGCTTCTGACCGATCTGCTCGGCGAGCTCATGCACAGAGTTGGCCTTCTCCGTCACTTCAGCTGACAGTTCCTCCTGGGTTTCAGCCAGGCGCTGTTTGGCAGCCGTCGTACGCCGGTCGCAGTCGGCTATGAACGCCTCTAGGTGCTCCGTTGCCTGCATGGGAAAACCTCCGCTATCAGAGTGTAACTAGTAAGACAATGTAAAATTATGAACGTTGTGACAGTCTCATACCCATACAATTTGGCAGTTGGCAGTTTCGCGTATCTGACACTAGGTCTTCCAACCTGTGTACACAGTGTGGAGGCGAATACAAACAATGCTTTGTTTGAACCTAATACCGAAATGGTTATTTGCAAATATAGAAATTAAGCACGCACTTGTACCGATAAAAAGATTTATGGTGTTGTTATTACATAATTAGCATGAGTAAAAAGGTTTTTCATACTTACATCTATGTCATAGAAATAGTCTTTAGTCTTGGAGGCTATCTCATAGTCGGCCCGCAGTGCCAAATCATGCACTTTTGGACACTCACCTAGGTCCATGCGCTGCAATAAATCACAGAGACAAATAATCAGTCTGGTGCAAAACACACATAAGGAATAGTCATGGATGATTATCGCTTCTAGGGGACATTGGTGGCTTCAATGAGGACAGTGACAATTAAAATAGCTTAAAAATTTAACCATAGGGTGTCAACGAAAGAGACAATATTTTTACAAGAATATCAGTTATATAAAGACACAGTTTAGAATACATACAATCTATCACCAACAGCGCACGAGACCCAGGTTCACCCGCCAATCAAACAACTCGTAGATACTTACACAATTACTGAGATAGGTACGCCCTGGCTATACCTCTAACTTAATAATAGGGGTTAAAGTATGAAATTGCCGTTTTATTGCAATAGGTTCTTTGAATTGACATAGAATCTTCATGGTTTGAGGTTTTCGAATGAAACTTTTTTCAAATGGTTTCTATGATGTTCTTTTTTTAAAAAATGTGAATCATTTGAATATCGACTTTCAATTGTTTTTGTTATTCAATTTAGACAAGAAAGATGGATACTGCGAAAATTCGAGTGATTTTTGAATACTGTTGTGGCATTTGACCTGGGGTCAGCCATTGCATTTTTCTTTTCCGGTTATCATAAAGAATCCACTTTTCATCACATGTTACAATTCGATCCAATATTCCTTCATTTCTGTACCGGTTCAACAAGGCAACACAAGTTTCAACACGCGTTTCTTTCTGCAGATCAGTCAAATCATGAGCCACCCATTTTTCGTATTTCTTTATTTTATTGATTTGACGCAAGTGAGTCAATAAACATGAAATTGCCGTTTTATTGCAATAGGTTCTTTGAATTGACATAGAATCTTCATGGTTTGAGGTTTTCGAATGAAACTTTTTTCAAATGGTTTCTGTTCTTTTTTTAAAAAATGTGAATCATTTGAATATCTACTTTCAATTGTTTTTGTTATTCAATTTAGACAAGAAAGATGGATACTGCGAAAATTCGAGTGATTTTTGAATACTGTTGTGGCATTTGACCTGGGGTCAGCCATTGCATTTTTCTTTTCCGGTTATCATAAAGAATCCACTTTTCATCACATGTTACAATTCGATCCAATATTCCTTCATTTCTGTACCGGTTCAACAAGGCAACACAAGTTTCAACACGCGTTTCTTTCTGCAGATCAGTCAAATCATGAGGCACCCATTTTTCGTATTTTTTTATTTTATTGATTTGACGCAAGTGAGTCAATATTGTGGGTAAGGTAACGTTAAACCATGCCGCTAATTCCTGGGTAGTTTGACTAGGGTCGGCTACCACTATCTCTCTTAATTCATCGTTATTCACCTGTGTGGGCGGTTTTCCTCGTGGCTCGTTCTTTAAGTCGAAATTTCCATCACGAAAGCGTTTAAACCAAAATCGCACGGTGCGTTCATTAGTAGACCCCTCTCCAAACGCAGCATTGATATTGCGGGCTGTTTCTGCCGCGTTAGTTCCGCGTCGGAACTCGTATTCAAAAATCACTCGAATTTTCGCAGTATCCATCTTTCTTGTCTAAATTGAATAACAAAAACAATTGATAGTCGATATTCAAATGTTTCACATTTTTTAAAAAAAGAACATCATAGAAACCATTTGAAAAAAGTTTCATTCGAAAACCTCAAACCATGAAGATTATATGTCAATTCAAAGAACCTATTGCAATAAAACGGCAATTTCATACATTAACCCCTAATAGTAACCCTATTAAATATACAAATTAGTTCTATGACAATCACACTGATGACAATGATAAAATTTATAAAAGAGCTAAGACTTCTGCCCATCGCGTGGTTAAAAAAAACCATACAATTCTGCCTTTATCAAAACCTTATCAGCTTTAGACTAAAAAAAATAATTATGGATGGTAAAATTTCTTTCACTATCTCAGGAAAGTATATCTTTGACATTGCAGTTGTTTTTAGCAATTCTAATTTGTCATAATCGTTTTAACTGATGGATAGGAAACACATATTACAATATTTCACGAGAAAAAGATTCGCATATAAAAAATATTATTATCATTTACTGTATTATTTATTAAAACCTGAATAATTGAATAACAATTCAATATTGGCAACAAAATTGCATGCAAGTAAATTTTGAGTCAAATAATTATAACTTCTAGCCATGTTTAGCAGTACGTACCCAATGCAGTTAGCATATGAATCACCAAATTGCCTCACCCGGCTTTATGTTCCTAAAACTTTTTAAGTACTCACCAAAACAGCGTTTGGAACCGATGTCAATTTTACAATATGTTTTAAAAGCCGGAGTGCCTCATATATTTTTATCCTGCTTAGTATTAAATAAACAATCAGCTAACTATAATAGTTTTATACGTACATCTTGGTACTTACAGTACAGCCTAACTCATACAATCTATCCCTCATCTGTTAAGTATTGTGATGAGCAATAAAGACTAGTGTTGGGCACTTTCTGAAAAGTATATTTCACCAAAGTTAATGCCACTCTGTTAAAGGGCTTTCCAGAGACACTACAGGCAATAGAAATATGTGGCAATGAAAAAGTCCAAAAAACACACTAGGATAATTTCAATTCTCAATCAAATAGTAATTTTTTTCACAGGGTTGTGTTCATATAGACATTACCTCAGAACAATTTTATTGACCACATTACAGTATGAACAGTATACTAGTGTGTGAAGAAAAACACAGATCTGAGGTTTCATTACTCGACACCACTAATCATAATGATCTTACTTAAACAGTTAGTATAATATAGAATATTTAGTCAATCCTATAAGAATAAACGCATTAAACAGAATCTTATAGAAAGATTGCAGCTATATATATTAGTAATAAGATGGGATCTGTAAAGATAAATTTCTAATTTTCGAAAATTATAAATGGCAGTCCCTGGTCTCTGCCTACCCCTCTGGGATACAGGCGTGAGTTCATGTTATGTTATAAATGTATAATTGTATTGAAAACCTGTTTTTTAGGGATCCGGACCTCAAAAAGAAAAAACTATCGTTAAAGGATCACTTGTTTGTCAAGATCCGTTTTCTCAGGAATCAGCTATCAAGTTAAAAATAACTGTCAAATACAAAACCCAAAGTCCCTTGAAGATGTAAAAAATTCAAGCTTCTAAGTCAAAGCAATGATAAGATATAATGACTATTTAGTTTTTTTTTCTGATGAGGCAATAAACACTTTTTTATCTTAATCTTCATTTTTATCTTTATATAACATTTTTCATGAAAACCTATGTGCTCCAACACATTTATGTAGAATAATATTAGGGGTTAAAGTATGAAATTGCCGTTTTATTGCAATAGGTTCTTTGAATTGACATAGAATCTTCATGGTTTGAGGTTTTCGAATGAAACTTTTTTCAAATGGTTTCTATGATGTTCTTTTTTTAAAAAATGTGAAACATTTGAATATCGACTTTCAATTGTTTTTGTTATTCAATTTAGACAAGAAAGATGGATACTGCGAAAATTCGAGTGATTATGAGGCACCCATTTTTCGTATTTTTTTATTTTATTGATTTGACGCAAGTGAGTCAATATTGTGGGTAAGGTAACGTTAAACCATGCCGCTAATTCCTGGGTAGTTTGACTAGGGTCGGCTTCCACTATCTCTCTTAATTCATCGTTATTCACCTCTGTGGGCGGTCTTCCTCGTGGCTCGTTCTTTAAGTCGAAATTTCCATCACGAAAGCGTTTAAACCAAAATCGCACAGTGCGTTCATTAGTAGACCCCTCTCCAAACGCAGCATTGATATTGCGGGCTGTTTCTGCCGCGTTAGTTCCGCGTCGGAATTCGTATTCAAAAATCACTCGAATTTTCGCAGTATCCATCTTTCTTGTCTAAATTGAATAACAAAAACAATTGAAAGTCGATATTCAAATGTTTCACATTCTTTAAAAAAAGAACATCACAGAAACCATTTGAAAAAAGTTTCATTCGAAAACCTCAAACCATGAAGATTCTATGTCAATTTAAAGAACCTATTGCAATAAAACGGCAATTTCATACTTTAACCCCTATTATATACTGCTGGAAACTGTCAGGGAAATAAGATTTCAAAGTGGAGTAAAAGTTTTTGCTTAGGTTATTTTATTAATTATAACTAGCCACTAAATATTAAAGTGACATCCTTTACGAAAATTTAAAACAAAAGAACATCAGCGTTTTTGTTATCAGTTCTTAATATGGTGGCCAAGAGTCTATGGGATACTTGGATTTCAGTCAGATCTGGAATTGACCTTGTAAACCAAATTAACACACAAATTAATAACAACACTCAGAGACTTGAAAGGCCACATAAAATGAGAGAATTTATCTATGGGTAATTAACAATGAAGAAAATTCAATAACATCATCTTGTTTTTAGGCGTACAGTACATACTGTTGACTAAAATATTAAGAACTGTTAACAAAAACCCTGATGTTCTTTTGTTTTTTATTTTCGTGAACAATGTCACTTTAGTATTTGGTGGGCAGATTTAATAAAAAAACAAAGAATGTTTTTTTATGCCACTTTGAAATCTTACTACCCTAATTGTTTTGAGCAGTATACTTTGGCAAGAAGTAATGTTTCACAGCACAAGTAGAAAACATATTTTATTTTTTTTGTGTCAACTTTTTTATAGTTTTGTAAGTATAAGTTACAAATGCATTAGAGACATTTGTTCCACAGCTAAATTTAGTTTACAATGGCTTGTTTGGAGCCCTTAGGGTGTTTTTTTCCTGTAATTTGTATTATTTATTTGAACAGCAAAGCAGTCCAGTGAAAAACTATTGGACAAGTGCAAGTAACAAATAAATAATACAAATTACAGGAAAAAACTGTTTGCAAATGTGTTAATACTTTGCAAATTTTAAACATTTATTGCCCCACTTCCAGCAGTTAATGTACTATAAATAACAATTGAAAATCAGTGGCATTATAGGTACTGAAAGATAAGCCTTTTATTGCAAGAAAAATGCAGTGGATGAACTTCAACACAACTCAAAGAGTAAGCCAACTACATTTTATAAAAAATGTTGTTTCATACCAACTAAAGGGAAGAAAACTACCACCAGAATCACCAGAATGGATGAGTCATTAGAATCAAAGGTGGCAATCTGTATTTCTGCCAACATATAAATAACTATTTTTCTGCTTTGTCTGAAGTGTTTAAATTACTCAAAATTTTGTATGATAAGCATCAGATTGCAAACTTTGATTTTACAGCATGTGATATAACAACAAAACCCAAATCCTGTTGCAAACAACTAACAATACGTAGTGATAATTAGTGAACAAATTCCCAACTTTTTAATAGCTACTTACAAAGAATCAAACAAAGAAAACCAGTTTGTACCTACAACCCCCTGGCTCAACCAGTTATATATATATATATTTTTTTGTATTGCATAGCGTGATAAAATACTGTTTATTACAAACATTAATATGTACATGTTCAGTAAACTACAATTTATGTACATTCCTTACAAGATATTAAACTGACGGACAAAAAAATATAAAAAATCTTTAGTTATTTCAGTAATGAAACCTCAGAATAAATGCCTTGTGAAAGCAATAAAACCAAATATTGAAACACATAACATTAGACTTACCGTCGACGATAGGATCTCATGCGGGCAACACTGAAGTAAAAAGCTTTTACATACTTCATCATCATAAAATTTTACTCTGTGTTTGTCACTTTCCCCTAAAAATAAAATACAAAATAAGGCCACAAAATAACAACACATTTTGGGTTTTGGCCTATTAGGGCATTTTTGTAGGTTTTTTATTGATAACTGTGTCAAGTGTGAGTTACTAATATTAATACATGGGATTGGTCACAATGAGCTGAGGGTGTCATTATAGCATTTTAGGGCCTGTTACCAGAGTGCCACATTAGGATCTCTCATACTCCACAGATGCGGATAGGTTTCATCAGTGATCAGGCCAAAAATATCAGAAAAAACCAGTGTACCTTTTTACCGGCAACTACAGAGATTACGTACCATTGCGAGCAGTCCCCATCAATTGATCCAACATTGCCCTCATTTGCTCGTGTGCGGACATTGTGGATGTGGAAGTTCGACTTCAGTTCCCCAAAAGACTTCCTTTACGGTTACACTATTAGTACATTATACAGCTTTTAATAGGCTGTTAGATACGCGTACGTTAACCAGGGCAACTGGTTTTATTTCTTTCGCTACGAGATCAGTTTTTTCTCTATAAAATGGCGTCTTTACTCGTAAACTCATTTTTTTTTTTTTTTTTTTAATATTTAATGGCCTGGATTTAAGTCCTTTAGGCCAAGTCTTCAGTTGATCAGTCAGAGATCAAATTCTCTTCATTTAGGAGAAGAAGTTTATAGGGTCTTGATAGTGTTCTTGATAAAGTTATATAATGGTAATAAACATTTCTTGTTCAACAATAAATCATTCAGGCGGCGGGCGGTATTATTTTGCACAAAACTACTAACTTCACTTGCAAGCACTAGTCGTTCCATTGAAAATTGACGGCATGAAAACAACACATGATCAATGTCACAAATGTCATCACTGTTGCAGTAAGGACACAGGTTATTTGGTATTATTTTCAGTCTTGCGAGATGTGCAGGTGTTTTGTGGTGGCCAAATCTGAATCTGTTAATTGTACATATGAAGTCACGACTGGCATATTTAAAATCTTTATGAGCGTACCACGGCTTAACAGGTAAATCAGTCTGTAGAGAACCGTACCATTTTCCTTTCAGTTCTTGGTCTTTCTTCCACATTTCTTTCCATAATTGCTTCATTTCTTTCCTAATAGTGCATTGGAAGTCTGTTAATGGAGTTTTGACGGTATCTCTTACATCTATTTCATTAGTGCCATTGTAAGCTACTTGGTCAACAATTTCATTACCTGATATATTTTTATGAGAAGGTATCCATTTAAATACTACTTCAACATTCTTTAGTTTTAAAAAGAAGATAAGTTCTCTTATCATATAAATTATATAATTCTGTTTATAGCTTAATTGTAATTTACTTAAACAAAGTGTCAAACTTAAGGAGTCAGTGAATATAATAAATTTTCTATAATTGTTTACTGTCTTAATATGCTGTAAAGCCATTAAAACAGCATAAGCCTCTGCCGTGAAAATAGAGCAATGACTGTCCAATCTATAACTTATTTTAAGATCTTGAGTTGGGTCATAGATTGCACTACGAACCCATAATTCTCCTTTACTACCATCAGTATATAATATATAAAAATCTTGAATGGTGTCTACATATTCTAAGAATTCAAAATTATTGTTAACCAATTTAGTACATACTCTAACTTCTAATAATTTGCTTTTATATGATCCACTGTAACAAGGCCAATGAGTGTAATTTAAGAAAACATTAGAGTATTTGTTATATACATAATAAAGTATATCAGACAGTTTAGGAGTCACACCTTCCCGTAAAATGGAATCAGTGGATGCCCTATCCAATGTGTGAATTGGACTTTGAGTAATTTTATTAATTATAAATTCATTTTTAGATGAAATTATCTTCAATATATATCTTATGATTAACTCGACTCTTCTTATGGACAAGGGCATTATATTTGTCTCTACTTCTAAGGCTCTTATTGGAGTGGAGCACATTGCTCCAGATATTATTCTCAATGCTCTATTTTGAAGTTTATCAAGTTTATGTACATGTATACTATCCATATAAGCTATGATACTATAATCAAAATGACTTCTAACTAAGCTTTTGTACAAGAGGCTTAAAATAACAGGGTCAGCACCCCAGGAGACACCAGCCAAACATCGCATTATATTTAGTCCCTTCAAACAATTTTTACTTATATAATTGATATGTTTCTCAAAAGTTAATTTGTTATCAATTATTACACCTAAAAACTTATGATTGTCAGTTTCTTTAATTATGGAATTATTGTAACTTATGGCTAAATTTGATATAGATTTACTTATTACAAGCACTGAACTTTTATTGGGGTTAATATTAAGTTTTAGTTTTCCTGTGTAGAAACTGTGTAACTGGTTTAGGGCATTATTAATGTGATATTTAGCTAAGTCTAGATTCTTATTTACAGTATATAATACAATATCATCTGCAAATTGCAGGATGTTTACTATACTACTATCCACATACTTTAAAATTTGACTTGTGTACAAATTATACAAAAGGGGTGATAGAGTCGCCCCTTGCATGGTTCCTCTAGATACAAGTCTAGGCCCATGTAATATGTTGTTATGTTTTATATACATAGTTCTATTTGTCAAGAAATTATACAACCATTTACATAATAGTCCGGGTATTCCGAGCTCTATCAGAATTCTAACCAGGATTTTCGGATCAACATTATCAAACGCTCCTTGTACATCAAGAAATGTACAAACAGCACTTGAATTATTGGTTTTTGCATGTTTCAGGTCTGACACTAAGGAAGTGAAACTGTCAGCACAGCTTCTCCCACGTCGAAATCCAAATTGTATAGATGGAATCAAGTTATTGACTTCTACGAACCAATCCAGTCTAATTTTAATCATATTTTCAAAGAGTTTGCCAATACATGAAGAAAGTGAAATTGGTCTGTATGAATTTTCATCAAGAGGAGATTTGCCAGGTTTTAAGATGGGTATAACACATTGAGTTTTCCATTGTTCTGGGATAATTTGACTCTGCCAAAGACTATTGAAAATATGCAATAAAATCTCTTGTCCTGAAAAATGCAGTTTTTTAATTAGTAAATAAGGAACATCATCAAGACCAGGAGTTGTATCTTTTCTGGATTCCAAACTCATCCTAAATTCGTTCCAAGTAAAAGGATTTAACAAAATTTGACCTTTATCAGTTTCGTTATTCTGGTCAAACAGGTCATTGTCAATATTATCAGAACTACTAGAATCTGTCAATTTAGTAAAAAGAGGTTCAATAAATTCATCATTTTTAACTTTGTTTTTAGAATACATTCCTTTAAAAATTTTAATATAATTCCACACCCGACTAACGGGAGTAGTCCTATTGAAAGAAGCACATAAATCTCGCCAACTGTTTTTCTTTTGTTCTGCTATGATTCGTTTCTTAAGAGCATCTAATTTTTTATAATTAATATAATTTTCAATTGTAGGATCTCTCCTGTAGGCCTTAAGGGCTTCATAAGAATTAATTACACTAGTCTGACACTCTTGATTCCACCAAATACATGGTGGCCTGGAAGTATAAGAAGAACCTTTATGAAACTTCGGAATACATTCACATTTTAATTTCTCAAGCCTTTTACAAAACTCTTCATACGAATGAATTGGATTAGTAGAATCAATAACAAAGTCTTCAAAAATTTCCTTAGATAGGTCATGGAATTTTTTCCAGTTTCCTTTAGAATATATAAATTTGTCAACCGGGTCATTACATAAATATTTAATAGGTTTTAGAGTGAAATCAATAAATGTGGGTAAATGATAGCTTCCCATTGCATCATCATGTACAGACCAATCGCAGAAAGGTGCCAACTCAGGACTAACGAATGTAACGTCTATAGCAGATGGATTCCTATTAGGGTAAGCCACGGTCGTGGGCATACCATTGTTTAATATACACATATCCGCATCATCTATAACTTCATACAAATCCTGTCCACGACCCTTGGTAGTAGCACAGCCGAAGGCAACGTGGTGTGCATTGAAATCTCCTGAGACTAAAACAGGTTTAGGGAGGTCTCTAATTATATATCGCAATCTTTGTATTCTAGTATGACCACTATTAGGTGGGCTGTAAACACATAAAATAGTTATAGGTCCTCTTTCAGTTTCGATACATACAGCAACATTTTGTATGTCCTGATAAAATCTAGTTTGAAGAGCAGTATGTTTTATATTATTTTTTAATAGAATAGCAACTCCTCCGTGATCATTGTTCGCGTTTTTATAATACATATTATAACCAGGTATACCAGAAAAGGGTCTAGTATTTTTAAGCCATGTCTCATTCAACAGGCAAATATCTATATTTTGCTCCTGTAGGAACTGTATTAGCAAGGGTTTCTTATTATAAATACTTTGAATGTTAAATTGTGCAATGCGTAAAGATAAAGGCGTATTGGTTCTATTATCCATAAAAAATTAAGATAGGTTTTTAAATAATAAATCTTTAATTGATGATGTAGTAATGGGGCTATCATCACCCTTGTTTGCTAATTCAACTAAAGTTCGAACTATGGCCATGGCCAAGTCATTGTTGTTTAGTAACTGGCTTTTTATGTCAGATCGGGTCATATTGGGTTTGGTATTCTTGGAAGTATTTGAAGTAGTGTTATTTACATTGGTAATATTTACATTTTGTTCATTAGGTAACAATTTATTTACAGTATTAGGCTTATTTACATTATTAACAAGGGGAGGGAAGTCCTCCTCACTCTGCTTTGACTTTGTAGCGGCAATGCTTGCATATGTTATTTTACTTTTTTTTTCTGCAAGTTTTTTCATTTTTACTGGACATGTTTTTGAAATTGCCAAATGAGGCCCGCTGCAATTTATGCAGCAAAGGTCATTCGGTCTGTCGCATTCTTTGTATAAATGTTCACCCGCGCAACAGCTGCAGCGTTGCTTGCCGTTACAAACACGAGCAGAGTGATTAAACTTGAAACATCTGAAACATTGTTGTAGTGGAGGCACATAGTCGAACACTCTGTATGAGAATAGGTCGTATTGAACATTGTCAGGTAATGTATTTGAAAGAAAAGTGATGCTGACCGTCTGTAGCGGCACTCTTTCTTGTCCAACTTTTTTGGTAAACCGTCTGACTGCTATAATTTCGTACACTGACGACAGTTTTGTGTAGAGTTCTTTGTTGGAAATGTTCGGTGGTACAAATCTGATTATGCCCGTTTTCTCTATTTGCGCTGCCGGTATATATGCTCGCATGCTATACTTTTCAAGAAATGCCGAGTTCATCAAAAAGTTATTTGCAGTATTGTACTGCTTAAAAACGACCACAATTTTGTTGGCGTTTATACGCTGAATGGCCACAACACCTTTAATACCTGTCGTGAAAATGTGGTTCAGGTAAATAGGGCTCTTGTTGCCCAGCCTCTCTTTCATGTTTGTGCTTTCAACAAAAACTTTAAAGTCTGTATTTGTAGAATTTTCAGGATAGAGTCTTTTATAATTGGGTTTAAAATAAGTCTTTTCCTCACCACTACCGCCGCCGCCGTCTCCACTAGGGTCCACATCGTCCCCACGAGACCTTTTAGCTGAGGTTGTGGCTGGTTGGGCAGGGGGATTATCCCCCCCGCCCTCGTTTCCAACCATTTTTATATTTACACTTTATTATTAACTGTATTTACACTAATATTTACAAAAATAAGACAAACTATGCAATTATTAGCAAAAAATTGAAAAACTTTGGAAAATTTGCAACTTGCGGTTCAAATTCCCGCCCTCGTAAACTCAGCGCAAGTGAATGAATGAATGAACTAGAAATGAAAGGAAGGATTGAATGAGGTTCTAGAAATATTATGATTGAATGATATACATGAATGAATGAAATAGTGATGGACAAATGGATAAAAGTTTTGTGAATATTTATTTTTTAAGATATGAATTAAAAAAAAATCCTTCTTGAATAATCCAAAGAGTATGTAATCACTACGTTATAAGAGTCGGCACTTGCTAACAACACGTTTTCAAAATTATGAACGTAGTTTGTACCAACCTAACAAAAAATAGTATAATACCAACATGAGAATGAAATTGCAAAACATTAGTGATTGACTACGTGTCACATATCGATATCGATAAAAAAAATTCGAGACGTCTCTCCTCTTACCTCATTTTCATGCTTTGGAAATTAAAGTAGGCGATAAATCCCAACACAGTAGGTCAACTCAATTATTTCGAGTATGACATGGTGTGAATGGCTTATCGCTTACTTTCATAATGAAAAAGGCATTTTTTTAAATCAAATCATTTATTTAGCATCAAGTGTAGAAAACTTAATGTCACCAATGCGTCACGTCGCTATCAAAACTTTGCACTTTGGTCGAATTTCAGATCTTTGGAGTCTGCAACAAACAAAACAATAAGTCAAAAAATATATTATCTTTACCATATTTATTTGAGGCTGAGACAAAATGAAACTTTTTAATACTTTTAAAATTATACTGTCTGATAATGTTGTATACGTAATTTTTTTATAAAGTATTAAATCTAATTCAATCTAATTTACTAATTTCTTAGTTCAAAAACCGATATAACATTTTTCGACGATGAAAATAGTCTAAAGAGTACTGAAAAGTTGTTTACACTTTGTCTCAGCCCCAAATAAATATGGTATAGGTACTGCTAATAATAATAATGTCAAGGAACGTTTGTATCACCTGTTTACTATTTTGCTGTACTTTGAGCTTGCAAAATTTTATTTGCGTTCGCGTTAATTTCTTCTGCCTTTATGAAATCAAAATTATATATTTGACATTGTCTTCGAATAAATTTTTTTACAATTAAGGCAATCATTCTCTCCGTCATATAACGGTGGCTATTACAGCTCCACCATGCAAATCTTCATTGCCTGTCGCTTTAACCCATAAGCGGCATCTAGAATACAAAACAAAGCGGTACAATGTATTTTTAAAAATATAAAACAAACCTGAATGCTTTGAGCAAAATAAAACAACATAAATAATTTCTGTTCTTGCTGTGTGGTGTTCGACGTTTAAAATTAAGTAGTTGTGATCAATTTTAGACAGCATGTAGAAATATCTGGCAGAAATCAATCGTCCAAAATATCGATAAAAAAAATTTACCTACCACATGGGTACCGCACTACAACCGGCGTTAATTTAAATTTGTCAAAATCGTAAATTGTTCTAAGTAATTCAGTTGTTTTATCCAAGCGCATTAAATAAATATCAAAATTTGCGTACATTTATTATGATAAACTTGCTAATTTTACCTGTTTGGCTCCAGTGGATATCTGGCTAAGAATATGCCAGACGTACATTAATTTCTGACTCTTCTAATACCACAAATTTCACATTTCCTCAATGCTTTTCCTCCCATATTTCTTGTTTAACCACTTTTCACGCACTACACCTATTGCTAAAGTTAAATAAAATAAAATAATGCCACACAAAAACAACAAACGAACAAAATTACCGGTCATTTGCAAAATACGTAATACCAACATTACATTAATTCCAGGAGTAAAGAAAGCGATTTATGTCGATGAACACCTCACTCCAGGCTTGAAAAAGCTTTTCTATGAGGCCCGCCTGTTTGCCAAGGCACAAAACTACTCCTGCTGGCATTCAAACGGAAGAATCCTCATGCGGATAGAACCAAACGCAAAACCGATTCACATAAAGTCAGCCCAATGCCTAGCTTTTTTAGAAAAAAAGCAATGACCATTGACTGCGTTCCTTCATTTTTAATTTCATTATATGTGTGTGCATGCTATTATTTCCCTATAAACCGATATTATGTAAAATCAGTATTTTATGCCTTTAAGTACACGAAACAAACTACAATTTGTAATGCGTATGTAACAGCTACTAGCTCAAAACGACCATTATTGGGTTTAAATGGGAATTTCAGTAATTATTTTTACGTACGAGACCGTAAACTAATCCCAGCCCTAGCTTATTTGGTATCAACATTGGTTGATACTGAAATCTTACACTGTTTTGCAGTTCAAATTTACTAAGGATGATGGATGCAAATAATATTTTAAATGACATTGATGAAATTGCGAGTACCCAAAAATGTATCCCTGAAAGTTGTCTAAATATAATAACTAATCCAAATGACAAATTAAAGATTATTCATGTAAACATAAGAAGTTTAAATAAGAATTTTCAACAATTTTGCGCTATGTTATACATGACAAAAATAAAATTTGATGTAATTATTCTCTCAGAATGTTGGCTCAAAAACTCTGGACCAACTCCATTTTTACCTGGCTATTCGTCCCATGCAAGTAAAAACAATCTAATACAAAATGACGGTGTCGTAGTTTATATTAGTAACTCCCTGAATGGTACAGTGGTTGAACCCAATTTGATTGATGCCAACTGCCTTGTAGTCTCTATTGCCAGCACTGCAATCATTGGTGTATACCGTTCCCCTTCATACAAAAGTCTTAACAATTTTTATAACAGTCTTGAGAATCTAATTACTGGCCTAAATTTATTTGATAACATAATTCTAATTGGTGACATAAATATCGATATAAAGCCAAACAACAATGATATTAATTCAAACGAATATTTAATCAATACTGCAGCGTTGGGACTGTGGCCAGCTCACTTCGTACCAACTAGAATTGACAATTGTTTAGACCACGCTCTAATAAAAACCAAAGCTAATGCCTCTGCATTAATTTTAGATACCCATATCACCGACCATCTGCCTGTTGTATTATGCCTTAATGTAAAAATTAACAAGCCAAAAGCTCCTAAAACTACTATACGTCTAGATTGTTGTGCTGTAAAGGGAGAAATTGTCTCTACTGACTTTGGCCCCGTTGCGGATGAAACGGATCCTAATACTGCAGTCGACCTCTTCATTGGGCTAATCCAAAATGCGATCACAAAGCACTCTACTACGGTTTATTTGCTAAGAAAACAAAGAATCATTAAGCCATGGATGACCACTGGTCTGATCCGTTGCATTCGCAACAGAGATAAAATGCATAAAAAACAAACAAAAAACCCTAATAATATGATACTTAAAGTTACTTATACTAGGTACCGCAATTTTTGTAATGCCTTACTAAAAAAACTAAAAAGATCGTACGAAAAAGTCGAGTTGCAAAAGGCTAAAAATAATCCCAAAGCTACTTGGAATGCTATAAAATCCATAACTAACACAAGCTCTCAACCACGGTCTCCAAAAGAATTACTTAATCATACTGGTGACAGTGCAAAATCACTAAATGAAGTAAATGGATTTTTTGTTAATATTGGGAGAAAACTTGCTGAGAATGTTTCCAACCGCCAGAATTGTAATATACCCAGAGTACATGCTGAACATAAATCACCCAAAGATTCACTTGTGATACTACCTGTTAATGATAGTGAAGTGGAAAAGTTGATTGCGGGATTGAGAAGTGATTGTGCAACCGGCTGGGACAACATTCCTGCAAAAGTTATAAAACAGTCCAGTGATATATTGACACCTTATATCACACACATCTGTAATCTCGCTATCAACTCCGGAATTTTCCCGAAAGCGTTTAAGAAGGCTACTGTACACCCAATTCATAAGAGTGGGGATAGGGACAGTGTTACCAACTATAGACCGATATCAGTACTAAGCTCCTTGTCAAAGGTCATGGAGAGAATCCTTAATAATTGCCTCATTTCATTCTTAACTAAACACAGAATCCTTGCTGAAAATCAATTTGGCTTTAGGCCAGGCATATCGGCAGAGGATGCTGTAATCTCCTTCACTAATACGCTGACAAATAAAATGGATAGTAAATTCAAATGTTATGGAATCTTTCTTGATCTTTCTAAAGCCTTTGACACTGTCTCTATCCCCATACTTATCACAAAACTGGAAAGTATTGGAGTTCGTGGTCTCGCACTTAAAATGTTCACTGATTATCTATCTGACCGAACTCAATACGTTAAGATTGACTCTCTTACTAGTGACGAGGAGGAGATCAGCTTTGGGGTTCCTCAGGGCAGCATACTAGGGCCCACCCTTTTCCTAGTTTATATAAACGATCTGTGTCGTCTCCATATAGAAAATTGTAACATATTTACTTACGCCGATGATACCGCACTACTGATTTACGATAGAAACTGGGAAGAGGCAAAACAACGTGCTGAACTGTGTCTCCGCTCGGTGATGGAGTGGCTGTCAAATAATGTGCTTACTCTCAATATTGATAAAACAAGTATTATACGCTTTACCTTACCTAATACGCCATACCCACCGGCTGAAACTGGTCAAATTAAAGCTCATACGTGCGTATCCGATTCAACTCACTGTACTTGCCTGGACCTTTGTTTGGCTTCCAAAGTTAAATACCTTGGTGTGTACATTGACGAAAAACTGGATTGGAAGGCACATATCGACACAATGTGCGGTCGTTTGAGGCGGCTTATCTACATTTTTAAAGAGCTTAGACATTCTGCGGATCGGGAAACTTTGTTCCTTGTATACCGCAGCTTGTCTGAGTCCATCTTAACTTACTGCATTCCGGCTTGGGGTGGAGCCTGCAAAACTGTCCTGATCCGACTTGAACGAGCCCAAAGAGCTATTCTTAAAGTGATGCAGTTCAAGCGCAGAGACTTCCCGACTGCCAGGCTTTACTCCGAGTCGGGTGTACTCACCGTAAGACAGCTTTATATACTTAAAGCTGTTTTGCGAAGACACTCAATTATGCCTCTTGACCCTAAAATGCTTTTAAAACGAACAGGCATGCCAGTATGTGACGGGACCGGCTGCCGCACTGCGTTTGCCAGTCGCCAGTTCCTGGCTCTTAGCTCAGTTATATATAATAAGATTAATAAAGTCTTACCTATTTACAGACTTGTTCATTATGAAGTTAAAAATAAATTAACAAAATGGTTACATGAGCTCGATTACAATTGTACTGAAAAATTGTTGATAACTACTGTATAATCCTAGTTTAAATTCCCAATCTCTTTTCAATTTAATTTTGTACCAAGTATTTTATTTATTTGATTCTGACCTATTCGCTGTTTACGTAACTTTTTAAATATAGCTGTAGACAATACTCAGTTGGAGAACCAACGATCCCTAAGACACAGGTCTATACCTAGTTTAGGGGTCAGAAGTTCGAATTGTATAGCGACGATGTGTACAATTAACTAGTGTAACTACCCTAAGATAAAAAAATGTAAACTGTACTAATAAATAAATTATTATTATTATTATTATTATTATTACCAACATAAGATTTCCCATATAACCCGACTTAATTTTAAATCATGATACATCTACGTGATTCACTGCGGAGTTAATGCCTTTTGATTTAGCAGGATTATATTTTTTGTTTCATTGTTGGCACAAAGTACGTTCATAATATTTTTTGTATGGAGTGACGAGGGCCTGGAATAATCTTGAAACACACCTAACAGGAATAGCTTTTGAATCTGTCTGTGGACTTTATTCGTAATATTTGACGTTCGAGTCATGTAATGCGGTGTTTTCAGATTTACTCACCAATGTTGTTTGTTTTGAAACTTTCGGTCTTCATTCCTACAAGTATTTCGGAAATTATAGCATTGAGGATTAATTTTTAATTTCATGAAACATGTCTTCATTCAATATCTTACTGCCGTCATTTCCTTTAAATAAGACGGCTTATTTTAAAGGTTATGTTCATGAGTTAGATCATTGTAAAGTTATTATCTATATCACTAAATATTCTACGAACCCCTCCTTACTAGACAAACAGAAGTGTGATGATAAAAACCGAATTTATGGGCACTGCGGGCATTGTACGGCAGGAAAAAGCAAGGTTCACAAAAACTATCTTGAACTGCATCCAGACTACAACATATTCCTCAAAAAGCTTACCTTGAATGGAACAGAACTAAAGACATATAAAAATAGTGTTGTGATGTTGTATGACTATGATAAAATGAGGGAATCACAAATCATTGCCGTGCCCTCAGACAGTGGAGATCATTTCTCAACATTGAAAAGTTTGATACACAAAGACACCTATGGTGATGTTCAAACATGGAAAACAGAAGAGTTTGCACCCTCTTTAGCATTCACTGGCTTGTTGTCATCGTCTATGTTTGTACAGCACACACTTAACTATGTAAATCTTCTAAAATGGCTAAAAACTAATATCAAGAGTGACAAAAAGGTACTAATATTTTTACATAGCTTTCATAGATCTTCCACTGCTCACCAATTATCATAATGATTTACAGAAGTAATGTTAATTCTGCTTCATAATTGTGATATTTTCCAGATTCTATTGAAACAAGCCAACTTAATATTGGCCATCCTTATAGACCTGCTGCTTGGATATGTTGTACTTAGCCTGCTCATACAAGACAAAAAGAAGCTAAGTGAAGCATTGATTGATGTCTTAGAGGTGCGAATTTGTAAAGAATGGACCTTCATATAGATTTAAATAATGATTTTTGTAAATAATACCACAGCTTGACTCTAGTAGTAAATGGAAGCTAGTTAAAATTGTAATTAGGCCTTCTATATATTTAGCAGTCTATATATTTATATGCCACACTATTGGGCGAAGGCTTTCTCTCAGAGAGAGAGAGAGAGAGTATGGGCTTAATCACTGTAAGTGCCCACTGCAGATTGGTCATTTCAAGAGCTAAGTTATGTTAGTAACTGTTATTGTTACTATAAATGTTCGAAAGTATAGTAACTTAGGAAACATAGTCATTGGTTCAGGACAGAACCACCCATATGTGAAGCAAGCTATTTTCTGATTTACCTAACCCCCTTATATTGCAAAATCTTGCAGCATTCCAGATAGGTTTACATTGATGAGGTTTTGTGTAGAAGCTACCTAAGCTGAGTTGTTCTTCTTTCGCAGAAACTAGTCAACTCTCTATATTCATTGCTAAAATGGTTGATGGGCTCACCAGCTGGGTTGAAGCTAAACAATGCTTTTAACAAGATGCTGGGAAAATACTTCTCTTACCACATACAGCTGTGGTGGCTATTCTTAGGTACACATTCTCAGACTATACTTATAATTCTGTACTATTATCTTTCCTCCTTGTCATCAGCAATGACACAAGCAGCCCACTTCTGAACTTTCTCAAAACTCGATTTTTAACACTTCATGTTTTTACTATTTTTATAGCAAATGCCAGCCTGCCTTATAAGCTACAATCAGTAATTAACTGGCAAAATCTGCCAGTCAATTTGGCTCTAAATGTTGATTTCAACTTCACTCTCAGTCCCAATAAAATTAAAATAATATTAATTACAGATGTATCTGGTGAGAAACTGGAGGTGATTCTACACATCTACCAATACTTGGGCTACCTAGGCTTCACATTTCAAGCATCCATCGTTTGCGACATGATATGCATTACTACATTTCATTCGTACTGCATTTATGTTTATGCTGCAAGGTAAGATTCAAGACGCCCCAACTTTTTATTCACTCATCGCACTGCATTTATATCTGCTGCAAGGTAAGATTCAGAACCCAAACTTACCCATATAAAGTCGACAGCACATCAACCTTTACATTTTAATTGCGAAACGGCTGTTATGTACCTAACTGAGTACACATGCAGAAATTTCCGCACATTGTATTGCTATGTCTCCCAGGAAATCCATCAGCACTTGTTATTAAGCTGGGCATTGAAACCGTATGAAAATTGTATGTTTCGTCGGCAGGCTCTTCAACATCCAGATCTCGGGGCTGATAGCGCTGCTGCGACTATTTGTCGGCCGCAAGTACAACCCGCTCCGCGGCGGGATCGATTCCTGCGAATATACTAATCAGGAACTCTTTGTGGGGACGGTCGCCTTCACCATCCTTCTGCTGTTGCTGCCTACCACAGCCATGTACTACACCGTCTTCACTTTGGTATGATTTTGGTATGATTGGTATGGCGTTTAAACCAAAATCGCACGGTGCGTTCATTAGTAGACCCCTCTCCAAACGCAGCATTGATATTGCGGGCTGTTTCTGCCGCGTTAGTTCCGCGTCGGAACTCGTATGCAAAAATCACTCGAATTTTCGCAGTATCCATCTTTCTTGTCTAAATTGAATAACAAAAACAATTGAAAGTCGATATTCAAATGTTTCACATTTTTTAAAAAAAGAACATCATAGAAACCATTTGAAAAAAGTTTCATTCGAAAACCTCAAACCATGAAGATTCTATGTCAATTCAAAGAACCTATTGCAATAAAACGGCAATTTCATACTTTAAACCCTAATATTTTAAAAGAATTATTTCGATGTGTATACTTATGACAAATCTGTTGAAAACTAACAAACAAACCAAGACTAGAAAAAAAATTATAGAAAAATGTATAGCTTGGTTTTTCATAGATTAATGGTGTAAAAATGGCCAATTTTCTGTACTTATCAAAAACTATGTTTATGATAAAATATTTCCAAAACATTAATTATCCAGAACTGCCGCAGACCATCAAATGTATACTTATTATTTTACAATAATTAGATTGTGCGAGAGAGGGGTGCCAAAGAGAAGGACAGCCAGAGGCCTATTATGTGCACCAAATCCTGTCGGAATCCTGATGGATTTGAGGAGTAGGAACTGGATCCTTGAAACACCTTGCCACATTCTCTCAACTGACAGATATGGCGAGCTTCCAAGAACATTGACATAGTACTAAATTTTATTTTGTCTTGTTACAGTTTCGTCTGTTATCCTTAGCTATACAGTATATATTGGCAAAAATCATACATTTCATACAAACAATGCCACTTTACGTTACGATATTGTGGCTGGTAAGATCGCCTAAAATTGCAGGTAAGTTTTGCTTGTATTTTTGATAAATCCACCTAAATATTTCATGAAATTATTAATTTTTACAATATGTTTCTAGGAAAAATTTTCATTGGAGTTGTGAGCAAGCCACATGTAAGTCCACTGGTATTGAAAGTGGATTTACTGTCCAAATCGCTACATGAATTGGTCAACAATTTCAAACCCCCAGTGGCAATGGTGAAACCAGTTGAGTGGACTAATCTTCTTTCAAATATACTGACTGGTAAACAAATTACGTGATTGAAGAGTCAGGTGAAAAGTCTAGATAGTCGTTTGTTTCTAAAGATAAAAAGCTGAGTAGGTAGGTACTAGTATGGAGATACCTGGAAGACAGTGAAATGCAATAAATTACTAATATTATTTAATTTTTAACCTCGCGCAAAAATAGTTTGGTCGGCAAAATTCATACAAATGAACTTATAAATGCTTAAATACGTAACTTACAAAAAAGAACAATTCAAAGCATCGGGCTAGCTGTTTTAATACAATTATTCGTGAATAAGATAAAGCTAAAAAAACCTAAATTTAGTTTTGTTTAAAACCAATAAAATCGGACTAAGTATGTAAAATTAAAGTTTAGTTCAGTCCCCATACTCTCGACGTTAATTTAGCAAACTTTCGTTATAATTTATATCATTTATTTAATCATTTAGTCAAAATATTCCCTAAGTTTCCTATAGTCTAAATAAGTTTAATGTTTAAGCTTTTCAATGTTTTAATTGATTTTCAACAAATCCTATTTAAGGTCTGATAAACAACCTCACATATAATGAAGTTGGTAAGCGCGCTGGTATGGTACCTATGCTAGAAGCGCGAATCGCGCTTCGACCCGGCTTCTTTCTTAATGTGTGAAGTTTGTTTAATGCTATTTCTTATTTATTTCTGAAATATTGCGTTAAATTGTGTAGCAGTTTAGAACTCAATAATTTAACGCCAAGAGTCAAGGGGCAGTAGTCGTTTCAAATATGAAAACCTGAATTTATGTGCATAAAGCAGACTCAAATTTATTTCGACTACCAAAGACCAAAACAAGTAGCAAGTTTCCGAAGTGTTGCTAACTGGATAGAAAAAAGATAATCATTGTGATAAAATCACAACTCTTCACATCAGTCTGCAGAATGCTTTATATAATTATTAACTCTAGATTTCCTAAGCAAAGCACATTAAAATAATGTACACATTATTTTGATTTGTAAATTAAATTACCGAAATCTTTGTCTGATAGTGAAGAGGTGGTTGCCCTGAAGTGGGGCACTCGCGATATAGACTACATAAAAAAAAATGAAACTGAGTGAACATGTAACGCCAAAACATATATATCTCGATAACACAGATATTGCTATTAAGGCTGTAAGACACAAAACATGTATTTATATAGTTTATTTTACAAATTACTGAAGTAACATTTTTAGAACTAAATATCAAGGCAAGATATTGAACTAATGTTAATTAATCTTCTATTGAAATTGTTATATTATAACATTGCAGATGTGGGAACTGGGGTATACCAAAACATTTTAACATACCAAGTAATTCTAGAACTTGTTAACGCAATAGGGATTCCCTGTAATGTTAGCTTAAAGTACCAAAACATTTCAACAAACCAAGTAATTCTAGAACTTGTTAACGCAATAGGGATTCCCTGTAATGTTAGCTTAAAGTTTTTTGGCAACAAATAAAATAAATAGAATTTATTATGATCATGGTTATATTTTGATTTTGTGTTGATTTGTTATTCTTAAATGTTAATACAGCATAATGCCCAACAGATTATGTTAGTCACAAAAAATTTGTTTCACAGGGTTAGGCTACAGTAGATATAACAACATCATTGCATACTTGACTTCCAAACCTAAGCAAACGAATTATATTCCGTATCTCATTAGGTAATTTATATAAATTTCTTTATAAATTACATACCATCGAAACTAATTTATATTTACACATATTATATTCTCTCCAAATATCTCTAAAATATAAACCTATTCATTACTTATTCACTTGATGGGGAGGAATTTATTTTAATGCTACTTCTGTGGCTGTAGCATTTGTCAGCAGATTAAGAGATTTACTTATTGGTGATAATAGTGAAGCTTGCAATAGCTTTTTAGTTCATTGGACAGTTTACAAGTTAACTTTATCTTAAAAAATAAACTACACACAAGGTGTGACGCAAATAGGTGTGTATTGCTTGTGCCTTGTTTCCGGTGGGTAGGCCAAATTACTTACATAATTTAGTAAGTTTAGCGATATTCAACTAAGTGCCATAAAAAAGTACTAGTTCATCACAGTATTTTTTTTAGTAATTACTATGTCAATCAATCACACATATTAGTGTTTAATTAAAGATGTAACCTAAAGGGTGAATGTATTATGACGGCATGGAACATATCACAATGAAATCTTGCAATGATTTATGAAAGATTATGGAGTAGATCAATATAGCAACTAATGCGGGGCCTCCGCTACAGAAGCCCACGCGCTGTTTTGTGTTGAGTTGAGATTCAGCTAGCCTAATTCTTGAGTACACACCTGTAGTCCTTACTCACATCCGAGCTTGAGTTAGGCGAATGCTCTTTAGGCCTAATCGTGCCGCGACACGACGCTAACTTTGATTCCAATGCCTACAAGGAAGAAAATTAAAACATGAATGATGTCAATATTAGTAAGTGATCGATCGGAAGATTATGAACCGCTAACACCAACACCAAAACTGTACAAGTGGAAGGCATGCAAGCAACGTCATACATCATTAGTACATCAAAATAGTAAATGGCACTGAAAGTATAAGCTGTGTCTATTTGTACAAAAGGTGAACATTTGATAAAGTTTTAACATTTTCTTATATTTGTATCGTCTGTGCAGTACAAAACAAAGTAAAAAATAATCATAAAAAAAATAATTGTCTATAAATGAAAATTCATTTTCGTAAACTATTTTTTGTTTGCTCTTGATTTTTTTTATGAGCGCCGAGTCCTAGTAAGTTCTCAATTCCCTCTCTCGAACGAACAGCGAAAGATCTTCTCAATTTGCCGCCCTCGCCCAGGCCCGCTCTAGAGAACGGTTGTTCAGAGTTTCGATAAGATAGCTGGGGATGTATAGGAGGTTTCTCAGCGTTACAGTCGCTGATCTGAGGTCCTGAGAGTCGACGCGTGGTTGGGATTGGGTTCCTAAGCTCTACGAAGTCTATGTCATTAGTTCCGTTTGTCTTCAGTGTGCCGACGGACGCGGGGGCGAGCGCGGGGGACGGGGCACCGGCCGTAGCCGCGTCACACGAACACTTCACCTTACCACAGTCGGGGCAAAGAAATCTTTCAAGCTGCAAGCAATATGAAAACATGCGTACTACATACAAGCCAGACTAAACCATGCACAGTGGGGCGTTTTTTTATTACTAAAGGGATAAAGTAAAATCTAGTTATATTTATTATTAGCTTTAAAATAGTCTCGAGTATGTCAAATATAAACGGTATTAATATAAAATCAAAAATACGGTAGGTATTGCGTCCAAGACGTGCACGGAGCCAACGCGAAAATATTATGAAATGTTATGTGTAGAGTGAGTATTTATTTATGAACTATTAACAATATTGCAACACAGTAAATCGTTAATATACAAATATTTATATGAGAATATAAAATGCATAAATAGACAGATTGTTGGTACTCGACATTATAGTTTAATAATAATTTCATGGAATACATAATATTACAAAACCTTCATCAGTTATTACATAAATAGAAAAATAATTAAAATAAATACATACAGTGTATACTTGTGTGCAAAATCTAATTGTGTAGTGACCATTAGGTGATGTCCATTAACCTTCTGAGCTGAAAATGGGGGAGAGGTCCAGCAAAATATCATGGAATATATTTTAGGTAAACAGGCCAGTTAAAAACTTCGTCAACTTTGTATTTAGAGAAATCCTTCTAACCCAATTCCTGAAAGACGCCAGAGGGCACTGTCCTTATTGACAAAACTTACAAATGATACGGCATTTTAAAGGTATAAGCTCCTATTCACTAATTTCTTGTATTTTTGTGAATAAGTTTACGACTTTAATTTGACCTTCTAATGTTCGCTTCACATGTGAATGAAAGTTTTGATATTTTTATATAAAAACACCAAGATGTTGACATCTCGGTATACTCAGTAAAAAAAACCTTATTTCTATGTTTGCACAGATTAGGATTCTTTTTAGTTTTGTTTGTTTCGTTGACGTACTTGCGCCCATGGCGTAATTCCGGTTTCGTACTCAATTTTCTTTTTTCACTTTGTACATTGGACTTGTGTTAAATAACAACTTTTGGTCTATGAGTTAAAAACGAAAATGTAAGCAAAGAAAAATGCAATAGTTATATAACAAAAGTCATTGTGAATGTTAAATTAATGTGTTTTCAGAATTGCACATTTCATAGGTGGCATAACATTTTGTAATACTTTGTTACAGTGATTGTCTTAATCATTTGGGAAATCTCATATGGTGGAATGGATCTTTCCTCCACTGGGGCAATAAGGGTCTAAATATGTAAAATACCTCAATTAATGGACGTCCCCTAAGGCATTGAATTTACATTCATTCCGTATTTGGACATTATTTAGCAGAGAATATCGAATTATCCGTGCTCGTTGCGGAAACTAGGGGCGTTCAATGTATTCTCGGTATAGACATGAAGGAATAAGCAGAAAATTCTAAATAAAATTTATTTTTCAATGCAGTCTCTAATCACACCTAATTTGAGCGGAAAAGTAACTTTTCAATACCCTCTAAAAAGAATAGTATTAATCTCGCTTGAGTGAAAAATGTTCATCAATGGCCGCCTTCAACACTTCATCATCGGAAGTGCTTACCTCGAAGATCTTTCTTAATATTGGAAAACAGAAAATAATCAGGGGCTATGTCCAGACTGTAGGGTGGATGATTGATTTCTTCAAATCCGCAATCCCGCACCGCAGCCTTGGCAACGCGCCCTTTGTGAACCGGCACGTTGTCGTGAAGAAGCAAGACACCTGCGGTCAATTTTCCCCGGCTTTTTTCTATTATTGCGTCTTTTGAATAACGTAAGGTGTTTGCGTAAGATGTTGGTGGGCATTAATACCTACTTTGACCTTTTTTTGTGAACTCAATCAGTAAGATTCCCTTAGAATCCCAAAACACTGTAGCCATGAGTTTTCCGTTCTTCAATATTTTCTCTACACTAGATAATGAAGTAGCAGAATCTTGGTAAACAGCCACCTTTTATATGTATATAACTTTTTGAGTCTTTCCTTGTTTTGTAAGGAATTCTATCACAATGCTTGATTTTTTTCAACATTGTCGTATCAGTCATCATAGTTGCCTTTTCGTAATTATATCTTCAATACTAATGAATATAATTAAATAAAATTTTATATTTATACCCTCAAAGACTAGCGACATTTTTTACCCTCATCATTAGTATATCACCCCAATACCGAGAATACATTGAATAGGTTCATTTGAAAAAAAAAAAAAACATTAACGTCCAAACAAAACACAACAAATGAGATTCTTTTACAACAATAACAACAACCTCTATTGCTAATTTATAGTCATAAACTAATATACTCTACAGTGATAAGTGCAAACATAACAACAGCAACCAATTTTGCTAAAATAATGACAATTTTACTCACCCCAACTTTCCTGAGAAGATCACCAACCAAGTTTATAGCTGACACTCTGGAGGATGGTGGCAATGCATTGCCATTGATTTCTCCTGTGAATAAAAACAGAAGAAAGTAAAAATAATGTTGCCTACTGTAGATTAGGCTAAGTGCAATAAAAGTATTAAATAATAATAATAACTTAAGTTATGAGAACAGTGCTTCATTGCAGAGGGATTTTTTTTGCAAATAACCTTGTAAACATTACCAACATTAGAGATTGATAAAAATGTGTTCTGAAGTGTGTCTAATTTCTGCCATCCAAGATAGATTTCAACTTTTTTCTATTGCCTATGATCACTTTCATGGCATAATAAACCATAAACAATTTAGCCTTAAAACATAAATTCAACAAGAAGTATTAATAAGAATCCTTTATTACACAAAACAATAATGTGCTAAAGGTGGAATTCATACTAATAGGTTGTTAGTACCCCGTAGGCTCCTGGATATGGGGTATGAAGTTGCTGCTAGTCTGTTGTACTAGACATGGGCACATAAATCTGGGTCAATTTGTCAGAAAAAGACTAAATGTGAAAAGCCTAAGATGCGATTGGAGAGCATTACAAAGACCTACACTGCTTTGCATGGAAATAGGTTAAAGATGAATAGGTAAATAACTTACTCTTTAATGGTGTGGGAATAGTTTGAGTCTCGTTTTCCACCTGACTTTGACGTATTGCATTTGTAATGTGCCCATTCATTACTGTATTTGTTGTATCCATATTGGTCTTGTCTTCCTTCTCGTTCTCGTGAATGGGTATTCGCTCCACTACTTTCAGTTCTTGTTTCAGATCTGAAATATGTGTGTTTATATAATGTTAGTATTTTTATGTACAAAGACTCTGGACAATGTACAGTGAAGTGATGGCTTATCTTCAACAATTTAAGGTGCTGTTTCATATCACAGATAGAGACAGGGCTTAAGAAAAAAACTGGCAAGAAGTTAACAAAAAACCTTATTTATGTAAGCAAAGTAAGAATCCGGAATTAAGTTAATAAACCTTACTTAGTTTCTAGACAATCTTTGATTCAGAGATCTTTCGGAGCTAATTAAAATCTCTCTTCCTAATGTAAGACAATTCTACCCCAAAGAAGAATGACTCTGTAAACACTTAATGAAGATTAGAACTGTATGGATCTTACCCCTAGCTTCATCTGTAGCTCTCTGTAACTTAACTCTCAAGTTCTCCACTTCATCAACCTCACTCTCCAAGACTGCATTCCTCTCATAAGCCTGGTTCAGTAATGACTCTATGTATGACACCGATTCCGATATGACCCTGAAAGTTAAGCCATAATTTAGTCAGTCATTGGGAGTTAGGATGACAACTTTGGTAGATGTATTAACACTGCCAGACCACCAATTCCAAACCATCTTTCTGAAAGAAGAGCAATGGGTTGTAGGTAACTTTGAGTTTATGATAATAAGGATAACTGTTGTTAAAAAAATATTTTCGACATGAATCAAACTTCACATAGAAATAATAATGCCAGTCCAAACCGGGACTTAAACCCCCTTTATCTATAAGCAAAACTATATTTTTATTACCGCTGTCCTCTTTCCAAATCATCATTTTTTTGCTCCAATTCTCTGACATAGTCAGCTTGTTTATCTTTTTCTATTTTTAAAGCTTGCAGTTCATTTTCTAGAGCATTGGTTTCATGCTGACTCCGCTCCAATTTATTCTGTAAGCCCAAAATGTACAAAATCAATATGAGGTTATTGTTGTCATGGAAAACTTATAGACTAAACAAAAACTTACAGAGTATTATGGTAGATGATTCATAGATGGTTTTAATCAATTTGTGGACATAGAAGACTTAACTCTTTATTTTATTGAGTATACATACCCGCAAATTCTCAATTTCATTTTTTAGCCGTTGATTTTGATGTTCAAGGTCTCTGTTTTGCTTCTCTACTTGACCCAGAGATGCCTCTAACTCTTTTTCTAGCTGAGCTGAGTTTTCAGTATATTCATCGAGCTCCTGTTGGATATCATTGGCTCTGCAAAACAAGACAGATCAAAGAAATAGGTAAATTGTAAACACAAAGCAAGATGCATACAGATGGAATTAGAAATAATTACAATTAAGCTAGGAATACATTAGAATACACTCACTTTTGCTCATAATGTTTGGCTTGTTTCTTCCAATAAACCAAGCTTTCGGGCTCAGACTGCCTGCAGGATTCCATGCTTTGAAGATGTGGAACTTTCAGTTACAACACAAGATTTTCAAGGATAAGTCGAAGGACTCATAACAAGCTTACAATACGGGACAATTGATGTGTTGTTTGAACCTTTCCTTTGGGTGATTAATCAAAGGATTTACACGCTTTGTTATAAATTAGCCGTTGCAACGCAAATTGTGACAAACTCGACTTTTCAAAACAAGTCAAATGCAAAAAACAAAATGGCGACTGACTTTTCCAAAGACAATTTCTTTTTTTTCTTCGGTACATTATTTTCGTAGAGGTATTTGCAGCAAAGAGGTACCTAGTTGAAGATAGTTTTTTCCGTCTTTTTGCCCTTTAAGCTTTGTTTATAAGAAGCCATCACTGCTACATATTCATTGCCAAAATGTAAAATTTTCGAGCGTCTTTATCTTCTAAATACCTCGTTTAAATAAAGGTTTCGTGGTGTTACTCTTACTATTTCATACCCAAATTGCGAATTTTTTGGGCACGCTAACGCGCGCCTTTCCCTTCTATAAGCTTTGTCTATAAATAGGTTTTGTGATATTACTGCAATATGCAATTGGAATCAATAAGACATGAAATAAGTATTATATTCCTATTGTTCCACTAATCCGTGCTGAGAACAATTTGAAACACATGTTTAGAGGCTAAAAATTCACCCATGCCGGGACTAGAACCCGCGACCTCTGCCTAACCGTGCCAGCGCTCTCCCAACTGAACTAATAGGCAAATGCAGGCATCGGCGTTTCGAACCTCTTTACAAACTAACTCTGTATTACTTCTGCCTCTGTGGTATTACGTACAGGCCGATAAAAGCGAATCCAAAATATTGCTGTAAAATTCGCGTTTATAGTACAAGAAATAATTAAAATATATACATTAAAAAAGATATACATATATAATATTTTAAAAAGTATCTGTGAAAAACCCCTACTATTTGACGTGTTTCAGGAATGCAAAATCATAAAAATAACCTTGTACCTACTGAAAACAAGGTTGGAAAAATATGGTAAATTTTTGGTCGCGTTGCGCGCGTCTTTTCCAACTACAATGCTAATGAGACTCAGCTAATTACTGAGTTTCGAGCATGCACGACTTAATCTGTAGTGATAAGAATAAAATACATCTATTTGGAAAAAGTATTAGTAAGTATTTTTTTTTTTTAAATTAAAAATGTAGTTATTTTTACTATATTTGCCAAAAATATCGACCTCGATAGTAAACTTATAAAAAAAAATTGAGCGTGTTCACAAGTACTTCTTAACAAGTACTATTAAGTAATAGTACATTACTGCAGCGGCCAGCAAAAGAGGCATTGACGGACGAACGTGGAAATGTGGGCCGAGGCGAAGCCGAGGCACACATACGTGAGTCCATCAATGCCAAGTTGTGGCCAAGGCTTGTATATGATTTTCCTCAAATAATGCACGGAAATTAAAACTAAGTAAGTAGTACTAAGGCAGAACTTTTTATTTGAAAAATATTTTTCTTTCGTTTTTGGCGGTAACAACTAACAAGTTTTCTATTACGGCTCTTGCCGCCTCTGGAATTTCAGGTGGCGATAAAATAAGTTCATCGCAGTCATTCAAAATCAGACGAACCACGAACGAATAACAATATTTTTTGCCGCGCTAGTGTTCTTTTTTTTTTAATACGTATAATCCAGCTTTCTATCGCAACCCAGTTCGAAATTTAAATAATACCTCTGATAAGTTACCTCCTTGGTTGTCATTGTTCGGAGTAAAAGATCGTTCCATTTTTAAATAACACGACAGATATGAGTTTAGTTGGCCGCAAAACACGACAGTTATGAATTTTCATAGAACTTTTTCCGGCGCTGCTCGCGTGTAATTAGCAAGAAGGTTGTCGAAATAATGCTCAAATTTCCAAGCATGTTTGAGAAAAATATTTTTCTTAATTTTGGAATATTGGTAGTAAGTAAATAAAAACTGCCGCGGCCAGCAATAAAACATGTTAGTTTAGTTTATTGGGCATGGGGCAAGAACGTTTTACCCAATGGACACGACACAGTTGATGTTTTCCTAGTTTCCCCGCGTGCCACTTACCGTGTTCTTTGTACCTCATTCTGTTCTTTTTGGTTTTTTTTTCCTTGACACAGTCGATAAAATCTTTCGATGTTTTAATTGACTTCTAAACATGACGTAGAAATCATTATTATCTTACTTAAATATCCATAAAATATTCGTTCGGCGTTTTATTTAAAACGTTTTATAGATTACCATCAAGAAAAGTAAAAAAATAGTTGGTATCAGTTCATAAGGAATATTAATCTCAAACCGAATATTTACAAAACGCAAAAATCAGTGCAGGCTATACGGAGTTTCCTCTAAAATGTATAGTGGGAAATGCGTTTTACGGAAATTAGTGTTTGTGTTTTACAACAACTTTTGTATGATTTTAATTGTACCAAATGTCAGGGTTAACATAATTTCACTTATTAAATTTGCACTTATAGGATAGTACTAATATCGCAGCTTCCGGTAAATCATTGTTTTATACAGAAGTATGTATATCCATTCTATTTATCATATCTCTATGTATAAAAATTAATTGCCGTTCGTTCGTCACGCTAAAACTTGAGAACGGCTGGACGGATGTAGCAATTTTTAATATTGGTGAAAGTCAAGGTGAGAACAAAAAAGTGATACGCGTCAACTAGTGTGTCATAAAAAAGTAGGTACAAAATAATCAAGCCGTAGGGAAAATGTTTTTTTAAATGAAAAACTATTTTTGACGTATATCGGGTATTAATTTTATTGACAATAACTCTTCTTTTCCAATACAGCATTTGCTGCATTCGGATTTAATGTACTGTTATGCACCCCTGGAAGTACACGGACCAAGGATACCATAATAAGACTATCATATTTTAATATTTCAGTCGCATTGCATAAGTGGCATTGAATTGAAATTACAAAGGAAGAGTGGATTATGTGGAGTATACTACTTATTTGTTATTGACTACAAATTACTTATTACTTAAAATTTATTACATAAAATTATTAAATTTCTGTTTCCCTCATTCATTCATTTCGTTCAATCATCACTTATCGATAATATTTTTATCGACTTTTCCAAGCTCTTAAGTCATAATTTGACATTGACAGCTACCTCCCGCCCCCCAAAAAGTGGTCGTCTGTGTTTTCCTACAAAGTTTCGGTCATGTCATATCCTTTGGCTAAAACATCCTTGGCATGGTGCCATGACCCAGGCGCGACATAGGAATTCACGGGATAGAACCAGCTCTACCTAAGAAAAAATACTGTTTTTTGAAAAACCTCGGATATTAGGTATAGATATGAAGTGGTGGGCCCGATTTTTGGAGTTTGTATATAATAAGTTTTGCCTTGCCTGCGCCTACTCGCCTAGGTAACTGGTGCTTCGTAACCAGTTGCGACCGAATATTTTATCATCCTTGTGCGAAACCAGTTGCGAATGTTGCGATCAAATACTTTTTGTCCTTGTACCTACTTAACCGGTCCGCGAATAAACTGAATAAATACCTAAAGTTAAATTATTCTATTTCTACAAAGTTTCGTTCGTACCTAACTGGTTTCGTGCAAGGACAAAAAAGTATGCGATCGGAACTGGTTCCGTACAAGGATGAAAAAATATCCGATCGCAACTATTTACGAATGACCAGTTACCGAGGTAGGCGGCCGAAAGGCATCAAACGACCACCAATCACTGGTGGCAAACCGGTGGCAAACAAACGAAAAAGCGAAACTCTGACAATGACTGCAGTGCAGCTATCTATTCAATCATTCAATCCAATAAATACAGTTATTTAGCTTTCTCTTTCTCCCTTAGAAGGGTAAAACTGTAAAATTATAATTAAGTAAAAGTGATTTGTAAGAGGGGCGTTGGCTTACCTATTAAATAAAATAATAATTACATGGGCCATTGTTTTGTGGGATGTTTATGCACACATCAAGAGACATGATTTTGTAACACACTCTCACCACTAATATTCTTCCATCATCGTTGACAACGTTTTACCTTTCTTGTTTGTTGGGTAAGCAAAATGAACTCAACATTGAGAACTTGACATTTACTGAATGACAGTTCGTCAAGTGCAAATGTCAAATCCAAAAAGGAAGAATCTATCGAAATAGGTACCTACTCGACAAAAACAAATGGTTCTTCTAGTTTTAGTGTAATTTCTTGATACTTTCTAATGAATAGATTTTTAAACATCGATTTCCTGAGCATCGTTCGTCTGCCATGTAAAATATTGGGCAGCCAAGTCGCGCTCCTATCCTATTGGTTTTGTATGACGTGTAATGTTACCAACGGCGGACTCTGAAGAAACCCAGGTCACGTCACACAACAAAGTGAAGAGTGTGTCTAGCAATGAGGCGAAATCGCCCGAAACTGCAGAAGAGCCTAAGCCACACAATAACAGAGAATCCCTCAACATGTTACTTAAAGAATTAGTTTTTTGTGTAGCCTTAGCATTAACCACATACGGGGCCCTTCACAATTCGTAAGTATCGACCATCGTAACTAATATTCATTGACGTTTCCATGTCTACAAATTGTTCTTCCGTTTTAGACCCCCAAAAGTGTCAAAGCACCCTCAAGCCGTGAGATTCTTTAGTCGTGACTCATTGGTGAGTGACTGGTACAAGGGCCAGCTGGGCAAAGCCTTCGCGATTGTCAACAAAGCTGATGTGTCCCTGGTAATGTACTATGCTCCCTGGGACGCTGAGTGCCAGTATGTCAGACAGGAGATCGAGAAAGCTGCTTCAGTTTTACATGACAGAGTAAGTGTTAAACAACAAAACCATACACAGGATACACCAGGACAGGTTGAGTGTGGCCTAGAAAATGTTGATCCTGCCCTAGCGGCTATCCTGAGTCTGTGAACACAATATACATTAATATTTAGAAATAATCTCCTAAAAATCACATGTGAATGTTGCAAATGAGTCGAAGCACACCAAGATACATTGACCAAACATTTTTCTTATCTTTTGATTTCATATACCTACAAACCCATAAACAATATTTTCAATGTTAAAATTCTCAATGGCTATCCAAAATATATTGATACTAATATCGAATAGAATATAATATAGAATAATTATTCTCAGATAATACCCAATAATGGGTGGAAAATCAGTTTTCAGTCTACCCAAAAAATTTTGAGCCCGTCCTGATTATGTTGTCTGGCTACAGCCCTGTCAAACAAGTAAAACCTTTTATTTACTTGAATTTTTTTGTCAGGCCATAAAATAAAAATATTTTTTCAAGGAACCTTTTTTCCCTACCTCCCTCTTATCTAACAGTTGCAAACTTTACAAAGACTACAAATAACCTAGTTTTCAAATTATAGTTATTATGTATGTTTGTTTTTTGCTTAAAAAGTTCTTGTGCAACTCCATTTTTTTTCAACAGTACAAAATATTTTTCAAAGATAAAACAGCTGGATTTTCAAATTATACAACAGCTTTTAACAAACTAATCACAAAAATGTAGATACAACATATTATGTCAGGCATTCATCTTATTAACTGGTTTGTGCTCATTTGTAGGTACATTTTGCAGCCATCAACTGCTGGAACCCAGGCAGTGAGTGCCGAACACAACACAACAAAATACCTTCATGGCCTATTATTATGGCCTATACAGTGTCTTCTAGAGGCATAGTTTATAAAGGTAAATAAATCTCTATATGTGTAAAATGTGTAATCATGTAATGTAATTAAGAACCAGCTGTTCTCTATTTAATGAATAGTCATGGAAAAATCCTTCCTATGCAGATAGGAAAATCCTTCCTTGACAGGTGACAAGGTTGTATAATAAACCTTACCGTGTTATTTTAAATATTATATTATATTAGTGTGTTTTATAAGTTGTTGTTGAAATAATCCACTATGTTTCAGGACCAAGAGATGCTCAAAGCATTATCACATTCCTGGAACTCATAATGAAACCCTTGAGGAGGGTTGCAAACACTGAGGATCTAGTTCATTTACTGTCTATCTGTGATGTAAGTATGCTATAAAAATATTCTTTTGGATGTCCTGGATATGGGTCTCTAAGAACTGAGATATTAACAGAATAAAAAACTAATTACGACCATAGATAAGTTGACTGTTGTTCTTTCCATTTGGTTAAAGCTTTACTACAGTTTCCTATTTATTTAGTTTACCTTTGTCTTCTTTCTTTCATAAAACATAGTATTCTTATATTTTTGGCTGTATCTAAGAAAATAAAAACGGTGAAACTACTAAAAAAGCACAAAAACATAACGCCAAAGACAGTGTAAACTATCACGGAAAATTTCGGCAATATTGAAATTAGTAATCCGCCTGCTACCACACGGGAGACGGCAGCTTTTATTGCGCGCGACATAAATGCCGGTATCCAACAAAAAGGCTTGCTCTTCCATGGCTCTTTGTTGGTACTTTATTCATTGACATCAACATGCTGCTAATATATACCTTTTCTCTTTTAAACTATCTCAACAAGTCCACTGTACTAAAGGCCTTGGTGTTTCCAGTCTGTAGCTGTAGGATACACACCACTGCAAGATAGCTCCCAATATTACAATACCTGGTACAATCTGGCACTGAAAGTGAGAGAGCTGGACACGCTCGGTGAGATCTGCTTTGCTGTTGTGACGTCAGAGGACTTGGCCACCGACCTCGGCGTGGAGGCCGTGCCTAACGCCAGACTCATGCTGTGGAATGAGACTAAGGTACTTTCTGACGTTTTTTCTACAGGTTTTCATAAAGACTGCCAGGTCTATTTGCGCTTTAAGGCAGATCAGGCTCATATTGTGGAAGGAGTATTTGTTCCATTGAGCTTCCTTCACTACACTATTCCTTCGTACTAGAGATGTTCTTTGATACATTCTATATGAGCCTGATGGAAGATACCCTGGGATACCCTATATATCTGGCCTAGCCTGCAATTCAAAGTTCTGAGAAGTATTAACAGTTAGTGTTTTTATCAACACATACCGCCAATTTCGATAACGAAAAAATGTTTTATGTAAGTACCTAATTGTTATCGGCAAACCCGTAAATAACAATTTTAAAAAAGTAATCATTTTTATTAAGCGACGAATGCAAATTAACTGCAAGCATTAAATATAAAATTATCATCATCAGCCATTTGACGCCCACTGCAGGACATAGGCCTCCCTCATGGTTTTCCAAGCTTCCCCGTCTTATGCCGCCCGCATCGAGCGACTCCCCGCCAGCACCGTAACAGCTGTAAAATGTTTGCTTTTATTTTTAGGATTACATTGGAGACTCCCAGTCATGGAATGAGTCTGCCTTAATGGATTGGTTGTTGGAGAACTTCTCGCAGCCTGTTGACAGGGTCATACCCATGTGGAAGAAAGCGTTTAGCTTTGAAAGACATGCGGACGGAAACCCCATACTAATGCTGTTCACACCCCTCAACCCTTTGTATGAACAGATACCGAATTATGCATTGGTAAGTGTTTTGCAAATGGACCCTAATCATGTATCTAGAATAAGTTAATGATTACCGGGTGACTTTGAGTTCGTTCACCTTATTTTAAGGTGACATTCTAACCATGATTTTAAGCAAATGCTAGTTTTACTTCGCTTAAGCATAAATAAACAATATCAGAACGAAAAGTAACGAAATTAAAAAAAAAATGTTTTGAGAGTCCTGTGGGCGCCAGCCAACTCAATTGTTTTCTTAATTGTTTACGCATATCGGACGACACTTTTATTAAGCATAATATGTTAATGCTTAAGTGTCGTTAAACATTTTTTAACGGTACTTCCTACCACTTCGAATTTGGATTTGTTACTTACCACAGATTGGAGTCAACGGTAAGTAAGTAAGTGTTTATTGAAACCATTAACCTAAACATATACAATAAATTCTGACAAACTGACAGGTAGTTTTTTGGCAGATTTTCCCTGTGTACTACATTATCTTAACAATTTTATACATACATATATTTTAATTTAAACTTTTGTAAGCACTACAATCACGAAATCACGAATATTTACAAATATGTTATTACTGATAAATAATTAATAATACTGTTTTTATGTTCTTTTTGTTGCACTAACCTGTGGTGAGGACAATTTAGTAACAATTTTTGGCTTCTAAATAGGTTTTTTAATACTTTTTTTTACAATGAAAACAACATTCCCTCAAAATACAGTGAACGAATTTAAAGTCACCCTGTAGTCCAAGTTTATAAATAAATCAACCTCTAAGAAGTATACCAAACTGTGATTTGATTTGCTTCTTACGCCTTTTGCGAGAGAGTACTTTTGTGCTAACCTATTTTATACGAAAGTGTTGGATTTTCCCCTTCGGTCGTCTACGAAACCTGAGCTTCAGAACCAGTTGCCACCGAAACATAATACGTTCTTGTTCGATACTAGTTACGTAGATACTAGTTATTTTCCTTACAGGAAACTGGGTTTCTGATTCGTAACCAGCTGCGAAAACACATAATTCATCCTCGTACGACACAACTTACGTTGCAATATGTTTTTTTCCGAGATGTAAGGGGAAAATGAAACAAAATAAATATAAGGGGTCGAGCTAAAAAAAACCGTTAAATAAATATTTCAGTTCTTGCGTGGCTTTATTACAATACAATTAATTAAAACAAAAATGCGCCCTCTAGCATCCTTTGAACATGAACACCTAATGAATTATTTTCAACAAAAAAATTATAAGTACACAATAATTCCTATTTTAAAACTTAAAAGAAAACGGAGATATAGTTTCAATGCAGTGACCTACAGTTATTTGGTTTGAATTTAGTTTTATTATTGAGTTAGTTCCGAAGTATTCAAATTACCCTTTCGCAACTTATCACACATTTTCTACTACGAAACCCAGCATCCTGTAATTTAAAAAAAGTATTTCTACGTAACTAGTATCGAACAAGAACGAATTATGTTTCGGTAGTAACTGGTTACGAAGCTCCGGTTTCGTAGACGGCCGACCGGGAATTTTCCAATAACTAATAAATTCTTGTTTACAATCTATTCAACAGCTTCGTGCAATAATCATATTCTAACAGAAGAATGTTTTTTTTAGTTCCGAGAAGTAGCAATGGAGTATTTGAACTGTAAATGCAACGAGAGCACTCAATGGATCACAGAATTAGTAAAATTGCAGCAGGTTCAGAGACTGCTTTACCAGCAAAGAGACGCCAAGAAATTCTGTCAGGAATTCAAGTTTAAAAAGGTGCCAAAGAAACCTAGCTTAATTAAGAAAGAAATTACGTCGCATTATAATGAATACCCGTGGAACAACTCGACGCATAAGAACCAGAAGTCGAAACTAAACAGCCTGTACAAATTCCTCTTCAAACGCGGTCTAGCCATCACTAAGGCTTTCGAGAGTATGGATGTTGAGGTCGACGTTCTGTCTAATCTGAGACTGTTAGAGGAATGCAGTATGAACACATTCCCGGCAGAGAAGAGTTATTACGACAATCTACAATGCCAACATTTTGATGGACAGTTGCAAACGGAAGAAGACTTGCTGTCAGAAGAGTAAGTTTAATTTCTTACATGACATAAGTAGCCTATGTGCGTCCCACTGCAGGCACAGGCCTTCTCAGAGAGAGTATGGGCTTAATCACCACGCGTGCCCGCCACGGGTTGCCGATCTCAGGAGCCGAGGTATGTAAACACCTCGGACACTTACGGTCTTGTTTATAAAGAGACGATTACTCTAAAACACTCCTCAGAGGTAGTTTAAATATTCTGTGGTTACGTCTTTCAACTTACCACAGAATATATTATATGAACTGCAAATGAGGAGTGTTTTAAGAAATCGTGTTTTTATAATAAGACTGTTAGGTTGTCTGGCGATGATTTTCTTCACAGTTAGCGAGTGGTATTGCTACAAATTCACAGAATATGTACGTTAGATACTACCAAAAGAAAGCCAGTCTTCCATGCCAGAATTGAGCTTCATTTCGTGAAAAGGGAGTTTTGCAGCTGTCACGTTGGTGTAATGGTAACGTTTGATTTCCATGGCAGAGGTCGTGGGTTCGATTCCTACTGGGGGCCGTCTTACTTTGATTTGTACAAAGCACCTCATCCTTATGCTATTTACGCAAGCATAAATTTAACGCGGAAGACCTCTTGCGGTTCACAGAAGAGAGGCTGGTAGGAGCGACGCCACTTACGGGTCTGATTTTCGCTGCGTTCCGTTTATTTTTTCCTACAGTTCATACGTAAAGCATACGCAAGTAAGTAAGCCAAAAACATTTGGGGCTGAAAAAAAAAAACGGAAACCAGGGAACGGGCAGCAGCGTCGACCTGTGACACTAGACCACCATACACTGCGATCTCCAATCCGCCTGCCAAGCGTGGAGATTACGGCAAAACCTCACATACAGGGAGAGACCCATGTCCTGCAGTGGACTGCTATGGGTTGATGATGATTTGTGGCTGATGTGAAGTGACAAATGCATTGTAAACATTCTAGTCTCGGAACGTCAATGCTGCCACAAGAAGACGACCCCTTTACGTCAGAGAACCTGATACAAGACAACATAAGGCACTACTGCAACGTTGTGAAGTTCGCATACGAATTGGGACCCCCAGTGATACCACCGAGAAAGCAAGAAGCGAACGTGACGCAAGTACATGGACTCGCCTGCGCCAAGAACTTCACTTTAAACATGGTCGCCGTCGACAGTGTCAGGAACCACCACTTCGCGGAATCGCTCGGCATTGACGTCGCCAACAAGAAAGATATGACTACCGTCGTGATACTAGATAGCAAGGTGAGATGACAATTTGGGTTTTACCTAATTATAGGTTGGCACTTCGGCTTAATTCGATAAATTAATTAATTTGTAGAATTCTAAATGACCCGATCGGGCCACCATGACAGTAGTTTTTAATTGTTATTTTTCAAGATCACAATATTTGAATACCCACCTATCTGTCACTCTAGATATTTTTTGGGCTTCAAATGAAGCATTGCACGTGAACCTATCCGCTCCGATCGAAGCGAATTTTACAATTTTTTTTGTATGAAATCACCACCCGCCGCGCCCCGTCAGGGGAATTTGGAATTCGGAATTCAAATTTGGAAGGCTTTCAATGACTTCGGTGCGGTCGCAACATGGTGCGGATTTTTGCGCGTTCTCTTTATGTGTGTTGATAGTTGCTATTTGTCTCGCTTACGTAATATAGACCCCAAAATTGTATGAGCCGGAGACAAATAGTTGTCTAGTCCCTTTCTATAACAGATAACAGTGTTATAATCAACTTTTGTTACTGCAAACGAAACGAATCAGTGCAGGGACCGCATACCCCATGACGGGGGGGGGCAAACTACTTTGGTCACTGATTATGATGCAGCAAATAATTAGTCAAATTATGAAAATATTTTATTTTATTAAAAGTCCAAAAAGACTCATTAAAATTTTAATAAAAAAAAATGTATTCAAATCTTTTAAATTAAAATTAAAACAACTTTAAAAAACCATTACTTCGATAAGTGTTACGAAATAAGGTATTTTTTACCTGGTAGTTAAATTGAAGAAAGTGCTGCCACCCCGTTTGATTTTAGGGGGGCATTTTGTTCTCCCCCCTTCCGCGTTCCCTGCTATATGTACATATTAGATATTATCATCATCTAAAACTGGTTTTCCCCTTTCAAGCACGAGAGCCAATACGTCCTCTCTGAAGAGTACAGCGCTAGGTCGCTCCGTCAGTTTATAAGCGACTTCACTCACAACCGTTTGAAGCGATCGCTGCGAACTCACGTAGCGGACGCGGAACACACACACTACTTCGGCTTTGGCGATGCGCAGACGCCGGATGCAGTCACTGTCATCGATCTCACTACAAGAACGTTTAAGAGGGTCGTCAACACGCCCGGGAAGGTAACAACATAATCACTTTTCCTCCTGATATTTAGTTTTTAGGGTTCCGAAGTTTGCCTACGAGACCTTATCACTGAGCCAACAAATATCTTAATGACATTGTCGCTGTGCGACAAAACCTTTTAATAAGTAATTAATAATTAATAAATTTTGAACTCTTTAATGAAGTCAATACTTTTTTGACAAGAATGAATGTGGAGTTTCTTTGTTAGCTCTTCTCCACATAATCTATTGTTACAACGGTGGATAGGAGGTAAAACTTTGAACGCGTTTTACCGTGCCTTGGAGGCGTTTTCAGCAGGCTGAAATACCGTTTCAGGCCGTTTCAGAGGGTGCTCTGTCACATACAAGTTAATCAAAATTTCACCCAAGTTACCATGGTTTTCAAGCGCCTGAAACATGTTTTCAGTCCGTTTCAGGCCACCCTCTATCCGATGACGCCATAACCTGAAAACCCGTTTTCAGGCATTTTCAGGACCCCTTATGGGCCCTTCAAGTACATTTCAGTATATGACGAAATTTTCAATAGGAGTGAAAGAGATAGCACTGTTAGAAAGGGATAGCTATAGTCCGAACATTCCGGAAAGGTGTGACAGAGACATCACGATCAAGCGAGACGGCAGAACCTTCCACGACTTGATGGAGTTTTCGAGAACATCTCAAACGGTATATAAGCGGGGACGACGCGTGCCGCGAGTCAGTTTTATTTTGGAAGCGGAAGTGAAAAGAAGTACCTACAAGCGAAGGAAGAAGTACTACGAGTATTATCGGATCATTGCAGTGTTATTAAAAGTGTTTGTTGTTAAAGTGTTGTGAAGTTAAGAAATAGTGCGGAAATAAATCCTTCTCTTATTCATCGGTGTATAAAGTGCTTTTTCGATCACGAACCCACCCCTAGAACGTAACACTATTAATCAGTACAATCCCTATAATAAATTTAAATCAGACTCCCGCTAAGAGACCAGAATTGAATAAAAGTAAACACAGTTTTGTTAAATACGTACTAATATGTGCTACGGAACTCACGGTGCGCGAGTCTGACTCTGACTTAATCGGTTCTTGTCGGTGAGCTGTCCAGGTCTATCTTTTACTATAGTGACCAGGGATGAACAGCACGAACAAATAATTTTTTTTCTAGTTTATTTCTTTCGTAGTACACCCAAACTGAATCGAATTAAACAAGCTGATGCTTGTCAATGTACGGCGCAATACGGGAAATGAACCCAATGCGGCAGTTTCTTAGTAACGCACCATGAGGAGAACATTTCCTTCTTTCCGAAGACAGAAAGAAGTGGCGTGCTTGGGGGAGGCCTACGTCCAGCAGTAGACGAATAGGGACTGATCGATTGATTGAATAAAACATTTCCAGGTGACTCTAGTGGCGGTCTGCGGCGGCGCTTGCAGCGCGTCCACGGCGCGGGCTCTCATCTCGGCCGCTCGGTTGCTTAACAACTGCGGGGTGCCGGTGCAGGCAGCTAGACTGGACGCTCTCAGACACGACTTGCCCTGGCATTACACGCCGGACGCCTACCCTACTGTACTCGTCTTCCCGCTGGACAGGTAGCTAACTCTTATTCCAATAAGAAATACATTCGCGTCCTGATCTCTGGCGCACGATACCTATCAGAGAATCGGTATCAGAGTGTCGTATCAGAGATCATCTAGTCTCGCTGCCTGGAACCCACCCACCCGGGCAGATAAACTAGATGCCGTCTGATATGACAGGCCTATAGGCAGGCATTACACGCCGGACGCCTATACTGCCGTCCACAAGCCGTTATCGACCATCCAGTCAATTTTGACTTTTTGATGACATCTTAATCTTATCGCTCCCTCCAACCCAATTTTTCCTAAACTTTTATACTTCTCGAGAAAAAAAAAACTGAAAAACGTTAGGTTGATTATTAAATAATAATTGTTAACTTAATACCGGATAAACTTACTTGTTTTTTTTGTCCGAAGAGTCCGACCAGGTTTCGCTCTGATTCGCAGAGCTTAATCATGGTGAGTAGAGACGGAGCTCGTGTCGTCGGTTGCTCGTCTCTGACGAGCTTTTATTCTTATTCTTTAGTTCGAAAATAATAATTGTGTTTAATAATGCCAAAAAAAAATTTTCTGTTAAGCTGAATTTATCGTTACTAATTAAAGGTGAAGCTATTTTAAAGTACTCAAAAAGATCTATCTTTTGATACCTCAAGTGTAGTGAATTTATGTATAGTAATCAAGCGTAACTCGAAAGTAGATTTTTGTAGATAACGGCGTTTTAGCTTGTGAACGGCAGTATATTTCAATTAGCAATAGACCCATATTCGCGCTCTGGTTTCGGCCGCTCGGTTGCTCAACACGTACTGGGTACCAGTGCAGGCAGCCAGTCTGGACGCTCTCAGACGCGACTTGCCCTGGCATTGCACGCCGGGCAACTATCCCACTGTGCTGGTTTTTCGCTTGGCCTCTCTTTTTCCAAAAAGCCTGATCTCGGCCGCACGGTTCCTCCTTAACAGCAACTTAGACAGACACACCACAGGCTAAAACTATGTTTTTTTATCTGTTGTGTCATCATCAACCCATTATGTCCCCACCAAGGGGCACGGGTCTCTTCCCTGAGGAAGGTATAGGCCATACTCCACCACGGGGGCCAAGTCCGGATTGGTGGAGGCTTGTAGACCTGTGGCTCGTCTACTGTCAGAAGTTGTCAAGCCGCCCTAAGGCCTCTCACTTGGCTTAACGACTGCCATCTATCGACGGCAGCCGGCACCAACAGCCTAACGTGCCTTGCGAAGCACGGAACCGCTCGGAAAAATGCCACTAGCGTTAGGCATAGACGGCGACC
Source organism: Yponomeuta evonymella (assembly GCA_963969515.1). Lineage (NCBI taxonomy): Eukaryota > Metazoa > Arthropoda > Insecta > Lepidoptera > Yponomeutidae > Yponomeuta > Yponomeuta evonymella. The sequence continues at coordinate 10,676,198 of OZ018354.1, forward strand.
CATCCATGCACTGAACGCGCCCTGTGTTGCTTAACCTTCGTGATCGTTTAAGATCACTTAGGCAGCCGGGGCTACGAGCGATTCTGTTGTGTACCTATTTCGTTTTCTTTCTATTGTTCTTCATATTATGTCAGTTTCTGTTTATTTTGTTTCTGTGATGTTTCTCGTTAGATAGATAGAATATGTATTCGTTATTGTATGTAGGTACACTATGAATTACATACTGATATGAGAATTAAACAATAATATAGTACCGTACAATTGGCGGCTTTATAAGTAATTTCTTCCAGACCACCAGAAGTTACTCTAAATTTTAAAAGTCATTTATTATTATTAAACAAACAAATTACAGTCACAAACTAAAATTAACAACAGTTTTAAAAATGGAGCTTTAGCTTCTCAATTCTCTTAGTAACGTGGTAGTTGGATATCTTAAGCCAGCGGCCACACAAAAGGGACGAGGAAAAGACGCGCCGCGGTGCATAGAAATAGCGCCCTCGCCCCGTCTCTTCTATGTATGCTTCGTCCCTTACATTTTCTATGAAAGTGAGAATTGGATCAACGACGGCTCTTTTCCGCGCCCTTGCCCCACGTCCCTTCTGTGTGGCCGATGGCTAAGGCTTTCTATATGGTAATGTTGTGTTGTGGATGGACGTTGATGCGACGGCCCCCGGGCCCGCTCGCCGGCAGAAGGCGCGAGGCGGAGAGCCGCGCGGCGCCCCGCGGGGAGCGCGTGTCGGGCGGCGCCCTGGTGGCGTTGGCTCTGCGCGCGCTCGGCACGCCGCATCACCTGCGCGTGCGCCTCGCGCTCTGCCAGCGGGCCGTGGTCAGTACACTTTCTTTTACTATTACGTTAGATTAGATTAGAAATTTTTTTATTGCACAAAAGCAGTATAGTTGATTGATTATTTAGTTATCATATTTGTAACATTCACCTCATTTACGATGTAAGCTTAATTTACATATATGAATGTTGTGCTTACTATGCTGTTGGTGTGCCTAATTAAATAAAATAAAATAGCTGTGCCCGCGGCTTCGCTCGCGTGGAATTCAGCGTTTCACATTATCCTATCCGATATGTCGGCTCCGATATCGGGCCGGACAATATTACATACATTTTGCTTACCCCGATATCGGATCGGCGTCCGACGTCCTTTGGCAAGTTTGGCAAAAGTCCTGATCGAAACTGTTTCTTTATGTTTATGTAGCCTGTTACGTCTCACTGCACGGCACAGACCTTCTCTCAGAGAGAGAGAATGGGCTTAATCACTATGATCATAATCGTAAATGCAATATTAATATATATCAATACATAGACAAAACTATGATGCCATAGAAAACTAGTTTGTACGCGTAAAGTAAATCTAATTCATTAATAAATAGTAAACATCTTTAATCATTAAAAAATCTTATACCTAAATGTTGATTCCACAGATTCCTAATTTTAATTTTACTTTGTAAACTTATATACCTAAATAAGTTCGCAAGCAACCTCTCACTTCTGGTTGTCACAAAGCTAACTAAAACTTCTCAAGTTCAGACTTAATGCGGTCTAACCGATCTTGATCTTGTTTATTCGGTGGGTACTAATAGAAAAAAAATATGTATTCAGGTTAAGAATATTCCTACCTCCCTTCAATCAATATTGTGACAAGTTGATTTTGTTGAAAGAATATATTGCACCTCATACTTACTTAATAATGTAAACTGGTATCATTGGAAGGAACTGGCGTCTAAGACACAGATCCGGCCTAGTTTAGATGCTAGTGTTCACAATGTTGTATCAAGCAATTATTACTTGTAAGTACCTTGTAAGCAAAATGTGTAGGTACATCTGTAACTTTCAAATTGCGCAAATAAACTTTTCCCAGTATGTACTTGAGAACGTTCCCGGAACCGTTCCCAGGAACAGCATATTAGTACATACGCACCTTGCCCGTCGCTCCCGCTAACCGTTCTTCACTCTGACCTCACACCACCTTGCACTGGAACACATAAACTCACGCACGTATCCCGGAGAGGTAGGCAGAGTCCAGGGTTTGCCACTTGTCACGACTCTGACGAATCTCTTCTACTTCAAACACATTAAATAGTCGCTGCATGCACACACGCCGGTGTCGGGTACTTTTATCTTGCTCTTCGCTAATACATCCCCTATTTGGTTTATATCTGCCTTAGCCCCTGGCCGCCGTTGGTTTTAGACGTTTTAGACGTCCTTTACCTTTGATTCACTTTCGCTCGATGTATGTTGACCAAAGGTTGACTGGTAGAAAATGCTATTTAGCATTGAAGACGCCTTTGTACCAAGCATTGTGTTTTGTGCAATAATAATAGTATATCCTTCGTAAATTCTCGTAAATTCCTCTCCATAATGCCAGTCCGTCAGTCCGCAATGTATTTTATTTGTCCTTGTAAATTTGTATACGGTTGCAGATTCTAAACCTATTCGTCCAAACAACGTTATGTAAAGGGCAATTTTTATCTACATGAAATCATCTTGACGATAGGCGTATTTATTTTGATAAGAATTTAATACTTAAATTAGCTTCGAATGGTTGACATTAATTTTCCATAATATTTTAAGCATGTTTTATCGATTTATGAAATAACCTTAGGAGATAAACATCGCGGACATTTTTACAGGCCTTTTTAAGATCTTCATCTTTCCCATAAAAAACGTTTATTCCTTACCGTTTAGGGAGGGTTTTTCGACGACTTACGTTGTAAAATTGGTCTCTATACAAAGGTCCTTTAATTTTATTTTGCGAAATACGATAAAAATTGTGCACTTTTTTTCAAAAATGTGAATAGATTTTTCTCAAACTATTCTTGTTCTCAATATACAATCGACAGCACATCAACCTTTACGCGCGTGCGTATGCCGATATTGTCGGCCAAAATTTCGGTCCATCGACCAAAATCGTGGCTCGATCTTACTAGAATCATCTTCTGAGTGGGCTAAGCATCTCTCAACAAAACAAAATTCCTGCTGAAGGCGCCTGAGCTATTTCGTATTGAACAGTTATTTACAAAAATTTGATTAAAAAAACTACTCGTGCTAATATTTGATGACTCTGGTGCTGGTCGCGCATGCCAAACTTCGGCTTAAAATTCGTCAGAAAGCCTCAAATTTCATCGTCGAAACTGAACGCCGCCTGTTTTCTAGTAACCCGAAGTCGTGACTCCATATGTACTAAACTCAGCTTAGTGAAGAACTCTTGTCCTGGACAGCTCTCAGAGCGCAGGAATTACCTACTCACGGAGTTCAGAAATGCGATTTTTTGAATCGACCCATCGACCGACCCACTTACGTACTCGTAGAGTGCGACAAAAGCTACTGCTGAATTAACGGTGCACCCACCAGAATTTTTTATTGACTCGCGAATCGCGATGCTTATAAATCGTTAAACGTCGGGAATTAAGGTAATTCAGTTTACCTAATAAACAATGGTGCACCATAGAAAATTCTCTGTCTGTCCATTGTCTGTTCTGCGTCACTAAGCAAAGCTTCTTTTACAGACCCACACCGAAAAGAGGATCTGCCTGCGAGACGTGAGAGAGCACATCTCGACCGCCATAGAAAGGAACCTACGCTACTGGCGACAGACCGACGCTCCGGCGCTTCGCAACGCGCTGTACCAACGACTGGTCAGGCTGAACCAAGTCTCGCTCCACTTACACCTTCTCGACATCACTGACCTAAAGGACGGGCGAGAGAAACTAAACATCCTCGTCCAATCACTAAACCTCTTGGCCAAACACTGGGACATAGACCCCTCGTTACTAAAACCGAACTCTGGAGACATGACACTGAAGAGTTGACACTCGCCGTGTATATAGTGTACATTGCTCATTTTGTATATTGTGAAGAAGTTATATTATTATATTCTTAGAGCTTAGAGATGTTAATAATAAAATATTGACGAAGACAGTCGTTAAATGTTATTCTTGTGTTTATTTTTATCCCCACATTAAATTGAACTTTATCCAAATTTATTTAAATAGTATTTGAAGGCAAAAATTCCACCAAGCTTGTAGTAGGCTAAACTTCCATAAAATGCCTGGTAGGACCTTTTGGACAAAAGATTGAAATTTTGTCTACAATTCCCCACTAAGGCTCTACTGAGTACTTACTGAGGGTGAAAATTCCACGAATCCTCATTGGTGGGGTTTCCAGTTGGAGATTAGTGAACAACCCGCTCTAAAGTAAAAAAAAAACTCACCTTTAAATCAATTAAAAAGTATAATAATAATTTACATAACACAAAATATATGTGGTCTAAAACTCGACATCTTTGCCAAAGAACGAAAGCGTGTTGTCTTTCCTATTCTTCCTCCAACCGCGCACTAGCCCGAAAATGGCTGACGTAGCTTTGTCAACGTAGGTTGCTGAGAAAATTAAATGGTTCGTCTGATTACATAGCTGTGGACTGACCCCATTACAATGATGTAGGTAGGAAGGGATATTTTCGTTAAAGTCGTGTAGTGCTTACCAGTAACACAGAGGAAAAAGAAACCAGTACTTACCAATTGAACGCGTGTCAGAGAAGTTGGCAAACGGCTGCTGATATGGTTTCAGCAGGTACACCATATCGATGCCAGCCACGCCTGCAATGTAGTCTATTGCGGATCCTGCCACGCGACCGTCAATGCTACTTTGGTGGACCTGCGCAGAATGAATATGTAGATACCTACTTTATAAGAACAACCTATCCTCTGTTGGAAGAGATAGTAACCTGACGAAAGATGTTGGGCACTCGTTGATGGTTTTTGACGCTTATTAATGCTTGATCAATCGATTGACAACGATTGAATAAACATCTGTGAGGGTCGACGGATTGGCCGTTCATTTCCAATAGTAATTAGATCTTCTCGCGGTAAACCTACGGTACTGTAAAGATTCCTTGCTGGGAAGATTGTCGGGTTGAACCGCGATACATACCTACCTCAAAAAACCTTCCATCCGGCAAGCGCGCAGTGCGCGCCGCAAATTCGCCGATAGCTTGAAGACTGCCAACGTTAGCAGGCTGTTTTATTGAAAAGCGCCACGGATACAATATGGCATCCTAAAAGTAAAAAGTTTGTTGGATGTGGAACTGAGGAGAAATGAGGACAGAGCATATTCAAATCCTTAGAAAGAAGAAGATAATCTAGCGTAACTAGGTTGCCTCAGGGTAATTAATACGAGTAATATCGCAAGTGCAGGCGAAAGATGGTAAATAATGAGTTAGTACCTTTTTAGGTACAAAGCTGGCGTGCAAATGTATGGCTAACTGAACGACATTTTCCAACTTGTCCACGTAAGATCTGATAGCACGTGCTTCCGGAGTGAAGAAAGGCTTGAGCCCAGGGTAGTATTGCGAACAGGGATTGGGTGTTTTCTCCATATTATCTGTAATATTGTAAGTATAAGATGTTACAAATAAATTTTATTTGTAGCGAGATACGTAAGGAGGTAAGGAGGCAAGAGGTAAATGTTGTGAACTCATAGGCTATTTTGACTACGATTGATAAGGTCATCATCATCATTGACCGACGTGGAACTGAAATGTGAAATTTTGCTTGTGTTGTGTCATGCTAAGGTGATTAGTAAAAATAAAATAAAAAGGTGTTTAGTTGCCCATAAGTTGTTTAAGTTCATAATTTAAACACTTGCTGACTTCCACCCGAGGCAAAGCCTGTCTAGTGGGAGAGAAGAATCGTTTAATCGTTTCGGTTTTTAGTTTCTTTTGTAATCGATATTGTTTTATTTATATTTTTAAATAATCAAATGTTAGATTTATTAGGAACTTGATATGATACCTTTACAATTTCAGGAATTTGATAAGTAATTAGATATATATACTTGATAAAGATAAAGAAAAATATTTTGGAGAATTAATTTACCACGTGCACCGACAATCGACAGCTAATCTTATAAGAACTTTATTAGACACGTGAAGACCTAAAACTCTACAAGTGTAGATATTCGAGTAACTTTTTGTCCGAAATACTTTGTTACGGGATCACCCCTAATTATTAAAGGTGACTGGGACCGGGTTATATAGGATCGTAATTCTGGAAATACGCTATTACGGACTATAATAGCGTATTTCCTAGAATACGGGACCCGGTTTTTAGGCAGGTTTTACGATGAGTAAATTGTTCAATTATACCGTAAAAAAGACCGTGATTTTTTTTAGACTTCGTAAACTATACCTAATACTTCATTTTATGAACAGACGAAAACGCTTTCGGCCATGACGTTCTTTAGATTACCTCTCCAATGTGGGAACTTGATTAAGTCCCTTCCGTGTTAATCAAAACATTGCTAATTCCGTACACGTTCCGTTACGGAACGTAACGCACGCGTGGTGATTAAGCCTATACTCTATCCCTGAGAGAAGGCCTGTGCCCTACAGTGGGACGTATATAGGCTGCTTATGTATCCCAATTATCTACTGGTTAACCAAGCGCCTTCAAGACACGGAGATTTTTGACAAGGTGATCAATCTTGATTGATTACGGAATGATTGATCAGATTTATTACTTATTGCTTCAATGGAAAAGAGTGACTTTAAATGATTATTTATCAATAACCTCTTGTCACAACGCTCACATACCAAATCCCACGCTACCTTATTATGGCGCTTACTTCTAATGATTTTATCACTTTTTATGCACGATTTTATTGCAGCGCCTCCCTCTAATGAGGCTCTCAAATGATAATACTTAGTAATAAGTACTATCGACTCGACTCAAACGTATCGCGAAACTCTAAGTACTGAAATCACCGTCAAATGTAGGCAACTTTATTGCTGATAATTTGATAATATTAGAACCGCTAGTCTCACAATTACTTGACTGTTTTACTTGCCTTTCTGGTAAAGACCTTTTTTTTACTTTCTACTTTTTCCAAAATTGACTGAGCCTTCGACGTAACTAAAGAATAGATTCTCCATTTCTTCCCTTTCCGTCAACTGACCCCCATCACTGTACTACTTTAATTTCCCTTTGAATTTAAATAAATTATAAATCACCTTTCAATTCGGTTGCGTGTTGCTTTATGGCGTTCGTCCGGATACTTTCAATTAAATCTAACTATTTTTCAAACATGGTTACTCTGCCATTTTTGTTGAAGTCAGTAATGAATCCTACTAGATTGTTAAAGGAATACTTGGCTCAATCCGACATAACCTTATTAAGCAACTCATAATTAAGCTATTAGCAATAAGGCCGCCAATTGTGTCTTTTCTTTTGTCATTGCTGTTTCTGTAACATTTTTTTCGGTATACAATAAAGAATATTCTTATCTTATCTTAAAATTGATAATAAGGCACTAAGCGCGCGGGGGTAGGTAGGCAGGAGCACGAATCACGCGCGCGACGCAGCCGGCAGGGTTAGTCGTGAAACCCGTTCAAATACAAATACAACCTTTTCGCCGACCTGGGATTTGAAGAAATACAATCACTTAATGTAATAATATTATACAAATATGCAAAGATTAGGGAGATCTATATGAGAATAATTTACATTCACATACAGGTAAACGGTAGGAGAATCTTACTTTGGAAACCTCTAGAAATCGATTCAGTGACTGCGCAAGAAATAATTACTCTTTAATACATTAACCCATGTTTTTACAAAAAGATTAATCTGAGACAGCCTTTAAACTCAATTCCAAGACCAGAGAGAGTTTTCATTAGGGGGATTTCAGGAAATACGGAAAGACATCACCGCGGATTCAGTTTTTCTTCGCCTTTTCACGTGCGTCGCTTGGTATCTATGGTCCGGGTGTCGTTTAATGCCAAATGACAAAACCGTATCCCAGGAATATAGCGCCTTGCTCTTCCTCTCTGTTGCTGGTAATGTCCCAAATTAATCCTGGTCACGACAGCGGTATTACAGTTACTTGGTTTATTTCTTGCTTTAATTGCTTTCTTGGCAAGAACGTTGGCTAAAACATCCTTGTTTCTTAGTCGTTTCATAACTCTTGCTTTCTTGGTAGTTCCTAACTCTTGCTTTCTTGGTCGTTCCATAACTACATTTCTAGTTATGAGGTAAAATCCTGATGTTTTTTTCCCTGTCTTATCCCCGCATTATTCTAATAATTCTTTTGTAGAAATGATAAGAAAAGTAAGGTTTCAGTTGAACATTTACTTTAAATCCCGTGTACTTAAGATTGGTTTGGATTTCTGAACCTTTTACATTCCGCACCTTTCACTTGTTATGAATCATACATACACGTACATAAACTCACGGCGCTCTATACTGGAGGGGATCTATTGCACTACATAGTTTACAAAATTTATATTTTTGTGTGTTGCCGCAAACTTTATGGTTGATATCGTTTGCATAAGACACATTATTCTCAAATCTACCCTCAGAAATTGAGTTTATTTTTTATTTTCGCCAATTAAGCGTATTTGTCCGTTGATATGCGTGATTCACTTTGTTAAGATTGTTATGTAAAGTTTTTGCGACATGAGTGCTTTCAGGAGAAGTTATCTAAATAATATAAATAAGTTTTATTACAGAGAATAAGTGTTTCACAATTATAGAAAATTTATATCAGAGTTCGCCAAAAATGTCGACTTTCGGTATTTTGAAATGTTTTTGGATAAAAATGAGGAGTCCTGGGAAATAGATTATATTTGTAAATCGTGTGCTGAATATTTACGATTGTGGAACGGTGGCAAAAGAAGTGTTTTTAAATTTGAACCCCAACCATTTGGCAAGACCCACAAAATCAACTCGGTGACTGTTATTTTTGTAGTGTCCACATTAAAGGTATGAACGCTACAAATGCTATTAGAAAAAATTGCGAGCTAAATGGTACCAAAAACTATTTGTGTTCAGCATCCAGCGCAACATTCGCCTGACTCTTCCGTGCCTAAAAATACGTATGACCCAAGCCGAAAAGTACTAAAGTACTAAAAGTACTAAGCTCATCAGATAATTGTGCTGATTTTGAATACGTATCTAACGAACCAACACGTTTTGCACAAATTGAATTAGATGGTTTTGTAAGAGATTTTAATTTATCATAAGCCGGGTCTCCTGCTCGTGTTTTATCATGAAACACAAAATAATCGGTTTTCAATGCTCCAGATTAACTTTTTATTTTGCCTCCCCTAGCAACGACAATGTTTTGCGCAAAGAAAAGGGAATGTTTTGTGTTATGTTTTTTAGCAGGAGACACGCCTTTAACAAGCTTCCGTATTGTTGGCATCAAGACTGAATTATAAAAAATCCATGAATAAGGTTAATTAAGCTTAAATAATTTCTTCTCTGTGATGCAAAACCTTCTCGGAAATAGAAAATCTAAAAATCATATTGAGCTTTTGTGTTCAGCATCCAGCGCAACATTCGCCTGACTCTTCCGTGCCTAAAAATACGTATGACCCAAGCCGAAAAGTACTAAAGTACTAAAAGTACTAAGCTCATCAGATAATTGTGCTGATTTTGAATACGTACCCAATGAACCAACACGTTTTGCACAAATTGAATTAGATGGTTTTGTAAGAGATTTTAATTTATCATAAGCCGGGTCTCCTGCTCGTGTTTTATCATGAAACACAAAATAATCGGTTTTCAATGCTCCAGATTAACTTTTTATTTTGCCTCCCCTAGTAACGACAATGTTTTGCGCAAAGAAAACGGAATGTTTTGTGTAATGTTTTTTAGCAGGAGACACGCCTTTAAGATTTTTCCCTGTGCCGATGACCTTGAGCGTTTGACACAGGTGTGCAGCACTTCAACATTTCACCGCTAGATGACACGACTGAATTAATTCCTAGTAGTAATCTCCATAGAAAGACGCGCGCGCGGCCGCACACACACAGTCTCATTCCCTTCGCGTAAGCACACGCCGCCAAACGCACACATATATAGCCGAATTTCGAACGCGTCGAGCGAGCCGAGCGGTTTCTACTTTTCTAGCCGGCTCGCCAGCCCGCCCGCGTACGCGTAGATTGAATAGACTTCAATCTAATGCTTTCTTGTATAGCATGCGCCATTACAAACAAAAAAGATAAAGGTAGGTACATCTCTTCAAAACTTATCTATGCTTTGTAGAAAGAATAGCTTTCAAACAAAAATCACATGTTTAGTACGTATTTGTTTACCTACCTACTTACGAAATAGTACATGTTTTTTCACAACAACAGGTTTTTATGTCAAAAAGTGAAAAAAAATCATCTTATCTTTTTTCAATAAAGTGAATTTGACTTTGATTTCACATGGATGTATTTCGGGACTCAGTGGCAAAATTGGAACGTAGGAAGCGACTTCCCCATATGAAATAAAAAATATATTTCAAATGCCAATTCCATGGAAAGTAGAAATTACGACCATTTTAATTGTTATCCGGATTTTACGTCGTTAGGGTTGTCACGCTCTCAGATAGTAATTTATAATCCGGATCTGATTTGATTTTGAAAAAAATATGTAAATACCTGGTGCCATTATTATTGATATATTAATTAAAATACTAACATGATATACATCGCATATAACAACTTTATGTACTCGGTGTGACGTGAAGAATGTATATACCTACATAAAGTTGATCAGCGAAAAACAGCTAGATAAAATTGTTGTCCCATTTTGATGTTACTAACTTGAAATTTTCTATACGATTAGTTTTTTTGCTAAAACTGACGGAGAAAATCGAAAACTTGGAGAAGCTTCTTTTTTTTTTCAACGGCTTGGGATAATGGTAACACTTAGGGGTGGTATTTTAAAACAACATAAACTCGTTGCATAAACCCTAGATAGGACGGTGACGTCAACAAATTTTTATGGCAAATTTAATAGTGCCGATTGAAAAGTAAACTTGCTTAAATTTTCAACCAACACCTAATGCAGGTTTTGCCATCGGGCCCCGCTGGTCTAGCGGCTGGACTAATATTGTATCAACTTTATAGTCACACAGCATTTGAATGCTAAAATAACTAGACGTGCGAAAATTCTTGAATTTTTGGTTGTTCTAATTTCGGTCTTATCAGGTGCTAAAAGATTTTCAAGTTCCACATATGGTATAAACTTGGAATTTTCCATCCTTACAGGGTGATCCCTCAATCCGATAAGAAAAATCTGACTTGGAAAATCCGCTCTTTACAGCTTTTTTGTCAAAGCCTGAGAAAACGGTAACATTATGGGGTAGTCTTGTCGAACAAATGTTGAATAAGACCTTGGGTTGGATGACAACGTTAACTTACTTTTTACAAAATGGCGTAAGTCGAATTTCAAGCTGGCTCCTAAAAATTTAAAAATTCTGATTTTTATCTCTGGCTCCGTTTTTGTATGAAAATTAGTATTGGAGGTTTTTGTGGTTACTGATGACTACTCTGCGCCATGTTTATAAGCTGTTTTCGAGGGTCCTCACGAATCGTCTTGAACGTAGGTTTGATGACTTCCAGCCTCCCGGACAAGCCGGTTTCCGAAAGGGCTTTAGTACCATAGACCACATCCACACGTTGCGGCAAATTATACAGAAGACTGAGGAGTATAATTTGCCATTATGCTTTGCGTTTGTGGACTATGAGAAAGCCTTCGATTCGATCGAGTTATGGACAGTGCTCGAGTCTCTCCAGCGTTGCCGTATTGACTATCGGTATATCGAGGTGCTGGCTGAAATGCTTGTACAACAGTCCACTATGACCACAGAACCACTATGTCGGTCCGAGTACAGGAACAGAGTTCGGAGGCAATTCCATTGAAAAAGGGCGTAAGACAGGGAGACGTTATCTCTCCAAAAATGTTCACAAACGGACTGGAAGATACCTTCAAGCTTCTGGAATGTCAGGGACGCGGCATCAATATCAATGGCGAGTACATCACTCACCTTCGATTTGCCGACGATATAGTAGTCATGGCAGAAACGATGGAAGACCTCGGCATAATGCTCGAAGACCTCAGTCGAGTTTCCCAACGGGTGGGCCTTGAAATGAACATGGACAAAACAAAGGTCACATCGAATACTCGTTTCGTGCCCACCCCAATAACATTGGGGAACTCGACTCTCGAAGTTGTAGACGAATACGTCTACTCAGGACAAACAGTCCAACTAGGCCCGTCCAACTTTGTGAAAGAGGTCAATCGTCGAATCCAACTCGGCTGGGCAGCATTCGGGAAACTTAGAAAAGTCCTTTCGTCTAATATACCTCAATCGCTCAAGACAAAATTATACAACCAGTGATGACTTATGGCACTGAAACGTGGTCTCTCACTATGGGCCTCATAAGAAAGCTCAAGGTCACGCAACTAGCTATGGAAAGGCCTATGCTTTCTCTACGATATCGAATCAGAAATGATGAGATTCGTAGATGAACGAAAGTCGTCTACATGGCCGAAAAGTTCTCGAATGAAGACCACATATCGGCAAGCGCAGCGTAGGACGACCAGCCGACAGATGACCTCATCCAAATCCGCTTCCAACCGGTCTTTTTGGAAATGCATGGAGGAGGCCTATATCCAGCAGTGGACTTCTTGTGTTTCCATGACTCAAGAGGTTTATTTACAAAAGCTGTTGAAAATCTTTAAATATAGTGTAAAAATACAGAGGATTATAAATATTTTAAAAGAGTGGAAATTTTGATAAATTTGAAGCTTGGATTAAGATTTTGGCTCAAAATCTTTGAATTTAAATCATCGACTTTACGCAATTTTTTATTTTATTTTACACTACGCGCATTCACTGAAGCGGTTTTAAAAGGGTGAATATGTGTCATCGCTTCCGTGCCTGTGTGGCCACATAGTCCATTAAGCGAATCTGACAGGAGTATTTTTTTTCTATGGTATAACACAAACAAAATAATAAAAAATTTAAGAACAAAAGCAAAATAATTTATTTTTTACAGAAGAAAAAAAAACATTTCAAAATGGATATTGACCAAAGAAATAAAACAAAAATTATGAAAATGGATAAAGACTTCAATGCTAAGGATGTTGGCAAAAGAGCTACAAATGGATTTGAGTGCTTATTTGGCCTGCATCCTTGTTTCAGCACAAAGACTGATAAATATAATTATTAATAAACAGTGCCGCCTCGTCTTAACTTATATTGGTATATTATAACAGATTAATCTGTTCATAATCGTATTAATAGTGTAATTCATACCATTTCTATTATTTCATTCCAATAGCACAGAAAACATACAGCATTTAAGTGATTTTTGTCATTAAAGCTGATAGTTAAAAACTATCCATACCATAGTACAGGGAATTCTAGTTTGATTGCGTTGTGTGGACGTTATTATTATTATTATAATTTTGGAACTCCCCACCCACGAATATTTTCAAGATACATTAAACTATTCATTGTGACACTTAAATAAAAATATGTAGTATCGGTAAACCAGGAACGCAGATTTTTATTTAATCTATTGTGTGATACAGTACTTCTATTTCTATTTGGTTACTTTTTGTTACACTTTTCCTTTTTGTTAAGGTTTCAGTTGTTTTTTTTTGTTACGTGTACAAAAAACCTAACTACTTTCTTTTGTTGTCATTATGATTACGGAACCCAAAAAATATTATGAGCGTTAAATTATATATTTAAATTACGTTGTACCTAAAAATGAGCATCGAATAAATCATGAATAAAAAAACCCGGATTTTGTGACAACCCTAGCAAAAACAATTGAATAGGATCAACATACATGTCATGGAAGTGTGATTTATATTACATGTAGGGAAGGTAAAGAGCATAATTATTGCAGTGTAGATAACTTATCCCAATACGGCGGAATTTCGAGAAAATAAAAAAACTAAAAACAAGTACAAATGTATATAAATTATAATTGCTTTAAAATTTTTAGCATTACGCCATTGATTCTTCTAACAATACTTCCGCATGTACAATAAAATGCGTGATAAAAATATATAGCGTTTTATTTTATTTAAAACAGAAAAACATGTCAGGCAGATAGAAAAAAAATTTACAGACGAAATCTACACAGATTCGTTTATGAATCAAGTATTATTCGTAACGCCAATCGAAGTTATTATTTACCAACACATTATTTACCGCCAATGTACCCTACAATCTAACGAGGAGGCGAAGTGCGAGCGCGAGGAGGACTGAAACAAAACTCCATCAAACTAAAATGAACCTTAAATGCTAGGTATTAGAGACTACAATACTCGAGCAGAAAGTCTGGCCGCGTGCGGCCGACCTAATCGCGACAATAAATGGATTATAATACATAGGTAGTTAGGTTTCATTTTTAGTGAACCTCGCTTTTACCGTGATTTAGGCACAAATAATAGAACGATGTTTCGCTTAGATTCATAATGTTACAATAGCTCGGATGGGAAGAGGCGTCCCTTGAGCGACAGAGAGCTTTTGGTTCGAATAATGATTATAATAAATGATCGGTTTCCTTTTTACTTTTCTTCTTTTTATTTTCTTTTTTAGTTATTTACTTAAATAAAAAAATACAGGAAATGGGAATTTACATTTTATGTTTTTCTAACGATTGAAGCTCGATCACTACTACAAAAATCAGTCCCCGTTCGTTGGTCTTGCAAAAACTCGAAAATGTCTCCACCGATTGGACTAATAGGTATATAATATTTTTTGTTTTGTTCGGACATGGGACGTGGGGCGAGGGCGCGGAAAAGACCCATCCCTTCAGGATCCTGTTTCATAGAACTACAATTCATTGTGACTATGACCGAAAGCCGATTAACCCACAGATTAACAAATAGACTCTGCTGCGCAGTGTACCTCGAATTGTCATAATAAACTACGAAATTATAGTTTTATGAAACTTGACCCAGTACATTTTGTACGAAAGTGAATTGGAAAGATGCGGCGTCTTTTTCGGTCCCTCACCCCACGTCCTTGGCCTACAATCGGTAATTTTGTATGAGAATTGCTACTTTGAATTAATTTCACTATATGGCGCTCGAGGTGAACTTTGGAAGGTTGATTTATGATTGATGAATCGCTTATGAAAAGTTACAATCAAATCAATGGTGATGCGAAGAGCGCCTGGTCACAGACAACATGCAACGAGTAGCTGGGCTTTTCCTCGTAAGGCGTAATGTGATAAATTGATGAAAACGTTTTTTCTGAATGAGTAACTATTGTTCCTGTTAGTTTTAAACATGAACATACAATATTTTGATATTGCCCGTAAGACTGTATAAGCTTAAACGTAATCCACTGCGCATTTAAAATGGCACATAAATTCTTAGGTTTGTTTTAAGCATTCTTACGGAATATATTTACTCATAGAAGGCGTAAGGTTATGACAGTTGTCATACATGCCATAGGGAATCGAGGAGTTAAATTATATCATATATTAATTTCAAAGGTCTGAAATGTTCCTAGAGGATGTCACAAGCGATTCAAAAGCGTCTACCAGCCAGTTCCAGCACACTGTAGCCCCTTTAACAAGCTTCCGTATTGTTGGCATCAAGACTGAATTATAAAAAATCCATGAATAAGGTTAATTAAGCTTAAATAATTTCTTCTCTGTGATGCAAAACCTTCTCGGAAATAGAAAATCTAAAAATCATATTGAGCTTGTGGAAAACTTCTTTTTACAATAAAAAAGTACACTATGGGCATAGAACTCCACTTTCTCCATAGTCACCTGGACAGGTTTCTTGAAAAACTGGTAGAGCGTCAAATCAATATACAACAAGATTTACGCGTCATGAAAGTGCGCTACCAGGGTTTTTGGGGATCTCTGAGTATTGTTTGTCTAGACATGCCATTTTCCATCGTCTACATTATAAAAGGATAGCTTTAAAACGTTTTTTTAGTCCCAAATGATTGATATAATTTTTTTTATATCTTTTTTCTTAGAAAATACACGTTTTATTTTGTTTTAAACGCGCTATCTGAAACTCAAAAACTAGAGCTGATCTAAAGTCTAATTAGGTATATACCTATTTAAACTCAGTATAAACCATATGTAGTCAGCAACAACAAAAAAAAACCGGGCAACTGCACTGTAAACTAGTGTTATCATGACGGTTTCTTAGTTGAGACATATTATGACTTTTTTTAAATGTCATTTCGCGGTTTTTTCTATGTAGCGGTGCTTTTTGATTGATTTAGGACATTATTGTAGGACAATGATTTTCTTGTGGCTGCAACATTGGTAGAGCGTGTAAAGAGATAATGTAATAAAATTATGTAATCCTGGTGTCTGAGAAAAAATCTGAGATAGAAATTCATAGAACGTTAGTTGTTGTAAAACACAAACTCTAATAGGGGTGTCTCGGGAATGGGGAGCCTGCACAAAAAACTCTCTTAATGTAATCGGAGAAACCACGTTAAAAGGTAAATTAACGTGCAATTTTTTTTTGACGATTAATACTTTTCATGACCTGTCAAAAAGTCAATCTAGTCACGAGCTCAAACTATGACGCCACATTTTGCACGTAACGCCTTATCTCGTAAAATATTAATGTTTTTATGCGTCGACACCTTTATGAGAAAACCTTTAGAGTTAAATGAAAAAACTAAATCTAATAAGTTTTTTATTATTATAACTACTAACTTTATATTTCGCATTGTGATCCTGAAAAACACTGAAAAAATATTATTACGGTTTTATTTTTTAATTTTTGCTAAGTTTTTATAGGTCTTCTATCTGTGGTATAAAAGCAATGTCACTCCAATCTAAGCTAGACGGAAGTTCCCCAATTCAGTAACTTAGAAATAACCCTGTATATGTTACAATAAACGACCTCGAAAAAGTATGTTTTCATGTTTGCACGCTGATGCACAGCACATGTAAACCAAACCATGCTCATTGGTCTGCTATCAATCATACACCCAAATTCGCGTCGAAAACCTGAATATGTATTACGACACATTTGTTTAAAGCAGACATCACGTGATAATAATATGGATAGATATTACAGGTAGGTGATAATTATTGTAAATCTTTGTAATTCTTTGTTCTGGTTGTGCAATAAAGTGTTCTCTATCTATCTAAATGATACAAATGGATACGCTTGCCCTATCTTGCTAAAGAAAAGATAACTATACACAATTTGAATATTGACCTTGCCAGTGATAAGCGAAGTTCCGGTCTACGTTTATGCCGAAACATACGTCGCCAGACACATGCTGCACGTTCTTATGCCATTCAACAGGGCGGGTATCCCGGCGCACGGTTTCGTTATGGTTCCAGTCGGAATCGTTGATCGGTTGCTTCGAGCGCAGTTTATACGTGAACTGTAGTCCATCCGGATTACTCATCGGCATCAGATACCTACCGACAATATTCACAAGCTACAGATCTATTAGTTTAATTTCGGATTCAGTTACTTAATGTTGGTCGGAAGAGTCCGACCAGGTTTCGCTCTGATTCGCAGAGCTTAAGATTAAGATTGATTGATTGCTTGGAGATTGAGTCCTGGCTCTTCCGAAAAAATTAAGTAAGTGAATCCGGAATTAAGCTAACAATGTGTACTTACGAAAGTTTTTGTTCAGGAAGTTACAGATTTGAAAATAATTCACTGGTCACTACCAACAGCCGTTAAAGAAAAACATTTCCTATATATTTAGACACAAGGTGCATGCTACTCATGCTAAACGTATGTAGGTATGTAATTAGGTATTAATTTTATTAATATTTATTAATTTTATCGAATTTTAGCACGAAACTAGATGAGCAGAAGCCGATACAAAATATTTCCATTTTCAAATCTTAAAATAGAGTCGATAAACATTTAGTAACATTTAGGTATACTTACTTTAAATTTTTGACTGTGTAACGGGCAGCTAAATAACATAATGAACAAAAATATTTGGTCTGACGACCTTTTTGCGCGTGCGCCAGAAATATTTTCAATATTTAAGACAAATATTTATTTCGGGACCTATTTGGGGATTTCACTACTTCACAGTTTAAAATGAAGTGGATATTTTATTTTCGAAAATATCCATGTACACGTGCGAAAATAAAATATCCACTTCATATCAATGAAGTTATAGCTCTAATCCTTGCTATAACTTTATGAGATAGATACATATTGTATCCCAGAGGGGTAGGCAGAAACCAGAGACTGCCACTTACCACGATCACTTTCGCTTCTTCAACATTCATTAGTCGTTGCATGCACGCACGCCGGTTTCGGGTACTTTTTATTTATTTGCCCTTTGCTCGATTGATCCTAATTGGTCGATTTGGTATATACTCAGAACACAATGTATATACCAAATCGACCAATTAGGACCAATCGAGCAAAGGGCAAATAAATAAAAAGTACCCGAAACCGGCGTGCGTGCATGCAACGACTAATGAATGTTGAAGAAGCGACACATTGTGTTCTGAGGGTATATACCTATAACTGTTGATTATCATGCCAGATGCGTGCATAGCACTAACCAGTCGTACTCGTTGAAGAATGGAGTTTGATAATTGCAATCGTATAATAATTTTAAGGCCAGATCCAGTATCGCAGTTGGTGCTCCCCAAGCCATGGCGTCAAGGGCTGGAATAGGAAGTATTGATAGAAACCTTGAATTTTAATAGCCTGATTCATAAAAACATGATTCCTTAAAATGGTCCTCAAATAAAGTGTGTTTGAGGAGTTTTAGGGGAATCGAGTTTAAAAAATAACAGCCTACGTCTTCTGGTGGTTTGGTACCTCCGAAAATAAGTATTCCCGGTTTAATGCTGTTCTTGTCACTTTTGAGCTCTAGGGCTATGATAGTTCTATTGGAATCCGTGCGCGGCTGAAGCTCGGCCACTCGAACCAGCTCTGGATCATTACGGGCAAGTTGGTTTGCCTCTTTCAGTAGCTCTTTGTAGTTCATATAGCGAAGTCTGGGCGCTAATGCAGAAGTGCTGCGGGCCATCCTGGTCTTTCCTCCAGACCTGTGTTAAGGTAAAAATTTGGAGAGTAGAGTTGGGCTGTCATGTAATCGCTGAATTTACTTAGGTACGGTATTCTGGATTGATAATTTCACGAGAATTTTAAAAGATCGCGACAGACTGATAATTGAGAAACTGGCGGTTAGGCAGATTTGACTTCGCCAAGCAACAAAACCTACGCAGCGCTTTCTTGAAATACCTACATTCTATTCGTAGCCTACATTGAACTAAATTGTCACACCGCGTTATGCGTAAAACGGACACTTCTACGTTCACGATTTGGCATCATATAGGTACGCCACAGATGTAAAAAAAAATCTGTGAGGTCGTACGAATATCCTTTTCCTTTTGACTGGAGAACAACTTTAAAAAAAAACCTATTTAGAGGCTAAAAATTCCCCCATGCCGGGACTTGAACCCGCGACCTCTAGCTAAACGTGCCAGCGCTCTCCCAACTGAGCTAATGGGCAAGAGCAGGCATCGGCGAAATGTCGAACCTCTTTACAAACATTTCTGTATTACGTATTGTCTTTACGTATATTACGTAAACAGGTTCGAAGTTTCGCCGATGCCTGCACTTGCCCATTAGCTTAGTTGGGAGAGCGCTGGCACGGTTAGCCAGAGGTCGCGGGTTCAAGTCCTGGCATGGGTGGAATTTTTAGCCACAAATAGGTTTTTAAAATGGTCCTCAGCATGGATTAGTGCAACAAAAAGAATATAATCATGGAGAACAACTACTTAGAGAAAGCTTACTGCTTGAAATTTCTGGGTGGAAACGCCAACATAAATAAAGCGCCAAGAAGAAAGACGATACATATCAAAGATACTTTTACTTGGAGCATCATTGCAGCAATGTGGTAAGAATAATTTGGTGATCTTGATTGTTGTCAGTACTAATTATTAAGTTCTGAAACGTTTGCAGGAAACTTGACAAGTAATCTGTGCTATTGACATGATTTAATCTCAAGGAGTCTGCTAGAGTATCAACGACACAGAAACTTATTCTACTTGCTCTATGGTAAGGGCGCCACACTCTGAGGCGCCACAGGACTTCTACCAATATTACAGCTTGGCATAAAAGACGAGAACTTGGAATTGAAATAGGCATTGTCCTAAAAAATTAAGTTCTGTTTTTATATTGTGGCAATCTTTTTCAAACCTATCTACCCACATTAAGTTAAGTTTATTCATGTCACTAGGACTTAAGCTTTTTTGTAAATAAAATTATTTGATTTGATTTGATATTATTTTTCGAGAAAAAGGTAAATTTGTGAACCTGGGCTGCATATTTCGATTTGGGCTGCTTTAATTAATTTTCAAGGCAAAAAAAAAAGAACTAGAGTCGACGAAACCGGAAAAGAACGGAAGTAGGTACCTTCTTCTTCAACTGATTTCCTACGAGCTGTCAGTTTCGTTTCTAGTGATGCCATGACACGACACAAGAACTCTTTTTAAATAAACAAAATTAAAAATACTCCTAATCTTGTAAAAGAGGTTACTTATAAGATAAGAATATTCCTTATTGTCCACTAGATTACTTGAAATTGCCAATCCGCGGTGGGCACGGGTGGTGATTAAGCCCACAGACGGAATACCGAGATGTCCACATCTTGGCGTTTTTTATTAAAAATATTAAACCTACTTTCATTCACGTGTGAAACGAACGTTAGAAGGTCGAATGGCAGCCTATTCACTTATTCACAAAAATACAAGAAATCCGTGAATGTTATTAATTTATAATTGTAGCATTACATTTACGATAATTTACATGATGTATAATTTGTAACTATTGTCAAAATTTAGGACAATGCCCATTGCCTGCAACAGTACCTACCGACATTTTTTCATGAAAATTCTTTAGCTGCCACGTACTTATTTTATAACTCGTTTAAGTGAATGGCAAAGCCTTATCAAAACATGACTCTACTCTTTTATGCCAAGCAGTACACGTAAAATATTGTAAAGCTTTTCAAATATTTGTTACCTGTGCTTTCACTTTCATCATCATCATCTTTCAGCCACTAGAAGTCCACTGCTGGACATAGGCCTCCTCCATGGATTTCCAAAAAGACCGGTTAGAAGCGGCTTGCATCCAGCGTCTTCCTGCCACTTGGATGAGGTCATCTGTCCATCATGTGGCTAGTCGTCCTACGCTGCGCTTTCACTTTAATGTGAAACAATTTTACAAAATTGAAGATTTTTTCCAAATGATGTACCCACTAAGTATTTAGCTCCCCTCTGGTTTAAATTCAACAAAAGCTAGCACAGCCAATCTCTTTCAACAGATTTTACTTATTAAACCTCGCTACGCCAACTGGCGACTTACAGAATGCTGTTTTATGTCAGAATAGCGTCTGCAAGCGAATAAACTGTCTGCTGCCTGCGGAATACGTCATGTATTGTCAAAATATGTGCAATTTTGGCCTATTGTTACCGTAGAAATTTATACTCTTAAGATTGTTATAATGAAAACTTTTACTTATTTGATAATTATATTAGATTTTACACAAACCGTTATTTCTAAACAATTTTGTAATGAGACAACACAGGATTTGTTACATGTATTTCCAAGTAAGTATTGATTTGAAGTGTCGGCTTCTGCCGAATGTCAACTTATTATTTCCCCTGCCTTATGTCCAGATGTGAGGCGAAAGAGGGAATATACTCGATGGCGAGGTCAAACAGAGAAGCCTACGGAGTTCCTAGTGAAAGTTTTTGACGATGATGATGACCTAATACCCCCACCGACTAAAATGGTAGCGCTAGTCCCAATGGCACCCCGGAGAACTCCTCCGAAGATCATTGTCAGTGGTATAACAGTGCGTGTCCCACCGAGATCGCCAGAAGCCACTTCAGTAGATTGGGCGGCTGAGTACACCCGCTTTAAACCACCTGCAGCAAAACCAGCTGAAACAATTGATGCAGAATCAGTTCCACTTATAATTCCGCTTCCTGACAAGCTCACTCGTGTAAATGCGCCTAAAATACAAAAAGGTAGGTCCAGTCTCTTCAATGAATGCGACTAGATAAATACCAGGGGCCTGTTTCATAGAACTACGATTCGTGGTTTACTATGACACATTGTACGATGTACATTGCAGAGTTGATCAGACCCGGATACGCAACGTACCTAAATCAAATTGTTATAATAAACTATGAATATAAATTGTAGTTTTATGAAACACCCAGGGGGATTCGTTACTGAATTCGAGAGCGAGAGACCGCACCGCACGGCAAGTTATCAAGTATTCCTCACACTAAAAAGTGCAGGTAAATATATACCTTTTTAAAGTTCCGTACCTGAAGGGTGCCAACTTTACTAAGACTTCATTGCCCCTTTTACTAAGACTTCACTGTCCGCCTGTCTGTCTTTCTGTCCGTCTCATGAACCGTGATAGCAAGACAGTTGAAATTTTCCAAATGATGTTTTTTATGTTGCCGCTATAACAACAAATACTAAAAACAGATTACGAGAATATTTAAGGGGGCTTCCATAGAACAAACGTGATTTTTTTGCGCTTTATTGCTCGATTTTAATAACGGCAACAGGTAGACGCTTGAAATATTCACATAATATTTAGTGGTATGTTCACTTTAGAAATAAATAATTAAATTAAAATTAAATAAATATTGAAGGGTACGTACAACAAACGTGATTTTTCGTGTCATATCAATCTTACGCATACTAACATCATTTAAATAGATGTGTGATAATAGCCGATGTTGGAAGTAGTATTTTGTTGCAAGACTACGGAGTAGTAAAGCCGCCGAAACGGGTGGATGTGCTGCTGGGCCGGCATCCGCAGCGGGACGAGAGCCCTCCCGTGAGCCCCAAGTTCGTGCAGCACACGCCTGTGACCCCACGGCTGGCGCTCTACCGCACGCAGGACGTGCCCTTCGCTGCGCCTGCGCTGCCGCAGCCCGCCCTCCAATATGTGCCTGTTGGTCCAGCTGCCTTGGTCGAACCGTACCTGCCGAAAGTATCCTCCAGCGCCAGCCCTACTGTACAATCGTCGACCAACCGATATGTAAGAAAACTTGGCTGTAGTTAATTTATGCTTTAAGTAACAAAATTAATGTTAGTACTCAACAGTGCATCTCTTATACAAAATAAAAAAACCATAAATAAAAATCTCCCTTTAGGTCGTGTTTAGTAAGTATGTTCCAACAAGTATGAGTCATAAGGTCTCTACCAAAAAGTTTGACGGATCTCGACCAACACGAACAACAACGTTGCTGTCAGAAGAGCAGTACGACCAACGGCAATTAGATTTAGATGAAATTACTTCAAACGAAATAGTGATAACCCGAAGCACGAAAACGGATCCTGTCCGAACAACAAAACATGACCTAAAAGCTTTACTTGGAAGTATGGTTGGTAGATTCTTGGCAAGAACAGTTGCACCAAGTGAGGCTGAAGTTACTCTGAAAGAGACTGTAACAGAGAGCACATCTGAAAATGAAACCACTGAGATATTTATTGACATATACCCATTTTACGACGCCCGGAGAAGAAAAGGCGATGAAATGAGTATATCTAACACCACTACCGAACATGGTGTTATAAAACTCAATGAAATAGAAACTTCAACTCTTTCACCTACCACTTCAAATACCAACGAGCCTGAAACTATGGCGATAGAATCAATACAGGTAAGTACTTAATAAATAAAATCTTATAAAGCTTATTATTGACCTTTGATTTGCCTTCGTGCTAATGTGATTTAGTGCATTAAAAAATTCACTAATTTTTATTACATAGTCCGTCGAACAAATTACCGTTACACATGCTGCTGTAGAACCTCAACGATCTCAGACTGCCGGTGATGTCGCATACTATGAAGAAAAAGATGTTAGCATCAATGCAGTAACATTAAGGTCAGCAGAAGAAGAAAGTACTGGTAATGATACAAAAAGTACCGAATTCAGTCGAAAACAAAACCGAGTTTGCTGTCTCAAAGAAGTACATCCATTTAATTTCACTTCTATTGCCACGCTGACTGAGGTAAATATTATAATGTATGTTATGAGATGGTTTAAGCTCTAGTTGCCCGAATTGTTAAAAAACTTGTCGTTTCACAGATTTATGAAAAATTGAAATCATGGGCCGCACATAGTCCTGTTACAGAAATCGTTGACATAACACAAGGAAACCTCACTACAATGGAGAATCCTATATACATGATTACTGTTGACGACCCAAGCGGAGGACAGATACCATCATCCAAACAAACCGTGATGATAGTTGCTGGTAGGTTGTGGATAGACAACACCATAACCGATTTGGTTAGATACATGCACAGCATGCTTAGTAGTAGTAATTAATAAAGCTGTTGTTGGTTTAGGTATACAAGGTAGAGACCACTTCGCCGTCGCTGCCGCTATGTATGTTTTGTACCAATTTATTGAACGCAGCGAGGTTCACTCTGACTTGCTCAACAAGTATCGCTTCTGGGTAATACCTGTCTTCAACCCCGACGGATACGAGTACTCGAGGAATTTTGCAAATGTGAGTTCGATTTTAACTTGCATAAGGACATACATTTTGCAAATTGATTATAGCTAACTTCAATATTAAGTATTTTTCATTATTGTACTCTTTTGCGAGAAGACAGAAATCTTTTTTTTTGTCACGAAACAAACTTTCATTACACACGGTGCTAAAGGATAACTAGAGCTAGATTGAATTTTTTTATGACATTAACTAATGCTCTATCGTTGTGAAATATATATTTTAAAGCTAAGACAAGCAAGCAGCCTATTTGAACGGGCCTTCTCTCAGAGAGAATATGGACTTAACCACCACGTGTGCCTAAAACAGATTGGGAAAAATCTTACTCGTTCCCCAACTTTCAGCGGCGCGAATGGAAGAAGAATCTTCGACAGAACTGGGAGACATGTAAAGATCTGGGGAGTTCGCCAGAAACGTGCCAGCCTTGTGAGGAGTATGGTATTCGATGCTACCTGCAGCCCTGTTACGGCATCAATTTGGACAGAAACTTTGAGTATCAGTGGATACCTGGTAAAAACATCTACGTAACACGAGTTACCACTTAACACGTCTATCGCCTCTATCCAGTAGCTAACGATGGGTTTGGTACATACATTTTTAGGGTTCCGTCTGTACCTCAAAAGGAATAACGTAACCTGCTCAAAAATGCTTCAAGTATAACAAAAAATAATCACATAATCACACAAACAGAACATATGGTAGTTCTCTCTCTCTCTCTATCTCTTTCGTTTATCCATTCGTTAAAACGGACAAACGACGGCGCGGTTCAACAGCTCGCGTTGTTGTTGTGATCCACGTGCCGCCGCGCCGTGTATACGAAGAGACTTGCGTTCGGATTTAGCCGAGCCGCATCTACACGGATGGCGCGGCTCGCGTGGAATCGTGCTGCCCCGCGCAGTTTAATGCACCTTTAGGCGATTCTCTCACTGGCGGAAGATCACGCGCGCGGCGTCGGAGGCGCAGGCGCAGATCTGCGTCACCTAGCGGTTTGATCTGCTTCCCCGCGTGGGGTGGGGGTGTATGACGGCCCCACGTCAGATGTTCGCTTCGCAGTTGACAGTCATGCATGGAGAACCGTTAATACCGAACTTATTCACGATGCTGCAGCTATATTATCAATTTGGTTTTTGTATAGGTACTCGAATTAGGAGACGCCGTGTCCGTAGAAAATTTTGGATACACCCTATGCAAGCCCCGCGCTTCCGCGCAGTTTGGCAGGTTCTGCGTGCGGGACGCGCTCCAGCGTGGTCGTCACCACGTCTGCAGTGTGTTGCCCTAGGCGTGTTTTCTATACAAATTGAGATGCTTGCATACGATTTAAGAATTTGAGGCCCGCACTGCGCGACGGCGCGCGGTACAGCGTGATAATCGCCTAAAATGTAAATTTTGATGTACATTGTCGTGTAGGTCACGAGCTGCGTGCAGAGCATCCTTGCGGCGATTTGTACGCGGGCAGGCGGCAACTGAGTGAGATAGAGACGTTCTCATTGACGAATTACCTGCACGAACTACGTATGCCGCTTTACGCCTTCATCGCGTACAAGGAGGGGGACGTCCTCGTAAGTTAATAATGATAAATAATA
Source organism: Yponomeuta evonymella (assembly GCA_963969515.1). Classification (NCBI taxonomy): domain Eukaryota; kingdom Metazoa; phylum Arthropoda; class Insecta; order Lepidoptera; family Yponomeutidae; genus Yponomeuta; species Yponomeuta evonymella. Next base: position 10,702,123 of record OZ018354.1, read on the forward strand.
ATAACTTCCATACAAAACAATCGTTGCCCTAGTCCCAAACTAGGATACCCTGAGCTATCGTAACCAGGAAAGGTCATGACAAACACGGAGATGCACTCAGGCTGAGGCCCTTTGAATCGAACCCACGACCTCTGTTTTGGTATTCAAGCCTGTTAACCGCTACCTACACCAACGAGGCAGTCACAACTCAAGCTGGTACGGCGGTTTCCCGTGTATCCTCTACATGCTCTGAGGAAATATTGAAGTCCCGGAATACGTTACTGGCAAAATCTTAGCTTTGCTAATTAGTTTGGTAAAATGTATACCCTGATTGCAGGGAATTTTGTATCCTTACTCGCATACAAGGAAGCGGCGTACATTCGACCATGTCTATGTAAGTCTGACATTTAATAACATAATATTGTTTTTTTTTATATTAATGCGTTTAAACTTGGATTTTTATGAATTTTGGTGCATAAATTTACCATATCCTGGATTAGTACCCGAAACTGACGTGCGTGCATGCAACGGCTAATGAATGTTGATGAAGCGAAAGTAATCTTTCGCTTCATCAATTTAATCACTGTCAGGATCGTGGCAAGTGGCAGTCCCTGGCCTGGTCCTGGCCTACAGGCGTGAGTTTATGTATCCTGGATTAAAAAACCGGTCAAGTGCGAGCTGAACTCGCGCATGAAGAGTTCCGTACCATTATCTATACAAATATTTCAAGCGTCTGCCACTTGCCGTTATTAATATCGAGCAAAAGCAGTAAACAAATCACGTTTGTTGTATGGCAGCCCCCTTAAATATATTTTATTTTTATTTAAATCTTTATTTTTTAAAGTGAATACACAACCAAATATTCTGTGAATATTCCAATTCTACCTGTTGCCGTTAGTAATGTCGACCAAAAAACGTCAAAAAATCAAGTTTGTTGTATGAGAGCCCCTCTTATATATTTATTTTATTCTGTTGTTAGTATTTGCTGTTATAGCAGCAACAGAAATACATCATATGTTAAAATTTCAACGGTCTAGCTATCACGGTTCATGAGATACAGCCTGGTGACAGACAGACAGACGGTCAGTGGAGTCTTAGTAATAGTCCCAAAGAGTAAGGGACCCTCCCTTACCCTTTGGGTACGGAATCCTAAAAATCGATACGTTACTATACAATAGAATAGAATTGTTGCTTTTTATACCGCTCTCATACAAACGAAGAAAATATCTTACTTTTGGTTTTCCGTCTAAAATCTAAACGTCTAGATTTACTTAATTAACTCCCTAAATTACTACATTAAACAAAACTATCGCAGAGAAACCGTGCCACGTTCGCGGCGGCATCTGCGTTCAGCATCAACGGCCGCCCGTACGTGGCCGGACAAACGTCAGAATTTCTGCGTAAGTACCATCGCACCAAAACATAAATAAGATAATGTGAAAAAACGGCCCAACTTACTATCTCAGAAAATACCTAGGAAAAACGTGTAAGAAAATGTAATGTCATAGAAGTTTGCTTACCGATCGTTTCCATAGCTACTGGTAACCACCACTCTGTGATCGCCTTAGTCCATCGACCGTCCTGCCACCTGACCACATGCCCTGCTCACCCCACTTTAACTTGGTTATTCGCGTGTCAACGTCTCCAACCTTCGTCTTTTGCCGAATTACGACGTTGCAGTCACGATCGATGAGTGAAATACCTAGCATAGACCTCTTCATGTTGCGCTGCACAGCTTGGATCTTCTTGGATTAAAGCCATATACAAATATATGTCTACAATCGCACTAGCTTGGCGGTAGAGGAACCTGTTGAACCTTGACACTACGTGTACCTAGGCCATTAGGCTCGTTTCAAACATTCTCGTGACGCGATGCGATGCGTCACTATCCCTACCGACTATTCAATGTGAAGTTAGTCACTGAGCTATTGAGCCTGTGTTTGGTGTTATCGACGTTAAAACTTTTTTCCTTTTTGATCATGCTGCCTAGAAATCAAAACGACTACGAAGCAAAAGCCTTAAATGAATGTCTTAAAAGTATATTAACTAAACTGTAAATCACCTAGAGATCGTAACGACTACGAAGCAAAATGCTTAAAATTTGATAATATCTAAGTAGTAAAACTCCTAGAGATCAATATCTCTACCAAGCAAAATGCCTAAAATGTGGTAACGTCTAGAAAAATACGTCATTGTTTAGTTGAACTAAATCTAAATCGAAGAAGATGTGACGTTGAATTCAACAAAAAACACAAGCAAATTCAGCAAATTCTTAAAAACTGAATGATGGTGAAATCACGCCCCTAAACTTTTTAAGAAGAATTATAATAATAGGGGTTAAAGTATGAAATTGCCGTTTTATTGCCATAGGTTCTTTGAATTGACATAGAATCTTCATGGTTTGAGGTTTTCGAATGAAACTTTTTTCAAATGGTTTCTATGATGTTCTTTTTTAAAAAAATGTGAAACATTTGAATATCGACTTTCAATTGTTTTTGTTATTCAATTTAGACAAGAAAGATGGATACTGCGAAAATTCGAGTGATTATGAGGCACCCATTTTTCGTATTTTTTTATTTTATTGATTTGACGCAAGTGAGTCAATATTGTGGGTAAGGTAACGTTAAACCATGCCGCTAAAAAAAGAACATCATAGAAAACCTCAAACCATGAAGATTCTATGTCAATTCAAAGAACCTATTGCAATAAAACGGCAATTTCATACTTTAACCCCTATTATTAAGAAAACTGACGTACAAAACCTCTTAAGCGATGAACGAATGAAGTGGAAAAGTTTTTTTATTTTATTTTATGTTACGTAGGTACTTAACGTAAGTACACTTACGTGTAAAGTAAGTTATCTTATTTGGTTTCTGGTTTAATAAAGCTTATTAAATAATGACTACCTTCTTTGCATTGTAGTAGGTACATCTACGAGTATAAAGCGGTCTACTTACTTACCTAGCAAGACTGCAGTTAGGTAAAATACAGCGTATCCATATTGCAATTAAGTCATTTTGGTTCCTAGTCAATAAATGATTTAGGTAAAATACAGCGTATCCATATTGCAATTTAGTCATTTTGGTTCCTAGTCAATATATGTTTTAGTTAAAATACAGCGTATCCATATTGCAATTTAGTCATTTTGCTTCCTAGTCAATAAATGTTTTAGGTAAAATACAGCGTATCCATATTGCAATTTAGTCATTTTGCTTCCTAGTCAATAAACGTTTTAGGTCAAATTAGACATAGACGTTTTGATTTCTAGGCAGAATGATCAAAAAGGCTTTTTTTGGTGAAAAAAGTAAGTATTTCAAATTTACTTTGAAGTCTGATAGTTTTGAAAGTATTATGTTGGAGTAGTGTTGTACCTCGGTCACTCACTGTTGATCAGTTGTACCTTGGTCAGTGACCAAGGTACAACCTGTAAGTTGTCCTTTGGCCAGGAGATATTTATTTTAATTATTTCGAGTTCACGTGATATATTCATATCCAAATACATTTATTATTTCAGGAATCTTATCTAGAAGCAAAGAGAAGAAGAAAAAATGTGTAGAAAAGATATGTTAATGTGTAGATAATCTGACAAATGCCGTTAAAATTATTAAGGAGAAACAATTCTCAACCTTCAGTGCTTCCAAACATTTTGGAAGTTCTTCTTGGTAAGAACTTTGCGGCGTCGTCGTGTAAAGTATTGTATGGAAATATGTAAAAATGTAAGCAAGTTATATGAAAATCCTGCAGTTAATCCTGTTTTTAAATTTTTTTACAATACATATTGTATAATATGTTATATTTGTATACGAAGGTTCCTATTTTATTTTATAGTAGTGATAGCCTAGTAGGGTTCGATTCCCAGTCCGGGCAAGTACCTATGACTTTGTTTTCTAAGTTATATAAATTTATGAAGTTATAGAAGCAATACCACTCGCTAACGGTGAAGAAAAACATCGTGAGGAAACCTGAGGGTCTTAGCTATTTACATACCTCAGCGCTTGAAATCGCTAATGTGCAGTGGGCACGCGTGGTGATTCAGTCCATACTCTACTCTCTCTCTTTCTGAGAGAAGGCCTGTGCCCTACAGCGGGTCGTATATAGGCTGCTTATGTTTCTATTCTGTAGAATCAATATCTGAAGAGGGTGTATTACTGGAATCAATGCAAAAATCACTTAAAAACTGGAAATGGAAGGATTTGGATCTGTACCCGATAAGTGACATTACAGAAAAAATTAAAACCCCTCAAAAAGTTAACAAAAACAGAGAAATCTATTATGTTCCAGAGATACAGAAGTACTGGGATTTCTACTAAATGCTGGGTATTTTCTCGTGGTTACATTATTTTGTATGTTACATGTCTTGCGCTTTCATAAGAGCCTAATAATTTTTCTCAAACATTTCCTCAACGGATATGTTGCGTATGTAGGAAAGCTACGCTTTAAGGAGTTTCACACATCTGTAGTTTATCATCACTAACCTCCATAAAGAACTATGGAGGTCTGTCTTATATATCTTGCGCTTTCACGAGAGCCTAATAGACATTTCCTCAAATCTTTATTGTGAGCCTAACAGCAGAGTACCTCTTTTATATGCGCTTCTACTACTTCCTTCTTAAAAAATAGTCTACAGTACTCCCAAAACAGTGATAAATTTAGACGTCGCTTTCTCCATTCCGATGTTTTCTCAAATTCTTGCGATTTTATGCAAGCCTAATACTTTTCCTTAAACGTATTCAGAATCTAAGAACGCCCTTCCTTCATTGTGAGCCTAAATCAGAGCTCTTCCTTTATATGAGCGCCTAATACTTTCTGCTAAAAACAGTTTATATCTTACAAAAAATTAAATAAACTTTGTCTTACTTTGTCTTTTAATGCAGTAGGTACCGACTTCCAATAAAAGAGATAAGTATATTTTGTTTGCTATCTTTATTTATCCATTATACAGGAGGCATTATGTTCTTTAATGGACTACGACGTTTCAACTACGAGAAATAATTTATCACTCGTGGACCAATTGATGAGGAATAAACGGGACCACGAGGGATAACTATACTTACCTGTTAACAGGACAAAATAATGGGACCACGGGAAAGCACCGTAAATGCTTAAGGCTGAATAGTATACCTAGATATTACTAGTGTTCTTATAAAAGCTAGTCCTAATGACTGATTAAAAAGTTAAGAGAGAAATACTTAATAATTTATAAAGTTGATTGTTTAAATATTTTATTTTCTATAATTTGTATAGCCACATTTTAAATAGCAAATCCACACATAAACTACCTTAAATTCAAATTCAAATAATATTTATTATCGTAAAGAATAATACACAGAGGCAAATAAAAATTAGTTAAACAATGCTTAGACTGTACATGTGTAAATATCTTAGAGTAACGGTGACCCCACACTAGGCATAGCCTATCATAGTTAGTAGAACGGAAAACGCAAAGTAGGTGGTCAATACCTACGGTTTAAAGATGTCCTAAAGCGCCACCTACTCTCAAGCAATATAGCCGTCAACGAGTGGGAGGAACTTGCACAACAAAGGTTTGAATGGCGAAAAGCTATTAGCTCAGGCACCATCGCCTTTGAACACGCGCGTCTTCAGGAACTCGACGCCAAGCGCCAGTTTCGGAAAACTCGTCCTAAGCCCTCGTACAATTATACATATAACTCCAGCGGTCAACTGTATTGCGGCAGCTGTGACCGTGTGTTTAAGAGCAAATTCGGTTTTGCATCACACGCTCGAGCGCACGCTCGGGTCTAAGATGGGTTCTTGTCGGGGTGTCGCCGTCGACGGAATCGTTGTGGAGGACATCATCATATGTTGGTTTGCTATATAATGTGTTACGTTATTTAAATGTACCTAGGTCTACGTACCGTTTCATTTTAAACTTCGTCATTTGACAAAACAGTGATTAAATGTTTGTTGTTTTTGATTAAAAATGTTGTTTCTTAAGCAAAAAAGCTATGATTATTATTTTGATTTTGTTCAGAATTTGCGAGTTATTTTTGGTTAAATATTTCACTGGACCGAATAAAACAATTTTGGTTAAGAAATGTTAATAGTTTTATTAAATTAGCCCCAAATTCTCGTTTTGTTCTAGGTACACCGTAGTACTGGCCGTAGGGTGTGTTGTACCTTGGCCTTACTTTTTACCTTTTGTCTGATATTTCTGAATACAAAAATATTTGAATTTTCAAAATATGCAAATATGGTTTGTCTACATTTCGTCAATTCACAATAAAAAAATATGTATCTAAAAAACTGTCCTAGGTACAACAGGTTCCAATAGAAGAATAGGAACCTTACTCTTGGAAAATCTTACGCAAAATAGATTAGAACAGAACTAATCTAACAGACGTTGACCGTAGATCAGACAGCCTCTCCTGCAGTCACTCTAAAATGGAGTATGAAAGTATTCGCTAATTACTTACATGAAATTGTTGACTTCGCATTTGTTTGCAGCTTTGTATGCGGGCGGTATAGAGGACTGGGTCGATGGCCATTTGGGGATAGACAATTCGTATGCCATTATCATGAATCGACCGGGAGACACAAAATTTGCTGTCAGCATAGAGGTTAGAGATTTTGGCTGTTCAAGTAGGCAATATTTGAATATTTGAAAGACAATTGTAGTCAACCACTTTATTTTCGATACCACAACGATCTTTGCATGTGTGTACAGTCGACAGCTTATCATTCAGTTACGTTACGGGCGACTGAGATGAACTGCTGTCGACTGTATTCTATTCATCTGCATAACGGGTGACTGCAACAAAAATGTACAATATCTGCTAACAACTCATTACCTAACATCGGACGCTCTCTGAAGTGGCGTGTCTGTTTCAGCGCGTGGCGCACGAAGCCTACGCAGCAATGGACACGTTGCTCTTGCAAAAGGGAATGGCCTACGCGACACCCAAGCATCAGAAGGGTCTTTATGCTATTGGACGGAGACGAATCGCTAATATGGCTTCAGTTACAAGAATACATCCACGAGTGTTTTGCGCAATTCTTTGCATAACCTGGTTGAGTTAGCTTCGGGCCTCTCAAGGAACGGTTTATAGCACAGAATATGTAATAACATGTTCTGAGGTTTATAGTTACTTGTAATGGTTTTAAACTTCAAGATACGACTTTACCTACACCTATCTGTGACTACTGTAGCTTACCGTCGACTACTGGTGAAGTTCCGAACGGAAAAGGAGTCTCTTCGTCCGTATGCAAGCATTGACGATCTCTCAACGAGGCAGACTGAATCATTGAAATGATCGTTTCCAACCCATATTGATCACGATTTTATTTTAGATTAGTGGAAACCTTATACTGACGACTTCTTTTTGAAATAAGTATTCTGTATAAATTTATTTATAAAATATTATTTATTTATTAAACAAGGAGATAATTATTTTTCTGGCTGTTTTAATTTTTCTTATAAATATATATATATATATATATGCAATGTATATATATATATTTACTTTCTTAAATGACAAGCCTCATTTAAGACTTAGGCTTTGGTAATTTTGGTAGCCTAAGTCTTAAATGAGGCTTGTCATTTAAGAAAGTGATGTAAGTTGGCCTAAGTAAAATGGCAATTTGTCGCTTATGTAACGTATAAAACCAGCCGTATAGAGAACTTGACGAACGTAGATTTCCAAATATTATGAATACTAGGGGGGTTCAATAAGTAGTGAGAATGCATAAGATTTTACTTTTATCAAAAGTTATTTTAGTTTTCAACATAGTAGCCTTTTACGGTAGTTGTATACACTACTTAGAAACTAATAAGAAACTATTTGTAAAATATGTTTCACCTGGTCGTGCAATAAAGTGTTCTCTATCTATCTGTACACTTTTTATCACCATATCGTTTTTTTAAACCTAAAATTCCTTTCTTTAAAAAATCTTCATTTTGAAGCCAGCGTCATTGATGGCAGCCATCGCAACTTTGGACTTGTTCGCTGGAGCGTTATCTTGATAAAAAAAAACAACTTAAGCGAGTTTGCCACGCCGTTTTTCGCGTATTTCGACTCCCAACTTTTTTATTTGTTCTGCGTACACATTTCCCGTAATAGTGGCTTCATGACTGAGGTATCAATCATCTCCACCTCTTAGCTGTCCCAAAAAAGGGAACCCATGATCTTGCCGGCGGTTCCATCGAATGGCCTTCAATTTCCATGGGGTCGGTGATGATGGTCTCTTCCAAGTCATGGATCGTTTTATTGTTTAAGGGTCGTAATGGTGAAGCCATATTTCATCCATAGTTAGAAATCGAGCCAAAAACCAGATCTTGTACCAGTTCCAAACAGCTTTGTGAAATTCTCAGTCTGGTTCGTTTTTGTTCGGCCGTTAGCATTCTAGGCACCCAACGCGCTGATAGAAAATGTTAGGACTGTCAAATTTAGTATTGTCAAATCATGAGTACTTTTCATCACACATGATGATGAGAGTCTGGAAGTGGAGCCGGAAGATTGCTACTGGGACTCTGATGGAAAGTGCTAAGATATTAGTTTGTTTAAGCTCGTTTATTTTGTTGTGGTGAGTGCCTTCCATTACACATGATGTCGAAGGTCTGAAATTGGAGCCGTAAGATTGCCATTGGAACTTCGTGACGGAAAGTGCTACAATAGTTGAGTTCGGGTTCGTTTATTTTGTTGTCATGAGTGTTTTCCATTACACATGATGACGTGGGTCTAAAGATGGATCTGGAGAGTGGCACTGTACCTCTCTGATGGAAAGTGCTAAGCTAATCGAGTTTGGGCTCTTTTGATTTATTGTCTTGAGTAGGTACCTACCATTGTAATTTTTTAATCCTTTTGTCAATGGCGTGGAAAAAACAGGAAGTTCTTATGAACAAGCAAAACACTAAAAATAGGGCTAATGACAAACTCTGGTTTCTGCCTGGGTAGGGTTTCCGGAATACAGTAGTGAGTATGTATTTATTAAAAAAAACCTAAACTAAAACGTAAAAAATACATTATTGACATATTATGTAACATTATTTTACAATATATTTATAAAGTAGACAAGTAAGTACATTGGATTCTGTGGTGGGCTTCAACATAAAAAACGGTCTTTTTAAAACCAAGGACTCATTCGCCCCTTTCTTCGGGGTGTGATAGACTCGCGTATAAAGAATTAACAAGGGATTATTCCTTTTCACCGTCCCGTAACTACTGTATTCTGGGCCAAAATACATGAAATTTATAAAATAAATAAATAAATGAGGATCCCATCGAGCTTGTTTCCCTTCTTCCTAAACTTATTACCCCTACCAGACCACGTTGCCCAAAAGCTTAGCGATATTTTTTTTGTTCTCCATAATGGCTTGTTGGGACATTACCTACCTTCTTTAATGGAATTTTAGAAGCATTAATATCAAAAAAGATGAACTAATTCATATCTAAAACAAATACAAACCAGTAATTTGCTGCCTGAGTGATACTTGGCTATGGCCAAGTTCCAATTTCAATGTAAATTGTGTTCGCGATGTGCCATTCTTGTTAGTAACAAAATCCCTTTTTTACCAGTTTCTCTTCCCTCTCTAGGCAATGATGTTAATATAGTAAAATCTTTAGGGCATCGCTATTGTCTCTATTTACATTTCAAACCCTTCTATCACACTAATTCCTCCGCTTAGTTTACTAATATCACAGTTCCAATCACCATTTATTATTATGGGCGATTTTAATAGGCATCGCTATAGATGGGGCTCGGAAAATTGTGACACCTTTGGCGAGGAATTTATTGAGGTCATTGATGATGCAGATTTATGTGTCTTAAATTATGGCAGACCTACCCGGTCACATACGAGGTACGAAAAGTTGTGTAGACTTAACCATCTGTTCACTAGATGTAGGTTCTCGCTGTATTCGGGATTGCTTAAACTACACTTATGAAAGTGATCACTGTCTAATCCTTCTTTGTTTACCCCATAAATCTGTCTCAGAAAAATCAGTTAGCCCGTTACTCAAAAATCGACTTACTAAAAGTGGCTGGGACACTTATTCTGACATTTTAGGGCGAGAGATCAGTCCCTACCTATTGTTAAAAATTTCGACCTAGCTTCTACCTACAGTGCTTTCACCAATGCCATAAAAAATTCTGCTGAGAATGCTTTCCCAGCTAAAAAACCGCGAGCTGGAAAAATCCCTTCCCCTCCCATAAGAGATGTACAACCCTCCCATAAGCAATGTACACATATTATTAAAGAACGTATTGAGGCGAAAAAATATGTAATGAATTCTTCTCCAATGATAACCTAATCGAGTACCGTAGACTCAAGAAGATTTTTACGTAGGAAAAAAAGAGCAAGTTGGGTAGCCTTTTGTTCTTCCCTTTCCCCATTCACTCCACCGTTTTTGGTGTGGAGACAAATGAATAGTTTTTCCCCTTGATAGTCCACTTATATCTCGGATGAAGTTGCTGAAGCATTATTTGTCAAACTAGCTGCCCCCTATGTACCTACTGAAGAGGAATTATTTCTGCAGATAGTTCCCAGGACCCTTTTGACAAACCCTTTACTGCAGACTCAGGATATCTCCTCCGCTTACGATAGCGTCATTATCTCAATTCTTAGAAATAAATTGCTTAAGCTAAAGTTTCCTCCAAAGATTGTAGCTCCATTGACCTATTGTTATTGGCGCGGTCTGTTACTCTCCGGTTGCCAGAGTTTAACCCTGGTTCCAGAACACTATGGAAAGGCCTTCCTCTAGTTTCGGGGTTAAGCCCAATACTTTTTAATCTGTATACCTACGATATGAATTCTAGTCTCAATCACAACTGTGAAATCCTACACTATGCTGATGATGTGGCTCTGTATGCCTCTGACAGTTCCATTGAGGACGCAGCGGATTCTTTGAGCTTATCACTTGATTCCTTTAGTCACTGGCTCTTTGCTCATGGCATTAGTTATTATTTTCTCTGTGATGGCATTTCCGTGGCAGCTCAAAAAAGTTCCCTATTGGTATTTTCTAGATAACGTCGTAGGTATACCCGATATCGAAGTAAGCATTGAAAATATTCCAATCCCTCTGAAGTCGAAGGTGAAGTTTTTAGGTTTCTATCTTGATCCTAGGTTAACTGGTGTCTATCATATTGAACACCTAGTTAAATATTGTGAGCCTGTTTACACCATTCTGCGCGTTCTTGCTGGGCTTTGGTGTTTATGTAATTTTAGTTTAAAAATACCACCCTAAGTCTTACCGTTTACCTAAGCCGCTGTGAAAAAATATGGAGATTAGATTTTCCACGTTTCTGATTTATTCCACAGTTTTAGGGCTATACGAATGGAAAATTAAAAGTTACTAACATATGCTAGAAGAACAATTCGATTTGGCTTTGGCCTCACAAGTTTGTCCTATCTGGCTTTTGTGCTGGGAGAATCAACTTCTAGTACTAAAATCGATCATTTACCGTACAAAATTTGTCATGTTCATTCGTAAATAACTCTGCCGCCAACCTGAAACTCCAAAATATCAGATTTTTTTATACGTAAATAATTCGCCAAGATCGCCAACCCGCCTGCCAAGCGTGGCGATTATGGCAAAACCCCTCATGGTTATGAAAACCACGAAGGAGGCCTATGTCCTGCAGTGGGCGTCAAATGGCTGATGATGATGAATTCAACATGCCGTTTAAAATAGGTAAAGCTCAAATGCATGCCCAGGTGACTGCTGAGGTTTTTGCGGGGCCATATTGGATTCGCCATTTTGTAATGTCCGACAATCAATATAATAATAGTATTCCAAGATTTCCAAGTCGTAAAATACGTAATGCTTAGAGCACATGCCATCATTCATGTCCCACGTAGAAGACCGCGTAAGATATTTGTATTAAAATAAGGCCGAAAATGTCGTAACTCAATGGACTTCAGTGGTGGCGCGGATACTAGTATGTATGTACACAAATAAACCTTAAATGACAAAAAGTTTCACATCTGTGATCACCGGCTAAAATTTAAACTAAAATGTTTAATAAAATTAAATACTATAGAGTATTTTGAGTTTCATATTTCAGAAGCACAGAAGAGACTAGCCTGGGCCCTCCTCCATGGACATTCTCCCACGTGCCACACCCCCGCGCGTGTATGATCCGTTGCAATGATGGCTAAGAAATTTTGCTGTTTTCAAACATTTTCGTAGTTTTGCTCTCATTTCTAGATTATTACAACTATTTCATATTTCTTTAATTTTCTCACAAGTGCTTTATATTTGAGATCGCTGTAGATGTAGTACCTATTTTACAATTTAATGTCTATTATGGACATAAATAGTAGCTAAAAGTAACCCCTCTTCTTTGACGGAAAAATCTCGTAACTTGAATAGGCTGTAATGGTTATTCAGTCCCTTTCTTCAATTGACAGTGTTATGATTGTGAACGGCCGTCCTATGGCGGTTTCCTATAAATTAAATTCAATTATATGAATTTTCATATTTATTTCAAATATGAAAATTCATATAAAGTTCTTAGTGATCTTATTCTAGATATTATTTTTCTAGTAACTACAACGCACTGTCATTGCTTGCCACTTGAAGATGGCAACAATGGTTTATGTGGTTTACACATGAACTGTCGATAGATACGCTGACTGATGGTTTAAATATAACAGATGTTCAATGACATCTTAAATCGGGCAAAAATCTCAAAAATCATCCGTCACTGGGCTTGCACCTAATGGGTGGCTGGATCTCGGGACAACAGTGTCTCTTTTGGGCGTTTGACCTTGCCCTATGCGCGGAGACAAATGTCTCTGCTGCTAGTGTAAAGGTTAATAGGAAACGGCCTTTAGTCATCAGTTCTACTCATCTTTGAAGCCCACTCGCTGTTCAACAAAGAAGAAAATAAAATTCTGCACCTACTGTTATTTATAAAAACACGATTCCTCAAATGCAGTTTGAATATTCGGTCCCTTTAAAAACTCTTTCGCCTTACCACAGAATATTTAAACTTCATTTGAGGAGTGTTTTAAGGAATCATATTTTTATAAATAAGACCGAAAATGTTTTCATTGTATAATGAACATCTTAAGTGGTCAGTTTCGAAATAATAGATTATGCGAAGGCAGAGTGTTCAATTTATTCATGAAAACGATAATTTTTATCTGCCTATCGATTTTCGGACGGTCAAAAATACTCGTAATAGTGGATTATATTGAGAAATCTTTTTGTAAGTTTTGTAGGTGAAAGCCGTGGAAATTACAGTTTAGGTTTATTCCTACTCCTTCCCAACATACACTGTAGGGCACTGGCCTTCTCTTAGGGGCTTAATCACCACGCGTGCCCACCGCGGATTGGCATTCTACTGGCTACGGCTACTCCTTCCCAAACATTTAAGAAAATATTTTTTGTCGTTTTGGAAATAGAGTGAACCAATGTAATACTAGCATGCGAGCATTATTTATATCAACAAAATAATTTTCTTGTCTCCGTATTTTCAAAGTAAGTGACGTGTTGTCAGCAAATAATACAAACTCACATTTTTTGTATCACTATAAACGGCAAATCCTGAGATAATTGGGAGAGTCGTTCTAGGTACATTTATAAACTCTCGCTTGTGTCCTGGAGGAGTAGGTAGAGACCGAGGTTTGTCACTTTTCACGATCCTGACCAACCTCTTTGCCTTCAAAATCGAACTACTCTTAATTTATTGGTTACGACAAAAGTCGTTCCTAGTAAATCATGTAATTTGCATAATAACGAAGGTACCTCTGAAATGAAATTTAAAATTAAATGGCAAAAATATTTTTCAGGAGGACAGTGCTTCAGCAATGTGACGGCATCGAAGGTGGACTTGGTAAGCAAGTATCCTTTATCTCTTTATCTGTTTTAACTACCTACCTACTGCTTTAAGAATAGTGTCTCTTAAAAATAACATGGACCTTCACCAAAAAAAAAGGTGTTAACATACCTAATCAATTTGATTTCTGGTGTTTTGTACCTCAAAAAGGAATAAAAAAATGGAATCCCTATAGGATCGCTTCGTTTTCTGTCCATCCATTTGTCAAGAGACCTTTTTTTTAGGATAAAATTTTGTGAGCATTTATCCATTTTGCTAAGGAATTATTTATCTTGAAAAAAAAATTAACTAAATAAAATAAATTTTATTTTATTTAACCATTTTGTTGGCCTAAATAATACGTACGAGAGGTGTTCAATAAGTAGTGGGAATGAGGTATAAACTCCTTGGATAGAGAAAAAGAAAGTACTGGCAGGCATAGCCACTTATTTTTCGACATAATAATATAAAATAAGTTTGATACTCTTCTGTTTTTTCAATCATAGAAGGTTCTTACTTGTGTTCTGTCGCAACGAGTAATCAAAAATGGAGAAAATTAAAGTTCGCATGGTAATTAAACATCATACGATTGAAAAATTTTACTATGGAACAAGTAAATAAAGACTTGCAAAACACGTCAGGGGTTCATGCTTCTCCTTATTCGACGGTCGCACGTTGGTGTGCTGTAAAAACATCCACTAATGATGATAAAGATTTCAATAGGGAGTGTTCATAATATAATAAATTACTATTTGGGAATGAGAAAAGTGTCAGCGCGTTGGGTGCCTAGAATGCTAACGGCCGAACAAAAACGAACCAGGCTGAGAATTTCACAAAGCTGCTTGAAACTGTTACAACTAGATCCTGGCCAGTTTTTGGCTTAACTATGGATGAAACATGGCTTCACCATTACGACTCTGAGACAAAAAACAGTCCATGACATGGAAGAGACCATCATCACCGACCCCTAAGAAATTCAAGGCCATTCCATCCGCCGGCAGGATCATAGATTCTCTTTTTTGGGGCAGCCAAGGGGTGGTGATGATTGAATACATCATTCATGGAGCCACTGTTACGAGGAATATTTACGCAGAACAGATCAAAAAGTCGCGTGACAAAATACGCGAAAAACGCCATGGCAAACTCGCTAAAGTTGTTTTGATTCAACAGGATAACGCTCCAACGCACAAGTCCGAATTTGCGATGGCTGCCATATTGTTTTGTTTTGTTTTGTTTATTTGGCATGTAAAACAGGTCATAATCTTAAAATAACAATATTGGAGCATACTAGTTTTAAGCTAGATTGACACCCAAAGTATACACGCACATTAAAATACATAGAAAAACGAGTTACGGTGGTCCTCATATTTAAGAGTAATGAGACAAGCATTATATAAAAACTAAAGAGGACATTACCACCTCCATTACCACTCTCCAGAACAAGCTAGTGACTTTTATCTATTTCCAAGATTGAAAATTATCTAAGAGGCCAGAAATTCATCGATGACGCAATGATTGCCGCAATGCAAGGTATTTTAGAGAACCAATATGAAGATTTTTTTAAGATAGGAATTTCAGGTTTTGAAAAAAGATATGCTAAGTGTATACGACATACAACTAAATGGTGACCATGTTGAAAAATACAATAGCAAAGTTAATTCTTATTCATTCTCACTACTTATTGATCCCCCTTTGTATATCCAAGAAGTATTTGATACTCCTTGGTAAAGATAACGATAATACAATACTATAGTAATAATTATATACCTAATGGTGTTTCAATTATGGCGGCATTTGCAGCGACAAAGGTAATGTTAAATTATTGCCTCGAGATTTCAAACCGACCGGTACAGCAAATTCAAAAAAGTTGTCTCTGAATCTAGAGCAGGGGTCGGCAACCTTATGCTATAGCCGGGCCACATATGTTGCCAGAGTATCAGTGCGGGCCGCACTTATATTTATATGTTCGGGCATGTATTTTTAATATTTGAAATAAAACGCATATATATTCATACAATTATGTCTTTTTTAATTTAACTACTATACTAACATAAAAGTAAGTGCTAGTGAGATTTTTGAGGCTGCATTTGACTTGCAAGTTTTTTAACGTCTGCTTTCATTTTAGTAGTAGACACGCGCAGTATCGCGTCTAAATGTTCATCCGTTAACCGCGAACAATTCTTATTTTTGCGGTAGTTGAGAATTGAAAAAGTCTGCTCACACAAATATGTACTACCAAACATAGTTATTATCTGCTGAGCAAACTTTTTCAATTCTTTGAAGTTTTCAGAACTCAAACCTCCGTAGAACTGTATCAAGTCAGTGCTTTCCTTAAATGTCGTTTTAAGTGTGCTATTACTTTGCAAATCTACTATGTTCATTTGCAAATTGCTTGGTACCTCACTAATATCAATTGCAAAAGGGTTTTGGAATATTTCCATGTTAAGGGAGCTCTTTTTAAAGTCGGTGAATCGATTTACAAACTCAGTTTGTAGTTGTGTTAACACGTTTCTCATTGTAATATTTTGCCACACAAAATTATCTCCAGCTTCTTCCACGGCTTTCTTGCAATTAGGAAAATGGTCAACCTTTCTTTCATCAATATGCTTGATAAACAGTTTCAGTTTCATTTCAAATGACTTTACATCTGTATACATATCGCAAATCAATTTATTTTTTCCCTGCAAGCGTTTGTTGAGCTGATTCAGTTCCTTAGTCAAATCAGTCAAAAAACCAAGATCGATAATCCACTGTTTGTTAGTAAGCTCTTCTACTGGCTTTCCTTTCATGAAGTTGCCAATTTCTTTCCTCAAATCAAAAAACCGTTCCAAAACGGCACCTCGACTGAGCCACCTCACTTCACAGTAGTAAATCACGTCACCATGTTCAGCTTCCAGATCTTCAGGGTGTGTGAGCCCATTTCTTCTTATAAAATTAACAGTGGATGTTACAGTATCCATTATTTCTTTCCAGGATATAACTTTGGAGCACAATGCCTCTTGATGGACAATACAGTGAAAAATCAATGGCACAGTAGATCCAGAATCTTTCACTTTGCTGATGATTCTCCCAACAACACCTTTGTTTTGACCGGTCATGTTCTTGCCTCCATCGGTAGTGACACTTGTTAACTTTTCCCAGCTTAATTGCAATGAATCCAGAGCTTGTTCCACATGGTGAAATAAATCTTCTCCCGTAGTTGTACCATTCAAACTGCACATTTTCACAAGCTCTTCGTAAACAGTAAAGTTTTCGTCAATGCCGCGTACAAATATGAGTAGCTGTGCTGTATCCGACACGTCCGTACTTTCATCCATCGCTAAAGAGAAGCAGTCGAAAGACTGCGCCTTATCCCTGAGTTGTTCACACAAATTAGCACCCAAGTCTTCAGTACGTCGGGTGCAAGTTCTTGCAGAGAGACTAAGACTTTCAAACATTTTTTTCTGCTCTGGGCATATTTCTTCTGCGATAGCTAAGACACACTCTTTTACTAATTCACTATCGGTAAACGGACGTCCACTTTTTGCAAGAATCTCTGCTACCCTGTAACTGGCCCGAACATTCGATTCGCTGTTGTCTGCCACAACCTTAAATATGTTTTGTTGATTTTGTAATGACGATTTCAAAGTGGAAATTTTCCTTTTCCGTATTTCTCCTTCAAGACAGTCAAATTTAGCTTTGTGCTCAGTGTCGTAATGTCGCTTCAGGTTATATTCCTTTACTACAGAAATACTCTTTTGACAAATCAAGCATAACGGTTTTCCTTTCAACTCGATAAAAAAGTATAATTCTGTCCATAATTCGTTAAAAACTCTTTTTTCTTCTTCTATCTTCCTTTTTCTTGAAGCCATGTTTATATAATTATTCTGTAACAATAATGAAAAAAATTAAATTCGTTGTAAAATTATATGTTCCAGTTAACACCTACAAATTCAACTCCACATTCAAATAATAATTAAAACATGACACACTCGTAACTAACTTCATGTCATGTAACTACTATCCCCGTCCTTATAACATTTACCCATCAATCTGAAGGTTCACATTCACAAGCAGTAAATAAAATAAAACAAAATGCTCGCGAGTGCATACAACTTACCTCATACGTCGTGCGTGAGAAGCTATCAGCGAAGGGAAGAAAGGTGAAACGAAACGCGTAGCTAGCAACCAGATGAGACGTGAGTTTCCGGCGAATTTCCACAACCGAATGTGGCGAGAGCTGCGCGCGGCTGTGATTTTAACTAAAACCGGTCGCTTTGAATTTTTTCGCCGCCGCACACCTGCGTCTAATCAAAGATTGCCGCCCCGCCTATTGTCTCAAAGGAGCCGCCCGCCGCCGCACGTGCGGCGGATAAACGCAAAAGAAATTGCCAAGAATTGAATAAGTACAGCAAATATTTATTTTCGGTAGAAACAATACATAACATCACAGTCTTGATAAACAGTTCTTAAGAAATGAAATAGAGGTACATTTTTATCACCCCGCGTGGGAGCGAGCTTTCAAGAATACTCTCATGGCCCAGCAGCATGGCCGTATAAATTCTAGTGAATTTATATGGCCTTTTGCTTCGGTATTTTTTTCTTACGGACCTCAGGCTTGCGGGCCGCACCGAGATAGTCTACGGGCCGCATGCGGCCCGCGGGCCGCCGGTTGCCGACCCCTGATCTAGAGGGATAGCCCTAAAGAGATAGCGTTTACAAATAATAAAAGAGACAAATTTTGTGGTCAAGACGTAATATTCTGAACCTCTAATATTCTGAACCTCTCTACGCCTGTCAGAACTTATATTTTTTTCGTTTTCAGATCGGCAACTCTTGAAGGAGCTGGCCACGGAATTCTGTTCTTCCTAACGCCGCAGTGGGAAGCACTTCTAAAACCTAACGTAAGTTCCAATTTGATCTTTTAATGTCCACTAAAAGTGATTACCGTTTGAATTAGGTATTTCGGTTGTTAAACCGGCTCCAAACTCTTCAATTTATTTTTAATTGTATCAATTTATTTTAAATAGCCTAACGTATTTTCCAGGTATGGTACGCAGCAGTTACGCAGGTGTTCTTCTCTCTAACCGTGGGGACCGGCCCCATCATAATGTTCTCATCTTATAACAACTTCCGTCACAACATTTACAAGTAGGTACTCCACGTACTCACTGAGTTACCATACGTCAATAAGCAGGCTCATCCAGCACTTGTGTATGTCCTGAGTGTTTCAAATTCAAAAACTCCTGAAAACCATTTTCTCAGTAACGATAATTAACCAATTCTTTTAATCAATAATGTATCAATTATTTAGTGTTATTTTTAATTATTTTATTTATATTTGTTCCAATTAAAACTTTGGTAAGCACTATACGACATAAGGCCCGATATAAATATGACTGCCCGATATGAAGGTAAGTTTTAGAAAATTTTGAAGAAATTTATAATTTCCGATTACATCCTTCAAAACCAGGTTGTTACTGGAATTATACTCTCCAAAAAAGTTTACACAACTATGAGTCACGTTTCATTCAGAATTTTTTTTTTATTTTATTTATCTATCCCAGAGACGCAATGATCGTGACAACCCTCGACACCTTCACGAGTCTGATGTCCGGGATCACGATCTTCGGCATTCTGGGCAACCTGGCCTTTGAGCTCGGCTACGATAATGTCAGCATGGTCATCGGCTCCGGCGGCACGGGCCTCGCCTTCATCTCCTACCCCGACGCCATCGCCAAGTCACCTTTCGCCCCCCAGGTAAGTGACGGTTACTAAAATTATGACTCGGTTACAATATCTTTGCATCTGGCTCGATCACGTGACATCGGTGCTCGTACGGTGTGCGATTTTTTTTATGTAGCCTGTATAGTATATACGTCGCACTGCAGGGCACAGGCCTTCTCTCAGAGAGAGAGTCGTGCTCACCGCGGATTGGCAATTCCTAACGTTGAGGTATGTGAACACCTCAGCCACTCAGGTTTCCTTATGATGTTTTCCTTCGCAGTTAGCGAGTGGTATAGCTACTTTGCATCTACGTAATGGGATGATTATACAGCGTCCAGTGGCACCTTGACTCACACTAGATGGGTGCCTGGGTCATTCATTGTTTTTTAGATGGAGTAGGCTTGCCCAGCACCTGTACCTTCCTGACAGCGGATTCGGCATAGCCCACAGGAAAGACAAGTCAATGCGTGCGAATTATTTCTACTACAACTTCACCAATGTACGTGACTTAGAAAACGAAGTCATTGGTACCTACATGTCAGGATTCGAACCCACGGCCTCCCGAATTAGAGGCCGGCGTTCTACCACTCCGCTACCACCGCTGTGCGTGGTGTGCGAAATAAATAACCAAATTATAAAGAAGCGTATCTGCAACAAAGGTGCTAAACGTACTCTGATGCGACGATGCATTGGCGCGTATATAGGGTGGGCTGGAGACGGGTGGGCCGTGCCCACCCCGGAATGGTCTAAGCCCACCTAGGCTGTTGAGTTACTGCATACGTGCATTGGGATTCGGTGTGGCAGACCATTGATTTTCAGGGATCAAGCCCCCCACGCGGACGCTACTGAACCCTTACTTAATGGAACTGACATACTGGTCCCCAGCTGTTCGCCGTGCTCTTCTTCCTCATGATGTCAGTACTGGGCGTGGGCTCGGCCGTAGCACTGCTTTCCACTATCAACACGGTGGCGATGGACTCGTTCCCGCGCGTGCCCACCATCATCATGTCAGCCATCTGCTGCTCCATCGGGTTCCTCGTTGGCCTCGTCTACGTCACGCCGGTAAGTTCTCGGACTGTGAAAAACAAAGGACTGACTGACTGGTTAATACGCTTGACTCCCAAAACAGAGGTCGTGCATTCGATTCCCATTGGAGGCTGCCGTACTTGATCTATAGTAAGGCCTCAGTCTGATGTATTTCTATATTTGTGACGTGCTTGCCTGATGACCATAGCACAGGGAAGTCAATTTTGGGGCCAGGACAAATGATCGACGTTCTGATCGTGACTGACGCGTCACACGCGTATCTAAGATCTAGGCTGTGCTTACGCTTGGGACAGCGTCGGACATCGCGTGAGACGCGTGGGCTATGTGACGAAGGCTAAATGTGTTTCTAAGCATACATCTCTCAGTTGCCAGGGGCCTAATTATGCTTACCAAATCCTGTCGAAATCCTGACGTTTGCTATAGCAATTAGGTGATCTACCACTGGCAACGCGTCCTGCCACCGCGGTGCGCCGAGCGGCAGATCACGCGCGCGACGACGCCGACGGAGGCGCAGATCCGCGTCACCTAGCGGTTTGATCTGGTTCCCCGCGCGGAGTCGCGGTGTATGACGGCCAAGTGGCAAATATTCACTTCGCAGTCGACCGTCGTGGAAAATGGTTAATACCTACTTACCGAACTTTTTCACGATGCTAAAGTTGTTTTTAACCGACTTCAAAAAAGGAGGAGGTTATCAATTCGACGCGTATATATTTTTTTGGCTATGTTCCTCCATAACTCCGTCAAATCTTAACCGATTTCGACAATTCTTTTTTTGTTCGAACAGGTATAACGTCCCATTGGTCCCATTTTAATTTGGTGAAGATCTGATGGAGACTTTCAGAGATGGAGAATGGAACTCTTCAATGGACAGCAGAAAAAAAGCCCTAATGGGGCCTATCCTTTAGTAACATCCGTATGTTTCATAAAATAGCGTAAAAGTAGTCCCAAGTTAATTTGGTGATGTTCTGGTGAAGACTTTCGGAGATGGAAATTCAGAACATCAAATTTTAAAACAACGAATTAAGTAGGGTAAATGATGGTTATAAGGGACTTATTTATTTTTCTCCCGCTCCCCTACTAAAAACTGAAAAATAAAAATTTTTAAATAAAAAATAAAAACCGACTTCGACACACTACAGCACTAAAAAGTTAGAAATAATTTAAATAATTAGAAGTATTTATACATGTAGGTATTGTAGAAGTATAATTTGTAGTCGGTGCCCAGTTTCAAGACCAGCACATATATTTTGGGCACCGGCTCCAAATTATACTTCTACAATACCTACATGCATAAATACTTCTAATTATTTAAATTATTTCTAACTTTTTAGTGCTGTAGTGTTTCGAAGTCGGTTTTTATTTTTTATTTAAAATTTTTTTATTAACTTGGTTTTTGTATGCTCCAATTAGGAGACTATTTGCTCTCGAGATCTATAAATCGATCGTCCTTTATGCATAAAAACACGCGCGGTACTGCGGAGCCAGTGTGGTATACCTGCCGCGCGGCACGCCTCGAGCTTCCGCTAGATTTGGCAGAATCTAGACGCGTCGGCAGTATGTTTTCCTAGGCGTGTTTTCTATACAAATTGAGATCATCATCATCAGCCATTAAACGCCCACTGCAGGACATAGGCCTCCTTCGTGGTTTTCATAACCATAGGGGTTTTGCCATAATCGCCACGCTTGGCGATTGAGACACTTGCATATAATTAAAAAATCTGATGTCTTGTGACGTCGCGTATGCGGGCTAAGTGTGGTTATAGATCAAGCATGCAATCTGGGGCCTGTTTCATATAAGTGATATAAGTACAATTCATTGTTTATTATGACAATTCAATGTAATTGCAAAGTCTATCAACCCACAGATTAACAAGTAGGAAGACGTGGTTTCTCAATGTACATCGAATTGTTTTTTGAAACGCGGCCCATTCGTCTCAGTAAACTTCGTTCACAAACCTCTTTTTATACAGGCCGGCCAGTATATTTTGGAGCTCGTAGACTACTACGGTGGAACGTTCCTAGTGCTCTTCGCTGCTATATCTGAGGTCATCGGCGTCTTCTGGATCTACGGTAGGTTTCATCTTGTTCTGTAAAAAATCTATAACACCATGTATGTACTTATTTGCGTAGTATCTACATAATGCGATAAAGCTTTTCCTTAAAGATTGTTACGTATCAGTTAAGCATATTTATTACCACGTGCGAAAGGCAATCACGTGTACGATATGAAATTCTCGAAATGAAATTTTGACTGCCTCTACCAAAACAGAGGTCGTGGGTTCGATTCCCACTGGGGGCCGCCGTACATTTGTACAAATGGCCTCAGTCTGGGTGTATTTTCATGTTTGTAACGTACTTGCCTGGTTACTATAGCACAGGGTATCCTAGTTTGGGACCAGGTCAAGTGATTGTATCGTGTTTGTCTGTTTGTTTGTTTGTTACGCTTTATTGCACAAAATAATAAATAAAAAAAAAAACTTAAATAACAGGTAAGTGTAAATATACAAAGGCGGACTTATTTGAAAAGAAATTTCTTCCAGCCAGCCTAAGAGAGGTTCTGAATGATAGAACAGAAAGCGGAAGAAGGCAAATAAAGCTCACTTATGAGAGAAAAAAAATTACTAAAAAATCACCTATTTATTCTAGCACTTAATTTAATTTTACTTTTCGTGTAGAAGTTATCATTATTACTTAAAAAGTGATTTGATATTTTTGGTCTTATATCTACTTACGTATTTAATTACACAGGTATGCATAAAAAAAAAATATCTCCTTTTAATTTTTATGCGTGATTATTTTATACATACATTATGTTTTGTTATCGAACTTAGAACGCCTTTTTAATTAAATTTTAATCGTAAATGACAAATGCTTCGATAATTTTAGATCCAAACCGATATAAAACACTAATACACTTATGACAACATCAGAACTTGTTTTCTTTTTCTTTTTCGTATTTTCTATTGTGGTGTCGTGACACAAAAAAACTCGTGTAAAATACAATGTCCCAGGCACTACAGCGTCCGAGTGGTCCCTTAACCCATCTAATGTGAGTGAGGGTGCGACTGGACGCTGTATAAATCATCTCATTACGTAGATGCAAAGGCCTAAGGCGCGAAAAACACAGATGGGACGTTGGGCAAGGACGCGGTAATATGTAAGTATAGAGCCCTTCGGCTGTTAAGGTAACCAGAGTGTGGAAAACAGTTTCCAAAAAGAATTTTTTATCCTTCTACGTAACTGGTTTCCTATAAAGATTTTTTTATACTTTTACGTAACTGAATTTTCAGTCTGAGATACTAAAGAAGCCCTCCGGTAAGGACATAGATAAATTCAATATATATTTTAAAAAAGAGTGGTTAAAAACAATACAGCAATTAAGAAAACTTGTTGCCGTAGTACGGAACAGGTCAGAACAACGAACAACTTGGAAGGTTTGCTATCCGTATCAACAGCTACATTGGCAAGAAAAATGTTACAGTAGCCATTTTACTACAAATTTTCATTAAGGAGACTAAAGTTACTAATATTTTTAAAACTAACTGCAAAAAAAGTAAACGCTATCAAGAAATAGATACTAAAATTGATAATGCAATGAAAGATTTGGAAAATGCACTAATAACCGTGGGGCACTGTATTGAAACTACTTCACTATACGCATTTTTATTTTTATTTGAAAACTAAGGAAGTTGTTTTCGTTTAATCTCAAGAAGAGTTGTTTTATGTTTGTCATTTTTATGTTTGTTTTTGATTGTATATTATAAATGTTATTATTAAATCCATATGTCTGAAATAAACCACACATAAATGATATAATTACGGTTTTACAAAACAATTAATTAAATACAATACTCAATTCCAACAAAAAATTCTTCTGTAATCTGGTTATTAGCTTCGTAGGTAGCTGAAGTAACATAAACATAGTACTTTTAGGAAACCAGTTACGTAGAAGGATAAAAAAATCTTTATAGGAAACCAGTTACGGTCTACAGTCTCTTGAAGCAGTGAAAACTATTTTTTCACAGCTTCAAGGGACCGTAGACCTGAGTAGCTATACGGTTTTAATTTCAACTCGATAGCGCCCCGCGTTCCCGATATAAAGGTTCTTGACAGACGGACGAATAACAAAGTGATCCTATAAGGGTTCAGATTTTGCTTTTGAGGTAGGAAATCCTAAAAATTGACAATATTTTGGTATTCGAATATCAGCCGACTAGGTAGAATATTCCAAAAAAAAAACTAGAAACCTAAGTTACTGGAATTCTGGAGATGGTACGAAGCTTATATTTGCACGTAAAAATGAGTTTTTGTATACAGTTTAGGAAAACAAATAAATTTTCCAACTTTCATGCTAAATTTTGACCAAAAAATTCTTTTTCTATTTTACGGGAACAAAAACGTCCGATTTTTAAGTACTCATACATCCCTAACTAGACATATTCGGCATTCGGGTGTTCTCGTCGACAATTTGAAAAGATAGTCTTTCGTTTGATGCAATAAAAATGGGCATGTACGAAAGATAGGTCTCAGAAACACTGTGGCCGGCCGACTGGCCGGCCGGCTATTTCTTTGAAGGGGCAAAAAATATGTAACTCGTAGATATTTCTCTGATAACACGCTTTTTTAGTGAGTTAGCAGTTAAAATGTCATGACAAGCCAATTCCCTAGTACGATTGTCAATTTCATGACATCAATTTACCGTAAACAATACAAAAACGCCATTTTGTGGAAGAAAAAGGCAAAATATTAGTGTAACAACATTTTTTTTTTAACTTTGACGCAGCGTATAAATAGAAATACTTTGCAAATCTAATTTATATTAATGTAAAAACAAGAAGCATGTATTAAAGATACTGAAACATACTTTCAACATGTTAATTAAAAAAGTAGTTAGAATTAAATTCCCTACAATTTTGGTTCTCATAAATTTTTCCTGGGATCAATATTTTCCAATTTATACCACAATAGAAGGGGTGAATTTTTGTTTAATTAACAACTTATTTATTTTAAATTTTACATGAAAAATTGTTCTAAGTAAAGTTGTTTCAAATTCAATTTTCTACGATTTTGGTTTTTATACATTTTATCGTCAGATCGAAATTTTAAGAGGTAGGGGTAAAATCTTATCATTGCATTATCAAGTTTATTGTAAAGTTTACGCGAAGCATAGTTATAAACAAAGTTGTTTAAAACCAAATTTCTTACAAATTTGGTTCTTATCAAATTTTTTGGTAGGATCGATGTTTTTCGATTTTTACCCGAAAAGAGGTGGGTAAAATCTTATCATTGCATTCATTATATTCTTTTTGTTGCACCCGTGCTGAGGACAATTTTAAAAACCTATTCAGGGGCTAAAAATCCACCCATGCCCGGACTTGAACCCGTGACCTCTGGCTAACCGTGCCAACGCTCTCGCAACTGAGCCAATGGGCAAGTGCAGGCATCAGTGAAATTTCGAGCCTCTTTACAAACTTCTCTGTATTACGTACAGGCAGCGACATCTGACCGAAGCAATTTACATCACTTGCAGCCCCGAATAACCCACTTTGCAGTTAGATTTTTACATCGGAATGATATCGCTGTACCTACATGATTATATTGATTAGCCTCTGAATAGGTTTTTAACATTGCATTCATGTTTTTTTTTTTCAATCATACACGAAAAATGGTTACAACCAAAGTTGTTTCTAAGATAAAGACCAAAATTGTAGAAAGTTGAATGATTTTAACAACTTTTTTTATAACAATTTTTCATATAAAATAAAAATAAACGAGTTGCTTAATATCTCTAAAAATCTAAGATGGCTGATGACGCAACGGATCGAGTACCTCGCAAAACAAAATTAAGACTGCCAGTGACTACCCCGCCCCCCTCACCCCCTACGTATTCCATAGGAAAATTGCTTAAAATTTTATCCGGGTATTTGACCCGACTAGGCTAACTGCCAAAATGTTAGGTTTTACGATAACGATTAGAAAATCTTATTATCATCCTATTTTATTCTTATTTTATAATTATTTATTACATTATAAATGTAATCTTTAATTTCTTTTCAAAAAATCTTTATTGCAATGTAAGCTCTGCTTCAAAGCGACAAATCCCTATTAAAAACTTATGCTACCCTTAGAACATTTGTATAGCAATTATTTTGTCACTACCGCTACACCTAGCTAAAGTTATTTGTTATGACCGTAGGAATCCATTTCAGGCAAGAGTAAACAAATACCTGAGCATTTTTTCGTTTTTTAAAATTCATCGACTTTGAAGAACTACCCGGCAGGTTGGATCTTATGACGTCACACTAGGAATCAAGAGCCTAAGTTTAAACTTCTCTAACTTAGTCATTTCTTGATGGATTTGAGTCATTCAAAAAGTAGTATGTTTAAATTTTTGTGCTCCATCCGTCCTAGTACTTGGACGTCCAATATTTCGATGTCTGAATGATCCTCATTGCGCAACATGAGATTTTACCAATACTGGACAGTGATATTTGTTTCGCTTTCCAAGTAATCTTTTTATGTGGGGTGTTTCCTATCATGACCTAAGGTTATGAAAATTCTGCAGGATTTGTCTTTTCATTATACAGGGTCTATCAAAATACCCGAAAATAGGGGGTCTACTAGTTCTACTCGTCAATACGAACAGCTTTTACTATCGGGAAAATTAATTAATTTTAATATCCTTTATTACACGTGAAATATTGAACAGAACATTACACAAGTAATAACATGAAAACTTCGAAATCGCGATTTAAAAATAACAGCCGTTTCATGACAGGGATGGTGTTACACCCTGCATTTCCAAACAAACTAGGTACCCGTTTACTTTTGACTGATATTTTACCTTTCCTATTTTACTTTGCGGAGTGAAATTATCTACTAAACAATCATGACTATAATAATTACATGTACCTATAATTATGTCTGATATTGCTTGCAGGCCTGGAGAACGTGTGCCTGGATATGGAATTCATGCTGGGAATCAAGACCAGTGTATACTGGCGATTCTGCTGGGGTATCATCACGCCGGTCATGATGATCGCAGTGTTCATTTACGCATTGCAATCGTTCGACGCCTTGGTCTTCGGTGATGATTACGTTTATCCTCTGGCGGGATACGGTAAGTACTTATTTGGTATGTATTTCCACATACTTTGAAACAATGTGGTAAACCTCGACCCGACAGCTATTCCATTTTTGCTCTTTTGCGTGCACTAATAACCCTAGGATCCAAACGGTGCAGTTCACCAGCGGTAGGTACCTATGTTTTCTGAAAAATAATGAGCCTACTGTTAAAACTTCAGTTCTTTCTTACAACTTAGGCATCCTATTGGCATGGTTACTATTCAATCCTCTGAGGGCATGGTCCTAAAAAAATAAGTTCTGTTTAATATTTTTTTTCGAGATAATAGATAATTTTGAGAGCCTAAATACCTATCTCAATTGGGGCTGCTTTAATTTTTAAAGCAAAAAAAAAGGACCAGAGTCTGTGAAACCGCAGGTACGAGTATGTCATGCACGGAAGTACGTCATCAACTGAGATCCTACGAGCTTTCAGTTTCTAGTGATACCATGACTCGATACAAGAACTCTTTAAATAAACAAAACTAAAAAGACTCCTAATCTGTGCAAACATTAAAGATGCATTTAAATATTTGTTTTTTGTACGAAATACCGAGATTTCAATATCTTGGCGTATTTTATTCAAAAATATTAAAGCTACTTTCATTAACATGATATATACGGTACTAGCTTCTTCTGAATTATGACGGCTTAAGTAGACAATAAGAAATATTCTTCTCGTGGGTGGAAGGGCCGCTTAGGGACATCCCAAGCGAAATACATACATACACTGGGACATACTTCAACCAATTAGGGATAATTCGCTAATAAGCGAGGGGCAAGATAAAAATTACCAGAAACCCGGTTTATGTGCATACAACTACTTAATGTTGATGAAGCGAAAGAGGTTTGTCAAGATCGTCTTTGCCTGTCCCTCCAAGACACAGACTTGAGTTTATGGAATGTAATGTATTCTTATCTTATATCAAACGGTAGATAGGCTTATCTAATCCACGGATAAATTGTACGAAACGGCCATGAATGGATAAACAAAGAATCCTTCTAAGTACCAATCGCCCTTATCGAAGTAAGTATAATGAAATGAAACCTACACGGTGCACCATCTTGATGACACGAAATTTTGGCAAATGCACAATCATACCTACACCACGTAAGGTGACTGTGCATGCGGTAACTGGGCTTGGTCGGCAACTATCCTGGCTCCGGGCTGGTGTTTCATTTTCTCATAAGCTCAAACAAACGTAACATAAGCTTACGCCTGTATTCCGGAGGGGTAGGCAGAAACCAGGGTCTGCCACTTGCCACGATCCTGACAGATCTCTTTCGCTTCATTAACATTCATTAGCCTACATGCACGCCGGTTTCAAGTACTTTTTGTCTTGCCCTTTGCTAATACATCCCCTATTTGGTCGAAGTCTGCCTGGGACGTCCCTTACCTGCCCTTCCACCCACATTTGCTCGATATATTTCTTTCGTCAATCTTTCTTCCTTCAAAGCTCAAACCACTTTGGATTTTCGCAGTACAGTCAACCGTTACATTTTTGTTGCAAAATCGACTTTAACGTAACTGAATAGAGTGCACGTATGTAAAAGTTGAAGTACTGTCAACTGTACCAGCACTTGGTATGTACTGCAAATATCCGAAGTGGTTTGATGTACCTACATACCTACCAACCTAAAACGCGCGTAGAACAAGACAAACATGACATGTTCTATAACTTTTGAATTTCTTTCGTTCAATTTTCCATTTTTTGAGGAACAAACAAAAAATGTTCGCGGTTATTCTGCTTTTTCTTAAAACCATACATTTTTCTATGTAGGACCATGCTTTACTGAAGCTACTACATTGGTAGAACGCGTGAAGCGCGAATCATTCTTTTCGCCCTTCGCCAACACTTCTTTCGCTGTGACAGCAATTCACCTTTGGAATAGCTTGCTTCTAGACATCCGACAGGCCCCATAGCTGGAAATATTCAAAACCAAAGCATTATCATTAGCAAATTTGTAGGTTCTATTTATTGTTGTATTAGTATAATATTTCCCCTCTGCATAATTTTTTTATACATCTAGCTCTAAATAAGTAATTAGTATATTTTATATTCTAAGTTGCACTACCTGGTAATGTTTTCTTCAAAAATTAGGTTAGCTGGTAGATAATGCTAAATATAGGGGTTAAAGTATGAAATTGCCGTTTTATTGCAATAGGTTCTTTGAATTGACATAGAATCTTCATGGTTTGAGGTTTTCGAATGAAACTTTTTTCAAATGGTTTCTATGATGTTCTTTTTGTAAAAAATGTGAAACATTTGAATATCGACTTTCAATTGTTTTTGTTATTCAATTTAGACAAGAAAGATGGATACTGCGAAAATTCGAGTGATTATGAGGCACCCATTTTTCGTATTTTTTTATTTTATTGATTTGACGCAAGTGAGTCAATATTGTGGGTAAGGTAACGTTAAACCATGCCGCTAATTCCTGGGTAGTTTGACTAGGGTCGGCTTCTACTATCTCTCTTAATTCATCGTTATTCACCTGTGTGGGCGGCCTTCCTCGTGGCTTGTTCTTTAAGTCGAAATTTCCATCACGAAAGCGTTTAAACCAAAATCGCACGGTGCGTTCATTAGTAGACCCCTCTCCAAACGCAGCATTGATATTGCGGGCTGTTTCTGCCGCGTTAGTTCCGCGTCGGAACTCGTATTCAAAAATCACTCGAATTTTCGCAGTATCCATCTTTCTTGTCTAAATTGAATAACAAAAACAATTGAAAGTCGATATTCAAATGTTTCACATTTTTTAAAAAAAGAACATCATAGAAACCATTTCAAAAAAGTTTCATTCGAAAACCTCAAACCATGAAGATTCTATGTCAATTCAAAGAACCTATTGCAATAAAACGGCAATTTCATACTTTAACCCCTATTATCATTTATCTCGGCTATGTGCCAAACTATGTGTTTAATCCAATAAATAATTTTAATAATAATAATATAGGCAGTACCTATGTACCATAGGAAGTGGGGTAGCTACCCTAAAAAAAATATTTTGTTCTATTATTTTGTCGGCATAATTAATATGTATATCTGAGCCTGATTTCAACTTTCTAGTACTTACTAAACGTCTCTAAGCTAGGCTTCGGCGAAACTATAAGGGTACCTTGTTGACTACGGAACCTCAAAAACGACTTAACCCAGAAACTACAAAAAGTCGTTGAACATACATGTGATTTGGATAGCCCCGGGAAGGTCTCTACCTCTGGCATTTCGCTAGTCTGTACTTTTTTGGTGACCTGTATGAAATAATAAAAATACCTTTATTATTTCAGTGTCCGGATACCTGATGTTGTTCATCGGCATCGCTTTAGTACCCCTGTTCATGTTCCTGAGTTTTCACAAAAATAAAACTGGAAACTTCTTGGAGGTACGTCTCATTAATTTACTTGGTAGAGGCGAAAATTAGTAAAAAATATGAGCACGTTTAAACCTTAATTCGAGCTCGATTGTTTTTACGAACCGAACAATTTTTGACATAAGTATTATTTAAAAAAACACATTTTGCAATTTAAACGTTTGTGGTCTAAAGTCGACTTTACCACAGACTATTTAAACTGCGCTTGAAGATTTCTTTAAGGAATTCATATTTTATAAATAACACTGTTAGTTTGTAACTCTCCAGCCCAGTCCGTATAACATCTGAAAAACAGTGTCTCGACACTAATAGTACATTACTGCAGCGGCCAGCAAAATAAGTATTGACGGACGAGCGTGGAAGACTCCCCTTATTTTGTAAATTTAATTATTTGTTAGGTAATCAGCCGTAATAACACATTCAGTGAAAATTTCAAGTGGCTACCTATTACGGTTCCAAAGATAAAGCCCTTTAAAGATCGGACAGACAGACAGCGGAGGCAGAGTAATAGGGCCCCGTTGGCACCCTTCGGGTACGAAACCTTAAAAACATGATTCCTCTAATCTACAGACAGTGAAGAAATCATTCCGAAAGAAGGAGTCCTGGGGCCCGAGTTCACGCGTCGATAAGAAAGACTGGAGGGAGTTCAAACAAGAGGCTAAGGCGGATCGCGAGATGCAGAGCCGGTCCTGGCTGGGACACATCCTGGCGAGTCTGACGGGCAGCTACAGGAAAAACAAGTGACTTGATATTGACTGAGCAAGCTACTGTGCAAGTCAATGGGCCAAAAATGCTGTGATAATATTAACCAACCAATGTTAACTATTAATGACTTTTAACAAAGTTTTTAATATTGTTTATATTTACGTATGTCCACAAATGAATGTTCACCGACTCGAAAAGTTCATCAAGCGGAACAATTTAGTAGGTACGACCTACTCTGAAGCGGAATATAAGTACGAGCCTGATATGTAGGTTGATTATTTATTTAAATTTATTTATTTTCTTCATGGGAAGACATGTGGCACGTTTAAACGCGGGTTGGACTGTAACAATCTGGTCCTTGGTCCTTTATCAAAACTGTTGTAGCAATAGAAACAAGTACAATTTTATTAAATTAAAATAGGAAGTACTGTATTGAGTGTCTTTTAAACTTTTTAGATAATTATGATAATTTTGATTAATAGTGATCTGTCAGGATCGTAGCAAGTGGCACTCCCTGGTCTCTGCCTACCCCTCTGGGATACAGGCGTGAGTTTATGTTATGTTGTTATGTTATGTTATGATAATTTTTAGCGTCTCGTACCTCAAAAGTAAAAACGGAACCCTTATTGGATCACTTTGTTGTCCGTCCGTCGTCGGTCGGTCTGTCCGTCAAGACCTTTTATCTCGGGAACGTGTGGAGGTTAAATTTGGAATTTCGTTTTGTCCATTTTTTCTCCAAAATGATCTAAATTTGAAATGGACATCTGGTTTCACCAGTAACGTTCATTAAGACGCTTTTTCTGTGTTACTTACAATAAAACACTTGAATTTCAATTTGAATTTGAGGTATCGAGTTGGAATTAAAACCATAAATACGTCTACAGTCCCTTGAAGCCGTGAAAAAATCAAACCTCTAAGTTAACGTAAAAAAAGGATACGGCCGTTTATGCTGCAAAAAGCGTATAACTATTTAGAAACTCAAGGGAATCAAAATTTATAGGGTATACTTTCCATTGACCTAGAACTATGAAATTTGGCAAGTAATATCGTGTTAAACTACAACATACATACATACATACATACATACATACATACTTACATACATACATACATACATACATACATACTTACATACATACATACATACATACATACATACATACATACATACATACATACATACATACATACATACATACATACATACATAAACTCACGCCTGTATCCCAGAGGGGTAGGCAGAGACCAGGGACTGCCACTAGCCACGATCCTGACAGATCACTTTCACTTCGTCAACATTCATTAGTCGTTTTATGCACGCACGCCGGTTTCGGTTATACTACAAATGTAGGGAAAAATCTAAAAACTACACATTTATAATTAAATCATAAAAAATTAGTCTTTGAAGTTCGGGAAGAGCTAGAAAAAAGTGCGAGGCTCGTTTCCTGAACTGTTTATAATATGTAATTACCTACCTACAAATTTGTAGGGAACCCTCGGTGCGCGATTCCGACTCACACTTGGCCAATTTTTTCCTCCTACTTTTATGTCACAAACCTGTAATAAAGTTATCGTTATTAATATTCTGATGTTAGGCACGCGTTTTACCGACCTAGGTGCCTATGGTTATTTAATTTCACGCTACTCTGATCAAAATACAACGAGTTATTGAAATATTGTATTAGCTTGAAAACATTTTCTTCAGTATGAATTGATAAATAATCAAACCACTTCCTTTAAGCAGAAAAAAAACTTTATTTTTAAGTGTACAAATTAACCGCGTCAAGATTCAAGATTGTACGAGTACCTGCTTATGATAAAAAATAAAGGGAACACGTATTCCTGCGTCTATATTACGCGCAAATCCTGAACGACTCCAAAAGTCTTTCTGATTCCGACAGGATTTGGTGCGCTGAGTTAGGCGAATTAGGCATCAGACTGTCCCTCTCCGCTTGAAACAACCTTAGGCTCGAATGTATCAGCAGCTAGTATTGCTATACCTGCGTGGACAAGGCTTCTCTCAGAGTAAAGAAAAGAGAGAAAATCAAAGGTATGTAAATACCTATAAATACCTCAGGTAAATTCCTCGACATTATTCAACAGAAGATAAAGCAAATTGATCTTGATTATTAACCGACTTCAATAAAGGACGAGGTTCTCATATGTGGGAATCTTTTTTTTTTTAATTTACTCTGAAATAACACGTTTAAAATTGTTCGCTTAGCTCTTACTAAAGCTACGAGCGAGGCTCTATATCCAGTGCTACTCTGGTGTACCTACATTTAAACATTCTCATCATGAGAAATGGAAACAAACATCTTAGAGTTTAGTTTTCTACGAAACCCTAAAAATTAGTGACTGTCAAAGTAGATAAAAGCTAATATCCACCTCCGATTATCAAAAAAAGTAGATAAGTGGGTATTTTAATATCGCTTAATCTCAATAATTGATACGACTTTGGCGTTCCCCACATACATGAAATAAAAAAATTACACTAACTAATGAACTGAATTTCATTAGTAAATAAAGTCTTTTCAGATTTCTCAAAAATTTACGAGACAGAATGACACTTATATATTATCTAACGCCACGCGTTGAGGTCTTTTGAATATACACGTCATGATGACTCATGACAATGTTTTAGATTTTTGGTTTCTCAGTAGGTTTATCTGCAAGCATAAGTATAACTTAACTTCTACACAACACAATCACTTGTCCTGCTCCCAAACTAGGATACCCTGTGCCATATGAAAAACGTAAGTACCTACCTGCACGGTCTATTATCTAATAAAACATCACCCTTTTTGTGTTTTTGTCAATCTTAAAAACCTATTTAGAGGCTAAAAACTCCACCCATGTCGGGACTTGAACCCGCGACCTCTGGCTCACCGTGCCAGCGCTCTCCTAACTGAGCTAATGGGCAAGTGCAAGCATGGATGAAATTTCGAGCCTCTTTACAAACTTTATTGTGCATAAAAAAGGAAATTACACAGGTATTCTTGGTGTATTATATACAACACATATACAAGATATCGCTGTACCTACATGATTATATTCTTTTTGTTGCACTAACCCTAAAAATATTCAGGAAGATCTCAACAGGCTCCGTGATTATTGTGTAATTA
Source organism: Yponomeuta evonymella (assembly GCA_963969515.1). NCBI lineage: Eukaryota > Metazoa > Arthropoda > Insecta > Lepidoptera > Yponomeutidae > Yponomeuta > Yponomeuta evonymella. Next base: position 10,736,955 of record OZ018354.1, read on the forward strand.
ATAAGATCTTCCTCGCCCACGACAAGTGTAAAGTCATAACTTTTTCTAGGAGGCGAGATAATCTATTGAACACTTATGAAATTGGAGGCTATAGCCTGAGCAGATGGAGTCTATTCGCGATTTGGGCTCTACTTCGACTCTAAACTATTATTTGACGTTCATGTAGAGAGTGTTGTAAATAAAGCTTACCGTATGTTGGGTTTCATTTTGCGCGTAGGCAAAGATTTCAGGAAAGCTGATACATATATTACTCTATTTCAAGCCCTGGTTAGATCTCATCTGGAGTATGCATCAGCAGTCTGGAATCCGCTATATGATATATATAAAAGGCGCTTGGAGATGATACAAAAGAAATTTCTGCGCGCCCTCAACTACCGAATGGGATTCCCTAAACTTTTCTACTCCGATCTTTTAGTTAAATTCAAAATGCTGTCATTACAAAACCGCCGAACTCTGTCCGACATGAACGTTCTTCGGGGTATCTGTACATCTGAACTTAAATGTCCTGATCTATTAGCTCAAGTATGTTTTCGCGTTCCTGTCCGTTCTATAAGAAACAAACGTGTTTTTTCACAGGGTGTCTCTAGAACCAATGCTGGCAAAAGAGCACCTCTCAACAGAATGTGCGATAGCTATAATATAGCATTTACGGAAGTTGATTTGTTTCATAAGTCAAAGCAGTGCAGCAAGCAAATGTTCACAAGAATCCTGTCAAATTCATGAGCTGTACCGATTTGTTGCGTTTACTTCTTCCAATGTATAATATTAATGATTGTTTGTGTATGTATCTCTTTCTAAAACAGTTGCTTTAGTGTTTGTTAATTTTAATCTTAGAACTAAATTTAGAGTCCTGTATTGCGCCTCTTACTTATTTATTATATTATTAAGTATTACCTATCTGTGGGAAATGCTGAGGAATTGGCAAAATGTACTATATTGACTCTAATATTTTTTATGCTATAAGTTTGTCAATTCTGTTTTTTCTCCTTAAATAAATAAATAAATAAACCCGTGCTGAGGACAATTTTAAAAACCTATTTAGAGGCTAAAAATTCCACCCATGCCGGGACTTGAACCCGCGACCTCTGTCTCACCGTGCCAGTGATGTAAATTGCTTCGGTCAGATGTCGCTGCCTGTACGTAACACATAGAAGTTTGTAAAGAGGCTCGAAATTTCATCGATGCTTGCACTTGCCCATTAGCTCAGTTGGGAGAGCGCTGGCACGGTGAGCCAAAGGTCGCGGGTTCAAGTCCCGGCATGGGTGGAATTTTTAGCCTCTAAATAAGTTTTTAAAACGTCAATTAGAGTTTGTATGTTACAATAACTTTTGTTCTATGAGTTTCTTTGCCGCCAATATTTATCGAAATATCAGGGTTTAAATATTGATATTCAATTCGCGATATTAAATGGTCAATAATGAATAGCCAATGTCCTTAATTGTTGTCCACCACTTTACTTACGATAGATAGAATATTCTTTATTGTATGTACACCAGGAATTATATATGAGAATTTAACAATACGATACCACAACGATCTTTACATGCGTGTACAGTCGACTCTATTCAGTTACGTTACAGGCGACTTTACAACAAAAATGTAAAGGCTGCTGTCGACTGCACTCTACTTACTACGTAACGGGTGACTGAAACAAAAATGTACAATACTTATTTGCTAACAACTCTTTACCTAACATCGACGCTCTCTGAAGTGGCGTGTCTGTTTCAGCCTACGTGGCAATGGACACGATGCTCTTGCAAAAGGGAATGGGGCGTACGCGACACCCAAGCCTCAGAAGGGTCCTTATGCTATTGGACGGAGACGAATCATTCGGGAGGTCATGGGTTCAAATCCCGTCATGTACCAACGACTTTGTTTTCTAAGTTACGTAAGTACAATTTTCAAGTTATAGTAGTATGGAACAACGAATCATTTTGATTTCTTTTGTGATTTCGAAGTCATAGTATTGTTCGTGTTGAAAGGGGTAGAACGTTTTCGAAAAGATAGGGGAACGGTGGTAGCGGAGCGGTAAAACGCCGGCTTCTCATTCGGGAGATCGTGGGTTCGAATCCCAGCATGTATGACTTTGTTTTCTAAGTTACGTACGTACATTTGTGAAGTTATAGTAGCAATACCACTCGCTAACGGTGAAGGAAACCACCGTGAGGAAACCTGAGTGTCCGAGGTGTTCACATATCTCAGCGCTTGAAATTTCCAATCCACGGTGGGCTTGGGGATTAAGCCCATACTTTCTCTCTGAGAGAAGGTCAGTTCCCTGCAGTGGGACGAATATAGGCTTCATAAAAAAGGGGGGTGTGTTACATCCTCTTTAAACTGCTTATGCATATAATGTTACTTTTATAATTTTACAACGTATCTAATATCTATGTATTGTTGTTCCTAAAAAACTTATCTAATAAAATAAACGAGTCGGTAATAAATTAATGTAACTGCAATAACATGGAACATGATAACAAGTCGATTAATGGGCATCGCAAGTTAGTTGTTTTACTTTCGACGAACTGATAATATGTTACGATTACTCGAAGAAAGTTATTAAAAATCTATTTGCCTCTCGGTCACACTACATAGACGGAAATATTAAGTATTATAAATGAGAGGAAATTAATTATTTAGTTACTTTGTTCAATAAACTATGATATACCTACTTATTAAATTTTACACGCATTTAGTCTCGTTGCTTGATTTTGACCATTTAACATGGTTCAATGGTCAAAATCAAGCAACGAGACTAAATGCGTGTAATAGGAAATGAATATCTACGTGACATCAGTAAAACTTCGCACAAAAAACCAGTCGAAGCTCTTCAATTAAAGCTGTGTGCATGGAATTTTATGTAGACATTCAATGCTGTGTGCCCACTGTGTGGCATGGCAACCAAAATAATATCTAGCACTCATTTAATCATTTAATCAGGACCGTCGACTGCTATAGTGGATTAGCATTCGAAATCCGATACCTACTGACATTAGGACTGGCATACCGTACCTACCTGCGTACAGTCGACAGCACATCAACCTTTACATAATAATGTGCACTCTACCCAGTACGTTATGGGCGACTTTGCAAAAAAGTACCTATACACTTCGCATCGACCACACAGCGCATCGACCTTTACGTAACGATCGACTTTGTAACTCATTGAGGTTGCCCAAAGCCCAATGTATATGTCGAGCTGCTGTCGACTACTGATGCGGCCGCGGTGGCGCGGACCGCGCTTATAATATAAAACTGCCGACAAAGCCACGCACTGCCCCATTTACTCGCCGCTAGTTCGCACAGTGCGGCCAAATTGTTATGTTTCTCTATTTCAGTAATTAAACATAGCGAGTTACGTGTCTGTTTACAAAAACAAGTGTCGTTTTAATTGTGCGAATAAAATGGTGAGACTTGTTATGTTTTCGTTGGATAGTCTCGTGTTACAGGGACGCTGTGTGATTCAGTGGTTTGTTTACCTGAAAGTGGAAATCGTTCTTATTTCTAAACGCAGGTGGATATAGTTCGTGATGGTAATGGTTCTTATACATAAACACGATACGACGTCGCGTCGTGCTACGACGCGTTAATGTAGCTACTTAAGGTGGGACGATTCCCATACAAATGATTTTTACCTAAATTGTTAAAAAAATTACATAATTATATAGTGAAATTATGTAGGTACCTATATCTGCATTAATTTAAACTTTTATTTACGCTAATTTATATGTTCTTGAAAAAAACAGCAGTTTAAATGAGATCGACCATTTAGTCCATACAACAATATCAATTTCATTTCAGTATTAAACAACTGTATTTTTTTTTCAAGGAAATGTAAATTGGTGCAGATACAAATCTTAATTTATGCAGACAGATATAATTTCAGTGTGTAATTATGTAATTTTTTTAACAAATGTGGAAAAAATCATTTGTATGATAATCGTCCCACCTTAAGTACGCGACGTCGCGTAATCTTTATGTGTAAGAGCTACTATTCATTGCTCTGAGGTAAGAGCCCTTATGTAGTTGTGCTATAAGAGCAAGATTCACGAAGTGGGCCAAATCCCCTATTAACCTTTACTAGTACCACGGTATAGTGAAGTGAAGCTGTAAAGTGTGGTCTATCTTTGTCATCTATCCATCATCAATAGTTAACAGCACATCAACCACACACCAACCCTACCCCGGTTACGGTACGAGCGACGTTGCAACTAAAATTTAAATGTTGAATGTATAATTTGCGTGGGTGGACATTTTGTTTATTAGTCAACATGAAATTCTATTACGCTTGTAATCATCTATTACAATGCAGACAGAAAAAAAAAACCGACAAACAAACTCCCCCACCCTCTGTCAAGATTATGCAAGTCACTACGTGACAACGTTTACTACGGTAAGTAACAACTTCGAAATCATGAAAATATACTTATTATCTTGTAGCGGCGCGTGGGAAGCGCGTCGCAGTGCATAGGGACATTTAGTAATTCCTGTACCACCGACTAGGTGACCGCATTTAGTGTTTCAATAAATTTATCGTGTATCGAAAACCGGTGTATCATTTAGCTACAGGGACTACTCCACAGTGACTACCAAAGTGACTGGTATGTGATACACCGGTTTTCGATACACGATAACTTTATTGAAACACTAAATAATGCGGTCACCTAGTCGGTGGTACAGGAACTACTGAATGTCCCTAACTACGGCGACGCGCTTCCCACGGGCCGCTCTGTTCCAATCTGTTCCATACCGAATCCTAGGTACGACACCAAAATGTTTGAAGCAATTATTTTTCGTTTTCGGTATCGTTCTTATCGTTATCTTTCAATTTATTTGATAGAACTGATATGCTTTTGATTCATTTATATTCAATATTCATTTATTTATTTCAGTTAATGACAATCCAATCCATTAAGATAAAGCCCCACACTTTTTGACTTAGCCACTGAACATTACGAATCTACGATATTATTTTACACTTTAGTGCAATATCGACAAAAACGTGTATTTTAACTTTTTTAAACTGCTATTCACAATGTCGTGTGAGAATCAATACTTTAAAAATATTGCTATCTACGCTTATACTTATTAACATCAGTGACATTAACTTGATGTCCTCAATAAGAGTACCGAATTTTATTAAATTAAAGAAAATTTATCTTTACTAAATAACTAAGGCAAACATATAATCCTTGGTAAATACCTTTTTGCGCCTAGCTGCACGAGTCTGATTCGCACTTGGCCTTTGTGATTAATAACTTTTGATAAGACCTAATACAAAAAGGATCGGACTTATTTATAGATACAAAATTTCTTAAATCACTACATAGAACGCAGTTTAAACAAACTGTGGTATAGGGAGAGACGTAACCACCGAATATTTAAACTGCCTCTGAGGAATGTTTTAAGGAATCGTGTTTTTATAAATAAGACTGAAACTGACTAGCAATGTTTTAAGGGTACTACTTCCTGTTGAACTAGAATCATGAAAGCAGTGCTTCAATTTTGCTTTCAATGCCCCAGCGATTAATTTATTTTATAAATGTTTTATTTTAGACTTGAAATATTTTTTTACATTTTCATGCTGTTGTTGCGATTTTAATTTCAAATATTGATAGCTTTAACCGTTCCTGACAAATGGGTCTTGCTTAACGGACGGACAACAAAGTGATCCTATAACTAATTTATAGTATAAAGGTTTCCTTTCATACATTTCCGGTACATTTGTACAAATGGCCTTAGTCTGGGTGTATTTCCATGTTTGTGGTGTCCTTGCCTGGTAACCATAGCATAGGCTATCTTAGTTTGCGATCAGGTCAAGTGATCGTGTTGTGTAGAAGTTAATATTATTTATTTATTTCCTTTTGGCTTTTGGCAGCTGCCCCTCCCGTAGCAAGGCTCAGGCAATGTGCTCCCGAACCCAAGACGTCGCCTTTACCTTCTAAAAGCATTGTTTATTTAGGTTGGCCCTACGGCCCCTTTGAAGATCTTCGGCCAGGTCCATAAATCCTTGTAGGAAATGCCACTAGTTCATACCCATATTAAAGGCACGCGACACGCGCGGCTTTATCTTCTAAAAGCCTTGTTTATATGTAGGTTTTGTGGTGTTACTGCGGATGCAATTAGAATAAACGAAACATCGAATTTCACGATACATAGTTGTGTTTTTTTTTAAATAAAAACCCGGCGAAGTGCATGAAGGGCCACGCACAGTGTAGGGTTCCGTAGAAGGAACGGTTTTTTAACTACTTAAAAGAACTAACAACCATTTCTTTCCTAGAATGATACGCGAGACAATAGAGATCCGCCGGCATCCAAATGTCAATAGAGATCGTGGTTGAAACGTAGCTACAGCACGGGAACCAGTATTTAAGTGCATGAGACCCCTTGGTAGAATTGTGACTGTACCCCTTGGTAGAATTGTGACTGTAGATCTCATTTTAATTTTAATAACTAATAATCAATATTTTTGACTTTATATAAAATAATTGTTTTGCTAAAATAATAATTTTGGAACGTAACTGAATATTTTTTTTGTAATTTTTGCCGAGGGTACTAAACTAACAGTTAATGCTTTCAAAAAGACGCCTGTCACCTCAGTCTCCCGAGACCACGGGACTTGCAAAAGTACCGACACGTTGGACAATTGTATAAGTTGGTCGCCTATTCTGCCGTCAAAAGAAGAAAGCCCGTAACTGCCTCGAACTTAGTTTCGAGTAAATTGAGGTTTAGTGAAAAGAGACACTTGAAGCATTTCTGAGTATTTCTGATAACTGGTCACTGACGATGTTTATTTTAAAATTATAAGAAAAAATCACGACTTATTGTGTCGTAGCATATTTTCATAGATTTATAGCGTTATTAACTATCGGCAGATTATCCTTTTGTTTTTAGAAAAAAAAAGATAAAATTGGTACTTACAATTCTAAGCTGAAAAGGCGTAACTATATTATTAGGGCTTTTCTAGCTAAACTTATTGTCAATTACGCCTTTTTCAGTAGTAATTAGTTCTCAGATAATATAAAGTAAGAATATCTTTTGAAAGGAAGTCCACAATTATTTAGTTACCTACGCCTTTTTTTGCAGGGAAACCATTTACACCAGTTAAAGTTTCCAAAGTCACACATGGCGCACATAATGAACCAATCACAGAGCGATTTACTCTACAGCACATTTTGCACTCATTTCATTGGTACAGACTAATCGAGAGTAATGGGGCCGTTTTTAGAGTGAATTTTGTAGGAAGAAATACTTCTATGGTTTTTTTATTCGTAGGGTCAGACGTATGCGGATATCGAACTAATCCTCTTAATATTATCAATAAGCATTTATAGACTATACACAGCCACGGCAAGACCGATAATTTTCCTATTCTAAATATTTCCTTACATTCCAAGGACATGACATTGTATTTTCTTGTGTTACTCAATTTATTGTGTTGTGAGTGTGACGCACTTGTATGTGTACAGCATTCACTCCCTTGTCATTATTCTAGGTATTCACACGCCATAAACTTGTACAAGACACGTGGCACGTAGCCTCGTAGCATTTATGGTCATTCCCATTGATCTGGTATTGTTTGTTCATCTGATATCATGTATTAGACTGTCCGACGGCTGTCTGCGACGGTCTATGCATGCATGGATCCAATGAGTTATTATGTACTTACTATGTACTTTAAGAGACTTTCCTAAGAAGTTTTGCGACGCAATTTCAAGATTTTTGCAGAACTTGCCGAGGAATAGAATATCCATTTTCTAGGGTTCCGTAGTTGACAATGAACCCTTATAGTTTCGCAATGTCCGTCCATTTGTCTATCTGTCTACTCGCTAGCTCAGAGACGATTAGTACTAGAAAGCTGAAACTTGGCATATATATACATATTAATCACACCGACAAAATGGTACAATATAATCTTACAAAAAGAATTCGGGTAGATACCGGGGAGATCCCCTGCACCTAAATTAGGCATGCAATTTTTCTCGCTTACACCATAGTGTGGGATATCGTTGGGTTGGAAAATATTGTTTGTAAAAAGGAAAAAGAAATATTGTTTGTAGAAAGATTGGAGTGTAGAAAGACTATTTTTCAATTTAGGGTTCCGTAAATACTAAGCTTTAAAGCACAAATTTTTGTTCGGACTAAACGGTGGATTGTAGAAACGTGAAAAAATTCAGGGCAGTAGCACATATATGAACTTAAAAGGACAACTATCAAGGCTAAGTAGGCTTTACAAGTTACCGAGAAATAGGCGATTAACTTATGAAAGGAAAACTTCTTACAAAATCCATTGAAAATTACTTTGATTAAGTTGTTAGTTCTGTAAAGCAAGTAAAAAAAATCCTCTTTCTACGGAACCCTACACTGCGCGTGGCTCGACCCGCACTTGGCCGGTTTTGGATATTAGAACAATTGAAAAGGTTATCTACCTACCTGTAAACTCGAAATTCATCAAGTTCGACCCTTTTCTCTGAATTTAGCTAGCAATGCACAGATAATCCTAGCCAAGATTCAAAATGGGCGTAGAAGTGGTTTAGGAGCTAGACCAGTTATAGCTTCGAATCGTAGCGACTGGGCGCACCACGATGGGGATTTTTGTATGAATTCCTGGCGATAATTCTATCACTTTTGAAGTAACTTAATATTTTTTAACCCTAAAAGACATATAGGCGCGTATCACAAATAAAGTGAATTTACATTATATGACATTAAAACACTTTATTGCACACACCAGAAAACAAAATACACTTACAAGTCTAAGTTTTGCCGTATACAATTGGCGGTATTATCGCTAAAAGCGATCTCTTCCAGATAACCTTAGGATGGTTAGAACTGAAAGATTAAGTGAGTAGGTAAATAGGTGTACATGAAATATATTGGGAGAATATATACATAAACTACCTAACTGACTTACAACTAATTTTCATACATATTTAATAAAATACTTAAACTAAACCTAAAATACAAATATATACTATACAAACATACATGTAATTATAATATACTAATACATACACAAATATACTAATACACCACACTCCGTGTGGCGCCGGATTAAGAATACCGTCACTCCATTTCCTCCCGTGGATGTCGTAGAAGGCGACTAAGGAAATAAATTACCAGGAGACGGGCAGCAGCGTCTTCCTGAGATTCCAACCGCATACTGCGATCGCAAATCCGCCTGCCAAGCGTGGCGATTATGGCCAAACCGCTCATGGTTATGAAAACCATGAGAGAGACCTATGTCCTGGATTGGGCGTCAAAGGGCTGATGATGAATAGGTAGGTACATACATTGCCAGTAGGAAGCTGTAAAGTCTGTAAATGTACACAGAATACCCAATTAAAAATACGCAAACGTTTAATGTAATGGGCATTGTCCTAAAAATATTAACTTCCGTTTTTGTATTTTTTTTTCGAGAAAATAGGTAATTTTAAATAATAATTTAATTCTAATTTTAATTTTTTTTGAGAGCCAGGTCTGAATATTTTTATTTGGGCTGGTTTAATTAAAAAACTTTAAAGAGCATTTCTTCATTTTCAGTAGCCCCGCTTGAATCACTGTATAATAAAATTCTGCAAAAAATACCTCACATAGTTTGGATGTATATCTACCTGAAGAGCATGTAAGTTTTTATAAAAGTCTTCTAAAACATCATCATCATCATCATCATCATCATCATCAGCCATTTGACGCCCATTGCAGGACATAGGCCTCTCTCATGGTTTTCATAACCATGAGCGGTTTGGCCATAATCGCCACGCTTGGCAGGCGGATTGGCGATCGCAGTTCGTGATTGGAATCTCAGGAAGACGCTGCTGCCCGTCTCCTGGTAATCCCATCGCTCGTTCTTGACTAAGAGAGCCTCAACGTGGACCTTCCAACTCTCAAAATTCTCCTTATCAAGAGGTTCAATGCGCAAGGCCGACATCTTGCACAACCAGCCGATTTACGACTCGTAAACTCTTGGACCCCTTTTTTTCTTTCCGTAAGCTATAGAACTGGGCCCATAACCTTTGTTGGGTCTCAGCCAACGTAGCACAGCAGATTATAGCGTGATAGCATAGGAAAACACTGGAAATAGTAGTAACTAATATCTCTGTATTTCTACGTCCTTTTAATTTCCGTGACACCGCAAGATAAACATAAAAGTCACACTAACAGAAGTCAAAACAACTTATGGACAATAACTTATAATATGCCAGACCTCCAACAAGTTAATAGTACCTATAAATTAAATTTCACATACAATTAGACAGTAGTATTGTCACAAAATCATGTTTTCTGAGTGTTCCGGACCTATGCCTGATTGCAGTGGCACTTATGTACATCATTCCTAAAGCATTCTAGAAGGGTGAGTAACCGATGTACTAGACGTTCGGTCAGTCATCTTTAACCCAAGAAAGCAAGGTCACGCATCACGCGATTCTCCGGATTTGGTCCAGGCTGATTTCTAAATTCTGTGCACCCGATATTAAGCACAATTAGCATTCAAAAGATTTGTAATATTTTGTAAAATATGTATAACAGAGCCTACATGCAGAGAGAACAGAGAATGCAAGCGCGCTCTGCTCCATTGCGTTACACGTGTCCTTGCACCAAAGTAATGTTCCAAATGTCGACCTGCTGTCGACTGTTCAATTAAAATCAAATAAACTGGATTGACTCTTTCCTGTATTTGTAATCCAGTGCCATTAAGATATCTTTTTTTTCTGTACTGTTCATATCTGATCTAATTTATATTGGTCAATAATCTACTTATAAATACTTTTGTAACACTCCAGCGTTACGACGCCGTTTGTGATTGAGTTTTTGTCAACCTATTTTTTGTCTTAATGGCTCATGCTGAAAATCAGCGCCGACCGGTGTTGCATGCATCTCTGGGCAGCATGAGTCCATTTGCCAAAAACTTTCAGATAAAAAGATAGCCTAAGAATATTCCTTGTTGTACACACCAGAAAACAGCACCTATACATATGTTGTAATTTTTTTTATAAAAGAAAAAAGTTTTTAATAAGCTTATGTCTATATTTATGTACAAAGTGTGTTTTTGGCAATAAATGTAGTTCACTTTCACTTAAATTGTAGCTTAACTGTAGTCTTAAGAAGTATTTTCCATTTCGAAAAAAATCGAAATAACATATATTTTTTTACTTGTGTGGTTGTGACTTCCGTGTCATTCGGTGGCTTTTTGAGCAACGAAGTCAGAAAATCATTCCATGTGAGACAGGTTTTTCAAGAAAATGCTAATTAAATATTAACTAAAACATATAATTCGACAAGTGAGAACGTGATTTGGTGAAAATGTGTATATCTGAAAAATAAATATGCTTGTATCATATTTTAAAACATCATGTTTTGATGGATAATTTTCTTAACCATTTATATTTTGGTGAATAAAATTATTATGGAGTCCTGGATGAAATTACAAAGGCAGATAAGCAGTCTTTTCTAAGTATGCGCTATTTACCTTGCAAATTAGTACATAGCTGAAATAGCTCCTACAATAGGTTGAGAGAAACGCTGAGAACAAATTAAACAGAGATTCTATATACTGAATTCAAAAAACAGGGAACCATCCTTAAATCTACAAGATGATCGAACAGCAGGAAAAGCCTTTAAGAAATGGATACTTAACTACTATAGAAGGCGGCCGAGGGATGTGAGAATGCAATTGACTATTATCAATATAGGTATAAAAGTTAACCCGTAGTAAGAAATCAAAGTGATGTCTAAAGCAAATAGGTCAAATCGTCATAAAATTATTGCTCTATACCACATAATTACTGATTTAAAATAGCACTTCCCTTAATTTTGGTAAAAAAATGTTTGTTCATGTCATTACTTCATGACAGTTCTCTGTTGATCTAAATAAGATAATAAACGTGTTATAGAGTAAAGGTCACTGGGCAACTTACTATGAAAACTATACCCACGGCCTACAGAGACAAAATTGGTATGGATGTTTAGATAAACGTCCCTAGTTTACGAATATATATGTCGCATCAATGTAGAGTATGGGAATCTGCCCAAAAATAAAAAAATAAAAATGTAAGTGATATACGGTAATGATAAGACATTTTCGACTATTTGCATTGAATTGATAGGTAATGAACTATTACGATAGGAATAATCTGATGCATTTTTAAATCAAACAAATGTATGTTTAAATCAAACAGTTTTTATTCAACATAATCTATGTCAACAGGCACAATAGTGTTGTCCAAGAACATGGCTGGCGCATCTATTTGTTCTTGGTGTCTGGCCCAAGATAAAAAATACACCATGCTGGCAATATGCGCGCAGCATCCGATAGTTCGGCGGCCGTGGATACAAGAACAGTAATAGTCTTCTATGCTCTCTCTGCCCTCTATTGTAGGGTTCACCAATATGTATGTATAATACTGCTTACTCCTGACGTGTCGGGACTGAATTCTACCGCGTATCAATGATCTGTTGTTGACCAATTCGTGGTGCCGGTAGAGTTCGATGATATATAGGCCATTTGGTCGCATGTGGTCATGGACGTATGATGAGAATATGTTTCCTTCGCTGCAACACTGATCGGCTACACAAAACACAACTATTTTGTCTATCCATATCAACGTAATCCAATCAAAATGCAAACTCAAAATCCAGTAACACAGCAAGTAATCGTTAAAAATAGGTAGTTGAAGCTCAAGAAACACACAGATCGCAACGACAAAGGACGAGAGACTGCGACGACAAAGCTAAGGTAGCGCGGGCGTCGAGCACAGGCGAAACCGGTTTTAACTTGTTTAAGAGTGTGTGGCGCGGCTTTAACGTGCGATTGAAACGGATAATGCAAGCCTCTGGCCGTGCATTATTGGAAGGCGCAAACGTTCATGTTATTTTTATTGATTACAATACTTAATTGATACCTACGTAATATTTTTAAACACATTTCAATTCAATTTCAATAGTTGTATTTCAGACTACCCCCGCGGTTTTTTTTTTGTTAACATCACAAAATGAAATGTAGGCTAGCCCTCAATAATTTACCAATAATTTGATTTTTGTAGCAAATATTTCGAAAACCGGGTCAGATTATGCCCAATGACCTTTATAAAAAGTTTTTTCCACGTCCTCACAAATTTGTGTTTTGGTCTTATGTGCTGTCTGCCGACCACTGCCGAACCCTAGACCTTTTTCATTATACTTTATTGCGCACATATAAAGAAATACAATATAAAAATATATGCACACATTTATTTTGTAGCGCCGCTGCCGCTGAAAAAGTGTTTGGGCCTCCATTCTCGGCCGTAACTAAAAATCAGTAAAATATTATCTTTATCAAAGCGGATATTTGAATCGTGTGATTTTAAAACAACACAAGTCACATGTGTTTTTAAAATAACACTTGCCCATTTCTTTTTTATTAAATTATTTACACCTACCTATTGATTTACATTAGAAAAAAAATTTTTTGTTTATTCATACAGAAATCAATATAATATGCTAAAATATTGCTGTTGTAGATATTAGTATTTGAATAAAACAGTTTTTTCTATTTCCTGCAAAGTTGTAATGAAAGGACATGTGTCGTTTTAAAATCACACGATTCATTTGTAACGCTGAGATACGAAATTTTTGGACTGCAGTGGCATACCCATATTATGGCCGAGTCATCATCATCATCCGCCACCTGTAACGGCCGGATGAATATTATGCATCTCCGGGAATGTCCAAAAAGACCTATGGTCCGGTGTACTGCATGTGAAGCGAAGTTCGCTGAAGTGACTCTTTTCAGAATCAAACTAAGTTGTACTTGAATGTTGCACATCATTGCGGTTTACTTTCAAAGACCTTGTAAAATGGAAAAACAAGCTAAAATAACCAATTGGTTATTTTAGCTTGTTTTAAAATGTAGCTTGTTTTAAATCAGAAAACAGTGCACCGAGATCATGAATGTGCAGGTTTGAAAATTATTACGAAAATTAGCACATTCATGATCTCGGTGCACTGTTTTCTGATTTTCGATGCTTTAAAAAAATGTTTTTTAGCTTTCGCTTTGAGTGAAACAAAAGAACCAAAGTCTACTAAACCGGAAATATGTCATGCACGGAATTAAGTCATCAACTGAGATCCAGTGAGCTGTCAGTTTCTAGTGATAGGATGATACAAGAACTCTTTAAATAAACAAAACTGTGTTTTTTTGCGGTTTGTGTTAAAAAAAAAACGGCCAAGTGCGAGTTGAACTCGCGTGGAGAGGGTTCCGTACAATGCCAAAGTCAAATGTTTTTATTCAATTGTGGTATGTTAATAATCGCGACTACTACAAACGCTATCTAGTGGTATTTTATTATTTTTATTATTATTTAATAAAGACCTTTACAGTTTTTTTTACAAGTTTCGCCAAACTGCGGTGCAGTTTGTTGGCGTTACGCTCCTATAACTTACAATACACTGAGCCGGTTTCTGAACTGAGAATTTTGCTAAGTAAATACTTAAGTAACATTCTGTCACGCTCGTTTCTGAGAAATTATAAGAGACAGCACTACAGTTAACCATTTACTTAGCGAAAATCTCAATTTAGAAATTGGCCATATAACTATTTTCCACAAGTGAACGTAGGTATTATATTGAGTTTATCACTTTATTTTCAATTGATAGAATTCTTATAGGTTTTCCTGTAATCTACAAGCAATGAATTTTATTTTTTTTTTCAAAATTTTAGGCTAAGTAGTTTCAGAGACCATGGGGGATGGTAAATTTTCGTCTTCTTTTATGAATAAAATCGAAACTATTTATTGAACAACAATATCAAAAATATGGGAAGAGCCCTTTCATTTGATATGTAGACACAGTTGCCGACCGACCAACCAACCTTTTTTATGTTTTTACATCTTTGATACTTTTTCTATGTCTAATATTTTAAAAATTAAAATGTGACTATGTCAAGGAAAAACGGAGAAAAAAGACAAATTAAAGATTCCTAAAAGAAACTCTCGCGTTTCCTTCAATTTTTACGTGCATGCGTTTAAGTAAGGTTTGCAAAACTTTTTTTTAATTTCCTAATTTGTCCCCCAAAATGACCCTTATTTTAAAAAAAAATTATTTACTTAGCACATCTGTGCTTGAGATTACACCATCCTACCAAATTTCACCTGATTTGGTCCAGTAGATTCGGAGCAAATGGGCTGTGTCAGGCGGACGGACAGACAGACGCACGAGTGATCCTATAAGGGTTCCGTTTTTTTTGTAAGGTGTATGGAACCCTAATATTAAACCTTCTTTCATTCATGTGTGAAACGAACGTTAGAAGGTCGAGTTAGTCACACACTTATTCACAAAAATACAAGAAATCTGTGCATATTATGAATTTATAATTGTAGCATTATATTGACAGACTTTATTCCTTTAAAATGAAGTATCTTTTGTAACTATTGTCAATATTTAGCACAATGCCCTTTCGGATTAAAAAAATTGGAATTAAAGCTGAGAGAACATTGTTTTATAACATTCCTTTAACTCATTTCGCGCCAAAATAGATTAAACCTTATTTAATTTTTTCGACAAAAAGGTTATGCAACACAGCATGGAAGAGCAAATGTAGGAGATCGACATCGACAGAGGAAATCGAATAAAACCATTATTATGACCACAGAACAGAGTGATTATGTTACTTAACAGTTATTAGGGCGAGCGCCGACACCGACCGCCACCTCATTTTCTTGTGCAGTTTGCCGGCAAAATAAAGTCATTGCAAAACAAAGCCGTGGACTGTAACTGATAGCTATTAACCTCATCACATTGTTAACCTGGCACTTATCTTTAACCGAGTTTGGTTCAATTCTTATCATGTAAACGAAACAAATTACGCCTTAAAATCAATAGTCTAGGTAAGACTGTAAGAATACAAGGTGTACTTGTCACTATCACAATGTGATAGACTTTTTTAAAAGAAAGGAAAGGCAGCTCTAAACTGATTAAAAGAATATTGCAACATTTACGACTATACTGAGGTCATATTACTATCACTGTAAACAAAGTAATTCGATATTTATATCAACTAACTTTTAACAATTGAGCATACGACCTTGAAACTAACCACCATCAGTGGCTGATATCGACATGGACGAGGTTAAGGATACTTTATCTGATTAGTTATTTTTTTATGTTAGTCCTACTTAGCAAAATTGTGCGTTTCAAGACTTTAGCAGACGAAGGATCCTTTTTACCGATATTAAAACAGTGGTATACTACCGTCGTTATTTATTTAAATTAAACAATTTAGGTCAGGTGACCTAGAACATTCCTGAGCAAAGTGTACGTACGAAATAATATATTTCAACTAGGCTTACTAATACAATATTATCGACGAAACCTGTTTGGATGGTATTGGTATTGAATGTAAAACGAATAAACTTTGGCCTTTGCATCTACGTAATGAGATTATTTATGCAGCGTCCATTGGCACCTTCACTCACACTAGATGGGAGAAGGGACCACTCGGACGCTGCAGTGTCTGGGACATTGTTTTTGGATGGAGTAGGCTTGCCCAGCACCGATACCATCCTGGCAGCTTAGGCGGCCTAGCTCACAGGAAAGAAAAGTCAATACGTGCGGAGCCGACGAAGCCACGGGTTTCCTCACGATGTTTTCCTTCGCCGTTAGCGCGTGGTACTGCTTCTACAAATTCGCATAAAACGAAACAGTTTTTATTATAAAACAATTTCAGAATGTAGATACGTATAATTAAGGCGGCTGACAGTGGGTGGGGGATTACGATCTGTTAAATATGCGCGAGCGGCGTACCTCATGTGCAATATACAATAGACTCTTAAGGAAGAGCCTTATTACATAGTCACTAATTCTAAGGTATTATACAGCCAAGGGCATAAACAACATTTTGTAAAATCGCAAAGCAGATAAGGCGATTGTCAAGTTTTTCTCAATTGTTAGCCCTAAGAAAATGAATGTAATTCGGGATTTACACGGGTGACTATGGCCTTCGCCGCACTGCGACTATTTAAGATAAATAGGACTAAATAGTTTCCAAATTGTTGGAACTATTGCATAATTACCTCTATACATCAGGGTTATTTGTATTGCCAAAACATCGCGATGGCGACATCACGACTTCTTTGAGTCGCGTCGTCATCTCGAATTGTGTACTAACACTTTTGGCATTTGATGTACAGTCGACAGCATATCAACCTTTGCATTTTAGTTGCAAATTTAAACAGAGTGCACGGGTCTAAATGTAGATGTTCTATCGACTGTACCTACTATCGAGAGCTGATTCAGTTTTACACTTTTGCGAATTTGCCCTTATGAAAGTGAAATTTGTCGTCTGTGGAAATAGCCTTTATTGCCAACAGAAATTAAATAGGTACAGTAATTCACTGTATATTGCTTCTGTAAAGCGCATGTAAGGTTGATCTACTGTAAACTATATAAAACACCTTAAATCTAGGTATTTGTAGCATTTTTAAAGCAAGATAGCCGAATTTTTTGGTTTAAGTGAGGTACTTACAGTCACATGTTCCGTGGGTACAGTGGACGGCGAATCGGCCTTTGCATTGTGTTGCATAGTCACTTGTAATATGACCGAGGGTAGGAGTGTTGTACCTTGACCATAGTAAAACAGTTGTACCTTGGTCATATGGTCAAGGTACTGTATTCTTGTTAATTCTGTTTAGGAACGCACATACATATTATTTTGTTGTTTTATACAGGTAAAATGCCTCGTAGCAAAGACAACATCAGACGGACTCCTATTCCTAAAACAGCAGTTTCTAGTGCAATTAAACTAGTTAAAGAAAAAAAATTCTCATTAAGAGGAGCTGCCAAACATTTTAACTTGCCAAGATGTACTTTAAAGAGGCATTATGAACACTATACATATTTATAGACGTGTTGAAGCTGGAAATAATTAAAATATTTGCTATTTGTCGAGAAATATGGATTTTATTTGATGAGTTCTAACTATGACCAAGGTACAACATAGGCGGATCTAGGTACATCACCACTGTTGTACCTTGATCAACATTCCAAACATTTTTTAGTTTATGTAAAACCTGTAAAAAGGATGATCTATGCTTTTGTATAATTTATATTATGAACCACATTAGTTCGTCTAACAGCTAAAATTTGTTTAATCGCAATAGTTATGACCGCTTTTTTTCAAAAAATCGTTGTATGAAAAAGTGACCAAGGTACAACAGGTTCCCCTAAGCATGTATGGAGGGGATCCGCTGTCGACTGTACTTTAAAATGTAGTTTATTGCTACCTATTACTGCTTTTGAAAAATGTTAAAAGAGTGCGATTAATTCGCCAACGAATAATTTATAAAATTTAAAACTCTGCAATTAAAACATAAGTCAATAAATAAAAAAAAACCTCCGACAGGAGACGGTCCATAAAGAAGAAGAAGATAATGTTTGTACCCCTTCACTAAACAGAGCCAAGGACATACCAACCCCGCATTCACACCGGACGATGCCCCTCCATCGTATCGACCCCTGAGTCCGCCCGAGTCCCCAGGAATTCCACATGGCGAAGGGGTCCCTAATGGAGAGCCCTCCGGCACTCTGGAGCAACAAGACATCAAGAGACTACCATCCCCAACGCTTCCTTCAGATCCCAGACCAGAGCCACAGTTTCAAATACCCACGGTGTGAACAACTGTTATAAATAAATATTTACATGATCGATAAAGTGCTGCAGTTGCTACGTAGTAGGTACGTACTAAATTATGATTGTAATTTATTTGCAGTTGGGAGGCAATGAGCCGAAGCCTGCAGAAAACCATGAGAAAGAACCGGTGGGTACTTACAAAACTAGTTCATATAAATATAGCATTCTATTTCATCAGCCTCCTCCAAAGCAACCCATTTTTTCTTTGCTCGGCAATCCTCATCCAGCTGCTACTCGCAATGTGTTTCATCGGTCTAGCGAGCTTACAGGCATCCCACGATGCTGATTCGTGTTCTCTACTCAAAAACCTTTTTACCCTATCCGTTTTAGTTTGTACGGTAGATATAGACAACCTATTGCCATTTAGCTAATTAACTTACTAAATCATGCTCGTAGATATAAGATTTTTTGTTTTGTGGTTAATCTTAGAGGCTGTGTCAAATACCCAGGGAATTGTCTCATTTCTAGTACGATTCATTCAAAGAGACTCCAAAATATAGCATACAATTATCTCGCGATGTAAAATATTCAAACGTAAATTCAAGTTGTGCAATTACATAGTGTAAATGTATTTAACCATATTGTACAATTGTTTGTTTTCTTTCAATAAATAAAAATAAAAAATAAAAATAAATAAAAATATTCCGCTCCCACCGTCGTCGGTTTCTGAATCGAGAATTTTACTAAGTAGAAGATGGTACGTATGTTATTGTCAATCCACCCATCAAACCTTTAGGCCTTGAGCACACAGGAAAGACGTGGAACAAGGAAAAGCCCGACGCGTTGTATAGTATAGAGTTCGCGTGCGGCGTCCTCATCGCTTCAGTATACTTTGTATGGAAGTGTATTGAAAGGAATCTGCGTCTCTTCCGCACTCTCGTGTCACGTTCTTCCTATGTGCCCCACGCCTTATGGTCTCATTTTTCAAAGCCTCATTCTTAAAATTATCGTTAGGATCGAGATGCCGAAGACAACGTCAGTAACCAGCGAGTAAAGTGGGACAATGGACTCGAGTTTCTCATGTCCTGCATCGCCACATCCGTGGGTCTGGGCAACGTGTGGCGGTTCCCCTTCGTCGCCTACCAGAACGGCGGCGGGGCCTTCCTCATCCCCTACGTCATAGTACTGTTCCTGATCGGCAAGCCCATGTACTACTTAGAATGCGCACTGGGACAGTTCAGTTCAAGAAATTCAGTCAAGATTTGGGCTCTGTCACCAGCTCTAAAAGGTAAAAAAAAAGAAAAAACTTTCAACAAAAAGTGCGGAAGTACGTGCCAGCAAAACTCTGGAAGCCACTTTCCTGATGTATTAGCCATTCTCAACGACTGTCGACTTCGAAGCGAATATTTGGCGCGGGGCCGCCGTACACTGTCACCACTGACACCATCACGCAGGGAAGCAGATCTGCGCCTGCGTCGCCGCGCGCGTGATCTGCCGCTCGGCGCACCGCGGCAGGACGCGTTGCTGGTGGAAGAATCACCAAAGAATCAATATTTTTATTTTCTATTAAAATTTATTTGTGGATGATTTTTGGGCCACCTTTACAAGGCTTTATAAGCCTTAAAAAAAAGCTACTTGTTAGGGACAGAACATCTTCTGGAATTCTTTTAGTAAAAACCTACTCACCATTTACCTTGGAGACTGAAAAGAATATCATAGTAAAGGCAACTTTATTTGTATTTTCACCTGCGTTATGGACGTTTCTATCTAATAATAATAAGTACCTAATCCAACACCGTGACTAACATTGCAACGTTTGAATTCCAGGCACCGGGTATGCCCAGGCTGCCGGTTGCGGCTACATTCTGTCGTACTACGTGGCCATCATCGCTATATGCATATTCTACCTCATAATGAGTTTCTCGTCGACCCTGCCTTGGGCGGTTTGCGCGGAGGAGTGGGCTGACATCTGCGTACCCTCTGACCCCGACCTTGCGGCGGTCCACCCGCCCATCGCGAACGCTACCAGCAGTGCCGAGCTCTACTTTGTGTAAGGCCCCGGGGGTTTGGTTATCCAAAAAGCGAGTGCTTTACCTACTATGTGCTTGGCCGTGTGGCGCCGGATTAAGAATAGCGTCACTCCATTTCCTTCCGTGGATGTCGTAGAAGGCGACTAAGCAAATCAATTACCAGGAGACGGGCAGCAGCATCTTCCTGAGATTCCACCGCATACTGCGATCGCCAACCCGCCTGCCAAGCGTGGCGATTATGGCAAAATCCCTCATGGTTATGAAAACCACGGAGGAGGCCTATGTCCTGCAGTGGGCGTCAAATGGCTGATGATGATGATGATGACCTACTATTAGGAACACTCCTACAGCACCGTTTGATTTAAGAAATGGCTTGGATCACTATTTGCTTGTGGCTCACACAATATAGACGGCGATATTTTATAAGCGAGAGAGGCAAATAGTTATCCAGTCCCTTTGTTGAAATGACAGTGTTATTTAAATACTAAAGAACATGAACGGCCACATACAGTCGGAATTCCGTTTCGGAATTGCAATTCAAAATATCGATTCGGGATTCGGAACGCAGAAAATTCATACAAACCTATGGACCTACCAAATACATACGGTAGTTTTCCGTTCGAAATATTACCGATACGGAATTACGCGTTACGCGTAGCCTGTGCGTCCGGGATCCCGTACGGAAAAAGCCGTTCCGAACGCTACTCCCAACGTATTTTCGTTTACTTAGAAAGTTACAGCAACTTTGCAATCGCAATCAGAAAGTCGTCGTTCATATTCGCTGAAACAAGGTCTGAACTCAATAGCTAGCGTGCTACTCCGAACGGAAATTAAACATATGTGTGTGATTATATACGGAATCCCGTATGTGGCCGACCTTAAATTTGTCAAAAAGCTCAATAATCATCTGTCAGTGGGCTTTTTTAATACTGTATCGTTCATAAGAAACGGCATCTACTCGTCTGTCTGTCACAGCCCACGTACGGTTAATCATTGTCATCATTCAGCCACAAAAAGTCCACTGCTGGAAATAGGCCTCCTCCATGGATTTCCAAAAAGACCGGTTGGAAGCGGCTTGCTTCCAGCGTCTTCCTGCCACTTGGATGAGGTCATCTGTCCATCTTGTGGCTGGTCGTCCTACGCTGCGCTTGCCAATATGTGGTCTCCATTCGAGAACTTTTCGACCCCATCGGCCATCAGTTCTGCGTGCTATGTGCCCCGCACGCGCTGTTCACTAAGCAGAAAATAAAATAGCTTTTCATTCGGCTTCATACTCCTCCCCTCACAATTCAACCCCCGTGCTCAACTCTATCCACATAGACAGCACATCAACTTTTACATCTGTTCACTTTAACCAGTTGCGTTAAGGGTGACGTTAAAATATGATTCCTCCAAAACAATCCTCAAATGCAATTTCAATTTCAACTGTCCCTTTAAAAACTCCTTCGCTTTACCACAGACATTTAAACCGCTTTTCAGGAGAATTTTAAAGAATCATGTTTTTACAAATAACACGGAAAATGTTTACATGAACAACGATTACAAGTTGTTAGTTTCGAAGTTAGTAGATACGCGAAGGCACACCGTATTTGCCAAATAAGTGACGTGTTATCAGCAAATAATACAATCTCACATTTTTTTTACCACCATAAACGGCAAGCAAATCTTGAGATCATTCACGCTTGTGTCCCAAAGGAGTGGGTAGAGACCGAGGTTTGCCACTATCCACGATACTGACAAACCTCTTTCGCTTCGAAATCGAATGGAATCGAGAATCGTTCTGCTCACTATTTATTTATTGCTTCAGAGCGTGGTTATGGCAAAAATCGTTGTTAGTAGAACATGCAATATGCATATAAGGGCATTTTTACACTTGGTCGTTACGGACCGGAGGCATAGAAACATACCTCTGAAATGAAATGAAAAGTTAAATGGCAAAAATATTTTTCAGGAGGACAGTGCTTCAGCAAAGTGACGGCATCGAAGGTGGACTTGGTAAGCAAGTATCCTTTATCTATTTATCTGTTTTAACTACGTACCTACTGCTTTAAGAAAAGTGACTCTTAAAAATAACATGGACCTTCATAAAAAAAAATGTGTTAGGTATCCGTATACCTCCAAAGAAAAAAAAGTACCTAAAAAGAAAAAAAAGACGGTAGATATTCTAATAGGATCACTTTGTTTTAAGTCCATCCGTCTGTCAAGGCCTTTTTTTATTTTGCTAAGACATTATTTATTTTTGGAAGCTATTTCAGTACTAGCTGATCCGGCAAATGTTGTTTTGCCATATTAATAATTAGCCTACGTTTTTACGTTTTGTGATTTTTATGACAAAGAACGATGATTCGATAAAAATCTTTGTGATCGCTCGCCATCTTGCAAACGCAGTTTTATTTGTTTTCCGTAATGGTTATACCGCCTCACTCGACCTAAACTTTTTTTTAAGTGTCAGAAATTTAAAAATTGCATAGCCAACACAACAATACTAAGGAAATATAAACATCCGGTCACTTAGTTCCGAAACGTAAATATTTGACCCCAATTTGTCTGGTGCTAAAAGAATCAAAATTAATAAACAATGAAAACTTTACGTAAGTACATTGCAAAGCCGATTGATACACAGATTAATAAAATAAACCTGCTACGCAATGTACCTCGAATTGTCATAATAAACTACAAATTGCAGAGTTATGAAATTCGACCCTGAAAGCTCAGAGGTCATCGAATATTGGTTTTTCTATAGTATCGGATACAATTAACCATAAACTTATGAATATATTTATAATGTTTTTCTCGCCCCCTGTAGACTTGTGCGTGATTTTTATTTATTTATTTTGTTTTAAAATTTTTATCTACACAAATAAATAAAAAAATATGCGTGATGTTATATAGCCTATAAGTTACATGGGAATCTGAGCTATAACCATGGTAAGTTTTATTAAATTCCCTTCAGTGGTTTTTGCGTGATACGCGCACAAAGAATTAGAGTGAGGCAGACATATATGTCAGACAGAGACAAAATTTACAGATTTATTATATGTATAGATTAATTTAATTTCTCTTGACTCATTTAGAACATAAAACTAATCTTTATTTCAAAATATTTTGTTAAGCGTTTAAATGTTTTTTATGTCACTTTTAAAATTGACTTGCTTTTAATAACAGGAGCCCCGATCTGGTATCTGACCCTGTGTCTGCTGGGGGCGTGGTTCATCATTTTCGTGATCGTCGCTAAAGGCGTCAAAAGTTCCGGCAAGGCCGCCTATTTCCTCGCCCTCTTCCCCTATGTCATCATGATAATTTTGCTAATCAGGTTAGTACCTACGTTCATTTACAAGTTGTTTAGCGCGTCGCGTCGCAATAACTAAAAAAAACTTATAAAACAAAAAACCCGACTAACAAAATTACATCTGGCGTCGCAATTTATATTTTGCTGAAGTCATATAGCAAGCTGATGACTCTAGGGTTGACAAAACCAGTAGAAGTTTGGCCTAACGTAACATCATGCATATATACAGGGTGGAGTTTCTT
This sequence comes from Yponomeuta evonymella, assembly GCA_963969515.1. Taxonomy (NCBI): domain Eukaryota; kingdom Metazoa; phylum Arthropoda; class Insecta; order Lepidoptera; family Yponomeutidae; genus Yponomeuta; species Yponomeuta evonymella. Next base: position 10,761,117 of record OZ018354.1, read on the forward strand.
AATGCCACCTGAAGGGAAAGTACTCTTAATACTGTAGATATAAAATAGTACTCAAAGAAAAGTTTCTTTTATTTTTGAGAACAAAGAAAACTGTATTCAAAGATTTTCGAAAATTCGCTTGCCACGCCCGGGAATCGAACCGACAAAAATCTGTAAAAATTACACCCTGTACTTTTATTGCATCGATCTCGATCTTTAGGGTCAATTATAAGGATGAAATCTCTTTAACAAACTTGGTAAAATAAATGAAATGAAAATTCTCAAAAATAAAGGAACCTTTTCTTTGACTACTATGTTCTATCTACAGTATTTAGAGTACTTTCCCTTCAGGGGGCGTTACAAAATTCCACCCTGTATATACTAGGCAACCTGGCAAACGTTGTTTTATCATATTAATTATAGCCTACGACCTATTCTCAGAACTACCAAATATACACAAAAAAAATCATGAAAATCGGTGAAGCCGTTTCGGAGGAGTTCGATAACAAACACTGTGACACGAGATTCGTATACGAGTCTACGTATTAGATTACCTACATACTTACGCGTTCACGCCCCCTTTGCTTTCGAAAATAAGCCTAAGTTAAAAGAAATATTGATTATGTTTTAAGGTGGGACGGTCAATGTAGTGTTCGGGAATTACCGCAAAAATATGCAAAAAAAATGCGATTTCTACCTCAAACTCTCCAAAGCCGTTGAATATCCCGAGGAATATCGGCAAAGAAACCATCCTTTGAAGAAAAAACGGTTAAGTGCATATACTTTTATAGGGCCACGCGCAGTGTAGAGTTCAGTAGCTGACGGTCAAAATATGCGGACTTAGAAGGAAGGTTTTTTTTTTAATTTATATTAGGATTTTAGTTTCCTTACATTAACTACTTACACAACTAACAACATCATCAAGGTATGTTTCAATGTAATTTGTACGAAGTTTTCCGTTTATAAGTTGGTAAAATTACTCGTAACTTCTGAGCATTAGCTGTGATGGTTTTCCTTTCAAATCCATTATGTGCTACTGCCCAGAATTTATTCACGTCTCCACAAACAACCGTTTAGCCAAGAGGCACTCTCTACCTTAACAAAAAATTGCGCTTTGAATTTAAATATTTCGCAAAGGATCCCTGAATCAAAAAATCGGGTTGTTTTCTTACACCCACAATATTTTTAAATGACCAACGATACCCCACACTACTCGAGAAAAAAAATCATCTGTAATATAGGTGCAGGGGAGGTACCGAGAACTTTTTATGTATATCTATACCATAACGATCTTAAACGATCACGAAGGTTAAGCAACACAGGGCACGTTCAGTGCATGGATGGGTCACCGTCTATGCCTTACGCTAGTGGCATTTTTCCGAGCGGTTCCGTGCTTCGCAAGGCACGTTAAACTGTAGGTGCCGGCTGCCGTCGATAGATGGCAGTCGTTAAGCCAAGTCAGAGGCCTTAGGGCGGCTTGACAACTTCTGACAGTAGACGAGCCACTAGTCTACAAGCCTCCACCAATCCGGACTTGGCCCCCGTGGTGGAGTATGGCCTATACCTTCCTCAGGGAAGAGAACCGTGCCCCTTGGTGGGGACATAATGGGTTGATGATGATACCATAACGATAATACAATAGCAATAATTATACAATAGCATTTCAATTATGGCGGCAACGGTAACTAATGTTAAATTATTGCCTCGAGATTTCAAACCAACCGATTACAGCAAATTCAAAAAAGTTGGAAATGGCGGTGGTAGCCTAGTGGGTAGAACCTCGGACTCGGAAGTGGGAGACCCAGATTCGATCCCCGGTGCGGGCATGTACCTATGACTTGGTTTTCTAAGTTATGTACATTTGTGAAGTTATAGTAGCAATACCACTCGCTAACTGTGAAGGAAAACATCGTGTGGAAACCTGAGTGTCTGAGCTATTCACATACCTCAGCGCTTGAAATCGGCAATCCGCGGTGGGCACGCGTGGTTATTAGCCCATACTCTCTCCCTGAGAGAAGACCTGTGCCCTACAGTGGGACGCGTATAGGCTGCTTATTATATGCAAAAAAGTTACCTATCTCTAAACCCAGTGGTAGGGCTAGCTTTTACAAATAGTAAAAGAGATATTTAAAGCTTCAAATAAAACAAAATTTTGTTTTGTGGTTAAGACCGTAATATTCTGTACCTACCCGTATCTGTAAGAACTTATATTTTTTGTGTTTTCAGATCGGCAACTCTTGAAGGAGCTGGCGACGGAATTCTGTTCTTCTTAACGCCGCAGTGGGGAGCACTTCTAGAACTTAACGTAAGTTCGTTCATTTAACGTAAGTTAAATGTCTTGTATGGAATAAAGTATAATAATAATAATAATAATTACAACTTCCAATTTGATCTTTTAATGTCCACTTAAAGAACCGAAATACCTGCTTCAAACTGCTAGTTTAATTTACTTTTATCAATTTATTTTAAATAGCCTAACGTTTTTTTCAGGTATGGTACGCGGCAGTTACGCAGGTGTTCTTCTCCCTATCCGTGGGCACCGGCGCCATTATAATGTTCTCATCTTACAATGGCTTCCGGCACAACGTTTATAGGTACTCCACCTACTCACTGAGCTACCATACTTCGATAAGCAGGCTGATCTACCACTTGTGTATGTCCTGGGTGTTTCGAATACAACACATGTTATTGAAATCTCAAAACTTAAAAAAAAAACTCCTGATACTTAATCTTAATCATCATCATCATCATCAGCCTACGCTTGTCCACTGCTGGACATTTCATAATTCTATTAGGGGTTAAAGTATGAAATTGCCGTTTTATTGCAATAGGTTCTTTGAATTGACATAGAATCTTCATGGTTTGAGGTTTTCGAATGAAACTTTTTTCAAATGGTTTCTATGATGTTCTTTTTTAAAAAATGTGTGAAACATTTGAATATCGACTTTCAATTGTTTTTGTTATTCAATTTAAACAAGAAAGATGGATACTGCGAAAATTCGAGTGATTATGAGGCACCCATTTTTCGTATTTTTTTATTTTATTGATTTGACGCAAGTGAGTCAATATTGTGGGTAAGGTAACGTTAAACCATGCCGCTAATTCCTGGTTAGTTTGACTAGGATCGGCTTCCACTATCTCTCTTAATTCATCGTTATTCACCTGTATGGGCGGTCTTCCTCGTGGCTCGTTCTTTAAGTCGAAATTTCCATCACGAAAGCGTTTAAACCAAAATCGCACGGTGCGTTCATTAGTAGACCCCTCTCCAAACGCAGCATTGATATTGCGGGCTGTTTCTGCCGCGTTAGTTCCGCGTCGGAACTCGTATTCAAAAATCACTCGAATTTTCGCAGTATCCATCTTTCTTGTCTAAATTGAATAACAAAAACAATTGAAAGTCGATATTCAAATGTTTCACATTTTTTAAAAAAAGAACATCATAGAAACCACTTGAAAAAAGTTTCATTCGAAAACCTCAAACCATGAAGATTCTATGTCAATTCAAAGAACCTATTGGAATAAAACGGCAATTTCATACTTTAACCCCTATTATTAATCAATAGTGAATAATTTATTTAGATTTTCTTTTAATTATCAATTATTTTATTCATATTTATTCCAATTAAAACTTTGGTAAGCACTATATGACATATTAACGTAAGGCCCCGATATAAAGCTAACTGCGCGCAACTTGCATAAACTATCACATTGATTTCCTTGACCAATCATTTTGATTTATAATTTCGTATTTGTAATCTTCCAAAACCTAAAGGGTTGTTACTAGAATCATACCATCAAAAAAAAGTATGATACACCACGACGAGTCACGTTGTATTTAGAAAAAATATTTTATTTTATTATATTCATCTATACCAGAGACGCGATGATCGTGACAACCCTCGACACCTTCACGAGTCTGATGTCCGGGATCACGATCTTCGGCATCCTGGGCAACCTGGCCTACGAGCTCGGCTACGACAACGTCAGCATGGTCATCGGCTCCGGCGGCACGGGCCTCGCCTTCATCTCCTACCCCGACGCCATCGCCAAGTCACCTTTCGCCCCCCAGGTAAGTGACGGTTGCTAGAATTCTGACACGGTTATTGCACCTGGCTCAATGACGTGACATTGGCGCTCGTACGGTGTGTGATTTTTTTTTGTAGCCTGCATAGTATATACGTACAGGCCTTCTCTCAGAGAGAGAGAGTCGTGGTCGATTGGAAATTTCAAGCGTTGAGGTATGTGAACTCCTCAGCCACTCAGGTTTCCTCGTGATGTTTTCCTTCGCAGTAAGCGAGTAGTATTGCTACTACTTTAGCCTTTGCATCTACGTTATGAGATGATTTATACTAGATGGATGAAAGGGCCACTCGGACGCTGAAGTGCCTGGGTCATTGTTTAGCTATTTGACGCCCACTGCAAGACAAAGGCCTCCTTCATGGTTTTCATAACCATGAGGGATTTTGCCGTAATCACCACGCTTGGCAGGCCAGTTGGCGATCGCAGTATGCGGTTGGAATCTTAGGAAGACGCTGCGGCCCGTCTCCTGGTAATTGATTTCCTTAGTCGCCTTCTAAGACATCATCATCATCTTCAGCTATTCTTAATCCGGCGCCACACGGAACAGTGTAGGGAGTAGTGCAGTAGCGTCCACGCCACCCTATACCATCCTGACGGCTTATTCAGCCTAGCCCACAGGAAAGACAAGTCAATACTTGCGGAGTCAACAAAGCCGCAGACTTCCTCACGATGTTTTCCTTCACAGTTAGCGTGTGTGGTATTGTTACTAGAAATTCGCAGAAGTACGTAACTTTGAAAATAAACAAAGTCATAGGTACATGCCCGCACTGGGAATCAAACCTGGTTCTACCCAATGGGCTACCACCGCTTGTCGATTATTGGTACTACAAGTTCACAAATGTTCGTGACTTAGAAAACAAAGTCATTGGTACGTGCCGGGATTCAAACCCGAATGAACGGCGCGAAATAAATAAACCAAATTATCAAGACGCGTAACTGCAACGAAGGTGCTAACCGTACCAATGCGACGATGCATTAACGCGTATATAGGGTGGGCCGGAGACGGGTGGGCCGTGCCCAATCCGGAATGGTCTAAACCCACCTAGGATGTTGGGTTACTGCGTACATGCATTGGGATTCGGTGTGGCAGAACATGACTTTTGAGGGGTCCACCCACGCGGACGCTACTGTACCCTTACTTAATTGAACTGACATACTTGTATACCCAGCTCTTCGCCGTGCTCTTCTTCCTCATGATGTCAGTACTGGGCGTGGGCTCGGCCGTAGCGCTGCTTTCCACCATCAACACGGTGATGATGGACTCGTTCCCGCGCGTGCCCACCATTGTCATGTCGGCCGTCTGCTGCTCCGTCGGGTTCCTCGTCGGCCTCGTCTACGTCACGCCGGTAAGTTCTCGAGCTGTGAAAAACAAAGGACTGACTGACTGGTCAACACGCTTGATTACCAAAACGAAGGTTCGATTCCCACTGGAGGACGCCGTACTTGATTGATACTAAGGCCTCAGTCTGATGTATTTCCATGTTTGTGACTTGCTTGCCTGATGACCATAGCACAGGGAAGTCAAGTTTGGGTCCAGGACAAATAATTGTGTTACGTGGAAGTAATTATTAGCAAATATACACTCGTGCATCGACGTTCTGATCGAGGCTGACGTTTACACGCGTAAAATCTAGGCTTTGCTTACGCTTGGGACAGCGTAGCAATATCCTCTTCACCTTCATAAGTCGATATCTGGCGAAGCCGGTCGGACATCGCGTGAGATATCGCGTGGGGTATGTGGCGAAGGCTAAATGGTTAAAGCCAGGGGTCTAATTATGCATACCAAATCCTGTCTAAATCCTGACGTTTCGATAGCAATTATAGTACGGATTTGGTGCGTGTAATATAGGGGCAGATTCTTGTGGCGTCGTCGCCTACGTGGGCTCAGTGTGATGATTATAGCTTAAATCTGGGGCATGTTTCATATAACTACAATTTATGGCTGACTATGACTATTAACAAGTAGGAAGGTACATCGAATTGTCATAATAAACAATGAATTGTAGTTTTATAACACGCGTCTCAGCTGTCGTATCAGCAAAGTTGGTTCACAAACCTCTTTTTGTACAGGCCGGCCAGTATATTTTGGAGCTCGTAGACTACTACGGTGGAACGTTCCTAGTACTCTTCGCTGCAATCTCAGAGGTCGTCGGCGTCTTCTGGATCTATGGTAGGTTTCATCTTGTTCCTTAAAAAATCTATAAAACTATGTATAATATGTACCTAATTGCCTTTGCATGCTATTTGCGTAGTATCTACATAATGCGATAAAGCTTTTCCTTAAAGATTGTTACGTATCAGTCAAGCATATGTACTAATTAGCGCGTGCGAAAGGCAAACATATACGATATGAAATTGAAAAGTGATTTGTCATTTTTTGGTCTTATTATATTAGGTAGGTACCTATTCAATTATCTGCAAAACTAGGTCGAGTCCGGAGGGGTCGTGACGTTACTAGCCAAAGTCATCATAAATTAGTTTACGTGGATAACTACAACAGATATGTATACTAATTGCTTCGTCTAAGTCCTCGTCAAAGAAGTCTACTCAACAGAATTAACCACTTTTACTGTGGCATGAACTCTGAAATTTCGAAAAAATAAAGAGTCCAATTTTTCGAAGATTAGGTAATACGAGTAGTTTCCTACCCAAACTGAATAGTGACATTAGTTTCGCTTTCCAAGTAATTTTTTTATATGTTGTGTTTCCTGTCGTGACCTGGGTTTGTGAAAATTCTGCAGGATTTTGTTTTCATTATACGGGTTCGAACAAAATTCTCGATAATAGAGGGTTCGACGAGTTGTACTCGTCAATACGAACAACTTTTACTGAAAACTTCGAAATCGCGAAAAAAATGACAGCCGTTTCATGACAGGGATTGGTTTACACCCTGTAAACTAAACTACCTGTTTACTTATCCAACTGATATTTTACCTTTCCTCTTTTACTTTGCGGGCTGAAATTATCTAATAAACAATCGTGACCCTTACCATTATTTTCTTGCAGGCCTGGAGAACGTGTGCCTGGATTTGGAATTCATGCTGGGAATCAAGACCAGTTTATACTGGCGATTCTGTTGGGGTATCATCACGCCGGTCATGATGATCGCAGTGTTCATTTACGCATTGCAATCGTTCGACGCCCTGGTCTTTGGTGATGATTACGTTTATCCTCTCGCGGGATACAGTAAGTACTTACTTAGTAGGTATTTCCACCAACAAAAATCCAAAAAAAACACTAAAATAGCAAAAATTAAATACTGAAATAAAAAATAACCAACAACCCGACTGATGAGCATTAACTACTAAGCAGGCGGGACCCAAATTTAACAATTTATTTACTTACGAGGTATTTAGGTTGGTCCCACGCCTGCTTAGTAGAAAATGCTCAGCAGTCAGGTCTTCCATCACCCACAGTCACTTGATACAATTCTTTCGTAAATCTTTCTTCCTTCAAAGCTCAAACCACTTCGGTTATTCGCAGTACAGTTGACGGCAGGTCAACCGTTAGATTTTTTTTGCAAAGACATAGAGTGCACGTATGTAAAAGTTGATGTGCTATCAACTGTACCAGCAGTTGGTATGTACTGCAAATATTGGTTTGATGTTCATACCTACCAACTTCATGCAGGGTTATTTCTAAAACGCCCGTAGAATAAAGGCTGGTTTACATTTGCTATAAATTCCGTGCTATTTAGCAGTATTTTTTTAGCATGCTAGACTAAAAGAGTGCTAATTAAAGATGCCGATTTACATTTGCCTCAAAAAAACGAAAAAAGCACACGCATTGCCAGTGGAAAATATGGAATCACAAATTGGTTTGCAAGTGGTTGAAGGTTATTGGCTGTGGTAAAATATTGTTTTTAAAAGTTTCGCTGCACGAATCCCACGAGCACGCATGATTTTCGTATTCGGTTGGTATTCTGTTAACAATTTAATTGTCAAATCCCGTGTCCACTTCACTTGCGACGCCATTTTTTTTAGATACTTTAAAAGTTGTCAGATTTTTTAGCGTGCTAAAAAGTATAGCAATTCACATTTGCTAAACGTGTGCTTTTTTAGTATGCTTTGAAATAGCATGCTAAAAACATATTAAAAAATAGCAAATGTAGGTAAGGACATGTTTGTTTGTTTGTTACGCTTTATTGCACAAAAAAAAAAAAATATATTAAGAACTTAAATAACAGATAAGTGTAGATGTACAAAGGCGGAGCCTATTTCAAAATGTATAACTGTATTTCATGTTCTATATAACTTTTGAATTTCTTTTATTAAATTTTCTATTTTATGAGCAAAAACATATGAAATTTCGCGACTATTTTGCTTTTTAGCGGCACTGTTTGATATAAAATGCTTAAAACCATATGTGTTATCCACATCTGAGCGGCATTCTTCTATGTGGGACAATGATTTACTGAAGCTACTACTAGCTATATTTACAAGAAACTATTTCTAATATCTTTCACCTGGTTGTGCAATAAATTGTTCTCTATCTATCTATCTCTACGTTGGTGGAGCGCGTGAAGCGCGAATTTAATATAGGCTGTACCGTAGAGAGTGGGGTACGTATAAAATACATTTTTTGAAGTTTTTATTCTATTATTTTGTCGGCGTAATTAATATCTGTGCCTAATTTCAACTTTCTAGTACTCACTAACCGTCTCTAAGCTAGGCCTCGTATAGACAGACGGATGGTCACGGCGAAACTATAAGGGTTCCCTGACTCGGAAACTACAAAAAGTCGTGGACCATACATGTGATTTGCATAGCCTTGGGAGTTCTCTACCTCTGGCATTTCGCCAGTCTACTGTTTGGGTAACCTGTATAAAATAATTGAGTAGTAGGTTCTTATTACCTAAATGTATAAAATATACTTTTCTTTTTTCAGTCTCCGGATACCTGATGTTGTTCATTGGCATCGCTTTAGTACCCCTGTTCATCTTCCTGAGTTTTTACAAAAATAAAACTAGAAGCTTCTTGGAGGTACGTCTCATTAATTTACTTGGTAGAAGCGAAAATTAGTAAACACTTCGGGCACTTTTGCAGTAGGTATTTAGGTATACCTTGAATACCTCGAGCTTTGAAATGGCGTTATTTACGATTCGGACAATTTTTCAATAACACATTTTCGAAATTGAAATAAAATAATGTGGTATAAAGTCGGTCTGACTTTACCACAGACTATTTAAACTGCGTTTGAGGAGTTCTTAAGGAATTCTAATTTTAAAATTACTGTAACTCTACAGTCTCGACACTAAAAACGAATTTATCGTTTGTGAATAATTATCCCCATATTTTGCAATGATAAGGTTGTTGTCTAACGCTGTTATTTATTGAAACACCGGTGCGAGTCGGATTAGCGCACCGAGAGTTCGCGCTACTTTTCGTGGCATAAACGGCCGACCTTTTTTATACGTTTTAACTTAGAAGTTTGATTTTTTCGCACCATCAAGGGACCGTTAACCTGACCGTATATGGTTTTAATTTCAACTCGATACCTCCACGCGTTCCTGAGAATAAATATAAATTAACACTTTATGTGAAAATTTCAACTGGCTACCTATTACAGTTCAAAGTATAAAGCCCTTTACGGGTGGACGGACAGACAGACAGACAGGCAGACGGACAGACAGACAACGGTGGCAAAGTGACAGGGCCCCGTTTGGCACCCTTTGGGTACGGAATCCTGCGAATCGATTCCTCTAAAACACTCCTCAGATACAGTTTAAATAGGCAGTATGTGCTAAAGTATTTCCCTTTGTTTAAGTGTTTTATTAATAAGACTGTTGACTGTTGTTAACTTTGAATCTGCGTTCAATTTACAGACAGTGAAGAAATCATTCCGAAAGAAAGTGTCCTGGGGCCCGAGTTCACGCGTCGATAAGAAAGACTGGAGGGAGTTCAAACAAGAGGCTAAGGCGGATCGCGAGATGCAGAGCCGGTCCTGGCTGGGACACATCCTAGCGAGTCTGACGGGCAGCTACAGGAAACATAAGTGAAATAATATTGACTGAGCAAGCTACTCTGCAAGTCAATGGGCCAAAATGCTGTGATAATATTAACCAACCAATGTTAACTATTAATGACTTTTAACAGTGTTTAATATTATTTATATTTACGTAATATACTGTATGTCCACAAATGAATGTTTATCGACTCGAAACCTACTCTGAAGCGGAATATAAGTATGATGCTGACGCTATTTATTTTCTTCAAATATGACTTGGGAAGACGCGTGGCACGTTTGAGCGTGGGATGGACTATAACAATCTGGTCCTTTGTCTAAACTGTTGTAGCAGTAGAAATACGAACAATTTTATCAACTTCAAATAGGAGATACTTCAGTCGTTTTTTAAGCTTTTTAGATAGTTGTGCAACAAACCTGTAATAAAGTTATTGTTATTAATATACCGATGTTTCATTCTTTTTCTTAGCGTGTCGATCACAGAACAGAGATCTGTGTCGGTGTCGACGGCGAACAATTTTTATTAAAGTCTTTATTAAACAGTTGCGGCCCAGAACTTTGCGACGATGTTTCATTGAATTACAACTTTATTAGATAAATTATTTTATTACACAGACCACACCTAGTTACCTATACCTATATAATTATGCCTATATACGTTTCACTGGTACAGGCCCTCTCTCAGAGAAAGTATATGGGCTTAATCGCCACGCATTCCCTCAGTATGTAAATACCTCAAGTTTTCTTCTCGCGATGTTTTACGTTAGTTACTACAAGTTCACAAATGTACGTAACTTAGGCCGAATTGCACCACTTTCTTAAATGTGGCTTAACTACCATTTAACTAAATTCTTCATACAAAAGTCGATTTAAATAGCGACTTAAGTGACATTTAAGATGTGGTGAAAACAAAGGAAAACAAAGTCATTACATGCGCCGGGGTTCAAATTCACGAGCTTTCGAATGTAAGGCAAGCATTCTACCGACCTAGGTACCTATGAATATACCGCGTTAACTTGAAAACAATTTCTCCACTATCGGTAAATTAAAGGCTATCTGTCCACCTATCGGAATATATTCGATTATCCATTCCTGCCCTTCTATTACATTACTGTCTTCTCTATTGGGTTAAGCACTTTGACGTTTCTAAAGTGTCAAAATATGCATGTGTTTGACAGTTCAGAGTAGGTTCATCATCAACCCATTATGTCCCCACCGAGGGGCACGGGTCTCTTCCCTGAGGAAGGTATAGGCCATACTCCACCACGGGGGCCAAGTCCGGATTGTTGGAGTAGGTTAAATCGGACCAATCCATACAGTGCAGAACTTACGTAGTAGCGCCCCCGGACTCCTGAATGATTCCAATCGTCTAACTGTCAAACTCCAAACTAATTGCTATCGTAAACGACATGGTGCGCTGAATTAGACAGAAAAAAAGAATTGTCACAGAAACACAAAGTAAGCACGAAGGTACACAAACAAAATACGCGAACGTCAAAAAAATAAAAACAAAATAGTCGTGAAGATAATGAGATATATAGAGTCGAAGGCAGCCGGGTATCATACAGTAATGTATGGCATCCAGCCACCTCGAACTCCAAACGCCTCAGGTGCTTCCGTGACAACAAAAAAGGGGCTCCAACTCAGCATACTTTACTGGTGTGTGCTATAGATAGCATAATTAGGCATCTGTCCACCTCTCGTACCAACCTTAGGCTCAAAAGTATCAGCAGCTGGTATTGTCATACTTTCGTGGACAAAGCTTCTCTCAGAGTAAAAGAAAGAAAGAAATTCAAAAGATTTGTTATGCAAATACTCTGAATAATTCAACAAGCTTGATTTTTAAATTTACTCTGAAATACCACGGTTAGAATTTTTCGTTTAGTTTTTCCTAAAACTCTGAGTGAGGCTCTACATTCAGTATTACTTGGTGTACCTACATTTAAACATTCTCATCGTGAGAAATTGATTCAAACATATTTGACTTCTTATTTTAAAATGCATTTATGTAGTTTAAAACATATTATTAAGGGGCGATCCGGTACGAACTAGCGCCACCAATAGGAAAATACATCTCCTTTACAGTACGTTTTTACAAAAGACGAACATCTTAAATCTTAACACCCATTATATAAAAAAAACGTAGCACCAATGACGTGTACTTATATAATAAATTCATTTGTATTGTTTTGTATCGTTGTATTGATAGTCAACAGTCCAAAACCTATGGTCAATAACCTAGCACTATAATAGAATTCCCCCGCGAAAACCGGTCGTTTTAGTCCTAGGCTCTAAAAATAGACCATTGTTGAGATTTATGATGTTCACTCTATGGAAAAACGTATTATAAAAGAACATAAGATTTTTTCGTATAGGTAAAATATTTTTATTAAACCTTATTTTAAAAATGTTTATTTCGCTAGTTTTGGAGATGCGGGTAGTTATTAAATCATAGGTTTTAAAATACATATACTAAAGTAGTCAAAATATAAGAAGCCCGTTTTGACAGCTACAAAAACAATAGAATCTAACCTAGTTTGAGATCATTGACATTAAAAATCTTAACTATGAGTAACTTCTAGGGCTACAAAATCTTTTTTTTCTTTGGAGCGTTAAATAATATGCCAGAGTATGTGTCTTTTTATGTATTTGTTCAAGTAAACCCAAAGTAAAGTGCAATTTTGTGTAGCTGTCAAAACGGGCTTCTTATATTTTGACGACTTTAGGGAGGTTCAATAAGTAGTGAGAAGTGTTATCAAATGATATTTTATTTTTTAACATAGTCACCTTTTAGTTGTATACACTTAACATACCTTTTTTCTTAAAAAAATCTTCATCTTGATTCTCTAAAAAACCTTGCACTGCAGCGATCACTGCGTCATCCATCATCTTCGAATTTCTGACCTCTTAAATATTATTTCAATCTCGGAAATAGATAAAAGTAACTAGGAGCTCTTTGCTAGAAGCAAGGTCTGGACAATATGGAGGGTGTTCTTCCAATTCTAAGCCGGCATCATCGATGGCAGCCATCGCAACTTTGGACTTGTGCGCTGGGGCGTTATCTTGATGAAACAAAACATCTTTAGCGAGTTTGCACGCCATTTTTCGCGTGTTTCGTCACGCAACTTTTTGATTTGTTCTGCGTATATATTCCCCGTAATAGTGGCTCCATGACTGAGGTATTCAATCATCACCACCCCTTGACTGGCCCAAACAAGAGAACCCATGATCTTGCCGGCGGATGGAACGCCCTTGAATTTCTTAGGGGTCGGTGATGATGGTCTCTTCCAAGCCATGAATTTTTTTTTTGTTTCAGTGTCAGGGTTCTTTTATACCTCATTTTCACTACTTACTGAACACCCCTCGTATATGCAATTTATAAGAGATCAATATTTTTGAACCAACTTCTTATGACGATCCCGTTCTGGTATTTAATATATCACTTGCACTTATCAAGGCTTTTTATTTTCAAATCTAACTCCAAGTAAGTATACCTATAGCTAACCCAACAGAAGACGTTGTCCTGTCAATGAGTTTGTATTCGCTTTGTGAAATCCCATAGAAAAACCGAAAAGGTAAAGTCAGACCCGCGCATTCGAGGGTTCTGTACTACCACAGACATTATAATTACATAAGTATTTTTTTTGGTATAGTTCGGGACCCTTAGCGGGAGTCTGACTCACACTTGGCCGGTTTTTAATATTTGTTATTATACTATGAGAACTACACCGTCTACCATTATTTTATTAGGTATACCAAGTCATTTATATCAAGTTTGACACAAAAATTTTGTATGTTGCACGATAAAGAAGAAAACGCGTACAAAATCATGTTTCTTGTACGAGGACCGACTTTTTTATATTTTATTAATCGATGGGGATTTCACTTATATAACAAATTGTGTCTATTTCAACTGCTTACCTACTACGGTTCAAGAGGATATACTTTATTGCACACAAGACATTTAACAGGACATTACATAAGAAATAACATGTACAAAGGCGAGCTTATCTCTGTAAGAGCTTTCTTCCAGCAAACCTTAGGGTATAGGAGAAGCAGTAGAAAAACGGGTATATACATATGTGCACGAAATAACCTAAATAAACTACAAAATGTCTAAATAAAAATCCATTTAGACAAACTAAAAAAAAGAAACTACATAAAGTACATATCAGAATAAAACTATATACTTAGATATAAATAAGTAATATATATATAATAATTATATAGCTCAATGTTATTATAGGGACAGATTGAAGGTACCAATAGTGGGACTGGCGCATATGTTCTGTGGCAGTGCGTTCCACAGCCTAACCGACTGGACCGTGAAGGAGTCACGGTAAGCTCCAGTGTTGTGAACAGGAATTTTAAGAAGATGGGAGTTAAGTGATCTTTTTGGTCTTTCTCCGGAGAACAGGTGAACAGAACAGGTAAGTACCTGAGAGTAAGGTTTCAATCTCTCAGGTATGCGGGCGGGTTGGCACCCTCGGGGTACCAAACCCTAAAAAGCACTGTAAGACTCATCTACTTTCCAGAAACAAGACCAGGCTGTGTAACGAACCATCAAGATTGTACTTTTTAACCGACTTCAAAAAAAGATTGTTCAAATAGATATAACGTCCCATTGGTCCCATTTCAATTTGGTGAAGATCTGATAAAGATTTTCAGAGACAGCACTAAATAAGGCCTAATGGGGTCCATCCTATAGTCATATCCGTATGTTTCATAAAATGGCGTAAAAGTGAAGACTTTCGGAGATGAAAATTGAGAACCTCCAATTTTAAAGCAATTCAGTAGGGTAAATTATGCTTATAAGGGACTTGATAAAAACTGAATTTGCACGGATATTTTTTGTAATTTTCCGACGTTTCGGTACTTTTGCAAGTGCCGTGGTCGCGGTAGACTGAGGTGACAGGCGTCTTTTTGGAAGCAGTCGGTGCCCAGTTTCATGACCAGGACATACCTATATTTTGAGCACCGACTACAAATTATACTTCTACAATACCTACATGTATACATACTCCTGATTTAAAAAAGTTATTCTTTTAAATTATTTCTAACTTTTTAGTGCTGCAGTGTTTTGAAGTCGGCTTTTACTTTTTATTTAAAAATTTTGACGATGCTTTTGTTGAAAGTTCTTCTTAATTTCAAAAATAAGAAATATGGATGTCTTAACGTGTTATTTTACGACTGTTAAATTTATCTTTATTAATTTCTAATCATAAACTAGTTAATCGGGCGGCGTTGTGAGGGACTAAAATGAGTTTATGGTGCCAAGGATCATTGCGGTTGTTGTTTCCGATAGAGGCGCTGAAATTCCAGTCATCGTCACGAGTTAGGCAGCATGTGTAGCAAGCATTCATTTCTTTCCCTTTCGACTTTTCCAATTTTCTATTTTGTTATTTAATTACACAACATATGGGCACGATATTGTAATCTAGGCTTAACAACTTTTTTTTAATCCACTTTCGGAAAATTCTATTTACGTGAAAGAGTGCCGCTCGTATTCCACAATCTTAATGGTTCCCGCGTCTTATAGCACTTTCCACGGGACCCTAATAAGCACTTACCATAGTTGCCATGATTCCTGAAAAACCTCTTTCGCTTCATTAAAATTCATTAGATATAGACGTTGCATGCACCTCCGCCGTTTTTAGGTAGTTTTTATCTTGACCTTCGCTAATGGGTACATATTACAATATGTAAAATAATAATATCTACACTGAAAACCCTGATGCTCAAAACCCCTAAAATTACAACACCTAATGATTGGTTGATCTAAATTCAAAATGGCGAAAGTTCTAAATATAGAATGATTATTTGGGGAACGTATCATAATACCGAAGTTTAAAACGCCAGATGTTACAAAACCTACGAATGGAATGCCAAATGTCAAGATAACGAATTCTCATTTTAACGAATGTTCGTAATCCTGAAAGTACGATAAACCATAAAGCTACACACCGGGACCTGTAGGTTAGGTTAGGTTAGACTTGTGATCTCACTGCGCGGAGCGAGCGAAGCTAGTTGCTGGTTACCATTAAAATAACAAATAAAATTTGTTATTTGTTATTTTGATCACAGATATTTTGAAGCATTAGGTAATCTGGGTGCTAGGAATTGCAAACTTATCAGTTTTATACGTCGGTGTTACAGCATTAGGTGATTTGAAGTATTTTGTAATTTTAGGCGTTTTGAGCATCAGGGTTTTAAGTATAGATATTATTATTTTAGATATTGTAATATGTACCCTTGCTAATACATCCCTTAAATGTGCCCCTCGGGTTTCCCTCTTCATTGATTTTTCTAATTAACCATTTAATCATAATTCGTTTATTTACGCTACACGTCCGTGATTGAGTCACCCAACTCCGTTTAAGTATCTACCAAATATCAACTAGTTTCGTCGAGCAGATTAGAAAAAACCGGACAAGTGCTAGTTGGACTTGCCCACCGAGGGTACCGTACAAATTTGTTGGTACCTACCCAGCTTTTACCGAAATTCAAAGACAATTTTTTTATGATTTAATAATAAATATACAGTTTTAAGATTTTTCCCTGTTTTTGTAGTTTAAGACGATATTACTTGCCAAATTTGATAGTTTTACGTCAACGGTAAGTACCCTATAAATTTTGACTCTCTTGTGAATGACGAAATATACATTTTTTGCGGCATAAACGGCCGTAACTTTTTTTTACGTTAACTTAGAAGTTTGATTTTTATACAGCTTCAACGGATTATCCTTTTGAGGTACGGAAACCTAAAAATGGGCTGTGTGTGATGTGACAGACAGACAAGAGAGTGATCCTATAAGAGTTTAGTTTTTTTCGGATATGCAAAACCCTAAAAACTAGTGACTGCCAAAGTAGATAAGCTAATATCCACCTCTTTTTATCAAAAAAATGTAGATAAGTATTATAATATCGCTTAATCTAAATAATTGATGCTATTTCGGCGTTCCCCACATAAATGAAATAAAAAACCTACTTTAAACGCGGTCCTCCTAACGGAAAATTTCACTGCTTAAAAAAGTATCAGACAGAATGACAGTTTAAATATTAACTATACGCGTTGATGTCTTTTGTATAAACACGTCATGCCCGCGCGTCGATGATATTTTAGATTTTTGGTTTCTCAGTAGGTATTTCGCGATATACGCGCTCAAAATCGTAGCCTCCGGTAAATCTTTGTTCTATATATAAGTAGGTACATAAAAAATTGCCTAATGGTTTTAACCATTTGGGCAGCGCCACCCACTGAAAACTGTTTGGTAATATTAGTACGGAACGTCTGATGTGTTTTTCGCGATTTCGCAGTCTTCCCAATGGCAAAAGTTATTCGTATTGACTAGTAGAACCATTTTCGAAAGTGCATGAAGATTTTGTTACAACCAGTATTAATTGCTTAGTCAAGTTGTTTATTATGCAAAAAATTTCAGTTTTGCTTAAACTCCGACAATTTCATACGCATTTCAGCACGGATAGTACGGATAGTAGTGGCACGAGTCACGCGTTTTGTGGCACTAAAACAGGCAATTTGATTTCATTTCAACTTTGTTACTCAAAGGTCGGTACTTAAATAACTAGACTAGACCAATCTACTTTGACTTTGGTGAGTGGTGAGTTCAGTCAACGGGCTAATAGATGTAAAAATAAAAAAAGTAAAAATAATTTATTTGCTTAAAAATTCATACATAACATGGTTTAACTTAAAACTTAAATAATTTAAAATGAATGTTAAAAAATGTGATACAATTTAATAAAATATTAGTGTGTAAAACATAACATATTACAATATAATAGATTAACAAAGCAATTACAATCTAAAAGATAATTCGTAATTTAAAAAAAAAGTAAAATTGTATAAATAAAAATTCATAAAGGATGGATGAGGATGGCTTACGACAGAAGTGGCGCGCCTTAGGTAAGATCTACGTCGAGCAGTGGACGAATATGGGTTGATTGGTTGTATAGGACGGTGCTGATCATTGCTGCGTAACCTATAGACACTGCTGAATCTTACAGGGATTTAAATGAGGCAACCTAAAAAGAACCTAGTATAATGATTCAATACAAACCTGAGTACTTAAGCAAAACCAGATGGAACAAAGGTTTTGCGACAAAAAGTTTATTGTACGGAACACACAGAATCAATAATACTGATCGCACTTGACTGATTTCGTTTATATTGTACCTACAATATAACAAAAAGAAATAAAGCTATTCAGTTATCTCAACTCGCACGCGAGTGGTGTGTGCAAATACATTAGAAATGGTAACCATATAATATTTTTTGGATCATTCGTAACTATTATCGTATTGACAAATAGATAGATAGATAGATAGAGAACAAATAATAAGTGCCCTCCTTATTTCAGGACCCTAATAATGTGAAAATATCTGAAAATGGAGAGAAGGTAAATGGATCATTCGATCCAGCTCCGGAAAAGATAGAGCCTAGTCCTTTAGAATCTCCGCCGCCCTACCCTGGTGATAAACCAATCGTAAGTAACAATGCTGAACACAGTCTTATAAAAAATTAAGTAATGCCTCTCTCAGTCTCTTTAAGTAAGACACTATTTAAATTTAGTGGGCGTTTTAACTTTGTGTGATTTATAATGAGTTCGAGCTAAAACGCTGTAATTTTTTCTAATGTCATATTACGCATTATGTAGTATTCCGTGTGGCGCCGGATTAGGAATAGGCGACAAAGGAAATTAATTACCAGGAGACGGGCAACAGCGTCTTCCTGAGATTCCAACCGCATACTGCGATCGCCAACCCGCCTGCCAAGCGTGGCGATTATGACAAACCCCTTCATGGTTAGAAAACCATGAGGAAGGCCTATGTCCTGCAGTAGGCGTCGAGCGGCTGATGATGATGATGATGATGATATAGTTTTTAGTAGAAACGCTTTGTTTTTGTAAATTCCTAAAAAAAAGTTGATGAAGTTTTGCGACTTTTTTGGAAACTCAAAGTTGAATTGACGAAACTTAAAACACGATGAAAACTATTGACGAAGAAAAGTAGTGCATATCTCTGGGGTTTATATAATTACAAAATATGTATTGTGCTTTTCCCATACAAATAGTCATCCTCAAAACATCCTCACGTTGAGTTAAAGTACCTACTACGTATAGAGACCCCATCCCGAACTTTGTGTCGCACAATACAATAACCAGTGTTGCCAGCAGTGATATTTAAGCGCAGTCCGGTAAAACGGTGGATTCAAAAAATGTATTCACAGTATTAATGTATCCAGGCTAAAGTAAGTAGTCTTTCAAATTACGTAATTGGACTCGACAGATATTGACAGTTGCCAATTTTTTGCGGCCATAATCGCCTCATCTGGCAATATTGAGAGAAACAGCGTTTGGTGTCTGACATCCATTCACTTATGTGGTGCAGAGTGCACACCGCAGATTAAAGACACTGCTGAAACTTTAAGTCGGCTTGGCTGTTCTTACGTGGAGCATGCTGTCTCGCTCGCACAATTTAACATTTTTGGTGATTGTAATAAAATGAGTATACTTTTGATGAATGTGGTGTTTGTGCGGATGCGGTGCGGATATTCCAGGCATATTTTTCTTATTAAGTACTAAGTTTTTCATTGAGTTTGCTTCCAAAATTAATAATTATCGAAATTAACAACTTTTCTTTTTTAAAAACTACGTACAGGAAAACAAAAATATATTTGAAATATCCGTAATTTAATTATGCATCAAATCCTTAGACTACATTCATCAAAAGTTAACTCATTTTATTACAATAATTAAAAATATTAAATTGTTCAAGCGAGACAGCAATCTTCACGTAAGACGGTCTTGAGGGACATTTAACGGGACTCTAGTTGCGGAGGGCTTTTAGCTTAACTAATCAAAGAGTATTAAACTAATGTAGAAAGTGGACTTTATAAATCATTATTTAGTTAAGATTTGTCTTAAGACTGACATAACTTGACATAAGTCTCACTGGGGGCTGGCTGTTTTAATGGAATCGTTTTTTTTTAAATCAGGCCGCTAAGATCTTGTTCTTTACATGAGGATCGATAATATAATTGCCACCATCATAGTGGGCATTCATCCGTTGTGTACGGTTCTACATGATAGTTAGATTGTTTAGATACAAGCAAGCGTATGCAAGCATTATTTGAATGTCCCACTGCTGAGCACGTATGTTCTTTCTTTGAGAATACGCTTACCCAACGCTATTGACGATTTTAAGTGCTAACGTTTATAAAATATGTACCTCAGACGCTTAGCCAAGTGCAGAGAACATCAAGTCATCAATCTAAAATGTCGAATCACTTTACGTTTTCCCCACAAATATCTACCCCATTGAGCGCGTTATGGACTAAAGAATTAGGTACTTCCATGTGCGTGTAATTTATCAAAGTCTGTTAATCAACGTACGTCAATCAGTACTAGTCCCAGGGCTATGCCACATGGAGGGAAAGTACCTTGAATATTGTAGATGGAACATTTTAGTGAAAGAGGACATTATTTTAATTTAAAAAAAATTTTAACTGCATTAATAGATTTTTAAATAATTACATGGTTGAACCGGGAATCAAATCAGCTACACGAGAAAAAAATTACCCTGTAGCTTTATCATACCGATCGAGGCTTCATCAAAAGGATTATTTTTTGCATAATAACATAGTATCAGAAATAAAGGAAGACCATGAATTTCAACATTTTTAATTCAAAATTAAATTTCAACCTTGTAATTATTTAAAAATCAATGAATGCAGTTTAAATTGTTTTTTAAATTAAAATAATGTCTTCTTTCAGTAAAATGTTCACTCTACAATATTCCAGGTACCTACTTTACCTCTCTGTGGCATAGTATATGTCAGTAGGGAACCGGTATTGTATTTATGACATGGAGGACATACCCCAGAAGGACAACCCTAAATCAAAAAATGATCTTCCTACAACAACAATATATTTAAGGTTCCTCGTACTAGTCGTCTCTGAGCTAGCGGACAGACAGACGGAAAAACATACAGACAGACAGACGGACATGGCGACTACGGAACTCCAAAAAAATTTTGCATACGCAAAAGGCATCATTAGCCTTGTGACGTCACAGTTTATGACCGATTTGTATGGAGCGTTTTTCTTCCACGAGACTACAGTGTTACTTGTATTACTTTTCGAAGGGTTATATTATCATGCATTACGAAAAGTATTTACCTAGTTGTAGCGAAATCATTATATCGATTATTTATCTTTTAACATGCCCTCTTCGACGAGATCGAAATATTTTCGCGAGTTCTCCGTTGAAACAAAAAGTATTGACAATAATGCGGCAGGAGGCCCCCACATTGATTTTAAGATATGGCTGCGGTGTTTTCCTGCTAACCATACTGTACGGTATCTTAGTTTGGGAACAGGGCAAGTGATTGTGTTGTTGTGTGAACGCTACCATTACTATTTTAATCAACATACGAATTTTATTGGCAGGCGGATCCTGAGATCCCAGCGGCCCCTAAGCGTATGAAATGGGACAACGGACTCGAGTTCCTTATGTCCTGCATATCCACGTCCGTGGGTCTGGGCAACGTGTGGCGGTTCCCCTTCGTCGCCTACCAAAACGGGGGCGGAGCCTTCCTCATACCCTATATTATCGTCCTCTTGGTCATCGGCAAACCTATGTACTACTTGGAAACCGTACTGGGCCAATTTAGCTCCAGAAATTGCGTTAAAATGTGGTCTCTGTCTCCTGCCATGAAAGGTATAAGTTGTCTAGCAAAAAGTATTAAAACTTGCTTTGATTAGTGTGGTTTGTATGCTAAAGTGGCGAATGTTTTAGGTACTGGATATGCGCAGGTATTAGGAGCGTTTTACGTGTTATCATACTACGTGTCGATCATAGCCTTGTGTCTGTTCTACTTGGGCATGAGTTTCAACTCCACGCTGCCATGGGCGGTTTGCGACGATAGTTGGGCAGCGCCCAACTGTGTACCATCGGGCGAAATTGCCAACATATCTAGCCTGGACACCTTTGTCAGCAGTGCCGAGCTCTATTTCACGTGAGTATCGTTTATGGCTACAATTATTTTATTTTATTTATTTTTACATTTTTACATTTGGAGATCTTACAGCTTACAGTAGTATACAGTAAGTAAATTAATGACACAAAAAAGCCATGGGTTAGTCTCGCAGTTAGCACTAAATTTAAAAGAGGGTTCTAATTTTGGTTAGGTTAATTGTTGCTTCTTCAATGTTTAAATTATTAATACTTTAAATTGATACAGAGCTAGATGATGTTACATGCAGATCGAGAAAAAAGTCTTGTATTTCTTACAGAGATCTCAATACAATCCTGTTCACAGCCTCAACGAAGTTGTCCACAAAGTGTTGAATTGCACTATAAAGGATTGACTCATTACAATCCTACTTAATATTATAGATAAAGTTTTCTCGATCTATAAATGTGAAACTTTGTGAAGTTGTTTGGTTATTTGTATGTTTGGATTATTGTTACTCAATCACGCAATAACGGCTGAACGGATTTAGATGAAATTTGGTATGGAGATAATTTGAGTCCCGGGGAATGACATAGGATACTTTTCTTACTCATTTCATGCGGACGAAGTCGCGGGCAAAAGCTAGTTCTATATAAAAATACAATAAATAACATATCTGAAGTTTATTGGCTTATTGGTCACGATTTCAAATAATTCTTTTGCGGTGCTCTAGAATCTACTGTACGTTTTTTTATCTGCGATAATGACAGTATCAATATTTACCTACAGAACTTTTGCTGTTGACCTGGGGTCTCTGGTGTCTGGGCAGGGAAAGCGGTAGAATTGGGTTAGATTACCCGATCCAGCGGTACCTCTTCCCTTCGCACAGAAATCATCGTAAAATACTTACTTAACTATCATAGGCAAGGCAACTTTACAGTTTACATTACCTACGACGCGCAACTACGCGCGAATATTGTGCTGGCAACGGTGTTCATCAACAGAATTCATGACATCAAAAGTTCTACATATCTTTACCGCACTAATTCCAACATGAGCATGTTGGAAAAAATATATTAGGTATTTAAGTAAACATACAATGAAGCAGCAAATAGTATATTTCATTACAAGTGTGGAAAGCCTGTCATTGCAAAGAGTTCCGACAAATGTCTACCCGAGCCGAGGCGCAGCCGAAGGTGAGGGTTGACAGTCGGAACAAGTTGCAATGACGGTTCCGCACGTGTACTGAACAACAATTTTTAATACAGTTGCGAAAAAATGAAGCAATTTAATAAAGAAAATTTTTGGTAAATGGCGCCACCGTAAAAGAATAAAAGCAGATTTTTTTTTCTTCACCCATTCTAGGTAGGCAAAGGGAACTATGCCCATACAGTCTTTAGTAGAATTTTTTTATTGATATGAAATGAAAATGAAATTTAATGAGATGAAATGAAATGAAACCTAACCTAACTCATTGAATCAAATCATTAAATCTGATATTGAAACAAATTAGTAGCCTTTTTTTAGAAATATTTGCATGAATCATAAAAACTTCTATGAATTTTTTTTAGCAAAAACTTCGTGGTTGGTTTTTTCTTTTTAATAGACATTATTTTGACAGTTGGGAAAGAGAACGCACGAGTTTGGAAAAGGTAAAGAAAATGCTCGAGGATGTAATAGCCCACATCCCGAACGCTATACGTCCCTGCAATACGCCACTTTTTTAGCAACTTAGCAGTGCTAAAAAAACCGGACAAGTGCGAGTCGGATTCGCCCACGGAGGATTCCGTACAAATTTGTAGGTACTTACATAATTACAAATAGTTCAGGAATCGAGTCTTGCAGTTTTTTCCGAGCTTTTCCCAAACTTCAAAGACTCATCTTTTTTATGAATAAATGTATAAGATGTATAAGATGCGGTGGTAGCCTAGTGGATAGAACATCGGACTCGGAAGCGAGAGACCCAGGTTCGATCCCCAGTGCAGGCATATACCTATGACTTGGTTTTCTAAGTTATGTATATTTGTGAAGTTATAGTAGCAATGCCATTCGCTAACGGTGAAGGAAAACATCGTGAGGAAACCTGAGTGTCTTAGCTATTCACATACCTCAGCGCTTGAAATCGCCAATCCGCGGTGGGCACGCGTGGTGATTAAGCCCACACTCTCTCCCTGAGAGAAGGCCTGTGCCCTACAGTGGGATGTATATAGGGTGCGTATGTATGTATAACATGTACTTGTAGTATAAGATGATATTACTTGCCAAATTTCATAGTTCTAGGTCAACGGAAAGCACCCTATAAATTGATTCCCTTGAGTGTAGAAATAGATAGAGATAGAGAACACTTTATTGTACATAAAAAAGAAAATATTGCACAGATATTTACAAAATATGTTTAACTTACAAGTTTGGTTTTTTCACAGCTTCAAGGGATTGTAAACCTGAGTATGGTTTTAATTTCAACCCGATACCTTCACGCGTTCCCGAGATAAAAGGTCTTGACAGACAGACCTCGGACACATTACAGAAACCAAAACAGTCAATTAAACACACCCACATTACATAAACAAAAACAAAAAGTAAATTAAATAATCCCCCATTGGCTCTTGGCTCAAGTCATTTTTTAATTATTATTAACATTTTTCAGTCGAACTGTTCTTCGCCAGTCCGATGGCATCGACAATGGAATCGGTGAGGTTCTACCTACCTACTTACATATCCGCCATATTTCATATTAGTTAGGTACGCAATAAGCTATAGATACGCAACAAAAGCAATGCAATCATTGTTATCTTAGTAGATTTTTATGTTATTTTACCGCTGATCGCAAAAATATATCTCAATAACATTATATTTTATCTGCTAACATTATGATCATAATCAAATTTATCTTTCAAGGTTTGCCTTTGTGGGACCTAACCTTGTGCCTCTTCGCTTCTTGGCTTATTATCTTCATCATCGTGGTACGCGGTGTCAAAAGTTCCGGAAAGGCCGCCTACTTCTTAGCTCTCTTCCCCTACGTTGTTATGATAATCTTACTCATCAGGTGCGTATGAGCAGTATTTTCTTTACCGTACTAAAAAAACCGGACAAGCGCGTGTCGGACTCGCCTGCAGAGGGTTCCGTAAAAAATTTTTTTGACAATTTCTTTTATGATTTAATGACAAATGTATACTTTTACGATGTTTCCGTATTTGTAGTATACGACGATATTACTTGCCAAATTTCACAGTTCTAGGTCAACGGAAAGTACCCTATAAATTTTGATTCCCTTGAGAGTGTCGAAAAATACGTTTAAATATACGTTTTTTCTTATTTTTATCTTTTTTTACGTTAACTTAAATGTTTGATTTTTTCTCAGCTTCAAGGGACTGTAGACTTGAGTAGGTATATAATTTTAATTTGCATTCGATCCTCCACGCGTTCCCGAGATAAAGGGTCTTGACAGGCAGACGGACGCACGGCTGGGCGGACGGACGGACAACAAAGTGATGCTATAAGGGTTCCGTTTTTCTTTTTGAGGTACGGAACCCTAAAAGAGCTGTCTGCCCACTCAGGGTTGATAAGTATGCTTATAGCCAACCTTTACATGGGTGGACTCTACTCAGTTACGTTACGGGCGGCTTTGAAACGGAAAAGTGAAGACTAATCAGCTGTTGATTAACTGTTGCCGAGTTCCCACTAGATAGTCAAGACTCTTCACACATGCACGACAGACTTTATTCAATCAAAACATTTGTAATTTATTGTGTATTGTTTCTAGGGCCGTCACATTGCCTGGATCGGGCAAGGGTATTTTATTCTTCATTACGCCTGAATGGGAGAGAATATTGCAACTCGAGGTAATCAAAACTATGCGTTTTTTTTTTACTCAGCATGTAGGTACAATTTCTCCCACTCGAAAGAAAGAAACTATACATTTATAATATTTAATTCCTTCCAGGTGTGGTATGCTGCCGTAACTCAAGTGTTCTTCTCTCTATCTGTATGTTCGGGAGCCCTGGTTATGTTTGCTTCATACAATGGTTTCGAACAAAATATTTACAGGTACCTGAGACCCTTTATAAGTCATAATAACATCTTATTATCTTAAATGGCAACATAATATTAGCTTAAAACCTTTGGCTTTGCTCACAGTAATATTTTCATATATTTCCAGGGATTCCATGATCGTCACTACTCTTGACACATTCACAAGTTTGATGTCAGGTATTACGATATTCGGCGTTTTGGGCAACTTGGCTTATGAGCTCGGCTACGACGATGTCGGTCAAGTCATAGGATCTGGAGGAACTGGTTTAGCTTTTATCTCTTACCCGGATGCCATCGCTAAATCACCATTTGCTCCTCAGGTTCGTTTGCTAACTATTTTAATATGATTGCTTTAATATGTTTCGTAAGTGAGCCAAAATAAACACTTCCGGAGCATGGTGCTCGAACTAGACTGGTAATAGTTATTTACACAACTAGGGCCGTAAAATAAAGAAAGGCCGATATCGCAGAAGTTTAGGGCCCGAGCCGCAGGCGAGGGTCATAAATATGCGATAGAGGGCTTTTTATTATACAGTCCGTGTTGTGTACACAATTTTATGTCGTCACTTGGCGTCAAAGTGGGTTTTCCCGTACCCGGTAGCGTACGGAAAACCCCGCTTTTTGGCCAGGTGTGGCATAAAAGTATTTTAGTTAGTTTTACAAAATTCAAAATTTTTTTTATTCAAAATTTACACAGAAGCTGTGACTTATTGAACGTTACAAGGAGAACTAGGTATCTATTTTAAAATCTAGATCATTTTGGAGACAAAATGGACAAAAAACTCCAAACCTGGTCTTTTCAAATAATTATGTTCCTTAATGAACAGAGTTTACATATTATTCTAAAACCTAGTAATAAGGCGGTGAACTGGCTTTAATTCCAGACATCTTTGTCATCTAAATAATCTTTAATGTTCAAGTACCCTTGTTCAAGCACACAAAGTGTGCTTTAGTGTGGTTTTACAGTGCAGCTTTCGTCAGCGCGGTTGGTAAGCGTCGCGGGCCACGAGCTTCGAGTGTCTTTGATCGTTACATAGTAAAACGTTGGGCCCGCGCTGATGGCATACTCATGAGTAGTATCGCATCAAAAGTAATCGATACTGGTATCGTACTTGTATTAAATGTATCGAGTTAATCAGATATCGAGTACTTTTGGCATTCAATTTTAGTGTAAATAAAAAGACTTAAATTTAATTTAAAAGGATGTTTATTAGAATAAGATTATGTTGTATTACAATCCAAACACATCTTCCGTGCAATCAGATAAAAATAATAATTTGCTGACCCTTGAAGCCAACAGGTGGTTTCGGGTCTTCGTGATAAGGGCTCCAGCTTTCGAAAATAGACGCTCCGCCGGAACTGACGTCCCCGGTATTATAAGAAATGGATTGCAAGCTTATATAGTCCCGGGAACACCGTTTTCATATCTTCCCACTGCTGCAACGGGTTTGATTTTAATGGGAATACAGGGTTAGCGAGATATAAATTTATCTCGTCTCTGTCAGTGGTGCGGTGCCTACTTGTTTACGCTAATATTTGGTGGTGTCCCCAAAAGTCGTCAACCTCGCTGACAGTAGTGACAGTCGACGAGTTTCGGCTTACCGTTGGTGAGGAAGCGGAATCCCTTTCAGAGTTAACTGTCCTCCTGATGAAACTTATCGCCTTAGCGCATGCGTTTGCGTCTTTGAAATGAATATTTTTTTAATCGTAGGTCTAAAATTGTTGAAACAGCTAAAAGGTGGTTGGCTTCGACGTTTGTCGTTCAATCTCTTTCAGTGTCTTTTCTTTCATCGCATTACAAATTGACAGCTTCACCTATTTCTGACGGGGACTTCCCTTAGTCCTAAACGTCAAGACAGAACTATAATAGAGATGTATATTGTATAGATACAACAAAAAAAGTATCGAGTACTGTGAAAAGTATCGATTCTAACTCAGTACTTATTGTAATAAATAGTATCGAGTACTAAATTACTTAGTATCGTAGTATAGAATCGAGTATACTCGGGTATACTTTTTACGTATCCCTACTTATAGGCCGCGCTTACCACCCGCGCGCACGGCAAGCGTCACTATAAAACCACACTAAAATACTTTTTTATCACATCTATTCGAAAAGACCTAGTTCGTTCCCGGGGAACAGGGACTAAAACGCGTTTTTATTCCCTGAGGGAATAAAAGTGATTTGAATTTGGAACGCGCATGTTGCTATTGTTGCTAAGTTCACAGCGCAACATTGTTCACGAACACGAACAATGTTGCACAAATTGCTGGCTGTTTAAAGAAAACCGCGCGCGAGCAAAAAAAAACTGAAATAGGCGCCTAATGCATTCCGTCTTTTCGTTTCTCTAATAGTCATTGTTATTTTTACTAGAGTAAAAATGAGTGATAACGAAATATTAACTCCGGAGTGTATCGTATCAGACGCTAACAATGTGATACAAAATAAATAACAGTATTCATAATATGGTTGCGGTCACTTATTTTCTCATAGAGGGTGATAAAAAGTAGAGTAAAACTATTTTTAAGCTCGAGTGGTGTACTAATGGTGTAACAAAGAAACACTCTCGCCTTATAAAAAGTATTTTACTCCCTCGGTAAACAATGTACTATTTGAACCCCGTTTCTGCACGCTTAATCTTCAGGGATCTTATTGTAGAAACGGATACAATGCCCCACAAAGGATATATTAACCTTTTCCAGCCTAAATATTGGGAACGAAAGTTTATGTTTATCTCTAGCATTTACATTCTTTTGGCTACGTACAGATTTAAAGTAACTGATATTTTTCCTGGCGTACATAACGATTCTCACCCTTGCCACTCTCAAGATATAACGAAAAAAACCAAAAAGTGGAAACGAATCAGTGTGTCAATAGAGTGCGTGACACTTACTTCACTTTTGTGTGTTACTTGGTTACTGTGGTTACTTTTTAACATAATTTTTATGACTTACATTTCAGCTGTTCTCTGTCCTCTTCTTCCTTATGATGGCCGTACTTGGTATTGGATCTGGAGTAGCTCTGCTCTCGACAATCAACACAGTGCTTCTGGATGCCTTCCCCAGAGTTCCTATCATTTACTTGTCGGCATCTGGTAGCGCCATCGGATTCCTCATCGGATTGATATACGTTACTCCTGTAAGTGTGGGTGATACTATTTGATAAGCAAACAACACATAACTCATAAACAATGGAGAACTTGCACAAAAAGGTGTTAATATAATCGAAGAGCCCACGTTAAATGATAAATAAACGTGGTATTTTTTTTTCTCTACGTCTTATACTTTTCATAATATCAGCCGTCGAAAACTGATGCCAGTCACATGGTACAAAAATGCGCCATACAAAACGGGCTCTAACTATGACGTCACACCTTGCACGTAACGCCTTAGAATGTATGTAGCGCTTATCCGTCACACCTTGCACGTAACGCCTTAGAATGTACCTATGTAGTGTTTTTAGATATTTGTAGGTATCGAAAAACGCTACATAGGTACATTCTCGTAAAATATTTTATGCACCTACGCCCCTATTAAAAAACGTTTAGAATTTAATAAAAAAAACTAAATCTCATAAGTTTTTTATTATTGGAGTAACTTGATTTTTCACGTTTCACCCCGAAACTAAAATAAGAAAAATATTTTTTATTATTCTGGTTTAGTTTTTAATTTTTTCGTGAGTTTTTCTGTGTCTTCAATTTAAGTGTCCCATTGAAAGAGAAACAAGGAATTTATGTTTAGCTCACTGACCAAATATATCAGTCGTATCTATGGTATCTTTGATTGTCTTATACTGTGGTCTTATAATATACCCTGTACCTATTTATTTTTCACTTCAAAATATTTTTCAGTAATCTTTATTAATTAAAACGTAGACTTCATATTCCTTGCACTATAATATTGGGTATAGCAGAGAAAACGTATGAAAATTTAAAGCAAACCGAGGACATCTGGACTAGTGATAAATATTGTATCTTCGGTGTAATCTGTATATTATGTTCTACTGATTGTCTTTCCAGGGCGGTCAGTATATCTTGGAGCTGGTTGATTATTACGGAGGAACTTTCATGAGGTTGTTCGCAGCTATCACTGAGACAATCGGCGTGTTCTGGATATATGGTAAATTAATATTAGGCTTCTTCCTTTCATGAATTTTAAAATGTTTGAAAAGAGTTACAGAAACACCAGTTATTTTATTACTCTAATAATAAAAACAAGCTTATATGAATTGTTCCCATTTCCAGGTCTAGAAAACCTGTGCATTGACATCGAATTCATGTTGGGGATGAAGACATCATTCTACTGGAGAATATGCTGGTCCATAGTCACTCCCGTAATGATGATCACCGTATTCATGTATTCGATGATCACAACAGAAGCTTTGATCTTTGGCGATGGATACGTTTATCCTACTGAAGCTTATAGTAAGTTACCAGTAATTTGAGCGACTCGGTATATAGAGCAACACTACACTAGTGAGATGCCCACTAGCTCAGTAATGAAATCCGCTTTAGATGGCATCCCATAATATGGGATCTATATTATAGAACAAGAAAAATGTCATACATCACTATCATTAGGCACGTATCCAGCCCTCCAAAAAGGTGGTGGTCACAGCAACCCAAAAATCGGCCAATTGCGAGTCAGAGTATAAATTCGCTCATGATCGATATAGTGCATTCATACAAAGGAGATGTTTACAAAATATATGATACCCTCACCAAGATTTTGTAGTGTTTAGTTCCAAAACATGGAAAAAATCGGATTCCTTTGAATTAAGAATTGAAATTAATTTAACATTAATATTTACATTATTTTTGGTAAATGATTCATAATATTAACAAAAAACATTTTATTTTAATATATGGTTCATGTTTTTTAATAGTTTCATATTAATTCGCAATATTTCTCAAAAAATATTATAAAATTTTCATAAATAAAAAAGTTGTTCCAAAATATTTTATTAAATATATTTTTTAAATGCACTGCTATTTTTGATGACATCACAGATATTGTTTTTGTAGGTCTTGTAATTTGTGCAAACTCAGTTTTTTCAAAAGGAAGACTTCGTAGAATATAAAATTTCGGGAAATTCCCGAACTGCGTAAGTAAAAATATAGCACTTGTGTTGCACCTTAGTTTATGTTCGGGGGAGTCTTTTGATACTTTTTGGCTGTTAGTTGGACGCGTAAAAAAGTAAAAATGGTCGAGTAATAGTAGATTGTGTCTCAAGGGAGCAAAATGATATATTTACGGCGAGGGCGGTATATTGAATCCTGAGTGAAGCGAAAGATTCTACAATAGAATCCCGAGCGTAGTGAGGGATTCTAAAGTAGAATCTTGAGCGTAGCGAGGGATTCAAGTGTTTACGCCCAAGACGGAAATAATTTTGCTACCGAGTGACACATACTGCTTTTCACACCTGCTATAAGGAAAATTTAAATCAAACACAATTAAGATATCGAAAGAAGTTTATATACTATTAAAAATAAATCAGAAACAAAACAACTGGCTGATTACAGAAAAGAGAACAAACTTCCTTTGACATGCCAATGCCACAGATAAGATAATGATGTTTCAGCAAGGACGTTCTTGTGTTTCAGTCAAGAATAATCGAGTCGATATTATCGATTCTCTACAATTGCAATAAAAATAGTTAATATTGTTTAAGTATTTAGTAAAACAGACGACACGACAATTATTTCTATGGCTGTAAGTTTAATTGTACGTTTTAATGTAAATTGCCAATGGATTGGTATTAAATTATTTATGTGCCGTGGAAGACAATTATGATCGATTGCAACAAAATAAAAATCGAATTGGAATAACATTTTGTGAAAATCTGCACACGGATCATGCTGAGGGCAATAAAAAAAAACTAGAATATCAGGGAAGAAAAGTACAACTTTGATCCCTCATTTGAGAGAATCAAGGGATCTTTTCTAAATAGCAGGTGTGAAAAAAAATTTTGATTTAACTCATTGGATTTTTTTTATTATCAAGTGATCGGGAAGCGCGATTTAAAGCACTGATTTAAATCATATCAACCCTGTCATAAGATAGACCCAATAACAGGGTTAATCATGCATAAAAATTTAAAGGAGAAAAAAAACTTTTTGCTGACCTGTGTTATCTAATATATAAAAATCTCGTGTCACAGTGTTTGTTATCGAACTCCTCCGAAATGTTACGGCTTCACCGATTTTTAAGAATTTTTTTGCGTATATTTGGCAGGTCGTAGGCTAATTAAAATGGCAATAATGTTTGCCGAGTCAGCTAGTCTAGTATATGAAATTCTCGTGTCTACATAAATATGAAAATACATGTAAAAATTGGGCAATATTTACATGTATTTTAATATATTTGCACAAGTTTTAAAATTTTTCCTTTTTTTCTTATAATACTTATAAATGGGATTCATTTGGTTTAGGGGCAAGGTTGGTTAAGGCTTAAGGGCGTAATTTGAAATTGATAAAATAAATTATCTTTTTTTCAGTTGCTGGAAACTGTCTACAATACATTGGAATCGCTCTGATTCCATTGTTTATTTTATTAGCTTTATGGAAGTACAGATCTAACAACTTTGTCGATGTAAGTACGAATCATTAGAAGAAACAGAAAGGGTTAGAGTCCCAGTGATTCAGTATTGGCGGATAAAAAAGTTTAGTGGGCTTCACAATTGCCTTCAAACTAAACTATCGGCCGTCCGCTTGATCAGTACGGCGTTTACCTCGCCCGCAAACTTGCCGATTGTTTCATCGGCCGACTTAGCGAATACAACGTATCGTAACCTTTACCCTATCGTAACGCTCAATCTCTCCTCTGCAGGTATAGAAATTTTTATATACGTATTCTCCTTCGCAATTGGAGATCTAATTAATTTAATAAGTGCATTGAAGCTGGTTATGCTCATTCATTAATCGTTTTTTTTTAATTCTATAGTAATTTAGAATGAATTGTGTAAAACTTCTCTTGCAATAATCTATTAAGATAAGATAAGAATATTCTTTATTGTACCAGGAAAACCCAAACACGAAATATTTACAAAAATACAGTACAATTGGCGGCCTTATTGCTTATAGCAATTTCTTCCAGGCAACCGATGATGGAGAGTTGCTGAAGAAAAAGTGAGACGGGTAGTAGGTGCAAATATGAATATTGATTTACATACTTATACTTAATAGTAATTATACTTACATAAACCTTTACATACTATAGGTATAACAATTATAAACATACATAAAATTACATAAGTTACAATAAAGTTCTACCAGAGGTAATTTATAAAATAAAATAAAAAATAACATAAAATAAATTAGAGAGATAGATACAGATCGTGAACCCTGCTTTTAAAGATAGCTGGGGAAGAAGAGCGCCTTTTTGAAACCGGGAGATCGTTCCACAGGCGGGCGGCCCTAACAGCAAATGAATTGCTTAAGAACCTCGTCGATTACTGTAGATGGGATGCACCCAATACTCTCGATTTCTCGTCTTCATTCTTCTTCTCATTTGTTGGCGAAATTCCACGCGGCTGATCTCTCCACCAACTCCAGCGAATGTAATCAATCGGCCGCCTGTTGGTTGGCTGGTCTACGCACTCACGTCCAACAAACTATTTTGTTGGCCCAGTGTGCGCACTAGCAGCCCAATCCGATCAAACTATTGGCCGCTAGAAAGTCTGCAGTTTGCGGGAACTCTTAGATACCAAACCGTTTTCAGTTTAGGTATAATAACGTAACTCCCACACAACGCCATCTCTTGTCTTGGTCCCAAACTATCAATGTTACCGCTAAACGAACGGGCAACGCAGTCGATGACAATTGTCATGAAGTTTTGACTCAGTAGAAATTAGTCAATGTTTCCAATATATTTTCAGATCGTGAAAAAGGCATTCCACAAGAAGGAGTCGTATGGGCCAAGCGAGCCAGCTCAGATGGAAGAATGGAAGGCATTCCGACGAGAGGTCAAGATGAAGCGAGACCTCAAACGCAGAAACTGGTTCCACCACATCGGCCTTAGCCTCACAGGCGGATACCGGAATGACTAGTTCCTATCATGTTTAACCTAGTCCAATGACATATTTCTATCAGTGAACCGATGACAACATATTTATAAAAAATAAGGACGTTCAGATTACAGGCATGGTCTGACGATAAGGTTATAATATTTTACTAAGCTTTAATTTAATAAATTATTATTTTTGACTTCTATTTTTTCTATATCTTGCCCGAAGGTACTTATAACTTAAAACTGGCTAGGGATTAAAATTCCGAAGAAGAAGCATTTAAAAGGAATTACGCAAACCCCCGATTTCTCGTATTCTTACAATCTGTTAACATATTGTTGACAGTGCCACACTGTCAGTGAACCGATGATAATGTCTAGAGTAGACCTATGTTTACTCGTTCTTGAAAGCGACATCATTCGCTGTTCAACTTAATATGGGGGATATAGGAATTTTGATTTTAATTATCATAATAACAGTCAATCCCGCTCTTTATAAAAAAAAAAATTTTTTTCGTATTCCACAATTCAATTCTTATTAAATAACTACATAATTTTAGTGATTTTCAATTACTGTCATCATGCCTAGAATTGTTAGCGTACGAGAAAACGGTGATAAATCTATTGCCTAGCGTACAGGGTGCAACAAAATGCCCATTTTTGGAACCCCCCCAGTACACAGAGGGAGAGGTGTAGTGTTATGACATAACGGACGTCAGTAATTTAAAAAGGGTGTAAAAAAATGGTGCTCATTTGTGGAGATGTTGCAATAACTCAAGTACTACTATAAAATGTACCGGCTCAGTAACAATAAAAGATGTAAGTTTAATAATAAAAGAAAATGTACATGTTACGCACGGTCTCATGGATATAATATAGCAAAAAATTAATGGGCTGAACAAAGGAAACACTTAGGTAGCCAGTAGGTAATATCCACTAATGAACCGGTCCCCAAAATACATGAAGAAGTTTTGGATGTTTATCAAAGTACTGGGTATGATATTGTGCATGAGGTACCATCCTTTGAACAAATAAAAGTCCGATTATATTATATAACTAACCGGCCAAGGGCGAGTTGAACTCGCGTGGAAAGGGATCCGCACAACGCCAAAGTCACATGTTTTTATTCAATTGTGGTAACACATTTGAAAGCCTCACAGTAAGACGCGAGTTAACTACTACTAGCGCTATCTAGTTTGTTTTAGTGAACTATTTTCCGTAAGTGAATGTATTATCATAGTGTATGTAAATACCTTAGGTACTAGAGTTTCCTCACGATGTTTTCCTTCACAGTTAGCGAGTGGTATTGCTACAACTTCACAAAGTAACTTGACAACAAAGTCGGTACATGCCAGGATCCGAACCCACGACCTCCCGAATGAGAAGCCGCCGTTCTACCGATCCGCTACCACCGCTCTGTTCAGACACATAATAAGACGTGCAGCATGTTTTTATCGACATAATGTTGATTTACGCCTATTATAGTTCCTAGAATGCAGCTTACAAAATTTGGAAAATTAATGACCATCGCGTAGTTTCTTTGACAGGTAAAACAACCAAGTTTTTGTTTGTCTTTAAAAAAATACAAACAACTTTATTGCCATAAAGGTTTACATAGATAATGCCTGGTCCCAGTGGGGTAGTTATAGAGGCCCGTGGCAAGTTCATTGGATGGGGCCCTCCCAGTAAAAATCAAAACCTCTCTCCCTGAGAGAAGGCCTTTGCCGTACAGTGGGACGTATATAGGCTGCTTATGCATACTCATAACCCCTCATGGGTATGAAAACCACGAAGGAGGCCTATGTCCTGCAGTGGGCGTCAAATGGCTGATGATGATGATGATGATATATATGTATCTATATACAATATATGGTCTTTAGTTGTAGTATACTATATGACATATCTTTAATTGATTTTAAGTACTCATAATTAGCACAAACATTATAATTGTTACAAAATTCTTGTTAAAAATGTTAAGTTACTTCTGAGCTTGTGGCGTCATAGTTCGGGGGCCCCCTCAGGTCGGGGGCCCGTGACATTTTGCCAGCCCTGCCACCCTATAGTTAAGCCACTGCCTGGTCCCCAAACTAGAATACTCTGTATTATGGGTAACCAGACTTCCGCTCAAAAGTGACAATATTTATATTTTAATAGTCTATATTGTACGTTGACATTAAAAAAACAGACTATAATTCTTTACGTTTATAATAGGGGTTAAAGTATGAAATTGCCGTTTTATTGCAATAGGTTCTTTGAATTGACATAGAATCTTCATGGTTTGAGGTTTTCGAATGAAACTTTTTTCAAATGGTTTCTATGATGTTCTTTTTTAAAAAATATGAAACATTTGAATATCGACTTTCAATTGTTTTTGTTATTCAATTTAGACAAGAAAGATGGATACTGCGAAAATTCGAGTGATTTTTTAATACGAGTTCTGAAGCGGAACTAACGCGGCAGAAACAGCCCGCAATATCAATGCTGCGTTTGGAGAGGGGTCTACTAATGAACGCACCGTGCGATTTTGACGCTTTCGTGATGGAAATTTCGACTTAAAGAACGAGCCACGAGGAAGACCGCCCACACAGGTGAATAACGATGAATTAAGAGAGATAGTGGAAGCCGACCCTATTCAAACTACCCGGGAATTAGCGGCATGGTTTAACGTTACCTTACCCACAATATTGACTCACTGCGTCAAATCAATAAAATAAAAAAATACGAAAAATGGGTGCCTCATAATCATTCGAATTTTCGCAGTATCCATCTTTCTTGTCTAAATTGAATAACAAAAACAATTGAAAGTCGATATTCAAATGTTTCACATTTTTTAAAAAAAAGAACATCATATAAACCATTTGAAAAAAGTTTCATTCGAAAACCTCAAACCATGAAGATTCTATGTCAATTCAAAGAACCTATTGCAATAAAACGGCAATTTCATACTTTAACCCCTGACTTGCACCACTTCTTAATTGTCACTTAAGTCGCCATTTAAATCGACTTTTGTAGGAAGAATGTTAGTTAAATGCTGTTTAAGCCATATTTAAGAAAGTGGTGCAAGTCGGCCTAAGTCTCTGTACTGTAATATAAACTTGTAAACTGTAATGTTACTTACTAACGGTACAGTTAGAAGTTACATTAAGTTGTATAGGGGTTATAGCAGGAATAAAATGGAGATTTCACTTTTAAGCTCATAATTCAGTTAGATCCCCTTTAATGTCGTTTAAACTCTATTTGAACAGTGTAGTG
The DNA here is from genome assembly GCA_963969515.1 of Yponomeuta evonymella. NCBI lineage: Eukaryota > Metazoa > Arthropoda > Insecta > Lepidoptera > Yponomeutidae > Yponomeuta > Yponomeuta evonymella. The sequence goes on from OZ018354.1 coordinate 10,798,402, forward strand.
AAATCTCCTTTTTTTTATATGTACTTTTTCGTGAATGCGAACCCCCAACCCCCCCTCCGCGGTCATTCCGATTTGGAGAGATCGTGTATGGGATGCATTTAGGCGCCAATCTATTTGACTTGTTCAGAGCCATGCTAAAGCAGCTGTAGCTGATTGACATATCTATGTGTAGATTGACTGGATCTGATATACCTACCTAAAAGAAATAAATATTAGCTGTAGTATCTGCTAACCAGGAAAATCCCCCACTAATAAGCTTAACGGGAAAACTTGACAATGATGCAGCACATTATTTAATCCGTCCCATTATACGATAAAAAGTTGATAATTAGCTTGCTTTTTGATAATTTGCATTCCGAAACAGATAGCAAATATTTCACAATGTTTTTTAAATAAAACCGGCCGAGTGCGAGCAACACTCGCACCGTACCATTATCTATACAACATTAGACACAAAGATCGAGAAAAAACGGCAAAAAATCACGTTTGTTGTACCTATGGGAGCCCCCTTAAATATTTATTTTATTCTGTTTTTAGTATTTGTTGTATAATAACAGAAATACATCATCTGTGAAATTTTCAACTGTCTAGCTATCACAGTTCATGAGATACAGCCGGGTGACAGACAGACAGACAGACAGACGGACGGACGGACGGACGGACGGACGGACGGACGGACGGACGGACGGACGCACGGACGGACAGTGAAGTCTTAGTAATAGGGTCCCGTTTGGCACCCTTCGGGTACGGAACCCTAAAAATGAAACGCCATTGACTGTAATTATATAAATTTATTGTGTAGAACCATATAGAACATACTTAAATTCTTACACGACAAATGTTCCTAATCGCCCATTTCACAATCTACTGAGCTTCCAGTACCACCTAAGCTAAGTAATTAATTTTAAAATAATAAAACACTGAACTGTAAACAGCTTTCCCACCTAAGTGGTTTGTAATTGAATAAAAATGTAAACGTGCTTCTCAAACAACTGAACTGATTACTTATGCTTAGATTTCTTCTTCTTCTTGCTAGACTTTTTCTTATGCTTGCGTTTCTTCTTCTTTTTCTTGTGATCATCGGAGTCGGAGTCGGAGTCACTGTCGCTGTCGCTGGCAGCGCGCTTCTTCTTGCTCTTTTTAGTGCGCTTCTTCTTCTTCCTACGCTTCCGGGTATCCGAACCAGTGGAAGACGACGAGTCGGTATCACTCGAAGATTCACTGCCGGTCTCCGGTCTCTTTTTAACATTAGTAAGGTCTAATTTGATGGTCTCCTCTTCCAATTTTGGTTTCTTTATCTCAGATGGGCCAACAGGTGACTTGGATCTGTTGCGCTTAGATAAATCGTCCTTTGCTTCGGTTTCAGACTCGACAGTCTCATCGTAGTCGGGTTCGAAATGGGCCTCGTCAAGTGTAGACTTCTTTCTTTCTCGATCCGGTACTGGATTCTTTGGGTCATCTTTACCTTTGATACGGTCTTTATCAGAACTGCGGATTTTTATATCTGATTTGGGTTTTCTTTCTTCTTTTATGGTACGTTCCAATTCTTTCTTTCTATCCTGCTTAGGGCTACGATGTCGCTGGTTGTCTTCAGACTTGCGGAAAGCTTCGGACGTAACACGTCGGTCTATTTTTGACTCTTCAAACCTGTTGACAGCATCTTTGCGACCGCGATCTTTCTCTACGGTCACACGTCTATACGGTTGCTGCTGATCACGTTTCGGTGTTTTGGATCTTGATTTGACTCGTTCCACTGTGCTGTGAACGACTCTAGGTTCTCTTGATTTACGAGTATCATCGACTTTCCCACCTAATCTCTCCTTGATGGAAAGCCTCGGCGGAGGAGTTTTGGAGTGCCGTCTCTTGCGTTCGTTGAGTTCAATAGATCTCTGCTCGGCGTCTGTTACAGGAACAGTAATTTGAATATTATTCATCGAACTCTTTGAATTTCCTTCAGCGTAAAGCTTCAATCGATCTCCACTGATTTTCTTTATCTCGATCGGTTTTAGGGAACTGATAGCTTTTGCAAATATAGCATTTTCAGCTCTCTTTAAAACCTCCGATGTTACTTTCTTCGAGTCTTCTTCTTCTTCAGGAGTAATTTCACCAGGCTCTTTCGTTCTGTCTACATTTTCATCGTCTACTTCCCACTTTGATAGGGCCGGCATTGGAGCCAACACTTCTTTGTCCTGACCCTCTATGTCTGCCTTTAGGTCCAACTCATCAGCATTCACTTGTAATTCGATACCATCAAATGGCTCGTCTTTATTTGTAACATCTTCCTCTTTGGGTTCGTCAATTAGTTCCTTGTCTTCCGCCTTTACATAGTTTTGTATTATTTCTTGGTCAACAGCTTCCGACGCGTCTTCTCCATATAACTTATCGGGTTGTTTTACAACGGCTTCCTCTTTAGTTTTTTCTTCAGATTTAAGTGCCAAGTTAACTTCTTCGTTAATTTGTGGTTTCTCTACTTTTATATCAACTGCTTCTTCTTCAAGTCGGGGTTCAGAAGGTTCTGTTTTAACTTCGGTATTCACGGCACCTTCCTCTTCCTTCTTAGCTGGATCCTTTTCTCTTTTCTCTTTCTTTTCGCGTTTTTTCTTTTTCTCTATATCTTTTTCCTTCTCCTTTTCTTTCTTCTTCTTTTTGCGTTCCTTCATTTTCTTTTCTTTCTCCTTGATTCGGTCAGCTGAGCTTTTATCCCTCACTCGTTCCTCTTTCTTTTCACGACGACCGTCGCGATCACGTGAACGACCACGTGATTCACTACGTCTCTTCTCACGACCTTCTGTACCTCTACGTTCTCGTTTGGGTGATATTCTGGTCTTCTTATCTGGTGTGCTTCGTTCGTATTCACGGTCGCGGTCGCGTTCTTTATCAGGATATTCTCTGTTCCTATCATAATCTCGAGGACGATCCTCGCGGCCGTCACGGCCTTTCTCATGCGGTGGCTTCTTTTCCATGTCCCTAGACCTGTCTCCGGGGTCTCGATTTTCAATAAAACGCTCTCGGTCTCTATGCCTGTCGTTCTCCATGTTAGGACGTCTGAGCGGTACACCTCTACGATCGGGTCTACCGGGTCGATAACCACCTCGGTGATCCCTATCGTCACGGAAATTAGGGTCATGAAAAGCACCAGGAACAGGACCTGGCTCCCTAGGATCAGAACTAGGTGGTCTGAACTGAGGTCCAGGCCCGTCTCTATAGTTGTGTGGGGGATTATCTCGATAGTTTCCGGGTGGTCCATCACGATATGGAACATTTCTAAATGCGTTGTTATCGCGATAGCCACCGGGAGGGCCGTTCCGGAACATCGGCTCTCGGAATGGCGGTTGCTGAACCGGCTCCCTGAACGGTTGGCCGTCTCTGTAAGGCATCGGCGGAGCTGGGTCACGAAACGGTGGTGCCCCACGATAGCCCTCACGATAACGGGGTGGCTCTGCCACGTGAACGGGTATCTCGTTGGGAACTCCAGGTACACCAGGAGGTAGTTCTCTGTAGCCTGCCGGACTATCTGCGAAAGGCGGTCGGTATTGATCTCTGTAGTTAGCCGGCGGCATCCTGTCGCGCTCAAGTGCACCAGGCGGACCAAATGGCGGTTTTTCAAATGGAGAAGGTTCAAACCCTGGCACCGGCGGCTCCACGCCGGGAGGCACCTCATCGAAGTGCTGTGGCGGTCCATCGTAGCGCCCGCGGTAGCCCATCGGCTGAGATTCATGTACCGGTATGTTACCCATCGGGGGTATCATCTTAACTCCCATCGGTAGATAGTTCGGTGGTGGCCCATTGTTCCTTGGACCGTATCTGTAAAAATAAATACACTATTGTAAAAGAAGTCGAATGCCTACCTACATACGACAGAAAGACAAAAGAAACCTCAATAACTTTTTATTGACTCATATAAATTTGCCACCGAAGAGAACCAGAGACAGTCGGACCGATTTGTTTGATCATTCTGAGATGTTCTAGCAACCAAAATTAATTTAAAATCGGACGCAGTAACAATATTTTCGATATTTTATTAATAGCAAAGAGAAGGAAGTTTTCTTGCGCATTTGTCGCAGACATAACCAAGACATGTTTCGACGAAAAAAAGTAACCCCGGTCATATAATATTTTTTATATTACTTAAGGCTGCTCTTACGTGGAGCATGCTGTCTCGCTCGTGCAATTTAATAATTTTAGTGATTGTAATAAAATGAGTGTACTTTTGATAAATGTAGTCCGAGGGTTTGATAGACAACAAAATGGCGAACATTCAAGGCATATATTTCTTATCCTGTACTAAGTTTTTGATTGAGAAAGGGGTTTGTGCATTTTTCTATGTAAGCTGGCATATCCACTTGCCGCCATTTTGATTTTTTTTTCAAAATTTCCGCGCACGACGAAAGTGGTATATTGTATCGAAAAGAATGTGAAGTAGGAAGATATTTGTTGAAGATGTTTGATGGTGTTAGGTACCAAGATAATATTTGGAACTAGAAATCGCTGTTTGTATAACATTGTTTATTAACCCCCGAGACCCATTAAAGCTCATTTCTCTTTCCTACGTTTGAAACGCTGAACGTTTTGTCACTATACGTAAAAACAATTATGAACTAAATAAGTGCTGATTATCTTCAAACGGCTGAATTTTATTAATCATACCACTCCCGCTCAATTCACCTTTCAAATAAAAGAAAGAAAAATCATAATCGGTCCAGCCGCTTAAGTGCTAGAGTGCTACAGACACACAGATCTTTACACACAAATGTTATAACAACTCTTTTGGTTGGGAGCTTAACTTAGTTCATCAACGATGATGCATTTGTTCGTTATACATATCGGCGATTTTTAGTTCTAGCTTCAACAAATATCTTCCTATTTCACATTCTTTTCGTTTTAAGACGGCCGCGGCGGCGACAGGGTGGAAAAGAAGCCAACTATTGCGGTTTGAAGTAGCTACTTTGACAAAATAACGTAATTTGCGATGTGATGTGATTTAGTATGCAGTGTTTTTTTTTTGTTGTGGTACTAGGTTAATCTTTCTATTAAATAGCCTTCTAATAAAGATTATATGAGATTATTTTTTTAATGCAATTAATAGTAGGTATACACTCGTAATTACTGCATTCTTAATGAGTGTCATTGATCTCATACGACCATCTTTATCCCCAAATATTTCGTAAACGCGACACTTTAGGGGTACCATATGACGAGAAGTTTTTTGTTGGTAGAAGTATCCTCTATATATATCTACCACTTTCATCGTGCGCGGAAACTTAAAAAAATATCAAAGGACGGGGTGGATATGCCACAGAGGTCCAAACCCCTTTGATGCCAAAATTAATAATTTTCCAATGACACCAATAGGCTTCCATTCATCAATCTGGAGCGTGAAGGTGGAGCATTCAGGCTCGTTTTATCGTTTTTAGGGTTCCGTTAGTCAACAAGGAGCCCTTATAGTTTCGCCTTGTCCGTCCGTCTGTCTGTCTGTCCACGGCTTAGCATAAAGACGATAAGTACTAGAGAGCTGAAATTTAGCATAGATATACATATTTATGACGCCGACAAAACGGTACAATAAAATATTGACTTTTTTCAGGGTACCTCGCCTACAGGGCCTACACCTAAATTAGTCATGCATTTTTTTTCTCTCCCACGCCAGTGTGGGGTATCGTTGGATTGGTCGTTTAAAAATATTGTGGGTGTAGAGAAGCCACTTTTTGATTTAGTGTTCCGTTTACGAAATATTAAGCTTTAGACCGCAAAATTTTTGTCAGACTAGGGTGTCCTCCCCTCTCCTACCTAAACGGTTGATTGTAGAAACGTGAAAAAATTCAGGGCATAAGCACATATCTAATAATGTACTTAAAAGAAGAACTATTGCGGCTAAGCAGGGTTTACAAGTTAACGAGTAATAGGCGACCAACTTGTAAAAGGAAAACTTTGTACAAAATCCATTGAAAATTACTTTGATAAAGTTGTTAGTTTTGTAAAGCAGATAAAAAACCCTTCTTTCTACGGAATGTTTTGGCTGGATTTTAGTAAACGTTTGCTGCATCGCAAAAAAAAAGGAAGCCACTTTTACCCATACCCCTGGTATCTGGTATAAATGGTCAGTAGTATTTACGTTTTTCAACATTTTTCCAGTGTCAAAATATGAATGTCATTTATAGTTCACAGAGAAGTGACATAATAGAGAAAGAGCTATGTACCAGCAGAAACATACTACGAGCTGATTAAACTAATTCAAACCATATCCACACACAGCTGGTAGCACGATGACGTATTCGATGACAAATGAATTATACCGGTTTGCATAAAGCTGCTATTTCAACTTAATTTAAATTCTTGCTGCAAGTAGGCTGAAATATGAATTATTTATTAATTGGAACATTGTTTCTACTTCAAACCAATATATAAAAAAGTAATACTTGTTTTTACAGCTCCTCACGAGGCATTTAAACTTCCTTTATCATACATAGGTCATCTCAGATTCAGAATGTTTATTTAGTGGCCATCTGATTTTAACTGGTAACGACAGAACTCCTCCAGTTTCTGTGATACGAGTAGTATACATAACATAAGCAGCCTATATACGTCCCACTGTAGGGCACAGGCTTTCTCTCAAGGAGATAGTATGGGCTTAATCACCACGCGTGCCCACCGCGGATTGGCGATTTCAAGCGCTGAGGTATGTGAATAGCTCGGAGACTCAGGTTTCCTCACGATGTTTTACTTCACCGTTAGCGAGTGGTATTGCTACTATAACTTCACAAATGTACATAACTTAGAAAACCAAGTCATACGTACATGCCCGCACCGGGGATCGAACCTGGGTCTCCCACTTCCGAGTCCGAGGTTCTACCCACTAGGCTACCACCACCGCTGCGATAGTATAAACCTACAAAATCAAATGTTAATTAAAATATCATAAGATAAGAATATTCTTTATTGTACAGTAGAGCATCCCGTTTGAGTTGAACATCAGTAGGTGTCCTTATAAAATACGCTGCTGTTAGAACTGAAGATGTCACCAAAAATACAAAATTCATTTGAAGACATAACTTTTTAGAGGTGAATAAGATGCCATGTAGCTAGGGTACAAAGTCGACCAAAGAATGCTATCATATTGAAGAACTGAAGGCATATTACTAACCGTACCGATTTAGGCATGCCATTCACGGCAAAGTACAAAAAATGTATCATAAGAATCTATGGAAATTGTTAATAAAAAATAGATAATAAAAATCTATGGAAATTGTTAATCGGTTAGATTCACAATCAGTTTTTCTGGTCCGAAATTAGTATAGCCCGTGCTTTTAGATGGTAACCATACAACAATATCACAAACAAAACACCTAGATTGAGGCTTTAAGCTTGGCAAAAACTAAGATTTATACAAAATAAGGTACGGCGTAATTAAAACAAGAACCGTATTCCTTAGAAGGGGTGATGATCCTTTTGAAATCCGTGTGTAACCGACAGGTAGAGTTTTGGCTTTTAGAATTTCCAAAATTGTTTTGCTTTCCATAAAAAATCCACTTCTTTCTTCGACTTAGCTGCACTTTTTTATGAGCTATGGAGTGAAAGACAAACAAGTTTAAAAAGAAACGGTAGTGAGTTTTGGTTTTTAGATTTTCCGCCATTGTTTTATTTCCATTAAAAAATCCATTTTTTTATTCGACCAAGCTATACTTTTTTATTAGCTAAAGAGTTAGCGATATAGATATTATTTGAAAAAAAATACTTGCACGCTAAGTATATGGCATAAGTACATGTTCAAGAAAAATAAGGATTTTAAGAAAAAAAGAGTTTAATTTAAAAAAAACAAATCGAAAGCGATTACGTAAGGGTTTCGAGGGGCAGAATAATACCAGAGAACATAGTGCATTTAATAAACTCCTGGTTCGGTGAAGCAATCAATTTACACTTTTTAGGGTTCCGTAGTCCCTAAAAGAACCCTAATAGTTTTGCCGTGTCCATCTGTCTGTCTGTCTGTCGGTCTGTCTGTCTATGTGTTCGTCCGCGGCCTAGCGCAAAGACCTGTGGTACTAAAAAGCTGTAATTTGGTGTGTGTATAATACATATTTATCACGCCGACAAAGTTGAACAATAAAATTTTGGAAATTATTTTTTTTTACTGTGCCTAACATGAAAAGTGGGGATGACTTTTTTATCTCGTCTACCCCATCATGTGGGGTATCGTTGGATGAGTCGTTGAAAAATATTGTGGGCGCAGCAAGACCATTTTTCGATTTAGGGTTGCGTTTGCGAAATATTAAGCTTTAAAGCGGAAATTTTTGTCCGAGTTGGGTGTCCCCCTCTCCTGGCTAAACGGTTGATAGTAGAAACGTGAAAAAATTCAAGGTAGTAGCACATATAATGAACTTGAAAGGAAAAGTATCACGGTTAAGTAGGGTTTACTAGTTAACGAGTAATAGGCAACCAACTTATAAAGTAAAAGCAGAAAAAAGACCCTTTTTCTACGGAACCCTACATTGCGCGTGGCCCGACACGCACTTGGCCGGTTTTTATTACTTTTTTATCTAAGACGAGGCAAAATAAGTATGTGTGAAAAATATGTAAGTAAACGTTGGTATTTAAATAACATACACACATACATACATACTCACGCCTCTATCCCAGATACTCAACATTCATTAGTCGTTGCATGCACGCACGCTGGTTTCGGGTACTTTTTATCTTGCCCTTTGTTAATACCCTATTTGGTCGAAGTATGTCCGTCTGGGTCGTCCCTTACCGGCCCTTCCATCCACATTCGCTCGATATACATACACTTAAATAATAATATACATGGATACCTACAAAATAAATACATATAAGCCACAGTTTACAGTTCAAACAGTTATGAAGTGAGATTTTACCTTAAAACAAGACAAGGACTTTGCTTTTCAAACCTCCACGGGCAGGCTATTTCACAAATGGACTGCTGGAACCGTGAAGGCGGTGCCATAGAATTTGGTACTGTGGGATGGAGTCTTAAGGAGGGTTTTGGGATGAGCGAAGAGTCAGACTATGGGAAGAATGGAGAACTCGAAACGCTCTTTGAGATAAGATGGGGTAGCTGGATTGAACAGAATGCAATAGAGGAGAGAAAGAATATGTGTATTCCGGCGGAGTCGAATGGGGAGCCACTAGAGTTTAGTTAGACCTTCAGAAATATGGTCATATTTGCGTAAACCAAATATGACCGGGATGCAAATTTTTTGACGCTCGAGCTTATTTAGTTGCTTCTCGGTGAGGTCCAGGTAGCAGATGTCAGAGTAGTCGTGAATCGGTAGAAGGAAAGACGGAGCCAACGCAACCTTGGTAGCCGTAGGAAGGAAATTGCTGAGGCGTCTGAGAGAACCAGCTGATGCAAACATCTTCCGACTTACCATTTCCAACCGAGGAACCCAGGATAGAGTACTGTCAAATAAGAACCCTCGATTTTTGACAACTGAGCTGAACGGTTTGGGTATAATATCAAACGAGATAGGTGGAAGGGAACTGACGTCAACTCTGGAGATAAATCGGGGACTGCCAATAATGATGACTTGATTTTTATTAGGGTTTACTTTCAGTCCGTGTGACACACTCCAATCCAAAATATGCACTAGATCACTATTGGTCAAAGTTAAGTTGAGTAAAGTTCGCTGGAGCTTGCTTATAATTTGAATATCGTCAGCATAAAGGTGGTAGGAAAAAGGAAAGATAACTTGTGGGAGATAGGTACTATTAATTAAGATGGCAAAGAGAAGGGGACTTGCGGGATACCGGCAGATGTTCCACACCAGTCGGAGAAGGAATCATCAATACGAATATGTTGCCGGTGTCCGTGTAGAAACCGTACGAAACCGTTGGAGATATGTTAAGAGAACAAAGCAACGTCAACAAAATGTCGAAATAGACTGCATTGAAGGCGTTGCTGAAGTTGAGCAGCGACAATATCTGTCAACTGCCCTTACTCCATCCCCAAACGCATATCATCCGCTATTTTAATTAGAGCCGTAACACTGCTATGGGCGGGACGGAAACCGGATTGGAGAAGATTGAGGAGATTGTTGTTTGTACTTAACTGGGAATGAACAAGATGTTTAAGGACTTTGGACAGAAAAGGCAGGATGTGTGGGGCGATACTCAGTGAACGATGAGGGATTGGTATTTTTAGGTAGCGGGGTGATTTGGGCTTCCTTTCACGCAGTCGGGAATGACCCAGATTATCCCAGTTATGGAATTGTTGAGGATTCTGGTGATAATAGGAGTAATTAATTCGAGGATCGGTAAGATGTTACAGCTGATATTATAACAAGCAACAGCGTTGGATGTAATGGAGATGATGTTTTTCTTAACATCACAATCCAAAAATTGACTCGGACTTAAGGAAGAAAGATCAGGAGTTGGAATTGAGTAAATGTGATGGAGTGTTTCAGATTTAACAGCTCCATCAAAGGCAGACGCAGAGGAAAAATTTTGATTTAATAAATCAATGTTCAAATCTTTTTGGATAATCTTGGAGAATCTTGACGAAATTTTCCAACTTCTAAAGTTCGAAGGACTTTCCAGACTTTAGCTGGATCTCCATTTTCAACAGATTTGTGAATGTGGCGACGATGTGCATCCCTTATTGCAGCGATTTCGAATAACCCCATACTTTTCCCGAGGTCACTTGGGCGAGATTTAAATTTGGACTTGGCCTGGGATTTCTCACATAAAAGAGACTTGATCTCATCCGTAAGCCATGGTGCCGGAAGATGTTTCATATTTACAGCTCGAACATAAGCGTGGATATCATACCGCTGCGTGAAGTGAATTTTAAATCTCAGCTTGCTCATCGACGGTCTCCACACCGATAACAAGTGACCAGTCTATGTTAGAGGCATCATCACAGAGGTTGCTGCGATCCATGCCACCAAAGTTGCGTTAGGGAAGAATTCTCGTATTGGCTTTAGCGGGACGAATTTTCAGGTATTTCAAATTATGATATGAGAAAGCGTCGGCGGAGCCTTGGCCATGTAGAGCAACATGATCGGAAGATGATTCTGCAATGAGATCAAGAAGGGACGGAGTACTGTTAGAGAAATGGTGTGTGGCACTAAGAGGAGGGACGTACATGTTGCTCGAGCGAAAAAAGGAAGTTAGAGATGACGAACGGGAGTCATTCTTAAGGAGGCATGTATTGAAGTCACCCATAATGATAGTAAGCCACTATAAAGCGGGGTAAGGTCTTCAAGTAGCCTCTCGAATGACTCAAAGAAATTGACTTAAAGGGAGGGGCTCTAGTAAACACCAAGCAAAATTTTGCCGTGGGTTAACAAGTTCTAAGAACAAATTTTCACCTGCATTGGAAAGAGGGGGCTGGGCTGACATGCATATGATGGAGTAGGGAATGTGGGCACGGAGATAAATGGCAACTCCACCACCACGACCACACGGACACGGACGTTTCTGATGAGTTGAAATCCTGGGGAACAAGATGTACAAGGGAGACACGGTTTCAGCCAGGACTCAGAGACAAGAATAGCATGAATATTTTTACATTGGAAAGAAGCGAGCATGTCAGGAAATTGTGCCGGAATACTTTGTGCGTCAATATGGATAACATTAAAAAAAATATTGACTGAAAAGAAATGGGAATCTAGTGTGTCAGCTAGCGAGGGTATACTATGAAAGCATAATATAATAGTACATTACTGCAGCGGCCAGCAAAAGAGGCATTGATGGACAAACGTGTAAATGTGGGCAGAGGCGAAGTCGAGGCACACATACGTAAGTTCATCAATGCCTAGTTGTGGCCAAGGCTAGTGTAGTACTTTTCTCAAATAATGCGTGGAAATTTAAACTAAGTTAAACTTTTCAAGATATGACGAACAACAATAATTTTTCCCGCGTTAAAGTGTTCAGTTGTTTTTTTTTCAATAAACAGCGTTCTATTTGCAAGCCATTTCGAAATTTAAATAAAACCTTTGTTAAGCTACCAATAAAGAAACCATAGAAGTAACTCTGGCGCTAAGTCACTGATCTGACGGGAAATTCAAGTTTTTTCTATTTTGTAGCCAGATTGGATTGGTTGTCATTGACGAACTCTATAGAGAGAATGCAATTCCAGCCCTGTATCAGGGCGCCCTTTGATAGACATTAGATTATTATATATAATTAACATATATCACGTAATGTCTATCTCATACATTAATTTTAGGTAACTTAACACGTCGGAGCTATAGTTTCCGAGATATCATATAGTCCATTAACAGTTACCTAGTCAGTCAGTCAATCATTCAATCAGTCAATCTGTGCATCTGGTTGTAGCTTGCATATATATATCAGTAATAAGAAAAGTAGTATTGCACTACACTGCATTGTGTCTCAAAAACGGAACGGAACGATTTTAACAATCACTCTTCATGATTCGTAAGAAAAACAATGTCTGATTATGTGTGCTTAAGGCCTGCACTGGACACCATGTATAAAACTGGACAACCTTTATAAAGCTGACAGGTCTATAGTTATATTGTTTTCACGATCAGTTTTTCCTTAAATTCCTCGGAGTTCAAGCATGTTTGCATAGTACCACTCTCATAGTGAGATTTTTTGACACGGTCAAACCATTGACTTCATTCATGTATTCACGACGGGTTACGTCGAAATATCTAGGTGCTTCGCAAGATGGCGGTCTGACGGTGCCAGGTGCAGATATTATGCCGGATAACACTGAACTCACTCTGATTGGTAAAACCATTGGCAAGCCCCGCCCGCCATCCCACATGTCTAACTAGCGCTAAAAATGACCCCACGTCAATTGTGTTAGTGTGAGCGAGGTCATTATTACCTGGCAAAATATCTATTCACCTGCCTCCTTTAGATAGCCGTCATGCGAGGTACCTAGATATTTCTACGGGTATACACCAAGAAGTTAATGGTTTGACGTTTTTGTATAAAATCGATCATACGTTACGCTGTCATTTACTATCGCCCAATCAACCTTCACGTTGTCACGCAGGGCGCACAGAATGAACCAATCACAGAGTGATTTACTCTACAGCACATCTTGCGCTCATTTCATTGGTACAGACTAATCGAGAGGAAAGGGGCCGTTTTTGAAGGAAGAAATACTTTCAAGTTTTTTTTTATTCGCAAGAAGTAAAAAGAAGAAGAAGGAAAAAATATATACTTTTGAAGGTATTTGAGAATCTAGGGAAAGAAAAACTAGTTAACACGATTATGAGATTTGATGTCTTTGATGAGGCTACCACCTCTGGATGGAAGTTGTTGACAAAAATCGTTAAAATACGGGTTATTTTAATGTCTGATGAGGCTAACACCGATTTGGATGTAACCTGTTGACAAAAATCGTTAAGATACGGGTTCTCTTCACGATTTTCGATTTTGTTTCTTGTGTGCAATAAAGATTATTCTTATCTTATTTTATGTCCCATCCCTAATTGCATGACTTAAAGTTTAATTTAAAAATATTTTGCTTAAAATCAGTGTTAGTAAACCGATTAAAGTTTGCTATTATAAATATTGTATATTTCTTTTTTGCCAATAAAAATTACTCTTACTTAGACCTAGGGAAAGTGTATCTGGGACGAAGTCTATTAAGTGGATGGTGTCTATTAAGTGGGCGGAGATCACCTCTCCTCACATGCAGCAGGCTACGTGTGACCCTTTTCGAAATTGTCGGTAGAACTGGCTACGTTGGCTTATCTGTTTTTACAAGCCCATTTGAGGCAGTAAAAACTTTATTTCTTCTTGTTCTGCATTGTGTTTCTGTTCTCCATAGTTCAACATGTTGGTTTTCTATTCGCAACCTTAACCAATCCTGAACTGGTTGTATGGTAGGAGCCTGTTATAGCGGGTTCATCCACAGCATCGTTGCCGCCATGACCCTTTATCGTTTCGTGACTCGGTTGTTGGTTAACAGTTTTTCCAACTCGTGTTAGCACTCGTATCAGACTGTTATTTGCAAGCTTGCTGTTTAGTGCTTGTAAGATTGAGCCGCTGTCCGAGATTATGCATATTGCGTAATCTTACACATTTTTCGTGTAAGTGCTCTTGTTATACTGATGTATTCTGTCTGAAAATTATACACGTGGTGCTACGTGTCGTAGACTAAAAATGTCTTATTCTGTCTGTTTATTCCGTTGAAGAAGACTCCTGCACCAGTTCTCGTTTCGGATTTTGAAGCCATGTAAGCTCGAGTAGTCAGCTGGCTCCGCTTGAAGTTGTACCTTGTATTTTGACGTATCCTCTCACTAACACTGGGGTTGGGATGAGAACACCTTGAAGTCGCCGCTCAAGACAGCAGCAAGTGGATATCTTTTACAAAAGCCCTGTGCCTCTGTTGAGGCGCCTCAGGATATAAAGTAAGTATTCTGTCACAAATCGCTTCCAGCACAGAGACAACAGGTAAACAGTAAAACATAAATATATTTTTCAAGTATGTGATACTTCCTTGATTTGAGTCAGTATCACTACCACTCCAAGCCAAAAGTTGGAAATGAACAAAAGTTTACGTTTAAAGTAATATTATGGTTAATCGTAATGAACTAAACTTTATCTTAAAATTGTAGCTATATATTAATAGTATTGCTAATATCCAAAAAATCATTCAATCAGTTCGACAATATTCTATTTCGCAGAATATTCTCATTTTTACGTACCTAAGTCATGTATATGTTACGGCTAGAACCCGCAGTGCGACTTCGCCTAGTTTTAGCCGGTTGGAACTAGGTGTAGCCACTTACTCTTGGTTAAATCTAGTATAAGCTGATTGTTTTCGGGTAGAACCAGGTCTAGCCGGTATATTTCCGGCTAGAACTAGGTCCAACCAAACCCTAGTAGCTGATACTAGGTCTAGCCGATATCATGCCGGCTACAATTAGATTCAACGAAACCCTGGTGACTACTATTAGGAGTATACAGGTTGGTTACCTTGGGTGCAAGTTGTTCTATTAACTCTACAGAGCTCCATATTTCTGCTTTTTAAAATATTAAAAAAACACTTAACGTAATACTTAGGGGTGAAACAACTCACTCAAGTTTAAATTGTTCTAAAAAATAACTTGTGTTGTTTTATAAAAGTGGTAATGATACCGGCTAGACCTAGTTTTACCCGAAAACATTAGGCTTTTACTAGATTTAACCAAGATTAAGTGGCTACAACTAATTCTAACCAGCTCAAACTAGGCGTAGCCGCACTTCGGGTTCTAGCCGTAACATATAAACAACGTCTACAGCAAGAATAAATTTTGTACAAATTCTTCAATAGAACAAATCCTACGCGGCCAGGTACTAAAAGCCAAGATAATGTCTAGAATTAAGTTTTACAAAAAATATATGAATTGATTAATCTAGCGCTTAGGATCTAGGCACACTGACGCAGAATCGAATGGAAGCAAAGCGACAAATTCTCTAGTTTATGCTCGCATCCGCGCGACTTCGCGCGCATTCGCTAGTGATTCTTTGGCGCGGTATACACACACATATCAGGAACTGACTGAGATTCGCGAAGATGCGCTAGAGTTCGCGCGGCTGCGCGCGCACCAATTGGAGTTCACACCTCCTATTACATAACTGATCGGGTTAACCATTTTGACGATTCCAAATTGTCAAAATATGTATGTATTTGACAGTTTGGAATAGGCTTAATCGGACAACTTCATACAGTGGACAAGTTACGTAGGAGCGCCCCAGTTCGTTTTCGCTTGATACATCTTGATAGAAATATCTGCAATACTTTGTGGAGATAGGGGTCAATATGCTATGTACATTTTTAGGGTTCCGTACCCGAAGGGTGCCAAACGGGACCCTATTACTAAGACTTCACTGGCCGTCTATCTGTCTGTCTGTTCGTCCGTCCGTCCGTCCGTCCGTCCGTCCGTCCGTCCGTCTGTCTGTCTGTCTGTCTGTCACCAAGCTATATCTCATGGACCGTGATAGCTAGACAGTTGAAATTTTTACAGATGATTTATTTCCGCTATAACAAATACTAAAAACAGATAAAAAAATATTTAAGGGGGGCGGCTCCCATAAACAAAAGTAATTTTTTTGCCGTTTTTTTGCTCGATATTAATAACGGCAGCAAGTAGACGCTTGAATTATTCACAGAATATTTAGTTCTGTATTCGCTTCAAAAATAAATAATTCATTTAAAATGAAACAAACATTTGAGGTGGGCTCCCATACAACAAACGTGATTTTTTGCAGTTTTTTCTCGATCTTTGTGTCTAATGTTGCATAGATAATGGTAAGGAACCCTTCGTGCGCGAGTCCGACTCGCACTTGGCCGGTTTTTAAACTGCCGCGTCGACTCTGTATCAGTGCCTTGACCTTGAGGGAATAACAGTAGCGCCACCGAGGAAAAAAAATCATGTGTCTATGGATACTAAAAATCACTATTAACTTGATTGAGAGATAGTACACACACTTTTAGCAAATACGATTTGTTAAAGATATGATTTTTTTGTTATTGGTGGCGCTAATTAGCCCAATGGGTCCGCTTACACAATTTCGTAAAATAGTATCATAAATGATCTTATTCTAAACCTAAATGACTTATCATGAGCTAGATCTTAATAATTCTATATTTAAACTATTCTAAAAAAAACAATATTATTATTTTAGGACATGTTTATTTATCACAGATTTGTTTATTTATCACAGATTTACAATGGCAAATGTACACAGACAGTATCACAGCAATATATCAACTATTTTAAATACATTAAAAACGGCAGTCGAAAAACATTTTCAAAATAATAAAAAAATACTTATTTTATGTATGCGTAATAAACATTTAACTGTACAAAATATTTATATATTTATCACATTTACTGTAAGCGACTCGTTTCATTTCTTATGAGCTTATATGACGCGTCACATCCTCGTTAGCCTTTTTCGTATAACAGCTCTAATTATTTTGATACTAAATATAAACCGTTCAGTGAAGCATAATCATAATTTTTTTGCAGCTTATAAAGACAAGAGGCGGCCTTAATACTAACTAGAATTATTAAAAATTATGTGAATAGTATCAAGACCTCTTGGACAAATATTTTTAATACAGAAGTTATTTGCTATATATAACAATAGAAAATTTACTAATACAAGAATTTACTTTAATACATATTATACAACTTAGGATCGAGAATCCGGTGGCCACGGGTCCCACGGTCCTTGCGTGACCGAATTTTTCGTAGCAGGGACCAAACTAACTCAGTGCTGACCAGACGAACGCGGGATGCCGTTGGTGGAAGTGGGAGGGGCATTCATCGGCAAAACTTCTGCGTGCGAGTTATCTAAATGAACTGAGAGGTCCCGGCGAGCTGAGGTAACTAGGAGGTTTAAAACTGCAATGAACTTATCCCAGGCCTTGTTCGTGACTTTCTAGCAGTCGGGAATTTTGTTTTTAGTATCCGTTTTTAAGTAAACGAAGATCGAAATTTTGTAATGTAGTGGAGAAGTCGAAAAGCTAATTTCGGGCGTCGGCCATATTGGCGCCATTTTGAACTTCGAACAAACGACAGTGGATTTGATTTTAGCGATCCGCGATACCTAATTTAACCGTGAGATAAAAAAAAGAATCGAAAATCGGTATTAAACTATAGCCGTGATTCGTACCTTTTACAACTTTCTCGCACATTGCTACAACGCAGGAGCGAGACAAGATTATTACATTGCAGCGATCTCGCTACACATTACTTACTTTCAGTACACAGTTTCAGTCGGCTCAAAAGAATATACTTACATATTATTGAAGAATATAACCCTCTCCAACGTCCTACTGATTTTATTAAGGTCTAGCCACATTACACCGGGAAGGGACCGCCCACTCGGTCAAAACAATAATACAAACTAAAATAATTCTTATGATGATAAAGACTGATATAAGAGCAAATGAGGATCCGATGAAAAAATCTCGGCCCGAGCCGAACCTGCAGGGGTCCATGTCGCCCGAGCAAACCCCTTGGTCACAACATGGCCGCTGACCAGACGGGTGATTTACCGGCCCCCAAAATCGACAGGACTGAGGCCTAGCGTCGACCGAGTGCCCACCGTTAGCCCGACACAGCGCCGGCCCGTTGTAATGTGGATACACCTTAGATTTTGATTTCGTTACTCGACTAAACCTATTTCGATTAAACCAACACAGATCATGTCATTAAACCATAACATTAGTTACATTTTATTCGCATCCCACTAAGTCACGAGCATAGTTGAAACTAATATCTCGGGGCCGCCAGGGGTAAGACCATGAGGTGGATAGGAATGCTTAGCTGGATCTGCGTGCCTCAGTCTAATGGACATCTAGTTTCCTACTTTCAAGCTAAATAGCATAATCAAATTAAAGAACTTAAGGCAACATTTTAACTTTATATTTATATATCCAGTGGGGCCCTTTTGATTCATAATACACACAAGCATAAATTAGAAGAATCAAAGAATCAAAAGGGCTCCGCAGGATGGATAAGGAGGATAGACGCCATTTACTATGACATGAATTTAAAGGCTTACACGATCTTAACAAAGAGTTCGTAAGATACACGGAGCCAGCTAAACTTAAGGACAAAACGTATTTACGGAAGTTTTGTATGGACCGCCACCGCGACCGCGTTGGTGTGTGTTGCCCTTCAGAGATAGGACCACTTTAAATGTCTTAAGTTTCTATACGAAGACACCCTTCGTCGCACGCGCTTTCCTCTGTTCGTACAGGATTAACTTTGGCGTCGAAATACAAAACTACAATAGTACATCAGACAGAGATATCACTCACTATAAAATATGCAGGTATTATATTGAACAAACCACAATTTGATTAGACAGGTGTAAAAATAACATCATAAA
Source organism: Yponomeuta evonymella (assembly GCA_963969515.1). Taxonomy (NCBI): domain Eukaryota; kingdom Metazoa; phylum Arthropoda; class Insecta; order Lepidoptera; family Yponomeutidae; genus Yponomeuta; species Yponomeuta evonymella. Next base: position 10,817,233 of record OZ018354.1, read on the forward strand.
AAATTGTGCTTGCACTTATAATGATACCATAATATAATTTTATTTATTTCTGGCAACAAGGTCCGATGTTCCAACATTATACGAGTATACTCATGCCGGGTGTTAATAAAGTGATGCCCTTCCCGAATAACACGCAATGTATGCAACATTATAATTTTTTCCAACGGAATCATGCTCCCCAGTCAATAGTTATGTCGAGGTTTATATGCACACAATTTTATTGCATTTAAAGATTATTTTATTGAATTGAATTCAGAAAAGCATCTAGTATTACGTAGATAATTTCTTCCCAAGGAACCTTAGCGAATTTTTAAGCAACCTTTTAGAAACGAACTTGAAATTTCACCGCGCCATTTATTCAAAACATCGGGATCCCAAACATGCATAGCGTTGTTTTATACTTACACTCCACATCATAATAACGCTGACAATAACACTTTCATAACATTTTTGATATTTTAGTAAACCAAAATTCATATAAAAAATATGAAGTTTGTTTTGGTAACCAGTTTGCTTAGCTTTCGTGTCTGGCGCAGTGTGTGATGGAGCCCAAAAAAGCGACACGGATTTTTTATTGCAGGTATTAAGAGTCCGTACGATCTTAATTATTATCGTAGTAAAATTCTAATATTTTTACACCTTGTAGTTTTTATGGAAATGGGGACTCCTTTTTTTTACTTCTGAAACGGGAAAAGCCTATTTATTCGTTTTACATAATAATATGATATATTTCATAATAACGTATGCTTAGGGAACGTACCCATACTACGTGACCCGTTTCGGGGGGGAGGGTGATTTTCAAAATACCAAGCTTAGCCACAGGGACATTGCTAACGTCTTCGTCACGTAGTCAATATCCTCTAGAGAAATCTCGCGGTTTTTCGAGCTATATTATTATTAATACGTTTATTGCACATAAGTAAAAAATACAATGGCAATGAGGCGGACTATCATATTCAAATTACGTTCAGCGCTTTTTACTTACACGTGGCACAGCACATATGCTGGGACGCCAGCTGATTTAAACTGACAGTTTTTATATAAAATATATATTTTTTGTAATTGTTATGCGGCATCTTTTTAAACTTCTTGTTTGCAAAAAATAATTTAAAACCATATTTATGAATTACTACGTGAAAACTAGAGGGTCAGGAGGAAGACCCTCCGTCTTGGCATATAATAATAATAATAATAATAACTTCCACACAATACAATCACTTGTTCTGATCCCAAACTAGGATACCCTGTGCTATGGTAACCAGGCAAGGACGTCATAAACATGAAAATAAACCCAGACTTAGGCCATTTGTACAAATGTACGGCGGCTTCCAGTGGGAATCGAACCGGCGCCCTCTGTTTTGGTAGCTAAGCGACTTAACGCCTAGACCAACGAGGCAGTTATTATACTACGGGTGGTCACCGAGACTAAAGATCATAATTCTTAACTCTTGATCTCTGCAATCCATGTCACTTTTGGGCTTTATCCCATACTGAGGGTCGTTCCTATTTTACCACCTGTAAAATAGACTAATCCAGAGGTCTCCACGGTAGATTATGATAGCCTAGATATACGATGTATAAAGTAATTTGATTCGGAATCTTGACAGATAGACATTGCACTCTCATAAAATAATGGAGTATTTGATACATAATTATGGTATTTGCAACACAAAAGAAACTAAAAATCGAAGTAAATGTAAAAGTGTTACAGTACGATTAAAATCAGTTAACGATTCGGCCAACGTCGGTAATTGTCGTGAATCCCTCATCTCTCACATAGAGTTATCAATTAATTGTATTAGATATGATGTAACAGATATGACCTTTAATTATATTACTCGTTGTCTTATTGAATACAATACAAGAACGATATGAGCAACAAAACCTCCTTTGTAACTCAAAACTAACACAACCATTATATTGAAATCAGAAAAATAATTGACTATTTTGACAGTATGACTTCTTAGTGTCAATAAAAACAGTTTGACGTATATGATACATTTGTTTATGAACGCTAACTTCATTCGTTAAAATATTCGATTCTATCAAATTTTATCAAAATTAACTTACAATAAAATTGTTATGTATCATGGCTTCAACAAAGTTAAAGCGTGGTAAAAAAAATGTTGCGCAATGTCGTGAAATTGTAAATAATGTATAACTATTTTAGAAAAGAAGTTAATTTATTTGAAAAAGAAGAAAGTAATTATCATAAAAAAAATTTGGACAGGGTTTGTGAAGCAACCGGAGTTTCGAAAAGCAGCGTGTTAAAAATTTTGAAGCAAAACGACAAGCTCTCAGATCAGTCACCTAAAGATCAACAATCCAAAGAAGTGCCCGGCAAAAAATATCGTTTAAAAATGGATGATTTTGATTATTGCGTGATACGACGAATGATATATAACTTTCATGAAAGATTTAAAGAGCTTCCTACGTTGCGATCACTTCTGCATAATAAATTTCTTAGGTCTACCGGTTAGTAATGTCTTGTTGGCAGGTGCTATACATTGCGTTTATGATACCTTAAATTGAATGCTACCGAAAAGAAATCGCGGTAATGTATTTCGTGTCATTTCCGTCTCGGGATTTAGGCGATGATATCCGAGAAAAGCCGAATCGTTAACTGATTTTAATCGTATTGTAAACTAAATGACAAATATTTCCATTTCCGACATTTGCTGTGTCACTTACATAACGAAACAAGTGTCATGAATATTTTGTGATAGTTGTTCCAATACCTGTGAAACTTATTTCGTTAAAATTGTAGTGTCCTGAGATCAATCATATAGGTGAAATCAAGGTTCCGTCAACTTTAAGGCTTTATTATGCAATACATACAACATTTTGTCGTAGTTTTTTCGTGACACTACTTTTGCGTCACCGTTATACGGTGCAATTAGTTGCACATTAGTTGTGACAAAATGTTGTGTTGTTGCATTGTAAAAAGTTGACGTGTACACGTGAAATTGTTGGTGCAAATTTTATGCCAGTAGTGTAAATTCAATGGCAATGTAAATTCGGCCTTATGCCTGATGTTTTAGGCACGATACACCTTGAGACTTGCAACAGTCATGCAATGTAAATAGTACCTTAAAATACCTTAACATACCTCAATGCACTTGTTGAACATTGACACCTTACATGCAGAAAAATACAATCAAGACCTCCACAGCAACACCAAACTTGGAAGTTACAATATTTGTGGTCAGCATAAATGCATAAGCGCTAGTTTCGACATTGTAATTGCGAAATTATAAAAAATATGTAGGTAATTACACGCATAGTACACGTAAAAATAAACACGACAATAAACACCAGGTACAGCTTTTCTTACTCTAAGTTACGACCAAATGCATCTTAAAACAGCCGTAGAATCTCGTCGTCAACAGCCTGCATGATGATCAGCTATCAGGAACGTTCCGTCCGCGTACGCTTTGTTTACACTCGACAACGTTATCTAATGCTGATAAAAAATATTGGGACCACAATGCTCCCACCAACAAACACAATATAAATTTAGCATCATAAGGATTTAAATAAACGTGGGGAGCCATTGAAAATGTAGTGTTGCTTGACATCAGCAGTCTGATCGATTGTGATTTAAAAAGAATAGACCGGTGTAAATGCAATGTTAACACTAGACGCAATCCAAACAAGTGACATCACACGTTCAGGATATGTCTAGTACAAACATGCCTAACGTCAATCAACACTCAATAAAAATAGCGGTGGCAATACAGCATTTAGAACCTTATATCACTGTAAACTAGAACGATATTCGGCCGGTCAAAACTATGAGTATGTTACTATTCCGCACAGTTTGTAACTCAGGTTCAATCCGCTTGGCAATTTCATAAGGTCAAATGGAGTGCACGTGGCGATACGTATCGATAAGGGGCGCGTATTTGTAGTGTTACAGTCGTACCTGGCTCCATACGGCGGCTCTACGCTGTGGCGCGGCGGCGACAGCAGTTCGTCGTATACTCCGGCAAACCTGTGGATAAAATAATCTCATGTGTTACAATGTAACGCCGCGTCTACCCCTAGGTTGGAATACCCAAAGAGTAAAAACGAGACCCTATTACTAAAACTTCGCTTCTGTCTGTTCCTCCGTCCGTCCATCCGTCCGTCTGTCACCAGGCTGTATCTCAAGAACCGTGATAGCTAGAGAGATGAAATTTTCACAGATTATGTATTTATGTTGCCGCTATAACAACAAATACTAAAAACAAAATAAAATAATTATTTAAGGGGGGCTTCCATACAACAAACGTGATTTTTTTGCTGTTTTTTTGTGTCTAATGTTGTTTAGACGGAATCCGACGAGTCCGACTCGCACTTGGCCGGTTTTTATATATTTTTGCCAAGCGTGGCAATTATGGCAAAACCCCTCATGGTTATGAAAACCATGAGGGAGCCCTGTCCTACAGTGGGCGTCAAATGGCTGATTATGATGATGATGATGATGGTGGTGGAGATGACGATGATGCTGATGATGATGATAATGATGATGACATATTTTCGAGAAAATAGGTAAGTAACTTTAATTTGGATCAAATATGTTAAGATGTTCGTTTTCAATACATGATGATGATAATGATGATGACATATTTTCGAGAAAATAGGTAAGTAACTTTAATTTGGATCAAATATGTTAAGATATTCGTTTTCAATACAAACTAACGTTGTTACCTAAATTTCAAGATTGTATGAAAAATTACAAAATTATATTGAGAATTATAAAATTATGCCTATGAAGAAACCAACACAATGGCAATACCATTATTTCTTAGTAGCCAGAAAATGGATCCATTAAATCTCACTGATTAAATCTTTAATAGTATCACGACTACCTTACATGAAGTTCTTAAGTGTTATAAACTATCAACTCACCGATGAGGTGATACAGGGCGGGGCGAGGCGCGCTGTGGGGGCCGCCTCGGAGAGCGCATGGGCGAGCGAATGGGCGACCGAATAGGCGAGCGAATCGGCGAGCGAATCGGCGTACGGATAGGCGTGCGGATCGGCGAGCGCAACGGCGACCGGAGCGGCGAACGGTAGCGCATTGGCGACCGGTGGCGGCGGCGCGGCGAAGGCGACCTGAAAGATCGAAAACAGACAATTTAATTTAGTAAATAAACTAGCTAACTCGATAATAGTCTTGTCCAAATTTATGTTTTTCCCGAATATCGAGCTTTGAAAATTTTCTTTCATTAAAAACCTAATTTGTATGATAAAGAACTTCAAAAACTTTCAACTCAGTCCAGACTTTCGAACATTTAATGTAGGTTGTAGCAGATTTTAGCGAAATACTTGGCAAGTTTTCCAATGACTAAATTTAAAATTCAACGTCATACTATATTTCTGTATCGGAGTATCCAGTTTTCATTACCAACTAGATTGCGGGGACTTTATAATAGAGGACCTATTATAAAGTCCCCGCAATCTAATAGAGGACCATGGGCGTAGCCAGGTACAGGCAAGGCTCGGTCGAAATGCAACATGCAATCGGAATCAAACCCCCCCAACCCCGGAGCAAAATCCTGGCTACGCCCATGCCTTTATATCAGAGTTGTACCTAAACTGGTGTGCTTACCGAGACAGCGACAAACTTCTCTCCCGGGTGCGACGACGCCGCGGCGACCACGGCGAGCGTCGCATACGACCGCGGGATATGGAACGCGATCTAGAAAAATATAACATATATTTTTGAAACTCCTGAAACAAACGTATCCAAAATATAGTTAGACATGCTACATAGCTTCAAGAACAAGTTATTTGCTTTGTAACTTAGATAGGTAGAGTAGCTCTAGATGCAGTTAGTAAGCAAGATTACTGGTTATAAATACGACAACAGCAGAGACAGACCTTAATTATTATATTACACAAGCAACTGATGAACATAAGAAAGAAACCACCACAAAACTGCAAATAATTAGATAGACACTAACAGTACAGATTACAACGAGCAATAACGACCGAATGCAACAAGCGAATAAGACTAAACAACCAATTAGTGCATGCAAAGTCGGCTTTAGCAACAACACGACATGCAAGGACAGCGAGTCATGATAGAGGTGATGATACTTAAGAAGCGACGCGGTGCTAAATAACGCCACTAATAGAAAAAAAACCTCATCTTCTTTCACAATAAGTTTTTGCAAAAAGTGAGCATAATTAATTATTAGCTAGTTTTAGAACTTAGAACAAAACCTGGGACTAATTGATTTCCTCTAAAAACTGCTGTTTTGGGCAAAAATGCTTTAACACTATCATGGCAATGTGAGAGCCTAACTCCTAACTATTTCGTCAGTCAAATTCCATTCAATGTAATTAATACAATTGGGTATTTGACAAAATATCAAATGAGTTACTTTTAAAACCGAATTTTGTATGAAAATACTGGCTTATGACGTCACATTTCAGAGCACTCTTTTTATGTTTCATCATCATCAACCCATTATGTCCCCACCGAGGGGCACGGGTCTCTTCCCTGAGGAAGGTATAGGCCATACTCCACCACGGGGGCCAAGTCCGGATTGGTGGAGGCTTGTAGACTAGTGGCTCGTCTACTGTCAGAAGTTGTCAAGCCGCCCTAAGGCCTCTGACTTGGCTTAACGACTGCCATCTATCGACGGCAGCCGGCACCAACAGCTTAACGTGCTTTGCGAAGCACGGAACCGCTCGGAAAAATGCCACTAGCGTTAGGTATAGACGGCGACCCATCCATGCACTAAACGCGCCCTGTGTTGCTTAACCTTCGTGATCGTTTAAGATTACTCAGGCAGCCGGGGCTACGAGCGATTTTTATGTTTAATCTATTTAAAAATTGTAATAACTAGTAATTGACTAAAAGAGATACATTTTCCGAGATATTTTGTAATTTTTGTTTTAATCAAGCATATGAAATAATTTATTGTTGATCGTGTCAAATACCGTATTTTAAATTTCATATTATTCTCGACATTAAATTTTTTAATTAATTTTTTTATATACTTTAATATTATTATTAAGCTGCATTGGACTTATTGTGGAAAATAAAATCATTTATTTATATATAAATCCTAGTTTCTCGGCTACAGGTTCTAAAACAGTTGTCAACATTGCTGAGATTTATGATGTTTGCAAAAACTTATTAAATTTTTTTTTTTCAATAGTGTCGGTAGTTAGCTCCGGGTAGCCCCTCAGATGAGGGTCGGATGACGAACCTAGAGTATCGGACGCGGCTAAGGGCGCGCGGGGGCGGGGAGCGCGGGCGCGGCGGCATCGGCGGCGAGCGCGGGCGTGGGCGCGGCGACCGGCTGAGTTGGCGCAGCCGCGGCGACCGGCTGAGCGGGCGCGGCGACCGCGGCGACCGGCTGAGCGACCGCGGCGACCGCGAGCGCGAGCGACTCCGGCGCGGCGAGCCCGACCCCTGCCGACGCCGCTCCTCCTCGCGGCGACGCGCGCGCATCTCCTTCTCCCTTATCATCCGGTTGAACGCCTCGAGCGGGTCCTCCGCGCCCCTACGACAATACACGCGAATTATTGGAGAAAGCGGACCGGGCCACGGTGACGACGGCAAAAAATAAGTAAAAATGGTTTTTTGCGACTAACAACAAAATATATTTGACAAATTTCGAACAACACATTAAGAATCTAAGGTTGACAGCAAAAGGTGCATGCTCAGCATGACAAAACATGCCTTGCAAAAGGACAGGGGCGTGAGAAAACAGAACGACATGGTGTCAGTGCTAGGATCGAGGGACAAATTATACGGAGGAAGAGAACGCAGTGGAATAAAAGTAAAGAAGTGTTTCTGAATCGGCTTCTTCGTCGGCTGCTACGCTTGTCAAGGTGAATTCTTGATTAAAATCCGATGAGACAGTACAGAGGTTCCATTTTCAGTTCAAGAACAAAATCGTTTTAGAGAAAAAAAACACGTTTTACAAATTTGATCCAATCATATCACTGTCACGACGAACTGCTTAATTGCTACAACGGTGAACGGTTTAAAAGCCATGCATCTTACCCATTAGTCGGAGAGTCCTTGATGCCGGGCGGTGGCGGTTGGTTCGTGAAGGGGAAACGAGGCCCGGACATGCCCGGCCGCGGCGGACCGGCGGCGCCGGGCGGGCCGGGCCGATAATTGTGGCTGTGTAACAAATTTCCGCTTTAGACCTGTAGATTTTCACCACCACACATCCACCATCACCATATTCACGTCGACAGATAAGCCTATCACAGAGTTAATATTTATTATTAGTCAATCAATCAATCAATCAATCAATCAGCCCGTTTTCGTCCACTGCTGGACATAAGCCTCCCCAATGCACGCCACTTCTCTCTATTCTCGGCCATCCTCATCCAGCCGCCGCCAGCAATCTGCCTCAGATAGTCGGTCCAGCGAGCTGAATATGTCATGGTTTATAATTGTCACTCTATCCACAAGTTTTCTCTATCTATCGATCGTTTATAGGAAACCGCCGCTAACGAATATCGATCTTTCGTTTTCGATCATACGTCAATCGATTAATGTCATTCGAAATGGCGTAGGGGATGATCCCACTCTTGGATCATTGCAGCATAAACAGGTAACCGCTATTTGGTATTCACTAAGACCTTGCACATAAACATGAGATATAACATAGAGCTTAAAGTCAGTAATAATTTTCATATGCAGTTCTGACTGAATATCTGTATTTTTCATTTGAAATGGCGCAGGGAATGCAACATAAAGAGATAACCACTATTTGGTATTCGCTAAGACTTACGAGAGATATAACATAGATCTTACTACAATTTCATATGTAGATATAACATAGAGCTTAAAGTCAGAAATACATTTTCATATGTAGTTCTAACTGAATATCTGGTTTTTCATAAAGTTTTTTCTTAGTCTCGAATTAAGGTTATTCTCGATGTCCTTATGTAAAGTTTATTTATATTGGGATTAAAATAATATAAGTGATTCTTACTTATAATGCTGACTAGATTGTGGCCCTGTAGGCCCGAATGGAGGTCCTCGACCGTAACTACCCTGTAAAATTAAAAGCAATTTCTTAGTTGGGACTCCTAGTTCTATCAGCACATTTAACCTTTATGTTTGATAGGTCGTACCTGAGTAGACATTGGGTCTCTTCTTTCATCGATAGTAGGTGTACTAGCTCTTTGCTCGTCAATTCTTGGCATCTGAAAACATTTAACAAGATATCTCTAAGCACCCCTCCTATATGTACCTATGAAAAATATAGTCACTGAAGAAAATGCTTACATTGATCGCCATATTCGGTGGGGTATCAATGCCTGGTGGCTTCAAAGTCGACAATGGGCCTACAACAAAGAAAAATCTAATATAAGACTATTTATGATACTACTTTCAAGCAACATGCAAGAAATATACAGTATACACGTACACATGAACTGCTAAGGTCTACAACAGATTTTAGGACAAGGCTAAACGTAAGCTTTATTTAGATTAAAAGAACATTTTTTAAATTAATCGTGATAGTATAAAATTATTGTGATGAAACTAACAAACATTACCGCCATGTGAATTAGAAAACATAGAGAAGATTATATGCGTCTATAGCACGCGTGTGATTAGTATTTAGTTTTCGAATACATCATAAAACGAACCACAACCAAGCCTTCTATATTCCATAACTCAAAAACGACTCATCACGTTCATGTGACTCAACTCATGGCGTTTCGTCAACTACCTCTAAACCCAAATCTTCCTCTTTTTTGTTTTGGTCACACCGTAGCAAGTGCCAGAGCGATGCCTATTTTTTGTTGCTTTGAAAGTGAAGGCGGCATCGGAAAGTGTGGGCTACTTACTAACCCCTGCCAGTTAGTAAGTAGCCCATGTGTAGAGCAGATTTCATCCCCACCATCACTCTCCCGATATTGCCTCTGATTTTAGGGCCGCGTGTAGACGCTTTCAGTTTCCCCACCCGATTCCAATGAGCAAATACATTTTTTTATCAGATCTATTCAAAAAGAGCTAGTTTAGTCCTTGTAAACAGGGACCAAAATAGCTCTTTGATCCCTAGGGATGAAAAGTGATTTAAATTTGGTATGTTCATATTTCTGGTAAAAGTTCCAATCACAAAAGAGATTAATTAAGAACATTGTACGAACAAGTAACTGGCTGTGGTAGCGGAACGGTAGAACGCCGGCTTCTCATTCGGGAGGTTGTGGGTTCGAATCCCGGCATGTACCAATGACTTTGTTTTCTATGTTACGTACATTTGTGAAGTTATAGTAGCAATACCACTCGCTAACTGTGAAGGAAAACATCGTGAGCAAACCCTAGTGTCTGAGGTATTTACATACCTCAGCACTTGCTACGTACAATGGCCCAACTATGAGGCTAAGTGCGGAAATCTCCAGTCGAACTAGAACTAGAACGAGTAACTAGCTCTATGATAAAGAAACCGCGCGCCAGCCAAATAAAAAAAGTTAGTAAAAAAATAAATAACGTGCGAAATGGATTCCTCCGCCTTTGTTCGTAATTGTTTACATACTCAAATTCGGATTTTTCTAAGTTTTTATAAAAAAATCGTGTGTCTTCAAGTAGTGACAATGAAAGTATTCTACTAACTACTACGGATTAGGTGCGGTAATAAGGCCTCTGGTCGAGCAGGCGTTCGCATTTTTTGCACTGCACAACGTGCGGGCGTACCGTAGGGTAAAATGTGTCATTTAGCTTTATCTTTGCTTCCAGCAGTCGGTTTTTATCGCACAACACACACAAACAATAGACATAAAGAAGTATCAATAAGCTTATTGAATAACCCTAAATTTATATTATCTTGTAGCTAGATACAAAAATGTTTAATATTCAGTGAAATTTTACCATGCATGTTACTATTATGTTACTTTTTATGTGTAAAGCCCTGTCCACGCGGCCAGTCTGATCAGGGCGCCACACTGCATAATTTAAGCCCGTGGTACACATGCCCCATGTCAGATGGTGGTATACTAAAAGCTAGTAAGCTAGCAGGCATGGTACAAGCATGAAAGAAAAAGGCATTGCATCACTACGCACACTGGCGTGTCTGGCATGTCTGTTTCTAGCAGGGTTGCCATCCGTACGAGGTTTCTCGTACAAGTACGAGATTTAGAGGTGCCGGTACGAGGTACGAGCTCACATCCATCCTCGTACGATATTGTACGAGATTCATTGATACAAATTTTAATTTTAATGCCCGCAGATCATATTTTGAAACGCACCTTAATCGGAAACGAGATACACTGCTGCTTTCACTGAGAGTAATAAGCAGCATTGTACTTCGTTTTCCAGCAATCGTTCGCTGCCACGTGGTGATTCCCCCGATAATAAACTTCGCAAATTTAAAGATTTAAGTTGGTAGCAAAGAGTATGTGTGTATGCACAATTATTACTCATTCAATTCAAAGCAAGCTACTTTGTAATTGCTTTGCCGTTGGTTGGTTTGGTTTATTTACGATCAAAAGTTGTGAACAAAATGGAAACAAATGAGTGACAGTAGTGACGATAAATAGTGGTTAAAGTGGGTGGATGGACAGCGAAAAATTAAGGTGATACCAAAAACTTTCATCGTGCAGTCTTTCAGGGAAGCTTGGTTGAAAGATCCAATGTTCCATGATGATGCATAAACTTTCAGGTATAATGGTGGGTGTGTAGGAGGTTGTGTTGCCAAAGTACGAGATTTTCGACTGTCTGTACGAGGGCAAGTCGTCGGCGTCTGGCAATCCTGGTTTCTAGCGTAGTCTCGTACCGCGCCAGCGCTGTGCGAGTTGAAGGTCACATAATACATACTATTTATGAAGAAATAACAAGTATTAATGTTAAATAGAACCTTAAATTTTTTGGGCGTCCCTTCAAATAAAAACTACATCAAAAAAACACAAAACAATCAAGATTTACACAGAAGGCGATCTACTAGCAAATGTCTTACGACTGCGTGTAACTGGTATGTGAGTCTCCGCACTTCGCCACTAGGAGAATAAATCAAACCACTTGCGATCTCCTGACATGCTTTCTAATAGCACGCGAGCTAGCGGCAGATTCTCGATACACAATATGCTTGTAGTTAGTATGTACCTGTTAACAGGCTTGCTTTTGTTCGAGGAACTAGCATGTAGAGAAGCATTTACGCAAAGTGCAAAGAAGCATGCATGTTAGTGTAGTTCTAGTAATACCGTAGCGCGGCGGGTGTCGGTGCATGTGTGTGTGTCGCGGGCGCGGCGCTTGCCCGGCCATGTGCGCAGGCGGGACCAACACGGTGATGTTATCCTCCGAGCCGTCCGATTCATCCGCGCGCTCCGCCGCGCGGTGTGATTGGCCGGGCTGGCTACGCCCGCCCTGTGATTGGCTAGCGCTCGCGCCTACGACCCCATCTAGCGTGACGTTAGACACTTCGTCAGAGTGGTTTAGATTTCAAGTTTTAAAATAATTTGGATGGCAACGTTTACAGTTCAAGGTGTCAGTTGTATTAAGGTATTATTGCAATCTTTCACATAGTTCCAAACTCAAGATTAAAATTATCGACATAAAACACAAAACTGTTAACTAACTGCCATCCAAAAAAAAATATTTTATTATTAGTAAACACCCCTTGCTATAGTAATGTTCGACCTACATGCACCGATAGGCCCCAAACTCTCACATGGTTTAGAACAACATGAATTGAGTCACTGCACAAACTGGATTAGACAGAGCAAACAAATGACTACTTACCATTATTGGGCACAGGTGGCTGAACCGGGCCGTTCGGCGGTGGTTGCTGCTGAATCACTGGCGGCGGTTCTGTTGAAAATATACTTTATAGCCAGACCAGTAGAGCACTATCTCGCTGATTAAACAATAGCTTAAAGTCAAACAAGATAGGTTTATTTTTTCAAAGGTACAGTAGAGTAGGTTACCTTGAACAGGAGCCTGTCGCGGAGGCCTATGTGGCATACGACGACTGTACCCAGTTTGATTGCGGAAAGAGGACACAGAGTTTCTTAGAAATCTGTAAAGAAAAATAATTTTATTTATAGTTTGAAGATAACATCGATTGATGCCAAGTTGTTGTTTTGTACCAACTACCAACCTATTGGGTATCAGAGTAGTGGGCGAGATCTCTTTCTCGCGACAGTCGGGACATTCATGGTCCTCAGACTCCAGTAAAGCGCCACGGATACCTGCCAAACAGACGATAATAACACTAACAGGGAATGTTTGGTACCTGCCACGATAAAAAAAAGTTTAGTTTTGAGTTTGGCAAAATTAACTATTAATTCGAATTATTTGATACTAGTCCAGTCATCATATACATTTGGAAAAGCATGTGAACCGAGAAGACTAAATTTTGAAAAAGCTTAACTTCAAATTTCGACCAGGATTTCCTATGTGCATTTTCCATCATCTTGAAAAAAGGGTTAAATTCAGTTTTTTTTACAATAACTCGGTTTCCATTGAGATACGAAAATTAAAAATTTTGATGCAATACTTTTTTGTTGCCTTCTTTACGATCTACAATTAAGGTTGCATTGAAATTGTGAAATTTGTGTTTTGCCAAAAATTTGTTGCTCCGTTATTTGCCTGCATTGTGGTGTAGTGCTTGCCAGAGTCACCGCCTCCACGAAATATCCAAAATTTAGCCTTCTCGGTTCATATGCATTTCTAGCCCGTTCTTACGACGTAATGACTGGACTAAACACAAACAGATATTTTTTTTAAATAAATATATGTGATTCGCTATTTGAAAACCACTCGCAAACTTTAATAGATCGAAATCAACCCCCGGGAGAAATGATGAACCATGACCTTTGTCATCCTGTTATATTATAACTTAGTCCTTTAATTTGGCCTTTTCCGAGTACTTACATTCGTCACAAAACGAGTTTCCGCAGCATGGTATCATGACAGCATCAGTGAGAAGGTCCCGGCACAGGCTGCAGATGAGCTCGTCCGGTATGTTAGGCTCCGGGGCTGCGGGTGCGTTCGCCGGCGTATCGGCGGCACCTGCGTTTTCTGACGCCAGGTATGCTTCACTGTGAGAAAAACACACAATTAGACTATTTTTCCCTCAAAAGTCTGATCTACTAAAAAGCCACTCCATTTCCATATTACATGATTATTCAGTATGTTGTTTTTGTACATCCCTTTTAGCAAACTGATCAAAAACCATTGGCCACTATGTCACCTCATAAGGTGACCTAAAGAAAATCAAATTAACAACATTGTAGGAATGATGACTAACGAAAACTAGAGAATGTTTTGTTGATCTAATTTTTACAGAATAATAGGGCGCATTTCGTTTTTTTTGCACTTTCCTTCCAATGTTTTTCTCGAATCTTTTCATTTTTTCTCGAATGTCTGATATCATACTGACAAGACAAAATCAGAACCGTGGTCATTTAATCATGGTAAGTGGCACGAGGTGAAAGGAGGAAAATGTCAACTGTGTCGTGTCCACTGGGTAAAACATTCTTGTCTCTTCTCCTCCACACGTACACAAAGGAGCACAGATGGTGTTGGTGATTCATGCTCCTTAATTTACAGGAATTGGCACTCATAGTCCAGTGGAACCATAATCAATCCACATCTCAAATGCATATATTATCCTACTTCCAATTTTTGTCTTGATGTTGATAGTCTAGGTTTCAGTGCCATAAGAAACAACATAGATAGAGCGTATTACAAGGCTTGAGGCTTACAAAATCTCTACACTGTGATAAAACATAGGAAATTAAATACTTACTGGTCCACTGCTGGTACAGCAAAACTTCCACTTGGGGTCATCATGGCTCCTGGTGCTTTTGGTCCATCCACTGGTACCATAAAACTGCGAGGAATGCCTGTACTGCGCCTTATCTCTACAGGATCGCCCTGAAAAAGCACGTAATTTTTGTTATAATTACAAACACAAGTTCCAAGTTCCATAATAGTGTGCATGGTATTTTGCACCTACAGACTGATATGAAGAAGCAAAACTTACTCCTTGATTAGTAAGTGGACAATCTTTAATCCAATGTCCACTTTTCTGACACTTGTAGCAAACGTAGTTGGTTGGCACAACACCACGCTGGTTCTGACCTCTGATCTTTTGGTAACTGAAACAATAGGTACATTGTAGATTTTTGTGAATTTACACTGAGCTTGATTTTAGACAATTGAGCCTTTTATTACTTTCCCAATAGAATTGTGAAGACTTTTATTAATGTCAATTGGAATAGCAAATTAACACATTGAATACCAGCTACTAAGTTTTTCATAGTCAGTTTCTAAGCATGGTGCCAGCTATGAACTTATTTGTACTTCTTTCAGTGGATACCTGTGGCAGTGCCCTTGCAGGGCTCATGTCATACCTTATTGTAAGAACTGTACCACATGAAGCAATAAACTGATTTGATTTGTTTTGATACTTCATAGTAGCAATTTCTAATGGTTGCCAACATTTTTCTACCAATTATAACATTTTCCAGAATACACTATGAAAATTACAGTACAGTCCAAAAAAACATAGCATTCATAGAAAGAGCAATGCCAGGGATTACATTTTTACTAGTTTTGCAATAGCAATATGAAAACCGGCCAAGTGCGTGTAGGGCCACGTGGAGTGTAGGGTTCCGCAGGAAGGAGTTTTATCTGCTTTACAGAACTAACAACTCCTTCAAAGTAATTTTTAATGGATTTTGTACAAAGTTTTGCTTTTATAAGTTGGTCGCCTATTATTCGTCAAGTTGTAAAGCCAGCCATGATAGAATTCCTTTTAAGTTCATTATATGTGCTACTTCATAAATAAAAAAAAATCTTCCTACACCCACAATATTTGTAAATGACTCAAACGATACCCCACATTATGGTGTAGGCGAGAAAACATCCTTAATGAGGATCATTCAGACATGCAAATATTGGATATCTAAATACTAACGCGGTTGGAGTACAACATTTTAAGCATAATACTTTTTGAATTACTTAAATCCATCAAGAAAGTTGAAGTTTACAATTTGGCTGTTTTAAAACGCGCCCAGCGAGGCTTGAATTTGGTACTCGGGTGTTCTCGTCAACTATTTGAAATGATAAAGTCTTTCTGTTTATGCAATAAAAATGGGCACGTCCTAAAATCAAGAAACACATATAACGTTAAACATTATTTAACTTTAGGTTTTCTTCATTTCAAATAATTCATTTTCAATCATTTCTCTGACATTTTTCCGGTTCATTCATATAAAAAATTTATTATTATTATTATTATTTATCTTACCTTTACTTTTAATTTTATTTATTTATTTTATTGTATAATTAAATATTATTAAATATAAAAATTCTTATAAATTATTTCAGGAGTAACTTTGTAATTTCTTGTCCGATTTCGATATTTTTTTCACAAAATACATTATTTTTCATGTCTCTATAAAACTTCATACTTAGTTCATAACGTGAATGATCGTCATTTAGGAGTAGGGGGGATAGCATAAAAAAAAAATTTTATTTTACCGTTTTGTGGTCGAGAAAGCTGAAATTTGGTATAGACAGACATAATGGTTGACAAACTTCAGCTTTCTCGTACTTATCGTCTCTTTGCTAAGCCGCGGACAGACAGACGGCGCCGGCGTATGCGTGGCGAAATTATAAGGGATAACTACGGAACCCTAAAAACTGGCAAAGTGCAACCCTTAATATAGCCCCGGGTTTCAATAAACTGGTAAAAAAAAGTGTGGCATTCAATGTATTATTATTCATTAATACGCAAGCAGCTATAAGCTGTTGCGTGTATATCACTTTAAAAAAATATTAAAAACTAATATGAATAAACTGACATACGGTTAAGCACAAACACAAATTAACATTAATACAATTTACATTGTGCTTTCTCTTAAACACAACGATAAGTGCAGAAATCCCTTTATTGCAAGTAATCCACAAAAACTCTAAACAGAATAGATAACAGCTTACTTGCTAGGGTCGTAGTCAAACGTAGACTGTGATATCATAGCATTTATCTTGTCTTGCTCGCTGCCATCCATGCGAGACAGGTCTGCCAGTCCCTTGCTAAGAGAGACATCTTTGTGCGTTGCCGAGTTATCCTTGTTGCCGTCCCACTGCTTCTTTGGCTGCTGGGCTAGAGGAACTCGAGCCACGAGCAATGATGTGTTCTTCGCAATTAATGTACTGTCATCTGAATACACTGCAACCAATTATATGTCGAATGGAGGGACTGTAGAATATGGCGCCGCTGAATTAAGTCTTCAAATTAATATGAGGAATACAACTAGAGGAAAAAAAGCCTGAAGGAAATTATAATCAGGTTACTTAACCTGACTAAATTGATTTCAACACAAGGCTCATTCCACAGTAATTGATAGCACTATATTTTTAGTCTTTTTTTTTGTTAAATTTGATTATATTATAAATAGTAAGTAAAAGTGAATACATTTTATTTTCCTACTAATATAATAAATGTGAAAGTTTGTGAAGATGTTTGGATGTTTGTTACTCAATCACGAAATAACGGCTGAACGGATTTACATGAGACTTGGGGTACAGATAGACAAAGACCTGAAGTGAGACTAGTATACTTGATATCCCGGTAATGCGTTCCCGTGGGATAATATTTATTTTAGGTTTAAAATAGATGGTGCTGTGCAAGAATCGTATAAACGGATTCTGGTACAATGTTCGCCGGGACAGCTAGTCTATTATCTATTATTACAATTACGAAATTTTGTTCTGAGAATACGAATTTCCTCTGGGAAATTTTATTCTTACTGAGGAGCAATCGGGAGCCGTATTTGTGGTATTAATTTCCAGTCTCAATATAGTAATACCTCAACGGTATAGAAAGAAGGGGACTCAAATTTAATAATGGTGGTAAGAATCCATTGGTGAGTAAAGTTGGTGTGGTGTCAACTTACCTTCTTTTGTTTGGGCATTGGTGATTTGCAAGTCGAAATCGGAGGTTTTTCCAATCCGCTTTTGCTGTGAAATTGCCGATTTCAAATCGCCTACAGATATGTGTAGTCCATCAAAGGTAACTGTGTCGTATTCAATTGCACTTTTGAATCTATAGTGCACAGACATTTCTGCAAGGAGAAATAGAGGGGTGCTTCTACATACAGCATTTCAAATAAAAACAATTTTTTCGATGGATATGTTAATGTGACAAAAAGAGTGTTTTACATTGAGAATCTATTGATGATCTCTGGATCTTTTTACTAGCTCGTGGATAACAATCTAACCCCAACATACACACACGGTATTTCCACAATTATTCGCAGTTTCACTGCCTCGATATCTTTTGTTATTATTTAACAATTTCCTTAATAGACAGTCCTTTTTTGTAGTTTCAAACTGAGCACAAATATAATTCAACACTCGAAAGACTTGAACCGACGCAACGACGCCGAAGCCAAGAAGCCAACTTCGCCATTTTGTTTTTGTCACAGACGATTTAGGGATATTTTAGTCACAGATTAAGTTGAGATCGTTTTTAGTTTTTTCATAGAGGTTGTTTTTTATTTTTATATATCGTTCATTCGTTCATTCATCGTCTGTGGTCGATCGAGGTGTGGTCAGTGGTCTGTGTATGGGTCTGTGCATTGATGCCAACCCCATTCACAATCTTGCGCGGTGGACCGTCTTTTCCTGTTTTCTGTCGTGCCTGACCGTCGCACTATGCAAAACTTACGTCACATTTTGCGAAAATGGGGGTGGCAACTGTGAAAAAAGTCAAAATTGAGGATGTCCCGTTTTCTTGACAAGTTGTATAAGAACTATTTGGTAGTACTTTACTTTTTGATCGCCCTGTCACTCCATGTCTTAGCAACGGTTGTTGTTTATAATAAAATGTTTTTCCATTACGGTCTCATCAACACGTCTCTCAATTCTAATTGTTAAAATTAGTCTTAACATAGTAGCAGAGCGTTAGGAAAAATAATTATAACAATAATCGGAGTGGGTGAGCAACCAAGTTACAATGAAATCCTGGAAGATGTCAAAATGCAATCACCTAGTTGCAAAATTGATATCGGTCACCTGGAAGGAGTAAGAAACTGGTCGACTTTGAAATTCAAGGAAACATTACTGTTAAGAGGTATGTCCGGTGGATTGGATGCGGTAAGCAGTAATCTCAAAAAAACCCGAACCTGTGAAACCTGATACCACCACTGTTAAGAAGAAGGTCGAGAACATGAGCAGACTTATTGTTTAGTTTCCTAGCAACTGTTGTTTATATATGTCTCTTTACTATTAAACATGTCATCGTGAATGAAACACACATTTTTCCTCTTCTTATTTTAAAGTGGTAGCAGAGATTATGGATTTATGTCTGATAAATGCCTGTAAAGTTCAAATTGGGAACCTAGACCCGAATAACTATAAAACATGGAGATATAAAACTCAAATAGTGCTCAAGGCAATGCCGGGAAGTATGGATATTCTCGAAGGGAGGAAGACTAAACCAGCCTTGGCGCCAACTGCAACTGCCGAAGAAAAGGCTAAGTTTGAAAAGGATCTTCAAAGTTTTGAAACTATGAACAGTGCAATTTTAATTTTGTTCACGACAAACATGTCCAATGACGTCTTGCAAAAAGCCGTTCGATTTGATTGTGCTAAAGACATATGGGACGAGCTAGAGCGCATCTAGGGGGGTACCTATGTGGATAAAACATACGACTTTTGCCTGAAATTCTTCAGTTACAAAAAAGACAAAGATCATGACCGAGTTGCAGAGTGAGGCGAAATTACCAGAAGTTCTCCTTATGTGCAAAATCCTAGACACCCTACCTCCAGAATATTTAGGATTCAAGTCTAGTTGGCTGTTAATTTTGAAAAAGGAACGCTCAGTCGAAAATCTGACAAGTCAGTTATGCGCACACGAAAGGGTTTTACGTCAGTATGACACTCAAGTCACAGAAGACGAGACCGCTCCAGAAGCCTTGATTGCAAGAACGAGTAAGGGTAAAAAGAAAACATTTTCCAAGGAGCTTAAATGCAACTATTGCAAAGAAAAGGGCCACAGAGTTAGAAGTTTCAAGAAGTGGATCCATGACGGAAGACCGCCCAAAGAATCCAAAACTGTAAACATGAATCTGACAGTGATGACAATACATTCGGAAAAAGCATTCGTTGAAACAAAAGATGGAGAAAATTGGTACGTGGACAATGGAGCAACCAGTCATGTCACCAATGGAGGAGATCTGTTTCAAAGCTTTACATACTTCAAAAGCCAGCACACAGTGACCGGCGCGAATGGCCAATGTATTGATGCCCTGGGCATTGGAAATATTCTAGCAGAAGCTGATGTAAATGGCAAACAAGAGCCGATACTGCTGAAAGATGTTTGGTATGTGCCCAGTATCAGCAGAAATTTATTTTCAGTGCTCGCTATCCATGATAAATCGGATACTAGTGTTTTTGAGTCCACTAATCTAAAATGTACTCTAAAAATGGATGGACAGATCAAAGTCATTGGTACTCGCAGCAAGTTCGGCGGCTTATTTAAATGAAAGCTCAGATGCCTCAAGCCAACTGTACGAGTAAACCAGCCGTCCACAACCTCAAATCTGTTACAGCTGTATCATGAAAGATTTGGACATCAAAATAAAAGCCATATGAAGAAATTGATAGAAAGAGAGTTTGACATTAAGGCGGAAGCCACCAAGGAAGTCTGTGAAGGATGTATCTATGGCAAATCCCACAGGCTGAAGTTTGGGACAAGGCAGAAAGCTACACGACCTGGTGAACTGGTATACGCTGATGTCTGTGGACCTTTTCCGTACTCAATTTCGAAGCGAAGATACTTTGTCCTCTTCAAAGATGATTATACAAGATACAGATTTGTATACTTTATGAGAGAAAAAGCTGAAGTACACGCGAAGCTATTACTCATGCTGGCTGATGTGAAAGCGGCTGGAGTTGTCATAAAAGAATTGCTAAGCGATAATGGTGGCGAATTCATCAATCCTAAAGTAGAAGCTACTCTCACCAAAGAAGGCATAAAACAGATATTGACAATGCCCTATACTCCTCAACAGAACCCAACAGAGAGAGACAACAGAACTGTTGTGGAAATGGCACGAAGTCTCATGTATGCTCACGCCAAGATTCCAACGGGACTGTGGGCTGAAATGGTACAAGCAGCGGTGTACATCCTGAATAGAACAGGCCCTACCTGCATCGATGGGAAATCACCGTATGAGCTATGGCATCATAAGAAACCCAGACTGAGTCACCTAAGAATAATTGGATCTCAATGTTATTCACATGTTCCTAAGCAACGTAGAAGAAAATTGGACAAAAAGGCACAAAAGGGAATACTTGTCCGCTATGACTGTGCTACCGCATAGGGATAGTGACTCGTTTAATTTGATACGGTCAAGAGACGTTACCTTCGATGAAAATCCCTTGCTGGGTCATCTCGAAGAAACTAAAGAAGCTGATACCCAACAAAGCAGACGCGATGCTAAGCCCAATAGCCTATTTGACTTCTTTGTCCCCGGATATGAAAGCCTGCACGACAATAGCGACAATCAGCAGCCATTGATTAATCATGATGAAAATAGAGCTAATGCATCACCACGTCAACAAGATGCTGAAGATGATGTAGCTGGGCCATCAAGTGCAGTATATGAGCCTGAGATTGAAGTACAAATGCCTGAGGCTGATACATATTTCGAGGCAGAACAATCCATTGAAGAGCCTGAAGAAGAGGTCAACGAGATGATCGAAGCAGATTATAAAGTCGATGACGCTAATGAAACAGAGACAGAAAGTCGAAACGATTCGTCACTGACTGCATCGGAAATCGAGAAGGAAGGCAGCATGACGCTACGAGGGTGCTCAAATCTTAAGCCAACAAACAGATACAAGGACTACATCTGCAACGTTTGCTTTAACGTTAACTCAATAAGTGATGAACCTCGGACAGAACCAAGCTCGTTTCAAGAAGCAACGGCATGCAAGGATTCTAATGAATGGCGAAAAGCGATGGACAATGAGCTCAATTCTCTCAAAGAAAATGAGACGTGGGAAATGGTGCACTTACCCAAAGGAAGAAAAGCTATCTCTAGTAAGTGGCTTTTCAAAATCAAGACGAACCCAGATGGTTCTGTGGATAAATACAAGACCCGTCTTGTGATACGAGGATTTTCGCAGAAGAAAGGCTTAGACTATGACCAAACGTTTAGCCCAGTTGCGAAGACAAGCACGATACGAGCTTTACCAAGTGTCGCTGCACAAGAAAAGCGTTCGCTCAGTCAGTTCGACGTATCGACGGCTTTTCTTTATGGAAAACTGAAAGAGGAGATCTATATGAAACCGCCAGAGGGATACTCGGACACTGACGGAAAAGTTTGCAAGCTGAAACGAAGCCTTAACGGCCTTAAACAAGCTCCTCGCTGCTGGAACTCTAAGATAACAGAGTACATCAAGGAACTTGGTTTTGAACAGAGTGACAGCGATCCCTGCTTGTTTAAAAGAGGAGAGGGGAACCATAAGCTGTTAATAGCTTTATACGTTGATGATGGACTTATTGCTTCTGCAAGCTCCACTGAAACTGAGAAGTTTTTAAATGAAATGCGGCAGCGTTTCAAAATAACAACGAAATGTGGTTCCACTGCACTTAACGGTCTGAAGTGCTACAGTGACGCAGATCATGGAGGTGACGGTCCTACTGAACGATCCACAAGCGGCATGATATGCCTTAACGCGAATGGCGCAATGGCATGGCAGAGTAAGCGACAGTGTTCTGTTGCTATATCCTCAACGGAAGCAGAAATTATTGCTGCTAGCGAGGCCGCAAGAGAAATTATATGGCTCACTCGAATTGTCAATTTCATGAAGAGTGATGTACCGAAAACGATCACCCCATTATTTGTAGACAGTGAATCAGCCATAAGATTGGCTCATGATCCACCATACGAGACACACCAGCGGACAAAGCATTTAAAGCTGAGGCACTTCTTTGTAAGACAGCGTGTCCTAGAAAAGGACTTAACAGTCAATAAGATTGCCACCAAGGATCAGCTGGCCGACTTTCTTACTAACTCTTCTTACTTTCTTACTAATCATTCTTGAATTGCTGTATAATATAACTTTATTGATTAACAATAATTCAATTTGTTTAATTAGGTACATTATAATATACTAAAATAATAACTTCAAGTAATCCAGAGCTGTTCATTAATTTAATTAGCATTGTGATTAGATATCCGTCGCGCTATCAGCGCCATCTACTTTATTTTATACTGTAAAGTTGGCATTACTTGTATTTCTTTATTCAATAATCTCTTTAAATAGGATTGTAACTGATTTAGGAGTCTCTCTCTTTTTTGTTCCTTCATCTGCACCAAGACTAAGACATTTTACTAAAAAGAATAGTAAAATGTTATCACGCTGCATCGACATTTTATTTTCTCCGCTGTCCTGACCTTTGCTCATCGAACTCGCATAGATCAAGCTCAACAGAAGCTATATACCTAATACAGGGTGGATATCACTTTTTGGTTGGCCTATCCGAATGAATAGGTACTGATCAAGGTAGGCAATTTGAAAGCGTACTTTTCGGCAAATTAACAAAGATATTAGGTATTGATAAAATTCGCAACACGGCTTATCAACCAGCAAAGATTCATTCCGAGCTCCATTCAGTGACATACGCCGGACAGAAGAATTGCCCACCGTTTTATTAGAACGTCATCGGCATTCTTGGGGTGACTGAACTTTGTGTTTAACGGAATTATGTGTTTCGTTTCTACTATATCGTATAGTTTCTGTTTGTTGTTTTTATATTTTTAATATGGATCTTGCAATCTGAAATAAATTTATTTTATTTTTGTTATTAGGTCTTAGATTTGCAATAAAAGAAGTCTCTGGCCCTAATGAATCGGTGTATGAAACTTCTCTTAAACTTCGGTGATCTTTTGGTTCCGTCCGTCAAAACCCATCGCAGACGAAACTGATTTTGTAAAAAAAACTCCAAAATGTGTTGCAGTCACCCGTTAAGTATAGATTCATGGTACCTATAACCCGTTGAAATATCTGGATACCTCGCAAGATGGCGGTCTGACGGAGGCATGTGCATAGATATTGTGCTGGGTAATACTGAACTCGCTCCGATTGTTAACACAATAACCAGCCAAGCCCCACCCACCGACTCACAATCGAACGTGGGGTAATTTTTTATGTTTTTAACAATTAATGATTTATACTGTTGATTCCATTATTGCCGTATTGCTGGACTGTGTACAGCCCGATACAATAATGTGGTTTTCGTAATCACAGTAGGACAGTGAATGGGACCATTATAGAAATGACATTTCTATTCTGTGATCAGTGCACCAATGTTCACAGAACTATATTAAATCATATTTTTAATGTAGCAACACTAGAAATATACAACGGAAATATGTCCTTCACAGCGATACCAATTATAATAAAAATATGTATTTGAAAGCAGTTTTATCTAAAACAATATTTTATATAGAAAAATTTATTTAATATTACTTTTTTTATTTTTACTTATAACATTTTATAATAAATTTTAAATAAGAAGCTTAATAAGATGTTTTTTTACTTAATTGGCAATTTGCCATGAACTTCCGGTGGGATATAAAGACACGCGGAATCTATCGAGAAAAGAACGCGAAATAATAGGACAATAGCTGATAGAGGACGAATTATTTAATAACTCAACACAATAATTGGTAACCATGTCCAATAACGGTGCTCCGGACTCTTGGGAAACTCAAGCGGAAGTTATAGGTGAACAAGGTGCAAAAGATTCCAATGATGTGTCTACTAAATTTTCCACGTTGAATGTGAATGCTGTGGAGTTTGTGCCTTCCTTTTGTGTGCCTAATCAGGCTGACGACAGTGATTCACCCACAACCCCACAAAAATCTGAAAGCGGTTCATCAAACTCGGCCGAAAGCCCCGTTTTGAATGGTATGTCGGACGTCTTGTCAATTATCTTTTCGCAATAATACATCTGTCAGTAACCTTTTGCGGCTTCACCGGTGCCTCTCGGCCAAAATGTGCTTTATCTGAAAAAAAATTGTGTTATCTTTTAGTGTTACCAACAATTTAACTAGCGAACTTGACATTACACACCGTTCAGTACAGGCGGCCGCGAGAGAGTCCGTGACTTGTGTATTTTTTCCTCCAATCCAGTTCTAACGGGTTATAGCGAGACACGCGGCGCGCGCGCCACTATTGTACTTCAAGTTATCATTTCTTCAAAGTTTCTAACTTGGATTTTAGAGTTTATGTTCGCTATTTGGTAAAACAATGGTTGGAGGTTAGTATTCTTTATTAAATTAATTAAGATACACCTCACAGTTCAGTAACATAGTCTCAGTTTGTGCTACTTTCACTTATCACATTAATGTGCAGATTTATGTCATCAATTGTAGCTTTCATGTAATAAGATTAGCAAGAAAGACTGGAAACACTTAAGATTAATAAAATTTTACAATTATTTCAATGGTTTCCTAACCAGTCTTAGAATTGTAACCTCTCAGCATAGTGTCATGATGTGGGTAAGGAACCATGTCATCAAAGTCTTAATAGTTCAGCAACCTTATCAGCTTGCTAGATTGTAACATTTACACTATCATTATTCACCTTGGAGGTGTTTCATATAAGTGACGTTAAAGTTTTGGTGAATTGAGTTAGTAATGCTAATTTTAGCACATTATTTATACCTCAGCAAATCAAATTTTAGAATTTTTTTTAAAGAAACTGAGTTATAAAAAGTAGTATCCTGTTAACCTATATAGTAGGTAGATTGTACATCAACCTTTTCTGTTGTGGTGTGCATTCAGCTCTCTGTCATTGTCCAAAATTTCAAGTTGAGGTTTTGCCACCTGTACAAATGTATTTTTGCCAGATGAGTGATCATCTAACAGATCTTTTATCAGTTGTAGGGAAGCCATCACTACAAAAAAAGACATGTCGACTGCCAGACAGATTTGAGAAAATGTAGTGTTTTTATTAGCTTTTTGGCAGTGAAATTCAATTGCTGGCATTAAATAAAATAACCATTTAAATACTATTAAATTATCTAATATCACCTTTGATGGCTTATTGTAAATTCAAATTCAGGTACTTATCTGTATTTTGCAATGCTGATGGTAACATGGATCAGAACAGAAAAAACAAAAACTACTTAAAAATTTTTGCCTGCAACAAGCAGTAAATACTTACATATTACATATTTACTTATGCTTGGACCATGTCCGAACAGTTTTAGTTAATTATGGCGATGCATTCGGTCCGAGCGCACTGACCGTCGTCATAATCAACTAAAACTGTATACACACACTGCGAGCGTCCTAACCCCAATTTCTCGTACACTAACACTCTGTTAATCTACTGTTAACAGCTGTCAATTGACCAAAGTGCATACAAAAAAACCACTGACAGCTGTTAACAGTAGATTAACAGCTTGTTTGTGTACGAGATACCGGGGGTAAGACCATCAAAACCCGGCTTAAGTCTGACTGTGCAAACTAAAACTGAGATCACAATATGCCAACTCATCAGTTTTTAGAAACTTAAAAAAACTCTTGTTTTTAGCAATTAAAAATCAAACCTGTCTGTGAAATGGCTGGCAATAGTAGACTGTTTTTAGTACAGGCTTTAAACTTACACAAATACATGCTAATCCCAGCAGCACATCAGACCCCTAATGAAATGGCAGTGAGAAAAGAAGCTTTAGTCAATATCTACTCATTTTACTCCAAATATCTTTTGTCTGTGTCAGCATAACATGCAGAATGTGGAGACACTTTCGATTGGGTCAGCTATTAAATTGTGTATAATAGGCCATCAGATAAACACATTAAATTCGCAAACCATGATGTAGTTCTGCATTTTTGGTATGTTGTATGGGTCTGGGTAGTTTGGACTCCTGCAGGAATTGTCCTTTTTCTAGTATTTATGAATGCTAGTTGGCTGCTCCCTGTGCTACCGGGGTGGCTACTTCCAATCTCGTGTGCGTAACTTAAATACAATAAAAATAAGCCCGAAGGCATAATTGGACAGAAAATGGGAGTTTTAGCCAGCTTACACTGTTACCGCCCTCACCACATCGAGGTACTCCCAGCTTATGTTATTGATATTCGGAATGGAGTAATCGAGACAAATGTAACGTTTGCCTGCAAGAACCACTTAAAATTAAAAAAATGTTAACCATTAAAGTTAACTCCAATAGTACATTGGTGATCTTAACGCCATTAATCCAGATCCACACACAACAAAGACAAAAGAAAGAACTACAATCTATGGATTGATGGCCTATAATATAAGCTCTTTGTGCTAAAAGGGCTAATTTAAAGTTATTTAGATGACATAAATGTATTTGTGCTTGTTGAATGTTTGACACATGATTGTTTTAGAATAACAATTAAACCTAAAACAATTCATTCTCCAAAACAATCTAGATTTTGTTCGAAGTTGATGCCTATATACATAAGCAGCCTATATACGTCCCACTGTAGGGCACAGGCCTTTTCTCAGGGAGAGAGTATGGGCTTAATCACCACGCGTGCCCACCGCGGATTGGCGATTTCAAGCGCTGATGTATGTGAATAGCTCAGACACTCAGGTTTCCTCACGATGTTTTTCCTTCACCATTAGCGAGTGGTATTGCTACTATAACTTCGCAAATGTACATAACTTAGAAAACCAAGTCATAGCTACATGCCCGCACTGGGGATCGAACCTGGGTCTCGCTTCCGAGTCCGATGTTCTACCCACTAGGCTACCAACGCTTTACCTGCCTTTGTTAAACATAAATTACGTTGCAGTTCATTCATTACGCCGACTGCCTCGATGTAATCATTGAATTGCAACATTCATGACATTGATTATTAGTCTAGCGTTATCACGTCTGACTACCATGCCAGAGGTTGTGGGTTCGATTCCCACTAGGGGCCGCCATACTATACAATTGGCGTCAGTCTGGGTGTATTTCCACGTTTTTGATGTCCTCGGCTGGTTACCATAGCACAGGGTATCCTAGTTTGGGACCAGGTCAAGTGATTGTGTAGTGTGGAAGTTATTATTTATTTATGATTTGGTACCTACTCTACTCTGCATTACTCTGAATAAAACATTGGCTGTGGGGATAGAGTCCACATATGCCCATGTTAACTTGTTGCCTCTAAACCTATTCCAGTGTAACATGAATCTGACCCCCTACTCCCGGCAGGATGTGGAGACACCTCCGACGGGGGGCCGGCATCCGCCTCACCGCGCGTCGAGGAGCCGCCGCCTGCGCCGCCGGCGGCGCCCCCGCGCCCCGCTGACGACTCCCCCACCGCCGACACCTGGGACGCCGAGGCCGATGACGCGCTACTCACGCCCGAGGACGCCACTGAAGCTGATGAGGAAGACGCCGAAGCTCAGGTGCGGCCACCGATGTCTTGGCTTAACCCCTTTGTGCAAGACTGCTCAAAAGTAAAGTGTTTATGCATGTGTTAACTACGAGTTATTTAAGTGACTCATCAGCTACTGAGGCTAATGAGGAAGACACTGAAGAAGCCCAGGTACGACCACCAATGTCTTGTTTTAACCTTTTCATGCAAGACTAACAAAAATAGTGTTTATGTACGTATTAACTACGAATTATTGAAATGACTCATCAGCTACTGAGGCTGATGAGGAAGACACCGACAGGTACGGCCAATGGTGTCATAGCTTAACCTATACATTAAAGACTGCCCCAAAACAATAAAAGTGTTTATTGTACTATGAGTCACATCACAACCTTACTGAAGAAATGGTTTTCAGGCCTTATTTCAGTAACATGTTATTAAATAACATTTTTTTTATGCAGCCTCCATGATAGTAACTGTCCCCCCTGTAGGGTTGTTCATTACATTACTTTTTTCCTTAGGCTAACTTAAATGGACTTTACTATTATATGGAATTTTAGTTAAACAATCATCCCATACTCCTCCACTGCTGGACAAAGGCTTCCCTCAAGGCACGCCACTTCCAGAATTTTAGCCAGTTGGTAGCCCCATTTATTATACTGATGCAAGTTGGCTTTAATCTCGTAATGTAGCTGTAAACCATATGAACTTCATAACAATCCCTAAGACACCGGTTTTCAAATAGCTTAGGGGTTAAAAGTTTGTTTTGTTCAATGGCATTGTGTGTTTAACTTAAGACAAAATTGTAGACTGTATGAATAATTTACCATACTATTCTTGTTAAATGTTTGCAGAATTTTGCAGAGTGGAAAACCACAAATGAAATTGCAAGTTGAATTTAAATTTATAACATGAAATGTGTAGTTGTATCTATATGAATGGGGAATAGAATAATCAATATTTTATTGGCGCAGGCTTTACGGTAATTAAAATCGTGCAAAATTTTAAGAGGTGTCATCGGTTAATGACTGTCTTTATCATTATTATTATACTTTATTGCACACACGAGAACACAGTACAGGAAAGGTACAGTATCATTCTTTCGGTGATTATAGTATAATTCTTGTTTTTGAATTACAATGAATTGTGGTCTAATGAATTTGTAACACAATGACTTGGAGAGTATTCGCTACTCAGGTTCTGGTGAAGGCTACTGGCCCATAATACATATTATATCACGCGAGAGAGTAATGAGCTGACTTATAGTTGAAGACTCAGCCGGAAGGGGAGATACACAAAAAAAGTTCACCTTGTATGTTTGCGCTAACTAGATCGCATATTTCTAAATCACCTTACCAATTCATACTCATAGCCTAAAGTGAATTGGTTTTATGAAATTCAGTTTATTAATTGGATGGAGTGGGATGTAGTTTAGGTGGGTCATTGATACCACAGGTAGATATATAACAATTCCTATCTGCTTTGTTATTATTAATCAACAATAAAAAAAACTTAGGCCTTTGCATCTACGTAATGAGATGATTTATACAGCGTCCAGTGGTACCTTCACTCACCCTAGATGGGTGAAGGGACCACTCGGACGCTGCAGTGCCTGGGCATTGTATTTTGACGGAGTAGACTTGCCCAGCACCTACACCATCCTTACAGCGTAGTCGGTCTTAATCAACAATAACAGATATGCTTATTGGCCATATTAAGCCAACACTCTCTCTCTTTGAGAGAAGGCCTTCTGCAGTGGGACATAAAAACAATATAATGTTTTGTCTATTCACCTTGTATATGCATATAGTATCTAGTTTTAATTTCTTTTTATTTTTCAATCATGAAACTTGAAGCCGTCTCATCATCATCAACCCATTATGTCCCCACCGAGGGGCACGGGTCTCTTCCCTGAGGAAGGTATAGGCCATACTCCACCACAGGGGCCAAGTCCGGATTGGTGGAGGCTTGTAGACTAGTGGCTCGTCTACTGTCAGAAGTTGTCAAGCCGCCCTAAGGCCTCTGACTTGGCTTAACGACTGCCATCTATCGACGGCAGCCGGCACCAACAGCTTAACGTGCCTTGCGAAGCACGGAACCGCTCGGAAAAATGCCACTACCGTTAGGCATAGACGGCGACCCATCCATGCACTGAACGCGCCCTGTGTTGCTTAACCTTCGTGATCGTTTAAGATCACTCAGGCAGCCGGGGCTACGAGCGATTCTCTATTGGTATGGAAAATAAAATTGAGGATTTAGTGTCTTTTTCAATCTTTACATTAAAACTGTCAATTTGTATACAAAATAAATTTGTAAAAACAGATCATTGGATACAGAAATAAAGCATCTTTCTTCTTCATCTTTCTTTCTTTAACTTGTATCTGTAATTGCAGGAGGATGGCGATACACTCAAGAAGCTCCCCAAGAAGAAACCAGTGCCGGTGGAATACACGCGAAGCAAAAAGGAGCACGTGAATGTTGTATTTATTGGACACGTCGGTGAGTCAGCTTACTGCCTCTTAATCACCATCATATTTGCACACCTATTGTAATGAAACACAATGGTAAAGTTTTAAAATTGAAAAACAAACATTTTAATTTCGAATGTGTCTTACCAATTCATGATTCTTGTTTGCTTATGTGTGTAGCTGGCGAGCATGATTAGGTACTCCTTTGGGACATGGTCACTTCAATATCTTTAGAGCGACTAGAAATGTAAAGTAATCTAATTAGGCCTGAGATTTCCGCACTTAGCGTCATAGTTGGGCTATTGTACGTAGCAAGCACTAAGGTATGTATGTAAATACATCAGACACTAGGGTTTCTTCACGATGCTTTCCTTCACAGTTAGCGAGTGGTGTTGCTACTTCAACTTCACAAATGTACGTAACTTAGAAAACAAAGTCATTGGTACATGCCGGGATTTGAAACCACGACCTCCCGAATGAGAAGCCGGCGTAATACCGCTCCGCCACCACCGCTCAACCTATAATAGTCTAATCTTCATTTAAGTTTTCAAGAATGCCTCGGTGGCCGGCGGCGGAAGAAATACTTCCTATGGTTTTAAAAAATTGGGCCCTTTTCACGTACCAAATGCGGAATTATGTAAGCAACTCACGATGTTTCTCTTCACGGTTAGCGAGTGGTATTGCTACTACAACTTCACAAATGGACGTAACTTAGAAAACAAAGTCATTGGTACATGCCGGGTTACGACCTACCTTGCTACCACTGCATGCACCTCACGCCCATTTCGTTATAATGCTGACACTCCACTCGCATTATTTTAGACGCCGGCAAGTCAACCATCGGCGGTCAGATTATGTCTCTCACTGGCATGGTGGACAAGAGAACCCTGGAGAAGTACGAGAGAGAAGCCCGAGAGAAGTCCAGAGAGTCCTGGTATCTCTCCTGGGCTCTGGACACCAACCAGGAAGGTAAGCATAGGCTTATAGAGTAATATTTTTTTCTCAAACATGCTTGGAAATTTGAGAATTATTTCGACAACCTTCTTCGAGATTAAAAATTATTGTTGTTCGTTCGTGGTTCGTCTGATTTTGAAAGTTTATTGAATTTAACAGAATGAGTTCAAGTGATGAAAATTACTGCGATGAACTTATTTTAACGCCACCTGAAAGTCAAGAGGCGGCAAGAGCCGTAATAGAAAACTTGTTACCGCCAAAATCGCAAGAAAAATATTTTTCAAATAAAGTTCTGCCTTAGTACTACTTAGTTTTAATTTCCGCGCATTATTTGAGAAAGATTATATACAAGCATTGACCACAACTAGGTATTGGTGGACTCACATATGTGTGCCTCGGCTTCGCCTCGGCCCACATTTCCACGTTCGTCCATCAATGCCTCTTTTGCTGGCCGCTGCAGTAATGTACAATTAAAGAAAGAAACATACAAACACAAACAATTAATTGGATAACAAATACTATTTTAAAGTACCTACAAGTTGTTTCCCAATTGGCAACTGTCACCTACACTGGCCTACCGACCGTATCGCAGTGTGACAGTCAAACAGATAATAACCAAGAAGACGTTTAAATTTCCATAGAGTAACCAAGTACGACTAGTATTTATCTGCTTCGTATCTTTTTTACGATGCAAAATTTATTATAGATATTATTTTAAATAATAATAATCACACAATACAATCACTGACCTGGTCCCGAACTAGGATACCCTGTGCTATGGTAACCAGGCAAGGACGTCACAAACATGAAAATACACCCAGACTGAAGCCATTTCTACAAATGTATGGTGGCCCGCAGTGGGAATCGAACCCACAACCTCTGTTTTTTTGGTAGCTAAGCGCCTTAACGGCTAGACCAATGAGACAGTCACTGATGTGCACTATTAGTAGATACAATATAGCCCATATCCTATTTCAAATATCATTTAATTCAAAAAGAATAATGTACACACATTTAAGTAGGGAGAGAAGCTAGATTAATATTAATCTGTGTTAAGGAGTGTTAGGCCCAAAACCCGTTATTATTAAGGGGTGACTATTAGGTTGAGGTTTGTTACTATTTCTGAGTTCAAAGAAAAGAGCAACCCACTAGAAGGCTTTAACATTCCCTAATTTTCTCTAAGCCTTCTACATACTCCTGGGAGCCTTTGACCCTCCCCTCCCACAAAGGGGCAATATTGTTATTGTAATCATTTTAATTTTCTTTATTTGCCCTCTTAGAATAACTGCGGTAGAACCATAAAATAGCAGGTGATAGGTTCAATTAAATTCTTTTCAATGGCAGCCCTAGGACTACCAATGTCAGGTTTGTGAAGATTGTTTTTTTCCACAAGAGCCAGTGCAGTGCCTAGTGCAGGTAGCGGAGAAACTTATAACAACATTGGTAATAGATTGCATCAAGCTCCAAACGAAGACTGTGTCAAAATTTACAAAATGGTAGAGATTGGATTAGTAGTTTGCAAAAAGTATTCACAAATATCACCATAAATACCTGTAGATGGGTGCAGGCAAGGCAGAATGTCAATATAACAACTTACACTTGTATGTTACACTATGTATATACAATGTGTTTACTTAGGTGTGCGCCGCATTTTCTCCTTAGCGTTTATGAAAGTTAAAGAAATTATTTTATTTATTTCCGTCGTTAAACGTGCATTGCAGATGCAGATGATTTCTTATTTATTTCCCCAACATTTTCGCTGAAGACGGACGTTGACCGGTACGCGAAATAAATATATCGGGCGAATGTACCCACTTTCAGATCATTTGATACAGAAATAGAAGGGCCGGTAAGGGACAGGCGGACATACGACGGCCGAATACGGGTTGCGTGGTCGGTGTGCAGCGGCTGATGAAAGAGGTTTGTCATGACCGTGGCAAGTGGCTAACCCTGCCCTCTGCCTACCTCCGCGGTGCAGGCGTGAGTTTATGTACGCATGTACATTTTCGCTGACCCCATTGTTTGTTCCAGAGCGTGACAAAGGCAAAACAGTGGAGGTGGGCCGCGCATACTTTGAGACTGACAAGAAGCACTTCACCATCCTGGACGCGCCCGGGCACAAGAGTTTCGTGCCCAACATGATCGGAGGAGCAGCGCAGGCCGATCTCGCCGTCCTCGTGAGTTCAAACTTTATTACCAAAGTTTATTTCGTCCACTGACTCTGTTGTAATGCGGCGCACAGACCAGCTGAACGGATCCGAACGAAGGCACTCTTCACTCACTCACTCATTATAAAATGTTGATAGCACTCACAGAATCTTATTATGTACTAACCAACTGATGTATTAGCCGTTAATACGGTTTGAGGAATGGTGGTCAGCCGCTCAGTTTTTTAGCTGCCTTTTTCTCCATTACAAAATGGGCTCGAAGGCTATTGTGTATAATATTTATATTGTATAATTATATTGACATTATTGTATAGTCTATTTATTTTTCTCGGATACTAAAGTGACGTTACCTGGGTTGCCTGTTTATTGCAATTTAAAAATTGTGATGTGCCCCCCTATCGAAAGTTCACGATAAATTAAAGGACATCATTCATTAGTACAGATTACAAAGTAAATAATACAAAATTTAATTATATAATTTATTAACTAAACATATTTACAATGTACCTCGAATTGTCATAATAAACTACAAATTGTAGTGTTATGAAATTCAGCCCTGTAAGCTCAGAGGTCATCGAGTATTGCTGTTTCTAGTGTCGGATACAATTACCAGTTTATGAAGAAATTTATACTGTGTGAAATTTATACTAAAATAGAGAGGGACGCATATAGGCTGATTATGATAATATTATATGAAACATATTTTTACCTTATTCTGATGAAGATTTCACACAGTATAAATTTCTTCATAAACTGGTAATTGTATCCGACACTATAGAAACAGCAATACTCGATGACCTCTGACCTTACAGGGCCGAATTTCATCGAAACGTTTAGTATTTCGGCAGTTTTTAAAACACATTCGTTTTTTTTGGCGTCTCGGTTGGAAATTCGGTTTTTTTTCGTATGAACATATTTGTAAACGTTCATAATCATGTCTTTTTCCGTTTGGCTAAATGATGTGAGCCTGACACACTGTTTTGTTTTTACATCGCAACTCATTGCTCTAACTTAAGGTAGACCTTGCTTCACAATTCAATCCTTGAACAAAAACTATTGAAGTTAGAAAAACAATTGACGGTCTTATTTATAAAAACACTGAAATAGTCTGACTAAAATTGTCTGTGGTGGACATTTTACAAAGAAAAGATGTAACCACAGATTAACAGATTTACCACAGGTTTGCTCGAAGAAATCTCTTGCAGAGATAAGCTCGCCTTTGTACATGCTATTTCTTATGCAATATATCCTGTTTAATGATTTGTGTGCAATAAAGTATATTTATTGACTTTAAATTAACTGGCCTCTGAGGATTGCTTTAGAATCGTATTTTTATAAATAAGGAGCCGTTACTTTCCGAACTGAATGTAGTACGACGATCTTCACACAACTTCTCCTCAGTTTGAGTCCATTTAGACTCACACTCTCCCTCAGTTTCCCCTTCCACTGCTATTAACAGTTGTTGGCAATATTTTTTTGTACCCACTTTGGCCAACTGACAGCTGGCTATTAACATCAGATTTTTAGTATACAAGAAACCGCGGGAGTAAGATTTTTAACGTCTCCGCAAACCGCGGGTAAGTTATGAATTGTATCTGCTTGCTCCAGGTGATATCGGCGCGCAAAGGCGAGTTCGAGACCGGCTTCGATCGAGGCGGCCAGACGCGAGAGCACGCCATGTTGGCCAAGACTGCTGGCGTCAAGCACCTAGTCGTACTCGTCAACAAAATGGATGACCCAACTGTTAGCTGGGATGAAAATAGGTCAGTTGGGTGGGATCACTGTTTCTTTTACCCTAGAACGCTGTTGAACCCATTTAACAAAACCTGTAATCACTGTAATGATAACATTGGTACACACAACACAATCACTTGTACTGGTCCCAAACCAGACAATGACACAGACATGCAAATACACCCAGACTGAGACTGAGGCCATCTGTACAAATCACGGAACAGAAAAAAACAGTGGAAGTGGCATACGCCTGAATTACAATCAGAACCGCTGTCGCCAGTACTCACACTATCACATGGTTAACTACAAAGAAATCTTGAACATTATTGGCCGTGGCGTTTTACTTAAGATGAAATTATAAACCCCGGCATGTTGACATATTTTAAACCTTATGACAGGGCCATGCTGTCGAAATTACGTTGTATTTGTCTGTTACTTACGATGTCTGAAAACAAAATCCAAAAATTGCATAGAAAGTGCTGTCATCTAGTGACAAGTAGCCGAACTACGACGCATCAACAAAACATGTAGGTCGGCCGCCCGGCAACAGATGTCCATCGATTGCACTAGTGATGTGCGTAGTGCGTAGCTTATGATATCGATAATAACTTTTACTATCATAATATCGGTGATTATGAATTTAAGCGAAAGTAAGACATTAATAGTATAGGATTTTCATTGTTTTTATCCTTATCTAAGATTTTAGTATTATTTGCACAAAGTAGATTATTGTACTAGCTTGTACAAGAATAAGAATAAGAAGAATAAGAATAAACTTTATTTGACAACATTGCAAAGAATTACATACAGTAGGCACACAAGCCAATATCCTTACAAAGAATTACAAACAATATGTGCATAATTAAGTTAGCAAACCATAGGACACATTTGGCGAAATACCTGTACCTAAGTACCTACATGAAACTTAGACACACAAAGTTGCCAAAAATGGGCCAGTCTCAGCATGATGCCAAAGCAGGGCTTTGGCGCTGGTTTTCAGACCAATAATCTCCTTTGTTCATATATACATACTTATCCATATACATACTGTAAATGCAAGTGTATCTGTGTTTCTATACCGATATGAACCGATTTAGATGGGGGATAGGATGATTTCTGGGATAAAAACTATCCTATGTCCTTCCCGGGACCACTCAAACTATCTCCATACCAAATTTCATCGCAATCAATTCAGCGGTTTAAGCTTGAAGAGGTAACAGACATACAGGCACATTATCGCATTTGTATTATTAGTATGGATATATATATAAATCGTCCCCGGGAAACACATAGGATAGTTTTAACCCGGATATCATTCCCCAAGGAGGTGAAATGGGGGGGTGAATCGCGGGCAAAAGCTAGAATACATCTATCCATACTAATACTACAAATGCAATAGTTAAAGGATCAACTTTACTAAGAAAAAAAGGACACCAACCAGTTTTTTATATAATCAATTAGTAACAAACAACGAAAAATATACAAAGCTTAAAATATATCTTTACTGTCCTTTACTGTACTTGTCTTTGCTGGCATCCAATTGTGTCTTCCTGTCGCATCGATCCATTTTTCCTTCTGAAAAGGATCTTTAGGAAATCTGAAAAGCAGTGGGAATATATTTCAGTCTTTTATTCGAAGATTCGGAAATGATCATAAGACGTACACTTTTTACAAGAAGTTACGCGTACTATTACATATAGGTACGTAGAAATAATATCATAAGTCAGCCTAGAATTAATTTAAAATTATTAATTTTTAACTCGATAACTAGGAAACAGTAGTAAAACCACTCAAACTCTGCACGAAACGAATATCGATAACTTTATCGACAACACCCTCTCACTATTTTCGAGAGTTCAATGTACGATCGAGTAGCGAACATTCTAGAATCGCTACATTTAATGACAAAGACAGAAATAGACCTTATTGCATTCACACAGAGTTCATTTTTGTATTTTGCATAGCTGTAAAATGCCTAACGGAATTGAAAATTGAGAAACTTATCAAAATTAAATGAAATACTACTTACCGATGATACGAAATGCCACCATGGGTGATGTTTTTGGTGCGGCTATCGTTTTTGCACTCCAAAATGGAGCAATAAGGCAAATTTACAGCGCAATCCTTTTTTTTCCGTTATGGTTGACACAACCAGCTTAAACAACACTCTGCGGCGAACTGGGCTAGGTTGCGCGGAACTCCGCGTAATAGTGGCACACGCGACACGCCTACTTTACACTTCTACTGTTTTTATTGTTCTGTGGTACAAATCAAGTATGGCGGACTCCAGTGGGAATTGAACCCGTTACCTAACATTACAACTGTCAATTAACTGGCCCTAATTTGCTGTAGCCATTGATTTTCAGCAATTTTAAGGTACATTCGCCTTTTCTATTTCAGATACAACGAATGCAAAGATAAAATCCTGCCTTACCTTAAAAAGCTTGGCTTTAACCCAGCTAAAGACCTATCATTCCTCCCGGTCTCTGGACAAACTGGACAAGGACTCCTGGAAAGAGTGAGTATGATCAACTAGCTTAATGTTTCTAAGTTAATATTATTTCTCTTTTCAAAGATCGTATTCTCTGATAAAAGTTTCACGACCTAAAAGTTTTACAACAAGAAAAACGCAACTTGATGTAGAGCCTGTACCCGCACCCAGTAATAACATTGCACAATGTAATAGAGCCAAACAAATAAATTTATTGTTATAAACTCTCTATCTAGGTGTCAGAGTCCATCTGCACATGGTACCGCGGCCCCTCCTTCATCCAGTTCATCGACGAGCTGCCCTCTCTGAACCGCAAGATGGACGGTCCCTTCATCATGCCTGTGGTTGACAAGTACAAGGACATGGGTACGGTTCTGATGGGCAAGGTGGAAGCCGGCACCACGAGGAAGGCTAGCACACTCTTTCTCATGCCCAATAGAGTGAGTACTTACATTGAGTTGCCACTGTATACTAGAGGAGTAATAAGGCCGCCAATTGTACTGCCCTTTATTGAATTTCTGTTAATGTAATCTTTGTGTACAATATTCTATCTATCTATCTATACTATCATTTGCCACTTGTCTTTTTTTATCAAAGAATAGCTTTGTTGCTGATATTATTTCTGTCACAACTTAATTATATAAAAACAATTAAGTGCTGTGATTACAAACACAAGCATCTGCTGTAAGCTCTAGTGTCATCATCATCATCATTCAGCCACAAGAAGTCCACTGCTGGACATAGGCATCCTCCATGGATTTCCAAAAAGATCGGTTGGAAGCGGCTTGCATCCAGCGTCTTCCTGCCACTTGGATTAGGTCATCTATCTATCTTGTGGCTGGTCGTCCTACACTGCGCTTGCCGATATGTAGTCTCCATTCGAGAACTTTTCGGGCCCATCGGCCATCAGTTCTGCGTGCTATGTGCCCCGCCCACTGCCACTTACACTTACTAATCCGCTGGGCTATGGACGACTTTTGTTCGTCTACGGATCTCATAGACAAATTCCCATTCCATGGCTCGTTGCGTGACCCCGAACTTTCTTATGAGGCCCATAGAGACTACGTTTCAGCGCCATAAGTCATCACTGGTAAGACACACTGGATGTATAATTTTGTCTTGAGCGATTGAGGTATATTAGACGAAAAGACTTTTCTAAGTTTCCCGAATGCTGCCCACCCGTTGGGAAACTTGACTGAGGTCTTCGATCATTATGCCGAGGTCTTCCAACGTTTCTGCCATGACTATTATATCATCGGCAAATTGAAGGTGAGTGATGTACTCGCCATTGATATTCCAGAAGCTTTAAGGCATCTTCCAGTCCGTTCGTGAACAGTTTCGGAGAGATAACGTCTCCCTGTCTCACGCCCCTTTTCAATGGAATTGTCTCCGAATTCTGCTCCTGTACTCGGACCGACATAGTGGCGTTGTCGTTCACGCAATTCAGCACCTCGATATACCGATAGTCAATACGGAAACGCTGGAGACTCGAGCACTGGGCAGTGTCTCGATCGAATCGAAGGCTTTCTCATAGTCCACAAACGCTAAACATAATGGCAAATTGTACTCCTCAGTCTTCTGTATAATTTGCCGCAGCGTGTGGATATGGTCTATGGTACTATAGCCCTTTCGGGAACCGGCTTGTTCGGGAGGCTGGAAGTCATCAAACCTGCGTTCCAGACGATTCATGAGGACCCTCGAGAACAGCTTATAAACATGGCTTAGAAGCGAAATGGGTCGGTAGTTCTTCAACAAAGTGTTATCGCCTTTCTTGAACAACAGCGTCACCACGCTTCTGTTCCATGCTTCTGGCGCTTTTCCTTTGAGCTCGACGGAATTGAAGAGCTTCGGAAGCTCAAGTGTATCAAACAATAATAATAATAATAATGCACTGTATTTAAGGTTAATAAAGACTTTAATACCAGATTGTTCTACTACTCAGAAAAACGCAAAATGATTGAAAAATTATTCACGAATCATTCACCTGATACCGTATAAGACAGAACACTGTCTGAAATCCAGTTCCCGTGTTCTACTCGGAAAACCCCAAAATGGTTCCAAAGATTGTTCGCGAATCATTCATGATATCATATAGGACAGAGCATTCTTAGGTCCAGTACCCATTAATGAAGCTCCATAATTAATCTTTTTCCATGCGCTGCAGGTTCAAGTTACTGTGGATCAGCTGTGGTCGGACGACATTGAGGTGACTTCCATCGGTCCGGGGGAAAACGTCAAAGTTAAGCTAAAGGGCATCGAAGAGGAGGACGTGTCTCCCGGTTTCGTGCTTTGCGACGCGGCTGAGCCCATCACCACCGGCCGAGTGAGTACACTGGCCGCCCGCCGCCTTCTGAATTGAGAATTTCAATAAGTGTGGAGTTTCTTTGTTACCTAACCCCTCCACGTCTTCTATCTAATATATAAAACGAAGTCTGGTAAGTTACACTAGTTATAACTCAAGAACGGCTGGACCGATTTTTATGATCTTTGATTTGTTGGATTTCTCTCCGACCCGCAAAGTAGAACAGCATATTCTCAATACAGATACCGACGGTGAGGATCCTGAACCTATTTCAGAACTCTCAACTTTCCTACTAAAAGAAATATCAAATGAGCGTTTTTACATGGGCCACACGACATAGAATGCAGTGGCGACTCAGAACGCCATGCACTTCTATGAACCTAACGGTCACACATAACAACAACGCAATACGCGACACCCGAAATAGCTTAGAGTTTGCCGAAATAGTAGTGGTTGACACCACATCACCTTTACGTATCAAATCAAATACATTTATTTGTCCAACATTTATAGTATAGTGCACCCAGATTTTATTTTATACGTTCGCGCACGCACTCTACTAGATCACGGGTGACTTTGCAACTAAAATGTAAAGATTCATGTGCTGTCGACTGTACGAAACCTGTATACATTTCTCCTGCAAATAAATTTCTCCTAAACGTGCAAATAAATAGTCGTCCGGTGTGTAAATCGTGTCGTGCGGTGGCCCTTGTAAAACGCTCTAGGGGTTTTATTTGCATTTATGAGGATGAAGGCCGCCCTTTGTACTTTTTCATTGTAACTTTCATATTTTATGTCTCTTGTTTCTTGTGTGCAATAAAGAATATTCTAATCTTATCTTATGAAGTCCGTTAGTTTCTCATCACGAGCGTTTACCCCACGACGCGCCGCGCCACCCCAAACTCTTTGCTTCCTTGCCGCGGCTGTCAAAGGAAGTACGCCAAATGCGGCTTGTCACAATTTCGTCGTCACGCATACTTGTATGGTCTGAAGTGTTCTAACTCTTTCCTATTTCATCGTTTCGTCGATGACGCCCATGTATTACGCAGTTATTCACCGATGGTCGATATTGACAGGGGACAGAGGACGTTGGCTTGATAGGGAAGGGGCCTAAGCCTAGCAGCGAGCTCTATTCATAGGTTGAATACATATCCACAGATCATCATTTCCTTCTCTCCCTAACCAGGACCATAGAGTTCGAAGTGATAAAGTAATGTTTTTGCAGGTATTTGATGCTCAAGTCGTCATTTTAGAGCATAAATCTATAATTTGCGCGGGATACTCAGCTGTCATGCACATCCATTGCGCGGCCGAAGAAGTCACTGTAAAGGTAACTTGTTATTATTTCTATTACTTTACCCCACTGGTTGCATAAATACGCACGTAAGATAATGGTACATTACATAACTAGGACCGTAAAATAAAGAAAGGCCGATATCGCAGAAGTTTAAGGCCCGAGCCGCAGGCGAGGGTCATAAATGTGCGATAGAGGGCTTTCTGTTTTACAGCGCGTGTTGTGTAGACAATTTTATGTCGTCACTTGGCCTCAGTGGGTTTTCCCGTACGTGTTGCGTGCGGAAAAACCCGCTTTTTGGCCAGATGTGGCATAAAAGTATTTTTTCTACTGCAGAATAGTAGACCTACTAGTTTTACAATTCATACATATTCACATTAATTCATTTTAGTGGATTGCGTGTTGAATGATATGTAACTAATCACAATACCTAGTCTGATTGCTTCGTTGACTCAATGCCTAAGTAAGTCAGTTCAGTGGTTAAGTGGGTGGCATATAGATATTTTAATAATCGAAGGAATAATGCTGGCAGTTTGTATGATTGGCTCCAGTTTGTGTGGTTTGACATCAGGCTCAATTATCTATCACCGTTTGGAATTTTGGTATATGGCTGTCCCAAGTTGGTCTTCGAGCACACAAAGCTAAACAAATTCATTGTTAGATAAATTTCGTAAACAAACGGACAAGCGATTGCTTTGTGAGGACTTTATTAAAGTATGTTTCTTTCACAGGCTCTAATCTGTTTGGTTGACAAGAAAACGGGCGAGAAGTCGAAGACGCGGCCGCGCTTCGTAAAACAGGACCAGGTCGCCATTATGAGGATAGAGTGCGCGGGCATCATATGCTTAGAACCATTCAAGAAGTTTGCCCAGATGGGCAGATTCACATTAAGAGACGAAAGTGAGTGACTGATTTATTTCACCAAATTGCTATGACCGCCAGTTCTTCCCTTCAAGGGTAATCTAGGGCACCGTCTATCTATTCAGCAAATATCCAAATCCTTTAAGCTATTTACGTGATTGAGCAACACTTGTGGCCGCCGAATTATATGCGTCCGTGCGAACGAATGTATGTATATGTATGCGTCGAAGTAGGATCGCTGCCGCCTCGATGAACCTAATTACACCTTTCATATCCATATCTCCTTCTGTCAAAGTAAGAGTGGAACAATTACTTCACTAGCGCCGGAAAACTGGTCTTAGGTCATGTTAATGCATTTTTGCAAGAAACCATTGTCAAGCCACTGTCTTTGACAGGTGTTTTAATAGCATTGCCGGTTCCAGTTCACTCGCACAAATTAAATGTTCGTACATCGAGAGTTAGCTGGAAGAGATTACTGCTGAAATAAGCTCGCCATGGACACTTTTTTATTTTGTAATTTTTGAGTTTCATGTATGACATTTATGTGTGCTATAGAGATTTTCCA
Source organism: Yponomeuta evonymella (assembly GCA_963969515.1). NCBI lineage: Eukaryota > Metazoa > Arthropoda > Insecta > Lepidoptera > Yponomeutidae > Yponomeuta > Yponomeuta evonymella. Next base: position 10,860,408 of record OZ018354.1, read on the forward strand.
CTTTTCCAGTTTACATAAACTTGTTTTAACTGAATAAGCCATTTGGCAGGATTGTGAAAACTAGCGAAAAGTATATGTAAACCCAGCTATAATTCGCATCTAATTATGCATTAATTAAAACTTTTCGTTTCTTTGTTACAGATAAAACTATCGCTATTGGGAAAGTTCTTAAGGTGGTTGAGTAAATTGGCACTACGATTTGTAATTTAGCTAGGATAGGCCTTTCGAAAACCTATATTATCAGAGAACGCATATAATCCTGAATTTTGGGGTTGGTATTGTGTGAGAGCTCAAGCATATTGCTTCATCATGGTGTAATTTTCATACTAATGGCCTTTTATTCCGAATAATATTGTAACAACTAGTCCACGTTAAAATATGAATCTTTGTATAAGATTTTATAGCCACTGCGCAGATTGAGACATTGCTATACTGTGTAGGACCCAGCTGATCAGCTTTTAAAGTGATAATTTGGTTTGCCCGGGGCACACATCTATTGTTCAGAGTACCTTCCACCGCTGCTTTCTTTCCGAATCAATAAGCTTGAAGTTGAAGTAATGTATGTTGGTGAGGCTCTCATAGACTCGTTATTATTATACTATGTAGTGACATATAATTTTCACAGTGTGGTTCGTTGTACTGCTTCCTATTTTAAATTGTAAAAATTATGTTTTTATTTGCTATTCTTCTACTTATAACACCATTATTTATGTCTCAGTTAACTCTTAGCTGAAACATATTTTACTCATTATAGATCAGAACTTTCTTGTTTCGGTCGATATTCTATTAATGTTAGTGATATTGTCTGCAATATTTCTTTTCCTTTTTTATCAAACTATGATAAAAATAATTTATTGCTTTACTCATATCCCTTTTCGGAGCTGTAGACGGATCTCAGGGATACAAATGTCAATATTAATGTAGGAACACACTGAGAGTACTTATGGAAAGTTGTGCAAATTATATAAAGGTGGTCTGTTTCAGATAGTAATTTTCTTTGGCCCAACCCCTGTATTGTTACGATAAATGTATATTATGAAATAAATTTCAGCTTTTTTATTATAATCTGATTAATTACATCTAGGGGCGATTGTATATTGTGTATATCAGTGGACGGGAACAATGTGGGGCGTGCGGTCCCGCGGGTGCTCCGTGCCTTCAGTGGGCGAGCTCTCAGACCTTGCAGTGCCGACCGCGGCTGCGGGTCGCCGGGCCGCACGCCTGCTACACGCCTCGAGCACTCTGACAGGCTGCGACTATATATTATTTTGTTTAAATAAAATAAATTTATTAATTTTTGGGTGTTTCACTCTGTATTGCATTTCCTGAATAACATTCCGTTACCCTCATGGATAACTACTCAGATGAGGTATGACTTAAATTAAAATTCTGCATATGTACTTTGATAAATGGTATTATTATTTACACCATACACTTATATAGATTTTGTGCATTTTCTATAAGTGTCCTGCTGTTACATGCAAATGATTATATTGTTACTTCATCACATTAATTTATGGTAAACGCCATTTGAAGCAAGGGATTAGTTTGTAGAATTTTGGCATATTCCATTCTGGAATGTTCGTTAATTCATAACGTAAATCACTTAGCAGTAGTTACACAATAACAAGTAATAAGCATAATGCTATAAAATTATATAGTAAGATGCCATAATGTTTATTTACAATTTTCTTATGAACCGCACAATGATAACTCTTCACTTTCACATCTTAGCATCTACATTACTATAGATATCAGATTAAGAAATTATTATCAGTCTCAATATCTTAAGTACAAACTATAAATAGCTAAAATTTGGCAAAATGGGACTTAATCCTGAATTTTCATGTCATTCTTTGTAATATTTTGATTCATTTGATCATTTTCGTATTCTACAAAGTCATCGAAGAGGCTCGGCCATGCCTCGGTGTCATCATAGCAGCTGAGATCGATGCCCACAAACTCAGTAAAGTTCAGAAACATATACCATGTGTCCTTAGGAATTCCTCTAATGTGAGGGTTCTTTTCCAAGTAATTCAACCATCTGTTCAAGATGGGAGGCTCGTGGTTGGTAAACACAAGTCGCCACAGCACCACTGCAATGTCAGAAGGTAGTATCCGCTGGCCAGTGCTCACATCTAATCCAAATTTAAAAGTAAATCTGTACAAGTCTTTGAACTGTTCAGTGTCATGTTTCAGGTCACTTATTATTTCATTTAGTTTCATTTGTATTCCTTTTACTGAGTCAGTTTTCATACATTTCAGCCCTTGAGTGAATTCAATTCTTGTGAATCTACACATTTGACTAGCATTCAATTTCCATGCCAAAACCAATACTTTGAAATCATCAGGGTTAAGCTGTAAGTCATTGCATAAGTTTTCAATACCCTCAGCTAGGATAGCATCTTCTAAAGAATCTTTGTACTGATCAAACAACTGATTTATTTTGGAATCTGAGACACGAGGTTCACTTGTAGCCAAAGATGACATTGTCTTCGGTATAGATGGCAGTTTGTGATAGAAAGGTTTAGTTGCTTTCTCTGCACTAGGTTGTAGTTTTTGTAAACTTATTCCCTCCAATATACTGTCTCCAAGAAAAGGTTGAGAATTAGCATTTTGTGAACAATTTTCCTTATTCATGGGTTGATAGGAATTCATTGTTGTTTCATTCTGCTGAAGAAGGGGTTCCTCTGGTGGATAGTCTGAGATGGGTACAGTAGCCTCGGTGTTTGTTGCTATTACGTCTGTCATCTCTGTGAACAATACAAATTGAACATTTTATGTTATCTGTGGAACTATACATAATTATGCAGATGAAAGCAATAGCTGAACTAACAATAAAAATGATAACTTACCATCTTTCTTCACTTGGGAGGGAGCATAATCAGTGTTAGTTTGATGTTTGAAACAACTCAGACAGTGGCCCATTTGATAAAATGCTATCCAAACATAGAAAACTAGACTGGAGAAAAGCACAGCAAACCACTGCAATATTTTTGTCATAAATGCTATAAAACATAATGATACCAAATAGAAGATGTGTTTAGGTAACTCTTCATGAATAATCCGTAATGTTTAACAGTACAATGTTGTAAAATAGATTTTGGAGCAAGATCTTGAGTTGTCATATCATTTTCAACCTCTTCAAGAATCATTTACCGATTCCACGTCTACGCTGATCATTTGGTTAATGAATAATTTCCTGCAGGGATTTCGTGAAAGAAAGCCACATTGTTACTCAAACAAAACACAATAAATTCTCGTACAAAACCCACACGAAACCTTTTCACCTCAAGAATATTTTTTTGACAGCTGCACAGATCAGTGTTACCAGATGTTGGCCGGCCAATGTCACCAAAGTTTATTAAAACAGTCGCCTAAAATAGCCTAAATTCTTGTAGCCCAAATGTTAGAGCAAATAACCCAAATGTTAGTCGATAGACTAACAAAAAGGTTATCTGAGAACGTGATCTGAATATGGTAAGGACGTTTGGGTGCAAAGCTTTCATGCACATAGTCAGAAGCTGATTCCAAAACCAGATTCACTGACGCTTCGAGAAACATTATCCAGACCAGACAGTATTCAATGGAGAGCTGCTATTCAGGAGGAGCTTGATGCTTTAAAGAAGAACGGTTCCTGGATACTAGTAGAGACGCAACAAGCTCGTAACGTCGTTGATTCGAAATGTTATTTTGAATCAAAGAAGAGGCGGGAAATAAGATAAGGCACAGCTTGTTGCTAGAAGATTCAGTCAACGATGTGGAATTGACTACGACTAAAAGTTCTCACAACTGGCGAGAACCGTTGCCAAAGCTGATTACGAGCTTTGATTGAACAAGCAGTCAAACAAGGATTGAAGATAGACCAAATAGATATCAAAAAGGCTATTCTACATGGAAAACTTGATGAGACGGTCTATATGAAACAACCAGATGGTTTCGAAGAAAATGGAAAGAAGAAGCACGTTTGTTTAATGAAGCGTTCCTTGTATGGGCTCAGGCAATCGCCGAGGGCATGGAACACGAAATTAAACAGTGAGTTGTTGAAGTTGGAATTTAAGAGATCAAAGAATGTACCTTCCGATTACCCGAGGTCAAAAGGAAGCAATATGATCATACTAGCGGTGTATGTCAACGATAATAAATTTTAATAAAATTAATTATTAATAATAAATAATATAATATAAAAATAACATAATAAAATTTCAAATAAACAAATTATTATTATATTATTATATATATGTTAATTTTTTGGAATAATGAAGTAGAGTTACGCAAGGTGAAGCAGGATCTCATGTCGAAATGAAGGATTAAGACAAAGCGGAGTTGATCCTAGGTATCAGATCACTCGATATGAATCAGGAATAAAGGTAGACCAGACGAAATACGTCAACAAGGTGTCGAAAACTTTCAGGATGGAAGACTGCAAGCCGGCTGCCACGCCTGCAGTTACTGGTGAAAACTTAATCAAGCCAGGACTAGACCCGATCCTTACATACCGTATCAAAGTATGATTGGAACTTTGATGTACTTATTGGTATACAAGAGGCTGGACATTTCGTAAGCCGTCAATTGTCTAAGTCAGTTTAACAGTTGCTACACTGAAGAGCATTGCATGGCTGCTAAACGTGTGATTAGGTAGATACCTTAAAAGGACCAAAGAATTCGGACTGATGTACAAGAAAAATACATCAGACGAAGCACTTTGCCATGCAGATGCAAGTCATGCCTCTTGCTATGATAAGAGGATTGAGATTGAGATGATTCAGAAGTAGTATTCGTCAGCTGGGAAAGCAAGAATCAGAGGACCATTCCACTATTTACAGCGAAGCTGAATATGTCACAATGTCTGAAGTCTGAATTGTCAATTAAGATTTACAGTGACAGCCAATCTGCTATCGCAATTCGCAATGTAAAGTTTGGTTAAGGGTCATATTTTTTATTTTTTACGAATGTAGACATAATTTGTTAGGATTAATTAAATTTTTGTTGTTCTAAGTTATTGTTAAGCACCTTAAAAAATTAAAAACTAAATTCACTCCTCATGACGTCATTTGCGAGGGCTTTTTCCCAACTGATGCATGACTTTGTTTCTAAAATTTTTGTAGTAGGCGCAAGAGATTGAGTTGAAAATAATGCATCGGATGAGAATACCTGTCATACTTTGACAAGTAACAGTCTGACGACTGACGTTCGTTTTGGTTGTTTGTTTGAACTGTTTGTTTGGGTAATCTGTAGGTGAAAAGATCGACAGTCGGCCCGAAAATTTTTGTGTCCGGTCATAACGCGATTGAATAAGGTTCACACTGATTTCTATGTTGATCTGGCTGCCAAATATACTATCTTGCAAATGACGTCACAGTCGGTCACAGTGAAAGGCAAATATATCGTGATTTTTTTAATCAAAATGCCAATATTGATAATATTTCCTAGCTTTAACAAGGGCATTATTGTTATTTGAACTATATTGGCTGCATTGGTTGTTAATTCAGCCCTACAAAAAAAAAACTTTACATTGCGAATTGCGCACAATCCTGTGCATCGTTAGCGTACGAAATATATTGCAGTACGCCACCATTTTGTGAGAGAGGCAGTTGAACATAGGCATATTGAGTTGAAGTATGTTCAGACAGAGCGTATGGTTGCTGACTCGTTGACCAAGCCTTTGCTCTAAGGGAAGTTTGTGTGATGTACTTTGAGTATAGGTCTTGTGTGAATGTTTTGTAAGAAATTAAGAGATTCAAAATGGAGGAGGAGTGTTAAAACAAGGAGATCTAACGTGTAATCGATAGACTAACAAGGTCTTAAAACCTGTTAGATTGTGACCTTGAAAATAACAATTAGAAACCATTGTTATGGTGGTACGATCGGGTCATTTATAATTCTACGGATTAATGCAATATTACTCTCTATTTGAAAAGTGACATCCGGCAGACTGTCAGATAGTGTTGTTATTTTTATTTGCTTCAAATTTTCATGTTGTCGTGTAAACAATAAATTTTATCAAACTTTATTTTTACTTTATTATTTCCTTCCACTAACTGTATCAGTTACAATCATTTGGCTTCTTAGGTGCACTCTGGAAGATAAATGGTGTTCCAAAGTGAGAAACATCATTACTAAATTTTCAGCGTTGTAGCCCAAAATTGCCTCAATAAAATGACTTTTTTTATGGTGGCGCGTGTAGTTATGTATGCAGCTGTTTTCCAGAATTATCTTAGTTAATCTTAAAAATTTTAAAATACCTTAGAGCATTGAATTTTAAATTGAATTCTAAGCATTGAATTTTAAATTCAATGCTTAGAGTTACTACCGGTCCATCTCCGCTTTTAAAATTAATTGAAACTTAACAACGCTACGACAAATAAAAAAAATCGATAAACAAAGACACAATTGTGCAAAAAATACATATAAATGGTTCTGATTTCCCAAGTAGCTAAAAAGTCGCCAAAAAAAAATTGTATAGCCCAATGAGGATCATTTAGACAACTAAATATTGGATTTCTAAGTACTAAGGTGGTTGGAGTAAAAAAAAAACATATTAGTTTTTGAATTACTCCAATCCATCAAGAAATAACAAAGTAAGAGAAGTTTAAACTTTGGCTGTTAACAACACTATTGTGACGTCACAGAATCTAACCAGCCAGCCAGTTGACCGGCGCCAATGTATTTTGATACCCAATTTTTTGAAGTGCCCATTTATATTGTAGAACATTGGACTCGGAAGCGAGAGACCCAGGTTCGATTCCCGTTGCGGGCTTGTATCTATGACTCTGTTTTCTAAGTTATGTACATTTATGAAGTTATAGTAGCAATACTTCTCGCTAACGGTCATTATATAGGCTGCTTGTGATAAGATGTTTCAAAATGATAAAAATAGCATCCAACTTTGAAGAAAAAACACAAAATAGCTACCTAAATTACTGGAATTCTGGGGATGGCACGAAGTTTTCATTTGCTCATGAAAATGAAGTTTTGTGTGCACTTTACAAACACAAATATAGACAACTAACGTGCCAGATTTTAAGCAAGGAATATTTTTTCTGTTTTACGGGAAGGACAAAGTCCGATTTTAAGTATTCATAATCTTCTTAACTAAACATATTTGGCACTCGGGTGTTCTCGTCAACTATTTGAAATGATAAAGTCTTTCGGTTTGTGCAATAAAAATGGGCACGTCGTAACATCGGGTAACAAATAACGTTAAATCATTTCTTTAAAACTTTATCGTTATGTGGAACCCGAACAGATTTTGGACGCAGTCACGGTTGTATTCTTGCATTTTGGTGGCGACATTATCACCTTCAGAACGTTAAAACGACACGCGCATAGATAAATTCACTGAGACAGATCGAGATTACCCGAGATACTGTGTGCGCGGCATCTAAGCGCGCGGGTTATCGGACCCTGTGTGAAGACCCAGTTCGCGCCCGTTTTTGGAACCTGTGCACTAAACTCGCTGTAACTTCGCCATCTCGTATCCAATTTTGATATTAATTTCACACAATACATTGTTTTTGATCTCTCTACTGCACGCTTAGTTGTGAATTGTGAAAACGTGAATGATCTTCATTGTCACCATGGGCCTGTTTCATAGAACTACAATTCGTTGTTTACTGTGACAGTGCAATGTAGATTTCAAAGTCGATTTTTGATGTCACTACTGCACACTTGGTCCAAAACGTGAATGATCCTCATTGTCACGGCTTGATTCAAAGAACTATACTTCGTGGTTTACTGTGACAATTCAATGTAGATTGCAAAGTCGATTAACCCTCAGATTAACAAGTAGACCCGGCTACGCAATGTACCTCGAATTGTCATAATAAACTACGAATTGTAGTTTTATGTCACAGCCTTGGTCGCTGATTGCAATTTTTGGACGCCAATTCGGTTATCCAAAAAAATATCGGATGTCTCTAATTCAAAAACCATTTCGAGGAATAAGGTTTGTTAGCAGATTTAAAAAATATATGTATTTTTAAGAGTCGTATTTTGTTACATATACGAAAAAAACCCTATAACCTTTGTTTGATCTTTATGACGTCACAGAAATCGACAGTTCCATGCTAAAACCATGTACAGTAAAATTTATTATCGCGAAATTAACGCAATAAAATGCGTGAAATAAAATGTATTTATTAAGCAAATGATCTACTATAACTTTAGAGAGTGCTTTGGTAAAGTTACGTATTATAGTTATTTTATAACTTGACCTTAAAGTAGCTTACTCGTATTTTTGCACTTCTGTGTTTTGAATATGTCAATATGCCAAACTTGTGTTGCCAGATTTGTTAAAATTCCTATATTATTTCGTAGAAATGCAATTATCACTTATAAATCATTAGTACAATCTAGGTATTAAAACTAGAATAACCAAGAAAACGAAAAATTATACAAAATATAAAAAATTGCGGCAAGTTCATCGGTGCCCCTGAGGTAAGTTCTAATGAAGAATCATGACAAACAAAAATTATATTCCTAATTAGAAAATTTGTGATGGCCACACCAAACCAATGCATCGCATCTGTCTGTCACAGATTGTCACACTAAAAAAACAAGACTTGAATGAAGTTGACAGATTTGACGTTTACAAAACTGATAGCTTTTTTTTTATTCTGGTGGGTATGGATTTGCTACTATTCAACCTGGGATGGTGACGTCACTTCCGATAAATACTAAAATATTAATATAATATTAACAAAAGCAAGGAAAAATATATTACTGAAAGTGTATTTCTGAAATGGCCTATATTTTCTAAATAATATATAAAAACAAACACTTTTTTTATTTTTACCTACCCAATTCTTCTTTTGAGATAGCCCAAATGGCGATAAATCGTCTCATCTGGCAGCACTGGCACAGAATATTTTATGATGAAAGGAACACAGATTGGGATTTTGTGCCTAATGAATGAACAATCCAAATAATAGCTAGGGAAGTGCTATAAACCCATAGAGGTTATAAGCCCAAGTCATTCATTTCCGGTTGCATTATTTGGCAGGTCTTTCGTGTAGTCTGTGGCCGTAGTCGTTTGTTTTACGCTAGATTTGAATTTCTTGAAACGTTATTGTTTTGACTGTTGTATACGGTTATTTCAGAATTATCTTAAACATGAGTCTAGTAGATAGTAATTGGGATTATGAAATAGATATCCAAGCGATCGAAAACGAACTGTTTCCCGAATTCGAAGAAAAAGTGAACGTCCTTCGTGATAGAGTTCTGAAGACACTGGAAAATGGTTTTCAAATTCACAAAGCCAACTCCAAAGAAAACAGGGATCAACATAATAATATCGATTTAAAATCACTTACTGAAAAGAATAAACAGCTGAAGGAAGAACTCGACGAAAAACTGGAAGAATTACAACGACAAAAATCGCAATATGAAAACTACAAGCAAGGTGAGCACGTAAATCCACATTTTACAGAAGGATCTTTATGAACCATTTTTATTACAGTGTTTGTACTACAATACCTACTAATGGGTGTATTTTATTACAGAGTGCAAATTGTTATGGCAGGAAGTGAAAGAGACTTACGAAGCATTTTTGATGGCAAAAAAATATTACAGAAAGTTTTTGAAAATATACTTCACCATAGAGTCCACAAAAGATTCGAAACAAATTATCTTCTTGCAGTTTTTCACAGAAGCAAAGAAGAGGTCTGACAAATATTCAGTGAGACTTTGTAGAGACAAGGAAACTAGCCGCTATACATGTAAGAGAAATTATATTATAGATTCTTTATACCCATTTAAAGTACCAATGAACCCTAGTTAGCCATTCAATGTGGTTTAAAGCTTGGGGATGCTACAAGAATAATAGAAAGTTTATTAATAAAATGCATTCAGTTTGAATTGTGAAATTGGTTCTAAGCCACTTAAATCTCACAAATTTCCTTTTTTTTGCAGTAGAGGATGTGAATCCCAAAATTAAACAGTTCAATGAAATCCAAAAGGACCTACTGGAGACTAATGATGTGCCAGGAATATTAAGCTACATCAGACGATGCTTCAGAAAACTAAAATAAAACCACCTAGTGCCAACATTTTGTAAGTGAAGCAACTTTAATAATTCATAAATCTTGAAATTTTAAGGACCAAAGTAGGTTAGTAAAACAATTTTAATTAAAAGAAGTAGGTGTTATATTGTATTATTAGAAAACTATTACTTTACTATGCAATTAAATAAAAAAAATATTCATTGTGTATACATCAAACATTACAACTTTTCACTCTTTGTGAGTTAAGTGCTAATAAATAAGACAATTCTAAAATATACACTCCACTAGTAATTTCGTTCGTTCCTTAGATCCCTCAATCCTGCTCTGAATTACAGTAAAAATGTATAACACTGAATAAACATTTCCTATGACTAAATTAACGAAAATAGCTTCTAATGAATTTCAGTGTAAAATCCTAGTATTGGGGTGGTAACAATTCTCTATAACATAGCTTTGTTGATCATATTCTAAACTGTAAAAATGTAGCCTTGTATTAATATGATAGTAGTATTCAAGGTAACATTAGATAAAATAAAGTCATATGATAAAATTCGTGTTCAGACGCCAATAATTCCAGAATTATTTGTAGTTAGACATTAATGTATATTAAAGAAATATTAATTGTAATTCACAACATCAAAAATCGGTAATACATCTCCTTATATCACGATAATCTAAATATTATTTTGTTGTCCAACAGTGTACACTTAAATAGGTATATTTTTAAAAACATGTCTGAATAACTTCCATATTGATTTTTGCATTCAATTATATTGTCCATATTGGATTCATTTATGAAGTCTTATTGTCAGATTCTCTCCTGGTTTTACTATAAATAAATTGGTCACAACATCTCAGAATAGCCTATTGTATGGTCGTACATTCCATTAATTGTATGTGTCATAAAATTGTGCGTGTTTGGAATGTAGTGAAAGGTCCCATTTGATATCATAAAATAACACATGACTGTAAATTTGTACATTGAATAATAATTGCTGATGTAACAACATTCAGGCCGACTTGCACCACTTTCTTAAATGTGGCTTCAACATCATTTAGCAAAATTCTTCATACAAAAGTCAATTTAAATGGAGACATTTAAAAAGTGGTGCAAGTTGGCCTTACACTGTTAAAGTTGCCATCAGAATTAAAGTAATAACAATGAAGACCTGCCATAATTTTTTGGTATTATAGCAACAGATTTACAAGAAAAATTAATGTTAATTATTGTTTGTAGATAACTTTATTTCTATTACAACACTTTAAGTTATCCTTACAAATGGAGGCTGTAGAAATTGTTTCAATTTATACACTATGTTATTGAAATAATACAAGATCTGCAAACATATTGACAATTAGACCACTGACAATGAGCAAAATTTTAAAATTATCAATTTTTCTTTTTCACACAAATTGTCACAAGTTTTAAGATTGTATGAAAACAAAAAAATAAAATTTGAGAATTTTAAACTTTTTCTTATTAGTGGTACAATACTGAAGAATTTCAGTAATAAATTGTATATGAAATTAGCTTTTAGGCACACAACAAAAATAAATATAAAATTCTATCCGCTGCTGATTTCTAGTGATATGCATACATTAATATACAAGGTACAAATAGTCATTGGAAGTAATTATAACAATTTCAACTCATGCCAAAATAAAAACTTACATCTTAAGTCTTATTTATTAAAACACGATTCTTTAAGACACTCCTCAAATGCAGTTTAAATAATTTGTGGTAAAGAGATGATCAACTTACACTGCATTCAAGTAGTGTTTTCAGGAATCATGGTTTTATAAATAAGGCTGAAGTTTACAGGTTGATGACACATACATATACCTACATACGAATATCCTGGGCCACGTCAATGCCAGGCGGATTTGTATTTAACAACAACTTTTGCTCCTTAATTTTTTTCTCAATTGATGTTTTTTTAACAATATATATTTTTTTATACTTTTATTTTGCATAATATTACGAAATTTTGCTTTATGCACACTACCAATGTAGCCAATCGACCTATCTATAACAAAAATGTCCATTCTATCGACACATATCGTTTTAAGCACAGAACACTTATTTTCTCTGTTCTGTAGTTTTAAGCGTTATCTACTACGAAAAAGAAAAAACGTAAAACCACATAGGTATAGTAAACATTTTTAAAATGTAAATCACAGGACAAAAGTTCTTGTTAATGACAAACTCTAATTGACGGGTTTTAGGAATTACGCATCATACATGATCCTCTATATGTAGAAAAAACAAAAATCGCGACTTAAATAAAAATACTGAAATAAGCGAAAATCAAAAGTAAAATCGCTAGAATCTGTAATACGGAAATCGTCTAAAGTGGCACAAAAAGTGCCTGTGAATCATTTTTTGAGCATATCGTAGTTTCTTCCGGTTGATTAAAAGATTGCACAAATATTAGTTCAATTTGGCGCTAGATACAGCCTTTTAAATAAATACAACCAGATAGATATATGCGTAACGTAACTACAGTTCCCAAATACATTACATAAATGCATCAGAACGACTTGCTTGCGACAGTTAAAATTATATTGAGCGTAAGAACGCAATTTTACCTGCTAAGCTTAATTTAAACAGTAAAAAAATAACTCTAGCGAAATATTAGTAGTCTATTAATTCAGCTTCTTGCCTGGTAAACTCTGTCAAAACAAAATTAAGTAAACACTTTTTATAACCAAAAACTTATGCCATAGCCATGTAAAACAAGCAGTTAACATTTAAGAGGTAAGAAGCTTACTTAATTTTTTAAGTCAAGACTTACAAGGCAACACAAATAAATAATATTTCAACGAGTGCATCTTCCTTTTTAATGTAATAAGCTCAAGAAGACTGTCAAACTTCAGTTTAGCCCTAAACAAAAATATACAATCTACGTTTGAAGTGATTTGACTCCAAGGGAGACTGCTGATATATTCGACTGAATACTAATTAATGACACAAAGAAATAAACCTGACAGCTAAAGACCAATTTATAATAGTAATTATGTAGGTCAATGCAATCGCAGAACAGTAAACTCACAAATTAATACCAGTTCTTTTCACATAACCATGTCAACGGCATCATGAAATACCTAGAGGAAAACGTAGGTACGGATTAGTTTCATGTTTCACTAAACTGACCAGTAGAGGTCTTATTCGATAATGACACATTGACAATAGTACATTACGATACTAGTGCGAAAAGTAGGAAATTCGCAACGAGTGGCGATAAATTAAAACACGACCGAAGGGAGTGTTTTATATCGACACGAGTTACGAATTACCTATTCGCACGTGTATCGTACAACGTTTTATAGTACATATGGCCCTTTGAAGTTTCGACATAGGCACGTAAAGTGCTCATTATCGCACTAGTGCGGTAATGTAGCACCATATGTACTATAATAGTATTTTTCAACACACCTGCTCGTAAAGTAGGTCTTATTACAGCGTATTTACACTGATAATGCAGAATATTACCCATGCCGTGCCTTTTACATTACATTATCGCACTAGTGCCTTTTCATTACATATCTTTTTAAATATTAGCAAGAAGTATTAATGTTTCGAAAACAGCTAAGTAGTTATTTGCGTAAATATAAAATTAAATTCAAAATGTGATAAATAATTAAAGAATTTCATGAAACTGCTTGTTTTAGCATTTTTAAGCAAACACTACAATAATTAATGTAAACCTAATAATTAACATAAAATTTATGAATAGGTTAGCAACCTCATTATATCTAGATGGCCATGCATTGCAGCCATCTTTGATGGATGCGCGCGCACAAGAATACTGTTTTGAATTTTACCGCCATACATAACACGAATCACGCACGAAAAATACGCCATCTTTTAAATGGGTTTCTGTTTGTTAAGTTTATTCACAGTATTGCATTTCGTTAGTGTTGTTTTTTTATTTACTTTTCCTCGCAAGTGTGTTGAAAAACGTCGTATGAAACACGTGAGCATTGGTCATTACACTTCTCGTCTCCATTAAGCCTTCGCCTTCGGCTCAGGCTTAAAAACCGACTCGAGTGTAATGACCAACATACCACACTTGTATCATAATGTACTATTATGCCCAATGCCACTTGCTGACGATGCGTAGTAATTTGCGCCAATACCACTAAGCATAACACTTTGTTTAGTTTACATCTGTTAAGTACGCAAGTGCTTAAATCAATTTTAAGTTACAACATACGTGTTCACAGTCACTAAAGATCTCTAGTAACAAGTTTCAAGTTTGCAAGAATACAGTCCATTGTTTAGTACCCATCGTCACCATCACCGCGCGCATCGTCACCATGACCCCGGTGGGCACGTCCTTGTGTATTTGTATGAAGGTACTTGAGTAAATTGCGTGTGAACGCCTGACCACTAAAAATTAAGTTAAAATTAGTCGCATACTAAATACCTAACAGATATAAACTAGGCATAGTGCGAGCGGAACATAATATGAACGCTGGTGCAAGTACTCGCACTATTATATTTGCGTAAACTATTATCGTCTGCAAGCGGTATAAAAAAGCAAATGGCAGCGCGTAAAAAAATAGTTTGCATGGTATATTTCGTTGGAGATTACGCTGATTTAGGGAATGCAATGCCGCGAGATAATTTCAATCCAGGTATTTGCGGGACTGGACCGTCTTAGTCCCGCTGGATCCAGCTATTTGCGGGATCCAGTAGGGTGGACTTAGTCCTCTGAAATCCATCGTAATAAAGAAAAAATAGACCGCATGTTCATGGTTTTAAACTCATTCCTGATTCGATCTTTACTTACTTGACGTAACAACATAAACATCAGCTACATAAATTGATAATTGACATTAAGCACGTAATGTAAACATCAGAAACATAAATTGCCATGGTCACTTAAGATCACAATTATCAAATTGACAAGCACACGCCGCCGCCACGCGCAGATTAACACGTATGATCTACGCTTCTTTGTAATCCCGGCAGTCCAGCGAGATCCCGCAAAATTTTCGATCGAATTTAGTCCCGCAAAATATATGCGAGATCCCGGTATTTCGGGATCCCGGGATTGCATCTCCTTCGCTGGTTACACTACGTTCCTCACGTTATACATCTTACAAAGCTTTACATTTCCCGTTAGAGTCGATTGCTGGTGCGTCATTCCTTACTTTGGAAGTCAAGTCTTTCCTCTTCGCCGGTATCAGGAGAGCTCCTAGCGCGATGAAATGCAGGGAATAGTAGAATTTACTGAAAAAAAAGTCTGAATTTAAAAAAAGTCTGAATTTAAAAAAAAGTCTGAATCTCTCCTGTTTCGTCAGTAGTTGAGGTAACCCACTTAGTATTAGTATATTGGTACTTATATTGTTTATTGTAAGTATACCTGGAATTATATTTGAGACTTAAAATCTCGATCACATCTAAATAATAAAACTCGGGACTCAGTCCTACTCCCCTAGTCTGTTTTTTAATTTGATGCAAAAAAAAATCTCATTGACATGTGCCGGGGTCGTAAATCATCATTCATAACCCATTACATTTTTTGTCGTACTCTATGGGTTAAATATCAGTTAAGGGTGGGGGGGGGGGTTACGAGGACAAGTTTTTGAGAAAATGAAAAACAAATTTATTAACTAAATACTAGAAACCTTATTCTAGCTCAAGTAAAGATACACAATGATAATACATTATCATATTACTTTATGGGGCAGATTCGATATATATCGGATTAATTTTAAATGGCCTGATTTTACTATTGCAATAGCCCGGGCTGCGGGCTTTCCTATTCACTAACCAAGTGGGACTTACCTCAATTCCTCAGAGAGGCAATTTATTCTTTGTCTAGATGATCCGAATATGGTTGAGACCTAGAGTTTCCAGGGAACGGCTCGAAAGAGTCCACCACTGCACTCGATTTGTCAAGCTGGTCGACATCTGAGAGACACGGAGGCACTGAGGAAGAGCTTGTAGGAAGTGGCTCGAAAGAAGTCCAATACTTGCACTACACTCGATTCTTCAGACGGGGAAGCAGCAGAACTAGAAGCTGGGAGGACGGTAGTCATACATTGTTTCTCAGACAGGAAAAACACTTTCAAATGCTAGCTAGACAAACGATAACTGATTTGTTGACCAACAACAAGATGGCGGATGCGAAAATACGACGCTCCATTTGACATATCATTTATCTGGATTTAATATTTTTAACTTAAATTATTTTTTTTATGATTGAACTACGATATTATAATGTATTGTTAGTCGAAGTTTTGGTAAGTTGTAATAAAGTTTCGACTGAAGTAAGTTCAGAAAACACGCGAAAAGAACCCGGCGTCCGTTCCGACACGTAAAAGTTGTCAAAATGGTGTAAATACTTAAGAAATTTTGGATTTTCAAAAATTAATAAGTATCTCAAAAACTAAGGCGTTTTAGGTGCTAGCATTTAATATTTAAACTTCTTATCCATAGACCTTTCTGCAGTATTAATTTCAAGTCTCAACTAAACGGATGAGATTGGCAAACTTAGCCTTCTGTTATCAAAACAAAAGTAAACAGATCTTTTATTTAAACAATAGAAAACTCTTCTACTCTTCTCATGTGGACCTGAAAAACTAGCTAAACTGGAAAAAATTGTCGAAATCACAAGAGAACACGGGAAAAAACATACGCGTAACCAAGAAAAAAACGGAATGTTTGAAAATAGTAGTTTATTTTCATGAATGTGTAAAACCTCAAACCTAGGATTATCAACATCCAAGTGTTGCTAATACGCAAAAAACTAATAAACCCATTTTACTTCAAAATAAAAATTGTGTGAGCTTCGTTTGGATATGAGCGCCGATGGGTAAACGGTCGGCGGCGGCGCGCCGACTTTTTTTGGTCGAAAATATAATGTAATAACAAAATATATAAATCTTTGATACAGAGGTATCAAATACATATATCATCATCATCAGCCCTTGACGCCCACTGCAGGACACAGGCTTCCCTCATGGTTTTCATAACCATGAGGGGTTTTGCCACAATCGCCACGCTTGGCAGGCGGGTTGGCGATCGCAGTATGCGGTACGAATCTCAGGAAGACGCTGCTGCCCATCTCCTGGTAATTGATTTCCTTAGTATATTTTGAAGTTATCTTTTATATTTAAAACATTAAAAATATAAAGTAGTCTTCCAAAGTATTGCTGAAACCTTTAAATAATTCTTGGCTCCATGAGATCATGCAAAATCAAATCACTTAGGTAGTTTAATCAGGTAGAAAAGTATTTTCTAAAATGACTAAGGGCCGGTTTCTGAATTGAGAATTTCACTAAGCAAATACTTAAGTAACGTTCTGTCACGCTCTTTTCAGAGAAATTCCAAGAGACAGCACTACAGTTAACTATTTACTCAGAGAAATTCTCAAATCAGAAACTGGCCTTTAGACACAGTATTTAATTAAATAAAATCAAAGTAGTTTTAATTTCTACTTTTATAGTTTTAGTTTCAGAAATCAATAATTTATTTCAACGTAAAGAATTTACATTCTGTTTGCTGAAGGTCAATGTACTATGTTAGCCGCTGCCACTTTTTACTAGGAATTGCCAAAAAAATCAGTTTTATGTATCTCTGTTTTTACAATGATGGTAATTGTCATGTACGTAGGTCACACTAAAAGTTTTGCGTAACATATAAAAAAACAACATGTTATAAACAAAATATTATGTTTATTGCTTTTCAAAATTTTAAAATTCACATTTTAAACATTTTTTCATGCGATCGAACCATTTTTTAAAACAGGAGGACCACGGATCTGAATGCATGTTTTCTATGTGCTGATTGAACGCTATCTCTGCCTCTTCGGAGTTGGTAAAAGTGAAACCTCTCATCAAATCTTTGATTTTGGGGAAAATACAGAAATCACAGGGTGCTAGGTCGGGGCTATGTCCAAGATGGGTGTCGAGTTGTACTTTTTCGGAAGCTAAAAATGACTTTGTTCCGTGTGTGAAGAAGCGTTGTCATGATGTAGGAGAACGCGGCTTTTTGGTCGTCTTTCGCGAACTTTTTCCAATACTCTGGGTAAACAAATGGTAGAATACCACTCGGCATCAACACTCTTTTGATCTTCAAGTGGTATTGTGCAGATGGGACCCGTAGCTGAGAAAAAAAACGCGATCATTTTTTTACCAACGTTTCTCGCCTGCCTCACTTTGCTGGCCTGTTCTCATTTTCAAACACCCATTCACAAGATTGCTGTTTTTTTTTCGGGTTCAAAACAATAAATCCACGTTTATTCTCCTGTGACAATGTCATAAACAGCATTAGAATGTCCGTGGTCGTACTTCAGTAGCATCTGTGAGCATCATTCCACGCGAGCCCGCTTCTGCTCGGCTGTCAGTTCATGAGCGAACCAACGACAACAAAGTTTCCGAACTTTTAATTCTTCGTGTAAAATTTTCTGAATTTGACTCATACCAATCCCCAATAGTCCTCAAATTGTCTCATAGGTAATCCGCGGGTTTTCTTCAATTAGCCGCTTAACAGTAGCCACATTATTTTCGTTGACGGCAGTTGAAGGCCGCCCTTCACGAAATTCGTCATGTAAAGAAACCAGACCTCTCCCAAATTCAGCAAACTATCGCCTCACGGTGCTCAAACAAGGTGCTTCTCACCCAAAAGCATTATGAAGACGAGCGGCACAGTCTTGCGGAGAGAGAGAACTTTTAAAATCATAAAAAATCATCGCTCTAAATTCTTTTCGACTTAATTCCATTTTCTTTGCGTGGTACCTACGTAGAACTTTGATGAGTGAAAAAAAAAACAATTGAAAAATGACTTCACGCCATTTTTTTTATTACTAAGATGGTTGCAAGTCGTTTAAAAAAATATAACATTCGAAATTCATATAGTTCCGATTAGCTAGAAGTGCAAAACTTTTAGTGTGCCCCATGTATAAAAATAATGCGATTAGTCCATATTGGGTTTAATGAGAAGAAGAAGAAAGACATTTATTATACCAACAAGATACCAACAAGAGACCGCTTTTCTGTAACTACTTGTCGTGCAACAATACCCTTTCGCTAGGGGCACTCGTAGCTTCTAATGATGTTCTAATGACGACGACGAAGGCGTGGCCATTTTGACACAAACGTATAACGCGCCTGCCATAACAACGAGCTCGTTAACACTGATTCTATTAATCTTTCCTCTCGCTCGGAGCGCCCGCTCCCTTTTCGCGACGGCGGCGGCGCGCCGGCGCGGCGCTCATATCTAGCTTCGTTAGTGTTTTTTTAAATAGGTACTTCTCTTTTATGAGTATTACCACATATTACCTAATGTCTTTGATGCAATAAGTCGCAAACAAGTCTACTTTTTTACAGTAACACAAAAATCTACAGAGTATAACGTTATATTTTATAACAGTAACACTGCCCCTTTTTCTTTTGCATCGAATTAAAAAACAGAATATAGAGCTAGTGGACTGAGTTATAGCTAGCAGCGGTGATAGTTACGACTTTAGGAGTTTGAATAAGATACAAAGATAGGATAGGAGGATACATATCCGAGGACGAAATGGTAGGTGAGTGCGACGATCTTATCCAAGATACTATTTGCAAATGTCTTCAGTTTAGCACTCACTCCACATATGGCCGCTCTTTACAACGTATTACTAAAATATTTTTTTTATTGCTTGAAAAATAAAGAAATAAGAGACTTGAAATTTTGACGTGTGTACGCGCGTGCAAGACAAGTCACCGGCAAGAGCGACGCAGGTACACGCCACGCGACACATCCGGTGTGCTCCAGCCTTTAAGGCTGTGTCACGCCACGCATCCGGTGTGCTCCAGCCTTTAACGCTGGAGCACACATGTGTGGCGTGACGTGACATGCGCACGCAAAAGTTGTAATGTATGAAGCTGTATGAAAGATGCCAGACCGATGCGTGGCATGTGCACGCGCATGACACGCGCACGCAGAGCTGCGTCTGACTGACAAACCAGGTCCGTGCGCGTGAGCAGCGGAGCGGCAACGTCGCACACGCCCGAGCAGTTAGTTGTATTATATTGATGTATGTTGTATTATATGGCGCTTCCGGTTAGATGCCAGACCAGGCATGTCCGCACACGCATCGGTCGGTGCTGCACGTGAGCATGCATGGCAGGTTGTATTTTTTATTACAAAATACAGTTTAAGAGTGGTCTTTTTTCGCAATGGAGACAATTAACTCATAGAAAATCCCTCTAATCTTATTAATATCATGGACCCAGTGTATTTTACATTCTTGGTATAATAGCAACAATAATGCACCCGCACGCGCATGCAGAATTACGTGCGTGACGTGATGCGTGCATGCGTGACGTGTACCTGCGTCGCTCTTGCCGGTGTGACAGGTCTTGCCCGCGCGTGCACACGTCACATCACGCCACGCATCCGGTGTGCTCCAGCCTTTAATCGTGGTAATATCATCGTGGTATTTATACCTTACGAAACAAAAACGATTAAAGAGTTTGCGTATCGTAAAGGAATTGCGCATTTTTGAGGTAATAAAACTTTTTTTACATATCCGATATTATATTTATGACAAATATCGGATATTTTCGTATCCAAGTCTCAGCAGTGATAGTGTTGAGAAATTTACCCGTAGAAGGCGAGGCTGGGCGTCAGATACAGCAGCACGAAGGGCACAGTGGCGTAGGTCATGGCGACGCGCGTCGTGATAAAACTAAGCAGGTCGTATAGCAGCTTGCGGCCGCGGTCCTCCACAAACACTGGCCGTATCACTGTCCGCACCTGTTCATTAAAAATATAGACGGTGTCACAAATGTGTGTAACTTTTTAAGTTATTGGCACATGTTCGAACCACGACCTATTGAATGTGTTGTAAAATGTAAACAAACGCGCTACCACCGCTTTTGTGGTCATCTACCACCTTCCAAGCAGGCACAGTGAAAAGCCCACCACAAAGGAAGGTCATGTAGTAGCCGAGGTGGAAGCCGGCACAGGAAAATGGAAGCTACACAAGTGTGTAGATAGTAATTATGAGCAGCCAAAGTAAAGAGTCCGCCGGCGAGGAAGGTCATGTAGTAGCCGGGGTGGAAGCCGTGCCAGAGTGCGAACAGCGCGACGACGCGTGCCGTACTTGGGTAAATATAACTTAAGGTAGATAGTAATTACGACAGCACACCTTCCGAGCAGCCACAGTGAAGAGTCCGCCGGCGAGGAAGGTCATGTAGTAGCCGGGGTGGAAGCCGTGCCAGAGAGCAGACAGCGTGTAAACGCGCGCCGTGCGGAACGCCGCGCCGCCGCGTTCGTAAGCCACGCCGCGGAGCCACGCGTTCGTGTTCTTGTTCCAACACGCCACGGCCGTGCGGAAATTCTGCGCGAACTATAGGGTGGAAACATATGAAGAAGGCACATCATTCGTATAATTCTTTTCATTTAGTGTAAACACTTTTTTTCTTCAAATACTATCAAAGTAAAGAAATTGATAATAGGGAGTGATATTTCTTTAATTAATTACATAGATGTATAGGACGAGCAAAGAAATTGATAGACATTATTGCTTCCAATATTTTATTTAATGCTGTTCTTACGTGGAGCATGCTGTCTCGCTCGCACAATTTAAAAGTTTTAGTGATTGTAATAAAATGAGTATAATTATTTTTAAAGAATATTCTACCTATCTATAATAAACCTGTATAGCAACAAATGGGTATACATTAAACAAATATAATTTAATTATTGGCTGTAGCCACCACCATGGACTCACTGGTTGCGCTCAGTAATAGTTCGGACTGCACCCACATTGATTTAAAGGAATTGCAATCGACTATATTTTAGTCCAGTCCAAGTCAAAATAGACGAAAAAAGTGCTGAGTTTGCATTAATTCCCAACAAGCTGGATTTTTATATACGTCATTTAAGACCTATACAAAAATTATACAAATGCTATGTCAAAAATCCCCGTCGATCCCGCTTGTGCGTTGTTTTTTATCCTAGGTCAAAGGTCACGAGTTTTCGTTCTTGTGTATATCTCTGAAACGATGAGAGCTACCGGAAAAACAGACGAAAAGAGTTTGTGGATCGTAAAATTTTATACAAAAAAGGTATCAATACTTTTTCCCTTATGAAGCACCGTTCTCGAGTTATCGTGATTTCTACTCACAAAAATTTGCCCTTTGAAGCTTCATATTTCGCAAGTGGATTCCTGAACAAAAAAATGGTTTTCCTAAACCTACAACATTTTTAAACAACCAATCCAATGATATCCCAGACTATGTCATACACAAGAAAAAAAAAGTAATTTTTTTAAGATTTTCTTTTACCGTTTTGTCGGCGTGATTAAATGTATACTTTTGACAAATTTAAGCTTTCTAGTACTAATAATCTCTGATCTAAGCCGCGGACAGATAGACAGACAGACGGAGATGGCTAAACTATGAGGGTTCCTTATTGACGGAACGGAACCCTAAAAGGCGCTGAGTACACTACCTCAGAGATGCATTAGATGGTGCGGAAATGTGTACACTACACACACATAATTGAAAATACGACTTTCCTAGTCTGATATCCTGATAACTCGAGAAAAGTGCGTCGTAAGGAAAAAAGTGATGATAACTTTTTTGTATCCATTTTTTCGGGAGCTCTCGCGCTTCAGAAATATATGCAAAAAAAGAAAAATTGCGACATTTGACCTCGGATTAAAAACAACGCACAAGCAGAATCGATGGGGACTTTTGACATAGCCTTTTAATTACGTATTAAAGACCTTTAAAAAAATCCAGCTTGTTGGGATCTGTCTATAATGGTAAATTACAGTTTATCATATATAGCCCACCTTTTCGTTTTTATCAGCAACACAAATGTACCCGAAACCGGAGTGCGCGCATGCGACTAATGAATGTTGATGAGGCGATAGAGGTTTGTCAACTCGTTGGGGTGTGACTCGTTGGGAACAAAGGGTCAGGATATGCAAGTGGCGAACCCTCAGTCTACCCCTCCGGGACACAGGCGTGAGGTTATGTTATGTTAAATAAAGTATTGCGCCACCACTCACCTCAAATCCGAAAACGTCGATGTTGCTCATCTTATCCCACTTGGGTGAGCCATTTGTGTCGTACCCGTTGAATCCCATTCCGCAGTTGTTGCAGATAGCTTCGGACATGAGCCACGCGTGGTAGTACTTGCACCGCACCACCAGTGTCGACAGATACGCGTACCACAGCAGGTAGAGGGCGGACCACGAGCGAGATACCTCAGACATCGGGTCCGATAGTTCTGGCGCAGATTTAATAGGGTTAGGTTTCGATTATGAAAACATACATATTCTACACTACGGGAGCCCTTTCATTCGAGCTATGTTAGCGAGCGCGTGCGCTACTGGCCCAACACAACTAATTATGAATAATATGTTGGCGTGTCAGCTAACTTGTGGAAGCAGAATGTGTTCTCTTTTAGATTCTTTTTGCAAAATTTTGTTTGTTCACATGTCTACTCCGTGTTTATGTGGCAATTTTAATAAATATTCTTTCCTTCCTTCCCTAATATCTTACTCACTCTCTCTCCCTCCCTTATGTCTCTTTCTCTTTCATTCTTTCAGAAAGAATCCTTTTGGTTATTGAAGTGAAAAGCGCTTATTTATTACACAGAAAACAATTTTTTAAAACAGTTTAACACGAAAATTAATACATACTATTCATCGTAACTAAACGTTCGATTATTTACTGCATATTTCACACCGGTTATTTAATATCTACATATTTCACACCGGTTATTTACTACATTTTGTGATCTTTACAGAACCTATGATCTCACGGAATTTCATTGGTTGAGCACCATTTACTAGGATTGTTTTAAGGATTTAAGATGATCATGAACTGCGATGGCCTCTGTATATTCAAGTTTCATTAATATGTAAAAAAATATTTCTGTCGACACGTGTAATGAGTGTAAGAATAAAACATAATTAAGTGTAATGAATGTAAGGATAAATAAGGTATAATGAAATGGGTTAATGGGTTGATAACAAGAACGTTTTGCCCAACATCCTTGGTCGATAAAGGTGAACCTATCCGCACTGAACGTAAATAATTTTAGAATTTAGTTAGAATTTGTATGAAATCCTGTAAAACCTCGTTCACCAACCCGCGCTGCATCGGGCGAATTTGGAATTCCGAAATTAAAAGAGCCTTTTAAATGACTTTGTGATTTCGAGCCTAATGACTTCAGTGCGGTCGATCTGTTCAGGACAGATAGGTGTTCGTTCTCCTTGATAGAAAATTTAGGTAAAAAAACGACACATAGGACATTTCTCGGATACACTTAGCTCACCTGGCTAGAAGCGTCGTGAGGTAATTGTATCAGTGAAATGTTTTATCCCTTTGCGTCAAATCTTTTTTTTTCGAACTAAGAAGACAGGGCTAAATCCCAAAGTTATTCCCAAACGGCTTCATGTATGCTCAAAATCTGTTGATTTGAATAATTGTATGCTTGCAATCGCGCCTGAAGGTCAAAAACATTTGAATGAAAGACAATCAATATGTCCTTGATTAAAACAGGCTTCTTTTTATTCCACGCGAACGCCTCGCATATATAGGCAACGTTGATACATGATAGTGCGAACGAAATACATACACTCCTGCCAACAAAGGCAGCGGTACAAAGACAAAGGTACTCTTGCAAGCGGAAAGATATAGTTTCGGTAGCTACTATAGTTTTTAGGGTTCCGTACCCGAAGGGTGTTAAACGGGGCCCTATTACTCTGCCTCTGCTGGCTGTCTGTCTGTCCGTCTGTCCGTCCGACCTTTAAAGAGCTTTATCTTTGGAACCGTAATAGGTAGCCTGTTGAAATTTTCACAAATAACAAATAATAAAAAGTAAGGGGTCTCCATGCAACAAACCGTTTTATTCTTTATGCTCTATCGTAAAAACGGTAATACATACAGGCATGAAACTTGGCATGATTGTGGGACTTATTATATATTTTAACGACAAATAATAAAAAACGGCCAAGCGCGAGTTCGGAATCCTCGGTGCGCGAGTCCGACTCACACCTGCCCGTTTTTTTTTTACTGTAGCAACCCCCCTTAAATACTCGTAAAAGCAGAAATTGTTGAAAAATAGTATGTAGACTTTTGCGTGCGGCACTTATCAGTAAATGCGGCGCGTACTATACTGACGAATGTGCTTTGCAAATCAGAAATCAAGAATATATTTCAAGGTAAGAAATTTACCTTCATTTATTTGATTAATTAGAAATTTAATCTGTTGAATGTCAATGTACAAAGTTAGCCACTGCCTTTGGGTCAAATTGGTAGTCGAGAAAAAGGCAGTAAAAAAAAACTCTACTCTGACCATCTTTTCTCAAATCATTTTATATCATTTGCGTAGGCAGCAAAAGGATTTCATGATTGCGATTAATAACTTAAAATGCCAAAACATTAGTTACTTTTCTTCCAAGTATGCTTAATATATACATGAAATATATGAAATATAAATGAAAAAAAAAAGTAATTATGCACTAGACGTGCGTGACTGCGTGTGTAGTTCGCGAATGAGTGCTTCAAATGAAGGACTTCACTTCTTAAAACAACTCATTCGTTCATTCACTGCTTATCTGCGGAACGGCAGTGAACTATGAACTCGTAAGAACTATTTCTTTGAAGAAAATGCAGTACAATAAATCACTCTTTTCTTTTTAATGAACCGTTTGGCGCACGTCTGATATACATACCTCCCAACAATGCCAGCGGGTATTTCTTCGCGAGCGTGAGGTAGAGGACGGCGGCGGCGACGGAGCCCGCCATCTTGTACAGCACGGCGCGCCGCGGCGACGGCTCCGCCGACTTGTTCTTTTCATTCTGCGGAGACAGGCAATAAACATCATCAGCCACTGCTGGACTAAGGGCTCCCTCATGGTTTTCCAAGCTTCCCGGTCTTGTGCCGCCCGCATCCAGCGACACCCCGCCACCGTAACCAGGTCGTCAGATCATCTGGTGGGGGGGCCTTCCCACGCTGCGTCGTCCGGTCCGCGGTCGCCAGGTCAGAACTTTTTCGCCAATAGAGAATAAACACAACGTGTCAAAGAAATAATGCAAATTCTGAAAACCGCTCCTAGAGTATCGACAATTAAACCACTTTCAAAAAACTAAAATTTCTAATTTTTAAGGTTCCGTACCCGAAGGGGGCCAAAAACCAGTACTAAGACTTCACTGTTCGTCTGTCTGTCTGTCACCAGGCTGATCTCATGAACCGCGATAGCTAGGCAGTTGAAATTTTTACAGATGATGTATTTCTAAAAATATAATAAACATAACATAACATAAACTCACGCCTGTATCCCAGAGGGGTAGGCAGAGACCAGGGACTGCCACTTGCTACGATCCTGACAGATCACTTTCGCTTCCTCAACATTCATTAGTCGTTGCATGCACGCACGCCGGATTCGGGTACTTTTTATCTTGCCCTTTGTTAATACATCCTCTATTTGGTCGAAGTATGTCCGTCTGGGTCGTCCCTTACCGGCCCTTCCATCCACATTCGCTCGATATATTTGTTTTGTCAATCTTTCTTCCTTCATCCTCTCCAAATGTCCAAACCAACGCAACATTCCTTTCTCAATTCTTGTCACTACATCCTCTTTGAGTCCACCACGTTCTCTAATCACACTATTGCGTATCCTGTCATTCAAAGTAACGCCAGACATACTTCTTAAGGACCTCATTTCTACTGCATTAATCTTACTTTCTTGCTTCGTTTGCCATACCCAAGTCTCGCTAGCATACATAAGTGTTGGGACCAGCACTCCATTATGGATAGCCAATCTAGCTCTTTTGGAGATGTTTTGGCCACTCACAAAGGAGTGCAATGCACCGTTTACACAATTTCCTGCTTTTACTCTTCTTTCTTTATCACCTTTACACTTGCCATCCCTGGTAAAGAGGCTCCCCAAATAGACAAATTCTTTCACTTGTTCTACCCTTTCACCTCTAATCCTTATCTTGCACTCAGTCATTTCATCATCTTTTTCGAACACCATTACTTTTGTCTTACTCACATTAATGTTCATTCCTTTCCTTTTAAACGCCACATCCATTACTGCTACTTGTGTCTGCAGGTCTTCAATCAACGATGCGAACAAAACCTGATCGTCGGCGTATAACAAGCATTTGACCAGTAGCTCACCCATCCTTACCCCAAAGTCATTCTCTTTCAAATCAGTCAGGCAACTGTCCATAAATAAGTTGAACAACCATGGGGAGGCCACACATCCCTGTCTTACACCCCTGCGAATGCTAAACCTGTCAGTACCTATACGCCCATTGATTCTAACGCAAGCACTGGAGTCTTCATAGAGACTTCAGAGCTCGCAGCAAGACGCTGTCCACCCCATACACGGACAGTACCGACCACAGGTCATTCCTCACCACTCTATCATAAGCCTTCTCCAAGTCGACGAACGCACAGAAAACCCTCTGACTTTTGGCCAGAAGTTTCTCCACCATCCGCCTCAAGGAGAAGATTTGGTCCACACATCCCATTCCCAAATATTTAATGTTGCCCACATTCAAATTCAGGGCAAATTCCCATACAACAAAAGTATTTTTTTCCGTTTTTTGCTCGATATTAATAACGGCAACAGGTAGACGCTTGAAACAGTCACAGAATATTTAGTTCTATATTCGCTTCAAAAATAAATAGGTATTTAAATTAAAATAAAATGAATATTTAAGGGGGGCTCCCATACAACCAACGTGATTTTTTGCCGTTTTTTTACTCGATCTTTGTGTCTAATGTTGTATAAATAATGGTACGGAACCCTTCGTGCGCGAGTCCAGTCGCACTTAGCCGGTTTTTTTAAATGTATTTTTTAGACAAGAGTCTTTAACTAGCAAGTCCTGCCAGTTATGAGCGGAGCTGAATCGTGGACACTGACGGTAGGACTAGTCCACCGATTCAAAGTAAATCACGGGCTATGCTTGGAGTCTATTTGACATCAGAAATGAGACAAATTGCCAAGTAATTAAGGTGCTTGACATAAGCTACGTCAAATACCTTAATTCAACTGGCTAATCTTATAGGCTATATGTCACATAGCGTATAAGATTAGTGGTGGTGGCAGTCGGCTGGTCGCATCTGCCGATGAACCGATAGTCGATGGGGTGCAAATGTTCTCGCGTGGAGACCACAAATTGGTAAACGCAGCGTGGAGGACGGGACGCCCACCAGCTTGCTGGACTGACCATCTGAGGCAGATTGCTGGCAGCTGCTGGACGAGGATGGCCAAGGGAAAAAAGAAGTGGCAGACGAGTACGGGCGGAAAAGTAGATTTTTTAAAATCTTTCATACTATCTTGAGAAAACCGGCAAGTACGTGTCGGGCCACGTAGGGTTCCGTAGAAAGAGGGGTCAGCCTAACAGAATTAACGACTTTATCGAAGTAATTTTCAATGGATTTTGTACGAAGTTTTATTATTAATACGTTTTTTGCACATAAATAAAAAAAACAATGGCAGTGTGGCGGACTTGATGCAATAAGCATTTTCTACCAGTCAACCACAGGTACTGCAAGAAATTAACTGGTATGCATAAGAAATAAACGGTTAAGACAATTTACTTCAACTAAAATTAGATAAGCTGACAAGTACTCAAAAATAAATAAGTAAGTATTATATACAGTAAACTTATACTTTAAACTTTACTTTCATATTTTATGTCTCTTGTTTCTTGTGTGCAATAAAGAATATTCTTATCTTATAAACTTATAATACCTACAAATAGAAAAATAACATGTAGTATATACAATATACACATATAAACTGTAACGATATAAGTTTATCTTTGTCCTTTTATTTTCCAAACATAAGTTTTCCTTTCATAAGTTAGTCGCCTATTACGCGTTAACTAGTAAAGCCTACTTAGCCGTGATAGTTTTCTTTTTTAAGTTCATAATTTTCTTCACGTTTCTACAATTAACTCTGACAAAAATAGCGCTTAAAGGCTTAATATTTTGCAAACAGAACCCTGAATCGAAAAATGGTCTTCCTACACTCACAATATTTTTCAACGAGGTGTAGGGGAGGTAAACTAGAAAAATTTTTTTTGGGTGTTATTCTACCGTTTTGTCGGCGTAATAAACATATATATCTATGCCATATTTCAGCTCTCTAGTACTTATCGTTTCTGTGCTAAGCCGCGGACAGACAGACGGACGGACATGGCGAAACTATAAGGGTGCCTTGTTGACTACGGAACCCTCCTAAAAAGTAGTTAGTTTGAGAAATTTAAACTTGTGCATATTGGAAATGGTTTAATTTTATCTATACTGAAGAAACGTTTTCAGGTTTTGCGTTATTTCAATAACACATCCTACAGCAAGGCACAGGACTTATCTCAAAGAGACAGAATATGGACTTGATCAAGACTCGTGCCGATTTTATGCGCTACACCTACGTCAAAAGATTACGATCAGGTTCCCTTCACAATTAGAGAGTGGTATTTCTACTACCCACTTCGAGACCCAGGTTCGATTCATGCTGGCTTGTACCTATGACTTTTCTTTCTAAGTTATGTACATTTGTGAAGTTATAGTAGTAATACCACTCGCTAACTGTGAAGGAAAACATCGTGAGGAAACCTGGGTGTCTGAGCTATTCACATACCTCAGCGCTTGAAATCGCCAATCCGCGGTGGGCACGCGTGGCGATTGAGCCCATACTCTCTTTCTAAGAGAAGGCCAGTGCCCTACAGTGGGACGTATATAGGCTGCTTATGATGATTTCTACTACATATTCCCAAAAATACGTAGCTTAGAAAACCAAGTTATAGTTTCATGCCGGTATCGAAGCTAAGACCTATCGAGTGTGAGGCCAGCGTTCTACCGATGCCCTGCCAATGATTCTAACATAAAAAGTGGACACTTTTTAAAACCCCGCCCGGACGCTCCCCGGACGCCCTCCAACTAGGACAAATGCGGGGAAGCCCGGGCGGATGGCAACCCCACTTGGAGGTGTCATATTACCACACTACAAAACCTTCGAAGTATTGCTTTCTACAAATTGACCCTCAAGAAACGGCACCAGTGTTCACGTTTCTATACCAATTAAATGAGCGCCTAATGTAGCTATGTTAAGATAGTTAAGCATTATCTATCAAACAGCGCGACTAAAAAAACCGAAAGCATAAAATATTATAAAAACAGACCAGGTCAACAGAGTCAGACTCGCGCACGAACGTTTCCGTACAACATAAAACATTTGAATATTTCAAGCGTCTGTTGCCGTTATTAATATCGAGCAAAAAACGGCTAAAAAACACGTTTGTTGTATGCGAGGCCCCCTTAAATATTTATTTTACTGTTTTTAGTATTTATTGTTATAGCGGCAACAGAAATACAACTGTGAAAATTTCAACTCTCTAACTATCACGGTTCATGAGATAAAGCCTGGTGACAGACAGACGGATGCTCAGCGGAGTCTTAGTAATAGGGCCCCTTAGCCTTTGGGTACGGAACCCTAAAAATGGAAAATTTAATAAAAATACCACTTCACTAAGTACTTCTTTTCAACGTGTGTTTTCGCGGATTTTTTGTAACCCTGTATATTTGTGAGTTATGACGTTAAACCAGATTGACAAGGCTCCGTTACATAATGCTTTGAACGTTATTTTATTCCACCTCGCGCGACGTGAGGCTCAAACGTTACGTAAAAAGACCATTGGCCGGCAATTAGTCTGGTCAGTAATATGGCTCGTCCATTTCACTTGAAGTCACAAATCTCGTAGTGCTCAATGAAACAATTGCAATTTATAATTCATAAATAAAAAAATAAAATAAAAAAGATGACAAAATGGGCTCTATAAATAAACTAAATAAATACTGATTGATTGATTACTTGAAGTGTCTCTGGTCCTCTGAAGATAAGGCCGCGTAATAATATCGGCTTAATAATGTTAGTATTACCTATGTTAGATTTATTTATAGATAGACCTATATAACACTCTATTGTGCATAAAAAAGGAAATTACACAGGTATTCTAGGTGTATTATATACAACACATATATACAATTGTAATAGAAAATACAATTGTAAGATATTTATACTTTTAAATATGTCGTTTCCTTGCAAATGCCCTTGCGGCCACCGAGTTAAATGCTGACATATTGTAAGAGAAAGTGGATTATTCCGAAGATTACGTCTATGTAGAGCAACGGAAGCTATAAGTAAAAGGTATATTTATGCAACGCTTAGGACATATTTTAGATGGAGTAGACTTTCTCAGCACCTATAGCAACCTCTCAGGTTAGTTGGCTTAATCGACAGGAAAGACGATGTCAATACCTGCGGTGCCAACTAGCCGCGGGTTTCCTCGCGATGTTTTCCGTCACAGTTAGCGAGTGGTATTGTTACTAAAAATTAATAATTGTTCGTAACTGTAAAGATCCAAGTCATGTATTTCATCGATCGAAGATTCGAACCCACCTTTTTTTTTAATTTAGTTTCATGTAGGCACATAGTAAACTTAAATAACATGGTATGTAAAGGGTTCCACTGATACACCACTGGCAACTGCTCACCGCTCGGTATATTGAGTCTTTCAGTCTGTTTTCGTCTGCCTACCTTCGCTTTCCATCGGGTGAGACAAGACAAGAGGGAACTAGACATAAACAAAAAAATCTTTACGGGCCCCTACATTTTGAGCAATATTGTCAAAATTTGTGTATTTCTGCCTTGCGGTGTTTAGCCATTCTAAATGAACGCCGTTTTTAAGTAACCTGAGGTTGAATCTTCAGCACCGCAAACTAGGATTGGAACTCACTTTAGTGATAAAGCGGGTTTAGTCTGAATTGTGAAATAGAAGCAGAGGGCATGCGAATAAAGTGGACTGGCATGACTTGTGCTCTTATTCAATGTTAGTCAATGATCGCCTCGACCTCTACAATGTGCCATAATTTGGCATAAGAGCAAGAGCTCAATAACCTATTGTAGTGTGTCAGTCTCTGTACATAAGTACTTCGAATATACTTGATACTAGTTGAATTGAATTGGAGTTTGACAGGAGAGGAAAAGTTTATCGATAATGGCGGGCGTCTATTTTAACGCATGGGAATTAGTCCCCACAGTCCTATTCTTAACCTCCGGTTTCTCGTACATTAACTTCCATGACATCATATGTATTCCCAAACAAATGATATTAGTTTGAGTTTGTTTTTGTATGCACTTTGGCCTACTGACAGCTGTTAACGTAGATTAGTAGATTATTAGTGTATGAGACACCGGAAGGAAGCTTCGGTAGATGGATTATCTGGATATTTATTTCTTATAGAATCATAGATGACTCGACAGATGGACAACATCAATATGCAAATTTAAATTAATTTGTTTGTGACCGTTTTTGAAAATCCACAGAAAGGGCACTAAAACCACTTTTTTTATTTCTGGAGCATTTTTCCAATTTTTATTTCTCTAGAAACCTTATTCGGAATATTATTATTATCTATTCTATACTAATAATAAATCTGTAAGGGTCGGTCATGGAGTAAGTTAGTTTGTTTTCAGAGATATTGTGTTTATAGGCTCAATATATGATACTGAAACTAATTTCATGATTTTTAGAATTTTTTTCTGTATGTGTGTATGTATGTATGTATGTTCCTCCATAACTCTTAAACCAATTATCCGAATTTGATGAAATTTGGTATAAAAACATATAGACATCTGGGACACAGGATAGGCTATTTAAATTCTAGCTCCAGTTATGATAAGACGTGGCCCCCATACAAATGCTGCTTCGTAAAAATCGAAATGTACGCGAACGGAGTCGCGGGCACAGCTAGTTATTAATACGTTTATTGCACTTAAGTAAAAAATACAATGGCAATGTGGCGGACTTTATGCTATAAGCATTTTCTACCAGTCAACCACAGGAACATTAAATCAAATTGGTCCATTATGTCTCAAGTGGTGCGCTTAGCAACACATAGCATTTAATTTCTACTATACGAGTTATAGATGTAACGCAACATTTTAAAACCGTTTCTTCAATGTCGATAAATGAAACCATTACGAATAAGCAAAATTTTAAAATACTCTTATTTCATTTTTAAACGTTTCGTACAAATTGACTGTGTCGAGTTTCAAGATTGTATAAAAAACATAGTTGTAGATATTGTTGGGATTAATTGTGGACTGTTGTCACACAATCACATGTAATTTTGGCACACAGATAGTTATGTCCTTGATCGTAACATTGTTCTGTTTATTCCGAATGACCAAAGCGGCGAGCAGAGCCAGGGAGGCACAAGTCCTCTTGCTATAGATAGAACTTAAATGAAACCGTGTACAGGCGACGCCAGCCCTTCCACTCTATCGGGTTAACCCTTTCGACGACTCCAAAGTGTCAGAACATGTATATACATATTAGACAGTTTGGTGTAGGCTAAATCGGACCACTCCCTACAAAGGAGTTACGTGGTAGCGCCCCAGGTCGACCTTTACATTTTTGCACACCCGCCCCGTAATCTAACCGTATAGGTACGAGTGCACGCATGTAAATTTTGATGTGCTGTCGACTGCAAAGTTTGATATCTTACCCCGTCGACTCTGTTCCCTTCGATAAAGTTGATATAATCTGGGTAAAACACCACTGGGCCGCACATTAGCGTTTGGAAGGCCAATGTGTACGCAAAGAACTCAAGAGGTGAAGGCATCTTATCGATCGTCGAACCGCTTTTGTTGCTGTGATGATCGCCTGACTCGGACTTTTTACTCGATAGATTATCTTGTAGCGAGTACGCCAGTGACGTCACTCTCTGCGTTATAACCATCAGCGGCCCTGCAATGGCAATTCAAGTGTAAAATATGCTGAAATTATTCAGTGTTCGTCAGTTTTATTATTTTTCATTCCAATCGGTATTTTAAAGGAGCAATTGTTGTAAAAACAAAAACGGCATTACGTATGCAATCATTTGCTTAAATTAAACTTATATTATTTATGTATAATTCATTGGACCTGTGACCTCCGATGAGTAGAAATTCTTAAGTGAAACCTACGCGTTCAGTATCAATCAATTCATTTATAGGATCATATTTTATGTCATACATCGGTACGTGTACCTTTACACGTTAAGCCTCTTAAGAATTTTACGACTGTGTCGCAAAAGCCGCCAAGCTATATGACGAAAATACTTCCATGGTTTGATAAAGTTGCTAAACTTATGTGTTGAGGTGACCTTACTACACGCTAGACTGACATGTAGCGCCCGAAATTTGTGTTTATGAAACGTCGGCCTTCGAGCGCTAAAATATTTATAAAAAATAAAAAATTAAATTCCAATAGATTTGCAGATGGACCAACAGATTTGATTTCTTAAAAGTTTAAATCAATTGAACACAAATGCTTTTATTACACTTGAACTATTCTTGTGTCAATAAATAGTTACACATTTGCCTAAGTCATTAATCATGCAAAAACTAATATCAGTCAATAGACTCCTTGACTGACAATTTTATTCTACACCAAAGAGATAATAGACCTGTTATCAGGCGATAATTCGTACCTTATGATCTGAGTCAGACTAAAGAGGCTTAGCATTATCGCCATTAAATGTTGTCGTCTATAAAAGTACGCGCGCCTAGAGCATCGTTATTCATTTGAATGATTTCTATTTCTATAAGTGGAATGAGCACAATTAATGTATATTGTTACCAGTGATGTCTAGCGAATAGTCCGCAGTGTGATATATCTGCCGATGCAAGTGGAGGCACGAGAGGTATATCATGGATGCAGCCAATATTATACTGAAATGGAATGTATGATTTCAAATAAACTGCCTGGGGTACTTTCATATAAATTTTCGTTCAAAGTAAAGATAATATATTAAGTAGTGAAGACTGAAAGGTGTTACGGACTATTTTATATGAGAAATACTTATGTTATTATTGTTGATCTGCTTAAAGATCATAGTTAAATTTACAACATTCTATTATGTTTCCTTACTTTCCCATGATGTGGTGATGTGTGGTCTTCAGTAACATATAACAAAGCATTGGCAGTACTGAAAGATGTATTGCTTGTCTGAAAATGAAACAAGACGCCTTTAACATGCAATTAACATAAGTAATGAAGACATAAACGAAATTATTGGTCATCTTAAACTAGCATGCTTAATGGCTCATACTTAGCTATGAGTGAGAGTGCTTCTTAAATTAGACTAAGATGTAACCAGAGTATAACAACAGTCCAAACAATATTCCATAATGGTATGACTAAGTGGCGGTACCATTCATCAACTATTATCACTGTCCAAGGTTAGCTTTAGAAATGGTCTGAGCTGGCCTGTATTGTGTATGAGATAGACGAAATAACTCTTTGTAATACCCAAAATAACAACAACTAGATTCTTCATTAGTGATGCTGATGACAATAATGTTTTGTAATATTTAAGTCATAAATCTCTACTGAATGAACTACTGAGAACAGTTAAAATAGAGTGTAAGTTTTTGAATAGAAAAGTTTCCAATATCTCTTGAGGATATGTATAACTCCCCACTTAATATAGTCTGCTTATGTTCACTTTCCACAAGTACATGAGTAATATAACTATAATGAACATGCTAAGCAGGTTATAAGTAGGTGTGGTGGGTTTTCTATTACACACATCTGTAAGAATTCATAACCATGCAATATAGGTAGTTACCTATTTAGGTGCCAATTGCATTATTGCAAAAACCACTTTACTCTTTATTATTGTTTAACTTATTAGTTGTGTTATATTTTACACTAATTATGAATCTACAGTTTAAAAGATAAGATTGGCATTAGATTTAGAAAAGCAACTGTGGAGTTAATGATATGTGCTGTCTTAAACCACACAAGAAAAAAAAACTTACTTTCCGAAGCAGAAATATCCCATAATCAGACCTATAACAAGGCACACAGAATGACGAAACTCGGGTGAAGCAAGTCTTAGTGGTTTCCGAAACAGCCTGGCCAGGCAAAGTGCAGCTATTTGTGCGATCAAAAAATTAACCTAATGAAAGGAAAACATGAAATTATGCAACTAGAAACTCGAGTGCAATTTGTGTATATCATTATAAGCTAAACCTACAATGGAGAATAATATAAACTACCTATATACTCTAACATGGAACAGAAAAAAATTTAGGTAACAAGGTATTTTTGTTGGTTTTAATTATTCTAAATTTTAAATTATTAAGATTGGTGCCTCTTATTGCCCATAAATTAGACGTTATTATGACGAAAAAATAAAGAAATTCTAGTAGGGTGCACATTTTAAGTAACTATGACACATCTTAATTTAGAATACAGTGGTCAGTGTTAGTTAAAAGTAAAGTTTTATTATACAATACTTACTAAATCTATTGGAAGACCAAATCTATTGGAAAGAAAGACAAATATTCTACTACCATCGTAGTAATCATAGTAATTTGATGTCATCTTGTAAAACTCCCCTGCAAAGATAAAAACCCAAAATATTTTTACATCAGCGGAATGTTTACGTTTTCACACTTGTCTTGCCTGTATAGGCTGTATCACGTAAGTTTAACTTGGTTTAACTGCACTAAGCAAGCTGAAACAACAAACAAGGGGTGAAAATAGAAAACACAAACAGAGAAAAATTTTAAAACGTCAATATTCTTTTTCTAAGCAAAAGCTTCAACCACAGATACACACTGTTGACCGGAAGTGGTCAATTCATTCACTCATTTGCAGTTTTTTTTTAATGGCAACTCGAATCGGTCCTGTCTTAAACGACTACTTCTGCCAATCAAGAGTCCGTTTCAAGCAACGGGCTGACATTGTAATTCCATGCGTAAGTACGTTATTTTGACATTAAAACCGAGCTGTCACTCGTGTTGTACATACGTGATTTAATTAGATGACATAAGAAAAAAACCGAAATCACGGGAAAATCACAACTTTATTTTATAATACACAGTTCTGGCTGGTGGCAAACAAAAAAAAAATTATACAGGTATGACAAAAATGTGTTGAACTATCTCTTTCTACAGAAGTACGGTTTTTCTTGTCTAAATATTACTCTTGGTTTGTTTGCCCCGCATAAAAGTGGCAAACAAAGTTAAGAGGTTATTTTGTTAGTCTTTTTGATTGTTTTTATAGCAAACCCTTACAATTTGTTAAAATTTTCACGGTCCGCGCAGTTTCTGCAACACAGCCGGACTTCGGTATATAAGAATATAATACAGGGCCCCGAGTCGCATTTTGCAGTTAGCCACGACCTACTATTACAATTCAAATCTCACTGGTAGGCTACTGGCGGAATCTGAGCTAGTCTCGTCACGTTTAGGTCGTATAGGAATTCAATATTACAAGTGCGCCAATGGTAGGTCAGTAGCTACCATCAAGTAAAAGGGATTGACAGCTAGTGCGGCATTTTTTGAAATGACTCTCGAATCGGCATCGATTTTTTCGACCGCGATTCGATTAGTCTCGATCAAAAAACAGTGGTTTTCTTGCTTTTTTATCTGGAATTTCTGTGAATTAAACTGAAAAGAACGTTAACAGTAGTTTCGTTTCTAAAAAAGCTTAAAGTCTTTATTTATTTATTGGTTTAAGTGAAAATTGTGGCTGTATGTAATAAAACTATGCTACTATGGCAAGAAAAAAAAATTAGCTGTCACTTGTCTTGCGTCTTGACACTGACAGCGAAAAAAGTTTCTGTTCAAAGTTAAAACGTTAAATTGTTTCAGAATAACCGGCTGATTGCTATAAGACTAAGAAAGTTCTTACATTCTTATCCTTATTTCATCCACAAGGTATGTACCTATTGATTTTTATGCGATTGTTAGGTAAGCTTGGTGTTGAAGCATCGAAACGATCGGTTTTGTTACCACAATTACCTTAGAATACAGTAGGATTTTTAATATATATAAATCCGAGCCCTAATCATCATCATCATCGTCATCTAGGGTTGCCACCCCTATTACATAATATAGTATCCTACTATATTAGGGACTCAAATACTATATTTTAGAAAAAATATATATAGTAGGCGAAACTACTATATCTTGCGCTAAGCGGATCCCAGCCTTAATTTTTTTCTAAAGCTCGCTCTTCAAGTCTAAGTCCGTGAATTGCGCGGCACGATTGCCGCTATTTTTTAACTATTTTTTTACCATTATTTTGCCATCTACTATATTGTTATAGGTAGTAGCTTCGAAAATACTGTATTTGTTAGAAAAAAAGTTGACAACCCTATCGTCATCAGCCAACTGCTGCCCACTACTGGGTAGGTATAGGCCTTTTTCCTCGAATAAAAAATATATTTATTCAAAATATTGCGTTTTATTTTATAAGTGAAAACTACTTGTTAAACCTACACATGCTAATGAAATGTTATTTGTGGATATAAAAATTATTTTAAAAAAGTTGGGGGTTTTTTTCTGTAGGGGTTGGCAACACTGGATGACGGTCATGTCATGGGAGAGTTCTCGGCGGGCTTTTGAAAGAAGAGGGCGCGAATTTCGAAACTCTGAAAAACTTTTTTCCGAAATTAATTTAATTGTGATTAATTGTGTTGTAAATAACTACTATTACGTGTGTATAGTTTTTCAAAATGACGCATCCAGGGACGCTGCAGGGACCTAAAAAAAGAAGAATTGTAGAGACAGATTCAAACGAATCTTCCAGTGAAGGGGACTCATCCAATAGTGCAAAACTAAGTGATGAATGTTATTTACCTTACATCAAGCCCGGGTATGTTCGGCTTTTCCCGGAGAACGCAGACCCTGCTGCGCTGACGGTCTTTGTAGAGAGCAGCAAAGGCGAGAACATCGGCAACAGAAATCTACTTTTTCTAGCCAGTCTGTTCAGAAATGATATCAAAGGCGTGTCTGATATAAAACGCATTTCAGCTACGAAACTTGCGGTTACTTTTGCCCAGTACAACAATGCTAATAATTTCCTCCAGAATGAGGATTTCCTAAATAGACATGGCTTCAAAGCCTACATTCCAGCCAGAGCAATTGAGAAAATAGGAGTCCTCAGGTATGTTCCCACAAATATAAGCAACGAAGAGCTTTTCAAGAAACTCACTGCATCCGTCGAGATCATCGGGGTGAGAAGGTTCACCCGCAAAGTCAATGGAGAGGTCAAGCCTTACGAATCTGTAAGTGTGACTTTCCTATCTAATGTGCTGCCAGGCGCGGTTTACTTAGATATATTCAGATACCGCGTTCATGAATACATTGCACCTTTGTTGCAGTGTTTTAAGTGTTTGAAGTTTAATCATGGAGCGAGAATCTGCCGTTCCAAGCAGCGATGCTCCCTCTGCGCGGGGGAGCACCGCTACTCGGACTGCACCAATGACCAGGAACTGAAATGTATCAATTGTGGTGGGGCTCATGTGGCCATCTCGAGGGATTGTCCGGTTAAACAAAGTAAGATACAGGAAAAAAAGAATAGTCACTTATGCGAGTGCTGTTAACAAGTCAGACAGAGAAAACTTATTAAAGAATTATGCTACGGATTTCCCCACGCTACCAAAACAAAAAGCACCAACCGCCAGCAATAAAACCTCTTCCACACCTATCTCGATTATTACGAAAACACCTATTGTGTCACCAGACGTAGTTTCCTCGGAAACACTTATTGAACAAATTATAAAAAATGACGTAGTGTTAAAAGGTTTGGTTGCTGCTTTGGTTTGCTTGGCGAACTCCAAAGATGGCCAAAAAATCACCACCTCAGTTATTAAAGATGTACTAATAAGCAATTTAAAAAAATGAATAAGCAGTATTTACGTATAGCTCAATTTAATGTTGTAAGTGTAAACAGTAAAAACCCATTGTTAATTGATTTTCTATCTGAGAGCGATATTGATATATGTTTGTTTAATGAGACCATTAGGGATTGCAATCCAGCGGCGTTTTCAATCCAGCGGAATTTTTGCTGGATTGACCTGAATCCAGCTGGATCCAGCGCGGATCCAGCAAAACGTGGAACGAAAATAAAAAGACGACATTTTTAAGACTTTTTTTATTAATTTGTACTTCTTACGATAATCTTTGAAATCTTCCACTCATTTGGTGATATCTTATATTAATTTGCTTTGGTTTTTTAATAATTTGAGATCAAAATAATCAACATAAAATTAAATAACAAACATATAACCTTATATTCATATAACATTTAAGATAATGTTTCTAAGTAAGCACTATCTTATTAATTACGCTTATGTTTAATGATAGGACGGCTAATCAGTAGCAATCAATCTCACAAATTCTTTTAAAATTAACTTAATTAACATTCTTTTAAAAAAGGACCGTAACAATAACACTATTTTAATTTTCAATAGTATTTTTGTATCAAACAAAAAAAGCTTTGAAATAATCTTCTCTCCGCTCGTTAATCCTTAATAATTAAGCAGTTTAAAGTCTGACGATAAGAGGCTACTTCTTTTTTTTTTGAAGTAGTTGCTATAGCATCAGTGGAAGCTTGTGAATCTGCATTATCCAAATCTTTGTTGGGTGAACTAGCTTTGTTGCCACTGACATTACTTATGACACTGATACAGTGTACTTTTTGTAAATGCCCTTTTAACCCTGTAGTGGAGCGGTTGCTAATAAGCAATGTTTTTAGGCATAGCGAGCACTTGGCACTTCAACTATCCAACCTTACGAAAAAGTCCCACAAACTTTTTTTACCGTCGCTAGAATTCTTGGTCGACATTTTAAACTGTCCGAAAAACAGCGTTAAATCTGTAATGAAGAAAAGATCGGTGAAGTATAAGATAAGTATAAGTATGCCTAAAGATAAATAAATACAACTATCGCGATGCAATAACTTAACAAAACCAATAAGATAATATTTTATTTAAACTGTCGCGATTACTATTACACATTTTGTAGGTATTTCGGTTTTCAAATTGCGTTCAAACTTCCTTTTGTTTATTTCCGATATTTTGGCGCTATTGCAAGCACCGCACCGTGGTTACGGGAGGACTAATAGTTTGAACGCGTTTTTGAACTGGAGAAACCTATAAAAACCTATCTTTATACACATGGCACAGCTTTTTTCCAATCAAAATTGCGCATTTTAGCAATCTTGTTTAATAGCAACAATACTCACACACATACACACACACACAAAGTTCTAAATAACTAAATAGTCCACTGTAGGATATGTACCTACTTCCTGCAATTAAAGGTAGGTAATAAAATAAGATCGGTTTAAATAAGAAAACAAAAACAAAAAGATTTCGTGATGTGTTGACGAACCTCACCAAACGTGTCTTCTTTTTCCTTCTTCGAGAAAGTAAGAGACATGAATCAAATCAACATTAATACTAAAATTAAAAATAAACATTTTACTTTACTTACCATTCAGTCTCTCAAACAACAACCAACACGCACTTCATATGCACTTTAGTGACACAAAGACACTTTCTATCGAGACGAGAGCAGTTATTCAACTCAACTCATCAACTGTCTTTGATTTATAAAATAAACAAACATAAGCGGTACAGTTGGTAAGGGGGAAAGGGGGCGGGCGGCGTTGCCTTTCATGCGGCACGTGCTATGGTGACAGAACGGCAACGTTGCCGCGCCGATTCGAAAATGGCGGCAACTCAAAACTAAACAATAGAAATTCATACGTTTGCGGATCCGCATCGCTGGATCAAGATGTATGCTGGATCCAGCATGTTTAAAAAGGCGCTGGATCCAGCTGGATTGCTGTATGCTGGATCCAGCAATTGCAATCCCTAGAGACCATGCTAAAGAGGAAAAGTGATTTCAGAATTTCCGGTTATAACCCAATGATAACGGTGGAGTTGGAATACTTATTAGAAATACCTTTAAATACAAATGCATTCAAACTCGTTATAATGATAATTTACAATTAGTTGCTTTAGTTCTTAAAACGGATGTTGGCGATTTGTCCATTTTATGTTTATACTGTCCTCCGAGAGAGGGTCGCTTCAGATGCAGGCAGCTGAAACAAATAATAAACACATTACCGAAACCCTTATTTATGGCAGGAGACTGCAATGCCCATCATGTGGCTTTTGGATGCAGATCCATCAATTCTAGAGGTTCTGATGTCTATAACTTATTAGATGAGTGTGACCTCTGTATATTGAATACAGGCTTACCAACAACAGTAGGCAGGCCTCATCAGAATCAGTCAGCCATTGATATCTCTTGTGTTAGTCCGAGTATAGCTCCCCTATGTGAATGGCGAGTTCATATTGATCCCATGGGTAGCTACCACTACCCAACAATAGTTGACATTCAAACAGCAGTCCAAAAGTTTGAGATGGGTGAAGCCACCCACGGAGCGATATGTTTACAGCAAAGCTGATTGGAGTAAGTTTTCATCTGAAACAAACAATATTTTTAAGAACTTTGTTATTGATCCTGAAAACCCATTGGCTAGCTATAACTTATTTTGTATATATGCTTAATAAAATTAAAGATGAATGCATTCCAAAAGTTAAAACCTGCTCACAACAGACTCTCAAGAAATCCGTTCCTTGGTGGGATGATGATTGTGCGATTGCAGTTAAAAATAGACCCGTTTTTCCCCCGAAGGGTAAAAAACGGATATTTAGGTTTCAGCCGAAGCTTGAACCACAGTTGAGATTACACTCTGAAATTCGCTGTCAATACATCTAGTTCACCCGTCAAAACATAGATGGCGTTGTATGTCGTACCAGTGTGAAGTTGTTTCTAGTAGTTGCAGCGCGTGCAGCAGCCATTTTGTTCTATCAGTACCAACCATAGCCAGCAAGGCTATTAAGGTGTGGTTCAAGCTTCGGCTGAAACCTAAATATCCGTTTTTTACCCTTCGGGGGAAAAACGGGTCTATTTAGGTGTTCGAGCCTCTGCTTGAACCACAGTTGAGATGTGTTTAAATTCTGCTGGCGCTGCATGAGCGTACTGTGAACTACAAATGTTACAATTTATTAAACCTATGATGTAGGTATATTTTCCTAATTACGGAAGTGAAACAAAAACATGGTTTCAACGAAATAATGTATTCTGAATATAATTAACTATACACTGATACCTATATTGCTATAAAAAGTAGGAAATAAGAATTCTTTCTTAAATAATCACCATAACAGAATAATTAATAATCTAATTTTAATCACTCATATTAGGACAACTTTTTATTCCAATGGAGTAAATGATTCGGAAATAGGGTTTCTCCCAGGAACTTTGGGATCTGGCAATTCTTTGAAATAATAGCGGAAAAAGGTGTGTTTTGATTTCCAGTTGCCTCGCTTTAAAACTTCGTTAATGTCATAGTGATTACTGATGAAGTTTGTTGATGAAACGGCGGCCCTAAAACTACCAGCCGAGGCAGAGATACCGGCTTCACGAAACAATGTTCTAATCCAACCTGCTATTACAGATCGGGATGCAGGTTTTACCTTTCCTCTGGTCGATACAAAAAGGTTTTTAAAAGTTCCCCTCCTAGCCATGGATAGTGAAACTAATTGTCTTATCCAAAACACTGGATTTCTCTTTTGGTTTTCATTTGCTGGAAGTGATTTGAAACACCATCCCGATTGCTTGTGAGTGACGGAATCAGTCTTAGACCCAAACTTTGGCCATAGGGTTATTTGACTTCCATCATCCTCATATGACCAGTCATCTAAACTTAAAAGTGTGAGGTCATGGACTCGTCTTCCTGATGCAAGCAACAAAAGAACGCAGGTGTGTCTTGAAACTTCAAACAAACTATTCATATTAATGTTATAATTATCTAGAAAAGAAATCTTCTATTAACCATGACATAACTTTCTTTTTGGGTAGATTTTTTTAGCAAACTTCCCTTGAGGGTGTGTCGAACCAAAGGCTGTGACCCGAATACTTCTAATCTAGCCGGAT
Organism: Yponomeuta evonymella; assembly: GCA_963969515.1. Taxonomy (NCBI): domain Eukaryota; kingdom Metazoa; phylum Arthropoda; class Insecta; order Lepidoptera; family Yponomeutidae; genus Yponomeuta; species Yponomeuta evonymella. The sequence goes on from OZ018354.1 coordinate 10,904,251, forward strand.
TAGCAAGGGTTGTAATAACTGATTTATGAAGGGCAATGGTTTTGGGAGCAAGACCTACAACGTTGAAGAGATGACAAAGATATTTAGCTATATCTGAAGGATTTGGATTATCTGAAGCTATGTTATTGACTAATGCATATTCCCGCCAACGATTCCAAGCTGGCCTGTAAGTTTTCATTGTTGATGTTCTCCAAGAAGACTCTAAAATATGTTTCTCAGCTTTATTCCATCCTGTTAGCTGAGTTGTCCAGCCCGTACCTTCCAAACCACTAAATTTAGCAGATTGACTTCTGGTGGCGGCAGGTTTGTTTGAAGGTCGATTAGGTTGTTCTTCAAATCCGGGATGGGCAATGGGGAGCAAACAGCTCGACTCTTTATTTCTCTGTCCCAGAAGGCTTTCTCTCATCTTGGCGACGCCAAGTTGGCGTCACGAGTAGATAAAGGCCTTTGGACGTTTTTTTTAGGTGCCGTAGAACCCGGGGCATGAGTGCAGGAGGGGGAAAGATCCAGCCCAGTCTGTAGTCCCAAATCCTGCTGAAAGCATCCGTAAACTGGCTTTTCTTGTCTTTCGCGTCCTCGCTCACATAGCTTGGTAGAACTGCTGATCTCGCTGATGCGAACAAGTCTAGTTGGGCCGTTCCCAGTTGTCGAAAAATCCATGAAACTATCCTTTGTTTGAGATGCCATTCTGGCATTGCCTTCGCTCTCGATAGGCGATCGGCAAGACCGTTGCAATTTCCTGGAATATAGCGAGCAATTAGGTGGCATCCCATCCCCCGACAAAACTCTAGTATCATTGTGGTGGTTTTTAGGAGTCGTACAGACTTTGTGCCCCCTTGTTTGGTTATGTATGCCACACTCGTTCGATTGTCGGTCTGCCACATAAGCGACTTCATTTTCAGGATCGACTTCGATCGTCTCAAAGCTGCGTACAATGTCGATAGTTCCTTCTGGTTGCTGTGCTAAGCTCTTTGCTCGGTCGTCCACTTGCCCCAAAGTTTTTGACCATTCACTATTGCGCCGTTGTTACACACCGTCCGTTGTTATAAAGACTGCCGGGTCCGGAGTGTGAATTGGAGTGTTCCAAAGGTTGTTTTTTTTTTTTTTTTTTTTTCGCCACCAGTTGAGTTCCTGGAGCGCCCTCCGTGATATTGGCTTCCTTGTGTGTCGCATCTCCCTTGAAAGCCGATTGGATTCTCTTTGGAGAACTCGGCAATGTAATCTGCCGAGAGGAACGACAAATGACGCGAAATTCAATTTGCCTCGTATGATCTTCGCATCCATCCAACTCCATCGTTGCACTTTCAGTAAACATTCTATGTCTGAAATAAGATTTTTTACTTTCTCCTTGGCTAGGCGCTTCTCGTTTTTCATCGTATCCCAGACTATACCTAAATATTCCAACTCCATTGTTGGTGTTCTGGATGATTTCTGTAGGTTTATCCGCCAACCATGATTCTTCAGAAATTCTTTGACATGTTGTGCCTGCTGTACTAATGTGTCTGGATTTTGGTGAACAAGCAAAAAGTCGTCTAAATAGACCACAATTTTGATTCCCTTCAAGCGTAACTGGTGTGCCACCCAGTTCGTTATCTTTGCGAAGGCCGCTGGTGCGCTTGCAAGGCCAAAAGGTAGACACGTCATCTCGTAAGTCTGACCCTGATAAGCTAACATGAGGAATCTGCGATGACTGCTTTTCACTGGAACATGAAAATAGGCCTGGGAAAGGTCTATTTTCATCATGTGATCTTTCTTGTCTATTAATGAAGGTATTTTCATGTGGTTTAAGAGGCGGAACTTCGGTGTCTGGACGTATGTATTCAGTCTCTTTAGGTTGAATATCGGTCGGTTGGAGCCATCTGGATTTGTTCGCAGGAACATTTTCGACAAGAATCCCCTCCTCAGAAAGCTGGGCCGAATTGCTTTGCATGAGATAATTTTCTTTATTTCTATTGTCATTTCTGGGCTTTCTTCTGTCATAAAGTTGCCAATCGTTGGATAGTTTTCTTCAAAAAGGGAATACTGTAACCCTGAATAATCTTTTGCATAGAGTTTGGAGCATTGCTCCATAAGTTTGAGAACTGTCTCAAACAACCTGCTTCGAATGCGTCACTTTCTGTTGTTGTTTCCCCACTTCTTGTTAGGTTGAGGTGGGCCTCCTCTGTTGTTCGTCTTAGCTCCAGTTCTATTTTGCTCATATCGGTTTTGGATTTGTCTATTCGAATTTGGCTGCCAGTTATCGTCGACCTTCCGCCTCTTGTAGTTTTGGTGGTCTGGCCTGGTATTCTCTCTTTTAGGTCGCTCGGATCTCTGCTTTGTTTTGTTATGAACCTCTCTCTTCTTGGTAGGAAAAAATTTGTATAATCCACCCTGTTCCTTGATCGCTTCCGAAAGGGTTGTCTCCGAGAATAGATGTGTCTCAGATGGTGGGATGGCAGACAATATGTCTTGCAGAACCTTGTTTGACGGCCTAAACATCTTGCGTCGCTCTTGAATAATTTCTGCCCGTCGGCCACAGACATATTGGAGCAAGTCATTTGAGGTCTTTTTGAACTTTGAGTCTGCTGCCAAAAACTTGTTTCCAACTTTGTTTTTGACTTGTTGTGGGAGCCCGTCGAGAAGATCTTGGAAAATCTTTCGCTGTTGTAGCAATCCACGAGTGATCGCCCCTAGGGTTAAGTCAGCCCTTTCAAGAATTTCTGTGGACTTCCAAGAGTTAGTGACCCCTGCTAAAATATTATTGCTTTTAAGCGCACAAAAAGCCGGTGTAGCTTGAAACATTTTTTGAGTATCCGAATATCTTATGGAGAACCATCCATCTTGATTGAATCGCTGACATTCAATGCCCTGGCTCAGGAATTCTGGGTTCATTTTGGTTAACTTGGGCTCGACTTCTATCGTGTGTGGCTTAAAATCAAAGCTAATGGCATGATCTTGTTCATTTGTATTATTCAAAGCCACTAATTCCCTTTGGGCTCTACATATTTGTTCTTTGAGTTCTGCCTCCCGAGTGCTTGTGATGAGTATCGATGAACCAGAGTCTGGTTGTTCAACTGCAGGATCCTCGTCCGATTTTGTACTGTCCGGTAATGATCCAAAAGATTCATTGATGTCGTTTGCATTTTGAGTGGAACCAGAGTCCTGCCTGGCAATCAATTGCTTTTTATTCTGATTTTGCTCATGTGATTTTGTGAAATAGAAGATCGTTCTATGACCGCTGCCTCTCCATTATACTATGGGGTGCGTATAACAGTGCCCGACCGAGGGGCCACTGGATCAACTTGGCTTTGATGCTCCTAAATCTTCTTTCCGATAGAGAATGTGCTTTGGGGTCGAATGCGTGTGCTATGTCGATCGTAGGCACCGCAAATCTGAGCTTTGCGTCAGTTTTTTGATCGAGTTCCGCCCCAAATAGATCTTCGAATGAGAAATTTTGAACTTCACATGAACGCCAATCAGGTGGGTAGTGCGTATCCAGCGACAGAGTAATGTAGCGGAGAGCTTCTTTGTCCTTTTCGGCCACTTCAACTTCTGCCAGTTCGCCAAGCGTAACTATCGCCATGATCTGCAATTCAAGCATAACCTCCTTAGAGATGGGTAGGTACTTGAGTCAGTCATTAATGCATAGTAAGTTGATGCAATGTGTCACGTCGAATAAAATCAAACGTTCTTGCGTCGAAACATCATGCGACACGACGTATCAGTAGTTCGACGCGACGTTGTCATATTAACAGTGATGCAACGTTGCATCCGTGATACTACGCGTCGAATAAAGTTGTCGTCTCAAATCAGGCGACGTGTCGACATACGATGCGACATGTGGCGTCGTGTCGAGCACTGACTGTCGAGTCAGGCCGAGATGGTATTTCAGTTTTTACTGTTGCCACTTAAGTCAGGCGCGTCGCTGAGCACAAGGGCGTCGAGCGGAAACCATCTTTACTTTAACGTAATGTAGTATACTCACTTGTTAAAGATATTTTCCTTCTTCGTGAAACGTCTTAACCGTGCGAATTTCAAAAGCGTACTGATAGAACAAAATGGCTGCTGCACGCGCTGCAACTACTAGAAACAACTTCACACTGGTACGACATACAACGCCATCTATGTTTTGACGGGTGAACTAGATGTATTGACAGCGAATTTCAGAGTGTAATCTCAACTGTGGTTCAAGCAGAGGCTCGAACACCTAAATAGTATTGAAGCTTAAATATATATAGGGAAAACTCATCTTTGGAGAGCTTTATAAATTACAAGAAACTAGATGCCCTCAAAAAGAGAATTATTAGCGAAAAGAAAAAAAAATGGATGAAGAAAGTTATGTGATTCATTTAATAGATACACACCTGTCTCAGTTATTTGGAACCATATTCGCCGATTTAAACGTATAGCTTCATTTAAGACCTCAAAAAACGATGAATGGATCCCAGCTTTTCTAGGTAAGTATGCTCCAATTTCACCACCTGAAAAGAATATTGATACAACTAAATTAAATTCTTTGTTTAATGAATTAGATCCTGAAAGTTCTTTTCTATCTGAAAGTTTTACATGGACAGAGTTTCAAAGTGCACTTCGATCCAGAAAAGATACAACACCTGGTTTAGATAATATTCCTTACAAGCTTATTCGAAACATGCACAGTGATGCACAGAAAATTTTGCTCAAACTGTACAACACTCTTTGGAAAAATCAATCCATTCCTTCTTCATGGAAGACACAATGTGTCATACCTATATTAAAACCTGACAAGCCAGAAAATAACCATAATTTATACAGACCTATATCATTATCATCTTGTGTAGGTAAGATTTTTGAATACATGCTAAAGGTTAGACTAGATTGGTTTGTGGAATCAAAAAATATCTTACCTGCAGAACAGTTTGGTTTCCGTAAGGGGAGGAGTGCTGCAGAAAGTTTTACTTCTAGTCACTCATCCACTGTGTGCGCATTTTTGGATGTATAGGGCGCTTTTGACAATGTCGATCCAAGTGTCCTAGTTGGCATCTTGAAGGACATAGGAATTCCCAGACAAGTCTGTAAATGGATATTCAATTTCCTATATGAGAGACAGTTATTTGTTAAATATAATAATAACATCCACGGACCTAGAAATGTATATAAAGGAACAATGCAAGGTGCAACCATTTCGCCTTTGCTTTATAATTTGTACACATGTCAATTAAATAAGTTCCTCACAGATCAAAATGTTAAATATCTTCAATATGCTGATGATTTGGTTGTATATAGTGTAAATAGAGATGTGAACATAGCTGTAAATAATTTGACTAGAGGTCTTTCACAAGTTAAAAATTTTTATTGTAATAAGTTAAAGTTAAATATAAGTCCAGGAAAAAGTGCCGCAATGATTTTCTCAAGGAAAGTATTGGGTTGTAATACTTCTGTAATGTTTAATAGCATGGCTTTGCCATGGGTTTCTGAAATGAAGTTTTTAGGTGTTTACTTGGACCAAAAGTTGAGTTTTGGAAATCATATTAATTACTTGATTAAGAATGCTTCAAGAGCTTTGAATGTGCTTAGGTCTCTTGCGGGAGTTCACTGGGGTTCAGACCCTAAAATTTTATCAATGTTGTACAAAAGTATTGTACGTAGTCATTTTGATTATAGTTCTATAGCCTACATGAATTGTAGTCCTACTTTATTACGAAAATTAGATGTTTTACAAAATAAAGCTCTAAGAATTATAACAGGAGCCATGTGCTCCACACCTATAAATGCAATGCAGTGTGAAGCTTGCATTCCTCCTCTAACCTTGAGAAGGTTGCAAATTGCTGAAAGATTTTGTCTTAAAATAGTAGCTTCAGACAACAAACACATTATCAGTAGAATCCTACCTCTTGACCCATTGCCCTTTAACATGTCAGGACCCTATGTAAATATTTCTAATGTAATATCTGGATGTGTTCCACGTTTATTAAGAATTTTAAGTCACGTAAATGATATTTCTGTAAATATGCACAAAAGCAGCTCTTGGCCACTGTACAACATGGATTTCGATGCACTTGTAAATTACAATGTAAATAATCTTCAACTTAAAATTACTAACCAATATGAGTTGTTAGCCTCAGTCGATGAACATTATTACAGGCTATACACAGATGGTTCTAAGAGCCAGAATAATGTGTCATCTGCATATTATGACCCACAGAGAAAGATTAGTTATTGTTTTAAGATTGATAACCAATGTAGCATCTTTACTGCTGAATGCTATGCAGTGTTCTCAGCACTATTGTACACTAATGAATTTGTAAATTGCAAAAATATTATTATTCTCACTGATTCACAAAGCATTCTGGCAGCATTAGAAAATTCTAGTTTCAAATTCAATTTGAATTATATAGTGTATAATATTAGGCAAGTATTGTATGAATTAACTCTGAGAGACAAATATGTAAGTTTTAATTGGGTACCTTCTCACTGCGGCATTACTGGTAATGAAGAAGCAGACAAAGCTGTAAGATCCAACTTTGATGAAGATCACACTTCAACCTTGAAAATACCATTCACGGACTTCTATGCTCACATGGCTGGAAACCTGAAAGCATTGTGGGTTGATTACTGGGCAACTGCAAGCCAAGAAAAAGGCAGATGGTACGCAGGGATACAAAAAGCCCTGCCCGCTGAACCCTGGTACCATGATAATAGAGAAGCAAACAGCCGATACTTCATAACAACTATTAATAGACTGCGATTTGATCATTGTCACACAAAAACTCACCTGAAAAGGCTCAAACTGGTGGAAAATTCGGATTGTTCCTACTGTGGAGCTGAAAATTCTAACCTATACCTAGTCCAACATAGGATGATCTCTGACAGCTGTCAGTGTCAAAACACGCCTATGAAGTATCGTATTTTTCGACGGTAAAATGTATAGAGACAATTTAAATACTTTATTGGCAAATAGTGACGTGCTACACTTATCGTAAGACAAGTTATCGATCTTGACTCGAAACATATAATAGAATATTGATGATATTTTGTAAATAAAATAGATTGCAAACAACAAGGTAAATGAAATAGAAATACTATTAAAACAACGATAAAAAATAGCAAACTGAATTTTTAACGAGTGGCGCTTCATGGGCGCTCCACACTCGCGCGTGAAACAATAATGAAATCCCATTCATCCATTCATGCATGTTTCGCGGGCTTTGCGCGTGAGTGTGTAGAGTGGGCTTCACCGCGCCATGCCGCCATCTTGTTTGATTGCATTGCATCTGCCATTCTGCCATCTTGTTCAGTACGAGTGCCAACGCCTTGTATACGCCACGTGTTTTCATTCAGTCTCCATTCGGTTATCGTTATTGTTATTAATTTGTTGAGTTTTGCTGTTATTTGTTTGTTAAGTTTGTTCTGTTTTTGGATACAGTATGCCAAAAAGAACAAAGAAAACTGTTTTAAATAGTGAAAGCCGGGAGTTTGTGATTCGCTTGCGCGAATACTTTGAACGCGAGAGTCAAAATGGCGGACCGTTGTTGCCATTAACACAAGCGTGCAACAGAGTTGCTGATGCTCTGGGAATCGGGATTGCTACAGTGATTCGTGTCAGCAGAGAAAAGTATGGTGAGCAATCATCTGCGACAACGACGACAGAGGAAAACGAAGAGCAAAAACTGTCGACGCCAAATAAAAAAAGGAAGAGGACGTGTCCAATATCAAAAATTGACGATTTTGATGCCGCAGCAATCCGGAACCATATTTATGGGTACTACACGCGTGGAGAGTTACCAACACTCAGAAAACTACAAACATCTCTTGAAGACGCTGAATTATTTAAAGGTGGCCACTCGTCGTTAGCCAAAACACTAAAAAGCATCGGGTTCCGCTACAAAAAAAGTGACAAAAGAAAAATACTAATGGAGCGGACAGATGTTGCGCTCAAGAGAATTGATTTTCTCCGAAAAATTAAAGAGATCTCAAACTGGGACAAAGTGGTTTTTCTGGACGAAACGTGGCTAAACGCAAATCACACAGTTTCAAGATCTTGGACGGATGACACAGCTGAGTCAACTACAAAAGTGCCCGAAGGCAAAGGGCAAAGATTAATTATAACACATGCTGGGACGTCGTCTGGCTTTGTGCCGAATTGTTTGCTGGCGTTTAAATCAGTAAAGACCACCGAATATCATGAAGAAATGGATTTCGAAAGATTCAAAAAGTGGTTTTTAACTCTTTTGGAAAACCTGAAAGAACCGCATACCACCGTGATGGACAATGCATCGTACCACTCCGTACAAAGAGATAAAGCACCAACGTCAAGCAACCGGAAATTGGATTTAATTTCGTGGCTGCAAAGCAAAGGTATAGAGGCCAACGAAAAGATGTTGAAAACTGAATTACTACGATTGGTCCGTATACACAAACCCCGTACTCCAACATACATCTTGGATGAAATAGCAAAAGAAAAGGGCCATACTGTAATTCGGCTACCTCCATACCACTGCCAGTACAACCCGATAGAGCTGATCTGGGCTCAAGTCAAAGGTAAACGTGCTTATGTGTTTCTTTCACCATCGCTCGCATTTCTCTCGTTTGCTTAAAAAAAGTCAATTAGATTAATATTTCTAATTTATTGTACTCACATAAAATTATAATCAAATACATTTTGATAGCATAGGAAGATAAGAATGTAAAAATATCTCATAAAACATCAATTAGCTAATAAAACATCGATTAGCTATTAAGACATCTCTTCCAACAAGCCATGGTGTGTTTTATATGTATTTTATTTCTTTGTTACAGGTTACGCAGCCAGACATAATACAACACCGCCTTTTACAGCAAATAAAATGCTGAAGTTACTGAAGGATGCATGTGACAGTGTCACATCGGACAATTGGAAGAAAGACATAGACAGAACAAGAAAAATTATGGAAGATGATTGGGAGCGTGACGTACGATTCGACCAATCTACCCAGGAACTGATTATAAATCTACAAGACTGCTCCAGCGAGTCAGAATCAGACTTTGATGATAGTGATTTGGGCTGTGAACCGATTTAACAAGAATAAAAACATGTTACAACATCCTTTTGTTTGATTTGCTTGAAACATTCAGAAACTTTGGTTAGAATATCGATAATTTATTTCGACATTATCCCCATGCCTAGTAAAGTCACAGTGACAAGCTGTCAGAGATCATCCTATGTTGGACTAGGTATAGAACATTTATTTATGAAATGCCCTGCTTTCGGTATGGAAAGACTCGTGATGTGTAGTGAATTAAGTGAAATAATTAATCAATCGAGTGACTCGAACACAAAGAAGTGCCTAATAATTTACAAGAATTACTACAATCTAATAAACTGTACTTTAAAACTCTTTATAAATTTATCACAATAGCGGGAAACATAATTTACAGTCCACAAAAAATTGCAGACGAATTCAATAAATATTTTGTAGACAAGGTAACACCTCTGAACAAAGAAAAAAACAAAAATCAACAATCTAAGTTAAGTAAATGTAGAGATTCAATGTTTCTGTTACCATGCTCTCCGTATGAAATACACAAAATTATTCTTTCTCTAAAAAATAGTTACAGTACTGGGTACGATGCTATCTCAACAAAGGTTGTTAAGTATGTAGCAGAAGACATTAGTTATCACTTAAGCTATATAACTAATCTCTGTATAGAAAAAGGAATCTTCCCAGATCACTTAAAAATGGCTGTTATTAAGCCTCTATTTAAAAAAGGTGACAGAAAATGCATGGAGAACTATCGCCCAATTGCCTTAATTCCTGTTTTTTCCAAAATTATTGAAAAATTTCTCTGTACACACATCAGTCAATACTTAGAAATAAATAATTTACTGGTAAAGGAACAAAAAGGATTTCGAAAAAACAAAAATATAAATATGGCAGTATACGATGTTCTTAGCGTTATTATTGAGAGTGTAGATAAAAGAATTCCCATATGCTCTTTGTATACTGACCTTACGCAGGCTTTTGACTATGTAGAGCACGATATTTTGCTACGTAAATTAGAACTCTACGGTCTAAGAGGTAATATATTAAATTTGATAGAGTCGTACCTAAATAATCGTAAACAGTGCACGGTTATCACAAAAGTTAATTCCAAAACAAAACTGGAAGAGAAATACTTATCAAAAGTAGAGACTGTCAATCATGGAGTGCCACAAGGTAGCGTAATGGGGCCGTTACTCTTCATCGTTTACATAAATGACCTTCCTATTCATGTAGAGCACCCTATGTCACTTTTCGCTGATGACAGCACCATAACTGTACAATGTAAAGATAGATTAACATACGAAAACGACATAAATGAAGCGCTTAAAGCTATGATAGAATGGTTAGATAACAACAATTTAAAAATAAACCTTGCCAAGACCAATATAATGCAGTATAGTCAAAGGAATTCATCAATATTGGACCTTAAAATAAAATACCAAGACCAACCTATACACAGCATAGAGTCAACTAAGTTTCTTGGGTTAATAATTGACAGTAAATTATCATGGAAATTACACATAGAAAAAACGTGTAAAAAAATTTGTAAATCGGCATTTCTACTCTACAAACTTTCATCAATAGTTAACTTACATACTTTATTAACAGCATACTATAGTCTTGTGGAATCTGTCTTGAGGTATGGCGTCATATTCTGGGGCAATGGTACTGACCGTGAACAAGTACTCAGAATGCAGAAAAAATGTTTGCGAGCAATGTTTAGCTTAAAATCCACGGAATCATGCCAACCCTATTTTAAGAAATATGATATACTTACATTTCCATCTCTCTATATATTAGAAGTACTAATGTTCGTCAGAAAAAATCCTGCTCTGTTTCCACGCATCTCAGAAGCAAATGGTATGCGACTCCGTAGAGACCCTACACGCCTGAGTACTAGAATATCCAATACTGCTTTCATGAGAAAAAGTATTTTATGCATGGGTCCAAAAATATATAATAAACTGCCAATGAGTATTAGAGAATTGGGTGACGATAATGTGTTCAAAAGACAGGTTAAACTAATACTCACCAAGAAATGCTGCTACAATGTGAATGATTATTTTAATCTGACATTTTAATTAATTGGCAATCAATTTATATATTATTATTATTTTTTTTTATCTTATTTTCATATTTCTATACAATTCTAACTTAAGAAAATAATAATCATGTAAACAACGCGGTAAATATTGAATTATTTTTAGATGTAGATATTTGTATGCCTCTACGGCCAAACATGCTGAAACTTCATTATTTACATATAAGAACTTTTATGTACACGCATGTTTCACAAATAAATAAATTTGAATTTGAATTTGAATTTGAATTTGAACACTGTTAAAAAAATATAGTGATTAAAGAAGTGAAGCAAGGCTTAAAAGGGCTTGTACCCAGAGCCGTTAAAATAAATAAAAAAAAAAAAAAAAAGTCATGTCATGTCAAAACTGCTTCCAAGAATCTTGAGCAGCACAGAGTCGCTTTTTTTTCTATGGTGTTGACATTCTTCTCGGGTACGGGTATATGTGTTCTGTGGACGAGAAAGAGATATGTTGAGCAGTGAGCTAGAAGAATTGAATTGATAGTGTAATTCTCATACAATACCTACAATGTCTGTTGGAACTGTTTACGACATCGCCTATCAAGGCAATTTTAATCAAGTAAAAGTTAAACTTGATGCTGACAACTCTCTTGTGAAGATCCCTGACCCGGTACCTACCTATTGTTTTCTGCCATGCGTTTCATCCTTCGTCTTTATTTTTTATAAAATAATGTAATTTATTTCTAGAACGATCGTCTTTTGATTCATTGGGCTGCGTTAGGTGGCAATGATAACTTGGTGGAATATTTAATCGATTCTGGAAGCCCTGTAGATCCTATTGATGACACCAACTCGACACCACTGATCCTGGCCGCTTCAGCAGGCAGATTCGATGTCGTGAAACTTCTAATTGGAAGGGGTGCCAATGTAAACCACATGACTAGCCGTAGCCAATCAGCATTGCAATATGCTTGCTCAAAAGGGCATAAGGAGGTGAAGTTTATACATATATATCATATATTTCCTTTATGGACACCACCTTTATGTATTGTATTGTTCCAGGTAGCAAAACTGCTGATAGAGTGTGATGCAAATATAAACCACAAGGATGTCCTTGGTGCAACTCCGCTGCACAGGGCTGCATCACAGGGCAGGACTAACATTGTTGAATTATTATTGAGTTGTCCTAATATTCAAGTCGATGCTGCTGATGTCACAGGATCAACCCCATTGTAAGAACATTTTATTTTTACTATTTTAGATCAGCCAGTCCATACAGTCTTATTTCTAAACACACAATTTCATAAGACACTATAAACACGGATTAAAATAGTCTGTAGTGGAGTTTACAAGGAAAGGACATAACCATAGTTTAAATAAACCACCTCTGCTTTGAACTTGCCGTTGAACTTTATGCCAAATTTATTTGGCTTTTTAAATTTTTAGGCATTTAGCTTGCGAAGAAGACAGAGAAGGAGCTGCAACTCTGCTTGTGAAGTCTGGCGCCAGTATGGAAGTCCTAAACAAGGAGAAGAAAACACCAGCTGATATTTGTTCTCCAAAGCTGCAAAAGACATTGACTTCACTTTTATAAATGCATAAAGTATAATTTATTACAATAAATAGAATTGCTTTTAATACTCTACCCTCTTGGGTGTTCAATCTTGGTCACCTTATATTTTCACTCTTAAAAAAGCTGTTCGCTAAAAGCCTTGCAATCAGCATGATCTATCTATGGAATGCAGATCAATCACATTAAGTAGTAATATTTAAAGATGTTCAATCATCACTTCAAGTAATTTGATTAAGTGGTTGCGTTCTACTAAAGCTGGGGCCACACTGACGGGAAATGCCGTTAATTATCGCGATGATGTACAGTGCTATCAACTTAAGCTGAGAATTGCATTTGTGTGAGTGATCGCCAAAAGTAGCAGGGAAGCGGCGCGTGGCGGACGCGCCGCGCCTCAGGCCGCTTGCTATAAACTAGTATAAACCGGTTTAAACCATGCGCGGGACGCGCCGCGCCACAAGCCGATTGCCACTCTACACTATCGGTGTGCACTCACACAAATGCAATTCTCAGCTTAAGTTGATAGCACTGTACGTGTAGCCACGACTCAAAACGCCATTCACATTGCTGTTTGAAGATAGCTCAAGTGGCGGTACATCAAAGAGCTTAACGCGAGAATAGATATATACCTGAAAGTAGTAGTCCCGCAGCATCATTTTAAGCTCATAAAGCTGCTTCGTCTCCAAACTTGAATAAAATTAAAAGAGTTCGTGTAGAAACACTATGATTTTATGAGTAAATGTATGGTACATAGTGTGGATAATTTTACATCGATTTTCGATGTTTCTGAGTAACTTAGTAAATTTAACATTTTATACTTTATAATCAACAAATAGTCACATCAGTATAACCAACTCCCTTGACCCAATTTGCGTTTTTTATTTGGGTTGATACTTCTCTCTTATTTCCCTTTCAATATTTATACTTTGAAGATTGCAAACTATAATAAAATAACTATGAAAGTTGTTTTAATCTTATGTAGTACAGAAAAAATAACTACACCATATTTTAATCGTCTTTTGTTTTTGATCGTCAAGGGCACGATGGTGATTCTCTATGCGGTGATGTGCCACACTAGTATGACTATACGGATAAATAAAATTGTGCGTTTCGAAAAGTTACATGCCAAGTTTTTGCAAAAATTTGTCAGTCGATTCCCAAAACCGTGAATTTCTCAAAGCAATGGTTTAAAAGATATACCTAAGGGTTTGAACTAGGGCGACACTATATTGTGGCTTTGACTAGCATCACTTGGACAAGGTTCACAACAGATAGACATGCATGGAGCGAGATGGAGGAGGCCTTTGCTCGACCTACGAGCAAACTAATTTGCATGAAGAAAATAAATAAATAAAATAAATGAATAAAAGAACTACTATAAATTAATTAAATCAATTGAACGCATGATGTTTGTACACCGAAATAAAGATTTAAAATCTAAAATTGTTAAATTACATATACTCAAATGATTATTAGGTTTTAGATTTATATAGTTAAATGTATAATTGAAATGTAATAAATACCTAATAATTTGTTTATTTACATTTAAATATTCAGCATGTAAAATTGGAATTAAATGGCTATATTATCATGATTAAGGGATTGAACACAGATGATTGAACGTGGCCAAGCCAATGAAACGCAGAGAACTGCGCGGCCACGGAGATCTCTAAAACATCGTCGTGTTTAAAACTAAGCGTTGCAGAGTCGAAATTTAGGTACAACAGATTGAATTTGTAAAAATGTAAAAATAAATCCCACACTTATTTTTCAAGAGTTGTGAGACAAAAACTCCGTGGCCGCGCAGACGAAACGGCGAAAAGCACGTAATCGTCGATATCGTGCTGAAAAAGCTTCGCAAAGGTCTGAAATAACTTTTATCTACACTCATATCATAATCTTCAAATTAAGAATTCAAAGGTAAACACATATTGACAGGCTTTAAACAATACATAACTTTAATAGTAGAGTATGCATTAAGGGGATAAAGCAGTGTATTATGTCTCGGCTCTCGGGCGATATTTTTAAAGGGAGTTAAAGCTAGAATCCCGAGGCCGAGGGGTTCAAAAACGCCCGAGACAAATACACTGCTTTATCCCCTTAATGCATAACACAAAGATTTGCAGTTTAGCGCCTTTTCGTTCTATTTGTTTTTTTTTTGTAGTGGCAAAATCTTCTTCATGCAGGTTTCTATGAAAAGTTTCATTCTAATTTTGAATACATTCTCCTTGATTTAGGGCTCTATGAAAAGTTTTCATTCTAATTTTGAATAAATTCTTCTTGGTGTAGGGCTCTATGAAAAGTTTATATTCTAATTTTGACGTTTGGTCATGGATTGCAAGGAGCTCGTATATTCAATGTTGATTGCATTCCAAATTCAAATGTCATAATTCCCTAGGGGATTATGAAATTCAGTACATTTATAATGACCCGGCTAGACCATAGGACACAAATGACTTGCTTTAAGTTGAGTTTGCATGACACATAATATGCCATTGAGCCATTGACGAGCAGGTGTTATATAAAGAAAATAAAAAAAAGTGTAATATAATAGTAGATTATGCATTAAGGGGATAAAGCAGTGTATTATGTCTCGGGCGATATTTTGAACCCCAAGGACGAGGGATCCTAGGGTTAACTCATGAGCGAAGCGAGGGGAGTTACAGAGTTAACTCCCGAGCGAAGCGAGGGAGTAAAGCTAGAATCCCGAGGCCGAGGGGTTCAAAAACGCCCGAGACAAATACACTGCTTTATCCCCAAAATGCATACTCTACTTTATATAAACACTGCGAGGCAATAAAACATAATACAATTAAAAAGAAAAAGTTTTCATTCTAATTTTGAATAAATTCTTCTTGGTGTAGGGCTCTATGAAAACTTTATATTCTAATTTTGACGTTTGGTCATGGATTGCAAGGAGCTCGTATATTCAATGTTGATTGCATTCCAAATTCAAATGTCATAATTCCCTAGGGGATTATGAAATTCAGTACATTTATAAAGACCCGGCTAGACCATAGGACACAAATGACTTGCTTTAACCCTTAATTTGGATCCGTGAAAAATACTGGACATAGTATTTGAAAAAATCTGGACCTATTACAAAAAATATTACGGGTTTGAAAATTATAACATGACATCTATACATAATCTATTATTTCAAAGTAATAACAACAAGACCGTGCGCTTACTTAATAATCTGTCAATGACCGGCAAGATGCCAAGGAGGGAGGACACGTCGCACGGCTACTGGGTAAGTGTATTTTTTATCAATTTTTTGTTAGACAACCACAACTAATGATTGATGAATGGTATTTATAACAAATGTATGATACTGTTTTTGTAAATGTAATGCCAATTGGGCTATTTGTTTAGGGGCATTTTTTGTGAAAATTGGTATGTCCAGTATTCTTCCCATTTCTCACTACAAAGAGATTTTACGTTCTTTTCCAACGTCCCGTATTCTACCCATTTCTAAATTTGTAAAGGTTTTACTGTAGTATTCTGAGCATCCATGTCTTCTCAAATCAAGACAAAAATAATGTTTTATTTACCAAACTTCAATATAATACCGCATACTGCGATCGCCAACCCGCCTGCCAAGCGTGGCGATTATGGCAAACCCCCTCATGGTTAAGAAAACCATGAAGGAGGCCTATGTCCTGCAGTGGGCGTCAAATGGCTGATGATGATGATGAATATAATACTGAGGTTGATTTCTCTATTAGTTTAGGATTTGTTGTTTAATATTTTACTTATGTATATTTGTGAAGTTATAGTAGCAATTCTATAAAACTCGCTAACGGTGAAAGAAAACATCGCGAGGGAACCTGAGTGTCTGAGCTATTCACATACCTCAGCGCTTGAAATCGCCAATCTGCGGTGGGCACGCGTGGTGATTAAGTCCATACTCTCTCCCTGAGAGAAGGCCTGTGCCTACAGTGGGACGTATATAGGCTGCTTATGTATATTTTACTTTTAGTAGTTGATTCTAAATACTTTTATCAATTGACTTAAAAGTTTTTGCTCAGGTGCTGGACATTTGCGTCAACAATGCCTGGATACTCTACCGCAGGAAATGCAGTCGGGAAGCTGCAAAATATAGCCTCGAGAAATTCCGAAACAAATTAGCGCAGCTGTGTACGAGATCTCGGAAGACTCAGATAGTTTCTACAACAGGCAATGCCATTCAAATTATTTAAGCTCCTCTCTTGTGAAACCCCGACCTCCTCAATCTGTGCGATATGATGGTGTTGATCACTGGCAAGACTTCCTACCAGCGAATATTGCAAATTGCAATTATAGTTGCAAATATTGCAAGAACAATAAAACAAGTTTATTCTACGAAATGTGAGCAGGAACTTTGCTGTGTACGAAAAACAAATTGTATTTTTTTCATTTCATATTCATATCCGTGTGGCGCCGGACTAAGAATAGCGTCATTCCATTTCCTTCCGTGGATGTCGTAGAAGGCGACTACGGAAATCAAAAGTCTTCCTGAGATTCCAACCGCATACTGCGATCGCCAACCCGCCTGCCAAGCGTGGCGATTATGGCAAAACCCCTCATGGTTATGAAAACCATGTGGGAGGCCTATGTCCTGCAGTGGGCGTCGGGTGGTTGATGATGATGATGATGATGGTTCATATTATTTATTGCTAAATCACATACACAAATAATAAGAAAAAAACAATTTCTGTAGAGTGCTAAAAATGTTCTTTATGAAAATTGACTGAAAATTAGCTTTACTATAAGTACCTAAATGTCATTGTGATCTCAACTGTGCCTAAAATTTTTAATTTTGTATTATATTAGTGAGTCAGACTCAATAAATTATATAAAACAGGTAATATATAAGGAATATGACTGTGACTACATAATAAAATGACGAATTTTATAATTCTAATAAAGTTGATTTGAGAACCTTGTATTTATTCAGTAATTAATTATAATACTTTGCTTAGGGCTGATTATTCTATACTTAGTTAAACATTCAAATAGGTCATTCGATTAGTAAGGTCATAAAAACTTTTCTTTTTTCAAATATATTTGACAGTTACAAAATCACTCCTAAGTAAAATAAAAAAAATTCAATGCACACCTTTTTGGAAATGTCCAGTATACTGCACGTTCTAACAGATCATTACTTTTACGCAAAGTGGAAAATGTCCAGTATACTTGACATATGTTTTTTCAAAAAGTAGTACATGTAGATTTTTTTTTCTATTTTTTCCGTCTATATTTATCACCTAAGATCAATAAAATCAACAGCATTTACAAAAATTGGACAAAAATAGACCTTGCCAAATTAAGGGTTAAGTTGAGTTTGCATGACACATAATATGCCATTGACGAGCAGGTGTTATATAAAGTTACATTAAAGGTCAGATTTTTCACTTTATTTTATGTTACAGTAATTTTTTTAAAGTATTGCTGTGATCACGGAACAAAACTTAAGTTTTTTTTTAATGTCAAAAGTTGACTATAAAATAAATTTATAATTGAAAATTTTCTTTCATTTCGATATGAGTTTAGTTAATAATCGTAGATTTATGTATAGTACAAAGCTTGTCAAACGTGTTTTCCTTTGATTCCTTACTTTGAAGATTAAGACATGAGTGTAGATAAAGTAGTGTATGAGACTGCACATAACTTGGTATTAAAACACTCGCCAATGCTATTAAAAAACTCGCCAAGGCTCGTTTTTTAAAATCTCGCTCGTGTTTTAATAACCCTCATTATGTGACAGTCACATAAACTACTATTAAAACCTAGATCTGAATTTGTCAAAGAGATTACACTACACCAAACGAGTCCTAGACCTCTGCGATGCTTTTTCGCCGAGATATCGGCTATTACGTGTTTTCTGCGCGGCCATGGGGTTTGTCTTACAACTCCTGAAATATAATCGTGGGATTTTTTTCTATATTTTTACAAATTTTTTGCAAATTCAATCTGTTGTATAACTAAATTTCAAGTCTCTGCAACGCTTACTTTTAAAGATCTCCGTAGCCGCGCAGTTCTCCGCGTTTCGATGGCGCGGCCACGTTCGAACAAATTCAAAAACAAAGCGGCTTTGATAATTTCACGGTTTTGGGAATCGACTTTGACAAGTTTTTACAAAAACTGCGTATAACTGTTTTTAAAGATAATATAACATAAGCAGCCTATATACGTCCCACTGCAGGGCACAGGCCTTCTCTCAGGGAGAGAGTATGGGCTTAATCACCACGCGTGCCCACCGCGGATTGGCGATTTCCAGCACTGAGATATGTGAATAGCTCAGACACTCAGATTTCCTCACGATGTTTTCCTTCACCGTTAGCGAGTGGTATTGCTACTGTAACTTCACAAATGTACATAACTTAGAAAACCAAGTCATATGTACCTACATGCCCGCACTGGGGATCGAACCTGGGTCTCTCGCTCCCGAGTCCGATGTTCTACCCACTAGGCTACCACCGCGGCTAAGATAAGATAAAGATAAAACATTTTATTTGCTAAAGCATGGTAAATACATTAAAGTAGCTGGTAAAGTAAATGAAAAGAACGTGCATGCTCTACCAGTTAAGGTGTGCAAATATTAGACTGATGAAAAAAACACGCCGTGGGCGAGCAGTCGAAGCGCACACAATAAAATTAACAATGTACGGATCGAAGTGTGACTACGGATCGCAGCTACGGATAAATAAAAATAAGCATAGTGGCAATTTCTTTATGAGAGGGCAATTTGGTGTGGTGTAACTAGGGATCGGTTGAGGAACTTTTGGAGTTGCGTTTACAAACAGTGATCACTTGTAGGGTCAGAAAAACAGTCAGATGAAAATTATTAATCAGTTACCTAACTTATTTTTTTGCAAGTATCAAGGCGACTAAAATATTAAATAAACTCAGTAGGTACCTAACTAAGGCACATAATGAGAATAAAAATAAAGCTAATAATCTTCTACTCCACTCATAGCCAATCAATCTCTGAGCTGTCTTCTAATCGTTACATAAAACATTGAATGGGGTGTTGATTTGATTTTAATAATGACAGGAGCCTTACCAGTGTTAATAATGAAAAGGTCATCTATTAAACGATCTCTCTTTTCCAGTATAATATTCTGCTTCCAATCTTCAATTCAATTCACAATGCAAAGTTTTGAAACAGTTGAGTTTTTATTTTTTTTCCCGATAGTGTAAGTAATTTTAAGAAACTAATTTCGGTTTTTTTGTGATTCATCAAGTTAAAACACTACTAAATATTTTTAAATATGAAACTGCGTGACGTCATATGCTAGACTTCTACCCTTGCTCAAAGAGTATGTAATCCCTTGCTGTGGTTTATTTCTTCTTTTTTTTATGGCACCCCTAGGATTCTATACGTCAATCTTCTGCTGTGATTGATTGTATAATGCCTCTATGGTTAAACTCTCGATCTTGCTTTCTTGAAACCTTCATCGTTATGGTTTGCCCCATTAACCCCATCTGAACGAGACACTCCCAACTAAAAACATTAATAATTATTTATAGGATAAGTCTATCATGAATACCCTCACTCAGTGTTGCTGAACTAGCAGAATAAGCATGCCACAAACATAAAAAAATCCATTTCTATCAATAGGCATTGAGAGGCCTCAAACACTGGGTATAATTTTAGAAAAACCAAAATAAATTTACTCAAAATAAAATTATACTTATACATTGCTATACCTATACCGATGGAGGAGCAGAGGCGCGACGAGAAAACTTCTTTGTCTCAAACTCTCACTACCTACTTACTTATTTTACTCTGCACTAAACTGTCAAAATTAATTTTTCCTTTTAATCTGTGAAAAGCTGAACAACTCAACCAACAGTAGTCGTCCAAGACAGGACCGATTTGAGTTGCCATTAATATATAAAAAAAAAAAAAAAAAACTTTATTGTCTGTCAAGGACGACTTTCGATTCTGGAAAATTTAAAAATGGTTTGAAATTATTCATTAATAAAACCGTGTAAATTCGGCGTACCTCTAAATAAAAGAGGTACTTTCATCATGAATATTTTCTCTAATCTAAACGACGTTTTTTTCAATTATTACTTCATGATTGGTGGCTTGTTTTTGACTTTTTTGATTTACAAAATACTACAGTCTCTGTTGAGTGGCAACAACTACATGAAAACAAAGTACAGAATCCGCGGACATACTTGGCGAAGTATTCAATGCAACAAATGTATTCCCTACAGTAAATTCGTGAGTATTGATTTATTGGTTCATTGGTACCTATGGGGATGTGTGACATGCCTATTGTATTGGTGATAATTATGACTATTGATTTTCCTTGTAGTGTACAGTGTGTGGGAAACTGATGCTGCCTGTTGTTGGCTTGTTCTGCGAGTGCTGTGCCGTGGGTGCTTGTAAGCAATGTCACAAGGTTGTGGACAAGAAGTTTCGCTGCAAGCAAGTCTCGTGGCCTGTTGACAAAACCTTTTACCATCATTGGGTCAATGGTAAGGGCACTAGGTAGCTTTAGCCTCTAAAACACTATGTAAGATTTTAAATTAGGTTTGTATGGGCAACCTTTATATGCACTTTGATCAGTTGCATTAAGGGAGACTTCACAACAAAAATGTAAAGAGTGACTTGCTGTGACTTGTGCCTATTGTACTGAGAAAAAACCTGAATCAGCACCAAGTTAAATATATTTTCACTAAATTGTGTTTATCAAAATGTTTCAAATCAGCCCTGAAGTAAGTCCTCAACAAAATGTGTTACCAGAAAATTAGAAAACCCTACCAAAACTAATAAATTCTTATCTAATTTTGTGGTTACCAAAAAGTTACAAAACCTTCCCAAAATTAATAAATTCCAAAAATTCTGTAAAATGCGCATTAATCCCTTTTGGTAAGGATTTATGTAAATTGGTAGGGATTTATTTATTGGCAATCATGTTTTGTTTCGGAATTTTTTTTTTATTTTGGTGAGCATTGTATTCATTTTGGAAGGGTTATGTATTTTGGTATAGGTATAATTTATTTAGAGTAAATTTATTTTGGTCTATATAAAATTATACCCAGTGTATGAGGCCTCTCAATGCCTATTGATGGAAATGGATTTGCTTATGTTTCTCAGGCATACTTATTCTGCTTGTTCAGCAACACTGAGTGGGTATTACATTGAATCTCATGACTGAATAAATCCTATAAATAATGATTAATCTTTTTAGTTGGAGTGTCTCATTCAGATGGGGCAGACCATGGTGATGAAGGTTTCAAGAAGTTCTTCTGTGCGTGGTGTCAAAGGATAAAGCTCTGTCAAGATAGTGCCTTCAATGATTCTGAAGTAAGCACCTACTGTCCATCTCTTCTGATGGTTTTGTGGTAAACCAATATTGTAATTGAAACCAATGAAACTGGTGTTATATTCCTTTCCTGGTTGCTTTTATGATCCAGTTTTTTACATATTTTTTTGCAGCCATGTGACTTTCAGAGATATAAAAACGTCATCATCCCACCAGCCTGTGTGCAACTAGAAAATGGAGTGATTGTTAGCATTAAACCATTAGCTGATGAGGATTGGGAGCCACTGATAATATTTGGTGAGCCTTTTTTATATGAATCTGCTTTCAAACATTGTCATTCAACCAGAATAATTGAATATGAATGATCTCTTGGCTTGGGTCACTTTCGTTACATGTAAACAATGACTTATTAACATTTTTTAACTGTTTTTTTAGCAAACAGGAAGTCCGGCAGCAATCAGGGCGACGAAGTTTTATCTCTATTCCGGGGCCTTTTAAATCCTGTACAGGTAGACTTGAAATCAAATATTAAGGTTTTTTATCAACTGTGTCACACTTACACGGTTGCTTTTTTTCATTATAAAAGACAAAAAGAGTTAGTAACAAAATCTACTGTCCAAAGTTCGTACCAAAACTGCTTCAACTCAGTAGAAAAAATGTTGTGAACTTGAGTTCAGTTCAATGTACTTATTATACATGTAGAGTGTTAAAATGTGAAATTGTAAGGTTTTGTTTTTTATCTCTACAAATACAATGCCACCAATTTCATTTTAGTATTTGTTATGACTCCCGATACTCATGCATTTAACGGGTCTAATCGCGATTATTTATTAGGTAAACTATTACCTGGTAGACTGAAGTGACGTGTACCCGCTTTATTATTGTTTTATTTAATAGATAAGCCAACGGTCATATTATAAAACATTTTTTATTTTTACTTAATTAGAATATTACAGTAGTTACAAGGTTACCAATTAGAGCCTCACCCAGCATTCGCCTTTAACTCAGTGAGTACAGTCGACAGCAGGTCAACTTTAACATTTTTGTTGCATAGTGGCCTGTAGCGTTACTGAGTACAGTGCACGAGTGTGAAGTTTGATTATAATTTTTTGTTATACTTTATTGCACACAAGATATTTAACAGGACAAGCTTATCTCAGTAAGAGATTTCTTCCAGTAAACCTGAGGGTATAGGAGAAGCCGTAGAAAAACGGGTCTATACCTATATGTGCACAAAATAAACTACATAAACTACAAAATGATTGATGTGCTGTCCACTGTGTTTTCTTTCTGTGTTGTGTATTGTTGTTATAATAAAGGTCTTTGACATTCCGTCCGTACCAGGTGGTGGACCTGAGCGTGACGTCACCAGAGAGCGTGGTGCGATGGCTGCCGCCGCGCTGCCGCGTTCTGGCTGCCGGTGGCGATGGCACGGTCGCCTGGGTTCTTAACGCGCTCTCCACTGCCCCGCGGGTTCGGGTGAGGACAATATCCGCGCTCTAGTTAGGTGAAGAAAAACGTCGCGAGGAACCCCGAGTGTCTGAGGTTTTCACGTACCTCCTGAAATTGCCAATCCGTGGTGGGCACGCGTGGTAATTAAGTCCATACTCTCTCTAAAAAAGGCCTGTGCTGTGCAGTGGGACGTATATCAGATTCATAAAAAATGTAACACTTACGAGGGTTCCTCCAGAGGCGATTTCCGTATAGACGCTAGACGTGTCGTTTGGTTTCAATTTACAAACCATGTGACGGATCGCAATGAGTCTACCAATATTTTTTTACGCAAATAATTTGATCGTGTTTAGAAACAAAGCTCTAATTTATTTAAAATTAAGTAAAGCTTTGTGTGAAATTACAATCAAAATACTTATGGGGCTCTAGATTCTTTTTCTTCCAATTGAACCGTGTTTTATGAACTGAATTGTTACGCAGGAACATACCAACCCGGAATAGGCGACGTGCGATGAAAATGCTTTTTTATGTATAATATTGATATTTTTTTCATGGTTTTGTTCAGACATGTTTAATGTTAAACTGATTACAAATATAAAACGTCCGAACAAAAACATGGAACAAAACAATATAATACCACAGAGGTCATACATAAAAAAAATTCTCGCAAGTTAGGAATTGTGGGTTGAAATGTTTCTGCGCAACAGGGTTCAATTCTGAACACGATCAAGTCTCGATGTGTACCCCTGAACATATTGGCAAAGTTTCATTGCCATCCGTCACGTCGCTTGTAAATTAAAATCATACTATATTTGAATAGAAAATGTCTCGTGACGTCCCTTCTTAAGAGCGCGCCTCACGAGGCGATACCCATACAAAAGTTCTTGGGTTTTAATTTACAATGATATCGAACGCAATGAAACTTTGCCAATATGCTCAGAAGACAATTCCTTAAGGGGTACCTGTTGTCTCCATTATTTTATCTCGGACATCACAGTTGCACTGTAGGGTGTGCCTTACGTAGTTGAAGAATTCCTCCCTCATCAGTCTGGGATTATTTCCATGTTTGTGATGACCTTGCCTGCTTACAGGGTATCCCAGTTTGGGCAAGTAATTGTGTCGTGTTTAAGTTATTATTATAATCTGGTGTTCTATTATAATCTGGTAATCTGGTTATAATTAGGCTGCAGTGGCCATACTACCGATGGGCACGGGCAACGACCTGTCTCGCGTGCTGGGCTGGGGCCCGACCTATGCCTCCGATATGGACGCGCACGCCATCATCGCCGCCGTCAGACGTGCCGTCGACCAGCCGCTTGATAGGTTCGTCGCTGGATGTTGTAGGTAGATAGATAGAGAACGCTTCATTGCAAACTCAAAAGGAAATTAGAAAGAAAGGGAGAGAAAGAAAGAAAGAACACATTTATTTAAATTACACTGATATTGTATTTTATTATTTTTTTATATTATGTTTAACTTAGCTATTCGTATTCGCGCATTTGTCGACGATTTGGCGTAAATGATTGACGAAAGAATTGTTAACCAGAAAATTGTTTTTCCAGTACGGTACTGAAAAAATAAATTATCCATAGACAGTACCTATCGATAATGACTACTTTCAATAAGCAAGAGTTTAAAATTTTAGTTTTTCATCATATGAATTGACGGATGTTTCTGTACTGATGTTTATGTCTAGTATGAAAAATGCTCATAGATTTTTTTGTACAGGTGGAAAGTGACTATCCGCCACCGGCGCAGCCGGCTGGGGCGCACGCGGCCAGACCGCACGCTCTTCGCGTACAACTATGCCTCCATCGGTGTGGACGCGCAAGTGGCGCTGGACTTCCATCGCGCGCGCACACAGTTCCTCTACCGATACGCTAGCCGCCCACTCAACTATGTAAGGGGTTTTAAGAGTATTTCTACACGATTGCTAATTTGCTAAGGTATCCGATCGGCGCTAGCTGGCCTACATTGGAAGCTGCTGCGTACCACCGTCAGAAATTGAAATCTGTGGTTGAGACCCTATACTCTGATAGCAGTTAAAGGACCCAAGAATAAGAAGCGAAGGTATAGTTATAGAATCGGCAGCTGTTCGAGCTTTACATCTTTGTTGCAATGTCGCCCGTAACGTAACTGAGTAGAGTATAGGATTGATGTGCTGTAAGTAATGTTCGATAGTGTCGAAAGGAATATATCAAGCCAATGTGGGTGGAATGACCGGTGAGATACGACGCGGACATTATCGAAGAAAATGTGGATGTATAAGCAAGGGGCCAGATAAAAAGCACCCGGTACTTGCGAGAGTGCATGTAGCTACTAATGAACGTTGATGTAGCTACTAATGACAAACGTGGAACCGCATTGGCAGGAGCGTATCAGTGGTGTTTGGCGGGTACCCGGGACAGGAGAGTGCCGATCGGAGCACAAAATTTGCCGAGCGATTCAGATGGTGTCTTGATTCTTCAAGTGAAGTTATTTTTTACACCTCCACGATTATAAAAGTACCCCAGGAGATGTTGTCGAATGATAGAAAAAAAGAACGTCTCATTCAACATCGCTGCTCTGCATTATCTCTTGAAGGAATTGAAACGAACAGAGCGACGGAAGATGCAGACCGCGATATCATTTTAATGGCGTTAGGGAAAACTAAGAGCTACGCCCATGTGATCGTAGTGGAAGAGAAAGTAGACCTGCTTGTTCTTCTCTCTGGGTTGGGTTCTAACATCCAGAACTTGCGCTTTCAGAAACGTGTTCGTAACAGAAATGAGGCCGCGCGCGTTCAACGGAGGAAAATTTGAAATGCCCAATAGATTTGAACTGTTTAAACACACTTTTACTGGGTGTGATACTACGTCCGCCCTTTTTTGGCAAAAAAATTGTGGGGTCAATTTCAAAAGAGGCAAGACCTAGTAGACCTGGCTACCATCTTCCTCTAAACAGATGCAACGCATGCGAATATTGCGGAAGCTGGCGAAAAGAGTCTGGTGCCTCTTTACGAAGGCGTTGCAGGTACTCCGACACTGCACGATCTGAGGTTCCACTTGTTTATGAAGACAGCGGCAAGTGCAAAAGTGAATCTGGCACGTTTGCCCCCTACTACCGAGACGGAGATATTGCAAATGACCTCCCACCGCCACTGTTTATAACATTCCTGTCTAATTTTCAATAACCCAGTATACAATATTTACGGCCCTATTGATAAAAACACGATTCATCTAAAACTTTTCCTTGCAAAACCTCCACCACAGATTATTTTAATCGGCGATTTTGAATTGTTTTAAGGATTCGAGTTTCAGTTTCCACTGGTTTTTCGAAGTTAAAAAGTTAAATTCAAACTAACCTAACACACAAAAAAAAAACAAAAAATGCAGAACTACATCACGATTTGTGAATTTATAGTAGGTAGATTTTATTTTACAACAAGTGTACAAAATGAATCATTTTCATCCGAAATTTTTAGCAGCCCGAGCCGAAGGCGAGGGCTAATAGTAATGTTGAGGATAAAATGGTTTTGTGGACGAGTTATAAACTCTGCTTTTCATTTCGATTGCGAGGAAATAAAAAAGTAGTATAATTTTAGAAAATTGAAGAAATTAATAAACGCACGAAAAACAAGAGCTGATTCCCGTCGTTTTATTTTTTTAATCTTACGACATTGATATTAGGCTTGGGCTGCAGACCTACACAGCCTACAATTACATAAATTTTGTAATAATAATTCTTAAATTAATTAACCTACCGTACTTGATTTTAAAATCTTTTATGTCTTAAAAAACACAAGGCAAATAAATTAAAGTAAATATTATAAAATAACGAATTCTTATTGTGTTTGGCTGTATTAAGGCAAAGAAAATGAGCCATTCATTTTCTTTGCCTTAATACAGATACATTTATGAGTAGATACGTTAATGCACTTGTGCACAAAATAAGCACTTTCAGAGCATGAAAAGTAAAAAAGTTTTTATCCGACGGCCTATAATAGTTTCCTTCTGCATGAATTCCGTGAATGTCATTGCACGGCGCTAAAAGAGAGCAATCATGTGCGAGTGTCACTACGTCACGCCATGATTGAGAGCATTTATATCAAACTAGCTGTCCCGGCGAACTTCGTAAGGCCACAGAAAACGTTTGTATGGGAAATAGAAAATGGCTGTTTTTAAGGTTTTCCCGAAAATTATTCAATTTTTTCTCGCCTTTTAAACCTTCCCTAGAACTCCACGAACATTTCAAGACTAAGATAAGACAAATCCGTTCAGCCGTTCTCGAGTTTTAGTGAGACTAACGAACAGCAATTGATTTTTATATATGTTATAGGCAATGTGTATAATGCAGGCATTCTATACATTTCCTAGGTATTGTATAGAATGCCGGGGTCGTCCAGGCAATGTGTGAAATGATATTGAATGTTCAAACTATTTTACACTTTACCTAGGAAATGTATGGAATTCCTAGGCATTGTATAGAATGCCGGTTGACGCATAGGTAATGTATGTAACGTGTTTTTTTGCGTAGACAGCGTTTCTCACATAGCAGTTCCCTTCGGATAAACATTTACATTTACAACGTACAGTCAAGTGCACGTAGAGCTTTACATTTTCACATTTCCACCTCTCTTATCTTATGCGATATTAGGACAAAATTGAATGGCAAGTGTAAAGGTCTAAGTGCACATGACCGTACCAAAAAATTGCTGCAGAAAGTCGTCCTGTTCATTTCTTACCACTTGATTATGGAAATTTGATCATGATACAAAAAAAAAAACAAGTAGAAGCCGATTCTCTGTTAGTACGCAATCCTAAGTAAAACCTTTCTTTCATTAGTAAGTACCGCTGATCAGTAGCCATTTTCCATTCAATAATCACACAAACAATGAATGATCACACTCTCAGTTTAGAACCAATGCATAAACTAAAAAAATACGTCTGCATAAAACAAAGGAGTGCTGCGTACTAACACAACTAACGAGTTGCAACTTGTTTACGGGGTAGTCCCGCACGCCGCGCACTCGCCTCCTTCCCGTGGTCGTTCATTATACTGTATACACATTGCCTGATGCGCTTCGGGCATTTTATACAATACCTAGGCAATGTATGAAATGAATCGTATTATACACATTGCCTGAACGTTTAGGCAATGTATACAATGCCTAGGCATTCTATACAATGCCGGATTATACACATTGCCTATAACATATATATAGATTGGCTGTCGCAACAGGACTTCGTCGCCAATATTCACAGATGTAATAAATGTAATTATGAAATCGTAGATGGCTTACGCGCTGCTGGGCGCGACCCGAGCGCTTGACGACGGCGGTTGCGATGGGTTAGAGCAGCGACTGCGCGTGCGGCTGGATGCGGCGCGTGAACCGCTCGGCTTGCCGCCGCTGCAGGCACTAGTACTGCTCAATATCAACTCCTGGGGGGCTGGTGTGGATCTATGGAGTGAGTAGCAGATTCATTTGTATACTCTACATTTGTTCAATGAGCCCTCAATTTGTTGTCTTTAATTCAGCCCATGAATAGAGCCCAGTGCTGAGAATATGCCTCTTTCCTGTCACGCCAAAGCGTCGGAAAGCAATGGACGAGATTGGCAGGGGACTAAGAGAGTCCCCTGCCAATCCATTGCTTTCGTACGGCTTTATTAATGTCATCGACCTATAAGGTAGCTGGTCTGGCTACCGATCGTACGTATATCCAACCTCGGCCACCACTCTATGTGTTGGTTAGTTATTATTTTTTCAGGTTTGGGAAGTGAAGATGTCGAAGGGCATAGCATTTGTGATGAAAAACTTGAGGTAAGCGCCTCAATAAATTTTGTTGGATATTTTATTAACAAAATGTTCTATCTGACCGTCATGTTCTTTTTTCTGAATTCAGGTTGTTGGTGTGTCGTCGTCATTCCACATCGCGAGACTACAGTGCGGCTTGGCCGAGCCGTATCGGTTTGCGCAGGCTTCCAGAGTCAAGGTAAGGAGCTGTCAATTTCTTATATAACCATTTCTTCTTTTCGAACCTGCTGATTAAGCACGCGGATTTCAAGCAGAGCAATTTCAAAACTTCGACTTTCATTAGTCCCGTTTAGGAATGGGCGTGATGTCTGGTGACGCCAGGCAAATGCATAACATCTTAGGCCTCGTCTTTCATCTTCGTAAAAAAAAGAACATTCTTCCATAACCTCCACAGACAGAGGTATCGTGGAGTTAGTTGATCGGATGTTGCAGATCGAGCTCAGCGGATCGTGCGCCATGCAGGTGGACGGCGAGCCATGGATGCAGGGCGCTGCCACCATCACCGTGGAGCCGGCGGGTCAATGCCTCATGTTGCGCGCGGCCCCCACGGAATTAGACGCCTAATGCCCGAGCTCATAAGCTCCAGAATTGCGTCACCATTGACGGGGATTCGAATCTCGCCGCCACCTTTGGTACATAAACTTATTTTGAGCATAGTGTCCTTGGTCCTAGGGGGATTCAAAATAGGGAAGCTAGTGCCATTTATTGTAACTTGCACTTAGTTTTAACAAGGTTTGGAGAAGAAAATATCCCATTTATTTTGAATGAGAGGATATAGATTACTTACATTATAAATTCTGAATTGTAACAATATAATATCTTCTGATAAGCAATGGGTCTAACCTGCTTAACTATTTTATTGTTATTGATGCACATATTATTATTTGTCGTATTTGAGATAGTTCTTTTTATTAAAGTGTTGTAGTTAGGGAGGCGAATAGGGGAATTTTCGGTTAATACTCGAGCGTGGCAGTTTAAGATATGAGAGATACCTTAGACCTAATAGAACAACCTTGTAAAGTATTTAGCTCTATATGTAGTGACGCGCGCCTAGGATAGACGATCAGATTAGTAAAAAAAAACGATAGTCTGAAATACTCGAGCGCGTCAGATTAAGATATTGGGGGTTGATTTTAGTGTTTTAAGACTAAATTTAACTAATCTGACGATAAGTCCTTGACGCCGCCGAGTTGTAGGGTCGCGAACTCAGAACACAAAAAGAAGGAGAAGTGCCATATGGGCGTGGCACTGTCGCTCAACGTTAGCCCGGTTGGGCTAACCTCGGCGAAACTTTTAAATATGGCCGTCAATCGCCTCGCGCCCGCTATCGCCGTAACATATGTGAAAAATGCCTGATTACCTACAGAAATCGCAGTGATACATGCTATTCAAATAACAGTGCAGTGTGTTTTCACCGGTAAGCCTATTTTAATCACTATATCCATCTTTAAACTACGAAAAATCATAATTATAATAATTTTCCTGTGCAATATGCATTCCAGTACTAAGAACATAAATGAGACGTATTTATATCGTCGGGTTTACTCCACTGCTGTTTTTATGTAGAATTTTCGTGGAGGTTTTCTAACATGGAAAAGCAAGCCCGCAATGGACCGTCTCGCGAAACTACCTATTGTTCCATGCGATGAATTGCGATGTTTCGTGGTACGGCCGCATGTATTTGCCGTGAACTGTCAAAGTCACAGTAGGTGTCAGCGGGAGTCATAGTGATGGGGTAGTTGCTTTCTTTCCAGACTGATTAAGTATCGATACTTCGTCGCATTTACACTCGTTCGTCCAGACTTCCAAAATTACGACTAGGTAGCTATTGTCCGCGACTCCGTCCGCGTGGACTTCAGTTGCTAAGGAAGCTTCTACTTTAGTGGCAGATTTTGTCGTAATATAAACAGGCTTAGTTTTCACCACGTATTTCAAAAAGTTTTTAATAAAGATTTAATTTCAGGTTTCCCAAAGACCCTAATAGGAAGGATAAATGGATTGAAACTACAGGGAGATTGCTTAACTGGCTTCCTCTCAAATCAAATACCTGTTGCTCCATCCATTTTACGGAGAAATGTTTCCAGATGCTAAAGAGTGGAAAAAATATTAACGTGGGCAGGTCCTGCTTTGAAAATACCAGTAATAAGGAGTTCCATAAATGTTGAGGTACCAATATACCTAAAATCACGGCATAATTATATTTTACATGGTGTGGAATATTCGATTGTTACTTTATTCTGATTCTCTATTTGAGGTGACAATGGACGCAACGACGCATAACTCTACAAAAGAAAGTATTTCTAAAGAAACAAGTCAGGTGATGTGGTTATGGTACTAAATAATATTCTTATACTCTTTTATGAGCCTAAAATTCGATTAATTTAAAATAAAGTAAATGAAGTGTTTTCAATAATTTAATAATTTATTTACTATTTTAGATCCGTATTAGAAAGTTTCGGATATTGTTACTGTTGAAACATGCGTTCCTGAAGAAATAACAGGTGACCAGGTAATGTTTTTAATAATTTCATAATTTATTTACTATTTTAGATCCCCTTGGAAGTAACGGATATTTTTTTGTCGAAAAATGCTGCGAATGTCAAAGACCCCTGTAAATAATTGTCAGACATAGAGGAATGTCCATTCGATTGAACACATAATTTATCGGTCATATAGCGCCGCGACAGACTAGAAAATCGAAAAATCATATGAACAAAGTTGAAAATATAACATCGAGTTTTCAAAAGTCGTAAACCAAAATTGTTGTAAATGACTTACTTTAATTGACGTGTTTCAGGAATTGTGGTAACTTATAAATGGCCCTGTATAAATAAAAAAATATTAGATTTTTTACAAATGTATACTTTTTGTATTTTAGATACAGCAACGAGTTGCCGAAGGCCCAGAAACTGGTAGATTTATGTCGATTGAAGAAAAACCTCGAAAAAAGAAATCACGCAAAACATTGAACAATGTCAATAAGTGACAAGTTCTAAATAAATATTTACCTTTTAAGGGAACAGTAAAATATTCTTTGCAGGATCTCAGTCGGATGATGATGTTATCTTTTTAATGTAAATGTGTTTCGAAAGTTTCTTTAAGTTTATGTTTCACAAGTTTCTTTTGGCCAGTTTCTGAATTGAGAATTTCGCTAAGTAAATGGTTAACTGTAGTGCTGTCTCTTCGAATTTTTCACAAAAGAGCGTGACAGAACGTTACTTATGTTTTTACTTAGTGAAATTCTCAATTCAGAAACCGGCCCTTTGAGTTCTTACTACCTAATGTAATAAAAATATTATTTATGTGATATTATTGAGAATGTTTTTTATGTACCCATCACAGTTGTCACCCACCAAGGCAATGAAGATTTTAATCCAAACTCAGAAACATCTACCAGTCACTGCTCATTAATTCACGAGTTAAAATAAGTAGTTCTAGATTTTTTAAGGTGTGCGCTATACAAAAACGCGCTTAAGGTGAAGGCAAGGCGCAGGCATCTTGCCGCTTCAAACAAAATTTACGCAGGCGATATGTTTTGAATTATATTCAAGCGGCGCGGCACAGCCAACGTCGTTTCGTCGCCTATGTAGGTTTTGCATACCTATATTTTGTAGGTAACTCAGCAAATGTTCTCTAAACTTTGTCATTTACAATAATTGTATGATTAGAATTTACGATGAAACGGAATTCACGAATTATACGATAGGTAGGTATGAACAAAACTGACATATTTAGGAATTAACACATTGGTAGGCAAAGCCTGTAAAAATAAAAGCTTAGGCAGCCTTTTGCAAAGGATTACTACAACGAAATAAAGTAGTTACAGACTACGCGACGTAGAGAAATAATTAGTTACTATTTATATAGATGGCAAGAAAAAAATCGACACAATGTACAAAAAAGTTTTTGTACGATGTACGATTTTTTTTAAGTATAATCGATAATGTACTTTTTCGTCCCCATCACTAATGTTGTGCTGCTCTTCTCATTGGCTGTTTCATTTGTGTAAACAGCGAATAGTGAGCCGGTTGTTTATGTTGTAATCAAATAGAGATTATGAGGACAATGTAGCTGTGTAAGTGGCGACATCGGTTTTCTAGCAAACGGGCCATTATAACACTTCTCCTTATTTTTGTGTTCTGAGGTCGCGAACTTGTAAAAAAAAACGTTAATCCGGCATTCTCGAGCGCGACTAATTTTTTTATTTTGAAGAATATAATTTAAAACTTACTAAAAATACAAAATCTGCCGGTTTCCGCATGACCGGAAGTGTGGAGGAGCCATTTAGTCTTCCGAAATACGCGTTGCGTGCGGCATATAAGTCGCGAACGATACATTTTACAAAAAAAAAAGTTTAAATAAACAAAAAAGGTAATTTTATTTTACACAAAAAAGGTCTCTTTACATTTTTGTCCTAAGTTAAAACTTTTTGACTTGAAGCATCATAAAAACTCAAACTCCCGGTTTTTTGAGTATATCTCGAAAACTGAGGGTGTTAAAACAAATTGATATGAAATAACGATGATTAAATTATGTGACTTTTATTATATCTCAAATTTTTTTCTTTTTCTATAGCTTCTCGACAATTTTCGTGGACTCGGAAAAAGTATCTGTATACAAAAGTATTATTAACATATACAGTTTCATGTATGTATATTATTCAATAGCCTGTTGATCCTCAATTTTTTTTTTTGGACGTACCGTAAGCAAAACGAAGTGAAGAATTGAAACAAAAAAGAGGAATTTGCCATAAACATGTAATACAGACTGAGCGCTTCGCGGAAATATGCCGTTTTATCAAGGAGAAAGAAAGGAAAAAAAAAGAAACCAAAAAACCTTTTTCGGTCAGATTAAAAGAACCCACCAACATTTTTGTCAGATTAAGAAAATATGGTTTCAGGATACCGAAATAAACCTCCCCTATGAAAATCTGATGCGCTCGAGTATTATTTCAAAAAAACTTTTTTTTTTGCATTTTCAAAAATTCATCGTAACTTATCGTCACGCCGAAATCGTCAGTTTTTTTAAAGGGAGCTTCCTTGGGGCCTACTTAACAACCCCCTTCCGAAAATCTGACGCGCTCGAGTAAACTTTTTTTTTGCATTTTTGACTACTTTATATGCCTACCCCCACCACGCAAACCAGCAGATTAGTTACCGTTGTTATCAGAGGCACTTGGGGCATACGTAGTATGAATATCTGACGCGCTCGAGAATGCCCAAGTAACTGTCTTTTTTAACATTTTTGAAAAACCGTACACGCCAAACCCACCGCTTAAATGGTTTTTACCATACGAGCTTTTCTTTTCGAAATTATTTTGTCTTTCGATTTTGATAGGTCTCGAAGGCGCCGTTGAATTACGCCATTTAGCTACCTCGCCTCCCTAACTATTTGGTTTTTTAAGCAACCCCAATTCGAAATTTAGTAATCGGTAGTTATTGTATTTGTCTAAATATTGAGTACGTATACTTAATATATTCTGATTAATTAATACGAGTAGAGTGTATTCTGAATTCACGATGTTGACCCACCAAAGATGTCACAAATTATGTAATAACTATGAATCTGCTGCCAATTTTTATTAGTCGTACCTATCTGCCTCTAAACCCTCGACGCTAAATTGGCCAACTGGAGTTACAGTTGAGAGAGTTTATTTAATAATTTAGACGAAATAAGTCTTTAGTTTCTGATGCGCTCTATGTTTCAATAAGTACAATACTATTTCTTATGCCTAAAACATTTACTAATTATTTCTGTTGTATTGCATTTAATTGTGGCGCGATTTGGAACATAATAATGTTGAGAGTAGAGCGGCTGTTTTTATAACACTATCTGATGTAAAATGTTACATATATGCACAATATTTTAAGGTAATATTTTTTATTTGTGATCTTGTAGGCTAAAAAAATTAAAAAAAGTGATAACTTTCAAATATTTATTTAATGATAATAAATAACAACCAGCAAAACCAGAGGTAACACAGGAATTAACTACCATAGGAAAAAAATAAGTACCTACTATCATAGTGAATCCAGACGTAATAAAGTTAATAATTATAAAAAAATATTTTTTTTATTACATTTATGGAATTTACAGTTGTTGCTTAAAAACTTTTGATTAAATCACGTTTAACGCGTCTGCAGTAGTTTAACTACACGGTTCGCCACACAGTATTTTGGTAATGTACAAAATTATGACTACAATAATAGTCACTATAAACTTTGTAAAATAGTCTAATAACAAAAAAAAATAAATTACTTATCGTCTAAACTAGTATTAACTTTTCAGGTCAAAGTGGTTTTTATCTTCAACTTGTTTTGAAACTTTGGCACCATATTCAATGTTAGACTGAAATAGTTTATATTTTACAAGGATAGCTACATGCGCCCTTAGGGGAGAGTCTTCGAAACAATGGAGCTTTTCAAAAGAATGGTTACTAAAATGTAAGGCATTATTTTAGAAAGTCTGAATTTTCTTCCCGATCAATTGGAGAATACATTAATATGATGCCACAATCTAAAATTAACAGAAAGACACTGCTAAACACACATTTATTCTTACCAGCAAATACAAAACTTTCTGAAAAAAATAATTAGATTCCTTATAGTTTCTGTTGTTAACATTGTGATACGTCTAAATAAATAGCAATGAAATCAAAACCTTCAGCCAGTGGTTGATACACAATACGTTCAATCTTATGTTGATACACAATATGCCATATTATTATAACCTCATTTGTATCAACTGTTGCTCTAAGCAGTCATTAAAAGTGCACAGATCTATACAACAATAACAAAATATTTCACTTTCTAAGTGAATGAAAGAACATCTAAATGCAAACTAAAAAATGTCTAGCTTGGCTAGTCACGAAAAAATCCCGTTCAGATTAATTCCGTACCTACCTACATTTACTACAAATATTTATACGTAAGTTCTGTTTGATTAGGCCGTCTCTTGAATGATAACCTTACGTGGAAGTGAACCAAAGTTCATTCGGAGTTGCTCCAAGAAAACAAAAGTGAGTATAGTGTGAGGCGCAAGTCTTACGAAAGCTGGAATGTATCCTTTAAAGAAAGCCAAAGGTCCTTCCTTGGCTGTCTTGCTGACTAGGTGGAGCATGCTCTTGTACTCGCCTGGCTTTGCATTCATTGCTCTAGTTTTCAGTACATCTACAGGCTGAGTTAATGTGGTTGCTATAGCCCCCTGGAAAAAAATATTCACATCACAAAGAAATATTTTGGTGTTTGTAATAAGTTTATTTTTTAATTCTTCGTGTTCAACAGAATGCCACAACATGGAATAATGTTATAAAACACTATCTACACAAATAATCTTCAAACCATTAATTTATGTCTGATGAAGGCGGACTACTAGCTTCTCGCCGTCATCAAACCAGGCTTAAATCCACAGCTTAAATCAATGGTTCGTAGCTCAAAAGAAAGAAATGGAACCCTTATAGGATCACTTTGCTGTCTGTCAGTCCGTCCGTCTGTCTGTCAAGACCCTTTATCTTGGGAACGCGGGGAATCGAGTTGAAATTAAAACCATATATACTCAGGTTTGCCTAGTACCTTGAAACTGTAAAAACAATCAAAC
Organism: Yponomeuta evonymella; assembly: GCA_963969515.1. Classification (NCBI taxonomy): domain Eukaryota; kingdom Metazoa; phylum Arthropoda; class Insecta; order Lepidoptera; family Yponomeutidae; genus Yponomeuta; species Yponomeuta evonymella. The sequence goes on from OZ018354.1 coordinate 10,940,951, forward strand.
TTATAAGTTACCGTAAAAAAAGATACGGCCGTTTATGCCGCAAAAAACGTACATTTCGACACACAAGGGAATCAAAATTTGTGGGGTACTTTCCGTTGACCTAGAACTCTGAAATTTGGCAAGTAATTTCGTCTTATGCTACAAGTAAAGGGAACAATCTGAAAATATACATTTGTAATTAAATCTTAAAAAAATCAGTTTTTGAAGTTCAGGAAAAGCTCAGAAAAATCTGCGAGACTCGATTCCTGAACTATTTATAATATGTAATAATACACACCTACAAATTAGTACGGGACCCTCGGTGGGCGAGTCCGACTCGCACTTGTCCGGGTTTTTTTATACCCTAAGTACATTCAATTGACACAGACTTAATGAAACACATGTCAACTTACAGCAGATAGGCTGGAAGTGACGTGAGTGATAACATTATCTCCAAAGTAGGGTGTCGTCAGCAGTAGTTCCTTAACAAGGTCATAGAAGGAGAGTTGACCAATAGTCATGAGCACTGAGCGACTGCAGTTCATCGAAGCACCAGCCCACAGCCTTATCACACCCTCTTTTTTCACAACACGGTAGAGACCATGAATTGCATTTTTGTAACTGGAAAAAAGTGGATTTTTTCATTGCAGTTTTTTTTATAATTAATTGATCTAAAAATGGCAAGGAATATTAAAGTTGGGAAAAAAACAATAACTTTAAAATAATCTAAATAATAGGATGAGTAACTCACTTCCTTCGTTGGTCAGCTGGCAATTTGACATCATTTTGCATCCGTACATTGACTAAATCAGCTGGGTTCCCAACTAGACCACCAGCAAATCCACCCAGGCCTGCTAGAAACGCCGACTTGTAGAATGGAAGGCTGCTACCCTGCAATATGATATAAGTGACATAAATATAATAATTAATGGTGTTATAAAAATATGATCCTCTAAAACACAACTGACATGCAGTTTCAACAATCTTGGGTAAACAGAAAAACTATTTTTATAAATTAGACTACAGTAAAGGCTTATATATACTATTTATTTATATTTTTACATTTGTAATTAAATGAGAATTTACATTGATGTTTATCCAAAATGTGATATTAAAAGTGACAAGCATTCATTTACTAGTGCATTTATAAAGTTACATTCTAGGATACTTAGGTATCCCACTCGTATGGGGTGTTGCCTTATTCACCCAAGGACCCAAGTCCTAAGTGACACAGCTTGGTAAACAGAGTATAAATCAAAAGTGAAACCTAAAATATTACAATACGATTAAAATCAGTTAACGATTCGGCTTTTCTCGGATATCATCGCCTAAATCCCGAGACGGAAATGACACGAAATACATTACCGCGATTTCTTTTAGGTAGCATTCAATTTGAAGTATTATAAACGCAATGTATAGCACCCGCCAAGATGACATTACTAACCGGTAGATCTAAGAAAATTATGCAGAAGTGATCGCAACGAAGGAAGCTCTTTAAATCTTCGCATCCAATCCGAAAGTTATATATCATTCGTCGTATCACGCAATAATCAAAATCATCCATTTTTAAACGATATTTTTTGCCGGGCACTTCTTTGGATTGTTGATCTTTAGGTGACTGATCTGAGAGCTTGTCGTTTTGCTTCAAAATTTAACACGCTGCTTTTCGAAACTCCGGTTGCTTCACAAACCCTGTCCAAATTTTTTTTATGATAATTACTTTCTTCTTTTTCAAATAAATTAGCTTCTTTTCTAAAATAATTATACATTATTTACAATTTCACGACATTGAGCAACATTTTTTTTACCACGCTTTAACTTTGTTGAAGCCATGATACATAACAATTGTAAGTTAATTTTGATAAACTTTGATAGAATCGAATATTTTAACGAATGAAATTAGCGTTCATAAACAAATGTATCATATACGTCAAACTGTTTTTATTGACACTAAGAATTCATACTGTCAAAATAGTCAATTATTTTTCTTATTTCAATATAAAGGTTGTGTTAGTTTTGAGCTACAAAGGAGGTTTTGTTGCTCATACCGTTCTTGTATTGTATTCAATAAGACAACGAGTAATATAATTAAAGGTCATATCTGTAAATTGATAACTCTATGTGAGAGATGAGGGATTCACGACAATTACCGACGTTGGCCGAATCGTTAACTGATTTTAATCGTACTGTAAAACAATACTTAAAACTTAGACATGTCAGCCTTTTAATGTATTTTGTTTTCTGGTGTGCACAATAAAGTGTTCTAATCTAATCTAATAACATGAAAATATTTGTGTGGAATCTACTCTTTTTCATCTCTGTATAAAGGCTGGTTTACATTTGCTATAAATTCTGTGCTATTTAGCACTATTTTTTTGCATGCTAAACTAAAAGAGTGCTAATTAAAGACGCCGATCTACATTTGCTATGCTAGTTTCATCACAAGTTGTCTCAAAAGCGAAAGAAGCACTCGCATCGCAAGTGGAGAATATGGAATCTCTAATTAGTTTACAAGTGGTTGAAATTTTATCAGTTATTGGCAGTGATAAAATATTGTTTTTATGAGTTTCGCTGCACGAATCCCACAAGCATGCATGTTTTTCGTATTCTGTTAACAATTAAATTGTCAAATCCCGTGTCCACTTCACTTGCGATGCCATTTTTATTAGATAATTTTTGGTCAGACTTTTTAGCGTGCTAAAAAGCGTAGCTCATTCACATTTGCTAAATCTGTGCTTATTTAGTATGGTTTGAAAGAGCATGCTAAAAATGTATAAAAAGTAGCAAATGTAAATCAGGCTTTATTCTATTATACAGGCATGAGTGAGTAATGACTACTTACGCCCTTTGGTGCCATTTTTTGCTTAGCATACTCATAAATTCCAAATCTGGCTGTGGAATATGTCAACTGACGCAGTAGGGATGCAGATATACCATTATACAATCCCATAATTCCTAAAACCAAAAGCACATTAGTGACGGTCCCAGCAACACTAGAGAAATCTCTTGTTTCGTATTTATAAGTGAATAGTAGAGATATTAGGAAAAAAAAATTGTAGGTGAGTAAAGATGGGGGGTTTAACTCCTACTGTGGTTTAGCTGGGTGAACTGTTTATAAAATTACGAAAACTGACCTTGATTTTTTACAACAATTTTAGTTAATTGAAAGAGCGAGACATTTTTTCCCTTTTGTGTTTGCATCTGGACCTTAAGCAAGTCGAGTGGGTGTGTTACGCACGCAGCTCCCGCTGACGCTAGCCCTCCGAAGTACCACCGGGACACTCTTGCCTCCATTGTAGATGTGAACTGGAATTGATTAGACCCAGTTCAGACAACCAGAGCCATCGCTACTATAAACGTTACGAGTTTTTAAAACTTCGAAAACATGACAACTCACGGTTACTCAACGCTTTAGCTGCGGCGGTATTATTCACTTGAATAATTATGTCTTTACTTTATTATCGAACTTATGTACAAACATAAATTAAATTTATACCTTAGTATTTTTAAATCTGTAAAATTAATCTCTATTTAGAGCCATGCCTTCGAATTTTTGAAAGAATGACCACAGAGAAAATAATCACTTGAGAATGACATTGACAGTTAGACTCAGTGTTGCCAGATCGCCCTTTGAATTTCCCCTCAATTTTGTTTAATCTGTGCCCCCAATCTGAACAGCTCTCCCAAAAATAGCCATTTTGAAAAGAAAAACCTAAAGAACAAAAACAAAAAAAAATGGCTACATATTAGTTAGGTTTATTTCAAATAAAGCACAAACTTTATTTTAAAAAAAAAGAAAAATTTCCGCCTTAGGTTCTAAAACATCTTAGAGCAAGTCGCTTTCAATTCCGTAGAATTAAACGTCAAGGTAACATTTTTGTGGATACGGAAAAAACTTTTACTTATAAAGAAATCATTTGGGTATTGTGTAACGAATTCTAATAATTGCGTCTACAGTTTCAATTGACAACTCATTGCGCAATTTATCTTTCATTATATTTACTTGAGAAAAGGCTCTGAACAACTGAATTGGAAAATGGCAGCAACAAAATTCGATTTTGTCGCTGCTATTTTCACATCAGTGAAAAGTAGATTGTAATTTGTATGAATAAATGCTTTATAACCCAAAAATGTGTAATGGGGTAGTCAATAAAGTTATATGAAAAGCTCGTGTGAGATTCCTTGTGTGAAAATGATATCGTTCAATCGTGTGATTCCTTATTTCAGATATAAAAGATTAACCTCAAAAAAATACCAAACAATTTTTCCGTCCAAAGTTCCCGCCAAAGAACTAAGGAAAGCAAAAAAGAATTCAATTCAATTCAATTTTGTGTAATGGCAATCAGCCGATGGCTACTATTAACCTCCGTATTTGGACGGAACCCCCCCAGAAAAAGCGCGGGAACTGTGAAAAAGAGCGGCGGCAATTTTCAAATTAAAATTCAAAAAATTATTATAAACCTTTAATAACTGTAAATTAAACATAAATAGTGTATAGAAGGTCTGTGGTCTTCTTTATAATATCGGGACGTCATGTTGTCTGGTAAGAAAAAGCGGAAGAAATCTGATGATGTGGAAGTGAAACCCAACAGTGGTTCAGACTCTGAGGTTTCAATGGATGATGAAGAGAAGTATGAAATCTATAAGGTTGCCGATTACAGGCGACTTTATCCGGAGGATGGCGGAAGTTTTGAATATATTGTCTTCTTGGAGGGCTCTGATGGATTACCATTAGGTGATCGTGATCTCATGAGCTTTGGCAACCATCTGAAAAGAAACAATAAAGGAGTCAAACAGCTTCGAAGGGTGAATAAGTATAAAGTAGGGGTAATTTTTGAGAGACCTGGCTTGGCCAATGCCGCATTGATGAATAAAAAATTCCTTGATTCATATAAATTGAAAGCCTCAATACCTGCAGCTGCAACTGAGACAGTAGGTGTCATCCAACACGTGCCAGTTAACATGTCCAACAAGGAAATTTTTCAGTCAATGAGCAGTGGAAGAAATATCGTAGCAGTGCGTCGTTTCATGAGACGAAATGGTGATATCTTTACTCCCACTAAAACAGTCAGTATTACCTTTTCCTGCCCAATATTACCTGAAAGTGTAGACCTCAATAGTTGGCGTTTTGAAGTGAGGCCCTACATCCCCCCTGTCAAGCAATGCTTGAAATGTTTGAGGTATGGCCACATAGCAAAATTCTGCAAAAATTCGGAGCGCTGCTCTATCTGCAGCCTAGATCATAACTACAAAGACTGCCCAAATATCGCGAACCCTCAATGCTGTCATTGTAAAGGGACTCATGCAGCAATTTCAAGAGATTGTCCAGTCAAAAAGCAAAAAATCGAAGAAAATCAAAATAAGTACAATAAACCCTCATATGCTGATGCTTTATCGGACAGAAAGTCATTTCCATCTATAAACAACTCCCCCGCAGAACAATTAAAACTACTATTAAATTCTGAGTCAGTGCTGACAATTTTGTCTAACGCTCTCGTTAAATTAATAACTCAACACAAGACAAATGAAAAATCCATCACAGTCAGTAGTATCAAAGATGCACTTTTAGACAATTTCAAAACTAAAGATAAGTAATATTCACTCCTAATTTACTCTTTATGGATCATTTGCGTATTGTTAACTGGAATGCTCAGTCTATTAGAAGCAATAAACATGTTTTAATGCATTTTTTATCTCAAAAATCAATTCATGTAGCTATAATTTGTGAAACTTGGTTGAGGGATGGAGAGTCCTTTAAAATAAAAAATTATAACATTGAAAGATTAGATTCAGGTAATAGTCATAATGGAGTTGCAATTCTTATACACAATAGTCTCAAATACGCCAATTTAAGTACTTTTTCTGATGATAGTATTCAAAATATAGCCATTAGATTATTTTATGCTAACAAAGAACTCTCTATTGTTAGTCTATACAGTCCTACTAATTGCACACCTTCATTTACAAAACATAAACTAAATAATTTAATAAGTAGCATCCCAGGTCCTATTATGATTGCAGGAGATTTCAACAGCCTACATTCTGCGTGGGGCTGTAGAAATATAAATGCTCGTGGACGTTATGTGTTAGAGTGCATTGACGAAAATAATCTGGTCTTACTTAATGACGGTAGTATGACCACTATAGGTTCTCCTAAGTGGCAGCAAAATGCTTTAGATCTTACCATAGTTTCTCCATCAGTGGCTCTTGCTTCTGAATGGGAGGTTTTTGATGACCCTCTTGGCAGTTATCATTTACCTGTAATAACAACAATAGTAATTAATAATATAATCAATCATTCTCTGGACAATATCAACCGCCCAGTCTTTCATAATTATCGATTTGTTGATTGGAAGGCCTATTCTATGATATTAGATAGTTTATTAGAACATTTTGAAATTGATTATTCTAACCCACTTGATAGCTATAACAAGCTTATCGTAATAATTAACAAAGCCATTGAAATGGCCATGTACAAAAAGAGTAAGGTAACCTCATCTCAGATTCAAAATGTGCATAGTAAAAGAAATAGGATTCCTCTACCCTGGTGGAATGAAAATTGTACAAAAGCAGTTCAGAACTCTAAAGAAGCTTATGTAATATTCAAACTGGATCCTTCTGAAATAAATTACATAAACTTTAAGAAAATGCAAGCTAAGAAAAAATTGACTTTAAAGTTAGAAAGAAATATTAGTTGGTCAAAATTGTGTGAGACATTTAATCGCACTACACCCATCTCAAAAATTTGGAATCTAATTAAAAAATTTAATAAAAAGTTCATTTACCGCCATTGCATTGGTCAACCCAACTGGATTACTGATTTCCTTAAAAAATATACACCTGATACTGTGGAAGCTCCTTTAAGTTTAGACAGTTATGTTTCACCTAGTAATAGTAACTATGTAACTAATCCATTTTCGTTACAAGAATTCAAATCTGCTATTAGCTCTAGACTTGATACAGCATTTGGCCTTGATGGTCTTCCCTATAAAGTCCTAAAAAATGCAACTGGCAGCTCTAAAATTGTTGTTCTAAATCTTTTTAATTTACTTTGGAAAGATATGATAATTCCAAATGACTGGAAAACAGATTGTTTAATTCCCATCTTGAAACCAAATAAAGAAAAGGATTTGGTAGACTCATATAGACCTATTGCTCTGACATCTTGCATGGGGAAAATTTTTGAACAACTTTTGAAGCAAAGGCTGGAGTTTTTTATTGAGAGTAATAACTTGTTACCTTCAAATCAATTTGGGTTTCGCAGAGGCAGATCTTCAAGAGAAAGTATTGCTCATTTGCAATTAGACATTTATCAGTCTATGAAGGACAACCACTATTTAGTCGGTGTCTTCTTCGATATTGTAGGTGCATTTAATAATGTTAATCACCATGTTCTTGCTCATGAGTTGGCTTCACTTGGTATACCTGAAAAATTAGTAAATTGGATTTTCAACTTTTTACATGGCAGGCAGGTTTTTGTTAAGATGAATAAACACTTGACTGGACCACGATATTCTTACAAGGGAGTCTGTCAAGGCGGTATCTTGAGCCCTTTAATATACATTCTTTACATCCACAAGCTAAATTATTTATTAGGAACCAAAGTAAACAGTTTACAATTTGCAGATGATTTAGTAATTTATACTTCTGGTGCTGATATTACTGATGTGCAGGCTAAAATAAATAATGCTCTAACAAAGTTATGCAACTACTTTACTTTTCTTAATCTTGATGTTAATGCAGAAAAAACAAAAGTGGTAGTCTTTAGTAAAGCAAAGAAAAATATTCAGATTTATTACAACAATTCACAATTACCTGTGGTGCTTGAAGTAAAGTTTTTGGGAGTTATCTTTACTTATAATATGTCATGGAATAAATATGTTGACTGCATAATTGCAAGGGCCTCTAAGGCTTTCAATGTAATAAAAATGCTAATTAAGAGTGATCCAAAGACTTTGCTTATGTTGTATAAATCCTTGATTCGTAGCCACTTTGAATATGGTTTCCTTTGCTTTGCATCAGATGATAGGTTGGTCAATAAGCTGAGTGTCTTGCAAAATAATAATTTAAGATGTATTACAGGAGCAATGAAAACCACTCCTATAAATTCCTTACAAGTAGAATGTAATATTCCACCCTTACCTATTAGGTTTAAATATTTAAAGCAAAAGCTTCTTGTGAAGCTATCTTCAATCACCAATCAACCTTTGCTCAAGAAACTTACATCTAATAAACACTTGTTGAGTTCCTCTATCACCCCCTACATTCTTCATGACTTTTCTGGATTCCAAAGTCTTATTCAGCAATATCAGATTGGGGAAAGCGACAATTGGCTATGTTATTCTGGATCTTATGAAGCACACTTCACACCCATGAAGATTTTGATTGACTGTACCTTGGAAAGAAAAGAAGAAGTCTATCATCTTATATCGCTACATCCTGATCATCGCACAATTTTTACTGATGGCTCTAAGAATGAATCAAGAGTATCAATGGCTATTTACATACCTTTCTACAAGTTAGGTCATGGTGCTTCCCTTCCAAAGGAATTGTCCATCTTTTCGGCAGAATCCTTAGCAATATTAGCGGCTTTGGAGTACATCGCGGATCACAAGCATGAACACAATCATTGGCTTATTGTTACTGACAGCATGAGTGTACTTCGGGCACTTGACATGAATAAGCTGGATGCAAACATAAATCCCTTCATAAATAATATAAGACAGCTGTACGCCAAACTCTCTCTCGATACGGATATCGTTCTAATGTGGACTCCATCTCACGTAGGAGTAAATGGAAATGAAAATGCGGATTATTTAGCAAGAACAATAACAGAAAATGTAAACATCGACAATCGACACGTCAAAAGTGTTGCCATTCCTAGTTCGGACATAAACAGTGTTTTTAAATCAAATATTCGTCAAGATTGGCAAACCGATTGGCAAAACACTCTTCAAACTAAAGGCTCTTGGTATGCTAAAATTAACACAAAGATCGGTTGCCCTCCTTGGTTTACATACTCAAAAATCTACATGTCAAGAAAGTTCTACTCAATTATAAATCGTCTACGGTTTGGACACTGTCGTGTCAATCATCATCTTCATAGAATGCACATCGTATCATCCCCTATATGCAATGATTGCAATTTATCCGCTGACCAAACACTAGATCATTTTTTTTTTTCATTGCCCTGCTTACAATCTTCAAAGACTGATATTGATAGAAAAACTTTTAAACATCTATAATGACCCTGAAAGCATCCCGCGCGACACTCAGGGATTACTGATTAAATTTGAGAACTATATACCACTATATGAGTACATTTCCACTACTGTGGAGAGTCTGTAAATAAACTACATAATGTAAATAGTGAAATGTGAGCTGATAAAGACCCAGACCTATAAATGTAAATAAAGTGTAAATATTGAGAAAAATTAACCAAAATGTGAAGACCTGGCATCTGCCCTAACAAGAAATGACAGTTAAACAAATTTTTATCAAAATGTGAATGTGCACAAAAAATGTGACTTGGCATCTGCCGTAACAAGAAATGACAAATTAAAAAATTACCACAAAGATTTGGCCTCGGCCTTAACACGAAAAAGACTTCTAAAAAAAAATCATTACAAAGATTTGGCCTCGGCCTTAACACGAAAAAGACTTCTAAAAAAAAAAATCATTACAAAGATTTGGCCTCGGCCTTAACACGAAAAAGACTTCTAAAAAATTATTACAAAGATTTGGCCTCGGCCTTAACACGAAAAAGAAAAAGGAAAAACGTTAGACCTGGCTGCACGGACGAAAGTCCTTTGCCTATTCTGCTATTAGCAGAATAAGAAGATGAAAAAAAAAAGGAACCCCCCCATCTGACAGCACTGACACTGCTACACTGTCATTATCATTGACATTTCCGGGAAGTATGTTCTGTGTGAAATGGTGTGAAAAAATAATGTTCGTCTATGAACCTTTTGACTGATAACACTGACGAACTTACAGTGATTACTCGAGAACAGCGTTGTTCATGATAGCGCGACGCGCGCGACACGTAAGCTTGTAAGTGTAATCATAACTTTTGACCTTGACAATGACAGTAGCGCGGTACGCTTAAAAACTAAAAAGGTAGGTACTTTTTTATATACTAAATCTTTTGTAACATCGAAGCCATTTATAGATAAAATATGTAACTAAAACGTAGTGGTTATACACTTTTTGCATGTAACTTATAGGGTTTTTTTACGTAAATTTAAAAGTATGCACACCGTTCGCACAGTGAACACCTAAATAAAATTACTTAAAATTGTGCAAATGAGTTCAATTTATTTAAGGTTTCTGAGAAGATCTAACCTATTTTTGTCGTGACTTTGAATGAAGTTAGAAAACCCTGAAAAAGGAAAGTTTTCGTGAATAAAAAGGAAGTGCCGTTGAGCTCAAGGTTATTATTTTAACATTTTCTATTCTCGGAAACGTAGATAGTATCATTAAACACTTACATGACTCGGAAGGTTGTGATCACAGTGGTTACCAAGTTCAGGATACACTCTATTTACACTACTTTTATGTTCAATACACTTTTTATGACTTATTTTAGTTCTGAGACGTTTCACTCTATCAATACACGCGTCATACTGAGAGCACGGCGCTCACTTCTCGGTTGGTTACGTACAGCGACTGGATTGATGTTAATCTCGCATCGAGTGCGTGTTATCGTTAATAGTTATGTCACTTGCGGACATCTCGCATTCATAATTGTCGTAAACCACTGTACTTAAATGACATTGAACCTTAAGAGCCAAAACTAATTAGCAATTTTGTTGTTTCAGAATGGCTTCAGATATAATAGCATGTATTCAATTAGATAAGCAGCTTGATATCAGCGGAGTCATCATAGCAAAGGAGTTAAATGGCTGTGACAGCTCATTCATCAGCAGCTGCTTACTCGGGCATGCAATAAAAAACAAAACTCCAATACTTCTTGTGTTAGTCCACAATTCACTTTCGCACTATCAAAATGTAGGGCTTAGAATGTACTACAATCTGAAAAAGTCCATAGATACTGGCCTGATAGATGTCTTTGATTTTGCTGAAGAAATAGAAAATGTTTTATCAAAAAATAATCACAACTCTTTAGAAAACATATTTTCCAAGATCAGTGAGAAAATAGTACAAATGCAAGACAAGTATGATCATGTTAATGTTATTGTAGATGGTGTATCACACTTGTTTGATTTGCAATATAGTGTAAAGCAAGTCAATCAGTTTTGTAAACAAATTGTAAAGGCTGTCAGGATTAAACATGGCTTTGTTTTGTTTCATTGTAATGTGGCCTTCGAAGGTGATGCTACCCATGTTTTGTCAAATGTATTATCACATAAGGCACACACTGTTTTAGAAGTGGAGAGCCTGTCTTCAGGACGGAGTGCCGATGTTTCAGGGCATCTGAAAGTAACATATACTGGGAGAAAATTTGATGAAAAGTACATGTTCAATATGGACTTGCAGCCATTGCAATATCTTTTTAAATTGTTTGATAAAGGTGTTAAGTTGTTTGCACCTGGCACAGTGTAAATTCCATTTATCATAAGTTTATGTATTTTATGTACACTTAATTCTATACAAGGAGGAGAGTTGACAAATATATTTTTTAAATGTATTCTAAAAACCATACTTATTTTCCTAAAATTCTTTATAATGGCTACTCTCATTTGTTCGCAATCGCGCAAGGCGAATTAATTAAAATTTAATTTTAAATTGCTCTTTAATTTACTTGATACTAGGACTGGCTTCAATATTCAGGCTCATCCATAACTTCGCCCTTCAGTACACAATACAGATAATTGCTTCGGCGGTGTCGACGCATGAAAGTTTCATTTGTGGTCATTAGCTGTTGCCGTGGCGACCGGCGTGGCCCGAACGTTGTAATTTTAACAGTAGCCACGTGAACTCACGAGGACACGGTACGCGCCCGAAAAGAAAGCAAACAATTTAACGCGCCACATACGTCATAAACTTCTATTTGTTTTTTCACTAACGACAGTTTGACAATTTGGGGATGATTGATTGACTCCTTTCCTCACTAATTGAATTGGTCATTTGTTTCTGTGGTTAGCAGACAAATTGAATAAGTTGGTGTTTTTTGGGAAGAGTGCGCAAGTGCGCGCGGGGTAGCGAAAGAGCTTACAAGGCCCGAGGCGCCTGCGATGCCATGACTCAGAGCAACCGGGGATTCTCCGACAAGCTCAATGGCGGAGCCACCGCCACCGAGGAGAAGCTGATGGTTAGTATTCTTCAAAGTAGGTACTTAGAGAAAAGTAACTACTTTTTTATAACTTTTTTGAAAAATTTGGATCGCCAAATTTTGCTGCCGCAAACTGCCGCGTCTCAGATTTGAACCAAGGCGCCTAACAAGGCAATGTTGAATTTTTACGCAAAATAAATATTTATTATACTGAGATGTTTACTCCTTCCTACCTAAATGAGAAGTCCTGTAGTAAAATAGTAAAATTCTGAAATTAAAAGTAATGCCATCAAAAACATAACGTGTAAAAAAAGCGAAGTCTCGCAACTCAGTTCTTCTATCAAAAAAAGTTGTGAGAACCATTTAATACCAAGTTTGTTAATTTATTCAGTACCTACTTAAGGGTCCTTCTGTTTTATGTTATTACGTAATTAGCTAATACTAATATAGCAACATCTTATAGTGACCATATCAATATTTAAAATCTTTTGTGTTTTAAATAAATGGGTTGACCTGACAATCGCACTTAATAATCTAATTTAATATAATAAACTTGTGAGATACCTACATTGTGTTTTCATGTGATGGCCAAGTCAATTTATTTATTTAAAACATAAAATATTTTTAATATTGATATGGTCACAATAAGATGTTGTTTTAGTAGTATTAGCTAATTACGTAATAACTTAGGACAGAAGGACCTGAATAAATCTATACACTAATAAATCAATAATGTATACACTAAACACTGATTGTATTCTAAATTTGAAGCTTCTATGATGTCTGCTAGACTTCTAGGCACTTGCCTAAGAGTTTTGGTGATCGGTCAGTCAGTCAGTGAGTGAGTGACAGAATTAAGAAACTTTGACTAGTTATAATTCTTAAACTACTGGTTCAAATTGAATGAAATTTGCAATAGGTACCGCGTTTATACAATGCATGCTTGGTTACTGAACATCGGGCTTCTAGTTTTATCCACAACGAAGTTATAGGGGGGTCGAAAATGGGCTGAACTGCTTCGAGAAGAGGTACCGGCCGTGCCGTTTTTTTGCTCGACTTAGCGGGGGCACTGCCGTGCCACCAGATTTAGCAATACCTCTTTACCTTTGAGGAACCCTTATTTTCTCTTGTGGCTTAACTTCCGGGCTAATTACTTACAAAATTATGTTTAATTTGTAGAAACCTAAAGGAGCCGATCGGGCTCAGGGGTCAGATTTCTCAAAAAAGGTCAAGACAGAATATCTATACTTACCTACCTAAGTATTTACTTAGTAAGATCTCAATTCAGAATCTGGCCCATATAATAAGTTAGGTACCTACCCAACCTAGATTCTGCTCATATGAGCGTGTAATTTAACCCATATCAGGTCAAAGCAAATAAGTAGCCCTTACGCCAAGCTGTTGAGAGTCGGTTTGTCAGAGCCTTGATCTCCGCAGGTGGCAGTGCGCGTGCGCCCGCTGCGCGCCGATGAAGGTGGCCGAGTCGTGCACGTGGTCAGCGATAAGGTTAGTAATCGTCACTATAAAAAAATTACATGCAACTTCACTTGTAGGGCTTGCTAACTTACTAATAGTATCAATGTGTGGATGTGAAGATATGTCTGGATATTGATGCTCAGTGACGCATAAACGGCAAACCGGATTTGGATGAAATTTGCCATACATGTCTTGTTATTAGGGCTTGTTTTTCCAATATTCGCCTTTTTTTACTATTTTTATCTTTACCACTAGGGATGGAAAGTGTGAAGGTGATATAGAAAGAAGAGTAAAAGCGGGAAATTGTGTAAACGGTGCCTTGCACTCCTTTGTGAGTGACCAAAACATCTCCAAAAGAGATAGATTGGCTATCCATAATGGAGTGCTGGTCCCAACACTTATGTATGGTAGCGAGACTTGGGTATGAGAAAAAAGAAGCAAGAAAGTAGGATTAATGCAGTAGAAATGAGGTCCTTGAGAAGTAGGTCTGGTGTCACTTTGAATGACAGGATACGCAATAGTTTGGTTAGAGAACTTTGTGGACTGAAAGAGGATGTAGTGACTAAAATTGACAAAGGAATGTTGCGTTGGTTTGGAAATATGGAGAGGTGAAGGAAGAAAGCTCGACGAAAGAAATATAGGTATATCGAGTGAATGTGGTTGGGCCGGTAAGGGACGACCCAGGCGGACAGACTTCGACCAAAATAATGAATGCTGAGGAAGCGAAAGTGATCTGTCAGGATCGTGGCAAGCGGAAGCCCCTGGTCTCTGCCTACCCCTCTGGGATACAGGCGTGAGCTAATGTATATTTGTGTATGTATGATTACTATTCGAATAATTTGGACTTTAGTAGTCGAATTGTCCGAATATTGGGAAAATATGTCTTTACGAATAATTTTCGGCACTACCGCCAGCGGTATGGACAAAATTAAAGGGTACTGTGAACATACTTGTCCATTACTTATTATCTTTTGTCGTCAAATTCAAGTCAAAAAAATTACCAAATTCGAAAAACGTGGCTCTGCTCGCCAATACGAACGTTTACTATGGTGTCAGTCATAATAATTCTACAGGGTGTTTTTGAATTCGATTGACAAAGGAGAATGATCAATTTACTATAGGAGTTAGTCTATTTTTGCGTCTTCTTGCGCATTGATGAAACAAACGTTAATCTATAAGAAATTAGCTCTGGATTATGCAGCAAAAATATTATGAAAATATTAGATGGGAGTTTCGAGAAATCTTAATTTTGAGCCCATGTTTTGAGGTTATGACTACTTTGGTGGTTTGGTGTTATTTTGGGTTGGCATTGGCACCTAGTCAGTTTGAATTATAAAAATACCTAGGTCATTATTAGGTAGGTATGGTTAGTTAGTGCTAAATAATAATTCTGTATAAAATACAAAATATCCGTAGGTTTCATGCAATAAGTAATAGGGTTTGTCTGGTATTATGGCATATCTGTACGACAGTTTGCAATATTATATCTTTAAAAAAAAGCCATAGGCATGTCTAAGAAGGATAGTCTAGGAAGCATAATTACGTACATGATCAGGTACGATCCACGAACTCAACACATTAACTCACATTAACTCACTCAATGGAGTTGGATAGTTCGTCCAAAGAATGCACTGGCAGTCGCTGGGGAACCTCATAGGAGCAGTTGATGCAACGTCGGCCAGGACTAACTTGTGTTCCACCAGAACCAGATACCATTGTAAACAAAACAAACTTGTTTTGAACATAACCTATCCAAAAATATCTAAGAGTCCAATTATCTCTTTCACAATCACAAGCTCAGTTCGTTCCTACGGAGGAAGTTTGTGCTTTATGCCACAGATTATTTATGCTTTTAGCCAATGACATGTTAGGCGTTTACATACTGCGACTTTTTACAGATAGCGCGTGTGTGTAACGGTGGACGATTTGCAAGTGTATTCATGCACTAGCAAATCGTCTAGATCGCGACTATATCGCTGCAAAAAGTCGCAGTGTTTAAGGAGCCTAATGGGGGACAACGAGATAATTTCTGATAAATAAGCACAAACAGTCTTAGGTCCTGCGCATAATTGAGACAAGACTATCCTAAGCCCACAATAGCGGTTTATTTTAGTTATTTTTTTCACATATTGTTCATACATCATCATCATCATCATGTTAGCCATTGGACGTCCACTGCTGGACAAAAGCCTCCCCCAACGATTTCCAGAAGGGCTGGTTGGATTGTTCATACACATGGTCATTTTAATAATAAACTACACTAATTAAACAGTATAAAATCCACTGGAATCAATTTGCAAAAATAAAAGCGTAATAAAACCGCTCGTTTGAATTTCCGTCAAAAACTCCCCGTTTGCAGTTTGCACTGTCGCATTTTATGTATGTACACGATTTGCGATTTTTGCAAGAATGTAATCTAATCTGTATTGACTGACTGAAGTTTTTTAGTTAAACAATCAATACAGATATTTTTTAATTATTACTTTTAAACCCCTGATTCTTTTAATTTATCAAATAGAACTATGAAATAATTTTTCAAAAGAAACATTTTGAGGTATAAATGCTTAAAGCGCAACATAGACTGTTTTTGATCATTCTCCTTTTATGGGGACATTCTAACCATAATTGAGAAATAATAGCGCCAGTTTTGAAAAAAATTAAACGTAAAAAAATTTTTTTTTTGTTACCCAAAATTACTTCACTTAAGCTAGACAAACAATGTCAGGACGAAAAGTTATAAAAATGGAAAAAATACTATGGGTCCAGTGTCTTATGGTCGGCGCCGGCCAACTCAATTGTTCTTTTAATTGTTTTCGCATATCGGAGAACAGACTCTTATACATTTAACATATTAGAAAACATTATCAACGTCGTGGCACTTCCTACAATTTTTTCGACCAAAAGGTCCGAAATCGCGAATATTTACAAATATGTTATCCATTACCGATTAATTATACTGTTTTTCAATATGAAAAGAAATTTCTCACTATATATAGCTAACGATTTCAAAATCATCCTGTAGATACGCCAAGGGGACCCTTGAAAAGCGATTGTCTATCACACCGAATCGTGAATGCTATAACCCAACATCTGGGTTGGGCACTAGACATAACAACCACCGTCTCCCCCCATATCTACGCCAATTCTGTCTGGATGAGACTGGCAGGTGGCCGGGGAGGTTGGCCTGACGGGAAAGGACTATGCCCAACAGTGGGCTTCTTCTTACATGACCTGGATACGTAGATAGTTTGTGTCAGTTGGTTCTTCCGTGATCTCTAAGAGAAAAACCCCATAAAGTAAAATTTATTGACGAGTAGATACTTATTTCAAATTTTCGGATAGAGTTGGGGATTTGGTTACACCCTGTATAAATAGTGTGTCTACCGGTGTAAAAAGGTGGGTGTGCACTATCCAATCGTACAGGCCATGGGGCGTTATCACAATCTGATTCAATAAAGCAGGGGTAGACAATTTACGTTACAATGCGCCGTGGGTTTGTCGTTCATTGTTCAACACAATAACATTAGTGAGTTCGCGAATCGTCAGTTCCCTCGGTGGAGAATCCCTGTGTCATAGTTTGAGGACACTACCGTGTTGCACGTTTCATAATAATAAACAACTCGTAGCAAATCAATCTATATATGGAATTGTAAGGCGGCCTAGCTCAAGTATCGTCATTTTCCAATCAATATAATGAACATATTGTAATGACTTATGGTTAACAGATAAATTTTATGATATCGTTCGGAGGGCTCTCATTTCGGCGGATATCCCTGCGGTTCTTGAACCGCCGGGGTTGATGCGTAGTGATGGAAAGCGTCCGGACGGTCTCACTTTGATACCGTGGGAGAGGGGTCGGTGTCTGCTTTGGGATGCCACCTGCGTATGCACTTTCGCACCTTCACACGTGGGTTCTACGGCTGCCGTACCTGGTTCAGCTGCTGAAGCTGCAGCTAGACTCAAGTGTGCAAAATATAGCCAGCTGATGAGCAGCTATCTGTTTGTGCCACTCGCCGTAGAAACCACTGGAGTTTGGGGTACCCAGGGGAAAGTTTTTGTCAAGGAGATAGGGCATCGTCTCAGGAACCGTGGCTTTGACTACCGCTCAGGGGCATTTCTGATGCAAAGGATATCCCTCGCTGTGCAGCGCGGTAACGCTGCCAGTGTTATGGGTACCTTTGGGTCGGACATGTCTCGGGGCGGTTTATTTAATTGACTGTACTTGTGTGAGTGTGTGTGTGTTTTTTTTTTTTATTGACATTATATTGTATTTTAAAGTGACATTTTATTGGTTTGGAAATACCTTTGTTAACATTTAATTGAATTATTTTTATTTGTAAATTTTTATTTTCAAATTCAAATTATAAAATTGTTGTAAAATGTCAAATTTAAAATTAAGGTAGACCCTAAATTGTTTTATCCTCTAAAAAGTCAATAATTCTGTAGTTACATTTATCAATCAGTAACTTAAATAACCTGCTTTTGAATAAATTTAAATGCATGCCATTTTTTAACTCAATTCATACATAATAGAATCAGATAACTATTGATCTATTCTCGTATAGGTACTAGTTATTTTCCTTGGTATTTATAGCTAATTAACACCTTGGTTTGCGTGCAGTCATAATTTGCGAATACGTGCAGTTTGTGGGTCGGTCGTAGTTACAAATATTTATAAGCAAGCAGAGAATGCGGCAGTTGGTATACATTACGTCTTTTAATTGTTACATTTAGGGGTACCTTATGTAGAAAATCAACCCTCGACAATAAAATATTTCTTCTGAATTACATCTTTATTCTTCGACAGCCAGGATGATAATGACCAAAAATTCACTAGACAGCTCCTTTATACACTCCAAACTGTCAAACCAAACTGTTTAATGTAAGTGGTAATGATAAGCACAAATAAAATGGACAAAAATAAACATAATTTCTAATTTGAGTTTAACTTAATAATATGTTATTTCATTGTAATGATTTCTAAATTTGATTGTAAAATTGATACTTAATTTCTAAATTTTACATTCAACGGAAGTGACTCTTTATTGACATAATTAAAGCAGAAAAAGGCTTAAATGATAATTTGATGAATGAAATTATTCATGAATACAATTGTATTCTGTAACATTTCCTGAAAATAACAAATTACTATTATTCGCCTTGAACAATTCGGCTTCAACGCTCAAACTTGGAATATTAATTTTCGGCTTTCAAGCGCGATAAATTTAAATAAGCTCAATCTACATAATCACAGCGCTGATTTGTACTAGTAGAGCTTATACAGGGTTGCTTAAGTACTTGCCTCATACCATTTTTAACGCCCCTAATTTTACCTCTGTGGCTGGTCAGTACGAGCTGTTAAAAAAATTATGAACGCTGATTAAATAAATGGTAAGAGACCTACTTATACAGGTTTTTACAATGATTTTTCGGATGTCAGAGATTTTTAAGAATGCCCAATTTAAGAGTCCCCTTTAATTGGATGGAGAGTTTTGGCCAAGTTCGTTCTGAATAACAGAGAATAAATAAACCCCTTTTCATGAAATAGTAAAACCAAGCATAAGAACAAAGAAATTAATATTTACTAGAATAGTTAACACGTATCGATCGGCCCAAAAGTCGCATCAAGGCTCCGGAAACCCTACGCCAAGTTCAATTGTCATTGGCCGCCTAATTATATCAATGATAAGTTATCAGTAGATAAGGACGACATAACAAGTGATCCCACAAAAGCACAAACATTTTTTTACTTATCGCAGGTCTCAAACCACAATACCCCTTTTGGTTATTCTGGCTTTGGTAACCAGGCTGGTTATTATTACTGTGCTATCTATGTACTACATATTTTTCTAGTTGCAAATTTATCTAATAGGTAGGATTTTTGTTTTGCAAAAAAACAAACATATTTACACATCTAGACGGGTAGATCATACCTGTACCATCAATTTGACACCTACATAATTTGTAATTACCAAGCTTTAGCAAATAAATTTTCTTATTCTTATATAATGGACATCAGAAACATAGAAATACACCTAGACTAAGGTCACTCGTACTAATCAAGTACGACGGCCTCCAGTGGGAATCGAAGCTTGATCATCAAAGGTTTGCTTTCATCTTTTGCCATCACCTTTGCTGGTCAAGCGTTTTAACCGACCAACGAGGCAGTCATATTATTCTTCCATTCAGATGCTGGT
The DNA here is from genome assembly GCA_963969515.1 of Yponomeuta evonymella. Lineage (NCBI taxonomy): Eukaryota > Metazoa > Arthropoda > Insecta > Lepidoptera > Yponomeutidae > Yponomeuta > Yponomeuta evonymella. The sequence continues at coordinate 10,960,838 of OZ018354.1, forward strand.
CCTGGAAGACGAGTCGGATAGCCGCCGCGACGTGCTGCGCTCCCGCAGACTCAACGAGAAGCACTACGAGTATGACCGGGTCTTCGGCGAGGATAGCACACAGGTGTGTTACTCTAATCGCTCATTTACACTCACGCGCGATTGTCAAGAGAAGAGACGAGGTGAGAGTGTAATAATGCGGTGCGCTCGCGTCGAAGGCGGGTTTGGGTACGAGTTCGAAACAAACAAACATCGATTTGAAAGGCAACTGAACGCACTCTGAGCGTGTGAACAAACACTCATTCTCCTTCAATCTCGCAACCTGTTGTGGCGAGAAACGAGACGAGGCGTGGGGCAGAAGTGTAATTGAGCTATAACAGCAAACAGGTTGCTATTCCGCGAGATAGGGCTCGAGAATAAGAAGTTGGTATCCCTATATGGCGTCATTCTTTTTCTACTGTACTTTCGCCTTAGAAACATGTTGTGCGACAGGCCTTCGGTTCGACAGGTTTCGACGGAGAATGTGGACAAAATCTGGCGTGTCGAAATTTACAGTTGACGCGAGCTCTAATTGACGATTGGAGGGTGATGGCGTCTTTTAGTTACGGACGTCGGTCTTGGTTAAAAACTGGTGTTGCCTCAAGAGTCTCAACTCAAGACGAATGGTAACTCGTGAATTGAGAAATGTAGCCCTTCGAGCTTTAACCATTTTCACCTTCTAGGGCGAAGTGTACGACGCCGTATGCGCTCCGCTGGTCGCGGCAGCACTTCGCGGTTTCGCGGGAGCGGTGTTCGCCTACGGAGCCACGGGGGCCGGCAAAACGCATACCATGACTGGGCTCATGTCCCGCGCCCTTAACCATCTCTTCACTAGCATCGCTGATAGCGAGAAACCGGACGCGTATGAGGTGAGTGCTGCGCTTACTTCTTCGAACCAGTGATATTCAGTTTGGGTGTGTGACAGAAGAGATATTATGTTTCGTATTTAAATAGGTAGATTAGTACGAACTCTCATTTACTACAATTTAATAGACATACGCTCAACCTGAAGCTGGCCGAACCGGTGAGCTTCAGGTTGGGCGTGTGTCTTTGACAGAAGAGATAACTTGCATATTTAGCTAAAGAACACTACATTAATTTAACATAAGAAAGAGTATTTATATAAGGTATAATACCTAGGGTAAAGTACTTAATTATCATTGTAATATGGTTGGTTATACGAGTAGTCTTATTTTGTTTTAAGTTGTGTTTTGGTGAGGTAATGAATACTTTTTTATTTTAATCGTACACAAAAAAGAAAAATACAAAAACCTATTGTCATCAAGAGTAGTGTCGTCGGTCTTTCTTATCACTAATAGTGATCTCGTCCAGACACCGTTCGGATGGACAGGAACAGCAAATTGAAAATATGCTGTGTACAAATAGAGACAAATAGCTCAATAGCCAATCCACTGAAGAGTGTGTTCTTCTACTCAGCAGCATTTGTCTCAATGAAGTATTTTTAATTTGTTCGGCAGCGGTATTGCAATAGTTTGTGTAATGGTGGACGATGATTCAAACAAAATGTCCTTAGGATCCCCGAGATTCTCTCGGTCTCTGTCACATGTTGAAAGGTAAATTGAAGTTAGCGAAATGACACTAGACAGCCAACACTTTGAAATTTTGTTTTTATCGGTATACTAACCTGCGATTAGCCTGAAATGGGGGCAATTTCAGCCTAATCGCAGGTAAATTGGTATGTATTTCGAAGCAGACAGGCTTTGATTTTAATCTACAATATTTTTCAGGATAGCTGAGGGCTCAACCAAGTAGAGTGCCTTGTATGTCCAGCAGCGGATAAATATAGGCTGCTGCGATGGATGAATTCATATATATGGGTAGGTACTAGGTAGGTAGAAATATACGGTTTTTAGGTTTCCCTATCAGATGGTGCCAACGGGACCCCATCAATATGCCGACAATGTCTGTCTGTTGGTCCGTCTGACCTATAAAGGGTGATCTCTTGAACCGTAATAGATAGCTGGTTGATCAAAGAACATGTATTATTACGGTGGATTGCCCAGCAAATAACAAAAACAAAATTTTTGCTAAATAAGCGACACAAATATATTATTATTATGCGTTGGTACCCACAGTTGGTACCCTCCCTCAACCCTCGTTGCACGAATCCGATTCGCACTTTTTTAGCTTTTGTCCTTAGAGTATAAAGTACCTACTATTCTATGCTTTTATCTACAGGGTGACTTTGAATTCGTTCACCTTATTTTAAGGGGACATTCTAACCATGATTTAGAAACATATGGAGCGAGTTTTGAAAAAAAATGCGCGTCCTAAAGATATATTTTTTTGTTACCCAAAATTACTTCACTTAAGCATAAACAAACAATGTCAGGACAAAAAGTAATAAAATAAAAAAATAAAAACTGTTTTGAGCGTCTTATGGTCGGCGCCGGCTAACTCAATTATTTTTTAAGTTGTATACGCATATCGGACGACAGACTCTTAAGCATTTAACATGTTTGGAAACATTTTTCAACGTTACGGTACTTCCTACCACTTCGAATTTGGATTCACAGTTTGGAGCCAAAGGTCGGAAATCACGAATATGTATTAATTTACAAATATGTTCTACAATTACTGATAAATCGTAAATAATACTGTTTTTTTCAATGAAAAGAAAATTCCTTCAAAATACGGTGAACGAATTCAAAGTCGCCCTGTAGTAATTTTAGATGTGATTTCAGGCCTACACACGTTTCTAAAGTTCCGCCTCTAAATCAACTTAAAGCTTAAGCTAAAGGAAAATGTATTACAGGCTATGTCCATAAATTATAAGTACGACATCAATCACTCATTGTTATAATAGGTACATGCCCCAGGCTGATTGCATACCCATGCCGATGGCCATAGAGTCAATATTGACGCGCTGGATTCTGGTCACGCGAAACAAAATGACCACCGCATTATGGAGTGACGTACATTTTATAAAAAAAAATTGCCCTCGTTGTACTGCCAGTTTCACACCTACCGAACGATTGCTAACGAACGGATCAGTGTAGAAGTTTTGGCGACAACTTGTGGACTTCATTGCCGTCCATAGTATCAGTTACTTAATACTATCATCTACGACGGCTAACTATCACTGTATGGAAGTCAGTAAAGCAAGAAAGTAGGATTGATGCGATAGAAATAAGGTCCTTGAAAAAAATTTTAAATAAAAATTAAAAACCGACATAAAATCTACTGGTCTGGGGACCGAGGGGGCCCCCATTAACATGGGGGCCTTTCTGCAGAACCATGTTGGCGAAAATTCCTCCTCCGTCCCCAGACTGGATTGACCAGTAGATTTTATTTACTGGGGATGCATAAAAGAAAAAGTCTACTCAAAACCAATACAACATCTATTGCAATTGCGGCAAAAAATTGATGCAGCATCAGAAGAAATAAATGCGAGTAGATTTGCACGACTGGTGAAGAGGTCATTTCTGAGGCGATGCAGAGCTTGTATTCGTGCTGGAGGAAAACAATTTGAGCATCTACTTTAGTTTTAGAAGGATACGTATTAAAGTGTTACGATAATTGATTGTTTTATTTTGATTAAGTTTTCCATGAGGTCCATTCGCAAAAAATACGAAATAGCACTTTTATTGGCAAGAAAAGTAGCAAGTGTTGTACCATTTTGAAATTTAGATGAAATGGGCTATCTTTTGAAATAACTTGCCAAGGGTAGTGTGGTACATTTTTTTTCCAACATGGACTGTCAAATTTAACTGACAATAATTTTGTAAACCATAACTCGTCAAAACTTAATTTATATTACTTAGTTAACATTGTTTATTACTTTAATTTGTGGTTGCGATTAGTAGCACAGTCATTTGAAATTACATTATTAAAAAAATCGCTGTAAAATTGTGAAAACTGTGTTCACAGTACTTAAAAATGTGACCAAGGGTGTAAAATTTTCAACTTTTTCGAAATATGTCTATTATCGCTTGACTAAGTGACATAGAATTTATTTATAGAATATATATATATATATACAGGGTGTCCCGAAACTCAACGATAACCTAGCACCGGGCGAGAGGCCATGGTATACCAGTTATGGAAAAAATAAAATATATACTCTTCGAATTGATAACCTTCTCCTTTTTTGAAGTCGGTTAAAAATTATGTGTGGTGTTACTGTGAATGATAGGACACGCAATAGTATGATTATTGATTAGAGAACGGTGTAGACTGAAAGAAGATGTAGTTACTAGAATTGTGAAAGGAATGTTGCGTTGGTTTGGACATGAGAGGACGAAGGAAGAATCATTGACGAAAGATATATATCGAGCAAATATGCAAATAGGGGATGTATTAGTGAAGTGCGAGATACCTTTTTCTTCCCCTCCGGTATACAGGCGTGGGTTTATGTTATGTTACGTCAATGCCGATTGGCAAATACCATCGTTCGTATTCGGTAAGTCTGTACGCAACACCATAGGAACCACTGCAGTCGAATACATAAAATTTGCATAAAGCATTTATTTATGCTTAGTCTTTGTGCAAACCGCCAAGGTGACTCGCGAGCTAATGTTAAAACACAGGGTGTTTTACATGCATTTACTGCTCGTGTTTTAGTGAACTAGTTAGATGTTGCTGCAATTTGCAGTGCAATGTTAATTAGAAAAAGTTACAAAAAGACGCATGTGAAATTGCGAGTGTTTTAGACCTTCGGGCCGGATTCAAACGATTGCGGCAGCAAATTGCGGTTGTTATGTACACGGGCCTTGATACTTCACTTGCTACTTTCAACTTTTGTTAGCTTTTGTCGTAGTAATTTCCCCATAATAGAGTGCAAATAAAAGCGCCTTTGTCATCGGATTCGATGAATAGTTGAAGTGTTCGAGTTTCATTAAAGGTGTCTTCAGAAAACGCTTCTCGAGGTCATTTCTGGATGAAAACGCGCTATCGAACCACGTTGTACCTACTGGTCGAAGCCCGAAAGCTTCACAAACTGAACACCAAAATATACTTTAAAATTTTGCTGAAAATGTTTTATTTGTTATTAAAATATAGGGTGTAAAATATAGGGTGTAACGATACCTACTGGGGGCAAATAGTATGTGATATACCACGGAAATCGAGCATTTTTAGGGTTCCGTAGTCGACAAGGAACCCTTATAGTTACATCTGTCTGTCTGTCCGTCTGTCCGGCTGTCCAGATGTGCGTCCGTCCGTCTGTCCGTCCGTCCGTCCGTCCGTCTGTCCGTCCGTCCGTCCGTCCGTCTGTCCGTCTGTCCGTCTGTCCGTCTGTCCGTCTGTCCGTCTGTCCGTCTGTCCGTCTGTCCGTCTGTCCGTCTGTCCGTCTGTCCGTCTGTCCGTCTGTCCGTCTGTCCGTCTGTCCGTCTGTCTGTCTGGATTATCGTTTGATTGGTCGTTTAAAAATATTGTAGGTGTACGAAAATATTTTTTTTATTTAGGGTTCCGTTTGTGAAATATTAAGCCTTATAGCGCAATTTTTTGTCCGAGTAGGGCGTCCTCCCCCTCTCCTGGCTAAACGGTTGATTGAAGAAACGTGGAGAAATTCAGGGTAGTAGCACATATAGTGAACTTAAAAGGAAAACTATCACGCCTATGTAGGCCTTTTATAAAAGGAAAACATCGTACAAATTCTATTGCTTTGATAAAGTTTTTAGTTCTGTAAAGCAGGTAATCTCCTTCTCCTTCTACGGAACCCTACATTGCGCGTGGCCAGACATGCACTTGACCGGTTAACAGTTAGGTATACGTTGCCATAAAATTGTTTTTTCACGAGAGTATTAATCGTACTTCTCATACTTATACTTTGTAGTTTTTTGGGGGTAAATAAATGCCAAAAACTTCGTTCGCATATAAACCCCGATTTAAGGACAGTCGATACGACATCAAACATTGCTTGCAACAAAAATGTAAAAGTTGACTTGCTGTCGACTGTACACACTGGGAAGTGGGAACCCTTGACGATTTTCTTTCACCAATTCCCTTCAGTGTTATTATTATTCAGCGTCCATAAATCAATCCTAACGGTAGCGTAGTGCGCCTTGATCGTGAATATATTTGTTTTGGTTCCGGAAACACCCCAGTTTATGCAAATACAACAGTAGACCTTGACCAGTAAGAAACACTTTGCTACTTTCGACACCATTAAGAATAGGTTCAAGTGCATTTATTCACGAAAATTCCAAAAACTCTGGTCTTTTTATTACACGATCAACTGATAATATTATTAATAGTCAGCGATAAGACACGCCTAAGTTTTCTCCACTAGGCAGGTATATAGTTTCAGCTTAATTGCCAGGTACCTAATTTAGCAGCCTACCGGGTAAACTAAGCGTTGAGGCGTATTTTTTTCCACCTTGACTTTTGAACCGAGTAAGAAGCATGGACAGGGATAACCTTGAACAGAGACAGGGACGTCCCAAATAGCTGACAGTGCTTATTCTATGGAGAAAACCTTAGAGAATTAGTGAAAAATATACGCATCGAATTGATAACCTCCTCCTTTTTTGAAGTCGGTTAAAAAAGCAGCCTATACACGTAAGTTTTCTCTCAGAGAGGGGGAGTAAAGAGAAAAAGAAGAAGACGAGAAGGAGAAGAAGAGGAGAAGAATAAGTAGGTACCTATCTGGAGAAGTAGTATCTATTGTAAATTTGTAAATATTGCTTTATTCTACGTATAATTTCAGTCTTTAAGTGACGAATTAAATTTATAAATAGCCCATAGTTACCGGGGGCCTAAAGTCCTAATTGAATATGACTGTCCCGCCATTGATTTGAAGCACTAATAAGAATCGTCAAAGTCAAGGTGTTAGTTAGGCGATTTCTAAGCACTTACTGATTGTTCCTATTTGTAGAGATAACCAATTGATCTGACGAATTTGTAATTTCACTGCGCAAATTTTAAACAAGCGTAGCGCTTGGTTTACGCGCCATGGCGGAAGAACGCTAAAATTTACGGTGTCACGTAGGTGTAACGTATATTACCATTAAGTTCTAAGAGTTGTTTAACGTAGCTCTTGCTAGGATATTCTTTTGTAGTTTGCCGGTTGACGCAAATGCGAAATGAACTGTGTCGACGGTAACACTGCCGGGCGGTGTTCACTACCTTCCGTCTATTACTGCCTTCCATGCATCCCTCGCTCGCACTTCTGCAGACCGTACACGGCTATCTGCAATACAATATCTATGTTGAATGTACGCTTCCAGAAAACAATAAGAAAATAATAATTGACAACTTTTGACTGACAACTCGAAGGTTAATTCGATTAAACCAAAGTTCCTAAATTAATAACTAAGCTTCGCTGCAGTTATCTGTTATGGTTAGGATAACCCTATTCTTATAGGTGGACACGCCAGGCAGAGTCCAGTAACAACTTCCACTATTCAGCCTCTACGTGGCACCGCATCGCCCCCTCGCCGCAAGGTCACTGCCAACAGCTAGCGTGATTGACATCCGGGACAGCCATTAGCCTATCAGCCAGCCGCCGCTGCGTCATTAACCAACCAATGTTTAGGTACCATTTTCCTTTGTCAATTTACTGGGAAAGTGCGGCGGCACTTCGCGATATTTCAATAGACCAAATAACCCTATAACTCAATGCAATAGTGTCTGGGACATTGTTTAAAACCGACAAACTTTGCATGACTAAGAACTACATAATGTAAAAATGTGGGTGTGCTAAAGAAAAATGTTCAGGTTGTATGCAACCTTTTACTGTTTTGAAAGGCACGCTTTATGACGCAGTAAGTATGTGAACTTTAGTAATAAAGTATACCTAGGTGATAAACGCGGTGATAATGAGTCATAAGACTCATAAGTATTCAAATGCGTGAAACGTTCAGAATTTTTGTACAAATCGCCTTGGGGTGCTCTGACGTCACTGGGGGATAGTGAAGAAAAGCTTCTACTAAAATATTAAAGCCGCTACATTAAGACGACCTTTAAGTGATAGGCACAACACAGCACGATATAACTTATTCTTAGCACGATAGAAGACAAATGGTTTTACGAGTGTCAAAACTGTCAATCACCTAACGCTAAGGTTTACTTTACTTTTCATAATAGGTATGGTGCTAACACCGTACCTATGTCAAGTAAAGCTGATATTAAAAATAAATAAAACCAAATCGACAGTTACAACAAAATTGTATTTAACTTCCTCGTGCAATCGATAATAAAATTACGGACAGCCAAGCCATTAATTAACTTTCGATAAAGATGCCACGTGTTACTCGTAATTCTCGTAATTTATGGGTAATAATAGGGGTTAAAGTATGAAATTGCCGTTTTATTGCAATAGGTTCTTTGAATTGACATAGAATCTTCATGGTTTGAGGTTTTCGAATGATGCTTTTTTCAAATGGTTTCTATGATGTTCTCTTTTTAAAAAATGTGAAACATTTGAATATCGACTTTCAATTGTTTTTGTTATTCAATTTAGGCAAGAAAGATGGATACTGCGAAAATTCGAGTGATTATGATTATGATTATCAATATTGTGGGTAAGGTAACGTTAAACCATGCCGCTAATTCCTGGGTAGTTTGACTAGGGTCGGCTTCCACTATCTCTCTTAATTCATCGTTATTCACCTGTGTGGGCGGTCTTCCTCGTGGCTCGTTCTTTAAGTCGAAATTTCCATCACGAAAGCGTTTAGACCAAAATCGCACGGTGCGTTCATTAGTAGACCCCTCTCCAAACGCAGCATTGATATAGCGGGCTGTTTCTGCCGCGTTAGTTCCGCGTCGGAACTCGTATTAAAAAATCACTCGAATTTTCGCAGTATCCATCTTTCTTGTTTAAATTGAATAACAAAAACAATTGAAAGTCGATATTCAAATGTTTCACATTTTTTAAAAAAAGACCATCATAGAAACCATTTGAAAAAAGTTTCATTCGAAAACCTCAAACCATGAAGATTCTATGTCAATTCAAAGAACTTATTGCAATAAAACGGCAATTTCATACTTTAACCCCTAATATTTGCCCTTTTCAATTCTGAAGTGTTGAAAAGGGGCGGATTTTTGCAATATTTTTCCTAGTATTTTGCTTTCATACTGTTTATATTCATTCGGCAAGACGAATAGGCGCTATTTGTGGTATAGAGGTTATTATTTCTAAAATCCACAGTCTTGAGACATCTCGGTTAGCGTTTGTTATTTACCTAATAACTTTAGTTCTACGACTTTTGAATTTTTGTTGTAAAATTTTCCAATTTTTCCAAAACCATTTTTCATTATCGTCGTTTAGCAAATAACACCGCACAAGTAATATTTCTCCACTTTACAGGAGACAAAAAATTTTAAATTTCGCAAACAGTTTCGGTGGTGTTCCATGAAAAAATTATTTGCGCGGTGCTGCAGTGATTTGAGTAACGGCCGGTAATGAATGCCTGAATGTTATATCTGCACCCAACGGTATTCAAATGACAAAACCATCAATGACTTGAGCCGGATTTGTTTGCTAAGCGACGTTATGTTATACGGTTTTTCTGCTTTGTGAGGCTTTCATAGATTTTTTTCATAGATAATCTTTAAAACCATATGTGTTTAATAGAATGGACATTCTTCTATGTAACACAATTATTTACAAAGGGTTGCAACATTGGTAGAGCGCAAAAAGTTTTTAAGCCGTGTTATTTAAAAAAATAAAAATGTGAGAAAATTAAAAATTTAATCGAAAATATTTATTTCAAACTTACTTAAATAACATAGGCAGGTTTATAGAGTGTTAGTAAATTTAAAACCTTATCCTATAATTAGTCACACTTTAATTTATTGTTAGGGTAGACATGAATTCCCAATGCTTGAGAATTGGGCTATCCACCCTGTCCCCGATCAGTCCGAGAAGAGTACTGGCACTGCCGCAAACTGATAGAACAAAAGTTGTTGCCAAACACACTCTAATTGGGCTGTCTGAAGAATTGCACATTTTAAAAATAACTAGTTATAGCATCAATGAAGGGTGTTCTTTTTAAATACCACAATTACTACTAATTTAAAACCTATTTGCTTCTCGCTCACACAACATAGACGGTAGTATAATTCTGTAGCCGAGAGGTAAAGAATAATAAGTGCACTTTTTTCAAAAATAGTTTTTTTACATATTTTGCTTCTTGAATATGTAAGTACTCAATCATAAGCAGCCTATAAACGTCCCACTATAGGGCACTGGCCTTCTCTCAGAGAGAGAGAGAGTATGAGCTTAATCACCACGCGTGCCCACCGCTGATTGGCGATTTCAAGCGCTGAGGTATGAGAACACCTTAGGCACTCAGGATTCCTTACGATTGAAATAAGTGCACTCCGTTTTACATACCTGATAAAAAAAATAATAAAAAAAACCGGCCAAGTGCGTGTTGGGCCACCCGCAATGTAGGGTTCCGTAGATAGAAGGTTTTTTTTGTCTACTTTACGGAACTAACAACTTCATCGAAGTCATTTTCAATGGATTTTGTACGAAATTTTACTTTTATAAGTTCGTTACCTATTACTTTTTCTTTTAAGTTCATTATAAGTGCTACTACCCTGAATTTTTTCACGTTTCTACAATCAACCGTTTAGCCAGGAGGGGGGGACGGGGACGGGACGCCCTACTCGTACAAAAATTTGCGCTTTAAAGCTTAATATTTCGCAAACGGAACCCTTAATCAAAAAATTGTCTTTCTACACCCACAATATTCTCAACGACCAATCCAACGATCCCCCACGCACGTGAAAAACAGACGAGAAAAAAAAAATCCCCACTTTTCATGTTATCATGGAACAATGAAAAAAATGTCCTACGTTTTATTCTTTAACTTTGTCGGCGTGATAAATATGTATACACATACCAAATTACAGCTCCACCGGTCTTTGCGCTAGGCCGCGGATGGACGGACATGGCGAAACCGTAAGGGTCCCTTGTCGACTTCGGAACCCTAAAAAAAGTATCCAACGAAATGGGCCCAAATAAATTTAATCATTTAACTTTACTTAATCATTATTCTCACCGAACGTTAATCATAATCATTCATAATACAATCTTAAAAATCTTAGACCAAGAACAAACAACTATTCTTTTTATGTATTGGCCCAAATTAATAAAAAAACCCAATAAATATATGTTAAAATGGTCACTTTGTCCAAAAGTATCAGTAAAATCATTGATAGTTTTTTATTCGTAGACTAAACTAGATAAATGTGTGGAGGCGTTCCCGGCACTTAACCTGAAGCACTCGGTGTTTCGAGAGAGTTTAACCTTGAATGTCCCTGCCCCAATCAGATAACTGTGTAGGTTTTGGTACAGTTAGCCGCAGTTGGTATAAGCTACCGTAGTAAGTCTTATGCTGCGCGACTGGAAAAAAGAAGATATTTATTGTAGATATCGTTAGCTGTACCTATTTAGATTTACGGTAACTGAAGTTAACGGTGAAGTTAACTTAGACCAAAGCCTAAGGCGGCTTGGCGGGTTAAGTAGTCTTATTTATAAAAACACGATTCCGTAAAACACTCCTCAAAGGCCGTTTAAATAGTCTGTAGTAAAGGGAGACGTATATTATTTGTAGTAGCACATATAATGAACTTAAAAGGAAAGCTATCACGGCTAAGTAGGCTTTACAAGTTAACCAGTAATAGGCGACCAACTTATAAAAGGAAAATTTCGTACAAAATCCATTGAAAATTAGGTTGATGAAGTTGCTAGTTCTGTAAAGCAGATAAAACCCCCTCTTTCCATGGTACCCTACACTGCACGTGGCCCAACACGCACTTGGCCGGTTTTTAATTCATACCGGGATCATTGAACACAAACAATTTTCAATCTGTCTAACATGCTTTTTGCTAGTCCCTTGAATTCCAAACCCTAGAGAATGCTTCTTGTGTATTTACCTATATAACTACTCATTGAGATTTGTTTTCCATTTAGCAAAACGTTTTATGCTTTACTGAATATGAGATTTAAAGTGCCTTTCATGTTCACATCAGTATATATTTGCCCTGATTAGCCGCCCTTAATTTGTGGCTGCTCTAGGTCCGGGCCTATTGGCCTTACGTGAAATCTGCCTCTGACTGTCCTTCACTTCGATTGTAGGTCGCTGAACTATCAATAATGTTGGAGAAGTCCAGAGTTTTGTACTGTTGCCGGGGTGTTCGACCTCCGCGAGTATAAAGAAACATGGAACTGAATTGTGAATTATGATTCATAGTTCAATGTCGCAATGAACAAGGAAGCGTTTATCGGTTTCATGCTCATGAAAGATTAATTAAATATTGTTACCTGTGTAAAAGCAATTTACTCTAAATGCTTTTGATATAATGGTTTGCTGGTCTTATGTCACTGCCTTGAAGTTGTTAGTCTAAAGGTTTGCTTTCATATTTCTAATACGTACATAAACTCACGTCTGCATCCCGGAGGGGTAGCCAGAGACTTATAAAGGTATTTTTAAATGTATAGCGTAAAAGAAAACATTTTCAATGCAGAGATACTTCGTACCACTTTGATTTGAGAAGTTTCGAACCAAAATGTTGAAAATCGCAATCATGTACCAAAATGTTACACCAATATTCTTAAATCATTAACATCAGATTTTTTCGATATGAAAAGAACTAGATTAAAATATTGCTAACGATTTGAAATTCACCCTGTTGTGACAGGGATGTTTGCTGGGAGCGCAGTCTGAGTAAATTTTTGAGGCCAGATGGAGATTTCAAACATCAAATGAAACGTCATCGGGATTCGTAGGATGGCCGGACAATAGTACGATATATTGACCTATACATTTTTTATCAACTAAAGTCAAGTGTTCCCATTTATGCATGTTAGCCGACCAATTATTGTAATTTCATAGCTTCCATGTTCCTCATAATTTGAATATTTCATGCATCACTAAGTTGACGTTTGACATCCATCAATAGCTGGGAGAACGTTGACTTAGTTAATTACCCATGTAATCTGAAATCGATAAGTACTTTACCCTGCTGCTGGATAATTAAACCACTAAGTGTCCACTTAAAGCCTCTTAACTAAAAGGGAGGAGGAATCCTGATTTTTTTTTTTTTTTACTTTTGCAACTCTGCTAGGGGCCATCCATAAATTAACTCACACGTAAACGGAGAAGGAGGAGGTCAACACTGTATGACATCGACTGAATTTTGTAATTTGTAGAGGCCTCAGTCTGGGCGTATTTCCATGTTTGTGATCTCCTTGCATGGTTACCATAGGACAGGGTATCCTAGTTTGGGACTAGGACAAGTAATTATGTTGTGTGGAAGTTATTATATTAAAAGGGTTCCAAAGTGTTATCAATTACACAACAGAGAAACCTAACTCCATTTCTTATGTTGCAGGTTAAAATGTCCTATTTGGAAATCTATAACGAGAACATTCGTGACCTGCTGAATCCTGGCGCGGGGACTCTGGACTTGCGCGATGAAGGCAGTGCCGGAGCGCCGACGGTTGCAGGGCTGAGCGAGATCCGCGCCACCAGCGCTGCCCACGTCAGCGAGTTATTGGCTAGGGGCGAGCGAGCGCGCACGGCAGAAGTTACTCACGCCAATGATCACTCTTCTCGGGGACATGCTTTGCTCAGGTAAGTCTTGAATGTAAAGTTGTTAGGAGATATTCGGCAGCGCTGGAGCACCTACATAATCGGGACTGTGTGAAATCCGCGCCCCCAAATCGCTGCACTTGCCAGCGAGTTATCGGCGACATGGCATGCTCAGGTGAGTTGGTGTGGAAATGTGGGTAAACTAGCTCGCGCACTGTCATATTGAGCGAGATTTAGAGGTGATCTAGCTCTAAAGACATAATCTTAACCGGAACCTCATACTGGAACTAAGATGAACATGGCCAGCCTTATTTTTTTATCTTTATTGAAGGGTTTTGATTTATTTTATTTTACACATAATAAACTATCACGCCACCCTGGACCATATTTTGTAAGGTAAATTTATATGTATTTTATTTTAGGTTCTTTATGGCGGCGTTTTAGACTAGCCGTAATAGAAAAATGCAACGTCTACAGAACAAATCGCGTTCAGTTTTGACAAAGAAATCCTTATCGGCGGCGCGCTTCATTTGTAACCAAGTAGGTAGATTCTGACCAAGTTTGTCGTTGGACTGTGCTCAGTTTATGTGTAGCAACTTAGACAAAATCTGGCCAAGTGCAAGTCCGACTCGCGCACCGAGTATAACACCATATAAGTACGGTATTTGTGTACCGTACCTGGTCCGACTTATACGTGGCCGGTTATGTATTTTTTTGTTACAATAATTACTTACAGCACATTTAACACTTCCATATACTTATTACAGTTTTATATACTTATTACAGATAGAATAATAACAGGGGCCATATATATTATCAAAGTGAAAAATTAGAAAATAGTGTTTGATATTTCTTGCATTATTGAGTCGAATGAATCCGGTCAGTCGGGTAACCGGGTACCGGCAAACAACTTGATAGGCATTATTGCTTTCCGCATTGTAACTCTGTATTTCTATTAATGGTTCTATTCATAGTTGCAACTAGAGAAAATGTGAATGAATTGAAATTGAATAGAATCCTACAAATCGTCGCTTACCAAACAACACCGCTCAAGTCGAAATTTGACTGTTGTGACATTTGAATGTCACTGGCTGCAGATTTTAAGCGCGAATCTTTCAAGCTATAAGATTCAAGCATTTAGGCAAATATGTAACACCGCAGAAACTGTTTACGAAGTGAAAATTTTTTTGTCTCCTGTAAAGTAGGGAAAAACGACTTGTGCGTGTTTGTTTGCTAAGCGACGAAATGTGACACAAGCCCGCTGTCCGCAGCGTGACGGTGACGTCGCGGGCCGAGGGCGGCGCGGGCGCGGGCGTGCACCGCGGCCGGCTGTTCCTGATCGACCTGGCGGGCTCGGAGCGCGCCAACCTGCGCGCGCGCCGGCTGGAGGGCGCGCACATCAACCGCTCGCTGCTGGCGCTGGCCAATTGCATCATGGCGCTCTCCGGCGGCGCTAGGTGACGCGATTACTTTTGATAAACGATTTGTAGATAGATGGATACAAGGATTTCGGACTTTATGTGTGTAACCCTGCCTATGTATCAGTGCCGACTGCAGCCATCGACGCGTCGACGGCAGTCACCAACATGTCAGCGTCGAATATCCACGTCGGCGTGTCGGCTGCAGTTGGCACTGTCGTTCGCAACGTTCCGCCCGTGTGTAAACGCCCTAAGCCGTCCCATTAGTTAGGTTTAAATTCACTTCCAACATTTGTGCAACAGATACGTAAACTACCGTGACTCGAAACTGACACGCCTGCTACGCGAGGTGTTGGGCGGCCGCTGTCGCACCGCTATGGTGGCGCACGTGGCGCCCGGCGCCGCCAGCCGCGACACCACCCGCAGCACCCTACACTACGCCCAGCGCGCCGGCGCCATCACCAACCGGGTCAGTACCTACTTGCTAGCGGGGAAACATCCACAGCACCGTGCACTACGCCGCATCACCGACCGGGTCAGTACTTGCTAGCGGGGACACATCCGCAGCACCCTGCACTACGCCGCATCACCGACCGGGTCAGTACTGGCTAGCGGGGACACCGCCTGCAGCTCCTCACTCTACGCCGCTTCTCCAACGGTTCGATGTTCGATTTCACGAATTAAAGATGCCACATGTCACCAAAAATAAACAAAATATATTTATTTGCTACCTTTACAGATTGAACGGGAAATGGTGGAGACTCCGAAACACCTGTCCCAGTACCGCTCCGTCATCAGCGAGTTGAGGGAAGAGATCGCTAGACTCAAAGTTAAAATGAAGGACAGTGGGAGGTATGAACGACGACTAACTTATAAGACTATATGCACTAGATGCACGAAGAATGTATGCACTAATTGTATGGCGACGTAGGTAATTCTTAACTAATTCATCTGTTCATTTATTTATTTATTGATACTTTTATTGCACCTAAAAAAATCGTACAATGCGGCGGACTTAATGCCATAAGCATTTTCTACCAGTCAACCGCAGGAGGTAAGGGAAAGAGTTACAACGCTTTTAATTTACTCGACTTATTCTATTTGGGTCATTTTTAATTGCACATCAGAAAACTTATCACACATGAATTTATCATTCATGAACTAAATAACATTTACTTAAAACAAATTATTTCATTACAAATACACCAAATGATTAACGATACTATTACTAGAAATAATTCTAAAATATCCGTAAGCACTGGATAATTTTTACCTCTCTAATGCGCAATGCATTTTAACGCCCCATTGACATTGCATGTCAGTAGAAAGTCCAAGCGCGTAATAGAGATAAACTCCTAACGCTGCTCGCTGAATTGACAGACCAAAAGAAGAGGCCCCGCTCGATGAGCATGGCACCAAACCCGGGGAGAACCCGGCGGAGAGCGCCGCACACTTGAAAGCGCTTCGGGACTCCATAGTCGCCACGTTCAAGCAGCAGATGCGCCTGCGCCGGCGGCTGATGGAGCTGGACAGCCATCTCCTGGGGCTGGCGCTGGATGCGGAAAGGCAGCACGCGGCCATCAGCCATTGGGAGGCGCGCTTCAACCGGCTCTACAAGCCGCTCGCGCCGCGGGCCGCCGCCAGCACCCAGCAGAGCTATAGGTTAGTTCAGAACAGTCTGTTGTGTTAATTTTTTTTCCCTTGGCTCTGCTTACGATGGGCATTTTGTCAAAGGCAACGACGGGCACTATAAAAACGTCATCCTATCGGAACATTCGGCTACATTTGGGATAAACTCACGTTGGTTGGCAAACCAAACGCCTCCTAACAGACCTGCGTTGAGTGTCAAACCAAAATTACCCAGAAAACCCTCTTTGGATGCCAAAACAAACGTGTGCCTAGCAAACCCACGTTGGGCCCCAACATAAACATCTCTATTGCAGCGGCAAAACAAACTTATCTTTCGCAGATCCACGCCCCACGCAGACTCACGTTGAGAAATAACACACACACATACACACACAAACTTCTCTCTGACAGGTACATTGGGTGCTAAACCAACTTCCACTAGGAGACCCACGTTGGGCGCCAACAGAGACCTTTTGGCAGAAGCGCGTCTGGCGCCATAGCAATAGCCTCTATAGCAGATCCACTTTGGATGCCAAAACAATAGGGCCTAGCAGACCCACGTTGGGCGCCAAAGTAATCGCCTCCCAAGTAACATTTTTTTTTTAAGCGTGGGCTGAGCAATGAGGTGGAGCGCGGGCAGGAGTTTTCTCAGAACTCACATTGGGTACAAAAACAAACACCTCTCTAACAATATCATATCTCCTTGTAGTAGCGACAGAGTGCTCTCGACTGCGAAGAGAAACCGCATAGAGCATGCGTGTGCAGAGCTGACCGTGTGAAATATTGTCAAGGCCCACGTCGAGCGCCAAAGCAATCATGTCTATAGTAATTTCCATTTGTTATTAAAGTCGGGTAACAAAAGAGCGTTTACTAGTTGAGGCGGCATTATTAGAATAGGCGAGTGAAGAGCTGATCATGAGAAGTGTTGTCAAGATCCAGGTTGGGAGCTAAACCAGCCACAGTCCACAGACTATAAAAAGAAGGTTACCGTCTACAGAGGCGGCACGGTGATGTCGACGGCGAGCAGCGAGCGCGCGGAGGCGGAGGTGGGCGTGGAGCAGGCGTGGGCGGAGCTGGGCGCGGTGGAGCGCGAGCAGGAGGCGGCGCGCGCCGAGCGCGAGCGTGTGGAGCGCCAGCTCGAGCAGGTGCGCCTGCGCGGCGCGCGCCTCGAGCAGGTCGGTCGGCTGACACCTTTATTTACAGGCGGGGGTACACTTTGCTTCTTGCCGACCCGATATTACGGGCTACAAAAGACTTACTCGCGAAGGATGATTCAAATTATATAAGGACGAAAAACAATAAAGGATAACACACTTTAAGAAAATTTATGCAATATCATATGTATCTCAGTGTTTAGAGGATGGAGACAGCTCCATAGTCTGCTTCTGTTTATAGGCTCGATGCTATAAACTAAAATCGTGTAACAATCTGAACTGAACGACAATTTAGTTTTTCTACCCTAACAACAACTTATTAACGCCCACTGGTAAGTAGGAGTCCCTGTATATACGTAACATTCAAATGTTGTTTCTGTAAAAATAGGCCCCGCTTCGACCCTAAAATTATTGTAACAACAAATATTGCTGTTTATGGCCACGCCCGGTTTTTGAGAAATTAATAGGCAAATGCAAAATGTTCATTTTAGGTCTTGTTTCCTTTAACTTTATACAGAAGTTTCAGACACCTTTAAAGCTACATTAGCGAACGAAGATTCGCGTCTGCTTCTTGCGTTAAAACATATGGTGAATAATATGAAAGAATATGGGAGAAAAAATGGAATGACATAACAATCCAAATGTTCGTTCATTCCGCGTACATCCTGTGACAGTCATTAACTCGTGTTTAATTAATTGATTCCGAGCGAACGATGCAGAATGAAAGACTTACTGTGTTGTTGGTTGCAATAAACGCATTACTTTCGCTTTGCTTATCCACGAACTCCACGCTAATCCACGAACATTTTGTGGTTCACCAGGAGTTGCCAGCGCGCATCAGCAGCGGCGCCGAGCGCGAAGTGCTCTCGCTGGTGTGCCGCGTGCACGAGCTGGAGGCCGACAAGCTGGCGCTGCAGGGCGAGCGGGCGGCGCGCGCGCACGAGCTGCGCCGTCGGGACCTGGCGCTGCAGCGGCGGGACGCGCAGCGCCGGCTGTCCGACGAGATCATCACGCGCCAGCGTCGCACGCTGCAAGGTACGTACTGCACTACGGTTAGCGTTGCGGCGGTGGCGCAGTCATCTAGCGATGCAGTAGTCTAATCTAGTAACCTAGGGCAGCAGCAGAGTAGTACAGTGTTGACTTAGCGCCGCGGGCGCCTTAAAACACTCCATAGAGTTTTAGTTTGTTTTTATAAATAAGACCGATAATGTTTTAACGAACTAAACACCGATATTGCTTTCAGAGCTCGGCGTGAGCATACCGCCGGAACTGGGCCAGCTGTATGAGCTTTACCAGCAGGAGATCCACGCCTCTACTTACACTGAGAACCACGACACGCAGTCCTATCGACTGCCGCCCATTTCTAGCAGGTCAGTGACAAGTTTACTTTTTATTTTTTGTTTGATGTGAAATGATATCCTAACACCAATATTTTGAGCTCGAGCGGTTTTAGGCGTCTATTTTTACTGTTAAAACCGCCGAGTAGTATTTCGGTCCGGGGGCCTTTATTCTCTGCCTGATTCGGCGTGTATCCGCGTTATGTCGGAGCTGGCCTGGTCGGACAGCTCGAGCGACTCCGGGCGCTTACCGCGAAACGGGGTGATTAGAAACTGGAATATGAATAAAAACATAAAGTGGAAAATGGGTTTTTGTCACCGATTTCCTACTGAACTTACAACTATAGCGACACTCTTTATAAACATAACATAACACAAACTCACGCCTGCATCCCAGAGGGGTAGGCAGAGACCAGGGACCGCCACTTGCTACGATCCTGACAGCTACAATTCGTGATCACAGACTCATTATATCTAACAAAAAACCATTTTCCAACTTTTTATTTCTATTCATACTCCAGTTTCTAATCACCCCGTTTTACCGTATCTTTACTGTGAAAACCGTCGAGAAGTTTCTATCTCGGTCCGGGACCTATGTTCTCTACCTGACTCAGCATCCATCCGCAGCATGTCGGAGCTGGCCTGGTCGGAGAGCAGGAGCGGCTATCTGTACTGTTAAAACCGCCGAGAAGTTTCTATCTCGGTCCGGGACCTATGTTCTCTACCTGACTCAGCATCCATCCGCAGCATGTCGGAGCTAGCCTGGTCGGAGAGCTCGAGCGGCTCCGGGCGTGGCTCGTCGTCGGGCTCCGGCGGGACGCTCGCGCCGGAGCACCGCCTGCCGCGGCTGGCGCCCACGCCGCGGCCCAGGACCCGATACAGGTACTTACAATAAGATTTTTTTAAATTGAATTGAAAACCATTTTAATACCTTATGCTACAATGTGCCTTATTGTACAGAGTAATTGTACAAGGCATGCTTAATTCAAAAAGCATTGAAAATATGCCCCATCATCATCAGCCGTTTGACGTCCACTGCAAGACATAGGCCTCCCTCATGTTTTCCTTAACCATGAAGGGTTTTGCCATAATCGCCACGCTTGGCAGGGTTGGCGATCGCAGTATGCGGTTAGAATCTCAGGAACGCTGCTGCCCGTCTCCTGGTAATTTATTTCCTTAGTCGCCTTCTACGACATCCACGGAAGGAAATGGAGTGACGCTATTCTTAATCCGGTGCCACACGGAAGGTCTCCACGACACACAGGCCGTGTTTCTGCGTTGATCAGCGAGGGATGACGGATGGGAGGAGAATGTTAAATTTGAAACATCTCTCCTCTTTCTCTTTGAAAGGACCGCAACAGGCAAGGCAGGCAAATTCTGTTTAACATTTTTTACACTTGTTTACCACGTTATCGCGCTTGAATCTATGAAGTGTCAATAATGTTAACTGAATTGGTGTATCATCCTGTACTTCTTGCATTTGAAATTATGTCCTAGGTACTGCACTGTCTGCGATATACACGGGTTTCAAATAACATTAAATTTATTATGATAGGTACCAACTCATTATTCTTGGCGATAAAGTTACTGCTGGTCATATTGTCGCCATTTCGAAGTTATCTCGATATCAGCCGATAGTGTGAGACCGCATACTGCGATCGCCAACCCGCCCGCCAAGCGTGGCGATCACGAAAAAATCCTCTTATGATTATTGCTTATTTAATGCAATACGTGGTATGTTACAATTTCAGTTAGACATTTTTGACACTTAGATTCAACCGCGGTAACGTGGTAATCAAGTGTAAAAAATGTTAAACAGAATTTGCCTGCCTTGCCTGTGGCGGTCCTTTCAAAAAGAGAGAAGAGAGATGTTTCAAATTTAATTTAACATTCTCCTCCCATCCGTCATCCCTCGCTGATCAACGCAGAAACACGGCCTGTGTGTCGTGGAGACCTTTAGGTCGGATGTGTTTTTTAGCATAATTTTATTGACTTAGATCTTTATTTGGTATACATATAGGTAAATTTAATGTGGACTAAAGTGCCAACCAACGATTTATACAATGTAGTTGGTGCCGACCGAGTTCTGTTCAAACACTTCAGAACTTCATGTCAAAAATGCCGAACAGAAATGACAACTGCCCTTCCTTCAACCAACTTCGGGGTGTTTTAGTCATGCGGATGCGTTGATGTTAGGCTCCATGTTGGGGTCAGGGCCGCAGACTACGTTTAAACAAGTTGTTTGTATTATATTCTTTTTGTTGCACTAACCCGTGCTGAGGACAATATAACCATGTAGGTACAGCGATATCATTCCGATGTAACAACCTAACTGCAAAGTGGGTTACTCGGGCCTGCAAGTGGTGTAAATTGCTTCGGCAAGATGTCGCTGCCTGTACGTAATACAGAGAAGTTTGTAAAGAGGCTCGAAACTTCGCCGATGCCTGCACTTGCCCATTAGCTCAGTTGGGAGAGCGCTGACACGGTTAGCCAGAGGTCGCGGATTCAAGTCCCGGCGTGGGTGGAATTTTTAGCCTCTAAATAGGTTTTTAACAGTTATTTGTGTCGTTTCAGCCAAGCAAGTGCGTCAACCTTGAAGCGGTACTCCAGCGACGATAGCCTGGTGATGGCGGCGCCCCGAGAGCACGCCGGAGTTCCGTGAATTTAATATGGAACCGTAACTGTGCGTTGTCTCGTTGTCTTTTCAATGTACAACCTCTCTCGAAGAGAATAGCAGGGATGTATTGACTTGCGTGGGATTTGGATGATACATGTGCATTGTCCTATTATCGCGAATCTCTTTGTGAGAGCAGTTTCATGTCTCCTTCGAGTGCGGTAACAAACTAGGTGCCGTTTGTCTTTTGAATGCGCTACAGTGTCATTAGAGTGGCGATTTATGAGAGAATAACGGTAGCGTTCTATGCGAGCCTGATATGCGATACCTACCTGAGTTTTTCTGTTTAGATCGTAGTTGTCCGATGTTTAAAATTAGATTGTGTATTTATTTCTAACACAATAATTCATTAGTTGATTACTCTATTAATGTCTTTTACGAGGTAATGCAAAGTATATATCGTGGTAAATTATGAAAGATTGTTTATGAAAAGATTTTTCTTCTCAGCTCTGTTTAAGTTCTTGCAATGACTTCCATACACACTCGTTTTGTTAGCGTTGCATCTTGTGTGAAACATTTATGTACCTACTTTTTGACTTGACTAGACAGATAAGCCATATTTTGCTGCTTAATGTATTCCTCGTGTGAGAAACATAGCACATTCTTGTATAATTTTAAAGTAGTTTCCTCCAGTAGAGCTCCCTTAAATATTTAGTAAATTCTGTTAATGTTATTGAAAGAATATATTTTCGTCCAAACTAAATGTGAATGATTTATTAATTGTGGTTTTAATTAGGAATTAGCCGAGGTAATTTTAATGAAAGTATATACTTCTTTTAACACGTTATTTATTACTTATTTAAACAAATATACTGTAAAATTGTGACTGGAATGTCTCGGACTTACTATGTTAAAAATAGTATTCCGACAAAATGCATTAGTAAATACTCAAGACAGCCTATATTATTCGAGCATATATCGGTATTTATCACACGTATTTATCAATTTGATTATTAAACCACCATCTAACTCTTAAGCAATATCGTTCCGTTTAATATAATTTTGTATTAAACCCATTTACTAATTGGCTTAAATGTTAGAGTAAAAATATAGCTGAAGTCGATCATTCGGGCTTGTCTTTAAAGAAACTTAAAACTAGAATACCTTGGCTGCAGCAATAATGTAAATACATTCATTGCTGTAGCCAACTGTACAAAGATTAATCTCACTGGTATGTTTTTGTGGGTTTTTCATCCAGCAGCTGAATGGTTCGGATTATTCACTATTCGCGAATTCTACGATTGTCACGTAGTCTACGATTCTCCAATAATGAATCACATGCATTGTTTGAACTGATAAATGTTAATCCACAACTTACAAACCTGCAGTAAATTACGTAAATAATAATGTAGTTACTCATTTTCTGAGTCACTTCAATGGTTTGATTATTGTAATGCTTATGACTTATATGAGATGATTTATGCGAACTGTCTTAAAAAACTAATTTTATAAATTATGGAATGTTCTATCTAGCACAGAATACATTAGTTCTAGTAACTTAAATCAGAGGGTTCACTCTGTTTTACCTTGAAAAAAATATTTCCAAAGATTTTTTGGCACGACGTGTATAAAGCAAACAACTAACAAATAGGAATAAAGGAGTTATCGTTTCCTCCAAATATGTTGACGATAACAAACCTAACCTAACAATCTCACAAACAATCACAACACGTAGATAAAGATCCAGAAGAAAATAACGAATAGAACAAACGCTAGCGGGAAGCAGAACCTCGACCGTTGATCCATCCACGCCGCTTCCTCCTCCGGAGTCACATCAATATTCTTCATTATAATAATTCTCCCACGGGCACCAGCCAGTACCGACCAGTGAAGGAAACCAAAGCCAGCGGGTATTGAACCCTCGACGCCGTGCGCCGTGGTTGTGGCCCTCAATCGAAAGTTGTCAACCGATCACAAGCAATAAACGAACGTCCAGTAAATGATGTTGAAGAAGAGGAACGCGAGTGGGAAGCAGACACGTGCGCGCTTGTCGATCCAGGTGGCAATCTCCTGAGGCGTCATGGTGGTCCAGGTGTGCTGTTTGGGTGGCGGGTCGTTGGAGCCGTCGCTGCCGTTAGGCTGCTGACCCGGGACCAGGTCGTCGTAGCTTTGCGTCGTGATCGTGGGCAGGTTCAGCGCCGACGGGAAGCTCTGCAAACGAGGCATGGCATTTAGTTGCAGGTATGAAACCGCGGAATGATAAGGTGAATGCGTGCGTTTTCGTCATACTTAACTGCCTGCGCTATCCTGTAGTGTTTGCGTGAAATTGAAATACATAGGTACATTTATTTTAGTCATGGTATCGAAAGATGAAGAAAGAATGTTTAAATTAGCCTTAGAACTTTCAATAAGTTGATATTTCATGTTGATTCTCCTAGGAACGAAAACGTTTTGCGCATGAAAATAGATTTTTTTTTATCACTTTCGAGCCCCGTGGCGTTACTATACTAAAAACCGGCCTACTGCGAGTTGAACTTGCGTGGAAAGGTTCCGTACAATGCCAATCAAATGTTTTTATTCAATTGTGGTATCACATTTGAAACTCTTACGCGAGTAGACTATTACTGGCGCTATGTAGTGGTGTTTTAGTGAACTATTTTCCGTAAATGAACTTATTACATTGAGTTTACCACTTTATTTTCAGTTGATAGAATTCTTATAGGTTTCCTGTAATCTACAAAAATACAAAAAACTATATTTTGTATTTTTTCAAAATTTTCGCCCCTGCGGACTCGTGGTCCCCCTGAGATGTTCCCCTGGGGGGACGATAAGGAATTTGCATTTACTCTTAGTACCCCTTGATTCACGTACCCATGTATCTACATAAACATAACGGCAAAGAAAAATCACAAATAAGTACTCCAGAGTTCATTTATTTACTTAAATTATGGCCATATGCACAGATACGTAGTACTATACTGAATTTTTGAACCGATAACTGGTAACATTGCATCCCACGGTCAAGTGTGAATCAAGGGGGACTACGAGTAAATGCAAATTCCGCGTCTCCCCCCCCCCCAGGGGATCATCTTAGGGGGATCACGAGTCTGGAGGGATTTAGGCTCAGTAGTTTCAGGTATCAGGGGAGGAGAATGATAAATTTAATTTATTTGATACTTTTATTGCACTTAACCTAATGTACAATACCTAATGTCCTATTTCGTCTTCTTTTATGAATAAAATCAAAACCTTTTTAATTTTCAATAATAACAAAAATTATATTTGAGATCCTCATAACGTTATATGACACAGTAAGGTTTGCAAAACTTTTTTTTTATTGTCTAATTTGTCCCCTGAAAATGACAGGGGGTCATTTTTGGGGGATAAATTAGATGATAGATTTAAAAAAAATTATTTACTTTGCACATCTGTGTTTGGGTCATAGGAATACACAATCCTACCAAATTTTACCTAATTTCGTTTAGTAGGTTCGGAGCAAATTGGCTGTGACAGACGGACGGACAGACAGACGCACGAGTGATCCTATAAGGGTTCCGTTTTTTTATACGGTATCATCATCATCAGCCATTTGACGCCCACTGCAGGACATAGGCCTCCTTCGTGGGTTTCATAACCATGAGGGGTACGGTATACGGGACCCTAAAAGAAGACTGTGCGGTGGGGATTACCGCAAATCTCACAAGAAGAAAGTTCCGCATACTTACATGCACAGTAAGGTAGTTGTTGTATCCCGGGCCAGCCGGGTCGCTGCTGGTCTCCTGCTGCAGCGAGGAGCAGGAGCGCGACTTGTGCAGCTGCGGCGAGGACTCTCGCAGCTCCTTCTGCAACTCCTTGCGCGCCAGCCGCGGCGTCAGTGTGCTCTTCAGGATGTACTTGCTGTTCACCTTCTTTAGGTTCACTATCTTCCTGCGGGCCAATAAAAAACAGTTGAAGACCTGGTTCTCCGAGTGCACGGATTTGTATGGAACTTATTGCGCTGCGCGAGCGAATAATGAGGGAAGTGCGCATTTTTGAAATTACAGAAAATCAAATCGTATGAATAGAATTTTGACGACCGATGTCACTAACACATTCAGTGATAGTCATTTTGGTATATTTTTTATTATCCAAAACTCAGTACAACTTAATTAAAACCATATCTAGTGATAATTTAGACTCATGTTCGCGATTTTGTTTGATGCTATAAAGTTTAAAAAATCATAAAAATAATAACCGACTGCGCTAGATAGGACATAGATAGGACATTAAAAAGTAATTTTTTTTTCAGATTTTAAATACCTACCATTAGAGAGTATAATGTATTTTAAAACACCTGATTTAGGCGTAATGTGCGATGATGTGCATAACACCGTGATGCGAGGCTGCGATCGATAGTGTGGAAAAAAACGCAGAGCGTGCGTTTTTTGTATGTGTGAAAAGCGGTATTGTTGCAGTGCGTTTTCCGCCTAAGAAGGCGGTGCGGACGGCGAATCCTATTCTCACGTAGTTTGGTTTTAATTCGGAGAATACAAATCGAGCTCAGATCGTATTTAGACTAATCAAAAAGAATAAAAGCTTATGAGACTACGTTTGTATGAAAATTGCATCGCGCTGCCACGTTTATAATGTTGCTTGAAAACAGACACTGAGTGAGAAGGAACTTGAGAACTAGAGGTAGGTACAAAGACTTGCACCACGGTTTCCCGTTTGCAGCGTTTCTAAACTTTTCACGGCTGCCACTATTTACTGTTTCTGCTCTGAGGATATGCCAGTGATGCAGACCCGAGATTTATTATTTGGCACACATATTTCTTTGGGTTCCTATTACAACAACACTAACAACGTTTACGCACAAGGACGCAAGGTGGTCCCAGATTAAGTACAAGCTGTTAGATACTTACTTCCGCCGCCAGATGGTGTTGACGAAGGCGAACTCGACTAGCGCCGAGAAGATGAAGCCCGTGCAAGCCAGGAACCAGATCTCGCTGGCCTTGATATAAGACACCTTGGGAAGCGTCTTTGCCTGGGATGACGCTAGCGTGATGAATGACAACATCGTGCTCGTGCCTGGAGAGAGAACAGGTGAGTATTACCATAAATGTATTACACAAGTGTGTGTGAACTTGTATTCGGTTCACATTGATTAGGATTAGATTGAAATGTATGATTTGGATAAGATTGTAGAAATGATTCGAGGTTGGGTTGACATTTCGTTTAGTCGGTTTAAAGCTCGAGAATTCCTTCGCTTGAAAGACCTTTGCGCTAATTTAAATGTTGGTGTATGGCGCTAAGCATAAGAGAAGCTAGTTTTAGAAAAAAAAAATGTTCAGTTTTGAGATCATCATCATCGTCTTTAGTTCTTCGATATCCACTGTTGGACAAGGGCCTCTTTACGCTTGCACCAGTTTTGGGATACCCGTACCGAAAATAATAAATAAAGTAAAAAGTATTCCTCTAGTTAATCTGCCACAATCGTGCAATCGAGCCTTACCCAGCGTGATCCTCGGCGCGGAAGCATCGGCCTGCAGCCAGAAGGTGACCCACGACATGGCGACGATCATCATAGAGGGGATGAAATAGTCCATAAGGTAGTAGCCGACCTCGCGCCCCAGCTTGAACGTGAACCGGAGAGCGCTGTAGTTCCCCGCTGGAAGAGGTGATAGATGCGTATTCGATTACAAGCAAAGTATTAGAGTAGAGTGGGAGATGGGACTACAGTTACCCGTAATTATTATGATATTCCGGATTCACTTTTATCGGATGTGTCTAACCAGGTCATTGAGTCTACTTAACGTCGTTGTTCAATATACCTCGTGACATTATTAGCACAGCAATAACTGTTATTTAACAATATTTTGTATATATAAATATAAATTTAAATTGTATAACCCTTACAAATTAGACAAAACAGTGCTAACTTTTTTTATTACTGGCGGGCCTGAGAAGTTTGTGTGAATGCTGCGCAATGGATTATGTTTCGATTTGAGTCGGTCAACTGTGCGGTCATAACTAACTTGTCACTCAACCACCAATAAGATTTACGGCCACTAAACCAGCGTTTTCAATACAGTTTTGTGGGTGGATGGATAAGACTATAGTGTTATTAGGTATCCGCATCGGCAAATGTATCGGTATCATCCGGACACGTACCTACTTTAGCTATTTAAGTTTTTTTTACGTTACGTTCAGCTATGTTCACCTAGAGAACAATGACCAATTTATTTAATTTAGTAGAAGTCTCGGACGTTCTTGTTGATGAACCGTAACTTGAATGCTAACGTGAAATATCTATAAATGAAGTCAGTACGATTAGATTGAAAGTTTAGTACTTTTTTTCCATCGTCTGAGATTGGTTTAAAGTGTATTAAACACGATTATTTATAAAAACACGGTTCCTTAAAACACTCCTTGCTTCTGAAGAGCGCTTTAAGGAATAGTGTTTTTATTAAAATAGTCTGCGGTAAAGGAAAGGACAACCACAGGTGATGTAGACTGCCTCCGAGGAGTGTTTTAGAGGAATAGTGTTATATAAATACCTACCACCGTAAAGCTTTACCTACCATACCAAAAATGAGTAAGCAGACTGCAGAGGTAAACCGCCAAATCCGCTGCTCACGATCACGCTTAAGAGCATTCTAGCGCTCTTAACTTGATAAGTTGCCATACTCTATCACAGTTCGGCGGCTGTCCCAAAAATAAACACTCTCTAACAGTGCTATCTCTTTCACACCTATTGAAAATTTCGTCATATGCTGAAATGTACTTTAAAGACCCATAAGAGGTCCTGAAAATGCCTGAAAACGGGTTTTCAGATTATGGCGTCATTTGATAGAGGGTGGCCTGAAACGGACTGAAAAGATGTTTCAGGCGGCTGAAAACAACGGTAACATGGGTGAAATTTTGATAAACTAGTATGTAACAGAGCACCCTCTGAAACGGTCCGAAACGGTATTTCAGCCTGCTGAAAACGCCTCCAAGGCACGGAAAAACGCGTTCAAAGTTTTATCCCCTACCCACCATCATAACACTATTTTAAATATTAATTGAAATTTAGTCTATAATATGCAGCATATTCATTATATTGGATTACAAATTTTTTTTGTGTCCTTAATGTACCTATATATTTAACAAAAATATATTTATTTTAGGGTTCCGTACCTCAAAAGGAAAAACAGAAGCCTTATAGAATCACTTTGTTGTCCGTCCGTCCGTCTGTCTGTCAAGACATAATTATCTCGGGAACGCGTTGAGGTATCGAGTTGAAATTAAAACCATATATGTACTCAGGACCACAGTCCTTTGAAGCTGTGAAAAAATTAAACTTCTTAGTTACCGTAAAACAAGTTACGGCGGTTTATGCCACAAGAAAAGGTATATTTCGACACTCAAGGGAATTAAAATTTATAGGGTACTTTCCGTTGACCTAGAACTGTAAAATTTAGCAAGTAGTATTGTCGTATACTACAAGTACTGGGAAAAATCTATAACTATATATATTTTTTTAAATTATACAAAAAATTGTCTGAAGTTCGAGAAAAGCTCGGAAAAAACTGCGAGGCTCGATTCCTGAACTATTTATAATATGTAAGTACCAAAAAATTTGTATGGAACCCTCGGTGGGTGAGTCCGACTCGCACTTGTCCGGTTTTTTTTAGAATGGGGTACATTAGAGGTGATCCCATTTGGTTAAGATATGGTTGACGGGATTCATAAGAAAACAATCAAACTCCACATCTACATTCTGCATTTGCTCATGCATCTCCACGGCATCACGGACAACTATACCGTGGTATAGAATCCGTCAGCGCCACCTAGTGGTAAAATTTTCGAACCACATATACATAGTTTTTCTTTAGTGCGCATTATGAAGGCGGTTATCTTGTTACGTATTGAGCTCACCTCCGCCGTGGCGCATGTTGACGATGTCGCCGCGGACCACGGACTCGTTGGTCCAGAAGTCTAGCAGCGAGTACTCAGTCAGATGCAGCTCGGTCGACAGTCGCACCGGGTTGTCCCGCTCCCACATCAGTCGCAGACTTGACGCGTTGTATTTCCCTGGAACACGTAATTAAAAAAGCAATATATTTATTTAATAATTTGCAAGCTTGTGTAATTTGCAACTTTAACAAATAAAAAAAGTAGATGTACAGTCGACAGCACATCAACCTGTACATTTTGGTTGTAAAGTCGCCCGTAATGCAACGGAGCAGAGTGTATGGTTGTAAAGGAGCTATCGACTGTACATTGCACAGTTACTTGTGAGTTTTTTGTTCTTTTTTCCATTTATTAAAATAAATTGATTTTATACGGTTTTTCTGCTTTGTAGTGGTGCTCTTTGATAAATAGGCTGAAAACCGTATGTGTTAAAAACGCTGGACATTCTTCTACGTAGAACAATGATTTTCTGTATATGCGAAATATCGTACCTACAGGTTCTTTCGGTCGTACGTTGCATTGTAACACTGCAATCGATTGAATGATTTTTATCTGGCTCGAAGGTACCACACGGCTGTGTGTTATGTATGACGACCGAAACTCTACATGACTTGAATAATAGTCGTTATGGGATCCTCTGAGCCGGACAAATAAATTATTTGATCGATTACTTTGATCGATCGTTGACCGTGTCTTTTATTCTTAGGCCCGGTTTGTAATAACAGTTTGTCATTTACAACAACTTCTGTGCCATGAATTTTTTTTGTTCAGTTTGGCGTTTTTAAGAAAAAAATTGAATTTATTCGGTCTTTCTACTCTGAAGAACAGCGCAAGTTTGATAGATCAGGTAATGCTTAAAACTATATGTGTTAACTAAAGTAGTCAATTTTCTGTGTTTCGAAAAATAAAAATCCGAGAAAAACTTATAGAATAAAAGTTGTTGCAAAACACAAACTTTCAGGAATTGCGCATTTAAGAAGAAAACCTGGATAGGAAACGTCAATAGAAGTCAGTGCTTCCTTTGAGTCTGAGAAGAGCCGGGGACGTGTGAGCGCAATATACAAACTAAAATAACCCTTAAAGACTACCATACGAGCGCAAAAAGCACGGCTCCGTGTCGGCCGGTTATCGCCGAGCTTCATCGGGTAGTCTCTAATGTGTTTAAGGATTATTTTAAATTCAGATCGTAGCGGCCACTCGTCGCCGGCGCACGTTGTAATGTAGATAGTCCTTTACAAAACGTGTCGAAATAACTTACAACTCTCGAGGTTCATCGCGCACACCTGCTCATCGAAAGGGAATTTCTGCAGGTTCATCCAGCAATACAGCACAGCCTGCATACGTCTGCTGAAGAGCACTTCTCCGTCCGGAGCTATGGAGATAAGCACATCTTTGCTGTCCGTCCCCATCAGGCTCGAGGACTGTTCGTTGGACATGTAGAGGTGGGGCACCCAGATGCGCTGGCGCAGGTCGTTCTCGCCGATGATCTTGGTGCGGTCGGGCGAGTAGAGGGAGTAGGCCAGCCGCTGGTCCGTCCAGCGCAGTTGCAGGAGGAAGTGGAGCTTGAAGTTCTGTAGAAGTGCGGGATGATTTGTGAATGTACAGGAATTGCTAGGAGAATTGTTAAGAGCATACGGAAATGAACAGCAGACCTGTTCACAATACTGTTTAAAAGTTTTTTGGGATCAGCGCTCATTTTAGATGCCCATTTATTAGGAATAGTTTGAGCAACATTTTTTTTTTAATTCTTAATATGGTCAAAGTAGCATGTTCATTATTTAGAAACGCCTGAAGTTTGGTTTTCTAAGGGGCATTCTTTGATATAGAGATAGGGCGACGCTTGAGGAGCCGTGGTTTTGACCATCGCTCTGGAGCATACCTCATGAAGAGGATATCTCTTGCTGTGCAGTAAGGGTAACGCTGCCAGCATTTTATGGGTCAGGTGTGTCACTTTTTTGACATAGGTACCTACAGAGTTATAAACTTCACGGGTTTGTCTTCTTTCTGTTTTGTTTTGTTTTATTTTATTACTTACTAAGTCGTGTGCCTCGGCGGGCTGGATGAAGTAGATGTAGGCGCTGGCGTGCACGTAGACCACGCCGCCGGTCTCGTAGGTGGGCAGCAGTAGACGATCATAGCGGCACTCGTTGGCCAAGCGCGAGAGGAACTCCGACTGCGTCAGCGCGTCGCCGTTCTCCAGCGGCGGGCAGTCCACCAGCGGCTTAGTCCTGAAGGCGTGGCTCGTGACAGTTTTTTTTTTATTTGACGGTGGGTTTTGTCACCCTTCATGGTCTTATCTATAAAAACCTCCACGATTCCTTATTCCTCCTCGCAGTTTAAATAATCTGTGGTTACGTTTTCCCCTTTAACACAGCCTGTTTATACTGCCTCTTAGGAGTGTTATAAGGAATATTGTCTTCACAAATAAGACTGCTAGTCTTTTTATCAACTACTGGACAAAAATCCATGTTGATTTTTAAAAGTCTAATTTGATTGGATTTATATTAGGTATTTTTGTTGCACTAACCCGTGCTGAGTACAATTTTTAAAAACCTAATTAGAGGCTAAAAATTCCACCCATGCCTCTGGCTAACCGTGCCAGCGCTCTCTAGTTATTAATTACCTACTTAATTATTTGTCGCATGGTAGAATCAAGGATTGTTTTATTTATGTATTATTAATTTATGTTAATATAATTTTATCTTTAATGGAATGGAACTATGTATTCCGAACAAATAGATTAGACAATTTGTTCTTCCGTCATACTTACTGAATCATTTGTATTGTGATGACACTTTTATCGAGTAGGTATAATTTATATGTACTTAACGAAAGGTTTTAGTTAAAAATTAAATAAGTAAACGTTAACAAAATATTTAGAACGTGTGCAGACGTCAAATTTTTAAGGTTCCATAGGGTTCCAAACGATACCGTACTTTACTAATATGCTGACTAGGGGCTGTCCCACAGACCAATACTACTGTCTACTGCTGTCTCGTCGGCGTCTGTCCGTTTTATCTATAAATTTGTCGTTGTAGTTGAAATTTTCACTCTTTTCGGCACGAGTCTTCCACGCGCGAGATAAGGGCTCATGCTACCAGATTGTTTCCATCTGCTTCTCAACTGTAGTTGGCTTTGTTTCGACTGAGAGCATGGAGCGACAGTGAGTCGCAAAAAAAACCGGCCAAGTGCGTGTCGGTCCACGCACAATGTAGGGTTCCGTAGAAAGAGGGTTTTTTTTATCTGCTTTACAGAACTAACAACTTCATCGAAGTCATTTTTAATGGATTTTGTATGAAATTTTACTTTTATAAGTTGGTTACCTATTACTCGTCAACTACTAAAGCCTACTTAGCCGTGATAATTTTCCTTTTACGTTCAATATATGTGCTACTACCTTGAATTTTTTCACGTTCCTGCAATCAACCGTTTAGCCAGGTGAGTGGGGGAACGCCCTACTCGGAGAAAAATTTGCGCTTTAAAGCTTAATATTTCGCAAAAGGAACCCTAAATCAAAAAATGGTCTCCCTACACCCACAATATTTTTCAACGACCAATCTAACGATGTCCCACATGATGGGGTAGACGAGAAAAAAAAATCATCCCCACTTTTCACGTTAGGAGAGGTACAGTAAAAAAAAGTCCACCAATTTTTATTCTTTAACTTTGTCGGCTTGATAAATATGTATACATACCAAATTACAGCTTTCTACTGCCACCGGTCTTTGCGCTAGACCTCGGACAGACAGACGGACGGACATAGCGAAACTATAAGGTTCCTTGCCGGACTACGAAATCCTAAAAAGGGGATTTTTCTGTAGACTGGATGACTTTTGTATGGGTGCTTATGATTATTGAGTCAAAATGTACGTAGTTAAAGGCCGTAGGTAACAGCGTTTGATAAAATACGCTCTCCTTTTCCCATGTTAAACAAACAGGTGGATTAGCTACCATAAAATCTTAAACTTGGCTAAGCAAGCAACATAGCCTTATCGCTTATTAGCTCTTCGCGTAGGTGTACACAAGCCGATGGCAATGTTTTCAATAGAAACGTTTCTATTTGCAGGAAGCCATCCTATCGGACTAGTATATGGGAGTGCATGCAGTGGCAAGGTCGCAAAAGATGCTGATGACGACACATTCAATATTTGTTCTAACTGATAGCATTGCGAACTAATGTGCCGCGAGATTTACTCTTAGATTAACGCTAAAGCCACTCTCTACCCTGTATGCAGGTATGTAGAGATATTTGCTATCTAAAGTGTAAGTAATTAGCCAGGCACCGTAGATAGCTGTATCCTAGCACTAATGAACGTCAAAGCATATTCCAATGATAAGCTAGACAATAACGTAGTTTGCATGAAATGTTTAAGGCGTTCGCAGTATTGTGAACCACGAAAAAGGTTGGTTGTCCTCGTGCCGTTGTTTCAAACTAGTCAAACGTTTTTCTCGTTCAACCAGGCACATTAAACTTAATTTCTGCAGGTGTCATTTAATATCCACTAGTTCGTTAACACTACAATCGTTCAATGTAGCGAACTTACGTACCTATGCGCGAACACAAACCACCAAAAAGGAAAATGCTTTAAAGTAAGTACGTATGATTCTTTGAGGTGGTAAAATTTTGAATAAAAAAGGTACTTGTCTACTACTTAGCAATTTCATACTCAATTCTAAACTCTAATTCCTAACGGCGTTTACTCCGTCGAGTGTTTTTAACCGACTTCAAAAAAGGAGGAGGTTATCAAGTCGACGCGTATATATATATATATATATATATTGGCTATGATCCTCCATAACTCCGTCAAATCTTAACCGATTTCGACAATTCTTTTTTTGTTCGAACAGATATAACGTCCGATTGGTCCCATTTTAATTTGGTGAAGATCTGATAAAGACTTCCAGAGATGGAGAACGGAACTCTTCAATGGACAGCAGTAAATAAGCCCTAATGGGGCCCATCCTTTTGTAATATCCGTATGTTTTATAAAATAGCATAAAAGTAGTCCCAAGTTAATTTGGTGATGTTCTGGTGAAGACTTTCGGAGACGGAAATTTAGAACATCACATTTTAGAGCAACGAATTAAGTAGGGTAAATTATAGTTATAAGGGACTTGTTTATTTGTCTCCCGCTCCCCCAATAAAAATTGAAAAATAAAAATTTTTAAATAAAAAATAAAAACCGATTTCAAAACACTACAGTTTACTACTTTTTATAAACAAGACCGTAACGGTAATATTTATAAAAAACACGATTCCTCTAAAACCAGTCTAAAACACTCCCCAAATGCAAGTTAAATAGTCTTTGATGAAATCTTTTCCTGTAACACAGACTGTTTAATCTGAATTTGAGGAGTGTTTTAAGGAATCGTGTTTTAGTAAGTAACACCATAAGTAAAAACCATAATAACACGGATGGGCAATTTCAAGCGCTGACGCAGGTGAACACCTTAGGCACTCAGGTTTCTTCACGATGTTTTCCTTCACCGTTGGCGAGTGGTATTGCTACTAAAAATTCACAAATGTACGTGACTTTGAAAACAAGGCCACTGGTATATGTGCCGAGGTTCGAACCCCCGATCTCTTGAATGTAAGGCAAGTGCTCTACCGACCGCGCCGTCAACGCTTTTACTCTACACCGCTTATACTTTTCTTAATATGTACTTAACTTAAAAGGATATTTAGTCATACATTCTTTAAATCACGTGCCTGAATGTTTGTCTTCATTTATTTAAGATTTGGAACTTAGCTGTTTCTCGTCTTGAGCCTTTGACAAACAATACAGCATGGCTTATGTGCAAATAAACATTACATGACTAATTTATACGCAATTTGATTAAATTACTTACTACTGTGTCACGATAGTGGCGTCAAAGTTAGGCTGATATTATTAAAGTTGCGTCTAGTTATTAATAAATTAAGATATTTAAACACAAGTTAAAATATACATAGAGTATCAAAATCCCCTTTTCTTTCCAAAGACGGTGACTCTACTAGACAAACCAAACTTCTTTGAGATCCGGAAAAACCGGCCAAGTGCGAGTCGGACTCGCGCACGATGGGTTCTGTACCATTATCTACACTACATTTGAATATTTGAAGCGGCTACCTGATGCCGTTATTGATATCGAGCAAAAAACGGCAAAAAATTACGTTTGTTGTATGGTAGCCCCCCTTAAATATTTATTTTATTCTGTTTCTGGTATTTGTTTTTATAGCGGCAACAGAAATACATTTTATGAGAAAATTTAAATTGTCTAGCTACCACGGTTCACGAGATACAGCCTGGTGATAGACAGACAGACACACAGACGGACAGTGGAGTCTTAGTAATAGCATCCCTTACCCTTTGGGTACGGCACCCTAAAAACTGTCGGCTTTTCCATAAGTACATTTTGATTTCGTGGGTTTTTACTTTAACATAGCTGTGGGTGGTGCCTGTTTCAGAGAACTACAATTCATGGTTTACTTTGACAATTCGACTTACACTGCAAAGTTGCTTAACCCACAGATTAGACAGTAGTAAGACTCTGCCGCGCAATATGCATCGAATTGTCATAATAAACTAAGAATTGTAGTTTTACGTAACTCGGCCCTGGTAATTATTTTGAAATAGACAAAAAACAGTTCTATAGAGGTTATTATCAATACCTACTGCTGAAGAAACGGTTTTCAGGTTTTGCGTTATTTCAATAAAACGTTGTTTTGTTAGGGGACTATCTTTCTTGTGAGCAAAGTTTATATTTGTCATCAACTTGTATCATCTAATCAACAGATCTTACGCCACGAAATATTTTCATTCTCAGATAAACAAAAAGTGTCCCCAGGGTACCTATGAATTATCAAATTAATGTCAATATACAGGACTTCCCACGGCTATGCCTCATATAGGGAAAGTACCTTGAATATTATTGAAGTCTTAAATGTTATTCTTGGCACTTCTTTTCTTTCTTTTCACAAGTCTTTTCATTAAGTATTTTTCCATTGTACCTATTTTCAAAACTGTGAATGTCTGTTGCCAAAATAGAAATAAATAAATATTGTAGATAGCCGGCTTAAGAATAGCACTCCCTTATATCTTCTCGTGGGTGTCGTAAAAGGCGACTAAGAGAATACCCGTGCGTGCATACTGCTACCCAGCACATACGGGTCGTACCGGTGTCGGGCAGCAGCGACATCGGCACGTATACGGTCTGCGATTGCCAACCCGCCTGCTCAGCATGACAATTACGAGCAAACATCTTATGGCCTCCAGTTCCTGGTCACCCTGCTATTCCTGATCAAGGCAGCGGTCACGGTAACGGCAGGGCCGGGGGGAGCGAAGAATCCCCGGGTTACGGAAGGCCGCCAGAAACAACTGACCTTGGCGACGTATAATGGACGCACGTTACGGCTGGACGAGCACCTGGCACGACTGGAAGTCGAACTCGAGAAGGTAAAGTGGCACGTTCTTGGGTTATCCGAAGTCCGAAGAGAGGGGGAGGACACTGTAACCCTTGAATCAGGCCACCTTCTATACTTTCGAGAGGGAGACCAGTTGTCTCAGGGTGGCGTAGGGTTCCTGGTCAATAGAGCTTTCTGCGACAACGTTGTAGAAGTGTCGAGTGTATCGAGCAGGGCTGCGTACCTCATAATTAAATTAACTGAGAGGTA
Organism: Yponomeuta evonymella; assembly: GCA_963969515.1. Lineage (NCBI taxonomy): Eukaryota > Metazoa > Arthropoda > Insecta > Lepidoptera > Yponomeutidae > Yponomeuta > Yponomeuta evonymella. The sequence continues at coordinate 10,998,105 of OZ018354.1, forward strand.
TAGCCTCAAGGTTGTGCAGGTTTACGCACCGACCTTGACGCACTCAGACGATGAAGTGGAAGATATGTTCGATGACATATCGAAGGCCTTACACTCCACCACTAAGGCCCACTACAACGTTGTCATGGGGGACTTCAACGCCAAAGTGGGAGTACAGAATTGCAGCGAATCGGTAGTAGGATCCCATGGTTATGGAAACAGGAATCATAGGGGGCAAATGCTAGTCAACTTCCTCGAAAGGGAGGGGCTATTCTTGATGAATTCATTCTTCAAGAAAAAGCCCCAAAGGAAGTGGACATGGCAGAGCCCCGACACTATGACGAAAAATGAGATCGATTTCATCATAACGGACAAGAAGCGTATATTCAGAGACGTCTCCGTGATCAATAGGTTTAATACCGGAAGTGATCACCGACTTGTGCGAGGCTCTCTGAATATCAATTTTAAGCTCGAACGTGTCCGTTTGATGAAATCCAGGCTCCGACCAACCCTGCTCCAAACTATAGTGGGGTCTGAAAAGTTCCAGTCTTATCTGGAAAACCGATTTGCTGCCGTGGAAACCACAAATGGCGTTGACATTGACCAGGCCCTCGAGAATGTAGTCGGAATTCTCAGGGAGGAAGGGATGAGATTTTGCGAATTGCAGCGTAAAGGTAGGAAGTCGAAATTTTCGGAAGAAACACTCAAGCTTATGGAAGAACCACGTGAACGCCCACCAGTCACTGCGTCAGAAAGGCATGCTCTAAACAAGAGAATTGGCAAACTAGTTCGACGCGATCTCCGATGCTCCAATACTGGTTCTATAGAACAAGCAATCGAGCAAAATCGGGGATCTAAAGTGTTTGTCCAATCTCTTGGGAGAAGCCATCTGACGAAGTTGACCGCCACGGATGGAGTGGTCGTTTCTTCCATACCAGAGGTTCTTTCGGAAGTTGAAAACTTCTACGGCCAGTTATACGCTGCGCACGCATCTCGGCTTGATCCCGAAAATGAGGATTCCAGAGCTACATTAACACGCCACTACACTGAAGACTTGCCAGAAGTCAGCCTGGACGAAATCGCGATGGCTCTTAGACAGCTTAAAAATGGAAAAGCCCCTGGAGAGGACGGTATTACAACTGAGCTCCTGAAGTCTGGTGGTAAACCTGTAATGAAGGAGCTCCAGAACATATTTAATGCTGTCCTCTTTGATGGCAGAACCCCGGAGGCGTGGAGTAAGAGTGTTGTCGTGTTGTTCTTCAAAAAGGGTGATAAAACCCTCCTGAAGAACTACCGACCCATTTCACTCTTGAGCCACGTCTACAAGCTGTTTTCAAGAATCATCGCGAACCGTCTTGCGAGAAGACTTGATGAGTTTCAGCCACCTGAGCAGGCCGGCTTTCGATCGGGTTACGGCACCATAGACCACACCATAGACCTTTTTAATCTGTGACCGAGACCACGGGACTTGCAAAAGTACCGAAACGCCGGTAAATTGTGAAATTTAAAAGTAAACGAGTAAATATCCGTGCAAATTCAGTTTTTATAACATACTTACATCAACATTATTTATTTTACATCTATTACGAAGCCTTTATTTTTCAACATAGCTAAGAATCAATTCATAATTTTCATTTTTATGTAACACGTTGTTATAATATTAATAGGGATTAGTTCACTATGACGGCGTATTTACAACAAAGTACTAATTGTGGACACGATTTCTTATCACTCTTCAGATGCGTTTAAATAGTCCGTGGTAAAGGGAAAGACGTAACAAACAACAGATTATTTAAACTGCCTTAGAAGAGTGTCTTAGAGGAAACCTGTTTTTAGGGTTCCGTACCTCAAAAGGAAAAACGGAACCCTTATAGGATCACTTTGTCTGTCCATCCATATGTCTGCTAAGGCCCTATATCTTGAGAACGCGTGGAGATATCGAGTTGAAATTAAAACTATATAGGTACTCAGGTCTACAGTCCCTTGAAGCTGTAAAAAATCAAACTTCTAAGTTAATTTAAAAAAAGTTACGGCTGTTTATGCCGCAAAAAAAGGAAAATTTCAACACTGTTCAGGGAATAAAAATTTATAGGGTAGGTAATTCCCGTTGACTTAGAACTATGAATTATGGCAAGTAATATCATGGTATACTACAAGTACGGGGAAAAGGCTAAAAACTATACATTTGTAATTAAATCGTAAAAAAATTATCTGAAGTTTGGGAAAAGCTCGGAAAACTGAGAGACTACAAATTTGTACGGAAGCCTCGATGTCGAAGTCCGACTCGCACTTGTCCGGTTTTTTGTAAACTAGATGAAAACCCGACTTCGCTCGCGTAAAATGTAGACTCAAAAATAATATTCATGACCACTAGTATTTTATTATTTTGAGACAGCTTTTCAAATTGGCACATGGCTTGCTTAGCGAATGTTATTTTTATCGAAAAATATTTAATAATAATTTGTAATATTTGTATATTATTAAGAACTACATATTAAGTACCTTATATCTCTGTAAATTACTGGTGTGCAATAAAGTGTTATCTATTTATCCACACAAGATAATAATAACTTCCAAACTAGGATGCCCTGTGCTACGGTAACCTAGCAAGGACATTGCAAACATGGAAATACACTCAGACTTAGAATCATTTGGCTTTAAACAAATATAAACCCATTTCAAAAGATTCACGACGTATCGACACAACCCTGCAGGTACATTTAATGTAACTAGTACTTTTGGTCAGTTGTAGCAACAGGTAAATTGTGCTTGTACACGCACCGTGCTACAAACGATCCATCTTCTTTGTTTGATGATCTCAACATCACTTTGTTATCACTTCACAAAGTGCCGCAGAAAAGCATCATAAACTGAGCGAGACTGCTATCTGTCAGCTCAACGATTAATTACCTACGTCACCTTGACATGATTTGATAGGGAAGTTGCCTGCCCTTAACAAAAAAGGAATAGAGAAATTCGACGAAATTACTTATACTCTTGGAGATTTAAATATATTTACATTGTAATTTCTAAAATGCCCAATAACTAAAATACCCTCAGTAGAGTTTGTGTTTTAAAACTTTTGTTCTGTAACGAAACATCAGGGATTATAATATGTTTTTATTAAACTCTGCGTGCTCTACAAATGTCGCAGCCTCCAGTAAATCATTGTCCTACATAGAAGTATGTCCAATCGTCCATTCTATATAAGACATAATATGGTTTGAGCATAATTTATAAACAGTGCCACTACAATGCAAAAAATTCCGCTAAAAATTATAAAAAAGATCAGGAAAATTAAACATACATCTCCAAGAGTCGTAGAACAAAAGTTGTTGTAAATGACAAACGTAGGAGTAGGACTGTATTTCCGTCGAGGAATATTGGATGTAGTCAAGTAGGTAATGTTATCGGTACAAGAAGCAACAAGTCCTAGTTATCACTTAAATGTATAACAATAGGCAACGTAGATATAATACCAGGCCTTGAACTTATCACTTGCTATGCAACACGAAGATTTTAGATACCTATGTTCCACGTACCTATGTGATTGAAATGCTAAGAGGTGATAATTTCGATAATAATCTATTGTTACACTTAAATATAGTAAGCAAGCGTTAAGTAACGTGCAATAATAATTGTATCCTCAATTGTTAATTTACACTTGCGTTGATGCGACAACGATTTAGTTAGTAGTCATAAATCAATAATCACAGACTGTACCTACTTAGAGTAAAACGAGGAATATAATGTTGTTTTTGCAAACACGGGTTACGGAAAGTACGATTGTTTTTCTACATAATGTATATAGGCATTGTTATGTTCTCAGGGGCCTAATTATGCGCACAAAATCCTGAGCGATTCCAATCGTCTAACTGTCAAATTCTATACTAATTTGACAGTTAGACGATTGGAGTCGCTCAGGCCTTGGTGCGCGTAATACAGGGGCAGAGCTCCGGGTAGCCTATTTAACCCACTCGAGATTAGAGATTCAACGAATATTCGGTATTCGGTCATTGGTTTGTGCATTCCGTATTCGGACGAACAGCCTGATACCGAATACCTAATAAAATCAATACGCACATTTTATCATACATCAGAAGTGCTTAAACTTTATCACACGCAGGTTGTGAAAATTAGAAAAATAAACTTTTACAAATTTTGTAAGGCATGGGTACTTGTGACGCTTGGATATTGTCCGATCCATGAGAACAATTTGTAAATAAAAGTCAGTTTGCATTTTGCGCAATTTCCTCGAAACAGTTTCTGCAACGACTAGAAGCACACAGCATCCGCCGAATATTCGGCGCGCCCGCAGATGATGTGGAGGAATATTCGGTATTCGGCAAAATAAACTATTCGCGTTGTATTCACTACTCTACATTCCCGCGGTGCGTGGCATTTGTGATTTTTGTTTCGTTTTCGCTTCCGCAAGGTCGGCGAAGAGGAAATTCAATTTGGCAATCGCAGTGGCGCGTGTTGTGCGCAATCCCTGCAGTTGCATTACAATTAGCCGCAGATGTGTTCCGCGGCGCTTGCAGGCATTGTGCGGTTTGCTCCGCTCTTAAGGTCGTAAACAGCGCCGATGCCAGAACACGCACGATCTGCATCAAAATGACCTATAGAGAGCATGTGCTCTTACAATATGCCCAGTACAATACAAGTAATTACAGCAAGCAGACCTTCCGAGGCACGTCTTGAGCATTTACACATAAAATAAGTATGAAGATAGGATTATTTCCCGGCCTTCATGTGTCGATTTGCATTTTTTTAAATCAACCAAAGCAAAGAGATAAATAATTGGAGACAGGTGGTTAACAAAACATCGATAAGAAAATGAGCAAACGAAGAAAATAATGTGATATACAGGGTTACCAAAGTCATTGGTAATGCGTCGGGGTTCGAACCCACGACCTCCCGACTGTGTAGCCGGCGTTCTACCGGTCCGCTACCACCGCTTCCGCATTTGTGAATCTGTAGTAGCAATACTACTCGCTAACGTTGAAGGAGAACATCGTGATGAAACCTGAGTGCGGTGGGCACGCTTGGCAATTAATCCCGTATATACTCTCTCTGAGAGCTCTCTAAGAGAAGGCCTGTGCCCTACAGTGGGACGTTTATAGGCTATATAAAAACAGGGTTTTTAGAGGTAACCCATACGCAATTTTAAAAAACCGTTTTTTTTTTTTTAATATAAGTATTATTTTTACTAGATTTACCACAAAAGTATCACTGTCGTAGAATAAACGTTGGTTGTTGCAAATGTCAAATTGTAAGGGACGTTTTTCAGAAGTGCGCATTTTTTGGTTACCCTCTACAACGTGTACCTACAAGACTCACATTACCTACATCGAGTGCAATATGCCAGCCAACTGAACTTAATATAAGCAAAACATGCCGCAATTTCGTCTGAGAACTGTTAGGAGGCATGCGAGGTATTTACTTGCGATATCGCGTCGATTGATTAGGAACTAGTTAATCGGTCATGAATCGGAGGCTGTAGGCGCGGGCAACCTTCGGGGGGGTCGCGCGGTCTCGGGCGGTCATGTGACTCGTAGTTCGCAGGCTGCGCGGCGCGCGGTTTTTAATCGGTGTCTTGGTTAATTTATCGCACCGTTTACAAATTGTGTTTTCGCAGTATGTTCAATGCCTGACAATCTTCGGCAATCCCACTAATCATCATCATCAACCCATTATGTCCCCACCGAGGGGCACGGGTCTCTTCCCTGAGGAAGGTATAGGCCATACTCCACCACGGGGGCCAAGTCCGGATTGGTGGAGGCTTGTAGACTAGTGGCTCGTCTACTGTCAGAAGTTGTCAAGCCGCCCTAAGGCCTCTGACTTGGCTTAACGACTGCCATCTATCGACGGCAGCCGGCACCAACAGCTTAACGTGCCTTGCGAAGCACGGAACCGCTCGGAAAAATGCCACTAGCGTTAGGTATAGACGGCGACCCATCCATGCACTGAACGCGTCCTGTGTTGCTTAACCTTCGTGATCGTTTAAGATCACTCAGGCAGCCGGGGCTAAGATCCCACTAATATTACCTATAAACTAGCTGGCCCAGCGAACTTTGTACCGCCTCAGACAGAATGAATATGTTTTTTTCGCGAAAGCCTATGGTTTTTAGCGTTCTGTACCCAAAGGGTAAAAACGGGAACCTATCACTAAGACTTCGCTGTCTGTCTGTCACCAGGCTGTATCTCAAGAACCGTGATAGCTAGAGAGTTGAAATTTTCACAGATTATGTAGTTCTGTTGCCGCTATAACAACAAATACTAAAAACAAAATAAAATAATTATTTGAGGGGGCTCCCACACAACAAACGTGATTTTTTTGCTGTTTTTTTATCTTTTTGTCTAATGGTACGGAACCCTTCGAGCGCGAGTCCGACTCGCACTTGGCCGGTTTTTTATTATGTATAGCATTATTTAATATGTAGGTAGGTCTATTCAATTTCACCTTATATGTCTAAGTATATTTTATATATTTTACCCCTCTCCCTTTTCTTTGCACGCCTACCAATCTTTCTTCCACCTCCTGCGGTTGACTGGTAGAAAATGCTTATGGCATTAAGTCCGCCGTATTGTAACTTAGGTTGGAACCTGGTTCTCGCTTTTTCGGTGAAATGAAACGACTTGTATAGTGACAACGTGTACTAACAACTAGTGTAGTGGGCTAACTAGCGCCACCAAATAAAAAAAGTCATATTTTCTTTTACAGATCGTATTTGCAAAGTGTCTGTACAGTCTCTCAATTGAGGCCGTCAGCGCAAAAGTGGCCTAAGCTTACCATAGTTAGTATGGAGATAATGAGCTATACATTTTCATGAATTTAAATTGAATACATAGTCTGCTTCGTAGGCAAAACCAATACGGGCAAAAATAATGTCTACAACACCATCTGTTATCCATGGGTGAAAATAGGGATAGGCCGGTTTTGCATCAAAATTTATTATGTTTTAAATAAATTGCAATAGATAAGTACGAATATGAAAAATTGTGGGTTAGGCCACTTTTGTGCTGACGGCCTCAATTATGTTAACAGTGATTTTTAGGACCCACGATAAAGATTTTAGCATTAATGCCAAAAACGGCCGTTTTTTGGCGTTAATGCTATGTAGTCCTAGGTTTATTGCCTTAGGTTCACGGCCATGGGTCCTAAAAATCACTGTTGACATGATTGAGAGATTGTACAGACACTTTTTGCAAATTCGATCTGTAAAAGTGTTATGATTTTTTTCCCTCAATTTAAGGCTGTATAAATAAATTATTTATTATTGTTATATCATCATCATGATAAGCAGCTTATATACGTCCCACTGTAGGGCACAGGCCTTCTATCAGAGAGAGAGAGTATGAGCTTAATCACCACGCGTGCCCACCGCGGCTTAGCTATTTCAAGCGCTGAGGTATGTGAATAGCTCAGACACTCAGACACCGGAATCCTATACCGAACGTTTCTTTCCAAGGAACCTTATCAAAATTTTATCGGAAGCTTTTCTTTGGAAAACAAATTTTTCAACGCGCAACGTAATTAAAATATCGAGTTCTCAAATAAGCATCGCGCTGTTTTATACTTTACGCTCAGTCATATAAGAAGAATGATAAAAGTTACCTACGTGACCATTGCGTACAAAAAAAAAATGTTTTATAAGTTTCATAATGGTTATCAGGGCCGCGTTTCATAAAACTACAATTCATAGTTTATTATTACCTACAATTCGATGCACATTGCGTAGCGGTCTTCCTACTTGTTAATCGGTAGGTTAATCGACTTTGCAATGTACAACGAATTTTCATAATAAACCGTTCGATCTCGCTGGTCCGTTAGCCGGCGCTTAGTTACCAAACAGATGGATTTGATGCCCACTACGGGCCGCCGTACATTTGTACAAATGACCTCAGTCTGGGTGTATTTTCATGTTTGTGACGTCCTTGCCTGGTTACCATAGCACGGGGTATCCTAGTTTGGGACCAGGCCACGTGATTGTATTGTGTGGAAGTTATTATTATAGTTATGTTATTAGTTCTATTAAACATGCCCTGCTGCTGGGCATGTAAATAAATTATAAGATAGGTAGGTACATCATCGGACTACTAAGCCGTAGTCACAAGGAAGTCGCGGGGATAACTACAATTTAACAAGTGTATACCTAGATCATGATTCACATGACATACCTAGATTCTAGGCAACTAGAGTCTGAGAAGAAGTGTTTTCATCTGACTCGTGTAGCGCGTGTTATGAGCTATGGTACCTACTACTGCGAATGAAGGATGTTTAAAGCGTGGACAGTGGACAGGGAAGCATCGACGACGCTCGTGGAATGTAGGTACCTAGGTACTACAAGAATTGTATGGTCCGTGGAACGACTATCTATCAGTGGAACCGTAGAACCTACTTCTACGATATGAGTTGTTAATCTAAGAATGGACTATCTACCACTACCAAGTACCAACACATAATAATAGCTGCCGTCATACCGTGTAAGCAAATGCACAGCTCCTACCTTATATTAAGTATTTATTAGTTTGATAACTCCAGACATACCTACGTACGTAATTATGATTTCATTAACGGTTAACTTAGGTCTTATGTTCTCCTACCTTGCCAGCAGGTGTCTTTATGTAATTTTGCCAAGCACAATAAAACGTAATTATAACTCTTAGTATCCCAATAAGCCGAGAGTATACTACTCCAAAAAACCGGTGGTAGCCTAGTGGGTAGAACATTGGACTCGAAAGCGGGAGACCCAGGTTCGATTCCCAGTGCGGGCATGTACCTATGACTTTTCTTTCTAAGTTATGTAGGTTATGTTAATCTACTGTTAACAGCTGTCAATTGACCAAAGTGCATACAAAAAAAAAACCACTGACAGCTGTTAACAGTAGATTAACAGCTTCTTAGTGTACGAGAAACCGGGGGTTAGTGCAACAAAAAGAATATAAACCTATGACTTTGTTTTCTAAGTTATGTACATTTGTGAAGTTATAGTAGCAATACCACTCGCTAACGGTGAAGGAAAACATCGTAAGGAAACCTGAGTGTCTGAGCTAGTCACATACCTCAGCGCTTGAAATCGCCAATCCGCGGTGGGCACGCGTGGTGATTAAGCCCATCTCTCTCTCCCTGAGAGAAGGCCTGTGCCCTACAATGGGACGTATATAGGCGGCTTATGTAAGTATCTAACTTTCAACGTGTTTTCGGGATTTTTTTGCCAATGGGCAAACTAATTGGCTTCTTGCTTGACTGAGAAATAGTTAATTAGCTACACTTCCCCAATTCACACCAAATCAGCACTAAAAATAAAACACCTTAGTTTACGTGTAAAGAAAAGATGAAAACTCATACTTATACCTACTCTTTAAAATCCTTAGCTTGACACCTCAGAACACAAAAAGAAGGAGAAGTGCCATATGGGCGTGGCACTGTCGCTCAACGTTAGCCCGGTTGGGCTAACCTCGGCGAAACTTTTAAATATGGCCGTCAATCGCCTCGCGCCCGCTATCGCCGTAACATATGTGAAAAATGCCTGATTACCTACAGAAATCGCAGTGATACATGCTATTCAAATAACAGTGCAGTGTGTTTTCACCGGTAAGCCTATTTTACTCACTATATCCATCTTTAAACTACGAAAAATCATAATTATAATAATTTTCCTGTGCAATATGCATTCCAGTACTAAGAACATAAATGAGACGTATTTATATCGTCGGGTTTACTCCACTGCTGTTTTTATGTAGAATTTTCGTGGAGGTTTTCTAACATGGAAAAGCAAGCCCGCAATGGACCGTCTCGCGAAACTAACTATTGTTCTATGCGATGAATTGCGATGTTTCGTGGTACGGCCGCATGTATTTGCCGTGAACTGTCAAAGTCACAGTAGGTGTCAGCGGGAGTCATAGTGATGGGGTAGTTGCTTTCTTTCTAGACTGATTAAGTATCGATACTTCGTTGCATTTACACTCGTTCGTCCAGACTTCCAAAATTACTAGAACCAATTATATTGTACGACTAGGTAGCTATTGTCCGCGACTCCGTCCGCGTGGACTTCAGTTGCTAAGGAAGCTTCTACTTTAGTGGCAGATTTTGTCGTAATATAAACAGGCTTAGTTTTCACCACGTATTTCAAAAACTTTTTAATAAAGATTTAATTTCAGGTTTCCCAAAGACCCTAATAGGAAGGATAAATGGATTGAAACTACAGGGAGATTGCTTAACTGGCTTCCTCTCAAATCAAATACCTGTTGCTCCATCCATTTTACGGAGAAATGTTTCCAGATGCTAAAGAATGGAAAAAATATTAACGTGGGCAGGTCCTGCTTTGAAAATACCAGTAATAAGGAGTTCCATAAATGTTGAGGTACCAATATACCTAAAATCACGGCATAATTATATTTTACATGGTGTGGAATATTCGATTGTTACTTTATTCTGATTCTCTATTTCAGGTGACAATGGACGCAACGACGCATAACTCTGCAAAAGAAAGTGTTTCTAAAGAAACAAGTCAGGTGATGTGGTTATGGTACTAAATAATATTCTTATACTCTTTTATGAGCCTAAAATTCGATTAATTTAAAATAAAGTAAATGAAGTGTTTTCAATAATTTAATAATTTATTTACTATTTTAGATCCGTATTAGAAAGTTTCGGATATTGTTACTGTTGAAATGTTTTTAATAATTTCATAATTTATTTACAATTTTAGATACCCTTGGAAGTAACGGATATTTTTTTGTCGAAAAATGCTGCGAATGTCAAAGAACCCTGTAAATAATTGTCAGACATAGAGGAATGTCCATTCGATTGAACACATAATTTATCGGTCATATAGCGCCGCCACAGACTAGAAAATCGAAAAATCATATGAACAAAGTTGAAAATATAACATCGAGTTTTCAAAAGTCGTAAACCAAAGTTGTTGTAAACAACTTACTTTAATTGACGTGTTTCAGGAATTGTGTTAACTTAAAAATGGCCCTGTATAAATAAAAAAATATTAGATTTTTACAAATGCATACTTTTTGTATTTTAGATACAGCAACGAGTTGCCGAAGGCCCAGAAACTGGTAGATTTATGTCGATTAAAGAAAAACCTCGAAAAAAGAAATCACGCAAAACATTGAACAATGTCAACAAGTGACAAGTTCTAAATAAATATTTATCTTTTAAGGGAACAGTAAAATATTCATTGCAGGATCTCAGTCGGATGATGATGTTATCTTTTTAATGTAAATGTGTTTCGAAAGTTTCTTTAAGTTTATGTTTCACAAGTTTCTTTTGGCCAGTTTCTGAATTGAGAATTTCGCTAAGTAAATGGTTAACTGTAGTACTGTCTCTTCGAATTTTTCACAAAAGAGCGTGACAGAATGTTACTTATGTTTTTACTTAGTGAAATTCTTAATTCAGAAACCGGCCCTTTGAGTTCTTACTACCTAATGTATTTTTCACAAGTTAATAAAAATATTATTTATGTGATATTATTGAGAATGTTTTTTATGTACCCATCACAGTTGTCACCCACCAAGGCAGTGAAAATTTTAATCCAAACTCAGAAACATCTACAGTCACTGCTCATTAATTCACGAGTTAAAATAAGTAGTTCTAGATTTTTTAAGGTGTGCGCTATACAAAAACGCGCATAAGGTGAAGGCAAGGCGCAGGCATCTTGCCGCTTCAAACAAAAATTACGCAGGCGATATGTTTTGAATTATATTCAAGCGGCGCGGCACAGCCAACGTCGTTTCGTCGCCTTGCATACTATATTTTGTAGGTAACTCAGCGAATGTTCTCTAAACTTTGTCATTTAGAATAATAAATTGTATGATTAGAATTTACGATGAAACGGAATTCACGAATTATACGATAGGTAGGTATGAACAAAACTGACATATTTAGGAATTAACACATTGGTAGGCAAAGCCTGTAAAAATAAAAGCTTAGGCAGCCTTTTGCAAAGGATTACTACAACGAAATAAAGTAGTTACAGACTACGCGACGTAGAGAAATAATTAGTTACTATTTAGGTATAGATGGCAAGAAAAAAATCGACAATGTACAAAAAGTTTTTTTACGATGTACGATTTTTTTTAAGTATAATCGATAATGTACTTTTTCGTCCCCATCACTAATGTTGTGCTGCTCTTCTCATTGGCTGTTTCATTTGTGTAAACAGCGAATAGTGAGCCGGTTTTTTATGTTGTAATCAAATAAAGAATATGAGGACAATGTAGCTGTGTGAGTAAGTGGCGACATCGGTTTTCTAGCAAACGGGCCATTATAACACTTCTCCTTATTTTTGTGTTCTGAGCTTGACACCTAATTGAATTCAACTTTGGCCTTTGCATCTACGTAATAAGATCATTTATATTCTTTACTGCACGTACAAAAATAACAGTACAAAGGCGAACTTAATGCTAATAGCACTATCTTTTAGTATCACTGGGTAAAACCATCAAAGATATATTGGGTCAGGGGACACCAGTCGTTAGTTGCATGGAGCACAACGGGTACAGAAGTTTATTTACTGCAAAAAAAAGTTTTTGGAATAATTTTTGTGATGTCCTTGCCTGGTTACCATAGCACAGGGTATCCTAGTTTGGGACCAGGTCAAGTTGTGGAAGTTATTATTATTAATAATAATAAATCCCCGGGTTAGACTCCAAGTCCATGATGAGCCAATACGGAAATGTAAGGGTACACACAGACCATCTTTGTATTGAAAATATGTCATCTAATTTAATTAACGCCCGTTACAATAAAGTTGATCAGGTGTCGGCTGTACAGTCAACAGAACATCGACCTTTTCATGCAACGAAAATGATGTGACGTCGACTCTACACACTCGGCGACAGAAAGCTCCTGCGTTCAAACGTTTGTGTATTAGAATAAAAACATACGTACTAGGTACCTAAAAATCAAAGTTCAGTATATACTATACTACGAATTATTTCTTATACAAACATGATTAGGTACAAAATTTATAAATTTTAGCTAATCGCTGCATCTCGCCGAGACTCTCAGTTAATCATTAGCCTAGGTAGGTACTTTAGTGTCTTATCTACTGAATGTCTTTTGCGGAAATAATGGACTCGGTCATGGTGAATGATCGGACCGTGTCAGAGCACTCTCAGATCTGTCACTTGAGGCTTACTCGCACCTTTTTATCGACTGAGCATTCTGAATTCGTCCATTGCACTCGGAAAACATGATATCAGAATGGCCTGTCATCAATATTTAACATTTTTACGTAACTTATGTATGTTCAGAGTTACAGGATCAATGATTGATTTATTGTTTTGCGAGAACTTAAATTAGCTCTATCATGCAATTTCAATGCATTTGTTTTACTGACCGATACAATGCTATGGATATCTGTGCCGACAAAGTAGAGTTACACTATTAATTTGCCATATTATTAGGAAAACTAAGAATACATAAACTAAGTACATTTTACGTATTATAGAGACTTCCAGATTCCAGAAATAGAAATCTTAGGAAAGAAGAGGAAAGAAGTACTCAGGTAAGCAATACAATAGAGTTGATACGAAGTTGTTACCTAGCCTTCATCGTAAAATATAAAACTGTTTTAAAATATGACAAACATTTGAGAACAATATTAATGTGCACTGTTAATTACGCGAACAATAGAGTGGATGGGTTATTTTACAATCAGCCAATGTTAATGAGTAGGACAAGTGCGCGTGACCACGACCATTTGCCGAGATCAATACAGCGCATCACGGCACAAAACAAGCACTTTCCTGACAAAGTCTGCTCCGTCTACTCGACATTCGTGCAAAAACTGCGGCGCGCAACGAAGGCCGCCCCACAATACAGACGTTGTTTGTTTCAAGAATTTGTTGTTGCATGGAAATTAATATGGTAGGGCACCGAGTCTTTGGATAACGCACAGAACGCTGATCTACTTTTTAGTACCCTAGGCTGATTGAGAGCTGGATGTGCGAAGGAGTTAAGCATGGAACTGTCAGAAGTGGGATCGAATAAAATGCTTGATGATTGAGACACAGGTTCTTTATGTTTTCAGAGACGCTAAGTTAGAGATTAAAGTACTTACTACATATCAAAGATATTTTATTTTTTATTTTACTTATTTAACAGAAATCCACAGCAATACAATTACGGTAAACAATAGGTTCTTAATAATTTTTACATGCAGTTAATGATGGATTTTACTATGTACCTACCTAGGTTAGAAAATTATATTTTACTTATTGTAACTAATTCTAATAATGTATTCTATTGTATTGAATCTAGGTACATGAAGATCATTCTCGGCCATCCAAGGGCCGAGAATAATATTTTTTTTATGTAGGTGAGCAGATGAGGTGAGGTTTACCTCAGAGTATTGAATTGAGATATCTGTGGTGATTATTAATATGATTAGTAAACTAGTTGAAGACTCAAGTGTCCAGAATACTTAGCCACCTCAGCACCGTATCGAATTCAAGGTAAGTATGCAGTTTAGCATAATGTAAGTACATAAATTAATTATGATAAATCTGTTATTTTCAGGACCATTAACGAAAATTAATGTATAATGCAAAAAGCATTGTGTTACGAGCTCAAAAGAAGCTGCCTATGTAGTGTTTATATATTTGTAGACATCCGCTTGAAAAGCCATATTCTCAATCAGCTTATCGAAGTTAGTGACTGTGATTCGTAGATCTAAGTACAAAACGGCTTTAGTTAAGAATAGTTTCATTTATGAAAACAATGGGTCGTAGAGCGGTATCGACTGTTGAATGGCATGTGATGCGCGATGCGCAAAATTGGTAGGTAGGTAGATACCTACTCAAATCAGATTAGTATGCAGGTCAGTGATAGTTAAAAACATTGATGTCTAACTAGAGCTAAAAAATGACCCCACATTCAATTGTGGGTAGGCAGGCGGGGCTTGTCAATTGTGTTACCAATGGGGGTGGCAACTGACAAAAAAATTCAAAATGAAGGATGTCCCGTTTAATTGACTATTTGTATGGAAAAGCACAATATTTGTAATTATATAAGACCCAGAGATGTGGTCTTTTTTAAAAAAAATCAGTGCCTACGCATTTACTGCGCAGTTTGCAATAGTTGCAATAGAAAAACTGTGGGTCCGAAACCATTTGGAGGAAGTAAATAGATTATCAAGAAGCTTATAGGTTATGATTCTAATAAACAAGTAGGTAGGTACCAAAAAAATATTTCTATGCAGGTAAATACAAATAATACAATACTAATGAAATACATTCAGAATCATAGTTAAAAGCTGAGGTTAAAAGTTATGTTTTATCATTATTGTTTGTTTTCAGTTCCGCATCTTTCACACTCATTAAAAACGGCGAAGTACTTGTCGGGCCACGCGCAAATGGTCATCCTACACCTACAATTTTTTTTTCAGCGACCAACCCAACGATGCCCTACATGATGGGGTAGACGAGAAAAAAAATTATCTCCACTTTTCATGGGAGGTACAGTAAAAAAATACCTATATAAATACGGAACCCTGAGAACACGCAAATTCACTAAACATTAAAAAATACGGAAAATTCAACAAAATAAATTAAAAATTTCACATTTTAGCAAAATCATCCTTTAGAGAACTAGCTTTTGCCCGCGACTTCGTCTGCACCGAAAGAGTAATTTGGATAGCTTATTTTTATCCAAGCTCCTTTTTAGGGTTCCGTACCCGAAGGGTGCCAAACGGCACTACTAAGACTTCACTGTCCGTCTGTCTGTCTGTCTATAACCAGGTCTTATCCCATGAACCGTGATAGCTAGGCAGTTGAAATTTTCGCACATGATGAATTTCTGTTGTCGCTATAACAAAAAATACTAAAAACAGAATAAAATTAATATTTATGGGGGGCTTCCATACAACAAACGTCTTTTTTTGCCGTTTTTGCTCGATATTAATAACGGCAACAGGTAGACGCTTGAAATATTCACAGAATATTTAGTTCTCAAACAACTTAAGAACAACAAGGCACCGGGTGATGACGGAATTACAGCTATTGAAAACTGGAGGAAATCCGGTTCTTAGGGTTCTCCAAAAGCTATTTAATTCCGTAATTCTCGAAGGCACAACGCCAGAGGCATAGCACAGAAATGCGGTGGTACATTTATTTAAGAATAGTGATAAAACCCTATTAAAGAATTATAGACCCATCTCACTTCTGAGCCATGTCTATAAGCTGTTCTCAAGAGTCATTACGAATCGTCTCGCACGCAAGCTCGATGACTTCTAGCCCCCCCGAACAAGCCGGTTTCCGAAAAGGCTTTAGTACGTTGGACCACATACATACGCTCCAGCAGATTATACAGAAGACCAAGGAGTATAATCTACCACTATGCTTAGCGTTTGTGGACTACGAAAAAGCCTTCGATTCGATCGAGATATGGGCCGTACTTGAATCTCTCCAGCAGTGCCAAACCGACTATCGCTACATCGATTTAGGGTTCTGTTTCTGAAATATTAAGCTATAAAGCGCAAATTTTTGTCCCAATAGGCGTCCCCCCCCCTCTCCTGGCTGAACGGTTGATTGGAGAAACGTGAAAAAATTCAGAGTAGTAGCACATATAATGAACTTAAAAGGAAAAGTATCACGGCTAAGTAGGCTTTACTAGTTAACGAGTAATAGGCAACTAACTTATAAAAGTAAAATTTCATACAAAATCAATTGAAAATTACTTCGGTGAAGTTGTTACTTCTGTAAAGCAGATAAAAAAGCCCTCTTTCTACGGAACCCTACATTGCGCGTGGTCCGACACGCACTTGGCCGGTTTTTTACGATTAATTTTCTTGGCACCCTGTCAGGTACCTAACAAAGGTACCTTTCCAGACACCGACCTCTAGCTAATTCTCTATTTTTGCTACTTTAAAACTTTACGAAGCGAAACTGGAACTTGCTTCACCTATATACAAGTCAGTGGCGTAGCATGGGGGGGACGGAGGGTGCGGTCCGCACCGGGCGGCACTTTGCCGGGGGCGGCGCTGCGGAGGTGGCAGTTAGAAAAAAAAATTAAAATAAAAAAAAAAAATCTTTCAGTGTTTTTTTCGTCTTTTTTTATGTTTCGTTACGTAATGTTACGTTTTATGTAATGGAGACGATTTCTCAATTATTCTATTACGTTTTCTCTGTAATTTTTCTGTGCTATTCTACCTATGTCAAAAAATGTTAATTTCACTTTTCAATTCAATAAATCATTCAATAATAGTAGTTTATGCAGCTGTCATATAATGAAGGGTATTAAAACACGAGTGTGAGTTTATGAAACGAGCGCAGCGAGTTCATAATAGTAACGAGTGTTTTAATACCCGTGTTATATGCAGTTGCATACACTACTTTATCTTCACTAATGCAATTAAAAATTAAATTCACGCGTACGTGTATAATCACAGTGATTTTGCCGCCATTAAAATTTAACCAATGAGAGCGCAGCTGCGCGCTTCAATAAAACGCGACCAACCTGATTGGCCCTGCAATCAAGTTGGTCGCGTTTTATTGATGTTATAATGAGATTTTACGATATCGATGTGAATATTATACCATCATGTGAAATAGCTTAAATTGAGTGTTTTGTTGTCTGCGCTATAACAGTAGCAATTATAAGTCAAGTATTGAAAACATAAGTAGAATGTTACAACATTAGTGTAGATAAAACTAATAAAAGTACTCTTTTTACCATGCCCAAATTTTTTATAATGGATTACAAAAATAAGAGGGCGGCAAATTTGGAATCCGCACCGGGTACTAGTGACCTATGCTACGCCACTGATACAAGTGTTATTTTTTAAATTCGCAATTACTGAATCATGTCATTTAGCGGTGAAGCGGTGATGAAGCGGTGGTAGCGGAGCGGTAGAATGCCGCCGGGTTCTTATTCGGGAGGTCGTGGGTTCAAATAATACCACCCGCTAACGGTGAAAGAAAACATCGTAAGGAAACCTTACTGTATGAGGTATTTAGATACCATGGCGCTTGCTACGTACTATGTCCCAACTATGAGGCTAAGTGCGGAAATCTCTGGTCTGACTAGAGCATGTCATTTACCACATTTTTTTCTAGGATTATTTTATTGTTAAATTTTCCATTTTTGTCTTTTGTCGGTTTTGCTTTTAGTGGCGATATCTTTACTGTCTGAAAGATTTTTTTAAATACAATTGATTTTTATGCAGGAGAATGGTTTATATAATATTAGTACTTTAAGTGCGAATTACATAAATTATGTAAGCCCGGCGACTAATGAATGCAAAGTGATCCGTCAGGATCGTGGCAAGTGACAGTCCCTGGTCTCCGCCTACCCCTCTGGGATGCAGGCGTGACTTTACGTATGTATGTAAGCCCATATTTCGCAAAATATGTAATTATGTAAAATGGAACAAGAATAATCAAAAGAATTTTCGGCCGCCAATTTATGAATTGATTTATTTAATTTCTGTATACAATAAAGAATATTCTATCTACGAGTATCTATCTATCTAAAGTTGTTGTAAATGACATACTGAAGCTGATGTATTTTAGGAATTGTGCATTTTTTTTTTGTTTAATCGAATATTGGCTAGAAGAGGTCATGCTTGAGACAGGTGGGATAAGCGCTTCAACGTGCCCCACGGCTCAAGACCCTACGTATTCCAGAGAGTTCCAGAACTCGACATCAATTATAAAATTGTACTTACGCCGGTGTCTGCTGTCCTTCAACATGATTGCAAACTGTTAGTAGCACAACAAATGTAAAAAATGTCCGCAAGTTCATCATCAGATCGAGGGAACAGGAAGTCGCGCGGCGCGCGATTCGTCCGCTTCGCGCGAATTACTCTCTACTACTGTAAGCTGCTCCATAGAGGCTGCGCGGTATAAAGGCTGCGCGGGCGCACCGCGATAGGCAATACGCAGAGCTTTTACACGTACATGTAATCATTCCGCATTATGTTGATCAAAGAAGTTACGCGTGCGTCACTTATTTATGTTTAATGTGTATCACCAGAATTAGAAATCTGGCTCATAGGTATTTGCATTGGACTTAAAAAGCTAAACACGATCACGCACTCACGACTACTGGCGTGATCTGGAAGTGTATTTAGAAAATTAAAGAGGTGTAATTAAATACAATAACAACTATATTTAATTCTTAACAGCATGAAGTTGCATACAATTGACAGTGTAAGTAATGAAGTTAAGATCTTGCAACAAATTGGTAAGTCTATCAAAATGTCTCTCGCTGTAAGGAAGTGCTCCTTCAATGAAACTGGCCAAGGCGGGAACTTTGAGCTCGCCTGAGATTATTTGTGGCGCCAGAACATTAAAGACTAGTTGAGCTGCATGGCAGTTTTTGTTGTTCGTATTCCACTCTGCAGCAAATTTCAGTAAAGTCTCTTTCTGAGTGTTGCTGATTTCTCTCAAAGTTTCGAAAAGTTTATCATTTCCTGACTTGAGAACTTCGTTTACAATTTTGAGCACTTGAAAGGGACGTTCTAAACGCAAAGCTAGTTTTAAAGCCTTAACTAACTTCTTATCATGTAACAAATTAATCAGTTCTTGCTCATGCAAAATCATCTCCTCCTTCTCTTTGGTCACAAGCTCGCGACGCTCTGCAGTGATATCTTTCCATTTGACCAGTTTCGAATCTGATCCTCCTGTAATGATGAGTGACTCTTCCTTATTAACAGCTAAAGCCCACACTTTGCCGTCATGATTGTCGAGAGTTATCTTACAATCAGATGTTTTAATATTCCACAGCTTCAAAAGACCATCAGCGCCTGATGAAATGACTTGTTGGCCTCTACTCAAGAACTCTACTTTGAGAACCGAACTTTCGTGTCCTTCAAAGGTTTTCAAGCAACTTAGATCTGACAAGGACCACAGTTTGATGGAACAATCAGCAGAACATGTTAATAATACTTGGTCGACAGGTGAAAACCGAACACACCACACACCTCTTCTGTGACCTTTCAAGGTGCCTAAGACAGACAAGTCCTCAGTCCACAATTTGGCAGTTTTATCTTGTGACCCGGTGGCAATCATTTTATCATTTGGCGAAACTGCAACGCAGTTGATGTCCATTTGGTGTGCCAATTCAGTGTATGTTGACTTAAGTGTTTGATTTGCAGTTTCTAAGTCCTTTGGTACACCCCAGACTTTCAAGCAGTTGTCTTGGCTTACTGAGGCAAAGAAGTCATTTGATGTTTGAGATGTGAAAATAGAACCAACTGATGCTGTGTGTCGCTCTCCACTGCCCAAACAAGTGATTCTTTTGACATCATTTTGTAGCCATAATCTTACAGTATTATCTTTCCCTGAAGAGACAAACATATTAGGTTTTGCTGGAAATCGAGCCAAAGCCAAAACAATATCCCTATGACCCTTCAGTATTTCGCAGTTCATATTGTCAAGGTTATAGTGCTTGAGATCTGCACTGTTTGTGGCGACAACAATGTGTGTCTCATCACAGCCTATGAATATCAAGTCTAAAACCTCATCAGTGAAGCCAATCATCTGTTTTACACAGCTAAATGATTCTAAATCATGAATGATAATATTGTGGTCTGCTGTAACTACAGACAAATTGTTGCATGCTTGATTGTATAGTAAATTTGTAATTGCTAAGCCACCTTGTTCTGGTGCAGGAGATACCAAGCTGTTGTTTTGCTCAAACATAAGGCGCGATTTTTCAATGTTCCAAATTTTCACAACTCCTTTTTCACCAGCACATGCTACATAAATACCCTCGGTATCAGGTTTCTTATTAAAATTTGGAATTTGGAATGAAGGAGGAAGAATGACAGTAGCTTCAATGCTTTCATACACTGGAACAGTGCGGAGAGCTTTGCCTTCATTTAGGTTCCACAGAATCAGCACTTTATCTCGACCTGAGCTAACCATGAATGCTCCATCAGGAGTGAATTGCAAAGATGTAACTTTACTAAAGTGTCCTGAATAAATCAGCTGCTCTTTGCCAGTTTTTGAGTTCCATGATCTAATTTTGGTATCATCAGCTGCTCCGAAGATGAGCTCTTTAGAAGAATCTGGATGGTACTTTAACACTGTGAAGACACCTGTAGCCCCTCGCAGACTACTGGTACATGTGTTGTGAGCGAGATTCCAGAGTCGAACGCTGCCTTCGGAGCCTCCAGAGGCAATATTCTCGTCTAATGCATCAAAGGCCAAGCGAGCTACCGGGCCTTTATGGCCTGCCCTCCACACTTTCATTTGTTTCCCATCAGTGCGGTTCCACAGTTTCATAAGCCCACTCTTATGGGCAGTTACCACAGTCTCATTATTATTGGATTGTTGGAAAGTGTAAATATGGTCACTCTCTGCGTCCGCGATGGTCTCACCTAATACCTGAGTGCTGGAGCTGGTGTTGATGTCTATAACATGCACGACATCGTCGCAGTGACACAGGAGATGAGCGCCGTCTGTCGTCCATTGGATTTCACCACCCGTGTAAAACGCAGTATACTCCGCTGCCTTTTCATACCTAAAACAAAGAGAGCACTCTAGAAATCGCTTAATTTCACTTATTCGACGAAAGGTTAATTAAGCTGGAGTGAATAGCAAAGTTTCTGCCACTTAAAAAGTGGAAATAATACTTACACTTCTTTTAATACGTTAGTCATAATAGACTCTGTATTTTATTAGGAGCAGTATTATTCACAAATTCACAATTACTTTGTTCTGCAAAACGAAAATGCTAAGCATAATAGGTAGGTACCAAAACACTAAACACGTGTGTAAAGTGTTACCAGATGAGGAGATTGAAAATGCGGTAGCAGTGCGTAAAAAACGCGGATTTTTAACTATACAAAGCGGGATCATCGCGAACATTTCATCGGGAGCATTTCGAACGCGTTCTCCTATACAAATGGGCTAACTTTTTTGTTTACTGGCCGATTTGGATGAAATTTTGAACAGGTGTTTGTTGTGTGATCTTATTTTGACAAAAAATTTTGAACGTTCGAAATTCAAAATAGGGGCGACAATATGGCCGCCCAAAAAATCGACCTCTGCGCAAAAAAGTCGGCAGCCAACTGGGCATATGCTGGAGACGTGCCCTAAACGGCATCGGGTTGTCGAAGGATCCAGGTATATGATTAAAAACGGACATTTTGAATTTTTAAGATGGCGGCCGAGATATCAATAATTGAAAATGAGAAAATTTTGTATGGAGAATTTGTACTGAAAATCGACTTTTAGTACACAATTTTAAACAAAGATGAAAAATTTTTCAAAAAAACCGTTTTTCGAGGCCGAAGCGGGGATGAGGAACCTCACCGCGGCGAGCCCGAAGGCCGAGCTCCATTCAGGCCGAGACTATAGATTTTCGGCGAACAAGCAACAACGCAAAACCCAGATGGGACAAACTTGCGAGGCCGGAGGCCGAGCTCCGCGAAGCGGGCACGAGGAACCCCGCCGTGGCGAGGCCGAAGGCCGAGACCATACATGTTCCCACTTATCAAATCCCTGTCTAGCGAGGCCCTAGGCCAAGCGCCGTGGAGAGCGAAGCTCGGAGCGGCTGGGGGTTGGCGCGCGTAAGCGCGCAGGGGGTTCACCCCCTAGTTCAGATACTAAAACTAAACGTACGAGGTTGACTTTTTGACATTTCATTACGATATGTTCAAGGTCAGCGACCTCAAGTGAGCCGGGGTTCTGCAGTGACCAAATCTCAAACGGTTGATGGAACCTAGTTATATAGTTCTTGTTATTAGCTTGCTCATGCCTATTATACCAAGGTCTTGGCGGCGGGATGATCTGTATTTTAGTATACCATTTCCCTTTCTCCAGACTTATAATCTTCCAGTTTTCGTGCCATAACTCTTTTACATTTTCATTTAGCTTATGGTAGTAATCGGTGAAAGGGACGTTAACTAATGAAGAGTGGTCCTCATCAAAGTCACCTCGAGCAGCTCTGTCTACTATTTCATTGCCAGTGATACCACTATGAGACATGGCTTTCCCTCTCCTCATCTCACAGACAACAGACAGACAATTCCATACAGTAGAGGACTCAGATTAAGGTTTTACTCGCTTTAACTTTTGAAAACGTACCATATTTTTGCTTAAAGCGGGTATCATACCTTAATTTTGTGTATGCCGTCAAATCCGTCTGTGTGTGCTTCTGTTTTTTTTTTGTGCTGCACAAAAGCTGACTAAAAATCAGTGTTGCCACCTTAGAGGTTTTCCCACCAGAACTGGTGCTTTTTCTAGGCTTTTGGTGGTTTTTTATATTATAATTATAGCGTTTTTATTTTATTTAGATGTATTTTGCGGTTTTTCAATGTAGAATCTGGCAACACATTTTCGAAATGGAAATCCCCCTTTCGTTCCGGAATTTCATAGATAGATAGATAATTCTTTATTGTACACATTCAATAAATCGCAGTACAAATTGGCGGCCTTATTACTACAAGCAATATTCTATGCTTACTCTATTTCCGAGGAACCCCCAGGCGCATTCGTAAATTGATGTTTTCTTTTTAGCTGACATTCTATTAGCCAGTTTCTAAATTGAGAATGTCGCTAAGTAAATGATTAACTTTACTGTAGTGCTGTCTCTTCGAATTTCTCAGAAAAGAGCGTGACAGAACGTTACTTAAGTATTTACTTACTGAAATTCTCCATTCACAAACCGGCCCATCCCGCCTGACTTTGAACTGTGTGTGCATTAGTGTGTATCACAGATAGAGTTATGTTTTGTACCAGTAACACTGTTAGTAACTCTATCAAACTTTAAGCCCTGAGTTATGTTTTGTAACAGTAACACTATGAAACTTTAATCCCTTTCCACAACTTGTGTTGAGTTCAAAGTCAGGCGGGACGGGACATAGAAGGTCAGCTAAAATTTACGTAATTAATTTACTTTGTATCGCGCCGGATTAAGAATAGCGTCACTCCATTTCCTTCCGTGGATGTCGTAGGAGGCGACTAAGGAAATAAATTACCGGGAGATGGGGCAGCAGTCTTCCTGAGATTCCAACCCGCCTCAGTGTGACCATCTCAAAAGTGGAGAATCTGCCACACTCTGGGCCAAAAGTCTGCCAAAATCTGCCAAACCTGACACCAAAAATATGCCTTCATATTATCACCTTCAAGGAAACGAAAAAAATCAAATACATTATGTAAATTCTTTAATAAACAATTTTGAGGCCAATGTAGATACAGTGTATCTATTGTACTGTAATTATCAATACAGATGTATCCCTCATCGTCTCTCGATGCCACAATTGACACGATGTGGGGTTGACATGTAAATACCCATTGAAAACGGAATAGAGCGGAACCCTCAACAAAGGTCCTACTCGCAATTGATTAGGTATTATTTGAAAGCAGGTATGTCAATAGTCTATCTTAGTGTCATTTGTGGCATCGACAGACAATGAGGGATACATCTGTATTGATAATTACAGTACAATAGATACACTGTATCTACATTGGCCTCAAAATTTTCATTTTCATTTTCCGTATACATAGATTTTGATAATATCTTTGTAATTATGTCTTTTGTTGGTTTAAAGGATATGCAGTCTCCATGTTCCTTTATCACCTATTTTGTGGTAATGATAGCTGACACATCATGTTTGTTTATGAACCTGTTCCTTATATTGATTTTATTCAGATTTAATTGGGAGAATATTCTCTCACATGAAGCATTTGACAGCGGCAAACTTAGAAGAGATCTATTACTGTTCATAATCATATGACGTAACTATATAAAAACTGAATAAGCGGGGAATCCCCGTATCAGTGAATCAGAGTTTCCCAGTTTGGTAAAATAATTTTGTACCAAATATAATTATATGGAAAATTAAAAATAATTTTAAGGTGATTGAAGATGATTTCATTGAACATTAAAACCAATACAAGTTCACTTGGAATCTTTCAAAACTGCCAAAATCTGCCATTTTAGTAAATCGTCAGCATAATCTGCCACAGCAAAAATTTTGAAGCCAAATCTGCCAAAATGGCATAAATCTGCCACAAATAGTCACACTGACCCGCCTGCCAAGCGTGGCGATTATGGCAAACCCCTTCATGGTTAGAAAACCATGAGGGAGGCCTATGTCCTGCAGTGAGCGTCAAATGGCTGATGATGATGATAAATAATACGTAACAACTACTAACTACTAGTATTTATAATTATAGTTCGTATTTAATTTAAAGTAGGTTTTCTTTAGTCCCATATTTTTAAATGCAATCATTTAGCGGAATTTGGTGTTTTTTTTTAGATCCATATAATTTGTTAAATATGCTTTAAAATAATAAGAGGAAAAACCACTTTAAAATAATAAGAGGAAAAATGTGTGTTTCGTTCACGATGACGTTTAATAGTAAAGAGACATATATAAACAACAGTTGCTAGGAAACTAAACAATAAGTGCTCATGTTCTCGACCTTCTTCTTAACAATATGGCGAGAATTTACTTATGAGCTAGGGGCTAGCGCTTTAAAAAAATTAAAGGTGGCAACACTGCCAAAAATTACTAAAAAAAAAATGCAGATACCTACTCTTTGACTTAAAAGAGAAAATAACTTGAAAATAACCCTAAAGTTTTACGAATATTTACATATTGTACATTGGGCTCTAATCATGCTGCGTTTTAATCCTTATTGTTCAGCTCTGTTTAAATCTTCCTACAGATTGCCGGCGGTAAAATGTCTCACTACGAATACAGACATAATAGAAAAGGAATCTTCTAAGAGTTTTGAAACAGTTTTCTCCTTTCCATTTATTAAGTATTTTTCCCTCTTCAATAGGATTAAGGTGTATCATTTTGCGGCCAGCTCCCTTACAATTCCTACTTGTGGCTTACTGGAGTGGTGCAGCCTTGTACCGCAAGACACATTTTTAAGTGCGGCCTATGTTGGTAAGTTACAACAAATTTTCGGAGTTAAAACAATCCCTAAAGTCCAGTACGTATTAAGTCATCTCCACTTTTTGGTAGGTAGTGACTTTGTTTATTATCCGATCAATTCACTGTTTCGATTATGGCCACCAAAGTAATAAGTGTGAAACGTTGCCTTTTAGTCAATCAACCAAAATGTTTAAAAACATTGTAGACATTGAATAACACATTACAAGGCGATAGTTCTTCACCACTGAAGTGTTACATACCTATGTTAATTTTGAAGATGACCTACTGCGCAGTTGGTGATGTCAGGACTTCATACTTTAAACACAGGCATAATTTGTTTTTTTGTGCTACACTATCCTCTAAAACAATCCTAACTTTACCCATCGACCCAATCCTCAGAGGCATTTTAAAAAATATGTGGTTATGTCTCACTTTACTACAGATTATTTAATATGCATCTGAGGAGTGTTTTAAAGAATCATATTTTTAAATTAGACTGTATTTACGGATGATCTGGGTAGGTAACTATAGTTGCCATACACAATCCACAGCTTTTTGTAAGTCACCAAGGTATAAACTGAGGTTATTATGTCCTTTCAGGTGTCACAGCGGGTTGTCTAATGTCCATAGCGAGCCTTCCACTTAAGAACACTATTGGCTTCTTGTACATTAGTAAGGACAATTCACAAATCAAAATTTCAACAGTTGATTTCTGGGGAAAGAGAAAAGATGAAATTGTACCAGCCACACACTGGATACCTTTGTTAGATGTACCAACCAAAATATTAGATGTAATTTATCTTCAACCAAGATTGACCAATGGAACATGCTACAAGTTATTTGTTAAATTTGGTAAGGTACACAACTCCGAGAAGATTGGTCAAGTTTTAGAATGATAAGTAAACAAAATATTTTTTACAATTGTAAGGGAGTTAAGGAATATAGTAACCAGATAGGGCCCTGTGACACCAATTTATTGAGCAGTCACTAACTGCTGCCAGTCATGAAGGGGGCACTTATTGTATTTTGTTCCATACAGCAAACATCTTTGTCACCAGGCCCTGGCCGCATACCCTGCCTGCTTGCTATATCAAGTTGCTCAGTCAATCTTTTGTAGATAGATAGGTACTTGCTTTCAAGTTGTATGTTAAATAAAAAAAATTAAATACTTCATAACATTCTATTACTTAAAGACAATAATTGGGAACCAAATCTTACAATATTTTTTGATTATATATGGTGAGAAACTAATTTGCGAAAGTGATATACATACATGCCAATCCAAAGGGTAAGGCTGATTTAGAAAGTGCTCCTCAAGTACCCACCCTCACAATATACACATTATTTTGAATTTATCAGAAAACATCTAGTTGGTTTGAATGAAACATTGAATCACCAAGGTGTGCATCATATTGCTTTTTTTAGAAACCAAACCAAAACTTTATTAGAGCTAGGAGAAGTTTTCTCACTTCAACACACTCTTAAGATACCTATCCATAATTATTATCTGCCTGTTTGTATATACAAATTTATAAAATTACATGTCCTAACCAAGCTATCGTCATTCAGCCAAATGATTTTACCTATAAGCCATTCACATTCACAATAGAAGATCAAAATTTACAATCACAAGAATTGTTTCCAGGCTCCCTAATAGCTAGTGAGAGTACCAATGATGAGTTGCACATATCATAAAAACTGGATTATCTATGGACGATAAAATAAAACTATAGCCACAGAAAACAAGAACCCGGATACCCTCTGCTAAGGCAACCAAACAAGGACATAACAAGACTAACATGAAAATACACCCAGACAACCTTTCTGTCCACAACTAGTGGATTATATCAACCACTAAAGCAATAGTTAATTTTAAGGTCATTTGACAAGCTAGGCCCATTTTAATTTAAATGAGGTTATGGAAAACCAGTATTTATGGTAGCCAACCAACCAATGGCATTGATGGGAACCTGGTTAACATTATAAATAGAAGTACTACAGAACTACACTATCAATAAGTACTTCTCAATTCCAGATCCAACAAACAAAATTTGTCCTACTTCCTCTAATGTATCCTAATTTTTTTCATACAATAATGGCTTGAGTCGCCCCAAAATCCACTGGCGGTATTTTTATTGTTAGATCCAAACATTTTCATCTTATAAATTAAAACCAAAAGTATCAGGCGTGCTCTTATGAACTTCAGCTCTCTAAGAGGTAAATATGAAGCCATTGAAAGTGTAAATAAAACCAACAAGTGCAAATAGGAGACCTTCCAAGTCAATCAATACAAGACATTCCACATCACAGTATTTGCAGCATTAGTCAATCCAGGCCTGTGCTGGCTGGTCCATTGTGAAGGGACTGACACCATTGCTTTCCATCTCTTCAAGGACTTCACACACATAGGCAGCCACCTCGGAGCGACTTTGATCAATGCCCTTGATGAATGGATCATCCAAGAGCTGGTCGTAGTTGGGCCTCACAGTCTCGTCCTTGATGAGGCTATAAGAGAACAGATCCTTGTTAGACAGAAAACGTAAGGCGAATGCCGGGTTTATGAACAGATATTTTGCCGGGCAATACTGAACGCGTTCCAATTGGTAACACAATGAACGCCCACCCCCCTTTTAACGTGGGTAACTTTTTTGCGCTAGTTAGACATCTATGTTTTTAACTATCTTGTGTGTTTTGGCAACAAAATGTACTTCCACTTTTTTTTACTTTCATACTAAATTACTAACCAAGTATTGACGAAGTGCACAAAGTGATCAGAGAAGGAGTTGTTGGTATTGGTGAGGCGCGGGGCGTCGCCCTGCACCACCAACTGAAGCTGTTCGAAGACGGAGCCCCAGCGCGGGTAGGGGAAGTCCCCGGTGGCTACTTCCATCAGAGTAATGCCGAGGGACCACACGTCCGAGCGGACATCGTAACCGCGCGCGCGCCCCGGGTCGATGCGTTCAGGCTGAAAAAAGTTTTTGCATTAGCGTAAGCTGTCAGATTCAGTCGTAAGCCGGGTTTTCGCTTTCTTAGGGACTCGGGACATTTAATGGCTAGTCGGAAGCTACTCGTATTATATAAAAATAGTTTGTACTGTTGAACAGAAGCAATTTTATAGAAGACAGAAATTTTGTTACACTTTTTGTAAGTAACAATGTATAATAATCAAGATAGGAAAGTTGAAACGCATGTGCATTGTGCAAGGCAGCGTGCACTTTATATACCATTTTAACTTGTGATACTAGGTATAACATTATCATTACGGAATAGGTCTGGTACCTACTTTAAGGAGTAAAAATGGTATGTCCAAGCTCGTGGACTGGGAGCTGTGGGACAACAACTTACCGCCATGTAAGGTCTACATCCAGCATCACGGGTGCGCGCTATCGAATCCACCAGTTTACCAGAAATTCCAAAGTCACACAGCTTAATATCGCCCCTTTTGTCTAATAATATATTTGACGGCTTTACATCTCTGAAAAAAAGGAATGCGATATTCTGAAAACTGTTTTAACTTTTTGTTAAATTGTCATCAGATGACAGCAGCTCGAACTTTACATTTTTGTGGCAATGTCGCCCGTAAAATAACTCACTAGACTCTAGACCACGGGCATGACTACGGCATGCATGTAAAGGCCACTTATAAGGACATGCTTGTAAAGGCCACTGTAGGATAGCCGCGATTGTCACCGAACTGCATATTTTTGCAATATTTTAAGCAACCACATAGGTTCAGCCGAGTTGAAGCGAGCCGAACCGAACCAAGCTCAGTCGAATTGAGCCGAACCTAGCCAGACTGAAACGCGCCGAGTTAAGCGGAGCTTCGGTCACACACAGCGACCAGTCGCTGCGAGTGGACTAGCCGCGAATAATAGTCGCAGCGACAACTCGCTGTCTGCCTGTCACACAACGAGTTCTACACGAGAATTTCGACCGTCAGCGAGTAAAATGGAACATGCTTAATTCTAGTCTACTCGCAGCGAATAGTCGCTGTGTGCTAAGCGAGATTCAGATGTGCTAGCCGAAGTTTATACGTAATTTCATTCTGGCCGGGTCAAGTTTTTTGTATTTTATGTTTGTGCTTTGTTCGCAATATGTGACGTTAAACTTCTAGCTATGACGTCAAAATTAAATGTCGATACACAAAGTTACGACGTCCATCACAACTTTATGTAACGACATTTAATATGCAAGAGTCGTCAAAGTCACCTCCGTACCGGATATTGGGAGACCAACGAAAAGAGGTATTTCAAGCTGGCTATAATTATAATATAATACACAATTCCGATCTATTTTCTGAGCAGAGTTCGCGCCACAAAAACTGAAATGAGGCAAATTAGCGGTCACATTTAATGGCCTTTTAGCCTAGCGAAATGAAGGTCATCTTGAAAGATTGTCCAGACAGCCTAAGCTATATAATAAGATACTATATATGAGGAAAGTAGACTTCATATTTTGTCGAGCGGACATGTTAAAAATTAAATTTCCTTGTAATACATAAAGCATTTGCATTAAATTAGCTGTATGTCCACAAACTCACCTATGTATAATGTTTAGTTTCTTTTTTAAGTAATTTAAGGCTTTGACTGTGGCCAGTGTTATTTTAGCTAGTATAGTTTCAGGTATTCGCGTCCCCATCTTCTCACATATAAACTTGTAAAATTTATCTAGTGATGTGTCCATCAACTCCATACATATCCAACACTCGCCCTGTAAACAAACATTAAGTAAATTAAAACAAGTAAATTTACAAGCTAGCACTAGTATTACTTGACTGAACAGTATTCATATTCATAGTAGTATTACATTCAGATGTCACATTATATATTATGATTATATTGTACTTTTGTAAATATTTCGTGTTCGTTTTTTTTTTCGGGGAAAAAATAGAATATTCATTTTTTTTTATACATATTTGCCAGTGGCGAGTAAGGTAGGGAAACTGTTTATAATCTTACATTATAGATAATAACTAGCATATGATAATATACTTAAGTGACCAAAAAACTGCCTTATTTATTTGAACAGTAAATAAATTTATTTATAAGTAATTATTGTTATCCATTGTATGTATGTGTATGTAAAATTGACACTAAGAAATACAACTTTTAATAAAAAAATTCTCCCACCTCTTTAAACAATGCCCCATAGAACCTGACAATGTAAGGGCAGTCATTGCTCTTCATTACCACCTCCAGATCCATCAGCAATTGTTTCTGTTCCCTCTCGTCCACAGTGGATCGGAGACGTTTCACAGCCATCACTTTATTTGTTCTGGATTGAATAGATTAACACAAACATTTTTGAGACCAATTGACAATGTGGGGAAAAAGCTGATGTACAATGTGTTTTAAGTTGCGAATAAATGTTCAGAATAAGCAACGCATAGATACTATAAATGTTGAAGAAAATTTGTCGCTTATTCTACAAACTGAAAGTGAACCTAACTCTGAAAAGATAGACAGAGAGAGACAGTACGATAACATCCCACTTACATTTTATGAACCATCCTATTTACAGCTCCAAAAGCCCCCCGGCCTATTTCACCATCATCCTGGAGATCATCGGCTGTGAAGTCGTAGATCTCTGTCGCTGACAACTGCAGCTTCCCTGAAGACTGCATGGTGGGATAAATCCTAAATCTATCCCTGAAAAGAAAAAAACACTGCAGTTTGGACCTTTTACAAGAAAAAAAAGCAGCATTATTTGAAACATGTATCCAAAAACTGAGTGCCAGTAGTATTAGAGGCTAGGTGAAATTAGCTTTAAATAGGTATTCAAACTACATATCACTACTGAAGTAATTAATTACATAGCATGAAGGGCCGCATGTTGACTTCTCCCTAAGCCTATAGGTATTCATTCTACATAGTAATATTTTCTGACTTCAGCAAGGAGTGAGAGGATCTTGGAGTGAAAGTTGCACCTCCTGTGTTGTGGGACATAACAGCAGCATATCATGCAATCTTTTGGAATTCGAAGGCAATTTAAGTTTGCAATGAATGAAGCTTGAACTAACCTGGTATTTTCAGGCAGCATTCGATTGGCAGTTCTTGGCTTTGGTGCAGAAGTGGAGTTTGCTGTGAAGGGCATGAATGCAGCATTATCTCCCGAAGGACCACTGATCACAGGGTCAAACACTTTGCGCTTCTCAATCTTACTTGACATGCCCAGGTTCAAGTCTAGTTTCTTCTTTGGTCGGTTCGGTCCTAGAAATAACCAAACATTTGTTGGTGAGTAAAGTTTGGTGCCTACATTGTCTAAACAGGTAGAGGTCTGTACTACAATGGACAATGGACACAGAAGCGAGAGACCCAGGTTTGATTCCCAGTGTGGACATGTACCTATGTACAACCTATTTTCAAAGCTAAGTACATCTGCAAATTTGTAGTAGCAATACCACACGCTAACTGTGAAGGAAAACATCGTGAGGAAACCCGCGGCTTTGTTGGCTCTGCACATATTGACTTGTCATTCCTGTGGGCTAGGCCGACTAAGCTGTCAGAATGTAAACCTATTACTGGGCTGGGCTGGACAAGCCTACTACATCTAAAAAAACCATGTCCCAGGCACTGCAGCGTCCGAGTGGTCCCTTCACCCATCCAGTGTAAATGAAGTTGACACTGGACGCTGTATTTATAAATGATCTCATTACGTACACGTAAAGCCCAAAGTTTAGAGGTCTGTAAATACACAAACTAGTTTTTTGACATTATTCAGCCAAGAATTCGTCTCTCAATTGTTTATATTTATTGACTTGTGCTTGTATTTTTGACTCCACTGTAACTTCACAAACATTCCCGAAACCTTGGAACATTCATGGGCAGTAAAAATTACTAAGACGAAAATTGCAGGGTTACTCGCCTAAAGCTAATTATTGGTGTATTTTGAATAACTAACAGATGTTTCCCCTCGTAAAATTAGAACGAATCCTCATACCTTGGCTTGATGACACTTCGCCATTCTTCGACATTTTGGAAAGGAGTTTACACTAAAATTCACTTTTCTTTGGTGCAAGTAATAGTTGTCCAACTCTCCATTTGAAGAAGAAATTGTGGAATGTTCTAAAGTTTTTTATTATCTAACACGCAACAATAGTATTTGATCCAATTTAATCATGATATCCAATAAAAACACACAAGTCACACAGCGCATCGATGATCAACCATTGAATGAATGAATATTAAATTATTGAACGAACTAATTTATCTTCTCTATGGAACGAATGATTCGATGCATGTAAAGTAAAACCGACAGCTAGAAGAAAAATGTACTGAAAATTGTGTTCTTGCACGACTCAGGACCTAAGCCTATTACTATTACTGTGCCCGGGAATATTTCCAATATGCACGGGCACAAACGTAACACCAAGGAAAGCGCGCTGCACTAACTGAATGGACGCCTTCTGCGTAGAAAGTCTTTGATATATTCGTAACCGAGTATATTGGCAGTATTTCCAGCATACTATAGACCCGACGTGACGCGTGTTGAAACGATTCAAATACTAGGTACCTAATCTTTTCTACGTCTAGAAAAACACTGCCAAAACCGGATGCAACATCACATCGGGTGTCCATTTTGAAGTAGGTATAGTCCGCTCTGCACAGATGTTTTTGGCGGTAATGTGAACATAGTCACAGATCGTTTGCACATTGCTTACTGTCTTTACAGTGTATGTGTGAGTAATTGATGTAGTGTGATGAGTAGTGAATTACTATTAGTAAATTACTAAAGTAGTCGGCTACTGCTAATGTCTTAGTTATAGATATACGTGTTTGTAAATAAATGTATTTATTTTCTTTTTTCCACGTTTACGTGGAAATCCGAATTGAATTGAGACTACCTCAGTTGTAACGCAGGTTAGCCAAATAACTAAATGTCCTTCCTTCTTTCTTTCTTTCTAAATATCGAGGATACGGCTACTTAGCACTATTGCATTAAAAACTACCGTTTTGTTCAGACTTTTGGCTTTGTGGATTAATTTCAATAAAAGCTGAGGACACTTCTTCAAAAAATGTGTTTAAAGGAAGTAAGTGATTTTTTGTGGATGTATTTTTTATGCCTTTGTAATATTTTCAATGTGTTCTTAATCTAAGTAACGAGTAATAGTGTATATGTTATGTTTATGTTCCTAATAGTAAGTGATTTGAATTTGTGGTAAAACACAAACGTACACGTACAAACAAAGCATGGAAACACTATCTTCCTCGTTTTACTGAGCAGGGCAAAAAATCATACTGTTTTTTTTACTATCATGTCACCCACCTGTCAGTGGGCTGCCTATCAATCACTCATTACCTAGTGTCACTGTCAGTTGGGTTGGCAAGTTTACTAGGTACTTACCTCTATGGTTGGAAGTCAGATGGTTGTCTTTTTAATCTGTGGCCTGTGGTCATATCGTCAGTTTTATTTTAATCTGTGGTCAGTATCTATTTTATTTTTGATCGGGGGAGTGTTGTTGCGTTAGCTATTGTTTTGTCCTCTCGTTTTATTTTATTGACTCCAATTTAGTGGAGTTCATATTGATTGAGCGGTAATTAGTGCGCTAGAAGTATGAGACGGTACAGTTACTCCAAATTGTTTTTTATAATAATAGCTTTTACGTATGTCGACCTTACCTCAGTAACCTTTAGTTTGTTCAGCGAAATGCCTTTATATCCACTTCGTTCGATTTACTGAGGGCTTTAATAGCCGCGTAGCACCTGTCTCTTCCCTGTAGCCTATAAGTGATTAATGATTTAGTACTGTAGGTACCCAGCTATGTGAACTTTCTGAATGGTTAAAACATAAGATATGATTTATATTCCCATTTGAAAGCTTCTTTCTAAAATTAAAATAAAATTAGTAAAAATAAATAATTTGCCTTGCGGTTTGTTTCAATTTACCGGCAGCTTCATGGCTTGGTTATATTGCGTCGAGTGCATGTTTATGTTTTAGTTAATCCAGTGACCACCATGACTTCATGGAAGAAGTTCAAACTTTTGTTGTGGAAGAACTTCCTTCTACAAAGAAGACACAAAAAGCAGACAGTGTTCGAGATCGCTTCACCTGTGATATTTTCCCTCTTTCTGATACTTATAAGATGTCTTGTGGATCCTGTAGTCAAACCAGAGATGACTTACAAACCTTTTCGACCAACCTTTTTCAATATGAGTACAAAATACATGTGAGTATAATCTCTCAAAACATGTTCAGGCCACCCAGCTGTTATCTGAACAAAAAAATAAGTGAAGATATAAATTTCAGGGCAAACTTGTCACATGTGAGGCAGGAGGGCACACTAGCTTTTTCTCCTGAGACTCCATTGACAAGAAAAATTACAAAGGAAGCAATGGCCCAGGTGGCTATTGATAATCTCCATGGCTTGCTATCTCTGCTTTTTGATATAAAGATGCTGCCAGAACCAAAAGGATATGCTAATGCTGATGCATTGCAACAAGCTTTAACTCAGCCAGATGTGATGAGAAATATTCTTGTTGGAGTCCAGTTTGATGATGCTATGGCTGGAAGTAAGTTGTTTATCTGCATTTTAATTAAAAAAAACTGATCATTTGCTCTGCCTGATAAATAAAAATGCCATTAAAAACATAACTTGTAGAAAAACCAAGCCTCGCAACTCAGTTCTTCTACCGTAAAAAATTGAGAGATCAACATAATACAAAGTCGGTTAATTTATTCAATAAATGGATTGTCTTGGCAATCGCACTAAGCAATCTAATTGAATATAATATGTATTACTTGTGAGATATATTGCGTTTTCATGCAATGGCGTTATGTTTTAATGGCATCTCATTTCTTTTTGTAGATAGCTAGTTCTACTTTTTCTTCTTAACTATTTAACAATTTACCTTTGAACATAAATATACCTAGGTAGGTAAAATATATAAACCTTTTTACACCTGTTATTCCATTATAAAAATAAAAGGAGCCTTTATGTCCATGTTGCTAAGTATTTTAATTAAAAATAAACTATTTTAGACATTAATGACATGCAATACATTTAATAAAATTATAAAATTATGTTAAGTCGTCAATTTGGGAACCCAACTTTGGGTGAAGGCCTCCTCCATCTTATGCCATTCATTGCGATCTGTGGCGAGTCTGATTTAGAGAGGGCCCGCCACTCGCACCACATCATCACTCCAGCGGCGGCGTGGACGCCCGCGGCGATGTCTCATCCCGCGGCCACCAGTGCAGTACCTTTTCGCTCCAGCGCTCATCTCTGGTTCTCGCTACATGTCCTGCCCAGCGCCATTTTAACCGACAAGCTAACTCAGCTACATCTATTAGTTTTGTGCGATCTCTAATGTCAATACTTTTAATGTTATCTTTTAGTTTTACACCCATCATACTTCTTTCAGTTGCTCTCTGGAATCTCTGTAGTTTTTTAATGATCTCACTTGTTAGAACCCAGCTCTGGTATCCATAAAGAAGCACAGGAGTGATCACCGAGTCGAAAGCCTTTTTCTTTAGAGCAATTGGAATTTTACCTTTAAATATAAGTTATTCCATTATATTTTGCATAATTATACAGGTGCACTGATTCATTTACGGCCAATGTAACTTTGTAATCCTATATATTTATATAGGATTACAACGTTGTTTATGCAGTTGGTATATCTAGAAAACTGGACCGAAATTGCATAATATTTTAGTATTTGATTTATACACTAAAAACTAATTATATTCTAAATTTGAAGCTTCTATGTCTGCTAGAAGTACCTTAGAGTTCTGATGATTGGTCAGTCACTGATTGACAAAATTGAGAACTTTGATTAATTATAATTCTTAAACTACTGGTTCAAATTGAACGAAATTTGAAATATACCTACCGTATTTATACATTGCCTTCACGCAGGCTTCTAGTTTTATCCACAACGAAGTTATAGGTGAACTGCTTCGAGAAAAGGCCGTACCGGCCGTGCCGCTTTTTTGATTGACTTGGCGGAAGCACTGCCGTGCCCCCAGATAATAAAGAAGTAGAATTAACAATATTTAAGAAAAATCTGCTGTTAAATCCATATTAGTCCATTATTGAAAACTACATTTTTTTCTGGCACTTTTGGAAAACCTGTTGGTTGTGGTTTTTTTATGATTGAGCAGTCCATCAATGAATCCCACTGTACTTAATTCTCAGCATGGAGGGGAAAAATTGGGTTTGACACATGAATGGTGAGGGAGTATACTTTAGCAATAAGTATATTTCTTTATAATCTCACCCAACAGCTTAAAGGCTGTGTTATCTGGTCTTTTCCATTCCACTGTATTAAGTAAGTACAATAAATATAATCTTCCTCCTCCTCTTCATTATTTCCAATTTGACAATGTGCCAATGCACTTGTACTTTAGAACATAAAGCTTATTTTACATTGTACCAATCCATCAATCGTAAAATAATGTAATAACACCTAAGTGGTACCACCAGCAGAAATTAAAATCTTTGACATTTTGGACATGTTTACACATTTTGTAAGAGTAAGAGTAAGAAATGTTGTTTATAAACCATAACACCAGATATGGCAAACATTGTTAAATGACAACATATTTGCCTAGTATTAAAAATAATAGTATTTTGGTAATTTTTCTGTAATTTATACCAGAAATTTGAAGATGAAAGAAGTTGTGGTTGAAGATGAAAAAACTTTTACGCCATATTTTTTGTCACAAACTGTTTTACACACATAATTATGAAAATGTATGTAAAATATGCCTAAAATGTTCGTGCGGTGACATGCGGAAGGAACCTATTAAAGCGTGGTTACCTCTGTCCCTATTGACGTTGTTCTATCCTCAATATTTGTGATTATTTTGTGAAATCCCATATTAACAAGCACTTTCAGTTTTTCCTGAAATTTCCAATTTTTATTTCTCTAAAAACCTTAATCTGGCTATTCCGAACATTTGAAAATTTGCCAAATGATCCGGCCATACTGAAGTGACCAGAGGGGACTAACAGTTTTGGCCGCCATAGGCCGAGCTTCGCCGGCCATTTATTTACCTAGCTATCTTAGCTCTTGAATATTTGTTCTATGAATAATCTTATACTCAAATGTGTTTTTCCGCGATTGGCCGCCATAGGCCCGGGCCTTAAGGAAAGTCCGCATCTGCAAGTGATGCAGAAAATAGCAATTATTTCTTTATTGTATAGAGCATGTTTGCCACGCAATGAACTGATACTTGGACATAACAATTACGGCATACGTAAAGAACATGTTTTAGATAGAAACACAGGACACTTACGCGAATTCCACGCGAGCGAAGTTTCATTCGCAGCTTGTTAAAATTAGGACTTACCGCCACCCCACCAGACGTGACGGAGTGGCCGGACGACGTGTTGGTGACGCTGCGGTTCCCGGCGGTGATGCGGACGCCAATGGTGGAGCACCCGTTGCGCGCCAGCTGGCGAACCAACCTGCTGTTCCCCATCTTCGCGCGCGCTGGCCCGCGGGAGCCCGACGACCCCTACGGGGGAAAGGTGCCAGGTGAGCGACTCGACCGCCGCCTTTTTGCTTCTATGTATCCATCCAATCAGCCAATAAACAGAGCCCACTGACGGGCGTAGGCCTCTTTCACGCCAACCCATATGGTCGTTTGTTAGTCTCGTATTGGACGAGACCAATAAGTTTCCCAGCTGCATTCACAATGTCGGCGGTCCACCGGGCTGGTCGTCTGACCGCTGACCGCCCTGTTCTTGGTCACCATTCAGTGGCTAATTTTAATTTAAGTATTAGGTAATTATTTACCTGCTTATTCAAGATTTCTATTTATTAAATGGTTTTGCTACAATTTTATTAATTTGGATCTTTTTTTAGTAAATTTTAGGCATTACGACACTCGAGATACACGCTATTTTTTAACCCAGTACATACAAGCAAACATATGTTATTTTACACTGTTAAGCTTCTTTTTTATTCGAAACTTGCAGTGCCCGCTGCTACGTTCGCGTGGTTAACGGATTAGCCTATGGTTAGCCTCTGTCCACCCTGAAGGTCCATTCTACATACTGGTAAAGGATTTTTGGAAATCGAATAAGTAGTTTCGGATTATTATGGGGAGGCACCATCCCTGTAAACGGAAGCTGATGAAATAAAAGAGAGGTTTAAAAAATGTCAAAGTATAATCGTCACAACTAACCTTATCGTAACCTTAAAACTAAACAAAAGAATAAAAAAACTATACCTAATAAAAAAACAAGAACAATATGTACAAAAGGAAACCTTAGCGCGCAAAAGGCCGAGGAGGCGGGAACTCGTCAAGGAGACTGAAGGACTCGGAGACACGCCGTGGAGGCAAGTAGGCGGCCGTAGAGACGAGAAGGCAGGCCGTAGAGACGAATCTCGACTTTCAACTGGTTACTTATTACGGTTCAACAGAAAAAGCAATTTATAGGTCAGACAAGCCGACGGAAGTCTCCCGTTGGTAACTTGGCACGGAACAACTTTTAGGGGTACGGAATTCTAAAAAACGATGCTTACATCTTGCGCGTGATGTGACTCCAGCCCTTCGGCTCTCTTCGGCCATTGGTGCACCAAAAATGCACCACAATTAAATGCAATAAGTCAGAAATAACGACTTAGTAAACGTAATAGTTACAAGAATGTTATAACGGCCGACTAAGACCGCAGATGTTGATAGAGCCATTTCTCAATCATCTCATAAGCCTTCGAGACTTCGACTAGTATTCAACTCATTGAAACTTCAGAGCATATCGGAAATAATGCGCATTTAAATTATTAATCAGCGTCGAGAGTAGAGACAGACAGAATAGCAGTATTGGCCGCCCTAGGCGGCATAGTAGTAGCTGCCCCCGTCCTTTATTTACTGAGCTATGATATTCTACGACTTTTCTGTAATGTTATTGTTATACCGTTATCCGGATCATCTTGTTGTAATTCGTTATATAATTTGAATCATACCTCGCGAGTTAGTGTTTTTTCCAGTTGACCCTAATATCGGGCCAACCTTGTCCTGAGCCTAGGTTGGCCTTAAGGAAAGTCGGCCCGAGTAAAGTCGGAGTAGAAAGGTAGTTTGGGCTAAAGCTAGCGCGCCACGCCGGTTACGTCCACCAATATCTCTAGCGTTACAAGGTACATAATTTCTTATGGCTAACAGCTCATGAGGTCAGATAGGTGGGCAAAAATTGCTTCTGTGGCTTAGTTTCCGCAAAACAACGAACGCGCGGCTCATTAAGGCGGACATGTCGAAATAACCTCGAGTAATATTTGAGGGAGTGTCGAAAATTAATGGATTGATACTTGAGAGAATGTTCCAATGAAAAATAAAAATAATAACTTCCGCAAACATGGAAATGACTGACACCATTTGTACCAATCATATAACGCGGCCTTCAGCGGCAATCGAACCTACGACTTTTGACTTTGTAGTCGCTAGGCCAACGAGGCAGTCAAGGTAACACTTGTCTGTTAATCTAGTGGCCTTTTTAAGATGACCGTGGCCATCCATGAGATGAGGATGACCATGATTGCGGGCCATATGCGCTAGTCCATATAACAGTCCTATCAATTTATTAAACTCTTATTGAATGTGCCTGGAACTATTCGATTTTCGTAGCTCATCGTCGTACGTATACGTAATAAAATATTCCAAGTTGATTAAAAAGTAGTTTCGTAAACCGCTCAAGGTTTCCTTATTATTTAACTTGTCAGTACAATACATGTAGGCTATTTTAAGGCCGTACTTACATTAAACAAAATAATATTTTTAGCACTAGTTCTTGCGACTCGTGGAATAAGAGCCATCGAGGAGTAGACTCGACTGGCCGACGGTACCGTGGGAGAAACCCAAGAAGCCGCTAATGCACAGTGATCTAAGTCAACCAGTCGTAGAGTACCTACCTATAATTCCCGGCAGGTAACTTGATCAAAAATTCGCGCATTCGGTATGAGTTATGTCCATCGCAAGGACATAAGAGCAACATTATTTTAATTTATTGGTTATTTAACTAAACTAAAGACCGAAGCATTCTTTAGTCAAATCCCGGGTCCCCCGTCAATGAGACCCGGAATACAATAATAATAACTTCCACACAACATAATCACTTGACCTGGTCCCAAGA
The DNA here is from genome assembly GCA_963969515.1 of Yponomeuta evonymella. Lineage (NCBI taxonomy): Eukaryota > Metazoa > Arthropoda > Insecta > Lepidoptera > Yponomeutidae > Yponomeuta > Yponomeuta evonymella. Next base: position 11,039,022 of record OZ018354.1, read on the forward strand.
TAGGATACCCTGTGATATGGCAACTAGGCAAGGTCATCACAAACATGGAAATACATCCAGACTGAGGCCATTTGTACAAATGTACGGCGGCCCCCAGAGGGAATCGAATCCAGGACCTCTATCTTGGTAGTAAGCGCCTTAACGGCTAGTCCAAGAATCGGTCGTTGAGGCAGGCTCTCATAATTATGTCCTTGCGAAAAGTCTTGTTCAGGTTATTTGTCGTGTATTATACCATAACGAGGCGTATAATTATGTGGTTGCGCTGACTGCGTCGGGATGGAAGTTCTTTTCCTCAGATATTATACATGCGATCAGCTCAATTCCGGTAAACGCAACCGCGGGCACAGACGCGGTTAGTAATTAGCGAAACATTCGGGTCGCGGAACAACTTATCATTTTGAGTAATTTAATCTAAATCTAGTCTTGTTCTGGTATTTTAATGTTTTATTTCGTCACGTCATTAAAAAAATTAGTTAATAAAATTATTGGATTTTATTCATCAAGCAAGTTACAGTAGAAATAATTACAAATGTTGTCATATAAGTACATTCAGTGTGGTTGCCGTTTTACAGACTCGACCTGGGTATGATAGCAGACCACGTAAGGTACCCACAAACCGAGAAACAGAATAATAATTTAAAAAGTTAAGTGGCTATTGTAGTGTAACTTGTAAGTAATATTTCCTAGGTATCTATATGATGTCATCGTATTTATTATCTTAAATCTCTGTTCCCTCTGTTTCGATCCCGATTATGTAGTTATGTAGGTATTCCTTGTCCTTGTAATGGCGAGCAAAGTCGTGCAATTTATTGCCTCACCACGGGTTCCAACAACCGCCCACCAAATGCATGTAATCAAATCGGTTCGTTAGCTCAACTGTGGCGACATCAAACATACACCGAATAAACTCACTTACACATTACTAGGCTTTTATAGGCATACCCTTGCCCCTAGGTTACTCTGGGGAGATGTTCCTAGCCGTCCAGCACGCCATCTCGCAAGCCATCATCAAGGATAAGTCCAACAAAACGCTCGACGCGAAAGTGTACCTTCAGCGCTACCCGCAGCCGGCCTACCGGGACGACAAACTGCTTATGGCGCTGGAGCGCTTCATATCTATGATCATAATGCTGTGTTTCGCTTACACGTTCGTGAACACCGTGAGAATGATCACAGCTGAGAAGGAGCTGCAATTAAAGGTTCGCGTTTTTTATATTATTATTTATCGATATTGTTGTTGAGGACATGGCCGCCAATTTATACGCCATTCGAAGGTATGTTTCACTTAGGAATTTCCCATAACTTGTGTCATATGCATACGTTAGCTCACTGATGGTGAGGTTGGCCTATTTATTTATGAACCGTCGCTAGGCCGCATCCATTCGAGGTCAAGTCTATACCCAACTGCGGGGCGTATACAAAGAGACCCATAATTAGGCTTGTATTTAAATGTCTTCCAAAAATGTGCCTATTGTTCTACCTATCTATCAAATCGAATGTATTTTCACCAATACAAATAATGATTTGGTTTTATTTATTTTGGGAAGCCTAATCTTATTTCAGGATTTATTAGGTAATCTATTTGATTGCGTCGAAAAATATATATATTTTAATAAAAATATATTGCCCAGCCTTTAAGTTATTCCCTTACTACAAGTGCAAGTTGAGAGCTCAGCTTAGGTCGTGTATTTGTCAGTTCCTAGCTTACTGTGCTGAGTCTAATACGATGAGTGTAATTTGCTGAGTGTTTTGTAGTATGTACTTCTCTACTATCGAAGCTTGGCCTTCAGCTCTTTACACGCCCCCGCTTTTTGTCGAGCGATATACTAGTGCCTAACACATTATGTGTTACGGCATTCCTGAAACATGCCGATTAGAATAGATTTTGTCAATTACAACAACTTTCGTTCTACGATTTTTTTGTATTAAATTACCATTGAAAAAAATTACATTTCGGTGTTCTGTTTTATAGTGGCGCTGTTTCATAGATGTTGCTTAAATATAATTTACACGCTTCTATGCAGGGCAGTGATTTACTGAAGGCTGCGATGTTGGTAGAGCGCCTATGAAAAATTAAATTAAAAAGCATTTAGTTACACTATAAAACCAATTGATATGTAAAGGTACCGAGTTTTGGCGAAAGAATTAGTTTCCTTGAATAGTGATCAATGTCATCGTGGGGGACGGCAGACCGAGTAGTCTAAAGCGCGGATATTAAAAAAAAAAATAGAACAAAAGTTGTTATAAAACACAAACTCGAACTAGGGTGTTTCAGGCATTGCGCATTTAAGAAATAATCCTGTATATTGATTGAGCTTTTTCTGGTTACAGGAAACAATGACGATAATGGGCCTGCCGAATTGGCTCCATTGGCTGGCTTGGTACATCAAGCAGGTTTCTTTCCTCTTTATCTCCGTGATACTCATTGTTATTCTGTTTAAAGTAAGTATTCAGTTAACAACACAACTTAAGGTCTGCCACTTCTTAAGCAGGGGTTCCCAATATTTTTCACTTCACTTCGCAGCTCACTCACAGATTATGTATTTTTTCAAGGCGGTATAGTTGAAAAACTGAAATGAAAAATATATTTCATTGCAAAGCAATGCAAACTAAAAAATTGTATTCACTATAAAAACAAAATGTTTACGTCAAAGCTGTTAGTTTTAGAATGAATAGATATGTGGAGAAGAAGCTAACAAAGAAACTAAAACATTAGTCACTATTCTTAGAAAAGTAGGAAAACTCCAATGCTGCGTTCAGTCATACGGACAGCACCCGTATGTCTGGAAATATATGTACTTACACTGACAATATTGAGAATATGACACAGCGCAAAAACTTATGTTAGTTTCCGGACGAGAGAAAACAGTGCGGTGCGGGAGTGTCTCGCGGCGCCCCTGTTTACTCTTCACGAAATCTCAGGACGCCGCGCGTGGTACACGCTTTGGGAACCCCTGTTATAAAGTGTACCCAAGCAGCTCTTATTTCAGATGATATAATGCGAGTAGAATACTTACGGTTTTCATATATATATAAAAACTCATGACTGTATCCCGGAGGGGTAAGCAGAAACCAGTAATCAAACCAGTAAATAAACCAGTCAAACTTATTGTGTATATCTAACAAAATTTAGTCACAAGTTTATTTATTGATTGGGTTTTAGGAAAACCATGTTAGGTTTGACGTGGTTTTTATTAACCTGGTGGGACCTCTTTGGGCTTCTTTGGCGATCTTCATTTGTTTTTACATCGGTGGTAGCGCATTCGGTGGAACGCTTGCCTCACATTCTAGATGTAGGTTCAAACCCGGCGCATGTACCAATGAGTTTGGTTTCGAAGTTACGTACATTTGTAAATTTATAGTTGCAATAGCACTCGCTAACTGTGAAGGAAAACATCGTGAGTATATCTGAGTGCCTGAGGTGTTCACATGCCTCAGGTCTTGAAATTGCCAATCCAATTTGCCCTACAGTGGGACGTATATAGGCTGCATTAGTTTAAATTTATTATATTTCATTAAGTTAAATTTACTATAGTAACAAGACCCATCACAGAAACAAAATAAACAGATAAGTAACATAATGTGCAGAACAACAGAAACAAAACTATATAATATACACAACAGACAAATCAAATCCTTAGATGTAGCCTGTGGTGTGTCTCTAAGTTGTAACAAAAGGCAGCTGACTTAGCGTTGTGCTGAGGAAATGATCCCTCAGCGCTGATTTTCAGTCAGTGCCTACGGTATTTCATAGTTGTGCTACGGATTGCGTGTCGTGGTGCATTTAAAAATAATTAAAACAAACGCAATAGCATACATACAATAAAGTAAAAAATATCGTCATAAAATATTCATATATTATTAGTTTTAACTTAAAATGTGTAAAATATAGAGGAAGAACATAATAAACTAAATCCAATGAGTAAATATAAGTGAAGTGAAATAATAAGGAGAAGAGATATAGAAAGATACACACCAAAGTAAATAAATACCCCACATTACGCAATGGTAGCCTATGATTTTGTTGATGCGATGACATAGTCGGCGAAATTGGGCGGGACAGTATGTGCTGTTCAAGCAAATATACCTTGAGCTTGCTCCCGAAGGCATACCTACTGGGAGCGTCACGGACTGGGGTAGGTATATCATTCTGGCACTTCGACGCCGCAAAACGGAAACTACCTCGAAAAGCCATCGTACGGTGCACAGGTATAACAATCCTATCCTTGTGAATTCGCAATGCAAAATTTTTAAACAGTTGAGTTTTTATTTTTTTTCGATAGTAAGTCATTTTAAGAAACTAATTTAGTTTTTTTGTGATTCATCAAGTTAAACACTACTAAATAATATTTTTAAAAATTTAACTGCGTGACGTCATATGCTACCCTTGCTGTGTTAGCCGCGCGATTGCGTTTGCCGTGTGAATAGACCTCCCTAGCAAATTTTGACAACTATAGACTTTGACAACTTTAGCTGTAGTGTTGCTAGAATTTAAATTTATTTACTCCTAAAACATGTGACGTCACATGTGGTATTAAAGCTAAAATAAAGCTAATCTTTTGAGATAAACATTTCTAACATAGAAAATACTGTTATTTGGATGTTAGCCTCGAAATGGTTTTCGATTCAGCAGGTTAAAAAAAAACTTTGGGTTCCCAATTATGCGTTGTTTCGACGAAAACTCAAGTTTCCTGTACAGATACCACGGTGTTTTGTTGCGCACTACACCAAAAAGGAGCTTGGCAAGGTGTAGTTGTCGTCGAGCCTCCACTTCGTTCAAGTACGGGGTACTTTTCATAATACAACCTGTCGAAAAGTAATTCTAGTCACGTGGCACAAAAATGTACCGCACCAATCGGGCTCAAACTATGACGTCACAGCGTGTGTTTATTGATATTTAAGTTATCTCGTGAAATAATATGTTTATTATTATTATTCTTTTTCCTTTATTGTAAAACGTTTAGAACTTAAGGAAAAAAACTACGTTTAATGAGTTTTTATAGATAAGTATATACAGTTAAACGAAGCCAAATGCATACTTACAAAATCATTATGGGACTATTATTATATTGCTTTTTTACTGTTGTACATGCTCCTTGTCTCTATTGCAGTTGCCACTGAAGACTACATCCGACGGCGAAATGTTCTCCGTCATGTCGTTTACGCCGTGGACCGTTCTGTTGTTTTTTATGATGTTGTTCGTTACTGCATCACTGTGCTTTTGCTTCATGGTCAGCGTGTTCTTCAAAAAATGTCAGTAGGCTTATTTATTTCATACTTTTAAGTAAACGTAAAGTCCTTAAGGACTGACGGTGTTATAAAAACACGATTCCCCTAAAATGTAGTTTGAATAGTCTGTGATAAAGACTTTCCCTTTACCACAGACTAATGTGATTGCTTTTGAGGAGTGTTTTAAGTAATCGTGTGTTTATAAATATCACTGTTAACATAAAGTACCATACAATTCCATCATCATTATCTGTTCCAGTTATCTCTTACAGAGCTCTCAAACAGATTTTCATAGCTGATTTTACGCCTTCAGGTTTCATTTCATTCAGCCTTGGTCTGCATGTAAACAAATTATTGATTGAAATCGTTAAAATACGGGAATCAATAATGTCTATCAAGTTATTCCCTCGTCGTAGGTCATTCATTCATCTCATTAATTCAACAAATATCAACCCTTATTATCAATTTAGTATTTAAAAAAAAACTTGTTTACATCCACTCCAAAGTTGAATGAAACGAAGTATACATGGTCTGTTAAAAATTTACTGAAGATAACTTATTAAGAATCACAAAAAAAAACTAATAAATTCGTTTTAATGTTGTTCTTGGAGTTGCGCGGAACAGTTATTACGATTGGCCGTCCCCGGCCACACGAGGTCATAATTTCTGGACCGGGCGTCTAGAAATTATGATCTTCCCCGAAATGTGTGGTGTAATTTATGGATTGTTGACCCCTACTGCTGTTGACCTAAGAACGTTTATTGTTTGCAGCAAACACGGCGGCCTCGTTTATGGGTCTGGCGTGGTTCGCAACGTATTCGGTGTTCATGCTGTCACAAGTTTTGTATGAAGAGACGAAGTTCCATACCAAACTAATCATGTGTTTGATTTCCAACACGGCGCTTGGCTTCGCGTTTCAAATGATGATTATTTGTGAAGGGACTTCTAAAGGTTTGTCGCTCATGAATCACTAATAACTTTTTAATTTTATTGTGGTTATCCTGACCTAAATATTGATGAGTGATAAAATTACTTTTAGTCATTATTGCACAGAAACTGCGACTAAATGAACGTTACAAATTAAACATAGGTGTGCAATTCAGGCAAGATCTACGTAGTTCGTTATAGGGAAGATGTTCCCGTTGATGAATAGAACGAACGCCCTTTTCGGTAAGATACGGGGATTTAGTTACATCTTGTACAATCTGATGTTTTTCAGCCACTTCCTTCTAGAGCCGTTATTGCGTAGGCCTAAAACAACATATTGCAGAATAACCTAATCCATCTGAACGTTCCAACCTCATTAAAACCCTATTCCTTCCTATTAGAGTCGTTATTTCACAGGCGCCGGCCTAAAACAACAGATTGCAGAAACTGTACAATTTTAAATAGTTATTCATTAATAAATCGAAGCCTGAACTTTGCCTACTACCTCAGTTAGAAGCTCATGTAGTGAAAAAAAGGAAAAGAATGCCATCGCAATAACGCCTCTATTTCCAGGCCTACAATGGAACATGTTCTTCACGCCGGTCTCGTACCACGACCGGTTCCAGCCAGGTCACGTGGCGCTTATGCTCGTTCTTGACTCGGTCATCTACCTGATGATCGCCATGTACGTGGAGAAGATCCGCCCGGGCATGTATGGCGTGCCGCAGCCGTGGTACTTCCCCTGCACGAGGGCCTTCTGGAAGCCCAACCGGACGCGGGCCATAAGTGAGTGTTTGCGCCTGCCAAAAAGTCTGTAACCTCCTTGCTTTCTTCTAACTTATTCTTTTTCTGTCATTCCTCTTTTGTTTTGTAGTAGTAGAAAAAGACTAGTAGGAAAAGACACCAATAAATTAATTAATACAGATAATTTGAAGCTGTTAAAACTATCTACGCTAAAGCTGTTAGGTCAACTAATGTCCTTTTTTGATTCGCGTGGCCAACTTTTATGCAAACATCTTGAACAATGTGCAGTAGTTGATTGGGATTCTTTGGCAGTCTGAAGGAGGCGCGAGGCGGTGGAGGATGATCCACATAGGTGAACTGACGAAGTGTACCACGACCAACACCCGGGTCGTTTCGACCACACGACTGGTTGACAAGTCGGTCTTCCCACTCGGCGCCGCACTTTCTTTCCTCTTTGCACAGCTTTTTGTTCAAGATATGTCCGGGCATCTGTAATTATGTGTAATAATTTTCAGCCAACACAGAAAGAGATGCGGATTATGCGAAGGGGCTGTTGAAAGTTGTGCACGATGAGGAGCCACAGGGCGTGCCGATTGGAGTCCATGTGCAAGTGAGTAACATCTAGCTATCTCTTTCTCTATAGAGCTTCATATACTCGCTGATGGGCAAAGGCCTTTTCCTCCTCGCGCGTGCCCTTGACGAGTCAGCAGATTGCAGAAGGATTATTACGTATCACAGCCGTGTATATTTTTAAGTGATTTATGATCAACTTTTATTTTTACACATTTTACACTAAGATTGTTTCGCGGTTCTAGGGTTGACCCCATAGTATAACTACGTTGTTCCCATTGTTTAGTGGAACAGCCGCTTATGAATACTATCAGAATCCTTAACACTCTGATAATTCACAGAATCTAACGAAGATATACAAAGGACGCCGAAAAGCGGTCGACAACTTGAATCTCCGAGTGTACGAGAATGAGATAACTGTGCTCTTGGGACACAACGGCGCTGGGAAAACTACCACTATATCTATGCTGACCGGTAAATATCTGATGAACTATGTGGAAACTAAATGTGGATTAATTGTCTTTTTTATGTAAAAAAATTTATAGTTTATTTTCATTAATTAATATAACCTACAGATCTATGTGTGAGTTAAATGTCACTAGGTTGTAATATGTGTAAAAGTGAAAATGGTGCATCGCGACGTGAACTTTGTTGCGTAAACTTGCGCCTCTTGTTTTTCTTAAATCCATTTTTTCTTTTCTTGCATACTGTATAGAAAATTTAACCTATGTGACGATCAGGTACGGTCCCGCCAACGTCCGGCACAGCCACGATAAACGGCTTTGACATCGTGTCAGAGACAAAGATGGCGCGGAAGTCGCTAGGCATTTGCCCGCAACACAACGTCTTGTTCCCGGACCTCACGGTCGCCGAGCACATAAAGTTCTACGGGACCCTCAAGGGTGTGTCAAAAAAAAATATCGGGGCGGAAATAGACAACTTCGTCAAGCTATTGGATCTTGAGGATAAGGTATGCATAGTCTTCTTTATTTTCAAAATGTGCAATTCAAAATCATTTACAACATTTTATGTAGGACTTGATATTTTTGCCTGCTATAAGATAAGATAACCGTGAAAGAAAACATCGTTAAGAAACCTGTCGTGTGTCTGAGTTGTTCACATATCTCTAAGCTTGAAATTGCCAATCCGCGGTGGGCACGTGTGGTAATTAAGCCCATACTTTCTTTGGGGGAAGGCCTGTGCCTACAGTAGGTCGTACATAGGCTACACAAACAAAGGTAAAATATGAATATTATAATAATAATATAATAAATATTTTATTTCGGGCAACAAGGTCCGATATTTTACATTACCAAATTAACTAAATTCTTTATTGCACACAAGAAACAAAAATACAGAAATCTTTAATTATGAAAATAAGTACAATACCTATTTTTTCTTGACCTCTTTTCTACTACACTGGAAAGTTGCTACTCTGGAGCAAGCATGATTTCATGATTTATTTGCTGTTCCGGTATCAGAAACTAACAATCTAAAGTTACTTTATGTAGAGACTGCTACGTGGCACTACTCTCCAAAACAATATTAACCAATATACAGTAGCTGGCACCACGCCAAAATATACGCTTATTATAGAACACACAAGAGCAGTCTAAAAACATGAAAAGATCAGTCATTGTTTCTAAAACGGTAGCTAGATGTTGATATTAACCTTATAGTCGATAGAGATTTGTAAACTTGATTTATTATATTATCAACTAGTAATCATGCTATACCCGCAACTTCGTTTGCATTGGGCTAGAACATGAAGTACCCTTACCCTGGGTCACGGTCTATCTCCGTTCTATATTTCATCCCTTGAGACCATCCCTTGAATACACGCTATTAAATTATTTTACGTCTCCCGTCTCCCGTCCGCTCAATACTATTTCAGGTGGAATAGAATCCTCAATATACAGTGATTTTTTCTTCGGATCTGTTTGCGGAATATTGCCAAACGCAACGTAGGATGTCCGCCAGTTCACTGGACCTACGGTCTAAGGCAGATTCCTCGTAGCGGCTGGTTGAAGATTGCCGAGAACAAGAAAATGTGGCGTGCCTTGGGGATTTTGTTCTGTGACCAACGTGCATATTTGTATTGGACTGATATATTAGATTAGAATGAGCCACCGAACATATTAACCTTACTTTTTCTAAATCATTCATCATCAAATATCATGTATACGCACTATATGTGTATACTGTACCACCACGAACTATCATACTTAGTTTAGTTTAGCGTAAAAGATGAAAACTGTTTCAATATTTTCTATTTATTAGTACTTTTGTTTGATTTTTTTTATTTCGATTTTTTTACTTTCGGATATATGGGGATCAAATATTTACGTGTTGGAACATAGCGATCGGTGGTTCTTCTTAATTAGTTTTGTTATGTTTGCTTTTGTCAGAAGACACTTAAAAAAAAGTTTACATCGAACGTCTGAAGAACTTTGCCTACTCTTTACGGGAAATAAAAAACTGCGTGCGCAAGATATCAGATCGATTTTATCGAATCATTGTTATTGCAAAAAAGGTACAAAACCATTAAAAATGCGCAACAAATCTTGTCAAATTCCTGACTTTTATTGTCAAACACAATTAATATTGAATTTCATAGATGTTACGAATCTTTCACGTTAGGCATGATTTAACTCGATTTTTTTATCAAACTTTCACTTGATAGTTAGAGAATGATACGATCTTAAAAGATTAAGAAAGAGAAAAAAATTCAATGTCTTTTTGATCGAATCGATTTTATTTGTTCATTAATCTGTGAGTGAATTGTAAATGAAATACCGTTATCCTTAGCTTCCCAAATACTTGACACTGGCTAGGCACAAACCGTGTAGAGCCATAATAAAAAATGAAAAAAATTGTTCCCGCTAAAGTTTGTAATCTGATTCCATAGCAACCGATTGACTCTCTTAGTACTGACAGCTCAGAGGTCATCTTATATTGGTTATCTATAGTGACAAATACAATTTACCAGCTAAAGAAGCTATTTATTGTAATTTTCTTACCCCTTATAGATGTTAGCGTGATGTTATGTAGACTAAATTTTACATGGGAATCTAAGTTCAGTGGTTTTTGCGTGATGCGTGAGACAAAATTTACAGATTTATTATAAGTATAGATTTACAGAATACATGTAAGTAAAGTAAGTATAACAATCAACAGATATACTAAGGAGAATCTATTTTAAATACTGTCCCGCACCGTGTAGGTGCGTTGCACAAAACTGCAAAAAAATTTATTTGTATTTGTTGTCCCAAAATTTTATTACGTTTCGGAATGTAGTGATCGGTAGTTTTTTTTTTTGTTATGTTTGCATTGAATTTTTACTTGAGAAACTTGAAAAAAAGTTTACGTTGAATGACGCTGTGCGTTCGAAGATCTTTGCTTAACCTTCAAGAAAAACATTGGCGTTTAAAATAAAACCGGAAGTTAATTCTAAACAATAAATTTCCTAGTTTATTCTATTCCTTTATCACCTTTAAATATGTCCTATACTAATTTTGAATTAGCAGTTTGTTTTCATATATTTGAAAACAAAATGGTTCTACAAACAGTTCTACCACCGCTTTCAAAGTTACGAGTTACGTACATCTGCGAATTTGTAGTAGCAATACCTACACGCTAACGGTGAAGAAAAACATCGTGAGGCAACCCGTGGCTTGGTTGACTCCGCATGTATTGACTTGTCTTTCCTGTAGGCTAGGCCGACTAAGCTGTCAGGCTGGTATAGGTGCTGGGCAAGCCTACTCCATCTAAAAAACAATGTCCTAGGCACTGCAGCGTCCGAGTGGTCCCTTCACCCCTCTAGTGTGGGTGATGGTGCCACTGGACGCTGTATAAATAATCTCATTACATAGATGCAAAGGCCAAAGTGCTTTTTTATATCTTTGTTATTTTCCTGTTCTGATTTTGATCATTCCTCCTTTTTTCATTCCCTGACTTCCTTCGGTGTATCTTTTCCTTCGTTTGCATCCTGCCTTTTATATAATTTTGATGTAAATATTTATAAATGTATTGCTACGTATTTAATTAAAAATTATATTCAAATTTAGTTTGATTTTATCGTACATATCTTAATTTTTGTTCAAATATATTTTAGTCCTAATGTTGTTATTACCTGATTTTAAAATACCTTTTTCCAAATTCCGTTTCATTCTTTCTTTTGTAAAATCTGTTCCATTTCCCAACTTTTAACCTTAGTCTCTGATAACTTAACACTGGCTTGCGAAGTCATAACAAAAAAAAGAATAGATATTTCTAATAGATAATGTATGAAGATATTTATGGTGATTGTCTTACCCCCCATTGACTTAAGCGTGATGTTATGTAGCTTATATGTTACACGGGAATCTGAGCAAGAATCATGCTAAGTTTTATTCAATTCCGTTCAGTGGTTTTTGCGTGATGCGCGCACAAAGAAAAATAGTGAGACAGACATATTACAATTAGACAGAGAAAAAATTTACAGATTTTTTATATGTTTAGACTATGATTGATATTAATTACACTTTATGCAAACCAAACTAATACTTAACTAAAGTAGTCTACTTTAATAAAAAAATGTCGTTTCTACGTTGATTTATTTTTTGTTTGAAGCCAAGAACGTAGCACCGCATCAAGGGTCGGCTGGAAGAGATTTCTGCTGAAATAAGCCCATGTACACTTTTAAATTTTTCTGTAAATGTTTTGTTTTATTCATGTGATTTTATGTGTGCAATAAAGTATAAAGAACGTTAGTTGATAACATTTGGGAGAAAATATCACTTCTATCCAGACTATACGCAAGGCCTTGCTGATATGGGATAGACAAGGAACCCAGATAAACTAATACACAAACTCCATCTAATTTTATATCACTATTTCTTACGGAAAATAGATTACTCTATAATAACTGCCTAAATTACATCGTTTTTAACTGCAATACAAATGAATCTGTAGAACGATTCTTCGTTCAAAGGTAAGGTCCTTTTGACAGTGACAAAGTCCGCAACACAAATACATTTCAACCGGTCGTTTTATCGTTTAAAACAAAATAAGCTTACCCTCCAAGTGACAAAATCCGCAGCACAAATACAAACCTACCGGAAGTTTATTTATCGTTCAAAACAAAATGAACCTTACCCTCTAAGTGACAAAGTCCGCAACACAAATACAAACCTACCGGACGTTTATTGACCGTTCAAAACAAAAGGAACCTTACCCTCAAAGTGACTAAGACCATCCCACAGCGCCACGTGCTATCGAAGTACCTGTCGGGCGGACAGAAGCGTCGGCTGTCGGTGGGCGTGGCCATGTGTGGCTCCTCGAAGGTGGTGCTGCTGGACGAACCAACTTCGGGACTCGACCCCGCCTCCCGCCGCGCGCTTTGGGACCTTCTGCAGAGAGAGAAGAAAGGTTGGTAGTGGCGCGCTTTCGTCCTTTTGTGTAGTGAGTAGGAATGTCACTAGCTCTCAAAGTCTCAACCAACTTCGGGACTCGACCCCGCCTCCCGCCGCGCGCTTTGTAGACGGTTGTGCGTTATTCGAATTAGCTTCACTAACAATAGATTAAAACACAGCAACTGTAAGGATAATCTATTAATTTCTCCTACAAAATATTTATCAACGTCTCACAAACTTCTGCAAATAATATATTTACTTAAGTACGCACCTTCTACGACTTGATAAAACTAATGGTAAAGCAATCGGCCTCCACGATACAGGTATAACCTAGTGTGGAGACCACAGTACATTACATTCGTACTGAACTCTATCATAAAAACTGTAATATCTTCATAATACATTTTGCTTGTATACTCAGCTTAACATGTTAAGATAGTGCTGTGTTTTTTGTGATAAAAATAAACATTTTGTATTTTTTTGTAAACTGAAGTTCACTGCCGCCATTCGCAGGTCGCACGATGATCCTAACAACGCATTTCATGGACGAAGCGGACGTTCTCGGCGACCGCGTGGCCATCATGTCCGGCGGGCGGCTGCAGTGCCTCGGGACGCCCTACTTCCTCAAGCGGCACTACGGGATGGGCTACAAGCTCACGATGGTCAAAAAGGACCACTGCAACGTGGACCTTGTCACGCGGTTCCTAGCTCTATACGTGCCCGATGTGCAGCCCAATACTAATATTGGTGAGCGAGCATTTTTTTTTACGTTCGAGGCGGAGCGAGTAAGTAACAGAGTTAATTTTGCTACAGATAGACAGAGATAGAGAATGAGAAGTACATAGAGAGAGAGAGACAAGGATATTACTAGAGAGAAATTTGAGTTTCTACGGGATGAGCTGCATGCTTGGTCAAAAGGATCACTGCAACGCTGAGGAGGTCACTCGTTTTCTGGCTCTATATGTGCCCGATGAGTAGCCCAATATTAATATTGGTGAGCGTGTATTTTTTATTTGCGTTCCTGGCAGTGTAAAAAGGGAAGAGAGAAAATGAGAGAGGAGGCCTGTGGCGGTCAATGACTGTCTTAAACTTACAGTCTTATTTATAAAAACATGATTCCTTAAGACACTCCTCAGATGCAGTTTAAATGCTCTGTGGTAAAGGGCCTCTGAGCACTGTTTGAGAGGAATCGTGTTTGTATAAATAAGACCGTTAGTATATTATGAAAGTCAAAACAACGTGTGTACATAATTTTATTATCTAGTCACCTTTGTCAAAAATAGAATTTGTCATAGAATGTGCGATCGAGAGGTGTGCCAGAGGGAAGAGCAGCCTCAACCAAAGTCGTTGGTTAACCCAACCACAATACATATAGAGGTCCGATTGTATATAGCTGACCCTTTTTGCCACGTGTAATCGGTAAAATTGCATCGAAACCCGTGTTATAATAACGTCGTGTAATGTAAGGCAATAAATATATTGATTGATTGGATTCTTGAGATAAAAATTACCACGTACGTATTTTGTTTCAGGTTCCGAACTGACCTACGTGTTGCCTAACGAGTACGTGAGCAAGTTCCCCGACATGCTGAAAGAGCTGGAGGAGAAGAAACAGTCGTTGCAGATATCAAGCTACGGCCTCTCCATCACTACGCTTGAAGAGGTTTTTATGAAGTGAGTGGACCCTTTGTGGTAGCCGAGACTATTATTTAAAGTTGAGACTGCTGCTTTGAGGTCAAGGATATACGCCGTATCAATACGTAAAATAATCCAATTTGAAACTTGTCTCGGTACATTAGCAATGATTTTAATGGTATTTTACTGAAGGGCAATATTAATTATAAGTATTCAAAACCGGGAGCGTGCATGCGGCGAATAATGAATTAATGAAGTTTGTGTGTGTGTGCGTGCGTGCGTGCGTGCGCGCGTGCGTGCATGCGTGCGTGCGTGCGTGCGTGCGTGCGTGCGTGCGTGCCTGCGTGTGTATGTGAGCGGCAAATAAAAACCTAAGGACTGAGTGGACTAAGGCCTCTGTGAGGGAACATAAAGCGAATGAGCCACTGAATGATGGCCAACAACGTATCGTCGGTCGGTGGGCAGCCCACCAACCTGGTGGGCCGACGACATTGTGAAAGGTTCTGGGAAAGGTTGGACGAGACTAACAAAGGACTGGATGGGTTGGCGTGAGAAATATAACAATCAAAATCAGAGCCTTTTGAGTATTGTGTCTATAATAACATTCAGAGGCACAACGCTGAGCGTGGTACCTTTTGCCAGAGCCTTTACATTGAAGTTGTGTTACTTCGAAAAGTGTTGCTTTATTTCACATATAAGTACATCTACACATTAGTTTTAATTTTATTATGTTGTTTTATATCTTTCTTGCTTTCTTTCAAAGAAAGAAAACTCCTCTGCCCAACAGTTGGCGATGATTATGGGCTGATTAGATAGATTAGATGGAAATTGAACCCAGTCGATCTCAACAGAGCCGGCGCTGAGGAGTACGAGAAGGCCGATGGGGTAAGAACGCGGGCCCGCATCAGCAACGGTACGTTGTCCGCCGCCGCAGTGCAGCCTTACTGCCGGTGCAACGAGCCCGAGGGGACCACGAGCTTCAGTACGTACATATAGAAAATGCCATTAGCATTAAGTCCATCTTTTGCGCACTGTCTTTGTGCAATAAAGAATTAATAATAGTTCAAATAAAAATATATTTATTTACAGAGAAAAAAACATTATAATCAAGAATTTTACAACTATATAATATGACAAGAGTCCTTGTTATTCATAATACCAATAAAGCCGAGACGCATTACACAAACAATCTGTTTTCAATGCGCAAAACGTTGTTCTTTACTTTTATTGTAATAGCCCTTACGATTATTTTGTCCGGATATTGTTAACCGGAGGAGTATCTTGATTTACGGAAAACTCCTAGATACCTATGCCAATGATCATAGATACGCGGTGTAGGTTTTTTCTGTTTAGGGAGAGGTTGGTCCGGGGTGCGACCACGTAAGTCCTCCGCTGGTTGGAGTTGTCTGATTTAGCCTACTTCGAACTGTCAAATATATACATATTTTGACACTTTGGGGTCGTCTAAATGCTTAACCCGATAGAGTGGAAAGTTACGCGATACAAGGGCTGGTCCTGAAAAACGATGGCCTGCCACACAGAATATTCGGGTTCCTGCACATCAAACATCCTGGATTCGGCAGTAGACCATTCTGGGATGTGGGTACGGACGGGCTCCTCGGCTTGAACTAACGCAATAAATGTAAAACTATAAATGATCGTGATCATGATAGATAGAGAGATAGATAGAATATTCTTTATTGTACACAGAGATTATAAGAACGTAAATGTAAAACTGAAACATCACAATTCTCTGGTTGCCTCGTTGGTCTAGCGATTACCACCCAACTACGACTATCGAAACAGAGATTGTGGGTTCGATTCCGTACTTGATTTGTACAAATGACCAGCATACTTGATTTGTACAAATGACCGAGACAAGTGATTGTATTGTGTAGAAGTTGTTTATTTACTCATTCACTCACTCATTCATTTACATATATAAACTACTTTCCCCCTCATCGTACAGTTCTGTTGATACATGATTTTACATCTAGCTTTTTTTCCTCTCAGCAGGTGAAATGGAACACATACAGAAACATAAAGGCTTCAAGCTTTTACGAAACCATATACGGGCGATGTTCCTCAAACTAGCTTACAACTCGACTAGGAGCAAATTGACAACATTCATTCAATTCGTGTCGCCAATAATCAACATTTGTATCTCGGTGCTTATAGCGAGATCTTGGAAGTTCATATCCGAGCTTCCTCCGTTGAAGTTGACTCTGGAGGACAATTTCGAAAGGACGGAAATTCTAATTTCTGCGACGAATATGACGAACGGAAGTACGGAAGAGTTGGTCATGGATCAGTACAGGGCGGGCTTCAAAGATCCAAATAACCATTTGATGGACATCGGATCGGAAGACGCTGGAGCTCACTACTTGAAGCTGGTTGGTTATTATTATTATTTAGCAGTCTCAGAAATGGTGGTTTAATTAGCTAAGCATTGCTAGTTAGTAAGTTTTTGCAAAAACATCATATGTTCTGTGAATACACATGATGTTATATGTGATCAAATTAGGGTCTAGAAGTGTGTTTGTTTGTTACGCTTTTGCACAAAAATAAAATTAAAAACTTAAATATGTAAGTTGCCGTCGTCTCAAGAAATTTTCTTCTTGAACTATATTTTAAAAAGTCACCAAGAAAGGATCAAACTAAGATTATTTATAGTGTACACAATTGATCAATCAATTTATATAGGAAGTTATTAAATTGGACCAATTTAAGTCTAACAAATCAAATTTTATAAAAATCGGTCCAGCCGCTCTTCAGCCGTTGAGTTTAAATGGTGTAACTAACCCGACTTTGTTTTATATTATACTAGCTGTCCCGGCGAACTTCGTACCGCCACAGAATCCGTTTATAAAATTCTTGCACAACGCCATCTATTTTTTAAATGCAACGTTGGCTGGCACAACGCCATCTATTTTAAACTTAAAAATAAACATTATCCCACGGGAACGCATTAACGTTGTATCTAGTATGCATGTCTCAATTCGGGACTTTGTCTATCTGTACGCCAAGTTTTATGTAAATCCGTTCAGCCGTTATTGCGTGACTGAGAAACAAACATCCAAACATCTTCACGAACTTTCACATTTATAATATTAGCAGGATTTATCTTGCTTTGGAGCATGAGCGTAAGTTACGTTGCCTTTCCAGATGTCAGAGAACGAGGGTCGCGTCCGCTACGAAGACCTGATCGGAGCCAGCTTCTCGCCCGGCCGGATCGTCGGCTGGTTCAGCAACTACGGCTACCACGACTCGGCGATATCGCTGGCGCGTGTCGATAACGCAGTTATGGGCGCGCAGTCGCCCGGCTCCACGATCACCATCGTCAACCATCCGCTGCCCTACTCCATTGAGAGCTTGGTACGTCAATGGAGTTGACATTGACATCATAATCATTAACATAATAAGTCGTTGACATTATTTGTATTTTGTGTAATTTTATTAATTTACTTATTTATTTAATCATATATTTATTCATTCATTTAACTGTGTATTTATTGGTACGCACTGCACCGCGCCCTAGCATATTTGTGACACGGACATGCGCTGGATGAAAATCAGCGCTTTGGACTAATACCCTCAGCACAACGCTGAGCCAGCTGCCTTTTCCAGCAACAGGGACACACCGCAACTTATGTTAATACAAAGTGTTTTATTTTATATATTGGTTTAACGGTTTCACTTACAGTGCAGTGCTTACGAAAGTTTAAGTTGTAACAAAGTGTTTTATTTTAAAAAACCTGTTTAGAGGCTAAAAATTCCACTCATGCCGGGACTTACACCCGCGACCTCTGGCTAACCGTGCCAGCGCTCTCCCAACTGAGCTAATGAGCAATTGCAAGCATCGACGAAATTTCGAGCTTAGTTGGGAGAGCGCTGGCACGGTTAGCGTTAGGTCGCGGTTTCAAGTCCCGGCATGGGTGGAATTTTTAGCCACTCAATTGGTTTTTAAAATTGTCATCAGCACAGGTTAGGGCAACAAAAAAAAAGAATATAATAATAGTAGTTTATGCAACTGTCATATAATGAAGGGTATTAAAACACGAGTGTGAGTTTATGAAACGAGCGCAGCGAGTTTCATAATAGTAACGAGTGTTTTAATACCCGTGTTATATGCAGTTGCATACACTACTTTATCTTCACTAATGCAATTAAAAATTAAATTCACGCGTACGTGTATAATCACAGTGATTTTGCCGCCATTAAAATTTAACCAATGAGTGCGCAACTGCGCGCTTCAATAAAACGCGACCAACCTGATTGGCCCTGCAATCAAGTTGGTCGCGTTTTATTGATGTTATAATGAGATTTTACGATATCCATGTGAATATTATACCATCATTGCTTAAATTGAGTGTTTTGTTGTCTGCGCTATAACAGTAGTAATTATAAGTCAAGTATTGAAAACATAAGTAGAATGTTACAACATTAGTGTAGATAAAGTGTTTTATTGTTTTTTTTTTCTTTTGCACCCTTTGTATTGTGATTTAATATTTTTTGTTGTAACGTTGTTAATGCGTTTCTGTTTACTCCATTCATTCAGTCCGGATCTGAACAGGTCTGTCAGGATCGTGGTAAGTGGCAAACCCCAGTCTCTGGCTACCCCACTGGAAAACAGGCGTGAGTTTATGTAATGTGATGTCATCATCGTCATCAGCCATTTGACGCCCACTGGAGAACATAGGGCTACCCCGCGCATCCAGCGACTCCCTGCCACCGTAACCAGGTTGTCAGACTATCTGGTGGGTGGCCTGCCCACGTTGCGTCGTCCGGTCCGCGGTCGCCAGGTTAGAACTTTTCTGCCCCAACGGCCATCAGTTCTCCGAATTATCTGCCCCACCCTCTGCCACTTCAACTGAGAAATTCTTCGAGCTATATCAGTAGCTCGGGTTCTTCTGCGGATCTCCTCATTCCTGATTCAACCACGCAGTGAAACTAGCATAGCTCTCTGCATGGCTCGTTGGGTGAGCTTGAGCCTTCTTATGAGGCCCATAGTCAGCGACCGGGTCTCACATCCATAAGTCATCACTAGCAACACACATTCGTTGGTCATACAGCTTTGTCTTGAGACACTGAGGTATTTTGGACGCAAAAATGTATTTCAGTTTCTCGAACGCTGCTTATCCGAGTTGATTCGACGAGTGACCTCTTCCTCGAAGTTGGACTTACCTAACTGGACTGTTTGTGCCAGGTATACATAGTGGTCGACAACTTCGAGAGCCGCCAACGTTGATAGGAGTGGGTGCTACATAGGAGTTCGACATTATCTAAGTCCTGTCCATGTTCAGTTTAAGACCCACTCTGTTAGAAGCTCTGCTCAGGTCATTGAGCATTGCACTCAAATCTTCCAGAGTCTCAGCCATAATCACTATGTCATCGGTGAATCAAAGATGAGTGATGTACTCGTCGCCATCCTTCCTAGTCCAAAAGTTTTAATACGTCTTCAAGTGCAGCTGTAAACAGTTTCGGAGATATTACATCTCCCGCGCAGACGCGCTGCAAATGAATAGGATTCGTATTCTGATCCTGCAGTTGGATTGACATGGTGGCGTTTTTGGACAAAAACTTCAGCACTTCGACGTAGCGATAGTCGATTGGCACCGCTGGAGAGATTCAAGTATCGCCCATATTGATCGAATCGAATTCTTTTTCGTAGTCCACAAACGCTAAGCATAGTCGCAGATTATACTCCTCGGTCTTCTGTATAATCTGCCGCAGCGTATGTATGCGGTCCAACATACTAAAGCCTTTTCGGAAACCGGCTTTTTCAGGAGGCTGGAAGACATCGAGGTTGCGTCCGAGACGATTCGTAATGACTATCGAAAAAAGCTTATAGACATGGCTCAGAAGTGAGATGGGTCTATAATTCTTCAATAGGGTTTTATCACCTTTCTTAAAGAAAAGTTTCACCACATTTCTGTTCCATGCCTCCGGCGTTTTGCCTTCGAGAATGACGGAATTAAATAACTTTTGGAGGTTCCTAAGAACGGGATTTCCTCCAGATTTTAATAGTTCGGTTGTAAATCTGTCATCACCGGGTGCCTTGTTGTTCTTAAGCTGTCCGGGATGTCCTCGGTGTATTGCCGATAGTTTAGCTCGGGGATCTTGGGCTAGACCTGTATCAGGTTTTTGTGAGGACGTATATATATTTGTGAAGATGTTTCTTACTCAATCACGCAATAACGGCTAAACGGATTTACATGAAACTGGGCGTCCAGATAGACAAAGACCTGAATTGATACATAGCATACTTGATATCCCGGTAATGCGTTCCCGTGGGATAATATTTATTTTAAGTTTAAAATAGATGCTGTTGTGCGAGCGAACGTTGTGTTTTAAAACACAACCATGGCGTTGTGGAAGATTCTATAAACTGATTCTGTGGCGGTACGAAGTTTGCCCGGACAGCTAGTATATAAAATCTTACGAGCTCCCTCAAAACTTATGAACCTGAAGAGACGATGCTACCATCTTCGTTCTTCGGCTCAAACGGAGACAAAAAGCATACATTGCGTTCTGGAAAAAAATACTGGAGTACATTATAACGTTGTCATGACCAATGCAAAAAAGCAGTAATTCCGATTAGTTAAAATATGCTTGGTAAGATGCCCTTCGGACCTAAGCGTACGCAGATGAAAGCTTAGCTGTTACAACACTGCTCCCAATTTGCGAATAAATAAATAAATAATAAAATAAATAAAATGTTTATTTCATCAACTTAAGGTACATTTGTCTTAACAGTGTGTGGAGCTTCCATTTAAGCAAATAGATGCCTGTGTTAGGACACTCCGCTCTTCCATAGCCAGTATAAACTATTTTCTAGAAGTTACACTTAAAAATAACATTTTATTTTATAGGAAAAATTAAAAATAAAATTAAACAAATTTAAGTACGTGTTTGTGTGTGTGTGTGTGTGAGTGAGTGAGTGTGTGTGTGTGTGCGTGTGTGTGTGTGTGTGTGTGTGTGTGTGTGTGTGTGTGTGTGTGTGTGTGTGTGTGTGTGTGTGTGTGTGTGTGTGTGTGTGTGTGTGTGTGTGTGTGTGTGTGTGTGTGTGTGTGTGTGTGTGTGTGTGTGTGTGTGTGTGTGTGTGTGTGTGTGTGTGTGTGTGTGTGTGTGTGTGTGTGTGTGTGTGTGTGTGTGTGTGTGTGTGTGTCTGTACATTCATCTTATTGTTTGCACCATTGATTCAATTTCGTCGTAAGTTTTTGTCTTAAGCCAAATAGTCAGTGTCTTTTTGCAGTGACAGTATGTTAGGGGATAAATTTGGAGTTCCTTATTTATGAGATTATATAGACGACCTGATTGTATCTTAGCAAAAGTTGATTTAGCTTGCGCTTCAATGGCCACTTTATAGTTCCTTCTTTTGGTCTTTATATTTGAATCATAGGGAAGAGACTTATGTTTCTTTAAGATTAAGTTTAGTAGGTATAGTTTTCTAATAGTAAGTAGATCACTTGATGTGTAAAGACTCTCTGTCGGAAATCTGTAGGGTTTAAAAAACATTACTTTTAGAAGAGATCTCTGAGCCCTTTCTAATTCAATAAATTTTGTTTTTGTGGCCCCACCCCATATAGGAAGGCAATATGAGATAACCGATTGCGCCAGCGAGACGTAAATGTTCTTAAGGAGGTCTTTTGTAGCTATATGTCGCAGGGTTTTAAAAGTCCATATTAACTTACGAATTCTATTCATGGTAAGTTCGGTGTGGTCATGCCAGGAGAGTCGTTGGTCAACAATGACACCCAAGTATTTTACATAATTAACTTTGTTTATAGTGACGCACGAACAGTTCATTTTCGGTGGGTTTCCACATTTATGGATTTTAATGCGAAACTCATTTGGTGGCTGAGTGCGATCATACTTCGTAAAGCAAACGTAATTTGTTTTTAGTGCATTTAAAGTCAAAAGGTTTGATTCTAGCCAGGCCGCTACTTTTAGGAGTCCACTCTCAGATGATCTGCGGACAGTATCCCAGGTTTTACCAGCAAAGATGATTGCCGTATCGTCTGCGTATGAGAAAGTCTGTCCATCATCCACTTTCAAATTACAGAGCTGGTTTATGTATACTAAGAAGAGTGTCGGTCCCAGAACACTGCCCTGGGGAACTCCGTAGGAAACCGTTACTTGTGAGCTAACGGTTTGTCCTATTTTGACAGTTTGCTTGCGGTCACAAAGATAGTCTCTGAGCAATTCGAGTGGTAATCCTCTAATACCAATCTCTTCTAGCCTGTGCAGAAGGATGGAGACAGAAACCGTGTCAAACGCCTTTTTTAAATCAAGAAAAACGCCGAAGCATTTATCCCCTTTATCTACCTTAGTTGTAACAGTATTAGTGAGTGCCAGAATGGCATCTTCCGTAGACATTCCTTGTCTGAAACCAAACTGCGACTCTGAGATAATATTGAATTTTGTTAAGTATTTTATTAACCGATTGTTAATGAGTTTTTCTAGAATTTTCGATAAAACTGGTAAGACAGAAATAGGCCGATAGTTAGAAGGATTAGTCGTGTCTCCATTCTTATGCACAGGAGTAATAATTGCCTGTTTTAAAGCTAGAGGAAAATTACCCGTTTGGAAGCACAGGTTCGCCAGGTAGCAAATGATTGGGACTACTAGTTTATGGGCTGCTTTAAGAAAACTAGTGGGGATGTTGTCCCATCCAGGTGAACTTTCAGATTTTAGACCGAATAGAATAGCATGTACCTCTCCAGGATCTGTATCTAATAAGACTAAAGATGTTAGTGGACTTGTTGAATTCGTAGGGCCAGTGTTCGCTAGTGCATTTTTACCCGTTATTATTTCTTCCGTGAGAGTCCTACCAACATTAGCAAAGTAGGTGTTTACCTTCTCAATGGACTCCTTAGGAGTTGTAGCGGAATCTAAAAGTTCAATATTTTGTTTCTTAACTGATATACGGTTTGTGATGTTGTTTATAGCTCTCCATAATTTTTTAGAATCTCCCTGGGCATGCGCTAATTTATCGCGATCAAACTTTCGTTTCAGCTTTTTAATTAAACAGTTGCAGTGGTTGCGATATCTTTTAAAAGTGATTTTTAGTACTTCATTGTTTGAGTCAAGTTTTAGTTTCTTTTGCATATTATTTCGATTTCGAATACATCTCAGTAACCCTAAAGTCATCCATGGTTTAATCATCTGATTTTTGTTTGGTATCCTAATTGTAATTGTATTCATTATTAGACATTGTTTCAGTTTACTTATGAAATGGTCTGCCAGAGTATTTGGATTATTATAAGTTAGCAAAGTTTGAAGGTTATCGTTATTTAAGTAATCTAATGCATCTTTAATATTTATTTTTAATTTAGTCTTATTAATTTGTTTTATTTTAGTTTTATTTGATATTTTTAAAATAATCATAAGATGATCTGTAATTGTCGTATTTGCAATCGCAATTGCG
Source organism: Yponomeuta evonymella (assembly GCA_963969515.1). NCBI lineage: Eukaryota > Metazoa > Arthropoda > Insecta > Lepidoptera > Yponomeutidae > Yponomeuta > Yponomeuta evonymella. The sequence goes on from OZ018354.1 coordinate 11,062,950, forward strand.
GCAGACTTCTTTTTAGATTGTAATTTTAACATGTAATGATCGAGGCAGTTTTCACCTCTTGTAGGTTTTGTATGTCCTGGTAGTAGACCATGTGTTGCCATCATATTAAGATAGTTAAGCCTATTCGAACGATCTTGTGATTTCTCATCGTGTTTGTATATTAAGTTAATGTTTATATCTCCAGCAATAATTATATTTTGTTTCGATTTAATTGAGCTTAAGTAAAGGCCGAGAGAATTTATAAAGTCTTCCGCATTTGATTTTGAGGGAGATCTGTAGATTCCAAGTATAATTGCTTCAGGTGTGTTGATTTGTAAACAGGACGCATGTATTAATTGTATTTCGGTAACCTGAGCTTTTTGTGAGTTCTTCAGATAGACAACCACTCCATCAGCTCGATTTAAATGATGCGTTGTTTGGAAAGAGTCATAATTATTAAGTTGAGGAATGTTTTTATTACAATTAAGTCTGCATTCACTAAGTATTATAAGGTCAGCGTCAAGTTTAAGTTGAATTAGGTTTACCTGTAAGTCATCGAAATTTGAATAAACACTTCTGATATTTTGTGATACTATTATGAAATCAGTACTATTATATATTGTAATTTTTTTCGAAATACATTCAAAGTCACCTTCACATACACTTGCTATTTCCACGTTGTCTATATCGTTCATAGTATTCAAGTGACTATCCATATTTGTTTATATAGCTGATCTGTGTATAGTTTCTAGAATAGATTTCATATTGTTTGTTCGAGTTTAAAAATAGTATTTTCATTTTCCTAGGATACTTTTGTAATTTTAGGTATTTCGAGTAAGTTTTGGGTTTGTTTAAACTGTGTAAGTTTTTATTTTGTGTGTTTGTGTATTGTTTTGAGTGTTTGTGTATTTGTATGTTCGTTTGAAAATCTTGTGAATAAGTTAGCGCGTTTTGAAAAACATGTTGAAAGACTTTAAAATTAAACATCATAGGCAAGAAAAAATAAAAAAATAGTGTGCGCCAATAGTATCTTAACAGTACTAGTCATTCTGATTGCATAAGGCCATTAATTTGAGTTTCACTCCGGATAACAATTTTAGGTGAGTTTTCATCTTGTCTAATGTATACTCTTCCATATGCGGTCCAGCAAAATTTATACTTCTTTGTCTTGGTGAGGTCTCTTGCTAAAAAATGCAGCCGAGCTCCCTTTGCAGTCAGTTGTTCAGATACAAATATCGGAGTGTATTCATTTGTTGTGTAGCCCAGATGTTTAGCGGATAATTTTTCCTTATGTTTTATATTGAAGGCTTTCGCCATCTTCAAGAAGTCGGTTTTTTGGATCGTGGAGCCTAATTCCACTATAATTGGGTTGTTAGTTTTTTCCTTGTTTTTCGCCTGGACTCGATATATGTCTTTGATTTCTTTTTCTTCTAAGTTGTGACCTATGGTCTTGGACAATTTAGTAACCATCTTTATCAGATCTTCTTTTGATTCTTGGGGCAATTTCGGAGCGTTTTTTATTTCTATATTTGTTTTACGGTTGCCGCGTTGTAAATCTTCGATTTTTTCCTCGAGTAAGACGATATAATCATTTTTCTTCTTGGCCTGCACCTCCATCAGATCTATTTTCTTTTTTAACTCCTCATTCTGCGCTGTTAAGTAGGATACCGAGCTTTCAATGCTGCTATTTGTAGCTTTTATTTCCATCAGTGCAGAATAAAATTTTTTTTCGTGTCTTCAGTTGGCCCAGACATTAAGGTCGTGATCATACTTTTAATTTCTTCTCTGAATTTGTTAAAATCCGCTTCATAATCAGGTTCTCTAGCTCTCTTACACCGATTCGTAATAAAGTTCGGTGGGGTGGTTTCACTAGCCTCTGCAATATTTGACTCTGATGCCGATTTATCCATCATACCAGGAGACTATAAGCACTTAGGAGCTTAAAGTGCAATAATCCGCACTCTTAGGTATATACCCGGCCAATCGGGTTTGTACTGATTTTGACGTCACAGTTGGTAAGTATAGATGACCAATTATGTTCCAGCTGGGCGGGGTTTAGTCGTAGGTAACAACTGAGCGCGCGCTGATTTGCTATGACAGGACAAAGCATGCAGGTTACCTCGCTATAGTTGAGAAGTATCAGGGCAACAGTAGCGTCGCGGAAGTCGCACGCTCCGCCCCAAGATGGTCCACGAGCTGTCCCAGTAAATTATGAAGTCTTGGTGTTTAGTGCTTGCAGTGGATTTAGATTGACGTACCAGGGTGACAGTAGCTATAGGGACCTCACTTGTGGCCCGCTGAGACGACGCGCGCGCTCCCCTCGCAGCTTATGAAGTCCTATTTTATAGTACTTGTTTATTTTAGTTAAAATTTAACTAATTGTTTTTTAATAAATTGCGTAATAATAGTGTAAACGTTTACACCTCGCGGCTGTCCGGGGGGAAGAGGAATAAAGATGCAAATAGCACATGGCCGACCCAAGTTTTTACATTGACTCTTTATTCCAGGTTCGAGTGATGGCGTCTGGTAGCAGTATGGGATTTCAGTTTGCGTTCAACATGGGCTTCTGTATGGCGTTCGTCACGGCGTTCATCGTGCTCTTTATTGTTAAGGTACACGAAAATTGTTGGGCGCTTGTTACTGTTGAATTATCGCTAACAGATCAATCTGCCTTACGAGGAAAAATAGGCCTTATTATTATTTAGAATAATGTTAGATTAGTTATTAATGGTTTGCCCTATAATTTTTGTCATAGTAATTATAATGAAGTCGTCTGTAGAATTGCTACTTTTAACTTTGAATTTTCTTCTACTAACATTAAAAATAATGAGGATCCTCCGTCTCAGAATCTTGAACACAATACCACTGAGCTACCAATACATATTAGACCATTCTCTATAGTTAAAATTTATAAAACGAGTTTAGACATCGAAGCTCACGATAGAAAAAATAAATATATTTTTAGGGTTCCGTTCCCTAAGGGTGCCAAACGGGACCCCATTTACTAAGAATTCACTGTCTGACCGCTTGTCTGTCTGTCTGTCACCAGGCTGTATCTCATGAACCATGATAGCTAGGCAGTTGAAATTTTCACAGATGATGTATTTCTGTTACCGCTGTAACAAAAATGCTAAAACAGAATACAACAACCGTCATTTTTTTTTGCCGTTTTTTTGCTCGATTAATAACGGCAACAGGTAGATGCTTGAAATATTCACATAATATTTAGTTCCATATTCGCTTTAAAAAGAAATAATGAAAATAAAATAAAGTAAATATTGAACGGGGGCTCACATACAACAAACGTGATTTTATGCCGTTTTTTCTCGATTCCGTCTGTTGTATAGAAAATGTTACGGAACCCTTCGTGCGCGAGTCCGACTCGCACTTGGCTGTTTTTTTTTTGTTTTGGTTTGACGGAAATTATTTGGTAGTTTATTTATAAGGGCATTACTTTATTGCAGGAGCAAAAATTATTTACAGTTTGAAGTAGAATTATTTGCGTTAGAGCCAGTTCTTTTCAGTTCTCCCCTAAAAAATTGGTCTAAAGCATTTTCCACATTACATCGTGTCGGCAACGTGCGGGCGCCTCGATATCAAAATAATCCTTCAACCTAAAAGGTTTAGAGACTACCCGGTGGAGCTCGGCAACAACTCTTGTTTTTTTCGCTTGTATTGTAGTCTCTAACGTTGTAAGTATTTAAGGATTATTTTGGTTTGTATGCGCTTGCGCTTGCAAGTCCCCGGCTAGTTATAGCGTGGATAAAACTTAAGTGTTGATTCATCCACCACAGGAGCGCATAAGCGGTGCGAAGCTTCTCCAACGCGTCTCGGGCGTGCGTCCGCTCGTGCTGTGGGGTTGCGCGCTCTGCTGGGACTGGCTGTGGCTACTTCTGGTGCATCTGGCCATCATTGTCACGCTGGCCATCTTCCGCGAGAGCACGCTCTCTACGCCCAGCGAGCTCGGTATACACAAATACTTACACACTCACTCACATATGGCTAGTCATTATTGACACGTTCTGAACGTCCAGCGAGCTAGGTAAACTTAAACACACGCACTGCAGGTCATCGAGGTAAACACACGCACAAACAGGTCGTCATCAGCACGCACGTTCTCCTCGCCCAGCGAGCTAGGTAAACTTATACACACGCACACACACACACACACACACACGCACACGCACACGCACACGCACACGCACACGCACACGCACACGCACACGCACACGCACACGCACACACGCACACACACACACACACACACACACACACACACATGCACGCTTATCATCGTCCGTCACGCCGGCATATTCTACGAGAATGGCTCTCTACGCCCAGCAAGCTCCGTACACACACTTAACATAATGTTAGACACTCTCAAGTCTTAACCTTTAACTTTAGTCTCACTTTGTCTTGTTTCTAAATCTTGAATATTTCTATTTTGAATATTTCTTTTCAACTACTCTGACGTCTACAAGCTAAAACGCCGATATCGGAAAAAATCTGCTTTCGAGTTATGGGCAAAAAACCAGGGAAATAATAAAAATATATGCTACCTGATAAATATACATAATTTGACTACACTTGAAGTATCTTTTTGAGTACTTAAAACTAACGGCACTTTTCAGTTTTTTATCTCTGAAAGTATAAAAGCTAGGAAAAATTGGGTCGGAGGGATCGATAGAGATTTTTTTCTGATTAAGATGTCATCAAAAAGTAAAAATTGACTGAATGGTTGATAGCGGCATTTTAGCTTGTGGATGGCAGTAGGTGCTGTCGTGTTGAAAAGCAGTTTTTGTTTTAACAAATCATACTCGTACAAATGTCTAAAATGACAAAGCCGAATGGTATTCCAGGCAGGATTCTCCTGGTGCTAATAATATTCTCGTGGGCGATCATCCCGCTGCACTACATCGCCTCGTTCTTCTTCTCGTCGCCCGCCTCGGGCTTTGCCAAGCTGTGCTTCATCAACATCTTTACTGGTGAGTCGGACGACGTCGCTGTTTTACTCATACACTTACGGTCTTATTTATAAAAACACGATTCCTTAAAACACTCCTCAATGGCAGTTTAAATATTCCGTGGTAAAAGGAAAGGCGTAACCACATATTATTTAAACTGCCTCTGAGCAGCGTTTTAGAGAAACCTTTTTTATGAATAAGACCGTGCAGCTTTAGTCGTTTTATATCTCTGAATACATTTGTAATAACGTGTTTGGAAATACCTTTTGTTGTCTGACATTATCAGTTTTGTAGTAGCAATTGCACTTTGATCTGGGCCCACAGAAATAATAAATCGTAGTGAACACCAAACTGTTACACTTGGTTGCAAATAAATATTGATTGATTGATCAAGGAGCAACTGAAGAATGTTTTCCAAAGGATATATTATTAATACCACTATCACCAGATAGCGCCTAGTTAGTTTATAGGACTGGTAAAGTCGTGCAATGTTGTTTTAAATTTTAAGTTTTCTGATTCATAGTGTTCATCCAACGATGGAAAAATAAACACTGAAGTCCTTTATAATGTTTTTTAAGCCTGGATACCCTACAATCCTAAATGTCTTGAGTCCCTATGATGCAAAACAGGATTTTAATTACTTCAAATTCTGGATTTAAAAAAAAAATCATAATATAACTTCACTAACTTGCCGAATAAAGGATGCAAACCGGTTTTGATTTTTTTTTTCAATCGGGTCTGTCTTTTCGTACTATCGTTCCCGTAGGCTTAATTGTTTAGCCTTGACACTAATGCGAGCTTTTTAGGTTGCATGCCGTTCATAATAACGGAGGTGCTGCGATTGCCGGAGGTGGGCAGTCCCTACTGGGCAAACGTCTTCGACTGGGTTTTCTCGCCGCTGCCCAACTATTGCCTCTGCAGGAGCTTTAGGTGTGTATTTGAAACGTAACCATTGAATTTTAATAGGCCTCCCTCGTGCGCCACTTCGTTCTGTCGTCTATCGTCCTCATTTAGCCGCATTCTTTCCAAGTTTATACTAACTAACCCGACAGATGTTGTCTTGTCAAATATGAAATTTCATTTCGGGTTTCTTCCCTTTATTACTAAGCGGTAATTTTCTATCACGGTGGTTTACTCTTTGTATCAGTTTTTTAAATATTATGTCTTTATTACAAACCATGGAAGACACCGCTGATTGGAACCGTGTGGTCTGGCTTATGCACACGAGTAGGTTAGCAGCAACACTGTCTAGCAAACACTGTCACGAAAAAATTTTGAAAAGTCTTATTCTGCAGTACTAGTTGAGATCATTTGTTCTCATCCCGTGAGGTAGGCTTTTGGTGTCAAATGAATAGAAGTTAATAATAATAATGATTGTTGCTTGTTAATAATAATAAGTTGACCGGCGCCGACCACAACATCATAATATTATTACACTATCCGTGTGGCGCCGGATTATCCATGTGGCGCCGTATTTAGAATAGCGTCACTCCATGTCCTTCCGTGGATGTCGTAGAAGGCGACTAAGGAAATCAATTACCCGGAGACGGGCAGGAGCGTCTTCCTGAGATTCCAACCGCATACTGCGATCGCCAACCCGCCTACCAAGCGTGGCGATTATGGCAAAACCCCTCATGGTTATGAAAACCATGAAGGAGGCCTATGTCCTGCAGTGGGCGTCAAATGGCTGATGATGACGAGGCCCTATTTTTTTTTTATTTCTTGTAGTGCTGAAATTGTTTGTGATCACACTTAATCGTAACGTAACATCTTTTGGTATTAGTACTTTGGTATAAGAATGTCCCCTTAAAACTCTGCTAAAAACTTCGATGTCACTTGCAGTTTACATGCAATGATGTGTGCTGGTTGTCCCCAGAGACATGGCGGTGTCGTCGTTCGCGATCGCGGCGTGCGACCAGCTGTGCGCGATGTTCGTTAATCTGGGCAACTGCACGCGTGACACCATCTGCCAGCAGCTCAACATCACTGTGTGTTGTAGTAAGTGAGTCTTGTGCGCAGTGCAGACCTTCATATAGTGCTGTAGTCTCATTTTATGAAGACAAGTTAGCACGACTCCAGTCTCGCCTGATGGTAAACGAAGACGGGGGTCTAAGACGTCACGTGTTTGCCTTGTAAATGCCAGTTAACTCTTGTTTTAATGATACCAGGTTGTATATTTCAGGAAAAACAGACTACGGCAACGCGCTATAACATTTAGCTGTTGGCTGTATGGAATAAAGTTAGAATAAAGTGTCATTTTGCTCATCGGAGAAAAAGAAATATCCATTGTCTGTACGCACTAAAGTTATTGGTTTATTTCGCTAAAAATGTGGAATGAATGACTTTAATATTTTATGTCTCACTTCTTGTGTGCAATAAAGAATATTCTTATCTTATCTTAATGAGCCAAAGAAAGAAAAGCAACTCCGCCTTCAGCGTCGTTCAACTGAATTCAAGAAAGTTTTAGTTCAAGAACGCGGGTGTAATGTGTGCAAAAATGGATTTGTGTCATTATTTACTGTTTTCGTTTTTTGTGTAATGTGTGTGAAAATGATTTTGTAAGAATCTAGCTCACATCATAAATTGCTTTGCGAAGCATTTTTTTTGCGAAGGTTTTCTGTCGGTGTAGGTGTTTTATTTTTAATTTTGTATCCGCCCGGCTTCTAGTTACGGACGACCCGTTCCTGGGTTGGAGCGAGCCCGGCATCGGCCGATACTTGTTCATGATGTCTCTTACCGGCGCCATCGCCTTCTCTCTGTTGCTGGCTAAGGAGTATAAGCTTTTGGATAAGGTACGTTACCTCACCCTTAATTAAAAACCGGACAAGAGCGAGTCGGACTCGCCCACAGAGGGTTCCACACAAATTTGTAGGTACTTACATATAGTAATCAAGTCTTATCTTATCGAGTCTTGCAGTTTTTTCCAAGCTTTTCCCGACCTTCAAAGACAATTTTTTTAATTTTTTAATTGCAAATGTATAATTTTCAGATTTTTCCCTCTATTTGTAGTATAAGATGATATTGCCAAACATAGTTCTAGGTTAACGGAAAGTATCCTGTAAATTTTGATTACCTTGTGTGTTGACATATACGTTTTTAGGGTTCCGTAGTTACAAGGAATTCTTATAGTTTAGCCATGTCCGTCTGTTTGTCTGGCTGTCGCAAATTTTTGTCACAAGTACGCCGTCCTCGTCTCCCTGCTACACGGTTGATTGTAGAAACGTGAATAAAATCAGGGCAGTAGCACAAATAATCAACTTAAAAGGAAAACTTTCACGGCGAACAACCTATAAAAGGAAAACTTCGTACAAAACCCATTGAAAATTACCACGATGAAGTTGTTAGTTGTGTAAAGCAGATAAAAACCCCTCTTTCTACGGAACCCTACACTGCGCGTGACCCGACACGCACTTGCCCGGTTTTTTGCGCCATAAACGGCCGTATCTTTTTTTTTACGTTATCTTAGAAGTTTCATATTTCACAGCTTCAAGGGACTGTAGACCTGAGTATATGGTTTTAATTTGAACTTTATACCTCCACGTTTTTCCGAGGTCTTGACAGACTGACGGATGGACGGACGGACAGACGGACAACCAAGTGATCTAAGAGTTCCGTTTTTTTGCTTTTCAGGTACGGAACCCTAAAAATGACAAAAAGTTTAAACAATCTCCGGCGAACATAGATCATAACGGTTACTGGGAAGTCTTACAGTGGGAACTAGAAACTATCCACATCGTAATACGAATGTGTTCACTGTTCATAGAAGTGTGCTAAGTGAAAAAAACTTTTCCTGGGCAAAGGCCCCCAACGCGGACCAGATCTTTCTGCCCTGGGCCGCATCAGGCCACATATTTACTGCGCATATTTACTAACACACATTTTGTGAAGGCTACATACTACTGTTAAAGAGTTAAACCCCATTGAACGTAAGACAGACAGACAGCGTATGTAAGGCGTATGTAATTCATCATCATTATCATCAGCTATTTGACGCCCACTGCAGGACATATGCCTCCCTCATGGTTTTCATAACCATGGGGGGTTTTGCCATAATCGCCACGCTTGGCAGGCTCGTTGGCGATCGCAGTATGCGGTTGGAATCTCAGGAAGACGCTGCTGCCCGTCTCCTGGTAATTGATTTCCTTAGTCGCCTTCTACGACATCCACGGAAGGAAATGGAGTGACGCTATTCTTAATCCGGCGCCACACTGTAATATACATCGAATTGTCATAATAAACCATGAACGATAGTTTTATGAAACGCGCCCCAGGTCAACTGGCTCGGTGTTTGTGTGTGTTTCAAAAAGTAATTAATAGGGTTGGACGAGGATGGCCGAGGACAGAAGGAAGTGGCGTGCCTTGAAAGAGGCCTCTGTCCAGCGGTGGACGGCTCCGGGCTGATTGATTGAATAGGGTTCCATTAGCAACCTTCGGTTACGGAAGCCAAGAAATACGTAGTTTAAGTTTATCTTGTGTCTATAATATATATATACTAGGGGGTGAACCCCCTGCGCGCTTCGCGCGCCAACCCCCCAGCCGCTCCGAGCTTCGCTCTCCGCGGCGCTCGGCCTAGGGCCTCGCTAGACACTTGGGGTAGGGATTTGATAAGTGGGAACATGTATGGTCTCGGCCTTCGGCCTCGGCCTGAACGGAGGCTTTAGTTCGGCAACAGAGGTCGATATGAAAATGAATAATATTTCTAGTAGATAACATTGTTATGTAATTAATACTTAGGCACAGTTATAAGTCAAATAAATACAATCTTATCTTCAATTTACAACAAAGCCCTCTTCCACAGTGCCTCCCGAGGTTCAAGAAGAAACGCAAGCCCGAGCAGCTTCGCTTAGCCCCACTGGAGGACAGCGACGTGGCGGCGGAGCGGCGCGCCGTCGACCAGCTGCGGCGTAATGAACTGGTGAACTACAGTTTGGTCGCGAGGGACCTCACCAAGTACTACCGCTCGTTCCTAGCTGTCAACCGTCTGTCCTTTGGTACGTTACTGGTTATTTATTTATTACATACATACATACATAAATTCACGCCTGTATCCCAGATTGGTAGGCAGACCTGGGACTGCCACTTGCCACGATCCTGACTGATCACTTTCGCTTCCTCAGCATTCATTAGTCGTTGTATGCACGAACGCCGGTTTCGAGTACTTTTTATCTTGCCCTTTGCTAATACATCCCTTATTTATTTATTAGGCACACAACAGGTTACGGACATAAATTATGAAGATTATTTGCCAGAAAAACTCTTAAATCAAACCATAACATGTGCATGAAGCATGATAAGTTGATTAAAATTACGATTAGGGTTACAATCACAGTTAAAAAATTTAAATAAAAAAATTATAATAAAAAAAATTTAGCCTCATCAAGTTGGACCGTTTTGTGTAAGAACCGCTGAGGAATGCGAGCTGGCTGGGTACGTTTGGTCGCGAGGGACTTCATCGAGTGCTACTGCCGCCAACCGAATGTCTTTTGGAACGTTTGTTAGACCTGCTCCTATATTAAGCGCATTAATTTGTCCAACTGTCAAATTCCATATCAATTGCTATACCAAGCGTCTGAATTCTCACAGGATTTGGTGCGAATAATTAGGCCTTTGACGCCCACTGCAGGACATAGGCCTCCCTCATGGTTTTCTAACCATGAAGGGTTTTGCAACAGTCGCCACGCTTGGCAGGCGGGTTGGCGATCGCAGTATGCGGTCGGAATCTCAGGAAGACGCTGCTGCCCGTTTCCTGGTTTATTGCCTTTGTCGCCTTCTACGACATCCACGGAAGGAAATGGAGTGACGCTATTCTTAATCCGGCGCCACAAGGTCTTGGTCTTTAAGATTTCGTCACTTAAGACCCGTCAAGTTGCATCGTTGTACAGTCTAGTCGCGAGGTACTTCACTAAGTGAGTACTTCTCGTTTCTCGCCTTCAACCGGCTGCCTTTCAAGGCCGATTTCTCAATTGAGATCAGAGACATCACTACAGTTAACTCTTTACTTATAGAAATTCTCAATTGAGAATTTCACTAATCAAATACTTAAGTAACGTTCTGTCACGCTCTTTTCTGAGAAATTCGGAGAGACAGCACTACAGTTAACCATTTACTTAGCGAAATTCTCGATTCAGAAACTAGCCATTAGCCTACTTGTTAATCAGAGTTAATCTGTAATCTGTCAAACAATAAGCACATAAATACACTTTCTTGTTATTAATTCTTAGTCTCATTAATACGTTAGTTTCCAAATAGCTCGCATATATGTTTTTTATAGGTAAGGCAGCCTGGTAAAAAATTTCTTCTTATCTTCAAACTTATCTTTTCTCGCAGCGGTACGCAAGGCGGAATGCTTCGGTCTGCTGGGCATAAACGGCGCGGGCAAGACGTCGACTTTCCGCATGCTGACCGGAGACACGCCCATCTCGGCGGGCGAGGCCACCGTGCACGGCTTGTCCATTAACAGGCAGATACAAGCGGTGCACCGATACGTGGGTGAGGATTGCTTTCGACTAAACAATATAAAGGGTGTCCCAATAAGAGTGCACGATTTAATTTAAAAGAATAACACATTATTTTGAGCAATTTATGATATTTTTATTGCATTGTAAACTAGACATGTTGCGATTATGTATGGAAAAAATATCCGGCATATGGCCACTGCGGCTTCAAACACAGGCTATTCCTTTTTTCACGAAATTTTCGATAACATTTTGACAAAGATGTGGCTTTATTTTACCGAGAACGCGTTGAATCTAGGCCTTGAGCTCTCAAATTGTTTACGGTTTATCCACATAGACCTGAGATTTCAAAAAACCTCAAAGAAAGAAATCGCTCGGTTTTAAATCGCACAATCTTGGTCGCCAACTGATTCGGCTGGAAATCGGTGCTCCAATAAATCGATTGTTTCGTGCGCAGTGTGGCAGGTGGCGCCGTCCTGCTGCAACCATAATCGGAACATCGTTGATGTCAGCTGTTAAATTACAGAGCTGTAACGTGCTAAGAAAAAAAAATGGCGTTAAATTTAAATCGTGCACTCTTATTGGGACTCCTTTTATATACACACAAAGGAATACACACCAAGAATTAACTATAGAGGAAGCCGCCTTGAGACATACTCGAGCCAAAGATTCTCATAAAGCTGGCCGCTAATACCTCACTGCACAGCGAGGAGATCCTCTGCATCAAGTATGCCCCAGAGCGGTAGTTAATGCCATGTTCCTCAGGCGACGGCCTAACTCCTTTATAATGGCTCTTCCCTGGACTCCCCGTACGTATTCTTACCTTTGACTTCGTTAGAGTTTCTCGGGAAAATATGTTATAGTAATTTTATTGTATGTGGAACAGATGTAAAAGGTGAAACATTGCCTTGCACACATTCGAGGACTTACGACTTACGCGACTAGATGTTTAGCAAAATGACCCCATCATACGCAGATACAAGCCATGCATCGGAACGTGGGTGAGCGTCGCCTTCGACTTCCTTAGACATTGAGTTTCTCGAGAAATTATGTGGCGTGCGACTTGATAATTTTATTGTGTATGTATGTGAAGGGTGAATTGCCTTACGCACATTTGTGGACTTACGCAGTTTTTTTTTGTTACCAGGCGGTTTTATTCACTTTTTGGGTGCTTCGAAAATGGCCGCATGCTGATCGGTGCTCCGTGTTCAAAGTGGCTCGGATGAAGATTTGGCTTGCGAGCTAATAATTTTATTGTTTTTAGGGATCCGTAAGATAAGATAACAATATTCTTTACTGTACCGAGAAAAACAAAAACATGAAATATTTACAAAAATACAGTACAGTACCTCAAAAGGAAAAAACGAAACCCTTATAGGATTACTTTGTTGATCGTCCGTCCGTCTGTCTGTCAAGACCCTTTATCTCAGGCATGCGTGGAGGTATCGAGTTAAAACTAAAACCATATACTCAGGTCTATAGTTCCTTAAAGCTGTGACACAATCAAACTTTTAAGTTAACGTAAAGAAAGATACGGCCGTTTATGCTGCAAAAAACGTATATTTCGACACTTAAGGGAATCAATAGGGCACTTTCCGTTCACCTAGAACTATGAAATTTGGCGTCTTATACTACAAGTGAAAAAGTACAGGGAAAAAATCTGAAAACTATACATTAGTCTTTTAAGTTCGGGAAAACTCGTAAAAACTGCGGTTCGGCGATTCGATTCCTGAACTATTTATAATACGAGTATGTAACAACCTACAAATTTATACGGGACCCTCCGTGGGCGAGACCGACTAATGTCAGGTTTTTTTAAATTGGATTTTGTGTCACACTGCTGGTCTTCTACTTCTTTACATTTCCACTCATTACTGTCACCGGCCATTCGTAAAATCTACGAAGGGTGAAACATTGTGCCCTACGCCCATTCGTGGGCTTACGCGTTTGTTTTTTATCAGACGTTCAATATCCGCAAAGGACAACTTTTTGGGTCCTTCATTTGAAATTCGGGTAATTCGCAACTACATTTTTAACAAAAAATTATTGCGGAGGCAAAATGTAAAACCATGTGTGAGAATTGCGAATCACTGAAAGAACCTAACATTTTGGGTGCATCCGCAAATAATGCTTTCCAGTTGTCACCATCATCTGATGGATCCAAGAATCTTTACCAAATCTTACCACCATCTCATTGCCAACAGGCTACTGCCCGCAATTCGACGCGCTCTTTGACAATCTCACAGCGCGGGAGACTCTGAAGATATTCTGCCTTCTGCGCGGCATTCCGGGTCGCGTGGGCGCGGCGCGGGCGTCGGAGCTCGCGTACTCGCTGGGGTTTACCAAGCACTTCGACAAGAAAGTGTACCAATGTAGCGGTGGCACCAAGCGGAAGATTAGCACGGCGGTCGCGCTCCTTGGAGACTCGCCGCTCATATTCCTGGATGAGCCAACGACAGGTGAGTCTGCACGTCACACGTCACAGTTGCCAAGCACTAGACAAGAATGTGTACTAGTCTAGCGGTAGTACCAAGCGATAAATTATAAGCACGGTGGTCGCGATCCTTGGAGACGTACCAGAGTAGCGGCAGCACCAAGCGATATATAAGCCTGACGGCGCTCTTTGGAGACCTGCCGAATGAGATGAACCAATAACAGGTTAGTTGGCGTGGTCTTCGATAATGAAGCGCGTATGAGGTAGGTATTGTACAAATAGGTGAATGGTGACATTTTCCTAAGTACACTTCACTCGGCTAGGAACATTGTCAAATCAGTCAACTCGACCCTCTTTGCCTCAACTATATAGCAATTTACATATAATCAACAATTTACGACCGAATTAGGACACCACACATTCTCCTTTGCTCGACCAAATGTTTTGTTGCGAGTTTAGCTTCATTTATTAATAACTTAAGTCTGGATTCACTTACTTGTAATTTTATCAAAGGATTCCGACCAGGTTTCGCTTTGATTCGCAGAGCTTGATGATATCAATCACGGCGATTACCTCAACTCATTTTCGGTATCGTTGGTGCGCCTCATACGGCTCGCATGACCAACCTTTTTAGGGTTCCGTACCCAAAGGGTAAGGGACCCTATTACTAAGACTCCGCTGTCCTTCCGTCCGTCCGTCTGTATCTCATGAACCGTGATAGTTAGACTGTTGAAGTTGTTCCCATACATCAAACGTGATTTTTTGCCGTTTTTTGCTCGATATTAATAACAGCATCAGGTAGAAGCTTGAAATATTCATATGTTTAGATAACGGTACGGAACCCTTAGTGCGCGAGTCTGACCCGCACTTGGCCGGTTTTTTTGTAAAGTTTCTGCTACATTGCCATGCAAGCACACTGTCAATGTTTACATAGCTTAATTCATTGATCATGGTTGATAATTTTTTGTATACTTCACGATATTATCTCGCGGCCAGGAATGGACCCAGCGTCGAAGCGCCTCGTGTGGACGAGCGTGAGTGAAGCGGTGCGGTCGGGCCGCAGCGTGGTGCTGACGTCACACAGCATGGAGGAGTGCGAGGCTTTGTGCTCGCGGCTCACTGTCATGGTCAGCGGCCGGTTACACTGTCTCGGCTCGCTGCAGCATCTCAAGAGCAAGTTCTCGCAAGGTGAGCTTATCAGGGCTCTAATTGAATCGTGTGATTTTAAAACGACACATGTCCTTTCATTACAACTTTGCAGGAAATAGAAAAAACTGTTTTATTCAAATACTAATATCTACAACAGCAATATTTTAGCATATTATATTGATTTCTGTATGAATAAACTACAATTTTTTTTTCTAATGTAAATCAATAGGTAGGTGTAAATAATTTAATAAAAAAAAATGGGCAAGTGTTATTTTAAAAACACATGTGACTTGTGTTGTTTTAAAATCACACGATTCAATTATGCGCGCGAAATGTTGTTGAAATCCTGACGTTTGCGTTAGTATGAAATTTGGCAGCCAGACGTTATGCTACCGATTTGAGGCACGTGACGACCTCGAGAAAAAAAGAGGTATGTTTCATTTCATTCAGCATTGTTCTGGGTGTAAACATTTTTTTTAAACACTATCAAAGTCAAGAAATTGATGATAGGGATTGATATTTCTTGAATTTATGATGATAATAAAATTATCTACGGACAAACCCTGGTCTCTGCCTAACCCTCGGGGACACAGGCGTGAATTTATGTAATGTAAGGTCAATGTCATTCAAGAATTTTCAACCCCTGTCAATATCTTGACTCTGATAGAATTAAAATGTTTACACCCAGACCAAAGCTGAACAAAACCGAAATAAACCTCCCCCTCTAAGCTGGTAATATGGCATGGTTTTATGTTTACGTGATCTTATGTCTTTACATCACGCATTTTGAACTGTGTTAAAAATGTAACTTTCCTTCCAGGTTACACCATTATTGTGAAGTGTAAACCGGGTCCCATGCGAGACATGGATATGAAAAACGTTTTAGCTCACATGAAGGAGAAGTTCCCAAGCGCGAAACTAATGTGAGTAAAATGTACCATAAGGGAATCATACCTCCTATTATCGTCTTACCGTATAGAGATTACTCACATCGCCGGCGACGTGTGGGCGCCACGGTATCAATCTAAAATAATCTTTGCACCTAAAAGGTTAGTAGACTACTGGTGAACCTCGGCGATAACTGAAGACTTGCCACAGTGACGAGGCTGTGTTTTTTGCGCTCTTACTGTAATCTTTAACCTAGTAAGTATTTAAGGACTATTTTAGCCCGTATCGTTGCGCTCGCACGTCTCCGGCTCGTTATAACGTGGATAAACATTTAGGCTTTCAGGTCAAGGCAAAGGCCACCGACCTATATTTGATAGGTACAGTCCACCGATTTATTATTGGCTTCGTGAAAATTTGTACAGAATTACGCTACACAAAACGACGTTTCCTATAAATTGACTCATTGATAGATGTATAATCCTACCGACAGTTTTTTAACATAAATGGTTTGGACGATCGCAATAGCTTGTTACGAGTAGGTGAAATGAATTACCGTATAATTTTAAAGCCGTTTAGACGTCTACAGTCGTTGTCAGATGCCTTCGACTACGTATAAAGTTTTCAGGATGTAAGCCTCCCGGAAAAATATATTAAAAACGTGTTTTTCAGAGAATCGTATTTGGGGATCAGCACATTCTACGTAAGCGACGAGGATCTACCGTGGTGGCGGGTGTTCGCTGTAATGGAGGAACTGCCGAGCTCGGTCCCGATAGAGGACTACTCTGTATCGCAGACGACGCTCGAGCAAGTCTTTCTCCAGTTCACGCGAGTGCACGACCGCGAAAAAGAACGCCAGATAACTAGTAAACAATCGGTTTAGTTACCAACTCGAGTAAGAGAGAATACTCAATAGTACTTATTTGTATAGTGCTAAAGCACATTTTTATTTGTTTCCAACTGTGATGATAACACTTAATGACGCCGTGGTTAAAACCAACGAACGACACTGTATACCAGTATTTGTAGCGGCAGGCTATTTGTAATGTATAATTTTTCGATGATACTTTCGATACGTTGACGTTATTTTTGTACACTTTATATTGGACTACTTACTCTACTTACGGGTTCCATGTTATGAATTTTGATAATGTTCTTTACATTCGTAGGGAGTCGGAGAAATTTAACTCATTTAACACGATCTCGTCACGTCGATCTGGCAAGGGACCATCCGGTCCGGTTGGCGTGAAAGAGAAGAGGCCTATGCCTAACAGTGGGCTCTGTTTATGGGCTGATTAGATAGATAGATATAACACGATCTCGGCCCTGATGAAAGATCTGATTAGTAGAATAAAAATTGTTCCGAAAAAAGGGTCAAAAAATAGTTCTTCTTACGAGAGAATGTTTAGCGTGATACTCGTGCACCTAATTTTGTATAAATAACTGTATTAGTCAATGTGTTCACTATACTTTGCGAGCCAACTAAAAATAGGACCAGACTCGCTGGTTACTTCACATGACGGCTGCCAAAATAGTACTATAAGATAACATAAGATAAGAATATTCTTTATTGTACACGAGAAGCGAGACATGGCGAGACTGCCAGCAAAAAAAAATATTTGTACATATATTATTTTGTCCATGGGTACCTACCTAAAATAGTTTTTCAATTAGTTTCGGATTTCATTGTTAACAATTTATTCGTTGTATTATTTCTCGCATTCAGTAAATAAATTAATAGAAAACAAAATAAAAATTAGTTCATGATACACTATTACGCTAGTACTGGTCACCCGAACAAGCCACCATTTTCCTTTGCTTTGCAACAATAAACCAATCTACTCTCCATATACCTCCGTACGCTTCCGCGCTCGTGTGTTATCGTTATTTTTTCGTTATCCTTGTTGACTGTTATTATTTTACAGGTTTTTTTTAAAGTTTGTGCTTTAGAATGATGATGGAGGTCTTTTAACTCATTATGGGCTGGTTTCTGAATTATGAATTTTACTACGTAAATACTTAAGCAACGTTCTGTCACGCTCTTTTCTGAGGAGACAACACTACAGTTAACTGTTTATTTAGCAAAATTCTCAATTCAGAAACTGGCCCTATGAGTTCAAAGAGAGGGTCTGTGCTCCACCGCAGAGCTCGAGAAATCGTGTACAATGTGACCAAATATTTTGAAGTCGAGAAGCATCGCGCTAATGAACTCTTGTGCAATTTCACTTTAGCAGGTATACAAAACACTCAAGATGGTGACGTAACCATATCAAGAGAATTATATGATCAATTGGCAGATTTATAAAACGAATAAAACTTCTATAAAAATAAAAGAACATAATAGGTAAAATACCAAAAAGAGCAACAAGAAAAATAATAAAACAACATATTTACTGGTTTAATTTTTTTGCAAACCTTACGGATCGGCAATGAAGTTGGCGGGGAGAGCCGAACAAAATGGCGTCTTGACAGTCCTATTCTTATTTGGCACGCATAGTAATCGATAATATAATATTCTATTGTTGATCTACAGAACTTCACTTAGATAGAATAAGTATGCATGAAAAATTTGATTGTGAGAAAGTATTCTTGTGGTTTTGCCTGACACGGCCTGTTCTCCATAATTTATTATGTTCAATAAATAAGAGTGTAAGCAAATCAGTGAGGAACGTAACTTCAACTTAATGACGGTTCTGATTCTTCAGAGCAGACTGTTAGTAGACTTTGGTGGCACAAATGTGTCTTGTGGCTTATGTATTAAAATGAAATTAATAAGTAGCTAATGAACATCGTTGTTATAACTGAAAGAATAGCTACCTATGTACAGAACGATATGATATACACTTACGTATAAGCTTTACTGAGATGATCTTAATTTATACAAATGGTGCGTGATAATGTCAAAATCCTGTTGTACTTATGAGTACCTGTTAAACTGTAAGCAAGTAGTATTATAGAGTTCCGTTTGAACAGAACTTTAGGGAATAAAGGAGCATTGCCAGATTTTTGCCTTGTGATTTCAGGATTTAACATGGTTCTCATAATGTTGTACACATATATACTCACGCCTGTATTCCAAAGGGATAGCGGGTAAACCTCTTTCGCTCTCGTTTCAAATTGTTTGTGTATACGTACGCAACATTGTGTGAAATCGTGTAAGCAGAATTGAGGATTAGGACCATAAACTGCAAAAAGCTGGAATCGTGCCCGTTGCCGACTACAGTAAATAATATACTACCTGCAGAAAGTATAACCCCTGTGTACTTATTGATTTGCTATTGACAGTATTCAATGCAGCAACTAATTGATGTTAGTTTTAGGTCCCTGATAATTATTCTTGGTGCTTGGTTGGTGATTGTATTATTGTTGCTAATTGCTAAACTATTATTGTTTTCAATTGCACTTTTATTTAAAAATAACATATTTAACTTAACAAATTGTTGTGCTTATAAATAAAATAATTTGAATGACAATTACATATAAATGTTGCCATAGAAGTATGCCATTTGCAATGATGCTGTGTAGATTATGTAGTTTTGTAATTTTCAAAATTGATCCTTGATTTTAATGGTTTTATTTGAATAGTTTCACTTTTAAAAATGCGTGTTATATACTGCTCAAAACAATGAGGGGAATAAGATTTCAAAGTGGAATAAAACTTTTTGCTCAGGTTTTCAATTATAACTATCTACCAAATAATAAAGCGATATGGTTCGTGAAAATAAAAAACAAAAGAACATCAGTAGTCAGTTATAATTAAGAACCGAGGAGCTTTTTTTTATTCTACTTTGAAATTTTATTCCTCTAATTGTTTTGAGCAGTATAATATTTTGGTTTCCCATGTTAATGCATCTATACTATATACATACATATAAACAGGGTGTTAAAAAGAGACATCTTTGTTCTTAAAATTTCGATGCTGGGAAATCAATAAAAAAATTATGTTATTAAAATACAAAAAAAAAATTAGCTCGCAATAGACTCACAACTTTCGGCGTTTTTACGGCACGCAGCGTAAATATAATAAACCAGCGCTACGCGTGTTTGAAATTCTGATGTTTTTAATACACTGCGCGTTGAAATTATAAATTCGTTTTCTAAAAGTCGATTCCTTAACACGCTGATTAAAATAAATTAGATTAAATGTAGTGGAGATTTAACAAGGAAAAGTCATAACCACAGATTAATTAAACTGACTCTTAGGAGTGCTTTAGAGGGATCGTGTTTTTATAAATAAGCCCGTTTTGAAAAACACGATTCCTTAAGACACTCGATAGCAGATTTTACAAGGAAAAAACGCAACCGCAGATTAAATAAACTGCCTCTGAGGAGTGTTTTAAAGGAATCGTGTTTTTATAAATAAGACCGTGTATATTTCTATAAGGTTCCTTGAGAAGAAACGTTCGGTGTAAGATAAAAAGTGCAATTTAAAACCTAATTCTCTTCTAAGCCATTGATTTCCCGGCATAATTCCTTTAAAAAATTTTTACGTAATAATGCAGAGGAAACGTGGCAAAAACGTTAGTAAAATCACACCCGATATAATAAAATTGTAACACGTGTCGAGTTTTTACAAGATTTTTTTTATAGACATTAGGTATCGATAGAGCCCAAATCGAATGAACTGCAATGCAATCTCAAATATACCTATAAATACAAATTGCAAACAAATCAAACAAGTATGTCGCGAGTCTTGATTGCTAGATAATTATGAAGTAGGTAAATAGAATTAATAATAAGAACCGCTATAAAAACCGTTTCTTCAGTATCGAGAATTGACGTGTCAAGTTTCAAAATTGTATGAATAAAATCGAGAATAAACTTTGCTTGTGTTTTCCACTTCTAGCGGTTTTCCACTTCTATCGATACTGACGGAATGGTTTATAGGTTTTGCATCTCATTACACGTTGTATTCTTATGCAACTGAACAATATATTAGTGTTCACTAAATGGGGTCAATAAAATTATCTAGCCATTGAGAACCGCCGTAACAGTATTTTGTTTTACTTAATTTCTTTTTCTATGTGATATTATACGTTTTATTTACACGAAATACAATATATTTTACTGAATGTAATAGCTGTTTGTTTTTTTCTCTGTCGAAAGTATTTTTGGAATTGATAGACAAAGACGTACTAAATTGTAAAATATCTTTATTTTTTAGTCAGCTTTATTGTCATGTCCTACATGGTCAATTTAAATACTTGATGTAAAAAGTACTCATAATAAATTAGATGTTACACAAAAAAGGCAAACCACACTATATACATTTTTACTTATTAATCATAGCTACGCCACAGTAGTTACTACACTTACACATAAAATATTCCTATAAAACATTCTTATTGAAGAAGGTGTATACTTTGAACTTTACAATAATTTGGTCCAAAAGGTACCATTTTTGATACCTCGAGGTGTGAGTCCTCTCTAAATTCTCAGACACCAGACTGTAATTTGTGGCATCCAAAACAATCACAAATCTAAATATGTTTTCAGAACCAAAGGTTCGCTGGTAGATAATACTATGAAAACTCCGCCTTTGTAATTGTGTTATACAATAAAAAAAAATTGCGAAATGTAATACTTAAATAATACAGAAATCTTAGGAACTGGATTGGACGAAGGCTTTACAGAATACCTAATTCATACCGAGCCTTGTTCGTTTGTGATTAGCTACAGCCGTGTCTAACACGTGACATTGGCGAAATTGTACTGCATGTATACTTCACGCATCAGTGCAGTAAGCCCATGAAACAGAATTGAACTACGAATCGCATCGGAGCGGATTCCTAGCGAAAATTCGCCCCAATTAATTATTTTCATTCAAATTATATCTTCCTTATATCTAGACAGCACCATACGCACAAATAACAAACATGCGTGACCAGAGATCCCATTCTCTAACTAACCTAACCGATAGTGTAAACGAGTGCAGCTTAGTTTTCCAAGGTCAATGAGACGCATAGGTAACTAAGAACAACACTGCGAATAAAACTGCTTTTTACGTCTATGATTTGTATCGCGTCCAGTGAAGACTGCTATCTGCATTAAATTGCTGAAGTCAGAAGATGGGGCATATTTCTGGATGGCGTAGGCGTGACTCTTTAACTTCGCCGAAATAGCTTCCTCGTGGCCTTTCTCTACCTCTGTTTCCTAGTTTCATGCTCTTATAAAATCGTTGTGTTGCGGCGTTCCCTCTTCCCCAATCAGCCTCGCCATAGTAGGCATTGATATTCTTTCCTTAACTCGCGTGGTAGATGCTGCACCAACAAGAGTCCAACTCTTAAATACGGTGAGGCTCTACTCTACGCACAGTAATCTAATCAATACTGATTCTATAATTTAGCCAAGTCGACCTGGCACTTGGTGAAGCGTATGAAGATCTGCTCTAGCAGGTCTGCGAGATGGTGTAACAATACTGGAGTCTAATACACACATCGTTTTTCAATAGAATGATGTAAGTACGAAATAGCTGTTATTTGCCTCTATTCGGTAGTCTACTAAGAAATACCTAGATGTAAAATGTCATTTCAATGGTAAAACCAGCACAGATTAAATAAGCATCTGTCGCGAAAAAAAACCGCAGAGTTCAGTTGCACGGGTTATACCACTGAAAAAATGCGATTGGTTACTAGACTACCAATAGTTACTGTACTAATATGATTCTTTTGAGCAACTTTGCATTTAAGTGACTCGACCCCCCCCCCCCCCCCGATTCTATAACTCTGTGGTGTCGACCTGGTACTTGGTGAACTGTAGGAAGATCTGCTCGAGCGTAGTCTGCGAGATGGTGTAGTCCTCGACGTCGAGCTCGCGCTTGGCCAGCTCCATACGCCCGAAGAGGTGCGACCACGCAACGTCGCGGTCGGGCAGATAGTATGTCAGTAGACCTTGGTACTCCTCCCTGGGGACAAGATGAAGAGAAAAATTGACTCAAATTCAACAGGGAGATAGTTCAAACCATAGTTTTTTTCGTTTTTTATTACCTTTCGTCCAGATATTGTATGTTTATGCTTAAGTAAAGTATTTTTTGGTAACAAAAAATAATTTTTTAGTCCCGTAATGACTGAAAACTAGCACTATAATATGTTTCTAAATTATGGTTAGAATGTCCTCTTAAAAAACGGTGAACGAATTCAAAGTCACCCTGTAGAATATTTTGAATGAATGTTTTGTAAGTTACGTACATTTGTGAAGTTGTAGTAGACATACCACTCGCTAGCGGTGAAGGAAAACATCGTGAGGAAACCTGAGTGTCTGAGGTAATAACATACCTACCTCAACGCTTTAAATTGCCAATTCGCGGAGGGCACACGATAATTAAGTCCATACTTTCTCTCTGAGAGAAGGCCTGTGCCCTGCAGTGGGACGCAGGGACGTATATAGGCTACATAAAAAAAATGCAGTGACTGTAAAACTAAATTTTTCAACAATGTTTACATAATGGCCCGTCTGTACGCTTAGTTTGAGAAATATCTGTGAAATTTTCTTTTTTATGTACAATAAATTGTTCTCTATCTATCTATAACGTAGAACATGTGTCGTGCCCGGCCTTAAATATGTCTCAGACATTATAATAAAATAGCATGAGACAAACTTAACAAAGGTTGGCAGTACCACAATAAATTGGCAGTGCATACATAACTCATTTATGCATTATTGTGTATTGTTTGCTATATTTATGCATTATCGTGCGTCTGTTGAAAAACTTAATAAATATAAAACATTTTCTTAAAGAGAGACTCGCATGGTCATATTGGTCATACCAAATGTCAGCCATCTTGCAACAGTAATTTATTTCGTGAAACTCACATCAATTTTGGTTTGGTGAAAGTGGCATGTACGTAGTCTTTGAGCGCGGTCGTTCCCGTTGCCACCGCCGCGGGGTCGTCATTAATTTTCAACTTGATAGTCAGGGTGACGCCTGAAAGGACGATAAAGAAGGTAAGTCAGAGTAAAAGTATTCATTTATCAACCTGTAAATTATAAAAAATACATGAAAATGGATTCTTACTAAGCGAGATAACAATTCCATTTTGATCCAAGTTATTGTTTAATCTCATAATTTACAATGCTAGTGGCAAAATCGGACTTAAAAGAAATCTGCTTGGCCCTATGTCCGTGATGCGGGTTGACATGAACTGATGGTGATGATGATCAGCTGCAAATTCAGGCAAAATACTTGCACATAATGTAACTTTTATGTAAGATTAAAATTTTGATTATTGTATTAAAATTGACTGCCTTGTTGGCGCCAGACCACGTCTTGCGTTTGATTGCCATATCGGAGGTTGTTCGGAATAAAGTAGCAACATTGTCTGTGACAGATGACGCTTACTTTTGAGGTTATTGCACTTGAAAATTTTCTTGCTTGGTTGGCTCGTGGTTGAGCAAATTATACTTATCTAAATTGTTTGCAATTGGATTGCCGGCTATATATCTTCGCGTGGAGTGAATTATAAGAAAGGAGGGAAGGTTCCCGAGTCATTCCTGACGATTTGTGGTGAGGGGAAAGGATTCCCCTCGTGAAAGTGAGACGAACAGTTCTCCCTTGAGACCGCGAGGTCGTGGTACCAAGAACCTGCACTGAGACGCAGTTTTCTGGGGAAGAGCGCTCTTGGGGTAGTCTGGGGAAGACTAGGGCTCCCATTAGCGATCCGGTGCAGGCATCCCGGGAGGCGCCGGCTGTCTATTCGACGAGGACCGTCGACGAATCATTGGACATTCTGTAAGTGTTTTACTCGTGTTTCAGTGTTTATTAGTATTTAATTTGGGACCAGGAGGCAGGCGGCCCTGTCTCCTTGGTCTCTGGTAGCAGAGCGGGTCCTATACCCAACATTTTCTGGTAGCAGAGCGTGGTTAATCCCATAACCCTGGGGCCAAACCCGCACTTTGTAGGTTAACTTTGTTTTCGCATATTTTGTAGATAAACTTTGTATACTTACAACTATACTAACAGTTGCAATTGTTGTTTGCAAGTGTTATATGTGTTTTCATATACAATTGTTGTATGTTAATAGTAAATAGATTGACTATTTAGCAATTAGTTCTAAGGAACTTAGGTTATATTGTTGTTTGCTTTGCTAGTTTGAGCCTTTGTCGAGGTTGTTGTCATCGCTGTTGGTTTGATTCTTGGTGATCCACGCGATGGCGAGGGCTACACTAGCCAATGAACTGCGGTGGTTCATTGCTGTTCAAGGACTGCTCTCTCGGACGGACCGGGATGACGCCATCCTTGAACGAGCGCAGCAACTGGGGCAACGTATGGCCACGGCTGAGGCAGCCGTGATGGCGCTGGCAGAGGGTTCTCCAGCGCCCAGTCCTGAGGTATTGTTGGGCTACGAGCGGGATCTGGCCCAAATAATGGATATAGAGAGCTCCGTGGTCCAGGCGGCCTGCGACATACGGAGACAACGGTCAGGTGGTCCTGTACCAAGGAAGCCGCTACCGACGGGAGGGCCCGCGGTCACAGGCAGGCTTCCTACTCTCCAGCTAACCCATTTCAGTAGAGCTGTTGAGGAGTGGGTCGCTTTTAAGAATATGTTTTCTTCGCTGGTGGATTCCAGGCAGGATTTGTCACCGGGGCAAAAGATGGCCTATCTTTTATCGACTCTCGAGGGCGAGTCGAGGGCAATCGTCCAGCATCTGAAGGTCATGGATGACCATTATGAGACAGCCTGGGAGCTGCTGAATAAGCGGTACCAGAACGTTCGTCTGCTGGCAGACGCACATGCAGGTCAGTTGTTGGGACTACCGAGCCCAGTGATCTTCCTGGCCAAGTGTCTGCTGCAGCAGCTCTGGATTATGGGCGTCTCGTGGGACGAGCCGCTCATCGGGCCTCCACTGGACACCTGGCTTGCGCTGATATCTTCGATGAAGGAGGTCAACCAGGTTGCCCTGCCTCGTCGGATTTTGCCGCCGGGCAAGTATCAGGCAAGTCTGCATGGGTTTTGTGATGCATCCGAGCGGGGGTACGCTGCGGTAGTGTATCTACGTACGGTTGATTCCGAGGGTCGGGTCAACGTCGTTTTACTCTTGGCAAAGAGCAAGGTGGCTCCTATTAGAACTCGTCTGACCATACCTAAGCTAGAGTTGAGCGGAGCTCATCTGTTGTCCAGATTGTTAAGCCACGTCTCTCGTGAGCTGGCTGCCACCATTGACATCCGGGGTGTCTTTGCATGGTCAGACAGTCAAGTCGCGCTGGCATGGTTGCGCGCGGCGCCACATACTTTGGAGATCTTCGTGGGAAACCGGGTTTCCCAGATACAGAACAATGGCATCACCATCATCTGGAGACACGTCCCAGGTGATTGGAACCCAGCTGACTGTGCTTCCCGGGGCTGCACAGCTCCGGAATTGGTGTCTCATCCACTTTGGTGGGGACCAGCCTGGTTGGAGGAACCAGAGACTTCGTGGCCTGTCCAGCAGGTGGACAGGTCGATTCAAGTTTTGCCTGGCGTGCGGGTGCACGCCCTGGCTGTGGAGACGGCCTTGGATCCCGACTGGCTGCCTGGGCGGTATAGCAGTCTGGATAAACTGCTGGCGGTTACCAGCTGGATTAAAAGATTTGTTCGCAACTGTCGAAATCCGAGTGATAAACATTTGTCCCCAGTTGTGAGTGCAGAGGAACGTCGGAACGCGCTGCTGCACTGGATTCGCATCGTGCAGGTGGACCGCTTCGAGGCTGAACTTCGGATCCTGCGCGAGGGTCGCACCAAACTCAAGGGAGCGGTCGCCAGGTTAAATCCCTTTACGGATTCGGAGGGACTTTTGCGTGTTGGGGGTCGACTTCGGAAAGCTGACCTGCCTTACGGAAGTCGCCACCCCTTGCTGTTACCAAAGGATGGACCTCTGGTAAAGCTCTTGGTGTCGGATCGACACATTCGTAATGCCCACGCCGGATGTGGCGCATTATTAGCTATCCTGCAACGGGAGTTTTGGATATTGTCTGCTCGAAGAGTCATTCGAAGCGTCCTCTTTCAGTGTGTACCTTGTTACAGAGTGAAGGCTTCACTCATGCAGCCGCAGATGGGAGATCTGCC
This sequence comes from Yponomeuta evonymella, assembly GCA_963969515.1. Lineage (NCBI taxonomy): Eukaryota > Metazoa > Arthropoda > Insecta > Lepidoptera > Yponomeutidae > Yponomeuta > Yponomeuta evonymella. Next base: position 11,089,858 of record OZ018354.1, read on the forward strand.
GCCGGACCGAGTTAATCAGTCTCGTCCATTTGAGGGAGTCGCAACGGACTTTGCGGGGCCGTTTTCAGTAAAAACGACCACCCTTCGCAACGCTCGGGTTGTGAAAGCTTACCTATGCGTGTTTGTATGCTTGGCCACCAAGGCTGTCCACTTGGAAGTAGTTTCAGCATTGTCTACTGAGGCCTTCGTCGCCACGTTGGATCGTTTCGTGTCGCGCAGAGGCTTGCCCTCACTTATTCGCTCCGACAATGGCTCAAACTACAAGGGTACCATAAACTATCTAAAGGATGTTAATGTATTTTTAGAAAATAATGGTGATAGTTTAAGTCAAATCCTCGCCCGGAAAGGGGTAACTTGGCGGTTTAGTCCCCCAAATTGCCCCCACTGGGGAGGTATCTTTGAAGCTGCCGTCAAGTCAGCGAAGACCAATATCCGTCGCGTGATCGGAGAGACTGTCCTGACGTTTGAGGAGCTTGCTACTGTATTTTGTAAAGTAGAGGCGGTCCTCAATTCTCGTCCTCTCTGTCCCCTGTCCCCTGATCCAAACGATCTAGAGGTCCTGACTCCTGGCCATTTTTTGATTGGGCAGCCACTTACTGCGCTGCCAGAATACCCATGGAGGGATGAACGTACGTCACGGTTGTCACGTTTTCAAATGTTGCAACAAATGGGCCAGGACTTTTGGAATCGTTGGTCGGTTGAATACCTGCATCTGTTGCAGCAAAGGGTGAAGTGGACAGACAGGACCGAGCCTCCTAGGGTAGGGGATTTGGTACTTTTGAAGGAGGCCAATTGGCCATCCTTGTTTTGGCGCCGGGGGCGCATTTTAAAGTTGCTATTTGGGGAGGACGGAACTCCACGCGTCGCGGATGTGTTGGTCGATGGTTCGATTCTGCGACGAGCCGTAGCAACGCTCTCTCGTCTCCCGGTTGATTATGCTAGCGGCCTGAGCCTCTCAGCCCGGAGCGGGGGGATGTTCGGAATAAAGTAGCAACATTGTCTGTGACAGATGACGCTTACTTTTGAGGTTATTGCACTTGAAAATTTTCTTGCTTGGTTGGCTCGTGGTTGAGCAAATTATACTTATCTAAATTGTTTGCAATTGGATTGCCGGCTATATATCTTTGCGTGGAGTGAATTATAAGAAAGGAGGGAAGGTTCCCGAGTCATTCCTGACGATTTGTGGTGAGGGGAAAGGATTCCCCTCGTGAAAGTGAGACGAACAGTTCTCCCTTGAGACCGCGAGGTCGTGGTACCAAGAACCTGCACTGAGACGCAGTTTTCTGGGGAAGAGCGCTCTTGGGGTAGTCTGGGGAAGACTAGGGCTCCCATTAGCGATCCGGTGCAGGCATCCCGGGAGGCGCCGGCTGTCTATTCGACGAGGACCGTCGACGAATCATTGGACATTCTGTAAGTGTTTTACTCGTGTTTCAGTGTTTATTAGTATTTAATTTGGGACCAGGAGGCAGGCGGCCCTGTCTCCTTGGTCTCTGGTAGCAGAGCGGGTCCTATACCCAACAGAGGTAGTGAGTTCGAATCCCATTGGGGGGCGCCGTGCAGATACAAATGGCCTCAGTCTGGGTGTATTTCCATGTTTGTGATGTCCTTGCCTGTTTACCGTAGTACAGGGTATCCTAGTTTGGGACCACGACAAGTGATCGTGTTATTATGTTATTAAAGATATTATCATTACATAACAACCGAAAAGGAAAGATTGACCTTATACGGCGATTCCTGTTTCATTTACGTTTCCTAGTAAGGAAGACATTAGCATAGTTCCCAGTTTCAGCAAAACCTTCTTTCCAGGAGCTAAAAAGTTCAAAAAATCTAATTAGCACCTACCTTCCGAGTACTTGCTCTTCAGATGCTGCGGCGTGCCCAGACACTTGAACTGGCCGTTGACCATGACGGTGAGGCGCGTGCACAGTGCCTCGCACTCCTCCATGCTGTGTGACGTCAGCACGACGCTCCGGCCCGCAGCGTTGGCGCGCCGGACCGCGCGCCACACCTGCCTCTTGGCCGCCGGGTCCACGCCCGTAGTCGGCTCGTCTAGGAACACCACGCGGCCGAAACCCATCAGGGCTACGGCCGTACTCAGCTTGCGCTTGTTACCGCCCGAGTATTGGTGTACCTGTGGATTGGGGGATATAAGGTCAATCAATCAGTCCGCCAACCCGTACTCGTCCACTGCTGGATTTATTAATAAATATAATAAATACCTTATTTCGGCCAACAAGCTCCAATATTTTACATTACGAAATTAACTGAAATCACAAATTACCTAATTAATTTAGTTTCGAATCGCTATTTTTCATTTTCATGCCCGAAACGTGTGAAAGCGCATTTCTTGCCTTTCAAAAATACAACAGCGGTAGGACGGAACGCTCGACGCAACTAAGTGCCCTCCAATCCAAGTACTTAGTGAAGCAGAGGCTTGCGTCTAACTGGACGCAAAGCGAACAGTTGTCTTCCGACCGGTCAGGAAAACTCGACGCAAGTCAAGCGCAAGAGCTTGGAGGAACTGAGACTAGCCTCTAGATGGTTGATTGAAAAATCTTTATTGTGCAATAAAACATTTGCACATAGACGCGCTTAATACTAATAAGTATGTTCTGCCAGCTAACTTTTGGTGATGGGGATAATGGATGGGGTAATGCCAGAAGATACTTATTGCGAAATTGATTAAAACTAGGTCGTAATTTAAAAAACATAAAACACATTTAAATACATATACATAAAACACCTATAATGCACACTACGCTTACTAGATGCGGGTGCATGGAAGCGAATAGCCGCAGCGTCTCTCGACCGGTAAATACCGCTGGACGGAACGTATTATACCCTCTTATCCAAGGGCTTAGTGAAGCCGAGGATAGCGGCTAGCTGCGCGGTGAGCGCGTATATCGACCCTTTGAGGCTAAGAGGCTTTTACTACCTTGATTTTTTAAGAGTCGCCACAGTTTTTTCATTAAAATATGCTGTAAAAGAGACTAATGCTAAATAGCAATTATAATTTTTGTCATAATTTTTTTTTTAAATATAGGTACTTATGGCTTATGCTGTAATAATTTAAATACATTTTTAGCTGTAAAAGCCATTGGATCCAGCCTTTTTTGTGTTGTGTGCAATAAAGTATAATAATAATAATAAGCCATGCTATCTTCTAAACTACCAAATATATTGAATTTAAAGTTGAATATTTATAAAACTAGTTACATTATTTTAAGTATACATCTCTAATCATTGCAATGGAAAGAAAAAAATATATAAAGCATTTTTTTATTATTTTTTTTGATTCGCTCTCCTCTAAAATTCTTAAAATGGCTTACTACATTTACATTTACCACATGTACATTTCTTCCCCAAAAGGTCGATATGGGGACGGGGCGTAGGTCGCACAGCTAACCAAGTTCGCCTAAGCGAACAGTCGCAGCTTCTCGCGGCATATCATAGACGCTCGACGGAACGTACTCTGCTATCCAAGTGCTCGGTGAACCCGATACTAACGGCTAGATGCGCGGTGAACGCGTGCATGGTTAGGGGATGCAGGCCACGCAGTAAGCCCGACAGTCGCAGCTTCTCGCGGCCCATCAGAAACGCTGGACGGAACGTACCCTCTTATCCAAGTGCTCGGTGAAGCCGAGGCTAGCGGCTAGCTGCGCGGTGAGCGCGTATATGGTGACGGGCCGCAGGCCGCGCAGTAAGGCGAACAGTCGCAGCGTCTCGCGGCCCGTCAGCTCGTTGAACACTGCGTCGAACTGCGGGCAGTAGCCTGGCGGGAGAGAAGGGAGTGTGAACGAGACGGCAATATTGTTTGAGCGATAGTTGTTTCGATAGTCCTTTTCTTTAATTAACAATGTTGAAACACTTCAACTGAAATATTTTGTTATGTACGACAATTTTGGTCATAAGATATTTTTAAGAATTTTTAAACTTGTTTCGATTTTTTTTATTAAAAATTTTCTGCTTTGCTGCGGCGCTCTTTGACAGGTAACACTTAAAACCATAGGGGTTAAAAAATGGACAGTTATTTACAGAAGGCTGCAAGATTGGTAGAGAGCGTAAAACACAAACTTAAATTATTGTTTTTCGGGAATTTCGCATATTGGAGAGTTCTGTATTTGTTTTTATTATCTTGTGTTTGAAATAGGTAGGTATTCCATGTTATCTCTGTCGTTTGCTCCATAAAGTTACCGTACTAGGCCATGGCTGGATTTATAGACTGTTTAAGCATATTCACTTATACAGATATTGCATATGTAATTAATGATCGAGCTAAATTCCATCTAATCGTAGTACCATCTAATCGTTACAGTTCGAAGCCGTTGTGTTTTTTTTTGTAATTGTTTTCAATCACAAAAACCAATTAAATCAGTCAGACCAAAACTGAACGAAGATCACGCTATTATGTCCACTCACCGATATTCTCGTGCACTTTCTTGATGTCGCCAGTGACAGAGTGTCCGCGCACGAAGGCGTCCCCATGGGAGACCATCTCGTCGCCCATGAGCATCTTGAACGTGGTCGTCTTGCCGGCGCCGTTCACGCCCAGAAGGCCGAAGCACTCCATTTCACCCACACCTGCGGGAAATTGGCATGCATATCGTTACTTACATACTCATGTGTGAACGTAGTTAAGTAACTATACTCAAACACAAACACAAACACACACACACACACACACACACACACACACACACACACACACACACACACACACACACACACACACACACACACACACACAAACACACGCACGCACGCACGCACGCACGCACGCACACACACACACACACACACACACACACACACACACACACACACACACACAAAGGCTTGTTTTAGCATTACTACTTAATTTTAATTTATTTTAATAATGTAATAATTATATTTAATTTTGAGTTTGTGTTCAAAAGACGATTACGTTTTGTCTTCGAAATCATGCAAATTTGCTTTGCTTAGAATAGAGAATATAGATACATAATATTTTTGTAATTTTATGTGAATAGCAACTGAGTTTCAACTATTGAACGTAATACTATGCAGCGTACCCGACCCCTGCGATAAAGATGTCCTAGTTAAGGGCTCATTGTTAATAAAATAGGATTGTTGTTTTGTAAAATAAATGAATTGAATTGAACTGCCCCAGCGCCCTCTGGCGACCTCGAAAATTGAAAGAGATATTGATGGGTTGGGGTAGAGAGACAAAGAGGTAAAACGAGGGAAAGAGATAGGGAAGATAGAGTGAGTTAAGAAGAGAGATAGAGAAAGAAGAATACTAGAGTACAAGAGACTGCGCAAAATATAGGTTACCGTCTAAATGTGTCAAAGAATATGCATGAGAGTAAAACCCGGCAAAGTGCGAGTCGGAGTCGCGCACCGAAGCAGGATTCCGTAGAGCGAAGAAAGAAAGATAGAGTAGAGGAAAAGGAAACAGATAGAGGAAGAAGAGTACTAGAGCACTGCGCACACTAAAGGTTGGCGTGTAAAATGTGTGAAAGTAGATACAGGTAATTGCAAAAAATCGCATCAATTTATTTTTAAGTCTATTCGGCAGTAATTCGGTAGACATTATTATTAATCATCAGCAAATAGAAAAGGTCATGAGGCGGCATACGAAAAACAGCCGTAAGGAACTCTCAACTGCAGTAGAAGCGTCGAAAAGAAAGAAAAATAAAACAATACGCCAAGGATGTTGGGTAAAGCACTCACTAAACGACACCTGGTGGAAAGCCAAATAGTTCCCATAACACATGGTGAGCTATCTTGCGATCAGATCAGAAACGCCAGGCAAAGCACTCACTCAACGACACCTGGTTCACGGCCAAGTTCTTCTCGTAATATTTGGTGAGCGAGCTATCTCGTGATCAGATCAGAAAACTCAAGAAATGCCAAGGACGTTAGGCAAAGTACTCACTAAACGACACCTGGTTGACGGCCAAATGGTTCCCGTAATACTTGGTGAGCTGTCTCGCGATCAAGTTGTGTTGGCGCAGCGCGGCGTCCCCTACTCGCTCCACGTGGCGCGTCTCATCGATGACGTCCGCGTCCAAACTGGACTCGTCCAGCGGCGGTGGGGTCTTCTTGCGGGTGAAGATCTGTGGATAGCCTTGTATGTTTACGTGAACAACGCGAGAGATACATATTTGAAAACTGCATAAAGCGCAACGCAACTGGACACATATTTTAACCCTACAGTGCTTGATTTTTTATTTCGACCTCAAAAAAATGTATAAGCTTGCAAATATAGAGCTATTAGTCGGAAAAATATTTAAAAAAATCGCAACTCAATAGATACATACTTATGTATATTTTTGTGTATGACCCACATATGTCACATCATGCATTGTAATGTAAATCTGTACTAAGTATTAAGAACAGGTAAGAATAAACTAAAGTAGTTATAATCAATCTTTATTCATGAAAATTAGACATTTCTTATAAGTTAATAAAGTCTTTGTTTAATTTAGCCTAGAAACTTTACAATCAAAGTATTTGTACTTATAAAAATAGGAACTATTATTGAAAAATAGGAACATAATATAGAAGAAAATACAAATAATGCAGAACTATTTGTGGAATGACAAAAAACAGTTCTTGTCCTTATTGATGCAAAGTGCCAAGTTGCATTTCTGGCAAGTTACAAAAGATTTCCCATTACAAGCAGGTAACTTACAACGCTGCCTAGCATTTGACCAAATAGGAAAGTGATCAATTCCATCTACCCGGATATCTTTAGGTGGTGGTAACTTTTGGCTTTTTCTTCTTTCTTTCGTCAAGCATATCAGTTACGAAATGAGGATGGTCATCTTTCTTTTTTCTCATTGATGGTCTCCACAAACACAGAGATTTGGCCACTTCCAGCCGAAATTGTCATAGTTTCATCTTAGTTGTGTTTTGTCTATGCATCTCTACTCTTTTATATAGAAGCAAGCTGTTTATCAGTATCACATCTAGCAAGTGGTAGAATAATCTCATGAATCACTTCCTTGCACGCTTGTACAGCTTTGAAAGATCCTTTTGAATACTATATTTAGTAGACTTTTTAGCAATGTGATCGAGCAAATTGTCTTCAAAAAATACTGTAAAGATGTTTCAAAATCAGTATATAGTTGTACTAACATGTCAACTCCTGTAAATGTGGTATCAGGTTGATGAAACTCCATCTTCCTCCACATATATTCTCTTTTCTTTGGCTTTGGCTTGACAGGTGGTGCGGTAAGTGGGACGAAGGCAGAAATAGGTGTTGGCTGAGCTCGACATGCAACTCGTTGGGATCTGGGATTTACTTGACCGGAAGTACTAGGCTTTAGCGTGACATAGTCTGAGTTAGGCATAACTAACATACTACTACTTGACTGTGGACTAAGTATGCTCACGTTTTCATATATGTAATCATCCCGTAGTACTTCAGGACACACCTCCACTTCATTCATCACCAAATCCTGGATTCTGGTCAAGTCGTCATCACTATCCTCACCAGTCAGCTCCTGCTCATCTTCACTACCGGAGAGAATTTCAAGAAGGTGTTGAATATCCGCAGTACTCAAACTTTTCCTACGCCTCATCTGTCAACAATACGAGAATTTTGAGGACACTGATTGCCTGGTGTGCCATATCCGTCACATACAAAAATGTGGTGATTTTGTGTACCATTTATCAATGAAATTACAAGATGACCACTAAAATAACAAATATACACATGAACTTACCTGTACTAATTATTTCGGCCTTATAATATTCGATTTTATATATATTTTTCGATTTTTTTCATACCGCTCTTTAACCAGATTCAAAATACCTTCCCTTTTGAAGAAAAATGATAAAATCTTTATTTGGAGACATCTTACGAAAATCCATGGTACTACATTCAATACTCTAATATATCGTAGTAAATCTACTCAACAGTAGATGGCATCACTAATATTTAGTTATAAGATATAGATTTTTTTTTGGTATGTGCCATATGTGGGACACTATGCGCTGTAGGGTTAAAACTGCATAACCTGATTAGCTAAACTAACAACATTTATAGTGACCATATCAATATTAAAGATCTTTTATGTTTTAAATATTTTTTCCAGTTTTCTAGATACACCAACTGCGTACAGACAAAGTTATTTATGCAGTTGGTGTTTCTAGAAAACTGGACCGAAATCGCAAAATATTTTAGTTTTTCCTTGATTTATACACTAAACACTAATTGTATTCTAAATTTGAAGCTTTTATGTCTGCTAGAAGTGCCTTAGAGTTTTGATGATCGGTCGGTCAGTGAATGAGTGACCGATCAGTGAGTGACAAAATTATGAAATTTTGACTAGTTATCATTCTTAAACTACTAAAGAAGAAGAAAGAAATTTATCATACCAACAAGACACATCACAGAAACAAAAAAAAACAGATAAGGTTCAAATTGAATGAAATTGAAAATATATCGTGTTTATACAATGCCTCCGTGGTTACTGAAAATTCTGGCTTCTAGTTGTATCCACAACGAAGTTATAGGGTGGTCGAAAATACCCTGAACTACTTCGAGAAAAGGATGGCACGGCCGTGTCGCTTTTTTGATCGACTTGGCGGGGGCACTGCCGTACCCCCAGATTTGTCGAAATCGAAATCACCTTCCGCCGACTCCACGATATACTTATGTTTTCATTTAACATTGTCTACTATATCTGGTGTTATGGTTCATAAATAAAACATCTCTTACTCTATATTATTGGTCCGCCCACTAAAAGTCGTCTGTTCTCGGCTGCCACTTTGTTATTGCCCTGGTCCATCTTACGTATTCCCGCCTCGCAAGGTGTCCTATCCATTTCTACTTCAATCTTAAGACTTTCGCCAGTGTCGTCCACCTTTGACCCGCGATGGATGACGATACTGCGTACTCATTAAGGCCTGGCACGGCTCGCGCCATGGTTCTTTGTGCTACTCTAATCAGTTGCATTTGTAAGTGGAAATGGGCAGAACACACTGGTCTCACAGATATCGTCGAACATAAATATCTCTGACAGAGGTTTGCCTTAAAAATCCTTGTATGCAGCTCACCTTGTGAACGACTCGATACTCGACGCACATCAGTATAAGCCAGCTGACAACGCCAGTCGCCAGCATACACACTAGGTACCGAAGGATGCCGGGATGCTCCCAATCTAAGTATGCGTTCTCTGGCACTGGTGGAGAAAAGCAAGTAAGATACAGCAGAATCTTAGATCAATAAAATAAAATGCGAATAAACAAACTTTTTCGTGGGACGGTGAAATTAATTATGGATATTGTTTTTTTTAATAGCACTTGCGCCTGCGAAATATCTTTCGTGAGATTCTGATAAAATATAATTGCTTTCACTTAATCCTATTATTTAATTAATCCAAGACATGTTATGGTCTATCATTATTCAAAATTTCATCAAAATGCGTGACGATACTCACTTTATTGTAATTAAAATGGAAATTACACAGCTATTACTTAATCTAAGAATACAGGCCTTATACCTTAAAGTGTAATTTGATTTCTTAATAAATAATTAGTAAACCGTAAGGTGCAAAATTGCATGCAACACTTACAGCAGCAGCTGCTAGGGTACTGCTGGCACATGACCTGCATAGAGCATTCATCTAGATTCGGCAGAATGGTGATGAGGGTGTCGCAAGCTTGCATGCACGACCACTCCGCCAGGCCGGCCTCGTGCAGTTGCCTGTGGGAAAATATGCCTTATAGCCAAAGGGATACGGTACTTTAATTGGCACCGTTGCTTAATAGTTGTGACTTTAAAACTTACAGCATTCGTGAGCTGATAAGCCAGGGGCTAGCCCTCTTTTTCTCTAATTTAAATAAAAATGCTCCTTTTCAAACAATGAAATGGATTGATAGAGAATCCTGTATTTATTTAAATGTTTTGGTTACATTAATAAAAACATACGAGCAACAGATAAGTAACATTGCATGTTACAATATCATGGTGAAAGCTTATAATCCAGTCAAATATCCTTCAACGTATCACGTATTGCACACCAGTATTATTACATCGGATCCAAGCAATTAATATAACTTACCAACAACAACCGGTGGGCTAACCGACTAGATACTTGCACGGATAAGATTATTCTAATTATTCGTACAAGGAATGAAATGATGGCTGGCTGCATAAATATTCTAAAATAAGATAAGAAGCTAGCAATCCCAGTCAATCGCTGTTAATCTTGCCTTTCGCCATCACTTACTTGACGGCGGTAACTAAGCTGTAGAGGGGGAAGAACTGGAGAATATTGTCCATGATCTCGGGCACTAGTTCCACGTCAGCCGCCGAGAGTGCTTCCACGATCTGCGCACACATCATACCTGGTGGAGAAACATAACGTTATCCAGGAGGGTCCACCCTAAAGAAAGAATATTTGTGTCAGGTTATCACGACAGAACTTTTCATGGTGCATGGTGCGGAAATACTCTAGTGGAGTCACATCACAATTTATTTTAGTCAATTTTGATGCGACTCAACTAGAGTATTTATTTCCTATAGTACTAGGCCTAACAAACTGAATAATTACATGAAAGTAGAAGATGCCTGCATAAATTGGAATTAAAGAACGCATTTTTTATTTTTGACTTCATACGCCGAAAACGTTCTTCACCACGGTCGACCCTTACATGTTTATTTGCAAACCAAGTGACGTTATGGCAGGTGTAATCTTACAACATCATGGCTGACAGCGTTTTCATTTGTTTCTCTCTTCTCAGCTTTAGTCCCACATGGTTGTGGGTCAGCTTTCCTTATTTTCTCTCTCCACTTCGCCCTATGCACGACCTCGTTTATCGAGGCTCCGCATTCTGTGAGATCCTTCTTTACTACATCCATCCACCTACTTTTCGGTATCGACGCCCAGGAATTGATAGACGTCAATTCGCAATCGAGTCGCAATAACAAATTTTGGGTGTCAGCGGGACGCTAAGGGGCGAGAGGGGCCCACCCGCCCGCCAGCCGCCCGCCAGCCGCCCGCAACCCGCCCGCCAGCCGCCCGCAACCCGCCCGCCAGCCGCCCGCAACCCGATGACTCCACGCGTCAGCGTGTGCTAGCGATGTAACGATCTCGAAATTTCTCAGGTCGATCTAAGCCGGTTTGATAGTACGCGCAAACCGACTTGCAAACCGAACCGCAAAAATATAAGTAAACCGGGTTGAAACTGAGTTACAAACCGCAATGAATGACACAATCGATGCGATGCTGCGATCTGCAGTGGCACGGTTTGCGTCGTCTTTAACCGATTCGGCGCACCCGGGCGTGGGATTTGGCACTATCGTTCGGTTTAACGACGTTAACACGAAATAAACTGCCTCTGAGGAGTGCTTCAGAGTAATCGTGTTTTTATAAGGCCCTTTATGTTTCCTTACAACGACACGGAGCGACAACGAGCGGACACGCTCTCGCAGCTCACTTCACGGGATACCGCCGTTTAGCCAAAGTATTTTTCGCCAAATTTTACTTCCCAATAAACTTATGGCATCAGTTTCATTTCCCAAATGAAACTTTAGCAAGTTTTCATTTCGCATTTTATTCATTTGGTCAAATTATCATTTCGCATAATTTTACTGCGTCAAGTTTTATTAAGACAAACGTTTATTATGAAAGTGGGTTAGGTTAGGTTAGAACTGCGACCCCCACAGACACCTACTGTTACCAGAAAAGTGGGTTAGGTTAGGTTAGAACTGTGACCCCCCACAGACACCAACTGTTACCAGTAAAATGAATTTTGACCAAGTATTTATTTGGTAAACAATAACTTGCCATAATAACTTTTGCTAACTGTTTATTTGCTTTAAGTTGTTTTGAGAAATGTTTTTTTGCCAAGTGATAATTTGCGGAAAATAGTTTGGGAAGTAATACTTTGGGAAACGATTTTTGGCAATACATTAGTAAACCTCACTTCACAGACTTCATAAAGTTTGTGAAGTGAGCTGCAATGTAGTCAGGAGGCTTTCGTTTCACATGCCCGAACCAACTCAGCCTAGTCTCTTGCACTTTATCGGCGATGCATGTCGCGTACTCCTCGTTGCGCGTACTCGTTGCGTATTTTATCGAGCCTCTTTAGACCTCAGCTTCTTCATTTTGGCTGTTTGAACCGCTCTGATTTAGGTCTTGGTTACCGCCCATGTCTCACTACCGTACATGAGGACTGGCCCTAAGATCTTGTAATGAGTCCTTCATGACGAGTTTTCATCTGTTTGTAAAAAGTTAAATTTAAAAATGAAGTATACGAATAACGATCATATCCTCGAAAATGCCAGTGGGGTATGGACACCGATGTTTGTTTTTTAAACACATTTTAACGACTTTTTAAGGTTCCGTAGTCGACAAGGCACCCTTATAGTTTCGCCATATCGGTCCGCATGTCTGTCTGTCTGTCCGTCTGACAGTCCGCGCCTTAGCTCAGAGGCGAATAGTACGAGAAAGCTGCAATTTGGCGTAGACATACATATTAATCACGCCGACATAACGGTAGAATAAAATAAAAAATAATATACTTTAGGCTTACACTTAAATTAGCTTACATTTGTTTCTCGTCTACACCATAGTGTGGGGTATCGTTGGATTGGTCGTTTAAAAATATTGTGGGTGTAGGAACATATTTTAGATTTAGAAGGTTGCAGTACGCTTACAAGGCTCACGTTGAGGACTATTGTTTGCATTAAGACCATTTTGTACCATGTCCCAGAAACTGCATCGTCGGAGCGGTCCCTTTACCCATCTAGTGTGAGTAAAGGGGCCACTGTATAAATCATCTCATTACGTAGTTGCAAAAGGCCAAAGTTTTTGTGTACCACATGAAGCAATAAACGATTGAACCTGAACTTAAAGTAGGTATATATGACATAATCCATGAAGATTTAGTTCGAGCGCATTCTCTTCGATTTTATAATTTATTAATTGTTAGCGCGCACAGCGGTGCAGACGATGAACCACCCACAATGGCGGGAAATCGTGCTACTGTCTAGACTTTCACACATTATCGGCACAGCTGACTGAGGCTCGTTTACACACAATGGATTGCTCACTCATAATCGTTCTCCGACGTATAGTATAGTACCTGTAAGTGTAGTAAGTGTAGGATAGTATTTACCGAGTAGAGCATTGACAAAGACGAGTACGACGAAGCCGTAGGCGGGCCCGCCGAAGAGATACGACAGGACGTATGTAAAGGGAAGCATGGCGACGCCATACATCATCATGCACAAGATGAAGCGGCCTGGAACAGGACGAAAATATCTTAGGACAAATGTACGCACTCGCGATCGGCGCGCGATCGGCGTGATAGAATAGAAAATGTTTATTTGTCTTCAATATAGTAAGGCACAATAATCACTTATACTATAAAACAATGATGACAGTTTAGTGAGTAATTTATTTAAAAGCATTTTAATTAGGTATGAAGACAAAAAGGTCTGTACCTCGGCTAGTAACTAATGTGCACCAGTGTGCAATTAGTTGCCGATTTTCAGGCAAGGCCTTTCCTTCGAGTGCTACGGTTTCTCGCATCAACAAAGTGTCTTTGAGTGGAGCTATTTAGGTTTCAGATGGACGGATCCATCGTGAATACCACTGAGAGAACAAAAAAGAAATGAGGCGATAAGGTTTTACTGTCCGGTTCTGAACCACTGTTAGCAATGGCGACAAGTTTCAACAGTGGGACAACTTTTCAGCAATATCAGGACACTTTCCTGTGAACCTGATGTCGAACTGACCTTATCTTTCCTGTGGATTACGCCGACTAAGACCATATAGATACCGGGCTAGCCTATTCCATCTATAAAATGTGTCGCAAGAACTTCAGCTCCCGCGCGTCCAGTTCATCTTAGAGTTACCACTAGACACATATACAGGGCGTCCCAAAGTTATGGGCCATGAAGGGAAAGTACCTTAAATATCGTAGATAGGGTATTTTGCTGAAAGAAGACTTTATGTTATTTTTAAAAGTTAGTAATTCTGCATTCAAAGATTTTCTAAAAATTACTTGCCTTGTCTGGGAATCGAACCGACTTAAATGTAAAAAAAAAACACCCCTAATTTTATGATGCCAATCGAAAGAATGGCCAAAAAATAATAACTCTTCTTAAATAACATAGTATTTTAAAAGAAAGGAACAGCGTGAAATTAATAATTTTAATAAAATTAAAAACATACATGAAACTGCCGTAGTCAATTAAGTGGGTATTTTTTTGTAAATTAATTAATTAAATGCTCAAAATGTGATCCCTCTTGTCTTACGCAAATCGCCAATCTTTTAATGAGTCCGCTGCCTGTTGATTTTTTTTATCTTTTTATGGTGAATACTCGATATGATATGGCACAATCCTGTTTGTAACTCGCCCACGTTCTCATATCGCTTTGTGTATAGCATATCTTTCACGTATCCCCAAAAGAAGAAATCTAATGGTGTAAGGTCCGGGGATCTGGCCGGCCATCTAATCGGTCCATTCGTACCAATCCAAGTAGGAAAACATCCATTTAGAAAATCTGCTGCTCTCCGACTATTATGAGCCGGAGCTCCATCTTGTTGGAAAATTAAGTTTTCTTGCTCCGCAGCGGAAAGATTTCTTATCTCATCTCTGTTCTGTTTTCAAATTTAAGAACAACAAGCAAACAATTGCATAGACTGTTCCATTTTCAAATTTAAGATCAACATTTAAAAATTTGTCTTCTTTTTAAAATATCTTAAAAAGCATGCATTCAAACAAACGCTCTCATAAATTGTTACATTTTCAAATTTAACAAGAACATTATTTTTGTTTTAAATTTGGCTTGTGTCTAGCTTACCAAGGACGTATTGAAATACTAAATTTTATCATTTTATCTACACTTCCACTTATAATAAGGAAAACTATGCTATAAAGTATTTTATGAAGTGGGTACTTATTTACGAATAATCAATGCTATCTATGGAATGATAATATCGCTACTTTTCGAACGTCGTCGTCGGCAATAAAAAACTTTCTTGAAATTTGACTCAAACATTTTACGTTGTTCCTTTCTTTTAAAATAGTATGTTACTTAAGAAGAGTTATTAGTTTTTGGCCATTATTTCGATTGGCATCATAAAAGTAGGGGTGTTTTTTTTTATTTAAGTCGGTTCGATTCCCAGACAAGGCAAGTATTTTTTAGAAAATCTTTGAATGCAGAATTACTAACTTTTAAAAATAACATAAAGTCTTCTTTCAGCAAAATACCCTATCTACGATATTTAAGGCACTTTCCCTTCATGGCCCATAACTTTGGGACGCCCTGTATAAACTAACGCCTGTGTTCCAGGGTAGGCAGAGACCAGGGTTTGCGACTAGACGATAATTGTAAATCATCTAGCATTGGAGTAAAAGATGTCTAATTTTTTTAATGTGAGTGTGTGTAGCGAAGGGAAAGATAAAAAATACCCGAAACCGATGTGCGTGCATACAACAACTAATAAATGTTGATGAAGTGTAAGATGCTTGTCAGGGTCGTGGCAAGTGGCAAGCCCAGTTCTCGGTCTCATTAAATTACACATACGTCGTCCATTAAATTAGACATACATAACATAAAGTCACCCGTGTATCCCGTAACACTCGTGACTTTATGTAATGTATGTGTAATTGAATGGTCCATGAAACACTTACCGAGTTCATCAACGCTCGAGAGCCCTTCGACCTGGAAGGCCACACAAGAGATGACGTACATCAAGCTGATGATGATGAACCACACCCAGTCGAAGACAAAGGCACTGCTCCACATCACCACGGGTTCGATTCCCGATGCCTTTTGCAGCAACTTGGCGCGCGATACGCGTTCCTGCATAAACATTTGCAGTTATGAAAACCACGAATAACATAATTAACTTATTTTATCTACACTCATGTCGTAAGATTCGAATTATGACCTTAAAAGTTGATACATAAGGCTTAGTGTTATTTCACAGACAACTGTAAAAATTAAAAAAATAAATTACTATACAAATTCTGCCAACCTGTATCGTAAAATACCTTTTTTTGTTATTACGATACACTTTCGGGTAAAATTCTCCTTGCTGATACACTTCCGGTTAAGATTCTCCTTGCAGTAAACTTTTCTGTGAATTTTTGAGCCCAAACTGAGCACATGGCTGTATGTAGGTATGAGTCCTTTGCCTATCCCAAATGGAACAAATAAGAAAAAAGAAAGCGGACCTGAGCAGTTTGGATTTATTTTGCCGCCATTATAAGTTTATAAATTTTTCAGTGTATTGTTTGGTCGGAAATCAATTCGCAACTATCCGGAAGTTTGTCGATAATTGATAGGTATTGTCACTTGTTTATTCTGTATCGTATCGTTTGTCCCTCAAATTTATTTATTACGGTGAGTTTTCTTAGTCATCATTCAGCCACAAGAAGTCCACTGCTGGACATAGGCCTCCTCCATCGATTTCCAATAAGACCGGTTGGTAGCGGCCTGCATCCAGCGTCTTCCTGCCACTTGGATGAGATCATCTGTCTATCTTGTGGCTGGTTGCCGATATGTAGTCTCCATTCGAGAACTTTTCGGCCCCATCGGCCATCAGTTCTGCGTGCTATGTGCCCCGCCCACTGCCACTTCAACTTACTAATCCGCTGGGCTATGTCGACGACTTTCGTTCGTCTACGGATCTCATCATATCTGATTCGATCTCGTAGAGAAATTCCGAGCATAGCCCTTTCCATAGCTCGTTGCGCGACCTTGAGCCTTTTTATGAGGCCCATAGTGAGAGACCACATTTCAGTGCCATAAGTCATGACTGGTCGAGTTCCCCAATGTTATGGCACAACACGGGCGTTCGACATGACCTTCGTTTTGTCCATGTTCATTTTAAGGCCCACACGTTGGGAAACTCGACTGAGGTCTTCGAGCATTATGCCGAGGTCTTCCATCGTTTCTGCCATGACTACTATATCGTCGGCAAATCGAAGGTGAGTGATGTACTCGCCATTGATATTGATCCCGCGTCCCTGCCATTCCATTCGTGAACAGTTTCGGAGAGATAACGTCTCCCTGTCTCATTCCTCTTCTCAATGGAATTGCCTCCGAATTCTGCTCCTGTACTCGGACCGACATGGTGGCGTTGTTGTACAAGCACTTCAGCACCTCGATATACCGTTACACCTTGATATTTCTTAGTCAATATGGCATTAAATCACAGGGAGTGCTGCTCAACTTACTGTTTGCTCGGTCAAACTTCGTTTTCCAATGTTAGTTTTAAAAAGGTAAAGCATGTCATTCAGTTAGGCGGTGCTGTTCCCAACAAGACTATAGATTGCAAGAGGAAAGATGGATTTTTTAAACATTTCCATACATATTTTAACGGCTAATATACATGGATGATGGGCAGTTGCAAATTGAACGAAATGTTTTGTTTTCCATGTTTATTATTTTCCGACTCTAACTCAGTTTGGAGCAGCTCGGATTTTACGGAAAGCCACTTTTATCATACTTAAAAGATATTGTCATCATCAAATCATCAGCGCTTATCTTCTGGAGAATTCGTAGAATTGACTCTTGCATCTCGACGAGTATTTTTTGACCGGCTTCCCTTCATAATTCCTTCCTTCGCCAGTGCTACGTACTGATGGAAATATCGTGTGAGGACGTACCTTGACATAGAACATGACGAAGACGGCGCTGACAATGCCCAAACTGCTGCCCAGGCTATTGGCAAACTGCATGGCCAACATCAGTACTACCGTGCGCATGTCATCCTGAAAATAAATAAATCTTCTCTTATATATAAAAATGAATTGCTGTTCGTTAGTCTCACTAAAACTCGAGAACGGCTTGGCCGATTTGGCTAATTGTTGTTTTTATATATTTGTGTTAGTAGAATCAGCATGGGTAGTACGAGGACGCTGGTCACGCGTTGTGTCATGTCAAAAGTTGCGCCTTACCAGTACATGAATTGTCAAATTCTTACATTTTAGCGCCACAAAACGCGTGACTCAAACCATCGTACTACCCATGCAGGAATCCCATCTCTAGGCCGCGATCTTTACCGCTACTGCTCACCGCCTCAGTGTATGTTACACTATAGGCACATCACTTGTCGAACATCTTGCTCCCCAAAGTATGAAACGGACGACCTCAGTTGTAATTTTTTCGTGAGCGCCCCTTCTCCTACGATACCCCTGTGGGGTCGCCCGACCGCACCCTACCGTATGTAGTTATTATAAAAAATAGTAAGGAGCAATAAAAATAAATAAAAAGTAGTAATAGTTGATAAAACGTACCCGAAACCATGACCATCACTAATGAATGTTGATGAAGCGAAAGATGTTTGTCAGGATTGTGGCAAGTGGCAACCCCTGATCTCTGCCTACCCCTCCCGATGTGTTTATGTATATCAAATCGAATAAAATTTTTTTAATTCAAAGTAGTACAGAAACTGCGACTTAACTAACGTCACAAGTTGAACTAGGTGTCCATTTCAAACTCTAGATCATTTTAGAGAATAAATGGACAACAAAACTCCAAACTTAGTCTTTTCAAGTCCTTAACTAACGCAGTTTAAGTACATAAATATTCTAAAACCTGGAACTCATGCATTGAACTGGCTTTAATAAGTTCCATGTTTTAGAACCATCTGGAATTATCCAGACATCATTATCATCCAAATAATCTTTAATGTTATAGTAGCCCTTTTGGCACAGTGTCCTTTACAAATTTCTTGATCCGCGTTTCTGGAAAGTTTAATTATATCCTCAGGGATCTTATTGTAGAAACGTATACAATGGCCCATAAAGGATGTATTAACCTTTGCCAGCCTAAATTTTGGGTTCATGTCTATTTCTAGTATATTTACATTGTGTTGGCTACCTACGTATGTCTGCCTAAGTATAAGTATGTATGTAATTATTACTCACATTCCTTTGATAGTTGGCTTCGATGGGGTAGTTGGCGACGTCCAACTGGGCGTCGGGCGCGAAGGCCTTGAGCAGAGCGGAGTGGGTGGTGGCTAGGGAGATAGCCACGTCGTGGTAGCCGAAGTTGCTGAACCACGCCGTGACCGTCTCCCCGAACGTAGCGCCGATTATAACCTGCGTGCGCATGTTTCCCAGCCGCACAGAGTTTTGGCTCTGAAACAGTTACCGTTGTAAGTTGTCTGTTTGATGGTTTGACTGCCTCGTTGGTCTAGCGGTATCACGTCTGAGTACCATGCCGGAGGTCGTGGGTTCGATTCCCACTGTACGTTTTTACAAATGGCCTCAGTCTGCTTGAATTTCCATGTTTGTGATAGGCGTTTGTGTATTTGTCTATACCTGCCGTTAACCCATTTGGACCCAAATGCAAACTTGGCGTACGATTTAAAAAAAAAAATTGTGTAACAAATAGGGGCTCAATAAGTATACTGTGAAAAAAAAAACTGAAAAATATTCATTCCTGAAGTAAAAAGAACGCCGTCCTAAATTAGGGACAGTGGGCTCAACTGTGATATTGCTCAATCTATTGACTTTTAAGACAAAAAGTCATACTGCATTTTCTGGCATTACTAACATGCTATTTTGAGTTTTATAAAGCATTATAGTTGATAGTAAAGGGAGGTAGCTATATGTACGACACCAGCTATATTCATAATAGCCCCCACAGAACTTCTGCACTGTGCCTTTTATCCGATCTGTCAATGGCATCACACCATCGATAAATATAGCAATACTTCACCGACACTATGTATCTAGCCATCGTCAGCGTTCAGGCTTGTCAGACTTGTCAGACATGGAAGCGTCAGACATTTGCAACTCCCAAATCAAATATGTAAATGAATAAAATCCACTACCAATTTTTTCCTTGCACAGCTTATCGCAGGAGCAATAGGTCATCGTCATCAATAAACGCATATTCGTCCACTGCAGGTCGTTGGTCCCACCAAGGTACGGAAATTCTTTCTCTCCTCAGCTGTCATCCTGTAGATGCTAGCATCAATCTTATTCAGATCGTCGGTACAGCGAGCTACTCCACTAAGCTAGTTTGTGATTTCCAGTCAAGAACCTCTGTAATCAGTTCTCAGTTCTGTCAGTTCATCGGCTATCAGTTCTTTAGCAGATATGATAACCCACTGCCAGTTGTCAATCGTTTGGCAAATATGTATATTTGTTCATAGCTCAGCGAATCGAAACCAGCGCTAGTCGCCTTTTTCTATTGTAGCACTTGTGACGCATTAAAAACATCGGAATCTCAAATAAGCGTACTCGTAGCGTTAGTTTATAAATACGCTTCGTGCTAAGAACGCTGAATGAAAGTTACGATATTGCCTATATGATAGAGCCGATTACAGACAAGTTAAACAGAAATTATGTGTGAATATTGCGAACCAATCCGGACTTGGCCCCCGTGGTGAAGTATGGCCTATACCTTCCTCAGGGAAGAGACCCGTGCCCCTCGGTGGGGACATAATGGGTTGATGATGATTGCGAATATAATCTATAATGAATAAGGTAGATAGAGAACACGTCATCACAACCGTAAATCATAAGCATTCCTACATTAATATTAGGGGTTAAAGTATGAAATTGCCGTTTTATTGCAATAGGTTCTTTGAATTGACATAGAATCTTCATGGTTTGAGGTTTTCGAATGAAACTTTTTTCAAATGGTTTCTATGATGTTCTTTTTTTAAAAAATGTGAAACATTTGAATATCGACTTTCAATTGTTTTTGTTATTCAATTTAGACAAGAAAGATGGATACTGCGAAAATTTGAGTGATTTTTGAATACGAGTTCCGACGCGGAACTAACGCGGCAGAAACAGCCCGCAATATCAATGCTGCGTTTGGAGAGGGGTCTATATAAATAACAAACTTCAATTAACACGTTTCAGGGATTGCGCATTTTAAAGGTATCCCTGTATACACGGCAGAACGTTTTTTTATGTAGCCTATATACGTAAAAAAACGTTCTGCCGTGTACTGCACAGAGAGAGAGAGAGAGACAGAATGGGCTTAGTAGGCTATTCGACGGGTTTCTAAAATCCATGTCAGATTTTTGTTGGTGTTCATTGAGTGCTCAGAACGTGGTAATTTAAAATTCTTTCGTACTTCATCTAAAAAAAGCAAATAAAAATTAACTTTTAAAATATGCCGCGAAAACGCTATCTTGCTCAATATGGCGTCGCACAGGAATCAGTGACGACACTGGTTAGTGAGCAAACAAACGACAACTCCACAGAACCATACTACTCCTCTATGCTACTAGGGAGAATGTCAACTCCATAGAAAAAAAGAGGGGTACGAAAATTGACTGTAACCCTCTAGTGTGTGCACCCAGATATCTAAGAATTTTGGGGATTCTAAGCTTGACAGATGCTGACAGATACAGACCTGTGACGTCGTCATAGATTCGGCCAACCCAGGCCGTTTTCGATAAAATGGCTACAGATACAAAATTATCAAGTTTTATCCTGTTTTTTTCGATAAATGATCCCTTTTTTTAGTAAAATGCCTTTAATCGGTTTTAAAACTCATAATTTATACGAACATATATAATTAAACTTTTTTCTGACACTGTCAAATAGCCTATTACCACGCGTGCCCACCGCGGATTGGTAATTTCAAGCGCTGAGGTATGTGAACACCTCAGTCACTCAGGTTTTCTTTGTTTTCTAAGTTACGTACGTTTGTGAACTAGTAGTACCAATAGGTACCACTCGCTAACGGCGAAGAAAAACATCGTGAGGACTGAACGATAAATCAAAATAATGATGTCAGGGAACGATCATGGGTGAGCATTCCTTTGTGCGGTAACGAGCCTGACCAGTGCTAATCTGTGGCTCAGTAATTTGTGTGAATGTCAAGTCAGTACCTAGCACGATTTCTCGCCATTATTGTTATCGTCCGTGCCACTGTGCACACTGACAATTAATTAAATATAATATATAATAACCGAATCAATATCGCTTATGCGCCCGATTCGTACTTAGCAATCAAGTTGTTAGTGTCGTCCACAACACAGACACGCCTAGTATGGAGTCGCTGTGAACTCACAAATCAAACTTTTGCTGCCTACCCACCTTTTGTAATCAAACAATCATTATGTTAGTTACTACTGTTTTTTTGTCTTTTATGAGCCTATATACGCCCCACTGCAGGACACAGGGGTTCTCTCAGTGATAGAGAGAGTACGGGCTTAATCACCACGCGTGCCCACTTTTTTTGTCTTGTTTAGTTTATATCTCGTTTTGTTTGTAACTACTATGTTATATCCTAAGCAAAGTAAGATTTTATGTGGCGGTTAAATAAAGATTTTTCATTTCACAATCGAAGAGACTGCGTTCGAACTAAATATTCATGGTTTTGCCTTAGTAACAGTAGAAAGAAATAGCTACCTTCTCCAAGTAGTAGTCATCAACGAATTGATTTTCAATGAGTCGCAGCGTCCTGTCGCGATCGTTGAAGAAAGTGCTATAAGCCTCACCGGCTGCGGCTGAAACTATTGAGCTCGCATTGTAGCTTAGATACGTTTCCGTCTGAGTGAACCTGAAATAAGATTTTTACTATAAATGTTAAGACTGTTCTTACTATATCGCTCACAGTTTAACATTTTTAGTGATAGTAATAAAATGAGTTCACTTTTGATGAATGTGGTCTGAGGGTTTGATGGATAATTAAATTGCGGATATTCAATGCATATTTTTCTTAAATCCTGTTTTTGACTGAGAAAATTTGATTCCAAAATTAATAAATTTAGAAACGACTTTTCTTTATTAAAAACTGTGTATAGGAAAAGAAAAATATGTTCAAAATGTCCGCAATCTAATTATACATCAAACTCTCAGACCACATTTATCAAAAATTTACTCACATTATTACAATATTAAAAAATGTTAAATTGAGCGAGCGTGACAGCATGCTCCATGTAAGAGCATTTAGCCTTAACGGATGAAAATTATCAGCATTTTAGTTATTGTGCAGGACTCTTAGTAGGAAGTTGTAGTGCGGCTACACTTTCGTTTAGTCTAGGTGGCGTAGAAGTAGAAGAAACTCGCAAAAAAGTAGTAAATATACAGGTAGGTTGAATATCGACGGTTCCTCTCTAAACGATAGACTAACTTATACGACTTAGCTTCTCATACGGAGGATCCAGGTTACCTAGTATTCATTTTAACCTCCTCAGTCCTGACCTTGAAAATAACAATTGAAAACCATTCAAGTTCATTCAACCAAATCAAAACCATTGTTCTTTTCATAAGAATTATTAAGAATTCGCTGTCTGTCCGTTCGTCTGTCACCAGGCTGTATTCATGAACCGTGATCATAAGCAGCCTATATACGTCCCACTGTAGGGCACAGGCCTTCTCTCAGAGAGAGAGAGTATGGGCTTAGTTACCACGCGTGCCCACCGCGGATTGGCGATTTCAAGCGCTGAGGTATTTGAATAGCTCAGACACCCAGGTTTCCTCACGATGTTTTCCTTTACAATTAGCGAGTGGTATTGCTACTATAACTTCACAAATGTACACAACTTAGAAAGAAAAGTCACAGGTACATGCCCGCACTGGGAATCGAACCTGGGTCTACCGCTTCCGAGTCCAATGATCTCCCCACTAGGCTACCACCGCTTAGTGAATTGAAATTTTCTCAGATGATGTTTTTCTGTTGCCGCTATAACAACAAATACTAAAAACTGAATAAAATTCATAATTAAGGGGGCTCCCAGACAACAAACGTGATTTTTTTGCCGTTTTTTGCTGGATATTATTAACGGCAACAGGTAGACGCTTGAAATATTAAAATCTTGTATGGATAATGGTACGGAACCCTTCGTGCGCGAGTCCGTCTCGCACTTGGCCGGTTTTTCATTGATCTATTTAATGTGGTCAAAATAGCAGATGATTCTGCAGGTCGGGTAAAAATGAACTAACCCCTGTCGTAGCGTGAGCGGGCGCGCCTGCACGGTGTCGCTCAGCGTGATCATGTAACGCATGATGCCGAGAGTCGCGTTCATGATCAGTAGAGGCACCAGCACCTAAAAAAATCGATACACAATGTGTTGATTTGAGAATTTTATACCGAATGCGCTAATTGTACTCATTACACGTATTAACTGTTGTTCTACAAGTTTTCTTATTTCGCAAAAACTTTATCGCTGACAGCTGACATTTAGTACTGAAATACGTATTTTTTTGGAGAAAAACAACGTTCCTCAGTTTCACCTCTTCGTGTTATCGGGAATTGGCCCCGGAAAATCCTTGCTGTTATCTTTAAACCATTATACAGAAAATTGGATTTGAACGATAACGAGTCGCAATTTTCCAGCACTGAAGGGCGAGTGAAAAATAGTTATTTGTTATGCAAGGCTGCAAAGTTAATTTTTGGCGCGAGTACCTTGTATTGAAACCTGAGCAAGCGAAGGATTCTAGGATTGAGCCACGAGCGAAGCGAGTGGTTCAAATATAGAATCCTGAGCGTAGCGAGGGTTTCAAATGTACGAGACGCTAAATAACTTTGCTGCCGAGCGCAACACACAACTTTTCACCTCACTAAAGCGAGGAAAATGTTAGGTGCAAGAAAAACAGTTTTAATAAATATTAAATTACTGTTAATTTATATCTTCGTCGCTGCTAGCTTCGCTCATATTTTATGATTTCTTTCGATTTTATCAAAAAACAAACCAAAATAATGGAAGTAAAGTGAATTCAATAAAGAGAAGAATTTTTTTTTTAAATCAAATTTTCTTGCCGGCCAGTGCGATTCTTTAAATGAGGCTGGCGCATGACATGAAATAAGTATTTGCATTTCAATCATCAATGGACTGACTGCAGAGAATATAAACTATTACGAAACCAATGAGGTTCTATATATATGTAATTTATTGTACGAAACCTTTATTGAATAAAAATATTCGAATTTTAAAAACACTTTCCACGCTAGCGGATAAAGTGCGATTTTCCACGCAGATTTCGAATGATAAACAGAGCTTTTACGAGCTAGTGAGGTGAAATAGTAGATTGTACAACAAGTGCATAAAACGCACCATTTTACTCGAGACGTTTATCCATCCGAGCGAGCTTGCGAGCGAGGATAGATATAAAGTCGAGTGTAAAATGGGTTTTATGGACGAGTTGTACACTCTACTTTTCACTTCGATTGCGAGGAAATGAAACAGCAACATGTAAATATAGTAAAACAATTTTAAGTTGTAACACAAATATTACAATGAAAAAATAATTATGGTTCCCGCCAATTAACTTTTTTTTCTTTTTTTTTTCTGTAGGGACGTGACACCTGACTTAAGGTCGTTACATACTGCTCAGTTATAAAAACATTTTCTTTTTATAACTATGATAAGTTGTTGTTATGGCTTAAATACTATACTGATCTACTAAATTGAAAAATAAACAAATATAAAAAATAATAAATGAGACGAAATACAAATTATAAGTTTATTTCATGAAGTTTTATTGTGTACTTTGGCTGTTGGTATCTTTGCCTTGGTCTTAGAATACGAACGAAACGAAATAAAATAAAGAGGTTGTTGTATGAAGTTAAAGATGTTCGTGTGGCTGTTGCAGCGATTGCCTTGGTCTTCGACGAAGATTTTACTTTATGCTCTAGAGCATAAAAAGCGACTTTATGTCGCCTACGCACGACATAAAGACGAACTTTTAGAGCATGAGAAGTGAAAAATATTTTAATGGTCTGATATTGTTATTGAGATTACGCTGTTTAAATTACAATGCCTAGTAAGTAGAAAATTTACATGTTACTAGCAATTTAAAACTCGTACATAAGGACAAGATTACCAAAAAATAATAATAATAAGATTAATAAAAAATAATGCAAATGTCATAACATAATACATATTTTACTGAGATGTTAGACCAGTTATTCTTTGTTTTGCGCAAACCAATAAAATAACAGTTTTCAATCATGATAATACATATTTATTTTGACAAATTAAATATTTACTTAAGTATTTTTTAACGAAGTATCGTGGCAGTGACAAACTCTGCCTACCCATCCACAATACACGTGTGAGTTTATGTATGTGATGAGGACAATTTAAAAAAAAATCCAACCATGCGACCTCTAGCTAACCGTGCCAACGCTCTCCCAACTGAGCTAATGAGCGCTGGCACGGTTAGCCAGAGGTCTTTCAACGCATTGGAAAAGTTACGTTGAAGTGGGCTCATTGGAGAGGGATTCTAATTTGCGATTGGAAAAGCCTTTCTAACCCCGAGGCGAACCCCAATTACCTGCAGCAGCACCAGACCCCACGAGCGCGACCAGACCAGCCACAGCTTCAGCCACATGCAGCACGCGTGCTGCCACGCCAGCGCCGCGCCCCGCACCGTCGCCTCCGTCACCACCACTGGAAGATATACTTTTTCGTAAAAAAATCGACTTTCCTTTTTAACGCACTCAGTAGTACAATTATGAGTTAGCGTTGGCACTGACTAAAAACCGGCCAAGTGCGAGTCGGAGTCGCGCACGAAGTGCCCATTATCTCGACAACATTTGAATATTTCAAGCGTCTACCTAATGCCGTTATAAATATCGAGCAAAAAGCGGCAAAATTATGTTTATTGCATGGGAGTCCCCCTCAAATATTTATTTTATTCTGTTTTTAGTATTTTTAGTTATAGCGGTAACAGAAACACATAATCTGTGAAAATTTCAACTAACTATCACCGGTCTGTGTCTCATCAGTCTGGTGACAGACGGACGGACGGACAGCGTTGTCTTAGTAATAGGGTCCCTTACCCTTTGGGTATGGAACCCTAAAAATCAGCGCTGAGGGCTCACTCTCTCAGCACAAACGCTGACTCAGCTGCCTTTTGTGGCAACTCAGACACACCACAGGCTACATCAATGTTTTTTTTTTGTTTTATATTTGGTTCCTGTCCATTGTATCATGTTACTTATTCGTTGATTTTTTTCTGAATAATGATGAAAGAAAAAAACCGACTTCAAGGAAAATTCGCACCAAAAAGAAAATTTCGATGATCGCACCAAACGAACCAGTAGGTAACCATAACCATAGATTGTAACCATAATTTAGTGGTGTTAAATAAATACTTTTTCATTTTAATTTTTTTCTCATGGATCCCACAACCAGATCTTGATCAAATGTATACGGTACCACCTCCTTTCTAACAAAGCCACGCCAGCACCGCGCCCCGCACCGTCACCTCCGTCACCACCACTAGAGGCAATAACTTTTTGGTAAAAAAGACCGACATCAAGAAAAATACGCACTAAAAAAGAGAGTTCGATGATTTTCTCATGGATGTCCTAGCTACCGGTAAATCAGTATCATTCGATAATAAAACGGAGATATACATGAAATAAAAAGACATGAAAACCGCCTTCAAAATACGCACTGAACGGAAACTAAGGCTCGCTAATTTTAACACTAGATGACGGCACTTTCTATCGCGGTATCACACGATGATTACCATGCAGGAGGTTGTGGGGTCGATTCCCACTAAAAGCTATTTTCACATGGAGTCCACCAACAGGTCTTAACCAAATTACAAATAATTTCAACATCAGCCACATGCAGCACGCCGGGGCCGCGCCTAGCGCCGTCCTCTCCGTCACCACCACTCTTTCCATCCGCGTCACCACTTTTAGCTACAGATTGATAAAATTTTAGCAGCCTGAAGTGGCAGTGGGCTGGTCAGATATGCCGAAGAGCCGACGGTCGATGGGGTGCAAGGGTTCTCGAGTGGAGAACACGAAATGGCAAACGCAGCGTAGGACCCACCAGCTCGCTGGACCGACGATCTGAGGCAGATTTCTGGCAATGGCTGGACGACGATGGCCAAGGATAGATAGAAATGGCGTGCTTTGGGGGACGCTTATGTCCAGCAGTGGACGAGTACGGACTGATGATTGCTTGATTGATGATAAAAATACACGTACGGAAAGATTAATAAATAGACGTAATAGTATTATTTGAAAGGTAGCTTAAGGTAAAAGATTTATATACGAAATTGTGCAGTTGTTCTTATCACCAACTACGTATGCCATGCTCAGCAAGACCTGTTGAAGTTTAAGTTGAAGTCAGTACTTACAATTATCGGAAGAGATAGCTTCGATGCCGTTCTTATCTGGTACTTCGCTGGCACTGTCGTTCGTCATCACATCCTCTGATTCGGCCAAGTCCGAATGAATGGAAACGTCAGATCCAACCCTAGAATAAAGAGTTGTACGCTATACTACAACTTAATTTTATCTTAGGGGTTTCCCGAAATTTTTTTTTTTTCTTGTTTCTCTACCACCCTTCGCAAGTCTCTTCAATACCAAAGGTTTGCTGGAAGAGATATAGTCTAATTTAAGTTGCCTTGTCCAACTTACGACATGAAAACATCCTCAATAGTGGTAGAGCTCAAGCCGTAATTTGTAAATCCGATTTCTACGCTGTTCTTTTCTAAATTCGCCAGCATTTCTTCGAAGTGGCTGCTGTATTCATTGGGCAACGAGTAAGTGACCTCCGAACCTGTAACATCATGAAAATATAAGGACCTTTTTATTAAGATCATGTCCGTTTATCTAAACGCAAACAAGGAAAAAAAATATTTTAGAAGATTGATATTCAGAACTGCTAATAGATGGCTATTTTGAAGAAGAAGGAATATTATCTTTAGGTCTTCATCAAAGTCCAAGCATAAAAGCTTACTTAAACCAACTTACCTCTATCCTCCTTGATATCGATGTCCGGTATATACTTGTTGATCAGCTGAGTGCAGAGTTCCGGGCGAAATTCCTCCGCCTTGACCATAACAAGGGTGTATCCCACGCCATAGTGCCGCTTGAGGAAGAACGGCGAGCCGACGCACTGCAGTTTCCCCGAAGACATGATTGCAATCCGGTCCCCTAGGTAGTCCGCTTCATCCATGAAGTGAGTTGTCAGGATCATGGAGCGACCTGTAGGGTTAAGGTTTTGTTATAGGCAGAAGCTACGAATAAAAAAACCATAGAAGTATTTCTCCCTACAAAATTCACACTCAAAAACGGCCCCAGTCCTCTCGAATAGTCTTCACCAATGAAATGAGCGCAAGATGTGCTCCAGAGTAAATCACTCGGTGATTGGGTCATTCTGTGCACCATGCGTGACGACGTGCACGTTGATTGGGCGATAATAAGTGACAGTGTAACTGATGGTTGGTCCTATACAAAAACGTCAAACCAATGACTTCATTGATGTACAACCCGTCGAAATATCTAGGTACCTCGCGAGATGACGGTCGGCGAAGGCAGGTGCATAGATATTTTTCCGGGTAATACTGAACTCGCTCCGATTGGTAACACAATTGCACAATAACCTAACCTAACCGAGCGATAACAGCGGCAGATAAACCTTTTGTGTTTACGTTGTATGCAGAAGACTGTAGAGTGCCATTGCATGGCAAACTGGAAAGTCAACTAGGCATCTTCACTGCAGATCCGTTAGTGAACTTAATTTCAGCAAGACACTGTTTTTACGTTCGAATGAGTATCTGAATCTGAAACAAGTCCGAACCATTGACCAACTATGAACTGGTCTGTCGTCCCCCGAGGCGAACCTTCTTTCTTAAAATGGACTGTCATAAGCCGGGGATGTTTATTGGCATATCTTTGATCAAATATGCTATGAGTGTTCTCTATAACAATCTAGATCTTGCTAGAAATGGAGATCTATGTTTTATTTGTAACCTTTATCCTTTGATCAATAATCTTGAAGTCTCAATTGTGTGTGGTCCAAATCGCCTTAAGGTTGATAGATCAGAGCCGCATTTCACACGGCTACAATTCATAGTTAATTATGACAATTAAGTGGTGGTAGCCTAGTGGGTAGAACATTGGACTCGGAAGCGACCGACCCAGGTTCGATTCCGAGTGCGGGCATGCACCTAGTTTGTTTTCTAAGTTATGTACATTTGTGAAGTTATAGCAGCAATACTACTCGCTAACGGTGAAGGAAAACATCGTGAGGAAACCTGAGTGTCTGAGCTATTCATATACCTTAGCGCTTGAAATCGCCAATCCGCGGTATAATAATTTGATGTACATTGCGAAGTAAGGTCCTCAATAAATCAGCCTGGACTCGTCCACTGGTGGACATAGGCCTCCCTCAAGGCTAGGATAAAGTTTCATTGATTTGTTACTTACCTTCTTTTTCCTTCTGCAAGAGGTCCCAAAGGGCACGGCGCGACGCCGGGTCCATGCCAGAAGTGGGCTCATCCAGAAGTACAACCTTGGCGCCGCCGCACAGAGCTATACCCACTGCCAGCCGACGCTTCTGCCCACCGGATAATTCTTGTGATTGCGCGTTGCGCTACGAAAATAAACCCCATTGTCTGTCAATAAAAGCGCATATTCACCGAATGCGCCGAAGGTGATTGAAATAAAGTGATCCATCGACCTGAAGATAATTTTCTTCTAATTTCCGAAGACAAGGAGCGGTAATTTCTAACATTTAGGGTTTCGTAGTCAACAAGGAACCGTTATAGTTTCGCTATGTCCGTCCGTCTGTATGTTTGTCTGTCCATCCGCGGCCTAGCTCAGAGACGATAAGTACTAAAAAGGTGAAAATTGGCACAGTCATACCTACATATTAATCACGCCGACAAAACGTTAGAGTAAAATCCTTCGAAAAATACGTGTAAGTCCATTTTTCGATTAAGATATCCGTTTGCGAAATATTAAGCGCATTTTTTTGTATTTTGTTTATTTATGAGTAGTTCGTCCTCCCTCCCCTTCACTCCTCTCCCGGCTGAACGGTTAATTGTAGAAACGTGAAAAAATTCAGGGCAGGTAGCACATATTATAATGAACCTAAAAGGAAAACTATCACGGCTAAGTTTGCTTCACAAGTTAACGAGTAATAGGCGACCAAATTATCAAAGCAAAACTTCGTACAAATTCCATTGAAAATTACATCGATGAAGTTGTTACTTCTGTAAAGCTCGTAAAAACCCCTTCTTTTACCAAACCCTACACTGCGTGTGGCCCTATACGCTAGGCACATATAGGTTATAAATAATCAACTACGAATTGTAATTTTATGAAACTCGGCCCTGTCCTCTGTGCACCGAACATGCCCTCAAAGTTATTATTATTATTATTTAGGTATTTGTTATTTATTAGACACTGAAGTGCAGCTTTCGAATCGAATACCCGATAACACTGATAACATTACAGTGGTAATGATTAATTTAATAGTCCGATCCGGACATTACCGATTACGAATCGTCTAAGGTTTTATGACTAAATCATTGTGCCACCATCCGTACTCGATAATTTCGATTTAATATTAACCTTTAGGATTTGTAGTGGAAATAACAGTCGCTAACTGTGAAGGAAAACCTCGTGAGGAAACCTGAATGTCTGAGGTGTTCACATACACATTTGACTGCCTCGTTGGTCGAGCCGTTAAGGCGCTTAGCTACCAAAACAGAGGTCGTGGGTTCGATTCCCACTGGGGGTCGCCGTACATTTGTAGAAATGGGCTTAGCACAGGGTATCCTAGTTTGGGACCAGGTCAAGTGATTGTATTGTGTGGACGTTATAATTATTATTTATTATTATACCTCAGCACTTGAAATTGCTAATCCGCGGTAGGCACGGGTGGTAATTAAGCTCATACTCTCTTTCTGAGAGAAGGCCTGAGCCCTGCAGTGGGGCATATAGGCTACATGAAAAAAAAAAAAAGAATTATGGTCTGTGGAACGACCTGTGGCAGTCTGATTATATTTTAATCAAGAGTACAAGCAGAGATTAATATAACCGATTAGCCATGATTATTTTAGTCTGTCTTTTGTGCAATAAAACGTAATAAGTATGTTGCTACTATAATGTACGTTACTTCGCATAGTGAATGCTTGCCTCTGTTTATCAAAATAAATATTACCTCGAAATACTTAAGCCCTACGAATAAAAAATCCCATCACTGACTAACCACCTGTTTCTCGTACACTAGTAATCTGTTAATGGCAAGTGGCAAAAACCTTAGTCTCTACCTACCCTTTTCGGATACAGGCGTGAGTTTCGATAAGGTTCATCTTCTAATATATAAAAATCTCGTGTCACAGTGTTTGTTATCGAACTCCTCCGAAACGGCTTCACCGATTTTTATGATTTTTTTTGTGTATAACTATTTGGTAGGTCTGAGAATAGGTCGTAGGCTAATTATTTATGTAAGCCTTCTAATCTTTTTTCTTTTCTGGTGTGTTCAATAAAGAGTTCTTATCTAATCTAATTAATATGGCAAAAAAACGTTTGTCGAGTCCAATAAAAATCAATAAAAAACCGGCCAAGTGCAAGTCGGACTGGCGCAAGACGGGTTCCGTACCATTATCTATACAACATTTGAATATTTTGTCACCCTTATACATTTTATTGTAGGGTATCGTATCAAGTCCCAGCTACGATATCAATCTTGCCAGGGATCAGCCCCTATATTACGCGCACCAAATCCTGACCGACTCCAATCGTATAACTGTCAAATTAGTAGGGAATTGACAGTTAGACGATTGGAATCGGTCAGGATTTGGTGCGCGTAATTAGACCACATCAGTCTTCTCCATAACAAGGTACCTTCTCAGTGAGCTCCAGCTTCTCGATGAGCCGGTCGATCTCCGCATGCAGCTCGGCTCCGGCGAGGCCCTTCAGCCTGGCGAAGAATTCGAGGTGCTCGCGGACGGTCAGCTCGTGGAACAGCACGTTGTGCTGCGGGCACAGGCCGATCTGCGCGCGCGCAGCCCGGGCATTCTTACGCACGTCGTGCCCCGCCAGCCTGATGGAGCCGCGCGTCGGCGCCACGTTCCCTGGGGTGAACGGGTGAACATGAACACTGTTGGAGGTCTGGCATATTATAACTTATTGGCCTTAAATTTGTTTTGACTTCTGTTACTGTGACTTTTATGTTTACGTTGCGGTGTCACTGAAATTATGACGACGTAGAAATACAGAGATACTAGTTACTACTATCTTCATGTTTTTCCTCCATTATCACGCTACAGTCTACTGCGCTACGCTGCCCAAGACCTAACAAACAGATCTAATGTTACGCGCCCCAAATCCTGAACGACAGCAATCGTCTAACTGTCAAAATACAGACTTATTGCTTTTGCAAACGTCAGGATTCCGACAGGATTTGGTGCGCATAATTAGGCCTTAGTACCCCTAAGGCTGGTGTTACGCCTGGCATACCGACTCGCTCGTACAGTCTGACATTTATTTATGATTGTAAGAAAAATTTGTATGTTAAATGTGTTCTGAGGCTTTGTTAGATAATAAAATATCTAGCAAAGCCTCAGACATATTATTGTTATTCTATACCTTGTTTTTAAATAAGAAAATTTGATACAACAATTTTGTAATGATTGTCAAATAATGGGTACAGTTTTCATAAATGCGGAAAACATAGGCACTCGAAAAAATTAAATCAAGTCAATTTTCATATGTTTAAAAAAATGGTTTATGAAGTTCAGAACTCTTAAAACCAATTTTCTCTATCGAAAAGTAGCCCGCGGTTTCTCGTACACTAGCAAACAATCTGTTACTTTCGCCAACTGAGAACTAGTAACACAGTGTTTCCCATTAGCCGGGTCGTGACGCTACCGGGCCATCAAAGTAAAATACCGGGTCGCAACATATCCCCGCCTTGTTTTATTAAAACTTACGTCATTTTCCGCGAACTTGGATTCTTTGGTAAAAAATAGGCGATATCAAAATATGTAGTACTAATAATAGTAGATTATGCATTAAGGGGATAAAGCAGTGTATTATGTCTCGGGCGATATTTTGAACCCCAAGGACGAGGGACCCTAGGGTTAACTCACGAGCGAAGCGAGAGAGTTACAGAGTTAACACCCGAGCGAAGCGAGGGAGTTAAAGCTAGAATCCCGAGGCCGAGGGGTTCAAAAACGCCCGAGACAAATACACTGCTTTGTCCCCAAAATGCATACTCTACTTTATATAAACACTGCGAGGCAATAAAACATAATACAATTAAAAAGAAAAAGTTTTCATTCTAATTTTGAATAAATTCTTCTTGGTGTAGGGCTCTATGAAAAGTTTATATTCTAATTTTGACGTTTGGTCATGGATTGCAAGGAGCTCGTATATTCAATGTTGATTGCATTCCAAATTCAAATGTCATAATTCCCTAGGGGATTATGAAATTCAGTACATTTATAATGACCCGGCTAGACCATAGGACACAAATGACTTGCTTTAAGTTGAGTTTGCATGACACATAATATGCCATTGACGAGCAGGTGTTATATAATAGTAGTTTATGCAACTGTCATATAATGAAGGGTATTAAAACACGAGTGTGAGTTTATGAAACGAGCGCAGCGAGTTTCATAATAGTAACGAGTGTTTTAATACCCGTGTTATATGCAGTTGCATACACTACTTTATCTTCACTAATGCAATTAAAAATTAAATTCACGCGTACGTGTATAATCACAGTGATTTTGCCGCCATTAAAATTTAACAATGAGAGCGCAGCTGCGCGCTTCAATAAAACGCGACCAACCTGATTGGCCCTGCAATCAAGTTGGTCGCGTTTTATTGATGTTATAATGAGATTTTACGATATCGATGTGAATATTATACCATCATGTGAAATTGCTTAAATTGAGTGTTTTGTTGTCTGCGCTATAACAGTAGTAATTATAAGTCAAGTATTGAAAACATAAGTAGAATGTTACAACATTAGTGTAGATAAAACATTTTTACTATTAATAATTGTGTATTATCGTACCTAATTGAACCAGCTTGGGTTTAAAAGTATTAAGTGGGTCACGAAGGGGCAGTGTTAAAACTACCGGGCCATGGCAGAACAATGTTTGGGATACAGATACGAGTGTTTAAGAAACAGGGGGACAATATATTGTAAAATAAGAGTATGTCTAAAATGTGTGTAGAGCTTTCTGTTCTGAGTCAACCTAAAATTATGACTCTAGGGCACGGATGGTGAGCCTTTGTAGTCAATGTTTATATATGTATGTGTGTATGTGGCCATGACATGCCAACATTGCCTGAAGAGATTTGCCAGAATTAGCAGCGTTTTTAGACACCTAAATGTGATTTGAGTTAAATTTCACGTTTCTATAATGTAGGGTACTGGCATTTTTCCCCATTTTGATTATTTGTTCGCATCGTCGGTTGAAGACCTGCAGACACAAATAGCAGTAATGGATGAGGCGTTTAAAAGGAAAGGAATGAACATTAATGTGAGTAAGACAAAAGTAATGGTGTTCGAAAAAGATGATGAAATGACTGAGTGCAAGATAAGGATTAGAGGTGAAAGTGTGGAACAAGTGAAAGAATTTGTCTATTTCGGAGCCTCTTTACCAGGGATGGTAAGTGTGAAGGTGATATAGAAAGAAGAGTAAAAGCGAGAAATTGTGTAAACGGTGCATTGCACTCCTTTGTGAGTGGCCAAAACATCTCCAAAAGAGCTAGATTGGCTATCCATAATGGAGTGCTGGTCCCAACACTTATGTATGCTAGCGAGACTTGGGTATGGCAAAAGAAGCAAGAAAGTAGGATTAATGCAGTAGAAATTAGGTCCTTGAGAAGTATATTTGGTGTTACTTTGAATGACAGGATACGTAATAGTGTGATTAGAGAACGTTGTGGACTGAAAGAGGATGTAGTGACTAGAATTGAGAAAGGAATGTTGCGTTGGTTTGGACATGTGGAGAGGATGAAGGAAGAAAGATTGACAAAACAAATATATCGAGCGAATGTGGATGGAAGGGCCGGTAAGGGACGACCCAGACGGACATACTTCGACCAAATAGGGGATGTATTAGCAAAGGGCAAGATAAAAAGTACCCAAAACCGGCGTGCGTGCATGCAACGACTAATGAATGTTGAGGAAGCGAAAGTGATCTGTCAGGATCGTAGCAAGTGGCAGTCCGTGGTCTCTGCCTACCCCTCTGGGATACAGGCGTGAGTTTGATGTTATGTTATATCGATAATTTATGATTTCACATTTAAATATAAAATTTCGACAAGTTTACATGATACATCGCATCTATGTAGTTTTATCATTAGGCTAAATTTATGTAAGTAATATTTATCATTTGTATGTAGGTTGCAATTAATATTTTCTTAGTATAATATCATATTTTATTACTTATGTGTAGGTAAATAAATTAAATCTTATATAAGTTTATCAACCACATTATGTATTAATTTTTGTATTACTCCCATTTTGTCTTCTTGCACTACCCCATCGACTCTCCACATCAACGTAGGTTAGCTGGAAGAAAATACTACCTAGTATTGAGCTCGCCTTTGTACAAAATTGTTTTTAGTGCAATACAGAATTTTTCAATTCTATTCAATTCGATGCAATTCAATGATCTCCAAAATTACTGGCGTGCCCGAATTATTTATTATGTTGCATGCCATAAATCGCACGCGTGCCATCGGTTCACGGATCTAGGGCACGGGTTGAAGGTTTACGAGACGTAGGTTAGACATACCAGTAAGCATAGATATGGTGGTAGACTTTCCAGCTCCGTTGTGCCCCAATAGCACAGTGATTTGATCGTTGAAGATTTTCAAGCTCAAGTTATTTACTGCTATATTCACTCCATAAACTTTCGTAAGATTCTGCAAAGAAATATTTTTAATTGGAAAACTATTCGCTGAGTTATGATTACATTATAATGAATAAGAAATAAAATAATTAGTTATAACATTCTATAAGAACTTAGATATAAGGCTGTCTGTCTGCTGTCTGCTGCCGCGCTGCTGTGCCCGACAGAGTCCATACATATTATCTGCTATTTAAGATCTCACCAAACATATGCATGTAATAAAGTATTGAGTATGAAGTAAATTGGAGGAGATCAACTCACTTGGATCTTGACGCCGACTGGATGGGCCACTGGCTCCTGTTCTTGCGTCACTGAGCCAGATGTATCATATTCTTCTGTCGTGTCATCTGTCAACCAAAAACAATATCGTATCAAATATACACTACTTCTACTTACCTGTGGTGAATTACTGTAAGTAGAGGCACAGACTAACATCAGGATTCTTATGTCAAATCGGTTTAAGCGTTTAGAATTTATTATGGAATAAAACAACGGACAAACATATTTGAATCGTGTGATTTTAAAACGACACATGTCCTTTCATTACAACTTTGCAGGAAATAGAAAAAACTGTTTTATTCAAATACTAATATCTACAACAGCAATATTTTAGCATATTATATTGATTTCTGTATGAATAAACTAGAATTTTTTTTTTCTAATGTAAATCAATAGGTAGGTGTAAATAATTTAATAAAAAAAAATGGGCAAGTGTTATTTTAAAAACAGATGTGACTTGTGTTGTTTTAAAATCACACGATTCATTTGTAAACATACGTAGATGGCAATGTTTAGCTCAAACTATCTACACATTTCTGGTGACTGAGAATCCCAAAAAATGTCATCGGAGCTGATGATCTTGGAAATGGCGCCACCAATGTTCGCCAGTGAAGCTATGAAACGTCCGACAAAACAAGGTTCCTATTAAAACATCCGCCTTGAAATAGGATCAATCGTTCGGGAGCTACGATGCCACAGAGAGGCATACAGACAGACATAATCGCAATACACTCCTAGGTTTTCAAGGACGGGGATAAAGAAGGTAGCATCGCTCGTAGCCAGGTAAATTAATTGCCCTAATCAGCCGTTTTTGAACCGCACCAGAATTCTTTCTGGAAGACGAAGTACCAAGGCTTGGGCGTCCCGAATGCGCCACGCATCACTTGTCTACGAGGCCAAGTAGATGGCACAGTTCAAATTACACATTTTTAGTGTCTGAGAAAATTACGGTGGAGCTGATGATCTTAGAAATGGTTATACCAATGTCCACCAGCATGTCTAAAAACATTCCGATTAAACTTGCTTCCAATTAAAAAATCCGCCTTGAAATAGGATCAATCATTCGGGAGCTATGATACCACAGACAGGCATGCAGACACACATGATCACAAAACTTATAACACCCTTAGTTTTTCAAGGCGGGGATAAAAAAAGAGCATCGACGTTGTTATCGTAGCTGGGCAACTCACCCTCCTCAGCCGTTTTCGAACCGCACCAGAATTCCTTCTGGAAGACGAAGTGCCACGGCTTGGGCGTCCCGAATGCGCCGGGAATCACTTGCTCTAAGTAGAGGGCCACCAGCAAGTAGATGGCGCAGTCGGCGAGGATCATCAGCACCACGTGGCCAAACAGCAAGCGGGTCTCCTCCGCGGACGGAGATGTGAAGAACGAGCCCCATTGTAGACCTGCAGGGAATAAATGGAACTAGGTGTAAATGTAGATGGAATAGGGAAATAGAGAAATTGTACATTTTGTAAGCAATGTATGTGCCTGTATGTAAATGTTTATGTTTTAATCGAATTGAAGGGCCCACGTCAAATCATAAATAATCGTGGTATTTTTTTCTCCACAACTAACTTTTAGAAAGAAATTTATTGTAACAACGACACACATCACAGAAAAAAACAAACAGATGAGTGACATAATATGAAAATAACAGAGAGAAAACGTACACAGCATTGAAAGCAAAAAACAAAAATATAACAAACATAGATGCAGCCTGTGGTGTGTCTAAATTGCCACAAAAGGCAGCTGACTCAGCGTTGTGCTGAGGGGAGTAAGCCCTCAGCGCTGATTTCAGTCAGTGCAAATGGTAAACCATAAATGTACTACAGAATGCACGTCGTGGTGCATTTGGAATTAATTAAAATAAATACAATAATTTGCATCTCTTATATATAAAAATGAATTGCTGTTCGTTAGTCTCACTAAAACTCGAGAACGACTTGGCCGATTTGGCTAATTGTTGTTTTTATATATTTGTGGAAATCCAGGGAAGGTTTAAACGGTGAGAAGAAAAAAAACGGTTGACGTCGGTGATACGAAGTTCACGGGGTCATCTAGTAATGAAATAAAATAATGTCATAAATACATGTAGTATTTTCTAAGGTTAACACGAGGACTAGGCATAATAAAACTACCGAGACCACGGCACTTGCAAAAGTACCGAAACGTCGGAAAATTGTAAACTGGAAAAGTAAACGAGTAAATATCCGTTCAAATTCAGTTTTATTATAAATACATGTATAAATACATGTATTTATAATAAAACTGAATTTGAACGGATATAATAAATTCAAAACAATAGGTAAATATAAATGAGGTAATAAAAAGAATAGAAATGGCAAGATAGGCGTGTAAATGTCGTACAATACGCAACGGTAGCCTATAATGTAATTTAAGCGATAATTTATGCGATTGCATTGTCAGTCATTTCAGTAAAAAGAAAAAGTCAGAAGCGGTGAAAAATCGGGCGGGATAATCTCTGCTGTTCAAGCAAATATACCTTGAGCTTGCACCCAAAGGCATACCTACTGGAAGCGTCACAGACTGGGGGAGGTATATCATTCCAGCACTTGGACGCCGCAAAACCGAAGCTACCTCAAAAAGCCATCGTACGGTGCACAGGGATGACATCCTTGTGAACTATGCGTTGTCTCGACGAAAACTCAAGTTTCTTGTATAGATAAAAGGGTGTTTTGGTGCACACTACACCAAAGATGAGTTGGCAAGGTGTAGTTGTCGTCGAGCCTCTATGTTCAGGAGTTTCGCGTCGTCAAGTACGGGGTACTTTTCATAATACAACCTGTCGAAAAGTTATTCTGGTCACGTGGTACAAAAACGCGCCGTACCAATCGGCCTCAAACTATGACGTCAGAGCGTGCGTTTATTAATACTTGAGTTATCTCGTAAAATATTATTATTAGTTTTTATTCTTTTAAATTTATTGTAAAATGTTTAGAACTTACAGAAAAAACTACGTTAAATAAGTTTTTATAAATAAGTAAATAGAGTTCAACGAAGCCAAATGCACACTTACAAAATCACCCGCTAGACTTCCGGGTACAAG
Source organism: Yponomeuta evonymella (assembly GCA_963969515.1). Taxonomy (NCBI): domain Eukaryota; kingdom Metazoa; phylum Arthropoda; class Insecta; order Lepidoptera; family Yponomeutidae; genus Yponomeuta; species Yponomeuta evonymella. The sequence continues at coordinate 11,129,781 of OZ018354.1, forward strand.
AAACAAATAAGCCACTTTACCGTGTATTTTATCTCTATCGATAGCCAGTAATGACTGATAAGCTTAGTTAGAAAATAATCCTGATCGGTAAATATTATGTAACGCAACACTTAATTAGAAAGAGGAAAAGATGTACCAATTTTAAGTAGATTACTAATAGACAGTCAACACTAAGCCTTTGTAGGTACAGCAAAGACACCCTGGGGCGAGTGTCATCATAAAACTACAATTCGTAGTTTATTATGACAATTCAATTTTCATGTTTGTGACGTCCTTGCCTGGTTACCATAGCACAGGGTATCCTAGTTTGGGACCAGGTCAAGTGATTGTATTGTGTGGAAGTTATTATTATTATATTAATTCAAAGTACATTGCGTAATCTGTTACGTCGTTTTGTTAATCTGTGGGTTAATCGACATTGCAATGTATATCGAAGTATCATAGTAAACCATGAATTGTAGTTTTATAAAACAGGCCCCTGATCCAATTTGACGAACGTATGAAGTGTGCGATCGAGGAATAATAGAGAAAATTATCGATCACTCAAGTGAAGAAGTCAAAAAGACGCCTGTCACCTCAGTCTACCGTGACCACGGAACTTGCAAAAGTACCAGAACGTCGGAAAATTGTAAAATGAAAAAATAGACGAGTAAATATCCGTGCAAATTCAGTTTTTATTATGTCTAGTGCTCGTGTTAACCTTAGAAAATTCTACACTCAGGTGACGGTTCATCTACGAGCATCGACTGATTTCAACTTTAGGGTGTAGAGGATTGTGGAGAGCCACGCCACAGCACGCATAGCACGGTTTATTTAAGAAAGGGACTGAAGAACAATAAACGGTTTCGTCCGATTTCCGATTATGCCGTCGTGCGGTCCGGCGATCACAGTCGCCACCTTCAACATGTTTTTCCAACTTCATCTTGTCAGGTTTGTCAGGATCATGGCAAGTGGCAAACCCTGGTCTCTGTCTACCCTTTCGGGATACAGGCGCGAGTTTATGTAATGTAATGTCTACAATAGCCCGCTACTCACCGCCAGTACTCTCCTCACTGAGCATGATCTGAAGGCCGAGCGCCATGGCGGTGTTGACGCTGAGACAGGTGAACACCTGCAAAGCCGGCGCTACACTCTCGTCCAGCGCTAGCAGGGTGGCCGGGATGTACAGGATGAACCACATCACGCCCATGAAGAGTGCGGCCGTGCTCGCTGCGGGAGACGGTCAATGTTATAGAACCTATAATCTGAATTTGCCGATGACCTTTTGACGTTAGAACTAGTTGTCATCGCCACCTAGCACCCATTTTCTAAGATCAGGTAGTACGACTTTTAAATGTCAAAAGTCGCGACTTTCCAGTAAATTAATCGTCAAATTCTGACATTTTAGCGCCACAAAACGCGCGACTCGTGCCAGCATACTGCCCATGCTGATCGAGTATGTATTCACAAAGAAACCAAAATTTATTTAAATAAAAAACAAATTGCCCAACTCGTGTCAAGACGTGACTTTGGCGGAATTTTTCGATAGTGGCTGGTTGCCATTTCAGCAAGAAATAGAATAGTATGTATACAGTATTTATAGAATTAAAATTTGTAGAAATAACAGTGCTTCTAATAAATTAAGAAGTATTGTGTGCAATCTTTTATCATCCACGAGAAAAACATAATACGTAGCGGCTCTGAAATAAATATACTCCGTCACTATTCTTCTACCGTTTGCAGAATTTTGTGGAGTGGAATAATTATGAATTAAAAATTACGAATTAAGTTTGAATGTAGGTAGAGCAAGAGACGTGTTGTTTTTATCAGTATAGATGTGACAAGATAAACATTATTTTACTAGGAAAGGTTTTAAGGCAATTAACATTACGCAAAGTTTTCAAAAGTAACGTCCGAAGGAGTGTCATCGCATTCTTTCGGTAATTCTAGTATAGATCAGCGTGCACGACAGTGGTTGTCAAATGACACTATTTTGTAGTCTAGGAATCGGCCGTATTGCAATATCATTCGAATTAAACCCGTGAAAATTAAATAGGAACCTCACGCGAAGAAGATCGCATTGCGCGAGGTGCCGTATTAAGTTGCAAGGGTTACATAGCTGCCATTGTCGTGCTCTATTGAACAAATATAAATTAAGAAGACTCATCCCCCAGCAATAAGGCATAATGAGCTAATTATACTATGCAGTATTAGTTAACACACACATGCACCCATTACTTTACTGCCCTGCACACCCTATATACGCGTCTGCTCATGTCGCACTTCAGTAGTTCATTAAGTTGTCATTCGTTGTAACAAAGATAGGTAACATGTGTCACGAAATTGGTAGCCAGATAACCGAAATTAACTACTTACTAAGGACCTTCATCCATTTCGCATATTTATTTATAAGCTGAATAAAGTAAATAAAGGCGGGAAGTGGACAAAGGCCCTAGAATAAACACCTTCTCACCGGAAGAAAAGAAGCTGCTGAACATGAAGCAGAGAAAGATGACACCGACCAAGTAAAGCATTATGAAGAAGAACAAAATCGTCCACGGAGTGTTAGTGAACACCGCATAGCCGCTGAAGCCTTCAGTCGTCGTGAACCAGTTCACCTGGAAATAAGCTACATCTATAGGACACTGCAAGGACCAACCAAGAAAGCAGATCGTAGCAAGACGATATAGTTTGTGTAGCAATCAAATCAGTTATTTACGAATTTTTATTTATGATTTCCAAATAACCCAAGGTTAGCTGGAAGAAAATACTCATTAGTATTAAGTTCGCCTTTGTACAAATATGCTTATTGTGCAATGAATAATTTTCTAGTCTAATCTAATTATATTGCGTTAGGCATTTCTTAGAAGCCGCAAAATATTCACTATCAGAAGGTTAGATAGTAATCCGCAAACATAATTTAATAGCTGAGGGGAATAACTTATCGCTTGCACATTCCACAAGAATCGTAAACGTGTACGTACCTTTAGAAGTACCACAACAAGGACAGTGGCCAACAGCAACAGTAAGATTTGCTTGCAAAACCACGCCGTCCAATGTAACCAGGTCGGGAGGCCCATTATCTTCATCGCTTCCTAAAATTGAACGATAGCATCAGATCGTCAGAAGTTAAACTTAATGTAGATGCTAAAATACCAGGTCAAATACAGTTGGACACACAATGTTTAACCCACAGGTTTAACCTTTACATCCTAGTTGCAAAATGAAAATAAACGGATAGAAACTTAACTTGCAAACAAAGTTTGCAAACAAAGTTAACTTTGTAATCACAAAGATTTCGGTTCTTGCCGAATTTTATAACTTTTAAATCAACGAGAAGAACCTTCCCTAAACCTAACCTGTGAATCCATTGAACTAAAATCCGCCCCTTTTTGAGCTTGTCCTGGCGCTAAATCAACGAGGCCGAGCGTGTTAGCGCTAGACCAACGAGGCAGTCTGTCAGTCGGTTGGTCGGTGATCTTGTGCGTGACCACGCAAACGATTTTGATGGCCGAGTAGCAGAAGCTGAGCAGTATGAAGAAGGAGAACATCGCTATGAATCGGCCGGTTTGTCGGTCAGTCAGTGACTCAATACTAACTTTAAGCTGCAGCTCCTTCTCGAGCGTGACCGCGCGGACGATGTTGATGGCCGGGTAGCAAAAACTGAGCAGTATGAAAAAGGGGAACATCGCTATCAGCAGCTGTACGGCGAGGTCGCTGGTGTATTCCGGGTGCGGGTAGCGCTGCACGTTCACGTCGAGACCACGCACGTCCAGCTGCGCGAGCCGGGAGATCACCTCCATGGAGATGGAGTGCTGGAGCGCCAAGAACATCTCGTTCACGTACCCTGGCGGGGTAATAGTATATTGTTACCCTAGGAGTGAAAGTAACTCGCTACACTCGGGCGCCAAACCACTTCTCAGGACTAAATAAGTCTTTCACCCGAGGTAAACACTGTGCTTTTCATTACGAATAGAAGGAAAGTAAAAATAAAAACATGAATTAGCATGAAAGTTAATACATCTCTGCTATAGGTAAAGAAGTACAAACAAAACTCTACAACTCGAAAAAGCAAATAAAGATCGGATTGCCGCTTTCCCGCCTTTTTTTCTCGTCGATTTAAAAAGTTGGAACATGGTTCAACAGAAATTTTAAAATAGAACTAGTTTTTTTTTATAATTTGACAGCTGTCAGTTGAAAACGATTCTCCCTAGGGCTGAAAAGTATTACTTTCAATCCGCTTCAATGAAATTGTAGATTGTACAACCAGGGCTTAAAGCGAAATTTAGGCCAGAGTTATACATCCTGCTTTTCACTTTGATTGCGAGGAAAATTTCGGACAGTAAAGTCGTCATGTTTACAGTCAAAGAACATAAAAAATAACCAATTCCCGCAAATGTATTTTTTCAATATTTTTTTTTATTTTTACCAATTGTGAATTTAGACTCAGATTCTTGTTTTCTGCCAAATCATAAAAACATTGCGGCGCATTTTTAAACAATAATCAACTCCTATTTTATCTGATTTCATTAATATAATTATAGAAAACGTACGTATATAAGGAGCCTATATAAGTCCCACTATAGGGCACAGGCCTTTTCTCAGGAAGAGAGTATGAGCTTATTCACCACGCGTGCCCACCGCGGATTAGCGATTTCAAGCGCTGGGGTATGTGAATAGCTCAGACACTCAGGTTGCCTCACGATGTTTTCCTTCACCGTTAGCGAGTGGCATTGCTACTATAAATTCACAAATGTACATAGCCATAGGGAAATGCCCGCACTGAGAATCGAACCTGGGTCTCTCGCTTCCGAGTCCAGTGTTCTATCCACTAGGCTACCACCGCTCAAAATCTTATCATCTTAGTTTTAGAAGAAAAAAATACTTTATGCACTTGAGCTTAAAAAGCGATTTTATGTCGTCTACGCACGACTTAAAGTCGAACTTTACGAGCATGAGAAGTGAAATAGTACATTTTGCCACACCTGGCCAAAAAGCGGGTTTTTCTGCACGCTACGCGTACGGGAAAACCCACTTTGAGGCCAAGTGACAACATAAAATTGTGTACACAACACGGACTGTAAAATAGAAATCCCTCTATCGCATATTTACGACCCTCGCCTGCGGCTCGAGCCTTAAACTTCTGCGATGTCGGCCTTTCTTTATTTTACAGCCCTAGTTGTGTAAACAGCTATTACATATGCGATAGAGGGCTTTCTATTTTACAGTCCGTGTCGTACTTATTTATGTAGTAGTTTATAACAATTATTTAAGTAAGATTTATGTAACTTTATTAATAAATTTAAGTATGTACTATTCGTATTTGCACCAACTACCCGTCTCCCTTTTTCCTTCGGAAACCTTTCCGTCACAAGGTTGTCTGGAAGAAATTGCTTTTAGCAATAAGGCCGCCCATTGTAAATTTTCATTCTAACTTTCATATTTTATGTCTCGCTTCTTGTGTGCAATAAAGAATATTCTTATCTTATCTTAATATGACATCATTTGGTTACGGTTCTATATCTAAATTTTGTGTTTTTATTTTTTTATGTAACCTCCATAATATGGGTGTCCCACTGCAGAGCAAAGGCCTCCCCCTTTTAGACCAAGATTTTCGGTCATTTGCCATCTCTAACCACTCCGGCAAGAATTTGTCGAGATCATCCCGCCATCGTTTGAGATGTCCGTCGCGCCTCCATTTTATTCAACGGTTATTTCTTTCGGTGAAAAGGGCGTATAACCTAAGGGCGCACCGAACATCCTTTTAAATCCCAGTCCAATATAAAAGCGACTTTCCCGAAATCTCCGGGCCTGACCTTTATTAAAGCCCTAAGTGGGATACCGATTATGGCAATACACTTACCGGGATCGTTCCCGCCTTCGTATGAGTAGGGGAATCTCGGCCCCGGTACCGGGAACAGCGGGAAGACCAACGAGGTGCGCCACGAGCGGCCACCCTGCGCGAAAAGCGAGTTGAGTCGCGGCCGGTCGGGGAACCGCAGCGCATACGACATGTTGCGCGGGAGTTGCGCGTCGGTTGTTATGTCTGAAAAGAACGGCGTCATTCACTACATATTTTGGTCCATAACAAAAACCCGCCAAGCGCGAGTCGGACTCGCGCACCGAGGGATCCGTACAAATTTGTAGGTAGGTACTTATTATAAATAGTTCAGGAATCGAGTCTCGCAGTTTTTTTTTCGAACTTTTCCCGAACTTCAGAATGTTGACTATTTTCTTACGATTTAATTACCAATGTATGTTCTTAGATTTTTCCCTGTACTTGTTGTACTAGACGATATTACGTGCCAAATTATCTATCATCATCATCATCATCATTATCTATAGTTTTAGGTAAACGGAAAGTACCTTGTGAATGTTGATTCCCTTCAGTGCCGAAATATGCGTTTTTTGTGGCATAAACGGCCGTATCTTTTTTTACGTTAACTCAGAAGTTTGTTTTTTTTCACACCTTCAAGGGACTGGTAGGCCTGAGTAACTATATGGTTTTAATTTCAACTCGATATCTCCACGCGATCCTGAGATAAAGGGTCCTGAAAAACGGACGGACGGACAACAAAGTGATCCTATAAGGGTTCCGTTTCTCTTGTGAGGTACGAAATCCTAGAAAAAAACTGAAATGTAGACCTATTTTGGATTGCCTTTGCATTGAGTTTTACAGGCCGGATTCATGTAGGTAATTATGAGCTTATTTTGGTCTTAGGTAAATGATTCCACAAACTAAAATCTGAGTTACAACTCACCACAGAAACAAACCCCGGTTTGAGCGCTTGTTCCTCGTAGATAACTGAGGTTAAATAACCAGATATTTATATACAATTTTTTTCCTCCGAGAAAACTGGTTATTTCCAAGGAATTTAGTTTTCTTGTAATCAAATTGTATTTTCATTGGTTATCTCCCGAGAAAAAATATTCCTCGTAGATAAATAATTACTTAACAAATTGTTGTTTTCCACGTAGATAACAGAAAAACAAGAAGAATAACTATGCAGTAGCTAATGCCCGCAGTATAGCTTATGTGATGTTTAGAATTGCAAAATTAATAATTGTCCGCACGTTTTGAAAAGTGTTTACTTAAACAACTAATTAGGAAATTATGATTCGCGGCGATGGCTTGCCTAGTAAAGACAATGGCCAGTGATATTTAAATAATAATATACAAACCCGAGAGATAGTCAGGGAACTGTACTGCAGCTATGACTCGTCTTGTCTCGTTTTCGCTGTAGTAGATACTTCTAAGGTCATCGCTGCTACTGTATCCATCAACTCTAGTCACGATCTTGAGGAGCTCATAGACAAGCTCCGCATTAATTAATTCAGCTGGTATATTCTGTATTATGTCGGGGAACATTTCTGCTACTAGAGGGTAAATGTCTTCTACGTTTCTCGTGAGCATCATGGCTACGGAAGATTGCACTACGTCTTTCAAGACATCGTTCTCGGGTGAATATGCGATCGATAAACGGGGCAAATCCATGCCGGCGCTGAAAATAGAAATAAAGTATGAATCCTTACAAAAAACCGGACAAGAGCGAGCATGACTGACGCCCTTAGAGTTCAGAAAAAAACGATTTTTGTTGATAATTAGTTATTTCAATGAATGATAGTTGATAAAGTGTTCTAATCTAATCTAATCCATATTACGATTTGCTATTTTTAAATGCTGATAATTCAATTACATTGAGTTAATTTGAATTAAATTTAATTCAATTCAAGTTTTTTATTTCGGATCACGTCCACAGTGTTAGTTTTATACCTAAATAGTTTCGTAAAATTGATTATGATTTGAATATTATTATTGTGTGTATATTTATATTATTTTGGCGACCGCTGAACATCAGCGTCATGGTCTTCAAAGATCGGCAGCCATTTTGGTGCCATTTCATACTTTTGTTTTATGGTAGTAAGTACGCTAAAATATGTAGAACCTAATTTATATACTAAACCATGATTTTCGAACTAAAACTTTGGTAAGCACTACACATCATTATGATAACACCGGATAAACTTACTTAGTTTTTTGTCGGAAGAGTCCGACCAGGTTTCGCTCTGATTCGCAGAGCTTTAGCTGCAGAGCAGAGCAGAGCAGAGCAGAGCAGAGCAGAGCAGAGATTAAGCTCTGCGAATAAGAGCGAAACCTGGTCGGACTCTTCCGACAAAAAACCAAGTACATTTGTTTATCCGGTGTTAAGTTAATAAACCATTATTGTTTTTATTTTGATTGTCTTGGTACGAAATAAACGTTTTCTATTCTATTCCAAAAAAACATTGGATTTTGGAAAGTCTCCTTGTGATGCAGGAAACAGGCATTCTGTCAGAGAAGGAGTATTAAAAGGATTCTTTAACATTTAACTGATAGGTACCTAATTTAGCAAAATTATAAAAAGGGCAACAGAACACTATGAAGAGGCACTTATAGCATTTTTTCATCTCAGTCCTTTCGAAACTCATAACGTAAATATTAAATGCATTTCTCCATGACATACTAACAAAATTTTAGTAATTTTAAATTTAACTTGAGATTTATCCTCGTTTTCGCAAAAGCTGCGTCGCCTTTGAGGATTTTTTCGAAGCATTTAAGGAGTGTTTTAGAATATTTACCAAAAATTGCTCTACCGTCCCTCTTAGCTAGGCTCAGTCGGAGTAGGTACTCATAGAGGGTGGGCAAATGTGTAGGGTGCGGCGAATCCGGCTGCCGAGCGTTAGGGGGCGCCGCATGGGAGACAATCCCGGTTTATTTTTTACGGTTTTAAATAATTTAAATTTTGTGATTGAACTCACGGGACTTTTTTTTTTAAATTGGACCCTCTCCCCTTTCAGTAGGCAGGGAGGGACCCGTTAACTAAATACCTAAATGAGATTTTGACCCCCCCGTTTTAGCTTTTAATTTGTTTTTGATTTATTAAACTTAACAGGACATGTTTCATAGTAAGCAATCATTGGCCGATACAGAATAAATCATTTTGACGATGTGTTGTTGTGGTATTCTGTATGGTGATGTAAATTAGAGAATGTGCATGACCAATGTTGTATTTTAGCATACAGCGCCTTGGAATTATTTATGTAAATGCCTTGTAAAGTGACAATATAGGTACCTTCACGTAGTTATATTTAGGTTTCATTTCACGTGCTTCATTTAAAAAAAACGTCATTATCCGGGTAGTGATATATTCGAAAATTTTGTTAGTGATAAACTGTGATAAATGATTCACAAAACAGTGGACAAACATTTTCTTCGAAATTCGCACTTCTATACGACTGATACGGCCTGATTATGGATGCTTGAGTAGCCGTGAGACAACACCGTGAATCTCAACTATGAATACTCAAATAACAATACTCACAGTACCATCGCAGAATATTTGAGCGAATACGCGGGGATGGGCGGGTAACGCGACTCAGCTTCTATGTTGGGCTCAATCTGCCACCTTAGCAATAGAACGGCAGACATGGCCAGCACGGGCACTAGCAGCTCCGCCACGGTCTGCGCAGGATGCCGCCATTGTATCAGGAAGTTCTTCCACATCAACAGACGGAACTTGGCGAAGGCGCTCGCCTCTTTCCTCTCGACGTCCCCTCTCATTATCTGCAACTAGTATCAACTTTGCAGTGTTATTACTTTTCGCTGGTGGTTACTTTGCTCTATTACACTAGTTATTGTCTGGCCATCACAAAAATTTCGAAGACATTTCATTTGATATTTACATCTAGCAAGCCGGATGCGTCGATGTCGCACATACAGCGAACACCCCCATCACGACCATGCCAATATCACATGAAAAGTCATGGGCATTCTCAGAATGGCCGGACTGAAGTAACTTTTAAATTTTGCACATAACTACTGTGTAACTCTTGCTATTAGTTTTTCTAAGGTCTTCTCCCACCTCCCACTGAGGAAATAAATTGCAAAAAGTCCCCAATAAGTCACAACTCACCAGTTCACCACACGGGTCTCAGAGACAAGTTTAAACAACTTTTAAAATAAACAGTCAAGACATGCAAACTACACAATAACGAAATTAATGACTGTCACAGTTGTACCAGTCGCCTGTAACGTGTGATCACTTGTATCCTATATAGGTATAGTTACTTTTGCATGTGGGAAGGCGCTTCCACATTGCCAGACTTGCATCACGAGATAGATTAAGGAATTTAAATAATTTATGAAAATCACTTCGAAATCGCGTGGCTGAAGATAACACTCCACGATTCCATCAAGTTGTATTTACCTTCGATATGATATGACGGGAACAGCGATTATAACAAAAAGAATTGACCGAGACCGAGATCACGGCTGTTATTTACCCAGAGGTGATGCTAATTTCGACAAAAATATAGTATTAAGAATATTATACGCCTTTAGCCGGGTAAGAGCTGAACAACACTGTTTGTGTCACGCTGTCACGCACGATCTTACTACAAGGATGCACGTCGAGATTCACTAGTGCGGAATTGTGCGAAGTAGTTCACGAGGCAATAGTGCGGACGGTATTGTTACATTTACTTAGTAGAAAAATGTTGATCACTTTATCACAGCAAAGGATAACGCACCCTTTGGATATTTGCATAGCACTGATATTTCATCACTTACCTAATTACCCAATGAGTACGTACAGAACTTATTTGTATTAACGTCACATAATTTCGCAAAGTAAACGTAAAGACACGCTTTGGCTAGCTATGCTAGGACGACACTGAGTAATCAATATTTAAGGTTCGATAAATATTTGTACTGATAGGTAAGTGCTGATAGCATTGATAACGTTTTGTGACATTTTTAATACTTATTGTCTAATTGCATAACATTTTGGGCGCCCAGTAAATGTTATTTTGCTTTCTTGATAAGCGGGTAACTAAATCTTCGGCACAAAGGTTGACGACTCGAGGACAGACATATCGGTTTGAAGTGTCAACTTAATTTCACCATTTTTGTACATAAAAAAATATCATATAGATTAAGCAAGTAATTAAGCCCTAAAACGGCAATAGGTACTCTTGGAATAACAGGCGAGGCGAGGTCCTATACTCCGTTCCACGAGGTATTTCAAGAAAAAATAGATACACTAACATACCCTTACCGTCGGTTTCTGAATTGATAAATTCACTAACCCCTTGTTTCTCGTACACTAATAAATCAATTAATTGACAGTTAACAGTTGTCAGTGTGTGAAAGTGGATACAAAGGAAAACAACTTACAGCTGTTTAGTGAAATTCGCAATTCAGAAACCGGCGGTAAGTGTCATTACAAGTTTTTTTTGGGTTACGTACCCGAAGGGTCCCGCCTATTACTAAGACTTCACTGTCCGTCTGTCTGTCTGTCACCAGGCTGTATCTCATGAACCGTGATAGCTAGGCACTTGAAATTTTCACAGATTATGTATTTCTGTTGCCGTTATAACAATAAATACTAAAAACAGAATAAAATAAATATTTAAGGGGGCTCCCATACAACAAACGTTGCCTAAAGACAGCGCTCGCCATCTAGCGGACATCTATGTAACCTTCACAGCGTTGACAGCGCCGATATCATGTCGTTAAATGTCAATGTTAAACACTTCTTGTTGGCTTCTATAGATGGCTCTGTTCTCATATTAGACCTTTGTCTAATGTTGTATAGATAATTGCACGGAACCCTTCGTGCGTGAGTCCAACTCGCACTTTGCCGGTTTCTTGAATAATGAATATAATAGAAAGCTAGACAAACTAAAACTAAGATTAGAAAATATGCAGTGCGAATAAAATACCTATTGGCATTTCATTCAAATTATTTTACCAAGAAATTAATCTAGGTACTAAGATTGTAAGATTGGGCCAAAAACACGAACACAAAGTTCACTTCATAAAATAACAACAAAAATTTATTTACTATTAACACTAGATACATAAACTAACAATATAAATACAAAAGATCATACTTATTTACAGCAACTATCTATTGCCACCGATAGTGTGCGTAGGCTCTATTAGCTTCACACTGTCTATGCAGGTCTTGCTTCCGCTTAACCACTTTGCCGGTGTTGTTAGCAGCATCGAGGATCTCCCAGGCGAACTGCTCCGGGAAGTGGATAGTCCTTTCTTTGTCATTGGTGGCCTCCAAGAGCCACTTTATTGCTAGGAACAGGGAACGTCTCTCCGTTATCGGACCAGGAACCTGGAAAGAACAACAAAGTTATAAATGAAGTTATAAACTTAACAGTAAAAAAGACATCTCATAATATGTAATATGAGGTACAATATTAGCAAATTCAAAGACACTAGGTAAGGTAAGGTAAGGATAATTGGATCCTTGGACTAACAAATATAACATGTGAAAAATGTTTACAACCCCTTGGACATTTCGACACTTGCACTAATTCACTAGCGGTCCTTCTAGCATCTGGACATTGTGTTGGACGTTTTGACACTTGGTTCAATATACCCTAGAGGGAAATTGTAGTAGCAATAACACTCGCTAACGGTGACGGAAAACATCATCAGGAAATCTGACTGCAGCATGCGTTGACATACCTAAGTGCTTACTATAGACAATTTAAGTATTGAAATCTCAGGTCTAACTAAGCAGATTGAGAACTAGAATTACTACAAACGGAGAATCAATTACCTGATAAGTGATACCACCACGTTTGATAGGTGTTAGTTGCAGCAAAGGCTTGCAGTTCTCAATAGCTCTGTGCAAAAGCACTTTTGGATTCAGTTCTATCTTGGCCTTCTGATCTGATGAAGTGGCAAGGTGATAGCGTTCAATCTGAGTTCTTTTTACATTCTCAAAAGCTTTTTCAACCAGGCCTCTAGCAAGTTGCTTCTTTCCCATTTCCATGACATGATTTATTACTTTGCTGAAAGAACAAATACATTGTCTTCATTAACGTAAGTGTAAAAATTTTAATGTTACAGGCTACAGGGTATAGGTAGGCCCAATTCTTAAGCAGTCGGTCTCCTTATTCTCAAGACTTGCGTCGGAGTTGGATTGGAGTGAGATTGTATTATTTTATTCTAGAGAGGATGTACAACTACCATAAAACCATTAAAAAAATTGTAGTTTTACATGTCAAAAAAGGCGACAAACCATTAAGTAAAGGAAACTAAAAATATTTATTTATAATGACAGTTATGTATTTACAGAATTTGATGCACAGTAATTCTAATTTATGTTTTACTTAATATGATTAATATTTAGGTACCAATGACAGCCCTCAAACTAAGACGATAACAAAAAATATCAGATTTAGTTTATCATTGAATTCTAAATTTTTTCTAATGGATGTAGACACAAAAACGATTTGTAAGTACATGATTTGCATGGCACATTTTTGTACTACGTGACATGAACTACTTTTTGAGAGGTTACAACTATAGTACATTACTGCAGCGGCCAGCAAAAGAGGCATTGATGGGCGAACGTGGAAATGTGGGCAGAGGCGAAGCCGAGGCACACATACGTGGGTCCATCAATGCCTAGTTGTGGCCAAGGCTTATTTGATTTTTCTCAAATAATGCGCGGAAATTGAAACCAAGTAGTAGGTACTAAGGCAGAACTATTTATTTGAAAAATTCTATAAACTTTCAAAATCAGATGAACCACGCACGAACAACAATAATTTTTGCCGCGTTAGTGTTCTTTTTTTTCAATAGGTATATCCAGCTTTCTATCGCAAGCCAGTTCGAAATTTAAATAAAACCTCTGATAACTAGTTACCTCCTTGATTGTCATTGTCCGGAGTAAAAGATCGTTCCATTTTTAAATAACACGACAGATACAGATATGAGTTTAGTACCTATGTAATTTATTTAGCCGCAAAACACGACCGTTATGAATTTTCGTAATTGTGTAATTGGCCAGGACAGCAATTTCGATTTATCTCGGAGAAGGTTGTCGAAATAATGCTCAAATTTCCAAGCATGTTTGAGAATATGTAGTATATTAAATTTCCGCAATCGTAATAATTTTTTTATTACGAGTGCTGCGCCTCGGCTCGGGTAGACATTTGTCGGAACTCTTTGCAGTGACAGGATTTCCGCACTCGTAATGAAATATACTATTTTATTATTATGAAAAGTAATATTGTAGAGAAATAGTATATTTCATTACAAGTGCGGAAAGGCTGTCATTGCAAAGAGTTCCGACAAATGTCTACCCGAGCCGAGGCGCAGCCGAAGGCGAGGGTTGACAGTCGGAACAAGTTGCAATGACGGTTCCGCACGTGTACTGAACGACTATTTTTAATACAGTTGCGAAAAAATGAAGCAATTTAATAAAATAATAAAAACACAATAAACTCAACTAACTTAACATTTATTTCTTATTAAAGTTATAATTCACATATACATTGAAATTGGTACAGTTTTTTATACTAACTGGGGAAATTTTAGGTTGCATATTTACTGTTTGAGACAAACTATTATTAATTTCGTATGATTGTTCATGTATATTTGTCATACAATGGCGTTTGCTAGTTGATGGAGTTGGATCTAATGAATTATCATCATCAACGAAGGTAGATGGACGAACGTTCTCTGCTACATGTGAAGGAGACGGACTGGACCTTAAGTTAATGGAGTGTGTGATTTTTTTCCCAGTTTCTAGTTTGTTGTTTAATGAATCACCAATATAGCTTTCTGCAACTTTGTCTGATTTCCAACCTCCTAGTCGCTTTAAGGACGTCAAATTGGCTCCTGAATCTGCCAATAATGTAGCAGAGGTCCTCCTGAAGCTGTGCCCAGTATAATACTCAGCATCCGGCAGACCAAGAAACGTAGCTATTTCTTTTGGCATATTACCAAATTTATTTATCCCGATTGCTTGAGCTGTACACTTCCCTTTTTGGTAATTTTGAAAAAGACGGTCGTTTTTTCCTTTTTGAGACAGCTGATTCATATATTTTTTCACTATTCTAAGAAAATCTCCTTCAACAACAAAGCTTCTCGGTATCTTATTTTTTGTGTTCGGAATCTTGATTAGTAGCATTTCTCCATGGGCTTCAATATCTTTTAAAGTAATATTGGCTAGCTCCTCTCTGCGGCAAGCTCCAACAACGCCAAAAATCAGAGCAACCTACAAAAAAAAGGGATTGGATTAATATTTTTTTAAATAATGTATTGACTGTATTTTGCGATTTCGTAAACTGAATACTAAAGAACAATACAAGTACTTATTGATAAATTACCTTTGTGGCTAAATAAAGATCATCGGGAGCTTCGTTCAAAAACCTTTCCACTTCATTCGATGTTAATATTTTCGACTTTTTACTTGTAAAACCGTCTGATTGTCGTTTTAAAAAAGCATTTAATTTTGGGTATTCACTTATATCCACGTTGTTCCTTATTTTCAGCATACTTTTTATCATCGAAAACCTCGACCATAACGTAGAAGGTTTTAATTTTGCTGAGAGTTCGGAGAAGTATGCCAACATAACATTTTCTGAAAAACTATTTGCTTTTTTCTCTTCTCTCCACGCAATAAATTCGTCGTATGTAGATATGTACCTAGCGACTTTTTGACTTTTCCGGTAAAATGTTCTCCGAAGCATTTTGTGCAATTATACTGAGTTCCGGTGGTCTTAATTCAAAAAAACTAGGGTCGAAATTATTCATTTTGTGCAACAAACAACTAAACTCGCAAAGAAAATTTCTGAAAAATGGCGCCAACCGTAGAATATAAGCAGAGTTTTTTTTTTCTTCACCCATTCTGGTAGGCAAAGGGAACTATGCCCATACAGCCAAGTCTTCAGTAGAAGTTTTTTATTGATATGAAATGAAAATGAAATTTAATGAGATGAATAAATTAAATTAAACCTAACCAAACTCATTCAATCAAATAATTAAATCTGATTAAAACAAATTAGTAGCTTCTTTTTAGAAATATACGTATTTGCATGAATCATAAAAACTTCTATGATTTTTTTAGTAAAAACTTCATGGTTGGTTATTCTTTTTAATAGACATTATTTTGACAGTTGGGAAAGAGAACGCACGAGTGCGGGAAAGGTAAAAAAAAAGCACGAGTGTGTAATAGCCCACATCCCGAACGCTATACGTCCCTGCAATACGCCACTTTTTGAGCAACTGTATTAAAAAATAACTTTATGTACACTCATATCATAATCTTCAAATTAAGAATTCAAAGGTAAACACATATTGACAGGCTTTAAACAATACATAACTTTAAAGAAAATAAAAAAAAAAGTGTAATATAATAGTAGTTTATGTGACTGTCACATAATGAGGGTTATTAAAACACGAGCGAGATTTTAAAAAACGAGCCTTGGCGAGTTTTTTGATAGCATTCGCGAGTGTTTTAATACCAAGTTATGTGCAGTCTCATACACTACTTTATCTACACTCATAATGAAATTTTTGAAACAAAATGGCGCAATTTCGAAAAAAGTATCTTGACATTCAATCGTCTGCACTCAGTTTTGCGCGCGCAATTTTAGGTATTTTTAGTTGCACTTTTGGTACCACGAAAATGAAATTAGGTTTTTTATAGAGTCAACTTCTGACATTAAAAAAACTTAAGTTTTGTTCCGTGATCACAGCAACACTTTAAAAAAAATAACTGTAACATAAAGTGAAAAATCTGACCTTTAATGTAACTTTTCAACACACCTGCTCGTAAAGTAGGTCTTATTACAGCGTATTTACACTGATAATGCAGAATATTACCCATGCCGTGCCTTTTACATTACATTATCGCACTAGTGCCTTTTCATTACATATCTTTTTAAATATTAGCAAGAAGTATTAATGTTTCGAAAACAGCTAAGTAGTTATTTGCGTAAATATAAAATTAAATTCAAAATGTGATAAATAATTAAAGAATTTCATGAAACTGCTTGTTAGCTTGTTGGTATTTATATTTTGACGGTGTATTTTTACCTATAAATACCCAATTTCAAAATTTATAAATATTGTGGCTGATTAGCTACTTTGCCGGTGCCCTTATCTCAGACTTGCGCGCGCATGCAGCGCTGAGCGCGCGAAAAAATAAAATTACGGCCGCCATCTTTTAAATGGGTTTCTGTTTGTTAAGTTTATTCACAGTATTGCATTTCGTTAGTGTTGTTTTTTTATTTACTTTTCCTCGCAAGTGTGTTGAAAAACGTCGTATGAAACACGTGAGCATTGGTCATTACACTTCTCGTCTCCATTAAGCCTTCGCCTTCGGCTCAGGCTTAAATACCGACTCGAGTGTAATGACCAACATACCACACTTGTATCATAATGTACTATTAATTACACTTTTTTTTTATTTTCTTTAAAGTTATGTATTGTTTAAAGCCTGTCAATATGTGTTTACCTTTGAATTCTTAATTTGAAGATTATGATATGAGTGTAGATAAAGTTACATCGAAAACGGAACCCTAAATCGAAAAATGGTCTTCCTACACCTACATTATGCTTCAACGACCAATCCAACGGACGGACGGACGGATGGACAGACAGACAGACATGGCGAAACTATAAGGGTTCTTTGTCGGACTAGGGAACCCTAAAAATACGGCCGTTTATGCCGCAAAACATATATTTAAACGTATATATTTCGACACTCAAGGGAATCTAAATTTATAGGGTACTTTCAGTTGACCTAGAACTATGAAATTTGGCAAGATTTATCGTTTTACAGGGAAAAATCTGCTATACATTTGTAATTCATAAGCAGCCTATATACGTCCCACTGTAGGGCACAGGCCTTCTCTCAGAGAGAGAGTATGGGCTTAATCACCACGCGTGCCCACCGCGGATTGGCGATTTCAAGCGCTGAGGTATATGAATAGCTCAGACACCCAGGTTTCCTAACGATGTTTTCCTTCACCGTTAGCGAGTGGTATTGCTACTATAACTTCACAAATGTACATAACTTAGAAAGAAAAGTCATAGGTACATGCCCGCACTGGGAATCGAACCTGAGTCTTCAGAGTCCAATGTTCTACCCACTAGGCTACCACCGCTTCGTAATTAAATCCTAAAAAAATTGTCTTTAAAGATAGGGAACTCCTCAGAAAAAGCTCAGAAAAAACTGCAAGACTCGATTCCTGCACCATTTATAATATGTAAGTAAGTACCTACTTTGTATGAAACCCTAGGGTGGGAGAGTCCAACTCGCACTTGTCCGGTTTTTTTTTATATGGTGGTGGAGAATAATACTTACTTTACAAGGGGATCATAGTAAACAGAAGAGGTCTGGTACTGAAGTGGTGGTTTAATAGGAACGGCAGCTAGCTTGGCCAGTTCCCCACTTTCAATGAGCTGTGCTTGGTCTTCCTTCCTGAATATAGGATTCTGGAAATAATCAGGGAAACTTGTTGCCTTCTGACTGTATCCATTTGTACATATTCTGGAACAAAATATAAATGTTCTCAATGATTTAAATTTTCACAGAAACACAAATTAAAAATGAAGGTACACCAACAAAATACAGTAACATCAACAAAACAAAAATAAAAACAAAACAATAGTGAAGAGAACATGTGAGTTGGAGGCACTGCAGAGCACAGTCCTTCTCTCCGAGAGAGTATGGGCTTAATTATTACCATGTGTGCCCACCACGGATTGGCAATTTCAAGCGCTGAGGTAATTAAACACCTCAGACACTCACATTTCCTCTCAATGTTTTCCTTCACCGTTAGTGAGTGGTATTGCTACTGTAACTTCACAAATGTACATAACTTAGAAAACAATGTCATTGGTACAAGCCAGGATTTGAACCCACAAGTTCCTGAATGAGAAGTCGGCATTCTACTGCTTTGCTACGACCTCCTGACATATAACTCGACTAAATTACTTTGACTACTCATGGACATATTTTGGGTCCCATTGTGGGGGACTTAGAATTCTTCAGACTTTAGTGAATCAATATACATATCAAATTATTTGTCCATACCAAACTCAACCTGACTGTTCGGGTTTCTGGTTAAGTTATCTGCCAGGTAGGTACTATACTTTAGTATAATTAGTTAATTAGATATGGTCCTGCTACTATATTATACAATGCAGTCAGAGGCAGATACGCAGAATTATCTGTATGTTATCTTGTTAGCCAGGTCATTTTGTTTTTTTTTTTTTGAACCATCCCTTGCAAGTTAGTATTTTTTACACAATTGGCCGCCCCTAATATTCGGTTTAGTTAGCCCAAAGGAAAGTCCGGCTCTGAATGCAATCGTTGTTAACTATAACTTATAGAAGAGTGCAAGATTGTAGTGTTAGTTTATAGGTTATGTTTGTAATGCCACCCCAAATTATTATTTATATTACTTTAGATGATGGTCAATTGGAGGATAAACAGTTTGTTTCTTCCATTTCACTAGCAGCGTCTCTAGTAAATTCGAAAACGTTCAAGATAAGTTCCCCAGCAAGTATACCTTAGCGCAGCTGAACGACAGGTTTCCGGCAAAATTCTACAGACAGGCACTACTTTAGTAACAATGGAATTCATAATTGCTAGCTTGAACAGACAAATTTTGTGTATGTTTATTTCTTTCACCATTTACTAAAATTCATCATCAAATCAATAAGTTCAAAAAACACTCTTGTGAGTGCAGGCAGTAGTGTATTCTCTATATAGTCTGTGGTATAGTGCACAGGGAGGCAATAACGCACGTCCCAATAACGCACACTCCGATAACGCACACCCCGATAATGTACAGCCAATAGACCGTGTACACGTACACGGATTATTGGCTGTACACTATCGGGGTGCGTATTATCGGGCTGTGCAAAATCGGTCGGTACGGGGCAAGAATCCTTGTCCAACCATAGACAAGAAAATCACTTGATAGTGGTGCCTCGTTTACAAACGCTAATTTGGGTCACTATATTGTACGACCCGATAACGTACAGCCAATAACGCACACCCCGATAATTCATGCCCAATGGGCACCAATTATTGGGGTGTGCATTATTGCCCGTACGTTATTGGGTCGCGCAATATCGGTACGGACCGATAATGCACGGACGATTTTGTACGGCCAATAATTGGAGTCCATATCGGTGCCCCGTTCACATATGTTTAGTGGATTTTACTTGACATGAAATCAGCTGTTGTCCATAGGATTCGTTTAAAAATTTATTCCATAATCTAAGGTTTTTTGACATTCAAGGAAAACCGAATGTAATTTCTGAACTTCGAAAAGGGTGACGCACAAACTAATAAATCCCTACCTACTATTGTTCAAGGTTATTGAAGGCTTTAGCTCAGCGCAAGACTGGAAACGAAAGACGCGTTTTTCAGTACCTATGAGAAACAGATTACTTGGGGTGCCGGCCGGCGTGTCAGCCGTAATGGCTTGCTGATCGCAATGCCTAATTCAAATTCCCGAAACCAAGTTTCGTTGCATTGCATACGCCTTCATCCTTCCTGTAGTCGGTTCCCGTGCCAAATCTATCAATGGAGAGATTATCCAGGTTCATTAACCTACAGGTAGCCGCTGCTGAGTTGTCGGTGAAGTTTCAAACGTGGATAATATAAGGATAGCTTCTGGTGCCACAGTGATTTTTACCAGTGTATCACGTCGAGCGCTCTGGTTGATCCCTGTCATACTTTCTTATTAATTATCTCTACTAATGAACTCGTCCATATTGTAGGTATTGTATTACTTTGCACACAAGCTACTCTTCTGATGTTTATGGAAATCTGAAACTTATTTGAAAATAATATTTTACAACAATGTGAGCCGCTGCCCTATGGATGGTCGAGTTGTAGAGATAAAGGCAGAAAATGAGTCCTAATCCAAAAACAACTCCACTCTGCCAATCTTTTCTCAAATCATACCTAGGTATTAGGTACATCTAAAATATAAATTGACATGAGTACAACATCCCATCATGAGTGTAATCAACAACTTGCATTTAACTACAATTCTTCTTACAGAAGTCGATTTAAATGGTGACTTAAGGGACATTATAAGGTGGTACAAGTCTGCCTAAGTAGTTATATATTTTTATTTATGTTGCATACTTGTTATTGTTTCTTTGCTAAGAGATCTAAGTACACAAATTAATATAATTCCTCAGCTGCTTGCGTGATAGACATACATGTAGTTAAAATAGAACTGAATTAACACTATAACTTTGCAATCTACGGAACACTCATCCTTCCCCGATGAGCATCTAGAAACTTGTATAACATGTTACTTTAATGTCCTTGAAAATATATTGCAAGATAGGTGATAGTGAAAAAAGCCCTGATAGGTATTTTTTTATGCTATTTTAGGTCATAGATAGTTTTTTTTTCATTTTAAGCTACTTTGGTAATAACATTAAAGGTGGAGTATTAAAGTGAGTATTATTGTATTAATCTATAGAAAACGCCACTGGTTGTCCAATTACATAATATATATCCATGTAAGATTGTTTTGTCTTGTAACTATATTGTACAATTCTTTGTTTTCTTTCAATAAATAAAAATAAAATACCTAAATATTTTAATCAATTTCATTATTTTCATCTTCAATGCAAAAATACTGACATGTTATCACCACAGTGGCAAATGATTTTCAATGACAGCTAAGTCAATGATGAACTTATGTGCCTACCATGAATAAAGGAGTACAAGAAAATCCATCTTAGTGTTATCTTCTTTAATAAATTTGTATCGACAAACATTGTTTATGTGCTACTGTGCTAACGACAAGCTTCACTGCTTGCTGTTGTTCTTCCTCGTCTTTGAATTCCGGGGAGCTTGGGCAACGGCTCCATCCATAGACCGACTTTAATGGGCAGCCAGCCATAGCCAATCAAAGTGGCCTCCTAAGTGATCTTTGGCTATCAACTCATTTCGTGTTCCATGGAAGACTAGTTGAGAGCTTACTGGTCAGGCATAGACTAGTTTAGTTTTCATCTGAAATGTTGTAAGTTTATAAGATAGTTTAACCTATACATAACAGTTCTCTACGGTCAGAACATACACTTAAGGAGGTATAACAAGAAATGAAAGTATCAAATATAATCCATAATTGGTGGTAGCACAGTTGGGAGAACGCTTGCCTCACATTCAAGTCATAGGATCAAATCCCGGCGTTTAACTTGTAACGTTCATAAAGTCGCAGTTTATGTGCTACTTTGAATAAAAAATTTTGATTGTGAATCCCAGCACATCCGCATGTACAAATCATTGATGAATTTATTTCTTTGATCTCTTAGTTGAGTAAGTATTTAGTACCAATACCTCTCCCTAACTGTGAAAAACATCGTGAGGAAACCCGAGTGCCTTAGATGTTCACATGCCTCAGCACTTGAAATCACCAATCTGCGGTGGGTACGCATGGTGATTAAATCTCTTTCTCTCTCAGAGTAAGCCTGTCCTGTGTCCTCCACAGTTGGACATATATAGGCTACATTATTATGAGCTATGTTAGGAGTTTCAGTCCATGATCGAATCAGGAATGATGAGATCCGCAGAGGAAACAGAGTTACTGATATAGCTCGAAGAATTTTATTGCTCAGTTGAAGTGGCAGAGGGCGGGGCACATAGCTCGAAGAACTGACTGGCCAAAAGTTCTGAATTGACGACCGCGGACCGGATGACACAGTGTGGGAAGGCCCCCCACCAATGGTCTGACGACCTGGTTATGGTGGCGGGGAGTCGCTAGAGTTTCACAATTAATGGATTATGCGGAGAAGAAGCCAACAAAGAAACTCCACATTTATTATTTTGAAAAATGTCTGATAATGATTAGGAAAAGTAATTAAAACATTTACCACACTATTTTGATGCAAATGATCCTTACCAATGCTTAGGTAAATACTCGTACCTATTTCGCATTTGGTAGCTTCCTTTTTTCCTGTCCGCATACAGCTACTTTCCTTGCAAAATGTATTATTTGCAACATTAAATACTCTTTGATTTGCAAACGAAATTCAATTCCGTTCAAGGTTAGAAAATATTTTGTCTGTCCAGTGTTGCCAGATGGCCCTATAAATTTCCCCCATAATCTGAACAAAATCACCCCGAAAATAGTGCGTCTTACACTAAAATAAAACTTTTATTATTAACCAGATATTATACCCAGCAAGTGTTGTGAGAGAGTGCGTCACTTCTGGTTCAGCAATCCACTTAGAAACAGAGGCAACTCAAGCTACTTACTTCCGGTTCCGCGATTTTGGTCACCTGGTCGCTCAACGTTGCCTCATGAGTCGAGTCTCTCACCAGGAGGTCTTAATGTGATGCTGTTCATCGACACTGCTTAATAATACAAGTTTTATTTTAATGTAAAACTTGCGCTATTATTCGGCATGTGACGACGTACAGCATCTGTTGTGAGAGATGTCTTTGTTGGCTCCTAGTGACTGCATGACGACGCTATGTGATTAATTACGCTGTAGATTTCTGTGTAAGTACTAGTGACGAGATGAGTAGACGATTAAAATTGTAAAATTATTGTTATAACATAGAATTGTCTTTATTCGTTAATTGCGAAACATAGTTATAAATTACTGGACTGAATAAATCTTTTTGTATTTGTATTTTTTGTATTACTGAATTTATTGTATACATACTTGGTAGAAGCAAGGAGAATAGCAAAAGGTATGCCTTTAGTTTCCAGTCTGTTACTGTCGCTGATCAATTATGGGGTAGAATA
The DNA here is from genome assembly GCA_963969515.1 of Yponomeuta evonymella. Taxonomy (NCBI): domain Eukaryota; kingdom Metazoa; phylum Arthropoda; class Insecta; order Lepidoptera; family Yponomeutidae; genus Yponomeuta; species Yponomeuta evonymella. The sequence goes on from OZ018354.1 coordinate 11,153,355, forward strand.
TAAATAGGGACCTAATTTAATCGAACCTAGTTAACAACCCCCCCTTATTAACTTCAGCTCCTTAATTTCTGAAAGAGTGGTGTAAGCATTGACCATAATAGCCAAATTAATTTATTATTTCGTCTTTCAATTCTTTCTGATTTAATTGTTGAATTCCCAAAATATCTTTAAAATATGGGCTTACTAAAAATTAATTGCTCCTTGAGATAGGTACTGCGTGATCTTGAAGACTTGCGAGTCTATTTGAATTCTTGCACAGCCGTGGTTTGTTGGTTAGTAATAGACATAAAGAATAGATGTCTGATGTCATTTGCCCCTCCGCTGATTTAACAGGAAAATGGTACTCAGACCATCTGATTAAAATGGAATTCCACGAATGAGTAGGTATTAAAATAGATAAAAATCGGGAAGTTAGCTGGTTTTTTAAAGCACAAAGATGCGGCTTACCTGTGTTGATTAATACGACCCATTCAGCGCATCTTGTAGCATATGGGTTGCACAACACTCCGTTAACGATGACGGTGACCGAGCCTCGATAGCAGCACCACGGTAAGGTAGTCGTGGATTATCAATGTGACTAGTAGTTAGATTCGGCTAACGATACTCTGCATGTTCCTTTAGCTCACGGCATTCGGTCTTGCGTAAGACTGATCCCCGATTTCTCGTACACTAACAACCTGTTAATCTACTGTTAACAGCTGTCAGTGGTTTCTTTGTATGCACTTTGGTCAATTGACAGCTGTTAACAGTAGATTAACAGCTTGTTAGTATACGAAAAACTGGGGGTTAATCGATTGGATAAACAATAAAATAAAAAAAGCACAAAGAGTACAGACCAAAATGATAGGTTAAGCATTTCTTTAATGAATTTTATTAATATTGTAAGATTTGTCAAACCATCATCGGCCATTTGACGCTCACTGCAGTTTTCATAACCATGAGGGGTTTTGCCATAATCGCCACGCTTGGCAGGCGGGTTGGCGATCGCAGTATGTGGTTCGAATCTCAGAAAGTCGCTGCGGCCCGTCTCCTGGTAATTTATTCCCTTAGTCGCCTTATACGACATCCACGGGAGGAAATTGAGTGACGCTATTCTTAATCCGGCGCCACACGGCAAACCAAGTGACCATATATTGGAGCTCAAGAGATTAAAGTTACGACTGCGTCAAAAATATAAAAGTTCAAATTGGGCTGTATCTCAGTAGAGTTTAAACATAGCTATTTAGAGGGTAACAAAAGACTGATCCGTTAAGTGTTCCATCATGAACCAAAATAATATAAAACTTTTTTAATTCTTCTTAAATATGTATCTCAATCATATCACCAATAAGAGGTGTTATTTTGATATTAAAAGAAAAATTCCATTTTTTAATATAAATGATCGGATGTTTATTTCATTATGAAGAGGAAGGTATGCCGTTAATAGTAGAAAATAATGAGGCAAATGACCACCATGACCACGCTTACAGGACCATATCCTTTTCATGAAATTTTCCATAAACAAATCGCAAAGTTGCTGCCCTATGTCCTCGATAGCCTCACGAATTCCATCTTTGAGGTCTTGAATCGACGCTGGGCTGTTGGCGTAGACCTTCTCTTTTACGTGGCCCCAAAGGAAAAAGTCGCAAGGTATCACAAGATCTCGGTGGCCAATTGTGATCACCTCTTCGAGAGATAACACGGTCCGGAAACTTTTCCCGTAAAAGATCAATGGTTTCGTTGCTTGTGTGGCACGTAGCTCCGTCTTGTTGAAAGTAAACGTTGTCCAGATCAAATGGCGTAGTTTCTACTTGTAAAATGTCAAAAAATGACAGCTTCAAAAGTGACGTCTACCGAAATAGCAGGCTATTCAAAATAACACCTCTTATTGGAAAACCCTTTATTTTTTCTACTTACTAATCCTAAAGTTTTAATTAGGGAAATTTAGGGAAATATTTTTGTGCTAGTGAAAACGCACAGCTGCTAGATATTTTTGAAATTTCTCCGGAAATTTTCCCGGATAAGGCCGTGAATCTTTATAAATTGAGCATTGTTTATAGTATTCACGTTTTGGGACGTACTACCTACGTACATTTTTTAATCAGTCACAGTTAAACAAAGCCCAAATTACCGTAAATCTGGTAAAATTACCCTAAGCGGCAACACTAACTATAATAGTCCACAGATTAAATAGAAATCATATGGCCTGACAGAAGAGCAAACCGTAGTTTTTTTTATAATAGGTTTAACGGCTCTGGATACTAGTCCTTTTGAGCCTGGCAAACCGTACATTGATTGGTCACAGACTACAAAGAAAAGCACGGTTCACATTACAAGCGCCTGTGCGATGTTTCCTATTCTGCAATCGGGTCCGTCATAAGACAAAAATACTATTTCGAAATATATTGATGATTTATTTGATTAATGGTTTATATATAACATTAACTTATTATTGTTATGCTTATTTTGGTAATTATTGTTTTGAAATATTACCCCATTGCAAACGCACCCGCGCTTGTAGTGTGAACTGTCCTTTTTTTCCAAAGTCTGTGATAAATCAATCTTATCTATGGTTTGCTCATCTGTCAGCCGTTTGATCTCTAGTTAATCTATGGACCACTATTAGTGTTGCCAATTAGGGTAATTTTACTCGATTTAGGGTAATTTGGGGTTTAATCGTAACTGAAAAGATACTATACCCACATAGTACTCACTTTCATCTTTTTGGCGGTAAAGTGAAAATAGTCACAGACCGTTTGCACACTACATACCCCCAGTTTCTCGTACACTAACATACTGTTAATCTACTTTTAACAGCTGTCAATTGACCAAAGTGCATACAAAAAAAATACCACTGACAGCTGTTAACAGTAGATTAACAGCAGTAACAGCTTGTTAGTGTACGAGTAACCGGGGGTTACTGTCTTTACAGTTTATGTTTGAGGAATTGACGTAGTGTGATGCGTAGTGATGTGAAAAGCAGAAAAGATTTAATTGATCGATTATAAATAAATAAGCGAGAATAATAGGTAAAATTTATTACTTACCTACTTATATCTTACATTATATGTATTCATGTTATTTGTACGTTAATTAATTTATAATGTGTATACGATATTGTTTGGCATTCTACTGCTCCGCTGCCACCGCAGTACTTTATTATATCATATAGTAAAAATAATTTAAATACAAGGGATGGTAGAGGTCCTAAGACTTCCATGGCAGTAGAGGGTAGAGCTGAATAAATATCTCTCGCTTCAATTTTATCAGTGCAATTTCGTTGCTTTCAACTATCTATCTCTCCAACCTCTTGACAAAGACTGTGATGCATGATAAGAGTTTTTCAACTGTGGTCCCCTGCGCAGCTCCCCTTTCACACCTAAAATTAGTCATTGCGCAGGAATTGACGAACTTCACCCACTCACCAAAAATAATTACGCATAGGTTATTATAGTACTAAAGTTTCACAATCTCGTGCTTCCATTTTCCATTACAGAACACAATAAAGAGATTTTCCTCTACAAAATGAGCAACGGAGCAATGATGTTTTGTTGTGTATCGATAAAATTCTAATATTGTTGTATTTTTGTGTGTTGAGAGGCACAGGGTTTTCAGTTCCAATAATTTTTACTGTTTTAATGTGAGTAACCTACCACTGACCAAATTGATTTCGACAGAAGTACCTAAATAAAAGTAATTTATATGGTGCTCCGCTATGTAGGTTTACAAGACAACCTAATATAACCTAACTAAAGGTTTTGTCGCTGCGCCCCCTTTTTCTTTGGGAATCATAACAATCCTTCGATTATTTTTTTGACGTAATGGAGGGAATCCTTGTACTAAAAAACCACTCTAAAAGTGATTGCAAAAATCCAAAAAGATGTTGGAAGTATCTGCTATGAAAGTATGAAACCTATTTTAATTATTTTCTCTGCAAACACAAATTTTCTCCAGGAAATTTTATTCTTGTTCAGTAGCATAGCTGCGTCTGTGATTAATATCACAGACTATTGATTAATATTTCAAATAAAAAAAATCCCGATATTGACTTTTTACACCAAAAGTTTACTTTTCTGTCTCCTTCAGGTACCTTTTGCAAGACCCGGCTGGCAACACTAGTCCGTGTTGAAGTTCGTTTGCAAATATTTCCTTTTGCGAGGAAAATAGCAATTATATTCTCTGTTAAAATAGTTGTATGCGGACAAGAAAGAAGGAGCTACCAGATGCGACATAGGTACCAGTATCTACCTAAGCATTTATCATCATCATCATCAGCCATTTGACGCCCACTGCAGGACATAGGCCTCCCTCATGACATTCTAACCATGAAGGGTTTTGCCATAATTGTCACGCTTGGCCGGCAGCTTGGCGATCGCAGTATGCGGTTGGAATCACAGGAATCTACCTAAGCATTGGTGAAGATCATTTGCATGAAGATAGTACGGTAAATCCTTTAACTACTTTTCATAATAATGCAGGCTGCATTACTGTACAGTTGGACGCTGCGCAGTACGTCCAACTGTAGAGCACAGGCCTACTCTCAAAGAGAAAGAGATTTAATCACCATGTGTACCCACTGGGGATTGGTGATTCCAAGCGCTGAAGTATGTGAACATCTAAGGCACTGGTTTCCTCACAATGTTTTTCACAGTTAGGGAGAGATATTACTACTAAATACTTATTCATCAATGATTTGTACATGCGGATGTGCCGGGATTCACAATCAAAATTTTTTATTCAAAGTAGCACAGAAACTGCGCCTTAATGAACATCATAAGTTAAACTAGGTGTCCATTTAAAAATTCAGATCATTTTAGAGAAAAAATGGACAAAAAAACTCCAAACTTAGTCTTCAAGTCCTTAATTTACAGATTTTATATAAATATTCTAAAACCTCGAAATCATGCATTGACCTGGCTTAAATTCCAGACATTGTCATCTAAATAATCTTTAATGTTATAGTAGCTTTTTTTGCACATTGTGCTTTACACATTTTTTGAACCGTGTTTCTAGCAAGCTTATTATATCCTCAGAGATCTTATTGTAGAAACGTTTACAATGCCCCATAAAGGATGTATTAACCTTTGCCAGTCTAATTTTTTGGGAACGAAAGTTTATGTCTATTTCTAGTATTTACATTGTGTTGGCTACCTACAGTTTTAAAGTTACTGACATTTTTCCTAACGCACATAATATTTTCATAGATCTACTGACTAGCAACTGTTAGGATGTTAGTTTCTTTAAAGAAATCTCTTAACGAATCTCTACTGCCTAGCTTATATATGAATCTGATCGCTCTCTTCTGCAGGACGAAGATGGTCTCAATGTCTGCTGCCCGACTACACAGTAGTATACCATAGGACATAATACTATGGAAGTAACTAAAATAAACAAGCCTAGCAGTTGCGACATCAGTTACTTCCTGGATTCTATTAACTGTGTATGCTGCAGAACTAAGCCTATTTGCCAATTTTTCTATGTGAGGAGGGGTCCATTGAAGCTTTCAAACCTATGCCTGAATGAGAGGCAAGCGTTCTAACAACCGCACCACCACCACCCCCTTAGGTGTATGGTCTGACCTTGTGAACGGTCACATGTTAAGGTTAAACTCTCTTACAAACTTTCTAAATTTCAGATGAAATGTAAGCAAGTACTGGATGTCCGCAAGCAAGCTGGTAGTGGATAATCTAGATTCGGCTTCATGCCTGGCCAGTAAGCTATCACCTATTCTTCCATGAAACACGAAATGAGTTGATAGCCAAAGATCACTCTTAGAAAAGAGACCACATTGGTTGGCTATGGCTGACTGCCCATAAAAGGATGGAGCAGTTGCCCAAGCTTCCCGGAATTCAAGGACAAAGAACAGCAAGCAGTGAAGCTTGTCTTTAGCACAGTAGTATAAACAATATTTGTGGATACAAATTTATTCTACTACTGAAGATAACACTAAGATGGTTTTTTCCAAGGAATACATCCTTTATTCATGGTATGCTCATATACCTCTACCAAGCTAAGTTTGCACCTCGCGTCGATTACCTTAGGAGACGAAAACTCGTAGGACGCGTATCGGTGACAAAGATGCTAACCGTACCGACGCGACGACCATCACGGGAAGGATCGCATTCCAGCGAGGTGCAAACTGAGCTTGGTCGAGTTGTAAATTCATCAATGACTTAGCTGTCACTGAAAATTATTTGCCACCGTGGTGTAGCATGTCAGTGTTATTTGCATTGAAGACGACAAAAAAGTGTGTAATGAAGTTTAATAAAATTCTCAATACTTACACTAAACTTTAATTTTATTACCAAAGTAGTTTAGAATTAATTTTAATTATTTGTGACCTAAAATGGCTAGTAAAATACCTAGTAGTTTTTCAAGAAAATTCGTTATACAAAAAAAAGTGAACTGCCTGAATCGAAAACCATTTCGAGCTTAGCATCCAAACTGCAGTATTTTTAATGTAACAGATTTTTATCTTAAAAGATGAGCCTTATTTTGAGTAAATGAGAATATTTAAATGCCCTTCATTTGACCGCTATGGTGACGTCACATGTTATATCGTCTGTGGAAAAAAAACTACCAATGGCCTGACAACTTTCTGTCTGTCAAACACATCGATGTCATTCGATTTATTGATTTTCTTCCCACCAGACAGGGGGCCCAAACCACCATTCTAGTGGTGATACGACTAAGGTGGCAACACTGAAAACGATTTTAAATGACAGTAGATTGTTCTATTCACACGGCAAACGCAATCGCGCGGCTAACACAGCTTGGGTAGCATATGACGTCAAAATAAAAACTCAACTGTTTCAAAACTTTGCGAATTCAAGTAACATGTTTTATAAATTTGTTGATGCTCATCGAGGAAAACATTAAGTAGGTTTTTTCTTGGTGTGTTAGTGTGTAGGATGTCTATCAAGCTCTTTCATATCACTCTTTTATATCTTTCAATTATATTAATTTGTGTACTTAGATCTCACATCTAAGAAACAATAGCAAGTATGCAACATAATTAAACAGTACCTGGATGACCGAGCTTACGTAGTGGTTATATTCTCTTTGCCGAGCTTTGCTTGGTACTTTTTTGGGTTAATCGTGTTTTTTGAAAAGAATGTTTAGATAAGATGAAAAAAAAGGGGAAAAAATAATCGGACTGGAGACATCTGCTCTGGATTCAAACCGGGGCCTTCGGGTTTCGAAACCGCCCAATTTCCCATCTGAGCTATCACAACCTTGTAGATGGTGGCGAAATTTACCTTCGTATTCTAATGATATTGTAGCAGTTATTCATTGTCGTAAAACACGGATAAAACGACGTTTTCTAGGAATAAAACCTAGCTAGATCGATTTGTCGCCCCCGAAACCATCTGCATACTAAGTTTCATGAATAGTTGGAGCCGTTTCCGAGATTCAGATTTATAAAAGAATTGTTCGTTTAAAGGTACTTACCTACCTAAAGATAAAAAACATTTATTGTTCATAAAAACCTGCCAAGTGCGAGACGGATTCGCGCACCGAGGGTTCCGTACCTACCAATTTGCAGGTAGGTACCTACTTACATAATATGTGAGTACCTACCTTATAAACAGTTCAGGAATCGGGTCTCGCAGTTTTTTCCCAGCTTTTCCCGAAATTCAAAGACAATTTTTTATAAAATTTAATTGAGTATACTTGAAGATACATAGATACAAACAAAAATCCTGTGAATTTATAACTACGGATAGTCCGTTAGCATCTATTCTATTGTATTTAAATTGTCTAGTTTCTTTGTAAAGATTTATTTCTATGATCTGATATTAAGGGGCTACAGGCAGTAACACTAGCGCCAAAGAGAAAAAACTTCATATCTTTTTTACAGATCGTATTTTCAAAAAGTGTCTGTATAATCTCTCAATTATGTTAATAGTGATTTTTAGGATTTTTAATGCAAAAAACCAAGGACTAAATAGCATTGACGCCAAAAACAGTAGTTTTTAGCATAAATGCTATCTAGTCCCAGGTTCGTTTTCATGTTTCCTAAAAATCACTGTTAACATTATTAAAAGATTGTGCAGACACTTTTTGCAAATACGGTCTGTAAAAGATAAGATTTTTTTTTTGCATTGGTGGCGCTAGTTAGCCCACTGGGTTTCCTTGATTGGAGATTTGCGTTGACAGTTTGCTGTTAGCAACCTGATAACGCAAATCTCTGTCAGTTTAATCTTTTAGCATCCCAAACCCCCAGTTTCTCGTACACTAACACGCTGTTAATCTACTGTTAACAGCTGTCAATTGACCAAAGTGCATACAAAAAAAACCACTGACAGCTGTTAACAGTTTATTAACAGCTTGTTAGTGTACGAGAAACCGGGGGTAAGTCAGAGATTAACAGTCTGTTATGTATTTTTTAGAAAAAATGAGTTCATGTCAATGAATCTAGCCGTCAATGGTTTAACGTTGTGAAAAAATGTTACTATGAGGATGGTGTCACGCAAGCATGCTTGAACTCCGAGGAAACTGTGGAAGCCGAGGAAGTAAAGCTGATCGAGAAAAAAATATAACTATAAGTAGACTCTATAGCTTTATAAAGGGTGTTCGCAACAATACATAAGAACATTTAGTGTTTGTTACGAAGCGTTATTGCGAATTGCGGAGGGTGATTATTGAAATGCCTTCGTTCTGTTTTTTAGACACAATGCAGTAGAGTGTAACGTCTTATAATTATATGAGTTGACATCTTCACAAATAGAGCTGCAACGTTACTAGGTTCTTTAACCAAAAATTTGCTATCTAGATCTTATCCAATGCCAAAACAAGTGCATTTTATCATTTAAAGAAAGTTATAGGAGTCTTAAAATAACCGGCCATGTCTGGCCACGCGCAGTGTAGGGTTCGGTAGAAATTTTGGTTTTACATGTATAATGTATGTCGGTAGACCGTGTTTCTCGTCACTCAGTATTAGTTGTAAGTTAATATATCTCTCCCAATAAACGCTTATTCGTTAACGGACGTATTTTATTGTGTCTCCGGCAAGAAGTACTGAAAATAAGGACTGGGCTGTGGACGTGAACCCTCATACTTATCAACATGCTTCATAGAACTTGACTTTGATGAAGTTGTAAACTTCATCCTCTTCGCCTGTTAACTTGCCGTAATAGTTTACTTAGCCTACTTAGCCGTGATAGTTTTCCTTTTAAGTTCATTATTATGTGCTACTATTTTACATGTTTTTACGTTTCTAACCCTGTATCCGGGAGATGGGTCGCCCAACTCGAACCAAAATTTGAGCTTCAAAGCTAAATATTTAATTTTCGAAAACGGATCCCTAAATCGAAAAAAGTGTGTGTAGGCGAGAAATTGCATACCTAATTTAGGTGCAGAGGAAGTACACTAAAAAAATTAAGTTTAATTACATCGGGCATTTTTTACGACTGCTTTTATGCATGTAAATGTCTTTGAAGTTTTTTTTAGTCTGTACCGTTGCGCCAGCATGTTACCGGCATCGCATTGTAATCACAGATTGTAATATGGATAATCTTTTACGGAACGCTTTCGCTCAAGATGGAGCACCTTGAGCCTTAGCAGTCTCACGAAGGTTGGTTCGAGATCTTATCTCCAACCATACTCCGGCTGGTATTGTTTGTCTTACGATTACTTACCGAGAGGCTTACGTATAAAAATAGATAGATAGAATATTATTTATTGTACACAGAGACAAAAATACTTAACTTTAAAATACCTAGTTAATCTTATACGTAAATAGAAACATGTCCGACAATTATTTTATATTTATTTTGAACGCAGCTTTGAAAATAATTAAAGCAAATTAGCTATTATAAACGAGGCACCACTCTATCAAGTGATTTTCTTGTCTATGGTTGTACACGGATTATTGCCCCGTACCGATTTTGTACAGCCCGATAACGCACACCCCGATAGTGTACAGCCAATAATCCGTGTACATGTACACGGATTATTGGCTGTACATTATCGGGGTGTGCATTATCGGGGTGTGCGTTATTGGGACGTGCGTTATTGCCTCCCGCTAATTTGATTTACTTATTTTCAAAGCTGCGTTCAAAATAAATATAAAATAATTGTCAGACATGTTTCTGTTTACGTATCAGATTAACTAGTTATTTTAAAGTTTTGTATTTTTATACGTAAGGTGAGAGATAAGTAAGCGTAAGACACACAATATCAGCCGGATTATGGTTGGAGACAAGTTCTCAGACCAACCTTCGTGTTACTGCTAAGGCTCGTGGTGCCCCATCTTAAGTGAGAGCGATCCGTAAATGATTATCCACGTTAAAATCTGTGATTACAATGCGGTGCCGATGACGTGTTGGCGCAACGGTACAGACTAAAAAAAACTTTAAATACATTTACATACATTCACATCCGGGTGGCGCCGGATAAAGAGTAGCGTCACTCCATTTCTTTCCGTGGATGTCGTAGAAGGTGACTAAGGAAATCAATTACCAGCAGCGTCTTCCTGAGATTCCAACCGCATACTGCGAACGCCAACCCGCCTGACAAGCGTGGCGATTATGGCAAAACCCCTAATGGTTATTAAAACCTCGAAGGAGGCCTATGTCCTGCAGTGGGCGTCAAATGGCTGACGATGATGATGATGACATGCATAAAAGCTATCGAAAAAATGCCCCGATGTAATAAATTGAAATTTTTTTAGCGTACTTCCTTTGCACCTAAATTAGGTACGCAATTTCTCGCCTCCACACACTTACATACAATGAAAATGTAGGAAAATAATTTTTCACTTTTAAGGATCCGTTTTCGAAAATTAGATATTTAGCTTTGAAGCTCAAATTTTGGTTCGAGTTTGGCACCCCATCTCCCGGATACAGGGTTAGAAACGTGAAAAATGTAAAATAGTAGCACATAATATAATAAACTTAAAAGGAAAACTATCACGGCTAAGTAGGCTTTACCAGTTAACTGGCCACGAGAATGAAGTATTTCTGACAGTACACAACTGTTGTGTTCAAGTTAAACTATCTTAAGCTAGTCTATACTCAGCTTCATGCCTGACCGGTAAGCTCTCACCTAGTCTTCCGTGGAACACGGTCTTTGGATGGAGCCGTTGCCCAAGCTTCCCGGAAGTCAAAGACGAAGAAGAAGACCAGGAAGCAGTGAAGCTTGTCGTTGGCATAGTAGCACATAAACAATGTTTGTCGATACAAATTTATTAATTTGAAGTTAACACTAAGATGGGTTTTTTCTTGTACTCCTTTATTCATGGTAGGCATATGAGTTCATCATTGACTTAGCTGTCATTGAAAATTATTTGCCACTGTGGTGATAATATTTGCACATTTGATAAAATTTTGAAGATAAAAAAGATTATGTAATGAAGTTTAATAAAATATCTGTAAGAACGACATTTTTCCCGAAATAGACTTAAGTACAAAGTTTTGTTCGCAAAACCGAAATTTCCTATTCCTATTAATTTGATGGCTGCTTAAAATGGTTGAGTGTAAAAACACACCAAATGCCTGCATATGGTGGGTTTTTACAATCAAGCCTTAGCATCTACGACCGAGAGATGTCGTTGTCAAAGACATAGTTGGTTGTTTATCCCTGTCAAAGACAAAGTTGTTGTGTCCTGTGGACATTTGCCGCCAGTTTGCATTGTCAAATTGTGTATTTTATCGGTATAAAAATGGAACCAGATACTGGTATCAGTAAAATGCCGTGAATTTATCAACGGACTGCCAAGCACACGTTTTTGCTAAATATTAGTAAGAGAGGGGTGGTACCACTCCCAGAACAATCGGCTTATTCAACAAAATACCCATCAAAACCATAAAAATTGCCAATTTAAAAAATGTGTAGAATATGTACCAGAAGAAGAAAAAAATTCTGGAATGAGCTTCTGAGCCGGCCCAATGTTGGTGGTGGTACTGTTGGTGAAGAGAGTGAATGTTTTTTTCAAAATATTCAAAATAATCGGATAGTCAATAACTAGAAACCGATTTTTATTCAATATTGCTTGTAAAAACACACCAAATTCAAGATGACTGTCAAAACCAAAAATAAAAATTCATAAAATATCAATGGTACCCTTAATAATGATTGATTTTGTTTATATCAGTTTATATTCAAATTAGCCATTATTTTCATTCATTCACAGTTACCATTTTCATATATTTTTTATATACCAGACAGTTTTTTTGCATTTCCTACAAGTTTTTTAAACAGCATATGGTGGGTTTTTACGATCATCGATTCATCTAATACCCACTTATCTTTAATTTTATTACCATAGTAGCTTAGAATGAAAAAAAAACTATTTCCGACCTAAAATGATGAATAAATTACCTATCAGTGCTCTTCCCACTATCTCCTATCTTGCACTATATTTTCAAGGATATTAAAGTAACATTTTGTCCTACAAGTTTCTTGATGCTCATCGAGAACGAACTCCTTAAATTGCAAAGTGATAGTGTTATTTCAGTTCTATTTTTGCTATGTGTATGTCACTCAAGCTGCTGAAGAATTATATTGATTTGTGTACTTAGATCTCTTAGCAATGAAACAATAAACAACAAGTATGTAACATAAATAAAAATATATACTTAGGCCAACTTGCACCACTTCATAAATGTCACTTAAGTCAACATTTAAATCGATTTCTGTAAGAAGAGTTGTAGTTAAATGCTGTTTCAGCCACATTTAAGAAAGTGGTGCACCACTTTCAAGTCAGTCAGCCTTAAAGATAAAAAATATTTATTGTTCATAAAAAAAATACTCTTCTTATGGATTATAGACCAGTACCTACATGGTTGAAAGAAAAATTCCGTGAAATTATAAGTAAGGATAGTCCGTTGGCATCTATTCTAGGGTATTCTGTACTTTATTGAGTAGTCTAGTTTCTTTCTTAGGGTATAAAATACTACTATACTATGGTTTCTTTAAAAATAATAGTAGGTAAGTAATGTTTTAGCATTGCAAGTTGTTGATTGCACTTATGATGGGATCTTGTACTCATGCCAATTTATGTTTTAGATGTAATAGGTATGATTTGAGAAAAGATTGGCAGAGTGAAGATGTTTTCTGCCTTTTTCTCCGCAACTCGACCGTAGGGCAGCGGCTCACATTGTACCTGGATATTTAACAGAGAGAATCTAAAGTATTATTTTCAGATAAGTTCCTGATTTCCATCAACATCAGAAGAGTAGCCTGTGTGCAAAGTAATACAATATGTACTCAAGTGAATTATTGTTATCTGGCACGTACGTAAGGATATGGACGAGTTCATTATTAGAGTTAATGAATAAGAAAGCATGACAGGCCTCAACCAGAGCGCTCGTGATGCACTGGTGAAGATAATTGCGGCACGAGAAGCTATCATTATATTGTCCACGTTCGAAACTTCACAGACAACTCAGCAGCTGCTACATGTGGGTTCATGAAACTGGTTCATCTCTCTATTGATAGATTTGGCACGGGAACCGACTACAGGAAGGATGACGGCGCCGGGATGAAGGCGTAATCAAGTAATGTGTTCCTCATACTGAAATACGCGTCTTTCGTTTGAGCTGAGCTAAAGCCGCCAATCACCTCAAAGAAGAATAGGTACCCATAAATAGGGATTTATTATTTATTACTTTGTGCATCACCCTTTTCAAAGTTCAGAAATTGCATTCGGTTTTCCTTGAATGTAAGAAAAAAACCTAGATTATGGAATAAATTTCTAAACGAATCCTAAGGGCAATAGCTGATTTCATGTCAAGTAAAATGCGTTAAGCATGTGTGAACGGGGCACCGATATGATGCCAGTTATTGGTCGCACAAAATCGTGCGTGCATTGTCGGTCCGTACCGATATTGCGCGACCCGATAACGTACGGTCAATACGGGTGTCCCTTGGGCACGAATTATATGGGTGTGCATTATTGGCTGTACGTTATTAGGTCGTACAACATAGTGACCCAGTGCACAGAACACATTTGAGTGTCGGTAGGAAAATGCAGACTATAGAGAACGTCCAATGTACTCTGTGAGAACGTCTCTCTCTTGATTGATAGAGGATAGCAGCTGGGTCCGGTTGCAAATAGTGTGGCTCCGGCTCATATTTCAGTAGCCGGAGCATTGTTCAGTTTTGCCAAATCGCCCTTTGAATTTCCCCCCCAATCTGAAGAAAATCTCCCCAAAAATAACCATTTTGAAAAGAAAACCCCCACAAAGCATTTTTTTAATTTAAAAAGTAAAAACGGAAAAATACAAACTTCAAACACAAAAGCATGTCGCTTTCAATTCCATACATAATTTTTTTCTGAATTAAACCTCAAGGTAACATTTGAGGACGGAACAAAACACAAGCATCCTGTAGGCTTGGCTTGTAAGCGACATCGCTTTCAATTCCGTACATATTTTTTTTCTTATTTGCACCTCAAGGTAACATTTGAGGACTTAACAAAAAACAAGCATCCTGTAGGCATTGAGCAACGAATTGTAATAATTGCCTCTACAATTTCATTTGACAACCTATTGCGCAATTTATCTTTAATTATAATATTTACTTCAGAAAAGGGTCTGAACAACTGAATTGGAAAATGGCCGGCATTTTGACAATCAGCGAAATTTTATTATGTGAATGAATCCTTTATAGCACAAATGTGTATAATGGGGTAACCCCCACACTAGGCAGAGCCTGTCACGTGGGGGATGATCAAACATTTGCCCGATTACCTAAAAATACGGCGGTACAGTAGCTAAACTTAAATAGAAAATGAGTTATTCTCCTAAATAAGAAACTTAAACAGTATGAAAATACGTCCTTAGAACATGCTAATCTAAGTTATCGTGAAAAGTTTTTTATTAGAGTAACTTGATTTATTGCATTTTTTGGTACCCTAAAAACCCCGAAAGAAAAATTTTTATGGCTTTATTTTTAAAAAAATTCTTGACTTTTTCTACGTCTCTTATGGTATAAAAGCAATGCCACTTCCCATTAAAAAGACATTGTTTTCAAGGTCAGGTTTGAGGAGGTAACATAACATAACATCGCATATTGCAATAGGTAGCGATAGGTAACGTAACATCGCATATTGCAAAATTCCACACGCTACAAAAACACGACCCCTGCTCCCCCATCGAAATTGCATAAAAATTGATTCTGTCACACGTGCAAGACATCGTAATACTCGGTCTGATTAGCTGTGTCTACTATTAAGACTTAATTTTTTTTTATGTACTAATTTTCATACCATTTCAACGAAAAAACAAAAATTGCAACCCCCGACATGCGACACTTCGCAACACGAACGGCGGAATGTAAATTTTTGAAATAAGTACTTACTAGCTGTAAAATATAAATTAAGTGCCTCATAATACATTATAATTTATAACCGAAACTGAACTTGAATGTGTGTGTGTGTGTGTCTGTGTGTGTGTGTCTGCTGTGTGTGTCTGTGTCTATGTGTATGTGTCTGTGCGTGCGTGTGTGTGTGTCTGTGTGTGTGTGCGTGTCTGTGTGTGTGTGTGTGTGTGTGTCTCTGTGTGTGTGTGTGTGTGTGTGTGTGTGTGTGTGTGTGTGTGTGTGTGTGTGTGTGTGTGTGTGTGTGTGTGTGTGTGTGCGCATGAATATTTAAAATGAAAATTATTCTTAAATTGTAGTCTAGGCCTATAAGCCGTTTATAAACTTTGATTTTTGCTTCGCGAATTGAGTCGTGTTTTATATCGCAGTATTGGAAACATTTATTATAAATAAATGGGAAAGTAGATGTGCAAAAACAGTGACCGAATTCTGTTTTGTACGAGGTATCTTTTATTTGAAATTTCGTTGTTCTAATAACTTGGAATATAGGTAGAAATACCTACTACTTTATGTTGAGAGAGCAATGCTCTTTAAATATAAAGCTGGGCTCGTTCTATAGCGGTGAGATGAGTTTTGGCTGCACTACCCCAGGCAGAAATGCCATAAAGAAGGAGTGACTGACAGAGTGCAAGATAAACTAGCTTTACTAGCCCCATCCCGAAGGAGCTTCATAATTCCTACAAGCTTTCCGATACGTCCAGAGAGTGACAATATGTGCTGGTTGAAAGTAAGTCTCACGTCCAAAATTATACCTTGGTATTTAACGCACGTAACTCTTTCGATAGATTCACATGAGTAGATTGTAGTAAACAGTTACAGGTATGGATTTTGAGCCCAGGGATTAGACTTGGAGAAGAAGCCCTTGTTTTTATGGAAGCAAAGATATTGCGTCTTAGGCATTCAATGTACCTAAGCAAGTTGTTTTTAAGGAAATTTTATACTGTACAAAGGCCGGCTTCCGCTGCCGAAAAAACGCTACTCCATGTTGAACCGGTGAAAATTAGCGCGATGTACATCAAATTGTCATAATGAACTACGAATTATTGTATTTTTGCGAAACTCGTTCCTGTTCATTAGTCTCGCTAAAACTAGAGAATGGCTAGACTAAATTGGCAATGTTTAAATGTTTAAAAAACGTTGGAATCGCCCGCCGAGTATTCCGTACAGTACGGTACTTATAATAAATAACTCAGACATCGTGTCTAAAATTTTTTTTCACAGCTTTAATGTACTATAGACTTGAGCATTTATGGTTTTAATTTCAACTCGATACCTCCACGCGTTCCCGAGATAAAAGGTCTTGACAGACGGACGGACGGATGGACGGACGGACAACAAAGTGACCCTTTAAGCGTTCCATTTTTCCTTTTGAGGTACGGAACCCTAAAAACTATTGATACGAAGTTCACGGGGTCATCTTGTATGAGATAAACTTAATCAAGTCCTGTCCGGCTTTTTTATCTGGCACCGGAACGAAATGACGGAACAATGCTAACGCTACCAGCTGGCCAGCATAGAGGTAGGCTGCCAGTCAACTCATTTTAGTAATCTGTAGTCTGTGACTCATTTTGACACTTGATAAATATCCGCGTTATTCTTTATCCACCTGGTGGTTATAATGAATATGCTTGTTTAAAACGTTTTGCTATAGTTTTGTAACATAGCTTCCACCGGTGTATGTAAGTTGTGACATTTTGAGTTACACGAAGTTAAAAAGAATGTGAGAAAAACAAAAACGAATCACTGTTTTGCATTTGTCAACCTAAAAAGAAATATTTCAATTTTTCGAGTCTTGTATGTTATAAATTTGTTAAAATTCTATGAATGTTTGTGTAACATGTCAACAATAATAAAATTTGATCTCAAAGAACTAAGAAAACTATCAAACAACAAAGAATCCTGTGTTTATGAGAAGAAAGTGACACTAAACCTTGCTCTGCAGCCGTGGTGCCTTGGGAATCTGAAGGAATCCATAAAAAGCGTTTTAGACTATAAAATTGGAAAATTCGACAAAGAGTAAGTCCAATAGAAATAAAACAGAAATAACACGCATGCTTATTGAATTGAAGTTGACAATGTTTAGTTGTCTACCTGGTCTGTATTTGTTATAGATTTAATGGAATTCTACTAAGCTACAAGAACCTTCGGATCCTACAAAATGTTGGCAACATCAGAAATGACAAGGCTGACATTCATTTCCAAGTTCAGGCTGATTATTTCATATTCCAGCCCAGTATTGGTGCAACACTCAGTGGAATTGTTAATAAGAAAAGCATAACACATCTAGGAGTATTGGTCCATCGGTAAGCCATCTGTATGAACCCATTTTTTTCTGTTATTTAAGATCCTACCAATTTTATGGCTGCAATAAAGTATTGAGTAGGTAGAGTGGTGGAAAAGGCAAAAAATTCAGTTTTTTTATATTTGGTAGCTAAAAAGGCTAACATTGTTTAACTCTAAACTATTTCAGCCTTATTCCAAAACGCGGTCTAAATTTAGTACTGGGATTGTTACCAGGTTTAAACCATAGACCAAGTAAAATGTTATTACAAAACGAAGTTTATCGCTACGTCATGGACTATCTATGGTACTAAAGTTAAACTTCTGATACCCCTAGTTTATCTATGGACTAACCTCCAAATTGACGTTTGAATTTGTTTGGTTTTGTATGTGTTATAGATTGCAATAAATAATTAATATTATGGACGCCATTGATATGATGGATTTCGATGATATTAGCAGATTGTGCTATAAGTTGACGTAATATTTCCTGTAATAAAAGAACAATTAGTCGATTTAAGGATTATGGCTAGCTTGTGCTGTAGTTGTTGTAATATAATAAACGCGAAGTTTGTGAGTGTGATGGATGTTTGTTCCTCTTTTACGCGAAAACTACTAAACGGATTTGGATGAAATTTGGAATATAGATAGCTTATACTCTTGATTTACACTGAGGCTATAATTTCAAAATAAGTACAGTGAATAAAAGTGCTTTGAATAAAGTTTGAGCGGACAAAATCTAGTAATAAATAAATCAAAACTTACTTTATCTTCTGAGCTCTAATTTTCACTTCTTTTTTTCTTCAAATGTTCCATTTTATAATTATAATAATCAACAACGAAACCGCCCAAAGTTTAAAAATTAATAATACCTATGCCCAGTATGAAACTATCAGAAAATTTTTGACGTCTCGGATTGGCGCGCGCGCTGGAATATTTCACTCCATTTCACACTTCACACCACTTGATTATAAAAACGCTTCAATAACAATATAATAATTAATAGTGCTCATTTTAGTTAGATTGGAACCTAAACAAAGAACAATTTACGATGTATAGATATTTTAAACGCAATAATGAATATTTTTGCGTTTAAAACGTGAAAATAATATCCATTTAGTGAAACGGAACGCAGCATTGAATGAAAGCTGAATGAACGAATCAGTGAATATTATTTTAACCATGGCTGATCTCTGGTTTAACTGATCCTCGAATAGTCTTCTATTTGTAATAACGACACACATTTGAACTGGGTCTAACTTTGATACCGCAACAATCCTAGATCTTTTAGTCTTGGTTTAAACCAGGACTTATTCAGATTTTTATAATAAGGCGGTTTGTGATGACAATACAATTTCATTCAGTACTGATTCATGACTGAATAAGACTAATTCATCTGAATTGGTGTTGAGGAACAAAAACTAGTGATATGGGCCAATAACACAATAATAGTGATAGTTCTTTTTGTCCAGACATAGCACAAATCAGTTCAATTATTGTTATTAATTTGTGAAAAATAATGGAGAAAAAACTGTTTTATTGTCAGGAAACACTTAAAGTTATAAAATTAAAGCCCAGTTAAGTTGTAAATCTTAAAAAACCTTGAAAAATTGGGATTTTGCCCCACACTACTAAGCAGCTATCATAAGAAGAAAACAAATATAGATTGTATAAATTGCTACAATACATATTGTGATTCACTTCTGACCACTGATGTATAGGCCTCCTCAATGCACCATCTTTCATGGTCTCTCGACATCCTCTTCCGCAGATGGACAATAAGTGAATCAATATCTAATCCAGGTCTTGGATGTTTACATGTTTGTGATGTCGTTGTTACTGATTCCCACGACACAGGGTATCCTAGTGTGGGGCCAGTAGCAATGTATGTGCCTGTATGTAAATGTAATGTAATGTAATATGACGCTTGATTTCTGTTATTTTCTTTCAGTGTATTTAACGTGGTCATTCCAAGACCTACAGAAGAGCCAGGTAACCGATGGATTGGTACAAGAGTTAAGGAAGGCCAGAGAGTCAACTTCAGAATAGTGGTTCTTGATCTATTTGGAGCCCTCCCATACATCCGAGGTGAACTGGATGAAAGGTGAGGGTCAACTGAATGCTAGCTTGTTTCTGATTCTATCAGTTATAGTTAAAAACATAGATGTCTAAATAGCACTAAAATATGACTCCACATTGAATTGTGGAATGGCGGGCGGGGTTTGTCAATTGTGTTACCAATCGGAGTGAGTTCAGTATTACCCAGCAAAATATCTATGAACTTAACCACCGTCAGACCGTCATCTTGCATGGTACCAGGTAGATATTTTAACAGGTTATGCATCAATGAAGTAATTTCTTTGACATTTTTGTATTATTTTTGTAGTGATGGATGTTGTATAAAACCAACCATCAGTTATGCTGTCACTTATTATCGCCTAATTAACATTTAGGTCACGCACGGCGAATAGAATAAACCAATCACAGAGTGATTTGCTGGAACGCATTTCAAATTGGTGCGATAGTAACTGCCTGCTACTTAACCAAAAAAAGTCCAAGGTAATGGTTCTGGGTTCCAAAAGTCAGAAGGAAAAAATTTTGGCATTAAATCCAGTAATTTATATTAAGACTGAGCGTCTCGAGTTTGTTAATGAAGCGCGAAATCTGGGCGTGATAATGGATAGTGACCTTAGGTTCGAGAAGCATGCAGTGGAGGTCGCACGGAACTGTTTCTTCAGACTAAGAATTTTATACTCGCTACGCAGGTTTCTGAGTGTAAATACTCGAGCTCTCCTTTGCGATACACTAATAATGTCCAAGCTGAACTATGCCTTGACTGCCTACGGACCTTGTCTATTTGCAAAGACCCATAAACTTTTGCAACGTGTCCAAAACGCTTGCGTCCGCTTTTGCTATGACATACCAGCTCGGGCACATATCACACCATATATTAATAATGCGGACTTATTAAAAATGGGTAATAGGATAAAGTTATTTATGGCAACTTTATTATTTGGAATTATTAAAACTCGGAAACCAACGTATCTATACGAAAAATTAATTTGGCGTTGGTCTAGGATAGGTGACAGCAACAAAATCAGGGCATGTTCAAACCCGCTTGGTGTGCCTGAACATCGAACTGCCGCCTTCCGCGGTAGCTTTCGATTTCAGGCCACCAAGTGCTGGAATGACATCCCTCCACCCTTAAGACAGCTTAACTCTAAGGCTAGCTTTAAAATGAAATATAAAAAGGTTCTCCTTGATTCGCAGAAGTCGGTCCCTCATTGACCAACTACTTCTTCATAATTTTTCCTACGCACTCATCCACGAGTTTATTATTTATTTATTTTCTCAATTAAATTATAATGTAATCCTATACTGACCAAAAGAAAAAAATAACCAAGTGAAACTGGATGCGGGCAATTATCAGTTGTTCCAACTGCCTGCCCGTCTACAAATAATAATAATAATATTTTTGACATGTGTCTAATTAATTAATTATTATTATAAATGGACATACACAATTGTTGGGCATTACTTCGTCACGAAGCATGCACTTAAATAAATAAATATTAAATACTATACCTATCATAATTCGACATAATATTACTATCACAATGACATTTATTCAATATATACTTATTTAATTTAATATACCGTTAATGCTATCATTAATAATTTATACTTTGACATTTGAATATCCAATTGCTGCCGATTCATTTATTTATCTATTAATCTAGTTTCGTTTCCGAGTGCTGCACGTCAGCGCTTTACTGGGTACTGACGGAAGACCAGCGCTGGAGTGGTCTGCCTCTTCAGCATATGCTGAGTCAGAGCCCCTTTGCATTTGCCACACCCACAAATCGTTGTCTCGTATTCTGTTGTCTTGCCTGTGCTTGCATTCTTGTGCTCTCTGTTTGTCTCAATGTTGTAAAATTGTGCTCTGTTTTCTCTTGTGCAACTATTTCTTGTATTTAAATTGTTGTATATGTGTGTGTACGCAGATGCAAATAAATGTTTTATCTATCTATCTATCTATTTACTCTACAGCACAACTTGCACTCATTTCATATTTAAAATTAATCGAGACGACAGGCCGTTTTTGAGTGTGGATTTTGTAGGAAGAAATACTTCTATGGTATTTTTATTTGTGGGTTGTAACTCTTATCTCCAATTTACTTACTACTGTTAACTTTACTAGTGCACAAAAGTGATATACAGGCATCACCTTAAAGCTGCTTGTGTATTAATGAATAATTATAATAATAACTGTGTTTTCAGATCATTTGATATTACATCCAGTGCTGAGGAAGACTCTGGAGTGCGAAGCCCAATTACTGTTTCCTATGTAAACTTTGATAAGACAAAACCAAATTTAAAACAAATTGGCGATGGGCTCCCTCAGTCATCCAGTAGAGTTCCACATCCCCCATCTCCAAATAAAGCAATACATGTCAACAAGAATCGCCAAAACAAACACGAAAATGGAGCCAGTTACAGGCCAGTTTCTCCTGGGAACTATGTTGCATGTGATAGTGAGATCTTAATAGAAAAAGTTAAAACGAAACGGCACAAAAACTCTGATGGCGAAACATCAGTTCCAAGAAGTTTGAAGAAAAACAAAAAGGAATGTTGATGTAATGTGAGTCGTTAGTTGAAATTGTTTTGTATAAATGATGTATTTTTATTATACTTACTTGCTAAAATAGCTACTGAATAAAATGCATTTTGTAATGTGTAATATTGTTTAATTTTAATTTACAATCAAAACTAGGCAAAAATAAATCAGACAGTTTTGTTTTAGGTACAGTGTAAAACACTCAGTGATAGTATGTACCGAAATAAGTATGTACCAAACAGTGTTTAAATTATTTTCTAAAATTCTTCAATTTTAGTGTTAAGTTTATATTATTTTTGTTTCCAGCATTCTTTATTGTGCATGTACCGCTTGCACAGTGGTAACAAATCAATTTGAGGTTGCAGGCTGTTTCTGACAGGTATAATAAGAATAAAGTAAAGTTAATGTAATCATGTTAAAATAAATGGTCTAGGCTAGGAATCACGTGTTCAACGAAAAATATTATAGGTATAATGTATGTATTTCATTACACACACCCCTTCCCTCCCCCTTGTGATATTTCGTGATTTTTTAACTACCTACGTAGGTACCTCATGCATGGACGATCAGTTGGCGGTGTATGGCTCGCTGTTGACGCGCTGCGCGTCGCGCGACTCGTTGTCGTTTAAGTATACCAGTGTCAGGCAGAGTGTGGCTGTGGGCTGTGTACAGAATAAGATTTATCGTGTGTGTCTATGCCAAAGTGCCAGAGAGAAAGCAAAGAAAATTAAAAAGTTAAAATCAAAATGGCGCTTATGTCATTGACATATCAATTGTTTTCTAATTAAAGTTTTTGCTAAAATAAATACTAAACGCTCGTTTTACATGTTTATTTCGCTATTATGTCGTCTAATAATCTGTCCTCTGTTTTAAAGTCGTGTTCAGAAGGTGAACTAATCAATGAAGTGTCTGAAACAACCATGACGACCAAGCAACTGGAAGGATCCCTACTGAAACGTACTTTTACGTTGCCTCGTAATCCTTTCGGTACAATAAAGCCCAATTCTAGTAGGAACAAAAATAACAACACCGATAACAAGCCATCAAGTGCCAGTTCCGCCACAGCTGAAGCGTCAAATGAAGACTGTGGGTTAGAAAGAAAGTTGTTCAGGCGACCGTCATGGAAGAGGTTCCTGAACAAGATAGCACAGCATATGAGCACAGTTAACGTTTCAGTGGTAAGATCTTCGTTAATTTATGCTCCAAATCCCGCAAAGAAATCTATTAAGAAGTGACAAAAAATCAAAAGGGTTTCTATCGTCAGGTGAAGTCTACTCCAGCAGTGTTGAACGGAGAGCGAGTGCCGAGCAGTGGTGAGCCGCCATGGCCGCCCGGTGCTACACCCGCCGCCACTGGCATCAAGAACCATGGCAACACATGCTACATGAATGCAGTCCTTCAGTGCCTTTCTCATACTGATGTTATAGCTGAATACTTTGTACTGGACCATTATAAGGCAAGTACTGTTCCTTTGCACAGTCAAAAGTATATTAACCTTTAAATGTTCACACTCTGTTGCATAATGGATGATTTTGCAAGAACATTGTACAATGTTCATTTGTTTAACGTTGGTCAAATTACAAGCAAGCAAGCAACCAATTGGTGCGATGCGGTGGTAGCCTAGTGGGTAGAACATTGGACTCTGAAGTGGGAGGCCGAGGTTCGATTCCCAGTGCGGGCATGTACCTATGACTTCTTTCTAAGTTACGTACATTTGTGAAGTTACAGTAGCAATACCACTCGCTAACAGTGAAGGAAAACATTGTGAGGAAACCTGGGTGTCTGAGCTATTCACATACCTTAGCGCTTGAAATCGCCAGTCCGCGTTGGGCACACGTGGTGATTAAGCCCATCTCTCTGAGAGAAAGCCTGTGCCCTACAGTGGGACGTATATAGGCTGCTTATGAACCAATTGGTTTAAATTATTAATTAAAGTTATGGTTTCATCAAATTGTATCAACTATTTAATAGTACAGTTAGTAACAACTAATACCTATAGCATAAGCAGCCTATATACGTCCCACTGTATTGCACAGGCCTTCTCTCAAGGAGAGAGAATGGGCTCAATCACTCAGATTGGCGATTTCAAGCACTGAGGTATATGAATAGCTCAGACACTCAGGTTTCCCGACTAGACTTGCTTTTACTTTACTAAATTTCATTGCATCAATTCCTGTGACAATGTAATTACCAATCTATAAGTGTTGCAAAAGGTTATATGTTAAAAGTTTGTCATAATTTGTAAGTTATGTCTAACTTTAACTAACATAAAGAAACTGAACTTTTACAATTGAAACTTTATTATGTCATGTACTAATACAAAAATGACAAATGTTATACAATGGTAGCTGACCTGGTGAACTTCGTACTGCCTCAGAACGATTTTTTTTGTGAATATTTCTCACATTAACATAGTTATTCTGCTATATGAAACAGATAAAACAACCATAGTAAAAATCAGTCAGTTTTATATTTTGTTTTCATATAAATTGACCTTTAATTTAGTTTCAAGGTTACTAGCATTATTTTAATAACTTGTTGTAAGTAGACCTGGACTTAGAAACCCAGGGCCCCTAAGATTTTAATTAAATGACAAACATTGATGAATAATTTGGCTGGGAATGGGAGTGTTCTTGTCTTACTACTAAACAAGTAGGTTGTTAATTAAATTAAATAAACATAAACATTTACATACAGGCACATACATTGCTTCTGGCCCCACACTAGGATACCCTGTGTCGTGGGAACCAGAAACAACGACATCACAAACATGTAAACATCCAAGACCTGGGGGTTTTTTTTTTGTCCCCAGCCGGGATTCGAACCCGGGACCTCTCGCATGGTATGCAGATGCACTACCGCTGCGCCACGAGGTCGTCATAATTCGAAAAGATCAGTGTATAGTAGCTACCTGGTCAGGGTAGCTGGGTGTGTGGGGCCCCTAGACTGGCTGTAGAAGCTTTGATTACCAATGACTAACATCAAAGTTATTCCATTGCCAAACCACATGTGTGATAATTACGCCCAGACTGAGAAGTCCTGTCTGGACAAAGTCTGGACACTTTGTCCACATGCCCAGTGTCATTTGTACTTTCACGCGAAATAGGCTCATTAGCAGTCGAGTTGCGGAAATCCAAATCGCCACCTATACTAATAAGTGTCATGTACCCTACCTAAGAATTATGTAATTGGCAGGTGGATCTTCAAAAAAGGAACAAGATAAATTCCAAAAAGTATGGCACTCGTGGTGAGGTCACAGAGCAGCTGGCTGGACTGTTAAAAGCTCTGTGGGCTTGTCGATACAGTCCCGACATGAGTACTGCTTTCAAGGTAATTTTTATGTTAGTAAAAATAATAGTTGCTAGAAAAAATTGTTTAGGATGGCATCATGAGTACTGTCTTATTTTTGGCTTTATATTGTCTATTATGTTTGATAAATTAAATTTTCGCGAAAATTCTAGGGAAATTGCGAAAACACGGATAAATACAATGATGATAACATTTCTCAATCTTACTGAAAAAAGATAGGATTTTTGCAAAAACGCGAGTCGCCTTCGTAAGATTGAATGTCCTTTATCTGATTGGCTTGTTTTCACTTGCTGGCCAACTCTTATTCTGATTGGTTCTCCTGTAGCATTGATGTATTATATCATAGAATTGTAAAGGGTAAGAAATAATAATGCCTCTTTATAGAAACATTACTTTTTATTGAACATTTTACTTAAAATTCAAACATATGACCCTTTAGGAGGTAAATATCAATCACAGAAAGCTTAAATGAATGGGCGTACAACAATTCCTGTTCTGGGACAACTTTTTTATTCAAACAGGTCCTGCACAAGTTGAGAAACATTGCTACAACTCGAACTGGTATCAAATATTTCTGTTATAGGCTATCTATCATTTTTTTTACCTCCATGTCTAGTAGATATGTGTGCTTGCAGAATAATATCATTAGTTGAAGGTACTTGAATAACAGGAGACGTAAGATGTTGTCTTTTCATAATTAGATTTTTTTCCTCACATCGTATTTTTTTGCATATATAAATGCAAAAGAATGCAAAAAAAAACTTGCTGTGTTTTCGGTTTTTTGAGTAGGTACTTCTTTAGCCCATTCTGGTATAGTTCTTGAGTCCATTCTGGTTTAGTAATTCCATCCTGTCTCTTACCGTCAAACTTTTCTAGTTCTATGTCAAATATTTTTTTTATTAGACATAAACTCAAAATTTCTTTCTGATGCTGTTGAACGTTTAGCATTAATGTTTGTACCTACAGACACACTCTTACATAACTTTTCGCACTATTTTTCAAGACTAACGGCACTCTCAACTACATCTACATCTACACTTATTTTATAAAGAGAAAAAGTTTGTAAGTTTGTATGTAGGGGGTAATCTCTTAACCGATTTCAAAAATTCTTTCACCACTATTTAGAATGGACCTTCAGGATGGACATAGGCTATAGGCTAATCCGTACGGGTGGACATAGGCTATAGACTAAACGTAGTCGCAGGTACTGCCAGTTACTTGCTTACAAAAATACAAGCGTATTGGGAACCTTTGGGTCGGATGTGTCCCGGGGCGGCTTATTCTCGTAATGATTTTTGTGTTTTCAGTTGTTTATATTTCACATGTTTGTATTTGACGAAGCTTTTTGCGAATGAATTTAATTTGATTTTAATAGGTTGACATTTTGATAATATTTATGTTTCCTTTGGCTTTTATTGTTGTAGTGTTTAATGTATTTTGTTTTCTGGTGTTTAATTGAGGAAATCTTACTTACTTACTTATCACAAACAAAATAACGTGCGAGAATGGATTGACTTTTAACATGTCAAGTCTTCAATCAATCAGAGAAAATGCTGGTTTGGTTGGTTCGACCGGCCATTCAGTGTTCTAATTTCATATTAGCTAACGATTCTTTTCGAAATCTTACCAAGACGACCAAATGTCTGATTAACCCTGTTTTCGCAATAATCCCAGAATTTTCGCAAAAAATCGATTTACCAAATCATTCTACGACATATATAAACTTGTTTTCCTACGGAAGTGAGATGTGTGATCAATTAATACCATTCAAGTACCTATTAATTTTTTTCTTTTATAATGTTTAATTGTGAAGGCCGAAGTGATAAGATAAGTACATAGTCTGCTATAATTACAGAGACGTCAGTGTGAATTAGTTGGCATTTCCCTTGAGAAATTTGATGCATGTGTTGTTTTGTTTTGGATTGTCCACAATAATATTAAATATTGTTGGTGACCCATCAAAATTACTCATCAATGATGAGTTAACCTCTTGTCTACCAATAACAAAATGGATTTGATATGTATAGGGCTGCAATACTTTGATTTGTAAAATGGCCTTTTTTATGTTTCTGTTCTCGCTTACCATAGCACAGGGTATCGAAGTTTATGATGGACAGTGATATGTGGTTTGGATGTTACTAAATATTAGTTTTCACAGGGAGCAGTGGAGCGCCTAGGAATGTTACTAAAGTATCAGTTTTCATAGGGAGCAGTGGAGCGCCATGGGCTGTGACTAAAGTATCCGTTTTCATAGGGAGCAGTGGAGCGCCATGGGCTGTGACTAAAGTATCAGTTTTCATAGGGAGCAGTGGAGCGCCTAGGGATGTTACTAAAGTATCAGTTCTCATAGGGAGCAGTGGAGCGCCATGGGCTGTGACTAAAGTATCAGTTTTCATAGGGAGCAGTGGAGCGCCTAGGGATGTTACTAAAGTATCAGTTCTCATAGGGAGCAGTGGAGCGCCATGGGATGTTACTAAAATATCAGTTCTCATAGGGAGCAGTGGAGCGCTATGGAATGTGACTAAAGTATCAGTTTTCATAGGAAGCAGTGGAGCGCCATGGGATGTTACTAAAGTATCAGTTTTCATAGGAAGCAGTGGAGCGCCATGGGATGTTACTAAAGTATCAGTTTTCATAGGGAGCAGTGGAGCGCCATGGGACACAGTACCGAGGGAACAGCCAACACGACGCGCAAGAGTTCCTCTTCTGGCTTCTCGACAAGGTTCACGAAGATCTTAACACTGCCACTAAGAAGAAATACAAAACCATTAAGGTGAGCTACCTTCGTCTTGGAGTCAGTCATACTGGATTCTAAGGTCTGCTATAAACCGATTACCTAAGTAGTTGTGTTTCTGGACAAGGGTTCTAAAAAATTGTGAAATCTTCTTTCCGCCTAGTCGAGCAAAAAAGCTGTACGGCCTTACCATCCTTTTTTCGAGCAGGCCATTTTTGACCCCCTAACTTCATTGTGGATAAAACTAGAAACCTGAGTCGGTCGCTATAAGATGTTAGGTTTGCTAATTACGTAATAACTTAAGACAGAAGGACCCTTAAGTAGGGACTGAATAAATTAACCGACTTGGTATTACATGAATCTCACAACTTTTTACGGTAGAAGAAATGAGTTGCAAGACTTGTTTTTTTTTACAAGTTATGTTTTTGATGGCTAGTCTTATCTGAGAATAAAATCTCATCCATAAGAAAATGTTCATTTATCAACTTCAGCCATTACTTGTTGGCTTCTAGTGGGGTACCTAGAGATGTTACATAGTTTTATGTATCTGTCTATCACATGTTTAGAAATTTACAAAAGCCTACTAGGGCCTTATTTTATAGAACTACAATTAATGGGTTTACTACACAGATCTTACTATGACAATTCGATTTACATTGCAAAGTCAATTAACCCACAGAGTAACAAGTAGGAACACTCGACTACGGGATGTATATCGAATTGTCATAATCGAATACATCAAAATCTCATGTCACAGTGATTGTTATCGAACTCCTCCGAAACGGCTTCACCGATTTTTAATAGATATTTAAGATACACGTGCGGAAAGTAAGGTTTTATACGAATAAGTGCCAAATTGAAAACACGACCGCAGCGAGTGTTTTCATTGGCACGCATTTGGATAAAAACCTTTTACGCTCAAGTATCTTACAACATTTTTCCATGCATTTAGCGAAGAAATACAACAAAAAAATAAGTATAATAAAGTAATTTTATTTCACCGAAGCCTATTTACAACAAAATGGCGTGCTTTCTTTGCAGAGCGCGCGTTTCATACAGTTTTTTTTTTCTTGAGGCAAAGGTACAGTATACATACAGCCAATAATGTGAAAAATATTTTTGTTTGCGGAAACAAAACACGTATTTTTAAATGAGATAATCAAGAATCTTATGTGTTATGGTATTTATCATCATTCAATTATTGCTATATAATAGTATGCGCGACTTATAAATAATTGTTTTTTTTTGGACAGCAAAACCTCCATGCATCTTTGTAATTTTTTAAATTTTATGACTTGCACCATGCACCACAGAGTCAAAAACTTAATAAAATTACTTTATTTCACGCGTGAAATAAAGGATTTCAGTACTGTTTTATTTCACGCGTGAAATAAAGAGTCGGTTTCCGCATAATTTTGTTACACAAAAAAGAAAACTTTACGAGCAACTGCATTGAAAAATATTTTCCGTGTATATTTGGTAGGTCTGAGAATGGGTCGTAGTCTAATTAATATGGCGAAACGACATTTGCGGGTCAGCTAGTAAACTATAATAATAATAATATCACTCTCACACAACAACAGCACCTACATATGTATTGTAGTTCTATGAAATGCGACCAAGTGTTCAATATGACCGTATTGAAACCGTATGGTATTACTCTGTATTGTTTTTAGAACACGTGTGGGAAGTCAGACGAAGTGGTTGCTGCTGAAACGTTGGCTAACCATGCAAGAAGGAACAGCTCGTTTGTGCAAGCTGTATTCCAAGCGCAGTACAGGTAATACAAATTTTCGGCGTAAAAAACTCGTGGCCAAAAAATAGAGACTACTGAGCTGTTTTGTTGAATTTTTTGTTTGTAATTGTTTTTAATTACGCTCTCTCTCTCTGAGAGAAGGCCTATGCCCTACAGTGGGACGTATACAGGCTGCTTATGATACACTAGATATAGTGCAAATGGTGCATTGCACTCCTTTGTGAGTGGCCAAAACATCTCCAAAAGTGCTAGATTGGCTATCCATAATGTTAGCGTACTTATGTATGCTAGCGAGACTTGGGTATGGCAAAAGAAGCAAGAAAGTAGGATTAATGCAGTAGAAATAAGGTCCTTGAGAAGTATGTTTGGTGTTACTTTGAATGACAGGATACGCAATAGTGTGATTAGAGAATGTTGTGGACTGAAACAGGATGTAGTGACTAGAATTGAGAAAGGAATGTTGCGTTGGTTTGGACACGTGGAGAGGATGAAGGAAGAAAGATTGACAAAACAAATATATCGAGCGAATGTGGGTGGAAGGGCCGGTAAGGGACGACCCAGACGGACATACTTCGACCAAATAGGGGATGTATTAACAAAGGGCAAGATAAAAAGTACCCGAAACCGGCGTGCGTGCATGCAACGACTAATGAATGTTGAGGAAGCGAAAGTGATCTGTCAGGATCGTTGCAAGTGGCAGTCCCTGGTCTCTGCCTACCCTTCTGGGATACAGGCGTGAGTTTATGTTATGTTAGTTCAGGACTCGAGTCATGCAAATTTTTCCGAGCTTTTCCCGAACTTTAAAGAAATTAGTCTAATGATTTTATTACAAATGTATAGTTTTCAGATTTTCCTTGTACTGGTACCATAAGGCGATGTTACTTGCCAAATTTCATAGTTCTAGGTCAACGGAAAGTATATATATGCTTCTAGAAATATGCTTCTTTGCGGCATAAACGGCCATATCTTTTTTTACGTTAACGTAGAGCTTTGATTTTTTCATAGCTTCAAGAGACTGCAGACCTGAGTATTATTTTTAATTTTAACTCGATACCTACGTCCACGCGCTCCTGAGATAAAGGGTCTTGACAGGCAGACAGACAGACGGACGGACGGACGGACGGACGGACGGACGGACGGACGGACGGACGGACGGACGGACGGACGGACGGACAACAAAGTGATCCTATAAGGGTTCCATTTTTCCTTTTGAGTTTTGTATAGAAAAAATAATAAATCAGCCAGACCTATGCTCTCCTGGCCACAAGGTTTATAGATATTGTGTCATATCTTGAATTACGTCCCGAATTGAACATACGTCAATCACACAGCTTACAACAGTATTTGTTTCCAGGTCAGCGTTGACATGCGCTAAATGCGAACGCACGTCATGCACCTTCGACCCCTTTCACTGTGTGAGTGTGCAACTGCCGCCGAGACAAGCCACCGCCCAGCCGTCTCCCCTACCCGTTAACGTAAGGATTTCCTTAGATACATTGTTATGCATCTAATATATAAAAATCTCGTGTCACAGTGTTGGTTATTAAACTCCTCCGAATCGTTTTCACCGATTTTTTTGTGTATGTTTGGAAGGTCTAAGAATAGGTCATAGGTTAATAAATATGGCAAAACCACTGGCAAAACCGGCAAATAAATCACTTTTGTTGTACGGGAGCTCTCCTTAAATATTAAATTTATTCTGTTTTTAGAATTTGTTGTTATAGGCGGCAACAGAAATGCATCATCTGTGTAAATTTCAACTGTCTAACTACGTAACTACGAGGTGCATTCAATAAGTACCTAGCCTCATCGCCAGAGGGCGCTGTAGTTTCAAAAGAGTTTTACCACAGTGTAGCACATTATTTTTTAATTCTTTTTTCAAATTTTCATTCCAATCCCTTCATTTGTTTTAATTTGACAAATTATGGAAGCGAACGTATCGATCGATTTTACAAAAATGGAAAAAGAGCAATATCGTTCGGTGATTCGATTCCTATTTTTGGAAGGGAAAACGCGAATCGAAATCAAAGAGCGCTTGGATGCTGTGTACGGTGACTCTTCTCTATCGATGGCCACCGTCAAGAATTGGTTCAACGAGTTTGCACGTGGCCGTACGTCGGTTTTTGATGAACCACGTCCAGGTGCACCGAAAACAGCTGCTACGGAGAAAAACATTAAAAAAATCCATGATCTCGTATTGGCAGATCGCCGATTGAAGGTTCGGGAGCTGGCTGAGACTGTAGGCATTTCAGAAGGAACAGTGCATCATATTCTTCACGAGGAACTCGGCATGAGAAAGGTGTCGGCGCGATGGGTGCCGGGTTTATTCACACCGGAAAACAAGTGCAACCGTGAGACCACATCGGAGACGTGTTTGGCGCTGTTTAAGCGGAATCCAGCGGAGTTTTTGCGTCGTTTTGTGACCGTCGATGAAACTTGGATCCACTGGTACACACCAGAGACCAAGGAGCAATCAAAACAATGGATCCAGACCGGGGAACGTGCTCCAAAGAAGGCGAAAACTGTAAAATCGGCCGGAAAAGTTATGGCCACCGTTTTCTGGGATTCACAAGGTGTGATCTACATCGATTACCTCGAGAAGGGTAAAACAATTACAGGGCTTTACTATGCCGATTTATTGGGCCAATTCGACGCCGAATTAAAGAAAAAACGACCCCATCTGGCGAAGAAAAAAGTCTGCCGTTGCCATGGCCAAATTGGTCGAATTACGCTACGAATTGCTGCCCCATCCACCGTATTCTCCAGATTTGGCCCCTTGTCACTTCTTTCTGTTTCCTAATCTGAAAAAATCTCTCGCCGGGAATAGATATGGATCAAATGAGGAGGTCATCGCCGCCACGGAGGCCTATTTTGCAGAGTTTGACAAAAACTATTATGTTGGAGCATCGCTGGGCTAAGTGTATCGAACTAAAAGGAGACTATGTTGAAAAATAAATTGCCACTTTTCCAAAATTTTCGTTTACTTTTTGTAGGCTAAGTATTTATTGAATGACCCTCGTATCACGGTTCGTGAGATACGGCCTCGTGACAGACGGACGGACGAACGGACGGACAGCGGAGTCTTAGTCCCTTACCCTTTGGGTATGGAACCCTAAAAAGCCGAGCGGTGGTAGATGTTTTCCTTCACAGTTAGCTAGTGTTATTGCTACTAAAACTTCACAAATGTACTTAACTTAGAAAACAAAGTCATTGGCACATGCCGCAATCAAACCCAGTAACTCTCGAATGTGAGGCAAGCATTCTACCAGCTTACATTTCCCAGTGTAGAGCCAGTTCTGTAAAGGTATAGAATGAAAGAATACATTTATTTGATTTCCACAGAAGTTTTAAATTGTCCTCAGCACGGGTTAGTGCAACAAAAAGAATATATTCCACAGAAGTACACACAAAAGAAAAAAATGACAACCGAAAATAAGAAAAATAACAAAACCTTGCCAAATAGGACATTGTGCCTCCGCGGCAAGAAAAAAGAAAGGGTCAAAAACATAGCATTCATTGCTGGTGTACACATAGTATAGTGAAATGTTTTTCAAGATAATATGATTCAAATCAACTTGCAGATGCTAAAGATATTGCCAGAATAGCACTTCCTGTATCATTATCTATCTGCGTTTCATCACTGCGATAAGCCTGCCAATCTTTTTGACGAATTTATTGAGCCGTGATTGGAGCTGACATATTATGTAATTTTATATCGCGATTAGATCCGTTGTGTCACTAAGGCTTAGTAAGATAGATTATAGTGTAATTTTAATAAATATGGTGTCATAAACTTACTTAGTTTTTTATCGGAAGAGTCCGTCCAGGTTTCGCCCCTATTTGTAGAGCATATTAATAAAAAAGAGGAGTAGTGTATATTGAGTCGCATAAACTCATTAAGAGTCGAAGGTTAACTGTTTTTCTGGCAATGTATGAAAAAAGTGGTCCTGAATGTGTCGTTTCTCGTAAATTGCCAGGAAAAACAGAGCTGCTTTTTATTCTTTGATTTTATCGAAATCAGAATTTAACATGAATGATCAAGACAAAGTAAAAAAATAAAGTGAATATAGAACTTGTAGAATATAGAGCAAGTAGTAGAACTAGTTCTAATTACTTAATCAGAATAGCTAGACGTTACATCATCCACGGACCGCGTGCCTGATAATCTATGGATGGTTGTATTTAGGGTTCCGTAGCCGAAGGGTGCCTGTGCCGTATACCTAGGTATCTGTGTGGCCTATAAAGAGCTTTTTGTCGAACAGAAATATGTAGTCAGTTTAATTTTTTTGAGATTATCACAGGTCATTGTATCGAATTGCCTAAGAAACTATCATAATTACAAGAGGAAACACTAACGAAAGTAGTCTTTAGAATGAAAAATTGCTTCTCCGTACTCAGGTGGTGTATGTGAACCAACAACCACGGCAGGTCCGCATCGGAGTGGAGCTCACGCCCACGGCTACGATGGACGACCTACGGACTACCCTGCACAGTGACACCGGCATCGATAAAGAACATATCATCTTAGCAGAGATCAATGAGACAGGTTAGTCTATACGCAGCCTATATACGTCCCAGTGTAGGGCAAAGGCCTTCTCTTAGGCAGAGAGTATGGGCTTAATCACCACGCGTGCCCACCGCGGGTTGGCGATTTCAAGCGCTGAGGTATGTGAATAGCTCGAGACACTAAGGTTTCCTTACGATGTTTTCCTTCACAGTTAGCGAGTGGTATTGCTACTATAACTTCACAAATGTACATAATTTAGAAAACCTAGTCATAGGTACATGGGCCCGCACCGGGGATCGAACCTGGGTCTCCCGAGTCCGATGTTCAAGGTTAGTAATTGTAACTACGCTAAAGTAACTGAAAAAAAAAACTTTTCCCCACGTATTCTTGGCAACATAATTTTTTGCAAAGGTTTTTAGAAGGTATTGAGAATCAAAGTAGCACTTTTTTATTGTCACCAAGTTACGAGGAACCGTCTTAAACCCTCTGCTAAGATGATAAAAATATGGTGGCAGAGATCAATGAGATAGGTAGGCTGCGGGTGGTAATAAAACTATGCTAAAATAACTGAACAAAATGCTAGACTAACCGTTCCTGACTAACTACCCACATAATATTCTCTGCATCGTCACATACCTTTTTTCCTGGAGTCTAGTAGTAGTAGTGGCCAAAGTAGCAGCTTTGTATTGCATTTTGTTTTTGTAGATTTATGTCAAGTATCGTAACTGAGCATTTCTTAGCATTTTTTATTGACTCGCGATTATTCTTTGACTTCGTACGTACTTGTATAGGTTTATATTTACACTATAGAAATATTTCTTCCCAATGAACCCTATCGAAAACAAATTTAAAACGACACGCAATGTATTCAAAACATCGGCTACCCAAACTTACACGGCTTACACTTAAAACGTTAAAACCCTGAAAGTTACGCGTCTGTTGCGCGCTTACATTCTTGATATTTGAATAAAACAAAATCTTACTTATTCTCCTGCAAAATTTCGTGAAAGCCTTTTTTTGGTGTCCAGTATGGTTGCTGCATGACTTGTATAAATAACTCATTTATTTGTTTATCACAATTGCCCTTTGAGTGCGGTTCCATGACTGAACTGTGTACGCATTGACCGTGAAATCACGCAATTTGTGAGTCATGATGTTGTTTTCGTACTATCAACACGACTTTGTGTGGTCAACCTTGAAAAGCGATATTTTTATTGATGGTCAGCTCTATACACAACTCCTATTTCAGTAAAAATAAACTCAGCGTAACAGTTAAACCCAGCGTAACCTAAAATAACCTGATACCTGAGCTCAGTATGAAATACAGACACTGTATTGGTCACAGTATTGGTAAAGTTTTCCTGCGATCCCGTAAATAAAAAACTGAAATAAAATTCATTGCGAGGAACCTAGGTTGGTCCCGCCTACTTAGTACTCAAAGCTCAGCAGACGGGTTGTTGGTAATTTTTATTTATTTCAGTTTTTTTTCTGTCTATTGATTGTTTTTTATGGCTTTATGCTGAATTTATACAGCCTATGACACTTGCGCAAACACGACGAATCGATCGAGATATTATTTGTCAAAATAGGTCCATTGGTTAAGGAGTTATGAGGGAACATAGAATCGGACATGATGATGATTGTTCCGACCGGTTTCGGCCATGGCGACCACATTGACCCCTAATCAGAGATGTGACGCTGGTGCGCTCGAAGATGGCTTATGTAGCCTATCTTCACGGCGAAACTCCGTGCACACTACATACTACATACATAAATACATACATATTATGTTCATATATACATACGAGCAAACACATTACCCTCCATTTGGGCTTCGCAGCAGTCGGCTAAACAAAGCTACGTTTGTATGGGAATTGCCGGTTGAGGAACCCTCTCAACATTTATTTCAGGCTGGTGCAACGCTCGCGCAGGCTGGGAGGGGGCCGGTGTCGACTTCGGCGCGCTGTACTGTCTCGAGGCGCCCCCGCTCCTGCAGGCTCCCGCCACGCCCTACCTCTTGCTGCTCTGGGTCAACATACTCGACGGAGAACGATTCGGTTGGTATCATTAACCGCCGGTTTCTTGTACGATAACAATCTGTTAATTTACTCGTAAAAGTTGGTAAGTTTTTTTTTCTCGTATGCACTTTAGTCAACTGACAGATGAACAAAAACCATTTTATTTTTAACAAAAGGAGCATGACATACTGTTACAAAGAGTGTTCCATAAGTAGTAGCTAAATGACAGAATTCTCCAAGCACCATAACGTCTGAGTCACCTGACCATTAATGCGGGTCTTAGTTGCCATCAGACGTCTTACATTACAAACCACTATAATAGGTACGTTTCCTTAATCGATGTTAACAGTAGATTAAAAGTACGAAAAACAGAGGCTAAGATGACAGTCTTAAGAAAAACGAATTAGAAAAACGCGCCCGAAGTCTTTCTTACACCTACACTTAATTCGCTCAACTGTACTGTGAATAGTGTGATAACACTGAGCACAGTGCAGCTGGCCAGAGTTGAACGATTATTTAAACAAAATGTTTGCTTATCAAAATTTTACGCCTATCTTGCAGTAAGTAAACGTTAGACTTATATAATATGTCTTCTACATAATCTAATATATAAAAAATCTCGTGTCACAATGTTTGCTATCGAACTCCTCCGAAACGGCTTCACCGATTTTTATTAAATTTTTTGTGTGTATTTGGTATGTCTGAGAATAGGTCGTAGGCTAATTAATATACCAAAACAACGTTTGCCGAGTTACGAGGGTCATTCAATAAATACTTAGCCTACAAAAAGTAAACGAAAATTTTGGAAAAGTGGCAATTTATTTTTCAACATAGTCTCCTTTTAGTTCGATACACTTAGCCCAGCGATGCTCCAACATAATAGTTTTTGTCAAACTCTGCAAAATAGGCCTCCGTGGCGGCGATGACCTCCTCATTTGATCCATATCTATTCCCGGCGAGAGATTTTTTCAGATTAGGAAACAGAAAGAAGTGACAAGGGGCCAAATCTGGAGAATACGGTGGATGGGGCAGCAATTCGTAGCGTAATTCGACCAATTTGGCCATGGCAACGGCAGACTTTTTTCTTCGCCAGATGGGGTCGTTTTTTTCTTTAATTCGGCGTCGAATCGGCCCAATAAATCGGCATAGTAAAGCCCTGTAATTGTTTTACCCTTCTCGAGGTAATCCATGTGAATCCTAGAAAACGGTGCCCATAACTTTTCCGGCCGATTTTACAGTTTTCGCCTTCTTTGGAGCACGTTCCCCGGTCTGGATCCATTGTTTTGATTGCTCCTTGGTCTCTGGTGTGTACCAGTGGATCCAAGTTTCATCGACGGTCACAAAACGACGCAAAAACTCCGCTGGATTCCGCTTAAACAGCGCCAAACACGTCTCCGATGTGGTCTCACGGTTGCACTCGTTTTCCGGTGTGAGTAAACGCGGCACCCATCGCGCCGACAGCTTTCTCATGCCGAGTTCCTCGTGAAGAATATGATGCACTGTTCCTTCTGAAATGCCTACAGTCTCAGCCAGCTCCCGAACCTTCAATCGGCGATCTGCCAATACGAGATCATGGATTTTTTTAATGTTTTTCTCCGTAGCAGCTGTTTTCGGTGCACCTGGACGTGGTTCATCAAAAACCGACGTACGGCCACGTGCAAACTCGTTGAACCAATTCTTGACGGTGGCCATCGATAGAGAAGAGTCACCGTACACAGCATCCAAGCGCTTTTTGATTTCGATTCGCGTTTTCCCTTCCAAAAATAGGAATCGAACGATATTTAATTTGACGAAGATTTTAAATAATGGTAGTTCATTTATTATTACTCTACGACCTAAAGAACCGTTTAGTTTATATCGTCATTAGCATCTTTACTCCGGTGTCCAGGCTCGCCGTACGCCATCCAAGTGCCGCGCGAGATCTCGTACGAAGACCTTCAGAAGCTGATGCTGAAGGAGATGTGCCAGGTGGTGGCAGAACGTGTGCTGGAGAGCGCTCAAGGGGCCGACATCTTCCGTGCGCGCATCGCCGAGGCGCACCGGCCCAAGGATCCCACCTACTTGGTACCGGAGGTCAGTGTTAAAGAGATTCTTCTTGTGGTTGTAGCCTCATGTCTAAAGGCTGGCTTACACGTATTAAGTTTTTAAGTAGTTAATTAACTTAATTTTAAGCTCGCTTATTACAAATTTTATTACAGAATTACAGATTTGAATCCGCTGTCGTCCGTCTTTGGCTAATTAAAGAGCTTAACTAGTATTTAAGTGCATTTGATGTATAAACACTTACTTAAAATTAAGTCGCTTAAAAGTAAATTTAAATTTAGTTACTACTTAACGACTTAATACGTGTAAACCAGCCTTTAGGGACGTGACTATGAGGCAGCGTTCGCCACCAACGCTCTCCATTCGGATCGATTAGGCGCCTGATGTATGGTCGCTTGTAACGTCGCTCACGTAGCTTTGCTTATGGTATCCGTCCATCTCATTGGTGCTCGTCCTCTTCTTTTGCTGTCTGCGCGACCGGTGATAGTAAGATATTCCATACTATATGGCCTGGACGGTAAGCCTTTACTTTTTGAGCAGCGATTACTAAAGTGGGTCTCGCGGAACCCATGGGTTACGTTACTGGGGTCCCGGGAAGACCTTCAGAAGCTGATGATGAAGGAGATGTGCAGGGTGGTGGCAGAACGTGTGCTCTTCGTGGAGTGCGCTTCCGTGCGCGCGTCGCCGAGGCGCGCCGGCCCAAGGATCCCACCTACTTGGTATCCGAGGTCAGTCTTGTAGATCTTCTTTTTCGTCGTAGCCTCGTGACTGAGGGATGTCACTATGAGGCAGGTTTCCCCATCAACGCTTTCTATTCGGTTCGCTTATGCGCCTGATGGTTGGCGGCCCCTGACGTAGCTTCGTACCGTCCTATGGATTCCACCTAATTGATACCTCAGGTTAGTTTCGTAGACTGCAATGCAGAGTGAGTGCGACGGCTGTCATTTGACAATATTTTGTAGTCTACTAAACCATCGCATTGCAATGGCATTCAAATAGTATCAACCAGCCCCTGCCAGAAATCTGCATCAGATCGTCCGCGATCTAGCGAGCTGGTGGGCGTCCTATGCTGCGTGGGGTCTCCTGGGCGCAAGGTGTCCATTCAACCGTGCGAATTAAATGGACACCTTGCGCGAAGGAGATCTTATTCCATGAGGAGCTAAGCTAATTTGCACGGGTTATACCATTGGAATGTGATTGGTTGGCGGGCTAAAAAGAGTGTCAATAAAACGGCCAATGCAGTGCTTATATCACATTGAACAACTATGTTAGCCTTTAGCCTCTAAATAGGTTTTTCAAACTATGTGTTTAGTACACTCGTTCCTCTGGTGGTGTAAGCTGGTTATGTATGTTGATAATCGATATTGTATTGCAGTTGCCACACCCGCTGTTCGCTTTGGACGTGGAGCAGGCGATGTGCGCGCACGAGAAATACCCGCACTTGCGACTGGAGCTTCTGTGGGACCCCATACATAGAGACAGGTGTGTTCCGGATCACTTACCTAGCCACACTGACTAATAGTCTTAAAACTTAAAAGATTCACTAGTCACTAGGCCTAATAGTGGAGTGTTTTGATAAACACGCTTTCACGAGACCCTCCAGACCTTTTTTCAAGCTTGTTCCCTAAACACAACGATATTAAACTAAACGATGCTACAATAGTCAAGGACTAGGCAATCTTATAAGTTTTTTAAATTATTAGAGTAATTTAATTTTTAGCATTTTTTGATCCTTAAAATCCCGAGAAAAAGTCTGGGGTTTCTACACCATGTCACTTTTAAGAATGAGGCGAGTTCCCCATTAGGCTTCGCGTACGTTTTCTTCCAGCGGGGCTCCTACCTAATCTATCGCGCGTTCACCTCGCCAACGCCCGGCTATTGACAACCTGTTTCAACTCCCTTCCTGCAGCATAATCCGCGACCCGGAGGAATCGTGCGAAGTTCACGTTTCGGCGGCGGGCGAAGGCCCGGAGGCGCGCGTTCAGACGCCGCCGCTCACGCTGCACGCCTGCCTCGCGCACTACACGCGCGCCGAGCACCTCGCGCAGGAGGACGCCTGGAGGTGTGTAAATATACGTAATTGTCTACTCGGCCCGAGCGAGGCTTCTTACGCGAATGTTGAAAGAAAATAGTATATTTCATTACAAGTGTGGAAAGGCTGTCATTGCAAAGAGTTCCGACAAATGTCTACCCGAGCCGAGGCGCAGCCGAAGGCGAGGGTTGACAGTCGGAACAAGTTGCAATGACGGTTCCGCACGTGTACTGAACGACTATTTTTAATACAGTTGCGAAAAAATGAAACACTATTTGCTTTTTTCTCTTCTCTCCACGCAATAAATTCGTCGTATGTAGATATGTAGCGACTTTTTGACTTTTCCGGTAAAATGTTCTCCGAAGCATTTTGTGCAATTATACTGCGTTCCGGTGGTGTTAATTCAAAAAAACTAGGGTCGAAATTACTCATTTTGTGCAACAAACAACTAAACTCGCAAAGAAAATTTCTGAAAAATGGCGCCAACCGTAGAATATAAGCAGAGTTTTTTTTTCTTCATCCATTTTGGTAGGCAAAGGGAACTATGTCCTTACAGCCAAGTCTTCAGTAGAAGTTTTTTATTGATATGAAATGAAAATTAAATTTAATGAGATGAAATGAAATGAAACCTAAACTCATTCAATTAAATCATTAAATCTGATATTGAAACAAATTAGTAGCTTCTTTTTAGAAATATACGTATTTGCATTAATCATAAAAACTTCTATGATTTTTTTTAGTAAAAACTTCATGGTTGGTTTTTCTTTTTAATAGACATTATTTTGACAGTTGGGAAAGAGAACGCACGAGTTCGGGAAAGGTAAAAAAAAAGCACGAGTATGTAATAGCCCACATCCCGAACGCTATACGTCCCTGCAATACGCCACTTTTTGAGCAACTGTATTAAAAAATAGTGTTACGGTTGTAGGCCCTAGATTCCGTTGATGAGCTCCATGCAGCAACCCTAGCGCTACCAATGGAAAAAATTGTATCTTTTAC
The DNA here is from genome assembly GCA_963969515.1 of Yponomeuta evonymella. Taxonomy (NCBI): domain Eukaryota; kingdom Metazoa; phylum Arthropoda; class Insecta; order Lepidoptera; family Yponomeutidae; genus Yponomeuta; species Yponomeuta evonymella. The sequence continues at coordinate 11,194,954 of OZ018354.1, forward strand.
AGATAATTTTTGTGAAAGGGGTCAGACATTTTTAGGTCCCACGACCGAGAACCTAGGATCACGGACCTAGGACTACATAACATTTATGTCAAAAAACGGCCCTTTTTGGTGTTAAAACTATCTATCGGGCATGTTGAATGTTACGAAAAAATGTTACTGTACCCTTAATGCAAAAGTGCAAGAAACCGGTAAACATTTGCGCTGATTATGAATATTTGCGCTGTCGCAAATTGTGTGGCCAAGTAGTCCCCATAGTTTGTAGAGTTTAAGAAGAGTTATTTAGTCATACACCCATCTGTTTACATACACATACAAACATAAACTCACGCCTGTATCCCAGAGGTTTAGGCAGAGACAAGGGACTGCCACTTGCCACGATCCTGACAGATCAAATTTCGCTTCCTCAACATTCTTTGGTCGTTGCATGCACGCCCGCCGATTTCGGTTACTTTTTTATCTTTATATGTCCCCTATTTGGTCGAAGTAAGTCCGCCTGGGACGTCCTTTACCGGGCGTTTCACCTACATTCGCTCGATATATTTGTTTTTTCCTTCATCCTCTCCACAACCCATCGCCCACCCACTCTCACCCATCTGTTTATTTTTACTGTATGTGACATCCTTCACTGACATTCACCAATTCTTTTTCCTCGCTTTATCGCGACTATCCGACTTGAATTCATTCGCAGATGTATTCGGAAAATGATTAATGTAATTATTTATTTTCAGGTGTCCCCAGTGTCAGCGATATATGCCTGTTGTTAAAACACTCGGCCTGTGGTCGTTGCCCGACGTTTTGGTCATCCATTTGAAACGGTTCCGACAGTGAGTAACATGGAAGTAACGGAAGTTTTTGAGAATATTTGAACCGATTACATTTTATTACTTTTAAATAACTAATTGTCTGTTTTCCGTAGCTCAACTAGTTTCACGCCGACCACGACAATCTTTATCGGTGCCTAAAAACATATTATACGCGTCACTGGGTCGATACACTCGCTTTTCTGCAAGTGACGCAGATTCGTGTCAAAAAAGATGTCATTTTAATTATTTTTGAGTCGCATTATGAATCAAGTTTTAATAGCTAATAGTTAATTTATTAATGTAATATTTATGTATTGTTAATGTAATACAAATTTGGGCCTGAGTTGTCAATAAACGACTAGAAAAAATAAATAATAATAATAACTTCAGCCATGTTGGGTTGTCCCAAATAATTTGTCCTGGTCCCAAACTAGGATAACCTGTGCTATGGTAACCAGGCCAGGACATCACAAACATGAAAATACACCCAGACTGAGACCATTTATACAAATCAAGTATGCGGTCTCCACTGGAATCGAACCCACAACATCGTTCTTGTAGTCAAGTGTATTAACGGTTAGACCAACGTGGCAGTAATTTTTGCTACATAAATAAGTATAACTTAGCAATGCCCTGAACAGGGCCCATAATGTGAAACTTATAATTTTCTTAACATAATTTTATGTACCTAACATCATTGCATTTTTTTTATTATTCTTTTAATTTGTTAGTTCACAAAACTGAGCGTTAAATCAGAGCTAGTATTAGTACACATATACAAACTAAATTTATTAAAATCATATTAATTAATAAATTAACATAAACACTATTGTTCCGTCGTCGCAGGCAAGCGAAGTGCCGAACGAGCACCAAGCTGACGACGATGGTGGAGTTCCCGCTTAGCGAGCTGGACATGAGCCCCCACCTGGTGCGCCGCGCCCCCCGCGCCGACTCCCCCTCGCACTCACGCTCGCCCCGCCGCCGCCCCCGCCCCGCGCCCCCTGCAGACAACCTCTACGACCTCTACGCCGTCTGCTACCACCACGGCGACGACCTCGAGACCGGCCACTACACCGCCGCCTGCAAGAACCCCTACGACTCCCACTGGTACAAGTTCGACGACTCCCGCGTCACCAAGGTCGAAGACGCCGACGCCCAGCGGGAACTCGTCAACAACACCGCCTACATGCTGTTCTACAAGCGGAGGAAACCGAACGTGGCGCACGCGTGCTCCGTCGACAACCACGCCGGCCACTGGGCGCTCCGTATGCCCAAGTACGTTAAGAGGCCCACCGAACCCGCCGGCGAGCTCGCCGAGGTCAAGGAGGAGATTGTCGAGGAGGCCAAAGTGGGGACAGTCGAGGAACACGTGTCCGAGTCTGAAGGCACGGCGCGGACGCGCAGTCCGTCGCCCGCGCGCAGTCTGGCCAGCCTCCCGAGCGACGCCGACCGCCTTCCTTCCAACGTCCCTCTGTCGCCGACGCTGCAGCGGCCGCTGCTCATCGAAGTAAACGGGAACTGTGTGACCGATGACACTGACGAGTGTGAGAACGAGGCGGGCGCGTCCCAAGAGCCTTACATTCACAAGGACGTCCATGTGAATCCTAAAATGACGCCGGTGGACGTGCGGCGGCCGCGCTCCGTGGACTATCCGGCGCAGGTAGCCCGCAGCTACGAGAGCTCGTCTCTAGTGGCCAGCGTCAACGAGATGGAGTACCGGCCCACTACTGAGGACCTGGTGCTGTCCATGTTCCAGGAGACCAAGTACATCGTGCCCCGACACGCTAAGCATATGAACGGTGACTCGCACAGGGCAGGTGTGTATATTGTGTTTTAGTAAGATTTTCCCTAGATGTTGTTTAATTCACGATAGAGCACGGTTAACAGCAAAGGACGGAATAAGTGTTTGCCTCTCGCTTATGTATTATCGTATGAGCAAGAGGTAAATATTTTAGTCCTTGTCCAATTGTCCAGTCCCTTTCTTTAATGAACAGTGATATGAAAATGAAAAATGAAAAATATTTATTTCTAAAACAAAATTTTTACAAACATATTTTACAAAGCTGAGACCTCCTTTTAAGTGTATGAAACCTGTGCCAGGAGATCCCACTGTTCCACAACTATACATATTAAGTTTTAGAAAGAATGATTGTGTGTGTGTGTGTGTGCGTGCGTGCGTGCGTGCGTGCGTGCGTGCGTGCGTGCGTGCGTGCGTGCGTGCGTGCGTGCGTGCGTGCGTGCGTGCGTGCGTGTGTGTGTTCATGCTGAAGTTGACGTGTTTGTTATTCTATTTAATTTCCTATTTAAGTTAGATTAGATTAAGACCCGTAGATTAAACTTTTCATTTATTTCTTTATTATTCATATTTAGTTTTAGATTAAGTGTTGCAATAGTGATTCCGTTGTTTTATACTCCACTTTTATTAGCCATTCTGCTAATGCATTTTTACAGTCATGAGAGTGCATTTGATAGATGTATAAGCTACGATTTATTTTATTATAGAGATAGCTTGATAGGTAGGAATATTGTTGGCTGGCAAAGGATGTTCGACTATGATATCTTTTCTTCTTTTAGTTAGAATTTGGGGGTCAAAGACGAGACACTTATGTTTCCTTAAGATTACATGCAAAATATATAATTTTCCTACTGTTAGCAGATTACAAAATGCATATAGTGAGTCTGTTGGAAATCTACGTGGCATAAAAAACATGACCTTAAGCAGAGCTCGTTGTGCCCTCTCAGCCTCCAAAAATTTGGTTTTGCTTGCTCCTCCCCATACTGAGATGCAGTATATGGTAATTGACTGCACCAGTGCTATATATATTTTAATAAGCAACGTTTTTGGGGCTACGTTTCTTAGCGTTTTAAAGATCCACATCATCTTCCTTATGCGGCTAGTTACTAAATCTATATGCTTGTGCCATGAGAGATTTTGATCTATCATGATTCCTAAGTATTTTGTGGCCGTAACTTTATTAATGTCAGGACAGGTGCAGTTATTGTATTTTGTGTTATCGCATGTGTGTATTTTAATTTTAAAGTCTGTATTCGGTTGTGTTCTTTCAGAAATAGTGAAACATATATAGTTTGTTTTGAGGGTGTTCAGCGTGAGTAGATTGGTTTTGAGCCAGTTTGAGATTTTTGCTAACCCTTTTTCTGCGTCTTTTTGAACACTATTCCACTTTAAGCCAGTAAAAGCTATTACGGTGTCATCTGCATAAAAGAACACTCGGGCATTTACAAGGCTCATATTGCATAAATCATTTATGTATACTAAAAACAAACTTGGGCCTAAGACGCTTCTTGCGGTACACCGTAATCAATATCAGTGTACTCACTCAAATGCGGGCCAATTTTTACCTGTTGTTGGCGATTATACAAATAGTCTTTGAATAAGGACAAAGGTGTGCCCCTGATGCCAATGTTTTCTAATTTTCGCAGCAGAATAGGAACGGAAACTGTGTCAAAAGCTTTTTTTAAATCTAGGAAAACTGTGAATTATCTAATTGATTAACAATAAAGGAACTTAAGGCAGTTACCGCGTTTTCAGTGGATTTACCCTTTCGAAAACCAAACTGTTAATCGGACAATACAATAAATTTTTCGAGATAATTTAAAAGTCTCTTATTAATTAGCTTTTCTAAGATCTTCGAGATTGATGGTAAGACTGAGATAGGTCTATAATTATTCACGTCACACTTGTCGCCACTTTTCCAAACAGGTGTGATGATATATTTTTTCATAGGAGATGGAAAAAATCCATTTTCAAAACACAGATTGGCCAAGTGACAGATGATTGGAACAATCTCACCTTTAGCGATCTTAAGGAAACCAGTTGTAGCCAGATATAGCACGACAGTATTTTTCGAAGCGAAGGTCTTTAGCAAATCCTGAGTCCTATGGCCTGGGAAGCTGGGACATATTCTTTAATACGCTTTACAGGTGTATATTTAATTTGATTACAATTTTCCCGAGATATTTCAACCATTGATTAAAATCTTTAAAATGCGAAAAGCAAGAAAGTCTATCAAATTGTTTGCTTGTCTTGGGTCACTATTGGGTCACCATTCCATATGGCGCCGGATTAAGAATAGCATCACTCCATTTCCTTCCGTGGATGTCGTAGAAGGCGACTAAGGAAATCAATTACCAGGAGACGGGCAGCAGCGTCTTCCTGAGATTCCAACCGCTTACTGCGATCGCCAACCCGCCTGCCAAGCATGGCGATTATGGCAAAACCCTTCATGGTTATGAAAACCACGGAAGAGGCCTGGGTCCTGCAGTGGGCGCCAAATGGCTGATGATGATGATATGATGGGTCACTATTCATCTAATTAATTCAAGAAATATTAAGCCCTATTGTTGCAATATAGACTTCAATATTATTCTAATCTCCTGAGTCCTGACCTTGTAAATAACAATAGAAATCTATTATATACTTTATATGTCATTTTTAACCTCCTCAGACCTGACCGTTATTTTCAAGGTCGGTTAGGTTCGGGAGGAGGTTAAAAAATTATATATAAAAGTATGTATAATATAGGATTTTGCACTGCATGGCGTAACTAAACAATTGCGTGATGTTATCGAGTTATTGAGGAACTAACAGTCTTTACCTTCTTCGTTCGTTTCAGGTGAAAAGTCTTCCGTTTGGAAAACGCGAATATCCACGTGAGAGCTGCGGATTGCCTCTATAGCGGTTAGTACACCCACGAGCAATTCGTTACATATGCAAACCTTAGGAGATCTGATCATTTCATGCAGCTGACAGTATAATCATTTGACATCAAGTTTTAGAATGTTTTATTATTTATTGAATTAACTCGTAGTTATTGATACATGACACCCACCAGCCCTGTAAATGGATACAACTGCGTTTCTACGGACTTAAGCGATTAAAAATAGGTACGATACCTGACTGCTATAAACTTAATCGGTTTTGTTTTTGTTTGTATATGCCAAAGATATATGAAAATGATTATATACTCACATATAAACTGACGTTTCGTGTTATAATCTTATGTGTAATGATCAGTGATGGGAATAGGTTGAGTATAAATACCTGTAGCTGATAGAACTACCACCCCTTGTCACACGATGTCGCACTTTGTGATCCCCACCTTACCCATTAACGTGTGACGTAGTTTATGAATAGCCCGATAATTTAAAGATCGTTGACCTTAAGTAGCTTTACTTCGATAACTAGGTAATACACGTGATACGATGTATAAAAAAACCCTAGAAGTAACGCTTCCTACAAATTCACGATCACAAATGGCATCAGTCTTTTACTGAGCCGTAGTACTGAGCTCGGTCCAATTGACTGGCATAATTGTGCCTGGGGTCAGTTTTCGGCGCTAGTTAAACATCTATAGTTTGTCCTATCACTGGATGCAACAATAAATAGAATAATATGCATATTTGGTGGTTTTAAGAACACCCACCGTTTTGTCTCCGCGCCAACTGTATTGATTTAAACTCGGCCTATTCAGATCACTGGTAATGGTGAATAATTTGTAGTTGTACGCAGTTTAAATCATGTAAGCGTACAGTAGTTAGTGTCACGGAAGGATATGTCGGAGTGTAATACATTATGAGCTATTGATTCTCAGTAGTGGGCGTTATAAACAAGAGAGTTCTTAAAATATGTACCACATTTGTGCCTTGCCCATGGGACGGATGTTGTGATTTTGAATAATGTAGCTGACATTTCGATAGTTATTGCTTAAGTAGTTTTTATAACGAAACTTAATCCAACGCAATATTTTCACCACTATATTATTATTATTATTATCTTGTTGTGACTTGCGATTCTTACCTTATTTATTTTCGTTTAAACGGAAACAATATACACGGTGTTGATTTGCACGTTTTAAACGATTGTGGGGTAATTCTAGTTTCCAATAGTCTACTCTTTTTGTTATTGCCCGATTTAAGGAAAAGGGACCCATTTAAAGGCACTTAAAAATAATGGAAATCACTTTAAAAGTTAGCTCTAACATAAATATTGCTGCTACGTACTGTATAAAAAATTGTTGCGCCTGCGATAAAATAAATCCCCTATAATAAAAGTACATCCCGCTACAATGATTTCCGTCGCTATAAATTAATATACAAAACAAAATAAATATCATAACACTTCTAAACCTATTTCCTTTTTTAAAACAAAGCAATGTCAAAACAGGCTTTGTAAATATTAATAAGAGAAAGTGGCCCATAAACGTGTCGCTTAATTTCACCAAAGCCTATGTAATTGTGTTAAGATTTTGATTCCGAGGATTCGGGTTCGGTCCTTACTATAAATTTTAATTTTAACTAATTTTAAAGTCGACTTTATTGTAGTTACTACCTGTAAAATTATAGTGCACACCATTTATTTCCGGATATAGCTGGAAACGACTATTATAAATATACACTTCAAATATAAAGTGGTTCAGTATGATGACTAAAATCACCCCTCAATCGATTTAAAATTTACAAATCACCGCCATGCATCTTGAACGTTACACCAATATTGTGTGTATAATTAATGAGACATAGTGATTAGCGATGTCGAAGCTATAAAAAATATCTCCTTTATTTACTTACCCCTTATGTATTTGTATTCGTTTTGACCACAACAATTTATCACAGAGAGTATAACTTTGATTTTATATCTAAATTGTAAATAAAGATAATAATTTTTATACTTAAGTAAGTACTTGGACACAGCTAAATCTAGATAACTTACGGATATTGTGATGATTATTTTGTATTGGTTTTGAAAAGACAATTTATTAGGTATGGTTTACATTCGATTGGTGATTGGCCTAAACTAACTAAATAATGTGATCTTATCGTATGCGACGTGAAAGTTCAATATTTAAGGTAACACCATGGAACGGTGCCTTTAAGCTACCTGCCCTACCATTGCGATTCATGAAAGCCATTTGGGACGCTATGTATGATACCTGCATCATAATTTAACACTAACTTCAATCTCAGTATGTGTACCTACTGAATTTATGGGAATAATATGTCGCTAAAATATAATAATTTCGGCCTTGAATGTAGCACAATATTTTCCTATGTTTGAGATTTTGACTAGTTTTGACCATTACAATTTTGACCTTATTAACTACAATATTATTAAAGTTAGTAAGTTCATAATATTTGTAAGCAGCGAGTTTTTTTTTATTAAATACGAACGATATTGAATTAAAATTATCTTTAATTAGAAAAGTCTGAAGCAAATTCACAATCATTTTCCTTTTGAACAGTTTTTTCTGAACTACCTGTATAATTATGTTGTTGTTTAATTTAAAGATGTTTATTTTAACCTCACCAAGTTACGTTTAAATATAAGTGTTATGTACACAACTAGAGATGTTTCTCTTTACAAATTGTCGATGAAAGTGATCCTGTGATATGTGGCCGAGTTAGTATGGACCGTTTCAGCATAGTTCGAATCCAATACCACTTTGGTGTGTAGGAATGGCTCTTCAGACACTGATGTGGGTATAAGTCTCGGAGCTGGAGCGTGGATATGTTCAAAGCGTGAGACGTTGAATGATTCTTTGGTGTCCCAGAGGTAGACATCGGAACCGCCCGCGTGGCGCAGAAACATGTGACGGGAACTTGCGCCCAGGATAATCACAGGACTGATGTGTGCGCCGGATACTGCAATAAACAGTCGGCAAGATTATTGCTTTCATTTTTATTTTATCTCTCTCTGAGAGAAGGCCTGTGCCATACGGATGGACGTATGCAGGCTGCATTATTATAAGATTACTAGCTGACTCGGAAAACGTTGTTTTGCCATATTTGCCATTTGCCTACGACCTGTTCTCAGAGCATGAAGCGGTGGTAGCCTAGTGGGTAAAAAAACCCAGGTTTGATGCCCAGTGCGGGCATGTTTTTTGTTTTGACTTTGTTTTCTAAGTTATGTACATTTGTGAAGTTAAAGTAGCAATACCACTCGCTAATGGTGAATGAAAACATCGTGAGGAAACCTGAGTGTATGAGCTATTCACATACCTCAGCGCTTGAAATCGGCAATCCGCGGTGGGCACGCGTGTTGATCAAGCCCATACTCTCTCTCTGAGAGAAGGCCTGTGCCTTACTGTGGGACGTTTAATAGGCTGATAATGATAATGACTATTCTCAGACCAACCAAATATACACAAAAAAAATCATAAAAATCGGTGAAGCCGTTTCGGCGGAGTTCGATAACAAACACTGTGACATTAGATTTTAATATATTGGAACAAGACTGCGCTGGTCAAGGCCTCCAGTAAGGCAGTGGCATTAACTCCAGTTCCGTTTATGCAGTCCGAACACGCGATCGACGTCAACGTTTGACTTGCCGCAAGGGCGCCAAGTTCAATGGGGAACTTGCAAAAAATAAAAATAAATGTTTTAATCTCGTAAGAGAGGCCATGTTAAGGGGGTCCAGCAGGCTAGCCACTAATGAAAAAAAAAATCATATCTTTTACAGATCGTATTTTCAAAAAGTGTCTGTACAATTTTTCAGTCGTGTTAACAGTGATTTTTAGGACCCACGACAAAGAACCTATGATCCCGAACCTGGGACTAGATAGCATTTATGCCAACAACGGCCGTTTTGGCGTTAATGCTATCTATCTGGTTTTAGGTTTTTTGCCTTGGGTTCACGGCCATGGCTCCTAAAAATCACTATTAACATGATTGAGAGATTGTACAGACACTTTTAGCAAATTCGATCTGTAATTAAATAAAAATTAAAAACCAACTTCAGAACACTACAGCACTAAAAAGATAGAAATAATTTAAAAGAATACCTTGAAATTAGAAATACGTATACACATGTATTGGTACCTATTGTAAAAGTATAATTTGGAGTCGGTGCCCGAAGTATATGTTCCGGTCAATAAACTGGACACCGACTATAAATTACACTTCTACAATACCTACATGTAAACGTACTTCCAATTTAAAGGTATTCTTTTAAATAATTTCTAATTTTTTAGAACGTCGAATTGAGAACCTCCTCCTTTATTGAAGTCGGTTAAAAAATTTTTTATTTCTCGGTGGCGCTAGTGTTACTCCCTGTAGCCCCTTAAAAGATAAATAATGGTGATAGATATTTTTGTCTGCGACTAACACTTTTCACAATATAGCTTGTCGAAAAGTAGTTCTAGTCACGTGTTACAAAAACACGACGTACAAATATTCATACTCTCGCGTGGAGCATAAGCAGCCTATATACGTGTCCCACTATAGGGCACAGGCCTTCTCTCAGGGAGAGAGTGGAGTATTGAGCATTTATGAATATTTGAGTTATCTCGTAGTGTTTTTTGTTACATACTTATTAGACAACGTTTAAATTATCGCGAAAATATCTTTAATGCTTTTAATAGTTTCTGAGTTTATCTGTAGTTTACATAAAATCAAATTAAATTTTGAGACAAGTGTACCATTGATCAGGAGCTCCAAGACTCATTTACGTCAGTGTTCAAAGCGTGTTCATCAGCACTTCGATTACAATGATTAGCAAGTTATTAAAAAAAAAAACAGACTTGCGCCAGCGACGTTTCAATATTAATGAATTCCAGAGGAAAGTAAACGCTTCCGGTGAAGTTGGTGTGCTTTGTTGAGACTGAAACTGACGGGAAATATGGAGATCTTGTTAGAGGATCTAATTGCTTATAATTCAAGTTTAACAGCTATTGAGATGACCATCGCAGATATAATATCTCTACTTTTCATATTTTATAGGTACAACCTGCCTTGAAATATCTAACGCAAAACCTGAAAATCGTTTCTTCAGCATGGATAAATTAAACCACTTAAAAAAAGAGAATACAAAGCAATCCAGTGATGGAAATGGTTTAAGGGGCTCCATAGAGTAACACTAGCGCCACCAAGAAACAAAAATTATATATCTTTTTTGCAGATCGTAATTGCAATCTCATGTTAACCATGTTAATTGCAGATCGTAATTGCAATCTCATGTTAATCATGTTAATAGTCATTTTTAGGACCGATAGCCGTGAACCTAAGACAAAAAACCTGATAGCATTAACGCCAAAAATGGCCGTTTTTGGCATTAATGCTCTCTAGTCCCAGGTCCGTGGTCCTAAGTTCTCAATCGTGGGTCCTAAAAATCACTTAAGTAACATGATTGCGAGATTATACAGACACTTTTTGTAAATACGATCTGTAAAAGAAAATACGTTATTTTTTCATTGGTACTGCTAGTTAGCTCCATGGATCCCCTTAATTATCGATACCTACTGAAGAAACAAGAAACGGTTTTTAGGTTTTGCCTTATTTCAATAACAGTTTTTATCTATGAGTATGATCCGTTGTATAGCACAAACAGAAAACCCTACTTACCCCGAAGCGGCGCAAACGAGTCCCTTCTCTTTAGCCCAGCGGTGTCCAATTCATAGACCCCAGAGTGCGGAACTCGCACCAGCAACAGCGTACTTTGGATCAGACCCCGTGACGTCAGCGCCATCTGCAGCCCAGCCGCGGGCGCACACACTGGCACCGACCACAGAGAGTCTGTTGCGTCGTCGTGGACGAGAACTGAGCCACGGGATGCGTCGGAGATGTACCTAGAGGAAATGAAAAGTGTTAAAAAAACAGCCTTCAAAATACTGTCCAAAATATATGTGCTGGTCATGAAACTGGGCACCGACTATAAATTAGACTTCTACAACACCTACATGTATAAGTACTTCTAATTTAATGGTATTCTTTTAAATTATTTCAAACTTTTTAGTGTTTTGAAGTCGGTTTTTATTTTTTATTTAACATTTTTTATTTTTAAATTTTTAGTGGGGTAGCGGGAGAAAAAAAATTAAGTCCATTATAACCATAATTTACCCTACTTAACTCTTTGCTTTAAAATTTAGTTCTCAATTTCCATCTCCGAAAGTTTTCACCAGAACATCACCAGATTACCCTGGGACTACTTTTACGCTATAATATGAAACATATGCGTATTACTACAGAATGGGGCCCGTTTAAGGCCTTATTTACTGCTGTCCATTGAAGAGTTCCGTTCTCAATCTCTTTCTCAATAAAGTCTTCATCAGATCTTCACCAAATGAATATGGGACGAATGGGACGTTATGTCTATTCGAGCAAAAAAAGAATTGTCGAAATCGGTTAAGATTTGACAGAGTTATGAAGCAAACAAATAAAAAAAAATGTATATATATATATATATATATACACGTCGATTTGAGAACCTCCTCCTTTTTTGAAGTCGTTTAAAAAGATACCTCGAAGACAACCCGTCGACCCTGCCGACTTTGGGATATCTACCTTTGCTGTTACTTGGAAACGCGGAGAAAAATCGAAAACTAGCTCTTCTAGACTACAGTTTTTGTGTCGGCGATAGTAATGGCAATTCTCGAACCTATAAAAAATACGGATTTGATTGCCTACTGTTGCGCTAAAAAAGTAACTTTTTTTAATATTTTCATACAATTGGTAGCACGATGACAACATTTCTAAAGTTCCCACATGACATCGCACTATGCCTACAATCGCGTTTAGCCAACTATTTCAACAAATGGTGGGCATTGTCGCTCAGTGCCTACTTTTGCTATAGTCCATAGATTTTTAAGTGGATTGCCAACAATTTATACATTCAGAAACAAAACATGCAACGCCAGATAGCAGATTGGCTCTTGTTTGTCTTTTGGTATGTGTGACTGTGTCCACCACGCCACAGTGACCAAGAACCCTGCAGACATAAATAGAGTTTAGGATTTAACTGCTTATAAACGCATACATATAATTTATGTAATTATATTGTTCTCGTTTTTTACTACGTAGGTACCTTGGGATTTTTAATGAATGTGACATCACTGTTTATAATGTGTCGTATAAAATTGTTGTTTTGCATTTTTTTACAAGCAATAATTTTTATCTTGCGCGCGCTTTTTAAATTTTCGCCCCAAGATGCACATTTTTTTTACATAAAAAAGACAAGGTTTGATCAACTGAAAGCCAAACATTTTTTTTATGTTTTGGCACTGCACGGTAATGCCAAACGTTTGGAAACAACAATAAAAAAATGAGAAAGTGTAAACTGGCTGAAAGTAGCATGTCTTTTTTATCGTTCAAAAACGCTCTATCGGCTAATTCTGATTTCACAACGTAATTTTTTTTTATAATTGCACTACTTAAAACTTACTTAATTACCATAAAATATAAAATACAATGACTTATTTTAAGGACAACAGGTATTTACCAATTGAAGTAGGTAATCAATCACACCTAGATGGTAAAAGTAACAAAAAATAATATTGGACACCCACTGTCTATAGATTTTGTATTTTGGTCCATTCATATAATCTTCTTATATATAAAAATGAATTGCTGTTCGTTAGTCTCACTAAAACTCGAGAACGGCTGGGCCGATTTGCCTAATTGTTGTTTTTATATATTTGTGGAAGTCCAGGGAAGGTTTATACGGTGAGAAGAAAAAAAAACGGTTGACGTCGGTGATACGAAGTTCACGGGGTCATCTAGTATGTGATATTTTCCCTGTAACATTGTTGAGACTTCTAGCAATTCGCCGCAAAAATATATCTATGTGCGAACAGTATTAAAGACTAGCGTAGATATAATATTTGTTCATAACTCTGCCCAATACAATTCGCTATTTGACACGATCAACAATAAATTATTTCATATGCTCGATTATAACAAAAATGACAAAATTACCTACTGGTTATTACAATTTTTAAATAGATTAAACATAAAAAGAGTGCTCTGAAATGTGACGTCATAAGCCAGTATTTTCTTACAAAATTCCGTTTTAAAAGTAACTCATTTGATATTTTGTCAAATACCCAATTGGCATTTTAAGTCCAAGTAGGTATACAAAATATGGCAATTTGCGACAAGTCATACCTAAGCCCAAACAAAAAAGTAGGCCTAGTGCGATGTCATGTGGGACCGGCAGTGTTGTTTGGATTTTTTTATCTCAATAATTGCTTTTTATTTGCTACAAATCATAATTCCTGCCAACGATGTATTCTCGGGAATCATAAAAAAATTTACTACAAATCGACACAATAGTTTTCAAATGATTTAATTTTTGAAAGCATTTAAATGGATTCCTTACTTTGAGGGTTCTTTTGTAAAAGTAATGTAGTACATTTGTGGTTTTGTAGTACCTACTTAGTAGAGCATAAACACCGCTCGCTGGCGGCGAAGGAAAACATCGTGAGATAAAAAGTGTGTGAGCTGTGTGAGGTGTTTGCACTCCCTGAGATAACGTCCTGCAGTCGCAGTGAACTCACACGAAAGCTTTGCCGGTGATGCCATATTCAACTGCGATGTTCTGTAGCTGTGAAAATGGTTCCACTACGGACGATATGTCAATATGTCGTGTCAGCTTTCCGCGTAGCAGGCTGACGACTACGACCTTGGGCGGGCATGTGCAGCGCGGATATTGGACGGTCTCTACGATACCACTGTCCAACACCCAAAGGTTACCCTGCGAAATGAAAGATATTAGTAACGGGTCTATAAAAGTAGTCGAAATTCGTAGTGCACAAAAATACCGATAAAAACCGGGTTGGATTCACGCATCGGGGGTTCCGTATTTAGCAAAGATCAACTGTAATTTCTTTCATTCGGTTTGGGACTCTTAACGAGTCCGACTCACATTTGGTTCAAGAGCCTTTTAAAGGTAAGCAGACAAACAGACAGTCAGGGGCCTGTTTCATAGAATTGGACAATTGGATGCACATTGCATAGCCGATAAACTCACAGGAAGACTCATTTTACTAATCGGCTACGCATTGTATCTCGTATTGTCATAACAAACTATGACTTACCTATAGTTTTAAAAGGAGCTCCAAAAAGCTAGGTACATTAGGTATATTATTGAATATCAGGCTTACTCAATGCACTCAAACGAAATAAAACGGGAACTGTAATAAATCATTTCATATCAGATCTATCTTGTCTACCTACTCCTTTTTAAATATAAAAAAAAACTATAGTGGGTATTAGAGTGAGTATTAGGTTTGAGCTTGAGGTTTCGAGTGTGCCGAATATTTTATTTTGACCAACGGGGAACGTAACATAACATGAAATTTATAATTTAAAGATAATTTACAGTAAATTTAGTAGAATAACGTGAAACAACTAATGTCAGTCAATTGTTAGTAGGTACTTAATAGGATGCTATTGACATTATTTTACCCGAGCTCTGCGCCAGAGATGATTACCGTGTTACAATAGATTGATGATACACTAGTTAACGGTCTCTATCGAAAGGTCTTCAGCCATAAAGATCTTTTGGGGAGATGTACCTGCTTCTACTATGTTGCTTCATCAATATTGTATATCGCAATTTCCTTTGTTTCATACACTGATACCTAGGTAGACTATATAGGTGCAGACAATTAATCAGTGTTTAATTTAGAGCTCCATGTGGCAAGGTGTAGAAAAAAATTGAGACTGTACCAACCTACACATAAAGAAAGACAGAACGTCTACTCCAGTAAGCTGAAGGCTCAAAGAAAGTTATTCGAAAGGAAGTTTAGGGGCATCGAAGAAATTAAGGGTCGCACACACAGGCGCGCTAAGTACAGGCCGCGCGGTATGAGTTGCGGGATGCGAAGCGAACTGTTGTCCAAATGCTAGAAACTCATTCAATGCATGTTGTCATACAACATCCATTATTATCTTTTATATCAATTCCATCCGTTGGTTTCCACTACTACACAAAGGTTGGGCCCAAGCCATTGCTGCTGTAGTAAATAGCTATGTATTGTTATAAGCAGGTATAATGAGTTCACTCGTTTTTCTCAATAATCAGTAGGTTACCTAACAATGACACCTTAGGAAAGGAATATGGACTTGGCGAAACAAATAACTCTTACTGATTAAAGTACCAAAGGTAAGTTAGAAATGATAAAAAAATAAGGTGTTCGGAAATAATTGGAATTATTCAGTGTTACGCTCCATTACCTTCCGTGGATGTCGTAGAAGGCGACTAAGGAAATCAATTACTAGGAGACGGGCAGCAGCGTCTTCCTGAGATTCCAACCGCATACTGCGGTCGCCAACCCGCCTGCCAAGCGTGGCGATTATGGCAATACCACGAAGGAGGCCTATGTCCTGCAGTGAGCGTCAAATGGCTGATGATGATGATGAGTGTTACGCTCTGGGGCCTGTTTCATAGAACTACAATTCATGGTTTACTATGAAAATTCGATGTACATTGCAAAGTCGCTTAACGCACAGATTAACAAAACGAATCTGCTACACAATGTACCTGTCATAATAAACTACGAATTCTATTCTTTTGAAACTGCCCTGAAGGTACTTATACACACCCACTGCCGGGAACAGGCGAGAGAGTATGGATAATCACCTCCCGTGCCCACTGTTGCGGAGCGATTTTTGATTGCCGAGGTATTAATTATTGAATTAAAATATTCATTCACTCACTCAACACCATCATTCATCCAACTATTGTTCCAGATATCTACCTATTAATTAATTCATTTATATTCATTCATCCATACAGTAATTAATTTCTAATTGAATCATAAGAAGAAGAGACACTTTCAGTATATACTTTTCAGTGTATTGTAACCAGACGACCTAAGTATTGATCTGGAAGACGATACCCAACGCACGGCGTAGCAGTCAGTGGCGGTTTAAGCATTACAACATTCCATCTTCATTGCCACATGGGACAACTCTAATGAACACTAGTTCTTTTGATGATCGGAGAAACTCACAAAATGGTCCAGCTGGAAGTCGACAGCGTTCTGCACGGCCCGACAGTCTGAGGCGGTGTGCGCGTGAACGTCTGGATATGGCTGCAGTTCGACCCCGTGGCGCGTGCGCACGACCAGCCAGATGGTCGCCAAGACACCGTGTTTCAGTCTGAAATAATATAAATAATAATATAAATGGTACCTAAGCATGAGCATTGAGCATAGTTGAGTACAGTTGAGAGCACATCAATCTTTACATGTAATGTCTACTGTACATATATGTATCTATAAAAGCTGTTAACGTAGTAGAGTACACATATTTAAGTTACATAAGGGGTTAATGGCGACTTTGAGTGAGTCAGTCTGTCTGTGGTAAAAATATTGGTTTTTAGACGTCAATATCTCGAGAACCATAAAAGTATAATGCATGGAATTTTGGATTTTGGGTAATTGTTTGAACGGGCCCTTAACAGGCATTTATTATGTTCGAAGTTTTCGATTTAAACCTACGAATAAAAAAACAATATTATACTTAGATAATAATATACATGGGACGTTACGAAACTTATGACTCGTTCCCCCCTTGTCACACGATGTTATATTTTGTTGAGCCCCTCCTTACCACTTAATGTGTGACGTAATTTATGATTGACCCCTAAATCATTCTGCTTTTATTTTGAAACGAGCGACACAGTTTAAACGGTTTTAAGTCATTATTAACATTGTTCATCATCATCATCAGCCAATTGAAGCCCACTGCAGGACATAAGCCTCCCCCTCATGGTCTTCCAAGCTTCCCGGTCTTGTGCCGCCCGCATCCAGCGACTCCCCGCCACCGTAACCGGGTCGTCAGACCATCTGGTGGGAAGGCCTTCCCACGCTGCGTCGTCCGGTCTGCGGTCGCCAGGTCAGAACTTTTTCTCAACGGCCATCAGTTCTCAGAGCTATGTGCCCCGCCCACTGCCACTTCAGTTGAGCAAGTAACATTGTTCATCAAGACGAAAAGAATAAAAAAATAGAACAGTCCGTTACAATATTGTTGACCATTTCAAGATAAGATAAGAATATTCTTGAGTGTACGCCAGAGTACATGACATAACAATTTCAAAATCAACAGACAGCTGCTCAACATTTACCTGCCGACATTATTTTGTAGTCATCCGTAAATTTAAATAAGTAGAGAGCACGGATGTAAAGATCGACTTACTGTCGACAGTACAGCCAATCCGAATTTAGAAACGGAAATAATATGTTGCGTATCTAATATTAACGGTCTTATTTATAAAAAACACGATTCCTTAAGTCGCCGATTAAAATAGTCTGTGGAGGAGATCTTACAAGAAAAAGTCGTAACCACAGATTAAATAAACTGCCTCTTAGGAGTGCTATACGTGTTGAAAAATCTATTGGAATAATAAGCTGTTTATCGTTGTGATGGTTTTATTGAAGTGTCATGTTAAGTCGTTCTACGTACAAACAAATCTGAATATTCAAAGTACCTAATGACATTGTAGTAACTAAAAAGTATAATAGAGGAATCGTGTTTTTGTAAATAAGGCCGTAAGTATTTAAAACGTCATTAAGTGCACATAAATCTTAAGTGGGCGGGTAGTCTCATATATAAGTTACTCTATGGGTAGTCTCACCAGCTTTAGGTCTTTACATTGGATCTTAATAGCAGCACTTATTGGCATCGCTATATATTTTAATTGTCCGTACCGTACACGTATCAATATTAGCCACAGCTTAAGTATTTCAAGGTGAACGGGTGCATAAAAATCACGACTTTTTATACTTACGGTCAGTTCGCATTGGGATACGGAGAATAGGTTAAAAATTGTCCTTAGTACGGATTAGTGCAACAAAGAATATAATACATTTTATTGTTTGTGTTACAAATACTGTATCTAACAGCTTAGGAAAATTACCAATAGTGCCTAATGGCTAACTTGCGATGTATTATTTTACTAAGTAGCTACCCATCAGTCTGATCGTGGAGCAACGATAAATTCTTACGTATGTCAATGAAGGATACATACATTGTGCATGCAAATGAATGAAAACGCATTAATTATTACACTAATCGAGTTAAATCACTGTTGTCGTTGAACTGCAAGTTTGATACCTTTAGTAAGAACAGACGATTTTTCAGTAGATTTATTGAGAGAAATACGATAGACTGACAACTTAAGAAGAAAACACGAAGAGTACCTTTTACTCTCATTTTATGAGAATAATTATATCCCATCTCAAGCGATAACCCTGTCAAAATTAAGTTCACTGATACAGGTGCCCCTATAAGTAGATAGATAGATAAGTAGATAACACTTTATTGCACACCAGTAATAAATACCTACTTACCTCGTCTTTTTTAACCACAAGACGAGTAGAGAGGGGTATTTAAATGTGCAGTCGACAGCACCATACCTCCACATACGTGCATTCTCACATAGTTACGTTAAGTGTGACTCTGCAACAAAAATCTAAAAGTTGATCTGCTGTCAAATGTTCTTTAAAATAGAGCTTTCTAACTATAACATTTAAAAAAAAAACAATGTTAATAATTGCGCGTGGCTGTGGCGCTTCGTTTAGGCTGTGACATCTGTCAACCACACCGCTGTATTTCACAGATTAAAAAGAAAACAAAGACAAGTCTTCTGTATTTGTGGTGCAGAAGTGAATTCGCTGGGGCGCTACGGACTCCATTGCGTTCGGAGCGCGGGTAGGATCTCACGGCATCGTTCCATCAATTACATCGTCCGGAGGTATTACGGCTTATTACGGCTGACATTCCTGCGATTCTTGAACCACCAGGGTTGTGTCGCAGTGATGGGAAACTTCCGGACAGTCTCACTATGATTCCGTACGAGAGGGGTCGGTGCCTGCTCTGGGATGCTCCATGCGTCTGTACATTTGCACCGTCTCATGTAGGCTCAACGGCCATTTCTCCTGGGGCTGCTGCGGAGGCGGCTGCTAGTCACAAATGTCTGAAGTATAGCTCGTTAATGAGTAGTTACTTCTTTGTGCCTCTAGCCATTGAGACTACAGGGGTTTAGGGAATCCAGGGAAGAGCCTTTATAAAGGAATTAGGGCGTCGCCTGAGGAACCGTGGCGTGGACTACCGCTCTGGGGCATACTTGATGCAGAGGGTCTCTCTCGCTGTGCAGCGGGGTACTGCTGCCAGACCGTTATGGTAACCATTGGTCGGGTATGTCTCGGGGCGGTTTGCTCGTCGATTAATTATTGTTTGTTTTCTTGTGTGTATATATTATATACATGTATATATATTCTGTGCTGGACATCTTGCTTCTTATGTACATTTTAATATAATTACTTTAGATGAAACGTTTGTGGATGTATCTTTAAGATTGTGTAAGATAATGCTCTGTATTTCATTCTAATAATGTTTTTTTGTATCTACACCCACTGCTAATTCCGAGAAGACAAGGAACTTGGCAAGTTCTTATATATATAAAGTATTTTTTTGGAACGAGAAGTTGGCCAGTTTTTTTTTCATTTATGTTTTGGTGGGATTTCAAGACTTTTTGTTAAAAAAATACAATAGTTACTGATAACAAGTCATCTTTAAAATTGCTACTTTTAGCTTATAACTTTCTTCTTTCATCTTTAAAATGAATAGTTGTAGACCAATTCTGGTGGTGGCGGGGAGTCGCTGGATGCGGGCGGCACATGACCGGGAAGTTTGGAAAACCATCAGGGAGAGGCCTATGTCCAGCACTGGGCGTCGAATGGCTGATGATGAATTCTGGATTCTCTGTATCCTTCCGTATCGTGATCTTGACACAATACCACTGAACTATTAATATACATGAAATTAAGAAACACATTTCTCGCCACTTTCTCTTGTTCAATTGTAGAAAGCACGATTAGATCAAATTAGAAAATAATTACAAAGAATATTCTTTTATAGTGGAAAAGTTTTTACTATCGTAGGAGGAATAAATTTTTTTTAAAGCTCGTTATTAATTTGTAGCATTGAAATTATTTTGTAGTCGGATGCATATGGGGGGCGCAAAGTAGCATTCTTTATCTTAGACCCCTTTTCTTAAAGCGATCGATTTCCATTATTTTAAAGAGGCTTTATATGGGTGCCATTTGGATATCTCTACCCGCAAGAATATTTTTGTTCATGTGCCTTAATTTGTTTTGGCATTTGCAAAAATTGTTTGTGATTAGCTATTTGCAAATGAACATACCATTAACCGGTATCTTTAATCATTATAAAAAGGCCGTTACAAAACTTTAAAAACACTTCCAAAAATAAAATGTATGTAACCTAGTGTAAGAGCTAGGGCACCAAATAAGGATTTACTAAATCTTTAATTTAAATATTGGGGTTAAAGTATGAAATTGCCGATTTGTACTGAAAATCTAAATTGTTTATTTTTTAAATTTTTAACAAATTTATTTAATCAAAATAGTTGCCATTATTATCTATACATTGCTGCCATCTAATGGGAGGGTCATTAATGCCTTTGCGATAGAACTCCGACGATCTAGACTGCACAAACTGTGTGAAAGCATTTTGTACTGCCTCCTGGGAAGAAAACTTCTTGTCACGTAGATAATTGTCCAAATCACGAAAAAAATGGTAGTCCGTTGGAGCAAGGTCTGGTGAATACGGAGGATGACGAATGGTTTCTAACTGCAGTTCCTGAATGGTCAAAATGGTTTCTCGTGCTGTGTGAGGTCTCGCGTTGTCGTGGAGCAATAATGGTGAAGATCGATTCATGAGTCGGGGCTGTTTTACTGCTAGTTTTGTTAACATGGTTCGGAGTTCGGCACAATAGACATCTGCCGTTATTGCTTGACCAGATCGGAGAAAACTATAGTGAATAACACCATGCTGAGACCACCAAACAGTTACCATTACCTTTTTATTGGTAAGTTTTGCTTTAGGACACTGTTGTGGCATTTGACCTGGGGTCAGCCATTGCATTTTTCTTTTCCGGTTATCATAAAGAATCCACTTTTCATCACATGTTACAATTCGATCCAATATTCCTTCATTTCTGTACCGGTTCAACAAGGCAACACAAGTTTCAACACGCGTTTCTTTCTGCAGATCAGTCAAATCATGAGGCACCCATTTTTCGTATTTTTTTATTTTATTGATTTGACGCAAGTGAGTCAATATTGTGGGTAAGGTATCGTTAAACCATGCCGCTAATTCCTGGGTAGTTTGACTAGGGTCAGCTTCCACTATCTCTCTTAATTCATCGTTATTCACCTGTGTGGGCGGTCTTCCTCGTGGCTCGTTCTTTAAGTCGAAATTTCCATCACGAAAGCGTTTAAACCAAAATCGCACGGTGCGTTCATTAGTAAACCCCTCTCCCAACGCAGCATTGATATTGCGGGCTGTTTCTGTCGCGTTAGTTCCGCGTCGGAACTCGTATTCAAAAATCACTCGAATTTTCGCAGTATCCATCTTTCTTGTCTAAATTGAATAACAAAAACAATTGAAAGTCGATATTCAAATGTTTCACATTTTTTAAAAAAAGAACATCATAGAAACCATTTGAAAAAAGTTTCATTCGAAAACCTCAAACCATGAAGATTCTATGTCAATTCAAAGAACCTATTGCAATAAAACGGCAATTTCATACTTTAACCCCTATTACTTTTTGTAATTAAGTACCTATGTACTTTCAAATTGTTGTGAGGTTGAGCTCAGAATTATTGTTATAGCCTTCCATCTTGCGCGTCAAGAGTACTGGGACAAGCAAGTGAGCCCATAACTTCAAAGTAGGTTACTAACTTACTTACGGGCATTCTAAGAATGCCGATGAGACGTTTCATTTGATATTTGCAGCTAGTGATAGTGGTGTTTGCTTGATGTGTCAGGTCACAGCGATTTAGTTTAAGAACATTCAGAACATTTCTGACTGCGGATGACGCTCGCGTAACTTTTTTTCTATTTAGCCTATGAGATAGAGAGAGAGAGAGAGATATAGATAGAGAGAGAGAGAGAGAGAGAGAGAGAGAGGGTACGGGCTTGATGAAGAACCTACGACTTCCCGAATACGACTTTACGAATGAGAAGCCGGCGTTCTACCGCTGCGAACCGAACCGAGTTCGTCACTTTTTCGCGACTGCCTCGGTGGACCAGCCGTTAAGGCGCTTAACTACCAAGACAGAAGTTGTGGGGTTGGGTGGGTGGGTTCCCACAGGGGGCCGACGTACATTTGTACATTTGGATTTCGCTTAAAACGAATTATAGAGACCCCCCTATGATTTAAACTTTGCGACCTAAGTTATGCAATGCAAAATACAATTTATTTTATGAATAGAGAAAGCCTCGCTACACTGGCTCTTGTAGCGGCATATGAAATATCGATGCATTAAAATACTAAGGTCATGCGGAAGGCGAAAAAAACATGAAAGTAGAGCCAGACACAACAAATATATTTTTATGTCTATTTTCGCTTAACACAGTTACATAAATTCCTATTAGATAATATGTGTAATACATAAGAGAATTTCTTGACGACCGTCTCATTAATTAACAACTTGGGTACCTTTATAACAGAGTAAAAAAAAAACAATGTTCCTAATAGATTAATACAACTTCATTTTTTTTTCCTCCTGGATACAACTAATTAATATGCTAACTTTCAGTTATATAGTTACCTACTGATAGTTAGTGTTTAATATTCATTCTAAGATTCTAAATTTTTTATTTACATTATTCTCAAAGTATAATGTTTGCACACCTTAACTGGTAGAGCATATGTTCTTTTCATTTACTTTACCAGCTACTTTAATGTATTTACCATGCTTTAGCAAATAAAATGTTTTATCTTTTATCTTTATCTTTATCATGCTTAATTAAGGCTTAGATAATTATGTGTAGTAGCCACAAAAAAACTTTGACATGTAATAATTGATAAAATATAGATAGATATTCTTTTTGTTGCACTGACCCGTGCTGAGGACAATTTTAAAAACCTATTTAGAGGCTAAAAATGTCTTACTCGGGGCTGCAAGTGATGTAAATCGCTTCGGTCAGATGTCGCTGCCTGTACGTAATACAGAGAAGTTTGTAAAGAGGCTCGAAATTTCATCGATGCTTGCACTTGCCCACTAGCTCAGTTGGGAGAGCGCTGGCACGGTGAGCCAGAGGTCGCGGGTTCAAGTCCCGGCATGGGTGGAATTTTTAGCCTCTATAGGTTTTTAATATAGATAGATAGACAACACTTTTTATACTTTTTTATAACAACTTCCCCCTGATACCCTATCTCGAATCACAGTCCTACACACATCAAAAAAAGTTTGTGATCAATAGCATAAGCTCCTATAATTCTTTAAATTTAACTTTATCAAGAAAAAATCTATGTTGTATGCTTTCTTTAAATAGGAATACCCTGTTTGAAATTAAAATATAAAATCTTTTTTTTATTATTTACTTAAAAAAATTGAGCCATAAATCATAATGTAATTGTGATAGAAATTTCATAGAAAGAAAAATACTGTTTAATTAAACTTAAACAACAATTTATTATTAAAATGTTAAATTCAATATAAAATAACTCCTCCTCCCCTGGCTCGAACACATGCGGAGGATCAAGTTATCCAGCATTTCCTGGGGTAACCTATCCCATTCTTCAATAGCGGCTTCCCTGAGCTCTGGAACTGTCTGGGGACGTGGCTCACGGTTCCATACAGCTCGTTTAAGAGCATCCCACGCGTGCTCTATTGGGTTTAAGTCGGGCGAGCCGGAGGCCAGTCTAACCGTGTGATATCGTATTTTTGAAGAGCAGCATTGACTCGTTGAGCTCGATGTGCGGGCGCATTATCATCGACCAGTACAAATTGGTGCCCATGGTTTATTCGGAATGCTCTGACGATATCATCAATAACAACTGCTTTGTACATGTCTGCTGTCATGTAGCCCCGATACGGGATCAAAGGCGTTCTAGCTCCAATCATAATGCCACCCCAAAAGGACACCGATTTTCCGCCTTGCTGAACTGTTCCAGTGGCAGTTCTTTGTCTTTCACGGTCACCTGGTCTTCTCCAGACACGGACACGTCGGTTATCTGGATGAGTGCTGATTCGGGATTCGTCAAGGAAGAGACAGTTTTGCCAAATGTTTTCTTCCTCACCTTCTTCATTTTGCCGAAGTCTAGCCCACTGCAATCTTCGTTGTTGACGTTGCCGGGAATTGAGCGGAGACCTCCGTGCTCGTAATCCAGCGTGGTGCAAGCAATTGCGAACGGTCTGCGTGCTAACTTCAAGCCCAGAGGCGGCCCTGACTTCTGCTTTTATTTTAGTGGCGTTGATTGTTGGATCACGGGCTGCCAGCAATCTAATATAGCGCTTTTGGGCAGCTGTCAAAACAGTTGGGCGACCGCTGCGGGGTCGGTCAGCTAAATTCCCCATTCCGTGGTACCTCTGCAACGTAGCCACAACACAGGATTGGGATATAGCAAGTCTGCGTGCTAGTACTCTCGTGGTGTATCCTTCTTCCTCAAAGTTACTATTCTTGCTCATAAAACCTCTGATAATCCTCTTGGCATTTTTTCAATCACAACTTTCCGCAAAAAATACCTTGAATCGGTTATAATTGACTAAATCAGATTTCTGAATGAGCGTAAGCTAGGACTGAAAGCCTTTTAATATGAAAAAACAACTGAACGGTGTCATTGTTTTGTGTTCTAATTCTTTATTTTTAAATAAAGAATCTAAAAAGAAGAAAAAATCATAATATAATCTACAGTAACAAAAAAGATTTCAGTTTTTCAAAGTGATCGCAAACTTTTTTTGATGTGTGTATATTCTTGGATTAGGCATATGTATCCTGTATGATGGCCAGCATCAATCCCCTGGCACTATACAAAAAGAGAAACATACAAAACTATTGACTTAAAACACGGCCCGTTTTATGGTCAAAACTCGAAATGAAAAGTAACTGTTAAATGCTAATTAGCATTAAGTACGCTTTTGTACCAAACATGTGTTTTGTACATTTTATGGTCAAAACTCGAAATGAAAAGTAACTGTTAAATGCTAATTAGCATTAAGTACGCCTTTGTACCAAACATGTGTTTTGTACGTTTTATGGTCAAAACTCGAAATGAAAAGTAACTGTTAAATGCTAATTAGCATTAAGTACGCCTTTGTACCAAACATGTGTTTTGTGCAATAAAGAATTTAATAACATCATCATCATCATCATCATCAGCCATTTGACGCCCACTGTAGGACATAGGCCTTCCTCATGGTTTTCTAACCATGAAGGGTTTTGCCATAATCGCCACGCTTGGCAGGCGGGTTGGCGATCGCAGTATGCGGTTGGAATCTCAGGAAGACGCTGCTACCCGTCTCCTGGTAATTTATTTCCTTAGTCGCCTCCTACGACATCCACGGAAGGAAATGGAGTGACGCTATTCTTAATCCGGCGCCACACGTTTAATAACATAACATAACATAATTGTCGTACCTATGGGTCCAGACAGATGGGCAAAAATTGCCACTGAATGGGTTCCACGTGACGGATATCGAAGACGTGGTCGGCCAAAGCGGAGATTCTTGCCCGGATGGAAGATGACAGCTCAAGACAGGGAGGAGTGGAAGATCATGGGGAGGCCTTTGCCAGCAGTGGGATACATAACTTCCACACAACACAATCACTTGACCTGGTCCCAAACTAGGATACCCTGTGCTATGGTCACCAGGCAAGGACATCACAAACACGGAAATACACTCAGACGGCGGCCCGCAGTGGGAATTGAACTCACGACCTCTATCTTGGCAGTAAGCGCCTTAACGGCTAGTCCAACGAGGCAGTCGAAAATAATCATAATGATTGTTTCCTGACGATTTTTTGACGATGAATGGGACCGGATTAGGCAATGAGTCGCAGAAGAGGACTACAGTTCATTTATTTTTATAATATTCTTGTCCAGTCGACAGTCGACAGCAGATCAACCTTTGCAATTACGTTGCATAGTCGCCCGTAACATAAGTGACTACACTGTACTCAGTACAGTGCACGCTTGTAAACGTTGATATTATATGGAGTATACTTCTTCTGAGAGGAGTGTGGCTGCTCTAAGACTGAACTTTTAGAACTACCTAGTTTGGGATGTTTCTGACAGTACCACCACTTGATCTAGACCAGCTAAGGTTCCATGGTACCTGCATCGGCTTATCTAGTCCCTGAAAAGCGATTGTCTATTACACCGAATCCCTCTATTATACAATAACCTGTGGGCAAGGCACACCTACACATAGATACAATAACTTTATAAAAAATCCGAATTAAACAAAAACCTGCACTAAAAAGAAGAGTTTCTGGCGAATCTTATCAACAGATCGAGACCTATTTTTTATGGAACCACCTTGGAGGTAAAGAGTACCTCTGTAACAAAAAAAACAATAAATAAAATCGGACAGTGTGGTAAAGAATTATCGCTGAACATATAAAAAATATACGAACGAGTTGAGAGCCTTCTCCTTTTTAACCGACTTCAAAAAAAGGAAGAGGTTCTGAAGTTGTCGGGATATATATATATATATATATATTTTATGTATGTTCCACGATTACTCGAAGACGCGTGGACCGATTTA
Organism: Yponomeuta evonymella; assembly: GCA_963969515.1. Taxonomy (NCBI): domain Eukaryota; kingdom Metazoa; phylum Arthropoda; class Insecta; order Lepidoptera; family Yponomeutidae; genus Yponomeuta; species Yponomeuta evonymella. Next base: position 11,222,075 of record OZ018354.1, read on the forward strand.
CAAAGTCACGAAATGAGGAGCTGATGATGGGATTCTGGAGAAATCGAGGAAACTCTTCAAAGGCACACTTGATTTGATTTGGGTGCTTTTTATTGTGACTCGTGCATTTGCTTTCGCAAAACACATTTTGGCAGAGTCATAGATATTCACAAAAAATCGTGAAATACCTTTTTTTAAATAAAAATAAAAACGACTTCAAAACACTACAGCACTAAAAACAGAGAAATAATTTAAACGAGTATGACCCTTAAATTCGATGTAGGTATTGTAGAAATATATTTTGGACCCGGTGCCCAAAGTGTATGGTCTTGGTCTATGGTCCGGTGTTGTAACTTGTCAGTTTTATTTTTAATAAAAAAAATTTTGAAATCAGTTAAAAATTGCATGAAAATCTATACACGCTTGTTGTATGTCTGGTGACCAATAAAGAGTTAATAATAAAATAAAAGATAATCAGTCAGCGTATCTACTCACCATGATTAAGCTCTGCTGAGAGCGGAATCTGGTCGGACTCTTCCGACAAAAAAATCAAGTAAGTGATTCCGGAATTAATTTAATAGAGTTTTAGGTAATCTAATCTTAAATACCTGGGTGTAAGAACGTAGACATCCTCGCCGTACGAGACAGCTTTAACTGCAATGACATTGTTTATCTCGAACTGTCCGGAGTTTGCGAAGAGATCGCCGCTATGCTCGCATTGAGAGTGCAGAGGACCTCCGCTCCAAGCCAAGTCGTTGGAATGTAGAGACAGGACGGTTGGAATAACAAAAAGTAGCAAAGTATTAATCATGATGGACTGTTGTAAGTTATAACTGTTACAGACAGACGACTCTACATATTAAATGATTCGGTGGTATTTTATGGGCACGTCACTTCTAAGGACGGGATTTTTCCGATGTAAATACCCTGCAAATATTAAAATTAGTCAATATTTTAACGATTGATTTTGTTTTAGGTAAATACCTAACTACTTATTCTCAACATTAACAGTCATATTTACAGAAATATTGAAAGACTCTGTGTTAAAAGGAAACACTACCTTACTATTTAAACTGCATTTGAGGAGTATTTTAGAGGAATTGTGTCTTATAAATAACACTGTAAAAGTTTATCACGATGTGGCGTTTCTATTTTACAGATATTGAAATGATTCAAGTCGACATTTGACATATGCGCCGCTATGCGCCTTCGACTGTAGGTACATATAACTTGACTAAATTTATAAGGTAAGTAGTCTCTCTCACTGAGAGAAGGCCTGTGCTCTGCAGTGGGACTTATATCATCATCATCATCATCATCAACCATCGGACTTATATAGACTACATAAAAAAAAAAAGATATAAGTAAGTAAATATTCATGAGAATTTACTCAATGCGGATCTTAAGCAACACTGCAATGTAAGTAGAATACGTATGCATCAGAATTTTCCGAGAAAATGTTAACGAAAACAATACATTTCCCTAAACCACATGCCTAAGTAATTTTTGTTCGATGCTGAAATGTGCAATCGAAACCCAATTGGTAGGATTAGAATTCAGTTGCGCTCCAATTGTCGCTTAGGAACATAAACCAACGTTTCCGACAATCTGAGGGGCTGGGCTCGGGTTTCCTGTTGCTCTCACAATCACCGTCACTGTTCACTAGAGGCATATGCGCCGATGGCGGAGGCGGCGGCGGCGTGAGGGCGAACATTTGTCAGCGGCGGTGTGATCGGCGACAACGACGCGTCGACGTGTACCTATGCGACGCGTGTATGGTTTAGAAAGCTTTTCATAAAAAGTGGTCGCACGCCTTTAATTTAGAGAATATATACATATATCAATCAGTACATATATATTTTCTATGCAACGTCTTACTGAAATACCGCACACTGTTTCTTCAGTATTGATAAAATAAACCACTCCTATAAGTAAAAAAATAAAATTCTCAATTTTAATTTATCATACAATTTTATGATCCTGAAAAACCTCTTTCCGTATTACATACTTAATACGTTTACACGAGATAGTATAATCGTTTATTGGCTGTTTCGATGTTGTAGCGGTTATCACGCTACCAAAACAGAGGTCGTGGGTTCGACTCCCACAGCAGGCCGCCGTACTACTTAATTTGTACAAATGGCCTCAGTCTGGGTATTTTTCTATGTTTGTGATGTCCTTGAGTGGTCACCATAGCACCAAGCGATTGTGTTGTGTGGAAGTAACTATTATTATTATTGATGCCAGCAATTATCGTACAATACATTCAAAATACGTGTGGCTCCGGCCTAGAATGAGCCACTCCATTACTTCCCGTGGGTGTCGTAAGAGGCGACTAAAAAACGGAAACCAGGGAACGGGCAGCAGCGTTGACCTGTGACACCAGACCACCAAACACTGCGATCTCCAATTCGCCTGCCAAGCGTGGATATTACGGCAAAACCTCCCATACAGGGAGAGACCCATGTCCTGCAGTGGACTGCTATGGGTTGATGATGTACATTCAAAAGAAACACAGCGATTTTTTTCTGTGTCTAGTACATAGAAAAAAATCGCTAATAAATTTAATAGTACGTTTTTAAATCCAGATCACAGAGGTCCAGATGAAGCCACGTCGCGACGCGTCGGCGTAAACACCCGCGGCGGCGTGTCCAAGATCTCTGCCAGCGACGGCGCATATGACTACTGTTCACTTAATTTGCCGAGGACAAAAACCATTGATTGTACTAGGTACACATCTCTGTCTGGGAAACATGCTGAACATACGTGAACTATATTTAAACACGGACGCCATGAGAAAAGACGCATTTGACGATAAACAATTTCCCTTTTTTTTTAGATTATAAGCTTATAAAAATAAAATCCGTGGGTATCTGACTGTTTCTTTGCTCTAGTGGTAACTCGCTTGACTATCAAAATGGAGGTTTTGGGTTCGATTCCCGCTGGAGAACGGCGTACTTGATTTGTAAAAATGGCCTTAGTCTGGGTGTATTTTCATATTTGTGATATCCTTGCCTGGTTACCACAGCACATGGTTTCCTAATTTGGGACCAGGACAAGTGATTGTATTGTGTAAGTTATTTTATCTATTGCCAAATAATTTTTGAAACATTTTTTGACTCAAATAATAATTTGTCTAGACTACTTTTTCTTTGGTTATTAATTAAATATATATGTTCCTGAACTGTCATTGCGCTCTTAGAGACGGGTGTGCTAAATTGAACTTTATTGCACGCGCCTAAGACGAAGAACAAAGCAACGATTTAAATTCACGGACACGCCCTCGGGATCGGCAACTCGGTACTTTTACTCCGAAGGAATTGCGTGTAGCGGGGATACGTCTGCGGTACGTAGAGCTGGTGCCGATCGGAGGACCGCTTAGTTGCTGCTGTAGTGAGTGGTGAGGCAGACTCGCGTTTTGCTCCGCGTAGTTGCGTAGTCCTGTACAACTGTACTGACCGGCCTATCAGGTAGCTGCAGTTTTGTGAAGTGATTGGAGCAACTTGTGGATGGTGTGCTTGTAAGCTTCAGTAGCTGAAAGGAATTTCAGGTTCTTTCGAGTTTTTGTAAGAGCTTGTAATTAGGAAGCGAACAACTGATATCCAAATACGTTTCCCAAGACCGAACAAGAGTACTAATTTTCATAAATTTTCATATCAAAAGTAAAAACATTAAAAACAGAGTTACAAAAAGTGTAGTTGGATAAATAATTGCTAGCCCTAGTAGCGTAATTAAACTGCTCGTAACATACCTAACGTCCACATATCGCTTGTCTTGGACCCAAACTCTTACCTGTGTAACCTTAAAATTTACTAAATTTGTCAAATCAAATCAAACGATTGGCTTTAATCGACTCCCTGCTTATAACGATGACCCCAAATTACTTGAAGTTACGAACTGTCGTAGCACCATAAACCGCAAATTAACATACACCCAGGATTCCCCAGTGTTTCCCTTTGGGAGTGCTCCATTAATTATCTATTAATTTATCTAAAGAAAGATTTTAGGGCAAGCAATATTTACATGAATCTAAGTCAACCTTAGCTTCACGTTTCTAAAACACGTCGGTTAGAGTTGGCTTTTGATAATAACTTTGTTCTAGGACTGATGAATGGTGGTTTTTCAGGACCGTGGAAATTGGCAAATTCTAGTCTCTGCCTACTTCTCCGGGGTACAGGAGTGATTTTATGTAATATAATGTTTATTCTATGACTTTTTTCTCAGATTTATCTTTTTGCGCTTTACGTGTGCTCCCTGTACCTTCGGTAAATAAACTGTCCATTCTATTTAACACAAACGCTTTCAATAATTTTCGATAAAATGCCACTAACTATACCATTACACAGCGAAAACAATGTAAATCAAAATATATTTTTTCGGGCTTAGACTTTCGTAAGCACTACACATAATTTCAAACCTGGTCGGAATCTTCCGACAAAAAATCAAGTAAATGAAACCGAATTAAGTTAATAAGTTATTAACTTAATTCCGCATTGATAATAACGTATATATTTTTTGAACAATTGTAAATAGAAATTGAAAGAAAAAATATCCAGAGTTGTAAACTTGTAAATAACAAACTTTAACTTTACAAGCTAACATCCGGGATACAAGCGTTTGTTTATGTTATGTTTTAACTTCCCATTAATAACGTCCGTTTTACTTACGCTATTGTTACTTATTTTAAATTGTGATACCTTACCTGGAATTTAAGGTACCCTAGGTATTTAGGAATAAGACAATTGTTTTGTTGAGTTAACGTTCAAAATGTTTACAAATTGGGTAATATCATCCGCCAAACACAATGAGCCATTGTCTTCTAATTGGACGATACTGTTTACTAAATCCGCCGAAACAATCAAAATATGAAATCATTAGGTTCTAGAGTATAATAAATTGTATATCTATCTAGGCCAAAGTTAGTCATCATCATCATCATCATCATCATCAGCCATTTGACGCCCACTGCGGGACATAAGCCTCCTTCGTGGTTATCATAACCATGAGGGGTTAGTACATAAATATTTTAAATACATAAACTCACGCCTGTATCCCATAGGGGTAGGCAGAGACCAGGGACTGCCACTTGCCACGATCCTGACAGATCACTTTTGCTTTCTCAACATTAGTCGTTGCATGGACGCTCACCGGTTTCCGGTACTTTTCATTTATTCCTTCAAATAACACGCGATAAGCAATATAATTAATTAAATTCTTTGCTTGACAAACAATTACGTACTTAATAATTAAGCGGTGGTAGCGCGGTCGGTAGAAGGTTTGCCTTATATTCAAAAGGTCGTGGGCTCGAAACCCGGTGTGTCCGCATGTACCAATGACTTTGTTTTCTAATTTACGTTCATTTGTGAAATAGTAGTAGTAATACCACTAGCTAACGGTAAAGGAAAACTGAGTGTCTGAGGTGTTCTCATACCTCACTCAGCGCTAATCCGCGGTGGGCACTCGTGGTGAGGAAGCCCTTGCTCTCTCTCTGAGGGAAGGCCTCGTCCCTACAGTGGAAAGTATATTACACAAAATCTCGATTAGACACTTTAGTACAGTAGGAAGTGTGCTGCGACCTACGAACCCTGAAAAACATAAGTTGTACTTAATGTTGCAGATAATATTTCCGAGTTTTTACCGGAATGTCGCATTCCCATTACGTCGCGTTCTCTCAGCGTCACGTCTTCCTTTATGAGTTTCGGATCGTCACTATCGTACGTCGTAGGTACGATACGTCGCAAATTCGTCTGTAACGGAACTGATTAGAGTGCACGTGTGTAAAGTTTGATGTGTTGTCGACTATACACCTTACAACCTACTCAATAAGTAAGTTTACTGAATTGGGATTTCTTATTTTAAAAATTCATAATGTGACACAATACATACATAAACTCACGCCTGTATCCCAGAGGGGTAGGTAGAGACCAGAGACCGCCACTTGTCACGATCTTGACAGATCACTTGCGGTTCCTCAACATTCATTAGTCGTTGCATGCACACACGCCGGTTTCGGGTACTTTTTATCTCGCCCTTTGCTAATACATCCCTTATTTGGTCCCCGATTTAACATAATAACTTGACTGCCAATGAAAATAGTTGCCGAGTTCCAATCGTACTAACTTAATTAGGTAAAATATGGTAAAATAATTTATAGAACTTTCTTAAAACACAAAATATATACTGTGTCAATTTAGATCCTTTCCGAATTGTGTTATAAACTAAGTATTAAGATAAATTAATTAACTATGTTAATAGCCATAATACACTCAAATTGTGATTGATATATGCCCTTTAATGCCCTCTAACTAATTATTAACACCTAGGTAATTGTCAAATTACATAATATGTCAAAATTGTTACGAATTACATTACTAGGCCGTTCAGCCAACAATGATCGATGTTTACCTCGATAGTGAACTCGGTAATTGCACCACAAAACAATTTACTTAAGTATCTTAATTAAAATCACTTACGGTGTTAGCTCAGTTAATATCAAGACCACAAAACCGTATTCATGTGAATTAGTGATCTGTAAAAGTGTGCCATTCTTTACCAGGACAGGAGGATTTCCTAAGTTGATAAGTACAGTCGACAACAAAACGACCTTTACTTTCGTTAACTCTATTCGGACACGTTACGGGCGACATTGCAATAAAAATAAAAAGATTTTGCTGTTGACTGTACCAGTTGTACTCAGTACACAAGGCACTTTTACTTTTAGGCCGGTTTCTCTAGTGACCTTGCTTCGGTCGAGTATTGCGGTTTTCACATGATATGCAAATAGCCTATAATAGCAAGTGTAAGATGCTGTAAATGAGCATCTCTCGGTTTTATGCAATACTAATGTGCTCGGAACTATTTATATCAATTTATAAACCTAACTTTTGTGCCACTGTGTGACCTAGTTTATTTGTTCATCTGGATAATCTAACGGTGGCACAATAATTATGATTTTATCACAGGAGACAGCCGGAATTTAGTGAAAAAAACTTATTCGACTGTGACTGTGGTTTTTATGTTTCATTAACATTTTAGTCACTCCCTACTTATTTAAAAAACCGGCCAAGTGCGTGTCGTCGCTCTGTAAGGTCTTGGTCGTCAAAATATACGAACTTAGAAGGAGAGGTTTTTGATTAATATTAGGACTTTAATTCGCTTAAGCTATACCGCGGACAGATACACAGACATACAGACTGACAGACGGACACACGGACAGATATGATTGGACAATCTATAAGGATCCTTGTTGATTACGGAACCCTAAAAAGGATTAATTAAAAGATTGACCTTCATTAACATTAACTTACTACACAATGACCTTCATTAACATTAACTTACTACCCATTCCGTTGGTCACGCCGAACCAATGTTTTTTCCTTGTACGTAGGTAGATATTTGCGTTCTTTTATTTTATAGGGTTGACTGGAAGAAAATACTATTTAGCATTAAGTCCGCCTTTGTATGAAAATTGTTTTCTATGCAATAAAGAATTTAATAATAATAATACCTGCTGCGTACCTCGTTATAAATTAGCTTAGATTTCTGATATCAACACAGGTGAACAGTAGGTAGGTTCCTGGTGTGGTAATTTTTAAAACTTCAAGGGTGATATAAATAAATTTTAAATTGACATAACTGTAAAACAAAGGAATTCTTACCACGATTATTCTATGTGGGCTTCCGATATGTTCCCTTAGTTGTTATGTACAACCACGAAAGTTTTCAAAGGTAAATTTCAAACTATTGTATCGAGGAGATCATGGCTCCATTTCAATGAACTACAATTTTATGGTTTCTATGACAATTTGATGTACATTCTATAGCCGATTAACAAGTAGAAAGACTATTATACTGATCGACTACGCAATGTACATTAAACTACATAATGTACATAATAAACTATGAATTGAAGTTTTTAGGGTTCCGTACCCAAAGGCTAAGGGACCCTATTAATAAGACTCCGCTGTCCTTCCATCCGTCCGTCTGTCACCAGGCTATATTTCATGAACCGTGATAACAGTTGAAATTTTCACAGATGATGTATTTCTGTTACCGCTATAGCAACAAATACTAAAAATAGAATAAAATAAATATTTAAGGGAGGCTCCCATACAACAAACATGTTTTTCATTTTTTGCTCGGTATTAATAACGGCAACAGGTAGACGCTTGAAATATTCAAAGATTGTACAGATAATGGTACGGAACTCTTCGTGCACAAATCCGATTCGCGCTTGGCCGGTTTTTTTAAAACTAGGCTCAAATCACGCAATGTATTATATATCAGTTTATAGGTTCGAAGGTAAAGGATAATACCATGTAGTATTATCTTTTACCTTCGTTTCATAAAGTTTGTGAAGTTCCATTGACTAAGGCATTATAAAGCAGATTGAGTTTCGCAAACTAGCGCAACCAATGAGGTAAAAAATTGCTCAAATGGGAAAAAGTAAACATCATAAATCTCAATAATTAATTACCAACTATTTTGAATTAGAAGTCACAGCCAAAAACCTATGACTTGTATCGATTTCCATTATTAAAGAAAAATATGATTAATTACCATATAAGCTCCGAGTAGCCCCTTCCAATCAACCTGTCATCATCGTTGTCGTTGAAACGTCTATGTAACGTATTCTGGCGTCAGTGACGACTAACAACTGAATTAAAGCGTGCTCTCCCAAGCGTGCATAGCGTTATTATAATCAATGCTCACGTACCTATAATTTCGATTTGGATATCGAGCTTGGATAACACATTACCTCGGTTCAGTGATTCAAATGGAAGTCCTTATTTGGAGGCACCAGTGTCTATTTTTGTTCAACAGGTACACTGAACGTGTTTCATAATTAGCACCTGTAGTCCAGCGCTAATTGTGGTTAATTGTCTGATAAATTCAACGAGTTGCGTCTATGATAGGCGCATGGCAACATCGATAGAAATCGAGGTTATCTAAAGTTATGCACCCTAATCTTGATAAGGTTTTTTAGACATTATCTTATATTTAGAAATTTACTTAAAAATTCCTCAATTTGGTAATTAATAGGTGACCCTATACATGGAATGATAAAACGGAAACCCCAGCAACTATTTAGCATCAAGGGACTGTTACACAAGGAGAGTTTCTCGCACCGAGTGGCGATCTGTTCTAGGGAATAATGTGGTCGCTTAGTGTAAACAAATGCCCCGAGCTTCGCCTCTCGAATACAATTATCGCCACCTAAACTCTCCCAGGCCGTGAGCCTGTGTAAACCTACTATGCGAGTTTCTCGTACGAGTTTCGCCATTCAAAAACACGACTTTTTTGGTTTGGTCTAGTACAGTGGTGATGCTCTAATGTCTTCGGAGGTGGCACAAGGTGTACTTGTAATTGCAGCTCTATGAGATACCAGATTTATATGCCTATGAAAAATTTAGGTCACAAAAGGCGAGTCTCGTGTCAAAATCAGTACAGAGTGATTAGCGCGAGTCTCGCATCGACACTTGCGTCTGCGAAAAAAGTTGCAGAGTTCCAATCGTACCTACTACCATAATTAGGTAAAATAAATGATAAAAAATTAGAGAACTTTCTAAAATCCAAAAATATGTGCTGTTGCAATTTAGATAAGATAAGAATATTCTTTATTGTACATTAGAGCACATGACATAAAAATTTAAAAAATACAATTGGCGGCCTTATTGCTAAAATAAATTTCTTCCAGACAATCCTATGACGGGTTTTTCCGAACCTTTCTTTCCGAATTGTGTTCTAAGTATTAAGATAATTTAATAACCTATGTTAATAACCATAATATGCTCAGCCTACAAGTGACAAATTGTGATTGATGTTGAATGTTCTTTAAGTAATTGTTAACATCTAGATAATAATCGAATTGCATGTGTCAAATTATACGTGCTACTAGGCCGTTCAAGCAAACAATGATCGATGTTTACCTCGATAGATAAGTCGGTAATTACATCACTGAAACAATTTACTAAAATACCTTAATAAAATAAGTTACAGTGTTATGCTTAGCAATTATCATAACGACAAAACATTAATTACGCATGTGAATTAACGATCTGTAAAAGTGTGCCATTCTTTACCAGGACAGAAGGATTTCCTAAGTTGATAAGTAAAGTTGACAGCAGAACAACCTTAACTTTAGTGAACTCTATTCCGACACGTTACGAGTGAATTTGTAATAAAAATAAAGATTTTGCTATCGACTGTACCAGTTGTATTCATTAAAGCAATTGACATCTACTCCTGCTTAAATGACCTAGGCTCTACAGCGTTTGAGTGGGTCACTTTACCTATCTAGTACAGCGTGTACTTATTTGAAATCGTTAGTAATATTTTAAGGGAATGTTCTTTTCGATACAAACCCTAATTCATTATTCACGAGTGAAAGTAAAGAACGTAATAAATTAACAAATCGCCCTTTTCAACATTTGGTTGTAAAAAGTAAATCTCAAGTCAAAATTAAAGAAGTTAGTGTGCCGTAGTGTTGAAAAACGTTTTCTATTACAATGTAAAATTATTAAAACTTTGTCGTTCGATGAGTGAAATACCAATTTATTTGCCGGTACTTTTTTTAGTTGATCATTACTTTGGGGTCGATATTGTTTGTGTACGATTAACTGAAGTAATTATTGGTATAAGAAGAAAGAGAAAACTTAACATTTGTTTTCAACCCAGCCTCAGAAATCATGGTTAGAAATTAGCTAAAGTCTGTTTTTTACACGATGAAAAAAAATACTATCACTTTGACATGTGCCGGGGTCGTAAACCACCACAACCCATTATACATTTGTTGACTTATTCTATTTTGTAGGAATTTCCAATGTCATCAGTTTTTAGTTAAGGGTTGTGGGGGGTATGAGGAGGGAGGGAGGAAGCCCCCCTGGGAAGGGCGAATGCTGAAACTTAATAGTTTTTGAGAAAAATGAAAAACAAATTTTGAGATTATGTTGACAAAATTTCAATCAGTTTATTACTAGAAACGAAGGTTTCTGGCTTAAATTTAGTAAAGATATACTATACGGCTTATTTACAGTGCAACCTGAAACAAAATAAGAAGATTATGTTACAAAAGACAGATTTTTGATTTTATCTACGTCAACCTATCAAAATAAACTACAGTTTTGCCCATGTTTCCTATCCAGTAACCAAGTACTTTATGGTACAGATTCGACCTATATTGAATTAATTTTAGTGAATGGCCTGATTTTACTATTGCAATCGCTCTGGCGCTGCGGGATGTGCAGCTCCTAGGCCCTTGCGTAACAAAGTACAGGCACCTATGCTCACCTCGGCAGCTTCGGCTTGAGCTTCAGCCGCTACGGCTCGGACGGGTGCCTGTGCTTTGTTAAAGTGGGTGAGGGCTGCTCACCCTCCGCGCCTCCGGCTTTTCATATACACTCTAGGGATGTAACCACAACCACTGCATGGAAATAGGGTGAGGTGAAGAGATCCTAAAATGCAATAACAACGATTCTTCCCTTTACTCAAGGCATAACTGCAATTTACGAGTGTTTGATAGAAATCGTGTTTCCATTTCCATGAAGATTTGTTTTGTCCTTTTTTTCTCCAAATTGATCTAAATTTTGAAATGGGCACCCAGTTTTACTTGTAACGTTTATACAGTCACAGTTTCTATGTTATTTTGAATGAAAACACTTTGATTTTGATTTCAATAAATTTCCCTACGGGAAACAACACTCGCGGAACCAAGTAAAAACCGGCTAAGTGCACGTTGGACTCACGAATGAAGGGTTCCGTACCATTATCTATACAATATTTGAATATTTCAAGTGTCTACCTGTTGCCAAAATCAAAAATCAAAATCAATTTTTTTTTATTCAAAGTAGCACAGAAACTGCGACTTAATAAACGTTACAAGTTAAAGTAGGTGTCCATTTCAAAATCTAGATCATTTTGGAGAAAAAATGGACAAAAAAACTTCAAACTTAGTATTTACAGGATTTATATAAATGTTCTAAAACTCATGCATTGAACTGGCTTTAATTCCAGACATCATTGTCATCTAAATAATCTTTAATGTTATAGTAGCTTTTTTGGCACAAAGTGTGCTTCACACATTTTTTGAAGCGCGTTTCTGGCAAGCTTATTATATCCTCAGGGATCTTATTGTAGAAACGTATACAATGCCCCATAAAGGATGTATTGACCTTTGCCAGCCTAAATTTTGGGAACGAAAGTTTATGTCTATTTCTAGTATTTACATTGTGTTGGCTACCTACAGTTTTAAAGTCACTGATATTTTTCCTAACGTACATAATATTTTCATAGATATACTGACTGCCGTTATTAATATCGAGCAAAAAACGGCAAAAAATCACGATTGTTGTATGGGAGCCCCCCTTAAATATTTATTTTACTTGAATTTAATTATTAATTATTAAGTGAATATACAACTAAATATTCTGTGAATATTTCAAGCGTCTATCTGTTGCAGTTATTAATATCGAGCCAAAACCGGCAAAAAAATCACGTTTGTTGTTTGGGACCCACTAAATATTTATTTTATTCTGTTTTTAGTATTTGTTGGTATAGCGCCAACAAATATACATCTTTTGTGAAAATTTTAACTGTCTAGCTATCACGCTTCATGAGATACAGCCTGGTGACAGACAGACGGACAGTGGAGTCTTAGTAATAGGGTCCCTTACCCTTTGGGTACGGACCTCAAAAACCGGCCAAGTGGGACTCACACACGAAGGGTTCCGTATCATTATTTACGTATATTTCAAGCGTTTGCCTGATTCCGTTATTAATATCGAGCAAAAAACGGAAAAAAACACGTTTGTTGTACGGGAAAATTTATTATTTATTTTAATATTTAAATTGAAATATTTATTTTATTCTGTTTTTAGTATTTGTTGTTATGGCGGCAATATAAATACATCATCTGTAAAAAATTTCTACTGTCTGGCTATCACGATTCATGAGATACAGTCTGGTGACAGACAGACAGCCAAACAGTGGAGTCTTAGTAATAGGGTCCCTTACCCTTTGGGTACGGAACCCCAAAAACGGAATGTTTGAAAAAAATATGTCTTCATGAATGTGTCAAACCTCAAACCCAAGGTTATCAACATCCAAGTGTTGTTGATACGTAAAAAAACTAATAAAGCCATTTTACTTCCAAATAAAAATTGTGTGAGCTACGTTAGTGTTTTTTTAAATACTTCTCTTTTATGAGTAACTAAATATTAATGTCTTTGATGCAATAAGGTTTTCCGTCACAGAGTCTACTTTTTTACAGCAAAACAAAAATCTACCGAGTGTAACGTTATGTTTTATGTAACACTGCCTCTTTTTTGCATCGAATTAAAAGACTACATTATTTCTAACGAATTTGATATCACCTTGTTTTGCACACAGAATTTGACGTTAGGCACTGTAGTCATCTAGCGTACAGATGTAAAAGGCCTTTCATTGCGATACCTTTTGGTGTTTGGGCTATTTGGGCTAAGTATTTTAAATTACGCTCAATGGCATTCCATCACATTATACCGATCAGACTTAAAATACAAAAAAATATTTGTTAATGGCATCTCGGTGCCTACTTCCTCTTGAGTGTATAATTTTCCTGATTGTTTATTGGTCCATAAAAGACAGTTGTAGGCGCCCTGGGTGAATGCAATAGCCTTGTAGCTGTTACAGACTTAAGCGTGGCGTGGTAAATAGTAGATACATTGATCGCACTTCTCACATTGACTTCAAATAATGCAGAAAGACGTTTCGGATAAACGTAACATGAGAAGCTACAACAAATTACTTTATAACATAGCATCCACGCAGTAAAATCCCTTGCCCTAGTCCCAAACTAAGATTACTAGAAACTAAGATAATATTATATTTTAACTTAATAAATTCTGCACAGATATTAGAGCATTTAAGAAAAAGAAAAAAAAACGTGTGCTTAATTATTTTAACGGTACTTTTTGGCGGTTTCGAAGAACTCTCTACAAATAACAAGTGGTTGGCCATATGAAAGTTAATAAGGTATTTTAGCAGCAATTTAAATTTATAATGTTTTGATTACTAACAGTTCTCACCATAAGAATCTATGGCTTTAAGCTAGCGATGTTTGGTAGGTATGGTGTGTAGAAAACCTACTTCTTCTGATTTCACATAAAATTTACGTGATGATTCTATGAAGACGCATCCTCCGACTTTATTCTACATGATTAAGCATTGCGGTGAAGGAAAACATCGTGAGGAAACCTGAGTGTCTGAGCTATTCATATAGCTCAGCGTTTGAAATCGCCAATCCGGGGTGGGCACGCGTGGTGATTAAGCCCAACTCTCTCTCTCTGAGAGAAGGCCTGTGCCCTACAGTGGGACCTATATAGGCTGCTTATGCAAGCTTTGCGGATCAGAAAGGAACCCTGGTAGGGCTCTTCTGATATAACAAGTCTGTATTCGGTAATAACATAATAAAGTTATTACTCTAAGAAAACTTCATATCTTATACATATATATAAAAATGAATTGCTGTTCGTTAGTCTCACTAAAACTCGAGAACGGCTCGGCTGGGCCGATTTGGCTAATTGTTGTTTTTATATATTTGTGGAAGTCCGGGGAAGGTTTAAACGGTGAGAAGAAAAAAAAAACGGTTGACGTCGGTGATACGAAGTTCACGGGGTCATCTAGTAAGTAATAATATTAAGAAAAAATAATAGCCTGGAACAACAGAGTTCAACCCAAGTTCGCAACAATTTGTTTTAGTACTACAGGACTTAACTAGTCTATAAGTAGATACTTACGTTGTAATACCAATGCCTAGGAATGCTCACCTCTTTAACTGTATATAGGATGTTTTAACCCGGTTTACATTTTAGTACTTAAGGGCTAACGCGTTAAGTTGCGAATTAGGTTTGAACGCAAATTAAAAGAAAACAAAGTTAGTAGAAAAATACATGCAGGTGTTGCCTCGATTGATATGATCGTTTTCTCACAAGAACTTGAATATTTCAATAATTCAAGTTTGTTCTTGCAAATAGAGATACTATTCAGATATTGCGTAATGGCTACAATTAAGTTATAAGTTGTGAAAGTAAATTTACTACTCTATTAGGTCTGACAAAGCATCCGTATAAACTTAGGTAGTGATGGATCGATCCTAATTTTTTTTTTGCAAGGTTATTTGAAGATGAGCTAAAATCATTCTGTGCTATTTCGAAACGGCGAGTCTAACAGTGATAGTTAAAAACATAGATGTGACCAGCCCTAAAAATTACACCACGTTCAATTATGGGATGGCGGGCGGGGCTTGTCAATGGTGTTACCAATTGGAGTTCAGTATTACCCGGCCTAATATCTATGCACCTGCCACCGTCAGACCGCCATCTTGCGAGGTACCTCGTGGTGCATATTTCGACGGGTTACACATCAATGAAGTCAATGGTTTGACGTTTTTGTATAAAACCAATCATCACGCTGTCACTTACTGTCGCCGAATCAAAGTTCACGTCGTCACCCATGGCGCACAGAATCAATCACAGAGTGATTTACCTATAATAGCACATCTTGCGCTCATTTCATTGGTAAAGAATAATCGAGAGGACTGGCACTTTTTTTGAGTGTGAATTTTGAAGGATGAAATAGGTACTGCTACGGTTTTCTTATTCATAAGAGTCTAACGTTTCATCGACGAAATAAGGTTTAAAGAATCATTTGAGATATAACAACCTCCACACTGTAAACACTGCGGGAAAACTGCCAAGCCTCCTTACAAATTACAAAAGTTTGTCACGTTACCGAGGGTTATGTGAAGGCATAACCCTTGGTAACGGAAGCTAAAGAAATAAAAAGAGAGATTTAGAAATGTAAAAATGTAATCATCGAAACCCCCTAACCTATAATTAAACAAAAAAACTTAATAATAATAAAAACATCAAAAAATATATACAAAAGCAACCTTAGGTCGGAGAGGCAGGCCGTGGAGTCAGGTCGCGGAGACGGACAGGCAAGTTGCGAAGGCAGGCCGTGGAGACGGGCAGGCAAGTTGCGAAGGCAGGCCGTGTAGACGGACAGGCAAGTTGTGCAGGCAGGCCGTGGAGACGGGCAGGTAAGTTGCGAAGGCAGGCCGTGGAGACGGCAGGTAAGTGACGGAGACAGGCCGTGGAGAGTAAGACAGGAATTCAGGTAATTCTTGAAGTATCACTCAGGTAAGATTCTTCAAGTAGGACTCAAGTAGAGCTCAAGTAAGACTCTCAAGTAGAACTGAAGTGAGACTGACGTAGGGCTCAAGTAAGACTCTCAAGTAGGACTGAAGTGAGACTGACTCGGAAAACCTTCTTGGGCGGCTTTTATACCCCAAAAATAGTTCGATTCCAATATTCAAATTTGATCTGAATCTGCGTCAGAATTCTTCTGGAAGTTTCTGGATCCTGTTCCAAATCCATAATTTCAAATTCTAGATCTTCTTTCTCTTTCTTGCATTAAATTCATAATTTCGATTTAGAATGCGAGTAGTCTTCTAGAAGTCTCCATAGGCCAGAAGTTTCCTTATTCGACCTTCTTAGTATGACGATTATTTGACATAATTTAGAAAAATAAAGAACAATATTCAAATAAAAGAATTATCTGACTACCAGTTGAATCGTTGACAGTAAAGCAAAATACAATATTTACAATGTGAAAAGTGGAAAAATAATTAGAAATACGTATTAGCTTTGAAATAATGGTGAACCAATCTTATGTTTTCGTTCGTGATAACATGAAAGTGTTATGAAATTGGATTTCAGTGGTTCAGCTTGGACAAAACGTAAGTCTTTTTTGCATTGATAGAAAGAGTAGGGTGCTAGGCAATAGAATCGCACTAGACGCGTAAGCTAATCCCTACAATACATTTTTTCGAGATGGAATTCACCTGTCTTTTGTAGGAGTTAGGTTTGTAGAATCCTGGGGTGTGGGGTGATTTTTCGCTCGAAATTGAGGAAGGTTTAGGGGCAGGTGAATAACTAAATTCTAGTGCAAGGGAATTTTCGGTTGGTTTAGGTTCTTTGAAATTGCGGTCCCTGTCTAAAATGTGTTCATAGTTCTGGCAAGCAGAGATAAGAGAGTCGATAGAAGTAATTTCGTTAAGAGCTACGAATACAGAATAACATGGCCGAATGTTGCGAAGAAGGATTTTGAGTTGTTCAAATTCGGAAAGTTTATTAGTTAAACGGTTAAACATGCCAAACATTATGGAGACGTAGATAATAATCGTTTCAGATTCTCCTTGTGTACGAGAGTTAATGGCGGATAGGAGTTTAAAATCATAATCCGTATCGCCGAAATCTTTAATTAAAAGTTCACAAAGACGATCCCACGTTAAGTCGTGATGGCGAGTTTTCTGAAATCTAAGCCAATGGAGTGCTTTATCAGCAAAGATTTCGTAAGATTGATCGAGGAGTCTATCTTTAGGAATCTGTCTAGAAATCCTAAATTCCTCGAGTTTCATTAAAAAGGACTTAGGGCAAGAAGTGCCATTGTATGTGAGTTTCTTAAGTTCTGAAATAGTATTTGGTGAGAGGACTTGACTAGGGGAGGGGGTAGGAGTAACGTTAGGGTTAGACATAGGAAGAGATCTAATTTCCTGAAGACAAGGAGAGGATTGAGCAGAGGTGAAGGATAAATCTTCGAATCTTTTTTCTAGCATTGTTAATTCGGACTGTAGATTCGTCAGTCTTTCTTGGAGGGTAGAGTTTGAGTCTACTTCAATACGCTCCAAGCGGAAGTAAAGATGATTCAAATAAGTTTCAATTTTTTTTGATAATAACGTTGAAAATTTTTGTTCTAATGTTTGTAATTTGGACTGAATGTAGCGGAAAGTAACTTCGGCCTGATCAATGTCAATATCATTAGGAACGGTAGAAGTTACAATTTCATGTGCTGGTGTGGTTTTAGTGAGGGGATCGATTTGTTTTTTAAGGTTCACAAGGGATTCTGCCGGAGTTTCTAGGCGAATACGTATTTCATATTCTAATTCAGGCTTATTCAAGTTAAGATAATTAATAGTTCGAGACATTTTACAGAAAGAAAAATAAATTATAAAAAGATTAGTGGGGCCGAAAGGAATATGCCAAAAAAAGCTTTACTTTAGAATTTTGAAAAGGTGGTTCTGATGATTATTACGTTGGGCGCCAAAACTGTCACGTTACCGAGGGTTATGTGAAGGCATAACCCTTGGTAACGGAAGCTAAAGAAATAAAAAGAGAGATTTAGAAATGTAAAAATGTAATCATCGAAACCCCCTAACCTATAATTAAACAAAAAAACTTAATAATAATAAAAACATCAAAAAATATATACAAAAGCAACCTTAGGTCGGAGAGGCAGGCCGTGGAGTCAGGTCGCGGAGACGGACAGGCAAGTTGCGAAGGCAGGCCGTGGAGACGGGCAGGCAAGTTGCGAAGGCAGGCCGTGTAGACGGACAGGCAAGTTGTGCAGGCAGGCCGTGGAGACGGGCAGGTAAGTTGCGAAGGCAGGCCGTGGAGACGGCAGGTAAGTGACGGAGACAGGCCGTGGAGAGTAAGACAGGAATTCAGGTAATTCTTGAAGTAT
The DNA here is from genome assembly GCA_963969515.1 of Yponomeuta evonymella. NCBI lineage: Eukaryota > Metazoa > Arthropoda > Insecta > Lepidoptera > Yponomeutidae > Yponomeuta > Yponomeuta evonymella. Next base: position 11,240,615 of record OZ018354.1, read on the forward strand.
CACTCAGGTAAGATTCTTCAAGTAGGACTCAAGTAGAGCTCAAGTAAGACTCTCAAGTAGAACTGAAGTGAGACTGACGTAGGGCTCAAGTAAGACTCTCAAGTAGGACTGAAGTGAGACTGACTCGGAAAACCTTCTTGGGCGGCTTTTATACCCCAAAAATAGTTCGATTCCAATATTCAAATTTGATCTGAATCTGCGTCAGAATTCTTCTGGAAGTTTCTGGATCCTGTTCCAAATCCATAATTTCAAATTCTAGATCTTCTTTCTCTTTCTTGCATTAAATTCATAATTTCGATTTAGAATGCGAGTAGTCTTCTAGAAGTCTCCATAGGCCAGAAGTTTCCTTATTCGACCTTCTTAGTATGACGATTATTTGACATAATTTAGAAAAATAAAGAACAATATTCAAATAAAAGAATTATCTGACTACCAGTTGAATCGTTGACAGTAAAGCAAAATACAATATTTACAATGTGAAAAGTGGAAAAATAATTAGAAATACGTATTAGCTTTGAAATAATGGTGAACCAATCTTATGTTTTCGTTCGTGATAACATGAAAGTGTTATGAAATTGGATTTCAGTGGTTCAGCTTGGACAAAACGTAAGTCTTTTTTGCATTGATAGAAAGAGTAGGGTGCTAGGCAATAGAATCGCACTAGACGCGTAAGCTAATCCCTACAAGTTATTACACATAATCTTCGCCTTTATATGAAATAAAACTGTAATTAAATTGTAAAACTTAATTGAAATATTAGTGATCGAAGGTCGGTAGCCTTAATTTACTTTTTAAGTGTATCGTGTTTCAGCATGCACGGCAACGTTTTACAGGAAAAAATACATTACACGAGTTTCCTCGTCAAGATTATTACTAAAAATAACTACTTTTTTTAAATAAAAAAAACTGTCTTTAAGAAAAAAATACACTAAAAAGAAGAGTTCGAAGATTTTCTCGTGGATCTGATCAACAGATCTTGACCAAATTTATATGGGAAGACCCTTGAGATGCCCCTTTGTAACAAATAAGTAATTAAATCGATCAAAGTGGTAAGGAATTATCGCTGGACATACTAAATAATATTATACGTACGAATTGAACCTCCTTTTTTGTTTGAAGTCGGTTAAAAATTAAGGGTAAGTTTGAATACTGTCTACTTTTGTTGTACCAGAACAATTCTACTCAATGCATGGCTCTGTGCTGTCACGAAATTATTTTGCAATGATGTTGCAAGCAAGTGACATCTCGATGCTCCAATTTGCAATTTGCCAAAGAATGTCTAATAAAATAATTCTGCACAAGTTACGATAAGACTCGGTGACAGCTGAATCACATGTTGACAAGAGACTACACACGGAATTACATACGGTTGCGTGGGACTTTGCGAGCAGTTTCCACTCTGTTTACGATCTATTCTAGCAATTCTACGAAGGACTTGCTGGCGTTAAATGTATTGCTAGTATGGCAATGTTTTATTAGATAGGATTCCGATGAGAGGACGAGCGATGTTACCTATATTTAATTTCATTAAATTTTCGTTTACATATAAACAAATCACGCACGCGCGCGCGTTGTAATTAAGACCATACTCTCTCTCTCTCTCTCTGAGAGAAGGTCTGTGCCCTGCAGTGGCACGTATATAGGCTACATAAAAATCGTTAAATTTTAACGAAATATCGTTAAAATACGTGAAACATTAACATATATCAAGTTAATTGTTTATACTAGGTCTTAACTGACTGCCTCGTTAGTCTAGCAGTACCACGTCTGATTACCACGCCGGAGGTCGTGGGTTCGTTTTCTATTGGGGGCCGCCGTACATTTGTACACATGGCCTCAGTCTGGGTGTATTCCCATGTTTGTGATGTCCTTGCTTGTTTACCATAGCACAGGGTATCCTAATTTTGGACCAGCCAAGTGATTGTGTTGTGTGGAAGTTATTATTGTCATAAATTACTTATTATAAATCCACATAAAAGCTGAATGAAATGAAACATAAATAAGTTGCGTACTTAGTATTTAATTTTATTTCTAGGTATTATTTCGTTGTGGAAGAATCGATGAGGTTTTAAATGACTTGTGGCTTAGGTGGATTCCAAATAGTCTTAGACATAATACAATAATTTTGTAACGAGTTTTTGTATACGTACCTAAAATTAAATTCAAATAAGGTTGTATAACTTTGTTTCATCGAAGACTAATATTAATACGAGAGAAAGACTCCACAATACAATAAACAATGCCATGTTATCACGTCAAACTTAAGTCTGGATAATATCACTTGTTAGAATCCGGTATTAGTTTAGTTAATAAAGCTTTCTGAAAGCTTGGATGTTAAAATATGTAAAAGCTGTATTAAAGCTCGTTATGAAAAGAAAATGTTATAAGAACATAGCTTTCACTGTGTTCATAAACAGGAAGGACTTATTCACGAAGTGAAGTAATGTAAACTCCTTTACGTGCTGAGTACTTATGTAAGAGAAACGGAAGAGAAACACGAAAATTTATTAACTGTAGAAAGGGATGATGATATGTCCCAACATGCAGGTACAACACGATACATAAAGTAATTAAAAAAACGATTTGCCTCTCGCTCACACAACATAGAAGGTACTGTTGTGTAAGTGAGAGCCAAATATTTTTTTCAATTACTTTCTTAATGATAATAATACAGCCTGTATATGTTCCACTGTAGGGCTTAGGTTCTCTCTCAGAGTGTTTGGGCTTAATTACCACGCGTGCCCGCCGTGGATTGGCAATTTGAAGCGCTAAGGCTTGTGAATCGATCCAATTTTCATTAATTGTAGGTACATGCTGTCAAACTGTTAAATTCACACGCATAAAAGATGAAAAAGTGCGTGAGAACTTGAGAAGACTTGAGACAGATCGGCAACGCGTTGGTGTCTTTTCTAGAGTGAAATATTCTTTCGTGTACTCGACCTCTTTAGGTAACTCATGAGCAAAAAAATTGTGATCTAATTCATGTACAATTGCGTATATACGATGTATTCGTTAACACTGAAATTATCATTAATATAACATTTGTAAACTCAACTGTACAACTATAATCAATCAACAAACTCGCTATTCGGAACTAGGTAAATTACACATTTCGGGCTGTTTTCGTTGTAAGCACCGTAATTGTTAACTGGGCGCGCGTCGTAATTATTAGGTAATGTAACGATTTAAGTTTAGGTCTTGAAACACGAACCGAGGCCGATCTGACAGTCAGATTAAAGTATCGTGAATACTATTGCTTCGTTGCACAAATGGAAGAGGAACAGAAGTTGGGCATATACTATCGGTTTATGAATTGAGAACTTCAATTAGTAAATACTAAAGCATCATTCTGTCTTTTACAAATCTAAAGAACCAAACAGATATTTTGTTGATTAGTTATATTCTTAATTGAGAAACGGGCGGCCTAATCGCCGGTTTCTTAATTGAAAGTCTTAATAAGACCGGTGGATAAACAGCCGTTCAAAATAGTTTACATACGTGTTTCGGGCTAAAACATATTTTGACATTATTCTTCATAATTTTTCTTGCAAAAACAATAATGTAAATAAACAAGCAAATTAGTGGTTTATTCATTAAAAATTTTTGCTAATTTTATATGTAACTTCAGTACCTGTCTAATGCTCAGAAAATTAAATATCTTTGTAAAATATTACTTACTATTGAATATTCAATGTACTTACTTAAGAACCTCCTACGATTTCCTATTAGACAAAACTCTTGTAGATTAATTTTTTAGGTTCACGGCAGTGCGTGCTTGTTGCTATTGTTACTTATTTATGGAGCAGTCACGAATTATCTTTGACCGCGAAGGCGTTTGACTCGGAAGCGACCCTGACCTCTGAGTAAAAGTTTCATTACGGCAAGTCACATTCTTTGTTCATTGAATCAGACGTTTTGATTTTTACATGTAGGCTTATTGAAGACTAATTATAGTGTAGTTTACATTATTTACAATTGTATTTTAATTATCTAATTATTTATTGTTTTATGCGAAAAAAGGTAGATTTTAGGCGAGCGTGTATGCAGCGACTAATGAATGTCGATGTAGCGAAAGAGGTTTATTTGGAAGTGGTAACTTCTGGGTTCTGCCAACCCCTCCCAGATACCGGTTGACTTTACGTATCTATGTACCTACATTATTTTAACTCGAGGAAGTTCCGTTTCAAATGTATTTAATTAAATATTTGTACACACTTTAGAAGTAAATAAATTTCAATTGTCCACAGATAAAAAATGGGGGCCCGCATCGTGATTCTATTCGCCTGGCTTGCCGCAGCCAGCGCATCCTTAGAGGTGGTCAATCAGTGGAGTCTCCTCCAGTTTGACTTCCCCCCCGACCCACTCTTGCTTGAGAAGTTCCAACCAGAGAACACGGTGCCGACCGGCTTGGAGATCGGGTGGGATCGCATCTACCTCGGCATTCCTCGGCTCAGGGCTGGTGTGCCGGCCACGCTTGCCTGGGTGCCCAGAAGTCTGCCTCCCGGTGTTAGTCCTGTGCTCCAGGTAATAATTTAATAATTTAAAGAGACTTTATGTTTTAATTGCTATTTTGTAGGCACTCATTAGGAATAAGTTTAACCACATTACTATGACATAGATTATAATTTTAATGTAGATTATAAAATAATTTTGAGGTTTCTTCCTCTCAAAAAGATGTTGCATTTTATAGTTCAATTTATTTACTTATAAGTTGATGTACTGATGTTAAATGTGTTTGTACTTAATTTAAAATGTCAAACAGCCTGCACCTGGTTTAGCTCAAGGAGAACTGTACATTGGTCTTTTACCCAAAATTGTTACAAAAGTGACCTTAATTTCGAAAATGCTTGGTTTCTGAATCACTCTACCAAAATAATGTTATAAAATAATCTTGTAAAATAGGTAAGACAGACGTAATTTGAATAGTGGACGGTACAAATCTTAGCTAACGCATTCAAATGAGCAATATAATTTGTTAATTTGACTAGGCATAGATCCACTGGCATTCATTTCCCGGGTCTGTGAGATCTTATTTATTTACACCGTGAAGTTGCCATTCGAACGTGTATCTGTCGCTTGCTGTCTTTGATCTGCAGCTGTTTTACTTAAAAGAGGAATTTATTTATGACGTGGGTCCTTTACAACCATGCCAGATTAGCTTTTATTTAGCAGGCGGTAAGAACTGGGTAGGTACATAGAAGTGTATTGTGCGTCTATATAAATATCTTGTGACATTACGCAACACCAGAGCTTGTTAGGGCTCGTTGAACTAAATATCTCGAACTGGTTTAAAGTCTTAGAGGATTTCACTTCACTTTATAACATGACTTAAATACAAAAAAAGTACGATCGACATATTCAGATATACTACTTTTCATTTTATGCAGTTACTGTCGTAATAGTTCAATTACGTGACAGATCAAAACTCGTTAGGGTAGCCCTAGAATGATTAAATTTTAACTTGTCACTTTTGTAATAGTCCAAGGACGTGAGAAATCAAAGCTCTTGTGAGAGCTGATCTAGCTAGAGCAATCGATTACATACTAAGTAAGTAATGACTATAATTAGAACACTGGACAACGCGCCTCCAATGATATACTATAAATCCACGTCTATTATACGCTTCAAGTTAATAAGATGATTGCAGTCACACAACACCTCCGAATCACACAGTAGTAAAGCGCGAAATGTATGCGGCCTTCGAGACGCTTGAGCGGTGGTCACTGTTGTTGGGGAAACAGGTGTTATAATTAACACATTCCGACCAGTATGACGGATTTACTCATCAAATACAATACTAAATATCTGGGGTCTGATACTTAGAAGTAACAGTAAACCTACAGTAGGTAAACTATATGTCTCTAGAGATTTTATATCTTATAGAATATCGAAACGTAAAACCAAACCTTTGAAAGCCAGGCAAAATGACATGAGTAACATTTCTTAATTTTAAAAACCTATTTAAAGGGTAAAAAATCATGGAAATAATAAAAATTAATCTGATACAATAATTTATACAAATTAGGCTGCGCACTGCTTAGGTATCTCGTTTAAGATGTGAAATAAACGTTAAGCTCCCGTAAAAAGAAAAAACGTTCTGTACAATGTACTTTACTCAGGTAAATGAAATAAAAAACTTATCTAAAAATAAATACATCTGGTTAGAATTCGCCAGTCGTACAAGTAGGTGGCGATATAAACGCCGGAGTCGGAAATGGTTGCAGACGTTGACATAAACACACTCAATGAATACGAATTGGTAAGCCTCAGAAAGGACAGACAAGGAATTCTGATTACGATAAATTACTTTGTTTCCAATTTCAAAAATGTAAATGTAAAAAAAGTAAACTTTATCTGAGTTCATTTTGTATTCAATGAACACGAATATTTATTTTATGTAGCCATTTCCGTGTCTGAGCAAAAAAAGTCCATTCCAAATCAGACAATCTTACTACGGTCTAAAAACACAATTCCTAAAAATAGTTGAACAACGCCGATTAAAATAGTCTGTGGCGGGGATTTTACTAGGAAAATACGTGACCTCAGATTAAATAAACTGCCTCTGAGGGGTGCCTCAGACGAATCGTGTTTTTGTAAATAAGACCGTTTGTATTCGCTAAAGGCATATACAGGCGAAACAATTTCTCCATATCTATTCGAACTCGTCAATAATTCTCTCAATAATTCGTCAATAAGTCAGAAGTCAGAACTCACAAAATAGCAAAACGATATTGGCCGTTCCTTACTTAAGTTGGAGATTTCCAGCTATCTTAGCTATAAAGTACAAAAGTACAGTGAAGATAAGATAAGATAAGATAAGAATATTCTTTATTGCACACAAGAAGCGAGACATAAAATATGAAAGTTACAATGAAAAAGTACAATGGGCGGCCTTATTGCTAACAGCAATTTCTTCCAGACAACCTTGTGACGGAAAGGTTTCCGAAGGAGAAGTTGAAGTTGTCTCTGTAGAATTATTGTATTCTTTTTTTCTTTTTTTTTATTCACAAACAATACAAATGTTAAGACAAAGCACAATACAAACAAAAAAAAACAATACTCAGCCAAAATCCTGAATTCATCGAGTTGTATGGTTTTATAAAAAATGCTTATCCCTAAAATTTACTTTATTCAGATACTCAGATGTTGTTGTTGTGTGTGCATGCTTTAGACCACAACTTAGTACTCATGTCATATTATTACTTTTATATCGTGTATTACTTTTATATGGTTGTGATTTTGTACACCAAATAAAATTAAAATAAATAAAATACAAAATACACCAAATACGTCAAAGTCAAAATAATTACAAAAATTACAATGATATAATAAATTTATAATATAATGAGCCACATCCGACCGCGTTGCCGCGCTGCACAGCGAGGGAAACCCTTTGGCTCCGATATGCCCCACAGCGAAAGTCCATGCCACGGTCCATCAATCGGCGGTTCAGCTCTCGAATAAAAGCCCTGCCCTGCGTCCCCCATACAGCAGCGGTTTCGATAACCAGGGGGTACAAAAGTATCATTCTTTATTCATAATTATTTTTTATTGTTTCAATTGGTACATAAACTCTATTTTATTTATTTATTTTATAGTTACCGTAAATGTAAGAACAATGCATACCATACATTAAAATGTATGAGTAGCTGATAGTTTCTTCGAAGTTTCCCCCACGGTAAATCTTCTTCACATGGACAAGTAGAACCCTCAATGTTTAAATACACATGGCGATTTTGTTAAACCCTGAAGAGGTAAAAGTTTTTCCATTTCAACATTTAGACGAATGGTCTCGAAATCATATAAAATGGCTACGATAAACAGATTTAGATCAAATTTAGAACGCATAAAACATCTGTTAACAGCTGTCAGTTGGTCAAAGTACATTAAAATCGATTGACAGCTATTAAAAGTGGATTAACGAATCGTTTGTTAGTGTACGAAAAACCGAGAGTAAGCCAAGGATGAAAACTTAACTATAGGATATGTTTTATCGAAATCCTACGCAAACAAGAAACGGATACAGCTTGGCCTTACCTTGGTGAATTGGTGATCAACTTTTGATTTACTACTTACTGCTCATTGCATTGTGTTATACTTTGTCCAAGTTAAGACTAAATTATAATGACACGTTTTGTTTCAATACCTTTGTTTTCTAGTTTCCATCATTACCGCTAGCGCGATAGCCATTATGGCTTCCCATGGCATCAATGTACCTACATTAGACTTAAGAAGTTTTTATATAGTTTTTATTAGATAATAGTACCTGGTTTAAGGTCTTGTTACATTTTTGATTAGGAAAAGTAATTGCAACAAACACCGAGCAAGTGCGAGTCGGATGCGCGCACGAAGGGTTCCGTACCATTATCTATTCAATAAAGATCGACAAAAACCGCAAAAAATTACGTTCGTTGTATGGGAGCCCCTCTTAAATATTTATTTTATTCTGTTTTTAGTACTTGTTGTTGTTGGTTCATAATATACAGCCTGACAGACAGACAGACAGACAGACAGACAGACAGACAGACAGACAGACAGACAGACAGACAGACGGACGGACGGACGGACGGACGGACGGACGGACGGACGGACGGATGGACGGACGGAGGGACGTACGGACGGACGGACAAACAAACACATGGACAGTGAAGTCTTAGTAATAGGGTCCCGTTTGGCGCCCTTCGGGTACGGAACCATAAAAATGTACATGAAACATGTCTAATCCCAGCCGAAGTTACGAAAATATAATTTAGAAGAATTAGAAACTGGAAATTGACATCTAGCTAGAACAGAAGACGGACAGTGGACGAAGGCAGTCAGAGAGCGGTGGGCGAGAGCTGGCCGTCGTCGTTCAGTGGGTAGGCCCCCTACCTGATGGGATGATGACATTAAGATGGTGGTCAATGGACAAGATTAACAAGGGACCGGCAAGGTTGGCGTGACTGTGAAGAGGCCTATGTCCAACAGTGGGTGTCTTTCATGAGCTGTATAGAAAGATAGGGCAACCTTGGAAATTCGGTATGAATACGTGCATGGCTTGTATGAAATTATGACTAAAAATAAGTTGGTGCATGTTGGTAAAATAAATAATATTTTATTTGATTATTATTTGACTGTAGTTTTTGAGTTTCTTTTTCTCATAATAGAAACTGAATTTGCACGAATTACTCGTAAAAATAAATGAGTAAATATCCGTGCAAATGCAGTTTTTATTATGTCTAGTTCTCGTGTAAAACTTAGAAAATACTTTTCTTTTTCTCAATTAAACATTGCTATAGACCGTTCTTTATTTACCTACATAGTTACTGTAGGTAAATAAAAATATACTAGCTAGCTTAAAATATACTTACTGAAATAAATGTAAAAAATATAGATAATTTAAGTTGATACGTACACATTCCCATATAGTTTATAATTTTTTATAAAATGTTAGTTATTTTATTGCTAAAACTAAAAGTAATTCGCGGCAAAGGTCAATAAAAATTACACGACTCAAAGTAAGTAGGTAACTAAATTAATCAAAAATACCGCCCGGGACACACCCGATCGATCCAAAAGTTAACATGACGCTAGCAGCATTCCCCCGCTGTACCGCCAAGGAAATCCTTTGCATCAGGTATGTCCCAGAACGATGGTCATACCCACGACTTCTCAGGCACCGACCGATTTCCCTACGGAAACTCTTCCCTCATCCCCCCATGCTGCCATTGTTTCCACAGCCAGTGGGACGAACAAATAATGTAGCATAAGCTGGCTATATTTCCTAGTCTTAAGTTTAGCCACAGCTTCAGTAGCGACGCCCGCAGATGCAGCTCTTAATCCTAAATGGGACGGTGCAAAAATGTAAACGCACGTAGCATCCCACAAGAGGCTCCGGACCTTCTCCCACGGCACCAAGGTGAGACCGTCCGTACGCTTACCGTCACTGCGGCACAATCCTGGTGGCTCAAGAACCGCAGGGACGTCAGCCGAAACCAACGCTCTCCGGACAATATCATTGTAGTGAGTCTTGCACACGGAACACCCAAAAAAAAAAAAAAAAAACATATAAAAATGACTTTCCCGAAATCTCCGAGCCTGACTTTTCAAAGCAGCCCCACTTGATGATGATGGTATCTCCCTTCCTCCCAGGCGTACCCGGACTGGTCGTGGCACACGGCAGGGCGCGGCGACATCAACTGCACGGGGCTGGTCTCCGTATACCGCATGCGCGCCGACCGCTGCAACCGGCTATGGGTCCTCGACGCCGGCGTCATCACCAGCCTCGATGACTTCCGCCGCGTCTGCCCGCCCAAGATACTCATCTTCGACATGGCAACCGACCGACTGGTGGGTCTTGCGTTAGTTGTATTTATGTAGCATTCTGTTTGAACCTGCCTAAAGAGAGTACCATAATCTTGTCTATACCGACCGCTGCAATCGGCTATTGGTTCTCAACGCCGGCGTCATCACCAGCCTCGACGGCTTCTGCCGCGCCTGCCCGCCTAAGATACTCATCTTCGGTATGGAGACTGATCGGCTGATGGGTCTTGCTGTACTGTTAAGTGGATTTATGTAGCACTCTGCACTATGTGCTGTAGTGTTAAGTGTATTTATGTAGCACCCTGCCCAAAGAGAGTACCATAATCTTATCGGTACCAGAAAGGGACAGTTTTACTCATAAATCAGAACAAGTTTGCTTAGTATTTTTTAATGACTCGCGATGCTCATACAGAAACAAAATTTGCCTTTGGTTTGACGTCTTTGGTTGCCGAAACGTCGGGAATCAAAGGTATTATTATTATTATTAAATCCTTTACTGTATTTAAACAAGCAGTTTTGCACATAGGCGAGATTAATGCTACTTAGCATTGTCTACCAGCTAACCTAAGTTATGAAGAAAACATTAACAGGTATTAAATTTTACCTCAGAAATAATCGCGGTTAGACCCGTTTAATATATTACTAAGTTTGCTGAGGAATTAATGAGGTTTTCATGTACCTATATCTGACCTAGTTTTAATTTGCTGAAGTGTCAGCGAATTATGGGAGAAGCCTTACATCTGAGAATTCCTGGGTTCGATTTCGACTATAACAATGTCTAAGTCATTTGTGAACTTGTAGCAGCAATACCACTCGGTAACTGTGAAAAAAATACATCTTGTGGAGACCTGAATGTCGACATACCCCAGTGCTTGAAATCCGCGCTGGGCACCCGTGGGGATTAAACCCTCTAGAGAGTATTCTCTCTCTGACAAATGACTTGTGCCCAGCCCGGCTACTTATGATAATTGAATTCGCAGTAACAGTTTAGTTGTTGAATGATTGAATGAAGATTTTTATTCAGATAGGGTAAATGCAGAAAAATACAAAGTTTTATTTCTGCCAAACTGCATAACAGTTTATTGGCTCTTGGTTTTACAATTTCTATAACTCTTAAATATTAGGTATCTACAAATACAATAACTGTCGCGGAAGGTATCTGAAGCTCCCTACATACTACTTGATTCCCTGTTGATTAGTGCTTTAAAACTCTAACTAGTACAAGGACGACATATACACTTACGACGGCGGATCTCGCGAGTCACGAGTGACATTGTTTTTCAGACAGGAGCAATCCACTCCATGGCCACTCCTACGCATTACAGCATGCGTCTTGCTTGACAGCCGTATCTATGACGAAAAATGACAGTCACGACAATCAGATTTACATATAGCAAGCGAAACCACTTTTTAATTATTATGAGTCATAAAAAATATCCAGGTCTGTAACATGTTAGTCCATGGTCACATTGATACGCGATCTATTGATTGAATAACATTGATAGTAACTAGCTAAAGCTTTGGAGGTTTGGATGTTTGGAGGTTTGGATGTTTGTTACTCAATCACACATTGACGGCTGGACGGATTTAAATTAAACTTGGCGTACAGATAGCCAAAGACCTAAATTAAGATATAGCATGCTTTATATCCCGGTAAAGCGTTCCCGTGGGATAATATTTATTTTAAGTTTAAAATAGATGGCATTGTACGAGCGAAAGTTGAGTTTTAAAAATAGATGGCGTTGTGAAAGAAACGTATAAACGGATTCTGTGGCGGTACAAAGTTGCCCGGGACAGCTAGTTTATAATAGTTCTAATATATGAGAACTTCAATAGAGAAAATTAGTTATTAAATAGTGATTTCTTCGCGAAAACTTGCGCTATGTGTGGCCGAGGTCTTTACATAGTTTACGCGTCAGCGATTAATTGCTAAGCTACTAGGCTTACCACAATCTCGAAGTTAGTAGGACAAAAGCAGGGCAGTTTATTTTAAATGTTCAAAGTAAACTGCTGCTATAGTGTACCATGAGCCGAAGTAAGTAGGCCTGCAATAAACCTGTTAAAAAAAAAAAGGTTGTCTCTGGCCTGTTTGCCTTAAATGTTGCGTGCGTTCGAAAACCAAATATGATAATTTGCCGGTAAATACCGTTTTTATTACGAAATAAAAATAAAACATTTTGATCGTGAAAAATGTAATAAAAAAACATTTGTAGCAGCACTGCTCACTGTGCGGATAAAAGTTGAAAACAAGTTATGGAAAAATAAAATAAACTGCCGCGGAAAAAAGTTTTGTCTTGGGTTCTACATTACTTAAAAATTACGTTTTTTAAAGTGTCTTGAAAGTTATTTTTGTTTACGTCAAAATATGTTTGAAGAAGTTTTTGAATTGATAAAAAAGGTTTTTGTTAAACTACGATTTTGAAGGAAATGAAGTGGTGTCACGGTGTCGGTTCAGACTACTTTCAGCAATCCTAAAGAGTTACGAGGTTATAAATTACCAGGAGACGGGCAGCAGCGTCTTCCTGAGATTCCAACCGCATACTGTGATCGCCAACCCGCCTGCTAAGCGTGGCGATTATGGCAAAACCCCTCATGGTTTTCATAACCACGAGGGAGGCCTATGTCTTGCAGTGGGCGTCAAAAGGCTGATGATGATGATGAAAGAGTTTTAATACCTAAAACAATTATTTGAAATGCGACTAAAGTCGAGCCAAAAAGAAGTTTCTATGACTTGATATAGGATCATATACCCAGCAATGGGCAGAGTTGGGCTGACTGAATTATGATTAAATATAACTTATTTTTTATTATGAATAAGATAAGATAATATAACATATTTGTTTATTTTTTGTCCACAAAATACATAGAGGAATAGAGCTCATCTTCGTCTCCACGGATAAATCTGTGGATTTCGTCGGCACCGGTAACAAAGCTCTAATGTCTTCGCACAGATTTACCACTAAAACCTTAGAAAGTCGATACCTCCGAACATACTCGTAATACAATTCGTCGTAAACGTCGAATGGATTAATCTGCAGTCGTATAAATTTACGCCGCGCTTTTTCCTCCCTATTGCGAAAAACGTATCATCCTCCAAAACCATAAAATTACTTCATCACTTATTTTAATACGTAAATTAAACAATAATTCGCTTAGCAGGGTTTTAAAAGCTGCTCAAGAGTAACATATAAATAACTGCTATGAATGACAGTTCAGCAGCGCTGCGAGCGCGCGAAACTGACCTTATAGTACGGTAGCAGCGTTGATTAGAAGGTGAACGTCTTATAGTTAACAGCGCTGCGATTGTATGGCTCCTGGTACCATTAAGCAGGGCAGTTTTTATAAGGCTTAAAAATAACTTCTAATAGTGCTTGTGGTAAGCCTCCTGACAGCCGCCCTATAAGCGATTAAGCGAACTGCAATTCAACATAGACAAGGTAGACTAAACAAGGATCTTTTTTCTTTGCTACAGAATGCATAAGTTAGTAAAGTAGGTACAAATTCCATTGAAAATTACTTTTATGAAGTTGTTGGTAGTGTAAAGCAGGTAGGTAGATAATATAAGTAAAATAAAATCCTACTATCAATCAAAAAACCCCTCCTTCTAAGGAACCCTATAATGCGCGTATTCCGACAATTGGCCGGTTTTTGCATTTTCCAATAGATTTAAGCATTTTGAGCACCTTCTGCAAAGAAAATATTCCGGAAGCTGTTATAATTTCCGCAAGCGATAGAATTGAAGATTGTATGAAGCGAGGGTAAAATAAAAAAAAATATTTCAGGGTCGTCATCAACGAATTTTCATTCAAATTGAAGCAAGTTGCCCTAAGTTAAACTGAAACAGTTTGCATTAATTGCTAACAAGGTGATGATGTATAAAAGTTAAGCAAGTGCGTGTCGAAATTACGCTCAGATGGCGGCGCCGGCGGTTGTTGTCTTTCTTTTGTGTTATGTTCAAGATCACGCCCCGTGATCTTGAAATTATTGCGGCCGTGGTTTAAATTGGATTTATTGTTTCGCTTAATGTTGGGTTACCCCATTCATAAAAATATTTTGATTTGGTAACTCACGATTCAACTTCGAGATTCGGTGACGGATAAAAGTTATGTTACCTTTAACTGTATTTCAGGTCTCATTAGCGGGGGACGCGTTAAGTAAAATTTACAAATAATTTTAAAAAATACTGTCTAGTCTCCATCGCAAAATTATTCCGATTATGCGGATTTTCGGTCAAGTTATATACAACAATTTTTGGTCATTATAATTCTTTTTATTTCTGGTTGTGTCCCCATGACTGAGGGTTGTGACTATGGGGCAGCTTCCGCCACCAACGCTCTCCATTCGCACCGATTATGCGCCAAATGGTCTTGATGCTTATAGGGTCCCTTCCGTAGCTTTACTAATAGCGTCCGTCTATCGCATTGATCACTATACAAAGGATGTAAAATCAATAACCCGTTAATACTGTACAAAAAGAAATCGACGACCTGTCAATCTTCACGCTGACTTCTAGGAGTGTAATAGGCCTTTACTCAGCAGTAAGGCATGAGAAGAAGTGGATAAAGATAGTTTCGAAAATCAATACAAAGATAATTTCTTAGTGGAGCTAAAACCAGTAACAGATTTACTAAGTAATAATCAGTTGCTTTATATAATACGCCACCAGCTGGCCCTACGTTGCCGATTCTATTATCTGGCCTATTATTATAAGCCGTAAAGGTTACTCTAGTGAAAGGTAAAGTCAAATTCCTGTGGCGCTACATTCGCTCTATTAACTGAGCCAGATATTAACAGTGTTATTTATAAAAAATATAACATAAGCTTACGCCTTTATGCCAGAGGGATAGGCAGAGACCAGGGACTACCACTTGCCACGATCCTGACAGATCGCCTTTGCTTCATCAAAATTTATAAGTCGTTGCATGCACGCGGGCCGGTTTCGGGTATACTAAAATAACAACATGCAATAAATAAAAAAACTTTATAAAATTGTTTAAATAGTTTATTGTAGTCTTTTCTTTTAACACAGACTGTTTAAATTGCATTTAAACACTCCTCAAATGCAGATTAAATAGTCTGTTGTTAAGTCATTCCCTTTACTAAAGACTATTTAAACTGCATCCGTAAGTCTCAGGGTAGGTATCTACTTTATAGTTTCGTTGTCTAGGAAGCGGAACCGGTGTCACAAGAAGGTACTTTGTTTAGAAAGGCTTAGGAATTCGTAACAAGCGATAAGCATTGTAGGTATGTATTAGGTAATTACTAGGTTTCTCTCGTAAAGTAAGTTAGTACCTATTTATAGGCTCTAATATTTAAGTAGGGATGATGATTGTTCCGACCGGTTTCGGCCATGGCGACCACTTTGACCCCTAATCAGTGATGAGGCGCTGGTGCGCTCGAAGATGGCTTATGTAGCCTATCTTCACGGCGAAACTCCGTGTACACTGAGGGCACGTGAGAATGCCGTTAAGTAGGAATATGAATAGTATGATTAGAATAGTACCTACTTATAGTCTCTAATATTTAAGTAGGAATATAAATAAATTTTTATATTCTTTTTGTTGCACTAACCCGTGCTGAGGACAATTTTAAAACCTATTTAGAGGCTAAAAATTCCACCCATGCATGCCGGGACTTGAACCCGCGACCTCTGGCTAACCGTGCCTCTTTACAATCTTCTCTGTATTACGTACAGGCAGCGACATCTGGCCAAAGCAATTTACATCACTTGCAGCCTCGAGTAACCTACTTAACCCGTAATGTATTTAAAACTGAATTATAACTAGTGTAAGTTAAAATTTAACTAAATTGTAAAAATGCATGCTTACCTGAAGGATGGAAATAAATGGCTATATTATTATTATAAATAGTATGTGTGATTGTTTTAGATTAATCTTACTTAATATCATAAATGTGAAAGTTTGTGAAGATGTTTGGATGTTTGTTACTCAATCACGCAATAACGGCTGAACGGATTTACATGAAACTTGGCGTACAGATAGACAAAGACCTGAATTGAGACATAGCATACTTGATATTCTGGTAATGCGTTCCCGTGGGATAATATTTATTTTAAGTTTAAAATAGATGGCGTCGTGCGAGCGAACGTTATGTTTTAAAAATAGATAGCGTTGTGCAAGAATCGTATAAACGGATTCTGTGGCGGCACGAAGTTCGCCGGGACAGCTAATATATAATATTTATTATTGTAAACTTTCCCCCCCTCGGTTATAATCTTCGTATGACCACATCAAGGGTTGGCTGGAAGGGATTTCCGCTGAAATAAGCTCTACATGTACACTTCTTCATTTTTAAGTACCTACTCAGTACAGGATCTTAACTTACTCAAAACGTATGTAGAGTCTACGGGTCTATGATGTTTTACCTAAATTGTGTTTTACCTACAATTCATAATAAAAATATCTCTTCACAAGCAACATTTGTCAATGTTTCATTTTGCAAACTATTGTTTTGACAATGACATCTAACTACAAAGGTTCATTTGGTATGCAGTCATTTTGAAAATTCATTAGGTATTTATTATTAAAATTTTATTAAAAGACAAACATAAATGTAAAAATTTTGCAGATAACAAATAATCCATTTTGCAATACCATTTTAATTCGCTTTTTAAAGTAACCTATCACAAACCAATTTTGTTTCGTTAGAAGCATTTATTGATAACAAATAGGGAGCTCCGCTCGCTCCGCATAGCGAGATCACAAGCCTAACCCAACCTAACCTACTGTTCCCGGGCGAGCATGGTTTTTTTTAATGTGGAAGCTGCAGGGGGGTGAAGCCCCCTCACAAAGGGGCTCCACCTACCTCCACCCCTCGTGTCCTGTTTTCTGACTTGCGTGAACGTGTATCTTAAATCATATTAGTGGAACTTTATCGATTTAATGCATTTGTGTTAAGAAAACTTAGCTAATGTTCTGTTGCCAAATGACATTATAGGAAAGAATTACTTTATGAGATGTAAGTTTTGTGAAACATTTTTATATGGAATGTCGAGTTGTGAAATGAAACATATTTGCATTATGTTGCTTGTTATCTTGTTTAATAACTGTCGAACATTCGAAAGGGATCCAGAGTCTACGCATAAAGTACATACCACCGGTTTCTGAATTTATCTTCAGATTTCTCAAAAAAATACAACACAGTATTTACTTACAAAACTATCATCATCATCCCATTATGTCCCCACCGAGGGGCACGGGTCTCTTCCCTGAGGAAGGTATAGGCCATACTCCACCACGGGGGCCAAGTCCGGATTGGTGGAGGCTTGTAGACTAGTGGCTCGTCTACTGTCAGAAGTTGTCAAGCCGCCCTAAGGCCTCTGACTTGGCTTAACGACTGCCATCTATCGACGGCAGCCGGCACCAACAGCTTAACGTGCCTTGCGAAGCACGGAACCGCTCGGAAAAATGCCACTAGCGTTAGGCATAGACGGCGACCCATCCATGCACTGAACGCGCCCTGTGTTGCTTAACCTTCGTGATCGTTTAAGATCACTCCGGCAGCCGGGGCTACGAGCGATTCTTTTAAAGCTATACTATAGTAAAATTCGCAATTCAAATACCGGCGATTACGCAAAAACCATGGCTAATCCTGTCACTTAGTAACGCATATATAAATCAGCAATTATCTTGTGTTATTGCGATCACTGTGTAGGATCCGGCACTGAGAATACTGATGGTTTCTGAATTGAGAATTTTACTATATACCTAAGTATGGATTTGTCACTTTAGATTACATAACGAGAAAAAGAACGAGACAGAACGATACTTAAATATTTATTTAAGTAGTAAAATTCTTAATTCAGAAACTGGTAGATGGTTCCCTATTACACTTGTTCTAAAATTAGTATCCGAGTGAAATGAGATACTAGTTTCAGGAAAAACTCCTATAAAATAGTTCGGGTATGCAGTTTTACTAAGTAATTAATTTAAGTACTATCAAGCGCGTGAATGCAAAATATTACCAGTGAAAGGTTTCTGATACCCATAGCGAATTAGAAGATTACGAAGATTTAGCTTTCTTTAATTTTATTATTATTATTTTTTAATTAGAATTAAAAATTAGATTGAAAAATTAAATCTGTTGTTGCTCGTTACAAATGAATTGATCCGGCTGGTTCCCGTCATAAAAGTGCTCTAGATGAATGATTAATGCGAGAGAGGCTGTATGTTGTATGCCGAATTGCCGACTAGAATGATTGCGAATTAAATAATCGCTCAAACATCGCTCTACTTTACATTGGAATGTCATGGTCATGTTACGAGTGTAAGGTTGTTTTTGTAGGGTGTTCCATTTTACCAGTATTTGGCTACCATCACAATCTTTCGGCTTGGAAACGTAAGATACTGACTGCTACCTACCACGTTCCGACTTTTAACGGACTTATTTCTATTCGTCTTATCACATAACTCACAAGTATCAAATTGCTTTATTTCTTTTAATATACATTATTACTTGCTACAAGTCTTAGCTTTACATTTGAGGGACATTTTATGTATTTTTTTGTATGTAAGCGATATACTTACGAATGTTGTTCCAAATAGGGGATGTATTAGCAAAGGGCAAGATAAAAAGTATCCGAAACCGGCGTGCGTGCATGTAACGAGTAATGAATGTTGAGGAAGCGAAGGTGATCTGTCAGGATCGTTGCAAGTGGCAGTCCCTGGTCTCTGCCTACCTCTTAGGGATAAAGGCGTGAGTTTATATATGTATGTTGTTCTAGATCTGCTATTTATGCACAGATTAGGCCAAGAATTTTGTGATGTGTTTCTTAAATTTGTGCTTTATTCTGTGTAAATCAATGAATAGGTACCTACTAGGACAGGCATTTATCAATCTCGGGTTTCGAGTAGGTACCTAGATTTACATTTTGTACATAGTAGTAGGTAGTTGCCATTTGTTGCTGCACGTAAACAAAGTTAGGTAATGTAGATTGACAAAAAATGTTTGTATACTTAAGTCCATTTTTGTTCAATTCTATCGGCGTCGTTCAGTGGATAGTACATCGACCTGTCGGTTTATACACGGGCACTGAATCAAATTCTATACTATTGAAACTGGAAGTTTATTTCAAATGCTGATGCAAGCACGCCCTCATATTCAGGTCCGCAGCGTGTACTTCCCGCGGGAGCTGCTGCGCCCAAGCTCGCTGCTCACCAACATAGTGCTGGATGACACCCGCTCCGGCCCACCGCGCCTCTCCGCTACCTGCGACAACATCTTCGCCTACATCAGTGACACCGTCGCTCCTGGTGAGTTGAAATTGAAAGCGTTTATTACCATTCATAATCAGCTGTAGAATGGGCATTGTCCTAAATATTGACAATGGTT
Source organism: Yponomeuta evonymella (assembly GCA_963969515.1). Classification (NCBI taxonomy): domain Eukaryota; kingdom Metazoa; phylum Arthropoda; class Insecta; order Lepidoptera; family Yponomeutidae; genus Yponomeuta; species Yponomeuta evonymella. Next base: position 11,260,268 of record OZ018354.1, read on the forward strand.
ACAAACTATACTTCATTTTAAAAGTATATCTAAGGTCAGTAAATATAATGCTACAACTTTCACACGTGAATGAAAGTACGTTTAATATTTTTGAATGAAAAACGCAGGATATTGACAACACGGTATTCCGTAAAAACAAATATAATATATCTTTTACGTTTTGCACAGATTAGGAGTATTTTTACTTTTTTTCTTTCGAATCTGGTATTTAAGAGAGTTCTTGTATCGAGTCGTGGTATCGCTAAAAACTGACAGCTCGTAGGATCTCAGTTAATGAAGTTCGTCCGTGCATGACGTATTTCCGGTTTCGTAGACTAAGTCAAAATATTCAGCCCATATTTTCTCGAAAAAAACAAGATTTTTTTTTTAGGATAATGCCCATTATTGAAATGAAATTTATTATTACTAAAATACGTACTAAAAAAATCTGACAAACTGCAAACCTCCTCCTTCTCTAAAGTCGGTTAAAAAGAGACGTAAAGCCGTAAGTGGCAGTGGATAATTTTTTTCTGTAAAGCTGTTATGATGGCAATTATGTCGTTCTTTTCTTACAGTACCAACTTACTTACTTAATTTGTATTGTAGGATACATTTCAAATACCTAACTTTTTTTTTTGTCGAAAAATTAAGATTTTGCACAACTCACTAATGAAAACAAATTCATTGGATTATTTCAATAGTTCGCACAATATTTCGGGATACTGAGTGGAGCGATTAGCCAGAGGTCGCGGGTTCAAGTCCCGGCATGGGTAGAATTTTTAGCCTCTAAATAGGTTTTTAAAATTTATTCTCAGCGCGGGTTAGTACAACAAAAAGAATATAATCACAGCGATATTATTCCAATGTTAAAACCTAACTGCAAAGTGGGTTATTCGAGGGTACAAGTGATGTAAATTGCTTCGGCCAGACATCGCTGCCTCTGCGTAATACAGAGAAGTTTGTAAAGAGACTCGAAATTTCGCCGATGCTTGCACTTGCCCATTAGCTCAGTTGGGAGAGCACTGGTACGGTTAGCTAGAGGTCGCGGGTTCGAGTCCCGGTATGGGTGGAATTTTAATAGGTTTTTAAAATAGTTTTTTATAGTATATAATATATACTAAATAGGTTTTTAAAAATGGTCCTCAGCACGGGTTAGTGCAACAAAAAGAATATAAGCATTATATTAACTCTACTTATACCCTACAATACCGTATAAATTGTAACAATTCTCAATATTTAGGACAATGCCCAATATGAAATCGCAAAACCCGTATCATCTGTTTCATACAAAATTTTTATACTATATTTAGCGAGGTAATTACCTCCTTCTGCCGGAAGTTTCTGCAAAAGTATATTGTGCATCCTCAATTTTTCTAAGAAACACAACGATTAAGAATTTCTCACTTTTTAGAGTAAAGTGTATAAATGTCGACAAATCAAAACAAGAAAAAAAAAGTAAAAAGTTGTATAGTTAACCCCAACTTTTTCATAGAAAACTAAGGGTTTTGAGTAAACAAGTCAACATCCGGCGGTGACCTCATTATATTGACCGAGCTCTAATTGTAAATTAGACAGAACTTTTTACGAAAAAGCTGAGAAAATCCTTTAATTACGCACTAGTATTTTAGTACTAGTAATCCATTTTTCCGCTCAATAACAACGGAAAATCGCTTTGAAACTACTAACTGCTCATTGTCTAACAAGAGTAAAAGTGCCAACATTGCCTCACAGAAGTCACAGATATAATAAGGTATTCAAATTGTCGTCGATTGCCGCGGGTATGTGACCCCGATACGGTCCATTGTTTTCCGAGGAAAATTGTTCCCATGTGAAAAATGTGTTTATTAGGAAACCTAGAGACTGAGGCTGATAGACGATCACGCCTATTATTCCCATGTTACGACAATATTCCTGTGTAAAAAAGGAAAAAAATATGTTGCTTGATTGTAATTCCTGCTGACCAGTCAAATACTTAGGTAGTATCAGTTTAAACATGCACATAATTGCAACAAGGCTCGAGTACAGCGGCACAAGCGCCATTTAAGTTGAGCAGTGCTAGCGTTCAAGCTTGGACTAACTAATCCTGAACTTACTTGACTAGCTAATTTGATTGGTGATTATTTTCTTGCCTTGTTGTGGGTCATATTTATTACGTAAAAGCAAAAGTGAGCTAGGTAGGACTTATCATTGGATTATTATCCGTGGTAAGCTGTCTATCATCTTTTAATTTGTCTGGCTGATTTTATTGTACCCTATGTACCCGTTCTTATTGCTTTGTTTTATGTGTAACATATTTCTTTCTTGTGTACAATAAAGTATAATATAATTAGGTCTAGCCAAAAATGTGTGTCATGTTACAATTTATTATTTAGAAGTGTCACCAATAGTAACCTCAATTACACAACGCAATTAATTGGCCTAGTAGAATCCTTATCTAACGGTTGAAAACCGGAGCGTTCACACAAAAAATATGTAGAGTAGAGCTCGGGGTATTATACTCATATTCCGAACCGGTAACATGGTGATATACAGGGTTATTTTTAAAAAGAGTTATACCTAAAAGACGATATTTAAGAGTGTGTTTTTTGCAACAAGCTAAGTTCTACAACTTTTGAATTTTTCATGCCATAACTAACAAGATGGTTTTTGGTATATTTCAAATGATGATGTGCGTCCAATGATAAAAGTGGTTAAAATTATGTTAAATCTTTATGAAGCACCATGTACTACAAGAACACATACAATTGTCAGTAATTTTCGTCCAACCGAGCCTCACGATTGGTCGAATGATCGATCTTAGTAAAGTATCGGAATGTATGGGAACTTTGTACTACGGTATTGGGAGGTTTTCGTTTTGAATAAGAAAAAAAGTAGTTCCCAAGAACGCTGTAGATGGCGTTGAACTGACTACGTTACTAGCCGTGCGTTCCGATTTGCGACTGTGATCGATCATGGGCAAATCGCACTACAGATCGCTCACCGCACGGCTCCGGTTTTGTGCGTATTCGCGTCTATGATAATGATAGCCGTTCCGAAATGAACGTCAATAGATATTGCGATAACGTGAATTCGGAACGATATTTATTTGTGATGTGACAATAAAATATGTAAGTTTCGGTTTATGACCTAAAAATTACATTGAAGTAAAATAATAAAAAAATAATATGACGTTCCGTTCCTTGCAGTAACTTTCAGCGCCATCTATGAAGCGACTAGGGAATAAAAAAATAAAATGAAAAGAGAATCCCTCATTAACACAGCGTTTACTTCGGAATCTAGTATCACATTCTGCCTTACCTATCACATGTAGGTAATGTTTAGTAGAGTATATAGTAACAAAAAGATGCGTAATTCCGGAAAAAGTAGAAGAAGAGTTGGTATTGTACAATAATTTTTGTTACTTGAGTTTTTGTGTATGTTGGTGTAATTGAAAGTTCTTAAGTTCCATTTATTATTGAATAAGTTGAACCTCGTCATAACAATAAACTCTTAATCCATTCGTTCAAAACCAAACCTATTCAGGCATATATTATCCATTATGATACCATAGCGCTACACGCTTAGGACATAGGCACCTTCGAAGTGTCATACGTCGAGCGGATGATGTATCGGCGTTATTAGATAACATTCCGTTCCGGCTAGTTTGCGTGCACGCAGGTGCGACGTCTCACGTCCGACGCTTTCACCGAAAACCACGCAACCACAATTTAACATAGCTTATTGCCCGTTTACATACTAACTCTTCATAATTCAATGAGTGTACGCCGGCGTCACCGGTTGCAGATTAATTTATTTTTACATAATATTGTATATACTAAAGACCAAGAAGTCTGTGTAGTAGGGGAGTCGCGTTACCTACCAATATACATTAGCCAATTTGAAAATAATCACTTTCTAAGACTTGGTATAATTAATTTTATTTATTATAATTGCTTTTAGCAATAAGGCCGCCAATTGTACTGTGTACTTTGTAAATCTTTATGTCGTGTGCTCTAGTGTACAATAAAGAATATTCTTATCTTATAATTAATTATGTTTTATGTATTGTTAAAATGGTTAATACCAATATAGGTACCTAGAACAAATATAATAAATAGGTCTATAATATTATGTATAGATGCTACTTACTTAATAATAAATATACAGGCATATTGAATACAATTACGTACAAAACTACAAATAATAAAGCTATAATTACTTTGAAGTCCGAAATAATGCTCATGAATACTGACGGGGTGCGTACTTAAACTGACCACGTTGAAATGTCATTTTCTTTACAGAGGTAGCACGTTCCATAAGCACACCGAAATTGTTTACTATTTCAATCTAAAATAATCCTTAAATACTTACGAAGTCAGGGACTCCGCAAAAAAAGGCCGATCTCGTGACGTGCCCATCGGCTGCACGTGGCCAGGCTTTTTTTTGTTTGCGCTAGTATTGTAGTTTCTGGTTTATTTTAGCTTGTATCGTTGCGTCCACACGTCGCCGACCCGTTGTAATGAGGATAGTCTGAGGATATTTATCTCTTCTGTAAATCCTCGTTGTGAAAATGCGACATCTTTTCAATAGAATCAATGGTGTAATAATTAAAACTTGTTGCTTGACCTAATATTTTACAACAGGAAGAAAACAAAAGACGATTTATAAATAAGTTTTAACTAGTAAGGAGGTTGTATACTTTTTGGCTAGCGCAAACATACCTATTCCTTCACAAGTCGTGGTTAATGGGGATGGCAACACGAAACTAATTACAGATGGCGCCAGTGAGATTTGCCCCCGTCAATGTTTATTGTGTTTTATAAGTGTTGCTTATTTTCGGAGTTTGTCATGGAAATTCATCATAAAAACGTCACGTAATGCTTTTTACTACAAAAGGGAAAGCTGTAGTTTATACCAAAACTGAAAAAGCAAAGTTTTGTATATCGCGAAAGGAATAAAGACTGTAATACCAAGGTAACCAAAAATATTTTTAAACACATTTTGCAGAAATAATCACATAACTTTGATTAAATGCCTCTTTACTGGCTGATTTATTGATTATAAAGTGTAAAATGTTAAATTTACTCAATAAAAATACTCAGAAACATCGAATTTTTTTGTAAAATTATCCAAACTATGTACCATATAAACTTACTCATAAAATTATACTATTTTTGAGCTCTCTTAATTATATTCCAGTTTGGGGACGAAACAGCTTTATGAGCATAACATCAGTCAATATCAGAAGTATTGATATCTATTCAGTCTGCCTAGTCAATGCTATGGGCTGGCTCTTGGTAATTAAGTGCTGCTGTTTACCTATTTTAAGATACGGACTTAGGCCCAAAGAAATGCGTGTTACCATGTATGATTATGATTTTATTAAATAAAACCGATGTTTACAAGTACCCAGGAACATTGTTTTACTTCACTTACAAGTGCTGCAATAATAGCTGGCTTTACATTTGCTAAGTGGGTTGAATCATGCATTTCTCGTTTTTAGTTACTTTTAGGTTTAAAAGTCCCTAAACCCTGCGTCCGTTTTTAACGAGTGTGAAAGATGCGGACCTGAAAATAAACAAGAATGATAAAACATAACTTTTAACTATGATTCTGAATGTATTTTATTAGTATTATTTGTATTTACCTGCATAGAAATATTTTTTTGGTATTTGTTTACTAGAATAATAACCTATAAAGTTCTTGATAATCGATTTACTTCCTCCAAATGGTTTAGGAGCCACAGTTTTTCTATTGAAAACTGAGCAGTAAATGCCTAGGCACTGATTTTTTTGAAAAAATACACTACACATACATTTCTGGGGCTTATATAATTACAAATATTGTGCTTTTCCCATACAAATAGTCAAGAAAACGGGACATCCTCCATTTTGAATTTTTTGACAATTGCCACCCCTATTGCAGGTATAATCGTGTACGACGGCCGCCGGGACAACGCGTGGCGAGTGACCCACGCCTCCATGTACCCAGACCCGGATCTGGGCGAGTACGACATCGGAGGCGAGCGTTTCACTCTCATGGACGGCGTGGTCGGCCTGGCCCACTCGCCAGCGCAAGGTTTACTCTACTACCAGCCTCTTGCCACTGACAGGTGGGTGGAATACCTACGCCAATTCTACAGTCTGGAATCCAAGGTTATGTATGTAATAAGCAGCCTAAACGCGTCCTACTGCAAGCCACAGGGCTTCCCTTAGAAAAAGAGTTTTGTCTATTGCGGTTTCTCGTACCTACCGCTGTCATTTGTTTTTATTGTATGCACTTTGGCCAACTGTCAGCTGTCAACAGTATTAACAGATTGGTATTCTACGAAAAACAGGGGTTTAGACCTCAGTTTTCCTCACAATCTTTTCCTTCATTAGGTAGCGAGTGCTCTTACAGAGCTATTAAAGTCTGTTTTTTAATTCGATGCAAATAAAAGTACTTTGACATGTGCTGGCGTCGTAATTCATCACAAACCTATACATTTGAACCTTCACAAACCATTACATTTGTTGACGTACTCTATGTGGACATCAATACAAGTTTATTTTTTAAAGGTCGTAGACGACATCTATAAATTATAATATAACGCGCGATGTCTTGTTCTGTACTAAATCCGACCGAATGTTGGATATTGTGTAGAAAAAATATCGCATAATATATTAATACCGTCGTCTGTGACGGCCATAAGTCTAAGGTTCCAGTGAAATCTATGCCAGTAAAAAACTCTGGCATCAAAACAAAAGTAAAAAGATCACTTATTTAAACAATAGAAATCCCTTTCACATGTTACACCTACTCATGTAAACTCGAAAAACTAGCCAAAATTGTCGAAATCACAAGAAAACATCGATAATAAGATTCGCGTAACCAAGAAAAAAACGGAATGTATGGAAATAAATTAGGTACGTCTTCATGAATGTGTCAAACCTCAAACCAAACCAAACCTTGGATCAACATTTAAGTATTGCTAATACGTAAAAAACTAATAATCCCATTTTACAAATTAAGTAGCTCACTTAGTGTTTTTTTTTTTAAATATTTTACTTTAATGACTAACTAAATGTCTTTGATGAAATGAGGTTTTTGGTCACACGAGTCTACTTTTTTACAATAAAACAAAAATATATTTATATATTTTGTAATGGTAACACTGCCTCTTTCTTTTGAATCGAATTAACAAAGAGACTTTACAAATGCACAGACGTGCTCAACTAAGAAAACAAAGTCCTTTGGTACATGCCGGGATCCAACGTTACCCTCGGCCTTAATTCCAATAGAGCATATATTTTAATATTCAGTGTGGCGCCGGATTAAGAATAGCGTCACTCCATTTCCTTCCGTGGATGTCGTAGAAGGCGACTAAGGAAATAAATTACCAGGAGACGGGTAGCAGCATCTTCCTGAGATTCCAACCGCATACTGCGATCGCCAACCCGCCTGCCAAGCGTGGCGATTATGGCAAAACCCCTTCATGATTAGAAAACCATGAGGGAGGCCTAGGTCCTGCAGTGGACGTCAAATGGCTGATGATGATGATATATTTTAATTCAGTGGCGTTATACTTGTACTGAAGTGGGGTAGCGTATTGGTAGAAAGCTGGTCTCACGACCAAGTGGTCCTGTGTTCGATACCGGCGTACCCTGTAGTTTTGTTATTTTTTAAGTTACGTACATTTGCGAATTTGTAGTAGCTCTGTAGTGGGACGTTTATAGTCTGCTTATGTTACGTAATACTTAGGATGATATTTTTTATTCCACTGATGTCTCAGATGTATGTCGATTAGGAATTGCAATAAGAAATGGTGGGCAATAAAGTGTTCTCTATCTACGAGTATCTATGGAATAACACGAGCGACTAAAAACAGTATTCGATTTAACACAAGAATATCTATTCTGTGTACAAGTTTCTATTGGCTTCTAATACTAAGCCAGCGGTTTTCACTAAGTACAATAACTTACCTAATTGATTGTTATATATACTAAGTTCAAAGTGAAAAGCGGCGAATCAATAGCAGTACTTTACACAACATGTTATTTGTTCCGCTAAAGTGTCCGAACTCAACAATATTACGTTACGTTTACATTTTTCCAATATACTGGTAAGTGTAACTTGTGAAAACTATGATTACGAGTATTTATTACAACATAGAGCAGCTACAATACTTACATAAGAAAATTACAAAATAATACATAACGAATCCTTCGCAACATCCTGAAAGTCAGGCATCTTATGTATGAATGTTAATTTATGACCGCGTGAAGGCTAAACGGCTGGATTGATTTTGGCACATGAGATGTCAAATGAAAGGATTAACAATTGCTTGCTTTATGACGTTTCTTCGTTTCTTGAAATTACTTCTTTTTTGTTTTAATAATTGGTTGCCATTAAACCACAAAAAAAAAGTTTTCGATAACTTTTTTCCGCTATTTCAGACTATTTAGCGTCTCGACAGCTGTTCTGGCCGCTGGGCCGCCGGCTGAGGGCACCGATCTGCCGGTGAACCTGGTAGGAAGGAAGTCCTCGCAAGGCCTTGGCATAGCGGTGGACCCTCGCGACGACACCATCATCTTCAGCCCTATGACGGAGACCGCCATCGCTGTGTGGAACCCTATCACTAACTCGCACAAGTAAGAAAATATTACGTAACGTAATATACCTACCATCATAGCTTAATGAAATCCAATTTTGTAATATATTGAGTAAAAGTATGTAATTTGTTTTTTTTGTAATAAACTTATCTTATCAGGCCTAGACCACAAAGTAGAAAGCAAGGCCTTTGGTAATTTTCCGTTAGTAAATAAGTATAAAGGTGTCCTAAATAAAATAGTACATTATGATACAAGTGTGGTATGTTGGTCATTACACTCGAGTCGGTTTTTAAGCCTGAGCCGAAGGCGAAGGCTTAATGGAGACGAGAAGTGTAATGACCAATGCTCACGTGTTTCATACGACGTTTTTCAACACACTTGCGAGGAAAAGTAAATAAAAAAACAACACTAACGAAATACAATACTGTGAATAAACTTAACAAACAGAAACCCATTTAAAAGATGGCGTATTTTTCGTGCGTGATTCGTGTTATGTATGGCGGTAAAATTCAAAACAGTATTCTTGTGCGCGCGCATCCATCAAAGATGGCTGCAATGCATGGCCATCTAGATATAATGAGGTTGCTAACCTATTCATAAATTTTATGTTAATTATTAATTATTGTAGTGTTTGCTTAAAAATGCTAAAACAAGCAGTTTCATGAAATTCTTTAATTATTTATCACATTTTGAATTTCATTTTATATTTACGCAAATAACTACTTAGCTGTTTTCGAAACATTAATCCTTCTTGCTAATATTTAAAAAGATATGTAATGAAAAGGCACTAGTGCGATAATGTAATGTAAAAGGCACGGCATGGGTAATATTCTGCATTATCAGTGTAAATACGCTGTAATAAGACCTACTTTACGAGCAGGTGTGTTGAAAATTAAGTTTTGAGCATTGAACACCGATTGTGTTGTGTAAAGTTTTATGAAAAACAAGATCAAAAGTAACGGCTTTACATAGAAGTATGATTGACTTTAAGACTTAAAATATACGACGCGTCGTCTCTACGACGTACCTCCTGGCGTGTGAAAATTCCTCCAGATAATAAAACGACTGGCCAGTAGAGAGAGTTGGTGACCTACATAACTGACTACAACAAGTGATAAGTCGGACCATTACATACGTTTATGGCATGTGTGTCGCGATCTCAGATACCCATGTTCATTTCGTTTACATACTAAGTTTATCAAGCTTTCCTTTTTCCATTGAAGACTTTATGCGCCTGAGGATGTGTCTCACGATTCCAATAAGCAATATCTTATTGGTATTTGTTGCTTTGTTGAACACTCCTACGGATTAACTGTTGGCAACCAAGACTTCATTATGCTAGTGCGGGGTGCTAACTGGACGATGCCATATACATACTTGTTCATTACGCTTCCTAATGGGTTACTCTTTTTTTCATTGAAGACTTTACATGCGTCGTCATCGTAGGATGAGTGTCACTATGCCATCAAGCAATCTTTTGCAGGTATGAGCACTTGCGGTGCTCTGTTGAACAGGTTCACGGCTTAACTGTTACCAACCAAGACCATCTAATTACGTGAAACACTAGGTCGATATGGATAAACCCGCGGGCGCACTACAAATAAAAAACCGGCCAAGTACGAGTCGGACTTACGCACCGAGGGTTCCGTACAAAGTTGTTGGTAGGTGCTTACATATTATAAATAGTTCAGGAATCGAGTCTCGTAGTTTTTCCGAGCTTTTTCCGAACTTCAAAGAGTATATTTTTATGATTTAATTACAAATATACAGTTTTCAGATTTTTTCTTGTATTTGAAGTATAAGACGATTTCATAGTTCTAGGTCAACGGAAAATACTCTATAAATTTTGATTCCCTTGAGTGCCGAAATATACGTTTTTTTTGCGGCATAAACGGCCGTATCTTTTTCTTAAGTTAACTTAGAAATTTGAATTTTGATTCAAGCGACTGTAAACTTGAGTTTACGCGTTCCCGAGATAAAATGTCTTGACAGACAGACAGACGGACGGACAACAAAGTGGTCTTATAAGGGTTCCTTTTTTTCTTTTGAGGTACGGAACCCTAAAAACTATAGAAGTATTTCTTCCTACAAAATTCACATTCAAAAACTGCTCCAGTGCTCTCGATTAGTCTGTTCCAATGAAATGAGCGCAAGATGTGCTGCAGAGTAAATCACTCTGTGATTGGTTCATTCTGTGCGCCATACGTGACATGAACGATGATTGGGCAATAAGTGACAGCGTAATTGATGGTTGGTTTTATACAAAAACGTTAAACCAATGACTTCATTGATGTGTAACCCGTCGAAAAATCTACGTTCCTCGCAAGATGGCGGTCTAACGGTGGCAGGTGCTTAGAAATTTTTCCGGGTAATACTGAACTCGCTCCGATTGGTAACGCAATTGACGAACCCCGCCGCTATTGAATTGTGGAGTATTTTTTTGCGCTAGTTAGACAGTTACATTTTTAACTATCACTGGCGGGCGCCCGAGATCTGTACTGCAGACTCCGACTCGAATCCGGTTCCACGTGTTCATCTGCCAACATGTAGCGTACACCAAAGACTCCTCCTCGATTCCTATTGCTGTTTATGACATTTCAGGGTGCTGGCTCAAGACCCCGAGAAGCTGCAGTTCTGCGCGGAGGTGCGGTGGGCGGAGCGAGACAACGGCGCCATCTGGGGACTCTCCACGCGCTTTCATAAGTTCTTCAAGCGCACCGTTTCTAAGCACGAGGTGAGAGTTTTTTCTTCGGCCCCTTAACTTCTAGAGTAGCATTGGGTCTCAACCACAGATTTTCACCTCTTCTGTTCGGACCCCAATAAATTAACAGTTAAGAGAACATTGAGCATTCATATTTTTTATTTTGTCGAACTGTGTAACGACCACTTAATACAATGTTACATGAGTACATTATTTCATAGATCCAGTCTATTAAATTTTACCTGTAATGTAACCTTCGCTAGTATCCTCATTACTATGGATCGCTCAAGTTTATCACCACATTCACGTCAGCAGTTAAATATCTTTAGGTTTTAGTTGATTTATCACAACCTATGTATTTCTTTTTATCTCAAACATGCGGCCCGATGGACTTCGTACCGCATCAGAACCAATATTTTATTTCGTGAATTTTTCCCGTTTTAATTCTGCTCTCTGGGGCGGAGTCATAAGCAAGAAATCGAAGATCACTAGAATCGGTCAAGCCCTTCTTGATTTATACATGATGTAACTAACTGACTATATATATAGTTAGAAAATTAATTAAATAATATTTTATTTCAATCAAATCAAATCAAATCAAAAATTTTTTTATTCAAAGTAGCACAGAAACTGCGACTTAATGAACGTTACAAGTTAAACTAGGTGTCCATTTCAAAATCTAGATCATTTTGGAGAAAAAATGGACAAAAAAACTCCAAACTTAGTCTTTTCAAGTCCTTAATTTACAGGATTTATATAAATGTTCTAAAACTCATGCATTGAACTGGCTTTAATTCCAGACATCATTGTCATCTAAATAATCTTTAATGTTATAGTAGCTTTTTTGGCACAAAGTGTGCTTCACACATTTTTTGAACCGCGTTTCTGGCAAGCTTATTATATCCTCGGGGATCTTATTGTAGAAACGTATACAATGCCCCATAAAGGATGTATTAACCTTTGCCAGCCTAAATTTTGGGAACGAAAGTTTATGTCTATTTCTAGTATTTACATTGTGTTGGCTACCTACAGTTTTAAAGTCACTGATATTTTTCCTAACGTACATAATATTTTCATAGATATACTGACTAGGTTCAGATATTTAAATCAAAATTAGTACACAAAATAACACATAATTAGAGATAATCACGAGATAATCTGTGTTCATAATACATATAAAGAGAACAAACAAATAGCGCACAAATTTATTGCCAATAGACTCCATCTCGTTTCTGAGACACTGGAGTGTAAGTTCACCGTCCTTACTGTCAGCAACCAACCGCCCTCATTATGGTGAGGACGGTTAAATAAACTTAAAAAATAAAACACATTTGCATGAAATCGAGGTAAAAGATGAGCGGTGGTAGCCTAATGGGTAGAACATTGGACTCGGAAGCGAGAGACCCAGGTTCGATTCCCAGTGCGGGCGGTACATTTGTGAAGTTATAGCAATACCACTCGCTAACGGCGAAGGAAAACATCGTGAGGAAACCTGAGTGTCTGAGCTATTCACATACCTCAGCACTTGAAATAGCCAATCCGCGGTGGGCACGCGTGATGATTAAGCCCATACTCTCTCCCTGAGAGAAGGCCTGTGCCCTACAGTGGGACGCATATAGGCTGTTTATGAGGTAAAAGAGTAAATTGTTCGTTTCCAGATCAACATCCGGCTAGTGCGCGTGGTGGAGGGCGGCTACGCGGGCCTGCCGCCGCACGCTCTGCGCCGCTCCGTGCGCGCCTTCAACGCCACGCGCGCGCACTGACCTTCATCGAGCTGTCTCACCTGGGCCGCGTTTCATAAAACTACAATTCAACGTTTAATAAGACAATTCGATGTACATTGCATAGCCGTATGATCCACAGATTAATAAGTTGGAAGACTGTAGGTACATAGAATTGTCATAATGTCATAATTGTAGTTTATGAGATGCTACTCTGGGTATCGATTCTGTTTGCATTATAGACATTATAGTACAATGACAGATACACGGTCTGGGCGACGAGGCGTGTTTTTTCATACCATTGACGCCTACAAGGTTTGATACGTGCACGCGCTTAGACATGAAGCTGCAATGAAATGAAATCGATGCGTTCATACAGTTGTCATTGTATTACAGTGCATAAACAGAATGCGTATTACTGTAATGTGTACAGAATGTGTCGAATGTATATCCAGTATCGATGTACCGCGACCGCCATCGCCGTTATTTTATATTTCGTTATACAGGGTTTTAAAAGACTAATGAACTTTCCGACAGCTTTATTCCCAATCTTATCTCATTACGGATATTTCCCCCAAAGAAACCATATCTGAGAAATCAACAGCTTAGAAAATATTGAACTGTGTCAAAAATTCTTAGCTTTCTTTCAGAAAATTAATTTACAATTCCATCGCGTTATTTTTTATATTTATTTATGTATTAAATGGAAAATTGAAATTTAACATCGGGATTAGTTTACACGGATGGTCGGACGTGGAGAGTTATAAGTTCTTACATTTTAAACTTTTTCTTTAACAAAAAATTAAGTAATCTCCAAAAATATTTTGTGGATATAGTAGTTTGTTGTGATATCCAGAATTTATTACTTTCGGTCGGACATCAATCTTGTAAAATCATGTACACATACAAAACTGGCTCTCTTGAAAACACAAGGAAAAATAATCTTGCAGCGTTGAGGGGCTTAACGTTGTTGAGACCTTATTTTTTGCTTTGTTTTATGATTTGTGGCATTTTGTATGCCCTCAAGATCTTTAGCTTCAGTATCGTTAGAGTATTGCTAGCATTTTGGAACCATTCGCAGCATGGTGGACGGCTCCACGAACTCTACCATCTTGCGGCATGGACTTTAAATGTTTTGAGATGTTCTCATAAGTAGTAACGTACGTAATATGATAGCAAAAGTCTTGATCAAAGTTCTGGAAAGTTTGCAAATGACTGTCAAAACATCTATTGCATTAACATTGCTTGGAGCAGTCATTGAACTAGCAGGTAGCTTTTTCGAAAGATTTTCCTTCATTCCTTAGTTAGATTGACCACGACTGAACACATTTTCCGGAAGAATATTAGTTGTTCTACGGAATATGTGATGAATCGATGGTTTCATCGCAGCTCCATACATCCTGGTATTAAGGATACATGAATATTTGGCATTATTTGTCGAAATGGCAACAACGCTTCGTATTCGTGCTTGAGAATAGAAAGTGAAGAAGCAGTGGTAGGTAACACCGAAAAAAAACTACCTACTATAAATTCCATCGAAGTATGGAGTAAAGTGATCTAATGCTGTGTTGCCTACTTACTATTTTTACGAGCCAGAGTAGTTACGAGTTACCAGCTAGCTGTGTAATGAAAATATCAAAGATTATCTAAGTCCTAGATAGGTTTTGGACAAAAAGCAAAAACGTTTCGTGATGAGTACCTAAATTGGAATACAAAAATATTTTATTTTATTTATTTAACAGAAATCCACAACAATACAATACAATTACAGTAAACAATAGGTACTTAATAATTTTTACATGCAGCCAATAATGGATTTTACTATGTAGGTTAGAAAATGATATTGTACTTATTCTAACTAATTCTATTCTATTCTATTGAATCAAGGTACATCAAGATCATTCTCGGCCATCCAAGGGCAGAAAAAAGTAACGTACTCTAGAGGAGGCCCATGCCCAGCAGTGAACGAATACGAATATGGAATGATAACCTCTAGGAATTTTTACCCTTGGTATGCTTGTTTATAATGTATGTTTGTTTTATAAACTTATTTGTAATCTTTGCTCCAGTGATGTAACACAGTGCAGATAGTTTACAAGGAGGAACCTTCATTCAATAGTTCATCCTACAGCAGTCGGTACGAGGTTGTAGGTAGATTGTATTTATAACTTAGCAACCTTTATTTAAGTGAAGCGATACGATAATCATATTATTATGCACTCCTGGTTTATCTACAATGTCAAGGCGAACAGTTTACTTAGTCATGAACTTGATGCCTTGGATATGAGAATAGCAAGTGTGAGCAGCGCCATAAATGCAGCATATATGCAGCACAGGGTCGAGCCAACGCGCCGTGACGCATTCAATGATATATACTATATCGAATAAACACTGTATGTAATACATTATCATTATGCTGAATTATGCTGAGTCACAAGCCATTTCCAACACCGCCTTCCTTCTTCTCTGAAACGTGGTTTCCATAGTTTTACCGTGATATTTCTTATCTCTCTTTTATTCTATTGTTCCTGTCCTTTTGTTCTTTATAAAATTGTTCTGACTAGTTGCGCACTAGTGACGATTTTTGAACCGGTATTATCCAATTAATTTTACAAGAAACCGATTTTTTAAAGTATTTTTAGGTTTTTTTTTATTATCATCAAAAAACGTCTTATAATTTATGAAAAGTCATAAAACCCATTGTTAAAATAAAGTATATTATGTCTGTTTTGTAGTAATATCATAATTTTGGTGTAAAAACAAGTCAACGGCATAATACTACAATCTGCTCAGCCTTAAAATATTAATTACTGTCGGCAGAGGTTACTAAAACATAAACAGAATTAAATTAGCTTTGATGTAATTCATGTATTAGTTCAAAAATAAGGGTGTCATCTAAAAAAAAACGTCGCGAATTTATTAAGAAATTACTATAAACAGTATAAAAGTAATCTTTTTAAAAATACCTTTTAATAAAAATAGATATTAACCGGTTTTCGTGGAACCGGTTTACATACAGGAAAAAGGCAGGTATCGTTTTACCATACAAATCGGAACTGGGTGCATGCCCTAGTGCCCCAGCTTTTGTCCTCTTCTCCGTTCGATCATCTTCAGCATCAAACTTCACTTTTCTCCTACACGTAAATGTTTAGTTAGAAAATATATCGTACTGCATATTTTCGTACTGGCTGCCTGCACTTCATCCACGGGGTCAGTTCATGATACGTACGCTGTTCGTGATTCTAATGTTAAAATTGAAATAGCGATAGTTGGCTTTGGTTTTCTAACCTGTATCCTATAGAAGATTAGATCAACTTTTACATTTTGCATAATGGGCCATTCTCGAATACTTAACAAAAAGTTAAAGGCAAAAAAGAATACAAAAACGTCATCTCAATAAAAAGTATATAAAGTAAGCCTTTAGTTGTTAAATTTAGGTTAATTCAGATTGAAGGTAAAGGTGGAAATGCTGCTGACTGTACCTTAGTAGGTAATCGGGTGTGCACGAGAAATTAAATAGCTTTGATTCAACGTCAACTATGTAGTTACAAAACCTGTTAACGTTGCAACGACAGAGTAGGTATAGTAATCAAGGTTACTATACTCTGAAACTAGTTCGCCTCAGGACGGACGTAGGGCAAGGACGCGGAGAAAACGCGTCGTCTTTCCAATCCCTTCTTACCCATGGTCCACCTCCTCTCTTTCATATAAAATGTACTGAAGGGACGGGACGAAGCCCACACAAGAGACGGGACGAGGGCACGAAGCGAACTCCATACAACGCGTCGCGTCTTCTCCGCGCCCACGCCCCACGTCCTTTCTGTGTGTCTCAGGCCAAATACACACACACACACACACACACACATAGTTTTTTAATTGAATTATATAAGCACGACAATAGCTGTTATTTGCCTGTATTTGGTAGTCTACTAAGCAATATCAGTACAATGTAATTTCAATGGTATAACCCGCGCAAATAAAATAGACATTAATTACCTGGCGAGGAAGATCAATTCGCGCGAGGCGCCGAGTTAAGTTGGCCTTGTTGGAATGGAGTTGGAATGCGATTGGTTACTAGACTACCAATAGAGTCAATGAAACAACGATTATGTTGAATAACTATGCATATTAGAGACCCGACCCCCTGGTTTGGAGTAGAAGTTTTTATATGATTTTCGTTCGGGTGTCTCTGTTTTTTTTTTATGACGCGTAGAGCGCGATGCATTGACTTTTCAACTGTTTTGTGTTCAAGGTGAAGGATGCTCCAGACGTACATTCGTCGACCAAATAGAGGATGTATTAGCGAAAGGCAAAATAAAAATTACACGAAACGAGTGTGCTTGTATGCAAGTAAAACACTAAGATACTGTTGGAGTAAAAGTGCACTACGCCAGTGTCAAGTTATTGTTATTGGCAAATTTTTTATCCCATTGGCACTTCAAGTTGGCACACAAGC
Organism: Yponomeuta evonymella; assembly: GCA_963969515.1. NCBI lineage: Eukaryota > Metazoa > Arthropoda > Insecta > Lepidoptera > Yponomeutidae > Yponomeuta > Yponomeuta evonymella. Next base: position 11,277,695 of record OZ018354.1, read on the forward strand.
TCTTCAAGTTCAAGTTGGCACACAAGCTCTTCAAGTCTTTTAGGCCTCAATGTGATAAGGTCATCGGCTAAAGTCAGTGGTTTTACAATGGCTTGGAACACTTTTTTTTATCTTTAAAGCGTTAGAGGCGCTCGGCGCTCCTAAGTCTCGAAGTGCTATTATATAATCACTACTTCTATTAGAGCTTGTTTTACCACCGAGGTTGACCATCACTTGTTTTTCTGATGCCATATCATGTTACATGTTTAAGTACTTGTAAAAATCTCAAAACTATATTAAATTTTAAGACTCTTACCCTTCATACTGCCGGTTTCTAAATTGAGAATTTCATTATCTTAATACTTAAGTTAATCGGTCTCGGTCGTTTTTGAGAAATCTGAGAATGTAAAGAAACAAAATTTTTATTAAGAGCTATCAATTCAGGATCTGGCGGTTAATTATTCTTATTGTAAATATTATAATTAAGATATAATATTCTACACAAATTGTCTGTAGTTACTTTAATTTAACAGCTATAATGTACTTAGTTTACACTTTTGAGTAGCTGTCAGCTCATATGATTGCAAAAAATCCGGAAATACGTATGTACTTATTTAATTTTATATTTTTTAATAAATAAAGAAACAATTTGAATGCATTGAATGGTCAATTTAATCTAACGTCATGGCCGCGTAATAAATAGAATCCAATCCAAACTACGCACCTGTTTTCTCGTAAGTACACTAACAATCTACTGTTACAAACACACAAATAATTTATTAGTTGTTCACAAATTTTTAAATAATTTATTAGTTGTTTTAGGGTTCCGTACCTCAAAAAGAAAAACCGGCCAAGTGCGAGTTGGAATCGCGCACAAAGGGTTCCGTACCATTATCTATACAACACTAGACAAAGATCGAGACATGATAGATTACGTACATTGAGAACAACGCCATCTATAGAAGCCAAGAAGAAGCGTTTAACATAGACATTTAACGACATGACATCGGCGCTATGAAGATTACATAGATGGCCGCTAGATGGCGAGCTCTGTCTTTAGACAACGTTTGTTGTACGGGAGCCCCCCTTAAATATTTATTTATTTATTACAGCGGCAACAGAAATACATCATGTGTAAAAATTGCAATTGTCTAGCTATCACAGTTCATGAGATACAGCCTGGTGACAGACAGACAGACAGACAGACGGATAGTGGAGTCTTAGTAATAGGGTCCCTTACCCCTTTGGGAACGGAACCCATATAGGATCACTTTGTTGTCCGTCCGTCCGTCCGTCTGTCTGTCAAGACCCTTTATCTCGGGAACACGTGCAGGTATCGAGTTGACATTAAAACCATATACTCAGGTCTACAGTCCCTTGAAGCTGTGAAAAAATAAAACTTCTAAGTTAATTTAAAAAAGTTACCGCCGTTTATGCCGCAATAAACGTATATTTCGACACTCTCAAGGGTATCAAAATTTATAGGGTACTTTCTGTTGGCCTAGAACAATGAAATTTAGCAAGTAATATGCTACAAGTACAGGGAAAAATCTGAAAACCATACATTTATAATTAAAACACAAAAAATTGTCTTTGAAGTTCGGGAAAAGCTCGGAAAAACTACGAGACTACAAATTTGTATGGAACTCTCGGTGGGCGAATCCAACTCGCACTTGTCCAGTTTTTTTGTGTATGTGCACACTTTGGCAACTGATAACAATAATTAGCAGTAGATAACCAGATTGTTACTGTACGAAAAACAGGGGTTAACCCGTTCGAAAGTAATAATTAAAGGTATTATGTATGTACAAGAGAAGTTCTTGGAAATACCCATCGCGACGCATCCGATCTGTAAATTCCCAGAGAGAGTGATTAATTGACTGCAGTCAGTAGAAATATTCTTTTCATGACCTACGGATGGATGGATGGCTGTATGGATGAATGCAAGCCGCTTCCAACCGGTCTTTTTGGAAATCCATGGAGGAGGCCTATGTTCAGCAGTGGACTTCTTGTGGCTGAATGATGATGATGATGACCTACGGAAAGTAGGTCTGAAGTTGCCTGAGGAGCAGGTTGACAGTAATACTTTTCAGCCCTAGGAAGAATCGTTTTTAACTGACAGCTGTCAAATTATAAAAAAAACTAGTTCTATTTTCACACTTCTAACTTTCTGTTCAACTATGTTCCAACTTCCCATGCAGTCAATGCAGTCACTCAATTATAGCGCGATATAAAATTCAAATAATATAAAGTAAAAGAATATTTTTTTTTTCTTGTAATTTACTTTCAACAATTTCTTCAAAATAACATAGACTTGGGCAAAATATTTACCATTTTTTCAATTATGAAAATGAAAAACAATGGCTAAATAGCTGGCCGGCCACAGAAAAAAAAAAATTGGCGAGAAACTCGGGAAAGCGGCAATCCGATCTTCATTTGTTTTTTCGGGCTGTAGAGTCCCTGTATTTATTTTTACTTTCCTTGTATTCGTAATGAAAAGCATAGTATTTAAGTCGAGTTTTAAATACTTATTTAGTCCCTAGAACTATTGGCCAAACCTCGACTCGAGCCTTAAGAAATTACTTTCACCCCTAGGGTAACAATGTACTATTATATAGCCAATAGGTAGCCAGTAGGCATTTTTGTCTATGGTTTGAAGTCCTAAAGACTTGTGAAACGCATGCACGTAAATATTTAAGAAAACGCGAGAGTAACTTTTACGAATCTGTTTTTATTTGTCTTTGTTCCTTGACACAGTTCTTTTTCAATTTTTAAAATATTAGACATAATAATATAGAAAAAGTATAAAAGTAAAAACATAAAAAAGGTTGGTTGGTCGGTCGGCAACATGGCCCCAAGCGGTGTGGAACACCAATTAACAGCTTAGTGGTACCAGCTTGCGGACCGGCCGACGCAGCACGCCCCCTTTAGTCACAACATTCACTACGCGCACAATATTGTCCTTACCCGGAAATAACTCGGTGACTCGTCCAATAGGCCAGCAGTTTCTCGGCAGATTGCCGTCCGCGACTAGCACCACATCTCCCGATTTCAACTCTTTATGTGGTGTAACTGATTTTCGTGGTATCAAGAGCGGCAAGTATTCTTTAGTCCACCGTTGCCAAAAATGTTCTGCAAGTCTTTGGGCCTTTCGCCAGTCTGCGCGTCGTGATAGATCGGCTTCGTCAAATTCTCGAAGACTCTGGTCATGACTTGAGGTGCCAATCAGGAAGTTGAAGGGCGTCAGTGCTTGTTGGCTGTCCTCGCCTACGGACACGTGGGTCAGTGGTCGGGAATTGACAATGGCTTCTACTTCTGCAAGCAATGTGTTCAGGACCTCTACTCGGGGTGATCGATCTTTTAGAGTGATTTTGAGTGCAGCTTTCACGCTGCGTATTAGACGCTCCCCCAACAGCCCCCCATAAATGGGGCCGATGGTGGGATAAACTTCCACGCTATTCCTCTATTTGTCGAGAAGTCGTACAGCTCGTGTAGTATATTCGAAGCGCCAACAAAAGTCGTTCCGTTGTCGGAGTAGATGCATGTGGGACAGCCACGTCGTGATATGAATCGTCGTAGAGCCAACAAGGCTGAGTCTGTTGATAGCGATTCCACTACTTCGATGTGGATAGCTCTGACTGTCAGGCAGGTGAATAGTGCTACCCAGTGCTTCATGGATCTTCGGCCTGATGTGACGTTCAACGGGCCAAAATAGTCGACACCGACGAAAGTAAAGGGACGAACGTGATGAGCCATCCTGGCTTCAGGTAAATCTCCGATCGGCGGCACCTGTGGCTTAGCCTTCATATTCCGGCAGAACTGACAATGTGTCGCCACACTTCTCACAGATGGTCTCAGCCCAATGATGTAGAAACGTTGTCGTAATTCATTCACCACGAGTTCGTTGTTGCCGTGGGCAAATTTGACGTGGTAGGAGCCGATTAGTAGGCGAGTGAGCGGGTGCTTTCCATCCAAAACAGCTGGCCGTGGATCAATGGCAGTGGATGCTCCCGTGCGGCCTGATAACCGTAATAGCCTATCATCTCCTATTATTAACGATAAGTTTTTAAGTCTACTCTCTTTAGAAACGGGGCGTCCAGCGTCAATCGCGAGATATTCGTCATTGAAAGAATCTAATTGTATGTGCAAAAAGGCATGGCGTTCTGCCGATAAGATAAAAGCGACATCTAAAACTGCTAAACAACATTGCGGAAATTTTGCCTTTTGAGACAAATGCCGAAATTTCGAGGCATACTGGTGCGCTCGCGCGGTAGCTCGAATAAACCGTAGCCACACACTAAAGCGGCTATAGTCAGCAATCACAGGTGATGGTAAGTCACGTGACTGAGTTAATGTCAAACCCACCAAGTCTTTGTTGGTTCTACAATCCTCAGACGTTGGTGTGTTGAGAGTTGTAGGTTCACAGGGCCATTCGGCTGGTGATTGATGCAAAAATGATGGCCCGGTAAACCATCGAGAGTTTATGGTAAATTCATCTTTGAATCTGGTTGCGTCGTCCGCAACATTCAATGATGAAGGTACGTACTTCCAATTGGAAACATTGGTGATCTCGCAAATTTCACAAACTCTATGAGCGACAAAAGTTTTAAACGTGCTTGGGTCAGATCGTAGCCATTTGAGTACCGTTTGAGAGTCTGACCAGAAAAAGACCCTTTCTGGCTTTCGTTTGTGAGATTCAACGATAAATACAGATAAGCGAGCAGCTATAAGAGCTGCCTGAAGCTCCAGCCTTGGTATAGTCGTAGGCTTTAAAGGAGCAACGCGAGCTTTACCACTGATTAACGCGACTTGTATATTTCCGTTTGTACACATAAAGCGCCAGTAAGCGACGCAACTGTATGCTTGCTCGCTCGCATCTGCGAAAACATGTAATTGCACTGAACTTATAAGGTCGTTTACAGTGACATAACAACGGGGTACACAATTATTCAAAATTTTAAGTAAGCTTGTGAACCAGTCTCTCCACTTTTCTAAGAATTGTTTGGGTAATAATTCATCCCAAGATGTAGCAAGTTTCCAAGTCTTTTGGAATAGAACACGACCTTTTATAACCGCGGGAGTAAGTAGGCCTAAAGGGTCGTAAATTTTCATGAGATTTGAAAGAACAACGCGCTTTGTTAATTTCTCTGGTATTTTATCAAACTCAATATGCGGAAAAGACAGTGTGTCGTTAGCAATGTTCCAGGAAACTCCTAAGACGCGTGTCGAAGCTCGCGAGTCTGAACCTACATTTATTGTCGTGGCCCCAACAGCGCAAAGATCGGGAGGCAGTCTGATGAGAGCCTTTGTGGAATTCGATATCCAAGACCTCATTTCAAATTTAGCTGCGGCTAAAATCGATACAATATCTAGGGACAAAAGTGCGGCTTCTTCTTCATTATCGCAACTACCTAAGTAATCGTCCATGTACGTGTCACGAATAATAGCTGCTGCAGCTTTTGGGTGTGATCGCTGATGTTCGGTAGCGATCTTATTTTTAAGGTACAAGGCCGTAAACGGACTACACACAGTACCGAACATCATAGATGACATGCGATATTCCTGGATAGGTTGTTTAGGGTCATCACGCCATAAAAAGCGCTGAGCGTCACGGTCTTCTGGTCTTATTTTAATTTGTGGAAACATTTCCCGGATATCAGCCGAAAGAGCTATACGGCCTTCTCTGAATCGCATCAAAATGGCTAACAAAGATTGGAGAAGATCGGGCCCGGGCAGTAAAAGGGAATTTAGGCTTACACCTTCGCACTTGGCGGCGGCATCACAAACAATCCTAAGTTTCTTCTTTTGTGGATGTACTACTCCGAAGTGCGGTAAATACCATGATATACCGGAAGGGGTGGCAGTGCACAATTCTGCATAACCCTTATCGAGCATGGCGTGAATATTTTGTTTATATTTACTAGCATAGTCGGAGTCTTTATTCATCTTAGATTCTAGAGTTCTAAAACGGCGTAAAGCGAGTGGGCGGCTATCGGGGACCTGTTCGATATTATCACGCCACAGTAGTCCTGTCTGAAATCTTCCAGATGGTAAACGCCTAGTAGTTTCCTCTAGCAATTTCAAAGCTCTTTGGTCCTCAACAGAGCGGTAATCTCTTTTTTCTATACCTATGGAATCTAAACTATAATAGTCTTTGATAAGGATATCTAAAGTACGGCTGTCCCCTAGACTATCTTCTTCGCACTCTATAATAGCATGGTTCACGAAGTCGACAGGTTTGGGCATGGTTGAAGTAGAGCCGTATAGAACCCAGCCTAATGGAGTCAAAGACGCTGCTGGTTGTGACAGCTTACCGCGCCGTATAGTTTTTGAAAAGGTAAGATGCCAATTGTCAATCCCAAGCAGAAGCATAGGTTCCGCGTTCTCGTAGCACAAAACATCGGTTAAATCGCGTAAATAATCGCAGCTTTTGATTTGCTCTGAACGAATACACTGTTTAGCAATAGTCAAGTTTGGAATGGACCTCACTACAATATCGTATGTTTCTACACTGTGGCAGCCTTTGACTTTAATGTTTACGAAATTGACCTCTATATTTTTACCAAGACCGCCAATACACTCGACCTGAATATGTTTTTTGGGTCCGGTAGCACCTATCAGGTCAGCTACAGATTTATCTATAAATGAGGCCGTAGACCCATCGTCCAGCAGCGCATAGGTATCAAAACTAGCTTTAGGACCGGTAATAGTGACAGGGAGAACCTTTAATAAGGACCTTTGAATTGACTTTGGTGTATGGGAGGAACTATGAGATACAATAGCAGTCGGTACCTCCTCAGACGGGCGCTCATCGTGTTCATCTATATCAACATGGACAGCGTTTTCTACCGTAGGTCGATGGAGCAAAGTATTATGTCTCCGACTGTACTTGCATCCCGCGACTTCGCAATGCTTCCTGCAAGCTAAATATTTATGTGAACCTTTGGATAAACATTTATAACAGACCTTATTTTCAGTAACCCATTGCCAGCGTTCGTCGATAGGTAATGAAATAAACTTTTCACATTCATGTACATCGTGTGTACCCGTTTTACAATATCTACATGTTGTCAAACTCTTTGGTTTCGTTGACAATGTCGCATGAAAAACTTTTGCGGGTTGCTTAGTAGTGACGTTTGGTTTGACAACCTGCGAATTATTTGTTGTGACAGTTTTTCCGTAAAAATTTTCCGGGCAAAATGTACAATATTTTGCTAGCCGTTTGGACTCATTATCTAAAAAGTCTGCTAATAGTTCTAGCTTGTGTTTTTTAGGGACATCACTCGAAGACGCAAAATCGGCCCATCTATAACGTAAAAGAGGGGTTAACTTCCTTATGATAGTATTGACAAGTTCAGGAGAGGCTAAATATTCCGGCTGATGTAGCTCCCTGATCACCTCGACGCAATTTCGAAGTCGGCACGCGAAGATATTGAGGTCCTTTAGAGACTCGTGCAGCGGCAACCTGGCTAAGGACCTAATGGACGAGAGTTGCTGCAGGATAATGGATTCCGGCTGGCCAAAACGACTCTCTAGGGAACTCATTATCTGTGCTGGATGTGCGGCAGTCATGAGAAGAGCGGATACAGCTTCCTTGGCGGCTCCACACAACGCGGTATCGAGCCTGGCCAAGTTTTCTTCTGGACTGAATCTAGCTTCTGATCGCGAGTATGTCTTCTTGAACATAAGCCAGCTGGAGATGCTACCGTCGTACAAAGGAAGTTGAATACTCACCATTTTATTCTTGCTTCCAAGATCTGCAATAACTTCAGCCAGTTTAATAAACGAGTCTTGTATCTGTACATTACTAATCGTTTTATTTCTGTCGTCAATATTACAAATTGCAGGTGGGAATTTATTGTGGTGTGTGTCTAATATGTGTGTAGTGTTCATTTTGTCGTTGAACTGTAGGCACAGGTCTCCGCGCGACGCTTTTGCGCCCGTAGAGGCGACGGCGACATTTTGTGCACTTCCCGCAGTAGGTACATCACCAAAGTCTAAAGTGCTGCAAGGGAATGGTTCATTATTATCAGGCATATTATTATCATCACACTCAATCAACCACCTTTGAGTTGAGTTGCTTTTTTCTGAAGCGGTAGACTCAATAGCCGCGAGTTCCGCCTGCAGTTCCAGCTCGGCTGCTTTGCGTTCATGCTCGGCTAACCTTCGCTCCCGTTCCGCATTTAAGCGAGCATGTCTTGCTATAGCAGCCAACTTCTGTGTCTTAGTAGAGGCTCGCGATGACGTTACGGAATGCGCGCTTGGATGTACCGGTTTTGGCAAATGAACAGTCTCCATTGGAGGAACAGATTCTAGCGATTGGACGGGTAAAATAGATTGGGAAGTACCATGCTTCTGTAAGAGAGCCTCATCGTGGCAAGCTTGAGCAGGCGTAGTGCCTGACGATGGAGCTGGAGCGGTTTCACTTACCTCTGTCCGGAATTGTTTCTTCGTTACTGAACGCGTTATGGGCATTATTATACACTTACTTCTGACACCATATGAAACGCATGCACGTAAATATTTAAGAAAACGCGAGAGTAACTTTTACGAATCTGTTTTTATTTGTCTTTGTTCCTTGACACAGTTCTTTTTCAATTTTTAAAATATTAGACATAATAATATAGAAAAAGTATAAAAGTAAAAACATAAAAAAGGTTGGTTGGTCGGTCGGCAACAACTTGTAAGCAAAGTTTGACATTCAGCATAGTCTTATAATCTTTCACAGTGCAGATTTTACCATCTCGTTTGAGCTGGACGTAACCAATGGCATCGTCGCCATACGTTTCCCTTGTAGATCTGTAAGTAAGACATAAAACATTTGCAGCAGCAAAAAAACAAGCAGTCAAAGGTTAATAGATTGTTTTGTACGACATCTTACCACCTCTCTGTTGTGGTTCTCCTACCCGCTGTACTCTTTTTATCCTGTTTCGCTTTTGTACACTAAGTATGGGTGTGCAAGTATAAATAGATGATTTATCTATCTATCTATATATTCCATCTTTCCATGTCTACCATTACATCGTCTATCAAATACACTGTACTTACATAAAAGTCTTGACATTCGTCAGCTCGACAGAGCAGAAGTCTGGGTTCATGGCAAATTAATACCAACCGCCAATGAATCTATTCTTGGCAAATTGGTAGGTACCTACATTCTTCAGCTCGGCAAAGTAGAAGTCTGGGTTAATGGCAAATAAATTACCATCCGCCAATGAATCTATTCTTGGCAAATTGGTACTATCTGCTTTCATGAATCCAGCGTCCATTATTGCGCTTATCAATAAAATGATAAGACAGTAATTGCAAAAGTAGAGTGTTTCCCTTTTTTGTTGTCATCTAAGGTTTTTGCAAAACTACTAAAACCAGATCACAAAAGAATCTACGCACGCACGACTAGGTAATACAGTTGACAGATGTTTGTTTACAAACCAAAGATGCTTTCAAGATGGCGGATAGCGTTTTCAGCGGAGAACAAAAAAAAGAGTAGAAGTGGGCGGTGCCCGCGTGCCTCACATTAGCAATGTATTGCCTATGCGTAGTCTTTGACAGTTTTTCTTACCTCAGTTGCCGTGCGCTTCTAGTAAAGTAAAAAAATGTGAAAACTTTACTAAAATGCCTTATTTGCTGTGTTAGAATGCAAAAACAAAAGTTGGGGACCAAAATGTACCGATCATGCCGTAAAATTTCATCGGTTAGTAGTATTTCAATGTAATTTTAATTAAATTTGTAATGAATGACATGAACAAGGAATCCAATCTGAAAGTGAGAAAGTGAAACCACATTTATTTACTGGACTCATTTCAATTTTCATCTAAGTTTGTGTACTTTTTCTAAAATTTCTGTCAACATTTGAATGCTTCTCAATTAGAGACGGGACATACCATGATAAAAATCACAACATAATAGATAATTATCGGTACTTAGAGTACCTACGTCTAAGTAGGTACTTTGCAGTGGCGGTCTAACAGGGGGGCGGAAGGGGCGGCCCGCCCCGGGCTTAGTAGTTAGTACCTTTATAATTTCAGCAAGATCAAAACACTACAGCCATTTAGAATTTTTACGCGGTACTAATGTTTTCCTTTCCTTTAATACTAATGTTGTCGCTTGTCCACAAACTGAACTAGTCTAAACCTGTTTTTTCTACGTTGATATCAAAGAGTAGTACATATTACCAAAGGAGAAGAGAGCCCCATCGCGAGTTATTTCGAAACCTAAATTGAAGCGTCATCTCTTATTAAGTGACCAAAATGCATATATACCGTATAGCTAGGTACGTATCCTATAGGTACCTCTATAGGTAGCTATAACTCGGTTGCATCAAGCGAGAGGTTTTTTTCGAAACTTAAACTAATTAAAAATTATCTTCAATCTACAATGGGTCAAGAGCGACTGGTTAATCTAGCCGTGCTTTCAAAAGAAAAAAAAAATTCAAAAGAAATCGATTTCACAGAAGTTATTGCGGAGTTCAGTAAATTGAAGGCACGAAAATATATAATTATAACAAGCTACAAAAAATAAAAAAACTATCTTTGATTTATTAGCAATTTTTTGTATTTTATTTTCCTCACCCATATCCATTCCATATTGTAGGTATGTATGTTTAATTTAAGTCGAATTTAAGTTTGCCAGATTTTAACGAAATAAACAAGCTTGTAAAACTAATTTTTTTTTAAAGCTGGGGGGGCCTCATTGGGCTTTGTCGCCCCAGGCCTCTGACGGGCATAGTCCGCCACTGGTACTTTGGTAAAACAATTTGTTGGTATTTTATACCTAATTCCGAAGACATGAGCACAGCTATATTCGCGACATAGTTCCTCCTCACCAGCTTGTCAGGGATTAAAATAAGACTATCAATGTAATTTTACTCTTTCATGCTATATTCTAACCGAGTATTAACCGATGTTCCAAAACGAGAAGATCCACATCGACTTGTATTATTTTTTTACGCCTGTTCGGAAGATTAGGTAAATTACTAATTATATTCCTTTGCTGTTGACGTGCATTAGATTTTTGTTTTGTTTTAAGGGATTTTTTTTATTATCTTATTTGTTTTGGAGCTTTGATCACTTAGGCGAACATGTTACATTCATCAAGACTATTTACTTATATAGCTACTACTAAAACTATAACTAAAATGGATACACTTTGAATCTTGAATCTACGTAAGGCTAAAGTAGCGCCCTAGTGAGGCAGCGGGAGTTTCAATTTTTTTAAAGATTTTTCAATATTCTAGCTGATCTGAATAGTATCTGTATTAACAGACAACCTTTTTCTATTGCCGTGAACTGCAATCAAACGTTAAAGAAAGCTCAAGTCAGGTACAAAATTGAAAATTCTCTAAAAATTTGAACTTCCCGCTACAACACTGATGTTTACCCTTAACCCGTCAACCTCTGGGATGTCAGCAAACTGGGGCAACGATGGAATAACCCTCTCGGATTTCTCGGATTTTAAAATAATCAACACAATATGAAAAAAATAAAATTAGCATTTTCATTGTACTATTTTTTAAGTTCATTATTTTTTCGTAGTCTAATCACTATTTTCAGCTTTCTCAAAGAACCGGATACAAAATCAAAATGCATGGAAGCGACAGGGAGGCAATAGATGAGTTCGTGCTCCTTACCGTTGAAGGATTCCTTTACGAGAAGGTGGTCCTGGCTGCAACATCATGACATTTTTATTAGTTTAGATTGGTGTATTGTCGTCAAAACTGAACCAGTATGCATAGTTACAAAATTAGATGATTTTGTGTGTGCTCGAAAATGATCTGGGGGTATAGATAATTTAATCAACGCTTACGCCTTATGTGTATGGGGAAGTCACGTGACTTTCATTGGTAAATGTCATCTGGAGATGACATAAGCGAAGCATAAGCGTTGATAGAAAACGACATTGTAAATAAATATATAAAAAATAAACTCTGTACACGATAAGTTTGCTGGGGCTCGTTTCGACAACTAGATCTCGCAATACGTCCCATCCTTAGCTGAGTAGCAACATAGCAGATACTTGTTTTTCAATTCGACTTTATAACCCATTAAAACAAAGAGTGAATGTCAAACTTAATTTCATTTTACTTGGAACTTTTGTGATGTAGACCTTTTTGGCATTGTCTTTATTTACCAATGGCAGCTTGGCATTCATAGTGTGTGTTTGGCTTATATAATATATAAGCCAAACACATTATGGTTCTTCATATCGGAATGCAAAATCTACATACTTATTAAAAAAATATGTCAAAATCAATAATACTAAAAACGAGACTTGAATAATATTATGTCGAATAAATTAAGGTATTTGTTATACTATGTCTTTAAGACGAGTGTGACGAGAAAATATAAATAGAAATTATTTCATAGCGCATTAAAATTTACATGTCATTGCTTAAATTTAAAGTTTAAATAAATAAAACGTGTAAATAAATTCACTGGGGAATGTATATACAAGACAACGATGGCACGAAAATGTTACGGCAACGATTCATTATTATTTTATGTGCCCGTAATAGCCAGTATTTTTTTAGCTTAAAAACTGGCCTTTGCATCTACCTAATGAGATGATTCATACAGCGTCCAGTGGCAACTTCACTCACACTTGACGGGTGAAGAGACCACTCGGACGCTACAGTGCTGGTAGATTGTTTTTTAGATGGAGTAGTAACATGCATAAATATATTCACGAAAGAAACAAAAAGATACCCTGTGTTATGGTAACCTGACAAGGACACCACATACTTGGAAATACGCCAGACTGAGGCTTATAAACTTTAAGTATTATCCTAAAGTCAAGACTGCTTTGGTTTAAACATTCTTGCCTCAAGTTTAAAGTTCGTAAGTTGCGACCTACCCACATTAACTTTGAAATTATGTACTGTTTAAAAGAAGTTGCTGGTATTTTGTAACAGGTTTGTAGCCTACTATGAATACCATGCAACAGTTACTACGCGAATTGTATTGAATTGTAAGTGAATTGTACTTGTAGTTCGGACGAATAAACTTTATCTTATCTTCTCTATCTTTGGTATATTTCTAACAAGACCTACCTATCCTCAAACAATAGCCTATTTATGACATCATAGTGAACAGATAAATTAAATATATTTTCGCAAACCTACTCGTTTTCACAAATTTACAAAAAACGCTCTACTGTAAAATTTATCAAACGGTTGATTCAGTGTTTTATAAAAGTGCAGCTGAGGTGCTGCCTATAATTTTCAGTAAACTTTAAATTTGAACTCATTAAGGCGTTTTGTATGAATTTTGGCTTGGTATTATTTTAGCATTGATTTTCAGCAAGGAATCGTATTTTTTCGTGTACTTAATTATTTTATCTTTTCAAGTGAACATTTTTTACTTTAGGATTTTTTTCATATATTTTTAGGGTAGGTACCCTATACCTAAATCGCAATTTATTTTCTCGCCTACACCATACCGTTGGTATCGTTAAATTCGTTCTTTAAAAATATTGTGGGTCTAGGTAGGAAGACCATTTTTTTTATTTAGGGTTCCGTTTGCGAAATATTAAGCTTAAAAGCGCAACATTTCCGGGCTAAACGGTTAATTGTAGGAACGTGAAAAAATTCAGAGCAGTAACATAATAACAAACTTAAAAGGAAAACTATGACGGCTATGTAGGCTTTACAAGTAAACGAGTAATAGTAATAGCCATAATAGCCACTTAACTTTTAAAACTATTATTCTATTTCTCGGTTGTTGTGGGCGCCTTTTGTAGTCTACTGTCATACCCAGGCAGAGTCTGCAAAACAGCAATTATGCTGAGCCTCTGTAATTTTTATCACACATCTATATTAAGTGTACATACGAGTATGTATGTTATATAAAAACTTCTGTATTTGAACTTGAGTGATGAATAAAGTCCGAGTTATTTGTTTATTTAATAGGCGTCCAACTTATAAAAGGAACACTTTGTACAGAGTCCGTTGTAAATTGTTTTTATGAAGTTGTTAGTTCTGTAAAGCAGATAAAATCCCCTCTTTCTACGGAACCCTACACTGCGCGAGGCCCGATACGCACTTGGCCGGTTTTTTACAGATCGAATTTGCAAAAAGTGTCTACAATCGGTCAATCATGTTAATAGTGATCCATGGCCATGAACCTTAGGCAAAAAACCTAGGACTAGATAGCATTAACGCCAAAAACAAAATATACTGAAGGGACGGGACGATGCTCACACAAGAAACGGGGCGAGGGCGCGCTTTCTGTATAACGCGTCGCGTCTTTTCCGCGCTCCCGCTCCACGTCCCGTCTGTGTGGCCGTTGGCTAAGAAATGTCTATTATGGGCATTAATCCTACCTGAAAGTAACTCATTCTTTGATGCAAACATCTCATACCTTGATTAGGCTCCAGTTTAGATTTCATCAATTTGTCGCAATTTTACTAAGTACAATTTGTATCATCATTATCATCATCAGCCATTTGACGCTCACTGCAGGACATAGGCCTCCCTCATGGTTTCCTAACCGTGAAGCGGTTTGCCATAATCGCCACGCGTGGCTGTCGTAGAAGGCGACTGAGGAAATGCATTACCAGGAGACGGGCAGCAGCGTTTTCCTGAGATTCCAACCGCATTCTATTTGTATAGTCTTACCATATTGCCAAAGTTTCATTGCGATCCGATAAGTCGTTTGCAAATAAATACCAAACTACGTTTGTATGAAATTTTGAGGCCGAGGATGGCTCTTAACTGACTGCAGTCAGCAGAAATATTTTTTGTTGTTGGTTTATTAGACTTTATTTTTTATTATTTTTTATTTTATTTATCTGCCTGTAAACAATAAAAACAACAAAAGAGCACGTGTCAGGTTCCGAAAATGTGTTTAGATAATTTTGTTTGATGATACTTATATCATTCCACTTTGTTTTAAATGAACGGAAATAATATTTTAAATCAAACGTATATAAAAGCGTGTCCCTAAATCAGATTATATCGTTGAGTTTCTGTACAATATAATAATAATAATAATAATAATAATAATAATAATAATAATAATAATAATAATAATAATAATAATAATAATAATAATAATAATAATAATAATAATAATAATAATAATAATAATAATAATAATAATAATAATAATAATAATAATAATAATAATAATAATAATAATAATAGGAGTTATACCTTACACTCTGCACACAAGCCTAAAAGCGCTAGACATACACCGATCAACCTACCAACTGCTGCAAAAAGCTACTATACTAAACACCTGTCGTATCGTCCGAAAGTTCTTCGGCAAAGACAACGAGCTCTAACATATTCGATTAATGCACTTGGCTTTGGCCCGTGCCAACTTGTACCTCTGTTAAAAGAGTGAAAACTTAAAGAAAAACAATAATAATAATAATAATAATAATAATAATAATAATAATAATAATAATAATAATAATAATAATGCTATTTATTGAAAAAACAAAATTAAAATTAAATTATTTAAGTACATGCTTAATAATTAGGTATTCTGTATCATAATAAATTCTCTTAGTAACCAATTCGTTTACAATTCAATTCCTGTGTCATAAAATAATAATTTCTTAATAAAAGATACAAAACAAATATATCGAGTGAATGTGGATGGAAGGGCCGGTAAGGGACGACCCAGACGGACATACTTCGACCAAATAGAGGATGTATTAACAAAGGGCAAGATAAAAAGTACCCGAAACCGGCGTGCGTGCATGCAACGACTAATGAATGTTGAGGAAGCGAAAGTGATCTGTCAGGATCGTAGCAAGTGGCAGTCCCTGGTCTCTGCCTACCCCTCTGGGATACAGGCGTGAGTTTATGTTATGTTATGTTAAATTACATTATCAATTAAATTAGATTATGAATTAAATATTTTAATATATAATTTCATTACAATTAGACAATTTTATTTTATTTATTTATTAGTATTAATATTGCATGTATTCATCCATATTTATTTACGGACTCGTAATTGATAAATATTTAAATATAAATTACTATGTTAATTAATTATTTATTTTTGGGCACCCATATTTGGGTATAGGCCTCCTCCATTTCATGCCATCTTTTGCGATGTTGCGCGAGTCTCGTCCAAGTGCATCCAGCTACTTTGATAATAATATCATCGTTCCAGCGTTTGTTCGGTCTTCCAGGGGTTCTCTGTCCTTCTCTTGGGTAACAGTGAAGTACAATATAACGACCTATAAAATAGTAAGGGAGCGTTATTTTTGGATTTTAAAGGGGTTTGCACTGTAAGTGGGTACCAGTTTTATTATCATCCAGTGAAGTAGAATGGTTTTCAAAGCCGTGTCATCCGGCTATTGGCATTGTGGCGCCCACAGAATATATACGGAACTGTACTGTATGATAGTTAAAACACAGATGTCTAACTAGCGCAAAAAGATTACCCCATGTTCAATTGGGAAGGCGGGCGGAGCTTTTCAATTGTGTTACCAATCCGAGTGAGTCCAGTATTACCCGGCATAATATCTACGCACCTGCCATCGTCAGACCGCCATCTTGCGACGTACATAGATATTTCGACGGGTTACATCAATGGATTGCCGTTTTAGTATAGAACCAATCATCAGTTAGGCTGTCAATTACCATCGCCTAATGAATGTTTACGTCGTCACGCATGGCGCACAGAATGAACCAATCACAGAGTGATTTACTCTACAGCACATCTTGCGCTCATTTCATTGGTACAGACTAATCGAGAGGACAGGGGCCGTTTTGAGAGTGAATTTTGTAGGAAGAAATACTTAAATAAGAAAATTGTAATTCAGTTAATTTCCTTGAAAAGAAATTTTCCTCTTAGAAGTTCATAGTTCACGTTTTATTAGCGAATGACAATGAATGAATGAATCGTTAGTATTTAATTGAACAACACATCATTCACGTTTCGTCCCAGCTCTTGAATCTTACTGCTCGCGTTAGCTCGCTAATGACAATGAATTAATGAGCTGCTAACATATATAGTTCTATAATGTTGACGAACGGAAGATTATTGCTTTTAAATCAAAACGTCACTATGATCTTTGTCAACTACGAGCGAGAGATTGACGAAGTATTCTGTCAGCGTTATGGATGTATCGATTTCTCTCTTGTAGCACATTAACATCAGAGTTATTGTTCTAAGTCTAAGCTAAGATTAATAACAATCAACATGCCAGTAACTTAATTAATTTGGTAATAAATAATAAAATAATTAAGTATTCATTTTCTATACTTTACTTTTTCATGAGTCGTACGTAAAATCAGTCCGTGTTAGCTGCTTCTAAATTCTTTAAATTTTAATAAATAAATATCCTATCTTATGTACGGAACTGTGGCAATGGCGGAATAACCCCCAACACGTGGTTTTACTTAAGAATTATTACTATAAATTAATTCGTGTATTGCAGTTGCTCGCTAATTATTACTTGCAATAAACAATAATCACGACTTGACATAGCGTACGCGCAAGAAAAACCACATGAGGAAATCTTGATCAGATAGAGACGCTATTTCACATAAGTTTCCGCGAAACATGAACACAGCTAACATAGATAACAAGCTATTACAGCTAGGGTCAAAACTGACCCAAGGAATAGAGCCTGTTTCTCCACTTATTAATTCGGTTTAGCGATAAACGTGGTTAGAATTTTCTTAAACGGAGTGAGTTCCATTGTTTGATGGGTTTCAAGTGGTTACATGAATTTAAACTAACCCTAATACGCAAACTGAATTTGGACAGTCTCCTAAGAGGGATTCATAACTTTGAATTTGGTCTGATCCGCTTTGTGATAAAGTCCGTTCAGTTTTGAGCGTGAATTATGGGGTCGAGATATATTTATATTAGGAATCACCGACCTCTAGCTTCGATAACCGATGTTTCGGCAAAACCGCTACAGTGCGCGTCGAAGATCCACTGTTCTAACACGCGCGCATCTCATTGCGAATATTTTATTTTGTTATTAAAATTATTATTTACCATCGACGTGGATTCCAGACGTTGGTCAATTTCCAAGGCCTTTTTGAGGTATGTGCTTTTTAGTTACACACGTATTTCAATATTCCAGTTAATCACATATTCAGGGATACTAATAATAAACTGGTTTAGTAAACGCGATTATTGTATTCCCACCAGCTCTACCATTTAATGCATTCTTCATTGTCTAAGTTTTTTTATTATTAGGTCGCTGGATTATTACTTGTTTTCAATGTAATTTTTGGATCCTGAGGTTGACTTCTCTGCCGGCTTTACATTAAACGTAAAATAAAGAACTCCACCAACGGAGTTCTTATTTCAAATTTATTTTTGACGCTTCAAAGACGTGATATAACACTGTCAATTTCTGACTGGACAAATATTTCCTTCCAATAATGCCGTCCATATCGTGTGTTAGAGGGGCAAATCATTATCCAATTAATAAGAAGTACCTGGATGACCGAGCTTTGCTCGTTTTTTTTTAATCGTGTGTTTTTGAAATTATATTTAGATGCGATGAAAAAAAAAGGGGGAAAACAATTATCGGACACTGAACTCGAACCACGGTCTTCTGATTTCGAGACCGCCCTACTTTCCACCTGAGCTATTACAACTTAGTACATCGTGGCGAAATTTACCTTCGTATTCTAATGATGATAATATTGTAGCAGTTTTTCATTGCCTGAAAACACGGAACAACGTTTTCTAAAAATAGATAGATAGAGATGTTATTATCAGAAGAATGCTATTTAATTTCGTCAATCCAATTCTTTTACAATATTCTAACATATTAAATTCTCGTGTCGCAGTGTTTGTTATCGAACTCATAAGAAACGGCTTCAACGATTTTTATATATTTTTTTGTGTATATTTAGTAGGTGTGAGAATAGGTCGCAGGCAAATTAATGCAATGTTTGCCGAGTCAGCTAGTACTAATGTAATAAATGGGAAACATTGAATGGATGGAAGTTTGTCACTCAATCATGCCAGAACAACTAAACGGATCTGGAATACCTCATAGGCTACTTTTTATCCCGGAACAATACTCATGAAAATGTCGCGGCAACCGAAAACCATTTGGAGAGATCTTTGGGCTTATTTCATCATCAGCCATTTGACGCTCACTGCAGGACATAGGCCTCCCTCGTGGTTTTTCAAGCTTCCCGGTGTTGTACCGCCCGCATCCAGCGACTCCCCGCCACCGTAACAGGGTCGTCAGACCATCTGGTGGGGTGCCTACCCACGCTCCGTCGTCCGGTTCGCGGTCACCAGGTCAGAACTTTTTCGCCCCAACAGCCATCAGCAATTGGGCTTATTTGAATTGATTTTTTTGTCCTGTTTTTGGCGTTTTTCATTTAAACCAGGAGACTTCCTTGCGTGTCATTGGAGTTACAGTTGTCTATTTGTGTACGAAATTTGATCCAAATATGTGACTAAGATCTTAATAATATGTAGGCTTTGACATTCATACTAAGGTATTAGTGGGTTAGAATTTTTTGTTTAGGTACCTCTTGACCAATTTTTTTAACCTCAATAAACTGAACTTTTCATTATCATTACTTTTATCTTCTATTATGAAAACAACTAAATACTTATAGCCTTAAACTGTGAAATAAATTTTCCACTCGATAGATATTGTTTTCGATACAATGTGCAACACTCGAGTCGTGAAATGTTCACCTTCAGCAATTCAGAGGTGACCGGTTTAACATTATGTAAATATTCGTACACAACGTACCTACTGTACAAATATCTTGTGTGGAAAAACAAAATACATACATACAAAAAAACACATACAAAATACTACATACGAGAATATATATAATTTTTGGTTCAGTGTTCTAGGTTAACTTTCAAGATTGAAGCTCGGTAAAAGTATGTTATAAATTCAGGTATGAAGCTCTTACATAAACTAACGCCTGTATCCCGGAGAGGTACGCAAAAAGATAAAGTTACCTGCTTCATCATCATCATGATCATCATCATCGGCCTACGCACCTATTGCACGCCACGAGTACGGTCCCCGGCTACTCACATTCAGCTCTTGCCAGCCGCCTTGTGAAGATCATCGCTTCACCGAGTCTGAGGACGTCCTACAATACGTTTACCGATCCGCGGTCTCCACTCAAGAACTCTTGTACCCCTTCGGTTATCAGTTCTTCGGGTGATATGGCCGGCCTACTGCCACTTCAGCATGCTAATTCTGTGGGCTATATCGGTGACTTTGGTTCTCTGACGGATCACCTCGTCTCGAATTCGATCTTTCCTTCGATCACCCCTTCCATTCCAGTGTCTTGAACATATCTTTCATTGCATTTGTGATGTATGGGGATAGGCTGGGACTGTCGGTTCTGGGTTTGGACGGCCACAGTAGCGGCGTTGTACAAACCTCGCAACACTTGGATGTATTGCCAGTCGACTTGGCATTACTGCAAAGATTCCAGAACAGACCAGGTCTCGACTGAGTCAAAGACCTTTTCATAGTCCACAAACGCTAAGCACAGGGGCCGATTATACTCTTCGGCCTCCTGTATAATCTGCCGCATCTGTATATGGTGCCGTAACCCGACCGAAGCACGGCTCCAACTTAAATCCTTAATACCTTTAATACCTTAAATACTAAGTTACCTGCTGAAATACTTAATTGCTCGTTGACCGAATTTGGCTCCGTATTGTTTTTTATCAAAATTATATTTAGATACGATGAGAAAAAAGGAAAAAAAAAGGAATCGGACTGAAGACAGGCTCGAACCGGGGTTTCCTGCCTTCGGGACCGCCCGATTTCCCATCTGAGCTATTACAACCCTGTAGATCGCGGCGAAATTGACCTTCATATCCTAATAGCTGTTTTTCATTGCCTAAAACATGAATAAAACAACATTTTCTATAAATGAAACCTAGCTACATCGATTTATCACCCCCGAACCCCGCTGCATACTAAATTTCATGAAAATCGTTGCCGTTTCCGAGATTCAGATTATATAGGGGGGTGGCCGAATTTATTTTATGTTCTGAAGCCTGTAAATGTAACGAAGTAGAGTTAACGGGGGTAAATGTTGATGTGCTGTCGAACTGTATTTCCCACAGGCATATTTATTTTTTATCCGACTGTGAAAGCGAAGGAGTTATGATTTTTTCGCGTATATATGTATGTCTCTGTATGACAAAACGCAGAGACCAAACGGCTAGACCGCTGCGCCAGACCGTAGTCGATCCAACTCAAAACGTTATATGTTTTTATGACTATTTTTTGTGTGTTAGTTTGTCGCACTATACAATCTATTTAAATAGCCTTTTTAAAATGAGAAGGAAGATAATGCTTACGTTTGAACACAAATACCAGCAAGTATGTTCTGTTACGCATATGCGTAAGGTTTTAGCAGACTAATCCAGGCTGTAATATTAGGTCCTTACTTATAAAATTTACTTTTGTCGAACTGGCCACTTTAAGCTCAAAGTGGCTTGGAACTCCAAATTAAAATTTATTTCAAATTCAAGATTACAATTCATGCTTCAAATTTAGTAATTAATTTGTTTACGCGCAATTTTATTTTTATTTGACATCGTTTTGTTTATGAACAACATGGAAAAATTAAAATATCGCATTATCTACGAATACAAGTTTCACTCTGGCACCAGCGTTGCAGAAACAGCTCGAAGGATTGATGTTGTGTATGGAAAAGCTACTATAAAAGAAAATACGTTATGTCGTTTGAAAAATGTTCCTGCTAGGTAGCAGGAAAAAAATTGAGGTTTCCCTTTATAAATCATCATCATCAGCTATTTGACGCCCACTGTAGGACATAGGCCTGGTTATGAAAACCATGAGGGGTTTTGCCATAATCACCACGCTTGGCAGGCGGGTTAGCGATCGCAGTATGATGCGGTTGGAGTCTCAGGAAGACGCTGCTTTCCGTCTCCTGGAAATTGATTTCCTTAGTAGCCTTCTACGACATCCGGGAGGAAATGGAGTGACGCTATTCTTAATCCGGCGCCACACGTATTCTTAATCCTTATAAATCATGATTTAGTTAAATTCTGCTTTAGAACCGCTTTAACTACATTTGAACAGTGTTTTAGTAGAATTTACTTATTATTAAATATAAGCAAGAGAATTTGTGCTCAAAAAAGTGCAGTTTTTATTACTGTATTCACCTGGAAAAGTAGAGTAACCATTTCTTTTTCTCACCAAAGTTGACGATGGCTAATCTCTAATATTTTTTTGTAGCGGCATGGTTCAGTGAGCATTTCTATTAGCATTGAGGCTTAACGCTCATTGAACTCTTTGATTAGAAAAAGCTTGTCGGTTCCCTCAGATAAATCAGAAAAGCAGCTATCTTCTTTTTTAACTAATTGTCCTAAAACAGTTTATGAACTTTAAAAAAGTAAGTATAAGAAGTACGAGGGGTGTTCAATAAGTAGTGAGATTGAGGTATACTCCTTAGATAGAGAAAAAGAAAATACTGGCAGGCATAGCCCACTTATTTGTTGACATAATAAAATAAAAAAAGTTTGATGCTCTTTTGTTTTTTCTATCATAGAAGGTTCTTACTTGTGTTCTGTCTGAAAATGGAGAAAATTGAAGTTCGCGCGCTATTTAAATATTGCAAGATACGTTAGGGGTTCATGTTCCTCCTTATTCTACAGTTGCGCGTTGGCGTGCTGAGTTTCATAGGGAAAGAATATCCATTAATGACGCTCGAACTCAGGGCGCTCTACCACTGCAGCAACTGCAGAAATGATAAAAAATGTTGAAAACATTTTTTTGGCGGATCGTCGTACTACTATTCCTTTTATAGCTGAAGAACTAAAGATTTTAATAGGGAGTGTTCATAATATACCTAATCCATGACCATTTGGGAATGAAGAAAGTCTCAGCTCGTTGGGTGCCTAGAACTAACGGCCGAACAAAAACGAACCAGACTGAGAATTTGACAAAGCCGTTTGGAACTGTTACAACAAGATCCTGACCGGTTTTAGGCTCTATTTTTAAATTCGATAAAAAATTGACTTCTATGGATGAAACAAGGCTTCACCATTACGACCCTGAAACAAAAAACAATCCATGACTCGGAAGAGACCATCATCATCGACCCCTAAGAAATTCAAGGCCGTTCCATCCGCCAGCAAGAACATGGGTTCTTTTTTGGGACAGATAAGGGGTGGTGATGATTGAATACCTCAGTCATAGAGCCACTATTACGGGTAATATGTACGCAGAACAAATTAAAAAGGTGCGTGACGAAATTCACGAAAACGGCCTGGCAAACTCGCTAAAGTTGTTTTGTTTCATCAAGATAACGCCCCAGCGCACAAGCCCAAAGTTGCGATGGCTACCATCAATAATGCTGGCTTCGAATTGATGGAACATCCTCCATGTTCTCCAGACCTTGCTCCTAGTGAGTTTTGTCTATTTCCGAGATTGAAAAAATATCTAAGAGGCCAGAAATTCGACGATGATGACGCAGTAATCGCTGCAGTAGTTTTTTAGAAAATCAAGTTGAAGTTTTTTTTAAGAAAGGAATTTTAGATTTAGAACAGAGATATGCTAGGTGTATACAAATAAAAGGTGACTATGTTGAAAAATTAAATAATATTTGATAAAAGTTATTTGCATTTTATTAATTCTCGCTACCATCTACTTATGGAACCCCCCTAGTATTGTCAGTTTTTTTAAAACAATCATGACGGTTGTTAGTCGCGTAAATAGTTTTTGACTAGCGCAAGAGATCCCCGTGGAGCACGGTCCTAATAAGAGCATTAAAATTGCGCAGACGTAATTAAAATTATAGTATAGTATGCCGTAACCAGAATTTCTTGATTTATAATACTTACAAAAAAATATCTGCTTAATATAACTTCAAGCACTTTACCAAGGCCTACGCATAGCCTAAAACAGAAGTATGAGTCAAGAAGCATGAGATTTTTCACAAAGTTTCTTATAAGTATACTTGCCTAAGCGATTATTAAGAAAATATGAAAACACCCCTGAGTAGGTTAAATAGGGCATTAAAGTTTGTATTATTTATTTAATTTTTCATGTTCGAAACACGGAAATATGGTATTTAGGCTTCTATTAAAAGTAGGTGTATCGCACCTACTTTTAATAGAAGAGTTCTATAAAAAAAATCAGTCTTGTTAGTGTTTTTGTAAATTCATCCATTTAGAGGACACAGCTGGTGCCATACAAACTGGTTCCTTGGTTTGTATGACATATGATATAAGATAAGAATTTCCTTAGAATATTATTTTTGGCATATCCTGAAAAGAACGAAAGTTTGTACATTGTAGTAAAAATTATATGGGAGTTAAATAGGAATGAAAGTTTGTATGGATGGAAGTTTGTCGTTTTTAAATTAAGAAATGCGGAAGCTGTTGCTTAGGCCCGCCGCTGATGTCAACGAGAATGAGAATATCAACGAGAACGAGATGACGTCGCCAAAGCGGCTATGGCTGGCGACATTTAAATCCATTCACTATTGCCGCATGTTTGAGTTCTTGCCGCTATATCACGTTCCCTTCTTCTAAACTTGTGCCGATAAATTGATTGGTTTCACTTAGGAAGATTACCGTCACGACAATGTTGGACTAGTATTCATACAACGTTCGAAAAAAATCCTTTCGTAAATGTATGAAACTACCAGACCAACGATGTTGTGGTTATTGTCCAATGTGTTACCGACCATTCTCGTTTCATGATCATGACATCGGCGGCGGTGGACAAGCGACCGGAAGTTAAACTTAGGGACGCACGTATGGAATGGGCGGCAAGATCTTAATTAAAAGAAAAAAAAAACAAAAACCGGCCAAGTGCATGTCGGGCCATCACGCGTAGTGTAGGGTTCTGTAGAAAGCGGTTTTTTTCTGCTTTACAGAAGTAACAACTTCATCGATGTCATTTTCAATGGATTTTGTACGAAATTTTACTTTTATAAGTTGGTTGCCTATTACTCGTTAACTAGTAAAGCCTACTTAGCCGTGATACTTTTTCTTTCAAGTTCATTACATTTTAGCCAGGAAAGGGGGGAGACACCCTACTCGGACAAAAATTTGCGCTTTAAAGCTTAGTATTTCGCAAACGGAACCCTAAATCGGAAAATGGTTTTCCTACACCCACAATATTTTTCAACGACCAATCTAAAGATACAGAGAAAGTGATGGAGTAGACGAGAAAAAAAAATCATCCCCACTTTTCATGTTACGGGGAGGTACAGTAAAAAAAATTCCCACATTTTATTGTTTAACTTTGTCGGCGTGATAAATATGCATACACACTTTCTAGGACCACCGATCTTTGCGCTAGGCCGCGGACGGACAGACATACAGACAGACACACAGACAGACAGATGGACATGGCGAAACTATAAGGGTTCCTTGTCGGACTACGGAATCCTAAAAAGGTAACGAAACAGTGTCAATCACTTTAAATCTAATATTGGTAAAAATAACATAGGTACTTGTTTGTGCTTGAACTAGGTTAAAAAAATATCTTGTATCTCAAGCGTATTAATTTGAGATCTAAATGCGTAGCATTGTAACATATACCTACATAAAAAAGTATTTTATCACTTTTTAACAAGTGATAAAATAAAATCTTGTATAAGTAGCTATTAATAATTACAGTGATCTGTCAGGATCGTAGCAAGTGGCACTCCCTGGTCTCTGCCTACCCCTCTGGGATACAGGCGTGAGTTTATGTTATGTTTGTAATAATTACTAACATCTTTAATAGTAATAACTACTCTGTGTTTTCTTTTTACAAAATATAGGTTTTGCAAAAAACACACAGAGAACTTTTGCAAAAATTCTCGCAATTTATGTTAAAAGTCGGGAGTTGGTAATTAGGAATGATTGTAAAAGCAGCGAAGAAACCAGTTTAAGACAGTATATTCATATTTAGGCATTCGAAGAATAGGTAAGGTACCCAAAATGTAATATTTGAGTAAAGTTGGATAGTGTCTCGGATAATTAAGATGACGAATATCCATCTCAATTATACGTCACATATTTTTATAAATACGTATAACAAAAATCTTCATTATTGGGAGAATTGAAGTCGATTGGGTGTGGGTATGCCCCCAGTCAGTCTCACTCATCACATTATACTCATTTAGATGCACGGTCGAAACTAACGCAAAAAATTGTGTTCTAACTTGTGTAGGTACCTAGACACCAAATTTTTGTAGATATTTCGGAGGTTCGGACTCGGGGCACTGTGAGTATTTTAGTATTTTAAAACGTACAATAAAAGTACTATCCACGATGCACATGTTTACAGTCAGTGCTCATTGCTTTGTGAGTTTTCAATAGTTTATGTTAGAAAGAGAGAAGACATTTATAAATGTTAACCTTTTCTCAACCATTAAGTATTTTTCTCGACTTCAAGCTCATTAGTTTCAAAAAGTAGATTGTTAGATTATACTGATTCGATCTAGTTAACTTAGTTCAATTCGATTTGTTAAGGAGTTAAAGATGTCTCAAACCTATTCGACACAGATACGGAAGAGAGTTACGCGCAACTATAAATAATAAATAACAAAACATTCACTTGTGCTGGTCCCAAACTAGGATACCCTGTGCTATGGTGACCAGGCAAGTACATCACAAACACCGAATTACACCCAGACTGAGGCCATTTGTATAAATCAAGTACGGCGGCCTCCAGTGGGAATTGAACCCACGACCTCTATTTTGGTAGTCAAGCGAGTTAACCGCTAGACCTCGTTGCCTCGTTGGCAGTCAATAATTGCGATTACACGACATTTGCATTGTTGACGCTGAACAATACATTAAATTACATTTTCCCAACGGTTGGTCAATCAAGTTCCTGATGTCAGCACTACTGATCTACCAACCTTGACTTTGACCATTGCCTGTGTGGTGTAGGATCAGTTAGCCGTGAAAGAAAGTAAATCTTAATAAACTTAAAACTAATTTTTATGTTCAATGTAAAAAAGTGATAATGAAGTGATCTGTCTGGATCGTGGCAAGTGGTAGTCCCTGGTCTCTGCCTACCCCTTTGGGATACAGGGGTGACTTTATGTGTGTATGTACGTTAAAAAAATAATTTAAATTAAATAAAATAAAAATCGAAACCGGCCCTCCAATTACGTAACTGTCCACTGTATCAGGTTATCCATTCCGAAGTGTCAAAACTTGTATGTATTTGAGTTCGGAGTAGGTTAAATCGGAAGATTACATACAGTGCAGAAGATAAGTAGTAAAGTAGCGCCCTTGGGGCATGTTTCATAATAATAATAACTTCCACACAATACAATCACTTGACTTTGACCTTCATAGAACTCCAATTAATGGTTTACTATGAAAATTCGATGTACATTGCATGGTTAATTAACCCACAGATTAACAAGTAGACTCTGCTAGGCAATGTACCTCGAATTGTCATAATAAACTACGAATTGTAGTTTATGAAACTCTGCTCTGTAAGCCGCCATCATATCTATTGGTGGCACCTACGTGGAGGCGATGAGGTGCCTTTATAAAGCCGGGTCAATAACCGTCCAAGTCCAGGACCAGCAAACGAAATCTATCTAACCGCAACAAGGCGTGGAACAGCGAGTTGTCGTATCTCCGAAACTTCACCAATGCATTGGAACATGTTTCAGAATAGTGGATTGTATTGGACGAGGCATTAATATTAACAGCACTCGCACCGGCTCTTTGCCGATGATATAGTTCTAATGGCATATTCTATAATAGAACTAATTTATCCCTTTTTATAGGTGGCTTAACAGCGGTGGTAGTCTAGTGGGTAGACCATTGGACTCGGAAGCGAGAGACCCAGGTTCGATTCCCAGTGCGGGCATGTACCTATGACTTTGTTTTCTAAGTTATGTACATTTGTGAAGTTATAGTAGCAGCACCACTCGCTAACGGTGAAGGAAAACATCGTGAGGAAACCTGAGTGTCTGAGCTATTCACATACCTCAGCGCTTGAAATGGTCAATCCGCGGTGGGCACGCGTGGTGATTAAGCCCATAGTCTCTCCTTGAGAGAAGGCCTGTTCCCCAAAGTGGGACGTATATAGGCTGCTTATGTTATGTATAGATAGTAACTAAAACAATACAATTTTGAAATCGGTTTGGAGATGGACAGGAGTTATAAACTACAAACTAATCGCGTAAATAATCGTGATACACTACAACTAATACTTTTCATAACATAATCGGTCGACAGGTAATTTTAGTCACGTAGTACAGTAGACAGCACATCAACCTTTACATATTAGTTGAAAAGTCACCCATTACGTTATTCGATAGACGTGTGCAGTATGAAGGTTGATGTGTTGTCGACTGTACGAAGCCGCTCTATAAAAATGGGGCGTAAATTGTGATGTCACAAGGCAACTGTGTCGCCTTGATTGTCGAAGCATCATTTTGAGGAATGTTGCTGTGAAAACGAAAACGGTTCCATGTGCCGAATTGTATGGCTGAAGTAAGGTCGACATCAGGGAATTGTACTGCTAAAGTGAAGGAAAGTCGACAATCTTCACATTTTTGTTGCAAAGTCGTCCTTGACGTAACTGATTGCGTTGTAAAGGTTGATGTGCTGTCAACTGTACATTTTCTAAGCCATGAGTCCATGTAATGTATTCGATACACGATGAGACAGGAGATCGTGTGTGCCAGATAACTGAATAAAGATAAATGAATTGACGGTAGAGTCAGGAAGTACATATAATAATAAGATTGAGGCGCCTTTGACCGTCAATGTATGGAAAATAACCATGATTTATATAAAATACAATGTCACATACTATGTTTAAATTAGATGTACCTGCCTGCTTATTTCTTCATATTGAGGAAACATGGATTTTGCAAGGAAATATATAGCCACAGATTAAATAAACAGAGTTTTAGATTGGTTTTAGAGGAATCATGTTTTTATAAATAAGCCCGATAGTCTTAAATCTCTGTTAACAGCTGTCAGTTGTTGCCTTCACTGTTTTGTATGTCTGTTTGTCTATCTGTCTGTACGTCTGCCCATCTGTCCGACCTTTAAAGGGCTCTATCTTTGGAACCGTAATAGGTAGCCAGTTGAAATTTTCACAGAAGTCAACAGTCGACAACACATCACCCTTGCATATGCATATACTCTACTCAGTTACGTTATGGGTGTCTTTGCAACGAAAATGTAAATGTTGATCAGTTGTTGATTGTACCTATTGATAATGATCGTCAGGTTACAGGAAAACAATTTTATTGTGATACGATATAAATAAAACATGGCTCTGATGGGCATTTCGACATAAGATCATCTTCATGTACTCTAGCGTAGGTACGTCCTAAGTTATAAAGAGCTGCAACAGTTTTAATTTCTACACTATCCGAGTTTTGCATTATCTGTAAATAACTTGCATTGTTTCACTTCTTGGCTTTTTTTTAAAACTAACTGGTTACACGAACAAGTTTTCTGACGGTAGGCGTGTGGCTAACGTTAAATTATTTTCCGTCTCCTAATGTGTTGTTTTTTTGTGTTTGTTTACATGTCCTTGTGTATACTTAGCTTTAATGTATAATCTATTCACGTGTGCGGCGTGTGCAAAAATAATTATAGATTTTGGTCGAACAGAGTTTGTTACGGACTTACGGACTCTCGGGGCATAGAACTAACCAAAAATACGATGTGAATTCGTTGTGCAAATTTTATTGTTATCATGAGGGTATTGAAATGTTACTCACTCGAATTCGATCCGGTCTATGCTCTGTTCGATGAAACGAAACATCCTGTGGAATTCTGTGTAAAAGTGTCAAATTCTGGTTGTCACGGGGGCAGAGTTTTCGCGATTTATTGTCCAAATCAGGGGTTCCGAAATGTGCGCTGCACCACCCTGGACGGCCCCGGGATGTACGGTTTTCGTCCGGGGCAAAAACTTGACATTGCCGATTCCCCCAACCACTCCTCAAATGCAGTTTAATTAGTCTATGGTAAAGTATTTCCAGACTATTGAAACTGAATTTGAGGAGTGTTTTAAGGAAACCTGTTTTTGTAACTAATCCTATGAGCCTAAAAAGATAAAAAGTACCCAAAACCGGCGTGCGTGCATGCAGAGACTAATGAATATTGATACAGCGAAAGTGATCTGTCAGGATCGTGGCCAGTGGCAGTCCTCTCTGTCTACCTCTCTAGGGTACAGGCGTGAGTTTATGTTATGCTGTTTTCTACTGTGAGAGCGCCATGAACTGGAAAAGTTTACCCCTAAAAAAATTAAAGTTAGTTAAAGTTTACCCTTGGTTATCCATATTATTGAAAAGTTATTAAATTACCTATGTACTTTGTTCTCCCAAGACATTTTAAAATTATTTGCTCAATTTTCCATATTTCTGAATAACACAATTTTTTTTATGGTTTTTATACTTTGTAGTGGCGTAGTTTGATATGTGTTAAACAGAATAAATATTCTATGTGGGACAATGATTTACTAAAAGCTGCATCATTAGTAGAGTGTATAAAGCTATGAAGTCCATATAAATAAATAAATAAATATATATAAGAATATTTTGTATTGTATTGTATACCACTCTTAACTCTCTTACTCTTATGTAAGAGTGGTGGTAGCCTAGTGGGTAGAACATTGGTCTTGCAAGCGAGAGACCCAGGTTCGATTCCCAGTGCGGGCACGTGCCTATGACTATGTTGTCTAAGTTATGTACATTTGCGAAGTTATAGTAGCAATACCACTCGCTAACTGTGAAGGAAAACATCGTGAGGAAACCTAAGTGTCTGAGCTATTCACATACCTCAGCGCTTGAAATCGCCAATCCGCGGTGGGCACGCGTGGCGATTAAGCCCATACTCTCTCTCTGAGAGAAGGCCTTTGCCCTACAGTGGGACGTATAAAGGTTGCTTATGATGATAAAATATGTATTACGATCGTTTTTGTTCTGTGGAGTAATGTCAATAAGTAAGTAAGTTAGTTAGATTTACATAACACTATGAGAATGTTAAAGTCGTTGATATCAAATCATCATCATGTACAAAATATTATCACGTTCTGTTTTGCTCTGTACAATATTGCCAATAAGTAAGTAAGTACTTCTCGTCTCCTTAAACAATACTTTGCTTTACAGTTCAGTATAATGAAGGTAAAGAAGTCGTTAAAAACGGCAATGGTCAAAAGGCTATTGGTGTGTGGTTCGCATCCCGGCGTCCATGGCAGTCATTTCCGAAATAAGTGCCATCGCGCACGTGAAACCTGTTGACAACTGGTACAAACAGACTTATCAGAACGTTGTAAAATTCTCGAGATAAAAAAATCGGTGGTGATTGTGATTTGTGTCTTCGAAAAAAAAAAAGACTAAATTGACGTCAAACACCCGCGAAAATTCCGTCATACGGTTCAAAGAATTGAGAGTTTGGTGTTCTTGAGATCCCCTTAATCGTCAATAGACTTTTCAATATCGTTTGCTAGTTTACTCAAATAATTTGTTTAATTCCACCTTATGCCTATAAGGCGTTAAAGAAAATACCTAGTTTGTGTCCTAGAATAATTTGTAACCGAAAGTTTAACTCCCTGTACTACTCCAGCGCTCTTATTGAGTCAGCATTAAGTGTCAGTATTGAAGATATATTGTTAGTCTAGGTCACAGCCCACACTAGGTTCACTGTACAAAATGCTTTCTGGGTTTTAACTTGAAGTTTGTCAGCTAGGTATGTAGTGTTCCAATTCCCAATCAGATTCTTTGATTGTTGTGATTTTTTCCAGGGATTTTATTTTTTAATTAATTCTGTAAATGGTAACGCATAAATATTCTAAATAACTGTCCCGTATTTACAAGTTACTTAAAACGAAACCAATAAAAAGAAACCGCCTCTTAGTATTTAACTGCTTGTCGTGAACTACGTGGATAAATAAGCACTTAAAGATGTCACGAAGTGAAATAAAATGTTGAAGTGAACGTAGGAAGGTTTTATGTGCTTATTCATATACTTTATACATACTGTGAAGATGAGTCGGGTAACGGCACAACAGAGCCGGTTCTGTGGCGTGTTGCTGAATCAGTATGGTACGAAAATAGACATAGACATAATTTATTGGTAATTTTTAGTACATGTCAAATTGAAAGATAATAATTTCATTTAATTAATAGCTATTAAAATAATATTAATTCAATTAAATACAAAAAATTACAATAATATAAAATGTGAAGAGTTACATAATTGTAATAATAAAAAAACAAAATATTAAAGGAAATAAAATCCATTGTCTACATTATGCCCGAACGATTTCGAGTACTCTTTATCTTCGACATTCTTTCAATGATTCGCGCATGTAGCGTTAGTCACATGATAGTAATGAAGCGAAACAGGATTGTCGGGATCATGGTTAACCCTGGTATCTGCCTACTTATCCGGGATACAGGAGTGAGTTTATGTATGTACGTTTGCTGATAACAGCTTCCGACAAGAATATAGAACGTAACTTACCTATGTAAGTATGTTTTATAAGCAACAGATTTTCACTTTTTTTATTCAACTCGCAACTTTTATGGCATTTTTGTAATTGAAACGAAATTTCATCGGAATTCTTAATGTGACTGAACTTTTCCGTATGTATTTAAATCAGCAACGATAAGATCGGGTGATCATTGATTGTTCCAGATCCACAGTTGTTAGACGCATTCAAAGCAGAAATGTCGTTCGGATTTGAGCGGTTCTTCCTGCTATCCTACTGTCTGGCGTGCTGCTGGCCAGGACTTGGAGCCAAGACCGACCTAAGAGTGGTGCGCCAGTGGATTGATTTAGACTTCACGTTTCCCAGCGAAGCGGATAGAAGCAACGCTTTGCAAAGAAGATACTTTGTACCTGGAAACTCTGTGCCGATTGACGTCGATGTCCACCACAGACCGGGTAATTTTTTTGTTGTTCTCCAGTGATTTGTTCTCGCTTTCATTCATAATTGTTTGCGATTTTCTTCTACCTAAAAATGATATGTCAAATACACTGGTGAGTTAGCTGAGTTATAAACTAACTCAGCAAGAAAAGATGCTAGCTTTATAAAATAAAAAGGAGTAATAAATACGAGTTATTTTGAGTATTAATTTATATCGCTTATGTCATAATAGTATAGTTTTTAAGTATACTTTTTATTTCTTACAAAAATATATCAAGGATTGTATGTCAGCAAACTTTGAAAAAACGTAGCAAAAATTCAGGGTGTTTGGAACAACCCCTCTACTTTCGATGCTATTGTATTGTTGCGTCAAAAATTAATGCCACAAGTCAGACGTTTTAGTTGTAAGAAATAGCATTAAAATTATTGAAACTCCAGAGCGCATCGGAAACTGAAAGCATATTTTGGCTAAAGTTACGAATAAGTAAAAGCAAGTAGGCTTAATAATTAGCATCAAGAGTCGAGGGGCAGGTCCCGATGTTGTACAATTTTTTCCAAAATATTGTTAACGTAGCAAACAAAACTAAATTAAAGCGCCTTTTTTCAGCGCCTCTAAAATCTCGTATTTTCATAACGATCCCGCGCTTCGACGAGGGCAGGCCGATCACTTTGGGGCTGGTGGATGACCGAGGTACGGTGTCCGCTTACCCCGATTATTCCTGGCATGATCGTCAGGGAGAAAACTGCGATGGTATGACCTCCGTCTTCAGAACCGCTGTGAGTATCTCTATCTATGTAAGAGTAACTATTAGCTAGCCAAATGCTGTAAAGACTAATAGGGGCTATATAACAATTGTTTGAACCTTAATGAGTTCTTGTCGGGCAGACATAAAGTTCCGCATAGATTCTGATTTTTATTTAAATCTATCTTTCATTTTTAAAAAGGCCTACGTAGAAGTTGGTGAAAATCATCACGAGTAGTAGTGTACACGAGACTGAGTTAAAAAATACAATTATTTTAATGCAATGTATTCGACATTACGTTAATTTTAGTGTCTACAGAACCAATGCGCGAACGAAAGGGAAGATGCGGCGGCGCGGGCGACGGCTATATTCTCTTGGCTGTCTGTTTGTTCTACTTCAATACAATTTTAGGATGAACGTTCCAAGTTATTTTCTCGCAGATTTTTTAAAATGTTGATTCACAACTTTTACTTAAAAGAGTGTTTCGTATACTATCGCTAATATGAAGAAAAACCTGTAAACCACTCATAAACGGCTAAATGCACAACAGTTAAACACCATTTTCTAGATTAACGGATTAGGATTACCTTTTTTTCATTAAGACAGGCTAACACTTGACTCTTGTCTCTTGATACGAAGAAGAAGATAGAAGCGACGACGAGCTCTAAGATCTGGTAATTGAGTTAATTTAAAAATGTTTTTTATTAAAATCCCAAGCAAACGCTCATAAGCAATAGACAATAAAATAAGAATTGTCGAAGTCAATAAGGTTTGATGAAGTAATGAGAGAAGATAGCAAAAGAACCTCCTCCTTTTTTAAAGTCGGTTAAAAAAGGTTTGCTATCGCCCAATGTTTCTTTACTATAATATCAGTGCAGTGTTATTTGACGAATAACATAACTTTAGCATTTCAGAAGTATCTGGCTATCCAAACTTATTTTATTTACGGCGATGGATTTTTAGATTGTTCTGAGTAGGTACATTATTTACATATCTTATTTACAAAACAAAGACGGCTGCACCACTATGATCTTTGATTTTTAGAATTTATCTCCGCTCCGAATAGCAGAATAACTATAAAAACATGAGAACGAGAAAACCGAAGTATGAACGAACATAAACGAAAAAATGTTAATTCTGAGGCGGTACGAAATTCACCGGGCCAGCTAGTTTAAAATAATGTTATCTAGAATCATGACAAAAAGCCAATAAAGAAAATAATAAATAATAAGATATCGATACAAGGAGGTCGAATAGCTTGGGGGAATGTCTTTTTGACTAATGTTACAACAGTGTAGGTTTTGCGAAAGTTTAAGAAATGCTAATAATTCATTAAAAAGAAGTAGTTCCTAAGAACACTGTAAGCGCCGAAGTGACTACGTAAACTAGCCGTGCGTTCCGATTTAGACCGTTAGTGATCATGGACTGATCGGAACGCACTACAGATCGTGGTGGAAATTTGGAAATAAAATCCATGGAAATATGGATGGAATGGCTGTTTTCTTTTATATATTTGGTGTCACATGTAAAAATAAGATAAGATAAGAATATTCTTTATTGTATACCGGAAAAAAATGTTACAGAAACAGCAATGACAAAAGAAAAGATACAATTGGCGGCCTTATTGCTAACAGCAATTTCTTCTAGGCAACCTCATATTGGAGATTTGCCGAAGGAGAAATAGACACATACATATATGTAATAATAATAATAATAAACTTACATATATCATACTTGAATACTATACATAACTACACGTACTTACATAAATAGTGGCTTATAACAAGTGTGTGATCTGGACAACAAAAAGGTGATATACCTACAGATATATGAAGAGACTAGGGGGTGAACTTAAATATTTCGCTAACATCTGCCATTATGTATACTGGTATATTTTTGCAAATTTTGTTGTAGAACGTAGTACCTACGATGGATAGAGTTACCCCTCAGTTCGTTTACAATTTACACCGTGTTCTGCACCGAAGGTCTCTTTCCGAGCTCGTTAATAGGATAAGCAGCTACAAAAGTATATAATTCTCGTTATGGCAACAATATATTGTTGAATGTAGGGCACAGGCCTTCTTTCAGAGAGACCGCGGATTGGCGATTTCAAGCGCTGAGGTATATGAATAGCTCAGACACTCAGGTTTCCTCACGATGTTTTCCTTCACCGTTAGCGAATGGTATTGCTACTATAACGTTACAAATGTATATAACTTAGACAACAAAGTCATAGATACATGCCCGCACTGGGAATCGAAACTGGGTCTCTCGCTTCCAAGTCCAATGTTCTACCCACTAGGCTACCACCGCTCAACTACAAAGTATAGTAGTGAAAAGTAACTAAAACTAAAATTGATTTCGATAGATGTTGATTGATGTCGATGTTGACTGAAATTACCTGTGGTTAATTAAAAAAAAAGTCACAATTTCCTTTTAAATAATTAATATCTTAAGGTTCTTATATCTTTTGGGACTTTATCGAAATCTAAAACTATGAAAACGGATATTTGCATCGTTCGATGATATGCTGTCCAGTCAGGAATTCAAAATACACACAAAGGTAGAGCCGGTTAAACTATTGTTTGGTAACCTCCCGGTTGTTAGCCGATGATTCTATGAATCATGCTCATTGTTTGAGCACGCCTGATTAGGTAAATACCTATGTTTTCCCCAATAGTCAATTTGTTCTCGGATTTTCCAGGCCAGTTGTTTTTTTTCACAAAACCCTCACTGGTTCAAAATTTGAACACAAGGTGGGAAGACGGATTATTAGTATTTAACTTCTTGTTCAGGACGTCGACCTTTATATGCGTAAAGTAGGTTCACCCTATTCAGTCACGTTTTGGAAAGTCGCCAAAGTATAAAAAAATGTAAATATTGATCTGCTGTCGACTCTGCTAATAAGTACTTTACTTAACACTTTACTTAAAACTGACTGTGAATGAAAACTTGCACTTGAGAAAGTGGACCTAAGATAACCTGCAATCGCCTGAAAAGCATTCCACGCCACGCGTGGCGACTAAGCCAATACACTTTATTTCTCTGAGAGACGGCAGTAGGACGTATACAGGTTGTAAAAAACTGATAACCGAGCCGAAAACTACGCATAATAGATAACAAGTTAACCAAATTTTCACGGACTTCAAAAAAGAAATGGGGTCTCAATTAGATTTTTTGGCTTAGTTTTAGTTACCTATTACGTGGAGGCAAAGAGTTGCCACTAGATAGTGACAACGAATTTGTTAGCAACATTTAAAAAAATGGACATTGCAACCATGATTTAGAAAACTATGGAACTAATATCAGCTCAGCTTTTAATTGGTTTTTCTTTGTTTACTTGTATCGGTTTGAAGATTTACACATTTACAGAGAGATTTACAGAAAACACGATTTCTCTACAACACTCCTCAGAGGCAGTTTAAATAATGTGTGGTTAATTCTTTCCCTTTCTCACAAACTACTTAAACTGACTCTGAGGAGTGTTTTAAGTAATCCAGTGTTTATAAATAAGATTGTCTGTATGAAAGGAACGGAATGTTAGCATTTTATAGTGAGATTTCGCTTCAAAAATTTTGTATGTAGTAGCTATTACTTTTAAATCATGAATATTATGGTTTATCACAAAGAAAAGATCATTCCCTTAACCCATGCAATGACTTTGAAAAATACACGTTTTCACTGTCGAAATCTCCCTTCTCCCAACCGTTGGTCGATCACTATTGGTAACAGTTTCAAATTCACGTTGTAGATTAGTGAACATAAATGTGAAGGCCTAAGTTTTAATTAAAGGTGGACCAATGCAACCGGCTGTGGGTGATGGACGCAGGCAAGATTGGCGACCACCAGCACTGCCCGCCGCAACTGCTTGCCTTCGACCTAAATACAGACCAGCTCGTCTACCGACACAGAGTCAACGCATCGAGCTATACGGAGAATTCGCTCTACGTCACACCCGTGAGTATATTAGCCTTTATATTTTTTACTTTACAATGGGGAATTTGCAACAAACTTTGATTGAAGTGGCATTGCGTTTATGCCATAGAAGGCATAGAAAAGCAAAAATCAAACCATTTTTATCCGAGACTTTTAGCAGCCCGAGCCGAAGACGAGGGCTGTTAGTAATGTCGAGGATAAAATGGTTTTGTGGATGAGTTATAAACTCTGCTTTTCACTTCGATCGCGAGGAAATAAAACAGTAGTACAATTTAGCAAATTGAAGAAATTAATAAACGCACGAAAAAACAAGAGCTGTTTCCCGCCGCTTTATTTTTTTTTAAATCTTTTGGGCTGCAGACCTACACAGCCTACTATTAAATTAGGTATTTTGTAATAATAATTTTCTTAAATTAATTAAATAACCTACTGTACTTGAATTTAAATTTTAATATCTTTTCTTAAAAAACTTCGTCAAACACATAAGGCAAATAAATTAAAGTAAATATTATAAAATAACAAATTCTATCTATGAACTTCTTAATGTGTTTGGCTGTTTGGCTCATTTTCTTTGCCTTAATACAGATACATTTATGAGTAGATACGTTGTGTAAATAACGGGATTTCAGGGTCCCAAAAATGCAAAAAATGATGTTACTCTGATTTTTTTTTCAACTAACTGATTTAGTGTCCCACTGCCGGGCAAAGGCCTCCCCTTTAGCTCTCCACTCCCCTTTGTCATCAGCCATTCCCATTCCTTTCCACTCTAATAATAAAAACATATTAGATTTCGTTTCTACTTTGAATTCTAAATGTTTTCTAAAAAGGGTGCAGATGTATTTATTTTAAATTGCTACTTTAACCTTTAAAAAAGCTTCTATTAACTTTAACATTAATACGTAATTGATGACCGAATCTGGATCCTCCGTACGACAATACCACTGAGCTATGAAGACATGAGCGGTGCGGTGAAACTGCGGTGAAATTAAGTAAACAAACATAAACATTTACATACAGGCACATACATTGCGTCTGGTCCCACACTAGGATACCCTGTGTTGTGGGAACCAAAAACAACGACATCACAAACATGTAAACATCCAAGACCTGGGGTTTTTTTTTGTCCCCAGCCGTGATTCAAACCCGGGACCTCTCGCATGGTATGCAGATGCACTACCGCTGCGCCACGAGGTCTTCAAGTAACATTCTCTTGTTAAAATTTACGAAAGCGCGACTCGACATTCCATTTTTTCACAGTGCTAATGCAGCATTATTTGTGTTAGAGTCACTCTTCTTATAGTGATTTCCATAATTTGAAAGAGTCTTTAATGGGTCCTTTTATATTTAAGAGTTAGATTATTGTTGCCGCAGCATCTTCCACGTAAGAACGAGTAATGCTACTCCCCTGCTCTACATTCCCAAATTTAGATAGATAGATAGAAAACACCTTAATGTATTTATTTAGCAGCAAAATGACAGATTACACCCAAGAGTACCGAGTTGTAACTAAATCTAACGTTACAATAGCACAATACAAAACTAATACAGTGTCCTTTGAAAATAGCGTTAAAAGATCTATAAGGTAAACGGTATGTTATATTTATATAACAATGACACATCAGCAAGAAATTTGTAAGTAATTTTTTTTAAATTAAATGTTGAAAGACGATGTAAAATACGTTTGACATAAAAAACGAAAGTATCTACTCATTTCACGAGTGTCGTGACCCATAGACCTACGATTGGGTATTATGCAACTTGGAACTTGATTTTGAATCTTTATAACATTTTTTATTTATGATCATCTTAAAATATTGTAAGGTCAACCGGGGCAAAGTCGTCATATGGCGTCTTTTTGGAATATCGAAGAAAAAGGCTCACTTAGTACTACTCCCGCGTTCTTTTATCAATTTTTGGCACTACAGTTTCAGCTTGGGTGGTATAGATGTCGCCACAAATGAAGTTTTAAGCAGGAACCGCCATATTGGATTTTTTCGGTACCTTGACAGACTATTCCACATGATTTCCTATGCTATGGAATCTTATAACATAACTAGTTAATAATTGTTTTTTACCGGTGAGTACCAAGACTATAGATTAATTTACATCTTGTAACTTTTATTTTGCCTCTTTGATTTATTTATCGCCTGTGGAAAAAAGATAGTTGATATTAATTTATATTTTGGGGTAAATGCGTCTGAGTGATTGGGGCTGTTGCGTCTAAGAGACGCTTTTGCCCCAAAGTGAGGGGGTTGAAGTGATATAAATTATTTTGGCCAGATGTCGCTGCCTGTACGTAATACAGAGAAGTTTGTAAAGAGGCTCGAAATTTCACTGATGCCTACACTTGCCCCAGTTGGTAAAGAGCTGGCACGGTGAGCCAGAGGTCGAGGGTTCAAGTTCCGGCATGGGTGGAATTTTTAGCCTCTAAATAGGTTTTTAAAATATGCCGTTAATGTTTATAATTTACAACAACTTTTGTTCTACCTCCTTTAATTTTTTTAGTTCTATATATATTTTTTTATTTTGGCTGTTTTCTGCTTTTCAGTGGCGCTGAGTAATGGCTAAAGCTATAAGTGTTACACAGAATAAACATTCTTCTATGTAGGACAATGATTTACTGATGTGTTACTAACGGCCACGACATTGGTAGAGCGCGTAAAGCGCAAGTTTAATCAAATAATGCAAACGAAAGTTTAGAGTGAGAATGAGAGAATAATCATAGAACAAAATTTGTTATAGAACATGAACTGTATCTAATTGTAGTGTTTCAGGAAGTGTGCATTTTAGAAATGACCCTGAATGTAAATAACATTGATCACATACAATATTATACAAGATAGGTATAGATCACTGTGGTCAACTTTGCTTTAAAATTATTGGTTTACTTTAATTTCATCAATTTAATTTAATTTAATCCAAAATCACAATAAATTATCTCACAATTATAAAAATACAAATAGGTATAATATCATCGTCGCGAGACAAAACGCTAAGTTAGTTAGGTATTAGCATTGGGTAATTTTCATAACAATAATACTACACATATGGCTCTGTGCCTTGATGTTTAAGCAAATAATCCAATAAAATATTCAAATAGCATACCTATTTATACAACCTAAAGTCTACATATTTTAGAGATAATGATTCTTAATTCGTCGCCAACACTTCCTATACAAGTAGGTCTGTAATACCCCTGGGCCAACAGTAGTTTTATGGTAAATGGCGATACGCCATGTTTCTTTTAAACAAGCTGCGCCACGTTTCCGGGATGAAGTTGTGAGTTTATGTATGGTACAACGTTTCCGAGACACAAACGTGAGTTTATCTATGTGTACACATTACGTTTTAGAATATCATAGTAGGAAAACCCTTTTACCTTCTCACAAAAGGCCTTTTTACACGAGGAGTTCCGGGGTGACGTAATCCCACCATCTTCTCGAAAAGTTCTAATTATATGCATCAATAACACCATTCTACAGAGAACAACATTACACTTGTATTAATTTACCTACAAAACTTCGGTATAACCCGCTCACGATTAGACTGGGATGGAGCGTCATCGAAATTAATTGAAAATGATATATTACAATAATACTCTTTATTGCACACCATACGTTATAAAGATACATAAAAAATCTTAAAATCTAAGTTACATAGTATACAAATTCCAGACAACCTTAGGATGGATAGGACTGTAAGATAAAGAGAGCAGGTAGGTGTACATAAACTATATAAGAATATGAAAAACAAGTCATCTTGACTCACATTAATAAAAAAAATACTTTATATTATAAAATACATCATAAAATTTGCATACATACAGGCTACATATATATATTAGCCTAGGCCCCGGGCCAAACAGAAGGGACGTGGGACGGGGCGCAGTCCAACATTTTTATATGACTGTGTTCTTCCACTCCATAGTGCCTGTTTACAACGCTTTACTCGCTAAGTAACTCGCCAAGGCTCTTACATAAATATAACTACCTACCATGAAACAAAGCACCTACCTAAAAAAGGGTCGAGTTCTTATCGTTAGGCATTGTCATGCTCATTTCCAATTGGGGTAATTGAGCACGTTTCTAACGACAGTTTACATACATGCCACAATGACATCATGGTTTATGGTTATTACTGTGTTTCACAAATACACAAGTAGGTACTTTAAAGTGTTTTTATCGAGCCCATTTAATGAATAGAAAATGATTTGAATGTTTTTGAATTTGTTACCTGTTGCTATCTGCACATAATTTGCTGGAGCCTAAGAATAAAAAACCTTAGAAGTGTATTTACCTGCAAAATTCACTTTAAAAAACGATTAGTCTGTACCAATTAAATGAGTTCAAGATATGCCGTAGAGTAAATCACTCTATGATTGTTTCATTTTGTGCGCCATGCGTGACAACGTGAGCGTTGATTGGGCGATAGTAAATGACAGCTTATGCAGCAAATTATGATTCGTTTTATACAAAAACGTCAAACTATTGACTTCACGATGTATAAAATTAAAATAAGCTGAAAAAAATTACTTGAAAAAAGGATATTTCTCCAAAATAGGCATGTACTTTCGAGAAATATTGCGGGCTGTTTCTGCCGCGTTAGTTCCGCGTCGGAACTCGTATTCAAAAATCACTCGAATTTTCGCAGTATCCATCTTTCTTGTCTAAATTTAATAACAAAAACAATTGAAAGTCGATATTCAAATGTTTCACATTTTTCCAAAAAAAGAACATCATAGAAACCATTTGAAAAAAGTTTCATTCGAAAACCTCAAACCATGAAGATTCTATGTCAATTCAAAGAACCTATTGCAATAAAACGGCAATTTCATACTTTAACCCCTAATATTTAGCAAACGGAACCCTAAGTCAAAAAATGGTCTTTCTACACCCACAATATGTTTCAACGACCAATCCAACGATGCCCCACATAAAAATAAATCACCCCAATTTCCGTATTAGGGCAGGTACAGTAAAAAAAAAATGTTTCCAACATTCTATTCTTTAACTTTGTCCGCGTGATAAATATGTCCCTTCGGCCGTTAAGGAAACTGAAGTTTGGAAACTGGTTTCCTGAAAGGATTTTTTTATCCTCCTACGTAACTAATTTCCTGAAAGGATTTTTTACACATTACAGCTTTCTAGTACCAACGGTCTTTGCGCTAGGCCGCGGACGGACAGACAGATAGACAGACAGACGGACATGGCGAAACTATAAGGGTTCCTGACAGACTACGGAACTCTAAAAATGCCCAGTAAAATAAGACCGTTGGAGTTTGTCAAATAAGACAAACTCTAACTGACGTGTTTCAAGAATCGGACAATTTTTATGTAACCTTGTATGTTTGTTGCCTCCAGGTGGTTGACGTGCGGCCGCGCGGGCCTGGCGACTGCGCCGACACGTGGGTGTACGTGGCCGATGTTTCGGGCTTCGGCCTGCTCGTCGTGGACGTCGCCAACAACCGCTCGTGGCGTGTCACGCATCGCAACTTTTTCCCTTTCCCCTCTTGGGGGACGATCACTATCGATGGTACGAAAAACCCGCAGTGGATGGTTAATATTTGCCAAATAGGCAAATGCGAGTGGCCAAGTGAAGCGCCGGAATTAAAAAATATCACAGAAACCATAAAGTAACTCACTAACCACTCACTAACTCCGTCGCCATCGCGGTGGAGGTGGTGGTCATTTGCTGCAGTAATATTTGTATGGACGCGATTAATTGATTGACCGCTAAACAATTGTTTGCTGCGTTAGCGGTCAGAACGCGTTGTTTTGAATACGTCCATACAAATACTACTGCAGTAAACAATGTAAAATAATACTGCAGTAAATGACCACCACCATCGCCGGGACCGCGTCCGCTTTGGTTTGTAATTCAGTAGGTAATGATATTAAATGCCGACGCCCCACTCGGCCGCTCGCATTTGTCTAATTGGCAAATATTAACCATCCCATGCCAGGTTTTCTGACAAATATTTAGCACTGATTTTGTAAAGACTGCAATATACCTATTATAAATCGTCGGCAAATACGCGAACACGAGTAGCCAAGTGAAGCGCCTGTATAACACTAGTTAGCTGGAGAATTTTTCGACCAAAATAACGATATCAGTCCCTATTAAAACGGGCACCAAATTCGTAATGATTCAACATTTCCTTGATTCCAGTACTCTAATAGGTGATAGCGCCCAAAGGATAAGAGGTGCATTGAAGTAGTTAGCCTTATAATATCTGGCTAAGAGGGCGCTGCAGGTGATTCCTATATAAACATATTTATTTGGTTTTAATTTACAAACGACATCACGCCTTACAGGCAGATGAAGCAGACCTCGGGAAATTGCAATAGTCTATTTTCATATAGGCCTCAGAAGAATTAAAAAAACAGTTGAGTACAGGCAGGCGTGTGATACGCATTAATGACTAGTTCGGTGGATACTCATTCAAGAAGTTTGATCACTGATGATGAAAAATATTGTAAGTTGCTTCACATTACTCAGGCTAACAGGTAGTAGGAGGTTTGTGGGAAAATGGGACGTTTTTAACGGTCCTGTAGGTTGCTTAGGATGCTTTCAAATTTCCCATTTCAGGCGAAAGCTTCGACCTGATGGACGGAGTCTTTGGTATGGCATTGTCACCGCTTAGCTGGCGCAAAGACCGCTACCTGTACTTCCACGCTCTGGCTTCCACGACCGAGAACGTGGTCCGTGTCGGGTTGCTCCGCAATGAGTCGTTCCTTCACGACTCTAATGTGAACCCGCGTGCTATCAACGTGAGTTTTGTTTATGATTTCCTTTAACTCAACTTGTGCACCAATACTGAACTTATCGTAATTCGAGTATAGCGAAAGAGAGTTTATTGTCTTTGGCCAATCAACGAAAGTTGCAATAATAAATTAAAGAGGTAGGTATTCTCAAAGTTTTTTAAGCGCGACGCGACGTCGTCACAGACAGGCAATGGAGAACACAAAAGGGTCAATATATTTATATGGCAAATATTTAACACGGCAACTGAAATCATTTTTAGGCGACTTTTATTAAGTCACAAAAAAACTAACTTTTCAGTGATTAAATATCTTAGCAACTATTAAACTATACAAGCAACAAAAGGCTAGGATCAAAAAAACTAAAAAACGGCGGCTACTGTAAGGTGTCAAATATATCAAGCGGGATCAGTGTAAAACTGGTTAAGGTATTATAAAACCTAATGTGGCGACTAATTATCCCGAGGGGATATCAAACATTCTTCACTGGCAACTACTGGCAATCTAAATTTTGGGTTGGTTGTTAGGTCAGTACACATAAGCAAAAATAGGTTCGAAGTTCCAGGATGGAGCGGAGCGCAGCGACGCTCCATCCTGAAACTTCGGGTGTTAGTTCTTTTTTTTTATATAAAAGCGAAAAAAAAATATTTCACTAAAAAACTTAGTTTTG
Source organism: Yponomeuta evonymella (assembly GCA_963969515.1). Taxonomy (NCBI): domain Eukaryota; kingdom Metazoa; phylum Arthropoda; class Insecta; order Lepidoptera; family Yponomeutidae; genus Yponomeuta; species Yponomeuta evonymella. The sequence goes on from OZ018354.1 coordinate 11,322,605, forward strand.
AGTCAAACTTAAATCAGGTTGGTGCATGGAAAAGTCATGGGGCCTACATTATGAAAATGTAGCCAAAAGTATTTTTTTAAGATCTTGTTTGTATTTATTTAAGACCTTGGTCAAGTTTATAGACAACCCCATTTTAGAATTTATGAAAGCCTATTTTAACTTTTTTATCCGCCAATAATTTGTCGCCTTAGAAGAAATTCAATTGCCACAAAAGAAAATCACTGCCAGATAAAATTTAAATAAAACCTCAAAACTCATTAAAAAGCCGCCGCTTTCTAGTTAAGATGCTACCTCAAATTAGTCGCCAAAGTAGTTTATTTACGATCCATTTTCAGTTTTTTTAAGATCCGGAATGGTATCAATTTGTCGCCGCGTTAAATACATGCCTATTTATATCAAATACACCTATAATCGGAGCGTATATCATGTACATTACATTCGTTTTTATTTCACTTCAATACATGCAGTATTTCCAAAGTTATAACGACAAGAAGTTTAAGCCCTTTTTTGAATTTCCGAGATTACGCGCGCTCGTACTATGACGTCACACCCCCGTTCAGCCAGCGACCGCGAAACCAGGCGCGACGCTTGAAAATTACGCGCGTCTTGTTTCATTTTGTTTTCGATCGTCTTCGTTTTCCTATTACCTATAGTGTGCTTGTATTTCAACGACAAAAATAATATAAATTATCCTTTATATCAGATTACACTAAAGTGAAACGTGTAGTGTGTAGAATGGAAGAAGGTTTTCTAAAAGGTCAGTCGGACAATCTGCCAAGAGTGGATACTTTGATGGTGGCACAATATTTCATGAAGAATCAGGATTTTACGGCTGCTGAAATTCGTGGAATAAAGATGAAAAAGTATGTATCTATGTTCTAAGTAAGCATCACCTACTCTCGGGTAGGTATTTGTTCAAACTTAAACCTAACGAAAAAGTGTGTGTGTTTCATTTAATAGGTACCTATTATGGGCAGCGATAAAAAATATTAGGTACCTACCTAGGTACTCGCAATCAACATCTCGAAGTTGTCAATGATTATTTTATGTATTTTATTAGTATAGACTTAACGAAAATGTCACTATTTCCCATATACAGATGTAGGTAAGTCCTAGTAGGTATTTACGTAGTTATCAGTTTTCTAAGTAAAAATATAATAACCTACCTATTATTATATTTTTACACTAAACCAGTTATTTTTGAATATTTTTGAAAATGTTTATCACGAAAACTTAGAATAAATGTGGGCCGCGAGTTCGATACTTTTGACAAAACATTTACTTATTTGTAGTAGGGAGAAAATATTTCCACATAATATATTTTGCGGCCCGCCGATACAGTCGATTGAGAAGCACTGCACTGCGTTGCTTTTAAAAAAAAAGGCCACGCTCTAAATAAAGCTCGAGTGCCCACGCGCGTATCAGCTCAAGTTGACTAGTCAGCCAGCACTTAAAACCAACACCGACCAACGAAACTTGACCGCAATGCCGGCAACCGCGTCGCGTGCGTCAGGTGGGGTCAAGTTTCGTTGGTTTTACGTGTGGACTTGAGCTGTCCCGTGCGCGGACACGGCAGTTTTTTAGGTTAAAATATAGGTAGTTAAGTGAAAACCTCAACTTTACTCACCAACCAAACATACCTAATGATTCATAATCAAAATTATTGAGCCTTTCAGTATACGAGCACTTTATTTATCTTTTATTAATGTACTATTTCGTCACGGCTATTTGCATAGGTACTAGGTAGCAGACAATCAAAAGTAGACAAGTAGGTAGGTTAAGTAAATCAAATGTGGCAAGGATAAGTAAAGAAGAAGAATAAACTTATTATTAACAAATACTTACATCGAAATGGTCTTCACAGCAGTGCGCTTTAGTTTTAGAGGCTATTGAATCAACTCTTTTTACGGCTGTCATCCACTTTCTCATTTTTGGGTCCTCAGAAACGTAAAAAAAGGGTTTATCGGGTGTTTTAACTGTTTAATTGAAGCACTGAGGCACAACACAGTATTTTTTTCCATTTTTACCACAGAGAACTTTATAATTTTGATTTTTACTGCGCAGCGGCGTGCGAATGAGAGCGCGACTGTCGAATGACCGGGGGTGTGACGTCATCGGCTAGTGAGCGCCCGTCCACGTTTTTAAAAACCTTCGGCCGGAAATATGCAATTTGATCGTAAATATCTCAGCCATTTTTTAAGATATGAAAAAAATAAAAACACAGGTTTTCTCGTAATTTTTTGTAGATTTATTTGGCATGTAAAATAAAAAAACGTTTGTCAGACCCATTGGTGTAGAGATCGTTTCGACGCACACGTTTGGGAAGCCCTGTTCTATATTATTTCAATATTACCGAGTATTAATTCACTAGCGCCTTTCCTGAAACGCACGTTGTCTCTGCATAATGTTCGTAACATTTGTTCCAAAGAAACTATGAGGTATTGCGGATTTAGTTTCAAAATCACACTTAAATATTTTTGCAGAAATGCCTAATTGCATATCGTATACTTACCGATACAAAGATCGTTATCGAAAAATTCAAGCTTTCTTTTAGAAAACAAAAGTGAAAGTTCTATGCATTCTTATCCACGCCTTCGTTCTGTGCAATAAGAATGCTAAAAGTTACACATGTGCGCTTATATATTTTTAATTTTTCCCAGCAACATTTTATGAATAAAGTAGTTTGTTTTAGTGTTCACTGTGCGTAGCTTTCGGGCGTCAATATATTAACACCCTATCCTTGTGATATGACAGTCAGTGAGCGTAGGTATAGACCATGCTGGTATAGCGGACTCACTTCTGTTTCCAGATATTTTTCGCGACAGAAAAATTGTCACCCCATCGGAGTTAGCATTGAAGAATAATTTCAGGATTCGTGAAGTTTTATTTGATTGTACTAGTTCCGTAACTGTTTAAACTAAGTAAGCCTGTAATATCATTATGTCACTTCAAGCAACTTCAGCAGGGGCACGATGGCAGGAGTCACGCGTTTTGTAGCGCTAATGTGAGAATGGGCATTGTTCAGGGAGGCATCGACTGTCGTAAAGTGAAAACCATTTCGAGGAATAGGGATACTGATTACTATTAGAGGTTTAAATAAGTAAAATAAAGACGGATTATTAATATTTATCGCAAAAAATGTATAACCTTCATTTGTCTTTCAATTACGTCATCGTTGGCTCTAATGCGGTAGTTCCACTATCTTCAACCATAAAAAATTAATACATTCGTTCGTTCAACAACTGTCAAAAGTGTCAAATTCTTAGATACAGTGAAGACAACCTCAATTCTCAACAAATATTTAAGTAATTTGAATAATTATTACGAAGGAGATGCTAGCTTGGTATTTACATGAATTTAATACAATTCTTGGTTATTGGCAATATGATTAGAAAAGAAAATATCGGTAAGTAGTTGACACTGATTGACATTTGTTTGTCATTGTCAAACGTCAGAGTATTTTTATTTTTAAAAAACATGAAAAAAGGCAAAGGAACGTGCATCATTATGCCAGTGGTGACGTCATACTTACTAAGCTATTAGAAATTTTAAGTAATTAATAAAAAAATAATGGCATCGAAAATTAAGAAAATATTCAAATTAGTTTATTATATTAGTCTATATTTTCGATTTATAGAATAAAAAACATGGGTGAACAATGCCCATTTGACAATTAATGTACTGGAAAGTCGCGACTTCTGACACTTAAAACGTGCGACCCATGCATCTTGGCGAAATTTACATAAAGAAAAAATAATGTTTCTTTTCTGTTTTGCTATGTAGGCGTTCCCCGAAGAGCGCCCCAACCAGTCGGCAGCTGAAGCAATGGACCAAAACGGAATCCTCTACTTTGGTTTGATGGAGCCGCCAAGCCTCTGGTGCTGGAACTCGGCCACCGAGTTCGGTCCCAGGAACTTCCACCAGATAGCTCAAAACAGGGAGACTCTGCAGTTCGCCAGTGGCGTCAAAGTTGTTAACAACTTCAAAGGAGAACAAGAACTGTGGGTCCTCACCAGCAGTTTCCAAAGAGTCATGACTGGCTCACTAAACTCACAGAGGGTGAACTATAGAGTGCATGCGGAGAAGATCTCACGGCTGTTGGCTAACTCGCCCTGCGCGTTGCCCCCAAAGGATCAGAACCATGGCTACCATGCGAATCTTATAACGCCATCGGAGATTGGCCACAGTCACGGTTCCTTCAGGTATGGCGCTGTATCATATCTCTAGAGATACGCGCTTTCTCTGACCATCTGCTCAGTGGGTTTATGTGGTACATGCCATACACAAGTGATTTTTACAATCGATAGAGCTTTAGATATAAATAAGCGTGTAAGACTTTTCAACTTTTATTTTAACTCAAGCCAATAAAATTTATTTAATTACCAAATACCGAACGAAACATAAATAAACGTTTCCATATTTTATATTGATTGTTTCAGTATATCGGTGTACTTCTGAATCTTCCTTGAGATGCTCATATCGATGTGTTTGTCTTCGACTCCGACGATCATCCCGCCCATTATAGAGGGGTCTACTGTTTCCTTAAGCGATATAGTCTTACCATCTTTTACGAACTTCTTCAGAGCACTCATGAGGGCGTTCCGAGAGCTCTCGTCCAGCGGCGCCGCAGTTATCACCTCACACTGGGCCTCTTTCCTGTGCGCTACCATTATAGTCAAAAATATGTTTATCATCTTCCGAAGCATTTTCAGACGTCCATTTTCCGCTACGCAAGCTAAGAAGTTTGTTCCGGTAGTTGGCATACCTTAAAATTAAAATAATAATAAGTTCCACTCAACACAATCACTTGTCCTGGTCTCAAACTAGGATAATAATTACTTAATTTTACAATCTAGAGAAATTTTATGAGCGAAGTTATCATAAATGGATTTACTGGAGAAATATTCGGACTAAAATTTGTCGAATGCGTTTTTATCTTACCAACTTGTTTGCAAACCTCTTCGAGCACTTTGGCCTTTCCAGCTCTGGATATAAAGCTGGTTTCAATGAAATCTATCATCTTTGGTTTGTGCAATTCCTTCTGCAGATTCTTGAAGTGTCTTTCGACCTCTTCAAGTTGGTTCATCTGATGACCGGCACTGTAAAGGGCCGTCACATACCGACCCTCTATACCTGTTAATTTGACGTAATTTTCAAGTGACAAGTTTGTTACTTGTTGCTGATAGTTTAATGAAAGGCGTTGTAGTTGTAGTACCTAATAGAGTCGTGCGATTCGTGCGAACCACCTGGGGCCTTTTTTATAAAACTACAATTCATAGTTTATTATGACAATTCAGTGTACATCGCGTAGCCGAGTTTTCCTACTTATTAATCTGTGGGTTGATCGACTTTGCAATCTTTGCAATATACCTATGTATTGTAGTTCTATGAAACAGGCCCCTGACGTCTCCCCGTAATGGGGATTTTCGTTCGTTCTCTCCTCGATTGATGACGTAGAGCACCCAGTGTACAAGAGCCGAACGTTTGTAAGGAAACGTTCAGCTTGCACGCACTCAATGCTCCGCAATCCAGCTATTTAAGGCCCACACAACACATGAGTAGACTATAATTGTATCGTATGTGACATCCATTGCAGGTTTTTCTGAATCAGTATCAAGTTATGTGTTGTAAAACCAGGAACGGATATAAATAAGGATCCTATATAGAGGCTTATGTAATACGGGCCAAAGGGAGCACCATTTGTTTCTCCATTTGACGAGATATCTTTTATGCACTTACTGTGAACAGTTTTTTGGTAAATAATACGTATTTAATCTTTTATTATTTTTCCAAAAATCTCAATTACCTTTAGCCAGGAATTAACATACAACAGGTTACGTACCAAAAACAGAAACAGGCGGTCTGATTCCCTTTGCTCCGCTCATGGCTCTTACAAACACGAAGGATAGTATTTTTGCCATAATTTTAAGTTTCAAGTTTATTTAATTAGAGACACATTCACAAACAACAAGTTTTTTCCTAATATATGTCACAGAGAAAATATTCACTACGTTTTATATGTATCTATGTCAAACAGCACAGATTGAAACTCAGCTTGAAATCAAGATAAGTGTCAAAATGTACTAATGAGGTCAGTACAAAAGAGGCCTTTGTGACTTTGACACGAAATAAAAAAATAACGCTATAAGTATAGCAATCTCTTTTCATGCAGCCTCTTTGATCAATCGAGCACATCGTACTGGAAGGCCTGGTCAGTCTCCAGCAGGGCTCGGACGTAGATGGTGAGCGCACCAAGTGCCATCCCTGAAGTCAGCGAGTTGCAAGCACCGCCTTCGGAAGCAGCCACCTTCTTTATTCTGTACTCCTCCTATAAAACATTAAATTTTCATTTTGATTTCATTCAGCTTGGTCTTCAACTTGATGTAACTTTATGCCACGTTTATTTTTGTAAACGTAGAACATATAATAACATCCACACAACGCCTTCACTTGTTCTGGTGTCAAACTACGATACCTAGATGAGGTAACCAGACAAGCACATCTCAAATATAAAAAAAACACCCAGACTAAAGTCATGTATATAAATCAAAGTACGACGGCCCTCAGCGAGAATCGAACCCAAGACCTCTGTCTCAGTACTCATTCGTTTCGCTGTTAGACCAACGAGGTAGTCAAACTTTAAACTTGAACGGCGGTTACGACTGTTACTGTAGGTATCTACATGAAAGATATTTAAAAACTCAGATTTTTATCTACCTGATTGTTTATTCGTTTGTTCGAGGATCACGCAAATAATTATTACATTGAGATTCAACGCAGTCCTGAACTCTACGAATCTATATTGTAGTTTTTTGTGATAACAAAAGTAACAAAGAGACAGATGCAAAATTCTCAAGAGGATAGCATGATCCAATAGTTGCATATGGTGAGCCTAAGTGAGTAATTAGAATGTAGTATGTGTTTTAAGTAGAATTATAAAGTTCAAAATAAGATCGTAGTTGAAGGATAATTCGCAGAAAGTATATTATAAAATATATAATTACTAAACAATGAAATCTATGGTCACAGGTAAAAACTATGATTTTACAAAAACCTCAGCCAAGTTAACAGTTTAGGTCTCAAAGAGGGCCTATCTATGGCATTATGTAAATTATAGGTTTACCAATCATATGGAGGTGGCCGTGTTACGAAATTGGCCTTAAGAAGAAACTAACTAATTTAAATTTGTTGCAATAGTAACCCACTTGCACAGCAACACCCCGGGCTACTTCATTTTATAATAGAGTGTGCAAGAAATACCATGGGGTAGCGCATGCGAAATTTCGTAAGTAGTTTTCACGAGTATCGACAGCAGTAACATTTGGTAGTGTTGACGAACTAAAATAATATACCTCTCGTTCCTTATTTTCCGACGATGGTGTATGTTTAACGTAGCCCGTGATGCGTAAAAAGGGCTGGCGATCATCTGCGTAGCACCCCTTGGGCTCCTGCCACAATATTATCTTGTTCATCCATCGTGGCTTAATGAACTCCCCATACCCTTGCGAAGCACAGTACAGTACTGGAAATTTAAAACACTATGAAATAAACTAGAATAGTTTTCGTTTTCATCCTACATAAAGTTTTAGGGTAAGCCTTTTCCCTGAGGCTGAGACCAGGGTATGCCATTTACCTCAATCCTGATAAACCTCTTCCAGGTTTATTTTCTGTTAGGCCTCCAGAATTAGATCTGTTTTATTTGTTATGATTCACCAAAATTATTGGATAATACACAATTAATCCCTAACATAATAAGATTTACATAGAAATGTGCTGAGCGAATGTTGCTATAACTACTTACATACATAATGATTAAGTAATATGTTTTGTAAGTTTATGTTAAGTGCCTACACCTAGTGTCATTGTCAAAATAGAGTTTTAACCATTCGGAAGTAGCCTGGCTACCCATAGCACAGAGACTTCTAGTTTGGGAGCCAGGACATAAATGTAACACTTTGTATTAAATAAATTTCTTTAGCTATTATTATTATTTACTAACTCTTTTAACAGAGTCCCTAAAATTACGTAATAGCTTAATTATTTTCCTTAAATCTATATTTAAATAACAGTAAAAGCTGGCAAAGTGTGTGTCGGGCTACGGGCAGTGTAGGGTTCCGTAAAAAGAAGGTTTTTTACTGCTTTACAGAACTAACAACTTCATCAAAGTAATTTTCAATGGATTTTATACGAAGCTTTCCTTTTATTAGTTGGCCGGCTATTACTCTTTAACTTGTAAAGCCTATTTAGCCTTGATAGTTTTACTTTTATATTCATTACATGTGCTACTGCCTTGAATTTTTTTTTTTCACTTTTTTCAATTAACCGTTTAGCCAGGAGAGTGAAGGGACGCCTTACTCGGACAACAATTTTCGCTTTAAAGCTTAATAATTCGCAAACGGGACCCTAAATCGAAAAATAGTCTTCCTACACCCACAACATTTTTAAACGACCAATTCGACGATACCCCAAACTATAATGTAACCGAGAAAAAAATTGTATACCTATTAGCGTAGAGGAGGTACCACAAAAAACAATTTTTGAGATAATATTCTACCGTTTTGTCGATGCCAAGTTTCAGCTCTCTAGTACTAATCGTCTCTGAGCTAGGCCGCGGACAGACAGATTGACAGACATGGCGAAACTATAAGGTTTCCTTGTCGACTACGGAACCCTAAAAGCTGCACCAGAATTAGGCCAGCTTAAAATTACCCTTCCGCTTCACTAACATTCACTAGTCGCTGCATAAACGCACACCAGTTCGGGTACCTCTGGTATATCACAGGCGTGAGTTTATGAAGTATCTTGTAAATGTGTTCTGTGGTATACTCGTATATCCCCATTTCCGAAGAGTCAAGTGCAAGTCATTGCCGTATCGTTGTACTGAACAAGATCATTTCCTCGTTCCCATAATAATGGATCTATGGTACTATAAATAAACTTTTGAACTCTTACTTTGCTGCATAAACAAAGTCCTGGTTCCAGGTGGATGATCCCATGCCTCCAGCGACTTTGTTTCCTTATACGTCTGCACACAGAGCTTGTAAATGTGCGCGGCGAGGTCAACGCCCTCGATGCAGTCAAAGAGGCGAGCCAGCTGCGCCGCCCGCACGCGGCTGACCTGCTGGTAGGCGTAGGCCGAGCCCTGGATCAGCTGCGCGTGGCACTCCGCCGACATCTCGCATGCGCCGTCCGCCTGCGTCGTCTGTACCTCCATGGCCGATATCAGCAGCTGCATTGTGCACGCGTCTAAAACATCGTTAATACGATTACCTGCTCTACTCAGTTACGTAAAGAGTTAAGTAAGAGGTGTAAGTTGCAACAAAAAAGAACTTGAAATTAGCATCGAAATGTTAATTGCGCATTATATAAAATTTCTAAACATAAAAATGTTGTGACGCATGCACTCATAACACTAAGCTGAGCCCTATCCTTTTTATCACATAATTACATATCTTCGAATCTAAAAGTGTGATAAATAAACACTTTTCAATTTCAAAATTTTGTCAGTCAAAGTACTCGAAATAAATTATGTTATCGACAAAGTTGTGTAAACGCAGAATCGAGGCGTCAACATTGATAGCTTAATTAGCTTAGACTCTTTAAGTTTTTATTTTGCAACTGTTACGATTTTAAATAATTAATGAAACAAAACGGATTCATTATGTAACATAGATTTTGCCTCTTGTGTTAGTGACTTTCGAGTGCATGTTCAAGGTGTGCTTTAAAAACCGGCCAAGTGCGAGTCGGACTCGCGCCATTTTCTATATAACATTTCAATATTTGAAGCGTCTACCTGTTGCCGTTATTAATACCGAGCAAAAACGGCAAAAAAATGTATGGGAGCCCTCCTTAAACATTTATTCTATTCTGTTTTTGTATATGTTGTTATAGCGGCAACAGAAATACATCATCTGTGAAAATTTCAACTGTCTAAATATCACGGCTTAAATCATAAGATACAGCCTGGTGGCAGACTTACGGACGGACGGGCGGATGGCGGAGTCTTAGTAATACCCTTTGGGTACGGAACCCTAAAAAGCTACGCAACAGTTTTTGATTGATGCGTATATGCATTGGTAATGGCTTTCAGACATTACTTCAAGCTTTAATTAAGCATGTCTATTGCGTGCAACCTCGTAGATTGAAAGTTAGGCTACCTAAGTCATGACCCGACCTTGTTGCCAAACATATTGTCTAACATAACAATTTGTAGGCTATGTTGTTTTCTAAATTAAAGTACAAATAGGTACGCTACCTCTAAAGTGCGCGATTCCTGAAACGGCCTAAATTGGGTTGGTCTTTTACAAAAACTTTTCGCCCCCGCTAAATTAGCGTCACAACGCAAAAAGTACGAGCATTCGAAAAAAAAATCTTTCAAATGAGAAATCCAAAATAAAATCACGGTTGATTGCAGTAGTGTGTTAGTGCGTGAGTGGGGGAGCGCGTTATGTTCTATGAATTGAGTTGTTTTTCTCAGATTTGTAACTAAAAAGATGATGATGGTTCCTTAGAAGAATATGTTCTTAACTATACCGAAAATACATGGTTCTAGGGACGGGCGTTACTCTTATTATCACCCCGTAGAACCAAACACATACCTGCCGCCTTTCGGCTCGGCATCTTGTTCTTGGCCTCTTTCACGTAAGTCTCGAAGTCGAATCGGTACGGCTTCTGTGTGCCCATCGTCCCTAGTGTCAGCGGCTCCATCATGCTGCTCAGGACGTCCATGTTCTCGAATATAGCTTTTGCAACTGTTAAATCATACGAAACGACAAGATTATTGCATGCCGTAGAAGGAAATGGAAGCTGAATGCCAGTGGCTGTTTCAGAGATTCATCATCATCATTCAGCCACAAGAAGTCCACTGCTGGACATAGGCCTCCTCCATGGATTTCCAAAAATACCGGTTGTAAGCGGCTTGCATCCAGCGTCTTCCTGTCACTTGGATGAGGTCCATTTTGTGGCTAGTCATCCTACGCTGCGCTTGCCGATATGTGGTCTCCATTCGAGAACTTTTCGGCCCCATCAGCCATGAGTTCTGCGTGCTATGTTTGAGAGATTAGTATTTCTATATTGTCTTGCTTTAAAGTGAGACGAGTTGGTTACTTTTATCAGCTTATACCCAAGACCAATGTCGTACACTTGACAGCAAATCAACTTTTGCAACTAAACTGTAGGTGAAGGTTGATATGCCGTGGACTTTACTTACTTATCTACTCCGGCTACCCTTGTGAGTGTGACATAGTTACTTGAAATGTGTGCAAAAGGTAGACAACAGACGTACCTAACATAACAGTATTAAGTCGCGCGAAAGTATTAAGAAATTGAACGTGCCGTAAATAAGAACAAGTTTTTTTCGCAATTTTCGTTTTTGGGTGCACGCAGTAGAGTGGTTGTCTCTACGTGCAGCAGCAATGTTTGCTGTGTCAATTGTCCCAGTGGTTGTCCAAATGAGTATTTAGTTTTTTTCTTCACAATTGATCAAAAATATGAAAGTTATTTTGTCTCTATCCACCGACCTGAATTAAAATTTTACTATGTAAATACTTGAGTGACTTTTTGTCTCTGAAGATTTTTCAAAAACGTGTCACTTAGTGAAATTCTCTATTTAGAAACCGGTACGGGTAAGTGTAAGATGAACATACATGCAAATTACTATTAAGGTGCTACCCGGAGCTAAGTATAACAAATTCATAACCAATGAAAAAAAACGTTTTTGCAAAAAGTGAACACCATAAATCTCAATAAGACAGCTATTTTTAGAACCTTTAGCCTAGAACTTATGGTAAAAAATCTAAGATCTTAAAGCATTTTTGCCAAAAACGGCCGTTCACTTTCTGCCACAAAGTATTGTAAAAGAAGATATGATTTTTCCAATTGGTGGCGCTAATTAGCTCCGTGTCACCCTTAAGGATAATAGGGGTTGAAAAGTGTCGAAAGGTTTGCATTGTCTACTAGCCATATTCATAATCCTTATTTCGATAGACGAAAGTGGACCGATCAGCTGCTTTTTCAATCCGATCCATGCGCCTGGTGATGTTCTGTAGATTTTCTTTTAGCCTCTTCGGCACAGATTTGTCCAGCTCGTTTATGGTATATTCTAGCTGTCCTGTTAAAATATACAAAACGTTTTATTTAGGTGGAATGTGTTGGCCGATAATTAAATGAGTTTGTTTCTTACCTCGGGCCAACGCAAGAGCTATGTGGAACTCGGGGTCTTTCGATGGTTTTTTCTCATAATAATCCAACAGCCTATCCAGTGTGATAGTAATCCTGAACACTTTAGGCACATTGTAGATAAAGTCCTGTGTATCAAAGTATGGGTAAATGCCAAAGGTGGGACCCAGAAGGCTTAGCAGGGCAATGTATCGCAAATACATTTTGTACGAGACTGGCAGATTGGAAGGTGTAGAAAATAATTGGCATCGTAAAAAACGGATAAGGGCCACATGTAGAACGTTGATTGGGCGGACCTAGTTTTAATAATTAAAAATTATTTTTAAAGTCTTACTTTCAAAATACGTAAGTTAATAGTTTGGCTGAGAGCTACACTAATCGGTGGTGAATTGTAAAAGCTACTCTATTTTCGTAGTAAACCTTACGAAATGTTATGGTTTTGTCAAATCACCACATTACTTGTGGTTTTGGTCACAAAGCGGTGGCCTACTTTGAGATTTGAGTACGTACATGCATCAACACTATCGTCAATTTCCTTTCTGTTTATAACCAATTTGCTCGATTAACTGGTTATTGTGGTAATCACAGAACACGCTACGCTACAATTTAATTATTGCTTACCTATTTAGAAAGTAGTTTTTTTTTGTTACTTTACAAAAGCAATCCATAATTTTAATTGAGAATCTTCAATTTTACTGACGGAGCGTATTTAATTTAATTTCCATCTTTCATTGAAAAGTTAATGCAAATTAACGGCTTACCGCCCTGAGCTACTGGAAATTAGTAGATACTTCTAAAACGCAGGCATGAAAATTACCATAATACTTAGCTCAATTGAGAACTGGATACCTAATGGGCATGAAATATAAATCTGTCATAGTACATTGCCGCAACACGATCGTTAATGGCATCGAACACGACTCACGAGCATTATTATAGAAGACAACAGTGGCAGAGACTGTGGTCAGTTACTGGGTACCGCGGGGGAACTGCGCGCTTACCTTCGCGCTCCGATAAAAACTACCGTCAGTGGTGGTACCGCAACCGTCCATGCTACTTCACTAAGAAAAGATCTCCGTGATACTAGTTACTTACTTAAGCCCGGCTTCAAATGTTACTTATAAAACCATGGCAGTCTCTCATCAGTGGTTCTTCCAATGGACTCCTCCGTCGATGTTGTTTGCGGAGCTAGGTCAGCAATTTGGCTATCAGAAGCCGGATAGTGATGTTTATCAATGGGACCAGTTTGGCCCTGCACGGGCCAAACCTGTGCGAGTGCCATTGCATAGTGACAGTGAAGTTCCCGAGTTGACCCCTCTACGGAAGGTCTTGAGACCTCCTCCCCCGAGTAGCGTTCATCATGTGTACAGCAGTGACGTTTATCCTGCCCATAGACCTAATTTAAGATCCAAGGTGAATGGTAAGCTTATAAGAACATATTTTACATGCTCCATCTACAAGGAGAGTGTTTAACTTTTTCTTAAAAAATCCAATATTGCGCTAATATAGTATGCTCTACCGGATAGTGAAGCGACGTATGCCCATTACAAGAGCAATGCTCTTATATTCGTGGTGAAAGTAAGAGTTACCTATATGAAACAATATTTTGGTCCAAGTATAGGTACTTCTCTAGAGCCTATAGGTTTCTTAGCTGTATCGATAGGTACGTAATTGTCATCAGCCATTGTTGCACTGAGCATGTGTGAGTCCATTTCAACATAACAACGTAACTTACGTAGTTATTCGGTTATAGCAGTCACTATATCATGCAGCTAATTAATAAGCTAGCAGCCATTAAAACATTCATGGTGGTGTCAAAGAAACCGTGATGTGGTTCCATTTCCTCATTAATTTATTTCAGCTAGGATCACAATGTGACAGACCACGTCTAAAATCGATTAGATAGGCGTTACGTGACGCTATCAGAGCATAGACATGGTACTGTTTCCGCGTAGTCATCGAGCTGTCTAGCCATCTCACTCTATGCAAATAGAAACAATAATAGTAGGTACGCTTCAGCTCAGTTTGAGGCAGTTAATGACAGAAACCAAAGTACTGGTTAAGCATCAGTGATTCTCGTAGGCCTAGCCAAATTTTACTACAAATCACGAATCGGTTCGTGAAAGTACGGTAACGAACTCCACATGTTATGCAATCATAACATGATAATAGTCATATTGATGGTATGATCAGACAGTTTACTTTATTGTTGCCTTATTGTTTATCTGGATGGTCTATCATGCACTTACACAATTTTGTAAACAACGGCGCGCGGCGTAAGTAACAGGTACGGTGAAGTGAAATTAGAGAGTTAACGCGATACTTATTGCTTTACAAGTCTTCCTTCCTTCTTCTTGTTTTAGTCTTCTATTTAATTTAGACTTGAGTGGTAAATAGAAATAGTAGTCTTATTTTTTCGTATGTTTTTCTGTACAATGTTTTGGAGCCGGCGAGCATCGGTGTAACTGCAAACTTAGGTCTTTGTTTCATTAACATAATTGAATCAAATGTTCGTTTATTTATAATCCAACGGAGTTACAAAGCTGTTCAAATATGCGTAATGATAACCCCTTTAAAACACTAGAGATGGGAAGTCTCGACTAACTTGATTGTGAAAAAGTTGAAACCGACTTTCAACTTTTTAAACTATGCAACATTTTAATTGGTTGCCTACAACTCGAGGATTGCTTTATCTAAATTGATGCACTACCGCAGTGCATAATAAGAGAAAGCGGTGGTGCCGCATCGGTAGGATGCTTAGCCTCACATTTAAGAGGTCGTGGGCTCGAATCCCTGTATGCACCAATGACTTTGTTTCCTAAGTTAGTAGTATTGTAGTAGCTCGTGAAATGTGAAGGAAAACCTCATGAGAAAACATGAACGTAGGTACAGTAAATTAATATACAAACATAAACTCACGCCTGTATCCCAGAGGGGTAGGCAGAGACCAGGGAATGCCACTTGCCACGAAAAAAAGAAAAAGGAAATTAAGTACACATATTTGCGGTATCACAAAAGTCTGAGGTATTAACGCGTACATAACTAAGCGCAAAAAATTGCTAATCTGCGGTAGACATGCTTGCATACTCTCTTTCGCTGATGTACGTGAACGTGAAAACCCAAAAAAAATCTCTGTGTTACTTAGAAAAAAAATCTTTTGTGTTACTTAGAAAAAAAAGGTACATGCTGGCACTGAAGTACCTCCTGGATGGCAGGCAAGCATTCTACCATGCCACTTTCATCTATTCAGATTATATTACTTTGCGGATGTGTGAGAAATAGACTAAGTAACCCGGTTACCATTATAACACTGCCAAAATCAAATATTTTGCAGGTTAGACTAGACTAGACTAGGCTTAGATTACATCACATCAATCGACAGTGAACAGCGTGAGTGCACTTATTTACAATGTGCTCCGTGCGTTCTTTTGCAACTAAATTAATGTTACACACACACACACACACACACACACACACACACACACACACACACACACACATAAACACACACACACACAAACACACACACACACACGCACACACACACACACGCACATTCTTGCTTGCTCGCGTGATTATTGTTCTTTTAAGTTAGTTTTTAGTTTTATTTATTTAAACAGCGTTCCGTGTGGCGCCGGATTAAGAACAGAGTCACTCCATTTCCTTCCGTGGACGTCGTAGAAGGCGACTAGGGAAATCATGACCAGGAGACTGGTAGCAGCGTCTTCCTGAGATACCAACCGCTTACTGCGATCGCCAACCCGCCTCCCATGCGTGGCGATTATGGCAAAACCCCTCATGGTTATGAAAACCACGAAGGAGGCCTATGTCCTGCAGTGGGCGTCAAAGGGCTGATGATGATGATGAAACAGCTTTGTAAGATGATTGAATCTGAATGGTTGAAAACATAATTTATAGAAATTGTTTCCCGGCCCCCAAAACAAGCTGGGCACGGTGGGCACTCGTGGTAGTTAAGCCCATACTCTCTCTCTCTCTCTCTGAGAGAAGGCCTTACAGTGGGACGTATGTATTGTATTTTCTTTATTATATGGTATTTTCAGAGCGCACACGGTTGACGGGGCTGACGCTGTGGCTGTCGATGCTGGGTGCAGCGCGTGCTCAGTCAATTGTGGCCGACAACGACACGCCACCCTTCAGCACGCTCTACAAATGGAAGCACATCGACTTCGTCTTCCCGAGTCCGCAGCATAGACGCAATGCCATCGCCACCGGGTAAGTAGTGGGCTTGTTAGCCGGAGCATTGTAAATTATGTAGAGACAAACAACGAACATATCGGGAACAAATTCGATGAATTGCAACGAAAAGTTGAAAACAGCAACATGATCTATCATACAGGGTTATTTCTAAAATGCATAATTCCTGAAACACGTCAACTACCTTCATTTATAAAAATTATTGTTGCACGACTTTTCATTTTTTTTATTCAATTTCGCAACATTTTGTTTATGTGATTAAGTATCGTTTAGTTTTTCTACTTTGTAATAGCGTTGTCTAATAGATAATGCTTAAAAGTAATGTTAAATAGAATGGACATTCTTGGAATTAAAATACAAATAATTTATTGGATAAAAAATACGGTTTACAATGAAACAGTAAGTGTTTAATTGTAAACCGTATTTTTTACAAAGTACAAATTGTTTCCCAATTGGCAACTGTCGCCTGCACTGGCCTTTCGACCGTATCGCAGAGTGACAGTCGTACAAGAAAATATGGAAAGAAAATAATGATTTACTGAAGATGAAAACCGCGCTCAACATTGGTAGAGCATAAAGCGAGGTTTTATTATTAAAAGTGTGTAAACCCTGACATATTGAAAAAATAAATCTGAGAAAAAAAGTCAAGATCAAATTTTTTCGTAAAACACAAACTCTAATTGGGTTGTTTCAGGAATTGAGCATTTTGGAGTAAATGAACCAATATAAATGTAATACGTTAGTACATCAACATTGATTACAAAAATGTTCATGTTGTTAATTGTAAAGCAATAGAATATAGTCTTAGCATTATTACGCGGAATAAATATTTTATTTTACTGAGCGACTTTTACCTTTATTGTATCTTCTCACAACGTAAAGTTGCTCATGAGTAACCGGTGTTTTCACACAACGAGACGTTTATTATCTAATTATTATACGTTAGCTTATTTAGCCAAAGAAGCTTGGTAGTGCATTGGTAGAACGGTGAGGTACTGGATTCGATACCGGCATGTACCACGACATTACTTTTCTCTCAGTTACGTACTTTTATGTGCGCTGTGCACCTCCGTAAAGGAAAACATAGTGAATAAATCCAAGTACCTGAGGTGTTCACTTACCTCAGCGCTTAAAACCGCCAATCCGCGATGGGTACTGAGAGAAGGCCTGTGTCCTGCAAACTACCTTATAGAAGTGAGACGTATATAGGTTGCTTAGTACAGTTCCAAAACTAAACGATAACAACTCACTTTGCTTACTTCCTTCAGGTACCTTCTGAATCAGCTTCGTCCGTCGTATATTTTATTCTTAATTACGCACTGCCGTATCCCGATCATACATTTTTCAATATTTTATACAATGAGCTTTCCCTAAAATTAGCTGTCCCCCTACAGTACAGTTAATTTTGGCACATGAACTGGGGGTAAAAAATCAACAGTTGGGAGTAATTTCAATTATTCCCGTTGTAAAGCAATGTATGTGCCTGTGGTATGTAAATGTTTATGTTTATGTTTTATTATACTTAGACACTCTGTTTAGAAAGATAGCAGTAACAGGTCCGACAGAGTTACTTACGCGTTAATAAATATTCATCATCATCATCATCAGCCCCTTGACGCCCACTGCAGGACATAGGCCTCCCTCATGGTTTTCATAACCAAGAGGGGTTTTGCTATAATCGCCACGCTTGGCAGGCGGGTTGGCGATCGCAGTATGCGGTTGGATTGTCAGGAAGACGCTTCTGCCCGTCGCCTGGTAATTTATTTCCTTAGTCGCCTTCTACGACATCCACGGGAGGAAATGGAGTGACGCTATTCTTAATCCGGCGCCACACGGTTAATAAGTATTGGTAAGTAAGAATGGCAAAAATAAACCTTAGGTTCCAAAACGTTCTAAAGCAGAAGCTTAGTAAACTTCTGCTAAGATTAAACAAAAAAGTATTCCTTACACATGTTCTTAAATTTATTCATATGGGATCATTTTTACTCCCGATACCAAACATGTTACCATAGCTTAGCTTAGCGATATCAGTAGAGGGACAATATTAATTGGTTATTAGGTTATCATCATATATCATCTTCACTAGAATTCCTTATAATATAAGAAATCCTACATATTGTACCCACCCTATGCCACACGTACACATACTTGCACACATGAAAAATATATTACTCTCATAATATTTAAATAACGTTTCTTCTTATTGCGGTACCTAACCAAAATTTTTAATAGTAGTTTGCGCCAGTCGGTTATGCAATTAATAATTAAAACGAGAGGCAAGAGGAGCTGTATGCTGCAATACAGGCTAGATCAGCCTAGATCAGCAGCAGACGCTATCAAAAGAAATTTTTGTAAGCCTAACTTTTAGTAATAGATATTTCATAAGTCAAATTTTGGTTTGCTTCATTTTTTACACTTTTTCTGTTCAATCATAAGCAGCCTAAATACGTCCCACTGTAGGGCACAGGCCTTCTCTCAGAGAGAGAGTATGGGCTTAATCACCACGCGTGCCCACCGCGGATTGGCGATTTCGAGCGCTGAGGTATGTAAATAGCTCAGACACTCAGGTTTCCTCACGATGTTTTCCTTCACCGTTAGCGAGTTCTGTTCAATAAATGTTACTAAATCTTATTTTAACGTATCGGATACCTAAGGCATATATTTTGTGCTAAAATATTATTATATACTCTTAGATTGGAGTGACCTTGTTTTTATATCTTAAAAAACATGACAAAACATAGGAAAAAATTCAAAATATAACCATAAGAATATTATTTTTTGGATTTTACCTAGTCTTAAAAAATTCAAAAAACCAAGTGACTCTAATAATAAAAACTGTTTAGATTAAATTTTTATATTGAATTCTAAACGTTTACTTATAAAGGCGTAGACGCATAAGAACATTATTTTACGAGATTACTAACTTGTTTTTGTGAGAGTTCTCCATTGCAGCGCAACATGGCCAGAGTACGAGGGGCTCTTAGACAAATCTACGACTGAATTAATGTAGGTATCGATATTTCCAGCCAGTACATCCCGGAGAACGTGCTGCCTCTGGGGCTGGAGGCGTGGGGCGCGCGCGTGTGGCTGACACTGCCGAGCTGGCGGCGCGGCGTGCCGGCCACGCTGGCCACGGTCGCGCGGCACGGCGGCGGCGTGTCGCCCCCGCTGCTGCCCTACCCCGATTGGAACTTCCACAGAGCTTTCAGTGAGTACAGTACCCTGAAAGTACCTCCTCTCCAAAGTAAGCTCCTCTGAAACGGCTTCACCCATTTTTATGGTTTTTTTTGTGTATATTCGCTAGGTCTAAGAAAAGGTCGTAGTCATATTAATTAATATATATGGCAAAACAACGTTTGCCTAATCAGCTAGTACATTTTTTATATACATGCCAAATTTCAGCTGCCTAGTACTAATCGTCTCTTTGCTACGCCGCGGACAGACAGATGGACAGACAGATAGACAGACAGACGGACATGGCGAAACTATATAGTCAACAGACTACGGAATCCTAAAAACAGGGCGTCAGTGAAGCTTCACTGAATAGTCTTTATCCCTATAGGTTTAAGGATTATTTTAGATTGAAATCATGACGTCCGCACGGTCGTCGGCATTTTATAACGTGGATGATCTTAAGGGGGTCCCTCAAGGAGCAATTCCTGTAAAAACGTAGTTTCGTTTTAATTCACAAACAACATTCCAGGTCGAAATGAAACTTTACCGATATGTTTAGAGGTCACAAATCAAGGTTTTCACGAGCAAACTTACGACAAAATAAAAAAATAAATTAAAGCCTCATAACACTTTAGACATAGAAACTGCTTGAAAGGCTATAGTTTCCTTTTCATAAGTATCTTTCCATTTCTAAACACGATCAAACCTCGATTTA
Organism: Yponomeuta evonymella; assembly: GCA_963969515.1. Lineage (NCBI taxonomy): Eukaryota > Metazoa > Arthropoda > Insecta > Lepidoptera > Yponomeutidae > Yponomeuta > Yponomeuta evonymella. The sequence continues at coordinate 11,342,886 of OZ018354.1, forward strand.
TGTCTTTCAAACGTATAGTTTCATTGTGATCTAGCATATCAGCATATCGTTAGTAAATTAAAACCAAACTATGTCTGTATGGGAATCGCCTCGTGAGGCGCTGTATTAACGGTTTTATTTATAAAAACACAAATTCTCTTAAACACTCCTCTAATTCAGTTTAAACAGTCTGTGGTAAAGAGAAATACCAACTTAAGCTGCATTTCAAGAGTGTTATTATAAAATGTGCTGTTAATATAAAATAATGTTAGTTATTTCATTATTTCCTCTGACTTGCTTGGCTAAATAGTATGTCTTTTTTACCGCAGTCACAAGATAATTTTTTTTTTTATCCTCCCACCTCGGAAAGACTATTTTTGCTCTTCAAAACCTGCAAAAGCCGCTTTTATCCGCTAGAGGATAAAGTAAATTGAATTAAGAACCTCGTGTGCACTAATTTTGTGAATTCAAAACATCATTAAACCTATTTAATTCTATCTCCATGGTGCCGAATTTATCATAGAACTTTTTTCAATTTCTTAAAAACTCAGACTCGGAACCTTCTTTGCGTTTTTTTATTGCATTTAGTCATTTTCCCGCTGAGGTGGGATGAAAAGTTACGTGTAACTGTTGCACTCGAGTGCAAAGATTTTTCACCTTGTGCTCTTTTGATTCCCTCGCTGACGCTCAGTATTCTAGTTTTAAAATTCTTCGCTTACTCGGTCATCAAAATTGAGCATGCGGGTAAAAAGCAACTTTGCACTCTTGTATAACTAATAACAATTTTGACAAATGTCTCCTTGTGATACTTATTGTTTTTTTTTTCAGACACGCAAAATTGTACCGGACTAATTTCTGTATTTCGCATAAACATAGATCCTTGCGAAAGACTCTGGGTGCTGGACTCGGGACAAATCAACTCCCAGGACCAACCAAAACAGATTTGCCCACCTAGTATAGTAGTATTTGACGTCAGGACGGATAAGCTCCTCGCACGGTACACAATCCCAGCGAAATATGTTTTGCAAGATTCGTTGTTTTCGAACGTAATAGTAGACACTCGACTGCCTGACTGTTCAGACTTGCACCTCTACATTGCAGACACGTGGCGTTTTGGCCTTCTAGTCTTCAGAGAAATGGATGAACAATTTTGGCGGTTTTCTCATCACCTCTTCTTCCCTGACCCCATGGCTTCAAACTACACTTTACACGACGTAAACTTCCAATGGACGGATGGAATCTTTGGCTTGGCTCTTTCACCTATTAACAACAACAACGAACGCATACTTTTCTTTCACCCCATGTCGAGTTACGGGGAGTTCTACGTCTCAACATCAGTTCTTCGAGATCACCGCCGTGTGAATAACAGCGCCCATGAATTCAACGTACTCGGTGAGAGCCGAGGCGTCTATGGGCAGTCTTCTGCCTCCGCTATTGACAGGCGAGGGGTGATGTTCTACGGACTGGTTAGTAGAGACAGCGTGGATTGCTGGGATGCAAGTAAGCCTTATGAGAAGAGAACTACTAGCACAGTAGCATCGAACTCTGAAACTTTAGTGTTTCCGAACGACGTCAAAGTAGACCAGGAGGTGCAGCAAAGCGTGTGGGTGATATCAAACCGGCTGCCGATGTTCCAGGTGGGGCTTCTGGACAAGGATGACTATAATTACAGGTTGTTGTACGTTAGCGCGGAAGAGGCGGTGCGAGGCTCCATTTGCGATCCTTCAGCGGTCTTACTCAATGACACAGACTACTTTATTTTATAGAGACAAATCGCGCGTCACTCACAACGAACTGGAATTGAATTTGTGTAATGAAAATATTCTTTTTCCACGCCATATCTAGTTTAAGTCTATTTCTGTATTTATGAAATAAATTTATGATTTTTATAAAATTTCGTTTTATTCGTTAGTATGTCGATCGTTCCTTATATCTACTCTTCAGATGTTAGAGAAAGCGCCACTGCTTTTCCTTTTACCTAATATTAATTAATTAATCAATCCTATCGTACATATATGCTAGAAATAATTTCAACTATTAATCTAAGTTTGGTTTGTGTCTGGGGCATTATTGTTTACATATTTTAAGTACTTATAAATATCAATGCTACGTTACTATAAAACTTTGTAGTTTTTCGTGTTAAATTATTTAACTCACTAAAAAGTAAAAGTCATCTCACACTAAGTTAAAACATTTATATACAGTTTCGTTAAAAAACCCCCCAAGTGTAGCCGGACTCGCGCACCGAGCCGTACCACTTCACTTTTTTATAGGATTAAAAGTCAAAGTCAAAGTTAAAAATTTTTATTCACTATAAAAACAAAATGTTTACTTAATGAACGTCAAAGCTGTTAGTTTCACAATTAATTGATTATGGGGAGAAGAAGCTAACAAAGAAACTCCACATTTATTCTTTTCAAAACAGGTTTGCTTAATTAACAGAGTTTTCAACTTAAAGTTACACTACACTAGATGCAATCGTTCCTGTTAACATTACTATTTAAATACCAGACATCCTTGTCTTCCCAATAATCCTTAATGTTATAATAGGCTTTTTTGCACAGAGTATGCTTAATACATTTTTTAAACCGCGACGGTGGTAACTCTAATATATCTTGAGGAATCTTATTGTAGAACCGTACACAGTGCCCCATAAAGGATGTATTAACTTTTGCAAGTCTAAAACGTGGAAATGACAATTTATGTTTACTCCTAGTATCAATATTGTGATGGCTACCAACATTTTCGAAATTGCTGATGTTTTTTCTAACATACATTATATTTTCATAAATGTATTGACTTGCAACTCTCAATGTCTGCTGCCCGACCCTACAGTAGTATACCGTAGGACATAATACTATGGAAGTAACTAAAATAAACAAGCCTAGCAGTTGCAACGTCAGTGAGCTCTCTAATTCTTTTGACTGCGTATGCTGCAGAACTAAGCCTGTGTGCTAATTTTACAATATGAGGACCCCATTGCAATTTTGAATCGATTATGATACCTAGAAAAACGGTATCTTCTACAAATTCTAGTTTTTCTTTTCCGAGTACAATGTTGTTTTCAACTAATCTTACGTTTGGTAAGGTAAACTTTATACATTTTGTCTTCTTGGAATTTAGAAGCAGATTATTTGCCGTGAACCAATCCAACACACGCGAGAGAGAATCATTTGCATCGTCAAGATTATTTTCTTGTCTCTTAATTTTAAAAATAAGTGACGTGTCATCTGCAAATAATACTATCTCGGACATGTTTTGTACCATAAACGGCAAATCATTTACGTATACAAGGAAAAGGAACGGCCCCAAAATTGATCTCTGTGGTACTTCCATTTTTATTTGTGAACCTGTGGATTTTATTCGATTTATGTCCGCTTTTTGAACCCTTCCTTTTAGATAAGATCTCATCAGTTCTAAACCTTTCCCCTTTACTCCGTAATGCTCTAGTTTTAGCAAAAGTGTCTCGTCGTCCACGCAATCAAATGCCTTTGACAAGTCACAAAAAACACCTATAGCATCCCAACTATAGATCCTCCCATGAACATAAGTTCTGCCACCGGACGCGAGATGGCGTTACTTGGAATTCAAAGACAAACTGGTACTAGATAATTTTATTAAATTGATAGTGCAGTTAGTTAGTGAGTATGTCTCGCACTTGACCGTTTTTTTATTATTTGTCCCACGATTACGCCAAGTTCGTGGTAATAAATACAGGCATCACCTGTACCGGTTTACGATACTCGTAGAGCATAAACAAAAAACGGCAAAAAACTCGTTTGTTGTATGACCAACTTTATTTTTTAAATTTCGTGATTTGTTAGGTAATTCCGCGATAATAACACATATTCTGTGAAAATTTCAACTGGCTACTTGTTACGGATTCAAAGATAGAAATATTTCGGACGGACCGACATGCAGATAGACAGACAGCGAGGCAGAGTAGCGAGGACCCCCGTTTGGCTTCTTTCGGGTCCCTAAAAAAGGGACATAACAAACACAAAGACATAACATAAAACTAGAACTGCAAAACAATTTTGTCCAAAAATACCGCCCGGAGACACAGCCCACCCAAATGACCCCATGACGCTGGCAGTGTTCCCTCGATGCACCACCAGGGAAATCCTTTGCATCCCTCTAATTGGGCATATCCCAGAACAAAAACTTAGTCATAAATTATTTAATGAAAAGGCACAAGTGAATAATTTAATCTAAATAAATATAATACTTCCTTTTCTTACCAGAGGAGCAGCTAAAAAAGTAAAGCAGAACTAGGTTTACCTGCTAAAAAGTGCATGCAACCATTGAATTTGAATGATGCAACGTATGCGTTTGTTTGTTTGGCTGCCGATGCTCGAACTATCGGTTGATTTGCTTTGCGTTGTGTAAAGGCGTTTCACGGGCATAATAATATCATATTTATCCACTAGTAGTACTATTGAGTGGTACCGAGCTCTTCCGCTTTGCGAGAGACAGAGACAAATATGCGGAGCTGACTGCCAGCGTTTGCTAGTTGAAGAGGCATCATAAGAAGAAGAAGAAGAAGAAAACCTAACTACGAAGATGACACCACCTTAAAACTGCTATCATTTGAGACATAAATTCGATTGGTCGGTTGTGCTTCTTTATGTATTTCATTAGTAAATACGTTTGTCCCTCCATCTGTCTGTCTAACCTATGAAGACTATTATGTTTTGAAACGTATTAGGTACCTAGTTAAAATATTCACAGAATATATTTTATTATGGCGTCAGTATGTATTTTATTAAGTAACTCATTTTGTCTATGAATCTATATCCTTATCTAGACACGCGGTAGCGTGAAGATTTATTTCTCAGTATACAAATAAAACGTGGTTTTACTAAATAAAGGTTCGATCCCAGTGCGGGCATGTACCTATGACTTTGTTTTCTAAGTTATGTACATTTGTAAAGTTATAGTAACAATACCACTCGCTAACGGCGAAGCAAAACATCGTGAGGAAACCTGGGTGTCTGAGCTATTCACATACATCAGCGCTTGAAATCGCCAATCCGCGGTGGGCACGCGTGGTGATTAAGCCCATACTTTCTCTCTGAGAGAAGGCCTGTGCCCTATAGTGGGACGTATATAGGCTGCTTATGACTAAATAATAAAAAGGTAAAAGCTCATGATTTTGTTTTCACCTTGAAAGAAAATTCATCAGTGAGTGACAGTACAACATTCTAGATATTATTTTATTAATTATTAAAATCTGAATAAAGGAAAAAGGTAAATTTATTCATAATAAAAGAAAACAAATTGTAATAAGAAACTGCACATTACTAATATATAAATGATAATAATATAAAAATGTCATAAATTCTATATTTACAAATAAAACACCTGCCCCAGGTCACTGTCCCGTGGTAATGAGCTCAGAACGCAGACAGTTAAATAAAGACAGTTTCGGAAGTTTATTTTTAACTTAGATGGTTTTGCTAGTGTACAAAATTTACATAGAGGGTTTTGGAAGTGTGCATATTTAAGATAGAAAGTTTTGCAATTGATTTTCATATTGTGATATTAATATTAAGACTGACTTAAAGCTTGATAAATCTATTTTAGCATGGAATAAAACAATGAAATTAGGTCAATTAAACCGGCGTGAATGAAGTGAGAAATTGTTACACCAGCTATGAGGTGGGTATGACATACCCGAAAATATGATGTAACATTTTTAATACTATGATTGTAATCATTCAACAAGATTAGTAAATAAAGTACCAGCATTAAGTACAAAAAGCGTTATTTTCTATTAGAATAACAAAATGCCTAATTTCCACCGAAAAAATACAAGTTTAGTATGTACTTACCTGTACCTAAACTTGTATTTTTTGAGTTCCTTTCGAATAAAATCAACATAATACCAGTGTCATCTCATTATTATAACTAAAAAGGGACCGAAAAGTCTTATGAGATTATGTAAAATAGCTCAAAAGTTGTACTTGCGAATCGTGTATTGGGATTAAGCCCATACTCTCTTAGGGAAAGAGTATGGGCTTAATCACCACGCGTGCCCACCGCGGATTGGCGATTTCAAGCGCTGATGTATGTGAATAGCTCAGACACTCACTGTGAAGTTATAGTAGCAATACCACTCGCTAACACTGAAAACATCGTGAGGAAACCTGAGTGTCTAAATAATCTGCGTTTAAAAACTTCTCGGGTATGACATACCCGACCTCACTCACGCCGGGTTAACAAACCTGCGATTAGAGTCGTAACATTGGTTGAGCAGGGTGGGTTTTCCGCATCTTTGTGTTCGCTTTCCCACAGTGCAATGTTGATAATACAAGGGTTTGATGGGTACGGCTCCGGTCTAGTATGTTTCTCGCATCATTACGAATGTTTCGGTCAAGCGAAACTCGAGCAATATAGAGTCGCGGCCTTGTGTACCGTCGACAGTCGAGTGAAATAAGTAAACATATCGGCACCGATCGGTGGCTGGTGAAGACGTTTACCTGTGAGTTTATTATAGTGGATTTAAAAATTCAATGAATTCATAAACCTATCTTTTTTGACGTACCTACCAAGGTACCTTGAAGGATTTTTGTAAGGTAAGATCAGTGATAGTTTTACTTCATTCAGCTTTGGTCTATACACGTATAAATACTGATATAAATTGTGTTAAAATACGGGAAGTAATAATATCATATTATGAACATGGATTAAAATTTGTTTGAAATCTCTTAAATTAGCTGTATGTTCATTATGGGTCGGTCGTAAAAAGAGGTCGTTAAGTGTTTTATATTAGTAAAGTTCTCGAGCTTTTCCTTACTCATCCACGTCCATATTAAAATGGCTTTCCGAAAGCGGCGTACTTACGCACGCCCGTATATTCGGTTTATTAAACAACATTCATTAGTCACACACACGGCGACCAATGAATGTTGATGAAGCGAAAGGGGTTTGTCAAGATGGTGGCAAGTGGCAAGCCCTGGTATCTGCCTACCCCCCGAGTAACAGGCGTGAGTTTATGTATATTTATACAACCCATGTGAGGGTAACCAATAATAATCAACTGCCGAGAACGTATTTAAAAAATATCAGCTTTGGTCTGGGTGTAAACATGCTTTTTTTTAAATTCAAATCAAAGTAAAGAAATTAGATGAATGAATGAATCAATTAATTATAAGAATGAATGATCTAGGACAGGGAGCACGTGACAAAATATTATGGCCACGCGCACCCATCGAGAAAACAACAAAGTTCACTAGGAAGAGCAACGAACGATCGCGCATTTATCATTAAATGATGAGATTTGAGTTGATATTATTTTGTTTCCCATTACTGCGTTAAGGTTCGCCATCCCTGATCTAGTACGAGCAAATAACTTGACATACAATATTATTGTTTCACGGAGTGATAGGTTTTTTTATTCGTAGGTTTCACGTATTTTGTTGATTTCTATCAACGCTTTGTTAAGATGTATTTTGTCTAACTACTTGTTAACAAACCGTTGATAGAAATCAATATAGTTCAATTTACTTCTCTTACTAGTTAGCTGTAACCTGTTTTTGGTAGACCTTGTATAGTTTCAAACTTTTGCAACACTGACTTTCAGCCTTAGAAGTGACTTGACCTATTTTGGCGAATTAGATGTGAGATAGAATTGGCCGCTAATTGCACTGTTTTATATTATTGTTTAATACGCATATGTAATTCGTGGTGTAATACAATAAAGAATATTCTATCTATCTATAGAAAGAGGATATTAGCGTCCGCATCTTATCTATATTTATTGCTACAAAAAGGTATTTAGGCTAACCCCACATTAGGCTAGGTCTGTCACGTGGGACATAAAAGAACATTTATCCAATTACCTTAAAATATGACGTTACGGGTAAAACAATATGGCGGGTAAACTAAAGTTTCGATTTCCGGTTTTTCTAGCATTATCTATAATCTGCATTGGTCTTATTAAGACTTTTGTCTCTGACAAGCAGGAATTTAGATCGAAATAATAATATAGTCTAGTAGGTACTTCACATAGGTCAGCGATAAGAAGTTCCTAAATATCTCTATAAGTTTTAGAGAGACTACATCCGGCTTTTAGAGTGATTAGAAAGTGCATTCACAAATTTTGGACAAATTTTACCTACGAACAGTAAGAAAAATGCAATTTATTTTTATGATAACAATCGTTGACACAGATAAGAATCAAAAGTCAATCTGCGGCTAATTAATGTTAGTTTAGGTACTTAACAGTTTTTTTTTAATATAAAAGCTTTTTCTTGTTGTTCAAACCCAAATGTAATTTCCATTACCAAAAATAAACCGAATCTAAAAAAATATTTGCTTGACCGCCATGTTATTTTTTGTGATGTCATAAAACATTTGTTACCACAGTCATCAAAATTGGTCAAAACTCTTCTCTGTTGTCACATTTGTTAGTTTATATACTCTTAAATATTTCTCAGGATATAACAAGACCACACCTTTCTAAATCGATGTAAGCGTTTACAAGTTATAATAATAAAGAGACTTAAAAGAAACACTAAACACATAACTCTCTTTTATTTGGGCACTCATGTAAAAAGTATCGAAGCAACGAATATTGTCATCATCGGCAGCCATTTGACGCCTATTGCAGGATATAGGCATCCTTCGTAGTTTACATAACCATGAGGGGTGTTGCCATAATCGCCACGCTTGGCAGGCGGGTTGGCGATCGCAGTATGCGGTTGGAATCTCAGGAAGACGCTGCTGCCCGTCTCCTGGTAATTGATTTCCTTAGTCGCCTTCTACGACATCCACGGAAGGAAATGGAGTGACGCTATTCTTAATCCGGCGCCGCACGGATAATACGAATATAGTAAATTTTCTATAATATCTTCAGAAAACAGGAAAAGTTGTCTGCTCTCTTTAAATTAATAACTGTGTAACAATCCGCTCTTAATTGCCTCGCCACCTTGTATGCCAGTAGATACCTATATGTATAAAATGTTATTATAAGTATATTAAGTATGTAGTCACATTTTTGGACCTTGATACATAAAATGCTGATAGTCTTTTTAACCGACTTCAAAAAAGGAGGAGGTTCTTAATTGGACGCATATATATATTTGGCTATATTCCTTCATAACTCTGTCAAATCTAACCGATTTCTACAATTCTTTTTTTGTTCGTATAGATATAACGTCCCATTGGTGATATTTTAATTTGGTGAAGATTTGATGAAGACTTTCAGAGATAGAGAACGGAACTCTTCCATGGACAGCAGTGAGGCCTAATGCAGCCCATCCTTTAAGAATATGTAGTATGTTTAATAAAATAAAGTAGTCCCAGGGTAATTTGGTGATGTTCTGGTGAAGACTTTTGGAGATAGAAATTGAGAATGTCAAATTTTAAAGCAAATAGTTAGGTAGGGTAAATTATGATTATAATTGACTTGATTTTTTCTCCCGCTCCCCCACAAAAAAAAATGAAAAATTAAATAAACAATAAAAACCGACTTCAAAACACTATAGCCCTACAATGTTTATTTTAAATAATTTAAAAGAATATCTTTAAATTGGAAGTACGTATACATGTAGGTATTCTAGAAGTATAATTTGGGGTCGGTGCCGAATAATTTGTTGTCGTTGCCCAGTTTCATGACCAGCACATATATTTTGGCACCGACTCTATATTATACTTCTACAATACGTACATGTATACGTACTTCTAATTTAAAGGTATTATTTTAAATTATTTATATCTTTTTAGTGCTGCAGTGTTTTGAAGTCGGTTCTTATTTTTTATACTTATTTTTTATACATACATTAACTCACATCTGTATACCACAGGGGTAGGCAGAGACCAGGGGCTGCCACTTGCCACGATTTATTATTAACTATTTATTTATTTTTGTTTTTTTTTTTAATATTTACAGGCAAAGCGTTAGGTAGGCGCCGATTAACATTTTTCCTGCTTTAGGAAATTATGAACCAACCAGGTGCAAACCAAAATAAATACTTAATAAATACAACATCCAATAAAAAGAAGATTCCAATAACTTTCTTTTGGAACTCATTGACAGAAAAAAATGTGTTAAGTACATTCTGTGCAAAAAGGCTTACTATAACATCAAGGATTATTTAGAAGATAAAGATGTTTGTCATTAAACAGTAGATTAATATTAATTACAGGATGATTGTGACTAGTTTTCAACACATTCATGACTAATATTTTAAATCGAAAACTCTGTTAATTAAGTTTAAACGTGTTTTGAAAAGAATAAATGTGGAGTTTCTTTGTTAGCTTCTTCTCCACATAATCTATTAATTGTGATAATAACAACTTTGACGTTCATTAAGTAAATATCCTGTTTTTATAATGCATAAAAATATCTGAATTGAACTGAATTGATCTTGACCAAATTTATAAAATTTACGGCTCCACCGGACCACCACCACCTCTCCCCTTTATAACAAAAAGAAGAACGAATGAAATTAGAAAACATGCTAAAGAATTATCGCTGAACATGCAAAAAAAAATATACTCCCTCGTTTTTTGAAGTCAGTTAAAAATATGCATTGTGCCATGTTTCTACGCTAGGCTGATTAATTCCAGGCCAACATGCTGTCCTCAAGGTTACTGTACGTAACGTTGATCGTTGCGAGCTTAGCTCATGCAAATGCGGATCCGAATAAGAAGGCCACTGGGACCTTGTACAGATGGAAGCAAATCGACTTCGAGTTCCCAACGCCGCAGGAAAGGCAAGCCGCTATGCAAAATGGGTAATTATTTTATATTAGCTGTCCCGGCGAACTTTGTACCGCCACAGAATCCGTTTATACGATTCTTGCACAATGCCATCTATTTTTAAAACACAACGTTCGCTCGCACTACGTCATCTATTTTAAACTTAAAATATATATTATTCCACGGGAACGCATTACCGGGATATTAAGTATGCTATGTCTCTATTCAGATTTTTGTCTATCTGTACGCCAAGTTTCATGTAAATCAGTTCAGCCGTTATTACGTGATTGAGTAACAAACATGCAAACATCTTCACAAACTTTCACATTTATAACATTTATAATATTAGTAGCATATAGTAGGATAAGTAATTTGTTACTGAAAAAACGCAAAACGTAAATTGCTTTAGTATTGATAATTAAATCACTTGCAATGATTAAACGTTTTAAATATTCACTTATTTTTTATTTTTCACGACATTGTAAGTCATAACGCGGTTAATTTGTATAAAAGAATAATTTGGAATTTGAAACTTTTTCATAGAAGTGGTCTAATCACCGAAACAGTTCCTAAATTTTTCGTTATTTAAATAACACGTTGTACTATTGTGTTGAACGCGTGCATAATATAAAGCCATTACAAAATAAATAGCTTAGCAGCTTTTGTTTTACAATAAAATCACAATATTTTTTTGTGTCCATCATCACATCAATTTAGTCATATCTTTCTGACTTGATTCTGACATGATTGGTACAGTCATAGTACTTTATGTTGACACACTTATTAAGTACTTGTGCTCAAAAAAACCCACACCTTTACCTCTACTTAACTTTGTCCCAACAATCCCCAACTGCACCGTTCACCGCTACCTACCCACCGATATCCGATTACATGTCATTACGCGAACGTTAACTGTTAACTAATCAGTGTCGTAACTGGCAACCCAGGCAATATGTGCCCGAGAACATAATACCGCTGGGCGTGGAACGGTGGCGCGAGCGCGTGTTCGTGAGCACTCCGCGCTGGAAGCGGGGTGTGCCCGCCACGCTCTCCGCTCTGCCCGTGGCCGCGCAGACCGACTCGCCGCTACTAAAGCCTTACCCTGACTGGGCGTGGCACAACGCAGGTGAGGAAATCCTTACATTCACAGAACTTGGTAGGTACGTTTATACCACGACTATCTTAAGAAAGGTACAGTGTAACTGCCTCGTGGTCTAGCTGTTAGGGCACTTAGCTACCAAAACAGAGGTCGTGGGTTCGATTCCCACTGGGGGCCGCTGTACATTTGTTCAAATGACCTCAGTCTGGGTGTATTTTCATGTTTGTGACGTCCTTGCCTGGTTACCATAGCACAGGGTATCCTAGTTTGGGACCAGGTCAAGTGATTGTTTGTGTGAAAGTTATTATTATTATAATACATACGGTAATATATTGTATGATGAGTGGTAGGCAAATAGTTTCCAGTTCGTTTCTTTAATTAACAGTGTTATGGGCATGGCCGCCAAAATTTCTACCTGATGTTATATCACCTGTCCATTGCTGAAATAATTAATACAAATTTTTTCATTGGGTTTGTGAAGTTTTCATATGGTTTAAAACGTTTACTTAAATACAGTTCTTTAGACAGTTTTAAATTCCGTAAATTTTCTCTGGAGTACTTTCCTCAAAAAAATTTGTTCTTTTGAGCCGTATTTCTTAAAAACAGACGTATTTATTCAGTACCGACTTCATTTTTGGTTCTCAAAGCAAGATCAGACTTATTTTTGCATGAATTTGGATCAAATTTGAAGAAGGTATCGTGAAAACCGGACATGGTCCTCGTCGGTTACCGTGTTTTTGTAACTTTATTTAATATTTTTGTTCTGAGATGGTACTTTTTTTTGTTTAATTAAGAAAACCCCTCAAGGAAGCAAATATCACAGTCATTCGACGACAGAAAGTGATCGCTCACTTGGAGTGAGGTATTTTTTCGTTTTTTTAAGTGTTTCTGATGATTTTAACTAACTTATGGACAGTTGCCTGACTGATTTGAAAGAGAATGACTTTGGGATAAGGATGGGTGAGCTACTGGTCAAATGCTTGTTATACGCCGACGATCAGGTTTTGTTCGCATCGTCGGTTGAAGACCTGCAGACACAAGTAGCAGTAATGGATGAGGCGTTTAAAAGGAAAGGAATGAACATTAATGTGAGTAAGACAAAAGTAATGGTGTTCGAAAAAGATGATGAAATGACTGAGTGCAAGATAAGAATTAGAGGTGAAAGGGTGGAACAAGTGAAAGAATTTGTCTATTTGGGGAGCCTCTTTACCAGGGATGGCAAGTGTGAAGGTGATATAGAAAGAAGAGTAAAAGCAGGAAATTGTGTAAACGGTGCATTGCACTCCTTTGTGAGTGGCCAAAACATCTCCAAAAGAGCTAGATTGGCTATCCATAATGGAGTGCTAGTCCCAACACTTATGTATGCTAGCGAGACTTGGGTATGGCAAAAGAAGCAAGAAAGTAGGATTAATGCAGTAGAAATGAGGTCCTTGAGAAGTATGTCTGGCGTTACTTTGAATGACAGGATACGCAATAGTGTGATTAGAGAATGTTGTGGACTGAAAGAGGATGTAGTGACAAGAATTGAGAAAGGAATGTTGCGTTGGTTTGGACATGTGGAGAGGATGAAGGAAGAAAGATTGACAAAACAAATATATCGAGCGAATGTGGATGGAAGGGCCGGTAAGGGACGACCCAGACGGACATACTTCGACCAAATAGAGGATGTATTAACAAAGGGCAAGATAAAAAGTACCCGAAACCGGCGTGCGTGCATGCAACGACTAATGTTGAGGAAGCGAAAGTGATCTGTCAGGATCGTAGCAAGTGGCACTCCCTGGTCTCTGCCTACCCCTCTGGGATACAGGCGTGAGTTTATGTTATGTTATGTTATGTTTAACTAACTTTTGATTTAATTAGTGTTGAGAATTTATTGACAAAATGTTTACGGTATAATTTTATTCGGATAGTTATTTAATTGTCTTAGGGCGGTTTTTATTTGCGTGCAAGCAATTCCGTTACCTCCTGCCCCAACTTATTGGCCGGACTAAAACGGTAACGTACAGGAACCTAAAAGCCCTTATACACACGTTTAATCTGTTATTACGACCTATTGACCTACTGGCTATTATACTTCTCTCATAGAACGAAAGGTAATTGATCTTCAAATCAGAGAACGACTAATCTTTAAAATGTCGTCGCCCACGATACAGGCTCAGCCTAGTGTCACCACTACCTAATGTTATTTAAATATAATTGTTAATTTTGTTTTAAATTGAAACTAACATTAAGACTAATCGCAGAGTTAGTCATCTCATTGACTGCATCGACCACGCTGCCGAAACACTGTCACTATAGATCATGGTTGGCATTTTGCAGTTTTGTTGATATTTAAAAAAAACTAGAAATTAAAGAAAAAACGGTTCATCATCATCATCAGCCATCCGACGCCCACCGCAGGACACAGGCCTGCCTCCCTCATGGTTTTCTAACCATGAAAGGGTTTGCCATAATCGCCACGCTTGGCAGGCGGGTTGGCGATCGCAGTATGCGGTTGGATTTTCAGGAAGACGCTGCAACGGTTAAAACTCGCAAATGAAAACATTTTGTTAGAAACATTCATTTGATTTTAAAATTTTCACCCGATGTGGTTGAGACTTCTTTTTCTTCTTTTTATGGTGCCTCTCCGGCTAGCGAAGGTTGGCTATCAGCTCCGCATATTTATCTCTATGTCTCGTAAGGCGGAAGTGCTGCGCAGCACTTGCCACTTCAGTCCATTCAAAAATTTAAGCATGTGCTGAAAATGTAGACTGAAGACAAAAGGTTGTATATTTTTTCAGGTAACTGCACCGGCTTCATCTCGGTGTTCCGCATGAACATCGACCACTGCGGCAGGATGTGGGTGCTAGACTCGGGCGGCGTGGAGGCGTTCGAGACGCCGCGCCAGCTGTGCCCGCCCACGCTGTACGCCATAGACCTCGCCACCGATACAGTCGTTGGCCGCTACCCGATTCCCGACCAATTCGTCCTACAGAACTCCCTCATTACCAACATTTTAGTTGATTCACGGGACGCACGCTGCAGAGACCTCCACATCTACATCGCTGACGCCTGGCGTTTCGGTTTGATAGTCTTCAGAGCGGACGACGCCGCCTTCTGGAGATTCTCCCACTACTCCTTTTACCCGGAACCACTGCTCTCCAACTACACCCTCCACGGTCTCAATTATCAGTGGTCCGACGGGCTGTTCGGGATGTCTTTGGGCAAGTACGTCTTAGGAGATCGGCCTTTGTACTATCATTCTATGTCGAGTGCACTCGAATTTGTGGTGATGACGTCCGTGTTACGCGACCCGAGACGCGTCAGTGACTCCGTGAGCGAGTTCAAGTTGTTGGGCGAGAGCCGCGGCGCCGCAGGCCAGGTTTCGGCCGCCGCGGTCGACCGCAGAGGTGTCATGTTCTATAACCTCATTTCACGAGACAGTATCGGGTGCTGGGACACACGAAAAGATTACACCAATGCTAACTTCGGTGTCGTTGCTTACAACAACAAAACTCTGGTATTCCCTAACGACTTGAGAATAGATCACGAGATACCACAGACTGTTTGGTTCATCACCAACCGGTTACCGATGTATCAGTTCAACCTTATCAATCCTGACGAGTACAATTATCGCATTATGTACCTGGATCCAGAGAGTACTGTAGTAGGTACAGTGTGCGACTCTACAATATCATAAGCCCTAAAATAAATATAAAAACATAAGTATTTAGTAAAGTATTAATTACCTTTATTTCTTGTGTTTTGTAATTTTACAATTATATAAAATGTGTACAATGACAACAACCTGTTTTATTAAGATATATACAGGGTGGCCAAGATGAATGAAATGCGGACTGGGCCACAACTTTTATTCTGGGGCCTAAGTTTAACGTCTCCGACTGTCAAAGTAGTCTAAAACGGACTAAATAAGTCGTAATTTATTGCATTTTGGTTTCGCTTTTACTTTTATTTCCATTGCCATTTGAAGACAAGTCAGAAACGCCCATTATGGTGACGTCAGTGTTGTCTGTGACGTCAATGTTGGAGGGATTGTTACTAGGCGTATGTATGGTGGTGCAACGCTTGTGCTCGTATTTCACTACTCGAAGTTCTTTTGGTTGCACCGGTTCCCTATGGGAGCCCGAGGCAGGGGGTGTTATAGTTATGGACTTTGTTCTTGTAACTTTTGTTCTTGTTACGGTTTTTGATTTTACCGTATGCAGAGCGTTAGCCCGAGAAATAAAAGGTTTATTCTCAGACGGAGATACACTCTTATCTGTTCTTTTGATTTTTACCTCTCTCGGGGTACTATCCACAGCTTTTCTTGGTGATTTGCTTCGTGTATTTGTGGAACTTACTTGTCTACTGGGATTTTGACTTACAAATGTGTCGTTTGTTGGGGCTGTAGCTGGAGTTCTGTTTTGCGTTGTTAAGTGCACAGACTTATTTTGAGGTTGGCTTAAATGTTTGTTGGTGTATATTGGTACATTAGGTGTTTGATCAGTAGCAGGCAAATATGAACCTGAATCTGAGACTTTCGTCTTTTTAAATAAGTGTGGATGATTTCTCATAAACGTAGCTGTGTTTTCTTTAGTACTTCCAACAGTGTTTTGCGGAGACTCGGTAAATAGTGGAGGGATAGACAAGTTGTTACTATACTCATTCTTTGGGGAGATATCTGGGACAGATGAAGCGCTCAACAGCATGACTGGGTCTATACCTTTTTTGTTTAAGAAAGAGCCTATTTTTAACATCATTAATATAAATTGTTCTAAAATCCGGTCAACATTACGAGGAACTACGAGATCGGTTCCATCGGTTTCAGAGATGAATTCTGCCAACAACCTATTGGAAGGGACTGCATTTGGCACTTGGATGTTCCTCAATGGTTCAATGTTGTCAGACGAGGGGATTGAGCTTGTATCACTTGAAAAGGCTGCGCTGGATGGTAATGTTGCTAACGCTGGAATACTTTCTTCGTTGTAACTATAATAAAATAATCATACAGAATGGCTCCGTCTTACACTAAGGCATACACTTACTTAGTTTTTTTTAAAGTACTTACTAATTAGTAATAAGTTTTTTACGTAGTTGATCTTCATCAAGCAAAGACTTGGTACGTCTTCTGCGTACTGCTAGTTCCAACCCGAAATCTGAACCTTCTGTCTTGTGGACCGAGGCAAATGATTTGTAAGACCACGAATTCTTCAAGGAATGGTAGTAACTGGAACCATAGACAATTCTACGTATTTACAACAGTAAGATAGCATATAATTTGTGGGCGTGCCTAGAAGTTAGCTATGTTTTATTTTATTTTATTCAGCAGGTAGCTACGAATACGATCCTTGCAGTAAGTAAGCATTCGTATTAGTGATATAGAATACTTAGCAGAATAAGTAAATTAGTAAGTATACATAAAGAATACATAAAGAATGTATAAAGATTCTATCTCTAAAAATATGTTATTTGAAATAAGTCGCGGAAACAGCTAAAACTGCAATAAAATGCAGCCTATGATTTAATCCAGAACATAGTCTGTATATGTCGAGAATTTTATCAAATTACACAGCATCATCGGTATAACACATAAATTTTCCGAATAGTATCGAAGGTTTGGCACCGAATGCTCTGCTCGCCGGTAGTAAAATTGATTAGGTACCTGAACATAAGCATCCACATGTAAAATGAGGGCATGATGGAGACAAACTTGACGACGACAAACCGGACGCAGGGCGGGCGCGCGGGTCCCAGCAGCACACACACGCCCAGGCCCATGGCGATGCTTAGCAGCTCACAAAGCAGCTTGCGGATTGCGGCCAGCAGGAGCCAAGGGAGCACCAGGTTTGGACGCTCTTCCTGTATGACAATGGAGTTTTTATTTATCGTATAGCAATTTACATTGGATTTAAATCTAGATACAATGCATTTATAATAATTACAATAAATGCCAAGACAAAGTAGTTCAGGTTAAAATTACAATTATTAAGGTACGTAGCCGAATCGCCGGAGAGGTTTTTGAAATCATTCTTCAATCCATTGTACTTGGTCAGTTCACATTCGTAGACTATATGGTCGATAGTTTTTTGTAGGACACCCATTCGCATTCGCAGGCTGCACGATCCTCGTTTTAAAAAGAACCTGTGGCCTAATCCTGAGCGATTCCAATCGTCTGTCAAATTCCATACTAATTTGACAGTTGAACGATTCCATACTAATTTGACAGTTGGACGATTGGAATCGCTCAGGATTTGGTGAGCCGATTGCCGAATGCACTGCACCTGAAAAACGACACGGTTTCGATTCGCCATCGCACTCTGGATCGACTGACACGACCAGGGAGACTATCCTGATAACCTTGCACCAGTCGTGTCTCTGGGTGAGGGGATAAGATTTCATAACGATGGTGTTGTCGTCTCGTCTTGTAGATAGGGTGAACGTACTTTTAGGGTTCCGTACCTCAAAAGGAAAAAACGGAATCCTTATAGGATCACTTTGTTGTCCGACCATCCGCCCCACTGTCTGTTAAGACCCTTTATCTCGGGAACGTGTATCGAGTTGAAATTAAAACCATATACTCAAGTCTACAGTCCCAAGAAGCTGTTAAAAAAAAAGTTTACGTAAAAAAAGATGGCCATGTATGCCGCAAAAAACGTCTATTTCGACACTCAAAGCAATCAAAATTTATAGGGTACTTTCCGTTGACCAGAACTATGAAATTTAGCAAGTAATATTGTCTAATACTACAAGTAGAGGGAAAAATGTGAAAGTATAATTTTTAATTAGATTTAAAAAATATATCCTTTGAGGTTCGGTAAAAGCTCAGAAAAAACCGGCGAGACTAGATTCCTGAACTATTTATAATACATATATAAGTACATACAAATTGGTGGGCGTGTCCTACTCGCACTTGACCATTTTTTTATTAGTAGGTCGAGAGATAATAACGAAGACAGAGCAAGAAAGGCTCAGTAAATCCGCTAATAAATAAAATAGAGGTATGATAAAGTACCAGTAGATGTAGTGTTAACTGTAATGTAAGAATGTTATGTACCAGGAACACAGGGTACAGCAGGACGATGTATGCAGCCAGGAAGACGTAGAGAGTGAAGCATTGCACCAACATGACGCCAGAGATCATCGTCCGCAGCACGCGCTGCACCGGCAGCGTTAGTTCTCGCGGCATCGTCATCTGCCATACCTAAAGCATGCAGGTGGATAAGAGCTAGGTTTAGGGTTACCTCTATTATGCAACGCTTCAGTCAGAGCACAGTACAAATAAAGAGTCAGAGTTTGTGTTTTACAACACAACTTGTTCTGTGATTTTATATTAGGGTCGACTTGCACCACTTTAATTTAAATTGACTTTTGAATGAGGAATTTTAGTTAAGCCACATTTAATTTAAGAAAGTGGTGCAAGTCGGCCCAAGTTTTCATTAATTTTAGTAATGTTGCAGCTTCCGATAAATCGTAGATAGAGAACATTTTGATAGATATGAAATGAAAGTTGAAAAAAAATACTCAGATCTAGGTAAAAAACAACATTTAATTATGTAATTATGCAATTTAATAAATTACTTATCTATCTAAAGAAAAGGGTCCTTGTGGCCCATTTACGTGGCCTAAGGCTTTTCTTGATCTGAACGCCTTTTTTGCAAAAATAGACTACGCCGCGGACTTAGTTCCCGTGATCAACCTCACCACAGTACAGTCGACGGCACATCAACCTTTACTTCCTTGCACTTTACTCAGTTACATTCGTCCTTAACATAACTGATTAGATTGCACGATGTAAGGGTTATGCTGTGCGGTAGACTGTAAAAGAAGTTCCTGGTTGAGCGGGAGTGGATGAGTTTATTTTGTCTCAAGGTTGGTGCAGTCAAAAGCAGGTCAATCTTTAAATTTTTGTTACCGTTACGTAACTGAGTAGAGTGTGCTCATGTAAAGGTTAACGTGCTTTCGACTGTCCTACAGTATGTCTAGGGGCATGACAGCAAGTGGCAAATAAATTCAAAAGTATATTTTCGTAGCAAGCGACCTTTGTGCTAAACTTTCAAACAACCTTTTTGGGTCAATACCTCACATAAAAAATAAAAGGAAAACTTGCCAACATAGCTCAAAAACATGCAAGACAAAAATAATTTTTTTTACCCGTCTTACGAAACATTCAATATCTCAGAAACTAAAATCGTCCACAAGATACATTTTCATTTGGACTATGACATAATTATAATGAACTTAAAAGGGAAACGATGACGGCTAAGTAGGCTTGACAAGTTAATGAGTAATAGGCGACCAAATTATAAGAGGAAAACTTCTTACAAATTCCATTGAAATTACTTCGATGAAGTTGGTAGTTCTGTAAAGTTAGTAAATAAAAACCGGCCAAGTGCGAGCCAGACTCGCGCACAGAGGGTTCGTCCCACTATCTACACAGCATTAGACACAAAGACCGAGAAAAAACAGCAAAAAAATTACGTTTGTCGTATCGGAGCCACCCTTAAATATTTATTTTATTTTTATCGAATTTGAGATCAGCGCCATCTATAGAAACCAACAAGAAGCATTTAACATTGACATTTATCGACATGACATCAGCGCTGTGAAGGTAATATAGATGGCCGCTAGATGGCGAGCGCTGTCTTTTAGACAACGTTTGTTGTATGAGGCCCCCTTAAATATTTATTTATTCTTTACATCATCAAATACATCAAATACATCATCTGTGAAAATTTCAACTGCCTAGCTATCGCGGTTTATGAGATACAGCCTGGTGACAGACAGACAGACGAACAGACAGACAGACGGACGGACAGTGAAGTCTTAGTAATAGGGTGCTGTTTGGCACCCTTCAGGTACGGAACCCTAAAAACCACTCCTATGGAACCCTACACTGCGCGTGGCCCGATATGCACCGCCGGTTTCTTATAGTTAACATCCTATACGTCCCACTGCAAAGCTTTCTCTCAGGGAGAGAATATGCCCACTTTGTCATTACGTCGATAAATTCGCAGATGGAATGGAAGGAAAACATTAGCTGACTGAAGCAGGAATCATGACTGCGAGTCAAGCGGAAGCGACCTATGTCTATGACTCACCGATACCGTGGCACTATCGACAGGGCTGACAACGACATTAAAAGAAATTTAATGTGGAATGACCAATTTTGCAAATACCTAGTGGTGTCCAGATATTTCAGTTGGTAGAGCAAACAGCACGGTGAGCCAAAGAATGGATTTTTATAGGAATCAATTAATTGAGTGCAGTTTTTCACCGTTTGAATGAATACTTACGATCAGATCGGTTCACTTTATGAAATCAAAATAGCCTAGTGTTTGAAGGATTTCGTGATTGCATAGAACAATCAAGCGATGCGGCCATGCAATTCAAGAAAGTGTTTGTAATTTGTAATGTGTAATTATGAATTAATGAACAACGAGGGCGAACGTTCATATTCGCGCGTTGAAGATCGATCGATCGTCGATCACACAGTAGGTACCTGCCAAAGCAAAATATAATTGACATAATATATTCCTATACTTATTTATCATGGTAAAATATATAGATTAGATGTTTTAGATTTTGTGAATATTCTCGTGTTCGAAACCTACTTATATTTTGTACGTATTCGCGCGCCATAAAAATGGGAATGCTATTCAAAGAGGGAGGGTCGGCAAACTCGCGCCAAAATATAAGACTCGGTGTCAAAATATTCTTTTATCTACACTAATGTTGTAACATTCTACTTATGTTTTCAATACTTGACTTATAATTACTACTGTTATAGCGCAGACAACAAAACACTCAATTTAAGCAATTTCACATGATGGTATAATATTCACATCGATATCGTAAAATCTCATTATAACATCAATAAAACGCGACCAACTTGATTGCAGGGCCAATCAGGTTGGTCGCGTTTTATTGAAGCGCGCAGCTGCGCTCTCATTGGTTAAATTTTAATGGCGGCAAAATCACTGTGATTATACACGTACGCGTGAATTTAATTTTTAATTGCATTAGTGAAGATAAAGTAGTGTATGCAACTGCATATAACACGGGTATTAAAACACACGTTACTATTATGAAACTCGCTGCGCTCGTTTCATAAACTCACACTCGTGTTTTAATACCCTTCATTATGTGACAGTTGCATAAACTACTATTTCCTTAATTTTGGGATTCACTAAAGGGAACGGAACGATTTTAAAATGAGGAAAAATTCTGATAGTAATTAAATATATTTATTTATTAATACGTTTACTGCACGTAATATTATGTAAACAACATAATGTGGCGAACATTTTAAAATGTAAATGGCATTGAATGGGTATTTTCCTAAAAAAAAAAACAAGTACTGTTTTTATATTTTTCCAAGAAAATAAGTAATTTTGAGAGCTTGGGCGATTTCAACATATCATAAGCAGCCTATATACGTCCCAGTGTGGGGCACAGGCTTTCTCTCAGAGAGAGAGTATCGGCTTAATCGCCACGCGTGCCCACCGCGGATTGGCGATTTCAAGCGCTGAGGTATGTGAATAGCTCAGACACCCAGGTTTCCTCACGATGTTTTCCTTCACCGTTAGCCAGTGGTGTTGCTACTATAACTTCACAAATGTACATAACTTAGAAAGAAAAGTTATAGGTACATGCCCGCACTGGGAATCGAACCTGGGTCTCCCGCTTCCGAGTCCAATGTTGTACCCACTAGGCTACCACCGCTTAGGGGGTAGATTGGGCGCGCGGTTAGCGCTGGGCGATTTGGACTGCTTTAATTAAAATCAAAATCAAAATAAAAATTTTTTTTATTCAAAGTAGCACAGAAACTGCGACTTAATGAACGTTACAAGTTAAACTAGGTGTCCATTTCAAAATCTAGATCATTTTGGAGAAAAAATGGACAAAAAAACTCCAAACTTAGTCTTTTCAAGTCCTTAATTTACAGGATTTATATAAATGTTCTAAAACTCATGCATTGAACTGGCTTTAATTCCAGACATCATTGTCATCTAAATAATCTTTAATGTTATAGTAGCTTTTTTGGCACAAAGTGTGCTTCACACATTTTTTGAACCGCGTTTCTGGCAAGCTTATTATATCCTCGGGGATCTTATTGTAGAAACGTATACAATGCCCCATAAAGGATATTAACCTTTGCCAGCCTAAATTTTGGGAACGAAAGTTTATGTCTATTTCTAGTATTTACATTGTGTTGGCTACCTACAGTTTTAAAGTCACTGATATTTTTCCTAACGTACATAATATTTTCATAGATATACTGACTAGCAACTGTTAGGATGTTAGTTTCTTTAAAGAAATCTCTTAACGAATCTCTATTGCCTAGCTTATATATGAATCTGATCGCTCTTTTCTGCAGGACGAAGATGGTCTCAATGTCTGCTGCCCGACCCCACAGTAGTATACCATAGGACATAATACTATGGAAGTAACTAAAATAAACAAGCCTAGCAGTTGCGACATCAGTTAGTTCCCGGATTCTTTTAACTGCGTATGCTGCAGAACTAAGCCTATTTGCCAATTTTCCTATATGAGGACCCCATTGAAGCTTTGCATCAATTGTGATACCCAGAAATACAGTTTCTTCTACAAGGTCTAGTTTATCATTCCCCAATATAACATTGCTGTCAACCATTTTGACATTTGGTAGTGTGAATTTTATACATTTTGTCTTTTTTTAATTTAATAATAAGTTATTAGAAGTAAACCAATATAGTACCTTAGAGAGAGCATTATTTGTATCCGCAAGGTCATTTTCTTGTCTCTTAATCTTAAAAATAAGTGACGTGTCATCTGCAAACAATACTATCTCTGACATTTTTTGAACCATGAACGGCAAATCATTTACATATACGAGGAAATGGAACGGCCCCAAAATAGATCCCTTTATAAAATTTAAATAAAAATTTAAAGCTAAAATTTAAAGCTAAAGCCTAAAATTTAAAGCGAAAAAAGAAACCAGTCATGCACGTAAGTACGTCATCAACTGACATCCTATAGTCCGCGCCACCACTGAAGTCCATTGAGCTAAGACATTTTCGTTCTTATGTCAATACATACAAGGTCTTCTCCGTAGGACATGAGTGGTGGCGTGCTATACGAACTGTCAGTGTCTGTCAGTGTCTACTTGATACAAGAAGTCTTTCAATAAACAAATCTAAAAAGAGTCCTACCTAATCTGTGCAAACGTAAAATATGTAGATAGAGAACACTGTATTGCACAACCAGAATAAAAAATAAGAATTATTATTATTTCTTAAAATCTAAGTAATGTTATACAATTGGCGGTCTTATAGTTATTATATTATAATTAGTTGTTTTTCCGGAATACCGATGTCAATATCTTGGCATTTTTTATTCAAAAATATTTAACATACTTTCAATCACGAGTAAAACGAACGTTAGGAGGTCGAGTTAGTCACTCTCATTTACAAAAATACAAGAAATCAGTGAATATTATTAATTTACTAGCTAGTTGTCTCGACAAACATTGTTTTGCTATATTAATTAGCGTACGACCTATTCTCAGACCTACCAAATATGCACAAAAAATTGACTAAAAATCGGTGAAGCCGTTTCGGGGGAGTTCGATAACAAACACTGTGACATGAAATTTTTATACCTATATTAGATAATTGTACCAATATATTTACTGGCTACTGACTATTGTGAATATTTAGAAGAAGAAGAAGAAAGACATTTATTATACCAACAAGATACATCACAGAAACAAAATAAGCACATAAGTAACATAATATGCACAACAACAGAAAAAAAACTAAATACACAACAGAGAAAACGAATAAATAAAACAGGACAATTCCCATTAAAATTACCCAAGTACTTTTATTATTCAAAATTCTCACAAACAGAAAACATTTTTTGTATTCCTGTACATAAGCCTAGGAGGATATAATAACTACATGAATAAGTAAAAATAAATTAATGCTACACTTCTTATTCACCAGTTTACAACTTCTTTGATAACCCTAGAACTGCCATTTTCGATTAATTCGATTCCACTAGACTTCATCCCATTCCGATCGCGCGCGGATTATGTATGTATCCATTAGTATTGTAGGTACTTTGTGTAGTTAAGCCATAAACCTACACTTATTTCATTAGCGTTTAATGCAAAATATAATTTAATAGCAGGTATCTAGTTTAAATGTGTTTGTTAAAGTGTTTCTAATTTTATTCCGAAAATTATTTTAAATTAGCCACTGCTTTGTCTAGGATTAGAGTATTTTAATTAGTTTACTACGCAAAAAAATCCGGCAACTTTTTAAATTTTACTACTTTAATAGAACATTGACAAACACTGTGACCTTTTAGAGTATAAATTAACTTCGTTATTATTATTATGCCTTATTGGAGTACTCGCTAATGTTACAGGAAAACATCGTGAAGAAACCCGAATGCATGAGGTGTTCAGATGCCAAAGTATTTGAAATTGCCAATCCGTGTGATATTAGGTACAAATTAAACCTTTAGAACTCGGTGCCAAGAGCAGGAAAACAGTTCAAATATGTACAATTTTTATTTACACTAAATGATTTCACTGGCACGGTGGAAGTTATAATGTACATGTACAGAAGGAGTTAACACTGACTAACTGAAATACATAACTTAATGGAACTGAATTTGCATCTGCTTGAAAAATAACATTTAAACGAATAAAATCCGAACCTATCAAAATCACAATTTTTTCAGACAGACAGGAAAAACAATTTTTTAAATCTAAATTTTGTCATTCCCGGTTACTACACTTAGCGTTCGCTCGCAGGTCGAACAATGTGGTTCGAATCTGCGCGCGCCTGACCGTCTGTGACTGTAGTGTAGAGTGAACCCCACATCACTCCCCTCCAGAGACCGTCTTACGAGCGATAACAGTCATTTAGATGGACCGGAAATAGAACGCGTCGTCCTGTTGAGGTCTCTCGGGGCATGGCTGATTGTGTGTGGAGTGCTGCGAGAGCAAGGAAGGTTGACAGTGTTCTGTCGGGGGTCACCACTATGGGCCAGAGCGAGTGATCGTGCTCTTCCACTATAAAGGGAAATTTCCCGCCCCAGGCAGATCGTATGCCGGTAGGACTGATGTTCGTCGTGCGCGAGCAAAAACATTTTGCTGCGCGATGCACGAACGTAGGAGTTTATAGTGCGCGCGCAGTGTTGACATGTGCTCGCCACAGATCTTTATCACGTACTATATGACTCCAGAAAATATCGTTACCCATTTTTATTACTCCTTATACATAGGTATCTATAATGAGTATATTCTAGCGCCAGTGATTGACCCACCTGCTTGAGGTTAGCATTGACTTTGAAGAGCGTGGCGTCGAATATAGTCCGCAGCAGACCCAGCAGCGTCCAGAGACATACCTCTGACTGCATGCTCATCCCCAAGTACGATAGAATGTTCAGCATTTTTGCATCTGTTCTATAGGATTTTGGAAGTTCACGAATTTAATCCAGAAACATTTTATTCAGATTTCTTGTTAGATTTTGATGAATATTAGCTTTTTCTCAGCTACATTTTGATAAGTTGTGATTTGCTTAAATCGGCGGTTTACCAGGAATTACACAGATTAGTTAGTTTTTTACACGATTGTTATGTTTTTGTTATTCCTGACTTTGACAAACAGATTAGGTATAGTGAAACGGGCGTCTTGAGAAAAGTTGTCTCCTTAAGTGCGTGAGTGCCAAATTCCATAGGTAGGTAATAATTTCTATAGCAAACGTCAGGATTTCGACAGGATT
The DNA here is from genome assembly GCA_963969515.1 of Yponomeuta evonymella. Lineage (NCBI taxonomy): Eukaryota > Metazoa > Arthropoda > Insecta > Lepidoptera > Yponomeutidae > Yponomeuta > Yponomeuta evonymella. Next base: position 11,369,428 of record OZ018354.1, read on the forward strand.
TGGTACGCATAATTAGGCCTCGAATCATGGAACTGCCCGTCTTAGTTCGTGAAGGTGGCACAGGTTCTGTTGTGACGTCATAAAGGTGGCGGTCGAGCGATACAGGTTTAGAATAATTATTATTCTTCGAGTTATTTTGAGTTTCAAATCAATTAGTAATCTGATTTGTGAAATTATTATATTTTGACTATTTTTGGAAACTTTGTAACCTTTTCTGTCGTTTTCATGAATGCTAACATTTTGTTTGGTTAGCATTATATTCAACAGGATAAAGTTTTAAACATTAGTTTAGATATGAAATCTACATTATCAATTAGCTTTTAAATGACACCACAACATAATCGTTACAATACTAACTTGTAATAGAAAGATAAATATACAGAGTGTTTCAGAAAGGTCCAGTGAACCTTAAGGATGTTCTCCTACTCATCAAACCAAACCACTTTTTATGAGAGCTACTCCGAAATAACTAAAAACTATCACTTGTTCCATATTAAAATTGACAACCATCAGCTGTCATCTTATAGGGAAAATCTGTAACTTACCAAGTACTTACATCAATCGACCCTGACACGGGATTGTTTCAGAAAGGGCCTTGGCCTCTCTACTATTAGATTTTTTTCATTTGATAAATTCACAGATATTTTTTTATAATGAGCCCGTGGATTAACCTCCATGGTGCATGAATGGTACCATGGAGGTGAGTCAACCAGCGCTATCATTAAAGTTGATTCTAATCTGTGATTATAATGTCCTATATTTAAGAAATATTTTACTTCACGGACTTCAGTGTGTTTGTGGCGCGGCTAAGACATGGGGCACATGCGAAGGACGTGGGACGAGGGCACGGAAAAGACGCGACGCGTCGCATAGAGTTCGCATCCTCACGTCTTATCTGTGTGGGGTATACCTATAGCCCCATTGTTCTGTATGAAAGTGAATTGAACGCCGCGTATTTTCTGCGCCATCTTCCCACGCCCTTCCTATGTGCGCCACGCATAAGAATATTTTTTTCATCCATCTGTGGTCCAGAAAGTAGTCATGCCAAAACAAAAAATAAACAGCGTCCACCTTCCAGTTTCACTGAATCTGTCAATCACTGAGCTTTCTCCAACTTCGGAGATCATGAATCTTCATAGCAACATTTTACAAAACCCGAATCGTAGATAAGTAGCGTAGTTGCTGCAGCAGGCGCTCCAAACGTATACACACGCCGTAGTTCGGCGTCATCGCCGCACGCCTCGCTTCCCCATCGCTCGCTGCAGTGACTGAGTGAGTTGAGTAGTGTCAGTCAGATCCTGGTTGAGGACAGACCGCCCGCAGACGCGCCGCCACCGTCTCGGTTCTAACTCGTATCGTGCCACAAATATTACGACTTAGCCCGAGTTTTCGCGCGCTTGTGCATCGAAAGAAAAATAAAGTTTTTCGTGACCTTGGATTCATAAGCTACTGGCGCGGGCTGCTTGCTACATGTGACAAAAAAGACATTCGACGGTTCCAGCATTTATCAAAGGTAAACATTTGATTAGTTGTCGGAAACACAACAAAGTTAATTCATGCTTAGTTTTTAAAGGTTGGGTTTTGATGAGAATATTTATGAGTTTTCGGCAATCGGTTTCCGGCCTTGATTCAGTTTCAGACTGTTCCAATAGTGTAGGTAGGTGCGAGGCGTCCTTACCTTGAGCGGGCGAGGCGCGAGTTATTTTTAATAATTCCGTAAGTCACCGCATCCCGTCTTAATCTACGTAAATAACTTTGCATCCTCCATGAAACATGAAATTAGGCCAATAAGGTTACAACATATCGTTAGTGTTGATAAAAGAGCAAGAAAATTTCTATTAAAAAAAGAAAATTGATGGGATTTTACAAGAGTTCTATAAAGGAAACTTGATCAAAACAAGTTTTTTGATCAGGTTTTCTCTTTATCTAGAGACTGACACCACAGTTGACAAACTAGCTATAGGTTTACATACAGATAGAATCTCCGCGTACGACATTGTCAACCAATCAAGGTTGCCTCTGAGTAAGATGAGGATGATGTCATACATACCTACCGCGATACGGGAGTCATTCAATGAAGAAATCGCATATGAGGTTTTAATTCATGATCATGAATCATCTAAAAGGTGACCAAGCGGGGAAATAAAATGACCAAACCATCTATAGCCGCCCTATTAATAAACCCTATTAGTAAACTGAACTATTTCACGAAATCACCACAAACCATAAGCACCGTTGGCTAGGTTGCTAATGGCGGTATCTATGGCAGTCTGGTAGGTGTCAGCCACCCACGAACCCACTGGCGTGGGACCCGCTAGAGGTTCATGTGCCGGACAAGCTGTGGTACAAGTCTCTGAGCCCAAACTGATCCCACGCTAACACTAAAGCGATGGTTAATCAAATATTGTTCGTCGAGTTTTCGGGACGCGAGCGCTTGCTTGTTTGACTTTTTTTGCTCTCGAATTGCACCTTTAAATTCTTTAAAGAGCTCCTTAAAGAGTATTCTTTAACGCACACAAGAACCAAACACAGAAATAAATCTTGTGTTACAATGAAAAAGGCGAAAATAACCAACAACCTTGTGTAAGTAGACGGGAGTAGACGGTATTGATGGAATATTTCTAAAAACCTATTTTTAACTTTTTTTGAAATTTCACTGATGCCATCACTTGCCCATTAGCTCAGTTGGGAGAGCGCTGGCACGGTTAGCCAGAGGTCACGGGTTCAAGTCCCGGCATGGGTGGAATTTTTAGCCTCTAAATATGTTTTTAATATTGTCCTCAGCACGGGTTAGTGCAACAAAAAATATATAATTGATGAAATACGCAAAGACCAACTTATAGTCACAAAAGTACTGTAGTTGATTCTTTTGAGACCACATCCGGATATCTTGACACAATCTCAAATCCCAATCAAGAACATCCACTATTCTAAATAGGTAATAGGTTCTATTATAGCTTAGCAGGCCCATGCCTGTACGTGAGAACGCGCGATTCAAATGCTCCCTATGTTTCCCTTTATGGTGGTGACAGTTGTGTCTTGGTGCAACACCATCCATCCTACTTTTCCCATACTTTCTCGGAAAATGTCTGTAATGTATTTATATGCAAGTCTATGATAGTATATAAACTATTTCTGCTACTTGGTTATCAATTCTGTTAGCTGTTTTGTTAGTTGTTTACGCAAGTGTAATGTAAGAAATATAGATACAGTTGTTGTGTACGTCTTAACCTCCTCAGTCCTGACCTTGAAAATGACAATCGTTTTCAATTGCTATTTTCAAGGTCAGGACTGAGGAGGTTAAAAATACTTTCGGCAGTATACATAGTATTAACGCATATAAGTAGGTACTTAATACGTACGTACCCAATTAATTAAACGTTACCCTACCTACCTATAACCAACGTGATTTGAAGAAGATTAATGGGTCTGAATAATGCCTAAAGAAAGTCAAAGTAGACGTATTCCTACTAAAGTCGTCAAAATATAAGAAGCCCGTTTTGACAGCTACAAAAACAATAGGATCTAACCTAGTTTGAGACCTAAAACCTTAAAAATCTAAAGTATGAGTAATTTTTCGGGTTACAAGATCTCTTTTTTCTTTAGAGCGTTAAATAATATGCGAAAGTAGGTGTCTTTTTATGTATTAGTTCGAGTAAATCCAAAGCAAAATGCATTTTTGTGTAGCTGTCAAAACGGACTTCTTACATTTCGACAACTATAGTTACCAAGATATTTTTGAGTAGAAAGTTTGGGAGCACTTAGAAAACACTTATTCGCGTGAACAACGTGAACCAATTAGGTACCTAGCTACAGGCTTACAAATTGCCAAATGTAACAAAGCCACGCTAATGAAAGAACGGTACCTACTAATGAAAGAACGGTACCAATCAAGGAATGAGTTCAGTTTACAAGAGTAAACTGAACAATTTCTTGATTGGTACCGTCCTTCAGCGAGCAGTGTTTTGAAATAAGAATTTCACTTAGTAATCAGAATGTCTCTTCAGATTAAAAAAAATCACGATGCTGAATTCAGTGAGTCACTGAGATTTATTTGGAATATTAACTTAACACTGATTATGATTTGATGTGCCAATCATCCTGGATAAGGGACTGAACCCACCTACGGGCCCTTAATCGCAACCTTTTGTGGGTGCGGGCTCTTAACCGTAACCTTGTGTGGATATACGGGTAACGGAATGAAATTAAAAAAAAAAAACTTACTGCAAGTGCGCGAGTCTCAGTTTATTTTCATAACTTTTTTTTCGAAATAGTTTATATATTTTCTTTTAAAGGATTATTTTTAACTCCCTTTCCGCGCTTTGTCTCTATGGTAGCCTCCGGTAAAAGATTGTGCCACATATAAGAACTTCCGTTCTATTTAACACATATGGTTTTAATCTATTATTATCTGTCAAACAGCACCACTGCAGAACAAAAAAAAAAAACTAGAGGAATTGCTCATTATTTAAACTTTAAAGGCATCCTGAGTGAGTTACATATACGTGTTTTAAAAGCTTTACTTAATTGATGTTAACCTTGGTGTGAGGTCTATGACCATATTTGGTTTTTGTTAATGATAAGCGTTCCGCGAAATGACTCCAACATTGGCATTGACTTTGAGCACGCGCAGTTGAATCATGGCGACGTCGATGAATGAAATTATTTTCCTTCAAATTCGGAGACTTTGATGACTATGTACTATACGATTTAAAAACTGACGTGTAACCCAAAAGTTACGCATCGTAAATGTCTAAAACTTTTGATCACAATGGAAGCGTCACTTTCAGCGTTCTTTAATAGGCCGCCTAGTGAGGTGATTCCCATACAGACGTAATTTAGTTTTTATTTACTTGCTGGATCGCAATGAAACTTTCCCAATAGGTTTAATCAAGATTTAATTGTACTCAGAATTGGAAATAAACTTATAGAAAATAAATTATAACCTTGTGGATAGTTTCTATGAAACGTCTTATGAGGCTCTAATTTCCTTTTTATTCTGTATTCTCAGTTGTAAGCACGATCAAACCTTTATTTCAATCCTCTAAACATAGTTGTAAAGTACTATTGTGATTTGGAATGTTGTTTGTGAATTGAAACCAAACTACGTTTATGGGAATAGCTCTTGAGGGTCCCCTGTTGTGACACAGTTGCTAGTCAGTATATCTATGAAAATATTATGTACGTTAGGAAAAATATCAGTGACTTTAAAACTGTAGGTAGCCAACACAATGTAAATACTAGAAATAGACATAAACTTTCGTTCCCAAAATTTAGGCTGGCAAAGGTTAATACATCCTTTATGGGGCATTGTATACGTTTCTACAATAAGATCCCCGAGGATATAATAAGCTTGCCAGAAACGCGGTTCAAAAAATGTGTGAAGCACACTTTGTGCCAAAAAAGCTACTATAACATTAAAGATTATTTAGATGACAATGATGTCTGGAATTAAAGCCAGTTCAATGCATGAGTTTTAGAACATTTATATAAATCCTGTAAATTAAGGACTTGAAAAAACTAAGTTTGGAGTTTTTTTGTCCATTTTTTCTCCAAAATGATCTAGATTTTGAAATGGACACCTAGTTTAACTTGTAACGTTCATTAAGTCGCAGTTTCTGTGCTACTTTGAATAAAAAAATTTTTGATTTTGATTGATAGGGACAGTAAGTAACTAAATTTGGTTCGGACTCCAAGAATTTCACTTTAAATTACTTGATTATTGGAATAGCAAACGTCAGGAATCCGTAGGCATTCGGGAGTAAAAAACTATCTATATAGGAGATTTTTATTTTATAGGATCTATAATCGAAAATTTGAAACTTATTGGCATTTCTACTAACTAGCCAGTTATAAAAACAGTTATAAAAATTTTCGGTGTTATTTCCTTGTATAGATAGTGTTCGTTAATAATTTATGTACGTAGGTACCCTAGCAGGTACTCGACTTATTGAATGCCTTCTTTTGCTCTACAATTTCTTTAAGCCATTACGTCATAGGCGCAGGCGCGTGCTCGGTTTACGATGACGAACAAAGGAACAAAGAAATTAAATCAATTACTGCTGCTTTAATTCTGAATGTTCTAGCTTACATTACTTTGTAATACAGTCTCTTTGAAAAACCAAACAAAAACATGAAAGTTTTAGAAAAACGGCATTTAATTTTAAAATATTTAATAACAAGGCAAGAGGCATGCCCTGGTTTCTGCCTACCCCTCCAGGATATAGTCGTGAGTTTATGAAACTATTCAAAAATTCGACTAAGGGCGTGTGGAGCCAAGTGCAATGTAGGGTTCCGTACATGGCCTGCTTTACATAACTATCAAATTCATCAAAGTATTTTTAGTGGAATTTGAACGAAGTTTCCATTTTATAAGTTGGCCGATTATTTCTTATTTTTTAACCCTACGTAGCTGTGATAGTTTTCCTTTTAACTTAATTGATGAAATACTTCCCTGAATTGTTTTCACGTTTCTACAAACATCCGTTTAGCCCGGAGAGGGGGGACGCCTCTAACAAAAAGTGCGCTCTAAAGCTTAATATGCTTCGCAAGGGATTTACCTACACTCACAATATTTTAAAAATATAAATTCATGATACCCCACACTATGAGGTTAACGAGAAAAAAAGTAACCCCTCAAAAAATATTTTTGTTAGAGTTCCTCCCTAACAACTAAGTTGGGGAGGAACCCTAACAAAAGTATTTTCTTAAGATTCTATTTAACCGTTTTGTAGACGTGATAAATGTGTATAATTATCCATGTCTTTCATATTTCTAGTACGGTTAGTACGGTCGTCTCTGAGCTCATCCACGGTAAGACAAAAAAGGACTGACGGAACTACATGGCGAATTTATAAGGGTTCCTTGTTGACTACGGAACCCTAAAAATAGGAGTAAAGCATAACTACATCTACACAGCTACACATAATATTATCTGTCCCACCTTTTCATTGCCTATGTCAGTGTGCTAAGAACTCGTGCAAGGTCTATGTTAATTACTCAGCTAGTTCAGTTCGTATACGAACTGAACTGGCTGAGTATTAACCTGACTATGTAGGTACAGCAATATCATTCCGATGTAAAAAACTAACTGCAAAGTGGATTACTCAAGGCTGCAAGTGATGTAAATTGCTTCAGCCAGATGTCGCTGCCTGTACGTAATACAGAGAAGTTTGTAAACAGGCTCGAAATTTCGCTGATGCCCGCACTAGCCCATTAGCTCAGTTGGGAGAGCGCTGCACGGTTAGCCAGAGGTCGCGGGTTCAAGTCCCGGCATGGGTGGAGTTCTTAGCCTCTAAATAGGTTTTTAAAATTGTCCTCAGCACGGGTTAGTGCAACAAATAGAATATAATATTAGTGGCGTTTCATTGTAAGTTGCAGCTCCTGAAATAATCACACTGAAACTGACATCAGTACCTACTATTATTTAGTTCTAAGATATATATTATTTTTTACTATGATTATTTAATTGTTGTTGTTTAATAGTTTTGCAGGATAAAATCTTATCAGGACCCAGTTTCATATAACTACAGTACTTCATTATGACAATTCGAGGTAAAATGCGTAGCAGAATTTACTTGTTAATCTGTGGGTTAATCGAATTTGCAATGTACATCGAATTATCATACTAAACCATGAATTGTATTTCTATGAAACAGACCCCTGATTAAATATGACATAAATAAGTTACATCACAGAGGAAGAAGGTTACATGTAAAGTAACTAACTCATAAATTATTTGTATCATAAATTATTTGTAATCATTAATTACCAGATTTTGTCTTAGCTATGGTTAAACTGTTTGTCAATAAATTATTTCATTCCATTTCATTTCGAACAAAATTACAAACACTGCAGTAAATTGTAAGTGGGTTGAATCGTGTATCAAGCACTTTAATGAAGCATCTGGAGTCAAGCATGAGCACATTCCACTGGACTTATAAAGAGGAACAGTATCTTGACAACGAACAGTATCATCAACGACCAACATAACTAAAGTCTGTTTTTTAATTCGATGCAAAAAAATACGGTCATTTTCACATATTGTGCCGGGGTCGTAAACCATTATAACCCATTACATTTCTTAATGTGCTCTATGTGGAAATCAATACAAGTTTATTTTTTAAAGGTTGTATCTAATCACGTGGACAATAGTCAAGATTGTCGAAATCACAAGGGAACTCGGAAAACAACATTCGCGGAACCAAGAAGAAAACGGAATGTTTAAAAATAATTACGTCTTCAAGAACGTGTCAAACCTCAAACCCAAGGTTATCAACATCCATGTGTTGCCAATTCATAAAAAACTAATAATCCCATTTTATTTTCTGTTAGAAATAAACCAGACAATGTAAGGAATAATAACAAGAACTTGTCAGTGACAGATGTTTTTGTTACTTTAAAAATAGTGATATTAACCTTCTGCCGTTTAATGACCGATGCACTCAAGATCACAACTAAAGAGTGTGCCAAGTTCTCACACACTACGAACATAAACATCTGTCTTATACAATATGAACTATATTTATGTGTTTTGATCATTAGTACTTATGAAATCATTAGTACGAAACCGGCGTGCGTGCACGCAACGACTGATGAATGTTGATGAAGCGAAAGAGGTTTGTCAGGATCGTGGCAAGTGGCAAACCCTGGTCTCTGCCGACCCCTCTGGGATACAGGCGTGACTTTTGATTTTGGAAATGTCCTTTCGTTCGCTCCAGTGTAGGCTCCGATTTCACGACAAAGTGCGATCCCTTTATATCTCGGAGTGTTGTGAAGATATGATATTCAAAAAAGGCTCAAAAGACGCATATTAACGAGGGCTGTAAGGCGCAAAAAGAATTATTCGAGAAAATCAAAGTTATGGCCGATACAGTGAAAAGAAAATTGATTTTGGTGCTCGATATTTTGGAAACGAAGAATGACATAAAAAATTTGAGAAAAATTCCTCTGGACAATTTTGTCAACTACAATATGAGCCTATAACAAAGACGATCGAGATAAAGGATTGCCCTGTTTTTGAAAAAAGTCAAAAAGTCAGAACTACATTTTTCACATGACATAATTATGACTCGATTCATTTCAAATGTGCTTGTGAGGCACGAAATCTGTGAATTTTTGTGTTCATGTTATAGTGATGCTATTTCACATACACGCTATGTACCCCAATACACTTCACGTACTTATATAAAATACTTTACTACCTCTAGTATTACTAGATTACTGCAGCATTCTCCTCACGTCCTGTCCTCCGTTACGTCAGATACAACTGTACAAGTTGATCGGGCGTGTTAGCGACGCGTTTGTTTTATTTTAACACGTATGTGCACTGCTGCGATCAATCTACCGCTACTGTAGAAGAGGTAGGTTATAAAATATTGAACAAGCACAATGCGCGTTATGGTATTGAGTGCATTTACAACAGCTGTGTACAAATAGTTGAGCAAGCGTTTGTAAACGGATTTGATTACATGCCTATTTTGCATACCTCTACTGTAGTAGAGGTAGGTTATAAAAATACAATAATAGTAAAGGACCGTAGGGTCGTAAAAGGCTAAGGAATCAAATCAAATCAAATCATTTATTTGACAAGAGGAGCATGACATACTGTTACAAAGAGTGTTCCATAAGTAGTAGCTAAATGACAGAATTCTCCAAGCACCATAACGACTGAGACACCTGACCATTAATGCGGGTCTTAGTTGCCATCAGACGTCTTACATTACAATAGGTACATTTCCTCAATCATGGGGTACTTTAAGACTTACAAATATTTGCAACAGTAACTTGGTAACAGTTGAAGATTACCACTACCCTCCGCGCTAGTTAGAAACTGTGTTTCAATTAAAAAATTTTAGGAAATCAATTACCAGGAGACAGGCAGCAGCGTCTTACTGAGATTCCAACCACGTACTGCGATCGCCAATCCGCCTGCCAAGCGAGGCGATTATGGCAAAACCCCTCATGGTTATGAAAACCACGAAGGAGGCCTTCAGTGGGCGTCAAGTGGCTGATGATGATGATTATGAATAATAAAGGAACTATAATACAATTGTACAATTTCTTTAAGTGCAATAAAAGCATCAATAAATAAATAAGTAAATAGTGTACATGCAAATACATGCAAAATAGCGGTGAATAAAGTGAAGGAAAATAACGTAAGGAAATCTGTGTCTTATGTGTTGACAATCTCTGCGCTTGAAATTGCCAATCCGCGGTGGGCACGCGTGGTAATTAGCCCATACTCTCTCTCTCTCTCTCTCTCTCTCTCTCTCTCTCTGTGAGAGAAGGCCTTTGCCCTACAGTGGGGCGTAAATACTGTGTGACTGTGAAGAAAAAAATCTTTTGTGACACACTGGTGTGACAAAACATAATGGTGTGACAGCGAGTCCGCTTTGCTAATTATTTATGGTTTAGATAAAATTTAACCTTCGGCCTTTGAACTGTTAGGCCCTTCGACTTCAAAGCGCACAAACCTCAAACCTAAATGTCGAAACTAATGTTGTACCTTAAATCTCATGCCATATTTAGAAAAGGTGAATGCACTATCTGCGTCGGGTGTAACCCCAGAAGCCACGTCATGCATGACATCTGTAAGCCCCATTTACATGCAGTTCCACGCGCTGCCACTTCGCAGCACTGCGTAAGTGCAAACCTTGTAAGTACACACACTGAAAGTCTTGACCCTTGCAAGTATATTAAACGGTTTGGTGCATTTGATTTCGTAGTGGTTTTTCGGAATAAGAGTAGGTAACGATATACACCAACGTCCTTGCCTGTTTTCTTCAGTTGCCATGGGTGTAATTTGAATGAGTTGAAAAGTTTGTAATTGATTGTTAACATGAGTACTATGTTCGGCTTGCTTAACAAATTGCATGTATAATGAAATAAAAATTTTATGCCAAACCGGGATTCGAACCCGTGCCTACAGGGTCTCTTACCAACTAAGCCATTCACACCTCGCGTCTACTCTCCAAAATGTATCTTTTTATGTGTATTGCAACTCTTTTTATAGCTTAGCTGTTAAGAGCTTTGCCACGGTGTGCTTAACTTAAGGCGTGTTTGAATCCCGCTTCGGCCCGGATTTTTTTGTTCTATTGTGAAGTGTGTTTATCGAGTTCAGAAGTATTCACATTGGAGTAGTGCGAAGAAGGTGCAATCCAAGTGAAGTGAGGAGGAATGTACACATGGAGTGACATCTGTTGTGGGCTGTGGCCGGTGACCATCAAGCGCGTCGCTTGCGCAATAACTACTTTGGTACAAAGCTACCGCCGCTGAGTTGTGACTTGTGACCAGACATGGAGACAACACTTACTCGTTTGTTCTTTTATTACCAGCGGAGTAACTAGGTACTATCAGCACAGCAAAGCTTTATTGTATACTGTTCATTGTATGAGAGATAGGGAGTAAATTTACTAACACCCTTCCTATGACCTACGTATTCTCAGCATCACATTTTTTGTTGAGGAAGAGTGCCTGGGAAATTGCCGATTTAGGAGATATTTAGGGATGCATCTACCAGTGACTTTCTTTCTTTCCTAGGGGCCTTTCATGCATTCTTGTAGAAAACTAATTTGAAAGTTCAACGTGCAATGCACCTATTCAAAACATAGGGATCACCAACAAACATAGCGCTAGTTTGTACTTAAAACGGCGCTGTACCAAATACTAAAACAACCCCGAAAGTTATGCGTCCATTGCATGCTAACATTCTTGATATTTTACAAAGTACGTTGTATTTTACCATTCTTGATAATAACAAAAAAATTCACTTCCCATCCAAATTCTATGAATAAAGTAGGTAGTTTGTTTTGATATCCACATTTTTAAGTCGGGTGTTAGTTTTCCAACACTGTAAAAGCATACCTATACATTATTGTAAGATAATTAAGTTGTTTATGTAAAATGAACCAAAATAGGTAGATTCTTCCATAACAACAAAACCATCTAAATCGCCCACACTGTGTTATCAAGATGTATGTAACAGATTGACTTTAGCGTTTTGTGGTGGCGCGGAGTCATGCTGAATGGTGACACACAAGCTATCCTGCCATGTTTTTTATTTTCTACTCCTAGTAGGTAATGAAGCAGATCAAGTACAGGGCAAAAGCAAAAGACCTAAATAACAACCGTCGTATGTACCTAATGTTAACTACCAAAACCCAAAAACATAATATTTTCACGGCCACGTAAAAGCTCTACAAATTAACTCTACTTTATAAAACAACGCGCAGAGGTGTGCCCTTTACTTCGCTAGTGGGGTTGGTGGGATGTTTGCAGCTCTAATGGTCGAAGGCACTTTGTGTTACCCTGGTATACGTAGAGCTAGAAACGTTACAGAAATGGGTCAGGCCAATGTCATGCGAGGGTTACGCTCCGGTTCCAGATTTGATAGCAGCAATTTGCGAATTAGTTCACACAATACGTACCTAGATTCAGTTGACTTGCTCACGACAGGATTCATTGAATAAAATCCAAATACTGTGATTACATTACATTGTACGTAATCAAAGCTATAATAATTGAAATTTAAGAAATTGCTTTGAGCAATAAGGCCTCCAATTGTACTGTGTATTTTTTAAATTTTTACGTCATGTCCTCTAGTGTATAATAGAGAATATTCTTATCTTATCTTATAATTTTATTAGAATTAGTTATGTAGCGTGATTTTCTTCTCCGGTGTCAATTTATTTATATTGTGTATATTTATATTGTGTATATTTAAATTCTCGTATACTGAATAAAAAGCGTTAAATACTTATGATTCATATAAGGTTACCAACCGGTGGTCAAATGTCTAATGAGATAGATTAATGGGAAACCGAAGATGCTTAGCATGCTAAAGGAGGCGTGTGGATTGTGTTCAAAAGGATCTCAGCAAACTGACTTTGTTTTGTTTTCTTGTTTAAAATAAAGATAACTAGGTTAGTAGTATTTGGGTTATCTACAACACCGTGAAATTAAAATAACGTAAAACCTCCAAACACATTTACGTATCGATGAAATTAAATCACTTCCAGCAAAGTACCTAAGGAGTGAAAAAAAAAAAAAAAAATTATTGCTCAAAAAAACTAGGTTCAGTTTTTGCGTTATGTTTTAGATAAGATGTTTTAGTTACGCACGTTATACATATACCTTAAATACTCCATAAAAGCCGTAAAAATAGTCTGTGATAAAGACTTTACAAGGGAATACTAGGTATTTACGCTGCATGCCTATATGGAGTGTTTAAAGCGAACCGTGACAGTCTTTTGTAAAAACACGATTAATTAACATACCTCTCAAACGCAGTTTAAATTGTCTTTCCCTTCGCATTTCACTGTTTATACTCCATTGGAGTAGTGGTTAAAAAAATAATACCGCTTGTGGCTACGCACACAATAACATCGGCCATGCGGTAAAGGTTACAGCATAATAGATGAGTTAATTACTAAAGGCAAGTAGAGCATTGAAGCGCGACTTCCCGATCTCAGTGGGCGTGGACAAAGTGGTAATAATGGATCAATTGTTTGAAGCTGATTCCGAGACTCCGGCGGTTGATGGCTTGGCCACGCTGCTCTCAATAGAGCCATACAGCGCGTCCTATCAAATCTTCGCTTGAATTTCAGAATAAACTAGAGACGGGACACTATTCGATTTAGTATAAGTAGTTAGAGCTGTATTGTACCCACACATACCTATCAAAGAATTAAGATAGAACGATTGCCGTTAGCAGATAAACTAATGGTGTATCCGAGAGAGGCTAAGTAATTTACACGAAAAAAAATTATTGCTTATTTTTTTTTTTAAAAAAAAGGGCATTGGCGTTGAAAATTTCCTTTTTGTGCATTGGGTCAGCGCTAACTTTGCAGTGGAAAAAACACAGATGAATGAACGAATGACTAATACGTTTCATAATATAACCTGTCGAATTCTAGTCATGTGGTACAAAAATGCGCCATACAAATCGGGCTCAAGCTATGATGTCACAAGGTGACGCCTCATCAATTGAGTAATCTCGTAAAATTATGTTTTTATAAGCCTATACATATTAGAAAAAGTTTAGGATTTAATGAAAAAACTAATCTACCATCGGTCTACCACCAAAAAAATATTTTTATAGTGTTAATGTTTTCTGAGTTTTTCTGTCTTCTATGGTATAAAAACAATTTTACTAGAATTTGAATGTAATAAGTTTTAGGCAAGTTCCCCATTGACCTAAAAATGTTCTTTAGTGGCACATTGAAACGTATCGGTTGCGCAGTGATGTTATGCGGAAGCGTTTCAGAGCGAGAATCGAATTAGCCGAATTGTTTGACCAATGCCCTTCTTCTGGGGAATGCATGGAACAGCCATCGTATTGCACAAATTCTGTATTGGCATCGGCAATTTGGTAACAGCAAGGCCGATAGGCGAAATTCATTACACACATTTCATTTTCTCGTGGGCGTGGTGTAAGTCGAAGCGACGTGCAATTTATTTTTAAACATCAATAAAAAGCGCATAGGATCACCAATGCTTACCGGATACCGTTATTTAGCGTTTAGGTTATTCGGCCCATTTTACCCTGCTGAAAATGGTGCAAAAAGGCATAAGCTACTTGAGGTTTCTATCTAACATTTCTCGTCATAGCCCGGTACAGGAAAAAAATCATTTGACCTGTACCGAACTATGAAGCCTAGAGGTTCTATTCGTAGTTTTACAGGGCCTTTATTATAAAGCAGCGATATGTTCGAATGGGTTGTCAATGAGCCCCATAATTCACTCGAATCTAGCGACAAATACGGTTCTTTTTTTTAATAGTTTCGAAATTTTCTGCCACTGATGGCAGGATTCGAGTGAATTGTCGGGCTCAAGCGCGACATTGATGACCCTTCCGAACATATCGCTGCTTCATAATAAGGGCCCTGATTTGCGTTAACGAACGTTACTACAGAAAACATTTTTTCTTTCTTGCATTTGTTTTCTTGCGACCAGCATTTGTCATTTTTTTGTAATTAATGTATTAATGAATCGAAAATTATTGAATTGTTATTAAATCTGTTTATGGTAAAGGCTTGAATGAGTTGAGAGTTAGAAAAGGTTTAGATAACAATTAACTGAGAATCGTGGCAAATAGTAAACACTCGTCACTGGCTACCCTTCCAGGATGTAGGCGTGAGTATAAGTATGTATGTAACTGAGAATTTAGGAAAATCAGAAAAAAGGCAACAAGATTACCTTCCTAGGTTAAAAGTTACGTAGGTAAGTATGACAATTTGAGGATGTTTCTTACTTAATTGTTAACGAATCATGTCCATTGATACTCATAATGTACGTAATAAATACTTACCTCTTTCTTGACACGATACAATAAGTAGGTAAAATGAACGTACCATAGCTTGCAATTCATTCGCGTTTTGTAAAAATAGTCGCTGTTTAAAAAATATTGACCAATAATGTACATAGTATTTTTTTATTTTAAGAGTTAAGAAAAATAGAACTTTTAAGCTTATCTCATATGTGCAGTTTTTAAACACGTTTACGTAAATTAATATTCAGAAAGCGTAGAGGTGTTTGGAATGGATGCAACTTACCTATCAGTGAGAGTTAGGAATACCAATTTTTCATTGGATCCCTAAAATTGCTCCGGTTATAAAGTGTCGCATGGGTTAACGAGCCCCCACGTGTGCGAACAGAAATAGCTCGCGGCAGTTAGAGTTCGTCGTCGCTTGGAAGTAAAAAAAGGAATGCCCCGTCTGCGTTACCGCTACCGGCCGTTAATTATGCACGCGGCAGCAGGCGCGTTACCCCTTCATAGCTCATACTAATTTCAGGGTGACTTCAAATTCGTTAAACTTTTTTAAGGCGACATTCTAACCATGTTTGAGAATCATAGGCGCTAGTTCTTAAAAAAAAGGACGTCAAAAAAAAAATTTTTTGTTACCTATAATTCAGGATGAAAATAATATAAATCGGAAAGAAACTACGGGTCGCACGTCTTATGGTCGGCGCCGGCCAACCCAATTGTTTTTTTTACTTGTTTACGCGTATCGAACGAAAGAAAACATTTAACATAGGTAACATCATTTTGGATTTGGATTCACAGTTTCGAAACAAGGGTCGGAAATCACGAATAATTAATACTAATGTTATACAATTACTGTTAATGTATTAATAATACTCTTTCTAACAATAAAATATATGACCTTAAAATCAAATCAATCTAATGATTTGAAAATCACGCTGTAGTTACTTACTACGCTTTGCTCATAATACTACGGTGGCTGAAATAACAAACTGAGGATGTAAGCGGAGCTTACTGACGTGTAGAGATTCGGCATAACACGCCACAAAGGATGACGCGTGCAACTTCCTATCATGCCTTTTTTTCCGTTTTTTCAGAAGACATGCAGAGCCGACTCCGATAAAGTCAGCCGCGAAGTCAGCATCTGATATTCGAGATTCGTTTACCCTAAAGCAACAAGAGGGTCCAAAATGAAGCGGCTTCAAACATGCTGCTGTTGCGCGTCGACGCGCACCGGCACGATGATCATCGCCGTGCTGGGCGTGCTGCTGTCCATCGCCACTATCGTGCTCATGTGGACCACGGAGCACAAGGTCACATTCAGCACCTTCATATTCCAATGGGACCAGTACGACAGTGAGTATAAAATTGATTACTTCTTGATAGGAATGTAGAGTCATTTTAAATTATCTTGATTATTCCTACTAATTCATATAGTTAAAGGAAAAGGGAACCAAAACTTGTCTGGCCAAGCAGTTTAATTAAATAGAGCCTAAAACAGATACTTAGTGACTATGAGGGGACATATCTATTCAGCAAAACGATTACTACACGGGGTGTTACAGCAAGGTCCGGTAGCGTTATTTTACCTCTCAACTTTTACAAACAACCAACGGTGCTAATATTTTTTTTCTTTTCATTTCAGTTCCAAGAATCATCGTGACAGTAAACCTCTGCTTCACCATTCTGATTTGCATACTACTTCTAGTAGCCGTTAAAAAGGTAAAGGAACCTTACATTTTTTACTGACTTATTTCAATGTACTTGTTTAAAATGGCAACTAATGTTCTCTTTTTCTTAATTTCATGCCGTGCAGAAATCAGATAAGGTGGGACCCGGCAAATGCAATCAATGGTTTATTGTATGCTCATACTTGCATTTATGTGCGTAAAGATATGCACGGGTATTACCAACCTAGACACACATATAATGTTCAGTTACGACTTTTCAGTTGCACAAGATCACATAAGACTATCTACCATAAAACAAAACAATTCGCATTGCACAAAAGCATGACTGTAAAATTGTGACTCTTATCTTTGTCGTAAGGGCCATTGCTAGATTTTATCATCGTGGTACAGCATGTCATTCTTATAGCACAAAATTTAATTTAATTTGTATGTATACTTGTACCTAGTTAGACTCAGGCTAATATATCTAAACTACATTTGGCAGCTATTTACAACTTTATTCAACCATAGAGAGAAAAGTATCTTTATAATTTCCGGATTTAACCAATTTTTCATTACTCATACTTGGAAAGTAGGTCTAAAGTTGCCTGAGGAGCGGGTTGAAAGTAATACTTTTCAGCCCTAGGGAGAATCGTTTTTAACTGACAGCTGTCAAATAAAAAAAAATCTAGATCTATTTTCACGTTTCTGTTGAAACATGTTCCAACATTCTATACAGCCACTCAATTACAGAGAGATCTAAAATTGAAATAACATAAAGTTAAATATTAATTGAACAGTATATTTTTTGTTCAGCAGTGGACTTCTTGTGGCTGAATGATGATGATGATGATATTTTTTTAAATTACTTTGTTATAATTTACTGTCAATTATTTATTTAAAATGACAACATAGATTTGGGCAAAATATTTACCATTTTTTCAATGATGAAAATGAAAAATAGTGGCTATAGCTGGCCGACCACAGAATCAAAATATGCAGGAAAGATTCGAACTTTATTTGTTTCTAACCAAAGTTGTTGATTTATGTAAAGAAAATTCACTCATTTTTATTTAGCTAATTCATGTTTGTATTTTTAACTTTACTTACCTATATTCGTAATGAAAAGCACAGTGTTAACCTCGGGTTAAAGACTTATTTAGTCCCTCGAACTATTGCTTTTAGCCCCGACTCGGGACTAAATAACTTACTTTCAACCCTAGCGTAACAATGTACTACTATTCCAACTCACTTTGTAAAGCAACGATAGCCAGTTCAACCTGAGCCGAGCTAATACGAACATTAAAATAACATAGCACGTTTCTGGTTCATCTTCTTAGCGTATCGATGGCAAACGTGGTTCGCAATTGCGGTTTAATGTTGTTCATTGCCAGACGTACAGGGCTCAGTAGGTCCGTTATTCGGAAAGCTCCTTTCGTACATCACGTTTCTGGCCTAATAATATAACTCCTGGGGGACTAGACTCTTAAATGCATAGTTGTTCAATCGAGTGACATTAGTACGGCTATGGTTGTTTCATTGAAAATATTATTAGTCTACTAATCAAACGCATTCTAATGGTATAACCCGTACAACTCAACTCGGCGCCTTGTGCGATTCGATCTTTTTCGCGAGAGATGCCTATTCGATTTGTGCGGGTTATACGACTGTATTTGTATTGAACATCTATGTGTTTACTAGGCTCTAGGCCCTATTTTAACAATCTCTGTTGCCCGATTCAGCGGCGGTCTTGGATGATGCTGCCGTGGGTGGTACTGGGCATCGTGCTAGCCATCGGGCTGCTCATCTCAATCCTGCACACATCCATCACCTTCTACCTGCACGACGGCGAGAACCGCGAGGGCTATAACTACTCACAAATGGCCACTATCATACTCGTTGGCGGACTACTCTACTTGGGTACGTGTTGATTTAAAGAGCTTCCGAAATGTTAGATTCCCCTTTTTTGCGATTAGACACGGATTACCGAACTCGTTTGCGGTGAAGAGTGAGGAGCGCGCAGGCAAGTCAAAAAAAAATCTGTGTCTGAACGTAAAAAAATTTTTTATTTAAATTGATTATTTTTTAATTGGAACTTCAATGGCAAGGAAGCACAATTTTTTAGGGTTCCGTACTTCGTCCGTCCGTACGTCCGTCTGTCTGTCAAGACCTTTTATCCTGGAGAACGCGTGGAAGTATCGAGTTGAAATTAAAACTATGTACTTAGGTTTACAGTCCCTTGAAGCCGTGAAAATCAAACTTCTAAGCTAACGTAAAAAAAGATGCGACGTATATTTCGATACTCAAGGTACCTATTCCAAATTTATAGGGTACTTCCGTTGACCTAGAACTTTGAATTTGATCGATGGCAAGTAATATTGACTTATACTGCAAATAAAGGGAATAGTACATTATGATACAAGTGTGGTATGTTGGTCATTACACTCGAGTCGGTTTTTAAGCCTGAGCCGAAGTCGAAGGCTTAATGGAGACGAGAAGTGTAATGACCAATGCTCACGTGTTTCATACGACGTTTTTCAACACACTTGCGAGGAAAAGTAAATAAAAAAACAACACTAACGAAATGCAATACTGTGAATAAACTTAACAAACAGAAACCCATTTAAAAGATGGCGGCCGTAATTTTATTTTTTCGCGCGCTCAGCGCTGCATGCGCGTGCAAGTCTGAGATAAGGGCACCGGCAAAGTAGCTAATCAGCCACATATTTATAAATTTTGAAATTGGGTATTTATAGGTAAAAATACACCGTCGAAATATAAATACCAACAAGCTAACAAGCAGTTTCATGAAATTCTTTAATTATTTTGAATTTAATTTTATATTTACGCAAATAACTACTTAGCTGTTTTCGAAACATTAATACTTCTTGCTAATATTTAAAAAGATATGTAATGAAAAGGCACTAGTGCGATAATGTAATGTAAAAGGCACGGCATGGGTAATATTCTGCATTATCAGTGTAAATACGCTGTAATAAGACCTACTTTACGAGCAGGTGTGTTGAAAAAATCTTTAAACTATATATTTGTATTTAAATCATAACAAAACATAGTCTTTGAAGTTCGGTAAAAGCTCGGAAAAACTGCGGGACTAGATTCCTGAACTACTTATAATATTATGTTACTCTAGAAATTTGTGCGGATCTCTGGGTGGGCGAGTCCGACTCGCACTTGTTCGGTTTTTTTTAAGGACTATCTACACCACAGGGGTACGATGCTTCATAATTACGCTCCGTTATAAGAGCCGACAAGAGAATTATCCTTACTTTCCTACCGTTTCCTACCATCTTCCTTTATTCATTCCGTCAATAGATATCTTAAATTACTTTTATCTACCATGCATTGCCCTAAGAATAATCCGCTGTTTCATTTGTTCCTTAAGCACCTCGAACGGCAGCAAATAGAGGTTCAAATTTGAACACCATTATTAGAACATCCTTTATATAAATCTGCTTCATACGCTTCATGCCACATCAGGAAGTCGATATTAATATTTTTTTTGTCTGCCCACAGCTCTCTACCTGTACCTGTGGGTGGTAGTGTTTAGCCATTATTTGGACACACGTGACGAGGAGGAGCGCGGCCGCTACCGCAAGGCACCCTATCGACGATAAGCTGATTTCATAAGGCGCCCTACTGACGATAACCAGATTTTGTAAGACACCCTATCGACGATAAGCTTATTTTTTAAGGTATACTCTACTGATGATAGCCTGATTTCGTAAGGTGCCCTACCAAATCAGTAGGGGTCAGCAGACGATAAACTAACTTCGCAACGGGTCCGACCAAATAATGAACTGATGTCGACCAAATGGCGATGATCATTAAAACGATAACATGAAGCACTCTACTGATGATAGACTGATTTCACAAAGCGCCCTTCTGACAATAAGCCGATCACATAAGGCGCCCTACCGAATAATGTGCTGACCCCACGAGGTGCCCTACTTATATATTAAGCTGTTCCCATAAGATAACCTAACGACCTTACGTTCACCCTCACCCTAGTGACGATAATAATACAGATTATTTTGGTAGGCTCCAAATAAACCTAGGTGCCTTATTGAAAAAAGTGCAATATGGAAGTAAATGCTTCCTGGTTTGCCAAGGGAACATTTAATTATTTTACTAAGATACAGTATCTCTATTGTGACATAAGTAAATGTTTATTTATAATGTAAATTCTCTACCTGATATACATTTCTGATAAAGGGTATTAAAGTAGGTATCTAACTGATTAAAAAAAACTTTATTATAAAGAGCGATCTGAATACTATATGGAACATGTTTCTCAAAGTCTGGATAAATTCCGAATAACTTTCTGGCAATAATAAACGATTTAATAAAAGAGCCGTTCTACAAATACCTATTGGTGTCTATCCAGATGTTATGAAACACTTTCATCCGTGGTTAAATAGGTTTAATAATTCAATTAATACTCTACTCGTTTGTGATTTCAATTACTTATATCAAGTTACGGTAACTCTATGTAAGTGTCTAGGATCTTAATGAAATAATTATCTTACATGGCCGGCCATACATGTCTAGGAATGCCGATGACGTTTCATTAGATGTGTGTATGTAGTTTTGCTGGTATTTGCTAGAAGTGCGATATCAGCACCAACTGGCGTCAGGCATGTTCTAAGGCTAGAGACACAATGGCGCTGACTTAGCAAATCCAGCGTACACCGGACATTCCCAGTAGACGCACACAATGTGTCGGCCGGAAAGTAAGCGCATGCCTTATTTATGTGCCTATACTACGAAATGACGTAACGTGGAAGAGGCCCGTGTGGGCATCGGTTTTGGGTTGGATGGATTTTTAGTTCTGGAACTAAATTATGATACTTATATATAATATTTTATAATTTTTGAGATCTAATTATATAAGTACAAAGAGATGTATAATGTAAATAAGTTACCGAATAAACACATTTTAATAAATAATTTATTCTGCATGCTTTTATCGTCTAGGTATATTATAGTAAGTACAGTTAAGAATTTAACTTATTTTTGTTAAAACTAAATAATAGGTAAATAAGGATCTAAATAAAAGTAATATACCTTATTTCAATGCCATTTGTTACAGGTTTTATCCTTACTTTATTTGGGTTCCGTACCCAGAGAGTGCCACCGGAACCCTGTTACTAATATTATTATGCTCGGGGTGCGTAAATGTCTGTCTGACCTTTAAAGGGCATTAAGTGTCGAATCACAAAAATATTTAAAACAAAATTAAGAACTGCACTATAAGCACATCGGCTTTGATACTTGTATGAATTACCGTTTTTATGATAGAGCAAAAACCATACAAATGCGTTTATTAATTAATTTGTAAGCTGTGGACGACAGTTATTGGCCTTATTTTTAGTTATTAGTTAATAAGTAATTATGGTCAGTTGCGGTGGTAGCCTAGTGGGTAGAACATTGGACTCGGAAGCGGGAGATCCAGGTTCGATTCCCAGTGCGGGCATGTACCTATGACTTTGTTTTCTAAGTTATCTACATTTGTGAAGTTATAGTAGCAATACCACTCGCTAACTGTGAAGGAAAACATCGTGAGGAAACCTGAGTGTCTGAGCTATTCATATACCTCAGCGCTTGAAATCTCCAATCCGCGGTGGGCACGCGTGGTGATTAAGCCCATACCCTCTCCCTGAGAGAAGGCCTGTGCCCTACAGTGGGACGTATATAGGCTGCTTATGCTTATGCTATAGTCAGTTTACGCTGTTGTTGTTCCTAATAAAGTTAAACAATTAATAAGTAAAACTAAAAAAAAACACTTCGTGTGTAATGTACACCACTAACCAAGTGTGAGTGTCGCTAAGGGTCCCTGAATGAAACAAAACCATTTTGCTAATTAACTAATTAATTAAATAAAGAAATAATAATAATAATTTGTGGTGGGTGCACGGAAATGCTATTTGCCGGTATTTTTCTCGTAAGTTTCTAGATTTCTGGCATGCGATGCAGTGCGTACCTTATGCCCATGCTCAGCACAACCATCGACAATGCCATGGGGTGGTGATGGCATTTTTGCTTTAGCACTGCCTGGGCATAGCGAATCCTTCTGGGGTTTCTCGTCGCTACCATGAATCGAGTGCGATTTAGTTGGAAATTTCTAAACTCTACTGTGCACCCTCGGTCGTCCACCCAGCTAGCTGCCTTGCGAAACCAAGTAGTACGATAA
Organism: Yponomeuta evonymella; assembly: GCA_963969515.1. Classification (NCBI taxonomy): domain Eukaryota; kingdom Metazoa; phylum Arthropoda; class Insecta; order Lepidoptera; family Yponomeutidae; genus Yponomeuta; species Yponomeuta evonymella. The sequence goes on from OZ018354.1 coordinate 11,392,574, forward strand.
AACTCTTCATAGCCCAGTATGCTGCAGAGTGCAATGTGTTCCAGGAACATGTCCCGGGCGAAGTACCCGCGCCGCGCTATATACACCACCTCGCGGTACATGAACGAGCAGAGGATTTCCAGGTGCATCAAATCAAACTCCTCCGTATGGAGGTAGCAGCGGCGGTGCACGCGCCGGAGCAGTAGATTCAGCATCCTAAAAGGGAAATATTTTATTAAATGTTATCTAACGTTGTTGATCTAACCCAACCAGTGCGAAAGTCGGGGTGCTATTCCGCGCATTTGAAAGTTGATACAGCAATCGACCGGTGGAATGCGCCCTGTTGATAGATTTGATTGATTAAAGAAAAGTATGACGATGTTTTTGTTGAGTAGCTAGATAAGTATTGAAATCTATTTGTAAACAAAGGAAATGAATGAGACCTGCTTAGAACTGTTCGAAAATCCTCCCTTGATCAGTACCTGGGCCTTAAAGCAATAATAATATAAAATTTATGCACTTGCCATCTAGCAAGGAGCAAACCCGTCAAATAGTTTTTTCACAGTGCATTTTTAAAACATTATTTAAAAAACCGTGAATCATGACAGCACTTTTTTGGTAGCATGGAAATTACAGGTTCATTCACCCACCTGTGACTTAGCGCGTAAGCTATAGAAGGCGAACTGTGCATTGCGTCTTCACAAAAGGGGTCAGGTAGACATCGCCGAAGTGGTCCGGCGATGTGTACTGGATACGGCAGTTCCGAAATACGGGATATACATTCATCTGAAATTTAGTCGGATCTAGTGCACTCTATGTAAGTACCTTATTAACGTCAAAGTAGGTGCATGCGTCTTCATATTCCATCTAAAATATATAGGTACTCGGTAAAAGTTGTTTTTGCCATATTAATTAGCCTACGACCTATTCTCAGACCTACCAAATATACACAAAAAAAATCATAAAAACCGTTTCTGAAGAGTTCGATAACAAATATTGTGACACGAGATTTTTATATATTGGATAATTAATCTAAGGATTCCATGATCCGAAAAGTAGCATAGCTACAGTAGTACCGAAGAATCTTGTTAAATCGCCCGTTACACAGAACATATGTTCTGTAGCCAAGGATGTTTTAGCCAAAGGATATGACATGACCGAAACTTTGTAGGAAAACACAGACGACCACTTTTTGGGGGGCGGGAGGTAGCTGTCAATGTCAAATTATGACTTAAGAGCTTGGAAAAGTCGATAAAAATATTATCGATAAGTGATGATTGAACGAAATGAATGAATGAGGGAAATGGAAATTTAATAATTTTATTTAATATATTTTAAGTAATAAGTAGTTTGAAGGCAATAACAAATATAAAAAAAGTAGTTATTTATACATGTATTTATTTCTCTAAAACAGTTTGCTTTTCATTATTTCCATTTTATTTTATTAATCTTTGCGGGCCATTTGTCAGTAATTTGCCAGTCGGTTAACCGGACTGCGAATCTAAAGAAGAGTTGAGTTTTCTAGCTAATTTCGTTTATTTATTTGGCTTACAAATCACCTCGTAACTATGACATATTATAAAATAATAAGTATGACTATGACACAAAAACTAAATTGTGGTCTAAAGCGCGCACACACACACACAAAGACAACACATACTTACATAACCTCCTCAGTTCTGACCTTGAAAATATCAATGGTTTTTAATTGTTATTTTCAATGTTAGGACTAAGGAGGTTAAAGCAAATGTTACGAAAAAATAATATTTTTTTAAAGATAGTTTTTGCCAAATGTTTCTTCTTATTCTCGCAATCATTTTATTAGTGGTTTTTAAAACTGGTCACCGAGAACTTAGTTAATTTCATGGAATCCCTGAACTTATTTTTTTACTGAAAACTGGAAAATTGTATGGATCACCTAGATAAATAAAAACGTTTCTTTGGTATAAAATAAATAATTGAACTACTTCAAATAAACAAAAGCTTAAAAAATGACCGTTCTCACCTAAAGATTGTAGGAATGTATGGTTTATATTACCGATACCTACTGAAGAAATAGTTATCAGGTTACGAATTTGGGTAAAACGTTCTTGTCTGTAGCCCGTTACAAACTATTAATAGGGGTTAAAGTATGAAATTGCCGTTTTATTGCAATAGGTTCTTTGAATTGACATAGAATCTTCATGGTTTGAGGGTTTTCGAATGAAACTTTTTTCAAATGGTTTCTATGATGTTCTTTTTTTAAAAAATGTGAAACATTTGACGATCGACTTTCAATTGTTTTTGTTATTCAATTTAGACAAGAAAAATGGATACTGCGAAAATTCGAGTGATTTTTGAATACGAGTTCCGACGCGGAACTAACGCGGCAGAAACAGCCCGCAATATCAATGCTGCGTTTGGAGAGGGGTCTACTAATGAACGCACCGTGCGATTTTGGTTTAAACGCTTTCGTGATGGAAATTTCGACTTAAAGAACGAGCCACGAGGAAGACCGCCCACACAGGTGAATAACGATGAATTAAGAGAGATAGTGGAAGCCGACCCTAGTCAAACTACCCAGGAATTAGCGACATGGTTTAACGTTACCTTACCCACAATATTGACTCACTTGCGTCAAATCAATAAAATAAAAAAATACGAAAAATGGGTGCCTCATGATTTGACTAATCTGCAAAAAGAAACGCGTGTTGAAACTTGTGTTGCCTTGTTGAACCGGTACAGAAATGAAGGAATATTGGATCGAATTGTAACATGTGATGAAAAGTGGATTCTTTATGATAATCGGAAAAGAAAAATGTAATGGCTGACCCCAGGTCAAATGCCACAACAGTGTCCTAAAGCAAAACTTACCAATAAAAAAGTAATGGTAACTGTTTGGTGGTCTCATCATGGTGTTATTCACTATAGTTTTCTCCGATCTGGTCAAGCAATAACGGCAGATGTCTATTGTACCGAACTCCGAACCATGTTGACAAAACTAGCAGTAAAACAGTCCCGACTCATGAATCGATCTTCACCATTATTGCTCCACGACAACGCGAGACCTCACACAGCACGAGAAACCATTTTGACCCTTCAGGAACTGCAGTTAGAAACCATTCGTCATCCTCCGTATTCACCAGACCTTGCTCCAACGGACTACCATTTTTTTTTTCGTGATTTGGACAATTATCTACGTGACAAGAAGTTTTCTTCCCAGGAGGCAGTACAAAATGCTTTCACACAGTTTGTGCAGTCTAGATCGTCGGAGTTCTATCGCAAAGGCATTAATGACCTTCCCATTAGATGGCAGCAATGTATAGATAATAACGGCAACTATTTTGATTAAATAAATTTGTTAAAAATTAAAAAAATAAACAATTTAGATTTTCAGTACGAATCGGCAATTTCATACTTTAACCCCTAATATTTAGTTTTTATTTAATCTGCCAACAAACTGTTATTTAGTTTGGCGGAAATGAGATTATTTACAAATGTATGCACCTTTTACAGAATAAACCTTTTTATTTTTTATTTACATAAATAAGAGCCGAGAGCACGATTTTTCTAGTGAAATGACATTTATTTGTAGAAAACGGTGTTATTTTTAAAAACATGCTTCCTCTAAAAATCCTCAAATGCAGTTTAGATAAACTTGCATGAAGTGAAACACGAGTTTAATTAGCATTTTGAGTTTTTTAAGAAAATCAAGTTTTTATAAATGACACTTCATCGTTTACATAGGTTTTCTTTTCAGTGTGCGTACTGGTGAGAATACACTGTCCCGTAATTTAGGTTTCAGAAAAGTCAAAGCTTGTGTCTATCCTAGACGGGTCTGTAAAATAGACATAAGCATCGTTTTATGTTACAATACTTTGAAAAATTACTCATTATGCATGACTTTTATTGTCCAACCATATTATTACTAAAATTCTTTATTGCACTTGTAAAAATAAAAGTGCAAAGGCGAACTTAATGCTAAAAGCATTATCTTGCACTTAACCTTGGTATCAAGAATAATCATATTCTTACCTGATTCGTCGAGATTCACGTGATAAAGATGCATAGATTCGATCAAAGCTAGGTACCGTTCCTTTGGTAGAGTAAGTTCGTCCATGTCCTGTAAGTAATCATGCATCTGCATCCCGTCGCACAAGATCCATTCCTTCAATAATCCAGTTTTAAAATGTTCTAGGGCCAGGCTTTCTATTATTATGGAGTCATCTCTCAAAATTTGTATAACTGCAATGAATTGATACTGTCAGGATCCTATTTCATAGGAATACAATTCGTGGTTTACTACGAAAATTCGATTTGCGTAACTCATTGTGAGAGTGATAAGTAGAAATCGGCTACCAAATTGAAAATAGTTAATTCAAATTGTAAGAGAGGTGGTAGCCTACTGGGTAGAACATTGGATTCAGAAGCGCGAGACCCAGGTTCGATTTCCAGTGCGGGCATGTCCCTATGACTTTGTTTTCTAAGTACATTTGTGAACTTATAGTTCCACTCGCTAACCGTGAAGGAAAACATCGTGAGGAAACCTTTGTGTCTGAGCTATTCACATACCTCAGCGCTTGAAATCGCCAATCCGCGGTTCGCACACGTGATGATTAAGCCCATACTCTCTCCCTGAGAGAAGGCCTGTGCCCTACAGTGGGACGTATATAGGCCGCTTATGTTATGTAATTGTAAATTGGGAATGTAAATTTGATAATTGCAGTTTATTGTGACGATTAGATGTACATTGAGGCGTCGCTTAGTACAAATTAGTCTTTCTACTTGTCAATATGTTAAGGGGCTAATCCAAGAACGTTTTACCCAATGGACACGACACAGTTGACGTTTTCCTAGTTTCCCCGCGTGCCACGTACCGTGTAAAAATGAACACAGTCCTGATTTTGTCTTATCAGTATGACATGAGAGATTATAGAGAAAACATCAGAAGAAAAGTGCACAAAAATATATGAAATGCCCCCTATTATTCTGTAAAAATGAAAGCAACTATACATTTAATGCTTCTTATAACTCGTAACTTTGATTTTATGCATCTGTAAGCGGTATTTCTTTGGTAAATTAATAAAACGTGCATCGTAAACAACATAAAATACCCCGAAATAAAAATGTTTCCTGCTTAAGGCTATTTATGCCACTTTCACATTAGCTGTATTTAGTGGTGTAATATTGTTCATTCAGACCTCATTTTGTGCTTTTTGGGTTTTTTTTCCTTGCGATAGGGTTTGACACCACAGTCGATAAAATCTTTCGATATTTTAATTGACTTCTGAACATGACATAGAAATCATTATTATCTTACTTAAATATCCATAAAATATTCGTTCGGTGTTTTATTAAAAACGTTTTATAGATTAGCAGTTGATCAAGCTATCAAGAAAAGTAAAAAAATAGTTGGTATCAGTTCATAAGGAACATTCATTTCAAACCGAATATTTACAAAACGCAAAAATCAGTGCAGGCTATACGGAGTTTCCTCTAAAATGTTTAGAGAGAAATGCGTTTTAACGGAACTTAGTGTTTGTGTTTTACAACAACTTTTGTTCTATGATTTCAAATCTAATTGTATCAAATGTCAGGGTTAACATAATTTCACTTATTAAATTTGCGCTTATAGGATCGTACTAATGTCGCAGCTTTCGGTAAATCTTTGTTTTAAACAGAAGTATGTATATCCATTCTATTTATCATATCTCTATGTATAAAAATGAATTGCAGTTCGTTAGTCGCGCTAAAACTTGAGAACGGCTGGACGGATGTAGCAATTTTTTTTATTGGTGTAAGTCAAGGTGAGAACAAAAAAAATGATACGCGTCAACTATTGTGTCATAAAAAAAAAGTAGGTATAAAAAAATCAAGCCGTAGAGCAAATGTTTTTTTTAAATGACAAACTATTATTGACGTATATCGGGTATTCATTTTATTGACAATGACTCTTCTTTTCCAATACAGGACTTGTTGCATTCGGATTTAATGTACTGTTATGCTCCCCTGGAATTACACGGACCAAGGATACCACAATAAGACTATCATATTTTAATATTTCAGTCGCATTGCATAAGTGGCATTTAATTCAAATTACAAAGGAAGAGACAGAAATTATGTGGTGTATAAAAAAATCTTCAAAATCAGTTTATTAGTTTCGTCAGATACAGCCTGTGAAAAGAATTGGTAACCTGATAACTATTTCTTCAGTATGTATCGGTAATAAACCATACATTCCTACAATCTTTAGGTGAGAACGGTAATTTTTTAAGCTTTTGCTTATTTGAAGTAGTTCAATTATTTATACCAAAGAAACGTTTTTATTTATTTAGGTTATCCATACAATTTTCCAGTTTTCAGTAAAAAAATAAGTTCAGAGATTCCATGAGATTTACTAAGTTCTTTCAAGGTCAGGACTGAGGAGGTTATGTATGTGCTGTGTGTGTGTGTGTGTGTGTGTGTGTGTGTGTGTGTGTGCGTGCGTGTGTGTGTGTGTGTGTGTGTGTGTGTGTGTGTGCGTGTGTGTGTGTGCGCGTGTGTGAGTATGCGTGTGTGTGTGTGCGTGTGTGTGTGTGCGCGTGTGTGTGTGTGTGTGTGTGTGCGTGTGTGTGTGCGTGTGTGTGTGCGTGAAATGAAGTTTCCGTTTCCCTCATTCATTCATTTCGTTCAATCATCACTTATCGATAATATTTTTATCGACTTTTCCAAGCTCTTAAGTCATAATTTGACATTGACAGCTATCTCCCGCCCCCCAAAAAGTGGTCGTCTGTGTTTTCCTACAAAGTTTCGGTCATGTCATATCCTTTGGTTAAAACATCCTTGGGCTAATCAGATCTGCAATGTACATGCCCTCCTTAAATATTTATTTTATTCTATTTTCAGTTTTTGTTGTTATAGCGGCAACAGAAATACATCATCTGTGAAAATTTCAACTGCCTAGCTATTACGGTTCATGAGATACAGCCTGGTGACAGACAGACAGACATACGGACAGTGAATTCGTAGTAATAGGGTCCTGTTCGGGTACGGAACTCTAAAAAACTGTAGTTGTTAGTTCGACACCTCGACCATACATGATTTGCGACACAAAATAACCTCGAGCCCAAGTATATATAACATATAATATGAACATACCTTTATATTCCTGATCTCCCGGATGATCATTCAAGTGAAGGTGTAAGTAATGGGAGAAGATGTTTTCTGCTGCTCTTATAACATATTTTATGTTTTCATTCAGTTCTTTGTTGATCTTGTCACTGTAAATTCTCATACAATGCTTCAGGATAGCTATGAAATTACAATAAATTAAATTAAATGTTACGAAATAGTGATCGTAGCCAGTATCCGTAATAACTAATAACATTTGCACGAAGTATAATTTTGATACCAACCACCAGTCAGGTACACACCAAGTCCTACATTAACATCAGTTTTGTTTAGCAGAGTTGTAAAGTGGTTCACGGTTCTGTTTAGACTATTGAGGTAAACATGTAAATATTCAATAGTCATCTTGGTCGCATCAGGCTCCAAATATTTCTTTGGAAAGCTTTCACCTTGGTATAAAGGCTTTTTTTGTTGTTCCGGCTCAAGTTTTATATTCATTTTATTATCCTCTTTCTTTTGAGTAGGGTTTTCGTGGTCAAATACATTATCATCTTTCATTTCCAGTTTAGGTTTTTCTGTTTGTTCTATGGAAACCTCTTCTTTTGTTTTAATTCCTGCATCTTCTTTTCCTAAAGGTGATCCTGTTATTTTTAATTTCGTATTCTTTACTTTAGAATCGTCGTCATTTTCCACAAAGTTTATTGGTATACCTGCATAGTTTATTTTTATACTATTAGCTTCATTGTTGTGGCACCCACTCAGTGGCAAGTCTCGCCCACCTATCCGGGTGCATTCTACTGACATGCCCTGCCCAGCTCCACTTCAACCTTGCAGTCTGGACACCCACATCAGCTATGCGTGTTTTTGAGCGTAACGTAGTGTTGCGGATATGGTCAATCCTTCTGATGCTCAACATGCTACGCTCCATAGCTCGCTGGCAAACCTTGAGCCTGGACTTCTGTTCTTCGGTCAATGACCAAGTCTGGGAGCCGTAAGTGAGGACGGGCAGGATGCACATGTCGACGAGTCTCCGTTTCAAGGAAAGCGGAAGGCTTCCTTTCAACAAATCCTTCATGGACCAGTAGCACTTCCAGGCGTTTTCGATACGGCGGTTGATTTCCTTGCCTTGCCTGTTTTCGAAGCTTACTATCTGGCCCAAGTAGATGTACTCGTCGACATAGTGTATCTCCTGCCCATCGACCTCAACTTTGCTTTTTCGACCGTTGGTCATGACTTTGGTTTTAGACCTGTTCATAGAAAGTCCCACCTCAAAGCTTGCAGCACTAAGCTCTTGCAGCATGATTTCGAGCTCGGATGCATTCGAAGCGAACAGGACAATGTCGTCGGCGAAGCGAAGGTTTGTTAGTTTTCTGCCGCCAACTTCAATGCCTCTATTTGCCCACGTGTCTGGTAACGTTCTAAAAACCTCTTCTAGGGTTGAAGTGAATAGTTTTGGCGAGAGAGGGTCGCCTTGTTTGACGCCTTTTTCTATTGCAAATGATGGCCCTGTTGAATTTAATTTTATATTTGCTGTGCTGTTGCTGTATATTAACCGTAGTAAGTCTATGTATGTGCTATCAATGTTTTGATTGCTTAAAGAATTAAATATAGCGGAGTGTGATAGGCTGTCGAAAGCTTTAGAGTAGTCAACAAATGCCAGAAACAATGGTACATTATACTCGTGGCTCTTCTCAATCACCTGATTTACGGCTTGTAAATGGTCCATTGTAGAAAAGCCAGGACGAAAACCTGCTTGTTCTGGTGGCTGTTGTGAGTCTAATTTTGCTGTAATACGGTTTTGAATTACTTTAATAAAAATTTTGTAAATGTGTGAAATAAGGCTTATAGGTCTGTAGTTTCCGACGTCAGTCTTATCCCCTTTTTTGTGCAGTAAGATGATATTGGCGTGGCAGATCTTGTCAGGAAGAATGCCCCTGTACATAATAGTGTTGCATAGGTTGGTAATGTGCGGCAATAGAGACGTTCTCCCCGTTTTTAACGCTTCTGTGGTAATACCATCTTCTCCTGGACTTTTGTTATTTTTCATAGTCCTGAGTACGCGGTTTACTTCTAGACCGGTTATAGGGGAGATGGCATCTGGATTAGGACTAATAAAAGGTGTGGAGGATTTGGTCTTAGATATATCAGAGTATAGATTCTGGTAGAATTTTGTGCAGATATCTATTATTTTTTCTCTACTACGGTGCTTGACTCCTTGTTCGTCAGTAAGACTGGTTATCCAGGATTTAGCACGAATAGCACCTTCTTTGGCTATTCGGAGAGATGTGTGATTTTCTACAGCCCATTTCACAAGATTAGAGTTCAGAGATCGGATGTCGCTTCGAATGCTACGCTTCACTTTTCTATCTATTTCATTATAAGATGGTGTGCTCTTTTTATGTGTTTCTCTTTCATCTATCAGCCTCAGTGTCTTGTCTGTCAGTTTGTTTCTACTCTTCTTTGTCGGCTTTATTTTACGAGTTGCTACATCAATTGCAGATTTAATATTGTGATATTGTGATTCAGGGTCATTGATGTCGGTTTTTAATTCTTTAAAATAGTTGTTTATTTCTATGTTAAATGTATCGAAATGTTGGTGCAATGTCTGTATATTAAGTTTAGTGGTTCTTTTTGTAAATAAGTTTTTGCGATGGATTTTTATATTGAGTAAAATTTTGATACGCAGAGGGCGGTGATCAGAGCTAAATTTAAATTTATTTATTATCCCAACATCTTGTATTACTTTTTGGTCTGAGACTAACGCAAAATCGATTTCATTTTGAGTTTTATTATCTGGGGAAATCCAGGTCCAACGACGTTGCGGCTTTTTAAAGAAGAAGCTGTTACTTATTTTTAGGTTTTGACCAAAGGCGAATTGAAGCAACCTTGCACCACGCTCGTTTCGACATCCAAGCCCGTGCGGTCCGAGAACATTTTGGTTGTCCAATTCTTGCCTAGGTCCGACCTTAGCATTGAAGTCGCCGAGGACTATATTCCAGGTACCTCGGTGATTGTCACACGCTTTGTTGAGAAGGTCGTAAAATTCTTCTATTTCGTCGTCACTATGCGATGTTGTTGGGGCATACGTTTGAACCAGGGTCAATGTTTGAGTCTTAGATATCTGAAACTTTAAAACAGCAATTCTATCTGAGTAACCTACAAATTCGATGATGTTGTTCTTCCATTTCTTGGCAACTAGAAAGCCTACTCCGTACAGTCCACTGGTTGTACCATAGTGGAAGAATATACAATTTTCTCGCTCTGCTGTCTCTTCTCCCAATCGTCTGACTTCCGATAAGCCCATGATGTCCCACTTGATGTTTTTGAGAGCATTGTCTAACTCAATTAACCGATCGTCTTTCATGAGTGTGCGAACGTTAAAAGTGAAAATATTGAGCCTATGGGTTCCAGTATCCTTTGTGCATGCTGTGGTTGTTGAACGGTGGAGCAATCTCTCCCGGGGATTCTTCGCACCCCTTGCTCCAGGGCTCCTCCGACTACCGTCGTCGCCACAAGGCGGTCGTCGCAGAAGAGGCAGGCCAAGAAGACGTTGGCGAGACGACCTCGACCGACACATGCCGGAGTGGCCTGAGGTGGCACAAGACAGAAACATCTGGTCTGAGTTGGGGGAGGCCTTTGCCCAGCAGTGGGACACAAACGAGGCTACGTAAAAAAAAAAAAAAAAAAGCTTCATTGTTGTTTCCTAACATGTTGACTGGTATTTCTGTAGAATTCTCACTTATTGTGTTAGTCTCACAATTTAATTCTGCAAGAATATTTGCGAATAACATAAAATCATCAACCTCAGCATTGTAGCTTATATAAACACAAATATTTTCTTGTTCCAAAAGTGCGATATTACCGTTATAAAACTCATTGTATTTATCAATTTCAAAAACATATTCGTGACTAAAACTATTTTTAATGAAACACAGTCCTATCATGGCCATTAAGACTTTCATCTCTGTGCCGAATTGAAGTAAACTGATCGGATTGAAAATAGTATTAGGTACTTTAATGTTCTATAGAGTACACTAGGCAACAATTAGCATGGTCAGCGTTATCAGGGAAAGGGCAGGAGATTTGCTTGTCCCAATTAAATATGCACCGTGTTCGATTTCTCCCTACGAATAAAAAAATCCCCGCCATGAGCTGCGCTTCTAGCTCTCTTGAGTTTTATCGAAGATAGTTTTTTTTTTGGGTGTTTTTTTTTTAATACACTTAGCTAACGCAATAATTATATGTTGGTAATTCCAAAAAATAACAAACTTAATAATAAAATTCTGTTAATTAAAGTTAAGTGGGCGAGGGCACGCGTGGTATATAACTCAGAATACAAAATCATTGGTACCTACTACACGCCGGAATTGAACCCCTCTCGGACATTTTACTGCAGCTTATCATTTTACACGGTGTCATAGCAATTATAAGTGCAATTTAGTTATCAGCGAAGTTATTGAAATGTTGTTGGCATGGAACTGTGTCCATCCAACCGGCGGGCTGGTTAAACCTGTGCTAAGTACCTATTCATACTAGAATCACCGAAAAAATGCCGATGGCACTCCTTAGGACGTAACATTTTTTTATACCTTACTTATTTTTCTTTAATTTCCTTAAAACCTGTACAAATAAAATATAATTTTATATAAAGAACGGCAGACGTGGAACGCGTTGCCATCATCTGTTTTTCCAGAGAGGCCCTTATTATGAAGCAGTGATATGTTCGGAAGGGTCGTCAACGTCGCGCTTGAGCCCGGAAATTTACTCGAATCTAGCGACAAAATACTGTTCTTGTTTTGAATAGTTTCATATTTAATTCAGTGACAAGCGACCACCTCGCTGCTTCCGATAATGTAGCATTTTTCACCCTTCAGCCACGTTCGTAACCAAATTTTCGTAACCAGTTACGAATGTGGACTTTTTATCGCTGTTTCGTAACCAGCTACAAGCCAGTTACGAATGTGGATTTTTTTTCCATTTTCGTAGCTGAAACCTCTTAGCCATGTATGGTCTCCTGGTACTTCCACATCCATCTCATTGAGGCTTTATATCAAACGCTTGTTGGTCGTGGTACACCTCGTCAGTTCACCTAGGTGATCCACGAACATTTTTTTCTGTTGGTGGTCCACCTTTCCTTTCATAAAAAAATAATCATAAAAACGTATTGTTCGTGGTTCACCTGTGAAAAATCTAAAAGTTATAACAACGCATCTCTTTTCTAGGAGATAGTCGCTTCTTACCCACGGTCCACCTCCTGAGACCACCTGGGTGAACCATGGGATTTTTTGTTTACAACGGACTACCTCTGTCCACCTGGGTGTTCCTTGGGAAATATTTTTTTTCCATCGTACACCTCGATATCGAAACTCTTCGAAATTATTGATCTCGGCAAGACCTTCATTTCGTATGACAGCTGTCAAACTTAAAAACGTTATATCTCTGAAACTGTTGATCCTAGACTACAGCTGTCAGTAGCAAATTGTAGAGCTCGTCGAGACCTATATTTCGGATGACAGCTGTCAAACTTAAAAACGTTATATCTCGGAAACTGTTGATCCTACACTATAGCTGTAAGTAGGAAGTGATAGATCTCTTCAAGACCTTCATTTCGGATGACAGCTGTCAAACTTAAAAACGTTATATCTCGGAAACTGTTGATCCTACACTATAGCTGTAAGTTGGAAGTGATAGATCTCTTCAAGACCTTCATTTCGGATGACAGCTGTCAAACTTAAAAACGTTATATCTCGGCAACAATTGATCGCAGGCACATTCTGGGCTGCAAGGATTTCACGACCTCCTAAAATCTTAAGCTTAGGACCAATAGTTTCCGGGATATAACGTGTTTAAGTTTGACAGCTGTCATCCGAAATGAAGACCTCGATGAACTCTATAATTTCCTGCTGACAACAATAGTGTAGGATCAACAGTTTCCGAGATATAACGTTTTTATTGAACACTTCAACAAAGAGGTTTGCTATCAGTGCTAGAGAGTGGCTTGAGATAATACTACCAGTTGAGCACAATAGTTGCGTCGTGGGTCCAAGTTGAGTCGTTGGTAACTCAGTTGAGCTGACGGGAAACAAAAGTGCCCAACCAGTGGAGCATAGCAGTTGTGCCGTGGGTCCGGAAAGGGTCACACATAACCAGTAAAGCGAACCACGAACAAAATATTGTGTTCGTGGATCACCTAGGGTGGACAAAGGTGGACCACCAACAGAAAAAAATGTTCGTGGATCACCTAGGTGGACAAAGGTGGACCACCAACAGAAAAAAATGTTCGTGGATCACCTAGGTGGACAAAGGGTGGACTACCAATTTTTGTTTTTGTAATACTAGTGTCGGCATTATATCATGTGGAAGTACCAGGAGACCATACATGGCTAAGAGGTTTCAGTTAGACATTTAGACTAAGGTATAATGAAGAAGCGGTATTTGATATAAAGCCTCAATGAGCCGGATGGATGTGGAAGTACCAGGAGACCATACATGGCTAAGAGGTTTCAGCTACGAAAATGGAAAAAAAATCCACATTCGTAACTGGCTTGTAGCTGGTTACGAAACAGCGATAAAAAGTCCACATTCGTAACTGGTTACGAAAATTTGGTTACGAACGTGGCTGAAGGGATTTTTCATAATAAGGCCCAGAGTGTCTTTAAAACTAGAGCCAACCAGCACTTAACAGGTAAACACGTAACATCTTAGACCTCGTCTTCGTTTACCATCAGGCGTGACTGGGGACAAGGGTCAACCTGTAATAATTAAATTGTATTTTACATGTTTTGACAATGATATTAACCTCAGCCCTTCTATCAAGTAACTTTCCACTCTATCGGGTTACCAATTTTGACGACTCCAAAGTTTCAAAATTATTATTTATTTGACAGTTCGGAGTAGGCTAAATCGGACAACTCCACACAAGACTTACGTGGCAGCGCCCCTTGTCTTAAAGAATGGTCGCCACAATATTTTTCAACGACCAATCCAAAGATACCCCACGTGATGGGGTAGACGAGAAAAAAAAATCATCCCCACTTTTCATGTTATGGGAAGTAGGTACAGTAAAAAAAATATTTCCAACATTTTATTGTTTTACTTTGTCGGCGTGATAAATATGTACGAGTTCTAGTACCACCGGTCTTTGCGCTAGGCCGCGGACAGACAGACAGACAGACAGACGGACATGGCGAAACTATAAGGGTTCCTTGTCGGACTACGGAACCCTAAAAAGTGGATAGGTACTCGTCGAAACGAACAACGTTTACAGCAATTTTCTGTGGGTAAAACTTCAAAGTCACACACTAAAGTTATCGTGGTGCGCTACATTAAAATGTATGGAACAGTTGATTTCTTCCGTGACTTTAAAGTGTTTATTAAATATATAATGTGGATGTATGTGGGATTGTTACTCCCCGTATGCAGGTGATGGTGATAAATGCTTTTTGGAAAGTCGCCCGAAATACAGCCGAGTAGAGCGCACTCGTGTAAAAGTTGATGTGCTATTGATTAGATCTAATCTGTGGATTGTACCTACATACACAGATTTGTAGCTTTATTAGGGATACACAAAACACACAACCCGTTATCTGCCGGACTACAGAAAAACAACAATAAGGAAGGACCTCCTCCTCGCTAGTTAAGAAGTTATTTACGGCGTCGGGGCAATACTGTGCGGCATTGCGGCATGCCACAAGGCCGCATACTACAATATTTCATTAAAAATGTCGCACATTGCAGCAATAATCGTGCGGCATAGCAACACCTTATGTCATGTGGCAGACTGTCGCACGAACACGATGTTGCCTCGGCGTAAAACAGACTGCTGCATGCTACACCGGCCGCGTGATGTTGGCGATTGTAGCATGCAACAAGAAGCCGGATGCCACAATTTATGGCATGCCGCACTGTAGCACAATGTTGCTCTGGTAAAAGAGCCTTTAGTTCTTAATAAGTTAACTATATGTACGGCACATCAACCTTAACCTGTGTGTCCTATACTCAAATACGTTACGGGTGACTCTGCACAAAAACGTGAAGGTTGACCTGCTGTCGACTGTACAGTAGGTAAGACAGCACATTGGTCCATGCCTAAACGATAGACTGATCAAGAATCGTATTATTAGAGGCTAATAGAACATATTAATATGCCGTAGATACTCTGACATGTGGTCATATGTACTAAACCTATATAACACAGGCTTAGCAACATGACATGTGTGTAGCAGCTGGACTCAGTGATAACCTGGTCAAGTTCACTTCAATGCCACCAAAACACAGACATATCTCGTCGCGAAATCTCACTACCTAAGTATAATATAAACTCTATCCAGAAATTAAAGTCTTATTAAGTAAACAATAATGGCGGAATGGGTAACCATAGACTACTATAGTGCTGTGATGTATGTAGATAGAATGTCGATGTCGGTAAAACTATGGTGCATTTCTGCTGGTGCTAAACTACATAAAACATTAAAATGTGTTTATTACAAACAGCATTTATTTATGTAACACGTAGCAAAGTAGAGTTATTAGATTTCTTTAATAAATAAAAATAATAATTATGCATAAAAATAATATTTATAGTATCATGACTTCTTAAATAATAATAATATAAGCCTTCATTTCTTGACCAGATTATTTCTATTATTATTTTTTGGCTTCGACAGCACAGATGGAAGTGTGTAATACCCGAAAGTACTAAAGAAGCAAGTGATATAAAATATGAACACTTTCATCTGGACTAACGACAACTTGCTTTTGAGTTACTCAATATAAATTACTTCTATGCTGTCGAAGCCCTCCACGAAACGTATTTCGGCAAACCATCCTAATTCTCGTTTTCATCAGGTTATTATTCGTTCTTAAAGGAGTTGTTTCATTTTCGGTCAAAATATGTGCACCATATTACTAGGAAGTAGAGAAAAATCCATACAACATTATCTGACTACCATTTTATTTATTTTCCTGCAATTTTTTAGTACAAAACGTTTTTTCATAAACTGAACGTTAAAAGACTAGCAACATTAGCAGGTTGCAGCCATTCTAAATTATTCAGAAACAGTTTTTTTCCCGAATGAGATTATAGAGATAACTTGAAATGGCAATTTCGTGATTTTTGTATGTGGAATGATATGATTATGATGATGTGTTGAATGATCATGGAAGTTGACGATATTACAAAAGTGAATTATTCCGTATAGAGAAAGAGATGGCTAATGAAAGAAAGAAATAGGAAACACTGCAATATTTTGTTATTTGTCCAGAGCGTTTCAAATCCGATTTCCGAATGCACTTTTCGGTATTTGAAGTTACTGTGTTTTGACCATTTTTACTCTCTGTTAGGACAGGTGTGCTGCCTTTTCGTTAGTATTGAAATTAATGTATAATAAAAACATTTTCTACATAGAAACTAATGAAAGTACGAGGAAATTGTTGCCAAAAAGTTGTTGAGCAATATTTAAAGTCTATCGGTCTTAATAATAAAACACCGTTTTAGTTAAAGCCCGTTACAAGCCTGCTATCAAGTGACAGTTCCATACAGAGCTGTCATCCTAAAGTGGGTTTCAACGACGTTTTAAGGAATTGTGTTTTTATTAATAAGACCGTAACGATCTTATTAATAAAACTCGATTCCTTAAAATGCTGTTTAAGTACATTTTAACGCCGTTTTAACCTTGGAAGGACCAAGTTATAGCGCGTTTGAAGGCCGTTTTAGAGTATCGTGTTTTTATTAATAATACTGTATTTGTTTTAGGTGCACATTGCCTTAGCCGGGGCTCCATACTATCTTGACCCTACTTCTTTAAAAAAGTATTTGCAATTTGATTACAAAGAAACACAAAGTATTTTCAATGAGATTTTAAATCAAAAGTTACGATAGATAAACAATATCCAACCCCGAACACAGCAGACGCTTTATTAACAAACAATGTTGTTGACGCACCGGACTCGCCTTAATAATAGTTGTTAATCACAGTACCTCGACCAGTAATATTAAGAGTTTAAGACTCATCCTTGACCTCAATTTTTTATCGATATTGATGAACGCCCAGCACTAACCAACAAAGACAGCACAGAGTAGTGGTAAATGTTAGTTGTAAGTTTGAGGTTACAGCGAATTCAGTTTAGTGCAAAAAAATCTTAGTTCTACGATGAAATAGACCTATTGTTACAAAAATAATGGTATTGCATGTGATTACCCAGATGCTACAATAATTATCTACTAGCTATTGTGTGTGATTACACAGGGAATGCGTATTTTTCTTCCGGTAAGTGGTTTGTTTACATAATAAGACTTTAATTTCTGGATAGAGTTTACCTAAAAGACCAGAGTGCTGCCCTTGTATCACGTAACTTTCCACTCTATTGGGTTAAGCATTTAGACGATTGCAAACTGTCAAAATATGTATGTATTTGACAGTTCGGAGTAGGCTAAATCAGACAACTCCATACAGTGGAGGACTTACGTGGTCGCACCCCTGAAGCCTATTTCATAAAACTACAATTCATGGTGTACTATGGCAATTTGATGTACATTGCAAAGTTAATTAAACTACAGATTAACAAGTATGAAAGATGCAGGAAGCAACGTTGACGAAACAAATATATCGAGCGAATGAGGGTGAAAGGGCCGGTAAGGAACGACCCAGGAGGACATACTTCGACCAAATAGGGGATGTAGGCAAGATAGATAGATAGATATATAAAACGTTTATTTAACAACACAATACTAAAAACACAACATAAATATTAAGATACATATTATATTTTAAAACTAAAGAAGATTTTATTTTTTACGTTTTCACGTCTGGGTTTGAAGTATTGAACCGCTAAAATGGTCCCGACTCAGCGTAATATGTCGTAGGTGCACCGAGGTGCCCCCACAACGCTGATATTCTGTCGCGGCCACACTGCGGGTTAGTCGCGTTTGTTGAAAAAAGAAAAAAGTACATCATGGATAAAAAGTACCCGAAACCGGCGTGCGTGTATGCAAGGTCTAATGAATGTTGAGGAAGCAAAAGTGATCTGTCAGGATCGTGGCAAGTGGCAGTCCCTGGTATCTGCCTACCCCTCTGGGATACAGGCGTGAGTTTATGTAAGTACCTATGTAGATTAACAACTAGACTCTGCTACGCAATGTACGTCGAATTGTAATAATAAACTACGAATTATAGTCTTATGAAACGCGGCCCTGGTCTGTTGTAAGATGAAACAAAACTGATTATAATTATAATAATCCATTTATCCTTTAAATAAAAAGTTATTTACAAAGTCTAAAGAGTCAGTCCAATATGGTGCTACGTGTCATCATCATCATTCAGCCACAAGAAGTCCACTGCTGAACTCCTCCATGGATTTCCAAACAGAAGCGGCTTGCATCCAGCGTCTTTATGTTTCTGTGGGTTTATTTTTTTACTAGGTACGTATCTTTCAAAGCTATGCAAACAATTAAACATTCCAAATAAAGGAATTATGTGATCTTTACAATTTTCACCCGTAAAGGGATAAAAGAAGGCAAAAATTTTTATATCAGGAAAGTGTAAGTGTTTTTTTTTTTTGGTTCTCTGGAAACTCTATAAACATATTCTACTACTCCTACAATGCAAATAAACCTAGGTACTTATTTCAGGGGTTTTCAAGTTCCAAAGGGTTCAAAAAGGATACAAAAATGTATACTTTCTATGTACATACCTAAGTTTTACCTTTGGTACATAGAAAATAGAAACACAATAAGTGCGATCGCTGTTATCTTGACCACTTACTGAATAGTTGTAAACATTGAAAACCGTCCCAAACAGTTGAACAATGGGGAGATGCACTATTCAGCTACTTGTCCAAAAAGTATCGCTATGAATAACACCTCAAATGTGTCTTAATTTTAACTGCTATCCATGCCTTACACAAATTGAAAATTTTCACGATGCGGCGCGGGTCGCTGCGCGAGGTTGCACAGGATTTCATCAGTGAAAGTGATAGTAGGGTTTCGTGTGTACAACGAATTCTAAAATTCGTTTCGTTCGGCTCTTAGGTACCTACGACGCGTTCGGCTCGTAATTTACCCCGATTATGTCATGTATTATCAGATTTTATCAGTAATCAGTCGCCACATAGGAAAGACTAGCCGGAGGCCACGCACGTTTACTCCATTTGTCGATCTGAAAAAAAAAAATGGAAGTCTCTTTCAAAAACAAACGCGTTCTTGTGACTGGAGCCGGACAGGGTGAGTACGACGGCACACCCAGGCTGGTATATTAATTTATTTTATTTTAGTGCTACAAATCTAATAAAAAGATGTAACCTCCCTAATCACAAATAACGTCAGAAAATATTAAAATCAAAATCTAACTATAGTACGTATATCTTTTTAGGGTTCCGTACTCCGTAATACTTTGTTTATATTTTACCTTGTTTTTATCTTAGAACCTTGTTTACAAGGAACCCTTATAGTTTCGCTATGTCCGTCTGTCTGTCTGTCCTTCTGTCCGTCGGTCCGTCCGTCTGTGCGCGGTAAAAAGGAAAACTATCTCGGCTAAGTAGGCTTTACAAGTTAACGTGTAATAGGCGACCAACTTATAATATGAAAGCTTCGTACAAATTCCATTAAAAATTACTTTGATGTAGTTGTTAGCTCTTAAAAACATCGCTTCTTCTACCGAACCCTATACTGCGAGTGGCCCGACACGCACTTGGCCAGTTTGCTTGTCGTGACGTCACCAGACATTTTTCTGGTCGGTGGTTATAGGCGTATCTACTTAATTGCTACCTATTAATTAACTTTTCGGCCGCCGCAAGTCGTGGAGCTCCAAGAAGTTATTTATAGAAATTAATTAATTATTTATGTACCTACCTATATAATAGACACATCGTCTCTTTTAGTGAATGAATCAGACGATAGTGGAAGGAACCCTTCACCTACCTTAGATAATCAAACTCCCCTCTGCATGTGCCAGGTATCGGACGTGGCATCGCTGTAGAGCTATGGAAGTGTGGCGCCCAAGTGGTGGCCGTCTCCCGCACCAAGTCATACCTGGACTCTCTGCAGCAGGAGTTTCCGTCCATCCAGATCGTTGCCGTGGACCTAGCCGACTGGAACCAAGCTCGCAAGGTCATCGACGGCCTGGGCCACTTCGATGCCCTCGTCAACAATGCTGCCCTTGGACTTACTGAGGACTTCCTCACCACCACACCCGAAAACTTCGATCTGTTAGTATTAATAGATAGATAGATAGAGAACACTTTATAGCCAGAAAAAAAGATAAAACCCAAATAAGTATAATTCCACTTACGAGATTACAACCTATCTCGTATAATTCCTAATACGAGATTAGTAATCTCGTAACTGAAATTATACTGGGTGTCAAAGAAAGGTCCGGTGAAAGTTAAGGAAGATTTTTTCGATATTCTAAGTATTTGTTCGATTTCAGATTTTTCCCGTGTTTGTCGACTGTGTTCTAAATATCAAAGCTCTAATTGAATTAAAAATACCCTAGGGTTTAAAAAAACACGATTCCTCTAAAACTCTGTTAATTCCATTTGTGGCTACATCTTTCCCTTGTAAAATCTCCACCAATGACTATTATAATCAGCGTTTTTGAAGAGTTTTAACGAGTCGAGTTTTTATAAATAAGACCGTAAGCCTTTGTAACTTACATAACTGCCTTCGAACATGTAACCTCCTCAGTCCTGGCCTTGAAAATAACAATTGAAAACCATTGTTATTATCAAGGTCAGGACTGAGGAGGTTAAGGGTCGAAAGGGGGTTGCATCTGGCTCGTGTGGGTTCATGTAAATATATGGGCACAGCGGAACGATCAAAAACTTGACCTGGGACACCTACATGATACTCGTACTCTACCTATGTCCTTAACCTTATTTACACACAGCCGAGACTATGATGCGTTTCACACCGCGTGCGTGACATTTCGCACGCTCATAATGTGTCCACGGGGCTGATAAAACATGAGATATCGTAGTTGTCTTAACCTTCCAGTATTTTATGTTTTGCTTATCTTCAGATTGATGAATGTGAACGTGAAATCCTTGCTCAATGTAAGCCAAATCGTGGCCAAGAAGATGATTGAGGCCAAATCTGGTGGATCTATTGTCAACATTTCTTCGCAAGCATCCAAGGTAGGTGGATATCGGTCAGAGACTTAATTTATTGAGGAACAAACATTAGTAGAGCGTTTAGCTTTCCACAAGCAGATCTACATATCCGTGTCTACCTATATCTTCTGATCAGCCCCTATATTACGCTCACCAAATCCTGAGCGATTCCAATCGCCTAACTGTCAAATTAGTATGGAATTTGACAGTTTGACGATTGGAATAATCGCTCAGGATTTGGTGCGCGTAATTAGGCCACTGGAATCTTCTACCTACTGGTACCTACCGACTTCAGTGATTTATGTACCAACCTGCAAACTCGTTTAAAAATTAACAGTTGTAACTTTTTAGGTCATATAACGTCGATCCTCTAAAACACTGTTAAGACAGAGTTAAAGCCTGTCATAAAAGACATAACCATGAGGGGTTTTGCCATAATCGCCACGCTTGGCAGGCGCGTCTGCAGTGGGCGTCAAATGGCTGATGATGATGATGATAGAAGACATTTCTATTCAACGATTTTAATGTTTTGTATAGAAATCTCTTTAATTCCCTTTAGAACTCTCCATTTGTACCTACTTATAAACATACAACTCCTTTTTTGTAAGCAACCTTTGTTACAAGTTCTACATGACAGGACATCACTAGGAATGGACGAATGTGAAACAATCACTTATGTCTATCTTCGCATCTTCGCTTGGCAGGCAGCTCTTTGGGGTCACGTGACATACAGTGCAACCAAGGGCGCAGTGGACGCGATGACGCGCGTGATGGCGCTAGAGTTGGGTCAGCACAACATCCGCGTCAACGCCGTCAATCCCACTGTCATCATGACGGAGATGGGCCGCCTCGGCTGGTCCGACCCTGCTAAAGCAAACGTGATGCTCTCCAAGATCCCGCTTCGAAGGTGAATTTATTATAAAAATCCAAACTTTCCAGGAATGAGCAAAACTACGAAAATCCAAAGAAACAACTTCTTTGTTGGCAGATGTTAAATGTGTCGCTGAAATCACCTGAAAAAAGTATCTGAAGCGTTGTGGCTTGTGTCTAACTTAGATTGGAGTGACATTGGTTTTATACTATACCATAGAAGAAAAACAAAAATCAAAACAAAGGAAAAATTAAAAAATACTGTTAGGTAAAAATATGTTTTCAGGGTTTTTCGAAATCACAAAAAATGCAAAAAAAAAAGTTACTATAATAAATAAAACACTTATTCAGTTTAGTTTTTTTCATTTAATTCTAAAGGTTTTCTATCCTTTGGGTGGATAAAAACATTATTTTACGAGATAACTCAAATATTATATTCTTTTTGTTGCACTAACCCGTGCTGAGGACGATAAGTAGATACGTAATACAGAGAAGTTTGTAAAGAGGCTAGCAATTTCGCTGATGCCTGCACTTGCCCATTAGCTCAGTTGGGAGAGCGCAGGCACGGTTAGCCAGAGGTCGCGGGTTCAAGTCCCGGCATGGGTGGGATTTTTAGCCTCTAAATAGGTTAAAAACCTCGAACATTGATAAATGCGTTATAAGACGTTGCGGGCAGATGTCATAGTTTGAGCTCGATTTGTATGGAGCGTTTTTGAACCACGTGAATTTATTTACTCTTCGACAGGTTTAAACCCCCCTGTGGTTATACTATAAAAAGTACCTATTAATCGTAGAGAAAAAGAAATACCACGTTTATTTACCTTTTAACATAGCCTCTCCGATAACATTACGAGATTTTTTGTGTATGTTCTCCATTATCAGTATATTCCAAACTATTCCCGGCCATAAAACAAATAATCTTCTATTTTTTGATATTTTTCACAAATGAGCAAGAATAGTTTTGTTGATTTAGTGCTGCTGTGGGTAAAACCTAGTGGTACTTCCTGCCCAATAAATAATCAGTTTTCCATTCATAGCAGCAAATTAGCTCTATGATTTTCTTAGTGTATAATAAATAAATACCTAATAAAGAAGCTACTACCGTTTCACCTCAAGAGTATGACCTCCCGCTTTTTTCATCAGTTTTTTTAAACAAGGTGTTGTTCTATAAATATTTAACCAATTTTTTTTTTACATAATAAAATATTTTTAATATCGTTTACTTATATTTATCTACGAAACAATCTAAAACGCTGTTCAGAAGTATTTACGAAAGTCGTTTCATGTCGTAGAAAATAATATTGGCCCGATGTATGACAAAAGATTACAATCTTAGCCCTGTGCTGTATTGCGATTAACTCTTTACCTACCTACGTATAATTATTTAAGAGTTTTGTCGTTTTGATTCCCTCTTTTGTAAGTCTTCTCATAGACTGAATAATTCCGCGCAAATTGTTTAGGTAGGTAGGAAGGAACTCCTAACATAAGTGTTACGCGTATGATTTAGTAAGTAAATACCTATATACGTATGAAAATCCCTTCGCATTTCAGGTTCGGTGAAGTTGCGGAGGTGGTGAACGCGGTAGTTTTCCTACTGAGCGACAAAGCCAGCATGATCAGTGGCGTCGAGCTGCCCATCGATGGTGGCTTCCTGGCTTGTTAAAAATAAATGAGTTTATAAAAAAAGTATGTACGCATATTTTATTTTCTTATTTTATGTGGGTATAATAAACGAGACATTACTTCGTTTCTTTACGCTATGCCACAGAATAGAAATTGCTCAAGGTCGAGCCTGCTGCGTGTTGATAGCTTTATACCTACCCCAACGTGCGGAATGCGCCTGGCACGACATGTGGCTCTTTTATGTAGTAGATACTACTATGTACTACAAATTATTATTTTCAGCCAGCTGTAGTCAGCTGTTCGGGCTGTTCTTGTCAGTCCACCTATGTTAATCAATCCTGAATAGTAGGTAGGTACTTACCTACTACAAGTTGGTAGCTATCAATTTGGTAGCACTGCCTTAGCTACCACAGAATAAGTAGAGATCCATAAGTAGAAACCCAGAGTTCCTGTGAAAGTAATTCTCAAAAGAAAACGTCAAACTTCTTTAAGCTTCGGTTATACACAGCGACTAATCGCTGCGTACGCCTACTCGCCGTGAGTTTTCACGCGAATTCGTTGTGTATGACAGGGTACTCGCTGCGACTAGCCATTCTGCTCAGTGAGCCGCTCTAGACACAGGTCGTTTCGTCGCTGCATGCATAGATACGAATATACATATAAAATATGATGATGTGAGGGTATTAGAAGCCCCAAACTGTTCTCTGCGTTCAATCCATTTACGAACCCATGTTCGCTTCTTGTGAGTTGTGAGCTTAATCAGCATTTGGTTTGCTAACTCTGCACATGCCAACCGAATACATTGATTTAGGCGTGTGCGACGAACAGACGACATATTTGGATTTGCGCACCAACAAACTGTCGAAATTATCGTATAGAACTCGCTGTGTGTAACAAGTAGACAACGAATTGTCACTGCGACTATTATTATTCGCGGCGAGTGCACTCACAGCAGCGACTAGTCGCTACTCAGATATTATTCATTATTCTGAGAGTCGCTGTGTGACCGAAGCTTTACTTAATCTATGGTTATGCTTGACATTGTCATGTCAGTTGTCATGTTTATGATCGGGTTGCCAGATCATCCCTTTTTGGGACATAAACTGCCTTTTATGCTCGCGGTGGTAAATGAACGGAAACACCGTGAATTTATGAGGGCAGTCCGAGGTAAAAATAAAAGCGCGATTTTAGTTATAGCTATAAAAAGATAATTATTCTGTTAAAACTGGGATATGAACATTAAACTCATAAAAGATCGAGGGCGCTCCAAACACTTTCCATTGGAATAAACAATTTGTCTTACAACATGGTGATTTTCGATCATGCTGGCTGTTATATTTACTAATGCAATCAACGAAATATGAGGTAATCTGTAACGATTTACCTACGCTATAAACGAATTAAGGGACCATCTATAAATTACGTCAGAGGGAGGAGAGAGAGGGCCAACAAAGCTTGACATGGTTTAACAGAGAGGGCGGGGGATGAACAAAGGTTTTGTGACGTCACATGTATAAATATTTTAAAAATAAATATAAATAATTTTAGAAGTGCAGTTTCAATTCAAAAATATGTAAAACACTAGGGGAGAAGGACGGGAGAGAGGTTCCAAAATCATTAAACTCATGTAACATAATTTACGCGCTCTTAGCATCTTTTGCCTAAGCACACGAATAACTAAGC
Organism: Yponomeuta evonymella; assembly: GCA_963969515.1. Lineage (NCBI taxonomy): Eukaryota > Metazoa > Arthropoda > Insecta > Lepidoptera > Yponomeutidae > Yponomeuta > Yponomeuta evonymella. The sequence goes on from OZ018354.1 coordinate 11,417,921, forward strand.
TACGGTTCACTACTATGGGCAAACAGTACAACTGACACAGATATAGATAAGTAGACATGACAACTTATGTGTCTAGATCATTCAACCTTCAAAAAAGAACCATTAGAATTATAAACTTAATAGACGAAATAGAAAGCCTTAGAGAACACTTGACCATACCCAAAATTTCTACTCTTGCCTCATGTTTATGCTTTTTAGGGTTCCGTACCCAAAGGGTAAAAACGGGACCCTATTACTAAGACTTCGCTATCCATCTGTCCGTCCGTCCGTCCGCCCGTCTGTCTGTCACCAGGGTGTATCTCAAGAACCGTGATAGCTAGAGAGTTGAAATTTTCACAGTATATGTATTTCTATTGCCGCTATAACAACAAATACTAAAACAAACTAAAATAATTATTTATGGGTGCAAACACATTAGACATTGGTTCTTGGTCAGTTAGCACATATCGTTATTATTACTTGCAGTTACTTAAGTGTAAAATTTGCAATGTTATTATTTTTTTAAGACCTATTAGTTACCATAATATGAAGCAATTCATAAACCTTGAACTTTAAACAAAAAAAAATGGGCTGTACATAATAGGTTTTTGGATTACTTTACGGCCAAAAATTATTAATTTTTTTTAGGAAGAAACGTAAAAAAAAATCCTTTTTCCATGTTTTTCTAACGTCATTTTCATTTCTAACTTGAGGTCGTCGGTCGTCCTATATTGGATAAACATGCTGGCAACACCTCCTGGAGTCCAGCCGGCGCCGCCGTATGGTCCAGGTAGTGCTAATCTGTGGTGCTAATTTTGTTAATTTTGCTTTTGCGGATACGTGATAACATAACAGTTAAAGCTTTGTTCTGCAATCAAACATAAGCATAGCAATATCTTACATTTGGTGTTGTCTAGAAGTTAAAAATACAATGGAAATCTCATTCAAAGGCAAAAGAATATTGGTGACCGGAGCGGGGCAAGGCAAGTGTTTGTTTTATCATGCTTAGGACATGACATGGTTTTTGTCCTAATTGTCCTTACATATAATACGCACGAAGACCGGAGTCAAATGTAATGTATGGTTACGATAATTTCTGGCCATCGTCGCAGGTATCGGGCGAGGCATCGCCATCGAGCTGTGGCGAGCTGGCGCCAACATAGTGGCGCTGTCGCGGACGCGGGCTAATCTGGAGAGCCTGCAGAGTGAGTACCCGTCCATCGAGATCGTGGAGGTGGACGTGGGTGACTCTGAGAAAACGCGCGCGGCCGTCCAGGCGCTCGGCCGGATCGACGCGCTCGTCAATAACGCTGCCGTGGCCATCTGCGAGCCGTTTCTCGACTGCACGCTCTCGAGCTTCGATAAGTAAGTTGGTTGAGGCAACAACACTCTTGAACTCCTGGGTACCCTACCAGAGGATGGAACAAGTGGTATTTGGTTGTGAGGTTTTCTTTTCACACAAAAATGTGCCTAACCCCATTTAAGCCAGGAGGTGCAATGATTTAAGTTGTTTATTGTTTGTTACAGAACTTTTGATGTTAATGTGAAGGCTGTACTGAACATAAGTCAAGTCGTGGCAAGACAAATGATTGAAAACAAAATTCATGGAGCTATTGTTAATATTTCATCTCAGGCATCTAAGGTAAGGAAATAAGGTCTAGAGTAACAAAAACGCCACAAAAAAATATCTCATTGTGCATGCTAGAGTTTCCATTTCATTGTTTTCAAGATTTGTCAGCTAGTAACTAATCTAATAATCGCGGGATTACACATATTATTTACTAACTTATCTATTGACTTGTAGATGTGAATTATCTTTATTGTTTGTTACAATTTTTTTTATCTACTTTTGGAACTTGCTTTTTATCTACAAAATAATCATGAACATGTTTTACAGCACTGACTATTTAGCTTATTTTTAAACAATACAAATTACTAACTACACTGCCATCCTATTACTAAGAGGATGTTAAGTATATGGTATAAACTTGCACACTTAACAGCCTTTTATTAATTAGACAGCAGTATAGATCTTATGTAACTGTGGTGAATACTTACAGGCTGCCCTGAAGGATCATGCCATCTACAGTGCTTCCAAGGCAGCTATAGATGCATTGACTCGTGCGATGGCTCTAGAGCTGGGCCCCCATGGCATCCGAGTCAATGCTGTTAACCCTACAGTTATAATGACGGAAATGGCAAAAGTGGGCTGGTCTGACCCTGCAAGAGCGAGTGAAATGATATCTAAGATACCTTTAGGCCGGTAAGCATATCTTTGCAGCTATACATGTGGGAGACAAAGAAAACCGCGTGGGCACCGTTAATTAATTTATTTTAAAACTCTCTTCCAAATTACACCGCTCTTTTTCTACAGGCGTCCGCCATCATTCTCTCCGTCCCTCTCGCACCTTCCCTCTCTTTCCTTTCCCTTGCGTTCCATTCCCACATTCGGCCGTCCTGATACCATGTCTGTCCTCAGACATTCTTCCGCACTCATTATGTTTCTTATCTTTCAGTATAACTCGTCACTCTTTCATAAACCTTGTTTCCAATCCTGACAATACTTAAAGTCTTAATCTAGCACAGTTTTACACCGTTTACAAGATAAAATCAGCTTATAATGTAACATAAGTGAACAAAGAAACTTATTGTCTCTTCTCATAACAACATAACATTTTCCAAAATAACATAAATATCAGTATTATCTTAGTTTGTTCAATAACAAGTACCTACTTAACAAATAGTAACAAGTATTATTAAAACAAGTTTGGTATCCTAAGTTTTTTTTTATTTTTTATTTTTATCTTTTTTTTTCAGTCTTTTTATTTTGTATCATTTACTCAAATATCCCATGATAATGAATAAAACACAGTGTGCTAAATAAATCAACTAAACAATCATTCATCTTCGTTCAGAAACACTCAGTTACTTACTCATATGGGCTTTCTCCATCTTCTTCAGGCCACCGCTTCATTTGATCAGCTGAGCTAGAAGTTCTAACAGGTCCCTCAGTAGAACTACAAATTCTCTCTAAATCATAGCGGTCATTCCTTTTCACCTTCACTACCCTATAGGGGCCTAGATATTTGGGTTTCAGTTTCAGGCCGGAACCAAATTGAGTCCGCTTTATGGCCACTGTGTCTCCAACTTCATACTTCTCGCTTGCTTTTCTCTTCCTATTATAAACTTTTATGTTTTCTTCTTGTATTTTAAGTATTTGTTCCTTAGCTTGCTTTCTAAGTAGCTCTCTTTCTTCATTGTAATGCTGTAGGTATTCTTCCTGTAATAATTCTTTTATTTTTATATCTTCTTTTGTTCGCATTTTTGTTCCCATTAGTAGTTCAAATGGAGTCGTGTTTATACTTCTCTGAAATGTACTGTTAATTGCTCTTTGTACTTTGTTTATGTGTTTGTACCAGATGCTTGAATCTTCCAAACACATCTTTGTTAGTAATGGGATTATAATTCTGTGTATCCTCTCCACCTGACCATTGCCTCTCGGTACGCCCGTGGTTATGGTTAGGTGTTGTATTTCCTCTTCTTGACAGTATTCTGCGAAATCGTGACTAGTAAATGCAGCTCCTTTGTCAGTAATGATCCGTCGTGGGTTCCCAAAAGTCTGCTGGTGGATTTTCAGTTTACTCAGCGTCTCTTTGCTTGATGTAGTCTTAGTTGGGAATAGCCACACAAATTTTGTAAATGCATCTACCACTGTCAGAATGTGATTATACTGCTTACTGGTCTGAGTCAAAGGTCCAACATGATCCAGATGGATAGTATCCAATGGAATGCTACCTTTCTCAATGGGATTAAGGAATCCTTCCAACTTGCCTTCTTTTTTCGTAGCTAATAAGCATGGAATGCATGTTACAATGAAATCTTCTATCTTCTTATCCAGCCTGCTTATGTAGTACTCTTTGTCAATCAGTTCTCTCATTTTCTTCTTAGAGAAATGTCCGTTGTTATGGACTTTCTTCAAAACTTCTTTCTCCATCGTCTTAGGTATTACTAGCAACTTCGTCTCACCTTTGTATAACAAACCATTCTCTGTCCAGTAATCTTGGTATGGCTTTTCTTTCAGTATTTCTTTTATAGCTCTGAGCCCTTCATCTTGTTCTTGTGCCTGCTTCACCTTATCTTGTAATGTTGTTACTGCTACATAAGGGTGTCGGCTTAGTGCATCTACATGCCTCATCTTCGTTCCGGTTCGGTGTTCAATGTCAAAGTCGTATTCATTCAGAAACATCACCCATCGTGCCACTTTTGCAGTGAGATCCTTCTTCTTCAACGTCATTTCGAAGGCTTTACAGTCAGTCACAATCTTAAAATGTATTCCATATAGGTAATGCTTAGCGTTTGTGGACTATGAGAAAGCCTTCGATTCGATCGAGACATGGGCAGTGCTCGAGTCTCTCCAGCGTTGCCGTATTGACTATCGGTATATCGAGGTGCTGAAGTGCTTGTACAACAGCGCCACCATGTCGGTCCGAGTACAGGAGCAGAATTCGGAGGCAATTCCATTGAGAAGAGGCGTGAGACAGGGAGACGTTATCTCTCCGAAACTGTTCACGAACGCACTGGAAGATGCCTTCAAGCTTCTGGAATGGCAGGGACGCGGCATCAATATCAATGGCGAGTACATCACGCACCTTCGATTTGCCGACGATATAGTAGTCATGGCAGAAACGATGGAAGACCTCGGCATAATGCTCGACGACCTCAGTCGAGTTTCCCAACGTGTGGGCCTTAAAATGAACATGGACAAAACGAAGGTCATGTCGAACGCTCGTGTTGTGCCCACCCCAATAACATTGGGGAACACGACTCTCGAAGTTGTAGACGAATACGTCTACTTAGGACAAACAATCCAACTAGGCCGGTCCAACTTCGTGAAAGAGGTCAATCGTCGAATCCAACTCGGCTGGGCAGCTTTCGGGAAACTTAGAAAAGTCTTTTCGTCTAATATACCTCAATCGCTCAAGACAAAATTATACAACCAGTGTGTGTTACCAGTGATGACTTATGGCACTGAAACGTGGTCTCTCACTATGGGCCTCATAAGAAGGCTCAAGGTCACGCAACGAGCTATGGAAAGGGCTATGCTCGGAATTTCTCTACGAGATCGAATCAGAAATGATGAGATCCGTAGACGAACGAAAGTCGTCGACATAGCCCAGCGGATTAGTAAGTTGAAGTGGCAGTGGGCGGGGCACATAGCACGCAGAACTGATGGCCGATGGGGCCGAAAAGTTCTCGAATGGAGACCACATATCGGCAAGCGCAGCGTGGGACGACCAGCCACAAGATGGACAGATGACGTCATTCAAGTGGCAGGAAGACGCTGGATGCAGGCCGCTTCCAACCGGTCTTTTTGGAAATCCATGGAGGAGGCCTATGTCCAGCAGTGGACTTCTTGTGGCTGAATGATGATGATGATGAATGGCGAAACTTCTTCACGCCTTCTATAACGGCCATTGCTTCCAACTCATAGCTCGAGTACTTGCTCTGCGCGTAGTTTGTTTTGCGACTCATGTAGTGTACTGGATGGAGGTCATCGTCTGGGTGACTTTGCATAAGGATAGCTGAATATGCCACACTGGATGCGTCTGTGTGCAACTCTGTCTTTAACTTTGGATCAAAAATCTTCAATACTGGGCTAGTAGCCAGTTTTTTTTTCAAAATCTGAAATGCTTGTCTTTGCTCTTCTTGGAAAATAAACTCCTTTTCTTTCTTTAACAGATCTGTAAGTGGCTTGGCAATCTGAGCATAATTTTCTATGTACTTCCTGAAGTATGAAGTTAACCCAATGAAGCTGTGAAGCTGCTTGGCATCCCGTGGTTCTGGGTATCTAAGAACAGCATCCGTTTTTCCTGGGCTTGGTCTTACTTCTCCATCTTTAATAATGTGACCCAAGTACTCAATTTCTCTCTTGATTAGATCAGCTTTCTTCCAGTTTATTTGTAGTCCATACTCCGAAGCCACTTTCAGTACCATTGCGAGTCTTTCAACCGCTTGCTCATCGTCTTCAGCTGTAATTAAAATGTCATCGATAAATATCATCATAACTCCTTGAGCAATTAACTCTCTGAATATAACACTGACAAATCTCATGAAATACTTCGGGCAGATGGACAATCCGAAGGGAGCTCTGAGAAACTCGAATTGTCCGTTGTGCGTTACAAACGATGTGTAGGGAACTGATTCTTCAGACACTCTTAAGTGAAAGAAACCATTTTTCAAGTCTAGTACACTAAACACCTTCACATTGCACAGCTTGTCGATCATATCATCAATCACAGGCAGGGGAAATTCGTCTTTAACAATCTTTTTATTTAATAATCTGTAATCTACACAAATTCTCACTGCACCATCTTTCTTTTTAACTAAAACCAAAGGGCTTGAGTATTCGGAGAAACTTACCTGTATTATGTTGTTGTCCAGCCACTCCTTTACCTGATCTTCAACCAACTTCTGCTCAACTAAGGACAAACGTCGAGGCCTCTGTGAGACAGGAGCATCGTCTTTAAGAACTATCTTCAACCGCATGGGTGCTTCCTTCGTCTGCACCGGTTTATAATCTTCAATGCATCTTAACACCTTTTCTCGAACCACTGGATTGAGAATGTGGTCGAGCTCCACCACGTTTTCTGTAAAACAAGTCAACTTACTCATCCAATCATCCCCTTCAGACAATAGCTTCACTGTACTACCATTCATTATCATGGTTATTTTTCGTAACAATTCCTGACCCAAAATCATATGAAATGGCATTACATCTTCGCTAACAACATGAAATAACACTTTTTCGTAGCATTTGTTATCAATGGTTATGTTTACAAACACTTTCCCTAAGGATTTCACCTTTGCATGTCCGAGTCCGGTTAACAACAAGTTATCCTCACATTTCTCTATTCCCATCTCGAGAAAACACTCGTAAGACATAAGATTTACATCGCTGCCAGAGTCAATTAACGCGTCCACTGATAATTTTCCGATCTTGACACTCTTTACTGGCTTTGTTTGTCGTCGTATTTCCCTTGTTTATCTGCATTACCTCTCCGCGACTCTCTGAACTGTCAATAGTGTTGTCACTATGTTCCGCCATATTGAAGTTAGAAGATCGGTGTTTTACCGACCGACCGCCGATAGCGCCACTGGTGCTCGTGGATGGAACTATCGAACTGCCCTGCTTCACCGATGCGATCGCGCTCATATTTTCAGTACAATTGCTGCCAATATGCCCGAACTTGTTACAGCGGAAACATTTCAGCCCGTTAGGACAGTTACTGGCCACATGTTTCACGTCCCCACAATTGTAACACCTCTGAAACTTTCTTTCCTTCTTAATGGTCGCCGTATTAGTACTTCTTCCATCCGTTGTCTTCGTATGCGATTTGCTCTTAATTTTCTCGTACAACATCAACTTTTCTTTTAACACTGGGTAGGTAGTAGCTCCGTATAGTATCGCCTTGTTTTGTTCGTAGTCTGGTATTCCGTCTATGATGTATTGCACTGCGACGTAATCCGGAAACTTCGCTCTGCGACCTAGCTCTCTCATCACAAGCATATACTGGTAGTAGGTTTCGTCCTTTTGTTTACGTCGCGCAGCCATCATTTCGTGCATTTCCTTCACGTTGACGGTATCCGGAAACTCCTTTAGTACAGCCGTCTTCAATTCTTCGTAGGATCTGAATGCTTTTTCACTTTTTAACCACAGCGCCGCCGTGCCCACCAAGGATCGTCGTGCGAAGATGAGCTTTTGTTGCGCCGTCCAATTGAAGATGTCCGCGTTGTCCTCTAGATCTTGAGCCCATTTTGCAGATGACAAAGTTTTATCGTCACCGCTGAACTTAGGTACGCCGTCCATGAAAAATGCCGCCATTGTTGGTTCGCCGGCGCCCACGCCGGTTGAAGTTCTGCTCCCATCTGCTGCTTCTGCCATCGTCTTTCGTCGTAGAGTGAACCCCGTCGTAAATTCACGTGTGGCGTGGCGTCGTATAGGTTAGTCGCCGTGTTTTTTCTTATCGTCGTAACTTTCCGTCGTAAATTCTTTTTTTTGCTTTATCCCGGACGAGCCCCCAATTGTGGGAGACAAAGAAAACCGCGTGGGCACCGTTAATTAATTTATTTTAAAACTCTCTTCCAAATTACACCGCTCTTTTTCTACAGGCGTCCGCCATCATTCTCTCCGTCCCTCTCGCACCTTCCCTCTCTTTCCTTTCCCTTGCGTTCCATTCCCACATACATATTGTGGTAGTAATTTACTGATGCCCTTCCAGAAACCCACATGTTCTCTGGAATAAGTGCTTTGACAATCAATGGCTTGGAAGACTGCAGTTCAATGTCGCACATTTTTGGATATTTTGTAGATAACATATTTTGTACAATACAGCTGATATCATATTATTATGCCGAACATTTCTTCCTATGGAACCTTTCTTATGTATGTTAAAATACTATTAAGTGCAAATTTTTTCCATATTTTAATAACTTATTTGTTTCCCAGCATAGAGTTTGTGTTGGTGTCCATGGATGTCAGTTCATAACTACCACTTAATTTGACTTCATCCAGACCTTCTCGACATTATTTTGTTCATACTTGCGCCAAAATTTTATACAATTTCTCAGAAATAACAACTTCATAAATTTGGTAGTAAACATGCTTTGGGGAGGCCTATATGACTGCAGTTGACTATTACGGCTGTTTGATTGATTAAAATGTGCTATATACATATAAGAAATGGCATTAAAATCCCAATGCACATTTTGGCTAATTTATTAAATAAATGCACGCAGTTGTAAAGCAACTTGTCCAAACGCCCTATTCCTGAATGAAAAGTTTTTCTTTTCCATTCTAGTTTTGGTGAAATCTCAGAAGTAGTCAATGCAGTTGTGTTCCTGCTCAGTGATCGCTCCAGTATGATCAACGGAGTGGAGCTCCCTATTGATGGAGGGTTCCTTGCTACATAAATGTACCAGAAAAAAATATTTTGTATGATCCTCGATATTTTTATCTCATTATGTTTGATTACCAAAGAGTTGATGCCAACTTGTTAAGTGCTAATTCCTATTACTTACCTAATAAGATTTTGATTAAACAGTTGTGATTGTTCTTTTGTCGAATTTATAACGAATTATGTGATTATTTTGTAAACATGATCAATCAATACAGAACATGGTATGTTTGTATTTCAACTGACAAAATTATTCATTTGCCATTTTTATGTACAAATTGTTAAATATGTAGATAATAAATGTTTATTACTATCATGCTTGACGACATCAACTAAGACTTTATTATTTGAACTGTTTTGTAAATCAACCCTATCAAGCAAAAGTCATCAGCTGGTATCATGCCGGTATCTATGAATGCCATGATCTCATCAGCCGATTTTCTGTCTTGTCTCAAATCTCAATAGTTGTCAGTCTTTGATTTAGATAAGGTGAAAAACCGGCCAAGTGCGAGTCGGACTCGCGCACGAAGGGTCCCGTACGGGTGGGTCTCATTATTTCCATTTTCCATTGGAATGGAAATTCTGATACTGCCAGATTTATACAAATCTGTCTCACAATAGCCATTGACGTGAAAAACATCGAATGGAAAGAGTGATACCCGATTTTTCTAACAAACCGTCTCAGTATTACCATCATAAGCGATTTATGAAAACGCATTGAATTGTCAAAAAATCTCTTCAACGCAAAAAAAATACCAAGCCTGTTTAGGACAGTTCTTCTTTTTCCTCTGTTAATTAGGTACAGAATTTTATTTTATGGAAATTTATTGGTTCCGGTCACAAGAGAATGGTTACGTATCTCTGTCGACTTATTGACAATTAATCCATCAAAAACATTCTCAAGTGCCCAGTACCTATCTAGGTATTGGTAGAGGAAATTGCGGCGTCTGATAAGCGACCGTGAAGTCGGCGTCGCGATTTTAAAACGCAATGGAAATAGTGATGTAGTATCAGAATAACCGTAAATGGTTATTCTCAGTGGAAATAATGACACCCACCCTTCCGTACCATTATCTATACAACATTAGACAGTGATCGAATTTGAGAACAGTGCCATTTATAGAAACCAACAAGAAGCGTTTAACATTGACATTTAACGACATGACATCGGCGCTGTGAATGTTACATAGATGGCCGCTAGATGGCGAGCGCTGTCTTTAGACAACGTTTGTTGTATAGATGTTTCGTACTGTAATACGAGTTTTAAATTCTATTTTTATTTGTTTTCTTACAAACAATACATTCTGTAATGCGAACCATTATTTTAGATAATAAAAGTTTTTTTGTTCTGGTGACGATCCGTGATCCAATCTAAATACTCGCACTGGTGCCTTCCGGGTGATCGTCGCGCCTCTACCGGTGACGTGGCACACTCTTCACATTGATGAAAATTCAAACGTGAGAGGAATTGCGCTCTATGTGTTTTTTCGTGATTTATACGTAATCATTCAAAGTCGAAGACGGTAAATGTGCCAACGAGTTTCATTCAGCCCTATGGACGTTGAAGAATAATTTGTGGTGCCTGGAAAACGTCCAACAAGGTCTGACGCAGAGCAGCGAGCCCGAGCGCGCTAGAGTTAAGGTGCGGAGACCGGTGAGTTGCCAGGCCGATACAAATTCTCTTTATTAATAGAAGCCCCCCTTAAATATTTATTTTATTCTGTTTTTAGTATTCGTTAAAGCGGCAACAGAAATATATCATCTGTGAAAATTTTAACTGCCTAGCTATCACGGTTCATGAGATACAGCCTGGTGACAGACAGAACAGACGGACAGTGAAGTCTTAGTAATAGGGTCCCGTTTGGCACCCTTCGGGTACGGAACCCTAAAAATCATTAATACACACCTTAGATGCTCCACTTAAGCGCCTGTGCACACGATCCGTTGCGGTGCCGCATCGCAGAGTCCAATGGGCGTGCGGCGCGGCGTCGGAGCGCACCGTGTGGTACCTATACCATAGCGAATTCACCGCCGGTGCAGCAGAGAAATGCACCGGCTAAACAACAACTTGCCATCGTAAGTTGCCTGGAGGAAATTTCTATTAACAATAATAAAGCCGCCAATTTTATTTAATAATTTACGTAAATATTTTGCTACTTTTATGCTATACAGCAAAGAATATTATTATATAAAAAAACCGTCCAAGTACATACGAGTCGGACTCGCGTCTGGTACTATACCGGCCAGTATAAGTGGGCACCTACCTGTTGCAAAATTATTTTAAAAAACTTAACCCCTTTACCTGCTATCCACTTATCTCAAAACCATGCAACTGTTACATAAAGACTTCGCTATATAGGAACAAAATAAACAGTTTATCTCCCTATACGATAAGTTACATAAGTGATAGGAGTTGTATTATTCTATATACCTAACATAAGTACGTATGTTTACAGTAAAAATATTTATACTTACAGTAACAATTCCTTATCACTTGGTACGTTTTAATGGACAGTAACTCACCATTATAAACTATCTCATTTAAGAGCAGATTCAGTGACGAAAAGTTTGTTATTGGAAATAAAGAAGGTATAAATGGACAAGTTTAAAGGGAAAAGAATTTTAGTTACTGGAGGTTGCCAAGGTAAGTAGGTAGGTACTTGCCTAATGTACTGTTAATATCTGTCAGCTGCTAAAGAGTATACAAAAAAAAACGCAATTGACCGCTGTTTCCGGAAGATTGTTAGTGTACAATCGTGTAGGTACCTACTGTGTGAGAAAGTTGGAGGCAAGGGCGGACATTCCTTAAGGGGCGACCCGGAACTAAGTAACTAGCGCAGTGAGTCTTTAATTAGCTATTATATTTATTATGGTCACTTATTCCAAAAACGTATTATAAAAGGTAAGATTTTTTGTTAAGGGCCCAGGCCCGCGCCTAGGGTGGCCAATATTAAAGTCGACAAAATCTTCTTCAAATTCTACAGGAACGCTTAACAACAATAAACGATAACCCTTTATCACGTTATCCATATAACGTGATAAATTAAGTACGTCCATCCATAATGTAAAATAATCCATTCAATCTTTCCATAAAGTACGTCACACTAATTTCGTCATTTTTTGACCCTTCCCCTGTCCTTGTCACAGTTGGTCATATTTGTGAGATCCCCCCTCCCTAGTGTGACGTCACATATTTTGCATCTAGAAATTATTAAATTAAAACAGCAGTTCCGAAATTAGTTTTATTTCCATTTAAATTATTTTGCAATAGTGGTTATCAACATCTTTTTTCGAACTAAAACTTTCGTAATAATTATAAACATTATTTCAAACATTTGAATAAACACCAGAATAATAAATTATTAATTATACTTTTGAAATGAGACGTCAAGAAACTTAAGACGGGACCCTAGTACTATGACTTCACTGTCCGTCTGTCTGTTTGTCACCAGGCTGTATCTCATGAACCGTAACATGATAGCTAGGCTGTTGAAATTTTCACAGATGATGTATTTCTGTTGCCGCTATAACAATAAATATCTACTAAAAACAGAATAAACTAAATATTTAAGGGGGGCTCCCATAGAACAAACGGATTTTTTTTGTCGTTTTTTGCTCGATATTAATAACGGCAATAAGTAGACGCTTGAAATATTCACAGAATATTTAGTTTATATTCGCTTCAAAAAAAATAATTTAATTAAAATAAAATTAATATTTAAGGGGGCTCTCATACAACAAACCTAATTTTTTGCCGTTTTTTCTCGATCTTTGTGTCTAATGTTATATAGATAATGGTACGGAACCCTTCGTGCGCGAATCCGACTCCTACTTGGCCGGTTTTTTTAAATCTCTTCACAGTAGGTAATAGGTACCTACTTACCTACTTGATTTGTATCAGGCATTGGACGCAGCATAGCTGTCGAGCTATGGAGAACCGGAGCAGACGTGGTGGCACTATCCAACCATTCAGATAATCTGAGGAAGCTGAAGAAAGAATACCCGGCCATTGAAACCCTTAACGTGGACCTGTGCGACTGGAAGAAGACCAGAGGAGCCCTGAGTGCGCTAGGGCCTTTCCATGGTTTGGTCAATAGCGCCGGCATTATCTTCATCGAATCTTTCTTGGATTGTAATCCAGACAGCTTTGACAAGTACCTAATCTATTTTAAAACCGACTTTGCTCGCCTCTGTAATGTGCTCACCCAATCATAGAATTAATGCCATCACTGGCATCATAATCTCATCTCACGTTAACTACACTTGAAAATTTTATTTCGTAGAACAATGGCTGTGAATGTGAGGGCCCTTCTCAACGTATCTCAAGTCGTCTGTCAGAAAATGGTCGAAAATAAAATAAAGGGTGCCGTGGTCAACATATCCTCGCAAGCTTCCAAGGTATTTACGTTACATGTAGGTATATATATTTAACGAGTGAAGGTGATAGATGGAAAGAAAAGTTACCAACTGCGGCATTAATCCGTAGAATTCTAAATGACCCTGTTGGGCCACCATAAATAAAAATAGAATAAAAAAAATCCTTTATTCTACTACTATAAGGTAACAGTTCATACATTCCAAACGGTTTCTTATAATTAATTAAAATACAAAATAACCTTAAAAATCTAATTAAATTAAATTAATGTGATTTTAAAGGTCACTGAAGCTCTTAAATAATTAATTAGTCATCAAAATATATTTATTTCATGTTATTGATTTCATTTAAATTAAGTTTGGAGTACCTCAATACATTGAATTTAATATAAAAATATAGTTATTATTGTGTATTTGTTTCTTGTTATTAAATTTAATTAGAAATTAAAATTAGCATTAGACATGATCTTATCCAAATGTCATCAAGAACAATTAAAAGCCATTACGGGCCACCATAACCATGGTTTTTAGTTGTTCTTTTCAAGGTCATAATCTAACAGGTTAAAAATGTATAGGTACCTACTGATTTTTTTTTCGCAATTTCGAAGTTTGGCCCCTGTTCGTAATGACGAGCAGTCCGCTTTTTTGGATGTATATAAAACTAGGTACCTATAGTGTAGGTATTTACTGAAGCGAACGACTAAATTGACATGTCAAAAATTTGGTTTTTCAATATGCCACATTATAACACAGCAGAATATTTAGCAAAAGTATTAAAAACGATATGCCTAATAAATACCATTAAGTAATAAAAACAATAACACTGCTATTACCTGGTTTATCCCTCAATTGAAGATTATTTAACTAAATATTTTATTTTATAATGAAAATACAATTTGGTTAAGAGATGTACCTAAGCCCCAAAAATACCTAAATTTTCAGCGGTCCTCAAATAAAAGCGATCCTACCGCTACCAAATATGTTCGCAACTAGTAAAGATGACGGAGTTTTGTTTGAAGGCGGATTAGGTACCTATGACAGCTAATGCGCTACGCGCAGTGTAGAAAGAAGCATGGAGAGCTGACTAGGAACCTCTTTATGAATTAAAGGCAAAAAAACTTAGCCATATTTACGCACAATTGACGTTGTTGATGCGAGTGCAACTTCTCTAAGCTATTTTATTTTCTTTAGTCTTCTCATCACTGTAAATAAGGTATTGTTAAAGTTTTTTGGTCCATCGCCCAGTAGTTGTTGTACTTTTTGGTTTCTTATTACGAAACGGAAAATACAGGCGAGCCCGGACCCAATGCTGATTTTGGCACTTTTTCCTCGCCGAAGCACAAACGAATCAAGCAAAACCGAATGCATGCACCAGAAAAGACTATTATGATGAATATTTACAAGCATGTCGAAGAGACATGGGCGAAAGATAATATAAAGATAGCATACCCATACAAAATCAATATTGCTGCTGCTGCAGACTGCTGAGATCATAGGTATTCACCGTGCCACTGTATTTAAAGTACCTACTAAAGGAAAAAAAGACTACAGGTCGATTGCAATCTCCTCCACCTCCATCACCGAGAAAAACAATTCTGGACTCAATAGACGCACTGGATTTAGGTACAATATACGTCGCAAAATACATGGTTTTTACTTTAATAATAAGTTTTGGAGTTTTTATTTGCATAAATTTTTAAGCATTCCTTAAAATGGATGTACTTACACGATGCAAGAAAAGCTGCGTGCATGAGCTATGTCGAGTGAATAAAGTTTGAGAGATGCTGTGTTTACCTTTAGTCGTTCGCTTCAATATCTAGGGTATAGTTTCCGGGATAAAAAGGGTAGCAATTATGTGCTATTCTAGACTGTAATCTATCTGCAAGATTTAATCCAGATCCGTTGAGCCGTTTTGGCATGATTGAGTAACAAACATCCATCCATCCAAACTTTCACGTTTATAATAGTAGTAAGACAGGTATTTTGTTAGACCTGTATAAACAAGTCTTGCATTGCAAATTGTGCATAAGAGGAAAAATATACCTACTTATTAAAGACTTAATCTTTGTCTTACTTGGTCTAAAAGATTTGTCTTACAATCCTCGCTGGACGGATATGTACGGCAAAGCAGCTTTTAGTATAGAGTTAAACAAAACGTGAAATCAGAAATTTATTTCAACGTAAATAACTAGTTGCCGTGTGGCGCCGGATTAAGAATAGCGTCACTCCATTTCCTCCCGTGGATGTCGTAGAAGGCGACTAAGGAAATAAATTACCAGGAGACGGGCAGCAGCGTCTACCTGACATTCCAACCGCATACTGCGATCGCCAACCCGCCTGCCAAGTGTGGCGATTATGGCAAAACCCCTCATGGTTATGAAAACCATGAGGGAGGCCTATGTCCTGCAGTGGGCGTCAAGGGGCTGATGATGATGATGATGATATGTATTTCTTGAATGTCAATATATACTGCAATGACCGATCAACAAAAAAAATCACAGGCGGCGCTAAGGAACCACACATCGTACTGCGCGTCCAAGGGTGCCGTGGATGCGATGACGCGAGTGATGGCGCTAGAACTAGGTCCGCACAGCATCCGCGTCAACGCCGTCAACCCCACCGCTATCATGACGGAACTGGGCCGCCAGGCGTGGTCTGACCCCGCGAAGTCCAAGGAAATGCTCTCGAAGATACCACTTGGAAGGTAACAATATGACGAACATCTCACTTGTAATTAGAGTAGAAGTAAGATTTTAACTCTTTGGTAGAAGCTAATTTTATAGACTTCTTTCGTATGGCTTCCTTTCTTGTTGGTATTGAAAGAAAGTCTAGAATAATATGTGGCTAGCGAGAATTGTCTACCACAAGCCACTTATAAGGATTGCGCATTATTGCCTACCTACGTTCACGTATTCACTTCGACAAACATCTATTTCATTTTTAGGGTTCCGTAGTCAACAAGGAACCCTTAAAGTTTCGCCATATTCGTCTGTCTGTCTGTCTGTACTAGAGAGCTCAAATTTGGCACAGATATATACACCGACAAAAGACAACAGTAGATAAAAAAACCTTTAAAAATATATTTTATAGTCCCCTAAAGCCGGGTCTCCTGCTCGTGTTTTTCATGAAACATTACACAAAACAATCAGTTTTCAATGCTCCAAATTAACTTTTTATTTTGCTTCCTCTAGCAACGAAAATGATTTGTGGGGTATCGTTAACATTGTTCGTTTACGGAACTCAATCTGCAGGTTTGCTAAAGGTCATTCGAACGGTGTCATGGTGGCCGGGACAATCTCCCTCTAAAATGGTTGAGTGAGACTGGTGATGGCTGACCTGACCCCTGCGTTATGCTCGTAAACGGGTGCAGTTCGTGTCTGGCCGCAGCATTAATGTTTTTCCTACCTTTGTAAGAAAATTAAGTAATGTTTTGGCTTTTAAAGTTATTGGTGGCAATCTCGTGGCAATCTTATCATTAGGCTCCTGATGTATTAAGTTTAAGACATAAACTTTAAACATCAGAGCCTATATAATAAGATTCCATGATTGCCATAAATAACTTTTAAAGCCAAAACATTACTTAATTTTCTTTGTTGGAAGGAAATTCAGTTTTCTTTTGAGAAAAGATGGTCATCGGTGGAGTTTTTTTTCCCGCTCCCTTATTCTCCACTACAAATACGCCCTGAAGACAGCGGCTAACATAGTACATTAAAATTCAGGAAACAGAATGTAAATTCTTTACGTTATATAACATAAATAATTTAATTCGGACTTCTGAAAAAAAAATTGTGGGTGTAGGAAAACCAAAAATAAAAGAGTTCTTTTTACAAGACTTGATATTCAGAAATGTTAATAGATGGCGCTCGTGGTAATCATAGCTGAAATATAATAAAACCTAAATTTCCTTTGTTCCTTAATAAAACTGTTTTTATGTTGCTTGGTATATTTTATACTGTAATGTATTGATGTACATGAACTCAGAATTTTCGCAGAAAAAAATCAGAGACCCCAAATTTTTACATCCGATATCACTCGGACAATATGACTTTCCTGTTTCATGACGAATCGATTGACATCTCATTCATTGGAATCGGAGGAATAGTTTAAGCGCATTCATTTATTCATTAGTCGTTGCATGCACGCACGCCGGTTTTGGGTACTTTTTATCTTGCCCTTTGCTAATAATCCGTAAATACAAACAACATACCTACAATATATTCTCCTAACTTATTACGTAACCCTTCATTTTTGTTCTGCCGCAGTCGAAAAAATACTTCATACGTGTTTTCGGTTTTGCATATTCACAGGTTCGGGGAGGTGTTGGAAGTGGTTAACGCGGTCTTGTTCCTGTTGAGTGACGATGCTAGTATGGTAAACGGTGTACAACTGCCTGTAGATGGAGGCTTCTTGGCTACCTAAACGATAAGACCTTTCACATCTGATTTATGCAACGTCTAGTAGCAACTCCTATCTACACAACCAATGGTGAACCACTCAGACGCTGTACTGTCTGGGACATATTTTAAATAACGATATTAGGGCGGTAATTAAATTAAATAAAAGCCTGGTGATTCACTATAGTTCGTTTTATTTACTGTTTATTGTGCCAAAGGAATTAATACATACTGGACATTAGAAACAATGCAAGCATAACAATTTTCTATGGTTAATATGCCAAGCTATACATGCTAGCACATAGGTACAGAAAATAATACACCATAGTATGTATCTGAATAAAGGTAAAATAAAATACATAACTACAACACTGCTGAATCTGCAGGTTCAGTCATCTCTTGGTCTCGGTATCAATAGATATAATATTATGAACACTGTAATAAATATCGAGAGGGAATAAAGTCAACAATTCCTTTACCTTAGTAATATCATACAGTTACTGTTATAATAAGCCCGTTTTTATCAATAATCCCTAACAGTATCGTACTACTAGCTCATTGAATCATTCCCCCTGCTTTCGAAGAACTTCAACTCCTTATAAGCACGCGAGTCGCAGCTATACACAGGTCTACGCCATCGAAATATCCATACATACGTCGGGTAACAAGAAAATAAATCGACAGACCGACTACAACAGTTATTTGATTCTATATCTAGGATATTGTAAAAAACAGTGTGTCAACTTATCTAAGTACCTTACACTATTTTATTATATACAAAAAATATCGTATTTTAACTCAAAGTCTTTCTTCAAACGAACTTAACCAGGAAGCCATGATCTTCCGAAGCCGATCCGGACATTTTGCTGCACTCACACCATAACAATAAGCTACACAGACGCGCGGCACACAGAGAGCACAGACAAGCTATCGACGCACACGCCGGCGCGGTGATGCTCCATCAGCGCACCGCTAATACGATACAATGATCCTTGACTATGCTCCCATCTCAGGTCTCATGCACTATTTATATGAATTGTTTATGGACAAAATTAATCACTACAGCTAATTATTAGCCACAGGTTACCGTAAATAACAAAAACAACTTCCATGCGAGTGATTTTCTGGGTATAATTTATGCCACAATGGTTTCGATTTCAGAACAGAAGATTATAATTTGACATTAAACGTTTAAATAACTTTGTTGTTTGGATGCCGCAATTAAGTAATATTTAAATGGCAGATGTTGAACTATTTACTCACACAACTTGTGTCGCGATTCGTGCTGACAAATAGCGATGGGTACAAAATGCTTATATTACCCTGTTGACTAACCAACTTAACAAATGATTATAGAAAGTATTTAAAATTAGGTATAGAAGTGCATTCCTACTTACAATTAAATCTGTGTCTTAATAAACAGAAAATTACGAAGACCTTCAACCAAAAACAAATCATATTGAACTCTCTTGGAAGTGCTTCAAACTTTAAAATAATATTATTGTATGCAATATTGAGACACTGGATCGTTCCAGGGCCAAGTACACATTAACTCTAAAGTAAATACTAGATAATTATTTACAAAACATTGAACCTCATTCTCAGTCATATGGTGAGATGGAGGGTCAAGTGAGTGAGTCGTAACATCAATGCAGCAATTTTTTTTTTCATTTTTGCACCACAATAACCAGTTAAAGAGAAATGTATCGAGGTTAACTGTGATTTTACAGACAACTGTAAAAAAAATCATAACTTAATCACAACACAAGAACACCACATTTCCATTATATAACCATGAGAGGCTAAAAAATTCATTCATTTATTTATACCACGAGAGGCCCATCAAAGTGCGTCGACGAACACGGAGATCAATGACTTATGGCAATGTTAATTCTACTGCGTTTAAAGCGATGAATAAACAAAGAAGTCAAATGGTAGCAGATAGTTAAAATGTTAAAACAATGGTTTTGGTTAGCAATGAGATCATACACAGATTAAAAAAATGTTAAATGCAATTGTTCTCTTGGGATTGGATTTGATCACTTTGTATGGAATGGGGAACAGAATTGGCACTGAATGTGTTGATTAAATTGGATATACCACAACATAAGAAACATTTAACATAAGCTTAAGAATAGCTTTTTACAGTGAAGGTATAGGAATGCTAAACAACTCATTAGAATTATTAGTAAAGTAGAAATTTTTGAGTTTTGCCAAACCTGAAGGACAATTCACTCTTTACAAAAAGTACATTAATGCTATGGCAGTGTTGGACGCTCATGATCAAACCTATAGGCTCAATGACTATTTGCTGTTTGGAGAAGTCTATTACCTCTCTTGATACAAAAACGGTATGATTAACTCAGAAGAATGATTTGATACGAGGAACGACGCTAGATTCTAAATACATTGTACTAGTGAATATTTTGTTACCAAACAATTTTCTAGCACAGAAATGATGGAAGACGCAATAATAAATAAGAACTAAAATTTTGAGAAAATTAGGTTTACAAGTAAAAAAAATATTGCACATTTGTCAAGTATTTTTTAATACCTAGCTAGATTTCTTCCGGAACTATGAATTTTTTTTAAATACAAACTCAGTAATTTTATTGACATAATAAAGCCTACTTGTATTCGTCGATGATTGAGAAAATCCACAAACCCATTCGGCCTTACACCTAGATATAACTGAGCATAAAGAACAATAGACGCATGTGTAGGCCTAACTATTAGCTAACTTAAACGAGTCAGATATAAAAAGACGAAACGTCACTCTCATAAAAATTAGTATCCGGCCCTTACTTAGGATTAAATAATTTACAATATCATACCAATGTTAACATGAATGCATACAAAATGTTGTCTTACGCTAGTGTTTAGTTGGCGTCTCGGGTGGAGCGACATTCATAGGAGAGGTACAGTCTGGGGGCGCGGTGTCGTGACGGGCGCGCGGGGCGGGGAGCCGCCTCACCGCCACTCGATCGCCGTCACCGTCGTGCTGGGCTGGCCGGCCGCGCCCGCCGCTGGGAAATTGTAAATTAGCGTTATAGCGACAACAGCACGACGGTCGGTGGGCAGAGCAACAGCCCGGTCAGATCGTATCATTGAGTCCGTGGAAGATTCGTGGATACGGATGCCAAGGGACCGTGAGAGATGGCATTTGGGGGGAAAAGTCATATACCCCGCTGTGGACAGCAGTGTGCTGATGATGATGATGATTATAGAGAGATCTGCTTTACTGCATTGGACGCACACCAGCTCACTGGACCAACAATCTGAGGCAGATTGCTGGCAGCGGCTGGGTGAGGATGACCAAGGACCAAGAAGTGAGGTACAGGCTGATTGATTGAGGACTGCCTCGGTGGTCTAAGATGTTCATACCAAACCAGAGGCGCGTATGTTTCCCACTGGGGGCTACCCTACAAAATTTGCAAAAATCGCCACAGTCTGGGTGTATTTGCATGTTTGTTGTCCTTGCCTAGTTAGCATAGCACAGAGTATGTTGTGTTTGCTAAATTGGGACCAGGACAAATAAATTGTGTTACGTGGTTGTGTTGTGTTACTATTATTACACGAAATACACTCAATGAATCATAAGTTTATTTCAATATTCATAAACATTTAAAGACTTAAAAGCCTCAACACACAGTTTTTTTACACGTCGTATTTTATACGAACAATGTAGTGTAAGTACAAAAAGCAGAATTTTGCAGATGTGTCTATATCTATACTAATATTATAAAGAGGAAAAGTTTATATGTTTGTATGTAGGGGGTAATCTCCGAAAGTACTTATCTGAATTCAAAAATATTTTCACGAGTCTTTAGAATGGACCTTCAGGGTGGATATAGGCTATAGGCTAATACGTTAACCACGCGAACGTAGTGGCGGGCATAGTTGTAGATATAGATTTGTGTCAACAAATGCGATAAGAACGCAAGCATCGCGTTGCAATATCGGGGGACCACGGCGGGACGAAACTACGAGTTGATTCGTTGCAAACGCATGACTGAATTTGTGATTATGTGCAAAGGTGTTGGGTACTAAAGTTTCAGTTTAACTCTGCCACTATCTCCTGAACTCTTCTCGTATTAACTTTGCTGCGATAATGTAGAGTAAAATGATGGTTTTCTCAGTAGTACCTGCTTTAAATCAATTTACAAGGTAACTTACTGGTTTCGGGTTCTTGGTTGTTTTCGTGGCGTCTCAGTGTGCGGTCGTTCCCGGCCGCTCCCGCCGCCGCCTGGTAGTTGCCACGCTGACCACCTGGAGTGGAAGAGAAGGTCTCTAAATTAAACACATAACGGATTTAATGATGATAAGGGTAAGAGTTATTGTGTTTTCTTTTTGTACATGAGATGTCTCTATAGCTTATGTAAAGGTATGAGACAAGAACCCTGCTAGGGCGCTGCAAATATGTTTAAAATGTGTTATCGCAACTAATAAGTTGCAAAAATTTATTATAACTAATAATAATTTGGTAACAATTAAACTTTATAACTATTAACAAAGGGCAAGATAAAAAGTACCCGAAACCGGCGTGCGTGCATGCAACGACTAATGAATGTTGAGGAAGCGAAAGTGATCTGTCAGTATCGTAGCAAGTGGCAGTCCCTGGTCTCTGCCTACCCCTCTGGGATACAGGCGTGAGTTTATGTTATGTTTAACAAAATTTGGTCTTACTTGACGTAAACTTTTACATTTAAAGAATCACGACGAACGATAACTGATTTAATGCTTTCTTGCCGGGATGGAGACAGGGAGAGATGGAAAGCAGAAGAGGAGGGGTTTGCCAAGTAGTGGCGCGCAAAACAGGCTACGTAAAAAAACAAAACGGATTTGCTTTAGTTGCTTACAAATGATCACAAGTAGGTCTAGTAGCAGTGGGCACATTGCTCACTGCTCAGCATAATCATTACTATAAGGCAATGCAAATCTGACTTGTCTTAATACTTTCGTAAAGCAAATGACCATAATACAGGGTGATTTTGAAATCGTTAGCTATATTTCGAGAGAATCTTCTTTCCATTGTGAAAAACAGTATTATTTATTAATGATTTATGGGTATATAACGGTATGACATGATTGATTTACGACCTTTTGCTCAAAACTTTGAATCGAAATTCAAAGTGGTAGGAAGTACCATGACGTTGAAAAATGTTTTCTAATGTGTTAAATGTATAAGAGTCTGCCCTCAGATATGCATAAGCAATGAAAAGAACAATTGAGTTGGCCGACGCCGACCATAACACGCTCGACCCAGTTCCCAGAATTCCCTTCTTGTATACATTATAGGTAAATTCCTTTCAGACGACAACAAAAAACTACAGTTTAAAACAATCGACCTAAAAACACTAAGCTTTCCATAACCCTCCGACAAAGCCGACAAACAGTTCCGATTGCCTAAAAAATTCGGACCGAGCCTCATTCGCTTGTGATTGGCTATAGTCTTGTCTAACAAGTGACATTGGCGGAGTTGTACTGGACAATCACTGCAGAAAACCTTTCATCCTGATAATGTTTGTCTATGCTTAAGTGAAGATATTTTGGATAACTAAAAAAAATATTTTTTGACGCTCTATTTTTTACTAAACTAGTGGTATGTTTCAAATTTGTCAACCGAATTCGAAGTCACCGGTAGTATAGTTGACAGTTGATCAACCTTCTCTGTAACTAAGTCACCCA
Organism: Yponomeuta evonymella; assembly: GCA_963969515.1. Classification (NCBI taxonomy): domain Eukaryota; kingdom Metazoa; phylum Arthropoda; class Insecta; order Lepidoptera; family Yponomeutidae; genus Yponomeuta; species Yponomeuta evonymella. Next base: position 11,441,310 of record OZ018354.1, read on the forward strand.
TACATAGAGAAGCAATTCCTAAAGTGGAGTCTGTGGATGCTAACATTTCCATGGAAAAGTCATTGAGGTTAATAATTCCTCAAACATAACTATTATTTTGGATTATTGTAATGGACAATGGTGGTGGTATCTGCAGAAGCATGAAGTTAAGTCTAATCTTGATATGATAGGTTTGTTACTGTTCCATGGCCATAAAACTTTAGGAACTGCAGTCCTGCAGTGCAACTTGAGAAGTTTTTTAGTGTTCCATCGCCTCAAAAGTTTGCGAACTGCTGTCCTATCCGAGTGTACGCAGGTAAAGGCGATGCGCTGCCAAATGTACCATAATGGACAAATAGAGCGCGCGCATGCTCCATTTGTCCTTTATGACAGTATCGCAGTGTCAGCTGGTGCGTACCGAATTTGAGCATGTTCCAGTCGAAGACAAAGTCATAGGTGAACCCCTGCCGGCGGAAGAGCGTGCGGAACAGCTGCCGGAGCTCGCCGTAGTCGGGGCGCTCCTCGAAGCGCAGCTGGCGGCAGTACTTCAGATACTGCTGGAACTCGATCGGGTGGTTCTGTAAGAAAATAAATTATGTCAAGTCAAGAGGCCCAACCTCCTCTATGAATTATGGTAGGTACAACCTCTTGATGTGCCCAGGATTATTGCCCATATACCCGGGCATTACCGGGCTTTTCGGTCAGCGGCTGTTCGTGTAACTTTAAGTTGAAAATTTTGTTAATTAAGTAAACCTGTTTTGAAAAGAATAAATGTGGAGTTTCTTTGTTAGCTTCTTCTCCGCATAATCTATTAATTGTGAAACTAACAGCTTTGATGTTCATTAAGTAAACATTTTGTTTTTATAGTGAATAAAATTTTTTGACTTTCACTTTGTCTCTGGGCATAGTGAGCATATTGGCAATATTGCTGAGAACAATACATCAATAGTACAGACCAATAACAATACATCAATAGTAAACAAACGCGAACCAGTAAATAGTTCAGTGTGACAATGTTGTTTACATTTTTTCTCCCCATTCTGTTACCACCATTAGACTCCAGCTAGACAATTTGCAGTACAAATTGTACAATTTCTGTGTGATAGGCTGATGCCGTGGTGGCCTATACATCTTGGTTCAAGTTGTTTCCTATACTAATGTGATCGAAAACATCTTGCGTTGAATAGTGAAATCACAGTGAGATAATTAATTTCTTAAGCATTTCAAATCATAGCCAATCTACAACTTGATGCATATCAAGGGTGATCAAAAATATCTTGCATTGAATAGTGAAATCACAGTGAGATAATTAATTTCATCAGCATTTCAAATCATAGCCAATCTACAACTTGATATACATAAAGTTGTAGATTGGCTATGGCATTGGCATTGGCTATGGCATTTCAAATCTGAAGATTTGAAATGCTGAATCTCACTGTGATTTCACTATTCAACGCAAGATGTTTTCGATCACATTAGTATAGGAAACAACTTGGACTAAGGATGTATAGGCCACCACATCCAACACAATAATATTATGTCCGAGGACAGGAAACCTGTACCTACTTAAGTGGCGAAGGTCTTTTCACAGCAGTGCAATACAATCATAGGATCTATATAATACATTTTGAAAGCTTTTGATTGTAGGTACTATATGAAGTGATAGGGATATAGGCCCACTTACTTTACAAAGTTCATCGAAGGGCGTGGAGAGTTTCTTCTCAGATATCCTCTCATACTTCTGTCGCTTGGTGGCAGCTTTCAACCCCTGCCACGGCAGACTGCCGCGGTTGAAGTACATAAGAACATAGCCGAGTGACTCCAGGTCGTCGCGGCGCGACTGCTCGATGCCAAGATGGGTGTTGATTGACGCATATCTGGCAGTACCTGAAATACGCAAGTCTCTTATGAACCAAATCTGTGGGTTGAAACTCTTAACAGCGAACTGCTAACCTAACTGCTAATGGGCCACTGGGGCAGTCCAATAATATGGTGGAAACTACGCAAATTTAAACTCGATTATAGTTTACTTGGCGATCGGAGTATGCGGTTGGAACGTCAGGTAGACGCTGCTGCCCGTCTCCTGGTAATGTATTTCCTTAGTCGCCTTCTACGACATCCGCGGGAGGAAATGGAGTGACGCTATTCTTAAACCGGCGCCACACGGGCTGCCAAGCGTGGCGATTATGGCAAAACCCCTCATGGTTATGAAAACCATGGGGGAGGCCTATGTCCTGCAGTGGGCGTCAAGGGGCTGATGATGATGATGATAGTTTACTTGAGCAAACGTGAGTGTCTGAGGTTTTTACATACCAATCCGCGGTAATCCGCGGTGGGCATGCGTAGTAATTAAGCCCATACTCTCTCTCCGAGAGAAGGCCTGTGCCCTACAGTAGGCTACATAAAAAAAATATTGTTTACCAATATTATGATTTCTCTCAAGGCCAGCCCCCTTCTATCATGTAACTGTCCACTTATCCGGTTCACCATTTTGACAACTCCAAAGTGTCAAAATATGTATGTATTTGACAATTCGGAGTAGATTAAACCAGATAACTCCATATAATGGAGGACTGGGCCGCTGATAATAATATGCTCCTATAGTGACAAAGCTTGGTCTCTGTATCCCAGAGGGAGGTAGGTCTCTGTCTGTCCCTTTGGGATACAGGTGTGAGATTGTGTTATTTAACCCAATGCTTTGCCAATAATTGGTTCATTAGCAGTTGAGTTGCTAAAACCTAATTTGCCACCAACAATGGGTGGGTGGTACTTTAGAATAGATGCATAATGAAAAGAGCTGTATACAAAGTAGATTACTTTCTAAAATATTTAAAAAGTAAGGACAATTTTGCAATGACTCATTTCAAAAAATTTCAAAATTGTTCGCACTAACTGCATAAACCAGTTGTGACCTTATCGCAGTAAATTTTGTTGCACCTTTTTGTTCATGTATTTATGATCACAAACAAGCAACTAGCTTAAAATTGTATAGTTATTTCCAACAATATTTATATTGAGAACTAACGACAAAATAACTTTTAGGGCCCTCGGCGACATTTTGTAGCGATGCAGTAGCGATACTGTCACGCGTTCGCATCCCTACAGTCGCGATGCGGGCGCTAGTTGTGTGCCCTCGCCCACCGTAAACACGATTCAGTCGCGATGCAAACGCGATACCGTCGCGCTTCTGTCGCGATCCAAATGCGATTCAGTAACGGAACCAAAATGCCCGCGATCGCTTCAGTTGCAAGATGGACTCCGTTAGACCGATGAACAACAGCACTCTCGATCTCTCTGTGTTGCACTACTCATGCGCCACCCTTCCTCCGTTCTCCTCCCGATGTTTTCCGATACGCTCGCGCGTTTGCATCGATACAGTCGCGATGCTGTAGCGCCTTAGTAGCTTCTGCAGCGCGTTGCAAATGCGACTAAAGCGCGTTCGTAGAAAAGTCGCCGTGGGCGAGGGGCCTAAGAAATCAAAGTGCGTCAAATGGCAAGTTATATATATCTTTCCTACTCTGATATATGTTATTCTGTATACTTCTTTCATTGGCACATATTTAATTCTTCATCATCATCATCATCATCATCATCAGCCATTGGACGCCCACTGCAGGACATAGGCCTCCCTCAGGGTTGGCGATCGCAGTATGCGGTTGGAATCTCAGGAAAACGCTGCTGCCCGTCTCCTGGTAATGTATTTCCTTAGTCGCCTTCTACGACATCCACGGAAGGAAATGGAGTGACGCTATTCTTAATCCGGCGCCACACGGAATATTTAATTCAATTGCATGTTACCATTAACATAAAAAAACCGGCCAAGTGCGAGTCGGACTCGCGCACGAAGGGTTCCGTACCATTATCTATACAACATTAGACACAAAGATAAAAAAACAGCAAAAAACATCACGTTTGTTGTATGGGAGCCCCCCTTAAATAATTATTTTGTTTTTAGTATTTGTTGTTATAGCGGCAACAGAAATACATAATCTGTGAAAATTTCAACTCTCTAGCTATCACGGTTCTTGAGATACAGCCTGGTGACAGACAGACGGACGGACGGACGGACAGACAGATAGACGGACGGACGGACGGACGGACAGACAGCGAAGTCTTAGTAATAGGGTCCCGTTTTTACCCTTTGGGTACGGAACCCTAAAAAAGACTTCTGGATAGTTTTTCATATCTAGAGTTTGGCCTGCCGGCTATATGATGAATAAAAAATCTACACTCTCTAATCTGTTTGATAAAGAGTCATGTAACTAGTCAGTTACTTATCTAGTGGTTTATCTGATGATGGAAATATCGGTCTTTTGTGTACTATACTTATCATGAACTTTACTTACCTGTCAAGTTCTTGTTTTCTCTGTAGGGAATATGCTGCATGGTGCGTGGGTCTTTGTACTTTTTCGCTAAACCAAAATCTATTATGTATACTAAATTCCCTTTTTTACCTAGGCCCATAAGAAAGTTATCTGGTTTGATATCTCTGAAAAAGATAAAAAACACGCTATCAATTACAATGGGGTTTTTCAATTAGACTGCTGAATGGTTATCAAAATTAAGTGTGGTGTATTAAAAATATTGATGCACCTTAGGACATGAATCATTAGTTAACTTGTACCTACTTAGTGCTATCTCCAGTGACCAGTGTCCTAGGACTCAGTGTAATAATCAGTGGTCGGAGTAGGTATATTGGTTTTTCGTACTTGCATCATGATATCGTAACATGGACATGCCATTTTTCTCAATGTCTTAAACGTCATCGCCATTGTCATCATTACCATCTGTTTTTTTGTAAATGGTAATGATGAAATGTAAACGATAATTATGTAATGTGTGTTTTATGAGCAATAAGCGTATATCTAAAACTATGATATACCTACAATTATTGCAATTTTTTTATTATATTATTATCGTCGACTACCACGAGTTGAACAAAATTTCACTAAATGAAAATATCAGATTTAGACAGAATTTATATAAGTAAAACACACATCTCATCATTACCATTTGCTGCAAAAGTTGTAAAACACAAACTCTAAATAAATAGATAACTCTATGGTACACCAGTAATTTACAGAGATAGGGATAGATACGATCTGCGTTCTTATCGCTTGAAGCGATCTTTTTCAGACAACCTTTGGATGGACGGGACTGAAAGATGATGAGAGTTTGTAGGTGTACATTTGGCAATCGATCGATTACAATAAGACCCAATCGATCGATTCAAACCAAATCATATCAATTCAACTAAATTAAATCAAATCAAACTAAATTAAGTCAGATTAAATCACATCAAATCAAATCCAATTTAAGAAAATCAAAATAAATCAAATTAAATTGAATCAAATCAAATCAAGCCAAATGTACACCTACAAACTCTCATCATCTTTCAGTCCCGTCCATCCAAAGGTTGTCTGAAAAAGATCGCTTCAAGCGATAAGAACGCCGATCGTATCTATCCCTATCTCTGTAAATTACTGGTGTACCATAGAGTTATCTATTTATTTAGAGTTTGTGTTTTACAACTTTTGCAGCAAATGGTAATGATGAGATGTGTGTTTTACTTATATAAATTCTGTCTAAATCTGATATTTTCATTTAGTGAAATTTTGTTCAACTCGTGGTAGTCGACGATAATAATATAATAAAAAAATTGCAATAATTGTAGGTATATCATAGTTTTAGATATACGCTTATTGCTCATAAAACACACATTACATAATTATCGTTTACATTTCATCATTACCATTTACAAAAAAAACAGATGGTAATGATGACAATGGCGATGACGTTTAAGACATTGAGAAAAATGGCATGTCCATGTTACGATATCATGATGCAAGTACGAAAAACCAATATACCTACTCCGACCACTGGTAATAATACTTCAACAGATAACAAGGCAGCATTATTGAAAAAATCTGTTAATGTAGATTGCAGGCCTTTTTAAGATAATGTAACTTATATTTTATAAATATAAATTCAAAGTAATCTCAAGGACAGTGACAAAGATCCAAGAATAAATAAACAAATCTGTAACAATTTGTCACACAACAAGAACACAGACAGTGAAAGCTCCTTAAAATAAAACCAACATTTTATAATAGATTAATACTTCGCAACATGCAACACAAACTTACCTATGGATAAAGTTCCTGTAGTGTATATCCTCGATCCTGGTGATGAGCTGGTCGGCGAGGAGCAAGACAGTCTTAAGTGAGAAGCGACGCGAACAGAAGTTGAACAGGTCCTCGAGTGAGGGGCCCAACAGCTCCATTACCATTACATTATAGTCTCCTTCTGATCCACACCATTTTATCGCTGGGATACCAACTGTGAAGATAATATCAAATTTTATTAAAATTATTCTTGAAGAATTCCAAGAATGAAAAACTCTCATAATTTTTAGTTGAGATACTTTTATAAGTCACTTTTACTTTGTCATCTGTTCTGGATCCAGCCCTTAAAAAGGATGTGGTCACAACCACCTGAAAATCTCTGAACTAAAACTTTAAGCACTACACATCATTAACTTATGTGCGTTTCGACTGCTCCGATTCCCAAAGCTCTGAATTTGTCAAAGTAATGGTTTAAAAGATATAAGGGTCTGAACATGGCCGCGCCATCAAAACGCGGAGAACGGCGCGGCCATGGAGATCTTTAAAACTAAGCATTACAGAGATTTGAAATTTAGGTAAACAACAGATTGAATTTGTAAAAAATAGAACTTGTTTGGTGTGGTATAATCTCTTTGACTAATTCAAATCTAAGTTTTTACAAATATTTCAGACCTCTACGACGCTTTTTCAGCGAGATATCGGCGATTAAGTGTTTTTCACCATTTTCATGACATCTAAAATATAAGCCTGGGATTCATTTCGTGTGTTTGGTAGTGTCCAACCAGATTTCGCTCTGATTCACAGAGCTGAACATCGGCTAAGTGTGAGTCGGAGTATGAACTCACTTATGATCGATATAGTGCAATCGTAAAAAGGAAATGTTTACAGAATATGTGACACCCTGACCAAGATTTTGTACAGTGTATTAGGGTTGTGGACATGCCCATCGTGCCCACAACAGTGGATCCGCGCTTCTCTGTACAATTAATATGACTAATTTAGAGTTATTTCCACTCATAGCGATGTGATAAGCAAAATGGTCTGTATTGTATGATTTCTTGAGTTTTAATTCTAGGAACTTTAAGATTATTTGGACTTGAACAATTTTAGTGTTGTGACTTCACACAACTTATTTTTTCTTTAGTTCAATGAAAAAAATTAATGGCCTTATTTATTTATTTATTTTATAGAAGATTAATAGCACAATATAACAGAATAACAGCAACGTAGGAAACATGAATACATGGTCTTATTTATAAAAACATGATTCCTTGAATGTACCAATTTATAGGAAATTTACATAAAAAATATTTTGGGTGAAATAAATATACCTCAGTAATATTTATAATTAAAAATATAAACTTGGTGCCTTAGCCACATCAGTCATACCAAATTGCTGTATAATAGGCTGTTTGACAGGTTTCTGAAAACCATCTGTTTTTTTTTGTTGGTGTTTATTGAGTGCTCAGAAAGAAAGTGGTAATTTTAAATTCTTGCGTGTATTTCTTCCAAAAAAAGCAAATAAAAATCCACTTCTAAAATAAGCTGCCAAAACACTACCTATCTTGAGCAATAGGGCAAGAATCAGTGATGTCACTGGTCAGACAAGACACCAATAATCGTAACAACAATATGAATTACAGATGCTACATTTACAGACCTGTGACGTCATCATTTTAAAACTCATAATTTATACTAATAAATATGGTTAACCACTTATCTGCTGTGTCACCGATCTGTGTCCAAATTTGTATAGACCACCTATATATCCCATTAGCGAGGGCAGTTGTTAGGTTAATACTTTGTTTTTTTCACACTGTCAAATAGCCAATCCAGCTGTTCGGTGCACAGAAAAGTTTAGATACTCACCACCTCCCTGCATTAGTTTGTAAAATTTGCTTTCTATATGTAGCTGAGGATGCCTTGTCCTTATGCATTCTAACTTTATAGCTACTTCTTTCCTTGTCACAATATTGGTTCCTGTAACAAACAATAAGTTATGCTATTATCTATAAGCAGTTTTGACTTAATCAGCCTTAGAACATGCAGGTTTTGCCTCAAATTTGTCTACACTTACGTTAGAGAATTCTATATTTAAAAAGTGATATCTCCAGTAGGCCTAACATGGCATACTTATGTTTTCTGCACTTACTCCAGAGATGGTACTTTTTTGGTTTAGAGTTCTCTTGTGCAAGCGCGGGCATAGCAGGTATACTGGGATAGGGCAGGTGTAAACGAAGCTCCTGCCATGTTAGCTCTACTAATATGTAATAAACAATACGATTGATTTTAAATCTGACATTCGTGGACACTACCTTATGATTTATAATGCAACAATAAATAAATTACATAGCTGCTTGTACAATCTTATGACTTCTTGCAAAATATTTCAATAAGTAGCTTCTATTCTTTAGTTTCATTGCATTGTGAGAATAGCTTCCACAGGGACGTCTGAGACAAGATAAGTATTTCGAAATAAAAATCGCAGCTGGCCTACAATAGACACCATCTTTCTTTGTTCATCACTCTGTAACGCAATACTCACCAAGGTAAATGTCTCCAAAAGAACCTGAACCAATTTTTCGTCCTAGTCGGTACTTATTACCGACGCGAAGCTCCATTTTGACTTCTTGCTGGCTGATCACAATTGTATCACTGATCACCAAATCATTACAGGACGGCCATATTGCGATAGACGCAGATCGTCTGCGTTTGGTGAGCACTGTTTTACTTGGGTGGATCCGTTATTTGTTATGTTAATGCAATAATTCCAAGACGTTAGGTCTCTTGAAAGCAATCTCGTCAAAGAAATAACTTCAAAACCACACAAAAACTACAAAAATCGAAACTACACGCACAGGCACACGAGGAAAGGAAAATTAACTTCAGTAAGAAACAGTGTTGCCAGACCTGGCCGGCCAATATCACCAAAATTTGGAAAAACAGTTACCCAAAAATCACCTAAGTTCTTGTAGTCCACAGAATAACCTACATTTTCAGACATGTAGCGTAAAATTACCGCAATATTTTTTTTTAAGTCATAGATGCATGCCCGCACTGCGAATCGAACCTGGGTCTCTCGCTTCCGAGTCCAATGTTCTACCCACTAGGCTACCACCGCCGCCACCGTTTACATTTGTGAAGTTATAGTAGCAATATCACTCGCTAACTCTGAAAGAAAACATCGTGAGGAAACCTGAGTGTCTGAGATATTCAAATACCTCAGCGCTTGAAATCACCAACCCACGGTGGGCACGCGTGGTGATTAAGCCCATACTCTGTCTCTCTGAGAAAAGGCCTGTAGCCTACAGTGGGACGTATATAGGCTGCTTATGTGTAAAATTATTGTATTGTACCCAACTGTATCTTAAAAATCACTCAATTAATCTTAAAAATATGAAACACCTTTATTACGTAAAAGTACAGGTGAATGGACACTTTGTATCTCTATCAAAACTTTTCGGCGCCACGATAAATACAAAACTAACTATATAAAAAAAAGTACATTAAAATTGTCAAATTCTGACCACAAAACGCGAGACACGCCTTCGGTGCATAGGTAGTACACGACGCGAGTAGCGCTTTTTAAATGTCAAAAGCTGGGACTTAATTGTTAAATTCTGACATTTTAGCGTGACTCATGTCATTAAACTACTCATGCTGGTTTCTCAAGTAGCCCAAATTTTGCCAAAAAATAAAATCAGATTGCCCAATAGGCGACCAGTCGACATTTCACCTTTCGAGATAGTCCAAATGGCGATAAACCGTTGCATCTGACAACACTGGTCAGCGAAACCAACCATAGACACTGCATAGACATTACTTACTTTTTCTTAATATCAACCATAGACAATAATAGGGTTTTTATTTATTTTGATTTTGTGTAGACACCAACATAACGAGGATAAAAGGAAACGGAAATTATTTCCTCAATTCCGCGTCATTCAAATGCAAAGCCCGCTTATGGTTTACAACTTCTTGACAGCCTAAGCACTTACACTCGGCTCCGATATCGACTATTTCTGCCAGGGTTTTTCCTTTGTGGCCAGGGTCACGTCTTGCTTGACACATTTAGACTGAGAATAAAATAAAAGCCATTTTTGGGGAAAATTGACTTTGAATGCAATCCTACTCAGTTTTTCAAGCTCATTCAATTGATTTTTTAACAGGTTTTTTTTAATTAAAATATGCCGTAAAAGACACTGATGCTACTTAATTTTTGTCGTAAGAGATTTTGTTTTACGGCTTATGCTGCAATTATTTTATTTGTTGCAATCCAACTCTTTAGTACAATAATTGGTACAATTAGTGAATTTTATGCTGTAAGAACCATTCGATGAATATTAGGTTTTTTGTAGTATAGGTATAGGCCATGCTGACTTCTAAATTACTAAAGATATTGACTTTAAAGTTAAATATTTATAAAACTCGTTACATTTTTAATATATCTGTAATCATTACATTACGACATTTAAAAGAAAGACAGCCACACAGACGGACATGGTGAAACTATTAAGGGTTCCTTGTTGACTAGGAAAACCTAAAAAGATATAAAGCATTTTTTTGTTTTCGCTCTCCTGTAAAATTCGTAAAATGGCTTTTACTACATTTCGATTTATGTTTAGCAGATTCATTCCCACTGACAGTTTTTTCCTAAACACGTGTAAAAAAAATCTACTGTCGATAGACAGGCTTACCTTTTTTTTAATGAAAATAGTAGTGATGAAAAAAGATGTTAAATCGTTAGGAATCGTTTGAAAACTGGTCGCTCAAGTTCAAGCACATGCTCGACCTTTTTTAAACCCTCGAGTTTCTCCACCGCCAGTGCCGATGGCACATTAGGATACCTAATGGGGGTAGGAGGATCTAAGATATATAAAATTTGGAAAGTACCGATACAATATAAATAAACGTCCTATACGTCCTATAAGTGTAACAAATAACGCATTAAAGTATTTTCGTATTTATTAACAGCCATTCGATTATACATTCAAACGTAGATTTGTCAAAATTTTTACTACGTGGACAATACTTAACAGTGAAAGTAGGTAGGTACCTACTTATTTTTTTCACATCATCATTCCTCTTATGCTAATTTACAACATTTACTAATATACTAAAGTATACTTTTAAACATCTAGTAATTGAAAAACATCACAACACATCACTTATTAAATATAATATTATGTAAAGAATGACGTTGATTCAAACTTGGTTAAAAAAATATTATTTCAAAATGCATTCTAAAATAGTATTCTTTTTATATCTTTATACTTAAATCTAGCCAACTAAAAATTGAGATTGATGCCCACCCGACTAAAATATACCATCTTATTACAAGGGAACTTAAACAAAATCCCCAAGTACCTACACCCGAAAATGAGGGGTTTAACTCGATGGAGACTACTTCGGAATCGCAGAAAAAACGTATATAGATATTTTGTTACACCCTGTATAATCTGCGGGACAGGCATGCACTTCTTTTCGAAATTGATACAGCGATGTGTGCGCAGTTGCGCTTGTTCCTGAAAATATTAGCTAAGTACATAAAGAGCGAAATGGCGTTTTTAATATCGCTGAATCCCGTTCATCTCAAACATGTTAAATGACTAACCCATATTTTGGTTGCCTTACATCACTTAAATACTGTCACTATTGACCAAATAATGAATATACTTTTGGCACACATGAGAGACGTGAAACAGCTTTGATTAACCCTACCTAGTTTGGTAAAACATGTTGTGGTAGACCTGCCTGGGCAGTAAGTACTTCGTAACATAAATATGTAGAAAATTTTACTAAAGTAGGAGACGTTATTTAAGAACAGATGTGTAGTTGTTTTCAGTTTACTATTTGTGATGTATTTTTACGACGAAGTAAAGAAGACAACGTGATCTAAGACCGTAAGTAATTATTTTTTTCCTGCTACAAGACATCAAATACTTTTACCTACTAAAATCCACAGTCGCATCAAAACTTAAATCAGATTGTTATTATTAGCTTATTCAAGCTAAAATTTGCTTAGCTCTAAAATCAAACTGACTTTCTTATGTAGGTAATTTATAAGAACACCATTCCTTTAACACTTTATAAATGCCGTACAAATAATCTGTGGTAGAAACTGTACGACAGACTATTTTAAACTGCGTTTATGGATTGTTTTAAGGAATCGTATTTTTTTAAATAATACCGTAAGACGATACTTGGTTACTCAGCCAAATTTCGTCTTCTGACTTTTCACAAATTAACTGTAAGTACTTTACGTAGGTACTAATAAATTCCTCGATTCAAATCCTCATTCGCTAGAACGCATTGTATTTGCTGTTTGGTGAACCACTATATATCGCTATATTCAAGCTTTGATCAACACTTTGCTCTACCTAGAATCAGGGCGCCTCAGGCCTATATGTCGACCTACAGTAAAAAATAGAGCCATGGGCTTGGAAACAACTGCCAACAACTCGTATGCGACATAAAAGAGCGGGAGCTATGGCAATTGCGTTAAAACCAAGTTGGTACGTGCAAAACGTCACAAAGAAGTTTTTCAGTGGCAAGTTAACAATTAGGTGAGCAGGTGAAATAAAATACTTTTCCATTTAGTAGTATCGCCCCTGCACTGCTTAGGCACAGTCGACAGCACATTAACCTTTACATCATCAACAGCATCAGCCCACCGCTGTCTACAGGTCTTTTCCCCCAAATGCCACTTCGCCTTAAATACCACTTTGCAACAAAAATGTTTACCTTTAGGTTGTCCCTGGTCGACTGTACCCCGCTGGGCGTGTCCTTGCCTATGAAGGTAATTAACTAAATGCTTGCCTGTGATTGCCCGACCAATTTAGATTATGTTAAAATTTATTTCAAATTGAGTGGCGTACATCTACATCTAGTACGCCACTCAATTTGAAATACACTTAACACCTGCAGGCAATAGGCGGCTGAATCAGCTAAGTCAATCGCCGTTTAACAGCAGCATCGGGGACTGCGGCGGTTGCGTCGGCTGCGTCACAAGTTGGCTCGAGTGCTTGACGGCTCTACATCCACGTCGTAATCCGGGTCTTCTTGAGCAAGGGAGTTGCCGTTGTTGTTAAGGCCGTGTTCTTGGCTGAGCACCCAGGCAGGGAAGTTGCTTTCCAAGTTATCCTCGCTCTCGCTAAAACTGAAATTGTTAAATGGTGCGTGTGAAGGCGCGTCCTGGGTACACCAAAACAATTTGTTTTCCATGCGTACATAATTTTCTTTGCTATGCAAAATGGAAACAAGGTATTAGGGGTTAAAGTATGAAATTGCCGTTTTATTGCAATAGGTTCTTTGAATTGACATAGAATCTTCATGGTTTGAGATTTTCGAATGAAACTTTTTTCAAATGGTTTCTATGATGTTCTTTTTTTAAAAAATGTGAAACATTTGAATATCGACTTTCAATTGTTTTTGTTATTCAATTTAGACAAGAAAGATGGATACTGCGAAAATTCGAGTGATTTTTGAATACGAGTTCCGACGCGGAACTAACGCGGCAGAAACAGCCCGCAATATCAATGCTGCGTTTGGAGAGGGGTCTACTAATGAACGCACCGTGCGATTTTGGTTTAAACGCTTTCGTGATGGAAATTTCGACTTAAAGACCGAGCCACGAGGAAGACCGCCCACACAGGTGAATAACGATGAATTAAGAGAGATAGTGGAAGCCGACCCTAGTCAAACTACCCAGGAATTAGCGGCATGGTTTAACGTTACCTTACCCACAATATTGACTCACTTGCGTCAAATCAATAAAATAAAAAAATACGAAAAATGGGTGCCTCATAATCACTCGAATTTTCGCAGTATCCATCTTTCTTGTCTAAATTGAATAACAAAAACAATTGAAAGTCGATATTCAAATGTTTCACATTTTTTAAAAAAAGAACATCATAGAAACCATTTGAAAAAAGCTTCATGCGAAAACCTCAAACCATGAAGATTCTATGTCAATTCAAAGAACCTTTTGCAATAAAACGGCAATTTCATACTTTAACCCCTATTATTACGCACTAAAAACATTTTTTTTTCTTTTGTAATGTTTGTTTAAGATTCGGTGATAGCGGAGCGGTAGAACGCCGGCTTCTCATTCGAGAGGTCTTGGATTCGAATACCGGGCATGTACCAATGACTTTGTTTTCTAAGTTGCGTACATTAGTGAAGTTATAGTACCAATACCACTCGCTAACGGTGAAGGAAAACATCGTGAGTAAACCTGAGTGTCTGAGGTGATATACCTCAGCGCTTGAAATTGCCAATCCGCGGTGGGCACATGGGCACGGCCTTCTCTCAGAGAGAGAGTACGGGCTTAACGGTGGTTTATCACGGTTATTTATCTTTTAACATGGCTTCACCAAAGATTTTTTTTTGCAAAGTTCACCACCATCTAGTTCCCACCCCCGGAAGTTGGGGCGCTAGCTGCACGCATTAAGATTGAGTGTAGTAGGCCTTTGCTTTGCTTTTCAGGGGCTAGCCCCTCTGCGGTAAGTAACGTTTGATACGCCATCACTAAAAATCAGTCCCACAGCAGTGGACGGAATAAGTTTTGCAGTGTGATAGTACCTATGGTATTGATCTTCAACGCTCCGCTTAGCCCTAATCGCTAACAACTTTGACCACAGTATACTAAGATAAGCCAAATTGATCCTTCGGAAATCTAAATCCCCCTTTTTATGCGATATCACTTGGCTCGCTATCAATAAAGTAACAAAAACTGACGTGTACTGCACTTCTTCGCCTCTAAGCATGCAAATCGTGTTGGTGAGAGCTTTCACGTAGTTCTTGGCGAGAGTCAGCGTTTCGATCTTTGAGAGGCTCCTGTTGTCCTTCTTCACGTGAGGGATGACTTTTCGCAGTCCCTGTGAAATATAAGTTTTTTTTGTTGTAGGTTATGATAGTTGGAGATTAGTCTATGCTTATTAGGGGACGAAATTAATTATATTTACATGAGTCAACTTTGGCAATTTTTCCACCATCCTCTCCCCTCTCTTGGAATTTCGTGAGATAGAGCTCGAACCTCCCTCCACTCCCGGTCCCTAACCTCTCGTGAGATTGTTCAAAATGCGTATCTTTAGTGTTATCAATACGTTAGTTATTAATTACTAAAAAAATTTTGCTTGACTATTTTAATTCAAGACTAATAAGTACCTAGTATTTATTAAGGCTACTGTTACGTTTGGCACCCATCTCGCACATTCTAACGGTGTTATTAATAGAAACACGATTCCTTCAAAAACGCTCTTCAGAGAGAGTTCAAATAATTCTCTTTTCCACAGCCTATTTAAACTGCCTTTGAGGCGTGTTTTAAAGAATGCCCGCAGCGAGTCGAACCGCAGCGAAAATCGCGTTGATTTCGAAGTAATGATAATAAAATTTTTACCCAGTTCAAAAATTGCGCTGTTTCGAGTTTTCGACGGGCTTCGGGAAGTTTCTTCCTCAAAACAAAACGAAGGCATTAGTAAAGAAGCACACCTCGAAAGCGCGATTGAGCGAGTGCATGCGCATGCGCTCGCGCTCGTTGCTCTCGAGCCGGCGCAGGTTGCGCTCGCGCGCCGAGTGCCCGCAGCGGCGCCGGCGGCCCGGGGGCGTGCCCGCAGCCGCCGCGCCGGACGATGACGAGCTGGCGGCCGCGCGCCGCCGGCGCCCGCGCCCTCGCCCGCGACCGCCCGTCGCCACCGCGTCTTCGCTGCCGCTGCCGCTGTCGTAGAACTCTGCAACATTGACAGCATAGATATATTTAAAAAATGAACTTAGCTTCTCCGTACATTTAATTAAATAATAGGAATAGTTTTAAAATAGAATACGGAGAGAAAAATCTCGTAAAATATTTTTAGAAAAAATCGGAATTTGATATTTAAGTTCTTTATTATTAAAGTACGTAAATTGACTTTTTTTAAATGCCGAAAAATATTTTTATGGCTACATTTCGAACTTATTGTCTAAGTTTTTCTATGTCCTACAAGGTTTAAATACAATACCGCATCAGCCCCTATTACCAATTAGTTTATCTTATAGCGCGTTTTGTGGGTTTTGCATAAAGTCCGCCGTGAATAACCTCTCGACAGAAACGATTTAAAAATCGCTCTAACCATAATATCGCGAAGAGTATGAGGACGCGCTGTTTAGCTGCTTGCTTTAAAACAAAGTTTTTTATTTTATGGCGGCACTTGCCCGAGGGCCCGTGATGCTATTCATCATCAGCTATTTGCCGCCCACTGCAGGACATAAGCCTCCTCCGTGGTTTTCATAACCATGAGGAGTTTTGCCATAATCGCCACGCTTGGCAGGCGGGTTGGCGATCGCAGTATGCGGTTGGAATCTCAGGAAGTCGCTGCTACCCGTCTCCTGGTAACTGATTTCCTTAGTCGCCTTCTACGACATCCACGGAAGGAAATGGAGATGCTATTATTAAATGGTAATTAACCAGATGATCCGACGACCTGGTTACGGTGACAGGGAGTCGCTGGATGCGGGCGGCACAAGACCGGGAACCTTGGCAAACCATGAGGGAGGCCTTTATCCTGCAGTGGGCGTCAAATGGCTGATGATGATGATTCACATACCCAAACAAAAACCGAATGGATTGAAATAAATATTTTCTGTGATTTTATTGTTTTTGAATCCGTTCCTACTAGAACAGGCGTTTCTGCGAATGCTGAATATAGAGATGTTAGGATATAATAAGTTTATTAAATCTCGTTTGCAGGCAATAACGGCCAGAACAGAAGATAGAAGAAGAACAAGTAATATCACGAGTAATATTATCCCATTATAAATCCACTGAAACGTTAGCATATACATTCCATGGACCGTGAATGTTAGAATGTGAACTTTATTGGATCTTATTGGCAAACGTATCTTTACCCATGAAAGCAGCATACTCTTACTTACATACCCAATATGTTATAT
This sequence comes from Yponomeuta evonymella, assembly GCA_963969515.1. Lineage (NCBI taxonomy): Eukaryota > Metazoa > Arthropoda > Insecta > Lepidoptera > Yponomeutidae > Yponomeuta > Yponomeuta evonymella. The sequence goes on from OZ018354.1 coordinate 11,458,343, forward strand.
TTCCCACTAACATGCATCTCACGATTTCAACCTAGAACGGTTTATATTACGATAGCGATGCCACAAACAAAAGTTATCGTTGTCATATAAATGTAGGGGTAAGATAAATAATATTAGTAGTCGGCAGTGCTAGTAAAATATTTACTTGTATAATGTACTTAGTACCTACGAATATACGGCTCCTAAACACATCTAAGTAGTAGGAAGGGTAGGTGATAAGCAGTATTTGTGCGATTACACGAAGTGAGAGCGAGATCTACATCATCGTAATCGTCATCACTTAAGTGTTTATGATAGCGTAGATCTGGCACGTAATAGCCCTAGAAACGTAATGAATATTAGTATCGGCTTTACTACACTTGACGTATGGTTTTTCGACAATATATCTATATGGCTACCTAATCAAACTTCTTAACTTCTTTACATTCCCAGGCATGCATTTGTGAGAGATAAAGACTGCACACATGTTGTTCAGGCCAGCTAGCGCAAATGCCCTGAAAATTAACCGTTGCGAATAAACCGCAAACGAGACACATAAATACTTAGATCGTGAAACACCACGAAACCACGCTATTTAGTTAAGTATTACGTGACGTGACTGTATCACCAAATACTAAGCAAATACCTAATAAGAAACGAAAGTGCAGCAAAAATACAAAAAAAAAACAGCTCAAGAGCATATTATAGACTAACACAACACGAAAGAATCTCAAAGAATAAGTGCCTTTGCTGATACAATACCGTCTGCGATTCATAAAAAAATATTGTGCTATATTTTTTTTATACGTCAAATCTCAGCACGGTTTCCGCCATGTTAACATTACGCTCACGCTGTAATAATAATATCCACACAACACAATCACTTATCCTGATCCCAAATTGGGATACCCTGTGCTATGGTAACCAGGTAATGACATCACAAACATGGTTATATATACTCACACTGAGGCCATTTCTACAAATCAAGTACGACGGCCTCCAGTGGGATCCGTCGAACCCACGACCTCTATTTCGGTAGTCAAGTGTTAACCGCTAGACCAACGAGTAAGTCGAAGGATAAGCATAAGTATATCATAAGCTGCGTACTCTTTTCCTATTTTAGGAAAAAGGAAACATTATACAAAGGTATTCTTCTGGCGGTATTAATTTTGCGATGCAGGCTCTATGAGTACTTGCGTAAGCGCGCTGCTGAGTGCCAGCAGACAAATCGATTGGGTGGGACGACTACTGGCGATTTTGTAACACCACTAACACCTTTATCAAAATGACTCCGAGAGTGCACCGCGCAAAGGCGGTACTGCAGCAATACTCATGGTGTGATTCGCTCGTTCGTCCGGGTCCAGTTTCCAGCAACGGATAGAGTAAATAAGAAGACTGCGAATAATTTTGCTTCGTCAATATACCAATAAAATCAATAAAATTGATTTTTCGAGTGCCACCACTTCCAGAGAAGAGATTTTAACAATCATCTTGCTTATGTGACAATTTGGATTTGATATGTGAAGCCAAGCCATGGAAGTGACCGCGGGCCGCGGGTAGCAGAGCAGGGGTATAATACGAGTACCCTAGATTAACGACTCATAACGGTGATTAACACATGACGTGTCATACTTCTATGCACTGAACAGAGTTCTGTGCTTCTATGCGAGTTCCATTCAATGTTAATATTAGACCTAATGGATTCGCCATGGTTGGTGAAGTGGTAACAAAAACAAATAAACCGCGTACGTAGGTACCTACAAAGCTACAACACAGCATGTTTTGATGCGTGTCAGCAAAATACAGCAACAGCGAAATTCGTGTAAATACAAAAAATACCAAATACAAAACAACTTTATCGTCATACATACATAGATAGTACATACATACATAATACGTACATAGATAGTGCCTAGTCCCCTAACTAATACATACATAAGCTTACACCTGTATCCCGGAGGTGTAAGCCAGGACCAGGGCTTGCCATTTGCCACGATCCCGATAGATCTCTTTCGCTTCATCAACTTTCTTTAGTCGCTACATGCGCGCCCGTTGGTTTCGGGTACGTTTTATCTTTCACTAATAAACCCCCTATTTGGTCAAAGTATGCCCACCTGGGACATCTCTTACCGACCCTTTCACCCTTATTCGCTCGATATATTTCATATGTAAAATGTTAGTACGTAGATAAAAAATAATATATTTCAAATAATAATAAGTTTACTACTTCAAGTCACCAAATACCATTGAACATCCTAAAGTAAATATAAATTCATAAATAATCCTTTATTGCATAACCAGCAGAAAAGTTTAGGTACAAATGAAATAGGTAGAGGTGATAGAAAGCAAGTCACATTGAATTTATTTAATTAAGCATCCACAACCGTAATTATCATCTAGTAGCTTGACACGTCAATACGATCAAAATACACACCAGGTTGATCATTCTGTATGCTAGCGCTATCTAAACTATTGTCGCAATCATTGCCCTCGACACTAGTGCCACTGGCAAGGTCCTCCTTGAAGCACAGCCTCATTGAGAGCGGTGACTCCGGCGCAGACCCGCCGTCCTCCCCCTGCGCCCATGCGGGCATTGTAGTGCTACCAACTGAAATAAAACCAGTCACAAATTATATGTATGTAAACATTTGAAACATGATTGAGTTTTTAAACTTAAACAAAAGGTATGATATTCAAACGTACGAAATGTGTCGTGAAGAACTGTTTTGTGAATTTGAATCGGTTCAAAAACAACGTTACGTCTGTTTTTCATGGATATCAATAGTTCTGACGATTCGGCTCTATCCGAGAGCCATTCTCAAGGAGCGAACAGTTCCGCGCCGCCCGCTGTTCGATTTCATGCTACCGCACTGTTACCGTTTAAAACAAGTGCTTTGGAAAGGAACACAAGGAATATTTTTTTTAAGTAACTAGCTAATGTCATAACAGATAATGTCACTAATTATGACACTTGAATAGTACTAAGACGTAACAAAAAGGAGCATTATCCATTCGCAAGCAAACATTTCTGCGCTACACGAAGAGCTACGATTTCCAGGACTTGCTACAAGCCTATTACGTAGCAGTTCTAGGAAATAGCTACGAAATTGGGAAGCGCTACGCCGCGCTACGGCTGTGTGGGACGCGCTGCGTGCATATCACCCTGCTAAGAGCGAAGGTCATAGTTTGCACTGAGGAAGGCAGCATAATAAATATGCTATCTGCATATGAAGTTTTATTTTTATTTTTACAGCGAATCGTAAATATTAGGAAAACTTTTGGTTTGTTCGTCCCTTTGTTTCTTCTTTGTTTCGCTTGTGTTTCGTGAACTAAATAAAAAGTTTTGTCTTTCCATCAAATTGTGTTCACGGTTATCGTTATCGATTTCATAACTCGCGTCATCACATCGATATGGTCGCGCGATACCTAATCGCATGTTCAGCGCACGTGCGTACGCGCCGATTCGTGCCTGAGGACCGGTTTGAAAACATTAGCTGAGCGAGCTATCACCGTCTTAATCTTAATGCACGAACCAAAACTTAGTGTACCTACATGCACACGTTTAAAGTGAAGGTTTAAGATACAGTCCGCCATAGACATACCAAGCAGAGACAGAGTGTGTCAAACAAAATTTCGCTCAAAATAATAATTTTGTTATGTACCTTATGTACATTCAAAAACTCAAAATGCGTGAAATTGTTTCCTTTTAGACAATTAGTATTTGTGCATGCGGTATCAATTTGTAATTGGAGGGACATGAACCAACCAATTATAATAATAATATAGCTCATAAATTACATATAAGTCAATGTACTACCCTCAGTTGATGAATCAATAATAAAATATAAAAAAACGCGAGACGACACGCACACATTAACGCAGTAAGGTACAAACCTTGCATTACATGATTACACTAACTACAATGTAAGTGATTCCAGTGGCAAAAATAGCCAAATCGCCAATTTGGCGGTGGTAGGTGGTAGTGTCGCGACCCACACTTTGAAAAACACTGCATTAACGTAACATGGGGTGCCTAAGCGGAATGTAGTTGACGTTCGAGACACCCACACATTCGCATTTTTAGTGCCACACTGATAAACGGCAGCGGCTACGCTCAGCATGCCAATATGGCTACCAATCTGTTGCTTCACGTTGGAGACTCGGACTGCGGTTCTGCCTTATAATAAAATAATTCTATGCAGTCCGCATAATCAAAATATGGAATAGTAACTCTTTTTTTATCGATTAAGTCAAAATATTTATGAGTACCCACCCAAAGATACCTAACAATATACCAATGATAGAAAGGGTAACGTCTGAAAAGAGTAACTAATAACATTGGTGTCGACTGCAGTGTATGTAGAGAGGGGTAGGCAGAGACCAGGGACAGCCACTTGCTACGATCCTGACAGATCACTTTCGCTTCCTCAACATTCATTAGTCGTTGCATGCACGCACGCCGGTTTCGGGTACTTTTTATCTTGCACTTTGTTAATACATCCTTTATTTGGTCGAAGTATGTCCGTCTGGGTCGTCCCTTACCGGCCCTTCCATCCACATTCGCTCGATATATTTGTTTTGTCAATCTTTCTTCCTTCATCCTCTCCACATGTCCAAACCAACGCTCCATATCTGTTTATCTTTTTTTAAATGGAAACTCGTCCCTTTATCCTCGTACAATGTATTAAACACAATAGTATGCAATGTCACATAGAAAGGAATATCAAAAGTCGACCTACAAAACTACTTGTTGAATATCAAATACGATGGACGACGCTGGAAAATAAGACTTATAAGACTTATAAAAAATTAAACTTTTAACGCTGATGTTTTTCTTGGTAATCTGCAGTAAGTTTGTAGGTATGTTTAATATGACTCTGATTGCCACATTACTGCTGATGGACAGCAATGTAAAGGTTGCGGACGGTCCGTTTCTGAGTCTCCAGGATCGAGATCGAGTCTTTCCGAAAATGTGTTAACAATGGGATATAATCTAAATATACGTGCGATTTAAACTAAATTCCGTTAACCCTAGACACCTAACCTTCGTCGTTTCGACGAATACGCGACAGAAAAATTGTTGTATCTTTTAGGTTTTTTTATCACGGTTTGGCGAGAGGCAACGAATTCCAGCAGCCAAGTACTATATTTTTTCAAAATTGTACAAAAATATATACAATATCGCAATTTATGATGAACATAAAATTTATTTTTGTACTGAGTGGACGTAAAAAGCATGTTTTTTATTCTCTAATGTCTACAGTTTAAGTTTTTCCTTAAAATGAACAACTACGTTTTCAAATTTCTGTTTTAATAAATTTTTTCTTAAGTATGTCGGTTTTGATCTTTAGAAACGCTTGCCATTTTAGACAGAAAGAAAAATAAATAAGAGTATGTGATATATAACAAGAAACGATTTTATAAAAAAATATATAATGTGCCTGAAACCTCAGTGCAATAAAAGTACCAAAAGAAAAAAAAGTTTTATTTAAAACTTATCGCTTCAAAAAATCCGTCCGACCATCCAAAAATGGTGAGAAGGTTGGTGTCTAGGGTTAATCGGCATTTGAGGAGAGTTTTAGAGGAATCGTGTTGTTATAAATAACACTAATAGGGTTTCAGCACGTTCTTGGCTCCAGCTAAGAATGTTTTTCGTTGGATTTTGCAAAACACGAATATGATTGTTTGGTGAGGCGTATTGTTACAAATAGGAATTAATTAAGTATTCGATTTTCTCTCTCAATAACCTCCAAAGTAAACTTTATTACAAAGCAAATCGACGATACCCATGACTTCGGTTTTATTTTGCACTTTACACTTGTGCATACAGCGAGTAACGTAGCAAAATTTACTAGTTCAAAGATATAGAATAACCATCAGACTAAATAGATATTGAGATTTCATGCCCAACGTGTAGTACTTCATCTGAACTAAAAGCTACATGTTTCCTCGCTGCGCTGTCTCGCGGAAAACCCAAGTCATCTGTTTAAACTTTTCATACTGAAAACAAAGACTTAGAAAATTTCACCGGGTAAAGTTCAATTAAAGGGCATTTAAGTCTTTTGTTTAGAAATGTTTAGTTACTTATTTTAAAATCTTGTCATACAAGTTAAGTAAAAAGAAAAGCGGTTTGCCGAAAGCATTAACATTTGTGTGACATTTCCAGCCATAAGGTCAATGGCATCAATGCGTATGCGCACAGGCAATGAGTAGAGCAGGCCTACACTGTTGGAGCTAACTACCGGTCAGCTAAGCAAGACATTTTAATTGATAAATAACAAATAAATTTGTAGATACTTACATATTATAAACAGTTCAGGAATCGAGTCTCGCAGTTTTTCCGAGCATTTTTCGAACTTCAAAGATATTTTTTTTGTGATTTAATTACAAATTTTTCCCTGTACTTGTATGGTTTTAATTTCCATTCGATACTGCAACGCTTTTCCGAGAGAAATGGTCTTGACAGACAGACGGACGCCCCGGATGGACGGACGGACCACAAAGTGAGGATCACGCTCATAAGGCTCATTTTGAGGTACGGAACTCTAAAAAAGGTAAAGGTTATCACGATAAATTTAATTTTCAAAGTATTTTAGGTTATCAACATTTAGATTTATATTTTGAAACTTCTAAGTTAACGTAAAAAAAAAGATACGGCCGTTTATGCTGCAGATAACGTATATTTCGATACTCAAAATAGGGTACTTTCTGTTGACCTATAACTATGAAATTTGGCAAGTCTTATACTATACAATTATAAGACTCAGCACAGGGAAAAATCTGAAAACTATATGTAATTAAATCATAAAAAAAATGTCTGAAATTCTCGAAAAGCTCAGAAAAAGCTCGGAAACAACTGCGAGACTCGATTTCTAGACGATTTATAATATGTAAGTACCTACAAATTTGTGCGGAACCCTCGATGGGCGAGTCCGACTCGCACTTGTCTGGTTTTTTTTTTTTTTTTCGAGAAATCAATCAGTTACATATAATTTAACTTATTACTTACTGTAATTATAACATAAATGTATAGAAGCGGCGCTGTTTTCATCATTACCTACAGGTTTATAATTAAGAAATTAAGGCAACTACCCTGTTGTGCGGGTTACAAAGTCCAGTATAGCTCATTAGTTTTACGTTGGCAGAGGACGGGCCCAGTATCGTACGATTGTGCGGGAAGCGAACTTTCATCTTCCGCGCAAATTTTGTTCGACACGCAGTCGGCGAGCCCGTTTCAGCCTGTACGGTTCGTGACTTATTGCGCTCCCCGACTTGGCGAAAGTAAGTACACATTATTGTTTTATTTTGTACGTGTAGTTATTACGAGTTATTGATTAGAAAAATAATTAAACATAGGATGTTTTTATGATAACCGTGACTATTGGCAAGCAACCGCTTTGGCGAAACGGCTTAACGAACTTTACTGATACAATTGTATCGCCGTGGGCCCTCCACCTCATGCGTATTTTAAGTTTCTAATGATTATTCATTTTTACAGTTTCCGCACCATGTTTCCGATTTTAAACGACTCTGCTAAACGCTGAGATGTTCAATGAATCTGGGGACGAGGGCGATGACAACGACGAAATCGAAATCGACCAGGTAGTCGGAGGTTCTGACACCCTCCAAGGAAAGGGGTTTTCTCCTCGGCTATTCCTCAGACCCAAAAGACAAGGGTCTTCAATCAGTGCGTCCTGCCAGCTATGACCTACGGAGCTGAAACGTGGACACTGACGGCAGGACTAGTCCACGGATTCAAAGTCGCTCAGCGTACTATAGAACGGGCTATGCTCTGAGTATCTTTGATGGATCACATCAGAAATGAGATAATCCACCAAAAAACTAAGGTGGCAGTGGGCTGGATATATCGAAGAACCGATGGTCGATGGGGTGCAAAGGTTCCCCAGTGGAGACCACGACGGAAAGCGCAGCGTGGGACGCCCACTGGTTCGCTGGACTGACGATCTGACGCAGATGAGGATGTCTGAGGATAGAGGGAAATAGCATGCCTTGGGAAGGCCTATGTCCAGCAGTGAACGAATACGCGCTGATTCATTGATTAAACTTTGAGAAAATGGATATCATTTCATGTTAAAGTTGATCAAATTTCAAGCATTTGTTGATTATTATTAATGTAAGACTAGTACAAAGTTGTGTGTGATTTCTAATAAATGTTTTTGTAACTTTCATGTTTACTTCATACATGGTCTCTTTTCAGAAAAACGTAAAAATGGAAGCGTTAGGCCCAGTTTGATACAATTGTGACACTCACGATTGTACGTAGGAAATGAAGGGCCCAGTGTGATACAATTATTGGTATATGAATTTTCCAAGATGGCGGCGGAAATTCTGGAAAATTATAGCAGCGGCCACACATTACCTAAGATTCAAGTTCAAAACTATAAATTTCTTTGTAGTTTAAGCGCCGGTCCGAAAGGGATAAGTTTAATTGCAATTAGCCATGTAATTACGAAGCCTAACGGATAGTCTAGGTCTTGTATAGACTTCTACTATAGACTTTTCTCTACAATGTTAAGCTTATTTAGAATATTATCATATGAGAATAATATTGAAAGAAAACTAATGCACTGGTATTTTTATATGCTTTAATTTTGTGTTTTAAAATAGGTACTTTAGAGAGAACAAAACCGAACGAAAAAGGCGAAAGTATAGAAGGAGCCCCTCAAGTCGGAACTGTTTTAATTTCAACAGAATCGGAACAAAAAGGTGTCAGTAGATTTATTTTTTCTTGTGACGGACTGTACAGAGGCGAAGCCTCGCTCCGCGTGCCTTTCACTCGCCTGTTACCCCACTTCCACAGCTTATCAACTTAGTACCGGAGCACTCATTGCACAACGATAAATGCATACAGATATACGAGTATTCAGAGAGAATTATCCAAATTGTTGCATTTATGTAAATTGAACGTGTTTTGTAGTGATAAAATTAAGTAGCCCACAATAAACATTATCTGTGTTTCACTAAAGGACGATGAATTTGCTTCGATAAAAGATAGTATTTTTAATGACTCGCGATGCTCATACAAGTTATATATTAATCGGGTCTAATCGCGAGTTTACCTAATAAATAATCGCGATTAGACTCGTTTAATATATATCGTTAAAAGATAACAATTTATTTTGCCCTTGATACTTAAGTAGCTAAGACGACTATTATTTCTAATCACAAGAAACACACACTGGTAACACTGTAGGTAAATAAACAAAAAGTATGAAGCGTTAAGTACCTACTGAAAACTTAAGAATGTACCTATTTCCATTTAATTACCTATTCAATGCATAGGTCTAATCGCGGATGTTTATTAGGTAGAGTTAATTACCTTGATTCCCGACGTTTCGACAACGTTGCAGTAGCCGTGGTCACGTATAGACTGAAGTGGCGAGTACAGAATTGATAATTGTTTGTAGTGAGGGTAGGTAGTCTTTCTTCAAGTCAATATTTAAATGTATGTTTTGCAGCGGCCCGACACACAACTCTCACTACTACCACGGTGATTGGTAATTTTAGGTGATTAAGTTTACGGAGTTTACCCAATAAACAATCGTGATTAGATGTAAAATTTCGTATTATACGTCTAATCTGATAATAATTCACGGTTATATTATATAATTTTTTATCACATCTATTCAAAAAGAGCTAGCTTGGCCCTCGTAAACAAGGACCAATAGCTCTTTGATCCCTACCTCAGAACCTTTTGTGTTCTGTGATCACTACGATCCCTTGGGATGAAATAGTAGATTGTTCACCGAGGGCGCAAACAAAATTTTTGCGTCGAGGTTGTGAAATTGAATCCAGAGCGAACTGAGGCGATTCTTGCATAACTAAGAATCGCTGAAGGAGCGAGGGATTCAACACTACCGGGACCAAAAATTATTTGCGCCCGTGTAGAACACTCTGCTTTTCACTACCATCTGAGAGGAATGAAATATAAGATAACACTTACATACCACTCAAATGTAACTTCTGGCAGGAGGTTTTGAATTGCTTGTGTTGCCTGTTTTTTTACATATTCTGGTGTTAGTCATCATCGCTTGACGACATTTTTCCGAGAAAATAGTCTGAAAATAAATACCTAAGTGAAAATAGACAAAAAAAGCGCGCCAATGTTATTGATTTTTTGCATAGAAAAAAAACTTGCGTTCCAATTTTAAATATTTGACAATTAGGTACTTAAAAGTTTTGCAGCAAAGAGTTTGGTAGTTCAGTAAGTAGTTCCAAACTCTTACTATGATGACTATCATCGCTTGACGACATTTTTCCGAGAAAATAGGTACATACCTAAGTGAAAATAGACAAAAAAGCGCGCCAATGTTATTGATTTTTTGCATAGAAAAAAAAACTTGCGTTCCAATTTCAAATATTTGACAATTAGGTACTTAAAAGTTTTGCAGCAAAGAGTTTGGTAGTTCAGTAAGTAGTTCCAAACTCGGTTTTAAAACTTATTGCTTGGGTTAGAGCGAAATAGACATAGGACGAATCCTCAAGAGTGAAAGAGAAGTCCGACTTCTTAGTAAATGAGTGCATTAGTATATAAATTCAAAATTGGATTTTGAGTCTATTTACTTTGAGGCATCTTAGCTTGAACAACAATAGCGTGTTTTGGGTCCTAAATTTGGGTGTGCATCATTTCGAGCAGATGGAGTGAAAAGTGATTTGAATTCGGAATGTGGATATTTCTAGTAAAAGTTCCAATTACCAAAGAGATAAATCACGAATATTGTATGAAAAAGTAACTAGCTGTATGATAAAGAAACCGCGCGCAAGCCAAATAAAAAAAAAGTTTGTGACAAATTACTTAAAACACGCGCTAAATGGATTCCTCCGCCGTTTTGTTCTTAATGGGGATGGCAACACGAAACTACTTACAAATGGCGCCACTGAGATTTGCCCCGACAATGTTTGTTTTGTTTTATAAGTGTTGCTTATTTTCGGATTTTTTCATGGAAATTCAACATAAAAACTTCATGAAATACTTTTCACTAAAAAAGGGAAAGCTATAGTTTAAACCGAAACGGAAAAAGCAAAGTTTTGTATACCGCGAAAGGAATACATACTGTAAACGAAGGTCACCTCAAAAATATTTTTTAAATATTTCTTGCAGAAATAATCGCATAACTTTGATTAAATACCTCTTTTCTGGCTGATTTATTGCTTATCAAGTGTACCTCCTTTCTGGCTGATTTATTGATTATCAAGTGTAAAATGTTAAATTTACTCAAAAAAGTTACTCAGAAACCTCGAAAATCGTTATAAAATTAATTACTCACACTATGTACGATATAGCTAAACTTACTCATAAAATCATGCTATTTCTTCACTAAGGGGGCATCCTCCATTTTGAATTTTTTGAGAGTTGCCACCTTATTATTTACATAGGTACTCAAATTCGGATTTTACTTAGTTTTTATAAAAGAAACCGGCCAAGTGCGAGTCGGACTAGCGCACGAAGGGTTCCGTACTTAGACACAAAGATCGAGAAAAAACAGCAAAAAATCACGTTTATTGTATGGGAGCCCCATTTAAATACTATATTTTATTTTAATTATTTATTTTTGAAGCGAATATAGAACTAAATGTCCTGTGAATATTTCAAGCGTCTACCTGTTGCAGTTATTAATATCGAACAAAAAACGGCAAAAAAATTATATTTCTTGTATGGAAGTCCCTTTAATATTTATTTTATTCTGTTTTTAGGATTTTTTCTTATAGCGGCAACAGAAATACATAGTCTGTGAAAATTTCAATTGCCTAGCTATCACGGTTCATTGGTTCACTAGTGACAGACAGCCAGACAGACAGACGGACAGTGAAATCCTAGTAATAGGGTCTCGTTTGACACCCTTCAGATAAGGAACCCTAAAAAATGAGCGTGTCTTCAAGTAGTGGGAATGAAAGTATTTGTATCGGACGCTAAAAGTGTGGTACAAATGTTCTATTCTATTCTTATTCATAAGTTGCAGTTACTTATTTTTTCATAGAGGGTGATAAAAAGTAAAGAGTCCACCTCGGGAGCTACACTATTTTAAAGTGTACTTTAAATCCCTCGCTGCGCTCAGGATTCTACTTTAGAATCCCTCACCACGCTCGGGATTCTACTCTAAAATCCTTCGCTCTGCACTGGATTCAAAGGAGCACTCCCGCCTTAAAATAAGTTGTTTCCTCCCTGGGTAAACAAGCTACTATTGTATTAGCATCGCGAGCCATTAAAGAGACTATCTCTATTTGTTGATAAAGGAGGTACTCAAGCAAATACCGATGTCTTCCTGTGCTTCTGTAAAGATTTGTGCTGTGTTTAGAAAATTTTATTGGAATTAATAAGAAACAATAATATCCTTTTAACACAAGGCCAATGTGCAACCGTGCACTGGTTTGTAGTGGGTCAACAAAACAATAACACAAATTAAATACATACTAAGTTCAACTCAAAAACCAAGTAGGTACCTAATTTTGTTTGTATTATCAGCGTGTTAAGTACTTACCAAGGTTATTACGTAGGTACGTAAGTAAGTATAATAAGTTACATATTAATAAAATAAAATTATTTTCAACACACGAAAACTCCACGCTATTTTTTGCAAGCTACATGCACGTTCTGTTTATGAACGAAGGAGTCGAAGGACATTCATCAATGTGGCTTTAATTTGAGTAAACTCGCGTTTTCATAAATGCGCCAGCTGATTAAACGACTGTTTAACTTATCATATTGTTTAATGATGAGCAGATGTGTTGTTTTATTCTTTTGGATTACGTAGATTATATTGAGACGAACGTCAGTATGTTTAAATTGTCAAAGGCAACGAGCAAGTCAGTAGCTGCTTAGTAAGTATTTCATTTACTGGGATGCTGTATCTAGGTATCTTAAATTTATCTGAGCTAAATAAGCTCTTTCAGCGAGGCGCCGGATTAAGAATAGCGTCACTCTATTTCCTTCCGTGAATGTCGTAGAAGGCGACTAAGGAAATTAATTTCCAGGAGACGGGCAGCAGCGTCTTCCTGAGATTCCAACCGATCTCATCTTAACCGATCTACTGCGATCGCCAACCCCCGTGCCAAGCGTGGCGATTATGGCAAAACCCCTCATGGTTATGAAAACCACGAAGGAGGCCTATGTCCTGCAGTGGGCGTCAAGTGGCTGATGATGATGATGATGATGATGACGATGACACTCATGTCGTAAAATTCTAACTAAGTATGATCTTAAAAGTTGATACATAAGGCTTCGTGTTATTTCACAGACAACCGTTGTTAACAGTTACTGTTAAAATAAAAAAATAAAAAATCTTTACGCAATTTTATGATAATTTCTGCCAACCTGTACCGTAAAATAACTTTTTTGTTATTACGATACCTACACTTACGATTAAAATTCTCCTTTTATGTGAATTTTTGGTCTGATTCACCCACACTGAGCACAAGGCTGTATGTAGGTAAAACTCCTTTGCCTATCCCAAATGGTACAAATAAAAAAAAAGAAAGCCGACCTGCGCAGTTCGAATACTTTGAATTGAATTTGTTTTGCCGCCATTATTAGTTTACTATTTTTTTCTGTGCGGCTAAAAAAATTAATTGCCTTTCTTGTTTACACTACTTTATCTTCACGCATTTATAAATGAAACTAAATTTCATTTATAAATGAGTGAAGCTAAAGCAGTGTATGCAACTGCATAATTATAAAACGATATTAAAATACTTGTGTGATGCTATTATCACTCGTATTCTAAGAATCTCTCTTATATGACCGTTGCATAAATTACTATAATAGCAATCTGGTTGATTTACAGCTTTTTATTGTACTGCTTAAGTGTTTTCAATAATCTTCTACTTTTTCGATAAAGATTTTAAAACGTGTTATTTTGAAAACAATTTTTGTTACTAGGTATCTACTCTTATTAATTAAGTACTATGAATTAAAGTTAATAATTATTCGAATTGTCACACTACACCTACATATAAGTACGCACTAAATAAAATAAAAAACTGGCCAAGTGCGAGTCGGACTCGCGCACGAAGGGTTGCGTACCATTATCTATACAACATTTAAATATTTCAAGCGTCTACCTGTTACCGTTATTAGTATCGGTCAAAAAACGGCGAAAAAATCACGTTTATTGTACGGGAGCCCCCCTTAAATATTTATTTTATTCTGTTTTAGTATTTGTTTTTATAGCGGCAACAGAAATAGGTACCGTCAAAATTTCAACTGTCTAACTATCACGGTTCCTGAGAGAAACCCTGGCAGATACCTACAGACGGACGGACGGACGGACAGCGGAGTCTTAGTAATAAGTCCCTTACCGAAACCCTAAAAAATTAAGTAACTGTGTCAAGTTAAACCGCTTCCGGAAAGTCTGCAATAAGTAGCGCCAAACAAAGGACGAACTCTGGACGCATTAGTTTTCGAATGCTTACGTAATTCCACTCAGAATTTGCCTTTCACTTAACGTTGGTACTGACACGTAGACTAATTTCGGCTTTGATAGCAGATCAATTACTCAGCTTACAACCATCTTACCAACTAGTCAACTTACCTTCGAAAGTCTGTTGTCTCGTGCACCACGCCATGGACCTCACAGCACAATCGCACTGTACACAGTTACTTCATATTAAGAAATTAACGAAAGCGAAAGTATTTATTTCCGCGTTGGTTAGCAGCGAGAGTGATTTTTAAGTCAGTAAAAGTGGTCGCTGTAGTTTAGCATAGCACGCTTGCTCGCGTCGGCACCGCGCGTCAGAGTGCCTGGCAGATGCAGCGAGCGCCCGGGCATTGCTAGGTCGCTCGCTCGCTCGCTGCCACGCCGCCACCGCCGTCACTTCAGCCCTTGTAAACCGTCAGAGTGGTGCTTCTTGGAACTCTTCAGCACCTATCGATTGATCTTCTTAGCAGAACTCGCTCTCTACCTTTCTTTTTTTATTAACTTTGAAAGTATACCGACCTCTAAGATTTACTTTGCTATTACATATACTTAGTGGACGTTGGCTACACCATAGCAGCCTTCGACTGATAGCAGTTTACTATGCAAGGCTCAAGAGCCAAAAGATGCTTTATCGTTACCACATCTCAGTCTGAATTAGGTAACTTACAGGCATATTAGAAATGAGAGAGGAGGGTTTTCTTTTTTATTAATATTTAACGTTGTTAAAGTATGATGTATGTTAGAAACAAAATCAGAAATTTTGGAAATATTGGTCGCCATCATAATGTTAATATGTACTAGGAATAAACATAAATTGTCAGTACTATGATTTAAGTAAGGCTGGCAAAAGTTAAGACATAATTTATGAGGCACGGTTCTACAATAAGAATCCTCAAGATAGGTACATTAGAATTACCTCTAAAGCGGTTTAAAAAATGTGTGCAAAAGGCCTACTATGTATTACCTACATTAAGAATTATTTAGATGACAAAGATATGTGGTACTTAATGTTAACGGGGATGATTGAACACATTCATGAGCAATATCTTAAAAAGTCTGTTAGTTTACCTATGATGTTAAAACGTGTTTTGAAAAGAATAAACGTGTTGTTTCTTTGTTAGCTTCTTCTCCAGATAATCTATTCATTCTGAAAATAACATCTTTGACGTACCTACATTAAGTATGAATGTAGTAAGATAACTAATGATTTTTTTTTCATTTTGAATTACGTAATCATATAAGTTCATAGGCACCAACAAGGATCCCTGCTTCCTGCTATGAGCATGCGCCCTGTACAGACGGATGCCCTGTATACAGCGACAAACTAGGTACATTTCTGGGAATATGGCATTGATTGAACCTATTTTTAGCTGCAGCTAGCTAGCCTCCGGTGCATTTCTCGGAACGTGTAAATCGCTGGTTGCACTGAAATGTTAAGATTTACATTTACAATATCACAAACATTTTACATATACGTAAAGGTTATGGTTTTTAACAATGACGTATTATTACAAACGTCATTGGTTTTTAAGGTTTTTCAAAACAAATCAATTTGACAGCTGATCTGTTAGTCTGGTTTAAATTCGATGGAAAAAATAATATCACTTTGATTGTGCCGGGGTCGTAAACCATCACAACCCATAAAACTTGTTGACCTACTCTATGGGTTGGAATTTCCAATATCATCCGTTTAGTTGAGGGTTTGAGGAGCAATGGGGGAGGGGGAAGCCCCCCTGTAAGGGGAATGTTGCTACCTAATAGTTTTTGAGAAAAATTAAAAGCAAATTTTGAGATTATGTTGACCAAATTTCAATCAGTTAATTAATAGAAACCTTATTCTAGCTTAATTTCAGTAAAGATACATTATAATACATTATCACAGACATACATAAAACACTGCAGGTGTTTTGTTACAGCGGGCAGGGGCTGCTCTCCCTTCGCGCCTCTTTTCATACTCTAGGGGGGCTAATCACAACCACTACATGGAAACAGGGTGCGCTGTGAGTCGGATTTGAAGCCATTTGAACCTATCAGTAACCTAGGTAATTATGAGTGCACTAAGTCTGTTTTCGGCTGTATTTCCTATTCAGTAACTAAGTAGGACTTACCTCAATTCCTCAGAGAGGTAATTTATTCTTCGCCCAGATGATCCGGATGTGGTTGTGACGTAGACCTTCCAGAGAACGGCTCGAAAGAATCCACCGCTGAATGCAGAGCTGAATTCATCAAGCTGGCCGGCATCTAAAGGACACTGAGGCACTGAAGAAGAGCTTGTACGAAGTGGCTCGAAAGAGTCCAAGTCTTGCACTACACTCGATTCTTCAGACGGGGATGCAGCAGAACTCGAATCCAAGGGTTAGGAGGACGCCGGGAGGGTAATAATCACTCAAAAACACAGACACAACAAAACTTCCCATCTTCCAAATCTCTGTAATATGTAAATAGTGTTCCCAGCCCGTGTTCCCAATTTACAATTATTGTTAATATTAAACATAGACAAAAAACAAAAAGAAATTCTTATTTAATTTACCTACATTTTTCGGTAAAAAATCTTATTGTACTTTGCAATATATTAAACGGGTCTAACCACGATTATTTATTAGGTAAAATTTAATTACCTTTGATTCCCGACGTTTCGGCAACGTTGCAGCTGCCGTGGTCACGGGTAGACCCGTTTAATATATTACTATGTATGAGCATCGCGAGTCATTAAAGAATATTAATATACATTATGGTCCGTGTGGCGCCGGATTAAGAATAGCGTCACTCTATTTCCTTCCGTGGATGTCATAGAAGGCGACTAAGGAAATCAATTACCAGGAGACGGGCAGCAGCGTCTTCCTGGGATTCCAACTGCATACTGCAATCGCCAATCCGTCTGCCAAGCGTGGCGATTATGGCAAAACCCCTCATGGTTATGAAAACCATGAAGTAGGCCTATGTCCTGCAGTGGACGTCGAATGGCTGATGATGATGAATATACTTTATTGCCCACGAAACATATAAGAGGAAATTACATAAGAAAAAACATTCTCCCCTGCCCATCACTAAGCTGTTGTAGTTCATCGGTTACCAGTACGAAAACATAATAATAATAAGTATTAAAGCGCCGGATGCTAGCGTTTTTACCTAAACTTTATAACTTTTGATGCTAAAGCAATGTTAAAAATAAATGACGTCTTCATGAATATAATAGGGGTTAAAGTATGAAATTGCCGTTTTATTGCAATAGGTTCTTTGAATTGACATAGAATCTTCATGGTTTGAGGTTTTCGAATGAAACTTTTTTCAAATGGTTTCTATGATGTTCTTTTTTTAAAAAATGTGAAACATTTGAATATCGACTTTCAATTGTTTTTGTTATTCAATTTAGACAAGAAAGATGGATATTGCGAAAATTCGAGTGATTTTTAAATACGAGTTCCGACGCGGAACTAACGCGGCAGAAACAGCCCCCAATATCAATGCTGCGTTTGGAGAGGGGTCTACTAATGAACGCACCGTGCGATTTTGGTTTAAACGCTTTCGTGATGGAAATTTCGACTTAAAGAACGAGCCACGAGGAAGACCGCCTACACAGGTGAATAACGATGAATTAAGAGAGATAGTGGAAGCCGACCCTAGTCAAACTACCCAGGAATTAGCGGCATGGTTTAACGTTACCTTACCCACAATATTGACTCACTTGCGTCAAATCAATAAAATAAAAAAATACGAAAAATGGGTGCCTCATAATCACTCGAATTTTCGCAGTATCCATCTTTCTTGTCTAAATTGAATAACAAAAACAATTGAAAGTCGATATTCAAATGTTTCACATTTTTTAAAAAAAGAACATCATAGAAACCATTTGAAAAAAGTTTCATTCGAAAACCTCAAACCATGAATATTCTATGTCAATTCAAAGAACCTATTGCAATAAAACGGCAATTTCATACTTTAACCCCTAATATGAAACCTCAAAACCAAGATTATCAACATCCAAATGTTGCTAACACGTAAAAACCAAATATTCCCATTTTATTTCCAAATAAAAATTGTGTGAGCTACGTTAGTGTTTTTGGGGTTCCGTACCCAAAGGGTAAGGGACTCTATTACTAAGACTCCGGTGTCCGTCCGGCCATCTGTCAACAGGCTGTATCTCATGAACCGTGATAGTTAGACAGTTGAAATTTTCACAAACATGTATTTCTTTTGCCGCTATAACAACAAATATTAAAAATAGAATAACATAAATATTTAAGGGTGGCTTCCATACAACAAACGTGATTTTGTTTTGCCGTTTTTTGATCGATATTAATAACGGCAACAAGTTGACACTTGGAATCGCTTGACGCTCAAATGTTGTATAGATAATGGTACGGAACCCTTCGTGCGCGAGTCTGACTCGCACTTGGCCGCTTTTCTAAATACTTTTCTTTTATGCGTAACTAAATATTTACGGTTTTGATGCAATAAGGTTGTTGGTAACACGAGTCTACTTTTTTATAGTTAAACAAAAATCTACCGAGTATCTGATATATGTTGTAATGGTAACACTAGAATTTAGATTGTGACATTGTTGTGGTGGCCCGATCGGGTCAGAATTCTACCGATTAACATAATCATCATAAGAAGCCTATATTCGTCCCACTGTAGGGCACAGGCCTTCTCTCAGAGAGAGAGTGTGGGCTTAATCACCACGCGTGCCCACCACGGATTGGCGATTTCAAGCGCTGAGGTAGGTAAGCGCTCACGATGTTTTCCTTCATAGTTAGCGAGTGGTATTGCTACTTTAACTTCACAAATGTACATAACTTAGAAAACAAAGTCATAGGTACATGCCCGCACTGGGAATCGAACCTGGGTCTCCCGCTTCCGAGTCCAATGTTCTACCCACTAGGCTGCCACCGCTTTTAACATAATAATAATAATATTATTATGTTAATTATTTTAAAATGTATTTTTAAAAGAAATATTTGTATTTTACCTAAGTGTTTTGTTCCTTTTTTGTATCGTTTTATCTCAATGTTTATGTTGAGTTTTTAGTATTGTGTCGTTAAACAAATGTTTTATTTATCTATCTATCAATATATTCTATAGATGAAAAAGTGCATGCTATGCAGCTGATCTCTGCGTACCTAAATAAACACCTGTTGCACAGATGAGGTTATTTATTAGCAACAGGTGGCATGCCCGGCACTCCGCCAGAATCGCCGAGACGAGGGTGGGCGTCTAAAGCCTTTGAGCGAGACCTCAGAACGTGAGCGAGACACTGCAGTGGAAAAATCTCGCCCGCCCACCAAACAGGGAGCGAATAAAATACGGTCTAAATTTGAAATATCTTTCAAGTCTTGACTAAAACAAAGTACCCAATAGATGCAAGTACCTCCATGATAGTAGATATATTTAAAAACAGAGTAGGTATAGTATAACACTGTTAATGCAACTACCTTCTTGCCTCTTACTCCTGCAATTTTTCCGTCTATAATGTGTTAGAAAGAGCTAAATAGATATTCAGTCCCGTGCTACATGTGCCTTCTGTACATAACGGACAACCCAATTTTAATACAAATTAATGAATGGAATGAAAATTAGAGAATCTCTGCTTTTTTCGCGAGGTCTGGATGAAAAAGAAATACAACGTATTATTAAAATTGGTTTAGCATCAAAAGTTACACAATTTTGGCAACCAATAAAATTATATAAATAATATTGTGTAAAAAGCTCCCTTCGCGTCATCCGGAATAATATGACATTTGTTTGTTTTAAGGACAGTAGATAAGTATCTGTGTGGTGTATATACTCGTATTCTTCTATAAGAACTTCGATTATGATGTAGGCATTAATTATTTTAGATACTTCTCTGAAAAATAATCAAAATCTAATTTAATCATTCGATAAAAGTTATTAAAAGAAAAAAGTTTGAAAACGAACGACAAGACGAACTCCCGGACAATACGAAGAGGCATCATAATTACGTTAGAGGTTCAAAAGATCTTTCCCATTAGTGGTATCGCTAAAATCTAAATGGTGTCACAATTTCTGAGTGAACATAATTCATGTTTTTGATTAGAAAAAATAGAGTACCTCCAATACCTAAAACTAGAGTAGTTAATCCAATACCGAATAGAGCACTCCAATACGAAAGTCCCGACTTTGGTATTGGAATGACACGTGATTGTTTCAACTGTACTGGATAAATCTCAGACGTTACGTTAAATATATTATGTTAAATTGGTTTCAGCAGCTCATCGATACAGCCTTTTATATGCCCTATGTGCAGTGTAGCATACGAGCTCGCTCGTTTTCGCTCTCAACATCTGTGCCCTCAACTTTTTGACGCCGCCGCTGAGCTCAGCCTGGCGCGCGTCGGCCGGGCCGGCCGCGGCCGCGCTTCTTCCCCCTAGCTAAACTATTACATGTTGCCGGTATTTCGCTGGAAAGCTTAATCAAATTGAAATATTATTTATGTTCCTTCTTAACGTCTCTTTTTATTGTTGTATGTAAGTACTTAAACATATCTAAGACCATTAAATCACCTATATTTTTCCATAATTTGTGAAGCTTAGATTTATCTTCTATTTCTTAGATAAGTAATATATTTTTTATAATATACAGGGTAAATTCTACTATAATTTTTTTACGAGTTTTTCTGGGTACGCAGTAAATAAATGCCATATATTTAATGATTAAACGAACTTACCTGTAAGTGAAGTTCTATTATAGTTATATGATAGCTTATTCGTATATTATAGATGTTTGTTGACACAGTAGTAAAAGACCGGAATTCTTCATAGCAAAAATCAAACTATCAGAGGGAATGACCCAAGTGTTTTATCGACTATTGATAAATAAATGTCACTTAATGAGTAATTAACATGGCATCGGTAGATGTAGAGCGATCATTTTCCACTCATAAATGGATCTTCAATAAATTAAGAAACCGGTTTATTCCGAAAAATCAGGAACAAGTGAACATAGTTCATTAATTTTATAACATGGATACGTACTTAACTCAAGACAGTGACGAGGACCTCGAACACTTAATTCCACTCACCAATAATTGAAGGGATTTTAAATATAATATATACCTAAATACTCTTTTGAGAAAGTTGTGTAACTGGCAATTAAGTGCACAAATGTAAAAACAAAAATTGGAATCAAATATATTACGATTGATTGACGTATCCAGAAGTTTCGTTTACATCTTAAAATTCCATAACATCGATAAGTGGAATTGTCGATAAAACAATTTGGTCATTCCCTATGACAGTTTGATTTTTGCTATGAAGAATTCCGGTCCTTGTCACATACGGTATCGCCATAAGGCACTGTATTTGAGAGGTAAACATAAAAAAAAACACCCAACTACCCAGCGACCTGTTACTCGAGCGGCCATTATTTTGTGAGTGAGACATGTCAGTGTTGACACGTTGACATTGGTGTCAAAAATTGTTGGGTGATTTACAGAGAAAAACGGAAATTGAATTAGTGCCTGAAGAGAGCTTTATGAATCTGTCAGCACTAAAGTATGCCTCATCATCATCAACCCATTCTGTCCCCACCGAGGGGCACGGGTCTCTTCCCTGAGGAAGGTATAGGCCATACTCCACCACGGGGGCCAAGTCCGGATTGGTGGAGGCTTGTAGACTAGTGGCTCGTCTACTGTCAGAAGTTGTCAAGCCGCCCTAAGGCCTCTGACTTGGCTTAACGACTGCCATCTATCGACGGCAGCCGGCACCAACAGCTTAACGGGCCTTGCGAAGCACGGAACCGCTCGGAAAAATGCCACTAGCGTTAGGCATAGACGGCGACCCATCCATGCACTGAACGCGCCCTGTGTTGCTTAACCTTCGTGATCGTTTAAGATCACTCAGGCAGCCGGGGCTACCAGCGATTCGGCAGCCGGGGCTACGAAAGTATTTATATTAGGGGACAGTAAAATATTCTCTGCAGGATCTCAGTCGGATGATGATGTTATCTTTTTAATGTGAATGTGTTTCGAAAGTTTCTTTAAGTTTGTTTCACAAGTTTCTTTGAGTTCTTACTACCTAATGTATTTTTCACAAGTTAATAAAAATATTATTATTTATGTGATATTATTAAGGATGTTTGTTATGTACCCATCACAGTTATCACCCACCAAGGCAATGAAAATTTTAATCCAAACTCAGAAACATCTACAGTCACTGCTCATTAATTCACGAGTTAAAATAAGTAGTTCTAGATTTTTTAAGGTGTGCGCTATACAAAAACACGCGTAAACAAGGCGCAGGCATCTTGCCGCTTCAAACAAAAATTACGCAGGCGATATGTTTTGAATTATATTCAAGCGGCACGGCACAGCCAACGTCGTTTCGTCGCCTATGTAGGTTTTCATAGATACATTTTGTAGGTATGAAAACGTCGCTCCGGCCTCGTGCTCCTACTAAGTAGTCCTACTGGTAGGAGCACCAAGACACCTGTGTCCTGATGCTCCTACTTCATGGAATTTCCAGTAGGAGCACCGAGACATTACAAACCCTCCGGCCTTGTGCTCCTACTAAGTAGTCCTACTGGTAGGAGCACCAAGACACCTGTGTCCTGATGCTCCCACTTCATGGAATTTCACGTTTTGAAGCGGCAAGATGCTTGCGCTGTCCCTTAACCTTACATACCTACGCAGTTTCTGTATAATTCAAGCCTAAGGTTTATCAGCAAATGGTCTCTAAACTTTGTCATTTAGAATATTTGTATGATTAGAATTTACGATGAAACGGAATTCACGAATTATACGATAGGTAGGTATGAACAAAACTGACATATTTAGGAATTAACACATTAGTGGGCAAAGCCTGTAAAAATAAAAGCTTAGGCAGCCTTTTGCAAAGGATTACTACAACGAAATAAAGTAGTTACAGACTACGCGACATAGATAAATAATTAGTTACTATTTAGGTAAAGACGGTATAGATGGCAAGAAAAAAATCGACATAACGTACAAAAAAATTTTTGTACGATGTAGGTACGATTTTTTTTAAGTATAATCGATAATGTACTTTTTCGTCCCCATCACTTATGTTGTGCTGCTCTTCTCATTGGCTGTTTCATTTGTGTTAACAGCGAATCGTGAGCCGGTTGTTTATGTTGTAATCAAATAGAGATTATGAGGAAAATGTAGCTGTGTGAGTAAGTGGCGACATCGGTTTTCTAGCAAACGGGCCATTATAACACTTCACCTTCTTTTTGTGTTCTGAGGTTTCTTTAATGATGAACCTAATACTGATGAAACTTTGTGTATTTTTAACTGTACTATTATAAAATTGCAATTTACTATTCACCTATTTTAGTCAGGATCTCATGGTGGGATAGGTACTGGAGAAATAGAGGGGGAAGTCTTCCAATTTTAAAGGTGATTTGAGTGTTTTTTTATAGTAACTCGTGAATTTGCTTTCGGAAAACATAGTTTTGTGGAGTCGTTGATATTTACAAAAAAAAATCATGATTTTTTTTAATAATAACAAACTTCCAAACGCTGCAGCACTAAAAACAGAGAAATTATTTAAACGAATATGTCCTTTAAAATCGGTGTAGGTATTATAGAAATATACTTTGGAGTCGGTGCCCAAAATGTATGTTCTGGTCTTATAACTTGGCACCGGCTCGAAACTATACCTACATCCCGACATCGCTATCTTGTTTTTTTTTCACTTCGTATAATTTTTTATTTTTATTTACATTTTTGTTTAAAAATAAAATTATATCTCGATCTTAGATCGCTATTTCATATCATAGATTCAAAATATGACTTGTTAATAACTTTAATATTTAAGTCTTTGATTTTGATCTTATTTACTTATGCATCAGAAGGCATTAGAAGTTTTTATGCACATGAGGCGCAAGGTATGTATATAGAGTAAATCACTTCATTCTGTGCGGCATGCGCGACGACGTGAACCTTGATTGGGCTATAGTGAATGACAGCGTAACTCATGCCAAACATATGTTAAAAACGTCAAACCATTGACTTCATGATGTATAACCCGTCGAAATATCTAGGTACCTCGCAAGATGGCGGTCTGACGGTGGCAGGTGCCGTATTGTAGAAACCTCTCTCTCTCTTAAAGAAACTAGGCCTCCACATACAGGGTTACCTATCATGGGACAAACATGTCTCGGAGCTGAGTAGGAAAATCTTCTCTTCATTGCACTCGCTAAGTCGCATGCAGAAGTTCCTACCGTATTTCGCCAAAATTACGTTAGTCTTCGCCTTCTTGCTCCCAGTCGTCGACTACACAGATGTGTGCTACCCCGACCTCACTGAGGATGAGGAACTTCTCGGCAAGTTGATCGTTATATCTTCGGCCTGACCACATTTCCCAATACCGCTCCCAGTTGAACTGGCTAAGCGTCCGCCACCGCAGGAATGCCTACAAAGATTATAAAACTGTAAACAAAACTCTTATGACAAACATTACGCATAGGCCAAAAATAAAAAAATAAAAGTTTTATTATGATACAGGTCTTGTATAGGCACCTGTATCATAATATAACTTTTTAATCATAACGATACACCTATACAACCTCCAGCTGGACCAAGAAGATTGAACCTCTACTTAAAAAAAAAAGGTTTCAATTAACGAGTCCGCGGCGACGCAACGCGCATGCGCAATCGATGTTTGCGCCTTGGCGCCAACATTTTACATTTAAAATACTTTTCAATATTTAAACAGAGTTTGGTTCTGTTTGTAAAATAAATTGTTAACAGTATTGAAAATAACAGAAATGAGGTCAACATTAACATACCCTCTCTGAGTACCTCCACCAATAACGCTTCCTGTCCGGTTCAAATTCAATTTCATAATTGTAATATTCAGAACATCAATTTGGTCTAACACTCGTGTGATATACTATAAAAAACTCGCCTACGGCTCGTTTTTTTAAAACACACTCGTGTTATAAGAACCCTTATTATGCAACAGTATCATTTATTTATTTATTAACTACTATTAATAATAATAACAGACCATTATCTTTTTTACCCCATAATAATAATAAAAAGTCTATTATCAAAATAAAATACAAGATATTTACAGTCAAAACCACAAAAAGAGAGAGGTTTATGCGATTTAAAAGTGATGTAGGTAATGACTGATATTGAAGAAATAGATTTCAGTGTTTAGTAATAACACAGAGGAAATAATAGGTATATATTATGAGATTTTATTCTGGTGCATGTCTGTGCTATCGCTCATTTACTATGAACAACTACCTAAGAATTTGTAAGCTGCACCCAATACTTGTAGCAACATTTTTTTGCATGTGAATCTTTGCTGCTATGTTTATAAATGTTATCTCTTTTGTAAAGTTCGGTACAATGTAATTATTTCTCCTTTAATTACATCGAACACAATAACGTTGTTAATAAATTATTGAATCTTAAAAAAACCTAGGACTTGCGGGGTTATGCCAGTGAAAATTATTAGTTCAGTGAAACATACAGCACTTTGTTGTTAGCAAAAATGTTTAATAAACGTTCCGGATCCCATAATATAATTTAACGGCCAATCTAACGATACCGTTTTGTCGGTGTGATTAACACGTATGTCTCAAGAAAAAATTTCAGCTTTCTCGTACTAGCGAACCGGCCGGCAGGGGCCTGATTCATAGAACCACAGTTCGTGGTTTACTATGACAATTCTACGTACATTACAAAGTCGATTAACCCACAGATTAACTTGTAGACGCTGCCACGCAATGTAGCTCAAATTGTCATAATAAACTACGAATTGTAGTTTTATGAAACTCGGCCCTAGTCATTCCATAGGGACGGCCCTTACAGTAAAAGAGGTACTATAGAAGAACTGAGCTATAAATATATTCAGAAATATGTTTATTTATGCGTCACTCTGGATATACCTACCATTCTCAACGGACAATGGGTTTGCCATAGTGACGGATACAGATAACCAGTTTATTAAGATATTTATGGTAATTTTCTTACTCCTCATGGACGTTAGCGCGATTTTATACAGTCTGATTAACTTAACTAATTAAATACTGCCATCAAAATGGACACGTCCGAAAATCGGGTCTCAGAACACACTGAGAGACAGAATGACGGACAGACGTAATCGATATTTTTTGCACATTTCGACTCTTGTGTCCTTTCTTCAGCGGGTTACTTGTCATCTCGGCCGCTTCTAAAACTGGGACGCAGGCAACTTTTCAAAATTGTTATTGGTCATCTCGACGAGTTTCCAACTTCGAAAACCGCTAATGGTCGACTGGGCCCAATGGAGTGATATCAGTATAGAAAATTTTCAGACAAAATTTGAATATACAACTTACCACGGGTCAATGATGTTTTACCTACAATTTTTTGTAAAAGTGTCACTTCACAAGCAACATTTGTCAATGTTTCATTTTACAAACTATACAAAGATCTATTTGATATGCTGTCATTTTGAAAATGTAGATATTGTTTATTATAAATATATGTTTAAAAGACAAAGTCATATTTTAACATGTATTGTATGGAATCAGCCTTTACTTTGCGGAAATCCATAATAGCATTAAAATGTGAACATTACTTTGCTAAATTCCGCCAAAATCCCACAAGGACCATGCGGTTAGTTAATGCACCGCCCTCCCTCCCACTTTTTTAAGCAGAAGCAAGAAACAAACACACCACCACCGACAACAATACTTGTGTGAAACGCATTTTTTCAATTTGTAATTTTCACTCGCAGGGGGCTCCACCCCCCTACTACACCCCCGTGCCCTGTTTTTTGACTCGCGTGAACTGTATACATACCTATGTTAGATCATATTAGTACAACTTTGTCGATTTAATGCATTTATGTTAAGAAAATTTTACTGATGATCTGTTGCCACATGACAAAAGAAAGAATTGTAGCAATAATATAAGCCTAGTGTGGGGACCTCAGTTTCACATCTACCCGCTCTTCTTAAAACTGTTAATTTTGGTTTGTGATTGTAATTTGTTTGTTTAATAATAATAAATCAGTAAATAAATAAAATTTATGAGATATGTTTTACTTTATTGTACACAAGAGAGAAATATGTTACACATAAAACAAAGCAATAAGAACGGGTACATAGGCGACCTTGTTTCTATAGAAATTTGTATGAGATGTAGGGTTTGTGAAATAAGGTACTTATTCTTTTAAGGAAGGTCGAGCTGTGAAATGATACCTTTGCATTGTGTTGCTTGTTGTTCGAAAATTTGTTTTTTGTTTTTAAACTTACCACTAATTTGATTTACAGGGTTACCTCTAAAATGAAACACGTCCATAAGAATTTGTGTTTTAAAAAAATCTTCGTTTTATATTGTACTTTTATTATCAGATCGATAGTTTTGGTTATTCATAGGTGTGCATAATTTTATTAAATTCGTGCTTTACGCGCTCTAACAATGTCTCATTGATAAACCACTCCGATAAATTATTTCACATCATAGGCCTTTGTATCTACGTAATGAGATGATTTATACAGCGTCCAATGGCACCATATGGTTGTAAGCATTATCAGATAATGCTATTTAATAGGTTTTATCAAATAGCGCCACTGCGCTGCAGCGCACGAAATTTTGTTTTCAACTAAAACTTTCGAAAGTTCGCATTCACTTACCTGGAATTTTGTCGGAGTCGAATTGATTTTTTTGTGGAAATTTAACAAATTATTGTATGTCGTGCAACAAAAGTTGTAGTAAACATTCATTGATGATTAATTAACATGTTTTAGGAATTGCACATTTTCGAGGTAACCTTGCCACACAAACGGCTGAACATTGTTTCATTGTTTGAGAAAATCCATCAAATAACATTATTTGATAATGCTTACAACCGTATGTGTTAAATAATAGAATGAATATTCTGCTATGTAAACATTTTTAGAGCGCCTAAATCACGAATTTAATAAAATTGTGTACACCCAGACATTACCAAAAATATCGACCTGATAAAAAACTCATAAAACAAAACTTGTTTTAAACACTAACTGTCACTGACGTATTTCAGGAATAGCGCATTTTAGGTTACCCATAAGGTTATATTAAAATCCCATCAAAACATAATAAAAAAACCTGGCCAACTTCTCGTCCCAAAAAATACTTGATATATAAGAACTTGCCAAGTTTCTTGTCTTTGCGGAATTAGCAGTGTACTGCGACTCTATTTGCTTGCAACGAAATTTTTTTTGTATTATTTTTATGTAATTATTTATTTTTGGTTTTGTTTTGTTACTGCGGCGTGTGTATTGTTTATATAATAATGTTTTTCTTCTTCTTCTCCTAAATTTTAATTTAATCTTTTATTTCCTTTTGCTGCTGAGTATACATGTTTTATTTATGAATTCAGGAATAGATAACTTTAATAAATAGGGGTTTCCTTGTAAAGTTTTTCTCTAATCATTACGGAATAGGTACTTAAAACGACGTCTCAAATTATAACCCTGTATGACCTGGTCGCCCTGTATATGTTAAACTGTTTTCTTTATTGTTTCATTGGTCTTAACATGTTTAATAAAGTGCTAATAGGTTTAATAAATATGATCTATTGTTGCTATGAAATCAAAAAGTGTTATCCTGATTTTTTTGCTGACAGTACGTTTTTTCAAAATCTGTAAATGCAAATATATACAACTTTATTAATTAGGATAAGTCTTCTAACAAATTTTATCTCTATCTACAACGGATTAGTTAGTTCCGCTCAAATTACGACCGTGTTAAACACGGTAACCCTGTATGTTTTACATATGAGTTCAGGAATGTAAAAGGTTAAAAATAGGGGTTTTTTTATAAAGTTTTTCTCCAATCATTACGAATTTGATAACTTAAAATGCCGTCTCAAATTATAACCCTGTATAACCTGGTCTCCCTGTATAATGTTAAACTATGTTCGTTATTCTTTTATTGGTTTTAACGTGTCTAATGAAGTGCTAATAAGTTTATAAATATGATCTATTATCGCTATCAAAGTAAAAAGTGTTAATTAGATTTGTTGCTGACAGTAGTAGATTTTTTCAAAATCTGAGAACGCAAATACACATAAGTATTCATACATTTTTTTCTTTGTGTACAACGGGTTAGGTAGTTCCCCTCAAATTACGATCCTGTATGACACGGTCAACCTGTATATTTTTCATGATTTTCTATTTTTCCCCTTACTTACCTACTTAATTCTATCTTTCAATTTTGTAACCTTAACCCCTCCGCAAATTTTCAAATCGCTGGCTTCAAAGACAGAGGGGAGTCGAACAGTGCTCGAACTGCTTCGTATAAATATATACAATTACACAGCGCGGGCCTACCGAGAACTTGGCCTGATTGATTTTGCCAAAGAATTTTCTATACCGCTATTACTCCATTGGGCCTAGTCGACCATTAGCATTTTTTTAAGGTGGACACTCGTCCCCTATGGTAAGGGCCGAGATGACCACTAACCCTCTTTAGCATAGCCTGCTAATATGTTTCTAAAAATATAAAGTGTACCTACAGAATTGACTTGTCTGCATATTTATAATATGTATAGATAAAAGGAGATAACACCGTAACCCTTAGCCTGTCAGCCGAACGTTGGGAATCTATAAATAAACAGCGAATCAAATACTGAAGTAAATAGAAAGCATATGGCAAGCACTGCCATATGCCAGTACGGTTAGCTCTTCCCCACGGTGGCTTTTATCGCGTTTTTAAGTTTGGATATTGAATAAATAGTGTTATCTTCCGGTGTTACCGACTGTACCTACGTAAAGGAATCTACAATACCTTGAGGGATTATACAAAGCTCAGCATAAAACTGATTGGCATGTTAATTCGTTACCACATTACAGATCACAATCTAAATGGTACCGATATACGATAAAAAATTAGCAGTAATGTTTTCAGTACCCGCTACGTATTTGTAGAAAACCCACAGTGATTTTTATTTACTACGCAGTATTTGTTCCGCCTCTACCGGTTGCATGCAGTTCAGTTATTTGTATGTAGCTGCAGAGTAACGTGCACCATGTCGTTCTTTATTATTGTGGCCTCGGTTTTCTTTGCCGTGAACATTTTATTTTTGATTCTATCACTCATCCATACGATTTACTACAGAAGCAAGGTAAGCACTTCTGTCACTTTCCTACCTAATGCAAGACAGCAAATATCAAGTGAATTTATATTTACAAACAGTGAAAAGATTCTTAGTTTTACCCTACGAGTTTTATCTGTTTAACCTTGTTAATATTATAATTATAAGTATACAGGGTGATGGTTTATGCGATTGTATATTAAATTGAATAAACCTTCAAGTTTTATCGCTTCAGACCTACCGTACCCCTGACAATACCCTTGGTGGTACGGTGGGTCTTTTAAAGTTAAACGGTGCCACCGGGCGTAGGTCACTAGTGGTGACCTACGTATCTCTCGCATGATTAGCTACATAAGTAATAGAAAATGCACATTCCAGTATGTAATGCCAATGCTTTTCTATATAATTTAACATCTTCCTATTTCATACGTGTTAATACATATTTAATTTTATTCTTCTTTTAAATGCGACTCAGTCAAAATAATTTTTATTACTTTCAGCTATAGATGTCGACATGACATCACTAGTAGTCAGTGGTATCGTTTAATTTTAAAAGACCCACCATACCACCAGATAGGACCAGGGGTACGATGGGTCTGAAGGGAAGTTTTATGACTAGGTATCCGTACCTGCTCGTCGAACTCGCCATAGGTACTTGTAACAAAACTCAACACTTATACATCTAGTCCGCCTTTATAATGGAAGTTTTTCCTCAGCCGACCCTTTTCTGGGTTCCAAGCCTTCCTTTAAGCATAGTATTTTAACTATACTCAATGATAATACGTGGAGGAACCCCCCCCCCCCCCCATCAATTCGCACACATTCATCACACACACACACACACACACATACACACACACACACACACACACACACACACACACACACACACACACACACACACACACACACACACATAATGAGCAAATCTTAAATCTTGATTAGTTTCAAATTGTAATAAGATACATTTATTTTAATAATAAAAAAAATGCATGTATTTTCATATTGCTGAGCGCTATCGTGGTATATTTCTAGTAATTATGAACTGCCTGTTTGTGGATGTCTGTTATTGGCCTTGTGAACTGTTTCTTTATTATTGTAATAAAATTATTTGTTTTCGCTGTTGATATCCTTAATAAAATAAAATAAAATAAAATGACAGTTATGTGATACATTACTTTGCAACATTTTTTGCCATGTAGGTACCTAACATTGTAAAAAAACTATACAGCCAATAAAACAACACGTTTCCAGTAACTGATAAGTGAAGGACTACCTACCTAAGGATAAATAACAAAATATTCAAAATTCGTTGATACACAAACACCCATAAACGGTTAAACGGATTTAGAAGCATCTAAATCAACGTGTGGTGTATTAATAAAACGACACATTATCAGTATAATAAAATTATGATACATCAGAAGTAAATCTCTTGCATACCTAAGTCCGCCGTTGCATGTGTTATTTTTCCGTATACCCGAAGGGTGCCAAACGAAACCCTATTACTAGGACTTCACTGTCCGTCTGTCTGTCTGTCTCTCTGTCTGTATGTCCGTCTGTCTGTCTGTCTGTCCGTCTGTCTGTATCTCATGAACCGTCATAGCTAGACAGTTGAAATTTTCACAGATGAAGTATTGATGTGATAAATAATGTTTTTTTTTTACTAAAAATAGAATAAAATAAATATACATGTCATGTCGTTAAATGTCAATGTTAAACGCTTCTTGTCGTTTTCTATAGATGGCGCTCTTCTCAAATTCGATATTTGTCTAATGTTATATAGATAATGGTACGGAACGCTTCGTGCGCGAGTCCAACTCGCACTTGGCCGGTTTTTTTATGTAATTTAGGATAATTTACTGAATAGTACAGGTATAGGGGTATCAGGAACTCATGAAATATTATTTACAAAAGAACTTATTACGATTAGGATAATTATGCCCACAAAACACAAAACTAAAACTGGATAACTGCGAGTAAGTAGGGTTAGGGTTTTCCGAACAAATGATTACAAACCTAACTTTGCATTGAATTTTTTTGTCTCCCAAATACAATCAATATTTAAGTTCACCCTGAAGGGAACACTATGATACAATTTAATTTAGTTTGAGGTTCAAAGTTACTTTAGGTTAATTGCAGTTCCAACCGTGTTCTGACCAACCAAAATTATTGATTAAATTTAAACATAAAGGTTATATAATATAATATAGGTACTCAAACATAAGCAGCCCGTGAATGACGTGCTAGTACAAGGCAAGACTTAACCCCTCATGGTCATGAAAACTATTCAGTTGAGAGACTAGTAAAGAGTCGCCGCTACTCTTTTTTCAATCTTTTTAGGGTTCCGTACCCGAAGGGTGCCAAACGGGACCCTATTACCACTAAGACTTCACTGTCCGTCTGTCTGTCCATCTGTCTGTCTGTCTGTCGTAGGTATCTCATGTACCGTGATAGCTAGGCAGTTGAAATTTTCCCAGATGATGTATTTCTCTTGCCTCTATAACAACAAATACTAAGAACAGAATAAAATATATATTTTAGCGGGGCTCCCATACAACAAACGTACTTTTTGCCGTTTTTTGCTCGATATTAATAAAAGCAACAGGTAGACGCTTGAAATATTGTCAGAATATTGAGTTCTATTTTCGCTTTAAAAATAAATAATTAAATGAAATTAAATATTTAAGGGGGCTCCCATACAAAAAACGTGACGTTTTGCCATTTTTTCTCTATCATTGTGTCTAATGTTGTATAGATAATGGTACGGAACCCTAATATAGGTACATAGGTACACACACACACACACACACACACATAATCTGAATCTCGGTAACGGCTGGAACGATTTTCATTAAATTTAGTATGCAGAGGGTTTCGGGGACGATAAATCGATCCATCGAGTTAGGTTTCATTTTTAGAAAACCTCGTTTTCTCCGTGTTTTTAGGCAATGAAAAACTGCTATAATGTAATAATAATAGTAAATTGTTTATTTTGAAACCCAACAGTACCTACATGCAAAAATGACAATATTCGTTCGGTGCTAAATCTATTGCACAATAATCTTGTCGTTGTATCATCTCCTAAACTAGGCGAAAAACCTGTATGTTAGGAGAAGGTGAAATTAAATTAAAACCTTTAAAAGTGCGTACATAAAAATTGGGTGGACAACTGTCAGTCAATAAATCTATCACATGTCAAACTAAATTAAAAAAAAAAACAAAAAGGTGTAATGGTGTACATACTCAGATCATTGTGTGTGTTTGTGCTTGTGTGTGTGTGTGTGTGTGCGTGCTTGCGTGCGTGCGTGCGTGCGTGCGTGTGTGTGGTTGTAAGAAAGTTAATATTTTCATTTGTTAATATTTCAATGTCATTAGAATACGAAGGCAAATTTCGCCACAATCTACAAAGTTGTAATAGCTGGTGGGAAATCGGGCGGTCCCAAAACCAGAAGTCGGTTCGAGCCTGTCTCCAGTCCGATCATTTGTTTTCTTTTTTGTCCCTTTATTTCATCGTATCTAAATATAATTTCCTAAAAACACAAATAACCCAAAAAAAACATACAGGTACTTTATTTTAACGCTGGCTGGAACATTTTTTTTCCTAGTAAGAAGTTTGCTCCTACTAATCAGCCGGTCGTTTCAGGCGTCCTCTCGGTCCTCGGTCACGTCCATGCCGACAGCATTGCAGGCCCCGCGGCGCAGCACCCTACCGCAAATCATGCTGTACCACACAATCGTACGCCTCAGTGAGGCCAAGATTGACCCACTCCCTGCCAAATAACAGACCACCTTGCAGAAAACGGCAAAGGAGATAGATGTAGGTACCTAGTGCTTCCTGAATAGAGTGCTTGTTTATTGTAGAGCAATTATTTCAAATGTTGAATTCATATTGGAATGGAAACTAGACGTGCCTTTTGTAGACAATCCGTGTTTATGCACAGTGTTATATTTTTAAGAGGCAGATACTAGGCAGGCAGTTATCACAAAGTGAAACATACCTGTGATCATACGTAAGTTATTTAAATTTAAGACACAACAATTAGAGTTTACTCTTTAAAATAATGTGTAGATACTTTTGACAAAATTAAATGTGGTCTGTTGCAGCACAAGACAATAAAACGTACATTTTAGACATCACACAGGTATTTTTGTTATCGTATAGGAAATTAATTTGTGAGTAAAGAAAATTGGTAGAAAAATTTTCCATTTTCCATAAAAACTAATCTATTACAATATATCCGTAGTTTCATCTAGTGTCACCACATTTGTCAAAAAAAAGCCGACTTCAAAACACGACAGCACTGAAACCAGAGAAATAATTTAAACGAATAGGACCTTTAAATTCGATGTAGGTACCTATTGTAGAAATATATTTGGGAGTCGTAGTCGGTGTCCAAAATAAAAAATGTACTTCACAATTTTTTGTGAATATATCTACGATTCCGACAAATTATTGTTTTCCGAAAGGAAATTCACGAGTCACTATAAAAAACACCCAAATCGCTACAACTGTGCCTTTGAAATTTGAAGAGTTCCCTCGATTTCTCCAGATTCCCATTATTCTTGACCCTGATTAGGTAGGACCACCTGTAAAGTCTACCATTTCAAACAAAAAAATAATTTTCCAAATCGGTCCACGCGGCTTCGAGTAATCGGGGAAGATAGGCATAAAAAAGAACCTCCTCCTTTTTTTGAAGTCGGTTAAAAATAACCTTTTGTACGATACTGAAAACCTTGGCAGGTAGATAAACATGGCAAATTTTCGGTTGTGTTTTCCTTCACCATTAGGGAATGGTTTTGCTACAATAACTTCACAAATGTACGTAACTCAGAAAACAAAGTCATAGGTACATGCCCGCACTGGGAATCGAACCTGGGTCTCTCGCTTTCCAGTCCAATGTTCTACCCACTAGGCTACCACTGCTGTGTTTTGAAATGTGATAAAGCCGCCCATTAAATGTAATTACCTAGTTTAATTTGCATGCACGATTTAATCTGTTGTGGTAAGTGTAAAATACAACGAAGTATTTAAGAAATAGAGTATGGCCTATACCTTCCTCAGGGAAGAGACCCGTGCCCCTCGGTGGGGACATAATGGGTTGATGATGATGATGATTTAAGAAATAATCATTGTTCGTCTTCGTTTTCTGGTTGCGCAATAAAGTGCTCTTTTAGTGTTAAACATATCCATGAATTCAAGTCATTGCATTAAAATATATGAAAGAATTATTTCCTAAATGATAAGTATGAGGGGCAGGAGGACGCACTGCCTACCTAAGGTAGCGCGTCCTACTTCCCATATTAATATTTTTCTATATAATGTAAAATAATCGCTTGCATGCATACAATGTTCATGCTTGCCTGTACTTTTGCTTCTAAAATAATTATAAGTATGAGTACGGGTATGTGAAAATGAAAAAAAATGAAAATGAAAAAGAAAAATTCTTTATTTAACCGCCACATAAAATCTTACTTTGCTAGACCAGGTTTTTCAATAGTCAGATAAAACCCGCCGGAGAATAAAACCGATGCCGTCACATCGACAGCATGCAGTTTACTTCCAAGTTAAGCTTCATCCGACCATTCAAAAATTAACCAAACAAGACAAAAAAGGCAATAGTAACTGACATAATGATTGATTGGTTACAAAAGGTGGGTAGGCAGCAAAAGTTTAATTTGTGAGTTGACAGCGACTCCACACTAGGCGTACCTGTGTTGTGGACGACATCTTTAATATAGAGCATTCCTCTGGAAGGACTATAATCTCATATTTAAGATTCAGCTTCCAGAGCTAGACTAATAATGTATTTCTCTAATTTCTGAAATAAACAGTTTAATTTTTTTTATCTATACGTCTGTTTGGTTCTTTTTTAATAGTTAAGTACCTATGTAGTTATTTTCATTATAGTTGCTACAATTATCCCCCACGACAGTCAATATTATACGTTTAAGTATTATATTTTTCGTAATTTTCGAATATATGCGGTAAATAAAGACTGCCAGTAAATAAACATGTTAGTTTATTGGGCATAGGGCCATGACCCAAGCGCGATATGGGATTGAACTAGCTCTACCTAAGTAGGTAGCTAAATACGGTTTTGTGAAAAACCTCGGACATTATTGATATGGCAATAAAGTGAATACTTATATATTAATGCCCCCCCCCCCCCCCCCCTCCTGAAATTACCACCACAAAATCCTGACTTCGCCCATGCGTACCTATCTAGCTGCAAAGTATCAACCAAAGAATGTCAATGCTAGCATTATTGTTCGATTTGTCGACGGCGCAGTGTTTTGCTCAGCAAGCAAGCGAGCAGCCGGTTCCAGCTACATTCAGCAATGCAGAGACAATGGGTGAATGTCATTACGGGGCCACACTGTAGCGAGCAACTGAGTCAACGCAATCTGCCTCACCGCTGGCCGAGAGCTAAGTACTTAAAAGATCCGTAGCCTTACAACTGTCATAGAAGAGGACAATTCAACCAGTGATGCCAGATTGGGGGCTGTAAATTTGCATCTCCAATTGTTGGGTCCGCTTCCAGGCAGTGGTGTCTTGAAGCGAACCCAACAATTCGGAACAATTGTCTTATAAAAGAAAAGACTCAAGGGTCGATAATATTGCTAGTAGCAGCCTGAAAGCTATTGCGGCCGTTAAGTAGAAAGGGTCTATGCCCAGCTAGTTTTGTTTGTGGGCTGGACAGACAGATACAAAAGCCAACATCCGACACAACCTACCACAACAAGCGTAAAAGACAAATATGTAATGTTAAGGAAAATATATTATACCGCTTCTTGTCTACGAAGGCATAACTACGTTAGGTACCTATATCGGTTTCGGACTGTTGGTTCCATTGGAAAGTTCCATTAATGGGTCATACCTATTGATTGCCTTCATTAATCAATAAGTAACTAGGTAGGACTTCGCATTATCACAGTAATAACGTATTAATAAACTTACATAATAATAAGTAATTATATCGTGTGCGTCTGGATTGAGCGAGCACCCTTCAGAAAAAAAAGAAAAAATGCTGTTCATTTAGTAAAAGTTCTAAAACAATTGTAAAAGTAATCTCTGTATTTGTAAATAGATAGAAAAATATACATCATTCAAGGTGTGCTCACTTAGTTCTCACGCACACAATTATATCTAATGCACTTCCACGACACCAAAATAAGACAAGTAGAGTACGTAAAGTACTCTACATATTTATAGTAGGCACGCTACGAACACAATCTCCTGAACTGCCGGCAGAGACCAATTGCCGTATCTGATAGATTTCTAACGTAACGGCAATTTTCATCGTTACCGATAAAAAAATCAACAATTCGGTGTTGTAAGTCATTCCTGTTGGCTGTGTAGTTTTGTTTGACTTTTGGTGTGGTTCGCTAGACTGGCGCACAAGTTTCCATTAAACGATAATAGCGTCGATCAATATGACTTACGCATTCATAATAGTAGTGTCTGTCGCTATCACATTGAAACTATTATTCATGAGTTTCTCTCTGTATTTCACCTTGAACCGCGGCGACGCCGATGAAGTGCAGGTAAATATAACTCTCTATTAATTCATAACAGATTAAAGCTTGACCAAAAAACAATATTTAAGTTGTGTGAAGCTGAATTGTGTCATACATTTATGAAGTTCCTACTTAAGAATTTACATTCAATGATGTTAAACATGTTTAGAGTCTCGCATTATGGGCCCTGTCAGGGTGTTGCTGAGGTACCTACCTATTACCTACATATCTACCTATACGTTTCGTTGCTAAGATAAAGTATATACATAGGTAAGTAATAGTACCTATACATAGTAATTTGTATTCTAGTCGCTACGAGT
Source organism: Yponomeuta evonymella (assembly GCA_963969515.1). Classification (NCBI taxonomy): domain Eukaryota; kingdom Metazoa; phylum Arthropoda; class Insecta; order Lepidoptera; family Yponomeutidae; genus Yponomeuta; species Yponomeuta evonymella. Next base: position 11,496,656 of record OZ018354.1, read on the forward strand.
GTAAATAAATATAAGTACTAAGTAGGTACTTACCTACTTAGAAAGATCTCACTATCTCTAAAAGATAGGTACCTAGGTACCTACTACAGAGAAAATAATAAACAGGACAGGTAGATATCTGATCGTACGCGGCCATATCTGATCTCTAAAATAATCTATCTGTGAACCTGTATGTATATGTATCTGATAACATCTCAACCTTCGTGATTCTGAAATTACTGAAAGAAATGGGAATTCTAAATTATGCAGGATGCTAAAAAACTAAGGCACGATCTGGAAGCTACGCATACTGGATACCATATAAACTACTTACTCCATACCTAAATTTATTTGCTGGTAAAAATGTCAGTACTAAATAATTAACATGTTTTCACGCAATGGGCGCGTAAGTTTTGACGTTCATATACCTACGGCTCCCAAAGCGTAATTACTCTTGTTGTATTCAACCTGGGGCCTAATTACGCGCACCAAATCCTGTCCCGGGATCCTGACGTTTGCGATAGCAATTACCTAGTATGGAATTTTGACAGTTACACGATTGAAATTGCTCAGGAGTTGGGGCACGTAATAAAGGAGCAGATTATGTTCAATGCATTGCGCGTCGTATTCAAATTTCTAAAAAAAGAAAGCTTGAAAACTTATCCGAAAAAATGCGACTGAAATATTTCCTAGTAATTGATTATGAAGGCATGGTTACTTTAAAAAATGTTCAAAATGATGCAGTGCATACCTACGTGGGAACGGCGAAGTAAATAAACACCAGATAGATACATTGTTACCACTCGCTAACTTGAAGGATGACATCGTAAGGAAACTCTTTATAAACCTCAGCGCTTGCTACGTAGCGTAATTTTTTACTCTTGTTTTCAACCCGATATGTTGAATACATTGCGCGTCGTATTCAAATTCCTAAAAAAAGCTTGAAAACTTATCCAAAAAATGCGACTGAAATATTTCCTAGCCATTGATTTCGAAGGCATGGTTACTTTAAAAAATGTTGGTGTTTACATACATCAGCGCTTGCTACGTTGCTACGTAGCGTAGGCCGAACTATGAGGCTAAGTGCGGAAATCCCAAGTGGAACCGTCTATGACTAATTACCCGAAAGATATGTCGTGTCATATCGTAGCTTCTTACCACAGTACAAATAAAGATTCTTACTGCAGCTGCTAGGATAGATTCTACACCAACTAAGTCGATGATTTGTAGAGAAGAAAGATAGAATGCCATTAAAAACATTACTTGTAAAAAGAACCAAGTCTCGCAACTCAGTTCTTCTGCCACAAAAAGTTGTGAGATCCACGCAATACCAAGTCGGTTATTCAAATAGATTGACTTGGCAATCGCACTAAACAATCTGATGAAATAAAATATGTATTACTTGTGAGATACATTGTGTTTTGATTCGATGGCCAAGTCAATCCATTTACTGAATAAATTAACCGAATTGGTAATATGTGGATCTCACAACTTTTTATGGTAGAAGAACTAAGTTGCGAGATTTGGTTTTTTACGAGTTATGTTTTTAATGGCATCTCATTTCTTTTTGTTAGTGTTCGTTCATGGCAATTTCGGGCAATTTAGTCTACTTTATACGGGATTTTGGTCCAAATTCATAAGACATGTCCCATTCTTGCTTTTTCATTCCGTTGACCACTTTACAAGTTACCTTTGAACATAATTATATCTAGGTTCCTATCTAAACCTATTATTCCATTATATTATACATTATACAGGTGCACTGATTTATTCACTGCAAATGTAACTTTGTAATCCTATATATTTATATGGGATTACAAAGTTATTTATGCAGTTTTATCTAGAAACTGGTCTTTCATTACATTAAACACTAATTTATAAATTTGAAGCTTCTGCGGCTGCTAGAAGTGCAAGTGCCTTTAGAGTTTTGATGATCGGTCAGTCAGTGAGTAACAAAATTAAACAAAATTAAGAACTTTGACTAGTTATAATTCTGAAACTACTCGTCCAAATTTAATAAAATTTTAAATATACCGTGTCTATACAATGCCTGCTTGGTTACTGATAAATTTAAGCTTGTAGTTTTATCCACAACGACGTTATCGGGGGTCGAAAATAACCTGAAATGCTTCGAGAAAAGGATGGTACGGCCGGCGGTGCCGCTTTTTTGTTCGACTTGGCGGGGGCACTGCCGTGCCCCCATATAAAGGACTTCACACACGGCAGCTATAATGTAAAGATGTATGTATATTATAGCACGATACATCTCATTACATTTTTCCATAGAGCTCGTTAGGAGACCACACACGACAGCTAACTATAATTGTATATTTTTACATCTTCGTATCATCATAAGATACAGAGCGATATACATTTATACCTTAGCAGCTGGAAAGTGGGACGTACATCAATGGAATGAAGGGAAAGATACATCAGATTACTCTGTTGTGTGTGATACTTTAAAATAATTTATAAATAAGCTATACATCGCTTAACTTTTCTTAGACCTTTTTTCACAATGCTGTGTTGGAATCCTGTTTGTAATTATTGCACCAAAAGTTAGATGTGGTTTCTTAGAATAGTTTTCCAGGAGATACAAAAAGTTCTGGGCCGCATTTCATATAGGTACTTAGGTAACTAAAATTTGTAATTTATTATAACAATAAAAGTGGAATTTACACAGATATTGATAATTTACTTCGAATCGTCATAGTAAACCGCTAAGTTCTATTTACGCATCCTTCCCGTCCCGTGCCATCTAGTGGACGGATCGGCTCGACATTGAATGTAGGTACTTTCCATGCCACGCACGTGCCCTACCGTCCATGGTCGCACAAGCTATGCAAACTCAATGAAAGAAAACCTAGTATATCAGCTGTAATCAATTTGACCAGTTCAGTACGTATTGTATTTATCGTTTGACGAATCTATGTCGAAGTGACGTAGGCATGGCATGTATGCATGTAGGTATGCCGAATGGACCCTCCAGAAGAGACACTTGCTACGCAACAGCCTTGTCGAATACCTTCCACCACTGATCGATTTTGTTTCAAAGTCGCTGAAACCTAGTAGATCGCATGCTTGTTTTGTTGTGTCGACTGCTACGAATTGGTCGACTGTACACTATACCTCTCTCATACTCTCGACGCAAATTTATCCAAGTTGCGTTGCAATTGAGTGCATTTATTTATTAATTCAGCCAAAATATGCGTTCAGTTTCCGATGCGCTCCGAAGTTCCAATAAGTTTGATGCTATTGGTTACGACTAAAACGTTTCCTCTCACTAATACCATTCTCTTGATTTTGTTACAGGGTACCGGTGACTCTACAAACAAGACGAAGAAATCGCTGGTGATTTCTTGGAAGAATTTACAAAGAGCTTTGCTACCTAAAGTCTTGTATTGCCCTGAACCAACCAATAAAATACAAACGAACAAACTCTGACGACTCCCGTAAAAATAAAACAATCAATTAATTACTACAAAATTTAATATACCTACTATGATCATTTATAAGTCGTCAACCTGTCCCTATAATGTAAAAATATTTGTATTCTTGTAACGATAATTAACAATAGTAAGTAGGTCAGTAATCATAGCCACCTTCTATTTAAATTTAACTAGGCAGGTAGGTACTTAGTTCTAATCTTTCCATTTCTCAATCAATAAAAAACTCATCTCTCTGACATTTTGTGCCCATTTGACAGTTCTCCTCTGCAAGTTGAGCTTCAAACCCATATTTTTATATTCGAGAGCTCTTCTTACAACCATTCTGTTCCATTCATGTACATGAGGATGGGTAGTGTATTCTTCAACCGTCATCCATTTGCAGTTATTTACTTCTCTCTGAGATTTCGTAATCTTCTCTGAAGTTGCTTGCATCATCACCAGTACATAAATATCGGAGTTGTTGTACATCATGTTATGTGTGTGTCTAAATGTGACAAGAGACTGAAATTCTGAATCTACACCAGTTTCTTCCTTGACTTCTCTTTTTGCTGCATGGATAATGTCTTCACCTGAAACAAATATAAACTAAGGTACCTAGTAATAGGGGTTAAAGTATGAAATTGCCGTTTTATTTCAATAGGTTCTTTGAATTTACATAGAATCTTCATGGTTTGAGGTTTTCGAATGAAACTTTTTTCAAATGGTTTCTATGATGTTCTTTTTTTAAAAAATGTGAAACATTTGAATATCGACTTTCAATTGTTTTTGTTATTCAATTTAGACAAGAAAGATGGATACTGCGAAAATTCGAGTGATTATGAGGCACCCATTTTTCGTATTTTTTTATTTTATTGATTTGACGCAAGTGAGTCAATATTGTGGGTAAGGTAACGTTAAACCATGCCGCTAATTCCTGGGTAGTTTGACTAGGGTCGGCTTCCACTATCTCTCTTAATTCATCGTTATTCACCTGTGTGGGCGGTCTTCCTTGTGGCTCGTTCTTTAAGTCGAAATTTCCATCACGAAAGCGTTTAAACCAAAATCGCACGGTGCATTCATTAGTAGACCCCTCTCCAAACGCAGCATTGATATTGCGGGCTGTTTCTGCCGCGTTAGTTCCGCGTCGGAACTCGTATTCAAAAATCACTCGAATTTTTGCAGTATCCATCTTTCTTGTCTAAATTGAATAACAAAAACAATTGAAAGTCGATATTCAAATGTTTCACATTTTTTAAAAAAAGAACATCATAGAAACCATTTGAAAAAAGTTTCATTCGAAAACCTCAAACCATGAAGATTCTATGTCAATTCAAAGAACCTATTGCAATAAAACGGCAATTTCATACTTTAACCCCTATTATATAAGTAAATGGAATAGAAGCTCTACTACTTCAATATATTTAATTTCATTCGACTTTTTTCTAGATAACCGTTGATAAAAATGGTTAAAATACGAAAATCAATAATGTCTATCAAGTTGATTGATTGTACTACTTGTGTGTCTTTCATTAATTTCATTAATGCAATAAACATTAACCTCTATTATAAATTTCTTGAATTGATATAATTAAAAAATTTATGTTTTGACGAAAGCCGAATGAAGTATAGTTATTCATATAGGAACTGTATTTTACCTCTCTCTACATATCCGCCAGGGAGTTTCCAATGTGGATAGTTGTAATGCTTCTCAGATACTGCCAACAGTTCTTTCATGTTGTTGAACACCATTGCCCCAACTCCCAGGTTCGTGTGGCATGATGGTGGCAAGTTAGGCTCACTGTCTTTGGGCAGCCACTTGTACATCATCACATAACTGTCCCGAGTATGGTGAAAATTAAATCCTTTCTATGGACATCAAGCTTTCATTTTAATCCTTTGACATGAGATAATAGAAAAAATGTTAACATTTATAAAAATATTTCTTGTAAATATAGGCCCTGCCCAACATATTTTTTTATTTTTTTCATCATTTGAAGTACTTACATTGGCCAGTTGCGGAATTTGAGCAGAGTCCTTGATATCCACTTTGAACCAAACACATCTTTTTCCTTCGTTAATCCAATTTTGTAAGGAGTCTGTGGAACCATAGAATTCCTATTACAATATGTTGGTAAATACAATATGGAGAACTTACCTTCACATTTGATACAACGCTCCGAATTTATAACATAAAAATGCAGTAAAAATAAAATAATAGAACCATAATAATATGAATATTCTTTTGGAGTTACAAAGGTTTCAAAAACTGCAAGAAATCAAGTTGCCTACTCAAATAATAAAAATATTATTTAGTTTTATGAGAATCGGTGAAGACGTTTCGGAGGAGTTCAATAACAAACACTGTAACACGAAATTTTTATATGGTATATAGACGCGTAAAAACCTTATTTTAAGAGATAACTCAGGTCTTGATAAATGCTTCATCTAATACCTTTAAACGAGCAATTCTTGTATATATATATATATATATATATATATATATATATATATCTGAATCTCGGAAACGGCTCCAACGATTTTCACGACATTTATAATGCAGTGGGTTTTGGGGGGGCGATAAATCGATCTATCTAAGATTAATTTTTAAAAAACGACGTTTTATCCGTGTTTTTAAGCAATGAAAAATAACATTAGAATACAGAGATTTCGCCATCGTCTACAAGGTTGTAAAAGCTCAGAGGCCAGAGATTCCAATCGTCTGTCAAATTAGTATGGAATTTGACAGTTAGACGATTGGAATCGCTCAGGATTTGGTGCGCGTAATTAGGCCACAGATGGAAAATCGAGCGGTCTCGAAACCAAAAGTCGCCGGTTCGAGCCTGTCTCCAGTCCGATAATTTTTTTCCCTATTTTTATTATTTTGTCACTTTTTTTAAAGTTCCTTCTTTTGTGAGAAAATCTATTATAGAGAGCCCTTTATCATCGCATCTACTTCGTATGTATGTATATTTTCTAAAAAAAAACGCAAAAAAATAACCGAGCTTTAAAAAAAAGAATACTGACACAAAGATAAAAGGAAAAAAAAACTCTTTATCGATAATCAACTTAAAGATAAACTGAAAAATATCACTCTTCCTCACATCTATTGGCGAGTAGTAATACTATCATTTTTTCTTATTAGGGTTCTTTACCCGAAGGGTGCCAAACGGTACCCTATTACTAAGACCTCTCCGTCCGTCCGTCTGTCCGTCCGTCCGTCCGTCCGTCTGTCTGTCTGTCTGTCTGTCTGTCTGTCTGTCTGTCTGTCTGTCTGTCTGTCTGTCTGTCTGTCTGTCTGTCACTAGGCTGCATCTCGTATAACGTGACACTAAACAACATACACTAAAAACATTATAAAATAAATATTTACATACAACAAATTAATTTTTTTTGCCGTTTTATGTTCGGTATTAATAACGGCAACAGGTAGACGCTTGAAACATTCAAGGAATATTTAGTTCTATATTCGCTTCAAAAATAAATAATGAAATTAATAAAAAGTAATTATTTAATTGTGTCTAATGTTGTATATATAATGGTACGGTACCCTTCGTGCGTGAATCCAATTCACACTTGACCGGTTTTTTTTTAAAGCTTTTGGAAACATTAACTGAAAAATGTATTGACATCTATTGGCGAGTAGTAGGCAGTACTATTATTTCTTTTATTTTTTTTTAAGCTTTGGCAAACATAAACTGAAAAATATCACTCTTCGTGGCATCTATTGGCAAATAGTAATACTTTTTTAAATGTTTTGGCAACTAGTGCCATCAAGTTAAACATAAACTGAAAAATTACTCTTCCTGACATCTATTGGCGAGCAGTCATGCTATTCTTTGTTCTTATTTATTTTAGCTTTGGAGACACAAACTGAAAAATATGACTGCCTGACATCTGTTGGCGAGTAGTGAAACTATTATTTTATTTTAAAGCTTTGACTAACATAAACTGAAAAATAGCATCTATTGGTAAGTAGTAACACTATTTGTTTTTTTAAAGCTTTGGCGGCTAGCACCATCACTTAAACATAAACTAAAAAATGTGACTCTTGCTGATATCTATTGATGAGTAGTAATATTATTACTATTATTTTTAGAGTTCCGTACCCGAAGGGTGCCAAACGGGACCCTATTAGTAACACTACCTATTTTTGTGTTCTGTGGACTTCACTGTCCGTCTGTCTGTCTGTCCGTCGTACGTCGAAATTTTCACAGATGATGTGTTTCTGTTGCCGCTATAACAAACAATACTAAAAACAGAATAAAATAAATATTTAAGGGGGGCTCCCATACAACAAACTTAATTTTTTGCCCTTTTTTGCTCGATATTAATAACGGCAACAGGTAAACGCTTGAAATATTCACAGAATATGTAGTTTTATTTATTGTAGTTATTAGTTTTAGCTAGTTGTTATGATTTAAAAATTGTCAGACTTTTAAAACACAGGCATTAGGACTACTAAACTGAATTATCTGACTGATACTCAGTGTGAATCTTGTTTTAAAAAATCTGTAAACATATAATATTTTATGAGTTTTGAACACAATACAACAAAAGCAAAGCTTGAAATTATATTAATGACATCTACCATAGGAGATTATCAATGACACTGATTGAAATGTTGATTTAGCATTCCACAAGCAACGTTTGTCAACATTTCGTTTTACTAACTGTTGTTTCACAATGACATCCAATTACAGATATTCATTTGAAATTTTAAAATACATCATTTATAGTATGTTTAAAAGACAAAATTACATTTAAAAAATTATATAGGTAACCAATTTTGCATTTCGAAAATACTTTATTTATTATTATTTTAAAAACTGACATTCTGCACAATCTCAAGTTTGCAATATAACTTCGAAAATGTTATGCTGCAAGGGTGTCATTTCCATTTGGGACAAATTATTTAAGGGTAAGTTTACGGAGGAGCCTTACACTTATTTATTTATTTAATTACTTATCCAGATTTGGCGCAAGTCACCCACTAGGTTTACAAGAAATAAGATGTATAATTATTACCTTCAAGTTTTATATGAAACTGAGAACCCACAGCTTTTTCAACTGAAGTATCAACAGTAACTCCATTGAACCTATCTGGTTCACCTTTAAATGTACACATTGATGGCAACTTAATTGAAAATTTTCGTTCACATAATGACTTCCCAACGATAACCCTGAAATGAAAAACAGATAATATTATGCTAAAGTAAACTTTATGCAGCGTGAATAACTAATTTGAACTTACGTCCTGATATTGTTGACTTGACCAATAACTCTTTTGAGACAAGGTACAACGAAGTGTCCGTAAAGTCTTTTCGATAGTATGGACCTATGCACACACTGTTTGAGCATCATGTTACAAATAAGGCTCCACAATCACTCAAGTCATAAAACTGCCCTGTAGATCCTCTTAGCCAGTTAGCCACTTAGTCGGTTATTCTCTTTTATTCTTATAAGTTTAGTTTTGCAATCTAAATATTTTCATCAAAAAATTCGAATTGTCTCTCTCTGGTGCTGCCTGCTCACCTGCTGACACAGACTATATAGAGATACTACCTGCTGAGCTGACTTGCTGTCACAGAACCACAGAAAAGAACCAGAACACATCAGACAGAACACATATACCTAATATATACCTACCCAATGCAAGTGACACAGACACAAGTGACACACACAGCAGCGTGGATCTCAGATTAATGTTATTCAATAATCTGAGGCGTGGACACACACACACAGCTGATTGTCAAAAGTACTCTGTGTCAGGTCCATGGGTCACTATATTGTACGACCCAATAACGTACAGCCAATAATGCACACCCCTATAATGCGTGCCCAAGGGACACCAATTATTGGGGTGTGCGTTATTTCCCGTACGTTATCGGGTCGCGCAATATCGGTACGGACCGATAACGCACGCACGATTTTATACGACCAATAATTGGCGTCCATGTCGGTGCCTCGTTCACATATGTTTAGCGCATTTTACTTGACATGAAATCCGCTGTTGCGCTTAGGATTCGTTTCAAAATTATTCCATAATCTAGCTTGTTTTTGACATTCATTCATTCAATTCAAAAAACCGAATGTAATTTCTAAACTTCGAAAAGGATGACGCACAAAGTAATAAATAATAAATCCCTATTAATGGGTAACTATTCTTCTTCAAGGTGATTGACGAATTTAGCTCAGCTGGGACTCGAAACGAAAGACGCGTTTGGAGTATGAGAAACAGATTACTTGTGGGTGCCGGCGTGTCAGCCATTAAAACTGATCGCAATTATCATCCTCATTATCATCAGCCATTTGACGCCCACTGCAGGACATAAGCCTCCATCGTGGTTTTCAAAACCATGAAGGGTTTTGCCATAATCGCCATGCTTGGCAGGCGGGTTGGCGATCGCAGTATATGGCTGGAATCTCAGGAAGACGCTGCTGCCCGTCTCCTGGTAATTTATTTCCTTAGTCGCCTTCTACGACATCCACGAAAGGAAATGGAGTGACGCTATTCTTAATCCGGCGCCACACTGATCGCAATGCCTAAATTAAAATGCCCGAAACCAAGTTTCGTTACCTACGCCTTCATCCCGGCGCCACCATCCTTCCTGCAGCCGGTTCCCGTGCCAAATCTATCAATGGAGAGATGAGCTAGGTTCATGAACCTACACGTAGCAGCTGCTGAGTTGTCTGTGAAGTTTCGAACGTGAACAATATAAGGATAGTTTCTCGTGCCGCAATTATCTTCACCAGTCGATCACGAGCGCTCTGGTTGATGCCTGTAATACTTTCTTATTCATTAACTCTGCTAATGACCTCGTCCATATCCTTACATACGAGCCAGATAACAATAATTCGCTTGAGTAGCTATTGTATTACTTTGCTCACAAGCTACTCTTCTGATGTTCATGGAAATCAGAAACTTATCTGAAAATAATAATTTCGATTCTCTTTGTTAAATGTCCAGGTACAATGAGAGCCACTGCCCTATGGTCGAGTTGTGGAGAATAAGGCAGAAAAAAAACGCCAATCTTTTCTCAAATCATACCTATTACATCTAAAACATAAATTGGCATGAGTACAAGATCCCATCATGAGTGCAATCAATAACTTGCAATGCCAAAACATTAGTTACCTACTATTACTACTACATTTGTAAAGAAACCATGGTAATAGTATTTTATACCCTAAGAAAGAAACTAGACTATTCAATAAATAACAGTGTAATTTAACTACCCTAGAATAGCGGACTATCCTTACTTATAATTTCACAGAGTTTTTCTTTCTACCATTTAGGTACTGATCCATGGAGGTGAGAGCTTACTGGTCAGGCATGAAGCCGAGTATAGACTAGCTTAGATTTCATTTGAAATTTTATAAGTTTATAAGATATTTTAACCTAAACATAAAAGTAGTGTATGGTCAGAACAACTTCATCCTCATCGCCTTTTAAATTGTAAAGCCTACTTAGCCGTGATAGTTTTCCTTTTAAGTTTATTATTGTGTGCTACTATTTTACATTTTTTCGCATTTCTAACCCTATATCCGGGAGATGGGGCGCCCAACTCGTACTAAAATATGAGCTTCAAAGCTAAATATTAAATTTTCGAAAACGAATCCCTAAATCGAAGAATTATTTTCCCACATTTCCATTGTATGTGAGTGTGTGTAGGCGAGAAATTGCATACCTAATTTAGGTGCAAAGAAGTACGCAGAAAAGAAAATTAAGATTAATTACATCGGGCATTTTTTACGATAGCTTTTATGCATGTCATCATCAGCCATTTGACGACATATGCATGTAAATGTATTTAAATGTTTTTTGAGTCTGTACCGTTGTGCCAGCCTGTCACTGGCACCGCATTTTAATCACAGATTTTACATGGATAATCCTTTACGGAACGCTCTCGTTCAAGATGGACCACCACGAGCCTTAGAAGTCACACGAAGGTTAGTCTGAGAACTTGTCTCCAATCATAATCCGGTTGATATTGTTTGTCTTATGCTTACTTATCTCTCAGCTTAAGTATAAAAATACTAACTTTAAAATACCTAGTTAATCTGATGCGTAAACAGAAACATGTCTGACAATTATTTTATATTTATTTTTAACGCAGCTTTGAAAATAAGAAAATCAAAATAGCTTCTGTAAACGAGGCACCACTCTATCAAGTGATTTTCTTGTCTATGGTTGTAGACGGATTATTGCCCCGTACCGATATTGTACAGCCCGATAATGCACACCCCGATAGTGTACAGCCAATAATCCGTGTAAATGTGCACGGATTATTGGCTGTACATTATCGGGGTGTGCGTTATTGCCTCCCATTTCCATAGGTTAAGCGAAAGGTAGAGCCTCCGCAAACGGTTCTCCCGGCATTGTCCGCCTGCTACGGCTTATGTTGTGGTAGCCGGACCCTGCTATTACCTCATTCATTCGATCATTAAATAAATAAAGGAGTGAATCAGCCCCCAGTAGTATGACAACGCGCGACTTTGTGAGTCACGCGTTTTGTGGCGTGAATCTGTCAAAATTTGCGACCTACGGGGGGAGCACGATGTTTCTTATCCTATCTAGATAGATAGATTAAAATTTTCAAACATTACGATATTTTATCCCACCCTCGAGCATGATTTCTCTTCGATATACATAAATCTTCCTTAGATAGGAGATAAGATAGACTTTTATTTTATCTGCTTATTGGTATGACAACACCGAATCGGCAAATAGCGATGTCACGAAAATCACTATTTCATTCGTTCAATTTGCGTTTTTTGACAGATTGATATCTGATCTGTCTGTGATCTTTCCTTTACTTAGTCTGTGCTAGGTATCAAATAAAATGTAAATAAATAAACTTTATAACGGATAATAGATGCTTAGATGCCAAAAATTAAGTAAGTACAAACTTTATAGCCATTACAGTTAATTTATACAATACTACAATAGTTGGAGATCCTTCCTACAAGCTCATACGGACATCACATCATATACAAGTCACTCATCGGCAAGCACTACTACATTTTTCTGTTTTAGAGTGCGCAGTAAACAAAATCAACTGGGGTTCGTTCGAGTATATGACGCTCTACAGTAATTTAGCCAAAAATGAGTTTTCTGGCCCCATGGCAAGTGAAAGGTTGTTGAAAGAGTGGGGCGCGTTGAGCCTTGTTGAAGGAGCATGGTCCCGACACGACGAGAGCAGTGGCGGAATGTAAATATTGATAGTACTTATTATCGAGTGATATATTAAATTAAGTTCAATACTTGACTCACCATCACCAACCGAGTATAATAGGTAAATAATATGCTTGTCAAACTAATGCAAATATGTACCGCAAATATTTAGGGTATTGTAAAATGTGGAGTGTATTACTTATTCCATCTTTATTTAATGAGTAGTGATAGTAAGGGTCCTGACGTGAACTGGCAAAATGCACACATTTTATGTAAAGATAGCTGTGTGAAAGAGGTGCAGGAAGTAAGTTTGAATATGATAGACATGGAGCAAAATTTGAGAAGTGAGTCAACAGGGGAGCAGAGTTCTAATATCCATCGTGGGAAGAAACGAGAAAGAATAAGAGACCAAGAAGAGATCTGGACACGAATAGGAAGAGGAGGTAAAAAGATAGCGCTAAGTGCCGACGATGACTTATCTATCATAGCAGAAGAGGTAATCGAGGTATCCTTATCTAGTAAAGAAAAACTACCCAAACAGATTGGACTGGCCCGATTACTTAAAAAAGAACAAATCCAAAATATTACCAAAGTAAAATATGTCAATATATATAAGGCAATTATACAGTTTAGTAAGGATGAAAGTGCTGAAAAGCTAATAAGTAGCGGTAGCCTTATAAATAAAGGATTTCGATGCTATAGGACTATGGAAATTGACAAATCGTATGGAGTTATAAAAGACGTGGAACTAGAGCTAACAGAAGAAGAAGTCCTTTCAAGCCTGAAGAGTGAGGTGGAGATAATCGCAGTCAAGCGATTGAAGCGCCGGAGTACGGAAAACGGTTCCTGGGAAGAAACATAATCATCAACAAGATTATGCATCATGTCTCCTGACCACAAGAGATGTGGAACTTGTGGAAGCTTGCTCACAGAACAATACTACTGAAGAGCTTGCTTTAATCTGCTTCTTAGAACTAAAAACACTGAAATAAAAGTTTTACATGTTCAGAAATTACATTTCATTTCACCCTAATTGTCAAGTAAATTTCTAAACGAATCCCAAGGGAAACAGCTGATATATGTCCAGTAAAACGCGCTAAACCTGTGTGAACGGGGCATCGATATGGACGTCAATTATTGGGTCGTATAAAATCGTGCGTGATTATCGGTCCGTACCGATATTGCGCAACCCGATAACGAACGGGCAATAATGCACACCCCAATAATTGGTGTCCTTTGGGCATGAATTATTGGGGTGTGCAATATTAGCTGTACGTTATCGGGCCGTACAATATAGAGTGACCAGGGTTGCCATCCGTAAGAGGTTTCTCGTACAAATACGAGATTTAGAGGTGCCGGTACGAGGTACGAGCTCACATCCATCCTCGTACGATATTGTACGAGATTCATTGATACAAATTTTAATTTTAATGCCCGGATGCAGATCATATTTTGAAACGCACTTTAATCGGAAACGAGATACACTGCTGCTTTCACTGAGAGTAATAAGCAGCATTGTACTTCGTTTTCCAGCAATCGTTCGCTGCCACGTGGTGATTCCCCCGATGATAAACTTCGCAAATTTAAAGATTTAAGTTGGTAGCAATGAGTATGTGTATATGCACAATTATTACTCACTCAATTCAAAGCAAGCTACTTTGTAAATTGCTTTGCCGTTGGTTGGTTTGGTTTATTTACGATCATAAGTTGTGAACAAAATGGAAACAAATGAGTAACAGTAGTGACGATTGTTGAAAATCTCTTTTTACAGTAACTGGCAATCTAAACACTTGACATTTATTTAAATATTCTTATAATAGTCAATCCATTTTTATCTGTCTATTGAAATACATATCAGCTTTATCTCTCTGCTAATTAATTGTGTTATTTACCAAAAATAATTGGTTATGGAAGCCCATAATGCTCCTAATGCCCCTACGACTTCTACAAGTGAACAACAGATTACGCTCAGCAGTGTGGCTCCGGGTGTACCAGCCACAATCCCTCGTCTGGAAGGAAGATCCAACTACAATGCTTGGAACTTTGGTATCAAAATGTTTCTCATTGACTGCGGCCTTTGGGATACCATTGCAAGACCAGAAGCTCTCCAAGCACAAGTACCGCAAGCAATCTTCGAGAGACGGGACGAACAAGCAAGAGCGAAAATCTGTCTCAGTGTTACTGAATCACTTTTTTCAGCAGTTTCGTGTGCCAAAACTGCTAAAGAGGCGTGGGATGTACTTCAAAAGCGGTATGCAGATAGTGGATTATCACGAAGACTAGATCTTCTCAAGAAACTTTTCGGAGCAAAGCTCAGTACAAGTAGGAACATAGAGGACTACATTAATAAGATAAGAGACACCCAGCAACAACTTATAGCTATTGATGCAGCAGTAGATGAAGAGTTCATCGGTGTCATTATGTTAGCAGGCTTAACTGATGAATACAAACCGCTTGTAATGGCTCTCGAACACTCTGGAGCTCCGATAACAGGTGATGCAGTGGCAACGAAGCTTCTACAAGAAGTGGAGCGACCGTCAAATGACGAACAAAATGCACTTGTCTCCTCATCATTGCCACCGTCGTCCTCCAAGTCATCGGACCCCAAGAAGACCATCTTCTGTACTTATTGCAAGAGACCTAACCATCATTTCTCTGTTTGCAGAAAGCGTTTAAGTGACATTTCAAACAAACAATCTGAGTCTGTTCAGGCGTCAAATTATACAGCTGAGGTTACACTTTTATCATCTTTAACTCATTCCTCTCCCACTACAGACACACCCTACTTCCTTGTCGACTCTGTCGCTAGTTCTCACATGAGCAACCGACGGGACTGGTTTGAGGTCCTTAACCCACTTATCAAGCCCATCACCGTTGCCAACAATGAAACTATTTATGCAGAGGGTAAAGGTACTGTCAAGCTCCCTAATTCTAGCCCTATAAATCATTTTTCGGATGTTCTGTACGTTCCTAAAGTAGGTCAAAACTTATTATCTGTAAGTAGCCTAGTCAAAGATGGTTACGTAGTTGTGTTTTCACAAAAGGGTGCTACTATACTATTAAAAGACCAATGTAAACTTTCTGGCTTCGTAGTAGCAACCGGGTGCAATCACAATGGTATGTACAAGCTGGATCTACCTCAAGATCCTCAAGCTTACATGTCAGTTAGCAATAATAATGCATTATTATGGCACAGGCGCTTAGCTCATCTACATCTTAACGCCATGAACATTCTTCGAAATGAAAATAAGGGCATACATTACACTGACAAGTTTGACACATGCGTGTCATGCCTACAAGGCAAAATGTCAAAAAAGCCATTTAAAAAGTCTACTTCAGAATGTACCAAAAAGTTAGAATTAGTCCATTCTGATTTATGCGGACCAATGAGTACGCATTCATTTGGAGGTGCTCTATATCTTCTTACATTTACAGACGACTATACCCGTAAAACTTTTGGATACTTTCTGAAATGTAAGAGCGAAGTTTTTACTAAGTTTCAAGAATTCAAAAACCTGGTAGAGAATCAAACAGGTGAAAAGTTGAAAATCTTACGCTCAGATAACGGCCGTGAGTATGTCAACACACAAATGATCGACTTCATGAAACGGTGTGGGATTATTCACCAAACTACAGTCCCGTACACTCCTCAGCACAACTCTAAAGCTGAGAGAGTCAATAGAACAATCATAGAAAAAGCTAGGTCTATGTTATACGACTCTAATTTACCTAAAGCCTATTGGGGTGAAGCAGTCAACACTGCTATTTACTTGAAAAATCATTCCCCAACTCAAGCGCTACGTGGAAAAATCCCAGAGGAATTATGGTCTGGGAAGAAAGTTGATTTATCACACCTACGAGTATTCGGGTGTGAAGCTCACGTGCTTATTCCCAAAGAAAAACGAGCTAAACTTGACTCAAAGACTAAGCAGTATATCTTTGTCGGTTACAGCACGGAAAGTAAGGGTTACCGCCTTATTGATCCCCAGAACCCTCGTGTGACTATAGTAGCCAGAGATGTCGCTTTTATTGAAGATCGTGCCTATACTGAATACACGCAAGATCAGCAAATCGTTCAAGAAGAACTAGCTCCAAATTTTATTAACATTCCTACTACAATACCAACTTCCGTACAGTCTTCATCGTCACAACCCGATGGTGAAGAAGACAATATTCCTCAACAACCAGCCAATGTGGAATCTGCAGACCTTGAACAGGAAACTCAAGAAGTATTTACGGACGCAGAAACTAATCCTGTCCCTGCAGAATCACCACAAAATGCTCAAAATGAGAGGCGATATCCCACCAGAGAGCGTCATCCCCCAGTTCGTTTTTGTCAAAACGCATACGACTCTCTGTACCTGACTTCCAACGAACCTGAAACATTTAAATCAGCCATGGAAGATCAGAATAAGGAAGAATGGTTAGAAGCCATGAAATCAGAATATAACTCACTTATGAAACATGGCACATGGGTTTTGGTAGATAGACCTAAAGACAGGAAACCTATCAAAAGTAAATGGGTTTTCAAGTTGAAGAAAAATACGAGCGGAGAAATAGTCAAATACAAAGCAAGACTTGTAGCTAAAGGCTTCACACAAGTCTATGGTGTTGACTATGGGGAAACTTTTTCTCCAGTTGCTCGGCTTTCGTCTATCAGGCTTCTTATGGCATTTGCCGCTAAGAAAGGCTTACAAGTAGACCACCTTGATGTGGAAACAGCCTTCTTAAACGGTGATCTCGAAGAAGAGATATACATGGAGCAACCGGAAGGATTTATGACTGATCATAAACAGAAGGTTTGTTTACTAAAAAAAGTCATTGTACGGACTTAAACAAGCGCCACGACAATGGAACTTAAAACTGTCAGAGGCCTTGACTACCTTATCAATGAAACAGACGCAAACTGAACACTGTATCTACTACAAAA
Source organism: Yponomeuta evonymella (assembly GCA_963969515.1). Taxonomy (NCBI): domain Eukaryota; kingdom Metazoa; phylum Arthropoda; class Insecta; order Lepidoptera; family Yponomeutidae; genus Yponomeuta; species Yponomeuta evonymella. The sequence goes on from OZ018354.1 coordinate 11,514,168, forward strand.
GGAATGATAACGATCTCCTACTAGTAGCTGTGTTCGTCGATGACTTCTTCATTGTCTCAAATAATGATTTAATGAAAGAAAATTTCAAATCCGAACTAAGCAAGATATTTAAAATCAAAGATTTGGGCGCATGCAAAGATTGCTTAGGAATGCGAGTTCATCAAGATATCAAGAAAGGTACTATTACGCTTGACCAAACCAAATATATTGAATCTTTACTAGATAAATTCAATATGGTTGACGCAATTTCTACCACTACTCCATTGGAACCTGGTATTAAACTTATACATCCAACTGGAGTAGAAGACGAAAACTTGAACTTACCCTACCAGCAGCTTATAGGCAGTCTAATGTACATTTCCATTGGTACGAGACCGGACATATCGCATGCAGTCTCCTTTTTAAGCCAATTTAATGCACATTACGGGGAGGTACACTTTAAGGCTGCTAAACGAGTACTGAGGTACCTAAAGGGTACCAAAAATCTTAAACTTACTTTCGACAAAAAAGAAAGTGAGGACATAGTTGGCTACGCTGATGCAGACTATGGCAACAATATCATTGACCGAAGGTCATACACGGGCTTTGTGTTCAAGATGTGCGGCGGAGCCGTCTCTTGGGAATCCCGCAAACAGCGAACGGTTGCCTTGTCAACTACTGAAGCCGAATACATGGCTATCGGGGAGGCTTGCAAAGAGGCAATCTACCTCAAATGTCTTGCTTCTGAAATCCTCGGAGTAGTTCATCCAATCACAGTTAACTGTGATAATCAAAGCGCTATAAAACTCACCAAAAGTAACACATTTCACGCACGCACAAAGCATATCGATGTCAGATATCACTTCATTCGCGAAAAGCTACTAGACAAACTACTTAGTATTAGTTTCATATCATCTAATGAAAACATTGCAGACGCCTTAACAAAACTTCTGCCTAAACTTAAACTTGTAAAATTTTCTAAGGGTTTAGGTCTAACATAATGTGTCATCTGTCTCTTGTTTTTGTTAAGCTTGTTTGATAGTAAGTAGTTAGTTTACCTGAAGACTCTGGAGTGTGTGTTATATTTATAGTGTGTGTTATTTTCATATTGGTGTATTACTTTAATAGGGTGTTTACATTGCGGGGAGGTGTTGAAAATCTCTTTTTACAGTAACTGGCAATCTAAACACTTGACATTTATTTAAATATTCTTATAATAGTCAATCCATTTTTATCTGTCTATTGAAATACATATCAGCTTTATCTCTCTGCTAATTAATTGTGTTATTTACCAAAAATAATTACGATAAATAGTGGTTTAAGTGGGTGGATGGACAGTGAAAAATTAAGGTGATACCAAAAACTTTCATCGTGCACAGTCTTTCAGGAAGCTTGGCTGAAAGATACAATGTTCCATGATGATGCATAAACTTTGAGGTGTAATGGTGGGTGTGTACGAGGTCGTGTTGCCAAAGTACGAGATTTTCGACTATGTCTGTACAAGGGCAAGTCGTCGGCGTCTGGCAACCCTGAGAGTAACCCATCTGTCTGAGGGGGTCACTATATTGTACGACCCGATAACGTACAGCCAATAATGCACACCCCGATAATTCGTGCCCAAGGGACACCAATTATTGGGGTGTGCATTATTGCCCGTACGTTATCAGGTCGCGCAATATCGGTACGGACCAATAATGCACGCACGATTTTGTACGACCAATAATTGGCGTCCATATCGGTGCCCCGTTCACATATGATTAGCGCATTTTACTTGACATGAAATCAGTTGAGCTTAGGATTCGTTTAGAAATTTATTCCATAATCTAGGTGGTTTTTGACATTCATTCATTAAATTCAAAAAACCGAATGTAATTTCTGAACTTCCAAAAGGGTGACGCACAAACTAATAAATCCCTATTATTAAGTACCTATTTTTCTTCAATGTGATTGACGGCTTTGGCTCAGCTGAGACTTGAAACAAAAGACGCATTTTTCTGATTGTAATGCCTAAATTAAAATGCCCGAAACCAAGTTTCGTTGCCTACGCCTTCATTCTGGCACCGCCATCCTTCCTGAAGCCGGTTCCCGTACCAAATCTATCAATGGAGAGATGAGCCAGGTTCATAAACTTACATGTAGCAGCTGCTGAGTTGTCTGCGAAGTTTCAAACCTTAATTACCTACTATTCTTTGTAAAGAAACCATAGTAATAGTATTTTAAACTCTAAGAAGGAAACTAGACTATTCAATAAACTATAGTGTAATTTAACTACCCTAGAATAGGTGCCAATGGACACCTTACTTATAATTTCACAGAATTTTTCTTTCAACCATTTAGGTAAGTACTGTTCCATAATTCATAAGGAGAAGTGTATCTTTTTTTATGAACAATAAATATTTTTTATCTTTAAGGCTGACTTGCACCACTTTCCGAAATGTGGCTTAAATAGCATTTAACTTCAATTCTTTTTACAGAAGTCGATTTGAACGGTGACTTAGGTGACATTTATATACTTTTATTTATGTTACATACTTGTTATTGTTTCTTTGCTAAGAGATTTCACTACACACATTAATATAATTCCTCAGCTGCTTGCGTGATAGATATACATATAGTAACAATAGAACTGAATTAATACTATCACTTTGCAATCTAAGGAGTGTTTTCCTCGATGAGCAATGTTACTTTAATGTCTTTAAAAATATATTGCAAAATAGGAGATAGTGCAAACTAGGAGAAAATAGGAGATAACGCTATTTAAGGTCGTAGATAGTTTTTTTTCATTCTAAGCTACTTTGGTAATAAAATTAAACGTAAGTAGGTATTAAATATTTTATTTAACTTCATTACATACTCCTTATCGTCTTCAATGGCACAATACTGACATGTTATCACCACAGTGGCAAATAATTTTAAATGACAGCTAAGTCAATGAATAAAGGAGTACTAGAAAAAAATCAATCTTAGTGTTATCTTCAATTTAATAAATTTGTATCGACAAACAGCTTATGTGCTACTGTGCCAACGACAAGCTTTACTGCTTGCTGTTCTTCGTCTTCGTCTTTGAATTCCGGGAAGCTTGGGCAACGGCTCCATCCATAGCCAATAAACGTGGCCTCCTTTCTAAGTGATCTTTGACTACCAACTCATTTCGTGTTCCATGGAAGACTAGGTGAGAGCTTACTGGTCAGGCATAAAGCCGAGTATAGACTAGCTTAGATTTCATCTGAAATTTTTTAAGTTTATAAGATAGTATAACCCAAACATAAAAGTAGTGTACGGTCAGAACAACTTCATCCTCGTCGCCTGTTAACTTGTAAAGCCTCCTTAGCCGTCATAGTTTTCCTTTTAATTTAATTATTATATGCCACTATTTAACATTTTTTCACGTTTCTATCCCTGTATCCAGGAGATGGGGCGCCCAACTCAAACCAAAATATGAGCTTCAAAGCTAAATATTAAATTTTCGAAAACGGATCCCTAAATCGAAAAGATGTTTTGGTGATTGTATGTGAGTGCGTAGGCGAGAAATTGGATACCTAATTTAGGTGCAGAGGAAGCACGCAAAAAAATTAAGATTAATTACATCGGGAATTTTTTACGGTAGCTTTTATGCATTTTTTTAGTCTGTACTGTTGCGCCAGCAAGTCACCGGTACTGCATTGTAACCACAGATTGTAATATGGATAATCCTTTACGGAACGCTCTTGCTCAAGATGGAGCACCACGAGCCTTAGCAGTCATACGAAGGTTGGTCTGAGAACTTATCTACAACCATAATCCGGCTGATATTGTTTGTCTTACGCTTGCTTATCTATCAGCTTACGTATAAAAATATTAAACTTTAAAACACCTACTTAATCTGATGCGTAAACAGAAACATGTCTGACAATTATTTTATATTTATTTTGAACGCAACTTTGAAAATAAGTAAATCAAATTAGCTTATGTAAACGAGGGACCACTCTATCAAGTGATTTTCTTGTCTGTGGTTGGACACGGATTATTGCCCCGTACCGATTTTGTACAGCCCGATAATGCGCACCCCGATAGTGTACAGCCAATAATCCATGTACATGTGCACGGATTATTGGCTGTACATTATCGGTTATCGGCTGTCGGTTGTAATGTAATTGGTTTGTCATTTCAACAAGAAATACAATAGAACAAATTTAATAGATACATAATAATCTCTGTGTTTACTACAGGATTTACAGGGCATCTGAGCTGAAGCCTGAAACGCTTTTACAAGTATGGATTTGATTACATTTACTGGCGTGGTTGATCGCTACAGTGGTGTTACAGTGGACACACAAGAGGAACCATGTGATAAAACTCAATTATGTGACAAGATATCAGGTATAATTGAAGAGGTGAAGAGAGGTCTTTTGGGTATAGCTTCTAGGTGGTCGTACGAAGAACGGCCCAATTTTTATACTTTAGTATAGGCAAAAACGACATTTGATTATTTGGTCAGTAGAAGACAGGCCTATTTCTTAAAATTGGGCCGTTTTTCTTTAAAATTATGCTAGCTATTCTGAAAATGGGCCCCTCTTCGTTAATTGGATATTGGTAATTCCTGGTATACATGCAATAATAACATTCTATCTATCTATGCGGTGGATCTGCTGATTACCACATGCAGAGCTTTTAACGTGCGTAAATTGCATACGTGCGGGTAGCAAATAAAAAGAAGCGGCGTTGAAGTGTGTTGTACAAGAATGAAGAGTAATAATGAGCTTCAGACATAAGCCTACTATAATCCAGTTCACATAAGAAAAGGATTGGGCAGCTATTTGCCTCGCTCACACAGTATTAGTATACAGTAGTATTATTATTATTATCTTTATTGTGCAAGCAATCCCTTTTATGCAATGTGTTTCTTTTAGGATTACAGTGCTTACAAATTATTTAAAATTATTCTGCCCAAGCAAAGGTTGCTCCTATCTTCTGCATTCATTATAAATATGTAGTCTGGTCATAAGTTTTGTCACATATGGAAAGTTAAATAAAGGACACAATGAGTTACGCATTACAACAATTTATATATCAAAGGAAAGGGTACAAAATACAGATTTAAACCATTTTAAAACTATTCGAAATGTCCTCCTCTGGCTTCGATACAAGCCTTCAACCTGCAAGGCCAGTCATCAATCGATGCACGCACGACATTCATGTCAATATTGGCGACTGCTTTAATCAGAGATGCTTTGTGGTTTAGCGCAGGCCTTCTTCTCTAAGTGCTGCCATATTTTGTAATCCAAAGGATTACACTGGACTGTAGGAGGGCCAATCCTCATGCCTGATAAAGTCGATTCCACGGGTCGTGAGCCAGTTTTGGGTACTTTTCGCCTTATGGGCTGGCGCAGAATCCTGCTAGAAAACCCAATGCCTATTTTCGAACATTGTTTGTGAAAGGGGTTCCACAATGTTTGTTAGGACTGTGTTTTGATATACGAGGGCACTCCTTTTTCACAAAAAAAAACACCTCTGTTGGACCCAAATAGGAGACCCCAAGCCAAACCATGAATGCCGAAGGATGATGGCCACGCTGAACACGTGGCACACGTCTGCTCGCTTCTTCACTAGACTGTGCATACACTTTATCATTTTGTTTGTTGTAACTCTCTTCAACATTAAAAATTTTTTCGTCCGAATAAAGTATTTCGCGGTATTTTTTACCTGCGTACCCCCTTAACAAAATCCGGCATCTTTCGAGTCTGATTTTCTTCAGCCGTGTGTTAAGAAGATGTGCTGTTCTTTTTCTGTAGGCACGCAGTCCTAGGTCTTCATTCAACACCCTTTTAACAGTGGTTCTGCTTAGTCCCATCTGTAGAGCCAACATTTTTTGCTTGCGGACAGGATTTCGTTGGATGCGCGCCTTCACTGCTTTGATGACCGCTGGAGTCCGAACAGTACGAGGTCGACCGCTTCTTTGTTTATCATCTAAACTTGAATCTTCCCTGAATCGTTTGATAGTACGATAAATAAATCTCAGTGGAATTTTCAAATTTTTCAGCAGTTTGAAAATCTCAGTTGGCGCTTGGCCGCAACGATGCAATGCAATTACTGCGACTCTGTCTTCTTTGCGCGTCCACTCCATATTGGAAAATGAAGAAAATTCCAGAAAAGCTGTGTTTTTATTTTCTTGAAAAATTCAAATTTCGAATGCCCATAACTTTTTTGTGGCCAGTATTCTAAATTTGAAATTAAACCTATGTGACAGAACTTATGGCCCGACTACGTATGTATCTCACCCTCTATTACATAATCTTTTCTCACTATCTTAAATTTTATCAGTGAATACCTCTTAATCTAAATACCTACCTTTAATGTTAGATAAAATATTCTACCTATGAATGAATGTACCTACCTAAATTAACAAATTACAATTTTCAGCATCTTTACAGAAATGGTCAAAAGAGAATATGCGTTGCATATGGTTCAAAGTTCATATCCAAGACTCTGAATGGGTTCCTGTTTTGGCGAAGGTAATCTTTTTTCTCCAGTTGTGCAAGTCCAGTATGGGCTTAATCACCACGAATGCCCACTGCGGATTGGCAATTTCAAGCTCTGAGTTAGTGAACACCTCAGACACTCAGGTTTCCTCAAGATGTTTTCCTTCACCGTTACGGTGAAATAATAGGATTAGGAAAAAATTTGCTCCACAGTATTCGATTTTCAAATTGAGAACTACTCATGCGCACTTTTAATGTTTCTTTACCTTTTAGGAGGGATTCAATTTTCACCATGCAAGAGATGGGTTTGTGATGATGTTCAAGTGGCTGCCAAACGACAGCACTTCAAACCTTCCGCCTGCCGTTCACACCAGTCTGGGAGTAGGGGGCATGGTGTTTAATGAGAATAATCAGCTTCTTGTAGTATCTGAGAAACATTATGGATACCCCCATTGGAAACTACCGGGAGGCTATGTAGAGATGGGTAAGTGTTTAAAATGTGACTGTTTCAGTATTTTCTTAGGATTCAACTCAATTCACCTTGATCCTATTACAGGTGAAGACATGAAAGATGCTGCCATAAGAGAAGTAAAGGAAGAAACAGGTGTAGACACAGTATTTGAATCAATGGTGACACTAAGGCATACGCACAATATGATGTTTGGTAACTCTGACATATATGTCATTATCAAGTTAAAGGCAGTCACAGATACTATTGAAAAATGTGAAATGGAGATCAAAGAGTGCCAATGGATGGATGTTGAGGAATTCTTAAGTCACCCTCACGTTCATGAGTTCAACAGGTTCTTAGTAAGGCAAGCCCAAGACATGGAAAAAAGAAAATTTAAACTCAGTCTTGAGAAAAATGAAGTCAAAATATCTAACTGGTCAAGGGAAATCACTTCTCTTGTTGTGAAAGACTTATAAGATTTTTATTTAATCAATCTGGGACAGTTAATAATTTCAACATAGAACTGTGTTGGCTTATTTTCCAGGGCTTGCTTGTAGAAAACTGTTAATGACTATAAAAGTGTACAAAGCGCAATCTATATAATTGAGTTATGAAAACAACAACATTTTGCTCTGGTAATGAGAATAAGAAATATAATTATTAGTAATTGTTAATAATTTGTGCTGAACCGAGTGTCAAGGACGCAAGATTATTGTGTAACAAAGTTACCTACCTAATCAACAGCAGCCAATATTTTAATTGTTGATGTATGTAGTTTATATTATTATTTCTAATTAAAACTTTACCTTTTTTTGTGATAATTTAATTTGTATTTTTATTATGTAAACAATTATGAACATATTTATTTTAATCACTGTAATTTTCTTGTAATAACATAATTGATTGGAGCAAGTACCTATGACTAAAATTATTACATTTAAATGTCAAGTGAAAGAGAAAATATACAACCAACTATAGGTACTTTCACTGTCTAGGGAGATGTAAATCTGGAGTTCATTTGTATTAATGCATTTATTACTAATTCCCTTCCAAAACATTCCATGTTTTTTTAATGGATAAATCCATCTTTTGCCTACCACCAATTGATTTGTCTACTAAAAGATTACATGTTATGTATAGATAGCAGTTGGTTTACTAGATGTGACTTAAATGGCAGTGATATGACGATGAGTTACTGAAGCAAATATTTACATCATACAACCATTTCAATAAAAATATATCAATCTGACATTAATTTTGGCCAGTTGGTAAGAATAAGGTAGGTAGTGATTAATTTTTTCTGTGTAAAGTAGAAATCACAATTTTTAATGAAAAGTACTGAACATAGCTAAAAGCAAATCAAGTATGGATTATGTGAACATTGTCTGCACAGTACAGCATGTTAGCTCATATATCAGTCTAAATAAAGGTTAAAACTCTTCACTTTGTGTTTTTTAAATAAAATTAGCAAGTATTAATCTAAGTCTGGGGCTGGGACAGAGCCCAGCACCTCCCCTTCTTCATCTGTGCTGTCATCCTCACCGATGATTGATTTTAGCAGTCCACCAAACATTGAGTTAGAGTTCTTGTTGTTACGTGGAACTTCAATACCAAACCAAATGCGGCCAATGTTGTCCAAATAAACTGAATAGTTGGGATCACGGCTTATGCTTTTTGAGTACCAATCTCGCAGGACTTCAAATTGAGCTGCATGTTTGCTGTAATAGGAAAACGAAATATTGTTATACAGACATTCTGTAGTATATTTCAGTAGCTCCGATAACTGGAGGTGCAATATACTTACAGTTCAATAGCTCGCAATAGGAACCAAATGAAATTCAAGAGCGGAAAAAGATATGGAGGGCCTTTTGAATTCTTTATCGAAGGATGCAAGCCTGTGTACTCTGTGAATGTTTCTGTAGCCATCCGGATGTTACGAAGGCAGAGGAACTGAAGCACTGCCTGCGCAATAAACAGGTCTATTTCTGTCTTGAGACCTCGGGTGGTGTGAAGCTCTATGAGCATGTTAGCATATGTTCCACCATCACTTGAGTGTAGGAAATGTTTGTGTGCTGCTGTATACTTCTTCTCTTTCCAATATACTTCTGCTATTTTCTGAAAATGATGAGCAAATTAGAATCAGGTTAATTTTGAGCCATGAATTAATTAGTATTATTTATTACACTTTTATACAACATAGTTATTATAAAATCATCATCATCAGCCATTTGACGCCCACTGCAGGACATAGGCCTCCTTCATGGTTTTCTGTCACAATCCCCACGCTTGGCAGGCGGGTTGCCGATCGCAGTATGTGCTTATCTCAGGAAGACGCTTCTGCCCATCTCGTAATTGATTTCCTTAGTCGCCTTCTACAACATCCACGGAAGTTATTGAATATAATATAACAATACAATACATAGGCTGATGATGATGAACTTAATATAATCCCATTAAGCATTTTTTCAATCAATTTATTTTTGTTTTGTCTGTGGGTCAGCTCCTATGTTCCTAGATTCCAATCATCTATTGTAAAATTAATATGTAATTTGACAGTTAAGACAATTGGAATTGGTCAGGATTTGTTGCGCATAATTAGGCTTCTGTAATATAGGTACCTACTATTTGTCAATGTATGTACAACTAGTCATTTAGTGTAGTGTCATACCTTGTGCAACAATGGGTGTCCCTTTTTGTTGCTATCCATGGACCACTTGACAGAGTTTGTAAGAAAAGTTTCACGCTCTGGTATAGTGGAACTCATTCGTTCGAAAAGCTGCCCTAATTTTTCAATCCATGCTTCGCAGGGTTTAGTATCAGACTTGGCTAATACTTCTATGAGCAGGATGGCTAGGTCAGCACCACTACCCTGTTGATCATGTTCTAAGAGGAGTGTAGAGCCTTTGTACAATAAATTTAACAAATCCTCGTATTTCTTTTGGCCTAGATACCTGAAAGACAATGTTCATTAGTATTGTACAGTCTAAGGAAACCACATTATCCACAAATTATATGGTCATTTGGATACCTGAAATACAATGTCCTGTACATTTGATGCGCTTCATAATATTGACCAGAATTTATAGATGCCTCTAATTTATCTAAAACTCTAGCGACTCCCCTTTCTGTTCGACCAGCCATAGCTTTATTTTCTAGAATAATCGGGATATTTTCACAATTTCGTATTCACTGCGCCACATGAAATCATTTTTCTAAATCGTATTGTTGGATTATAAAACGAATAAATTATAATTACTATGTTGCGTGTCAGAATCGTATTATTTCAGGCCGAAATAGATCGTCTTAAATATGTTGTATAATAAACTTCGTTTCGAAATCAACTTGCGTCAAATACTAAAGAATTTATGGCACGCACACACATTCGCGGAACACCGACGGGCACCACAATAAGATTTGAATTTGTGATGTGGTGGATGTTGTGTTTAGCTGACTACCATAGTGCCAAGGAAGATCGGACCGGGTTTCTGGTTTTTTTGGTTTCGAAACGGGCCTGTTTTTTTGGTTTCGAAACGGGGTTTAACTAAAACCTGACCATAAAAATTGCGGAAAACCACCGGAACGTTTACCGGCAACAATGACGCAATGTTCGCGTCCATGCGCTTACCTACCGTTTGCCAGTTGCAGAGCCGCGAGCCTCTACAGTATATCTGGGCTTAAATTTGACGACCTCGTGGCGCAGCGATAGTGCATACCATGCGAGAGGTCCCGGGTTCGAATCCCGGCTGGGGACAAAAAAAAACCCCCAGGTCTTGGATGTTTACATGTTTGTGATGTCGTTGTTTCTGGTTCCCACGACACAGGGTATCCTAGTGTGGGGCCAGAAGCAATGTATGTGCCTGTATGTAAATGTTTATGTTTAAATGGCATAACTAGTAAACAAACATGGCGGACCAATAAAATGTGACATTATTTATTACTGAATAAATGACTGATTTCATTATTGAATAAATGAAATTTAAGTCATAAATTAATGTCGCAATCCATCTGCTACATAAATAGACAAATATAAAGATTATGTTTTGTTTATTGGGTGATTTAGTTTTAGACTTAATTTAATTTCACAGATTCTCTGATTTATAGCATCAAACATGTTTTTTTTACGTTCAAAATAAATAAAAAAAACGAGGATAATAAGTAACAACCACAAACTTTTTTAAAAACACATTTATTTATTCCTTTTATCACATACTATTTACGTGAATAATAAAATTATATAAATGCTAATGCGTCAAAAACATTCCCTACTCAGAAGATTCCACAATAGGTAATTAAATTACATTAAACTTTTAGAAGTAGCTAGGTAGTATTGAACAGTTTCCAAAAAAATATTTCATATTAAATGTTCAATTACTTTTTACATAACTGTGTGCAGTGTGGAAGTCCTCGAAGATAGTATGTAAGGAAGTATGCGACTATATCTGAAGGAAATGTTTAAAAAATATTTTTATGGTTACCTTTGTATTAGTCTGTATTCCTTTTTCGGTATACAAAACTTTTCTTTTTCAGTTTTGATATAAACTGTAGTTTTTCTTTTTTTAGTGAAAAGCATTTCATGACGTTTTTATGTTGACTTTCCATGAAAAAATCCGAAAATAAGCAACACATAAAACAAAACCAACATTTTCGGTTAAAATCTCAGTGGCGCCATCTGTAATTAGTTTCGAGTTGCCATCCCCATGTGTGGTACCCGTCGTCGTTCCGCGAATGTGTATGCGTGCCATAAATTCTTTGTAGTGGTATTTGACGAAGTTGATTTCGAAACGAAGTTAATTATGCAACAAATTTTAGACGATCTAGGTATTTCGGCCTGAAATAATAGGTACTATTCTGACACGCGATATAGTAGGTAATTTTTATTTATTCGTTTGATAATCTAACAATAAAATTATGTATAAAATTACAAGCCCATTCCTTCCTATACTCCCATCAATATCTAAAACTCTGGAAAAATATAAACAATAGGTTTATAAAGTTGTCGTACAAACAGTAAATGCCGTAGGATCAAGTAACAGATTGCCTAACAAAGGAACTGGATAAGGGTAACCACACTGTAGGAGTTTTCCTAGACCTGGCTAAGCTTTTGACACAGTGTCTATTCCTATTATCCTGCATAAATTAGATAACAGTTTAAATTATTCGCCGACTAACCTCACTAGACGTTCACAACATGTGAAAATATAGGTACAATGTCATCAGTTCGGAGCTGAAAAATGCTTTTTTCGGAGTACCTAGGTACCCCAAGAAGTATACTAGGCCCAACCCCATTTTGGTCTATTTCAATGACCTTTGTGACCTGGAAATAAACTCCGGGACGATACTTTCCTATGCTGATGACCCTGGGCTACTTTTCTCAGCAAAATCTAGGGAGGAAGTCTTGGAATATGCAAAAAGCCGTCTCAACCAAGTAAACACCTGGCTTCAGAACTGGTTTCAAAACTAAATTTAAAAACTTTTTCTTCGTAGCCCCGTTATACGCTATGCAAAACTTTTAATTGCTCATCACTGTCTAAATCATACTAGTAATTGCCTATGTCCTTCTATATCTAACACAGGTACCTAGTATTAAATAAAATATCTCGCCATTATTATTGACTCAAATAGAGTTCGCAAGTTAATATTTGTGCTTAAAAAACTGCGAAGCATAGCAGATGCACATCTATTACAACAGGTCTACTTTACTTTGTGCCAATCTATTCTCGCCTATTGCATTACCTCATGGGGAGAATCGCCCAAAACTACAATAATCCCACTTGAACGTGCTCAAAGAGCTATATCTAATAAAGGTTGTATTCTTTGTTGCACTAATCCGTGCTGAGGACAATTTTAAAAACCTATTAAGAGGCTAAAAATTCCACCCATGCCGGGACTTGAACCCGCGACCTCTGGCTAACCGTACCTACCAGCAGAGGCGTCTTTACCTATGGTGCAGGGTGTGCGGCGCACACGGGCGCCGGGTCTAAGGGGACGCCGAGCGCCCTGCGCCCTCTAATGCGACACCTCCAAAGATGCGTCGATGCCGGCGCTCTCAAAGACCCTGCACTCGTGTGCGCCGCACACCCGCCGCCGCACCTCGTCGACGCCAGGCGCGCGGTAGCAAAACAAGGCTACTCCTTTTCCTACTCTATTTTTTACACAATAACTTTGTTTCAACGTGAAATCAGCCTTAAAACAGATAATTACAGATTAAATTGGCGTAATGTCGCATCGCTACCAAAGGCGCGTGCCGGCTTCGGCACCTGTTTGTTTTGATTCGTTTGACAACACGCCGCACGCCGACAACCATTGCTAACTCGGCTGTATTAGAATGCTATAAAGTTCAAATTAAAATTCCCAGGGACGTGCGGCGGTCATTTTCAGGCTTGTGTACGCGTGCCGCAATTTTTGTTTTACCGCTACACCGTAGTTTTGTGAAATAAGCCTTGATACAATTGAATTAAGTATCATCTTTGAATAAACATGTAAATATGAAGTAAATCGGCTTTTCTTTTGATAAAAAATATATAAAATGTAAGATTTGGTTATTTGCTTGACCGCCCGATCAACTTTCATCTGATCTGGACCGCCTACTAGAGGCCCAGTCCCAGTCAGACGTAGCCCCCGCCCCCGCCCCCCGCCGGTTTCCCCACTAGTGAGGACACCACTCCCTCCTAGCCGCGGTCACGATGTGACGAGCTGTCCCAAGCGGACGCTCCCCTAAGGAGCTCCGCTGCGCGCCCTCCTCGGCATCGAGATGGGTCGCTCACGATGTCGGTTTAGGGGTCCTTAGGACCAAACCAGCCCCCAGGTGGTGTTTAGTGGGTAGGCGCACTTCCTGTGAGTCCCACATTGGTAGCACGGCCGGGCCCGTGCTGTTATGCATGAGCATTCACCACCTCCCTCCCCCGTGTCCTCCGGAGGGTGCCCTTTTTAGGGCTAAAAAAAAATTAATTTGCTTGCACAATTATTGCGACATGCCTCGAGGTCGGAGGTCATCAAAAACGGCTAGCGAAATTTATGAAAAAAAAAAACAAAACATCGAGTGATAGACAGTGAAGATATCGAAGTTAAATACTCGTACCTATACGACCTAGGATTTTTCATTTGTTTATCCTACTGCAGTGCGGAACAAACAACGTAAGTTAAAGTGCTTTAATATGTACCTACTAGTATACTAAGGTATTTATTTAGGTCTTACTTGTACCTAACCTTTGAACATCGAACTACTTTTTTATTTTATTTATTTATTACGTTTGATTGCTTAATGTAGGTACTGCGACGTTGATTGATGTGTCCTATCCATACTTATATTAAAAGCGCGAAAGTAACTCTGTCTGTCTTTCTGTCTGTCTTTCTATCTGTCTGTCTATCTGTCTGTCTGTCTGGCTGTGTGTTACGCTTTCACGGCTCAACCGCTGAACCGATTTGAATGAATGTTGGTATGGAGATAAAAGGATAGGCGATAGCTTGAGTCCTGGGGAAGGACATAGGCTACTTTTTATCCCGGAAAAGTGCACAGATGATCACAGATCCCGGGGGAATCGCGATATAGGAATTCCTCGCGGACGAAGTCGCGGGCAGAAGCTAGTAATAAATAATACTTAGTCCAAGTTGCAACTATTTCTCTGGGCCTATATATATTTACATTGTTAGTTCTTTTAGGTGCTTATACTTAGTTTATTATTTATTTTAGATGTCTGATGGCGATGGAAAAAAGAAACTTTCTGGTGCACAGAGTCGAAAAAGAAAGCTGGAGAAGGAAGTGTCTGAAAAAGAATACAAGTTCTATTAAATAGTTATTTGTTATGCAAGGCTGCAAAGTTAATTTTTGGCGCGAGTACCTTGTATTGAAACCTGAGCAAGCGAAGGATTCTAGGATTGAGCCACGAGCGAAGCGAGTGGTTCAAATATAGAATCCTGAGCGTAGCGAGGGTTTCAAAGGTACGAGACGCTAAATAACTTTGCTGCCGAGCGCAACACACAACTTTTCACCTCACTAAAGCGAGGAAAATGTTAGGTGCAAGAAAAACAGTTTTAATAAATATTAAATTACTGTTAATTTATATCTTCGTCGCTGCTAGCTTCACTCATATTTTATGATTTCATTCGATTTTATCAAAAAACAAACCAAAATAATGGAAGTAAAGTGAATTCAATAAAGAGAAGAAAATTTTTAAGTTTTTTTTTAAATCAAATTTTCTTGCCGGCCAGTGCGATTCTTTAAATGAGGCTGGCGCATGACATGAAATAAGTATTTGCATTACAATCATCAATGGACTAGCTGCAGAGAATATAAACTATTACGAAACCAATGAGGTTCTATATATATGTAATTTATTGTACGAAACCTTTATTGAATAAAAATATTCGAATTTTAAAAACACTTTCTACGCTAGCGGATAAAGTGCGATTTTCCACGCAGATTTCGAATGATAAACAGAGCTTTTACGAGCTAGTGAGGTGAAAATAAAATTATCAAGATATCAAGGGAGCCGCTCAGGTCCTCTTCTCTAGCGACGCGGTCGCCCCAAACAGCCCTGAGACAGTACAGGCGTTAGTGTCCAAACATCCTGCGGCTTCACCTCTCTATCAATTTCCAGATCCACCGTCCTCGTCAGACCCCGCGCTTACCGTCACAGCTGACGATGTGCAGAACGCGGTCATGTCCTTCAAGAATGGGTCAGCCAGTGAACTCGATGGTCTGACGCCGCAACATCTTAAAGATCTAATATGCGGCGTCACCGGCGATGCTGGCCGGGCCCTCTTGGAGGACTTGACGCGTCTGATAATCAACATAATTCATTTTTTAGCGAGGCAATGTATGGCTTTTCGGGGAAGATCTCAAAAAAATTACGATTCTGATTAATTTTTTTTAAAGCTGGTTGAATATACCTCTTACTTTGATAATGTGCTTGCGGAACACATTGCTCTTATTCAAAAATCTGAGTCACGCCTAACTCATTATCTTGGCCATAATATTCCGAATGAAATAATACAATTATTGGGAAAAAGAATAAAACAAGCTATTGTTTTGGAATTGACACAATCTAAATATTTTTCCATTATTTTAGATTGCACTCCAGATATTGCACACGAAGAACAAATATCGGTTGTCGTACGGTACGTTCTTTTAAATGCAAACAACAACAAGGCTGAAGTAAAAGAACACTTTCTGGGTTTTTTTCCCATTACAGACACTACTGGCCTGGGCTTAAGTCAATTTTCGTTACATTTTTTAATCTCAAACGAAATTGACATACAAGATATGCTTGGTCAAGGTTATGATAATGGTGCAAACATGAAAGGGAAAAATATAGGTCTACAAAAACGAATTTTAGATTTAAACCCGCGCGCATTTTATGTACCTTGTGCGGCACACACCCTAAATTTGGTAGTGAATGACGCTGCTAAAAGTTCATTAGAAATTGTAAATTTCTTTTCAATTGTGCAGGAAATTTATGTTTTTTTTTCTGCGTCAACAGCACGTTGGCAAATACTAGCTAAAGAAGTGCCAACTTTAATTCTAAAACCACTCTCAAATACTCGATGGGAGAGCATGGTTGAAGCAGTAAAAGCTCTAAGTTTTGAACTGGGAAAAGTGTATGATGCCTCGTTTACTATATATTCCGATAGGAGCAAAGATGCAGAGTCAAGAAATATGGCAAATTCATTATTGGCAAAAATTAAGTCGTTTAAATTCATCTGCTCTCTGCTTATTTGGTTTGAAATTTTAAGCAAAATAAATATAGTTAGCAAGGCCCTTCAAAAGTCAGACGTTGTATTGTCAGAAGCGGTGAAAATGATTGATAATGCAAAAATAAGTTTGTCTGAATCGTAATGAATCCGCTTTTGAGGAGCTCCTAAACCGGGCGAAAACTGTAGCGGAAGAAGTCGAGGCAATAGTAGAATTTCCCACACTCGTAAAAGGTTTTTTTAATTATGAGGCGGAGGATGAACCGATAACAGACGCGAAAATACATTTTAAAGTAAATTTTTACTACTATTTGTTAGACACCGCAATTACTAAGTTCGACGAATGGTTCGAACTTTTGAATGAAAATAATGTAATTTTTTCATTTCTTCAAAAATTGAAACACTGAAAAAAAGAACACATTGCTCTAATTTAGAAAATAAACTTTGCCTTGCTGGCTCTTCAGATGTGGAACAGTTCGAGCTCTATAATGAAAGCGAATTATTACCGATGTTTATTGATGATTCCACTACGCCGATGGATATTTTAAATTACTTGTTTACGAATAAATTAATTTCAGTGTTCCCAAATCAGTCCCCAGCACTGAGGATATACCTGACACTTCCAGTCACGGTCGCACATAGCGAAAGGTCATTTTCTAAACTAAAAATAATTAAAAACTACCTTAGATCAACATTGTCGCAAAGTAGATTGACAAATTTATCATTAAAATCAAAATTGAAGTTAGTGACATTGTTAAAGATTTCGCTAATGCAAAAGCTCGCAAAGTAACTTTTTTGTAAATACATTTGTGTGTGTACGAGCGTCCTGTTTGTTATGTAACTATAATAGTTTTTCAATTAAATATTTTTGAAAGAACTAGAAAGTTGTGATTTTTTTATTCTTATAACCCCTTAGTTCCTAAAAAACTTTTTGCTTCCCGACATCATTTAAAATTGCACCATTTGCATCCGAATTTCCGTTTGAAAATATAACTGTTAGTATTCCATTTTGACCCCGCTCCTACTAGACTAGAGGGCGCCAGAGTACTGGTTGCACACGGGCGCCACAAGGGCTAGAGACGCCTCTGCCTACCAGCACTTTACATACCACGCTGAGCGACTTTAAATTTGTGGACCAGCCCCACCGTGAGTGTCCAAGTTTCTGCACCGTATATCATGACGGGAAGGGCGCACTGATTGAAAACTTTCGTCTTGAGACTCTGTGGGATTGGCGATGTGACGACGTAGTTTCCCATACGCTGCCCAGTCCAGCTGTATTATTCTATTGGCCTCTTTCTCGAAGTTGTAACGTGTTTACCTAACTGCGTGGTTTGCCCGAGGTAAAGATATTAATGCCGTACTCTTTCCAGTACAGTGTCTTGAACATATCCTCCATTGCATTTGAGAACAATTTGGGGGAAATATCATCCCCTTTTCTCACACCACGATGTATGGGGATAGGCTCAGACTGCCGGTTCTGGATTTGGACGGCCATAGTAGCGGCGTTGTATAGACCTCTCATCACTTGGATGTATCGCCAGTCGACTTGGCATCGCTACAAATATTCCAGAACAGACCAGGTCTCGACCGAGTCAAAGGCCTTTTCATAGTTCGCAAACGCTAAGCCCATGTGGGCCGATTATACTCTTCGGTCTTCTGCATAATCTACCGCAGTGTGAAGGTGGTCTATGGTACCGTAACCCGATCGAAAGCCGGCCTGCTCAGGTGGCTCAAACTCATAGAGTCCTCTCGCAAGACAGTTCACGATGACTCTTGGAAACAGCTTGTAGACGTAGCTCAAGAGTGAAATGGGTCGGTAGTTCTTCAGGAGGGTTTTATCACCCTTTTTGAAGAACAACACGACATTAATCTTACGCCACGTCTCCGGAGTTCTGCCATCAAAGAGGACGGTGTTAAAGACGTTCTGGAGCTCCTTCATTACAGGTTTACCGCCAGACTTCAGGAGCTCAGTTGTAATACCGTCCTCTCCAGGGGCTGTCCATT
This sequence comes from Yponomeuta evonymella, assembly GCA_963969515.1. Taxonomy (NCBI): domain Eukaryota; kingdom Metazoa; phylum Arthropoda; class Insecta; order Lepidoptera; family Yponomeutidae; genus Yponomeuta; species Yponomeuta evonymella. Next base: position 11,532,750 of record OZ018354.1, read on the forward strand.
TTTAAGCTGTCTAAGATTTCGTCCAGGCTGACTTCTGGCAAGTCTTCAGTATAGTGACGTGTCAATGTAACTCTGGAATCCTCATTTTCGGGATCAGGCCGAGATGCATGCGCAGCGTATAACTGGCCGTAGAAGTTTTCAACTTTCGAAAAACTTCTGGTATGGAAGAAACGACCACTCTATTCGTGGTGATCAACTTCGTCAGATGGCTTCTCCCAAGAGATTGAACAAACACTTTAGATTTTGCTCGTATGCTCGTTCTATTGAACAATTATTGGAGCATCGGAGATCGCGTTGGACTAGTTTGCCAATTCTCTTGTTTAGAGCATGCCTTTCTGACGCCGTGACTGGTAGGCGTTCACGTCGTTCTTCCATAAGCTTGAGTTTTGCAATTCGCAAAAACTCACCCCTTCCTCCCTGAGGATTCCAACTACATTCTCATACGGCCCAACGACTATTATGTTAATTATTTGAATAATTTTGTTCTATACTAGGAATATACAATTGTTTTGGTTATTTCACACATGTCTTTGGCGAAGTTGTACCTACCTGGTAACAATACCACTTGCTAACTGTGAAGGAAAACATCGAGAGAAAATCTGAGGATCAAAAGCTGTTCACATACCTCAGCGCTTGAAACGGGCACGCGTAGTGATATAGCCAATTCTCTCTCTCTAAGAGTAGGCCTGTGCCCTGCAGTGGGACGTAGTAGGCTACATAAACATTTTTTTTTATTTCATTTACATAAAGAAAGAGTTTTGATCAGGACTTTCGCCAACCTTCCGAAGAGGGTCTAACATAAGATAAGAATATTCCTTATTACCGAAAAAAAAAACAAACGCCTGGAGTGGAATGCGTCAGTTCTTGCCCATGATTCAACCAGGCATCGTCTGGTCAGGCGGGTCAACTTCCGGTGGGCGTATCTTATCTCGCGTCTCCCATGATTAGCTATCCAATGAAAATAGTTACCTCACTATAATATAGACACGCGAGATAAGATACCTACGCTCACCGGAAGTTGACCCGCCTGACCAGACGATGATTATATTATACGAATAGATTACATATTATCTAAGTGCACCTAGCTAGCTTAATCAGTATTCCAAGTAAAAACAAGCGGGCAACACTTCGCTTAGCCAAACGTGAATTATTAATCTGATGGGAATTTACGTAGGTGTAAAGAAAAGACATTGCGCGGCGTCGCCTCGAGGGGGCCGCTAGTTTATTCATGCTTTACGAACTCGGTATAAGTACCTACAGGGTTATCCCAAAAATACGCAATTCCTGAAACCCCAATAACTTTTTAGTGCTGTAATGTTTTGTTATTATTTGCGGTTATTATTATTTATTTAATTTTTTTATTTTAAATTTTTATTGGGGGAGCGGGATGTTTTTTTTCTTTTTGTTGCGTGGGAACATGTATGGTCTCGGCCTTCGGCCTCGGCCTGGACGAAGCTCGGCCTTCGGTCTCGCCTCAGCGGGGTTCCTCGTGCCCGCTTCGTGGAGCTCGGCCTTCGGCCTCGCAAGTTCGTCCCATCTGACTTTTGCGTTGGTACTTGTTCGCCGGAGAACGTATAGTATCGGCCTGCGGCCTCGGCGTGGACGGAGCTCGGCCTTTGGCTTTGCCGCGGCGGGGTTCCTCATGTCCGCTCCGCGGAGCTTGGCCTTTGGCCTCGCAAGTTTGTCCCATCGGATTTTTGTTTTAAATTTAGTACTAAAAGTCGATTTTCAGTACAAATACTCTAGTATTCCATTTTGACCCCGCTCCTACTAGACTAGAGGGCGCCAGAGTACTGGTTGCACACGGGCGCCACAAGGGCTAGAGACGCCTCTGCCTACCAGCACTTTACATACCACGCTGAGCGACTTTAAATTTGTGGACCAGCCCCACCGTGAGTGTCCAAGTTTCTGCACCGTATATCATGACGGGAAGGGCGCACTGATTGAAAACTTTCGTCTTGAGACTCTGTGGGATTGGCGATGTGACGACGTAGTTTCCCATACGCTGCCCAGTCCAGCTGTATTATTCTATTGGCCTCTTTCTCGAAGTTGTAACGTGTTTACCTAACTGCGTGGTTTGCCCGAGGTAAAGATATTAATGCCGTACTCTTTCCAGTACAGTGTCTTGAACATATCCTCCATTGCATTTGAGAACAATTTGGGGGAAATATCATCCCCTTTTCTCACACCACGATGTATGGGGATAGGCTCAGACTGCCGGTTCTGGATTTGGACGGCCATAGTAGCGGCGTTGTATAGACCTCTCATCACTTGGATGTATCGCCAGTCGACTTGGCATCGCTACAAATATTCCAGAACAGACCAGGTCTCGACCGAGTCAAAGGCCTTTTCATAGTTCGCAAACGCTAAGCCCATGTGGGCCGATTATACTCTTCGGTCTTCTGCATAATCTACCGCAGTGTGAAGGTGGTCTATGGTACCGTAACCCGATCGAAAGCCGGCCTGCTCAGGTGGCTCAAACTCATAGAGTCCTCTCGCAAGACAGTTCACGATGACTCTTGGAAACAGCTTGTAGACGTAGCTCAAGAGTGAAATGGGTCGGTAGTTCTTCAGGAGGGTTTTATCACCCTTTTTGAAGAACAACACGACATTAATCTTACGCCACGTCTCCGGAGTTCTGCCATCAAAGAGGACGGTGTTAAAGACGTTCTGGAGCTCCTTCATTACAGGTTTACCGCCAGACTTCAGGAGCTCAGTTGTAATACCGTCCTCTCCAGGGGCTGTCCATTTTTAAGCTGTCTAAGATTTCGTCCAGGCTGACTTCTGGCAAGTCTTCAGTATAGTGACGTGTCAATGTAACTCTGGAATCCTCATTTTCGGGATCAGGCCGAGATGCATGCGCAGCGTATAACTGGCCGTAGAAGTTTTCAACTTTCGAAAAACTTCTGGTATGGAAGAAACGACCACTCTATTCGTGGTGATCAACTTCGTCAGATGGCTTCTCCCAAGAGATTGAACAAACACTTTAGATTTTGCTCGTATGCTCGTTCTATTGAACAATTATTGGAGCATCGGAGATCGCGTTGGACTAGTTTGCCAATTCTCTTGTTTAGAGCATGCCTTTCTGACGCCGTGACTGGTAGGCGTTCACGTCGTTCTTCCATAAGCTTGAGTTTTGCAATTCGCAAAAACTCACCCCTTCCTCCCTGAGGATTCCAACTACATTCTCATACGGCCCAACGACTATTATGTTAATTATTTGAATAATTTTGTTCTATACTAGGAATATACAATTGTTTTGGTTATTTCACACATGTCTTTGGCGAAGTTGTACCTACCTGGTAACAATACCACTTGCTAACTGTGAAGGAAAACATCGAGAGAAAATCTGAGGATCAAAAGCTGTTCACATACCTCAGCGCTTGAAACGGGCACGCGTAGTGATATAGCCAATTCTCTCTCTCTAAGAGTAGGCCTGTGCCCTGCAGTGGGACGTAGTAGGCTACATAAACATTTTTTTTTATTTCATTTACATAAAGAAAGAGTTTTGATCAGGACTTTCGCCAACCTTCCGAAGAGGGTCTAACATAAGATAAGAATATTCCTTATTACCGAAAAAAAAAACAAACGCCTGGAGTGGAATGCGTCAGTTCTTGCCCATGATTCAACCAGGCATCGTCTGGTCAGGCGGGTCAACTTCCGGTGGGCGTATCTTATCTCGCGTCTCCCATGATTAGCTATCCAATGAAAATAGTTACCTCACTATAATATAGACACGCGAGATAAGATACCTACGCTCACCGGAAGTTGACCCGCCTGACCAGACGATGATTATATTATACGAATAGATTACATATTATCTAAGTGCACCTAGCTAGCTTAATCAGTATTCCAAGTAAAAACAAGCGGGCAACACTTCGCTTAGCCAAACGTGAATTATTAATCTGATGGGAATTTACGTAGGTGTAAAGAAAAGACATTGCGCGGCGTCGCCTCGAGGGGGCCGCTAGTTTATTCATGCTTTACGAACTCGGTATAAGTACCTACAGGGTTATCCCAAAAATACGCAATTCCTGAAACCCCAATAACTTTTTAGTGCTGTAATGTTTTGTTATTATTTGCGGTTATTATTATTTATTTAATTTTTTTATTTTAAATTTTTATTGGGGGAGCGGGATGTTTTTTTTCTTTTTGTTGCGTGGGAACATGTATGGTCTCGGCCTTCGGCCTCGGCCTGGACGAAGCTCGGCCTTCGGTCTCGCCTCAGCGGGGTTCCTCGTGCCCGCTTCGTGGAGCTCGGCCTTCGGCCTCGCAAGTTCGTCCCATCTGACTTTTGCGTTGGTACTTGTTCGCCGGAGAACGTATAGTATCGGCCTGCGGCCTCGGCGTGGACGGAGCTCGGCCTTTGGCTTTGCCGCGGCGGGGTTCCTCATGTCCGCTCCGCGGAGCTTGGCCTTTGGCCTCGCAAGTTTGTCCCATCGGATTTTTGTTTTAAATTTAGTACTAAAAGTCGATTTTCAGTACAAATACTCCATAAACAAAATGTCATTTTCAATTACCGATATCTCAGCCGCCATCTTGAAATTCCAGAATATCCGATTTTTCTTATATAACTTGGTCCTTTGGCAACACGATGTCGTTTGCAGCTTATCTCCAGCATATGCCCAGTTGGGTGCCGATTTTTTTGTGCAGAGGTCGAAAAAATGGCCAATTATCGGGCGGCCCCCTATTTTGAATTTGAAACATCCGAAAAAATATACCAGAATTTGGATCAAGAAAAGACTGCTTATTCCACATTTCATCCAAATCAGCCGGTAAACAAAAAAAATTGCCTATTTGTCTAAGAGATGGCGTTCGAAATAAAAAAAATCGGCTTCATAGTATGGCTTTATAACTGTATATAATATATTTCCTACAACTTTCTCATACATCACTTTTTCGTAGGTGCTATGGTTTCTGAGAAAACATATAGATGATTAATCAGTCAGTCAATCAGTGAGTATAGGTACCGGATTGAAGCTATATATCTATATTACCCTCGCTTACGCGCGCCAACCCCCAGCCGCTCCGAGCTTCGATCTCCGCGGCGCTCGGCCTAGGGCCTCGCTAGACACTTATGATTGGGGTTGGTTGCGTGGGAACATGCATGGTTTCGGCCTTCGGCCTCGGCCTGAACGAAGCTCGGCCTTCGGCCTCGCCGCGGCAGGGTTTCTCGGGCCCGCTTCGCGGAGCCTCGAGTTTCCCCCGTCTGTCTTTTGCGTTGTTACTTCGTGGGACCTAATCATGGGACACGCGAGATAAGATACGCCCACCGGAAGTTGACCCGCCTGACCAGACGATGTCTGGTTGAATCATGGGCAAGAACTGACGCATGAAATTCCACTCCAGGTGTTTGTTTTTTTTTTCGGTAGGTAATAAGGAATATTCTTATCTTATGTTAGACCCTCTTCGGAAGGTTGGCGAAAGTCCTGATCAAAACTCTTTCTTTATGTAAATGAAAAAAATAATGTTTATGTAGCCTACTACGTCCCACTGCAGGGCACAGGCCTACTCTCAGAGAGAAAGAGAATTGGCTTTATCACACGCGTGCCCACCGCGGATTGGCACTTTCAAGCGCTGAGGTATGTAAACACCTTAGACCCTCAAATTTTCTCCCGATGTTTTCCTTCACAGTTAGCAAGTGGTATTGTTACCAGGTACAACTTCGCAAATGTACGTACAAAGTCTATAATACTTTTGACTCTTTTGTTATTACACCCTCAATGTAGTTTTCTGGAAACGTTTATATAAGTTTCATTGAAAATTTTCACGCGCCTTCGATATTTTGTGGTTATTTTATTATATCGATATTATGAAAATAATAAATGTGATACAAAGATATGTGTGAAATAACCAACACAATTGTATATTCCTAGTATAGAACAAAATTACCTATTCAAATAATTAACATAATAGTCGTTGGGCCGTATTAAATTAAGTTATACCATTATCATACAATGGCGTTCACATTGACCAGGCCCTAGAGAATGTAGTCGGAACCCTCAGGGAGGAAGGGGTGAGTTTTTGCGAATTGCAAAGCTCAAGCTTATAGAAGAACGACGTGAACACCCACCAGTCAACGGCGTCAGAAAGGCATGCTCTAAACAAGAGAATTGGCTAACTAGTCCAACGCGATCTCCGATGCTCCAATACTTGTTCAATAGAACGAGCATACGAGCAAAATGGGGGATCTAAAGTGTTTGTTCAATCTCTTGATAATATAACCAGTCGAAAAGTCAATATAGTCACGTGGTACTAAAACGCGCCATACAAATCGACCTTAGACTATGACGTCACTCCCTAACGTACCGCCTATAATGTATGAAGCGTTTGTCAATATTTGAGTTATCTCGTAAAATAATGTTTTTATGTATGTACCTTTATAAGAAAACGTTCAGACTTCGATGAAAAAACGAAACCTAATAAGTTTTATTTTATTACAGTAACTTTATTTTTTACATATTTTGTGACCCCGAAACCTCGAAAAAAATATTTCTATTGATTTATTAAAAAAAATATCCAAGGTTCTTTATATGATTTCTATGGTATAAAAGGAATGTCAATCCAATCTAAGTTAGACGCAAGTTCCCCATTGTGTGAAATGTTGGAGGTCACCATTGTATTTCAGCTTAAAGTATCATTGTAGGTACTGTGTTACTATTTCAAGATTGTTTACATATAGATACTTTTATGTCTCACCTACAGTAAATAAAGATTTATTATTATTATAAGGAAATTGAAATTGATAATATATCATGGGTTAGGAGCTGTATGTGCTCCGGCTATTCTATTGTAGCAGCACAAAACTGGTAGCTTCGACTGCGGCTGTAAGGATCATTCTAGGTGCAATAAGCGACAGATAAGGCTACCTGATCATCTTTGCTTAGGAACAGGTACAGTCGACTACTCGAATACCATCAAGCTCTACATGTGAGCACTTTACTCGTTTACGTTACGGATGACTTTGCTACTGAAATGTAAAGATTCATCTTCTGTTGACTATACCTGAGTGATCCTTAATCTTTCTTCTCAAGTGACTCGAGTGATTCTTACTCTATCTAACATATTAGCTTCAACTACATTAGGAAACAGGTAGGTATCTGTTGAACAATGAAGCAAGAAACTACAAGTACGTAAGTACTTAATTAATTTAGTTGTTTCCCCAGCCGACGTCCTAAAAGTTGGTTTCCTAATGTTGTGTTTAATTAAAGACCCTACAGTGGCCAAACTTCTTCACTAGAGGTATTAATTAAATAAATACAGCACACGTTTTACATTCCCGGACGGGTAAGCAGAGAGAATATCGATTATACGTATCCTACGTGGCAAGTAGCAAGTTCGTCTACGGGCATCAACGTTTTCGTTGGACGTGTGTCATTGAAACTTTCGTAAGCACTACACATTATTAGCATAATTCCGGATTCACTTACTTGATTTTTAGGGTTCCGTAGTCCGACAAGGAACTCTTATAGTTTCGCCATGTCCGTCTGTCTGTCTTTCTGTCTGTCTGTCCGTCCGCGGCCTTGCACAAAGACCGGTGGTACAAGAAAGCTGTAATTTGGTATGTGTATACATAGGTATTTATCACGCCGACAAAGTTAAAGAATAAAATGTTGGGAAAAAAAATCCCCTAATATGAAAAGTGGGGATGATTTCTTTTCTCGTCTACCCCATCATATGGGGTATCGTTGGTCGTTGAAAAATATTGTGGTAGTAGGAAGACCATTTTTAATTTAGGGTTCCGTTTGTGAAATATTAAGCTTTAAGGCGCAAACTTTTGTCCGAGAAGGGCGTCCCCTCCCTCTCCTGGCTAAACGATTGATTGTAGAAACGTGAAAATATTCAGGGCAATAGCACATGTAATGAACTGGCTTTACAAGTCAACGAGTAATAGGCGAGACTTTTAAGGGTACAAAATGCCAATGCCAAAATGGCAAAGGCCGTTTTTATCCGCTAGAGGATAAAGTAAATTGAATTTGGAATATCGAGTGCACTAAGTTTGTAAATTCAAAACAGCATTAAACCTATTTTCAATGCAATTGCTCGTAAAGCGTTCTTTTTTGTGTGAACACATTGTGCGGAAAGGGACCCTTTAGAGCACGCGTTAAATAAAACGCTACTGAAATCCTTTTTTCGACGTGTGAAAAAAAGTATTTTTTTAATTTTTGAGCAATGACTAAGGAAACCAAGTAGGCTTTTTGTCGTCATTGTTTTGCCTTGCGCCACGCAATTCATGCAGCATGGAGTTTGGATACAAAGAGATTTTGATATTTATAAAATCAATTATTCATAAGCAAACGTGCTTTATTTGTACCTAATTAGTAACAAATTAAAACACACGAAAAAATTAATTTAGATTTTGGAGTATTTCATTTAAAATTACGCATTAATTTCTTTTCTGCCAAAAATATATTACACATTACTTGGCTGTATGTACGTACACCTTTGCCAGTGTAAAAAATCCGGTGTAAAAAAAAAAGAAAAAGCGCGCCTTTTCAAAACTGCTTTCACTTCAGTGAAAATATTTTTATTTTATTTCCTCGCAAAATACATTGAAAAATGTTGTATGACACGTGAGCGTAAAAGGTTATTCCGGTATATTCTACTTTCCGCACGTGTATCATAAATAACTATTACTCTACCTCCATGGTGCCGAATTTATTATACTCCTTTTTTAATTTGTTATAAGCTCAGACTCGGGTTCTTTGTGTTTTTTTGCATTTAGTCATTTCCTCTATGAGGTGGGATGAAAATTTACGTGTTGCACTCGAGTAAAAAGATTTTTCACCTCGTGCTCTTTTGATTCCCTCGCTAACGCTCAGGATTCTAATTTTTTTATCACTCGCTGCGCTCATGATTCAATTTTAGAATCCTTCGCTTGCTCTGTCATCAAAATTGAGCACGCGGTTAAAAACAACTTTGCATTCTTGTATAACAAATAACTATTCTTCTACGCAATAATGCACCGCGCGTGGCCCGACATGCATTTGACTGGTCTTTTTTTATCACAAATTACATAACCGCGGCTTTAAAAAAATCGGTTTTAGCGTATATAAGTAAGTACTTATAAGCAAGCATTAACACACATTCTGTAATTTTACGGTGTGACGAACTCAAATTAATCTTCTAATATAAATAAAAATCTCGTGTCACAGTGTTTGTTATCACCGATTTTTATGAAATTTATTCTGTATATTAATATGGCACATATAATGAACTTAAAAGGAAAAATATCACGGCTTAGTAGGCTTTACTAGTTAACGAGTAATAGGCAACCAACGTATAAAAGTAAAATTTCGTAGGTACAAAATTCATTGAATGACTTCGATGAAGTTGTTAGTTCTGTCAAGCAGATAAAAATCCATCTTTCTAGGGTATCCTGCATTGCGCGTGGCCCGACACGCACTTGGCCGGTTTTTTTATCGGTATATTCAGAGCCTAATCATGGTGAGTAGAGACGGAGCTTGCGTCCACAGAACATTTCCTCTTGTGATTGCTTGCATCCGTCGGATGCTCTCTGAGTCAGAGACGAGCAACCGACACAAAAACCAAGTAAGTGAGTCCGGAATTAAGCTTATAGTTTGTGATTGAATTTACTTCAACATCAAGATGAACATAGGATAGATAAATAAAATAAAGCTCAAATATCTTATATTTTAAAAAAATATCATACAAAAGTAAATTGAAATGGCCACTTAAGTGACATTTAAAAGTCAGTCAGTTGAGCCCAGTACCTTAAGTGTTATTAGTAGTGACAGGAATAGGTAGAGTATAAATACTTAAAGTTTTCGAGGAGACATTACACGATGTTGTTAAAACCATTCAAAAGTTGTATATGCATTCTGATTGTATGCCTTAATCAATAAAATAAATAAATAAAAAGATCAAAACTCCGCTCTTATGTAAAGTGAAATGCAAATATGGACAGAACGTGCCATGAGTCCATGACTAAATTTACTAATAACGCTATGCAATAAAGCAGGTCCCCGTGATTCCAGGATTCAACAAAAACATAATAATATTAATATATTTATTCGGTGGTTGTAATGACTCTATGTTGCCTCCTTGCCATCTGTTGCTATTTATACTTTACTTGTTCCGACCACTGATTAAAAGTCTATACAGGGTTACCGTTAAATTACGCAATTGTTTGTGATGTCCTTGCCTAGTTGCCACAGCACAGGGTATCCTAGTTTGGGACAAGAACAAGTAATTGTGTTGTGTGGAAGTTGTATATTTTTTATATTTTAATTCATGAATAACCCTGTAACGGTTTACCTTTATGTGTACTAAATTGAGACTGCTATACTATATTTAAAAACCAAACTATATATTTACAACTCAAAAATCATCCAATCTACATATTACAACTATAATAAATAAAATGTATCTACATACAGACAGAATCGTCTGCGCACAATTACTATTAGATAAACTAGTTACGAATACAATGAGCGACGTCACCGACTCGCGATAAGAGCGCGGCCGCGACCAGCGAAGGAGACACATACGCCACTAGACATTTGCATTACGGCGAGGACCGCGACAGGTCGACCAATTTAATAACTATGGGATTTATTCCCAAATAATATTTCCTAACTATGATGGTGTGACAGATACTCAGATTTGGAGTAAACCTTAAATACCTATAACCTGTGTCAAAATTAAGTGCCAGTATTTCCCCGAATCGGGGACCAAGTCTGGGGTTCGATTTGGGGCTCACCAACTTTCACTCACACGCTCCTGCGCGTATCCGGTAGACCTGCGTTGCAGACCCTAATCCCGGAACCTGGAACTTCTGCGTGCTGCTTCGACGTGGACTACGTGCCGTTACACAGTGCAGGGAAGTGACCCCAATTACAAGGACATTGCTTCATACTAATTGCCAGCCAATAATAAACCCGCGACCTAGTCGAGTCTACTTCCCTCTTTTAATAAATAATTGTAAATTTTATTCCGGGTTGTTTAATTTCGACCGGCTTCTATCTACCTATATTCTTGCGACGCTAAACCGTCACAATGGCGCCCAATTTAGGTATTTTCTGAGCTGAGCATATGAAGCAGGTCCTTGGCATTTGTTTTTCTTTGGTTTTCATGGGTGTTGGTGGCTATAATAATCATCACTTTTAACTATACTACTAGATTTGTTAGCTTGGTGTTATTAAACCTAATTTTAAGGTTTATTTGAGCAGTTGTTTGGTACGTGGTTGCCCTAATTCTAATTGCTTATATTTACAATAAGTAAATTATACACAATACTTAAATATATAAACCTATTATAACTTAATTTAATAAATACAATATTCTAACTACCTATTACTCATACCACATACTTAGCAACTATACAATCACTGCTTTTCAATCATTTGTAATCACAACACATACCCTATTCTGAGGAAAAGTAAACATGTCGTATCCGATTAAGTATCTGTCACTCCAAAAAGCTGAACTCGAATACGAGGTCACCCTTAGAGGTGGTACAGGCGGCTCTGTACAAGACCTTCGTAGTCAGATTGTTAAATTAGGTATAGCCCCTGAGGATATTTTGGAATCTCACTTAGAGCCTGTGGTTGACCTGGACGCAGTCAAGGAAAGTCTAACAAAATCTCAAACTATGCTGTCGTCCCTAAAAAGTAAATTTGACAAAACGTTGTTCTTGCGCACTGAAAATTTACTGCATCATATTTACCACAGACTTAAACGCATCACAAATGTCAGTGCTCAGGTAGTCGATCAGCATAAATCGAATCGCGCTGTATTTAACAACCAGTACAAAGAAATCACAGGATTAAGACCAGGTTCAAATTCTGGTGCAGGTTCAAGCTCAGAACCTGAAACTACAATGGTTACTTGCGATCGTAATCTGTCCTCTGATTTGGCAAAATTAAAATATTCTGGCAAATCCTGTGTTTTTTCTTTCATACAAAGAGTGGATGAATTTGTAGACGCTAGGAACATCTCGAAAGACCGGTTACTAAAGTTTGCATATGAGATTTTTACGGACGACGCACTACACTGGTTCCGTAGTATTAGACAAAGTGTGCAAACTTGGGACGACGTTGTCGTACAACTAAAACAAGATTTTAGTCAAAAGGACTATGACTACCGCCTTTTGGCTGAAATTCGGTCCCGTACTCAGGGTGAGCTCGAAAACATCTCAATTTACCTGTCTATTATGCATGGCATGTTTTCGAGGCTTAGCAAACCACTGTCTGAAGATGATAAATTAGAAATTATTTTACATAATATCAGACCATGCTATGCTAGCACTTTGACAGCTTCTCCCGAGATCAAGGACCTGAAGTCTTTGAAAAGTGTGTGTTCTAACTATGAGAACATACATTCACGTATGTCTCTATTTCATGAGCCTCCTCGCGTGACTTCGGAAACTGTAGCACCGGAGTTCGCCTACACTAAACAACAAAAATCTAGCCACTACTATCCTAATAAAAGCTACCAAAGTGCTTACTATAATGAAAAATATAAGGGTTATACTACTCCTAACAAAGATAATAACTACACAAATACTTATCACTACAACAATAAACCTAAAATTACACAAGAAAGACCTACAAGTACCAATGCATTACAAGTGACACCGAGAAGCTCTAAGTATGCCCATACAACTCGAAAATATTGTCCAAGGTGTCGCAGTGATACTCATTCTCTAAAAGAGTGCAAGCAGCCACATTTTGATATATGCTTTAAGTGTGGAAACAAAGGCATTCGCTACCCTGACTGTACCACCTGCAATCCTAAACCTACTCACTCAAAAAACTGAATTTAGTGGATTGTAGTGAACGTGAAGCTGACAGCAAACCTAATAGTAACCTTGATAAAACAGAGTGGATATCTTGGCTTGATTTTATATCTAAATTTTTCTCTTGTTATTCTGTCACTTCAATCCACGATTCACATAATGCGATAGAGCATGAAAACAGCAGACCATACGTCGCTGTTGATATAAACGGTATAACTATCAATGGTTTATTGGACACTGGTAGTAGTGTCACAATTCTCGGACAAAATTATCATACCAATTTCTTAGATGCTGGTTTTAGATTTGATAACACTGAACTTTTAAATTTTGTCGCTGCAGGTGGGCAAAAGATGAATAATGTTGGTATCATAAATTTACCTGTCTCGTTTTTGGACCAACTACACATTCTAAAAGTTTACGTAGTACCAGAGATTCAAAATCCCTTGATTTTGGGCATGGATTTCTGGAGGCTTTTTAATTTGTTCCCTAAACATCTGGACTCAATCATGATAGGTAAAGAGACTATCACTCCAGATATTTTATCGATTAATACCCCTACACACATATGTGATTACGACCACCTTTCTACAGAACAAAAAGTTACAGCTGATCATATCACAGCACAGTTTCGTGACATCTCATATGAAGAACGTGGTCTTGGCCGCACAAGTCTAATTACTCACGGTATCGATACTGGGAATGCTGCTCCTATACGTCAAAGGTACTACAGAATGTCACCTGAAAAACAACGTTTACTAGTTATTCAACTTGACGAAATGTTACGAGAAAACGTAGTAGAACCTTGCGAAAGCCCTTGGTCATCTCCTGTACTACTGACGCCTAAAAAGAATGGTGAACTAAGGTTCTGCTTAGACAGTCGTAAGCTTAATGCCGTTACTGTGAAAGATGCATACAGTATTCCGTACATTTCCGAAATACTTGATAATTTACGAGACGCGAAGTATCTCTCTAGTTTAGATCTTTCAAAAAGTTTCTGGCAGATTCCTATAAAGGAAGAAGACCGGTGTAAGACGGCATTTTATATTCCTCCTAAGGGTACATTCCAATTTACCTCTATGGCGTTCGGTCTTACTAATGCCCCTGCCACGCAACAGCGATTGGTTGACATGTTGTTCTACGGTCCAGAGTTCGAAAATAAAGTATTTGTTTACATTGATGACATTATCATTGTTTCACCGACCTTCGAACAACATATCTCCCTACTAGTCCGTGTTCTGGAAAAACTAAGATTGGCGAATTTGACAATAAGTTACAAAAAGTGTCAATTTTTCAGAAACAAACTAAAATACTTGGGTTATGTGGTGGATCATAATGGACTACATCCAGATCCCGAAAAAGTGGAAGCTATTATAAATTACCCTACCCCTACTAATCGCAAGGAGGTACGTCGATTCATAGGCACAGCATCGTGGTATCGTCGATTTATACCTAACTTCAGTACAATAGCTTCACCACTTAATAAATTAACCTCCCTTGCTAAAAACTCTCCTCCATTCAATTGGTGTTCTGACGCCGAAAAAGCCTTCCACACTTTAAAAGAAGCTCTTATAACTTCACCAGTATTATCATGCCCCGACTTTTCACAAGCATTTCAAGTGCATACGGATGCAAGTGATTTCGGTGTTGGCGCGGTTCTGACACAGATTTTAGAAGGCGAGGAGAAGGTCATTGCCTACATGAGCAAGTCCCTCTCTACCAAAGAACGAAATTACAGTGCTACGGAAAGGGAGGCCCTAGCAGTCTTGACAGCTATCGAACACTGGCGATGCTACTTGGAAAACGGCAAAACGTTCACTGTGTACACTGACCACTCGTCCTTAAAATGGTTCTTGAATTTAAATAATCCCACAGGTCGTTTAGCTCGTTGGGGTGTTCGTATGTCCTCATTCGACTTCGACATCAAACATCGTCGTGGCTCAGAGAATGTAGTCCCTGACAGTCTTTCCCGTTCAGTACCAATAGCTACAATAGATCAGGACTCTTCGAATCACCACATGTTCTACTCTACAGGTGACAGTTGGTATCTCAACATCTACCACGGTTGCCAAAACGCTCCAACATCGTTTCTTAACTATAAAGTAACTAATGGTAAACTTTTTAGATATAAAAAGAGTTTGAATCCCTTAACTCATGAGTTTGAGTGGAAAGAAGTTATTCCTGTTGAGTACAGATCGGACATAATTACTAGAAATCACACTGACCCTACTTCAGGCCACTTTGGCATATATAAAACTCACAAACGTCTTTCCTTAAATTATTTTTGGCCAGATATGCACCGCGATGTCTCCAAATTTGTAACTACTTGCGACACATGTTGTGCTCACAAATATCCTGCACATGCTACACTTGGCATCATGGGCCGTCCTAAAGACTGTTCAAGACCGTTCCAGATGCTGAGTATGGATCTAATAGGTCCCCTACCACCGTCACGAAAACAAAACACATTTATATTTGTAGTCCATTGTTGTTTTTCAAAATATTGTCTAATGTTCCCTATTCGCCGCGCAACTTCCGAGATAATAGCTAAGTTACTCGAGGAAGAAGTTTTTCTTGTTCACGGTGTACCCAGCACTGTATTAATGGACAACGGAAAACAATTTGTGGGTAATATTCTAAAGCAACTATATAAAAAGTACAATATCCCTAACGTCATGTTCACGCCTAAATACACGGCCCAGATTAACAGCGTTGAACGCTACAACAAGACCCTTTTAACAGCAGTATCTACCTACGTTGAAAACGACCATAGATCTTGGGACTGTAACCTATCAAAAATCCAATTTGCCATGAATTCATCGGTAAATGAGGTGACTGGTTATACGCCGGCATTTTTGGTATATGGGCGTGAATTAGTTACAACTGGCTTGCATTATATCGATACGGAGCTCAGCGATGATATAATTTTCACGCCAAGGGACGAATACGCTGAAAATTTAGGTAACTTAAGAACTATATTCGAAAAAGTACAATTGTGCCTAACTAAAGCCCATTCAAGAAATAGTGGTCACTATAACCTGCGCCGTAAAGACGTAAATTTTAACGTAGGTGACATCATTTGGAAGAAGACATTTTTCCTAAGCAACAAAAACAAAATGTTTTGTAAGAAGCTTGCTCCGAAGTTTACGAAGTGCAAAATTGTAAAGAAAAAGTCTAATTTAGTATACGAACTCGAAGATATGACCGGAAATAATATAGGAGACTGGCATGTCAAAGATTTCAAATTAACTAACTATAAGCAATAATAGAATATGTAAGTACCCTGTGTAAATCGTGTTACTATCTCTGCGCCAATAGTCTGATTTAATCCACAGGCCCACTAATAATATATTTTCCTGAAGTTGATGTGTTATTTGTTAAAAAAAAAGAATCGTGTCCTCTACCGGATCACGGAGTATTTTCCTATACAGTAGGTACCTTTCAGTGTACTGTAAGTAGGATCCTATGTCTACTACATAGACAAATAATAAAAGAATGACAGCATATACAGCCTTGATACTGTGGGTAATAATTGGCTAACCTTATATCCATCAATAGTTATATAAGAGTATTTTGTTACTCACTACAGCAAAATACTCAATCTGTATGGACGCAATAACACACATTATACGTGTCTATTGCCTGTTTAGCGTGAAGTATGAATGATTAGGGGAGGAATGTTGAGAGAGAGGCCTGAATGATAACTAGTATATCTATTGAGCAGCATAGAGAGATAGCGGATTTTTTTTTTCTTTCAGCAAAAATCCTAACCTAAAAAAGGGGGTATGTAACGGTTTACCTTTATGTGTACTAAATTGAGACTGCTATACTATATTTAAAAACCAAACTATATATTTACAACTCAAAAATCATCCAATCTACATATTACAACTATAATAAATAAAATGTATCTACATACAGACAGAATCGTCTGCGCACAATTACTATTAGATAAACTAGTTACGAATACAATGAGCGACGTCACCGACTCGCGATAAGAGCGCGGCCGCGACCAGCGAAGGAGACACATACGCCACTAGACATTTGCATTACGGCGAGGACCGCGACAGGTCGACCAATTTAATAACTATGGGATTTATTCCCAAATAATATTTCCTAACTATGATGGTGTGACAGATACTCAGATTTGGAGTAAACCTTAAATACCTATAACCTGTGTCAAAATTAAGTGCCAGTATTTCCCCGAATCGGGGACCAAGTCTGGGGTTCGATTTGGGGCTCACCAACTTTCACTCACACGCTCCTGCGCGTATCCGGTAGACCTGCGTTGCAGACCCTAATCCCGGAACCTGGAACTTCTGCGTGCTGCTTCGACGTGGACTACGTGCCGTTACACAGTGCAGGGAAGTGACCCCAATTACAAGGACATTGCTTCATACTAATTGCCAGCCAATAATAAACCCGCGACCTAGTCGAGTCTACTTCCCTCTTTTAATAAATAATTGTAAATTTTATTCCGGGTTGTTTAATTTCGACCGGCTTCTATCTACCTATATTCTTGCGACGCTAAACCGTCACAACCCTTATTAGAGTTTGTGTTTTACAACAATTTTTTATCTTAGATTGATAATATTTTTCCACAGTATCAGGGCTTACATCATTTTATGAGCGTTACGCGCTTTTCCAAGTACGCAGTCAGCGCAGCAGCCTACATAGAAGTATAGCCATCCTATTTAGCACTTACGGTTTTAAGCATTATAGCACAAACAGGAGGTTTTAAGCACTATCAGTCTGACAGTTAAGTAGAAAAATCACATAAAATTTAAATTTGAAAACAAGGAAAAATTACAAAAGTCGTAGCACAAAAGTGGTTGTAAAAGATAAACTCTGATTGTTGTGTTTCAGTTACGCATTTTGGAAGTAACCCTGTTCACTTCTTAGAAAGTTTCACAATAACCACCTTTCATCTTGGGAAGCGTCGGGACTGTGGACGCTTTACCCCAGTCGCCAAGATTCATAGGTTTAGAATATCTTATAAAATTTGGAAGACTGAATTTACCAATTTCCTTTCGCGACGCTCGTCTCTCGTTGCATCGTTTTGGAGCTGCGCCAAAGGAACTTAGCCAGTAATTAGGCAGTACTTAAGAGTTTTTACTTTCTGCAGAATATAATTTCCTTTCTTGAAGTGAAAAGGAACACATTGGCAAAAGAGCCAACAGCAAGAGCTCGGAAGGATAGTACCTACCTGAATAAATGTTTAGCTTTACACATTAGCTATGCTCTAGCGTTCGCCTTTCCAAATTCTTCTGTAAAAGTTGATGACTTCCGTTAGACCCATTCATATTTTCAAAGAGCTCTTATTTGTGTTGTAAACTCGTTGCGTCGATCCCGAACTGCTTTTACTGTCAAAACTTTTCAATTTATCTTCAATTAGGTGGCAGTGCGCCAGCGTTGTAGCTAATATGTAATACAGAGTGCGTCGCACCTAGCAACTAGTTGCACAGATAAAGATTACAATTGTGTGTTCTGGCCACCTGCATGCACATCAGCAATGTTCGACAGCGGCATTATACTCGTACATACGAAAATATGTAATTTCTTAGCATGTTAGCTCACGCTTACTGTTTTGCAAATAACTGCCCACGTGAAGTGCTAGAGTCAATTTATTTAAAAAAACTGTAATATAATAAGTAATAAGTACCTAGTAGGTAAGTAATGTAATGTGTGGTGTACTGTATGTGTGTGTTAACTGGTGGTACCGCAGCGGTAGAACACCGGCCTTACATTCGGGAGATTGTAGGTTCGAATCCCGGCAATAACCAATGAGTTTTTTTTCTAAGTTTTGTTCATTTATGAAGTGTAGCAATACCACTCGCTAACGGTGAATGTTCGGTGTGTTTGAAATGTTCACACACCTCAGCGCTTGAAATTGCCACTCCGCGGTGGGCACGCACTTATTAAGACCATGCTCTTTCTTTGAGAGAAGGGACGTGTATAGGCTACATAAAGAAGTAGCGATGATAATTTTCTAAAGATGCAAAGTCCCGTTAATGGACGCCAATCTGGCGGTACATTGGAAAAGTTTACGCTGTTTGAGATAATTTGGCTTTTATGTCACGTAAACGAATTCAAAGTAAAAAGTATTAAATATCGCTTCAATTACGGAATAAGTAGGTACCAATATTCTCGATTAATTATTTCACGCCCCGTTGGTTTAGTTTAAGGCTGGTTCTCCGAGCGCACGGATTACAATACTAGGGGGGTTCAATAAGTAGGGAGAATGAATAAGATGCAATTAACTTTTATCAAATATTTCTATAAGGCCTATATCCTGCAGTGGGCGTCAAATCGCAGATGATGATGATGATGAAATTTTATTTTATTTTTACAGTCACCTTTTAGTTGTATACACTAAAAGGTGACTATCGGCGGAAAATAGAGGCGGCGGATATCTTTTTTTATAATTCCTTTCTTATAAAAATCTTGATCTTGATTCTCTAAAAAACCTCGCACTGCGGCGATCACTGCGTCATCAATGTCGAATTTCTGGCCTCTTAGATATTCTTTCAATCTCGGAAATAGATAAAAGTCACTAGGAGCAAGGTCTGGAGAATATGGAGGATGTTCCACCAATTCGAAGCCAGCATCATTGATGGTAGCCATCGCAACTTTGGACTTGTGCGCTGGGGCGTTATCTTGATGAAACAAAACAACTAGCGAATTTGCCACGCTGTTTTTCGCGTATTTCGTCTCGCAACTTTTGGATTTGTTCTGCGCACACATTTCCCGTAATAGTGGCTCCATTATTAGCTTAGCTGTCTCAAAAAAGAGAACCCATGATCTTGCCGGCCTTGAATTTCTTAGGGGTCGTTGATGATGGTCTCTTCCAAGTCATGGATTGTTTTTTTTTTTTTTTGTTTCAGGGTCGTAATGTGGAAGCCATGTTTCATCCATAGTTACAAATCGAGCCAAAAACCGGTCAGGGTCTTGTAACAGTTTCAAACAGCTTTGTGAAATTCTCAGCCTGGTTCGTTTTTGTTCGGCGGTTAGCATTCTAGGCACCCAACGTGCTGAGACTTGTCATTCCCACTTTATGTCAAAAATAAATGAAAATAAAAATACGTCCATAATGTCCGTAATTTAATTTTCTTCTTTAACAATCAATACGAGCGAGAGGGAATGACTAGGTAGCACAATAACACTAGCGCCACCAATGAAGAAAATCAATAATGAAGTATTCATTATTTTTAAAAAAGTGCCATTTCAATCCCTAAATCATGTTAATAGTGATTTTTAGGACCCATGACCGAAACAGGATCGCGTGTACCTGTGACTAAAGAGCATTAACGACAAAAACGGCAGTTTTGGATTTTTCACTATAGGTTCACGGCGATCCTAAAAATCACGTATAACATAATTGACCGATTTGTCTGACACCTGTTACAAAAACGATACGTTTTTTTTCCATTGGCGCCAGTGTTACTGCGTGGGCCCGTAATGGAAGTGACTTAAGCACATATTGTGATTAATTCAAACAATAAGATGGGAGTTATAATTACTTAACCCATTATATGACAGTTAAAACTAGCAATAAAAAAAGCAAACAAGCTTTCTTTTAAAGCAAGTCAAGAAAGTTGAGTATTTCTGTGTGATAAGAAAGCCTCATAAAACCTGACATCCATTTGGATCGCGATTCTTGGCGAAGCCGAGGAATGTCGGCAACGGCATCTCCCTTATATCATGTATGACCCCTATTTCACATGTATGTTTTGGTGGGTGGAGGCTTTCTGTAACATTCTTTATCGCTTAATCGACATCCATCAATTTCTGCACCTGCATCGAGACAGATTTCGTCCTACTTTATCACTGGCGAACGAGAGTCTATTAGCACGCTACCTGAAGGAGTGATTGATTACTGATTGCATAGTTAGTGAAAGTAAATAATGTTAGTCGATACAGTCGAAATTATAAGCACAAAATTTCTATGTAGATTTTCAAAACAAAATCTTTTTTGTTTCATATTTTGTTTTATTGTGATCAAATTATTTCTTTTCACTGTTGATGTCCTTAACAAAATAGAATAAAATATTAATACGTTATAGTTCAACTTTAGCTTCCTAATATTAAATTAAACCGTACAGTGGTCCATTTGAAAAAAACCGGACAAGTGGAGTCCATTTCTGTTTTTATTTTTTATCAAATATTTTTTTACGATTACTAAATACTGCAAACGGTGTCGTGCGCGGATAGAACCACCCTGACTCTATCATTAGTTCATTAGTGTTGATTCAGTGAACAGTTTTAGAAATAGACTTTATATGATAGAAATAGACTTTTGCTTGCTACTTTTTCCGCATGGAATGAGTCATTTCCGGGACGAAAAGTATCCTATATCCTTCCCCGAGACTCAAATTATCTCCACAACAAATTTCATTTAAATCCGTTCAGCCGTTATTGCGTTATTGAGTAACAAACATCCAAACATCTTCACAAACGTTCACATACTATTATATAGGTAGGATAACCATAATTTAATCATTTTCCTACTTTTTCTTTTCTTGTACATTGAGAACTTCTTGTTTGCCAAATTTCATAATTTTAGGTCTATGGACTACGCTTGGAATTTCTCTACGAGATCGAATCAGAAATGATAAGATTCGTAGACGAACGAAAGTCGTCGACATAGCCCAGCGGATTAGTACCTAAGTTAAAGTGGCAGTGGGCGGGGCACATAGCACGCAGAACTGATGGCTGATGGGGCCGAAAAGTTCTCGAATGGGGACCACATATCGGCTAGCGCAGCGTATGACAACCAGCCACAAGATGGACAGATGACCTCATTCAAGTGGCATCCAGCGTGGATGCAAGCCGCTTCAAACCGGTCTTTTTCCAAATCCATGGAGGAGGCCTATGTCCAGCAGTGGACTACTTGTGGCTGAATGTTGATGATAATAATTTTAGGTCAACGAGAAGTGCCCCATAGTTTTGATAGAGTATGAAAAAATGTGTATGCAGTGCTTGTTGTGCCCCTTTATTTGACGACGCTTTGTGAATGATCTAATTTGGTGATGTTTTTTCCTTTGTTCTAAATAAATTATCCCAGTAAAAAACGTTACTTAAATAGTTTAGTTGCGTTGACTCAGAAAAATAAACTTTGTATACCTTTCCATGGTTAGATTAGGTTTGAAGTTTGACATTAATTTCAATTGGATAGCCTCATCAGTTCGTGAAAAAAAGTCTTCACAGACCTACATGGAAGGACGGCTTCCGTTTTTTGATTCTGAGCTCCGCAACCATATTAAGAACTAGCCTAGCATTCTATGTTCATGCCGGCCGGCCGTCCAACGAACAATTGAATTTGTCTGCTCGTAGGTATCGAAAAAGGAAATTCCACTTTGTGACTGATTGGACGGATAAAACAAAAAAACACTTTTTGGTTATATATCTTGTGACGCTCGATGGAATTTATGATACCTAATAGGTATGGAATGGATTAACTTCTGCGACTGTTCGAATTTCATAATTATAGCTTTAGTTGTATCGGTTGTGCGTTGTTAGGGTACAGGGATAAAGAGTTATATTATTGATAAACCATCTGCCGACATTACTTCCAGACACTTCCGTTTCCTCACAGATTTTAGTCTCGGGTTCCATATTTATTAGACTAATTGGTTTCTTTCATATACTTACCGTTTTATCTTCTATAGACTTGCAAACATGTTTCATAGAATTGTTTAATAATTTAAGTACCTAAGTAACTTCTTTATTTTTGTTTTAATTAAGAATTACCAAAACAATGAATTACTGTAAGGTAGGTATATGGCCAAGTAATGTCTTATAGCTAACTTTAACATGCTTACGTAATAACTAAGAGCCGGTTTCTGAATTGAGAATTTCACTAAGTAAATACTTAAGTAAAGTTCTGTGACGCTCTTTTCTGAGAAATTCGAAGAGACAGCACTACAGTTAACTATTTACTTAGCGAAATTCTCAATTCATAAACTGGCCCTAAGGCTACGACAGTCATCATAGTTAATAAAGCTTAACAATAAAACAGTTTAATATGATAAATAATTTAAGAGGTAGTTAAAACTTTATTACCCTTATATAATAAAAGAGAAAGGTGTTAAGGCTAGAAAAGATATATATCATCGCCATTTTTAAAATGTGACAGAGCATTGTAATTACGACTGACGTCATTACAATGCTATAACATATTTCGGTAGGGGTGATCGTTCGGAGATTAGTTTTAAAGAAAGGTCATTTCAGGAGCATTAATATATTTAGGTAGTATATTGAGACCATTAGTCGATATTTTAAGTTCCTAGCAGATCAGGAGGGCTAGTCTACATAATACATATTACGATAGTTGCTCATTACAATGATATTAGGACGTTACAAGGGATAGCTGTTTTATTGACACTGTTTGAAGTCTACGAGTACCAATATTGAACAATGAAACGTTTAGTCGCCCGGGACATTCTAGAGCGCCATTGACAACTTGAGTATAAACTCTAACCGCTAGTTTCTAAAATGCTACTTTCATTATTCATTCATTAATTCTGGCTCAGGGACCCAAAATGGATCTTTCCAGACGTCATTTTTTCCCATCCTGCGCTGCCTCCCTCCAATCATTCATCTGAAGCTCACGCAGATCTCTTTCCACCGCGTCTTTCCAGCGATACTTGGGGCGTCCGACCGGCCGACACCCAACGGGACACCCGTCATTATGCTCTTTTTGCAGCCCGATCCTCTCCCATTCTTTCCAAGTGGCCAAACCATGGGAGTCTTGCAGATTTTGTCTCTCATTATATTGGGCTCAGCCATCGGGTTTTCGAGTTCAGCGTTCTTGCGGATCCTCCATGACTCATGGACCATGAGCCATCTTCGCATATTAAGGGGCCAAAGATTTTTCGCATAATTTTGCGTTCTGTGACCAGGAGTTTATTCTCCTCTTTTTGTATCAACGTCCAAGCTTCGCATCCATACATGAGGAAATACATACATACTATATACTTTCATTAAGTACCTTGTAAGTCTCGTTGTACTTCAGATTTCTCAAAAAAAAAACTAGACAGATACTTTTAGGGTTCCCTCGTCAACAAGGAACTCTTGTAGTTTCACCATGTCCGTCCGTCTATCCGTATAATTTGGCGTAGATATGCATATTCATTATAATTAATCATCGAAAAATCATTAAATTAAAGCTCTGCACCAAAGTTAGGGATTTCTTTTCTCGTTTATCCTTTAGTATCGGGTAATCGATTGGGGGTTCAATTGTTCGTTTAAATATTGTGGGTGTAGGAAAACCATTTTTCGATTTAGGGATCCGTTTGCAATAGCTTTAAAGCGCACGTTAAAGTGGAGCGTCCCCACCCCCTTTCCTTCACCTAACCTGTTCTTTGTAGAAACCTAAAAAAATAATTTAAAATTACTTTGAAGTTGATAGTTGGGTAAAGTAGGTAGTTAATATAAGCAAAATAAAGTCCTGACATCCATAATAATAGTACCCGATATGGTAGCATTAAAAAATCCGAAGTCGAAGTCCGAATATTTTATTCGCCAACTACGGAACCCTACACTGCCTGTAGACCGACACGAACTTGGTGGGTTTTTTAACGAGTGTTTACCGTCGGAAATAAAACGGCTATATAAACCTAACTGTATCAGCAAACCGCTATGTCCGTCGAACGACCATGAAACGCTTATTTCCTCTCGCACATAAGTGAGTAGTGAAAATGCCATGACAACCGGGAACAGTAATATAAAAATGGCAAATGAAATAGATTTTCAAATAGCTATAATCAAGCAAATTGATTTTTGTGACGAGAATAATGATGTCCATTTAACGAGGCTAATTAATAGACTACTCCTACTCCGACTACTCTTTTATCTGCTTTACAGAACTAACAACTTCATCGAAGTGATTTTCAATGGAGTTTGTGCGAAATTTTACTTTCATAGGCTGGTTGCCTATTACTCGTCAACTAGTAAGGCCCACTTACCCCCGGTTTCTCGTACACTAACAAGCTGTTAATCTGCTGTTAACAGCTGTCAGTGGTTTTTTTTGTATGCATTTTGGGCAATTGACAGCTGTTAACAGTAGATTAACAGCGTGTTAGTATACGAGAAACTGGGGGTTAGTCGTGATACTTTTCCTTTTACGTTCATTATATGTGCTACTACCCTGAATTTTTTCACGTTTCTACAAAAAACCGTTTAACCAGGAGAGGGGGAGAGACACGTGCTATATTATGTTATGTGTATATGTAAAAAGTAAACTGAGAAAAAAACATTAGCATTTTTGTATCATTAAAATTTTTGTAACTTGTAGTTTTCGTTAGGGTTCCGTAGTCCGACAAGGAACCCTTAGAGTTTCGCCACATCCATACGTCTGTCTATCCGCGGCCTAGCTAAGAGACAATTAGTACTAGAAAGATGAAATTTGGCGTAAAGATACATATTAATCACGCCGACAAAATGGTACAATAAAAAACTAAAACAAAATCCATTTTTAGGGTACCCCTTAAACCTAAAT
The DNA here is from genome assembly GCA_963969515.1 of Yponomeuta evonymella. Classification (NCBI taxonomy): domain Eukaryota; kingdom Metazoa; phylum Arthropoda; class Insecta; order Lepidoptera; family Yponomeutidae; genus Yponomeuta; species Yponomeuta evonymella. Next base: position 11,558,006 of record OZ018354.1, read on the forward strand.
TAGTGATGATTTTTTTGTCGCCTACACCATAGTGAATCCATTTTTCGATTTAGGGATCCGTTAGCGAAATATTAAGCTTTAAAGCGCAATTTTTTGTTAGAATAGGGTGCACCCCCCTCTCCCGGCTAAATGGTTGATTGTAGAACCATAAAAAAATTCAGGGCAATGTAATGAACTGAAAGGGAAAACTATCACGGCTAAGTCGGCTTTACAAGTTAAAGAGTAATAAACGAGACTTTTAAGGGTACAAAATGCATTGAAAATAACTTTGATGAAGGTTCTCTGAAGCTGGTAAAAACCTTTCCTTCTACGGAATCCTGCACTGCGCGTGGCCCGACATGCACTTGACTGGTTTTTTTTACATAACCATTACATAACCGTGGCTTTAAAAAAAAATCGGATTTAGCGTGTATAAGTAAGTACTTATAAGCAAGCGTAAACACACATTCTGTAATTTTACGGTGTCACGAACTCAAATTAATCTTCTAATACATAAAAATCTCGTGTCACAGTGTTTGCTATCGAACTCCTTCAAAACGGCTTCAGCGATTTTTATGAAATTTATTGCGTATATTCGGGAGGTCTGAGAATAAGTCGTTGGCTAATTTAATATGGCAAAACAACGTTTGCTGAGTCAGGTAGCAATAAAAATATCGTGTCACAGTATTTGTTAACGAACTCCTCCGAAACGGCCTCACCGATTTATATGAATTTTTTTGTGTATATTTGGTAGGTCTGAGAATAGGCCGTAGGCTAATTAATATGGCAAAACATCGTTTGCCAAGTCAGCTGGTTTAAGATATAGAAAGTCTCAAAACCACCAAAGCAGCAAAGTTATGTTTTCGGCGCCGCGTGAGAGTTAATCTGCCCGGGGATTTCACGTTACACGAAATGTTTGCAGCTAGTTTCATTTTACCACGAACGTGTTTATCAGCATCAGCTGAAGTTTCCAGACAACAATGACACTGGAACAATACGCAACTAACGTAAAACAGTTTAAAAATAAGTGATCTTGCTATTTCAAACCTCAATCTGCAACATTTATTAAACCATGCAACTACCATTACGTCCTACTATTACGTAATCACTGTGCTGAAAACATTGAAATTTAAACTTTGACTACATTGAAAAGGAGTTTCACTAAGAAACCAAGCAATTATTAACAGTAACTAAGCAAATGTAATCAGGATAATTTTAAAGCGTAGTCAATCTCTCAATTTTTGTAATTGTTCACAGAGTGGAGGTCCTTGGCCCAGATTTCAACAAAGCAGAACAGAGGGGAAAGTTAAAGTAACATTCGGCAAGCTGCTTAGCGCAGGCCGATATATCGCTGACACAGACGTATCCGCCGTTTTAAGCATCTTTCCGCTCGCTGACTGCCGAACGAATTGCTCCAGCCATAGCTACAAGCGAATTCTTGGAGCTATGGCTGGAGCAATTCGTAAAGTATGCCGCCGCCGCCATTAAAAATATAGATTTGGAAAAAGTCACTGCATATTGACAAAGAAATAATAATGACGCCGCGTTTTCACGATCTTAGTACACCTGGATCGAGTGACCTATTTTTTTTGCTATTATGTCATCCTTCCAAACGTCAATGGAATGAAAAAAATGGTACTAAAGTTGTCATTGTACTACAACGTGTTACAAAACGGTCTGCTGAAACTTAAGTGGGTTATTTTACTGATTAACACAAACAATTTCATTGTTCAATAAAATCAATAAAAAATTTAGTAAGAAGCTGACAATTTTTCGCGAATTCAATGTTGGTTCATAATAAAAGTTGCTTGTATTGATGAGTAGTATAACCCCTCAAATTACCCTGACCTTTACATAGTATTTCTGGTTTATAAGAGCGCTTTCACGTTGGGCGCCTTAGTCTCGTTACAGCACCACCATCAGCGCGACTTAGGCCTCAGATGCATCAGCGCGACGCATAGAGTGCGCTTTACAGATTAACACAAACCGATTAAAACTAAATCGAATATTTTCAAAATCGATACAATTTAACATTGTTTTTATTCATGGTTTATTACTTAATCACCATTTTCTACTACAAAATAGCAACGACCATTTCGTGCGCGGCGATTTTTCGCGATGGTGTGGTTCCGCACTGCTATCGCGCGACTGCCATTTGCGCTACGTCAAAGTGCGACTAAGTCACGTTATGTGAAAATGCTCTTATCGATTTCGATACTTATTTTAGAAGCACAAAAGACTTAAAAACGCGCCGTTCGCAAATAAGCCTCGTAGGCCTTTGTCACAACATAAAGATGCAGACATAATGCGGCGATGACTGTACAAAAGCTCGGTTGACGGGGCGCGGAGATCTCATTATTATGTTAAGCATCTCTTCTCAATACATATTCAGCGGGGAGTACATTAGTGGGCGAGGCAGCCACTGAGGGCGTGTGTACACGACCGATGTAGCTTGTTTACGTGAATTTGTTAACTGGCATTTAATACATTTCATATCGCAACCGATACACAAAGTGGATACATGCTCATTATCTCGCACAATATTTAAAGACCAATAAAATTAAGTAAACAAAATGGAATACAGCTAAACGCTTACCATAATCAGAAAATAATTTGGTTTTAAAACAAAGGCCCATTTGATGGGTGCATGTTCTGTGAAAAACTGGAATTTGCATGATGTAGCGATATCGGGAGAGCGGCGACTTAAGAGCTCCTCCTTAACTGCGCTGGCGTTTGATCGCGTTCTAATACTGATGGACGTCGAAGGTAAATCAAGTGGTTTTTTTCCCGGGCATTAATCCGGCTTGCAATTATCACGCTTCGCCGCCCGCCCCCGAGGTAAATACAGCTATAATCATCATTATGTTCACTTCAGGGTATTTGTCATTGTTAGTTGGCGGTATTTGTATTCGTGACTGCTTTATTGTTCGTATTCATTTGAGCTGATTTACGTTATGAAATACCAGCTAAGCACGACTTAACGGGATCTAATTTAGAACAAGCATAAATAAAATAATTTTATGTCTAAAAATAAGGTCATATCCGCATTTAAATGGAGCATCACATTTGGTATTGTAGCTTTTTACGAGAGTGATACTCACTAGATATACTCATAACTCATAATGGAAGTACTTATATAATTAGAAATTGTAATTCCACATGAAGCTGACACCATAACGGAATTAAATAATGCGGGACCTCGGCTAATTAAAGCATGAGTCCTTTCTCTACAGTTGTCGGAGTACGAACAAACACGCGTTAACGTATGTTATAGTTAATTAAGGAACACGCTTATCATGCGCGGGGACAGGTGGCAGAATTGCAAATTTATCTATGAAGACATGCGTCAGCACTAATAGAGTGTAGAATGTCACACTCTTATCCAACGCTGAATGCCGTAGCTTTTGTTGAACACCCTACCCGTAGACTACGCTAGGTCGGCCGGCGCTCTCGTAGATTTCACGTGCTTTCACTCTAGTAATCGCTACGTCATCCGTAGCGCTCATTGATTATCACACGCGCTACGTAAGTCGTAGCACGCGTAGCCGGTGCTACGTGGGTCGTAGCGATACACCATCTAATGCGCAGCGAGCGCTAAGTCACACATAGCTTTCGTAGATCACCTCAACTATAGATAGCGACGTCGTCAGCCATTACGATTAGCGCATTATCAGTATACATTAGCTGTAGTATCACGTACGTAGCCAGCCCTACGTCGCGACGCATCGGCTGTAGCAGGCGTACACTATCTCACAAGGAATTGCTACGTAAACCGTCGTGCTTGTAGATCATCACGCACACGCGGAGCCAGCGCTACGGCAGTAGTTAGGTGTTGTATGTCGGCCCGCTGCAAAATAATACTTGACGGCAGACTACTTACTCTCATTACAATAATTGACTGTACTCTCCACTTCAGTATGCCCATGATCACGGCAATCGCAATGGTGTCGAAACGTTGGGAATAAAGGTAATCAATTTTGCCGAGATTATACCACACATACATATGTACGTACGAAGTGCTACGTCAGCCTTAAAGCAAAGACTAATAGTCAAGTAGCCAGCGCTCCGCCATTCGCAGCTCTCGTAGACCACCACCCTTATAGCAAACTGCTAGAATAACTAAAATTATAGTAGGCATATAATACATCTAGTGATGTACGTAACACGCGTATTGTAATAGTGAAAAAATAAATAGAAACTTTAACGTCAATGACAAATGAACAAGAAGGTACAATGTACGACGTCATTAAAAGTTTGCCATCTGCGCTGCAGACGGATGGTGAACACGGCAGGAATGCGACGGTTTTTGCGATAATCAGCAGTTGTATCAGATTTGAGCGCAAAAACGATGCTCAGAACGTGCCGCGTGCTGCGACAAGGCTAATGAATTTTCTCGTCGTAAAAAAGTCTGTGGGATTTTTGTTTTCATGACGCATAGTCAAGTAGAATTATGTCACGCGTTATAAATTATGTTTTAATTTTATTACATTCTCATTTTGTTACATATAAAACACATCCAAATAAATATCTCACTCGTAAACAGGTTTTATAAACTTAAGTTTTATATTAATGTTTTCTGGTAAAAAAAATTAGCTATTCGAGTGTTAACTGAAAATATTGGGCCACAAATTCTTTGTTTTTGCAAACGATCGCTCAATATTTCGTGGGTCTAACCTACGAGCATAATATCAACCACTGCTCCAAGCTCGTAGGCCAGTGTAAAAATTTTTTTGGAGTTTATTTTGACAGCGTAACAATATCATAACACATCGCGGAGCACGTTTAATGCAACAAAAGGTTGTAGGTTTACGCCAAGTTGGAATGCGTATTATAATATGTTGTAGTTGCTTTCCCAGTTGTTTGAGGGAAGGGTCGAGCTTAATAATACAATACTTTTTTAGTTTGTCTCCCTCTGTGAACTAAAGTTGGATAGACTACGATCAATATAACACGCTATCGCAATAGGAGTGCAATTTTAGTTAGTTGTAAGTAGTTTTGTTTCCATAGCTTGATAAGTTGGAGCAGCTGGCAGGCGAGCAGTACTCAAAGTTACTCGGACATTCAAAGCCTAGAGTCATCATAGAGTGAAGCAATCACAGACGATTTCTTAGGGATAACTAAACTAAATAATTAAACTTCTAACAGGTACGTGCTTGTTAACCTACATTATCACAATACGCATCTTCTAACGGTAGATGGGCTTAAATTATATAATAATATAAGTAAATAGCTAAAGTTTGCAACAAAGTGAAAGATACATGTCATTTTTTGTATAAATGGCCTCAGTCTGGATGTATTTCTTAATGATTTGTGTGTCTGTTGATAATTTAATATAATTACTCGTTTATTTATGAATGTATAATTTATATGCCTCTGAAATTATTATTTTATATGTCTGTACATATACTTCCTTCTCTAATGTATTAGTCCAGTCCATCCAAAGGTAGTCCGGAAGAGATCACTTTTAGTGATAAGGTCGCCATCTGTACTCATAGGTTAAGAAATATCTGTGTAATTTCTCTTAACAATTCTCTAACTTCAATACAACCCCGTCACTGTTTTATACACGGCAATAGCGAACAATACTCCTAAAACAATCCTGTATTCACATGGAGTTTGAGTTGTTTTTCAAAATCATCTCTACTTTAACCTTTTAGAAACTGTACTCGTGGTGGGTGTATTGTATAGCCCTCGGGAGTAGCAGCTTGTGCCACAAATGAGCCTTTGTTGTCCGGGCAAAAAATAAACTGTTTGCCGATGGGCTAAGAACATCTGATGTTTCTGTTGAATCCAATTATGTTTTTATATTTCATAGTTTTTGTCGTCATGGTAATAAAGTTCACAATTTTAATTTAATTTATATTAATGTACTTACCAACTTTAGCTTCAGGTTGAAACGTATCGTGAATCATCATTATCATCATCAGCAATTCTTACACCCACTGCAGGACATAGGCCTCCCTCATGGTTTTCCCTAACCATAAATTAACTTATAATAAAATCAATTGAGGGCGGCTTGCGCCAAATTACTAGATAGGTAAGCAAATAGATAAATATTTATTAATTATAAACGAATAAATAGCTGATAGGCAGGGTTGTCAGTGATACAATATCTCTATGCATAACTCTTCAAATGTCATGGTGCAAGACGTTTGTGAAGTTATTCAGTGGATAGATGTTACCCATGGATAAACAAATAGATAGTACTGTCACAAAGCGTTGGCGCAAGCCAATCTAACAAAAGTAGATTAACATTATGTTTTCGAAAACTAACAAACTGCGACAGGTTTTTGTTTCTTTATTGAGAACTATATTAAGGTCATTATGGAACATAGGCGTGCTACAAACTGGCCGCCTACCTACCAAGGCAAATAACGTACTGTATGTGCGCAAACCGTTAAAGTTCGTACTGAAACGTTGATAAATCTAAATAAGAGACAGAGGGCCTGCGGCTTTTGGTCTTTAACAAAAGCCGATGGCAAACAGACCTGCGTCTCTCTCCGCCCCGTGTTGCTAGTCCGACCGCTCGTCTATCAATAGAATCAGGTAAGAATCTAGGGAGGGGTGAGGCGGGCTGCCTGCCCCGGGCGGGAACCAAAGGGGACGCCAAATTCAGGTGTTTGTGAAAAAACTTAATTTTCTAAGCGCCTAGATCTTCAACACGCATACCAAAGGAGAATTTATATCAAATTGAATAACACAGGAGACAAATATTGATACATACATGCATACATAAACTAACGCCTGTATCCCAGAGGGATAGGCTGACCAGGGACTGCCACTTGCCACGATCCTGACAGATCACTTTCGCTTCCTCAACATTCATTAGTCGTTGCATGCACGCACGCCGGTTTCGGATACTTTTTATGTTACCCTTTGCTAATACATCCCCTAGTTGGTCGAAGTATGTCTATTTTATTTTACTTTATTTTATTCAAAAAACCAACAGCGTTACAGAGTTTGATAACTTAAAATAATGTCTAATAAGTAAGGTCAATAACAGGTTCAACTATTTAAACTGATAGTAAACATATCGTAAGCTTAGCGCTAAACGTGAGTGAGTTTCGGGCCGACCCCACCAAACCCGTGCGAGTCTCAGACCGGGGCCTAGATTCTGTTAATGCATTGTAGTAACATGACAACTGCATGAACATGGCGGTTATCATTTCATGGCTGCTTTAAGTCTACGCGGGCACACCCATCAAACCTTCTAGGCGTCAATGGTACGAAAAAACACGTCACGTGACCCGACAGTGTACCTGTCATTATACTACAATGCACTAACAGAATCGAGGCCCGGGTACGAAATTAACCCCTCACCAAGTAAGAGGTCAATACTCACTCGGGCCAATACCAGGCAATCCCGGTAGTATCGGCCCCAAAACCATTAAAATTAATTATTTTGCCATTATATACATTCTTTTATTATTCGGGCGGACTCAAATAATAATATATGATATTGTAATATAATCATAGTAGTAATTTATTTTAAATGAGAAAATATAATAACATTATAAAAAAGGAAACGGAAATAAATAGAAGAAGAAATAAATTTAATCTTAATAGCAGCGTGTATAGAAGAAACTGAATATTTATATAAGTATAGACATACATAAATTGAATGTAATAAGGACACAAGAGGGTGAAGAAATGTGAACACTTTTTTGTAATTGGGGTGTATGACCACAGTAAAAGTAATGTATGTACCACTTAGCTCTCGCTTCTCCCAGCGCTACGATTAGAAAGACAATCTTGGGGTCAGAAATTAAACCACTGCGGACGCCTGGGTCGTCCCTTACCGGCCTTTCCACCCACATTCGCTCGATGTATTTGTTTCGTCAATCTTTCTTCCTTCATCCTCTCCATATGTCCAAACCAACGCAACATTCCTTTCTCAATTCTAGACTGAAAGAGGATGTAGTATCCTCTTTCCAGCCAAGTAAAACAGGAAATCAAACATTTTTTCTACGCAGTAAGTTTCTACTTGACTTCCTCGTTGGTCTAACCAGCTGTTAACACGCTTGACTACCAAAACGAAGGTCAAGGGTTCGATTTCCGCTGGAGGCCGCCTTACTTGATTTGTACAAATTGCTTCAGTGTGGATGTATTGTGATTTAAGGACATGGTTACCATAGCACTGGACATCCTTGTTTAGGATCAGGACAAGTGATTGTGTTGTGTAGATCCCAAACAAACACTTTGCGCTTTAAACACAAAGCAAAAGCTTCCGTGATAATTTCTAAATCGTTGATGATGAACCCATCGCGGTGTGAAGTGGTTCACTACGTTCAAGACTATTAAAAACACGTATAGAGGTGCAACACACTGCTTTATATTCAGAGATTGTCGCTGCGATTCCGCTTGCTCGGGTTCACCGGAAACAGCAATCACTTAGTAAAATTTACGAAAAACTATTACACTTCGGCATGAATTATGAACTTAGGTTTAAACCTCCACGCGTTAACAACATTGGCAAGCTTTTACGTACAAGTTATTATCTCCTACACTATACACGTGTTACACTTATAAAGTGATGTCACAAACTGTATGTGTAACGCAAACGAAACAAATCAAATATTGTACTCGTAGCATATAAATCTGTTCTACAAATACGCAACAAAAAATATTATACAAGGTGTATAGCTGAGCTGCGAGAACTATCTACGCTTATACCTTTGAGCTCGTAAATTGTGTGTACCTACCTTTTGTCTTCGCTTCCGTTTTGCCCCAAAACCCTGCGTTAGTGCGGATATGCGAAGCTTACTTATTACCATTAATAAGTACTTACTTATTAGTAACAAGTCTTGATGGCAGTAACATTGCCTTTGTTATTTATCAGTTTTTTTTTCAAATCTGTGTTACCAGTATAGATTTTTAACCATTGGCACCAGGCGAGTCGTCTCGAAGTTTTTTATATTACTCGAAATTTTCAATGAGACACGTCTTATAAATCAGAAATAAAAATAATTATGTAAGTATGTATTTTTAGAACAACATACGGGCAAAGCGTGGCGATTATGGCAAAACCCCTCATGGTTATGAATACCACGAAGGAGGCCTATGTCCTGCAGTGGGCGTCAAAAGGCTGATGATGATGATACGGGATTTTTTTTATTTTTGAGCGGTGGTAGATTAGTGGGTAGAACATGGGACTTGAAAGCGAGAGACCCAGGTTCGATTCCCAGTGCGGGCCTATGACTTTATTTTCTAAGTTAATATACATTTGTGAAGTTATAGTAGCAATAACACTCACTAACCGTGAAGGAAAACATCGTGAGGAAACCTGAGTGTCTGAGCTATTCACATACCTGAGCGCTTGAAATCGCCAGTCCGCGGTGGGCACGCGTGTTGTTTAATCATGAGAGAAGTTCTGTGCCCTACCACGTACAGTGGGACGTATATAGGCTGCTTATGTATTTATGTAAACTTTTATGAGCCCGAATGCACACATCTGGAACTGAGAATTTTTAAAATGAGAAAGCTCTGACAAAATTTCAAGTGACAACTCTGAAAATAACTACATTGCGACGTCTAAAAATTGCTTTCTAACATTCCTAGCGTAACCGTCAAAATGTAACTCGCGAGACTTGAGCATGAAATGGAGCGTATAAGCTTGTTCAACATATATGATATTGCGTGTCACATTTCATGCTCGCTTACCAGTCATGTGTTGGATCCGGCCGGGGGGAGGGGTGCGGTGTGGGTGTGACACGACATGTCCGGATTTTCGTGTCAGCTTCCGCTCGTTGGCTCGGGCGGGACAATTGGCCGACGTCGGCCAGCGCCCGCGATGCACGATGCTGTTCCGGCCTAATGGCGGCCTCATAATAGGAGCCGTTGAGTTATTGATGATAAGAGCATCGCCTTAGACAAAGAGGGTTATGTTTAGTTAGAGTTATGGGGAGGGGTTTAACCTGGCTGGGTACAGATTGACTAGGCTCGAAGGTTGCATAGATGAATTGTCGGAGAAAAATCCAACAGTATTTCGACTAACTGTTTTCGATAGGTGAAGCTCTATTTTGTAAGGATATTTTGGATTACTCAGTTCTTGTTTTATTCAAAATTAGCTTTTGACTGTAAACTCGTTTACATGGAATTTGTAAATTGACTATTAAAATTAACTCACGCAATAACAATCTTATCATTAAGGGGATGCAGTGGGCTAAGTAGCGCCACCAATGAAGAAAAATCATATCTTCTTTTACAGATCTTATTTGCAAAAAGTGTCAGTATAATCTCTCAATCATGTTAACAGTAATTTGTAGAACCTACGATAAAGAACGTAGGATCACAAACCTGGGACTAGCTAGCATTTATGCCGGCCATTTTTGGCGTTAATGCTATCTAGTCCTAGGTTTTTTGCCTTAGATTCACGGCCGTGAGTCCTAAAAATCAATGTTAACATGATTAAGAAATTGTACAGACCCTTTATGCAATTCAATCTGTAAAAATGATATGATTTTTTGGGGTTCCGTACCCAAATAGGCCAGTCATATCTTACACTAGAAATTGCTAAAATCGCAAACTTACTTCTAGCATTCGAAAACTAATGCGTCCATAGTTCGTCTTTTGTTTGTCGCTACTTATTGCAGACTTTCCGGAAACGGTTTAACTTGACACAGTTACTTAATTTTTATGGTTTCGGACCCATCGGGTAAGGGACCCTATTACTAAGGCTCCGCTGTCCGTCCGTCCGTCCGTCCGTCTGTCACCAGGCTGATCTCATGAACCGTGATAGTTAGACAGTTGAAATTTCCACAGATGATGTATTTTTGTTGCCCCTATAACAACAAAGACTAAAAACAGAACAAAATAAATGAGATTCAGACTTTGATAATGTATCATTAAAAACCGACTTCAAAACACTACAGCACTAAAAACAGAGAAACAATTTAAACAAATATGACCTATAAATTCGATGTAGGTATTGTAAGTATAGCTTGGAGCCGTTGCCAAGTTACAAGACCAGCACATACGTTTTGGGCACCGACTCTAAAATATATTTCTACAATACCTACATCGAATTTAAAGCTCATATTCGTTTAAATTATTTCTGCTTTTAGTGCTGTACCTACTGTTTTGAAGTCGGTTTTTATTTTTATTTTTATAAAAGAAAATATGACAAGTTTTTTTGTGAATATCACTACGACTCCGCCAAATTGAGTTTTATAAAAAACGCCCAAATCGCTTCAAGTGTGCCTTTGAAATTTGACAAGTTCCCTCGATTTCAAGTAGGAACCCATCGTCACATCCTGACTTGGTGACTATGGGACCACCTGGGAGGTCTACCCTTTCAAATGAAAAAGAATTTTCCAAATCGCTCCAAGCGTCTTCGAGGAAGAACATACATTAAAAAAAGATCCCGAGTCAAATGAAAAAAATCCGACGGAAAGCCATTATGTATGATAATGTAAGATTAGGTTTGTTTCAACTTTGCCAAAATTTTGTACGTTTTTCCAATATCTAACCGCAATATAATCCGTTTTACGTTAAACGAGTGTCAAAGTCACGAGTCAATAATTCCTATTATACAGGATTAATGCAGCAGAAATGAGGTCCTTAAGTATGTATTGTGTTACTTTGAATGACAGGATACGCCATAGTTTGATTAGAGAACATTGTGGACTGAAATAGAATGTAGCTAGTGACCAGAATTGAGAAAGGAATGTTGCGTTCGTTTGGTCGTTTTGGTTTGGATGTGGAGAGAATGAAGGAAGAAAAATTAACGAAACAAATATAGGTATCGAGCAAATGTTGGTGGCAGGGCCGGTAAGCTGATGCCGACACTGTACATAAACGAGCTATATAACATGAAAATAAAAACGCGGACCTCATAATGTTTGCCGACGACACGGTAATTCTTTTCCATGGGAACAACTGGGAAGCAGTCCGGATTGCTGCAGAGTCTTAGGGACTTAGGGTAGTTTTGCAATGGCTGGAAGGGAGCTTACTATCACTTAACACGTCAAAAACTAAATACTTTTGTTTCAGAAAAACAAAGTCCACCAGCCAAACAGCCACCAGCAAAGAACATTCAACGAGAGTTGCTCGAGAAGCGCAAAGCAGTCAAGTTTACCGTTGATGATCCTTGTGTAATAATGTAAGGTCCAAGACAGCCCGTCGTTTATTCTGTGAATGCATTTCAGAGGCTAAAAATTCTACCCATTTTAAATTAGAACAATGTAGCAATATATAATGTAACATACATAGCCTACCCCGCGCAGCAAGGTAGCTGACGTAGCAATTTGTTTTGGACACGCTCGATTCTCTCAATGTGCACATCATAGATCGGATTACAAACTGGGCTGGAGTATTCTACTGTACTTTGGACCAGGTACTTGTAAAATTGTATCACAGTGTTAGATTTTTGAACTGTTTGGAACACCTTAAAATGAATCCGAGTGAAACGAATCCTGTAAGTATAGGCACTCTGCTGTGATGAAATTTAATTTTATGTCTTTCTGTTAAAAAGTTCGTCTCTTTATTGGAAAGCTTAACTCCAAAACTTTTGCAATAAAACTAGCAATCACCTTAAAATTCGCCTTTAACATGTTACCTCAGGTACGCCCACGAAACTATGGACCATGCTGTTCCACCATACTTTGTCATGAAAAAGTTTTCTCATTTAAGAAATCCAATTTAAAATTCCTTTGTGTGCAACTTTTCAAACGTTGAGTTCGGCCTTGAGCGGTGTCAAACTAACAATCAAGTTTCGTATCGCCGCGTCTATTCCTGTGCCATTTGCTCTATGAACTTTTGCAATAATTAATTAATTTATCCGGCCCAAAGACGTTACAGATGTTGTCGTCTGCAACACCCGGTAAAGTATCGCCCTTCCACAAAACACGAGACTCGAGACACGAAACATTTGTTTATCCATGCCAAAGATTTTCTCTTTTACACGGGCCTGTTTATTATTTATAGGTAGCTGCAAAGCACAGGCCTTCTCTCAGACAGATAGTACCGGTTTAATTATCACGCGTGCCCACCGCGGATTGGCAATTTCAAGCGCTGAACTAAACACCTCAGGTACTCAGGTTTCCTCACGATGTTCTCCTTCACAGTTAGCGAGTGGTATTGCTACTACAAATTTACAAGTGTACGTAACTTAGAAAACAAAATGATTGTTACATGCGCCGGGGTTCGAACCCACGACCTCTCGAATGTGAGGCCGGCTTTCTACCGCTCCGCTACCACCGCTTAGCTAATCGTTATTGCTTCTCCTAAAATTGTAATTTGGTGTAACAGAGAGCAGGTACGGCACTCCGACCACAATGTAAATATTTTCGTTACTCTCCCGAACTCGTTGCCTTTGATTTTATAATTTCCTGATTTTTTTCCTCTTTTTTATTTAGGGGCTTGGGCACCTTATAGACTCATGTCAGCCCCATTGTGACTTACTCTAAAATTAACAAACAATTAAAATTAACAGGTGCTGAATGTCTTCCACTGTCCCAAATTTCTCACACTTGGCTGAAGGTGCTTTTTTCATAAGGATACCAAAATTATTTAGCGGAATGTGTCCAGAGCGGATTCTGTGGGCCGGTAATATAAGATTTCCCAAACTTATATTTGCAAACCAAGGGATACGAGGAGGCTCAGATTGCATTGTCTTGTACCAAATGCATTTCGCTAACAATCTTTCGTTGAAGTACTTTTTCCAAGATTCATAGCAACTAATTTTATATTTTGGTAAAACTTTAAAACAGTTAGGTATTAATTTTATTTCCGGTGAATTTATATTTACTGCCTTAGCTAACCTGTCAGCCTCCTCGTTTCCAGCTCATCCTATGTGACTGTGCTCCTTTGCATACAAAATAGCTCTTAATAGAGTTTGTCGCCATTTTAGATATACAGCCTGATTTATCTTTTATCTGATTTTATCAAAATAAACTACCCCTAGGCTGTTATTACTTTTCGATGCGTCAGTATACAGTTTATACCGACCACCCACCGTACCGATTGTATATCTCTTCGAGTATTTTATTCTTAGCTAAACTACATAGCAACAATCTTTTCGGAGTGTTGACACTACAACTTGTTCATTACCACCTTTTTATGGTTTATGGTTTAAGACGTTTATTCTCATAAGACCATTTTTAACATTAATATTGTTCACCCAAGTATTCATAGAGAACATCTCTAAAGGGTCACTTGACGAAATCACCTCATTGTTAATGCCATTACTACCTATTTAAAAAGTGGTTTCTAGTGGTTTCTTTATATGCCAATATCTGTTTAGACAAAGAGGCCCCAGTAGACGTAGTAACTCAAATGCCATATTATTTCGCTATGATTTAGCTTTAATACAGTATTTTATATTAAGCTAAGTATTGATGTCTGATAAAAAGAGGAGGTATGGATACCTCCGACTCCATTATATGTATGGCCGATTATAATTTCTAAATTAAATTCTAAATTCTAAATTAATTTCTAAATTAAAGAAAATTCGAGTGATTATGAGGCACCCATTTTTCGTATTTTTTTATTTTATTGATTTGACGCAAGTGAGTCAATATTGTAGGTAAGTGTGGGTTGCCGCGTTAGTTCCGCGTCGGAACTCGTATTCAAAAATCACTCGAATTTTCGCAGTATCCACCTATCAATAAAATAAAAAAATACGAAAAATGGGTGCCTCATAATCACTCGAATTTTCGCAGTATCCACCTTTCTTGTCTAAATTGAATAACAAAAACAATTGAAAGTCGATATTCAAATGTTTCACATTTTTTAATAAAAGAACATCATAGAAACCATTTGAAAAAAGTTTCATTCGAAAACCTCAAACCATGAAGATTCTATGTCAATTCAAAGAACCTATTGCAATAAAACGGCAATTTCATACTTTAACCCCTATTATTATAAGCATAGCATCTATGGTGCTTTTAAGTCTTGAAATGCTGTCTAAAAGCGAAATTTGGGATGAAAATAGCACGAAATCATCAGCATATTGTGAAATCGTCACCTCGTCAATATTATGACATATTTTGGTTGTAACAATGTTACAGACAAAATATTAAAGGTGACATAGGATCCCCTGGAGTACACCTGTATTTGTCCATCTTGATAGATAAGATTTATTGCCGGAGCTATGTTCTTGTTTTATCCTTAGGTGTCTTTCGCTCAAAAATTCCCATATATATTTACAAATTTTGCCTCCCACCTGAATGTTATCCAGAGAATATGTCACCCGATTTACCAAAATATTGTTGTGCGCATTATCGATGTCCATAAAGCATGCCAGAGTTGGTGTATTGTTAGTAAATCCTATTTGTATTTGGAGAACTAATCGGAGTAGAGAATCCAAATGGGATTGCCCTCGCAGAAAAAACCGTAGCTTTTGGAGATAAAATCTTATTTTTTCTGTATATCATTCTACTCTCAGTGTGAGCATGTTGTGAAAAGTTTTACATAATTATACAAGAGACCATGATATAGGTCTTATCTTTGGAATCACATTTAGATCACTATTATATTTAGGTATGGGTACTTCTTTAATATTTTTTACTTATTTTAAGAATTTCATATTTTTTAATACTGCTAAATACTTAAATTTAAGAGCGAGGCTGTCTTGTGGTCTTGATAATATCTAAGTACTTACCTCGAAATTGGGCCTACTTCAATAAATCACAAAAAACTTTCAGCTATTACTAGAATTTGGCCACATGAGGCCACTAAATAAGTGAGCTAAACTATTGAATTCAGCTCAAGCGCTGGACGTCATTCGTGTATTAGGTACGCATGATTATTAGTGCATAGGCAACTGGTGTCCGGTAAGGCCGCGGGTTTGCGGCTACTTGAATTGAATATGTGTTCGCTTGCTCCCCGCGCTCCTGACAACGCCCGCGTGGCTTATTTCATAATGCGCCCCCTGAGATATCCCGAAGGACTCTCATTTGAGTTGGAATGAAAATCCTGTTTCAGTTTCACAGCTTATGAATAATAAATCTGAGCACTCAAATCAGTCTTCAACCAGTACGTCCGGCCAGTTATGACCTACGGAGCTAAAACGTGGACACTGACAATAAGACTAGAGCTATGGAACGAGCTAAGGTTTGAATTTTTTTGATGAATCACATAAAATATAAGACGATTCGGCAATGAACTAAGATTATTGACATAAGATTGGCCGTACTGACTTTTTTTTTTCTTCAACCTGTAGCCACCCATTGCTGATTGTAGGTCACTTATAATGCAAACTATTCATTTTCATCTTGTGCTTTTCGCATCCAGTTTTTTCCTGCCACTTTGACCAGAGCGTCAGTCCATCTCGTTGGTTGCCTGCCCACGCTTCTGCGCCCATCTCCAGACTAGCACTTTTAAACCCCATCTTCTGTTTGATCTACGGCATACATGGCCTGCCCATTTCCACTTCCTACGGGTTCATCTGGGGTATGTCGGTTAGTTTCGGTCTCCTTCGGATTTCGGTGTTTCTGATCCGATCTCGAAGTGATACCCAAGATAGCCCTCTCCGTAGCTCTGTGAGTCACCTGCAGCTTGTGAACAGTTCGTTTGGTGAGTATCCATGACTCGGCTTCATAAACCATGACGGGGAAGACACATTGTTCGAACGTCTGACGCTTGAGGTTTATTGGAATATTGGCCCCTTTCAACTCTTTGGACTATTTGCCAAAAGCTCCCCATTCTAGACTGATGCGGCGTTGTTTTTCATTATTATGTACCATGAGCTGGTTAACGCAGCGTACGACGCCCACCAGCTCACAGGATCGACGATTTGAGGTATTGCTGGCAACGGCTGGATGTGGATGGTCGAGTACAGAAAAAATTAGTTTGCTTTGGGGGAGGCATATATTCTCTGTGCGCGGTGCTCGCCAGTGCAAGTTTCTACCAAAGACAGTTAGGAATAGATCGTCGGTGTCACTATTTCGTATGAATCTGAAAGAGCATTTCCTTTCTAAACTATAATATTATTATTTTATGTAACTATGTTTTTAGATTAAGTAGCAATTATTTTTTGTCTGTGCTTTACATGCCCTTTTCCCGCTGTCTGTTTAATACTCTAAATATCAAGGCTGGCTGAAAGAAATTTCTCTTGAAATAAGTCCGTTCTTTCTCATAGTCTAAGACAATCATGTTTTTAGTGCTAAATTTTGTGCAATAAATTGTAATAAACAAACATATATCCATTGTATTCTTTTTTTTGCACTAACCCGTGCTGAGGACAATTTTAAAAACTCATTTAGAGGCTAAAAATTCCACCCATGCCAGGACTTGAACCCGTGACCTCTGGCTAACCGTGCCAGCGCTCTCCCAACTGAGCTAATAGGCAAGTGCAGGCATCGGCGAAATTTCGAGCCTCTTTACAAACTTCTCTGTATTGCGTACAGGCAGCGACATCTGGCCGAAGTAATTTACATCACTTGCAGCCCCGAGCAACCCACTTTGCAGTTAGGTTTTTACATCGGAATGATATCGCTGTACCTACATGATTATATTCTTTTTTTTTTTTTTGTTACACTAACCCGTGCTGAGGACAATTTTAAAACCTATTTAGAGGATCCAGCAGGGGATGTGTGGATGAGTATGAGGATTGCCTCAAATCAAAAGAAGATCTTATATTGTTTCAAATAATGTGTTCAGTACGAGAAGAAGACAAGCTTACAAATGTTATTTTGTTTCTGTGATGTATCTTGTTGGTATAATAAATGTCTTTCTTCTTCTTCTTCTTCTTCTTAATAGTTTTTCAGCTACGCCAATTTAAACGATTTAAAATTTTTAAGATGACAAACTCTTATGAAATGAATCTATTATTGATGAACAAGCCGAATTTTCCCACTGAAGCGGTTGCATTAAGTTTGCGCATTTCAAATAGGTAGCTAGTCGTAGATAGAGCCAATACCAAGATTCGTCCGAGTAGCTTATCTTCGACTTGAAATTCGAAAACTCCAGCCAAGAAATTTGGTTCAACCGTTGAACTTCAACTGTCTGCACAGTGCACATAGTAGCAAACAATAAAAAAACTTGTTAAAAATGCATCAGACATAAAGCCACCGACGCCGAGTGCATATCGTGTTTCAACTGCTTTATTATTCAACACAGCCTAAAACTCCTGTTGAGTTGTGTCGGAGTTTAGTGAAAACATGTTTATATTATATCTATCGGCGTCTGTATAATGGGTGACTACTCAGTGAACCTTTCAGGAATAATGCAAGCTATATTATTTCATACACATCGGGTTTACTTAGCGGGTCGAAGTATCCGGGCTTTCTAACAATACGGAGTTGTGGCTTAGCCACTTGCTCTATAGTCTTTAGTTTATTTTACTTTTTATCTTGCCCTTTTCACAATGGGCAAGATAAAAAGTACCCGAAACCGGCGTGCGTGCATGCAACGACTTATGAATGTTGAGAAAGCGAAAGTGATCTGTCAGGATCGTAGCAAGTGGCAGTCCCTGGTCTCTGCCTACCCCTCTGGGATACAGGCGTGAGTTTATGTATGTATGTATGTTTATTTTATCGAAGGCTATTAAAAACTATTAACTCAGGCAAGCTCTTTTCAAGCATTTGTACGCGCTATTTAAACGACTAGAGAGGTGCACCTGGCGGTAACAAAATTCAAATAAGCTCGCAAGTGTTCGGATATTTCCTCTATTCACATGTGCACCAAAGTATATAAGAGATCAATAGTTAGGACTATTAAGGTTGACGTTTAGTGAGTTTATTTTCCTGAATTTCGAGGAAAAGGTGCTCTAAAAGAAAACTTAAAAATAGATGCAGAACAGTTTATTGCACAGCAAAAAAGTATTACCTACTAGTAAGTATCCAAATAATATCTATATGTTACTTTGTATTACACATTCCGTAGGCAATTAATCAGTCGAGGCTCCGACCTATACGACAATGCATTTTAAAAATAAGCCAGTCTAAAGTTCACATGTCGTACGGCCAAATAAGCGTACGACACGGGCACTTTAGCGTGTCACGTAACCTTTTCATGATATTTTAATTACCGTTAAAGGAGTGGGTGAATGCTCCGAGACAGACGCAGCGAGAACCGGGACGGGTTTATTTCACCCCGATGCAAACCTTCTTGAGGGAGTATATTTAAATGTACTTTAAAATAAAGATTTCTGGCTATAACTTATGATCCTTAAAATAAAAACCTTTGCGGTCATATTTATAAAAAAAACGATTCCACTAAAACAGCCCTCAGTGAGACTTAGGTGGGTCTTAAGTCAGATCTTAACTAAATTACATAACATAACATAAACTCACGCCTGTATCCCAGAGGGGTAGGCAGAGACCAGGGACTGCCACTTGCTACGATCCTGACAGATCACTTTCGCTTCCTCAACATTCATTAGTCGTTAACTAAATTATGATTTATAAAGTCAAATCTCAACAATAGTTAAGCTATAAGCCACCCGCCACTTAAGTCTCGTTAAATGCCCCTTAAACCTACATACTTTAAGCAGTGTCTTTAATATGTGATATGCACTGTGCATATAAACTATAGTCCGTACAGATCTTTTTGGCGGCAACGTGAACATAGTCACAGATCGTTTGCACATCGCTTACTGTCTTTACAGTATATGTGTGAGTAATTGAGGTAGTGTGATGCCAATTTCAATGTCAATTACATTAGTCAATTACTAAAGTAGTCACACATACACTGTAAAGACAGTAAGCGATGTGCAAACGATCTGTGACTATGTTCAGTTACCGCCAAAAAGATCTGTACGGGCTATAGTTTATATGCACAGTGCATATCACAGATTAAAGACACTGCTTAAAGTATGTAGGTTTAAGGGCATTTAGCGAGACTTAAGGGATTAATTACAGTGCAAGTCATTATTTTAGGTGGGTCATGACAATTTTTGTTTTAAAGGCAGTATTTCAGTGTTATCAGACAAATTTTTGGTGCACACTCAGTTAAAAAGATCCTCTGCTTTTGATAAGACTTATTATATTTTTAGTTATGCTTGTTTTGAGTGACAAGTAGTTTTTTAGAAGTGCAGTCATTTAAAAGTTATGCGCATGGTTTATTAGAATTATTAGTGACAGAATTTTGTTTGCATAATTTTATTTAGGGGTGCAATTAAAGATTCCCCATTCTTTTTTACCAATTTACAATAACAAAGCATTTCTGACACAACCACATACTACATAAATAATTAATGAAATGCGTAATATGACATTAAAAAAAACAGCGTTTTGGCTCAAACTTTTTCTACATCACGCCCACTAAAATTAAATTGTGTCATACTTAAAGAGAAGAGAGGCATTATTAATTTTTTTATAAATAAGACTGTTGGTCTTTAATTTTAAGGATATTAAATACTTATATTAATAATAAATAATAATAAGTTTATTGACAGAAAATAATTGTTACAGTGGTTATGGTTACACAGTGACTACCACACAAGGTCGAGCCTGAGCCATGGCAGTCGGGGAAAGAAATTGCTATATTGGTTTGCTTTTTACTTATATATCATAGAAGCAGGTATAATAAAAGACTTCGAAAGTTACGTTACTAACAACAGGTAATTGTTTAAATTACAACTTACGGACTAAAAACTAAGCTACACAAATGAGTTAATATAGCGTAATTCAATTATTGTTCTACGAATGTATTTGATGCTGTGTGAGTGAGTGTGTAAGAGTATGAGTGTGTGTATGAGTGTGAGTAAATATGTTTGGTTATGTGTTAGCAAATGACCTTTAATAGGTTTTCTGTTTCTATGTACGAGAGTGATATTAGCTATTTTCGTGTGCTTTGTTTGGCTTTCCATGTTGTAGAGGTTTTTATAGCACCTTTGTTATTTAACCGGTTACATATAAAGGGGTGCATGGAGTTCGGAACACGTCGTGCAAAAGTGGGCTTAATAGGTGGTATGGGGACTTTGTATACGCGCTTCTTGATCAAGTCATGATACTGGGGAGATCTTAGGGTTATTCGATGTATTGCTATCGTGCTTTTATAAATATCTATAATAATAAAGTTGCCGTATGAACTTCAGCCTCTGCCGTTCTGTACATACGCCGTCTACGAAGCATTGTATAGTACTGCGCGTTGTGCTCTTTCAGCTAGAATCATTGTTGTAATCCCCAAACCGTAATGCAGTAACTAACAATAGACTCGCATAGAGCTGTGTATACGAGTTGTAGAACTTCTGGATCTGCTGAGATGCGAAGGAGGCGCATTACGTGTATTATCTTCCTGACACGGCTGATGTGGTTTTTAAACGATAGGCGTTCGTCCACTTCATTGCCCAGCATTTTTGAAAGTCATTGAAGCGATAGCAATGTCATGATCAGAGATGTCAAGATGACTACCATGCCAAAAAATTTACTGCATTTCGCTTTTACAAAGATGTGATCCAAGCAAGTAAGCATTATGGTTGGCTTAGTGATTGCAGGGATGAACCCCAGCTCAGCAAGTAAGCAAATGTATTCGGATGTATTTTTATCTTGTTGATTTAGGACGTTTATGTTTATGTCACCTAAGAGAATCATAGGAACGTTGTTTTTTGCTTTTGATAAAAGCTTAGAGAGACTCTCTATGAATATACTAAGTTGAGTGAATGATGGAGATCGATAAATACCAAATCGATAAATACCGGAGTTCTATTTTAAAGCAATCGATAGTGAGCTCCTCTACTGATGCACTCCAATTGACTTTAATATAAGCAACAACGACTCCGGCTCGGTTAATTACTTTAGCAGTTGAATAGGAGGTAAAACCCGGTATTTGTCCTATATTGCCACCTGTAAGCCAGCATTCGGTAAGGATTATGACATCGGGATTAGTTCGGAGTCGCTTAAGTGCAGCTAAGAGTGTATTGAAGTTGTGTTGAATGCTTCGTATATTATTATAAGTCATGATAGTGAAATGATAGCCGCTTCCCAACACTTTGTTGCAGCTCTCCAAGGAATCATGCGCTTGACACTCTATGGTCGTAGAATTTTCTATATCATTAACTGTATTTAGGTCTATGATCGTCATGGTTCATATATATACATATAGTGATGTCTGCAAATAATTAGAAACCAAAGAGTGGGAGGCGCGGTGATACCCGTGGTGAGCTGTCTGTATGATAAGTATAGTGTGTATAAGTATAATGGCCTACACGCTGATATCTGTTTGCTTAGCATGCGCGTTTTGACTCTCTCTCGACATCGAGTGAGAGACTTATAAGTACTTCCCATGTCGAAAGTGTGAGCGTGGTAACAGAGACTCGAGATAGTCAATAGAGTACGGCCTTGTCTACCAAAAAGTAGTTATTGCCATATTAAATAAAAGTGTTGTATTTTTGTCTGTCGATCCTGTAAAAATTGTTACCGGTTTTTACCGACAACGGAACTTCACTAGAAAGTTATGAATTGCGTTTCATTCCTACGCAAGCAACTAATCAAAACCATTCATTTTATGTGATTTTTTTAGTGAGCACGCTTTACAATAGGAGTAACAAAACGCATTACTGTTATTTTCTGTGGTTTTCTTGTTTTCTTTTTGGTTGGACTAGGTTCTTTTAAAAGATAAATAGTTCTATGCACTAAGTATAGAAAAAAATTAAGAAACGAACATCAAAAAGAAAGTATAATACTGCAAAAACATTAACAAAATATGTATTTTAGGTTGAATTCTATGGTCTCGAAGCCTTGTCTTCACCTCCGTGGATACCAGACATGTCTCGGTCGCATATGTCAAAATTAGTGTCTAACTCGGCCGAAATCATGTCGGCAGTGCCGCCATGTTACCAATTGTAGACAAGTCTCGGTCGTCTCCATCTCGGTCGCGGTCGCCATGCTAACGTCGAGACATCTCGGGCTCGACAGATAAATTGACATTTTTGCATAGAGAAGGGCGTTTCTCGAGCGTGGCATGCTAAGCGTACTGGGTGGTAGGCAAGTCGCAGTTATATAATTAGTAGTTAATAAAAAAAGCCGTCTATTTAGACTATTACTTTCAAATTTAGACTTAAAATAAAACTGTTGAGTAATCCTGTTTCGAGTTGAGAAAGTAGCATTATTTCCCATTCCTTTATTTTTAAAGAGTCTTAAAATGGGTCCTCTAGAAGACTATGCTGATCTGGAATGTTATTGAACTCCACTTTAAGTACAGTCGACAGAAGGTCAACCTTTATTAGTTTGTTCCAAAGTTGTCCTTTAGCCAATTGATTAGAGTGTACGTTTGTAAAGGTTGAGGTGGTGTCGACTGTACATACCTACCTATGTATACTTTTACTATGTTAATTTGAGCCGCAGAGCAAGCGACTGTCAACTTTCTAAAGTAATAAACTGGCTAAATGCAAGTCGGATTCTAGCGCTGAATCTAGCGTTCCGTATGTACATTTGTATTACTTAGCAAAAAGTGTTTTCTTTCATTGAGTTCGGGACCCTTATTTGTTGTATGCACTATAATCACACCAATTAGGTACCTATGACATGACCGTTTTTATGATAGGGCAAAACACCTTAAAAACGCGTTTCATTTGTGGGTTTCCCCTTAATCTTAATATAATGATTTCTTTTATTATTTGAATTATTTCTTTTATGATCAAAAACGGTTCTAGAGATAAAGCCCTTTACAGAACAAACGAACAGGGAGACAGATAGACGTCGTAGGCATATCAATAGGGTTCCGTTTGGCAACCTTCGGGTACGGAAGCCTAAAAACGGTTCTACTTCGCGTTCCCAAAGCATGAATTCGACAGTTGTTTCTCAGACTGATTTTGAAAGCGGGTGTAGTGTAATCAAACTGTATTAATTAGCTTTGATTATTTATAGTGTCAGCTGTTTATTTGATTATTTTAAAAACCCATTTATTCACTGATGCCTGCACTTGCCCATTAGCTCAGTTCGGAGAGCGCTGGCACGGTTAGCCAGAGGTCGCGGGTTCAAGTCCCGGCATAGGTGGAATTTTTAGCCACTAAATAGGTTTTTAAGATTGTACTCAGCACGGGTTAGTGCAACAAAAAGAATATAATTATTTGATTATTGACACGTTATTTAATAATAATTTGATAGAAATAAGGTAGGGATGTTTTGAGCTCTTTGGTTTAATGATACTCGAAAAAAAAGTAAAGATAGTGGTCAGCGTGGAAATCAAAGAGAGGGTGAAAAATCACTTTTCGGAAAAATATCATAGTAGTATAGGAGGTGGTGCAACGCACCGGGCCGGAGCGCGCAGGCGAGCACTGCACGTTGCACCTGGGCGGGCGGGCGACGGCGGCGGCGGCACGTGAGCCCGGGCGGCAGTCGCCCGCCGGCCGCCAGCTCCGCCGCGCGCCCCGCCGCCCGCAGCGACAGGTGGCGCCACAGCCTCCCGGCTCTCCGCCCGCACGCCGCCGCCCCGCGCCCGCCGCCTCCATGTGTCTCTGATATGTTCTGTGCTGTGCCCTGAGCTAAAGGATGCCAAAGGAAACCGACCTCAGCGTGTGAAGCTGCCTGTGCAGTAAGTGTTTAATGAAATTTTATTTAGTTCGTAAGTGAATGGTAGAGTGAAATAATAACTAGGACGTGCCTGGATGGCTCTATTAAGTAGTAGTTTCACGCAACAAAGACAGTTTATTAAGTTCTCGCGCTGTACGACATACATTATATTTTTTGCACGTAAAAATGCCTGTAGGATTAACTACGAACAGGTGTCATAAACAGCGCAAGCAAAAATATTTTTAAAACATTTTAGAACAAAAATCACTTTATCTTGATCTCATTCAGAAAGTAGAGCTTCAAAGAGCAATTAAAATCTTGAAACTAATTCTGAGGGCGTGTACCAGATTTCAGCACTGATATCCCGATATATTTTGTCGGCATAATTCAATTATGTACCTAAGTATTAGTATTTTCATTTATGAGGACCTCCTTCATACGCGGCCAAGTGCGTGTCGGACCACGCGCAATGTAGGGTTCCGTAGAAAGAGGCTTTTGTTGCTTTACAGAACTAACAACATCATCGAAGTAATTTTCAATGGATTTTGTACGAAGTTTTCCTTTCTTGTCTTATTACTCGTTAATTAGTAAAGCTTACTTAGCCGTGATAGGTTTTGTTTTAAGTTCATAATATGTGCTACTGACCTGAATTTTTTCATGTTTTAGAATCAACCGTATAGTCGGGAGAGGGGGGAACGCCCTACTCTGGTAAAAATTTGCGTTTTGAAGCTTAATATTTCGCAAACGGAACCCTAAATAGAAAAATAGTCTTCCTACCCCCACAATATTTTTCAACGGCCAATCCGATGATATACCATACTATGGTGTAAGAGAAAAAAAAATTGCTTCCCTAATTTTGGTGTAAGGGAGGCACCATAAACCTTTTTTTGCAAGGTTTTAATCTACTATTTGAGCGGTGCGGTGACCCACCCACTAGGCAATCACCGAGAGCGGTGGTAGCCTAGTGGGTAGAACATTGGACTCGGAAGCGAGAGACCCAGGTTCGATTCCCAGTGCGGGAATGTACCTATGACTTGGTTTTCTAAGTTATGGATATTTGTGAAGTTATAGTAGCAATACCACTCGCTAACGGTGAAGGAAAACTTCGTGAGAAAATCTGAGTGTCTGAGCTATTCACATACCTCAGCGCTTAAAATCGCAAAACCGCGGTGGGCACGCGTGGTAATTAAGCCCATACTCTCTCCCTGAGAGAAGGCCTGTGCCCTACAGTGGGACGTATATAGGCTGCTTATGTAGTCTAACATTTTATCGGCGTAATAAATATGTACATCTATGCCAAATTTCCAGCTCTCTAATACTTATTGTCTCGGTGCTAAGCTGCGGACAGACAGACACACAGACAGATAAACAGACAGACAGACGGCGAAACTATAAGGGTTCCTTATTGGCTACGGAACCCTAAAAAGGTGCGTACCTACCTACCCAAGGTAGGTCCGACTCAGGAAAAGTGAAATCAAGTATATTCATTTGTAGGTACACAACCCTTGTCCGTTTAGAAATGTAGAGTATTGAAAATCTATTAGAGCAGTATCAGTATCCCCTGTAACTTATGAAACTACTTCTTCTTCTGGTGGCTTCTTCACTTCTCCTTTTGTAAACCGGTTTTTTTACCTAAGAGTAGGTATTGTTTAAAGATGACGAAATGAAAGAAAAGCTTTTCTTATCAAGAAATACTTTTATTCCCGGAGGAGCCGTAACGTATTTCAGTAGACGCCAACTTGTATCGGAAGTCAAATAAAGTAATCCAGCTTTGTCTAGCGCGACTGGAGACTGCGAAATAATTTTAAACAGGTCCAAAAATGGTCTTAGAGAGAGAAACCGAGTTAGAAACGTGCCATAATCATTACGTACTCGTACGCGCTCGCGAAAATGAATAGAACTGGAAGATAATAATTTTGTACTGTACGACCGACCTTTGCAGTGGAGCAGGCAAATCTACCCTCTCTACTCTACTAATGACGCTGTTCATTTAATTTCTAGGCCGACAATACGTTTTATTTATGAGGGTTAAATTCATCATCGAGACGTTATTCATAATTGAGTACGTCAATGCGCACTAAATACTGAAGCTAATTACTTACTAAAAGTTCCTACTTAGTAATAAGACCTCGATCAATGCACAACTGTACTGTACAACTTAATTGATCAGTTGATTGATTGATTATGTTTTAAGTAATTAGTTAATTTATAATATTTTTTACCTATGTTTTTAAATTTTAGGTTAAGTTACATGGATTGTATGATCCGAAATAAATGATTAATAATAATAATAAGCAACAAGGAAATATGGGTGGTACGCAAACGTGGGGTAAAAGTCAATCTTTTGAAAGTTCGTTGCTGGTTCAGCGCAATAACAACAAATGCCAGGCGGCGCGAGGTGCAACCGAGCTTGAAGGCTATCTCCTACTGCATCGTCACTTGTTTCCCGTCTATTGATTGCGTTTGAATTCGGAAGCCGCAGCGATTGGTTTGGAATTAGTTCGACCGTGCCGATGCATTTTGAAACAGTGTACCGGTCTCTCGTGTAGGCTAGTACTTAATCTTATTCACACGTTATTAGGTCACAGGCAACTTGGAGTGAAACTCGATGAATAGTAATGCTATACGGAGCAGTTACTGATGTTTACGGGCGACGAAACAACGTACCTAGCTCTTTTCGACGATTTACATTCTTAGGCATGTTGCATTTAGTCAAAGTTTCGATTACTCACCTAGATCTCTGTAAAATATTACCAACAGCCTTTGTTGTCTTCCTTGGAACATGCAAATAAGGATAGCATCGTGTGATACTATATACCCACTTTGTTTAATCTGCTCTTTAGGGGTCAGCAGGAAACTTCAACATTTGTGTCCATTATTCATACTGAGTGACCAAGACACAAAAGAAATTCTTTGAGACTTTCGTTATTAATCAAGACAATGAGTCCCGAACACGGGTCATACCGCCGAACCCATCGTTTACTACCTAGGGAAGAAGCAAGCGAACCAAAAACGTACTTCATAAACTTCAAGTCGATGGTTATGACATCCTTAACATCTATTTTATGTAGCCCGCCTTGGACAATTGTCATAGTGTCGCGCGTTTTATAGCTTCCTAAGCTCAAACAGAACCTATAGTTTCCTAATCGCTTAATTACCCAACATTTTATGTTGATAAGCAATCAATCACTTTTCGATGCCGATGATTGGTTCTGTGGAGCATACAAGCCAATCAACCTTTCTGTAGAATATCAAGATTGCTCTCGAGTAATTTCATTATACATTATGGCAAGGGGACATTAATTGTCACTAGTTCTACCCCTTGTTCTCGTCTCTCCGATAACCAATCTCGCTATCGAGCCATCGACACATTGATATTAAGAAGTGTTTTTTGCCAGTGCGAACCGAGTCGGCATGCAGGGCGCGACCGGAATTTGGCTGAATAGCGACAGATTAATTGTGCTAAACAATAACCGTTAAATATAGGCCACCTGTTGGGCCCCTTTTTCTCCCAGACATCTATTGTATTCGTAGATAATATTTTTCGCTGCACGATGTGTTGCCACATTATGGCTGTGTAAACGGGCGGATAATGGAATTTTCTCATAAGCTCTTTTCTTGCCCGAACCAGGGTCCGGGCAAAAAATAGAAGCCTGTGTTGTAGCTCTTCCATTAGTCCGCTCAATTTCAGGAACGAATCATTCCCCATATTGTGTGGACGGAGTGTGGGTAGTCACATCGTTTCATTCTGGTGATAACATTCATTAAATTTTTTACATTAGTTTGTCTCATTTTTGTTTTAGGATCGGTAGAGTGAGGTGGCGCGCCTACAAGCGACGCTGTGCGGCGGCAGCCGGCACGATGGCGGCGCGATGACGCGCCAAGCGCGCGGCCGGCCCTGCTGACATGGCGCGCAGCCGCTCCGCCCTCCTAACGCTGGCTGCACTCACAGCCCTTGCCGGTACGGTCTCGCTTGCTCTATCTACAGACGTATCAAAATAACTTTCCCGAAAGAGGGAGGGGGCGAGGTTCATTATCAGCTGTTCGATTCAGTATAAAATCGTAGGCGTTGAATTTTGGTTTGAAAATCCAATATTATAATGACGTAATGACGTTGCGTTTCCTTCTGACGTCCTTACCACATTCTAGAAATCATTGATAACCCCTTTGTCACCCTACAAAATACAAAAGCTATGTGTTGAGGCCAAACTCAGCAAATCCTGTACGAATGCTGACGTTTGTATTAGCAATTAGAAGGTACGGAATTTGACAGATAGACAACAGGAATCTTTCAGGATTTGGTACGCATAATTAGGCCCCAGGAAAGATAATTGACACCAGGTTTTTCATTCCCTTGCCTCTATACATCAAATCCGCAAATCTTGTATCGATGTGTTCATAAGTAACTCCTTGTGAAGTTCTTTAGTAGGCAGGAGCCGAAAGCCTTATCACTCAATTGTCTGTGTCGCGCCCCACACCCACGCGCCCTAATAGCCGACCGACTAAACTGTCTATTAACCTAGCAGCCGCATCAACGACGACAAAGAATATAACATCGCAAACCCTTTGTACACATATTGAAACGAGGTATAGGCGACAAGAGGATAGGCATTGGAAGATGAAGGCAAGTGTCATAGACGATGCTATTGTATTAATACGAAAACAATGGTAGGATAGGAGCTCGTCGTAGCGTGCGCCGCTATCGGTTTGGTGGACAGCCGCGCACAGCTTCAGCTCTTTTGTATTCCGAAACACCGCGTTGTTCCTATTTGCCTTTATCATTGTCGTAATGGTAATTTCTTGTTGGAGGCAGCTTGAAGTATTCCCCCTTTATTGTTCTTTTATATACTCCAGTGTCGTGAAAAATTATTCGCAGGGAAGTACCTACAAGTCACACACCTTTATGTTTATTTTATGATTCTCAAGATGTCTCATTCATAACTTACGTAGAAAGTGGTTTCGAAACCTAGATAGGTGTTGACATGCTCAGTCTATAACAAAGCTAAATAATTTGGAGAACCCAGACATGCCTATCAAATGCCGCGGCTTATAATAATACGTAAATCTCCTGCCCTTCGCTCACAAACCTGTTGATCCTCCCTTTCTCGTTGCGTTTGACTGCCATAAAAGGGATACGGGATGGTGTTATTATTCCACTTGCACGACCCTAGTATTTTATGATACCACGAGTGATTTTTCATAACAATAATAACAACGGTTACCTACATCTCTTTTTAATTGAGTTTTCCAAAAGTTCTCATTATGAAGTTGCAAATAATTTTGGTGATTATAATAAAATGAGTATACTTCTGATAAATGTGATGGTTTGATATAATAAAATTACGGACATTCAAGACATATTTATCTTATCTTGGTCGTAGTTTTTGGTTGAGAAAATTTAGTACTAAAATTAATAATTTCGGAAACAACTTTTTTTATTACCCGCCTGTGGCGGAGCCCAAAGGGGGGTAATGTGTTTAGCTCGTATGCATGTAAGTATGTCCGATTCTATGTTCCCTCATAACTCCTTATAGTCCGGTCGACAAGTCGCAAGAAGTGGAGTTGGGTAGAAAAAGGTCGGAATTTAATGAAACTTGGAGATGTTGTTCAGGGATGGTTAATTAACATTTTGTCAAGTTTTGGACCTCGAGGACCCTGTGCAAAAAGAGGAGGGGGGGGAGAACTGCAAAAATCTCGACCTTTCGTCAGTTTTTCGTCAATTACCTTTTTTCCTTACATCCTACGACAAAAGCGTTCAGAAACATTTTGTAGTACGTGAAATTATCTACAATTTGAGTACTCACATATGTCTGTATGTCAATTCCTTACTGAGATATGGCGCTTCGCAGAAAATATTTTTTTCCGAAATTCAGTAAAAATACCTCAAAAAAGCAGAAACCAACCTTATTTCTTACTTCACCCTTCATATCCCTTCACCTTTCATATTCCCTTCACCCTTCCCCCTTCCCCATGAAATAATTATTGAAAAAAAGTAGTAATATTCATTTCCTTTTGTTGCAGGTATTTGTTGAGTTCACGTTTCAAGAGAGCCTGGTGAATCCGTATTAGTGCAAATTCGAGTGCCTTTCGGAGATGGCGTCAACATCTAGTGGATCAGACTTATGTTTTATTTGTAAAGGAGGAGTTGAAGCTGGTGAACTAAGTGTAGTAAAAGCCAGAGGAGTTGCCAGACTCTTGGAGTCCAGTGTGAAACGGAAACTTTCGGCAGATGAACAGTTCCTACGAGGGTTGAGTGAAGTGAGAGTGCACAGTGCTTGCCAAACAAGGTATAACAATGAGAAATTGATTGCTGCCTTTGCACGTCGAGGATATGACACATCCGAATCTCGTTTTCTTGTACCTACCCGGTCACAAGTTCAAAAATTCGACTTCACCAACGCGTGTTTTCTTTGTGAGGAAGCTATATCTGATGATTACAGAGCTAAGCAGGCAAAGTTACCTTTGGAAAGGCGCAATGTTCCGGTCAAAGTGACTATACCTGAAATGGCTAATAAAATTATAGAAAAGGCGAGAATGCGTGGAGACGAGTGGGGGAAGAAAATAGAAGAACGCATCAGCCAGTTACTCAATTTGAACACTGATTTAGTTGCTGTCAATGCTGAGTATCACCAAAAGTGTCTTAAGAGTTTTTACCATCCACCTAAGTCAGCGCAGAAAAGAGGATTCCGCCCATCGCCGAGTGTTGACGAAGCCATGCAGGTGATATTTTCATATATCGACGAGAACAGTGATGAATGCCAATTTTCCATTCAGCAGCTGTTGGAGCTGATTGAGGAAGACAGTCGACCACACAGCAAAACTGTAAAAAGTCGTCTTCAGGAGAAATATGGAGACCAAATCATCATTTCAGAATCAAGGAGAGGGCCTGTCGTCAGTGTCAAGAGGGTTGGTGACAAAATTCTGTATGATAACTGGTACTCTAACGAAAAGAAAGGAGACGAACAGGAAGAAAGACTTCGGATTGTGGAGGCAGCTGGAAAAATTATCTTTGAGGACATCCGCGCCAAAGTGTTCAACACAGATGAGTATCCTCCGATTGACAACTACTTGGATAGTGCACGTACTGCGGTTCCAGAGACGCTGCTTCTTCTACTCCACGTCTTGATTTTGACAAACAAACGAGGATCCTTGGACTCTTGGAAAAAGAAAAGCCTCGCTCTGGCTCATGCAATCATGATAGCAGTGCGACCCAAATCTTTTCTTTCCTCCATCATGACTGCTGTTTCCGTATTTATCTATAAGAAATTTGGCTCTAAACATCTCCTGCATCTTCTATCTTCCATGGGCTTTTCAGCATCTTACGAAGAAGCTAATAGGCTAGAAGGGTCGTACGTATTGCAAGCTAGGCAAGGTGCCAAAATTGTGGAGTCTGCCGTTCCATTCAGTCAGTTTATATTTGACAATGCGGACTTTAATGTTAATACTTTGGATGGACATCATACATTCCACGCTATGGGAGGCATCATGGCTGTGACTCCCCGGGAAGCTGTAGCCACTGAATCTGAAGTAGCTCGATTGAAGGTGTCGTCAGCAGCCAAAGTCATTGCTGACGCTGGTACAGTAGATTTGATGTCATACCACCGACCACCCAATGCAGGTCTGAAAACAATTAAAATAACGGATATCGATATCAGCTATTCACAAGGTGTTGTACCCTCGCCCGATGACATTGTTTGGATATATGGAAAAAACTCTGCTTCTTCACCATCCGTACCTGGGTGGAATGGTTTTATGGAGCTTGGAACCAGTGGTGAAAAGTATGAATGCTCGAAAGTAGTTTGCCTCCCGTTCATCAATGCTCCACCTAGTGAATATAATACAGTATATACATCTATTGTATCTGCTCTTAAACAATGTACATTGATTAAACAGAATACTTGCATTGTGACTTTTGACCAGCCATTGTACTGGAAAGCATGTGATATAGTGGCAAACGACACTCTACCAGAGCTAAAAAATGTGGTTGTCAGGCTAGGTGGATTTCACCTGTTAATGTCATTCATGGGGGCGATGGGCACAATCATGGATGGGAGTGGGTTGAAGGAGCTATTCAGCACAATCTACGCTACTAACAGTGTTGACAAAATCCTAACAGGGCATGCGTATGCCAGGGCTGTTCGTGCTCATATCCTGACACATGCTGCTTTAGCAGGTATAATTTTTGAACAAGTTGACTTCACTGAACAAGAATTGGCAGCGCTAGACCAAGTGCTTAATTTACCGGATAAATCCAACATCTTCAGGGAAGCAGATAATCCCGATTTCCATGCTTTGACTGAGCGATTTCCAGAGATGCTGACCGCAATTGAAAGAAAAGGCCCAACGGCTGCTCTATGGGTCCAGTATTTTAGAATGTGTACACTTCTGAAAAACTTTATAAAAGCAGAAAGAATGGGTAGTTGGAAACTCCATCTAGATTGTGTCAAGGAAATGATACCCTACTTTCACGCTGCTGGGCACCTGAATTATGCCAAAAGTGCCCATCTCTATTACCAAGATATGGTTACCCTACAGGACAGGATGGATCCTCACGAATATATGAGGTTCACCAAAGATGGCTACTTCACTATTCGCAGATCAGAAAAATTTTGGTCGGGCATCTGGTCCGACATGACTATAGAGCAAGTTCTCATGCGGGCTATGAAGAGCTATGGTGGACTTACTCGTGGACGCGGTGTAAGCGATTCTGTGCTTGCTAGATGGACATTGGGCATGCTGTGCCTTCAAAGCATTTGTGAACAAATAGAATTGTTCGCTGATATTCGCTCAGAGACATCTGAACAGCACGTGGACATGAGACCAACCCGAGTAGTGAGAGACAACATGGACATTGGGAAACTGCGCGCATGGTTCACTGAACACCCCCCATTCCTTCACATCCAGGAAATAGTTTCTCTGAGTACAGGAATTATTGGTCATGACGAAGTGAACTGTCACTTAGCACGAGAGATAGGCATATCAAGCATGAAGAAAGTCGTGGGGGGAAATTTTGGAGAATTGAAACTGAAACGGAAGGATAAGGTCGTGACTCTCGCTTCTGTTTCCTGCTCGTTGAAAATTGCTGGTAAAAAAATCACTGTCAATCCTCTCACTCTCTTCCAACGTGTCTGCATTGCCAAAAAATCAGAAGAAGATCTGAAAGAACTCTTGAAATTTGAACTCGCACCTTTTCCTATGGCACTCTTCACTGAGGAGGGAATGCGCAAGGGAACGAAGTCTGCAATGTACTCACTCTTCACTCCCATAGAGGAAGTCAACCTTGGCAACAAGAAATGTAACGTGATTGATGGAGGTTACTTGTTACATAAAGTGGTGTGGAACAAAACTCCCACAACCACATTCGAGATGCTATGCTCTACATACATCAACTACGTGCAAAAACACTTCAGTGGCAATGTGATTGTTGTGTTTGATGGATACCCAACTAATGCCGGCTATGAAAGCACCAAAGCCGCAGAACGAGCTCGCCGTTCTGCATTACAAACAGCAACCAAAATCGTGTTCTCCTCGTCTACCAAAGTGACTATAGCACAAGAAAAGTTTTTGGCAAACGATCACAATAAGAGCGCATTCATTTCGATGTTGATGACACGAATGGCGAATGCTAGCATCGAAGTGAAGCAAGCACATGAAGACGCCGACGTGTTGATCGTCAACACCGCCATATCCAAAGCTAGCGAATTCAACAGCGTCATTATTATTGCTGAAGATGTGGACATACTTATTCTGTTGACGGCATTGGGTATGTCCATAAAGAACATCTATCTTCAGAAAAGTGGAAGAGGTGGTGGTCCTAGTGTCCTCTACTCACCAAGTTCCTGTTCCTTTCCTCCCAAAGATATACTTTTCCTCCACGCAGTGAGTGGGTGTGATACCACGTCAGCACCGTATGGATTGGGGAAGAACAAAATTTGCACCACTTATATGAAGAATACCGCCCTCTCTGCAGTAGTGGCTCCGTTTCTTACATCAAACGCTACTCCTCAGCAAATCAAGGACGCTGGAGAAAAGTTCCTGGTAGTAGTTTATGGAGGCAATATTGACAATGACAACCTTGACGACTTGCGGTACCGATTATTTACACGATCAGTGACGAAGGCTAAATTGGAACTAGCCCGCCTACCACCGACAAGGGACGCTGCCAATTACCACTCCCTCCGCACTTACCAGCAAGTACAAGCGTGGTTAGGTAATGAACTTCGCCCATCAGTTTGGGGCT
Source organism: Yponomeuta evonymella (assembly GCA_963969515.1). NCBI lineage: Eukaryota > Metazoa > Arthropoda > Insecta > Lepidoptera > Yponomeutidae > Yponomeuta > Yponomeuta evonymella. The sequence goes on from OZ018354.1 coordinate 11,592,620, forward strand.
GGAGCCTAACCACGCGAGGGGTACTACCAATCCCCACAACGAAAAATGCTGCGCCAGATAACATCCTCCAAATTGTTTCCTGCAAGTGCAGCAAAGGCTGTAGCACCGGAGCTTGCAGCTGCAAGAAAGCAGGTCTTAGATGCTCAGCTATGTGCAAGTACTGCACAGGCCACTCCTGCGAAAACGCCCCTGCAACTGATTTGAACGAGGAGGACTCGTCAGACATAATCGACGAATACGACGACGGCGAGGACGTCCTTAACAGCCTGATTGTGCAGGAGGACGACGAGCAATTAGAAGCAGAACCAACGGCTAAAAAATCTCGACAGGAACTGTAATGAGTACAAATGCGTACCTACTATGTATGAGAGACCTTTCAACAATATCTCTGTTGCCTCTAGTGTATACTTTGTCAAAACCTTAATTTTGTTAATATCATAAATTTTGTTTACGAAAGGACTACGTCTTTTTTTACCTACCCTGGAACAATTACGTAGTGGAGGGAAGGAGAGGGAGAGGGAATATCGGTCTAAAAAGTAACTAATGTCAATACCAATATTACCGACATGATATATGGTTGGTATGAAATTACAGTAGAAAATAAGCTTTTGAGAATTGGGGTTAGGTGGGGAAGGGAGGGGGGATTGGGGGGGGTTCAAAATTAGTTATTCTAACAAGAGACCATAATAACAACAATTATTATTATTAAAATAAGAAATAAGGTTGGTTTCTGCTTTTTTAAGGTATTTTTACTGAATTTCGGAAAAAAATATTTTCTGCGAAGCGCCATATCTCAGTAAGGAATTGACATACAGACATATGTGAGTACTCAAATTGTAGATAATTTTACGTACTACAAAATGTTTCTGAACGCTTTTGTCGTAGGATGTAAGGAAAAAAGGTAATTGACGAAAAACTGACGAAAGGTCGAGATTTTTGCAGTTCTCCCCCCCCTCCTCTTTTTGCACAGGGTCCTCGAGGTCCAAAACTTGACAAAATGTTAATTAACCATCCCTGAACAACATCTCCAAGTTTCATTAAATTCCGACCTTTTTCTATCTGAAACCACCTGTCGTCTGAACTATTAACCAGTGGTCAAATTTTGATAAATAAAATCTCAATCGATTCGCCGTGTTTGCGCGAGTGTCATAGGCTATATAAAATCAGCATAAATCCATCAAAATAAAGTCACAAAAAGTCAAAAATAAAAAACTGAAATAAAAAATAGCCAACAACTCAGCATAACCTGCTAAGCAGGCGGGACCAAAATTCAATAATAAGTTAATGCTCGGCAGTCGGGTTGTTGGTTATTTTTTATTTCAGTTTTTAAACACTAAGTATAGGAAAACAGAAATGTATTTAAAATGTCCGTGATTTGCCAACATCAAGGGGCATTTTAACGAAAATATTTGTCAACGGCAGTGGCTTGCACTTTTGAATAAAAAATCTAGTGTCTAGTGCTTCGCTACATTTTTAATGTATTTCATCTTTCAAACAAGTAGCATTCGATCCTTTCCGGATTCAAGGCTAATGCGAAGGGAAAATAAACGTTACATAGACAAAATAAATTGCTCTCTATCGAGGCTGCCATAATAAATCTTCATTTGCTACCGTTTGTACTTTATGTGGAAAGTAGCGTTATTTAGCAAAGGCATTTCTCACCGAATCTGCTTACTACATGAAGTATTTAATAAGCTTCGTGTATCGGTGCATAGAGAGTGGACCAAGACTGCGCGAAAAAGAGAAAAAAGGTAACCATTATTTTGGTATTTATATTAATGAAAATGAAAATGAAAATGAAAAAAACTTTATTTAGAAAAAGGTTAAAAAAGTGGTTACTGGCCCCCAAACTAGGATTCCCTGTGCTATGGGTAGCCAGGCTTCTTCCAAAATACATAATAATAATAATATCACCGCTTACATGTGTTTCCAAATTAAACTTCAATTCACTTTGTGAACTCACTCCGGAGCCCCGTGGCCTAGAGCGCTTGCTGCAATTTTGACTGCTGGGTTTGGACGCCGTCAATAGAATATAAATTATACTATATATACTATAAATTAACTAATATACTATAAATTGCAAACTATGTTGCCACATAATTATGTAGTCTGAGTAAACATGTACCATAGTTTTAATATTGACTTATTGGGTATGTCTACGTTATTTACAAAATTTCAAGAGTTTCAAATAAAAGAACAGCACTTAGCGGATGGGCATAAGTTAACGCCTGAATTATACTGAGGTAACCGTAAATGCAGCTGAACATTTACTTATGCACTTATGTATGTATGAGTGTATATTATGTGTACATAAACTCGTCACACTCATACAAAGTATACCAATCAAAGTAATCTTACCACTTAATCATAATAATAACTTTCACACAATTAATTTTTAAACAAAAAAAATCAAAAGTGGTAGTATACAAAAAGGTGTAAATGACAAAGTTTCAGGAATTGCGTATTTTAGAAATCATTATGTATTGTAGTTGTCGAGAACTGAACTGTCTTTGCCCAACGGCGAGAAACCATTCCCACTGCTTGGCACAATATAAAATTATTTACTTTGCGAAATTAATAACACAATTTTCGAAGAATACACATTTAGTTGTGCATTTACCACTTACGCTTAAGAAAATGGATAAAGGAAAGTATTTAAAAAATATATTGTACATGTATTTTCTTTTCTTACCTTTTTTGTACTGTGTTCTCGTTTGTGCAATAAAGTATAATAATAATAATATAAATACTACCAAAGCCAAAAATGTGTGTTTTTTTTTGTTATAATAGAAATAATATACTCATTAAAGAAATAACATCAAAATGAAACATTCGTGCACCCGCTAACAGACTACAGTCGGCTGACAATATAATGTCTATGTTGGTAAAATACAATTTTAGGTTTGTGAGTTTTCATTTAGATTAAACTGGAAACTATACCTTTGAACAACGTCATCGACTGAGAATACTGAGATCCTACAAAAGAAAACTACTTGGCATGTTGTCAGCTTCTAGTGATACAATGACTAGACCTTAAATCGACTTTTTGCTCCTATCTAGCCACATTGTGTTGCTTACTAAAAGCAATATATTCAAGAATCATAACGTTTTCCACTTGGAACTAGGGGTGGGTCGTCACTGTACTTATAATGACGAGACGAAACCCGTTCTCCAGATAGAAAAACTAGTCTTATAAACGGTCTTTTAGTGACTTTTGCTTTGGTGCAATTTCCGTCTTTATTGTATAGAGATAAGGTTCATATTTAATTATTTTAGACTACTTTTTCTGAATGCAGTGTTTCGTCTCGTTCTCAGGTCTCGTTCGACGCACGCACGCACGCCGCTCTCCGTCTCGTTGTTAGACTAGTTTAGGGACTAGACTGCTTCTACTCAATGCCATGTTTTGTCGCGTCGAACGTGCGCGCGCCGCCGTTCCGTCTTATAGTTAGACTAGTTTAGGGAGACTGCTTTTGCTGAATTTGAAAAACGGTCTGTACGTTCTTGGCAGTAAAACGGTTTTTTAAACTGTGCGTCTTCGGAACGCTCACTCCTACTTTGAACAAGTTTCTGGAATACGCGTATGATTGAAGCATTATATTTACCGAATTATAACAGGGGTTAAAGTTTGAGGTTTTCGAATGAAACTTTTTTCAAATGGTTTCTATGATGTTCTTTTTTTAAAAATTGTGAAACATTTGAATATCCACTTTCAATTGTTTTTGTTATTCAATTTAGACAAGAAAGATGGATACTGCGAAAATTTGAGTGATTTTTGAATACGAGTTTCAACGCGGAACTAACGCGGCAGAAACAGCCCGCAATATCAATGCTGCGTTTGGAGAAGGGTCTACTAATGAACGCACCGTGCGATTTTGGTTTAAACGCTTTCGTGATGGAAATTTCGACTGAATAACGATGAATTAAGAGAGATAGTGGAAGCCGACCCTAGTCAAACTACCCAGGAATTAGCGGCATGGTTTAATGTTACCTTACCCACAATATTGACTCACTTGCGTCAAATCAATAAAATAAAAAAATACGAAAAATGGGTGCCTCATAATCACTCGAATTTTCGCAGTATCCATCTTTCTTGTCTAAATTGAATAACAAAAACAATTGAAAGTCGATATTCAAATGTTTCACAATTTTTAAAAAAAGAACATCATAGAAACCATTTGAAAAAAGTTTCATTCGAAAACCTCAAACCATGAAGATTTTATGTCAATTCAAAGAACCTATTGCAATAAAACGGCAATTTCATACTTTAACCCCTAATATTTCTAAATATAAAGCCGTATCATTTGTACCTATTGTCACTATTTAAGACAATGCCCGTCATAGCACGGATAATTAAAGAAACGGATTGAATACAACTGTTCACATTTCGCTCACACAATACATACTCCAGTCACATAATTAAAAGTATTATTTTAGTTATTTTTTATTTACTTAATTCCGGAATTGAGTTAATAAAAAAAATCTATTTGTTTTCTTGAGTAATTAATTCCGGAATTAAGTTAATAATGTGTACCTAGTGCTTACGAAAGTTTTAGTTTCATTAGTGTTATAGTAGTTTCGTAACTAGGCTCGTGGTTACAGGGTGTTGCGCGGGCGCGCCGCAGGGCAGCGTGCAAGGCGGCGTGCAGGGCGGCGCGCAGGTGCCGCCGGGCGTGCCGCACTCCACCGCGCCGCCCGCCGGTGTCGGCGGCGTCCGCAAGTACCTTACGCCTTCCATACTACACTAGAACTATAGTTCAGTCACCTTAAGAATGTCGATAAGGTATTCTTTCAATTAGAATAAAAATTGCGAGATAAACGTGAAGGTAAAACTAGAAATCTGTTGTTTGTATTAGTTTAAATATACACCATGAATTTTCGGGTGGTCTGAAAGCCAAAGTAAAATGAACGCGACATACCTCGAATCGCTCGTAGCCCCGGCTGCCTGAGTGATCTTAAACGATCACGAAGGTTCAGCAACACAGGGCGCGTTCAGTGCATGGATGGGTCGCCGTCTATGCCTAACGCTAGTGGCATTTTTCCGAGCGGTTCCGTGCTTCGCAAGGCACGTTAAGCTGTTGGTGCCGGCTGCCGTCGATAGATGGCAGTCGTTAAGCCAAGTCAGAGGCCTTAAGGCGGCTTGACAACTTCTGACAGTAGACGAGCCACTAGTCTACAAGCCTCCACCAATCCGGACTTGGCCCCCGTGGTGGAGTATGGCCTACACCTTCCTCAGGGAAGAGACCCGTGCCCCTCGGTGGGGACATAATGGGTTGATGATGACTTACAATACCTATCGAATACACTAGTTTGTTTAAAGGCGCTTTCCTTTAACGTCTCGACACAAACTCGAATCTATGAGAGTCATTTGTAGTCAGCCTAATTGTTCGCCAATTTCTTGAAACAAAATTTCTGAACTCAAAACAAATTTTTCAATTTATTTTATTTTACGACTATCCTCAAAAGTAATAGATGGCATTTTTATTACTAATCATATAACCGCGGCTTTCAAACCACCCATATTTCAGCGTGTATAGGTACAAATAAACAATGTGATGAAGAGTTTTGGAAACTTACGACCCAGTAATTTTTTGAAAGCTGTTATCAGCATTCTTTCAAGGACCCAGATACGTCTTGCGTGAACGTTTGGCAATGTTGTAACGTGAAGCGCCCTTATCATTCAATTGACTTCCTTTACTCAACGTTTACAAACTCGCTTCATTCGCTTTACGTTACTTGCTAAAATACCATTCGCGTATGACTTAACTGTAAAGCAACTAGTAGTGGTAGTATAAATAGTATTAGACCATTTGTACTACCACTGCTTACAAAAACGTGCGGTTTAGAAACGATGTGGTTTTAGAGCGAATTAAAACCATATTGCTTACTATTACAATATGTAGTTTTGAGTAAAGACAGTTTTTAGTTTCACTTTGAATATGACCAACGTTTGTGCCATGTCGCAGTCTGCACACTCCACAGTGCAAGTGTGTTGACACAGCTAATGAACAACAAAGAGTGCAAGCATAACAAGAGTGGACGCAGATGCCGCGGTGCGGCAAAAAGTTGACACGCGGGAAATAAACCTACGGTTAACTTTTTTGTTTCGTCTGTTTTTAAAGCTGCAAAATATTTCACCATATTTTAGGATTCTTTTTACGAACTGTATTAATCCATTTCAAAACATGACGGTATAAACATCTGAGAACTTAAAATCCCAATCTAAACGTGCAGGCAAAATGCACTTTATCGTTTAATTATCGCTCTAAGCGATAAGACCGCCAATTGTATACCACTACTTAGATATAAGAAACTATTTGTAATATCTTTCACCTGGTTGTGCAATAAAGTGTTCTCTATCTATCTAGGTATCTATCTATCTATACCCACCTAATTATGTTGAGAAATCTATTCCTAGTATGGGGGTAAAATCAAGAGAGTAGCTTCACACTTCAAAAATTAAGTTAAATCAATAAAGGGATGAATTTATTTACCTACTATTGTATATGTAGCTACGAACACGAAAGTGGTGGAAATAGTTTCATGAAAATAATTCTTCAGTAGCGAAAGTTTCTGGTCATAAACAACGAAGCTTTCCGCTACATCTCAAGTATTATTTCATGAACTTTTGTGGCTTTGTCTTATAAAATAACAGCATAATCCGACAAATCAATAAATAACACTGAATTAATTATCACAGTTTACTGCAAATAATTGAGTCTTAAAGAACTAAGTAAATAATAATTATGTTACACGGACGAAGTAATTAGTCCAAGGCAGCACTTTCTTTGCAAAAGCCATCGTCCAAGAGCACTTAGTTCAGCGAAAGCTTCCACAGACGCACTACGCCGCATCCTGTGTCAACTGCTTTTAATACAATAGCGGACACAGAGCAATATGGATTAAAATTAATCCAAAAACACGTGTCGAAATAAAGGTAGGTAGGTAGTGGCAGTTTTGATACTGTTTCATCTAAATTAAATAAACTGCGAATTTAATGCATGAAATAATCCATGACAGAAGATGGAGTAGTAGGCAGAGTTGTGAATTAGAATTTAACAACATTGAAAGAATGCGGTAATATTATTTCTTAGACAACTCTACCTATTACGTTTTATTCAAATGTTATCGTCTTTACTAAATGAGTATTACCATATTACAGTTGTATTTAAATTAATTTAGATTACTTCTTTATATTGGCGAGATACAAGTCGTAAAACTACTGTTCAATGATCACAAACTTCTCCAAGTAACACATACATAATTCTGTTTGTATATTAAGACATTCATTCATGTAAAAGTCATATAAAACATTTTATTATCTGCTACAAAATGGGTACGACGAGATACAATGTAAGTAAATTATAAAATTAGACAGAGTATTTAAGTATATAAAGTATTTTTCATAATGTAACAGAGCGGAAATGTGCGAATGTTTTTCAACTGACACCAACCACTAATGTTTGCGGTTGGATGTATGAGTTCATAGAATGGTTTCTTTGCATGATGTTAAAATATTTGCACGCTACGTTATTCTAATAGTAAAACTCGCGAAAACAAATCATGATGCAATTTTTCATACAGTACTTAAGGGTATTTCGTAGTCATTCTTAACGAAATAGAGTCAGTCAACTAACTCTACTAGGTTTATTTACTGGTAGGTAATCAATATTGTACGAGGGACGGGAGAACGTTTACAATTAAAAGAGTAATTAAACTGTGTACATAAAGAAAAAATAAACATATTTAATGAAGCCCATGAAGTCATTACTACTTACGATAAACTTGCGAAATTGAATTGTTTTACATAATTTGTTTGTATTTCTGCATAGCAGGAATACCTACTCTGCGGAAAGGCATTATTAGCTAGTAAATTTTTTAAGTCAAACTTTATAAATTGATCATAATTTTATTATCTATTAAGTTTTGAACCAATATTAAAAAAAACCTTCCTTTTGAAGATGTACACTTGACTATTTATATTATTAATTTATATATTTAGAATTTTGAATTAGTTTAGATCTTTGATTCGCATGATGACCACTTTTATCTTAGTTCGCGATTTTGCACATATCTGCAAAAGCATGACATAAATTGAAAGTTTCAAAGAAAGAAAAAGTCGCCATTTCGGTTTGGACAGAAAGTGGCAACAATTCAATTTCGCTTATTTGCTATAAACCCGTGTTAAGGCTGTTTTCACCAGGAACCCAATAACGCTTATTCGAAACGACTTGTTCTTTATTTGACTCTTTCCAATAGCAAGTACATTTATCATTAGTAGATAAAGTCGACAGCAGGTAAATCTTTACATTTGCAAAATCGCCCTTAAGGTAACTGAAAAGAGTACACAAACGTAAAGGTTGATGTGCTGCCGACTGTTCGTAAGTGAATAGTTCCTGTGTGAGAGCAGGCCCGACTTTCGGCTGTGCTCTGGTCTGTCGTCTTCATTGTTGGAGGTATTGGCTTCTCTCCAGTTTTGTCGTAGCACATAGGATATTTTTGCTGTATATTCGTTAAATGTATTTATTGGAAACTTAATGAGTGTCATCTCAGTATTTAGTAGCATTGTTTTATCACTACAGTAGTACACGCTCCGTAGTTTGGAATCAGTACTTTTACTTACATTATAAATCATGAAAACGCCATAAACCCCTTTGATAACTCCATAAAATCCTATGTAAATGCCCCTTTGACCTGACTAAAGTCTAGTAATTAAATGTAAAAGCTTGTTACACTTATCCAAAGCTTGAATGTCAATTATAAGCTTCAGAGGATTAGGTACTCTGATCGAATTAATCGATTTGTTAGCGGTTTGTACAAGCCCACACGCATCAACTACGCTTCTTACTTGTTGCACAATTTTACTGTAAAAACTGCTTTAAATTCCGTCAAGATTAAATCAAACGACAGAGCGTGTACAGTTGTTGACGGAACGTTTTTGTCCTGAGCTGTGTGACGTCTGTGCGCAGATTCAGTCAGTATTCCAGAGGACGAGGCTACCGTGACTGGCGCACGCGTGGGGACCCAACACTTATTAACTCACTCTGGCGCAGTCGGCAGCCGCTCGGCATACGCAAACAGCTCGGTAAGCTAACATGAAACCAATATGAGATGAAATACGAAATATTTTCAAATGGATGCTGGATTTGTATACCAAACGAAGGCCCTTGCCTGGTTATCACAGCCCAGAGCATCCTAGCAGACCAGTGATTGTGTTGTATGGAATTTATTAACATTTAGGTACTTTATTCGTAGAGAATATTCTTGCAAGACATTACAACAACCATCCCCGTTTGTTGCAGGAAACGCAGAAGTGTACATAGTACTGGCACTGCTGATCGGGTTCGTGACCGTGGTGGTAGGGTGCTGGCTATCCGACAACTGCTGGTCGCCCGAGCCGGAGGACGTGCTGGCGGGCGCCTGACCCTTAGTGGCGGGCGCGTGCACCCACGTGTAGCGCCCGCCGTCGGGCGGCGCGGGCGCGGGCGCCGACAGCGCGCCCGGCTCGGGCTCGCTGTCACCCGTGCTGCCGCCCCCGCCCCGCGCGCCCGCGCTGCTGCACGCCGCGCGACTCTGCCGCGGCGCCTGCCTGCGACTGCCCTGCGACACCCGACCCCCGCCCTTCTGACCCGAGCCCGCGCGGCGCTCCTGCCTGCTGCATGAGAAGACCAACGGCAACTACGTCCTGCCGACCGTAGCCAACGGCGGAGTGTGCGACGCTTGACTAACAGGGTTGTGATGTACGCTACGGTGTTTCTAAGCATATATTCACTAATGTAAAGGAGTGCAGTGTGTTTGGAATACTTTGTGCAAATAAGTGATGAGGTGAACTTCTAGACCTTCGGGGATTATAATTTTAAGTAGGTAGTGCAAGCACAGAAGTAAAATCGTGCCCGGTGTTATTCTAAATATAAAGTTAAGTATCGTAAATCGACTAAGTAGTTGATGATTGCAACTTCTTGATTTTTAGCATGATTGTGCATTTCGCTCTATACAAAACGTAGGCTGCGCTAACCTTTCACTTATTAAATTCTGACGTAACCCGCAATGGAGGTCGTGGTACCAATGGTCCCCATAGTGCCAAAATATACTGTCGTTTCTAAAATATGTGCCTTGAAACGCTTTCCTTGACTTGATCTTTGAGAGTAGTGTAAATACCCGCAGTCCTCGCGGTCGCTCGCCGGCCGGCCGTGGCCCGGCGGCGGGCGGGGAGCGCTCCCGTAGTAAGTGCATACACATCATGACCGTGCCTTCACAGTTCTATAGACTTTGGATGGGACGTAATTAACAATAGGGTTTTAAAGAAGCCTTTCTGAAAGTGAAGCAACAACAATTCATTTTGCATTTTGTAGGGCAACTGCAGTCATATTGGCTTTTAAACTGGGTATATTATGCAGTTACTAAATTTGTGGTCATTAAAACATGTGAGTTAAGTCTCTCGCGTTAGTAAATACGTCAATTGAATCTTAGACCTTGGCAGTAGGATAAAATAAAAAATATGAGAGACAACGACATGACACAACTAAATTATAGAGTGTTTTGATGGTTTTACTAGCGTAAATAAAGTAACATACAACTAAGAACGACTAACGAAATGTAGCAGGTACTTATCTATGTTATACAGTATGCTTAAAGATTAAATTCCGCAATCATGCCGCCTAAAGTCTAAAGGAAGCACGTGAGCAAAGGATTTATTATCCATCTAGTTAGAAACAACTACTGCGTAAAGAAAATGCCAAATTGTTAAGTTATACAGGCATATCTTACAGTCACTTTACCGGTCAAAAGTTCAGTAACTTCTAAAGAGATTTAACCGAAATCGCTGTGCAGAGTCTGGTTAAAAGTCAAAACTCATTTTAACTACTCTATGATCTAGCTAAAACTGCTTCTGACCGAAGACTGCTAAAAGTACTACTATTAAAAGTACTTTTGACTGCTTTTTTTGGTCAGTAATTATGATTTCGTAAGAGTTCCGACTATGACACGCAACAAATAAAAACTATTGTACTTAAGTTTTAATTGATCCCGAAAGATTGCTTAATCCAACCATTTTCATGTAGAAATATATAAATTTTGACGCCATGTTTATCAATAAAAGCTTAATAATACATTTTTTATAAAAACAACAATATAAGATCGAAACTAAGGTTAAAAAGCCATTATTTTAATCGCTAACATTATTGCTGATACGTTTTATGCAAACGTACTCATCAGTTGATAGGTCACATTGACCATTGGAGAGAGTTTTATACTTTCTATGATAGGATAGCACTAGCAAGTTTTTAAGAATCGTCATTTAGACTTATTTATTAAATATACTAAAAACGAAGATTTTAGTATAGGAAACTTAATTTGTAGATAGATAAGTAATTTATTAATTCCTACATATAATGTTTGTATCTTATGTGTATTCTTATTCGTATGAATGGTACTAACAATAAGTACCAAATAGGTATCTATTTTCATCTATTTACCTGATGTGCATTCCTCACTATGAGTCATAATCCATCTAAAGTCATTGATAATGGACGAGTTTAAATTAACGTAATAAGAAAAATACTTACCGATGTAAACTAAACTAGTTAAACTAGTTATTATCATGTTCATTCTAATCTAATGTAGGTATACTAAGTACTTAACTTTTTAGAAACACGGTCTGTACTATTAGGTAGGGTAAATCAGGTATATGTGCCCCTGTCGATAACGTGCCCCAGTAGCAGAAAAACTCAAATTTGGCGCTAAATTGCATCGTACGAGCCAGTGCCAAAGGTATATCGGTCATGTCATTAAAGGTGTATCACACCTCTTGAAATTGTTTTGCACGTACTTACACATAACATATAAAAGTAAATAGTGATTTAGATGCAACTTTTTTCAAGTTTTTAACTAAATTTTAAGTTTGTTTTTTTTTTAATCTCTTCCAACTATTGTCTTCTAACTATTCAACGCCGCATGTGCATTTCATTAGTACAAACTCAACAGCTCATGGTCAAGTGGGGCGTATTACACTCATCATTTGCTAACGCGCGCGGTTTTTGTTCGGTAATGACCCTCATGTAATAAATGCATCACATTGCGTTACTGATTCTGATTCTGTCATTACTTTTGAATAAAGAACACGCGAAGTATCATATTTACGTAGACTGAAAAACCAAAATCACTTCCCGGCGCGTTCTTTGAATTTGGGACGAAGAGCGCGCCGGCATCGGCAATTTTGTATGAAACGGTGTGCTGTTTGAATTTAGAACTCTTTCATCTATCGTACACATTGCGTTCTCGTGGCTGTATAGCCACAGATGCGTTTACCTTTCGGCACAAACTGTAAAATAAAAATAAAAATTGGCGGTAAAGCGGAGTTCGTTGTTATTTTGTTAATAAAATAATTAAAATGAGTTCCGATGATTCTGAAAGTGAAAATGAAATTAACATTGACTGCACTCCACCAGATTTAAGATCGGAAGCTAAATTAGCGATGGAAAACCTGCTTCCAGCAAAATTAAAAGAAAATTTATTATGTAAAAGGCCCCTTTTTAATTCCTTGCATTTTTTTTAAGAAAAGCACTGTATATGCCTCGGCCGAAATGGCAGTTGCCTGTCTCGTATCATTGAAGTCCTCGCCTGCGGCTCGGCCTACAAACTCATACTCGACCTGCAATTGCCTATTTCGCTGCCTTTGCAATAATGTACTATTTATTTCAGAAAATGGGAAAAGCTACGCCCTGACAAGCGGTCAGCAACTATTTTCATGACTTGATGAAAGTGATAACAGAAAATAATTTATGATTATTTGAAATGATTTATAACTGAAAGGCACAGAATAAAGGCAAAGGGAAGGGAAAAAAGACCGCCAAGTGAGAGGCTACACTGGGGCACATTAAACGGATATATCAGTGAAATGTGCCAAACTTGATATTTTTTTATTGTTGATTTCAGTTGTTTTAAACTCCTATTTAGAAGATGCTTTTAGTTTTTCTCTTGCAAATTAAGCCACAGTAAAAGACGGATTATTGAATAAACGTTATTTTTTTACATAGGTACCGATTTTTATTTCATTTCTTAACATGGTGGAGCACGTATGCCTGGTTTACCCTAGGTGCCACTGACAGTTCAAAGGACATGTTGAGGGCAGTTCAGGATAGTCTCTCCTTGCTACATACCTACATACATACGTCTGTAACGCCCAACCCGAAAGCTACGTGTACTGAAAACCAAAACAAAATAGGTACCTACTTTAAAAATAAAAATCAACTTACAGAAAATAAAATTCGGGTGACTAAAATAAAAAAAATGTTAGTGTGCAATCGACGCGTAGTAATCAACTTTCATATTATGGCACTTATCGTAATTATGAACCAGTAATTATGAGCCAGCTTGTAGTTCTGAATACATTGTGCGTCGAAATTTCAAATTCGTTTTCTGAAAGAAAGCTTGAAAAGAACTCCAGAACGTTATTTGGGTAGTCCAGCGACCCGATAGGTAGACGACATCATACTAAAGCCGTCGGAATGCAACGGATTAGATTGGTATGGGACCGAGGTTTGCATGACAGGGAAGAGGCCTACCCAACTAATAATTCTGTGTCGTGTAATAGTCACAAAGACGTGTTTTGTCGTATAAACTGGTCGTGTAAGAGCATTGATAACAAATAAGTAAATACTCTATAAATACTCAGCATAAAAACATGAATTTATTTTATTCGGGTCTATTTAACCTGGTGCAGTTTTTTTTGTAGTGCAATGGGCAACTAAGAATTTACTTTCCATCGTACAGTACCTGCGTCCTAAATATAGGAGACTAATAAAATCTTCTTCATTTCATATGTAGATAGGCAATAGATTCGTACAAGTGTAAGATGAATAATTAAGAAACCGACTGAATAGTCATGAATACTGTATAAGCAAACTAAATGTTAGATACTATAAATGTATAGTGATGTAGGTACGAGTATCATAGTTAGTACATTTTTAACCCCGGTTTAGATTTAGATGTGTCGACCCCACTATTGTGCCTATCCTTTATATTAATATAGTGTTTCAACTATGTGGTAACCCGGTAAATCTTTTCTACGCTTTGTTTTATGTGCCAAGAATTTATGACAAAAACCAAATCACTATCGTTGCGTGTGTGTACCGTTCGTTACCTGCCTGCCATCAAACTACTAAGTTGTTTCTTTGTAATTATTGTCTCTATACTAGTCTTGTTGTCTCTACTTAGGGTGCAAGTAGGATTTTCTTGAAGTAGATTATTTAAATTTAGTTCGGACTTTTTTTTCATGTCATTATTCTTGTAAATTACGTTGTTAGAAAGTTTTTAGACGCCAAATTATTGGTTCGCAAATGACCTAGATGTTTTAGAAGATTAAAAATGATGTCGTGAGCTCAAATAATATTTACCAATCGCATACAAATATGTATGGTTAAATCGTCGAATAATAAATGTACAAGAAATAATACTCTCGTCTTTTAATTTTACTTGCCGACAAAGCCTACCATTTTATAAGCTGAGTGACAAGTTCATGATGGTTTTCATACAAAAATACTTAAGTTCTTATCCAGGTATATAGGGCGAGATTGAGCCGAGCGCTTCCCGCGACTCGGGGTTGACACAGAAAAGCTTTTTAGCGGTCATAAAGATGTCCTCGAAGACAAGATATGCAAGAACGTTTTAGTTTTAACCAATGTAGGGCATTTCACACATCTGACATTAAACAAAAAGTCATTGCTAAATCCTTAACATTGGACTCCTGGAGGTGGTGGTTACTTTTTTACGTAGAGACAATAAATTTTTTTACATCAATAGGGTACCTAATTAAAAAAAATTAAGTACTTGACTAATTTAGTTGTCTCGTAATGTGGTAGACAACTTAGACAATAACACCTTTGAATGCACGAAAGCTAAGTATCTAGAACAGGGTTGGTACGAATATTCGCATTCGCATTCGCTTATGCGAATGATTCGCATTATTTGAAACATTCGGATAAACATTCGCATTCGCATAAATCGATGCGAATGTTTTGCGAATGCGAATGTGTACAAGTCGTGTCGCGTCGCGTCTCGCCCGCCGCGATGCGCCGCCGCCGCCCGGTCGGCGGCCGCGCGTCTCTTGTTGGTCCTTTCGCGCATGCGTGGTAAAGTATATAATAATAGAAACAATATTTCCATTTAAATAGTGTTTCCATTTTGTATCATAATTATACTATCATTATTATTATTACCCCTGAGTATTAAACAAATAAAACTATGAAGTATGTTTGTGGCGAGCACATGTCAACTCTGCGCGCGCACTATAAACTCCAACATTCCTGCATCGCGCAAGCAAAATGTCTCACATGACATACCATAAATATAACGTCCGACGATCATCAGTCGGACCGGCCGTCCCCAGGCATACGATCTGCCTGGCGGGAAATTTCCCTTTATAGTGGAAGAGCACGATCACCCGCTCTTCCCTATATGTTGACTTAAGGTGTTTTAGTGCTATTTCTCACTCAACATTCGCATTCGCATTCGCACATTCGCATTCCTACCATTCGCATTCGCGAATGTGAAAAATATGACATTCGTAATATCCCTGATCTAGAAGCAGTTGACGGCAGCCCGGTAACTGTATGTTACACAAGAAGTTATCAGGTGAAGCGGGGCTTTGTCTGCACTAAGTGCCTTTTTCTTTACTGTCACCTAAACACGGTTTCATTAGTTATCGCTTTGTTCGACGTAGCTTATGACGTCACCCGATTAAACCGTAGTTATGCGCAACAAATAATGGAGAGTATAATACAGTCAAGCGAAAAAAGGTTAAGTTGGACGACCGAAGGCGGCAGAAAATACTTAGCTATTATCAAAAGGTACCAATTGAGCCAACTTTTTCGTAAACGTTTACTTAGGTATTTATTGAGTATACGTGGCTAAACATAAACTATTAAAAAGTCTCACGTGCGAGAGGTTATTGGTTCAAATCCCGGCATGTTGGGCACCTACAACTTGGATTTTCGAAAATCCATATATTTGTTTAATGCCCGGCAGATAGCTAGACCAAGTATCTTCCCCCGCAATCGGTATAAGCTTGCGAGCATTTTTTACCTATATATTAATTTCAACAAACTAATTTGTTCTCTAACAATACCCTTTACGTACTAAAAATGTGAAGTTGACCTGCTATCTTTAAAGTATATCTGTATTAAGAAACAATTACGATTAAAAAAATTGAAGTAGTAAATGGTGTTTACGGAACAAAACTCTAACGTCACGCGGAAGAACTGTATTATTCAAGAAAATGGGAAAATTATGCGCAAGAACCACGTGAATATTACTCGGAAATGGAAATATACACGTGCCATTTCCCAACTACAAATTCAAGCTCGCCTCTACAAATTATACAAAATCACCTTATTCATAAATGAGGATTTAGGAAATGGAAAGGTCATAAATAGTGTTACAGAAGTAGATTTAGGCCGACTTGCACCAGTTCTTAAATGTCACATAAGTCGCCATTTAAATAGAATTTTGTATGAAGAATTTTAGTTAAATTCTGTTTAAGCCACATTTAAGAAAGTGGTGTAAGTCGGCCTTAGATGTCATAACGAAAATATAATAGTTAATTAATTCCTACTAAATATTTAGCACAAATGTAAACGTCTTCTTACTGTAATATAATTCGTATCCTCGTAAAGCAAAGAGAGCGGCTCTAGGAGCCATTTGATATTATAGTGGGTACAGACCACAGAACACATGTTCTGAGGTACAGACAGACCGAACGAATGTGAACGAACTACAAACGTTTCAGAATTGCAAGTTGCTGATTGCATTAAGAGGATCTTGTTAAGTAGGCACTAGAAACCACTAATGTACTCGTATTATACCTAGTATGACTTGAGAAAAGATAGAGTGGATTTTTTTCGCTGCCTTTTTCTCCACTGCAAACTCGACCCGGAGGTAGCGGCTAATATTGAACATTGACATTCAACAAACAGAATCTAAATTCTTAACTTTGAGATAAATTTCGATTTTGAACGGTTCAGTATGCCAATCAGGATTGGTCGATGGCCCTGTTCATTATGCTCTGATTGCCACACTTAACCGTTCTTACGTTTGCTTCGGTCTGTACCCACCAAAATCATAATCCGACAAGATAAGCCTCTGATAGTTGATTTTATGTGCTAAAAGTGCAGTTGCTAAACTGCACTTACTTAAAAGAGAAAAAAAAGTGTGCAGTGTACTTATTCTTTTAAACGTATTGATGTCAATGTGTCTTAGTTTGGAATTGTAATTTTTACCATAGTTGGAAATATTAATTCGTAGCTATGATTATTTACTTAGTCTTCAGTTTTTTACGCCTATGTGACAAATTAGTATTTGACCTGTTGGTCATAATAAATGGTTTTGGCCCAAAATTTTGCAATGGGTATCTATTAATGTATCGTTTATAGGAAACGGCCGTAAGTGAGACTGTATCTATATACCTCCAATGTAATTACTCAAGCAGAATGGAGGCGTAAAGTCAGGTTATATCCAGGCCATGTCAGGCTATAATCGCGATGGCCCGTATCGATGCTCTATATTTATCCGCTTCGCCCGTCAAAGTCACGAGAAAAACCAGTATGAAATACGTATTATTGAGGCTTTTATGATGCAGCTGGCTTGTGTCTTACAGTCACACACTATAGAGAGCACAGGGTTAATCACCACGCGTGCCCAAGGCGGATAGGCAATTTCAAGCGCTATATGGACAGCTAAGTTACTCAGGTTTCCTCACAATGTGTTCCTACACGGTTAGTGAGTAGTATTGCTACTACAAAGTCACAAATAACTTAGAAAATAAAATCTTTGCCGTAATTCCTGACAACTAACTCAACAAATGACTTTGACTTTGCGTGAACCTATTTCGGGTCTTATTGGCTGGAGACGCGGAATGTGACTATTATTCGGACTTTAATTCAGTCAAATTAACAATGTCCATCTCAAACTCATCCCATGGCTGACGATGATCTCAAACTCCTCCCACTGGGCATCCCTCTGATTACTGTTCAAGTTATCTTTCGGGCATTATAAATCTCGGGGTTCGAAACGACTTCTTGAATGTGAAGCAAGCGGTCTGCTGACCGTGCCTCCGCCGTTCACCGCTGTCTCTTAAAACAAATACTTAATATATTCTATAGGCATAACAAACTGAAGAGTCAGTAAAATAATCATAATTACAAATTACGGTAAAAATTACAATTCCAAACTAAGATACGGACGATTTGTATTTTCTAGCTCTACATTAGTGCTCAAAAATTTAGCTGACCGCTCAGTGTGCGAGTGTTTTCAAGACCACTTGGCACAGCATAATGCGATCCAAATTATACCGACTCTCGGCGTGGCGCAGCTAAGAGCTTTGCGTTATCCGGCGCCTGGCTCAGATCGCAAATACGCTTCATTCACACTTCATCATGTTAATCATTACAGATGGATGACACCAGCGTGACTGAGATTACACAAAGGACTTTCGCCGTA
Organism: Yponomeuta evonymella; assembly: GCA_963969515.1. Classification (NCBI taxonomy): domain Eukaryota; kingdom Metazoa; phylum Arthropoda; class Insecta; order Lepidoptera; family Yponomeutidae; genus Yponomeuta; species Yponomeuta evonymella. The sequence continues at coordinate 11,611,109 of OZ018354.1, forward strand.
ATTAGACTGAAGAGCCTATTTCAGCGTAACATGTTGAATGTAGGCGTGTGCTGCTGTACCTACTTGGAATTGTAGCTCTTTGATATTAGCATTATGTAGGTATGTAAGTGCCTACGTAGGTTAATTACTTTTAAGTTTCTAGCTAGGTCCTTTCCACATACCTAAACGTTTATTGAACCTGCATCTTTGATTCTCTTGGTTCTCCAATAGTTTCGAATTTTCCATCCACTTCAGATAAACATGTAACCCAGGGTTTCTCAAAGTGGGGTACGCGAACCCCTAGGGGTTCGCCATTCGACGGTAGGGAGTTCACGACAAGATTCACATAATTTATAAATGTAATATATTAAACGGGTCTAACCGCGATTATTTATTAGGTAAAATTTAATTACCTTTGATTCCCGACGTTTCGGCAACATTGTAGCTGCCGTGGTCACGGGTAGACTGGAGTGGCGAGTACAGTCAATTATTGTAGTGAGGGTAGGTGGTCTACCTTCAAGTCACTTAGGTTTTCGCAGCGGGCCGACACATAACACTCACTACGTATATTACTATGTATGAGCTTCACGAGTCATTAAAAAATATACAAATGTATTTTAATACGGACTTTTCTTGCAAATTCTTAGCAATCTCCTGAAGTATAAGGATAGGATAAGTAGATCTACCGTTTTTCTTTATTCAAATCTTCTAATTTCTACCAATTTTTATAGTTAATATAAAACCATAGTTTGAAACACTGGTTTGCTCAGTGTTTATTTGTTTTATTAATTAGGGGTTCGCTGTTATCTAAACTTTAACAGGGGTACGTGGAGACATACGTTTGAGAAACCCTGATGTAACCAATTCACTTGAAGCTTGGATAGACAAGAAGATATAAAAGAAGCTAGAATTCCGACGAAAGAACATTAGGTACGAATGGGCACGTCTATAACATGGCATTGAACAGTCGCATCTCCCATTCGGATCAGAGTGAAAACGAGTCCACAGGGCGCGTCGGATTGCTACATACACTCACACGAACCTACCCTATCATTCTACCTAAATTTTTTAGGATTCTGCGAGACGAACAACTGGCGGATGAAATACATAGCTCTATTTTGAGAACATCTCTAGCATCGCAAGATCGATTGTTTCCCTGTTTTGTAAATCTTGAAAAGTGTTCTTCTTGAAACTGTTCTCAGGACTTTTTTGTAACTTTAATATTTTCAGAGTTGAAAGAGTTTCACCCATATTTGTGGTGGGTTGAATTATCGTGAGTATCGGGCACATGCGTTTTTTACTTCACATACTTTACCAAACTTTTTTACGGAGGAGTGCCTAATAAGGTATGCCATAGTTATGTAATCCAACTGTTTCAGGTTTATGATTAAAACGAAGTGATTTTGTGCAAAATAAGCCCAAGAAAGTGTTACCCACGGCACAGTAGATATTTCGACTGAACCCAGCAGATACCGAACTTTGCGCAACATATTTTCATTGTGAGAATATCTGATGACCTGAAAATCATGCAGTCTCTGTGTGACTGAGCCAAAGGCCTCCTCACGGTATAAATATACCTGGGCGGGAGGTGTAGCGGTTGCTTTTCCGTAAATAAATATAGTTGTGTGGACTTTAAGTTACCCATACTGGGTGTTTCAGGAGGGTTCGGGGAAACTTAATGGTGTTATTTCACTCATCAATATAAACCACTTATTATGAGACCATTCCATCATTTAAAAAAAACTGAAATAAAATAACCAACCACCCAACTGCTGAACAAATACGGCCCGAAGTCAGCGGCTAACATAGTAACATAGTAAATTCTTTACGTTGAAATAAATTATTGATTTCTGATTTCTGATTAACTACTAAGCAGGCGGGACCAACCTAGGTTTCTTGCAATGAGTTGCATTATTGAATTTCGGTCCCGCCTACTTAGTAGTTAATGCTCAGCAGTCGGCTTGCTGGTTATTTTTTATTTCAGTTTTTAATTTTTGTCTTTTTAGTGATTTCTTATTTGTTTGTTGACTTTGTGCAGAATGCATATAGCCTATGAGGCTCGCACAAATAGGACGAACCGATTGAGATATTATTTGTCAAAATCTGTCTAATGGTTAAAACTTACATAAACGAGGCAAACACACTACCCTCCTTTTGGCCTTCGCCGCAGTCGGGAAAAAATATACAACATTTTGATATTTGCTTTAATAATATTAGCTTTGAAGCAGCTAAGATTTTTACTATACTTTGGAGTTGCCCTCATAACAAAAATTGATTGTATTAATGAGTAGGTAATATAACTCTCTTGATGACGTAAGTTTGACAAACTAGCCATCGCTTTTAGGAATCTACAGAATTATATCTAATCATCATCATCAGCCATTTGACGCCCACTCTAGGACCTTCTTCGTGGTTTTCATAACCATGAGGGGTTTTTCCATAATCGCCACGCTTGGCAGGCGGGTTGGCGATCGCAGTATGCGGTTGGAATCTCAGGAAGACGCTGCTGCCCGTCTCCTGGTAATTTCCTTAGTCGCCTTCTACGAAACCACGGAAGGAAATGGAGTGACGCTATTCTTAATCCGGTGCCACACGGAGTTATATCTAATATCTAATAAGTAAAATATTTTAAACTAGGAAATGTTACAAAGATCATTTTCCTAATCAAATCCTAGTCGATTCGTCAAGTATTCCCTTGGCACATTTTTATCATTTTATTCGCTAACAATAGAGATCGTTTTTTTAAAAAGTTCGCCTATGCACTGAAACATTCTACATATAGATATTCAATTAGGTATTCACCTAATGCCATGTAAGTATTTTGATTTGATTAAGCGTCTCTGAGACAAGACTTTTCCTTTCTATGGCATGAAGAAATACGAACGAACGACACACATTGTGAGATTCCGAGATATAATTATACATTTAACGGGTCTAATCGCAATTATTGATTAAGTAAATGATCATCGCAAATAATAAAAAATACTATTCTGAAATATTATGTTTTCATATACAAATATAAATTTTTCAGTCAACAAAAAAAAAATATTGGTGCTGCTAGTTTCGCGTCATTCAGGTTTTCGCTAGTTGCAGAGACTTAAATTGTAAACAGTGTCGTTCGAGCGCTCACCCGATATTTTAATTTGTTCAATAGCGGCAGGTTAGCGGCCGCCCACGCTGCGCGGGGCGGGCGGTTGGCTAAAGACGAAGCTGCCCAGTTAAATTCATTATTCAGCTGAATTGCGAGCGTTACTCATCTGCCGCACCGCGCCGCGCCTCACGGCCCCATTACTGATCTGATTCATGTGCCCTGCTCCTCAATGCCCACAACTATACCCTGTTACATTCAATTTCTTTTAGATTCATGGCTCTTCCGAAAACTCCCTTATTTGTTAGTTGTTGATGTTAGATAAGTAAGCAAAACTTTTCGATAGCTCCTACATTTTCACTACGCCTCAATCAAAGTTTTATTAAAACTTAAGCAAAGCATAAATTTCCTTTGATAACAACAATAAATGACATTACTGGTTGACTTTTGTGTCTCCGCCCAAGGGGAAGTTATAAATAGTCTGCTTTGTCGGCGCCCGACGACCCCGCCTAATGGAAAAGGTTTTGCATATCTAATTACTTGTGAAACTTGCTTCCTCGTGGGCATTATTATGACATTCACTAGACAGCTTCAAGTTCACGTGAGACCTTGATCGCGAAAACAAGATAAAGGAGACTCAAGTCTTTGTAGTCACATACCTATTTAGTTTGAAATTTTGTTGTTGATTAGATCAGTCGTTCACAACATTCTCAAATTACCAAAATAGCCAAGAACGAAATTCCTGCAGACAGGTAAAAGATTTATTTAAAATGCATGGTTTAATCTTCTAGATAGAAGAGTAGCGTAAAAGCACAGACAGCAAACATTTTCCTCGTAGGGACGCCGTGACCAAGTTCTATTCAAACTTCTATTAAAATGCTAGAAACCGGACTGAAAACGTTTTTAGCCGACTTCAAAAAAGGAGGAGGTTATCAATTCGACGCGTATATATATATATATATATATTTGGCTATGTTCCTCTATAACTCCGTCAAATCCTAACCGATTTCGACAATTCTATATTGGTAGAATAGATATAATTAATATCCGTATGTTTCATAAAATAGCGTAAAAGTAGTCCCAAGTTAATTTGGTGATGTGCTGGTGAAGACTTTGGGAGATGGAAGTTTAGAACATCAAATTTTAAAGCAACGAATTAAGTAGGGTAAATTATGGTTATAAGGGAATTGTTTATTTTTCTCCCGCTCCCCCACTAAAAATTTTAATATAAAAAATTTTAAATAAAAACTAAAAACCGACTTCGAGATACTACAGCACTAAAAGGTTAGAAATAATTTAAATAATTAGAAGTATTAATACATGTAGGTATTGTAGAATTATAATTTGTAGTCGGTGCCCAGTTTCATGACCAGCACATATATTTTGGGCACCGACTCTAAAATATAATTCTACAATACCTACATGTATAAATACTTCTAATAATTTAAATTATTTCTAACTTTTTAGTGCTGTAGTGTTTCGAAGTTGGTTTTTATTAATTTTTTTTTTATTTTTTTAGTCAAACGACTGAAAAACGTCTCAGAACAACTCGCGGGGTTCGTTTGACGGTTTGATAGCACGATGCCCACTATAGCACATTGTCACTTTTATTATTTTTAATGCAATCAGTAGCACAATGCCAACTACATAATAAAATCTTCATAAGTGAGATCGCACAAAGCCTATTGGTATAAAAGATTTGTTTTGTCGCACGATACTCACTTTTATGGTGTGCAATACTTTAAATGCGTGGATTGCCACCGATTTGTACAGTCAAGAACAAAAAACGAAAACTTTTTATAATTATTAAAGTGGGCATGATGCGATCTAATGTATGAAGATTTACAAAGGTTGTCATTGTGCTACCGATTGAATTGAAATGATATAAAAGTAACAAAGTAATCGTGCTATCAAACCCGTTTGACACGTCGAGTCAACGTCTTTCATCACATCGCTCTTTGAACAACGTGTACCATGAGCTCGCAACAACTCAAACCTTCTAATTTGTTCAGGCCTAGGCCTACTAAAATAAGAAAATGTTTAATCAACGAAATTCCGAGAAGTAATAAAATTCAAGTCACGCAGCCGTAAGTTAGCATGCCCTAATAGAAAACCGCCGTTACGGGAATGTGTGTAGCGTCGCCAATAACTTGCTCCGATCCGATTGGCTACACCAAAGTGTAAGTAACTACTTACTTTTATTTTCATTTGCTGGAGAAAAAAACGTTGTTTGCCTCTTCTACAACTTTTAGGCCAAGCCTTCTATAAAGCTGGTAAGGAACAATAAGACTTCATTACATTTTTATTATTGACCCAAATATAAATAGGTAGAGTCTTTTGAGAATTTGCTCGGTGCTCTACCCTAGTTTCTCCCGGAGCTTAAAGCATTCATGTAGCAGCGACCCTGGGTCAGCATGTGTCCCGGCAGTCCGTGTCAGCGATGCATCATGTTTACGACGTGACAAAGCAGCGGTGTGGACATTATCGCCTGCGACCAGCTCACCTCATAACAACGTATAAATGTCGCGCAACACCCGCGTCACCTGCGTTCCGCTGCAATAAAATGTACAACGTGACCAGCTCACATGCCTGCAGGGACTCTACCTACGCTTAGGGTTGCCAACCGTACTATAATACAATACAAATTATTTACCAAAATAACATTACAAATTTCCTACTTAATCTCATGAGGATACGCCAGAATTTGTATCAATATTTATAGCAGAATTAATAACCTATACAATTTTACTATATTTTATGTATTTGCGTAGGTACTATATATACCTACTGTTGAAGAATATGTTAAACGCAAAAATACTATATTTAAGTTGGATGGACCTATCTTTGTTACGGTTCATACCCTAATTTGTACTGTGTCCGAATGGTGACAACGGGGCTATATTACTAGCCAACACCGTCTGTCTGTCATTCGGTGTGACTGGCTGTTTCCTTAATTATTATTATGAATTGCCTCGCCTGTAAATTTTTTCATACGTAGGCATTATAATAGCGGATTTTCTAAAAATACTATATTTTTATGCAGTGTATTATATTTTTCATAGTGTATCCTGGAAAATACTTTAATTAGATTAAAAAAATGTTGGCAAGCCTACCTTGTATACTACCTACGCGTGGGAGCGATGTACAAGGACTTTATAGCGAGCCTACCCGGGCTCTCGTCTTGCCCAATTTCCTTTTGTACAGGCAAACGATCCGAGTGGCCTTTCATTTTGCCCGATCATTTTGTTTCATTACCCTCCCGTTTAATTACTCTAATTTATAAGTCAAATTCTCTGAAATCACATCGATGATTAATGACACGCGTATATTATAAAGTATTCTTTACCCATCTATCAATGATTTCCTTTGTAAAGAGCAGCGATTTTGTACCTAAACTGACTTAAATCTACAGAATTTAATGTTTATTGAAGCTAAATAATTCTGCAGATAAAATTAAATGATGTTTCAGGCCAGACAAAGATAACGGAATTATAAATATATCGTTAAGCGCTAGAACATGCCTGCGCTCCGGGATACAAACGCCGCCAATTTGCTGCAAAAAAACCCTCTGATCCAGCAAGTAGCTTACACGCTTCCTATACAAACCCGCGAATACAAGCAAAAAATAGGTCACCTTGTAAATGTACGTAAGTAAGTATACTCTCGCGTTTTACTTTGTTTTCAGAAAATAAACACGTTCCGGGCTCCAACTGTTTACGTATTGAAAGTCCAATCCAACCCGACGAAGAGAGACTACAAAGCCATTTCTGTGGGGCTGATTAAAAATTAAGAAGAAATAGATAAAAAACGCTTTGCGGGACTTGCGGGAGTAAAGTGCGCATTTGTTTACCGGACTGTTAGCGACCACTAGTGCGCGGGCACCTAGCGTCCCCACCGCTGGGCGGGCGCGGGCAGCGGGGCGCGGGGCGGCCGGCTCAGCCTGCATTTTGCATGAGCAGCAATTGTGTACCCACTGTACTACTGAAGGCTACAGGAAGGACGTGCACTCGAAAAGATTTGCTACGCGATCGGCACGTACCTACCTATTTAATCATTCAGCACCCTCTTTGCCGCAGGTACTCCGGCGTTACTTTCCGACAGTATAAAAGCATTTACTTTTCACTAACGTTATATTTTGATAGGCCCAATAATTCCTCATTTTCCACCCTTAGTTGTTGATTATTATCAAAAGATGATTATTTCGTAAGAGAAGCACGGTATTTACATAAACGAAAAATAAATTAAACCATTATTTAGGGATAAAGTAATTTTGTTTGCTTAGAATTAATTAATTTTCAAGAACATTATGTTTGCTCTCCCGCAGCCACATTCCATGTGTGCGGCGTATCGGCAATAAGTAAAGATTTTATTGGACGTAAATCATTTAGGATTTTACTCGATCTACGCGGCTCTGACCCATCTGTTCTAATTCGATTAGCTGCTTATTAGTCAGGGAATGCCATTCGGAGTTCTAATGGACTAGTCGCCTGATTCAGAACCAATCAAACTTCGGCCGACTTAAAATTATGGATTCCTCGAGTCGTTTACTTGTTGGTTTGCAGTCGGCACGCGGTTTACTGCTGTTAGTTAATAAAGAGTGCCCATCCCGACGGCCGCTGGAGAGTTGCCAGTCGCTGGCGAGACAATTTAGCAGCTCTTTGTGCTGCCCTGCCGCTGTATACGCTCCTAATTGTTTATCTCAACGCAATATATGTGTCTAACTGCGCCGGTTAGGCCCAAGTGCACCACATACTAAGCCATAATGTCATAGAAAAGGTTACCACTAATGTAGAATATTCCAGTTTGCTCGACACTTTGAACAGTATCTTTTGCATGAGCGTGATTTTACTCTTTACTTAATATATATTTACAGTCAAAGAAAAACAAAAGGTGGAGAGGGAGTGACAAGCACACATGTATTGTATCTTTCTATACTTGGAATTTGTTGTTCACAACAATACTTCGCGAATACCCCCGAGAACTAACAAGTAAGGACGTTGGCTGCTTGGGAGCCGAAACATGTACACGCTGCTCCCGGCGAGGGGAAATATAAATAACTAAATGTTAATGGTAAATACCTGGGAAATAACTGGTAGAGTCCTCCAGAACATGGAAAATTAATGGCAGCCGATCCATTAGCCGACCCTCTCTAAAAATTAAAAAGATGGAAGATTTATTCGTTTTGTTTGTAACAAATTTGTTTGGGGACTCGTTCAGAATTTTATTTGAGTGATTTTCACTGTCAAAGAAATAAAAAACAATACGAAACATGCCTCTAAATTAGATTGGAATGGCATTGTACTCGTACTTAAACTAAAAAGGAAAAACTGACACAAAATAAAATGTAGCACACATTTTGAAAATATTTTTTTTGGGAATTTTAGAGCTCTCAACAAATGTGAAAGATCAAGCTACTGTAATACGAATAAGTAATAATAATCTTATTAGTCATTAAGTATATCGATTGAATTCAACAAAATTTTAATAGCGGCGAAGACATTATAAAAAAAACATTATTTTATGACATACTATTGACAAATGCTCTAAACATTATAAGGCGTCACTAGCAACTTGCGACGCCACAGTTTACGCCCGATAGCTATGGGGTGTTTTCGTATCATGTGACTAGAATACCTAACCTTTCCACAGGTTATTAATAGTAGATTGTTAACCAAGGGCTGTATGACATCAATTGCATACGAGGTTTTTGGCTAATTAGCCCGAGTATGCAATTGATGCTTACACCCGAGGTAAACCCTCTGCTTTACATATCGATTGTGAGGTAAGTAAAAAAACAAGAAAGCAGGACTTTTGAGAAACAACTCCAAAACACGAAAAAAATTTACTTTCGCGCCTAGCTAGTCGACTGACTTTTTTACTCTTCACGATTTTATGGCACGCAAGCGCGTCAAATCGTGCTGGCCAGTTTGACTGCGAAACAAATAGTTCGATATTTAAAATAAAATCTTCGTAAATTGTAATATAAATTGTCTCGATTCCGATTCGAGTAAATAATCGATACCGAGAAAAAAATATTAACTTTAAAAAAATATTCTTCTTGCAGTATGAGTATGACAGTTCTTTTTTCAAATTAAAAAACCTATGCTGTAATGTTAACATTACATGGTATGTTTTGAAACCTATGCTGTAATGATATCCATACACCCCGGCATTCAGGGAAGTAAGTGACTACTTACAGAGCAAGAGATATGTAATAGTAGTTTATGTGACTGTCACATAATGAGGGTTATTAAAACACGAGCGAGATTTTAAAAAACGAGCCTTGGCGAGTTTTTTAATAGCATTCGCGAGTGTTTTAATACCAAGTTATGTGAGTCTCATGCACTACTTTATCTACACTCATAATTAAATTTTTAATACAGTTGCTCAAAAAGTGGCGTATTGCAGGGACGTATAGCGTTCGGGATGTGGGCTTTTACATACTCGTGCTTTTTTTTACCTTTCCCGAACTCGTGCGTTCTCTTTCCCAACTGTCAAAATAATGTCTATTAAAAAGAATATAGGGAAGAGCGGGTGATCGTGCTCTTCCACTGCAATGGGAAATTTCCCGCCAGGCAGATCGTATGCCTGGGGACGGCCGGTCCGACTGATGTTCGTCGGACGTTATATTTATGGTATGTCATGTGAAACATTTTGCTTGCGCGATGTAGGAATGTTGGAGTTTATAGTGCGCGCGCAGAGTTGACATGTGCTCGCCACAAGAAAAACCAACCATGAAGTTTTTACTAAAAAAATTCATAGACGTTTTTATGATTCATGCAAATACGTATTTCTAAAAATAAGCTACTAATTTGTTTCAATATCAGATTTAATGATTTGATTGAATGAGTTTGGTTAGGTTTCATTTTATTTCATCTCATTAAATTTCATTTTCATTTCATATTAATAAAAAACTCCTACTGAAGACTTGGCTGTATGGCCATAGTTCCCTTTGCCTACCAGAATGGGTGAAGAAAAAAAAAACTCTGCTTATATTCTACGGCATACTCTTTGTTCTACGGTTGGTGCCATTTTTCAGAAATTTTATTTGCGAGTTTAGTTGTTTGTTGCACAAAATGAGTAATTTCGACCCTAGTTTTTTTGAATTAACACCACCGGAACGCAGTATAATTGCACAAAATGCTTCGGAGAACATTTTACCGGAAAAGTCAAAAAGTCACTACATATATACATACGACGAATTTATTGCGTGGAGAGAAGAGAAAAAAGCAAATAGTTTTTAATTTTTTCGCAACTGTATTAAAAATAGTCGTTCAGTACCTACACGTGCGGAACCGTCATTGCAACTTATTCCGACTGTCAACCCTCGCCTTCGGCTGCGCCTCGGCTCGGGTAGACATTTGTCGGAAATCTTTGCAATGACAGCCTTTCCACATGTAATGAAATATACTATTTTGAAACAAAATGGCGCAATTTCGACAAAAGTATCTTGACATTCAATTGTCTGCACTCAGTTTTGCGCGCGCAATTTTAGGTATTTTTAGTTGCACTTTTGGTACCACGAAAATGAAATTAGGTTTTTTATAGAGTCAACTTTTGACATTAAAAAAAACTTAAGTTTTGTTCCGTGATCACAGCAACACTTTAAAAAAAATAACTGTAACATAAAGTGAAAAATCTGACCTTTAATGTAACTTTATATTACACTTTTTTTTTTATTTTCTTTAAAGTTATGTATTGTTTAAAGCCTGTCAATATGTGTTTACCTTTGAATTCTTAATTTGAAGATTATGATATGAGTGTAGATAAAAGTATTAATTGAAGAGAAAAAAATCTTTTTTAATACAGTTGCTCAAAAAGTGGCGTATTGCAGGGACGTATAGCGTTCGGGATGTGGGCTATTACATACTAGAGCTTTTTCTTTACCTTTTCCGAACTCGTGCGTTCTCTTTCCCAACTGTCAAAATAATGTCTATTAAAAAGAAAAAACCAACCACGAAGTTGTTACCAAAAACATTCATAGAAGTTTTTATGATTCATGCAAATATTTCTAAAAAGAAGATACTAAATTTGTTTCAATATCAGATTTAATTCAATGAGTTAGGTTAGGTTTCATTTTATTTCATCTCATTAAACATTTCAATTTCATATCAATAAGAAAATTATACTGAAGACTTGGCTGTATGGGCAGGCTGTACCTTTGCCTAACCAGAATGGGTGAAGAAAAAAAATCTTTGCTTATATTCTTTTACGGCTGCGCCTCGGCTCGGGTAGACATTTGTCGGAACTCTTTGCAATGACAGGCTTTCCACACTCGTAATGAAATATACTATTTCACGATATAATTATCTTTTTACTTGGCCACTTTCGTGAACTCAAAATATTTTTTGGCCATTTCTCCATTGACGCTCTAAAATTTTTTTCTCAATTTTTATTTCGTACCCAGTGAATGTTCATACAAACCTATTAAACTGAACTGTATTGTCATCACAGACATGCAAGTAAATGTCTTACAAAATAAATGCACCAAATAATAGTACCTAGACGAGGTCAGAAGGTACAAGAAACGGTTCTTATAACAACAATTTGTTGTATAATTCTCCTAAGTACATCAAAGGTAGGTAGGTAAATACTCACAATCTAATGACCTTGTACATCCAACAGCTAATGCTGCATACAGACCAACCGAATGAATATGAACGAAGACACTTAGCGATGGGCACCGCATACCGAAGACTCCGGACCGAAGAAGGTTTTCGTTCACTTCACTTTTTCCATAGTTCTATATGAATAATGCAGCTTATATACGTCCGACTGTACGGATAGGCCTTCTCACAGAGAGAGAATATGGGCTTTATCACCACGCGTGCCCACCGCGGATTGGCAATTTCAAGCGCTGAGGCATGTGAACGCCTCAGACACTCAAGTTTCCCCACGATGATTTCCTTTAACGTTAGAGAGTGGTATTGCTACTACAAATTCACAATTATACGTAACTTATGTTATGGTGTAGCTAACTCGGTTCAGAGCAAAACAATTAAATTCAAAATAATTTAAGTTTGGTTTAATTCGGTTAGTTTATTTTTAGGGGGTGAGTAGGTATTGGTTTGTTGTTAACTTATATGGGGAAGATGTTATGATGTATCTAGAATAAATAAATAACCAGTTGTCATTCTATGCCATCGTCTTTCATTACGTAACAACTTAGAAAACAAAGTTATTGATACATGCACGAGAAGGAGGGCGATCTTACGCTGAGCTAAAAATGCAATGAGATCAATTAAGTTTACTTTCTTAATCCGTAACGCCTACACACATTAGAAAGAAGAAAAGATAGAAAGAAAAGACATTTATTATAACAACAAGACACATTAATGGACTGTCGTTCGTTTGCATTCGTGTGGTCGGTCTGTGCCCGGCAGAAGACTAATTTGACACAAGAAGGTCGCTGTGGTCCGCGAAACTTACAAACTTGTGCGAACATCGCCGAAGCGGTTCATTCAAAACCTTCATAATATACTCGTAATATTCTTGAAGGATAATATTTGTGTTACAATCTGCCCCGGCAATATAATCGTTATACGACTAATGATACATCAACTCTCGCGGGAATGTAATAAAATAATAAAACAAGGATTAAATAGATTAGTTCAAACACTGGCACTGAACATACAACTTAGTTAAGATTTTTGGAGATTCTAATCAAATTACTAAGCTGTCGACCGGAGGCTTTGATTAATATCTTCAAAGATCGACGGACTTCGGGTAACAGGGCCGGAAAATTAATTGAATATAACGATTATGCTCCCTGTTCCAACTTCGATGTAGTATTGTAGATCGAATCAATATAAGTAGAAGTAGATCAAGTAGTAGTCGAAGTAGATCTAATCAAAATAATGTCACTTTTAGCATGATAATCAGTGTTGTTTATTTTGATTTGTAGCTACGTTTATGTTTATGATAAAAATTGAGATCTCACGTTACATTTCAGCTTGTAATAAACCTTCATGAAATACACCACTAATTTAATCTAATAATCTTATGAGTCCTTACCAATCTGGCTTTCGACCCTCACACAGTACGGTGAGTGCGTTGCTGAACGTCACTGACGATATCCGCGCTGCTATGGATAACAAAAATCTCTCTATTGTAGCATTGCTGGACTTCAGCAACGCATTCAACTCTGTGGATTTTGATGTTCGGTATCCTTGTATCCTTCGCACTATCAATATTTCTCCTCCTGTCATCAAATGGTTCGCATCTTACCTCCACGATCGACAGCAATGCATAAAGAATGAGGATTCTTTCTCAGACTGGTCCGTGTTGAGTGCTGGTGTCCCGCAGGTGGCTCTTGACTACCTTTCCTGTAACACAAAGTTTCTTTCTAACTCTTTCACGGTCCAAGCTGCGCAACTATGGAACAAGCTTCCTAACTTTATTCAAGAGAGTCCTTCTATAACATCATTCAAGAAGAGATTAAAAGAGCACTATCTCTCTAACCTGCCACAAATAATAAGGTTTATGTACGTATAAGTATATATGTATATGTATATGTAAGTATATTATATTATTATTACTTATTTATGTAGTAATAAATATTTCTCCCTTCCTCCCGTTATCTAAATTTGAACACCCTGTGCTAAGGTTGGCTAGAAAAGTTCTCTCTTAGAGATAAATTCGCCTTTGTGTTCGCGTTTCTTACTTAAAGCATTTTTCCGAAGGAATGGCTCTGTAAAATTTTATATAATTTATATTTCCTGCAAGCATAGTGCCGGCATTCCATGACTATACTAGAATGTTCGATTGCGCCTCTCAATCACCATCCTTTTGGTCGGATCTAAATGGATCTATCGTAAAAAACTAAACCAGAAACAATTCACAAATATTGTTTTCAAATGGAAGCATGCAAGCTGATTCTTACCTGTAACCAACGTTTAACGAGTATTAAAATGCACGCAAATAGTTGGAACTTTATTTACCAACCACCGCGTAATGAAGAAATGATTGAAATTTACGAGCGCTGAGGTAGAATGCCGTGATAAAAGTATGAAGTTACAGTAAAATGTTACTTAGGTATGTCCTCTCCGTCTCACCTACTTCAACCTTAAAAAATCTCGAAGCTAAAAAACTTTATGGCAGACATACCCCGAATTACAGAAAAATTCTTTATTGGACTAAAAAAACTATTTTGTACAAAGGCGAGCTGAGTACTAGGTAGTATTTTCTTCCAGCTAACCTACGTTGATGTGGAGAGTCGATGGGGTAGTGCCAGAGAAAATTATGGGAGTAATAGTAAAAATATAAATATAAAAAAATAAAAATAAAAAAAATAATAATAATAAAAAATAATAGTTCACGTTCATATTTTCAAGCTTCGTATTCTAGTTCCAATTATGCCCCGTGTAACAGAAAAGTTACTGAAAGGGAATTCTAAATTGGGACCCAAATCGTGTAACAGACAGCTCGAGCTACAGAACAGAATTATTTTGGAAGTCGTATTATTCCATCACGTGCTATAGGACACAGACTGGGCCAGAAGTTACCCGGGAAGACTTCCGTCTTCCCGGGTAACTTCCGAGCAGCCTAAAATGTCCGGACAAACGGAATAATTAATCCGTTACGAGGTGTCGAGCTCCGATCCGGGAGAGCCAAGCCGTTTTAGAACGCAGGCGCACTGTCTGCACCGACTAGACATCTGCCGGTCGCTGAAACAAGGTGCGCTTAATCTTATGTAACTAGCGCTGAGGCGGCTATTACCGTGATAGCTCTCCAAAACCATCCACTCAAGGGGCAGGCCGGATTGATAACTGTTGAGTCAAGCGTCTCCGCAATGCGAAAGCATTAAAAGCGATTAAGTTTCATAGAAAATTCTTATATATGATTACATCTTGTTGAAGGAATATTAAATGCGGTGGTTTGAAAAATATCGAACCACATATGACTTCAATATCATACCAAAAAATTTAAATAGTGACGTTAATACTAAATTGCACGTCCTTTATTGCCGAGTACCGATGCTAACTACACACAACATGATAATTGATAAATAACAAGCGTGTCACCATTGTCCGATCACGATTCTCCCTCGAGAATAAGACCTCAATAAATAAGCAATAATCCGAATGTTTTACACGCTTATTTTATTGACAAATCACAAATGGACAAATGAGAGGAAGGGTGGAATAAAATTAATCTGTCATGTCGCGGGCGGCGGCGGTGCCTGTACACAAATTGAATTCGGAACAGCTGTCAGCGGCCGGCTTTGCTTCCGTGCGAGCAATTGACGTTGTAATTGCAATAAACACACGAAAATTAATACAATGTTTAAGAGTCCAGTGTTACTAATCAACGATTTAATTACAGTAACTAACAAATAAAATAAAAAAATATAGACAAGTTTTGGTAATTAATAAGATGAATAAAGCACAAGACATCATTAAGCAAGTAACATTGTTACCTTTCCTTCGCTACGGCTTGGCTACGGCTAAGTTTAAATTCGAGTAAGGCCCAGCGTAGCAGATGCTACGGACAGGTCGCTACACCACTGCCTACGCCATAAGTGCTACGACAGCTACGAAAAATGTGCTCTTGTTGAAACTCTACCGTAATAAGTTCTGAGCAAAGAGCACATTAATAAAACTGGCCAAGTGCAAGTCGGACCCACGCACCGAGATGGGGTTCCCTTTACTTGAAGCGAAGTCCGGCTCACATTTGGCCGGTTTTTAGGGTTCCGTAGTGGACAAGGAACCCTTATAGTTTTGCCATGTCGGTCTGTCCGTCCGTCTGTCTGTCTGTCTGTCTGTCTGTCCGTTCATCCGTCTGTCTATCCGTGGCCTAGCTCAGAGATGATTAGTACGAGAAAGCTGAACTTTGGCATAGACATACATATTAATTACGCCCACAAAACGGTAGAATAAAATCTTACTTTTATAATGTTCAGTGGATAATCCAAAAAACCTGGGGCGCTTTATATGACTAAAAAAATATCTTGTACGTTCCTATAGTATAAAAACAAATAATAATAATAAAAAATGGCCAAGTGCGTGTCAAGCCTCGCGCAGTATAGGATTCCGTATAAGGACGGGTTTTTACCTGCTGTACAGAACTAACAACTTCATCAAAGTAATTTTAAATGGAATTTCTACCACGTTTTACTTTTATAAGTTGGTCGCCTATTACTCGTTAACTTATAAAGCCTACTTAGCCGTGATGGTTTTTCTTTTAAGTTTATTATAATGTGCTCTGAATTTTTTCATGTTTCCACAATCGAACATTTCGCAGGGAGAGGGGGTACACCCTCTCCCATTAACATTTCGCGAACGGATCCCTAAATTGAAAAATGTTATTCCTGCACTCACAATATTTTTAAACAACCAATCAAACGATACCCACACTATGGGCGTGAAAAACAAATTACATACCTAATTCAGGTGAGGTACCATAAAAACATGATTTTTTAGATTTTACCCTTCATTTCAGTTTTCTAGTACCTACTCATCGTCTTCGTCCTAAGCCGAGGATAGACAGACAGACGGATGGACATAGGGAAACTACAAGGGTTCCTTGTTGACTGCGGAACCGTAAAAAGAAGAATGTTAAAAATGCTTACTCATTCATACTGCGAAACCTCGTAGGCAAAGATTCGTTACCGTTTCGAGCAAGTTTTCGTGGCGCAATCAGGAAATTAACTGAACTTTACGGCGACACGACCGCTACAGACACTAGAAAATTACACCTAGTTTCTTCGTACCTAGTGTGTATTTTCGTGTATGAACTAACTCAAAAATAGATTTAACAACTGCTATTCAACATTTCATAACAATTTACGGGTCTAGAGACCTAACTGTTTTATTTACAAGTCAAGATGATAATAACTATTAATTGAACCATAATAAAAACTGACGGAAGTAAATGTGACTAAACCCTCTTTAATTCGTTGCTACGACTAAGATATACTTTATTTTCTTTATTATTGTTCAGGGAACCAAGAGAATTAATGCGGTATTTTAATTTTTAAAGGCTCGCAATAGAATGCAAGTGCTCTCGAGAGGTGCTACCAATGGCAGCATCGCGGCTTGCTCGTCTAAAGACTGAAACAAGCCTGAGAGTGTTAAATTTGTAAGAGTTCCCGCTCTCATACACTAAGTGCGGGCCAGAGAGCCGCGTCCGTAATAACGGCTACACTCCAGTCTCTAGTATTTATGACATTTTGCTTCAGAACAATTCTCTCACACTCCAAAAATGCTCTACACGCTAGAGGTCACAAATATTTTATACCCCGTGGCTGCTGAGAGACATTTTTACTTGAGACTCTTTTTTTAAGAATACGACTGCAGTTAAAGCCAGGTAGACGTCCACACATTTGAGTGGGGGTTAAGGAAAAAATACAAAGGATTTCTTAGTAGGTCTCACTTGAATTCCTTGAGCAAAATTTGCGAATAGGATTTGGGAAATCCGTCTTTCAGGGTGTTATTGCGGAACTATTCTACACAACATTGATTAACAAAACGCTCTAAAGCTTCAAATCCCATATAATTTGGTTTTATTAACAAAAGATATCTCGGATCACAATAAATCTTTAAATATTATTAAGTAACCGAGTAAGTACATATGAGAGGCCAGTCAAGTGGGTACTGCTCGGCTGGCCTCTTAACTTTCTCTATCTTAGAAAAAATAAAATCTGATTGAAGTCATCGATTCATACTAAAGTTACAACATGCGGCATTAAACGGAACAGCTGATATTTCAAAGTTTTCTCCTTAGTAAAAGATGTTCGTATTGACGAGTCGAACCCCCCATCGGATTGCTATGGGGATTTTGTTACACCCTGTAGCCCATGCATCTCAACTGCCTGCCTCCACGATCTGCTTACCCTTTTGGGACCTAAGGTTTCTTTTGTATAATTTTTTGTTATTTTTATTAGAATTAAGTTTTAGTTTCATTGTAGGTTAGGGGTTCTGATGATTATACTTTTACATTTCTAAACTTTCTTTTATTTCTTCAGCTTCCGTTACCAAGGGTTGTGCCTTCACACAACCCTCGGTAACGTGACAGTTTTATATACAGTACATATGCTTAGATTACATTATGTAAAGCATGTTTTGTTTACCGACTACAAATTATACTTCTATAATACTTACATGTATACATACTTCTAATTTAAAGGTATTCTTTTAAATTATTTCTAACTTTTTAGTGCTGCAGTGCTTTGAAGTCGGTTTTTATTTTTTATTAAAGAAAATTTAATATCTTTGGCCAATCGACAGCTGTTGACATTAGATTAACAGATTGTTAGTTTGCGAGAAATAGGGCGTAACTGCCTTTACAATGCCTTATGACGGTAGATGGACCAAGGCAGTAACGGATTTACGGCCGAGAACCGGGTGGCGGTCGGTCGGTATACCAACAGCCCGATGGTCGGACGATGTGGCCAGGTCGGCAGGGGGCCCGTGGATGCGAATGGCGAGAGACCGCGAAAGATGGTGTGATGGGGAAAAGGCCTATACCCAGCAGTTTGCAGAGGTGGGCTGATGATGATGATGATACCTTATAAATAGGTTTACTTTGGAACACCTTGGTAAAATAACTGTACTCCACGTTATTTCTTGTCACGTATAGATACTTATCTAAATATCGAAGATTTTGCTTGGTTTGCCGTAAAGGCAATCCAGGGTACATGGTAGCAGGATAGCATCCGTCTCACGTGTTTTACGAGCACAGAGATTTTACTGCATGCTCCAAAAAAGGCGAGATATTGGTTTATTCTTAACATAACATCACGGTTATGTCGAGGTAATTTCGAGCCGAAATATTCTAAAAGGAATATTTAGCATTTTAACGGAGAGTAAAAAACAGTCGATAACCCTGAATAGTCGAACTACCTCAGCGCTTGAAATTGCCAATCCGCGGTGGGCACGGTTACCAGCGGAACCCCATTATTACCAATCCTTCGTCAAGTAAATTCGTTCGCGTTCGACGTCCGTTCATCTATTTTACCATTGAGTACCCATTCAGTAGCCGGTTGAGATTTTGACAAAATGTGTTATTAAGGCATTATCCTCACAAATAAAAAGAAAGTGAAAAGTTAAGTTCCCGGTAGAAAAGTGACTTTTTAACTTTATAAACGTAGTTGTTTTTTTTCTTTATAGGCGCGCGCCCGCGTACAAAAACCTCTAGCAAACTTGCATGCGTATTTGCTAAGTGCTGCGTATGTAGCATAACGACGCGAGCGAGTGGTGCGCTGAAATATCAAAAGTCGCGACGTTATTGTGACATTAATTTGGCCCCACAAAACGCGCGTATTGCGCCGCATCCCACCTACGCTAGTCGACAGTGTCTTAATTTGCGGCTGTCGATGTGACATGATTTGCTTTTTCGCGTTCCATCTCCCGGCTAAACAGGAGATGGGCAGTGTTGATCGAAACTCAAGTTAGAACATGAAAGTATATCTAATCATAACGCTAATTCGATTCACAGAGGTACCTACAATAGCCTACGGATCTCGTTAAACCGCTGAAAGTTTCAAAGCACGGTTCTGGTTACTCGAATAAAGGAAGTGTCCAACAAAGTTTGCCAGTGTGCCTGCTGTATCTGGTTTAAGCACCAGATTTAAACTAAACCTAGGTATCTGACGTTTCTGTGTAGGTGCTATAGGGGTATACATTTACGGAGATACCTATAGCACATCAACATTATAAGTAGATAGTGCTAGGTCAAGGATTGAGGAACGGTGAGCGGGAGCGAAGGGCAAGACGCGTACGTAGATATGCAATGCAGTTCCCGGGAACATTGCCACTTGATGAGTTTTCTTATGAAACTTGGTCACAAAGTTTTGTTTGATCATAGCGAAGGTAGAAACGGAATCTCGTCAACGGACAATATTACATACCAAGAATTATTTACATTTTTTTAGTAGGATGGTTTAGGAAAGTGTTAAAAAAATGTAAACGTAAATTTTAAATAGAGAATACGTATTAAATAGTCCAAAATCTGAAAACCGTTTCTTCAGTACCACTTTTAATAAAAAAATGTTTAAAATTCTCAATTTCGTTTTTAGGCTTCCGTAGTTCCGTAGAGGAACCTTTATAGTTTCGCCATGTCCGTCCGTCTGTCTGTGGATCTGTTTGCGAAATATTTATAATGCGCAAATTTTTGTTAGAGTAGACCTTCCCCCCCCCCCCTTCTCTCTCGGCTTAACGTTGATAGTAGAAACGTGATAGTAGAAACGATAGGATTCAGGGCAGTAGCACATATAATGAACTTAAAAGGAAACCTACCTCCTTCTACGGAATCCTACATTGCGCGTATATGTGGTAGGTCTGAGAATAGGTCTTAAGCTAATTAATATAACGAAACAACGTTTGCGGGGTCACCTAGTACACTTATAATATGTTCGGCTTTCAGGACCGTCAAAACGTCAAGACAAAGGGAAATAATAACAAGCTAAGCTTTCTGTCATTTACGTAACAATTATTAGAAGATCAATAATATTAATAACCCTCTACCCATACAAAGTACTATAAGTAGGTATCCTCCCTCACTCGCTAACTTTTCTGGTCAAACTTTGCAAAACGGAAAATATGTACACTTTAATATCCTACAGGGCTTAATTAGTCAGGAGACTCGTTTAATTGTATGTTTACTCCGATTTTGGATGTGGGTTTGACATACGTACTAATTAATTATATTTGTTTTAATTTAGACTCAACAAATTTAAAACCTGACTTAAATAAAACTAAATCATCAGGTTCACAGCTAAAGATTCCCATATTTACCAATGAACCTAACGATGATCTTGCTTGAAATGGATAACAACGCTCATTAAGTCAAAGTTTCCGCTGTAGCGCAGAACAAAAGCAATTTATTTTGATTTTAATGAGTCCAAGAAAGTACATCACAGTCAACGAGTCAACAGCAGAGCAACATTTGCATCTTCCCGTATGTAACGTACATTAGGTGTTATCGACTCTACCTCTGCGCGTGAAAAAACAATTACTGCTCTGCCTACAAGATGTTATATTCAAGAACGGATACCAAAAAAAAATGCTCTATACATAAAATTAATTTGGTAATCAATGAAAGAAAATGGATTACCAAATACGCCATGTTTTGCCGAAAATCGTTTACGTGAGGCTCAATTAGCTATTAAAATACTTGCCTTTTTCTTATTCTTCACTTATATATAACATAACATGACATAACATAACGTGACATGACGTGACGTGACATGACGTGACGTGACGTGACGTGACGTGACATGACGTGACGTAAGATGGCGTGGCGTGACGTGACGTGAAGTGACGTTAACATAACATTGACATAACATAATATATATTTAATAACTTCCACACAACACAATCCTGGTCCCGACTAGGATACCCTCGGATACTGTGCTATGATAACCAGGCAAAGACATCACAAATATGGAAATACACCCAAACTGAGGCCTTTTGTACAAAGCAAGTACGGCGGCCTTCAGTGACAAAGATGGCCGAGGCCGGTATGTCAGCCTCTTTAAATTCTGTATGTGTGTGTGAGGTTGTGCCTCGCACTGGCCCGGGCGGCCGCAGGCTACAGCCAAACAATTCAGTTCAAATTCAGTGGAGCGCAGTGCAAAGTTGAATGTTACGGACCTGGGAAAGTGGCTGAAAGTTTTTTAGCTTTGTTTCTTTTTAAAGCCGCAAATTTATGTGGGTCTTAAAAATAGATTGAGAGATTGTATAGACACATTCTGCAAATACTATCTGTAAAAGAAGATATGACTTTTTTTTCATTTTCATTTCAATTAGCCCACTGGATCCCCTTAACTATCGACTGAAAATATGGTTTGCATTATTTACGCCACACCCGGTATACGCCCCACTAAAGTACTAATACCACAGAGGAAAACTAATACTAAGCATTTCTGATATCTCTAAAGCAATGCCTATTGTTTCTGAATAAATAAAATAAAATTTTTATTTCACGCGTACCCACCGCAAAACGGCGATTTCAAGCTCTCATACAACAAGTAGATATTCCTCGTGCACTCAGATTCCCCATGACCAGTGAATTTTAAGTATAGAATTCAAGGCCAAGACTAACGGTCGTAGGGCTGAGCAGAACACACACACACATATGCACTTATACTCTCCAAGACACAAACACACACATACGTAGGTACTCACACACACAAGCATGATTATTAGTGATCTAAATCATTTTATACAATAACTATGCGTAAACATTATTCTCCATACTTTTATTTTGTTATTCTTATGAGATTGATAAGAATTAACTTATTAATACTATAAGTTCCCATTCTATTATTGTCATCCATTAAGCGGAGGGGACTAGGTACCACAACACAGGGAAATCTAGTGTGGGAATTAGGGCTTCATCCTTTTTTTTATGTACTTTTTGGAACAAATAAACATTTTTTTCATTTTCATTTTCAATACCCATGATTGCCTCTCTAATAAGTAAGGTACGTGGTATGTAAACAAAAAAAAACATTGGTCTTTTTGAAACCGGTGGTATATTGATTGCAACCTAAACATTCTACCTATTATTGCGATATCTCCGTCAGCAAATCTATATATCTGTGGTGGCTATAAACATATAGCGGCGTCCGGACAGGACCCTCTTTTCCCGGTATCCTCGTAGTTCCTTCCAGATCACTAACCGATAACTGATATATAATATCTAATAATAATAATATAATATTTATTTCAGACTCATACAAATCCATAGTGAAACACAACAACAAAACACAAGAATTAGTAACACAGAAAAACAAAAAACATGCTTACAGAAAGACATAATTTAGATAGAAAGACAAGATATTACCGATAAAATAAATTTCTTTCCAAATCAAAAGATGTTTACAGTACCTATCGTTCGATTTTCGGAAAATGCTCGTAGCACGATCATATAAAGAAAGTAATTGAAAAACTGTTTGTCTCCCGCATAAACAACATAGCCGGTTGAATTGTGTGAAAGAGAAGAAGATAGTCGTTCAGTTACACTCTTTAAGTAACCGGTGTGTATATATATATTTCATTTCATTCCGCTTTTGTATGGTTGTCAATAAACAACTTAAAACCACTAGACTCAGTTTCACTTTTTATATTTATTTGCTGTAGGAAGGTTAGGACAATCAATTTTTCAAAACAATCAAAGTAAAATAAAAAAAATGGTAAAAGGTGTTGATGAATTAATAAAATAAGTAAATAACCGAGGACGAGCAAACAAGTTAATAAAAATTTTACGTTTCCGCATTTTCAACGATTTCTGTCAACGGTTTGTTTACATATAAAAACAAAAGCTGAATATAATGAAATATACTCCTTTGCATTTTGTTAATAAAATAGTCTTCTGTTACATCATAGTCATGGGGGCCCCATTATCCTGTACCCGTGCTAAGTATGAGTAAGTGCCCGGCGTCTAGTAGGAAATTAATTCTGAAATTAACTATCGGTTAACTGATTCATCTACCGGTTCTGGATAGAAAGGTTAACGACGGCCCTTGAGTCAAGTGTAGCTGGCTAATTTGCGCATCTCAGCACAGATTAACTTCTCAGTTTAGCTTGCATTTCTATAAAAATAATTGTGTTTTTGGCCTGGTACGGGAACATTATTCACTTAACCTTAATCGCAATTTTTTTACAGATCGTTTTTGCGAAAGTGTCAGGTCAATCTTTCAACAACAACAACAACATAAAAGCCTGTATCCAGGAGGGGTAGGCAGAGACCAAGGTCTGCCACTTGCCTCGATCCTCATAGATCTCTTTCTGTACCCTTTCTTTTTTTTCTTTCCTTCTTGATCTTTCAATTTTGTTAATAGTGATTTTTAGGACTCATGGCCGAGAACTTATACATAGTTATACAAATCGCTGTCGTCGGTAATTAAGGTAAAATAAAAATAATTATAACTGTCACAAACAACAATCACTTGTCCTGGTCCCAAACTAGGATACGCTATGTGTGGTAACCAGGCAGGAGCATCACACACATGGAAATGCACCCAGACTGGGGTCATGTATACAAATGTACTTCGGCCCCCAGTGGGAATCGACCCCATGACCGAGGGTCGATTTACAACTTCATCAAAGTTTACCTACTAAATATTTGGGATTACCTTGCCTACAATTTTTTTATTATATTGTGTAACATGCTTTACGGGCCATTACTTCAATCAACATAAATGTCTTATATAAGAAAATATTTCGCGAGAGTGATTGACCGCTTCCACGCTGGGAGAAGGTGCGGGCGGCATCGTGTTATTATAAGTAAACCCAACCCGTCTCATAAGAATTTATTGGCGTTCACTGAGTGAATGACCCTCGCCAAACCCCGGGAATACAATATATCGTATGATAACCTCATGAGTGCTTTGGAGACGTTTACCGCGATCCATTATCGGAGAAGGCTCAGCAAAACTTGCCAACGCTAATGGCACACTTGCACCAGACACTATCTCTGAATGTCCTTGCAGACAAATTGTCTATTCTATAGGCGCTTGTCTCTTCATCTCATGCTATCGGAGTTTAATCGATATGTGGTATCGAGCTTGTATCTCAATGGATAAGGCTATCCTCGTAGAGTACCTAGGTGAATACATATGTTATTTAGGAGCCTTGCACGCACGAACCCGCATAGGTTTCAATATGAAAAAGCGATAATAGATAGGTAGGTACCCACGTTAGCAAGCTTTTAAGCAAATTGGAAGTTGAGAATCTTCCATCTGATAAATGTAGGTAATGTTGGTAGGACTGTCATCTTGTTTGATAAATAGGGGGTCTCAGCAGAAGCGGCAGATTACCCTATGCATCTTAAAATGGCTGAGGAGGTACCTACCTTCTTCAATAAAAACGCCCACCGAGTAATGTGAACAAGGAAATTACCTCCCCGCCCCCCGCCTGGCTTTTCATTCGCCTCCGACAAAGCCGCTATTAGATTGCCTACCCACACAGGTAAGTACCCATTAGGTTGGTACCTCTTTTTTGTAGATTTTTTTCTACTTATTGTAGAATAAAAAGTCCAGTATAGCCATATTATAAAGTGACGGGGATACTTTGTGCGGCGTAAAATAGGTATGTCATGTAGGTAAGGTGATCTATACATGGCGTCACAAAATCCCCATA
Source organism: Yponomeuta evonymella (assembly GCA_963969515.1). Lineage (NCBI taxonomy): Eukaryota > Metazoa > Arthropoda > Insecta > Lepidoptera > Yponomeutidae > Yponomeuta > Yponomeuta evonymella. The sequence continues at coordinate 11,636,261 of OZ018354.1, forward strand.
CATCCGAATATGAGGGTATTACTGTCAATACAAATAACTTTTACTACTGGATTTCCCCATTTTTTTGTAAGTTTCCCAAATTTTTGCGAAACCGCGAAAAAGTTATCTGCTGTTCCATATTAAAGTAACCTGCGGCATTAAAATGTTTGGTAGGTTATTATATTTAATAAAATATTATATATTTTGTGATTTTAAAGTTTGCCCAAGAGCAAAAGTTGTTCGCATGACAATTAGAACTCTCCGTTTTCTCATCTAAAGGATGATTTTGTGACACAATGAATTTTACGAATATTATGGGTTTGGAGCGGTGGTAGCGTAGCGGTAGAATGCCGACTTCTCATTCGGGAGGTCGTTGGTTCGAATCCATCGAATGCATTAATGACAATAAGCTACGTACATTTGTAAAGTTATAGTAGCAATAGCACTCGCTAACTGTGAAGGAAAACATCGTGAGGAAACCTGAGTGTCAGAGGTGTTCACATACATCAGTGCTTGAAATTGCCAATCCGCGTTGGGCACGCGTGGTAATTAAGCCAATAATAATTTTAAAAAAATGGATTAATTGTAAAGGTTGCCTACGCACTACGCAGTTAAGGCTGGGTTGCGGTTTACTAATGTATTGCCAAAAATCGTTTCCCAATGTATTACTTCCCAAACTATTTTCCGCAAATTAATCACTTGGCAAAAAAACATTTCTCAAAACAACTTAAAGCAAATAAACAGTTAGCAAAAGTTATTATGGCAAGTTATTGTTTACCAAATAAATACTTGGTCAAAATTCATTTTACCAAGCATTATTCAGTCAAAAGTATCGTTTGGCAAAAAGCTGCCTTTTGTGGCACCTTAGATATGTCGTAGCCATATCGTAGTTTGTGCCATATCATGATGTGGTTAGCCATATCACGAAATGTGTCCTTTTCATGAAAAGGCCAAGTCAAACTGGCCGTATCGTTTAAGCATCAACGTTTGACGATATGGCAATCTACGTTTTGCCATATCATAATGTAGGGTACCTATGACTTTTCCATGCACCAACCTTATTTAAGTTTGACTCAAAACTAAGTTTTTTAGTGAAATATTTTTTTTCGCTTTTATATAAAAAAAAAGAACTAACACCCGAAGTTTCAGGATGGAGCGTCGCAGCGCTCCGCTCCATCCGAACTACGAACCTATTTTTGCTTATGTGTACTGACCTAACAACCAACCCAAAATTTTAATTTAATTCTTAGTAAAACTTCAGCTATGTAGCTTCTAAAAAAAATTCAAACAATTATTGGCTATATAACACTTGCCAAAATAAAACGTTAGCATAATAAACGTTTGTCTTAATAAAACTTGACACAGTAAAATTATGCGAAATTATAATTTGACCAAATGAATAAAATGCGAAATGAAAACTTGCTAAAGTTTCATTTGGGAAATGAAACTGATGCCATAAGTTTATTGGGAAGTAAAATTTGGCGAAAAATACTTTGGCTAAACGGCGGTATCCCCTGGGTTGCTCTGTGCGAGTGAAAAGTTGGAGGAAAAGTAGGCATTTTTGAAAACACTAATACAAATCCCATTAATATAATTTTGACGATCGATGTCACAAACACATTGAGTGATAGTAATTTTGGTATATTTTTTATTATCCAAAACTCAGTACAGCTAAAATGAAACCATATCTAGTGATATGGTATTTAGTTAGACCCATGTTCAAGATATTTTTTGATGCTATAAAGTTTAAAAAGTCGTAAAAATAATGAACGACGGCCTAGATATGACATTGAAAAGTAACATGTATTTTTTCAGATTTTAAATAGTAACCATTTGAGAGTAAAATGTATTTTAAAACACCTGGTGTCGGTGGAATTGGGCGGTGGGAGGTTCACCATACCTAGGTAATAAGTAACGAGTAAATTGGGTGTCCCAGTACCATTTTTTTTGGATATGCATGCTAGCTGCCCGTGTGACCTAACCTAAGCCTAAGGATTTTCATGATATGCAAGTAGTTTTTTTTATTTGCACATTTCAGATTTTGATATGATTTCAAAATTATTTACTGTACGAGAAATCAATCCGCACTAAGGCGAGCTTAACACTAAAAAGTTTTTCTTCCAGCTAACTGAGTGATGTGAAGGGTGTGAGATTGCACAAGAAATCAATCCGCATGAAGGCGAGCTTAATACTAAAAAGTATTTTCTTCCAGCTAACCATGGGTGATGTAATGGGTGTGAGATTTCAGAGTAGAGTCGTGAACTCGTGACATCCCTAACCATAGGTACCTACATAGGAATCACCGCTAGCTATCGCCATGCGACGTAAATCCCAGGAGGCTCAATAAAACGTATCAGCCCCATAATATTAGGTATGACATAGGTATGTTGAACCTAACATACACGCAAGGGCTTTAGAGGCGGGACATTTTACGACTTGTAACAAATAGGATCGTGGACTCGTAGCGCATTAAAACATAGGGTAAAGGGTGGATTTGTTATAAAGGAAAGATTACATAGCACTCCTCACCTACATACAACGACCCAGGCTAACGATCCTGCTGGCATAGCAAAAACTTTGTGTAACACCTACAATAAAATTAAAAAAGAGATTGGGCAACTATATTGGCCTCTCCCTTATACAATATTGCCGTTCTATACTGTGTGAGCAAAAGGCAAATAATTAGTTATCCAATCTCGTTCATAAAGTGCTCTCGCTACGTGAACTGCAAAGATTTAAAGGTACCTACTGTAGATGACAGCGGTGGTAGCCTAGTGGGTAGAACATTGCACTTGGAAGCGATGGTTCGATTCCCAGTGCGGACATGTACGGGACTTTGTTTTGTAAGTTACGTACATTTGTGAAGTTATAGTAGCAATACCACTCGCTAACGGTGAAGGAAAAAATCGTGAGGAAACCGGAATGTCTGAGCTATTCACGTACCTCAGCGTTTGAAATCGCCGCGGTGGGCACGTGTGATGATTAAGCCCATACTCTCTCTCTGAGAGAAGGCCTGTGCCCTTGTGTGCCCTACAATGGGACGTATATAGGTAGGCTGTTTATAATAATAATATAATTTCAACGCTGTCTACCGATTTCTCAGTGTAGAGTTCCTTCAGAGTTAATTCATGTCTTTATTTCGATGATCATGTCTACGGGGTGGGGTGACTTCGAATTTATTCCACTCTTTTAAGGGTACATTTTAACTTACCATAATAGAAAAAAAATGACGTTGCGTATCTTCCTACTGCTTTAAATTTGGATTTACAGTTTCGAACCAAAGGTTGAATAATTACAAATTTGATTTACCGTAATGGTAAATTTAAAATCCTATTTAGAGGCTATAACCATTACTGTTAAATAATTATAATACTGTTTAAAATAAGGAAAAGAATATTCCCTTTCCTGTAACTTCGTATTGTCAAATTTCCTGTACTGTTTTTCGTGTGATAATTATAATATTGCTAACGATATGAAAATCACGCTGTAGATAAAAGGTACCCGAAACTGGCGTACGTGCAGGCAGCGAAGCGCGTTAGCATCGCGTCTGTACTAACGATATGAAAATCACGCTGTAGATAAAAGGTACCCGAAACTGGCGTACGTGCAGGCAGCGAAGCGCGTTAGCATCGCGTCTGTACCCCTACCTACCTACGCGCGTTACCATCGCGTCCGTATCGCTACACACGCGTCTGTATCGCCAAACGCAGAGATATAGATAGACATAGATAACTTAAAGACCTGAAGCTGTATGAAAACCAACCGTGTCACTTTTATTCTGCCTACTGTGACGTCACAAGAGCGAATTAGTGATGTGAATTCCTCGTTGTCCGCGCAAAATCGATTCAAAGGCGACGCCGCCGCCGCCTCACGCGCCGTTCGGCTCGACTCGATTCAGCCTAGCCGCAGATGCACGGAATTCCAGTACGGTTTTCATATGACAGACAGAGACAGTTTTTGACGTCATTCCTTTCGGAAACCGAACGAAAATTCCGTGCGTGTGTGGCCAAGCCACTCAGAGGTCAGTCTTTGTAGTGGATGGTCGCGCGCGAGTTGTGACTTGTGAAACCAAGCGTTCCGACTTTTTAACACCTACTGTGACGCTTTCGGATACCTCTGAATAATCTCAAGTATACTCCTTGATTTTTAAATTTAAACACGAGGGATTAGTATAGACATGCATGACGAGAAACGCAATAGTTTTAGATAACCTAAAAGTCATTGTTACAGCAAAACGGGACTTGATCGCGTACACATAGGTGATTTAATTACCTCGACGCTTCGAACGTTAAATAAACACCTGTGTGTACGCGATTAAGTCCCGTTTTGTTGTAATAACCTCATCATCAGCCATTTGACGCACACTGCAGGACATAGGCCGCCTTCGTGGTTATGTAATAACCTAAAAATCACTAATCGATTCACATGAATGACATCGATTTTCTGACAGACGAATGATTTAGACAGATTTTAAAAGGAATTAGGAATTAGGAAGGAATTAATAATGGGGTACGCCGTTTTTTTTCAACATTCTCAACTTCTTCCCTTCAATGAAACTGCTATTTTCGAAGTGTTTGGAGCAAATATGGCTATGCTTAGTCACCAGTCTTTCCGTCCAGTGGCCGTAATCCATTTTTCTTTTGTGATAGGATCATGTGGGAACCTAAAAAGAAGTAAGTGTTTCTTAAGCACAATAGAAATTTATAAACGTATTATTATTTTTAGCCTCAAAATAGGGTTTTAAACGTATTATACGTTCAAAGGATAAACATGAACACATCACATACATGAACTCTCTACCCGAAGATATAACCCTCCTTTTTTAAAGCTGTCGTTTAAAATTAAGACATATTATGAGCTTGTTTTTATCAATAACTACTAAATTGGCTATTTGACACTTTTCGGAAACATATTTTAAATATACGGTGTAGGTTTATTTTATAAATACATCTTACAACAATTTTATCGTTACAATTTTCAAGTAGCCAATAAGCGTTTTTAAAGTGGTTAATATCATTCGTCTGTCCGATATCGATTAAAATCGACTATCGAAATATGTTATAGAATGAACAACACTAGTTGCTAGATTTGACAGACGAATGATAAGTTGCCGTGTACCACGAACTCGAAGCGATGAGCGACAGTATCGCTTGTTCTCATATTCATCGTCTCTTAAGACACAGCGTCAGATTAAACGCTCAAAGCAAACGCAGCAATGTAATGCGAACATTGTTTACTTACCAATAATCTATAGTTACTTAGGTACAGACTTGGAATCACACCTCGGAATACTTAAAAAATAGATTTAAAATGAATTTACGAATTATATAATTTGAAAATAACTTACCTGTGATAGGAAACATGTCCTTGCGTTTGTGTGCACAGAATTTTTGGGCTATCGCAGTTTAGTACGACGCAACCACGCATTTTCGGAATATTTACGGACGACCGGCCACCACAACAGACGCGCGCGGAATATCTGTAGCGACGGCCGAGTGTGGATAAACTCCACAGTTCGGACACGCGAAGTAGATGAATTTGCGTGATCTATGTCTATCTATATCTGTGGCCAAACGCGTGTTTCAGTTTATACAGTGTGCAAATGTCTGCCTACAGGCTTTGCCTGACTCGCGTGCGTATCGCGTCTGTATCGCTACAAAAGCGCGTCGACGGCGCATTTAAAAAAATGTAGTGTGCATAGGCCCTAATGAATTATTAGATAGATAGAATAGATAGAATATTCTTTATTGTATGTACACCAGGAATCACATATGAGAATTTAACAATAACATAGTACAGTACAATTGGCGGCCTTATTACTAAAATTTGTCTATAAGGACTTAAAACACCTTGTTAATTTGAGTATGTACTTCGAAAAGAAAGCTTTCTACGAGAATAGCATTAATAGTAATGTGAACAATAGTAAAACTTTGTGGAAGAATTTAAAAAAGTCCATACTACCCGACCAAAACCTACCTGGTCTACCTGAACATCTACAAGATCCTGACAGCATTAATAAACACTTCTTGAATATCCCGAATAATTTTAAATTTAATCTTTCTTATTTGACATTCTTTGAATGCAACCGACATCGTAATAACATTAATTTTAATTTAAACACAGTGGACGAAGACACTATATTAAAAATTATTTTGGAACTTAAATCGAATGCTATGGGTACCGATAGTATAAATAGGGACATGATTATTCTATCTCTTCCCCACACCCTTAGCACCATTACTAACATTGTTAATGGGTCCATACAATCAGGTACATTTCCTGATATATGGAAGATTGCAACTGTCAACCCGCTCCCTAAGATTAACACTCCCTCTGATCTTAATGACCTTAGGCCAATTAGTATCTTGCCTTATTTATCAAAAATCTTGGAAAAAGTTGTTTCCAAACAAGTGATTCATTACTGTGAGGCAAATGACATTCTTCCCATACGTCAGTCGGGCTTTCGCAGGCACCACAGCACCTCCACTGCTCTACTAGATGTAATAGATGATATACTCGGAGAACAAGATGAAGGCAAGGGTACAATACTGGGATTGTTGGACTTTTCTAAGGCATTCGATTCATTGAACTTGGAGTTGCTGCTAACTAAGCTAACTTATTATGGGTTCCAAAATAATACAATCAGTTGGTTCCGTAGCTATCTATTCGGACGTTATCAACAAGTCATGGTACACAAATCTGACGGATTAGTGGTCAGATCGGAACTACGGCGGCTTGAGAGAGGAATTCCCCAAGGCTCGATCTTAGGTCCACTCCTTTTCACCTTATATTCTGCGGACATAATAAAGTGCATTCAATCTTGTAGGTATCACTTATATGCAGACGACCTGCAAATATTCATCCCTACTGACCCTAATAATGTAGCAGTATTTGTGGCCGCCTTAAATGCTGATCTGGAACGCATCTCTACTTGGTGTACCAATAATGGGCTGTTACTTAACAGACAGAAATCAAAAGTTATGGTTCTGGGATCAAAAATGCAGAAGAAGAGAATTATGGCGCTAACTCCCTCTATTTGCATACGGGGTGAGCGTTTGGATTTTGTGGATGAGGCACGTAACCTTGGTGTTACAATGGACAGTTTTCTTAAATTCGAAAAGCATGTTTTGGAGGTTGTAAGAAACTGTTTTTACAGACTCAGGGTTTTGTATAGTTGTAGAAAATACCTCAGTGTCAATACTCGCACCCTCCTCTGCGATACTCTGATAATGTCCAGAGTTAATTATGCTATTACCGCTTATGGGCCTTGCTTGTATGCCAAGTCGCTCAAACTTTTACAACGAATACAAAATGCTTGCGCTCGCTTTTGTTTTGATATACCCTCCAGAGCACATGTCACACCATTCTTCAACGATGCTAATATATTAAAGCTGGAAAGTAGACTAAAACTTTTTTTGGCATCTCTTATGTTTGGAATTGTCAAATATCAGAAGCCGTCCTACTTACCTATACAATAAGCTCCTCTGGCGGTGGACTGTGAACGGTGAGCACAATAGGGTTAGGGCATGCTCAAACCCACTTGGTGTGCCGCGACACCGTACTGCTGCCTTCCGTGGTAGTTTTCGGTACCAGGCCACCAAGTGCTGGAACGATGTTCCCCCGCCCATCAGGCATCTAAAATCCAAAACTTGTTTCAAGTCCAACTACAAAAAGTTTCTCCTGGGCCTACAAAAGCAACTTCCCTAATATCTTTGTGCTTACCTTTTTATCCATAGTTATGTGATATTTTAGTACAATTCTTGATTCCATTTGTAATTTAACCAATTTATCTTATTCTACAAATTTTAATACTAAACATCTTTGGCTGACATATTCTTCCTACTGACATTCTATTAACCTTTTAATCTATTTTAATGACATATATCCAATGGCATATTTTATTCTATTAATTTTAATCCTAATTTCTTTGGCTGACATATTATTCCTACTGACATTCTACTAACCTTTTAATCCATTTTAATGACATATATTCAATGGCATTTAATTTTATGTGAGTGTGCATATGTATATAAATTTATATAATGAAATAATCAAGTTATTTACTTATCCTACCTCATTTACTTGAAGTATGATAGTTATTCTTATCACCTATTATACCTTTTTGACATTAAATTTTATCAAATTCTTTTATACCGACTAACCACTAACCATTGAATTCCAATATACTCGTAATCTGATGAATACGCGATAATTTATTATATTATGTTAATCACTCATTTTATTCACAATTACCTCAGCATTTTATTTTAGTTTTGTTCGTGCAACATCTCTCCGAGCTCTGTGCGCCTCCGTACTGACGGGCACTAGCGGAAGATCAGCGCTGGAGTGTACCGCTCTCCAGCATATGCTGAGTTAGAGCCCTTTTGCACTTGCCACGCCCATCCTAATATGTGCATTGATGTTATAATATCGTATTTGAATTGTCATAGTAAGCCGCGTGATTCTATGAAGCAGGTCCTTGTCGTCCTGTATGCGTGCAGTCAACAATTGGGTTAACCGACTCGTTTTTGTGGTAGTCATCTGTAACGTAAATAAGTGAGTGCACGCATATACGGATATGACACGTTGCCGATTGCATTAAAAGGTGTCTGCTTCTTATTGCTTACAAGCTTCATGTTATTGTTATCTGTATGTACCTACATGTGCAAGTGCAAATAAATAATTTATCTATCTATCTATCTATCAAAAGTAATTTCTTCCAGACAACCATTGACGGAAAAAAAAATGAGAAGCTAAATGACGGGTAGTCGGTGCAACTAAACAATACTAAGAAAGATATTTATATATTTAATACACATACATAAACGGTACATAAATATAAGATAAATATAGAATAAATATACATAAATAAAAATTATCATATGAAGGGAGGAGATGAACGAAAAAATATACCTACATACTACTAGGAATAGATTTCACCAAAAAGAAAAAATAAATAAATAAATAAATAAAAAACAAACTTAAACTAAGGCAAAGTAATATTTTTGAACCCTGCTTTTAAATATTGTTAGGGACGGTGAAAATCTTACGGCTAAAGGCAGATCATTCCACAGGCGGACAGCTGTGATAGTAAAGGAATTGCTGAAGAACCTTGTCGAATGACTCGGTGTCTTCAGCAATCGATTATGAGCAGATCGCAAAGTCCGGCCGTGCGTATCACTCAAAAACTCAAAGCGATTTTTGAGATACAGAGGTGTGGTTGGATTGAACAGCACCGAATAGAGAATTGAAAGAATGTGAGCATTCCTACGGAGGCGGATAGGGAGCCACTTGAGTTTGACGCGATATTCGGAGATATGGTCATATTTTCGCAAGCCAAATATGAACCGGATAGAGAAATTTTGGAGGCGCTCAAGCTTATTTAGTTGCTCTTCGGTAAGGTCAAGATAGCTGGCATCAGCATAGTCGAGGATAGGAAGTAAGAGAGACTGGGCGATCGCAATCTTGGTCGAAGTTGGCAGGAAATTCCGTAACCTTCTCAGAGAAGCCGCTGAAGCGAACATTTTCCGGCTCACCTCCGCTAGCTGTGGTGCCCAGGACAAACACCTGTCAATGATGATCCCCGAGTTCTTCACCTTCTCACTATATGGAATTAGTACGCCGTCAAATCTAATTTGTGGAAGAAGTTGCCAATTGACCTTCGAAATCATCATTGGGCTGCCTATTATGATTACTTGGGTCTTGTTTGGATTTATCATTAAGCCATACGATCTGCTCCACTCTGAAATATGAGCGAAAATAGAGAAGTGAAATATTATTATACTTTATTGCGCACAAGACATTAAACAGGACATTACATAAGAAATAACATGTACAAAGGCGAGCTTATCTCTGTAAGAGATTTCTTCCAGCAAACCTTAGGGTATAGGAGAAGCAGTAGAAAAACGGTTCTATATAGGTATGTGCACAAAATAAATTAATGTTGGTTAATGAAGCGAAAGAGGTGTGTCAGCATCGTGGCAAGTGGCAAACCTTGGACTCTGCCTATGCCTCCGGGGCACCGGTGTAACTTTATCTCATCACCATAAGCAGCCTATATACGTCCCACTGTAGGGCACAGGCCTTCTCTCAGAGAGAGAGACGTGCCCACCGCGGATTGGCATGCGTGGCGAACTTTATATTACGTACGTCCATAGAGCGTATTGTGCATCTCACCTCATTTACACAACGCGTTTAAGCTTTTCCTTTTTTTGTGCTGTGAAACCTCACTTTACGCCAAAAAAGAAATGATCAAATTTTTATCTTTTGATGGTGTAGGTAGACTCAAAAGTTTTTTAGGTACTACCTATTATTAATATTGATATTAATTTACTAAATAACCTGATAACTTGCTAAAAAGGGTATTGCTTGACAGACGCATGGATGGACAAGAAATTGATCCTATAAGGGTTCCATTTTTGTTCATTTGAGGTACGGAACCCTAAAAACCAATAGGCAGGTGGAGGATACAGCAGTAAAGTGTTGGCCATCAAAGTCACAATCTGATTCCGGAGGTCCTACTCGGGTTGGGTGCTATATTGCCTTGCCTTGGGTGGCTGGCAGCGACCCAAAAAAAACACCTGTCGGTAAGTAAACGGAGCTTTAGGCACACTGGCATGTATTACGTAGGTACTGGATGTGGTGTAAAGTATGGAAAAGCTGAAAACATTTTCTTCAGTATCGGTAATGGGCATTGTCCTAAAAAAAAGAGTAAATACCTACGTACTGTTTTTATCTTTTTATTCGAGAAAATAGGAGTGGAATAACCCATTTTGGGAGCCTTCAATATTTCGATTCGGGCTTCTTTAAAATTAATTTTTAAAGCGAAAAAAAGAACCGGAGTTTTCGAAACTGGATGTACGTCATCCTTCATGCACGGAAATACGTCATCAACTAAGATCCTACGAGCTGTCAGTTTCTAATGATACCTTGACTCGATACAAGAACTCTTTAAATAAACAAAACTAAAAAGACTCCTAATCATTGCAAACGTAAAAGATACATATTTGTTTAGACATACCTATTTGTTTTTTTTTAGGAAATACCAAGATTTATGAAAACTAACAAAAATACATTGATAAAATAAAGTAGATTATTAGTCTGTTATGTGATTAAATCTCAAAATCATCATTATGATGCAAAAACAGTTCAAATACACCTTTCAAATTTCAAATACACCTTCAGATTTATCATCAGTATAGCTTTCCAAAATTTTAATTGATTTCATTTAGTTTTTCTTTATAACATGTCTTACTTTGAAAATAAGTTTGATTTGAAAAATCAATGTGAATGGTCCAAGGGGCCGACATGTAGGGTAATTTTTATTACAACTGTAGAAAGAGCTAGTTTCAGTTGCCAATATGTCTTCTGTCCTTGTCAGAGTTCCTCTTTCTCGTTTGTTTGCCACCACTTTGCCACCAGCCATTGGTGCCAAAAGGTCATAATTATGATGCACGCCAAAAAAATCCTGTTACATATTTTTGAATTAAATTAGTTATGTGTTACAAGTGGCATTATGGCGAGTGGTTAGGTAAAGAAAGCTACAATGGTCTGTCGGAGCAAACTACCTTCCATGCGTAAGTCCGTTATTTTGACACTTTTCTCTGTTTACTGTCCGCAATGAGTGTAGATTACAGTGTATTAACCTTTTTCTTTGTAAAATAAAACAAGAGAACAAATAAATCAACAGTAAAACTGACTTAAAAACACATTGAGTTAAAGTCAAGAATCCTTGGTTAAAGTACTACGTATAGAGACGCCATCCCGAACAAAATTTGTGTCACACAATACTATAACCAGCGTTACCAACAGTGATATTTAAGCGCAGCCCGGTAAAACGGTTCAACAGATTATTTTTATATCGCTTTCGTGGATTCAAAAAAATTTATTCACAGTATTAACGTATCCACGCCAAAGTAGTCTTTCAAATTACGTACCTAATTGGACTCGACAGATACCGTCAGATTTTTTTTATTTTCACTGATTGTACCGGTCAACTAAATTCTACATACCTACCTAGTAACACTCACAGAGAAAAGTAACACTGAACAACGTCAACGTCACTGTCAATGGACATAATATATTATGTCCGGTTAATACTAACTTCCTCCTAACCCATGTAAATACTCCTCTTGTAAATATTCTAAGTAGATTTATTAAAACTAACATAATAAAACTATAACTATAATAAATGTAACATTAGTATGTGTTAAAAACTTCATCAAGCCAAGGTACGCGATTATTTTGAATGTAGAGTCATAAATACCACCGTACATTTTAACTTGCTCTACTGTTTCCTATTTCAACACATGATATTGGCGGAATTTACTGTGCTAGTCACGCACAGTACAAGTGCCATACAAAACAAGAATAGAAGAATAGACTATAAGCCAATGTTACAGAAGCCTCACTCTCTTCAATTTATTCTTAATATACATTGACAAGCTCTAACAAATCTTGCCGATAAAACGAAAAGCACAATTTTTTGTAACACACTAGCTAACTACTTAAAAAAGTGTAGTTTTCATATGATGATGAACGCTTTTATGGGGACCACTTTAAAATACCAGTACGTATTAAGAATAAGAATAAACCCTATTTGACAACATTACAAAGAATGACATACAGTAGGTACATACTCAAGTTAATACTCTCTCTGAAAGAAGGTTTGTGCCCAGCAGTGGTACGTATATGGGCTACATAAGAAAAACAAAAACCCGACATTTAATAAGTCTTAAACAGAACCTAAACGAGTCCATTGAATTCAAAACCTCCGCAGATGGGATCTCATGTTAAGAAATTTTTCTATAAGCCTTGTTAAAAATTTTTGTCAATCGGTTTTATCACTAAAAATACGTCTTTTTCTGCTCCTGTATTTGTCCTTTTCTTTGAAATGCGTGGAACATATTTTTGAAATGCGTGGAACATATGTATGCATAGTTCAAAGATATCCATGTTTCTTCTTTTCGGTTGTCTTGAATATATTATTATTATTTGATCCATGAAATCTACAAAAAATATAGGTAATTGTGAACAATCTAAACAATATTTTATTGGCGTCACTGGTATCATGTAGGTAAGTGAGCTTGTAACTTCTGTACTTTTTAATCTATGAAATTACTGCCATATTAGCCGCCGATGTGACAGGACATAAAAAAGTGAAATTAGGTATTCTGTAATCATAGTTTTGCAGAACTTTCCGATAAAAAGTGATTTCATTTTTTTTGCTTTTTGTGAGTAGTTAGGCCATTGCAGCCCTTCGTATTTTTTTTATTTAAGACTAGAAATTATCGTTATTATTTATTGAACCACAATTCCTTAAACACTACCAGATTGATGGGCTTTGCAATATACATCAAATTGTCATGAGAGTTGTATAAAAAAGGTCTTTAAACAGTAGGTACAATAATTTTAGGAGACAATCGGACCGTGCTACGCCGAAACATTCCAACCCATATTTTTTATATTTGTAATCACTATAACATTAAACGTGTCAGAACAAAAACGAGGAAAAAACAAAGTTATACATAAAAAGTTCAAGTGTTTTTGTTGAAGTTACTTATTGTAGGTTACAATATTTCTGTGCAACACGGTCTAATTATATTTAATGTTCAGCACATGACATGAGTCGATGTTGCTTGACGCTAAGTTACTAAGTTCATCGTTTTTTTTTGTTAATATGAAAATAATGTGCAGGATTTTTTTCAGATTCTTCTCCACATAATTAATAAAAAAAAATATTGAAATTGACAAGTAAATATTTTTCTTTTATACTAAATATTTTTTTACTTAAGTTGCTTGTTTCTACAGGACACAAAAAGTATATTACAGATAGTTTCCAGTTTAATTTAAGAACTAAGCTGTCCCAAAACTAAACACAATAAGGGACATTTTTTTTTCAAAACTGAGAAACACCCCTATTGGTCTAGTAACCTATAGTGGAAATATCTTGGTTTTGAAAAAAAGAATGTCCCTTACTGTGTTTATTTTTGGAACAGTTGAACTGCCATGAATAGGTACTATAGCTTCCATAACTACATTAGGTTGCAGTATTTTTTATTAGGGACGAGCTGCCCTGGCAAACTTCGATTGTAGGGTTGACTCTACACCACATTCACATTCAATGTTAGACCTGTGAATACCTTGCGTAGCTGGCAGGCTATGGTTGAGTAACCAGGAAGTATAAAATTCTAGATTGTAGTATTTTTTTCCCGGTCTGTCTGTGAGTAAGTAATAAACTAATTAGATCAGTACCTACCTATCACAATCACACATTTTCACAGACAGACCGGGAAAAAACGTGTGATTGTGATAGGTAGTTACTGATCTAATTAGTTTATTACTTTTGAAGCAGATGCTGTAGTTTTCAGTTCCATTAAATTATTTCAATTAGTCAGTGATAGCTTTAGGTATTTATTGTACATTTTTTTAGTAAAGAATGTTGATTAAAGAATTTACATAATATATTTGATTTTTTTCTTTTCCTTGAAGGTGATAATATCAAGGCATATTTTTGGCATTTTTTGGTGTCATATTTGGCAGATTTTTGGCCCAGCGTGTGGCAGATTCTCCACTTTTGAGATGGTCACACTGCTTATTTCACTCCATCTCCTCAAATTGTTCTGTCTGTTCTGTGGTTGGTTTTCCTTCAAACTCTTTGTGGCTTCGATCAATAAACAAACACGTGTTTTATAACCTGTTATTGTCAACCTATTATTTTTCCGTTGAAATTACAGAAAAATGGTGTCGGCAACAAAAGGACCCTTAAAGAAGAAACGTCAAATAAAAAATGGTAACGCTAAGATCGCAAAACCAGAAAAACCTTTACCAAAAATAGATGTGGTACAGAAGCCACCTCAAGTTGAACCATGGGAAGTAAAAGCGGCTAAGAAAAGTGCGGAAAATGAGCTGCTAAGTAAGAATTACGTTTTGCCCTCGGCAAGCATAACCGAAAAAATAGTTACTGCAGGTTTGAACGCCATTGAAAGGCTTTCAGAGCATTACAAGAAAGGTAACAAATTATTCGACGACGAAACCGCGATATTCCTTGAAATCCACTGTATTAAGATACAGAGTACTAAAGGAAATATCACTTGGTAAGATTAATTATTCCTATTAATTATGTAACACAACCAAGAGGTTGGGGGGTTAAATTCATCAATATACATCATTAAATACTTTCTTTTTCAGTGTACTTCCCCATAGTACAGTCTCATCAACTGGGCAGGTTTGCCTTATCACACCAGATATAAAAAAAGGCAGAAAGTCTGACCATGAACCTACTATTGACCTTTGGGAAGAAAAGCTGAGGAAAGCTGGTGTTACAGAGGTAGGTACCTAATGTTTTAGTTAATAATATGTCATCACTTCACTTATTTTTTTTTTAAGACTGGAAACTCTATCCCGAAACCATCACAAGTTTAGGCTGCTTTTACTTCTGGCATGCCTTTCTAAAATTTTTAAATATTATAAGAAAAAATTGTATTATTATTTAATGTTTTGCAAAGTTCTTATAACCTAACAGCAAAAAACAAATTGTTACAGAATTAGGACAATGTCTCACAAAGATCTTTTAAAAGTATATTCAGTCTCTACAATAATATAAAATATGAAGGGCTGATTGTGAGGGAGCAAGTAAAAGGAACCTAAATATATCATAATCTACCACCTAACTTCAAACCATAATTATTAACTATTAATTATTATAATTATTAACAGATACTAAAAAGTCATACTTTCACTACAGGTCAAAACTGTCCTACCAATGAGGCAATTAAGAGTAGAATATGATCAATTCGAACTCAAGCGTCGATTGATGACACAACATGATTTCATAATGGTGGACACAAGAGTTCTAAACCATGTTTCACATCTTTTGGGTAAGATGTTCTTCAAGAAGCACAACATGCTTATCCCCGTCAGAGTAAAAGAGGGTGACAAGCTAAAGGAATCAATTGACCACGGCCTCAGAACTGCCATGTTGAGAATGAGCCTTGGTGAGACATCAACTGTCCTTGTAGGCCACACTGGCATGCCACTAAAGAAGATTAAAGAGAATATTCTGTCACTAGTTGAACAGTTGAAGAAGAGGTATCCAGGTGGCGAGAGTAATATTCGCTCCATATTTGTTAAACTGCCGCTGTCAGTATCAGTGCCTCTCTATATTACATTGAGTAAGTTTTTTACTAATAAGAGCTTTAGATTTATAGTTCAGTCAAGAATGTCAATTACATTTTCATTTAACCTGTTAGATTATGACCTTGAAAATAACAATTAAAAACCATTGCTATGGTGGCCCGATCGGGTCCTTTAGAATTAAACAACATAAACTCACGCCTGTATCCCAGAGGGGTAGGCAGAGACCAGGGACTGCCACTTCCTATGATCCTGACAGATCACTTTCGCTTCCTCAACATTCATTAGTCGTTGCATGCACGCACGCCGGTTTCGGGTACTTTTTATCTTGCCCTTTGTTAATACATCCCCTATTTGGTCGAAGTATGTCCGTCTGGGTCGTCCCTTACCGGCCCTTCCATCCACATTCGCTCGATATATTTGTTTTGTCAACTTTCTTCCTTCATCCTTTAGAATTCTACAGATTAAATAACAAGAATCTAATAAATATTTCAAGTTAAATGTAAAATAAGTACAACTAGAAATGTATTTTTTTACTAGGATAAATCTTCTTATATATAAAAATGAATTGCTGTTTGTTAGTCTCACTAAAACTCGAGAACGGCTGGGCCGATTTGGCTAATTGTTGTTTTTATATATTTGTGGAAGTCCAGGGAAGGTTTAAACGGTGAGAAGAAAAAAAACGGTTGACGTCGGTGATACGAAGTTCACGGGGTCATCTAGTCTTATATATAAAAATGAATTGCTGTTCGTTAGTCTCACTAAAACTCGAGAACGGCTGGGCCGATTTGGCTAATTGTTGTTTTTATATATTTGTGGAAGTCCAGGGAAGGTTTAAACGATGAGAAGAAAAAAAACGGTTGACGTCGGTGATACGAAGTTCACGGGGTCATCTAGTTTAAAATAGATAAACAATGTGATTAAAGGTTTTAGAAAGATATGATGCACGATTTTTTTGAAGGCAGTCACTGACATTCTTTTAATAATTCATATAGTTATATTATGCATACCTAGGTACTCGAAAATCAACCAATCAGTCTTTTAGAAAGGCCACACTATTCTGTTTGCCACTGCCTCTATCTGTGAGTTACAAGTACTTATTTTCGTGTTTCTAGGGTCTGCAAATTCTGTATTTCCTCCAAAGATGGTTGCCAAAAGGCCCAAGCACTTCAACATAGTGGAGGATGAGCTGTCGACCATACCTGGCAGCAAGGTTTCTGTGGCTCCTGATGGTACTGTGCACTTGAAGATGGATGCCAGTATAGAGGATAGGTAAGACTCTTTTACTTGATGACCGGATTACAGATATTCAACAATACTAGTATCCAGGCTTGGCGGCACTGATTTGTGACAGTCAGTCTGCGTCTGTGTGCATTAGAAAGCCTTGAAATCTTTTCAATTTAGTATTTCAATTGAGGTCATATTTTAGTACGTACCCAAGGTTTCTTAAGATAAGTAGATAATAGAATGAATAGAAGAAGATAAGTAGAATTACCAAGGGCTAAATCAAGTGGCTAAGTGCCTAAATTTAAATTAAATAATTTCACTTTTTTATGGTCCTGCCCTTGTATCAAGTAAATTTCCACTCTATCGGGTTAAGTATTTAGATGACTCCAAACTGTCAAAATATGTGTATTTGACAGTTCAAAGTACCTAGGCTAATGCCCGGTTCCTATATTTAATGAATCGTTATTGGTAATCGGTAACTTATCCTTAACAAGCGTCCCGTAACTTGAATAGCCGGTTGATGTTTAAAAATTTGTTAGGAACGTTACTAATTGTTATCTCCCTAGGTACATTTATCGTGCGGTACGTTATTCAAGACCGTTTTTAAGAGGAATACTTGATTAGACTTGAACTTGAAAATGATCTAGATTTTGAAATGGACACCTAGTTTAACTTGTAACGTTCATTAAGTCGCAGTTTCTGTGCTACTTTGAATAAAAAATTTTGATTTTGATTTTTTTGATTTTGAGACATTTTAACCATCCATAGGCAAAACAAGTCGTTCTTGAATATAGGAACCGGGCATAAATCAAATGGGCATAAACTCCATACAGTAGAGGACTTACGTGTTCGCACCCCTGTACCTCCAAAAGCAAAAAATAGAAGGATTTGCTGGAAGCACTTTGTTCAACATCAGCGTTTCCCTTTGCTCATTTGGCTAAATTTTGAAATGCCAACAAAAAACCTTTAATTTTATGATAAGTATGACATTTTGTGATAAATAAGACGAAATGTAAAAATTGAATGCCTTAATTTTTATAAAAATATACCTACTTAACCAATTACACTAGGTTTCAAACATTGCAATTTCATTCCATTGTCCTAGAAATGGGAATGATTGATTCAATTGTTGAACTGAATCATTCCCATTTCTAGGACAATGGAAGGTAATTTCAAGATTTTTATATAATCTCATTGTTATTAGGAATAAATAGGTACATAACATAAAATATTTTTGGGAACATTATTTGAGAATATAAATGTCATGCACACAAGTGCTTCCAAATGTGCAACTTTATTTCATTTATTTTTACTCCAATTCCATTTCCATATTACAAGGTGTTACAAGCATTGAAATTAATGTTCAAACCCTAGGTCCTACTATGTAGCACTGGTTTTTTTTTTATTTTGCTTAGCTTTGAAAATTTTCCTTCTGTAGGATATTAAAAGATTTCTCCTGTTTTCTGGATTAAATGTAATATTGACTTGATGCAACAATATTTTTTTTTTAGTGACATGGATGAAGATCCCGAAAATGACGAAACGGAAGAGAAGGAAGCAGAACAATCAGACTAGCTGTTATAAGTTTTAATAAATCATATAATTTGTAATAACTAATAAGCATTATTACAGTGATACTTAAAAAAATACAAGTTGTTCTTTTATTTGAAATGAACACTGCAGAAATTACAGATCAGGTTTATGTTTTAATTCTTTGCCTGTCGTCAGACATGAATGTGATCACTTCATCCTCAGGGGTGTCTTGAGAAGATATATCCCCTTTTCCCGATATCCATACAATCATAGAATCTTCATCAATCAAGGACTCTGGACGACTAGCTAGCGACGCTTTGACAAATGTCTTAAAGTTAGGAACATCCTTGTCCTCAATTTTGATAATGGTTGGCTTAATTTTACGATCCACAATCAGATCATCAAATTCTACAACTGTTTTACACAAGTTTATTTTCCTCATTTCATTCTCCAGTTCTTCTGTAATGTCTTCTTCTTTTATTTTCTTTGATGTCCAAACACCTGGATTATTGATTGCTTGCACCTTCAACTCAACTCCCATTGATGTGTAGAAGTCTTTGATATTTGTAGGTGCCTCATGTTTTGTGCGCTTTGTCTGTGGCCCAGACATTTCTTCCTTAACTCCATTGTCAAACATCCCAGAGTGGGAGCCTGCATCAGACAACTTTTGTTCTTTAGGCTCTATAAAATTGAACAAATCATCATCCTCCAGAGAAAATTCCTGTTCCTGCTTTCTTTTCATTGGCCTTGACAAATTAAGTCTATTTTTGCTGATTGCATCTTCAGCAACATTATTTCCATCTGATGATGTCTCTTCTTGAACAAAGTTGAAGAACTGCTCACTATTCTCGTATGGCATTTCACTGGCATTTTGTCCAGTAGCAATCCTTTTAGCTGTATTTTCCACTGTGTCTGTGTTTATTTCACCTATTTTTCTTTTGGAACTGGTGAAGTTTTCCTCTTTACTTGGAAAATCAAAATCACCTGATGTTAGACTTTCATCTATTGTAACTTTCTCTGCAGCATTTGTTTTAGTTGTATCCTGCGTTTCCTGAGCAAGAACTTTTGACGGTTTTGTAGCCATCTGAGAATCAGTACTTCCTTTCATCACTTCTGATGAGAAGTTAAAATCTGGATTGCAATACTTGTCAACAGAACAGTACAGTATTGCGAGACCAATTTCAGCATCTGCAATAACCCGTTTGCCCTTGCTCTTCATGTAACTTACAATGCTGTTGATCTGGTTTTGAATGGCCTGTGACTCCTGTGTGGTGTTATTGATGATGTACTGGATAACAATAATATCAGGAGCAGATAGCATTGACTTGGTCATCTTCGACTCACTCAGGAGGGCTGGTGTTCCAGAACCCAATTCAATTATGCTCTTATACATCTCCAGTTGGCGTTTTGATAAGAAAATCACTTTCTTTCCTGCAAATACTTGACGTCTTTGAGGTTTGGGCAGAAATGATACAAATTCCTTGTTGAGTGTAGATTCTACAACTTCTGGTAGGAAATCCTTAGGATCTGGCAGCTTAGTGAATGACTTAATAGCTTCACAGCATGTTTTCCAATAGTCAACTGTCACAATGTGTGCTCCTTGGACTAAGGCCATTACAACCTTGATAGTCAATGTAATAGCAGGCATAGTGAGATGGGAGCAGGTTTCATTCCAATCATTGCGGAACAACCCTCCCAACACGCTGACGTAATCCTTCAAAGCCTGTAAGTTTTCTCCTTTCAGAGTGGAAGCACAAGTAATGAAACTTGCTTGATTGAGTGTCCAAATATTGTGTGATGCTCCAAACCTTACTACCGCACCTGCCTGTAGAATGTACTCCGTATTCACCTCGATTTTGCGTTCAAAGGGCTGGTTGATGAAAGTTCCATATTTAGAGCCCAAATCTTTTACAGCTACGTTATCTCCTGAAGCATAAAGGATTGCATGCTTTCGGCTTAGAGAAGTATCATCGGCTATGGAAAAATCACTCACTCCAGAATCAGTGCTGCGTCCCAACGTTATTTGTGGCTTTAAAGGCGTCAAATAAATGACCCTCTGATCTTTTTCACACGTAAAGTACCACATTTTAGCCGATTTTCAATATTAGTCAACAAAAATACGCATTTCCCACCCAGTAACGTAACGGCGGCATTCGCATTCGGCTTGTTTTTTTTAATAAACTTCCCTCCACAGACTACACGACACTACGCACAGATAATAACGTAGTGTCCGCCAATTCCGCCATTTCAACAATCCTATGTAATATTGGTACCCTTGTTTGCCAAGGATATAGCGATTTAGAATAATTTGAAAAACGCCTCTGCACATTTACATAAAAATAAAAAAAAATTAAACTCTTTGAAGCACCTTTGAAGGTTTCTGCTGTATAGTAAAGTCATACCCAAATCTTTGAAAAGCGGTAAAAGATAGGTAGATGGTTTTGAAAGTGGAGAACTCCTGTGAGCGTGAAATCGCTACGAGGCTCCAGGTTCAGGTTCGTGTTGCCGCCATTACAGGTTAGTGAAGTAAGGTTACCAGAGGCCAGAGATAGATAGATAGTCATAATATGACCTAATTATTAGGTCCCCAAATTCCCAACTCTTCACTGTAAATGTTTAGGTATTTATAATAAAGTACGACGATGGACTTTTATATTTTGATTAGATGGGTGCAATCTAACTCAAAAGTAGATTACAGATGACTTAAATTTAAATGATAACTTTTAAATATAATGAACACCGCGAAGAATTTTACTGTTATTTATGTAAGGGCAGTTGCAACAAATATGTTAAGTAGGTACTTAGAGCTTGCATTTTACTTATGGCAGCCCCTTTAAATTAACGATCCAAAAGCATCATATTTCATTGTGTTTGTTAATCTTTTTTTTTTATTACCAATCTGACTTCATAAAATTAAACTCTGTCCTTAAATTAATATGTTATTGTCTTCATATCTCACTCTCAAACTGAAATCATCTGAAACTCCCTAATTTCAAGGAACACATTTTGACTAACGTAGCAACACTGGCCTGCGTTACTACCAACATAACGCCGTAGGAACAACTATACCCTATCATCTGTGATACATACACTCTAGCTTCTGCTGCGTCCACACGCTTGTCGAGTCTCCACAAGCCATCACAAGCGTGTGGATAGGTCGTTTGTCTTTGCTTAATAATTTAATACTTAAGATTAATTATATCTATGACAAATTTCAGCTTTCTAGAACTAATCGTCTGAGATAGGCCGCGACCAGACAGACTGACAGACGAAACTATTAGGGCTATTAGGACAAAACCCTAATAAGAATTATAAGAATCAATTTTGAAAGCTGACACGACGTGTACGTGTCCCGCTTGCTTGTCCACGATATAACGCCTTTGCAAGCAAGCGTTTGGACAACGAGGTAAGTATTTGTAGAAGCTCGCGGCTTGCGGCAAACGGCAAACGTTGGACATAGCATATATTAATATGCGTAGGACGACTTAGTTCTGTGTGTACGACGCCGTTTTTTTAATCTATTTTATTTATGGATAGTTAGGTACACTTTTGGTGACCATGTCACCCTCGTTTCGTTAGGTCCAACACTTTCTTATGTAGGTACTAAAAGTTAAACTTACGAATTTTACACCTTCTATATATATAGCCGTGTTCCGTGTGGCGCCGGATTAAGAATAGCGTCACTCCATTTCCTTCAGGAGACGGGCAGCAGCGTCTTCGCCTGGAATGAAGTTCACGAAAAGGCTGTCTCCGGAATGAACAGCATAGCTACTTGGCTGAACAAGAATCTGTTGACTCTTAACACAGAGAAAACGAAATACTTAACTTTTCATATTTCCAAAGCATCTTCCCCTTCAAACCTGTCAGATATTCCGATACATTGATGTGGAGGGCAAGAGGGCCAATCATGTTCCTGTCCAGGTATTCAGCGCATCAGTAATATTCGTTACCTGAGAGTTCAGCTGGACGAACGCTTAACATTTGGTCCACACATCGGGACACTGTCTGGCAGAGTTCGCAAGGTTATTGGCATAATGATGTGTCTGAGACAAAGTGCTGATAGAAATTTACTAAATTACATCTACATCACCCTTTATCAGTCACTGCATCTCGGTCTGGGGAGCTTCAGCCAAAACACAAATGATAAGACTTTAGAGAGCACAGCGCTCTGTTTTAAAGGTAATGTGCAGAAGATCCCGCTTATACCCCACAGACAGCCTACCAGGACTGCTCCGTACTTCGTATCCGACAACTCTATATCCTTGGAGCTGTGCTAGGTATCCATCGAAGCGTCGTCAGCTCTCCAGCATGTGCCCGGTTAAGCGCAAAGAGAGTTTTTAAAATCCCAGTACCTAGTACGAAAACTTCTTTTGCACAACGCTTCTCCTATTTTTCTTCGCCTTTCCTTTATAACAAAATTCTAAAGCGCTGTGATATTCAAAATTCGACAATAAGAGAATGTAAGTTGACTGTAACCAATTACCTAAAAACTTTAAACTACGCAAGTTCCGAGGTTTTGCTGAAAATACAGACATAACCAATACTCACAGAGTCCCGAGCATGAAATGACTGAAACACCAAGACCTAAGTACACTTGAACATATACTCAACTCACAAAATCACCAGAACTTACACACTAAGCGCAATGGGACAACATAATTTGTTAAAATGCATAATGTTATAAATACTATTAAAAAGAGTTCAAATACAAATTTTGATTTTGCATGTAATTATTTATGGTAATAATTATTGATTTGATTTTGTTTTTCACTTTTAGCATGAAATTGAAACACAAAAATATATATATTGAATAAACAACTATACTTTTCTATAACAATTAACTTTTGTTATTGATATTATTTTGAAATTAAATGTACTACATAAATAATTTTATAAGATCAAAATCTGCTTAGATTGCCACAATGAAATGTTAATAAAAAGCCCAATTTCATGTCGTGACGCCCACGATACAGGCTATGCCTAGTGTGGGGTCACCGTTACTCAAAGATATTTACACATGTTAAACCTTTTACAGTCTAAGCATTGTTTAACTAACATTTATTTGCCTCTGTGTATTATTCTTTACGATAATAAATATTATTTGATTTGATCTTCCTGAGATTCCAACCGCATACTGCGATCTCCAACCTGCCTGCCAAGCGTGGCGAATATCGCAAAACCCTTCATGGTTAGGAAATCCATGAGGGAGGCCTTTGTCCTGCAGTGGGCGTGAAATGACTGATGATCATGATGATGAATATATGTATAAAAAATAAATACAACCTGTCTTATTTTTCTAAATTATGTGCTGATAGAATTTCTTGCCTCTTCAGACAGCGAATAGGCTAGCACTGCATCGGGGGATGCCCAATTGCAAAAAAATATTGTTGTTCAAGATATTTTGCTTCTGAACTTCCGTTCTGGAGCATTCTTGCAGCAGGTGGTAAACGTCTTCTACTATGCCACAGTCTTCAAAATTTGGAGACTCCACTTTGCGTATCAAGAATACAAATTGGTTTAACTGTGAGACACGCGTTTTGTGGCGCTAAAATGTCACAAAAAGTGACGGACGAGGTTAGGTTTCTTTTCGATCACGTGAACATGATGGGGCAGACCCGCGGCGGGCGTGTGTGTGTCTGAACGCACCCTCATGCTCAGCCGCGTTTCCAAATAAATGCAAGCGTCAGACAGTGTGTGTGCGTCGCGCAAAAAATGGTTTCCATGACAATCAAAAGAAGCAAACAAAAACAATGTCTGTCATCATCATGGCTGCAATTTTTTATTGTATTTAAAAAAATGTTTTACATCTGTAACTTGCGTGACTTTAAATGTTTACTGCAATATGACGTTGTATATCGACACCAAACTCAATTTCGTAGATGCAAATGTTGTATCTACAATCGCTTCATGGCATTCCTCCTTGCCTCTCCTTGCCGTAGGCTCCTATAATCAAGAGAAAGGAGGGTTCATCACTATATTTCAAGAATCGGTATGTATATAAAGAGTTGTTATTAACTTCAAGTGCATTAAATTTATAAATCAACTGCTTGCAGGGCTCTGCATTAGAAGGGTGTGAATGGCCATTGCTAGCTTCAAATCAAGTGACAGCACTGGCTTGGCACCCAACCAGAAAGCTACTTGTAGTGGGGTGGGATGGAGGCGAGCTTTACATCTGGCTTGAGTACTCGTGGGCACGCCTAGAGGCGCCCCACAATGCCGCTCTCACCGCCATCCAGTTCAGCCATGGAGGAGGCAGGCTTATCGCAGCTGACGCTGCTGGCTCGCTCTCGGGTTGGCAGTCTAGCTCTGGAGCCCCACTGACATCATTTCACCACCAACTTTCAGATGTCACCACTTTCATAGTTTTCTGTTCCCCAAATCCCAATGGCGAAGCTATGGTTAGAGGCCTGGCTCGCGCGGCCGTCTCGGGGGATGAGACGGCGCTAGACGCGCTCGCTGCTTGGCGACCGCGCACCACTGCCCGGTTACGGGAAGGCTCCCAACCCGACAACCATGCTTGCTATGCTGCTCAAGACAATGGAACCATAATGTATATTAACCATGCAGGAGCATGCACAGAAGTACTCAACGCTCCAGGCAATATCATGTTCATGGGCATAATCAGCAACTCTTACCTCCTAGTAGCTTGGGAGTCGGGTGGTGCACTGAGTCTCACAAGGTTCTTGATAGCCAATGATGGAGCTCTGACAACAGATACACATGTAAGAATGTCAGCACGAAATGGACAACCTATCATATTAGTTGGCAACTTCAGTGTTGCGTTAATAGCTGGAGATAATCTAATAAGAATTTGGGATAGCGAAACAGGGGACAATGATGTCTTACCAAATGAAAAAGAAGGTATTGTAGAAGGAGATCTATTTACAAGCATAAGTTATTGCTCCCTCAGTGACACTTTATGCTGTGGAACATCACTCGGTAATTTGTATCTTTGGCGTCGTGACCACAGGAATAATTGGAAACTTATTAGTAGTTCTTCAGTAAAAGGGACTGTAAAAGAAGTCAGTTGGGGTAGTGAAGGTCTGATGAATCCCTTGCTCCATGTAAACTGCATAACCAGTGCCTTCATTCTCCGAGAGCAACCTATCTGTTGGGGGTATTCACCCAGTATTCTAATGGTACAAAAGTCTGCCAATGAAGTAGCACTGAGTAACACAATTAATCTCACCTCCAATATTGTTACTACAATAACAGTTAGAGCTATGGCCTTCAAAGAACAATATGTTGCTTTAGCTGATGGCAAAGAAGTCCAGGTACTTAATATAATTTAACATACATATTTCTTCTTCAGTTTTGATGAAATTCTATAACATTTCTTTTTCATTTCAGGTTTGGCTGTGTAATAAAGAAAACAGCATCAAGTTTTCTCTGGTTCATTCATTTGCTTGGAAGACTGATGTCCTTATAATTCACAATGATATCCTAGTTGGTGTTGTCACACCTCATGTAGAATGTCGGACAATATCTGGTAACAACTTGGGTATCCTGCCCAGCACTGAAGGTGAGGGGGAACCTATTGGAGTAACTAACACCAATAAGTTCATTGTCATAGCTACCATGGATGGTACCTTGAAGCTGGCGGAAATCACCAAGAAAGGTTTGAAAATGCCATTCCCTCCCAAAAACTGCTACCAGATGATTGAGGACTTTGGCGAAGTCATGAGGGCGTCAGTGAACAGTATTGGCAGATACATTTGCTTGAGTATCGCGACTTCTGGGTTATCCCCTGATCCCAAGTTATACTTGTGGGATGTGGCAAACGACGTTATTACCAGCACTCAGCTCTCGGAGACAGTGGGGCCGCCTTATCAAAGTGTTCCAATAGCAATATTGTGGGACACTAATGACCCTAGGCTGGTAGCAGTTCATATGCGCTCAGCAGACTTCGACAAGGTCCACCTCTTCTTCTGCCATGAAGGTCAACTTTACGAATACCAAAATTGGAGCCCCAGTACTGAAGAATACTTCTTCACCGAATTCAATCTATGTTCTCTGAATGCCCCCTATGTCGTGATTGTTTCTCAGCAGAATCTGAAAAAGATTCAATTGCATGAGTTTCAAGATTTTAATGATCCTGACCCTGCCACTAGTAATCAAATACTGGACTTTTTGTATTACATGACCATTGGGTTGTTAGAGAAGGCAGTAGTTGTGGGAACTAACATCGCAGGAGGCAAGAGTTCTATCGTCTGGGACAGCTTAGCCAAAGTCTGTGTCACGTGTAAAAGGCCAGATGTGGGCGCAGTATGCTTGGGTAAAATGGGCAATTTAAAAGGCGCCCTAATGATACGTAAAGTTATGAACGACAATGACATGGACGAGCGCTGTCAAGTGGCATTCCTCGCTGTAAACCTTGGAATGGTTGACGAAGCGGAGAAGTTGTTTCGGGAGGCGCAGAGGCCTGATCTCGTGACACGTCTAATCGCTGCGAAAGAGGGCGGTCTAAATGAGATCGTGAACGGATCTAGCGAGGGCGAAAATATGCTTCTGATAAAGAGCGCGCAACACAAATTGGCAAAAGTCTTATGGGCGAACGGGGAAACCAACGCAGCTATAAAGCTGTTCGAAAGCGCTGGCACATTGGTGCCGCACGTTCCCCGGATGTTGGTAGCGAGTGGCCAAGCGCCGGTGTTGGCTCAATACGTGGCTAATTCCAATGATACAAACCTGATCGTTTGGTGGGGACACTATCTCGAGAGTATTGGCGATCTCGACGGGGCATTAGAGGCCTACGCTCGCGCCAATGATCTTGGGGAGCAAACAAGGCTCCTGTGTCATATGAGCAGGATCGAGGAAGCGGAAAAGCTGTGTAATAACAACCCGGCGGCGATGTACCAGATGGCACGCTACTTGGAGATGCAGCCTGATAAAACCGAAGAAGCGGTAAAGGTAACAATCTAAATCATATCTCTTTTTAGGGTTCTGTACCCAAAGGGTAAGAGATCCTATTACTAAGACTCCACTGTCTGTCTGTCACCAGGCTGTATCTTATGAACCATGATAGCTAGACAGATTTTCACAGACGATGTGTTTCTGTTGCCGCTATAACAGCAACTACTAAAAACGGAATAAAATAAATATTTAAGGGGGGCTCCCATACAACAAACGTGTTTTTTTCCGAATTTTGCTTGATATTAATAACGGCAACAGGTAGACGCTTGAAACATTGCAATCTTGTATAGATAAGGTTACGGAACCCTTCGTGCGCGACTCCGACTGGCACTTGGCCGGTTTTTTTAATGGTCGTAAAACATGTCGCATGTCTTGGCGCTTCACATTTTTGTGTTCTCGGTCATCCGACTTCAACCGCTACCGCTATTTTCAGTCGGGTATTGCTGCATGTCTTACGCATCGTCACGTAGCCTCCACACTACTCTCTTTTTTTTTGGCTTAACATTAGAATAACAATAAATTTTATTTGACAACATTACGAAGAGTTACGCTCAGGAGGTACCTACACAATTAAGTTAGTAAACCACAGAACACATTTTAGCAAAATACCTGTAAGTACCTAACTGTAACTTAGACATACAAAGTTGTCATAAATGGGCTAGTCTCAGCATGATGCCAAAGCAGGGCTTTGGCGCTGGTTTTCAGACCGAACCATGAAAGAAAAAGATGACTTGCTTTACATAAACTCACGCCTGTATCCCGAAGCGATAGACACTAGGGCTTACCACATGTTACGACCCTGACAGAACTCTTTCGGTTTATCCACATTCATTAGTTGTTGCAAGCACCCACACCGGTTTCTGGTACTTTTTATCTTGCCCTTTGCTTATACATCCCCTATTGGTCAAAGTATGTCCTTGGCAGTAGGCTGGGACGGACTTTTTCTTCTGTTTAGGTAACCAATGGTCTTATTCTGGTTAAGATTGCATGCTTTTATTTTGTTTATTTCAGGGACCTCCAGGTCTTTTTTGTATACACATATTTTTATATTTTTCTGTAGGACTGTTTCCTAAATAAAATAATACTTATAAAAACACGATTCCTCTAAAAAAGCGTTACCACTCTCCCTTTACCACAGACTATTGAAACAGAATTTGAGTAGAGTTTTAAGGAATGGTGTTCTTATAAATAAGACTGTTAATATTTAAATGTAACCTGCTTGTAAGTTAAAAAAATTGCCTATAAAGAAAACCGAGGTCGTGGGTTCGATTCCCACTAGAGGCAGCCATAATTGATTTGTACAAAAGGCTTCAGTCTATGCCCTTTTCTTTGTGATGTCTCTCTTTTTAAGGTACCTCTCCTACACCTAAGCTAGGATGATTTTTTTTCTCGTTTACCCCATAGTGTGATGCATTGTTTAATTGGTCGTTCAAAAATACGTATATTCAGTGTAGGAAAACTATTTTTCGATTAAGTATCTCTTTTGAATATCTCTCTCTTTGAGAGAAGGCCTGTGCCCTACAGTGGGACTTATATAGGCTGCCTATGTTATGTTATGTTGCGAAATATCGTAATTTTTTTGTTGGAGTAGGGTTTTTGTCTCCCCCCTGTTCCGGCTAAACGGTTGATTGTAAAAACGTGAAAAAAATCAGGGCAGCCCACCTAATGAACTATCACAGCTAAGTAGGCAATTAGGCATTACAAGTTAACGAGGAATAGTCGACCAACTTATAAAAAAAACTTCTACTAAAAATTACTTTGATAAAGTTTTAAGTGGTGTTAAGCAGGTAGTTAATATAAGTAAAATAAAATCCTAATATCAATCAGAAAGTCCTCCTTCGAGTTTTGTAAATAGCACCGTTTTTGTTTACTTCGCCACTCTCGTCACACAGCTGTACATAAAGTGCGGTGTAGTGACGTCCGCGATCCGGCTGGCAGCCGAAGCCAGCGCGTGGAGTCTCGTGTGGCGAGCCGGCTCAGCCTCGCCCCAGCACGCGCTCCACGCGGCCGCCATACTTGAGAACAACGGGCAGACGGAGCAAGCCATCGCACTCTACCAGAAGGCTGGTAAGTAACTGGTGACTTTATTTATTTATTTTGCGTATGGTATACAGCGGGTTGAAGTACGAAAGGGAGGCCATCAATCCACTCGGTCACTTCTTCGTCTGCTTCGTTAATCTTCCGAATGCCTCCTTTTATGGACGATACATAGCGGACATCGGACAATGGTCACTAATGTGGCAAATAGTCTGCACCTCTCGGCATTCGCAGGTGGGGTCTACTGAACTTCCACCTATGTATCCGGTCGGCGCATCTACCCTGCGAAGTTCGACACCTATTGATTTGAGTCCAGTGTCTTCGAGGTAGATTAAAGACAGGAACTTTTGAATTTGGATCTGTCACCAGATCCCTGGTGAGCGCCTCTGAGTTTCTTTTTTAGTATTTTCTTTTTCATTTAATCAACCAGAGGGGTTGGTTGCACCAATCCGGACTCGGCCCCCGTGGTGGAGTATGGCCTATACCTTCCTCAGGGAAGAGACCCGTGCCCCTTGGTGGGGACATAATGGGTTGATGATGATAGCAGAGTTATGTTCTACCTGGCTGGAGTTAAGTCTTGAAGACTCGGTCACGGGTATTTTAGTCGTTACAGTAAGTATGTTGTGGATGTTCGAAATCGTGGGTCTGCTGCCAATAGCCACCTTTCACATATCTTTGTCCCAGTTTCTTTGGGTTATCTTCATTAGTCTATCTAGAGTTAGGTTCCAGAGGGGGCTGACTCTAAAAAGTTATATACGTATATGTTGATTAATACGGGTTTTTTGAGCTACTAGCGTCACAGGTTTTATCTATCTTTATTTAATCTGCCCTTTAACGAGACCCACTTTTGGGCCTCTTCTCTTTTTCACGCCAAAAATGCTATCGGACTGATGTCCCACCAACAATCGACTCATTCATGGTCACCATTCACAGGCTAGGTTCATCGTTGTTCTAGGCAAACCCCACTTAGCTCTGAAGCTAGCCCTAAGCTGCGGCGACACCAACGCCATGATCGCAGCGGTGGAGACGCTGGGCGACCGCGTTGACCCCGAGCTGGCGCAGACGCTAGCGGCGTACCTCCGCAAGGCCGACCATCACTCGCACGCCGCCGCCCTGCTCGCCACCGCCGGACAGGTATAACAATTTTAACTGAATTTTGAAACGGCACCCCGCTTGGTGACACTGTAGTACACACCTGGTAGTAAGTTTAGTAGTAACACGGGTAACAAAGGGTAGTATGTAACGCTTTGCGTCACTCGAACTCAAAAGGGGCGTGACCGTATTTCTGGACGCCCCCTAATCAGTATATTTCTCACTGCTAGGATTATGACCGCGAATTCTCTCCGCCACCACACGCCACTTTCGTAACACAATAAAATTCTATGGTAAAAGTTACGTAAATCTACTATTACACTTTTTTTACAGTTTTATTATTGTAACAAGTGAAAAAACCGGCCAAGTGCGAGTTGGAATCGCGCATGAAGGGTTCCGTACCATTATCTATACAACATTAGACACAAAGATCGAGAAAAAACGGCAAAAAATCACGTATGTTGTATGGGAGCCCCCTTAAATATTTATTTTATGTTAATTTAATTATTTATTTTTGAAGCGAATATAGAACTAAATATTCTGTGAATATTTCAGGCGTCTACCTATCGCCGTTATTAATATCGAGCAAAAAACGGCAAAAAAAATACGTTTCTTTGTATGGGAGCCCCCCTTAAATATTTATTTTATTCTGTTTAGGATTATGACCGCGAATTCTCCGCCACCACACGCCACTTTCGTAACACAATAAAATTCTATGGTAAAAGTTACGTAAATCTACTATTACACTTTTTTACAGTTTTATTATTGTAACAAGTAAAAAACTGGCCAAGTGCGAGTTGGAATCGCGCATGAAGGGTTCCGTACCATTATCTATACAACATTAGACACAAAGATCGAGAAAAAAACGGCAAAAAATCACGTATGTTGTATGGGAGCCCCCTTAAATATTTATTTTATGTTAATTTAATTATTAATTTTTGAAGCGAATATAGAACTAAATATTCTGTGAATATTTCAGGCGTCTACCTATCGCCGTTATTAATATCGAGCAAAAAACGGCAAAAAAAATACGTTTGTTTGTATGGGAGCCCCCCTTAAATATTTATTTTATTCTGTTTTTAGTATTTGTTGTTATGGCGGCAACAGAAATACATCATCTCTGAAAATTTCACTTGTCTAGCTATCACGGTTCATGAGATACTGCCTGGTGACAGACAGACATACAGACGGACAGTCTTAGTAATAGGGTCCCGTTTGGCACCCTTCGGGTACGGAACCCTAAAAGTGAGATGTGCCAATAATATTTTGTTTGCTTGTTATTTGAACAATACTTCAGATTTTGCTGATTTTCTGAAGTATTTTATTGTATATTGGTCTGAACGTGTGGTCAAATCTATCCTAAACTGAAATGTTAGTGTGTCCCCTTCAAGAGTTGTCCGTCTCCCTCGCACATACAAATATTATTAATGATTTTAAAAGAATTCATATACTTACTTTGGAGGCACTACAAAATAAAACTACGGACATTTTAGACGTATTTTAATCAGTAGTTTTTGATATATAACATTGGCAAGGTACGAATATGAAGTTCTTACGCCATGTTTCTCTATCACAAACTAGAGTATTTGAAACTTTAAGGGATCTCAAAAATGTCTGTAATTTTAATTTCGGCGACCCGATGGAATGCAATGCCCGAGTTGGCGTGACAGGGAAGAGGCCTATGCCTAGCCCTATTATCGGTTGAGTAGATAAATAGATAGTACCGATGTGTTCTACATTTCTCAAAAGTATATTAATTCTTAAAGTATATAATGTTGTATGTACGAGCATTAGGTCGCTTTTATACACGGGGCGGCACGTAGCGAACGACAGTGCCAACTGCAGCCGGCGACACTCGTCGACGTGTGTCGACGGCAGCCATCGACGCGTCGACGCGGATATTCGACGTTGACACGGCGACGGCTGCAGTTGACGCTGTCGTTTGCAACGTGCCGCCCGTGTATAAGCGCCCTAGAGAATGCCGAGTCGACGTCATAAACGCCCTTAAAGCAGAGTCCAGACGGGTGTATCGTGTAATGTAAGATTACGTCAACAGTAGGGACGGCACACGAACGCAACGCGAATATGTCGAGTAGGAAGGTCGATACGGCTGCATGATACAGACTGATAAGTTCAAGTGATTGTTCCTTACTCCTCCTTATTGAGATCGCTTTTAGAGATAAAACCGCCAATTTTATATAACAAAACTAATTCTAATGTATTTTGTTTTCTGGTGTGTACAATTAAGAGTTCTAATCTAATCCACATCATGAACGTCCCACACAACCGTCATGAAAAAATTACACAGCACACGTTCGTGCAAAAAACAGCCGATGGATCACCGCCAGCGCCGCCACGAGCGTTAAATGTAATACTCGTAGTGCCCTCCACACACAAATCGCGTTGCATTACTCGTTAGATTACATTACACTGGTCTGGACCCGGCTTAACAGTTCTCCGCATTCCAGTACGAGGAAGCCCTCGAAATAGTGGAGAGCGCCTCGACGCCGCTGTCGGAGGAGCTGAGCGAGCGGCTTGCGGCGCCGGCGGGCACGGCGGGCCGCGAGGCGCTGCTGCGGCGGCTGGCTGACGTGCTGGGCGCTCGCGGACTCTACCACCAGGCGGCCAAGCGGCTCGCGCAGGCTGGCGATAAGGTAAAGGGTTATTTTTAATTGCACATCAGAGAACTTATCACCCATCAATGTATTTTATTCGTCAATTATATCTAATATAGTATTGTAAAAGTCTCGTGTCACAGTGTTTTTTATCGAACTCCTCCGAAACGTCTTCACTGTTCTGAGGTCTTCACCGATGTTTATGAATTTTTTTGTGTATATTTGGTAGGTCTGAGGATGGCTCGTAGGCTAATAAATATGGCAAAACAACGTTTACCGCGTCAGCTAGTAACTTTGTAAATATTTAAATAGGTACATATGCTGAAATCTGGGTGGTTTGAAATCAGCATAGGTAGTACGACGACGTTAGTCGCGCGTTTTAACGTAAAAAATCGCGACTTTCCAGTACATTTATTGTCAAATTGTGACATTTTAAAACCACAAAACGCGTGACGCGAAGAAGAAGAGAAACGTTTATTTATCGCTACACAAACATTATACAAGGCATACGGAACAAAAAAACAGACAAGGCAAAACATGAGAGAAAAAAACAATAACAAAGGGACACGGGCTATGTCCATGCGGCGGTAAAACGGCTTCAGACTCAGTACTTGCTGCAGGTTTATTACCCACAGCACTGATTTTCCACCATACAAGTACCGTAATAAAAATAATAATAAAGCCTTTATTTCCAAACTTATTTAAATATTTACAAATCATATAAAATTCAAAAACATCATCTACGTTTCCTAACACTAATACATTTATTGAGGACATCAAAATTACAGTCAAGTACCGTACGTTTGCCAATACTGTTCCCAGGCGGGCGCGATGCGGTGGCTGATGCGCTCCGGCGACGCGGACCGCATCGCGACGTTCGCGGCGGCTTCGCGCGACCGCGGCGCGCAGCTCATGGCGGCCGACTACCTGCGCCGGCGCGCCGACTGGCGCCGGCGGCCCGACCTCACGCGCCACATACTGCACTTCTACACGCGCGCGCGCGCCCACCAGAAGCTCGCCGCCTTCTACGCCGAGTGCGCCAAGATGGAGCTCGACGAGTATGATGTGAGTGGGTTGCAAGATAGATACGTTCACATTTTTAATTAATTAAGCTCGATGTGTAATCTATATAGCATCCGTCAGATCTTTTCCGGCGTCATGCGCCACATACTGCACTTTTACACGCGCGCGCGCCCAGCAGAAGCTCCCCTCTACGCCAAGATGGAGCTCGATGAGTACGATTTGAATGGGCTGCAACGTAGATACGTTCACATTTTTAATTAATTAACTGTGGGAGCTTGACGAGTACGCGTGAGTGCTGCTACAACATGTCTTTTTCACTTCTATCTATCTATACAGCCCATGAAATGCATAGGCCTCCTCACCGTCACGCCAACCTCGCCTGGCCTTGTTCTCTATTTTTGTCAAATAAGTCCGATTCAAAATTTGTATAGTATCGGTAAGATTTTTTTTAAATATTTTAAGAACGTAGGTACCTACCCGACCTTCATCATCATCAGCCATTTGACGCCCACTGCAGGACATAGCCTCCTTCGTGGTTTTAATAACCAAGAGGGGTTCCACGCTTGGCAGGCGGGTTGGCGATCGCAGTATGCGGTTGGAATCTCAGGAAGACGCTACTGCCCGTCTCCTGGTAATTGATTTCCTTAGTCGCATTCTACGACATCCACGGAAGGACATGGAGTGACGCTATTCTTAATCCGGCGCCACACGGCCTACCCAACCTTACTCAACTAATATTGTTTAGTTTTGTAGTAGGTTTTGATTCTCGATCTGAATAAATAAATAAGACGCTGCCATGGTTGGAAACATGAAGAGCTATTGTAATCAATCCAAGACTAAGCTAAGCGACGACTATGATCTTTGTTCACAGAACTTCGAAAAAGCGCTGGACGCGTTAAAAGAAGCTACACGTTGTTTAAGCAAAGCATCTGATCCTGAAACAGGTAAATAAATACAAATACAAAAAAATTACGTTACCAACTTTTCTAACTCTCCCCAGAGTGTAAGTTTATAGAATCATCATGTATATCCGCATCGTGGAGATCCGCAGAAGAACCCGAGTTACTGATAAGGCTCGCAGAATTGCTCAGTTGAAGTGGCAGTGGGCGGGCTCTGAGAACTGATGGCCGTTGGGGCGGAACAGTTCTGATCTGGCGACCGCGGATCGGACGACGCAGCGTGGGCTGGCCCCCCACCGCTGGATGCGGGCGGCACAAGACAGGGGACCAGTTTCTGAATTGAGAATTTCGCTAAGTAAATAGTTAACTGTAATGCTGTCTCTTCGAATTTCTCAGAAAAGAGCGTGACAGAACGTTACTTAAAAAACAATGAGGGAGGCCTATGTCCTGCAGTGGGCGTCAAATTGCTGATGATGATGATGATATTGGATAGTACGCCGACGTGTTTTTAACGTAATTTACTGCTACATTACTAAGTATTTGACTGCAACGGTTGTTTAAAACTTATTGCCTGTTAACTTACTGAAACAGAACTTTACAATGTAATGTATTATTTACAGGGGCCCAAACCATTGCCCTTCAAGAACAAAGCATGCTGGTGAAAAGATTCATTGACGTGAAGAAGATGCTGGAAGCTGGCGAAATCAACACAGGTATGTGCAACTCAGGACTAGTATATAACCTACTGTAGCACGGTTAAATAAAGGAAGCTACTTTTAACTATTTGTTTGCGGCTTGCTCCCACAATATAGGCAATATTTTCGTTCCTTCCTCGTGGTCAAACTTAGTAGTCAAACTGATTTGACCACGAGAAATTTTAACATTCTTCGCGGTCAAACTATCGAATTTATTAAAAAGTTACCCCCTGTGTGATAGTCTTTATGAGCGAGAGGTAAATAAATGTCCACTTTCTTTCTTTAATTAAAACTGTTCTTACGTGAAGCACGCTCTCTCGCACAATTTAACATTTTATTATTGTAATAAAATATGTACTAAGTAAACTTTCGATAAATGTGGAATGAGGGTTTAATGCACAATTAAATTAAGTACGGACATTTTAATATATTTTCGTTTTCCTATACATAGTATTTAATAAAGAAAAGTTTCCAAAGTTATTAGTTTTGGACTAAATGTTTCTCAATTAAAAACATCGGGGGTAAGATAAATATGTCTTGAATATTCGAAATTTAATTATCCATCAAACCCTCAGACCACATTCATCGAAAGTATACTCATTTCCTCAACTTCCATCATTACAAATTACAATCACTAAATTGTGCGAGCGAGATAGCATGCTCCACGTAAGAACAGCCTCACTAGTGTTATATTGTGTGGTCTCGTTGATTTTAACAAGTGATACTCCCGGCTCCACCGATGCGTCAGTATAGTCGACAGCATGGTCAACCTTTACATGCCTTTTTGTTTGTAACCAAGTAGAGTTAACGCCTGTAAAGGTTGATGTGCTGTCGGAGGCGCGATAACAATATGGACTGTGTTACGCAGAAACATTCCAACCCACAAAGTAGCTTTCGAAAAAACTATTTTATGTATAGCATTGTTATTGATCAGAGGTACCTAATGTTATAGTGGTAACAAATATATAACATCTGATCAAAAACCGTTCTTCTAAAGAAGCGGTTTTCTGGAAAGTTACATTTTTGTTACTAAGTTACTGCCTGTGTATGTACGTATGTTGGCCCTTTTCTTTATTCCATCATAACCAGGGTTAATAGGGAATTATTAAAAAAACATCTTATGGATGCGGATATGCTGATGAGGATGGGGAAAAGATAAACATTTACAAAAACAAGTTCATACAGGTAACGTTACCGCACTTGTTTAAATCTTTTTCTTGCTTTAATCGTTATACGCGAGTGAAGGACGAAGATAGAATTCCTCTCGCTTGGCAGCCGGCGCACAAAGCGCGCACGTCAAACTTCCACAATATGAGGAAGAGGGTACCTCTTATCAATCCTGATCATAACCTGTGTCGAGCAGTTATATGTTTTTTTCTTACATTTGTAATAATCCGTTACGTTATTTGTAAAATACCGGGACCACCTCCAATAATTTTGTTTTCATTTTAGGAGTAATAAGCGGACAGCAATTGCTGCGGGCCATTAGCGGCCGGGCCGGGCTCGTGGCTGAGGATAGACTGCTTAAGCTGCTGCTGCAATATGCCTCCAGCCATCCCGAGGCAGCTGGTAATTAGATAGATAGAATATACCTACCTACTTTACCTCATGGTTATGAAAACCACGAAGGAGGCCTATGTACTGCAGTGGGCGTCAAATGGCTGATGATGATGATGAATATACTTTATTGTATTAAACCTGAACACAAATAAACAGCCCATGATACGTCCCAGAGCAGAGCGCAGGTCTGCACCTACTCTTA
Source organism: Yponomeuta evonymella (assembly GCA_963969515.1). NCBI lineage: Eukaryota > Metazoa > Arthropoda > Insecta > Lepidoptera > Yponomeutidae > Yponomeuta > Yponomeuta evonymella. The sequence goes on from OZ018354.1 coordinate 11,674,170, forward strand.
GAGAGAAAGTATGGGCTTAATCACAACGCGTGCCCACCGGGGTTTGGCGGGTGCTCTGTGAAAACTGCTCAGGGCTAATCCGGCTCTATTGCATAAAAGTGATGATCTGACTTATAGTCCGAATTCAGTCCAACAGAATTCGCTTAATGATCCGACAAATAAGTAAATTTTTGACCAATAAGTCGGATTGTCACTTTTTCCCTTAAAAAAAAAGCGGTTCATCATCATCATCAGCCATTTGACGCCCACTGCAGGACATAAGCCTCCTTCGTGGTTTTCATAACCATGAGAGGTTTTGCCATAATCGCCACGCTCGGCAGGCGGGTTGGCGATCGCAGTATGCGGTTGGAATCTCAAGAAGACGCTGCTGCCCGTCTCTTGGTAATTGATTTCCTTAGTCGCCTTCTACGACATCCGCGGAAGGAAATTGAGTGACGCTATTCTTAATCCGGCGCCACACGGAACGGAACGAAAAAAGCGGTTATAAATAGATAACTTATCTCAGCGCATAAAATCTATAATCTGCGTTGGGCACGTGCGGTAGTTAAGCCCATACTATCTCTCGGCGAGATGATACAGACCGTCTGCGTCTGTCCCTTCCGGTAGGACATATGAACAGACTGTCTGTACCTCGCGGCGGGACAGTTTCTGTACGTATTAGTATATGAAACAGCTGATTTTTTTTTTGCTAATTTAAGTGTTCCAGCCGAACTTACATCGCGCTGGAACGCTTTTTATATGAAATAAGCTCTTGTCGACACATACATGCCGATGGCGTCGGGTGGGCTGTGTGTGCCCATCCGAGAACTGTCTTAAGTGCACCATAGGATTTTGGGTTATGGCATAATGCATTGTGATTCGGTGTAATAGGCCATCGCTTTTCAGGGGCCAGGCTTCCCACTGGAAAATTACCTTAGATGCGCCAATCCACAGGGTGTATCAATACGACACCCACTCGTAAAAATAAATTACATAATAAAAGAAACAAAGACTTTTTGGTTGTAAAATGACTGCTAAAAAGTAATAGAGGATCAGAGGTTACTGCCGACTGTACTTTGGCGAAGGAGGTACTTGAGGTTGTTTTTTCTGTTTCAGGTTTTGAAGAACGATTAAGAATGCTCCAAGAGCAACCCCATGATGAATCTCAGTCGACTGACTCTTTGGAGCAAAGTATAGAAGAAGTTATATAATTTCAACTAGATTAAGGTAAACTGTGATTTTAAGAAACGCTGTCCGTCCATGAAAGTACAACTCTTATCAAGTAAAGTTATTGACTCTTAAAAAGTTATTTTAATTTAAAAAAATAATTAACTCCTAAAAATTATTTGATGTCACTGCCTACGCAGAGTCAAAGACTACAAGAAATAGCAGATTATAAGAACGTTTATCCAAATATCAGAAATTAAAATCTATTAAAAATAATTTTACAAACTGTCCGAAGTCAAAAAACTTCAGACATCCTCCTTTACCTTTCTTTATGTTCTTTTCGAAGCACAAAATATAATATCGACGGTCCCTAAGTATAACAGGAGAGCCGTTTAAAGTTTTTTTTCGCACTAAAATGGTCATGACTACGTCGATATTAGGCACACGATCATAATTTTTTGTGTATTATTATAACATTTGGGGTTCTTTTAGACACCATAAACATATTTTGTAAATATTGCCTTGTTGATTAGATATTTCAATTACGAAAATCGTATGTGGCAGTTACGGGCGGTCATGTGGGAATTTGGAGAAATCTGAAAAAGGCAAGTGCCATTTACGATGTTTGACTTGGGAAAATTAGTAATTAATATCAAACGTATCTGAGCATTTTTTTCTAAACTGCTACCATACCTTTTTTTGGACCTATTTTAAAAACATCGATTTATGTACAGTTTGAAGCTTTTATATGATTCCTTATTTATTAAATTTTGACAAATTAGTAATTATTTAAGGATAATATTTAAAGAAAAGATTTTACAAGCATTTTAAGTAAGCTTGGTATAATCTTTGTTCCCATTCCGTTACCATAGTATTTTCAATATTATGCCTAAACAATGGGGTAAAATTAAATAAAATTTAGATTAATTGGTAGTTTAAATGATTTTTTACAATATTATTGTTATTTTATCTGCTTGTGTAGTTTATTTCATATTGTTTCTGGCCCCTGTTTATCCATTTCGTTACCTTTGCGGATGAACACTAGATATTTTTCCATTTTGTGAAAGAACCATGCGATCATTTAAAATATTTTAATATAAAATAGAAAGCTACTGCAATTCTATTTCATATTTTGAAGATAAAATTAAAGAAAAGCTTACATTAGTGTAAGTTTTTATCAAAAAATGCCTCTTATCAACAGGGGACAGTAACGAAAAAGATTGTAACGAATTCATAAAGCTGCATTTACGATGACAAAAAAAGCCAACATTTAAAAAAATAATGAAAGGCGCTTTTACCTAAATAATAATGATCAATAATTCTAAATAATAAATGAAACATATTTTATTGAGAAATTATTTATTTAAAGTATTTTAAGACTTATCATTGATGACTACCAAACAGTGAAATCACAAAAAAATTATCAGATACCAGCTGCTGTACTCAAAGTGATTATCTAGAGTTAATGATGATTAACTTGGTACTATTTGTTAGTTGTGAAAGTGGCAACTGTCGGCTGACCTAATCTAAATTCTTTAAAATTAAGTAAGTAATCACTGAGAATGCGGCACGGCAGTCAGTATTGTTAATTTCTTAAGCTAATGATACCTATAATCATTAAACTAACTTAAATCATATAAGTTCAATACAAACAAGTCTAAACTCTTCACAATAAAAAAATAACATTAAGTAATATAGAAAACAAGGCACATTTTGTAAAATGTTTTAACCTTAATTAATACTATAAGACTTTTCAAAAGTAAACAAGTAATATAGAAAACACAGCACATTTTGTAAAATGTTATAAACTTTAAAATTATAGTATTTTAAGGCATATCAAAAGTAAACAAGTAATACAGAAAACAAGGCACATTTTGAAAAATGTTTTAAGCCTTAATTATAGTATTTTAAGGCTTATCAAAACTTATAAATAACTTTTTTGAAAAAATATGACTACCACACAATAATATCACAAAAACATATCAGGGATTATTATCACTTTTCTTATAAGCTAAATTTATTGCAGTCATAAAAACTTTACCAAAATAAAAATAAAATACCTAGAGTTTTAAATGCAGAAAATATAATTCTCACCTTTTTTCTTTCCATTTTTTTATTCTATCTATGTCCTTCCTTTTCTGTATTCTGTCTTTTTCAGCGTCATTCTTGATACGCTCGCGATATCTTTTTTGTTTTTCCGCTGCTGTTAGAGGCATTTTATCTAAAAACAACAAATTTGATTAAATGACATTTATTCACACAGTCACAAATCAATTAAAATAAATACAATATCATTATATAAAAGAAATAATATAAAAGAATAGAAAATTTAACATTAATTATATCAAAGCTATCCTATCCCTGTAGAAATGGAACGTGTCGCCAAATAAAACATTTTTTTCTTAAATGTAAAATTTATAATATGTATCTCTATTCTCAACGTGAACGATTCTTTATCGTTCCAATACGTTACTTTTTTACTTTCTTCTACTCGTTACCATCAAAATGATAACGGAACCAGAAGTAACGAATGAAACATGACACATTTTAAAAATACTTAAATACATATAAGAACCAATATTCAATTCAATGACTGTTGTTTTTAGCATTTGGCTTTAGACATTGCATATTACTACTATATTAATATACACTAAAACACATCACTTAATAAGTTATTAAATGTTAAAAATTGGGTAACTACTTACGGAAAATTTCATCCGCGCGATCACCTTCGAACTTGTCGCAAGGTTTACTGCAGACTGACTGACAGACCGACATAATGCTCTGTTGCTATGTCTTAATTAGGGTTGCAAAATATAACAAAACATCAATTTAGAAGAAAATTTTATTTCTTTGGTATATTTTTTACACGGTAACGTGATCGGAATTCCGGTTTTTTCAAAATCAGGGACACTGATAAAACCTCGTTATTTCTTATTTTTTGTATTAAACATGTACTGAAACGAGATAATTTAGTAAAATTTACATTTATTTATAGCAGAAAAATACCAATATTGTTACAAAAGTCAATAGATTATGCTTATAATTCCAATAAAAAGTTTCAATTTTAGGGTGGGACACTACAAAAAAGGGGTACCTTATGTAACTAAATGTTGTATTTTTTTTTATTTATGAATAATTAAGTGCAATTAAACTATTTCCTCATAAGATTATAAAATATACTTTCATTTCGTATCAAAATTTATTGTAGTTGCTGTACTAAATATTCATTTTAATGATATCTAAAGTCGGCGGACACTCGAAAAACCCATGGTAGCAGTTTAGAAAAAAATGCTCATCTCCATATTAACATCCATCTTATCTGTATAAAATATGTATTTTTGACTCATTATATTTACTGTATTTAGGTACTTAAAATTAAGTTTTTTTTTTTTTGTCAAGTTGTTACGGTGAAAACTGAGGCGTATGACGGAGCTTACACGTTCAGTCTAGCGTCAGTCAATTCCATCAGTTTGGTTAGACTGACGGCAGACTGATGGAATTGACATAATGGTTGTTAAAAAGAGGTTTTAATAACCATGAGGAGTTTTGCCGTAATCGCCACGCTTGGCAGGCGGGTTGGCGATCGCATTATGCGGTTGGAATCTCAGGAAGACGCTGCTGCCCATCTCCTGGTAATCGATTTCCTTAGTCGCCTTCTACGACATCCACGGAAGGAAATAGAGTGACGCTATTCTTAATCCGGCGCCACACGGAACGCGGTGGTAGCCTAGTGGGTAGAACATTGGACTGAAGTGGGACACCCAGGTTCGATTCCCAGTGCGGGCATGTACCTATGACTTTGTTTTCTAAGTTATGTACATTTGTGAAGTTATAGTAGCAATACCACTTGCTAACCGTGAAGGAAAACATCGTGAAGAAACCTTAGTGTCTGAGCTATTTTACATACCTCAGCGCTTGAAATCGCCAATCCGCGGTGGGTACGCGTGGTGATTAAACCCATACTCTCTCTCTCTCTGAGAGAAGGCCTGTGCCCTACAGTGGCACGTTTAAAGGCTGCTTATTTTCACGGACTGAACTGACTGACGCCAGACTGAACGTGTAAACTCCGTCTATAACTGAGTAAAAGTCACTTCCGCCCGCTCCCCGCTTCCCACGTCCGGCGCATAAGCACGGACTGGCAGATGCTTGGCTATGCTTGGGAACGAAAGTGTAGTTACGACAAGAAAAAAGACCTAAAATTTGTATAATAATTATGATTTTTAATTTAATATAATTATTTTTTATAGATGCATTCGGGTACGGAGATTCCGAAAATGGCCGCAGTTACGCGATTACTTACGCTATTGTAGGTACTTAGGGACCAACGTTATGCTAATCTTGTGGTAAGGAACATTCAGACACAAATGTTTACTCGACGCGCCGCCGCATACGTAGTATCCCTAATATTGTCTGTGGGCGCCGCGCGTCCGCTTCTCAGCTGCGTTTCAAAATCAGAATGAAAAATTAGACTAAAATGTCAGCTGTTTTTGGCATTTCCTAAAATTCTAATTTCGGTATGATTAGAAGTAGAGGTTATGTTATGAAACTAAAAATGATGCAGTTTTGTATTAAAATCTGATTTACTCTAATTAATCACGATGGTGTGGTTATTAAAAAGTGCGCACAATATACAGTTATTATTACTCTCAAAGAGTAGCTGTAAATATTTACAAAGGTAAGTAAACATCCCTTATCTTTTGCAACTTATAAAACTTTCAATTTCTCAGTTCTTTCCGCAATATTCACAAATGTAATACGTCTACAGCGCGCCCTATAAAAGGCAGAAGAGTAGTCAAGCCTTTGATAAGATTTTAGACGTGGAAAAGATACGTAACTTCAGCATAATTGCTCACGTCGACCATGGCAAGAGTACCCTTGCCGACAGACTGCTGGAGCTCACGGGCGCCATCAAGCCTGGCGCTGAGCGCGCCCAAGTCCTGGACCAACTACAAGTAAGGCCTGAAAGTGTAAAAAACAAGATAAAAAGCAAAAAAAACCTTAATCTTAAGGTAATGGTTTTACCGAAAATTCAGATGATTTACTTTCTTTATATAACCCATGGAACGATGGAATTTTTAAAACAATAGGAAAAATTATATCTACCTGTGAAGCCGCTTTTCCTCCAGAACTTTTTTAAATGAAATGCTGATGTAAGTAAAAGAATTTGACAAAGACAGTAACAAAAAAAAATTCAGCAAAACTACACTGTTTAATTTCTACACTTTGTTGCAAAAAAGAAAAAAATTGCTTAGTCGGGATAAGTTTGCACTGGACACTTAGAGGGAAAACTTTTTTATCTATTTGTTTACTTAAGTCTAAAGAATTCTAAGTCACACTCATCCCAATGTCGTCCAAAATATGCCCATGCTCAGTCAGTCATTTTCTCAAGTTATGTGTCACTCCAGATTATAAGATTCTCCAAGTTTATCTTGTCTCCTTTATTACCAGGTAGAAAGAGAAAGGGGTATCACAGTCAAAGCTGTAACGGCATCATTGAACTATACATACAAGAATGAAAAGTATCTGCTCAACCTCATAGACACCCCAGGACATGTGGACTTTTCAAACGAAGTAAGTAAGAATTGTCCTTTTGCAAAATAAATCAGTATACTTAGTTGGAGTAAGAACATTTATTTTCAAATAAAATTATCAATTTATCCTAGCCTATCTAGCTACTTAAGGCAGCAGACCACTTATTGTAACTTCATTCTACAATCAAGCAAAAAAACTACTGCACACTTAAAAACTAAACCCTTATGTGGTAAATAAAATATCTTTTCTGATTTCTAGGTGGTCCGCAGTGTAACAGCATGCCAAGGAGTAATCTTGTTAGTAGATGCCAATGAAGGCGTTCAAGCACAGACCGTTGCAGTCCATTCACTAGCCAAACGTAACAACCTACACATCATACCTGCCTTAAACAAAGTTGACTTGCCCCGAGCAGATCCAGAAAAAGTTAAAGGACAAATGAGTTCTCTATTTCACATAGACCCAAGCACTGTTCTCAGCATATCAGCAAAGAAAGGTTGGGGAGTCACAGAACTCCTTGAATCCGTAATAACAAGAATACCTCCGCCGAGAGTAGATCCAACTGGTCACTTCAGAGCCCATGTGATAGATACTTGGCATGACAAGTTCAGGGGAGTGTTGTGTTTAGTGTACATACATTCTGGCAAAGTGGAGGTCGGTCAGGCAGTTAAGTGGCAGTCAGATGGGAAACAGCAAATTGTGAAATATTTAGCATTGTTGAGACCCAGTGAGGAGACACTGAATTGTGCTGTTGCTGGACAAGTTGTCATGGTAGGTGAGTGTACAAAAGTTAATACAAATCAGCAATGACTCTACCTCATGACTGCTCGACCATGAAAAGTGTGGTTGACCTTGCTTTTCAGGAATCTACAAAGAGAAAGAGCATGTTTGCATATTTTATGCAATCCAGCACTATGGTGCTTCTACTAACAGACTGTTCTTGAATGTAACAGAGTATCTTTTATGAAGTTAGGTAGATTAATATCAAACAATTAAATAATTTAGATAGATATTAATCCTCTCTTCAATGTGTTTAAGTAATTGATTTGCAACATGAGACCCATAAACCTGATACACAAACATCACATAGAAATAAAAAATCTGGACCTGTGGAATTGTGTAGTTTCGACATTCTCTCTTGTTGGGTATTAAGATCCTACCACAAAGTGCACTTTTCTCGTCATCATTTGGGAAACAGAAATAAATCAACATGTTTACATGACAGGTTGCGGCCCAAAAGGCGGCGGCGCTGTCGGCGACCAACTCCTCTCAGTGAACATCAAGAACAACTTAGCGTCTGCCGGCACGCCCACCGTCAAACACATGGTCTACGCGGGAATCTTCCCCGCCGACCAGTCGCAGCATCCGCTGCTTAGTGATTCCATCAAGAAGTTGGTGTTGAATGACTCAGCGGTCAGCATACAAGTTGATTCAAGGTACGTTGTTTTTTGGTGTACTGTGCGGGAATTTCGTGGTGCACAGTAAGTGGCCTGAATTATGAATGTCGGTGAGTGAGTGAGGTCATTAACTTTGAAAGCGGAGTTTCAGCAATAAAGGATATACCTACTTATCTTAAGACCGTACTTTCGTCTGGCGTCCCTGTTACTCGTAATTAGTTTTTTTTTTACATTTTTTATTACGTTGGTATTGTAAGAGTAGACAGAAACACTATTAAATTATGGACATTTTAGACATACCTACTTTTTGTTTAATTCGTCCGCAGAATGCCGGTCCCTGAAAGTGGGTCTTAGTTTTAATTTTTGATAGAGAAATCGTATTCTTGCTTACTAATTTTGAAAAACAAAAAAATATTACTTAAAAACGAATCTGACCTAGCTTATCCACGGACACTGTCTTGCCCTTTCATAGCGGTTGAACTATTCAAATGACGTCCCTGAAATTTCAATCACAATTTTATTTCTTTCCAGCCCGGCCTTAGGTCAAGGATGGCGCGTCGGGTTCCTAGGTCTCTTGCATTTGGACGTGTTCACGCAGCGGCTGTTGCAAGAGTACAAAGCTGAAGCTATCCTTACGGCCCCATCTGTACCATATAAGATAATGTAGGTAGGGCTTTAGTACTATACCAAGAAAGTTAACGCTTATTGAATAAATATCATCCTTGTTTTTTCACTAACAGTAATAACCCACCTCTGGAGAATAGTTACTTACATTAGTGTAACCTAAATGTGGGTGTGAGCTACATCATCACCGTACTACCTACCTACATTATTTGTAGTTTTATATTTTTTCAGAGTCCGTGGCTCTAAGATGATAAAAAAATACGGAGGAGAAGAAGTTCTCATTACCAATCCGCTACAACTACCTGACCCGAACAATATAGCGGCATATTACGAACCGTTTGTTATAGGTGAGACTCGCTAACACACGTTTAGCTAGCTTATTGGCGTGGCGAGACGGTCACAGCAAACAGCTTCAGTATTAATTGCCAGTGATACAGGGTTAACTTGTTGGGAAATACTTTTACGAGCGCATTTTCAATGACTTCCTTTCCATCCATCATTATGTTGGTGCATCAATATAATATAGTCTGCTACTTTGTAATGCTTGAAATGCCGTTTTGTGGTTAAAATTAATATTTCTCTGTACTGAAGTACAGATATATGTTTATTTTAACCTAAAGGTAAGGAATTAAGTGTGGTGGCCAGAATAATGCATCTTTCGCATCGACTTATCTGACGCCCCCAATTTCAGGGACCATAATAACTCCCGTAGAGTACATCGGCACAGTGACTTCGCTGTGCATCGACCGCCGCGGCGTCCCGCACTCCTCCAACGCCGTCGACGACAACACGACCATGTTGCAGTTCGTACTTCCGCTATCGGAGGTCCTCGTCGACTTCCACGACACACTGAAGAGTATCACGTCGGGTTTCGCCAGCTTCGACTATCAGGACCACGGGTTTCATGCGAGCCCTATGGTGAAGGTAAAAGTGCCTTTCTTTTCCAGGGCCGTAGCTAGGTGGCCGCGCCGGGCCGGTGGCAGGGGCGCAAACTTCATCGCGCTCACAGTAGTAAAAATAACTTGCTTATAAAAAATATTAACCTTTCTAGGGTTGAAAATCGAGAAATAATATAACTTAAAATAGGTCTTTTTTTATTATATAAGAGGGGTTCTTCAAATCAGGCAGGGCTATTTTCCCTGCTCAGATTTTTGGGGGTGCGCAGATTCAAATCTTGCCCTGGGCGCTAAAAAGCTTAGTTACGACCCGGTTTGTTGATACAGGTGATATTAATCTGAGTTTCCATTTTTCCAGATGGATATCCTTTTAAATGGTGTATTAGTCGATGAACTGGCCACCATAGTCCACGCTAGCCGCGCCGAGTATACTGCCAGGAGATTGACCGAAAAGTTAAAAGAGATGATTCCTAGACAAATGGTGCAGGTAAGGGATGTTGAATATCTACCTATTAGCATATTAGATTCAAACTGCTTGAAACTCGTTAAGCTTTACTTATTAATATTATCCACCAATAGGATAATGTAGGTAGGTAACTAAATTATAATTCTCTAAAATAAACTTAAGAAGGAAATATAGGTACATCTCAATTACAGAAAGATACACCTCTTTACACCTTTTTTATATTTCTTTCATTTTGTCTAATTTTAAAATTACGTCACCCACTCTAGATTTCTTTTGGATTTTCATTGCTACTATTTTCTCTGTGGCTACTTCACTTTTTGACAAAACCCTACGATTGACAGCAACATCAAATTTATTATTCCACCTGTGAAATTATCGTTTATTCTATTTTTAATCGAAGTTTTCTATAATTCATCAAATAAAACACGGTATTGGATGAATAATAGAACACTTCGCCCCCACAAGCTCATGTTAAGTAGGTACCAATTTTGATATTATTTAATAGAATATTGCTAATTAGGATTAATATCAAATGAAATATTACCGGTACATTGCGTTCCTTTTACGTCGCGTTCTCTCTGCGTCTTTGAATCGCTAAAGTGTTTATTTTAAATGGACTCAAACGAAAATATTTTTGATTTGAGAGATGAATAATTTTTAAGTTCACAAAACGTCAGTATCACTAGCCAAAATTCAAGACACATCCTTTAACATAAAACATAATTATGTTATGTGTCGACCACATAAGCCAAACCCGCATCTATATTTGGCAATTTCGCATTCGCAAATAAATGATTTTGCTATTCCCAACACTAATACTGAAAAATAATTGCACAGGCACTAAAGCTGTAAAATAACACATGAAATAATATTACAGATAGCTATTCAAGCCATAGTAGGAGGAAAAGTGCTCGCCAGAGAAACTCTAAAGGCTTACAGAAAGGACGTCACTGCGAAATTGGTGAGTGCGTTAGCCGTTAGGCAAAACGCATTCCTATGTTCCTGTTTATAATGTCTACTTTAATTTCCAGTACGGCGGTGATGTTACCAGAAGAAAGAAACTGTTGAAACAGCAAGCTGAAGGCAAAAAGAAGATGAGAAGTGTCGCCAATATTAAAATACCTAGAAATACATTCATTGATGTTCTGAAGAGATGATTAGGTTTGATATTATTAAGTTATGTTTTTAAAATATAACCTTGCTTAAGAATTAGAAAAACCAGTTTAAATTTTCACCCACTTAAAAATATCCAAACATGTTGCCAAAAAATATCTCTTCAGTTCGCAAAATTTTTTTTACTATTTATTTCAGTAGTTACTTGCGATTATTTTAAAACAGTAACTCATATTTAGAAAAAATAAAGCTTTATTCACAAAAAATGGGTAGATTAAAAACGAGTAAGAATCGCATAGGGTACATAACATCACAGAACTCTATAAAATAACATCGATTTACTCGGAGTATGTACAATTTAGAAACTTCTATTACATTGAAATATAGAGAAACTGCCTTCATCGGATATGCACATTTATATTTTAACTAAAAACTATTATAATAACGTAGGTGTGGAATACATAAAATATCGGACCTATGCATGCAAATATCTTTCTCATGCATCGTTCATATCGCAGTCAATTTCATCCACCTATAGTTTAGGCACCTCGTCACTTGTGCTACCTCTTGGTCGTGTATATTTGTTCTTCACAACTTCCTTATTTTGCAGATACGTTTCACATAATATAATAAAAATGGTTAAACATGTAAAAAAGTGGTATTCGTATGGACAGTGGGATCGTTTTTTGGGTGGCCACTGGTTTGGGTGACTAATGAAATTAATTCTGTTGACCAACCACTCAGTTGTGTCACGAGCTACTTCGCAACAAAAATGTTAGGTTGATCACCCGTCGTTAGGTCGATTACTACAATTAATGCCATACATTCCATACGTGCGGACGGACGCCTCGATTTCGATCTGAAATAATCGTCGAACCTCCGAGGTTAGAGACTGTGAAGCTCGGTGACAACTGATATAAAACTACTAATCATGGTTTACTATGACAATTCTGTGATTAAACCACAGATAAACAAATAGTAAGAATCGGCTACGCAATGTACATCGAATTGTCATGATGAACTATGAAGTGTAGTTTCATGAAATAACTCATGTTGTAGTATCTAAACTTGTATCTATTCGAGGATCATTTTAGTTTTCATCTTTGTGTCCCCGATTCGTGACGTCAATATACCTTTTGTATACAAATAACTTAAAAAAATACGTAACAAAAAATACGGCATCAGTGACATCGGGTGTCAAACTAGTGCAAAAATATCGTCTTGTAGTTTGGCGGTTCGACCCATTTTTACGTGTGAGGCGCGTAGCCCATTGATCTGGCACGGCACGGACCTAGCGCGGACGTGGCGCAAGCATGGCACGGGCATGACTAATGGCGTGCTATAGCACGTCCGACGAAAGGCCGTTGAGTGTGTTCAAATAATGACCTTATGACCGTGTATTTGGTTCGGTATTTAAATGAAACAGAATGATTTCCGCGCCACGTTCGAGCCAGACGTCAGATCAGTCTGAGCCTGAGATGTCAAACGAATGTTATTGGCGCCACGCCAAAAAAGAGATGCAACCTTTACCCAAACTCGTATGACCACCGTTGGTAGACACAGCATTTAAAAAAGTGTCTATCTTATGAAAAACTGCTTTGAGAATGGATTTTTCTAATTTGCTTTTACAACATATCTCAAAGCGAAGGTTCATTTTATGTACGTTTTAACATAATGTGTCTAAGGATCACGGCACACTTATGCACAGTCGTATTGAAGCAAAGCGTTAAATTCTCTAGGATGCGCGCGCCTCCGCGCGTCATTTTCGTGTGTTATCCGACACATGTCAGCAGGACCTGACTGTTCCTCAGGTCCTATAGATAGATAGCTTCAGTTCGCAGGGGCTGCGCGCGCACCAATCAGAGTTATCGGAGCTCGCGTCTTTTTTTACCCTAATAGAAATATCAGCTGCATCTTGATGTGGATTAGATTGACGCTTTGATGCGCTTCTGTGTGTCAGTGTGCCTTGACCCTAAAAACACATTTTAATCTTACGGTTTTTTTGTGGACAATATAGTTTATGTTGTGACGAAATTATTTAGAATCTCTTAAAACTACAAGCTGACTTAATCACTTTTAAGACTCCCCTGATGTATTTCCAGTCTTTATCCATTCAGTCTTAAACTCATGCATCTTTACCACTACCCTTCACTTTTCGATTAAAATTCAAATACCAACATGTGAGGAAAAATTAACTTAATCGAACCGAGAAAGTTGAGAACCATTGATACGCGGAGACACATTCAAGTTTACATATAAAACTAATTTCCCTAAACTATCTCAAGCTTCCATGGCCCTTGTCTTAATTTGAAGTAACAAAGTAACTGTGAGTCAAATCAGTAACGTTTAACTAACGCCATAATAAATTCACATTTTTATAAATTTAAATATTCAGTTTAAGTAACTGATAATGAGCATGTCTACTTCGAGATCACTAGTCTTGAAATTACTTGGAAAGAATCTTTTCTAGCTCAGGTTTTATAAAATTTCTTTGATCACATTCGTCGTTATAAATGTACAAAATGATGATTCAGGCCACGCACCACCAATAAGGGTCAGTGAAGGTTTTACCCCTGCTAACAAATTCTTCCGAGTCAGTATCTTGCTCTTACCGCGTTTACCTATCCTCAGATGTCTCCAGAAACTGCGCGTAAACGTCTCTCGTGCATTCTCCTTTCTCGTTGAACTTGTACTTGTAGTATGAACCGTCGGCACAGATTACTGCAAGAAGATTTTTTATTGATAAAATTAATAGTATTGATTTCTTAGAAGACGACTGTGAAAGTAAAGTCGTATTTAAGTCTAAGCTGAAAAAGTTCTTATTGGATAGGTTTGACTCAGAACTGTGAGCTCAAACTCTAAAAATTTATCATTGTAACAACAAATGCTTCTTTAACGACCATTAAACCGGTGGGTAGCTGCTAATGTGTTTCAGATAAAAGTTTTAAGTGAGGTACAGTGGATGGCGAATCGGCCTTTGCATTGTGTTGCATAGTCACTGGTAATATGACCGAATACAGAGTAAGCATGTATGGGGGGATCCGCTGTCGACTGTACTTTAAAACTTTAAAATTTAGTTTATTGTTACCTAATACTATTTTTAAAAAAATGTTAAAAGAGTGCGATTAATTCGCCAACAAACTGCCATGCAGTTTGGCGAATAATTTATAAAATAAAAAAAAAAAAAAAAAAAAAAAAACAAAAAAAAAAAAAAATCATTTGTGTCTGTGGCAAACTTTATGAACAATATCGGCTCAGCCGTGCGAATAAAGTATGATTGTGTTGACAAAGATCCAAACTTTTCCAGCGTGTTTAATTTTGAAAGGTTTTCAAGGCACTGAGGCTGAACGCATATCCAGCTTTTAAGTTTGAAAATTAATTTTAAATACATACAGATAGTTATTTGCCATTATTTTCTTAGAGCGACTTGTAGTTTTAATGGAGTAAAATGCAGGCTTTAATGTACAGTTGCGTTTTCTGTGAATGTGCTACGCAATGTACACCGAAGTGTCATAATTGGCTATGATCGATCTAGCTGGGTTTCATTATTGAAAAAGTTCGTTTTGTCCGTGTTTCTAGGCAATGAAAAACTGCTAAAATATAAGAATACGATGGTAAATTTCGCCATCATCTACAAGGTTGTAATAGCTCAGGTGGGAAATCAGGCGGTCCCGACACCAGAAGACACCGGTTTCGAGCCTGTCTCCAGTCCGGCTATTTTTTTACTTTTTTTATTATTTTCTTCCCATGTTTTAAAGTTCCTTCTTTTGTAGGAAAAACTATTATTGGGAGCCCTTTATCAACACATCTAATTCGTATCTAAGTATATGTATTTCGTAAAAAAAAACCGAAAAATGACCGAGCTTTAGAAAAAACCGGTCAAGTGGGAGTCGGACTCGCGCACGAAGGGAACCATTATCCATACAACATTAGACACAAAGATCGAGAAATAACGGCAAAAAATCACTTTTGTTGTATGGGAGCCCCCCTTAAATATGCATTTTAATTTTTTGAAGCAAATATAGAACTAAATATTCTGTGAATAATTCAAGCGTCTACCTGTTGCCGTTGTTAACATCGAGCAAATGACGGCAAAAAAATTACGTTTGTTCTATGGGAGCCCTCCTTAAATATTTATTTTATTCTGTTTTTAGTATTTGTTGTTATAGCGGCAACAGAAATACATCATCTGTGAAAATGTCAACTGCCTAGCAATCACGGTTTATGAGATACAACTTGGTGACAGACAAACAGACAGACAGACAGACGGACGGACGGACGGACGGTCGGACGGACCGACAGACGGACGGACGGACGGACAGACAGACAGTGAAGTCTTAGTAATAGGCTCCCGTTTGGCACCCTTCTGGTACGAAACCCTAAAAACACGATTAAAAAAAATGAGCAAAGCTCGGTCGCCCTTTCATAGATAAACACAAAAATTAACAAGTAGGAAGACAATGCACATCGAATTGTCTTAGTCTGTCTAATTTATTAAACGCGACCTAGGGCGCATTCCGCGCGACCTGTCGCTGTTTCATCTTTCAAGTGAGAGGATCTCACCCTCACTTTGGCTTTTACATCATTGTAAATTTTTCGGTGTCAGTGACAATTCCAGGGGGCGGTCTCTAAAATGCACAGTGTTATTCAATAGAGTCATATTAGTACGGTGATGATTGTTTATTTTCACTATCGGTAGTCGAGTAACCAATCTCATCCCAAAGGTAATCCTTGCAACTTAACTTGGCTGGCCTCGCCCAATTCGATCTTCTAAGTAAGTGATGCCTATTTAATTTGCGCGGCTTATGCCATCGGAATAACATTGTACTGCTATTGCTCTGTAGACTACCAAATAGAGGCAAATACCATTGTCGTGCTCATATCATTCCACGGAAAAACTATGCGAGTAACTAGACTCTGAGGCCAGATACAAACTCACCAATGATCGAGCTCTTATCGGCGCCGAACGCGCAGATGCAGGGCGGGCCGTTCGGTATGGTGAACTTGCAGAAGCTCCAGTTGCTGGAGAAATACTTGGGCAGGAAGTTGACGGTGGCCAGGCTCGACTGCTTGTTCAGCTTGTCATCTTCCAGGCTGAAGACATGCACGGTGCCGTGGTCCGACGTCACGCACAGGTTTGTGCTAGTGTGGTTGAAGTTGATGCAGTATATCGTTGCCTGGGGGAGGGTTGGTGATAGTGGAATAAACTAAAGGGCAGACCTGTGCAGATTTCTGGCAATAAAATTATTGCACAAGTGAAAGTGACTACTTCGACTCGAACATAAAACAAGATTATATCACAAATGTTATCTCGTGTCGCAATATTTACATTTATATTAATATTTACAAGGTTGGCTGGACCAAATCTCTCTTAGAGATAAGTTCGCCTTTGTGACAAATTTCATGTAATTATGTTTCGAATTTACTATTTGGAATAAAAAATTACATGTGAATGATTAATTAATTATTTAATTTAATGCATGCATGTAATGGAAGGACTGGGAAATGAAGGCAATTTTATTTATTTTATTCTACCTGATGTGCACCTCTCCGTAGTTCCGCCAACTTTTGCCCCGAAGCTGTGTCGAACACCCGGATCAGTGTTCCCTTAGTGGAAGCCGTGGCCAGCCGGGTGCCTCCCACGTTCAGAGCCAAGCAGCTAAGAGGGGCCTCGTGCGCCGCGATCAAGTGTCCATCGGGCGCGTTGCTGGACCCCGCTTGGGTACTTAACTCTACCAGCTGGAAAAATTGAGGTACAATCAGACGATTCAACTGAATGAGCGTTCTATTGAGACAAGTTAAATTTTTTCTTTGCTTCGTCATTCACACAAAATAACGTTAAAAGGAAAACTTATTAAAGAAACGTATCGAATACGATGTTTATTTAGTCAAATGTATCAAACCAAACGTTTGAAATAGCCGATACTTATACTGAATATCGAAACTTGTAAGGAACTCTGCGTAACATAACAGCATATTTTTCACGTTAGAAATAGTTTTTCATTCGAAGAATGTAGGTAGGTATACACATATATATTTATATACCCGTCAACATGATCATCATTAGTAGTATCATTATTACAAAAAAAAACGGAGCCCTTGTAGGATCACTCGTGCGTCTACAGCCACTTCGCTTCGCTCCGAATCTATTGGACTAAATCAGGTGAAATTTGGTAAAAATAGAAATTTGGATATGGTGTAATCCTATGACTCAAACACAGATTTGCAAAAAAATATAAACATAAAAGTAATTACACCATAGCGTTACAAAATGAAAAGGGCTCGTTATGAGGATGTCAAATATTTTTGTTATTATTGTAAAACAAATAGTTCTGATTTTATTCATGATTGATCTCAGAAACTACTGAGACTAAAATTTTGAACGAAATACAAAATATAGTACATTGTTTGCAGATTACAGTAAAACCTATAATAATTATATCAATTGAACATAAAGTGGTAAATTCAATATAATACGTTCACTTACACTAAAACACCACTAGATAGCGCTCGCAGTAGTTAACTCGCGACTTGAACAAAAACATTTGACTTTGGCACTGTTCGGAACCCTCTCCACGCGAGTTCTGAGAGTTTTGAGCCGGTTTTTATTATTCTGCATCATCTCATTGTTTTTTAGGGTTCCGCAGTCCGACAAGGAACTCTTATAGATTCGCCATGTCCGTCTGTCTGTCTGTCTGTCCCTCCGCGGCCTAGCGCAAAGACCGGTGGTACTAGAAAGCTGTAATTTGGTATGTGTATACATATTTATCACGCCAACAAAGTTTAAGAATTAAATTTTGAAAAAAAAAATGTTTACTGTACCTATCATGAAGTGGGGATGATTTTTTTTTCTCGTCTCGCCCCATCATGTGTGGCATCGTTGGATTGGTCGTTGAAAAATATTCTGGGTATACGAAGACCATTTTTTGATTTAGGGTTCCGTTTGCGAAATATTAAGCTTTAAAGCGCAAATTTTTGTCCGAGTAGGGCGTCCCCCCCTTCTCCTGGCTAAACGGTTGATTAGCCAGGAGAGGGGGTTAGATTGATTAGAAACGTGAATAAATTCAGGGTAGTAGTCCATATAATCAATTTAAAAGGAAAAGTATCACGGCTAAGTAGGCTTTACTAGTTAACGAGTAATAGGCAACCAACTTATAAAAGTAAAATTTCGTACAAAATCCATTGAAAATTACTTCGATGAAGTTGTTAGTTCTGTTAAGCAGATAAAAAACCCCTCTCTCTACGGAATCCTACATTGCGCGTGGCCCGACACGCACTTGGCCGGTTTTTGTTGTAGGTATAATCTGAATCAATCCTTGCGAGTTAACGTTTTGCCGCCCCTATTATAGAGCCGCCCTAGGCCAGGCCTAGTTGGGCTTGAGGAAAGTCCGACCTTGACTTGAGTTAAAAGAATGTCACTAACTTTCAGTGTACTTACACATTAGCACTTTTCACTGGAATATGCATGCTAATGATTTAAAATCGGCCATGTGCATATCGGAACACGCGCGTTGTAGGGTTTCGTAGTTGTCAAAATATACGAACCTAGAGGAGGGGTTTTTGTAGGATTTTATTTAACTGCCTGCTTTACACAAGTGACAACTTTACCAAAGTAATTTTCAGTGGAATTGTACGAAGTTTTCCTTTTATAAGTTGATCGACTCCGTACACATCATTCAGCCACAAGAAGTCCACTGCTGAACATAGGCCTCCTCCATGGATTTCCAAAAAGACCGGTTGGAAGCGGCTTGCATCCAGCGTCTTCCTGCCACTTGGATAAGGTCATCTGTCCATCTTGTGGCTGGTCATCCTACGCTGCGCTTACCGATATGTGGTCTCCATTCGAGAACTTTTCGGCCCCATCGGCCATCAGTTCTGTGTGCTATGTGCCCCGCCCACTGCCACTTCAACTTACTAATCCGCTGGGCTACGTCGACGACTTTCGTTCGTCTACGGATCTCATCATTTCTGATTCGATCTCGTAAAGAAATTCCGAGCATAGCCCTTTCCATAGCTCGTTGCGTGACCTTGAGCTTTCTTATGAGGCCCATAATGAGAGACCACGTTTCAGTGCCATAAGTCATCACTGGTAACACACACTGGTTGTATAATGTTGTCTTGAGCGCTTGAGGTATATTAGACGAAAAGACTTTTCTAAGTTTCCCGAATGCTGCCCAGCCGAGTTGGATTCGACGATTGACCTCTTTCACGAAGTTAGACCGGCCTAGTTGAACGGTGTGTCTTAAGTAGACGTATTCGTCTACAACTTCAAGAGTCGAGTTCCCCAATGTTATTGAGGTGGGCACAACACGGGCGTTCGACATGACCTTCGTTTTGTCCATGTTCATCTTAAGGCCCACCTTCTTCCATCGTTTCTGCCATGACTACTATATCGTCGGCAAATCGAAGGTGAGTGATGTACTCGCCATTGATATTGATGCCGCGTCCCTGCCATTCCAGAAGCTTGAAGGCATCTTCCAGTCCGTTCGTAAACAGTTTCGGAGAGATAACGTCTCCCTGTCTCACGCCTCTTCTCAATGGCATTGCCTCCGAATTCAGCTCCTGTACTCGGACCGACATAGTGGCGTTGTTGTACAAGCACTTCAGCACCTCGATATACCGATAGTCAATACGGCAACGCTGGAGAGACTCAAGCACTGCCCATGTCTCGATCGAATCAAAGGCTTTCTCATAGTCCACAAACGCTAAGCATAATGGCAAATTATACTCCTCAATCTTCTGTATAATTTGCCGCAGCGTGTGGATGTGGTCTATGGTACTATAGCCCTTTCGGAACCCGGCTTGTTCGGGAGGCTGGAAGTCATCAAACCTGTGTTCGAGACGATTCGTGAGGACCCTCGAAAACGGCTTATAAACATGGTTCAGAAGCGAGATAGGTCGGTAGTTCCTCAACAAAATGTTATCGCCTTTCTTGAAGAACAGCGTCACCATGCCTCTGTTCCATGCTTTTGGCGTTTTTCCTTCGAGCACGATGGAATTGAAGAGCTTCTGAAGGACTTTAAGTACCGGTGTTCCACCCGCTTTCAAGAGCTCTGGTGTAATTCCGTCCTCTCCTGGTGCCTTGTTATTCTTGAGCTGTTTCAGGGCCATTCTAATCTCGTACAGGCTGATGTCCGGGATATCTTCGGTATAATGTCTGGTCAGTTTGGCTCTAGGATCTTTGTTCAAACTGCTAACAGGTTTTGCGACTGAGGTGTATAGCTGTCCGTAGAAACTCTCAATCTCCCTCAGCACCTCTGATTTGGTCGACGCTATCCTCTCTCTTCAGCTTTGTCAGCTGGCTTTGCCCAATAGACATGTCTTTTGCGAACACTGGAGCCCTTGTTCCGCTCTATAGTCTCTTTAATACGTTCGGTATTAAAGGAACGAATATCGTGCCGCATAGGCTTTGATATGTGTCTATTGAGCTGCCTATATGACTCAGCATCCTCGGAGGACTGCAGTTGCAACGAGCGACGTTTAGCCATGAGGTCGAGAGTATAGTTTGAGAGTTTTTGTGGTCTACTCGTACGGTTCGGTCTATAGAACCTCGAGCCCACTGTACGGACAGTTTCTACAAAACTGTTATTGATCTCGTCTACCGATGCGGCGCTCTCCAGGCACTCAAAGCGATTTGACAATTCGAGTTGAAAGTTCTCGGGGTTCTGGATATGGGCACGAGTAGGTCGGAGCGTGGACTTCATGAGACGAGACCTCTCAAGTTTGACATTGATATTCAATGTGCCTCTTACTATTCGGTGATCGCTTCCGGTTTTCACCATGTTGATCACAGAGACGTCATTGAATATTTGTCTCTTGGAGGTCAGGATGAAGTCTATCTCGTTTCTCGTGGCACCATCGGGACTCAACCAGGTCCATTTCCTGTGAGGTGGCTTCTGAAAGAAAGAGTTCATCATAAAGAGTCCCTCTTTCTCCAGGAAGTCTGCCAACCTTTGTCCTCTCGGGTTCCGTTGCCCATGACCAAATTGCCCTACTCTCATCTCACCCTCGCTTCTTGTGCCCAGCTTCGCATTGAAGTCCCCCATAACCACATTAAAATAGGTCTCCGAGGTATGTATGGCCCTACTAATGTCCTCATACATCGCCTCTACCTCCTCATCGGAGTGTGACGATGTCGGTGCATATACCTGAATGACCTTCAGCGAATATCTCTTAGATATTCTGAGTATTAGGTACACCACCCTGCTCGACACACTGCCGATGGCCAAAATGTTGTTTGCGAGGGACTTGTGGACGAGAAACCCGACACCACCCTGGGACTGTTGCTCGCCCTCCCGGTAGTAGAGTAGGTTACCGGATTTTAGGGTTATCGTGTCCTCGCCCTCTAGACGGACTTCAGATAACCCTAGGATATCCCAGTGTAATCTACCCATTTCCTCTTCCAGCTCAATTAGCTTTTCGTCTGTCCTCAATGTGCGAATGTTGTGTGTTACCAGGGCCAGTCGTTTTTGCTGTTGGGGGTGGTAGCCGGATCTCTGCCGGACATTCTTAGCACCCCTTGCTCCGCCGTTACCGTGGCCGCTACCGTAGCCAGGAATAGCGGAGCTGCCGGGGACTGGGGGCCTGGTTTTTTTGTTGTCTTCCAAGAGGGTATTTGCCATACTCGCCACGCTTGGCATGCGGGTTGGCGAGCGCAGTACATGGCAGTTCCGCAGAAGGCGCTGCTACCCACCTTCTGGTAATGTGTCCCACGAGAAGAGATGGGGGGGTACAATTCTAAAGCCGGCACCCCACGGCATGACTTCGTACACATTTCATTGAAAATTACTTTGAGGAAGTTGTTAGTTCTGTAAAGCAGATAAAAAACCGTTCTTCTACAGAACCCTTCACACGGTTTTAAGTTGATTTTCGGCTTATTCCTGAGGGATTTGACCCTGTTATTAATTCAGTACTTATGATGCCTTACTCAGCAATACAAAGCATACAGGGGTGATTTGATGATGACTTACGGAAAATTTTCCGGAAAATGAACCTTGTTTGCACCTGGAATAGATCTATTGTCAAAACTAAATTTATTTCTAGTCTTGGAGAGTAGGACATATTTCATGCATAATTCAGCACATCTTGCTAGTGAGAAAAGATCTATTTCAACATGAACAAAAAGATTCAATACCATCTTAATTTTCTAATACATAAAAATCTCCTGTCACCGTGTTTGTTATCGATATCCTCTGAAACGGCATGACCAATTTTTATGAAATTTTTTATGTATGTAGGTTTGACAATAGGTTGTAGGCTAGTTAACATGGCAAAACAATGTGTGCCGAGTCAGCTAGTATAAAATAAAACAGGTTCTTACTTGAACATTTCCTGTCTTACGGCTAGGGTAGGCCAGTAATGCATTGTTGCTGTTCGGACACACCACACACAGTCCACGGGGGTTCTGACATGTCTCAAACACATTTAACAACTGTGGCTGTGCTGTGAATGTATAGACCTTTATCAGGTTCTCTGAAAACAAAATATTACAGTCCTATTTATATCACTGTTAAGATGGGAGTTAAAGCCAGTTTATGGCAGGATTTCCTCTCATGAACCGGCTTTAACTCTGTCTTATGAGTGTTTTAGTTGAATCAACTTTTTTATAAATAAGACCGTTAGGGCCTTGTTTACATAAGCAGCTTAACGTCCCACTGTAGGGCACAGGCCTTCTCTCAGGGAGAGAGTATGGGCCTAATCACCACGCGTGGCCACTGCAGATTGCCGAATAAGCACTGAGGTATGTAAAAAGCTCAGACACTCAGGTTTCCTTGTGATGTTTTCCTTCACTCTTAGCGAGTGGTGTTGCTACTATAACTTCACATCATCAGCCATTTGACGCCCACTGCAGGACACAGGCCTCCGTCATGGTTTTCCAAGCTGGCCTCCCTCATGGTTTTCCAAGCTGGCCTCCCTCATGGTTTTCCAAGCTTCGAACATAACCACGAGGGGTTTTGCCATAATCGCCACACTTGGCAGGTGGGTTGGCGATCGCAGTATAGCACGCGTTTGGAATCTCAGGAAGACGCTGCTGCCCATCTCCTGGTAATTTATTTCCTTAGTCACCTTCTACGACATTCATGGAAGGTAATGGAGTGACGCTATTCTTAATTTGGCGCCACACGGCCCAACTAACTTCACAAATGTACAAAACTTAGAAAACAAAGTCAGGTACATGCCTACACTGGGAAACGAACCTGGGTCTCTTGCTTCCGAGCCCAATGTTCTACCCACAAAGCTACCACTGCTCCTCATAGGTGCACTGGGAATTGAACCTCAACGGCCTTATTTGTAAAAACACAATTGATCTAAAGCACTCCTACGAGGCAGTTTATTTAATCTGTGGTTACGACTTTTCCTTGTAAAATCTCCACCACAGACTATTTTAATCAGCGTTTTAAGGAATCGTGTTTTTATAAATAAGACCGTTTGAGTTTATTTACCCAGCTTCATATCAGTTAAACACACCATGTTACCTAGGAAAATCTTTGTGTCAATATTTGTGATAATTATTTAGCGTCACAAAACAAAAAATATCCATATCAAATTGAATGAAGGAATCATTAAAATAATCTAAGATCAATTTGCCACCTAGCTTTAAAACCAACACTACTTGCACCAATACATCGTAATTTGAGTTGCAAGAGAATGATTACAATAATCACCACGAATGAACTTGTTTATGCAATAAAGTCAGTTACCCAGAACAACCACAATGCGGTCCCTACGTAGTTTGACAGCTTTCACAGCACTGTTGAACTCGAGCGATATAGCAGAGTCCTTCTTCAGATCATCCCATATGATCACCCGGTTTGGCGGATAGACGGGAGTCTTCCCGCCGCCCACAAGGGCCATGTAGTTGCACCTGAACAACATCTCCACGTAAGAGAGCCCGCCCTCAGCGAAATTTTGGCGTTCCTTCTCTTTCAACGGGTCGCTGTTGAAAACACGAAAACCATTCTCCGTGCCGCAAGCGAAACAGCCTGTGAAGGAAATCGTGGAAGAAAAACGTTACGTACAAGGGAGACGGACTCAATCAACATTGCGCTATCGACCAGATTTACCTTGATCCTGGTTGAATCCCACGTACAAGAGACCATTCCCAAAAGTGTTGTCCGCCGGTAAATTCATTGTAAATGACCAAAATTATTGAAATATATTTCAAAAAAGCAATACAACACAATACAATTTCCGTTTTTCGGCATTCGGCAATTTTTGACACAACCACAAACAAGATTTTTTTTTTATATTGCAGTGCAGGATTGACTTTGAAACGCAATTCCGAGTATACACTCTCGATTGGAGTATTAGGACGTTAGGGACGTATCGCACGTGTGAGATTTCTAGAAAGATTACCTAAGGCTGGCCTGCCCCTATATTACGCTCACCAAATCCTGAGCGATTCCAATCGTTTAACTGTCAAATTAGTATGGAATTTGACAGTTAGACGATTGGAATCGCTCAGGATTTGGTGAGCGTAATTAGGCCACTGATTCAGAATTCAGATTCGGAATTCCGTGAGTAGCCCAAACATCCGTTTTAATGAATTAGAAATTTTGTACGACTGTTTAGAGACGCTCCCGTGATAGATAGCTGGTACGTTATGTGCTTTTATGCATCTCTACCCTTATAAGAAAACGTTTACAATTTCATGAAAAAGAAACTGAACCTAAAGTTTTTATTATTTTTTAGCGTATGTAACTTGGATCTTTTGAGACAAACTATGTCACTGCCAAAGAGTATGTAATCACTACATTTTACTGGTCACTCCAAGTCTCCAACATGGAGTATGATAAGCTCCAATGTGAGTTTGACGCCAGTTCCCCATTAAACCGAACTATATAGTTAGAAAAAAAAACGGCTCAATAGCGTAGGCACAGAGAATATAATCAAGCGTAGGTACGCACGATGTTGCCCCGACCACTGCGGCATTGTGTTTGTGACTAACGAACGAATCCAATCCACACTTCGGAGCGTCGAATGACACCGACCTACCCCCCGCACCGTTTTTACCTATACCATTCCAAAAACATTAATCTGCCACCGGACACCCTGTATTTGCACGATTGCAACGAAAAGGCAAAAAGTTGATCTTATCAACATACATACATAAACTCACGCCTGTATCCCAGAGGGGTAGGCAGAGACCAGGGACTGCCACTTGCCAAGATCCTGACTGATCACTTTCGCTTCCTCAACATTAATTAGTCGTTGCATGCACGCACGCCGGTTTCAGGTACTTTTTATCTTGCCCTTTGCTAACAGATCCCCCATTTGGTCGAAGTATGTCCGCCTGGGTCGTCCCTTACCGGCCCTTCCACCCACTTTCGCTCGATAGGTATATTTGTTTCGTCCAATCTTTCTTCCTTCATCAACTAACTTAAAAAAAAACATCAGAAACTTTTACAATTTTAATTTGAAGTATGATCCTAGTTATATATAATAGATTAACATATTTATTTTACACCCATTATATGGGTTACAGTTGGATACACTATACACTATTGCCTGAAAAGGCTTTTCAGAAGGTATGACAGTTGGAGCGGTCATTGTGGTCAAAACATGTGTTCAACTCCAATAGTCCTTCGACTTCTAAGATTATCCTTCTTTATGAGGCAGTTTAAATAGTCTGTGGTAAAGGAAAATATGTAACCACAGATTATTTAAACTGCCTCTGAGGAGTATTTTAGAGGAATAATGTTTTTATACATAACAACATAATATTTTATATTTATTTAACTATCTTATCAAGCCATTAGAAAAGCTCAACAAGAATGGCATATGTATGAGGATATTATTTATACACAATAGGAGCGAACTAACCCTAGTAAACTCATTAGAAAAACAAGACACTGGCTACCTCTCACTCACACAATATTGACAGCTATTTTTGTATGAGCGAAAGGTAAATAGTAAATACCCAATACTTTTCTTCTGTTATTGAAGGTTTACAAAAGGACATTCTACACAGTTATGTTACAGGTGATGGCAACAAAAATGTAAAGGTTTATTAAATCAGCCCTCAACACTGCTATCCAATTAGTAAAAAGCAGTTAAGTGTACATTTTGTACATACACTTAACCACCTTAATATATCGTCGGTTCAAAGGTGAAACTTATTTTGTAGCATAATTTCAGGCAAAATTCATTAATTGGCAAATGAGTTTTACTTGCAAAGGGATTGCAGAAGCTTTGGAGTTGGGACTTTTTTCATGTATAGTTTTGTTATGGAGCACAATATGCACTAAGAGTTTTTTTCTTGTCGTAAATTTTCTCATAAAAATTGTGCATAAATAAACAAAACTAACACATTCTAATTGTGACACTGAGTGTCACTTAGTGAGTTTTACCTAGTAGGGCCATTGTTTGTAGCAAGTGCTGAGGTAATGTAAATACCTCACACTAAGGTTCCCTCACGGTGTCTTCCTTCATCATAAGCAAGTGGTATTGCTACTATAACTTCACAAATGTACCTAAGTTAGAAAACAAAAAACGAAAAACTTTTTTTTTAGAAAACAAAGTCATTGGTACATGCATTCGAACACATGACTTCCCGAATGAGAAGCCGACGTTCTACTGCTCTGCTACCAGTGCTTATTTGTGTTTTGCCTTTGAACCGACGGTATGTAGTAATAGGATGGTAGAACTGTACTTACATATTTTGTTACGAATTAGCTACTTGCTTTAGTGGCCCTTCCAAATACTGTGCTATGGCATTAATTTTTTCTTTCAGTAAGCCAAATCCTACATTTTCCTTAGCATAAAGGCACAATAATAAATTAGCCACTTGGGTCACAGCAATTTTACCACTGAGACAATCCACTAATATTAAATCTAATTTGTCTTCTTTGAAGACATTTCTCCCATGTTTCTCGTAGGCAGACCACACGTTACTGGCGATAGCAGCTGTGACTCTTGCATCTTTGTCGTTGTAACCTGAGTAAGCGAGAAGTGCTCCTTGATGATTCAATAATCTGAAAATAAAGCCAATTACAAAACTACTATCTTTACGCCTCTACCTCTCCGAAGCACAGGCAGGCATCAAATAATTTTAATAGGCCGAAATCTTAGACAAGCCCTGGTTCTAATAAAATTTTTAGAGTATTCATTTCAAAATCAACAAAGGTAGGTACAGTTGAATTCCACTTACAATGTGTTTTCTACTCCACCTGTGTTAGCTTGGCTTAGAACTTGTGTTAAAGCTTTAGGTTTCAACATCGTAAAGTATTAAAAACACACTGCACAGTTAATTAATTAGATTTTTTGGTGCTTACGATACGAAACGAACGAACGCACAGACTACAATGGGAGTGTGGGACCCTATATCGTCTGTGACTACAATCAAAGAGTATAAAATTTATTTAATAATCACTAACTACAACTCTACACTACAGTCCAGTGCTGCCAACTTAACGCTTTCGGCGCCAGATCTAGCGCTTTTAACTGTATATAGCGCCTAGCGCTAAAATTAGCGCTTTTTAAAAGAAAACCAGATGTGTCTCCTCGTCCGCATTCTCGCTGACTATTAACTACATAGGTACCCAAGGGCGTCGCCAAGGGGGGGCAGGGAGGGGCAGTTGCCCCCCCCCCTAGAGATTCTAAAAAAGTTGCCAAATATAATGCAACCAAAGTCTTAAAAGTCTTTGAGTTAATTTGCTTGAAGTTCAAGCCTTGAACAATCATTCCCGTACGTCGAAACTCGAATGAATTTACCAATTCCACTCCTAATATTCCGTACGCTCAATTACGCTCTGCTCTACTCTGTCGTTGAAGCGGGAGAGGGGGAGTGGGGAAGCAACATGTAACCGCGCAGCGCTCGCGCCCCCCGCACAGCCGCCTTTGTTTTATTTAGCGTCTGTCATTCTGTCAGCTCGTGCTCGTGTAGCTTTACACATTGGACTCTGTACTGTCACAGAATATATAGGTATGTATATAGTACTAAGATACTGTTGTAATTACAATCGCTGTAGATGTAAGGCTCGTAGTACAAGTGAAAAGCTTCCTGTGCTGTCGACTTTACCTACAATTCATACTTACTTTTCTCATTCATAGAGAATGAGAAAAGTATGAATTGTAGTAGGTAAAGTCAACTTGCCCCCCCCTGCGCCATCGGCTGGCGACGCCTACTATGCTCTCCAAACTACTACTGTATCTACTCTGTATTTGTGTTCTGTGAACTACTGGATGAAAAAAAAACGTATCGTACAATATAGGTATAATCTGTGACCGTAACTTAGACTTGGCTAAACTCCACAAAAAACTTTGTTTCGTAAGTTGTTCGATTGAAATCAAAAAAACTTTCTAAAGTTTGTTTGATTAACATTTCTTCACGTTACGTAGTAAAAAAATAAAAATAGAAGTACCTTTAGCAAAGCGTGTTATCTATAAACAAAATTATAAAAGTGAGTGGGAGCAAGATAAAGATAATAAAAATTGGTTGAAGCCTGTGTCTGGCGATACAACAAAAGCTCGATGTATATATTGTAAACGGGAGTTTCCGGCCAAAATAACCAACATTAAACGACACAGAGAAATAGCACATCATCAAAACCATGCTAAGCCATGGTTGGATACTACACAGAAAAAAAATTGAGTTGCGAGGACAAATAAACGCAAATAATAAGGCTGAGGCATGTTTGTCTCTCTTCATTGCAGAACATTGCGCTACAGATGCAGTTGACCATTTAGGTAATTTATGTGCGAATGTATTACAAGATTCGGAAGCGGCCAAAAATCTTAGGCTTCATCGTACCAAATGTACAGCTGTAATACAAATGGTTTTGGCACCGCATTTTAAGAAAGAACTTGTACAAGACAGGTGATGAATCCTAGATGAAGCCTGATTCTAGATGAGTCTACCGACATTTCGGTAAAAAAGTATGTTGGAGTGGCAGTGAAGTATTTCAGTCGCACTCAAAATGAAGTTATTTCCACATTTCTGGGGCTCAGTGAGTTAGAAAAATCCAATGCTGAAGGAATCGTAAAATCGTTGGTGGAATTATTAAAAGATGTTGGATTAAAAATCGAACGATTAATTGGCATAGGCACTGATAATGCCTTTGTAATGACAGGGACAAACACAAGTGTTTATAAAATACTCAAAGAGTAATACAATCTACAACACTTGGTATTAGTTAGATGTGTTTGCCACTCCATACAATTAGCTGTATCGCACGCGTCCACTCAAACAATACCACGACAAATTGAATACTTAATTCGAGAAACACACAATTGGTTTAAAATATCGCCGAAAAGACAATCTGAGTACAAAAAATTGTATGAATCCCTCAATTGCGGCGAGGCTCCATTAAAAATTTTGAAATCATGCGACACCCGATGGCTTTCCATTGAGCCGGCCATTGTTCGTATACTAAGTCAATGAAGAGAATTAACATTACATTTTGAAAGTGTACATTTGACTGAAAATTGTTAAAAAGCTGAAATGCTGTACGAAATGTTTAAAGATCCGCAAAACAAAATATACCTATACTTTTTAAGGTGTATTTTAGACGAAACACAGACAGCACTCAAAACGCTCGAGTTAAAATCGGCAGATCCATCATTACTATTTGATACTCTGCAAGATCTTATAAGAAAATTATGTTTACGTATTATCATACCACAGGCCTGCCTCAATTTCAGTTCTATTGATGTCACAAGATTTTTATATTTTCGAGACACAGCTTCAGGAATACAATCTGCCCAACGATCAAAAGAAAGCTATCAAACAAAGATGTGTGCAATTTGTGATCAAGTTGATTTCACAACTACAAGAAAGAATGCCTGAAAATTTAAAATGTCTACAAAACTCTTCCTGTCTTTCTGTTGCAACCATCTTGAAACCTACAAGGTCGATTGGAGAAATTGTTAACCTGTGCGAAAGCTTCGGTTATGTATCCGTAAAAATAGATCGCATTGTCGAGCAATGGCGAACAATTATTTTACATCAATGGGTTTGCACAGACGACACTGTAAAATTTTGGAGTGAAGTAAAGGACACCAACGATGCCACTGGTGTGTGCCCTTACACAAAAATATTCTCCTTGGCTACAAAGGTGTTTTCTTTACCACACTCTAATGCTGATATTGAAAGAGTGTTCAGCACCATGAATGTGGTCAAAACTAAGCTGCGAAATTCTTTAGGCTTAGACGTAGTGCAAATTATCAGCTGCCAGACTTGGTTTTGAAAAAAATTACATCTACAGACAAATATAAATTTAAAATAAGATCAAACATTGACGAAGGCTAACCATCTACTTCGTCTGGTTCTAGAGCAAACGTAGTGTCTCACGGTGAAGTAGTCGAATCTGATGACAGTATTGACAGTGTCGTAATTGATTGACAACTTTGTATTTTGCTTGAATTGTTTTAATTTTACTGTGTTATTTGATTTTGTAGTATGCGACGGACACACCCAGACTGTTTATTTTATTTCATAACGTCAAATTAAAGTACGATTAATGCATTGGTAGTTTTAATTTGGCGCCAGATTTGGCGCTTTATTTCCAGTTGCTATTTAGCGCTTTCTAGCGCTTTTTCAAAGGCCTGGCAGCCCGTTTTGGCTTAGCAGAGTTGGCAGCACTGCTACAGTCTCTACATAGTTTTTTTTTTATTTAATTATTCGTATGCTGTTTATTTTTGACATTTACATTTACAAACATAATATCATTAAAAATAATTAAATATAGAAAACTGCGCCCAGATCGCCGCCTCTGGGAAGGGTACCCAATATGCTGGCTACGTTACCTCGTTGGATAGCGAGACTTATCCTCTGCCCGAGGTAATAGCCAGCCCTGGGGTCCCTGGTCGTGTCGATGAGGCGCGACGATAGTTCTTTGAAGAGCAGTCGCGCCTCGGGCCCCCATGGTCCTAGTGTCTCGACACCAAACGGCACAAATACGTGACTCTGTGTTAGAGTCCCGTACTTGCGCCGCTTGATGCCGCAGCGCCGGCTCTTGTGGAGGTGGCCTGGATGTGGGACGGTGCTAAAGTGTCCGCGCATGTTGCGTCCCACACCAGGGTTTTTCCATTTTTCCATGGGTTCAACGACATCCCATCTGGTCTCTTGCCATCGTCCCGGGCTACACCGTTTGGCTCTAGAATAGCCGGGACGTTGATTGTGGCAAGAGCTCTCCGGATGATATCGTTGATCGACGCATGGCGTGGAAGCCTGCCGGCACTCCGCTGGCATGACAGACCGTGTTGACCCCGACGGTCGACGTTTTCTCCGCAGAGGCAGCGATGTGGCACAGTCAGTGGTGCGCCGAGTCGCAGGCCTACGGCTAGCGTCAGACTCATGTCGTCTAACATCATTCCAACGCTAGGCGATGGCAATGCATGTAGCCAAAGTCCGGATTCCGGCTCACTCACTGCTAAGAGGCGAGCACGCTCTGCAGGGCTTTCTGCATTATCAAGCAGTTTGTTTTTAACCACTTTGCAGAGCGGCTCGTCCCACAGCCTTTGTGAGTGAAGCACGGTCGGTAGGTCTTTCGGTATGCACTTTCCGGGGCTTTAACTAATGCTAACCTTAGTATTAAAGATGCTATTGGCTTTGGTGCTGACACTAATAACGTTATGTTTGGAGAACAAGGTGGTATTATTGCAAAAATAAGGCATGTTAATCCCCACTGCATATTCATTAAGTGTGTATGTCATTCCTCTGCTTTGTGTGTATCTCATGCCAGTAAGCACAATATACCACGGGCTATTAACCAAATAGTACAAGAGGTGTACGGGTACTTCGCACATAGCAGTAAAAGACAAAGGGAATTTGCTGAATACCAAGATTTTGTTGGCACCGAAAAGCATAAGATACTAAAACATTATGAAATCCGTTGGCTATGTTTGCATGCATGCATTAAACGAATTTTGGAGCAATGGGATGCCCTCAAACTTTTTTTTCAGACACAGTTTTTAGAAGACAAAAATATTTCGTCGGAATTCCTGTGTAACAGTTTGGCGGACAAGATATATAAACTATATTTTTATGCCTTGGATTATATATTGCACACAGTCAACAAACTAAACACCATATTTCAAGGAGATTATACAACAGTCCACACAGCGTTTAAAAACATTTTAGAGGTGTATGTTTGCCTTTTGAGTTGTTACATGAAAGGAAACTTTTTGAAAACCGCAGATCCACTTTCTATTGATCCAAAATCCACCGTAAACTTTTTGCCCCTAAAAGAAATATATTTTGGCGTTAACGTGGGCAATGAAATCGCTCGCTTATCCGCGGATGCGAGTATGAAACCTGGAATCCAAGCATTCCTTCAAAGAATGCAAATATTCCTGATGGAACTTTGCAATCAACTAAAAATGCGTTTGCCACTGAACAATATTTTTAAAGAATTACAGTTCCTTGATCCTCAGAATGTTGTTTACAAAGATTTTGCATCAATTTCAAACGTTGCTCAGAAATTTCCCAACTTTATAGACGAAAACAACATTCAAATGCTTGATGACGAATTAAGACAAATTAAGTTTGACCCGTGCCCCTCGGTGGGGACATAATGGGTTGATGATGATGATGATGAAGTTTGACACAAGTGTAAGCGATTTGTTGGAATCGGATGGAAGTAGCACCAGCACAAATATGAGTGTGGACAAATTTTGGGGAGCCGTTGGGAAAATGCGTGATGCAAAAGGGGCCGCAAAATATCCCAATATAACTAATTTTTCAAGGGCTCTTCTAAGTTTGCCAATGTCAAACGCTTCGTGCGAAAGAATATTCTACCAGGTGAATTTAAATAAAACTAAAGGAAGGAACAGGTTTATAAACAAACACGTGTCGGCTATCATTACGGCAAAAGAGGGAATAAAGGAACACGGAGACTGCATATCTTTTAAACCCACAAAAAATATGTTATCAAAAATGTCTTCAAAATCAATGTACATAGAAAATGAAAATGAAAATTTTGAGGCAAACGTAGATTAATTGTTAATTTTAGTGTTAAAATTGTTAAATTGTAAATTTTGTGTCCCTGTATTAAATATTTTTCTTGTATGTACATAGTATATTGGTTCTTTTATTTTTTCTTTCTCCTTGAAAGCGATATAACAAACAAGGCATATTTTTGGCAGATTTTGGCCTTACGTTTGGCAGATTTTGGCAGATTTTTAGACAACGTGTGGCAGATTCTCGTTTTTTGAGATGGTCACCCTGTTTCCGTGATCACAGCAACACTTTAAAAAAAATAACTGTAACATAAGTGAAAAATCTGACCTTTAATGTAACTTTATATTACACTTTTTTTATTTTCTTTAAAGTTATGTATTGTTTAAAGCCTGCCAATGTTTACCTTTGAATTCTTAATTTGAAGATTATGATATGAGTGTAGTGTAGATAAAGACATATTTAGTTAGGTAGGTACTCATAAAAGAGAAGTATGTAAAGTGAAGTAAAGTAAAGTGTCACAAGAGAACACGGGAGAGAGAACAGCATATAAATTATGTCTTCCTGAATGTGTCAAACCTCAAACCCAAGGTTATCAACATCCAAGTGTTGCTAATACGTAAGTGATTTTTTAAATACTTCTCTTTTATGAGTACCTACCTAACTAAATATGTCTTTATCTACACTACACTCATATCATAATCTTCAAATTAAGAATTCAAAGGTAAACACATTGGCAGGCTTTAAACAATACATAACTTTAAAGAAAATAAAAAAAGTGTAATATAAAGTTACATTAAAGGTCAGATTTTTCACTTATGTTACAGTTATTTTTTTTAAAGTGTTGCTGTGATCACGGAAACAGGGTGACCATCTCAAAAAACGAGAATCTGCCACACGTTGTCTAAAAATCTGCCAAAATCTGCCAAACGTAAGGCCAAAATCTGCCAAAAATATGCCTTGTTTGTTATATCGCTTTCAAGGAGAAAGAAAAAATAAAAGAACCAATATACTATGTACATACAAGAAAAATATTTAATACAGGGACACAAAATTTACAATTTAACAATTTTAACACTAAAATTAACAATTAATCTACGTTTGCCTCAAAATTTTCATTTTCATTTTCTATGTACATTGATTTTGAAGACAATAATGCACTAGGAAGAAAAGTTTCATTTAAAAAGTTATATTTGTATTATTTAAGATGAATGTAATGTTTTAAAAACCAGGTTTTAGTTTTTAATCTGGTAACACAATTTGCCTTCCCTCCCAGACAAGAAAAAAAAGACAAATTATCAATGGTTGTTTCTTTTTAATCTGTGTTAAACTGTCATTATTTTGTCCTGTCTTTTCCAGTTTTCCATTCCAGTCAATTCAAAATTGTTTAAACTAAAAATTGTTTTATCATTTTAATATCTCCGTTGTATGTGCTGTGGGACAGGGATTGCCGATCGCTGTTGGGTGACACTTGTCTCCGCGGAAATTTTGGAATTTTTATTGTAAAATCACTCAATCAGAACTGGTTTAACGGTTTTTAACCGTTTAAAAATAATAGGAACTAACCTAAAATCTAAATGAACCGTCCGCCTCCGGACCCCCCGGACCCGCCAGATGGGCAGGGTGAGGGCATCCCCCACTCTTCCTCGCTCTCCAGGAATCATGACCGGAAAAGGCCCAGGAACCATGACGGCGACGCGGATGACAAAAGTTTTGAAGGTCGTAATAAATCCAAATCTGTAGACCCAACAGAAACTAGGGCTTCGGTCCAAACAATCTTTTGGCACCCCAGCTTAGAGGAATTAAACTTAGCATACGATCTAACGGACCCAGGCCCATATGTAGTTCATGTATCCCGGTGTGAGCCGGATCTATCGGCGGGCCTATCTCTAAGACCCATTACGTTCGGGAAATTTATGTTCGAAAACCTTCCAGAGGCCGACATAATGAGGGATGGAATAAAAAATGCAGGTCGAAATAGAGTAGCTATAGAGTTCAAGTCTGTAAAGGGGGCAAACGACTTTTTGAAGTCGGATGCCCTCAAGTCTCACAAATATAAAGCTATCATCCCAACATATGGGGTCACCCGCATGGGCCTTGTAAAGGGGGTCCCAGTCGAGTGGCACATGGAGGAGTTCGTGGATTCTGTAACACTCCCAGATGGCTGTGGTATCATTCTAAAAGCAAGAAGAATAAACAGGAAGAAAATTGTAGATGGTGAAGCGCATTTTATTCCTACCCAGTCTGTCGTACTCACCTTTAAAGGACAGGTTCTCCCAAAGAGGGTATTCTCCTGCTTTACATCTCTACCGGTAGAACAATACCGATACCCCACTATACAGTGTTATAACTGTTGCAAATTTGGCCATGTAGCGTCCCAGTGCCGTTCAAAACCTCGTTGCTACCGCTGTGCTCAACCTCACTCGGGGTCAAGCTGCTCCGTACAAGAAGAAAGAGCTACCTGCATATTCTGCTCTTCCTCTCACTTCTCCACCAATAAATCCTGCGCGGAGCAGTCTCGACAGAGACTTATAAAGGAAGTAATGTCCCAGGAAAGCATTTCCTTCTTAGAGGCTTCTGCACGGTTTCCACCAGTAAGGAGGTCATATGCTGAAGTCTCTCAGGCCTTGTTTTCCCCTCCATCACCTGTCGTAAGCCAGCCCACACAATCTTACAGAAAAACTGTGTTCCACTCCCCACGCCCCCGAACCTCCTCCTCAGGTGGATACGATGTACGGGCCCATCAAGCTATTACAGCTCCAGTAAGGTCGACAACCCCAAATGGGTGTGCTCTCCAAACACCTTCTCCTCCAGTCTCGCCTAATGAAAACCTCCTGGAACTCTTTCTTTCAGCTCTTATCAACATCCTTTCCAAATGCTCAGACTCTATACCGCCCCACGTTGCTGAAAAACTGAATATACTCTTGAACATAAATAATGGCCCCATTGAAAATCCTTCAATGGAACTGTAAAAGCCTTCGTCGTAAGAAGTATGAATTACAATACATAATCAATGAGTACTCCCCTGTCGTCATTGCGATCTCGGAGACATGGTTAGTCCCAGAGACTCGATTTCGGATCTCTGGCTTCTCGTGCCTCCGAGATGATAGGGACGACGGCTATGCAGGGTGTGCCTTGCTAGTGAAACGAAACCTCCAATTTGCAACAATCCCTCTGCCTCCACACAGTCTAAATATGAACCTAATCGCGTGTAGAGCCATGAATGTCTCTATCCTCTCCATATACATAGCCCATCCTCAAACTTCTCTACTCCCAGAGCTCTTCTCAATTATTTCCCATCTTCCCCAGCCAGTCCTCATACTGGGCGATTTCAATGCTCACCATATGGCTTGGGGTTGCTACTCTAGTGACGCCTTTGGAGTAGATCTCCTCGACCTCTGCCATGACCTTAATATCTGCTTCCTAAATGATGGATCTCCAACCCGAAGGGTCCCTCCCACCCAAAACCCTAAAACTGCAGTAGATTTGTCTTTGTGCTCACCGTCTCTATCCTCTACCCTGACATGGGAAGTCCTCCCTAGCACCTACGGTAGTGATCATTTCCCAATATTAATCAGATTCCCCGATAGATCTGTTTCCAATACTACCCAACCCCCCCTTCTAAAATACAGACTAAACAAGGCTAACTGGTCGGGGTATGCCACCACCCTGGATGAAAAAGTTGATAGCTCCTCTGTCAATTTGGATTCCAATATACAAGCATCATACTTGGAATTTATTGACGCCCTGAATCATGCGGCGGACTCTAATTTCCGCCTTAAGAATAACAAACGGTACAAGCCGTCTCCACCCTGGTGGGATGAGGAGTGTACGGATGCGGTGAAAGCCAGAAAACAAGCAGAATTGGAGTTCAATGATTCGATGACGATGGCCAACTATCTAAATTACAAACATATCGCTGCTCGTACCAGACGAACCCTGAGCAAAAAAAAGAGAGATGGTTGGACAAGATTCTGCGAAGACCTATGTCCAGGAACCCCCTCGACGGTGGTATGGAGAAACATCAGAAGGTTCCGAGGTTCCATGAATATTGACAACCTATCTTCTAATGACCCCTCCACCTGGCTTGATCAGTTTGCTGATAGATTAGCTCCTCCCTCAGCCCCCTCCTTTGATTCTCTCCCTCTCCCTCCAATATACATCCCCTCGTCTGAGGACCTTGAATCTTCATTCTCAATGACCGAACTACAGTCAGCTCTTGATGGCCTAGTGGACACCTCACCAGGAATCGATGGTATCCCCTATTCATTCTTAGTAAAAGCTAATTCCAAAGCTAAGAGGCACTATCTAGCCCTCGTGAATCGCATCTACGATTACGGTTCCCTTCCCGAATCCTGGAAAACCCAAGTGATTCTTCCTATATTAAAGCCAGGAAAAAGTCCTACAGACCCAACGGCTCGTAGACCAATCGCGCTGTCGTCAACGCTGTGTAAGGTGCTAGAGCATATGGTTAAAAACCGCCTAGAATGGTATCTAGAGAACAAAAAGATCCTCTCTGAAAGCCAGTATGGCTTTAGAAAAGGTATGAGCACGCTTGACAGCCTCTGCATCCTCACGACGGATATCCAAATTGCGTTTAAACGTCAACAATTCCTGGTCGCAGTCTTTTTAGATATAACATCGGCTTATGACAACGTCCAGCTACCACAATTAAAACAAAAATTAGCCCACTACAGTATCCCAAACAAAATTATTCGGTACTTATGTAATCTGTTAATGGAACGTTCAGTTATCGTCAGACACCCCGGCTCCAACGTTTCTCCTCGGCATATATGGAAGGGCCTCCCGCAAGGATCCGTCCTAAGCCCACTTCTTTTTAATTTCTACACATGTGATCTGGAAAGAACAGTAAACTGCTTCTGCAACGTATTGCAGTATGCCGACGACCTAACACTATATTTAGCAGTGAATGACATTGCAGAAGCCACAAAAAGGTTGAATTTGGCTCTCTCATATTTAGGACTCTGGCTGACTAACCATGGATTATCTCTTTCTGTGGCAAAAAGCTGTGTAGTTGTGTTTACCAGAAAGTACAGAATTCCGAATTTAAATATCCAAATCGAAGGACAATCCATACCAATGGAAAAAAAAGTTAAATTCTTAGGAGTGATCCTCGATTCGAGGCTGAACGGACAGGCACATTGCAATTATATCAGTCAAAAATGTGAAAAAAACATCAACATCCTCCGTGCTCTTTCTGGTGTATGGTGGGGTTCCCATCCATACTGCCAAAAACTCCTTTATAATGCCATCATAAGATGCCACCTCGACTACGGTAGTTTTGTTTTGGACCCGTACTCCAAAACAGCTGCAGATAAAATAAATCGCTCCCAATACAAAGGCCTTCGGACAGTGATTGGCGCGATGAAGTCGACCCCGACAAATGCGCTCCAAGTTGAGTGCTCAGACCCCCCCCTCCACGTACGAAGACAATACCTATGTGACAAATTTCTATTCAAAATTACACAATATTCAAGTCATCCTTTATGGAGTAAGCTTCAGATACTATCAGACTTATCCGATTCCAACAACAATTTGAATCCTTCATGCCTTTTAAAAAGCTTCCGAATGATTACGCAAATTCATTATCCGATCCAAAAATTTGACAAATGCCCCGTCTTTAGCACCAATTACAACGCCCTCCAATTCACCCCTCCTATTGTTACCAGTTTTGGTATTGATAAGGACTC
Organism: Yponomeuta evonymella; assembly: GCA_963969515.1. Lineage (NCBI taxonomy): Eukaryota > Metazoa > Arthropoda > Insecta > Lepidoptera > Yponomeutidae > Yponomeuta > Yponomeuta evonymella. The sequence goes on from OZ018354.1 coordinate 11,712,953, forward strand.
CATGTTTGCGGAGAAACAATACAGAAGTATTATGGAAAGGGACTGGAAAGATTGGATACCTATCTTCACAGATGCTTCCAAACTCTCTGAAGAGGGTGACGTGGGAGCTGCGGTATGGGTTCCCAGAACTCAGATAGTTCTCAGTTTCAGACTGCCCCCATTATCCTCAGTCTTCACAGGGGAAGCTATCGCAATTCTAGAGGCAATCTGTTACGCTCAAAACCATAACATAGACAGATGCATCATCCTCACGGACTCCCTGAGTAGCCTATATGCCATACAAGCAAACCCCTTTAAAAGTAAACAAAAATTCCCAGTAATACTCCAAATTAGAGAAGCTTTGGCAGAATCAAATGTAGACATAACCATTGCATGGATCCCCGGACACTGTGGCATTATTGGCAACGATACTGCCGATGCCCATGCTAAAATAGCCACTCAAATTGGTGACATCCCTCATTATAAAATAGCTGCCCACGATTTGGCCCCCTTGGCCGGCTCACGGATGAAAAAATCCTGGGATAATGACTGGAAGATCTCCCAGACCATTAAAGGCAAGCATTATGCGGAAATTCAACCTGTCATCCCGTCGAAACCATGGTTTTTTAGATTTCGTGATCTGGATAAACGTGTGACCTCGACCATTTGTCGTCTACGCTTGGGACATGCCTGCACACCGGTCCACCTGGCTAAGATCCGAGTGAGAGACAACTCCCTTTGTGAGTGTGGATTGGACGACGGCTCTGCAGAACATCTGCTTCTTAATTGTCCCAATCTCCGATTTTCTCTTTTGGATGTCCTCCCTGATAACATTGTCCGACCTACTAATCTTAAACTTATCCTCTCCCAGGCAAATTCCCCTCTTGTATACATTATAGGTAAATTCCTTTCAGACAACAATATCAAACTTTAGCTTAAAAAACAAACGGTCTAAAATCACTAAGCATCCCATAATAACCTTCCGACAAACAGTTCTGATTGCCTCAAAATTCTGACCGAGCCTCGTTCGCTGTTGTGATTGGCTATAGTCTTGCCTAACACGTGACATTGGCGAAGTTGTACTGTATAATCAGTGCAGTGAGTCCATAAAGCAGAATTGAATTGAATTGTATGTGCTGTGCCGTCTTTAAGACCAATAATGGATACCACTGTCGAGACTATTAATCGAGGATTTTAATTTATATTTAATTTAAGTTAATTTAAAGATTTATTTGTTTCTTTAGATGCCTGTAAGTTTAAAGATGCAGATGTTATTTTCTGTTAAAATAAGATTTTCTTTATGTACCTATATCATGGATATAAGGGTTTATTTTATTTTTATTTTATTTTATTTTATAAAGGAGGAAAAACAGAATTAACAAAAAATACTTAAATAATAATAATAAAAATATGATTATTTTCAGTGTTTTAATCAAAAAGATATATTTACAGTACTGTCTGGTCAAAAGGTTATAATTTCCAAGTGACTGACCAAAAGGTTATATTTGCAACTTATTTTTTTTATATTAAATCGTATAATAAAAAAAACAACGCTAGGGATAATTTTAGTTAATTTAAGCAGATATTGAAAAAAACAAAACAAAAATTCGCTCAAACTAAATTTTTAAACGTTTTTTTTCAGTTTTTCTAAAATTTGCTTATGGTGTACTTATAACCTTTTGAACAGACGCTCCTCAGTTGTACTGACATCATTACGGTTGCGACCCAAAAGTGGTTTACAAAGCATGATAATTATGAAATATCAGAATTTAATAGTTGGGTGACATGGTCACATTGTGTACCAAACCCTAAAATAAAGATATAAAAAAAAAAGAATTTAATAGTTAATATTAATATACTAATAAATTCAGGTGAATAAAATAAAATTGATGAACTGATCATTTACATCTTTTAATAATTAGGTATTATAATATAACATATTGTTACCATGTAGATACTATCGCATCTTTTTCTGTTTAATAAGATAATCTCTGAAAGCAATTTGCTTATCTTTGAATGACCTCTTAACTTTACCTTTGGCCTTATGTTTCACCATTTGATAGTTCTTTGTCTTCCTTTTTTCTCTATTTGTCTTAGAGCAATGAATGTTCTTCCTCCTGTCTTTGTAGCCAAACTTGTCTCTTTCCTCTCTGCCCTTTATTACAGAGTCTAATCTAGCATCTTTATCATGCTTTCTCTTTTTATGAATATTTTCTATAGCAGAGAGGTTCACAAGTTCGCCAGTATCCTCCTCCTCCTCAACATTTTTGCGTTTTACACCACTGACATGTTTCTTAAGTTGAGCTGCCTCAATTCTCTTAAAGTCCTCATCTGTGAAAATGGTATCCATTGCAATATTTCGTGCAATATTCTTTTTCTCTAGGATTTCTTCCTTGGTGAGTTTTCTCCTGGCTTTTAAAACTTTCCTTTCAGATTCTGGTTTATCTGTGTTTAAGGATGTTGAGACACCTGATTTCTCTGCTTCCTCTTCTTGAGTAGAAGCTTCTTCATCTTCCTGGTCCTCTTCACTTGCACTTACTTCTTCATCACTGTTTTCGCTGTCTGATATTTCAAGTTCTGAACCAGATGATGCCACATCTACCCATTCATCATCACCATCATCATAATCTTGCTTTGTTTTCTTCCCCTTAGAGCTTTTCTTTTCTTTTACTTTTTCTTTTTCCAATAACACTTCAGAACCTGGTATGTATTCTTCAATCTGCATCTCACCATACTTTTTCGTCTTCAATTCTACTGATGCCTCTGTAGGCCTTCCTCTATCTTTTTTGTGAAGAAGGTCAGGCATTGTCTGTCTATACAGTTGAATGAGTGACCTTGCAGCCATCATCACAGACTTCTCTTTGTAGCTTTTATACTGGACTAAATCCCTCAGCAAGTCTTCAGTTATAGCAAGAGGGCACCTGGAACATATTTCTCTAACTGCATTCAGACCCACAGCCATGACATCTGTTGAATTTCGTTCAGTGATGAAGTTATTGGCAATGGCTTTCATAACAGGCTCAATGACCTCTGGCGGTACCAGCTCATGAGCAGCTTGAGCTGAAAATTGCAACAGCCTGGTGACTTCCCTCTGGTGGGGCAGCAGCAGACGTGCTACAAATGGATAAAAGTTGAACAGGAACAAATTGTGCAAGCCTATGAGTCTAGATATGACATCTAAAGACATCAATTTTACTTCAAATCGTTCATTGGTTGACTCCATTTGTTTAAAGAGCTTCTCTGCAAATCCTTGGGCATTGTTGATAAGGTGCAAAGCAGAGAAACTGAATATTGGAGCCTTCTCTTTCTTTTTCTTCATCTTTTTGGCTACTTTCTTAACTTTCTCCACCATTTTCTCTCTTTTTCTGGTCTTTTTATTGAATTTGTTTGCCATCATTGTGTCTTTTGGGTCCACTTCATCTTCACTATCTGAGTTCTCAGCCTTTTCCTCCTCATCTCTACCAAGGAAAAACTTCAAAGAGGCCACCATCACTTTTGTTATTTTGGAGAAACAGCCTACATCAGCAATTATGTTGACAGTTTTGTTATCATTCCAAAGATTTTTGTGGTACAATTCAATTAGAATATCCACAGATAGTTTTGCAGCTTTAGCATTGGAGTCACGCAACATAGAGAACATGAAGTTCTGCAAGGTGGAATTCAATTTCATATCCTTCTGTTTCGTGTTCATGTTTTTGATGTCTGTTATAATGTGGGTTTTCAAAAACTCCCTCAAATGTTTATCCTGGCACCTTAAGAGTAGAAAGAACAATTCCAGAAGATCAAATGGAGTGATGAAGTTCTTGTTCCTGAGTAAAATCAAACATTTACACAGAGACAGTCTCATATCGTTGTGCAGTATAGTATTATGGGTTTTTAGAACATCAACAATCTTTTGGGGGAATGTCTTCATGTCTTTCAAGTAGCATTGTGCTACTTGAGCCAAAAACATTGCCTGTTCATCCAATTTTTTATTATATTGTGTAGGATTGAGGTTAAAAATTTCCAGTGTTGTTTCGAAATGAGCTAGTTGTTGCTGAAACTCTTCCTTGTACGATTCTGGGTCCCTTTTAATAAGATTTTGTAACTGCGTTAAATTGTTAGGCAGTTGGTTATTATGACGCACCATTTTGAGTAAAATTGCACTGAATTTACTCGCAAAACAAATCAACTCTTAAAATAATTTTGCTTGCTTTGCACGTTTGCTCCTTCAGTAAAAAATAACCTCACTCAAAACTGGTAGCCACAGATTAGTGGGCACAATGTCAAAACTCACAATAACACACAAATCGAATCATTCGATAAAATTATTAGATCGATTACATAATTTTCTGCACGCTTATAGCGTACAAATACTTTTTCTTTACTAATGAAGAATAAAGAAAAAATGTAATAACGAGCTCGAAACCACGTTAGCTGAGTAGCACTTGAAGTGCTTCTGGAAACGTAGTTCTGATGTTTTTGCGTTAGTTGACACCGCTTGAGCGCGTCAAGAAAACATCTAACTCTGAACGCAAAAAAAATTGAGAACTTGAACGTCACATAAATAACAATGGTAAAGGAGTTGTGTGTGTACCTAATACTATTCTGTGAATTTGACAGCTTTGTTTGAATGACATGTCAGACAGCCACGTCATTTTTGTTGGGCGAAAAAGTGTCGTTACGCGGCTTTGGATTCCATAATTCACCATGAATATATTCCGTTTAGTCGGCGATTTATCCCATCTCTTAGCTATAATAATATTGTTACTTAAGATATGGAAAACGAGATCATGTGCAGGTACGATTTTGTATAGAGCCATTGCATTATCCCGATTGTAGCTGAACCGGCTCGCGTTTTGCCACTGTAATGTTTCACAAACGCTATTACAAATCACTTTACAGGTATATCAGGCAAATCGCAAATATTGTTCGCCGTAGTATACACGGCACGCTATTTGGACTTGTTGACAACTTACATCTCAGCCTATAATACTGTTATGAAGCTGGTGTTCGTTGCTGCCTCATACGCAACTGTTTATTTGATGTATGTCAAGTTCAAAGCTACATACGACCACAACCACGACACTTTCAGGATTGAATTCCTGTTGGTTCCATGTTTTGTCTTGGCTCTGCTCATCAACAATGACTTTTCTGTGCTGGAGGTAGGTTTATACCAATTTGCAATTATTTGCTTAAATCTCAATTGATTCTATTTATTGGCAGGCTAATAAAAGTCAATTGTTTTTTGTAGGTTCTGTGGACCTTTTCAATTTATTTGGAATCTGTAGCCATTCTGCCACAACTGTTCTTGGTGTCGAAGACTGGGGAAGCTGAAAGTATTACTTCTCACTACCTCTTTGCACTTGGATCCTACAGAGCACTGTACCTCTTAAACTGGGTAAGCTACCTATCTAAATTAAATAAGTTTCAAAGTAATATTTAATGAGATTGTTAATCTTGGATTCATAAAGGTCACAAATAAATACATGTTTTATGGTAAAAGTAGCTGTTGCCCGCGACTTTGTTCGCATGGTAATTTTGATGTGTATTTTTCCAGGATAAAAAATAGACTATGTGCTAATCCAGACAATAATCTATCTCTGTACAAAATTTCATTTGGATCTGTATAGCGTTTTTGCGTGAAAGAGTAACAAACATCCATCCATACATACAAACTTTCGCATTTATGATACAATATGTCTAAATGTACATGCACTTTTTTCCAGAATTTGTTTTATTCTGAAAAGATATGCAGAGCTTTATGTTAAGTTGTCATCAAAGGTCTTTGCATTTGTGACGGATGATATGAGCAGTGTGGAAAGATAAACCCTTTGGTGACTACTTAATTCAGGAGTTCCACACTCTAGCCCACACGGTTATAGTGACACGTGATAGTGGCATAGTCGGCCCTCCAAAAAACACAGTCTTATTGTGATTAGACATCACAACTGTTTCAGAATTATTAGGTATACACCACCAAACTTAGTTCAGTCCAGTTCTTATAGAAAAAATATCTTACCATTTGTTTTAAACTGGAACGCTAATAAACAAACATTTTATTTGCAGGTGTACCGCTATGTGGTTGAGGATCATTATGAGCCGATTGCTATTGTAGCTGGTGTGGTGCAGACAGTGTTGTATTGTGACTTCTTCTACCTCTACATTACAAAAGGTACCTATTTTTTTTAACAGTTATGTGTCTATCTTTGTTTTCATTATAATATCACCAGCTTTCTGATCTGAAGTAGATTTCTAGTATAGTCGACAGCATTATAACCATATTACCTTTGAATCTTCGACTAAAATGTAAAGCTAGATGTTCTTTATTTATTATACATGGTAAATAAATAATGGCCCAGAATAAAATAAGTGCCATGCCTTAGGGGAGGCTAACGTCTAGCAGGGGAGAAATGTGGGCAGATGGATATCATTAGAAAATGTTTTTGCTTATAATTATAAATGTGTTGTTTCAGTTTTGAAAGGAAAGAAGTTACAACTGCCGGCTTAGATGACTTCACACAAAATATTTCAGCTATTCATTGAGACAGATATTTCCCTGGAGATATTTTGTGTAAGCCAATAATATTACCTAAGATCTAGTTTTACAACCACCATTGTCAGTAATTATGATGTGGTAATGTTTGTTGTTCCAGTTGGACAATGAAGTGTGAATGCTATAACAATACCTAATTATTTAGTCATAATTCATGAAGTAAACTTACCATTTTATAATTTTTGTGCAATTTTCTTTTATTTCATTGAATATTAGTAGGTCAGAATAGGTGATCGACATACCTAGTGAGAATAATGACCTTCTGATGATGGTATAAGTTAAAAACTAATAGGTAGGTAGTATGACTTATTTTCATTTCATAAATGTACTAATATTCCTTTATTACAGAGACTATCATTAACCGCTTACATGCCGTGTCACAGATCTGTGTACAAGTTTGTATAGACCACCTGTATATCTCATTAGCTAGGGCAGTTGTTAGGTTAATTCGTGTTTTCTAAACGGAACAGTATAATATGCAATAAAGTGTTATCTATCTATATTCAGTTGCCTTATAATTATTTTATTAGTTACGTTTTTGTGTTTTCATTGCATTCTAGTGGACTTGTGTGTATGTGTGTGCACCGAATTTGTGGATGCATCCTCAATGTATGGGTGTGTTTTATCCAGAACTCTCCTTCCATACATTGACACACAATTTATTTCATTATTTGGTATATCACATATATACCTACCTATCTAAGATAAGTATCTGATGATGATAATATTATGGTTAGATAAGTAACAAAAAATATTGTAGGTACTCGTATTTTGTTCAGAAAAGTCGTACTTAAAGTTGCGAAAAACAATTGCAAATTAGAACAATTTGTATTTTTTAAATTAATATCAGTGTGATGACATAAAATTAATTCTCGGAATGCATAACATTTGTATCAATAGATCAAACAATAATTTCATAGTTATTGTAGGATAAGGTGTTTGCAATAAGATTTGTGAATAAAATACATCTGGAAATATTTTTCTTTGTATTAATGTGTTAAAACATCTACGTAACTATTACTAATTTTATATGTATTCAATTAAAACTGGATTGCAAGTTTCCACAAAGAAGGGCTGCATAAGCTTCAAAATCAGCTATATGGGTTTGTTCCTAAAACAAAAATAGGCACAATATTAGCATTAGCACAGAATGTATACTAGGTCTCCAGGACAGGCATTTTTATTTTATTTTACATACAATATAATGTAGGGAACATATTCATATATTCTAGTTACGAAAAACAACCTGCCAACTACGTGTCGGGCCACGCGCAGTGTAGGCTTCTGTAGAAAGAGGGGGTTTTTTAAATCTAAAAATATTCTACCGTTTTGTCGACGTGATTTATGTTATATATGCCAAATTTCAGCTTTCTCGTACTAATCGCCTCTGAGCTAGGACGCGGATAGACTGACAGACGGACGGACATGGCGAAACTATAAAGGTTCCTTGTTGACTACGGAACCCTAAAAACCGGTCCGGAACCCTAAAAACCGGTCAAGTGCGTGTCTGGCAACGCGCAGTGCAGCGTTGGGGTTTGTAGGTGTAAGACCATAATTCGATTTAGGGTTCAATTCAATTCTACTTAATGGACTCGCACACTGATTATCCAGTACAATTTCGCGAATGTCACGTGTTAGGCAAGAAATAGCCAACTGTAAGAGAACGTTCATCCAAATATCAGAAATAAAAATGTTTTAAATTAAAACTACAAAATGTCCGATGTCAAAAAAACAAGCGATTTAGGGTTTCGTTTGCGAAATATTACGCTTCAAAGCGCAAACTTTTGTCCGAGTAGGGCGTCCCCTCACCCCTCGTGGCTAATTCAGGGTAGTAGCCCATAATGAACTTGAAAGAAAAACTATCACGGCTTACTAGGCTTTACAAGTTATCGAGTAATAGGCGACTAACTTATAAAAGGAAAACTTCGTACAAAATCCATTGAAAATTAGATCAAGTTGTTAGTTAAGCAGATAAAACCTCTTTTCTACGGAACCCTATACTGCGCTTGGCCCGACACGCACATGGCCGGTTTTTTGTGGTATAATTTGATCTGCAATCAGTCCTAGGACGATGAGCAGGTGTTCATAGTGACTTCCAGCGAACATACCTCTTCACTAAGTTATGTACACTTTTGAAGTTATAGTAGCAATACCACTCGCTAACGGTGAAGGAAAACATCGTGAGGAAACCTGAGTGTTTGAGCTATTCACATAGGTACCTCAGCGCTTGAAATCGCCAATCCGCGGTGGGCACGCGTGGTGATTTAAGTCCATACTCTTTCTCTGTGGCCTACAGTGGGACGTATATAGGCTGCTTTTATCTAGCTGATTTGATTTTTTCACGTTTTTACAAATAGCCGTTTAGCCAGGAGAGGGGAGGGGACACTAACAAATACCGAACAAGTGTGAGACGCGCTCGCCCACCGACGAGTTCCGTACAAATTTGTAGGTACTTAGGTACATATTATAAAATATATTCTTTTTGTTGCACTAACCCGTGCTGGGGACCATTGTAAAATCCGTGGCTCCTTTAGCCAGAGGTCGCGGGTTCAACACCCGGCATGGGTGAATTTTTAGCCTCTAAATAGGTTTTTAATATTATAAATAGTTTAGGAATCGAGTCTCGCAGTTTTTCCGTATAGGTGCTGGGCAAGCCTACTCCATCTAAAAAAACAATGTCCTAGGCACTGCAGCGTCCGAGTGGTCCCTTAACCCATATAGTGTGAGTGATGAAGGTGCCACTGGTCGCTTTCATCTCATTACGTAGATGCAAAGGCCAAAGATTTTTAGAAGTTTAATTTTTTTACAGTTTCAAGGGACTGTACACCTGAGTATATGGTTTTAATTTCAACTCGATACTTCCACGCGCTCGTGAGATAAAGGGCCTTGACAGACAGACGGACGGACGGACAACAGTGATCCTATAAGGGTTCCGTTTTTCCTTTTGAAGTACGGAACCCCAAAAATGCGCTTTAAAGCTTAATATTTCGCAACAATTCGCCGATCCCTAAACCGAAAAATGCTTGTTCTACTCTCGCAATATTTTAAAACGACCAATCCAACGATACCCCACGCAATGGGACAAACGAGATAAAAATAATCATACCTAATTAAGGTGTTGGGGAGCTACACTAAAAAGGTTTTTATGTATATCTGTGACAAATTACAGCTTTGTGCATAGTACTAATCGTCTTTGAGCTAAGCTGTGGACAGAGAGACAGATGGACCGTCATGGCAAGACTCAGGGTTCCTTGTAGACTATGGAACCCTAAAAAGCGCAAATCAATGTCAGAACTAAAATGGTGTCAAGAATTACAGGTTCTATTAATCTTACCTTCAACATAGAACTACTGTTCATGAGGTGAAATATCCCATTCGAAAGGGTGTTTTCACTGAGGATGGCAGTGTACACCAGTCCTAATCTGCGATTTTCTCTCAACTGAAAGGAAACGACATTATTTATACTTCTTAGAAGAAATATTTCTTTGTTGTATGAATAAATAGCAGAGGACTAACATTAGGGTTGCTGAATGACCTATTACTGACCTGTTCTTCTAATGGTAGAACAAAGTCTGGAAACCATGTTGATATATTCTTTAAAGCCAGTTTGCTATTGAGTAGTAGAGCCAAGTCATACAACTGGCTTCTGACTTTTATATCTGAAAACAAAAGCAAAAGTAATCCTACTAATATTATAAATGTGAAAGTTTGTGAAGATGTTTATTACTCAATCACGCAATAACGGTTGAACGGATTTAGATGAAATTTGGTATGGAGATAGTTTGAGTCCCGGATAAGGACATAGGATACTTTTCATCCTGGAAATTACTCATTCCATGCGGACGAAGTCGCGAGCAAAAACTAGTAAACAATAATTTAAAATATTTCGTTATTGCTCAACAGCACATTATTTGTAATTATAGTCAAATTTCTTATTGTAATATAAAATGCGACCATCTTTACCATCAAACTGCAGAGCAAAAGATATTTTGTATGGAGCAATTTTTCTCTGGATCCTCAAATATTCTTCCTTTGTACTGCTGATTCTTGCATCTGACAAAAGAGTGAGCAATGCTGTCTCTAGTGTGGTTGTACACTCTATCGCAAGTGTTGAAGGTCTCTAAAACAGTAATCAAAATATAAGTCCCACATGGCCAAAACACTGCAAAAATTAAGATAATTGTCTTACAGAGTCTATGGTCCTAATAGAAATTTCTTCAACAGGCTGTGGGCCGCAAGGGAGCTGGGCGACTATGTCGACATCAGCACACATGCCCTTGTATGTTATGTCACTTATACTAAATAAGCTGGGTGTGGACGTGACCTGGAAAGTGACAGAAAACTGGAGTTTTTATGTGTTTAGTGCCTTGGAGCAGGCCTCTTGTTTTTGTGCAGCAATGGATGAATATGGGCTGATGATTGAATGTGTTTATATTAACTTAGAGATGACAAAACATAAATTTTATGAATACAGATAGAGAGCAATACTTTAAAAACCGGCCAAGTGCGAGCCGGACTCGCGTACGAAGGGTTCCTTACCATTATCTATACAACATTAGACACAAAGATCGACAAAAAACGGCAAAAAATCACGTTTGTTATATGGGAGCTCCCTTAAATATTTATATTATTTTAATTTAATTATTTACTTTAAAGCAAATATAGAACTTAATATTCTGCGAATATTTCAAGCGTCTACCTGTTGCTGTCATTAATATCGATCAAAAAACGCGAAAAAAATACATTTATTGTATGGGAGCCCCCCCCCCCTTCAATACCTATTTATTTTATTCTGTTTTTCGTATTTGTGTTAGAGACAACAGAAATACATCATCATTTCAACTGCCTAGCTATCACGGTTCATGAGATACAGCTTGGTGACAGACAGACGGACAGTGAAGTCTTAGTAATAGGGAACCCTTTGGGTATGGAACCCTAAAAAAGGGCCCAGCATAGAGTAAGAAACTATCCAGATAAGATAAGATAAGATAGATAGCTATTATAGAACAGTATAAAAACTTACAGAACTCCACCAAAATTTTCTGTATCTTTGCCAGTGAATGTAGTTTTGCATGATTTCATTTTCTGGCACAATCATTGTGAATTTAAGTGTGGTTTTGTTTTCCGGGATATATTTATTCAGATCATGTTTTATGAATCTGTCTTCATCATAGTTGGGACCTTGTGTGTTGATTATTCCAAAGGGTAATTTATTTTTGATTCTGCTATCTTCCTTGTTGATGAAAATGGGGAAATGTTTATGTGCCTTCAGCCAGAGGGACTGGAGCCATTGAACATGCACATTCTGGACTAGTAGATTACTAGGCATTTTTAATGAATATTCTATGATATCACTAGCGGAATCTCTGAGTGTAAAGAAATTTTTCATAGACATAACTTTTAGGAGTTCAGTTTTCATTTTGCTTTTGGCTCTTTGAACTGTCAGTCTCCGTTTCTACTTCATTTAAAGGTATGTTGCCCGGTGGTGCAACAAAATAGTCATCCTCTGTTACACTAGCGTTCCTGAGAATGTCTTTTTGGCAATTGCCTTGAGTTATTTTGTCAGGCCTCAGATGTAGGTTTCTGAAAATAAATATTAGGAATCCACAATTTTGTTTCTCAATTATATCTTACATCAGGGTCCCCAAAAGTGCAGCACGGTGCTCTGGGGCTCTGTGAAAGATAAACAGGGGTACTGTGAGGCACTCCTGTTTTGTATTTTCCGGGAACTAAGCATAGGCTTGCAGGTATAAAGTAAACAGTGGTGTTCTAGTCGAAATATTTTTGCCTTATATTAAATTATAAATACAACCTGTAAGTGCGGCGTGAACATAAACTTAAGGGGACCCCTTCCCTACACAGCAAAATGGGTAAACAACATTTGCGAATGTAAGCAGTAGTTAAGATTAAAGAAGGGCCGGATGAATTGGTACAATATGTAATTTGTCTTGAACTTACTCATTTTCAAGAACAGAATACAGTGGTTCAATATTATCTGTATTAATGTGCAAAATCTTATTAGCGAATGTGATTGAATCCTCTAGAACCTTTACCCCTACAGTCGTATCACACTTCACAAGAGAGAGCCTTTCCAATAAGGATATTGTTTTGCTGTCCAGGTTAACTTTTGAAGTATCTTCTTTTTCCAAAGTAAGGACCGGAAACGATGGAACTTTTGAATACAAGCGTTTATGGGTTTTTGTGGATTTATTGTTTCTGGTGAAAGCAACTATAGCAAAGCGAAAAAGCATTTTTTAAGTTCAGACTACCTACTACGTAAATCACAAGTTTGCAAGAATTCGGAAAACCGCACAACCACAGACAGAAGTGTCAGAAGTTCACAGAACTGGCCAGGCCCTCGTCACTCCATACAAAAAATATTATGAACGTACTTTGTGCCAACAATGAAACAAAAAATATAATCCTGCTAAAACAAAAGGCATTAACTCCGCAGTGAATTACGTAGATGTATCATGATTTAAAATTAAGTCGGGTTATATAGGAAATCTAATGTTGGTATTACGTATTTTGCAAATGGCCGGTAATTTTGTTCGTTTGTTGTTTTTGTCTGGCATTATTTTATTTATTTTAACTTTAGCAATAGGTGTAGTGCGTGAAAAGTGATTAAATAAGAAATATGGGAGGAAAAGCATTGAGGAAATGTGAAATTTGTGGCATTAGAAGAGTCAGAAATTAATGTACGTCTGGCATATTCTTAGCCAGATATCCACTGGAGCCAAACAGGTAAAATTAGCAAGTTTATCATGATAAATGTAAGCAAATTTTGATATTTATTTAATGCGCTTGGATAAAACAACTGAATTATTTAGAACAATTTACGATTTTGACAAATTTAAATTAACGCCGGTTGTAGTGCGGTGCCCATGTGGTAGGTACATTTTTTTATCGATATTTTGGACGATTGATTTCTGCCAGATATTTCTACATGCTGTCTAAAATTGATCACAACTACTTAATTTTAAAAGTTGAACACCACACAGCAAGAAAAGAAATGATTTATGTTGTTTTATTTTGCTCAAAGCATTCAGTTTTGTTTTATATTTTTAAAAGTACATTGAACCGCTTTGTGTTGTATTCTAGATGCCGCTTATGGGTTAAAGCGACAGGCAATGAAGATTTGCATGGTGGAGCTGTAATAGCCACCGTTATATGATGGAAGAATGATTGCCTTAATTGTAAAAAAATTTATTCGAAGACATTGTCAAATATATAATTTTGATTTCATAAAGGCCGAAGAAATTAACGCGAACGCAAATAAAATTTCGCAAGCTCAAAGTACAGCAAAATAGTAAACAGGTGATACAAACGTTCCTTGACATTATTATTATTAGCAGTACCTATACCATATTTATTTGGGGCTGAGACAAAGTAGAACAACTTTTCAGTACATACTCTTTAGACTATTTTCATTGTCGAAAAATGTTATATTGGTTTTTACACTAAGAAATTAGTAAATTAGATTGAATTAGATTTAATACTTTATAAAAAAATTACGTTTACAACATTATCAGACAGTATCATTTTAAAAGTATTAAAAAGTTTCATTTTGTCTCAGCCTCAAATAAATATGGTATAGATAATATATTTTTTGACTTATTGTTTTGTTTGTTGCAGACTTCAAAGATCTGAAATTCGACCAAAGTGCAATGTTTTGATAGCAACGTGACGCATTGGTGACATTAAGTTTTCTACACTTGATGCTAAATAAATGATTTGATTTAAAAAAATGCCTTTTTCATTATGAAAGTAAGCGATAATCCATTCACACCATGTCATACTCGAAATAATTGAGTTCACCTACTGTGTTGGGATTTATCGCCTACTTTAATTTCCAAAGCATGAAAATGAGGTAGGAGGAGAGACGTCTCGAATTTTTTTTTATCGATATCGATATATGATAAGTAGTCAATCACTAATGTTTTGCAATTTCATTCTCATGTTGGTATTATACTATTTTTTGTTAGGTTGGTACAAACTACGTTCATAATTTTGAAAACGTGTTCTTAGCAAGTGCCGACTCTTGAACTGGCAGAAACAGTGCGCGTAATTTAGGGCAGTGTTCTGGTTCTGAGATATAGGGGTCACTATATTGTACGACCCGATAACGTACAGCCAATAATGCACACCCCGATAATTCGTGCCCAAGGGACACCAATTATTGGGGTGTGCATTATTGCCCGTACGTTATCGGGTCACGCAATATCGGTACGGACCAATAATGCACGCACGATTTTGTACGACCAATAATTGGCGTCCATATCGGTGCCCCGTTCACATATGATTAGCGCATTTTACTTGACATGAAATCAGCAGTTGAGCTTAGGATTCGTTTAGAAATTTATTCCATAATCTAGGTGGTTTTTGACATTCATTCATTAAATTCAAAAAACCGAATGTAATTTCTGAACTTCCAAAAGGGTGACGCACAAACTAATAAATAATAAATCCCTATTAATAAGTACCTATTTTTCTTCAATGTGATTGACGGCTTTGGCTCAGCTGAGACTTGAAACGAAAGACGCATTTTTCTGATTGTAATGCCTAAATTAAAATGCCCGAAACCAAGTTTCGTTGCCTACGCCTTCATTCTGGCACCGCCATCCTTCCTGAAGCCGGTTCCCGTACCAAATCTATCAATGGAGAGATGAGCCAGGTTCATAAACCTACATGTAGCAGCTGCTGAGTTGTCTGCGAAGTTTCAAACCTTAATTACCTACTATTCTTTGTAAAGAAACCATAGTAATAGTATTTTATACTCTAAGAAGGAAACTAGACTATTCAATAAACTATAGTGTAATTTAACTACCCTAGAATAGGTGCCAATGGACACCTTACTTATAATTTCACAGAATTTTTCTTTCAACCATTTAGGTAAGTACTGTTCCATAATCCATAAGGAGAAGTGTATCTTTTTTTATGAACAATAAATATTTTTTATCTTTAAGGCTGACTTGCACCACTTTCCTAAATGTGGCTTAAATAGCATTTAACTACAATTCTTTTTACAGAAGTCGATTTGAACGGTGACTTAGGTGACATTTATATACTTTTATTTATGTTACATACTTGTTATGGTTTCTTTGCTAAGAGATTTCACTACACACATTAATATAATTCCTCAGCTGCTTGCGTGATAGATATACATATAGTAACAATAGAACTGAATTAATACTATCACTTTGCAATCTAAGGAGTGTTTTCCTCGATGAGCAATGTTTCTTTAATGTCTTTAAAAATATATTGCAAAATAGGAGATAGTGCAAACTAGGAGAAAATAGGAGATAACGCTATTTAAGGTCGTAGATAGTTTTTTTTCATTCTAAGCTACTTTGGTAATAAAATTAAACGTAAGTAGGTATTAAATATTTTATTTAACTTCATTACATACTCCTTATCGTCTTCAATGGCACAATACTGACATGTTATCACCACAGTGGCAAATAATTTTAAATGACAGCTAAGTCAATGAATAAAGGAGTACTAGAAAAAAATCAATCTTAGTGTTATCTTCAATTTAATAAATTTGTATCGACAAACAGCTTATGTGCTACTGTGCCAACGACAAGCTTTACTGCTTGCTGTTCTTCGTCTTCGTCTTTGAATTCCGGGAAGCTTGGGCAACGGCTCCATCCATAGCCAATAAACGTGGCCTCCTTTCTAACTGATCTTTGACTACCAACTCATTTCGTGTTCCATGGAAGACTAGGTGAGAGCTTACTGGTCAGGCATGAAGCCGAGTATAGACTAGCTTAGATTTCATCTGAAATTTTTTAAGTTTATAAGATAGTTTAACCCAAACATAAAAGTAGTGTACGGTCAGAACAACTTCATCCTCGTCGCCTGTTAACTTGTAAAGCCTCCTTAGCCGTCATAGTTTTCCTTTTAATTTAATTATTATGTGCCACTATTTAACATTTTTTCACGTTTCTATCCCTGTATCCAGGAGATGGGGCGCCCAACTCAAACCAAAATATGAGCTTCAAAGCTAAATATTTAATTTTCGAAAACGGATCCCTAAATCGAAAAGATGTTTTGGTGATTGTATGTGAGTGCGTAGGCGAGAAATTGGATACCTAATTTAGGTGCAGAGGAAGCACGCAAAAAAATTAAGATTAATTACATCGGGAATTTTTTACGGTAGCTTTTATGCATTTTTTTAGTCTGTACTGTTGCGCCAGCAAGTCACCGGCACTGCATTGTAACCACAGATTGTAATATGGATAATCCTTTACGGAACGCTCTTGCTCAAGATGGAGCCTTAGCAGTCATACGAAGGTTGGTCTGAGAACTTATCTACAACCATAATCCGGCTGATATTGTTTGTCTTACGCTTGCTTATCTATCAGCTTACGTATAAAAATATTAAACTTTAAAACACCTACTTAATCTGATGCGTAAACAGAAACACGTCTGACAAATTATTTTATATTTATTTTGAACGCAACTTTGAAAATAAGTAAATCAAATTAGCTTATGTAAACGAGGCACCATTCTATCAAGTGATTTTCTTGTCTGTGGTTGGACACGGATTATTGCCCCGTAGGTACCGATTTTGTACAGCCCGATAATGCGCACCCCGATAGTGTACAGCCAATAATCCATGTACATGTGCACGGATTATTGGCTGTACATTATCGGGGTGTGCGTTATCGGGGTGTGCGTTATTGGGACGTGCGTTATTGCCTCCCAGATATAGGCGCAGAACAATAAAGAGAGGTGCTACAGAAACAACACAGATTAGAATTTATCGTTACCTCTACATGATCGCGCGACTGCGTGGTCGGGCTGGTCGGTCCGTTCGTGCACCTTTACTCCTTTTGCAGGTCGAGTATCATTATGGCGCTAAAAAGTGCTGAAAAAGCGTAGGCTGAACGTAGTAGTTGTAAAGGACACGCCGCGCATAACTTTATGGTATTTTCTTGACCCAGTCTGAAGTAGCTGCAAAAAAAAAATATAACTACGTTTCTAAATCATCTCAAAATGTCAAAATACAAATATCTTTTTAATTACAACGTTGTTTGCAACACCAATTTAAGGTTTGGATGGTCACGAAACGGTTGCATCATCTATAAAATTTAGTTTGATATAGGAAAAGGCTTCCATATTTTATTTACTCGGTAGGTAAGTCGGTACTCTGTAGGCTTGCTAACAAAAATACATTTTCTTTCAGTAAGTGTATGCTGTTTTCAAAAATAAATTTCAGTGAATATTCAAGTAGGACGTTCAGAATTTGTATCTGCCTCTAGAGGTTAACCCTCTCCCTCCTAAAATCTTATAAAGGTAACATTTTAAGCGGTAGCATAAACTAATATTGTTCAGCGCACAGTTTAACCAAATATTATAATTCCAGAAACTATGAGGAAGCAAGCTCGTAACCTACTCTATGATAAGCTTCATAGAGGCGGAGTCTTGGTTTGCATTGGATTAACACTGTATGGATCAGTGCTTCTGGGAGACCATGTGTACAAGTATTTCAAGTATGTGCGTCCGAGGATACAGGCGTCGAAAGAGGCCGCAGAACGCGAGCTGTTAGCAGAAGGTTCTGCAGATAAATATGCTTAAAATTATTTTATGTTGGTAAACATTTTAGCTTAGAATTTAGATACCTACGTGAAAGCTTTGTTGATTTATTGTTATTGGAATACATCATATTTAGTTTTCTTAACAGATGCATTGGATTATTATTACATTTAATTATATTTACAGTAGGTAATGATTGTGATTGGAGCTTTCAAAACTGAGGTGGTTGGTAGCAGGTATCAAATAATTGCTAGTATAGTTTGTAGTCAGAGAACACTTAGTTGTAACAGTCAACTTTAGTGTATTGATTATATGGTGATGTATTTGGTTAAAATATAAATATATAAACTAACATTTGTAGGGGATATTGGGCAGCAGGGGGAGGGTAGAAGAAGGAAGGCTTAATCTGAATTTCCCCAGTGTAGGAAAAATATAATGGTCTTATTTATAAAAAAAATGCATTCACAGATTCAAAATTATCTGTGGATATGTCAAAAAAAGGGCCTCTGGCCTAAAGTGGCCCAGTCATTAGAGGTTTAAAACTGGGTATGATGCAAAAGGTCGTGGAGTAGTTTTTATCTCATAATATGGGTGCAACTAAGTAAATGTTAAAAATGGTAACATGAGATATCCCATCACAACTTTTGACAGCTACTAAACCTCTAAAATTTGACTTTTTTTGGACCTAGGCTTTCTAAATCTCCCTCTCCCTCATAACACCTGTACGGTGCATACTAGCAAACAGTCACTTTCCAACAAATTAGAGAGCATAAAAATTTGCGTCTTATGAGTATCAAAACGAAATAATTCGGTCAAGCAATATTGTAGAAAACTGGTCAGAAACGCAGTTTCACCCCGACTTAGTAAATAACTACTATTTATCTATATCTATACTAATAATAAATCTGTAAGGGTCGGTCATGGAGTAAGTTAGTTTGTTTTCAGAGATATTGTGTTTATAGGCTCAATATACGATACTGAAACTAATTTCACGATTTTTAGAATTTTTTTCTGTATGTGTGTATGTATGTATGTATGTTCCTCCATAACTCTTAAACCAATTATCCGAATTTGATGAAATTTGGTATAAAAACATATATACATCTGGGACACAGGATAGGCTATTTAAATTCTAGCTCCAGTTATGATAAGACGTGCCCCCCATACAAATGCTGCTTCGTAAAAATCGAAATGTACGCGAACGGAGTCGCGGGCACAGCTAGTTTATAATATACTTTGATTTTAAAGCATCTCTAGCTTGGAAATCGGTCCCTCTCAGAGAAAAAATTACATAGTGTAAGTTGTGGAAAATCAAATTCTGCGTATATTGTGTACCGCATAATTGTCGAATTCGGTCAAATACACTCATCGCAATAATTGGCAATCGCTCAATTTCCTGTGTTCGGATTTATTTATAATTTAAGGTATATATGTAAAAAACACTGTCACCAACTCTGAAATACCTCGGGGTAACGTTGGACAGCAAACTAAACGAGCATACACCTGTAATGTTATGTAACACTATAAAAAAAGCCCAAATCACTTTCTGGCTCTTCTAGGTAAAAAATGGAGGTTATACCCGTCACTCATATATGTGGCGGTACACGTCGGTAATAAGACCCCCTATAACATATGGCGCCGTTGTATGGTGGACCAGGACAAAATAAAAATCAGCAGTACTGCAACTACAGAAGCTACAGTGACTAGCATGTCTTGCAGTAACAGGATGCATGAGGACAACGCCGACCATTGCCCTGGAAGCCCTGCTAAACCTCAGACCCCTTCAGCTACATGTCGAGCAGGAAGCAGCCACTGCTGCCCTAAGCCTACGAACAGCCGGACTGTGGAAACAAAATAGCAACCACGCACACACACAAATCATGTCAGACGCGGTGTCAAACCAGCCAGCCAACGCTGGAAGCAATCTGCGGCATGCGACAGATTACCACACACCTACCCTTTCGACAAGGAATTTAAGGTACAACTACAAGAGGAGCCAGCCGACTACTCAGGTATACATAAAGTCAAGAGTATAGATGAATGGCTCCAAAATTTTAACAGGAACGGGCGCACGAGCTTTCTCCAACGATTTAAACCTAAAAACATCCACTATCCTTAGCACCTGGAACCATCTTATGGGCGGTGGTAGCGGAGCGGTAGAACACCGGCTTCTCATTCGGGAGGTTGTGGGTTCGAATCCTGGAATGTACCAATGACTTTGTTTTCTAAGTTAAGTACAATTGTGAAGTTGTAGTAGCAATACCATTCGCTAACGGTGAAGGAAAACATCATGAGAAGACCCTGATGTCTGAAGTATTTACATACCTTAGCGCTTGCTACGTACGATGGCCCAACTATGAGGCTAAGTGCGGAAATCTCTGGTCTAACCCAACCTAGGTATCTGTTCTGTGGTAGGTACCATCTTGAAGGCAGAATGCATTGGCATAACAAGCGCCGCCGCTTTACTAAACATGAGAAACGTGAAGGAATTTTCAATACGCATAATCTCGGACAGCGCCTCAAAAACACTCCAAAATAAGGTCACAAACAACAGCTGTTTTAGTATAAAACTCACCAAGAGTTAGAAAACTTGTCCACAAACAATCGAGTCATCCTACGATGGATAAAGGGTCACAGCGGTTCCCTCGGCAATGGTGCTGCCGATGAGCACGCCAGAAGAGGCTCGGAAACTACGGTACAAGGGCCTGGACCTCTACGTTTCGTAAATGGTTAAGGCTGCAAACAGAAAATGGAAAATGGAGACGAAATGCAGACAAGACAGAGAGGCTCTCCCAACAATGTCGAAGCGCCTCACAAGCAGGCTGCTGCGTCTGAGGAGATGCAATGTGCCCAAAGCTGTGGCACTTATAATGGGCCACTGCCCACATAATAAACACTTCCACACCATGGGACTGACCGACAGCCCGCTATGCCGAGGATGGCTCAATGAAGACCAAACACCCGCCAACGTTACTATTGCGTGGAAGTGCAATGGACATCCAACATCGAAAAGCTGGGATCCCTTCGGGAGGCCAGCAGTAACATTGGTGCACTGCTGGCTTTCTGGAAAGAGATCGGCTGGCTGGAGTGATCTTACAGCCCTGCTACGTACAATGGCCCTATGGAGAACTTGCAATAAAAATGTTTTAATAGAACAGGAGAGAACAAGCTAAAAGGTGAATAAACGTGGTAGTTTTTCTCTCTGTGACTAATACTTTTTGTAAGCGAGCCCGAGCCGCAGGCGAGGGTCATAAATATGCGATAGAGGGCTTTCTATTTTACGGTCCGTGTTGTGTACACAATTTTATGTCGTCACTTGTGTGGCATAAAAAATTTTTTTATTGTTTTATTTTAAAATTTTTCCTAGGTTTCAAGCAAATTTCCTAGCAAATATGCATATAAGCAATGTCACTCCAATCAACTTGAGTTGGACGCAAGTTCCCCATTATGAGGCTAAGTGCGGTAAGGTAACCACAGGACAAACTAACTGGTACGAATATAAGATTAGATAGTTATAATTGCCATTAGTATTATCAAATAATCATCCGAAAGTGTGAATCAGGAAGGAGAAATAAGCAAACTCAAGTTGTTCAAGTTACTTTACTAGATACATATAATTACAATTTTTGATATTTACTTAGTTGCACCCACATATTATTATATTATTCGTGATAAAAAATTATCAATTCTTTATAGACTGTGGTCAAGTCACCGATATTTTTTTTTCTTAGATACGTACCACACACTAGCTCATTTTTAGCAACAGAATGTTGGTGAAGATTCTGGATTGAATGACGTACCTAAAAGAAGCTTATCAGAATTGTGGGAAGTGTGCCTCGGTCTCTGCCTACTCCTCTGGGACACAAGCTGAGTATATGTATGTATATTTTATGTCTCGCTTCTTGTGTGCAATAAAGAATATTCTTATCTTATCTTATGTTGAACTTATCAGTAACAGATTTCATTGATTCAATTGTTTTGAGACCAGCAACAAATAATGGGCTAAATCGTTTAAATTGAACTCCAATAACCCAAGAACCCCTGCCCTAATTTAATAACTATAATATAATCTGCACCTAGGTAGTATCTAACTATCACCAATCTATGCATTTCACTCCAATCAAATTCTATCAACAATTAATTGTCAAAACAGCAGGAAGGGATCTGCCTAAGAAGTAGAAGCTACATCATATCACCTCTAACTCCTACAAGTCTACAGTGGCTTACATACTTGGATCAAGCTCACCCTGACTTAGGTAATTATTAACCTAAATTGCTTTAAATTGCCACGAAGTAAAGTGAAAAGGTGCGAGAAGTCGTATAACTTCAGCTTATGCTGCCTTAAAGGTTTTTTTGTTGAGAAGTGAGCTTGTTGTATCTCTAGGCGTGAGTTAGGAATGCTTTACACACGCCTAGAGATAAAAGCTCACCTCTCAACAAAAACAGTAAAAAAAACTCTAGGTAGCTAGTTTGCTGGTGCTGTACATACAGTATTTACATCGGTACCTATCACCGATCCGCCGCCCGTTTCACTATCTCACTCGTCTGTCGTACGCACAGCGATGTGAAGTTAACTTCTCTGAAAAAAACCTACCTACTCGTATCTACGCACAGACAGGCGCGGGAATAGGAACACGTCAATCCATCTGAGGTCGGCAATATCCGGTGCGGCAGGGGCGATCCGTCCAGCGCTTCCGTGATGCGCCACGCGCCTTCGCCGCCGGTAGTTACCCTAAAAGCCAATCTTGCCTTCAAAACGATACCCATCGATGACTGATCCAGACATGCGACTCGGACGAAAAATTGTTCGGGCGAATTCAGCAGTTATATATTTTATTTATGTATGACAATAGATTCAGAGTAAATACGGAATTCCTGAACATTTCAATTGGAGGTTGTGTTTTACGACTACTTTTGTTCTATGAGTTTATTCTGAGATTGATGTTTTTCGTAATATCAGGGTGCAGGTAGTTTTATGAAATTAGCGCTTTACGCGCGCTACCTACTATCAATGTTAAAGAATATCCATTCCATTTAAGGGGCTCCAGGGAGTAACACTAGCGCCACCGAGGAAAACAAATCATATCTTTTTTTACAGATCCAATTTGCAAAAAGTGTCTTTACTACCTCCCAATCATGTTAATAGTGATTTTTACGACCCATTGCCGTGAACCCAAGGCAAAATACTTAGGACTAGATGAACGCCAAAAACGGCCGCTTTTGGCATAAAATGCTATCTAGTCCCAGGTTCGTAATCCTAGAGTCTTTATCGTGGGCCCTAAAAATCACTGTTAACATGATTGAGAGATTGTACAGACATTTTTGCAAATACGATCTGTAAAAGAAGATATTATTATGTTTTTTTTTCATTGGTGGCGCTAGTTAGCCCACTGGACTAAACAGAGAATTTGAACAAAACATTTCCAGGTTTTCATCGCAAATTGTTCTTGTACCTACTACATCCTCTTGTTCGGCTTCGCTCGTCATAATCCCTATGGCATGAGGCAGCATTGGTAAAGTGCTGCCACGATGGCAATAGAACGGGAGGAAAGGAACGTTCCGTCAATTCTCTCCTTATTTTGGTAAGTTACATTGGAACCACGTTGAAATAGGGGTTTGCGTCTTGCGCGATAGATGGCGTTAATGGTAACACATGTGCAGCATACGGACACCTTACTTCATAAATGATGGCGACCAAAAAGTTAATCACGAAAACACACAACTTTATTTTGTATGTACCTAATCGATTAGCTAAGCCCTTAGCGCAGTTCCATATGAAATAAGTTCCATGCCGATCCGCTGTGGGCACGCGTGGTAATGAAGCCCGTACTATCTCTCTGAGAGCAATCCTGTGCCCTGCAGTGGGACGTATACCTATAGGCTACATAAAAAGTGTATTGATAACCAGAAAAAGGAAGCAACCCTCTAAAGTTTCACTGGACCTTTCCGAAACACCCTGTGTTAATACGGGACCAAAGTGAAAACGTAAGAGTTCGATGTATCTATCTGAATTGACTCAATGGGCAAAAAGTGGCTCTCTCAAGGAACCACTAGACATGACTGGAGGTTTATACTGTTAAAACTAAAGTTTATGAAACCGCGGAAAACTTTGATAGATGTTTATTGACATAGACCTCTCAAAAACTTTTATTTGCGCGTGCGATTTTAAAGCGGCGATGGAATAAACAAATTTGTCAAAAAACTCTGGCTTCATTATTATTTCAAGCAGTTTTGCATGACATGATATAGGGCGCCTGTAAAGACCCTAAAGAAACAAAAGTGAATCAAACTCACCGTCTTCATTATCAAAACTAATACGTCATGGATTTTTATTACCGTACCTACATTGTGTAAAAATCCAACAGAGAAAGGTTTTCGATTTCTGATTTTCTGATACTCTAACCGCAGTTAATCTAGCAGAGACCAGAGACTAAGTGCCGGTTTCTGAATTGAGAATTGCACTCAATTCAAGCTAGGCCTGTATCTTGCGGACTTTATTAGTGTACACAGTTTCTGTTTTATTTAGTCGTTGACAAGTTGTTAAACGCAACAGCCTATTTAAGACATGTGAATGCTGTTTGTAATTGCTCCATAAATTATGTGTATTCTAAGAATGTTTTCCAGAAGCTACAAAGATTCAGTAGTTCTCCTTGGTGCCTCATCTCAAATTACCGTAAGACGTAAATACCTAATACAAATATTTAGTTGAGAAATGCTGTTTAAAAAATGCGTCGCTGCTCCGTCTAACAGAACAATGACCCGCGGACCCGCGGCATATAGGCACCGCTCTGGATGGCTACTAATGGTCTTAATAGATTCGAGTTTCTGTCGAGATATTTTTGAAAAGTGCGTTTCTTAAAAAAACAAACAAGCTATTGTCAGGCACGTTCATTCTGCTATGTCTTTCAAACCACCCAAAATTACTGCAGTATATCCGCCGCATGTACTTGATTTACATTGTGATTGATTTTTTAGTGTAAGTGCAATAAAATTATCAATAAATAATAAATAAATACGTCCTACCTTAGAACAGGTCTAAACTTCTTTCTTCGTACTTCTTAGAGAACTAAGAGATGTATAAAAAGGCAGAGAGAAAGATAGTATGGACTTAATCTCTGCGCATGCCCATCTCATGTTTGACTGCCTCGTGGTCTAGCTCGCTTGACGGCCAAAACGGAGGTCGTGTGTTCGATTCCCACTGGAGCCCGCCGTACCTTATTCGTTCAAAGGGCGTCAGCCTGAGTGTGGTATTTCCACATGTGTGATGGCCTTGGGCGGGACCAGGACAAGTGATTGTGTTGTGTGGAAGTTATTACTATTATGTAATACCTCACTCTCAGGTTCTTCACTCTTTCACTTTGGTGGAGAACTTTTGTCAAAGTAGAGTGTCGAGTGTTCAAAGTAGATTCGTGAAACGAGACCCTTATTATCCAAACGGTCCGTTACAAGTTTTAATCCACACTCTCGCACATGTAGCGTACGATGATGCGAGCTTTTTACCTTGAGGGTCTTCCATATTTTTCGATCCCCGTAAAGATGTCATAAAGTTTCCTTTTCAGAGGTAGATAAGAAAGTTATATTGGCAGCGCGACCCTACGCTCGCTAACTCTTACTATCCATCAAAGGTGATTGCACTTCCTTTCAGTGTTCATAACGAGCATAAATGGGTCGACCTGCACGTGACTATCCCTATCTGCTCATTTATTACTCATATCGTCTCAAGGGCCCACTGCTTTATAGTTGGGACCTTGATTTTGCAGGTAAGGGGCCGTGATACCGAAAGAAAGTTTTCAGAAAATTATCTATGTCGGTACGCCCTCCTTCACACCCACCTCGCGTACAATTCGGATGCCTACTGCGATCCGGTATAATTTTCGGCCTTAGAAACTATTGTAGACGAGGATTAAAATTAATGTGCGAAACTTTCGTAGAAGTTAAATAAGGAAGAGATTCTATGTTTTGTAAAATTTGTATATACCTATCTACACAGGGTTGAATTGAGTGTGTGGAGGATGATTATTCATAAATTTTATACTACTTCATCCTGATACTTCTAAAGTGACGTAAATAGGTGGCAGAATTTTCTGTCAAATAAACACGCTGGCGCCAGGTGCTCCGGGGCTCTTGTACAATCGTCTGTATACCAATAAACGTCCGGTGTGTGATTATGTACGGGTTTTACTCAACGACCATCCCTCTTCTCAACACCTGCGGATTTCTCTTCACCTTCTAAGACCGTCCGTGCACTTATGGCGCCCCTGCGCGAGATATATCCGGCGCCCTCCAAGGAAAATTAAAGGCAAAACATGAAATTAAGAAAGTAGGTAGGTAGGTATACTACGTAAGTTTAATCAGATTATTATATTAATCTATACTCAGGTACTTTTATTATATACCACACGGGATGAGAACTATCAATTAATCAATAAATTTTTATTTGCAACCAAGTGTAACAGTTTGGTGTTCATTTAGCGCTTAGAACTAAGTTGCCTTTAACAGCCATTGCAAATACTACGTAAGTTTAATCAGATTATTATATTAATCTATACTCAGGTACTTTTATTATATACCACACGGGATGAGAACTATCAATTAATCAATAAATTTTTATTTGCAACCAAGTGTAACAGTTTGGTGTTCATTTAGCGCTTAGAACTAAGTTGCCTTTAACAGCCATTGCAAATTATAGCATATACAAATAGTGCATGCATTATTTACATTATCAACAATACAATATTACTTTATTATCATCATGATTATTATTTTTATTAAACATGATTATTATTATTATTACATAACACATTCGTTACATTATCACAACAATTTTTGATTACGTATTTATTTATTATTCTTATTGCTTATTGTGTTGGGATATAATTGTTTATATTATGTCACAGTTTTTGTAACTTTCCATCCGTTTATTTAGGTATTTATATACTTGTTTATGTTGTAAAATAATTTTTTAGTAAGGAATAATTTCAGTTTGTTATTAAATGTAATATTGGCTCATTTCTTACGGAATCTGGTAACTTATTATATAGTTTTATAGCCATGTAGTAAAAGGCTACAGTTTAACATTTTTGTCGTTGAAGTTGGCAGATGCAGTTTATCAGATAAACTGTAGTTGCCAACTTCAACGAAACAAAGATTCTTTGTTACGAGTGTTTACACTGTGAGTATTACAATTTCTTAATAAAGAAACTCAAAAACCCGACTGTAGTGGTTAATAAACTAAAAAGAAAAAAAAACAAGAAATTTTAAAATGACAACTTCTACTCAGAAGAGGTGCTCCTGCTTCACTCGAGTGAGCTAATAATAAGTTTATATAAGCATTAATTATTTCTTTAACAAACTGATGCATTTAAATCTTCATATAAAATATGGCAGTCGGGACCCAAAGGCGACAATAAACTGACAGTATTGGGTCCCGACTGCCAATCTGGATACTATATCAGATGAGAGCGTTACCATTTTTTGTATTTTTCTTTTTTTTTTGTTGAACTGCTTTATGAACCCAGCTGTCAGTGTTGCTAACTATGATGCATAAGATTTATTTCACCATTGTTGGTTAATATACCAGAAGAAGCGCTTGTAGCACAGTCTGAGTGATTAATGAGTATGTACCTACAGATGCTGAATGGGCGGTCATCCTGACATGCTACGCTTAAGATAAGATAAGAATATTTTTTATTGCACACAAGAAACAAGAGACATAAAATATGAAAGTTACAATGAAAAAGTACAATAGGCGGACTTATATTCTTAATATATTTGGTTTCAGTTAGCCTTTGTTTGGGTATCAAAAAATAAATTTAATTTAAATACTGTAAAAGTCAACAATATGATTATTAGGAATCCCTATGATGTTGATATTTCTTGAATGAATGAGATAAATGTATGGACTAGGTTGAGAAAACAACTTAATAGTTTTACGTTTTTTTACATGTAGACCAAAGCTTAATAAAATATAGGTATAATGTTTTTTTTTCTTTTGATAACAATTTTGTACATTGATAATAAATTTTAATAATTTATTTTTTACAGTCCTAGCACTTGACGTTGGCGTAGTTAGGATAGGTACGATGTTTTGTTCTTTTTTTCTTCTTATCTGCCATGGGCTCTTCTAGCCATAATGAAATGCTGTCGAAATCTCCAGCTTATGCTGAGTCAGAGCCCTTTTGCATTTGCCACACCTACAGTACACACACTGGATAAGGCATTGCTGTGTGTCTCATTTGTAAATGTTTTTTGTAATAATGTTTCATTGTGCTTTGTATGTGCTCTTACTACTGTATTATTGTTTTTATTGCTTGGGTGTGTGTAAATGCAAATGAATAATTCATCTATCTATCTATCTATCTATCTCATCATCATCATCATCATCAGCCATTCGACGCCCACTGCAGGACATAGGCCTCCTGCGTGGTTTTAACTCTCTATCTATCTATATATTATTAGTTGATGCTCCATTAAGCATCTACAATTCTTTTTAGAACTGGTCAATTAAGTAGTTTAGGTTCTTTTGTCGAGATTCAACACATCCCATCTTTTTACGCGTGTTCTGTTTTCCTGTTTATCGAAGTTGTTATCTTCTTGGAGTCTTTTGCCTGTAACTTTTACAGTTTTTGTTCACTCCTTCTTTGATAGTTAGCATCTCGAGGTATTCGTGTATTTCTGAGTTTCTCTCAAACCAATGTGCACGTGATATGGATCTTAAAGCAATATTTTGAAATCTTTGAAATCTTAGAAGAATCTGTATATTGGAGGTGCTAGTAGTGCCCTATAGTTCATTCCGTAGTTAAATACGAATAGAATAAATTATATATAGCAGCGCCACCAAGTGATTCAAATATTCGTTATTCGACGAAAATAGTCGTTAGCCGAAATGGGTTTAGAATATGTTGCTTAATTTCACCGACAAATGTGAAGTCGAGATGGTTTAAATGGTACTACGATCTGAATCAGTTACGTTGTGAAGGAACCGGGTTCGGTTCTCGTTGAAAACGTTAACGCTTTTTGTAACAATTTGTACCATATTTGCATGTAGTGAAGATCGATAATTGTATACAT
Organism: Yponomeuta evonymella; assembly: GCA_963969515.1. Lineage (NCBI taxonomy): Eukaryota > Metazoa > Arthropoda > Insecta > Lepidoptera > Yponomeutidae > Yponomeuta > Yponomeuta evonymella. The sequence goes on from OZ018354.1 coordinate 11,742,078, forward strand.
ACTTGTCAAGTAGGGGACGGCGAATGCTCCTCTGCCGCAACACAGTTCTAACTAGCGCGGAGATTACTTAGTCCACGCCATCTTTCTGCTGTTACTAAAAATTGTTAATTTTACCAAACTACCGACACACTCGATTGTTATTTAACAGCTTGTACAAATACGTATGCCAATAAAAAGTTAAGAGTTATCTATCACGGTTCATGAGATACAGCCTGATGGCAGACGGACGGATGGACGGACAGCGGAGTGTTAGTAATACCCTTACCCTTTGGGTACGGAACCCTTAAAACAAATTGATTATTGTAGACTCCTATAGGGGTTGATTTTTAAGACCGGAATACGATTATTTAAATATAAAACCGCCATGTAGTCTCATGGTTATACCATAACGATACTCAATAGCGATTTTGGTTTTTTGTTACTTTTCTGTTCCATTAATGTTAAGACACTTTTTAAGACACTCGCCCAGGGATGACGAATCGATTGAGACCTTATTCGTCAAAATCTGATATTGGTTAAGGAGTTATGAGGCAATATAGAATCAGACATACTTACACATACGAGCTAAAAACATTACCCTCCTTATGGGCTCCGCCGCTGTCGGGTAAAATGAGTCTTGGTTTTTCTTTACAAATGTACCGAGATCGAATATGTATAAAAATGTTAGCGCAAGTAATTTGTATAGGTATTATAAAATATAGTCCACAACTTTATTGTTTATTTGAGGTATTATGCTGACACATTTCTTTTGCCGCGTATTTTTTATTTACTTTTGTTTGCGTTCTCTTTTTCTTGTATTTCAACTACATTTTGTCGCTTAGTCTGAGGAGTATCTTGCGGTTTTTTTGTTTTTTATTACTTGGCGAACGTTTTGCCGAAGCTGAAATAAACGTTATTAGTTAAACCGTGAACTCAATGTTTATAATATCAATAATAAAAATATCAAGCGTGGCTGACACGCACTCGGCCAGTTTTTATTTCCCTTATTTTGGATCCTGACTCGATGATTGTATGCTTTTTATTTCCACTATTTTCTCAAAGTTGGCAACGTGCACATAAACCAGTAGGTAACATGAAAAAAATGTTTCACTTGCTTCTTCAAGAGTTTTTAAGTGCTACAATTACATAATTAGCGTAGTATCTGACAGGCCTTAGACAGTTTCAGGTCATGAAGTCCCCCCTAGGATTTGACGACAGATTTTAGTAGGTACATTTTGCTGCGCTGTTTACGATCATTTACCTATCTAGTTCGATTTTCGCCATCAAATTTTCAGAAAACACGTCGTGTGAATATGTGAGAACTCTGCTAGATCAACTGACTCAAACAAAGGGTCGCTGTAATTTAACTTTTGTACTTGTTATTTTTATGATAACTAAGGTTCACATATTTCCAAAATTCTTTTGACTTTCAACCTACTCCGGGCTATTTTCCTTAGAGTATTTTCCGAAAATTTAAAAACGAAGGGAGGTACATACTCATCCACATCAGATTTTTCCGAAATTTTCAATATGTTCAGTAACGATTTGTTTATATCTTTAAAAAAAACTAACAAATATTTTGAATATAAAAAGCGGTGGTAGCGCGGTCGGTAAAACACTTGCCTCACATTTAAGAGGTCGTAGGCTTGAATCCCGGTCATGTACCTGCCAGTGACTTTATTTTCTAAGTTACGTTTATTAATTACTTTGTAGCAGCAATAACACTCGCTAAAGGCGAAGGAAAACATCGTAAGGAAACCTAAGTGTCTAAGGTGTTCACATTCGCGCTTGAAATTGCCAATGCGCGGTGGGTACCTTCGCGTGGTGATTAAGCCCATTAAGAGAAAAATTGTGTCCTACAGTGGGACGTACCTATTCTGGCTGCATTATTATTACTTATTTTAAAAAACTTCGTAAATTGTTATTTCCCATTGGGATTTAATTATTACTGAATTTTTTATCATCAGAGCCCTAAAATCTAGCAGCATCACACTTAAATCTGACAGGGGAAATCCATTTAACAAAAGGTGCCAAATCCCATAAGTGAAGAGAAGCCACGGATTTCCTTTAAAAAAAACGTGTTATTATTATTAAGTAGGTAGGTACTTCAATAATGTACGGCCGTGTGGCGCCGGGTTAAGAATAGCGTCACTCCATTTCCTTCCGTGGATGTCGTAGAAGGCGACTAAGGAAATCAATTACCAGGAGACGGGCAGCAGCGTCTTTCTGAGATTCCAACCGCATACTGCGATCGCCAACCCGTCTGCCAAGCGTGGCGATTATGGCAAAAAACACGGAGGAGGACTATGTCCTGCAGTGGGCGTCAAATGGCTGATGATGATGATGATGATGACTTCAATAATGGTGGGTTTTGACGAGCGAGTGCGTCCGAGGTCCGAGCGCACTGACCGTCGGTCGTCATAATCAACTAAAACTGTACGCACACGGTCCGAGCGTAAAAACCGTCAAAACTCTGCTTAAATATGTATTTTTTGCTATAATTCTCTTAAAGCATTTTTCATCCACATAACTGTGTTATCGGCCCCTGTCATCTATCTGTGTTAATCATAAAAGGACGTCAGTGCCCCCATAATTGTACCTATTCTCAAACACATTGTATGTTAAAACAAGTTTATCGCAACAACAACGGTGTGTACATAATTTATTAACTTTACCTGTGTCTTCCACTCTAGTATTGTAACAACAATAGCAGGCCGTTAAACTTGAAAGTGGCAGAGCAACCCTTTATTGCCAATCATAACTTCTATGAGAGCATACTACCAAGAGTCCACTAAACTATAAGTACAGATGAAACATTCACCACTCAACACATGTAGTTAACTTAGACGAGTAGCTCTGTTACGTAGGCAACTTAAATTTTGTTTGAGGCAATTTCCCACTGAGATCCTCGGTGTCTGTATGTGTGTACGGTTGGTAAGTGCTATAGCGAACTGCTCTCACTTGCTCTCTCGGGATACATATGATTTTAGCACATAAAAGATTTAAACCCGTGTAGCCTTTGCTGGAAGAGCGGAAGGTCGACTGACCTATACCTTACGTTTATGTGTAACTTTACCCTTAGGCACATTTAAAATTCTAAACCAGTTAATTTCATTTGCGGCGAAATGAGTCTTTGGCCATTTCTATTTCATAACAGACTTTATCGTGAATGCAAATTAGAATCCACAATCCTATTTAAAACAATGGTTGTAAATTCAACAGTGCTTTGTATAATGGCACGTAGAGGCGCGGCTGCGGCGCGAGGCGCGCCACGGGCCCGGCGATCCTGTGCCGGCCACGATAGCTACATGATTAATAATTCACCGCTCCATTATTCACAATTGGCTTCTATAGCGCCAGTGACAGCGGGCTTGATAATTCGTTAAGTCCTAACAGCGACCGCTGTGTGGGCCTGATAACACTCCAATAGGATTCAACAAATATTTAACCGGGTTATACCGTTCACGTTCGGTTCGGAGCGTGAGTTGCGTGCGGGTGGCACCGCGTCATTCTACTTCGACGTTTGATCCGTTGGTTGAGTTTTATTTCTGTTATGTGAACCTTTTAAAACTCGTTAATGTTTTTATTCCATTGCCGCTTCAAAGTTGATAAAAACGTTAAAGTCTGTTGTTTAAGATAGATAGATAAAACATTTATTTGCATCTGCGTACACACACATATACAACAATTTAAATACAAGAAATAGTTGCACAAGAGAAAACAGAGCACAATTTTACAACATTGAGACAAAAAGAGAGCACAAAAATGCAAGCACAGGCAAAACAACAGAATACGAGAAAACGATTTAAATTAATTTTGTATCTATAAGAACAATGGAGAAAAAATGTTTTAATCTCATTGGTAAGACCATGTTAAACGATAAATAATCATGGTTATTTTTTTCTCTACAACTAATACTTTTCATTATATAAGCCGGCGAAAAGTCATTCTAGTCATCTGGTACAAAAACGCGTCATACAAAGCGGGCTCAAACTATGACATCACAACTTGAACATAACGCCTTATAATGTATGAGGCGTTTATGAATAGGTACTTGAGTTATCTCGTAAAATAATGTCTTTATGCGTCTACACCCTTATAAGAAAACGTTTAGAATTCTGTGTTAAAACTGACTCTAAAAAGTTTTTTGTTATTAGAGTACTTGATTTTTTGCATTTTTTGAGAGCGCAAAATCCTATAAAATATCGTTATGGTTTTATTTTTTATTTTTATCTTAGTTTTGCTATGTTTTCTATAGTATAAAAAACAGTGTCACTCTAATCTAAGTTGGATGCAAGTTCCCCAATCCAATGAGAATTAGGATTGACAGGTATACACATCAAACCCATGCAAAAAATGCCCACATAGATACCTAATGTAAAACACGGATCTTAGTCCAATAACTCATTCTGATAGGTGGTCGTGCGGCGACAAAGTTACACAACAATGGCTGAGATTTAGTCCGGGACAGCGCTAAATGTGATACATCGGGCGGTCCATCGCACAGAGGCACCCAAATTACTTCATCGGTCGTAGACTCGTAGCTAAATAAACATATCTAACTTATGTTAGATAACACTTCTCGTGTCGTATCAATAACTGAAGACTGCGAAGACGCCCTATTCTGGGTATTCGGGACACGTCTCCGCCCCTTACCGGTCCCATATAGGTAGACATATCTATACAATGTATAGCATACACATCTATAGACACAGCATTCGCAGCGGGTTAAAATCAATCAAGCGATTCTTTCACTATGATTAGACTTTCCCGGGTTGTGTGGAGCGAACCGTTTATTGCACTGTGAAAATCGTATAAAAGTGTTGAAAGAGTGTGTCGGTATGAAGCTGGGCGAGGCGCTAGGGTGCAGCGAGCGTGCCTTCACCCGTGCCGACTCGTTAGTGAATCCGGTTACAGTTGCAACTCAAACTTTGCGCCTCTGGTAGCCGAATAACATCGTGATTTTATGTATACCACTAAGGCATGCACCCAATGTTCCGTTTTCGTATGGAAGGACCAGGTAGGTCCCGGTTATTCCATACTATAACGGAACCGTATCATGAAACATTACACAAAACATTCTGTTTTCTTTGCGCAAAACATTTTCGTTGCTAGAGGAAGCAAACTAAAAAGTTAATTTGGAGCATTGACAACCGATTGTTTATTGTAATGTTTCATGATAAAACACGAGCAGGAGACTCGGCTTTAAACCCATTGACGTCTCTGTGGTTATTTTTGAGGGGGACGTGGACCTGTAAAGTGATGGCAGATGCCACACCAAATCACAATGCATACATAAGCAGTAACCCAACATCCTGGGTTGGGCACTAGAACACTCAGGGTGGGCACGACTCACCAAGTTCCCTCTTATTTGCGCCAATGCCTATACCAACTTACACATATAGTTAGATAAATAGATAGATAGAACACTATTGCACAACCAGAAAAGAGAGTTATAAATTATTATTGTTATATTTATTTATCTATTTATTTATTGATACTTTTATGCGGCGGACTTATATCTAAGGTGTATGTTGATACCATTATCTTACAGTTAAGCAAGTACCTATATAGGTACATAATGAATTTTGGGTGATTTGAAAGCCATAGTAAAATGAATGTGCCTTAACAATAGCTATCGAATACGCTAGTTTGTTTTTTAAAAACTTTCCAAAAATATCGCGACACAAACTCGAATCTGCTAGTACCATTAGTTGCCAGCTAGAGCGGTGCGTGCGTGCTGCGCCGTGTGTCCGTGGGTTATTGTTCTGATAAACGGAGGGGCGGTACTGATTGTTCGGGCATTTTTAAACAAGATTTCTTAACTCGAAACAATATTTTTCAATTAATTTAATTTTAATTTACAACTGTAGGTACTTAAAAGTAATTGCATAAATAGATGCCATTTTTAATTACTTATTACATAACCGCAGCTTTCAAACCACCCAGATTTCAGCGTGTATATGGATATGAATCAGCATGGATAGGTTTTGACATTGGCTAGTGCCGTTGGTAGTGCAAAGATAATTGAGTTATGTGTATTGACACTGTCTCACGCGCGAACCTAAAATTTTTTAATGAAAATTTGCCTCTATCGACCATGATTAAACATTTAAGTTCTCTGGCCTGACGCTCATATTGTTCACTAAGTAATTCACATAATTTCTTTTGGAGTTACATTTTTCGCTGTAAACGAATGCTGATAACTCGTTGATAATGCAGTGTCCCGGTGGACGGGCCGGGGCGCGGCGTGCGCGGCGGGTGCGGTGGCAGATCCGCCGAGCGACAGTCGATAAGTTACGTCGGGCTGTCGCGTGAAGCGTCATCCATCTTGCGCTCAGCGGTCCCGCCTCGGATTACCTACCTGTGCCGAATACCTAATATATATATATATATATATGCTTTTATTTCGGAATACACAGTTCCAGATTATAAATAAATAACTTACAATACAATAGAGAAATACAATAAAATAAAATAAAATAAACGAAATAAACACAAGTCATTTTCGATTATTGTCGCGCTGAACGGAATGCCAATGTTGGTACAGTGAACTGCCCACATCCTCACACAGACACGACAGAATCTCATTTTTGGAGGCCCTTAGACGGCTCCAAAATGAGGCAACTCTGTTACGGAGAATGGCAAAGAAATCCGGAACCCTGGCCGAAGCGAACATTTGCGATGCACTACAAAATCGAGGCAAACGCATTAGTATACGGAAGGCGTCATTATATTGCACTCTCAGAGTACTGTACGCGCTTCTCGTGTAATTAAACCACAGCTGGCAAGTATAAAAACTTTGACAGTAAGCTTTGAATAGCGTTACTTTGACGTCCTCCGTACACCTTGCAAACCTTCGTGCGATCATGTTACAGCGCACGGCCAGAGCCCGGCGCTCCCGCTCCATGTCGTCATTATCCGTCAGTCTCTCTGTGAGGAGGTGTCCTAAATATTTAAACCTCTCTACAACCCGCACCGGCGACCCATCCAAATACACTGGGGGTACCACGTCCGGACCTGCCCGAGACCTAAAAACGAGTAACTCCGTCTTCTTCGCATTATACATCGTGATTAAGGAATCCGCTAATACTCTCATAAAACGTTTACGTCGTACACATGCTCCTAAAAGCTGCTCTACGGAATCTTGATACATTTCGTCTTCCTTAATGAATTCACAGAATGAATTACTCCTCCTGAAAATAACTTTTCGTTAAAGTTGCAGTTCAAGTAAAAGTTAAGACGTGATTTTCCGAAGTCCGTTTTTATGAAATGCTGAAACAGCGTTATGACAAGTGAACGTTAATTCTTCTCGGGACTGGGGTGCCCGTCTGAACTGTTAAAGGAGTAAGGTAATTAAGTATGATGGATATTCGGAGTTTATCGCGGGTGGCAGCGACGCGGGCCACTTGCGACTTCTTATCGCCCCTCGCCGAACTTAACGACGAGTTTTTGGAGATGCCTGAGAAATGCTCTGCATTCAGCCGGTCAACGGGCTTTTAATCTAACCTTTTATCTAATACTCTATGTACTATAACTCGAAAGTCCGGGATAACCTAGACCAACCCTTACCTTTTAATTAATGACCGAACTAACCTTTATCTGAAGAAAATTAATTACTCCATTTTGTAAATTTGCTTACACAACGTGAGCGCGAATTCAAACACACATTTAGATCACGGGTCTAGGTCCTCAATCAAGATCTACTTGTTTGTTACTCAAACATATCTATGCCCCAGATCTGTAGATCTTAAGGTAGATCTGGATCAGGTTTGGTAACCATGACGTTTACAAGGAAGGAATGGTAGCTGAAAATAAGATACCTTGAAATGTTTATTGCATTGTTGGGAGGTGACCCTTGTCAAGGGAGATTTGTAAACGAAAAAGCGTCTAATTTGGGTTTACGTGTATTTTGACAAGTCACCCTCTTACCGAAAAGTGGGATCCACAACTTGGTGTCTTATATCTTTCTGTATAAGTTTCAACCGTACCTACAGCAGGATAAGTTAATTATTCTGCGCTTGCAGCAAAGGAGGTTGCCCGTAAACAGACGTGACACTAGGTCAGCTGTCGGAATTATGTTTTAAAACCTAATAACGCTCGCGTTTTTTATGATAATTTACAAACGAATGTTTGCGAGTGTGAAAATTAAATAAAAAAGAAGAAAAATGTAACCGCAAAAATGCTCGCGGTCCTCTGAACGTCGCAAAGTCGGCTAACTATATAATTAGGGACTGGGCTCCACAGATGAGTTTTACTGCCTCATTTCACGCATTATGTCGGCTTTTTCTGGAAAATATTATTTGTACGCTTCAGTGTTACGTGTGTTATAAGAAGCGCCATGTTTTTACAGATTCGTTTTTGATACACAGAATTTGTACGAATTATTCGGCAAGAAAGAAATTGCCTGGAAGAAATTGCTATTAGCAATAAGGCCGCCAATTGTATCTGTTCTTTTGTCATTGCTGTTTCTGTAACATTTTTTCCGGTATACAATAAAGAATATTATTATCTTATGCGACTAATTACAGCCCTTGGAAGCTTGATGCTTGGCTACGGATGAAAAGCATGAGGTATGTAGGTACCTACTTGGGTTCGAGGGAATATAGATTGGTCGCCCAGTTAAAAAACCCTTGTTTCCGAAATTTGCGTTTCAGGCATTTTCTATTATTTTATAACTTTTATATTAGCTATAGCAAAACATATACTCTCATGTAGCCCATACTCTCTCTCTGAGAGAAGGCGTGCCCTGCAGTTGGACGTACAAAGGTTGCTTATGCTTATGTAAACATATACTCAAATTAAAATATTATTTTGAAATATGCGTATATTTAGAACACAAATTCGGACGGATACTGTAGATGGGGACGATATACGGAATCGAAATCCAGAACGTGATCTTGCAGGATTTGCTGTTATATCTTTTCTTATTTGTTTTTTGCCGAAAAAAAAGACACAATAGACCCTCGTCAAGACGGATTTGTTAACTGAAAAAAGATGTACAATTTGCGTTTTTAGATATGTTTTTCACATTACCGTCAAGTAATGTACCGAACCCCGGCGTGAAAGAATTGCTAAATTGGACGGAACTTTGCGTAAGGACAATTTGTGTTTTCCTTGTAATAAGATGACGTTAGGTAGTAGTTTTCTCGCCGCAAGTTTTGCTACTTCTCAGTTATTAGTAGAATTGTTTAAGAAAAAGAAAAGAAAACGAGGTATTTCCTCATCATCGTCTGGAAGATATCAAGAGAGTATGAGCTTCGGTGACCTCGTTGTAAAGAGAGACTGGCAAGTCGGCGGTGCAGTGGTTGCAATAGTTTCTAGATTAAATTAGCTCTTGGAATAGTACACAGGGTACACAGTTTTGAACCCTGAAAGCTTCGCATACTGAACACCAAAACAAACTAGGTACTTTCTCTTAAAATCTATAAAATACTTACAGTCTATAAAATGCAGGGAAAAAAAATTGGGGCTAAGGGTAGGTAATATTAATAATGTTCGCAATTATGAAGGATGCATAACTTTCAGCGTTCATTAAATACATTGCGTTCGCTTCACTGACCTATATAACAGGTAGTTACAATAGGGTGCTGGGCAAGCTTACTCCATTTAAAAAACCGGCCAAGTGCGACTCGGACTCACGCACGAAGGGTTCCGTACCATTATACAACATTACAAACAAAGATCGAGAAAAAACGGCAAAAAATCACGTTTGTTGTAGGGGAGCCCGAGAGGGGGGGGGGGGAATATAAATTTAATTTATTTCAATTATTTATGTTTGAAGCGTAAGTATATAGAATTAAATATACTGTGAATATTTCAAGAGTCTACCTGTTAGCGTTATTAATATCGAGTAAAAAACGCCAGAAAAAATATGTTTGTTGTATTGGAGCCCCCATTAAATATTTATTTTTTTCTGTTTTCAGTATTTGTTGTTATAACGGTAACAGAAATACATCATCTGTGTTCCAACTGCCGAGCTATCACGGTACATGAGATACAGCCTGGTGACAGACAGACAGACGAAGAAACAGACAGACAGACGGACAGTGAAGTCTTAGTGATAGGGTCCCGTTTGGCACCCTTCAGTTACGGAACCCTAAAAACAATGTCCCAGGCACTGCAGCGTCCGAGTGGTCCCTCACCCATCTAGTGTGAGTGAAGGTGCCACTGGACGCTGTATAAATCATCTGATTACGTAGATGCAAAGGCCAAAGTTATAGGAGGTCATTTGACTTTCGCCATCAACGCAGATGCGTTCACTTTTATTTGTTCGTAAACGAGAAAAAACGGTTAGCTGGGCTTGTACCCTGAATAAAGTGATTATCACGTTAATCTCTACCTTCAATTTTGTTCTGAATTTATTTTGGAGTGATTTAGTTTTCTGGTTTTGGGTTAATTCAAGATCAGGTTCTATAACAAGATATATTCCTCATAAGATAAATAAACAACGGCCTCACTGCCTGTATTATTTAGTCCATAAAGTTGCAGATTTAATAAAAGATTTAAAGATTGCAGATTTAAAAACACCCGATCAGATAATAAATAACAAATAAATATAGATAATGCGGGGATAATAATAGTAGTTTATGTGACTGTCACATAATGAGGGTTATTAAAACACGAGCGAGATTTTAAAAAAACGAGCCTTGGCGAGTTTTTTAATAGCATTCGCGAGTGTTTTAATACCAAGTTATGTGCAGTCTCATACACTACTTTATCTACACTCATAATAAAATTTTTGAAACAAAATGGCGCAATTTCGACAAAAGTATCTTGACATTCAATCGTCTGCACTCAGTTTTGCGCGCGCAATTTTAGGTAGGTATTTTTAGTTGCACTTTTGGTACCACGAAAATGAAATTAGGTTTTTTATAGAGTCAACTTTTGACATTAAAAAAAAAAAACTTAAGTTTTGTTCCGTGATCACAGCAACACTTTAAAAAAAATAACTGTAGCATAAAGTGAAAAATCTGACCTAAACTACTATTAAATTACACTTTTTTTTCAATTTTCTTTAAAGTTATGTATTGTTTAAAGCCTGTCAATATGTGTTTATCTTTGAATTCTTAATTTGAAGATTATGATATAAGTGTAGATAAACTTGATTTTAAAACTGAACTTTTTTTGTTGGCATTGAGATAATGTGACCCAAATTTTCGGAGTCGGTACTTACTATAGACATACTTTATACTATATTCCTGTCGAATACGTCCTTCAAGGAAAATTATTGTCACGAAAACACACAAATCGCGAACTAACAACTCTTCGACAAAAACGTTAAAGTTGTGATGCTAAGAAAGCAATAAAACCGACATTAGAATGTTTGTAACACAATAATAAACAAACCGTGGTCTAATAAAATAGTGTAACGGAATACACACGCAACTTTCCCCGTCCCAGACGGTAAACTTACGTAGTGTGTTTTGCATGAAACAGAAACAAACAGACCTCCTGTGTCGTGCTTAATTTTGATAGGAATTTCCATCGTTTAAACGCCCTTGAAAACAGGTGCGCTCTACCCAGGTTTTATAATACAAAACTGCAAAGAAAAAGCTGATGAAGGTTAAACTAACTGTGAAAGATTTAAAATAACCTTTAAAGAATATTTCCTCAAGCTTTACTTTATTTTCCATATTAGACTACAATCGCTTGTCTCAGGTGCGGCTTCCGTATTTTGTTGGCATATAACAAGGCCGTGCAAAATATTGAAAATCAACTTCAGGGCTCTATATTATAAATTACTCTACCTACGAGATACACAATTATTGATTTTATGTCATAACTTACAAATGCACCTATCCGCGAGGAACGAAACGAATTTTAGAATTGTTTGTATGCTATGGATGAGCATCGCGAGTCATTAAAAAATACTAATGCTATGGAACCTCGCGAAAGGGTAAATCGGTAAAGATGTGCGGTAGATGTAAAGCCTATCTTTATAGGTAAAAATGCACGGCAAAGCGGTGTGGTCAAGAACGTCGATCTTCGGTGGTGGTGCGCATTGAGCGCATTCTGAGACACAATATACTCTGGTCTTAACTACATAAGTTTGTCCTAGAACATACGTTTGCCATCTATGTATTTTTGCGTTGTCCTCATTGTTTGAATTTGAATTAGATATTGCGATAACGACACTCCTTTTCTTGCGCAGCCTGTATGCATCCTTCAGGGAAGTGTAATTGCGAGCAGCTATTATGGTGCTTATTCGACTATTTCCTAAGCCATCGGCAAATATTTTTATTGCCGATTTTTAAGGTTCTGGCAGTCAACAAGGAACCTCCTGTAATTCCTGGTGTACATACAATAAAGAATATTCTATCTATCTATCTAACCTCTGGCCACACAGAAGGGACGTGGGGCGAGGGCGCGGAAAAGACGTGACGTGTTGTATAGCGTTCGCGTCATCGCCCCGTCTCCTGTGTGGGCTTCGTCCCGTCCCTTCAGTACATTTTGAATGAAAGTGAATTGGAATGACGACGCGTCTTTTCTGCGCCTTCGCCTCTTTCTGTGTCTCAGGCCTTATAATTTCGCCATGTCCGTCCGTCCGTCTGTCTGTCTGTCCGCGGCTTAGCACTGTGACTACAAGTGAACGCTGAAATTTGGCAAGTTATACATATTAATCACGCCGACAAAACGGTTGGATAAAATCTTAAAAATAATTTGTTAGATGTCCTTCCCAACACCTAAATTAGGGATGCATTTTTTTCTCCCCTACACCAGTGTGGGCTATCATTGGATTGGTCGTTTAATAATATTATTAGTGTAGGACTACCATTTTTCGATTTAGGGATCCGTTTGCGAAATATTAAGCTTTAAAGCGCGAATTTTTGTTAAAGTAGGGCGTTCCCCCCCTCTTCCGGCTAACCGGTTGATTGTAGAAACGCGAAAAATATCAGGCACATAATAATGAACTTAAAAGGAAAACTCACGGCGACCAACCTGTAAAAAAGAAACGTCGTACAAATTCCATTGAAAATTGCTTTGATAAAGTTGTTAGTTTTCAAAAATAGGTAAAAAAAATCCCTCCTTCTATCTACGGTTTGTATTCATTAAGTGGACGCATAGTGATCTAAATACAAACAATTCTGATATTAATTTCTTCCCCGAAGTCGGCCACTGACCTTTCGTTTTGCATGCTTGCTTTTAGCCTGGATTGGATTGCTGCGGCCGCTTTCCGTGGTAGGTAACGATGTCTTCGCATCTCCCTGAGGAGTTCATCGATCTTTTCATATTTACCTGTAAATTTAAGTTTCGCTGTATGTGACAGACGGGTTTGCAACACAAAAGAAATTAGCTGACTCTGCGATGTCTCGGAGTAGGGAATATTATTCATTGCCGTCAATAAATTCCCTTGTGTTGTCCTCCTTATCGGTCATCACTGGCAAGAGGCTATTCTGATGCTTTGCTCGGATTGATTGTCTCTTTGGGTACTTACCTAACTTTCATTAAACTTCTGGAGCTCGGTTTCGTTTTCTGAGACGTTGCACAACCTCCTTTTCTGATAGAGTGATTGAATAGAGACTTATTTATGTATCAAAGTCTTCTGTTTATCATCCGCTAATGCTGTTGTTTATCATCCGCTAATGCTGTTTTACTTAACTTATGTTTGTAGTTGCTTTGTATCGTTTCACTTGCTTATTGAAGCACTTTTTGCAGTAACGGATGGTCAGGATAATTCCGATCACTAACAACAGTATAATTAGGGCCACCATGCACCACTATATCATTCCAATATGCATTTCGACGTCGTCGGTGTTTATAATTTGGGTTATAATATACTGCTTTGAATCTATACTTAATGTATTTACTTAATAATTATCATCATCAGCCCTTTGACGCCCACTGCAGGACATAAGCCTCCCTTGTGGTTTTCATAACCATTTACTTAATATATTTTAATTTATTATTATTAACTTGTATTGGACTTGTTCTAGAAATAAATAATTTATTATTATTATTATTATTATTATTATTATTATTATTATTATTATTATTATTATTATTATTATTATTATTATTATTATTATTATTATTATTATTATTATTATTATTATTATTATTATTATTATTATTATTATTATTATTATTATTATTATTATTATTATTATTATTATTCTCTTTATTTATTTTCATGACTTAGAATAGGTTTATAAAAGTACAAAAATATAAAAAATACAAAATATATTTTATAAACCTATCCTAGTTGGCCACCGGTAACGGAGCTAGGCTCAAGCTACCGGTAGTTAGGGCCGCAGAGAGAGAAATCTCCGGACGATGCGCGCCGTGTCCAAGAGCACCGCCTTCTGTATCTGCCCCTTGATCCAGCCATCTAGCGAGAGAGCCTTAAGATGTTGGTCAAGACTCTTCGCTATGAGACCGTTCGCCGATACGACTATCGGGACAATGGTTGTCGAATCCACATCCCATAAGGCGGTAACCTCGTGGGCTAAATCAAGGTACTTGCTAAGCTTGTCCTTCTCGGCCTTCACGAGGTTCTCGTCATGCGGGATGGTGATGTCGACGAGCACTGTCTGGCGCATCAATCGATCTGTCAGCACGATGTCAGGCTTATTGGCAACAATAGTCCTGTCCGTGATGACAGACCGATCCCAATAGAGCGTAGTAATTAATATTATTATTGTTATTATTATTATTATTATTATTATTATTATTATTATTATTTATTACTTTCGCCTCGGTGCGTTGGAATTGCACATGTTTAAATAAAAAATTGTCTATAATCTTCTCAATTTGCCACACGATGCGCTCGCCCACGCAAACGGGCCAAACAAGACAGGGTCGCCAGGGTGGAGTGTTAGGGAGATGAATTAAAGGCGCGGATGCTGAATTAAGATTGGTAATACGTCAATAGAGTAGTATTTATAAGTAGCTAAAACCAGGCTATACATGACTACACTACAATAACAACAAGTGCAACCGAAATATTCTAGCTATTACTATAGATTTGTCTTACAAATAGATAAAAAAGGATTTCAAGCGTTAGGTACGTGGCACAAACTGAAACGGAAACCTTTACTCTATATCTAGTCCAGTGTAATATGGGCCTTAAATAGTTTGTTTACGCTGCGTTGCTAAAGTCTTATCAAGTTTGTAAGTAAAATAAAACTACTTACACGCCGTCTAACAAAGTAACAGAGGGCTTAATTGTTCCTTGCCCTAATTAGAGCTAGAGATATTCGTCTTAATTCAATCCCAGCTACGCAACCTTCCTTCGCGAGCATTATCCCAATTAAGTGATTCGAAGTCAAGCGCGAGTCACTCTTTGCCGCTTTAGTTGTTACAGATAATATTATTCAAGCAGTTAAGTCCGAGATCCTACACTATTAAACTAGGTACATTATAGATTCGTCAAAATAGATTACTATTAATCACGTCAAGATGTTTACCCTCATCCCGTGTCAGTTTGGAGGGAATTATCTAGTAAGTCGAGATGAATAGGGCCGTCGACTGTCGACTCGTCGCTCTATTCACGCTGCTTACACAACTCGTGGGATGTTGTGTCCTTGCTGTCTTTGTAATTAATATGTACCTACCTAATAACTTTAGTAAATCGAGACCTGACCTTAAGAAATAACGATCGCTGGTGTATTGTGTATGCATACATTCTTGTGTGTATCAAGAATTGGGCATTTTGGAAATTATCAAGTTAGACATTGTGTTTAACAATATGTTTTGAGTTTTTTCTCAGTTGTGTATTTTTCGAAATGACAAAGTTCTACTTGAAGCGCTCTACCAATGTGAAAGCTTCCAGTAAATCATTGTCCTACATAAAATAATGTCCATTTGTTCTATGATTCTATGAAACAGGTCGTATTGTTTGAGCATTATTCATCAAAAATCGTCAGTACAGAGAAGAAAATTGATATACTTAAAATCACAAAAGATAATTAAGAAAAGAAAAAAAATTAATTGCTCTTTTTTAGGTAATCGATCACCATCAAAGTTTTTTCAAGTTTTAACATAACTTGACCCAATCAATTGTATTGACCCCAAACTAGGGTGGATACCCTTGTCATAGTAAACCATGAATTGTAGTTCCATAAAATGGCCCCCTGTTTGTGATTGCGATTTCCGTCGAGAGTCGTAAGACCTTAATCTAACTATATGCAAGCCATTAAGCTGGCCAAGTTTTACAGTTTTTACTTTGGATTGTTTTTATGGTAAGGTTCAGAGTCGAGTTCAGATTGTCAATGTAATAAAGATCAACACGGGTGTCGTGTCGCGTGACCTACCATTGCCTCAGGATACCCCTGGATGTTGTGCATGCATTGTCGTCCTTCGAGGCTACGAAAATACTACAGCGATTGTATTATAATAATAATAATAATAATCCATTTATTGAGACAACAAGGCCCGTTTATGTTAGTAACAATAGAACTTATAGGCTAGGGTCAGTACTTAATAACTAAACATGATTTTGTTTTACACATCAAATTCCACAGCAGTGGGCTATCAGGACGTGACGCAAATACATTCAGGATACCATTGCGACTATGGCGTACCCGGGTAAGCAATGAGGCACACTTTTTGCGTACGAGGGCATGGAACCCGTCCACACGAGCCTCCACAAACATGGCCGACGCGCTACACCAACGCGGTAGCCGCAAGAGTGCCCTGAACGTGTTATTGTATTGGACCCGCAGAGCATTGTAAGCCTTTTATGGACGATTATTATTATTTTCTATTATAGAAAGATATGGTATCTAATAATTGCTACAGATATCATCGCAATGTTTTCAATAAAGGAAAAGCTAAGTTATTTCGATGTCCATTTCAAATATGTCGTGTTTTAGCTAGCAGTTACTATTTCCTATACCAGATGTCTCCCTCCCTCTCCTCTGTCTCTGAGATAAGGTCTGTGCCATTATAGTGGGGCTTACACTGTTTACGCTGTTTATGTATTCTAGCTGCTGCTCAGATTTTGAAGGTTACTGATGCGTTCATAAAATGTCGCAAAATATGAATACGAAGAAGATCGCAATAAAGACGACATCGTCAGCCGTAGCTCAGGATGACACAGAAAATTAAATGAATACTTGGAAAATAATGACTACAGCTTTATTTTTATAGAAGATACACTGCAGTGGCTGTGCCGCAGCCAGATATTGCAGGGCCAAGCTGTTTCTGACGTGCATTGTGCTGTGGCGAATTCAGTAAATTGCTTTTTGTCGACAATAAATATTTTAATCTGATTGGTGGTCTGTAACCAATTAATTGTGGGTTCAATTTTATCCTGGCTACTGGGCAGGGCGTCTTATTATGCTTAATTGGTTTGTAAAACAGGAACATTAAACTTCTGCCAAGCGATGGTAGCATCGGTAAACGCGAAGCGTGATGTCGTGGGTTCGATTCCCTCTAGTAGGTACTTTCTTTCTGTTGTCGAACTTTGGTACGTTCATTTCATACATTTGTGAATTAGTAGTAATGATGTACGTATTCACTTGGTAACGGTAAAGGAAAACATTGTTGTTCAAGTACCGCTTGAGATCGCCAGGCCTCGGTGGGCTCGGTACTATCTCTCTGAGAGAGTCACAGGCATAACTTCACCATATTTGAAATACTGTGGAAAAACCACAGATATGTGGGAAAAACATCATCCAAAATTTCATATATTTTCCAGCATTTTTACTATTGAAATAAAATTGGGTCGGAACAGTGGGAACGGAACAAACATTGTGTGCCAGCAACTGCCGGGCTTTTTTACGCTAGTTGTAGTCCCTTCAAGGTAAAACAATAATAAGTAATAATAACTTCCACAAACACAATCACTTCTTCTGGTCCCAAACTAGGATACCCTGTGCTATGGTAACCAGGTAAGGACATCACAAACATGGAAATACTCGGTCCACTGATTGTCACAAGCCTTCACCGTAGCGCGGAAGCGGTGGTAGCCCAGTGGGTAGAACAATGGAGTCGGAAGCGAGAGAACCAGGTTCGATTCACAGTGCGGGCATGTTTATTTTCAAAGTTACTCGTACGTACATCTGCGAATTTGTAGTAGCAATACTACACGGTAACGGTGAAGGAAAACTCATGAGAAAACCCGCGGCTTGGTTGGCTTCGCACGTATACGCTACGATTTCCTGTAGGCTAGGCCGACTAACCTGTCAGGATGGTATAGGATCTGGGCAAGCCTACTCCATATAAAATAATGTCCCAGGCACTACAGCGTCCGAGTGGTCACTTCACACGTCTAGTGTGAGTGAAGGTGCCATTGGACGCTGTATAAATTATCTCACTACGTAGATGCAAAGGCCAAAGTTTTTTTTTCGCCGTGGTACGCCACAAAGACACATCAATCATACCGTATTTTGTTAACTGCTGGATCTCCATAGGTCTCCCCTAGGCTCGCTATTTCTTTCTGACCTCGGCCATCCTCATCCAGCCGCCATGAGCAATCTGCCTCAGATCGTCGGTCCAGAGAGCTGGCGGGCGTATAACGCTGCGTTCGCTAGCAGCGTTGGACGCCCGCCACCTTAGCACCTCATCGATCATCGGTTCTTCAGTATATGTGACCAGCCTACTGCCTGCATTCAACTTATATTTGTTTTTCGAAAATCAAGCGATAATTACGGAATTAAGTATATTCATACATACTAATAAGCTTTTTTTCCTATGAATGGATGGTCTAAAAATACCGAGAGCTCTGGTTGCCTTCCTACCTTCACTACAGGATGGTTACCCTTTTTATTATGTTTTATGTGCATAGAGAGGAGTGGACGGCTAATGGAGCTCAGCCTGTGTCTTTGCTCAGCATTGGGACACAAAATGGCTTCGTAGCTAATAAGTAGCATGTCGTTAATAAAATAGCCATCGGTCATGTCAAAATAATACTTTTTGGTTGTGATCTCATGATTGAGAGACCGATAGGGGTAGCTTGTTATGCGTCATATGTATAGCCGCTTGTAGGGTCCCTTCCCCGGCTTCTCTTATGGTGTTCTAAGGTATTGGGCTCGTTTGTGTGGCGTTCGGGTTACAATATACGGAGCATTCTCTGCCAGCACTACATTTCGCATGCATCTATCGTTTTCCTTTACACGGCCTTTCAATGTCCCGGTTTCGTAGGCATACAAAATATTGAGAAGGTATTGTCATAGAATGTCTCAATATAGCACAGTGCTCGGGGTCTCCAATTATAGGTTAAAGATATAGTGAAGTTATAGTAGCAACTCCCAAACTGTGAAGGAAAACATCGTGAGGAATGCTTAGTGTCTGAAGTGTTCACTCACATACCTCAGCGCTTGCAATCCGCGGTGGACACGCGTGGTAATTGAGACCCTGCTCTCTCTCAGAGAGAAGGCCTGTGCCCTGCAGTAGGACGTATATTGGCTGCATAAAAAACGTAAGTATCTGTCTGCCGAGTCATTTTTTTTGAGAAATCTGAAAAGTCTTAGTCTGTCCAGGATTTTGATTTGCGTCGAGTTCCCAAGGCTTCCCAAACCAAAATCCTGCATCCGCCACTGTGTAGCGTTGCACAGGCATTTCGGTTGTCGTAATTTTTTATAGCAGCCTGGGGGGCGAATCCCTCAAATGCATAGTTGTTCAACAGTCATATTAGTATGGTTACGATTGTTTCATTGACACTATTGATAGTCTAGTAACCAATCACATTCTAATGTCATAACAACTGGTGCAAGCTAACTCGGCGCCTCGCGCGATTCGATAATCTTCGCGAGAGATGCCTATTTCATTTGCGCGGGTTATACCATTAGAGTGACATTGCACTGCTATTGCTTAGTTGACTTCTA
Organism: Yponomeuta evonymella; assembly: GCA_963969515.1. Taxonomy (NCBI): domain Eukaryota; kingdom Metazoa; phylum Arthropoda; class Insecta; order Lepidoptera; family Yponomeutidae; genus Yponomeuta; species Yponomeuta evonymella. The sequence goes on from OZ018354.1 coordinate 11,761,829, forward strand.
ACTGGTTGACCTTCCTCTCTGAGATACAGGCGTGAGTTTATGTAAAGTAATGTATGTACTACCAAATAGAGGTAAATAACAGCTATTGCCGGGCTTATATCATCCGATTGAAGAACTATGCGTGTATTAGACAGGGCACGGTAAAACAATATAATTTCAACAAATCCTAAAGTCTGTTGTAAAATTATTTGTCTTCCATTGGTAGGTATGTTGCTTAGGCGGTCTTATCAAAGGTTTACTTTAACTTCCGTAACTTGCCCATTAGGTTATTAAAAATTTCCATCTTAATTTATTTATATTTAGGCTCGTCTCTAAGTATCACGTGTTTCATTTTGAATGTTATTTCGTAAAATTTTATTTTTACGTAGGTAAATGGGAATGGCACTGCCGCAATGAATTCTAATAAGTCAATTTACCTAAGGTGGCTCATTGCGTATTCATTATGAGTAAAACTTCTTGGTTTCAAATTGATTTATTCCATTAGACAAGGCATAGTAAGGTTTATTTGAAGTCGGTTTAATTTATACATTAGTTCGAAAGGTCACGGAGAATATTCTATTTGATTAAGTACATAATTAAAGTTAAATATTTTTTATGACAGCCTTGGTCATTGAAAACCGAAAAGAAAATTTAACAAAAAAAAACTGTATAATTTTTGCTCTGTTAGATCTGGTATTGAGTTTTATTGTAAGTACGTACAGTAGGTACCACGTAAGTAAGATTCAGTATTTTAGGAATAAGTTACATAAAAGTCAAATAATTGATTCTTTTGTTGTTTTAGAGGCTATAAACAGTAAATGCTACGAGTTTGCCAATACTATAAACCCACGTATGATCTTGTAAGACATAAACATCCAAAACGCGTGAGCCGGAATATAAATTGAACGATCGCCTGCGCTTGGGGTTGGGACGTAAAAGGTTTGCTTTATTAAGGATATTGTTGCGATACAGGTACAGGGATAACTCCAAAATTACTGAAATACGCCAATTCTACAACTTTTCTTATACGACTGCTTAAAAAAATGTTCTTTTTTACGTGCTTTTACGCTATTCAGTTTGCTTTGTATTGTCGCTGTTTGATAGAAAATTATGAAAACCATATGTGTTACTTATAATATACAGTCTTCGGTGTAGAACAATGATTTACTGAAGGCTGCGACATTGGCAGAACACCTCAGTATTATTAGTAATATAAGTATTATTACTGCTTGTCGTATTATTTAAAAAGTATTCACACGACAGATGTCATTGTCAAACATTGGAAAAATATCTGTAAAGCTTTTAGCAATTAAATTGCTAAAAAGTAGGATGGACGAAAAGAAAACAGTTTCAATGTCTAGATATCTGAGGCCTGACCGATTTGACACGGAACCAAGCACGGTCAGCGCCGATCTCAAATGGTTGCACTGGATTAATACCTTCGACAACTTCCTATCCGAAGAAATAGCTGCAGCCGTACCACGCCGTACAATCCGCAAGGGAACGGTCAGATAGAGCGGCTGAATAGTACGCTATGGCGAACTGTGCAGCTTTCATTAAATTCTCAGGGCATTGCGACTGAGCATTGACAACAAGTCCATTCTGCAGCGCTCCACGCAATCCGTTCGCTGCTCTGCACGGCTACCAACGCTACGCCACACGAAAGACTCTTCTGCCACCCACGAAGGTCACCAAACGGAGAGTCCCTCCCAACGTTGCTACTGTCCCCGGGGCCTGTCCTTATGAAGCGGAATGTTCGAAATTCAAAATACGAACCCATAGTAGAAGAAGTTGAACTTGTGGAGGCCAACCCATCATACTCCTATGTTCAATTACCAGATGGTCGGGAGGCCACGGTCTCAAACAGACAGTTGGCGCCACTGCCTGATTCAGAACATGGCAGCAGCGAGACTGAAATCGAAGAGGACGAAGATGAGCCCGCCCCGCGCCGCTCAAGCAGGGAAAGGCGACCTCCAGCCTACCTCAACGACTATGAGACGTAGAGCGATTCCTATGAATAAAAGGAGGGGGGGGGGGGGGTGAATGTCGTATTATTTAAAAAGTATTCACACGACAGATGTCATTGTCAAACATTGGAAAAATATCTGTAAAGCTTTTAGCAATTAAAAGCCAAGTTATAACGTCTCTATATTGGTTTATCTTATTACACTGCTATTTCGAAAAGTACAAATCTGAGAATTTTTTTTATGGAAAAACAGTTGTTAATGTAGCAATCTCTGATTGACGTGCTTCAGGAATTTTAAATTTTAAAGGCATCCTGTATATGAGCCAAAGAGGACGATGGACGGTGTAAATTAATTTGAGCATTTGTTATGGGGTGGACACACAGGCGTCGGCGAGGACCTCGACCCGCCGCGACCCGCCGCCACCGCCGCTCGCCACCGCCACCGGCCGGCCACAGGCCCTGCGCGCGCGTCCCGCCGAGATAAGGCACAGCCTGTTGTTTTTAAGGATCAGGTTTTAATTTGCCGAGAGTAATTGTTGTTTTACCAGCATTTCGTACAGAGGAAGATAAAGAAAATAAACAAAGCTCTTGTTATTTCCCGGTGAAAGCGTTTCGTGACGAGGGTCGCCGCTGTTATTTACTGTTATTCAGCACTGAGACGAGAGATTTAAATTGAATGGTAATTGGGAGAACACTTTTTCATATTTCTCATCCGCGAAATAAAATTTGTGATACGTTGCATCGAGAGATATTAATGGGAGAGCGAATTACATTTTCAATTCAGCGCTAACGAAATGAAAAATATAAATAAAATTTCGTCTCTCGTTAACTTCAGCCTTTTATCTTTGTGTAAAATTTACCGACTTATTCTAAAAATTAGTAATCAGTACTGAAAAACTTATTTCAACGTACGGAATTTATACATTCTGTATTTTGAATGTACAATATTATCCGCTATGTAGAAAAATCGATGCTCCTGATTTTAATATTGCTCTGACTACAACCTACCTACCGACCGTGTCAACGTACGTACCTATAATAGCGCGTAGCACCGATTTCATTTGAAAATCCCAGTTTTAGCTTTGCAAAATGAAAATTCGTACGAACCAGCATCTAAATATTTTCAATTTAATAAATACTCGTGAAGATTCGATCCTTCCCGTTCGTGTAATAACGACAGGCGGCCGGGAGGAGTTTTTCCGGTTTATTGGGTCGTTAGAATATAATTTCATCTCGGTGTTTATGACGTCATAAAAAGTTTTCAGTGCTGATGTAACTACTCAATTACAAATCCCTTCGCATCGGAATATTCTTCGATTTTCAAATGTGTGCGTAGCGGCTCAGCGAGCACTGTGTTTAGACAATAGCGTACGAGTGTCGGTCTACCGGTCTGCGGAGAGCTATTTGGACGGAGTGCGGTCTGCGAGCGTTTAGCTGCCTCTTCACATTATGTAAATCGGGCTAGCTACATAGATTTAGTATTCGGAAAGGAAAACGGGAATCATTTAAGAGCTATTAACAATTACTGTTGCAAAAATTACAATAGGGTAAAATCGTTACAAAAACTAGGAACACTTTTTTTTTCAGTTACGCAGTAAAATGTACAAAATGTTAAACTGTTGGATTCGTCAAAACAAACCAAATAAGCCCAAACTCGAGGAGCTTACTAGTAGCTAGTAGAGTTCCAACTTCTGACCCCGTCATCGGGTAAATAAGAAAACAATCAAAAGCTAAACTCGAGGAGTCACTGAAGAATTATATTTTTTGCCTCCCGGCTCTATCATCAGACCCTCCTCACAAAGTGAAATGTCTTTGAACCGTCACAACGAAGTTAATGAGCCCATCTTGAATTATTTACCAGGGATAGTATCGATTGAAGAGTTCCACTATCCAAATCAGATCCAGATATAGGCCGAATTACATACACTTGCAGCTTCAAATCAAAACTCATCAAAGTATCAAATCAAAACTCAATAAATACAACTGAAGCTAACTGAAGCCAGCTGAACAAAATCAGGTTGACGAAACAAAGCAATTTAATCAGATATTTTTGAAGCTAGCTGGACATTTATTTATAAACAATTTAATATCTACAAGAAACCCGTTCGGCGATGGCAATGCTACCAAATTGAACGCGAAAGGAATTTTGAAATAGGAAAATTTTACCCAAAACAGAGGTTAGTCGGTTCGTATAAATTAATTTCGCCCTGACCCGTGTATTAATATTCAGAGCACTCTCAAAGTTCGCTCTAACTGGCGAACGGAAATACTCGAATTTATTAATTTTACTGGCGCCTCTTCCCGCGGGGGCCGGCACTAACATGTCATTAAGTTAAATATTTGATTTCACTAATACACACACGACCTTCCAACTTTTCCACTTATTAGCGCTCAATTTATTAAATTTCATCGAACGGTAGGTATAGCAATTCGGATATAACTTTTAAAGTACATTGTTCTTTGGCTCGGAGACGTTTTATAAAGCGCGCCACATACTCGACACAACCGAAGACGATTTATTGCAACATTTCCCATTTCACGATCCAGGATTAAATAAACTTGCTTTCTAGCTTGTGTAACAGACCAACTGAACTATTGCGGGATGAGAGAACGGCACAGCCGCAAGAGAGACCAAATACGGTCCCGCCTTACTCCGTGACTCTGTACAAGTGTTTGCGGTTTATCTGCACATCGAGGAACGAGTAACGATTCATGGCTCTAAAAAGTTGAACGTAGTCTAAAAGTGAACCTTGTTATTTGCTTATCTAGTTATCATGTCAGTCGAGTGAATATTAACTGTGTGCACGGAAGAAACTAGTTCGTTTATTCACTGGGGCGCTTTCATAGAGCCCATTGTCTTGCTCAATCAGGTAATGGTCGGCGCAAAACAGAACAAATACACTTCGGATTTCGTCCTCGAACAAGGTATTGCGTGTGTATGTAAACAGGATTCCTATTATACGACACGGTGCTTCCGAAACACAGAACAATGCACGGCTAATGCTAACAAAACGACCTCACAAAAACCGCTTGACATATCCATTTGGGAATAATGTAAATAGATTTGTGGTCTCAGGGAAGAGACCCGTGCCCCTCGGTCGGGACATAATGGGTTGATGATGATGATGATGATTGAATATTATTTTTATGAAATCCTCAAAATCGTGGTTTTAGACCCAAACCTACCTTAATTTTGTTTCGGACGTTATAATAATTTGTCTGTCAAAATGTTAAATGCCATTGCTGAATACTAGTGACGGATTTCATAAAAAATAAAGTGGTCTTGAAAAGAGTTTCCATTTGGCGAGCAGCAGGTGTCCTCTTCGAACCCATCGTCAGCAGATTAATCCATTGTACGGAGATAAATCTCCGCTGGGAGGAAGGACCTGCTTGCCTACGATTTTTTCAAATAGGTATTTCTCACAAAAACAATCAATGACAGAGGATACATTTTGGTACGAGTCTCTTATTGGTGCCGAGGGACGCGTTCTGGCAAACTTTTGGCCGTCCATTCGTGACCCAACAAACGAACAATTTACAAAGCTAAATTTTCCGTCAAATATGATAATGTTGCCAATTTTCCGCGCACTGAATAGGGAACATGCTACGTTAGATTTAGTTTTAGATGGAGAGAAGACATGCTATTTGTGTATGATTGAATTTGATCATACAGTGCTGTGACTCGTTTGTGAACTGCGGAAATAAATTAGCCAACCCACAGTGGCGAAGGTTCCGTACAAGCCGATTCGCACCGGATTCCCTTTTAGAAATCCGGCCCCCACCAAAACCAAATTCGCTACACTCATAATTTCAGGCATTCCGAGTTCTCTATTACATTTTATCGAAACAACCCGGTTTACCTCGGCCATAGTAGCCGCTTTGTATAATAATACTCTGTCTACCTGGTTCTCCCACAAAAAATGGTCTGTCTCACTCGCTTTCATTGCGCCCGAAAGTGGCCGAGGTAGGCTGCGCTGTCTCGGCTTCCTTTTCTTTCTCTTTTTATTGCCGTACGAGAAAGCAAGGCCGGCGCGATCGGTTTCATCACTCGGGCGCGACCCACGTTATAAGGTTGCAAAATCAAATTTCATCATTGCGATACGAAAATGCATCGCCAATTACTGTTTTTATAGAAGTGTATTGTTTTGACGGGTATCAATTCGGAACTATTCGGAAGTAAACAAATTAGTACGTGCGTGCATGCATGTGAAAAAAAAATTTTTTTGTCTGGTTTTCGTTATTGTGGTGGACAATTGATTTATTTCTCTGCGTTTGTCTCTCATATTTGTTCAATGCGGTGAGTTTTTTAGTCAATATGACATTAATTCATATGGAGTGCTGTTCAACTGACTATTTGCTCGGTCAAACTTCGTTTTTAGCGTCCCGTACCCTAAGACGGAGTTTACACGTTCAGTCTGGCGTCAGTTCAGTCCGTGACCTTGATCAAGCTCGGATTGACCACAATGATGTATCTAGACGAGTTATTACACGGTCACTCAAGACTGATGGATTTTGCACCAGTCCGAACGAAAACACGCGTGCCCACCGCGGATTGGAGATTTCAAGCGATGAGGTATGTAAATAGCTCAGACACTCAGGTTTCCTCACGATGTTTTCCTTCACCGTTAGCGAGTGGTATTGCTACTATAACTTCACAAATGTACATAACTTAGAAAACAAAGTCATAGGTACGTGTCCGCACTGGGAATCGAACATGGGTCTCCCGCTTCAGAGTCCAATGTTCTACCCACTAGGCTACCACCGCGTTCCGTGTGGCGCCGGATTAAGAATAGCGTCACTCTATTTCTTTCCGTGGATGTCGTAGAAGGCGACTAAGGAAATCACTTACCAGGAGACGGGCTGCAGCGTCTTCCTGAGATTCCAACCGCATACTGCGATCGCCAACCCGCCTACCAAGCGTGGCGATTACGGCAAAACTCCTTATGGTTATGAAAACCACGAAGGAGGCCTACCTATGTCCTGCAGTTGCGTTATAATAATAATAGCTAAGGCGATGAAAAAACGCCAAAAGAGGAAGTGTTGTAAACATAATGGTTGTTAAAAAGAGAATCCTCCTCCATGCTGCCTCAAGATTATAGTAAGCTGCCTAAAGTGCCTGAGTGTTGACCTAGCGTTGACTGGCGTTGACTGATGCGAGACTGATAACACATTCAGACGATCAGTCTGCCGTCAGTCTAACCGTGACTGACGAAAATTATCAAAATATTCTTGATAATTATATCCGTCAGTCTGGTCCATCAGTCCACCCCCTTCGGCCGTTAAGGAAACTGAAGTTTGGAAACTGGTTTCCTGAAAGTATTTTTTTATCCTCCTACGTAACTGATTTCCTGAAAGGATTTTTTAAACCAGTTTCCAAACTTCAGTTTCCTTAACGGCCGAAGGGAGTCCACCAATCCATTGAATAGACAATCAGTCTAACCAGACTGATGGAATTGACTGACGCCAGACTGAACGTGTAAACTCCGTCTAAGGGTGCCAAACGAGACCCTATTACTAATACTTCACTGTCTGTCTGTCTAGTCCAGTAACTTTGTACATTATAGTATGCGTCAAATCTGGTAGTTATGATTTTTTGCAGACTTGTTTATGATGTTGGCCCAATGTAAAATCCAAGTTTGTGACCTCGAGCGCCGAACGCAACTTTGTCAAAAATCGTAAAAACTGCGAAATAAACGTTTTTTTTTTAATTTTGGCGATTATAACCCTAAAGGACTAGTTTTTGAAAAAACTTTCTTAAGTCGTTTTTAAAGTAGACTAAATTTGCTACAATATGATACTAGAACTACATCTGTAGACCCAATAGTTTCTGAGATTAAGCCTTCCAAAGTTTATAATTTTTTTCGAATTTCGCAATTTTTTGCGATTCTGTCGATTGCGATTTTAAATGAATTTTGACCCTGATTATACTATCGAATCGATGTTAAAAAAGAAAATGAGAAGTGTGAACGATGATGTTTAAGCTAAGCTACGAATAATGAAGTAAAAAAGATAGGTACTACAAAAGTTAATAAATTTATTTGTTAGGAAATTGAGTCATATTCAAAATAAAAAAATTAAATTAATTTAGCCCTCTTGGAAGGTCCCGGTTGAGGTTCGTCCGTATCTGGATCGACGTATTGGGATGGCATATCCCTATCAGGGGATGGTGATGAATTGTCGACGTCTTGTGCCCACAAGTCATCCTCCATTTCGACATCGGACAGATCGTCGCCTTCTGGGATATCTACTACTGCAACATCAGGTATATTGTCACAAGAGGCCCCGCTGCAGTGCCTGCAGACTAATGAGCATTTTAATCCTGCCTTCCTGCAGCTGCACGCGTTCCCACAACCCTTCGTGCAGCCGCAAAAAATCATCCGCAAGAGGTGTTGTGGGGCTGCATCTCTGGTCATCATTTTTGGGTTGAGGCCTTGTGACGTAGATATCCACCCCCAGGAGAGAGGGTTCAGTGTGACTCCCAACCACGCCTGTACCTGTAAAAAGATTGTACATAAGAATAGAAAATGATGAATGATATGTAATGTGTATTACTGATGCAAGGACAAATTTTTACCTGATGGTATGTCCGCAAGGAGTGAAATCGAGCAGAGTCTCGTGTAGGAGGTAGCCTGTGATGGATTATGAGCAAATAAACCAGGATTACTTGAGTATTTACAGATTTATTTGCCAACTTGAAAACAACACGTTTGTTCTACGACCGACAGAGAGTGACAGACTTTTGGATGCATACAAGGACAAAACTGTCTACACCAAATTAGAGAGCGTTCAGTTTACATTTCAACACCATCCCTTAAACTAAACATATATAACTTCAGACAAGTTGCTTTGCCATCCCTTGACTTAAACTATCCAAATTAAGACTACCTAATTAACATTGACATAAGAACAAACATTTACATAAGCTACTTACAACATAACACAGCAGTAAACTTATTATGTTTATCTTTGGACAATGCTTTCGTTAAAACATCAGCCACCATATCACCACTGGGTGTATAATCTATAGACACAACCTTTTCTGTAACCAATTGCCGAACAAAATGGTGTCTTATGTCTATATGCTTCGTCCTAGCATGAAACGATATGTTATTGCATATCTTTTGAGCCGACTGACTGTCGTTAAACAGATTAATAGTACATGTTTTACCAAAACATTCATTTAAGAAGGTTCGCAAGAATAACCCCTCCTTACATGCGTCTGAGATTGCCATGTACTCAGCCTCGGCGCTAGACAGAGCCACTGTTCTCTGTTTGCGACTTTCCCACGACACTACAGAATTACCAAGAGAAAAAACATACCCAGTATATGAGCGACGATCAACCTCGTTTCCCGCCCAATCTGCGTCTGTGTAACCGATGATCTTCATTTCACCTTCTCCAAAAATCAGACCATAGCCAGACGTACCTTTTAGATACCGCAAGACTCTCTTAGCAGACTTCCAGTGCTCTTCTGAATAACAGTTATTAAATTGACTCAGATAACTGACAACATACGCAATGTTTGGTCTCGTACAGACCGCCAGATACATCAAACTTCCAATCAGATTTCTATATTCTAACTTGCAATCAGATTTTATAGCCTTTTTTAACTTCAATCCACTTTCCATTGGAGTTTGAGCCGGTTTGCAATCAGACATCTTAAACCTTTCCAGAATCTTGTTCAAATAGTTTGTTTGATCTAAAGTGATTTTTCCATCAGTTCTCCTGATTCTCATGCCCAAGACATAACTTGCCTGACCCAAGTCTTTCATTTCAAACTCGCTCATCAATTGCTTCTTCAAAGAATCCTTCCTTCCTTGTGAGCTTCTCGTTGAAAATAATATTATGTCATCGACATATAGAGCTATAATAATAAGATCTACTCCATCACTATAAACAAACACACATGGCTCCGATAACATCTTTCTGAACTTCAGTTTTTCAGTCAAAACATGGTTAATTTTGTCATACCATGATTTTGCCGCCTGTTTTAAGCCGTACACTGCCTTATTTAATAGACAGACCTTGTTTTCTTTTCCTGCTTCTTTAAAGCATTCAGGCTGATCCATAAAGACCGTTTCTTGTAAATCTCCATTTAGAAACGCAGTTTTTACATCCATGTGCTCAATTTCCATATCATATTGAGCGGCCATCGCTAGTAATATTCTTATTGTAGAATATCTCACCACTGGCGAAAAAGTTTCAGTGTAATCAATGCCGTATTTCTGAGTAAAGCCTTTTGCCACGAGCCGAGCCTTGTATCTTAGTAACTCCCCGTTAAGACCTCTCTTCTTTGCAAATACCCACTTGCATTTTACACTCTTTTTTTGTTCAGGTAGATCCACTAAAGTCCAGCACTTGTTACTCAGAAAAGAATTGTACTCTTCCTTCATTGCTGCTTTCCAGTGATCTGCCTCACTGCTCTCCAAAGCCTCTTGCACTGTATCGGGAACATCAATGTCAGTATTAACCATACCAGCCAGCTGAGCACGTTCAGACGTATCCGAGATGTATTGAAAGCTTATTTCATTCGAATCTTCACTATTATAGTCTGAAGAACCTGGAACATAAGTTTCATCAGCAGACCCCTCTGTTGCATACGATTCAGATTCTCCTGAATCCACCAAAGTCTGCCTTAGTGTGCCCTGCCCTTGTAGGCCAGATGTGCCCGGAACAATTTCACTATCAGGCTGAGCAGTAACATTCGAGTTATTTACCAAACTCTCACAAGGTATTGCTATCTTACAATCCTTCTTGCCGTCAAGTACCTCATCATTTACGAACACATTTTCCAAGAAAGTCACATGTCTTGCCTTGACAACTTTCTTCGGATATGTCGGATCTATCAACTTATAGCCTTTACTGCCCTCGCAATATCCAACAAAGATATATTTCTTGCTCCTTGCATCCAATTTACGTAGATTTGGTTGCAATGCATAGGCCACACATCCGAAAACTCGTAAATGCTTGATATCTACCTTCTTACCTGACCAGCGCTCTTCAGGAACAGCGCCACAGACAGCTACAGTCTGTGAAAGATTTTTCAGGTAAACCGCTGTGTTGGCCGCCTCAGCCCAGTACGGTTTGCTCAAGCCTGCTCCCTGCAGCAAGCAACGTGCCTTCTCCATAATTGTACGGTTAACACGCTCAGCAACCCCATTCTGTTGACTACAATATGGGACCGTAGTTTGGCTCCGTATACCACAGCTCGCCAGGTACTCCTGAAATGCACCATTAAGATATTCACCACCGTTGTCGCTCCTCAGAATTTTTATTTTCTTTTCAGTTTCATTTTCGACTAACGCTTTGAAAATCTTAAATTTTTCAAATACTTGGCCTTTTGTTCGTAAAAAATATATAAACGTTTTTCTCGAACAATCGTCAATGAAAGTTACAAAGTAACGAGCACCACCTAAGGAACTTACTTCCATTGGTCCGCATACGTCTGTGTGCACTAGACCTAATATCTCCTTAGACCTAGTCCTACTCCTCTTGGGAAACGGCAATTTTGTCTGTTTTCCCTCCAGACATGCAACACAATTTTTATATTCAGAATTAGAATAATCCATACCTGTAACCATTCCTTGTTTCATTAGGTTCATGCTCCTGGAATTCAAATGTCCAAGCCGCTTATGCCACACCTCTTGTGTCTCCATTCCCTCCTTGAATACATTACCCGTATCGCTGCAAACCTGAACAGATTCCCTGTCATTTGCTCCAGAATTGACACTAGACTTCATGGCAATTTCAGACGACATGTTACATTCCAACCTTTCATTGGTGTTTAACTGATACACACCATTCAAATAAGTCGCTGTACCAATAACCGCCTTACCATAGTAAATTTTACAACCCTTGCTGTCAAAAGTTACATGGTGACCTTTACGAACCAGCTCACTAACTGACAGTAGATTTGCTGCCAAGTTTGGTACGTAAAAAACATTGGTTATTGTCCCTACACAGTCTATCAGATCTATAGACACCACGCCACGACCTCCAATGCGCAGCTTCTCGCCGTTGGCTACATTCACTTCCAAAGATGTGTCCGTCACAAATTCCGTCATAATTGCTCTGTCATTGCACATATGATTGGTAGCGCCCGAGTCAATGTACCACAGATGATTCTGTACGTTGATAGACAATGCAGTCAGTAGTGTATGGCTCTTGCCTTTCTCATTTTGCGATTTTCCAGATGACTTTCTGTTCGGACAGTCTTTCTTGAAGTGCCCTTGTTTCTTACACTTGAAGCGCTTTATAGCCTTCTTGACAGATAACGCTTGGGCCTCCGATCGTTCCATCTTTTCATCCCTCCTTATGTTCTCCTGTAGAAGCTTTGCCTTCACGGTTTCACTCGATAATGTTGTACCTGAGTGCTCCAACGCCATAATGAGGGGGTCATAATCATTGGGTAAACCACTCAACATGATTATTGCGATGAACTCGTCTTCTAGTGGTGCGTCTATATCTTTCAGTTGCTGTGAAAGTTCACTTATCCTTGATATGTATGTATCAATGGTCTCACCCTCCTTCAACTTCGTACCGAACAAAGATCTTAGCAATCCCAGCCTTCTGCACAATCCTTTGTCTTCGTATGCACGTTGTAAGTTGCCCCATGCCTCATATGCCGTCCCAGCGTTCCGAACGTGAGTCAAGGCTGATGGACCCACAGAAAGGCAAATCTTAGCCAATGCCCTTTGCTTTTTCCGTTCATCCTTGCATCCGTCCTCGGATTCCACGCAGACATACAGATCTTCATGCAACAACAACATCCGCATCATGAATTTCCAATTATTGTAGTCCTCCACACCACGAAGCTTGTCAATGATAATTCCATTGCTTGCAGAAACGGCCATTCTTTTCCGTTGCTAAGGTAACCCGTGTGTTTAAAAATTTTTCGTGTTTTTCTCAAAATAATAAATATTATTATTTCCCGAGAAGTGAAAACTGCCCTGGGCCCATAACCTGATGGATTATGAGCAAATAAACCAGGATTACTTGAGTATTTACAGATTTATTTGCCAACTTGAAAACAACACGTTTGTTCTACGACCGACAGAGAGTGACAGACTTTTGGATGCATACAAGGACAAAACTGTCTACACCAAATTAGAGAGCGTTCAGTTTACATTTCAACAGCCTGGCTAGATTGAAGCTGATTTTCGTCGCAGCCCTGGCGAATAGTTGGTACCGCAGCTCGTCAAGGTTATAGGTGTTGGGGTTGCCTCCGTATAGAGCAATTATGACTCGCTCTCCTGCTGCTGCTATCTCGTCAGGTGTAGAGTTGGTGTCGAGAAAAATCGCAGCTTGCTTTTCAACGTCCGGATTTTTTTCGACTATGGACATCATTTGCTTCTTCCCTAAGCCAAAGAAGCAGGATGTCGAGTCACAACCACTAAAGGCATGGATGAAGAGGAAAAGCTCTGGTTTCAAAGAAGATTTTGAAGAAGCGATGCTGGAATACATGACATCTGATGCTTTGCCTCTTCCACATTTATTGTAAAATAATTCACGTTGGTTTGAGATCGCAGTAAGGATGATCAGCAAGTCAATGTCCTCACCAACAACTACCACTCTATCATAGGTAGAGGCAGCAGTTACAGCTGTAGTGATGATGAGCCTATCAGCATCTTCCTCTGCTTGGAGTACTTGAAATTTAAAAACTTTGAAAGGCTTAATCTCGAAAACTATTGGGTCTACAGAGACAATTCTAGTATCATATTGTAGCAAATTTAGTCTTCTTTAAAAACATCCTAAAAAAGTTTTCCAAAAACTAATCCTTTAGGGTTATAATTGCCAAAATTTTAAAAAGAACCGATTATTTCGCAGTTTTTACGATTTTTGACAAAGTTGCGTTCGGCGCTCGAGGTCACAAACTTGGATTATTCATTAGGCCAACATCATAAACAAGTCTGCAAAAAATCATAACTACCGGATTTGACGCATACTACTCCATACTTTCAGGCGACAAAGTTACTGGACTAGTCTGTCTGTCCGTCTTTCTGTCCGTATCTCATGAACCGTGATAGCTAGGCAGTTGAAATTTTCACAGATGATGTATTTCTGTTGCAACAGATACTAAAAATAGAATAAAATAAATATTTATGGGGGGCTCCCGTACAACAAACGTTCTCTAAAGACAGCGCTCGCCATCTAGCGGCCATCTATGTCGCTGAATGTCAATGTAAAACGCTTCTTGTTGGTTTCTATAGATGGCGCTGTTCTCAAATTAGATCTTTGTCTAATGTTGTATAGGTAATGGTACGGAACCCTTCGTGCGCGAGTCCGACTCGCACTTGGCCGGTTTTTTTCGATCTTAGTTTTGAAAAGAAAAAGCATGTCATTCAGTTAGGCCGTGCTGTTCTAACAAACTTTTGATTGCAAGAGGAAAGATGGATTTTTAAACATTTGTATACATCTTTTTAAGACAAATATTCATGTATCACGCGCAGTTGCAAATTGAACGAAATGTTTTGTTTTCCATTTTTATTGTTTTCCGGCTCTGACTCAGTTTGGAGCAGCTTAGATTTTACGGATGTTAATAAAATAACTAATTTTGCCAAAAAAAAGAGAATTGAAATTTGAAATTAATACTACAAATACAGATCTTGGTATGCTAATCAGTAAGAACATTTCCCGGAGGAAAGATAAGATAAGATAAGAATATTCTTTATTGTACCAGGAAAAACACAAACATGAAATATTTACAAAAATACAGTACAATTGGCGGCCAATTAGAAATTCGTATTATTAGAGAAAATAAACAATAGGTTGGTGCTCGTATCCACTCGATGAGTTTTTAGGGTTCCATACATCAAAAGGAAGAAACGGAACCCTTATAGGATCAATTTGCTGTCCATCCGTTCATCCGTCTGTCTCGGAAACGCGAGAAGATATCGAGTTGAAATTAAAATTCTATTCTTAGGTCCACAGTCCCTTGAAGCTGTGAAAAAATCAAACTTCCTAGTTAACGTAAAAATAAGATGCGGCCGTTTATACCGCTAAAAACGTATATTTCAACCTCAAAGGAATCAAAATTTATAGGGTACTCTTTCCGTTGACCTACAATTATGAAATTTGTCGAGTAATATCGTCTTATACATGTTCAGGGAAAAAACTAAAAACTATACATTTGTAATTAAATCATTAAAAAAATAGTCTTTTAAGTTCGAGAAAAGCTTGGAAAAAGCTGCGAGACTAGATTCCTGAACTATTTGTAATATGTAAGTACCTACAAATTTGTACGGAATCCTCGGTGGACGAGTCCAACTCGCACTTCCACCCTTCGTCACTGCTCAACTTACCTGCCTACCCGGACCCAAATATTGAGCGTACGACACTGTTAGCACAATGATTGTTCCACTGCAATTTTCTAGCGTTTGACAAACTCTTTGTTAATATTTGCACAGCGGTGAGCGATGTGTGTGTGAACAGTGCGTGAGTGTGTATTGTTCATGAATCTATACACCGTGTTTATAGGCTGGCGTGCTTCCTGGAAGCTAAGTATTTCTTGCATCATTACAGATATTTATTCCAAAGGAACCTGGGGAAAAAACCGTTTTAGGTGGAAATGAGGTTCAAGAGTGCGACCTTGGACCTCTATATTTTCTGAACCGTTGGTTCCCCTTTTACGACATTTTTGCAGAAATGCATCTGGTATCGTGTACCAAACATTTCTTCCCAACAAACCTCAATGAAAATGTTAAGCTTCTTATAGAATAAAAACTTACAACACAATGTAGGTATTCAAACATCGGGATCTCGAGCTTGCATAGCGCTGGTTCCGCTTTCATCATCATCATCAGCCATATGGCGCCCAGTGCAAGACATAGGCCTCCGTCGTGGTTTTCATAACCATGAGGGGTTTTGCCATAATCGCCACGCTTGGCAGGCGGGTTGGCGATCGCAGTATGCGGTTGGAATCTCAGGAAGACGCTGCTGCCCGTCACATGGTAATTGATTTCCTTAGTCGCCTTCTACGACATTCACGGAAGGTAATGGAGTGACGCTATTCTTAATCCGGCGCCACACGGAATTCCGAATTTCCGCTTTACGTACCCTTATATTATACCATAGTTAGTTAGACCTGAGATTTCAGCCCTTATACGTAGCAAAGCTGTGTTTACTCCAGCCAGCTTATCTCTTTCACGAAAGCCAGCAGTGCTCTCATGTCACTGCAGGCCTCCTGAAGGGATCCCAGTGTCCCAATGATGGCGGTTCGTTGCTTTTCCACGCCTTCACAGTGGTCACGTGGGCGGGTATTTCCTCCTCTTTGAGGCATCCCCGGCAAAGCGAGCTGTCGGTAAGTCCCATTTTGTAGAAATGTCTATTCAGTGTGGCCTGTTAGAATTCGGTATTTGACACGATCAACAATAAATTATTTCATATGCTCGATTAAAACAGTAATTTTTGTTTGGAAAATGTATCTCTTTTAGTCAATTACTAGTTATTACAATTTTTAAATAGATTAAACATAAAAAGAGTGCTCTGAAATGTGACGTCATAAGCCAGTAATTTCATACAAAATTCCGTTTTAAAAGTAACTCATTTGATATTTTGTCAAATACCCAATTGTCACAGCTTTGCGCAGATTACCTCTTTTCAGACGCAGCAGGCACCTGAAAGGCGTATGTGTGTTAAGAGTTACGCGTCTATCGCGCACTAATGTGTTTAATGTTAAATAATAATGTTTTTAATATCCCGTAACCATTTTCAAGCAACATCGTATATATATAGTGTCATTCTTCTAACACCCTGTATACATGGTACAGCATTGATTCGGTCGGTTGCGGCAGGGGACACCCACTCACTCTGTCTACAGTACACACTAATTCATCGCATTAATAAGTAAATGACGGCAGCTGTGGAACGTCCTAGTAAATTCCTTTGTAGAGATCGGCAGACAATCTACATGCAGATCCGATCATACCTATGACTTCACTTTAGACAGCAGGCAAATAAAATAACTCTTTTATTTCATCGAATGATATATTTCTCTAGCAACGAATGTACTAATTTATATGAAGTATATCCTGAGTATCTTACTCTCTCTCTCTCTCTCTTTCTAAGAGAAGGCCTGTGCCCTGCAGTCGGAAGTAAAAATAAGGTTTAACAAAAATAGGTAACGATATTTTGTGGGGTCGGATAGTTGTAGGTATAATAATGCAGCCTATTTACGTTCCATTACAAGACAGAGTATAGGCTTAATCACCACGCGTGCCCAGCGCGGATCAGCGATTTCAAGCGCTGAGGTATGTGAATAGCTCAGATACTCAGGTTTCCTCACAATGTTTTCCTTTACCGTTAGCGAGTGGTATGGATTCTATAACTTGATAAATATACGTAACGTAGAAAACAAAGTCATAGATACATGCCCGCTCTGGGAATCGAACCTGGGTCTCTCGCTTCCGAGTCTAATGTTCTACCCACTAGGCTACCACCGCTGTGGGTACACTACGGTACACCAACGACTGCACCTAGATTAGTTGTTATGTTACTTGGGTGTATTGTAAGTAGTTATACCGACACCGGCGGCCTAATAAACTCTACTACAAGTTGTAAGATGTCGTCATTTGCTAACAAGCGATGCGTGTTGTGTTGAGTCCACGGAGTGACATTTGGTGTACATTTTGGGCATTATAACCGTGGAAACAGGGTCACGATGCAATGTCGACGAAGTCATCCGGAGAATAACATTAAGAATAATTTTATATCGAGTATAGCTATACGAGTGAAAAGCCGAAATTATTCTTCAAGGGCTAAATCGACTAGGGCGTTATTTTAAATATAATAGAATGTGCCCTGCAGTAGAACGAATATAAGCTACATAAAAAAAACTTACTTATATTCTGCTATCCCTCATCAGAGATATAGGACCTTTATAAAAAATCGCGATTTCGAGGTCTTCCCATCCCAACCCAAGGTTTGCCTCTAACGTAACTGATTTACAAATATAAAGAAGTAAAATAAAATAAGTAATTAAATCTGTACATAGATTAAGAATACAGGAAAAAAAACAAATTAAACACTGTATATTTTCAACGCACAAAAGAAGCAAGACAAACACTCCAGAAAAAAAAACTTAGCCGTAACAATTAGATAAGATACGTGTGAGGTACGAAACACCTGTACCAACTATTATGTAGACAAAAGATGATGTAAATGGAGTATAGAGAGCAAGGGAAAATTAAAACCACCAAATAAAGAAACAAAAAGGCACGGACTCCGCGTCTGTGGTTAAACCGATGTATTTAAAAAAAAAACTCATCGGCGCCAGGTGGTTTTTGGACGCTCCCTCTTTCCCCATAAAATATAAGTAAAAATAATGAAAAGTTGTTACTTTTTCGGGAATATGATATGTAGATAAATATAGAGTCACTTGCAAAGTATAACAAATAAATAGGTAAGCAATGGCTTCCGTCGTTAGTAAATTACGTTTTATCCGACATGTCGCAAATGTACAAGCATTTAATCCCCACACGACTACGCGAGGTGCCGCCAGCGACATGATCCTGATACGCTTTGTCTTATAAATAAATCATGCTAATATTGTATAGACGGCGTTATCTGTGAAAAGAACCGATAGTGTTACGCTGCTGTTACGAATCCTCTTGTGACAGGGTATCTCGTAAATACAAAGTTGTATGTTAAATTCATGCCGCTCTCTTCGACGATTTATACGACAACAAAAAACAAAAGATAAATGTATGTAGCAGGCAACAAGGAAATAGTTATCGACATGCTGAAAAAAAAAGGAAGAAAATGTCTCGAAACCAATGAGTACAAGTTACGATACTTTTACTTTCCTTTTACGTGAGTTCTGCGGGCATTATTCCCAATAGATTTCATGAAAATATCTTGTTCGGCTCTAGGATGTGGAAAATTACCAGTCAATTATTTATAAGGTACGTTACTGTGGGAATTCGCTGACAAGTAAAGGGCCTCACCGATCTTTTGTGACCGTTAACGCTTAACTTTTTCCAAGAAGGGCTATAACTTGTGACATTATTCGTGTGTAAAATATAATTGGCTGAGGAAAAGGGTGCGTCTGTCCCTTCCATGTAACTTCCGTATCGATTTAATGTCATACCTGAATTACGAGCCTTTAAATCACAGTTAATGGTGAATACGCATATTCTCCTTCCATAATTCATAGGATGATAGCCGTGTATATCAAAAATGGAGGCACGTTAATAATAGCTATTATACTTTCCCAACTGTTAGTTTAGTATCTACGTGCATGTCTTGAAAGTTCAGGGAGTGATCATCAATGGTATATTAAGCGACAGTTGCTTAAAATTGCTTTGTGTGCTATTATAGTAAACGATAAGCCAAGTGGTGATTATAGTTCGAGTGAATTGGTGTAATAAATTTTATTATCATTATTATGTAGCCTATACATGTCCCACTGCAGGGCACATGCCTTCCCTCAGAGAGAGAGAGAGAGAGAGAGAGAGAGAGAGAGAGAGTATGGTCTTAATTGCCACGCGTGCCCATCGCAGATAGGCAATTTCAAGCTCTGAGGTATGTGAGCACTTTAGACACTCAGGTTTCCTCACGATGTTGTCCTTCACAGTTAGCGAGTTGTATTGCTGCTACAGCTTCACAAATGTACGAAACTTAGAAAATAAAGTCATTGGTACATGCCGGGATTCGAACCCACGACCTCCCGAATGAGAGGCTGGCTTTCTACTGCTGCACTACCACCGCTATTATGATTACGATGAAATTTATTAAGATGCACTTAAATTAGCAAACCATCTTACCCCTTTTAGTTTATTAAATATAGATGCATATTGTGCTTTAAGCGTAGTATGCCTGGGGCTACGAATTGCAACGAATATTTTCCGTTGCTACAGAGTAGTGACGCTATTTTTACGGTGAGGCTCAGAATATACGTTATGGCTACGACGTTACTACGACGTTTCTACGTAGGGGCTACGATTGCTACTGCGGGGATGCTCTATATGAAACTACTACAAATAAAATTAAAATCGTTACATAGTTAAAAAAAAACAAACTATGCAAAAAATACAATAAATAACGATGGAACGGCTTAGCTTAATTAAAAGACGCCGTCAATAATATGGTAATTTTGTAAAGTTTCCTATGTGCATTCACTCGAAGAACTAGGCAAGACATAACTTTTTTGCTACCACTCTGAAGCAACGTAAAAAAACAGAACGGCCTTTATAGCTTATGCTCTCCGTAACAGGATTATAGCCTAACGTTGTTACAGAGGGGTCATAGGACGTTTGTTATAAGCAACCCGATGCAGATAAGTATATAGTTGTATGTCGACATAATATGTACATAACTGTCAAATTTTGACTGTTGGTGGGTGTACTTATTGACTGATTCCTGGTAGGAAATGGCCCTGTAACAATGGTTATTATGCAACTACGGGTGGTATGATTTGTTGCGAGAGGGCGACGCCGCTGACACGGTGGAATTACGACGTTTCTACAGAAAGGACTATGATAGTACTGAGGAGAGACCACGACCTGTGATTATTGTTTATATATTTATCACGTAAATAAATAGTAGTAAAGGAAAGGAATGAATACAATAATGTGTGTAAGACGAAAGAGATGGTGTTCCAAAAAAATTATGAAATGACTGAGTGCAAGATAAGGATTAGAGGTGAAAGGGTCCTCTTTACGAGGGATGGAAAATGTGAAGGTGATATACCTAGAAAAAAGAGTAAAAGCGGGAAATTGTGTAAACGGTGCCTTGCACTCCTTAGTGAGCGGCCAAAACATGTCCAAAAGAGCTAGACTAGCTACACATAATGTTGAGTGCTGGTCACAACACTTATGTATGGTAGCGAGACTTGGGTATGGCAAAAGAAGCAAGAAAGTAGGATTCATGCAGTAGAAATGAAGTCCTTGAGAAGTATGTCTGGTGTAGCTTTGAATGACAGGATACGTAATAGTTTGATTAGAGAACTTTGTGGACTGAAAGAGGATGTGGTAACTAGAATTGAGAAAGGAATGTTGCGTTGGTAAGGACATGTGGAGAGGATGAAGGAAGAAAGATTGACGAAATAAATATATCGAGGGAATGTGGGTGGAAGGGTCGGTAACGGACAACCCAGGCGGACATACTTCGACCAAATAGGGGGGGTGCGTAACGATCGATATAAAAACTTTTGATATATTTTCACTGGATATAACGATTAAAGGACATAATGCACTCTTGATATAACAACCTTTGATATATTCTCATGTAATATAATTATCAACAGATATAATTAACTTGTAATATAACAACTATTAATCTAACAGTCATAACGTATAACATACATGGGATATAACTTTGTTGGATATAAAACTCAGTTGGTATAATGTACTATTGGCATAATCTGGAATCGTCATATCCAGTGAAAATAAATCAGAAGTTTTTATATCGATCGTTACGCACCCCACTGAAACATAACAGTATAATAGCCACTGATAAACTGGTAACACATATTATATTTTCGTAAAAGAATTATTATATAGAATATTAGGTTAGGGCAGACATAAAAAGGGGGGACGGGGGGCCCCCCTCAAGGGGGCTCGGGGGGCAAAGCCCCCGCAGTAAAAAAACGACAAAGAATTGTAACAGAGGTATTATTTGTAGGTTAGGTTAGGGTTAGCTTGTGTCCCTTAGAGCGGAAATAGGCACCCTGCGAAGCGGGGTGACGTCGACACGCTGGGGCGGTTAGGTTAGGTTTAGGTTAGGTTACTCATATCCAATATACATTATATCCATTAAACGTTATATCAAAAACGTATTATACTATTTGAGCATTATACGCCATGAAATTATACTGATTGTTGTTATACCAAAAGTATATTATGTCCCTTGAGTGATTATATCCAATGAAATTATATTAAATGTTGTTATATCCAGTGAAAATATATCAAAAGTTGTTATACCAATCATTACACACCCAAATAGGGGATGTATATTAGCAAAGGGCAAGATAAGAAGTACCCGAAACCGGCGTGCGTGCATGCAACGACTAATTGTATTTTTGTATTTAAAGATTTTATTAAAAAGAAAATAACAAATAGGTTGACAGATTTGCCAAACTGCGCAGCAGTTTATCGGCAGTTGTTGACTTGTATAAGCGGCATTGTTGTAAACAATCTTTTCTCTGAAACATGTTGATGGCGAATTAAATAAGTTTTATATATTACAAACACTCTTCCCTATGTGCCGTCTCCTATTGGACGTTGGCAACAAAGGCCATAAATACAATATAAAACAACATTAAGTAGCTAAGTATACCTTAAGTACCTAGGCATATAAAAAGAAGAGGGGAGGGGGAGGATTGGCTCGATCAGCCGTGTTAAGTAATCACAGCTGATCAAGCCAAACCCCCGCCGCCCTTCTCTTAATTTTTTTTTTTGTAATTCTATTTTTCTCACAAAAAAGTTCTTTAGGCAATGTGTTGTTTATCTTAGGAACAATATGCTGTGCAAGTCTCTCCCCGTAGTAATTGTTAGGTTTCGTGACAGTGGTAGCGAAGTTCCCATATTTTCTCCTAGCACTTCGTATAACAGGTTTAGTTAGTACAATTTTATCGTTGCGAAAACAGTGTACTGCTAATTCTAAGTCTAGTTTTTTATTCACTGGTAAAATCTTACACAATTTAAAGAGCTTTTCGTTGTCCCCCTTACAGCTCTGGAGGCATTTTTTGCCGGCCAGCATTTTCAAAAATCGGACTTGTAGATTTTTAATGTTTTGTAGGTATGTTTTAAAAGTTCTCCCGTATGCTATAATTCCATAGCTTATAAGCGAGTCAACTAGTGCATTATACATAGTGTACATGAGCTTTTTGCTCAGAAACTGTCTAAGCTGGAAGAACTTTGCTAACAATATCCTGAGTTTTGTACATAAATGTTGAGGAAGCGAAAGTGATCTCTCAGGATCGAGGCAAGTGACAGTCCCTGGTCTCTGCCTACCCCACTGGGATACAGGCGTGAGTTTATGTATGTATGTATGTAGAAATAGTAGTGTTATCTATATTTTTTCTATCTACATATCTAAATAGAATAATTACAAAAGTGTACCGAAAAAGGCTTCTACTATGGAAACGCTAACGAAAGCAGCGCCAATAAAATATGGATCGGTGATTGGTAAGCTCGTTACTGTTGCCGGCGTTAAAAATATAGAGAGGCCGATCGCAAATAAATGTCCGCCGCAAAACAGGAATACAAAGATGGCTCTGCTCGCTTAGAGCTTGGGCCTCAAAAGGTTCATGAAAAACCGGCCAAGTGCGTGTCGGGCCACGCAGTGTAGGGTTCCGCAGACAGAGGGGGTTTTTATCTGCTTTACGGAGCTAACAACTTCATCAAAGTAATTTTCAATAGATTCTGTAGGAAGTTTTCCTTCAAATATGTTGGTCAACTCGTTAACTTGCAAAGCCTACTTAGCTGCGATAGTTTTTCTTTTCAGCTCATTATATGTGCTACTACGCTGGATTTTTTCACGTTTCTACAATCAAACGTTTAGCCAGGAGAGGGGTTGGGGTGACGACGTCCTACTAAAGCTTACTATTTCGCAATCGGACCAATTCAATGTGCGCATGCTATGGTGTAGGCGAGAAAAAATAATGCATCTCTAATTTAGGTATAGGGGGGTACCGTAAAATTTTTTTTTTACAATTTTACTATACCGTTATTCGGCGTGATTAATATGTATGTCTATGCCCAATTTCAGCTATCTCGTACTGATCGTCTCTAAGCTAAGCCGCGGACAGACAGACGGACGGAAATGGCGAAACTACAAAGGTTCCTTGTCGACTACGGAACTCTTAAAAGGCATGGAATGTCCTTCTAATTAAGTTCGTATTGGGCTGCGCTTTTAAAAATTTCACAAAATTCACAAATGTACGTAACTTACAAAACAAAATCATTGGTATTCGAACCAACAACCTCCCGAATGTGAGCCGGCGCTGTACCGCTCCGCTACCACCGCTACCTCCGCTATCAGGGATTACATTATTTTATTAAATACGCGCTTTACGCGGTCTACCAACATTGCAGCTTTCAGTATATAATTGTTTTACATAGAACTTGCTTACTTCCTAAGGCACAACAACTCTTTGTGGGTTTTGGCCTTCTCCACAATCTTCTTTCACGTGTCTCGGGCCCTTGATTCTCTCTTCCATACACGATACACGAACTGTATTTGCTCGACGTATTCTTCAATTGAGTCAGTGCAACGCTTTCTGGGCCTGCCTCTTGGTATCTTTTATTGCAGCGTCCAACTGATCATAGGTAAGCTTGCTCACTCTCTTGTCGGGTATTCTCGTCAGGTAATCCGACTATCAAAGCCTCTGCGACTTGCAAAACCTGACGATGGTCTCCTGCTTGGCAAGTGCATCCAACTCGTTCATACGAGAGTGATAGGTGTCATCCGCATCTCCCACTGAACCAAATATTTGTTATTAAATTTGCGCTCGAAGGGAGGAAGTCTTTGGGAAAATACAAAACTTACATAAAATTGTACCCTGGCACAGTGTTCCTACACGTACATCAACAAATATTGGTATGAAATGAAAATGAAATGAAAAATGTATGTGTGGATATTTGTCACGAAATTAAATGTTTGATGAGGCTGAACAAATTCGAATGACATGTGCATATATACTAGTCGTAAAAAGTCATATAGGATACTTTCATCTAAATTCATTTCCGTCTCTATTTCGAGTTAGTATACAATAAATGCTAAAGCTAGCCTTTTGCGGTTTTTACTTAGTTTATCTGTGCTGCTAACTAGTACGGCGGATACACTCGGCATCCGGACGCAATCTGCATATGGAAGTAGGGCCGCTGCCCGCCTATCTGTCAGGAACAAAATTATATCACATTAAAATGATTATTATTAGCAAAAAGTCAGCAAAAAATATGAGGTTGAGAAAACTTAAAAGTAGTTCGAGAAACATAAGCCATATAAATATCGATGGATATCGAGGATTCAAGATATAATTGGACCTCACATTAAAATGCGGGAAGTGTCAAACAATAACAATTCAAACTAAAGTCCTAAACACATACCTAGACACATAGGTTTATCTACCAACAGACAGTATGCAGCAGCTGATTTTCGATTGAAATAAAATTAGTAGCCTTCAGCAACAAAAAAATCTTCAATACGTACCTATTTCATATTTTTTACCTGTTCGACATAGGGTGATTAAGGCAGTAGGGAACATATTCGCCCATTTCTGAAGCCTTAATGTCTGAGTTTAAAATATTCAGAGATGGAAAACTTGTTCAGCAAACTCTTCTGATATCACAATATGATAAGCGGATCTCACAAAGAATATATCCACAGCTAGAGAGGAAAGTACCCAGATCCCGCGTGATGGAATTACATATGAATATACATCTAAAAATAACACCAGCTTTATGGAGTACGGGCAAATAAAATAGTAAGGCTTTGACGAAAGCTATAACGTGTTTGATGGTACGTCGCACATCAGCCTTATTAAGGCTTTTAGGATAGTAAGGTGTAATACTTGTTATCATATTATATGCGGATATAAAAGTAAAATAATCTTATTTGCTAAGTAATTATATAGTGCTTCCTGCGGTAGCTTAATGCTTAAGGCTATACAGAAAATAATCATCATCAATGTCATAATATTGTGTTTGTGATTGAGTAGGTATTAGGGTGCCATTTTTTTTCTTTCTTAGCCATCCCTGCTCCTGCACCGCATTATTGAAGGAGTGCTCGGTGTATCGCGGAGCTTGGAATTTCTAAGAATAGGTCGTGCTAATATAGGTCTTCGTAGGTGCTTTTTCCCCTCATCATACACTGTTAATCTCTTATTAAATAAATTTAAGTGGGAAATCTGGCGGTCCCGAAACTAGAAGACGCCGGTTCGAGCCTGTCTCCAGTCCGATTATTATTATTTTACTTTTAATTTTTGCCCTTTTTTTTCACTGTATCAAAATATAATTTCCAAAAAACACGATTAATAAAAAAATAATCAACTCGAGAAAGAAGCAATAGTAGATTGTACAACAAGTGCATAAAACGCACCATTTTACTCGAGACGTTTATCCATCCGAGCGAGCTTGCGAGCGAGGATAGATATAAAGTCGAGTGTAAAATGGGTTTTATGGACGAGTTGTACACTCTACTTTTCACTTCGATTGCGAGGAAATGAAACAGCAACATGTAAATATAGTAAAACAATTTTAAGTTGTAACACAAATATTACAATGAAAAAATAATTATAGTTCCCGCCAATTAACTTTTTTTTCTTTTTTTTTTCTGTAGGGACGTGACACCTGACTTAAGGTCGTTACATACTGCTCAGTTATACAAAACATTTTCTTTTTATAACTATGATAAGTTGTTGTTATGGCTTAAATACTATACTGATCTACTAAATTGAAAAATAAACAAATATAAAAAATAATAAATGAGACGAAATACAAATTATAAGTTTATTTCATGAAGTTTTATTGTGTACTTTGGCTGTTGGTATCTTTGCCTTGGTCTTAGAATACGAACGAAACGAAATAAAATAAAGAGGTTGTTGTATGAAGTTAAAGATGTTCGTGTGGCTGTTGCAGCGATTGCCTTGGTCTTCGACGAAGATTTTACTTTATGCTCTAGAGCATAAAAAGCTACTTTATGTCGCCTACGCACGACATAAAGACGAACTTTTAGAGCATGAGAAGTGAAAACAATATTATAGCATACCTATATAAAGGAAAAGAATAAAAAAATAGTAGATTGTACAACAAGTGCATAAAACGCACCATTTTACTCGAGACGTTTATCCATCCGAGCGAGCTTGCGAGCGAGGATAGATATAAAGTCGAGTGTAAAATGGGTTTTATGGACGAGTTGTACACTCTACTTTTCACTTCGATTGCGAGGAAATGAAACAGCAACATGTAAATATAGTAAATGCTAATTTAATTATGGTTCCCGCCAATTAACTTTTTTTTCTTTTTTTTTTTCTGTAGGGACGTGACACCTGACTTAAGGTCGTTACATACTGCTCAGTTATAAAAACATTTTCTTTTTATAACTATGATAAGTTGTTGTTATGGCTTAAATACTATACTGATCTACTAAATTGAAAAATAAACAAATATAAAAAATAATAAATGAGACGAAATACAAATTATAAGTTTATTTCATGAAGTTTTATTGTGTACTTTGGCTGTTGGAATCTTTGCCTTGGTCTTAGAATACGAACGAAACGAAATAAAATAAAGAGGTTGTTGTATGAAGTTAAAGATGTTCGTGTGGCTGTTGCAGCGATTGCCTTGGTCTTCGACGAAGATTTTACTTTATGCTCTAGAGCATAAAAAGCGACTTTATGTCGCTTACGCACGACATAAAGACGAACTTTTAGAGCATGAGAAGTGAAAAGTATATACTTATACAGATATAAATCCACAGATATTATACTTGAAGACACAGATAAAACTCCTTTACCTTGTTTTTTAAGACAGCTGGGGAAGGTAAAGTACACAAGTGCAACAATAACAACACCTAACGAACAACCGAGGTAGTTCTGGTTGTGGCTGAATGCATTTTTTGTATATTTCTTATGTAGAAGCTCCGCTACTCGAAACATTATAACTCCCTGATGGGTACCTCCGGCGATCTGGTTTGGTATGAATTGCAAACCTTAGGGGTTTTATCGACATAGTACAACCTAAGCATAGAGATGTGTAGCTAGAAAGTTGCAACACTAGACACAGACTTATAAGAGTGTCGCGCCTTTTATTTAGCTTTTGGTTACATAAATACTGTTTATCTACACTAATGTTGTAACATTCTACTTATGTTTTCAATACTTGACTTATAATTACTACTGTTATAGCGCAGACAGCAAAACACTCAATTTAAGCAATTTCACATGATGGTATAATATTCACATCGATATCGTAAAATCTCATTATAACATCAATAAAACGCGACCAACTTGATTGCAGGGCCAATCAGGTTGGTCGCGTTTTATTGAAGCGCGCAGCTGCGCTCTCATTGGTTAAATTTTAATGGCGGCAAAATCACTGTGATTATACACGTACGCGTGAATTTAATTTTTAATTGCATTAGTGAAGATAAAGTAGTGTATGCAACTGCATATAACACGGGTATTAAAACACTCGTTACTATTATGAAACTCGCTGCGCTCGTTTCATAAACTCACACTCGTGTTTTAATACCCTTCATTATATGACAGTTGCATAAACTACTATTAAATAAAACTATGATGATAATAATAAGTTTTATTAATCTTAGTTTTCTAGACATACTAATTTAGTCATCATCAGCCATTTTCCAAGCTTCCCGGTCTTGTGCCGCCCTCATCCAGCGACTCCCCGCCACTAATTTAGTAAGAAATTATAATATAATTGATTGGTAACAAGTAGCAAACTAATTTATTTCCAGCGATGCACATCTGTCCGTACGTACTTCATGACGGTACTTGTAAATAATGATAATTCGAACAGTGTTACATAAAAAGGGGGTCTATGCTTATAACCACGCGATAGAATTGAGAACTTATATTATTTCAAAAATCTAGATGACGACGCGATTCAGCGGCCAAGTATAAATATCGGATTCAGCGTCACCGACTGACTAGGGCCGATTATAATTATTTGATTCAGCGTCATCGACTGACTGTTTTGAGAAAATGCTCCTAAGGCATAAGGAAGATTTTACTTCAACAAAAAGTACATACTTTACATATAGGTACTGTAAACTTTATGCAGCGTAGTTCAAAAATTTTCGTATTCGAGATTCGCAGATCTAATAGCGAGTAGAGGCCATTTTGCACCGACTTGAAAAAAGGAGGAGGTTTTCAATTCGACGTGTATATTTTTTGTTTTCTTTTGTCTGTTCATAACTCTGTCCAATCTGAACAGATTTCGATATTTTTTTTTTGTTTGAATCGACATAACTTTCAGAGATGGAGAACGGAACTCTTCAATGGACAGCAGTAAATGGTTTCGTAGAATCTGATCACGCGATCCGTTGTAGGTGGAAACTGATATCGCACTCAGAGTGTGTTCTAATGTCGATATCACATTCACCTAAAAAAATGTTTGAAAAGTAGATTCTGATATCGTATTTTCACAGATTCCACCGAAAAAAATATATAAAAAATGTCCACTCTGATCACACAAACTTTACAGTAGAAAGACAACAAATTTGATGAAATAAGATTGTTTATTTTCAATGAATTTCTAACAGCACATTAGTTAGTTTTTATTAAAATATAAAAGTAGGTAAATGGGGCCCATTCTTTAAAAGTAGAAGTAAAAGTAAAAGTAGTCCCAGGGTAATTTGGTCATGTTCTGGTGAAGACTTTCGGAGGTGGAAATTGGCAACTTCAAATTTTAAAGCAAATAATTTAGTAGGGTAAATTATAGTCATAAGAGACTTGACTTTTTTCTCCCGCTCCTCCACTAAAAACAAAAATAAAAATTTTCAAATAAAAAATAATAATCGACTTCAAAATACTACAAAAAGTACCTGAAATGTTCGTGCATGCAACGACTAATGAATGTTGTTGAGGAAGCGAAAGTGATTTATCAGGATCGTAGCAAGTGGCAGTCCCTGGTCTCTGCCTACCCCTCTGGGATACAGGCGCGAGTTTATGTAATGTTAAAACACTACAGCACTAAAATTTCGAAATAATTTAAAAGAATACCTTTAAATTTGAAGTACGTATACTTTCATGACCAACACCTATATTTTGGGCACTGACTCCAAATTATACTTCTACAATATCTACATGTATATGTTCTCTAATTTAAAGGTATAAAATTATTTAAATTATTTGTAACTTTTTAGTGCTTTAGTTTTTGAAGTCGGTTCTTATTTTTTATTTTTACTCGAGCAACATGACAAACAACGTCCGCGCCTGCTAGTGGCGGCGGCGTCGGAGCCGATTGTCGTCGGTTGGCGTCAATTCCCGTTGTGTTGTTCTACTAACTGGCCGCTGAGCTCTTGCTTTCTTTCGAGCCTCAACCACAGAGATTAGCCGGTAAACAAGCCGCGAATGGGGCGTGCGATGACAAACAACAGTCGCGTCTGCCGATGGCGGCCGTCGGCGCTGATTGACTCCGGCGCCAATTTCCGAGGCAATACGTTTCGCTTCCGCTCCGCGGCTATTTAGATCTTTCCAATTACATTCCATAAAAATTGGAACCTTAGTTGCTGTATAATGTGGATTAGACACGGTTTATGCCAATGTGTACGTGGACTTACGATTTAATGTTAGCTCGAAATAAAAAACTTTTCCCCTTTCTCGTCAGCTCTTTGATTAAAGCCTTAAGTGTTCAAAGTAGCCTGCAGTTATGATTGAAAGACTTCTGAAGTTTCAGTGAAAAGTTTTCGATTAGGCTTGCTTTGGTTTCTAAAAGCTAATTTCTTCAGATAAAATATACATCCAAAAACAACAAAAAATCCACTCATATTAGATAAAATTAACACTTTATTAGAAAGTCAAGTTCAATAAAAACGAGCATTATTGAGCAATCACACCTCGAGGCCCCACCTGAAGGCACGTTTTAGCCCATTAACGTCTGCTCCCGGCGCGTTTTAGGCAACAAACAATTTTCTTGATAATCTGTCAGGGACAGATTTTGGGAAGGGGCGAGAGATTGCTGGTATCTGACACGATATTGGTAATTACAGTTCGCTTTACAAGAGTGGAGGCTCTAGGCGCTCGTAAGGAGGTACAGCGCTGACATTGCCGACAAAAGCTACGTTTTTTTGAATTCTCGAGATTTTATTTTAGCTATTTAGATTAGAAGGATTTGTCAGTGATGATTTCATATAAAAAAATCTAACGATAAAATAAAGACCTGCAATGTAGCTCTATTGACCCTTTTGAAACATTATGTCCGATACTATTAGTAGCAGTTCCCATTAAAACCATCTAGACTGTACTCTCAGCATTGCCTGTCTGTGGTCGGCTTGCCCCGGGCTAGGGGATCGGGTTCGGGCATGCATATGAAAGACCTGACGAGGCCTTTAGGGAATATCCGATCGTTCCGCACGTAAGGTACTTTATACTGTGCTCCGTGTACTTTTACATGAATCATGTTGGCGGGGGCGCGCGTCGGCGGCTCATATTCTGACAATAATTAAACTTTGGCCTTTGCATCTACAGCGTCCAGTGACACGTTCACTCACACTAGATGGGTGAAGAGACTACTCGGACGCTGCACTGCCTGGGACATTGTTTGATTTAGTAGGCTTGCCCATGCCCAGCACCTATACCATCCTGACAGTTTAGTTGGCCTAGCTCACCGGAAAGGCAAGTCAATACGTGCAGAGCCAACCAAGCCACGGGTTTCCTCATGATGTTTTCCTTCACATTAGCGTGTGGTTTTTCTCCTATAAATTTGCAGAAGCGGTGGTAGCTCAGTACGTAGAACAATAGACTCGGAAGCGAGAGACCCAGGTTCGATTCCCAGTGCGGGCATGTACCTATGACTTTGTTTTTTCAAAGTGACAATAACTACTTTTCCTTGAATCGTGAGTGCATCATACAAAGATTTGTATGTAGAGTTTGCGCTTACCACGTCATGGAATAATTCAGTTCTGCCTACATTAAGGGTTTCAGGCTGTGATTTTAGTAAATGATTTCCGACTAAGGGCAGGACGTCTCGGTATGCTAGTTTCTGATTTTTTTTAAATTTCTTCACATATTTTTTTATTTACAAATGGCTGGTTAAATTTGTTCTAAAATAACGATGATAACGGCGTATGGGCACTCGTTGCTTCACGCGGTCCGTGAAGCGCGCGCGCCGACCACTGATGGACTTTCCGGCGGCGGCAGGCAGCCGCGGTCTGCACCGCTTTAAATTTATAAATTTTCAATTAATTAATTAAAGATTTTTAGATTGAATGAAAAAAAGTTAAAGAATGTTTATTTGTTCCAAAAACAATTTCATACAAATGATGAAGCCCTGGTTCCCACACTAGGATTGCCTGTGTTGTGGAAAAAATAATTATTGTTATTATTTATTAATATACGGTTTTAATGATTTTTAGTTTTTTTTTAAAGTAACCGAAACCGGCATGCAGCGACTTATAGGTGTTGATGAATTGAGGTAGGTTTTTCAGGATCTTGGCAAGTAAACCATGGGCTCTGTCTACCCCGCTGGGATACAGGCGCTAGTTTATCTCCTATTTTTTTTAGCCTATATAATATATAGCTAATTTGGGCTTAATTACCACGCGTGCCCACCGCGGCTCACGATGTTTTTGTAGTTGTAGGTATTATTTTCTATATTTTTATTTATCATCAGTGTCGTGCATTACAATAACACCCCTGAGTCTGGTATCTACGGTCTACGAATGAAATTAGCATAGAAACATAATGTTCGGGTCGAAGCGAGATCTGAACCCGCGCCTCTCGCGTACCGTAGCTGCGCTCTAACCAACTAAGCCATTCGAAGCTCTTGACTCTGCGAATGTCTTTGCATATCTCTCGCATTTCAATTCCACAATGCAAGCCTAACATTGGATTCATATTATGAATCAATGAAAAGTAGGGTTATTCAATGAGTTTTTTCGTATTAAGTAATACATTTTCGGAATATCAGGAAATAGTATGCCGTAATAAGAAATTCCTAATTTATAATTCTCAATTCTCCAACTTAGATTGTAATCATACTTAGCAGTTTTAACAAAATGCTTTTTCATCTTTTCGCCCATATTGCAAATCAGATCAGGCCCTAGAGTTTAATACACATATAGTTTTTCAATAGAATAATATAAGCACGACAATAGTTGTTATTTGCCCCTATTTGGTATTCTACAATGCAATGGCAGTACAATATCGTTCGAATGGTCTTGACAAATAATCTTGATCAATCGATTCGTCGTGTTGCGCGAGTGTCATCTACATCTACACTAAAGAGGAAAAGTTTGTAAGTTTGTGTGTAGGGGGTAATCTCTGAAAGTATATTCCGATTTCAAAAATTATGTCACCAGTATTTAGAATAGTCGAACAGTACAGTATAATGAACACCAGTAGGCAATGTTGGCCGTCCGCTGGATTTAACTACCTACGCTCGCTCGGTCGGAGTAGGCGCGAGAGGGTTGACGCGCTTGTGTTCTGAATTCGATACTTCCACATTTAAATATTGTCGTCTCATTTACCAGGTCTTTCGAGAGTTATAGGTAGTTATTTATACTATGTGCTTGTTTAGTATGAAGAGTAATAAGTTGATACAAACTAATATGTCTAGTTTCTACTCACAATGTAACAGAAAGACGAAGTTTGTGATACATTTTCATGAAAAAAAGAGCAGGAAATTAAAAAAAAGTTTACTCTGGTCTTGATACTGTCGAGTTTAGACATCCGTACACCGAGCAATATGGGTAGTCGACGTGATTTCGACATTTTCTACTAGCTAGCCGATCCGACACAATACACAACAATCACTTGTCCTGGTACCAAATTAGGATACCCTGTGCTATGGTAACCACACAAGGAACTTACAAACGTGGAAATACATCCAGACTGAGGAACAAATGTACGGCGGACCCCAGTGGTAATCAAATCCACGACCTCCGGCTTGGTAATCAAATGTGATACCGCTAAACCAATGATGTAGTAAGTCAATTAAAAAATCACTAAAAAGATAAAAAGCATGGAGGAACCAAATTCAACAGTGTGACTCGTTGCGAGGTATCTAGGTTGGTCCCGCCAACCTAGTTAATGTTTTTTTATTTATTCAATCTGAAGGACAGGAACTATAAAGCACAGTTAGGTAGCTTATAAATTTCCGACAAGTAAAATACTCACTCATAAAATATTTACAGAAGAGATAATTGTTGATCGATAAAGGTAAAACTAGCTGACTCGGCAAACATTTTTTTGCCATATTAATTAGCCTACGATCTATTCTCAGACCTACCAGATATACACAAAAAAAAATCATAAAAATCGGTGAAGCCGTTTCGAAGGAGTTCGATAACAAACACTGTGACACGAGATTGTTATACATTAGATAACCTTTTCAAAATTTAGTGATTAATACATTTTATACTCGCCTAAGTAGACATTTATATGTACTTCGGCGAGCATAAAATCTATTAATTACCTCGCATTAAATATTCGTCAGCACATTGTCCCTAGTGTAACAGGATTCGGAGTAATTTCTCACAATGCATTATTGCCTACTGATTTGTCACGGCAGCTGATTCATTAGTCAACCATTAATCTTGCCTCGCGGTGCGTACTAACATGATAAGGCTCTACTTTGTTTGCGCCCCCTCGCTGAGAACATGCGGACTCCGTGGGGAAATAGATGCGCAATTGTTTAACTATTCATCCTTAGCTTTCGGGAACGCTGCCGTTGTTAGGAAATGGTAGAGTTGCTATCCTTAGTTGGTATTCGTAGTTTTAGTTAGGCACAGCGAATGATAGTAAGTTGGAGAACTGCGGCTGTAACCTTGACCTCACTGTTGGATTGTATGTAATGCAAATTAATGAATCGTAGCGGATTCCTAGCAAAACGTGCATAAATAGAAATAAAATGGATTAATTTCGGAATATTTACATCCATAGTAGGTATACACAAAAATATAGATAGATAGATAGATAGACAATTCTTATATTCTTTTTTTGCACTAACCCGTGCTGAAGACAATTTTTAAAAACCTATTTAGAGGCTAAAAATTCCACCCATCCCGGGATTTGAACCCGCGACCTCTGGCTAACCGTGCCAGCGCTCTCCCAACTGAGGAAATGGGTAAGTGCAGGCATCGACGAAATTTCGAGCCTCTTTACAAACTTCTCTGTATTACGTATAATATTTAGATACGTTTTTAGAATATTCTTATACATAAGATAACGCGTCTTAGCTGTGTGTGCTAAGACGTGTGCGTGATCATTACTAATAGCTACAATTACCCACTTTTAAGAGTTGTTCTTACAAGTATTATTCCAGTTGAATATAGTGATACGAGTAGATAGATAGAGAATACTTTATTGGACACCAATAGTATGGATTAGTAATGTTACGATAAATGCAATAGTGACCGAACAGTCAGCAGTGTTGAGAAATGCACTATCCACATTGTGGAACGAGCGACATAGTTTATCGTGTTACGACACTAAAATCACATAAAATTAAGTGTATTTGGGTGCAAGCCGTACAGTGGCCTGTGAATGATATTTCGTGCCGGTAAAATATTATTTACGAATATAAGCGGTGTACGGTATAAATGAATAATTTATTTTTACGTTTCCTCTCTCTACGGCTTTTGCGGTGGGACGCATTGTGAGCCTATGTTTTAATTCAGAGCTAAAAGTCCAAACATAACCATTTTAATCTTGATACCATTTACATTTTTGCAATATGAAATAAAACGGCGGAACGTGAGCGGAATTGCCTAAAATAAGTTTCACTGTTCGCGCATGCAATAACTTAATTTTGTATGGCCAACTCGAAGTATTGTTAGCGCAAAGTAGACGTTGAAATTGAAAGATTTCCCTCGCAAGGTCATGCGATACAATCATTAGAATCTTATAGTTCTATTTTGGAGCGATGAAGACAAAACAATATTGATATTGGATAATGGAAAAATGGCGTGCCACAAAAGAATTACCACCGAGGAAATTCTCCGTTTCCCCGCTGCTCCTATCTAAGTCTCTTTAGCTACAAATAAAATATTACCCCACTGAAAATACGGTTAGTCTCAACTCTGAAATGTTGGTGTAAGATAAATGATTAATATCGTTTTCGTACATCGGTCTTTCTGTAAGTACCTACTTATTTGATTATTTTCTATATAGTGTTACCGTATTATGCTCTGCAGAAAAACCACAACGTAAACTCACATTTATGGTACAATTTAGCATAAAAAATACTGTTGACGTGAACACGTTTAAACAGAAAGAAAAGTGCCTACCTAGTTGGTTGTAGGAAGCATCAAAGAGTGGAAACACCTGCGCTCGACCAGCGGCCGACTCGCCTTCACTGGAATGAAACCATTGCAAAAACTACTCACATCTCTCACGTAGAGCTGTTATTTTTTAACGAAACCCGCGCTGAATGTACAGCGGTAGCCAGCACATATATACTCTAATACTTTATTGCTGGAAATGTACCTACCTGCGCTGCGGATTGAAGCAAACAGCTTCAAAGCTAATACAACTTTTATAGCAAAGGGAAAAAAGGTGTTGCATCGATTTTCCTAACAAGAAACAAAGAGGCAATCACTTCCGGATCGCGTTAACTAATAGAACGGCAAAGACTTAATGAAAGTCAGTGAAAAGTGGCGTTTGCCGCGTGTAGCGGGGCCGGTTTAAAGGTACATTTCGGAGGGCGGGCATTGTTTAACGAGCGGGCGAAGCCAAAGCGGCGCACTATGCCCGCGGTAATGAGAACTTAATAGGTGTTCACGGCGCGGCGCGATCTAACAGGGCTTCTCCACTCTGCTCCAATTAAATATTAATCGTTATCAAACTTATAATATTTTCATTCTTAAGACGTTAGGCTAGTACTTCAACGGAATCCTCTGTCTAGGAGGAAATGAGGAGGATGATTATTTTTTTACTTTTAACCCTCTCGAAAATTGTACAAGTTTTAAAGCACAAAGCGGCAGCGCAAGGTAAAAATAAACTCAATATTTGCAGTGCCCCAAAAAAATCAAACATTTGTGGTACTGTCTCAAAATTCTAGACGGCCCTAGCCACAGTAACACCCGCGTCACTACAGGGTATTTGCATTTTAAATCGATTTAAAATAAAAGGTACTCTCGAAACTCTCACAGAGGGTAAACATTTTAGCCTTTATCTATGTTGCGTCGCGGGATTAGCGCGGAATAGTCCAGGATGGAGCACACCGCGTCCCCGTTCCTTCTATTAGCACGCATTAAACGCTGCCTTCCCAATCCGCGGAGGATTACATTTGAATACAGGTTGTTTCAGCTCTCGCAACGCACTGCGAACCCGAAGGACGGGGCCTTTAACTGCGGCACTTCATTTGTCGTTAAACATTTTAAGTACACACACCCAGGTGAATAGGGGATGTAATTTGATTTAACTATACTGCTGCCATAAAATTTCTTCCTTGTGGACATTAAATTACATCTTATTATTTTCAATCTGTTACATTGTACGAGTAGAACAAAAAAGTCACAGCTATTGCGAAATTCGGTTTCAGCTAAATGGATTACAATCGGGTGTATGGCGCGCTACAGGCGAATCTGCAATACACATGTACAGTTACTACAGTCACCAAATTCTGTGCAAAACCGCTTGCTGTTAATGAGAATGCTATTGGCACGAAAACAATAACTTTATTACGTAATAATAACAGGTATCTACACACACAAAGCTGCAATTTTGTGCAGTGCCCACGGCAGTCGTTGAGCCGCGCCCCAGCAATATTGTTGCACTTATTTTAATACCAACTGCACTATATATGAGATCAGTTTAAATTTTGAGGATAGCATTGTTCCTCGCTTATTTTTTCGCTAGAGTTTACGCTCTATGAAAGCTAAGCGATAAAGCCTTTTTTTGTGGTGGGTTTCCATATCTTTTGATCAGATTTATGCATTTTTTGAATGCAGGTTTGAACTATACTTGGTGATGCTATAAATGTTTGGTTTAAGAAGAAGAGACTGTCCTTAAACAAAACTAATTTCCAATACTATCATCGTGCCGGGAAGCCAATCGTCAATGAAAAATAATATCCCGAAGAGAAATCCGAGACTAAACCTGAAATAAATCCTAGGAAAATACGCAAGGCTCTTTCTGGAGCGCGTGACTCCTTTATTGACGTAAGTTATACAAATAAAGGCACGTGCCTACTGGTACGGAAATATTTCAATCGCGAGTGTGTAACGAGATCCCAGGTGGAGCGCCGCGGGCGCCGCGCCCGAGCCGCCGCCCGCCGTCCGGGCTTCCTGCGTCGCCCATCATCATCGACCTGCCGACAACATTGTTTTACAATAGTATTTTTTAATAACTCGCGATACTCACAAATAGTTACACATTTAGCGGGCCTAAGCGCGACTATTTATAATGTTAATAATAATAATGCAGCCTATATACGTCTCACTGTAGGGCACAGGCCTTCTCTTAGAGAGAGAGGGAGAGTACAGCCGTACCCACGGCGGATTTCAAGCGCTGGGGTATGTGAACACCTCAGACAGGTTTCCTCACGATGGTTTCCTTTACAGATAGTAGTGGTAGCGCAGTCGGTAGAACACTTGCCTCACATTCCCTACGTTTCGGCAAAGTTGCAGGTGCGCCGTGGTCACGGGTAGACTGAAGTGATAAGATAAGATAAGACAAGACGAGACGAGACGAGACGAGACGAGACGAGACGAGACGAGATAAGATAAGATAAGATAAGATAATTCTTTATTGTATACCGGAAAAAAATGTTACAGAAACAGCAATGACAAAAGAAAAGATACAATTGGCGGCCTTATTGCTAATAGCAATTTATTCCAGGCAACCTATAGTAGTGATGGTAGGTCAAGCCGCTTGTATTTTTTCTTGCAGCGACACAACAAATTGTTTTTACCACTGACGTGCTCGCGCTTTGTAAAAATAAAGTACAAATAATAAATATAAATAATATATATCGATACTAACACGAATCAAGGCACATTAAAGTGTAATAATAATCATGACTACTACGTCTTAATCAACATAAATCAAGCCACATGGTGGAATTTTTTTTCTACCCCATACGAAACATTTTAAAATTAAGAGACAAAATCTTTTATACCGAATTCGGCGCATGAAACAAAGCTCAATTTTGCAATATGCCTAATTATGGTTAATGATAACGTGGTCAACCATAGAGCTTTTATACTTCCGCTGCGTTTCAGAGAGAGCAATCAACGAAATGGTTTGATAAATTTTGTTGTCTTGTATTCCTTTTTAAGTGTAATTAGTGTTGACGGCTAGTCAACATATTTTAGCCCATAGCTAAGCAAATGATAAGAATGTAATAATAGTACATTACTGCAGCGGCCAGCAAAAGAGGCATTGATGGACAAACGTGGAAATGTGGGCCGAGGCGAAGCCGAGGCACACATACGTGAGTCTATCAATGCCTAATTTTGGTCAAGGCTTGTATATGATTTTTCTCAAATAATGCGTGGAAATTAAAACTAAGTAGTACTAAGGCAGAACTTTTTATTTGAAAAATATTTTCATTCGATTTTGGCGGTAACAAGTTTTCTATTACGGCTCTTGCCGCCTCTTGAATTTCAGGTGGCGTTAAAATAAGTTGTCTTTTTTTTCAATAGGTACCTATGTACAATACAGCTTTCTATCGCAAGCCACTTCGAAATTCAAATAAAACCTTTGATAAGTTATCTCCTTGGTTGTCATTGTTCGGAGGAAAAGATCGTTCCATTTTTAAATAACACGACAGATATGAATTTAGTATGTAATTTATTTGGCCGCAAAATACGACAGTTTTGAATTTTCATAGAACTTTTTCCGGCCGCTGCTCGCGTGTAATTGGCCAGTACAGCAATTTCGATTTATCTCGAAGAAGGTTGCCGAAATAATGCTCAAATTTCCAAGCGTGTTTGGGAAAAATATATTTTTTGACCCACGTCTCTGGTCTAGATTTGTATACTACAATATTATCATAAAACTACTATATCAAATTACTTCAATATCGCAAGATCATTCTTACAATATTCTTAAACCCAGCAGTTTTACAATTGATATTGGTATAGAAACCAATAAAAACAGATGCTTTGTTCTGATGTGAGTAGAATACGATAAATACGCTCATGTTTGCGGAATTGTATATAAGTGCCGCGAGTGAAAAACATAGCAACTCGTTGCAAAAGCAAAATGGATATCGAACGGAAGTACGCTGTTTGAAGAGAGTCCCCGCGTTTATATTTTACTCTCTTTTTATAAAAACGACATAAAATTGGGTACCTCGCAAAGATAAGAAAGTTATACGACATTCTCGCTGCTCGAACTCGAGCAATCCATCTCACGTAATTGCATTATATTCGGAGTGCGGGGTTCGAGGAGTCGCGTCGCGTTCGCGAATAAGAATTCTCTTGATTCCTTCGGCTCTTGATTTCTTTCTAATAATTCAGCACGCAACAATTTTCATGGCGTGCTTGTCGAATGTCAGAATGGATGTGGAATAAAGATTTTTCAAACGAGTTTGCGACATTTTCTTCACAAATTTGAGATTTTTTGTTCCAGAATGTTCTTGAGTATTAATTAAAAAAAAAAACCAAAGATAATATGATTTAAAGATTTTATTGTTTATGAGGTCCAATCAATAAAGGAAGTGTAGAGTGTGAAAGCAAGGACCTAAGTGATTTCTTCAAACCTACCTGTGAAGGGTGCTTAGAGAGTGAACATAAGAAAAGACCGTATACCAATTTTTTATTTTTATTTTATTTTATTTATTAGGTACACCAACAGCAAGCACGCAAACACAACAAAGCTTATAATAAATGTGACTTAGGGCTAGCGATTATGCCAATTAAAGGTATACACAGCATTTGTAAACTCTACTTTTATGAAAACTACGACATTTAGGACGGTACTTTAGGTACATAGGTCAAAATGTTGTAACATAGCGATAGTACAGTTTAATGCATGCAATTAAGGAGTTTTATACAATTTATTTTTCAGATTTTAGGAATTAATTTAGACTTAAATGTGCCAAGGCTGTCATGATAAATATCTAAATTTAATTTACTCCATGAATTGTATGCCATGTCCAAACCAATGAATTGTACATGCTTGTTGAGGTCCCCCTAATGAAGTACTCTAAATCCTAAATTTCAAAAATATGACTAATGTAGTTTTCGAGATATGGACGTCTAAAAATTGCTATGTCGCTGAAATCCAAACCGTTTTTAAGCTACCGCAAATTAGCTACTTCTGGACGTCATTATCTCGACAACCATAAAAGTTATGTTATTCAATTATATGTAGGTACCTAGTAGTAAACCTACTTAATTATAACTTTTATTTTTACTTTTTGTGAGCGTACCTCCAAAACGGTTAGGAATTCGAAAAAAGGGGAACATAAGATGTAAAAAAGATAATGAGCATTTATTTACCACGAGAACAATTTTTCCTACGGCGCACCGTTTTAGAGATATAAATGAAAAAGAACCCAAAAGTGAGATCTAATTTATGGCCTCTTCTGCCTGCTCACATCCAAGACATCCGGAGTCCAGGAATAAAAGTTCTGAATTAAAATCACTCGTTAAACCTCCTGAACATGTTTCTAAAGGAATTGCTTAGTTCCCTGCTAACGCACTCTACACTACACCCCCTTTTATGTCACTCATTGTCTGGACTATCAGTCGAGTAATAGGAGGTATGCTGTTGGTGTACCTATTGGTAATTGTTGGATACATCTCTCCTGAATTGGCAGGTAGAATAAATATTTTTATTAAATTTTGCGTGCGGTAGTTGACATCAATTTAAAATTTCCTCTCTCTGCTGATCGCCGCCTTTCTGTTCGGTCGAGTTGTGGAGCAATTTAGCATTTTTCGGAAATATCATGAAATTTGGTAAGTGCTTATCACAGGCATTAAGTTTATATACCTACTGTTTATTGTGTGTGTGCTTGTGTGGTGAAAAACTATTACGGATACCTTACGCATAGGAAGAAAACTCAAGGGGCCCCCTTCGCCGCGCAAACTTCGCTGTGCTCGCACCTAAGGTACAGACTTCTTCTATATTTATTTTATTATATCTATTTCGAGCAGTAATCTATCTATACATACATATAATAAGTCTGTAAATTTGGTCTCTGTCTATATATATGTACTTTGTTTCTTTGTGCGCGCATCACGCAAAAAACACTGAAGGGAATTGAATAAAACCATGATTATAGCTTAGATTCCCGTGTAACATCACATCACACTTAAGTCCACAGGGGCGTGAAAATCACAATAAATATCTTCATAAACTGGTTAACTGTATCCGACACTATACTCGTAGAAAAACACATACTGGGTGACCTCTGAGCTTTCAGAGCCGAGTTTTATAACACTGCAATTTATAGCTTGTTATGACAGTACATTGCGTAGCAGATTCGTTTCGTTAATCTGTGTATCAATCAACTTTGCAATGTATATCAAATTTTCGTAGTAAACATGACTTTTAGTTTTATTAAACAGGCCCCAGGTAGTAACAAAGTCAATCAGTTGCTATGGGAACCTGTAAACATACTACTGCGGGCACTGGTGAGACGATCTATCTTTTTAAGTATGTCTGATAATTATTTTAATAACATGCGATACAAAAAATAATGGCTAATTTGATATCGATAATTTTATCTGACTTCATCATCATCATCAGCGCGCTCACTACAGGACATAGGCCCCCCTCATGGTTTTCCAAGCTTCCCGGTCTTGCGCCGCCCGCATCCGCCACCGTAACCAGGTCGTCAGACCATCTGGTGGGGGACCTTCCCACACTGCGTCGTCCGGTCCGCGTTCACCAGGTAAGAACTTTTTTGCCCCAACGGCCATCAGTTCTTGGAGCTATGTGCCCCGCCCATTGCCACTTCAACTGAGCAATTCTTCGAGCTATATCAGTAACTCGGGTTCTTCTGCGGATCTCCTCATTCTTGATGACATAATAAAAAATAAAAGATAATTCGTATCGGCAAAATAATTTAAATTTTTAAATTTCGTTGCATTGGTAGGCAAAGGTTTTCGAACGTACGACCTCATTATTATGTAAACTTTTTTTAAAGCTACGGAAGACACAAGTCGAGATAAACCACATAAATAATATCCATGCTAATGAAAAAAAAAACAACTGATCGGACTGATAAGTTAAAAAAATCTTAATACCTACATAAACAATCGCAAATATTGAAACATTTTTCATCTTTTAAGCGTAGACCTTAAAAGAAATATTACGAAATGATATTTCTTGCTAGAGCACATAAGTAAGTGCTGTGCTGTATAAGAAAAAGTGATGTTTTAATTAATATGTTTGCTTGGCTCAGTCCAATCTTATCTATCATTC
Organism: Yponomeuta evonymella; assembly: GCA_963969515.1. Taxonomy (NCBI): domain Eukaryota; kingdom Metazoa; phylum Arthropoda; class Insecta; order Lepidoptera; family Yponomeutidae; genus Yponomeuta; species Yponomeuta evonymella. The sequence continues at coordinate 11,804,779 of OZ018354.1, forward strand.
CAGCGCGAGTATTTATGTTGGGCATAAGCTTGCCCAATGCACACCACATATTTTTGTTCTCGACCATCGACCATCCTCATCCAACCGCTACCAGCAATCTGCCTTACATCGTCGGTCCAGTGAGCGACCTGCGCTGCGTTTGACAATATCTTGCGAATAGATGCAAAAGACAAATCACTGCATTATATTGAACATTCTGTTCCACCAGCATGGGTAGTAACATGAAGAAGAAGAAGAAGAAAGACATTTATTATACCAACAAGATACATCACAGAAACAAAACAAGCACACAAGCAACATAATATGCACAACAACAGAAAGAAAACTAGATACACAACAGACAAAACGAATAAATAAAACAGGACCATAGATGAAGCCTGTGGTGTATCTACGTTGCCACAAAAGGCAGCTGACTCAGCGTTGTGCTGAGGAAGTGATCCCTCAGCGCTGATTTTCAGTCAGTGCCTACGGTAACCCATAATTGTACTACGGAGCGAAACCACTGCTGTTACGGAGTCTTTCCTCAGACTATGGAGCACCTCTCTGTGTGTCCCTTGTGCCAGTCTTGCTGGAGGCCACAGAAGACGCTGGAGTGCGCGTGGCCGAGTCCTGGGCCAATTAAATCTTACTGCTTTGGTCACCGACACGATAAGAAGATGAAGACATCGTGAGTCGCGCGTTTTAAAAGTTGAAAGCGCACCTTTCCTTATTGTCAAATTCTGACGTTTTAGCGCCACAAAACTCGTGACCCACACTTTCGTACTACCTATGCTGTAATAAGTTTGAGCGGGCGACAAGCTGCGCCGACGGGAGACCGTGGTGACGTAGGATAATAGAATAGTAAATTTAATACAACCGCGAAAAGGTCTTTTACGTTCAGGATTACAGAAAATGTTTAGCACTCAATGGTGGCTAAACATTTAATAGAAATGTTGTGAAAGAAAATTGAAAGATGTCTTCAATTCGTTTTTGTCATTTTACTTATTCCCCCGCCTTGTTCTTTCGCAAAAATAATTCTTAAAGTAGGAACCATTAGTCCCTTTGCTGGCTTACATTATTCTTATTCGCTTAGGGACATTAATTTTAAATGGTGTATTTCGATCTCGTTTTTAAGTGCAGTAACGTAATAAGGATTATCTGTAGAGCTGTATTAAGAGACTAGAGAGCGAGTGAAAAGCCCGTAAAAGCCTATCAGTCCGAGTTATTTGTTGCGCGCTGTGCTGTCACGATTTTCATCAGATTTGCAACGCTTTGCTGTATGACACAGACTTCGTTTTCTAGCCCATTTGTTTCAGTTTGTGTCTAACCTTTTAATTCAATAGAACTTGCTTCAGAGTGCCACGGATGAAACGCGCGTGCGCCTTTTACGACGGCCGATTTTAGTTTACACCCCGGTCCAATGCAATTACCATGTCAATTTTGTGTGTCCAATCCAGGTCAACAAAGTGTACAGGGTATTTAAAAACTTTCACTTGACCCGAATGCTACCGAATGCAATCAATTTCTTTTTTTTTTTAATTATAAAAAAAAGGTTAGCAGGCTATGGAGGCGCAACTTTCAGCGTTCATTTAGCCCGGAGCATAAATATAAACCAGCGCTACCCTTGTTTGAGATTCCATACATTGCGCGGTGTAAATTCATTTTCTAAAAAAAAACTTCAAAATTCCGATAAGGTTTTAGAGGAAAAACATAACCCGTTAAAACCCATAAAAACCCGTAGCGGGTACTAAAGATGTTTTCTGCATTTCTGCAAAAATATGCAAAAGAAGGGACTTTGACCTTCAGTATCTCCTAAGCCGTTGATTTCCCGGGCCAATTTTCGATACACCTGAGTCCCAGGTCCCTTAAAAAGTAAAAAATAATGGTTAAAAATTATTGTAGACCTTCGAATGCGTACTAGTAATGTAAAACGAGGTTACAATTAGCGAAGTTCAAACAGAAAAGAACTAAATCCACACTAACGAAATTGTCTCATATTGTTACGAATGTATTCACAATAAAGTTCTATTCTAATTAGTTATTTTCTTTGTTGCAACGTTTATTTAAGCATTTTGCCTTTTATTTTATATTGGCGGTCCTTCGCCGCATTTAAGGATGAAACATAATTTGTAACCATATTTTTGCTTTTGAGGGACCTATTCGGGGGTTTTGAATAGAGCACTACTATAAAACAATGTTTGAGACAATTTTAAAAGATATCTAACGGTGAAAAAAATTTTTCTCTCCGGCTAGTTTCATAACATCAATCAATCAATCAGCCCGTACTGGTCCAATGCTGGATATAGACCTCCCCCAGGGCACGCCACTTCTTTCTATCGTCGGCCATCCTCATTTACCCGCAGCCAGCAACCGTAATATAACCTAAAGAAACTCTAGTCACGTGGTACAAACACGCGCGATACAATCCGGGTGTAAACTATGACGTATCTAACACCATGCTATTAACGCTTTAAAATGTATAAATAATTTATCAGTAATTGAGTTAACTCGTAAAATAATGTTTTTATGTGTACATCACAATTAGGAAACGTTTAGAGAATCGTGACATAAGACGGGGATTTAAAATGTGCGTTTCGGGAAGCTCCTTAGTAAATGAATAATAAAAATTAAAAAATAAATGCAGTAATTTCAGGTTGAAAGACCCAGATTAACAATATAAAAACAACAACCAAAGGCAACATATACAGTTGAAACAAAACACATAATTTAAACACACAGTTCAGTCACCCCAAGAATGCCGATGACATTACAAAAATCCAATACCCGACATTTTTGCATCCATCTATTTTTATTAATAACTGAATCCTTTCGTTTTCCTTTCGTTTGCACAATACTAATCTATAATAGGTAGAGTACATGTGAATTTACAGTAGGTAGCTTTGCGATGTACTAATTGATTAGCGCGAAGCCGGCCCGGATTGGCAAGGACGTGTTGTTAACTACAAATTTTAGGAGGGTCGCTGCTCATACTCTTAAGGAGACAAAAGGACAAATTTGGGTTAATTAAATTCCAGTGTTGGCTTTCAAAGCCCACTGTCTCGTCACAGCGTCTTGAACAAAGTAAAGTGTAGCCTTATCATGGAGCTAGTTGGTTGCTTCTCACCCGCGCTGCCCCTCGCCCCTCCTCCACTACCCTACCACTTTCTCCCGAAGATTGATGCGAGACTAATGAATCAGCTACCGTGACAAATCAGAACTCAGTAATGGATTAGGCGTTCTTGATCTTTCAGCCACAATAGATTAACAAAGGCATTAAGAAAGACTATTTTGGTTGATGCAGAGTATTCCAAACCGAAGTATCCAAAAGAGCAGAAACAGCCAGGGGTAAACCTTGAGCCATCTGTCACCGACAACTGTGAATGTTGTACAGTTTTATACATCTTGTGTATTGTATCCTCAACATATTGTCATGAAAAATACATCAATTGTTCGCGAGACAGCGCCGCCCGCGGCTGACGGCGCTGACAAATGCCCTTAAAAGCCTCGCGATGCTCTCCAAGAGACTGCCTCAACATCCTGCTGTATCCAACTTCGGAATACAAATTACGAACTATGCACTCGTACATTTGGAACTTTAAACACTTTAAAGCTAAGCTATTACCTCCGGCAAAACATTCGTAGAACACCACACACCTGACCGGCTTTATTTATGGCTAACAAAAATTCTACTATGCATCGTGCCAATGTATGTCTGTGCAGTTTTTATTTGTTTGATGTAAATTAGTATGTAGAAGTATTGATAATTTTAATAAATGTCGATAAAAAGTAAAAACAATTCGGAGATAAATAGATTTAAAGAGAAGGTATTAAACTTCTACGTGAACTAATTTAAATAACACCACGTAACCATGGCGATACAAGTGAAGTAATGAATACAAACTAAAGCTTCTACCCACTACATAACACACTAACAACCTGAGGGAATTTGGGACACACGGTTTGGATTTGGTTGGCATGCTTGCTACAGGGCGTGGTATGTATGCGTATGCTCTAGGTATTTCATTCTAAAATAATAATGTTATAATTATAAGACGTCTTGGTTTTAAGGGCGTAGGATGCTTGGCAAATACTTATACAGTGCGATAGGAAATAAGTACATATGTACGAACTCAATAGATATACTTGCAGTTGCAAAAATAAATTGACAAACTGCAATTACTTCAGTCACTGATTTCAATTTGGAATTAGTGTGCCGAGCTACTTAACTTTATTAATGAATGGTCTTTTAATAAATTTGTAATCCTATTATGGTATGAATAGTAATATCGTTTGTATTAATTTTGATTGTAGATAATAAAAAATGTAAATGATCAGTCATGGACCTAAAATAATACACCTACTACTCATCAAAATAAACTCGCATCATTAATGTATCATGTTTTCTGGTGTGTACAATAAAGTGTTCTAATCTAATCTAATCATACCGTTAGATGCTTTAATTTAGGTAACACGATAGCGTTTCCAAGGGAGCAGCTAACAGCCTGCACGTCTTGTAGGTTTTTAAGTGTTTCACGTAGGCGTCTTCTTTTCTTTGATACAATTAGGGGACCGTGTAGGCAATATCAACCGAGCTATTACTCTTATCTGAGGAGTAACGCTGTATGCAAGTAAGGGAAAGAAACTGGCGGCAGACCCTAAAGTTTTGTCATGGAACAATGTAATTAGCCGGGGAAGTTCGCCGCCCGCTGAGCTGAAACAAATTCTTTATCCCGCTTGAGTGTTCTCGCTTAGAAAACTTTATCCATGATGTACCTAGATTACGTGTTATAATTGTAGGTACACTCGTATTAGTCAACGTTGGCACTAATCTATTAGAGCAGGTCTTGTGTAAAACCTGCTGACTATTGCTAACAAAGACATACGAATGTGGGTAAGTACGTAACTTAGAAAAACCCGACGGTAGCAAGATTTGAAATGTCTAGTGGTTGAGCTAATCGTACTCTGTAAAACAACATAGACAGGCTCGTTTCATAGATGTCTCAGCATTTATAATTCTAGGAAGAACCTCCGGAAAGTAATTTTGCCCTCAACATCAGCTTTTAATATTAGGAAAATATTATCTTCCCTGTTTTCGTTTGCGTAAAATATTAAATAGGTAGGTACACTTAATGTGTTACGTAACTAGCCCCTGGAAAGATTATTCAGGCAAGTTCGGAAAGTTCGGTAACCACGGCATGAGGCCGCCAAGGTTGCAAGTTTATTTCACAGATTGCGAGGGTGTAAGTTGAGACTGTTTGCCGGTTTTAAGGACGGGAAACAAACAGTGGCGTCGCGCGCTCCCGCCCTCACAGTACAGCTTAACGAGCCACCCCGGACTTATCTTCCAAAGTAACTTAAACGCTACGCGAAATTACAACTAGGAAACTTTCCACACCCGGCCGTGTTGATATTCATTTCAGAAACGCATGTTGTGTGAAATAAAGCGCAGCGAAATAACATTTGCGCTGACAATAAGCCGCGCGAGGAAGTTTCCGTTATCGCGTCGCGCGGGCGGCTGGGCGGCTGGCGACAATGCCGTGCGCCTGAATACGTACACTGACGGATATTCGGCGACGGTGAGGGGCTGCGGTTTAACTGAACACCTTCCTTACACAGCGAAAAGTTTGCCTCCAACTAGATGCATGCGGCCGTGCCATTTGTACGTTCCACTCCACCAGGTTTCACTTTTGTTAGTTAGTAAAGTTCTCCCTGTTAATACTGGACTTTAAGCACCGCAGCGGTTTGCTTTTCAAAGCCGTGCGTTCCAACTTAATTTTGTTACGATAATAAACCTTCAAATTAACAGTTTAAGATTCCATCTAAACAGGGTAGGTAAATCATTTTAACGCCAATCTTAGTCATTCCTTCAAAGCTACGTCATGTGTTATTGCCGACAAGTCTTTTGAATAAAACCGAACTCGTACAAGTAGAGACAAACCGTAAATCGCGCGTTTCCTTTGGGAGTATAGAAAGCGCTTAGAGCGGCAAACGTCCGTGTCGCTGCTGGCTCGTGTATTTATTTCCTGATTACGTAGCTTCACAATACCTGTAGCGGCGTGGGAGCGGCCCGGTGCGCCGGAGATGAATGGCTTTCTAATGAATCGGCTGCCAGAGCGTAAAGTTCGTTACCGTAATGGGTGCGAAGCGCCACAACCGCACCCGCCCAATGTGCGAGGAATTCCCCAAACACACGGAACATCGGGCTTACATAATTATTAGACGGTAGCGTGTATTTTGTATTACCTAATGCCTCGACAGTCAGCCGCTCGTCATGCAGATGTTTGCGTCGGCGTCACTTCTCACCGGTTTCATGTTAATCTCGCACGAAGAATTCCATATTTCACCGACGAATAAGTACCGTATTATCTCGTGCGAGACAGGTGTCACTTACGTCGACCTTCTAAATTCATCTCCCGGCGGGCGGGCGGCAGGTGCACGCAAACGACGCTGCTAATCCGGCCTGACGCACCGTATGAACTCGCCTGCCGCTGAGTAATAGTACAGACTGGCGCTGTCACCGCGCGAGAAGACTACCATTTGTACGTAGCTCGAGGCAAGCCTCCGCGCGTCTCACGCAACCCGCGGCCCGCGCGTCGCGACTCCGCCAACCTTCGCCAACTTAAATTAAGTGCCTAGCTTCTGAAATTTGTTACGAAAGCAACGATGGATAATGTTACAAACGGTACTCATCCTTATTGAATTACGCGATCGAATAGTACCTGCTCGGCAACAATGGCGTTTCCTGATGAATTATCAATTTTCTCTTTGTCACAGGGCAAACAAAAACTCTCGATCGCTCTACCTGCGCGTTATCTTGGCAGAGATGTATGACCGTTATTTGTTCATGTGTGTTGATATGCGTGCGCGTGTGTGCGTGCGCTGATATCCATCAATCGCAGTCACACACACCTAGCTGCTGGGATGGTCTGTTGACACTGAAAATTCGTTATTGATTTCGTTATCGTCTTATTTAACCTCAAATTATTCGTAGTAGTAGGGTACCTATTAAATACTTCGGTATTGGTGCTCTGGAAGTCAAGTCAACGTTTGTTATGGGTCATCTCATGAGCTTGGAAAAATCATAGTATGAAACCCATTTCTTTTTTAATCATATAAAAATTATATGCTGTTGGTGACTGGCTGCAGTGCGACCTTTTTATATGTTTATATTTTTTGTACTTGACGTTGTCACGTCAGTTGTTGTTTGATGGTTGCTAAAATCTGTCTGTACTGAATATAACTTGTGCTTTATTTTTATTAAATTAGTATCTTCTAATCCGTGTTTCCATCAATATTCACAAAGTCTTCATACAGTCCACCACTAGCTATCATATGATAAATAATATTTTTATCATGATTTCAAGTTTTGACGTATTTTTTTGCAATGTTGATGAAATGAAGCAAGAATTTAATAAATACATCATACTACTCCGAAAAATATGGAGAAAAAATTGTGCATAAGCATAACACAAAGTCGAAGGAGGATGGCAGGCATGTTAGAATCGGGTCTAATAATTAAATACTCTCTGGTGAAAGAACCAGAGTGTATATCATCATCATCAGCCATTTAACGCTCACTGCAGGATATAGGCCTCCCTCATGGTTTTCCAAGCTTCCCAGTCTTGTGCCGCCCGCATCCAGCGAATCCCCGCCACCGTAACCAGGTCGTCAGACCATCTAGTGGGGGGCCTTCCCACGCTGCGTCGTCCGGTCCGCGGTTGCCAGTTTTCGGCCTTATTACCTCACCTCATTGGCGGCCTTATTGCTTATAGCAATTTATTGCAGACAACCGACGATTGAGAGTTGCTGAAGGAAAAGTGAGACGGGTAGTCGGTGCTAATATGAATATTGATTTACATACTTATACTTAATAATAATACACTTACATAAATCTGTACTTAGTTTCCAAAATTATTAATTTTAGTATCATCTCAATCAAAAACTGGGTACGTCTTAAGAAAAAACATGTCTTGAATGTCAGGAATTGTATTATCTATCAAACCCTCACACCATATTTACAAAAAGTGTACAATTTTTTTTACAATCACTAAAAATGTTAGGTCTTGCGAGCGAGACAGCATTCTTGATGTAACTGCAGCCTTAAGTAACAAAAAGCCGAGGAAGCGTATCGGTAGAACGCTGGCTTTACATTCGAGAGTTCTTGAGTTCGATTTCGGCATGTACCAATGCATTTGTAGAAGCAATACCATTTTGCTAACCGTGAAGGGATTTCATAGCGAGGAAACTTGAGTGACTTAAATGTTCATATACTACAGCGCTGGAAGAACCCAATTCGCAATGAACATCCCGCTGCCTTCGACTCTATATGCCCCACATGTTCTCTTCACGATTGTTTTGTTTTTATTTTTGTTTTGTTGACGTTCGTGTATTTTGTTTGTGTACTTTCGTGTTTACTTTGTGTTTCTGTAACAATTTAAATAAATTTGTTCTTTCTTTCTTTCTTCTTTCTTTCCTCTTTCTCTTCGTCTTTGCCGTGGGACGTGCATCTACTGCTTACATTATAGTAACAAAAACAGGCCAAGTGCGAGTTGGAATCGCACACGAAGGGTTCCGTACCATTGTGTTTTATTAAGAGTTGATAGGTATTTTAATCGAATGACCATTTAATTTAAATTAATTTAATTTATTACTGTTCCTTCCATTTAACTAAATTGCAACGCATTGATAGTAATGATTGTATTATTTTTTACTTTAGGTATTAATTTGCTATGCCGTTTACCGGTACAATTACACTGTACTTGAAGGCAATAAATGATTGAAATTGAAAAATTATCTATACAACATTAAACAAAATGATCGAGAAAAAACGGCAAAAAAATCACGTTTATTGTATGGCCCCCATAGAACTTAACGAATATAGAACTTAATATTCTGTGAATATTTCAAGCGTCTACTTGTTGCTGTTATTAATATCGAGCAAAAAACGGCCAAAAAATACGTTTGTTGTATCGGAGCCCCCCTTAAATATTTATTTTATCTTGTTTTTAGTATTTGTTGATCATCTGTGAAAATTTCAACTGCCTAGCTTGGTGACAGACAGACAGACGGACAGTAAAGTCTTAGTAATAGGGTCCCGTTTAGCACCCTTCGGGTACGGAACCCTAAAGACAGGAAAGTAACATTATGAACTTAATTCTGGCATTACTTAGTAGTGCTTACGAAAGTTTTAGTTTGAAAAAAGTAACATTACCTGAAATTTTTCATAATTTAATATCACGGTACGATAATAACAATATCTAACACACGACAGTTGCTTATCCCCGAATTAGTCAAGCTATGACGATAATATTCTATTGTAATCAATACGGATACAATACAATATAAACTGCTTGCTTGATAAACGATATCTGTACGAAGCAACAAGATTATTGTAGGCAGGTATCTATGCTATATGTTGTTGGACCATCATATCCTATTCACCGAATTGAATAGAGCAGATGTAGTTTTTCACACGCGCAGAGATGAGACGGGCGTATCCCGGTCATTATAAGTAAGCCTATTTGCTGAAACTTACCCACTTTTAGCTGTTTATTAAAAATATAGTAAATAAATACTCTATTACATTTCTCATTTTGACATACTAGAAAAAAAACGTCATCCTCATCAGAATTACGAGGACTTACTTCAATTAATTTATTAATTAAAATGTAATATAGATATATTCATAAATATATAATATATACTTAATGAACGCCCAAGTAGCAGTTTCCGAATAAATATCCCTATATTATGTGATGAGGAGACTGACCAAGAGATTTCAGCATCGGTAGCATGACGAAACGAGTCGCATATTTTATTGTGCTCTAATGTCAAAAGTCGCGACTTTCCTGTACATTCATAGTCGTATGTTAAATTTGGCGCGCTAAAAATGCGTGAGTCGCACCATCATGCTACCCATGCATCATTACGTATTCTTAAACAAAAAACTTTATAAACAGAGTTTCAACTAAACGTTACTTAATAAGTAATTATTGATGGGCTAAACACTAGGTACTTAGAATACCTGGAATATCCGTAAACATAAAAAATTGTATCGTTTAACACCAGACATCTTGTAGCCTTTTATTTGTACGGAGTGTGCTTCACACATTTTTAAACCGTGTCGAAGGTAAATCTAATTTAAATTGAGGTATCATATTGTAGAACCCTATTTAATTACTACTTTCATTATATAAGGTCTTACATAATGCTTTCCTAGTGATCAATAACAAACATTCGACCTTACTTTAAATTGATCGACTCCAATTTGCAAAGCAATATGACAAAATAAATTGAGACAATTTTAATTATTAGTTGTACAAACAGTACCGAAGAAATACGAAGAAGAAAAGAAAAAATATACAATAAGAGGGAAGATACGTTATTTTTCCCTCACTAATTGGATTAATGTTACTCAAATGAATCAGATTGCTGTGATTAATGAGATAAACGTGCCCCGGGATTAGAGAGCAATGCGGATCCCGGCTTTGATACACGAAATATTTACAAGTGTAGCTCTACAGTCAACACCAAGATGATTACCTTTTCGCGTTGCAAATTCACCCGTAACGTAACTGAGTAGAAGACACGCGTGTATAGGTTGACGTGCTGTCGACTGTTCACGTGAATTCCAACTGATAGCTAGCTCAAAACAGATTTGAATGGGATATGTGAAACAGCTTACTGCGTCATTACAACTAACTGATGGGACTGAAATCGAATGCACGTAGCCCGCTCGAGTCCTCTCGGAGCCGATGAAATATTTGCTCACCTGTTTTTAACTCAAGTTGATTCAAACGATATTGATGACGCCGCTGCTGACTGTGCTACTGTGCATTTATTTGTTGAATTAACGTTAAACGGTTCAGCGAATTAACGCTTTTCTCTTCCACCTTCACAATTAAATACGGAACGTAGGTAGTTTTTGAACACAATGAGGGTTTGTTTCCTTGTGGAGCTAAGAAGCGATTAATAATGAGCTAAAGTGGGCTAGAGGCTAAAGCGGAGGCGGCGGCTCAGAGAACGTTTGCGGAGCTGGAGTGGCCTCTGTTTGCACACCGTTAGCTCCATACCAAATACGTCAAGAGCTTGCGGCAGATCGCCAGCCTAAACCAACACCCACCCGAACCACCACTTAACGCCTCGGTACCCTCACCCCGTCTCTAATTTGTAATATCCTTGTTAAATTATACTAATAAATTATAACTTTCAGAGTCATACTTAACGCTCTATTTAATTATGAATTTAGTGGCACGCAAGTGACCCGTATATAAAATATGTAGCAGAGATACGGCTGAAACCGGGATTTGATCAAATCTCTAAGAAAGATGATCGATTCATGTGAGATGTTAAAGAGCTCCAGGGAGTAACACTAGTGCCACCGAGGAAAACAAATAATACCTTTTTTACAGATCAAATTTGCAAAAAGTGTCAGTACAATCTTTCAATCATACTAATAGTGACTTTTAAGCCCCATGGCCGTGAACCTTAGACAAAAAACCTAGGACTAAATTTGAGACGTTGAGTTAAGCAATAATGGTAATAGAAAAGTAATAAACAAAATCTTCAAAAGAACTGGAGCTTTTATACTTCAGTATCGATAAAATTAGACCACTTGCAATAAAAAAGAATCCCAATTAAATTTTTCAAAGCTCCTTACGTGAATTTAGATATAGAATTCTTTTAGAGATTTGATCAAATTACTGTTTTGGTCGTATCCATGTGCCGTAGGTATCCTTTGCTGAAATTTGAACAATTGGAATTTGGTCTTTTGCTGAATAAGTGTGTAAAACTGAAGGCTTTCTAATATCTACTGGAACATGAACTGAACTGGGAGTCTAACCTACTCGCGTCCGCAGGTTTACCTTCGCTATCTTACACATGACTACTGGATACTGTCAAAAAGTTGCGGATGGGTTACAGTGCCTCATTTCATATACCCACGGTACATCGCATAGCCGATAATGCACAGATTAAGAAATAGGAAGACAGCGACAGAATTGTCATAATAAAATACAAACTTTAGTTTTATATATCGCGGACCTGGGCCTAGATTCTGTTAATGCATTGTAGTAACATGACAACTGCATGAACATGGCGGTTTTCATTTCATGGCTGCTTTAAGTCTACGCGGGCACACCCATCAAACCTTCTAGGCGTCAATGGTACGAAAAAACACGTCACGTGACCCGACAGTGTACTTGTCATTATACTACAATGCACTAACAGAATCGAGGCCCTGGTAGGAGACCTAGGCTGAGGCGAGCAACCACTCACCGTAGATACAAGCCGGCAAGCGATATGTCGCGTCGTGTCGTAATGTCTGGTGACGCCAAACCTAACAGTCTGGCACTTAACATATTAGGCGCGGGACACATAGGAAGGACGTGGAACGAGGGAGCCAAAAAGTTGTGGCGTCCTTTCAATTCACTTTCATACAAATTGTACTGAAGCGAAGGGACATAGCCCCCACAGATAAAACTCGGCAAAGACGCGAGCTTTACAACGCGTCGCGTATCTTCCGGCCTTTCAAACCTATGTACCTTATGTGTAGCATAAGCAGTCTATTTACGTCCCACTGTAGGGCACAGGCCTTCTCTCAGGGAGAGACTATGGGCTTAATCACCACGCGTGCCCACCGCGGATTGGCGATTTCAAGCGCTGAATAGCTCAGACACTCAGGTTTCCTCACGATATTTTCCTTCACAGTTAGCGAGTGGTATTGCTACTATAACTTCACAAATGTACATAACTTAGAAAACAAAGTCATAGGTACATGCCCGCACTGGGAATCGAACCTGGGTCTCCCGCTTCCGAGTCCAATGTTCTACCCACTACGTTACCACCGCACATGTGTAGACGGACTAAGTTTTGCCTAAATGTCATATTATTCGCTATATGCCTAGGACTGGAATGAGGAGATCCGCAGAAGAACCCGAGTTACTGATATAGCTTGAAGAATTGCTCAGTTGAAGTGGCAGTGGGCGGAGCACATAGCTCGGAGAACTGATGGCCGTTGGGGCGAAAAAGTTCTGACCTGGCGACTGCGGACCGGGCGCCGCAGCGTGGGAAGGCCCCCCACCAGATGGTCAGACGCTTTGGTTACGGTGGCGGGGAGGCGCTGGATGTGGGCGGCACAAGACCGGGAAGCTTGGAAAACCACGAGGGAGGCCTATGTTCTGCAGTGGGCATCGAATGTCTAATGATGATGGTGATGCCTAGGACGTTGTTTGTCTATTTAGCAAATTGCTCAATTCGCTTTATGTCTAGGATGGTGTCAGTCTATTTAGTAGATTGCCTAAATATTCGTCAAACTAACAAGAAAAAGAACTACAAAAACTACAAACTAATAAAATAAATAAGTTTCTCAAAAAATATGTACAAAATTAAAAAGGATCTTATTAACATTCGCAATTTCTACTAGTAGTAGGTAGTATACTTATAAATTTAAATTTTAAATTAATGACTAGATATGTAAATGATTGTATGATCCTTTTCAGTTTTTACATCCTAACGTACAATTCATATTATTGTATTTTTTACATTTAAAATATAATTAAATTAAAAACCTATTTAGAGGCTAAAAAAATCCACCCATGCCGGGACTTGAACCCGCGACCTCTGGCTAACCGTGCCAGCGCTCTTCTAACTTAATTAAGTTTAGTTTATAAATACAAACAGTTCTCCCTTATAGCTTACTAGCTGTTGCCCGCGACTTAGTTTGCGTGGTAATTTTGATGTGTATTTTTCCGGGATAAAACATAGCCTATGTGCTTATCCAGACTATAATCTATCTCTATGCAAAATTTCATCCGGATCCGTTCAGCCGTTTTTGCGTGAAAGAGTAACAAACGTCCATCCATACATACAAACATTTGCGTTTATAATATTAGTAAGGATATCGCAGCAGGGCTAACTACGAGTACTATATGTCAAGTTCGCACTTTATGTGCCTACACACTGACTACAAGTGCGTAGTCATAACGCGACTTAGTTTAAGGTACACTAGTTTCAAAGGATAAAACGTATTTATTTAAATGTAGATACAAAATATTGTGTTTTCAAGATGCAAACATACATCACTTAATGATATTGAAACGTGGATATTTACAGCGGATTCCACGCTAGACTAAAGTCTCTGTTGGGCTAATCCGGAGTCCAAGTGCGATCCGGTTATACGTAATAAGACACTATGAAAACCATTTATTGAGTAATGAACTCCGGTCGTTATTGTTAGAGGAAAATAACAACCGGCTTTTCGATAATACTCTGGAATTAAAAGAAGAAAACACCATAATTTTCGTTCCTTAACCAATAAACAGTGGGTTCTTGTCCATATATTTATTGTTCGGGTAGGTAGGCAGCAAAAAATAAAAGGAAACAGAAATTGTTTTAAGATTAGGTACTTAAATGGTTTGGTATTTTCCTGTTTCAGAACACAAAGAAACGAAAGTCATTGGACGTTCATTTCGCTTTGTTTACGCGCCATCAGCCTGCCGATGTCGGGGCAAAGCACCTATTTTATTAATGCCAATACGCACTACTTATACCTAATTGTAGTGCCATTCGACTTAATGCTTCGATCATTATTTCTGTAATCTCGAAAGCGGATAATTAGGAATAAGCGAAAAACAAGTATGACCTGCCTAAAAATAAGCTAGCAACAATAAATAGGCAGTACCCGGGGACTTCGCGCGTTTACTTTTTTTGTAAAACACTTACGAATGTCATGTAGTAGCCATATTTGTTGTTGGAATACGAAAAAATAAATAAACTTTTTAATAAAAGACTATCATACAAAAAAAAACGTAAATAACGAACAAAAATTAAAAAAAACTGTTTGCCATTAGATAGACAGTTGAAGATTTTAAAACGGTGAGAAAATGATGACTCAGCATTATTGAAAGTTTATAAAACCTACCAAGTAAGGTCAGGGTCTCGTGCGTCATAAGTTCGCAGTGAATTTTCATACGATCTGTGCCGTCGAGGCAATATTCAATCATAACGTCATTTTAACGTCATTCACATTTGTAACTTAGTAATCAGTATTACTAGTTTTAGGGTTCCGTGCGCAAAGGATGCCACCGAGAACCTATTACTAGGCCAGTGGTGTCTGGCCGTCCACCTTGTCCTGTCCGACCCGTCCGTCCGTTACGGTCCCACCTTTGGACTGTAATAGGTATAGCCCAGTCATTTGAGAGATTTACCTAGGAGCGATAGTTTTTGAAAAAAGAATAGATAAGTACCTAGTCAGTGAAGTATTGTGTTTAAAGTATTGTACACGGTAGTTCGCGGAAGTCGTATGCAGAAACTATGTTCTTTATAAATGTAATAAACTTTGCCCTTTGCATCTACATAATGAGATAATTTATATAGCGTCCTGGCACCATCACTCACACTAGATGGATGAAGGGAACACTCGGACGCTGCAGTGCCTGGGACATTATTTTAGATGGAGTAGGCTTGCCCAGCACCTATACCATCCTGACAGCTTAGTCGGCCCAGTCCACAGGAAAGACAAGTCAATACGTGCGGAGCCAACCAAGCCACGGGTTTCTTCACGATGTTTTTCTTCACAGTTAGCGTGTGGTATTGCTACTACAAATTTGCAGATGCACGTAACATTGAAAATAAATAAAGTCATAGGTACGTGCCCGCACTGGGAATCGAACCTGGGTCTCCCGCTTCCGTGTCCATTGTTCTACCCACTGGGCTACCATCGCATAAAATGTAATAAAAAGTTCAATAAAAGTTAAAAAGTTATAGGAAATCTGCTTTAGTTAAATTTATAAGAACAAAATGTTTTTTGTGGAATGACAAGAAAAAAAAGTTTTGCTCGCCATTTTAGATACTACTATGAGCGGCAAAGAGGTTAAAATAAAAATACAAAAATAAAACCGGATATCTTGGCATAAAGTGAATGTCGCAATATTCACGAATTGTATTGAGTTTTTTTAAATCTACCTTATATATCAATTGCTGAGCGTGTCTTGCAAAAACTTGAAAATGTCTGGACCAATTTGAATATTTTTTATTTGTTTTGTCTGCTCCAATACTGAGGTGGTATTGAAGCAGACAAAACAGTAACCAAAAATAAGAAACACCCAAAAAGTTAAGGGGTTAATTTATTTCTTACAAAAAAGTTTTTTTTTAACGTTTTTTTACTCTATCTTAAAATACTGATTTCTGCATATGAGCGGTTATAGATGTGGTTATAGTGCACACTCTAAAATAATAAAAACCGGCCAAGTGTGTGAGATCTCGAACTGAGAGAATGTAAACTCTTTAATTTTTTTGTAAATACAAACAACACAAACAAATGTTGGTACGGAACCCAATGTGCGGGCCTGCGCACTTGGCCGATCTTGACTCATTGAACCTAAGATAATGATAACCGTATAATATCATTTCTTTGTCGCTACGTATCGTTTCAGCCACAGCCATATCATAAAGTGCTCTTATTACTTTGGGGGTAAAAATGTTTACCTGCTGGGATGGGTCTTATTATTTGAAATTCACATTAAGGTGGGCTGTGAAACTTGCGGCGGCAAACTTTCTCTAACTTGGACCATTAAGTTGCCTTGCTAATGAACCCCAGTCGCTCTCGCCCTGATGAATAAGTTTGTTTCTTTGTCATTGATATTGAACTTGGACGAACTTGCTTACTTGGCTGTTTTCAGGATCATACATCCTTCCTTCATCCTTTTATATTTCCTTTCTTTGTGTGCGTAGTGTTCTCTACTATGCTGCTCTGCATAACTGCATACCATAACTGCACGATGACAAAATAAATTTAAATTCTAAGGGAAAAGAGGGTATATGCGAATGATAAGAATGGGATGAGAAGGGGCATAGCAATTTGCTTGTACGTACGTAAGTAGGTATCATAAAGATTTCAGTTGTCAGAAAATAAGATTAAGGAAATTGTAGGAAGCGGGCGGCCGGCGGAGGCAATAAGCAATTGAAATCGTTTGGCCAGGGCGCGGGTTCGGCGCGGGCACGGGACGCAGACAATTACCCACTTCGTGCGCTCTAGTCAGGATCAGAGACGAGTTTTCTTTCAATCCCCCATTCTATATTAATAGAGATGAATTGAAGTATAACAAAATTTATCGAGGAACCTTTTACTGTTGATTGCCCTTGTGCAATGCTCATTCCCATCGAACTTCTATGTTATGGTAGATACATTAAAAAAATGTTGGGCTTAAATAACAAAATCAACGCTGTTCAAAAAATGTGTAAGGACACTTTGTGCCAAAAGGGCTACTATAACATTAAAAATTATTTAGAAGACAATGATGTCTGGAATTAAAGGCAGTTCAATGCATGAGTTCCAGGTTTTAGAATATTTATATAAACTCTGTTAATTAAGGACTTTGAAAAGACTAAGTTTGGAGTTTTTTTGTCCATTTTTTTCTCGAAAATGGTCTAGATTTTGAACTGGACACCTAGTTTAACTTGTATCGTTCAGTAAATCGCAGTTTCTGTGCTACGTTAATTAAATTTTTAAATTGAAACATAATAATACAGCTAAATAGGAATGTCACAAACAAAATTAGTCTGTCGATAGATTTTCTCTAGAATAAGGAATAAAGAAACGCGATGTCGTTGTTTCTGGTTCCCACGACACAGGGTATCCTAGTGTGGGGCCAGAAGCAATGTATGTGCCTGTATGTAAATGTTTATGTTTATGTTATGTTCTTGATTTCGTAGGCAAATGTAACATGACAAAACAAAACATGTCATGTGAATCGTTTATGATTCATTGGACCGGGAAGCTACTAAGTTCGTAACGTAATATTTTAATGGGAACTATTAGAGAACATAATCTGGGGATGAAACTCAAAATCATATTGATAATGTGTTGGGGAAAATAGGGGCATTTTGTTATAGCCTGTATTATAGCATTTATTTTGTTTAATTTGATAGACTAAGAATTGATGGCGCTGTAGAGAGTTAAGTTTTTCTCTGATCAATTCTGGCTCCAGCATTAGATCAGCTCGATGATAGTAAATTATTGTATTGTTGTCCAAATTTCATACACTTGTACAGTTTAAAATTTATACGAACAGTTAAGAGCCATTGCCCACGACGACGACTTCAAATTTCGATTCAACCGCGATGCACGCGCGCAGGTGCGTCGCTCCCGTAAAAATGGAAGCAAAGCATAAGAAATACTGCAGCGCGTTTGCGTCGCATCTCAAATATGTCACAGAACGCGCTTAAAAGCGCGTACAAAAGTCGTCGTGGGCAGTGGCTTTGAAAGTTACATAAAAGTGAAGCTAATAAAATTTTGTTAAAATGTCAGTTACTATTTATTGCAGGAATTATATTTAGGTAATTGAAGCAATTATACATACTTTTATTAATTTGATCGAACAGCAGATGTGCTGTCAATACTTAATTGGAATTATAGCGCGAGCTGAAGATCTGCTGTCCGATTACTCTTAAATTTGTCTGCGCTCACACGAAGCTGTCAATATCTACCATCATGTTAGAACATTTTTATGTCGCAGGGGTATAGGTAGTGCCCGACAAGTAACTTGAACAAATGACATTGACTTCGCATGGGCGTATTTCGGGTTTAATTGAGGGATGGGGGGGGGAACGGTATGTGTCTTAGAATTCTTCAGGCTTTAGTTTGCTTAAATTAACATATGAATAAAAAAAACAAGCTCTTTAATGTCCATTACATTCATTTCGACTACGCGCATTTTCGTTCAATTTATCTGTGACGCATTATAATTTTATTACGGAACATAATATAATAATTCTCGCAATTTTTTAGTTTGCCCCATGTTCAGCTCGCGATGTAATTACAATTAAGTATTGTGAGCAATAAAAATTAAAATGAAAATAAGAATGAAAATGTATTTGAATGAACAATGAACATCTGCTGTTATACAAACATCCAATGATCTATCTACATACATTATAAAAATGTATATGAGGCTAGTGGCATGAGAGGTATGTATGTAGTAGATGGACAGGTCAGGCCACCATGCTGCTCCTTTGGGGCACGTCACTCGCATCGACACACGTGCGAATGTGTGCAGCTTCATATGACCAGCAGAACTAACGAACTAATCGAGTAATAGGCGGACGCCGTAATGTCACACAAGACACCGCGTTCATTTTCGTTTGCTAGTTAGGTAAGTAGCAGAGGAATGTTTGCCGACCTAATTAAGGTAAAATATTGTAGTAATAAGACCTAGTTTTACGACCTTGTATCCGAAATCTCCTTCGATTAAGACTTGGGAAAAAGTATCATTCCAGAGGTTGTTTTTTTTTTCGTAGCGTTTATCTTTATTTAAAAAAGCTGTGGGTAGAACAGTGGACTCGGAAGCGGGAGACCCAGGTTCGGTTTCCAGTGCGGGCATGTACCTATGACTTTGTTTATTTTCAAAGTTACGTACATCTGCAAATTTGTAGTAGCAATACCACACGCTAACCGTGAAGAAAAAAATCGTGAGGAAACCCGCGGCTTGGCTGGCTCCGCACGTATAGATTTGTCTTTCCTGTGGGCTAGGCTGACTATGCTGTCAGTGCGGTATAGGTGCTGGGCAAGCCTACTCCATCTAAAAAACAATGTCCTCAGGCACTGCAGCGTCAGAGTAGTCCCTTCACCCATCTAGTGTGAGTGAGGGTGCCTCTGGACGCTGCATAAATCATCTCATTAAGTAGATGCAAAGGCCAACGTTTTTTATTTTTATTTCAGAGCAGAAAAGTCGCCGGAAGTAACACATATTATACTCAGATTCCGAGTAGCGTTCTGAAATCTGCGATATCCTTATGAATATGAATGGAAACTGCTCCTCGCGATTACAGGCTTAACTTAAACTTTCTCGGCGTTGAAAATATTGTACTTAAATTCAGTTGGAAATAAATATTGTAGAGCACGCAGAGAGAGAGAGCTCGGCGGATATGAAGTCGGGCCAAGTTTTCGGGTCACTGCGCACGGGGCGCCTCCTTGCGTCGCAACAGTTCAAACTTTCCAAAAGAAAATAGTTTGTCGTACATCCGTAAACGCGTTTGTAGGCGTTGTTTTATCTGTTGGACGTTCACTGTGTGATAGCCGGCCAAAGTTTCCGTCAAACGACTGCTGCCGTTTTAACGCTGCGATGGCATCCTTACAGGGTATACCAACCTCCTAAAATAGAACTATTTGAACAGTGTGAGCATAAATTTACGTAATTTTCGGCTTCAAAGTGAAAATTCCAGTATCATGTTAAAAATTCATACTCGCATCGGCATGGTTATAATGATTATTGGCGCGTGAATTCGTTTTCCCGGCACGTCGAGAGCGTAGGTGAGTAGTCCAAGTTACCGAGTTAGAGTTGTGATGCGCTATAAATTCCCGCGAGTGTGTGGGGCACGTCCGTGTCACGTCGCCGAACGGAGCCAGGTATATATCTCAGTCGGTCCGGGATCGACTGCTTAAAGAGATTTTGTTACTTACGAGGAACAAGGACTCAAGCGATTATAAGTTGGATTAGGTAGGAGCAAACGCTGTTGTAAACTTCGACGCGTATGCATGAGGCTGCTCAGAACATCTACAGAGTTTCGTAAAATTCCGTGACATTCCTCCTCCTCTCCAAGTCCTTACCAGCAAATATACCTTTAAGGTGAAACTTAAAGGTTATTTGTTGACTTCCCAGACACCCTAAAGCGTCCTCTTCCAACATGACCTATCTATTCCATGCTTCCTGAGCGGTTTACTAATGTATTGCCAAAAATCGTTTCCCAAAGTATTACTTCCCAAACTATTTTCCGCAAATTATCACTTGGCAAAAAAACATTTCTCAAAACAACTTAAAGCAAATAAACAGTTAGCAAAAGTTATTATGGCAAGTTATTGTTTACCAAATAAATACTTGGTCAAAATTCATTTTACCAAGCATTATTCAGTCAAAAGTATAATTTGACCAAATGAATAAAATGCGAAATGAAAACTTGCTAAAGTTTCATTTGGGAAATGAAACTGATGCCATAAGTTTATTGGGAAGTAAAATTTGGCGGAAAATACTTTGGCTAAACGGCGGTATCCCTTCCTGAGCACTAGTAGTCTAGACAAGATTTAATTTATTTGTTACGTATTCATTAGTATTTACTACTGTTTAGTTACTAATGTCTATTATTTACGTACAATTATGTACATACATAAACTCACCCCTGTATCCCAGAGTGGTAGGCAGAGACCAGGGACTGCCAATTGCTACGATCCGGACAGATTTGTATTATTTATTAGTATGTATAGTCACCAGCAGGCCCTTGTTGAAAATCAGTCTTATGGGTGCAAACCCTCAGCTAATACTAATACCGAGCACGAGGCCTTTTTTCCCCTGCATCGATGTACTGCGTATACCTACTGTACCCATAGCCTTTTTTTTCACTTGTAGTTTCACTTTTCTTCTGCTTTTGCTTTAAATCTGCTTCTGTATTTACTTTTCCTGTATAATTGATGATTGAATTAATTACGCATGTCTATCTATCTGTCTATACAGCCCATGAAAGACGCCCACTGTTGGGCGTAGGCCTCTTCACCGTCACCTCAACCTCGCCGGTCTATTGCCCTCCTGCCGCCTTCTTCATGTCATCAACCCATCGGGTAGGGGGGCTACCCTCGAACGACGGCCAGTTCTCGGCCACCACTCTGTGACTGCCTTCGTCCACCGTCCGTCTTCTCGCCTAGCTAGATGTCCTGCCCATCTCCACTCCACTACCCGCCCACGTATGTCTATGTGGCGCTAAATAAATGTTTTTCTTCTTCTTCCAAAAAAATCACAATTCTCGAAACACACAATTAGAGTGTGTGTTTTACAGAAACTTTTTTCTGTCACTTTTTTCTCAGATTTATATTTTTCGAAATGTGAGGGCTTGCATGATTTTAATTTTAGATTTTGTTAGTGATATCCTTGCCTGGTTACCAGAGCACAGGATGTCCTAGTTTAGGATCAGGACAAGTGATTTTGTTGTGTGGAAGTTATTGATATTTATTAAATTCGCGCTCTACCTATATCACAGGTAAATTACTGCTCTAAGTAGGAAACAAGTACGGTTTTAAGCATCATCAAAGAAATAGTGCTACTACAAAGCAGAAATACGATAAAATGACACAAAAATTATACTGAAAACATTTTAACAAAAAGCAAAACTCAAAAGTCAAAGAACATAAGTTGTTGTACCTAAATGACAAACAGTAGTTGTTGTGATTCAATAATTACCCCTTTCTTGAAGTTACTCTATATCAAGCAACGTCCATTTTAGTAAATGTAAGTAACAAGTTTTGCATAGGTACTATTAAGAGGCTACAGCGATACAAAAATCATATCTTCTTTTACGATACTTTTTGTTTAATACGTGAACATCATAAATGTCAATAATTTTATTAGCTATTTTTAGAATCTACAGCCAAAACCTAGATAAAGCGCGTTTACCAACACAGCCGATTTTAGGGGAAATCAATTAAATTCTTAGGATAGTGATCCTAAGTTCTGGGCTGTAGATTCTTAAAATGGCTGTCCCAATTATTGACATAGTTTTACTTTTAGCAAAAACGTAGGTACTGTAAAAGAAGATATTATTTTTTTCCGTTGGTGGGTTTAGTTAGCACCGAGTCGCCCCTTAATTTGATTTATTAGTTGGAATCTATGTGGCTTTTGTTGCAACTCTTTACAGTCGCGCGCGTCTCCGCTGGCATGCAGCAAGGGTACTTAGTGCGACTACGCTAGGTGTGCGTTTTAAATCTCAAAAGTCGCGACTTTGCAGTACATTAAATTGTCAAATTGTAATATTTTTGCGCCACAAAACGCGTGATTCGTGCCATCGCACCTGCTACCCGTGCTGGCTTTGATTTAAGCCTTATACTCAAGCAGCGTATTCATGAATACTCGAGTCATATGACTTGATAGCTGTCAATGAGTCAAAGAGTTAAGGAGCTTCATAAGCTTCAGCAGCGTCGTTAATGTGACAAAAATATATATTCTTTTGCAGATAGTTTTTGCAACAAAGTGACTTATAAATCTCTCAATTACGTAAATTGTGATTTTTACCACTCACGACCAGTGGCTCAATTATGCGCATCAAATCCTGAGCGATTCCAATCGCTTAACTGTCAAATTCCATACTAATTTGACAGTTAGACGATTGGAATCGCTCAGGTTTTGGTGCGCGTAATATAGGGGCAGAACCGATGATCAAAAACCTAGAACTACATTACATTTAAGCCAAAAAACGGTATGTTAAGCAAAAAAAAAAAAACGGTTTTCAACGGAAATTCTAAGTATTTAGTGTTAGATTTTTGGCCTTCGAGTTACGGCCGTAGAACGTAAAAATTAAAATTTACATGGTTGAGAGATTTGTAAGCCGACATGCAAGAGAAGATATGTTTTTTTATTACCGCTTGTGAGCCTCATGGAGCGCCTTTAGGGGCTCCATGCAGTAGTACTAGCGTCACCAATGGAAAAAAATCATTATTGTTTTTGCTAAGTGTCGACCTCGTGGCGCAGCGGTAGTGCATCTACATACCATGCGAGAGGTCCCGGGTTCGAATCCCGGCTGGGGACAAAAAAAAAAACCCCAGGTCTTGGATGTTTACATGTTTGTGATGTCGTTGTTGCTAGTTCCCACGACACAGGGTATCCTAGTGTGGGGCCAGAAGCAATGTATGTGCCTGTATGTAAATGTTTATGTTTAATCTCTCAATCACGTTAATATTGATTTTAGGACCCGTGGCCGAGAATCTGTGGCAACAAACCTAGGACTAGATAGCATTAGCACGAAAAACAGCCGTTTTTGGCATAAATGCTATCTTATATAGTCCCAGGTATTTTGATCCTAGGTCGTGGGTCCTAAAAAACACAATTTAACATGACTGAGAGATTGGTCTGATATTTTTGGCAATATCGATCTGTAGCAAAAGGTATGATTTTTTGTTTCATTGGCGCACTAGTATTACTGCATGGAGCCCCTTAACCCGTGCGCATGGGAGGTGCGCGTGGGGCGCGGCTTGTCAGCGCGCGATATATCACGCTTAATTACGAATATTAGAGACGTTCTGTCAAGGCAATGAGCACCGCGTGCGACTCTCTAATTACGGCTTCAAACATCAAATGGGTCTTTGTCTTTTATACGTTTTATCAGCTTTCTTTACAAATCCACTTTGTTTCTTTCGGAAACAGGTTCCAACGGCATACGACTGTCAGTGATAGAGCAATAAGGTTTTTGAGCTTCTTCAGTTACTTCAATAACAATTCCAATAAAAGAGCTATCAGAGAATCCATTCGTTACAGTCTTCTTGATAAATAATCGACAGATAGAAAATAAACGTGACAGGTGATAACAGAATTATAACAAAGACAACAAGGCCGCCCCCTATTCTCGGAAATCAATACTGAAAATATAATAAAAATAATGGAAATATCTTTGTAAAAAATGCCTCTAGCATAAATAATAATTGGTACCTCGCATTGCAAGAAAAATGTTACACTGCAATACAATTAATTGCCTATATTAAAAATACATTCGACGACAAAATAATTTCCGTTGCTAAATAAATGTTTGTGCTACAAAATAAAATTTCAATATTTAATCCAACTTTATAAATTTTAACAAGAGAAAGTGGGCATAAAATTGGTGCCTAAATTAATCGGAGTCTCAGGTTTTGATAGCTTAATAGTATTGTTTCAAGATCATCATACGGAGGATCCGAAATTTAAAGTTAATAGATTTTTTTTGTTGTCCGTAAAATAATAGAGCAAACAATTTATTGTAAAGTACACGCGTTATAATAAGAAACCTTTACTGCATTTGAATATTAGATAAGACAAGAATATTCTTTACTATACACCAGAAAACAATTACAGAAACAGCAGAACATACCCGGTTGGATAACAATGGCATAGTGTTTTTTTTAACCCTCGACTAAGAAAAACTATATGTGTTATAAGTTATGCCTATGTCTGTCTATTTGTGTTTCTGTTTGTGACATCGTAGCTCTCACACAGATGACACGATTTAAGTTCAGTTTTTTTTAAAGGAAAGCCAATGTAATCGGGATCGTTCAGGCTTAATAGACATTGGTGTAATATAAGTCGAGTTATAAAAACCTATTTAGAGGCTAAAAATTCCACCCATGCCGGGACTTGAACCTGCGACCTCTGGCTCACCGTTCCAGCGCTCTCCCAACTGAGTTAATGGGCAAGTCTCTAAATAGGTTTTTAAAATTGTCCTCAGCACGGGTTAGTGCAACAAAAAGAATACATAATAAGTTGAGTTAGTTTATTAAAACGACGTTTTCTAAAAATTAAACCTAGCTAGATCGATTTTATTTCTCTGTATATTAAATTTCATTAAATTGTTACATACCTATATACAATCTGGATCTCGGAAACGGCTCCAACGATTTTCATGAATTACTGATTTAAAAGTATTAGATACAAGAAGCCTCAATAGTTTCAGCTAAATCCTAGAAAGTCGAGGGTCTGACCGTGATCAGCATTAAATACTGGTATCTTTGGCTCTATTGCAGCTACAAGCCCAGAAATTCTGTTCTAATATTCAGATTTAATATAATTTTCTGCATCAAAAGGCTTAAAACCATGATTAGAACCAGCTCACGAACGTTGGATCCATTGAGTATCGGTGCAGCTAGAAATCTAGTTTACTCAGGTTCTCCGTCCTACGTAAAAAAAATAGAGACACTGACAATTGTCATGTTAAAGCTTTCTTTCTATAAGAAATGAAGAAGCATTAAGGAGCATTAGGCGAGTTATGTGCAAAAATGCAATAAAGGATTTAATAATAATAATAATAGTAATTAAACGCCAAAAATCTCCACAACCGCGAGGTGTGTAGTCTCAGGGAATATTTCCTTAGCAATGAGTGTGGGTTGCATCGGGATGTTGTGTCAGTGGACAAGAGTCTCACGCCGCTCTCCTTGGCAAACGAGAACTGGCGCAAGCCAACGGTGCTCAGCATCGAGGATCGCAAGAACGTGTGGAAGAGCAAGGAGCTTCACGGGCGGTTCTATCGGGCCTTGACAGGGCCCGATGTGGACCTGCTCGCATCGGTGAACTGGCTACGTTTCGGTGACCTTTTTGGGGAAACCGAAGGTTTTGTCTGTGCAATTGCTGACGAAGTCATGATGACGAACAACTATCGGAAATATATCCTGAAGGATGGTACGGTCGACATCTGTCGAGCATGCCGCCGTCCCGGGGAGTCACTCAGGCATATTATTTCCGGTTGTTCTCATCTGACTAACGGTGAGTACTTGCACAGGCATAATCTAGTAGCCAAAATTATTCATCAGCAACTTGCTCTCCGATACGGTCTTGTCGAATCCGAGGTGCCGTACTATAAGTACACACCGGCGCCGGTTCTTGAAAATGGTCATGCTACGCTCTATTGGGATCGGTCTGTCATCACGGACAGGACTATTGTTGCCAATAAGCCTGACAGATCGATTGATGCGCCAGACAGTGCTCGTCGACATCACCATCCCGCATGACGAGAACCTCGTGAAGGCCGAGAAGGACAAGCTTAGTAAGTACCTTGATTTGGCCCACGAGGTTACCGCCTTATGGGATGTGGATTCGACAACCATTGTCCCGATAGTCGTATCGGCGAACGGTCTCATAGCGAAGAGTCTTGACCAACATCTTAAGGCTTTCTCGCTAGATGGCTGGATCAAGGGGCAGATACAGAAGGCGGTGCTCTTGGACACGGCGCGCATCGTCCGGAGATTTCTCTCTCTGCGGCCCTAACTACCGGTAGCTTGAGCCTAGCTCCGTTACCGGTGGCCAACTAGGATAGGTTTATAAAATATATTTTGTATTTTTTTTATATTTTTTTACTTTTATAAACCTATTCTAAGTCATGAAAATAAATAAAGAGAATAATAATAAAACTTAAAAAAAAGAAATGTGTATGTATTTGTACATAAATTATGTTTCAATATTCGACATGTTATAAGCTAACCCATTGTCTATATCAACTCTTCGCATTGCAGACTGTTCTTACATGGACCATGCCGTCTCGATCGCACAATCTATCATTTTTAATTATTGTAATAAAATGAGTAAACTTTTGATAAATGTGTTCTGAGGGTTTCATGCATAATTAAATTACGGACATTTTAAATATATTTTTATTTTCCGATATGTAGATTTTAACAAACAAAAGTTGTTTCCAAAATTAATAATTTTGGAGTCAAATTTTCTCAATGAAAAACTTAGTACAGGATAAGAAAAATAATTATGCATTTAATATCCCCAATTTAATTATCCATCAAACCCTCAGACAACATATATATCAAAGGTTAACTCATATTATTACAAATATTAAAAAACGTTATATTGTGCGTACAAGACAGCATGCTCTACGTACGAGCAGCCTTGAGGGTGAACTGTAGTTTGAAACTATTATTTTTTACGTTGCAATTCTTAGGCGAATTCTTTTTTGTTTTGTAGTAGTTACACTCGTCAGGGCCAAAACTCACAATTCAAAATATTCTTCCAAAAAATGTGCAGTGTAATAAAAAAGCCAGTGTTTCTCAATTAATAAAAGTGCTTGGGTCCGAGCGGTTGCCTGATGCAACGACGCACCAAAATGTATACAAAGAAGTAGGTAACATGGAAATACTGGCACATTCGCACTATCCTGATGCAGCCACAGTGAAAGTAATAATGTGGTAGTAGAATCCACCGCTGGATGCGCTTCCACTGTCGTTTTGTTTCCATTTGCAGCTATGCCTACTTTTGGTGTTTGACAACGCGTATCGTCACATATTAAAAATATTTCCTATAGGGGAGTTCAGAAGGTAGCATTCAGTACTCAACTTCACTGTAGGATACTCGTGAAGCCCGTGACTTGAGAGTTAATTGCTTGCATACAACACTGATTTATGTAGAGCAATTTAGTTGGGGTCTCATACTACACTAGTCGAGGACTTAATATGAGTTAGTTTCTCTACTCATTCGTGGCGTTATCAACATAAGTATTTGTTTACAAAGTGTTCATTTATTATGCACAATTACACGTAACTAATAGGTATAGTCTACTCAAATTCGCTCAAATTTGCATGTGTGTGTGTGGATCGAGGGACCACTCCTGGGATTCGCTATTTCGCGAATTCCAAGTTTACCAAGATTTAGTAGTAGTCGTAAAACAATTGTCGAACGATCGCAGGAATTTGTAAAATAAAGAATTTAAAAAATATAGCCTCTAAAGTGTGGTCCACCCTGTAGGCGAGATCTCGGTGAGGATGCACAGAGTGTGAGAAACTGAATTTTAACGGATATTTACTCGTTTACTTTTCTATTTTACAATTTTCTGACGTATAGTTACTTTTGCAAGTGCCGTGGTATCGGTAGACTGAGGTGACAGGCGTCTTTTTGAAAGCATTAACTGTTAGTTTACTACTCTGCAAAAATTATTAAGTTACGTACCAAAAATATTTTGGCAAATTTTGAAATTGAAATTTACACTATAATAATTTTATTTATAGAGATCCGCCCGCATCCAAATTTCAATACAGATCGTGGTTGGAACATAGCTACAGCATGGCAAGCAGTGCATGAGACCCCCTTGCTAGAAGTGTGACTGCAGATTTAATTTTAATTTCAGTAACTAATAATCAATATTTTTGAGTTTATATAAAATAATTTTTTTTAGATTAAATTTTAATTTCAATAACTAATAATCAGTATTTTTAAGTTTATATAAAATTATTGTAAGTAGTGTCAATTTCAATATTTGCCAAAATATTTTTGGAACGTAACTTAATAATTTTTGCCGAAGGTAGTAAACTAACAGTTAATGTTTCCAAAAAGACGCCTGTCACCTCAGTCTACCGAGACCACGGCACTTTCAAAAGTAACGACACGTCGGAAAATTGTAAAATGGAAAAGTAAACGAGTAAATATCCGTTAAAATTCAGTTTCATTATGTCTGTGCTCGTGATCATCTCAGAAAATACTAGGGTGTGAGAACTGAGGGACCACACTTTAGAGGCTATATTTTTTTAGCAATGGCGCAGCCTTCATTCAGTAAATCGTTGTCTTACATAGAAAAATATCTATTCTATTCTATAGCACATTTGGTTTTAAGCAGTATCTATCAAACAGTACCGCTCCAAAGTAAACAAACCGTAAAAGATGAAATGAGGAAATGTTCAAAAGTGGTAAAACTAAAGTTGTTGTAAATGACAAACTCTAATCGACATGTTTTAGGAATTGTGCATTTTAGAAATATTTTATTATATTTGGAGACTATTTAAAAAAAAGTGTCCATGGCTCTAAATAGATTTTAACACCAAAATCAAAATAATATTTTACAATTATCCTTGTACCTAGGTATACCTACCTACTAAAAATTACACCCAACTGTATGTTATTCTATTAATTTTGTCGTCTTTCAGTTAAGAGACGGCTTTGCGAACAACCCCTCCATTTGAAAACTTTAAGATATGAAAATTTAATTAAGGAGAACTACACGTTCTTAAGTTAGATAGTTTCTTAAACGTTTCACTGTTTTCGTTGAATCGTATTAATATTAAAATTCAGTAGTAGAAAAAGAAGTTTACTGGTAAAGAGGGAAGTGTCTGAATGTATTACGAGGTACGAGTACTCAGCTCATGCGAGTCCGTGTTTTACCAGGCTGTTGACTGTTTGAGTATGAAGTGGTCTGGTTGCAAATGTGAATTTTAATTCGCACTGGAATTGTTGTAATTTGCTTGTAATACTATTAAAGCGTGGACTGGTGCCGGAAAATCTGTCAAACTACACTACCTAAGTTAAGTAATTGAATCTATTCGATGAATTAGTAACAACCGACATAACTACTAAATCGATACTTCCGGAGCGGACGCCATTTCGGAAATTTAAGGTATTTAAAGCTGTAGTTTGATTCATTCGTAAAGCTTGTTTATCGTTTCTACAATACCTTAGTTAAATAATTAATTTAATATAGGTTAAAGTTCTCGTTAGTAATAGATTCGGGTATGTCTGAACTTTGAATGGCATTGTAGGTGGGAATCATGGCTTTATAAACAACACTGTTACTTTTCAAGACTCTTCATTATTTAAGACTAGCTGTACCGGCGAACTTCGTACCGCCGCAGAATCCGTTTATACGATTCTTGCACAATGCCATCTATTTTTAAAACACAACGTTTGCCATGTAAACTTAAAATAAATATTATTCCACGTTCCGTTACCGGGATATCAAGTATGCTATCAATTCAGGTCTTTGTCTATCTGTACGCCAAGTTTCATGTAAATCCGTTCAGCCGTTATTGCTTGATTGAGTAACAAACATCCAAACATCTAGGTAAACATCTTCACAAACTTTCACATTTATAATGTTAAAAAATATTATAGTAAGATTGCATAATTTATTCATAGTGAGAATTTGTTGTTAACCTGTAAGATCGACATAAAACGGTTCAGAGTGGAAGCAATTTGCCTTCAGTAGCTGCGCGGGAATTAAGGGAGATCCTGGGAGCAGCCGCGAGCTGAAATCACAACGCCCGTCACAATGTACAGTTGGAAACACAAAGACCCACTTGAGCGCAGCGGCAGTACCTACCAACTTCTCGCAAATCTCATATCAAAATGTTTCTTTACATTTTACACGTTAGCTAAGTCCGCAGTAACGGAAAGATTAGCATAATATTAAAAGTTTATCCGCCGAATAAAAATACCGACGGCGTATTTTGTAAAAATATTTACTTTTAAACTTTATGTACATACTTGTTTCGTTCAGTACAGAATGTAGCTCGAAGATTTAAGTAAATGTATGAAATAGATATTTTTGTAAACAATGTAACTTAAATATTTGCTGTAAAATAATTGTCCGTTAATTAATATATATATATATATATATATATATATATATATATATATATATATATATAATTATTATAGTAGGTATACAATAAGATTTTGCTTTCAAATTACGTATGTAAGTCAAGTAGAGATCAACTACACAATTCAGAGACTCGATACATCCAATCCCCTAAAACCAAAATAAAACGTGTCCAACTACAACTTAAAAAATTGCGTACCTATTCTAAATGACCTAACAATTTACATTACGATACAGGTATGTTATTTACATTGGTTCACTGTGATCATCTGAGCAGTGTCGTGAGGAGTAGCCAGGCGGCGATGTGGGCAAGGCGGTGGTTGGGCGCGTCGCTGGAGAGCGCGCTGGCGTGGCAGTCAGCTTCGTCGGCGCGCAGCTGCAGCAGCGGCGCGGCACGGCCCAGTGCGTCCTTGCAGCTGGCGCGGCGCACCGCGCGCCGCAGCTCCGCCCCCGCCTCGTTCTCCTGCAGCCAGCGCCGAAGCCAAGCGCCCAGCCACGCCAGCTCGCACTCGCATCGCAGCGGGTTGCCGGTCAGAATCAGACCGCCTGCGGACAATCGGGACGTGCTAGAAAACTGTATATGGAGTTACTAACTACTCTTATCTTCGTGACCTCCTAGGTCTGTTTGTCTCGAAATAGATTATTCGATGAAAATAGCTCAGGGCTTCGATTCTGTTAGAGAGGTAACTTTCAGTTAATGCGTTCAGGGCCGAGTTTCATAAAAATGCAATTAGTTTAGTATGTCAATTCAAGGTACATTGCGTAGCAGTTTTATTAATCAGTGGGCTAAGCGACTTCGATATGTACATAGAATTGTCGTAGTAAACCATGAATTGTAGTTCTATGAAACAGGCCCCTGTTCTCGCTAATATCGTATATTATCTATATAAATTTTATTAGAGTGACTACGTGAAACAATGTGAATTAGTTGTTTGAATCTGGTTTCATACGGGCCCATACCCATACAACTTAAGTCTGTGTACGTACAAAGTTTCAAACAGCGTTTTAAAACTCGAGTTTGCATAGAAAATGCGACCACAAAGCACTGTCATCAAAATGTGTTTGCATAAACACAGTGGAAAGCCACGCTGCTAGGCTCTAAAATATAGTTACAATATTATTTCATGATTATGTTGCGCTCTAAAGCCTGAGTAGGCTTTACTAGATTTTGTGGTCCAGAATGTACATGATGCGCGCACTAGAGCTAAATGCAGCCGCGGGTATCAGCGGGTGTAGTTGAGCGGGATAGCGTGCGAGCAGGACTAGGGAAAATGTTATTTCTTCGCACTGAGGAAATCCAATTTTCAGAACGTAATTAAGAATTAAAACTTGTTACTGTAGGTCGTTAACTAGTGTCATTCCGTGCTGCGAGTTTTCTCTGTGAATAATAAATTATTGTAGCGCATTAACAACTTTATGTGAGTTTTCCGTGTCGGAGCTGAGCAAATTAATATTAGATTAATTAATGGCTTGGTAGACGGGTGTAAGTAGATGTCTTGTGCCCGCATCTCCGTGGGACGTACCTGAGAGTAATTTGGTCGCCACGTGACTCCAGCTGGTGAAGTTCGGGTAGAAGATTGCAGGATTAAGGCTGGTGAGTTGATTATAACTTATGTCTAATCCCAACTGAGGAACTTGTCCGAGGTGTTTCATGAATTCCGTTGGCAGTTTAATCAACGACGTCTCCGTAATCCTTATAAACAACTCTTGGTTGTGGGCAAACGCTTCGAAAGCCTCATCAGATATTCTCTTTAGTTTTCTTCCGCGTATTTCCAAGTAGCGGATGTTTCTGGCATCCAAGTCGTGCAACTGCATGTCCATCACTTCATCCGTCCACTCTATCACGAGCTTATATAGGGAGGAAAGCGAGGAGGTGATGTTGCAGAGTCGGAATGTGGAGTGGTTTATTAAAGACCAGGACTGAACGTACAAGGAACGTAGCGAAACTAGAGGACGGAAGGAATCTTGATCAATTATGTCCAAGAATTTCAGACCATTTAAATTTAAATGAGATAAGTTGCTCAACCATTTGAAACTATTCGGAGTTATTCTTACGATAGGGTTGTAGGAAATATCTAGGACGTTTAAATTGGTGAAATGATACCACATTTTTGGCACTAAGGAACTAAGACGATTGTGACTAACATCTAAATTACGAAGACTCGCTAGGCGCTTAACATCCGTTTCCTTGAAGCTACTGATATAATTTGACGTTAAATTGAGATTCGTTAGATTTGTCAAAGGTAGATAAGGCACTGATTTTAAACTAATATTCGCGAGACTCAGATGTCTCAAATTAGGGAGGTTGTGAAATAACTCTTTGAAATTAGCTTTTATAGAATTGAAGCCAAGGTCCAGCTGGCGCAGTGCGCCGAGACTGGAGAACGTGTTGTCAGACAGAACTGTTAATAGATTATGCCCTAGATTAAGACTTTGCAAGAATTGGGTGTTGCGAAATATGTTGCTGTCCAAATACTCGATGTGGTTATGAGATAAGTCAAGGTATCTGAGCGTGAAGCCTATCTGCGACAACGCAGTGACAGGGAATAGTGAGATTTCGTTGTAGCTCAAGTCCAAGTGTTCAATAATAGTATTCATGAACACGTCTCTAGGAAGCAACCTTACGTTATTATGGTCCAATTTTAAATATCTCAACTTGTTTAAATTATAAAATTGTTCCACAGCTAGTTGTGAAATATAGTTAAATGACAGATCTAGTATTTGCAGCGATATAAGTTCCGTGAAAGTTTTACGTTTTATCGAACTGATGTGATTTTTGTGCAAATCTAAAATTTCTAGACTCAGTGCGTCGCCGAATATTTCACCCGATATGTACTCTATTTTATTGTGCGATAAAACGATCTGACGTATCGATGTTTCTATGAAAGCGAAGAAGTTATTTGGCACCTCGATCAGGTCATTGTACGAACAATCAAATATATTCACGGAAATAGGGAGTCCGCCCTCGAGCCGCTCGATGCGATTGTTGCTAATGTTCAATGTGAAAGTCACGTCCGATTGCGACACGTTATAAAAAGATTTCAGTGAAAAATAACTCAAATTGTTTCCCTGGAGTTCCAACATTTCCAGTTTCGGCAAATTGGCAAAGGTCCCCGATTCCATCAGATCGATAATGTTGCTCGCGAGAGATAAATATCTCAAGTTGGGCAAGTTCGTGAAACTGTACTTGGTTAAGTTTTTTATTCGGTTGTAAGATAAATCTACGTTTCTCAAGTCTGGCATGTTGGTGAAGGTTCCGCGGCGAATGGAA
The DNA here is from genome assembly GCA_963969515.1 of Yponomeuta evonymella. NCBI lineage: Eukaryota > Metazoa > Arthropoda > Insecta > Lepidoptera > Yponomeutidae > Yponomeuta > Yponomeuta evonymella. The sequence continues at coordinate 11,838,896 of OZ018354.1, forward strand.
CTTATAAAATTATACGCAACCCTCAGGTTGCTTATGCTGAGCGACGCGTTCTGGTAATCCCCCTCCGTGACTATATCTACAATGCGATTGTAGTCAAGATTTAAGTATTTCAGAAACGGGAACGTAGCTACGTCAGACAATCTTAGTATATGGAAGTCGTTATTATCGAATGACAGAAACTGTAAGCCCTCTAAACCTCCTTCGATTTCGAATGGATAAATGCCACTAAACAGAGTCGAGGAGGATTCCAAAACATGCAACGAACTAGTAACATTCGAAAACGCCAGCGGATGAATGTAGTACAAATCGTTAAAGCTCAAATTAATCTCTTTTATGGGCATGCTCTCCGGAAAAACGTTCTTATAAATCTGTGCAATCCTGTTACCTCTCAAATTGATAGTCGCTAGAGAACTGGACCAATCTCTGAATTCATTCGGTAACAAATTAGATATCCGGTTATAGCTGAGGTCGAGATAGCGGAGTGCCCCCGGCTCGAGTTGGTCGAGGGTGGCGGGCACGGCCGTCAGGAAGTTGCCGGCCAACGAGAGCGTCTGCAGCCGCGCGGGCAGCGCCGGCGCCGTAGCCAGCCGGTTGTAGGCCAACGACACGTGCCGCAGGCGCGCCGCCGCTGCTAGCGTGTCTGGCATTGCACCGAGCCGGTTGTGCTCTAGCTCCAAATGCTCCAACGAGTTTTTCAAAGATAAAAACAAATCTCGGTGAATAGAAGTTAAACTGTTGTACGAGATTGACAGACGCTCTACCCTGTTGTTTGCGAAGAATGAGCGCGGAATGAAAGTCAGGTCGTTGAGATCAATAATTATTTGTCTTATTTGAACCTCCTGGAATAGCGTTATCTGCGAGGAGTCATTTATTTTATTATTGCTTAAGTCTACCTTCTCTATCTTTTTCGTTTTGTTGATCAAGCACGCCGTCGCATTATCGAACATTACGAAATTGTGCCGTAAATGGACTGCTTTTAGCCGCGGAAGATTGAAGAATAAATCACAGGGAAATGTGTGTAGGAAGTTATTGGATAACTTGAGAAGGGTGAGGGTGGGGGGCAAGGAGTCAGGGCTGAGCGCGCGCAGGTGATTGCCATCCAGGTCGAGTTGCAGCAGGCGGCGCAGCGGCGCCAGCGCGCGCCCGCCCAGCGCCCGCACCTGATTGTTGGCCAGCGACAAGCTCGTCAAAGTTTCCTCTAGGTGGTACCAGCGCACTTCTGGTCCGAGCTGTCCGATGTTGTTGCTACAACAAAACGCTCAACTTTTTAAAAAATTCAGATTCAAAAGCTGTAAGAATAACCTGAAGCGTTTAAAACTTGTACTCACTTCTGAAGGTTTAGCCAATTTAAAACTTTTAAATCTTTCAACCCCTGCTGAGGTATTTCAGTGAATTCATTGTATCCGAGATCTAATGACGCGAGCGTCACGGCCATGGAGCTGAAACAAACAAAGGAAATAAAATCCGCGGCGAGGAGATTATGGGAAGCTTCTGAAACATCTCTCTAATAAATAAATTGAGCTATTCCTAACAATGCCTTTTTCTCGCGTCGTGTTGACAGGATATTGACATAACCTATTGTAGGTAATATTTTTCCCGCCCTTGCTTATGAATGTGGGCATCGTTCACGGCCGCCTATTTTCAGCTTTTGTATAAGAAAAGGCCTAAAGAGGGTTGTTACGAGGTGTCGGTCGATAGCTGTTTGAAAAACGCCGTAAAACCTGACTTAAGAGCATAAGGTAAGATAAGAATTTTCTTTATTGTACACTAGGAAAAACAAACATAAAACTTTTTGACTTTTTAATGAATACCGATGCTCATACAGTTAACGGGTCTAATTGCAATTATTATTAATTACCTTAATTTCCAACGTTACGAAAACTTTGCAGCAAAATTAACTTTACCGAATAAACAGTCATGATGTTAAATGTGTAATTCTAAAGTATACCTGTAGATACATTGTATTACATAAACTCACGTCTGTACTTAAGAGAATATTTTCATACACCTAATGGATAAAATATCACATTTCATGGTTAATTTCGAAAGATCTTACAAACTTCGTCTTGAAGGCTGAAACAAGTACCTGCGTTAACTTTCCAGCACGAGCTCCCGATAGGGGACGTGTTGTTAGTAGTGGGAGCTAAGTTTCGCTTGTGTCGCCGAGTCAGTTAAGCTAGTTACGGTTAGCGGTACCTTAAAGCCTGTGGCTCGATGTAGTGCAGTTTGTTGGCGACGAGGACAAGTGTCTGCAGCTGCAGTCCGTCCAGCGCACTCTCCGGCACCACCTGCAGGCTTGACATACTGATGTCCAGGTGCTGCAGCGCCATCTCCGGCCATTCTGCCAAACAACTCCTTATTAGCACAGCGAGCCATGTTTTTCTCTTGAACACCACAAAAGAATGATCCATTAATTCTATTCATTCCCTCCGTGGCTATTTTTAGACCATTGAAAAGAGAGTTTAATAGAAATCCCGTTGACAAATGAATGCATGCTCCAGTTACCGACAAACCATATTGTTTGTTATTCAAAAAATATCGACAAAATGCGGCTTTGCTTTGTGACGTGTTTTGCCTGTCCCGCAAATAAAAGTAAGCTCAATAAAACGTTTTTGCGGTTCGGGTACGCAAGACCGCTTATGTTTATCGGGACTGGATGAATTGTTAAATTGTAGGTTCACTGTTGGCATTGCTTATAAACTTGTTCAAAATTCTTACTTATGTCTTGAAGGGTAAAAAAGGATTTCTATTTAATGAATTTTCTTCCAAGACGGAAACTAAAAATATTATTGGCATAAAGCCTGCGCTCCAGTCGTGAAACTCTTCACAAAGAAGGTAGGTAGCTTTTATTATTTTTATACGAGGCGGTAATAGGAGATTCTACAACCACGTGTTTACGAGTCCGAGCGAGGTTGAAAAACGGGACGTTCCGCAAAATCCCAAGCACCTAGCAACCCTAGTTGCAGATATAATAAAAATTGTTGCAACACAAGCAGAATCTTACAAATCTCTCGGCCGAATACCAGAGCCCGAGGTTGTTACAATTCCAACATTACAAGCGCTCGTATATTTTTTTCTGTCAGGGGCTGGCACGCACAGAAAAGCTGACATTCTGCCAACAGTAAGTAAAGCAAAGTTAAATTTACATTTCCTTCGTAAGCCTCGCTTGCGCGAATTTACTTATCCGATTAGCTAAGGTCGATGTGAGGCGTTGGGTAAGACTAACCTCGGTCTAACAAGTTTGCAAATGGCGTACCTGCCCGTATACGACCCAAGGATTAATCCCGTACGGGGTAACCGCCTTAATCCATTTTTCATGGTAGGCCTTTAGTCCGTGTTCGATTCGCGTAACCAATAACGTTTTCCAGCTACGCAGTCCCGTTTATTTATGTGAGTCGAAACTACAACTGGGGCGTTTGGCAGTGTAAATGACTAGATAGGACTGGCAAAGTTTTTTGTGAGTGTTTAGAAACTACACAGCAAAACTCTGAACAAATATTGGAATGCACTGCGGACACCGCTCTGCGACTCTAATAAACTCGATGAACTGAGAGTCTTTATGTTTTTTTGCGTCTCCAGCATTACCAGTAGCGTCATATATTACCTAATAATCAACGTATTCCGTGTGGCGCCGGATTAAGAATAGCGTCACTACATTACCTTCCGTGGATGTCGTAGAAGGCGACTAAGGAATTAAATTACCAGAAGACGGGCAGCAGCGTCTTCCTGAGACTCCAACCGCGTACTGCGATCGCCAACCCGCCTGCCAAGCGTGGCGATTATGGCAAACCCCTCATGGTTATGTTCGAAGCTTGGAAAACCAGAAGGAGGCCTATGTCCTGCAGTGGGCGTCAAATGGCTGATGATGATGAACAATGTATTCAGAGGAAGATCATACGATCACCGCGTATTAATGTGTGCCAAATTGTGCCATTTGTCTATAGGTAAACTACATGGAAAGGGCCGCTTACCTTTTTAAAAAATCTGAGTACCTCTGATGAGATAAAGAATAAAGAACTAAATTTACATGATGATGTAGACGTCATAAGACACCCTAGAGTTGACAGGTAAAACGCAACATTCACCTGATACTCGTTAACTATGTATGAGGCAAAATTAAACAGTTTTGGAATATAATAGACTCTAATAAGGTTGAGTCCAAAACGAGTTATGAACTATGAACTAGTCATAAACTCGACCAGAATTGCTAGCCCCAGACAAAGACACGTTTGCAGTTTCAAAATAGCGGCGGTGCAGCAATACGGTGCTTGAAATGTGAGTATCGCGGCAAGAGCAGAGATGCCTGATGCCGCATGGCACCTGTGACAGTTTTAAAATGGCGGCTTTGTTTACAAAAAACCGGAACAGCGACTCAGCGGTGCAAAACATATGCGCAGTACGTGCAGAGACGATTGGCAGACCTTCAGTCTTTTAGTCATTGCAAGCGTGACAGCTTCAAAATGGTGACTATCATCATCATCAGCCATTTGACGCACACTTCAGGACATAGGCCTCCCTCACGGTTTTCCAAGCTTCCCGGTCTTGTTCCGCCCGCATCCAGCGACTCTCCGCCACCGTAACCAAGTCGTCAGACCATCTGGTGCAGGGCCTGCGCACGCTGCGTCATCCGGTCCGCGGTCGCCAGGTCAGAACTTTTTCGCCCCTACGAGCTACGATATATCAGTAAGTAATTCCTGATTCGATCACGCAGTTAAACTTCTAAAATAGCTTTCTCCATTGCTCGTTGGGCGACCTTAAGCCTTCTTACGAGGCCCATAGCCAGCGACCAGGTCTCACATCCGTTAGTCATCACTGGCAACACACATGCGTACACCTTTGTCTTGAGACACTGAGGTATTTTGGACGCGAAACTGTTTTGGTTTCCCGAACGCTGCCCATTAGAGTTGGATTCGACGAGTGACCTCTTTCTCAGTACATAGTGGTCGACAACTTCGAGGTCAGAGCCGCCAACGAGTTCGACATTATCTTAGTCTTGTCCATGTTCATTTTAAGACCCACTCTGTTCAGCTAATTGATCATTGAACTCAAATCTTCCAGGGTCTCAGCCATAATCACTATGTCATCGGCGAATTGAAGGTGAGTGATGTACTCTTTCCCAGTCCGGAAGTTTGAATATGTCTTCAAGTGCAGCTGTCCGATTGAACGGACATTGTGGCGTTTTGTACAAACACTTTAGCACTTCGATGTAGCGAAGTCGATTAGTTACTGCTGCAGAGATTCAAGTACCACCCATATCTCGATCGAATCGAAGCCGTTTTAGTCCTTTAGTCATGGCAAGCGTAACAGTTCCAAAATTGCGACTATATTTACCTGGGAACCGGCGCAGCGGCACAGAGTGGCACAAGCAGAGTCAGTTGGCGGCGTAGTGCTCCAGCCTTTTAGTCATTGCAAGCGTGACAGTTTTAAAATGGCGGCGTTTCGGTGAAGTGTAAGACGTGTGACGTGTGAGCATAGCGGCACGAGCAGAGCTGGCTGAGAACGCATGGCTTCAGCAGCTGGTTATGGCAAGCGTGACAGTTTCGAAATTGCGACTACATTTACCTGGAAACCGGTGCAGCGGCACGGCGGTACAGGACATGTGTGCAGCGCGGCACGAGCAGAGCCGGCTGGTGGCGCAAGGCTCGAGTCGCTCGGGCGCCAGCGGGGCTGCCAACCATCCCAGCAGCCCCAGCCTTAGCGCCCACCCAGCGCATCGTGATCTCAACACCATCACTACAGAGGAGAAGACACGTGTTTATAGGTAACAGTAAATAATAAACACTGGCCAAGTATTAGCCGTATTTTCGCTGGAGATCAGATAGGACACGTTTTTTGCTAAATACGTAATATTATGTTATACGAGTATACGGTACGGAATCCACAGAGTGGATCTGACTCTCACTTGATCGCTTTTGTTTGAGTTTGGAGATTCCGAACGAGACTCAAGTGTTTGTTTAGTGAAATAATAAATTTTGATACCGGTGGTTAATAATGAGATCCACTATTATGATAGGATCGTTTGTCCGCTATGCCATAAAGGGTATTTCTCGGAAAATGTCGCATACCACCGCCCGTTTTGGAATTGACTCAGGGAATTGAGAATATAACATAGGAATTACAGAAACCGGGGTTAAGTCGCTTTCCGCCATGAATTACATGATAACAACGAGTAGCAAAGGTTAGCGCGATCATAAGAAAATAATAACTAGCATGAGCCTTTGTCTGTACAGACGAACTCAGTTTCACTCTGTGTCAGTTATTATCAGAATATTAAAGAATTTTATAAAATAGCACAACAACAACAAAATTGTAATGCACTTACTAAATTGTATATGGAAGTTAAATTTAGTACAGTATATCGGATAATAATTTATTTAATTTTACAATAACCGCGGAGTCGTCTCACGATTACGACGGTGACAGCCATTACAGCCATCGCCCACGACGACTTTTGAATCGCGTTTTGTGACGTTTTTGAGAAGCGATGCAAACGCGCTGCAGCATAGCATATATTTTGCTTCTGTTTTGACGGCAGCAATGCATACGCGCGCGTGAATCGTGTTTTAAAGTCGCAGCGGGCGAAGGCTCTAAAATCTACACGTAACAGGAGTTATTACGGTGGTATAAGGTTCTGGCTACCTATTATTGTTCAAGAGACACATAAACAGAAAGACGAAATATCAGACAGACAGAAAGATGGTGTAGGCATAAAATAGGGTTTTATTTTGCATCTTTCCAATATGAAATGGTGTTCGTTGGGTGGAACAAATTTGGATTTTTTTAATGTTCGTGATGTTGCAAATAAAAATTTTAGGGGGGAGAAAGGTTGGAAGTAGCCCGGAAAATTGGACTATTAAAGAAAAACTGCATTTTCTTTACACGACGTTTTAAAAACCGGCCAAGTGCGAGTCGGACTCGCGCACGAAGGGTTCTGTAACATTATCTATACAACATTAGACACAAAGATAAAAAAAACAATAGAATAGAATAGAATATTCTTTATTGTATGTACACCAGGAATTATATATGAGAATTTAACAATAATATAGTACAGTACAATTGGCGGCCTTATTACTAAAAGTAATTTCTTCCACGTTTGTTGTATGGGAGCCCTCCTTAAATAATTATTTTATTTTGTTTTTAGTATTTGTTGTTATAGCGGCAACGGAAATACATAATCTGTTAAAATTTCAACTCTCTAGCTATCACGGTTCTTGAGATACAGCCTGGTGAGAGACAGACGGACGGACGGACGGAAGGACAGACAGACAGCGAAGTCTTAGTAATAGGGTCCCGTTTTTACCCTTTGGGTACGGAACCCTAAAAAGAAGGTAAACCTAAAGGTTCGTAGGCTAGAAAAAAACACAAGTAAGTTTTGAACAAAGGAAACCTTCTTCTTCCCTACTCTAATGAGCTTTGTTTTCTAATTTACGTACATTTGTTAAGTTATAGTAGCAATATCACTCGCTAACTGTGAAGGAAAACATCGTGAGGAAATCTGAGTGTCTGAGCTATTCACATACCTCAGCGCTTGAAATCGCCAATCCGCAGTGGGCACGCGTGGTTATTAAACCCATACTCTCTCCCTGAGAGAAGGCTTGTGCCCTACAGTGGGACGTATATAGGCTGCTTATGATGATGTGAGAGTTTAATAAATGAAAAACCCAAAGCTCGATAAAGCGAGCACAATAATTCAAGGTTCCATTTTTGTAATGTATTACTTTTTGACTAAGGTGATTTATTATGGTAGTAAAGTACAAATGGTGAAGCCTTTTCATTGAGACGGTTTCGACAAGTGGATAGTCACCATCAAAGGCTTCAGCAGTTGGGCGAGTCAGCCTTGAGATATATTTTTTCAAGAGGGTTTAATGTCTGTGATTTACCGTTTCTTTCAAAAGGTGGGCGAGGGTTAGGTATTCGTTATCGCTTTTATCATCTAAAACGACGTTTATTGTTTTGTGATCTATGGTCACAGTTTTTACATAAATAACGCTCTAGTTTCTCTGCTAGCGATAATTAATGTTCATCGAACTCTGCATGAACCTGCCCTTTGAAGAGTTTAAATTTTAATAAAATAAAAAGATTTCAATTCGAATTTACCAACGAACTTGTATTCTAAGTTACGTACATTTGTGAAGTTATAGTAGCAACACCACTCGCTAACTGTAAAGGAAAACATTGTGAGGAAACCTGTGTGTCTGAGGTATTCGCACACCTCAGCGCTTGAAATTGTAATGCTAATCCGCGGTGTGCACGGCACGCGTGGTGGTTAAGCCCGAACTCTCTCTCTCTCTCTCGCTCTGAGAGAAGGCCTGTGCCCTACGGTAGGACGTATAAAGGCTACAGACAAAAAAAGATTTCAGAGCTGTTATTACCCAATTCATAAATTTGCTCATTCGAATGTAGAGCTCACTGAAAGTTAGAACGTTCTTTTTAAAATAACAGTGGCTGGGTAGTGGTATTTATGTGGGTATTTGGAAAGGCAACTCGTTTACATAATTAAATGGCTCTCAATGTAATGAAGCGCAAGGACGTACTCACAATGGCGAAGCTCCTGGGCTTATGTGCCTATTCGGAAAATTACTCAATCTCTATGCGTACGCACCGTACAGTCGGATGAATAAGTAGGCACCTATTTAGAATTCGGGAACTTTTATTATTCTTTTTTAGGCCTCATCATATGTTTTCTGTCTTGTTGTTTCTCTGGTGTACCTTATAAATAAATAACCTAAACAATGTAGACAATTGCTGTCACAGGATGTGTAGATGCATTTTAGAAATGGGTTACAGCTTTATAATAACAAAGAAATGAGTTGCATTCACATTCCATTGCTTGAGCGGTAGAATTTATGACATTTATGTCTCTACTCTACAGGGTGACTTTGAATTCGTTTACCGTATTTAAACGGGACATTCTAACCATGATTTAAAAACTATGGTGCTAGCTTAAAAAAACTTGTTAAAAAGATCTTGCTTATGTACCCAAAATTATTTCACTTAAGCATAAATAAACAAATAACATCACAACAAAAAGTGATAAAAAAACAGTTTTCAGCGTCTTATGGTTGGCGCCGGCGAACTTAATTGTTTTTTTAACTGTTTACGCATGTCGGACGCCAGATTCTTAAACGTTTAATATATTACAAAACATTTTTCAACGTTACGGTACATCCTACCACTTCAAATTTGTATTGACATTATGGAGCCAAAGGTTTGAAATCACGAATATTTACAAATACCAGTTTGGGAACAGGTCAAGTGATTGTGTTGTGTGGAAGTTATTGTTATTATTATGTTATACCATTATTTGTAAATCATTAACAATACTGTTTTTAACAATGAAAAGAACAATCCCTTAAAATAGGGTGAACGGAGTCAAAGTCACTCAATGGATACAATGTACATACAGCTTAAAGTGTTAAATTGATAGTGGCATATAACAGAGGGCATATTGGTAAATTTGGTTGCGCTTATGGGCTGCCCGTATGCGATGAGCTGGCTACTTTAGGTATTTACTTTATTTTGGGAAATTTTAATTTAAAATTCGCAATAAAATCAGATTGGGATTTTCATGCTGTTGATCAAGCCGTTCAAATTTAAACGAGAAAAGAATAATTCCTAACTTAGGTGTAGCATAATAAAATTAAAAAATAAAAATCTATCGGTTTGTAGGCGTGATTAATGCGTATATATATGCCAATTTTCAGCTTTTTAGTAGTAATAGTCTCTGAGCTAAGACGCGGACAGGCAGTCAGATAGACAGACGCGTCGGACGGACGCACAGTGGTCCCGATTAATTAAAACATGGACATTGATGCTAGAGCCACGATTTTTTTTTTGTAGCTTGATACTAAGATGACTAATAAGAAAAAAAAATATTATTTCCCTACCACGACTACTTTCAGTAAAAAAAATAAAACTTTTTTTTTTTGTATGGAAGAAAACACTTTTCCGCTAATTTCTCAAAATTGTGAAGGGATGTCGAGATGGCGTTCACACACATTAGAGTTTAAGTGATTTTGAGTATTTTATGTGAAGATAGCTTTGACTTATTTCTGCGTACTTTGGAGTTATTGCAGGTCGAATAATCGTATTCTTTAATACTAAATTTGTCCTAACTGTAAAATTAAACGTTAACTTAAATGCTTACAATATTTGCAAATTTAAATTTAACAATAGTTTCTGAGATTATTGCGAACAAGTACAAAATAAAAAAAAATACAAAATATTTGGGTCAACGTTTTCTTGGGAAATTTCTGTTTCCTCTGAAGGTAATTCATTGCTTAAGATTAACGCACTGGCTTCAGGGAATAACTGTTTCTGCGACCGAACAAAGTTAGGTTTAATATGGCTGATGTAGGGATCTGAGCTTATTAAAAAGTTGTGGATTATGTCCAAATTTGTTTGAACCCTACCGATTTTCCTTGTGTGTGCTCGTCGTACGTTCCGGAAATCTTTATTACGGGCTTCGGATGCTTCTTCGGAAAGCATGCCTATGGGAATGAATGAGTAACTCTCACAAATATCTGCACCATGAAGCAACAGCTTATGGACACTTGACGGCATGAAATACCATGGGTATAAGTTGATATAAAGTATTGCTGTTTCTCTGCAATATTCTCTAAGAAGGCTGGTGTTAATCAATTGCCCAGAGGAAATAGTTTGTAAAATAACTGCAAATCTTTTGATCAAATCAGGATGAATACCAGTTATTTCAGCAGATATTTCAAAGTTCGTGAAAAACCTTCGTGCTGTATTACCGTCGTTGGTGGTGCCAAATCCTTGTTTAACTATATCGATCAACAAACCAGTTCTTCTCCGGAATTATTCTTGAGTCAATTGTTTTTTAGCCTGTTTCAACAATTTGTCATCATTACGAGCTGACCATTTTTTGAAATCTAAGTTATAGGAAATATGTAAAACACATTCCATGCATCTTATCCACATGTGAAGCGAGGACAAACCGTATTTGTACATGTCATGTCTGATGGGTTGTTTGGAAACAAAGTCCAAGTCATTCATTTTACTCGGTGGTGTACTGCAAATATTACAAACCGCTGCAGAAGAAGTATTAGAAACTACAGTCGAAATTTTCCCATCAATCATTGTCATATACAATTCATGACGTATCTCCAGATTCTTTACAACTGTCGATGTAAGATTGCAGATTTCTTCATTTATAGCAGCACTTTTCAAATTGACCAAATCAATTGTTTCTTTTGAAAATTCAAAACCAATTGGACGACAGAAATTTGTCGAAGATGGTGCAGGATTCTGCCATAAGATAGTACCACTATCTTCAACCAAACGAAGCGGAACCAAACTAATCATAAAGACTGAAGAATCGTCAATTTCAATGTCAGACTGTGACTTTTGTTTATAGTTACTTAGAGAAGATGACCCATCAAATCCCCATTTACTTATCAATTTAAGTGACTTTGTGGCTGCAGAATCAAGCTGAATTAGCTTCAAATTCCTGTTAATAGTCAAATCTAGTTGTGATTGTAGTCGTATTTTGACTCCAGATTCGGTTACAGTTATATCTGCCTCTGGAGGATAACAAGTTCTTTTCGTTTCGAGAAGCTTTTGATAGGATACTCCCTTGGGCAGCCGAAAAAGGGGGCGACCAAGGAACACTTTGAAAAGGTCCATAGCCAAGGAGGCCAAGTCGATCGGCATGAGCTGGCCTCAGCTGGAAGCTGCCGCAAATCAGCGTCAGAAGTGGAAATCTGTGGTTCAGGCCCTATGCTCCCCTAGGAGTTAAAGGACCGAAGAAGAAGAAGAAGATCCCTACATCAGTCATATAAAATCAAATTTTGTTCAGTCGCAGAAACAAATTATTCCCTGAAGCCAGTTCGTTGGTCTTAAGCAATGTATTACCTTCAGAGGAAACAGAAATTTCCAAAGGAAACGTTTTTTTTTCGTAATAGAGTAGTCTACAACTCTTTATAAAATATGTTTCACACCGCGTAGTTTTGTATTTGTTCGCACTAATCTCAGAAACTATTGTTAAATTTAAATTTGCAAATATTGTAAGCATTTAAGTTAACGTTTAATTTTACAGTTAGGACAAATTTAGTATTACAGAACACGATTTTTCGACCTGCAATAACTCCAAAGTACGCAGAGATAAGTCAAAGCTATCTTCACATAAAATACTCAGAATCACTTAAACTCTAATGTGTGTGAACGCCATCTCGACATCCCTTCACGATTTTGAGAAATTAGCGGAAACGTATTTTCTTCCATACAAAAAAAAAAGTTTTATTTTTTTTTACTGAAAGTAGGCATGGTAGGGAAATAATTATTTTTTGTCTTATTAGTCATCTTAGTATCAACCTACAAAAAAAAAATCGTGGCTCTAGCATCAATGTCCATGTTTTAATTAATCGGGACCACTGTGGGACGAGGCGAAACTATAACTTTTTGACTACGGAACAGTAAAAACCCACAAAATAAAAATAAAGACAATTGCAAATTCAAAATAAGCATTTGAAAGTTCTAGTTCGTAAATTTTTTAAGGAATTCCGCATTTCTAAATTTATCCAGCATCCATGTGTTTTGTCATGTAACATTGACAGCATTAGTGTCATTGTCTTTTAACCAGGCTCTCAACGCCATATTTTACATTCAAACCAATTTATTATTTAGTTTGTTTCCCCTTTATTTTCTATTATTATAGCGTCCACTTCTTGTTAATTATTAAACAAAAATGTAGAAATATTATTGTTGTCACCAACTGTTCCGACTTAAAACAGGCTCTTTGTGCTGAAAAGAAAAATACACCGACCTTCCTGCTTTACTTTACAGAGAAAACGGAAATAAAAATAATTCCAGCTATCCTCTGTACGGAAATAAAAATACAACATCATCCATCCGCAGCAAAACAACATCGCAAAATTGTAATACGCGGCCAAATTTGACAGCTCAAGATGGGTTTTAGCATGTTTTGATTTTTGAAATTAAATTAGATGGGGGCAAAGTATTCCATTAGTGTAATTTTCAAAGCATGGAGTTAACAAACAGAATTTTTTGAAGGCAAAAGTTGTTGCGTTATGATCTATAGGAACAGGTAAAGATTGGAGAGGAGCCAGAGGCTGGTTGGCGGAAAAATGTAGTTTGCCTCAGAACCTCGGCGAATAGCGCCGCGCCCGCGCTGATGTTTCAACTCCACTCTTGATGCACGAATGCAGACAAAGCTAAATTTACGTAATATGTTCTTGTATTATTTTTCGGCGGCGAGGCTGTTGTCTCGTTTGGTCTGCGGCTTATATTTAGGTCACTATATTTATATTGTGTACCTGTCTAGTTTTCATTGTATTCTCTGAGTCGCCTTGTAATACATAAATATAAAACATAACATAACATAAACTTACGCCTGTATCCCGGAGGGGTATACAGAGCCCAGGGTCTGTCACTTGCCACCATCCTGACAGATCGCTTTTGCCTCATCAACATTCATTAGTCATTGCATGCCAGTTTCAAGTACTTAGAAAAATAAATCTTTAGAAAAATAAATGTGTCTTTAGCCAACTTTTAGAATTATGAAAATCCACTCAGTTTCTATTCAGAGTAAGAACAAGCAGCCCTGACAAGTATGAGAAAAATGGTTCCACTCTTAAAAATTTGTATCGACACACAACCATTAATCAACCATCCAGAAACGGACGTCTAGCGTTTGCTAAAGCCATATCGATAAGTGTAAACACAATCTGCGGGTAATCCATTATTAATTTGTATTTGTTTATCTTTTGATCCTACGGACCGTAGTTTATCAAGTCATATTTCTTAAAATATTAAATTGAAACTCTGAACAAAAATAAACGCTATGGAGAACGGATTCAAATATAAAAGAGTACGGAACAAAACGATTTCGCGACGAATAAGTCTGAAAATTGCACGAAGATTACCTACTGAGCCGGAAACTGAGGGATTACAATTTAATTTCGTTACCTACGATCATTTAAGCAAATTTCGGATTCAGTGTCTTAAATAAGTGATAAGTGCGGATTCTGATTCCTTTGGAAGTCTGTAAATATGCTACCTTTCAAAATGACTACGCGTCTGAGGTGTTATGTGAATACCGTATTAAGCGCTGAGGTATCTGAGACATCAGCGCTTGACATCGACAACCCCGGTGAGCGTGCGTGATGATTAAGCCCAGATTAATCTCTGTTTCTGAGACAAAGCCTGTGCCCTACAGTAGGAAGTTTTTAGTCTGCTTTAGTTATGTATAAAATAATGGCAACTCTCGCTGCATATGCAAGGAAAATATGTCTCCGACTTTATTCAGTCTACTAAATTTGCAATGCGATTTCATGCTAGTTTTTCCGTTTAATATTTTCCAATTCGCCCATCTAGCGCATCGGCATCGTCACTATTATATAAATAAAAATATAGCTAGTGTGCTCTCGAAAACATCAGTATTCATCGAGGGGAAATTGTGTATAGTAAAATCACGTTTGATTTGTTCAAAACACACATCACACAAACACATTTACGTGATCCATTCGAATGAGAAATGGGTCGGGGAACATGAAAAACTAGACACAGTTTGATTGAATTTTTAGAGGGCCTTTGCTGAATAATATTGGAGGGATTTTTCCGCTGTCGCATGTGACATTCCACCTATTCCAATGGCCTATTGAGAACTTTTTTCTCCATTAATATTGATATACAGTTAGATAAAGGTCGCTATAAATACAGAATAAATGTTCACGCCGTGGCGTGGCATACTAATACAGATTTCCGTCATTATATGCTATTATAGCGATTGGGAATTGTAAAACGATTAAATCCAATCATGCAACAGTACTATTTAATGCCGTTATGTGAATGAACCCATGGATTGCATTTGTTTCCGGCATAACGACCGCGGGACACGACGTCTACTCTAGATAGGCAGTGATAGCAATGACTTTACCTGCAGTGAAATAAGCTTTAGCGCCGTCTGACTTCATTTACGTACTTTGAGCTGTCTATTTTGGTTCGCTGCAGTTAATGTGGAACAGTGAACAATTTACGGAACTGAATCTAGACAAAATGTTAGTTAGACTCACCTGCACAAAAACTACCTACAGCGTGATTTTCAAATCGTTAGCAATATAATTTAGGGAACTGTCTGTTCACTATGATAAACATGATTTAAGATTGATTTCCCTTGGTTCGAAACCTTGAATACAAATTAAAAGTGGTAGGAAGTCCCGTAGAGTTGCTGATAAACATGCTTCTATTACGTAAAAAGTCTATCGTTCAATATCTTTAAATAAGTAAAAGAACAGTTGAGTTGGCCGGCGCTGACCATCAAACGCTCAAAACGTAGTTTTTTTATTTTTATTAGTTTTTGTTCTGATATTGTCCGTTTATGCTTAAGTAATGTACTTTGGATAACAAACATTTTTTTTTTCGCGCCGTAACTTATGCGCCATATGCTTCCAAATCATAGTTAGAAGGTTAAGGGCACACCTTTAAAACGTGTCAAACGAATTCAAATGAAGTTTATTGTCTCTCAAAACATATCGATTGGGTATCAAAATAAAGGGTTTTATGAATAGTTTATAAATATATGCACTGTTTATAAAACAATGTCCCAGGCACTGCAGCATTCGAGTGGTCCCTTCACCCCATCTAGTGTGAGTGACTGGACGTTGCATAAATCATCTCATTACGTAGGTGCAAAGGCCAAGTTATACCTGAATATAATATAATAATTAGAAATTTGGGATGAGAAATGACAAAAAATAACAAAATATTGAAAGATAAAAATATATCATATTTAAGTGTTGAAGAGAGGCATAATGATAAATTAATTCACTAAAAAAACCGATTATGTAAAAAATTGTAAAAATATCAATAAATGAAATGAAAGGATATAAACAAGTTGGGAGACGCAGTCGGGTGTTATCTCTTTTTTAATATTAATTTTATTCATGGTACACTTAACGGACTTCACGAAGGCCTCTAACTTCACAAATTTAAAACAAAAATCATATAATATTTTCTAGGACGTTTTTGCACGAACCTCAATCATCTCAATCGTCATTTTCAAACCTAAGGCTAGACCTAGTACTAGCTAGCTTTTACTTGAAACTTTAGTGGCCCTACCGCATAGCGACCGTTTTGGCATAAATGCTCTCCAGTCCCAGATCCTATCATCATCATCATCATCATTCAGCCACAAGAAGTCCACTTCTGGACATAGGCCTCCTCCATGGATTTCTAAAAAGACCGGTTGGAAGCGCCCTGCATCCAGCGCCTTCCCGCCACTTGGATGACTTCATCTGTCCATCTTGTGGCTGGTCGTCCCGCGCTTGCCGATATGTGGTCTCCATTCGAGAACCTTTCGGCCCCATCGGCCATCAGTTCTGCGTGCTATATGCCCCGCCCAGGTCCTAAATCTCTACGAAAAAAAAAATCCAACGAATTGAGAACCTCCTCCTACTTTTTAAAGTCGGTTAAGAAAAACCTAAAAGTATAGCTTAAGTATAGCCAAAAATGGACCAATCAGTTCAAAGACCTGACAGTTAGTCTTTACCAATGAAATAAGCGCAAGATGTACCTCAGAGTAAATCGGTGTGATTGGTTTATATTGTGCGTTAACATTGTATATTGTAGTAAAATGCATACAATACAAAGTAACTTTGTATTGGTAACAGACAAATAGTTTATGTTCCTTCCGTCATCTTAACTACAATTTTACTATATTAATCTTGAAAATGTAATCAATCGAAAAAAGTTGTTACTTTTTAAGAGAAACTGTTGAGAATTCAGACATGATTTTTTGACTAAAAGGTAGGTAGTGATTGGGAGAGCTTGTTCAAAGGCTAATTAGAGCGATAATTTCACTTTGGACCTAGGACGACTAAATTTAACTAAACTCAAGCAGGGTGAGGGATAACGATCCTTCTATCAGTTTCTCCATCATTGGAGACTAAGATTGAACTTATTTTACGGTGATAACCTGGTGGAGTCGCAAGTGGGAGCGCAACAGCGGAATCCATTGCGTTCGGAGCGCGGGTAGAATCTCGCGGCACCATTCTATCAATGACATCGTTCGAAGAGCGCCTAATTCTGCTGATATGTGTGATTTATGTGTGATGTTTTTCCGGATATAAAATTCATAGTTTTAATTATGGCTGTAATATTTGTCCCGCCATTGCTGTACTACAAACCAGGTCTAACCTCCTTTCTGATTCGTTCACCGAATGTAGGGAACGGTGTTGTTTAACAACAACGTGTTCTTCGATTCGAACTTGCTTTTAGGCAATTTCTTGATAGATGAATAAAAATATTGTCTCGCTAGCCTGATTTTCGTCTTATTGGAGTCGGAAGCGAGAGAACCAGATTCGATTCCCAGTGCGGGCATGTACCTATGACTTTGTTTTCTAAGTCATGTAGATTTGTGAAGTAGTAGCAATACCACTCGCTAACAGTGAAGGAAAACATCGTGAGGAAACCTGAGTGTCTGAGCTATTCACGTCAGCGCTGAAATCGCATATCCGCGGTGGGCACGCGTGGTGATTAATCCCGGAGAAGGCCTGTGCCCTACAGTGGGACGTATAAAGGCTGCTCATGATATGGTATGCAGTCTTTCGTGTAGGTATATGTATAGATAAGTATGTCTCACCAAGTAGTATCCTTAATCTACCTACCTTTGTGCGGATATTCTACTGCAAATAAAATAATCAAGTTCCGAGTCGTTGTTTGTTTAAGGTAAAATAAAAAAAAAACAAAGAACATTTTTCTTTGACGCGTAATGTTTTCAAAACTAGCGCCATATTCTAAATCATGCTTAGAAGTTTCTCTTAAAATGTCGAACGAATTTAAAGTCACTTGTAGTGCTAAATTAATAACGATTAAAGTTTCACAATAAGGGTGCAGGGTTATGGTAACACTGTCTGTCATGCCCCGTCTCGTGGGATTGGTTGGAGTGACGGTGGATTTAAATGTCAAGTCAAATGTTAAAATAGGCAATTTCGGAATGACGAACGGGCGGAGACCTTTCTGTTATGTCCAACTACTAGAGTGGTGGATTAATCCAGCTGTATATTTTATGCCTCTGTCGGCCTTTGTGACATTAACATTGTATTGACGGATGCAGGTATGTAGAGCTTGGTTAGCCTAATTCGGCAGTAGGACATTGATTGAGCTCTTCCTATGTGCAGGGAGCAGGTTGGAAGTGGACGACGACGATGGCCCATAGCCACAGGTGCAAAATCCACTTCTTGGTAAAGGGGTCACTTAAACATTATAACAAAATCCCCACATCGATCCGAGAAAGCAGTTCTACTAGTCTGTACGAAAAAAAAAATATGGAAATACTGCTATATTGCGAATAAAAGCAGCTGATGCATAAATTTTAATGCCGCAGAACAGCAGAACAGATGACGTATTTTTTTTTGCGATTTAGCAGATTTACCCATAGTCAAATTTGGTTGTATTAGATTGCGACACCGTCTTGGGTGTAAGAAAATCCATAATCTTTCGAAAAAAGGGTTTCTGTCCATCAATACACAAAAACATATATTTTGTGTAACCAGATACAGATACCAGATGAAGCTAATAAAGCTTCTAGTACCATATAAGCCAGTACTTTTAGCACCATTTGATAGACCATCTCGTCCCAAATAGCCTTGAGTAATTTTTTGACGTCTGCGCTAGCCGAAGACAAAAAGGAGTTTTTTTTTTAACCGCAACCGCCAATAAATCGCAATTATATATTATATCAAAGCCAATTAAAATTTTGCGTATTATTCGATAGTTAACTTTAGGCATTTTAGGTCAAGTGGAAAACGTTCCCGTGCCGGCATAACACTGCATGTTCAAATATAGTGTGGACCTAAAATACACTCATAAAATGTTTTATAGCCGGGCTCAAAACAAGGAGCTAAACGGCACCATTTAGTTTCGCCTCATACAGTGAAAAAGTTTTATAGGTCAACAACAATAGACTGAAAAAAGAATCAACCGCCCTTCAAGCTCCCATGTAATTCATAGAATTAAATTACATTAGTAACATTTATTCGGCCGTTTTAGTCGTTTTGTGGACACATTACCCGTCAAAAGACTGTTCTTTTTCATTTAAAATTACTATAAAGGACCGCAAAGCAAAATAATATTTAAATGAGTCTCAATTTCTAAGAAGCTTATCTTTGATACCAATTTGAATTGGTCAAATTCTTATTACCTACTTGTCGCTTGGCGGACAAATGGTTCTGTAAGTGTGATTAAAAATAATGAACGGGCTTATTCACATGGAGTTTTTGAGAATACACTTAAATTATCTAATAAACCTACTTAATGGCATTGAAAAGTAAACATTACTTACGAGTTGTTAGACTTAAATCACATCGCACAGAATCACACGAAAAAAAAAAATCGAACAAATCCAAAGTCCGGGAAGTGCCGCGGAAATTCGCTCAGTCACTGTGTTTTATTGGCACATTCCATTGTCGTTGGGTGATCATTGTAAAGTTGACAGTTACATTTCTCGGTGGACGTTTAATCGAGGGCGAAAGCGGCCACGTTGCGCAACGTTGCGTTTACGGCGAAGGCGTTCGCGCGACTGAAGGCTTCGCCGGCTGAAAGCGCGGCGCCCGCCCGCCGCGGGTGCGAGCTTGACCAGTTGGGTGGCGATTCGTTACCTACTCCACTTCTAAGTACTTAGTGACTGAAATTAAAAATCTATATTGGTTTAACTTTTTAGATCTTTTGAACTTGCCGCTACATCATTGTCTACACTAATTTGGCGGGAAAATGTCAGGTCCATAATTGACCTGTGACGACTGATGACTGGTGACTTTAGTGACAATCATTGTCATTGAAGTCTTAATTCAAAGAATAATGATGCTGTTTTTGCTGTTGAAATCTTCAAAAATATCCGCCACGTAATAGCATTTTTTGTATCCTAACCGTAATTATTGTGTAAATTATTATGTATTTATACTTATGTGATTATCGTGATATCACAGCAGTGTGTTCCTTTCTTCATTAAAGTATTCGTAGACTATACCACGACTTTACTCCGACATGCGTATATAAAATGTGAGCGAACTGCCTTTTCAAAGACCGGATTTTAATGCGTAGGTTTCGCGAGCAGTTGCATTTACGCAAGGAAAAGGGTTGCGTGAAGAACGGTCGGCGGTGTTGAATGCGTCTAGACGATATTGTGGGTGCTAGAGGGTGCTTGCTATCGCCATACACCTACACACACTCTCACATCTCAAATACTAGCTAATTAGCAGTTGCATGCGTTTGCGTTGGTTTTAGAGGAGGAATCGTGTATTCTTTTCTTCAAAGAAACTCTCTGATAAACTGGTTTGAGTGTATCAGAGACTAAGTGGTTAGTTAGTAATTAATTAATTAACCCTATTATGCTAAGTGACTACGTCACGACAACTTTCGAAATTAATATATTATTTAACTTTTTTAAGCCGTACCTACCTGAGACGTTGATTTTCACAGACTTTTACATATGTAATATCAGGAAGGACGATGGGATGGGATGGAATGTAATTTAATAGGTGCGAAACTTCCTCGGCGTGACCTACGCAACTCCGCCTCTAAAACCAAGATATAAAACACCTACTAATAGTTAAGAACCTCCTGCGTATCCTCGTACATAAAACGTGAGATGTCGCACACTGTGTTATCATAAAACAGAGGTCTCTTGATAGAGTGGAGTACTTTCAAATAAAGTGCATGTAATTGTGTCGGGGTGGCGTGCTGTGACGGAAGTTGAAAGGTCTACACCAGATCTATCTTTCGTTTGTCTATTCGGCATGAATTGAGATATTACTAGGAACTATTATTGGGCGATCGTTACTAAAAATACCGAATATTCGAGTATTGCGTTTATTCAATAACATTCGAATAACAATCAGTAGTAACGCAAACGCAAAGCTCGTTCATTGAGCGTGAATGCCTTCGTGCGTTTGAGATGAATTGTAGTCAGTTAAATCATCATATTAGTTCAAGTTTTACATAAAAATTAAACTTGATTCTGAAAACACTGTTGTGAAGAATTAATTTCACAGCGTTTTATTATAACGGAAGATAAATGCTGAACTGAAAGTAACGCACTCACACTGTAGCTGCTGTGCAACGTCACATGCCGAATAATTATCCAAATATTATAAGGTACAAGTTTTTACCTACTCGACAATGTACCTAATGTTTATTGAAACCACCCGTTGAACTTCAAGCGCATACCCTGCTGACGTTATCAAAGTTGTTCTGCCCAAAACCGCAACTACACAGGTATGCACTGTTGGCGCAGGGCACAATTTTAGTCGATTGGATATTCTTCGAAATGTTAGATGTAATCGTATAATTATTTATCATATACTCATCTGCGTTTTATGCAAATCAGTCTATATCTTTTTTCGAACAATAACCCATTGCTTTTCACTTTTAATACTCGGGCTTCACCCACCACCAGATTCAGTGATCAGGTTGAGAGTTCTTGATTAAGAGTGCGAGCAATCGGCTATCATAATAGTCTACAATTGAGAACCTAGGAATAGCAAATGGCGTACGAGTAGCAGCCCGGCGGCACGGCCGCAATTATTTACTGCAGCCAAGACAAGTGCGAGGAGTGGCGGCCTCTCGCACTGAGAGGCCACCGTGGCCGACTCTCACAAACGTGAGAGCCTCGCATCACTCGGTGAATGTGTGCACACTATCTAAAGATTTTGACTCACTTATGCAAGCAAAAGATTGGAATTTCTAGAGCTGCAGCTACGAGCTTGAGTTTCTGACAGTTAGTCAGCAGCTGCAGGCAAAAATGAGTTTTATCACTGTCCCGCTTTTGAGCGTTTCTCTGATATTTCAAATAATATATTCCTATAGCAGTTTAATTAGGACACCAGCCCGGTGGGAATTTGTCGTCATAAAAAAATGTTGCTTCTGTTGTAACAAGACCTAAGAGATTTCATCAAAATAGAAAGGAGACGACGAATTACCTAGGTCAAAGGGTACTTAAAAACGAAAACTTCAAGTAACCGCAGTGCAGGCCGTGAATAAAAGTCATGCAGCAGAAAGATAGCTCCGAAAATAAAGCTTCCGAGTCAGTATTTGTGACACGGTGACGTGGCGCGCCGCTCGACCCTGTTTGCCAGGCTATTAATATCTTTGAAAGTATTCAATTCTTTAGCTATGTTGTAAGTTAGCAGGCAACTTGAAGCAGTTTTTGGGGTTTCAAATGTGGTCCGTCTGAATTTCAGTCCGTCCGTCCGTCCATCCATCCATCGTCTGTCTGTCCGTCCGTCCGTCCGTCCGTCCGTCCATCCGTCCGTCCGTCCATCCGTCCGTCCGTCCATCCGTCCGTCCGTCCATCCGTCCGTCCGTGCGTCCATCTGTCTGTCTGTTTGTCTGTCGGTCTGTCGGTCTATCGGTATGTCTTTCTATCTGTCTGTCTGAACCTTCCAATAGCACACTTGAACCATATTTAACACTTGAACCATATTTAATATACCTGGCCAAAATTTGTTCGGTTCAAATTGCATTTACCAGTCCAGCAGTAAACAGATAGGTATGTCGAAGGCAACGGGAAACTACCACGTAAATATTCCCAGGATCAATTGATATGGCTTTACATAATAATATCACGGCCCCACTCCCCGGCAGACCTTCGACGGTCAGTGGGTGCGAATTCCCGGTGAGGCTAGTCTAGGCACAAGTGACGCTTATTCGGGCACCAAGTACTTGCATACAGATGCTGGGACGATGTTAGATGACTTTATATATGATTATATCAAAAAGTCTTCGACCGAGAAAGCCATTCTAACCTAAAAGCTATTTTAAGTAACTAAATTGAGACTAAATCTGCCAACAAACTATTATTTAGTTTGGCGGAAATGAGACTATTTAAAAATGTATGCACCTTTTACAGAATAAACAATTATTTATTTATTATTATTCAAAACTTTTTGATATTATGATCGTTATATGATTGCAATAGACAGTTCAAAAAAAATTAACAGTATTGAAGAACTGCTATGGTCTCATGTGAAATACTTAGAGAAGTATCTACGACTAGGCTACATCCTCTCTGTTCTTTTGTTCAGTATTTATGCAGAGTACATATTTTCCGAAGTCCAAGAAGGTATCAAGGTATAATAGGTAATGGTCAAATCATCATTAACAAAACGAGATATGCTATAATTATGCACACGCAGATTTAACAAATTACTATTAAATTAATCTTATATTATGAAGTTCGAACACTCAGTTGTCATATTCAGCGTGAGTGACAGTTTAAGGCTGCTGTTACGTCGAGCATGCAGTCTCGCTCGCACAATTTAACATTTTTAATATTGTGATATTATGAGTAAACTTTTCATAATTGTGATCTGAGGGTTTGATGCGCAATTAAATTAAGGACAATTAAGATTTATTTATGTTTTCTTATACGTAGTTTTTAATAATGAAAAGTTGTTTCCAAAATTATTAATATTGGAATAAAATTTTGTCAGCCAAAAATTTGTAAAGGATAAGAAAAAAATGCCGTGAATATCCACAATTTAATTATCCATCAAACCCTCAGATCACATTCATCAAAACTATACTCATTTTATTACAATAACTAAAAATGTTAAATTTCGCTCGCACAGCGAGACCGCAAGTTCTGCGTAAGAACAGTCTTAATGGTTTTTGCTCGTTAACTTCCTACCTTGCTACGAAGCTTGCAACTAAAAATTCGAAAATACGGCACGTTATTAAAATACCGCAACACATGAAAACTATTTCTTGAGTATCGATAAATAAAGAATTATAGACCCATCTCACTTCTGAGCCATAAGCTGTTCTCAAGAGTCATTACGAATCGTCTCGCACGCAAGCTCGATGACTTCCAGCCCCCCAAACAAGCCGGTTTCCGAAAAAGCTTTAGTACGTTGGACCACATACATACGCTGCGGCAGATTATACAGAAGACCAAGGAGTATAATCTGCCACTATGTTTAGCGTTTGTGGATTACGAAAAAGCCCTCGATTCGATCGAGATACGGGCGGTACTTGAATCTCTTCAGCGGTGCCAAATAGACTACGAAGTATTTGTACAAAAACTTTACAATGTCAGTCCGACTACAGGACCAGAATACGAATCCTATTCATTTGCAACGCGGAGTAAAACAGGGAGATGTAATATCTCCGAAACTGTTTACAGCTGCACTTGAAAACGTATTCAAATTTCTGGACTGGGAAGGATTGGCATCAACATAAATGGCGAGTACATCACTCACCTTCGATTCGCCGATGATGTAATGCTTATGGCTGAGACCCTGGAAGATTTGAGTTCCATGCTTAATGACCTGAATAGAGTTTCTAACAGAGTGGATCTTAAAATGAACATGGAAAAGACTAAGATAATGTCGAACTCCCATGTAGCACCCACTCCTATCCACGTTGGCGGCTCTGACCTCGAAGTTGTCGACCACAAGACCCTGGAAAAAACAGTCCAGTTAGGTAAGTCCAACTTCGAGAATGAGGTCACTCGTCGAATCCAACATGGATGGGCAGCGTTCGGTAAACTAAAACACATTTTCGCTTCCAAAATACCTCAGTGTCTCAAGACAAAGGTGTATAACCAATGTGTGTTACCAGTGATGACTTATGAATGTGAGACCTGGTCGCTGACTATGGACCTCATAAGAAGGTTCAAGGTCGCCCAACGAGCAATGGAGAGAGCTATGTTAAGAGTTTCACTGCGTGATCGAATCAGGAATGAGGAGATCCGCAGAAGAACCCGAGTTACTGATATAGCTCGAAGAATTGCTCAGTTGTTGAAGTGGCAGTGGGCGGGGCACATAGCTCAGAGAACTGATGGCCGTTGGGGCGTAAAAGTTCTGACCTGGCGATCGTGGACCGGACGACGCAGGGTGGGAAGGCCCCCAACCAGATGGTCTGACGACCTGGTTACGGTGGCGGGGAGTTGCTGGATGTGGGCGGCACAAGACCGGAAAGCTTGGAAAACCATGAGGGAGGCCTATGTCCTGCAGTGGACGTCAATTGGCTGATAATGATGATGATAATAAAACCACTTTCCATAAGTAAAATTTCTAGATGCTCAATATGTATATATTTTATTTAAACCTTGATGCGCTCAATGTGTATAAAAAATTAACTTTAAAGTTTTGCTTACTGGAAGTGGTTCTATTTTAGTTTTTTAACAACACCTTGTCTAAAGAGTGTAATAAATCTTTTGATATTGTTTCCAAATGAATATTCTTGCCGAGATGAGGTACTTGAAAAAAATTAAAATGATTTTAACTGTATTTATTATCCGTTCGGAATCACAGAAACCATATTCTTTTAAACTAATTATTTACTACAAACAATAGGCCATTTTAAACTAAGAAAATGTGTATTGCCATGCATGCATCACAAAAAAAATACTCTGCCTTTCAGAAGCTAAAACGCCGTTATCTCCAAAGATCTACTTTCGAGTTACGCGCAAAACACCAGGGAAATAATGAAAATATATGCTACTTGACAACTATACATAATTTGACTACACTTGAGGTATCAAAAGTTAGATCTTTTTGAGTACTTTAAAATAGCTTTAATTAGTAACGATAAATTCAGTTCAGAGTAAATTTAAATTCAGTTCAATAACGCTAAATTCTGAAACACAATTATTATTGAATTATTTTATAATCAACGTAACATAACGGCATTATTCAGTTTTCTATCTCTGAAAATATAAAATGTAGGAAAAATTGGGTTGGAGGAATCGATAGAGATTTTTTTTTTCTGATTAAGATGTCATCAAAAAGTCAAAATCGACTGGATCGTCGATGGCGGCATTTTAGCTTGTGAACGGCAGTACTTGTATTAAACCAATTCAATAATGTATAAAAAAAGAGATAAGAGCAAAAACAACGTCGCCCTGTCGACAGCTGATCACATTTCTACCAAGCCCACAGGTTGGGTCTTGTTGGCCGTTCCTATCGCAGAGGCAAGGAGTTGACCTTTCATATATTATGCAAGATCAATGTGCCGCTGACCCGATATCGGATATAGCTCAGCTATGTGCTATCCAAGAAGATTTTCGGCTACCTCCTCTTCACAACATTTTAACAACTTTTATAACAATAGTGGCGCTTTGTTTAGGTAATTATTATAGCATGAGTAAGTTACAGTGAAGCCGTAATTAACTTATTTTGTAAACGCCTTACATGATTCACGATAGACTTTAGATTATAACTTTTTATCGGCACTTCTACTGTATACATTATAAATTATATCACGCCTAAATCATGAAGTATTGATAGTATAGGTATTCGGTACAAAAATATCTTGTCCTTTCTAAGGCTGGGTTCTCCGAGCGCACGGATTCGTAAGGGACTTATTGCGCTGCGCCAACGAACTTTTCGAGGAAAAGTAGTTATTTTTCCAATTACAAAAATAATCAAATAACAAATCCTATTCATAGAGTTATGAACAGAGGTCACTAACACATTTAGTGATAGTCATTTGTGGCATAGTTTTTGTTATGCAAAACTCAGTACGGTTCGAAAGAAACCATATCTAGCGATAATTTAGACTCATGATCGTGATTTATTTTGATGCTATAAAGTCTAAAAAAAAAGAATTAATTTAATGACCATATATATATATATATATATATATATATATATATAGCAAAAAAAAATACTATAAATATATTTTCATGCTCACCATTAGAGAGTAAAACCCAGCGTTAAGTGAAAAGGAAGTAAAATATAACATAAATAGTTGTCACATAAGTTGTTTATTTTTAAGAATTATCCTACCACTTTTTTAAACAAAAGGAGATTAAATGGGGTATGACATGCCGCAACTTTGTAGCACTTCCACTTTGAATAGCTTTGTATAGTTGGAGTAAAGCTAAGCTCTATATTGTTATTTTATGACTGACCCGCATGGCCAATATAGTCCCCAAATGTCATTTTAGTTTTACTTTATTGGCAACGTGACAGGGTCAGTACGAGTTTCGTTCCCGTTTCCCCCTCTTGTTCAAAAATATACAGCTGAGACGGCTTTATATCCGTCCAGCGAAGCCTTAAGTTGCGTTCTTCGACAGGTTTTCGTCTCCTCGTAGTGTTACCAGTTTTAAGAAAAGGACATGATAAGAAAATCAGGACATGATTTTCTGAAACCGTTACATAAATCTTTTGGTCATGAACACAATATGACATGCATCTCGTCATTTTGTTGATTGAACCAACTTAGCTGAGAAGTATGAGACGTATGTGCTGGTCCTACTCCATCTAAAAATATGTCACGAGCAATACAGTCTCTCAGAGGTCACTTGATTAAGGTCACTAGATAGATTTATCTAGAGTAGAGGAGTGGCCACTAGACGCTACATTTACATAAACATAGAATGTTTAAGTGCACTCAAAAATTATTTCTTATTTTGACAGCCTCGTTAGTCTAGTGGTATCACATCTGATTACCATGCCGGAGGTCGTTGGTTCGATTCCTACTGGGGGCCGCCGCACATTTGTACTAATGGCATCAGTCTGGGTGTATTTCCATTGTGATTGTGATGTACTTGCCTGTTTACCGTAGCAGGTTACCATATCCTAGTTTGAGACCAGGACAAGTAATTGTGTTGTGTAGAAGTAATTACTATTATTGATTGATAGAAATATGGTAATAATTCGTACTTGACCACTGGCGGCAAAAAGAAAGAGATACTTCAGTGGAAATGTAGATTAATGTTGGCAGATTTTAGTGGCAACTGAAAGCATTTGTCACCGCCGCTTTCGTGACACTAATTGCGGGGCTCTGCAGCGATAGTTTTTTTCCTCTACTATTTTGAAGCGCGAGGCGGCTCCAATAAAATAGGTACTGGGAATTATATTTAGATTAGGTACGCCGATTGCTGTTGTTTTTGATGTGTAGGTCAGTAATCGAAAACAATTATGAAAGTTGTATTGTATCGAGAAAAACATGCGGTAATATGATATCAAACAAAAGAGCAAGTATGGACGCGGTTTTTAGGTGTTGGTATACAGATAACACATAGACCTATTTGATAGTCTGAGTTCACCTCTGTGTATTTACCTTAAGAACGCAACAAAGTCAAAATGTACTCCACTGTTCTCTGTAACCTACGACGACGTATACGGAACATATATAATATATATTTGACCCCTTTTTAGGTGGCCGGCGCCGATCATAAGAGACTCGACCCATAGTTTTTTTTCGATTCTTATTACTTTTGGTCGTGATATTGTCGTGATATCTTAAGTAAAGTAATTTTGGGTAACAAAAAAAATAATTGACGCGCCATATATTTGCAAAACTAGCGCCATATTTTTGTAAATCATGGAGAGAAGGTCGTTTTTTTAACATATTTATTTAGTTGTGTTGTTTAATTTTATTGAAATGAAGCAAACTTTTTTTTTCAAAGCAAGTAAAGGAATAAGTGTATTTTTTACGATTTTCATCTCTGAAGGGATAAAAAAAAGAGCCAAAATGTTTGTATCTGGAAAATTTAATTGGTTGCTAAAACGTAAGTAAACGAATACGTAATTGAACTTTTTCGAGATTTTACCCCAAAAAAGTACAAAATGAAGTAAAAATTTTGTACTTTTTATTTCTAGAAACTTTGCACACTTGCATTTTTCACAAATTTTTCATAATTTTACCTTTATACTTAAAGTGTCAACAACAAACTAATGTTTTCTGGTATTAAATTGGTATTATTAAACTACATTAATATTTACGTTTATATTTATGTTGTCATAGAAAAACATTATGAAGAAACCCCGCAGCTTGGTTGGCTCCGCACGTATTGACTTGTCTTTCCTGAGGGCTAGGCCGACTAAGCTCTCAGGATGGAATAGGTGTTGGGCAAGCCTATTCCATCTAAAAAACAATGTCCCATGCACTACAGCGGAGCAGAGTGGCCCCTTCATCCGTCTAGTATGAGTGAAAGTTCCACTGGACGCTGCACAAATAATCCCATAACGTAGATGCAAAGGCCAGCGTTTATAGTTCATAATTATTTCCGAAAACAAAGTTGTATATGTATGACTTTACCACCCAATATGCTAGATAATAAAAACAAAGAGCAAAGTTGCGTGTGTATAATAACAATGTTTTAAGGGTGAAATTTCACTTCTGACTTTTTTTTCTTACACCATTTGATAGAGCAAAATAATGTAGACAACGACAAAGAAACAATAAAAACTCTTTGGCTTGTCATCACATTTCATTTTACTCATAGTTCAAATACTCGAATTATTCCAATTCACATTTGGACAAAACCGCTACGCTCCTTTGTGGTCGTGCTGTCGGCTATTGGCACGTTCACACTGGATCCGTGGCCAAATTCAGT
The DNA here is from genome assembly GCA_963969515.1 of Yponomeuta evonymella. Taxonomy (NCBI): domain Eukaryota; kingdom Metazoa; phylum Arthropoda; class Insecta; order Lepidoptera; family Yponomeutidae; genus Yponomeuta; species Yponomeuta evonymella. The sequence goes on from OZ018354.1 coordinate 11,868,228, forward strand.
CACTGAATGAGATACGCATGTCGGAAATGTTAACCGTCAATGACTTGTTTACTACAGTGCAGGAACGTTAAGCGAACGCCCAACCGTAATAACGTTTACGAACATATGATAGGTGAGCAAATACGGTTACAAACAGCATCCGATGCGGCAGCCGAATATTGTAATCACGCCGATAGTCACGGACGAAAATTGACTATAAGCCGCTGTTCCAAATGGAACCACGTAACTATGAATACAGCTCAGCTGGATTACTAGACCTAGTTACTTTACAGTAAAATCTGAAATAGTAGAACAATGCATATCACGAGAGTTTACACGAATCATTACCTACACTTACTCTGCCCACTACTTCTTTCGCGTTTCTTTAGAACATCAAGTGCCCTTACCCCTCAATGCAGGTCATGGTCTATCTCTCATCCCTTGAGACCTTTTTGCAATTGTATTAAATTCAATATTCTATTTTTCTACCTCACCACGCCGTCTTCCGTCGGCGCAGCTTATTTTCCACTCAAACCCATTTCGGATGGAATAGAATGCTCAATATAATAATCCGTTATTCGGATTTGCTTGCGGAATATTGCTAAGTGCAACGCGTGGGCGCCCATCAGTTCACTGGACTTAAGGTATAAGGCCTGCTGGTTGCTGGTAGTGGCTGAATGAGGATGGTGGAGAAAAAAAAGATGTGGCGAGCATTGGGGAGGGTTGCTGAACTTATGTCGAATGCTTATGTTCGTGCTGGACTGATTAGATTGGAACGAGTTACCCGAACAGATTCATTAAAACTTCACATTTTCTAATACAATACTTATGTACACTATCAAGAAATATCATACACACTATCTCTTTATACTGTACACCAACAATAGTTTATTGTTGCGTAAAAGATGAATACATTGAAATACTCTACTATAAGTACACAAATTTGATTTTTTTTAGCTCCAGACAGATGAGGTTCAATGAGGTTATTACGTTTCGAAACGAAGTTAACGACCTGTAGTTTTTTTATTAGCATTGTTAAGTTGTCTACATGCGTGCATGCCGCGGGTCATTGTTCTGATAGACGGAGAAGTGGTATGTATTAATGGGAGCTTTTCTTTTTGACTATTAAGAAAAAAAAAGTAGCTTCCAAGAACTCTGTAGATGGCGCTGAACTGACTATGTTCCTAGCCGTGCGTTCCGATTTGCGACCGTGAGCGATCATGGGCAAATCGGAACGCACTACAGATTACTCACGTATTAGCGACGATAGCCGTTCCGAAATGGACGTCAATGGATATTGCGATTATATAAATGGATCAATTCGGAACGATACTTATTTGTGATGTGACAATGACATATTTAAATTTCGTTTTATGATTTAAAAATTACATCCAAGTGAAATAATGAAAAAATGATGTGACGTTCCGTTCCTTGCCAAGTTTCCGTTATTTACCAAGTTCAGCGCCATCTATGCAACGACTAGGGAATAATAAAAATAAAATAAAAAGAAAACCCCTCATTGTTAGCGCATTTTTTTAACAACATTTCTCAAACCGAAGCAAGATTTCTCAACTCATTTTTTTTTATTTACATACGTTTTCGCTTAAAAGTAATAGTCTAACGAGATGCCATTTTTAATTAATAATAATAACTTCCACGCAGCATAATCACTTGTCTTGGTCCCAAACTAGAATACCCAGGCAAGACATCACAGGCATGGAAATACACACAGACTGAGGCCATTTGTCCAAATTACTAATATTACTAATTACATAACCGCGGCTTTCAAACCACCATTTTTCTGCGTGTATATTATTACTTCTGACACTTAAAACGTAAGTTTACATCGAATGAGGCTGTACGTTTGAAGACCTTTGCTTTTTCTTAACGAAAAACAATGACGTTTAAAAAAACAGCAGTAATTATAAATAATGAAAAGTCGATTTTCCTCCAATAACTCGATAAATCGAAGTAAAAGTAAAACTGCGTGGGTAAGATGGCGAGCGACTGCATAGATTTTTATCGAACCTTTTAGGCACAAAACGCTATTAGTATTGAATTTCATAAATAGATGTTACCTACGAATCTTTCAAGATTTGATCCGTATAATTAGGCGAAATCTGTAATTCTTGGGGTTGATTTAACTTGATATTTTACTATCGCACCCGGCGCAATATCGCCGCAAGATCATGCCATTCTCTAACAGTTGATTGAGACCGTAGTAAAAAATACAAATCAAGTTATTTTAAAAAGTGATTAAAAAACATTTAAAAAAATTAATGTCTATGGTCGTTTCAATTCTAACTGTTAATTAATCTGTGAATGAATTGTGAACCCATACTATTTGAGATCACTGTGTGTTGCTCATTGAAATCGAAAATATAGAATAGAATAGAATAATCTTTATTTGGCACATAAAAATACAATAGAATAAATTAATCTTAAAATTATTACAGTCTTACGTATTATGCACCAAAAAGGTCTCCACTCAGCCTTATGCCATGGGTGGGCCACGGCGCTGATTTTCAGTGGAATTAATTAATTAATTTCACCATTAATGCACTTATAACTTAAAATATTGTATGAATATGTTAACATAATTTCAAATTTTGTTCTGATTATCAGTGAAAACCTGTTATTGGCTTTGCCTTTATTCGTCTCAATTTTGTAAATATGCTTCTCGTATAAGCTGTTGGTTTTCCAATAAATAAAATAAAAATAATTTGGATCTTATAACAATAAAAATCAAAATAATTTTTTTTTATTCAAAGTAGCACAGAAACTGCGACTTAATGAACGTTACAAGTTAAATTAGGTGTCCATTTCAAAATCTAGATCATTTTGGAGAAAAAATGGACAAAAAAACTCCAAACTTAGCCTTTTCAAGTCCTTAATTTACAGGATTTATATAAATGTTCTAAAACTCATGCATTGACAAACTCCTCCCTTGACAAACTGGCAGCTAATTTGTCTGTAAAAATATTCAATGTGTATATAATTGACTTGTCTGCAGATTAATTATATATAATATACAGATTAAAATATAAAAAAAGTTTTAAGATTTTGCTATCGTGTCACATTAGTCAGAGTGAGCTGGCAAATTAAGCAATGTCCAGGCATAAGTGGCAATAGTTTTAAGTATATTAGAGCGCGCGCGTGTAAAGGCGCCACATATTAGGGAGGCACATGGCGCCCGAGCACGCCGGGTAAGCGCCAGCAGTCGTTGTTCTCAAAATAACGCTCGGTGGGTGGCTGTGTTTGAAGTGCCTCGCTACTTGAATAATTTATAAGTAGAAGTTCGTCTCAAAATGCACTACATTTCCGCAGCGGAGCCTCGCATGCCTCCGTTTCCTTCAGCTTACATTGCGACTCCGAGTAGAATAAAACGCAATTACAACGGAAATAGTTGGAAAACTTTATTCGGTGGAATTATCAAGGATTGTAATCTGCGCGAACTATTCGAAACGTTAGACGATTAACTTAGTTTCTCTTTATAAGTGGATGATTAAAAGTTATATGATAGTTTTGTTGCGTAAGACTATTTTGTAATATGCTTTTCTTGATTCGATGTAACAGTTTCTGCGACCTTGAACTGACATAATATGTTGTGAAAGTGTCGTGATTATTTGAACACATGGAGGACGTATACTTGTGTATGCAAAGCGTAATTAGTCGTTTGCGTGATGCCGGCGATTACCACCTGCCATATAAAATGTCATAAAAACACAGGCAATTCGTGTTTACACTAATTGTTTAATATTCTGTCCTTTGTAAGGTGCCTTTTCTCCAAAGGAAAAAAACAGGACCCGTATCTCTGTGTCTGTCGGCTAAACCCATTTTCTTAGGAACGGATAGAGATATCGAGTTGAAATTAACATCAAACACGGTCCCTTGAAGGTGAAAAAGAATCAAACTTTTAAACCAATGCGATCAAAATAAAGATAAAAATTATTTATTGCTAAGAAAGACAATTTTTAGGGTTCCGTACCCAAAGGGTAAGGGACCCTATTACAAAGACTCCACTGTCCGTCTGTCTATTACCAGGCTGTATCTCATGAACCGTGATAGCTAGACAGCGTGATGGCGCAACAGGGAGACGCTTGAAATATTAAAATATTGTATAAATAATGGTACGAAACCCTTTGTGCGCGAGTCCGACTCGCACTTGGGCGCTTTTTTATACAATTAAATCCTATAGACGACTTTTCATTGACGTAAAGAATATGCCATTTAAAAAAACGATTTGTTTACACTTAATCCAGTAATCCATAATTGTGGCATAGAATCATGAAAAGCAAAAATTTTAAAAGTGTTCATTTGTAGTTTTTCGATTTTACATAATAAAACAGCATAATTATTTTTGCAGTTAGGTTGTATGGGATTACATACTTTTCCACTGCAAAATTAAGTTTCGTACATGCCCGCTAGAGGGCGCTAGTGCTACTCGCACTTACTCGTCCAGTTTTTTATAGGAGAATTGATTTATTTCAAAATAAAATAAAACTATATTAAGACCCGTCGTGTGCTAGGCTTAAAAAGTTCATATATGAGAGTTATTAACTATTGGTATGGAAAAATATCTAAAACTGACTGTCAATCTCATTTGATCAATTACTGCTTTCTTGTTTCCCCTTCTTCATGTAATTATATTTGTATCTAAATGGTGGTTATCACCTGTGAACTGTGTGTGCTTTATCTAATTTACTTCTAATTATGAAGACTTTTAATTGGCTTAGTGTGTCCTAATTTTTATATGTAATAGCTGTTAGTCTTCCTAGAAACTAAAATAAATAAAATAAAATATTCAACGGTCGTGTCGTAGCAGTGCTACGGCGGGGCGTAGCGCGACTATGGCGTAGTCGTGTTTGAAGCGTGCCGCAGCGAATTACTCGAATTATTCGCATAAATTAGTATTAGCAACCAAATTAATTCAGTGACTCCATCATTCCGCCTTGAATGCTCGAATCAATAAACGCATACTCTGCACGCGAAACACGACATTTTACATACAAGGCTCTTTCTCCGTTTCCTTAGGCATATAATAAAACAAGATTGGTTGTGGCGTTATCTTGTCTTCACGACCATAATACACAATATCGTAATAAATAACCATAAGGTTAGCAGCAGATAGGCAAAAAGTCGGCGCGCGGCGGTTGCCGCGGGGCATGCCTTATCTCACACATATGAGGAGAGCTCGCGACGACGAGGCCAGTCTTTTGTGCCGGCACTCTATGTGATATGGAGATGACAGTTGATTGCAACGAGATCATACGGCTTAAAGAGCCCACCCGCGCTCGGTTTTACAAGTATTTCTCTGTGTCAAGCGCCTAAAATAACGTTTTGTAGATATAGAGAAACCTTTACTAAAAATATGCTTTGTTGAAATACAGTAACTGCGTATTAAAAAAAATAATTAAATAGTTATCGGCCTGTTTGTCGATATTATTATAGGCAGTACAGTCGACAGCAGGTTAACCTTTACGTTGTTGTTGCATAGTTACCCTTAACGTAACTGATTAGAGTGCACTTTTGTAAAGGTCGATGATTTTTTTGAGCTTCACACTCGAAGGATGCTAACGGGACCCTATTATTAAAGGGTTACCCGAAACTTACTAGCGTTATCAATGGAAACAATCATAGCCCAAAGGAATCGTAGCTTGAGAGCCACCACGTTTTTTGTAGTCGTTATACTTTTTTTCATTCTTCAAAAGCAGGCCGAGTAGCCTGAACCCACTCGGTCGGCTTTTGAAAAAAAAAAAATTGACGTAGTATAGGAAGTAAGTGTTTATTTTTTTTCTGTGATGTATGTTGTATTATAATAAAATGTCTTCCTTTCTTTCTTTCTTAAGGGTCCTGACTAGAATGAAAGAATATTGTAGTATGAACCCTTGGTGTGCGAGTGCGTATAATCGTTTGTTTATATTTTGCACCAGACCATTTTTTGATAACTTTGTATTTATGCTTAACCTGATTTTGATATGGAATAAGAGAAAATTGCGGCATTATTTCGATGAGTTTGTTTGACGTCGATAGGCTCTCAAACCCTTGGATATCAAGACATGTCCATGTCCACGGATAAGCCGCGCGTCCCGACCGCCCTATAAACCTTAAGAGCCTACTTACAAGACCAGCAGGTAGGTAACGTTTCACCAGAAAAAGAGAGGCTCGCTTTTTAGTTTTAGGCTTACTTAAACCCCAATCAGAGTTGAAGTAAAAGTAACAATATCTAATCTTTAAAGTTCGTAAAGTTTATAACACGCAAGGCCTATCTATTTTTGGCACAACGAGTCGACGATGTTTACATTCTCGGCACGGTGATTTAAAATCTAAAGAAAGTCCGCAACATTGATCATGCAAATTGAATAATTAAGTTTTCTTTTTAATAGATTAAATTGTTAAGAGCTGAGAACCTCATTAAGGTGCTGAGACAGCGGAGTTAGTTAATTAGGAACGTGACATTCATGTCGTGAGAGTGCGCTGAGATTTCAATCCCTGTAATGATGAAAGTTGGTTAGCTTATAATAGATTAAGACGTTTGAAACATGTACTCGTTTTAGTACTATGGTATCAAAACAACTGGTTGGTATTATATTATAATGTTCCGTATCAGTATAAAGCAAGTCGGCGTAGAGTGGCACGTCTGTATTGTAATCTTCCACACAGTTGAATGGGCTGATGCTACAGTGACTCTAGGTCACTCTGGGTCCGCTTTGGGCCTCGGCCCGCCACCACTGAATAATATTGCGCAACAAACGTGGAATAAACTAGTTGCAGCTCGGCATCGCGATGCGCACTTTTTGATATTCAGCCGCTCGTTTGCGTTCTGAAATATTGTGTGAACTATTCTAGCATTGTTCTAGCTATTGTATAAAATATTAAGAAGAGCATAAAAGCTAAAGTCTGTTGTTTTACCAATTCTATTAAGTAGAAGCTAATGATTTATACTAAGCCGGGGCTTATAGGAATCTATTATCGTTCAATAATGGAGCTATAGCAGACGCATGCGTTACTGGACTTTGCAGACTAAGTACTGCTGATTTATACCAAATATTAATGGCATTCGGAGGTGTATAGGTACAACTTACATATTATAAAGCGTACGTGGGTTTAACTCAGGCTAAGACCATGTAAAGCTTCCATTCTTTGTACGACTAAATAATTTATGACAGGCTTGCCTACACAGACATAGACTGTAAGTTTCAAACTATGGTATCAAATATCTTAGACGCTGAAGTAACGAGGGCACAAACGTACTTTATGCTCGACGCTCGCCTTATAAGCTTGAATTGCACGTAACAAAGAGCTGTCAAATTTAGTTTACGTGCCTCTAGGATTGGCCCTGCAGCGAGATAACATGCTTCACGACATGTTTATTAGCTATCTCTATTAGATTTTGTGATGGTAGGATAAACAAACTACAAGACTTAATAGAAGTAGTAAATAGTAAGGACAATCATTAAGCGTAATATGACTAAGCTAAATGAAATAACCTAATAAAATGACATCTCTTAAGTGCGTGCCACGGCACTAGTTTTCACGAAAGACTTGACACGCATTACATATTTTTACGTCACAACAGCGTCACAGAACACGGCACCGTGTGAATGTACCTACATATCATACATAGCTCGACATCAAATTGTGTTTCAATCATAAACCGAGACAGTTAGCGAATGCTTTGCATCAAGGTGAGGCATGTTGGCGTATAATGAAGAGAGTGTCTGTCGCCGCCCGGCGCCGGGAGCGCGATACATCTAGCCTTATCCAGCCCACCCACTTTCCTTATATGTAAATAAACCGTTGATGAAAGGCGTCAAAATACAGTAAACAATAATGTCTATCTAATTATTTGCAGCGCCAGGGTCCTCGATTGATCTAATTGATTAAGAAATACCAATCCCAGATATCTATTTCTTGACTTTGTTCCTATTTCAAATAACAATTTGCTTCGGAAAGTGAGTCTGGTATAAAATATTATGCTCCCGTATTGTATAAGAAAAGTGCGACATCATTTTTGTATCCTTTTTAAAGAAAGCAGTGAAATATGCCTTATATTTGTCGGCTCTGATGATTAAAAGTGATGATGAATATAAATGGAGTATAGAAAAATTATTGAACTGTATGCAAATACTTATTTAAATGTTATAGAACGGACACAAACGAACGAAGCCAGTCGCAAAAACAGTAATGGAAAGAGGATTATGTTCTTAGCGGAAAGCAGGATATTAGATTCATTGTATGTAAAACTCACCTTTTATAAAACTTCTGTGGCTTATCTGACAAAAAACACTCGAAAGTTTTATCGCTTTCATTGCTTTCTTTGCCTCACCCAAAGAGCCTTTTTTATTTTTACCTTTTTAGCTTAAAAGCTACCTATAAAAAGTTTTTAATAATTATATTAATATTCTCAGAACGTTGATTAAGGAGTTTCAAAATGCTTTTAGCGTAAATGTTCCTTAGGTAAACTTAAAAGGAAGAAATAACTTCAACGCTACGACTTAATTTAACTTGATTGCGGAATATTGTAAAAAGAACACAAGTAACTTGTTGGTCGTCGTTTAAAGTTAAATTGGATTTTGTTGCAAGAGTATAATCAATAAATATTTAAAACATTTCATTTTCCTATCTATAAAGACCTTTTCACAGCTAAATCGTCAAAAATGTCCCTTTAGCATATATAAATTATTGTACAGAAAAAGTACAAAAATATTTGTTATTTAGAAGTACGTAAACAACGGCTTCACGTAACTATGTATAAACTGTTACTATGTAGATTTAACGACTTCCTCGTTGGTCTAGGCGTTAAGCTACCGAAACAGAGGTCGTGGGTTCAATTTCCACTGGGGGGTGGCCCCCGGTACATTTGTCAGTCTGCGGGTACTTTCATGTTTGTGACGTCCTTGCCTGGTTACCATAGCACAGGGTATCCTAGTTTAGAACCAGGTCAAGTGGTTGTGTTGTGTGGAAGTTATTATTATTTATTAACTTGTAATAAACCAAACAGCCATCTAAGAAATCGTGAAAAAATTATTAGTGGTACCTTTTGTACCTGTAGGAAAAGTTTGTAGTACTGACTGGTAGAACCCCCCATTTTCGGGTATATGTCAGATTTGTGACTTGAGAAATTTCTTTCTCAATAAGAATACATCAATTCACTTACTTGAGGAACAACAATTATATATTATAACATTAAACTATATATTAAAAAAAACTCGGGTTGGTTTCACCATTTATAACTCAAGAACAGGTAGACCGATATCTCCGCTCCGAATAGCGGAATAACTATTAAAACATGGGAAATTATTGATTTTTGGGGTCATCTTGAAGCTGTGAAAAAAGAAAATTTCTAAGTTAACGGATAAAAAAGATGCGGCCGTGTATGCCGCAAAAAACGTATATTTCGACACTCATGGGAATCAAAATGTATAGGGTACTTTCCGTTCTCCGTACTCTTTACAAACTTCTCTGTATTACGTACAGGCAGCGACATCTGGCCGAAGCAATTTACATCACTTGCAGCCCCGAGTAACCCACTTTGCAGTTAGGTTTTTACATCGGAATGATATCGCTGTACCTACACGATTATATTCTTTTTGTTGCACTAACCCGTGCTGAGGACAATTTTAAGAAACCTATTTAGAGGCTAAAAATTACACCCATGCCGGGACTTGAACCCGCGACCTCTGGCTAACCGTGCCAGCGCTCTCCCAACTGAGCTAATGGGCAAGTGCAGGCATCAGTGAAATTTCGAGTCTCTTTACAAACTTCTCTGTATTACGTACAGGCAGCGACATCTGGCCGAAGCAATTTACATCACTTGCAGCCCCGAGTAACCCACTTTGGGTGGAATTTTTAGTCTCTAAATAGGTTTTTAAAATTGTCCTCAGCACGGGTCAGTGTAACAAAAAGAATATAAGTAATATCGTCTTATACCTACTAAAAATACAGGGAAAAATCTGAAACTATACAGTTGTAATTAAATCATTAAAAAAATGTCTTTGACGTTCAGAAGAGCTCGGAAAATACTGCGAGACTCGATTCCTGAACTACGAGTATTTATAATAGTTCAGACTCGCACTTTTCCGGTTATTATTATGATTATTATTATGATATATATCGAGATTTTGATAAACCTTTTGTCATTTAATTTGAATGGCAACTGAGTTTCAACTATTGAACATAATCCTGTGCAGCGTAGCTCCTGCGGTACAGGGTGTCCTTGTGCAATACTCATTGTTAACAAAATAACTTTGTATTTTTGTGAAATAAATTAAATGACTGAATAGATTTTGTTACACTCTGTATACATTCGAGGAGTAGTTTCAAGTTTCCAACTCGCGGCCCTTCTGGTGCTCGCTACACCGGCTGTTCCATTGTCACAAAGGGCCTAGTTAAAGGGCCTCTCCTCGTTGGCTTCTTGAAAATTACACCTGTAAGACACAAAGGGACAAAGCCTAATATAATTACCTAATAATTACAGTGCCAACACACGAGTAGGCTACTAATTTGCAGGTGTTAAGAGTGCTGGTTATACTCTATCCGATGCGAGTATGGGATACTGATCAGGAGTCTATTGGTTTATAGTGTGATGAACTCCTGTTAGCACGGGCGGCAGCAAGTAAACCTTTTCGTTTTTGTTGCAAAGTTGCCCTTAAAGTAACTGATTAGAGTGTACTTATGTAAAGGTTGATGTGCTGTTGACTGTACCTAATAGAATTTCTGTGATAAAAAATACAGCATCTGAAAAAGTATATTATCTTTTATGGTAACCAAGTCGATACAATTTAAAGCATAGTGTTACAAAAATAATAAATTCTTAATAATAGTAGCTTAAACGAAGTTTTCACATCGGCCTATCTATTTTATATGCTGTGTAAAGCTTCGTGCTCGTAAGTCGAAGACAACTAAAAAAACAAGTAGGTGATTTATAATTAAAGTAACATGAATTTCACCGTCATTTGGCCGGTAAAACCTTGTCTTATGTGAACAAATGTTTTCTATTAAACTTATAACAAAGGCCTAATAGTTAAATTTAAGTATACTTATAGAAAAATCAACACAAAATCTTTACAAAATATTCCCGTCGTCAAGCAGTGGTTCACTAATTAAATAAAGTTTTGAAAGCGTGAAATGTCCTCAGTACACGTCTCATTCAAGATTTGTTTAATTAGGAGAGTTCAGAGGGCGCTGTGGGATGCCTACACATGTTGTTATTTACACAGCAAAGGTCAAAAAGGTTGTAGCTCTGCTGCGACCATTTCTCATATGTATGGCCCTATTTTCATATAGCGTTTGTGAAAAGCCCATAAGAGAACAATCCCTTGCGTTGGAAAAATGTTATCAAACGCCATCGTCCGTCGCGTCCAGAACAAAAGGCAGCCGGCGGCACAGCGCGTTCACAAAAGAGTCCTTAAGTTAAATTCAAAGCTATTCTCCAAATCCGTGGCGGATGAGTAGTTCCACGCAATCCGTAATGTAAATTTCTCGCATAAAACAATATGGCTCCGATGGCTCGTATTGTAGTTATTGCACATTAGCTGCTGGAGAACGGCTGCTTAGCTCAGCCCGACGGGGTCGGGCACTTGAAGCTAAGCAGGCGGTGCGGCCCCTATAGATACCCGCGGCCGCTTCTGTACTTAACAGTCTAATTAGCCGTAAATTGCATTCTAAATTGGGCTCTTGGCCGAAAATTGAGTTTGAATGTCTAATTTTATAGAATAAAGGAAAATTGTTAAGAAATTTATATGTCAATCCCAATTGTTTCTTAACTGCGAATGGCGTTCGTTATTTCCAGTGGAAGGCAGTGATTTTGTTTCAGTGCGGTCTCTTAGAGTGAGTCGTTGTTAGACAACTAATTATAAACTGGTTGCTTTGGTATGAGCATTCGGAGTAGCTATTTAATTAGATATTACACTCGCTTTGCGTACAGATAAGATAAAGCTAATTGAATCAGAAAAAATATGGACACGAGAACAAAAATTTTGTTAACAAAGTTAAGCTTGCAAAATTTCATACGTAAAGCTGGCATAGGAGCGTGATAAAACCACGGGTGGAAACTAATCCTACATACCGACATATCTAGTGCCTTTCAGTTAAAGCCGCGTTTTCACGATCTTAGTGGACTCGGTCCGAGTAAGCTAAAATGGCTACTCGGATGCTACTTGTATGGTGTACACCGGCAATCTTAGTACACTCCGAGAAACAAATTGTTTGTTTTCATAAGAGTGTACTAAGATCCCCGGTGTACACAATGCGGATAACATACGAGTATCCATCAAGACGCACAGAGTGCGCCAAGCCAAGTTCTCGGCCGGCCCGCACTCTGCATATAATTACACAAATCCATGCGAGCCCTTTTCAACCCTCCTCTATCTTCGAAGCCAATTATGTTACAGGACTAAAAACCATTGCTCCTAATTTCATCCATCCAGTTAGATTAGTTTACAAGATATGGGGTCCAAACATTGCAGTTTTCGGCACTCACCGACTCACTCACTGATCATCAAGAGTTTAGGGTACTTCTAATTGAGCTAGAGCTTTGAAATTTGGAACATAAATATTGTTTAATGAGTATGCACCGTGAAAAATCGAAAATCATTAAAAATATACAGGATGAACGGATTATACAGTCGTTATTTTAGACAGTGTATAAGAGGAACTACCGAACTCTTTGTAGATAGACAAAACGTTTTTTAAGAGACCTATTATTATTAAAGTTATATATATTTCCATTAACAGTTTTAGTTGTTATTATAGTTTTAAACACTTGAAGACTAAGAAAAAAGAAGTTAAAAATATACAAGATGACCAGGTTATAGTTTGGGATGGCGAATTAAGGGTAACTATATAAACGGTAATAATTAGAGAAAAACTTTGTAATGAGACCTCCACTAATTACTAATATTATGTAATTCCCGCATTTACAATTGTTTAAAAAGTACTGTCAACAAAAACAATATCAATTCTCGTCACAGACAACTTATTAGGATTCAGGAAATGTAAAATCATAAAAAATATATCTACCTATAACCCGTTCAGTTATACAGGGTCATAATTTAAGGCATATGAATCGCAAGTACGCGTTGTAAGTAGAGAAAGCATTGTTAGGAGGCGTGATTTACAAAATAAAATTAATCTATTTTTTTACTATTATGGCCATGCTTGATCGTATTACTCGTTTTAGAGCTGCTATGCACTTCATCAGACTGACATTCTTAAAAAAAAGTTATGAAATTCCACCAAAACCTAAGTGTAAAAAAACTGGCCAACTTTTTGGCTCAAGAAATACTTGTAAGAACTTGCCAAGTTCCTTGTCGTCATGAAATTAGCAATGTTTTGAGGGATAAGGAAAAAAATGTGTGCCTTTTAAATTTACAGACCAAACTTGGCAAATTTTAAAAGTTGTTGAATAGTTTTACGATGACAACTTGCCAAGTATAATATAAATATCTGTGTAATTTCCATTTCTGTGTACAATAAAGTGTTATCTATGCTATAATCTGTAAATTTAAAGGTCGCATTTTTTCTTATTAAATTGCTTATATACTTGGTAAGTTCTTACATAATAAAAACTGAATTCGCAAGATATTTACTCGATTATTTTTTTATTTTACAATTTTCCGATACTTCAGTACTTTTGAAAGTGCCGTGGTCACTGTACGAACAAGTGACAGGCTTCTTTTTAAAAGGATTAACAGTTTACTTCCCTCGGAAAAATAATTAAGTTACGTTCCAAAAATATTTTGGATTTTTTTTAAATATTTATTATTTTTACAGCCGAGAAGTTGGCCAGTTTTTTTACGTTTATGTTTTGGTGGGATTTAAAATATCTTGGTCCGAATGCACTAACATCGTGAAACGCGGCTTAGGTTAAGAAAAATATTAGCTGTAGCTGGAAAAAGGGTCAAATTCGGAAGATTAGATTAGAACACTTTATTGTACACACCAAAAAACAAAATACATTAAAAGGTTTACATGTCTATGTCTGAGTATATACATTATTTAATTTTGCTGTCTGTCTGCAAGTTTTCTGGCATCGGTCACGGTTAATCCAAAGAACGTAGACTCCATGTCAAGTATATGCTGTGCTAATTCGTTTTCCATTTCTGGTGTTATACCATTTGGCCTTCCGAACTTACTCGTTTTTTTCAAACCCTTTAAATGACGCCGCAAAGCAGGTTTTGGTATAGCATACAGTTCTACATGCTTCGTTGAATCCAATTTCACCATCCCGATGCTTCTGCAGAGCTTCATCCATCTCATCTCGCTTCCAAGTTTTATGAATTCTCTATAGCATATTGATCAACTGAAAGAAACAGAATTAAAATTGGGAAAAATATTCCCGTAATACGTGGGTCGTAGGTACCAGTACGATTTAGGGATTTTCTGCAGGTACGACTTAGGCAGCGGGGTGTACAAAGTTATAAATCAAAATTAATAACATAACCTAAAAACCGTTTACCGTGTGATCTTGCTCATATCAATCAGAAAACACTACAAAAACTGACATGAATAAAAAAAATAACAATTTCATCATAATCTTCGGTGACACGGCTTACGACTAATCTAAAAATATTAGTGAAAACTGTGCAAAAAACTTACTTTTTCATTGTTTTTCGATCGCGAAATCCAGCAATCTGCCGCGTGTGGCTGTTTACTTTTGCGACTGAGTAGAACCATATTGCACTGCCAGATGTCAAGACGGGTGCGCAGATATCGACGTGGTACGACTTAAGCGCTGGTACGACTAAGGGTACCTTACTCGCTTACCGTTAAGGAAAACATCGTGAGAAAACCTGAGTGTCTGAGCTATTCACATACCTCTGCGCTTGAAATCGCCAATCCGCGGTGGGCACGCGTGGTGATTAAGAAAAGATAAGAATATTCTTTATTGTATACCGGAAAAAATTATTAACCCCATACTCTCTCTCTCTGAGAGAAGGCGTGTGCCCAGCATCAGGGCTCTGGGCCGGTACGGACACATTTTGTAAAGATCTGATTAGAAAAACCTCTATTGCACAATAAACTTGGTACAAAAGCGAGCTTAATACTAATGATATTATGGTATATCGTTGAGCTGTTTTTTTTGTTAAGAATCAAATTGATCGTCAACTTTTCACGAGACACTCCGACCGTTATAATAAATGCTGTCTGGCAACCCAACATCTCATAAATTTCATCTCTTTTCCAATGTCATAACCAAGTGCGTACTTGAGAAACAATTATTTTTGTTTCCAGGAAATAATTATATTTACGTAGTTACCTCCAAGGGAGTCTCATCTCTCATTATAGTAAAGTGGAGACACTTCGTTACCGTGATCCTTGCCGACATTATTGCGTTACAGTTCTAACTATTGAAAGACTGGCTAATAAGCCCGTAGTTTCAGCACTGCTTGATAGATTATCTACCTTGTCCTAAACCATCTAGAGCAACTCTGCGGAGGCTATGTTATAGAAAAAAACTAAAAGGCAATTTTTTTCCAATCCGCCGCCGCACTGATTCAGTCAGTGCCAATTTCGCGCCGGTGCGTGGGGTTTCCCAGATGCCAGATGGTATAATGGTGGTTATTTTCGCTTAATGATCGAATTCGGTCTGTGAGCCGAACACATACATAAACTCACGGCTGTATTTCGGAAGGTAAGAAGTATTCTCCAGTGAAAGTTGTTCGTAGTGATTTTTGGGAAGAAGCGAGATTTTGTGAAGAAATGAGAAAAAATGTTTTTTTTTTTCACTGGCGTGTAAATTTTAATAAATAATTAAGAGGAAGTTGATGCAGTGGCCCCGGGCGGGCGGATTGAGCCCAAGCCCGGCGAGAGTAGGCGGGAATCTCCGTACGCACGGAAAATTACCGACTCTCACATTTCACGCACATTTAAAGCTCACCTGTCACGTGATCGTTCATAGCGATAACTATGCATTACTGTGAATTACCGTCGTACCTTTGCTAACGTAGCCACGATTTTATATCGCTTCTGTGGTGCGTTTATCACGATACTATGGCATTACAGCGACGCCACTAAATGTGGCGCTGCATAGTCTCCGTATCGATATGGTGGCGAGTTGCAAAGTTGACATAAGAGCTGTGAACAAATCAGCACCATTTTACTGCATCGAATCAGTCCAAAGCTTCCGTCCATCTACTGAAGGAAGGTTTCAGATAATACATCTGAAGTCACAGAAGCGACAGAAAATTGTGGCTACGTTGACGAAGGTACAGAAGGGGGGGGTCAAAAAGAGAGGAATAGTTTGTAAGAGAAACAAGTTCTTTAGGTTCATTTTTACACTTAAAGTACTCTTATGTCAGGAATTTTTAAGTCCCTGATTGTGTGAGATAGGGGGTCGAAAGTTCTTTACTTTGACCAGTCATTCCAATCAATGCTCAGCTTAAACGCTTAATAGTAGATTAAAGTATCCACCTCTAAAAGGGGCATGAAAGATTGTCTGGGAATTTATTTGATTTTCTTTACATAATTTAAGAAACTCTTACACTCGCAAGAGAATTAAATCCTACAGGATAATTTCAGTTCACCTAAAATAACGAAACATGACAAAAAGCAAGGTTTTATGGCACAAGTAAAAGAAATGTATAAAAAAACGTTCATCATTAGCCATTTGACGCCCAATGCAAGATATAGGCCTCTTTCGTGGTTTTCATAACCATGGGGGGTTTTGCCATAATCGCCACGCTTGGCAGGCGGGTTAATTCGCGATCGCAGTATGCGGTTGGAATCTCAGGAAGACGCTGCTGCCCGTCTCTTGGGAATTGATCTCCTTAGTCGCCTTCTACGACATCCACGGAAGGAAATGGAGTGACGCTATTCTTAATCCGGCGCCACACGAAAAACGTTAATTTGTAGTTACCTCACATAAAAAAAAACTTTTCATTACTCATACTCTGAAAGGGGGTCATTGTTCATCCAGGCACCGTGCCGCTAAAGCAGAAAAGTATTAAAAAAAAATTATATGAATCGTAGTTTATATTGAACAATGCAATGGTAGTAACCTATAATAATGATTCTACTGAAGATCTCTTAAATATAATTTCCTAACTCAACCTCAATAAGATTAAATTGTATTTCATTTATTGCACAAGGTGCTCCTTCATACACACATACACACACGCACACACACATACTCACACATACACTCACTCAACATGCATACGCTCATTAAATACGCATGCATCTTATGTTTCCATTAATTTAGTGTTTTAAAATTTATATTGTCTATAATAACACTGTCGGTTATAATTTCCTGTTAAACTTAAGAACTTTAAAAAATGTACATACAATTGAGAAACAATGCATCATAAGTTTAGTGAGGGCCTGGAGATCTGTCACACAGGATCTTTCCTAGTATGGACTCCAGCCTCTCACATAGGAATTAGTCCTGATTACTCAAATTGTACCTACTATATGTTTTGATACCTCTGTGAGAAGGAAATAAACGAAATTACTTACTTACTTACTTACTTACTTACTATAAAGCCATAAAACGATTAATTCTTCATTTATTAGTTTTGTTGACATTTAAATTCTTTTTGATGTTTATAATTAATATAATGTACTTTATGTATTTATTAGTCACTTTCAAGGCGAGATGTGATTTGCGAAATAAATTAAAATATTGTTTAAGACACAGATAAAACCACCAAATACGCAAATTCAAAATGGCCGTCTTTCGCGGTCGCGCGCCATCTTGCGAATTGTGATGTACGGCTAGCACAAGTTGGCACGCGAGCTATCTCGCCGCGAGCTAGACCATCCGTCTGTTTCGGCGTGATTTCCTTAAGTTTTATATTTTTTGATTTTAACTGGCTTGTGTTTACTTTCCTCGTATTCGTAATGAAAAGTAGAGTGTTTTACTCGGGTGATAGCACCCATTTCTGCCTCGAACTATTGTCAAAACATCTCGTCAGGAATGGGTGCCTTTCAGCCCTCGGTTAACAATCTACTATTATTTGGCAGTATCCGACTACATTTAAAAAAAAAAACGGGGTTTTTTTTGGGTATTGATGGGTGCCTTAGTTAACAAGGAACCCTTAAGTGGCGTTAAATAAATGTATTTCTTCTTCTTCTTATAGTTTCGCCATGTCCGTCCGTCTGTTTGTCTGTCTGTCTGTCTGTCTGCCCGTCTCTCTGCCCGCAGCTTAGCACAGAGACGATAAGTACTAGAGAGCTGAAATAGATATATACCTACATCTTTATTACGTCGACAAAACAAAAGAATAAAATTTTGAAAAAAAAAATTTTAAGGTGCCTCCCATACACCTAAATTAGGGATGCTAGTTTTTTTCTTGCCTACGCCATAGTGGAGGGTATCATTGGATTGATTGCTTAAAAATACTGTAGAAAAACCACTTTTTCCATTTAGGGTTCCGCTTGCGAAATATTAAGCTTTAAAGAATATTAAGAGTAGGGCGTCCCCCCCCCTCTCGGCTATTTCTACAATCAACCTTAGAAACGTGAAAAAATTAAGGCCCGTAGCACATGTTATAATAAATTTAGAAGAAAAATAGGCGACCAAGTTACATAAGGAAAACTTCGTACAAAATCCTTTGAAAATTACTTTGATGGAGTTCTTTGTTCTGTAAAGCAGATAAAAACCCCTCTTTCTATGGATCCCTGCACTGCGCACTTGGCCGGTTTTTGTTTCTATCAAAGTCATATGATTTTATGGAAAGTAATGAAAATGCCTTGATTGTATTGTATTGTATTGTATTTATTTCATCTTTAGGCATACAAGATACACTTAGAAACGTCAACATATGGACACTTAAAATTATCATTATAAATCATTCATGCAGGTAGTCTATATATGCAACTAAATACCTAATATTAGAAATTTTATTACAAATTAATATCATAATTATGCCAATTTTCATGAGTATACATTAAAATTATAAAATTAGAGGAATTCTTAAGTACTAAGTCTACATGTCAGGTTGTACAAGGCCATTATCAGCAAGTGCTTCATCTATTGAATAGTAGCTTTTATCAATAAGATTCTTTCTGATTATTGCACAAAATTCCATATGATCGAGAGACTGTATGTACTCCGGCAATTTGTTATATAATTTGATTCCCTGTACTAAATGGGACTTTGATACTTTAGCCAGTCTATGTGTTGGGATCACCAGTCTTGTCCTATGTCTAGTATCAATACTGTGAACGTCACCAAGTGTTTGAAACGATATTAAATTGTCCCTTACATATAATAAGCTTTGATATATGTATTCTCCCGTCATTGTCATTATACCTACTTCTTTAAATTTTTCCCTGCATGAATCTCTGTACTTTAGTCCTAGAACATAACGTAAAGCCCGTTTCTGAAGCACAAAGATGGAGTTTGCTTGTGCAGCAGTGCCCCAGAATAACACACCATATACCATTATAGAGTGAAAGTAAGCAAAATAGACTGTTTTTGCGGCCTCTATACCACCCAATTCCTTAATTTTCTTGACAGCATAGGTAGCAGGATTCAACTTTTGTTTTATTTTGTCAATTTGTTTTGCCCACGTTAGCTTTGCGTCAAGATAAACACCAAGAAATTTTACTTCGTCTACAGGACTTACATTAAGTGCTTTAATAGCTAATTGGACGAGCTCAGGCACTTCATTAAATCTTGAGCCTAGCGCAAAGCGGATAATATGTGTCTTCTCCACATTAAGCAGCATATTATTAACGACAAACCACTCCATCAAATTATCAATTGATTCATTTAATTTATTTACAATATCAATGTCATCTTTATCTTTAATAACTAAACTAGTATCGTCAGCAAATAAAATAATGTCAATGTCTTTGTCAATTGAAATAGAAATGTCATTTATATAAATTAAAAATAAAATGGGTCCTAGGATAGATCTCTGAGGAACCCCAAGCGTAACATTTTCTTCGTTAGATCTGTGTCCATTTAATTCTACTACTTGTGTCCGATTTTGGAGGTAAGACTGTAATATTTTTAGTATGTCATCTCTTATGCCATAGTGCTCCAATTTTAGGATAAGGGTGTTGTGGCAGACACAATCAAAGGCCTTGAATAGATCGCAGAATATTCCATAGGTTTTACATGATTTATCCAAACTCATTAGAATGCTCTGAACCAGCGTTATAATAGCGTGTCTTGTTGATTTACCTTTTTGAAAACCAAATTGTTTAGCATTAAATAAATTGTTTTCCACCATAAAGTTAACCAATTCTTCTGCAATATATTTTTCATACTTAAAACTGGTAGAACAGAAACCGGGCGGTAATTATTGGCATCTGTGCTTTCGCCTTTCTTGTATATTGGAACTACTTTTGCTATTTTCATTTCGTCAGGGAAATAACAATCACTAATACAATTATTGATTACCGTAACAAGAGGACAAGCAAGTTCTTTTTCCAGTAATTTTAGTAGGATAGGAGAAACGTACCAAACATCATTAGAGCTTTTCGATTTCATATTTCGAATAATTTTTATTACTCTTCGTAAAGTTAAGGGCTTGAGTTTTAGGCTGAACGTTTGGCGTGGTATGTATTTAATTACAAATTCTACCGCTTTTTGTTCTGATGACTCTATTTTACTTGTTATATTGCGAGCGACGTTAACGAAGAACGAATTAAAATAATTGCTTATTTCAGATGGGTCACTTATGAGTTCCTGATTTACATTATATATCTTTTCACACCCTGACGTAATATTGCCCCCTTTTCCAGTTTCTTCTTTAATTATTTGCCATACGCGTTTTATTTTATTTTCGGCCTGTTTAATTTGTTGTGATAAGTACAAACGTTTTGCACATATACATACATTTTTAAATATTTAAATATAAAAGAAAAACATCAAAATCGTAAGGAAACCTGAGTGTCTGAGGTGTTCACGTACCTCGACGCTTCAAATTGCCAATCCGCGGTGGGCACACGTGGTAATACTATCTCTCTGAGAGAAGGCTTGTGCCCTGCAGTGGGACGTATATTGGCTAGATACATAAAAAATAAGGAATGTCTGCTATGTGATTAAATCTTAAAATCATCATTTTGTTGCAAAAACATGTCAAATAAATCATCCAATAGCCTGCATCACCTATAAATAAACGTATAATTTATAGTCGGTGCCCAGTTTCATGGCTAGGACATATTATATTTTGAGCACCGACTACAAATTATACCTCTAGAGTACTTACATGTATATATGCTTCTAATTTAAAGCTATTCTTTTAAATTATTTCTAACTTTTTAGTGGTGTAGTGTTTTGAAGTCGGTTTTTATTTTTTTTATTTAGATCATTATAAATGTTTGTTCAGAAGCCTCGAGTCCTACTCACACTTGTCAAGTTCTTTAGGTCTTAAATACCAAAAAAAAGGTATTTCTATTATAAATTAAGGTATTTAAGTAAAAATAAGTATGTTATAAAGCTATTTCGTGCATTCGTTAAACCAACTATAAAAATATTGTAAGTATATTTTTTTCGCTATATCGGAATTGGTCCCAAAATAAAAATTGTTTGTATTGATAAGTAGGATTACTCCCTCAAGTTCTATCGAAACATTCTGCAACACTATGTAGACCAAGATACAATCGTGTTACGGATACGGTTGATGAGTATTAGTATGAGTAAGCGTCCGTGTGACTAACAACATAACGGCATATAATTCTAATTCCCTCAATCTGCACCACATGCCTACTGATAATGTATAATGTAAGTAACGGCACTGTTGTACAATAACAATATAATTCCGAACAACCATCACGGTGCTTTGGAAACTAGCGTTAAGTAAATTTATCTATTTATTTATTTATTTAATTCAGTATTTTTTTTATAAATGTAAAACAACAAAAAATATCTATTGTATTTTAGTTTAACATTGAATTTATTGTTCATTAAAATAGAGGAAAAGTAACTATCTCTCTTATTAACCGAATTAAAAAAAGGAAGGAAGTTCTCAATTAGACGCGTATATTCCTCTTTTTTCTTGAAAGCAATGACAGGATTTAATTTTTTTCCACATCAATCAGCTATGGAGAGCACCATAACATATTTTTTATGTTTTATTTGACTGTTTTTTTTATCTACTATGAATAGGACAAGATAATCTGTCAAATTACCTATAAGCTAAAATAGCCAGCTCAACAATCGACCAACTTCACATAGCGCGTCGCGTTCGTAAGTTATGAATAACTTATAACAGGCAATTGTCAACTGCTTTGCGAGCAAATAAATTTCGGACCGACGCAACAAAATAAATATGCTATTTTTCACAGGAAGTGACCCGTGCACGCGGGAAATGGGGGCCATGGCAACGGGCGCGCTAAGCCCGACCCGGAATATTAACGCGATTTCGGACTCCTTAGTGAGGATCATGTATTATAGACGAGGCGGGAAATTAAAAGCAAATTGAGCGAGTCTCTGGCCGGGCGCGCGCGTATCCGCCATTATTTATCACTCAGTTCGTATCCGTACACTCGAGTGCGCAATCACGGATATGTGCCCGTGCGCTGATTTATGGAGGCACGTTTGGAAAGAGACGCGCCCGGTCTGCGGCGTGATGACCCGTGGAACGCGGCCAGCTGCAGCCTTGCCGCTAGGTTCATTACGCTTTTTGGCGCCTATAAAACGTCTTTCCGGGAAGTGGGCTCGGCATCTGTGTATGTAGGCGATCGATCGCCTACCATCCAAAATTAAATACTAGAGAAATAGTAGAGAGCGCGCTAAGAAGTCGCGTCTTTACCATAGCGAGAAAGAACTATTTACGAAAGAATGAACTGTCGAAAAAACTACTTAGTATTAACTTGTTTGACAGCCTAAGAGTCGAAATAAGATGTTCGGTCGTAGAATGATGATACTATTGCACAAAATATATCTGCAAGAAATACACAGACCTGTTAATATATTAGAGGGTATGTAAAAAACGAATTGATAATCGAAAGGAAATCGGCTTCAAGGATGACCGTTTTTCCTTTTGTGTTTTCCTTATCTTGATTCCATAATCGATAATCGTTTACTTTGTGTTTCTGTGACAATTTAAATAAATATCCTCTTTCTTTCTAAAACGTCTTATTTATCCAATATTACCATAAGAAAATGTATCCGCCAAACAATCTGTAAGTAATCAACACATTCTCGTGAACTCACTGAATATAACTTGATATTAGGGGTTAAAGTATGAAATTGCCGTTTTATTGCAATAGGTTCTTTGAATTGACATAGAATTTTCATGGTTTGAGGTTTTCGAATGAAACTTTTTTAAAATGGTTTCTATGATGTTCTTTTTTTAAAAAATGTGAAACATTTGAATATCGTCTTTCAATTGTTTTTGTTATTCAATTTAGACAAGAAAGATGGATACTGCGAAAATTCGAGTGATTATGAGGCACCCATTTTTCGTATTTTTTTATTTTATTGATTTGACGCAAGTTAGTCAATATTGTGGGTAAGGTAACGTTAAACCATGCCGCTAATTCCTGGGTAGTTTGACTAGGGTCGGCTTCCACTATCTCTCTTAATTCATCGTTATTCACCTGTGTGGGCGGTCTTCTTCGTGGCTCGTTCTTTAAGTCGAAATTTCCATCACGAAAGCGTTTAAACCAAAATCGCACGGTGCGTTCATTAGTAGACCCCTCTTCAAATGCAGCATTGATATTGCGGGCTGTTTCTGCCGCGTTAGTTCCGCGTCGGAACTCGTATTAAAAAATCACTCGAATTTTCGCAGTATCCATCTTTATTGTCTAAATTGAATAACAAAAACAATTGAAAGTCGATATTCAAATGTTTCACATTTTTTAAAAAAAGAACATCATAGAAACCATTTGAAAAAAGTTTCATTCGAAAACCTCAAACCATGAAGATTCTATGTCAATTCAAAGAACCTATTGCAATAAAACGGCAATTTCATACTTTAACCCCTATTATTACGTGTATACCATTTGATAATAACTTCACTTTACTCATTAAGACAGATTTAAGTACCATATTATCTCTGTAAACTACTGGTGTGCAATAAAGACATATCTATCTTATTATAGGATGGTATAGCAACCTCTGACCGCAAATATCTATTATTTCAATGCAAAAATATAAATTAATCTTGACGTTAAAGCAAACGCGAAGATAACTGTTATAAGTAGTTTTAATCATGAGACCGGTGATCAGTTTTGCGATGTACAAGTTTTTGTCGCTGGAAAAATCCAAAACACGAGGTACTCAAAACAATAATCTGTGCCATAGTTTTGCTCGATAACTACAGGGAACAAAGGCGAAATATTTTTTGTCTAACAAAAGAAAGTAAAACGCCCGAAGTTGTGAGTTAATTTATTTGGAAGTTGTTTGCCAGTAATTTGTTGCGGCCGCGTGCCTCGGGAGGCCCCGCTCACCCCACCCCGCGGCCGCCGCCGGCGCACGCTGGCAGCCTAACTTTTTTCGTGTTTCCAAATTTCACTCGGCTACTTTATAAATCGTGTTGGTTTTTCTGTAACCATTGTCAACTCGTATCGCCACGTGCAGGCACAGATGCTACAACGATTTGAAACGTTAAAACTCTTTAATTAAACCTTTCCAAACCGTCCACACGAACCCACGGCTCTCTGTTATAAATCGTCGTCATTCCGTTGTCATAGCAATACTTGTACAATTTTGTGGCTCGAATCGCGCGTTCACCGACAATAGGTAATACCCGTGAAATACAAAACATATGCCGGGATAAACAGACTTGTATAGCATCAAGACGTCGCTCGCACGATATTCGTAATTTTCCTCTTGAATGTGTTCCCATCATCAGCGAACGAAGAAATTTAAGGGGAATATAAATTCGTTATTTACCGGCCCATCTCACCGTGAAGGTGCGACGTCGATATACTTGATCTAAGTATATTGCAATTTGAACTTTACTAGTTACTTCTTAATATCTGATAGAATAGCAATATCTGATACTATTTATTTGTCATCACATTAAATTACATAAACTAACGCCTGTATCCCG
Organism: Yponomeuta evonymella; assembly: GCA_963969515.1. NCBI lineage: Eukaryota > Metazoa > Arthropoda > Insecta > Lepidoptera > Yponomeutidae > Yponomeuta > Yponomeuta evonymella. The sequence continues at coordinate 11,893,166 of OZ018354.1, forward strand.
GAGGGGTAGATAGAGACCAGAGTTGGCCACTTGCCACGATCCTGACAGACCCCTTTCACTTCATCCACATTCATTAGGCGTTACGTGCACGCACGGGAACGGGGTTAGGCACAAGATTGGCACTCAGGAGCCTGCATTGTCTGGACGGCAATTGGGATCTCACAAAGTTCACAGTACAGAAAGAAAGTGCAGTTTAGGAAAAAAAAAACACAATGTATGGAAGATTTCGGCAGTTTAGAATGGGTTATGTGGGCTACGAGTATCTCAACCGCGTTTGTAGGTCCGCTACCTCTATCAGTCGGACATTCCATAAAAATGTCGCGCTTGCATCGCGACTGACACACAGCTAGCGATCGCAACGCGACTGTATCGATGCGAACGCGCGACCGCATCGTTACTGTAGCGCGATGCGAACGCGCGACACCGCGTCACGCTACGAACGTGCTTTAGTCGCATTTGCAGCGCGCTACAAAGAAGCCGGAATAGAATCCCCCATTTTCAGATTTTTATGAGAAATTTGTTACGCCCGATAAAATTATATATATGATATTTTTTACGTTTAAGTTATCTGTTCAAGATACATTGTACTTCTGTTGGTTGTCCCTCATATATTAAAAAATGTATTAAGCATACTCTGTGCAAAAAAGCCTATTATAACATTAAGGATTATTTGGAAGACAAGGATGTCTGGATTTAAATAATGTTAACAGGAACAATTGTATCTAGTGTAGTGTAACTTTAAGTTGAAAACTCTGTTAATTAAACAAACCTGTTTTGAAAAGAATAAATGTGGAATTTCTTTGTTAGCTTCTTCTCCGCATAATCTATTAATTGTGAAACTAACAGCTTTGACGTTCATTAAGTAAACATTTTGTTTTTATAGTGAATAAAAATTTTTGACTTTGACTTTGACTATAGATAAAAAAAATAAAAATCGTTCCACAGCTAACCTCTAATGCCTGTATAAAAACGATTTATATAGGCGTTAGAGGTTAGCTGCTGTAGAGGCCAACCAATTTTTTTTTCTATTAAAAACTAACTTCAAACCAAAAATATATCTAAAAGACTCACAGAAAAGACTACGCCTGCCAAAAGAAATTAAAAATTGAAAGAAAAAATTATGATAAGTACAGCAGATTCAAAAATTTTTCATTTATTTAAAATAACGACTAAATAAACATAACATAAACTCACGCCTGTATCCCAGAGGGGTAGGTAGAGACCAGGGACTGCCACTTGCTACGATCCTGACTTTCGCTTCCTGAATTCATTAGTCTTTGCATGCACGCACGCCGGTTTCGGGTACTTTTTATCTTGCCCTTTGCTAATACATCCCCTATATTTTGGTCGAAGTATGTAAGATTGACGAAACAAATATATCGAACGAATGTGGATGGAAGGGCCGGTAAGGGACGACCCAGACGGACAATGACTAAATAAATAAAAAATATAAAATGTGCGCGTGAGAGGGATGCTAGATGTAAAGGTAGCCCTAAGCTGAAGATATTTATGAAAAGAATGAACACTTTTTTATGTAGGCGATATCCATCCCGCTTCAGGGCACAGGCCTTCTCTCAGAGAGAGAGAGAGAGAGAGAGTACGGGCTTAATTACTACGCGTGCCCACCGCAGATTGGCAATTTCAAGCGCTGAGGTATGTGAACACCTCAGACACTCAGGTTTCCTCACGATGTTTTCCTTCACAGTAAGTGAGTGGTATTGCTACTACAACTTTGTTATCCTAACACTGAACACTATCTGCCATACCGCCGTATGTGTACCTACTTACTAGCTTAAAACAAAGCTGGACTGCGAATGTAATATACACTATAACATTCGCTTATAGCTATACTTATGTAATACAATACTATCATCATCAGCCCCTTGATTTTCATAACCATGAGGGGTTTTGCCATAATCGCCACGCTTGGCAAGCGGGTTGGCGATCGCAGTATGCGGTTGGAATCTCAGGAAGACGCTGCTGCCCGTCTCCTGGTAATTGATTTCCTTAGTCGCCTTCTACGACATCCACGGAAGGAAATGGAGTGACGCTATTCTTAATCCGGCGCCACACGAAAAATCGTGTCTGTCTGTCTGTCTACCTGTCTGTCTATCTATCTGTCTGCCCGTCTCTCTGTACTTACTTATGTTTATATAATATTAATCTGGCTTTTTGGAAATTATATTTAGATACATATATATATATATATATATATATATATATAGAGTTTTTCATTCTCTAAAAACACGCATAAAACGACGTTTCGATTTATTGCCCCCGAAACCCTCTGAATACTAAATTTCATGAAAATCGTTGAAGCCGTTTTCGAGATTCAGATTATATATATATATATATATATATATATATATACAAGAATTGCTCGTTTAAAGGTATTAGATAGACAGATAGATTTGTAAAAGTATTTATTTTGACTGCATCATATGTGGGCAATCGATAGTACCTACATTCCTCAATCATCTCGCTGTCAGTCAATTAAATTTTCAACGGGACCATCATGCCCGACTGGAGTACAGACCGGTCGACAGCTCATTAATCTCTATATTTCAGTTGCAAAGTCGCTCGTAATTTAACTGAGTAGAGTGCTCGGATGTTAATGTTGAGGTGTTGTCGACTGTACAACATTTATAATTACTCACAAATTTCCAGTCTCTGCCCAGCACTGTTATTTATATTATGTATTTTGTACGAAATGTTCCTTTTATAACTTTGTCGCCTATTACTCGTTAACTTGTAAAGCCTACTTAGACATTATAGTTTTCCCTTTAATTTCACTACCCTGAACACTACCTGTATCATTACTGCCCTGATTTTTTCAAAGTTTAGCCGAAATAGAGGGGCAAGGGCGAGGGTTGGGGGGGTTCAAGAAGATGCCCCACTCTGATAAAAAATTATGCTTAAAAGCTAAAAGCAAACGGAACCCTTAATCGATTTAGTCTTTTTCGAATCGAATTACTTTTTAACGACCAATCCAACGATATCCCCCACTATGTACAGACGAGATAAAAAAAATTGCATCCCTAATTTAGGTGTACTTAGGTGTACTTTTTTCCTTGTATTTATTCTACCGTTTTGTCAGCGTGACAAATCAAATATATCTCTGCCAAATTTCAGCTCTCTAGTACTTATCGTCTCTGTGTTAAGCCGCGGACAGACAGCCGGACAAAAAGACAGACAGACATACAGACAGACGGACGGACATGGCAAAACTATAAGGGTTCCTTGTTGACTCTTTGTTTATTTAGGATGCTTTAGTATCGGCAGCCGAGAAGGTTTTAGAGGTTTTGTATTATTTCAATAATGAGTTGTAAATACTATGTAGATCAAACCGAATCTTAGGTATCCTAAAATCTTTCTATCACTGGATACATCCATTGCATTTTTATTTATTCTAAAAACAATTTAAAATTCAAATAAGTAAATTAGGAGTTGAGTTAATAATGTGAAGTGCTTACGAAAGTTTTAGTTCGAAAAATTTAATAAGAACTTGTCAAGCAAATAATAGCGAGCTACAGTGGTAATTGTAGAGTCGTTAACGCTTGAGTACTTATTGTTAAATAATCGCAAAACTGGAAAAAAATTAAACAAATTTGTAATTACGGATACTGCGTTTTTTTATCTTGCGTTTAAATGCAGAGTAACCTATAAGAAGAAATTTATTTTCACATCAAATGCTTCATATTTTTGTAATTGATATGAACATGTTTATACTAGCTATGTTTTTTGCTCTGATTGACACAATTTTGCGAAATTTGAGCTATACCAATATCGCCGCCACCGGTAAATAGTTGTCGTACCTACTTAGATTAATGTTCATCCTAAGTAAGTATGATTACCTACCAGCTAGAGTCACAGCAAAGCAGATAAACCATAAAACCACTTAAAATAAATATTTCGAGAAACGGAAAGGTAAATATAAACCTTTCAAAAGCCGTAGAATAAAAGTTTTTGGTAATGACAAATTCTAATTTACGCTTTTCATTAATTGCGCATTTAGGTACATAACCCTATTACAGAGTACTACATAACTAAGTATTTTGAACAAAACAATAAATATCTTGTAGAATGCAATAAGTGCTCTTCATTCTACTCATTAAATCCTAGACACCGGACGGTTAACATTCTATTCGTAAATAGAAACCAGAAAAAATAAGTTGCAAATCACCCTGTTACGAATGGCTCGGTAAAACTTTCACAGAACACTTTTTGTCAACGACGTAGTTCGTTCAATTTTTAAATTTGTTTACTTACTAACAAAAGGAACGAGAGCGAAGAAATAAGAGATTCGTTCCGAGTTGGAACTAGAGGCGCGCGATTTATTCGCCGCCGCGAGCGCCCGCATTGATAAATTTAACCAATAAAGGAAAACAAAATGTCCACAAGAGAAATTATTGCTGTTTTTTGTAATTCACCTTTGCCTATAGTTACTGGTTCTGCCTTTTTGTTTGCCTTCACTCTGACAACCTTAGGCTTTATTAATTTTGCAGCAGCTACCTGCGGCCCCTCTCGCAAGGACAAAATATAATTCATTGCGGATTTATTGCGATCCAACTCAAATATGCCTTTCTTATAGCGTGTTAGATAAAGAAAAGCCACTTTGAATAATTATAAGCGTGTAAACGAAAAAACAGTTTAAACGTGCTAACCATAATTAAGTTTGAATGCAAATTAGTTCAGTTTGACATTTAACCCCAACTTGCCGTACGTTCGTTCCCCCATTTATGTAAACACGAACACAAATGGCGAAAACTTAAGTGAGACATGGCACTTGGAATGCGTCTAGTATAGTACTATATGCCTCTACCGTGTAACCATGGAGAGATACAGCGCCGTCTCACATTCCACCACCTGCATGACATTATAGTCGGCTTTAGTGAGTGTGTTCTGGCAATTGTACGTGTATAATATATTCATGAATAATGTGACACACCTTCCTAACGGGGGCCGGGAGGAACCACGCTTACGTACTATACAAACGCAAGGTACAGACTATGGGATCAATTCCCTAAAGACTTCTTCCAAAAAATGAAAGCGGCTCAATTGATTTTGATGACGCTACCTCGAGTAGTGTCACTTTTAAACCTGCTTAAATAGAAGCAGCTATAATGGGTATAATCGGAGATTTATTGTGTATCTTTTAATTAAGGCTATACATACAGTGAGCAAACACCTCAGTTCTCTTTAAGTGACTGCACCTTAAGAAGAGCGATTATCCAATGGTCTTTGGTCTCCTCACAGCAAAGTTGGAAGGTATAGAAGTCAGAGTGACTGGGTCTCCGCTATTGCGAGCGGCAGGAGACCGCGAGCTTCGAGAGTCGTAAATATTCAGGGTCCACAACCGACGCTCCACGATACATCAAAGTCGCGCCGACTCGCTCACACCAGCGCTAATATTATTCAAATATCTGTCACTTAACGTCGGATGGGTGATAGTCGAAATATAAGGCAATGGTCAACCCGAAAACTTGTTTTAATAGTTTGAAAGGGCTGTTTCCTAGTAGACATTTTAGATAATTGCTTACTGGTTTGAGTATAATGTTTTGCCATCCACATGATTCATGCCCATAACTCATGTGAAGCTGTATTTTACATCTAAAAGTGAATAATATTGTTATGTTGTCAATCTATAAAATTTTTGTTTGTGCGAGGATACTATAATTCTTCATTGTTACCATATTCTAACGATACCTACATAAGTATAGGAAAGGATTTGTTCAAATTAATTTTGTAATTCTGTTTTTGTTTACTTACTTATTACTCTTGAAACAACAAACGGTTTGCCGAATTAAGCCTCCTCTAACTTTAATTGGGTATTAAATTATTCGAGGTTTTCTTCACGAATAAGCCGAAACAAAAATCAATTATAAAGATAAACAGTCTTATTTATAAAAACACGATTCCTCTAAAACACTCCTCAGATGTAGAATAAATAGTCTGTGGTGGGTAAAGGGAATGACGTGACCACAGATTATTTAAACTGCCTCTGAGGAGTGTTTTAGAGCAATCGCGTTTTTATAAATAAGACGGAAAGTTTAGCAACATTTCACTTATCGTAAGTTTGACTTTACAACAATATCTCAAATCCTATTTACTTATCCTGCTACGTAGGTTAACAGTGTTGTCTAATTAAATATTGTGATTTATGCGACGTAACATTGCTAGGTTTTGACTCCTAAATTACTGAACCGATATCGTTAAATTTTGGTATGCATATTATATTATTGCACCCTGAGGAGGGGTAGGCTACTTTTTGTCTTAATCCCACGCAAACGAAGTCGCGGGCATAGGTGAGATTTTATAAAAAAAAACGTTTCCTTTGTAACCAACTTAAATTGGCCCTTTTCTTTACCCAAGACTACTTAAAAGGTATTTGAGAGGAGTGCTTATAAAGGTATCGAATTTTGTAAATAAATACAATACAATAAATTTGTAATAGTTTATAATTGGTTGAAAATTAATAACAACACTACAAGATTTGCTGTGGATTACTTATTAAATTTACTAAGAGAACCCGAAAATCAATGAATGGCAAAACCGCAACACAAACTACATTTCCCGTGCCGTTACTGCTCAATCACAACTCCTGAAAATGTAATATCCGTAGGCATATTATATGCTCTTCCTATGGGTGATAACTTTGCATGGATTCAGTCAAATCAGTTAAATGTAGCTGTAAATTGGCCAGTTCCACTTGAGTGATATTGAGTAATGGCCGATCTGCAGATATTGATGGTCAGCGCCGGATGCGCGGCACCGAGCGCGGCTTTGACGTGTTAATTTGTTAAATTGCCTCAAAAAGTTACAACTTACCACATTTACAATATAATACAATACAATCTATTGGTAATTTTCATTACACGTCAGTAATATAAAATAATGATTACATTATAAAACTTAAATTACACATTCGCCAATTATTAAATAATATACAATAATTTAAATTTATTCAGCATTTTATTAATATTTTCATGAATCTAAAAATTCATCATAAGAATAAAGGGCTTGCTTGACAGGCCAGCAACGCAATTTACTTTTAAAAATGGCTATGCTTGGTGAATGTACAATATTTACAGGGAGTGTTGCACACTGCAGGGTCCATCGCCTCAATGGTTTTAGAACTTTTCGCTAGAGTGTGCATGACGGCACTTATCCTCTCGGTGTGTCTCGTGCTATAACGATGGCAATCTCCAAATTTCTCATATTAGGGCAAGTTGGTTCTGACATACATGGGTTCTTGGTAGATTAGGATACACGGCAGAGCCAAATTCCTTAAAGTCACGAAGTGGCTCTTAGCTGATACGTCACGGGAAACACGTGCAACCGCCCTCACAGCCCGCTTCTGCATGACAAAGATGCGTTTCCAGTCTGCGGTTCGGCCCCATAGGTCCACATCGTACTGTAGGAGTGAGTGGACGGAAGCAAAATAGCACACACGAACAGTTTCCATCGGTAACGTAGAGCTTAGGCGACTCAGGGCAAAATAAGCTCCACCGCTTCGAGCTTCTCTATACCACGTATACCACTGGTCCAGCAGAAAACCCAGGAAGGACAGGGCTGATACTTACTCTATATCCACCCCCTCGACATCGACAAGCAAAATATAAAACCGGCCAAGTGCGAGTCGGACTCGCGCACGAACGGTTCCGTACCATTATCTTTACAACATGAGACACAAAGATACAGAAAAATTGCAAAAAATCTCATTTTTTCTATGGGAGCCCCCCTTAAATATTTATTTAATTCTAATTTAGTTATTTATTTTTGAAGCGAATATAAAACTAAATTTTCTGTGAACATTTCAAGCGTCTACCTGTTGCCGTTATTAATATAGACCAAAAAAACGGCAAAAAAATTTTGTTTCTTGCCCCTCTTAAATATTTATTTTATTCTGTTTTTAGTATTTAATGTATAACGGCAACAGAAATACATCATCTGTGAAAATTTCAACTGCCTAGCTATCACGGTTCATGAGATACAGCCTGGTGACAGACAGACAGACAGACAGACGGAAGGACAGACAGACAGACAGACAGTGAAGTATTAGTAATAGGGTCCCGTTTGGCACCCTTCGGGTACGGAACCCTAAAAACGACGTTTGCGGCCCGATAGGTCAAATTGTACGAATTGAGTCTTCGTCAGGTTTAATATCAGCCCATTATGTCTGAACCAGGTGACCAGTTGTCGAGCGACCGAATTAAGTTTTTGCTCAAGTTCGTCGAGCGATGACGCCACCACGATAGAGGCCACGTCGCCGGCATACATGTAAATATCAGCATCAGTTACGGCTTCGGGCAATTCAATTCAATTCAATTCAAATATTTTTATTCATTGTAAAAACAGAATGTTTACTTAATGAACGTCAAAGTTGTTAGTTTCACAATTAATGGATTATGTGGAGAAGAAGCTAACAAAGAAACTCCACATTTATTCTTTTCAAAACACGTTTTAACTTAATTAACAGAGTTTTCAACTTAAAATATTAGTCATGAATGTGTTGAACACTAGTCACAATCGTCCTTTAAATATTATTAATCTACTGTTTAATGCCAAACATCTTTGTCTTCTAAATAATCCTTGATGTTATAGTAAGCCTTTTTGCACAGAATGTGTTTAACACATTTTTTAAATCGTGTTGGAGGTAACTCTAATATATCTTGAGGAATTTTGTTGTAGAACCTTATACAGTGCCCCATAAAGGATGTGTTAACTTTTGCAAGTCTAAATAGTGGAAATGACAATTTATGTTTATTTCTAGTATTAACATTATGGTGGCCACCAACATTTTCGAAGTCTTTGATATTTTTTCTAACGTACATAATATTTTCATAAATGTATTGACATGCAACTGTTAAGATGTTGGTTTCTTTGAAGAAATCTCTTAGCGAATCCCTACTACCTAACTTGTAAATAAATCGGATGGCTCTCTTCTGCAAGATGAAGATAGTCTCAATGTCTGCTGCCCGGCCCCATAGTAGTATACCGTAGGACATAATACTATGGAAGTAACTAAAATAAACAAGCCTAGCAGTTGCAACGTCAGTGAGTTCCCTAATTCTTTTCACTGCATATGCTGCAGAGCTAAGTCTGTGTGCTAATTTTACAATATGTGGACCCCATTGTAGTTTTGCATCGATTGTGATGCCCAGAAATACAGTATCATCTACAAATTCTAGTTTTTCGTGTCCAATTACTATGTTGTTCTCAACTACTCGTACGTTAGGTAAGGAAAACTTTATACATTTTGTCTTTTTAGAATTTAGCAGCAGATTATTTGCTGTGAACCAATCTAGTACTTGCGAGAGAGCATTATTTGCATCGTCAAGATTATTTTCTTGTCTCCTTATTTTAAAAATAAGTGACGTGTCATCAGCAAATAACACTATCTCAGACATTTTTTGTACTATAAACGGTAAATCATTTATATAGACTAGGAAAAGGAGCGGCCCTAAGATAGATCTCTGCGGGACTCCTATTTTTACAAGTGAACCCGAGGATTTAATACGATTTACGTCTGCTTTTTGGACCCTTCCTTCTAAATACGATCTTAAAAGATCTAAACCTGCACCCTTTATTCCGTAGTGTTTTAACTTTAGGAGTAGCGTTTCATGGTCTACACAATCAAATGCGTTTGATAAATCACAAAATATGCCTACTGCATCCTTGCGATCCTCCCACGCACTGAAAATATGTTTAAGTAACATAACTCCGGCGTCTGTTGTATTCCGCCCTTTAGTAAAACCAAATTGCTGGCTATGAAAGAGTTGGTAATTATTGAAATGCGTAAGTAATTGATCTAAGATGATCTTCTCAAATATTTTACTTAATACTGGTAGTACTGAGACGGGCCTAAAATTGGTTGGATCGTGTTTATCACCGCTTTTAAATAAGGGTACTAGTCTACTATATTTCATGGGGTCCGGAAATATTCCCTCATCTACACATTTAGTGAAAATTTTTGCTAACGGTAAAGCTAGGACATGGATCACTGAACTAACAATTTTTACTGACATACCCCACAAGTCCTCGGTTTTTTAAGATTCAATAATTTAAATTTTTTAAGAACGTTATGGGGCTCAATGTAATCAAATGAGAAATCGTGTTCGCACGAGGAGACATGGTCTTTTAGTAATGTTGCTGCACGATCAGGTGACGAGTCTAACGGAGCTGTAGTCACGATTGGAACATTAGTGAAGAACTGTTCAAATGCTGCAGCGATATCTTCATTTGTCGTTATTATTTTGTCATCAATCTTAAGCGAAATATCTCGGTCTCCTAATTTTGTTTTACCCGTTTCTCTATTTATTATTGTCCAAATTGTTTTAATTTTATTCGGTGACTGTAAGATTTTATTCTTTATATGATCGCTTTAGCCTTATGGCAGACGGCCTTAAAAAATTTGGAATATTTTTTGACGTGCTGTATGAATTTGGTGTCATATGTATAAGTCTTTTTGTCATACAGTTCATAAAGTGTGTCTCTACTTTTCCGGATACCCGAGGTTGCCCATTCACTAAATCCTACTTTATTCTCATTATTTGTTAGCTGCCGCAATTTAAAAACTTTATCAAAACTACCCGACACGACTTTGAAAAAGTCTACATAATGAGCATTAGCATTTTGGTAATTTTCTTGAGTTTTTATGCTACTTTCAAGGTCTACTTTAAATGACTCTAATTTTTTACTTGTTACGGGCCGGCAGAGGATAACCTGTTCTGCGTTTTTTCTATCTATTTCAAAATGAACAATTTGACCACTGTGGTCTGACCCATTCATTTTCTTTTTCTAATTGCATCTTTTGGCGGTGAACACTTTCTATACTCTTCCGGCTTTGTTTAATTCGTTTCTGCACCTTCTGAATGTATTTTTTTGTTTTTATATACTTTTTGATTTTGTTCGCACTGTTCATTTTCATACTACCGTTGTTCTTGGTAGTGCAAGACCTATCACTGGTTGTAGTTAGGTCAACAGTTGGTATCCCAGCTTCACTCATCATTTCATTGTACAAGGCCATGGTTTTAGAGCTTTCTTTTTGTTCTTCACGCTCACTGATTTGCTGGAGCTCATGGTGTGCCTCAGCAAGCTGGTTTTCAAGCAATTGTATGCGCTATAGTGCCACATCATGGACATCGTGGCACTTGTTAAATGAGTTGAGCTGACGTTGTAGGTCATCCCGCTGGCCCGTTAGATCCTGGCATTGGATGTCCAACTCGCTTAGCTCTTCTTTGAGAGCCTTTTTTGTTTTTATTTGTTTTTCTATTTCTTCTTCACTGTCCACTCGTTCTTGAAGCAGCGTGTCGCAAAGCTCTTTGCTCTTTTTGAGCTCGAGCAGGGTCGCCTTCAGCCTCAGCTCCATGTCACGTACATTTATTTTGCCCCGGGTCAGCATGTTACTCACCTGGAAAAACCGGGAATCGGTGTCAGTGTCAGATCGTGAACAATAATATTGACCGATAGCGACGATTGTGACGTTTATACATGTACAGTGTGCGTTTTTGTTGGCTGAGGCTTGGTTTTGTCGTCAACTTTGCTTCCACTTTTTGTCAAGTAAAGAGAGCCAAAACAGTGCCGGTGTATGTATACGACGTATCTGACGTACGTGAGGCTATGTATAGTTAGTTTATGCAGTATGAAGTGCGGTATTAAGTGTAAAATACAAAATTAAAACAATGCTTCCCCGGATTTGTCGTTGCAATTCGAACTGTTTGACAGTTCGACAGTCCAGTACAAATTATCAAGTTCTCCTTGAATTTGGTATGTTTCCACTGATACGTTTTAAATTAAATTTTAATACTAGCTTTAATTACATTGAACTACGTTGAAAAAGACACAATAAACACTACAAATATCAATAAGTTTTATATAAAACTACAGAGCTGTTTTCAATGCAGCAAGACGTTTAACAACAGCGAAAAAGCCAAATTCGAGAGTGATGATCCTGGAGGAACACCCTTCGTGCTAGTCACAACCTCACCGCCCTTTGCTAATATATTATAGTTATGTCTAGCACTCATAACCTGAGAATCGGCCAGTTATTTCGTAGTCATGAAGTTTTTTAGCCAAAGCACAGTGATCGGTGACGTCGAAGGCTTTCGAGAGATCGCAGCACAGCACCGCGACTTGCTGCTTCTGCTCTCGTACCCTCAGGATTCCGTGGACGACTTGACGTGCCAGCATCGTCGTAGAGTGTCCAGCATGGTATGCAAACTGTCTGTCTGACACAGCCCGGGTCTCCTGAAGAATAAAGTAAGATGTGAAGTGATACCGTTTTCAAATAGTTTTGCTATGGCTGGTATAATTGATATCGGTCTGTAGCAGTTGGGGGTCTCCTTTTTTGCCTTTACCTTTATATAGAGCACACTTTGACCTCTTTAAAACGGGATACCGCCGTTTAGCCAAAGTATTTTTCGCCAAATTTTACTTCCCAATAAACTTATGGCATCAGTTTCATTTCCCAAATGAAACTTTAGCAAGTTTTCATTTCGCATTTTATTCATTTGGTCAAATTATCATTTCGCATAATTTTATTGCGTCAAGTTTTATTAAGACAAACGTTTATTATGCTAACGTTTTATTTTGGCAAGTGTTATATAGCAAATAATTGTTTGATTCAATTTATATTTCGCATTTTGTTCATGTGGTTAAATACTATTAGGCATAAATACAAGTAATTTAAAAATTTAAGCTTAAGATACATTTATTTGTAGTATTATATTCTGATTTAAAAGCAATTTGGTGTAAAAAGTGTGTTTAAAATTTGGTTGTTAGGTCAGTACACATAAGCAAAAATAGGTTCGAAGTCGCTGCGCTCCGCTCCATCCTGAAACTTCGGGTGTTAGTTCTTTTTTTTATATAAAAGTGAAAAAAAAATATTTCACTAAAAAACTTAGTTTTGAGTCAAACAAAAAAATTTTTGTTCTAGTTTACATTTCGCATTTTATTCATTTGGTCAAATTATACTTTTGACTGAATAATGCTTGGTAAAATGAATTTTGACCAAGTATTTATTTGGTAAACAATAACTTGCCATAATATCTTTTGCTAACTGTTTATTTGCTTTAAGTTGTTTTGAGAAAGGTTTTTTTGCCAAGTGATAATTTGCGGAAAATAGTTTGGGAAGTAATACTTTGGGAAACGATTTTTGGCAATACATTAGTAAACCCTTTAAAACCCTGAGGATATGTTCTAGCCTTGACGCACGAGTTAAAAAGTGGGGCGGCGATATGGATTCAGCCAATTCGTATAAAATATTTACTGAAATCTCATATAAATCGCAGGTTGGCTTATTAGCTACCTTCTTTGTGATGATTTGGTAAACTTCATAGGGTATAAAGGGTGGCAGGTGCAGGAATTGGTCAGCTGGTGCGTGCGCCGCCGCCAGCACCAAAGACACTTGCGACGTCGGCGTTTGGTGCCCCGCTTAGGCCTGCGGCTGTCGTGATCTGTTTATTTAAGCAATTTACGAGGTCTTTAATGGATGCAAAAGCCGTTCCATCAGGTTGCTTGATGATATCAGTAAAATGTTTATTTCCGGCTCGTTTCAGCATTGACAATACGCCACATCGACTTAACAGCATTCGCACTCCTATGTATCAGGTTAACGTAGAACGCGCGTTCTATGCGCATCCTCTCAGCGCGAAGTATGCTATAAGCTTTAGTTGGACATTGCTCCTTTCGGGAAATCGGCGCTTTAAATCACGTACATCAAACAATAGGGATTTCAGATTAATTATTTCCTCGGTAACCCACGCTTACTTTGTTAGGTATACGTTTCAAAGGAAAAAAAAAATCATCTTGTTAATTATTACGTCAATAATGGATTGCGCCGCATGCGCCGCACGGGACTGGTCGCACACCAACCGCGTAGCGGGTGGCGTGGCTGCCAGCGCTCGGCGTGGCTGCCAGCGCTCGGCGTATCTCCCCACGCACTCCGTGATGGTCACCGATATTAGACACAACCACAGATACGCTCAGACACGAGGTATCTATGTTCGTATAGAAGTGGTCTATAGCCGTAGCCGAGTTTCCATCGACTCATGTCGCTAAATCGACCTCATTGTGAGAACCATAAACATTCATATCCCCTAGAATTTGAGATTCTGGACTTCTTAATAGCCAATTGATATTTGCGTCTCCTACGATCACACAGTCGAGATCGATGCTACAGATCCTGTCAAGCAAACCTTCCAGTACATTCATAAAGTCGTTTCTTTTAGTCATATTCGTATAAAAACACACAACCAATAGCTCCTAGTGTATTAACTTTATAGCTGATATCTCTCAGTGCATTTACTTAGACATAACATAACATAACATAACATAACATAACATAACTTAACGTAACGTAACGTAACGTAACGTAACGTAACGTAACGTAACGTAACGTAACGTAACGTAACGTAACGTAACGTAATAACGTAACGTAACGTAACGTAACGTAACATAACATAAACTCTCGCTTGTATACCAGAGGGGTAGGCAGAGACCAGGGACTGCCACTTCCTACGATCCTGACAGATCACTTTCGCTTCAACATTCATTAGTCGTTGCATGCACGCACGCCGGTTTCGGGTACTTTTTATCTTGCCCTTTGCTAATACATCCCCTATTTGGTCGAAGTATGTCCGTCTGGGTCGTCCCTTACCGGCCCTTCCATCCACATTCGCCGATATATTTGTTTTGTCAATCTTTCTTCCTTCATCCTCTCCACATGTCCAAACCAACGCAACGCAAGAAAAGATATGGGATGTTCAAGCGGGTTTTAGAAAGGGAATGGGATGTGTGGACCAAATGTTCTCCTTGAGGCGGATGGTGGAGAAACTTCTGGCCAAAAGTCAGAGGGTTTTCTGTGCGTTCGTCGACTTGGAGAAGGCTTATGATAGAGTGGTGAGGAATGACCTGTGGTCGATACTGTCCGTGTATGGGGTGGACAGCGTCTTGCTGCGAGCTCTGAAGTCTCTCTATGAAGACTCCAGTGCTTGCGTTAGAATTAATGGGGCGTATACTGACTGGTTTAGCATCCCCAGGGGTGTAAGACAAGGATGCGTCGCCTCCCCCTGGTTGTTCAACTTATTCATGGACAGTTGCCTGACTGATTTGAAAGAGAATGACTTTGGGATAAGGATGGATGAGCTACTGGTCAAATGCTTGTTATACGCCGACGATCAGGTTTTGTTCGCATCGTCGGTTGAAGACCTGCAGACACAAGTAGCAGTAATGGATGATGCGTTTAAAAGGAAAGGAATGAAC
This sequence comes from Yponomeuta evonymella, assembly GCA_963969515.1. Classification (NCBI taxonomy): domain Eukaryota; kingdom Metazoa; phylum Arthropoda; class Insecta; order Lepidoptera; family Yponomeutidae; genus Yponomeuta; species Yponomeuta evonymella. The sequence goes on from OZ018354.1 coordinate 11,908,430, forward strand.
ATTAATGTGAGTAAGACAAAAGTAATGGTGTTCGAAAAAGGCGATGAAATGACTGAGTGCAAGATAAGGATTGGAGGTGAAAGGGTGGAACAAGTGAAAGAATTTGTCTATTTGGGGAGCCTCTTTACGAGGGACGGCAAGTGTGAAAGTGATATAGAAAGAAAAGTAAAAGCAGGAAATTGTGTAAACAGTGCATTGCACTCCTTTGTGAGAGGCCAAAACATCTCCAAAAGAGCTAGATTGGCTATCCATAATGGAGTGCTGGTCCCAACACTTATGTACTTACTTAGCGAGACTTGGGTATGGCAAAAGAAGCAAGAAAGTAGGATTAATGCAGTAGAAATGAGGTCCTTGAGAAGTATTTCTGGTGTTACTTTGAATGACAGGATACGCAATAGTGTGATTAGAGAACGTTGTGGACTGAAAGAGGATGTAGTGACTAGAATTACTTAGACAAACTACATCATTCCTTCATTCTAGCCTTATTCTAGATACTAAGCCACTTTCAAATGGTGACAAGGTGGATGAACATAAGATGATCCTTCTGCAGTAACAGCAAACGCGTATCGTCACTTGGCAGTCTGCAAAATTTTAATCAAGACGAGATCTCGTTATCGTTTGGGCTTGCCGCAGTTATCTAACCGGAACAAGGATTTGTGTTCTCGTAAGTTGTCTAAAAGGTAAGGATAACAGGGTCACGTGCCCACGTCTGTCGTAACCCCTGGCCTCTTACATTTTATTACGAGCCATTACCTGAGATTAAGTCGGCATGCATCACTGATGTTCCATGTCAACGTCTCGCGCACAATGTCAGACGTTATTCCTAACTACGGAGAGACGGTGATTTTATTAATGCACGCCGGGCTTAAAGCGCCTTAGTCCCTGTGAATTTATAAACTCACCTACTCAAAAGCCAAGGGAGTCCATTAGGTGTTGTATAAATAATTATTCCTATACGGGTACACTACTTGAGGCTAAGCTCTTTTCACCTGCGCCGAGTGTCACTAACCAAAGAAAATGGTTTTATTGACAGTCGTATCTGCAAAAACTGTCTGCACCATCTCACCACAAAGAACCTAGGATCACCAACCTGGGACTAGACAGCATTTATGCAAAAAACGGCCTAGTCCTAGGTGTTTTGCTTTACGTTCACGGCTATGGGTCCTAAAAATGATTTAGAGATTGTACAGACACTTTTTGCAGATTCGATCTGTAAAAAAAAGATGACTTTTTTCTCGGTGGCGCTAGCAAGCCATTTCTTCTATCAGCCTGCTTAAAGAAGAAGAGCTCGTATTAAAACCCAACCAACGACATGAGGCAACGCTTGGATGGACCGACGAAACTGTTATAGTATTCTACAGGGTGACTTGGAATTCGATTGAAAAATTTTAAGGGGACATTCTAACCATGATTTAGGAACAGATGGCCCTAGTTTTGAAAGAAATGTTGAATGATTTTTTTTTAGTTACATAAAATTACTTCACTTAAGCACAGACAAACAATATGAGGACGAAGAGTTATAAAAATAAAAATAAACCATGGATCGAGCATCTTATGTCGGCGCCAGCCAATTCAATTGTTCTTTTAATTGTTTATGTATATTGAAGGACAGACTCTTATACATTTAACATATTAACGAGGAAAACATTTTTCAACGTCATGGTACCTCCTACGACTTTGAAATTAGATTCACAGTTTCTAGCAAAAGGTCGGAAATCACTAATATTTACAAATATGTTATACCATTACCGATAAATCATTAACAATACTTACTTACTGTTTTTCACGATGAAAAGAAACTTCTCTCAAAATATAGCGAACGATTTCAAAATCACCCTGTAGTTATCAGCAAATGGCCGAACATGGGATAGATCTTGGATGAGTATTAGTTTGCGGCCTTGCAGCCGTTTTAAATCTGTAAAACCATAGACACACCTCGCAGAGACAGATCATGTCGAACAAAATTCCTCCCAAAAGCTTGGCTTGACGCACACATTAACGTAACGCGGAATATAGTAAACTCGACGTTCGCAGTCACGCACGCACACACTTGCATTAATAGTGCAACACTGTCAATCGGCTTAAGTTAATTGTGTTAATCGTGCCGGCTTAAGAATAGCACTCCCCCATATCTTCTCGTGCGTATCGTAAAAGGCGACTAAGAGAATACCCGTGCATATTGTTATCCATCACATACGAGTCGTACCGGTGTCGGGCAGCAGCGACATCGGCACGTATACGGTCTGCGATTGCCAACCCGCATACTCAAAACGTGGCAATTACGAGCAAATCCTCCCATGGCAAGTCAGAACGGGCAACTGCCCGAACAAGTTCCCAGTCGCCCTGCTATTCATGATCATGATCTTTGCAGGGCGGCTGGTAAGAGCTGGATGGGAGTAGCCGGGGACCGTGCTCAGTGGCGTGCAATCATCATCAACCCATTATGTCCCCACCGAGGGGCACGGGTCTCTTCCCTGAGGAAGGTATAGGCCATACTCCACCACGGGGGCCAAGTCCGGATTGGTGGAGGAGGCGTGCAATAGGAGAGGCCAATGTCCAGCAGTGAACAAGCGTAGGCCGATGATGATGATGATGATGACAGTCGGATAAGCTAAGCATGCCAATTTGGCTACCAATTTATTACCTCACTTTGGAAGGTCGGACTGCGCTTCTATACCTTATAATATATAATTGGATATTTGACAAAATATCAAATGAGTTACTTTTAAAACGGAATTTTGTATGAAAATACTGGCTTTTGACGTAACATTTCAGAGCACTCTTTTTATGTTTAATCTATTTAAAAATTGCAACAACTAGTAATTGACTAAAAGAGATACATTTTCCGAGATATTTTGTAATTTTTGTTTTAATCGAGCATATGAAATAATTTATTGTTGATCGTGTCAAATACCGTATTACATATTATGTAAACATATGGGCGGCTGCATGCATGTGTCTTTACTCATCCGGCAGGCAGCGGTCCCTAGGGCACGGCCTGATGTTGATGCTTTATAGGCAAGCTGAACACGGGGGAAACACGTGAAAGGTTTTAACAAAATGTTCTTGTGTACAAACTAAGGAAGTTCATAATATTTTTGTCCATTGTTGTATTCTGCGAGTAAGATGCATAAAATGTATTTTGGAAAAAATAAAATAAGTGTTAAAAACGTGATGACTGCGAAGTGGAATCAAATTAAGTTGCCTCCTCTCAATCCGGGGGTAGCTAATTCAGATACTGACTATTTGGTAGGTTTCAATAGAAACAGCATGATTGAATTTAATTGAGTTATTTTCAGTAGGGCGGAAACAGAAATGGCGTAGACTAGAGTGGAATTAATTTTGGTTAATTAATATACAGGATTATTTAAAAAATGCGCAATTACTGAAACACGTCAATTAGAGTTTGTGTTTACTACAACTTTAGTTCTTTAGCCTCAAGTCGATTGAGGTCAAATAACGCATGTTCCCGTGCCGGGCATCAACGTCAACATAAGTACTTACTTTGTTTCTATTGAGTGTTAGTAATTAAACATTAGGTAAGCGCTGTCGTGTATGCTGAAGTTCCATTTTTCTTCAAGAACGCTGTTGCACGTTTTGAAGGCTGTTAAAGCTCATAACAAACATGCAACCTAACGATACCGCCTCTTGCCGCAGGCGTAGAGTACCAGATGCGACAACGTGTGAAAATATATATTATAATTTAATCTACAATACTTGCTCTCGCGGTAGGTACAGATGCGCTACGTGTAAAGACACGTCGTTGTAATATAACTCTGAGCGCGGGCGTTAATGAACGTGTACTTCGTTTCATGTGCCGTCTCTAAAACGCAAAACGCCGGATGTAAAATCAACATTTCATTTGCCGTGAGCACTTCGCGCGGACTCGCTGTTCTCTTTTCCATTTTCACTCGGCTAAATAAAGTAATGTTACACGGCGCGGTGTGAAGGACACATCGCCATTCAATAGCGTATTTTTACGCCACGATGTTGCATGTGGAACGCGAAATACGCTTTATTGTCAATTTAACAATAACTAAACGCGGCTTAGGGTGACTTTTGCCGAAACGCTGGACAAGTAAGTAAATACCTATTTAGAGGCTTCAAATTCCACTCATGCCGAGACTTGAACCCACGACCTCTGGCTGACCGTGCCAGCGCTCTCCAAACTGAGCTAATGGGCAAGTGCAGGCATCAGCGAAATTTCGAGCCTCTTTACAAACTTCTCTGTATTGCATGCAGGCAGCGACATCTGGCCGAAGCAATTTACATAACTTGCAGCCCCGAGTAACCCACTTTGCAGTTAGGTTTTAACATCGGAATGATATCGCTGTACCTACATGATTATATTCTTTTTGATGCACTAACCCGTGCTGAGGACAATTGTCGCTGCCTGTACCTACGTAATACAGAGAAGTTTGTAAAGAGGCTCAAAATTTCGCTGATGCCTGCACTTGCCCATTAGCTCAGTTGGGAGAGCGCTCGGGGGTTCAAATCCCGGCATGGGTGGAATTTTTAGCTTCTAAATAGGTTTTTAAAATTGTCCTCAGCACGGGTTAGTGCAACAAAAAGAATATAAGTAAGTAAATAGACAAATACTTATCTAGGGATAAACAGATAACATATCCGATTGATAGGATTGTTACACAATTAGTGTACGAATAGCTTTGCAAATGTCATTGGTGCGAGACGTGTTTTTTATTTTTATTTAATTTATAAAACACTCTTATAAAACACTTTTATTTAATTGTAATTTTGCACTTAATCGCTAGTTAGGGCTTATCCAAATTTATCCATGGATAAACAGATGGATAGCGCTGTCAGATAGCGTTGGCACAAACGACTTTAGATACTTTGATTGACATAATGGGTTTTGTTTCGCACATGAGAGCTTCTTTTAAGCGTATATAACTTACTATGAGGATGTATCAGGCGTATCGCGAAGAAGGTTAGAAAAATTGCCTGCGTACGTGTTGCGGAAAGCCGTTCGATGTATCAGAAGCACGTATCCAATAGAACCGCGACAGACATGTTGCGTGACGTTATTTTCTACACCCTTGAGGCTCATAAATTCTAAGTTTTTAAATTAAAAAGATAAATTGTGTCTAAAAACAATATTACTACACTTATAGTTACTTAGTAATAGTGAGTCAAAAAATTGCATGAAGTAACCTCGAAAAGTAATCGATGAAACAGTCTGAGTGCTTTCTGAGATTCAATTAAGTATTTCAATTGCGTTTGTTTAATTCTGAATATCTAAGCTTGACTATGACTATAATAACTTAACGTAGGCTTAAACCCGCTGCATAGGCTGAGACCAATTTAGCATCACGAGCTCAAAATAATGAGTTGAGTACTATAAAGCGTATCCAGTTCATCCCCTAGATAACAAACATAATACTGCCGAATGAGTGAAATTCGTAATACGGTTTTTAATTTCAAAGCCGAAACGAATTCGTCTCAAGCCTAGAGGATCGCCTCTAGCATATTCAGTTTATGTTTCGCTACCGACATTTCCTTTGTGAATCTTCAATTATGCATGAGTCATTACCATTTCAATTTCGACCAAATATATCTCTTTTTAATAAAACAAAAAAAATGTCTATCTTGGGACATGGTTTTTTTTTTGTTCACAACGTGATTATTCTCGCTTATCAGCTGCCATATCAAAGTATTAATCGCAAGCACATTGAGTAAATAAATTCAATTTAGTTATTCTTAAGAAAAAGGCGGCTCGATGAAAGCAAATGATTAATTCATTGCAGCGGCAGAGGCCTTTTAATCTCTTAGACACGATAGGTAAATAGGAGAGTAGGCACTTAATCCGGCAGTTAAACAAGTGCTTATAGCGAAAACCAGTCGACTGAATGCGCATCGATTTTCACGTTTATCTCTACCAATAAACCGGCTCAGACAATCGCTTGGGTCATTCGGACAAAAACATCTGGGATATAGAGGTAATTATAAATGCAAAAGTTACTTTGTTCTTTTGCTTTGTATAAAAGTTTCCAAAACGCTAGGCGCTAGGAAGCAATCACTAATAAGAACTCTAACAGTAGAATTTAAAGAAGAATAGGTATATTAATGTTAGTCGAATACCCCTCTGGTAGGTGGGCGAGACTTGCCACCGAGTGGGTGCCGCAGGACGGACATCGAAGTCAAGGCCGGCCTAATAGGAGACGGTAGAGAGAGATGATCTCAACCAACATCTGCCGGAGTTTTCTGAGGTGGCCCAGGGCAAAAAACTCTGGAATGAAGTGGGGGAGGCCTTAGCCTAGCAGTAGGAGACAAACATAGAGAGTACGTAAAAAAAGGAATAATATTAGTTGCCGCGAATATGCCAGCTGAGTCGTTCTTCAAACAGTTGAATAGTTGAAAGAATATTAATGTTAAAAGGGTATAGATGACAATACAGGTTACTTTTTAGGATACGTTCCATAGCCGAAAGGTGCCACATGGGAACCTTTTTATAGGGCCTACGACCTCTTTATGTGTTTCTATGATCTATAGCATGTTTTATCTCGTGAACCGTAACAGATAGCAAAATTTCCCAGTACGTGTATGTATATGTCGAATTGATCAACAAATAATACAGAGAACCAGTATGTATTATGTTACTGTATAATGTCTGTAGTATATTGGGCTGCGCGTATTGTAGGGTTCCGTCGTTGGCCGTAAAATATGCAAACATGGAAGGGTTTTTTTTTTTATTTTATAGATTGTATTCTACCATTTCGTCGGCGTCATTTATCTACGCCCCTTCTAGTGCTAATTGTCTCGGAGCTAAGCCACGGATAGACAGAAAAGGACATAGCGAAACTATAAGGGTTCGTTATTGACTACGGAGCCCTAAAGAGTAAAAACATAAAAGGGAAGCTGCAAGAGACGTTTTGTTTCCGTTTTATTGCAAAAACGGTACGAAGTGGCAAACTCAGTGTGATTGTTCCTATAGTGACAACCGACCAAGTGAGAATTAGACTCCCTCTAAGGGTCCCGATAGAAAATACATTTTTATTAAATGCGTACTCAAGTCACACAAAACGCACCAGGCTAAGTTCTCGGACGGCCCTTACTGTGATACTGTCTTGATAATTTTGGAGCAAAAATGGACAGAAAAAGTTCAAACTTACCCTTTGCTTACAAGGAGAACATCAAAGACACCCCATTTGTATTGAACAAGGTATCCCAGCCATTAATCTCTCGCAGTAAGAAGTGGGACCTACTGCAACAACCTACAACTAACGACATTTGTTATTAAAATAACGCAAAACCTGTATCGGTACTTAAGCCACATCCAATAAGTACAAGATTAAACTTCAATTTTTTACATTTTCATAAAAAAGTGAGATTTTATAACATTAAAATTGACCGCATCAAGTTTCCAGATGTTATGAAAAAATGAAATAATGAAAATTGGAAATTTTAAGCTGTTGCCTTTTGGAAGTGGTATAATATTTATCGTTACTGAACATTTCGTTTTAGCTTTTGTATTATTTCAATAAAAAAAAAACTTTTGCCTTTGCATCTACGTAATGAGATAATTTATACAGCGTCCAGTGGCACCTTCACTAGATGGGTGAAGGGACCACTCGGTCGCTGAAGGGCCTGTTTTTAGATGGAGTAGGCTTGCCCAGCACCTATACCATCCTGACAGCTTAGCGGCCCAGCCCACAGGAAAGATAAGTCAATACGTGCGGAGCCAACCAAGCCGCGGGTTTCCTCACGATGGTTTTCCTTTACCGATAGCGTGTGGTATTGCTACTACAAATTCGCAGTTTTACGTAACTTTGAAAATAAACAAAGTTATAGGTACATGCCCTCACTGGGAATCGAAGCTGGGTCTCTCGCATCCAAGTCCATAGTTCCTTCTACCCACCGGGCTACCACCGCTTTTTACTTTATTTTACGCTTATTATTTCAATAAGAAAGAAAAGAAAGAAAGAAAGAAAGAGGATATTTATTTAAATTGTCACAGAAACACGAAGTAAACATATAGGTACACAAACAAAAGATACGAACGTCAACCAAACAGAGATAAAACAAAACAATCGTGAAAAGAACATGTGAGGCATATAGAGTCAAAGGCAGCCGGGTACCATACAGTAATGTATGGCACCCAGCCACCTCGGAACCTAAACGCCTCAGGTGCATCCGTGACAACAAAAAAAGGGGCTCCAACTCAGCATACTTTACCGGTGTGTGCTATAATTAGCATAACACCAGCAAAACTGATTTTCAGTTGGGACCATATGATTTCTCCTTTGGCACCCGTAACGTGGTACACACACACATACATACATGTCACTAAAAACACGTTTTATTTAGTATCTGCCCGTCGTATTGCTAGCGTTCCTTCAGTACTATGATTTCCAATAATCCTTGCGAAGAAACAGTAACATATCGTTGTTTGAATTGCTCTCAACTCAAGGAGAGCTGTTTTTCACAATGAATGGTAGCGTTCACGTCACATTTTCCGATTCAGAGGCGGTCAAATATTAGCCGTACGTGATCACAATACAGAAAACTGATATTAAAGATTGGCTTTACTCAAACACAATGCCAAAGAAATAGAGGAAATGGCTTAAAGTTAAACTAATACGGTGCCAGCGAAGACCGAAAATGGGTCCATCTAAAACTAAAAAAAACAAGGTACTATAATTTCCGGAATAAAGATCGGAGCCATTCCACCGACGTGGAATGGTGAAAAAAATATTTTATTTTTAAGTACATAACTTCATGAAAATGCGACTTCACTGGGGCGCACGGCGAGTCTTGCCAAAACTAATAAACGTCACATGCACATGTCTCCTACTGCATCCGCATACGTTGAAAGGGCGTTTTTTTACTTTAATTCACATTAGGCCAAGCGTAAGCGGCTCGTTACGCTGGTGAGCGAAATTCCTTATGCCCCAATTTTATCTGTTTTCTAAAGCTAAGTGCTCTCAAACCCGAGCTTAGTACATCACGCTTTGGAGAAAGACAGTGCTAAATCCTTATGCTATTATGTTTTGTTTGGGTAACATAGAACATGACAGTATCGGGGTAGTATGAAAATTTCGTTTCTTGTATAACGGCCTCCGGCTAGTTCTAGTTCGACTGCAGATTTCCGCACTTAGCCTCATAGTTGGGCCATTGTACGTAGCAAGTGCTGAGGTATGTAAATACCTCAGACACTATGGTTTCCTCACGATGTTTTCCTTCACCGTTAGCGAGTGGTATTGCTACTATAACTTCAAAAATATACGTAACTTAGAAAACAAAGTCATTGGTACATGCCGGGATTCGAACCCACGACCTCCCGAATGAGAAGCCGGCGTTCTACCGCTCCGCTACCATAGCTCTACGGCCTCCGGCTATCAGGAGCTAATTTTGGAAGCTAGGTATTCTCAAAGCCGAGTTTAGTTCATACCGTTTTGGACAAAAAGAGTGCTAAATTCTTATACTATTATGTTTTCTTTGGGTAACATAGAACTGACAGTGTTGGGGAGGTATGAAAATCTCGTTTCTTATATAACGGCCTCAGGCTTTCAGTAGCTCGGGCGATGGTACGCCATGGCGCCGGCCGAGACTCCGCCGCAGCCTTAGCTAATAGCACATTAGAGCCACCATCTCGGCGAGCTTTAAATATTAACGCCTGAGGCTGCCACATCGTATTTACTCTCCTCGGAAAAGGTTTTTTATTTGTAGATAACGATATCACGCAGTCCCAACAATACAATAAGGTTTCTTATTTCCTACTAATGAGTTTCTTGAAGTAATGTGTTTGCTTATAAGCTGGCAGGTAATGAGGCTCTCGAATGTCGAGATGTTTATTGTTGGAGCTCAGCTAGCTGTGTTATACAGAGTGTTTCAAGACAGTCCGGTGAAATTCAAGGAGGGTATTCTACACCTCAATACAAAAAACTTTTATTATGGTTCAAGTGTAATTCCTGGTGTACATGCGATAAAGAATATTATATGTTTCATACATTCAGCGCGGTAAATATCAAAATGTAGAATGGAACAGTTGATATATTTTTAAAGCTGTTTGATCGGACCTCCCTAAAGCACACACTATATAAATAACATAAGGTAGGCGGGGACACGTTCATTGGACTTCATACGATTACCAAATGGCCTTGTTTGTTTTAACTCTACAAACACATGGTAGAGACATATATTTACTTTGAAAAAGTTATAAACCAAGTCACATTTCTGTTTACTTATCTTTGCTCCACGTAACAGTCAGAGACATACCTATCTATGTATAAAGTACGAAGGCAGGCAGGTATGACGTACAGACACGATTATTATTCTAAAAGCGGTTTATGGACCGTAGAGGTATGAAGTCACGAGTTACAGCATTTTAATGCTAAAAGTGCTCATTTCGGGCTTTACTTGGGTATTTTTGTAAATAACATTCTGATAAGTGATTTAACTCAAAGTCATTAGGGACTGAAAACACTAAAATCAGAAAAAAATCTCTTGCTACGAAAGCCTTTGTTTCCTTCGTAATCACAGAGTTATTAAAATGGAAAAAAGTTGTCCTTCAATTCGTGATTTTAATTTTTCGCCGAACTTTTGCAATATTTCTCTCGAGAGGTTCGACGCGAAACAAAATTTGCATATTCAGCACTGAAATTCTCATCAGAAACAATGGCTTTCTACCGTACAATGGAAATATCTTTACGTTATTGCCGTCGGTGGGCGCGAGGCGGTGACGGCGCGGCGGCCGGCGGGCGCGGTCACGTCACTGCGGAAACTCAAAGGGCGGCCGTTGGAGGCTGATTTACAGAGAGGACCTGTGGCTGCTCGTGTTTAAAATGAAAATTATATACGAGACCCTCGCGTTACGGGGCACGGCCTCTCCCTCGTAAAGTAACTAATTTATGAACTCGCGATACTCAGGCGGAGTCGCTGGCGCTCCGCTCGCTCCTGAAATTTTAACCACCGCCTGAGGCATGGAAGTAGAGCCGCTGAATTTTTGACGCCACAAGTTACACATCTTGACTGCTGACGACGCGCTTTCTGATGAGCCTAGCATCTCTGACACCATCAAGTAGAGTACGGATCTCAGAAAGCTTTTTACACTGATCGTAGAATCGTAGAAAAAACACCGCACTTTTGAAAGAAAGAAAGATATATTAATTTCACGACACAATACTCAAAAACATAAAATCACAAAACAAAATACAACAGTCACCAGAAAACACAATATCAGCCGAAATGTGGGTAACGGCAAAAAAAAATTATCAGCATTTAGAAAATAAAGTAAAGTTTTCCCTTCATCATCTAATTTACACTCTTCATTTCTTATGTTTTGTCTATGTATTTCTGTGTAAAATAAAAAATGTTCTATCCATCTTTCAATCCTATTTCTTCAAAAAGTTAGATGAATATCTAAAGTTAATGATAATGCAGTTCTATAACAGTACATCGTATGCTTTTCCTGCGGTTTCACTCTATATTTATACGAAACAGTAGAACGCAGTCTCTACTCTGTCCTCATAGTCCGCATCAGGTAACATGAAGTATTAGTAACATTAACGTGTGTACTTACACGCCCAAAGTATTATAGCTCTGACCCGGAATTTTGATTAGGTGAGAACCGGATTATACTAAGGATAAATTGAGACCGTTTCTTAAACTACCAAACAGTTAATATGTTTGCTCAAACTTGAAGGGTTAACTTATTTGCTTGCCAAAATCAACCTACTAGAGTAATTTCTAAAGTTGCGGCCTTTGCCATTATGTAATGCAAATCATACACAAATGTTGGGTTAGTTAAGTTATTATTAGAATTTATTGTATTCTGTTTCAGATTAAAGTTGTACACATTACTTTGTGCAGGCTTGACAGGAAGCTAGACTTTTGTTACTAAATAAAATTGGATATGAATACATAAATGAGCGGTGGTAGCGGAGCGGTAGAACGCGCCGGATTTTTATTCGGGAGGTCGTGGGTTCGAATCCCATCATGTACCAATGGCTTTGTTCTCTAAGCTACGTAAGTTTGTGAAATTAAAGTAGCAATACCACTCGCTAACCGTGAAGGAAAACATCGTGAGGAAACCTGAGTATCTGAGCTATTTATCGCTTGTAATCGCCAATCCGCGGTGGGCACGTGTGGTAATTAAACCCCATACTCTCTCTGTGAGAGAAGCTGGTCTGTGCCCTACAGTGGGGCATATATAGGCTGAATACAAGGAATATAGGAATACTAATAATTTTCTGTGAATTTATTAAAATAGACTAAGACCCATCGTGGGTCTTTGAAAAAAGCCGAATCGTATAAAATTACCTGAGATTAGAGCGCATTCACACTATGCCCTGTCGGACGACGTCCGCAGTGTCGAGTCCTTAAATTGAATATTCATTAGTGCCTTGACAACAACTTGCTCTAAAACCGTCTAAACGCGACAACACGACTTGCGTGAAAACAATTTTGCATAATTTATCCACGCCGCAGCTAGAATGTACATGGAGGTTTATGGAACTAAACGTCAGTACATTCGAGTCCGTAGACATTTTGGGTGGAAGATTGGTTCGAGTAGTATTCTGAGGTTACGTTCCAGCGAGTAAAATTTGTTAGTGTACATACCTTATATTGTACATAATAATGTACATATGTTTCGCATAAAACGAATTCTTACGGATCTTTATGGCATTGCGATAGTGGTTAAATCACTGATGTGTATTATAGAAATCACTCTTAGCTCATCATTAGCCATTTGACGCCCACTGCAGGACATAGACCTCCTTCGTGGTTTTCATAACCATGAAGGGTTTTGCCATAATCGCCACGCATGGCAGGCGGGTTGGCGATCGCAGTATGCGGTTGGAATCTCAGGAAGACGCTGCTACCCGTCTTCTGGTAATTGATTTCCTTAGTTGCCTTCTACGACATCCACGGAAGGAAATGGAGTGACGTGCGAACTCTTAGCTCAGTATATAATATTACTTAGCAATCTCAAAAAGTCCGGGCTTCTAAGTAAGAATAGTTATTGGATGAGTAAGAATAGTGACTAAGTACTAAGGCTGAGTGAAATCGTCCGTCGACGTACCTACTTTAATGAGTGTGTTTTAAAACTCCTTGTCTTCCGCAGCACTTTGCATTTTAAGTTCTTTGGCATTTTATTTTAAGCTAAAGGCGTTACTCAGCAATAAGTTAAGTTTTTAAGAGCGAAGTACAACAAACAACACTGTAATATGCATGCAAAATTCTTTGTTACTTTCAGCCTCAAACCACTCTGTAACTACCTAGTTACTCAGGTTAACCAAAGTTTTCTGGCAGAAAAAAATCGGCCTCCAAATGTACCTCCTATGGCGTTTTATTAAGTCCCACATAAAATCGTATCTGAAGCAGGCAAGATAAAAATTACCCGAAACGTACCCCGGCGTGCGTGCATGCAAGGACTAATGAATGTTGATGAAGCGAAAGAGGTTCGTCAGGATCGTGGCAAGCGGCAAACCCTGGTCTCTGCCTACCTCGCCGGGATACAAGCGTGAGTTTATGTATGTATGTTCCAGAAATTACTAGATTGTTCCTCGTTGTCGTTCGTTATTAAGCACGTGTTAAAAAAAGTTAAAATAGCACCACGCAAGAAATAACCACTCGACTGTGTTGTAGATTAGTGAGATATATCAACACACACGGTCTTCAATCCCAAATAACACCGGGCAGCTAAGTGATGACGATTAAAATATGTAAAGCGAGTGAATCATAGCGTAGTTTATCCTCGGGGAGTATCTCTGGCGGGCAGGCGAATCGCCATTAAATCCTGGTTGAACTGAGCCGCGCCCTGTCCGCATCCCTTGTAAATTATTCACGAACTACGCATGTAAACCGCCGTCCGCCCTCTGCCCGCACCCGCGTCTTTAACTGACCGTGCGGTAAAGCGTTACGAAATATAAAGTTTCACTCAATCCTTAAATATACCCACTGGATACTTGCTCGAAAACTATGCTGTGTAAAGCTTTCGATTTTGAAATAGGACCTCAATGATGAATTGGTAGGCAAGGGCACACGTAAACATATGAAGCCAGCAGTGGCCTTTATGAAGTCCACTGCTGCTGGGCATAGACCTCTTTCCTGTCACCCTCTCAGTCCCCTGCCAATCTCGTCCATTGCTTTCCGACGGTTTTAGTAATGTCATCGACCCATTATGGGTCACTGGTCTGCCTACTGATCGTTTACGCAACCTCGGCCATCATCAAGTATGTGACTGCCTTAGTCCACCGATCGTTCTGCCGCCTGAACGCAAGCCTTGCCTATCTCCACTTTCACTTGGTTATTCGCGTCTCAAAGTCTTCGACTTCCCTTCTCTACTTAATGCATATTTCATTGTGTCGTAATATAAGGAAGCTACGTTTACTCTTAATTCATAAGAGGTCACCAGAGGACGTGTGGACAATAAGTTTATCCACTAGTCCGATTGTGACGTCACAAGCATGTTTATTTTAAAAGCTATAAAAAATTACGCTTATTATACGATATTTTGCCTACACTAATGATACAGTTAACGGATTTCCGCAGTAGTGACTGAATTGTTGAGTTATCGGAACCTGATTTTAAAAAGCTCATAAAAACATTTGCATGAGTGTATAAACTGTATATTAGACGTATATTTTGAACGTTACCAAAACAATGGATGAGTGAGGGAATGGTGTAAAAAACAAAGAAGTTAGTAGGTACGGTGTTAAACAAAGCTCAACACAAATATATAATACCAATTTTCTAAGTTAGTGGAGTACTTACCTATAAAACTAAGAATGTGCTAGGCTCTATCACGCCGCGGAATCAAGCGCAGTAGGTAATAACCGCATAATAGACGTCTTCTACGTGCCCACCTTACTGTTATCTTTAAATAGAAACTCTAGTAGGAAATCAAAACTTCGGAGCGCGAGTTTTCGCCGACACGAATGCCGCGCGCCGCTGGCGGCAAAATTAATTCACAAATTGGCCCCGCACAATGCACGCAATTCATAAAGAATATTTTTATGAAAATTTTAATACGCACGTACGCGACCCCGCTCTCTCATAAATCAAGTACTTCCTGCCATCCTTTGAATTTCCGTACGCCGGTGATATACCGCGTCTGTGACAATGCCAGCCTTCGCCATTTATACACCAATATTCCCTTTGACGGAATCCGACACTAATTGAACTGGGACAACGCACATTACTCAAGCTTTTTTCATAAGCTGACATCATACTAATCATAGTATTTTCTAAGGTTAACACGAGCACTAGACATAATAAAAACTGAATTTGCACGGATATTTACTCGTTTATTTTTTCATTTTACAATTTTCCGACGTTTAGGTAATTTTGCAAGTAGACTGAGGTGACAGGCGTTTTTTTAAAACCATTAACTGTTAGTTCACTACTCGGCAAAAAATTATTAAATTACGTTCCAAAAATATTTTGATAATTTTTTAAATAACACGGACGTGAAACATAAGCGCTCTGGCAGATCTGCAGTCAGTAAACATACACTCAGCGGTACCAACCACTTCATTTATTTTGATGAAGTTCACGTTCTAGCCGAGAGGACTGTTTCTTTCCTAGAACGATACGCGAGGCAATAGAGTTTCGCCAGCATCCAAATTTCAATAGAGATCACGATTGGAACATAGCTACAGCATGGGAACCAGTGCTAAGTGCATGAGACCCTCTTGCTAGAAGTGTGACTGTAGATTTAATTTTAATTTCAATAACTAATAATCCGTGTGGCGCCGGATGAAGAATAGCGTTACTCCATTTCCTTCCGTGGATGTCGTAGAAGGTGACTAAGGAAATCAATTACCAGGAGACGGGAAGCAGCGTCTTCCTGAGATTCCAACCGCATAATGCGATCGCCAACCCGCCTGCCGAGCGTGGCGATTATGGCAAAACCCCTCATGGTTATGAAAACCACGAAGGAGGCCTATGTCCTGCAGTGGGCGTTAAATGGCTGATGTTGACCAATATTTTTCAATATTTTTTTATAATCAATATTTTTGAGTCTATAGAAAATAATTGTTTTGTAGATTGAATTTTAATTTCAATAACCAATAATCAATATTTTTGAGTTTATATAAAATTATTGTTTAGCTAATTTAAATTTAAAAAATTACCAAAATATTTTTGGAACGTGACTTAATAATTTTTTGCCGAGTGTAGTAAACTAACAGTTAATACTTTCAAAAAGACGCCTGTCACCTCAGTCTACCGAGACCACGGCACTTGCAAAAGAACTGAAACGTCGGAAAATTGTAAAATGAATATAAACGAGTAAATATCCGTGCTAATTCAGTTTTTATTATCACACTAATCACCTGTTTCAACGATTTCTTAGTCGGTCTAATGGTCAACATGCTTGACAACCAAAATAGAGGTCGTGGCTTCCATTCCTATTAGAGGCTGGCGTATTTGATTTGTACAAATAGCCTCAGTCTAGGTGTGTTTCCTTGCTTGGCTACCATAGTACAGGGCAGGGCAAGAAATTTGGTTGTAATGAAAGATGTTTTTCATTATTTCTTCGTCATTATTGATCTCTAAGTCTTCTGAGTGTCTGAGGTGTTCACATATCTCTGAGAGAAGGCCTGTGCCCTGTAGTGAGACTTATTAGGCTCCATAAAAAATACTACTCATGAAGGAAGTCAGATTGTTTGAGACTGTCATGACGGCATCTATACTGGTGCGGATATAGGATACGGAGTGCAGATATATTTCAGGGCAGGTCGCGAACGCGCGCGCGATGCGAGCCGATATTTCCTGCTCCCTGGACGACAATAATTTGTTGGTCCATCTCGCAGCGCCCAGCCCAGTGCGCACGCCAATATATCTCCTTCAACCCTAACGCTCGCCTAGCACTCTAATCGCTCCAAACAAACAAATTTGAAACTGTTTGCTGTTCACGATTACTTGATACTTATATGTGTACAAAGACGGATAATAATTAATTAAATAATTTCGTACGAACATTGCAGGATTGCGTAGGTACAACGAAACATGTTTAAATTTTTATTAAACTTGTTTGCTTAGTAACGTAGTGCATTTTTTTTTCTAGAATTTATTAAATTGTTATTTTACAATTACTGAGATAGAGTGAACCACTACCAGTGTATAATGTGTATTTTATGTTGTCCTCTCGTTCAGCTAAGTCAACATAATATACTGCAAAGACAAGGTTAATACTTATTAACACATCAAAATCTGTAGAGCCAACCATCGTATTTCTATTACAAATTACTAAGTAAAAATGTCATGTTAAGAGTATCTAGCTGGAGTCTAAATAGGGCTGCTTGGATTGCAAGGTCTGCTGGCAGGTCTAGCCACGAGTATAATCATATTAATCCACATAACAATATACCTAGTTGGAATGAATTACGCAACGTCAAAGCGAGACTCGCGAGCTAGTAACATAATGCATGTTTGCGGCGCGTGCCATCTATTGTTCTCGATCCATAAAGCAACAAATATTGCTGTCGCACGCCCACCCCACGATAAACGGACACCGGAGATACTCCGGACGAAACAAAAACAGGAAAATTAATAGTGAGCGGGTCCATTATTATCCTGCATTAAGTACTCAGTGTGCCCGGCGCGGAGATAATGGCGCTTGTACAGCCCATGGCCTGAAGCCACTATAAACACCGTCAGCTACACGCTGAGGATACCGCAGCAGTGAAATATTATTATTATAATCTCGTTCTTTATAACGCCTGTTTAAGTCTGATAAAACAGTTCAAAGGTACAACTTTCGTCCAACTTTTAAATCTGTTGAAGCGAAAGTTTTGCGAAAGGTTGCTAAAACCACCAGAGTCACTCAACTAACCCAGTTGATTCGTAGCGGCGGGTGTGGTGCCGCGCGCTACGCACGAACAAGCTACGAGTGGGACGTGCTTCGAGTGCTATGAGTGCTGCGACGCTACGCAATTGATAAAAGGAAAGTTTATGACGACGTGAATATTTTTAACTAAGTAAAGAAGTTGCAAGTTCACTGCGACCAGACAAAGCGATCACGGGGCGAGCGGTTAATTATAATTTCACGATCGCAAACTATTTTCCTCGAGCGTTAATTTAGCGAACTGCCTCGACTCTACTTCCCAATTACACTTAAAGCAAGTTGTAGCGATTCCAATTAGTGAGTGCACACTGATATACTTAGAATAAAACGTGGAGCTGGGATACTAAATTAAGCCCCGGGCGACCGAAATGTCTTCATAAAATATACTTTCACAGCTCACGTTTGCAGTTAAATTTCAATGGTAAGTATAGTCTGCACGTAGGAATTACTAATGTGGTCTGATTTTATCTCACATAATGCTGTAAAAATAATGAATTGTTTAAAAAAATATTAACTTTTAAGCAGCAAGTTCTTTCTACAACGTTTTGCAGTGAATTGCCATTGAGAAATCAATAATATGGGAATGGAGCGAGTGACTTGTCAACCTTCTGCAATCGTCCTCCAAGAATAGATAAAGTTCAAAAGTCAAACACCCGGTAACCACTCACTATATCTCGCTAGCAAGTTTCCAAGTGGCAATTCAGGGTAGTGTTTCAATTTTCCGTCGGTTATCAGGGATAATGCTAATGAGTGAGCATGGAACATTTGAACGATACCACGATATTTCAAACGTGAAATACGATAACAGATGGGACAGGCAACTATGACCAACCCTTGGGTCCGTAAAGATAATTTTCATAATAAACCATCCCTTTTCGCGGGCATTCGCTGTAAATCAAGTTTTCCGGGCGCTCTTTCAATTTCCTGACCGCAACAATGTACCGCACAAATGTAATTTTCATTAGACGTCCCGAAATAGCAAACATTTGCTCCCGAGGTAATATTTAGGCTCCATGGAATGTAACAGTAATCCTACGCCGAGATAATTAGATAAATCCACATAATTTTAAGACAAAAAGGGAATTTTAAGTGTCTACTTGTGCCAGTCCAACCTGTGCGAAAAACAATTAGAAGCTGTGTTGGGAGATAACATGCCGCGAGCTTCTACTTCCACGATAATATTTGCTCAACACGAACATCAAATTTAAATATTCAATAAACGAATCACGCTTTCATTAACTTCAATTGTAAGCCAGTACGAGTAATTTTAGCTCAGTTAGCCTAAACTGCATAGTACAGTTTTTTGACTTTGCAAAAGATAAAAATAAAATAAATATTTTTTTTTTCAGAACTCGGCCGGCGAGACTGGACAAATTTCACTTATTAGTATTAATAGTTACATAGGAAAGGCAATTATTTACTTAAACACAAAATGTATACTTTATTGCACACAAAACATTAAACAGGACATTACATAAGAAATAGCATGTACAACGCTATTTCTTGTGTGAGCTTATCTCTGTAAGAGATTTCTTCCAACAAACATTGGAGAGTCGGAACAGCGGTAAAAAACGGGTCTTAATACATGTACCAAATAGACTACATAAACTACAAAAATCCTTAACCATAATGCTCTTTCAACTGCTTGTTAAATGAACCAATTGTGGGCCTAGCGCATATTTTCTGTGGCAGTGCGTTCCAAGGCCTAACCGAATGAATTTCAAGGCCTAACTGAATGGATTTTTCATAACACACGATTTTCATAACCATGAAGGAATCATCGTAAGCTCCAGTGTTGTGAGAGGGGTTTTAAGAAGGTGGGAGTTGATAGTTCTTATTGGCCTTTCCCCAGAGTGCAGGTACAGAAACCTTTCTCTGCGGTATGCGGGCGCACGAATTTTCATTTTCACGAATATTCGCTGCACGAATCCCACAAGCACGCATATTCTGTTAGTATTCTGTATTAATTGTCAAATCCCGTGTCCACTTCACTTGCGACGCCATTATACTACATACTTTTTTAAAAGCTCAGATAAAGACCAAAATTCTGACTGTTAGTCAGATTTTTTAGCGTGCTAAAAAGCATAGCACATTCAGATTTGCTTTGAAATAGCACGCTAAAACTGTATTAAAAAATAGCAGATGTAAACCAGCCCTTATGTCCTTGCTTGGTTACTATAGTACAGGGTAGGGCAAGTAATTTTGTTGTAAGATGTTTTTCATTATTTCTTCGTCATTATTGATCTCTAAGTGTTCTGTGTGTCTGAGGTGTTCACATAGGTATCTCATAATCTTTCTCTGAGAGAAGGTCGGTGCCCTGTAGTAAGACTTATTAGGCTACATAAAAAAATACTACTCATGAAGGTAGTCAGATTGCTTACGACTTTCACAACGGCATGTATACTGGTGCGGATATAGGATACGGAGTGCAGATCCATCTTTGTGATGTTCTTGCCTGGTTACCATAGAACAGGGTATCCTAGTTCGGGACTAAGATTGTTTTGTCGTCTGTCCGTCCTGGTCACAGCACAGTTATGGTTCGAAACTTATCTCCGGGAACACCAGCAGTGCATGCGCTCCGATGAGACTTCCTCGGATTGGTGTGAACTCAGCGGGCGTTCCCCAGGCGGGGTCCTTTCCCCACTTCTGTTTTTTATTTTCAATAACTCCGTCACTGACTCGCTGTCGTCTCGATACCATCGCTCTGGTAGCCTGCAGCTTTACAGGCATTATGGAGTGAACGATTTTGACTCTGCGGTTGATATTTTGAATGCTGATCTCGCAAGTATTCAAAACTGGGCTCGGCACTTTGGACTTTTAGTAAATTCCAAAAATTCACAGGCGATGCTTATTGGCAGTCTGCACTTCTACAAGTTGCTGATGAAGCAAACGGAGGTTCCTTCAGTCGTTTTTAATGGCACGGCCATTACCTACACGAAAAAGGCTAGGAACCTAGGAGTGCTCTTTGACTGTCATCTCTCCTGGTTCACACATGTCAGTGAATTCAGTCGACGCGTCATTGCAGCTTTCCTCCAAAGCTTTCTCCCATTTAAAACTAAAATTATTCTTGCCCAGTCTCTTCTTCTTCCCCTTCTCGACTATGCGGATGTCTGCTACTTGGATGCCAATTAGGAGTTGCTAGATAAACTCGAACGACTACGGAATTGGGGTATCCGTTTTATATACGGATTACGCAAATTTGATCATGTGTCTTGTTTCCGTTATGAGTTAAAATGGCTCCCAATTCGTCTTTGCCGGAATGCACATATACTTTCTGTATTATATAAAATTCTTCACGATCTCTCGTCTCCCAATTCAAAGCAAATCTGAATGTGCTATGCTTTTTAGCACGCTAAAAAATCTGACTAACAGTCAGAATTTTGGTCTTTATCTGAGCTTTTAAAAAAGTATCTAGTAAAATGGCGTCGCAAGTGAAGTGGACACGGGATTTGACAATTAATACAGAATACTAACAGAATATGCGTGCTTGTGGGATTCGTGCAGCGAAAATTATAAAAACAATATTTTATCACAGCCAATAAAATTAAGATAAAATTTCATAACTATGATAAAATTTCAACCGCTTGCAAACGTTATTTGCATTAGTTTATTTAGTTTAGTAATATTTTCCACTTGCGATGCGTGTGCTTTTTCCATTTTTTTTATATCGGCGTCTTTAATTAGCACTCTTTTAGTTTAGCATGCTAAAAATGCAGTGCTAAATAGCACGGAGCTTATAGAAAATGTAAACCAGCCTCACACCCAGACTGAGGCCATTTGTACAAATCAAGTACGGCGTCCTGCAATGAGAATCAAACCCACTAGTCAAGCGTGGTAGTCAAGCGTGTTAACCGCTAAACCAAAGAGGCAGACAAAAATTATCGCCCCATCTCTTCAAATTACGCGACTATTCAGGCGACCAATTATAAAACTAAACCTATATAGCAATTTAAGCAGAAGTCACATTGAACACGCCAGAGTGGCCTGGTTTAGCGAGCTTTTCCGAGTGCATTCAACGTAAATTTGACTAGATACCTGGCCTTCTCCATTCAGTGTCATAGACAGCCATACGAAGAGTGTTGAAGGGTGAACATTGGAAAATGCCGCCGTAATCTATCCGATTCAATGTTTCTATATAAACTGTTTCACGGAAAAGTTCAATGTTCACACTATCTTTTGAGTAAGATTGTCTTTGTCCTACGCCAGAATGTGTTCCGAATACAAAGGAATACATTCTCTCCACACTAATAAAATTGAACCTCACGCTGTCTTCAAGAAAATTGTGTAGTTTTTTTTTACCTGCTCTTTCTCGTTTCATATTCGTCATTACGATTTTTGTCAAAATCATGATGTATACTCCAATTACAATTTAATTTTCATTTTATCAAGATCTTGAGAACAACCCGAATCATGATTGACTGCAAAAACGCATAACATATTGTATGGGTATAATTTCGTAAGACTTGGGGCTACTCCACTTGTAGCTTTTGGAACAGCCTGTATGAATAAGCCTTGCCCACTTTGGGACTTTCTCTAAGTGTTACTTTTCTGCCTTTTTTTATCCAAAGCAGCAAGTTCTTTTTCCCGAAGTGATCCGCAGAAAATTGAAATTCGGAAAATGTCCTATTCATTTGCGATAGTATTGGGTCCGCCGGATCAAGAACATGCTAACCAAATCCTATAGGATTTATTTTATGTATATACAACAAAACAAAGAAACAACTTGAGATTCAAATGTTCTTTTTTTGCAGTTGCGGTGGAGTTTGTGAACAGTTAAACGCTGAGCCAGTCCGTTATCAAAGGCTGTGCAGGCGGATACCGCGGACACATTTACATGTTTATAATTAAAAGAAGTTTTGTTTCGCGATGCAAACACATTGTTTTTATATTTGCACAGCAATATTATGCGCCTTACGTACCTCTCGTTTTTCTCCCAAATGTATCCACTTAAGAAGAATGTGAAAATTTTGCCCTCCGAATTTTCTCCGTCTAGGTCGTTAAACACGCAAAGAAAAATTTCGCGTTGGCGTACAGCCCTTGTAAATAGAACAAACACTTCTTTAAAATCTTTCGGAAGCCCCCTGATGGGGTTAAGCCAACTGGAAAATCAAGTAAGTCGAACAGGGAAATGGCAGCAGAGAGTGGAAACAATATTAGTACATTTCAAGACTCTTATCAATTTTAATATTTAAAAGTCACTGAGATGAAACTTTATGATTAAAATATTTCATATTAAAATTTATATAGGAGTCAAATCGATAACTGTAATTTTTAAAATAAACGCATTTATTCAGTGTATAATAATTGTAATAGTATGACGAAGAAGACGACCTCGTGCATCTGCATACCATGCGAGAGGTCCCGGATTCGAATCCTGGCTGGGTACAAAAAAATAAACCCCAGTTCTTGGATGTTTACATGTTTGTGATGTCGTCGTTTCTGGTTCCTACGACACAGGGTATCCTAGTGTGGGGCCAGAAGCAATGTATGTGCCTGTATGTAAAATGTTTATGTTTATGAATATGGCACTAGTTATTGCCCGCTATAACTTACGCAATAACTTACTAGTTATTGTCCGCGACTTCGTCCGCGCGGACTTTAGTTGATAAGAGTGGTTCTAACTAAGTTACGGATACTTTTAGCGCATGTGAAATAAATATTACACAGTTGTTCGTTCATTTACAGAAATCTTTATTTTCCCTAGCTTTCGTCGAGTTTCAACTTTTTTTTTAAACGACTGCTGCCTGCCTAGTACGGTAACATCCGAAAACTGTTACTGGGGCTATAACAACGTGTTTTGCTATCTCTTTATGTTTAGAATATTAATCTCCTCGATTGTATTTATAGTACAACCTCTTTAAATGTTATAGGTTCTTCTCTTAGGTGCTCATATGATCAGCCTTATAGAAAAGCTCTCTCTAGAGTAGGCAACGTAAAACTTGCCGTGCAAAAATCTGTCCCCTGTAAGAATAGTTCCTGCTGTTTGAATCCTTAGGAGACCATCTCGGGTGACATAGAAGATTACAAAAGGACCCAAAATGAGACAACAGAATGTTTACTTCTGATATCTCTATTACACCCTTACAGGGTTGAACTTTTAAAAACTGCGCGAAACGTGTTTCATAAATTTTATTGAAGTACATTTGTATTAAGTTTGAAGTAGATCCGGCCACAAGTATTTTAGTCCCCGTACAAACTTTGGCACTCCTTCATTAAGTTGACATACATTACTTATGTTTGTTTCAAGCTTTTTCAAAATTCAACCCCGGTAAGAGGGTGAAAGGGGTGCCCAAATTTGTATGAGAGTAAAGTATTTGTGGTCGGATTTTTTTACAAACGTACAAATGTACGTGAACATAATTGACGAGACACTATTTCACGGTTTTTCAAAATTTAACCCCTAAGACTGTGAAAAGGGGTGCCTAAGTTTGTAAAGGGAGTAACATATTTTTGGTCGGATTTTTTCAAAGTGGTGAAAAGGGGAGTCAAAATTGGTACGAGGAGTAAAATATTTACCGTCGAATTTTCTTGAAACTTAGTGCAAACGTAAGTCAATACAATTTTATGAAACACATATTATTTCATAGTATTTTAAGCTTCAACACCTATGAGGGTGTAATATAGATGTCAGGAGTAAACATTTTGTGGTCTCATTTACATGCCCTACTCTATGTCAAGCGAGTTAGTCTCCTTATACTTCCAATGAGCATTAATAAGTCACAGGAACAGCAATTGAACAGCAGGAATTGATCATACATTGCCAGCTCTAGTGTGAGCTCTTCGAGCAGCTTGGTTGTGTTTATTTTATTTTACTAATTTTACAAAGTCCACAGTACAAAATTATAAAAAAGCATGTAATTAAAGGTGTTTCAAGTAAAGTGGTTGAGAAAGACTTAAAATCCAGTGGATACAAAAGACGTACTTATACTCGTAGTCCCAGTTCTCGGAAGTTACAATAGAGGCACGAGTCGTTTTAAAAAAAGGTTTACTCGACGAAACGTAGGCCGTAATTGAATTCTAATTTACACTTTTTTATAATATTCATTTCAAATGCGCTAAAAGCATCTTAAACTTATTTAAAACCGCTCTTATCAACTAAAGTCCACGCCGACGAAGCAGTCTTTGAAACAGTTGAAACCGTTGTCCGTTGAAAGTGACGTTGACGTTGTTCAGTGTTACCATGTACAGTTTAGTTGACCGGTACAAATATCAGTGAAAATAAAAAATCTGACGATTTCTTTCGAGTCCGATGACGTAATTTAAAAGACTACTTTGACGTGGATACAAGCGATATAAAATCTGTTGAACCGTTTTACAGGGCTGTGCTTAAATATCACTGTTGGTAAAACTGGTTATTGTATTGTGCGACACAAATTTTGTTCGGGATGACGTCTCTATACTCAATGCCTTTTATATATTAGAAGATGGAAAATGTTTATAATAATCGATAAGTACTAAAAACAACAGCCAAATGTGAGTTGGACTCGCGCACGAAGGTTTCCGTACAACCGTTATCTATACATTTGAATATTTCAAGCGTCTACCTGTTGCCGTTATTAATATCGAGCAAAAAACGGCAAAAAAATCACGTTTGTTGCATGGGAGCCCGCCTTAAATATTTATTTTATTCAGTTTTTAGTTTTTGTTGTTGTAGCGGCAATAGAAATACATCATCTGTGAACATTTCAACTGTCTGGCCTAGCCCTTGCCCTTTGGGTATGAAACTCTAAAAAGGCTGTCTGATTTTGCCTTATTTCTTTTACACGTTGTAAAAATAGGTACAAGACATACTACAAGAATAAGCGTTTACTTTCAAGGAAGAGAGAAGGAAATGGAATAGAATTAATAACAATCTGAATGTTAATACAAGTCCGGACAAAGCATAGCACTGAGTCTTTGTAGTCTTTTGTAAAACGAGTGGACTGATTTGCCGGACCGACGGCTTCTAATAGTCACCGAAAACACCCCACTTCCTCTTCTAGGATACAATTAATACACTGCGAACAATAGAGCTCATTTGACGGTGAATAATGAAGTTACTTTTGTTTAGTCACTTTCGACGGGTGACTCGTTATTGTATTTTGGTATTTATATACGTTTGCAATAAGGGTTGATTAAGTTTAGCGCACAGGTGTCACCTTTTTTCCTCGAATGTGTATATGGGCACGTAAAGGATAATATAACGTTTTATTGAACGCTGGTGAACGCTAGCCACGGACCACATAACCGATGCGATTTGCCAATATTTCATTCGAGCGCACCTGAACTGTAATAACGAAGAATAATAGCAATTGTTTTGTGCCTTTTTATTGCCTCTTCATTGGAGCACTGTTCTGTCTAAAATAATAAATGCGCATATACCTATTAAACCGTATATGTAAATACATGAGGAAAATTATAAAAGAAACGTGTAAAATATTTGAACAGCATTTCAATTTTTTTCAAATTTATCGTGTTACAGTATAATAAGGGGATCTAATTAAAAAATATTTCTAAAGGGCTCAAACCTTAAATAAGAAGTTAATAAAAAAAATAATCAGTTTTGTATTACGTTTACAGTCGAATATACTAACTGGAAGCTACCATGTGACTAATAAATTCTTATAATTAAGATAGTATTCGGATAACCTATGTACCGAGGTGTTTATAATAATTAGTCAAAAGTATGAATACAATGACATATCAAGTGCAGGTAATCCTGCTTCGGTGAGATCTTTTTCCATTTGACGAGTAGAATCGTATAAAAGCTGTCTGAAGAGAGTTTTTTTCACGAAGTCGTTTTTACGATTCTTTCATTATTGCTGGAGGTCGGGGACAGAGCGTTTTTCACCTCGGGGTGTTGATATAAAGTTTGTGTGGTCTCACGCACATTACGCGCAGCCGGCGCGTCGACGGGACCAATAGTCGCAATTTATTGTGCCCCTTGTAGATCAGAGACGAGGGTGGAGCTACCGTGAGTTTGTACCATGGCTTCAGTTGACCGATGAAAAACTTTCCTAGGGAGCCAAGTATTTACGGTCTTCTTTACAAAAACACGATTCCTTAAAGCACGCGATAAACGCCGATTAAAATAGTCTGTGGCGGAGATTTTACAAGGAAACGATTTTAATCTGTGGTTAAGTAAACTGCCTCTGAGGAGTGCTTTAGAGGAACTGTGTTTTTATAAATAAGACCATTAGTATTTACGGTAGGAAACCAAGTAAATAGTGGAAGAAAAAACTTAAACTAAGACTTTCTTTATGAGTTGACTGCGTAACGCCGAATCACGTTTCTCCAAATCACGTTTCGCCGACGCCACGTTTCGACAAAACAACGTTTTGCCAGCATTTTGACGTACAAGACTTGTCCAGTTTTCTAATCTATGTAAATAAGGTCTTGATTTTGCTCAGATATGTTAGCAGCAATGAAAATCAGGCGGACATACTGGCGAAGTCTTTCGCAACCAACATGATGAGTATTTATGTCAAAAACTTTCATTGAATTTATTGAGTAACGTGTGTTTAGTTAATTTTTGCTGAGAATTGCAAAGATTTGTTGTCGGGACACTACAGCTTTACATTTTACTTGCAAATTCGCCTGCAACGTAACTTAATAGAGTGCACAAAAAAGCAACTGATATACGATAACAGTAGATTAACAGATTACTAGTAATCTTTTGCCAGTAATAGATTGTTACTGGTAACAGACTACTAGTAATCTGTTCGGAGTTAATTTGTTCGACTTTATTTTCCAAATAAATTACTAAATACTATTCAAAAAGACAATTCTACTTTCACATTGCGAGTATATCTGAAACGAAATACGTAGACAAATCTGACATAAGTCAAGTAACTTTATGATACGCAAATTATTAGCTTCACGTACGTCACGTTATTACCGAGCACGAGAAAATTCATATACAATTTACAAGCAGGGTTTCATGAAATCGGCTATTAAAAAACCGGTGGCGTGCTGGCGATTTCTATGTGCGCGTAATTTTCTATTTTCATCGTAGCGTACTCGGGGAACAGAAGAAGGTTAATTAATTAGCGCAAACACAGTTCTGCTAACACGATAGTCGTGTTAGTTGTTACGGGTAGCGCCGTATGGGAGGCGGACGAAGGGTTGCGCACCACACCGGGAGACTCCGCCTGAGGGTGCAGCTACGCGATACTCGACATCTTCGTTATTGTGTCCACACCAAAGATGCCACTCGGTAGTGTTGTCTGAGGGTGAGCAAGATATGTCTGTTTTTCTGGTGCCTCCCTTATTTTTTTCTCGTTTAATTGTTTTGTTTGTTTATTAATAAACGGTGGTAGCCCAGTGGGTAGACAATGGACTCGGAAGCCAGGCTCCAGGTTCTATTCCCAGTGCGGGCACCTATGACTTTGTTTATTTACAAAGTTACGTACATCTGCGAATTTGTAACAGCAATAACACACGCGGAGTTTAAAGTTTAAAATCGTGAGGAAACCCGTGGCTTGGTTGCCTCCGCACGTATTGACTCGTCTTACCTATGGCCTAGGCCGACGGAGCAGTCAGGATGGTATAGGTGCGGGGCAAGACTACTCCATCTAAAAAAACGATGTCCCAGGCACTTCAGCGACCGAGTAGTCCCTTCACCCATCTAGTGTGAGTGAAGGTGCCACTGGACGCAGTATAAATCATCTCAATACGTAGATGCGAAGGCCAAAGATTTTTTTTTTGTTCTTATCAATGTGGCGTTAAATAAATGTATTTCTTCTTCTTCTTCTATACTTAACCGACAAATATAATATAAATCCCAACTGAAATGAAACTGAATATTGTACTCCATTCTAGATTTTTGTCAGCAACGACGTCTTAGATCCGGGGATTTTTTTGCGACTTCACACTTCAGATGTATAAAATGACCGCGGAGCTGAGTATTGCAGCATTAACCATTACCTGATTTTTTTTGGAGCTGGCGAGTTTTGCTGCACCGATCTCCATCAAACTTAGGAGCCCCCCGGATTAAACCAGCATTCAGCAAAAAAAATGCGACAGACAGACATTGGTGTCGAACCTATAACGTCGTCCTTTTAGTTAGGGTTTAAAAAAGCGCAAAAGTCATAAGAAATACAATTCAGGAAGTTTTTAGTGAAATTGTTATTTTTTTTAAAATAATTATGATGTTATTTAGGAAATTGTAAATGTCGTAACATTAATCAAGTATAAAGTAGATTATCGTGCCCCTTTTAGAGTCCACACTAAGCATTCTAAAAACATCTAAGACATTTGTTAGGTGGGTACGAAAAAATTACTGTGAGCTGTTTTATATAAACGTTAATCTCTACATTGTCGTAGTAATTTTCACAGAGGGCTGTAAAGAACACTGGGTTCCTTCCTTGCTATTAATGTCTTGGAACTAATTACTTATGCAGCCTATTAATTGTTTACAATAACGACTGTACCTTCTGTCTATAATGACACAGGCAACCTGTCGAATTTGATGAATAGTGGCAAAGCCGATTAATTTGGGCAAACTGCTGTCGGGACAGAGAGTAGGTTAAATACATTTTCGTGTCAGCACTGTCTTATTAACGGTGGGTATGACAAGCCGGCGGGCGTTAGGCCAGACAATACCTAATTCTTGCTCTACCTAACTTTATTCAAAGGCCGTCGGCCATTACCATTACAAAAACATTATTTTTTTACGTTCAATTTAATACCTTACTACTCGATCGTTAAAAGTAAGAAATTGAATATTCAATTAAGGAATCTAAAGGAAAAAACAAATCCTGAATAGAGGTTAAAAACGTTTCGACAGAAATTATTTTAATACATAAATATTAAGTTGCCATAGAAATAATTAATAAAATTTATAAAGCAATAAAAGTATATATATCCACAGACTGCCTGTACAGCAGGAGTATGTGTGCTTGTATCTGAGATAACCACAAGGGTCGGCTGTGCGGCTAAAGGCCTGACGACGTTGATTATTATCACCACAATGGTCTCCAGTCCCAATTAGACCATGAAATATTACTACAACAAAATTACTACGTCTGCCAACATGCATTGTTGCAAACTGAATTATCATTTTATTGGACACGAAACTTCTAACATGTGGTAGTTTATTCTCAATTACATTGTCTATTAATTGAGAAATTGAGTAGAAAATGTTTGTTCTCGAGTGTTTTTAAAAAATAAAGTTGTTAATGAAATTATTCTTCGCTAATGAGTGAAGCTAATACGTAATAAATCACGTGTAATACGTATTACATTCCACTAAATTAACTCACGTTACATTACATTCCACTAAATTAACTCACGTTACGGTTACACCGAAAAAAATTAAACCTCAAATGTTCTCTCATTGTTTACAAACACATAAAGAAAAATAAAGGGACGGACGTTACAAAAGGGCCACCCCACTTTGTCACAAAAATTATGTGAACAAAATTGTGGACGACAAAGGGAATTGTAAAAAAATCACCTAGACTTGATTCAAAACTGGATTTAAACCACACATGAAAAATTCAAGTGGCGTACCTTAAAAAATAAAAACTATAGCGAAATGCAGCGAACATTAATTCAGTTCGTTGAGCAAGCAAACCACAGTGCATTGCACGAGTCCACGGCGTAACGGAATTAGAGGCAGGGCCGCTTAAACGGAACTAAATCATATCACGATCGGAGTCGAAAGCTGAAAGGTTTCCGTCGCGACGTGCCGCGATTATATGCAATTACTTACCTGAATGCTGCCCGACTAGAAGGGCTCCGCTCCAGGTAATACACTCGATCTTCCTCAGCGCCTAGATCCGGCAACTTTCTGCTTCACTGGCTGTGACATTGGATGATATCATCGCCGTAACCATGATGCCCAATATCGAACCAGCGCCACGAAAATAACAAGAAACCCTTTTGAATGGATTTATTTATTGTAAGTTACTACAACGGTAGTATATTTTATTAATTGTGCGATCTGCTAAGTAGCTTGTCAAATTAGAATGGATGAAGCGTTGAACAATTTAGGTTTTTAACCATCATAAACATAAAATTTCATCAAGATTTAAGACACAGATTACAGATTGAATTAAGCCAAAAATTATGATGAGCGCTAGATATCTCTACCTCCGTTTGGATTGCCCACGTATTAAATTAACATTAATGATGAAATAAGTTAACAAGTAGTTTCTAAATATAAGGGGTTCTACTCTTCAATGCGAACAATTGTTACAGCCCTATGACACTAGCGATTTGCGAGCGCCGCGATGACGCAGCGACGAAACCGCGACGACGCTGCACCGTCGTGGCGAACTCGCGGCGTGCGATCCGCGCTTTGGACACTCAGTAGCAAAATAGATTGATCTGACGAGGAAATACTGCTGCTGGCTTTGTTCTTCGAAGACGCAGGAAAAAAATAGATACAGACGAATCTGGGAGGATTCACTATCAAGTAATTTGGGAGAGAGCGACTACTATGTATCCCGTATAACGGGGGACGATTTTGAATTTTAGTAATAGTAATTTTAGTAATTTTAGTAAAAACTTTGTATCTATTGTATTAACGACGATTGAACCTCTAAACGATGCTACCTCCGCTTACACACGTATCTTTGATATGACTAAAGTGAGGCGGGGCGGATCGAACGCGGTTGTACAAAATGGCTTCGAGGGCGGTAATCGCGGCGACATCGCCGCGGCGGCGCAGCGTCATCGCGGCGTCGTAGCGGCGTGCTCGCCGCGCAATCGCATCGCCTTCAAATTGCTCGCAAATCTCCAGCGTGATAGGGTTGTTACTATGGGGAAAACTTCAAAATCGCGAAATAATATCAGCTTTTCTAAAATTATTTGAACTAAATTTAGCATTACGTTTCGAACAGATTATAATAATTTTTTGCGATTTAAATTTCCCTAAAGTGAAATTTGTTCGCATTAAGTAGAACCCCTCATTTTAATATTTCATATTGTACGTATCTTTCTTTCTTTCATTTTCGTATGCGCATAGGGATTTTTTTAGACCCTATATATTGTTTACTTATTCATCATGTGAGTGTAAGCAATACTTACCTAGTGAGATGGAACTCTTACTACGTAGATAATTGCTGGATATCAGTAAACTCGAAATACATCTACGATATGATTAAATTATAATTATTTGAGTATACTAATTGTTTACATCCTTACTAATATTATAAACGCGAAAGTTTGTATGTATGGATGGATGTTTGTTACTCTTTCACGCAAAAACGGCTGAACGGATCCGGATGAAATTTTGCACAGAGATAGATTATAATCTGGATTAGCACATAAGCTATTATTTATCCCGGAAAAATACACATCAAAATTACCACGCGAGCGAAGTCGCGGGCAACAGCTAGTAAAATATATTTGCAGGGAAGTAAGACTGTAAATAAGGAGATCCGCAGAAGAACCCGAGTTACTGATATAGCTCGAAGAATTGCTCAGTTGAAGTGGCAGTGGGCGGGGCACATAGCTCGGAGAACTGATGGCCGTTGGGGCGAAAAAGTTCTGACCTGGCGACCGCGGACCGGACGACGCAGCGTGGAAAGGCCCTCCATCAGATGGTCTGACGACCTGGTTACGGTGGCGGGGAGTCGCTGGATACGGGCGGCACAAGACTGGAAAGTTGGGAAAACCATGAGGGAGTCCTATGTCCTACAGTGGGCGTCAAATGGCTGATCATGATGATGAAGACTGTGAAATACGCGATCTTCTTATTTTGTACCGCGTAACGTGGTAGAAATCTACATGACCCTATTCATTGGCAAACTTCGTCAAAGTAGGCACTGAAACAAGCTTTGCTGATTGCAAATTGTACTTACAGCCGAACACAAATTGTAAGCGAATTTCCGTCTTTCCGCTTAGTTAATTCACGAACAAAGATTTGAAGTTAGGACAATCGTCTTGTCTCTGAAATATTTAGGTCATCATTTTATAAATATTATACCTATCTTATTTTTGGTACGGTATTTGACTTGATGCTGTAAAGTTCTACCACAAAAGAAATAATCTTTCCTTTTTCATGAGGACGCTTAATCAACAAACCCGAACTTTGCCTAAGTAAATGTGGGCTCATTGTTCGCAAGTCGTATTAGCGCCACCACGTTTTTCTGATGAAGTATTAGATTTGTTCTGCTTAAAGCAGAAAAGTAACAAACTGGAAAAGAGAAAAGACAGTACCAATGCGCAAATGTCTTTGTTATAAAAACGAGGATTAAAACGCTTCGTTGATCACTCAAATGGGAGCGATCTCGGCGATGAAAACAAGAATTCTATCTGCGGCTTGTAAAAATAAATTATCACTCGCTATTCATACAGCGGGAAAGTAAGTGCACATTTGGGAGCTCAGAGCGATTCTTAGCGTGCGCCTCAGGTAGATTCTAAATTACTTTCTCGGAACCACTAGAAAAAATGTACAATACCAAAATTACTGGTTTATGTGTTAAGTTAAAACTATATTCTCGTCAATAACAGCAATACATAGGATATTAAAAAAATAGAAGCGTAGACTTCAGAAAGGATTGTTGCGTTGATTTAGACACAATATGAAGAGGATAACAAACATTGATGAAAAAAATATTTTGAGTGATATATTTCTTTCATGTGGGTGAAAGGGCCGGTTAGAGATGTTAGAACGTCTCTAACCGGCCTTTTCATATTAGCGAAAGGCAATATTATAAAAAAGCAGCCAAGTGCGTGTCGGGCCACGCGTAATGTAGGGTTCCGTAGAAGGAAAGGTTTTTTTTTTTACCTGCCTTACAGAATTAACAACTTCATCGAAAGAATTTTATAAGTTGGTCGCCTATTACTCATTGACTTGTAAAACGTACTTAGCCGCAATAGTTTTCCTTTCAGGTTATTATATGTGCTATGTACTGCCCTGAATTTTTTCAAGTTTCTACAATATGCCGTTTAGCCAGAAGAGGGGTGGAGACGGGATGGGACGCCCTATTCTTACAAAAATTTGCGCTTTAAAGCTTAATACTTCGTAAACCTCAATTCCCCCTTTGGATGTGACAAGACCAAAAAAATAGTCTTGTCACATCCAAAGTATTTTTAAACGACCAATCCAACGTCATAAATGTAACACGTATCGCCTCTGTGCTAAACCGCGGACAGACAGACGGACAGACAGACAGACAGACGGACGGACATGGCGAAACTAGAAGGGTTGCTTGTCGACTACGGAACCCTAAAAAGTACCCGAAACCGGCGTGTGTGCATGCAGCGAATAATGAATGTTGATGAAGCGAAAGAATTATGTCACGATCGTGGCACGTGCTCTACGATTATGACAATCGTTAACAAAACTTCGAAAGATTTCTCAATTTTTTGTGAAAAAGTGATTAAAGTGTACAAATATTTACTTATTTATTGTTGAGTATTCGTCTTCTTATGTAATTTTAGTTAAAGTATGCCTACCAGTTAATTTCTTGCACCTGCTGTGGTTGACTGGTAGAAAATGCTTATAGCATTAAGTCCGCCACATTGCCATTGTATTTTTTACTTATGTGCAATAAACGTATTAATAATAATAAAGTGAGTGATTGAATCGAAATCACTGCAATTGGGAATTGCCCTATTTTCAGCACAACCGAACAGACAACACAAGATTTCACTTTAAAATCCGGTCATTGTGAAAATAGCCGGTGTGCAAGTGTTAATGTGCTCTCTGAAGCGGCGCCGGCGGCTGGCGACTGCAGGCGCTCAATATTCATGAGCTAACTTTAACTGCAGCATTCGGGACATCCAGCTAGGCGTTTAAAACGGCCATTACGATAATGGCTTCGGTGTTTGCCTACTCAAATGGGTACGCTAACAATTACAACAAGACGCTAGGGAATACAAGCCTGCTAACCAACTAAACTTTCTCCAAGTATTTTGAGGGAAATATTGATGATAGACTCGATTAAAAGATTTTTGTCCCCTAGAGAGCTCGAAGGGAAACCATCTTTTGTTTTCCAATAGCGAATAATTCATTTCCTACTTTTTACAATCTCTGCCAAAATGCAGTATGTCAACTTCAAAGTTCAAGCTAAAATATTTCAGAAAACTTGAATATATGCGAGAGAGTGTTTTATGTTAATAGAAAAATAAGTGTTCCTTAAAAACCTCTCTCACTTCATACATAAAAATAAAGACAAAGTAGGGTTGTTCCATTATGGAGCAAGTTCGCGAGAGCCTTCTTAATTTTCATTTCATTGTCTTGAAATCCTTTTTTGCTACTATTTTCTTTAATTTTAACTCTCCAAAAATGATGAAGGTTTTCAATTAGTAGTTTTTCATTTTATTTTTGCTGTGTTCATTCACTCATTCACAGCAAATGTTAACTGATTTTCTTAATGATGTTATTGTTCGAAAATAATATACTTACGGCTTTAACCCGTTATAACATTAATACTTTAAGCCATCAATGCGGTATTTGACATGACCAACAATAAATTATTTAATATGCTCGATTAAAACCAAAATTACAAAATATCTCGGAAAATGTATCTCTTTTAGTCAATTACTAGTTATTACAATTTCTAAATAGATTAAACATAAAAAAAGTGCTCTGAAATGTGACGTCATAAGCCAGTATTTTCATACGAAATTCCGTTTTAAAAGTAACTCATTTGATATTTTGTCAAATACCCAATTCTTGTTTGTATATGTTTAATAAGAATTTCGGAAACGGCATAATAAGAATTTATTTACAAATTTGAGGTAAAACCATATGTTCTGAGTATCATAATAAAGGTAATCAAATATTGATATATGACGCTGATACCTATAAAAGTTTCAATCAATAACATATACAAAACTGTAACTGGATGCTGTTAAGCAATATAGTATCAACCCCACATAATCGCCATTTTGAGTAAAACGTTTTAAAAGTGGTACGATTACCCTGATTGTACGTTTGTGTTAAGTTTTTTTTAGAATTTCGTAGTAAAATCGTTTAAATAGCTTACCACGTTTATGAAAAACGAAGTTTATATAAATTTTTGGCATTTTGTGGGTTGAGTATCGATTAAGTATTGATACAGTGGTATTGATTAACAGCATAACTATCATGCTTGGTAGTCTTTTAGAATTACGTAATGACGTTAGCAGCTTATGATAAAATCGCTGTAAATGTAATAAGCGTTACTTAGTGATAAATATACTCTTGAAACATACTTTTAAAATCGTTTAAATAGCTTACAACGTTTATGAAAAACTAAGTTTATATAAATTTTTGGCATTTTGTGGGTTGAGTATTGATACAGTGGTCTTGATTAACAGCATAACTATCATGCTTGGTAGTGTTTTAGAATTACGTAATGACGTTAGCAGCTTATGATAAAATCGCTGTAAATGTAATAAGCGTTCATCATCATCATCAACCCATTATGTCCCCACCGAGGGGCACGTGTCTCTCCCTGAGGAAGGTATAGGCTATACTTCACCACGGGGGCCAAGTCCGGATTGGTGGAGGCTTGTAGACTAGTGACTCGTCTACTGTCAGAAGTTGTCAAGCCGCCCTAAGGCCTCTGACTTGGCTTAACGACTGCCATCTATCGAGGGCAGCCGGCACCAACAGCTTAACGTGCCTTGCGAAGCACGGAACCGCTCGGAAAAATGCCACTAGCGTTAGGCATAGACGGCGACCCATCCATGCACTGAACGCACCCTGTGTTGCTTAACCTTCGTGATCGTTTAAGATTACTCAGGCAGCCGGGGCTACGAGCGATTAATAAGCGTTACTTAGTGATAAATATTAGGGGTTAAAGTATGAAATTGCCGTTTTATTGCAATAGGTTCTTTGAATTGACATAGAATCTTCATGGTTTGAGGTTTTCGAATGAAACTTTTTTCAAATGGTTTCTATGATGTTCTTTTTTTAAAAAATGTGAAACATTTGAATATCGACTTTCAATTGTTTTTGTTATTCAATTTAGACAAGAAAGATGGATACTGCGAAAATTCGAGTGATTATGAGGCACCCATTTTTCGTATTTTTTTATTTTATTGATTTGACGCAAGTGAGTCAATATTGTGGGTAAGGTAACGTTAAACCATGCCGCTAATTCCTGGGTAGTTTGACTAGGGTCGGCTTCCACTATCTCTCTTAATTCATCATTATTCACCTGTGTGGGCGGTCTTCCTCGTGGCTCGTTCTTTAAGTCGAAATTTCGATCACGAAAGCGTTTAAACCAAAATCGCACGGTGCGTTCATTAGTAGACCCCTCTCCAAACGCAGCATTGATATTGCGGGCTGTTTCTGCCACGTTAGTTCCGCGTCGGAACTCGTATTAAAAAATCACTCGAATTTTCGCAGTATCCATCTTTCTTGTCTAAATTGAATAACAAAAACAGTTGAAAGTCGATATTCAAATGTTTCACATTTTTTAAAAAAAGAACATCATAGAAACCATTTCAAAAAAGTTTCATTCGAAAACCTCAAACCATGAAGATTCTATGTCAATTCAAAGAACCTATTGCAACAAAACGGCAATTTCATACTTTAACCCCTATTATACTCTTGAAACATACTTTTGTAAATACCACTTTGAACGCTAATGCGTCTTAAATTCTTGGTGGCTCTACTTGGCGACAGAAACGTAAAAAAGATTTCTTAAGTAAAATTATTTATTTGGCATCTGGCTTTTGAGTTTCGAAACTCGCAGTTACTTAAGCGTGTTACTAAAAAACTTTTCGGCTGATATTTTGGTGAAATGTCGCAAAAGTTCCATTCATATGTTAGTTCACGTGGTCCACGGTTTTTTCGGATGACTGAACAAAGCATCTTCCAAAATGGGTCCAAATTTTGTTCGTATAAAAATTTTGCGATACACGAATTGTCTCAATCAGTGAGTAATAGATTTTCACTTAGGCCGACTTGCACCATTTAAATAAAATTCTTTATACGAAAGTCGATTTAAATGGCGACTTAAATTATATTTAAGAAGTGGTGCAAGTCGGCCTTAATCTCCTAAGAAACCTTGAAAATAACAATGATTTTATATTGTTATTTGAGGTTAACTTCGATACGCTTTTAAGAAAGAAAACATCATCATAACAATAAATTTGTAAGAAAAAACATCTACCGCCTTCTTTTGCATTAAAATAACAATGCAACATCGAGAGACGGTAACAAATTGAAATTGCAGTGCTGAAGGAAACAAAGTTTCTCGAACAGCAGTTTTGTTCCTATTCTGCCTTTCTTTTATTCCATTAGAGAAATCGAATATAAGTTACGAGGTAGCACAGCGAGGCCTCGGTCCCGCAGGATGGAACTCGCTCGTAGCTCTCGTAGCAAGCCCGTAGCACTTCGTAGCGAGCCCGTAGCACTTCGTAGCCGTAGCGGCTCTCAAACAAAGCAATACCCGCATTAGCTCGCCCAATTATTTGCCGAGCAAAATTTGCTACAGCTATTTACGATGCGATTGAGATTTTTTATGACAACCTATAATCTATGTTCACTGTCTTACAAATAAATAGGTTTGTCTGTGAATTTTTATATTATCACGAATGAAGCTATCTGGCTAAAATGTCTATTTATTTCAAGAATTCATCATAAATATTTATGCTTGACAGAGCAATTACTCAAACTCGAAACAACTTTTTGCTGTACATTCTCGTAAATAATAAAATATGTACCCTCAAGGTTAACGCAGCGTGAAAGCAATGTAAGAAGATAGGGGCAGACAACAAAAACAATTTCATTAATTAAAAACCGTGTTATACAGCGTAAAGAAGATTAACCGTTCCCAGCGACAGAAGGGAACGTGTGACTGTTAATTATTCATGGAGAAACTTCTCTGCGGCAGTTTAGTCCAACACTTTCATTCCACACCGGAACCACCCTTCATCACAGTGAATCTAAATCTGTCTCTCTCTAGTCTAAAGCCGAAAAGAGAGACAAAATTTTTATTCCTTGTTTCAAACAGGAAACGGTATTGCTGGATGATCTTCGAAAACAGACTCGGCTCCCGGTACCTTCCATTACAATAACAGTTCTTATGCGTACTTAGCGCTTGGTCCACAACTGCGATGAACCGATAACGAGTTGTGCGCTTCTATGGATACTCAACAAAATTCGGCCGTAAGAGTATGCAACACTCAATACTCGTACTTATGTCTCACGTAATAAAATCAGTCGTGTTACCTTACGGTGCCGTTAAGATTATAATATGTGCGTTAGTGATTTAAGTTCGGAAAGCGCTGTTGATTCAGACTCATCGGCTATCCACACAAAGCGTTTGCTAATCTCTTTGTTGCATGTATTGGAATACCGGGACTGCGACTTATGAGTAAACAGAGTATTATAATAATCCTAGTTTATAATATAGAGTTAAGGTTGTTGGGTTAATTGAAAACTAAATTACGTACAACCACATGATGTCAGCAGTGATCATCTATATTTAAATCTTTATTTATTTAATAAACAGTATGCCTTGAATACTAAATATAATACAAACAAAATATCTATTTTCTTCATCGTAGCAGCTAGAAAGATGTCTTAAGATCGTGTTATTTATTTATCTAACAGTATGCCTAACGGTAATGTATTCCAATTGTGTATGAGTTTTCTTGTCGTAAGTACATTCGTATTTTTTATATATTTTATAGAATATTTGTATGAAAATCAACGTACTACCCCGCCCCACCCTTAAATTCATGTTTAAATTTATTATATTTACTGTAATCTGTTTATGTATATTATGTTTATGCAAGCATTACCCCATACATTGCTAGTTCAGCAACACCAAGGTGGACTGGAAGATAATGAACTTCGCATGAAGTTTGCCTTTGTACTTTTATTAGTGCATTTTAGCACCTGTAAAACGGTCCTACAAATCGTGTTATTTATCTACAGCGATATATAAATTAAACTAATATAAACAGCGGTGCCGGTAAGCTCCTGAGTCCATGCATAACCGATGCGGGATGGTATAAACTAATTCTGCAATCACTGTCCGCAGTGGAGCCGCGAGCTCGGCCGGGGTGGCTCTCACTTCACACATTATAATTAATGTTTGCACCAATTACATGAGATGCAACCATTTAAAATTTCTAACATCCTGCCCGTAATGGAACTTTGCCCATAAAATGGTATGAATTTAATAGGGTGAATTCTCATTTCAGATGAGGTTTTCCCGAGGGAGCGTCATTGCGCTAATTCAAACAGATGGATGTCCGGAAATGTGACGACTTTTTTTCAAGAGATCTTTCAAAGTTTTGCACTAAGTTCAACGGATTGGCTTTTAACTTCGTTTTGCTTCTTAATACTTGGGGCCTTTAAATAACACTAATGATCACGTTTAGCTAAAAAAAAAATATTTATGAAAAATGCACATATCAGTTTTGGTCGGCGCACCGACGACTTTTTAAGTTGGAGCGCAATTCTGAGTTTGCGCTTGAATGCTCATTCCAAGACGCCGTTCAAATCAAAACAGCAATTTGACAGAGCACACAAGAGCATTTTATTAATACGATCCCCAATGCACACTTAAATGATTCGGTGATATGACTAGCGATTGACCTCTAGAATCGGTACAACGCTGACCTCACATTCTGGAGATTGTGGGTTCGAATCACGGCATGTAGCAATAACTTTGTTTTCTAATTACATACATTTGTGAAGTTGTAGCACCACTCGCTAACGGTGAAGGAAAACATCGTGAGGAAACCTGAGTGTCTGAGGTGTTCACATACCGCAGCGCTTGAAATTGCCAATTCGCGGTAGATACGCGTGGTAATTAAGTCCAAACTATCTCTCTGAGAGAAGGCTTGTGCCCTGTAGTGGGACATAATAGGCTACATAAAACAACAACAACTTAAGCATTCAGATAATATTTTCATTAAACTACATAAAACTTAAAAATTACTAAATCAACAAACAAAAAGTGTGGCAACATGCCGCTCGGCACATGGTTAGATATGACTACTTAAAATAGAGTTACGTATTCAAGAGCTGAAGAGCACACATACACCGAAGCAAGTGTAACATGATATTTTTAAGGTATGTTCGGGCAAAGTCGTCACAGGCGCTTGTATTGACTGGCAAGTGTCGCGACTCGCGACCGTGGCCAACGTTCACGGTCAGCGTGTGTCGCATTAACGCGCGATTAAATATGTTTACAGTGCTAATTGAAGCATGACGGCGTTCAATCACTAACTAGATTCTGGTTAGTATAGCATTACACTAAGCGTACTGTGTTATCTTCTGCATAATTGCTAGCTTTGTGAGTCTAATGTTAGGTAGGTAAGTATTATGTTACGCAGG
The DNA here is from genome assembly GCA_963969515.1 of Yponomeuta evonymella. NCBI lineage: Eukaryota > Metazoa > Arthropoda > Insecta > Lepidoptera > Yponomeutidae > Yponomeuta > Yponomeuta evonymella. The sequence goes on from OZ018354.1 coordinate 11,949,466, forward strand.
TGCATCCTGTGACTGGGATCAAAATACTCGTGTTGCAACTAAACTAACCACGTGAGTTTGTGAGTGCCAGAAACTTAAGTGGGCAGTTGGGTGTTGTTGAAATAGATTAAACTTGGATTGGAATTGACTTGGAATAAGCTGAAATGTAGCTTAGACATTTGACAGCCTTTCAACGCCAGAGGACTTAAACTATGAAAACACACATTTTTTTTAATTATGCGTGTTTTGTAATAGCACCTCAGTAACTTAGAAAACAGTTCAACACGAACGCAAGGAAAAAAAGCAATCGGCCACTGAGCACTCAAGCTGTATAAACAGAAGCCTTGTTTTTTAGCGTAGATAAACACCCGCCCACTTACAGAAATCAAACTGACGTTCAATGAGATGATTTGGTGAAAGCCTTCCAAGGGCGTCAGTCAATAGTTAATATTGTTTCACCTTTTTTCACCGATAGCGAGTGGCATTGCTACTATAACTTTACAAATGTACCTAACTTGGGAAACACAGTCATTGGTACATTGGTCATTGGTACAACTTGAATAATGATTTAATAACAGAACCACCATATTACATAGTTACATGCCCCTATATTACGTGCACCAAATCCTGAGCGACTTCAATCGTCTAACTGTGAAATTTCATACAAATTGCTCTCGCAAACGTCAGGATTTCAACAGGATTTGGTGCGCGTAATTAGGCCCCTGATAAGGGCTACCAAGATACGTATTACGATGTCGCGTTGTGCTGGTCTATATTTAAATATTGCTTAAAGCAATTAACAACTATTCTAGTCTAGACACTGCCTACATTTAGCAACAACGGTGGCTAGGCTAGTCCCTCCTTAAACAAATGATATTTACGTTTCTCCCAAACTCAATTTGCCGCCTCACAAGTCGCAACGGATTGACACAACAACAAAGTGCCGTGCCCGGCTTCCGTGAGACGAAATAGCTCCAGAAGAAACCTCAGATTCTTCAGCAATTCTGGAATTAATTTAAGTATAATGAGAAGGAGAAAAATAAATATGTCGGGATATATGAAGAAAAGTTTTACAATTTACATTTGGTTTAGATGTTTTTATACGGCATCTTGGAAACGAACACGCCCTTGATAAATGGCGAATTCAGAAAGTGACTGTGATGTAAAGTAAAGTAAGTAAGAAGTTCCTTATTAATAAAAATGGTTGTTTGCATCTTTATTTTGAACTAAACTTTCAATGTCTGACTCAAAACATTCATGCTTATTGATGTAGATAATGTAATGAACTTACATCACTAGGGATTTCAGACGAAACATTAAATCCATTATAAATAGTTGGACACGGAAATGCACGTTGATTAGGTATGCCCATTTTTTCTTTGAGAGATGTGCTGTCCGCAGCGGGGGAGGAGTTACAGCGGGACCCGAAGCTAGTCGTTTGTTACTCTTTAGTTTCATTATTTAGTTAGCGAGTAGGGCAGACTCTAAAACTTTCACACCAGTTTCTAGAAGGTTTAGGACTACAAGGACCGGATAAGTTTAAATTATTCTTTAGTTAGTGCAACTTTTTCACATTACAAATAACCCTGCAATTTAAGGCGAAGTGTAATATAATTTTTTCTCTTCTAAATCGGTCCCTTAGTTCTGACAATCGTGACCATATGCAATAGTTAACCAATCGTCACGGTCATAGGCGCCATGGGATGCGTGGTGGATGGATCCCCCTGCCGCCTTCTTTATGGCATCGAACCACCATTGGTGTTCTGCCTCTCGCCCAATATTAATACCTATAAAATTATATCAATGACTACGCGGCTTGTGTCCTTTATGATGCGATTAGTTGTGTGCCCGTTTATTGCGTGACTTTAGATGCAAATCAAATTCTTTTTCATATTGTCACTTGATATACGTAAATATCCGTATGTGATGAATACTATACGAATAAGCATAAATAAATACAGAAACATAAAAACAATTTCAAATAATTACCCAAATTCTTACACGTTAAAAAACCTTACTTATGGTGGCGGGTGGCTGATGATGATGATGATGATGATGATGAATAAAAGACATCATTGTCATGTTGCTGAGATAAAAAATTATCTAACGGTTTGTAACTACATAAGAACGTAAATTTCAATAACCAATTCATTAGCAGCAATTGGCAACAAGTGTGCAAAATGAATAAAATATAGATTTTTCTTCCTATAATCAACCCAGCTGAAACTCTATAATCGCAGCCGATAGTAAAATGGTTATGTATTGAACATTGAGAGGAATGTCTTACAGTCCTAAAGCGAGGCTTCTGATACGACCCTGTGGCGCAGCTACCTAGACGTCTGCCGTACGCCTCCTGCCCGCCGACGGCCGCCCGAGAAGCAATTAGTGACCGGCGCTACACGGCGACTGCCGTAATTACTGCGGACTCACCCCGCTACAATTACACGCCGCGTATTTACTACGGGCCTGCTGGAGGGAGCGCCTGGTGCAAAGGGCCCCGCGTCATCGGATACCGAAATGACGCTGCTGGCAGCACGATTCTGTTGGTTTGTTGTTTTTGTAGTACAAGCAGATGAATGTATTGTTGATGCTCGGAGATGAATGCAGACTAACAACGTCAATTGGACAGTAACGGTCTTTCACGTGTGTACTCTTGCCTGCTGAAGGGAGCACCCGGTGCAAAGGGCCCCGCATCATCGAATACCGAAATAACGCTGCTCGCACGACGATTCTGTTTGTAGTACAAGCAGTTGGATGTACTGTTAACACGCGAAGATGAATGCAACCTAACGACGTCAATTGGAGAGAAACGGTCTTTCACATCTATATAGAAACATTATGTTCGAGAAACCATGCGGTCAGCTATTCCAAATTTACCTAGAAGAAATCTCTTACAAAGATAAGAATAACCTTTTTGCAGGTTATTTCTTACCTAATGGCTTGTTATATGTTTTGTGTGGAATAAAGAATAAGAATAAGAATAAATTTATTTGTCTCAAAAAATAAGTTACATGGTGTTCCATTTACATTATAAATTATGCTAGGTATATTTTCTGTTTACAAATAGTAGCATAATATATATATACCCCTCCGTGTGGCGCCGGATTACGAAAAGCGCCACTACATTTCCTTCCGTGAATGTCGTAGAAGGCGACTAAGGAAATACCAGGAGACGGGCAGCAGCTGCGATCGCCAACCCGCCTCAAACAAGGCGATTATGGCAAAACCCTCTAGGAAAACCATGAGGGAGGCCTATGTCCTGCAGTGGGCGTGAAATGGCTGATGATGATGATATATATACCACCTTTATTTAACACACTGAACTGTGTTGATGTTTTTCTGTAGTAAGCCATGCACTGGTTTTGTAATTGACAATAAGTCAATACTCTAAGTATCTCAGAATTTTCAAAAAAGAAAGAAAACTGAGAAAACTATTAACGATACATTTTATCAGTCTCATTTATAAAAATGTGTCAGGCCACGCGCAGTGTATGGTTCCGTAGTTGGCCGTCATAATATGCGGACTTAGAAAGAGTGGTCGATATATTTCGTTGTTCAATCAATCGTAAGCAGATCCCTGAAACTAATGATGGCTTTCCTACATCCATATAATAATATATATAAAAAGCGGTGGTGGCGGAGCGGTAGAACACCGCCTTCTCATTCGGGAGGTCGTGGGTTCAAATCTCGGCATGTACCAATGACTTTGTTTTCTAAGTTACGTACATTTGTGAAGTTGTAGTAGCAATACCACTCGCTAACATACCTTAGCGCTTGCTACGTACAACTGCCCAACAATGAGGCTAAGTACGGAAATCTCGGGTATAACTAACTCACCCATAATATTTTTAAACGATTCGTCGTTTAAAAATATGGTTGAAAAATATTATGGGTGTAGAACAAATAAATACATTTATCATGAGACACATTTATAAAAACTTCATGGTATTCGGGAGGATACGAGGCGGCAAGGATGGCATCTTGTTGAAAGTTGAAGGAAGTGAATCGTAAAGGAATCAATGCATGCATGCAGCAGGCATTTGATTTCAAATCTCAGTCGCTGCAACACCATTCAGAAAATTCCGCCAATGCAACGGCAAACGGAAGTGTAATAAAAGTAGTTTTAGGAACCGGATTTTTACCGTGGTAGAGACATTCTTGCCTTATTCCCTGATTTTATCTCTTATTCTGAACCGAGTCCTATGCAAACCTCGCCTTCATCTCGCAGTTTACTGCAAACAAACATGCAAGTTTCAATGCCGAGTGAATCTTTTGCATTCGAATCTTGCGAGTAAACTCAAGTGCCGGTACCCCGTTTCCCTACGTGCGGGGTTCCTGTTACCTAACAGATTGTACCCACTTCAAACCTCAAAAGACACGTCCTACCATCCAACCTCTGTCATGTAAGGCATGTTCAGTTATCGAGTTTCGGTGTGGAAATGGCCGGGTCATCCCGCGGGAGTGGAGCAACCAGACGGTGCTACATCGCTGCGGCGCCGCCTGCGGCCTGTACTCGAGCACGAGCCCGCAGCTATTGACGCTTTGTTCCGCGGCCAACATCTGCGAGCCGATGTCGCTGCACAGTTTACACACAACAAGACACTCTCGAGAGTTCAACTCTCAAGGAGCGCCTTTGCAGTACTTGTTTGTGTCTGATTTTGCAGAGAACTTCATTCGTTCAAGTTTCTGCGGAGGATGCTACTGCAGTTATAAAACGTCCAATTATAGAACTTGATTGCTTTAATACAGTCTTTCCCAAAGTGGTGATAATGCCCTCTTGCATGCCGAACCGGCCGAGCCGGTTTTGGATGCCAAACGACGATATGTAATTCCTGGTGTACATACAATAAAGAATACTATCTATCTACTTTAAAATAATATGCATTTAAAATAATATTAATACTTACAAGTCCCAGGTTTTAGCGAAGGGAAAGATAAAAAGTACCCGAAGTCGGCATGCGCGCATACAGCGACTAATTAATGTTGATGCAGTGAAAAAAAGTTTCCCATGATCGTGGTAAGTGGAAACCCTAGGCTCTACCTAACCCCCGAGTACAAACAGGCGTGCGTTATGTGATGTGTAGACAAAATAAGAAAATTAATAAATAATAAGCAAATTGTATTTAGAATTACAGCTTTTGGTACATAAGTTAAACAATTTGGGGGCTCCATATTTTTTTAATATTCTGAACGGGTTAGGCGAAATAAGTTTGAGAAGTTGTGATCTCTTCAGCGTGGTTTATTAGAAGCAAATTTAGATTAGTACGGTGCAAATAGATCGCTCGCAATCTGTTCTTGAAGGATTTAGTTTGTACTTTACACCCCGTTCACAGCCAAGTTTATCCTAATCGATTTTCTCAGTCTTTAGTGTTTATCGCCAGTCAAAGGAACTTCGAAGTTTATTCTTGAACATAATATATACTTTTTTATGAAGTATTTGAACCAGTCTCAGTTTTGAAGATGATATACATGAAAGATGTGCTCGCTAAGTGTCCGTTTTGTTACAACAATATAAATAAAATTTAATTATATACATTTTGTTTTTGTTTATTTATCTAATACGGAGATATTACAGAAATATACCACTTATTCTAAACTTACATTACAAAAATATGTACTAAGCATGCATCCAAAAATATATCTTACTAAAGTACTTTATTACGGGTAACTTAAAGGTGGGGGCGGGTATTGAGTAATTTAAAAGAGTAACTTATTAATACTAAAAGTTCATATTCTATTATTGTTATCCGTTAAGCGAAGGCTAGTTGCCACAAGACAGGGAATCCTAGTGAGGAACTAGGGCTTCAGCCTTTTGTATGTAATTGTTTTTGGAATAAATAATAAAAAAGTTATTAATTTTCAATTATGTACATAAATGATGTATGTTGCAACATACGTAATATCTAATTACATCTAATTAATTCCTATAAGCAATAAGGCTGCCAATTATACTGTATCTTCGTAAGTATTTTATGTTTGTATTTTTCCTGGTGTACAATAAAGAATATTTTCTCATAGCACTGGGTATCCTGGTTTGGGACCAGGTCAAGTGATTGCGTTGTGTGGAAGTTATTTATTTATTTATATGTAATTCCTGGTGTACACACAATAAATAATATTCTATCCATCTATCTATTCTTATCTTATATTTTGTTTTGTTTTTAAATGTAAGTGCTTACATAAGTGTCCAATAATCTTAAGCAGAAATAAACATCTGCGGCCGACTGATTTGGCTTTGGAGTTTGTTAAAATATTAAAATGATTCCCAATGGAAGCCCCCATACAATTGTGCTCAACTTGGTCTGGATGTGCTTCCATGTTTATGATGTCCTTACCTTAGCACAGGGTATCCTGGTTTGGGACCAGGACAAGTGATTGTGTCTTGTAGAAGTTGTAATTATCATTATTATTAGCTTAATTCCGGATTCACTTACTTGATAATGTGTAGTGTTTACGAAAGTTTTAGTTAATAAAATATCATTATTACTTAATTTGTTTGATGACTTTGGTAAGTTGAGCAGAGAAAGGATTTCGGATTCGAGATTTCGAGAAATTAATGAAATCAGGGAATTATCAGAAATTTCAGTTCGACACAATCAGGAGGGAAGATAAAACTTAGTCTTTCAAGCAACTTTAACTCAAAGTTTAAATGCGTTTGTCTTTCTATTAGAGCGATATCTCAGAATGTGTGTTCGATTCGTAAACATTTGCCGAACGTGATCGAACTCCGAAGAATGGATTTAATATTGAGGTTGCTTCAAGTTTAGGACCGAGTCACTCGCACTCTTGACATTGTGAAATTATGACGAGAACTCTTAAGGCTGCTGTTACAATCTAACATATTTTGTGATTTTAATAAAATTAGTGTACGTTTGATAAATGTGGTGATAGATAATATAATTACGGACAATAAAGACCTCAATATTCTCATCCTCTACCTGGAAACAGCTTTTCATTATGAAAAACTAAGTATATGTAAACGAAAATGAATTTAAAATGTCGGTAATTTTATTCTGTCAAACCCTCAGACCAAATTTATCAACAGCATACTAATTATACTAAAATCACTAAAAATATTTGCGTACTACACGTATCAGCAGCTTTAAAGGCTGCTATTACGGCTGGCATGCTGGCATTCTGATCTGTTTGTCGGCGCTAGTCAGCTCCACTTAAATTCTAAGGACAGCAATGGTTTAAATCTGAAGCAAACAAATAGGTAAACCTACCAAAACCAGGTAAAATGACAACTACATTGGAATGCATCGGTGTTTTTATTATAACTTTGTGGTTGTTGTTCGTTGGTAAGTGTATTCACATCGACGAAATAAAACAACTTACATTGATAATTTAATATTAATTTTGCTTGCACCGCTTCTAAAGTCAAGTAAACATGTTAAAATAATTTATACATACTACACTAATATTAGAACCTCGGACTCGGAAGTGGGAGACCCAGGTTCGATCCCCGGTGCGGGCATGTACCTTGGTTTTCTAAGTTATGTACATTTGTGAAGTTATAGTAGCAATACCACTCGCTAACGCTGAAGGAAAACATCGTGAGGAAACCTGAGTGTCTGAGCTATTCACATACCTCAGCGCTTGAAATCGCTAATCCACGGTGGGCACGCGTGGTGATTAAGCCCATACTCTCTCCCTGAGAGAAGGCCTGTGCCCTACAGTGAAACGTATATAGGCTGCTTATTATGCACTAATATTATGACATAACGAAAGTGCCTTTTTGGCCAAAATTACGTTACATTTTACATAAGGCGTGTTATGAATAAAGGAGGTTCACCCAAATCATATAAAATATTAACAAATGCACCGGTGTTTCTACTTATCTTTCAATGATGTTCGAGTTTTAGTTCGTTTTTTAGTGTATTTAGTGTACTTTAGTATTCACTTCGACGAAATAAGACAATTTATATTAATAGGGCAATAAGTAGAAATGTAACGTTAACATGTGTTGATGTTATTTGTAGTCGGGGGTTTGTCGGACGCACCGGCCGTCCGTCGTCCCTTGTTAATATTCCAACTGACAGCACTAGATCCAGTGTCTTGTGAATGTTGAATAGAAGACGCTCTACGACAACAAAGCTTGTCTGAATTTTGAGTAGTTGACGTGAAAGACAATGTGACGAAGGCAAATATCTCTAGGGGAATAATGGAAGAAATAACTTTATATTTTACAAGCAGCCGGCAACGGAGAACTTGCATAAAAAATGTCTTAGTATCATTGAAGAGGCAATATCAAAGACAAATAATCGTAATAAAGATATTTCTCTACAACTAATTCTTTTCATAATACGAGCATAACCTGTCGAAGCCTAGTCGCGTGGTACAAATACGCACCGTAAAAATTGGGCGTAAACTGAAAAAGCGTAAAGGCGTAATTTCCGGGATCAAAAGTATCCTATCTCCTTTCTCGGGACTCAAACTATCTCCTCACCAAATTTCATCTATATCCGTTCAGCCGTTATTGCGTGATTGAGGTGACAAACGTCCAAACATCTAAACATCTTCACAAACTTTCAAATTTATAATATTAAGTAGGATTACATAACTAGATCATGACCTACAAGTTGCACAGATCTTAATTATAATAAAGTAATTAATGTATTCTACCTCTTACCATCAGTATGCAAAATTGTTGATAGGTATTATCAAGCATGCAAATATTTAGTAACAAATTATTTACAAAAATATCTACACAAAATTAAAAAATTAAAATTACATGTCCAAGTTTATGATGGCATACTATTAAATTGATACATCATCCTACATTCGTGTGTTCAATAAACGAATATGATTTTCTAAGTCATTCTCAGCTAGATACTTATTAACAGTATAGTGAGTCTTGTTCTCAATAGTTGTTTAAGCATATTCTTAAACAAATAATTTTCATCAATACTTCGAATTTTGGAAGGCGCTTGTATATGCTTTCAAGGACAGTTTTATGGCTCGAATCACTGGAAAAGATTTCCCAATAAAAAGAGGCGACCGACAAGGAGACCCCTTATCACCAAAACTGTTCTCAGCAGTCCTTCAAAACATCTGAATATAAACGGATCCAAGCTGGACTATCTCAGATTTGCGGACAATTGTTCTTTTTGAAGAGAATCCAGAAATTTTAGCACAAAATTTTTTAACAGGGAAAATGAGAAAGTTGGACTGAAAATGAACCTTACTATGACCAAAGTAATGACCAATTCAACGAAGGTAGACCGTGACCGGAGCAATACTAGAGTTTGTTAATTAACATAGCTACCTAGGCCAGCTTATATCTCCAAAAGACCTAATATAATAGCAAAGGAAATAAATAAAAAGATCGCCAATGGTTCGAAGATTTTTTTTTTCACTTAAGGATATCATGAAGTCAAATGACCTGGGCATGGCACTGAAAAGAAAAACTTTCGACACATGTATCCTTCCATGGTTAACTTACGGGTGTGAAACATGGGCACTCACCAAACCTCTAAGAGACAAACAGTAGCATAGCATAGTAGGGATAAAACGTCGCGACAGAGTCAGAAATACTGACATCAGAATGAAAACCAAGCTAACTGATATCCTACTACGCATCGACCAACAAAAATGGACGTGGACCGGACATACGCTGCGTGACAAATTATTTGCATACAACACCGGCAATGTATGCTTTAACTTACGATATTTTTACCCTATTGCATATTTTTACACTATTTTTACACTATAAACATACTCTTTTCAATATTTTCGATCAACTCACTCAAGATAAAGGTTTAAATGACTTACTTACCGGTGAAAAAAAATCCCTTCATTAGTCAGACTAACGTCTCTACTTCGAGCTCTGCAGGTGATGATTGCGCAAGATGGCATTTTTAACCTTTTTTAGCAATTTTTTCTCAGTAACGTGGTCGGTAAGACACCGCGGCCGACTGGGTAATGTTTTTGCTAAGTATGCTCATTTGAGCAAACTCATGGCCCGCGCGCCCCGCCTACATGCCTTTCTACCTTTTTCCTATGTTCTTTGGTCTGAAAGTTATGGAGGCATAAGAAATTGACAAACTTGAAACTCTGAAAACATTACATTCTTTTTGAGCAGTTGTGTAAAATTAAGGAATTACGGATCAATAGCTACCTATTTGTCAAACTAGGTATTGGTTGTGTTGGCAGAAAAAAGCGACCCATGTCTAGCAGTAAGCTATAAGTGCCCATATCCGGTACGTGACACATAGCTAGATACATCCATATTTCCGCAATTGCAAACTTCACACAAGCAAAGCTGCGGGGATCACCTAGTATATTAGAACTATCATTGATATTAAAGCTGCGCTGGCTAACGTTTAACTTGGGAAGCCCATTAGTGTCACGAGTTCAGTGCCTCAGACAGATTCCCACCGACTGAGTTCCATGCAACGGACATCGCAGACGTGGCAGACCAAGATAGAAATGACGGGGCGCGTTCACGACCGTCTTTTCGGGTAGCAGGATTTGCCAATGATAGTAAAGAAAGGGAAAAGGGAGGCAAGGGCTTAAAAAGAGACTTGCTTTGTAAACATTTTTTTTAATTGTGATAGTTTCTACGAAGTAAAAAAGACCATAACTCTCTCGAGCTCTACGTTGTCCAGTAATTCTATCTTAATCCTTAGCACATTGTCACAACTTTATTGCGCTTGTTTCATAAACCTCTTTTTATTAGGGACCGCGGAGTAAAATTGCAGGCGTATTTTCCCTCCATTTGTTATTGCGGTGCGCTCTTTCACGCCGAGTTTGATTCCCCCGGTAATTAGTCTGTGGCGACCGCGCTACATATCTGTTTACTGGCGGTAGCGGCCGCGCTGAGCCTCAACATTTATACCCGCGCGCCGCCGGACTATTTGTGCCCCTCACAATTGCCAACGTGAATATAAATCCGTGAAAAACCCCGAGCTAGTATTATTAAGTTATCCTACTTTTAATAACTGAAGCAAGTTCCCCGATTGTTGGCCGTCAAAGCCATTTCGTGATTACATCACGAAAGTTTATTTAAGTTCAGATAAAGCATCTGCGCGTACTATCGTCCATATTAATAGATGTTCAAAACAACGAGGACTTAGTAAAATTATTCACTTTTATAAATAAAAGATTTAATTGTTTCGTATGTTGTTTTGTTTAAAAAAAATCTTAAATGTCGGGCACTTACTTATTTGGGTTGGTGTAAAAAAATCTGCGTCGAGGCAACGGACACGTAGCCTGGGACAAGCCGCGCTCGTAAAGACGCCAATTAGTCGGAGTCGTAGTACAATAAACCTCGAAAATACTCGACACTGATACGAGCCTTATGGCATCTAATAGTCCCTTTGCCTTAAGTAGAATCAACATAAGAGGTTTCTGTAGCTGGTAGTCCTTAATCTATGAGAGCCAAAGCCGAGTCGAACCCTCACCTTCATCTGCCGTCCTTTATAAACAAACACAAACGAAAAATCTCGGCTTACTGAAGTAACCTTTCAGTGTCGTATAAAATGGGCTCGAAAAAAAAAGTTGAGTCTCAAGTCCACTTGATTGGTAAACAAGTAAATGCTGTTTATTTCGTTCTTTGATAAGCCCTACTGACAGGAAGCCGTTAGAGACCGGTCCGCCAATCCGATGAATTGGATCAACGAGTTTCGCGTAAATAACTGGGAAATTGGATCACGTCGAATGAGCGAGTTTAATTCTGATGAATTTATATTTTTTGTTAAGCCAATTGTGGGTTGGAATCAGACCGATATAAAAGCTTTACAGATAATTTTCGGTAATCCTTAGCACTAATACACTATAAGCTAACCTTATAGCCTTATAGCCTTTTTGTTCAAAACTCGCACTTACTCTTATAGTAGCTGATGTGCAGATAGCTGATGAAATCCACATTACGAGTGTAATAGCACAGACTGATGTGTGTGGTTATTAAATGAAGGTATCTTAATAATAGGTGATCCCGACAAAGTGGATGATCCCAAAGTCTCGCTACCTACGACTACAGCGGATAAAAGAGATGGTGTATCCTTTATACCCGGCGGGCAAAAGAATTCAATTATATTTAATTCTTCTAAGCAGGCTAAAGGCTAACACAACTCCTTTGAGGAGATGAGGTATTTAATTTATTAGAAAGCGGTAGGTACTTCGAAAAGTTTGGAGCTCACCCGTTCGATAACCACGAAATTAAACACGAAATTGCTTCAAAGATTATTCCTCTTATAAATTTTAGTCAGGAATTCATTTGGTTTTGTTAAATTGTATTATTTGATCATTCACCTACTTAACAATGTAAAATAGATTATTTTAGCGTGAGTATATTAATCAATCTTTTTTAAAATTAGCAACTATGTGTTGTATTTCTTGCTCCGTAAGGTTTTTCGTCTCAAACGGAAAGAAAGGATGTGGGTACCACTTGGCTGGCGTCCGGAGGCGATAGTTACTATTGAAAGAGCTTAACTGTGACACTTCGGCCGGAGACAGGGTGAAGTCAAATATTTCGACATTTTGTTTGACGCGATCTTTGTTCGTTAAACGTGGAATCGGAATAAACTGCAGATCCAACTGAAATGGGGCAAAAAGATAACCTTTTATTAGAATAGTATTTACTTACGCTACTGCTATCTTCGTTATTGTGGGTTATGCAATATGTTATTCAAATATTTATCTACACTTACGATTGTATAAATAAACGAGGTATAAACTTAATAGTAGTGTAAGTTGAAATAAGAACTCAGTATCCATACAAAAAATATTCATAACAAACATAAGTTCTCGATGTAACCTTATGCCATGTTTATTTGTAAAGTAGCTAATGTATTGACTAGTGACACACTCGTTTACCACCCAAGTTTAAAAGAAAAAAAGTGTTTAGTATGGATAAGTAGTTCTTAATTCATACTTAAGATCCTTGTAACTTTATTTCACGTTTACCAATAACAAATATAACAAACACATAAAAATATCCACACTGAGGCCATTTTGCACAAACTAAAGCACGGAGAACTCCAGCGGGGATCGAACCACACACCTCCGTGTTGGTCATCAAACTTGTTACCACTAGACCAACGCAGCGCTCATGCTTTTATTATCAAGTTTATTACCCTAGCAGTCAGGCTATCAGTTTCACAGAGTGAAAATAGTCCATTCGCTACAGGGCGGCCGCGGCGGCGGCGCGCGGCGGCGTGAAACAAATCGAGGCAATACTGACGAGGTATCTGAGTAATATCTGCGGTACTGTCTTGTTATGCTTTCCCGCGACCTGGAGGAGGGTGGGGTGGTCGGCGCGGGGCTGGGGCGTCCTTCTTGCGTCCCAGGATTGCACCGAACGGACTGCAGGCCATCACTCTCACCCCGTGGTCCTGGCACCAGAAAATCAACTCTGTTTGTTTTATCGTCGGATTCACCTAAGAGTCAGAGAAAGTTAATAAATATTTTTTTTATGTAGCCTAATACAATTTTTTTATGTATACGTCACACTTCACGGTACAGGCCTTCTCTCAGAGAGAGCGTATGTCCACGGCGAATTGGCAATTTGAACATAATAAAAATCAATAATAATTTATTTCCTTTTTAATAATACTTATATATTTCAGGTATAAGGCATATATACAAATCCTTATTACAAATAATACAAGAATAAGCGGTACGTTGAGCAGCTATATGATTAAAAAAAAACTTTTAGAAATGTGATGTACCAAGTGGCAGATCGTAGCAAGTGGCACTCCCTGGTCTCTGCCTACCCCTCTGGGATACAGGCGTGAGTTTATGTTATGTTATGTTGTACCTACACTCAACATATAGGTAATATTGTACGTTTTAAAAACCGTGCCCTTGGTTGTTGAGAAGCGGAAGTTGGAGATCCATAGGACAGGGAAAACCTATTTTGAACTCCAGTCTCTTACAATATAATGTAACATAGATTATAGGATCTTTGTTAATTTTTAAGTGTTCCTGTACTGCATTGTGCTATATTAAAAAAAAGATGGATATATAGAGACCACTTTATTGTAAGTATATGTACTTTTTATGAAAAAGGAAATTACACAGATATTTCTATTTATGAAATAAATATATTATGTTTTTTTTTCAGGTCCCCCACCAGATGGTCTGGTTAAGATAGCGGGGAGTCGCTGGATGCGGGCGGCACAAGACCGGGAAGCTTGGAAAACCATGATCTCTCATGCTCTTGGCCTTGTCCTGCAGTGGGCGTCAAATGGCTGATAAAGATGTTTTTTTTTTATATGATTAACGTCAATTAGTTGCTGAATACAGTAACAGTTCAGCATACAGCAAAAGTAGTCAAAAATCGCGACTTAGTACTTTATTGAAAATATGACGTTATAGAGAGTCGTGCTACCTTTGCAGCACTGTACTTATTATAATTTAGTGTAACTTGAACAAGATTTCCATTCGATAAATCAACGTGACAGTAATCATCACTATGTATGAAGACAGAAAATAAAAATTTATTTTAAATCGAAAATCACCACGTTGTAAAGTTACAAACTAGGATTTCGACAAACGTACCTCGATCTGTAAAACGGCCGGTTTTATCCGACTGTTATCCCAGAGGCGTTGAATTTGTGTGAGGTTGAAGTTGCAAACCTTGGGCTCTGCCTAACCTTCCGAGATTCAGGCATGAGTTTATACATATTTCTTTAGATTCCTCGATTCCTTAGCTTAAGTAGTATAAGTAAAAAAATATATATAAGCTATTCGGCGCTTAAAAATCATTTATAAAAATCCCCGTCGAAATTCTTCCACGATCATCAAAAAACAAGTTTGAAGGAGAACTCACTATCTACTCAGATGTTTTAAGAGAATCTTTTTGCAACAGATAAAACTTTCTGACTCGCGCGGAGTCAGCGATATGCCCTCCCTCGAAGTTGGCTTATTACGAAATTAAGTTCAACCGATCCGTTCTTTTGTCCGAGTCGGCGAAACAATTCGGTCTTGGTCTGGGCCGGGGTGAAGCTGGAATCCGACGCCACCCACTGATGCCTGAAATGAGTTTTGTAACGGACGTTGCTTTACTCTTTATAACGGTGACTTGCTTTCGTATTGCAATTAATAATAACATTGTCGTTACAGCTTTCTCTATTAAGCTTAGAGCAAAAACAAAAGTCCATAAACACATTTCCATTGTGAATATTAACATTTAGAGTTAACTAAACTAAACATTCGGTCAAACGTAAGCCAAAACTTTTTGTTTGGTTTGTCAAGATCGTGGCAAGTGCTAAACCTTGGTCTCTGCCTATCCCTCCGAGATTTAGGCACTTGTTTATGTAAGTGTGTAAAATAAAAGTTACATGTAAGGTAGCCGATTCTTAAATGTCTGAATGCTATTATGCCTTTGGCTATATTGAAAGCACAAAGCCGTGCCAAAAGCGCTCGAGTATAAAGGAATGAAAAACCATTATTTTACAACTAAGCCCTCTACTTCGTATAAAAGCTGGAAATTTATAGTACATGCAAACTCACAGTGTAAGCCAAAGGATAGTGCATAAGATACAGATCGACTTTAAGGAATGAAAAAGTAGAATTAGAGCAACGTATAGCTACTATATAACTGTATTATATTCTTTTTGTTGCACTAACCCATGCTGAGGATAATTTTAAAAACCTATTTAGAGGCTAAACCTATTTAGAGAAGTTTGTAAAGAGGCTCGAAATTTCGGCGATCCCTGCACTTGCCCATTAGCTCAGTTGAGAGAGCGCTGGCACGGTTAGCCAGAGGTCGCGGGTTCAACTCCCGGCATGGGTAGAATTTTTAGCCTATAAATAGATTTTTAAAATTATATAACCTTGTTATAAATTTTAAAGTACTTATTATTACAGTTCGTACTGAAAAATTCTGCTAAAATGTAATTGGTATTTATGAATTAATTATCAGCCGCAGTTCACTTTTATGATAACACAAACTTATTCAGCACTCTTAGATTAGACACAAACGAGCTCGTTAAAACAATGTACTTACAGGATGATGAAAAGTTCAACTTATTGCATGAAAGAAGTGATAGTTCAGCCAATTGAAACAAATTATGTGTAAGTTCTGTTTTTTTGATTTTTCAGACTGTTTAGTAAAAAGTGTGTATTTTTTTTACAGTAGGTACACACTTTTAGTATACAGGGCATTAAGAAGAGTTATTAGTTTTTGGCCATTCTTTCGATTGGCATCATAAAAGTAGGGTTGTTTTTTTTTTACATTTAAGTCTGTTCGATTCCCAGACAAGGCAAGTAATTTTTAGAAAATCTTTGAATGCAGAATTACTAACTTTTAAAAATAATATAAAGTCTTCTTTCAGCAAAATACCCTATCTACGATATTTAAGGTACTTTCCCCTCGGAGCATAATTTTGGGACGCCCTGTATACACTTTTCTCATCGTCCTAGCAGCACTTTCTCAAGAACTGGGGCTAGTGTGATACACCAAAAATGTTGGCTAGTTTGAGAGCAGAGCCATGGGTATTATTGGTTCGCCCATTTATTTACGTCTATACAAAAAAGTAATGGCCTAAATAGATGGCATTTTTAATTACTAATTACATAACCGCGACTTTCAAACCACCCACATTTCAGCGTGTATATCTTTGTAACTTTTCGATATCAATCTAAAAAGCCTTACATTGTAAGCCATAGGAAAGTGCATAAGGTAGAGATCGACGTACTGCAGCTGTAAGTCGCGGAGCGAGCAGCGGAACGCAGGCTCCACCTCGCCGCGCCCACGAGCGTCGTTCCACAGCTACCGCGCCCATAAACAAGGAAATATGACTCTTCACTCGCCCCCTCAAACGTTTATTTGAGGACAAAATAATGATGTAGTTTGTACAACACTGCCGCTTCGCCCGCCCGACGCGACGCTTCACTTTGCTTTGTTTTAAAGCGAGCAAACAAAATGTTAGGGTTTTTTCGTTTGTGTTGTGTTCCGCTTTAAAGACATTCCTGTGTCAACTTTATCTAACAGATAATAATAGCTAGATGCAGGTCTATCCTCATCTATATTAATTTGATATTCAAATAGTGCGTTCGAGGAATTTACAGACAAATCTGTGGAAAACTACTAGGTCCGCCAACTGACTTTAAGTTTGCATTTCGAATTTTATTTGTACCTTGGTGGTAACATTCACGTCCCGCCTCTCGACATTGTTGCTTGTCATAAAGGCGCGCACTCCCTGCCCCAATTCGTCCTCTACTCGGTAAAGAGACGCCGTGTCAATAAGATAAGATAAGATAAGAATATTCTTTATTGCACACAAGAAGCGAGACATAAAATACCCGGCCTCGAGTGCCCACTGCACGGCCCGTGCCAGGGACCCGTTCACCGGCAGGATCCTTGTGCCCTGCAAAGCAAAGCCTACTTTAGCATCAGTCTTATGACTGCACCGTTTGTTGGAATTTTTCCATTTTCTGAGATTAATAGAAATTGTTATTATCTCAGCGCTTGAAATCGCCAATCCGCGGTGGGCACGCGTGGTGATTAAGCCCATACTCTCTCCCTGAGAGAAGGCCTGTGCCCTACAGTTGGACGTATATAGGCTGCTTATGCTAGGGCTAAAGCAAAAATTAGGAAAACAAGTAACCAGCATGGAATGTTTGAAGCAAAAAGCCAATAAAAATACCTGGCCGTTTGGAAATGCCAATCTACAGCGCAGTACGTAGTGTGGCGTTGGGAGGTGATTAAAGTCCGTTTTTCTCTCACTGCTAGAACGACTCTATGGCTGTCAGTCGAACGTGAAAACTGGGTCTTTAGTATACACCTCTTTCCACTGTTTCTGCTACGTTGTTTGAATAGATTTAAATTTGACGAAGTATTCTTCCACATTTTCTAGTGAAATAAGTATGGTCGCATATAAGAACAAATCGTTAAAAACAGTTTGAGGAATGTATACTTTGTATTTTTTGTGGTTGTACAATAAAGTCTATCAATATATGTCTTAGATAGACATAATAATATATTGATAGTCTTAGTAATACAAGCTAAACATTGTCTAAAGTGTCGGCATGTAATGTGCGCGAAGTTGTAGATGCGTGAAGGCGATAATGCCTGAGGTATAAAGCCAGCTCTACATACATAACCCTTTGTGGTTAGAGACTAGTGTATTAGAATCAGATAACACTCACGTCTGCTAAATGGCCGAGACTAGTGCCGAGGGCGATTGCAGGAATTTCATTTCCGTCGTTTAATTTATATGTTGGAACCACTGCAGCGGTCTGAAATATGATTTAACATTAGAGACACCTAATTAAATAATGTTAATAGATAAAGTTCGTTTGTAATTTGAAATAGGTATTAGGTCACCGTATACTTTATTTATGCACCAAAAATATCATATAAAACAACTGACCGTGCATTTTTAGTACCGAACAAATGCGGCGTGGAGACAGTATGTTAGAAAGAGGTTTGCAATGGTTCCACTTCAGACTGGCTGGTATGATAGGATGAAGAATGTTTGAATAGAGTAAATAGTTATTTGTTATGCAAGGCTGCAAAGTTAATTTTTGGCGCGAGTACCTTGTATTGAAACCTGAGCAAGCGAAGGATTCTAGGATTGAGCCACGAGCGAAGCGAGTGGTTCAAATATAGAATCCTGAGCGTAGCGTGGGTTTCAAAGGTACGAGACGCTAAATAACTTTGCTGCCGAGCGCAACACACAACTTTTCACCTCACTAAAGCGAGGAAAATGTTAGGTGCAAGAAAAACAGTTTTAATAAATATTAAATTAATGTTAATTTATATCTTCGTCGCTGCTAGCTTCGCTCATATTTTATGATTTCTTTCGATTTTATCAAAAAACAAACCAAAATAATGGAAGTAAAGTGAATTCAATAAAGAGAAGAAAATTTTAAAGTTTTTTTTTAAATCAAATTTTCTTGCCGGCCAGTGCGATTCTTTAAATGAGGCTGGCGCATGACATGAAATAAGTATTTGCATTTCAATCATCAATGGACTGGCTGCAGAGAATATAAACTATTACGAAACCAATGAGGTTCTATATATATGTAATTTATTGTACAAAACCTTTATTGAATAAAAATATTCGAATTTTAAAAACACTTTCCACGCTAGCGGATAAAGTGCGATTTTCCACGCAGATTTCGAATGATAAACAGAGCTTTTACGAGCTAGTGAGGTGAAAAGGTACTTTTCTATTTGACTGATGTCATCGTGTTTTTCTTTGTCACTTGCTTACAAAATTTTCACGAATAAAGTCACAATTTAAATAAAACAACTTTTATTTAAAAGCGCACCCGTAAAAGGTTATGGACCCAGGAAGGTGAAAAAAAAAAAAAAAAAAGCGCACCCGTAAAACAGTAAGCTTATCTGTATTAAAAGCAGGTAATTAAATTACATTAGAATATAAAGAAGATAACTTTGCCTTGCCCCGAGCGGTTACTTTTGTCTTACTTTCGACAAGTCAGTGACATACGTTATTGGCTTGTGACAAGGTTATTTGCTTGTTTATTTCCAGGAACTAAACACCACCATGCTCGCCATGTACACTTTTTAATTCTGTAAATGTTTTGTTTTATTCATGTAATTTTATGTGTGCAATAAAGTATAAAAAGTAAGTAACCACCTCCGCTCAAATACGGTGCTATTTGAAAAAACCGAACAAGTGCCAGTCGGACTCGCCCACCAAGGATTCCGTACAAATTTGTAGGTACTTACATATTACAAATAGTTCAGGAATGGAGTCTCGCAGTTTTTCCGAGCTTTTCTCCAACTTCAATGACTAATTTTGTTATGATTTAATTACAAATGTCTAGTTTTTAGATTTGTCCCTGTACTTGTAGTATACGACGATATTACTTACTAAATTTCATAGTTCTAGGTCAATGGAAAGTACCCTATAAATTTTGATTTCCTTGAGAGTGGCGTAAATACGTTTTTTACAGCATAAACGGCCGTAACATATTTTACGTTAACTCAGAAGATTGATTTTTTCACAGCTTTAAGGGACTTTACATCTACGAGTATATATGGTTTTAATTTCAACTTGATACCTCCACGCGTTCTCGAGTTAAAGGGTCTTGACAGACAGACACACGGACGGACGGACGGACAACAAAGTGAACAGGGTGATAAGGGTTTCGTTTTTCCTTTTGAGGTACGGAACCCTAAAAAACGACAGATTGTTTTTTTTTTATTTCTAAATGAGTGTCTGTGACTCAAAGTGCGTTGAGTTAAAGGCAATGCAGTAGCACAGTAGACTAACTAATTATTTATCGTGTTTTTATAAATAAGACCATGTAAGTGTGGGAGATCAGAAAAACTTGTGAAATAACCGAAATAAATGTATTATTCGTGTTCACTCTCTGTTGTTACAATCTAAAGTATATTTCTTGTACATAAGTGTTAAAATATTTCAATTGCTGCCTTTTTAGGGGTCCGTAGTCAACAAGGAACCGCGGCTTAGCACAGAGACGATAAGTACTAGTCAAGCACCTACCAGCCCCTTCGCTCACCGTCGACGTCAAAATAGCTATACACAAGAAAGCGATTGCCAAGTCAAGATACAAAGCTAGGCCAACTGATCACAATAAAAATAGTTTTTTGAGTCTGCGAAATCACTGGAACAAGGTGTGTAGCGATGCAAAACGTCGCCACATTTACGAATCTGTTGAAAACGGTCATCAAGCCCTTAGGAGTTAATAAAAACTGAATTTGCACGGATATTTAATCGTCATCTTAACGAGTAAATATCCGTGCAAATTCAATTTTTATTGTGTCTAGTGCTCGCGTTAACCTTAGAAAATATTATAGCTTAGGAATTGGTAAAGCACGACAAGATATCGCCTCCAAAGACTTGGATATAATTAATCTCTATTTCTATTCTGCTTCCTCTATCGATGGAACTACTAAAGCCACCACGTTGAAAGATCTTAGCCGCCGTACATTTGTACAAGTGGCCTCAGTCTGGGTGTATTTTCATGTTTGTGACGTCCTTGATTGGTTACCATAGCACATGGTATCCTAGTTTGGGACCAGTTCAAGTGATTGTATTGTGTGGAAGTTGTTATTATTATTGTCTTTCCACGCTTCCAACTCCTACTTTGTCTCCATTTTGTTTTAGTGAATTCCCCGATTGTGATGTTGAGAAGAGCATAGCATCGATCACATCCAGCGCTGTTGGCATTGACGCCATCAGTTGGAAAATGATCACTCCCCTTATGGATGTCATTGTTCCCGTTATCACTGAAATGCTCAACGAGTCCGTTGTGTCTGGAATTTTTCCAAACGTTTGAAAGAAAGCCCAAGTGACTCCGCTACCCAAGAAGCCCAATCACTCATCCTTCTCGGAATACCGCCTCATATCCATTATCCCATTCCTAGTAATGGTATTAGAAAGTCTGGTACATCACCAGCTCTCCAATTTCCTAACCAAAAATCACCTCCTTATCCTCTCCAATCGGGTTTCTGTCCCGGGCATAGCACAGTTATGACACTCTTCTAAATAAGTGGCATGTTGTCCCCTCTCCTCTTTGCTGTCTATTAAAGGTATTACTCAGAAACTTAATTCTTCCTACCGCCTTTATGCAGATGATCTCCAGATTTATACTCAATCTCTTCTGGATGGCCTACAATCTGCAATATCAAAAAAGAATACAGATCTCGTCCGTATATCAGAGTGGAGCTAATCGTATGGATTGAAAGTCAACCCCAGCAAAACTCAAATGATTGTTATCGATAGTGCCAGAATGATCTCTAGGGTTGACTGGCAACAACTGCCTTACGTCCAATTTGACAATGGCCATATCCCGTTTAGTGAGAAGGTGAAGAACTTGGGGATTGTGATCGACAGGTGCTTGTCTTGGGTACCACAGCTAGCCGAGGTGAGCCAGAAAATGTTCGATTCGGCGGCCTCCTTGAGGAGGTTACGGACCTTCCTGCCAACTCCAACCAGAATTGCGCTCGCATAATCTCTGTTACTCCCTATCCTCGACTATGCTGATGCTATCTATCTTGACATTACACAGGAGCAATTACGTAAGCTTGAGCGCCTCCAGAACTTCGCTATACGGTTTACATTCGGTTTACAAAAATATGATCACATATCTGAATATCGTACTAAGCTCAATTGGCTCCCTATACGCCTCCGCAAGAATGCTTACATTGTCTCACTTTTCTACTCCGTGCTGTTCAATCCTACCACTCCTATTTATCTCAAACAACGCTTTGCTTTTCTAAACGACTCCCACGGTCGCACTTTGCGATCAGCTTAAAATCTGTTGCTGAAGATACACTCACTCGACGAAGTTCTTCAGTAACTCCTTTTTAGCCACAGCCGTCCGACTGTGGAATGAATGGCCATTAGCAATAAGACGGCCTTCTTCACCAGCGGTCTTTAAAAGCGGAGTGAAAGAATATTACCTGTCTATAGAATAGATAATCTGTCCAATATTACAAAGGTATATTATATTATTTTCTTCTCCTCATATACACGGTACATATTCATATTTAGAAGGGAGGGTGCAAAAAGCTGACATAAATAGGACTAAATCACCGCTGGTCGGAGGTAAAGATGGGAGTGCTACAGAGATCTATTTAGGGGCCGTTCCTTTTCCTTATATATTTAAATGATTTGCCGTTCATGGTTCAAAACAGGTAAGAGATAGTATTGTTTGCAGATGACACGTCACTTATGTTTAAAATTAAGAGACAAGAAAAGGACCTTGACGATACAAATAATGCTCACTCTAAGGTACTATATTCTTTTACTTCTAATCACTTATTATTAAATTTAAAAAAGACAAAATGTATAAAGTTCACTACCAAATGTCAAAATGGTTGACAGCAATGTTACATTAGGGAAATGATAAACTAGACCTTTTAGAATAAACTGTTTTTCTAGCTATCACAATTGATGCAAAGCTTCAATGGGATCCTCATATAGAAAAATTGGCAAATAAGCTTAGTTTTGCAGCATATGCAATTAAAAGAATCCGGAAACTAACTGATGTCGCAACTGCTAGGCTTGTTTATTTTAGTTACTTCCATAGTATTATGTCCTATAGTATACTACTGTGGAGTCGGGCAGCAGACATTGAGACCATCTTTGTCCTGCAGAAGAGAGCGATCAGATTCATATATAAACTAGGCAGTAGAGATTCGTTAAGAGATTTCTTTAAATAAATTAACATCCTAATAGCTATTGCTAGTCAGTATATCTATTAAAATATTATGTACGTTAGGAAAAATATCAGTAACTTTAAGACTGTAGGTGGCCAACTCAATGTAAATACCTACTAGAAATAGACATAAACTTTCGTTTCCAAAATTTAGGCTGGCAAAGGTTAATACATCCTTTATGGGGTGTATACGTTTCTACAATAAGATACCTGAGCATATAATAAGCTTGCCAGAAACGCGGTTCAAAAAATGTGTAAAGCACACTTTGTGCCAAAAGGGCTATGACAATGATGTATGTACCAGTTCAATGCACGAGTTCCAGGTTTTTTAATATTTATATAAACTCTGTTAATTAAATACTTGAACAGACTAAGTTTGGAGTCTTTTTGTCCATTTTTCTCCAAAATAATCTAGATTTTGAAATGGACACCTAGTTTAACCTGTAGCGTTCATTAAGTCGCAGTTTCTGTGCTACTTTGAATACAAAAAATGATTTGATTTTATTATTTGTATGTATGTATGTCTATTTATTCGAATATTTATGTATGGTTTAAGTAAGTTTATTTAATTTTCAACTCATATTTCTTAATTGCACCGACTACCCGTCTCTAATTGCTTTCTTGTCTCCGTCTACCGTGGTTGCCCGGAAGAAATTGCTTGTAGTTATAAGGATGCCGATTTTACTTCGATTTATTGAATTTATTTTAATGTTATGTTTTTTGTTTTGTGTACAATAAAGAATATTCTATCTATCTATATATCTACTAGAGCTAACATTTCACATAGCTATACATATTAATTACGCCAACAAAACTTTAGAATTAAATCTCGAATTTTTTTTGACGCACCTCCCCTTATTAGTCATGTATTTTTTTTCTCACCTAATCCATAGTATGGGGAATCGTTGGATTGGTCGTTTAAAATTATTGTAGGTCTAGGTAGGCCACTTTTTGATTTAGGGTTCAGCTCTCCTGGCTAAGCGGTTGATTGTAGAAACGTGAAAAAATTCAGGGCAGTAGCACATATAATGAACTTAAAAAGAAAACTATCACGGCTAAGTAAGCTTTACGAGTTCACGAGTAATGCGACCGACTTATAAAAGGAAAACTTCATACAAAATCCATTGAAAATTACTTTGATGAAGTTGCTAGTGCAGTGAAGCATATAAAAAAACCCCTCTTTCTACGGAACCCTACACTGCGTGTGGTCCGACACGTACTTGGCTTGTTTTTTTTTTTACATACGGCCAATAACTTATTATTTACATCATAGTAACATACCTCGCACGGACGATATGCCAAAATTATGTTTTCCTTGGAAAAAATATTGCACAATAAAACTATTACCGAGCAACTTCGTCAACAACTTGTTAAAAATACGGTGCCAACGAGATATTTTAAAGTAAAAGTTTTAGTTATTCAAATTTATCATCCTCCACAGAATCTTAGTTAAGTTACACATTATAAACTTTGATAGTGTTTGAATGTTTGATGAATTTAGACCCCTGCCCTGTTCGGCGCTGCGCTCTCTAAGTTAAACTGATACCACTCAGCTCTTACATAATTTAGAGCAATACTCAATATATGTAATATGTGACCTTTGCTTGTGCTTACAAAATTGCTGCATGTAGCGATTTTGTGTAATTAAAGCACTAGTAGTTACCACTTAAATACTAAGTACTAATTAAATAGGTGTGGTACCTTTTACATTTTAAATTATCAAATAATTTAACTGCAACACTACCAATTACAATGAATAATCATTATCTGCAAGCAACTACAGATATGATCAGATCCACCATATCCGAGGCTTGTTAGGCCGGCGAGTGCCTTACCCATATTAAAATAGGTCAGTAATAAATTATTTCACGTGTAGACCCTTCGTGTGGTTACTATCGGAGGTGAAGGTAATGTATCGTTGGAGCATCCACTTGTTTCGCGCCGAACCCGCCGCATTCGGCTTTCTCTACTACCTACTTTTAGCACAAAAACCGTCTTCGAGAGACGCTACAACAGTGAAATCAGAAACACTACAGCACTAAAAAGTTAGAAATAATTTAAATAATAAAATTAGAAGTATTTATATTATAGAAGTATAATTTGGAGCCGGTGCCCAAAATATATGTACTGGTCTTGAAACTGCCCACCGACTACAAATTATACTTCTACAATACCTACATGTATAAATACTTCTAATTATTTAAATTATTTCTAACTTTTTAGTGCTGTAGTGTTTCGAAGTCGGTTTTTAATATTTAATATTTTAATATTTTATATTTGTTTAATATTTTTCACTTTTTAGTGGGGGAGCGGGAGAAAAATAAATAAGTCCCTTATAACCATAATTTACCCTACTTAATCGGTTGCTTTAAAATTTCATGTTCTAAATTTCCATCTTCACCAGAACATCACCAAATTAACTTGGGACTACTTTTACGCTATTTTATGAAACATACGGATATTACTAAAGGATGGGCCCCATTAGGGCTTATTTACTGCTGTCCATTGAAGAGTTCCGTTCTCCATCTCTGAAAGTGTCCATCAGATCTTCACCAAATTAAAATGGGACCAATAGGACGTTATACCTGTTCGAACAAAATTTGACGAAGATTTGACGGAGTTATGGAGGAACATAGCCAAAAAAAATAATATACGCGTCGAATTGTTGGTTGGATGAATAAATATTTTGAATTTTTAAATTTTGAAACCATTGTAAAGCCGCATCGTACTATTTTTTGTTAAGTGCAATAAAAGCATAAATATATAAATAAATAAACAACAATAACAATAACGCTGGTGTTTACGGCTAGGAGTAAAAAAATGCAAATTCGCCAGATTGAGTGCAAATGACCTCGTATGAAATTTTACCTTATATTTTATGACCTTTATTATCTTACCGTAACAAGCTGACCCTACGAACTTTGCACCGCCTCAGAATCCATAAAAAAACATCAAAATCAGTCAATCCAATCTGGAGATATTAACAAATAAGCCATATTACAAAATATTTTTTTTATTATAATTGTTTTTCAGTGATATTTTCCTATTCAGAGCAGAGACAAAAACTAAAAATCGGTTCGGACGCTCTTGAGTTATAGATAGAAATCAATAAATCCTTATTTAAGTATATCTATTCTATAAGGCTGAAGATATAAATCGACCAATTAAAAAAGTTGGTTAAGCTGATTTCGTCTTTATAACGTTTCAGTCCAACATCATCAGCTAGTACAAAAGGATAAGGGACCCTACTACTAAGACTCCGCTGTCCGTCCGTCCGTCAGTCACCAGGATGTATCTCATGAACCGTGATAGTTGGACAATTGAATTTTTCACAGATGATGTAGGTATAAATAACAACAAATACTAAAAACAGAATAAAATTACTATTTAAGGGGGCTCCCACACAACAAACGTGATTTTATTGCCGTTTTTTGCTCGATATTAATAATGGCAGTAGGTAGACGCTTGAAATATTCAAATATTGTATAGAAAATGGTACGAAACCCTTCGCACTTGGCCGGTTTTTATTATTAAGTAACATTTTAAAACTACATATATGTGTAATTCTTTCACCTGGTTGTGCAATAAAGTGTTCTCTATCTATATATCGATATTATCCACGGGATTTTGACATATTGGTGACAATATCCGACTTATTTGTTAAAAGGAAAACCTGTCAAGTGCAAGTCGGACTCGTGCACAGAAGGTTCCATACCAACTTGTAGGTGTGTAAGATTGTAAATACCTAGTTCGTCCATCACGGGAATGTAGTCTTGGACACCGTAATAAATTACTATTCTCACGCATGGTAAATAGTCACCATTAGGTATCATTTGTACTACAAGATAGATAAATTACCTATACCTACTTTACCTACCAAGTAGATATTAGTCGTAGTATGGTCGATATCGCAATACTTTAATCTAATGCACCGATATTGGAATATTTCGGTGGTTAATACCATTAGCATAACGCCCAAGAGAAATTAGTTTGTATACCTACCTGCCAGTAAGTAATTATCGGGGGCCCAATACGTTTGTGTGCCGAGTCCTGCAGGGAATTGCTTTATTATTCGTTAATGAAGTAAAATTATTATTTGCAATGCGTCTCCTTGAAATGTCATTATGTCAGTTCGTTTGTGACTCTGTCACACCCCAATCGAAATATCAGCTCCACGTTTCATGGAAGCATTGTTTTGTGATAATAGACGACAGATCAATTTAAAAGCTTACATTTGTTTTGCAGTTACCTACTGTGATAATAAAGTAAAGCTTCAAAAGCTTCATCTTGCAGACACGTTTATTGTTTATGTATACTACCTATTTCAACCATTTTCTACCACCAATCTGCGGTGGGCACGCGTGATGATTAAGCCCATACTCTCTCTCTGAGTGAAGGCCTGTGCCCTACAGTGGGACGTATACTATAGGCTGCTTATGTTATGTTAAACTACCTATATCTATACTTGTGTACTAATATTATAAAGAGGAAAAGTTTGTAATTTGATATGTTTGTAAGTTTGTTTGTAGGGGGTAATCTCCGAAACTACTCGTATCCGATTTCAAAAACTCTTTCAGCCGTCTTTAGAATGGACCTTCAGGACGGACATGGCTTATTAGTTACCATGCAAACAAAGTCGCGGGCACTGCTAGTTATTTTATAATTTTCACCGAAAGTTTTCAACTGTTTACTTTTTTTTTATTAGGTATTGTAAAGTCACCACCACCGACTAAATATTATACCTCCGTGTTGCCATGTGACAAAATTAATATTCATAATTCAGTCCACAGAATATTATTTGAATAGAGAACGGAAATGTTGACAATACACAATTGGGTATTTGACAAAATATCAAATGAGTTACTTTTAAAACGGAATTTTGTATGAAAATACTTGCTTATGACGTCACATTTCAGAGCACTCTTTTTATGTTTAATATTTTGTAATTTTTGTTTTAATCGAGCATATGAAATAATTTATTGTTGATCGTGTCAAATACCGTGGTGACAGACATTTGTTAACTTATAACTCAATAGATGGCGCTATCAGTTTCGTACTACACTACATAGACCACATGTATTAATTGGCCTAACAAGGTATCTTCATTGTGCTAAAATCACAAACGAGCTTCGATAGTGCATTGGCAACGGTCTCGTGGAATCACTAAAGGTTTTATACTGTACTTACATCAGACATTACAATCCTTAATTGTTTTTTTAGGTACCGATTACAAATTTTGCATTGTGTTCGATACAGTTATCGTCAACGAGTTACTAATCCTTTGTTTTATATGCAAATAGACATACCTACCTGACTGCTAAAAAGTCGTAAATAAAACCACAGAATAATACCCAGATGATTTAAATTGCCTACTTCAGCAGTGTGACTTCTCATTCTTTGTAAGTTAAGTTGCGATGACCCCGTCTGGTGCCTCTCAGGAGAAGCCAATAAGGTGAGCTGACCGCAAATACCAAATACCGCAGTACATACGCGTGATAAATTAATTCATAACCCTCTTTTGCTTTCGCAGTCGGATAATAATTAACGAATTAAGCGTTTTTCTCCCTTATTACATAACATTCACACATCACAATCACTTGTCCTGGTTCCAAATCAGGGTACCCTGTAATAAACCCTTCTCACCACCGGTGGTCAGTTGAGATGAAAATTTTCCCATCTGACTACTGGAGGTCAATTGGGACCATTTCGTTCCTAATTTAAAAGACAACGCACACTATTCAATACAGGAATGTATTAAAAAAATCTTGTTGTGAAAAAATGTCGTGAGCGTATCGAGAATGAGAGAAAAATTGTCAAGGCTGTGGCAGAAATTAAGGATAATAAAATAAGCCCATTTGATTACTAATACGGAACGGTACTGCATTTTGCCATTCCTTTTTAAATCTTAAACCACGGTCGACTTTCTCCAAATAACTGGATAAGTAAGTACTAGTAAATAGGTATCCTTATCTAGCGATAAACGAATAAATAGATGATTGACAGAGTTATCAGTCATATACATAATTTTTCTGTGGATAGCTTTTCAAATGCCATGGTGCAAGACGTTTTTGGATTTATTCACTCGCCAGAACTTACCCATAGATAAACAGATAGATAGTGCTGTCAGAGCGTTAAAGTAAGCTGGCCTAAGGTAAATTATAAAAAATGGAAATTGAAATTTAATAAATTCCAAAGTCCTGTAGCATAAGTTGTTGCAAACGACAACTCTAATTGATGTTTCACAAATCAAGATTTTAAAATATTACCATGTCAGTTACAATGCATTTGAGACTCAGGCAAAATACCCTGCTAACTGAAATTAATTAACAATTTGCCAATATTTAACACGTTAACAGCTTTCAAATATTTGAGCTGACGCCGTCGAACGACCCGTTTGTTTACAGTTAATTCACAGAAATTCATCTCCAGCAGACGCGTCCCTGTCATCTCAATGAAATAAGCTGATTTATTATTCAAGAACAAAATATTAGTCCGTCTTATAAATAAGGGAGACAAGATAAAACAATATTGAAGAGGAGTTCCTTCAGATGTCTGGGATAAATAAACCCGGCTATAACACCCCGTTGACTCTGTAACTAGAATGTCGTGTACAGCAATTTACTAGTAAGAAGTAAACGCTGATAACAGGATCAGACGGATTCAGCTACAATTTTAATATAGCGAAAGGTTGAGAGTTTTTTACAAGTGAATTTTCAGTTGGCTTCATTCATCAGCCGAGTGTCGCTGTCCCCCGCCGAGCAATTACTGATGTCGCACTCTACTGCACTGGCAGCAGCGAGCGGCGCAATTACTTCCACCTACCGCCGTACTCTACCGCGCCGGTACCGTCTAGCTCCAAGTACCTACGTACCTCAGTGCCAGCCGCTCACCGTCCTAACTTGATCTGCCATCAACCACCGCAAAAAATAAAACAGCCGTAGAATTGTTGCAGTCTCCTCGAAATAGAATCTTCTGTAAATTGTTTTCGCTTCCGATGCCCCAAGGTATATGCGCGGTCGGGTGTCTTGATACAATATTTATGTCGGACAGGCTTTACTGCAGTGGCCGCTGCGCTTGTATTAAACGTACGATCGAGTGCAAAAGTGCTGCATCACTGTGTCAAGAATCCTCTCCGCGCGTCGGCTTCTTGCCTCGTGCCCTGGAGGTATTTCATGAGTTTTGTCCCCGACTCCATCTACAGTGTGCGTTGTTTATTACTTACTGCCTGAAAGCAGCTAGACTTATTTGTTGTGTGTTCGTTCATTCTCTTCCAACTCGTTATAACGTCTCTGTGTAGTCGGTCTTTGTGTCACGCTTTGTATACAGGAGATTTAGTTTGTAAAATAGTTTAAATGGATTTGCCATTCTGTTCGTTTTGGAAATTTTGGAAAGTTATTTTAAAGCTAGAACACCGCATTCTAAATATTTAATCTAACATTGTAAATATAAGTTCTAAGTAAAGTGATACTAAAATATATTGTTATATAATATTTATATATTTATTTTTATATATCTTATCTTATATTGGATACACCAATTACCGTAATATCAAGTATAGCGTGTATTGTATTATATTACTAATGAAATATTCATTTTTATATATGCCCCTCCTCCTTCCTTATAACACATTTAGGTACTTAGAAGTATTTTATCCCTTTCATTTTTGCACGCGTACCTCAATTTATGCCTTTCCTGTACCTCCTGCAGGTTGACTGGTAGAAAATGCATTAGCATTAAGTCCACCTTTTGTACACTGTCTTTGTGCAATAAAGAATTAATAATAATTGATATACTACATAGTTATAGTTTGGATGTTACATTTAGTTAACCTAAACTTGGCTTGAGAGAGTAGAGTTGTTTGAGTAGCGGTTATTCATTTCAAAGTAACTACAAAACACGACGCCTTAAAACACTAGATTTTATTAGACTTTCACTTTAGATTAGATTAGATTAATACTCTTTATTGCACACCATACCAGAGAAATGAAAAGTGGTAATTTACCGAGGACTAATAATACTTGAATACTTTATTCATTTATTTGCTTTTTACTAAGTAAGTTGCAGAGTAAGCTTAAAAATAACAGGTGATACAAAAGGATGTTCTTTGATTTGAAAAATTAGTGGCTAAAAATACTGAGTTCAACCCGTAACATGAGCAAGTTTAACCCTGGTCCCCTCGCCAGATTACACTGTGTGGTGGGAACCAGTGAAACGGACTTAATAATTTTGGTTGAGAATTTAGGGTTCCGAAGATCAGAAGGAAATAAATAATAACAGCAAAATGAAACAAAAACCACAAGATTAGATGAAAATAAGATAAGATAACAATATTCTTTATTGTACCGGGAAAAACACAAAATAAGGTTCCATTAAAAATACTAAAATCTATACCTTTTTAATACCTAAGTAAGTACTTTTAGATATTGTACGTGGGGAGAAAAGTATTTTGGATATCTACGTACATTACCATGAATACAGAATTCTTAAAAGATTTCCAGTTTCGGAAAAGTGAGAGTCAGTAAGTATTCAGTTACAATTTTACATAGTTATATTCTTTTTGTTGCACTAACCCGTGGAATTTTTACCTCTAAATAGGTTGTTACAATTTTACATGTTTTATTTTTTGTTAAATTGACAATGTTGAGTTTAATATAAAGATTGTTATATTAATATTACAGTATCGAAGTAGGGATTCGCAAAGGACCTTGTACACTGATAATAAAAAATTAAATCACCTATATGTCTTCATCATCATCATTCAGCCACAAGAAGTCCACTGCTGGACATAGGCCTCCTCCATGAATTTACAAAAAGACCGGTTAGAAGCGGCTTGCATCCAGCGTCTTCTTGCCATTTGGATGAGGTCTTCTATCCATCTTGTAGCCTGATCGTCCTACGATGCGCTTGCCGATATGTGGTCTCCATTCGAGAGCTTTTCGGCCCCATCGGCCATCAGTTCTGCGTGCTATGTGCCCCGCCCACTGTCACCTCAAACGAACTCGGCTGAACAGCATTTGGGACTTAGAAAAGTCTTTTCCTCCAATATACCTCGATCCCTCAAAACAAAATTATACAACCAGTGTGTGTTACCAGTGATGAGTTATGGCACTGAAACGTGGGCTCTCACTATGGGCCTCATAAGAAAGCTCAAGGTCATACAACGAGCTATGGAAAGGGCTATGCTCGGAATTTCTCTACGAGGTCGAATCAACAACTTTACATTTTTTCAGCTCCATGCTACATCATAACAATCTGTTATTTACGTATATTCAGAAAAGGGTCGGACATATAACGCTCCAAGGCTAAACATGATATAGAAGTAACAATCACATTTTTTTAATTAGGTATTAACGTACGTAACTTGAAGTTAGAAAAACTTTAATTTTATGCATAGTTCGCAACTTTCCGCGACTTACCTTTAATAAAACTACAGGTTTATTTTTAAAATGCGCAATTCCTTAAACACTTCGTTTTGAGAATTTTCTCAAATTGAATATCTGGGTTTACATAATTTTAAAAAATTGATAAATAACTTCCACGCAACACAATCACTTGACCTGGTCCGAAACTAGGATACCCTGTGCTATGGTAACCAGGCAAGGACATCACAAACATGGAAATACACCCAGACCGAGGCCATTTGTACAAATGCACGGCGGCGCCCAGTGGGAATCGAACCCAGTACCTCTATCTTGGTAGTAAGCACCTTAATGGCTAGTCCAACGAGGCAGTCCCTTATCCTCCTTAAATATCCCAGTTTGGGACCAGGACAATTAATTGCGTTGTATGGAAGTTATCATTATTATCATTAAACAAGAAGTCAAACTGTAACCAACAGTTTACCACAACTAAAGAACGAATTGATGTAGAAAAACGTATGTTGCAGAAAGTTGACACGTTTTTACTTTAAACACGGAGGTAGTCGAGTAGAATTTTGTACGAACCCCACATCCTCCACATAGATGTAGAGATAGACTTTCATGGGAGCAAAAAAGGAACGAAGGTCGTGTTTATTAGAAAATACCTTTTCCTTTCACGTTTCACGTAA
This sequence comes from Yponomeuta evonymella, assembly GCA_963969515.1. NCBI lineage: Eukaryota > Metazoa > Arthropoda > Insecta > Lepidoptera > Yponomeutidae > Yponomeuta > Yponomeuta evonymella. Next base: position 11,982,602 of record OZ018354.1, read on the forward strand.
GGAATTTTTCCTTCTGCCGGAAATTTACCCTTCCGCACCTGGTCCTGCAAAGCGACTGGGCTACTCAGGTACTTTCATATCGCGTAGGCCATTGGCCCTCGCTCATATTAACGTCAGAGTCCTGCTGTCACAATAAAACTATTTCCAACTACACCCAAACTCTCTGAAAGATATAAATAGCTGGACCTTCTCCGAGGACAGTCTGGTTTTAGAGGAATAATCTTACATTTATTTAGTTTGGTAGTGGCGAGTGGTTGCTTTAGTGGTGCCCAGTTCAGATTTCTATCAAGTAACTACTTGATAGAAATCTAACTAGATAGGTTTAGTAAATAGTAAATAGGTTTTTAAAGTAGTTACATGTTTAAGAACTTCATCGTGCAGAGTCCTTTACACGCGTGCACTCAACTTGGTTTCGATACAGGTAACTTTGCAACTAAATTGACGTAACAGTTGATCTGCTGTCGACTGTACAATTATGTATTACGTATATTAACATTACCTCCACGATTCAATTTCAGTAAAATGAAACGAGGTAACTCGCAGAGTCAACAATGTGGAACAAGTGAAATGTTCCAATAATAAAAAAAGGTGAACCGTAGGGCAGATCGCTGGCTGGCGCGATTTTCAATATATCAACTGTTTGGTAAAAGAGGGTGATGTTATTATTCATACGCTGAAATAGAGTGTTTTCCATGGATATACGCTGCTTGGTAGATAGATGTACGCAATTCACTAATATTCCCTCATGTGCGTTTTCTAATGTTATTTATATTTGGAAGGGAAATAAATTGTATTATTTTCCTCTTTTAGTGAACAAGTAAGAGGTTTTCGTATGCATTTTGTTCTTATGTTATTTCCTTTTGTGATCCCGGTGAGACACATAAAAATATGTCGATCGCGTTCTGAATCCGCGCATCGTGTGCTCTCATAGTGAATTATGTAAACATGTTGCAGTTTGATGTCGAACCTGTCACTCAATAAAAGGACTTACAAGTTGTTAAAAGGTGAAACGGCGAACAAACATAATTCGGTTAATTTGGTGCTGTGTTCCAAAACTAGTGGAACAGCCCAATAGCTAGGTATCCGGGCACAGCAGCAAATTGGCTGTATAAGTCTTAAAAAGACACTTTTTTGAAGAATAATGAGGAAAATATGATTATTTTATTAATGAAAATACTTTAAAGTCATACAGTAGCAGCTAAGTGTAGCTATAAAATTGAAAAAAAATATTTCCCGCCATATTACCATGCCAACTAAATGTTAGCTGTATTCACAAGTTAAATAATTTAAATTGTGCTGTAAGTATTTGCAAAGATATTTAGTTTTAGTCCGGTGTTTCCGGTGGAGATGAGGCGTATTTAACCGGACGGTTTTTTATACATACTCACAAAACTAGTTGAATATGCAACTCGGCACTGATATAATCAACGCCTTCGTACTTTATTGAGCGAGAACATTGTGGCACGCACGAATCGCACGATTCATATCAGTGTATCAAATAGCTTATAGAGTCCATGCTGAGCCAGCTACTGAAGATTCAAAACGAAAGTTTATAACAGGAAGTTTATATAGAAACCTATTTGAATAGGTAGGAATCGCACTGCGACACATCCATGCAAAATGTATTAGATGCAGCAGTCAGTGCAATCTGCAACTGAGCAACTCGGGCGCCTATTCTCGGAGCTCAAGCGTCGAATGCCGACCCGTTTATTGCAATGAATCTGACGAAATTCTGATACTCCGCCCCACCGGGCTTGCATAGGTGGACAGAGCTGGGCCAGTAGGTATTTTCGGCACTGTGTTTGTTTGGAATCCTCTAGAAATTCAATAACAAGAGCTTTTACACCAATATACTCACTTTTTACTGAGACCAAATACAATCACAAAAGCACTTTGTTCTTACAGTCGACGGCTTTTACAGTCAACATATCAACCATACAGTTTCATTGAATGATGTACATATTCCAGTTTCAGTGGTAACGATTCGTAATGTCCAGTTGAAACCAAATCAAGATTTACATCTGCGCACTCTACACCTACATTACGTTACGAGTGATTTTGCAAGTAAAATATAAAGGTTAATGAGCTGTCGATGTACGAAACTGAACAGAGTGCATGACTATGCAAAGTCTCACAAAATCGCCATATCTATCTGAAAATGATGTGTGAAATATTACAGTAAAATTGGTTCTTACTAATATAAACAAATTTCACATAACTTCAAAATCGCGAAAATATTATCCGTTGTTCCAAACATTTAATTTCTCTAGGTAGTAAATTGTCCTACGACTTTTGCAAATATTTTGCTCTATTTTTAATTTAAAAAAAAACGGCGAAAACCGCTACCGCCAAACCGCATTATGTTTGCAGTAAAGCTGTTTATAAACCGTTTATTTATGAATTAATTTAGAACCGTTTTATAATACCTGTATGTTTATAATACAGGAAAATAAATATAATTTTAATTTGTTAGTGGTTACGCTTTCAGTTGTCTGTTATAAATTTTCGGTTCAACAAAATAGCATTAATTGGTAATAAAGCAAAGAATGAAAATGAAAAAAATCACCTTAACTGTTCATTGAAAATAGTGTTAAATAGGATACACGACAGCGATTTACCAAGGCTGCAAAATTGATCCGCCACTCTTGCTTTGAGACAAGTGATACAATTATAATAATTATTATACTATCCCACAACATTTCACTTACTCGAAGTTCTCGTTTTAATCAAAATAAAATTTCGTTGAATAAGTAACGAGGGAGTTAAAAGAAATTACAAGAATTTTCTTTAAATTATTCCCTAATCGTTGCATACATGGCGCTGAACTTGGTAAGTTACTGGGAACGGAACGTCACATATTTTTTTATTATTTCACTTTTCTGTAATTTTTAGATCATAAAACGAAACTTTCATAATTATGTCATTCATCATCATCATCGGCCATTTGACGCCCACTGCAGGACACAGGCCTCCTTCGTGGTTTTCATAACCACTATGTAATTGTCACATCACAAATAAATATCGTTTGAAATTGATCCATTCACGTTATCGCAATATCCAGAAGTCCATTTCGGAACGGCTATCATATCATAGACGCGAATACGCACTAATACGTGAGCCGTGAGCGATCTGTAATGTGTCTGTAGTGTCTGATTTGTCCATGATCGCTCACAGTCGCAAATCGGAACGCACGGCTACTAACGTAGTCAGTTCAGCGCCATCTACAGAGTTCTTGGGAACTACTTTTTTTCTTAATGAGCCGTTTTCAGCACAAATTCACAAAGCACTTCATAGATGGCGCTTATAGGCGTGCACATACAAGAACAGGGACACGTCTGTCAAATTTTGCTCAGCGCAGATTAATTTTGACAGCCGCATTCCGGTTCTTCTATGGCCACGCCTGTAAGCGCCATCTATGAATTGGTTTGTGAATTTGTGCTGAAAACGGCTCATAGTCAAATAGAAAACCTCCCATTAAATAGGTAATTAGGCCATGTCAAAGTGTAATCAGATTTTCTTTCCTAAGGTTACGTTTTTCGCCTAGTGTAGACACCACTGTAATGCTTGTATGTCTATTTCTATTCTGAATAAACAATTTCAATTTCTAACTGAGACGTATTTAAGACATTATACATTGCAGAGGTAACCACATGAAGTGAGCTTAAGTGTTATAGTCCAATTTACACTCGAGTTAGTTGTTACCGTTCCGGACCGTGGCACGGTAACTTGCAATGCAATTCCGGTTCGGACAACAATTTGACAGATATGTAATGAACAACTTATTGGTAACTGACTGATATGTTGTTCAGAACCGAGGTATACCTAAACCTCAAGGGCCTCTAGGACCCTGCTTGAATAGTTTTGTTTACTTGTCTTAATAAAAATTAAGGCACTACTAAATATTTCACATATTTCTTATATCATAAGGCCATTCTTTTTAGCGCCGTTTGACAGATTATCTTGTCCTAAATCGCCGAGAGCAATTTTTCGGTGACTTCATAATACTCAGATTTAAATAAGATAATGTTTTTTTACATATTTTATTATTTTTTTATTAAGTACATAAATAAATAAATATTTTATCTACCTATCCATCTATTTTTAAATTTCATAACCACGAACTGCGCTACCCTTTCTGCGACAAAGCGGATAAGTAGCGAGTTATTGTAATACAAGTAGTTAAAACTTATTGTATCAAAGATAGAAAATTATTTTTATCTTTTTTTAGAGTTTTAAACACATTATTTTACAATTAACTGAAAAATGTCAAAAAGAAAGTAGTCGACAACATTTTCTTAGTTGGAATTTTTGATTCTGTGGAATCGAACTTCTAGGCGATTTAGGACCAGTTGGCTTTGTTCCAGTACCGAGCTATATTGTCTGTTTTTCCATTGGAAAAAGTTATAAGTCACATTTCAGTCACATTTTAACTCCTGTGGTTGGGATTTTTTTTTATTTTCTTTAACGAATCATTCACGAATCCTTACGAAATTGTATGTTTTTTTTTTTTTAAAAAGACACTAAATTCTCGCTATTATGCTACTAAAATCATAATTTTATACCAGTGGATATACAGATGGACTGATCTTACAATAAGTAACAAAGGGCCAGTTTCTGAATTGATAATTTCGCTAAGTAAATAGTTAACTGTAGTGCAGTCTCTTCGAATTTCTTAGAAACGAGTTACTTAGTGTCATTCTCAATTCAGAAACAAGTCTTAAGAGCTAATAACAGATTCTCGCTTACAGATACAATCGCCTGTTCATTCCGCTTTTATCTAGATGTAAACATATAGCATTAAGCATTAAGTCCGTTGCATTGCCATTACATTTTCTACTTATGTGCAATTAACGTATTAATAATATATTAAATACTATCGAATTTAAGAAATAATAATAAAATTGATATTTCTTTGACGTTTAATTGAAACGCAAAAAACTAAAAACTTAATAATACAGTAAGTATTTTTGTCAACGGTTTGTTTATATCTAGGGAAAAGCGGAGTGAGACGAAATATATATCGGTAGGTACATACGCCACGCTGGAAGCCATGCACCCGACAGCTATCTCCGTCTGAAGAGACTATTCGATTGCCAATGAAACGGTTATTGCCAAATCCAAGTCATATGCAATGCATCGGACTGCAATACAGATATTCCACTAGCGACTGGAATACCAGTACCTACATACACTTACTAAGAAATGCCGTAACATTTCGTCGTTTATTTTCAAGACGGTCCTCTAAAGAAAATAAAACGGCTCTCCATTCTATAAAAATATAGACACAATATGTGGATATTTCGTTTCATTTGTTTTTGTCTACATGTGGACAAACCGCTGATAGCAATCGTTGAAATACGGGCAGTAATAATCTGTATTAAATTGTTTGGTCCTACCTAACAGTAAGTCATTCATTCAGATGAATTCCATACAGAATTCAACTTAAATTAATAAGATATTATGAATTTCGAAATATCGATTCTTAAATTTCTTGACTAATAGTTTTTTTTTATGTAACCTATGAAGTCCCACTGCAGAACACAGGCCTTCTCTCAGAGAGGACTTAATTACCACGCGTGCCCGCCGCGGATTGGCAGTTTCAAGCGCTGAGGTACGTGAATATCTCAGACACTCATGTTTCCTCACGATGTTTTCCTTCACGGCCAGCGAGTGGAGTTACTACTACAACTTCATAAATGTACGTAACTTAGAAAACAAAGTCAACCACACACGGTCAACCCACCGGGATTCGAACCCATCACCTCCCGAATGTAAGGCCGGCGTTCAAACGCTGTGCTACCACTGCACTGATTCAACTTTCCGCGGCTAAAAATCCAGCCTGTATAGTACGACTTACGCAAAGCCCAATTTAGCCTCTGACAGCTGACGAACAATAGAGTAGGCCTGTCTAGAGCTGCCACCCTGCATTCGGCCCCATTTTCCCGATCGGCCGATTGACAAGTAAAATGAGGATGTATCCGACAGGCCCCTCCTAAAGTACGCCCGTTTACCTGCCGACTGTCGCTGTGAGATATTGAAAATCCTGCCCCCGGCTATTTGTTTGACCTTTTCTATGGGCTACATTTTACGCTTTGTCTATTGTCGAGCGAGGATTCTAAGGCTGGTGTACAATTTAGTCAGAAGAGGCAAATTCATTTTTAGTAACTCTGTTTATATGTATTAATTTGACAGCAGAGAAATTCCTGATAGACAGATCGGCAGTCCCAAAAATAAACACACTAAAGGACGTTTTTTTTTTCAAAACTGAGATATTACCACCATTGGTTACTTGAACCTACTAGTAACTAATAGGGTATTTCTCAGTTTTGAAAAAAATGCCCCTTACTGTGTTTTATTTCGATTAGTAAGCAAGAATAGTCCAAAGTTTATTCAACGACTATCTACCTAGGTATTTCATAGAACTACAATAAAAGGCATGGTTTGCTATGCCAATTTGATGTACATCGCAAAGTTGACTAACCCAGAGTTAACAAGCAGGAAGACTCGGCACGCGATGTAATTATTGATTTGTAATGATAAACTATGAATCGTAGTTTTTTGAAACGCGGCCCTGGCAGCTAGAACACGGATGTATAAATCTCAGTAACGTCCTATACTAAAAGTTTTTTTTCGTAACTAAACTAACGTAAGGCTAAGCGCAAGTCTATTGAAAAAAGTAGGCGTCTGCTTTTTGTCGGAAGGAGCTTCAAGTATTCGCGTTTCACGGCGGACAGTAGTAATGCAAGTAGTTTACGAGACAGAAGACATTACAGGCGCAATGGAAGCGGGTGCACTTGCAAACTCGGAGGATATTACTTTAATCGCAAAGGCCTCCTTTATGGTCGAAGTTTCGAGAACGGTGGCAGGACCTGGCTCGCCCGCTTATTGCTCCCGGTGGCTATTCCACTTCAGCCGTGTTATTTCTTGAACTTACATTCTTAGGAAAATTATGTCCGTAATATCTACCGCGCTGTCTCATTTCAATTGTCGAGGTTTTATTACTATTTTACGCTACAAATTGGTCGAGGTTTTGAAAAGAACAGCTGCCGCAGCAATTATTTACTAGAATTTAACCTTCGTTCTCATTAGCTCAACTGAATAGTTCTAATGGCTGCCTAGTGAGCATTTTTATTTGCAGTATTTATAATTTTGTTCTATACAAATTATATTACCATATAAGATGAACGGGTTTTTTCACTAGTTTATAATGGTTAAATTGAATAAGTTATAATATTCTTAATTAGTTTCACCGAGATTATTAAACGAACCAATCGATTTATTAATGTCGTTTAATGAACCTATTGAAGGTGGATACGTTAAATCAACATAATTAAAACTGTGGCAATTAGTAATTCTGTCGGAGGAGCCCAAGATTTAAATGGCAATCGACGCTGTCCTTCGTTATTTATAGCGCAATCAAAAAGATAAAAGAAAGCTCGACAATTTGTAGCGAAATTTAAGTAAAATGTCACCGCGTCTGTTCGTAAATTCGCAAACGACAGACAAGCTTCATTTTATAAACCATTTTACTGTGGAAAAAAATAAAAGAAGCTGGAAGGTAACGCGTATAAGAAACGAACACACAAATTTTCAATTACCCTCTCCCATCTTGCTAAAACAAAATTTTCCACGGTGCTCTCAGCGCCATTTCACGCCAAAGCATTTTGCGCTCGTCGGCGTAACACAACTTTGCTCCGCTAATATTTGTTTATCATCTAAGTTCTCAAAAGAGTAGAGCGAAGTGTGAGGACGACCCGATTCCCGCTTAATTGGGGACATTAGTCATATGTGGTGCGGGCCGGCCTGCGTGGCCTCGCCACCCCCACAGTGCCACAACCCTGCGTTATCTACAATGATTTGTAATGCCCTGGAATAAAGTGGTTTTCTTACCTAATTTGAGTTAAGTGTACTCACGCGTAACTGGAACCCATTCGATATATTTCAGCACCTACTTAGTAAATAATGTTATGGTTTGGTAGACGTATTCAATAAAAGCATGGCATGCTTGCCTGGCTTATATATAATGTTGGTACAAGTAATAGGCTGAACTCTTATTTATTACCAAGGAAGTTTAGAAACATTATGACCACTGCCTCTATTGTTGCTATTTCCAGCAAATGTCCTGGGTGCTGACATCTGTAAGCTGCCGGATAACAACAGGGAAAGTGCAAAAACACGCTCAGGCCACACAGAAGGACGTGGAGCGAGGGCACAGAAGGGACGTGGGGCGAGGGCGTGGAAAAGACATGACGCGTTGTATAGAGTTCGCGCCCTCGCCCCGTCTCTTCTATGTGGGCTTCGTCCCGTCCCGTCAGTATCTTTTTTATAAAATTGAATTGGAAGGACGTTTCCGCGCCTTCGCTCGGGCGAAGGCCCCCTTCCCTTCTGTATGGCCAGGACCTCAGAGTGTGCCTATTCAGTGGGTAGTCCAGTCTTGGATCTGCTCTGTCATATGTCTCTACAAATTTTGTTCTACAGAACGCTCACAAGTTCCAAGGGATGTCGTTGGATGGCGCCATGAAACCTCCTGGATCCCCTAGCGTCACCAATGAAAAATATCGTATTGTGGCCCCACTGGTAGAAATAACCGGTGGAGCCATCAGTCCGGAGGGATAATTTCGTTTTTTATCAGATCGTTTTGAAAAAAGTGTCCGACCGTTCTCTCAATCATGTTAACAGTGATTTTTAGGACCGATGTTTTTAGGGTACCGTACCCGAAGGGTGCCAAACGGGACCCTATTACTAAGACTTCACTGTCCGTCTGACTGAATATTTAGTTCTATATTCGCTTCAAAAATAAATAATTAAATTAAAATAAAATAAATATTTAAGGGGCCTCCCATACTTTCTCTAGATCTTTGTGTTTAATGTTGTATAGATAATGGTAATAATTACATACGGAACCCTTCGTGCGCGAGTCCAACTCGCACTTGGCCGGTTTGTTTTTACTTATCCTCGCTTTATATCGAGTTTCGCGCCATCTCGCTCTCTCAAGTTCCGAATTTATGTACAGATCATGCAAAAGGGACAGAAGTAATAAAGGAGTCAAACGGGACTAAATAGCTAAAAGGTGACGAAAAGTCATGCAGGCCAATAAAGTCTTTTATTTTAAAATACTTTTATTGAGGCATACAAAATATAACATTGTGCAGCTGTTTTCGTATCTCGCTTGGTTACGTTCCTTCAAATACCGGGCCTTATCCCATTTCTTAACAACAACAGTACCTAAAGTTACAAGCAATTTAGGGCAGACGGTGAACCGCAATTTTTTTTCTGACAATTAAGTATGTTTCAGTTTTCTTTCACATTTTATTATTCTTTTTTCGTTTCTCTTTAAGAAGGTACGTTTGATAAGGTGTGGTCCGTTTGTCAAGCTATCGTCTGCATTTTAAGACGGAAACAGATAATTATTTGTACCAGAAAGACTGCCAAATAGTGCTGTATTATTTTTTAACTTTTCCTGTGCCACTTGCCGCTATGAGTGTTTTAAAGTAAAGCTTTTACAAATTCATTGTACGCAGATCTAGAGGTCATCACATATCTGGTAAAATTAGGGATTGTTAGTTTTACAATAAATATTTTGATTTAAAAAAAAAAAGGAGCTATAAGACACGAGTCTAAATTATAAGCGGTTTTAAATTACGGTTTATGCTTCACCGCTTTAAGATTTTTTTACAAGTGAGTGTTATACAAGTTTCTATATGTACATGTTCATCATTTAACTGCAGACATTATTATATAGTAAAGCTTATTTTAATTAAAATACATCAGCTGAAAAAAGCCTACTGAAAACTCTATGTAGTTGTGTAAAATCATTTGAATTATTCAAAATTTATTACTTTTGAATGTACCTTCCGTACATTCAAAAGTAATAAATTTTGAATAATTTAAAGCATCAGAATCTCAGGTCTGTATTCCAGAGGGGTAGGCAGAGACCAGGGTTCGCTACCTGCCTTGATCCTGTCAAAACTCTTTCGCTTCATCGACATGTATTAGTAGCTGCACGCATGCTCGCTGGATTCGAATATCTTTTCATTGTTCTTTTTATAAGTAAAGTAATCATAAATGAGTCATAAGAATAATTCCAAAAAGTGAACTCAAAAAGTTGTTGAACTTGGTAACCTTGTATAATAAAGCTGACATAATAATTAAGGAACTGCAGCTGATATGCTTAACGTTACATTTAGGTAGGTTCTTAGATGTATTTATTTACAAAAATAACACCCTATGAAGAGTTAATGACAAAGTGTTAACCTAAATGTGTTGCGTGGTTTTGTAGTTACCGTAGATAGATAAATGTTTTTGGATATAAGTATGATTAACTTATTTTCTAGGCCTTTATATTTCACGTATTAATAAATTACTAACTTAGGTGTTTATTCGAGTAAAATAGTTATTAGTTTCCGATAATCGAACGACAGCGAATGAAAAGTGAAATCTGTGATATCCGACACATAATTATAATACAATTTGCCATAATTCCCATCCCTTATGGCCATAAAATTAATATTCTGTACGATTAATTTATCATTTACAGATCTAGCAGTGTTTACAGTTGACAGCAGATGTAGGTTCTTCCAATACACTCTCTCAATTTACATTACAACACAGATAAATTATGACTCTTTAAGTATGTATGTATGTGGTAGCGGTGCGGTAGAACGCCGGCTTCTCATTCGGGATGTCGTGGGTTTGAATCCCGCCATATAGGTACCAATGACTTTGTTTTCTGAGTTACGTACTTTCGTGAAGTTATAGTAGCAATACCACTCGCCAACTGTGAAGGAAAACATCGTGAGGAAACCTGAGTGCCTACGTGTATCGCCTACCGTCTCGCTCCCCGAATAAGACTCCATATTGTGTGCCGAACCGTCACAAAATATTACATTACATAAACACAAGCCTGAAGCTCGGAGGGCTAGGCTGAGACCAGGGTTTTTCACTGAAAACTCCACCACTGCTACGACCACCACCGTCAGAAAACTCCGAGGAAACTATATTTAAAACGTTCCGAGTTTCACTAGTGCCCAGCAAAAGAATCAAGGACCGAAAAACATTGAGATATTTTGAAACCACTTTTTGCAGAAGATAGTGAATCTTATAGAGACCGAAGTGCAATATAAAATGATTTCCAAAGTACTTGATGTACGCGCAGACTAGAGTGGTTGCCACTCTCGCTCTGTAGCGCAGCAGATGTTATTCGTGGTAGGTTAGGGGTGGAAGAAGTAGAACATATTACTCAGGTCTTCGTCGCATGTTATTGTTATCAGCACGTAGTCGCGTGCAGGTAACAAGGCCCGTAAGCACGAATGTACACAGAGCACAAGTGACCGTACGGATTACAATAAAATACATGCAAATACTTGATTAATATCTTCTACGTCTTCTACCAACGACCTGCAACTAAGAACATCTGCATGTTCCATAAAGAACACACTAATGAACATGAAGACCTGAAATTCGTCATCTTCTACTTTCTTCTGCCGTCCTACTACTTACAACATCTGCCGTGCGACAGAGTGAAAGTAGCACAGCTCTCCTCTGTTCGTAAATTTAATTTTACATTCTAGCGTGAGATAAGTACAGTCTGCTAGCCTAAGCGGCTTTCTTCCCGGTAACAAGAGGGAATTTCTCCGAAAGGTTCTGTGTGAGAGCTGGACATTGGAGTGCGTACTCCCGCTTCCTGTCGACCACTCGCTCCCATATCTCCGTGGCCCAGCGGTGAGCTGTCCGGTCGACCGTCGACGGGATCGTCAAGCACTTGTTCCCGCCAAACTCGCAAGCCATCTGGTAAAAGACGATGTCTTGTTAGACTAATTCATTGGTTTGTGTGGAATTTATTATTAGTTATTATTCTGGATTCCGACATCGTGTTCCGTGTGGCACCGGATTAAGAATAGCGTCACTCCATTTCCTTCCGTGGATGTCGTAGAAGGTGACTTAGGAAATAAATTGCCAGGAGACGGCAGCAGCACTTTCCTGAGATTAAAACCGCATATTGTGATCGCCAACCCGCCTGCCAAGCGTGGCGATTATGGCAAAACCTTTCATGGTTAGAAAACCATAAGGGAGACCTATGTCCTGCAGTGGGCGTCAAATGACTGATGATGATGATGATTATTAATATTATTATTCTGGAAGCCATACCGTTCAATTGTGCTATTATATGTACGTTATACAATTACGTATCTAGAAATAAGGATAGGAAGTGGTAGAGAGCGTATAGTGGGTAGAACATTGGACTCGGAAGCGAGAGACCCAGGTTCGATTCCCAGTGCAGTTTTCTAAGTTATGTACATTTGTGAAGTTATAGTAGCAATACCACTCGCCAACGGTAAAGGAAAACATCGTGAGACACCTGAGTGTCTGAGCTATTCACATACCTCAGCGCTAAAATCGCCAATCCGCAATGGGCACGCGTGGTGATTAAGCCCAACTCACTCCCTGAGAGAAGGCCTGTGCCCTACAGTGGGACGTATATAGACTGCTTATGTAAATCTCCGAACCCTCCCGACGTATAAGAGCCCCAAACCAAAACATACCCTATAGTGATGCAGTAAAGCCTTCTCGGCCTGCACGCCCGCGGCAGTGGCCCCCGGCGCCATCTCCCACAGGAAGTGGTTGCCCAGCTCGACGGCGTGGAACGGTCGGAGCACGTACTTGCTGCGGTTCTTGAGCGGGTGCGGCGCGAGCCACCGCCGCGTTTTCCGTGACGTCAGCAGTGGCACCGGTGCGTCTTTGTCGTCCTGCGGAGAGAGCCAAATCGAGATAATTGACAAGACGGAATTGCTACAAAAACCGAATAAATCATTTGTATAAAATAATGCAGCGTATAAAGATAGACAGTTAAACAGATACTTTATTGCACACCAGTAATTTACAGAGGATATAAGGTAATATCTAGTTCGTAATATAATAATGAAATCCTGCCTTTTAAATACACAAGTCTAATTATGCGCACCAAATCCTGTCAAAATGCTGACGTTTGCGAAAGCAATTACTATGAAATTTGACAGACGATTGGAAACGTTCAGGATTTGTTACGTGTAATATAGGAACTGGCCTTGTCTCAGAGAGAGAGGATGGGCTTAATTGCCACGTGTGCCCACCACGGATTGACAGTTTCAAGCGATGTGGTATGTGAACGTCTCTGGCACTCGTGTTTCGTCTGGATGTTTTCCTTCACGGTTGGTGATACAACGACTAATTTACAAATGTACGTAGTACGACCTCTTGATTGTTGGCAAACGTTCTAAAGACCGCGCTACAACCGCACATCTGTGATGGGTCATCACGTCAACCATAAGTAGATGTTCCAAATGTAATTCCTGATCTTCCTACATAAAATAAACAATATTTTATCTTGTGTTGCATTGACATGGTATTTGTTATGTATCTTCCGGTGAAGAGTACCAATCACAACATGTAGCGAAGCTAAAGGCGGTATTTTTAGCTCAAGTATGTCCATTAAGACGCATAGATCCCAAAAGGCCTCCAATCTAATCAGCCCGTCTCTCAATGCTCAATGCAATACATACAGATGAGACTGTTCATTTAGCTCAGCGGGAACAGTGTCATAATTTAGTATGTTTCTCTATTTATATGATACGTTTTTACCCTGGTGCTGTCGATCACATTTGTCTCAGGTAGCTTTCTTCATTTTTTAGTTTTACAGAACTATTCCAATATATCTCTCAAAAATCACCCAAAAATCTCTACTTACATCCCAACGAGCATAAAAGAAGGCATTCCTGAATAGTAGCGCTGCCGGCGCCTTGGTTGATGGGTGATAATGAGACCGTATGGTAGCCAAGAGCTCGTGCAGCGTCTTGGTCTTGCGTGGGAACACCAGCTCGTCTACGTCAATGACCAGCAGCCAGCCAGTCTGTGACATTGACCGATACAGGCAGTCGTTGAAGGCCGCGAACTGGCCCTCCGTTCTGGAAGTTTCAAGGTTTCTGATGACGTTGCGGTTGCACGCTCAAAATAAGTGCAACTGTACCAAAAATGTTACAAGTATATATGGCTTTGGCTATATAGAAGAAAATATGAATATAGCGGCATCAAGCTGCAGCCTGTACAAGCCTTGGCCACTTGAGACCGAACATTGGGCAAGAAACGATCAAAAATGTAATCGGTGGCTTGTTTATTTATTACGCAAGGATTTAGATTATAATAATCCTTTCAAAGGAATGTAGCAAGTCTTTATTATTTAAACTCGGCATCAAACAGCCTAAGCACTTGTTAATACAACCGCTGGGCTTGTATTTCTCGTGCAATAAAGAGACTGTGCTACATTTTCTCCGCTCGATTCTATTGGCTTCTCAGAATTTCCCTTGCTTGATAAAGAAGCCCTACTACGTGCATTGAATTCTCTTCATCTATCCTTCTTTATAAAAATTGTTCAATACATTCCGCTCGCTCGATAGAGGGTTCTTTACATTTCCTTTGGTCGATAAAGAGGTTGTGCCAAATTTTCTTCGCTTAATTTATAGGCTTTGACTCAATTTATAGACTCAGCAAAGAAGCTTTGTACAACGTTCGATGAAGTCTGCTGCATTACTATAGGTACCTGATTTCCAGTTTAGAGACGAGTGGCAGCTTCCACTGCAGCAGTGTGACCAGGCCCTTCTGCATATAGCTCTGGATGAGGCACTCGACGCCGCGGCTGAGCGACTCATTGTACATGTAGAAGTGACTGACACCAAGCTGTTGGTTGGTCTCGAACCACTCCATTAGCCACTCCACGCGTGAGTACGAGAAATGGAATGGCTTCACGCACACATGGATTTTGTCCTGGAACGGAATAGTAACTTTAGCTGGTTTTTGGAGAGGGCTTAACTGGGTAACTGTCGGTTTCCCGTTACGCTAACAATCTGGTTATCTAAGAACTGTTAACCGCTGCTGTTGGTGGGCCAAAGTGCGAACACAAAAAACAATTAACAGACAGTGTACGATAATCCGAGGGTTAGTATCACAAATAGGGTGTGGAAGAAGTACCAAAAGCTAAAGCTGATTTTGTGCACCTCAGGTATTACTTACAAATAAAATAAACACCTAAACATGACTTCGGTGGCTTCTAAAAAAGCAAACGCAGATTTTCCGAAGATTGACGAGGCGCAAGTTTTTTTTCTTTTAACACTGTAAATTCCATTGAGATTCAGAACGCATTTCTTATTCTCGCTTCGTTGTTAGTTGTGAATTGATTAAGTGTAAAACCGGCCAAGTGCGAGTCGGACTCGCGCACGAAGGGTTCCGTACAATTATCTATACAACATTAGACACAAAGATAAAAAAACAGCAAAAAATCATGTTTGTTGTATGGGAGCCCCCCTTAAATAATTATTTTATTTTATTTTTAGTATTTTTTGTTATAGCGGCAACAGAAATACATAATCTGTGAAAATTTCAACTCTCTAGCTATCACGGTTCTTGAGATACAGCCTGGTGACAGACAGACGGACGGACGGACGGACGGATGGACAGACAGACAGCGAAGTCTTAGTAATTGGGTCCCGTTTTCACCCTTTGGGTATGAAACCCTAAAAAGTGACCGATTCCCCATAATAGCTTACCTCATTTTCAGGCTTGGGTTCCGTATCGAGCACGCGCAACAGATTGGTGGGCGGGTGGTCGCTGCGAGCGTGCAGAGCCGAGATCACAGCCACGGAGGCGCCGACCGTGTCGTCGGGCTTTAGGTCCGTATCCCGCAGTAGGCAGAGCACGTACGCCGCACTGTAGCGGAGGTTCCAATTCTCGCGGATTGGCTGAGGAAGGAACGGGTTTGGTTTCAATAGCTATTTATAATAATCATTAGGGTAGATAGGGGTAGGAAGCTAATGGCAGCCATAGAGTGGTTCTATGAATGTAATAAATGTACTACAGCTTCTGAGTGTTTTTTTTACTATGATTGCGCGAATGTTATTTCTGAATTTATTTATTTGTAAGTGGTCCCGTCACCATAGATTGGTGACGGGACCACTTACAAATAAATGAGTGTGAATGAAGGTGAACGTGTGTAGGCTCTAGGCCTATATAAATCATCTCATTACATAGATGCAAAGCCCGATATTTATCATTTGTATGGTAAACAGTTCTGCTAATGAAAGACGTCAATAAAGTTTCGTTTTATCTTGTTTGCTAACGGACCCCATTTTTGTTGAGAAAAAGCGGGCAAAATATTTATTAAAATGTAACTCTTATTTTCCTACTCGTGATTTTATATCAAATTTTGCTCAATCTATTTAAATCTTATAAATGGTATTCAAATTATAAAGTAACAGATTTATTTTGGGTATACCTACATATGTTTCTATTTTGAATGACAGGTTTTTTTATTGTGCATTCTTATGTGACTACTTTAGATTGTCTTAGAAATTAACGTTAGGTTTTTTCATTGATTATTTTCAACACTATTTTCATGTAGTATTTTTTTTGGTTTCCTTTTATAATTGCTTGCGTTGATTGTTCGTCCGTCACTTACGTAGGTTCTAACAGAATACCAGCGTCACATATTATGCTGAGTCAAGAACCTTTTCTTGTGCCATGGCACACAGCGTCTACAGCATAATTACTTAACCACTACTGTATGATTGTTTTTACTTTTTACTTTAAGTGAGTTTTCTGGTTTTCCATTTTATTATTTGTAATATTTTATGTGTGTTGAAGTTTTTCAATTTCAAAAGAATTTAACATCGTCAACAAATCAACGGAATCATCTAAAGAAATTACTCGCTTATTAAAATAATTTTTCAGAAAAATCACCTTGTTCAGAAAAATCTCTGAAATTTCTTTACGAGTTACAGCGACTACCAGCTACTTTCGTTTATTCCGTCAATGGTTATTGACATGAATTAAATCTTATTAGAAACTGAATCACGGGCTTAATTATGCACACTAAATCCTGTCGGAATCTTGAAGTTTGCGATAGCAATTAGTATGGAATTTGATAGTTAGACGATTGGAATCGCTCAGAATTTGGTACATT
This sequence comes from Yponomeuta evonymella, assembly GCA_963969515.1. NCBI lineage: Eukaryota > Metazoa > Arthropoda > Insecta > Lepidoptera > Yponomeutidae > Yponomeuta > Yponomeuta evonymella. The sequence goes on from OZ018354.1 coordinate 11,999,589, forward strand.
TAATATAGGCGCCTAACAGTCTCTCTATACAAAATTAACTAATTAGTAACTAGCGCATGATATTACGCAACATTCATGGGCTTAAAATTAGGTCGTCTCCGAGCACTACATGCTATAATAATTAATTGCATGAATTGATCAATAAACGAGATGTGTATCGTATACATAAGCGGACATGTCTATCCACTTCCGTCTTTAATTAAAATAGCTGACCTGGCAAACGTTGTTTGGGCATATTAATTAGCTATTCTCAGAACTACCAAATTATACACAAAAAAGATCATATAAATCGGCGAAGCTGATTCGGAAAAGTTCGAAAACAAACACTGTGATTTTATATATTAGATCGTGTGTATGGTCTTAAGAGAGCTTAGGACGGTAATCATCAATACACACGTGTATCATATGACGTTTTTCAACACACTTATTGTGACGAAAATAATACTAAAAATAACTATAATTTCAACAGTGAAACGAGATGTGAAATTTTTTCGATTTAAAAAATCGAATCTTTTTTAAGAACAAAGCAGCTCAACCAATAAAATAAAAAAACCCGTGAATAATAGCAATGAAAAAGTGACAATTTTGATTACAGGTGTCATCATGTGCCTAATTGCGGTGAAATTAGAGCCATTTTATGAGCAAGCGTGTTGAAAATGTATTATTAGTTATTTTACCGTGTTTAAAATAAAACAATAGAAAAAGGAATTGTCAAAAAATTTAAATAAATTGTCGAATTGAATTAAATTTAACTCAACTGAAGTAAATTGAATCTGCTATGTAGATTGTATACTTTTCGCACGCGATCTTTTGCGAATACTCTTGTGAATTACCTGCCTTTGACTATTTTATTTTATACTAGATAATATAGGTACTCATTTATAAAGCAATTTTGATGTCAAGTGTACACTATAAGAATGCAAGATCTAACGACAATTCATAGCTCTTTGTTAGGACAATAAAATTATTTTTAGACAATTCTTCATAGCGGACAAGGAGACTAAAAGTTTAGGCTACCATAATGCCGCTTATAATACGTCCCACTGTTGGGCACAGGCCTTCTCTCAGAGAGAGAGGACATAATAAACATGCGTGTCTACCGGCTGCAAGAAAGTATTGAGTACTGAGTACAGCTGATTGGCAATTTCAAGCATTATCGTACTTCTCAGCCACTCAGGTTTCCTCACGATGTTTTCCTTCACAGTTATTCAGTATTGCTGCTACAAATTCACAAATGTACGTAGGTACTTTAGAAAACAAAGCCATTGGTACAAGCCGGGGTTCAATCCCACGACTTCTTGAATGTGATAAAGTGCTGGATGCCAACAGACATTTCATAAGGTTTTTCTCTTTACTTATTGCATCCATAATTATTGTTCATAAGGAAAACCTTATCTTTTTATGAACACAAAATATTTTTTATGTTTCCCTTACAGGATGTCTTTGCTGTCCGTCCATCCGTCCGTCCGTCCGTCCGTCTGTCCGTCAACACTCTTTATCTCGGGAACGCGTGGATGTATCGGGTTGAAATTAAAACCATATACTTAATTCTACAGTCCCTTGGAGCTGTGACTGTCGGACTCTACCGACAAAAATTCAAGTAAGTGAATGCAGATTCGATTACGTGGGATTCAGGAAGGATGCTAGTAAATTAAGACCCGATATAATCGCCGTTCCAGTATCCGCGTTGCGTAAAGGTTAAACCCATATTGTCTCTCTCTCTGAGAGAAGCGTAGAGTACAGCATAGTACTCTATAGTGGAACGTATATAGATAGGCTGCTTATAACTGTACCTTGACTCTAGCTTTGAGCGTGACCGTGCGGTTCTCCGGGCCCACCCAGAGCCGGCAGACCACGGCGTCGGCGCCGCGCGTCTTGGTCGCCGCTATGATGCGGATGGCCGCCACTGTACGCCGCTCCACGTAGGCCGAGTACACGAAAAACTTAAACCTGGAAACAGAAAGTGATGGTTATAGGCATAGGTATTGCCTAAGTTTGCGCGGTCGGTAGAACGTATGCCTCACTAAGATAAAAAACCGGACAAGTGCGAGTCGGACTCGCCCACCGAGGGTTCCGTACAAATTTGTAGTCTCGCAGTTTTTCCGAGCTTTCCCGAAGTTCAAAGACTATTTTATTATGATTTTTTTTTCTTGCACTAACCTGTACGTAATACAGAGAAGTTTGTAAAGAGGCTCGAAATTTCACTGATGCCTGCACTTGCCCATTAGCTCAGTTGGGAGAGCGCTGGCACGGTTAGCCAGAGGTCGCGGGTTCAAGTTCCGGCATGGGTAGAATTTTGAGCCTCTAAATAGGTTTTTAATATTTTATTATGATTTTATTACAAATGTATAGTTTTCAGATTATTACCTGTACTTACAGCATACGACAATATTACTTACCAAATTTCATAGTTTCATAGAAAGTAAGTACCCTATAAATTTTGATTCCCTTGAGAGTGTCGAAAGATAGGTTTTTTTGTGGCATAAACGGCAGTAACTCTTTTTACGTTAACTTAGAAGTTTGAATTTTTCACAGCTTTAAGGGACTGTAGAACTAAGTGTATGGTGTTAATTTCAACTCGATACTCCACGCGTTCCCGAGATAAAAGGTCTTGACGGACAGACGGGCGGACGGATGGACGGACGGACGGACGGACGGACGGACGGACGAATGGACGGACAAAAAAGTAATCCTATAAGGGTTCCGTTTTTCCCTTCGAGGTATGGAACCCTAAAAACATAAAAAATATTTTGTGTTCATAAAAAGATATTTTTTCCTTATATACAATAATTATGGATGCAATAAATAAAGAGAAAATCCTTATGTAATGTCCGTTGGCACCTAACACTTGTTTTCTGAAGTACCTACGTACATTTGTGAATTTGTAGCAGCAATACTGAATAACCTTGACGGAAAACATCGTAAGGAAACCTGGGTGGCTGAGGAGTACGTTAATGCTTGAAATTGCCAATCAGCGGCACTCAATACTCAATACTTTATTGCAGCCGGTAGACACGCATGGTCATTAAGGCCATACTCTCTCTCTCTCTCTCTCTGAGAGAAGGCCTGTGCCCAACAGTGGGACATATTATAGGCGGCATTATGATAGCGTAAACTTTAGTCTGCTTGTCCGCTATGAAGAATTGCTTTAAAAGAATTTTATTGTCCTAACAAAGAGCTATGAATAGATGTTAGATCGTGCATTCTCATAGTCTACGCTTGACGTAAAAATTGCTTTATAAATGAGTACCTATATTATCTAGTCTAAAATAAAATAGTTAAAGGCAGGTAACTCACAAGAGTACTCGCAACGAATCACGTGCAAAAAGTATACAATCTATATAGCAGATTCAATTTACTTCAAAGTTGAGTTAAATTTAATTCAATTCGACAATTTATTTAAGTTCTTTGACATTCGGTTTTTCTATTGCTTTATTTTAAACACGGTAAAATAACTAATAATACATTTTAGTACAGCCCAGATTTATTATCCATTCGACGGTGGAAAGGAAAAACACTTGAAGCGACACTTTGGTCGAAATTGAGTTATATACATATTCGGAATCATCGTTTTTTTTATATAACATATATGTATATAACTCAATTTCGACCAAAGTGTCGCTTCAAGTGTTTTTCCTTTCCACTATCGAATTATGATCAACTAATCTGACGGATTTCTGGTGTTAGCCATCTCAATTATGAAAGAATTGACAGGTAAATCATTAAGAGTCGTTCAAGATTTGGAAACTTATATTTTTACTCCAGAAAATAGAAATCTCCGTAGTACTTTAATAGGTGTGAAAACATTCGGCGGCAGGTATTCCTTGTACGGAAAATTATTGGATTTCATAAAATGCTCGCGGTCATAGGCGCTGAAGGAAAACGATTCCGAGAGAGGTTTATAGGTGGTTAGGTACGTGAAACATGTCGGTGGAAATCAAATAATGCCCACACGTGATGTGAATCCGAGCTGAAAGATGTAAATCTGTCATCGTACATGCTCGGTCTGCATGAACCCAACCTGAACGTGCCATACCAACGTGTTACGGGTGCTGTGATTAATATCTGAGTGCGATTTAAATCTTCACCTACTATTTGATCCTAGCAGACCTTGAACTAGCAGACCTTTTTTTACATGTATATGATCACTATTATAAAAATTTGTAATCACGTACATACCTCTTATACATTTACAAGCACATTCATGTATATTTTCTATCTTAATTACATTCTCACACACATATCCTCGACCCATACAATCAGCAAAACTTTAAACATCAGTAGTATTATATTAATAATAACTTCCACACAATACAATCACTTGACCTAGGTCCCAAACTAGGATACCCTGTGCTATGGTAACCAGGCAAGGACATCACAAACATGTAAATACACCCAGACTGAGGCCATTTGTATAAATGTACAGCGGACCCCAGTGGGAAACGAACACACGACCTCTGTTAAGTATACTTTTCTTCTTTTTTTCTGCCTTACGACTTTGGGTTTTAACGTCAACTGTACTTGAAAAGCGGAGCGTACATCCTAATCGAAAGTATTTTCAGACCAACTCCTGGTTAATTAGACTATATCTATTTAGACTATACTCGCACATAGAACAAATCCCATACAAAAGCCCACCGCTGGGCATAACGACCTTTACGTTTCACACTCCTCGACCTCGATTCCAGGTCAACGGCCTCGACCCATCCCATCACCAAAACTAAAACGTCATTAATACACTTTTTTGTTTTTTTTTTTCACAATGCTTACGACTTTGGGTTTTAACGTCAACTGTACTTGAAAAGTGGAGCATACATGCTAGGGGAAAGTATTTTCCAATCGCTTCCATTTCCCGACGCAAACTGTCGGGTTAGCCAGAAAATCTCGTCATTCGACGACATCTGGAATGCAATGTTCGGATGAAGTCTAGAATGGAGTCCCCTCATAGGAAAAGCTTCCTTCAACTTATTTCATTGCAATCCAAGGTGACGTGATGGATCGTCAGTCTATTGTTACATAGAGTTTTCTTGCTAAACTATTTATGTGCCAACTGCGGTGATGTTGCGGAGCTGGGATATCGATTCTGCAATTATTTATGAAATGCTGCCTTTTGGGTAGAGAAAGGTTTCTCTACCAACTTAAAGAATTGTCGACGTGACAGAAGCATTAACTATCTTCAGCTGAAAGTCTGAAGTGTCCTGGCTATACGCGGCACGTGACGCGTAACATTGTGACAAATACAGATACATTATTCGTCTAACACAGGTATACAATACATGCATAGTCTTATAAACTTCTATTTAAAACATATAGCGTACAAATATTTTAAATGGAAGTTAAAATAACAGGTGATATTCATATTAACAATATTTGAAGTCAAACATTTTATTAATGCATTACAGTTAGAAAAAAATATTGAATTGAGTATAATACAAATGCAACCAGCGTAAAAACACAAAATTTGACATCTAAACATTTTCATTTACGTATTTTATAATAAGATTTGATTAAAAGTAAATTCTTTAACTTAAAATTGAATTAGTCGATGGAGACTTCCCTCCATGCTGAAAGCAGTTTATTAACTAAAGTAGGAGCCGTGTAGCATGCGCTTTTTGGTTTATCAGAATTTCTCCGTAAATACGACCAATTTATCAATTACACAGTCGGATAAAAAAGTGAAAGGTGATAAAGGTTCGTTACTTCTGAAACGTCAAAAAATTACGGCTGTCTGAGTTCCTCGGAATAGAAAATTAGACTATAGTAGAGCTGACATCCCAAATAAGTTTTGAATCGCAAAAGTTTCAGCAAGTCATTGAGTTTGTAATGAGCGATTCAAGTTTTACGAATAAATGTATCGAATTAAAAAAACGCCATCCACGCGTCTTGAAATACTGTACGAACAAATGTATGTACAAACTGATTTTAAAGAAAAAAAAGTCACATGGAGACTCTTTTCATCGGTTAGTTCTGAAAAATCATTAATATGCGCTACAAAAGTTGTTTGAAATGTATACACTAATACGCAGTACATAACAACTCATTGGTCCTAAACATGGGCCTAATTATGCGCACCAAATCCTGAGCGATTCCAATCGTCTAACTGTCAAATTCCATACTAATTTGACAGACGATTGGAATCGTCCAGGATTTGGTGCGCGTAATGTAGGAGCTGACTCTGAGCTACGGAAGCTCGCACAAAGTAAAAGATGCGGATAAAGAAACCCATCAATCTCAGCAGCGCATGAACGAACATTATATTGCGCATCGTGTGGAGTCTGTCAGTAGTATTATTAATTCACGGCGTCCCGCTTGCTTCGCTCGCGGCGATGCAATTTCGTCCCGCTTATAGTTAAGCTATGCGTTTATTTTCGACTTTCAGGAACATTACATTTCGAAAGGTTTCGCGGGGCTGAAATTACATTGCGATATAATTATATAACTTCACTGTTAAACTAACTTTTCATCACAAAATATCTAATTGCAAGCACTTTTCTATTTATTATAGTATTTCAGAGGAGGTATACATAAAAGGTGCATGTTTTTAGCTTTTAAATGGAACTCTACACACCATTGTTTCAGTTGTTTGTTTCATCTCCTTTATCATTTCAAATGCAGAGGGCTTGTGTTGTGTTTCCTTTCGGGATGCCGCCCGCCCGGAGCGCCGGCAACGCCGTCGAGTTTAATTCACACAAATTCCTACCTTACACGAAAGCTAATTAAATTCCAACCAACTCATTCCTCTTGAACGTGGATGTAAAGCTTTGTCGGTCAGAGAATCTAGTAGGTGAATACTTACTTATGTAAGAAGGTTCAAATTAACGCCTGAGCGATGGTGGACAGAACAGAGTAGAGTATTCTTTATTGTACGGCAAGAATTACATAAAGTAAAATGGTTTCTTTGTTTATTACACTTTATTGCACAATAAAAAACATCAACAAAAATAAGACTTAAATAACACGCTTATGATAAAAAAAATTGTTCGAAGGCGGACTTATTTCAAAAGAAATTTCACCAGTCAGCCTAGAAATTTTTGAATGTTAAAAAATAGAGCGGGGTGGGACACATAAAGTGGAAACAAAACCTATTGCTACCTGCATTTCAATGTAAAGTACCGGTGGCTTTAAACTCAGAGTAATTTCTTACAAACATCCATATAACTGTATTAATAAATTCCTCGTTGCATGAACAATAATTTGCCAGCCATATGAAGCAAGCCCCGAGCTCAAGACACTTTATAACCACATTTGCATTTCATTGTCATTTCAATTGTTAACAACTGATACAGTTCGAATGAATCTATTAACCTATTTGAGTATGTACCAATAATGTTTGTACTCAAATGGGACAAAGTTACACAGGTGACAGCTTAACATCACCTGTTTAAAGTTTGCTTAAATATTATTTCAAAAACTAAAAGAAAAGAAGTCTTCGTTTTTAAAATTTCTCTGTTTCAGGATTATTATTACTATTTATACATTTATTGAACATAAGTAGAAAATACAATGGAAATGTAGCGGACTTAATGCTATAAGCATTGTCTACCAGTCCACGAGGATTCTTGTAACTCTCGCTACAGAAGATAATTCTTCTAAGAATCCTGTGTTGAATATAAACAGAATCTAAAATACATCAACCTATTACTATGAATAGAAAAGGATATAATTGAAATCAAATTTGCCGCAGGTTTAGAAAGGTTTTTTTTAAGAACACTTTTCTATTACGTTACTCAGTTTTCGTTACTTCGTATGACTAGTTCAACTGATCGTATTAATAGAAAGAGGACCAATGGTAGTATGGTTTGAGTAAGTCAAATTGCTGTGCCGCAGGTATAGAAAGTTCTGAATTTTACGTAAACCACGTTTTCATAGGACAAGTTCATTTAGTTGACTATGAAATATACAAACTTCGTTTATTTCTACGTGAAACCTTAGCGCGACCCGTCTTCTAATGTAATTCGCAAAAGGTCAAAGAAATTTACATACATCAACTGTCACTATGAACCCTCGATTTACGTAAATTTATAATCAAACAACGCATGGTGTTAGCAACGTCTCTTGACTTTTGGCGAAGGAACTTTGAAAGCCCCTAAAGTACAACATCTCTCGGAGAAAGAATGTATAGCTTAATCACCAGTTAAGCCCAACGGAGGATTGCGCGGCCGAGAGTCTAAACTTTACGGGGCGCACCTAAAGTGTATTTGATGTAAACAAAAATAGAGGTTTTTTCGAACTAATGAAGTCCTGCAAATCAAAGCAAAACCTGGTCGGACTGTTTCGACAAATATTAAAGTACTTAAATAAATCCGGAATTAAGTTAATAGAGTGAGAATATTTAGTTAATGTGTTTTTTCCCAGATACGTTTCTGGCTAATACAGCCTAGTACCTCTATTCATTTTATTATAATAATTGATTAATTAAAGCAATGTCAATAAGTTGTTCAAATGTCAATGAGTGTATAAAAACAAAAATCACTTTTCAGCCATAATCCTAGACATGAGCTAATATGAATCAAGGCTTAAATAGCAGTGCATGTATTTACTTAAAACTTGAACAGAATAGTGGGTAAAGGAATTCTGTCATTAGCCATTAAAATCGAGTCACGCAATCTTTTCCAATCTATCTAGGTACGTCGATGTAATATTACATCTTTTTAGAGGCTTGATTGCTTTTTAACTGCTACACGTGTTGGGTAACACCAGTATAATTAATACATAGGTAAGATAATACCTACCTTCTGTTTTTGTTGATATAGATAGATAGATAGAATATTGTTTACTGTATATACACCAGGAATTACATATGAGAATTTAACAATAATTCACAACAGTTTTCATTGGTTACGTGGTTTCAGGCAACAGGAAAACCATTTGGATTTTATAAAATCATATTTATTTTTAGTAGCAGTGCCACTTGCTTACTGTAAAGGAAATCATCGTGAGGGGAGCTGAGTGGCCGTTCACATATCTTAGCGCTTGAAATCGCCAATGGTCATGGCCCATACTCTATTTCTCTGAGAGAATATTAATGTAGGTACGTTATATGAATACGTATGGGATCTACGTAGAAAGTTTATGCTTCTTAATCTTTTTTAACCTACTCTGTTTTTAATTTGATTTGCTAATAAAGTTATGAAGTTGTTAGTAAGTCCCTTTGCCCCTATACTAGCTGTCCGTAATTTATTTATGTAGTTCAGCAAGCCTGACCCTTACATTTTCCTTCAGAATGCGTCTAGACGTTTCTATTTACAGTCTTTACAGTGAGTAAATTGAAGGAGTCCCTAGTGACCCAACTCACTTCATTGTTGCCAAGTTATGAGGTGATGCTTTGTACCTAGCAAATTGTGTAGAGCCAATTCGTCGAACGCTTCGTCTATATTTTCCACCTTTCTTTTATTTACAAACCTCATAGGCAGCCTATATACGTCGCATTGTACTGCACAGACCTTCTCTCAGAGAGAGAGTATGGGCTTCCACAAATGTACATCACTCAGAAAACAAAGTCATGGGTACATGCCCGAACTAAGATCGCACCTAGGTCTCTCGCTTCCGTGTCCAATGTTCTACCCACTAAGGTACCACAGCAACATCGTTTTTTATAAACCTATCTGCTACAAATTCATTTAATATAATAATAATGCAGTATAATATACGTTCCACCGTAGGATACAGGCCTTCTTTTAGAGAGAGAGAATGGGGTAATGTCACCACGCGTGCCCACCGCGGATTGATGATGTCAAGCGCTGAGGTATGTGAACATCTCAGGCAATCTGGTGTCCTTACGATGTATTCTTTATTACAAAACTTATACGATGCAGGAGAAAACTTCTGTACTTTGAACATATAAACCAAAAATTCTCCCACGTCATCAAACTGTTATGCAGCCTAGAAAATTCGTAATTATTTTTCTTACTTTAATTCAAAATTTTCAATCAATTTCTCTATCTGTCTTTCCTTCGTTTTCACTATACATTATGCGAGGCGTTCTATTGGTCTTTCTCAAAGAGAAAGCCATTTTTCCTTTACTAACCACAATGTCTCTGAATTGAAAACTTCACTCTTAGTAAGTATCGTTCTCTTCAGATTTCTCAAAACAGATACTGTGTTACCTATTGAAATTTTCAATTCAGAAATCGGCGTCAAGATTCACTAAACCGACAATACAAACGCCGCCGACCACACCTGTCACACAATTTAAAAACCAGCACTTTTTTAATAGAAACAGTAAACGGTGAAATAGTATCATTGGCACACGCACACACACTTCTGTGTTCTAAAATTAGTATCACTGTTACGTAAGCATGATTGTTGCAATAAATTAGTCGATCAATCAAAAACAAGGCACCGAAACAACCCCGTCCCATCCCATCGATCGGTCGTCAATGCCAATGCATGACAGGCTAGCGGTGGAGGACGCCCTTTGCCCTTCTAAGGGCTCTCGAGTTGATGGTCCTCGTCGGCGACCTGGCAAGACCCGCTCGTGGTCGCGCCACTGCACTGCTGAGAGCGCCCCACCCCGGCACCTGGACTTGGGATCACCTCAAGCAAAATTAATGGAAGATACTTGTTTTTATACAAGTTTTTTGTAGATGGTTTTTACACCCTAGAAGACACAAAAAAATAATAGTAAATATTCTAATAAAATGCAAAATATTGAGTTACTCTAATTAGGGAGTAGATTCAAAAAAACAATATTTTACGAGATAACTGAAACATTGACCGACGCTTCATACATTATAAGGCTTTACGAGCACGTTGTGACTTCACAGCTTGTATGGCGCGTTTTTGTACCGCATACTTTTCGATTTACTAGAATTACTTTTCGATATTATTATGCAGGAAAGGAATGACAGGAAAAGTATTAGTCATAGAGGAAGGAAATCTGTCGTTTAACGCGACCTCTCCAATGAGACTAAAACTTTTGAATGAAACTTGAATTTTTTTGAACAAGTTCCCCATTTAATCCTTAATCCTGTAAAACCTAAGCATACCAACTCCGGCATCAGGCGGATTTGGAAAAGATAAATTTCGAATATTTTTGGATGGTTCTGAATTCGAAATTTGGTCGGCTCTCAAAGACTTGGGTGTGGTCGATACATTCGGTACGGATAGCTGGGCGTACTAACTGATTGATCTACAAAATTACCTAAAACTAAAATTTTATATATATTTAATATTTTTCATAACTTTAAGTGCTGTACGAGCTTTACCAACGCCGAAGCCTCCGTCCGGCCATTGTCCTACGTATAATATTTAAGACATGGTTTTAAGACATGGTCTTATTATCTATCAAACAGCACCACTACAAAGCAAACGAACAATAAACAAGCAATGGAAACAACAAATAATTTTCTAAAATCTTAGAACGAAAGTGGCTCTATTTGATTTGTTTCAGGAATTATGCGTTTTTGAAGACGTACTAGATGACTGGATGAAAGAAAAATATCTGCAACCTTTGACTGCCGTAACACTGCCATCTTCTCTTTGTTCCTGCTACATGCTGCAGTTTGACATTCAAACTTGCTTGATCGTCTTCATTGACGATCAACGAAAAAAAACTATATTTTTAGACGGTACACCATATGAAATCTAGTTATTTTTTTGGTGCTAATAATTTTAAGTGAAATATAAATACATTACGTTCTATTAATGAAAATAAACGTTTAATATTATTATAAATTTTATTTCCAATAACTTCACTAGGAAACCCCATATCGCTGGCGCTGGAGCCGTTTCAGTTTTGACATTAAAAATATTTATCTTAGTGAATTCGAACTTAAACAATAACGGTAGTTGGTACTTATTATTAATTACCAGTGACATACAATTGCTTAATTATGTTACAGTAACATCCGACGTTGTAACACGAAAACGGCCGCCCGTACAAAAAACTACACGAAGCAAATTGTTACGTGTCGACTACATTATGCTGAACAATACAGGTTAATCGACACACCTTTAATGTAATACATAACATAGTTTGTAATTTGGTGATAACTTTTTGTCCTTCTCATCCTCCCTTGAAAGTATTTTCATGCTATAATTAGGCTTTTCCAGCCTTACATCTGCGGGTATGTACATACCTACACAATATAGCTCTGGCTAGAATAACACGATCTATTTATTTATTATTGTACAGTGAATTTAAAACATCCCCCAATATTTTTTTTCATAAACTATCCTGACGTTCAGAGGCTGAATCTAGCCAAATCGGAACAGAAAATTATCGCCACAGAATCCGTTTATACGATTCTTGCGCAACACCATCTATTACGTCCATTACCATCTATACCTCGCTATACAGAGTGTAAAAATATTGACGTTTGACCTAAAAGCTATGCATGGTGGACACTAAAACTACTTCTGGTGTACTTAATCCATAAAAATATACTGGAAATTTAATTATTTTTATGGGTTATGAAAATGTTATAAAAGTTAGCGCACAATGGACGCATAACATAGACGTGGAGTGGAGATTAGTCAAACTAGAAATTCAAAGCCCAAAGAATGATGTCAGTAGTTCTGATTTTTTATTCGTTTTTGGGATTACATAAGCAGCCTATATATACGTCCCACTGTAGGGCACAGGCCTTCTCTCAGGGAGAGAGTATGGGCTTAATCACCACGCGTGCCCACCGCGGATTGGCGATTTCAAGCGCTGAGGTATATGAATAGCTCAGACACTCAGGTTTCCTCACGATGTTTTCCTTCACCGTTAGCGAGTGGTATTGCTACTATAACTTCACAAATGTACATAACTTAGAAAACAAAGTCATAGGTACATGCCCGCACTGGGAATCGAACCTGGGTCTCCCGCTTCCGAGTCCAATGTTCTACCCACTAGGCTACCACCGCTCCTTTTTGGGATTAGTGTAGCGTAAATCCAAGTTTTTGCCGTTTTGAAAAACCTGTACTAGCTGTGTTATGCGTCGAAAAAAGTAAAAAATTTCAGTTCTTTTCTTTTAAAAAACTAAACAATTAATTTCTTACGTCAGTTTTTACATCACTATTTTTAAAAGACGATAATTTACAAAAATGTCGGTCTGCTAGTTAAATAGTTTTCAGGATAAACGTTTTAAAACTACATAAAATTGTCATTTTTATGTAAAAATGCAAATTTTACTGTCTTATTCAATTGGCCTGCCACCTGCAGAAGATGCCTGCGCACCTACAAAGCGCAAATATTTGCGCTAAAGCGTTCACGTGTGTATTGACATTTTATCCGGTCCGACTACGGTGTATGTAGCCCAAAAAGAAGAGTAATTTGTTTGGCTCGTATATTTAGTATTTATAGTATGTTATAGTTAAGTCCAATTCTATGTTCCCTCCCTCATAATTCCTTATCCAATGGTTAAATGTCAAATAAGATCTTAAACGATTGGTCGTGTATGCGTGGGAGAGTGTAGTGTTATAGGCGATATGAAATCAGGGCTAATCGAACAAAAAAAAAAAACACTATGTAGAGTAAAATAAAAAAAATGATATAAAAAATTACCATCAACCCGACTGTCCACAGTCCACAGCATTAATTTACTAAGGAGGGGGAACTTCACCAATAAACCTCACTGCGAGTTTCCTAGGTTGTTCCTTAGTCCTTTATGCTCAGCAGTCGGGTTATGTGTTATTTTTTATCAGTTTTTTTTATTAATCCAGACAAGCACGTACCTAGTTTCGCCGACGGGCTGCCAGACAGCGTCTTGCGGTGTGTGCGCAGGCGGCGGCGCCTCCGTGCCTTCCAGGGACTCCGTCGGCTGAAAACCCCACAGCTAAAAGTTATTACGCATCCATTCACGAAATATTTGTTTGAAACGCTGGGGGTTGGTGGAGCTATTGATGGCTTATCACTTTTTCGTCAGTTTTCCTTTATTCGTAGAATGTAGGTTACATGGGAGAGTTTTCCCAATAAAAATTTGCATATTGTCTCTGGCTGAGCAGGTCAGGGGGGGAGATCCTGGTACTAAAGGAAGACATCGAATATTCGCTAGCAAAAGTTTAATTTTAATTAACCAAACAATATTCGCACAAAAAGTTATAAATTAAAACATGCGTATTGTTCAAGCGTTTCAATGTCCGCGCCGACAAACACATTGTTCTAAAATAATAAAGTTTTGTTTTTATAATTTTTTTCGACAACATTAGAAAGTTTGAGAGTGTGGGCTGATTATTTCGATTTGGGCTAATGTAATTAATTTTTTAGCTACTACAAAAATGAACAAGTCTACAAAACCGGAAGTATGTCATGCACAGAAGTACAACGTCATCAACTGAGATCCTACGAGCTGTCAGTTTCTAGTGGTACCATGACTCGCTACAGGAACTCTTTAAAGAAACATAGCTAACATAAAAGCGGTTATAGGTACTTGTTTTTTTTTACGGAATACCGAAATGTCAACATCGTGGCGATTTTATTCAAACATATGGAACCTACTTTCGTTCACGTGTGAAACCACAGATATACTCGTAGATACAGTATGTGAAACGAACGTTAGAAGGTCGAATGACAGTCTAGTCACTAATTTACAAAAATACAAGAAATCATTGAATATTATCAATTTTCTAGCTGACTCGGCAAACGTTGTTTTGCGTATTACTTTGCCAATGACCTATTCTCAGGCCTACCAAATATACACAAAAAATTTCATAAAAATCGGTGAAGCCGTTTCGGAGGAGTTCGATAACAAACACTGTGACATGAGATTTTTATATATTAGACTAGCTGACTTGGCAAAGTTTTTTGGTCAAATTAATTAATTAGACGATGCAAATAATGCTCTCTCGCAAGTACTAGATTGGTTCACAGCAAATAATCTGCTGCTAAATTCTAAAAAGACAAAATGTATAAAGTTTTCCTTACCTAACGTACGAGTAGTTGAGAACAACATAGTAATTGGACATGAAAAACTAGAATTTGTACATGATACTGTATTTCTGGGCATTACCATCGATGCAAAACTACAATGGGGTCCACATATTGTAAAATTAGCACACAGACTTAGCTCTGCAGCATATGCAGTGAAAAGAATTAGGGAACTCACTGACGTTGATAAATTGTCATTTCCACTATTTAGACTTGCAAAAGTTAACACATCCTTTATGGGGCACTGTATAAGGTTCTACAACAAAATTCCTCAAGATATATTAGAGTTACCTCCAACGCGATTTAAAAAATGTGTTAAGCACATTATGTGCAAAAAGGCTTACTATAACATCAAGGATTATATTTTAGAATACAAAGATGTTTGGCATTAAAGAGTAGATTAATATTATTTAAAGGACGATTGTGACTAGTGTTCAACACATTCATGACTAATATTTTAAGTTGAAAACTCTGTTAATTAAGTTAAAACGTGTTTTGAAAAGAATAAATGTGGAGTTTCTTTGTTAGCTTCTTCTCCACATAATCCATTAATTGTGAAACTAACAACTTTGACGTTCATTAAGTAAACATTCTGTTTTTACAATGAATAAAAATATTTGAATTGAATTGAATTACTACCTATTCTCAGATCTACCAAATACGCAAAAAAAAATTTCATGAAAATTGGTGACGCCGTTTTGGAGGAAACATTTTACGATGCTCGTGCGCTTTAATTTGTGGTTACAGTTTTAAAATCGCGATATCTATAAAATGTTGAGCAATTACTTTTATTGTTTATCAAGACGAAAATAACGTTGCCTTAAAGTCTTGTTAACGATTTCAAATTCAACCTGTAGATCTACAGCGATGGTGATAATAAAGTATGGTTTATACGAAGCCAGTGCGCTGGCGCGAGTTCTACAGACGAGCCGCCGCTCTGCCGTGATATGACAAAACACTGTATCTATAGAGAGTGTTTTAGAGTCATTCGGGGTAACCGTGCGCAGTGGGTAAGTGAGCGCACTGTGTATATCTCAGGAACGAGGTGCGGGGGAGGGGTGGGTCATTTGGGTGAAACAAGGACACCGGAGTGGCAAACTAGTTGTGACATGACATTGCGGCGCGTGACGTTTTATTCACTTCTTATCCATAATTAACTAAATTTCTTAGTTTCATTGGTAATTTTGGGCATTTTGGAAACTCGTGTCACGTCCAAGTTTTCGATCCTGTAATGGTAAGTCATATTTTGCTTGATAATAAGCATATTCTAGTAGATTTTTGAAAAATAATATTGAGGTTATCTTCGTTGCCTAAACATGTATCAACATTTATTTCTATTTTGGCTTCCTGGGGAAAGTGTGCGCGGGTACGTGTGCGCATGCGTACACTTACCCGCGCATGAGCGAAATTTTAGATGGCGTAATGTCTTAGTTGATTTGTAGATAAAATTCTAATTACACCTGTTGAAGGTATGTATTTTGGTTTTTTTTAGGTTGCAGTGTTGATCATCATGCCGCGAACATATATTAGGAAAAAACCAGTGATAGAACAACAACTTGCTAGGGCCAAACAACTTATTCGAAATGGAAAAAGTAAACGAGCTGCTGCTACTGCCACAGGCATAAATGAATCCTGTCTGCGCAAGAGGCTTAAACTGGATAAAACCGCGGATTCAATGGGTCGTTTTATGCCAACATTCAATAATGAACAAGAGGAAGAGTTTGTCATTCATTGCAAGAAAATTAATGAAAGATTTGTTGGACTCACCATAAATGATATAAGGCGATTAGCATATGAATATGCTTCTACGAATAATATAGATAACAGATCTGATCATTCTTCAAAAATGGCAGGGCGTGACTGGGGCGCATGTTTTTTAAAACGTCACCCTGAACTAGTCAACCGACAATCTGCAGCAACCAGTCTGGCTCGAGCTATGGGGTTGAATAAAGTTCAAGTTAACCGATTCTACAAAAACTTAAAAGAATTGAAATACAAATTTCAGCCAAGTTGCATATTATTCAACGTAGATGAGACTGGTATGAGCACAGTACCAAATAAAGGTTACTTGATAAGGTTTAATCTGACTTAACTCTGTGATTGAGATAAATATGATTGATCTCACTTCAGATATCTATGATTGATCTCGAAAAAATATAATATAAAGTTAAGTTACCCTTGTAACTGAAAATGAAGACTGAATTAATAGTAGGATCTTCCAGAAAATATTGGTACCAAAAGAATTATGTTTTGTAATTGTTTGTGTGTTTTACTGAGGAATACGTATACTTACCCCATACGCGTTCACTTACCCCATAGGGATGCGCACGGTTACCCGCAATATGGGTCAAGTGAACGCATTTCGATTTTTTCTCTTTAGATGTTTGCGGCAAGAAGAATTACTTTAAATTTGTTTAACTTTTTATTTCCATTTATAGACTAATAAATGCTCTTTTCGAAGATATAGTTTTTATTTCTTTAGCTTTAATATTTAAGACACAGTATCGTTTGGAAGGCAAAAGTGCGCACAGTTGCCCCGAATGACTCTACGGTAATTACGGTAACATAAATAATTCGATTCTTCGCCCTTTGGTACATGGTATGCCATCAAAAAATATTGAAAAAGTCTTAATAATACGGAAATTAGCCATGGTAATTAAGACTGTATTCCCAATTTTATAGAAACCGGTTTTTACAAAATACTGCTTCTATAGATACAGTGTTTTGCCATAACAAGCTCAGTGTTTTTTTATGTCGTAATTGTAAATGCAGTGTTTTGTCATAACAATCTCACAACAAGCCAGTGCGCTGGCGCCAGTTCTACAGACGAGCCGCCGCCGCTGCTTGGCTCATGTTGTTTAGATGAAGCCAGTCAGCCTGCATCTTATCGCAGAAATTCTAAACAAAAACAAACGCACATGGCTGGCGCAGGGGTTAGCGAGCGGAGGTCACAGGCTTGACGGGCGGGCGCTGCATTCTCGCCAGCGCTTTATAAACGAGGCTTTACTTTTATATTATAGAAGACACAGAAACGATCAGGAACAATAAAATACGGAGTATTTTCGGAGTCCCAACAAATGTCAAAAATCAAGTTAGTCTAATAATGTTGAATTATACACGTTTTCTAATAAGGGTTTCGATGCATAAAAAAATAATTTACGACATAACTTAAATATTGATAAACGCTACATACATTCTTAAGCGTTAAGTGCAAGGTGTGACGTCATAGTGCGAGCAGAAGAATATTTTTTTAAAAGTAAATTTTGTTTTTCTCGGTATCGATTATTTACTCGAATCGGAATCGAGACAATTTATATTAGAATTTATGAAGATTTTATTTTAAATATCGAACTATTTGTTTCGCAGTCACATCGTACGTTAATTGAAATCGATTTAAAAATCAAACTGGCCAGCACGATTTGACGCGCTTGCGTGCCATAAAATCGTGAAGAGTAAAAAGTCAGTCGAGCCTAGCTAGGCGCGAAAGCAAATTTTTTTCGTGTTTTGGAGTTCTTTCTCAAACAAAAGTCCTGCTTTCTTGTTTTTTTACTTACCTCACAATCGATATGTAAAGCAGAGTGTTTACCTCGAGTGTAAGCATCAATTGCATACTCGGGCAATTGCATACTCGGGCAAAACCTCGTATGCAATTGATGTCATACAGCCCTTGGTTAACAATCTACTATTAGTGAAAGCTCTCCATTATTATTTTTATGGAGGCTTTGTAAAAAAGCGATACCTTTTCGGTAGCCAAATAGCCACTGCTCAATTTAATAGCTAACTAAATACGGTCTTATTTCTATCAGATTGGAGTCGGGTCACTTCTACAAGTGTCCTATAAAAAAATAGCAGGCTAGTCAGATATGTAGTACACTCTACAGTACAGTACAATACGTAGATGTACAGTCAATATCGCGTCTGGCAATAGATTTGACGTGCATTGTAATCAAATGTTCGTTTTAGTTTACTGACCAAAGTTTTCTGGGGGTAATCTCTTGCGTCATTGCATACGTACATTTTCTTTTTATTATTTTTTTCGTAAATTTAATGTAATTTATACTTTGATCATCGGTGAGGATAATTTTTTCTCCGTTTGTGTTAAGCTATTTATTACTTATCCTAAAACTAAATAGAATATGTATAAGCATTATAAAAAACGTCTACTTACATGTACCATAGTATAAAATGAAATTCTATTGTGATCACTTTGTCCATGATCGCTATATATTGGTATGCCCTGAAGAAAAGAAAACAAAAAAAAAGCGTTACTTGGTATATGATATGAAGAAACTGATTAAAAGGATGCTCTACATGTTTAAGAGCATAGTAATCTACTTATTTCAGTTCAAAATAAAGAATATTATTATCGTCTTATCTTATCTTAATATAACAAAACACCGAAACTCGTCAAAGAGTTGTAGGTAGAACGTTTTATTTTGTAGCTAATATTGATTTCCATAATTTCACTCAATTCAATACAGAATCGCAGAGTCCTGTAAGCCACAGTCCCACTTAGAAAAGACACCAGATTTGATCACTAGTATCCAGATAAGACTAGGTATTACTACAAGGTTATCTCAAAAGTGAGCAATTCCCGAAACACCTCAATAAGTTTGTGTCTTGCAACAACTATGGTCCTATGAGTTTCTCTGAATTATATTTCTCGGAGTTACGAAAGTTTAAAAGTTTCATGCTTTAGGCGTTCTACCAAAATCGCAGCCTCGGGTGATTCATTCTCCTTGTGGTTTTAAGCATTTATCTATCAAACGTAGAAACGTTCTTTTAAATGACAAACACTTATTGACGTGTTCCAGGAATTGCTCATGTGTAAGGTAGGTAGAGTAAACTGTATATAATTATACATGGAATAATATTCCAGCCGTATCTTATAGAATATTATTCTTATGTTTTGCTACTTGACTTCTCTTCTCAAACAAGAAATTCTATCTTTTTAAACTACATACATTTATAAACTTACGCCTGTATCCCAGAGGGGTAGGTAGAGACCAGGGACTGTTACTTGCCACGATCCTGACAGATCACTTTCGCTTCCTCAACATTCGTTAGTCGTTGAAGGAATGAATATTTCTAGTGATTTTGATAGAGGTAGGATCAGTTCTCCAAAGCAATAAACTGGGTCCATTTCATAGAACTACAATTCATGGTTTACTATGACAATTCGATGTAGATACCTACATACTAACCAGTAGGAAAACCAATTGTACTAATCGGCTACCCAATGTAGTTACATCGAATTATCACAATAAACTATGTTCATTGTTCCTGTACCATCACCCACTAGAAGGTCTAAGCTGCGCTGTAGCTTTCAAATAGAATTAAGTAGAGACTGCGCCGCAAACTTAGCCCCTCCTACGGATGAAATCACAGATAACGGACCATAACAGAAGGATGAAGACGTAGCAGGGGAGCGACAACAAACTTACACGCACTGAATACCTTGAATAACCGTTTCTTATAATTTGTGGAAACCATTGCCACAACCAAAAAAGAATAAAACCGACTGCAACTACAACGCACTTCCGTCCAATTGTGTTCAGATATTGACTAGAAAGTATATTTCTTTCTTAACCTCGATTTGTGATCAAGAAATTCAATTCAATACTGTTTTATGGACCACCTACGTGACCAAAAATCCCTAATTTGAATTTGTGTACGTGAGTATTTTTTGAGTCTCTATGAACGTGACTTAAAAAATCCTAATCTTCGCTTGATTCTTCCTCAGAAGAAGGATTTTAGGCAAATACTTGACCTCCATGGTAGCAACAATTTTTTTATATCAATGATAAATATTTCAATAAACTCCATGACAGTGACCTGAGACAGTGATAGACGATGACATGAGGAAAAGAAAGCAGACCTCAAACCACGCTCAAACTTCTCAGATAATTTAAAAGATATCTGAGTCAAACTATCGGAGGGACTTAACTTTAATGAACTCTTTTTCACACGTCTAACTTAACTTAACCTACAGTTTATTTGGTACAGGTTTTTTTTATTGCGGGGCCTAAACCATAACCTCATTTCAGTTTTTTCTGTTGGTTTTTTTTTGTTGGCATTATATATCTTTGTATTAAATACAAAATTGGACAGTTATTGCAGAAAAAGTTTCAAAACTATGGCAGGTACAATTTTTTTATATCAATGATAAATATCTCAATGAACTCCATGACAGTGACCTGAGAGAGTGATAGACGATGACATGAGGAAAAGAAAACAGACCTCAAACCACGCTCAAACTCCTCAGATAATGGGGGTGGCAACTGTCAAACAATTCAAAATGGAGGATGTCCCGTTTTCTTGACTATTTGAGTAGGTATGGGAAAAGCACAATATTTGTAATTATATAAACCCCAGAGATATGAGTAGTGTTTTTTTTGAGAAAAAACAGTGCCTTACTGCTTAGTTTGCAATAGAAAAACTGTGGCTCCTCAACCATTTGGAGAAAGTAAATCGATTATCAAGAAGTTTATAGGATATGATTCTAGTAAACAAATACCAAAAAAAAAAATTCTATGCAGGTAAATACAAATAATACTATTTAAATACGTTCAGAATAATTGTTTAAGTTATATTGTATCATTTCTGTTTGTTTTCAGGTTCGCATCTTTCACACTCGTTAAAACGGAGGCAGTGTTTAGGTAAAAACTAAGTAAAAACGAGAAATACAAGCCTTAATGTAAAGCCAGCTATTATTGCTGCTGAAGTAAAACAATGTTCCTGAGTAGGTACTTTTATTTAATAAAATCATAATCATACACTGTAACCCGCATTTCTTTGGGCCTAAGCCCGTATCTCAAAATAGGTAAGCAGCAGCACTTAATTGCCCAGAGCCAGCCCATAGCATTGAACTGGGCAGATCTGAATAGATCTGATACTTCTGGTAAGACAATTTAGTTGTTGGTGATAGGAATCTTCAAGTAGTAGTCCCGTAGCATCATTTTACGCTCATAAAGCTGCTTCGTCTCCAAACTAGAATAAAATTAAGGGAGTTCATGTAGAAACAGTATGATTTTATGAGTAAGTTTATGTGGTACATAGTGTGGATAATTTCAAGTAAATTTAACATTTTACACTTTATAATCATAAATCAGTCCGTAAAGAGGTATTTAATTAAAGGTATGCGATTATTTCTGCAAGAAATGTTTAAAATATATTTTTGTGGTCACCTTTTTATAACAGTCTGTATTCCTATTGCTGTATACAAAACTTTGCTTTTTCAGTTTTGGTATGAACTATAGCTTTCCCTTTTTTAGTGAAAAGCATTTCATGACGTCTTTATGTTGACTTTCCATGAAAAAATCCGAAAATAAGCAACACTTATAAAACAAAGCAAATCTCAATGGCGCCATCTGTAATTAGTTTCGTGTTGCCATCCCTATTTAAAAGATATCTGAGGCAAACTAACGGAGGGACTTAATAATATGGACTCTTTTTCTCACGTCTAACTTAACCTATAGGTTATTTGGTGCAGGTTTTTTTATTGCGGGGCCTAAACCATAACCTCATTTCAGTTTTTTCTGTTGTTTTATTTTTGTTGGCATAATGTCTCTTTGTATTAAAAACTAAATTGGACAGTTATTGCAGAAAAACGTTTCAAAGTACGAAGAAGGTGTGAAACTTATTTTATTAATTTACTTAGTATCAATGGCTGTATTTGGGACAAAAAAAATATTATTAAAATATTTCTGTGTAGTAAACTGATGATGACTTTCCAAAAAAATTCTTGAATGTGTATGAAAGTGTTTATTCAAATTTTTTACACCGATTAACGCAGGGAATTCTCTTTCACAGATTAAGAAATAAAACTAAGTTCTCTTTTACAAGTTCTCTTGTCTTCCCCAGACAGGTTTGTGATGGCTCGCGCAGATGGACTGCACGGAGTTATCGGCCACTCACTTGACACGGGATGGGCTCTGTCCGGAACCCAAAAAATTACTTTCCTCCACCAACAATATTTTCAAACGACCAATCCGACGATACCCCACACTGGTGTAGACTAGAAGAAAAAAATGCATTCCTAATTTAGGTGTAGTTCTACCGTTTTGCCGGCGTGATTAACATGTCTCTGAGCTAGGCCGCGGACAGACAGACGGACAGCTGGACCGACAGACAAACAGAGGGACAGACAGACGGTCATGGCGAAACTATAAGGGTTCCTTGAAGGCCAGGGAACCCTAAAAAGGTTATTTATTTTACCTTCAATCTCCTTTGAAACGTACGTTTCGACTAAAGAACCCTGAAAAGATTAAAGCGGAATGGGAAAAAATATCTCTATTTTGTGAGCGGAACTTCTTTTGGTAGAAATCTACTTCATAACAAAGCCAGCAATCTCTGGGAATGTTCGTCAGCTTTGTCGGCCAAGATGGATTCAATTCCCCCTTTGTTTTCTTTCGTTTAATTTTATATCAGAACATTTACAGGCGTCAGCTTATGTATGCAGTAGGTAGGTACCCACAGACTTAAGAACTTCTGGGGCAGTACGTACCTAAGTAATATTTCATTAGGTACTTATAGACACCGGCGTTTATCTCTTCTAATACTTGTATGCAACGGCACTCTATCACGCTTGCACTCTATTCAGTTACGTTACGGGTGACTTTCCAACTAAAATGTAAAGGTTGTTGCAGTTGTTGACTATACGTAACAGTGTTTAGAATACGTGACAACTCGGGAGCTTATTGTGATAATTGACTGGTTCAATAAACGCGGGTCAGCGGACGTTCGTTGCTGTGATGTGTAAGATAAGATAAGATAATAATATTCTTTATTGTATACCGGAAAAAATGTTACGTAAACAGCAATGACAAAAGAAAAGATACAATTGGCGGCCTTATTGCTAATAGCAATTTCTTCCAGGCAACCTCATATCGGAGATTTGCCGAAGGATAAATAGACACGGTTAGTCGGTGCAAATACGAATATTAATAGACGTTGTATTATAATTATGACAGTATTTGCTCTATTCTAATGGTACATAGGTTATAAAATTAAATATTTTAACTGCAAAAAGGATAAGAAAAATAATTTCATCATTTGTTATTAGAGAACTCTTGAAGACACCAGATATAAGTAGGTACCTAGGTACTTATCACTGGAAATATATTTGTGGAACAAATGCAAGACTTTCCTGACCTTTCTCGATAAGCTTCTTTGAATCATTTACGAACTTATCAATCATTTGCTACAAAAAATATAAGTTTACAATGGGATGAAAATATGTGCTCTAATCTATACATACAACGGATTATTGCAAAACCTGCAAACTCTCAAACTCTCCACTTTCAATACCTAAAGTCTACGCCACCTTTGAAGTCCATTTTCGTCCTTATGTTAATGCAAACAAGGTCTTCTCCGTGGAACATGAGTGATGGCGCGTGCTCTATGTAAGCAAAAGTAAAAAATTCCAATATTTTTTTCTTGACACTTTTGATGTTTTTTACATGTACTTGCGGTATTTAATAAGACGATATTACTTGCCAAATTTCTTAATTCTTGGTCCACGGAAAGTACCTACCCTACAAATTTTGATTCCCTTGAGTGTCGAAATATACGTTTTTCGCTGGATAAACGGCCGTATTTTTTTTTTTACGTCAACTTAGAAGTTTGATTTTTTTAACAGCTTCAGGGAACTGTAGACTTGAGTATATGGTTTTAATTTCATTTCGATATCTCCACGCGTTCTCGAGATAAAAGGTCTTGACAGAAGACGGACGGACAGTAAAGTGATCCTATAAGGGTTCCGTTTTTTCCTTTTGAGGTACGGAACCCTAAAAAAGGTTGCCTGTGGTTTGCCTATTATATGAATTGCATGTATCAAACCGTACGGTAAACTATAAATAAATTATTAAATATTAGTGTTATTTCAAAATAAAAAGTGGGTCGCTTACTACGATACGTAAGTTAGCTATATAGCTAAGTAAATAATATAAATAAACTGATTAGGTACATTTGCAATTACGTCTATAGAATAAATTAAGTGATTACATTAAACGGAAAACCACATAGGTTTCCGTATCGCCAAACCATTTACTGTTACCTACTACCTATTTTTGTTCGATATTCGCGCTAACGATATTATATTTCAGTACCTGGGCAGGCAATGTAGAGTGACCCTTACTACGGCAGACTACCAGTACAATTACCCACGGAAATCTGATATTATCTGATAACCTTACCTACCTGATTACTTTTACTGCTTGTGATGGCACAAAAAAAAATGTAAATAGGTATGTAGGTAGTTGTCACAGAATTTTTATAAAATCATGCGACATACACTGGGTCTTGAGGACGACTAAAAATGTGTCTTAAGGAGCGCCCTCATGCTAACTAACGCCACCAATGGAAAAAATCATGCATCCTTTTATAACACGTTGTCTCAAAGAGTTAGCAGCAACTTTTAGAACTTATAGTCTATAAACTAGGGTCAGTAACCAAGGACTTTATTGACAAAAATGCTGTCCTAGGCACTCCTAGATTCTAGGCAGTAGGTACTAAAAATAGCTACCTATATCATTTATTGAAATTTATGATTTTCTCTTCTTTTTGAATAAACGTGTTATAGTAGGTGAAGTATTTTTTTTTGCCATTGGTGGCGCTAGTTAGTACCGTTGTATCTAGCATTCTGTTTTTGTAAATCTTACTTTGGCCTACCACGCACTACAGCGCGGTTGCGATACATGCTGTTTGTTGAATGTCAATTTACAATGTTATCGCTGTCTTCGGGTCAAGTTGCAATGAATGAATGAGTGAATGAAAAAATGAATTTATTGCCTTAAAAACATAATTATGTTACATTTAGCGGTTGTAGTTGCTTACAAATAGATCTCCATGTTGTACCTTTTCAGGTGTAAACACATATTTTGGTATTTATAATTATCATGCATAACGATTAATTATTACTATTATTTATCACTATTACTATGACTACCTACTTTTAATTACACTGAGTCTTAAATTTTTTATTACAGTGTTTAGGAACTTATTACTTAGTCTAAATATTCTTTACAGAATATTTACAAAATATATATTAAAGAAGTGAAAGTGATCTGTCAGGATCGTGGCAAGTGGCAGTCCCTGGTCTCTGCCTACCCCTCTGAGATAGGGACGTGAGTTTATGTATGCATGTATGTATATTCTTTGCAGATTTGTAGTGGAGAAAAAGACAGCGAGAAAAAACTTCACTCAGGCCATCTTTTCTAAAATCATTACTACTATTCTCACAAAAATAGGAAATCGCTAATGCTGCGGCCAGACATTGGACAGCAACCGTCCACGAGCATAACGCAGGGTAGGTTAACTAAAAGATATTAGGCCAACTTCCACAACTTCTTAAATGTCACTTAAGTCGCCATTTAAATCGACTTATGTATGAAGAATTTTTATTAAGTGCTGTTTAAGCCACATTTAGGAAAGTGGTGCAAGTCGGCCTTCGTGTAAGTACGAGAAACTGGGGCTAAATTCACTAAGGACTTAATCGCGTGGCGCGGCGCGATTAAATAATGGTCGCGCTAACATCCGCCCGTCTGACACTGATTGTCCTTAGGAACTCTGTAAATATGATTGCTGAGCAACAAAATGTACATACATACACAAACTTGCGCCTGTATCCGGGAGAGGGAGGCAGAGTAATAAAAACCGACTTCGAAACACTACAGCACTAAAAAGTTAGAAATAATTTAAATAATTAGAAGTACGTAATGTAGGTATTGTAGATGTATAATTTGTAGTCGGTGCCCAGTTTCATGACCAGCACACATATTTTGGGCACCGACTCCAAATTATACTTCTACAATACCTACATGTATACATAAGAAGATAAGACAAGATAAGAATATTCTTTATTGCACACAAGAAGTGAGACATAAAATATGAAAGTTACAATGAAAAAGTACTGTAGTGTTTCGAAGTCGGTTTTTATTTTTTTTATACGGTCATAGTAAATAAAAAGTAATTTTTTTCAGAGCTCATAGTAAATAAAAAGTAATTTTTTTCAGAGCTCATAGTTTTTGGAGGTACTTAAGTATTTCATTATTTACTTACTAGAAAATTCCGAACCGCTCATCTCGAAAAACCTAAACTCGTTACGTACCTATGATAGTTAGGTTCAGGCTAGAATTTAAAAAAAATATGCTTGCCTTCGGTTTCTGGTACGCTAACCATCTGTTAATATACTGTCAGTTGATTTTTCTTGTACGCACTTTGGCCAGCTGACAGTTGTGTTAACAACACATCAAACAAACTTTGCCCTTTGCATCTACGTAATGAGATGATTTAAACAGGGTCCAGTGGCACCTGGGTGCTGGGTAACAACACATTCTGTTAATCATCAGATTGTCCGTGTACCTACGGGAAACGGCGGGTTACCTTCTCACCTCGATTTCACACGTAGATACTTATTCTGTTCCGTGTAAAGTGCCTAGAAACCTAGGTTTTATCAATGAAAATTAAGGAACAAAAACCTCAATAATCAAACAGCTCACCTACAGCGAATTTATTTATAAAACAGCGCAAGTTGTTCCCTCCGACCTAAGCAAAAACATTGCGTGAAGCGAACAATGAAACATGCTTTGGACGGAACTTCCTCTCCCAACTAACCTGGGAATCGAAGCGCGACCGCGGCGCGCTGAGCCTGATGGGCCGATCGAGCAGCAGTAGCTCCGTGAAGATAATAACACCGAACACCGCGAAGAATATGATAAAGATGAAGAAGCTGATGTTTGCGCGCTCCTTCGCGCGAGCCGTTGAGGTGGTGCGCCGCCACCGCATCGCGCGTGGAGCAGACCATGGGCCTGGGTCCTGACTCTAACCGTGGCCGCCTGATGTCTCTCGATCAGTCCCACATCCCATAATACACGAGGTACGCACGGCCGAACGCTCCACTCGGGCCGTCGCACAACACGCGACTACGCCGCTGGTTAGACCGCGCTGGGTGGCCAGCTTGCGGGAAAGCAAGTGGAAATTATTGCGAGTGAGCCCGCTCGGAATTTTCTTTATAGAACACTAGGTGCGTTCTTCTACGCACCTACTGGCGTATGTTAAATGTTAAATGTATTATATAATAAAGGTTTCCAACTGTAACTTATGATCTTTAAAATAAATCGTTTGCTCTATAATTTTAAGGACAATAATTATTAACTATACACAAGTCGTCTTTAGAATTCTAGTTTTAACTTTTAAAAATATTCTGTTAACCCTTAATCGGCCATAGGACAATTATTTCCCACCACAAAATGGGCGATAAATATTTTTTTATTCTTTTTTCTGTTGGAGGTACGCAAAAATAAATTGAACGCATCTTTAGATCGATACTTTTTTAATGTATTTTATGGCAACACTTATTCTTAAACGTCATCGCTGCATGTCAATCGGTATTCAAAGTGAACCGTTAATTTTTCACGTAGGTACATTTGCTCCCCGAATTTGAATCTGTTTTTGGTACTACATCAAGGAAAATTCCTGTAAGTATGTAATGGTTTTTGATTCTTTTAGCTAGATATGTGTTGTATTGTATATAAATGAAAACAATGTATGTAACTTGTTGCTTTACTATTTTTTTCTCATTTAAAAAAAGTGGGAAACTATTTCCCTACGGCCGTTTATGAAAGTATTTAAGTGGGAAATTATTTCCCTATAACTGTTAAGGACAACTAATAATTATATATATATAAAAAAAGTTTGTCTGTTTTTGCCTACTATTTTTTTCTTATTACAGTCAATGACGCCCCTTAAAAAGAAGAAAAAAGTTGAGGATAAGGAGTTACAAAACAATTGTTGACATTCGCCATTCGCCCGACTCAAGGCTGGTATTATTTAATGTTATTAGGATAGTTATATTAATAATAAGATAAAAAACTTAAATAAATAAATAAAACTTAAGATTTACCTCTGGACTTTTAATTTTATTTCCCTAAAAATAAATCAACGAGTGAAACCGAAGGCAATAGCTAGTCAAGTGGGAAATTATTTCCCACATATAATGTTACTGGATATAGAGAAATTATTTCCCACAAAAAAAAAACCCTAACGGTTATAGGAAAATTATTTCCCATCGTCAAAAAAAAACCACTTATTAACTTGATTGGAGCCATGGCCGTTTAAGGGTTAACTTTAAAATTAATAGTTAGTGACGGAACCTGGATACTTTGTGTCAGGATCTTGGCTCTTGACACAATACCACTGAACTAATGATACTTACAATTCTACCAACAGCATGTGAACTTACAGGTAAAATAAATAAACATGATGACTATGAAGAATTGAACTTTGGTGAAATTAAGCAACACATTTTCTGTTGTTGAAGGGAACACTCAATGCGCCATAACACATTGAGGCTTTAAAATGAAGATTATATAGTGGAAACTGTAGTAGTAGAAGGCGACTACGGAAATCAATTACCATGAGACGAGCAGCAGCGTCTTCCTGAGATTCCAACCGCATACTGCGATCGCCAACCCGCCTGTCAAGCGTGGCGATTATGGCAAAACCCTTCATGGTTATGAAAACCATGAGGGAGGCCTATGTCCTGCAGTGGACGTCGAATGGCTGATGATGATAGTGGTAACCATCTACTGTAGGACTGTTTATTAATGTAATACCTACAGAAATTAGGTATATTCTTTTTGTTGCACTAACCCGTGCTGAGGACAACTTCTAAAAACCCATTCAGAGGCCAAAAATTGACACGGTTGGCCAAAGGTCGGGGGTTCGTTCGAATGGGTTTTTAGAAGACGTATACAATACAATACAAAAATACGAATGTTTGTTATAGAGGGATTATTTTATGGCAGTGTAACTTTTTTCACAGTGCGGAGCATCATTATTTACTTTAGTGCCATTACTTTTGTAGCGATGTGCAATAAAAACAATAAAAAAATATGAAATGTGAAATGTACTCAACACCAGACGAAGAGATTTAAATTTAATGATCATACCGAGACAAGACGGCTGGTTTTAGAGGCACTTTCAAATATGCAGCAGCTAAGATGTGGAATAATTAGCCACCACCCCTACGAAATTATAAGACGCCAATTACGTTTAAAAACTCACTAAAAAGTTTATTCTTGATAAACAGGTTAACACTCCCTAAAATCTGCGCATTTTGCAAATGTCACAAATCCTTTAATATATCCTTTTTTTCCACTTAGGTGCTGTCACAAATATGTATTTTTGCTCTCTTCAAAGTAGTCCCGTCGTGGTGGAGTAGCTGGATGCGGGCGGCACAAGACCGGAAAGCTTTGAAAACCATGAGGGATGCCTATATCCTGCAGTAGGCGTCAAATGGCTGATGATGATGATGATGATGATGACGATGATGACACTGGTGCTAGGTACCTAAATGTTAGACCTGATGTTTAATATCTTAATAATCATAGTGCCTTCTTGTTTAATTGTGCTATTGTGTCATGTTTGTAATACGGTCTACTCTAGTGGTAATCTCTATAAAGAATTTTTATTTTTAATATTGGCTAGTTGCATGTCTAATAGGTATGCGAGTCAATACTGTCGAAGGTAATTAAAGGAGTCTTTCTAGAACCAAATAATTAAAATATTTTAATGGCCCCGACAAGTTAGAAAATATGACCGTCTCTATGATTTAATTATTTACCCAGACTATTGTATGTATTTAATGGTGTATATACTTTTCCAGATAAAGGGAAAATTTACTGCGCTGGTATCCTAAACCCGCAGGGCGGGCGGCAGAGCGCCTGCGCCGCCCCCGCCCTACGCTCAATGTCGTGCTCGGCACCCCTAACTTCACACCGATTCAACACGGTGCCGTATCAAGTAGCTACGGTACCGTAGGCCAAGCCCAGGGGTCTACTTTCAAAAGGATTTGTACATCCTGGTGGCCTTTTGTACTTTCGCACGTTCTCTATGTAGAGAGATATTTATCCTTAAGGATCAAATAACGCCACGTGTTGATGATCTAAGAGACACAGTACGGAATGTGGGATCGTAGGTCACCAGCACACGGTGGGTTAAGTGGGTTTGTAATGTCAAAAAGCTATAATATAATATGCATCTATGCATAAATATTGAATTATGTTCGTTGGTAAGTGCATCGATTGCGTTCGCTAGTGCGATTTTTAGGGAAAGAGAAATTTTAAATTGCCTGGTAGTTGGGAAAAACTGAAGGTACCTACTTTTTTCTATGGGATTTCACAGGACGGGATGTAGGTTCTTACATCGGGTTAGCTACCTAGTAGCCAATCCTGTTGACAAAGACGCAAATGCAAGGTATTGTTGCCTATTTGAAAGATGAGATATACCTAATTGTTTTCGCATCGGTTCGGTCTAGACAACAAAAGATTTTCTATTTGCTAGAAATGGTATGATCATTCCCGTAGTCCAGCGGTCACAAATTCAATTCAAATTCAAAAGTGTTTTATACAAAGTAGCACAGAAACTGCGACTTAATGAACGTTACGGTGTTCTTTGTTGATCGGCGTACGAACGTTCTTTGTTCTGTGGATTATCAACAAAGAAGTCGTCGGTTCGTTTCCCGTTGGAAGACGGTGAACTTTTTTTGTGGTCTCAGTTTCACCAAACCTGGTTTTCCATATTTGTTATGTCCTTGTACAACTTGCCTTGCACATAAGATATCCTTATTTGATAATAATAACTTCCTGAGCAAGGACATCAAGGACATCACAAACATGGAAAACACCCAGACCTCATCATTTGTACAAATCAAGTACCTACGACGCCCTCCAATGAGAATCGAACCCACGACCTCTGTTTTAGTAGTCAATCGTGTCAACCGCTAGACCAACGAAGTTCAGAACAACGAGGCAGTTACCTACCTATTAAATTTGAGACTATCTTGGTGTGGATATTATCTATAGCTATTATTTAGGTTCACAAATATTATAAAGGGGTAAAGTTTTAGGGTTCCGTAGTCGACAAGGAACCCTTTTAGTTTTGCAATGTCCGTCCGTCTGTCTGTCCGCGGTCTAGCTCAGAGACGATTAGTACGAGAAAGATTCGATTAATCAGAGACGATTAATCACGCCGACAAAATGGCAGAATAAAATCTTCAAAAAATATATTTTTTACATATAATTTTTTTTTATCCCTGCACCTAAATTGGGAATGTAATTTTTTTTTCTCGTCTACACAATGGTGTGGGGTATCATTGGTCATTGTGGGTGTATGAAGATCATTTTTTGATTTGGGGTTCCTTTCGCGAAATATTAAGCTTTAAATAAACTATGTATAATTCTTTCACCTGGTTGTGCAATAAAGTGTTTCTATCTATCTATCTAAAGCGAAAATTTTTGTCCGAGTAGGGCGTCCCTCTCGTGGCTAAACAGTTAATTATTGAAGAGTGACAAAAATCAGGGTAGTAGCACATAAATGATGAACTTAAAACGAAAACTATCACGGCTAAGTAAGTTAACGAGTAATATGCGACCAACGTATAAAAGGAAAAGTTCGTACGAAATCCATTAAAAATTACTTTGATGAAGTTGTTAGTTCTGTAAAGTAGGTAAAAAAATCCTCTTTCTACGAAATCCTACACTGCGCGTGCCCCGAAATGTATTTGGCCGGTTTTTCAATATATATATATTTAAAGCACATTTAAAGGAATTGTAAAGGGAAAGACAAGACCACGTAACGTAACTGAGACTGAGTAGAGTAGGCGTTCTCCATCTCCAGCAATCTTCAAAAATAGGGTAAAAGAACTTGTAGGAAAGAGCGGATGATCGTGCTCTTTCACTATAAAGGGAAATTTCCCGCCAGGCAGATCGTATGCCTGGGAACGGCCGGTCCGACTGATGTTCGTCGGACGTTATATTTATGGTGTCAAGTGAAACATTTTGCTTGCGCGATGCAGTAATATTGGAGTTTATAGTGCGCGCGCAGAGTTCACATGTGCTCGCCACATCACTCGCCTTCAAGACCGTAGCTACGCATAGCTAGGTCTGATAGGAATCGAAGTCTGTGCTCTAAAGCCTGCAAGTGCCAGGAGGCGCTGAGTCAGTGAGTCGACTAGCGGTTGAGGGTGTTCGGCGGCTAACAGTCACTTCACCGGCGACAGTACCATGGGGACCGCGCATGTGGTAGGAACCGGTGAAGGCTGCTGTACCACTGGCAACGTGCGCTGTTGCTGTATGGCTGCCGTGCCGAGGGGTTGGGGGAGATTACCATCAGTACCAGTAGTCGGTGCGTTGACTGTAGTGGAACTGATGAGGTGAGAGGGAAGAGGATGCTGGCCTTGCTTTGAGACTGATTGTATGTGGGGTGCTGCGAGAGCGAAGGAAGGTTGACATTGTTCTGTCGAGGGTCACCACTATCTTCTCTCTGAATTAAGTATTTTATCAGTACATGATTACCTGCTTTTTCTTTCTATATTATATTCATTATAATCCTCCTCTTACACATAGGTATTATAACTTATTTATGTAGTAGTTTATAACAATTATTTAAGTAAGATTTATGTAACTTTATTATTAAGTTTAAGTACGTACTTACTATACGTATTTGCACCAACTACCCGTCTCTCTTACTCCTTGGGCATCCTTTCCGTCACAAGGCTGTCTGGAAGAAATTGCTGTTAGCAATAAGGCCGCCCATTGTACTTTTTCATTTTAACTTTCATATTTTATGTCTCTTGTTTTTTGTGTGCAAATAAAGAATATTCTTTTCACCTCACTAGCTCGTAAAAGCTCTGTTTATCATTCGAAATCTGCGTGGAAAATCGCACTTTATCCGCTAGCGTGGAAAGTGTTTTTAAAATTCGAATATTTTTATTCAATAAAGGTTTCGTACAATAAATTACATATATATAGAACCTCATTGGTTTCGTAATAGTTTATATTCTCTGCAGCCAGTCCACTGATGATTGAAATGCAAATACTTATTTCATGTCATGCGCCAGCCTCATTTAAAGAATCGCACTGGCCGGCAAGAAAATTTGATTTAAAAAAAAACTTTAAAATTTTCTTCTCTTTATTGAATTCACTTTACTTCCATTATTTTGGTTTGTTTTTTGATAAAATCGAAAGAAATCATAAAATATGAGCGAAGCTAGCAGCGACGAAGATATAAATTAACAGTAATTTAATATTTATTAAAACTGTTTTTCTTGCACCTAACATTTTCCTCGCTTTAGTGAGGTGAAAAGTTGTGTGTTGCGCTCGGCAGCAAAGTTATTTAGCGTCTCGTACCTTTGAAACCCTCGCTACGCTCAGGATTCTATATTTGAACCACTCGCTTCGCTCGTGGCTCAATCCTAGAATCCTTCGCTTGCTCAGGTTTCAATACAAGGTACTCGCGCCAAAAATGAACTTTGCAGCCTTGCATAACAAATAACTATTTCACCTCACTAGCTCGTAAAAGCTCTGTTTATCATTCGAAATCTGCGTGTAAAATCGCACTTTATCCGCTAGCGTGGAGAGTGTTTTTAAAATTCGAATATTTTTATTCAATAAAGGTTTCGTACAATAAATTACATATATATAGAACCTCATTGGTTTCGTAATAGTTTATATTCCCTGCAGCCAGTCCATTGATGATTGAAATGCAAATACTTATTTCATGTCATGCGCCAGCCTCATTTAAAGAATCGCACTGGCCGGCAAGAAAATTTGATTTAAAAAAAAACTTTAAAATTTTCTTCTCTTTATTGAATTCACTTTACTTCCATTATTTTGGTTTGTTTTTTGATAAAATCTAAAGAAATCATAAAATATGAGCGAAGCTAGCAGCGACGAAGATATAAATTAACAGTAATTTAATATTTATTAAAACTGTTTTTCTTGCACCTAACATTTTCCTCGCTTTAGTGAGGTGAAAAGTTGTGTGTTGCGCTCGGCAGCAAAGTTATTTAGCGTCTCGTACCTTCTCGTGGCTCAATCCTAGAATCCTTCGCTTGCTCAGGTTTCAATACAAGGTACTCGCGCCAAAAATGAACTTTGCAGCCTTGCATAACAAATAACTATTTCACCTCACTAGCTCGTAAAAGCTCTGTTTATCATTCGAAATCTGCGTGTAAAATCGCACTTTATCCGCTAGCGTGGAAAGTGTTTTTAAAATTCGAATATTTTTATTCAATAAAGGTTTCGTACAATAAATTACATATATATAGAACCTCATTGGTTTCGTAATAGTTTATATTCCCTGCAGCCAGTCCATTGATGATTGAAATGCAAATACTTATTTCATGTCATGCGCCAGCCTCATTTAAAGAATCGCACTGGCCGGCAAGAAAATTTGATTTAAAAAAAAAACTTTAAAATTTTCTTCTCTTTATTGAATTCACTTTACTTCCATTATTTTGGTTTGTTTTTTGATAAAATCGAAAGAAATCATAAAATATGAGCGAAGCTAGCAGCGACGAAGATATAAATTAACAGTAATTTAATATTTATTAAAACTGTTTTTCTTGCACCTAACATTTTCCTCGCTTTAGTGAGGTGAAAAGTTGTGTGTTGCGCTCGGCAGCAAAGTTATTTAGCGTCTCGTACCTTTGAAACCCTCGCTACGCTCAGGATTCTATATTTGAAGCACTCGCTTCGCTCGTGGCTCAATCCTAGAATCCTTGGCTTGCTCAGGTTTCAATACAAGGTACTCGCGCCAAAAATTAACTTTGCAGCCTTGCATAACAAATAACTATTTCATATCTTATCTTAGAGTGCAAGCATGTAAAGGTCGATGTTTGCAATGTAATGCAATGCAAAGAAAGTAAATGTTATCTTCCTACCGTCTTATGTATCATCTTCCACCCATTTCTGTAGACGGGAAACTACGAACATAAACCCGGCCAAGTGCGCGTCGGACTCGCACACGAAGGATTCCGTACCATTACTTATCTATACAACAATTGAATATGTATGGGACCCTCCCTTAATTATTAATTTTATTCTGTTTTTAGAATTTACTGTTATAGCGGCAACAAAAATACATCATCTGTGAAATTTGCAACTTTCTTACTATCACGGTTCATGAGATACAGCCTGGTGACAAACGGACGGACAGCGAAGTCTTTGTAATAGAGTCCCTTACCCTTTGGGTACGGAAAAAATCAACTGAAAGGTTTTTAGGACTCTGTTTACTGTTATTACGAACAACTTTAACCTATTAGGTAGGTAATGGGGAATACTTTGAAATCGCGAATAAAATATCAGATGTTCCATCCATACTAAAGTTACCACTTGCTGCAAATGTATGGAATTCGCCGCAAGTAGTAACTTTAGTTTGGAACAGCTTATAGATATAATACCTACCTATGTCGTGCCATTCAACTTTGGTCTAGATGAAAAAAATTGGAAATAAGTGTGTAGTACTAAAGTCAAGAAATTAATAGGTTGATGTTACTTGAATTAATGAGATGAATGGATCTAGCACGAGCAAACACCTTGATAGATATTACTGCTTCCCGTCATTTAAGATTTCCATCAACGGTTTGTTATGAATGAAACTAAAATAAGTATTTATAGGTAGGTATGTATACGTACGTCCCTTTGACCAAACTCAATCAATTAATGGCTAAACTAAGGATTCTGCCAATGTCGAGTTTTGGACATTGCAAGTTTTTCTTTTTTGACCAAACTCATTTGAAGAATTTAGTATCGGTATTATGTTATGTACATCCCATGTCAATGAAATGCAATGTCACGAATGCCAGATAGTGAGGAAAGCTGAGAATAAACCCTGAGGCAAATCCTTGAACGCACCTTTGAACCACCAACCATCAACCAAGTATCACAAGTTACAATGAACGCGGCGGTAACGTTTTGTTGAAATAGTTGAACGCATCCATGACATATCTTGCCAGTGCTGCCAGGTTAGGCTATTTGTCGCCATTTGGGCTATCACTCCTCGGTGTACGAAATGGTGACCAAAAGTAATCCGCGACTGGTCGCCATTCGTAATAAATTGTTTTTTTAGGGACATAATTGTATAATATCTTGCATGACCAAGTTTTTATTCATTTATTTGTATTGTTTGTATTGCATAATTTAAATATAATATTTTTAATTCAAAGTATCACAGCGACTTAGTTAAGGCTGGGTTCTCCGAGCGTACCCAGACATAACATCGATTTATAGTTACGGATTCGGATTTGTAAAATAGATGACCGAAGTTCCCGTAATAAGACCACAAGGTTTTGGTTTGACAGTCTAATATTTGCTCTGATAACTGGCATCTGTAGCTCTTATAATATTCTTATCGGACATTTATATGGAACTTTGGGTAATGTGGAGTTTTCATTTAAGACAGGTATGTTGATAAAAGGAAAGGAATCAACGTTAATGTGAGTAAAAGTTCGAAAAAAATAATGTAATAACTGAGTGCAAGATAAGGATTAAAGGTGAAAGGGTGGAACAACGAGGGATGGAAAGTGTGAAAGTGATATAGAAAGAAGAGTAAAAGCGGGAAATTGTGTAAACGGTGCCTTGCACTTCTTTGTAAGTGGCCAAAACATCTCCAAAAGAGCTAGATTCGATATGCATAATGGACTGCTGGTCTCAACACTTATGTATGGTAGCGAGACTTGGGTATGTCAAAAGAAGCAAGAAAATAGGATTAATGCAGTAGAAATGACGTCCTTGAGAAGTATGTCTGGTGTTACTTTGAATGACCGGATACGTAATAGTTTGAGTAGAGAACGTTGTGTACTGAAAGAGGATGTAGTGATTAGAATTGAGAAAGGAATGTTGCGTTGGTTTGGACATGTGGAGAGGATGAAGGAACAAAGATTGACGAAACAAATATATCGAGCGAATGTGGTTGGAAGGGCCGGGAAGGAACGACCCAGGTGGACATACTTCGACCAAATAGGGGATGTATTAGCAAAGAGCAAGATAAAAAGTACCCGAAACCAGTGTGCGTGCATGCAACGACTAATGAATGTTGAGGAAGCGATAGTGATCCGTCAGCATCGTGGAAAGTGGCAGTCCCTGGTCCTGGGATACAGGCGTGAGTTTATGTATATATGTAGGTTTTTTGCTTTTTCTTTTTGTAGGTTTGTTAAAGATCCACGCGTCCAGTTTTTCACTGTGGGCTACATACATGACGAGTTTAAGGGCCTTGGCCTCTTTTTTTACAAAATTTTTGGGGGTTTTGGCCGGTCAGAATATGGCAAAAGTTGTTATGTCAGCTGGCTGTCATTCTTCTGTCAGTCCGTGTCAACTTCCATCTTTCATTCATCCATCCCGTTTTTTATTTTCTTCGATTTCTCGACGATTTTGTACATACACGGAAAATGGGTGCCGAGCCGTGCCCACCGGCGGAAGACAACAACCTTTTTAGGGCTTTTATGAACGCCGTGTACAACACAATCGATGCCCCGGTGACTTGGTTCAGAGGTGAGCATATTTACAAAACTGTTATGTAATAAAGCGCTTTGCAGTCATAACAATGCGTTTTCCTGGCTTGTTACAGAGAGGGTCGTGGAGCCAAACCAGAAGAAGTATCCCTGGTACCATCATAATTTCCGCCGTGTACCTACCGTCGACCAGTGTTATACAGACGATGTTGTCTGTGATTTCGAAGCGAATCAACAGTTCAAACGCGATAGGTTAGTTATTGTTTGATAATGCTTGGAGCATTTAAGTATCGAGTTATTTTCCACAGTGAGCCTGGCCTCTGAAAAGTGATGCTCTATTATGACAAATCCCATAAAAATATGCCTAATTCAGTAATCCCACATTGTGAAGTAGGTTTAGGCAAATCTGGGGTGGGCATGGGACGGCCCACCCGACTTCTCCATACTCTCGACTTCGTTACGATTCGTTAGGATTTAGGTTTCTGTCAATATGCAATAAACTTCACACAATTAATATTTTAAGCGTTAAGCATAATCCATTGACTAAATGTAAACTTAAAAACTACTTTTACACCTGAATTTATTAATTTTAGACCACAAACAGTGTACATACTTAACATTCACAATATAAATACAATAGCATTACAACTAGTTTGTTCACCAATTACGTAGTTCACAGCTTTCATCGTCAACCCATTATGAACCGCTCGGAAAAATGCCACTAGCGTTAGGCATACACGGCAACCCATCCATGCACTGAACGCGTTTAAGATAACTCAGGCAGCCGGGGCTACGAGCGATTAAAGCTTTGGCAGTGTGTAAAAATTTTAAGTGCAATATCAATTTAACTTAAAAATACTGCATTGATCTAGGAACTGGAAACTAAACAAAAATTATAACACTAAGACACTTTAAAATACTTTTTGCCTAGATTACACACAAAAGAACTATGACAATTACCTCAATTTTTGCCTCTCCTGTACCTCCTGGAGGTTGACTGGTAGTCAATGTCATTAGCATTAAGTCCACCTTTTGTACACTGTCTTTGTGCAATGAAGAATTAATAATAATTACAGTCCGTGTGGCACCGGATTAAGAGTAGCGTCACCGTGGATGTCGTAGAAGGCGACTAAGGAAATTAATTACCAGGAGACAGGCAGCAGCGTCTTCCTGAGATTCCAACCGCATACTGCGATCGCCAACCCGCCTGCCAAGCATGGCGACTATGGCAATACCGCTCATGGTTATGAAAACCATGATTGAGGCTTATGTCCTGCAGTGGGCGTCATATGGCTGATGATGATGACAGCAAGACATTATTTTGTTTATGACTAGATACAATCATGTAAGGCAAACTGCTATTTCATAAGTGTCTAATGATTGTCTTATTTGCTCCTAGGATGGTGGAGTCTGAAATTCTGACAATTCTGAGACAGCGGTTTGAAGACTGCATGATGTATGAAAGACCGGACCATCTCACTGTCTGCAAGCCTCTCCTGGACCAATACAAGGATGCCGAGGAAGCCTGGTTTATCAAATGTAAGTGATAGTCACTTGTACTTTGTGTCATTGGAATAATGTAAAACTATTGCTTCAGTATCAGTAATAGGTAACTGATTTACATTAGATCGATTGAAATCAGTTATTGAGTTGCGGTTCAAAATCAACCGACCGTTGATTAAGAGTTTCACTCTTCTAGGAAGCAAAAGTGTAAAATATACAATACAAATTGTCCTCAGCATGGGTTAGTTAGTGCAACAAAAAGAATATAAATATAAAATACAATATAATATTTTCCATACCATACTACCAATTATATGTCTATGATGTCTATCTGACTTTTAAAGGGCTTCTTCTCTTTACCCGTTATGGTAGCCAGTTGAAATTTTATTGCAGTGCATTGACTAATAAGGAAAGATTCTGACTTGCACTAGGCCAGTTTTTATTTATGGACAGTTGTTTGTAAAGGGAATCTTCGAAAACTTCGAAATCACCGGCATAATTTAATTTGTACAAATGGCCTCAGTCTGTCAATGTATACAGGACAAGTGTCTTTGATGTGAGGTTAAGCTGGCTAAAGGTGAAGGAAAACATCGTGAGGAGAGTCTGAGCTATTCACATACCTCAGCGCTTGAAATCGCCAATCTGCGGTGGGCACGCGTAGTGATTAAGCCCATACTCTCTCCCTGAGAGAAGGCCTGTGCCCTACAGTGGGACGTATATAATAGGCTGCTTATGTATGTTATGTAAGCTGGCTGGAGTAGTTAATCTTATTATGTAGGTGAAGTGGACCAACTAAGATGCTAAATGCAGAATTTTGGGTGTACCTTTAGTCTTATTTATAAAAAACACGATTCCCTAACACTCGATAAACGCCAAAGTCTTTCTTTGGTAAAGATTTTACAAGGAAAAGATTTGACCACAGATTAAATAAACTGCCTCTGAGGAGAGCTCGAGGCAGACCACCCGCTAAATGGAGTGACCAGATCACCAGGTAAACAAAACTCAAGTTTCACCAGGCAGTCCACACAGCTAACGACAGGTCCAGATGGATACCACCCTTCGCTCGGTTAGGTTACACAGGACCACAGAACATTTTGTGTTCTGAGCACAGGACAGATACGCATCTAAGGAATCGTGTTTTTACATTTACATACAGGCACATCTAATAGGTACATTGCTTCTTGCCCCACACTAGGATACCCTGTGTCGTGGGAATTAGAAACAACGACATCACAAACATGTAAACATGCAAACACCTGTGGGTTTTTTTTGTCCCCAGCCGGGATTCGAACCCGGGACCCCTCGCATGGTAGGTATGCAGACCTACCGCTGCGCCACGAGGTCGTCCATTAGACCATGTCAGTTCATGTTGCAACATGAATCTTATGTATGTGATTTTACCTTTGCTCAGATGGTGACCTTGGAGCCTATGCAGATGCCAGGAAAGCTTATATGAAACAGAAGCATCGTATGATTTGGGAGAGACGCCACGGCCCTCTTTCAGAGCAAACCAAGTGAAGGTAAAAAATGTCTTCTATATATTGATGTCAAAGTTCATACACTCATATGTATAAGTAGATTTTAATGGTTGCAATAAATGATAAATTATAGTCCAACTTTGTTTTAATTTTGATAAAATTTCTGAACAAGTTATTATACAGGTCCACACAGGCTGATCCTGCTCACGTAGCGATTTTGTTTGTTCAATTGAGAAGCATGGAAGACGTGTGCGCGGCAAATGACAGAGACACCTTTATACTTAAAAAACCCCTTTTTCATTCCATTGCCTAGTTCCACGATGGAACTACTGCGAATTTATTTTCGCACTAGTTCCATTCATGCGTACAACCGACAACGAATGGCTCGCGCATACGTTTGCCGCGGGCGAAGCACGTCCACCACCCAGCTGCTTCGAGAAGCTGCTCGGGCTATGTGGACCTGCCGATTGGCTGTGTTTAGACACATGGTACGTGCACTCCACCGTACATTGTAATCCGGTTGATATTGCAAAACCCAGGTGGATAGCTCACACGGCCCAGATGAGGATGCCTCAGAGAGAACAACACATTTCAAAAATACCATTTATTTTTTTTCAACTACAAATTGTTTTTCATGCAATACAGAAATTCCATACTTCAGAACATTGATTTTTTTACTACTGCATCTACAACAAGAAAATTATTGATCACAGAATTATAAAGACGCAGACAAAATAATAAACCTTGCTGTTTCCCTTCTTACACTACTTGAATTACTTATTCTACCTTAGGAGTTAAAAATTTAAAACTTTGATATTGGTCACGTAAGAGTAAAAACATTGCCACATACTCAAATTTATGTACTACCTAAATCATGTTAAGTACTTGATACTTTCTAAATTTTGGCCACTCAAGTTTTGATTTCCATGGCATTCAAAATGCAAACTGGCAGGAAGTGACGAAAACAACTGATATAAATACACTTTGGCAGTTATATGCAAGGGCCCGCTTACATAACACATTGAGTAGCATATAATTTATTATCTACAAATTGAATAAACCTATCTTACTCTCGAAGTTCCACATTCACATGCTTACATTTTACAAACTTAGCGCAAAGAGATAACCACATTGTTAAGAGATTCCATCTACACCACAGTGATCAGGTATAATTACATATAAATAATGGAACACATTTACTTTGTACCAATAACATTCTGACTGATTTATCAAAAGTTATGTACACTATATACATAGGCTGATTTAGATAGTTTGTTGATACTCAATGAGACTATTTAAAAATAATTAAATACTTTAATTTTGTACAGTAAATAATGATACATTTACCAGATGAGTATCAGTAAATTGGTACATTAGTATCACAGAAGATTTTTTTTTATTAATTCGTATGACCCATTTTCTGTTCGATAAATTATATAAATTCTAGTAAAAATATGTGATACCATTTTTATAGACACAATAAAGATTCTATATCAATAGTGATTGGATACTATAAGTTTTTATTACTTCCAGAATGTTATTATATGTCTTACTCCGACTTTATAATTTAGACTAAACAAAGAAAGATTTTGATATTGTACAATAAGATTATTTTGTGCCATTATTACATTGGAAGAGGGATTCCAATGAAAAAATATACAGTAACAATTTCTTTGATGTATAAATTCTTTGTGCATTCACATTACAATAACAATCTTCTAATAACTGCGCGTATACCAAACCCGCTCACTCTGATAATGGAAAAGTGTAGTAAACCATTGTGAAGCCAGTGTCTTCGTCAGACGTTTCTATTCCATCGCCGCTTCGCGTCAAGCTTCTGTGGAGTTGAATTATTAAAACATCTGCCTAAGTCAGTGATTTTCCACCGGTTTTGTAAACTTAAGGGCATATTACTTGCGCCAGCAATGAAACAAAAATTAAATTCCTTTATAATTCGTTTTTGCATAGTTTCAGACCGAAATATTTATAATATAATAATAGCTATTCTTAGAACCGACTACAGCCTCGCTAGTAGAACCTAAGACAAATTTCCGCTAGAAAAGGCCGTTTTTAGTCCTAGGTTACAAGATGTAGGTTCTAAAAATAGGTATTTCTGACGTTTCTGTCAAATATTTTTTGTAAAAACTGATGCTAAAAGATGGTTTTTTTTTATTCTTGGCGATAGTAAGCCTTTGTTTCAACCTTAACAGAATAAGCCTTTGGACGTGTTAAATATGAGTACAGACGAAGTTAGACATACAATAATATAATAAAAACAAAACAAACATGATCTGAATGTGGAACAAAGAGCGTAATTTTAAAGAGGATGTCGAAAATATAAAATTGTCATTGCACGAGCGCACTCTAAAGCATCGGAAACTACATAGTCTATGTACAAAACATTTTTTATATAAAAATTTGAACATCTCTAATTGACTCAGTACTAAGTGTTACAGCCAAGGCCTTCAGGGCTCAGATAAAATGTAATATCACTGCCACGTAGCGGTACGATCTACACATGACCCTAACCTGACTGAGCTCATGCTAGCTTTGCATGTTATCAATACGATTCAAGACAATCACACCGAGACTTCAAATCGTACAGTCCATGCACAGAACAATTGAGTGAGATCACATATCAAGGGATAAAACTCTTATGACAAAAATCAACAACTGATTATTGTACTTCATAAAGTGGGCATCCGAAAAATGTTAAATGCGCCATTCGAAAAATCATAAACAAAACACATCCTCAGCCTAAAACGAAATGACATAGTGCCCTATTTATCATGGCTAATTTACTAGATCTTAAAAACTTTATTTTTTATACAAAATAACAGCTGCCTTGAATAAACAATCTTTTCATTTACAAACATCACATAACTTTCCAGATGGACTTGAAATTAAACAGAATTTAACTGAAGTCAAATAAACATTCCGAGAATACTATCGAATAGAATAATAATTACAAAAGACAGCAGTAACGCAGTGACGATGCATGATGATATCTTAGAAATAGGCAAATATATCATAACTGTTTGCACTTTGAACAAATTATAATTCAGTCCTTCACTTAAAATATACTCATAGCCTATAAAATAATGTTATGTGAACAATAAAATTAATTGTCAAAAGTTAAAAAAGTAACGCGTAACAAGACTTAACAGAACTTATATAATACATTTAAATCATATAAAGTCTGGATCGCCTTACAGACGATTAACGAAAATAAAAGGACCGATTGCAAGACTTAAGACAGATAAAATTAAGAATCGAATTATAAATACTATTCATGACGTCAATCGTTAAATAAGGAACTGAAACATAATAGAAGTCTATTGAACACTAGGTCCCCTCTTAATTTCATCGTTCTTAGATGGGTACGTATATTGCGCAAAACATGGATCTAATTTTCTGGATCATTGACTATAAAACAAATATCGTTGTCGGATGACCTCGCTATTCTCCTCGTATATAAT
The DNA here is from genome assembly GCA_963969515.1 of Yponomeuta evonymella. Lineage (NCBI taxonomy): Eukaryota > Metazoa > Arthropoda > Insecta > Lepidoptera > Yponomeutidae > Yponomeuta > Yponomeuta evonymella. Next base: position 12,044,196 of record OZ018354.1, read on the forward strand.
AGAGTTAACAACTGCGCCTTTTGTGCGCTAAATAGAAGGAGAAAGCAAATCCATGTTAAGCACATCCACGCGCGGCCGCGCCCTATATAACATTTTACGAATGCACCTTCAAAATTCTTAACCTAAATAAAACACACAAAAATATACACAATCTAAAACATTATTGTTATAGACATCACATTTGATAGGACACTTTAGTATCTAAGTTAGTTGATAAAATTCGTTGCGACCCTGAGTTTCAAGTATGTAGGCTGCCAAGACTTCTTACTTGCGAACACGTGTACTTTCCTATAAGAATACAAACTGGAAGGAATGCTTGTTGCTAGTAGGTGTGTCGTTCGGTGGGCGGGTTGCTTTAGGCGGCGTTGAACTGCGCAGCCAAGCGGGTGCGGCCTGCCATCGAAAAAACATCCTTACTCTCAAGTTACTAAAACTAACGTTTTGGTCGGTAGCAACTAATGTCTTATGATGATTTATGGGCTTAGCACCGGCTAACACATATACAATGTGAAATATTTTTTAGAGTTCCGTACCAAAAGGTCCGTCCGTCCGTCCGTCCGTCTGTCACCAGGCTGTATCTCGTGAACCGTGATAGTTAGACAGTTGAAATTTTCACAGATGATGTAGTTCTGTTGCCGCTATAACAACAAATACTAAAAACAGAATAAAATAAATATTTAAGGGGGGCTCCCATACAACAAAACTGTTTTTGTTTACCGTTTTTTGCTCGATATAAATAACGGCGACAGGTAGACGCTTGAAATATTGTATAGAAAATGGTGACCGCAGACCGGACGAGGCTGCGTGGGAAGGCTCCCCACCAGATGGTCTGACGACCTGGTTACGGTGGCGAGGAGTCGCTGGATGCGGGCTGCACAAGATCGGGGAGCTTGGGAAACCATGAAGGAGGCCTATGTTCTGCAGTGGGCGTCTAATGGCTGATGATGATGATAGAAAATGGTACGAAACCCTTCGTGCGCGAGTCCGACTCGCACTTGGCCGGTTTTTTGTTGTCTGATTTGTTTACATAGCAATGTTTTGTACACAATCTTAGCGAAATGTCATATATATTAAGAGAAGTGAACGCGAAATCGCCCGGAACAGCCCTACTAGCACAAAGTAAAAAATCTTGTATACGTCTTAGCGAAAGATCTTTCACAAGATGTGGACTTTGTGACCATACAAACGACATAATTATCAAGAAGTAAAAGCGAAATGACGAAGGAAATCTGTACAGAACAGCCCAACTAGCACAAAGTAAAAATCTAATTCTTACAGCTACATTGCGCGTTGTGCAGACCTTATGCAACAGCTAAAGTCCTGTGAATACGCTAGACGGACTCAAAAGGAGAATGAATGTTCGAATTTTCTGCACCCTCCTCTCTATTCTTAACGAGCCCAACACTCCCCAATATATTATGAAGTCCCAATTTGCCTTTTTATCCGACACTCATAGCAGAGCACTTCCTCACAAAATCTTCTCTGTACCCCCTCTCACCACTCCGGTTATGTCTCTAGCTCTTTCTCCGTCTCAGCCGTTCGTCTCTGGAACGCTCTCCCTGGTAATATTCGTAAAGCTCCCTCTCGGAATTCATTTGAAACTCTTGGTCCAGAAACACATCCACCAGAAGTGTTACACCAACCTCCCTTAGCCCCTCGTCATGATAAGAATCTTTCAGCTGTATGTCCGCTATTATATTAACATCATCATCGGCCATTTGACGCCCACTGCAGGACATAGGCCTCCTTTGTGGTTTTCATAACCATGAGGGATTTCGCCACAATCGCCACGCTTGGCAGGCGGGTTGGCGATCGCAGTATGCGCCTGGAATCTCAGGAAGACGCTGCTGCCAGTCTCCTGGTAATTGATTTCCTTAGTCGCGTCCTACGACATCCACGGAAGGAAATGCAGTGACGCTATTCGTAATCCGGCGCCACACGGAAATATTTACAATATTTATATTTACATTTTGAATATTTACATATTCTACCATATTTATATACTTCGTTCTCATAATTATGTATGGTAAATTTTAATTATCATTGCCTTGCTCTCCAGTAGTGTGAATAGTATTCTATAGTATAGCATCATATTAATATGTAGGTCTATTAAATCTTACTATGTATAAGTATATTTTAAAGATTGCATTTCTACTGTTTCCCCAACTCCTATTTGCACTCCTACCAATCTTTCTTCCACCTCCTGCGGTTGACTGGTAGAAAATGCTTATGGCATTAAGTCCGCTGCATTGCACATTAGGCTAAATGCAATAAAAGTATTAAATAATAATAATAACAGCTCGATACCTTAATTCGCAAACCGAATAACTCCACTTTTTGTCGAAAATGACTTTTTGGTACCGGAAGAAACTAGATTTTTTTCTCTACCGTTCGCAATTCAAATATTTCCACGTTTTTGCGCCATTTGAAAGTAAAACGCTATTAGAAAATCAAACAACTCCACTTGAAATGGAAGGTTTCAATTTTGACAAACAACTCCCTCGCATCGGCCATTTTGTATGGCGTTATCGACGGAAGCGCATGCGTCTGAGTGTTTTCGAAAGTTAAAACTGTTCATAAGTTATTTAGAGACTGTATATAGTGTTTAAACAGTTGACAATACAACGCGGTAAGTGTTTCGATAGTTTATTTTAACTGATAACTTTATTTTGGCAATGTTTAAGGACAAAAAAATTCTTGATAACACTGGGCTTGGAGTTGATAGTTTTGCTATTGTTTGTTTTGCATATTTGTCTGGAGTTGTTCGATATGCCGTAACGGCTTTTGGGACTACTATGTTTAGTTCTGGTTATTTAATACTTTGTTTACCTCTCGCATTCAACTTTTTTTTTTCAAAAATACCTTCAACTAGCCTTGCCAAGTAGGTATCTATCAACCTACCTAGCTACCTACCTACGAGTACCTACCTACCTACCTACCCACCTGCCTACCTACCTACCCACCTGCCTACCTACCTACCTACCTACCCACGAAACTACCTATCTATCTTCCTACCTACTTACCTACCTAACTCTTGCCTACCTGCCTGTCTACCTACCTACTTACGTACCTACCCTGTATTTAAGTGGGGGCTATCTTCTTGTGGTCTAATTTACTTTACGCTTTGTTTGGTGTTGTTTGCTTTATGTTTTTTTTTTTTCTTTAATGGTGCAGGAAAATGTCTAGAGCACGAGCTAAAAGAATATTGCTGTCTGTGCAATCACCAAATCCTCAACCTGAAAGAACTAATGACGACATTACTAACCCAGACAGTTTATTGTTTCAATCTAACCAGTTCCCAAATTGCTATGAAGATACCTACATTGCTTCTAACTTCGATGGTGCACACACATCTCATACTGACTCTTTGCTGCTTTCAAATGACCAAATGCACGTTCACATCTTCTGAAGCACAATCTTATGTCATTGTACCAACAAATCATCCTGAATTAGAAAGCAGCCCCAGTTTATTTTCGAATGACCAAACGCACTTTGAAATAACATCTGAGCATGAATTAGGAAACAGTCCTAGTTTATTGGACCGTCCAGAACCTCAACTGACGAATATTTTACAAAATATAGATGGTGGGTCCCAAATCAGCCTCCTAGTACTTACTTTCAAATGATGAAGGGAACACAACAAATAATATAACATTTGAATACATTGACCAATACGTACATGAAACCTGTGACGTGATTCCTTCACAAAATGATGAGATCATTACTAAAGACCCAGTGGTTGATACTGAACCAATATCATCTTCGTTGAATAAAGCGATAAAATTAGTAGATTACAGCGATAGTTCAGATTCGGAGCAAAGTGAACCCGTGAGGAGAAGGAAAAAGCGATGTCAAGTTAAAAAAAAGTGAATGGAATGTTGAGAGAAATAGACTGAACAGAGAAAGGGGAAATGAATACTACGGAAAAAGAAAACTGACAGGTAAATGGATTAGAGACGTTCCTAAGCCAAAGAAAGCAATGAAACCACGATGCAAATGTACGGAACATACAAATGGAGTAAATGTGAAATGTCACATGATAATTGATAACAGAAGAGGACAGAAAATCTTTGTTTGATCGATTTTGGGCGATGAATTGGGGAGAAAAGAAAGTGTATATTACATGCTTCATAAAAGTAATCCCCATTAAAAGACAACGTGACAGAAAGGATCCAAGTACTTCGCAAAGAAAGAATACTCTGGTTTATTATTTGAAGAAGGACGATGACATTAGTTTGTGTAGTAAGTGTTTCTTTTTCTTTTCTGATATAAAAGCTCTTCAATATAAGCTTAATGGAGAAATATTTTACAAGTTGAGGTGAGTGGAAACTACTGAACCAAAGGAAAACCCTTGTTGAACCTACCCCCATGGAAAATTTAAAAAATCTTCACGATGAGCGGCGCAAAATAACAAAAAAAAGTATTCTGATCTACAGCAATTAAAATCATCTATCTATGCCCCTTGATTATCAGGGTTACTACGATGCCCTACCTCACGAAAATTAATAATTAAACTAGCTAAGTTTAATTTTTTTATTACTGTCTTTGTAAATACTTTTTGAATAAAACCAAACAACTCCAATTTCTGTTTCATTTTTTGTCAATGTAAAATATATCAACTCCAAAAATCGCCATTAAATCTTTACGCTTAGGATTTATATTATTTTAAATGGATTTTTAAGTTCAGTAAATTAATAATTTCCAACTAGATTTTTGTTTTTCCTTTTTATCTTTTAGTTATTTTTTTATGAAGTTTTTAGTCTCTCCTGTAAAGTTTACTGAAACGGAGTTATTCGTTTTGCGAATTAAGGTATCGCTGTAGGTGCATAACGCGCTATGTAGCCCTTCTGCAACCACTTAAGTCTGCAGGTGCACAGCGCGCTATGCAGCTCTTTTGCAACCACTAAAGCCCTAAGGCTTACCATCCTGGCCTACTTTTGGAGATTTTTTTCAGGACTTTTCTTTATTATTGGGGATCTTGACTGCCTCGTTTAACTAGCGGTTAACACTCTTGACTACCAAAACAGGTTGTGAGTTAGACTCCCACTGATTTGTTACTTGAAATGTATAAATGGCCTCACTCTGGGTGTATTTCCATATTCGTGATGTCCTTACCTGGCTACCTTAGCACAGGGTGCCCTATTTTGGGACCAAGACAAGTTGCCAGGCCTTCTCTTAGAGGGAGAGAGATTATGGGCTTAATTACACGCGTGCCCACCGCGGATTGGCAATTTCAAGCGCTGAGGTATGTGAACACCTAAGACACTCAGGTTTCCTCACGAGGTTTTCCTTTAATTTAGAGTGTGGAGGTTATTTATTATTTCTGAAAAACGTGGTAGATAGTAACTTACGTTTGCAGTCACTGGTCAGCAAGGCCGACGGCGCAGGCAGCGCGCTAGCTGGCGGCGACCAGATATTGTACTTTGGAGATTCAAATACACGGGAGCCCTGCAAAGTAATGTTTCATATAATTTAAGACCACACATTGGTAGTACATTTTCTACCTTCAAAGGAATCGCTGGACATAGCTTAGATTTTTTGACAATTGAATACATTTTGACCGTAACAGTGCGATCACGATTTTTCGTAAGTTTTCGGACATTATCCTGTTAAATACCTTCTGAAAGATCAGGAGAAGAGTCTAGAGAGGCCGTCGTTGCAATTTGAACATTTGAAAAAAATTTAATAGCAATGAAGACATTTTGAATTTATTAATTTATCATCTAATCTAAGGGAAAATTCGCAGTTGTTACAAATCACAAACCAATCGGGACATTTCAGGGATTATGCATTTTTAACCCTTCATATGTCATGCAGTTTTAACCCGATCACAAACAAATCGAGTGGGTCGCATTATTACCATTTTCCATTGGAATGGAAGTTCTGATACTGCCAGATTTATGCAAATCCGTCTCACAATAGCCATTGACGTGAAAAACATCGAGTGGAATGAGTGATACCCGATTTCTCTAACAAACCGTCACAGTATTACCATTATAAGCGATTTATGAAAACGCGTGGCCAGTACCTATCTATTGGTAGAGGAAATTGCGGCGTCTGATAAGCGAACGTGAAGTCGGCGGTCGCGATTTTAAAAACGCAATGGAAATAGTGATACATTCAGTATCAGAATAACCGTAAATGGTTATTCTCAGTGGAAATAATGACACCCACCCAACAAATCGGGGTATTTCAGGGACTGCATTTTTTAACCATTCATATGTATGCTACCTTCTGTCCGGGCGGTGTGTCGTAAATGGAGAAGTCCTCGTGCAGCGGCGGATGCTCGAGGCAGCGCGGCACCGCTACACCGGGACACACGGCGAACCGCTGCATGCCGTCCTCAATGAACACTTCGCGGTAATATCGCACGAAATCCAGGACGTTCTCGAAGCCTGCCGGCAGTGATGGTGGCTTTTGGTATGGAGGTATAAAGAGTAATCGCGGGAGAAGCTAAAGCATCACTGGCCCCCATCGGCCGCTGTTGTATCTCAGTAGTAGAATTAGGTATGTACTACCTCGTTGATCTAACGACGGCGGTGCCAGAGGTCATTGGTCCGATTCCCGATGGGGACCGACGTACTTTAATTTGTACGAATTGTCTCAATCTTCGACCAATAGGGGATGTATTAGCAAAGGGCAAGATAGAAAGTACCCGAAACCGGCGTACGCGCATGCAACGACTAATGAATGTTGATGAAGCGAAAGCGATCTGTCAGGATCGTGGCAAATGGCAGTCCCTGGTCTCTGCCTACCCCTCTGGGATGGACGCGTGAGTTTATGTTATGTTGTCCCAATCTGGGTGTTTTTCCGTATATGAGATGTCTGTAGCCATATTACAGGGTATCCTACTTTGACATCGGACTATGCTGTTCGTTTATTACGTCAGACAACTAAAATAATTGTGTCTACTGCGACATAGATATGCTGGAGGGTTAGGACGGATCGGAAGTAGATACTGCCATTTGACGGCGTCCCCTAAAATTACTATGGGGGCCACCTTGACACTCGAATTTCCTACACATAATAACGAGAGCGCACTCACCCAGCTCGACGCACGGGAAGGCCGGCTCGTACCGCTTCGTGTACTCGACGTGTATCTCGGGCACGGTCAGCGGTTGCGGCTGCGCGACCAGTATCAGCGCCACGCGCCACACCGTTCGCCACTCCACGTTCAACTGCACGCGGCGGTTGGCCCGCGACAGCACGCCGGCCGCCACGAGATAGCCCATGTTAGGCTCGTGCCCGGTCGCCTCGCGGAACGCTGCGATGAAGTAATCCTCCCCGGAACCGCGCACGCTGCGGTCCGACGACAGCGCCGCAACCGCCGCGAAAGCCGCCGAGACTGAACGCGGCGCGTCGCCGGGCGCCTTCGCCAGCCCGTCCTCTATTGCGCCGCCTGCGGCTATAACGAAGCCGTCGAGCGTCGTCGAGTCCAGGATATCAGGCAGAGGCGCGGCGCCGAAGTGACTCGCGTACGCTCCTGCTAGGGAAGCGAGAGGCAACGGCAGGATCGCTCTCAGCCGCTGACCGACGAACGCGCGGGCGGGTCGCACGGCCAACCGCACCTCACGCTCTCCGCCGGGGGCGACGCTCACGCGTACGGCCTCCGGTATCATCTCGAACAGCTCCACCAATTTGACACAGCCGTAGTGGGCGACCCGCAGCTGCCTGCCGTAGTGCGCGTGGTACGCCGGGACGAAGCGCGAGAACTCCATGCGGAAGTTGGCCGTGTAGCATAGCAACTCAATGGCTTGGACGGCGAATTGCACAGTGCGTGCCTTCTCTTCGGGCGTAGGCGTCCTTCTCGGCAGCGAAATGGAGCCGTCCGAGCTGAAGACGACCGCCTGGGGCGTGATTCGTTGCATGAGCTCTTGGATGGTGCAGACTCCGTAGTCGACGGGCGAGAAGTGGCGTCCGATGGCAATTTGGTACAGTTGCGGGATCTCGTGGGGGAAGATGGCGCGGCCGGGCTGGCCCCGCAACAGTTTGACGAGGTCGGTGGTCCAGCGGCGGCTTTGGGCGGCCGTCGAGATGGTTATCACACGAGACGAACCTGATCCCAAAACCTGAGAGGTGTGCGAAGTTTTAGTTCTGAATAATCTGAAAATTCTTATATAAAGAAAGAAAAATAAAAGACAGTTATGATAACAACAAGACACATCACAGAAACAAAATAAACAGATAAGGCACATAATATGAACAAGAACAGAAAGAAAATGAAAAACACATTAACTTGCCACAATAGTGTTGCTCAGAGCCGCTAAAAGATCGGGAAGTTTAGTGAAGCCATAATCGGCTACTCGGCATTGTCTACCAAAGTGGTGATGGAATGCGGGGATTAGCCTGTAACAAAAAGTAACATGGGTTCTTTTTTAATTCTACTCTTGTTACCTTTCCAGAGTTTCGCAGTATTATTTTTCTACAAACTACGTCTTTGATATTATTGCACGGGAAAATCGTGCTGCAGAATCTTTCGAAGCAAACTTTTTTTTTTTTATTTCAGTCACAGGTCAATAATCAAGTTATGTAAGAGCTGAGAAGTGAATGTGATGGTTGAAGGTTGGTTAGTTGATTGTTTTTTTCTAATGCGACAGCGGTTTTTTCATATGCAGCCTGAATTTTTATTTACCATCTAAATTCCAATATTAAATAGTTGGTTAAAAAATCAAGAATGTTTAGTATCAATCAGTACTAAAATGTTAAGATGCGATATCTTGATATTTTTGTATTTTAGAATTTGTCTAAAAAAACCTACTTTAGTGGTCACCACCCTCACCCCTTTTGTACGGGCACCGTACACCTTTTTAGGTTGCCGTTTTGCTTACTGTGCACCGCGCCAGACAGTCGGCTTTTGCCTCTCATTAACATACGTCTTCCAACATGTAACTGTGCACAGTATCTAATAAACACCATGAAGACCCGAAACATCAGCATCTACTTTCGTCATCCACCACCGCCCCACAATCTACATCATCTGCTGTGCGATAGAGTTGAGTTGCACACGCTCTCCTCTGCTCGTAAACGTTTCTCAGCGCATTTGACTCATTAAAAATTCCGTCCCGAAAAAATACTCTGATCTAAAAATTCAACCTAATATTTTTCTTTATAAAACATAGTTTTTATATAACTCCTAGAAAAAAAAATGGCTTTATGGTACACCTAACCGCACCGACAGTATCGACCGAAGTCATTGGTATCCTTCCGAATTTTCAAATTCGCCTGATGCGGCGCGAGTTTCTAAGGGAGGTTCCATGTACGGTCTCTTGTTAGATGCGCACACCTTGTCTTGATAAACTTGTTATTAATAAAAAGATCGTTTCTGTAGTTTTGATCCTTTATTCTTGATTGATACACGACTGCACATCACCGTGCTGTGACGTGAGTGAGTGTTGTTACCTACTGTATAAAAAGCGCACCGTGTGCGATTGCTAAATCGTACATTCCATAGAATTTTAAAGAAAGAATTCTAAAACTCGTTTCGAGCGGCTAGTTAGAAGCGTTCGGCTCGCTTTGATGCACCTTCAAACGTCAGGCTGTATTTAATAAACTTACTTGCTAAACTGTATGGAGCAGCGAGGCGAGGTTCGCAGCAAGTCGATGAGTTCCCTCTCGAAGAGCGTAAGCATCGGCTCCAGGGCGGGCGCAGTCCGAGGGCGGTCGCGTTCGCGGCTGCTCCGCTCGCTGTCACCTACAATAACACATGGATTTAAGTGAAATTATTCGACAATACCTTGGGATAGTTTTTGGGCAAGATAAGCTTAGTTATTAAACTACATTTACTAAGTAATTTACTTTCAATTGGGTATTTGACAAAATATCAAATGAGTTACTTTTAAAACGGAATTGTGTATGAAAATACTTGCTTATGACGTCACATTTCAGAGCACTCTTTTTATGTTCTATTTAAAAATTGTAATAACTAGTAATTGACTAAAAGAGATACATTTTCCGAGATATTTTGTAATTTTCGTTTAAATCGAGCATATGAAATAATTATTGTTGATCGTGTCAAATACCGTATTGTAAATTGAATATTCTAAATGGAGAACTTGTACGAAAAAATGTCTGAATGTTTGAGTTGTTCGCATACCTCAGCGCTTGAAATTGCTAATCTGCGGTGGGCACGCGTGGTAATTAAGCCCATACTCTCTCTCCTTCTGAGAGAAGGCCTGTGCCCTGCAGTGGGACGTGTATATAGGTTACATAAAACATAATCGGAGAGGCCATGTTAAAAGATAAATAAATGTATTTAATATTTTTCTGTAGGACTAATACTTTTCACAAGGTGATCTGTCGAAAAGTCATTCTAGTCACGTGATACAAAAACGCCCTATACAAATCGGACTCAAGCTATGACGTCACAACTTGCACTTCTAAGCGTTTATCAATATTAGAATTATCTCGTAAAATAATGTTTTTAAATCTGATAATTATATTTTTTGTTATTTGAGTAACTTGATTTTTAGCACTTTTGGGACCCCGGACACCCCGAAAAAAAAATTATGTTCTTATTTTTTAATTTTCCTTGAGTTTTTGTATTCCTTCTATGGTATAAAAACAATGCCACTTCAATCTGAGTTTGACGCAAGTTCCCCATTGAGAACACTGTCCCACGTGTGGCTAGAGGTAAGATAAGCAAAAACAAAAATTGTACATAATGACACTCAGTACAAAATTGAAAACTTGGTTTCCTGAGAAGAGAAACCAACAACGCCTCGCAGCACCTCAGGCCACTGCGTCATTTTGGGAGTCCCTGAACTACGGGAACGAAACACAACATAAACTAACGCCTGTATCCCCGAGGGGTAAGCGAAAATAATCTTTCAGGGTCGTGACCCTGCTCTATACCTACCCCTACGGGAACATAATGAGATAAGATAAGAATATTCTTTACTGCACACAAGAAAGGCGACATAAAATATGAAAGTTACAATGAAAAAGTACAATGGGCGGCCTAACAATAATAATATCTTTCACACAGTACAATCTCTTACACACGTTAAACTGACTGTGGCATAAGTGACGTACCACAGTCGCTGTGGAAACACAGCAGTATAGACTCACTGTAGACAGCAGAGTGTCGTGTAGAAGTTATTATTACTAGCAGCCAAGTAAACATAGCAGTATAAATAGAGTCTGAGCGGCGACGTTCGGTCAGGTGGCGCGAGGCGAGGTCGTTCACCGCATAAGGGACGCTCGGCTACTTACCGCGAAAATAGCATTATAGACTGACTGTAAAGGCTGAGCGGTGGGTTGACGCCGGTGACAGAGGTTCCTCACCGAGGCATAAGTGACGCTCCTCAGTAGCCGTGGGAACACAGCAGTAAACTCACTGTAGAGGCAGAGGGGTGGGGTGACGCCGGTGACAGAGGTTCCTTACCGCGTCATAAATGGCGCGCCTCAGTAGCCGCGGAAACAGATCAGTACATAGACTCACTGTAGAGGCTGAGTGGCGACGGCGTGTCCTGTCGTTCGCTGCGCCAAGTGAGGTGGCGCGAGGGGAGGTCCTTCACGACGGCGCAGGGGACGCTTCTCAGTAGCAGCTCCAGAGCCACGCCCCGCGTCGCGTCCACCGCTAGCGGCGGGAACGTCGCCTCGTAGCATTCTACGAAGCTGTAGATTTTTTTTGTTAGTTTTGATTGAAGAAGCTGAGATATTAGAATCTAGAATACCTTTGATGATCGTCATTTGATATTATCATATTAGTTTTAGTAAAGTTACATTGAAATTGTTATTTACTAGCGGTCCCGGCGAAGTTCGTACTGCCACAGAATCAGTTTATACGATTCTTGTTACCATGGCAACGCAATAAATATATATCTTAGAGTTAGGCTTGAAAAAAGGCTCGGTAACAATAAAAATGTATCCCACGGGAACGCATTGTATGTCACAATTCAGATCTTTGTCTATCTGTATGCCAAGTTTCTTGTAAGTCCCTTTAGCTGTTATTGCGGGATTGAGTAACAACCATAACATTTACACATCTTCACAAACTTTCATAAATAACCCTGTACAAGTAATTTATGACAATAAACATGATTGATTGAAGATGGTCAGCTTTCAAAAACAAATTGCGAAGGTGTTTACGAAAATATACCAGAACATTGGGATAAAACTATTTTCTATTTCAGCAGTTTTTTTTTTCAGAGTTGCACGAACAAAAGTTATTAAGTTATGCACGTTGAATTTAGTGTTAAGTAGAAAATAAACTGTTAATGTGTTTTTTTATATTTAGATGTCTACAACAATCAACAAACAAAAAATTCAACAACAAAAAAAGGGTCCCAAATTGATCAAACCAACTAACCTCAGCAACGGAAGGATCCCGCCGTGGTTCTCCAACAAGATTTGCACGTGATTGGCCAGCACCGCAATCTCCATGTAGACCGGCGACAGTATCCTGCTGCCGTCCTCGTGCCCCGTGTTTATCACAGCGTGAATGTGGCACTTCCACGGGGCCTCCTCTATCTCTGTAGTCGACACGGGCGTGAGATCGATAAGCTGCACCATACGTCCGAAGCCCTCGTGGATTATCACAGTGTCTTTGACCTTCGCAATGTCCGAAGTGGTCAGCGCGCAACAATGGCGGCTTGCGTACGCGTCGCGGAGTCTCAACAGCGGCAGAGTGTGATTCTTCTGATCCAGAAGTATGGCCCTCAGCCTCGCCCTCAACACGTCTAGATTGGGCGCCGGCGACGGCCTCCCGAGGGACAGCTCGAGTCTGCGCCCCGTCCACTGGTTGTCTAAACGCCTCTTGTGAATGCGCGCAATCGCCAATCGCGCGTCCCACTCCGAGCGAAACACGACGGTCGCTATCGGCCCCTCTCCGGCGACCCACACGGAGACTCTGACGACGGGGACGTACTGCGAGAAGAGTTGGATCAACATCTCTTGAAGCTTCTTGGGTTCGTAGGGTGGTAGATTGGAGACGGTGAGCTCGGCGGTGGTTTCGTTGGGTTCGCCCTCGCTGCTTTGCTCGCTGAAGCTTGAGTTCCAGGGCGAGGCGGCGCGGCTGAGGCTCTGCTCGCGGTGCAGGAAACGCGAGTCGTCGCAGCTGTTTCCGGACGAGCAGGATTGGTCGAGGTTGACGGAGCCTGCGGGTGGGGGAAGATTGCTTTTGTCTGTGCGGGCTAGGTTGGGAGTTTGCTGCTGGGGTCAATCGCCTCTAATGAAATGTTTATGGGATAGGTAATTTTTAACGTTGGCAATTGTAATTGTAACCTTTTTTTTTTTTTTTAAGTGATTCTACTAGATCATGCGGGTAGGGAGATATTGTTTTTTTTGTTTGTTTGCGGTAGGTCGCGTTTCGCTGTTGGGGTCAATGGCATCAATGTTGATAATCTTTTTACCATAATATGAGACTAGTTATTTATTTTGGTTAGTTTGACACAAATTTGCTATGCACAGAATTTCAAACAGTTAATAACATAATTGTCAGTGAATCACAATTAAATTTCTATCAATGTGCATTATGTACCGATTCATTGGTGTTAAATAAATGCTTTTTTTCCTTTTCATCGTAGTTTCTGTAAAAACAGTGACGTAAGGTCTCCTGGAAAACTAGCAAATAATAGCAAGTAACGTCGTTGTTGTTCCGTGATTGCAGTGCTGGGGTGTGTAATCTGTTAACGAACCATGAGTGCCGCGAATCTTGCGCGGCTTGAGCGCGGGCGCGGGCGCCGGCGGGGGGCAGAAGGCGCGCGGCGGCGGCGGGGGGGGCGGCAGCTGTTGCAGCGCTAGCGCCCACTCCGACAACCCTCGCGACAACTCGGGCTCGCGGGCCGCCGCCACCGGCTGCGGGCGACACGAAGCCGTTTACATAAGCAGCCTATATCCGTCCCACTGTAGGGCACAGGCCTCTCAGGGACTCACCACGCGTGGCGGATTGGCGATTTCAAGCGCTGGGGTATGTGAATAGCTCAGACACTCAGGTTTCCTCACGATGTTTTCCTTCACAGTTAGCGAGTGGTATTGCTACTATAACATCACAAATGTACATTAGAGAACAAAGTCACAGGTACATGCCCGCACTGGGAACCGAACCTAGGTCTCTTGCTTCAGAGTCCAATGATCTACCCACTAGTTTACCGCTGCCTTGAATCAGTTTAGGCACGGTTTATCTGTATAACGGCTTCAAGGCAGTGGTAGCTTAGTGGTAGAAGACGTGGCGAGGACGTGCGACGGTGGCGGATAGTCGAAGTAACACAATATAAACCATAAAGAGTACGTAGCGGGTCGTCGCCTGGAGACACGGGAGTAATTCTCCTTACGACAAAAACGACGCTAAGCTACTTATTAAGGTTTATGTTGTGTAACTTTGCCTATCCGCCACCGTCGCACGTCCTCGCCAAGGCTTTTTTGTATAAACCGTGCCGTGTATCTATACACATTCTTCAACAAACATGTTAAATTAATAAATGAAAACAAAACCTTATTTAGTCAAACGAAAAACAACGAGCAAACGAAGTAATCAAGGTATTACAAATAAAAATCAATTCATAGCAGCATTAGTGTTTTCCTACTTTTGTAAGTAGGAAAAGTAGTATGTTTCAGAATTGCAAGTTGTTGATTGCACTCATGGGATCTTGTTAGGTGGGTACTCGTACTAACTTGAGAAGATGATTTGAGAAAAGATGGTCAGAGTGGAGTTTTTTTTCCCGCTGCCTTTTTCCTTACTAGAAATTCGGCCCCAAGGCAGCGGCTAACATTGTACATTGACAATCAACGAACAGAATGTAAATTCATTGCGTTGAAATAAATTTATGATTTCTGAATTCCATGTCACCTGATGCTGTCGCAATCACCTGTGACTGTCTTAGCTAAGATTAATTAACTAATGCTGGGATTGGAACCAGGTTTTACCTTAAAAAGGACTTTACAATTAAGGCTGCTGTTACGTCTACTCGCGCACACAATGTAACATTTTTAGATAAATATCCTAGGTAAAACAGTTACAGTACTACAACTTTCATAAGTTACACCGATGTACCTTCGCAGAAATTAAATTTTTGGCGCATGGCGCGAAAATATTACTGTCAAGCATAGCGCGCCATGTGAACCTGCGAACGAACCCGTCTGCTAATTAGTTGATGCGTACGCGCCATGTCTAGTTCGCTGCAGCGCCGCGCGCCGCGGCGTCTCGCCAGTCGGTACTTGCCTGGCTAATATTAAGAGTACAAGCGTCATGAGAGAGATAGCACGAGCCCAGTTGTTGCTGGATTTAAAGTCTTATGTAGCGGCAATAAGTTCGTTATTTCACTGACGTTTTCTTTCATTCAGTTGGAGTCGGCGTTGGGTTGCGCCATCGGACAATGCCGACGCGACTTATAAAAGTGGTAGTACTGTACAGTACAAGTCTTCAATCGGTAGTCACCTGATGCGGCGCGGGCCTTTGCGGCGGCGGGACGGGGGCCGTGGCGGTCCCGTAGCCCTCGTCGCTAGAGTAGGCCAGCACAGTCGGCGGCAGCACGGCGCGCACTAGCCGCGTGCCGATCTTGCATCCGAACACGTCTTCGCCGTCCATACGTTTCAGGGCCCTGGCGGGACAGAATCGGAGCCTTATTATTAATAGATTCTTTATTGTACAAGAAAATATTGTACAATTGGCGGGCTTAATACGCACGTTGTAGTCTATTTTTATTATGTTGGTACATCTTAAGCTAGACGGGTCCATAGCGACCCGGTCTTTTCAGGCAAGCGTGGGGCCCGAAGACAACACGTGCCTTTTATACAGGTTATCCATTAGTTTGGGACCAGGAAAAGCGATTTTGTCGTATGGAAGTTATTATTATACCATTTACTCTAAATCTGTGATGGCTTATTATATTTTATTTTTATTTTAGATATATAGAATACATATTTGGTTAGTACATGGTAAATTTAACGTTTATTTCAGTGTTAGTAACGGTAATACATTGAAAATACATGCATATAAAACTTAATGTATAAGGGTAGATAGCACATAGTTATCACTGCTGCCCAATCACATGGCATATTACTCAGAGCGAGTCATCTAGGGATAGTAACCTATCTCCGACGATAGCCAGCACGCATAACACGGTCACAATATCTGTGCACCTCGCTGGAACCTCGCCACGCTTGTCCCCATCCCATCAGTACGGTTTAGTGACGTGAGCCGATTACATTTTTAGGACATTTTTCTCTTTTCATCAAAAAAGTCTTATGATTTATGAACAGTTATGAAAACGCATTGTTAAAATAAAGTTACATACCTAGTTTAAGTCTGTTTTGTAATTAAATCTTAAAATCATAATTTTGGTGCAAAAACAGGTCAACGGCATAATAGGTACTATAGTCTGATCAGCCGGCTTTTATATAATGCCTGTCTTAGTTTGAAAATAAGAGCTTCATTTAAAAAAACACTTAAATTTGTCTTGTCTCCCATCCGTACCCTACAAATTACACTATAAAAAGTAATAGAATGCTAGATAGAAGTTTTATAAAATACCGGTTTTTGAAAAACTAGTTTTTACCGGTTTCCGTGGAACCGGTACACATCACTAGTACGGTTAGCACCTTCGTTGTAGTACGCGTCTTAATAATTTGGTTATTTTGCACACCACACCAGAGCGCCGATGTTACGTCGTCGAGCCAGGAGCACAGATATTGTCACCATGTTGCAGGTATCGTTTTGGGTACATTCCCTCCATGCCCATGTCACGAACGCATGTTCTAACACGCCTTTATCTTAAATATTGCAATGTGACCATAAGATAGATGAACTTACCTAATAAAACAATTTGGTTTGGATAGCATATCAACATATTAATATTAGCAATGGCATTATTATAAACTAAAACAAAATAACTCATTTAAAACACAAACCGGACAAGTGCGAGTCGAACTCGCCCACCGAGGGTTCCATACATATTATAGTTCAGGATTCGAGACTCGCAATTTTCCCGAACTTCAAAGACTATTTTTATGATTTAATAACAAATGTACAGTCTTCAGATTTTTCCCTATAATTGTAGTATATGACGATATTACTTGCCAAATTTCATAGTTCTAGGTCAACGGAAAGTATCCTATAAATTTTGATTCCTTTGAGTGTTGAAATATACGTTTTTTGCGGCATACATAAGCAGCCTATATACATCCCACTGTAGGGAACAGGCTTGTCTCAGGGAGAGAGTATGGGCTTAATCACCACGCGTGCCCACCGCGGATTGGCGATTTTAAGCGCTGAGGTATGTGAATAGCTCAGACACTCAGGTTTCCTCACGATGTTTTCCTTCACCGTTAGCGAGTGGTATTGCTACTATAACTTCGGCATAAACGGCAGTAATTTCTTTTACGTTAGCTTAAAAGTTTGATTTTTTTTCACAGCTTCAAGGGACTGTAGACCAGAGTGTATAGTTTTAATTTCAACTTGATACCTCCACGCGTTCCCGAGATAAAGGGTCTTGACAGATAGACGGACAGACAACCAAGTGATCCTATAATTTTTTCTTTTGAGGTACGGAACCCTAAAAATTAACATTAACACATTAACGGTTGATGATCAAATATTATGTGAAATTTGGTTAACAGACGTGGTTTTAAACAAAGAATATCTGAATCCCACGTGAATGGGGTTGCTGACACAGTAAATAAGCAAATTCCTCTATTCTCATAAAATCTCATATATTGCATATAGGACAAAATAGTTTTTGTCAAAAACAAACTCCAAGGGGCATTTTGAGAAAATGCGCATTATAAAACACAAACAAATAAAACAAAGAATATTTTTGTCTTTTAGAAATAACCCTGTGTAAGTTTCTGTTTAGTTGAGAAGCGTTCTCTCAGAGGGAAATGTGGCTTGCTACCTTCAGTCCATTAGTTTCATTCGTAGCCAGCCAGCCGATGTTATACGAATCATCGGCGTGGTTAGACGATAACAACCCGTTTTGTGCTTGATGACCTACATACACACTGATTATTTATACATAGTGCTGTTACGCCGGTTATTGTAGAAATATAATTTAAAAAAAGTAGGTAGGTTAGTAATCAACAAGTAAAAGCGACGATAAAACGATGTAATATCACAACAATTTATGTTTTGGTACAAACCATGGATGGATTAAGGATTTGTAACTTATGAGTAGTGTCACTAGACTTATAGATACTATTACAGTGCGCGTACATCTCAGTGATAGATAGATAGAATATTCTTTTATAGTACACCAGGAATCACACGAATGATTAGGTTATGTGACATTGTATGCAAAAGCTAGCCGGAGACCAATTTTTTTATCGATACTCATCTACGTTGAGCACAAAAAGTGCGCTAACGTGGCGTATACCTATTCCAGACTTTTCTGAACGTACCTAAATACATACGTATCTGTTGCATTTATGTTTATTTAGGGTAAATTACACCGCAAAACCAAACGCATTTTTTCATTAACGTCAGTCTGATACAGATTATTTTTAAATGAACGCGAAATGAAAAAACCGTTTCATTGGTATTATTGAATTATTATCGATGAATTAAACCACTTCCAATTAGCAAAAAGTTGAAAACTGTCACGTTTATTTTTTTTTATACCAACTGACTTGCAAGTTTCAAGATTGCATGATAAATAATAAAAAAAATTAAATAAAAAATAAAAACCGACTTCGAAACACAAAAGTTAGAAATAATTTCAATAATTATAAGTATATGTGCTGTATATGTCTTGAATTTTTAGTGCTGTAGCGTTTCGAAGTCGGTTTTTAAAATTTTTATTTTTCAATTTTTTGTGGGGGAGCGGGAGAAAAATATACAAGTCCCTTATAACCTTAATTTACCCTACTTAATTCGTTGCTTTAAAATTTGACGTTCTCAATTTCCATCTCCAAAAGTCTTCACCAGAACATCACCAAATTACCTTGGGACTACTTTTACGCTATTTTATGAAACATACGGATATTAATAAAGGATAGGCCCCATTAGGCCTTATTTACTGCTGTCCGTTGAAGAGTTCCGTTCTCCATCTCTGAAAGTCTTCATCAGATCTTCACCAAATTAAAATGGGACCAAGACTATTCGTAATATCTATTCGTACAAAAAGAATTGTCGAAATCGGTTAAGATTTGACGGAGTTATGGATGAAACATAGCCAAAAAAATATATATATACGTGTCGAATTGATAACCTCCTCCTTTTTTGAAATCGGTTAAAAAGAAAATTAGAGCTTTAACTTTATCTTATTGGCTGTTTGGTTGAAATTGGTTTAATTTATCGATGCCGAAGAAACGGGTTTTCTGGTTTTACGGTATACCTTATGGTTTCTGTAATCCTGAACCGATAATAAATATACATTTTTATTTTCTTTAACGCGTTGCATATGGGACGTCCCGTGTAAATACATAATTAAATTAGTCTGCGACAAAAATATAAACGTTGATATCTGTACCTCAGTAGCGTGCACACGTCACACATATAAAGACTGAAGTGTTTACTACTGTACCTACTCAACTTAATTTCAATAAAAAGAAGTAACCTAACCTTACCTACAGGTTCTGGGGCGAAGTTTTTTTTGACTATATTATATGACACAGGCCCACGGGGTTCGCACTCCCCTATTTATTTCACAGCCTTTTTCATTTAATTCATAACCTTTTCTCGGTTTTTTTTTTGTTGGCATAATGGAGAAACCGTGCATTCAAAACGACAGTTATTGCAAAAAAGTTTAAAAAAATGTCGAAAATTTTAGTATCAGTGTGTCCTTTTTTTATTTTCTCTGTGAATAGGAGTTTTCTTCGGGAAATGTTATTAGTTAGTAATTCTTATTAGTTAGCATATCAAGAGCTGTGTTTGTGGTGTTTGTTTCCTCCATATTGTACGTAATACCCAAAATCTAAAAAAAAAAAACTATGGCTCGAGCGTCTTATTGAACATATTAGAAAACATTTTTCAACGCTGCGGTCCTCCTTACCGGTTTCGAGGCAAAGGACGAGAATCACGAATATGATATACCATTACCACAGC
The DNA here is from genome assembly GCA_963969515.1 of Yponomeuta evonymella. Taxonomy (NCBI): domain Eukaryota; kingdom Metazoa; phylum Arthropoda; class Insecta; order Lepidoptera; family Yponomeutidae; genus Yponomeuta; species Yponomeuta evonymella. The sequence goes on from OZ018354.1 coordinate 12,064,174, forward strand.
CATTTCTGTCAAATCATTATAATACTGGATTATCAAAATGAAAAGCAAATTCCCTCAAAATATTACTTACGATTACAAAATCAGCTGTAGTTACAACTTTATAATAATGTCACTCAAAACATATAAAAATGTAGGTAGGTATTTTCTAATTAGATGAAACAGCTGTTGATCTAGAATTATTATCAAAATAAGACTTTAATTTTAAGACATTTGTAACGGGTAATTATTTGAATGGCCTACTAATAAAGAAACGGTGACATTGTTTATTTAGTTAGCATATCTTTGTTAAAGATAGTACATATATTTTTAACTAAGAAAGTAAAGAGATATACGAATGAAAAGTCTGAAATTGTGTTAGTTTTATAAAGAACTTTAGCAAGACACTATCAGAACAGCAACTATTCCATAGTTTCGCGAGATTTCTAAACCAAGCCGTTACGACAGTGATCAGATTAGTACCAGCAAAGTAATAAATTGCATAGTTTCTTACCCAGAAAGCAACATCTTAAGCTAAATTATCACAGTTAAAAATCATTAATTGCATGAGATTATTGTAAAACTAAGCACTATAATCACAAATTATTGTCCTTCAGTTAAAAATTATTGAAAAGTACAGTGTTTTCTCGCATAAGTCTGTTGGCGCAATGGATTTGAATACTAACTGACGATTATATGACTGAGTCTTTTGGATATTTAACTAATTGAGGGTAGAATATAAAAATGTCACAACGGAACAGAACCGGAACGATAGATACCTTAAGCCGGGTCTCCTGCTCGTGTTTATCATGAAACATTACACAAAACCATCGGTTTTCAATGCTCCAAATTAACTTTTTATTTTGCTTCCCCTAGCAACGAAATGTTTTGTGTAATGTTTTTTAGCAGGAGACACACCTCTATACACGTACTTATGCGCGCAAACATTTCTTCCGCTAAAACAAAAACAATGAAGAATCGCACGGACATGACGTATTTTTGGTTTTAGGCTTAACATCGTATTATAATAATATCTGCGAAGACTACGAATATTTCGACCGACCTCGTCTCGATCCGATGTGTTTCTAATTATATTTAATTTCAATCAGCTTTTCCCTGAGTGTAAACAAACATTTTATTATAAATATTGCCAAAGTCAAGAAATGTTTAATAGACGTTGATATTTTTATTACTAAGGAAATAAACAATTTGGTTCAACGGTTTGTTTACCTCGAGGGAAAAGTTGATGACGATGGTCTGAAGTAGTGCGTCTGAATTATGTATGACGAACGTAGCTCTAGTTTAGTTTTGTAAGCAACCCGCAGTAGGTATTATATTATTGTAACAGTCCTTAATCTATTTTATTTCTTTCGCGGCCAAACAGAGATGGATGATCATCAATATGAGGGAAACCATAAACAAAACGATCCTTTCACTCCAAAGAAATCAGTCATTCTTAGTCACTTTTCTGTTTTCCGAGGCTTGGCACACACTGATTTTCATTTCTGTCAAGAAACTGTTCAAAAACTGTTTTATCCCCGTTTAGATAGATAGATAACGCTTTATGGCATACCAGTAATTTAAAGAGATATAAGGTACTTAATTCACCCCTTTCAAATCACAAAGGATTACGCGGATGCACTACATGATTCCAGGGAAAGCCCGAGACACCCCAACTCGCCGCATGGTCTGAATATGGATGAACAAAGTTACCTTCCAGCGTGATCCGGCGTGGGAAACTTCATCATAGCCGTGTGCGCGTTCACACTCAGCACTTTCCCGCCGCAGTTGTCGGCGAGGCGGCGCAGGCGGCGCGAGACGCGCTCCGGCGCCTGATCGCCTGGTAAGTTCAGCACTTCCAGCTCACACGACGGCTCTTCGTCGTCCTCCGTTTGGCTCATCGAGACCTGCCAAGGGTGGCCCGTGTGAGACGGAGGCATTCAATAGCATAAGCCTTATACAAAAATAATAATAACTTCCATGCAAGACAATCACTTGACCTGGCCCCAAACTATACCCTAGGCTATGGTGACCAGGCAAGGACATCACAAACATGAAAATACACCCAGTCTGAGACCATTTGTACAAATATTTGAAAAAAAATGATATATATTAATAGGTCTACATACAAACACTTGATAGAAATTTTATTGTCAAAATACTTTCTTATGTAATATCTTTGTTCAGTAATATCAAATAATAGTTTGCTCTTTTGTATGTTACAATTATTTATTGCTCATGAAACATTAAAATTAGTTTGAACCTGACGAATGAAAAGTTAGGAAAGAGAAATGTTACCACGAAACATTATGGCATTATTGGGAACCAGCTGAAAGAAAATTTTGTCATTGTTATTGTGGTCAAGGCCGTGACCCCAATGATTTTTAATTCTAAAATAAGTAATTTATCTTATCATTATTTATTTTAGACATATTTTTTTTGCTTTTTTAATAATTAGATATTATTCATTGAATAAGAACATAATCTTTTCCTCTTTGTATGTAAGTTAGGGCTCTTTCCTGTGTGGTATCAACCATATGTATATTTATACACGTTCGTGTTGTTTGAGTCATGAAACTTTAACCGAATATAGAGCACGCCGTGATGTTGACAAATTTGTGTACTGGAAATAATATCATATCTCCTTGATATTTGCAAGCCTCCCGGCATTCTAAAGATAGCATCTCCATTTTTTATTTACCTTAGAATTTCTTGGCAGTTGAACCGTCAGCTCATTGAAAGAATAGTGCGATGTGGCGCACGCAATTAAGGCCGATGACGTGTTCCGTTTATGTACCAGTATCACGTCCATATTTTTCCTGATAACAAGATAAAATAAAGGATGGTTATTTATAAAATTATATCAAATAAGAACGCTACCCAAATCAGGCTGTCGAAACAATAAATAGAGCGTCACAGTTTACGCAAGTTAAGGAAACAGGCTGTGTTTACAAACCTTGATAAACTTGCCTCACAATAGTATCGCAATGGCATTGTATTTTTACAAAATATCAGCTTTTCGAAACGTAAGCCTCACTCCAACCTACCCAGTAAGACTGGGTGAGACATTTCGGAATATCAGATCTACCTTTCTACTTTATTTCTAAATTTTATGACATTGTCAATATATCCAGATATGAGTAGCAATGGAACGGGCACCAAATGCAGCTCCCCGAACCGCCAAAGCTTCTGGTCCAGTAAAACAGTGGATCAGGCTTAGGGCAGTTCTATCCCCGTTGCTAAAGCGAGGCGACACCGTCAACCAAACTCCCTAAACCCAATTAGCCAACTTTTGTATTTATGTAGCCCATATACATCCCACAGCAGGGCACAGGCCTTCTCTCAGAGAGACAGAACGGGGTTAATCACCACGCGTGCCCACCGCGGATTGGCAATTTTAAGCGCGGAGGTGTGTGAACACCTCAGACACTCAGGTTTCCTTCACCGTTAGAGAGTGGTATTGCTACTATAACTCCACAAATGTGCGTAACTTAGAAAACAAAGTCATGCCGGGATTCGAACACCCCATTCGCCACGACCGACCTGTCGAATGAGAAGCCGGCTGCTCACCGCCCCGCTACCATCCCTAGCTAACTTTATATAAAATATTATTGTAACGGATGGACTGCCTTTCAGCAATAAAAGCATCAGATGAGGTTTTCATGTTTTCAAGTTTTCATCAGACAGGCAGACGACGGTGCGGCAATGAATTTTGCACAATAAAATAGAAAATTAATTAGCTGGAACAAAACTGAAAAAAATATGGCCGCGGAGAGTCGCAGATTTCACTTTTTTTTGAAAAAGAATGATGTCAAATTAATTAGAAATGTCACAGCACAAAATAAGCATGTGCAAAGGTCCTGCTGCATCGACGCGCGTGAGGTCAGGCTTTATTTAGCTTAAAGTCTTAAACAATTGGCCAACAGATGGCGTTACACGTAGGAAAGATTTAAACTAAATAGTAATTAAAAATATGAATTACACAAAACAATACTTTATCGTTTACAATTATATTATCATAGTGTAGGTATTAACAATTAGGTTAAGGTATATTTTATTGTATGGGTAGTATGGGTTTATTAATATTATCTTACCTATATCTAAGGTCATTGGTGTCAGCAATAAATTTTTGCAGTCTCTCGTAGCACTCGTGGACCAGGCTGACCTTTTGGGGGCAGTTCCATCTCACCTATATCTAAAGTCACTGAGGTCAGCAGCAAAGTTGATGTCCCCGGAAATGAGCAGCAGTGCGGCGGGCGCCGAATGGAGCTCCCCAAAACGCCGCATGCATTGTCGCAACTTCTCGTCGGCCGCATTCTTCTGCGTGCCGCATACGTGGATCAGGCTCACCTGTTGAGGGCAACGGATTTGCTTTGGGCTGCTTTTCAACCTGGTTTATTTTATTTTTAATCTATTAGGAACACTAAAAGCATACATACAGAACATAAGACAAGTGTTACAAATATATCCTCCTGAGCCCTCGTGGTCATTTTTTGGAACAAAATAAAACATGTCGGCAAGCCCGGTTTCCAGTAAACACAACTATTCATAGAGGACGGATGTTCCAAAAACTGACCTTAATATTTATTTGCTTGTATCTCAAAATGTTGTCTTCTAACAGTGCTGCATTTTGTGTAAATTGAAACGTAATATATCTGTCTCCCTCTCGCAATTACAATTTTTACTATGACCTCTAAGCACAGCCCAGTGTTACGCCGATCATCCATCAAGATGGCGGACCGCCGCGGCCGGGGTAAGTAAAATCTTTAATTTTCACACTTAACTGCCAATAATTAGTTAAGTTTTTGTTTGTTTGATTTCATTTTGAATGTGATAATGGCGTTACAATGATTATTTTAACACAGTATTTGATTTTTGCACGAAAATATGTGGTCGTTGAAATTTGTTCCGAAAAAGTCCACTCCGTCTCCTATTGAAGTTATAAGTAAATTTATTTTGTACCGAAAAAGTCAACTTCCTCCCCTATTGATCTTATAAAGTAGTTCTATTTTGTTCTAAAAAAGGTACTTTCGTATCCTATTATAAATATAAGTATGGATTGATTGTTCCATGATAGGTAACTCCGTACTCAGTGAACTTAAACTCTTCACGCTTTTTCATCAATTAGACAAACTACAATGCACAAAATAAAATTACCCTGGGCTTTTTTAAATCGCTGTTATTTAAAAATGAGCTTGCTTTGAAAAATATTTATTCAATAAAAACTTTTTGTTTTAGTTTTGAACAACGCCGAACTGAGTGCATTACTGAATAACTCAGAATACGAAGATGATTCTGATACTGGAGAACCAACTATCAATGAGCCAGAATATGTACTAGAAAGTTCTTCGGCTTCGGAAGATAACAGTGGAATTGATGAAGATTTTGAACAATCGAATTCACGAGGCCGCACTCGCGATAGAGGTACAAATCGCACTCGTACTCGTATTCGTGCTCGCACCCGTGGTGGTATACGTCGTACCGGTCGCTGTCGCACACGTGTTCCCAATCAAAGAAGAGCTAGGTCTCCAAGTCCTCATTCTTATTGGAATAGAACAACGTTTAACAAACCTGCACCTGTTCTTACAGAACCATCTTACCGCCCATCACGTATTGGTGCAAGTGATGTTTACGAGTACTTTAAAGAGTACATAGACGAAGATATTTTCGAGTTGATAGTTCAAAAATCAAACCAGAGCGCTGTTCAAAGAACTGGAAGAACTTTGGGGTTAACCAAAGAAGAATGCAAAATTTTCTTTGGTCTAACCATGCTCATGTCATGCATAAATTATCCTCACATTAAAATGTACTGGAATCAACGTTGGTCCGTTCCTCTTATAACTGAAGCTATGTCACGTGATCGATTCTGCTGTCTGAGAAATAACATTAAATTAGTTTATGATGACGACATAACCCCTGAAATGAGAAACAATGACAAACTGTGGAAGATACGCCCATTATTAGACAGGGTTATAGAAGGATGTCGCAAGCAAATACGAAGCGTCAAAATAAGTATTGATGAAATGATTATTCCCTTTACTGGAGCTTGTCATATAAAACAATATTGCCCTGGTAAACCTCATCCAACTGGTATTAAAGCTTTCGTTTTAGCGAATCCTAATGGGCTTGTTTGTGATCTGGTAGTATATCAAGGCAAAAATACAATGACTGATAACAACGATTCACTCGGCGAAGGGATTGTTCTTAAACTAACAGAAACACTTATTCCCGGTCATGTTATTTTCTTTGATCGCTATTTTACTACATTTAAGCTGGCAGAAAAACTAAATAGAATGGGATTTAAGTGCGCTGGAACCATTATGCGAAACCGTATACCTGCTTACATAAAAGATCAATTAGAAAGTGATAGGACATTAGGAAGATCAGGAAGAGGAAGCCACGACGTGCTCGTGAGTCCAGATGGTAACATAGCTCTCACGAAATGGTTTGATAATAAACCTATTATGTTTTTGTCCACTATTTACGCAGCTCATGAACCTGATTATTGTCGTAGGTATGACAGAAGTCTTCGTCAATATATTCAGGTACCTAGACCCGAAGTAGTTAAAGAGTACAACGCCAGCATGGGCGGTGTTGATCTTACTGATAGACTGTTAGCTGTATGTCCAGCACGAGGGCGCACTAAGAAATGGACAGTTCGATTTGTTTCACATTGCTTCGATCTGTCAATCACAAATGCGTGGATCAAGTACAAAGAAGAACAGAAAGAAGACGGTATACGTTTACATAAAATTATGCAGCTTCGAGAATTCAAAAGAGTAATTGCAGAAAAATTAATAGAAGAAAATATGTATAACGAAAATGTAGATCCAAATTCTATTGATCAAGTTGAAGCATCTGTTGAACAGCCAACACATCGAAGCAGAGGCAGACCAGCTGCAGTACCTCTGCCTTCTGAAGCAAAACGTTATCATGGAGCATACCATTTACCGGAATACTGTAAACCAAGTCGCTGTAGGAAAAAAGAATGTTGTAAAAAAACAACAGTTATGTGCATGACTTGCAACATTCCACTATGTTTTACCCAAAATAGAAATTGTTTCAAGCTTTTCCACACATGTTGATTACGTCAACGACCATTGTGGCGTAGCCTAAGAAGTAAACTCACATTATGTTCCTATTTTATGTAATTAGTCAGAAGTTCCGGGTAACAAGCTACCTAGTTTATTTTTTTATATGTTTTGTTAAACATTTAAATTGTACTCGCTTACCAAAGTCAGAAAGTAGAGTTAAGATTATTGTATTGTTCCTAAATGTTATACTTTAATACTCCAAAGAGACTGTATCTTCTTGATTATAAGTTTAATTAATTTTAGATGAGTGTTTATGGTTAACCGAATTTTAGACAAAGTTTGTTTTTTTTTTCAAAGAAGAATTGTTATTCAGAAGAATTGTTATTCAGAAGAATTGTTATTCAGAAGAATTGTTATTCAGAAGTTTTATTTTATTTTTTTATTGTTTTCTGTTTGAGAATTTGGGTAGGAACCAAAGGTAAAGAAATAATTATTTTTATGTTCATAGCCAAGCAATTGGCATTTCATATTTTATTAAACAGCATTTATTTCCTAAATAAATACTTAAAAAAAACCTAAATTGTGTATTCTGTTTTGCCACGACTTTTGTAAAATTACTCAAAAGTAAGAACGAATGTCCCAAAAAACGAACAAATTGTAGGTAATTCAAAATGAACTTAATGTATTCATTATGAACACCCAAAACTACTTTGTTCTAGCGAAAATTGAGCAAATATGATCTTAATCTTATTACAAGCATGCTAAGGTTCAGGTCTTAGGGGTATCAATCAATTTGTTCCAAAAATGGGACATTCGTTCTTAAATACTTAGTGCCATTTTAAAATTCAGGGCTTAGGAGGTTAAATAATAACGTGTATGTATGTCGTAGCCATATCATAGAATTGACCATATCATGATGTGGTTAGCCATATCACGAAATTTATCTTTTTCATGAAAAGGCCAAGTCAAACTGGCCGTATCATGAAATGGCTTAGCCAGATCAATGAGCGACCGACGTTTGACGATTTGAATAGCGAAATGCATGACTATTTCATGATGCGGCCAAACGTAAAATACTTCCATTATACACCGTTAGAGGCGCTGATGTTAGTTTGTTGTGTATTTCTACCATGGAGGCGACAGAAAATATTTCTAGTGACGGCAATATTCTCGTAAATACTGTGCAAAATGAGGAAAGTAGGGCAGCAATCTCATTTTGTTGTTATCATTGTACCGCATTGTATTTTACGAGTGATAAAATATAAACTGTTGCTTCTTTTATTGGTATTTTGTTCAATCTATAAGGTTCAAATGCACCAAAACACTAAATACGTTAGGCATCTTCAATCTATTTTTCAGCTCAATGCAGTAAATATGTCAAACTTAAATCAGCTTAGTGCATGGAAAAGTCATGGGGCCTACATTATGATATGGCAAAATGTACATTGCCATATCGTCAAACGTTGATGCTTAAACGATACGGCCAGTTTGACTTGGCCTTTTCATGAAAAGGACACATTTCGTGATATGGCTAACCACATCATGATATGGCACAATCTACGATATGGCTACGACATGTACACCACCATAGGTAAGCACAACATAAATATAAAAATTAAGCTTACATCGTAAATGAGCTGATGTTACTAAGATGGTAACTAATAATGAATTAAAATATACTGCCTTGGTATATATCGCACCTTTAATCCAATACCGTCACTAAACGTAAATCTCTAATATTCTGATTTTAATGCCATTTATTGCAAATATCACAAAGTAATACACTAGGCGCTGACTAGTTCACATAAATTCCTATTTAAAACTGTAGATGGCGACTCAGTCGTTTCGACACTAAATGAAATCACTCTCTCCCCTCAGTCCTAAACTGATTTTAAACAAAAGAGCACATGTCGTTGGCTCCAAAAGTCCTCGTAGATAAAGTAGTAAAGTGACATTCTGGGCTTAATGCCAGTCTATACGGCTTCACTGAGAAGGTAAGGTTATTTTTTTTGTATTGCTATAGTGACATAATTAGTTTAGAAACAGTTTCAAAATCAGGTTAATGTCATGTGCTAGCTAAAAATTTGCCTCCATAGTGACAGTATTTGTTTAGTAACACTTTACCAATAATTTTTGCGTTTCATTGAAGCAAAATTTTAAAGGAAAACTGTGCCTTTAAGTATAATGACGTTTTTTCAGGTAACATAGTAGAAAGATGTTATGATTAAAATAAAGAGCAATAGTGACTTTTTGTATATAAGAACGTTTTTCCAATTAAATTTATTGATAAATTTTACAACAGTAGACAATTTATTTTGTATTATTTCGTATAAGGACGTTATCGAGACTGCTCATGTTTTTTTTTTTTTTTATCGAAAGTGACGATATTGCCACATACAAACAATACGGTTTGGTATTAATTAGCTTTACTTATTTTATTTTAGATCTACTAAGATGTCGCGCAAAGATATTTTCCTAAGACTAGCACTCGAAAATAAGGAGAATGGAGTACAAAGCGATGAGAATCAGATTATTCCGAGAGATAAGTCTACTTCTACTCTTCCATTGCAAGAAATTATGAAGTCACGAACTAGAACTTCCAGTTCTTCCAGTTCAAGTAGTTCAAATTCTTCGAGTTCAAGTTCGTCAAGTTCAAATACTTCTTCGAATTCTTTATCACTGATCTAAAACTCGCCTCTTACACCACCTTCAAATGCAATATCTGGTGGTCAAATTACCGAAATAAATACAGTATCAGAAATTTGAAGGCCTCTGCCTGCAGCATCACCAAGTTTTCTGTTGCCTACAGAATCAGAAAATTCCCGAGTAGGTGACTTTTCTCCTGATAGTGGGTCTGATTCTTTTCCAACAACTCGACGCACAGTAGAAGAGAGTTCTGGTGACACTTCAGACAGTGAGGGTGGCATTGCAGAAGACCCAACAGCAAAAAAGGGACGCAAAGGAGTTATAAACTCCAAAAAGCTAGTGGTAAAGAGGTTACGTAATTCGGGAAAAGAGTACGTTTTAGTTTCAAAAACTAAAAGAGCAGTGCTAGAGGGAAAGATGAAGCCTCCTTGTGGCATGCAATGTCGTTTAAAATGTTCGGAACATTTTAGTCAGGACCAGTTTTTGTTTCATTATAACTGTGTTTAAATGGGTTATTTTAAGTTTTATTTTATTTTAGAAGATATTTTAAGTTTTGTTAACAAAGCCTTTTTGTTTCTTTTTGTTTGTTAGAGGACCTTTTCAGTTTTGTTAGACGTCATTTTCAGTTTTGTTAATAAAAAGTTGTGCAGATTTTTTTATTTTCTTTATAAATACGAATATTTCATATATTTTTGCATTTTATTCATGCATAATTTTATTTACCCTAAAAAAAATGTTGTTTATGAATAAGATAACTCAAATATTTTTCTAATATTTTCTTTGACAGTTGAAAACAAAGTGACTCTATGAAAAAGAACAAAATTGTATTAAATAGAAAACTGACACTATACAATATTTTTTTCAAAAAAGTCGTGAAGGAATAGTTATCGAAATAAAATTAATATTTCAGATTCTTGTTAGACTCTTACCCTGTCAATTATATAAAGCTTTGTTGCAGAAAACGAAGCATAATACAGAACTATATAATATACATTTCTACACATTGAAAATCTTTAATTGCTTCTCCTGCACAATTTACATTTTTCGCTTAGTGCCGGTATTGGATTAAGGGTGCGATATACCAATTTCTATCTAACACACTAACTTTCTGTTTATCTCTCGAAAACGTCTATCAGTTGTGTTTTTTCTATACACTTTGGCCAACTGGCAGCTGGTAATAGTAAATTAACAGATTATTAGTGTACGAGAAACAGGGGGTTAATTTGGGCTTCCTCTCGCTTGATCATTTTTAACCGTTGTTGTAAATTAATGGGTATGCTTTTGACAAATTTGGGCTGAGCCGGTGCCCGAAATGAATGATTCTCTATCAAGTACGAAGTACTTACTTAAATAAAAATAAAACATGTTTAAAACGTCCATGGTTTAATTATCTAGTAACGCCTTAATGTAAACATTATATGTATATATAGCCAGAGGGAAGATCAGTCTTAATAGCACAACTATTTACCAGGATAAATGGGAGCTAAATAACTTACCTGAGCGTCATTCAATTCTTGGAGTCTGAAGACAGACTCCTTCCTCACGTCACACACGACCACAAAGTCCGCCTCGCGCCTGCCTGTCAAAAACTTCGCACGGATGGCCGCCACCACGTCTATCGCTGAGCAACCACGTGGCACCTAGAGAAAAGGGCATACATTTTCATAATTTTATTTATTTATTATAAACAATAGTTATTTATTTATTTTATTTATTATATATTATAAATAGATGGACTTGTGTCTGAATAATAGTGTGAATAATGGACTTGTGTGATTGAAGTGTGATGTGTGTCAAAGGGTGCCAAAGGGTCTTCTATTAATGTACCTATGAAGTTTGTCCGACATATATGACATGTAATAGCTTTTTCTCTTGCACAGAATGCGTTTCAATTTATTAACCAATAAATAATAAAAAGTAACAAAATAATGGGGGTCCCCATACAGGAAACATACTCTTCAACATTTTCTTCTCTTTTCACTCTAGTTTAAAAACTGTAAGGCATTCAAGTTTCAAGCTTTGTGTGAATATAGTACAGGCGCTAATAGAACCGCCCAAGTGCGTGTCGGGCCACGCGCAGTGTAGGGTTCCGTAGGAGAGCTTTTTTTACATGCTTAACATAACTAACAACTTGATCAAAGTAATGTTCAATGGAATTTGTACGAAGATTTCCTTATATAAGTGGGTCTCCTATTACTCGTTAACTTCTAAAGCCTACTTAGCCGTGATAGTTTTCCTTTTAAGTTATGAAAGTTTCCTTTTAAGATATGTACTACTGCCATGAACTTTCTCACATTTCTACAATCAACCGTTTAGCCGGAGCTTAAATAAAAATTAGCGCTTTAAAGCTTCATATTTCGCAAACGGATCCCTAAAGCGAAAAATGTTTTCCGACACTTACAATATTTTTATACGTACGAGCTGTATCTGCAGCAATGGTGGGAGGCAGAGATGTGGATGTGGATGAGGATGGCACTTTAAGCGGATTGGTAGGAGATGAACATTTTAATTTTGCGAGCCACGTTGTTTGTTTGTTTGTTACGCTCTATTGCACAAAATAAAAAAAAAACTTAAATAACAGGTTGTCCGGACTACAAGAAATCGAAATAGATGAAAATTTAATAATAAAATGGTATTTTTTTAAACATAAGAATTTAATTTAGGGCAATTGACATTAAAATTTTGACTAAGTCATTTATATTTTATTTCAATGACATAATTACTTTTTTTAATTTGAATTCTATTGTGATACATTTTAATTTTATAATCTGATTGACACGTTTAATAATAGAATATTATAGTTAATGTAATGTACAAAATATTTGAATTTATGAGGATATTAAAATAATGTAAAAAAAGGCACCGACTAGAGTTGGTGGACATTGTGCGTAACCAAATAAAAAAAAAAAAAAAAAAAATTATACGGCCAATCCAACGATAACATGACACTATAGTGTAGACGAGAAAAAAATAGCAGCCCTAATTTAGGTGTAGGGAAGGTACCCTAAAAATGTTTTTTTTTATTATTATTTTATCCTACCGATTTGTCGGCGATTACTATGTATATCTATGACAAATTTCAGCTTTCTAGTACTGGTCGTCTCTGTGCTAAGCCACTGACAGACCGACCGATAGACGGACGGACATGGCGAAACTATAAGGGTCCCTTGTTGACTTCGGAACCCTTATAGTCCAAATGTCGGACTCCCCAAATAAATGTGAGCTAGGGAACTCAAAGTAAACTCAAAACAAAACAACTTTTTTTAAAACTCATTTAAATATTATCTTCATGGTGGTGCGCTGGACCCCCTACGCATAAGTCCGTCTCGCACTTGGCCGTTTCTTTATTAAGTCAGTTCACCAGGACAGCCCAAGATAAAATAGCAACTGCTGGCACTAAACATTTTGAAACCATTAACTGGAATTTTCCCATTATTATCTTGTAACATTACATTGGTGGCTTCAAATGCCAATAGGTACATATACTTTGAAGGTCAGTATTTCATCATTGAATATTAAAGTGAAGTTATTTTAGAATTTATTTGTCTGAACTAAACACAACTCCTTTACATAGGTACATAATTAAATTTTAGAAATAGGGTGTTGTGGTAAACCAACTGGTCATAACAACTGGCACAGTGCAGTGACCTTTGTAGTACTGAAGTGTCATATTGGTACACTTTGAATTTCAAAATAAATTAATGCCTACTTGTTTCTTGAGTTACAGCTAAGACGCTAAACATTAGTATAATCTAAGGGCCTTATTTATAAAAACACGATTCCTATAAAGCATTCCAGAGGCAGCTTATTTAATCTGTGGTTACGACTTTTCCATGTAAAATCTCCATAACAGACTATTTTAATAGACGTTTCAAGGAATCATGTTTTTTATAAATAAGACTGTACGAGTTACAGTTGCAACAACAATCAGTCATTTTAAGCCTTATACTTTTTCACTCGTGCTAGAGTAGATCTTTCCTCAATCTTAGTTTAAAAATTGTAGCTGACTAATGAATAAGAATAAATCTATACCTTTCATTGTGACCGGAGAAGTTGGTGTTTAACTATCTTTGTGATTCACTAATACTGATTAATACAATGATAAGTAATCTGTTGTTCCTCTTCAGTTTGAAAATGTGTTATCATACAAAATGTATGCAGTTTAACTGGTTGACATCAAATCCAGCCAAGTGTCAATCGAACTCCCACTAAGAAACACTAGGGGCCAGTTTTTGATTTGAGAATTTCACTATGCAAATACTTAACTGTAGTGCTCTCTTTGAATTTCTCAGAAAAGAGTGTGACAGAATTTTACTTTAGTATTTACTTAGTTTGGGGAGGGTTTTTTTTTAAATTTGGGTGGGGGATCTATAAAAACACCATCTCCTAGGTTTATTTTATTTATTTGTGAATAAATATAAATATGAGTCTAACCCCCAGTTTCTCGTACACTAACACACTGTTAATCTATGTTAACAGCTGTCAATTGACCAGTGTATACAAAAAAAACCACTGACAGCTGTTAACAGTAGATTAACAGCTTGTTACTGTACGAGAAACCGGGGGTAAGCCTCATCGCATCTCATCAAGAGAGACCTAATTTATTGAACATAGATTTCATATTCTGGTATTTACCTGGCAGTTCTCAATGTCCCAAAATATGCCAATAGGCACATTGGTGTTGGTCTTTGATTTGTGGTGCCTGAATCGGGAGCGCATACGAGCCCTCTCTGTGTGCAGTACATTGCCATCCCCGACATCACTGCTAACACCTTCCGAAGACTCATCTGAGATATCTGATGGAAAAATACAAGGCATCTTAGGTCACATGATCTGACATGGCAGGGAAATTTTGCAACTTTACTCACCAAGCAAAGGAAGGAAGGATTGTTATTAACGAGGTGCCAATAGCGTTTTCAATCAAGTATGTAAAACATTTGAATAGGCTTTCGATGTTTATATAAGAGACCTAAATATCACCTTGAAAGTGCATGGTAGGTATTTACAATCTTCTAATCGTTTTCTAGTGAGGCCGTGTTCTGAGGCCCTCTTTCAAAGGGATACCTTGGCTGATTGATAACAAAACAAGGGAATTTCTAAATCTGTACCTGTGATCCACAGACGTGGAGGCAACGGAATTTTCACAGCTGGACTGGAAAACGTAGCGAGACCCTGGACTGAATGACTTCTCGCGCCCCGATCCTCCAGCTCCATACTCTCAAAACAACTCGCTAAACTCATATTATGTGACTTCTAACGGTTCAGCAATAAGTAAAATGAAAGTTTTCCCCCAGCATATGCTCAAAATAACAAAGAGCAAAGTAGGCTACTGCTGTTTGCCAGCCACGGTACTGGTTTTACTTAAAATAGCAATGCCTAATACAAAGAAGAACTTATGACATAAAATAAATGCTTAAATCTGCTAAGATTTGCGTCCTAAAAGTAATCATACAAATATTGTAATAAAATTTAATTTGTCCACTGCGCCATATTTACACACACACAAACAGAAACATTCAGTCAATGAATGAACGAATTTGAACGAACAGACGATGACAGAAGATTGAAGGAGTAGGGACGTGCAGCTTCCGCTTACAATAAACAATTTGTATGGATCGCCGCTGAATCAGTCGCCAATCATAAAATATCATAAATACAATAAACTACCGCATCACTATTAAATCATAGAAAAAAATAAGCTGTCAAGGCAAATGAGCTTGCATTTTACCGAAAATTATTTTTCCTTGATAAAAACCTTTTTCTACCTAAAAACCAGCAGTGTTTATCGGTGAAATATTTGCTATTGGTTCAGCGTTTGTTCCGTAAGTGGATTGTATAATTTTCTGGAACCTCTTAACCCACTTTGACTCAACATTTTGAAGTCAACACAATGCTCAACAAAAACTCATTCTGTGTTCATTCCATAGTGATGATACGGTCTAATAAATTTACAGATCGAAGCTCTTAAAGATGACTACGAACGGCGATCTTGGTGGTCTTGACGCCACTGGTAAAATAGTGAAGATGGAAGTGAGTACAAAGCTTTTATAAAAAAAGAATTGAATTGAAGATACCTACCTTGATACAACAGAATCTGAAGTCCCGATTGTTTGCAGGTGGATTATAGCACGACTTGCGATGAGAAGATCCCGCTCTGGAAGTCATGGGCGGCCAAGGGTCGTGTCCAGGATGCTGTTGATCAGCTCTTAGCACTTGAGAAACAGACTAGAACTGTAAGTCCCTACTGTCTACCCTACCTCCAGCTTGAAATTAGGTTATTTCGGACAGACACCTGATACACTATTTGGTTATCTGTTACTCTACTTTTATGTCCATTTATATACTTTT
This sequence comes from Yponomeuta evonymella, assembly GCA_963969515.1. NCBI lineage: Eukaryota > Metazoa > Arthropoda > Insecta > Lepidoptera > Yponomeutidae > Yponomeuta > Yponomeuta evonymella. Next base: position 12,080,178 of record OZ018354.1, read on the forward strand.
TCTATATCTTAATTCAGGGTTAGATAATATCCAATTGCATTGAATATCATAAAAGGGATAACTTTTTTATAGGATAATAAATGTTATTTTTATTTGCGTTATATATCAAGGTATAAATATGATGTATATTTGCCAAGATATATATGTGATATTTTATATCACAGATATATATCACCTGTTATACCTAAAAAGGAACAAAATGGCTCTGACATAGCAGTTTTCAAGCTTGTTTCCAGTCTTGTTAGTGTAGGTATTTATTAGTGATGAGTGAAGTTGTGAAATTTTATCCTCTTTATCGCACAACACACTGTAGTATTAAAGTGTTCGGTTAACAATGTAGTCTTTCTAAGCTGACTTGCACCAACTTTTAAACGCACATATGGACCAAATGTGATGTTATTCAGTGAATGGGTTTTCTTAGCTTGATGCTCAAATACAAAATCATGCTGTAAGTACTTGACTTAGGTCAACCATTCACCGTTTTCACCAGTATTTAAAGAAAGAAAGATGTAGAAAGAAATAATTAATTAACAATATACACATTAATTAAAAACAACAGAGAACTACAATTTTTAGACTGTCTAACCATTTTAGTAATTGGAGAGAGCTCAGCTAACACATTGGTTACCGCCATATAGTCACCAACAACCAGTGTACCAACACTCCCTAGCAATTGTGTTGTAATTTACAGTGGGAGTTAAGATAGGTAGATATTTAAATGGTAAAAATGTAGAAAATAATAAGTTATTTTATAGTATTATATATGATAGTTACATTTCTGTACTTAAACCACTGTGCTGTAAAATATTTATTTGAAGTTGCAAAATATTGGTACCGCACAGTGAGTGCAGTACTTATCAGGCGATGGACCATCTTTCATCGTGCCCTGTGTGCCCTACCACCTGTACTCAGGAGGACCTAATGAGTGCAAGTGATAATGCAGTCAGCATCGCAACATTCTAGGCCGCAACCGTTTAATAAAGACTTTAATAAAAAAAAATTGCCACTGACACACTAAGAAGATTTCAAGATTTTAGTTATTCCATTTTATTTACTTGCCTCTGGTTATTTTGCAGGGAGCTGACATGGCTTCAACGGCCAGAATCCTAGTAACTATTGTTCAAATATTCTTCGAGGCTAAGAACTGGACTGCTTTGAATGATCATATTGTGCTTCTTTCCAAGAGGAGGTATGTTGCCTTATGATTATTATGTACAGTTTTACCATAACTGTATTGATGAAGATTTTAAATATTTCTGATTTCAACAGATCTCAACTAAAGCAAGCAGTTGTAAAAATGGTCCAAGAATGCTACACCTACGTGGATAAAACCCCAGATAAAGAGACCAAGATCAAACTGATTGAGACACTTCGGGCAATAACTGAAGGAAAGATCTATGTTGAGGTTGAAAGGGCTCGTCTGACTCACATCTTAGCAAAAATCCGTGAGGAAGACAACAATGTAGCCGAGGCAGCCAAAATCATTCAGGAGCTTCAAGTAGAGACTTACGGCTCGATGGACAAGCGAGAGAAAGTGGAGCTCATTCTGGAGCAAATGAGATTGTGCTTGGCCATCAAAGACTATGTCCGCACACAAATTATCTCGAAGAAAATCAACACAAAATTCTTTGAGGATGAAAATACACAGGTTTGTTTTACAATCAATTATATTTTTAAACAATACTATGAAGATTGTTAATGGCCTCTCACTGACAATGCTCACTCCTCTGTAATGGTCATTGATACTGGACTGTCTGTCTGTCACCAGGCTGCATCTCATGAACCATGATAGCTAGTCAGTTGAAATTTTCACAGATGATGAATTTCAGTTGCCGCTATAACAACAAATACTAAAAACAGAATAAAATAAATAATTAAGGGGGACTCCCATACAACAAACGTAATTCTTTTAACGTTTTTTGCTCGATATTAATAACGGCAACAGGTAGACGCCTGAAATATTCACAGAATATTTAGTAGAACTAAATAAATTATTGAAATGAAATAAAATAAATATTTAACGCGTCAAAAAATCAGGGTTGTGTCTACGCTCGATATTTGTGTCTAATGTTATATAGATAATGGTCCGGAATCCTTCGTGCGCGAGTACGACTCGCACTTGGCCGTTTTGTTGTATATTTAGTTTCAAAATCTGTTCCTTTAGGAACTTAAAGAAAAGTTCTACCGGATAATGATAGCAGTGGACCAGCACAATGGAGCATATCTCTCCGTGTGCCGTCACTTCAGAGCGCTGGGCGCTTCGGGCGGCGCTGACGCACTCATTGGCAGCGTAGTCTTCCTCATACTTGCCCCGTATGACAATGAGCAAGCGGACCTGACGCATCGGTTGAACGAGGACAAGGATCTCGAGAAGCTTCCCGACTACAAGTAAGCACCTTCTTTTTATTCATCATCAGCCATTTCACGCCCACTGCAGGACATAGGCCTCCTTCGTGTTTTTCATAACCACGAGGGGTTTTGCCATAATAGCCACGCTTGGCAGGCGGGTTGGCGATCGCAGTATGCGGTTGGAATCTCAGGAAGACTGCTGCCCGTCTCCTGGTACTTGATTTCCTCAGTCGCCTTCTACGACATCCACGGAAGGAAATGGATTATCCATTAATACACAAGCAGCTTTAAGCTGATGCGTGTACACTTTCGTGCACTCGTAAAATGTTTATCATGTCTGTTTTTAAATGAGTTCACTAAGGGAGCACTGAAATCATTCGGCAAAGACGTGGTTTCTGGGGCTTTTCCGTGGTTTCTTGGCCAACTTCAGCAAGTACCCTCTAAGAGATTTGTTTCTATAGCTGTTACATTCTTTGTAATGGTGTCAAATAAAGTTTATTCTTATCTTGCAAAACAAAAAATCGGTGGAGTTGTTGGGCGTTCGATAAAAAAATGGTGGCCTCCCCAAAAAAGTACTAATATTGTCAATTAAAAAGAGACACTTTTCCTAAGTTGTAAACGTTCTCTAAAGTGCAGAGTGGTACAATAGTAGGTTCGTTAGGTGTTTCGGTAGAGCGGCGTAATCGGTGTGAACGGCGTACACGCAAGTCTAGATTGATTTGGAGAGCTTTTTGTAAAAGAAGTCTTTTAGATCATATCTATACAATGTGTCATTAAAACTATATAAAACGTGAAAACTGTTTACTTTCTTCAGAATCAATAAAGTATTTTTTTATCTTGTAGCTTGATGCAATCAATTTGTATTATAAAAAAATTAATTAATTACTTATTGGAAGTGGTTTTATTGAAAATACTCGTACCCGAAAAAAAGGAATTGCAGTTTTAGCAATTATTTTAATAACACGTATAATCCAGAGAAGAATAAGAAGAATAAGAATAAACTTTATTTGACAACATTACAAAGAATTACATACAGTAGGCACATAAGCCAATATCCTTACAAAGAATTACAAACAATAGGTGCATAATTAAGTTAGTAAACTATAGGACACATTTGGCGAAATACCTGTACCTAAGTACCTACATGAAACTTAGACACACAAAGTTGCCAAAAATGGGCCAGTCTCAGCATGATGCCAAAGCAGGGCTTTGGCGCTGGTTTTCAGACCGAACCATGAATGAAAAAGATGACTTGTTTTACAAATATGTTTATTTTGCAATTACTGGTGTGCAATAGAGTTTAAACTATATAATTCTGAAGTTTCTATTATAGCTGAGTACATTTGGTCACGCCGACCCTTAAGACTTCTTCACAACTAAATTAAATCATTAGTTAAACGAAATTCCAAGGAAATATACTTAATATCCAATTTTTTATTAGTTTTTCTATGAATAAACTTTGTAAGAAAACATTGCTATCGGCCTTTGCATTGTGTAGCTGTCAAACTTTTTTTTATAGATATAGTAGTATATTCTAACAGTGTTATTAAAACACTCTTCAAATGCAGTCTAGCGCTTTACCACATACCATTTAAACTGAATTTGAAGAGTGTTTTAGAGGAATCATGTTTTTTAGAAAATAACATAGTAAAACTTACATCCCCTCTCTCTGAGCGGTAGAACGCCGGCTTCTCATTCGGGAGGCCGCGCGGAGGCCGGGGGAGGCGTGTCCCGGCATTTACAAAGTCCTTGGTACATGCCGGGGTTCGAACCTACTAATGACTTTGTTTTGAAGTTACGTACAATTGTGACGTTATAGTTGCAGTTGCAATGCCACTCGCTAACGGTGAGGAATACATCGCGAGGAAACCCTAGTGTATGAGGTATTTACATACCTCAGCGCGTGCTACGTAGAACGGCCCAACCATAAGACTCAGTGCGGAAATCTCTGAGGCCTAATTATGTGCACCGAATCACGTCGGAATCCTGACGTTTGCGTTAGCAGTTACACTATTAGAATCATTCAGGGTTTAGTGCGCGTAATATAGGGGCTGATTTAACTATAACCCTCGTAAGCGATGGTAGCGGAGCGGTAGGTCGCGGGCTCGAATCCCGTCATGTACCAATGACTTTGTTTCTAAGTTACGTACATTCGTGAAGTTATAGTAGATAGCAATACCACTCGCTAACTGTGAAGAAAAACATCGTGAGGAAACCCCAGTGTCTGAGCTATTTACATAACTCAGCACTTGCTACGTGCAATGGCCCAACTATGAGGCTAAGTGCGGAAATCTCCTGTCGAACTGTAACCTAACTAGAACCCTCTCACTCTCCCCGCAGACAACTGCTAGGGCTCTTCATCAACCCCGAGCTCATCCGGTGGAGCACCCTGTGCAGCGCCTATGAGAAGATGCTCCGCGTCACGCCCTACTTCGACTCCAGCGACGAGAAGGGCCAGGAGCGCTGGAACGACCTCAAGAACCGGGTCGTGGAACATGTGAGTGCCACGAAAATCCCGAGAAGTATATTGTACTTTATTGCGCACATTAATCTGGGCCGCATCTCATAAAACTACTTTGGCCTTTGCATCTGCGTAATGAGATGATTTATACAGCGTCCAGTGGCACCATCACTCACACTAGATGAGTGAAGGGGCCATTCGGACGCTGCAGTGCCTGGGACATTGTTTTAAATGGAGTAGGCTTGCCCACAGGAAAACTATGTCTTTGGTTTTTTTTCCAAGTTACGTACATCTGCGAATTTGTAGTAACAATACCACACGCTAACGGTGAAAGAAAACATCGTGAGCAAAACCTGCGGCTTGGTTGGCTCGGCACGTATAAAACTAAAATTCATAGTTTGTTTCAATTCTTGTAACAACTCCAATAATGCCACCATTGTTAAAATGTTAAATAAGCTTTCTCGTAAGAAGCGCAGGCCTGTTGCTATTAATACAGGCTACTTGGTAGCCTAGCTATAGCAGCACATACCCACCAGTTTCGTTCACGTTTTTCTATTTTATTTTAAACAGAGTGAACGTAAAATCAACCTTGCACCTATCAATAAAGTTCTGTATTACATTTATTTTATTTAGAAGGAATGTTGGACTTATGCCTCTTATTAAGTGATCCATCGCGATCGGTCCTAGTTTATTGTAGTCCAGGTCCCATATTACGCGCACCAAATCCTGAACGATTCCAATCGTCTAAGGTGCCGTTCAATTATTGTGTAAGCAGATTTATTATAATTAATTACCATCCAGACCCCCCCCACCCTCACCCTCCATGTCTGTATGTCATATATTTCTCTGTGGCGATAAAAAAAAATGTGTTTATTTATTCCTTCTTTCTCCTCTCTAAATTATTTCAGCGAGAACATACCCTCTCCCCCATCACTAATTACAAACACTTGAAGCCCGTCTCCCCCCGCAGAACATCCGCATAATGTCGATGTACTACACCCGCATCACGCTGCGACGCATGTCGGAGCTGCTCGGTCTCAGCGAAACGGAAACGGAGGAGGCACTCAGCCAACTGGTCGTCAGCGCCATCGTCAAGGCCAAGATTGACCGGCCAGCTGGTATTGTGCATTTCAGGTAAGCTTTCCAACTAGCCCCAGAGTCTAATACACACATAGTTTATCAATATACCATACAACATACAAAAATATTTATTCAGTCTGTCTGGTGGGTCCAGCTCGTCCCGCTCAATAGAATGATATATAAGCACGACAATAGAGTTGTTATTAGCCTCTATTTGGTAATCTACAAAGCAATCGCAGTACAATGTCATTCAGTACAATGGTATAACCCGCGCAAATTATATAAGCATCTCTCGCGAAGAAGATCGAATCGCCCGAGGCGCCGAGTTAAGTACAAACACAAATACAAAATGTCTATTTTAATCACAAAAACACTAAAAGCATTATCGTAACATGTTACACTGAGTATACAAGCAAAAGGTGTTATGAAGATGTTACAGTTTTTATGGCAGAGTTTAGTACGAATGTTTTTTACTGTAGTCTCCACATTAGGTTATACCAGTATCGTGGAGGCCGATTGCTTTACCATTGGTTTTATCAAGTCGTAGATAGTGCATACTTAAGTAAATATATTATTTTCAAAAGTTTGTGAGATCTTAACCCTTTGACGGACAAAAGAAGACCGTTGGTATTTTTAAGCAAATTATTATAAAATTAGGTTTATTACAACGTATTAGAAATGTATGTATAAGAAAAAAAATGATTTTTTAAATAGTTTTTTGGAAAAACTCTGGGACAACCCTGTCCCAATATGCGTCAAAGGTCGATTTTCACGTAATTCAAACATTGCAAATTGCATTATTTTTAAGGTATTTATCATATACTATGAAATAAAAAAACATAATATAATGAAAAAAATTTAATTTTTATTTAGTTACGTAACATGGTAAGCCGCAAATCAATTTCGTTTGGAAGTAAAACATAGGTGAACATTGCACAGTTCACGAATGGAAGGAAATTGGCACAATTGACGCATCTCCTCCGGTTTTGGTCTTTTTTCATGACGTGAGCGGGTATTTGTCTTCTGAAACCGTTATTTGGATCCTCTTCCTTGTCATAGACATAGTCGGCAAGGCATTTTTTCGCACAAGTCTCCTATCATTGCTCTAGCCACGGCCTGCCGATATACTAATGAAGAAAGCATTGTTCCTTGACTCGATGAGCCTCGTACAATTTCACATAAAGCGTATAGGCGTTATTCATTGCATCCTACTAATAAAAAAATACCCTCAAGTAATATTTAATTCTTGATTTTCGGTCGACTTCGTAGGTAATCTTCTTCTGATCCATGAGATCCACGCCGCCCATGAACTTATTATATTTACATATGATATCCGGGCATGTTACATCCAGCTTTTGAGCCGAACCTATTTGACGTCGTTTCACAGTTAGTGTCGGAATTGGTGAAAGAGAATTGATGAGGAGGTGTACAGCCTTATTATAGTGATTCAAAGCTGCTTGAAAAATGTTATTGAAATGAGTTATGTACCACCGGGCGTACTTTGTAATTATGCCCTGTTAAAATTTGGAGATGTCGTTTTCTGTTTATTATTATCACAAAAATTAAGAGTTCTCCTGATTTCTTCGAATCTTGATAGTGGCATTACTTGAGCCACAAAGGTATACCCATGTCAGGTTCAGTGAACCAGTAACATCGCAACGTAGGCAAGACATGATAACCCATGACGTAGTTTATACCGATAAATGCAGCGGTTTCAGGGATCTCAATAGTAAATACAGATCCATTACGATGTGCATATTATATGTAATTGATTCAAGTAGTATTATGTCTGAATAAAAGTTGCATGTCTGTAGCTGCACAAAATATATCTTTCAGAAAATATATAGGGACAATACGAGTTTATTTTTCATAAAAAAATCGGGATGGCGTCAGTGGAAGGTTCAAGTGAAGTGGGAGTACAAGGAGGAGGCTGTGGGTCATTTGCAGGATCAATGATAACTTCCGTTGCACCCGCATTCACGTTTTGCTCTAGGAATTTAGTCTTCGTCGTCTACCAGTAGAGCATCTTTATAGTCAGTGTTGTCGGCTACGAAATATTCTTCTATTTCATTTTCATTTAGAGAAAACATTCCTAATCCTTGATGAGCCTAAAACAATTAAAACATTATAAATGATTGTGCAATAACTTGTAAAACAAAACTATATTGTGCGGATAAAATATTTTTAAAATTGACCTATGACGCATATTGGGACATATACGTCCCGACAACTTGAAATGCAATATTAGATGAATTATTTAAACAAATCACACAAAATATGGATAAAAAAAACATTTTTACTTACCATTTCTACGAAATTTAGCACATTCCAATCAATCAATTTACAAAAATCATTCTTTTACTTATGATGAAAAAAACTTGAATGAGCGCGCGAAAATGTCACTCTATATGGTTCAACTTTTTTGTTTTTTTCTTTAAACAGTGCTGCCAATATGGCAACAAATTAAAGATGCGTCCAGATACTAGCGTTTAAAAATAAACATAAGTTTATATACCGATTAATTGAGCCACAATATGCTAATATTGTTTGGGGACACCGGTGTCCCATTTACGTGAAAGGGTTAATAAACATTATGTACGAAAATAAATTTATTATGCTTACAGTTGCATGTGTATTACCATTGGAATGCGATTGGTTACTAGACGACGAATGAAACAAGTATTACCGTACTAATAACGACTATGTATTAGAGACTCTCTTCCCAGGACCCGTTAAAGGCACTCCAAAAATAATCAGTCTAACCTGTTAAGGCAACCTAAATGCTTCTTCGCACTGTAAAAAAAATTCTTACGACTGCGAAAAAAAAGCAGTAGAAACAACATACGCCGCAAAAACATTCATAGATGAGTAGTATTTTATCTGGTGTATCCGAGTGTTTTATACGTTACAGTCGGACATCTGAACAACCAGAAGAAAGAATTACAAATGATTGATTCACAAAAAGATGTTACAGAAAATCTTTTTAAAACTTTATTTAAGATAATAAAAAAAATACACACAACATATACCTCTCAGCCTCCGAAACCGACAAGGTTTATACTCCGCTGGCTCAGCCTCTGACACAAGAAGTCGCCACTTGTCTCTGTCCTCCGCGGTCGTCACTTGCCAGTCGCCCGCCTGGAGCTCACGCAGGTCCCTGGCCACTTCATCCTTCCAGCGATATCTGTGGTGGCCAACGGGTCTTAGGCCGCTTATAATAATAATAATAACTTCCACACAACACAATCACTTGCCCTGATCCCAAACTAGGATACCCTGTGCTAGGGTAACCAGGCAAGGACATCACAAACATGGAAATACACCCAGACTAAGGCCATTTGTACAAATGTACGGCGGCCCCCACTGGGAATCGAACCTACGACCTCTATATTGGTAGTAAGCGCCTTAACGGCTAGTCCAACGAGGCAATCGAGGCAGTCGAAATCGTTATGTATTGCTTACACTTATTTATTTATTTCAGCTTGAGCGTGGACGTCTCTGATCGCCTCAACGAGTGGTCGAACAGCCTCAACACCCTTATGCAGCTTGTGAACAAGACGACCCATCTCATCAATAAGGAGGAGTGTATTCACAAGCATTTGCTCGCCACCGCTGAATAAATTCTCCCTTATACAGCATACTAAATGAAAGATTACGGTGTAAACAAACAGTTGGCGAAAATCGTTAAATTCCTACTAATCTGAAAGGCTGTTCGTTACAGTATCGAAAGTAAGACTTGAGAACGGTTGGACCGTATTGGCAATTTTTTTTTTGTAACATATTCGCCAGCTCGATGGGTGTTTAGATGGATAATTTTATTTGATCCCACGCTTACGCAGTGGCGGCACGGCTAGTACGGAAATGTTTTATGTCTGCGTTATAACACAGACATTAGATATAGTCTGCACAAATATTTTTGTCGGTAACGTGAACATAGTCACAGATCGTTTGCACATCGCTTACTGTCTTTGCAGTGCATGTGTGAGTAATTAACGCAGTGTTATGCGTAGTAAATTACTATTAGTCAATTACTAAAGTAGTCAATTACTCACACATGCACTGTAAAGACAGTAAGCGACGTGCAAACGATCTGTGACTATGTTCACGTTACCGCCAAAAAGATCTGTTTGGACTATACTTCCGTTTGCTTGGTCATACCTACATTCATTTAATTTATTCAAGAAATACTCATTCCTATTTTATTATCTTTACGTACATACTTTAAATCATGCCTGTGTCCCGGAGGCGTAGGCAGAGAGAAGGGTTTGCCACCATCTTGACTGATAGCAAAGTGAATTGTTTGTTTACTACCAAGTGACTCTCATCGGGTACAATAGTTTGTTAAAGCGCTGTCATATTGAAAATGTATATTTGTGAACGGATTAAACTACTTTACATGAAAGTCTGTATTTTATATCTTGTCCATTGCAAGTGTATCCAAAGAAATTTTTGATTTTCTTAATCTCAGCTTGGTAGTCTACCCAAACTTTTTCTTTGTATTGTAGGACAAAATGGTTACACTAATGGTTCTACTAACTTACATGTTGTTGGAGAAAAATGCCTATGAGCGTCTAAACTAGTTTTTATCTTATGGTTTATTCCAGAGTCCTTTCTGTAATTGATTTTCAAACTGGGGCGTTGAAATGCTAATTAAAATGTACTATTAAAATACGAGTTAATATTAACTGATTCCAATGATTTTTTTCTCATTATAAACCCTCAGATTAATTAGGATTAATCTATGTAGATGTTTAAGATTTTTTAAACAATATTCTTTTCTTAACGGGATCCATTACAATACTCTATAAACGTTGATTTAAATAGTCTGGTGGAGATTTTACAAGGAAAAGACGCAACCACATATTACATAAACAAACTTCCTCTAAGGTGAGGAGTGCTTTAGAGAAATCTTTTTTTTTATAATTAAGACCGTTAGTTACTGTATTATGGCATCGCAACCTTAATGAGGCCACTTATGATTTGTAATGAAAACGAAATCTAATCATTTCATTCTTATCTATTTCGCCTGTTTCTGAGCTTGACTACCAACATACCTACAACAGTGGCGTAGCATGGGGGGGGGCGGAGGGTGCGGTCCGCACCGGGCGGCACTTTGCCGGGGGCGGCGCTGCGGAGGTGGCAGTTAGAAAAAAAAATTAAAATTAAAAAAAAAAAAAAATCTTTCAGTGTTTTTTTCGTCTTTTTTTATGTTTCGTTACGTAATGTTACGTTTTATGTAATGGAGGCGATTTCTCAATTATTCTATTACGTTTTCTCTGTAATTTTTCTGTGATATTCTACCTATGTCAAAAAATGTTAATTTAACTTTTCAATTCAATAAATCATTCAATAATAGTAGTTTATGCAACTGTCATATAATGAAGGGTATTAAAACACGAGTGTGAGTTTATGAAACGAGCGCAGCGAGTTTCATACTAGTAACGAGTGTTTTAATACCCGTGTTATATGCAGTCGCATACACTACTTTATCTTCACTAATGCAATTAAAAATTAAATTCACGCGTACGTGTATAATCACAGTGATTTTGCCGCCATTAAAATTTAACCAATGAGAGCGCAGCTGCGCGCTTCAATAGAACGCGACCAACCTGATTGGCCCTGCAATCAAGTTGGTCGCGTTTTATTGATGTTATAATGAGATTTTACGATATCGATGTGAATATTATACCATCATGTGAAATTGCTTAAATTGAGTGTTTTGTTGTCTGCGCTATAACAGTAGATAGTAATTATAAGTCAAGTATTGAAAACATAAGTAGAATGTTACAACATTAGTGTAGATAAAACTAATAAAAGTACTCTTTTTACCATGCCCAAATTTTTTATAATGGATTACAAAAATAAGAGGGCGGCAAATTTGGAATCCGCACCGGGTACTAGTGACCTATGCTACGCCACTGACCTTCAAAATATTATACCTAATTTGTCCGGATCCAGCCTAGCTTTTTAGGGTTCCGTACCCAAAGGGTAAGGGACCCTATTACTGAGACTTCACTGTCCGTCTGTCTGTCTGTCACCAGGCTGTATCTTATGAACCGTGATACCTAGACAGTTGAAATTGTCACAGATGATGTATTTCTGTTGCCGCTATAATAGCAAATACTAAAAACAGAATAGAATAAATATTTAAGTGGAGCTCCTATACAACAAACTTGATGTTTTTGCCGTTTTTGGGAGATGCTTGAAATATTCACAGAATATTTAGTTCTATATTCACTTTAAAACTAAATCTATTCTATACTAATAATAAATCTGTAAGGGTCGGTCATGGAGTAAGTTAGTTTGTTATCAGAGATATTGTGTTTATAGGCTCAATATATGATACTGAAACTAATTTCACGATTTCTAGAATTTTTTTCTGTATGTGTGTATGTATGTATGTATGTTCCTCCATAACTCTTAAACCAATTATCCGAATTTGATGAAATTTGGTATAAAAACATATAGCCATCTGGGACACAGGATAGGCTATTTAAATTCTAGCTCCAGTTATGATAAGACGTGGCCCCCATACAAATGCTTCGTAAAAATCGAAATGTACGCGAACGGAGTCGCGGGCACAGCTAGTACCTAATAAAAATAAAATAAATATTTAAGGGGGTTTCCCATACAACAAACGTGATTTGTGCCGTTTTTTGCTCGATATTAATAACGGCAGCAGGTAAACGCTTGAAATATCCAAATGTTGTATAGATAATGATACGGAACCCTTCGGTCGCGAGTCCGGCTCGTACTTGGCCGATTTTTAGGTATACTGTGACAACTATTATTGGATACGCAGGTGCGCAGCCTTGACTTAAGACCTCCCATATGGAAGACTCGAAGTTTACAAACTTGAAATTATTATTAACCCAACTCCGCCGAGACTGTACTTTTGAACTCTTGACTAATCGGTTGAAAGTAATTGGGAGATAAGATACGTTTTCCGTAGGTATCTGCGTACCGTTTAATCAGTCTGATGTTTGCTTCTTGAGTTGAATATTTTACGGCAACTTTATTATAATACCAATTAAAATGTTAACGTTAATTTCGATATTTCTCGCGGCGGTCATAGTGTTTGCATTTAGGTTCTTAAATGATCAACATAAGGCCCCCATTCTTGGTGTTTACCAGCAGAAAAATAAGTGCTACTATTTAAAGTTCCTTTTTATGTTCTTGTCATTAAGTCTTAGACAGGTGAGTTTTAAATATATTTTTTATTTTCTTTTAATAATTTGCATACCTACCTACGTTATTCTTTAACCAGCAAGCGGCTTGGACTTGGAAGTAGGAGTCTACAATAGAAACGGATCCGCGTAAATCTACAACTCTATTGTAAGATATAATTGCAGCACCCTGTCACCAGGGGCCTGTTTCATGGTTTATTACACCAATTCGATGTACTGTACATTACAAAGTCGATTAACCCACAGATTAACTGGTTGACTCTACTGCGCAATGTACCTCGAATTGTCATAATAAACTACGAATTGTAGTTTTATGAAACTCGGCCCATTAAGCATGAGTGTGTTTACTGATGGCACGTTTTGAATCATAATGGAATCTTACATTTACTCTAATTTCTACCCAATATTTATTATTATTATCATTCTCTTTATTTATTTTCATAACTTAGAATAGGTTTATAAAATCAATATAAGAAGTAAAAATATTATTATTATACTTTATTGCACACGAAAAACAGTACAGGAAATATAACATAACATAATCAGCCTATATACGTCCCACTGTAGGGCACAGGCCTTCTCTCAAGGAGAGAGTATGGGCTTAATCACCACGCGTGCCCACCGCGGATTGGCAGGAAATATGACAATACGAAATTACCTGTACAAAGGCATGTTTATTCATTATTAATTAATTGAAGTTTCCTTTCGCAGATGGATTCGAGTTTTTTCTCCATTTTTACTCCAAAATTATCAAACAACGGCCTTATAAAAACACGATTCCTCTAAAGCACTCCTAGAAGCAGTCTATTTATTCTGTGGTTACGAGTTCTTTGTAAAATCTCCACCACAGACTATACTTAATCGGCGTTTTAAGGAATCGTTTTGAGGAATCGTGTTTTTTATAAATAAGACCGTTAGACTTTGAATTTACACACTAGGTACACTAAAACACCCCGATTTCAGGCCTACAGCTACGCGAAGAGACGCCTGGCAGTCGAGCTAGGCAAGAGCGATGACGGCACCATCCACATCCACGACGCAGACGCCAAGCTGGAACTGACGCGGCATCTAGGAGACCATCCGTTGGTAAGAGCAAATGACTGGATGGTAAAGTTTGCTTCCAACATCCTATACACGCTGAAATTAATGTGGGTTGTCTGAAAGCCGCGGTTATGTAATTAAAATGCCATCTATTTAGACACACGGCCATATTTATAAAAACACGATTCCTCTAAAGCACTCCCTAGAGTCAGTTTATTTAATCTGTGGTTAGGACTTTTCCTTGTAAAATCCCCACCACAGACTATTTTAATCGGCTTTTTAATTAATCATGTTTTATATAAATAAGACCGTATTTCTATAAGAATACAGGTAAAATTAGAAAAGTAATATTTGAGCGCTTAATATCGTTTTGTAACTTATGTACATTTGTGAAATTATAGTAGCAATACCACTTTAACGGCGAAGGAAAACATCGTGAGGAAACCTGAGTGTCTGAGCTATTCACATACCTCAGCGCTTGAAATTGCCTATCTGGGGTGGACACGCGTGGTGATTAAGCCCATAATCTCTCTCTGAAAGAAGGCCTGTGCCCTACAGTGGGACGTACTTATGTAGGCTGCTTATGATACTTTTATGGTTTTGAGTCAAGAACTCTTATTTAAAAAAAATCGCAAGCAATAAGTAGATACCGCTTCTCCGTCTATTAGAACAATCACCCGCACTGCCGCACGCAAGCACTGCTCTGGCTGGCTACTAATGGTTCTTATAACTTCGAGTTTGGATCGAGATATTTTTGGAAAGTGCCTTTTAAAAAAAACAAACTAGCGTATTCGATAGGCTATTGTTAAGGCACTTTCATTGTGCTATGGCTTTCAAATCACCCAAAATTCACGGTGTATACGTCCCACTATAAAGCATCTCTTCTTCCCTCAGAGAGAGAGTATTCTCACCACGCGTGCCCAACGCGGATTGGTAATTTGAAGCGCTGAGTTATATCTATGTGAACACCTCAGGTGTTCAGCTTTGCTTACGTTATTTCACTTCATCGTTAGCCAGTGGTTTTGCTACTCCAAATCACAAATGTACGTAGCTTAGAACATCAAATTCGTTGCCGGGGTTCGAACCCACGATATCCGACCGTCCGACCGCAATTTTTTTTACGATTTAATTACAAATGTACTGTTTTCAGATTTTTCCCTGCACTTGTAGTATAAGATGATATTACTTGTCAAATTTTTTATACTTATAGTTCAAAGGAAAGTACCCTATAAATTTTGATTCCCTTGAGTGTCGAAACATACGTTTTTTGTGGCGTTATGATAATGATGCATCATCAGCCATTTGACGCCCACTGCGGGACATAGGCCACCCTGATGGTTTTCAAGCTTCCCGGTCTTGTGCCGCCCGCATCCAGCGACTCCCCGCCCCCGTAACCAGGTCGTCAGACCATCTGGTGGGGGGGCCTTCCCACACTGCGTCGTCCGGTCCGCGGGCGCCAGGTCAGAACTTTTTCGCCCCAACGGCCGTCAGTATTTTGCGGCATAAACGGGCGTATCTTTTTTACGTTAACTACCTGCAAAGTTTGATTTTTTCACATCAACTCGATACCTCCACGCGTTCCCGAAATAAAGGGTCTCGACAGACAGACGGATGGACAACAAAGTGATTCTATATGGCTTCCGTTTTTTTCTTTTGAGGTACCTACGGGACACTAAAAAAATACAATCATCTGACTTTGGCAGAAACGTAGGGGTGCCATAGAAAGGAAAGAATTGAATTGTACCGTAAAGTTAGTACTCAATCACCAGTGAAGAGTAGTCCGCTAACATCACAAATGCATATGAAATCTACAATAATTTCATGCAAATTTTACAGGCGGTAGACGGTGTATATTTCAATGGCTCCTCAAAAACTGGCGCGCCGCTCTCGTGTGCGGCCTTGCACGAAGGAAGAATGCTGTTTGCGACGCTTTTCTCTACTTGAAGGTGACGAACATTAAATATTAATCTGTTAATTTGTTGCATTGAAGGAATGTTCACAGTTACCTCGTGTAAACACGGGGATACAAATTCAAGTCGGCCGACATCATCGACAATCAATCGACATCATCGTTATACCTCACGACAGCTCTTGACGGTTTAAATTAAAAAGGACCTATTATAGGTAACCCACATCCAGTGATGTCCACTGTACAGATGCCAGCAAACATCTCTGCAAATGGTAAAGAAAGTGCAGCACGGGATCTAATCGACTCGAGTGGCCGATACAATTCTCTCCCGCCCCACCACGCCTTAAGTCCGCCAAAAGTCCCAAAAATCTACTGCGCATGCACAAGTTAGGCATCTGCCGACATCTGTACCAACATTTCAGATTCCCAAATCGTGGCGTATTAGCCATCATACATCCAATACTAACTAACAAAGTGACGGCCTTAAAACACGATTGCCTACTCCAACAGGGTCTTAAATTTATAAAATTTATACCTCTAGTAAATTATTTTTGGGGCTTACTCTGTACCTACATATTTAGACAGATAAATGGATAGATATTTAGCGAAGAAGCGAATAAATTAATAAAGTAGGTACCTATTACCTAAGTATAATATTGATATTCCTGACGACGTCCCAGGCGCTGAAGAGTTCGAGTGGTCCCTTCTCCTAACTAGTGTGTGTGTGCCACTGGACGCTGTATAAATCATCTCAGTACGTAGATCATCTCATCATTACTTATCTATCTATCTATACTCAGGTCGAGGGTGGCGATCTGATGCTGGCACCGAAAATGCCGGACTCATATCTGCACCAGACGCCCGCAGAGGAAGATAAACACAGCGTCGCAGGCATCGTCATCAAGAACATCATCCCGATGCGCTCCTGGACCCTCGAGTACACCGGAGAGATGAAGTGAGTGTTCTACGAAAGTCTTCAAAGGACAACACCATCGTCAATGTACCTATTTAAAATTTTGTACGAATCGGCGGGTTCGTATAATCTGATCACGATCCGCTGTGGGTGGAAACTGATATCGCACTCAGTGTGTCTTCTAATCTCGATATCAGTTTCACCTACAAACAAAGGAATGAAAAGTAGAATCTGATCGTGTGACCCGATTCGATTCGAATCGGCAAGTATAGATTAGACCCGTAGAATTCCCTCCATTTATACGGGCACTTCCGAAAATGGGATGTTCGCAATACGAACAACTCGGGGTAAAAATTTGAAATTGCTAATAATTATATAAGCTGCTTCATACAAAAATTACAAAACAAAAAAACACTAAACATTACAATATTATTTTTGTTGCACTAACCCGTGCGGTTCAAGTCCCGGCATGGGTGGAATTTTTAGCCTCTAAATAGGTTTATGATACTAAAAATCGTTCGTATTAACCAGTCGAACCTATTTTATATATACACCCGTATATGATGAATTAGTTATACCCTGTATTATACACCCTGTAGGTAGAAACTCTAACCCGCTTAAGAGCTGATTCGAACGATAAAAAAAATTGGTGCAACTACGATGCTGATCACTATCGGCGACTGAATTAGGAGGCGCATATTACTGTCTAGGTGTATCAAAATTTCTATATTCTACCTAACCAGCCCATGATAAAGCTGCTGGGCATCATAAGCAGCCTATAATTCGTCCCACTGTAGGGCAAAGGCCTTTTCTCAGGGAGAGAGTATGGGCTTAATCACCCCGCTTGCCCACCGCGGATTGGCGATTTCAAGCGCTAAGGTATGTGAATAGCTCAGACACTCAGGTTTCCTCACGATGTTTTCCTTCACGTTAGCGAGTGGTATTGCTACTATAACTTCACAAATGTACATAACTTAGAAAATAAAGTCATAGGTGCGTGCCCGCACTGGGAATCGAACCTGGGTCTCTCGCTGCCGAGTCCAATGTTCTACCCACTAGGCTACCACCGCCTGCTGGGCATAGCCTTTTGATTTTCACGCAAATCCCCTCTATCCCTAAGAATTCGTTGCCTGTCCGGAAAGGAGGAATTCTTCTCATCACCATTTCTGCTGGGGCCAACTTCGCGCGCAAAAAATGTACTCCACACATCTTGGTGGCGTCTAATACTTTTTTCGCGATTTTCGCGATGCCAAACTTTTTATTCACATTTCCATTCTAACAGGCTTATTTATAAAAATACGATTCCTTAAAACACTCCTCAGGTGCAGTTTTACTAGTATGTGGTAAAGGGAAAGATGTAATCACAGATTGTTTAAACTGCCTCTAAGGAGTGTTTTATAAGAATCGTGTTTTCTTCTTAGGTATTTATACCTAAGACATCGAATCGATTCTGTGCTGCTGTTTGTAAATGTGTTTTGGTATCTCCCAGGCCCAGAAAGAACCCGGAGAAGCCGGTGAAAGTGGAACTTTCCCTGACGTGGAGCACGGCGTTCCAGCCTTTCAACTACGATTCCATTTCCGCCTTCAGCATGGCCAAGGATATGGCGCGGGAGCCCTGGTCACGTGACTACTTCAAGATGCTGAAAAAGTAAGTCATACAATGTGTATCACATCTGGGGCAGTGAAGAAGAAGAAGAAGAAGAAGAAAGACATTTATTATACCAACAAGATACATCACAGAAACAAAACAAGCACACAAGCAACATAATATGCACAACAACAGAAAGAAAACTTAATACACAACACACAAAATGAATAAATAAAACAGGACCATAGATGTAGCCTGTGGTGTATCTACATTGTCACAAAAGGCAGCTGACTCAGCGTTATGCTGAGGAAGTGATCCCTCAGTGAACGTTAAGAGCGATTCGGATCTCGGCATTAGCATTCCTCTTGCTCCCATATTTCGATTGTAACAGAGACACTGTACTTTTGACACTCATTAGGTATGTTACAAATGTGGTTTGAGGCGGCACCAGAAAATAAGTTACGGTAATTTTAGATATATTATATTTTTGTAGTTTTTGATGAAGAAAATTGGCAAGAAAAAAAAGCTAACCTTTGGAATAACCACAGAAAACTTTGGAAAAGTTGTACAGGTCGCGAGAAAAGTGCTATTTGTCGCATTTAATTTTGCTGCTGTTGAGGATCAAAAGTTTCAATGGAACTAGGTAAGGTTGGAAAAGTGAGAACTGACAAAAGCTTTCCTTTTAATTCTCCTAACTTACAGACACCACCAAGACCATTACGAGCAGATGGGCAACATCCAAGGCGCGGCTACAATTGACGGAGTCAAACACACCCTGGACATGCCTTGTGTCCGAGATCATAGTTTCAGTAAGTACACTTCTATAAAAACAAAGTGCATGTCCTGTCCATCCCTGTTGCATGTCCATCATGCCGAGCAGGCAGTTAAGGGTGCTGTTATGTCCCGCATATGTCTCGCTCCCACATTGTAACATTTTTAATTATTAGAAAAAAAAACCTGGTAGAAAATGTGGTGTGATGATTTGCTAACTAATAAAATTTTCATGTTTGTGATGTCTGCCTGAATACCCCAATATTAGGGCCATTTGTACAAATCAAGTAATGCTGCCTCCGACAGAAATCGAACCCATGAGCTCTGTTTTGGTAATTTTTATTTTATTTTGCTTGTTACCGCTGGACCAACGAGGCAGTCGTGACACAACGTTGAGCCCACCGCGGAATTGGCAGCCGTCATAGACTGCCGTGCCGTGTATTAATTTTGCCTGCTCGTCCTCCCAAATAAGAGCGTTTATCCTCATTTAGCCGTGTACGTGTCTGCGTAAGACAGGAATTCTTGGCAGCCGCCATAGACGGATTGGCTGTCGTGCCGTGTAATAACTTTGCCTACCTACTTGTCCTCACAAGTTTACACACGTTCACCCGCGTACAGTTGACAGCAGACCTTTACATTTTTGTTGCAAAGTCGCTGTTAAGGTAACGGATTCGAGTGCACAGTCGTATTGTAAAGTTTAAAATGCTGTCGACTGAACGCCATAGACAGGAATTCTCGGCAGCGGCCATAGACTGAGTGACTGCCTCGTCCTCACAAATAACAGCGTGTAATTGAGAATAAGTTCCTCTTTGTTTATTTTAATACTGTTTAGGTGTTCACCGTGACTGGCGCAACTTCCACCGCTACGTGTATCACTTCATCTTCCTCGAGAACGGAGACTGCTTAGCGGTCGGGAGCGCTTCACAGCCGCTCATTTTGTCGCAGTAAGTTCAACCCGCAATGGAGTGATAGTCGCACCACCACCGAACGATGTGGCCGGCTTTCAATGCCGCTATTGAAATGTTGCAAATTCAAATAATTTATTTCCGAATAAGTAGTTAGTACACGTCAAAAAAAATGTTGCACAGATTTTAATTGCAATATGTTTATGTATTCTACCACTTAGCAGCAGTGTGCAATGAACTCTCAGTGCAAGGATTTCCACGAGCATGTTTAGATTATCTTATAAAGGCGTGTCTCCTCCTAAAAAATATCACACAAAACATTCCGTTTTCTTTGCGCAAAACATTTTCGTTGCTAGGGGAAGCAAAATAAAAAGTTGAGCATTGAAAACAGATTGTTTTGTGTTATGTTACGGGCAGCAGCGTCTTCCTGAGATTGCAACAGCATACGGCGATCGCCAACCCGCCTGCCAAGCTTGGCGATTATAGCAAAACCCTTCATGGTTAGGAAAACCATGAAGGAGGCCTGTGTCCTGCAATGGGCGTCGAGTGGCTGATGATGATGATGATGATGATGTTTCATGATAAACACGAGCAGTAGGACCCGGCTTAAGATCGACACGCGACCTGCATTATCTGGAATTTATTATTTTTACTATAATTAATTTCAAACCGTTGATAAAAATCGTTCAAATACCGGGAGCAATAACGTCTATCAAAATATTTGCACGTCTTAGGCTTGGTCTTAGGTCATTCATTCAAGAAATATCAACCCCTATCATCAGTTTCTTGTCGTATTTCAAAAATGCTTTTATTTATATCCAGACCTCAGTGGAATGATACCAAATACTTATTCGGCGAGTTCAACCCAAAAAGTGCATATCAAAGTTGATAGATGTTTACAACACGATGCATTCCTTGGCATGGGAATTGATACGGCCAGGGCTTACGCGTATTCAAGTATTACGCTAACAGCTTAACAGCAGCAGTAAGCTTGGCTCTACTGACCGACAAAATAGAGTTTCAATTCGTTTGTTATAGCCTCACGATTGGTTACTATTGCTGTAAGGCCAACCAGACCGTGTGGCCGGTGACGTCATCAGACTTCAAGCTGTACCA
The DNA here is from genome assembly GCA_963969515.1 of Yponomeuta evonymella. Classification (NCBI taxonomy): domain Eukaryota; kingdom Metazoa; phylum Arthropoda; class Insecta; order Lepidoptera; family Yponomeutidae; genus Yponomeuta; species Yponomeuta evonymella. The sequence continues at coordinate 12,101,498 of OZ018354.1, forward strand.
GCACGGAGAGAAGCAAATACTGCCTAAGGATTACGGATTCGTATTTAGTGCTGGTAAGTTGATAACTCGCTAACTGTGAAGGAAAACATCGTGAGGAAACCTGACTGTCTGAGGTGTTCACGTACCTCAGCGCTTGAAATTGCCAATCCGCAGTGGGCACGCGTGGTAATTAGGTCCATGCTCTCTCTGAGAGAAGGCCTGTGCCCTACAGTGGGACGTATATAGGCTGCTTATGCTATATGGGCTTAATCACCACGCGTGCCCACCGCGGATTGGCGATTTCAAGCGCTGAATAGCTCGGACACTCAGGTTTCCTCACGATATTTTTCCTTCACCGTTAGCGAGTGGTATTGGTACTATAACTTCACAAATGTACATAACTTAGAAAACAAAGTCATAGGTACACGCCCGCACTAGGAATCGGACCTGGGTCTCCCGCTTCCAAGTCCAATGTTCTACCCACTAGGCTACCACCGCGAGACAATATAGCAATCGATAATAATACAGTCTCATGTGCGTGAACTTAAGGCGTTGCCGACAGCGTCTTCAATCGTTCACGCTAGGGCCCTGTTGAAAAAAAAACAGCACCTCTCTCAGCACAACGCTTAGTCAGCTGCTGTTTGTGGCAAATTAGACACACCATAGGCTATATCTGGTTTCTTTATTTTGTTTTGTTGTGTACGTTTTCTACCCCTGTTCCACATATCCCTACTGTTCCTATTATGCCACTTATCTGTTAATTTTTTTCTGTGATGTGTCTTGTTGTTGTTGACATGTGGAGAGGATGAAGGAAGAAAGATTGACGAAACAAATATATCCAGCGAATGTGGATGCTAAGGCCGGTAAGGGACAACCCAGACGGACATACTTCGACCAAATAGGGGATGTATTAGCAAAGGGCAAGATAAAAAGTACCCGAAACCGGCGTGCGTGCATGCAACGACTAATGAATGTTGAGGAAGTGAAAGTGATCTGTCAGGTTCGTAGCAAGTGGCAGTCCCTGAACCTACCCCTCTGGCATACCGGCGTGAGTTTATGTATGTATGTGTCTTATGTTATAATAAATATTTATTCTTTCTTTCTTTAGTTGTAGCTTTATGAAATAGGGCACAGGCATTTACTAATAAACTTACAACGGTCAGTTATTTTCGCGTAGCTTGTAGCTTTACGAATCAGGGGCCTGGATGTGTCTGGCTCGCAATTCCTTGACCGCCTGCCCTTTGCGATGAATACTTCCCTCTCTGGGGACGCAGCAGTCAATGGAAAAGTCGAGGGCGCTTCCGAATCAGCTATAACCGAAATTAGTTTACAACTAAGGCAGATTGCTGACAGTTGCTGGATGAGGATAGAGTGGCGGTGGACAGTACGGGCTGATTGATTGATTGAACTTAGTTTAAACACTTATTTTATATTAAACAAAAATTTTATATTTATATTTTATTGTTTGTTCAGCCAGAAGCCTTCTTCACTGATGTAGTAGTTTTTAAGTTTTGATTTTTTCCACTTAGCGAAATCTGTGAATATTGTAATTGGTGAGTTGTTATACTGTTGCAAGAATATTGTGAATGTTACGTATGTACACGGTTTATGTTCCTAATAAAGATAAATAAATAAATAACACTGACCTGTTCACCTCAGGTCGCCGCACCTACGCAGTGCAAGTCCTGTCGCAAGACGAAGACATATTTTACATCGGCAAGGACCGAGAGGCGAAGTTCTACGAGCGATGGTGCAAGTTCCAGGTCAACGGGCTGGACGGCTGGGGCTGCGTGGAGTGGTATTACCATAACGCGCAGACCGGTAGGGTCAGCAAGTAAAACTGTACGAATGTCGGAATGCGGTACGGTCTACAGACGGCACGGCTTTGGCATCACGCCGATGCTGTAGTACAATGCATAATTTTTTTTAAAAAGCTTGGATGACTGTATGACAGCTTGTTTCTCTAAAGTCGGCGCCTCACTTGGCCACGCGTATTTGCGTACTTACCCATTGCCGGGTCTGACGAATCTATAGCAAAGATGTTGTAAAATCTGCAAATTCTTGCGCCAAGTGAAACGCCAGCGTAACTGGGGGGCCAGTCTCTAAAAATTAAATGCATTGTTGTTCAAAGAGTCATATTAGTACAGAATTTTTTCTTTCACTGATACCATCGACAGTGTAGCAAGTAACCAATCGCATTCCAATGGTATAACCCGTGCAACTTAACTCGGCGCCTCTCGCGATTCTATCTTGTTCGTGAGAGGTTGCCTATTTAATTTGCGCGCGTTATACTATTGGAATGACTTTGTAGTGCTATTGCTTAGCAGACTACCGAAAAGAGGCAAATACCAGCTATTTTGATGCTTATATCATTCTATTGATAAACTATGTGTGTATTAGACTCTACGGCCAGGTTACCGTTTAAGTATATCTGTAAAGTCAACAAACTAGAATAAGTAGACTCAGGATAGCTAGTCGAAAGTTAACAAAAAATACCACATTACATGAAAAGATAATTATATTTAGCGTGTAACATTTCATTTACAACACGAACATGTAATGTAACTTAACTAAAAAAAAATAATAAATTATAATGGACTAGCGATTGTGACATTTTGACTGTTTTATATTATTAAATAATATATTTTATTCTAAAACGAATAGCCGTTTATATTAATTTGTACACTCCATTAATAATATTGTTATGGTAAGGCTTAATACGATTGACTTGAAGCATTATTGTAATAGCTCAAAAATATTTTAGCTTGCATATTTTTCTATCTGGACTTAATTTTGGATCTCTCATAGCTTAGCACAACATAAGTAAGCAAGATTAAAAAGTATTGCTTAATTTAGGAATCAAAGGATACTCATAAAACGTGGATTAAGGAGGAGCCCTATTACACTTCAAATCAGAATACTGGCATAATGAATGTTGTAATAACTATGATAGGTTATGGAAGACAGATTTATTTAATATCAATTCAATGTTACCCAGATTTTTTTCTTATCAGCAAGAAAACAAAGTATTTTGTCATTGCTGTTTCTGTATAATTTTTTCCGGTATACAATAAAGAATATTCTTATGTTATCTTATTCTGACAAATCTATAAATGGGCCACCCTATGGCTGCATTTCTGGTGTTAAGAACGTCATACTTTGGACGGCCCAGCTGAGGTTTCCGTGTAATATAATATTTTTCCTTAGTTACGTACTGAATATACCTCTTTCTACACTCACGGCCTTACATATAAAAATTCGATTCCTTAAAACATTTCAGAAACGTCGAATAAAATAGTCTGTCTACCGCAGACTTTTACATGGAAAAGATGTAGCCACAGAGAGTTTTAGATTGTTTTTAGAGGAATCGAGTTTTTATAAATGGGGCCGTCAGTTTATAAGTATTCCTGTGCTTAAATCCACGTTTTCACGATATTTTTACGCTCAGCTGAGTGCTCTCAGTGCATTCGACAGCACATTCACAGCAGAATTACGCTAAGGACGACTATTAGACAAATAAACCTTTGTAAAGGTTTATCTGCTGTCGACTGAACCTAAGTAAAACTAGTGCACTCGGCTTGTTCAAAACTACACAAACGTCAACATATCACTGTCACCCCGTTTTTTCTTGCGAGACGAGGGAGTTCCTTCCATCGACTCGATTTTGTTTTTCCGATCACATCCGAGTCAGCGCGGATGAGTAGGACACGGTCTGAGTACATCTATAAAAAAACGAATCCTCTAAAACACTCCTCAGATGCAGTTCAAATAATCTGTGGCGACACACACTATTTAAACTGCTTATGAGGAGTGTTTTAAGGATTCGAGTTTTTATAAGACCGTTAAGGTTTAGCGGTGTGCGTGCATGCAACGACTAATGAATGTTGAGGAAGCGAAAGTGATGTGTCAGAATCGTGGCAAGTGGCAGTCCCTGGTATCCCTCTGGGATACAGGTGTGAGTTTATGTAAAGGTTTAGTAAATATGATGACCCAGTGTCCGAGCGTATGAAGATCGTGAAAACGGTGCTTACGGTGCTAGTACAAAGTAGAGAGACCAGAAGTCTCAGAATATCGTACACACTTACATAATAAGCTTCGCAGTTTAAACTTACATCTAAATATTGGGGTGCACCATCTAAAAAATTATGAGTAATACCTACCTACCTACGGTGTTCCCAGTTGTCTTTTTTCTTCCGTACTTTGTACAGATATTTACCCATCAAATTCATAATATCTTATAGATAACAACATTTAAGTCCAAATCCCACCGTTTATCGAAAAAAATTAGAAAATCGCTATTATCTATACACTAATATTTAAACTGAAGTACTATTCCATTTTTAAATTATTGAAATGTTAAGCCGGGTACATACGTCCGTCAAATATATGTGCCGGTGATTATGAAAAGAAAAATAGTAGGTACATTTTTGAAATGTTTGATCCAAGGACTTGGATAAATAATTATTTAACCAATCAAATAGTTTTAAAAACCTATTTAGAGGCTACAAATTCCACCCGTGCCGGGACTTGAACCCGCGATCTCTGATGTAAATTGATGCTTCGGCCAGATGTCTCTGCCTGTACGTAATACAGAGAAGTTTGTAAAGAGGCTCCAGATTTCACTGATGCCTGCACTTGCCCATTAGCTCATTTGGGAGAGCGCTGGCACGGTTAGCCAGAGGTCGCGGGTTCAAGTCCCGGCATGGGTGGAATTTTTTAGCCTCTAAATAGGTTTTTAAAATTGTCCTCAGCATGGGTTAGTGCAACAAAAAGAATATGATCAATCAAATCATACTAAATTTTTTTATCATGTCAAATTTGGTGAGCGATAGAGTGACTTGCTGTCTGTGGCTTTTGTTTTGTCAGTGAGTTCATTCAAGCAAATAAGTAGCAATTCTTGAACAGACTCTCATAGACTTTCAGTCAATCAGATATTGTAACACACTCACGTTCTGCAAACGTAAAAGTTCCTGAACTTCTACTGTTATCTTTTTACAACAAATAATTTAACGTTAACATTAACGCCGTACGGCGCTCGATAGTCATAGAGCAACCATAATCACGAAAGTTTGATGTTAGAAGAATCATCTCGCAGAGAACCTCACTCAAGGACGATTGGTTCTTGACCTTACTGCACCCTACTCGTGATGTCAATATTGCATTTGAATGAAGTGCTTTCAATTAACAAGTATATAAAATAACTCTGCTACTTCGTGGAGGTTTGATGGAAACATTGTTCCTCCTATGTACATATTTCATTTAACGCATTCGATTGAAACGCGGTATGGCCATATCGGCATCAAGAATACAGGCTTGCATGTAGAGGCAATGGGATCCCGGCTTAAAGAATATTCAACCATACAAGATTGTTAGCACACTGCTATAGATCAGTATATTGTTCGTGCATCAGGAAGTCGACTTTTCTTTTATCTTTCTACAAATCAAATGTTCGGTCTAACTTCAAAATCGTTATATTTACAGTCCCATTGCTTTACTACAGTTTCTTAATGGGGCGAAGAGCCTGAAACAACTCTAATAGCTCTGGAATGGATGGGACTAGAATCAGTTAAATCACAGTTTCTATCGCGAAATGTTCAGAACATCACGCTAGACGGCTTTATTAACACAGTAATAAGGCAGAAAACTCTTTGTAGTCTTGCATCAAGACCTGATAATTTCATGCTACGTCCACGTACAATTTCAAAAAGCTCGCTTAATTTATTTATTGGGGATTTCCCATCGTTAGAACCATTTACGTCACGACCAGCCACAAGATGGACAGATGACCTCATCCAAGTGGCACGAAAACCCTGGATGCAAGCCGCTTCCAACCGGTCTTTTTTGGAAATCCATGGAGGAGGCCTATGTCCAGCAGTGAACTTCTTGTGGCTGAATGATGATAACCATTTTACCGTATCTTTAAGCTAAATATAGAATAATACCGTAACTAACTTTTATATGTAATACTTTGGGTTGCCAGTTAATTTAGATAACACAACTAGATACTACGCTTAGTACATATTTAAAATAAATTATAATAACTGACTAAGATTTTAAGTAATGACATATTATGCGTGTTTAATATAGCAAAACAACGTTTGCCGAGTCAGCTAATAAACTATAAATATTTGACTTTTAAAGCAATTTGTTTAATATGGAGTAGTTTTGTCTTTCATTGGTACTTACATGTCTATCTATGCATCTAAACATATTAATTAAAATACAGTGCAGTGGGTCCATAAAACAAAATTGAATCGAATTATAATTACGTCATGAAATATCAAATCACAATAATAACTGAACTTAAAACTTGCACTTATCCTCGTTTGTAGCATTAAAAAAACTTGAGCCACTCTGTTTCGTGTCAATTAATAACCAAAACGTTTAAAACCTATGAAAAAAAAACATTGTATAAGTGATAAATAAAGTCCACAATAAAGCAATAACAAAACAATAATATGACTAAAATACTGACGAGAACTTTGGTATAGTCGAACACAAATTAAGACATACACAATTTAATAATCTCGCTCAACATGACAACGTAGATTATATTAGTAGTACCTACAGGTGGATTTATTATATTTCTTTGATTCTCATCAAGGATTATGATCGACGCTGGCTTTTGCTGCCAAGGTTTCCGGGGCTTTCCTAATTGGCTAAATTAATTGTAAAAGACAGAATTCTCACACGGCCTTGCAACTGTTGGCTACTGGACCGAGTTTCATAAAACTACAATTCGTAGATTATTATGACAATTCGAGGTACGTTGCGTAGCAGTCTTTTTTGTTAATTTGTGGGTTATCCGATTTTGCAAGGTACATCGAATTGTCATAGTAAACCATGGATCGGAGATCTATGAAACAGGCCCCTGGTGACAGAACGATTCTGTTCAGTAATCCGGTTCTGTAACCCTTGGAGGCGCAGTAGTATTTCTTTTCCACTTACTGTAAGCAAATTTACAAGCTCGGTATCCTCACTTGAGAAAATAATAGCGAGGGTGTAGAGGTATCGCTTTGAGGCCTTGTGTATTGCTTTGAGGGTAATACTCTAACAGCTAAAGTGCACCACGTTACTGATATATTTATTACACTGACGTCTAAAACTGTATGCATTTTACACTAGACCTGGTTGCCCGATATAAATAAAAGTATTACTTGTACGTGTTGACTTAAAGCGGCAATAGGATGAAAACATGTGAATTTACCCTGTCTTGGTGCACTTACAGAAACTAAAGCCAGTCCTGGCGAAGCGATAAAAACTCGAACGAGATGTCGCGCCTATTTAACGTCAGTGTTTGAAGACGCTACTTTTCTCTTGTTTATACCTTCTAAAATTTTTAAGGATTTACAAGGAGTATTTATACTCTTGACAAATCTGTTCTAACCGATATAATACTAGAAAAAAATATTGGGAGAATTTTACATATTTTTTTTTTATACTATGACTAGTTTTTCATAGAGCAAAAATGGAAGGAAACATTACAAATTCTTAGGAATTATGTGATAATTCTTAGAAATCATAACGTAATATGCCAAAAATGCCCGCAATTTTATTTACCAGCCTCTCTTAGACCAAATTTGTCAACTCATTATTTGTAATCAATAAACATGTTAGATGGAGAAAGAAGCGAAAGGAAAGCGCATATTATAGTCTCAATCGGGTATAGTTCAATACATACATAAACTCACGTCTGTATCCCAGAGGGGTAGCGGGAGACTGGTCTCTCGTGACTGCCTGGCTGACTGACTGACTCCCTGGGGAATGCCTTGCCACGATCCTGACAGATCACTTTCGCTTCCTCAACATTCATTAGTTCAACCTCGAGGCAAAATCAGGAAGACAAGGTCGTAGCTTCCCGCAGATCTAAACGGGGCGAATGCGTAGTTGTTCAATTGAGTTATGTTAGTACGGTAATGATTGTTTCATTGACACTGTCGGTAGTCTAGTAACCAATCGCAGTCCAATGGTATAACCCGTGCAACTCAACGCGGCGCCTCGCGCGATTCTATCTTCTTCGCGAGACATGCCTATTTAATTTGCGCGGGTTACATGATTGGAATGACATGGTACTGCTATTGCTTAGACTACTAAATAGATGCAAGTAACAGCTATTGTCGTGCAACTATGTGTGTAGACAGCGTTCCGCAAAGTGTGGCCGCGGCACACTGGTGCACCGTGCTCATTAGTTGGTGTGCCTTGGTAAAATGACAAGGTTTTGCCAAACCTTTTCGTTCCAAGCGGAAACGCGATCTTGTGCTGAATTACGATTTTATGCCCCTGATAGAAATGCCTAATATCAGCCCCTAAAATGCTTTCTGAACTTTATACTAAATACAATAATTTAAGAATTGATTATTAATTTGTGGTGTACCTCTAAAATTTCCGTAGCTTGTACCTTGAACACAAAATACGCGGAATAGTGTATTAGCCTCTAGAGCCAGGTGTCTAATCCTTGATGAGAAACAAGTTCTTTATGTATTATTGAACGGCGCAGACGGCCGAGGTACCTGGCGCGTGGTCGAGGAGCGCGCGCCGCCGTTTGATGCCTTCTAGGTACACCTCGCGATTGAATAGACCCGCCGCCAAAGGCACCCTGAGAAATTGATAGGTAAATTATTACATACACAGATAAACTCAAGCCGATTAGTACAATTGGCCCGTGTTACGCAGAAACATTCCAACCCATAATACGTAACTTGCGAGAAAAACACTTTTTAGGGTTCCGTACCTCAAAAGGAAAAAACGGAACCCTTATAGGATCACTTTGTTGTCCGTCTGTCCGTCCGTCCGTCCGTCTGTCAAGACCGTTTTTCTCAGGAACGCGTGGAGGTATGAAGCTGAAATTTATATCAATTACTCAGGTCTACTGTCCCTTGAAGCTGTGAAAAAATCAAACTTCTAAGCCAACGCAATCAAAAGATACAGCCGTTTATGCCGCAAATTTTCGACACTTGCAAGGGAATCAAAACCTACAGGGTGCTTCCCGTGAACTCAGAATCTTGAAATTTGGTACGAAGCAACGTCTTATAGCATAGATAAAGGAAAAATTACGAAAACCATAAATTTTTAGTTACATCACATAATATATTTTTTTTTAATAATTTTAAACTTACTACCCATTTCCTCATAAACGCGTAGAGGTATTAAATTGAAATTCATACCAAATACTCAGGTCTATAATACCTTTAAGCTGTAACAAAATCTAACTTCTATGTCAACGCAATCAAAAGAAACAGCAATTTAAGCTGCATATTTTGAAACTCGCAAGTACTCGCAAGGGAATCAAAACCTAAAGGGTACTTCCAGTCGACCTAGAATCTTGAAATTTGGCATGAAGCAACGTTTTATAGCACACATAAAGGAAAAATTCCGAAAACCTTAAATTTTTAGTTACATTACAAAATATTTTTGTTCGATATTAATACCAGCAACAGGTAGACGCTTAAAAAATTCAAATGTTGTATAAATAATGGTACGGAACCCTTCTTGCGCGAGTCCGACTCGCACTTGGCCGGTGTTTTTTTTTATGTATTAGGTTGTTTTGTTCCGTGTTTTCCTGAACTTCAAAGATTTTTTTATGATATAATAACAAATGTATAGATTCAGATTTTTCCCTATATTTCTAGTATAAGACGATATAACTTGCCAAATTTCATAGTTCTGGGTCAACGGAAAGTACTCTACAAATTTTGATTCCCTTGAGAGTGTCTAAATATACGTTTTTTGCTGCATAAACGGTCGTTACTTTTTTTTACGTTAACTCAAAAGTTTGACTTTTCACAGCTTCAAGGGACTGTACACTTGTGTATACCGGGTGGCATTTTAATCAACTGCCAAACTTTAATATGGTTTTAATTTCAACTTGATACCTCCACGCCTTCGACGTGGACAGACGGCAGACGGACGGACGGACTGATGGACGGTCGGACGGACGGACAACAAAGTGATCCTAAAAGGGTTCCGTTTTTTTTTCGTTTGAGGTACGGAACCCTAAAAAGGAAAGAATTAAGAGGCACACTCACACGTCGGTTCCAGGCCGTAGCGAGGCCGAGAACAGTCCCCAGACAGGCTTGTGATCGCTCGTGCAGATGGACTGCACGGAGTTATAGGCCACGCACTTGACACCGGATGGGCTCTGTCCGGAGCTGGCTCGCCGGAGACCTGTAGAATCCCACATTCATTATGGTCACTCTCATACTTAAAGTGACGCTTGAACCCCGGAGGGGTTGGCGCATACCACCGTTTGTCACGATCCTGCCTGACTTGGCGATTGCACTTGCAACCAATAATAAATTAGGATGAAGCGTAAGATGTCCGAGTATTTATCCTCGGCGAAAAAGTCACAATTCATAAAATTAATGGGATCCTAGATAATTTCCGGCGTCATCTAGACCACATGCGATCCGAAGACTAAACACGTTAGATTCTGGACGTGGTTTCGAAGCGATTCCGGACTCATGTAGTCTGAACGCAGATTCTGCTGGCTACCCATAGCACAGGGAATCCTAGTTTGGGAGCCAGTAACCACTCTTTTAACCCTTTTCTAAATAAAGTTTTTTTCATTTAATTTAATTTTCATTCCTTATTTAGGTAATCGTTGATATAGATACCTACATAGAGAGGACTGAGTACCAAAGTTGTGCTACTTTCGTATGCTAGTACCTGAGTGCTACTTATTTGAATCGTGTGATTTTAAAACAACACAAGTCACATGTGTTTTTAAAATAACACTTGCCCATTTTTTTTTTATTAAATTATTTACACCTACCTATTGATTTACATTAGAAAAAAAATTGTAGTTTATTCATACAGAAATCAATATAATATGCTAAAATATTGCTGTTGTAGATATTAGTATTAGAATAAAACAGTTTTTTCTATTTCCTCCAAAGTTGTAATGAAAGGACATATTGTGTCGTTTTAAAATCACACGATTCATTTTTGCTCCCATAGACATAAATCGATCAAATTAAGATTGGACAATCGTTATTTTAGGGTCGCAGCGTGGCGGGAAATTATTTTTTTTCATATTGAATCTAAATTGAGCTATATTTTGTTCAGCGATTTTTGTTTCACGGCAATAAAATTGTATACTTTTCATTATTGTATAAAACAGAACAACATATTTAGCCAGCAAAAAGTAAATTTACGACTTAAAAAATTACACAATCTAATATAAAGTCGATTGTGTCCTTCACTATTTATAGACGACAAGAAAGTGGTAACACTGCTAATGTAATTCCATGGACTCGGATTGAAAATTAGAGTTCAAGTTAAAACCTTAGTTATTCCAATCTAAATTATTTTTAATATTATCAAACAATTGAAAAAAATTAACAAATCAATAAATCACAATGTCACACTTTGTCGACCCCCTCCGCCCCCCTTAACGTGTGACAATATGGATAATAATAATAATAATAATAACATCCACACAATACAATCACTTGACCCTGGTCCCAAACTAGAATACCCTGTGCTATGGTAACCAGGCAAGGACGTCACAAACAAACTACAAAATAACATATAGGTACCTGAAAACGCGGAGTTGGCGTTACTACTTAGATTCCTACACTTGAACAGTATTCTGTCCGTGTAGGCTGGGGCACGTTGCTTGCTAGACGTATCGAACTGTTGGCTGCCCGGGTCGTACTGGAAGTGTAAGAAGAAATGCATTACGACTGATTCACTCGTAATTCACAAACTGATTTTACTATTTTTTTCATTACTCATACTCTGAAAGGGGGTCATTGTTCATCCAGGCAGCGTGCTGAAAGTGGTACATGCCTGCTCTGAAGCAGAAAACGCAATGGTAGTAACCTATACAGCCATAAAACGATTAATTCTTCATTTATTAGTTTTGTTGACATTTAAATTCTTTTTGATGTTTATAATTAATATAATGTACTTTATGTATTTATTAGTCACTTTCAAGGCGAGATGTGATTTGCGAAATAAATTAAAATATTGTTTAAGACACAGATAAAACCACCAAATACGCAAATTCAAAATGGCCGTCTTTCGCGGTCGCGCGCCATCTTGCGAATTGTGATGTACGGCTAGCACAAGTTGGCACGCGAGCTATCTCGCCGCGAGCTAGACCATCCGTCTGTTTCGGCGTGATTTCCTTAAGTTTTATATTTTTTGATTTTAACTGGCTTGTGTTTACTTTCCTCGTATTCGTAATGAAAAATAGTGTTTTACTCGGGTGATAGCACCCATTTCTGCCTCGAACTATTGGCGCTCTCACTTCGTTCGAGCGCCATAACATCTCGTCAGGAATGGGTGCCTTTTAGCCCTCGGTTAACAATCTACTATTTTCTCAACTGACTAGCTATTGTATAGCAGTTGCAAAAACGCTCTACTCAAATCGGGCGTAAACTGTGATGTCACTTGGCGACTGCCGCTTTATTCTAATGTAAGAAGAATTTATCAATGTTTGAGTTATCTCGTACAATAATGTTTTAGGAGTCTACACTTTTATTAGAAAACGTTTAAAATTCAATGGAAAAACTACCTTTTAAAAAATCTTTTAGATTTAGTTTTTCCAGAGTAACTTAAGTTTTGCATATTTTGCAAAAAAAGTATGGATATTTTTTAGATTTTCTATAACATGCTACATTATTGTTTGATATATTTTTTATGAAAATCATGCAGCTGAAGTCTAAGTTTCAGACAAGATTTCCATTGTCTTCCGAAATGGGCACCCTTATCTTGACAAGTCTTTGGGTTAGGTTTGTAAGAGAGGGGAGTCTTCCTTCAACAGAGGAGGCCTACTTACGCATAAACTCGTCTTTTTCCTGGCCTGGCTAAGCTTTGAGTACTGAAGCAAGTTTCAAGTACCTTGTAAGTAGGTGGAAAAGTTATGGGCGCTTCTCGGAAGTCCCTAAAAGCGGCGCCGTCCTCCAAGACAGCAGTCAGCTGGTCTGCGTGCAGCAAACCGTGGGGCAGGTGATGAGGCAGTGGAAACTAGAAATGAAGCACCAATTTCTTCTTATTTGATAATCTTCTTCTTAATCCATGTGTGAATTTCTGGCTAGCATAGGCCTTCGAGCAGCATTCGCCCGTAGCGGTCAGACAACCTATTGTGTGTTATGACACCACTTGAAGTGATAAGGCTAGTTTGGGTCAGTATCATGTTATGTTATCTGCGTTACGTATCTGTCTTATGTTCATTACATAAGCAGCCTTTATAGGGTGTATTGTATACCTTACAGGCCCTACCTCAGAGAGAGAATGGGTTTAATCACCATGCGTGCCCCCAAGGATCAGCGGTTACAAGCGCACACCTCACACCTCAGATAAATCCTCCTCAATATGTTTTCTTTCGGCGTTAGCGAGTGGTGGGAGTAGTACAAATTCAGAAATGTACGTAGATACTAACATTTTGTAAACATTTAAACAAGATTATTTATATCTCTATATAAACCTCTGTGGAGATTCCCAAAGGGTGGGCCTTAAGATAAACATGGACAAAATGAAGGTCATGTCAAACGCCCGTGTTGTGCCCACCCCAATAACATTGGGGAACTCGACTCTCGAAGTTGTAGACGAATACGTCTACTTAGGACACACAGTCCAACTAGGCCGGTCCAACTTCGTCAAAGAGGTCAATCGTCGAATCCAACTCGGCTGGGCAGCATTCGGGAAAGTTAGAAAAGTCTTTTCGTCTAATATACCTCAATCGCTCAAGACAAAATTATACAAACAGTGTGTGTTACCAGTGATGACTTATGGCACTGAAACGTGGTCTCTCACTACCTATGGGCCTCATAAGAAATTTCAAGGTCAGGCAACGAGCTGTGGATAGGGCTATGCTCTATTTCTCTACGAGATCAAATCAGAAATGATGAGATCCGTAGACGAACGAAAGTCGTCGACATAGCCCAGCGGATTAGTACGTTAAAGTGGCAGTGGGCGAGGCACATAGCACGCAGAACTGATGGCCGATGGGGCCGAAAAGTTCTCGAATGGAGACCACATATCGGCAAGCGCAGCGTAGGACGACCACAAGATGGACAGATGACCTCATCCAAGTGGCAGGAAGACGCTGGATGCAAGCCCCTTCCAACCGGTCTTTTTGGAAATCCATGGAGGAGGCCTATGTTCAGCAGTGGACTTCTTGTGGCTGAATGATGATGATTTATATCTTACTGTGTCAAATGTAAGGGTCTTACCTCAGTCTGCTGAATCCACCTCAATAACGCCGCTCGTGGCTCTCCAAGCCGAAAATTCAAATCGCCGCACCAGAACACGTAGTCAAAATTGCTCGTAACATCTAAAAATACAAACATACATAAACTCACGCCTTTATCCCGGAGGGTCGGCATAGATTATGGTTTTTCAATCACCACATTCGATTAATAATAATAAATTAATACAACAAATATATTAAAATATCTATTGAATATATCAAATGTGACCTTTGAACGAACCATACTCTACTCAGTGTGAAGATAATTATATGCACCAAAGTGGGAGCCGACGTTCAATACAATAGGCAGTAAGACGCCAAGGAGTGTAGCTTTGGTCCATATATCATAATTACGTACCTATATCACGGTGAAGGTGTGCCTTGCAGCGATATATGCAGCTAAGTATAACCTGTGTCATTAAATAAACGATTTGAAACAAGCCGCTGACAAACGCATCGTCTTGGTCTTTCCAATATTATTAGACTCTCACACAATATTTGGTGGCGTTTCTATAGCTAGCTATAGGTAACCTGTGTCATTAAAAAATGATGTAATCTGTAGAACTCTAAATAGGCCGATCGGGCCACCATAACAATGGTTTTTAATTGTTCTTTTCAAGGTCATAATCATAATTTATGTACGCCTACCTACTTTCTTCATCTTTCAGTCCTATCCATTCTAAGGTCGTCTGGAAGATAAGACCGCCAGTTGTATACTATGCAACTTAGATATTTAAGATTTTTCATGTATTTTTATAATGTATGGTGTGCAAGTAAAGAGTATTAATCTAATCTAGAGCGAGAGGACACGATGTTTGGCGGGCAGGTTTTTTTAATGGCACAGTTTAATCCAAATTTTTTTGGTAAAACGTCTATAGTTTCAAAGCTTACCTTTACTCCTATGCCGGCACGGCAGATTCTTAGGCAAATCTATCGACCGAATGATCCTTTTTATATCCGACACCCTTTCTTTGACTTTCTCCTGGTGCGCGGTCAAGTGGGCCGTGACGAAGAGGAACGAAGAACCGAAGAGGGCGAAGGAGATGGCGACGGCGCCCTTCGTTCGGAACGCCGTGCCCGGCCGCACCGATAAGTTCGCGTCCTCGGGCAGCGAACAAAACCATATGAGGTCTCGCCTTATGAACACTGTTAGATGGAGCGTTCCTGTTCAAAAGAGTTTTATTACTAAAATGGTTGAAATGAAACTTTGATGATATTAGGAACTTATTTATGTATTCTGGTAATTGATACCTGATAAGAGTGATAAGGACTGATCATGCTCCCATCACAAGGCTCTAACCCTGGCGGGGTAGCTTGGAGCATATTTTGTAATGAAATAAGGCTTATTTTGTCTTTCGTAAGTGAGAGGAGGGGGAAGCGTGTTGCAAGTGGTTAAAATTATCTTATGTTTTGTTTGCTGAGTATTCTGTTCTAATGTGACAGTATTATTTCAACCTCTTTTTTACAGATTTATATTATTGATTGCTAATAAATAATAATTAATTATTAGCATCACAAAACGGCAGGGCAGGAACACAAATACTAAATTTGACTTGCCAAAGCGTTGTGTCGAGAGCATGTGATGACAGTGGTGTTTAAAATCTCAATGAGTTAGTAGGTAGATAAATTAATACTAACCAATGTCATCCATCAGAACACTGCTGACTTTTTGGAAAGAGTTAGGCTCGTAGCTCGATCTTATAGCCTTTCTACATATAATGGCCCAAATATGAGGCAGTTCCAATATGAGGGAATTCCAAAGTGCGGAACTCCCAGACCTAACTAATAACCTTTGTGACTTTCTTTCTTTCGTTTTTTTGTTTTTGCTTCTCCTAAAACGTAAGAAAACTAACATACCCAAATAATGAGAGTGCAACAGCAAATGCGATGGTCCGAGGACCTCCTGGATGGTGATCTCCCATTCTGACCGTTCAGAGAAGGACTCTTGTGTACCAATAGCGAAGATGTCTGGCACATGCTTCACTTCATTGGGGAATATAAAGTCTGCTAACTCACTGCAATAAAGTTTAAAATTATGGGTAAGTTTACCATTTAGCATGTTAAAAAGGTAGAGGGAGATATAATATCTCCGAAACTGTTTACAGCTACATTTGAAGACGTATTCAAAATTCTGGACTGGGAAGGATCTGGCATCAACATAAATGGCGAGTAAATCCTCACCTTCAATTCGTCGATGACATAGTGATTATGGCTGAGACCCTGGAAGATTTGAGTTTAACAGAGTGGTTCTTAAAATGAACATGGACAAGAAAGAGATAATGTCGAACTCCCATGTAGCACCTACTCCTATCAACGTTGGCGGCTCTTACCTCGAAGTTGTCGACCACTATGTATACCTGTATAACTCAAACACATTTTCGCGTCCAAAATACCTGTGTTTCAAGACAAAGGTGCATAACTAATGTGTGTTGGCAGTGATGACTTATGGATGTGAGTCCTGGTCGCTGACTACGGGCCTCATAAGAAGGCTCAAGGTCGCCCAACAAGCAATGGAGAGAGCTATGTTAAGAGTTTCACTGCATGATCGAATGAGGAGATCTGCAGAAGACCCCGAGTTACGGATGTAGCTCGAAGAATTGCTCCATTGAAGTGGCAATGGGTAGGGCACATAGCTCAGAGAACTGATGGCCGTTGGGGCGAAATAGTTCTGATCTGGCGACCGTGGACTGGACGACGCAGCATGGGCAGGCCCCCCCCCCAGATGGTCTGACGACCTGATTACGGAGGTGGGTTGTCGCTGGATACTGGCAGCATAAGATTGTAGTAGGTGTCAAATGACTGATGATGATGATGTTAAAAATTCATTTTGTAATTATCAATTAATTGCTTTTTGAGCTATGTTAAGCTACCTTATACTATTATTACTGTTTTGCTAACATAGTGCATGCTGTAGCAACCTTAAAGTTATTCACCACTCAGCATAGTAACAATTTTTTTATGTTTTGATTTCTTTAACTAGTGATATATTTTTTGGTCACCTAAATTCGTTAATAAATAAATCATCAAGTTTCAGTGTTAGTACCAGCTGTCCACCAAATAATTAGAATAAAAATTAACTTTTTTGCCCATGCTACACGAGCGGTTCTCCCGCGGGGGTCACTACATGTAAGCACTACATCGTTTACAGCATATAACTTCTATAAAATTGCGTCTGCAGTGGTTTAAGAGTGGATTCCCGACGCGGGAGAACGGCTTGTGTAGCCGGAGCTGTTGAGTGATGAAAACAAGGTATGTCACTTTGATTTGTATGTTTAGTTTGTACACAGCACAAAAAATTTCACAGAATTAACTATTTTATTGCACAGCACTTCACTTTGAGGCCCTAGCAAAATAACTTACTTAGGAGGGGGTTGTCCATTCATGTTCCATGTACCAACAAATATCTTCACTTCCCTATCAGGAAATACATGCTCTAACTCTGCAGCACCAAGTAATGAATGTGATGCTAGTCTTCCATAAAGGAAGTTCCTGAAAATCCATTACATAATTAATACGTTTAAAATAAAGAAGTTGGTGATATGTTTGAATATTTAACTTTCTAATTGCTACATTTCAAATGAGCCATTACTCCACTATTACACCCATATTTAAGCCTCCAAACATTGACCTGCATGTAAGCTTAAGGCTGTGTAAACTACCAATTTAGGCCAACCTGCACCACTTCTTAAATGTCATATAAGTTTCCGTTTAAACTGAAGTTTGTATGAAGAATTTTAGTTAAATTCTATTTAAGCCACATTTAAGAAAGTGGTGCAAGTCAGCCTAAAGGTCCAAGGTCAGTTCTTAAATAACTAAAAGCAGAAAAGTTTTAGTTATACAAAAATAATAAAATTTCAAGTAACCTTTCCCGTGCTTCTTGTGTTGGTATCAGTCGTAAGACTTGTGCAGCAAGCAGTGAGTTGCGGGCCAAACTGTCAGTGCTGCCTGCACGGGACACAGATCTTGTTATTGTTGATTTGGTCCTATGGTGGAAAACACAACCTTATTCACATGTTACTGACATTCAGTATTACAAATATAGTAATTATTGTTACATACCTTCTTTTGCGATCCAATGAGTTACTCCTATCACTCTCCTCTGGGGATGATGAACGGCAGATAGGTTTTGTATCATTTGAAATCAGATGATCTGCTGAGAGCCTTTTAACAAATGCCTTATCTTTAGGTTTGATACCTTCAAAGGACCCTGAGTGTTCAAAGGTTCTCTTTCCCTCATCGTTTTTTGGGAACCTAATTGTAGCTTTGGAGATAACTTCTCTGCCAGACAAGGAATTTGTTTGGTCAGTTAACACTTTGGAATTGAACACTGGACTACTGGGCTTGGATTCGTCTTTAGAAGACTGGCCTTCAACTAGGCTTCTCGGCCGCGATCGTCTGAAGAACGTTTTGCAGCAATTCTGATGATTTTCATACTCGCATTGGGGGTAATCATTGAAATGGGGCGAGTTATGGCACATGGGCTCAGTGGAGTTATTTCTATGGGCGTCCTGGTTCTCCAAACTGTGGTCAGCATTGTATGCACTTTGTGCGATGAATGGGTCAGCTGGGGAGATAGGCCTAGACGTCGACTGGCTAAATTCGTCGTTGGAATCGGTGTCTACATAGCACCCAACTTTGGGAGACTTCTTCACAAACAACCGCTTCCGCAGCGAGAGCTTCTGTTTGGTCTTAGTAGGAGAAGTTGCCATGTTTCGTTTTAAGCCACTAATATGTACTACTTATGTTAATAATATTACATTTTTAACTAAATTAAGACAACATAACCTACGTCTTTGGATTCAGATGACATTTTGCGAATTGTCAAAACTTGAAAACTGACAGACCGAAGAAATGTCATCTTTAACTTTTTTTTTCAAGTCACCTTTGTTTCAAAATCTTCAAGATTCATTGATGAAAGCAATGGGTCGATTAAATGTTTTAGGGTTCCGTCGGAAGAATCCAGCCAAGGTCTTGTGTCCATTACATCACTTAATC
Source organism: Yponomeuta evonymella (assembly GCA_963969515.1). Classification (NCBI taxonomy): domain Eukaryota; kingdom Metazoa; phylum Arthropoda; class Insecta; order Lepidoptera; family Yponomeutidae; genus Yponomeuta; species Yponomeuta evonymella. Next base: position 12,120,669 of record OZ018354.1, read on the forward strand.
TAAAGAGTTAAACTTGTGGGGTTGACTCTACACCACATTCACAGACGGCAGTCCGGCGCGCGCAGGGTCGATCCACATTGTTCGAACCTGTGAAAATGCCAAGAGTTAGCAGCTTGGTTAGCAGGCTATACAGTATACATGGTGGAGTAGCCGGGAAGGAAGTCAGCTGTCTAACCGAAATAACTTAATGGAACTAAAAACTGCAGCATCTGCTTGAAAAATAACATTTTAAACGAATATAATCAGAACCTTTCAAAATTAAGTACCAATTTTCCAGACAGACAGGAAAAAACTATTTTCTAAATGTAAACTTTTTTCCTCCCCGGCTACTCCACCATGTATACTGTATAGCCTGCTAACCAAGTGCTAACTCCTTCTGTACCTAGGTACTTTATAATTTTCACCGTGCCAGTAAAAATTATTCAGTGAAAATAAAACTTGAATGAACCGATTTTCTGCTCTTGGCACCGAATTCTAAACACTCACACCCATTTCTGCGAGCAAGTACTTAATAGTTTCACTGTAACTTGAGTCGATGAAGAAAGATTATAATAAAATGGCTACTCACATGAAGTATCGTGAACATAGACAGCACGTCAACTTTTACAAGCGTGCACGCTTTGTTAAAGTTACGGGCGGATTTGCACAAAAATTGTATGGGTTAGCTCTTTGATAATATACTTACCTAACTAGTAGATTTGGTCACGTCTGTCGGCTATATAACTTCATATCGCATTGATTCCTTCAAGTGCTTTGTATTGTAAAACTTTAGGTACCTACCTAAAAGTTAGACCTTGGCCTTTTGGCAAAGTTTTTTGCTGTCGTCAAATCTCAAAAAGGTAGTCATGGTAACTGCAGTTATAGTTGGACCACGTATGGCATTTATACAGCTTGGCAAAAAATATTACTAATCGGGAGGTAAAATCTAAAAGGGTGTCCCCCCCCCCCCTTAAGGGCTCTCTATGTTACCGAAAATTCTGCCAGCTTATAAAAGTTAAAATTGTTAAAATAATAAGAGCTGTAAAATAATGATTGTAAACCATAACTTATAGGAGCGCAACGCCAACAAACTGCACCGCAGTTTCTAAAAAAAAATATAAAGGTTTTTGTTAAAATAAAAAATAAAGGGTTTCGCCACCTATAGTGGCATATGCTTTTAAGTTGCAAACACGCAATAATCGATTAGATACCATACCACAGATTGGGATATAGACTACAGAGGTGATAGAAGGGGACAGAAATTCACTGACACCGAACAATAGGTAGACCGAACTCTGTCTTATCTTTATTATTTCAATAAATTTGCCAAACGCAGACACTTAACACGGCCAGCAGTGTGAATACAGCATTGATGTTCCTAATTTTTCCTGCTGCATTAGTTCCCGGGACCAGCAAGTTCACTCCATTGTACGTCGGGGTAGGAGATAAGCTGCCACCGACCACTGATTGCACTCCATTACCTGAAATCGTTTTTTTTTGCAGTAGTTATTTGCATTTAAGTTACCTACGTACATTTGTGAAGTTATAGTACCAAGCGGTGGTAGCCTAGTGGGTAGAACATCGGACTCGGAAGCGAGAGACCCAGGTTCGATCCCTAGTGCGGGCATGCATATGTCTATGACTTGGTTTTCGTATTTATTATACATTTTTGAAACTTCACAATAGTAGCAATACCACTCGCTAACTGTGAAGGAAAACATCGTGAGGAAACCTGAGTGTCTGAGCTATTCACATACCTCAGCGCTTGAAATCGCCAATCCGCGGTGAGCACGCGTGGTGATTAAGCCCATACTCTCTCCCCGAGAGAAGGCCTGTGCCCTACTGCTTAGTTATGTATAGCAGCAATACCACTTGCTAACAGTTACGAAGATGGCCTGTGCCCTACAGTGGGACGTATATAGGCTGCTTATGTTATGTATAGAAGCAATACCACTTGCTAACAGTACGATAATGTATGGCACGCACCACCTCCGACTCCAAACGCCTTAGGTGCTTCCTTACGCCTCATATTGCATTTTGTTACATGTTCCAATCTCATGTTTCAATATAAAAATGGTTAGTTTTAGTCAGAATTATTTATTTAAGCCATTTCTTTGAAACTTTTTCGTTCTGTGGAACCCGAACAATAGTTTTTCGGACGCGGTCACGGTCGTATGCTTGCATTTTGGCATTATACAATATTTTTATGGCGATATTATCACCTTCATAACGTTAAAATGACATGCGCACTGAGACAGATCGAGAATAATCGAGATCACCCGAGATGCTGTGTGCGCGGCAACGAAGCGCGCGGGCACCGGGCACAGGCACAGACGCGGGTCGTCGGAAACTGTGACGTGTCAAGCGTATGGCGCAAGTTCGCGCCCCTTTTTGGAACCCTTAAATCGCTGTAACTTCGTCATTTCTTATCCGCTTTCGGTATTTTTTTCACACAATATATTGTTCTTGATATCTCTATAAAACTGCATACTTAGTTCAAAACGTGAATGATCCTCGTTTATGTGATGTCCTTGCCATAGCATAGATAGCATAGTTACCATAACACAGGGTACTACTATCCTAGTTTGGGAGAAGTGATTGCGTTGTGTGGAAGTCCGGACAAGTGCGAGTCGTACTCGCCCACCTAGGGTTCCGTACAAATTTGTGGTCTTGCAGTTTTTCCGAGCTTTTCCCGAACTTCAAAGACAATTTTTTTAATGATTTAATTACAAATGTATAGTTTTCAGAATTTTCCCTGTATTTGTAGTATACCACGATAACAGTAGGCTAAAGTAAGCTGCAGTGCCAAGTAGGCTGTATGTACGTATACCTTTGCCTAATGTAAAAAATCCGATGTGAAAAAGAAGAAACAGCGCGCCTTTTCAAAACTGCTTTCACTTCAGTGAAAATATTTTTATTTTATTTCCTCGCAAAATACATTGAAAAATGTTGTATGACACGTGAGCGTAAAAGGTTATTCCGAATGCGTGCCTACTTTCCGCACGTGTATCATAAATAACTATTATACCATTCCCACTCTAAAAAGCTCATTTTATTCACTGAAAACAGTGAATAAAAAGGCTTGATCACAATTTTGGTGTTTGAATTTAAAACACACCAATATAGTTGACCTACATCTCAATGCTTATACAACCTCCTTGCGCAAAAAAATATCGATACAAACTCCTTGGACTAAGAATAGGTACTTGACATACAAACTCCTTGGACTAAGAATAGGTACTTGACATACAAACTCTTTGCGCAAATAACTCCTCGAGATTTGATTGGTCGATATTTGCGTCAAGGAGTTTAGCATTAGAATAAGAACTTTACTGTTTCGTGTTCTTTACTGTCATTACAGAAAAAAAATCTTTATTAAATGTCTATTTTCGCTTAAATTATTTCCTTTTCTCGTAGGTAGTCATGGTATAAAGTTTAGTATTGCAACTCTCGTGATTCAGTCGTCAGAATCCTTTACTTGCTCGTGATTCATCTATGGTCCTCGCTTTAAATCCGTCCTTTATTCACTAATTGCATAATGTACTATTTTTTGCGGCATAAATCACCGTAACTTTTTTTACCTGAACTTAAAAGTTTGATTTTTTCACAGCTTCAAGGGACTGTAGACCTGAGTATATGGTTATAATTTTGATACCTTGATACCTCCACACGTTCCCGAGATAAAGGGTCTTGACAGACAGACAGACGGACGGACGGACGGACAACAAAGTGATCCTATAAGAGTTCCGTTTTTCCTGTTGACGTACGGAACCCTAAAAAAACGGCCAAGTGCATATCACACCCCACGCGCAGTGTAGGGTTCCGTAGAAGTAGGTGTTTTTATCTGCTTTATAGAACTAACAACTCCATCAAAATGCTTTTCAATGGAATTTGTACCAAGTTTTTCTTTTATGTTTTTTTTTTTTTTTTTTTTTCGTAACTTGTAAAGCCTTCTTTTCCGTGATAGTTTTCCTTGGAAGTTTATTATATTATGTGCTACTGCCCTGAATTTTTTTAAGTTTTTACAATCAACCGTTTAGCTAGGAGAGGGGAGGGCAACGCCTTACTCTAACAAAAAATTGCGCGTTAAAACTTATTATCTCGCAAACGGAAACCTAAATCAAAAAATGGTTTTCCTAAATTCGCAATATTTTTAAGCGACCGTTCCAACGATAGACCTTATGGTGGCGGCGGCGAGAAAAAATTGCAACTCTGATTTAGAGGTACCCTAAAAAACATTTTTTTTAAGATATTATGCTACGGTTTTGTCAGCGTCGTTAATATCTGTGCCAATTTTCAGCTTTCTAGTACTTTCGTCTCTGTGCTAAGCCGTGGACGGACAGACAGAGACAGACGGACGGACATGGCGAAACTATAAGGGTTCCTTGTTGACTAGGGAACCCTAACAAGACGAGCGCTCTCATTTTCCGCATAGGGAGTTATGATAAGCACGATTTTTCGTTATTTTTTTCATATTATCGGTGAGCACCAAGTAACTTTCGTTGACAGAAATTACAGACTTTAGTAAATGAAATAAATTATATTATGGTGCTAAGGCACAGTGGACAGCACATCAACCTTTATATGCGTACACTCTGCTCAGTCACGTTACGGGTAACCTTGCAACGATAACGTAAAAGTCGACCTGCTGTCCACTGTACCTAGGTATTTAGATTGTAGGTACTAACCAACATTACAAAGGTCGTTGGTGCAAGCCCTGTAGAAGGTGCGGAAAGTGGAGTCGGTAACTTCATGGTTTAAAAAGTCCGGAGACTCTTCACAGCCCCGCACAAAACTGGCTATCTCACCAGCTGGATCCTGTTAGGAGAAACAGGACAAGGTTCATTAACCTGGCCTTCTTTGAGACTCTTACGGCTTCTGCCTTCTGGCCTGGCAACTAAGAAAGAAACCTTAAAAAGTTTTAAATAACTAAATGCCGCGGCGGCGCTACATACAGTTTTGTTTGTTGAAGTTTTCATTTAACATACGCTCAGGTTAAGAAAAAAAGTTTAATTACCTAAATACTTGCAACGACATTTTAAGAAATCGAAGGTTCAGTATGTACAGCATCACCAGTGCTTGCTTGTCCAATTTCATGCACAATATCCTCGCTGGATGTGGGCGGCACAAGACCGGGAAGCTTGGAAAACCATGAGGGAGGCCTATGTTCTCCAGAGGGCGTCAAATGGCTGATGATCATGATGATCCTCAAGAATAACATAAGTAGGTACGGTACAGTCACCAGCACATTATTTAACCTTTATATAGCTACGTTAAGGTCGACTTTGAAATAAAACAAATATGTTCAGGTTGACCGATACTAACCAGATTATGGTAAGAAAATTCAAGAAAACTTCCCGAGGCTTACCAAGTATTCTTGCCTCATGATGGTACAGTAGCTGTAAGGGCAGTCGACTGTATTTGTGGAGTCGGTGATGGTCGCACACGACTGGTCGCTGTCCACCGAAGAGAAGCTGCACGCGTAGCATCGCAGTTGCCCTGGGTAGGTATCACAGGTTTGGTAAGATAAGATAACAATATTCTTTTCATCCCCCCATCTCGGAAAGAGTATTTTTGCTCTTCCATATCTGAGTGCAACAAGAACGTTTTACCCATCCTTGGAGTGCAAAAGCCGTTTTATCCGCTAGCTAGAGGATAAAGTAAATAGAATTTAGAACATATCGTGTGCACTAAGTTTGCAAATTCAAAACATCAATAAACCTATTTACTTCTACCTCCATTGTGCCGAATTTATCATACAACTTTTTTAAAAACTCAGACTCGGAACCTCCTTTGTGTTTTTTTTTTGCATTTATAGTCATTTCCTCGCTGAGGTGAGATGAAAAGTTACGTGTTGCACTCGAGTGCAAAGACTTTTCATCATCATTTCACCTATGACAACTCGTCGGCCGCTTATCTTTACTAGAATTAATTAGGTACATCTAATGACAACACATCGGTGGTTCATTTCACATAAAATAAAAAAGATCGATGGCTTATTTTGTCTAAAGCTTAAAGCTCTTTTGACTGACTTCACATTTCATCGAAATATACCTAATGTTATTTGCTTAAAATCTTATTAAAATCTACATGGTTTGCAAATAAATAGCAAAAAATCGATCGTATTCATATATATAGGCCACTTACTTCTTAGGTGAAACGTAGCACCGAACAAACGTGATTCGTAAAATCGAACATTGGATAAATTGAAATATCGAACAAACAAACTATCGATGAGTCGTCATAGATGAAATGTTATTCGATGAAACGTGTTTTGGAGTGGCATAGTGAACCCATTATTGTTATCCAGGGACAAGTTTCATAAAACTACAATTCGAAGTTTATTATGTTTTTTATTCGATGTACCTACATTGCGTAGCAGTCTTTCTACTTGTTCATATGTGGGTTGATCGACTTTGCAATTAACATCGAATTGTGATAGTAAACCATGAGTTGCAGTTTTATGAAAGAGTCCCCAAAGCACGTAATAATGGTACTTATTAGGTTAGTTAGTCTTAGGGCCAGTTTCTGAATTGAGAATTTCGCTAAGTAAATAGTTAACTGTAGTGCTTACTCTTCGATTTTCTCAGAAAAGAGCGCGACAGAACGTTACTTAAGTATTTACTTTGTGAATTTCTCAATTCAGAAACCGGCCCTTAGTCCAACTAACCATTTAACGTCGTGCAATAGTTTAGTAAACGTTATCTTATCTTCTATACTAATAATAAATCTGTAAGGGTCGGTCATGGAGTAAGTTAGTTTGTTTTCAGAGATATTGTGTTTATAGGCTCAATATATGATACTGAAACTAATTTCACGATTTTTAGAATTTTTTTCTGTATGTGTGTATGTATGTATGTTCCTCCATAACTCTTAAACCAATTATCCGAATTTGATGAAATTTGGTATAAAAACATATAGACATCTGGGACACAGGATAGGCTATTTAAATTCTAGCTCCAGTTATGATAAGACGTGGTCCCCATACAAATGCTTCGTAAAAATCGAAATGTACGCGAACGGAGTCGCGGGCACAGCTAGTTACCAATATGTTTGTTACTAAAAATGTAAGACATGTTATTTTTGTCGCAAACTTACTTCTGTGCGACGTTGTAAAGACATAAAGTCGTTTTAAGGTCATTTGAAGACCATGCAAAACGCCATTACAGCCAACTATGTATTAGGGTTCCTCAAAAAATAAACTCTTTTTTAATACAATATTTACCAAAATTTATGATCTTTCATTTTTTTCAGGCAAAAAAGTAAAGTAGGTACAGATATAACAAAACATTTTGACATACTTCAGTAACTTTTATCTGAAATATGATTCAATATTTGGATATACTTAGATAAATTTCTAACGAGAGAAGATTTTAGACTTCTTAGTAGATAGAATTGGCCATAGGAAAGCACTCATTTCATATTAACAGACAAGTGCCACGGTTGCCTCGCGGCCATTTTATTTCACTGTATGAAACAAAAACAAAATTGAAGATTTGTTGCATTGTAAGGATTTTTGGTGCCACAAATGTTTAAAGATTAGAGTCATTCGGGGTAACCGTGCGCAGTGGGTAAGTGAGCGCACTGTGTATATCTCAGGAACGAGGTGCGGGGGAGGGGTGGTCCATTTGGGTGAAACAAGGACACCGGAGTGGCAAACTAGTTGTGACATGACATTGCGGCGCGTGACGATTTATTCACTTCTTATCCATAATTAACTAAATTTCTTAGTTTCATTGGTAATTTTGGGCATTTTGGAAACTCGTGTCACGTCCAAGTTTTCGATCCTGTAATGGTAAGTCATATTTTGCTTGATAATAAGCATATTTAAGTAGATTTTTGAAAAATAATATTGAGGTTATCTTCGTTGCCTAAACATGTATCAACATTTATTTCTATTTTGGCTTCCTGGGGAAAGTGTGCGCGGGTAAGTGTGCGCATGCGTACACTTACCCGCGCATGAGCGAAATTTTAGATGGCGTAATGTCTTAGTTGATTTGTAGATAAAATTCTAATTACACCTGTTGAAGGTATGTATTTTGGTTTTTTTTAGGTTGCAGTGTTGATCATCATGCCGCGAACATATATTAGGAAAAACCAAGTGACAGAACAACAACTTGCTAGGGCCAAACAACTTATTCGAAATGGAAAAAGTAAACGAGCTGCTGCTACTGCCACAGGCATAAGTGAATCCTGTCTGCGCAAGAGGCTTAAACTGGATAAAACCGCGGATTCAATGGGTCGTTTTATGCCAACATTCAATAATGAACAAGAGGAAGAGTTTGTCATTCATTGCAAGAAAATTAATGAAAGATTTGTTGGACTCACCATAAATGATATAAGGCGATTGGCATATGAATATGCTTCTGCGAATAATATAGATAACAGATCTGATCATTCTTCAAAAATGGCAGGGCGTGACTGGGGCGCATGTTTTTTAAAACGTCACCCTGAACTAGTCAACCGACAATCTGCAGCAACCAATCTGGCTCGAGCTATGGGGTTGAATAAAGTTCAAGTTAACGATTCTACAAAAACTTAAAAGAATTGAAATACAAATTTCAGCCAAGTTGCATATTATTCAACGTAGATGAGACTGGTATGAGCACAGTACCAAATAAAGGTTACTTGATAAGGTTTAATCTGACTTAACTCTGTGATTGAGATAAATATGATTGATCTCGAAAAAATATAATATAAAGTTAAGTTACCCTTGTAACTGAAAATGAAGACTGAATTAATAGTAGGATCTTCCAGAAAATATTGTTACCAAAAGAATTATGTTTTGTAATTGCTTGTGTGTTTTACTGAGGAATACGTATACTTACCCAATACGCGTTCACTTACCCCATAGGGATGCGCACGGTTACCCGCAATATGGGTCAAGTGAACGCATTTCGATTTTTTCTCTTTAATTGTTTGCGGCAAGAAGAATTACTTTAAATTTGTTTAACTTTTTATTTCCATTTATAGACTAATAAATGCTCTTTTCGAAGATATAGTTTTTATTTCTTTAGCTTTAATATTTAAGACACAGTATCGTATGGAAGGCAAAAGTGCGCACAGTTGCCCCGAATGACTCTACTGTGTACAATATTTGTTTGCAAGACAAATGTGGCTATTGCTTCTACTCAGTTTCTGAAGGAACTGAAAAATGGTATAATACCTTGAATTTCAAAAGTTCTCGCTTAGGGGTTATTCAGCATCTTTTTTACTTAAGTACTAATAATTATGAGTTATTATATTACTCATGTAAGTATTCGAATGTATATTTTATTTAATTACCCATTATATTTTGTCTCTTAATCTTGTGTTAATTTTAATTGATGACTATACAATAAAATATTTTTTTATTACTGAAAACGAATTGAATATCGGAAAAAATCATGCACAATATTTTTTTTCACTTCTCATGCTCTAAAAGTTCGTCTTTATGTCGTGCGTAGGCGACATAAAGTCGCTTTTTATGCTATAGAGCATAAAGTAAAATCTTCGTCGAAGACCAAGGCAATCGCTGCAACAGCCACACGAACATCTTTAACTTCATACAACAACCTCTTTATTTTATTTCGTTTCGTTCGTATTCTAAGACCAAGGCAAAGATACCAACAGCCAAAGTACACAATAAAACTTCATGAAATAAACTTATAATTTGTATTTCGTCTCATTTATTATTTTTTATATTTGTTTATTTTTCAATTTAGTAGATCAGTATAGTATTTAAGCCATAACAACAACTTATCATAGTTATAAAAAGAAAATGTTTTTATAACTGAGCAGTATGTAACGACCTTAAGTCAGGTGTCACGTCCCTACAGAAAAAAAAAAGAAAAAAAAGTTAATTGGCGGGAACCATAATTATTTTTTCATTGTAATATTTGTGTTACAACTTAAAATTGTTTTTTGATTAACGATAAATAATGTCGTCAATCGAAGTGAAAAGTAGAGTGTACAACTCGTCCATAAAACCCATTTTACACTCGACTTTATATCTATCCTCGCTCGCAAGCTCGCTCGGATGGATAAACGTCTCGAGTAAAATGGTGCGTTTTATGCACTTGTTGTACAATCTACTATTTCATCATCATAATTTTATCATTAACCTTTTTGTCGTTCATGTGTTGCACACTTTTTTTCTTTAACATTTGTGACTAATGCCACGGCGGTTGGCGTTGTACTTTTAGAGAAAAAGAAATTTCGATTTACTTTCCTTTTGAAAGCTCTACTGCGTTTAAGTTTTCTCCACGAATTTTTCGCTTCTAAATTGTTTCAAACGTTCCGTAAATATGGCGGCCAAGATGTTTTACATTCAAAACTTCACTCAAATGCGACTACAAGGTTCATTAAAGTCCTGCCGACGTTGCTATGACCAGTTTATTATGATATAGGTATTCGTCGCATGACTAAGAAGTTAAATTAAAGACGTCTATATGAACTAGTAGTCATTATTTTACTGCTAACCAACTTGACGTCGTACAAGTCAAGACTCAAGACTTATATGATGCTTTTGCTTGTTGGGAGTCGGTGCGTAAAACTCTAACCTAACTTAACTAGACCTTCATAGTCTGAATTTATTTCCATGTCTGTGATGTCATTGTCTGGTTACCATACCATAGGTGATGGTGTTGTGTGGAAGTTATTATATTATTAACATAATACATAAACTCACGCCTGTACCCCGGAAGGGTAGGTAGTTTAGATACATAAGTAGCTTTGGGACAACTATTCATATCTGTTACGCGTTTACACAAAAAAACCCGGCTGAGTACGAGTCGGACTTGAGCACAGAGAGTCCCATACCACCGCATAATATCTCATAATATCATATTCCCATTTATTTACGAATGATCTATGGTAATGAAAATTTTACGAACGAAAATTTTAACAAATAATTTCAAAAGTCGTAGAACAAAAGTTTTAGAGCACAACACAGACTCTGTCTTAGGAATTACGCATTTTAGGATTAATCGTATAGTAAATATAGTAGCTAGTATAAATCAAGTGGCTCAGTCGACAGAACATCAACCTACAAGCGTGTACTCTGCTAAATTACGTTACGGGCGACTTTGCAACAAAAATATAGAGATCCGTCGACTGTACGTACGGTTGTGGAGATCCCTGCTATTGCGACAGTTCTTATGAGTTATTGTACGGCATAAGTGCGAGAACAAAATGTGGTACCAAGCCTGAAGTCACTTTACCTGTAACCTACTTTCACAACATACTCACTAAAATTATGTAGGTATGAAGCAAGATAGGAAAGGTATGGACTACCCAAGGCAGTTCCAGATATATTCATAGTATGTTGAAGAGGGAAAAGCTATATCTGATGTAATGAAGGAAAAATAAACTTACCCTGAGATTTCCCCACAAGGACAAAAAGTAGCACAGTGTACACAATTAGTTTTAAATCCATTTTGTTTTTAGAGAAAATAGCAAAACAAAGAACACATTTCTAAGAACCTTTGCAAACGTTTCCAATTTCCTTTTGTACAGTTAATCATTCATTATCGCGGTATCGCCATCATATTGTTATCTTATCTGAGCGGCACTTAATTGGAAACGGTGTTTGTCATAAAATTACTTCAAAATTTACCGGCCAAGCGCGAGTAGGTCTTGTGCATCGAGAGTTCTGTAAGTACCACCATACCGCCATAATTTTGTCTTACGTGCCAACTCGTATTTAGCAAATGTATGTAGGCAACTAGGCACATATAATTGATACCTTAATTTAAAATATAGATATACCAATGAATTTTAAAATTCAATGGATATACTAGCTGACTCGGCAAACGTTGTTTTGCCATATTAATTAGCCTATGGCCTATTCTCAGACCTACCAAATATACACAAATAAAATCATAAAAATCGGTGAAGCCGTTTCGGAAAAGTTCGATAGCAAACAATGTGACACGAGATTTTTATGTATAAGATAAGTAACTATTTATTTATGTATGACACTTAAGGCTTTATTTATAAAAATGCGATTCTTCTGAAGCACTCTTCAGAGGCAGTTTAAATAATCTGTGGTTACCTCTTTCCTTTTAAAATGTCCACCATAGACTAAGTTTTTCGAGTGTTTTAGGGAATAGTGTTTTCTGGCAGTACGACAGTGCATCCGCCAAGTCGTACAAAAAAAGCGGCACGTTGTGGATAAAATTAGAAGCTTTTCAGTAACCAAGCAGGCATTGTAGCATGTACGCTGGGGAAAATGCTGACGCGTCAGTAGGTGCATTCGACGCGTGTAGCTTTTTCTCATAGCATGGTGCAAGAGCGGTCACTAATTTTCAATTCAATATCCGGGCTCGTGAAAGTCAGTTGTCTTCTATTGATCCTTTTGGATTTCCTTCATCAATTTCCTTTTTAAAGTTCCAAATTGCGTTTAAGAAAATATCTTTTTTAAAAAGCTTTTCCTGAACCCGTCCTTTAACAGAACCCTAAAAAATCACGGTCAATAATCCGCCTCCTGACATTCTATTTTTCTAGACTATTTTGATAGTGATAGTCATTTTTTATTATCCAAAACTCAGTACAGCTCAAATAAAACCATATCTAGTGATAATTTAGACTCATTGATGTGGTTTGTTTTTTTTTTTTGCTATAATGTTTATAAAATCATAACGACGGCCCTAGATTGGACATTGAAAAGTAGGTATATAGAAGCAGAAATCAATAATTTATTTCAACGTAAAGAATTTACATTCTGTTTGCTGAATGTCAATGTACGTTACTATGTTAGCCGCTGCCTTCGGGCCGTATTTGTAGTGGAGAAAAAGGCAGCGGGAAAAAAAACTCCACTCTGATCATCTTTTCTCAAATCATCTTAAACTTATACATGATTATGATATGATTCCGTGATAGCCACCAATAACTTTAAAAGCCAAAAACTTTTTCTTACAAAAATTTCTTACAAAAGTAGGAAAAACATTAATGCTGCGGCCAGACACACGAACAGCACCCGTTCACGAGCATAACGCAGGAACACATGACCGGTGCGTTGAGTCCGCGACAAGTACTCGGATGACATTTTTTACACGATTCAGGGACTTTTGTCCCTTAGGGACAAACGTCCCCCGTCTAAGCGTTCGAAAAGTGATCGTATAGTAGCAACCATGGAACTTTGCCTGTGGAAATACACTTAATTGCTTTTATGGCTGTCTGCTCAAAATGTTTGAATAAGGACGGATTCCATTTGACCCGTCTGGCCTCGATGAAAAGGGTGCATTGTATTATATTAAAAAAAATATTTTAGTGTACGCGTAAGTTGTTTTTTCAGGCAAAAGGACGTAGAACAAAGGAATGATATAATTATTTGTTGAGTACCTCCAACGTACCTACTGCCAAGATCGCCATGAATTGTGTAGGTATAGTTGACTGAACGGTTGCAGACATGTGTAAAATGTTATATGTTTAGAACCACCTGCTAGATATAGGTACCTCAATACCTTTGATTAGGTCAATAGTTTCTGATGATCAAAATACTATGATGCGAGTATTATGATGCGAGAACTTTTTCTATAGTGTGACTACAGGTACCTACCTGCCTGTTTTATTGTCTTAATAATAATATGCCTATGTAGGTATTAGGATCCGGTGCGGCTTTTTGGAACCGCCGAAAATAATCCTAGATACGGCCAGAGGTCTCACACATTTCTATGGAACTTCTATGGCCTTTTTTGGGGTCCGTAGTCAACAAGGAGCCATTATAGTTTCGTCATGTCGGTCCGTCTAGGGTTCCGTTTGCGAAATATTAAGCTTTGAAGCGCATTGTCTGAGTAGGTAGTAGGGCGTCGCCCCCTCCCCCGGCTAAGGCGGTGGTCTGTAACAAACGCCGTAGGTCGCGTCTGGCGTCTACTGACTGGAGGCGGCTTCCAGCGTTTTTGCGATGGTCACTCGGAAGTGTTTTAGATTCTCGCATGCGCTCAATGTGACTCACTCAATGACGCGAGTGATTAAAATACGGATGAACAGACAATTTTAATAGCTCTTCGCGAAGAGGAGGAGGATGACGATCTCATTTCTCTCAAACAGGAGAGAAGAAAATACTTTCGTATTTCAAAGGATCAGTTTATGATTCTATTAGTAATTCGTACTCCTTTGTAAACATCATCTTCTATGACAAAAACGTGACGTCCGTACCGTCAGAATGCTCCGAAATTACTGCATAGACAGCGCACGGCGTTCGTGCATCGCGTGGCGTGTGGGAGAGACCACGTGTATTTCCATAGTAAGCTTTCGTAGGCCGCGTACAGCATCACGCCGGACGCCACACGCGGACGTTACAGACCACCGTTTTGAAATTGCACACGTGACATTGTTTTAATTGCAAACTAAAATTTCAGGTTTCTGATTTAAGAATGTGAGGTAAAAAGACATTTCCCATTTTTGAGAAACATCCAAGCAATAAATTCTCAAATCAGAAAAAGATAAATAAGGTTCTTCTCTGAAAATTATCTGCAAACATGCTGTTTGTATGAGGCCACCGCCTAAACGGTTAATTGTAGAAACGTGAAATTGCACACGTGACATTGTTTTAATTGCAAACTAAAATTCCAGGTTTCTGATTTAAGAATGTGAGATAAAAAGACATTTCCCATTTTTGAGAAACATCCAAGCAATAAATTCTCAAATCAGAAAAAAAGAAATAAGGTTCTTCTCTGAAAATTACCTGCAAACATGCTGTTTGTATGCGGCCACCCAAAAGCCTTGCTAATAGCCAGACTACCACTTTAGTTGTGCGACCTGCGACCAGAATAAGTCATTTGGGACTGATAAAATGTGAACATTTTGATTGGACGTCATGAGATTCTACTAGGGACTTCTTGGTCGAAGATTCTTAAAGGTCTATTTCGAAAATGGAAAAAAATTAATAATAAAAAAGTTTACATGGTGAGCTTATTTCAACAGAAAATAGAAATTATGTTTTTTGGATACGATAATTATACCGTATAGGTATATTAATATAATATGGTCAGCAATGCATCGGTTATTACGTAGAGTCTTTTCTATATCTAGGTAGGTAGGTAGATGATGCATCTAGGCGTGCTTGCTTCTGCTAAGTTGGTAACTTTCGGTTTAAGTTTTGTCATAGGTACCTAAGCAGCGAACGAATCGTACGCAAACTACTTATAGTTTTCCGCGTCCATAAGGGCAGTTTTCGAATACATACGAAATCGCAAGTCGCGTTGCCGACTCAGCCACCAGCCTGGGAAGGCGGCACTTGACTATGGTAATCGCCGACGCCATTTTCACCCGCCAGACCAGTGCAGCGGGAGTCTTGAGTAATTGATTCGCACCTAATTGGAGGGTACAGCCTGCCAGTTAAACTGTAGCTAACGGTTACGCGGGTAATAGAGCAGGGGCCTTATTCACAGCTCCCGCTGCTGGTTTACGGTAGCTCCCACCCACCTACCCACGTCATCCTGCCTGGATAAGCATAAAGTACATTTATATAACACCTGCTCGTCAATGGCATATTATGTGTCATGCAAACTCAACTTAAAGCAAGTCATTTGTGTTCTATGGTCTAGCCGGGTCATTATAAATGTACTGAATTTCATAATCCCCTAGGGAATTATGACATTTGAATTTGGAATGCAATCAACATTGAATATACGAGCTCCTTGCAATCCATGACCAAACGTCAAAATTAGAATATAAACTTTTCATAGAGCCCTACACCAAGAAGAATTTATTCAAAATTAGAATGAAAACTTTTCATAGAGCCCTAAATCAAGGAGAATGTATTCAAAATTAGAATTAAACTTTTCATAGAAACCTGCATGAAGAAGAATTTGCCACTACAAAAAAAAAAACAAATAGAACGAAAAGGCGCTAAACTGCAAATCTTTGTGTTATTTTGTAACAAAATAGCGTATTTTAACAAAAATGTCAACTGACAGTGATGAGAGTGATGTGATACCGGAATGCATACAATCTGTTAATTTTCTATATTTGTCTTTTTTCATTATTGTAAAATTAATAAAGTAAGTACTTTCTTTTTAATTGTAATATGTTTTATTGCCTCTCAGTGTTTATATAAAGTAGAGTATGCATTTTGGGGATAAAGCAGTGTATTTGTCTCGGGCGTTTTTGAACCCCTCGGCCTCGGGATTCTAGCTTTAACTCCCTCGCTTCGCTCGTGAGTTAACCCTAGGATCCCTCGTCCTTGGGGTTCAAAATATCGCCCGAGACATAATACACTGCTTTATCCCCTTAATGCATAATCTACTATTAAGCGGTTATTCCACTAATCCTTAGGTACTTTAAGTCCTCACTAAGCTTCCACTGAGCGCCTTGTGGGACGAGTGGAGGTTAGTGAAAAAACTGAGGAATAGCTCCTTCGTTTTCCACTAAGTAATCCCAACGATGTTGATGGAACTTCTAGGACCAAAACAAAGTATTATGTACTTCTAGAATAGTATTGTTGGAAGTGGTCAAATCATAATATATGCATACTGAAAAAACAATTTTCAGGTAACCCATTCTTCACGCCTAGCCCTATAATACTTAGTATAATAAGCGACAATAATAATAATAATAATAATCAATAAATTGATTTTATAAACTTATATTGATTTTATAAACCTATTCTAAGTTATGAAAATAAATAAAGATAATAATAATAATATTTATTTATTTCAAGACACTGAAATCCAAAGAAAAACATAAAAAAACAAAAAAAATACCTAACCTGCTTGGTACCTAGGTACTATTTACATTAACGTTGCACCAGTGCTTTAAGAATTAACTCGAACAATAAAAAACTAAAATAAAAAATTACAGAAAACATAACATAAACTCATGCCTGTATCCCGGAGGGTAGGCAGAGACCGAGGTCTGCCACTTGGCTCGATCCTGACAGATCTCTTTCGCTTCAACATTTATTTTTCATTGCGTGCACGCACACCGGTTTCGGGTACTAAAAAAATCCTTACAAAATAAAACAAAAACCCGACTGCTGAGCATTAGGTATTGACTACTAAGCAGGACCTTTTATTCCCAGATGCCCTCTTTAGCATTGTCCCCTCTTAGTTGCAGAAGGGGGCATAATATTCCCAGATGCCCCTTCAAGGTTGTCCCCTCGTAATCATCGAAAGAGGTATGATATTCTCGAATGCCCCCTTCTGGGCTCCAATACGACTACTAAGTTTTGGATAATTTATTAATTTAAAAAATATTTAAAGGCTTATCACTTTCAGTGCTGCCTCTCTCTCTCTCTCTCTCTTTCTCGCTTTCTTCCGTTTTGGATAGTCACTATCTGCCCCTACATTACGCGCACCAAATCCTGAGCGACTCCAATCGTCTAACTGTCAAATTCCATACAATTGCTCTCGCGAACGTCAGGATTCCAACACGATTTGGTGCGCGTAATTAGGCCCCTGTTTTGTGATCGTACACTCCGCTAAAGTATGTACAAATTGTAAGATTTTTCAATCAACACTTTATTATTGAAAAGAAGAACTGGGAAATCATAAGACTTGAAAATATTTTGTCCACAGGAAAAAGAAGAATAAGAAGGAAAAACTTCGGTTCAAGGATAAGGTTTTATGACTTTGTAGATTATTAGGAAGGTCCTAAAATCTATGGTTTATTACAAACCCACTCCCATACTATATAGTGGTCAATCTTATAAGTCTTGCGCTTTCATAGGAGCCTAATACTTTTTTTTTCCAATATTTCTTATTTATTTAGCTGAAGAAGGCATGCCATGAACAAAGAAAATTCCTTCTTGAAAGTGAACCTAACAGTAGAGTTTCTCTTTTATATGTGCGCTTAGTACTTTCAGCTGAAAAAAACTGTTGAATGAATTTTATTATTAGTAATAAGTACATCTGGAAGCAGTACCTAAGTAAAAAAAAGAAAAGACGGTATCGCTATCTCTAATTATTCATTGTACAGGAGGGATCATGTTCATTGATGGGACTGCGAGAAATAGTTATCCCTCGTGAACCCCCATGAGACCACGAGAAAACACCAGTTAAATAAATAAATCTACATACGCGTTTTATTTCTGTATCCCACTAATTATTATAATATTGTACTATTTTTCAAAAATTTATTAATTATTCTACAATCAACCGTTAAGCCGGGAGAGGTAGGGGACGCCCTACTCGGACAAAAATTTGCGGTTTTTAAGCTTAATAAGTATTTCGTAAACGGAACCCTAAATCAAAAAATGATCATCTTCCTACACCAACAATATTTTTAAGCGACCCATCCAACGATACCCCTTGGTATAGGCGAGAAAAAAAGTGTAAGATTTTATTCTACCGTAAGAAAACACTATTTCACTTCTCTATCGGATGGCTATTGTGCTTGAGTTAGTTGAAGAATTCGAACATTTAACCAAACGCTCTAAGTTATCGAATCGAATTCGGTAACTTGTCGATAATAGACACTGAGTTAAGGTGCAGTGCCAACGCCGGGACAGACTGTGTGGCTACAGCCCATTAACTAACTACACACACAGCTAGCCGCAGCTCGAAAGTAGGAAAAACGTTTACTGACGCTAACAATTTGAATAATTTATCGCCAAAGCAATGATACGTTAAGGAGAACGATGAAGTAAATAATAAAAAAAAACTTAGATCGGATAGCGATCCCAACTTTGTTGAAAATAGGTACTTATGTTAGCATTTCTACGCACGCCTGCAAAAGATGTGATCAAAACGCCAACGTACCATAGAATTTTTAAAGTATTTACTAAACTTTTACACCGCGCTTTTGCTTTTCCCTTTACTTTAAACTTTTACTTTTACACCATGTTAAGCATACATGATAATCCGACAAAATCAATATTTTTAGGGTTCCGTATCCCAAAAGGCGCCCTTATAGGATCACTTTGTTGAGCGTCCTCCGTCCGTCTGTCTGTCTAGACCCTTTATCTTGGGAACGTGTGGAGGTATCGAGTTGAAATTAACTTGAACAATACAGAGGTCTCCAGTCCCTTGAAGCTGTAAAAAAATCAAACTTCTAAGTTAAAGTAAAAAAAAGTAACGGCCGTTTATGCAGCAAAAAACATGTATTTCGGCACTCTCGAGGGAATTAAAATTTATAAGGTACTTTCCGTTGACCTAGAATTATGAAATTTGGCAAGTAATATCGTCGTATACTATAAATACAGGGAAAAATCTGAAAACAACAAATTTGTAATTAAATTTAATCTGTGGATTGGACAAACTTATTTAGTCATCATTGACTTTGCATCACTTTTTCTTATACCAGCACTTATCTTAGGTACCTATGTACTCTAACTAAAGTATATTTTTTAATTCGATGCAAAAAAAATACTGTCACTTTGACATGTGCCGGGGCGTAAATCATCACAAGCCAATATGTACATTTTGTTGACGTACTCTACCATGTGGAAATTAATAAAAAAATATTTTTAAAGGTCTTGACAGACGACGGCTATAAATAATAATAATAATATCGCGCGATGCCTTGTTCTATACTAAATCCAACCGTAGTCGTGTGTGGACGCGGGTTGCATGTTTGATATTGTGTGAAAAAAATATCGCACATACCTATTAACGCCGTCGTCTGTAACGGCTATAAATCTAACGTTCCATAAAATTTATGCCAATAACAAACTCTATTATCAAAACAAAAGTAAAAAGATCTTAAATCTTATATTTATACAACAGAAATCTCTTCAACATGTTGCATCGACTCATGTGGACTCGAATAACTAGCCAACATTGTCGAATTCACAAGAGAATACAGGAAACAACATTTGCGGAACCAAGAAAAAAACGGGATGTTTGAAAATAAATTATGTCTTCATGATGAATGTGTCAAACCTCAAAGCCAAGGTTATCAACATCCAAGTGTCGCCATGGACCTATATAGGTCCATGAGTGTTGCCAATAGGTACGTTTAAGACTTATAAACTCATATTGCTTTCAGATAAAAATTATGCAATAAAGTCTTTCATGCAATAAAGTTTTTGGTCACACGAGTTTACTTTTTAACACTAAAACAATAATCTACCGAGTATAACGATATGTTTTATAATGGTAACACTGCCTCTTTTTTTGCATCGAATTTAAAACGGACTTTAGCAAGAAATATCATTTGTTTGCACAATCATACATAGTTTTGCGTAATATTTGTTTGACGTCTGTGCTTAGAAGCAAAGAGTATGTAATCAAAGATGAAACATGTTTCAATATTTTCGATTGTTTATGTAGGTACCAAGATTTTTTAACCTATCAGTCGTTTTTTTCATTAGCATGGATGACAGATCAAAAGATTGGGCATTATTATGTGGTCTATCTTGACTTTTGATATAAGTCCATTTAAAAAAAAGTTTACCTGCATATAATGAGGTCATACGTTAAATAAAACCGAAGTTGATTCTAAATAACAATTTCATAGTTAATTTAGTTTCTATCTTTAAGTAAATAATTAACTCCTTATCAGGTTGTACAATATCTACTAGGAAAAACTACATAGGTACAGCGATTTCTTTTAAAAGGTTGATTATGTTTTATCTATGCATTAATATGTGAATGTATTGAATTATCGAGCCGTACATCCTAGCCAAGCCATACTTTAATATAAATCGGAAGTAAAATATAATAATCATTTTGCCGATAATTCGGCTCTTTTATTACTTTTTAATAAGTCACATAAAATTTATGATCGATATTAAATTAGTCATTATGTTTTGAAAAGTTTCACTACCCTCTTATTTGTTTGCAGTGGACACATAAGTAAAGCCAAGGAGTATAAATACTCCTTCGTAAAGCTAAGGAGTAAACTAGCGAAATTGCATTAACAGTGACAAATTTGCAACAACGTTTAAGCTTCTACATTTTTCAGTTTCTTATAGAAATTATGTAGGTAAGTATACGGTACAGTAAATTCTATTCATAAAAGTTACTCAAATGAGACAATCTTCGCAAGCAGTGAATTTTCTCCAATATCTCTTCACGTCGATATAATATTATCTCAATGGCCAATACGAACAGAGCCAGCATAATTCCGTAGATCAGCATCAAAACTACCGGGTAGCAATCGACCATACTGACAGACATGAAACTGGCACCTCGTCTCGTGCACTTGGGTTTGTTTTCATAAAAAAGGAGGTTCTCGCGTGACTGCAGACCGTGCTCTTTGATTCGTCTCATTCTGAAAAGATAATGTGACCTGAAAAAGGCAGGCTGGAAAAAGAAAGGAAGATTAGCTGATGAGCGAAAGCAGTCCGAGATCTCCATGGTAGTGCCATGAAATTCAGAGATATTATATATATATATATATATATATAATATCTCATATATCTATATAATTATTACCCATCCACAGGTTAACAAAAAATTGCCTTTAAATATTCATAGAACTTTATACTGTTGACGATATTATAAGAACACGATTCCTTAAAACACTTCTCAGAGGCAGTTTAAATAGTCTGTAGTAAAAGGAAAAGCGTAACCACAGATTATTTAAACTACCTCTGAGGAGTTTATACTTATTATGTAATTCTTAGTACGCACCCAATGGTAAACATCTCTTTGTAGGGCGTAT
Organism: Yponomeuta evonymella; assembly: GCA_963969515.1. Classification (NCBI taxonomy): domain Eukaryota; kingdom Metazoa; phylum Arthropoda; class Insecta; order Lepidoptera; family Yponomeutidae; genus Yponomeuta; species Yponomeuta evonymella. The sequence goes on from OZ018354.1 coordinate 12,142,179, forward strand.
TCTTTCTGATACCCAGCCAAGAGTCGTACACCTGCAAAAATTTTATCTCTTTGAGGCGGCACTTTTGGCTCTCATCAAGATATTTTGCGACATACTTATATCCAACACCCGTCTCCATGTGGAAGGCGAATAGGCCCTGAAAATTGTTGAGTAAACTGGAAAGTGGTAGAACTTAAAGAATACAGTAGAGTAGAGTCAAGAACATCCTTGAGTAGAGTAGAGTAGAGCACCCAACTTTACCCACCAACCGAACAGAACAGAACAGAACAGCACAAAACAGAACAGAATAGAATCAAGTCTGTATCCCAGGGGGTAGGCAGAGACCAGGGACTGCCACTTGCCACGATCCTAAGAGATCGCTTTCGCTTCATCAAAATTCATTAGTTGTTGCATGCACACGCAATAGAATAGAACAGAACTGAACAGAGCGGAACGGCACGGCACAGAACGGAACGGCACAGCACGGAACGGAATGGCACGGAACGGAAATGAACGGAACGGCAGGGAACAGAATGGAACGGAACTGAACAGAATAAAATTAATATAATAACTTGTAGTTACAAAAAGGTAGATGTGGACATTGCATTGCAAAGTTACTTGATTTTAAAGGTAACCATCACAGTGATCCCCACACTTGCCTAGTCTGTATGGTCCCCACCACACAGACTAGGCAATCAGTTGAGTGACTGACAAATACACATAAACAGATAATTATGTACGCGAAATATGTTTTTTCAGAGAAAGAGAGGAAAGATAGAGAGTATGGGCCTATTAATCATTTATGCACACTGCAAAATGGTGACAAACACCTCGGCATATGTAGCATGACGTCGCGAGTCGCGCGTTTTGTGGCGGTAATGTACGGAAAGGTTGTTTTTCTCAACTGTTGGAGTGCTACTAAAAATTCGCAAATGTAGGTACATAACTTAGGAAACAAAATCAATGGTAGGTACTGTCGACAGCACATCAACCTTTAGATTTCAGTTGCGAAGTCGCCCGGAAGGTAACTGAGTAAAGAATTTTGAAATGAGCGGTACGGTAAGTATAGTAATGGCACATTATCTACCTTTGCCATATGCTTTACACCTTCTTCTAAGTCCATGAAACGCGGCGTTGCGCCAGGAGGCGCGACTTTCTTTTGGTAAATGGCTTTCCTTACTGGTTCCGTGGCCGTCTGTGAAAATACAGTAGGTGTGAACGGCGCAGTAACAAACAACTATAGGCGGCGTCGAAAGAAACGAGCCGAAAGGAAACGAATTTTGGAACTCTTTGTACAGTCCACAGCACATCAACGTTTACATACGTGCACTCTAAGCACTTAAGGAATACTGCAACAAAACTGTAAAGGTTGTCGATTGCACCTGTGAAATCCTATGAAACCTAAATGCCCCAGGTTGCACAGGATGCATGCAAAGCAGCTATTACAACAGTATTTTTATCACTTACTACATTGCATTAAATATGTTGTAAATACTTTGCTTACATTATATTCTTTTTGTTGCACTAACCCGTGCTGAGGACAATTTAAAGAGGCTCTAAATTATGCCGATGCCTGCACTTGCCCATTAGCTCAGTTGGGAGAGCGCTGGCACGGTTAGCCGGAGGTCGCGGGTTCAAGTCCCGGCATGGGTGGAATTTTTAGCCTCTAAATAGGTTACTTTGATTAGATCAAGTGGACATTGTACGCTTGCGGAGGTAACTAGTGTAGGGTATAAAGCGATATACAAAGTTAATAAAGCGAATAATGCTGTAAAGAAGGCCTTGAGTGCCTACCGAAGATAGAATCTGGCCACATATTATATACAGACTGTAATTGTATAAACGAACATTCGTTACGTCAGAAAAACCCAAAAAGCAGAAATGAAGTTGACAATACGTTACGGAAAAGTAATATCGATTGTAGACGACGTCCTGTACGCCGCACTTGATCTTGGAGTTGAGCAAATCCTCCAGCGTTTGTATCTGGTTCGAGCTGGACTGCACGAGAGCCACTATGTTAGCGCAGTATGACGTGTACATGAACATCACAGTCAGAAACAGGACCAGCAGCACCAGTCTTCCGGGGCCACCTAGAATGGTTAGCAACATACCTAAATCAGTAAAAAATATTTGATCTGCCAACAATTACTTTAGTCAGCAGAATAAGTAAATAAGCAGCATCAGGTTCAGCAAATTAACATATTACTTATGTTCAGCAAAAAATATTACTAGGTTTACATGCTATAAGGGAGTAGTAATGACATGATTATTTACCACTTCTCCGTTTTTTTCTATAAGCACAATAGGTACCAAAACCAATACCAATTTGATAGCTTACCAAACCCTAACAGCTTGGTGACCAATCAGAAATCAATAATTTATTTCAACGTAAAGAATTTACATTCTGTTTGCTGAATGTCAATGTACTATGTTACTATGTTAGCCGCTGCCTTCGGGCCGTATTTGTAGTGGAGAAAAAGGCAGCGGGAAAAAAACTCCACTCTGACCATCTTTTCTCAAATCATCTTAAACTTATACATCAAAGCCTATATGATATGATTCCGTGATAGCCACCAATAACTTTAAAAGCCAAAATAACACTTCTTACAAAGTAGGAAAAACATTAATGCTGCGGCCCGACACACGAACAGCACCCGTTCACGAGCATAACGCAGGGGTCAGCCATCACCAGTCTCAACCATTTTAGAGGGAGATAAGTGACCCGGCCACCATTCGAATGACCTTTAGCAAACCTGCAGATTAAGTTCTTGTCAGCTATAAAATGTGTGCTATAGTTATTAATGTGCCGTCGGCAAACGTTCGCAACACTACCACCGCACCCTGGACTGGATAGATAGAGAGACTTTTCTAAAAAGAAATCAATAAAAAAAATTCTCCGTGATAGAGCGCACCTTTGAGTTCCACAACACTACCTTGTTGGCAAGCAGCACCGAGAACCATTACCAGAATATCGCCTAGCTTCGCACGTAGAATCCTACCGTTTTCCACTTTCTGTAATAAATAGAATCTTGAATTTCCCATGCTTTCATTAATTACTCATTCGTAATTAGTGCAATGTTTGTAGCGAAATCAGCATCCTATTACTTGTACGGGATGGATATTGAAGAAATGTATTCATCTTTGGGAAGGGTCTTGTGCGGTGCAGAAAACAGACGTAGTCTAGTTACCTTATCGCCATCGTTCTTCTTCCACTCCCAAAATGCAACACCAAACAGTACCAAAAAGAGCAAGAAAATTAATGCGATACAACTGTACCATACAGCAGTTCGGAAGGAAAGCAGGAACAAGTTATTTTCATACGATAGGTTCGGTTGCAGAAAGACAAACATCGCTTGCGCAGGCGCCGAAGACGATATGTAGTCGATGTACGACATACGTTCAGCAGTTAGAAACAGTGGTGTCCCTGTTGATAAAAAACCATTTAAAACTGGTTTGGTTCCGTTAGTGATCGGCTTCGACTCGACTCCTCGTTACCTCCAATTTCAGCCTCTTCTCTAACAAGGCAACCCGTCATGCCATTCCAAGATCCATTAACTTTGTATCCCCATGTGTTCGTGAATATAAACCCGCGGCTTGCATTTAGGTAGTCGTACAAATAGTTAGTTGTATGGTAGCTTACTTTTGTAATCGTATCTACTAGACCGTTCCTGTAAAATATTAAGATGACTCGAGCTTCAATAGTTTACGTTTTAGGCCAGTACATTCCATATGAAGCCACAATAATACTATAATCTTACTCTCGATTCTCTAACTCACTAATGCTCTTGTTCACCGTAGTGACATAGCAAAAAGGTAATGTGTATCCTTCCAAATCCAATCTTCTGATGGGAGAAGATATGGCTAGAGACTTAGCTTTTTGAAAACCATCTTTGTAAACCCAGGAAGCGAAAGGTTCCCTTCGTAAAGGTTTGTCGTTTCCGATTCTGTATACTGAAAGTAATGTTTTGAAATAAGCTTAGCCCAATATTGGTTACGTTAAGCATTCTGTAAAGTAAGCACTTACCCAATTCTAAAATATATGAATTATTATCGTGTTGGACTGCTGCAACTACTTCGGAATCCGGAAAAACATTTAAGATTTCTAATACGGTGCTTATGTAATTTTCTTTGGAGTTACTTTCTAAAAAAAGCCATCGATAAGGAGAGCTGAACCGTCTTGTCTTGTTAGCCTTAAATAAAAAAAGAAGTTAGGTAGGTACCCAAAAACAAAAATCCTTTTTTATAACAATATATACTTATATGGGCGCCCGTAGTCACGCAATCTCCAAGAAGTAACGCACCTGTTCAATGATATGGTTAGCGTAGTCGCACGAATCATCCACTATGAAAATAATGTTGCTTTTGGAATTCAAATTATGAAGAAACGAGTTCATATTGGCGAACAGTATCGTAGCGGTGTTTTCCAATTTTCCTAAACGGATAGCTAAACCTGTTTTTCTTTCTGAAACATTTTGTCACATAAAATAAAAAATCCATATAAAAATATCATAAATGAATGAACTTACGGAGTGTCCAACAAACGCCAGTAACAACTGATTTGGGGTAATGCAAGGTATGTACAAAATCAGCCACCATTTCTAACTGGAAATCTGCATTACCAACAGCTAAACAGTGTCTAGCCATCCCAAGTGTTAACAAAAACAGAATCGCGTTCATTTGATCAATTTCGCAATGTGTTTACTGTGCAATAAACCACCATAAACTGCAGAAAGATAACTCGCATCTAATGCTTGAGTTAGACGGGTTTGAATAAATTAACCTTAAGTAAATAATTACATATTTCACCGCAAGCCGGACAGTAATTATAAGTTTGATAAAACTGCCGGGGTTACTAACTAATGACGGGTCTGTTTGCATTAGTGAAATACAACATGCAATTATACCTGAACCTTAATTACAAATAAGTACTGTGATAAGAAGAAATATTAGTAAACTGAGTAGTAGTAGACTTACTCGTATGATTCATTGATTTATTCCAACTTTAGATCTTCTCTTTCATGCCTTGGCGTTTGTGTCAGAGTTTCTCGATACCCAAAAGCAATAATCCGGTTATCACAACATAAGCCAAAACAAGGAGAGTGCATAGCGGGATAGCAGTCGACGATGTTCACTGGTTCGCTGAACTTTAAAGTTCGGGAAAAGCTGGGAAAAATCTTGCGAGATTCGATTTCTGAACTATTTATAGTATGTACCTAAGTACCTACAATTTGTACGGAACCCTCGGTGGGCGAGTCCGACTCACACTTGTCCGGTTTTTTTTTTGTAGTCAACATTTTAAGATCTGACTCTCCAATACCTAGTCTGACTCTTCAAATAACCATCGATTGTAGACAATATAGTTGACGCGGAAATTGTTACTAGAGTGGAGCCAATCTTCCAAGGTACGTATTTGCGAGGCACTTGACTGTAGAAGAGTGGCGGAGTTTGAGATATAGAGGAACATCAGAGTTAAGAAGAGAACCAGCTTTACAATTCAACCTAGAGAAGCTCCAGCTCGAATCCTAATTAATTTACGTATTAGTTTCATCATCATCATCATCAGCCATTCGACGCCCACTGCAGGACATAGGTATTAGTTTAATTGTATTCAATTTCGTCTAATCTTAAAGGTTCATCTTTTAGTTCTGCAGTGCTCATCTTGACAGATAGCTCCTAGAACTAAAATGATCAAATCACTAACTTTGGTTCTGAGTATGCCTGAGATTTTCACTGGCTAAAACAAAAATAAAACTATAATTTCAATGTGGCATCTTTTTTCGCCCCAAAAAATAAAATAAGTTAATGGCAAAGAAATGAAAAATTAACAATTTCTTAATATCTCATATCTTCATAATATCTTATGCCATATCCAGAAAGCAGCAGTTCACAAAGCAAGACAGGTTAAAAATACCAGAGTAATAGTCTGTAATACTTGGAGTATTTCAGTTCAGTAAAGTATATATAACGTGATTTTTTTTATATTCAATCCTTAGGCCCCTCGCCCACGGCGACTTTTTGTAGTGATGCTGTCGCGCGTTTTTGCAACGCGCTGCAGAAGCGATGCCAACGCGCTACTAACGCGCTACAGCATCGCGACTGTATCGATGCAAACGCGCGAGCGTATCGGAAGATATCGGGAGGAGAACGGAGGAAGGGTGGCTTATGAGTAGTGCAACACAGAGAGATCGAAAGTGCTTTTGTCCATCGGTCCAACGGAGTCCATCTTGCAACTGTAGATAGCGATCGCAGGCATTTTGGGTCCGTTACTGAATAGCATTTGCATCGCGACAGAAGCGCGACGGTATCGCGTTTGCATCGCGACTGAATCGTGTTTACGGTGGGCGAGGCCACACAACTAGCGCCCGCATCGCGACTGTATCGATGCGAACAAACGCGCGACAGCATCGCTACAAAAAGTCGCCGTGGGCGAGGGCCCTAATTGAATGGGATGTGCAGTCTGTAACAAACCTGTTACTATGAGTAGTCTATTTTATAACGTAACATAAACTCACGCCTGTATCCCAGAGGGGTAGACAGAGACCAGGGACTGCCATTTGCTACGATCCTGACAGATCACTTTCGCTTCCTCAACATTCGTCTATTTTATTTGGATATTAATTTCGGTATATAATACCTACCTTATTATTGGGAAAGATATTAATGATTATTGTTAATGTAAAGGGACACACCTGTATTTTCCTATGGTTGACTATGGAAATAGTGGCGGAGGTCCCTATTTGAAATAAAATACTTAAAGACATACTCACATTTATATTTATACTTGTCACATCGTCAATTAGTTAGCATTATTACAGTGAATAATAATCTGCAGAAGATAACAAGATTAGGTATTAGGTACTCGAGTAATTTTCTTTACAAAATTACAATTACGTCCTTCCCACCAAAAAACGATAAGCCAAGGTGGCGCCTCCCTTTCTTTTCTTTACAGTGACGTCATCACATGAAGGTTTCATACCTTTATGTTTATCTAGATGGCCAAGCAACTTTCCGTACTAGTAAATTAGTCAAATTAAATACTCTTAAGTTGTTATGAATACAATAAAGTTCCACTATTAACAGGTACCTAGGTATTTAAGTCCTAAAGCGTCGCTGACATTAATATTCATTAATATACAATCGGTATAATATATTTTTTTTCATTATCGCTGAATAAAATTCTAGGGAGATCGATGACGTAAATTAAAAAATATATTTAGATCGGTTTACCACACCAATTTTGGTGAAAATACTTAGGTATATTAGCATTTTTACCCATGCTTGCAATAGAAGTGATCAAAACACCAACGTATCAGAGATTTCTTTATTAAATTTCTACATGGTACGTGCTTAACATTAACCGACAAAACCAAACTTTTAATTTGGGTATTACGTATTTACTACTAAGTTCAAGCTACGGTAGAGAAGAGGCTTATTACAAGAGATCGTTACAAGTTACGTACGGCACGTGCAATAAATTCTATCCATGACAGTCTAGTCTAAGGAAATAAATTACCAGGAGACGGGCAGTAGCGTCTTCCTGAGATTCCAATCGTACCTATACTGCGATCGCCAACCCGCCTGCCAAGTGTGGCGATTATGGCAAAACCCCTCATGGTTATGAAAACCATGAGGGAGGCCTATGTCCTGCAGTGGGCGTCAAATGGCTGATGATGATGATGATGATGAAAGTCTCTTAAACGAGACCATTTTCGCAAGCAGCTTATTTTCTCCATCACCTCTTCGCGTTGATATAATAATATCTCAATGGCCAATACGAACAGAGCCAACATAATTCCGTAGATCATCACCAAAAGTGCCGGGTAGCAATCGACCATACCGACGGACAGAAAGCTGGCACCTCTTCCCGTGCACTCGGGTTTGTTTTCATAAAAAAGGAGGTTCTCGCGTGACTGCAGACCGTGCTCTTTGATTCGTCTCATTCTGAAAAGATGGTGAACTCATTTTGCAGGCCGAGAAAAAAGATCAGCTAAAGAGCGAAAGCAGTTTGAGACACAGACCTCCATGGTAGTGCCATGGAGATCAGTGAGTTGCAGAGCAATCTCTGACAAAAGTTTGAGCGCTCATCCAGCCAGCACAGTTAAAAGAAAAACTTTATACCCATCCACAAATTGAGAAGTTTTTTTTTAATTGTGCAATGATTACTAAAAAATTTTTTTTCTTTATCTGTGAATTCTGAGTACCCACCCAATGGTAAACATTTCTTTGTAGGGCGTATTTTTTCTGACAGCCAGCCAAGGGTCGTTACCTTGCAGAAACCTTATCTCTTTGAGGCGGCACTTTTGGCTCTCATCAAGATATTTTGCGACGTACTTATACCCAACACCCGTCTCCATGTGGAAGGCGAATAGACCCTGAAAGTTGTGGAGTAAACAGGAAAGTTGTTCGTATGAAACGTATAATGTATAAAAGAGTGTTTCAAGACGATCAAGTTGGAGAAAAAGAAATAAGAAAAACCAGTAAGGTATTAAACAAATGATTATTTTTTTAAGTTTCTCCGGCAGGAAATTCGCAAATACACATTTAAAATCATAACTTTTAAACTACTAAAAATCGCGAATCATACATGAGGTATTTTCGGAAGCAGCCAGGTGCGAATTTAAAAAAAAATTTTACGTCACTGTTTGGACGACCCCGTTTAAGAAATCAGTCACATATTTAAGTAATGTTATTATGACAATAGGTAAAGGGTACCTTTTCCATTTGCTTTACACCTTCTTCCATGTCCATGAAGCGCGGCGTCGCGCCGGGCGGTGCGACTTTCTTTTGGTAAATAGCTTTCATTACCGGTTCCGTGGCTGTCTGTGAAAATACAGTAGATGTCAAAGGTACAGTAACAACTAAAGGTGATCAAAGGTAAAAGAAAATGAGCCAAATAAAAGGAATCGATCGATTCATTCGGTGAGAAGGCGAGCGTTCTTCTTTTTTGCAGACGAGGCATTGCAACTTGCCCCAGTATCACTTGGGTACTAATTTGCATTACTTAAATGTGTTGTGAACACTTTGCGAGCGATGCGAGCGAATATCGCATATCGAATATATCAGTTACTAGAGCGAATGATGCTGTAAAGAAGGAACAATATTCAATATTTCTAACCCTTCGGCAAAGCTTTAGTCACATATATACCGAAATTGCATAGGCGAAAAAGAAAAGAAAAAAGAAACTAAGAAAAGAAATTCCCCAAAAAGCTAATATGAAATTGACGATACGTTACGGAAAAGTCATATCGGTTTAAGACGGTGTCGTGTACACCGCACTTTATTTTGGAGTTGAGCAAATCCTCCAGCGTTTGTATCTGGTCCGAGCTGGACTGCAGGAGAGCCACTATGTTAGCGCAGTATGACGTGTACATGAACATCACAGTCAGAAACAGGACCAGCAGCACTATTCTTCCGGGGCCACCTAGAATGGTCAACAACAAAAATCAGTAATAAAAATATTTGATCTGCCAACAATTAGGTACTTTAATTAGCATAATAAATAAGTGAGCAGATTCATATATAGTCAGTAAGTAAACCAGATATGGTCAGCAAATACATTTGTTTTGGTTGGTTAGCAAAATAATCAAACTGCAAAATTATTACACAGCATGAGGAAGTCAGTATTTACATGGTTATTTTACCACTTCTCTCATTGCACAATATTATTAACGGATACACAAAAATGATCCTGTTTGTTTATTCAAATGAAATTGACAGAAAAAAAGTCCATGATAAAGCAGTAAATCTCCGTGACAGACCTTTGAGTTCCACAACGCTACCTTGTTGGCAAGCAGCACCGAGAACTATAACAAGAATATCGCCGAACTTCGCACGTAGAATAACACCGTTATTCACATTCTGTAATAAATAGAAACTTGATTTTCCCTTGCTTTCATTAATTACTCACTCCTATTTAGTCAGGATCGTAGCAAGTGGCAGTCCCTGGTCTCTGCCTACCCCTGTGGGATACAGGCGTGAGTTTGTATTATTATTTTTTATTTAGTATTGCAGTATTTACTGCAATCTTTGTGAAGACGTCAGCATCCACACAGCGAGACAGGTCCAGATGGAGAGCACTCTACACCCATCCTCGTCATAGCGGCCACGATCCTCAGTATTGAGGGACCGACTGATTGGATTGGATTACTTTTATACAGTATGGATATTGAAGAAATATAATTCTTTTTGAGACGAGTCTTTTGCGGTGCAGAAAACAAACGTATACTCCATTCCACGAAAAGAGCTCCCAACGAAAATCGTCCATGTACGCCCATTGGTTAATGCGCGTGACCTTCAATAGCCACTTTAATAGCGCACGGTACTCGCTTATTGTTTCGCTTATCCCTAGCCGCGCGCATGGAACAGAGTATAGTCTAGTTACCTCATCGCCGTCGTTCTTCTTCCACTCCCAAAATGCAACAGCAAACAGTACCAAAAAGAGCAAGAAAATGAATGCGATACAACAGTACCACACAGCAGTTCGGAAGGAAAGCAGGAACAAGTTATTTTCATACGATAGGTTCGGTTGCTGAAACACAAACTTCGATAGGGCAGGCGTCGGAGACGATATGTAGTCGATGTACGACATATGTTCAACAGATAAAAACAGCGGTGACCCTGTTGATGAAATAACATTTTTAAAACTGGTTTGCTTCTGTTAAGGATCGGCTTCATCTCGGCTCCTATTTACCTCCAATTTCAGCCTCTCCCCGAATAAGATAACCCGTCATGCCATTCCAAGATCCATTAACTTTGTATCCCCATGTGTTAGTAAAAATGAAACGGCGGCTTGCATTTAGGTAGTCGTACAAATAGTTAGTCGTATGATAGCATACTTTTGTAATCGTATCTACTAAACCGTTCCTGTGAAATATTAAGTTGGTTCGTGCCTAATTTTTTTATGTTTCAGGTTCTATAGTAAGTATTTTTACAGCAGCCATAGCATAAGACAATAATCTTACTCTCTATTCTCCAATTGACTTATGCTCTTGTTGTCCGTAGTGACATAGCAAAGAGGTAATGTGTATCCTTCCATATCCAATCTTCTGATGGGAGGAGGTATGGCTAAAGACTTAGCTATCTGAAATCCATGTTTGTAAGCCCAGGAACCAAAAGGTTCCCTCCGTAAAGGTTTGTCATTTCCGATTTTGTATACTGAAAGTAATGTTTTGAAAGAAGCTTAGCCAAATATTTGTTACATTAAGCTTCTGTGAAGTAAGCGCTTACCTAATTCTAAAATATATGAATAATTATCGTGTTGGATTGCTGCAACTACTTCGGAATCCGGAAAAACATTTAAGATTTCTAATACGGCGCTTAAGTAACTTTTTTTGGAGTTACTTTCTATAAAGAGCCATCGATAAGGATAGCTGAACCGTCTTGTCTTGTTAGCCTTAAAATAAGAAAAAAACATGTTAGGTATATGCCCAAAAGCAATAATACATAATTATTTTACCTTGAAACACATCGGTCAAAGGAATTTTTAGAACAATTTATATGTGGGCGCCCGTGGCCACGTGGATCTCCAAGACGTGACGCACCTGTTCAATGATATGGTTAGAAAAGTCGCACGAATCATCCATTATGAAAATAATGTTGCTTTTCGAATTCAAATTATGAGCAAACGAGATCATATTGGCGAATAGTACCGAAGCGGTGTTTCCCAAATTTCCTATACGAATGGCTAGTGCCGTTTTTCTTTCTGAAACAATTTGTTACATAATAGCACGCCGAGGGAAGAAAACGATCTATTACTGTTCGAGAGTATGTCGAGAACTGAAATAGCACTTTCTCTTGAGTTATACATAGTGCTTTATACTACACCTACGAGGAAATTAAAATATTTAGAATAATTAAAGGCGTACTGTTAAGTCAATTTAGTAAAAAACAAAATTTTACAAAACAAAACAAATTGCCAAGTTTATTTTGTTTCGTAGGTAGTGCATAAAAAGGTTGCCAGCCTCCTTTCATTGAAAATCGAGCAAAAAAAAATCCCACCTCTTTGTTCTAATTATTTGATATAAAACCTTTTTGAGATTTGGCGTATTTTGTTTATTCGCTGCTACAAAACAAAAAAAAGCTAGCAGGGCAGGAATGAAATTCCATACTATTAGATAACTTTCCCGCCGCACATTTATAAGGGAGAAATGACGAACTTTGTAACCCGTTTATGAACGAGTAATGAGACACTTTCTGAGTGGGTGTGGTATAAAATAGTACATTACTGCAGCGGCCAGCAAGAGGCATTGATGGACGAACGTGGAAATGTGGGCCGAGGCGAAGCCGAGGCACATATAGGTGAATCCATCAATGCCTAGTTGTGGCCAAGGCTTGTATATGATTTTTCTCAAATAATGCGCGGAAATTAAAACTAAGTAGTACTAAGGCAGAACTTTTTATTTGAAAATTTCAATAAACTTTCAAAATCAGACGAACCACGAACGGACGAACAATAATTTTTGCCGCGTTACAGTGTTCTTTTTTTTTCAATAGATATATCCAGCTTTCTATCGCAAGCCAGTTCGAAATTTAAATAAAACCTCTGATAAGTTACCTCCTTGGTTGTCATTGTTCGGAGTAAAAGATCGGTCCATTTTTAAATAACACGACAGATATGAGTTTAGTAGGTACCTATCTACCTATGTAATTTATTTGGCCGCAAAACACGACAGTTATGAATTTTCATAGAACTTTTTCCGGCCACTGCTTGGGTGTAATTGGCCAGTACAGCAATTACGATTTATCTTGAAGAAGGTTGTCGAAATAATGCTCAAATTTCCAAGCATGTTTGAGAAATAATTATTATCTTCTTCTTTCTCTTAATATATAAAAGGCAAATTCCTGATTGACTCATTAACGCCCAGCCTAAATCGTTGGACTTAGAAAGCTGATGCATAGAAGATTCATAATTATGTAGACAAGAAATAAGAGCGGATTTTACAAAATTCGACAGAAAAAACCCGAAAGGTAAAGTTTGTATAGGAAATAAAATATTTATGGTCAGATTTGTACGGAACTTGAAACAAACATTTTTTCATAATTCTACCCATGAGAGCGAAAAAGGGGTGCGGAAGTTCGCAGGGAAAATAAAATATTTGTAGTCGAATTTTCTTGAACTTAGTGCAAATGTACCTACTCATTATAATAACTAATTCATTATATACGTATATCATGCTTTTCCAAAATTCAACTCTTTAGAGGAAAATGGGTGACAATTTTTGAACTGTTTGTTGTTTTCTTGTAACTTTGTATACTTCAATACAATAAATTGATGATATAGGTACGTAATTCTCAGTTTTTCTAAATTCGATCCCTAATATGGCGAAAGGGGGCGAAAATTTGTATGGTAAGTAAAACATTTATGGTAAGATTTATATGAAGCTTGGTACAAATGTATGTCAACACCATTAATGAGACACGAACTCCATGGTTTTATTTTTATTTTACCCCTAAGTGGCTGAAAAAGGATGTTAAAATTTGAAGGGTGAGTAAAATATTTATGGTCATATTTTCATGATACATACTTCATGACACATAATCATATATAATTTTGTTAAAAACCGGCCAAGTGCGAGTAGGACTCGCGCATGAAGGGTTGCGTACTATTATCTAAACAACATTAGACAAAAATCGAATTTGAGAACAGCGCCATCCATAGAAACCAAGAAGAAGCGTTTAATATTGACATTTAACGACATGACATGACAAAACGACGGGCTGTGAAGGTTACATAGATGACCGCTAGATGGCGAGCGCTGTCTTTAGACAACGTTTGGTGTATGGGAGCCCCCCTTAAATATTAATTTTATTCTGTTTTTAGTATTTGTTGTTAGAACGACAACACAAATACATCATCTGTGAAAATTGAGATACAGACTGGTGACAGACAGATAGACGGACAGACACCCCCTTCGGGTGAAACGGAACCCTAAAAATGTATGTTTTAGTTTGTCAAAATTCAACTTCTCCAAAAACGAAAGTGTGTCAAAGCACTCTTTTGTAACGTTTGTTCTATGAATAAAGATACTTCAATACAATTGATAAAATAAGTATCTTAGTTTCTTACAAATTCCACGGCCAGACGCTGAAAAGGAATGCCAAATTTACAGGGGGAGCAACATATTTGAATCGTGTGATTTTAAAACGACACATGTCCTTTCATTACAACTTTGCAGGAAATAGAAAAAACTGTTTTATTCAAATACTAATATCTACAACAGCAATATTTTAGCATATTATATTGATTTCTGTATGAATAAACTACAATTTTTTTTTCTAATGTAAATCAATAGGTAGGTGTAAATAATTTAATTAAAAAAAAATGGGCAAGTGTTATTTTAAAAACACATGTGACTTGTGTTGTTTTAAAATCACACGATTCATTTGTGGTCGACTTTAGTTTAAGCTAGTTTCCGTATAAAAATAGCAGCATAAAAAATTTATAAACTTACGGAGTGCCCAACAAAGGCCAGCGACAACCGATTTAGGTTTATGCAAGGTATGTAAAACATCAGCCAACATCTCTATCTGGAAATCTACATTAGCAGCTAAACATTGACGAGTTATCCCAAGTGTCAACAAAAACAGAATCGCCTTCATTTTAGCAATTTTGCAATGTGTTTACAGTGCAATAAACCATCGCAAACTGCAAGAAGATAACTCGCTTCTAATGCTTGAGTTAGACGAGCTTAAATAAATTACCCTAAAGTAAATAATTACACGTTTCAGCGCAAGCCGGACAGTAATTATAAGTTTGATGAAACTGCCGAGTTGGTTCGCTAATGACGGGTCTGCTACCAGGAATGTGTCCGCTGCTTGCACAAGTGAAATACAACATGCAATTATAGGTGAATTTGAATTACAAATACTGTGATAAGAAGAAATATAAGTAAACTAAGCATATATTCGATTCATCGCAATTTTAGGTCTTCTCTTTCATGCCTTGGCGTTTGTGCCAGAGTTTCTCGATACCCAAAAGCAATAATCCGGTTATCACACCATAAGCCAAAACAAGGAGAGCGGGATAGCAGTCGACCATGCTCACTGAAATGAAAACAGCACTTCGGCCGGAGCATTTAGGTCGCCTTTCATACAAGAGAAGATTCTCTCGATTCTGGAGGCCGTGTTCTTGGATACGCTTCAGGCTGAAAACAGAATCACAAGTTAAATGCAAGGATCAGACAATCCACGACACGACACGCCACCGTACTTGATTTGTGCAAATGACCTCAGTCTGGGCGTATGATTGTGATGACCTTGCCCGGTTACCATATCACAGGGTATTCTAGTTTAGGACCTGAACAAGTGATCGTGATGTATGGAATGAACCAGGTAACCTATATAAGGCTATAACTTACTTACCCAATCTTAAACATTTCTTTATAGGGCGTATTTTTCCTGACGGCCAACCAAGGGTCTATCACTTGTAGATATTCAATCTCTTTCAGACCACACTTTTCGCCTTCTTGAAAGTACTTTCCAACGAACTTGTAGCCAACCCCGATTTCCATGTGGAAAGCGAACAAACCCTGGAAAATACGCACTTAAAGGAATTACAAAAGCAACGGAAATGTACCTTAGTACGCGAGTTGCTTTACTAACCTGTTGCATTCTCTTGACGCCCTCCTCCATTGTCATAAATCGCGGTTTTGATCCCGGAGGCGCCACTTTCTTTAGGTATATCGCTTTCCTTATCGGCTCTGTGGCAGTCTAAAAATTGTAAATACAGTCAACATCAAATTATGAAGCAAAAAATTTCGCTTTTACAGCTTATTATTTCGTAAACGGTTCCTTAAATCGAAAAATTGTTTTCCTGGGCTCGCTATATTTAAACGACCAATTCAACGATACTCCACACTACGGGGTAAACGAGAAAAAAAAATCACCCTAATTTAGGTGTAGGGGAGGAACGCTAAAAAAATAAAAATATTCAACCGTTTTGTAAGCCTGATTAGTATGCAACCAAATTTCAGTTTTCTAGTACGAAATTTGTTCCTTGTTGATTACGGAACCCTAAAAAGGATATATTGATACAAAAGTTTATTAAACATCGGTTATGTCCGGGTGCCTACTTTCAAGCGGTGGCCTCTGCTTGTGTCCGGGTGTGAAAAAAGGATCTATTGATGTAAAAGTTTAGGTATTCAATAATCGACCTTCTCATTTTTGGCGCTACACACCAAATGTAAAGGTGCACACAAATACAGTGGTTGTATAGCTGTCCTGTATTTATTTATACTCATTGGCGCCATTTCTACGTATTTAAAAAGGCACAGACGAACTTGGAGCCAAACCCATAATCAACCCCATAGGCCAAACTGTGAGCTACCTCGTTAGACAGATACACGTTTGCGCATTTAGGGTCATTTTCCAGGTAGGGCCTGGCCTCTGAACAGCTGTGTTCTATCACACCGAATCCTACGCATGTATGCAGTAAGCCAACATCTTGGGGTGGGCACAAACAAACATGCTGCAAACAACCGGCTCGCCAGCCTATTTACGCCAATGCTTAAACTACGTCATACAAAAATAAATTATTTACGTCATATAGAGTTACGTCATCTTCCATTATTCCCGTACCCTATGTTGAGTACAATAACATTGTTTCTTTCCTATAAGTTAAATGGTTTTTTTTGTCCTACGAGTAAGTACCTGGAAATAGTATCGATTGTAGACGGTATCGTCAACGCCGAATTTGATTCTAGAGTGGAACAAATCTTCCAGGGTACGTATTTGTGAAGAGCTTGACTGTAGAAGAGCTACAATGTTGGCAGAGTATGAAGTGTAGAGGAACATCAGAGTTAAGAAGAGAACCAGCATTACAATTCTACCTAGAGACCCTGGAAAAAGAATCAAAATTACTTTATATTTTGTCTATTCCATCATGGGTAGTACGATGGCACGCGTCACACGTTTTGTGGCGCTAAAATGTCAAAGTTTGACAGTTAATCTACTGGACAGTCACGGCTTTTGACATTTAAAACGCGCGACTAGCGTAGTCGTACTACCCAGGCAGGCCGTCTAATCATATACATAAGGTTCACCTTTTAGTTCTACAGTGCTCCCTTGTTGGCATATAGCTCCTAGAACTAAAATGATTAAATCGCTAACTTTAGCTTTGAGTATGCCTGGATTTTTCACTCGCTAAAACCAAAAATAAAATTAGAATGTCGCCAATTAAAAGTGAAGTATGTTAGAAATAATGGTAAATAAATTAAAAACTTACAATTTCATAATATTCGGCGTTCTTCTCCCATTCCCAGAAAGCAACAGCCAACAAAGCAAGAAAGAGTAAAAATACCAGAGCAATAGTGCTGTACCAAACGGAGCTCCGAAAAGATAAGAGAAACAAATTGTTTTCATATGACAGTTTAGGTTGCTGGAACACAAACTTTGAACGCGTTGGCGTAGGACTAGCTATGTAGTCCACGATTGATTTTCTTTCTAAAGTAAAGAACATTGGTGAACCTGAAAATATCAGAGTAGAATCCTTAATTTATATTCAATCGTAGATAATTAGGATGGTATGGTTACAGTGACCCATTCATTGTCCTGCCTGCCATGATACCGGCGGCGTTTCATTTGACATTTGCATCTAGTGATGGGCTGTTCGCTGCATGTGCGATATCAGCCCCATCTGGTGACAGAAACATGTATTCTACGCTAGACAGCATCTACTACGGCACTGAGTTCGCATATCTAGCGAACACCCCTATCACTAAAAGCAATATGTCAAATAAAACGTCAAGAGCATTCTTAGGATGGCGGGATTGTAGTTAAGAAAGGACAACCCTACTTAACCCCAATTTCTCTGAATGCTATCAATTGACCAAACAGCATAGGGAAAAAGCTGCTAAAAGTAGATTAAGAAATTGTCAGCGTTAGAGAATATGGGGGTTACTACATTTTAAATGCCTAATTACCTCCGATCTCCACTTCTTCCCTGACCAAGTATCCAGTCATACCATTCCAACTTCCATTTATGAGGTAGCCCCATGTGTTGGCAAATATGTATTTTCTTCCGGCATTGAGGATGTCCAACAAATGATTGGTAGTGGGAAAATTAACTTTGGTAATAGTATCAATATGACCGTCTCTAAAATGGGAAAGTTATTGAGCTGCATACAATTTTTTTGTAGATTTTTGCGTAAGTCACAAGTCCAACACAGATCTACGTAAGAAATTATTTATTAAAAATTTTCATACATCCCATCCAGCATGTGATTGATGCTATCGTTATGAGTAACGACATAGCAAATAGGAATGACGAAACCATCCAAATTCATTCGTCTCATAGCAACTGAATCTTCTAAAATCGATTTTTCGAGTCTATTCTTTGGATCCCAAGAACCGTAATGTTCTGTACGCCATTCTTTACCAGCAGCAATCTTGTATACTAAAATATTTAAATCAATTTATGTTCAATTTCTTTGTATGGCCACTTAACTAGGCGGACTGATGTTAGGCGGACGAAGGTAACAACCGAGAGGCAACCTCGTGAGAGGAAACGGTCAGTCGTAATACCACCACTAAGATAGTCCGAGATAGATAGGATAAAAAGAGCCGTAAACATAAAAGGGCCTATAGCCAGCGCTGGTTGCCAATGGGTTGATGATGATGATGATGATAAAGTTCAATTTACACTCAGGAAATATGTAAATATATGCCGATAGGAAAATATGAAACGGGAGAAACATATATTAGTATTCGATGCCGTGACTATAGCATTTATAAACTTACTGAGATGTGCTGCGTAGGTTCCATCTGCCACATGTAAAACCAACACTACTTCGGAATCTGGTAGGACGTTGATGTGCTTTATTGAATCCGGTATGACATTTTCATTATCTCCAGATTCAGACTCTCCAATGAGTATCCAACGGAAAGGTGATCTAAAATGATTTTCTCGGGCGCTCTTGAAAAAAAAATCATTGGTGAAAATTCATAGTATCAGTGTGAAATTCTTCATTCGATTTCAGACAGTTGAAAGTTAAGATACGATTTTGGCATCGCAGAACATAAACAGAGCATACATAAACTCACACCTGTATCACGGAGGTGATAGCCTAGTGGGTAGAACATTGGACTCGGAAGCGGGGGAACCAGGTTCGATTCCCAGTGCGGGCATGTACCTATGACTTTTCTTTCTAAGTTATGTGCATTTGTGAAGTTATAGTAGCAATACCACTCGCTAACGGTGAAGGAAAACATCGTGAGGAAACCTGGGTGTCTGAGCTATTCACATACCTCAGCGCTTGAAATCGCCAATCCGCGGTGGGCACGCGTGGTGATTAAGCCCATACTCTCTCTCTCTGAGAGAAGGCCTGCGCCCTACACTGGGCCGTATATAGGCTGCTTATGATAATCTCGGAGGTACACGCAGAGACCAGTGTTTGCCACGATCCTGACAAATATCTTTCGCTTCGTCAACATTAACAAGTCGCAAAGCCACAGAATTTTTTACAAATCAAACTGTGTACTTTTCTAATAAATATTTTTCTTTCATGAATTTTTGGCTCAAGAATTTGCAAAAATACCATTTGACTCACCATTTCAAAGTAATTTTTAATATTCGGACAAGTGAGATCCACCAGGAAAACGACTTGCTGGTCCCGATTGTGCCTTTGAGGGACAACTCCTGGCCGGAGGAACTGCATCATATTGATGTGGACCACATTTTCGCCGGCTAGTACTGAGTAAAGTAGGACTTTTTGATCTGGAATGAGAATTGCTCTAGAAGTAAAAAATACATAATTTTGTTAAAAACCGGCCAAGTGCGAGTCGGACTCGCGCACAAAGGATTCCGTACCGTTATCTATACAACATTAGACAAAGGTCGAATTTGAGAACAGCGCCATCTACAGAAACCAACAAGAAGCGTTTAACATTGACATTTAACGACATGACATCGGCGCTGTGAAGGTTACATAGTTGGCCGCTAGATGGCGAATGCTGTCTTCAGACAACAAAGCCCCCCTTAAATGTTTATTTTATTCTGTTTTTAGTATTTGTTATTATAGAGGCGACAGAAATACATCATCTGTGAAAATTTCAACTGTCTGGCTATCACGGTTCATGAGATACAGTCTGTTGACAGACAGACACAAACAGACGGACAGACAGACAGACGAACGAACAGACAGACAGACGGACAGTGAAGTCTTAGTAATAGGGTCTCGTTTGGCACCCTTCGGGAACGGAACCCTAAAAAATGTATGAATGCTGAAAAGGGATGCGGAATTTGCAGGGAGACCAACATATTTGTGGTCGACTTTAGTTTAAGCTAGTTTCCATATAAAAATAGCAGCATAAAAAATGTATACATAAGCAGCCTATATATGTCCCACTATAGGGCACAGGCCTTCTCTCAGGGAGAGAGTATGGGCTAATCACCACGCGTGCCCACCGCAGATTGGCGATTTCAACCGCTGAGGTATGTGAATAGCTCAGACACTCAGGTTTTCTCACGATGTTTTCCTTCACAGTTAGCGAGTGGTATTGCTACTATAACTTCACAAATGTACATAACTTAGAAAACCAAGTCATAGGTGCATGCCCGCACCGGGGATCGAACCTCGGTCTCCCACTTCCGAGTCCAAGGTTCTACCCACTAGGCTACCCATATTAGTCCAGTCATGAAGCCGGCCAAAACGGGTTAGAAACGCATGTGAACCGAGAAAACTAAATTTTGGATATTACGTGATTACAATTTTAGGCTTTTCGATCGATATCTCAATAACGATGATTGATGAGTGAACATTGTAAAGGACCTTAATTGTAGATCGTAAAAAAGCAACAAAAAAGTATTGCGTAATATCCAAAATGTAGCCTTCTCGGTTCACATGAATTTACAAATGACTGGATTATATACATTTTGGAGTTTGGTCAGATAAAGCGGTTGACGTATTGTTGACTTACTTGCACAGAACCACAGACAGAACTGAAATTAATGGTTTACTATAACAATTCAATGTACATTGCAAAGTCGATTAACCCACAGATTAACAACTAGCTACGCAATGTACCTCGAATTGTCATAATGAACTACAAATTGAAGTTGTTTCATGCCCAGGCGGAAAAAAACTTTTATCTCCTAAATACGCGAATGATTCCAAGATGTGTTGTGTATAAGAAAATGAATTCAATCTAAAACTCAAATTACAAATCCAATCAGTCGGTCCCTCAATGCTGAGGATCGTGGCCGCTATGACGAGGATGAGTGTAGTGTGCTCTCCATCTCGACCTATTGTTAGCTGTGTGGACTGCCCGGTGAAACTTGAGTTTTGTTTCCCTGGTGATCTGGTCACTCCATTTAGCGGGCGGTCTGCCTCGAGCTCTCTTCCCTTCCACTTTGCCCATCATTATATTATATTCGAGACTATCAGGTCGACGTGCGATGTGCCCAAAGAAAGACAGAATACGTTGCCGGCATATAATCGACAGACTCAAATTACAGTACCAAACAAATTAATTGATTGCCTCGCTGGACTAGCCGTTAAGGCGCTTACTACCAAGACAGAAGTTTAGGGTCCGATTCCAACTGGGGTCCGCCGTACATTTGTACAAATGGCCTCAGTCTGGGTGTATTTCCATGGTTGTGATGTCCTTGCCTGGTTGCCATAGCACAGGGTATCCTAGTTTGGGACCAGGGCCTCGATTCTGTTAGTGCATTGTAGTATAATGACAGGTACACTGTCGGGTCACGTGACGTGTATTTTCGTACCATTGACGCCTAGAAGGTTTGATGGGTGTGCCCGCGTAGACTTAAAGCAGCCATGAAATGAAAACCGCCATGTTCATGCAGTCGTCATGTTACTACAATGCATTAACAGAATCTAGGCCCAGGTCAAGTGATTGTGTTGTGTGGAAGTTATTTATTTGTTTATTTATGCCATTTAATCTGTTTACGTATAATTGAATTAAATTCAATATGTCTTTAGATGTTATTAAAATTAAACTTATTTTTATAAACATTTAACTTTCAGGTTTATATTATAATATGATTATAATAACACGTTGTATAAGCAAGGTTAATAAGTAAGGTTATCTGGAAGAAACATCTTTCATAGATAAACACGTTATTTCCTAATTTCTTAAATCTCCTGTAAATGTTTGGTGTGCAATAAACTATAGGTAGAGTTGTTCTTTGGAAAACTTAATAAGCAATGAACTCTTTGTATTTGATGACAAGCTGCACTGCGGTGGCAGGAACAAATTTACGTCCAAATATACCACAACTAAAATATACTTTAATTTAAATTAATTGCTTACTTAGGGGCCAGCAGAGCGTGGCGATGACGGAAGATGGCCTCTCCATAGCGTGGATGACGTCGGCAACTATCACTGCGGCTTCCTCCTTCAATTCCGCTTGACAACATTCTACAAAAAAAATCCAAACAAACGCTTTGATTGCCTTCATGGTAAGTCCTGCCTTGACTGGCGAGCTCGGATTTTGGAACGGCAAAGATAGCACGCAGCTATTTCGTATCATTTTCGTATGGTTTATTCAGATGATAACTTTGTTTGACCTGTAATTCTTTTATTTGCTAGCAATTTCCCTTGTGTGGTTTTTTGACAGACATTTTATTTCCAAATATTACCTATTTCGTATACTTCATTTCAATCAGCTTCGACATGTTAACAAGCCATTTATAGAAATCGTTAAAATACGTAAAGCAATAATATCTATCAACTTGTTTGCTATTCACTTATCTCATTAATTCAAGAAATGTCAACGTCTGTTATAAATTTCTTGACAAATACTATTTCGAAAAAAAAACATATACAACTGAACAAAAGCGTAATTAAATTAAATGTAGGTTTTTGCGTAAGTAAGTATTTCGTATATTTACCCTGGCATGGTTATTAGTGGTCGACAGTCGATACATTTCATTTTATGACCGCTTATCGAATAATCGGGACGATATCAAATAATCCTAAGGAAATATTTTCCATCTACCTACGCGACTTGGATTTGTTTACAATCATTAGCGGCCGTTATTTTCCATCCAATTGTAACAGAGTCATACTTCATTCTTTATCTCCAATATTATGCAATTAAATACCTAGTAAAGTAACTTCAACTCAGTCATATGTGAGTCTTCATTGGCAACCAACTCGCTTTACGTTGATGAAGTCGCTAGAGAAGTTTTCATAACTCTGAAAAGCAATGAAGCTTTTAGTGAAACTGTTTGCAAGTTCGACAGTGTATTATGGGCTAACTAAGACAGGATATGTACCTATACATACCTCGGAATGCACACCTTTGTTGAGGAAACGCATTCGTCCTAAACTATTACTAGAGAAAGGTAAGTAAGTTTCTTGTGTTGTTTTATTTTCTATAGGTTACTAAGACAAGATAAGAATATGCTTTATAAATTTACATAACATAAACATAATAACATAAACTCACGCCTGTATCCCAGAGGGGTAGGCTCTGTCTACCAGGGACTGCCACTTGCTACGATCCTGACAGATCACTTTCGCTTCCTCAACATTCATTAGTCGTTGCATGCACGCACGCCGGTTTCGGGTACTTTTTATCTTTATATATTTATTATCTTATAAATTAAGAAACAAGATGCCTAAATAAAAGTAACAGTGAAAAAAGAACAATAACGGTACTACTTAGGTTGCCTGGAAGAAATTGCTATTAGCAATAAGGCCGCCAATTGTATCTTTTCTTTTGTCATTGCTGTTTCTGTAACATTTTTTTCCGCTATACAATAAAGAATATTCTTATCTTATCTTACTTAGATAAACTGTAATACTGAAGTACAGTAACTATTTCTTTAATACAATTTTCTTCACGACTCGTGACAATACAGTTTTAACAAAGTAATAAGCAACAAGTAGGTATTTAAGTTACTTATAAGTAACCGAAAGAAAAACTTAATAACTATTTTTGAAAGAAAGAAGAAAGAAAGATATATTTACCTATTTGACGACACAATATTTTTCCTTTTTTGTATAATAAATTGATGCTGTCGTGTAATTTAATAAACTTGACATATTTTGAAGCAAAAATCTCTATTACAAAATACTTGAACAGGCAGAATTATACTGATACCGAAAACTTATTTAAGATTGTTAAATAATAATTATTGTATTTACAAGCAAAACTAGGTACATAACTAAATATATTTATTATTATTTTACTTTTGAATTATCTATATTTAATATTTATGTAGTTATACAAATATATATTCTTATATTATAATGAATTTATATTATATATATTTATACAATATAATTATGTGTATTCATTATATTTATATATATTTAACATTCAAATTAATGCCATATAGTAGTGTGTTTTTCTAGATTAGATATTCACAAAAACGTTTATTTTGTAAGGTAACCGTGTTGCGTAATTAGCTTGCCGTGAAATAGTAGATTATGTACTAAGGGAATAAAACCATGTATTATGTCATGGGCGGCATATTGAACCCTGAGCGGAGCGAAGGACTCCGAGTTAACTCGCGAGCGCAGCGAGGGAGTTAAATTTTAACTCCTGAGCGAAGCGAGGGAGTTATGTAGAGTCCTGAGTGAAGCGAGGGGTTCATACCGCCCGAGACTAAGACATGTTTTATTCCAGAGGTGAATACTCTACTTTTCACACCATCTGGGAGACAATAAAAAGACAGGGCTGCATAAGTTGAAAATATGTATTAAAACCTGAAATTAAATATAAAGTCCACACTCTTTTACGGCTCAGCAACTTAAATTGAATATAACTTTTAAATTCGTATTTGCAATTCGCGCCTTTTTTTCTTTTTTTTGTTGGTGTTTCGCGCGGTCACAGGACACAGTATTTCAGAAAAAAAAGAAAAAAAAGAGGTGAGTTTCGAACAACAATTCGAATTTCGAATTGCAATGCGGGGCTTCTCCATAGTTTTCATGCGAATTTTGACATTCTAAATTCAAATCACTTTATTCCCTAGGGAAATTCTTCATTATTATTGCCCTCGAGAGACAAGGCCATGCTTTACGATGATATTTGACGGTACGTAATAAGGCATTGTCGAGCAGGAGGTGTGAAAAATGTATTCTGTGAACACTAATAAAGTCCCCAAGATACAGGCCTCGCCTAGTTTGGGGATTGCCGTTAAACTGTGTATTGTGCACCTACCCACCTCTTTTGTTAAACAAAATATTATTATGTAAAAAAAAATATGCTGTAACTGTGTTATTTCAATAAATCTTATTTTACTTTTTTTTTTTTTAATACTCAAAAACATAAAATTTATTGACTGGCACATGTATCCAACAATTGAATTGGGTTCTACTAGTAAATACGAAGTACTTTTACCATCTAAACGGTACCTAGACTTCAAAATCGCAAAAAGGCCATAAGCTGCTCTCCAAACATTGTAATACGGCATTACAATGGGAACTTCAATATGGAAAAACTGATATTTTTTGCTATTTTGAAGTTCTCATTATCCTAAAATTAGTTTGTGTTGCTGAGTCATCCCCCCCTTAACTGACAAATAGATATTATGGGGATTTGTCGTATCGAATAAATATACGGGCAGTATTTTAAAATACAGTGAAAGTTATTAGTAGATATATTATACTCCAAGCGGCCCCATCGCTTCAAATATTCATAATCATCAGCCATTTGACGCCCGCTGCAGGACATAGGCCTCCTTCGTAGTTTACATAACCATGAGGGGTTTTGCCATAATCGCCACGCTTGGCAGGTGGATTTGCGATCGCAGTATGCGGTTGGCATCTCAAGAAGACGCTGCTGCCCGTCTCCTGGTAATTGATTTCCTTAGTTGCCTTCTACAACATCCACGGAAGGAAATGGGGTGACGTTATTCTTAATCCGGCGCCACACGGATACTACTGTTACTGCTTACATAAGCCTACATATAGCCTAACTACATAATTATATCCGTCCCACTGTAGGGCACAGGACTTCTCTCAGGGAGAGAGTATGATCTTAATCACCACGGGTGACCACCTAAATCTACCTAAATCTCCAATAAAATTGTCTTAACTTTTCATAAGTAGTATCCACATGTAGGTATTACAATAATAATTATTGTAGGTGCTATGTATTTATTTAATGTATCATGTATTTTTTTATTATTATGTTGCATTTGTATAATATTTCCGCTCTATGATTTTTTTTTGTATCTAAGTCTAAATAAGTAACTATTAAATTTAATATTTAGTGCACCTGGTAATATTTTCTTCATAGCTTAGGTTAGCTAGTAGATAATGCCAAGTAGCATAAAACTCGCCTATGTGCAAAACTATGTGTTTAAATGCAATATAGAATTTTAATAGCAATAATAGTTTTTGTGACTTATGTGCAAGTTTCTTAGCATACTCACCCCCGGTTTTCCGTATCTACACTAACAATCTGTTAATCAGCTTGGCTGTTGTTTTTTTATACACTTTGACCGACTGACAGTAGATTAACAAATTGTTGGTATTACGAGAAACCGGGGATAGTACAGCATGTCGATAAACTGTCCGACTACTTATTGCGATTGAATTGATGCACCATCGCGGGTTACTACGGGGTGTTCACCATATTTTAAGGGGACATTTTAACCATAATTTAGAAGCATGGTGCTAATATTGAAAAAATTACGCGTTAAAAAATTTTTCCCTCATACCCAACTTCACCTAAACATAAACAAACAATATCAGGACAAATAGTAATAAAAATAAAAATAAACTATGTTTGGAGCGTCTTATGATCGGCGCCGGCCAACTCAATTGTTTTTTTAAAATATCTTACGCGTATCGGCCATCTAAAGCATTTAACATGTTAGAAATCATTTTTCAACCTTACGGTACTTCCTACCACCTATAATTAAAAATACTGTTTTTCGCAATAAAAACAACATTCCCTCAAAATAAGGTGAACGAATTCCTCAGTTCTGACACGAATTCAGTCACCCTGTAGTTGACTACTGATAGAGTGTTGCCATGGCAGGCGACTTATCACTATTTGGGGTGTCTCGGAAGACGAAAAGTATTTTCATAATTTTAGTACTAGGTAAAGTAAAAATTATTTATTACCAAATGAATTATGTTACATGCATGTGGATTATTAATTAATTATTAATCTTAGTTTTAATTTAAAACAAAGTTAACAATAACATAACATTAACATTAGGTAGTCGTGGCCGTGTCCTCACACTAGCTGTGGGGAGAATTGAGTAGGTAATTAGTAAATAATTAAGTAATTCAGACAATTTTGCAAAATAGCTGCGTACAAAACTACAAGCACCACTATTTATTAGTAATTTTATTGATGCGATTTTGGGCTACATGGCTGAAATTTCGGGCGATTTTGGCTACGAAACCAAAGGCGATTATTGGGCGACAGTTTTAAAAATTTTAGCGACATTGGCCAGCCAGCATCTGGCAACACTGCGTGTCAGACACAAGAAGTAGGCCACGCGAAAACTTCCATTCGGCACGCCCTGTCCTCGCCCTCATGCTTTGCATAAAAAAACATGATCCTTACGAGGGCAAAGGCAATCCGCTACTTTCCAACTTTAGTGGGACGAGTCCTTTGTTAATGATCCGTTTTACGTTTGTTTATTTTGTAACGAGTTTGCAATTCATCTTGGGCTGCGCTTTCGACCAGTGTTGTCTTAGCGGCGTCTGGGTTACGGGCATACCGGTTATACCATTAAACAAAGTAGGTAACTGTCCTTTGGTATTATATAAAGAGCAAAAACGCCCAGAAAGTAATTTTTACTTAACGGTAGTTCTGTTCCGCCTCCTATGGCTGCAGGTTTCGGCCTCTGAAAATCCAAAGACAAGTTCGATACAGATATAACATAAATAGTTTAAGGAACTGCCGCTGCTACCTTCTTGTACGTATGGGTGGATGGAAGTCTGGATGGATTTCCATATTTTCCATGTTTATGATGTCCTTGCCTGGTTACCGAAGCACAGGGTATCCTAGTTTGGGATCAGGCCAATTGATGCGATGTGTGGAAGTTATTTATTTATTAGTAATTATTATTAATTACCGCCTGCCTGTATGGACATATGGTCCGAAATAAAGTTTATTATTATTATTATTATTATTAATTGTCGTACATCTGATCAACTTCTCCTTCCCCACTACCTAGAGTCTGACGGTGTTATTCAAAAACACGATTCCTCTAAAACAGTCCCAAGCTGCAGTTGAAATAGTCTGGCCTAAAGTTTATTCCTTTACCACAGACCATTTCAACAGTATTTGAGGAATGTTTTAAGGAATTGTGTTTTTATAAATAATAAATACTGACCTCGCGGGTGTGCCCAATTCAAATAGATAGGAATCCAAGTTTGGATCTGAAAAGAATTCCAATATACTATGTCTTTCTTGTATTCAGGCTCTAGAAAAAAATACTTTTCATTGCCTCTTTGCGACGTTGTTAAATCGTTTATTTAATTGATTTAGCGGTAATGTGCCGAAGTCAATTAATTGTCGATAGAGTCTAGAGTGCGGAACTAATCTGACATTCTGACATTCGTCAGGCATCGTCAGTCAGCGTTTTTAAGAGTAGAGATCAAGAACACTATCTTCGTCTTCAGAATAATAATGTGTAAATTTCACCCGTATTTATGTAAATATAATTATGTGTATATCGCTATAAGTATGCATGGACTATTTATGTATTACTTTCTATGTATTATTATAATTATCCTATATATTAGTATATTGTTTAATTTGAACTAATTAAAAACACTTAATGGCGTGAAAATAGGTACAGGTAGGGCTAATAAGTACCTACCTACGTATATAATGGAAAGTGGTGCAGACAATGTTTATAAACAAATAGTTCAAGAACGTTTTGTAAAGTTAAGAAATAAATAATGGATGTCGATGTTTTTTTTTCTTTATCAAATAGGAACAATTGACGGAAAATGTGTATCGCGCAATTTGTTGAGGTTGAGGTCATAGGCTGCTGTGGGTACGGTACCTAATATTTATCGCACCTTGACTACA
This sequence comes from Yponomeuta evonymella, assembly GCA_963969515.1. Taxonomy (NCBI): domain Eukaryota; kingdom Metazoa; phylum Arthropoda; class Insecta; order Lepidoptera; family Yponomeutidae; genus Yponomeuta; species Yponomeuta evonymella. The sequence goes on from OZ018354.1 coordinate 12,171,127, forward strand.
ATGCTCAGTGCACCATAGCACCATTTTCTATTATTTCAAGTTTCCGTAGTTCGTTTCCCTAGCTCATTGATAAACACTCGTTGAGAGACAATGTAAAATGCAACATTAGTAGGTAAGTAACAAGACCAGACCAAGCCCTTCATGGTTAGGAAAACCATGAGGGAGGCCTGTGTCGTGCAGTGGGCGTCGAGTGGCTAATGATGATGATGAACAAGACCAGACAAAATTGCGTGTGTTCATGTATTTATAGGGCTATGGTTGTGATAGATGGACATAAATGAGTGATCCTATAAAATATATATATAGGTTTTTAGGTTTATTCGGATGCACGGAACCCTCAAAACAAAATTTTGATATTTATTAATTGACTCGATACGATTGATCATTTTGAAATCGATTTGGAAGACTGTAGAAGTTTTTGCATCCAGAGGAGATTTCACTGCAGTTACTGCACTAGAAGGTCGTTGCATTATTCACGGATTTAAAATGTTTGTTCTAGTAAAACATTTCAAAATTCTGGTTTGGCTAATAATCAAAAACATTAGGTTCGCACAAAATTATTTACACACAGGTGAGGGGCGAGTATTTTTAAATCAACATAGGTCCGATCATCATAACACCCACCTAATCTTTTGGCATTAGGTTTTTTATCTTTCGCAGAAATTGAGACGGAATGCGAAAAACATTTCGCGTTCAAACAATTAGCGATATTCGTTAAGATTCCTTATATAAATATTTACATTGGTTTGGTTAGCGTGCTGATATTTTTTATCAAACAATTTTTTTATAATACTTCCATGTGTGTTTACTTGTTTTGCGCGTTCAAATTATTTAAAACAGTCAGATTCTAGTTATCATTTCAAAAAGTATTAAAACATATTATAGTGAAAAATCATGGTGTACAGAAAAATCTTCACCTTCGTAAGTTACACAAGCCGTAAGAATAAGACGAATAGTAGGAGTGATTCCCCAGTGCTCATTACCCGGTAAGGAAACATGGTCAACATGATAGGTTCTTGAACTGAAACTTAGCTAAATTACAAATAAGTGCACCCGGAATAACATTTACAATTATAGTTCCTATTTACAATTGAAATTAGCCAACTATCTTTATATCTTTTTCCGAATACCATTGATGGTTGACTTATTATTTTATTCGCCCAAAGATTTATGTACCACTACCCAGGAATTCGCAATATTAAAGCGCTGTACCTACAGAACGTTTTTTTTTTTTTTTTTGTTTATGTACAGCATGCACGATGCAATTAACTAGATTTACCAGGATCGTGGAAAGTGACAGTGTTCGAACTTTTATTGTCATTTTCCGTGTGTTTTTTTTTTTAATCTCATTTATTTTATAAGCCATACATCGAATGATTAAGTCGGCTTAAAAATAATAACAATGTTGCTTAAACTTTAGATGTTACTTTAACAGTTGGGATTACTACTTAATGCGTATATTTATAATATTCAGATCTAAGGTTCAATGATTCTATGATGAAACTTACAAATCTATCACTATATTCGGCAGTGAACCTTGAACTTAAGATTTGATGGAGAAAGAAGAGAAAATCGCCATTAGAGCATCGAGTTTCCTTTAAGAAATCCAACCGAAATTGTTCGTTGATTTTACACTCGAGAACTAAGTGTAGGAGGTCCTCTTCTCTCTCACATCGTGTACAGTTGGGATCGTCTCTTTTTTTCATTATGAAGTTAAACTTGTTAAGTGGGATGTGGTAAGTACGGGTTCGGAAGCAAATAACTAAATATTTTCTGTTAAGGTTTCTTGAGGCAAACCAAGGTTCGCGTGGTGGTTCGTCTACAATGGTCCTGTACCAAATGCCCTTGTTTTGAGAACAAGCATTAAAATAAGATTTAAATTTAAGATAATTGTCGTTTTTAATTTTTGGAAGATGATCAGTATAGTGCGGTACGATGTCGAGAGGTATGCCGTTCTGTAGAGCTTGTTCCGTGTGTTTTTTCTTTAAAAGAAAGTAATTTTATCTAACGAACCCTGATCGCTCTGACTGCCAGACGTAAGTACATCGCGCTCGCGCTACGATCCTGAAGTTAATGAAAGAAGTATTATACATAGGGAGTGTCACACAAATACAACGTCGTGTTATTGAAATAACGCATTACTAAACAAAAAAAAACTAAATTTTCATTAGTTGCTGCACGCTCGCCGGTACGGGCAGATTTTATCGTTAGAGAATTAGCCCCAGGTTCGACTTTGATGACACGGAAGTTTCCACGAGACTTGTGTATCTCTGCCTCTACGCGTTTCACCCGCGAATACTTGAGTTTGTCGAGATTCAGACCAACATGTTAATTCATTATTTTAATTTTTGAACATGTGTTTTTGCGGGCCCACGCGCTCAACTCTACATTTTGGTAGGAAGAGGAATTTTCCTTTTGTGCGACAATTACATCATTAGGGTTCGTGATACAATAAATAGCTGGCATAGGTACCTACTACTTGGAATTCAAAATACAATAAGTACCTGCTGATTTCATCCCAGTAGGCACGGGGTAAGGGTCCAAAGGTCAGCAATGTGGTAAAACTTACAAAGTTACTAGTATACTATAACAGTTCCATAAAAGTCATTATTAGTTCACTTTTAAAATATTTCTAACGATAAATATCAACTGATATTAACAACTGATAAAATAAACGCTCGTATCAGCAAACCCGGTGGTCGCTGACTTTTTCCCGGGTTTTTACACTAAACTCCATGATGAGATATCGAATGAAATAAAACCCGGCTTAGGTTTTCCTTCATTGGCGTGGTAGGAGGTTTAATGTAGCACTTATGTCCATCGCTATTGGTGCTGCCGGGGTATACCGCTGGCAATCGCCAAGCGTACGCGGTGCCCGGCAGTCTGTGGCAGCGGTATATAGCGGAAGGCTGTGCAGGCGCCCGCCTAATCGTCGCCGTCGCCCGCGCATAGTGCCACAGCCTGCGCCCGTGTGCACCGATAAACCTTATTGCGATTCGAGCCCGTTTGTTTTGAAGTGAATTCTGACATTCCGAGTGTGATTTGTTGCTTGTTTAGAAGATGCTGACTGGCTGGAGGCTTTTACTTTCGCGATGTGAGTACCTACTGGTATTGCTCAGACAAACTTCAATTAGGAAAACGCGCGAGGTGTTAATAGGTTTTCTCGTAAGGGACACTGAGTTGTGTTGACATGGATTTTATTTTCTCTGCAAGCTTCTTTCACAATAGGTTTCCTGATAAAGACCTAAGTATACTTGAGAATTACTTTAGCATCGGCATATTAGTTCATACAAACGATGCTCTTCGTTTAAAATAAGTATTGCCTAGGGATCCAAACATTGTGAAAACAGTTACTCTAGACTTTTTTGGTGATTACTACGTAGGTATGTACTTGAAAAATAAAAAAAATAATTATTATTTGTGTTATATTTTTAAAGCGGTGCTCTAACAGGGGCTTATTATGAAGGCTCAAACCAATTTTATTTTAACAAGTAGTAAAAAGCACAATTTTTTATTGGCAGATAATCTCATTTACATTAGTCGTGCGTGCGTATGATACAAAAGGCAACGTCGGAAATCACTTAATTATTTCCTAACTGCATAGCGCAGACATCTCATTAATTTGTTTAAGGAAGAGATGCGGATTGTAAATGTTCTGAGATTAGTTACGATTGCATTAATTGGTTAATTTGCACTTATGAAGACACATACATTACGAGAAGGTCAAGATAAGAAGGGAAATTTTGATTAATACAGAATGTACTTACTAATAAAATAATTTGTCTGTAACGTAACACCGAAAAATCGTATCTTCAATTATGTACTTCTGTTACTGATTAATGATTATATTTATATATTTTATTCTTTTACGAGATGATAAAAAAGAAAGAAAGTTTTGCTCGTTGGAAACGGTTCACTGAAGTAACTATGTTTAATGTAATGTTTGAAGAAACATAATTACACAATGCACAAAGACTTTAAACAATGTAGTTTAGGTTTAGTCAAACAACCTTGAAGTATTTGCGGTAAGAAATATTTTCAGTGAACGTGAACTTAGCAGACATTACTACATTATTATTACGTGGGTTTGCTTAACAATAATTACCTGAATAGTCGTTCAAGGCTGGCTCTACGTTTTACGAATAAAAATACTATAGTAAGCTCGGGCCAGGTTCCCTCTAAAATACCTGCTCAATTCCTAAATAACGTCGATAATAGTCTTTCATTTAAAACAACATAATTTGCTTCAAACCATCCCCATACATTTTATTGAGTCCACGAAAGCAAACCAAAACCTTATTTAACTATTCGAATTTCTTATCGTGGGCATACAAAGACCCATTAGCGTATTTCCGTACAGTTTCACTAATTAGGTACCTTATGAAAAGAACCGGTATTGATAGAAACCAGAAGAAAGTCCCGTTGACTGGATAATTTTGGCAAATTTTTCCCACGGTCATAATGACAATCTAGTCTCGTTAAGTTGCCGTATTGTTTCCCAAATACGGACAATTATTGGAATAACGCAAAACCTGAATTAAATGAAGGTGATTAATTAAACCACCTCCACTAAGCAAAACCTTAAAATTCTCGAATTTACCTAAATCAACCCCGTCAAGTAATGAGATTGTATGAAAAATACAATAAATATATGTACCTACCTATTGAGACTTTTAAGCTTTTGCCTTTTGGAATTGGAAGAAAAGCGGTTTTTAGTGCGTTTGGGCAACTTGCTTTTGTTTTGAGGATCTATGCAAATTGTTTACGCAGATTAGCAATTGTTTGTTAGGAGGACTTTAATACTTAAATAATTGGTTTTAGAAGGTGCGGCTTAAATTCTCTTGGTTTCGCGGAATCGCTAAAAAAATTAAAATGGCTCGCTCAAAGCATGTGTTCACTAATTGGCTTTACAATTTAAAAAAACGGTGATTTTATTCACTTATAAGTAGCTGCATACTGGCGTGGTATTAGCTTAATATTTTTTATTGGATACATCGTTTCGACTTTTCTTTGAACCTTTTTAAGGAACAAACGGAACATAGATAGATAGAACATCCTTTTTGCACACCAGGAATTACATATAAGACTTAAACAAGTGGTACTTTACAATTGGTGGCCTCATTACTAAGAATAAATTCTTTCAGACCACCATTGACAGAAAAATAGAAAGAAGCTAAATGACGGGTATTCGGCGCAACTAAACTTACCTTACAGCATAACTGACAACACGAAAGTATCAGTACTTAGTTAAGTGAGCTGATATTTTGTTACCCTAACATTCCAAGCGTTTTTTTATTTATTGCCTATATCACCAGTGAGAGGTAAAAACGTAGAAAATCACCCCACGTTCAATGGGATCTTGCGTCTAACTCAGATTGGAGTGACTTTGTTTTATACCATAGAAATCATATAAAAACATAGGAAAAATTAAAAAAAAAAAAATTTTTTTTTGGGGTTTTCGAAATAAAGTATAAAAATAAATATGCGAAAAAAAAGTTACTCTAATAACATAAAACTAATTAGATTTCGTTTTGTCAAGAATTCTAAACATTTTCTTAAAATAGTAGATTTTACAAGTGCACAAAACGAACCATTGTTATCCGAGACTTTTAGCAGCCCGAGCCGAAGGCGAGAAAAAAAAATACCACGTATATTTTTCTTTTGACGTGTCCTCTCCTATTTTATTAAAACATTTTTTAGTGCAAGTTCTCCATTGTGGTAAGGCGGGCGGGGCTTGTCAATTGTGTTACCAATCGAGTTCAGTATAACCCGGCAAAATATCTATGCACCTGCCACCGTCAGACCGCCATCTTGCGAGGTACCTAGATATTTCGACGGCTTATACATTATGAAGTCAACGGATTGACGTTTTTGTAAAAAACCAATCATAAGCTACGCTGTCCTTTACTATCGCCCAATCAATATTCACGTCGTCACGCATGGCGCACAGAATGAATCAATCACATAGTGATTTATTCCACAGCACATGTTGCGCTCAATTCACTAATCGAGAGGACAGGGGCCGTTTTTTAAAAATGAATTTTGTAGGAAGAATTACTTCTACGGTTTTTTTATTCGTAGCCTATCACTGTTTTCGTATGGAGTTTTCTCGAGCACAGACAATAGATTACCGTGGTCGAGGGTTAGCTTTATTAAAGATACTGCGGAGCCGGGTTCAATAACGCTGTTGTACTTCCTACATCAAGCGTGACACGTGTATCTTCATTTCCGATCGCGATGCAATACAATTATGTTACGAACTAGTATCGGTCGGATTAACTAGGTAAATAATTAGAATCCTATAACTCAGGAATAACCGGTTACATTGTTGGAACCAGTACCTTGTTAAAAATTTGGCTAAATGATTGTTGTTAGGCCTATACGTAACCGCAGTAGTCATAATATTGCGTACAGCCGTTTTAATTACTATGACCGACAAACGTAGATAAGTATTTTAAAAGCCTAACCGTGCCAGAGGTCGCGGGTGCAAGTCCCGGCACGGGTGGAAAGTTTAGCCTCTAAATAGATTTTTAAAATTGTCCTCAGCACGGGTTAGTGCAACAGAAAGAATATTATCTTGTAGATAAGTATTTGTTGTCAAAAACGTGTCATAATGACACACTTCAGAACCGGTCGCGGTCGTTCAAAATGTTCGTGGTAACGAAATTTTATGGTGCTGGTCGAAAGCATTACCTACTTATTACCTTCTTTAAACGACAATCACTTGACAGTTTATTAAGACATAAGAGGCTGACACACAAACCTCAGCCATCGAAGAAGAGAGGGCGCGCCACTTGAAGTAAAATGGAGTGTTTTTAATTATATTGGGATGAGTTACTTCCCTTGATCTTATCGATAAATAACAGAGATTTTATTGCTTCAGCAACTTTGAATAGGTCAGTATCATTATACTTTCGATGACAAAGATGTTTTCAGAATTTTTCTCTAGAATATCATTTTTAGGGTCGACAAGAAACCCTTATAGTTTCACCATGCACGTCCGTCTGTCTGTCCGCGGCCTAGCTCAGAGACGATTAATAGTAGAAAGCTGAAATGTAGGTGGCATAGAATCACGCCGACAAAACGGTGGAATAAAACCTTGAAAAAAAAATTTAGGGTACCCTTCTTACACCCATGTTATTATACTTCAGTCTGGGTGTATTTCCATCTACATGTTATGCCTCGTTACCATAGCACAGGATATTATATCCTAGTTTGGGACCGGACAAAATGATTATGTTGTGTGGGAGTTCTTTTTTATTTGGTGAATCGGTCCTGAGTTTTCCCCGAAACGATGGGCAGGGGCAGTTGCAACACCTAATTGGAATTGGGAAACTCACATTTTTACGTTTCGCTAAGGGGGTATGATAAGTGCTTACAGTACCTAATTCAAATTTTATCTTGTCCTCGAAGAGGCAGAACGATTTTTTGATAACCTTTTATTAGAGATCTTTAGGTGCTACTACCACAATGTAATTAATCACGAACAGTGAAAATCACGGTAACACGATGAAAAGTATTGCATTAGGTATGAACAGGTTTATAGTAATTTTTCCTGAAACACTTCAATTAGAGTTTCTGTTTAACAACTTTTTATCGTTTCATGGTTCCACGAATTCTCAGAATAGTCAAATTGACAACTATAATATTCAACATAATATCAGGGTTTAAACAATACGTGTAACAATTCGCGGTTTACCCGTATACTAATGTCAAAACCTCCGGCAAATCATAGAAGAACGTTCATTCTACTGAACACATGGTTTGAAATATTACCTATTTATCAAAGAAACTACAAAGCACCTCCAAAGCTGAACACGGTATATGACATTAAAAAAATGGTTCTCTGCCTTTTTGCGGAAACATTTTTGGCCGATTTTCATTTGGCAATTAACGTTTCGAAGAATATTATTTTGCGGAATAATCATTTGCCAACTTTTCTTATTATTTTTTTTTATTTCCCAACCTCGCAGTTGCCAACTGTTTGTTTGGTTTGCTTTTTATAATGACATTTTTTCAAAATGCCAACTTTTAAGTAGCGTATGTTTTACTTAGCGTAATATTCATTCAGTTGTTTATTGTATACCAAATGTTGCATTAAGTTTCGTTAAGCAAACCTATAGATTAACCTAAAGGTTAGGAAAACCTAGTAAAATGGATAGAATTTTCCTAGCACTCGCCGGCCGCTGCCGCGGCACGCTCGCTTCGCTCGCTCGGCTCGTGCGTGTGTTGTTCACAGTTCTAACCTAACCTAACCTATAGGTTTGCAAAAAAAAAAACTGTATTCAAGTTTTTTTTTTATATATTATATCTATTTACGAAAAGGGAACTGTTTCACAGACGAAACGTTATTCATCTAATAGTTGTTTGGCCTAGTAAAAGATTTGAAAAATAATAAATACCCAAAACGTTTTGTTTCATTATAATAATCAGCTTAACAACAATCCTACCAAATGAAACGTTGCCATACAAAAATTTGTAAATCGTTTGTTGTCAAAGTGAAAAATAGGTGAAATGTTGGTTGGCAAGTGATAATCAGCGTAACAATTTTCTGCGAAAAGGCAGGATCCCTAAAAAAATATATCACTAAATTTGAAAAGTAAAAAAAGTTGTAAAATACAAACTTTAACTGACGAGTTTCACGAATTAAGCATTTTTGAGGCAACCCTGTATATTTAGTACAGTCACGCACTTACCCCCAGTTTCTCGTACACTAACACGCTGTTAATCTACTGTTAAAAGCTGTCAATTGATAAAAGTGCATACAAAAAAAACCACTGACAGCTGTTAACAGTAGATTAACAGCCTGTTAGTGTACGAGAAACTGGGGGTTAGTGAATTAGCCCACTCAGATTCAATATAATTCGTGGTTCAGAAACACTTGTATTTCATGTCACTATTATCGTAATTCATGGTTTACTATGACAATTCAATGTACCTACATTGTCACACGGCTACGCAATGTATATCAATTTGTAGTTTTATGAATAGGTAAAGGCAAACCGCTTCGACCGACCGTCCAGTTGCGAAAATTTCACCGTTTATAAAACCGATGGTCAGTTGGTGTCGGTGAGGAGCAAAAAGCGCGGTGAAAGGACTCGCCCAGACTAGTCGAGCCCCCAGCCTAACATGGGGGCGAGTCTCTTAAATGTATAGATCTTTAGTAGAGTGATATTGCCCTAATGTTTGTTTCATCGACACTATTGGTAGTTTACTAACCAATGGTAACCCGTGCAATAGGTGCGGATTATACCATTGTATTTTGTAATGTTATAGCTTAGTAGACTACTGTATACGTCAAAATTGCGTCTAATAGCGTCAAATGACAATAATTGTCGTGCTAGTACCACTCTATTGAACAACGGTGCGTTTATTAGACTCTAGGCCCGACGACCCTAGTTGCGCGTTTTAAATGACAAAAGTCGCGCCTTTCCAGTACTTTAATTGTCAGATTCTGACGTTTTAGCGCCACAACACGGGTGACTCGTGCCATCGTACTTCCCATGCTAGGCCTCGATTCTGATGACAGATTTACGGTGGGGTCACATGACATCAGTTTTCATACCATTAACAATTATAAAGTTTCATATGTGTGCGCGCGTAGACGTGAAGCGGCTATGAAACTAAATCGCAGCAATTGCATTCATGCAGTTGTCATGGCACCACGATGCGTTAACAGAATCTAGGCTCAGTTACTACTTGTCGAGGAACAACACGTGTTTATTTATCATTGCGATACGTGCTTGCAATTTAATTGCCACTGCTAGTGATGTGTGAGGGCCAGTCTAACTATAGCTTTAGATAAAGGACAATAAAGCAAAACAGTTTGTTTAGTATATTCATCAATTAAACCACTACACTATTCAAATTCTTAATTTTATATTTCATATAAATTGACCGCGCCATGTTTCATAGTTGAAATAAAGTAATAAGAAAAATTGAGTCTTGTGAACAGTTTTTTAGGAAAAGGATCTAATTTAATTCATATTCAATAATTGTTAGTTCAAAGCACGAACGAATCTCGATTTATACCGTCTTAACATATTTGTAAAGTTTCATTACGATCCGATCATGTCGTTTGTAAATTAAACTAAAACTACGTTTGTACGGGAACTCTTGTGACTCTTGTGAGGTGTGAATGAAAAGGAGGAATTTATTTCCTGCTAATCGCACGCTCTGGATTAACTGAAAGAGATTTCTTATAAAGATAGGTTTACCCTTGCTCACGTAAAATAAAACGTGTACCACATCCTTTTAAAATATATTTTTTTAAATAATGTATGTGACCGTAAGTAATGTCTGCTACTTGGATGCCAACGAGGAGCTGCTATACTTAGGTATATATACTTAGGTATCCGGTTCATTTACGGTTTACGCAAGTTTGATCATGTATCCAGCTTTCGACATGAGTTAAATTGGCTCCCAATTTGTCTTCGCCGGAATGCACATATCCTTTCTCTTCTCTACAAAATCCTGCACAGCCCATCCTATCCTCTTTACTTAAAAGAGCGTTTCCAACTATTGCTCTCTGGAGTGAGACCTGTAAGATCAATAATCTCTCATCTTCGTCACATTCCTGTCCAGAATACTGGTGCCATCGTACTACCCATGATGGAATAGACAAAATATAAAGTAATTTTGATTCTTTTTCCAGGGTCTCTAGGTAGAATTGTAATGCTGGTTCTCTTCTTAACTCTGATGTTCCTCTACACTTCATACTCTGCCAACATTGTAGCTCTTCTACAGTCAAGCTCTTCACAAATACGTACCCTGGAAGATTTGTTCCACTCTAGAATCAAATTCGGCGTTGACGATACCGTCTACAATCGATACTATTTCCAGGTACTTACTCGTAGGACAAAAAAAACCATTTAACTTATAGGAAAGAAACAATGTTATTGTACTCAACATAGGGTACGGGAATAATGGAAGATGACGTAACTCTATATGACGTAAATAATTTATTTTTGTATGACGTAGTTTAAGCATTGGCGTAAATAGGCTGGCGAGCCGGTTGTTTGCAGCATGTTTGTTTGTGCCCACCCCAAGATGTTGGCTTACTGCATACGTCAAAGTTTGACAGTTAATCTACTGGACAGTCACGGCTTTTGACATTTAAAACGCGCGACTAGCGTAGTCGTACTACCCAGGCAGGCCGTCTAATCATATACATAAGGTTCACCTTTTAGTTCTACAGTGCTCCCTTGTTGGCATATAGCTCCTAGAACTAAAATGATTAAATCGCTAACTTTAGCTTTGAGTATGCCTGGATTTTTCACTCGCTAAAACCAAAAATAAAATTAGAATGTCGCCAATTAAAAGTGAAGTATGTTAGAAATAATGGTAAATAAATTAAAAACTTACAATTTCATAATATTCGGCGTTCTTCTCCCATTCCCAGAAAGCAACAGCCAACAAAGCAAGAAAGAGTAAAAATACCAGAGCAATAGTGCTGTACCAAACGGAGCTCCGAAAAGATAAGAGAAACAAATTGTTTTCATATGACAGTTTAGGTTGCTGGAACACAAACTTTGAACGCGTTGGCGTAGGACTAGCTATGTAGTCCACGATTGATTTTCTTTCTAAAGTAAAGAACATTGGTGAACCTGAAAATATCAGAGTAGAATCCTTAATTTATATTCAATCGTAGATAATTAGGATGGTATGGTTACAGTGACCCATTCATTGTCCTGCCTGCCATGATACCGGCGGCGTTTCATTTGACATTTGCATCTAGTGATGGGCTGTTCGCTGCATGTGCGATATCAGCCCCATCTGGTGACAGAAACATGTATTCTACGCTAGACAGCATCTACTACGGCACTGAGTTCGCATATCTAGCGAACACCCCTATCACTAAAAGCAATATGTCAAATAAAACGTCAAGAGCATTCTTAGGATGGCGGGATTGTAGTTAAGAAAGGACAACCCTACTTAACCCCAATTTCTCTGAATGCTATCAATTGACCAAACAGCATAGGGAAAAAGCTGCTAAAAGTAGATTAAGAAATTGTCAGCGTTAGAGAATATGGGGGTTACTACATTTTAAATGCCTAATTACCTCCGATCTCCACTTCTTCCCTGACCAAGTATCCAGTCATACCATTCCAACTTCCATTTATGAGGTAGCCCCATGTGTTGGCAAATATGTATTTTCTTCCGGCATTGAGGATGTCCAACAAATGATTGGTAGTGGGAAAATTAACTTTGGTAATAGTATCAATATGACCGTCTCTAAAATGGGAAAGTTATTGAGCTGCATACAATTTTTTTGTAGATTTTTGCGTAAGTCACAAGTCCAACACAGATCTACGTAAGAAATTATTTATTAAAAATTTTCATACATCCCATCCAGCATGTGATTGATGCTATCGTTATGAGTAACGACATAGCAAATAGGAATGACGAAACCATCCAAATTCATTCGTCTCATAGCAACTGAATCTTCTAAAATCGATTTTTCGAGTCTATTCTTTGGATCCCAAGAACCGTAATGTTCTGTACGCCATTCTTTACCAGCAGCAATCTTGTATACTAAAATATTTAAATCAATTTATGTTCAATTTCTTTGTATGGCCACTTAACTAGGCGGACTGATGTTAGGCGGACGAAGGTAACAACCGAGAGGCAACCTCGTGAGAGGAAACGGTCAGTCGTAATACCACCACTAAGATAGTCCGAGATAGATAGGATAAAAAGAGCCGTAAACATAAAAGGGCCTATAGCCAGCGCTGGTTGCCAATGGGTTGATGATGATGATGATGATAAAGTTCAATTTACACTCAGGAAATATGTAAATATATGCCGATAGGAAAATATGAAACGGGAGAAACATATATTAGTATTCGATGCCGTGACTATAGCATTTATAAACTTACTGAGATGTGCTGCGTAGGTTCCATCTGCCACATGTAAAACCAACACTACTTCGGAATCTGGTAGGACGTTGATGTGCTTTATTGAATCCGGTATGACATTTTCATTATCTCCAGATTCAGACTCTCCAATGAGTATCCAACGGAAAGGTGATCTAAAATGATTTTCTCGGGCGCTCTTGAAAAAAAAATCATTGGTGAAAATTCATAGTATCAGTGTGAAATTCTTCATTCGATTTCAGACAGTTGAAAGTTAAGATACGATTTTGGCATCGCAGAACATAAACAGAGCATACATAAACTCACACCTGTATCACGGAGGTGATAGCCTAGTGGGTAGAACATTGGACTCGGAAGCGGGGGAACCAGGTTCGATTCCCAGTGCGGGCATGTACCTATGACTTTTCTTTCTAAGTTATGTGCATTTGTGAAGTTATAGTAGCAATACCACTCGCTAACGGTGAAGGAAAACATCGTGAGGAAACCTGGGTGTCTGAGCTATTCACATACCTCAGCGCTTGAAATCGCCAATCCGCGGTGGGCACGCGTGGTGATTAAGCCCATACTCTCTCTCTCTGAGAGAAGGCCTGCGCCCTACACTGGGCCGTATATAGGCTGCTTATGATAATCTCGGAGGTACACGCAGAGACCAGTGTTTGCCACGATCCTGACAAATATCTTTCGCTTCGTCAACATTAACAAGTCGCAAAGCCACAGAATTTTTTACAAATCAAACTGTGTACTTTTCTAATAAATATTTTTCTTTCATGAATTTTTGGCTCAAGAATTTGCAAAAATACCATTTGACTCACCATTTCAAAGTAATTTTTAATATTCGGACAAGTGAGATCCACCAGGAAAACGACTTGCTGGTCCCGATTGTGCCTTTGAGGGACAACTCCTGGCCGGAGGAACTGCATCATATTGATGTGGACCACATTTTCGCCGGCTAGTACTGAGTAAAGTAGGACTTTTTGATCTGGAATGAGAATTGCTCTAGAAGTAAAAAATACATAATTTTGTTAAAAACCGGCCAAGTGCGAGTCGGACTCGCGCACAAAGGATTCCGTACCGTTATCTATACAACATTAGACAAAGGTCGAATTTGAGAACAGCGCCATCTACAGAAACCAACAAGAAGCGTTTAACATTGACATTTAACGACATGACATCGGCGCTGTGAAGGTTACATAGTTGGCCGCTAGATGGCGAATGCTGTCTTCAGACAACAAAGCCCCCCTTAAATGTTTATTTTATTCTGTTTTTAGTATTTGTTATTATAGAGGCGACAGAAATACATCATCTGTGAAAATTTCAACTGTCTGGCTATCACGGTTCATGAGATACAGTCTGTTGACAGACAGACACAAACAGACGGACAGACAGACAGACGAACGAACAGACAGACAGACGGACAGTGAAGTCTTAGTAATAGGGTCTCGTTTGGCACCCTTCGGGAACGGAACCCTAAAAAATGTATGAATGCTGAAAAGGGATGCGGAATTTGCAGGGAGACCAACATATTTGTGGTCGACTTTAGTTTAAGCTAGTTTCCATATAAAAATAGCAGCATAAAAAATGTATACATAAGCAGCCTATATATGTCCCACTATAGGGCACAGGCCTTCTCTCAGGGAGAGAGTATGGGCTAATCACCACGCGTGCCCACCGCAGATTGGCGATTTCAACCGCTGAGGTATGTGAATAGCTCAGACACTCAGGTTTTCTCACGATGTTTTCCTTCACAGTTAGCGAGTGGTATTGCTACTATAACTTCACAAATGTACATAACTTAGAAAACCAAGTCATAGGTGCATGCCCGCACCGGGGATCGAACCTCGGTCTCCCACTTCCGAGTCCAAGGTTCTACCCACTAGGCTACCCATATTAGTCCAGTCATGAAGCCGGCCAAAACGGGTTAGAAACGCATGTGAACCGAGAAAACTAAATTTTGGATATTACGTGATTACAATTTTAGGCTTTTCGATCGATATCTCAATAACGATGATTGATGAGTGAACATTGTAAAGGACCTTAATTGTAGATCGTAAAAAAGCAACAAAAAAGTATTGCGTAATATCCAAAATGTAGCCTTCTCGGTTCACATGAATTTACAAATGACTGGATTATATACATTTTGGAGTTTGGTCAGATAAAGCGGTTGACGTATTGTTGACTTACTTGCACAGAACCACAGACAGAACTGAAATTAATGGTTTACTATAACAATTCAATGTACATTGCAAAGTCGATTAACCCACAGATTAACAACTAGCTACGCAATGTACCTCGAATTGTCATAATGAACTACAAATTGAAGTTGTTTCATGCCCAGGCGGAAAAAAACTTTTATCTCCTAAATACGCGAATGATTCCAAGATGTGTTGTGTATAAGAAAATGAATTCAATCTAAAACTCAAATTACAAATCCAATCAGTCGGTCCCTCAATGCTGAGGATCGTGGCCGCTATGACGAGGATGAGTGTAGTGTGCTCTCCATCTCGACCTATTGTTAGCTGTGTGGACTGCCCGGTGAAACTTGAGTTTTGTTTCCCTGGTGATCTGGTCACTCCATTTAGCGGGCGGTCTGCCTCGAGCTCTCTTCCCTTCCACTTTGCCCATCATTATATTATATTCGAGACTATCAGGTCGACGTGCGATGTGCCCAAAGAAAGACAGAATACGTTGCCGGCATATAATCGACAGACTCAAATTACAGTACCAAACAAATTAATTGATTGCCTCGCTGGACTAGCCGTTAAGGCGCTTACTACCAAGACAGAAGTTTAGGGTCCGATTCCAACTGGGGTCCGCCGTACATTTGTACAAATGGCCTCAGTCTGGGTGTATTTCCATGGTTGTGATGTCCTTGCCTGGTTGCCATAGCACAGGGTATCCTAGTTTGGGACCAGGGCCTCGATTCTGTTAGTGCATTGTAGTATAATGACAGGTACACTGTCGGGTCACGTGACGTGTATTTTCGTACCATTGACGCCTAGAAGGTTTGATGGGTGTGCCCGCGTAGACTTAAAGCAGCCATGAAATGAAAACCGCCATGTTCATGCAGTCGTCATGTTACTACAATGCATTAACAGAATCTAGGCCCAGGTCAAGTGATTGTGTTGTGTGGAAGTTATTTATTTGTTTATTTATGCCATTTAATCTGTTTACGTATAATTGAATTAAATTCAATATGTCTTTAGATGTTATTAAAATTAAACTTATTTTTATAAACATTTAACTTTCAGGTTTATATTATAATATGATTATAATAACACGTTGTATAAGCAAGGTTAATAAGTAAGGTTATCTGGAAGAAACATCTTTCATAGATAAACACGTTATTTCCTAATTTCTTAAATCTCCTGTAAATGTTTGGTGTGCAATAAACTATAGGTAGAGTTGTTCTTTGGAAAACTTAATAAGCAATGAACTCTTTGTATTTGATGACAAGCTGCACTGCGGTGGCAGGAACAAATTTACGTCCAAATATACCACAACTAAAATATACTTTAATTTAAATTAATTGCTTACTTAGGGGCCAGCAGAGCGTGGCGATGACGGAAGATGGCCTCTCCATAGCGTGGATGACGTCGGCAACTATCACTGCGGCTTCCTCCTTCAATTCCGCTTGACAACATTCTACAAAAAAAATCCAAACAAACGCTTTGATTGCCTTCATGGTAAGTCCTGCCTTGACTGGCGAGCTCGGATTTTGGAACGGCAAAGATAGCACGCAGCTATTTCGTATCATTTTCGTATGGTTTATTCAGATGATAACTTTGTTTGACCTGTAATTCTTTTATTTGCTAGCAATTTCCCTTGTGTGGTTTTTTGACAGACATTTTATTTCCAAATATTACCTATTTCGTATACTTCATTTCAATCAGCTTCGACATGTTAACAAGCCATTTATAGAAATCGTTAAAATACGTAAAGCAATAATATCTATCAACTTGTTTGCTATTCACTTATCTCATTAATTCAAGAAATGTCAACGTCTGTTATAAATTTCTTGACAAATACTATTTCGAAAAAAAAACATATACAACTGAACAAAAGCGTAATTAAATTAAATGTAGGTTTTTGCGTAAGTAAGTATTTCGTATATTTACCCTGGCATGGTTATTAGTGGTCGACAGTCGATACATTTCATTTTATGACCGCTTATCGAATAATCGGGACGATATCAAATAATCCTAAGGAAATATTTTCCATCTACCTACGCGACTTGGATTTGTTTACAATCATTAGCGGCCGTTATTTTCCATCCAATTGTAACAGAGTCATACTTCATTCTTTATCTCCAATATTATGCAATTAAATACCTAGTAAAGTAACTTCAACTCAGTCATATGTGAGTCTTCATTGGCAACCAACTCGCTTTACGTTGATGAAGTCGCTAGAGAAGTTTTCATAACTCTGAAAAGCAATGAAGCTTTTAGTGAAACTGTTTGCAAGTTCGACAGTGTATTATGGGCTAACTAAGACAGGATATGTACCTATACATACCTCGGAATGCACACCTTTGTTGAGGAAACGCATTCGTCCTAAACTATTACTAGAGAAAGGTAAGTAAGTTTCTTGTGTTGTTTTATTTTCTATAGGTTACTAAGACAAGATAAGAATATGCTTTATAAATTTACATAACATAAACATAATAACATAAACTCACGCCTGTATCCCAGAGGGGTAGGCTCTGTCTACCAGGGACTGCCACTTGCTACGATCCTGACAGATCACTTTCGCTTCCTCAACATTCATTAGTCGTTGCATGCACGCACGCCGGTTTCGGGTACTTTTTATCTTTATATATTTATTATCTTATAAATTAAGAAACAAGATGCCTAAATAAAAGTAACAGTGAAAAAAGAACAATAACGGTACTACTTAGGTTGCCTGGAAGAAATTGCTATTAGCAATAAGGCCGCCAATTGTATCTTTTCTTTTGTCATTGCTGTTTCTGTAACATTTTTTTCCGCTATACAATAAAGAATATTCTTATCTTATCTTACTTAGATAAACTGTAATACTGAAGTACAGTAACTATTTCTTTAATACAATTTTCTTCACGACTCGTGACAATACAGTTTTAACAAAGTAATAAGCAACAAGTAGGTATTTAAGTTACTTATAAGTAACCGAAAGAAAAACTTAATAACTATTTTTGAAAGAAAGAAGAAAGAAAGATATATTTACCTATTTGACGACACAATATTTTTCCTTTTTTGTATAATAAATTGATGCTGTCGTGTAATTTAATAAACTTGACATATTTTGAAGCAAAAATCTCTATTACAAAATACTTGAACAGGCAGAATTATACTGATACCGAAAACTTATTTAAGATTGTTAAATAATAATTATTGTATTTACAAGCAAAACTAGGTACATAACTAAATATATTTATTATTATTTTACTTTTGAATTATCTATATTTAATATTTATGTAGTTATACAAATATATATTCTTATATTATAATGAATTTATATTATATATATTTATACAATATAATTATGTGTATTCATTATATTTATATATATTTAACATTCAAATTAATGCCATATAGTAGTGTGTTTTTCTAGATTAGATATTCACAAAAACGTTTATTTTGTAAGGTAACCGTGTTGCGTAATTAGCTTGCCGTGAAATAGTAGATTATGTACTAAGGGAATAAAACCATGTATTATGTCATGGGCGGCATATTGAACCCTGAGCGGAGCGAAGGACTCCGAGTTAACTCGCGAGCGCAGCGAGGGAGTTAAATTTTAACTCCTGAGCGAAGCGAGGGAGTTATGTAGAGTCCTGAGTGAAGCGAGGGGTTCATACCGCCCGAGACTAAGACATGTTTTATTCCAGAGGTGAATACTCTACTTTTCACACCATCTGGGAGACAATAAAAAGACAGGGCTGCATAAGTTGAAAATATGTATTAAAACCTGAAATTAAATATAAAGTCCACACTCTTTTACGGCTCAGCAACTTAAATTGAATATAACTTTTAAATTCGTATTTGCAATTCGCGCCTTTTTTTCTTTTTTTTGTTGGTGTTTCGCGCGGTCACAGGACACAGTATTTCAGAAAAAAAAGAAAAAAAAGAGGTGAGTTTCGAACAACAATTCGAATTTCGAATTGCAATGCGGGGCTTCTCCATAGTTTTCATGCGAATTTTGACATTCTAAATTCAAATCACTTTATTCCCTAGGGAAATTCTTCATTATTATTGCCCTCGAGAGACAAGGCCATGCTTTACGATGATATTTGACGGTACGTAATAAGGCATTGTCGAGCAGGAGGTGTGAAAAATGTATTCTGTGAACACTAATAAAGTCCCCAAGATACAGGCCTCGCCTAGTTTGGGGATTGCCGTTAAACTGTGTATTGTGCACCTACCCACCTCTTTTGTTAAACAAAATATTATTATGTAAAAAAAAATATGCTGTAACTGTGTTATTTCAATAAATCTTATTTTACTTTTTTTTTTTTTAATACTCAAAAACATAAAATTTATTGACTGGCACATGTATCCAACAATTGAATTGGGTTCTACTAGTAAATACGAAGTACTTTTACCATCTAAACGGTACCTAGACTTCAAAATCGCAAAAAGGCCATAAGCTGCTCTCCAAACATTGTAATACGGCATTACAATGGGAACTTCAATATGGAAAAACTGATATTTTTTGCTATTTTGAAGTTCTCATTATCCTAAAATTAGTTTGTGTTGCTGAGTCATCCCCCCCTTAACTGACAAATAGATATTATGGGGATTTGTCGTATCGAATAAATATACGGGCAGTATTTTAAAATACAGTGAAAGTTATTAGTAGATATATTATACTCCAAGCGGCCCCATCGCTTCAAATATTCATAATCATCAGCCATTTGACGCCCGCTGCAGGACATAGGCCTCCTTCGTAGTTTACATAACCATGAGGGGTTTTGCCATAATCGCCACGCTTGGCAGGTGGATTTGCGATCGCAGTATGCGGTTGGCATCTCAAGAAGACGCTGCTGCCCGTCTCCTGGTAATTGATTTCCTTAGTTGCCTTCTACAACATCCACGGAAGGAAATGGGGTGACGTTATTCTTAATCCGGCGCCACACGGATACTACTGTTACTGCTTACATAAGCCTACATATAGCCTAACTACATAATTATATCCGTCCCACTGTAGGGCACAGGACTTCTCTCAGGGAGAGAGTATGATCTTAATCACCACGGGTGACCACCTAAATCTACCTAAATCTCCAATAAAATTGTCTTAACTTTTCATAAGTAGTATCCACATGTAGGTATTACAATAATAATTATTGTAGGTGCTATGTATTTATTTAATGTATCATGTATTTTTTTATTATTATGTTGCATTTGTATAATATTTCCGCTCTATGATTTTTTTTTGTATCTAAGTCTAAATAAGTAACTATTAAATTTAATATTTAGTGCACCTGGTAATATTTTCTTCATAGCTTAGGTTAGCTAGTAGATAATGCCAAGTAGCATAAAACTCGCCTATGTGCAAAACTATGTGTTTAAATGCAATATAGAATTTTAATAGCAATAATAGTTTTTGTGACTTATGTGCAAGTTTCTTAGCATACTCACCCCCGGTTTTCCGTATCTACACTAACAATCTGTTAATCAGCTTGGCTGTTGTTTTTTTATACACTTTGACCGACTGACAGTAGATTAACAAATTGTTGGTATTACGAGAAACCGGGGATAGTACAGCATGTCGATAAACTGTCCGACTACTTATTGCGATTGAATTGATGCACCATCGCGGGTTACTACGGGGTGTTCACCATATTTTAAGGGGACATTTTAACCATAATTTAGAAGCATGGTGCTAATATTGAAAAAATTACGCGTTAAAAAATTTTTCCCTCATACCCAACTTCACCTAAACATAAACAAACAATATCAGGACAAATAGTAATAAAAATAAAAATAAACTATGTTTGGAGCGTCTTATGATCGGCGCCGGCCAACTCAATTGTTTTTTTAAAATATCTTACGCGTATCGGCCATCTAAAGCATTTAACATGTTAGAAATCATTTTTCAACCTTACGGTACTTCCTACCACCTATAATTAAAAATACTGTTTTTCGCAATAAAAACAACATTCCCTCAAAATAAGGTGAACGAATTCCTCAGTTCTGACACGAATTCAGTCACCCTGTAGTTGACTACTGATAGAGTGTTGCCATGGCAGGCGACTTATCACTATTTGGGGTGTCTCGGAAGACGAAAAGTATTTTCATAATTTTAGTACTAGGTAAAGTAAAAATTATTTATTACCAAATGAATTATGTTACATGCATGTGGATTATTAATTAATTATTAATCTTAGTTTTAATTTAAAACAAAGTTAACAATAACATAACATTAACATTAGGTAGTCGTGGCCGTGTCCTCACACTAGCTGTGGGGAGAATTGAGTAGGTAATTAGTAAATAATTAAGTAATTCAGACAATTTTGCAAAATAGCTGCGTACAAAACTACAAGCACCACTATTTATTAGTAATTTTATTGATGCGATTTTGGGCTACATGGCTGAAATTTCGGGCGATTTTGGCTACGAAACCAAAGGCGATTATTGGGCGACAGTTTTAAAAATTTTAGCGACATTGGCCAGCCAGCATCTGGCAACACTGCGTGTCAGACACAAGAAGTAGGCCACGCGAAAACTTCCATTCGGCACGCCCTGTCCTCGCCCTCATGCTTTGCATAAAAAAACATGATCCTTACGAGGGCAAAGGCAATCCGCTACTTTCCAACTTTAGTGGGACGAGTCCTTTGTTAATGATCCGTTTTACGTTTGTTTATTTTGTAACGAGTTTGCAATTCATCTTGGGCTGCGCTTTCGACCAGTGTTGTCTTAGCGGCGTCTGGGTTACGGGCATACCGGTTATACCATTAAACAAAGTAGGTAACTGTCCTTTGGTATTATATAAAGAGCAAAAACGCCCAGAAAGTAATTTTTACTTAACGGTAGTTCTGTTCCGCCTCCTATGGCTGCAGGTTTCGGCCTCTGAAAATCCAAAGACAAGTTCGATACAGATATAACATAAATAGTTTAAGGAACTGCCGCTGCTACCTTCTTGTACGTATGGGTGGATGGAAGTCTGGATGGATTTCCATATTTTCCATGTTTATGATGTCCTTGCCTGGTTACCGAAGCACAGGGTATCCTAGTTTGGGATCAGGCCAATTGATGCGATGTGTGGAAGTTATTTATTTATTAGTAATTATTATTAATTACCGCCTGCCTGTATGGACATATGGTCCGAAATAAAGTTTATTATTATTATTATTATTATTAATTGTCGTACATCTGATCAACTTCTCCTTCCCCACTACCTAGAGTCTGACGGTGTTATTCAAAAACACGATTCCTCTAAAACAGTCCCAAGCTGCAGTTGAAATAGTCTGGCCTAAAGTTTATTCCTTTACCACAGACCATTTCAACAGTATTTGAGGAATGTTTTAAGGAATTGTGTTTTTATAAATAATAAATACTGACCTCGCGGGTGTGCCCAATTCAAATAGATAGGAATCCAAGTTTGGATCTGAAAAGAATTCCAATATACTATGTCTTTCTTGTATTCAGGCTCTAGAAAAAAATACTTTTCATTGCCTCTTTGCGACGTTGTTAAATCGTTTATTTAATTGATTTAGCGGTAATGTGCCGAAGTCAATTAATTGTCGATAGAGTCTAGAGTGCGGAACTAATCTGACATTCTGACATTCGTCAGGCATCGTCAGTCAGCGTTTTTAAGAGTAGAGATCAAGAACACTATCTTCGTCTTCAGAATAATAATGTGTAAATTTCACCCGTATTTATGTAAATATAATTATGTGTATATCGCTATAAGTATGCATGGACTATTTATGTATTACTTTCTATGTATTATTATAATTATCCTATATATTAGTATATTGTTTAATTTGAACTAATTAAAAACACTTAATGGCGTGAAAATAGGTACAGGTAGGGCTAATAAGTACCTACCTACGTATATAATGGAAAGTGGTGCAGACAATGTTTATAAACAAATAGTTCAAGAACGTTTTGTAAAGTTAAGAAATAAATAATGGATGTCGATGTTTTTTTTTCTTTATCAAATAGGAACAATTGACGGAAAATGTGTATCGCGCAATTTGTTGAGGTTGAGGTCATAGGCTGCTGTGGGTACGGTACCTAATATTTATCGCACCTTGACTACAATGCTCAGTGCACCATAGCACCATTTTCTATTATTTCAAGTTTCCGTAGTTCGTTTCCCTAGCTCATTGATAAACACTCGTTGAGAGACAATGTAAAATGCAACATTAGTAGGTAAGTAACAAGACCAGACCAAGCCCTTCATGGTTAGGAAAACCATGAGGGAGGCCTGTGTCGTGCAGTGGGCGTCGAGTGGCTAATGATGATGATGAACAAGACCAGACAAAATTGCGTGTGTTCATGTATTTATAGGGCTATGGTTGTGATAGATGGACATAAATGAGTGATCCTATAAAATATATATATAGGTTTTTAGGTTTATTCGGATGCACGGAACCCTCAAAACAAAATTTTGATATTTATTAATTGACTCGATACGATTGATCATTTTGAAATCGATTTGGAAGACTGTAGAAGTTTTTGCATCCAGAGGAGATTTCACTGCAGTTACTGCACTAGAAGGTCGTTGCATTATTCACGGATTTAAAATGTTTGTTCTAGTAAAACATTTCAAAATTCTGGTTTGGCTAATAATCAAAAACATTAGGTTCGCACAAAATTATTTACACACAGGTGAGGGGCGAGTATTTTTAAATCAACATAGGTCCGATCATCATAACACCCACCTAATCTTTTGGCATTAGGTTTTTTATCTTTCGCAGAAATTGAGACGGAATGCGAAAAACATTTCGCGTTCAAACAATTAGCGATATTCGTTAAGATTCCTTATATAAATATTTACATTGGTTTGGTTAGCGTGCTGATATTTTTTATCAAACAATTTTTTTATAATACTTCCATGTGTGTTTACTTGTTTTGCGCGTTCAAATTATTTAAAACAGTCAGATTCTAGTTATCATTTCAAAAAGTATTAAAACATATTATAGTGAAAAATCATGGTGTACAGAAAAATCTTCACCTTCGTAAGTTACACAAGCCGTAAGAATAAGACGAATAGTAGGAGTGATTCCCCAGTGCTCATTACCCGGTAAGGAAACATGGTCAACATGATAGGTTCTTGAACTGAAACTTAGCTAAATTACAAATAAGTGCACCCGGAATAACATTTACAATTATAGTTCCTATTTACAATTGAAATTAGCCAACTATCTTTATATCTTTTTCCGAATACCATTGATGGTTGACTTATTATTTTATTCGCCCAAAGATTTATGTACCACTACCCAGGAATTCGCAATATTAAAGCGCTGTACCTACAGAACGTTTTTTTTTTTTTTTTTGTTTATGTACAGCATGCACGATGCAATTAACTAGATTTACCAGGATCGTGGAAAGTGACAGTGTTCGAACTTTTATTGTCATTTTCCGTGTGTTTTTTTTTTTAATCTCATTTATTTTGTAAGCCATACATCGAATGATTAAGTCGGCTTAAAAATAATAACAATGTTGCTTAAACTTTAGATGTTACTTTAACAGTTGGGATTACTACTTAATGCGTATATTTATAATATTCAGATCTAAGGTTCAATGATTCTATGATGAAACTTACAAATCTATCACTATATTCGGCAGTGAACCTTGAACTTAAGATTTGATGGAGAAAGAAGAGAAAATCGCCATTAGAGCATCGAGTTTCCTTTAAGAAATCCAACCGAAATTGTTCGTTGATTTTACACTCGAGAACTAAGTGTAGGAGGTCCTCTTCTCTCTCACATCGTGTACAGTTGGGATCGTCTCTTTTTTTCATTATGAAGTTAAACTTGTTAAGTGGGATGTGGTAAGTACGGGTTCGGAAGCAAATAACTAAATATTTTCTGTTAAGGTTTCTTGAGGCAAACCAAGGTTCGCGTGGTGGTTCGTCTACAATGGTCCTGTACCAAATGCCCTTGTTTTGAGAACAAGCATTAAAATAAGATTTAAATTTAAGATAATTGTCGTTTTTAATTTTTGGAAGATGATCAGTATAGTGCGGTACGATGTCGAGAGGTATGCCGTTCTGTAGAGCTTGTTCCGTGTGTTTTTTCTTTAAAAGAAAGTAATTTTATCTAACGAACCCTGATCGCTCTGACTGCCAGACGTAAGTACATCGCGCTCGCGCTACGATCCTGAAGTTAATGAAAGAAGTATTATACATAGGGAGTGTCACACAAATACAACGTCGTGTTATTGAAATAACGCATTACTAAACAAAAAAAAAACTAAATTTTCATTAGTTGCTGCACGCTCGCCGGTACGGGCAGATTTTATCGTTAGAGAATTAGCCCCAGGTTCGACTTTGATGACACGGAAGTTTCCACGAGACTTGTGTATCTCTGCCTCTACGCGTTTCACCCGCGAATACTTGAGTTTGTCGAGATTCAGACCAACATGTTAATTCATTATTTTAATTTTTGAACATGTGTTTTTGCGGGCCCACGCGCTCAACTCTACATTTTGGTAGGAAGAGGAATTTTCCTTTTGTGCGACAATTACATCATTAGGGTTCGTGATACAATAAATAGCTGGCATAGGTACCTACTACTTGGAATTCAAAATACAATAAGTACCTGCTGATTTCATCCCAGTAGGCACGGGGTAAGGGTCCAAAGGTCAGCAATGTGGTAAAACTTACAAAGTTACTAGTATACTATAACAGTTCCATAAAAGTCATTATTAGTTCACTTTTAAAATATTTCTAACGATAAATATCAACTGATATTAACAACTGATAAAATAAACGCTCGTATCAGCAAACCCGGTGGTCGCTGACTTTTTCCCGGGTTTTTACACTAAACTCCATGATGAGATATCGAATGAAATAAAACCCGGCTTAGGTTTTCCTTCATTGGCGTGGTAGGAGGTTTAATGTAGCACTTATGTCCATCGCTATTGGTGCTGCCGGGGTATACCGCTGGCAATCGCCAAGCGTACGCGGTGCCCGGCAGTCTGTGGCAGCGGTATATAGCGGAAGGCTGTGCAGGCGCCCGCCTAATCGTCGCCGTCGCCCGCGCATAGTGCCACAGCCTGCGCCCGTGTGCACCGATAAACCTTATTGCGATTCGAGCCCGTTTGTTTTGAAGTGAATTCTGACATTCCGAGTGTGATTTGTTGCTTGTTTAGAAGATGCTGACTGGCTGGAGGCTTTTACTTTCGCGATGTGAGTACCTACTGGTATTGCTCAGACAAACTTCAATTAGGAAAACGCGCGAGGTGTTAATAGGTTTTCTCGTAAGGGACACTGAGTTGTGTTGACATGGATTTTATTTTCTCTGCAAGCTTCTTTCACAATAGGTTTCCTGATAAAGACCTAAGTATACTTGAGAATTACTTTAGCATCGGCATATTAGTTCATACAAACGATGCTCTTCGTTTAAAATAAGTATTGCCTAGGGATCCAAACATTGTGAAAACAGTTACTCTAGACTTTTTTGGTGATTACTACGTAGGTATGTACTTGAAAAATAAAAAAAATAATTATTATTTGTGTTATATTTTTAAAGCGGTGCTCTAACAGGGGCTTATTATGAAGGCTCAAACCAATTTTATTTTAACAAGTAGTAAAAAGCACAATTTTTTATTGGCAGATAATCTCATTTACATTAGTCGTGCGTGCGTATGATACAAAAGGCAACGTCGGAAATCACTTAATTATTTCCTAACTGCATAGCGCAGACATCTCATTAATTTGTTTAAGGAAGAGATGCGGATTGTAAATGTTCTGAGATTAGTTACGATTGCATTAATTGGTTAATTTGCACTTATGAAGACACATACATTACGAGAAGGTCAAGATAAGAAGGGAAATTTTGATTAATACAGAATGTACTTACTAATAAAATAATTTGTCTGTAACGTAACACCGAAAAATCGTATCTTCAATTATGTACTTCTGTTACTGATTAATGATTATATTTATATATTTTATTCTTTTACGAGATGATAAAAAAGAAAGAAAGTTTTGCTCGTTGGAAACGGTTCACTGAAGTAACTATGTTTAATGTAATGTTTGAAGAAACATAATTACACAATGCACAAAGACTTTAAACAATGTAGTTTAGGTTTAGTCAAACAACCTTGAAGTATTTGCGGTAAGAAATATTTTCAGTGAACGTGAACTTAGCAGACATTACTACATTATTATTACGTGGGTTTGCTTAACAATAATTACCTGAATAGTCGTTCAAGGCTGGCTCTACGTTTTACGAATAAAAATACTATAGTAAGCTCGGGCCAGGTTCCCTCTAAAATACCTGCTCAATTCCTAAATAACGTCGATAATAGTCTTTCATTTAAAACAACATAATTTGCTTCAAACCATCCCCATACATTTTATTGAGTCCACGAAAGCAAACCAAAACCTTATTTAACTATTCGAATTTCTTATCGTGGGCATACAAAGACCCATTAGCGTATTTCCGTACAGTTTCACTAATTAGGTACCTTATGAAAAGAACCGGTATTGATAGAAACCAGAAGAAAGTCCCGTTGACTGGATAATTTTGGCAAATTTTTCCCACGGTCATAATGACAATCTAGTCTCGTTAAGTTGCCGTATTGTTTCCCAAATACGGACAATTATTGGAATAACGCAAAACCTGAATTAAATGAAGGTGATTAATTAAACCACCTCCACTAAGCAAAACCTTAAAATTCTCGAATTTACCTAAATCAACCCCGTCAAGTAATGAGATTGTATGAAAAATACAATAAATATATGTACCTA
This sequence comes from Yponomeuta evonymella, assembly GCA_963969515.1. Classification (NCBI taxonomy): domain Eukaryota; kingdom Metazoa; phylum Arthropoda; class Insecta; order Lepidoptera; family Yponomeutidae; genus Yponomeuta; species Yponomeuta evonymella. Next base: position 12,198,900 of record OZ018354.1, read on the forward strand.
CCTATTGAGACTTTTAAGCTTTTGCCTTTTGGAATTGGAAGAAAAGCGGTTTTTAGTGCGTTTGGGCAACTTGCTTTTGTTTTGAGGATCTATGCAAATTGTTTACGCAGATTAGCAATTGTTTGTTAGGAGGACTTTAATACTTAAATAATTGGTTTTAGAAGGTGCGGCTTAAATTCTCTTGGTTTCGCGGAATCGCTAAAAAAATTAAAATGGCTCGCTCAAAGCATGTGTTCACTAATTGGCTTTACAATTTAAAAAAACGGTGATTTTATTCACTTATAAGTAGCTGCATACTGGCGTGGTATTAGCTTAATATTTTTTATTGGATACATCGTTTCGACTTTTCTTTGAACCTTTTTAAGGAACAAACGGAACATAGATAGATAGAACATCCTTTTTGCACACCAGGAATTACATATAAGACTTAAACAAGTGGTACTTTACAATTGGTGGCCTCATTACTAAGAATAAATTCTTTCAGACCACCATTGACAGAAAAATAGAAAGAAGCTAAATGACGGGTATTCGGCGCAACTAAACTTACCTTACAGCATAACTGACAACACGAAAGTATCAGTACTTAGTTAAGTGAGCTGATATTTTGTTACCCTAACATTCCAAGCGTTTTTTTATTTATTGCCTATATCACCAGTGAGAGGTAAAAACGTAGAAAATCACCCCACGTTCAATGGGATCTTGCGTCTAACTCAGATTGGAGTGACTTTGTTTTATACCATAGAAATCATATAAAAACATAGGAAAAATTAAAAAAAAAAAAATTTTTTTTTGGGGTTTTCGAAATAAAGTATAAAAATAAATATGCGAAAAAAAAGTTACTCTAATAACATAAAACTAATTAGATTTCGTTTTGTCATTGAATTCTAAACATTTTCTTAAAATAGTAGATTTTACAAGTGCACAAAACGAACCATTGTTATCCGAGACTTTTAGCAGCCCGAGCCGAAGGCGAGAAAAAAAAATACCACGTATATTTTTCTTTTGACGTGTCCTCTCCTATTTTATTAAAACATTTTTTAGTGCAAGTTCTCCATTGTGGTAAGGCGGGCGGGGCTTGTCAATTGTGTTACCAATCGAGTTCAGTATAACCCGGCAAAATATCTATGCACCTGCCACCGTCAGACCGCCATCTTGCGAGGTACCTAGATATTTCGACGGCTTATACATTATGAAGTCAACGGATTGACGTTTTTGTAAAAAACCAATCATAAGCTACGCTGTCCTTTACTATCGCCCAATCAATATTCACGTCGTCACGCATGGCGCACAGAATGAATCAATCACATAGTGATTTATTCCACAGCACATGTTGCGCTCAATTCACTAATCGAGAGGACAGGGGCCGTTTTTTAAAAATGAATTTTGTAGGAAGAATTACTTCTACGGTTTTTTTATTCGTAGCCTATCACTGTTTTCGTATGGAGTTTTCTCGAGCACAGACAATAGATTACCGTGGTCGAGGGTTAGCTTTATTAAAGATACTGCGGAGCCGGGTTCAATAACGCTGTTGTACTTCCTACATCAAGCGTGACACGTGTATCTTCATTTCCGATCGCGATGCAATACAATTATGTTACGAACTAGTATCGGTCGGATTAACTAGGTAAATAATTAGAATCCTATAACTCAGGAATAACCGGTTACATTGTTGGAACCAGTACCTTGTTAAAAATTTGGCTAAATGATTGTTGTTAGGCCTATACGTAACCGCAGTAGTCATAATATTGCGTACAGCCGTTTTAATTACTATGACCGACAAACGTAGATAAGTATTTTAAAAGCCTAACCGTGCCAGAGGTCGCGGGTGCAAGTCCCGGCACGGGTGGAAAGTTTAGCCTCTAAATAGATTTTTAAAATTGTCCTCAGCACGGGTTAGTGCAACAGAAAGAATATTATCTTGTAGATAAGTATTTGTTGTCAAAAACGTGTCATAATGACACACTTCAGAACCGGTCGCGGTCGTTCAAAATGTTCGTGGTAACGAAATTTTATGGTGCTGGTCGAAAGCATTACCTACTTATTACCTTCTTTAAACGACAATCACTTGACAGTTTATTAAGACATAAGAGGCTGACACACAAACCTCAGCCATCGAAGAAGAGAGGGCGCGCCACTTGAAGTAAAATGGAGTGTTTTTAATTATATTGGGATGAGTTACTTCCCTTGATCTTATCGATAAATAACAGAGATTTTATTGCTTCAGCAACTTTGAATAGGTCAGTATCATTATACTTTCGATGACAAAGATGTTTTCAGAATTTTTCTCTAGAATATCATTTTTAGGGTCGACAAGAAACCCTTATAGTTTCACCATGCACGTCCGTCTGTCTGTCCGCGGCCTAGCTCAGAGACGATTAATAGTAGAAAGCTGAAATGTAGGTGGCATAGAATCACGCCGACAAAACGGTGGAATAAAACCTTGAAAAAAAAATTTAGGGTACCCTTCTTACACCCATGTTATTATACTTCAGTCTGGGTGTATTTCCATCTACATGTTATGCCTCGTTACCATAGCACAGGATATTATATCCTAGTTTGGGACCGGACAAAATGATTATGTTGTGTGGGAGTTCTTTTTTATTTGGTGAATCGGTCCTGAGTTTTCCCCGAAACGATGGGCAGGGGCAGTTGCAACACCTAATTGGAATTGGGAAACTCACATTTTTACGTTTCGCTAAGGGGGTATGATAAGTGCTTACAGTACCTAATTCAAATTTTATCTTGTCCTCGAAGAGGCAGAACGATTTTTTGATAACCTTTTATTAGAGATCTTTAGGTGCTACTACCACAATGTAATTAATCACGAACAGTGAAAATCACGGTAACACGATGAAAAGTATTGCATTAGGTATGAACAGGTTTATAGTAATTTTTCCTGAAACACTTCAATTAGAGTTTCTGTTTAACAACTTTTTATCGTTTCATGGTTCCACGAATTCTCAGAATAGTCAAATTGACAACTATAATATTCAACATAATATCAGGGTTTAAACAATACGTGTAACAATTCGCGGTTTACCCGTATACTAATGTCAAAACCTCCGGCAAATCATAGAAGAACGTTCATTCTACTGAACACATGGTTTGAAATATTACCTATTTATCAAAGAAACTACAAAGCACCTCCAAAGCTGAACACGGTATATGACATTAAAAAAATGGTTCTCTGCCTTTTTGCGGAAACATTTTTGGCCGATTTTCATTTGGCAATTAACGTTTCGAAGAATATTATTTTGCGGAATAATCATTTGCCAACTTTTCTTATTATTTTTTTTTATTTCCCAACCTCGCAGTTGCCAACTGTTTGTTTGGTTTGCTTTTTATAATGACATTTTTTCAAAATGCCAACTTTTAAGTAGCGTATGTTTTACTTAGCGTAATATTCATTCAGTTGTTTATTGTATACCAAATGTTGCATTAAGTTTCGTTAAGCAAACCTATAGATTAACCTAAAGGTTAGGAAAACCTAGTAAAATGGATAGAATTTTCCTAGCACTCGCCGGCCGCTGCCGCGGCACGCTCGCTTCGCTCGCTCGGCTCGTGCGTGTGTTGTTCACAGTTCTAACCTAACCTAACCTATAGGTTTGCAAAAAAAAAAACTGTATTCAAGTTTTTTTTTTATATATTATATCTATTTACGAAAAGGGAACTGTTTCACAGACGAAACGTTATTCATCTAATAGTTGTTTGGCCTAGTAAAAGATTTGAAAAATAATAAATACCCAAAACGTTTTGTTTCATTATAATAATCAGCTTAACAACAATCCTACCAAATGAAACGTTGCCATACAAAAATTTGTAAATCGTTTGTTGTCAAAGTGAAAAATAGGTGAAATGTTGGTTGGCAAGTGATAATCAGCGTAACAATTTTCTGCGAAAAGGCAGGATCCCTAAAAAAATATATCACTAAATTTGAAAAGTAAAAAAAGTTGTAAAATACAAACTTTAACTGACGAGTTTCACGAATTAAGCATTTTTGAGGCAACCCTGTATATTTAGTACAGTCACGCACTTACCCCCAGTTTCTCGTACACTAACACGCTGTTAATCTACTGTTAAAAGCTGTCAATTGATAAAAGTGCATACAAAAAAAACCACTGACAGCTGTTAACAGTAGATTAACAGCCTGTTAGTGTACGAGAAACTGGGGGTTAGTGAATTAGCCCACTCAGATTCAATATAATTCGTGGTTCAGAAACACTTGTATTTCATGTCACTATTATCGTAATTCATGGTTTACTATGACAATTCAATGTACCTACATTGTCACACGGCTACGCAATGTATATCAATTTGTAGTTTTATGAATAGGTAAAGGCAAACCGCTTCGACCGACCGTCCAGTTGCGAAAATTTCACCGTTTATAAAACCGATGGTCAGTTGGTGTCGGTGAGGAGCAAAAAGCGCGGTGAAAGGACTCGCCCAGACTAGTCGAGCCCCCAGCCTAACATGGGGGCGAGTCTCTTAAATGTATAGATCTTTAGTAGAGTGATATTGCCCTAATGTTTGTTTCATCGACACTATTGGTAGTTTACTAACCAATGGTAACCCGTGCAATAGGTGCGGATTATACCATTGTATTTTGTAATGTTATAGCTTAGTAGACTACTGTATACGTCAAAATTGCGTCTAATAGCGTCAAATGACAATAATTGTCGTGCTAGTACCACTCTATTGAACAACGGTGCGTTTATTAGACTCTAGGCCCGACGACCCTAGTTGCGCGTTTTAAATGACAAAAGTCGCGCCTTTCCAGTACTTTAATTGTCAGATTCTGACGTTTTAGCGCCACAACACGGGTGACTCGTGCCATCGTACTTCCCATGCTAGGCCTCGATTCTGATGACAGATTTACGGTGGGGTCACATGACATCAGTTTTCATACCATTAACAATTATAAAGTTTCATATGTGTGCGCGCGTAGACGTGAAGCGGCTATGAAACTAAATCGCAGCAATTGCATTCATGCAGTTGTCATGGCACCACGATGCGTTAACAGAATCTAGGCTCAGTTACTACTTGTCGAGGAACAACACGTGTTTATTTATCATTGCGATACGTGCTTGCAATTTAATTGCCACTGCTAGTGATGTGTGAGGGCCAGTCTAACTATAGCTTTAGATAAAGGACAATAAAGCAAAACAGTTTGTTTAGTATATTCATCAATTAAACCACTACACTATTCAAATTCTTAATTTTATATTTCATATAAATTGACCGCGCCATGTTTCATAGTTGAAATAAAGTAATAAGAAAAATTGAGTCTTGTGAACAGTTTTTTAGGAAAAGGATCTAATTTAATTCATATTCAATAATTGTTAGTTCAAAGCACGAACGAATCTCGATTTATACCGTCTTAACATATTTGTAAAGTTTCATTACGATCCGATCATGTCGTTTGTAAATTAAACTAAAACTACGTTTGTACGGGAACTCTTGTGACTCTTGTGAGGTGTGAATGAAAAGGAGGAATTTATTTCCTGCTAATCGCACGCTCTGGATTAACTGAAAGAGATTTCTTATAAAGATAGGTTTACCCTTGCTCACGTAAAATAAAACGTGTACCACATCCTTTTAAAATATATTTTTTTAAATAATGTATGTGACCGTAAGTAATGTCTGCTACTTGGATGCCAACGAGGAGCTGCTATACTTAGGTATATATACTTAGGTATCCGGTTCATTTACGGTTTACGCAAGTTTGATCATGTATCCAGCTTTCGACATGAGTTAAATTGGCTCCCAATTTGTCTTCGCCGGAATGCACATATCCTTTCTCTTCTCTACAAAATCCTGCACAGCCCATCCTATCCTCTTTACTTAAAAGAGCGTTTCCAACTATTGCTCTCTGGAGTGAGACCTGTAAGATCAATAATCTCTCATCTTCGTCACATTCCTGTCCAGAATACTGGGGCTTATGGGGATTCCTTCACGGTGCACTCAGCCAGGCTGTGGAATGCACTGCCGCAAAGTATTCGTACTAGCCCATCACTTAGTATTTTCAAAAAACGGTTGAAAGAGCATTACCTATCAATATCTTAACTCCCTGATAAGTAGGTTGTCATTAGGTATGTATTTTAAGTAAGTACGTATTTTCCTTTCATTGTTTATGTAGTTTATTCTTTTCATTATTGTATATATATATATATATATATATATATATATATATATATATATATATATATATTGTATTTTTGGGGTAGGTATTTATATTAATATTATTTCGTTATTTTTGTAAATATGTATGTAGTATATTATATCATGTGCACGTGCGTAGACCCGTTTCATACCTCCGCTCCGACTCCCCAAGGTTTGTTGGAAGAAATCTCTTACAGAGATAAGCTCGTCTTTGTACATGTACTTTCTTTTGTTACCTTTCCTGTACTCTATTCTTGTGTGTGCGATAAAGTATAATAATAATAACGTCAAGAATTTTTATACGTAGGTATTATAATAACTTATAGGTAAAGGAGTGGCATATTACTACATCAGCAGGCAATAAAGTTTCTGTAGTTGGATAAACTGACCATGCAACAAGTATTAATCGGATAATAAACGGTATTTTACGATACATGAAGTAGGTAGGTACTATAAATATGTGACGGATCTCGATGGATACTTGATGAATTAATAAAACTTACTTACGTGATGCGTATTTAATTGCCGCGAGCAATGGATTTCTTTTTAGATATAAAGATTTGAGCCAAAGACGTTTCCAAACAGACCAGTTTCCGTTGGAGAAAATTGGAGCAGGTGAATTTTGTGTCAACAAAAATTGGAAAAAAAGTCGACTTGTGTGGTAAATTGCTGCAAGTGTCGGTAAGCTTAATACAAAGAAGTTACCCACCATGCGTAAGTTCTGGGGATTCCTGATTATAAATCTTCTTTATTTACTTTTGTTTTGAATCCGAATAAAAAAATGACAGATAAAGAGTGTTGCCAGTTCTTTTACGGGAAAATTTCCCTAAAAGCGGGGAATTTGAATTTTGCGTCTGTAAGACCAAATTCGTATGATTTTAGGGTTATGTACGAGAAAAGGTTAAAATGGATCCCTTATAAGATACTCTTTTTGAAAACGTTAATTTATTTAAAAAACATAAAACAACCTTAACTTATTTAATAAATAAAAACCGGCCAAGCGCGTGTCGTGCCATGCGCTGTGTAGGGTTCCGTAGAAGAAAGGGTTTTTCATCTACTTTACAGAACTAACAACTTCATAAAAAGTTATTTTCAATGGAATTTGTACGAAGTTTTCCTTTTATAAGTTGGTCGCCTATCACTCTTTAACTTGTAAAGCCTACTTAGCCGTAATAGTTTCCGTAATAGTGTTCGGTTTAAGTTCATTATAATACAATAAAAAATTCAAAATTCAAGATAATATGTGCCCTGAATTTTTTCACGTTTCTACAATGAACCGTTTAGCCGGGAGATGGATGATGCTCTGTTCTAACAAAGAATTGCGCTTTAATCCTTAATATTTCGCAAACGCATCGTTAAATCGAAAAATGGTTTTCCACACAAATTATTTTTCATTACTTGATAATCATTACCTACTTAGAAAGCGATTTTGTTAAATATATCATCAATTAGCTACAAGTTTTTTATGGAATTATAGTAATAGTTCCTACAATCAACACCAGAGATCTACGCTCTTTATCACGCTTGACGTGGCCTAAATGTGAGATCCCACCTTATCTCAGAGTTTCGCAGGCTGTTGGTATGTACGTGCTGCGAAGGCGAGCAATCAAATCGTTCGTGGAAGCAATTTGTCGGTGGGTCGATAAACTTTAATATTGCAACTTCGGTCTCCGGCGCAGCACTAACCACGCCAGTCCGTCTGCGAGCGACGGAGACAGGTTCGGAGCCAACGGCAGCGCCCGCAATTACCCACGGCAGGAATGCAGACCCACTTGGTCGTCACTTCAATAGAAATCTTTACGGCAAAAAGTGGCACTTCTAATGAGTTTCTCAATTCCAATACTCTGTTTGGTATGGGTCGGTTGTGGGCGGGACACCGGTCTCTCTTGACATTTTTAATTATTTGTTGGTATGTCTTTACTTTACTAGCTATTGCTCGGGACTTAGTTTTAATAGATTCGTCTCGTCGGAATTACTTTCCTCCTTGAAATAGGAAGTCTCCGAAAAGATACTTTTTTAGCGCACGCGCCGCTTTACGGAATTTCAAGTTTCTAGGTCAGAGAACAATAGGTATATTTTGGTCTTATTCGATGGAATTTCGCGTTTTATTCAGACACTAACACACTCTACAAGTTTTGATTTTTTCAATATCTTTCACGAGAAAAAAGAAAATAGCAAAAAACAAAATTCACTACCTGGATACGGTTTTGCAATAAATCGATCGATATCTCAATAACGATGAACGATAGATGAAAAGTGTAAAGGACTTTAATTGCAGATTGTAAAAAAAGCAACAAAAAAGTATTGCATAAAAACTTTCCTATCTCACCGGAGAACCGAGTTATTGTGAAAAATCTGAACTTAACCCTTTTTTCAAGATGGCGGAAAATGCACATAGGAAATCTTGGTCGACAATTTGAAGTTAAGCTTTTCTAAGCCCACCCCACGTAATATCCAAAATTTTGCCTTCTCGATTCACATGCATTTCTAACCCGTTTTTTTCGACGCAATGATTGTATACCAACTATGAAGGAAAAAATGCGAAAGAGGTTATTTAGGATTGTGGCAAGTGCCAAACCATGGTCTTTGCCTACGTCTCCGGGATACAACGTGAGTTACGTACCTATGTAATGGAGGAAAAACGTTTGGTAGGTATATCGACAACGGGAGTTTTAACGGACTAGGGACTAACTACTTTGTATTCTAAAGTCGATAGCGGAAATAATGAAACCATTTTCGTGAGTAGGTTTTAAGATAGGCGGTCGTGTTTGACGTACGCACGGTCTATTCATATGAAAAACAACTTACTCCCGGTTTCTGAATTGATGACAAGTTAAACAGTGTGCAACAAAATCTCTATATACAACCGAAAATTGGGGTCTATTCTTGAATACCTACTAACAATTTTCAAAAGAGAAACCTTTGAAATCGCTTCGAAAAAAAGTATAATAAATGCTGGGGTGGTAACTTTAGTAGGAAACAGCCTGTATTTTTTCATGATTTTGAAGTATTTCCCATACCATAAATTATTTGTAGTGACAAATAAAATTTTCCATTTTAGGATATGTATTTTGTTACAACCTGTAGGTACATGCGTTAAACCTAAACGGGTTATTTGAGGGACCTGCAGAATCATACCAAGTCTTTCAATACCTACCTTGGGAAATGCTCAAATCAAAATCTGAGCGTTCTGGTTGCAATAAATATGTAGTCCGCACAAATCTTTTTGGCGGTAACGTGAACATAGTCACAGATCGTTTGCACACCGCTTACTGTCTTTACAGTGTACGTGTGAGTAATTGACCACTTTAGTTGACTAATATTAATTTACTACGTATCACACTACCTTAATGTTAGGCAACTGTAATTTTTATGTAATTGTGTTATTTAATTTAAAATATTACTCTAATAAGAAATGAAGACTCAACATTTTGCTAAACCTCACCATCAGGCGTTGTATAGAAGGGCGACTGTAACGGCCATCCGAGAATCGAGCGGTTAATAAAAACAAAATGTCAGAGACCGCATGATTCATTCGAGTGGCGACTACAGCTTGAGACGGTCGATGTTCTGAGTAAAGTTTGTGATTTAAATTTGTGAAAAGCGTTTAATTACTTGATTATAAATCTGAAATTCAATATAATATTTCAATTACTACTATCCCGTTTGGTAAGTCTAACAAGTCAGAAGTGGGATGACCCACTGGTGAGTGTTAAAACCTTTCATATTTTTATTGCTTTCGCCATTATTGTGTTACCGCTTTATTACCTTACATAGCATTTTATCAATTTTAAATAAAATCTAATATAAACATAGCAGATTTCGAAATAGAAATTAGATCATATTCATAATTTATTTTTCAACTACATACATGGTTTTAAATTATAATTACTTTCTGAGAAGGTACATGGAAATGAAATCATAAATAATCACTGTGATCGTCTTATATTTTTAAAAAATAAGTGTGTTACGAACTAGGTATAGGTTGTTTACAACCGAAATATAAAATATTTTTGATATTTAACAAGTACATCACGATATTATAAAATTATAATTTTATTGTGATTCTATTTTGTTAACTGAATCCGAAGTAATCTTGATAATGGTATTATATTTCTCAAAACTCCTCTGCATAAAGTCTAGTCTTAAGACTGGTCTAACCTAAGTAGATATTATTTCCGGTCCTGGGTATCAAAACAGTTTAGAACTTTAGTTGGTATCAAGTTGGTATTAGAACATTCTTATCTAACAATGTTTGTTATTTGAATCCAAAGATATCATGGTGATCTCAAACCCCTTTTATTAAATAGTTGTTTTGATTCCTAGATACAAGTATTTTTATAATTTTTATATTTTGATAATTACCGTGACATTCGGAAGTTCACGAATTTCTGATGAAATCCAAAATTATCTGAGAGATCCTAATATATTTCTCTAAAATAGGTCTTGTCTATTAAAGACACATGTTTTGTCTACCCGATTATAATATTATTTTCATATTTTTGTTCCGTAACTCGCATTTTATCAAGATAAGGTTCGAAATTCACCGACGAGTGTCTCTAAGTGGATCCTTATATGATCTTATATACTTATATTCTTATACGATCCTTATGTGATGATACAACATACTTTCTCCAATTTAATTTACTTTAAATATTAATACGTTGTTTTCTTCCTACCTATCCAATATCCTTCATTACTAATATCTGTCACCCATTTTATTTGTGTATACTATTTTATTTACTATTAGACGACACTATAATGACCGACCCTGGGTTGAGTCCACACACACCACTCCCGATCAACACGGAACATGATACTATAGAAACTTCTAGAACACGTAGATCGCGTAGTCGTAGACGCTCCGTACATCGTCGAAGTCGTAGTCGTAGTCGTTCTTATCACCAAAAATTTCCCGACCTCGACGACACACTAGACGTAGAAAAAGGTACAGGACTAGAACAAGTACAAGCAATAACTCTAGTAAGACCATCTCAACGCCAGAACGCCGGCGTCATAAGCGGCGAGCTTGTAGGGCCAGTTCGAATTCCCCACTGGCCTCAGCTAGCGATTCAACGTCATCTCGAAGTTATTATGAAGCTAAACGAAGTCGATCACGATCTCGCCGTCTACCAAACTCGGAGAAATATGGCAAACGTCGTCGAAATATGACTCCCGACTACGACCGATATTCAATGAAAAAGTTTTTTGATGCTATTAGTTCACACGGATCGCATTCTTTCCACGGGGCCCAGAATGTAATACCATCATTCGACCCTAGTGAAAAGATGCAGTCTACACGGGCCTGGCTTAGAAAAGTCAATGAAACTGCCCACATATATAATTGGAGCGATAAACAAACCGTATTCTACGCCATACCCAAACTTTCAGGCCTTGCACGTAGGTGGTACGAGAGTCTTACTACGATTAACCTGAATTGGAGAGAATGGCAGAGAAAACTTCTAAAATGCTTCCCGGATGATCGCAATTATGCGGACAGGCTGCACGAAATGTTAGAGCGAAAAAGTCAGAGGAATGAATCTCTCGAAGAATTCTTTTATGACAAATCTAAACTTGTGACTCACTGTAATATCAGGGGTAAAGATGCCGTTGATTGTATTATTCACGGTATATTTGATCACAACATTAGACTTAACGCGCAGGGTTGTAACTTCCGCCGACCCAGTCAGCTTCTGAGGTATTTGCGGAATATCACAAGCAAAAATCTAAGAGAACGACCACAAAACTCTTCTTTCAAAACTGCGATCAATAATAAAAATCAAGAGCCTACACGAAATATTAAAGTTGTTCCAGGACCAAGCAGAACTATTAGATGTTATAATTGCTCTGAATTGGGCCACACTGTGCCAAAATGCCCAAAAGAGCTGCAAAAGTGCAAGCGCTGCAACCGTCTAGGGCACATCATAGATTTTTGTAAACGAGATGTTAATGCGACAATCAATAACACAACTAATAATCCTATTCCTACGACAAAGCCAGGTGAAACAAATAAAGTTTTGCAAATTACTGCGCGCAAAGACACCATGGATATCTATAACAAGACCGTGAGCGTAAACGAAACTGATCGAACAGCATTCATCGATTTTGGCAGTGAATGCACGTTAATGAAACACTCTGTAGCTGCCAACTCCGATCTAGAGATCAACAAAGATGAACTTCCTGTTATAAAAGGCTTTGCCTTGGGTACTTTACAGCCAATAGGCAAAGTCACGTTTGATATAAAGATAGATTTTGTCGAAGCAACTATTCAAGCATTCGTTGTCCCTGACGAATTCTTAAAGACAGATCTTCTCATTGGGCATAATCTGACAGAGTTGCCAGAGGTTATTGTACATAAAACTAGTACTAATCTCATGCTTTATTCAAATAAGGTTGAGTTAGATAAAATCATATTATACTGCAATGTTGATGTGACTTTTAAGGGTATTCAAAGCGTTAATATACGTTGCAATGACAATCTAACAGGCTACATATTTGTCTCTGGCAATACAACTTTTAAAACAGGGGAAGAGTTCATAGTTTTACAAGGAACTTACTTTATCGAAAAGGGGTTGGGTCAAGTACTCGTGATTAATATTTCGGGAGCTGAGATCAGTTTGAAACAAGAGAAATTGCTAACACGAGCGTATATTTTACCTACATTGGAGAATTTGCGTCCCCCTCACAATCCAGCTGAGTTTCAGGTAAATAACGTTTCATCATGCAATAACGTAACTGATGCTATCAACGACAGGGAACGCATAACTTTTGAAATGCTCAATATCGGATCGCATGCAACCGAACAGCAACGCCAAAAACTACTTAGTTTGGTAAACACATATCGTGAATGTTTTGCATTAGATATGACCGAATTAGGAACGACACAAATATCAGAAATGCACATACAATTAAATGACGATTCACCGGTCACTTACAAACCCTATCGATTGCCATATAGTGAGAGACTAATTGTTAGGGATCTAGTCAACGAACTATTGGAGAATAAGATCATTCAAGAATCAAGCTCATCTTATGCGAGTCCAATAGTACTTGTTAAGAAAAAGACTAAAGATTATCGCCTATGTGTCGACTATCGGGCTTTAAATAAAAAGACAATAAAAGACTCGTACCCTATGCCGGTCATAGATGACCAATTAGACAGACTGAGCGGGATGAAGTACTTCACTAGCTTAGATCTTAAATCTGGTTACTATCAAATCCCAATGGCGGAGGACTCCAGGCACTTGACAGGATTCGTTACACCCGATGGCCACTTTGAGTATACGAGAATGCCATTCGGCCTGGTCAATGCACCTGCAGTTTTTCAACATATGATAAATAAGGCACTTGGTAAACATAGGTATGAACTGGCAATGCCCTATATGGATGATCTGCTATCATCAGCCGCTAATATTGACGACAGCTTAGAAAAACTAAGCAAAATATTTGAATTATTGAAGGAAGCCCGGTTGACACTGAATATCACGAAATGCGTTTTCTTTGAAACCTCGCTGGACTATCTGGGTTATGAAATTTCAGGTACCGGAATAAAACCCGGCAATAGAAAAACGGAAGCTGTTGCTTCATTTCCCACTCCAAAAAATGTTCATCAGGTGCGACAATTTGTTGGGTTGGCAAGCTTCTTCCGTAGATTCATACCTAATTTTGCAAGCGTAGCAAAGCCACTAACAACGCTTACAAAAAACAATGTCTTATGGACCTGGGGTGAAGAACAGGAGAAAGCTTTCCAGACGATAAAAACTAAATTGATCGAACGTCCGCTTCTAGCACTTTATAATCCATCTTATATTACCGAAGTCCACTGCGATGCAAGCAAATTGGGGCTAGGTGGCATATTGCTACAGAGGCCTGATAATAAAAGTCCTCATAAACCCGTAGCATACTACAGTAAACAAACCTCAAGAGATGAAGAGTTTTGGCACTCGTTTGAGTTGGAGACTTTAGCTGTAGTGCTGACACTAAGAAAATTTAGAGTGTACCTCATCGGTGTCCCCTTTAAAGTGTTCACCGATTGTAACGCTTTAAGGACCACTCTTACAAAAAGAGACTTAGTCCCACGCATTGCAAGATGGTGGTTGACTTTGCAAGAGTACAACTTCTCCGTCGAGTATAGGCCTGGTCAAAATATGAAACATGTCGACGCATTGAGTCGAAACCCGATAAGCGGCACCGATTTCAATGACCATATGGATACAAGAGAATTTGAGGTTATGAACATTTCAACAACAGACTGGCTACAAACCGTTCAATTAACTGACCAAAAATTAAAACACATAAAGCTAATTCTTAACAGCAATGAAAAAGATATTAAAGATATAACATCGAATTACGAATTACGCGACGATAAAATTTACAGACGAGTAGGTGATCAGTTAAAGTGGGTTGTTCCCGACGGTGCTAGATGGCGTATATGTCAGATGAACCACGATGACACAGGGCATTTTTCGGTAGAAAAAACTCTCGCCAAGATAAAACAGGACTATTGGTTCCCTAAAATGAATCGTTTCATACAAAAGTATGTCAAGTCGTGTCTAAGCTGCCAATATAACAAAACATCGACTCAGAAGTCTAGTGGTTATCTACACCCTATACCAAAGGGCAATAAACCTTTCCACACCCTACATATGGACCACTTAGGTCCATTTGTTAGAAGTAAAAGAGGCCATTGTTATATATTGGGCATTATTGATGGATTTAGCAAGTTTATTTTTGTTAAACCCGTCAAAAATGTGAAAACAAAGACAACTATTAAAATATTGAGAGAGATATTTGACATAATTGGTAGTCCCAGCGTTATAATATCGGACCGTGGATCTAGCTTCACCTTGGCAGAATTCGAAAAATTTGTGAAATCGGTCGGTTCAAAGCACGTCTTAAATGCGGTGGCAACGCCACGGGCCAATGGCCAAATAGAACGATATAACCGCACGATTTTAGATTCGTTGGCAGCAACCAATCAAGGCCTAGATGAACGTGAATGGGACGTTAACGTAGGCAAGCTTCAATGGAGTCTTAACAACACAATTAATAAGACTACCAAGAAAACTCCTGCTGAAATTGTATTTGGCCACAGGACTGTAAATCCCAACAATGAAGAAGGTCACATTCTCAATGTTATAGAAGAATCTCTAGCAGATATCGGTTCAGACTCTTCTAGAGAAGATATACGGGCCACGGCCGAAAAGAATACAGAAAAGAGCCAAAGTTATATGAAACAACAATATGATAATAAAAGGGCACCAACAATCTTTTTCAATCTAGGTGATTTGGTCATGATTCCTAATTACCATAATCCTGCTAATGGAAAGAGCAAAAAGTTGTGTCCAAAGTTCAAGGGACCATTCAAAATAACGGCAGTATTTCCAAACGACCGTTATGAAATCTCTAGTATTGAGGGTCACTCCAAACGCAAATATAAAAGTATATATCCTGCAGACCATTTGAAACGTTGGATAACCTTTACCTCAATTGAGTCCAATAAAGAAGCTTCTGCTGATATATCCGACCACAACAGCGTCGGAGACAGTGATACAACCAATGAATAAAATGTACTGTCTTCTGTACGATACTACCCTGTAGATACAATAAAATTATATATATATAAATATATGTATATATAGCTAATTAAATTATGTTAATTACACGCCTATAGAATCTATGTATAAAATGTGTTCTTACTGTATTATATAAGATATCATGCTAGACTCAGCGTTAAGCAGCACAATACATACTTCTAAAAATATATTATACATACCCCTCTATCTATATTTACGTGCCTGCCCCAGTCCCTTTTCTGTTGTTTTAGATAATGCAGGCTCTGGGGCCAACGATGCTTTAAAACTTACGATCACACCATGGCTCACTTGCTGGTGAGTAGTCGTGGTATTAAACAATAATAAAGTGATGGATGCCGAAGCGCAAGCGGTACTCACTATGTGAAGGATGCCGAAGCGCAAGCGGTAGTCACTGTGTGAAGGATGCCGAAGCATAAGCGGTACTCACTGTGTGAAGGATGCCGAAGTGCAAGCGGTACTCACTGTGTGAAGGATGCCGAAGCACAAGCGGTACTCACTGTGTGAAGGATGCCGAAGTGAAAGTGGTACTCACTGTGTGAAGGATGCCGAAGTGCAAGCGGTACTCACTGTGTGAAGGATGCCGAAGCACAAGCGGTACTCACTGTGTGAAGGATGCCGAAGTGCAAGCGGTACTCACTATGAAGGATGCTGAGGTATAAAAGATATTTCATGTGAAGGATGTCGATGCACAAGCGGTACTCACTATGTGTGTAAAGGATGCTGAAGTGCAAGCGGTACTCACTGCTTAAAGGGTGCCTAAGTAATCTGTATTATTACTTTATTACTGCGATGAGTGGTATCTTAAATACTTCCTAAATTGTATTTTCATGCCACTTCCATATCATAGAATGACCCATGATTTCTCAGCCTACTTCCTTTTCACTTAAAAAAAAAAAAAAAAAAAAAAAAAAGACTTACGAGTAAGCTAGTAAGATATAACATGCACAAGTATTAAAATTATTTTTATGTTCACAGGTTCACCAGAAGAATCGATATGCGTATCTAAGAATATATTAAAATATTTTGATTGTACCTAAATTAAACAATATAAGTTATTGCTTACGATATTTTGATTGTACCTAAATTAAACATATATAAGTTATTGCTTATGGTTGCTGATTCGTAGTATGTTAATTGTTATTCGTTTTGCAAAGAAAGTTGTAAATTAAGTTATATCGATCTAGAAATATATTTTTTTCATTTTAGAGTTTAATTAGTAAATTATTTCTATTTTAGTAGGCTTAATTAAATTGTATTTGTGTGATGTACATACTGTATGAGGACATAACAGATGCTCGAATGGCCGAATCGGAATGGGGGCATTCCTATTACAGGACGGCCGTCTGTTAGGCAACTGTAATTTTTATGTAATTGTGTTATTTAATTTAAAATATTACTCTAATAAGAAATGAAGACTCAACATTTTGCTAAACCTCACCATCAGGCGTTGTATAGAAGGGCGACTGTAACGGCCATCCGAGAATCGAGCGGTTAATAAAAACAAAATGTCAGAGACCGCATGATTCATTCGAGTGGCGACTACAGCTTGAGACGGTCGATGTTCTGAGTAAAGTTTGTGATTTAAATTTGTGAAAAGCGTTTAATTACTTGATTATAAATCTGAAATTCAATATAATATTTCAATTACTACTATCCCGTTTGGTAAGTCTAACATTAATCACTCACAAATACACTGTAAAGACAGCGAGCGATGTGCCAACGATCTCTGACTATGTTCACGTCACCGCCAAAAAGATCTGTGCGGACTAGTATACTTCAGCACAATTTCGGCAACGGTAGATATATCGTAGGCAATGAATGAAATGCCTGCGACAGATGCTTGCAACCTTTGTTTTGTATAGGACCGTAAACTGAATACATAGTCCTGTCGGAATCCTGACGTTTGCGAGAGCAATTAGGATGGAATTTGGCAGTTAGACGAATGAAATCTTTCAGGATGTGATGCGCGTTATATGGGGGCATGCTCTCCTATATTACGTTCATTCATGGTTTACTGTGACAATTCGATGGACATTGCTATGCCGATTTACCCAGAGATTAATAAGTAACGAGGCTACGCAGTCTACCCACATAAAATTGACAAAAATAACTATGAATGTAGTTTTATGAAACGCGGTCCAGGTTTAAATATGTCTTTTAGAAATACCCAAGTGGAATAACCGAAACTCCGCAAACGAATTGAGGAAAGGCGCATTCTATTCCAAGCACGGTTTTACCTAGGTTTTCCTTGAGCAGATGATAACTTTGAATAACTTATAACTTTAATAGTTATGTACCATTATAATAAACCTTTAGCACTTAAACCCCCGGTTTCTGGTATACTAACAATCAGTTACTGTAATGTTAACAGCTGTCAGTTGTTTTGACAGTTGTTACTCTAATGTTAACAGCTGTCAGTTGTTTGGTCTTAAGGACCTAACTAAGGTCATTTAGGACAATAACCCTAGTTAGGTCATCAGGACATTCGCGTGACTTGAATAATAAAATCATTGAACACGCTAATTTATTGTTCGCGGGTTAGTACGTAGCGGAACAGTCTAATGCTTGCCTTAAAATTGGGTTGGAATATCGTTGTTTTCATACCATAGAGGACATATAAAATTCACAAAAAAGTTTAATAATAAAACTTTAAAAATATTTTTCGAGGTGTAAAGTCTCAAAAAATCTTACTAAAAAACTGTTTATATGAGTTTTTCCATTTAATTCTAAATGTTTTTTTGTAATAAAGTTGTAGAATTATAGATATCTACATTATAACATTACTAGCTGACTCTGCAAATGTTGTTTTGCCATATTAATTAGCCTAATTTCCGTGTGGCGCCGGATTAAGAATAGCGTCACTCCATTTCCTTCCGTGGAAGTCGTAGAAGGCGACTAAGGATATCAATTACCAGGAGACGGGCAGCAGCGTCTTCCTGAGATTCCAACCGCATACTGCAATCGCCAACCCGCCTGCCAAGCGTGGCGATTATGGCAAAACCCCTCATAGCTATGAAAACCACGAAGGAGGCCTATGTCCCGCAGTGGGCGTCAAATGGCTGATGATGATGATGATGATGAATTAGCCTACGACCTATTTTCAGACCTACCAAATATACAAAAGCCGTTTCGGAGGAGTTCGACACTGTGACACGAGATTTTTATATCCATATCAGACTTTGTCCACCAGATAAGTCAAATATTGATAAATACTTCACAATTGTAGGTAAGCTTTTGTATGACGCGTTTTTGTTATGCGTAACTAAAATCACTTTTCGAGATTTTATGAAAAGTATTAGCCGTACAGATCTTTATCACATCTCTATCTTTACCTTTAAACACGGCCTCTCCAACTCAAATAAGATTAAAACATTTTTTTGCAAGTTCTGCATTGTTCAGTGAGATAATTTAGTGACTGACACGATTTCCGTTCAAGTGCTCTCTCGATTAATGGAAAGAGCCGACACTCCGGGATTTAATTGTCATCGTTTAGCAGCTATCAATGATTAGCGATTAGTGTGCCAATAGAACCATGCGTTGTTAATTAAGTTACGTTTGATTAATTTACACTCGGATGCGCAAGGTGCGTGCAGGCGGGATAGATTTCTACACTTTCTCTCATTAGTGTACCTGATAAGAAAAGTGCAGGGCGTATCGGGGAGAAGTTCCGGCCCTTAAGTCTAATACATACATACTTTTTCAATAGAACGAGATAAGCACGACAAAGTTGTTATTTGCCTCTATGTGGCAGCCTACAAAGCAATAGTAGTACTATGTTATTCCAGTGGTATAACCCTCGCAAATTATATAGGCATCTTTGGCGAAGAAGATAGAATCGCGTGAGGCGCCGAGTTAAGTTGCACGGGTTATACTCGTACCATTGGAATGCGATTGGTTACCAGTGAGACCACCAATAGTGTCAATAAAACAACCATTTCCGCACTAATATGACTCTATTAAACAACCGGACAGCTACTTTCTGTAATTTATTTTACATCTTTAAGCTGACCTCTAAAGCTTTTGCTGAAAATCAGCGTGGGCAGTGGAGCAATTTAGGTTGAGCATAAGGCCTTTTGCCGCGCTATTAAGATTTTTTCAGTTATGTACTTTATTTATTTTTTGTAGGCAATGCGGACAATTTCACTTTCGGTTTCAAACTATGCATTTACGATAAATTCGTTCCCTCAATTCTATGTATGTTTTTGTTTTTTCCTGTCTCTCATAACTATGTGAAATCGTAACGAGTGTAACGTCCGTCTGTAACGTGTAGCGGTGGTAGCGGAGCGGTAGAACGCCGGCTTCTCGTTCGGGAGGTCGTGGGTTCGTGTCCCGGCATGTACCAATGACTTCGTTTTCTAAGTTGTTCACTTGCTAACCGTGAAGAAAAACATTGTGAGGAAACCCTAGTGTCTGAGGTATTTACATACCTCTGTTTACGTTACATTTAAACTATACATTTGTAACAAAATTGCGAGACATCAAATTTGTACGGAACCCTCGGTGGGCGAGTCTGACTCGCATTTTTCCGGTTTTTTTTTATGGCAAATTGAATAAAAAAAATATTCAAAAGTGGTAGATCTAAGTATGTGGTAAATGACAAACCCTAACCGACATGTTTCCAAAAAGCATAACGCTTATTACCTTTAACGTATACCCAACTAAATAATACACGAACTATTATAAAGGAATTTGTCATGTAAGTTACCTACGTGTCAAAGCGCCGACAATGGACATACGACTAACATACAGTAGGCCACAAGATATTTTATTCAGAGTCCCACATTATAGTGGAGAGTAAAGAGGAGAAGAAGGTAGAGTCTGAGGACTGAGAATTTTGCTAATTGCGATATAATGACAGACAAAATTGATAAAATAAAGAGTTTACGCAGTTCAGCGGTCTAGTCAGGCGCACCAAATCCTGTCGGAATCCTGACGTTTGCGATAGCATTTAGTATGGAATTTAACAGTTATATTAGAACCGTTCAGGATTTGGTGCGCATAATATAGGAGCAGGTCCGTCAACATTACTTTCAGCCTTTCAGTAGCCATTGTTGCATCCGCAATCACAAACAACGTACACGATTATGTAGACTCGTAGGTAGATCCCCGAGCCATTGTTGTAGGATCGAATTAGACTTATTATACGGTTGACATGTGAATGCAACCTATGACAAACTTGTAATTAAGCAGTCTGGTGATTCAAAGAAGTGCATTCTTCTCCGTGCTTATGTACTTGTCTGGCACTATGAAACAAATTAAAAAGAGTGGCACGTGTTTGACGTCACGCAAAGGAACTAACGTACCAAATAGACACAATCGAAATAAACAGAATGACGAACTATTATAAACTGGACTTCCTAAATGACCGGAATCGCCTTTCCGCGTATACATCTCCCCCCCCCCCTTAAAATGCCCGGGAAAATTATAATGTATATCAGTTTCTAAGAATTAGTTCGTCGATAGATACATCTACCGGCAGTAGATTTTGACATACGTAAGTTGTAAGCAAGAACTGTCAGTAAACTTATCTATGGAATGAACGTTATTATCACGTTTCACAAATCATCGCTACATCTAGCCGTCCCATTTGAAAATATTAACAATCAACAACACAATAAAGAGCAAATCTGCTATCGTATCGGATCGATTTAATACTCTGTAGAAAATAGCACATTGCAAGTTTGCACCTGAATCGTATAGCACCACTGCCAATGTCACGGTCGTGAAATGTAAGCCGTCACGCTTTGTATAATGCAACAGCTGGCGTACGTACTACATGCCATAAAATGCCTTTTCACTTTGTCAAATACAAAAAGAGGTAAAGCCGTATAATTTATGTAATAAGGTGAGGGAGGCCTATGTCCTGCAGTGGACGTCAAATGGCTGATGATGATGATGATGAATAAGGTGATAAACCTTTGAGGTACGAGGTTTATGGACATCTTCTATTACTTTGTGGACTTCTTGGTGACCGGGCATTATGAACCTGATGGGTTAAGAGCGTTTATAACATATAGCGGCTTTCTCTAACACACGTATAATAGGTACATTTTTGTTTTATTTGTTTAATGATATACTTTATCGTCATCATCATCAGCCATTCGGCGCCCACTGCAGGACATAGGCCTCCAGTTCAATAATATACTTGCTATAATATTAATGCTTGAATTTAAAAATTATATTCAACCGAAATAATTTTGTACAAAGGCAAGCTTAATATTTAATATTTTCAGTATTTTCTTCTACCTAATCCTCAGCCTCTAACGGGGTCAGAAAATAAAACAGGAACATTTTAGACATGACATATAACCTTCCTAAAATAGTTTTTAAGGCAGAAAATTGGCGAGAAAATTACGAACTTCGAAATATAAAGCTACTTAAAATATGTATTAAGTATCTAAGCATTAATAATGTAATTCTGGATATACTCAATTTCATCGAAAGAGTCCTACTAGGATTCGCTAAAATACGCATTGGTTTATCATGGTGCATTGGCGTATAGACACGGGAGAAGTTTCAGATAGTCTATGAGCCTAGAATGTGCGAGCGAGACTGATGTATTATATTTAATGTTACCTCCACACTCTCGTCTCGCCTCTCGCACCTCGTGGAGGCTCTCGCAAGAGCGGCCGCGAGCGGAGGCTACAAGAGTGGTAGCCATCTACACTCTCTGAGGCAAGGCGAGGTAACACGAGCGGAAACAAGAGCTTCATCCACATCGCCCTCGCATCGCCTCGCCTTGCCACCGAGAGAGTGTGGAGCTAGCATAAGATGATTTGAAATAAGGAGTTATTTTTTTCGCTGCCTCTTTCTCCGCTACAAATCGACCTGAAGGCAGCAGCTAACATAACATTCACACTCAACAAACATTGTTTGTTCTTTTCTTTAATTCATCATCATCATCATCAACGCATTATGTCCCCACCGAGGGGTACGGGTCTCTTCCCTGAGGAAGGTATAGGCCATACTCCACCACGGGGGCCAAGTCCGGATTGGTGGAGGCTTGTAGAATAGTGGCTCGTCTACTGTCAGAAGTTGTCAAGCCGCCCTAAGGCCTCTGACTTGGCTTAACGACTGCCATCTATCGACGGCAGCCGGCACCAACAGCTTAACGTGCCTTGCGAAGCATGGAACCGCTCGGAAAAATGCCACTAGCGTTAGGCATAGACGGCGACCCATCCATGCACTGAACGCGCCCTGTGTTTTCTTGAATTCTTTACGTTGAAATAAATTTTGATTTTTTTTAGATGGAACGCTAGACGTAGCAGCCTTAAAGACCACATTTTGAAAGTATATTTTACAATAATTGAAAATGTTATACAATGTGCGGGCGGGATTAGCTTCGAGGTAAACATAAGTAGGTACACAACAGACACAGAATGTGCTGGAACATTGTTCGTTTAAAAAAATATTTACTCACCGCTGAAAGTCTGAAAAATAAAAGCTTAATATTTTTACACCTAGGTATGTGACGTTATTTAGTTTATAGCTTACTCCACGCACCTACCAGGTAACTACGTAAGAGCTAATGATGCAGATTACTTATTATAGGTAAATCGATTGAGAGAACTGGGTGTAGGCAATTCTTTGAACAGTTCATTTTTCTATTTATAACTAATGATAAATAATTACAGCGAGGTTTGACTTTTATGACGTAATGTTTATTTCATGTCTGTAACACAAATATTAGTAGTATGAGGTATCAATTAATTTATTTAACTCTATTTATCATATGGCATGGTATCAATCATTGCATTTTAAGGAGGAATTTTATTGAAATCGGTAGAGTTCGATTAAAATGACTTGACTACCATTATAAAGTGTTGTTATATTTGTCTTAGCAAAATGTGTATTCTTTCATTCAGTTCGGGAGTGCAACTCACACTTTATCGGTTTTTATTATTTGTTCTTATATTATACCACATAGGCAATGCACTATCGTTTTTACGATAGAACAAAAACAAAACCTCAAAAAAACACGTTTCATACTTGAGGATCCTCATATTTTTTTATAATTTTCTTGGACAATGCGCCACAATAACGCGTAAACTGTGAAAGTTTCAACTTGCTATTTGGGTTCAAGAACCCTTTATAGGTGAGACGGATGGACATACAGAAAAACGTCGCAGGCATACCTACAATTAGACACGCCTACGACGACGTCTTTCTGTTGGTAGGTATTTATTTTGAGTTATCAGAGTTACGTTCAGAGGCGGATTCGCAGTCTTAGCCGCCAAAACGAATTTACTTGTCAACTTTTACTAAATCGGTGCAGAAATTAAGACGTAAAGAAAAAAAAAACCATACAACAGTAATACTACAGACATACCTACCCACTGGATTTTTAAAAATTGAATTATCACAGAATTTAAATTGTCGGCCCGGGTCTAATGTCATGTTTCAATGTTTTACGCCACCGGGTAAAAGTGGCGGATGCCTTATGGGGAATCCGCCGCTGGTTCCGCTTGGTACTCTTTGGGTACTGAGCCCAGAACATGTCCCCCTCCGATCACGCATAACGCCTAACACTTTGTCCCCAGGCTTCATAATACCCCAGCGATGGGTGATGGCGGTCATGGGTTTCCTGGCGGTGGCGAACGCGTACACGATGCGGGTATGCCTCAACATCGCCATCACGCAGATGGTGCGGCGGAGGCCAGCGGCCGCTGGCTTCGACGAGGGGTCGTGTCCCGGGGCGGTGGAGGGCGCTTCCGTCGATGACGTAGTAAGTTTACGGCGCTCTTAAGTCTGCTAGTCTGCCTCTACCTACGCAGAGGCAGACTAGCAGACTGGCCACCCTGGGCTGCGTAGGACTATCTGCCCACGTTCTTTATTTACTGATCTAGACATATTATATTCCATTAAAATATTCTGTAGGTATGTTATCCCGTTATCCGGATCATCTTATTGTTATTTCGCTCTTATGTAATTTGAATCTTCCCTAGCGAGTTAGTGTTTTTTTTTTCCGCAATTGGCAGCCCCTAATATGGGGCTGCCCGAGGCCTGGGCCTAGTTGGCCTTAACCTATAAGTATGGCCATGTAGTCTCACAGACTCCGCGCGCTTGTTAGTTTCGTTGTTTCACCCACTTCACACCGCTCCCCGCGGCTGAACTGCCCAGAAGCTTCAGTATTACTGACAAAATGACCAGCAAAGAAGGAGGCTGCATCGTTTGGTACATAAAACGTAAGTAGGTGATACCTATTGAAAAATTGGCTGGAGCCTGTAAGGCTACACGTCCATAGTTGTCGTATAAAAATATTTACTTATTTGGATGTCTATAATAGATATATGTGCGAAAAGTTATTGAAAATAGTGAAGTGGTTTGTTGTCGTTCAAATTAGCTCATTCGCAAGTAGAGCCTCATATGACCCCATTGGATGATGTAGGATGTAGCATAATTTTGCCTACAAAACTCAGGCAGGTCAAATACTCAAGTTCTAGGCAAAGATATGGCTACGGTGGATTTCCAAGCACCAGCACTAATTTCGGAAACTAGAACAGTATGCAGAACCCAAACCAGCAGTGATTATAAGTAAATCACTAGCGCAACGATATAAAAATGCAAGTTTTATCACATGTTAATGGATTAACCATTAACGTTAACTTGCGTTAAATCATCCGAAAATTAACGCTTTAAAGTTTTAACGAATTAACAATTTAACGGATTAGCGATTATTTGATTAACGGTGCCCAGTGTGACCCAGTAATTCCCAATGTGGCATAAACTGGATTTATTTATCGTGTGCCAGCTTTTGCCCGTCCGTAGATGATTTTCGTAATAGAAACTTAATCTCATTTATGTGATTCACTCGTGTCTAGGAATACCTACTTTTGCTACTAAATTGTATGTCGATCGTTCGCTCAGTTTGGGTGAGAATACTAGTAACTACATGCTCTATGACCAGGCACAGGCTGAGACCCTTCGTTTTTATTTTCCTTTGTCCGGCGGATTACTTAATCATCTTATATATAAAAATCTTTTGTCCTCCGAAACGGCTTCACCGATTTTTATGATTTTTTTTTGTATATTTGGTAGGTCTGAGAATAAGTCGTAGGCTAATTAATATGGCAAAATAATGTTTGCCGAGTCGGCTAGTTTAAATATAATTTTATTTATTTACTTTAGTAGAGCAACCAATTCGAATAAAGAATTTCTCATCTCAGATTTGTCTCCGAAAATAAGATATACACAGGTCCAACCTGACCTTACCTGATGTAATGATTATAGTCCTGTTCCCCTATCAAAGCAAAACTATTTTCACATTCTGTTTTCGCCGTTAACTACATAATTCTTGCTTCACGAACACGAACTTGCTTTCTTCCAGGAATTAACCGGCTTCGACTGGAATGAAGAGACTCAAGGCATAATACTCAGCTCTTTCTACTACGGGTACATAGTGACACATCTGCCCGGCGGAATGCTGGCGGAGAGATTCGGAGGCAAATACTCCCTAGGGCTCGGAGTGCTAAGCACGGCTGTCTTCACGTTACTTACCCCGTGGGCTGTTGACATAGGCGGTGCCACTGGCCTGATCATCATGAGGGTTTTGGAAGGACTCGGAGAGGTGAGGAGCGATTAATGTCTTCATAATGAGGTCCTCATCTGCGTAACCATTGCTTTTTACTCAGCAAGTTGGTCTTTGAATAACACATTCAAATCTCTTGGAACCCGAATGCCTAAACTAAACCATAAAACCTATGACACAATGGTTCAATTCGATGTATGTAGCCATCTCAAATATTTCTCTTACTTCTATGTCTAATTGACTTCTGGTAGAGAGTAGAAACGTGGGAACAGAAAACATAACACAAATTGGTACGAAATATAAAAATTTTATATTATCTTTCAGGGTACAACCTTCCCGGCTCTAAACGCCATGCTGGCCCGATGGGCTCCAGTGACCGAGAGGGCTCGGATGGGCTCGTTAGTATTTGGGGGCGCGCAGATAGGCAATATCGCTGGCACTTATTTGTCCGGGCTTGTCATTACGCAGACCGGGGAGTGGCAGTCGGTGTTCTATTTGTTTGGCGCGCTCGGAATCTTGTGGTTCACACTTTGGGTAAGATTTTAATGCTGTCTTGAGATGATTAAGTGTATGCTCTAGTGTACAATAATAGTTATTTGTTATACGAGTGAAAATTTCCTTTTTAACCGCGTGCTAAATTTTGAGGAGCGAGCAAGCGAAGGATTCTAAAATTGAATCACGAGCGCCGCTAGTGATTAAAAAATTAGAATCCTGAGCGTTAGCGAGGGAATCAAAAGAGCACGAGGTGAAGAATCTTTGCACTCGAGTAGGTACAACACGTAACTTTTCATCCCACCTCAGCTAGGAAATGGCCAAATGCAAAAAAATAACACAAAGGAGGTTCCGAGTCTGAGTTTTAATCAAATTAAAAAAAAATGTATGATAAATTCGGCACCATGGAGGTAGAAATAGTTTTAATGATTATATTATTTTTGTTGCACTAACCCGAGCTGAGGACTATAAAATTAAAAACCTATTTAGAGGCTAAAAATTCCACCCATGCCGGGACTTGAACCCGCGACCTCTGGCTAACCGTGCCAACACTCTCCCAACTGAGCTAATGGGCGCCTCTAAATAGGTTTTTAAAGTTTTAATGATGTTTTGAATTTACAAACTTAGTGGACACTGTATGTTCTAAATTCAATTTACTTTATCCTCTTGTAGATAAAAACGGCTTTTGCACTCAGATAGCGAAGAGCAAAAATACTCTTTCCGAGATGGGGGGAAAACAATATTCTTCTCTTATCTTATTCACACGATTGCTGTAAAAACTGATATAGTGATTTGCCGTCGAAAAAAATAGTAGCGTTCTGGTTCATATAAACCTATCTATTACTAAAGCTGACCTACAATACCTACTTTTGCGTTACAGTCACTGCTTTGCTACAACGATCCGGAGTCGCATCCATTCATTTCGGACAAGGAGAAAAAGTTCTTAGAGGAAGCTCTCGGTAGCCACCACTCGAGCCAACCTAACGCTATTCCGTGGAAGGCTATCCTGATGTCCGTACCGCTTTGGGCCCTCGTTTGTGCACAGGTAAGACTTTGGCAAGGCTAGACAGCCAGTATAGGACTCCTGAAATTGCTCATCATGAAGACCTAGAAGAAATCCAAAACAAGGAAAGGATTGAAAAGAAAGGCGATCTCTAAATTTAGCAAAACGATTAATGTAATTTTGTATCATATATACATAGCAAGGGCGTGGGGCTCGGGCGCGGAAAAGACGCGTCGTCCTTCCAATTCACTTTCATACAAAATGTACTGAAAGGACGGGGCGACGTCCACACGGAAGAGACGGGGCGAGGGCGCGAACTCTATACGACGCATCGCGTCTTTTCCGCGCCCTCGCTCCACATCCTTCCTATGTGTCCCACGCCTTACAGTAAATTTAATTACGTTTGTTTGCAGATTGGTCACGACTACGGCTACTTCACAATGGTGACGGACCTACCGAAATACATGACTGGGGTACTGAAATTCGACATCCACCGCACGGGGACCCTCGCAGCCTTGCCCTACGCCGTCATGTGGATAAGTTCGATAGCCTTCGGCTGGCTATGCGACAAGATCGTCAAGAGAAATTGGCTCTCCGTCACTAATGCTAGGAAAACTTTCACCACAGTCGGTAGGTGACCTTACCTAATATAGCGCTTGAGCAACTCTAGGTAATACAGTGTAGCTATCGGAGAAAATTACCATGCGGCTTTGAGTTATTACGCGTTGGGCTGCACCGCTCGAGTGATCGATGATGGAAATATGAAAGTATTTATACTCTCTGGAAATTATTGTCCAAGAATTCCTAGCGATGTTTGTTTTCGTGTATGTAAAACTCAATTCATTGACACTGCCAATTGTTTTTTCAGCATCGGTCGGCCCAGGGATATGTATGATACTGGCTTCCTACTCAGGGTGCGACACTCAGACGGTGGTTATATTGTTTACCGCAGCTATGGGTCTCATGGGTGCCTTTTACCCTGGTATGAAGGTAAACGCCTTGGACCTGAGTGGGAACTACGCCGGCACGCTGATGGCAATCGTGAATGGAATAGGAGCGATCACTGGCATCATTGCCCCTTACTTAGTTGGCTTGCTGACCCCTGATGTAAGTAACGTTGCAACCTCTTGTCCTAATTTAAGGTATTTGTCACTAAAAGTCAACGGCTGTATAAATAAAAGCGGAACAAAGTTACAACGAGTATAAGTTCAAACCACGTAGTTATTTCAAACTTATACTCGTTATAATTTTATGCCTCGTTTATTTGTAAAGTGCCCAACGAAACGAGAATGCTCTTCCCTTTTCGCTATCTTACGCCTGTGCCCAGCGATAAGCTCTATTCACAAACTGATAGTAGTAGATAGTACCTAATGGAGTACGGTCTACAAATCAAATCCAAGTGACCTCAGTTTCTATATAGGCCAGTGACTTAATCAGTGCACCAACAAGGTAGGCGACATAAAAGGTGTCGTAAAAGACTGCTAAGTCGCTGGCAAGTCGCGTTCCGTATGAAGGGTACGGTTGCGATACGCTCGATTTGCGTATTTGTAACTTATACCCGTGACACGAGATGTCAATCGATCATGCATGACACAATTTTATAATCCGTGGCGCTGCCGTTCCCCATACTGAGTGCCATGGAATGAGGACTGAGAGGACATTACCTCGACATAAATCTACGGAAATATCTGTATAAAAAACGCGCGGAAAATAACAAAGAATCACCCAACCCGCAATGACGTAGCGGATGAAAGCGTGATTGCACGAGAATTTGTCTATTTTCGCGCGCGCGATCTACCCCATTACACGAGCATATCTCATGACATGATATGAGATCTAGCTCATGACACTTGGACACGGCCCAGCATAGCATAGTAAGCAGTCACTGTAAGCAAAGGTGTCACATTAAACTGTGTTTGAAACAATCTAGCACCGATTTAGGTAATACGCTAGTAGAAAATAAAAAAATGCTCTCATTCAAGAAACCATGTCAAAGCTTATTCTCTTTCAGAGCACCTTGGTGCAGTGGCGTCTGGTGTTCTGGATAACTCTGGCCGTTTTTATCGTGACGAATTTGGTGTTCGTGGCGTGGGCGTCAGCAGACGAGCAATGGTGGAACAGGTCCAAAGAAGATCCGAGAAAGCAACTACAGATTGAAGCCCCCCTTCAGAATGCGACCTCTGTAAACGCAGAGGTCAAATTGTGATGAGAGTGACAGAGACAGAGGTGTTCCCTTTGTTGCGGCTTCGGGCCAAGCGCCTGGAGCGAGAAGGAAGAAAAACAAAACCGCGCGTGGTTTTGGTGCCTTCTACGAAATTAACTATGACTAGAAGAGTTATATGGTTACGAATTAATGAGTGAATTGGTAGACGATTTCGAATCGTAGAAGAATGCATTGTAAATAGTTAGTTTGTAAGTTCATTAAAGAGTGATGCATGCTTCATTTTATGACGATCAAACTTTAGTTTCGATAGGTGTTTATGACCGGTATTTTGTATTCTGTTAAGGTAAGTGCTACTCATAAAGTACAAAATAAAATTATTCGAATTGTGAATTAAATAATCGGGGATATTTTTCGAATCCGCCGCCAGTGTAATGTGATATTATGATTTTAGTGAAAGTATTTAAATGGTAACTAACTAAAAGCCTAGAGAAAAATTTGAAACAAACATTTCGGATCTAAGTGGCCGGTCCACGGCAGAAAAGGCCTAAGTTGGTTGAAAATTAGAGTAATTATTTGAAGACTTTTAGCTGTACGTAGTAGGATTAAAAATATTAGTTCAAATGTATGCAGTAATTTTTAACACACATAAGTAATTATTTTAAGAAGCCAAATGTATTGTGAATCTCACGCTTTTATTTTAAACATGTTTTAGTTCGATTTTTTTTTCTTGGATATTAAGTATTAGTTGGTGCAGCGTTTACAGTTACACAAACCAACATGCGACGACGAGGAATGGCCACAAAATACTCTACAGCGACAGTTGATTAGTTCTGGTTAACCTCATGAACTTACTGAACTGTTCAATGGCTAACTTAACATATCTAAATGCGGATGCACTGTTTGTATTGTACTCATTAATAAATAAAATAAAGTAAAAATACAATCCGCGCAGTGAATATGTCCGGCATATTCAATAAAATTACGTCACAAGAATGTTGGACCCCCTCGTCCTTAAACATTTGTGTGACCACATGTTTAAGGGTCACACCTTCCCCTCCCCTGGGTGTGACGTTACATAATTTAGAAATTATTAAATAAAAACAATCATATTACTATAATATCACAGAAAATTATAAAGTAATACAATTTTGAAACCTCGTTAGTACAACAGAGTTGATAATTTTTTTATCTACTCTGATACTATAATACAAAGATTATAAAACTGAAAACAAAACTCTTATGACAAACATTACGCATAGGCCAAAAATAAAAAAGTTTTATTACGATACAGGTCTTGTATGAACAATCATAATATAACTTTTTTATCATAACGATACACCTATACAACCTCCAGCTGGACTAAGAAGGTTGAACCTCTACTTTAAAAAAAAGGTTTCAATGAACGAGTCCGCGGCGACGCAACACGTATGCGCAATCGATGTTTGCGCCTTGGCGCCAACATTTTACATTCAAAAAAACTTTTCAATATTTAAACAAAGTTAGGTTCTGTTTGTAAAATAAATTAGTTAACAGGATTGAAATAACAGAAATGAGGTCAACATTAACATATCCTCTCAGAGTACCTCCAATAACGCTTCCTGTCCGGTTCAAATTCAATTTTAATAATTGTAATATTCAGAGCATCAATAATTATTACAAGTAAAAATAGATTTGTTGATATTCAGCGTTTTATTTGCAATATTATTTTATGCATTATAGTATGAGAGTAGATAAAGTAGTGTATGACACTGTACATAACTTGGTCTTATAACATTCGTGTTAAACACACTCGTGTTATAAGAACCCTTATTATGCAACAGTATCATAAACTACTATAAGTTTTTAGCTAGAATCAAAGTGTGGAGTTGTAATACTTTAGATTTATAAATGTAACTTCTCGAAACTCACAACTCGTACTGAAAAAACTCCACTTTCAACAGAAGTGACCACGAAATGAGGTCCACTGTGAAATAAATAAATATTTTCGTTCGATACTCACACTTATGACGCAAAGGGTAAGAGAATGCTTAGTATGTCCGCGTTACAATTTAGGCCTTAAATGGCAACATTGTGGAGGAGGCGTCTGGAAAAGTGGAAGAGACTAGGAATACGCATGAGTTGGTGTGAAAGAAAAGAGTTCTTTTACCGGGCTATTCGGATTCAGTTCATAGGCTGGTTAGTTAGTAACTCCAAAATGTAAAGGTTAATCAGCTGATGTAGAGTACAATGCCTTGCATATCTGAGTGGAGTACGCAGGTGCAGCTGGGTGTATCCATTGACTGTTCCGACACGCATGCCTGCTTCCGGGACGCATTCGGTCACCTGCCTGTCACGTGACTTGCGTCGACGCACGAGGAGTCGATTTTCCAAGTCAATAAATAAATAATTTATACACCTTTACTATGTTAATTAACGACAATGGAATGTCCATTGTTGCTCTGAGAGCATGTTTCTAGCGAGCGTAACGAATTAGTAGTGATTGTGTACGGATCAAGGGCCTAACTACGCGCACCAAATCCTTTCGAAATCCTGACGTTTGCGACAGCATTTAGTATGGAATTTGACAGTTAGATTGGAATCACTTAGGATTTGGTGCGCGTAATATAGGAACAGGAAAAGCTATTTCACGCCGTAAAACAGTCGAAGCAAAATTTATTTTTTATTTTATTTTGTGGCTTACGGTTTCCACCTCACATGCCTTTTCTGGATACCTTTTCCTCCTTTTCCTGATCCGGTTTTTAATGTTTAGCTCCAGGTAAACAATCACTTATTATTATATGTAACTATGACGTTTTACAGTAACCGGGTATTTGAATCAAATCAGTAAGATGGGGTTTGATAATTTTTATTTGTATAGATTTTGCCATGTACTACAAAATTTGCAATGCAAGAACGAGTACACTTTGTGCCATGCGTGCGTATTTTGTATAGTTAATGATTACTGTGGTTTTTTATTTATGTCATTATAATATTTGTCATATGATTAAATTTATTGTATAACTTAATTATGACGCCAATAAATCGGCAACAGTTTCAAAAGTTATAAGGTGCAATGCCACTTAATATTACGAGAACCATAACTGTTGAAATAAACGTTTCACTATAAAAATAATGTGTTTTTTTCTTATTAAATATCAAATAAATAAATTACAATTCTTGTCTATTCGTCAGTGTAAAATCACAAAAATCTATTTCCTGTGGGCTAGGCCGACTAAGTTGTTAGGATAGTATAGGTGTTGGGCAAGTATCTCCATCTAAAAAACAATGTCCCAGACACTGCAGCGCACGAGTGGTCCCTTCACGCATCTAGTGTGAGTAAAGGTGCCACTGGACGCTGTATAAATCATCTCATTACGTAGATGCAAAGCCCAAAATCACAAAGAATATAAACTCTTTAAAATAAAACAATAACTCTTATTTCTTATGTACACAACACATATAGCTACAATAACACAGTTACAAAAGACAGCTATAATTAAACGTCAAGTAAATGCCTCAATCCGCGGTGGGCACGCCTGGTGATTAAGCCCATACTCTCTCCCTGAGAGAAGGCCTGTGCCCTCCAGTGGGACATATATAGGCTGCTTATGTAAATGCCTCAAACTCACCTACATACTGTTTTTATTATTTTAGGTCAAGTACCTAAAATATTTGGCACTGTGTACTTTGTGCGCACAAAACTGAACGCCTTAGCTGTCTCGCTTAGCAAACGCTGCTAATCCGGCGTGGCAGCGTTTGCTAAGCGAGACAGCTAAGGTGGAGATGCCTTTATTAAACTGCATATTATTACATTCATCCCTAACCAGTACAATCTGCTCTGAACCAGCATTACGCCGGACCATAAATCAAACTTTAACTTAAACATGACGTCAAGATATTCTAGATTAAGAAAACTTCTAAGACATTACAAATAGACATCCACGTCATTTTGCAGATTGATCACAGTATACCAATTTTACATCTTCAGACACACAAATGAGGGTTTGACTATTACAAACCATTTTGTGGTTGACAACATTAACCTAAAACAGGACGCCCGCCGTCATGTTACTACAATAAGTATTGAACGACAATTAAATAGAAATAAAGTTTAAATTCGAACACAGTGTCATTCTTAAGCCGCGTCTCCTGCAAGTATACAAATACACAAAATGGAATTAGGTGTGGCGATACACTAATGCTTGTATGTGTGTAGTATACAAAACACACACGTTTACTTCTCCTTTTACCTATAAACAAAGGTTACAAAGTATGGTTTATACGAAGCCGGTATGGTTTACAGACAAGCCACTGCTGGCTTGGCGCGTGTTGTTTAGATGAAGCCTGTCAGCCTGCATCTTGTCGCAGAAATTCTAAACAAAAACAAACGCACATGGCTGGCGGCGGCGTTGAGGGGTTAGCGGACGGTGGTCACTGGCTTGAAAAATAGACGGTCGCTTTATTCTCGCCAGCGCTGTCAGGTCTTGACGCTGTCTTGGCTCCCATACAACAAACGTGATTTTTTTGCTGTTTTTTTATCTTTGTGTCTAATGTTGTATAGGTAATGGTACGGAACCCTTCGTGCGCGAGTCCGACTTGGACTTGGCCGGTTTTTTAATTCGATGCAAAATAGTGTTACCATTATAAAATATATATCGTCATACTCGGTAGATTTGACTTTTTGTAAAAAAGTTGACTCGTGTGCCCAAAAACCTTATTGCATCAATTTAATATTTAACATTAATATTTAGTACATAACAGATAGAGTGGGCATGTGAAAAATATGCTTTCGTGGACGGTCACTATTCTAGTCGCTAACTATAGTGTTCAGATTTAAAATGGTCAAATTAAAAACCATCACAGATTACGAAAAAAGAAAAAAGTTAACCCCCGCTCCCGTTTTCGAGGTTTTCTTTGTAAAAGGTTTTTTATTATTTTAAATTCTAATTGGGTTTTGTGCAACAAGTGTATGGTTTATCCCACACATTACCTGCATTTTTAGTTTAATAAATCTACGACTCAGATTTTGATTACTGCAACGTCGCAACATTAACAATGAATTTGCATTGTTTTGCAAATGTTGAGAGGAATCAATTGTCAAACTATTTCTCCAATAAAAAATCAACAATGTTTGTGTGTGTTTCGTAAAGTATACCCACCCAAACACGTTTTTATACATCCACACCCATTTAACCTAAACAATTAAAAACCATTGTTATGGTGGCCCGATCAGGTCTAGAATTCTACAGATTAACGCACTTTTGCTGTGCAATATTTGGCTAAAAACTCGAGCAGAAAACGCAGCTTTCCTCCACTAGCTACACGACTCATATAAATCACACTAAACAAAATCGAGCCGCAATTTCGTTTCAAATCCGGCCCGATTGACGAGTACAGACTATCGCAGCCTCAGAGCCAGTCCAAAGATTGCAGAGACGCAAACACTTACCTTTATGGACAGGGGCACACAAACTCTTTATATGCCCTTGCCGTCGTAACCTCAGAACATCTCTAGGACGGAAGGCGGGGAGTCGTCGGCGAGGTCGGTCCGCTGGCTCAGGATCTGTAGGGCTTCCTCTGGATAGATATATCGGATGCTCTTGAGGTGGATGGAATCCCCGCCTGGGCCCTTAGCGAGGCTGGCGCGGAGGCGGCGCGCGTCGTCGTAGTCTAGGTTCAGAAGCTTGCACGCTTCTAGAAGTCTGGAAGGAGGGGGCCGGCGTGATTGTTATTTGCTCGGATCGGGATGGAAAGTTTTTGGAGTTTTGCTGCTATGTATATCAGCAAATCTTGCACTCTTCTAGGAGTGAAGGATCCCAAGCCGTCGTCACTGTTATTGCTCGGATCGTGAATGAAAATCTTCGGAGTTTAGCTTTATGTATATCACTCAATTTGTGATGAAAAATATCGTAAGGAAATCTACATTTTTAAGCAGTGCAAGAATTCGGGAAAATCTTAATTCTGTGTGTTGTGGACTGAAAGGGGATGGAGTGACTAGAACTGAGAAAGGAATATTGCGATGGTTTGGACATGTGGAGAGGATGAAGGAAGAAAGATTGATGAAACAAATATATAGAGCGAATGTGGGTGGAAGGGCCGGTAAGGGACGACCCAGGCGGACATACTTCGACCAAATAGGGGAAGTATTAGCAAAGGGCAACATAAAAAGTACCGGAAACTAATGAATGTTGAGGAAGCAAAAGTGATCTGTCAGGATCGTAGCAGGTGGCAGTCCCTACTCTCCGACTACTCCTCTGGGATACAGGCCAGAGTTTATGTGTTTTGTAATATTAATTATTGGCTTGCAACAATGGCTTGATGCATGATGTAAGACAATCATTTGTCCTGGTCCCAAACTAGGATACCCTGTGCTATGGTAACCAGTAAGGACATCACCAAGTAAATACACCTACACTGTGGCCTTTCGTACTGAAGTACGGCAGCCTCCAGTTGGAATCGAACCCACGACCTGTTTTGTTCTTCAAGCGTGTCAACCGCTAGATCAGGCAGTCATGTCAGTCTGATGTGTTCACATACCTCAGCGCCGGATAACGCCAATCCGTTGATTGCTAAGCGGCTGGATGAGGGTGCCCGAGGATAGAAGGAAGTGGCGTGCCTTGAGGAGGCCTATGTCCAGCAGTGTACGAGTACGAGCTAATGGATTGATGGGTAAACTCACTTGGGCAACAAGGTGAGGTCGGTGGCGAGCTTGGTGGGCGGCGCGAAGGCCGGCACGAGGTTACGCATCACGTCGTACGTGAACTGTACCGTCCCGCCTGTGTTCCACCAACTCTCCAGCACCACCTCCTGGAAATAGCACCTCTATTAAGGCCAGGAGTCGAGTGTACTAAATGGATCGTTAGGCAAATCATACCCCATGAATTTAAGGTGCTTTGAAAGGCATAGCAAATGAACGCGCCTTCACAATAGCTAACGAATACGCTAGTTTGTTTTTTAAAAAGGCACTTTCTAAAAATATCGACCATCGACATCGACCTCAGCGGTCACGTGGGAGCGCAGTTTGGCCGAGAACGTCGGTTAGGATCCTATGGCAATATGAACCAAATCATGGTCAGAATGCCACCCTAAAATTTTGCTAACGAAGTCGATGTCACCCTGTAGTAAACCGGTATACCACTAGAGTGTGCTTCCAAGACGCATTCTACTCAAACACGTAGGTCGACCTCAACGGTCACGTGAGAGCCCAGTTTGTCGCGAACGGCGGTGTCACCTTGAAATTTTGCTAACGAAGTCCATGTCAATCTGTTATACACCGGTAGAGTGGCGGTGGTATCAACCAACATCCCTTAGTCATACATTTTCCATTCATTCATCACATACTCATTTCATTTCATTTCAAAGATGCAATCACCTCAAACAAGTACTGGTCGACCTCAGCGGTCACGTGAGAGCGCAGCTTGACCGAGAACGGCGGCGCCAGCTTGGCATTGGCAGCGTGCAGGCGGGCGCACAGTCCGCCCAACGGCCGGCACAGAGCCGGCGATACTGACAGCGACATCTCTTCCACGTGCGTCATAGCGTGCCACCTGCGGGAGTTAAGGGGAGATCAGACAATTCAATCGGATGAACGAGAACCAGTTCTCATTCACTCCTCGATCACACGACATCGTCAATGTGGTCAACACGGCTAAATAACTTTTCAAACAATTGGGAACTTGCGTCTAACTTAGATTGGAGTGACTTTACTTTTATACCATGGAACGCATATAAAAACTTAGGAAAAATTTAAAAATAAAACACTAAAAATAAATTTTTAATAATAAATAAAGGACAAACGGACAGACGGAAAGATGGACAGACGGACAGATGGACAGACGGACAGATGGATAGATGGACAGACGGACAGACGGACAGACAGACAGGACAGATAGTGAAGTCTTAGTAATAGGGTCCCGTTTGGCAACCTTCGGGTACGGAACCCTAAAAACGGCCAAGAATGAACAAACTTAACTATAACACAAACATTTAACATACAAACATTTTACATCATGTTAAAGTTTACCGCGTCGCGCACAGGGTATTTTAGTAAGACACGTTTGCGTCAATTTTTTAAAGCGAGTTGGCTACTTTTACGCAATCGATCTTACGACAATAATCAGATTTTAGGAATGTAGATTGGCGTGTCAGGTATTCCCGATCACAGTCTTTCACCTAGACATGTATAAGTGACATATTTTCAGTAGTTACCCGGAGAAACACCATGAAACAAAAATCATATCTTCATTTTACACGTTTTCGCAAAACGTGAAGATCATAAATTTACTTTTTTTTCTTTCAAGCTCTTTATTGTTGGTGGCAACAAATATTTTTTACTCACTTTTACTTTACTTTAAAATCTAGGTAGCTAAAAAAGCTAGGCATTTAAAATAGCTATTTTTAGAACCTACAGCCACGAACCTAGGCCAAGGACCTAGGACTTTAATTTCTTCCAAAAACGAACATAGACGAATATGGCGGAAATTGATTAAAGTCCTACGTTTACTACCCCAGGATATACGGTGTAGGTTAAAAAATAGCTATCACAGTTAATGAAATATCTGATGTTCACTTTTTGCGTATTATAAACGAAGGTATGATTTTATTGGTCGCGCGAATTAGCACCAGGTAGCTCCTTAAGGCAGCTTGTAGAGAGTGAAGGGTTGGCCACAACCCTTACTTCTGCTTCTTATAGTCCCGCAGCGCAGCGTTGAACTCGAGAGGTAGGTGGTCGGAGGTGGCTTGTTGAGAGTGAAGGGTTAGCCACTGAAACACCTACTTCTGCTTCTTGTAATCCCGCAGCGCAGCTTTGAAATCCAAAAGTATGTGATCGGAGGCGGCTTGTAGGGAGTGAAGGGTTAGCCACTGAAACACCTACTCCTGCTTCTTATAGTCCCGCAGCGCAGCCTTGGAATTCAAAAGTATGTCGTCGGAAGCAGTTTGTAGGGAGTAAAAAGATGACCACTGAAACACTTACTTCTGCTTCTTATAGTCCCGCAGAGCAGCCTTGAACTCCAGCAGTATGTGGACGGCTAAAGCCGTTAGTCCTGCCTCGTGGAGATGGGCCAGCAGCGCTGGAGCTTCCCCGAACACTCCGGACTCTTGCTCGTCAGAGTCCAATACCGGTAGATTGGGTGTGGGCATGGGCTTCTTGGCTATTAGGTGAATCTGTTGGAACAAGAAGTCACGATAAGACAATAGACAAAGAGCAAAACAATGTTGTTTCCATTGGTGAGGCCATGTTAAAAGATAAGCACAATGAACACATATAATATAATATATATAACAACTTCCACACACACCATCACTTGACCTGGTCCCAAACTAGGATGCCCTGTACTATGGTAACCAGGCAGGCACATCACAACCATGGAAATACACCCAAACTGAGGCCATATGTACAAATGTAGGGCGGCCCCCAGTGGGAATCGAACCCACGACCTCTGTTTTGGTGGTTAAGCGCCTTAACGGCTAGACCAACGAGGCAGTCACAATATTATATGGTTACAGTGATATTAGCACGGCAATGTACGTTTTCGAATGTACGCAGAAACATTCCAACCCACAATAAATAACTTAAAACCTCTGAACAAAAACATGGGACAAAGCAATTTTAAACATAAAAAAGCTTTTTCTCCAAAGTTCTTATTATGAGTTGGAATGGTTCTGCGTAACACGGTCCAATTGATCAATACGATTAATGCGCAGGATTCGCGTGTAAATCGAATCAGTAAATAACTTTTACTCGAACAATCGCCCATAGCGAACTAGCTATAGCGTCACTATGATCTAAGTCCGTGATGGTTTGAGGAAGATATTTTACTTACAGTTTCCTGCTCAGGAGTATCTCCGTAAATGGTGATGACGGAACTCTTCCTCGACGCCTCGTTTAGGGCCAGCTTGCGTGCGCGCACTTCGACATCCTTCAGCGACAATGTCTCGTCTAACTCTTTCCCTGTAAAACATTGACATTATTGACCACCACGCCACTTGCCACTTGTGTTTACACGTTACCACGGCAGTTGCAACGTAGCCCAAACAGCTGCTACGGTGATCCACAGAAATATTTGCGCGGTGTTACATCTTTTAGGGTTCCGTACCCAAAGAGTAAGGGACCCTATTATTAAGACTCCACTGTCCGTCTGTCTGTCTGTCACCAAGCTGTATCTCATGAACCGTGATAGTTAGACAGTTGAAATTTTCACAGATGACGTATTTATTTTTCCGCTATAACAAGAAATACTAAAACCAAAATGAAATTAATATTTAAGTGGGGCTTTCATACAACAAACGTGATTTTTTGCAGTTTTTTGCTCAATGTTAATAACGGCAACAGGTAGACGCTTGAAACATTCAAATGTTGTATAGATCACAGGCGGGTTAGCGATCGCAGTATGCGGTTGGAATCTCAGGAAGACGCTGCTGCCCGTCTCCTGGTAATTAATTTCCTTAGTCGCCTTCTATAACATCCACGGAAGGAAACGGAGTGACGCTATTCTTAATCCGGCGCCACACGGAATGGTACAGATAATGGTACGGAACCCTTTGTGCGCGAGTCCGGCTAGCACTAGGCCGGTTTTTTTTTAATAACAGCCGC
The DNA here is from genome assembly GCA_963969515.1 of Yponomeuta evonymella. Lineage (NCBI taxonomy): Eukaryota > Metazoa > Arthropoda > Insecta > Lepidoptera > Yponomeutidae > Yponomeuta > Yponomeuta evonymella. The sequence goes on from OZ018354.1 coordinate 12,239,415, forward strand.
TAATTTGTCTGAATGTTTGACAGTTATAGGTAGATCGATTCGCGCTTAAAATCTGCATCAAATGTCAAATCCGTCAGTCTTTATTTGCCAAGCCACGATGTGTTTAGTGTGCCAAAATGTATTTTTTTACTTTGGTGTGTATCCTCCTATCTCTCCTCTCCTCTCTTCTCCTTATTACTTCAATTATATTTACTCATTAAATTTAGTTTATTATGGTGTTCCTCTATATTTCACACATATTAATTTAAAACTAATAATATATGTAAGTATTTTATGGCGATATTTTATTTTTTTACTTTATTGTATGTATGTTATTGAATTTGATTAAATTATTTTAACTGCACCACGGCACGCACTCCGTAGCACAATTAAGGATAACCGTAGGCACTGACTGAAAATCAGAGCTGAGGGATCACTTCCTCAGCACAACGCTGAGTCAGCTGCCTTTTGTGGCAACTTAGATACACCACAGGCTACATCTATGGTCCTGTTTTATTTATTCGTTTTGTCTGTTGTGTATTTAGTTTTATTTCTGTTGTTGTGCATATTATGTTACTTATCTGCTTATTTTGTTTCTGTGATGTATCTTGTTGGTATAATAAATGTCTTTCTTCTTCTTCTTCTTCTATTTAGTAAAAAAAATTGTACATAAAAAACAATGAATAAAACTGGACAGAGAAGTAGTCATTTTGCAAAATGGACGTTCTGCGAAAGGGACATTTTGCAAAAGAGACATTCTGAGAAGTAGTCATTTTGCGAAATGGACAATGTGCAAAAGGGACATTTCGCGAAAGTGACATTCTGAGGAGCAGTCATTTTACGAAATGGACATTCTGCGAAAGGGACATTTTGTGAAAGAGACTGAGCAGTGGACATTTTGCGACCGAGCGCCCTAATTGGCTCACTAAACCGTTTGTTCACGTTGGTTCAGTTGGTCTGTAGCCAGCATTACCTGCGGAACCTTCCTCCGTATCATCGCTGTTTGCGGGCTCGGGTCCATCGTGATGCTGCTGCTGCGTGAAATGCTGGAATTGCCGCCTGTAGTAATACAGCTGCAGGTAGTGCTATAAATAAGGCGATACATTTTGTTGCAATTGGGTATTTGACAAAATATCAAATGAGTTACTTTTAAAACGGAATTTTGTATGAAAATACTTGCTTATGACGTCAAATTTCAGAGCACTCTTTGTATGTTTAATCTATTTAAAAATTTTAATAACTAGTAATTGACTAAAAGAGATACATTTTCCGAGATATTTTGTAATTTTTGTTTTAATCGAGCATATGAAATAATTTATTGTTGATCGTGTCAAATACCGCATTAGTTATGTGGAGTCTCTAAGAGAACCTAAGGATGCTTATATATGTCTCACTACAGAGCGCAGGCATACCTAGAAAGTGAGTAGACCCGTTTCACACCTCCACTTCGACTCCACAAGGTTTGCTGGAAGAAATCTCTCACAGAGATGAGCTCGCAGTTGTACATATATTTTCTTCTCCTTCAGTTATTGTACCGTGTTTCTAGTGTGTAATAAAGTATATAATCGGACACAGATTTAGATTTCAAGCGCTGTGCCTCAGACACTTCGGTTTCACATAACATAAACTCCCGCCTGTATATCGGAGGGGCAGGCAGATACGATGGTCTGCCACTGCTCACGATCCTGACAGATCTCTTTCCCTTCATCGAATTTGGTTTCCTCACGATGATTTCCTTCACGGTTATCGAGTGGTTGGTGAGACCTTTGGCCACTATTATGACACACCCATTCCCGTCTTTCTGAAATTGATTAATTTTGCTTACCAGCGTATGCGCCCACTGCAACAGAATCATCCTGGTATGGTAGGCGGAGTTGATGACAGCTGTCAAGGGATGCGGCGAGTCGTCAGCGGTCAAAAAGGACTCTTCAGAGAGATCGGTCGCGGCCGCGCTCAGAAGCTGCGTTAGACGGACGCGCCACTCCTCTATGAGCTCCAATTGGAGCTCTAGGAATTGTAGTCTGTTGGAAAAGTCGCATTTGGTATGTCTGCATGGTAGCGAAGGTGAGATTTGGCCAAAGACAAGATTAGAGGCCACTTAAACACTCAATTGAGGCCAAAGCGGTTCGTATCGAATCTCTCTATTAGATCTATTATAATATAAAGGAATAAAGATTTTGGTTTTTACTCCTGTAGAAGGCCATGCCCACGGCCCAAAAAAAAGAGGGTGTGTGCTTATGACCACACGATTGAAGTGAAAACTTGGATGATTTTCTAAATTGGAGACAACCGGAACCGATTCAGCGTTACCGGCCCGAACCGCTTCAGTTTTGTCTACTATTCAGAAAAAGTGCGTCTTAAGAAGTGTTGATCCACTTCAAAAAGACTATTAATTTATACACACACTTTATAATGTTCATAAATGAAAGTATTATGTTTCACTTATTTACTAGATACATCGCTAAAGAAATTTCGTTAGGGTAGGATTCCAATAAAAAGTATTCCACCTCATAGACCTTAGATACCTTTTTCCCCAATTGCCACGATCCCTTACCATCCACATACACGGACCTTTTTAGGGCTCCAAAGTCAACAAGGCACCCTTATAGTTTCACCATGTCCGTCCGTCTGTCTGTCTGTGTGTGTCCGTCTATCTGTCCGCGGCTTAGCACAGAGACGATAAGTACTAGAGTGCTGAAATTTGGCATAGATATACATATTTATTACGCCGAAAAAACAGTAGAACACGTTTAAAAATATTGTGGTTGTAGCAAGACCATTTTTTTATTTAGGATTTACAAAATATTAAGCTTTTGAAGCGCAATTTTTTGTCCGAGTAGGGCGTCCCCCCGCCCCCTTTCCTGGTTAAACGATTGATTGTAGAAACGTGAAAAAACTCAGAGCAGTAGCACATATAATGAACTTAAAAGGAAAACTATCATGGGTTAGTAAGCCTTACAAGTTAACGCGTAATAGCCTACTAACTTATAAAAGGAACACTTCGTACAAAATCCATTGAAAATTTCTTTGACGAAGTTGTTAGTTCAGTAAAGCAGATAAAAACCCCTCTTTCTACGGTACCCTACAGTGTATGGCCTACACTACGCGTGGCTCGACACGCACTTGACCGGTTTTTACAATTAGACGCAAAAGAAGTTGCGCAAAAGAGCTATTTTATAATATTGGTTAGGAGAGGACAGGCAGCTACAGAAAAAGTTCTTCACGCGCACCAAATCCTGTCGGAACCCTAACGTTTGCGATAGCACTTAGTATTTAATTTGACAGTGAGACGATTGGAATCGCTCAGGATTTGGTCCGCGTAATATAGGAGCTGGTGTAATGTAACAACAATTGAATACCTATGTCCCGGCTGTGGCAGCACAGCGTATCGATCTTCGATAGTCTTGAGCAGCGTAACCAGCCAATCGGAGCCCCGCGGCACCCAACTGGCGGCGCCGGAGTCGGCGACCGTCCCAGAGCATACCGCCTCCATCCACTGCTCACTGCCAAGCGTCTCGTCCATTTTCGCTAGGGCGTCTGTGAAAGATACATTTGAGGTGATTGTAATTTGTACTGCCGTATTCAATTATCATCATCATGATAACATTATGTTGTTCCATGTTATAATAGGGGTTAGAGTAGGTATGAAATTGCCGTTTTATTGCAATAGGTTCTTTGAATTGACATAGAATCTTCATGGTTTGAGGTTTTCGAATGAAACATTTTCAAATGGTTTCTATAATGTTCTTTTTTTAAAAAATGTTAAACATTTGAATATCGACTTTCAATTGTTTTTGTTATTCAATTTAGACAAGAAAGATGGATACTGCGAAAATTCGAGTGATTTTTTAATACGAGTTCCGACGCGGAACTAACGCGGCAGAAACAGCCCGCAATATCAATGCTGCGTTTGGAGAGGGGTCTACTAATGAACGCACCGAGCGATTTTGGTTTAAACGCTTTCGTGATGGAAATGTCGACTTAAAGAACGAGCCACGAGGAAGACTGCCCACACAGGTGGATAACGATGAATTAAGAGAGAAAGTGGAAGCCGACCCTAGTCAAACTACCCAGGAATTAGCGGCATGGTTTAACGTTACCTTACCAACAATATTGACTCACTTGCGTCAAATCAATAAAATAAAAAAATACGAAAAATGGGTGCCTCATAAGTCATAATCACTCGAATTTTCGCAGTATCCATCTTTCTTGTCTAAATTGAATAAAAAAACAATTGAAAGTCGATATTCAAATGTTTCACATTTTTTAAAAAAAGAACATCATAGAAACCATTTGAAAAAAGTTTCATTCGAAAACCTCAAACCATGAAGATTCTATGTCAATTCAAAGAACCTATTGCAATAAAACAGCAATTTCATACTTTAACCCCTAATATTACTGATAATTCGCAAGTAATTTATTTCTTAGCCCCCTCTGTGCTCAGCTTAAAAATAAAAATGTAATACATTGTTATTTCCAAGGTCAGGACTGAGGAGGTTAAACAACTTCACTGGCACTACCTATTCCTCTATCCACATCACCCATGGTTAGCTGGAAGAAAATATTTTGTAGTATTAAGCTCGCCTTTGTGCAGAATGATTTCTTATGCAATAAAGAATTCATCATCAGTCATCAAGTCAAATCATCGGCCCACCTATGGCCACAGGTGGTTATGGGTCTTTTCCCCATCACGCCATCTTTCTCTCTCTTTTCGAGAGACGAGACATCTTCGTCTCTCACCATTGTGGTATTTAGTGGTCCCAAAACGGAAAAGGTAGTCATTAACTTCATTATTATTTCGAAAAAAGAAAACGTTAATTAAAACTCAACGACTGGTAGGTTAAGTTAGGTAAGGTAAGTAATTTGTCGTATTCCCAGGTGATTTCTGGTGACTACACACCTTGTCGTCTTGTCTATTAACAAGGACGTTTTGGCCTCGTCTTCACTGACCATCAGGTGAGTGAGACACAGGCAAAGTGCGAGGAAAATAGATATTTTGGTTTTTTGTCAACCCTACAGCTTTTTACTAAATTGACGGCGCATACTTTATTTCATCATCATCATCATCATCAGCCATTTGACGCCCACTGCAGGACATAGGCCTCCCTCATGGTTTTTAACCATGAAGGGTTTTGCCATAATCGCCACGCTTGGCAGGCGGGTTGGCGTTCGCAGAATACGGTTGGAATCTCAGGAAGACGCTGCTGCCCGTCTCCTGGTAATTGATTTCCTTAGTCGCCTTCTACGACATCCACGGAAGGAAATGGAGTGACGCTATTCTTAATCCGGCGCCACACGGTCACGGATACTTTATTTAGGTACTTTTAGTTTACCAACGAACGATATATCGATGCCGATTGCGTTTCAAAGTTCTTCGCACTGTACTTAAGTTACGCGAAGACGACTTGAGTTTTTGCAGGATGTTAGGCTGATAAATTAACCCTAGCATCTTTTGTCAATACCTAATAAACCAACACTTACATTTCTTCTCAACGGCCAGCCACTTGATAAAAGTCTCCGCCTTCGTCAACACAGAGAGCACAGTGCTGCTATCCTTCCCAGTGAATTGCACCAGCTCCTTGTGGAATCCCAGTGTCTCGTCCACAGCGTGAGCGAAAGCCGCGTCCACGTCAATGATCTCGCCCTTTTGACTCTGAGTTTGGTACAGGCCTAAGACTGTGTGTAGGCGTTCGGCGGCGAATGATACTAGGCCTTCGTTAAATTCATTCTGCAAACGTAGAAGCATACGGAGGTATATTATTATGTACATACATAACATACGTAAGTGTCCGCCCCACGGCAGGACACAGGTTTTCTCTCAGAGCGAATGTATTTCAAGCACTAAAGATGTGAACTGAATACTTCAGGTATGGAGTCATCTTCAGCCATTTGACGCCCACTGGAGGACATAGGCCTCCTTCGTGGTTTTCATAACCATGAAGGGTTTTGCCATAATCGCCACGCTTGGCAGGCGGGTTGGCGTTCGCAGAATACGGTTGGAATCTCAGGAAGACGCTGCTGCCCATCTCCTGGTAATTGATTTCCTTAGTCGCCTTCTACGACATCCAAGGAAGGAAATGGAGTGACGCTTCCTGTTTCGAGAAAACGCCAACTAGCAGCATCATTCTCTTGGCTGAAGTGATGCACTGTGCTACGTAAAAATCTTCTAAATGTACGAGTACGGTCGATAGTCAGTGGTATGGCCCTCAAAGATACTGGGGCGGCAATTCAAAAAACTCTTCAGACTTCAAAAAAGGAGGAGGTTATCAATTCGACGCGTTTTTATCTTTTATTTTTTTTTTGCTATGTTCTCGCATAACTCCGTTAAATCTTAACCATAAACAATTCTTTTTTTTGTTCGAATAGATCAGCGCCTAGATTCTGTTAATGCATTGTAGTAACATAACAACTGCATGAACATGGCGGTTTTCATTTCATGGCTGCTTTAAGTCTACGCGGGCACACGTATCAAACCTTCTAGGCGTCAATGGTACGAAAAAACACGTCACGTGACCCGACAGTGTACCTGTCATTATACTACAATGCACTAACAGAATCAAGGCCCAGATATAACGTTCTATTGGTCCCATTGTAATTTAGTGAAGATCTGATGAAGATTTTCAGAGATGGAGAACGGAACTCTTCAATGGACAGTAGTAAATAACTAATTGGGGCCCTTGGTTTTCTAAGTTATGTACATTTGTGAAGTTATACTAGAAATATCACTCGCCAACGGTGAAGGAAAACATCGTGAGGAAACCTGAGTGCCCGAGCTATTCACATAACTCAGCGCTTGAAATCGCCAATCCGCGGTGGGCACGCGTGGTGATTAAGCCCATACTCTCTCCCTGAGAGAAGACCTGTGCCCTACATTGGGACGTATAATTATAAGCTGCTTATGTATTGGGGCCCATCCTTTAGTAATATCGTTTCATGTTTCATAAAACAGCGTAAAAGTAGTCCCAAGGTATAACTTGATGATGTTCTGGTGACGACTTTCAGAGATGGAAATTGAGAACTTCTAATTTGAAAGCAACGAATTAAGTTGGGTAAATTATGGTTATAAGGGACTTGTTTATTTTTCTCCCGCTCCCCCACCAAAAATTTAAAAATAAAAATTTTTAAATAAAAAATAAAAAGCGACTTCAAAACACTTTTATAATTATTTTACAAAATACCTTTAAATTAGAAGTATGTATACATGTAGGTATTGTAGAAGGATAATTTGTAGTTGGTGCCCACAATATATGCCCTGGTCATGAAACTGGGCACTGACTACAAATTATACTTCTACAATACCTACATGTAAACTTACATACTTCTAATTTAAAGGTATTCTTTTAAATTATTTCCAACTTTTTAGTGCTGTAGTGTTTTGAAGTAACTTTTATTTTTTAATTAAAAATTTTTATTATTCATGTCATTAAATTTGTTAATGCCGTATCCTTGCGAAATAATTAATTTGAAATCTATTTTCGGTACCCACGATATCCACACTAAGCAAGCTTGTATTTTCTAAGTATGTAGGTATGGGCCACAGAAAAACTAATTGTACAATTGGAATTACTCTTATTATTGTAATAAGGCAACCTGAGCGATGTCATCTAGGTACCTAGGTACTATGTGAAGTATCTTTGCTGAAATAAAGAATTTTGTATTGTATTTGTATAGGAAATCCAACTGTAGGGTTTCACAATCAACTCCAATTTGGAGGTACTGCAGGCGTTTCAAAACAAATTTTTGAGAGAAGTATCAGGTGCAGCATGGTATAACAAATATGCTAAGATCCATGAATACCTAGATATGGAAGGAAATAATAAATTCATTCAGTAAAAGTTACACACCAATAAATTGGCAAGAGATCTATTAAAAATCGCTTACAACGGTGGCACATTCTTTTGATGAGAGGCGATAAGGTCTAGAAACTCATCTTCACAAATTAATAAAATAAACCACTCAAATAAATGAAAAAGACAAAACTCAGTCAGGCTCTGTCCTGGCATATCCCTGCCGGCTATGGCCCTGCCACCCCCTAAGTAATACTAACTGTAGATCATTCAGATAGTTCTAGCCTTACCTCAGCCTTCTTCCTTTGCACATGCTTATACACCACCGGTTCCACATACTTCTTAATGAAGCCCTGGTGGTCTTTTATCCAGGTGAGCGTCTGTGTGAGAAACCACTCGGGCCGGTCGATGCGGGCCGTCTGTCGCGACCCCGTGAAGTGGAATGAGAAACGCTTCTTCAACGGACGAAGGAGTATTCTGACTGGCAGACACGGATCTTGTTCTGGAACATTGGAACACTATCAGGTATAACATGCAAAAGAAAAAAAAACAAGAAAAAGGTAGCCAGAAAAAGTCCCATTACCTGAAGCACGCAATTCTCAAATTGAATTGAATTACCTGTAATAACTGAGTGTAGGACTAATGGGAAAGGTAAGAATAAGAATAATCTATTAAATCAGGTTGCATGCACATAATAAAGTTTATAATATAGTTTACACAATAAAAGAGGTACATGATTGCATCGCAACGATTTGGTCAGTTATTATTTGTATGGTCTTTAATTAAATTAAATTGATGTAAAAGTCTCCTTCTTTCATTAATGTTTAACCTGCTAGCTTAGTATACATTTTTATAAGTAGGTATAGTCACTCAATCACAATCTGCTTCTGCTAGGTATAACAAGATGGCAGCAATCACACTATTATTGCATGCAGAGCTGTATGTGTCTGTGTTAAAACTGTTCTTTACCTTGACTAAAATCACCAGACACCGAGCTCAAACACTCCTTGGGCTCCTCAATAAGGAGCAGATACCATGTGAGGCTACCAAACTTGGTCAAAACTTCTTTTGGTGGTGGAGAATGCTCTTGGGCAGTTGTGAATGGCCACTTCAAGAGCTTCAATAGGTCTTCATACTCTCTGAAAATAAAATACAGCAGGTAAGGCAGAGGTTGCAAGTAGCCAGTTGGAGTTTACCAAAACACTTGCACTAAAATGTAAAGGCAAGTTATAAAGTGCTTGTTGCAGACAGATTAAGTTTAATTAAATATTCTTTACTGTATAGCAGAAAATTTTTTAACAATGCCATGTTTACATACAAATTGACTATTTATTTAGTGAATGAAAATGAAACTGAGTGTCAAACTTTTGTACTAGTGGTTTTATTATTAATACTGAAGAAACTGTTTTAAGGTTTTATATTCAGTGTACAGTACTGCCATGCTATCAATAACAGTAGTAAGTAAAGATTTATTACAAAAACAGAAAAACTTATGTACTGTCAAATTGTCGATACTGTTAGCATGGAAGAGTGCAAGTGGTGGCTTTATTATAATGCGTAATTGCTTCCAGGCAATTATTGGCAGAAGTGCAAGACAACTACATAATAAAATTATCATTGATATAAACAAATAGCTATCTAGCATTTCTGCTACTAATTGCCTCTAAGAAATTATATTATTGATATTATAACCATGATATATATTATTAACCCCTGCATATTAATAAGATTACCATTCTTAACATTAACATCTAGGGAACATACTTGGTGAGTTTATCCTTCAGTACATTGTGCCAATAGTGTGTGTACTCCCTGATATAGCTAGCTTGGTGTCCCTTAGAATGTTTAGCACACATTCCCTTCAGCTCACTGTACAGCAAAACTGCTTGCTCATCATCTACACATTGCTTCAGTTGAGCACTGGAAATATAGATAGTAGAGAGGCTTCATCTTGTAGAAATTGATATCAGAATATTTGCCTATTCAATGCACAGTATGCACTAAAATAAGCTTCGCCATAGTAACTGATAGGGTGCATATTCTAATTAGATAGATAGATAGAGAACACTTTATTGTACATAAAAAAGGAAATTACACAGATATTTCTAAACCTAAGTACAGATGGCAGCCTTATCACTAAAGTGATAATTAGATTCTGATACTGTCATTTATAAAATCACACTCAACAATCAGCTTATAGTCTCAAGAGTACTCAAGACTGATCGCAGATAGTCTTAAACAAACAAAAAAAAAAAATTACAAATAGGTAAGCACTTGGTTATTAGTGTTCTGTAGAGGAGACAAGTTGAAGTAGCAGAAAAAAAGTTGTGTCAACTAATATACACAGAAATTTCTATCACCCTGTTTCCACTCACCTCAAATCATCAACCTTCTCAAAGGCCTTCAAATATAAGAGAATTCCCTCATATTTGCAAATAGCTGCAAGACGCACACTCAGCTCATTTCTCCATGGTCCTGTCTTGTCTAGAAACTGCTTTATTCTAATTTGAAGCTTTTCGCTCTTGTCTTTCAGTTTCTCGACTTGTTTCGAGTTTTTCTCAGCGTTAACAATAGCCACAGAAAGCTTACTAGGTACTTCATTGCTGGCCAAGCTTAACTGAAATGAGGAAATTTTGCAAAATCTGATTTACAGTTGAAGACAGGTTGTACCTGCAATAAATTAGTTGTAAAAATATAAAAAAATTAGTGTGTAATGTTCGGGGCGCGTTCAATCGGTTGGTAACTTAAGTTAGATGGGTAAATAAAAATATTGGTAATAAATAACATACGGAACTTTGAAGGTAATCTCTCCTGTTGATTAAGTTATCTTCAATGGCGTAAACTGCTCTGAGTTCGTTGACGTTACTGCCTATTTTGGATTCAAGATCTTGAATAATCTTATTCTTTTGATATTCATTCATTTTCAGGCCGTACCACAAAACAATTTCAGTAAAACTTAATAAAGTCGCTCGCAGTCGACCACCAAGAGAATATAATCACTGTCGACCGACCTAGGAGGTACCTAGTTCGATAATAAATTAATAACACAACAAAATCACCAAAAGCGAAAATGTGAAAATGTCATATTAATTCTCTACTTAGTCTGCGGAAATGGCCTCTTAAGGGAGTAAAATATTTTTACGGCGAGGACGCTTTTTTGAATCCAGAGCGAAGTGAGGGATTCTAGAGTAGAATCTCGAGCGTAGCGAGGGATTCTTTGGTAGAATCCTGAACGTAGCGAGGGATTCAAAGTGCGTCGCCCGAGCCAAAAATATATTTTGCGCCCGAGTGATACACACTACTTTTCATCACCCACTATGAGAAAATAAAAGGCGCTCTTTATTCAATAACATTACCTACCATAGGCTTTCATATATTTCTCCCGGGATTTTGCAGGTAGGTACCGTCGTCTCCTGTAACTTCGCCTTTTGTACCTAACTTCGCCCAAAAAAATTAAATGGGAATAATATTTTTATTATAATGGCAATACTGCTGCCTGCTCATTGGTTGGTTCAATAATTTGTCTATGGTCCTATTGCGCCTCCATTGGTCAAAATCGGAACGGCCATTTTGTCAATATGAAGGAAAAATTCATAGAAAGCGTGTGCGTTTTTTTTGCGACTGCCAGCAAAGCGATCAATATTGAAAAGCACACTAAAGGTAAGATCTAGATACTTTTACAGTAGTTAACTTATGTATTAGGCTTTCTGTTGCGCAAATATTTGTGGGCTAGGTCTCAGTTGAAAAAAAATATCTAGTAAATATTGTTACCGAGGGTGCTTCCGACAATAACCTGCCAAATTTCGCCTACCTGCAGGGTTGTCACTTTTATGATTTTTTTTCTCACAAAAAATGGTGACTTTTTGTTATTATATATTATCTATGTAAGAGTAATGGAGGTGTGTCAAAGATATATGACAGTATATTTAGTCTTGTCTATGTTAGTAAAATAGGTATTAAAAAGTCTAACATTTCTTAAAAAGTACCTGATTGTTCGACAATTGTTGTACAAAGTACAGTAAAAACTGTAAAAAAGTGTGTTTATTAATAAATATAATTCATGTTTTTACATTCGGTTTTATATTTCCTATAGTTACACCAAAAAAAAACATTTAGTGATAAAATATTTCATAGTGACACAATTTTTTTTATTTTTAAAAGTGACAACCCTAAAGTTTGTTCCTACTTTCAAAAAAAGCCGTCCTAACTTCGCCTACCTCCAATAAAAAAAATAAAAGATAGGTTTATAGTAGTTCCATTATTATATAATGGTTCTAAATGTTTTTCAATGCAATTGGAAATTTTTCTTTGACACTAAATGTATTTTTATAGAAAATACGCGAAGCAGGCGAAGTTAAGATTTGCTCCCAAACTTCGCCGTTCTTTTTCAAATGCAGATTACAAGCTGATTGGCTAATATCGGTGGCTTAACACACGCACACTAGAAAAGCGCTCATATTTACACAACGTGGTAGAAGAACGATAGCAACGGACTATCTTAGTTTGGCGGTAAATTTAAAAAATATGAAAATTCGAGCCAAAAATAGGCGAAGTTACAGGAGTTAACGGTACCTAATAGATTATCCATCACATTTCCTGCGTCAGTTCTTATACTTTCAGGAGTTAATTCTATAGGTACTGTACTTTCACTCACTTGAAGAACTTATTTTTCAAAACAAAAGCATGAATTTCTAAAAGTCCGTGAAAATTGACGAAAACGCGGGCTGTAAGGCGTTTTTAATTTAATTTCTTTTTTATTCACATCTGGCCGAAGCAATTTACATTACTTGCAGCCCCAAGTAACCCAGTTTGCAGTTAGGTTTTTACATCGGAATGATATCAAATATAACCATGTAGGTACAGCGATATCAGTTGGGAGAGCGCTGGCACCGTTAGCCACAGGTCGCAGATGCAAGTCCCGGCATGGGTGGAATTTTTAGCCTCTAAAATAGGTTGCCATACTAATTTGACTGACGATTGAAATCGCTCAGGATTTGGTGCGCGTACCTACCTACCTAAAAAAAAGTTGCATTTAGACACAATGATTATTGGACGCGCCGCGCGTTCGCTTCTTTAGTAAACGGCTAGGTAAGTTTGTATCCGTTGGATTTGCGTGAGTTGTAGTATTTTTTCTTTTTAATCTGTGGTCTGTGCTGTGATCAGCGTTGCCAACTCAATGGATTTCCCGTCAAGCCTAGCGGATAGAGTACGCAGGAAACGGAAGAAAAAAGCGGCTGACGGGTTTTTTAGCCACTAAAACTTAGTGGAATCAAAATCTTTTTTTCAATAATTTTGGCAGATTTTCAAATTGATTTGATTTTAAACACATATTCTTTATTTGTCCTACAAGGTATTACTGCATCTTACTGATTTTATATTCCAGTTGTCACACTAACATGATGAACTTGGTATTCCTCTAGTAATAGACAAGGTAGAAACAAGTAAAACAGTTGCGTTCCATTTCAAACGAAGTGCAATTTTTCTGATGCGGTCTTTGTTACACTTCAGGCAAGTTTGTATCATTCTTTCTCTGTTTCACATACCTAGGTAAGTTGATAGGTAGATAGAGAACACTTTATTGTACATCAAAAAGGAAATTACACTATTTCTTAACCTAAGAGTACAGATAGCGGCAGTAAGTACAATAAATTGTTTTCATTTTAGTTAGTTCAAACAGATACGAGTGCGAATAGTCGATTACAAATACATATTTGTTGCCTGTGTTAACGGATGTTATTTGAAAAAATGTCACAATCAAGCTATAAACAAAATTTTCGTAGTGTTATAAAATTCAAAGCTATAGCCAGCCATCAACTTCTACTGCCTCCGAAGCCTCCTCCATTAAACACAATTATTTCTATATTCTTTTTGTTGCAATAACCCGTGCTGAGGACAATTTTAAAAACCTATTTAGAGGCAAAAAATTCCACCCATGCCGGGACTTAAAAATACACAATTGTAAAAAACTATTTAGAGGCTAAAAATTCCACCCAGCCGGGACTTGAACCCGCGACCTCTGGCTAACCGTGCCAGCGCTCTCCCAACTGAGCTAATGGGCAAGTGCAGGCAGCAGCGCTCAGTCTCAGCCTCTAAATAGTTTTTTAAAATTGTGTATTTCAATTTAGTTTTTTATTTATCTTATGACACGAAGTATTTTGACGGATTTTATTAACGAGAAACAGGCAGGATTTAACGGATTCTAACGGAATTTAGCTACCCAGTCGGCGGAATTTTAATAATTGTTGGCAACACTGTCTGTGGTCCATTGTTGTGCAAAGTTGGTTGAACCCATGTTTGCGCTAGATATTGAAAAATGTGGGCCTTTCTCACCAAAAATAAGGACGACATAATATACCTTGGTCTCCTCCTGGCCAGTGTTGCGATAGGCCCTTATTATCGGTCAATAAATACAGTCCAGGCGAAGAAATATGTCGGTACATACATTGGGCTTCTTCTCATAACTATAGTATCTGGTTACAATGCGATCCATCCCATAATATCTGCACTAATTGGCTGCATGGTGATAAAACTAGCTTCAGTCCGGTAAGCTCATGCTTTGTTATCAAGACAAAACGTTTTGCTGAAAGTTTCAGTTGACATCAATACTTTTTAATTACCTATAATTATTTTTCTAAATAATTTTTGGAGGATTTAGTGCTATTTGACCATTCACCCTCGTGGTGGTGGGTCGTCATGGGTCGCTGGGGCACTTGGCCCTAAAATTTATGGACTGTGTGTTGGGTGCTAAATTTATTTAATTTCATAGAGTTTAAAATTCAATGTGAAATATATTATATATATAATCTAGTGAACACTACCTATGAATTTCATAATTATGTAGCTTATATAGAAAATAACATAAATCTTGACTTTAAAACTATTAGTACATAATTTTTCTCCTAACATCAAATCGCGCTAATTCCCTTGCCTGACTTTAAAACTTTTGTACAGAATTTCTGTCCTTCATACCCTTGTATCTTGTTCAGCTTATGTTTTACAATTTGTTTTCAGGTACTGCCATGTCGCCACATTCTTCCTTATGTTCGGCTACTTGTTTTTGTTCCGCTTGGGGAACTTCACCAAGTATGGGATACCACTGCCATCAGGACAAACAAACCTTATTGAAATGATATTGGTTCTTCGAGTCATAGGAGTAGCCTTTGAAATCAATGGCTCATGGCTGGCAGTTGCCAATGAAAAGAAACGGGAAGGCGATGACAAGCCTACACCTAAACTCTCAAGAGATGGTGTGGAGAAAGATGAAGATTTCCTTGAAGCCATCAATCCTACCTTCATTGACTTGGTACACTATTCATTCAACTATATAGGTTTACTAACAGGTAAGAATACTAAAGATTTTTACATTAACTCATCTCATAATTATCTCATAACTGAAATATAAATAAAAAGTAACACAAATTTAAACTTACAAAAAAGTTTAATGCTCACACCAAAATTTATATCTTACTAACGGACCTGAGTTGTCAAATAACAAATTGAATTATTGTTAAACATTGGTGTAAATCAATATTTAGATATGTTTAAAGAATGTGCTATGCTAATAATTTTAAACATTGCTTTTCACTACAAAAAATTGTTATAATGCTGTTGTGCAAAGAATTTCCAAGCTTAAAGTCAGACTTTCCGGCCTGCTGACAAATTGTATTGATAAAATAAAGGAACATTTTCCAGGGCCTTATTACCGATACAGGACATTTGACGATTACTTCCACTTACCCTTCAGCAAGTATGCGGACTGTTTTGGCAGCACCATCAACACTCTGAAGAATGTTCCCGTTTATGTATCTCTCTACTTAGCCTTCTCTAACATTTGGCCTTTGGAGGTAGGTAACTATAATTTTGCTATATAAGAGCCTTATCATAATAGCAGTTTGAGAGAGTGTAACGATTCGTGAAAATCAAGGAACCCTATACAGATACAGGCCTTCCTAGAGAGAAGGCCTATGCCCTACAGTGGGACGTTTAATTATAGGCTGCTTATGAAGTGACCCGACTAATAGTAAAAAACTTATTAGTTTCAGTTTTTCTATTGAATTCAAAATGTTTTCTAATAATACTATAATGCTATAGAACATAAAAAAAGCATTATTTTATGGGATCACTCAATCATTGACAACTGCTTAATTCATTCTGAAGCATCACTAGCTATTTTGCGATGCCACAGTCCAATTTGTATGGAGCATTTTTACACTACAGTTACTATTTGTAAGGTCTTATTTAGGTGTATGTCCAGCAGTGGACTTCTTGTGGCTAAATGATGATGATGATTTAGAAAAGTATCTTAGTTGTGGAGAAAATACACATTTTTTTTAAATATTTTATTTTGCATTTTGTCCATTGTTCATTGAAAAGTAATAAAACCGGCCAAGTGCGAGTCGGTGTATGGGAACCCCCCTTAAATAATAATTTTATTTTGTTTTTAGTATTTGTTGTTATAGCGGCAACAGAAATACATATTCTGTGAAAATTTCAACTCTAGCTATCACGGTTCTTGAGATACAGCCTGGTGAGAGACAGACGGACGGACGGACAGACAGACAGCGAAGTCTTAGTAATAGGGTCACGTTTTTACCCTTTGGGTACAGAACCCTAAAAAGAGCCGGAATGAAGAGAAGCTGTAAAATTTAAATTTAAAAGTAAATACAGTTCTAAAAGAATTAGAGCAGTTTTTACAATATGTAGAAAAGGGGGTTCCAAAAAAAACTTAAGTCGTTTTTTTGTAACACATACTCATTAGTGTTACAAAAGAATGACTTAAGTTTTATTTCTTATTTTATTCCATCGACGTCAAAACCACTGTAAATAAAATTTTATTTAATTTGAACATGGGAAATCGTGTCGACTTTCACTTGAACGTCCCGGTGCAAAAAACCGCCCAAGTGCGAGTCGGACTCACCCACCGAGGGTTCCGTACGAATATGTAGGTAGGTACTTACATATTATATATAGTTCAGGAATCGAGTCTCGCAGTTTTTTCTGAGCTTTTCCCGAACTTTAAAGACAATCTTGTATTTTTGTGAAATGTATTGTTTTCAAAATTTTCCCTGTATTTGTAGTGTAAGACGATATTCATTGCAAAATTTCATAGTTCTAGGTCGATGGAAAGTACTCTATAAATGTTGATTCCCTTGAGTGTCGAGATATAGGTTTTTTCCGGCATAAACGGCCGTATCATTTTTTCATGTTCACTTGGGAGTTTGTTTTATTCACACCTTATACGGTCTGTAGACCTGAGTATATGGTTTTAATTTCAACTCGATACCTCCACGCGTTCCTGAGATCAAGGGTCTCGGCAGACAGACAGACGGACGGACAACAAAGTGATCCTATAAGGGGTCCGTTTTTTCTTTTTGAGGTACGGAACCCTAAAAACGACTTAAGCTTTTTTGGGATACCGTAATGTAGATCCATTTACTCACAGGCCTTCTCTCAGAGAAAGATAGAATGGGCTTAATAACCACGCGTGCCGGCCGTAGATTGACGATAAAACTAACAGAACTACCCGTATGTATATAAGTAACAAAATTGCTTAGAATATCCGGTACCTAAAATGAATACCCCAGTATTTTAGTTTTGGAGCCAGGAGAAGTGATTGTGTTATGTGGATATTTTAATTGCCTCATTATCTTATTTTCAGTATGTCCTAACAGAAGAGCACAACAGCCGAAGCTTCCTGTATAAAATGATGTATCCCTGGGTGCTCTTCGCGGCCTTCCGCCAACGGATATACTCCGGAATGACATTGGCCGAGAGTGTCTGTACATCAGCTGGCTTTGGGGCTTACCCAGTGCAAGGCAGGAACAGGACTGGCCATGGGCCCACTAGTGGCTACTTGAGGTTGAAAGAGATGTAAGTAAGTAGGCAGCTACGTACAGGGTAAAGGAAATTAGACTATGGGCAGAGTGAAGCAACAACACTTTTCAATTAACATTGTTTATATTGAGTTGATTTGCGCAAGGAAGTTAGGTCTGATTCCTATTACAGATAAGTGTGCAAGAAGGCTTTATATTGTACATTTTTTGTTATTATTTGAGTTTTATATGAGCGGTTGCATGGTGGATAACACAAGCAGGAATTCAAGGAATGTCTCAGTAAAAACAAATTCAATCACAAACAAATATTAATATTCTGTCAAGGAATATCTGGACGAACAACCGAATTGACATTTATTTATTATCTATGATTATTAATATTTTAATTTTTGATTTATTTGATTGATTGATTTATTTAAATTTATTTGTTATGAGACTAATTTTATTATTAAGCATCTGCTTAGATCTTGTATTATTAGATGTTGTATTACTATTTTGACGATGTTGTTACCTAAACTGAATAAATGAATATGAATATGATTTTTGTTCCAGTATTCCAGCACATGAAACTGAATGCAATAAAATTATTTCATAGGTCTGAAGAGGAGCTACAGAAATCAGAATACGACTTCAACACTATAGAATCGATGGAAGTGTGGGGCTGTGAGACAGTGGTAACTCTGAGGGACTCCATGAAAGTCTGGAACAAAGCTGTGCAGTACTGGGTCGCTATGGTCGTCTACAAGCGATTCCCTATCAAGCCTTTGAAGTAAGCAAACTATTAAAATAAGAGTAACCATTTTATAACCTAAGGGGCTCCATGCAGCAAGCAACACAAGTGCCAAGAACGTCCTTTTTTGGCGTTAATGCTATCTAGTCCTGGGTTTTTCGCCTTGCGTTCACGGCCATAGGTCCTAAAAATCACTATCAACATGAAGTAACATGATGTACTATGCAGTAACACTTATGCAGAGTCCCTTAAGGCGGCCCCTCAAGAAGCGAATCCCATACAAACGTAGTTTGGTTTGTATTTACAGACGACATGACATGCGGATCGCAACGAAACTTTACCAATGCGTTAAGAGGACACAAATCGAAGATTGATCGTGCTTAGAATTGGAAATAAACTTATCAAAAAGAAAATATAGCCTTGTGAATTGTTTGTATGAAAAGTCTTAAGAGGCTATAATTTCGTTTTTTATTGTGTTATTCTCAATTGTATGCACAAGCAAACCTTGATTTGTGTCTTCTAAACGTATCGGTAGTCTCATTGAGATCCGGCATGTCCTTTATGACTTAAACGTTACGTAAGTAACTTTACTCCTGCGCAAAAAAATATTTTTCTAGACGCATCGGTTTTGGATGCGCGTCGTCCGTAAAAAAGTGCTTACTACAGTCTTATTTATAAAAACACGATCGGAGCGCGTACTCATAACATAGGTACTTACACCTCTTGCAGGATTCACGCGGCCCTCTTTGTGTCCGTGATCTGGCATGGGTTCCACGCCGGGTATTTCTTCTGCATTTATTTCTGCCCCTTCTATCTGATGGCCGAGGATATCTATTACAAGCTGTACTATAAAAATGCTGAAGGCATGGTAAGTAAATGATTAATTTTTTTGTTTGTTACACTTTAACAAAAATAAAAATTAAATACCAGGCTTGTGATAAAAAAATTGTGCAAAGGCGGTATATAGGCACTCCACTAGTTTTTCGTACAGCTGGAGTACATTACATAAACTCACGCCTGTACCTCGGAGGGGTAGGCAGAGAACAGGGTTTGCATCTTGCCACGATCCTGACAGACCAAGAGGTCAGCGAAGTGACACGCCAGCATAAAAACATCGACGATTTGATTTGAGTGAGAGGCTCACCTTCGGCTGACTCAATACCCATTAATATTGAAATCAGCTACACATACGCCGATAAACCGTAATAAGACCATGATGGTGTTTCATCGCGCAAGTTAGCGTTTTGATGTTTTCACAACGAAGTCATTGGGATGTTTTCCTTTATTTTCAGAAAAAGAAAATCGTTGGATTTGTGATGTGGTTCCTGCGATCCCACTCTGAATCGTACCAAGCGGCTGCATTCCTTCTACTAACGTTCGAACGTATTTGGATCTACTATTCGTCGGTCTATCACTACTGGTATGGGGTGTGGTTTATTCTACTCATAATGGGGGTAATTTTGAACCTCACGAGTAAAAGTAGGAACAGTGAAAGAGCAGAGGTAAGGCGGGAACAGAGGGAGTCAATAGCAGTCTCATAAGATTGGGGTGATGTCATTCCTTTATATCTATTTCGTATCCTTTTTGGGTACCGTTGTCGAAGCTTGCCAAGAGCACCTTATTACTACGCTTATGACGTCGACCTGTCTGTCTGTCTCACCTATAAAGGGATTAATATTTTAAACCTTAAAATAGTTGTAACATTCACAGACTATGTGTTAATATGGCTGATTTCTTATGTCTCTACGTGCTATTGAAATAATGCAAAATCTATCAATAATGAAAACTATAATAATCATTTCCATTTTTTTTCATAGTAATTTACCGCGTTAAGTTTCAAGATTGTATAAAAAAACCGGCCAAGTGCGAGTCGGACTTGCGCACGAAGGGTTCGGTAACATTATCTATACTCGTAGACTCAAAGCTTGAGAAAAAATGGCAAAAATTCACGTTTGTTGTATAAAAGACCTCTTAAATATTTATTTTATTTTATTTTTGAATCGAATATAGAACAAAATATTCAGTAAATATTTCAATTCAAGCGTCTCCCTGTTGCCGTTATTAATATCGAGCAAGAAACGGCAAAATAATTACGTTTGTTTTATGGGAGCCCCCCTTAAATATTGATTTTATTTTTTAGTATTTGTTGTTATAGCTGCAACATAAATATATCATCTGTGAAAACTGCCTAGCTATCACGGTTCATGAGATACAGCCTGTTGACAGACAGCCAGCCAGAGAAGTCTTAGTAATAGGGTCCCGTTTGGCACCTTTCGGTTACGGAACCCTAAAAAAGAAAAGTCTAAATGAGAATTTATTTCAATAACAGTTTTCATAGAAGCGTTATAAATTTATAATAAAAATAATTGCAAAGTCTTAGTCGAAGTCCCGCTACGGTTACAGAATTGTATGAAAGAAAACTCTTTTTTGTAAATACGCAATACTGTTGTGTGGTAGTACGGTGCGCGAGTCGGAATTGCACTTTGTCACCGGCGCCGGCGCCGCGTGCGTCTCACCATTTGGCAGTATTTTTTTACTTTGGGGTTAAATTAGCATTGGTGTACTATAGTTGGTAGAGGTTTTCGTGGATTAGGGTAAAAGGTGACGTGCATTCCATGGCATTTTTATAATATGTTTTTATTAGAATAGTATCTTGTTAACGTAAATATGTAGTCTCAGTCACGGCGGGAATTGGTACAAAATCGGAGGAATGACGATGATTTTTTGTTTTTATATGGAAAATTTACAAACGATGGGACTGTTGTATGGGAAAAATCTTTGGGAACAAAGGAAAGTGTCAAAAAAGTGCAAAACGCATTCAGATTGTATTGATCGTAACGCGTGTTGTATATTTTTATAATGTTTTTTTTGTCATACATTATTTTAATTTTTCTTAAACCTACTTTATTTAAAATAATAAATAATTTATGGTTTATATTACGTTTATTATTTTATTCTCAACTAATGGTAACCACTTTTAGTAGCACCTGCAAAACGCATTATATGCATTACAAAAAAGATTATAATACAACATTAATGAAATAAAAAATATATACATTTAAATGACTAAAGCCGCGTCATACTGGTGACGTAATGTTGTGCCAGGTATGTCATTATCACTGTGAGGCTGAAAGGAGATATAATTATGAGTAATTAGAGAATGGCACATTTATTAATTCCACGTCAAATCTAATATTATCATCTGCGCTAATTAATAAGCAGAAGTGTGCAATTAACATAAATTATAACTTGCAACTTAATTCATTGGTTAACAAGGATGACTTAGCCTCCAATTTATTTTCACCGTGTCACTTAATTATAATAGTATCGGTTACCGACACCAGCATAGGTAGGACGACGCGAGTCGCGCGTTTTAAATGTCAAAAGTTCCAGTACATTAATTGTTAAATTCTGACTATTTTACACTACAAAACGGGTGAATCGCGCCTTCATACTACCTATGAAGAAATTTTGTTAGATACTCGCATTTATGTTCCACATAATAGAGCTGCGTATATGCGGGTTCGCACTTAAAAAAAATCCATTTAACGCAGAGCTTTTAAGGTAATGAAGCTCTACGTTAAATGGATTATTGTACCGATCAATAAATTATTGCGATTATTACGGTTTTAATTTTATGGAATGTTTGTTAAATGGAATAAATAAAGATAATGTACAAAATGCGAGCATAGTTTACAAGCTTAGGCAACTAAGTTTTTAACAAGCTTTATGTACAAAAAGTTACAATATTGCCTTGTCATAAACGGGTTTTTAAATGTAACTGGTGTAAGTAGTAAAACGCTCACCAATTTTTTTGGAAGGAAATCAAAAGTTTATAGATATATTATAAGTGCAAAGAGAAAGTCTTAGTAGAGAATTTTTAGAGATTCTGTGTAACATGAGTATTATAAAATTGAAAACAATCCAAATATGGTTAAGAGGCATTAAACATTTAAAACAAACCAGATCCAGGTATTAATTTGATAAAAATACAGTGTTTTGACCAATGTAAAGTGTTCTTTACTTTTGAGGCTCTCTATATCTAGCCTTATAGTTGCATTTTGTGATTATTTTCATAAGTATGGCTTTGTTCGTTATATTAACTTAATTAAAAACTTAAATATTATCCCACTGTATAGAAAATTTTGTATGTTATCAGTATATTCTTGAGTAAAGTATATATTCTAGTGTTGTAGTAATATTGTACAGAGTTCATTAGTGAGTGTTACATTAAACCAAAAATAAAAGGTTAGCATCATGCAAAGCAAAAAAATAATACGTCGAGTAGAAAGCCACACCACTACTTTAGCCAGATCGGCGGAGTATTTACCCGACGTTCCATCCGTATGTCACTGGCTTGTGAGTGGTTCCGTAGCTGCGGTGGGCGTTGGTCTGTCCGTAGTTCTTGTTTTGGGACGGCGCTTGGTACGGGCCTGACGGGTAGTTTTGGTTAGAGTGCCCAGGCGAAGCGTAGTTCGGATTCTCCTGTATAGGCCTCGTGTTGAAGATGTTGTTGAGGCCGCCTCCGTTCTTGGAGATGTTTCCAAGGATGCTCCCGAAGATCGAGGAGAGGGGGTTTCCCCCACTGCCAGCGGCACCGCCGCCGCCGCCGCCGCTGTTCGCGTACTTGTTAATTGTGCTCAGTATGCTGTCCAGAGGGTTGCCTTTGTTCCCAGAACTACCGCCGTAAGGATTAGAGCCACCATAAGGCGAGCCGCCACCCCTGTTACTATTGTCACCGTATGGACTGCCGCCACCGTAGGGTGATCCTCCTCCGTAGGGCGAACCTCCGTGGCTGCTGCCCCCATTGCCTCCATAAGGCGAGCCGCCTCCGTAGGGCGAATTGCCTCCAGAACTGCCTCCGTAAGGCGAGCCGCCCCCATAAGGCGAGCCGCCCCCATAAGGCGAGTTACCACCTGAGCTTCCACCGTACGGCGAACCGCCCCCGTATGGGGAGTTACCGCCTGAATTACCTCCGTACGGGGAGTTACCGCCTGAACTACCTCCGTACGGAGAACCCCCGTAAGGGTTACCCCCGAAGGAAGAACCACCAGCGTGGTGCGTGTCGACAGGCGGTGCCGGTGGTGGGTAGTTGGGAACAGAGTCGTCTCTTGGAGGACTGTAGGGCCTGGCGGGCGCTGGCTTCGGCGCTTCTGGCTCGGAATGAGACCCTGGAACCAGAGTGCATTTATGTATTGCTATATTGTTTAAGATAGAATCCTTTATTGCTTCATGCGGTACAAAATTGGCCTTAACCTAATTAATGTAATTAGTAGTCCTCAACATGAGCTCTGTGGGCACATTAGTAACTTATTATAATCACAATAACTAGTAATAACAACTAATAGGTTTTAGGGATCATCTATAAAGTACGTTAAGGGGGGAAGGGGTCGTAAAAGTGTGATACTGTCAAGAACGTTCCTTGGATGTTGTGTGCCAAGGGGTGTGAGGGGTCCTAAGATTCGTGACGTCACATTTCAAAAACATAATAATTTGTTGTGTAAATTTTTTCAAATGTTTGATATGATATTGATAATATTCAAATATAATTTAAACGAAAATAAAACTAATTTCAGAACTGCTGTATTAATTTCATAATATGTGACGTCACACTAGGAAATGGGGGGGGGGGGTTCCCCTAAGTAGGAACCAATGTCTGACTACAAATTGTGCAATAAAGAATTTTCAAATCCAATCAAGATTAAACAGAGCAAGAGATAACTTCTATGAGGGGACTTCTTGCAAAATAAAACGGTAATTCAATAAAGTTTTATTCTTGTGTCGGACTCATGCTGATTTCGTACAGCCTATGAGACCCGTGCAATTATGATTTTCTCTGTTCTGTGTGATGAATCGATCAAAAACTGACGATTGGTTGAGGAGTTATGAGGAAACATAACAGAACAAAGTGGCAGTGGGCGGGGCACATAGCACGCAGAACTGATGGCCGATGGGGCCGAAAAGTTCTCGAATGGAGACCACATATCGGCAAGCGCAGCGTAGGACGACCAGCCACAAGATGGACAGATGACCTCATCCAAGTGGCAGGAAGACGCTGGATGCAGGCCGCTTCCAACCGGTGTTTTTGGAAATCCACTGAGGAGGCCTATGTCCAGCAGTGGACTTCTTGTGGCTGAATGATGATGCTGAAGCAGGTAAATTAAGATCAGGAAAGGCCTTTTAATTCAACTATCAACGCAAAAGATTGTTCCCAAATTACCTATAGCAAATATCTCTAAAGGTACATTAGCAGTCTTATAAAAAAAGTCTATGCCACTGGAACTGAGAGGAATTCCTTTTATAAACCGGCTTTAACTCCGCCTTTAGGGGAATCGACTTTTTATATTACCGTAACAGTTTTATTTATAAAACACACGTTAAAACAATCCTCAGATGCAGTTTAAATAGTTTGTGATAAAGAGAAACACGTAATCACAGATTATTTTAACTGCACCTTAAGAGTGTTTTAAACGACTCGTGTCTAACCATAACCATAACTATTTTCTGGCAATAAATGTAATTTTTATTTTTTTTAATTTCTATTTTATGTTTTTATAAATAACGCCGTAGGTATTATTTTTGTTTTGCGCTCAGAAATATTTTCCGATGGGGGTGGCCCCATCAGAAATTATTGGTTGGGTATTTAGAGCAAAATCGTTATTAATTGTTATTACCTTCAACTTTAGACTTCTTCTTGCACGTGGGATAAGTGCCACAGTTCGAGGTGTGACCGAACGAGCAGGGATCTTCGGCGAGCACGCACACTTCGCTGTTCAAGCACCCGATGTCTTTGCAAGTGCGCCCATATTCTGTTGAGTCAAAGAATAAACTTTATTTCACATCATTCGAGTAATTGCAAACATTACACAGTAGGTACGTACATGATGAAATTACTAAGCTATAGAACATATTGTAGCAAATACTGCTTTTTATGTAGACTATATACGTCCCACTGCAGGGCACGTGCCTTCTCTCGGGGAGAGAGAACGCGTGCCCACCGCTCAAGGGCAATTTCAAGCGCTGAGGTATGTGAACACCTCAGGTACTCAAGTTTCCTCACGATGTTTTCGCATCGTGGGTTAGTCACGGTTAGTGAGTGGTATTGCTACAACAACTTCACAAATGTACGTAGCTTAAAAAACAAAGTCATTGGCACATGCTGAGATTCGAACCCACGACCTCCCGAATGTGAGGCGTTCTACCGCTGCGCTACCACCACTTACTCTTCACTGTTAATTGAAGTAATTTATTTGCCTCTCGCTCATACTATATTGCCGTCTATAATATCGTGTGAGCTAGAAGAAAATACGTGTTCAGTCCCTTTCTTGATGTAACAGTGCTGTACCTATACCTACCTAACTTTAGAAATAAATTGTTGGCAAATATTACAAATTAATATGTAACAAAAAAGTCCACACATCATAATGGTTGCGTTACCAGTAGAATAATCGCCAACTGATCCATCGTTACATGCGGTCCACATGAAGGGACGTGAGGCGAGGGCGCGGAAAAGACGCGTCTTCTTTCCAATAAATTTTCATAAAAAATGTTCTGAAGGGACGGGACGAAGCCCACACGGAAGAGACCGAGGGCGCGAACTCTAGCATACAACGCGTCGCGTCATTTCCGCACCCTCGCCCCGAGTCCCTTCTGTGTGGCCAGAGCTTCAGTCAGGTTGGCCCAATTCAGATTGCCAAGTGCTTCTGCTTTTGACTCTCAAAAGTGCCTAAGAGACACCGAATGTCAGTGCAGTCCTAAACTATGGAACTCTCCGCCCTGAAAACTCATTGGTTTCATTTCTTTCTTGTCAGAACTGTACCTAATGGGTTGGTGTCTGCTAAGTAGTACCCGGAAGTAGGAAGGTAGACGCTTATTGCAAACGACCGTAAGAAAACGCCCCTATGGGACGTGCAACCCACGACCTCGCTATCCATAGGCAGTGAAAGCGATAGTAAAATTTTATACGGCCTGCATCTTAGTCGGCCCGCGCGCGGCGTGGTTGACCTTGTCTTATCTGTGGATTAGGCCGAGGATCGTATAAGTGCTGGGCAAGCTTACTTCAACTCAACGTGTCCCGAGCAGTACCTACAGCGGTCTCCGAGTGCTCGGTTCTCTGAGTAAGCGGTTTCTGAACTTGAGCTATGAGCTAAACGAACTTGAACTGAGGCTATGGATCCTTTTTAGGGTTCCGGTACCCAAAGGGTAAGAGACCCTATTACTAAGACTCCCCTGTCCGTCCGTCCGTCTGTCACCAGGCTGTATCTCGTGAACCGTGATAGTGAGTCAGTTGAAATTTTCAGATGATGTATTTTTAACAATAACAACAAATACTAAAAACAGAATAAAATTCATATTTAAGGGGGGCTCCCATACAACAAACGCGATTTATTTGCCGTTTTTTGCTCGATATTAATAAAGGCAACAGGTAGACGCTTGAAATATTCAAATGTTGTATAGATACTGGCACGGAACCCTTCGTGCGCGAGTCAGACTCGCACTTGGCCGGTTTTGTATTTTAGGGAACCCTATGTTTAAACTATCAAATTCAATAACCCGAAATGTTAGGTAGAGACCACGGTAAGTAGGTAGACGTATCTTCTGGATACCTAAGTACACACGGCAGTACATCGATTTACTGAAATAACTCTGTGCCTTTGTGATAATTATTATCTTAATGTCATTCGGGAGTTAATAAACTTTGAAGATGCCTTTGTAATAATAACAGTCTGAAAGTTTGATCAACTGTCAACTGTACAAGAAAGTACAAGCTCTCTAAGAAAAGAAAGAGGTGCCTTCGAAAACTTACTTATTGCAAACCTTGAGGACTGGTATATTTTATAGTGGCACGGGCATAGTGTTAACAAGTCTCGAATCGCTACCAGGCAAAAGGTCACCAAATCTCAGCACAATAAAATGTTATTGCTTTGAGTTTGACCTTACGCAGGAAATTCACGGCCAGTGACGTATCGCCAACTATACTTAATTTAATTTTGCTTTGTTCTGAGTGTACCTACTATTAAAGTAAATCCTAAGAGAGTTCATGAAAGTAAGATTATGAAAGCTCTCTGCGTGATACACATGATATTTTGTACAAGTATAATATTAAGTAGCATGGAACTAGCATGCTAAAGCATGCATGCCTATAGGACATGTGTATTGACATACTGCAGGTAGAAACCATATCAAGAGATCGCAAGCAGCTAAATTTTTCCCCTAGCGCAGGAAGGTTCGCATGCCAGCTCCATACAAACACTCGAAACATGTTTACTAGGAGCTCGAAGCTTTCTATAAAAATATATGGATTGTTTATTTGTTTTTTTGTGTAGTTTTTGTTTATCCAACATCGAGAGCGGGCGAAAAAAATTTAAGAGTTGTATTTATTACTACATAATAGGTACTAGTTATTCATAAATATTATTAATTTTTAACCGACTTCAAAAAAGGACTTTTTTATTTGGCTATGTTCCTCCATAACTCCGTCAAATCTTAACCGATTTCGACAATTCTTTTTTTGTTCGAACAGATATTATAACGTTTCATTGGTCCCATTTTAATTTGGTGATGATCTGGTGAAGACTTTCGGAGATTTAGAACATCAAATTTTAAAGAAACGAATCATGTAGGTACGGTAAATTATGGTTATAAGGGACTTGTTTATTTTTCTCCCGCTCCTCCACTAAAAACTGAAAAACACTACAGCACTAAAAAGATAGAAATAATTTAAAATTAAATAATTAGAAGTATTTATACATGTAGGTATCGTAGAAGCATAATTTGTAGTCGGTGCCCAGTTTCATGACCAGCACATATATTTGGGCACCGACTTCAAATTCATCATCATCATCATCATCATCATCAGCCTATGCTTGTCCACTGCTGGACATAGGCCTCTCCTATAGCACGCCACTGAGCACGGTCCTCGGCTACTCTCATCCAGCTTCAAATTATAATTCTACAATACCTACATGTAGGTATAAATACTTCTAATTATTTAAATTATTTCTATCTTTTTAGTGCTGTAGTGTTTCGAAGTCAATTTTATTTTTTATTTAAAAATTTTTTGTTATCTTTTATTGACTCGCAGGTCGTTGGCGCGGAAAGAAACTGTACATGCTTGCTAGCTTCCTAGCTCCTAGCATACCAACTACTGGCATGTGTACCACGACTACCACGGCCATAACAAAATGGAAGGTGTCTTCGAAATGGGAAATATAGGAACATCAGCCCCTATATTACGCTCACCAAATCCTGAGGGATTCTAATCGTCTAACTGTCAAATTAGTATGGAATTTGACAGTGAGACGATTGGAATCGCTCAGGATTTGGTGCGCGTAATTAGGCCACTGGACAGATTTACAATTTCTAGTGACATATCCTTTCCAATCTCGAATCGCTACTAGAAAAGAGGTCATTAAATTTTAGCACAATAAAATATTACTGCTTTTGTTTGACCTTAGGCAGGAAATTCACGGCCGATGACGTACCAACAACTACATAGGTACCTACTAGCATTTAGGATCATTAGAGCTACGAGTACGACTAAAAAATCATTAGAGTTCACGACTGAGGAATAAGGTAGCGCCAGGCTAAATGCACACCTACATAAACCCTCATATTGAATTATACCTAGATACAGATAGGTACCTATAGTAGCTATTTGACTCGCAGTATTGTCTTATCAACAAAATCATAAGCATAGTCTAATTTTTTAATTACCTAAATAAGATAAAAATAGTAATAAATAAGTAGGTATTTGTAATTTCCTCAACATGTTACGGTTTTTCTTTGCTCAAGATTGTAAACTAGTCTGTCTTTATTTTTGAACACATTCAAAGAACAAGGTCGAGCACGGTTTGCAACTGAGATTAAACATATTCATACGTGTGCAAGTCCTAGTAGATGCTTATCTATATCCTACATTTATTCGTAAACAATCTTGAGAGAAAGAATTAGGGAGGACCCTGGATGATATCGTCAATATAAAACGTCGAATTAGAGCGGCAGTGAAAAACCACATTATTGCTTTTGGGATTGTAAATGTAATAAAATCTCTCTCACTGAACATGATAAAAAGGAGCCGAAATTCTACGACGAAAACGTTTTAAGCTGAAAAGGAGAATGCGAGGAATTCCTACAGAATTTTCTGAGGCAAGTGCGACTTTAGGTGCAATATAAAAAGAGAATAAAAACATCTTTATAAGACGGGATCATAATTCATTGTTTCGTTGCTTCAACGCGGTGGCTTATTTTCGTTTTATGCGCGCATTAGGTAATGGATTCGAGCAATATTTCCCGGAGATCTGAGAGTTTTCGGGGCTTCAGCCGTACTCTACACCATCTTTACCCACGCTCTTTTTACAGTGTCGGTGCGTTATCTGATAAATGGAACTTTAACGTAACATTGAACTGTTCTCAAAGAAATCAATTTCAACAGCTACAACTATACCCACCGTCCGTATAGACATAAAACAATCAAGTATATCGATGACTTACTGGAGAATCCGTCAGCATAAAGCACCAGTGTTGTGAAAAGCAGTAAAGATGTCCTCCAATCCATGTTGAGTCTGAAAACAAAATAATTTCATAATTATTACAAAACATGAGCGCCAGTTTTGGTATATTATGTCATCGCGGTAACAGCCGTTCTAAACAGGTGATCTCGGTTCAGCCGTCTAGAAATTATGATGGAATAAAGAAATGTACAAATAGACAGTCTTATTATATTACATTCTCATATTGACTCTGAAAACATTACACTCATTTCTGTTTGAGGAGCCGTGAAAAAATAAACATTAGATTTTCAGAAGGATGCTTTCATTATCAGTACGATGCTCCAGTGAATTTTGTGTAAATTAATCCGACACAACCGCATCTCAGCAAATGCATAGCGGGGACCAACTAACCATCTAAGTTCCATCAGTTTAGTTCACGGTGTTCAAGCTAAACAGAATCATGTTGCTGCACCGGGCAACTTCGCGAACACACAAAACCAAAACTGGAAACTCTGAACTACAAGGAGTTAACAAAGCTACGGAATACCCCACACGGTACAGTCCCCGCCGGCACATGCATCCATCCAAGAAGCTTATTGCATCCTACGAGATGAAACGACTGCGTCAGTTCTACTCAAACTTTATGACACCAGAGCGTTGCGGCAGCGGCGGTCGACTCAGGGAATATCGCCAAATTGTTTTGTTTACTATGTCTGCGCTGTGTTATTGTTATTATAAGTGATACCTAAGTATTAAAAAACACCAAAATGAATATAGAATTAAGCAGGATATAATAGTAGAATTAAGGCTGGGTTCTCCGTCAATTAACCTTAAATCGGTGTTTTAAAATACATTTTACTCTCTAAAATGGTTTGTATTTAAAAATCTGAAAACATAATTATATTACTACTAGAGACCATTTTTTCTCCTAAATGATCTAGATTTTGAAATTGACACCTAGTTTTACTTGTAACAGTCACAGTTTTTGAGTAAAACTTTGATGTTGATTTTGAAAGAAATCACAATATTATCCGGTTCAAATGCTGTTAGGATACGACCTTTTGGTGGAGCGGCATATGACGTCAACTGACGCCTGTCGGTACCGTTAGCAACGCTGTCGGAAAAGCGGGTGAGACGTGAGTGACGAATACAACTTCATCGGAAGTATTTCTTTTTAAATTATATATATATTTGTTACGGACGGCGAGAGCGTAGTCGAACTATGTAGAATAATCCAGATGCTAGGTGCAGATAGATTACGTGATAGGAACTTATGTATGTAGACAAGAGAACCCTCCAGAATAATCTATGTCCTAAAAAGAGACAGAGCTATCTGTTAGACAGAGATAGAACAAACTAATGAAATTGTGGTTTTTCTTGTTTTACTGAGAATAAATAAAAACATTTTGGAATGTTCGATAGTCTTCTAGAACCTATTTCTAGTATCTTCGATGTGATTCTGGGTACTTCCAAAGGTTTTCTAGTCAGTTTTCTAGTACTTTCGACGTCTTTCTAGGTACTTCCCGAAGTTTCTAGACTGGTCAAGTAGAGTTCTATTATTACGTACTCGATCATTCGGAGACATCTGACAGTTTTTCTGACCCTACAAGTCATCACTGTCACGTAACGCAACTCCAAAAGGTCGTATCCTAACAGCATTTGAACCGGATAATACGTAAAAATACCAAAACGAAAATCTTTCCCAAACTAAAGCCCTCATGGAAAGTGGCCAGCAGTGAGTTGTGGATAGTTGTATAGTGGACACCTCGGAGTGCGACCTAATGTCGTGGGTTAATGAAGGTCAGCCGAGGTCGGGGGTTGGGCCGTCAGGCGTCACGCAACCAACTTATAAAGTTTTCATACTACCTGTAGGTAGATAGTTGAGCTGTAATAAGGCGGGCTTACCCGCAAGGAGGACGCAAACATTTTTCATTCTATGAACTAAAATAAAGTAATAACATAACATAAACTCACGCCTGTATTCCGGAGAGAACCGAAAACGAGAAACGAAGCCTCTATCTCTATCTCTAACATTAATTGAAACCAAAAACAAAGTGTTTTTATTCAAAACAACACAGAAACTGCGACTTAATGCAATGCAATTTCAAAAACTAGATCATTTTGGAGAAAAAATGGACAAAAAACCCCAAAACCAAAAACTCTTATCCTCTAAAACAAAAACACACCTAAGAGCAAGTTCAAATAATCTGTGGTCACGTCTTTACCACAGACTATTTAAAATGCATCTGCGGAGTGTTTTACGGATTCGTGTTTTTATAAATAAGACTGTAACGGTCTTTCCTTTACCAGACTATTTAAACTGCCTCTGCGGAGTGTTTTAAGGAATCGTGTTTCTATAAACAAGACTGGAAGTCTCAAAATTCGGTCCTTTATTGCGTTTAATTAACTTTAATGAGCAATAAGTATGTATTGTTAATTTACTACGTGAGGAAATTTTAACCTCTATCTTACCCACCACTCCCACCTACATAAGACAAAAGTATCCTTATTTCAACCCCATTATATGAAAAATCTAGTCTTCTCCAGACCTCCCACCATCCCCTAATCCTCCATTTCCGAGGAAAATATTTTAATCCAGATTAGTTTTAATTTACTACGTGCCTCACACACGATCTATTATGATTTAAAGCGTGCGAAGTGCTGATTAAAAATCGCGCGAGAGTAAAAATTAAAAAGGATCCCTCAGGGGGATATTACATGCCATATAGCAAAATTGGATAGGAAG
Organism: Yponomeuta evonymella; assembly: GCA_963969515.1. Taxonomy (NCBI): domain Eukaryota; kingdom Metazoa; phylum Arthropoda; class Insecta; order Lepidoptera; family Yponomeutidae; genus Yponomeuta; species Yponomeuta evonymella. The sequence continues at coordinate 12,271,982 of OZ018354.1, forward strand.
CGATATGGGAGATATATTGCCCGGCATAAAGCCGTGCTCGGTAACTTTCTACCCATTTCCGGCAGCCCACTTGTGAATCGTATTTCGGGATCCTTTTTATCTTTTTGTGGGCGCGGCGTTGCTGTAACGCGAAGTGACAGCGGCACCCGAGCCAATTCACAGCTCATATATCACTTGAAGCTATATAACGGCTGCGCTAACGGCTCGCCCGTCACCTCGGCGCTTCGGACCGCCCCTCTTACCTCCGCCGTACACACCACCGGTCACCCATTATTGACCTGCTAAGCGATGTCTATTTTTAAATGGCAAAGCATCTTGATTAGTTTCAACTAACTTCGATAAATCTATCACACTGCTATCTAATAATCGCATCAGGGTTTGTTGGCTGGATTACGGGGTTAGTTCATTAAGTAAGGAATTAGTCTGGCAGACTGTGTACGGAGATAAACGCCTGCTAATATATGGCTACCGTAATGGACATGTACCGCACTATGAGCACAAAGGACTTTACTGTACCTAAGTAAGTCTTCTATAAAATATATCTAGGCTTGGAGCTGTACTCAAAGTCCGTAAATGGATAAAAATATAAGTTACACGTGTCGTATACTGGTGGTCGTGTCTAACATACGGCTCGGCGGGTAACGTACGTGCGGAGCTGTGAAAAGATCGGCTTGGTGGTGGCGGTCGTTGCAGCAGATTTGGCGTGTTCGCATTCAGGGCGGTGCATCCGCCGCACGCGCCACAAATTCTCGGATTGCATAGCGCTCCATATCAGGGCACTATTCTTGAATTTTACTGCTACAATTTTACCCTTTACAGCTTGGCGTTCCATTCAGACGAAACGCGCACATGTTCCCGCGAGAATTCCGAGAATCGGGCACCGAGTGCGGCACAGAGGGTGACGCTTTTCCCGGGATTTATATCGGCGGAAATCTCCAGTTCACACTTCATGGACGGCGGAGGCAGATAAAAATGGTAAAGGGAACTCTGTCGTGTCATGTGCGCCGGGAAGCGAATCTCAGAATGAGGATTTCGTTGATCCAGTGGGGCTTGTATTCGTGAGCGCAGGATTTTAGATGTGCTCTAATTTCCCTCGCCACTTGCGCCGTTGTTTTATTCGTGTGGGGATCGTTGTTTTTGAGTTTAGGTACTAACACTTTGTTGTGCTCAACTGTAGTTAGAGTACGTTCAATGGATCCTGCATGTACCTAACAAGGCCATTATAACTTCACAGCTTTGTATAGCTGTTTTGTCAATGGACACTAGGCTATGTAGTAGGTACTTAGGCAATGTCTAAGCTCGCATAGTCGCGGTATAAAAGAGGATTCTTCCCGCGCTAGTCAGTCGTCGCCATTAGTTTCGTCGCACTAATTAGTACCAAGTTACAAGCACTTTGGGGATATACTCGTAGCAGTATGAATTAAGTCGTTTTACCGTACCGTGTAGAAAAGCGAGCAACACTATTTTTAGTGCCGACTGAGAGAGGACTGTTTGCATTTCAAGGCAGTGACTATGACTAAGTAGTTAGTAAATTAAGTGATACAAAAATATGATAAAAACTGGTTTGTCCGTGAATGAGATCATACGTTTAATGCCAAGTTTGAGCTTATCAGTACCGTACGTGCGTAATAAATGCACATGCGTGCATACACAATACATAGGTACTTACTTAGACATTGTTAGGCAAGTTTAAGGCGATTTGTAAAGTTGTCTTCTGGGTCTTTTTAGGGTTCCGTAGTGGACAAGAAACCCATATAGTTTCGCCATGTCCGTCTGACTGTGTGTCTGCCCGCGGCTTAGCACAGAGACGGTAAGTTTGAACTAGAGAGCTAAAATTTGGCTTAGATGTACATAGGTACTTATAACGCTGACAAAACGGCAGAATAAAACCTCGAAAAAAAAATTTTTTTTAGTGTACCACCCCTACACCTAAATTAGGGATGCATTTTTTTTTCTCGCCTACACCATAGTGTGGGATATCGTTGGGTACGGAGCCTTTAGGGTAAGGGACCCTATTACTAAGACTCCACTGTCCGTCTGTCTGTCAGTCAGTCACCAGGCTGTATCTCATGAACCGTGACAGCTAGACAGTTGAAATTTTCACAGCCGCTATAACAACAAATACTAAAAACAGAATAAAACAAATATTTAAGGGGGGCTCCTATACAACAAACGTGACTTTTTTGCCGTTTTTTTGCTCGATATTACCTAATAACGGCAATGAAATATTCAAATGTAGCACTAATAGGTATGTTACCGTTCTCGCAGCAAGTATTATGCGCGCTCGTGGAGAGTGGGATTTAGTTGCCGTGAGTAGGTACACAGACGCAGTGATTTTGCTCGCGTTGGTCGAACTCGCAGCGAATGCACGCTTCGTGTGACTGAGAGTAGCGAGATCGTAATGAGCAAACTTGCTTCGTGTGACGCTTTACTTATTATGTTAGTACTAACATGATTCACTAGACTAGCTTCAGCAGATAAATTCTGTATTGAGACCATCCGCCTTAAGGAACTACATCGTATCAATCACTGACGCAGTTGCTCAAAACAAATTCTAAGAACTGACAACAGAACAAGATAAATTGTAGTTATAAAAGTAAAGCCAAGGTACGTAATTAAGAGGGATTGACTTTTGAAGTAAATTCCGAGTAGGTATTTCCGAATTTCCAAATAGAGGGGATTCCAGTCGGTGGTCGGTGGTTGTTTGTTGTTTCCCATTATGCGCGTTATTGGAATTTTCTCTCCTTTTCTATGGTATTGTACCGCTGGTTATTTAATTATGCTAATTACCGTCAAAACTTACGCCATCAACCTCGTTTAAGAATAAGAATGTCCCTACCTACTGTTTATCTAAAATCAATTTAACTTAAGATTGCTCAATTTCTCAGTGCTTCAGTATACTTCAGTATTTGTGTTTACGAAGTTACAGCGATTTTTATAAGCATCCGTGCGGAAACAGGTTTATTTGTAAAACATAGTGACGTAATCATCCTTGAGATCGGTCACTTATAGGCACAAAGCGTGATTATTCCGCGAGAACACAGGTAGGCTATGTCAATGCCTCAGGTCAATACATACCGCCAAGTATCGTATCCAGGACTCGGTACTTGATCCTGAATTGGTCTTACTTATTTGAATTTATTTAGCGAAACTTATCTTCCGAGTCTGTAAACACTGTACCTAAACGTGGGAGGAACCCGTTTGCAACGTGATCTATTAAGGTAGATAAGTATTTCTAGTACCGAATTTAGCAACTACGCTACGCCTGTAGCTACGCCACAGATATAGTATCTGTGAGCTACGCTAAATTTTACTAATATGGCAGTGGGCCGCGGCCGGCCGTACCTACGCTTTACTATTTAAATGCCGAATTCGTACAAAGGGTTCTTATGCTACCGTTATTGGAGTTTTGTCTTTACAAAAGAAAGTTTTCTAAACTAAAGAACTTATTGACTTCTTAAGCGCCAAACTACGTGGCTTCATCCTGTCTACTTTCTTATTCAGATCAGGCTATTTAACCGCCGCGGCGCTCGTAGGCGCCCGAAGGTGCTTTTGACGGTTTGCGATTTCTTATTCTTTGCAGAGAGGAAAGTATAATGGTCCTTGAAAATTGGTTGATTTAAACTAAGGCGAAAATTATACAGTAACTGAGTATACATATAATATATCACTTATAAGATCATAAATATTTCATACCTAAGTGAGATCCGGTACCTATTAGGTCGTGGGTTCGATAACCGTTGGAGGCCGCCGTATGTGATTTGGTTTGTACAAATGGCCTTAGCCTAGGTGTTTGCCTTATTACTCCCGTTCTTGTCTTATTACCATAGTACAGGGTATCACAGTTTCGGACCAGGACATGTGATTGTCTTGTGTGGTAGTTATTCTTATTGTCAAGTTAAAGAATACCTCGGTAAGACCAGGACATGTGATTGTCTTGTGTGGTAGTTATTCTTATTGTCAAGTTAAAGAATACCTCGGTAACAAACATGCACAATGTTAGAAGGATTCGCAAACATAAAACGTTTTGGTGTGCTAGGCTACAATGCTGGCCAATGTCAATGACCTGGCTTTTTGTGGCGTCAGCACGTGAAAGGCACTTTCCTTCATATAATCCAACTCACCTTAAAAAATTTAACACAAATATTAGGAAACCTGTGCGCTCGCTTATAAAACATTGACGACAGTACTATGTGATCAAGAGGCATACATTTGTTCAATTACTATAATTAATACTTAATCATTAATCATTATGGGAGATGACTGCTCAAAACAGGGAGGAGTGGAGTGATCACGGGGGAGGCCTTTGCCCAGGAGTGGGACACAGGCACGGCTAACTAAAAAAATATTTAATCATTACCTACTAACTATAATTAATCGTGCTGCGCCGCCCTCTCTTCCTACATTACATACAGTCGACAGCAGATCCAACCTTCATTTTCGTCGCAAAGTAGCTCGGAACTGAGTAGATTGTACGCACGCATGTAAAGACAGTACATGCGTGCTTTGACAGTACTTCGGCTTTAGGTTAACGTTAAGGTGTTACAACGGGCTGCGGACGTGCGGGGCGCAACGATACAAACTAAAATAATCCTTAATACGAAAGTTAGAAACTAAAATACACGTACAAAAAAGCCTACGTATGCTTAGTGACTGTACGTATGTCTGCTTACAAATTAGTTTATATCCTGGCTTATTCGGGCTTTCGACAGGATTACGAAAAATCTTTCTAGCTAGGGACGAATTGAAAGAAACGGAAATTCACGAACCTTACCTATTTACGGGTCAATCATTACGTCTACCGGTCCGGGAGTTATTTCGGGTTATGTTACGTGAGATAGGTAGTTCTTTTGCCGAAATGCGAGCTTTACGAGTATCTCAGTACCCAGTTTGGGCGTATTTTGACAATGTTTGCGATGTCCTTGTCTGTTAACCATAGCACAGGGTATCCTAGTTTTGGACCAGGACCAGTGATAGTGTTGTGTGTGTAAGGTTTTGCTTTTTAAAAATGGTGCGATTGAATTGTCAATATCTTTTTTGTTAATGAAATTATTTTAAAAAGTTGGTTAAAGTATAACATTATTGATTTCTGAACGTAACTGTATTTTTGGCAAGGTGGTTTTTTTTTTGAACGAAAAATAAAAATGTCATTCGAGGTTTTTTGAGAAAGAAGACGGAGGGAATTTTTTTGTAGTGAGTTCTGAAAAAGTTGTAAGAGAACAATAAACGAAGCTATAATAAGTAATGCGTATCATTTTATATGTGGAAGTTATTAATATTATTACATAAAATGTAAAAAAAAGTTATGGATTTTAAACTTTTTCTACTATTAAATGGTCTATATTTATCGGCACTTCAGTTTTCCTGTTTTGCGCTATTTCATTAACACAATGTACCAACATTATATGGAACGATGCGCTACTGACTCTACAGTGACTACCCGAATATAGTTAGAATTCCTTCCTGAATTACATATAAGGCTTTATGTAATATATTATGGCTTTGTAAGTTACTATATCTTTGATTCTTTTAAATGGTGGAATTCTCGCTAAGAGGAATGTCTTGATCTACAAGCATAAAGTACACTCGTCTGAACAAAAAAACTTCTCGTCATACCTATACAATACAGTATTGGGTAGGCATATAAAATACAAGGAGCACCGGAAAATACGCAGGGATGACTTTGAATGATATCTTCATTATGCTGAAACCATTCCGCTAGATACCATAGATACAGCAAAAAGAAAAACGGGCCAAGTGCGAGTCGGACTCGCGCACGAAGGGTTCCCTACCATTATCTACACAACAATAGACACAAAGATCGGGTAAAAACGGCAAAAAATCACGTTTGTTGTAAGGGAGCCTCCCTTAAATACTTATTTTATTTTAATTTAATTGTTTATTTTAGAAGCGAGTATAGAACTAAATCTGTGAATATTTCAAGCGTCTACCTGTTGCCGTTATTAACATGGAGCAAAAAATGGCAAAAAAATATTACCTTTGTTGTATGGGAGTCCCCCTTAAATATTTACTTTATTCTGTTTTTAGTGTTTGCTGTTATAGCGGCAACAGAAACACTTTATCCAAACCTAAAAACATGATTCCTCTAAAGCACTCCTAAGAGTCAGTTTATTTAATCTGTGGTTACGACTTTTCCTTGTAAAATCTCCACCACAGACTATTTTTATCGTCGTTTTAAGGAATCGTGTTTTTTATAAATAAGACCGTAAAATTTTAAAGCGATTAGATTTATTATTGTTACAAAAGTCAGGTTACGCATGCATCATTATTTGACTTTCAATACACTTTATGCATCATTCTATAACTTAAAAAAACCAACTTAGGTAAATAATTAAGAAACCAATCAGATGTACCTAACATAATTTGGGATCGATTTATCATAATCAGAGTACCGATTTATTAGGTTAGGTTAGATTAGAACTCCTTATTGTACACTACAAAAAAATGTAAGATTTACCGTGTACAATTAGCGGTCTGATCGCTAAAATCGGTCAAACAAACTCTTCGGGACCTTGGGATGCATAGAACTGAAAGATGTAGAGAGCCTCAAAGAGTTCATGTGTTTTTGTATGAGGTCTTGAACCGACAATAGAATAATAAGAATTGTCTTAGTATTCAGCTGTAAATTGTCTAATTAATGTTCGTTTGTTATAGGTATTCAAGATAAGCTTACAAAAAGCTGATTTTTTACGTAAGTTGTATTATGTCAAAAATCTATAGTAACCGATAAATTTTAACTGTCAGTAGGCATGGATCGTTTATGGGAAGCGACCACTAGAGTACTCAGTGATTAGAGAATCTAGGACTAGGATTTCGATGAGCAGAGTAGACAGGCAAACATATCCTAGGCAGGAAGTGGCGATATCTACGAAGCCGATTAAGCCGACAGTCAGTAAAAAGATCATCCAATTTGGCTAACAAAATCGAGAGAAAAGGGCCACTACACTACACTACGAAATTATTATAAAAACAAAACCGAAACAACACCATTCCACTTATATTGCCCATTTGTGTTGTGATAGCAATAAAGTACAATATTCTGTTGCCAGTAACATTTCGGTGCTTGTACACCATACCGGATTTTGGACATTTTGGCGGAAACGTGACTTATGACCGTTTGACTCTGGCTGGCAAATGTTTGTGTTTGGCAAAACGCCATAATAGTACGGTGCCTTGCACTGGGAGGCGGCATAGCGTCGTAGGACCGGCAGTCCCGGCTAAAATAAACTTTCGTGGCGTTTCAGGGACGAATGTTTATGATTTATCAGTTTCATCGAGGATGTCAGGCCAACAATAGTACGGATTTACTATAAAAGTGTAAACGTAAACAATAAACAGATGTCTGAAAGACACCAATTAAAGATAATAATACTAGCATAGAAAACAGTACCTACTTACTTAGCATCAGAGAAGTTTGAAATACTTACCTTATTTTTATAGCATAAAACCAAACTGAGAAGTTGCTTTTATGCAAGCAATATTTGAGAAAGCTCCCAGACTACTAAAAAAGGAAGTTTTGTTTCATGGATGCAGACATTTTTATAGACTCCATATTTCAGGTGCAATATATACTTTCACGGTTCTAGAACCTTTGGACCATTATCTGTACTGTACTGGTGCAGTCAACTTGGCTAGTTGGAAATCAGAAATACAAAATTGAAAAAAAATGCGTTGGAATTACTTGTGCGTCATAGAATATCTATTTCTATTGCTAAATAGATAACCCAGATTCATTCCCCCGACAGTAAGCGTTTCCTGAAAATATCAGAAAATGTTATAATTTGTTTACTCTTCGCCGCCAAATCCATAGAGACTTTACTCCTAGGGCCTCACTTACATATTCTAAAATTTTTAATGACTGAAAAAGAATTTCTTAAGGATAATTTCTTTAAGATTTCCTGTCAAGCAAGTCTTGCGTGTGCAATAAATTATAATTAAATGATTTTACTTTGGCATTATGTGGTCTAAGGTAGTAAACATAACATAACATAAACTCACGCCTGCATCCCAGAGGGGTAGGCAGAGACCAGGGACCGCCACTTGCTACGATCCTGACGGATCACTTTCGCTTCCTCAACATTCATTAGTCGTTGCATGCCCGCACGCCGGTTTCGGGTTCTTTTTATCTTGCCCTTTGCTAATACATCCCCTATTTGGTCGAACTATGTCCGTCTGGGTCGTCCCTTACCGGCCCTTCCACCGACATTCGCTCAATATATTTGTTTCATCAATCTTTCTTCCTTCATCCTCTCCACATGTCCAAACCAACGCAACTTCCTTTCTCAATTCTAGTCACTACATCCTCTTTCAGTCCACAACATTCTCTAATCACACTATTGCGTATCCTATCATTCAAAGTAACACCAGACATACTTCTCAAGGACCTCATTTCTACTGCATTAATCCTACTTTCTAAGGTAGGGTTTTCTTGTCTAAGGTAGTACTGGAAAATAAAATAACAAACATTTTAGTCACACAGTTTTGTTATCGTACACCTAGCTTCTCATTAATAAAATAGACAAGGAAGACTAAAAAAGACTATAAACTTCTTACCTACTGTATATTTCTCTACAAAAAACCAAGCATATAAAAATTTTAACAAGCACACTCTCAATGAGCAATAGATTACAGACAGAAAAAGTGGTGGTAGCGCAGCAGTAGGAGGCCGGCCTCACATTCGGGAGGTTACGGGTTCTAATCCAGGCATGTACCAATGACTTTGTTTCATAAGTTACATACATTTGTGAAGTTGTAATAGCAATCATAATCAGCCTATATACACATCCCACTGTAGGGCACAGGCCTTCTCTCAGAGAGAGAGTATGGGCTCAATCACCACGCGTGCCCACCGCGGATTGGCGATTTCAAGCGCTGAGGTATGTAAATAGCTCAGACACTCAGGTTTCCTCACGATGTTTTCCTTTACAGTTAGCGATTGATATTGCTACTACAACTTCACAAATGTACATAACTTAGAAAACAAAGTCATAGGTACATGCCCGCACTGGGAATCAAGCCTGGGTCTCCCGCTTCCAAGTCCAATGTTCTACCCACTAGGCTACCACCACTTCTAATAGGCATACCACTAAGCAATAGCACTCGCTAAATAGTGAAGGAAAACATAATTTTCCTTCTGTTTGGGAAACTCTAGTATCTGAGGTATTTACATACCTCAACACTTGCCATGTACAATGATCTGACTGTAAAGCTAAGTGTGGAAGTCTCAGGTCAAACTAGAACTAGATTATAGGCAGTGTAACAACTAGTCTAATTAAAAGTTTAGATAGAAAGATACACATAATAGAGAACACATTATTGTACATCCAGAAAATTTACTTATTAACGATAAACAAATATTATAAATTGCTGAATGGATGTGAAATACAGCAAACAGATTGACAATGTCCATGTCCATGTTTACATTTTTTAAATTGTTGTTGATCAATTTTATGAATACAACCCCTACCCATGAACCAACGACATTTTGAAAGTGGCTGAGAAACGTTAGACGAGATTATCAAAGGGCTGGGTGAGCTGGCGTGAAAGAGAAGATGCCTATGTCCAACAGTGGGCTCTGTTTATGGGCTGATTATATAGATAGATTAGATAGTTTTGAGCGCATTGGAATCCATTACATGCATCAGAATAAAAAATATGCATGTCTTAACAATGGAACTTCCTATCTCAGTAATTTGATCTTACGGTAATTTAACCTTGGCAAATTGTGTAGGGTCAAATTCACATTCATTCTATCAATAAATAGTGTAATAGAATCAGCGGATGGTCCAATTTAGCATATTGTGGAGTAGATATCACTCCAAGATAACTTAAATGACCTTGAGTAACAGATGTTAGTTGGGAGTGGTAAGTTAGCTAAGTACTACTTACTTGTTAAAATTTAATTAGGCATGGTCTTGCTAATTAGGTACCTAGTAATTTTTAGGAATCTGGAAATGTTTTAGAATTTATTATGACATTATGATTGTCATTACAGTGGAGTATCATGATTACTATGCTCATCTTATATACTCTCATTAATTTGTTTCTAATTAGTTCCGATCTATAATAAGTAGGCTGTTCTTCTCAAAAAGTAACGAAAATTACAAAAATTAAGATTCCTTTACACTATGTAAATAACTTATTTAAATAACTTATTGACTAGAACCAAAATTCGATTCCATTAATATGACTTCGATAGGACATATAAAATTTGATATTTTGTGGATAATCCAACGACCATCTATGATAGCAAAATAATGGTGAGAAAACATCACTGAGGACAAGATGGTGTGAAGCATACAATAATAAAAACAGGAAACAAATCAACGACATGATAAAACCAAGCAGAAGAGTTTTCCTCTCTTTGTCGATGTTTTGGGGCAATATGATAAAATGGTTCATTTTACTCACCAACGAACCCGAGTCTTGCCTCAGGAAGAGCACCAAATTTTGTTTAAACTAAAACTTAACACTAGCAGAACCAGGAAACTAAAAGCACGTCCTATGTAGTAAAAATTTAGTCACGCAAGGCCGATCGAATCGTTTTGTTGACAAGCAGAAGACAGAATATGACAGAAGTGACAGATCAGCTGATGACACAGGCTTTTTTGACAGCAGCCAGTACAGTTGCGTTCGAATATCACTCGACCACAGATTAACTAGTTACGTACGCGGCACTACACCGACAGCTAAGAAAAAAATCCACAGATTGCGTGCCTCATACCGTATATTATTAAGGCATACGACTTGGAGCCTACACTGGAGCGAACGACAATACATTTCCAATCTCCATAATATTTACTCGTGCGATTGTTTAGTTTATCCCATACCTATGATTTAATTTTCTCTAAATACTCGGCGAACTTTGTACCGCCGCTTAATCAATAAATGTTTAAAAATAACGTGTTTTCCCATTTTTTAATAGAAATACTATTCGGGGTGGAGAGAAATCCAACAAATCAAATGGTCAGTCATTAAAACTATTCTACGATGCAAAATGTGGCGTAGAAGGTAATTTTTATGTTCTTATCTCGTATATATTGTGTTATGTACCACAATAATATGTCGAATTCGGTCAAATACACTCAATTGACAACATTTCAATTTTTTTGCATACGTATTTTATTGTCTTAAAGGAAACTATAGATACAAAATAAAACGACCCATATTTTTTATTTTCAGAAACTCGATGATTTTCACTCATAATTTTCTGTTTGAATTTCGTCTTATTCTAAAATGACGCCAAATGACGTCACAACTAGTCCGAGTTACGAAAAAGTACTACCTCTGTGAATGATAATGCAAGCTTCTTTTTATATATATATAAGCGATAATAAAAATTGTAAATATTTTTTTCGTAATCAGGATAGCAAAATTAAGAAACGGTATTTTTAGTTTTATGCGTTGTAAAATATGAAATGTGGTCATCTCTCAATTTCCTGAAATTGACGTTTCAATGGTATGAAAATAAGATTAGCGAGTTTTAATTATGTAGGTAGTTTCATATCTTTTTGTAGTTAATAGGCTTCTAACGAAAAAAAAGTTTAAGTAATGGTCATGAACCAAATCCACTGGGTAAATGAGAAGTAATTTGAGCGTGTCACGTGCAACAATTACTCCAACAATCGCAGTGCAACTACCGATACATAGATATAATGTTTATGACGGTGTTCAGATAAACATTTCACCAAATTGCTAGACTACTGCAATTATTCCAGTAAGTTAAGCAAAAATCGGCAATATTGTGTCGGTCACACGTTCGCTGTGATTTCTGTATTAAAATGATTCGCTGAGAGATATTTAAACTCTTGCTGTCCAAAATGTTATGTTCCTACATTCCTTCTTAGTGTGCCAATGTCCAAAAAGAAATAATTTATGATAAGACTCACTGAAAAGTAAGGCAAAATTTTTCTGTTTAGTCACTTATTACGATAATTTAAGCATCGACCGCAAGGTAAATGGAATATGTGCGTGCGTGCGTGCGAGCGTGCGTGTAGGGTGCGTGCGTGCGTGCGTGTGTGTGTGTATGCGTGTGTGAATGTATGATTTTTCTAGTACGTGCCACAGCAGGTAATGAATATTTATTACAAAAAAGAAAGTGCTTTAAGTTACAATTTGTATTACTGAATAACTGCTTTTGTCTCATAGTAGGTTTTAGACATAGATCACGCAAATGCATCTACTTCGCGTGTCCGAACTGTGGAGTATATCCACACTCGTCGGTCGCTACAGATATTCCGCGCGCCTCTGTTGTGTTGTGGTGGCCAGTCGTCCGTAAATATTACGAAAATGCGTTGTTGCGTCGTACTAAACTGCGATAGCCCAAAAATTGTGTGCACACAAACGCAAGGACATGTTTCCTATCACAGGTAAGTTATTTTCAAATTATATAATTCGTAAATTAATTTTAAATCAATTTTTTAAGTACCTATTCCGAGGTGTGATTCCAAGTCTGTACCTAAGTAACTATAGATTATCGGTAGTAAACAATGTTCACATTACATTGCTGCGTTTGCTTTGAGCGTTTAATCTGATGCTGTGTGTTAAGAGACGATGAATATGAGAACAAGCGATACTGTCGAGTTCGTGGCAAGGCAACTTATCATTCGTCTGTCAAATCTAGCAACTAGTGTTGCTCGTCTACAACATATTTCGATAGTCGATTTTAATCGATATCGGACAGTCGAATGATATTAAACACTTTATAAACGCTAATTGGCTACTTGACAATTGTAACGATAAAATTGTTGTAAGATGTATTTATAAAATAAACCTACACCGTATATTTTAAAATATATTTCCGAAAAGTGTCAAATAGCCAATTTAGTAGTTATTGATAAAAACAAGCTCATAATATGTCTTAATTTTAAACGACAGCTTTAAAAAACGAGGATAATATCTTCGGGTAGAGTTCATGTATGTGATGTCTTCATGTTTATCCTTTGAACGTACCATACGTTTAAAAACCTATTTAGAGGCTAAAAATAATAATACGTTTATAAATTTCTATTGTGCTTAAGAAACACTTACTTCTTTTTAGGTTCTCACATGATCCTATTACAAAAGAAAAATGGATTACGGCCACTGGATGGAAAGACTGGTTCCCGACTAAGCATAGCCATATTTGCTCCAAACACTTTGAAAATAGCAGTTTCATTGAAGGGAAGAAGTTGAGAATGTTGAAAAAAAAAACGGCGTACCCCACTATTAATTCCTTCCTAATTCCTAATTCAAATTCCTTTTAATATCATTCGTCTGTCTAAATCATTCGTCTGTCAGAAAATCGATGTCATTCATGTAAATCGATTAGTGATTTTTAGGTTATTACAACAAAACGGGACTTAATCGCGTACACACAGGTGTTTATTTAACGTTCGAAACGTCGAGGTAATTAAATAAACACCTATGTGTACGCGATCAAGTCCCGTTTTGTTGTAATAATGATTTTTAGGTTATCTAAAACTATTGCGTTTCTTGTCATGCATGTCTATACTAATCCCTCGTATTTAAATTTAAATATCAACGAGTATACTTGAGATTATTCAGAGGTATCCGAAAGCGTCACAGTAGGTGTTAAAAAGTCGGAACGCTTGGTTTCACAAGTCACAACTCGCGCGCGACCATCCACTACAAAGACTGCTGACCTCTGACTAGCATGGCCGCACACGCACGGAATTTTCGTTCGGTTTCCGAAAGGAATGACGTTAAAAAGTGTCTCTGTCTCTGTCTGTGATATGAAAACCGTACCGGAATTCCGTACATCTGCGGCCAGGCTGAATCGAGTCGAGCCGAACGACGCGTGAGGCGGCGGGCGTCACCTTTGAATCGATTTTGCCCGGACAACTAGGAATTCACATCACTAATCTGTGATTTTAGATATTAGCCAATCAGTTATAGCTTTTTTACAGTAATATATTTTCATTGGAATTGGATATTTCAATAGTCTATTTAATTTTGTCAGATTATATAACAGTGAGGATTGTTTAGTATATTGCCTGTGGGCGGAAGTTGTGTTGACAGCAATTGTAAGGGGGTAACAATATGACTTCTTCTCTTATTAGGCAGATTGGGATCATATATTAATGTTTTATGAGTTCTTAGTAAGGTATTTACAGCAGTTGTAGTTAAACATAACATAACATAACATAAACTCACGCCTGTATCCCAGAGGGGTAGGCAGAGACCAGGGAGTGCCACTTGCTACGATCCTGACAGATCACTGATCATCATCAGTTGTAGTTAGATGTATTTTAAGCAGTTCACAAGTTGAGTAGAGCTCTACTGTCGGAAATCTTCGTCGTTTGAAATACATCACCTTCGGTAACGACCTCTGTGCCCTTTCTAGTCCAATTAATTTAGTCTTTATTGCTAAACCCCAAACGTGAACGCAATATGCCATAACAGATTGTGCCACAGAGACACATTTGTTTTAAAACCTTTTTTACATAATAATATACACAAATATACAAAAGAAACGTGACAAACTGAACAGTAAATTTCGGCCCCTACAATGGCTTCTGAGCGGTGGTATCTAGTGAGTAGAACATTGAACTCGGTAGCGAGAGATCCAGGTTTGATTCCCATTGTGGGCATGTACCTATGACTTTGTTTTCTAAGTCTTGTACATTTGTGAAGTTATAGTAGCAATATCACTCGCTAATGGTGAAGGAAAACATCATGAGGAAACCTGAGCATCTGAGCTATTCGCATACCTTAGCGCTTGAAATCGCTAATCCGCGGTAGGCATGCGTGGTGATTAAGCCCATACTCTCTCTTTCAGAGAAGGCCTGTGCCCTACAGTGGGACGTATAGAGGCTGCTCATGATGAATGGCTTCTGGGCAAACAGTCAAGACTATCACTGCTCCTTGTCTATAAGGCCATCCTTAAACCCGTTTGGAGATATGGTATCCAGCACTGAGGAGCAGAAAAAGATTCTGGAATTACTCCAACGGTTTCAAAATAATGCGCTGAGACCCATTGTACATGCACCCTAGTTTACAAGGGCAGAAGAGCTGCACGAGTATCTAAAGATGCGCACCGTCAAGGAAGAAGGAGCCAACATTACCAAAGCCCATAAGATAGTAGGTATAGCTGAACATGAAAACAGACTCGCCTCGAGCCCAAGAATCCTTGCTCGAGCCTTATGGTAACACTCCCCACAACAAGACCCATAAAAAGAAACCACACATGGGACGTAACACAGTAATTGTTACCCGTGCATATAAGGGCAAACCGACAATGGAAGGCGCGAGTCAAATAGATGGGACGTGAGGCAAGGACGCGGTAATATGTATAGACCACAGTCCTTGCTCTGCGGTCACTCTTGGTCTGTGACTCTCTACATATTACCGCGCCCTCGCACCACGTCCCATCTGTGTGACTCACGCCTGATACGCCAATCGTCATATAAAAAAAAACTGCTTATGGTCGCAAGTTAGAAAAGGGGAGAACAAAGGAATGTAAAAAAAAAATTATTTATTGCATTTATTGATAGAATATTAGCAAAATTGTGAAAGAAACCTCTTTAAGGCCTACTTGCACCAACTCTTAAATGTCAGTTAAGTCGCCATTTAAAGCCACATATAAGAAAGTGGTGCCAGCCGGCCTAAGATTGCCATTGGTGCCTCGCCTTAACCAGTCAGGATAAAGGGCGGATATAATTTTTTTCAAAGAGAAAGCTAGTAGGAGGTCAGTTCTCGCTCAGCCAGATAATAGACGAGCTGAATCTTGAGGTACCATGTTATACAACTTCTACGATGTAAACAAACTAGCTTAAAATAACCGTGTGTGCACCGAGAAGAAAGAGACAAACTACGTGTACGACTACGCCAGACCTTAGAATTCAATGGCCAGACTTGTGATAATGCGATCAATCGCTGAATGCCGGTTTCAATAAGAATCTGTGAATGTGTGCGTGTGTGTGGTACCACGTAATATTTACGCTACATTTGCTGTTTTGCTAATTGGAATTCGATAGGCGCTTCATAAGCTTCCAAGCGTAGTGTGGAATTTAGAGTTAATTGCACAAATGGCTATGGTACGGTAGTGTTAAACAGAATTCCAACTGACGGAATATATTGGTCGTAGATGGGTACATAATGCTAACTATAGTGAAATGGATGAATTTGCGTAGGGGACGGTGTTGGGCATCTCCATGAGTAAAATCGTAATAGCATTAAATATTGAGTATCTATGGTAGATGCTTGTTAGGTACTTACCAAACTTTTCTTCTGTTATTGCTGTTTCTGTAACATTTTTTCCGGTATACAATAAAGAATATTCTTATCTTATCTTATGGTACTTACCAAATTATAAAACCCACAAACTGAAACAAAACTAACGTTTATTTTGTTCTTTATACTAGAAAAATACGAATGTAGTTAGGTAGCTACCCATTACATAGATGTTTACTTCAGTGATAGTTAAGGTTTTTTTTGCTGTATTTTATTGACAAAATCTGACAATTGATTGAGGAGTTAGAAGAGAACGTAGAATTGGACATATGCGCATACGAGCCAAACACCCTCCCTCCTTCTTAGGGTTCCGTAGTCAACAAGGAACCCATATAGTTTCGCCATACCCCGTCCGTCTATCTATCTGTCTGTCTGTCTGTCTGTCCGTCTGTCTGTTCGCGGCTTAGCACAGAGACGACAAGTACTAGAAAGCTGAAATAGGGCATAGATGAATTTAAATATCTATTAATTACGCCGACAAAAAAAAATTTAGCATTCCTCCCCTACACCTAATTTGGGGATTTTCTGGGGTATGTGGGGTACGGTTGGATTGGGTTATTCCACTAATCCCCATTGAAAATCCCCATTGACTTTTTGTTCATAAATCCCTATTGGCGAGTGTTTGTATTTGGTCATTTAAGAATATTGTGAGTGTCGGAAGACCATAAAGCGCCATTTTTTGTTAGATTGGGGCGTTCCCCCATGCTCTCCAGGCTAAACGGTTGATTGTAGAAATGTGAAAATTACTTCGATGAAGTGGTTAATTCTGTAAACTACTTAGGTATAAACCCCTTCTTCTAAGAAACCCCACACTGCGCATGGCCCGACACACACTTGGAAGCTTTTTCATTATTCTTTACTAGCTGTTGCCCGCGACTTCGTTCGCGTGGTAATTTTGATGTGTATTTTTCCGGGATAAAAAATAACCTATGTGCTAATCCAGACTATAATCTATCTCTGTGCAAAATTTCATCCGGATCCGTTCAGCCGTTTTTGCGTGGAAGAGTAACAAACTAATATTATGTTTATAATATTAGTAAGGATTCACGAGTGAAACAAAATGTTAGAAGGTTGAATGGAAGTCATACAGTTATTGAAAAAAAAAAATACAATAAATCAATGAATATTATAAATTTACCAGCTGACTCGGCAAACGTTGTCTTGCCATATTAATAAGCCTACGACCGATTTGATAACAAACACTGTGGTACGAGATTTTTATATATTAGATGATTGTAGCATTATATTTACCGATATGATCTTAAAGGTTACCTAATTAGGAAAATTCCCATCGTCATTGTGCAATGCATAGCCAGAATGTAACTAAAATTAAAACTGTATCTGGCGCTCCAGAGAGGCATTCCATGCATCGATTTTCACTCGTATTTTCCTTGATAAAATCCATGAAAAACTACGCCAGCTCACCCTAAGTGGAACTTTATCGGTGTAGTAGTAATTTTCTCCCTCATTCTCTTCCGTGTGTAACTTTAGTTAAATAAACTTCCGAGAATGAATAAAACCGACAGCCTCGCTAAACTTTCGCCAGGTATTACAGGCAGCGGCGAGGCAACGGAAATAGAGACATGGAAAAATATTGTACCAGGTATGCACCGCCGCCCTCAGGTCTAAGTGGTAGATGTCTAGGAAAACACTTTTTATATAAGAAGATATTTAGTGAATTTAGTTACTTGAACTTCACAACTCTTTTGACTCTGTTATCACAGTTATTATTGTGTGATATTATGTACTAGTACTTTCATACTGTCATAGAAGCCGAAAAAACTCCATTGTGAGTCTTCCTACCCTTCTTACAAATAATTCATTGCCTTACTCAATTGATCTTATGTAGGTAGGTTAGTTACCTATATAGAGCGCTTTACAATATGTGAATTATTATATACTACATAAAAAAGAACCGGACAGGTGCGAGTTGGACCCGCCCACCGAGGGTTCCGTACTGTATTCTCGCAGTTTTTCCGAGCTTTTCCCGAACTTCAAAGACTGTTTTTTTTCAGAGTTTTCCCTGTATTTTTAGGATACGACAATATTCTAGGTCAATGGAAAGAACCCTATAAATTTTGATTCCATTGAGAGTGCTGAAATTTACGTTTTTTACGGCATTAATGGCGGTAACTTTTTTTAAGTTAACTTAGTAGTTAGATTTTTTCACTGCTTCAAGGGAGTGGACTTGAGTATATGGTTTTAATTTAAACTAGATATTTCCACGCGTTACCGAGATAAAGCGTCTTGACAGACATACGGACGGACGGACGGACAACAAAGTGATCCTATAAGGATTCTGTTTTTCCTTTTGAGGTACGGAACCCCAAAAAATATTTTATCTACGGCGGACTTTCATTTACTTGCTTCACTATTTACGCATATTTACTTACTTTATTCTTTAGGCTGTCTGTACTCTCGCTTCAGACAAAGAGAATCTCGGTTTGATTGGTAGGTGTAATATTATTTAAAGTTCTTTTGTAGACTGAGATCTATAGATCTAGATTTAATTTATTTGTCAGCAAAACGGTACAATCACATTGTTGTTAAAAATAATTATTATGATGCACCAGCAGCTAATCTGGTAGGTATACGAATTTTAAAATGCAGTAGCATGTCAAGCTAAATTGAAGTGGAACAAACCGGCCAAGTGCGTGTCGGTCCACGCACAGTGTAGGGTTCCGTAGAAAGAGGAGGTTTAATCTGCTTTAAAGAACTAACAACTTCATCGAAGTAATTTTCAATGGATTTTGTACGAAGTTTTTCTTTTATAATTTGGTCGCCCATTACTCGTTAACTTGTAAAGCCTGCTTAGCCGTGACAGTTTGAGTAAGTTTCAGCTTTCTAGTACTTATCGTCTCCCTGTTGACTACGGAACCCTAAAAAGTCGACGCACCAGGTAGTGTGTTTTATTACACGAACCAACTCAAAATTGTCATTTTCAGTAGAAAAAGACTTGTTGAGTCTTTCTTTTCAAATAATTGAAGAAGTACGTTCCTGATTTCATTACATATATGATTTGAGAAACATCCAGAACACTTTTTTAAATTAATCAAAACTATCGAATGTATTCTGTTCCTATATAACGTCCACCTAAACCTGAACGATTTCAATCGTCTAACTATAAAATTCCACACTAATTGCCATCACAAAAGTCAGGATTTGATGTGCATAAATAGGCCTCACTTGCTCTATTTTTACATCAGTAGTACCTGGCTTTTGAAGCCGGGTTCTCCGGGCGCACGATTTCTATTGGACTTATTGCGATGCGCGCGCGACCGAATAGCTGGGGAAAAGTAGACATTTTTGAAATCACAGAAACGCACATATAATCAATGCAATTTTGACGACCGAGGTCACTAACTCATTCAGCGATATAATTTTAGTATATTTTTACTATCCAAAACTAGAAAAGCTCGAATAAAACCACATTTAGTTGTAATTTAGACTCAAGTACGCTTCTTTTGTTGATGCAGTAAAGTTAAAAAGAAGTCATAAAAGAAATGATCGAAGGCCCCAGATCAATGACCTAGGACAATGAAAAGTAATATACATTTGTATAATATTCAGATTTTAAATACTAACCATTAGAGAGTAAAATGTATTTTAAAATACCTGCTTTAGGGTTACGGTCGGAGAACCCAGCCTTAACAGTCCATTTGTGTTCAGTATTGTTGGTAGTTGGCAATATGAGATGGCACTCGGAGTCCTATCTGCATTTTCACAAAGCGTGGCTTCCTCCACATTGTTATGAACGTTTTGTATTCGTCAAAGAAGTTGGAGTGACTTGATAACTTGCAAATTGTGTCAAACGCTGACGAGGTGTGCTCATCTCACATTAAATAACGTCACGGAAGTGCAAAGTCAAGAACTTTTGTACTATGAGTTTTATTTCAGACTAGCTGTCCCGGCGAACTTCGTACTGCCACAGAATCCGTTTCTGCGATTCTTGCACAAGCCATCTATATTTAAAACACAACGTTTGCTCGCACAACGCCATCTATTTTAAACTTAAAATAAGTATTATCACTCGGAAACGCATTACCTGGATATAGAGTATGCTATGTCTCAATTCAGGTCTTTGTCTCTCTGTATGCCAAGTCTCATGTAATCCATGCAGCCGTTATTGCGTGATTGAGTAACAAACATACAAACATCCAAACATCATAGTAGGATTTTTTAGGTAAAATTGGAAATATTTTATTAGCTAACATCTGTTACACAATGTTGCAATACAAGACTACATCGTCGTTCATATTACAAAATGTCACATGTCAGAAAAATACAATTTTTGTTTTTTCATCGAAATAGTACAAAAATTTGTAAATTAGAAGAAAATTAAGTCGTAATAGTATACACAGATAATCAGACCGAGGATTACGATGTCTTGCGCGTGTGACAGAATCATTTTTTTATACAATTTCGATGAAACAACAAACATCTTATTTTTTGACATGTGACATTTTGCAATATGAACGACGATAATCAAAGTAGACAATAAAACTTAAGGCGGTCCAGGGACTAACACCAGCGCCACCGAGGAAAAAGAAATCATATCTTTTTTTACAGATCAAATTTGCAAAAAGTGTCAATACAATCTCTCAATCATGTTAATAGTGATTTTTATTACCCATGGCAAAAAAACCTAGGACTAAATAGTATTATCGCTAGAAACGGCCGTTTTTGGCATAAATGCAGGTTATGGATCCTAGGTTCGTGACATGGGTCCTAAAATAACTGTTAACATGATTGAGAGATTGTACTGACACTTTTTGCAAATTTGATCTGTAAAAAAAGTTAATACGATTTTTTTTCCTCGGTGACGCTAGTGTTACACCCTGGACCCCCTTAAGTAGTTATGTTAGTGTTATATACAAGTCAATGTATTGTTATTGTTCAATATTGACCTTTTCATTATTTGGGATAAATGCGAGTGTGTGGAGTGGGCCCTTGTATCTATGGCGCGTTTCACTCAAGACCATTCTCCGGAGTGTTCACCAATTTTCGCTTTTCAGAAGTTATGCCGCGCCAAGCTTGAGAGCTCGTGCGCACAACGGTTTTTTCGCACATTATTTAAGTTCGCAAGTCAAAATGTGTGAGAGTAACACTGATCCCACCAGAACATAAATGTGAACGTACGGGCCAACTTCTCGTCTCGCAAAAGTGCGTGATAATCTGCCAAGTTTATTGCCGCAAGAAAGAAAGTATAATGTGTAACTTTTAAGAGTAGGTAACTAAGTGTATAGAAATTTTTTAAATTTTTTATGAGTGAGTGAGTGACTTCCACATCTCGAAAACTATACTAACAGAATGAATAAAGTTTGGAAAAATCCTTCTACTTTTTTTTAAGTTTAACAGAAATCGAAATCAAAGGCGTCAAAAAGGGTTCGAATCGATTCGTAAAAATATATTTAATGCTCAATGTGGGCCGAGAACTTGGCCTGGCATACTCTGTGGCTCTAACGTTCTTGGGTTCTAAAACAGAAACACGCCACATGTCGCTACTACGAGTACCTTGTCATTTAGAGAAAAAAAAAAACCGGCCAAGTGTCGAGTCGGAATCGCGTACCGAGGGTTCCGTAGCACCATAAAAATAATATTACGTACTTAGCAAAAAAATAATAATAGAGCCCCTTCTAGAGACTATTCAAGAACGGAACTAAAAATTATATATATATATATATTCGTCGAATTGATAAACTCCTCCTTTTTGAAGTCGATTAAAAAGAAAAACGCGTAATATTGCACAAAATGTTCGATTATAAGTTCAATCGACAACACATCAACCTTTACACGCGTGCAGTCTACGTTGCGACTTTTGAAACTAAAATCAGACCTGTGGACCTGTTGTCGACTGTACCCTAGGCGTGTCGTACGTACATCTGTGCGCTGATGCCAAATGGCTAGTCAACGTGACCCAAATACGAACAAACACTCCGATTTTTTGACAAAATATTTTATAGAGGACGGGGAGAGGTTGTCGGATTGCAACATCCGGTAAAAAAATAAAACAAACAATTTAACGCGCGAAAAGTGCCACTCGCGCGGGGCGGGGGCGCCACAGAGTAGAGATGCTCCGAGAATGGGCATCAGACGCGGACGCGGCCCGTGCCAGCCGGTATCCTCATGAGAAATTAACTGAACCATTAGTTTTAATTCACCCAGCACCCGCTGGAGCGGTTCATTTTTCCGCTATATTTGGTAGAAAAATGCTTTAAAACACCGCTTTTGCTCTCAACTGCGAAATAAAACTGAGATATGGGTGCTGTGGCTCGCAATTTTTCTGCAACAGAAATTACTTTACCACTCCCAAGCCATGTTGTTGGTCTGAGGTTGTTGTTAAAGTAAAACAAAGTTGTCAAAAAATATATTTGTAGAATAGTAAAAAATCTCGACTGCTGCAAAAACGTCTGGTATCGGCTCTAACAATTTTATTGATTTAAAAAAGTATACTTTTGTAATGCTTTCACCTGGTTGTTCAATAAAGTGTTCTCTATCTATCTATCTACTTTTCATATTGAGAACTAGGTAGTATAAGTGCTTGAAGTGTTCACTTATCTCAGCGCTTGAAATTGTCAGTCAGCGATGGCGATGGGCAAGCGTGACCCAAAGAGAGAGTCTTTGAGAGAAGGCTTGTACTGTCGGACGTATATTGGCTGCTTAAATAAATTTCCTTCATATCCGTAATTTTGTAATCTAGCAAAGCGTCAGACCACATAAATCAAATTTTTTTTTACAATCATTATAAATGTTTAAACGTGGCGGACGGATGCCAGACAAATTAACACTATACTCTATATAGACAAATATTTATACATACATCATCATCATGATCAGCCATTTGACGCCCACGGTTTTTAACCATGAAGGGTTTTCCTTAATCGCCACGCTTGGCAGGTGGGTTGGCGATCGCAGTATACGGTAGGAATCTCAGGAAGACGTACGTACATAAACTAATATACCTCAATCGCTAATATACCTCAATCGCTCAAGAGAAAATTATACAACCAGTGTGTGTTACCAGTGATGACTTATGGCACTGAAACGTGGTCTCTCACTAGTCTCTCTCGGAATTTCTCTACGAGATCGAAATCAGAAATGATGAGATCCGTAGACGAACGAAAGTCGTCGACATAGCCCAGCGGATTAGTAAGTTGAAGTGGCAGTGGGCGGGGCACATAGTACGCAGAACTGATGGCCGATGGGGTCGAAAAGTTCTCGAATGGAAACCACATATCGGCAAGCGCAGCGTAGGACGACCAGCCACAAGATGGACAGATGACCTCATCCAAGTGGCAGGAAGACGCTGGATGCAGGCCGCTTCCAACCGGTCTTTTTGGAAATCCATGGAGGAGGCCTATGTCCAGCAGTGGACTTCTTGTGGCTGAATAATGATAAACTCACGCGTGTATCCCAGAGGGGTAGGCAGAGACCAGGGACTGCCACTTGCCACGATCCTGCCAGATCACTTTCACTTCCTCAACATTCATTAGTCGTTTCATGCGGTTTCAGTAAATTTATACTTACGTGAATCCTAAAACGACAAATTTCAGTTAGGGTCAGTTAGAGTGTTTAATTTCACTAAGCTTTTTTCTGTTTTCTTGGATGTTAACAGAGCGTTGATAGAAAACAATAAGGTCGATCGAATTGTTTGTTCGTTCTAGCTCATTTATTCACCTCAATAATAAAAAAAATATCAACACTTTTTATCAAATTCTTGACTTTGATAATATTTCAAAAAAATATTTGTTTATACCCAAGAAAAAGCTGGTTAGAATACATACATACATAAACTCAGGCATGTATCCCAGAGGGGTTGGCAGAGACCAGAGACTGCCACTTGCCACGATCCTGACACATCACTTTCGCTTCCTCGACATTCATTAGTCGTAGCATGCACGCACGCCGGTTTCGGGTCGGCTGAATAGAATAAATAGGTAATAAAAATATAAAAAGCCCGAAGAAAAGTCTGCATTGCGAAATCTGAGATGTCACTAATTAAGTGACTTCAAAATGAAGAACTATTTCGTTTGGCGTTGGACGTAGTACCTACTAAAATGTCAGCATAGTGCAATCTATTTGCAGGAAAACAGGGTGTTAACTGCGAGCTTAACAAGCTTCGTATTACATAATTAAATGCATAATTCTGTTTCCTCCGGTAAGATTATTATTCGCGCTAAGGTTGGCCAGCTCACTATCTCGTCCAACCACCTCTAGACAAGTTTACGAGCGGCCAGCGATATTGTGCGTGGAAACTTAATGAAAAGGAAATACCTACCCTCAGAATTACGTACACAAAAACACATCTACCTACCTCTCTTGTTTCGGCCGAAAAAATGCTTAACTAAAGTAAAGTATCTGCCTGCCGTGTCTTGCGATAAAAAGTTTTTTTTTATGCAAGCCTGCGGGAGCGCATTTATTCAAGTCTGATTGGTCTTTTCCTTTTAATTTCATCTAAATGTGAAAGAATCGGATCTACAATAACTTGATGTTTAATCCTTTGCGGTTACAACCAAAGGATTGAAATAAATTGGTTCTACTTTCAATCATCATCATCATTCAGCCACAAGAAGTCCACTGCTGGACATAGGCCTCCCTCATGGATTTCCAAAAACACCGGTTGGAAGCGTTCTACTTTCTATGATTGCATCTAAAGGCAGATCCTACCTACACTGACAGTTAAGTGACCAATTAACTCAGTAGTGCCTAGGACATATTTTTAGATAGAGTAGGCTTTGCCCATCACATATACTACCATCCACAGAATAGACAAAACAAGGTAAATAAAAAATGAAGTAATATCAAAACAGTACGAAAATCAGCTAAGTGTGTAACGCTACAGCCATGCTACGCTCGCTACGACATTGCTACGGTCTACGCTCGCTACGACGCCGCGCTAAGATTTCACCCACTAAGCGCTAAGTGTGCTACGACGGAGTTATGCATTTGGTAATGCTACGACGCTAATTCCAAGTATCTCGTACACTAACATTATATTCATCTAATGTTAAAAGCTAACAGTGGTTTGGGGGTAAGTAAATGACAGGTACTGTCAGACTGCCTCGTTGATCTAGCGGTAATTCGTTTCGTTACCATGACAGAGGTCATGGGTTTGATTCCCACTGGTGGCAGCCGAAATTTGATTTGTACAAATGACCTCAGTCCAGGTGTTTTTCCATGTTTGAGATGTCGTTGGCTGGCTGTCATATTTTGGGACCAGAGCAAGTGATTGTATTGTGTGGATTAAAAAGAAAATTTATATTAAATAACTTAACATTAAGTATTCGCAATAGAGCCAAACGTACGGTTTAAAATAAACGAAAATAAATAAAAGATAAGAGGAAGCAACCGACTTTCAGCACTTATAAATATCTATCGAGTGGTATCGATGGAAAATGAACCGTGGGGAGACTCCTGCAAAACCGTTTTGCGGAAAGGTAAACAGAAATCTCGTCGGCGCCGCGTCGTCTTATAAAATAAAGTAAGTCCAATAATTCACCACTTCGACTTCCCTTAGAGAGCTCGAGGTATAAAATGGAGAAAAACGTCCTTAATTCAGTTTGTTCCTGTCGAAGCTACAACGTATCTAGGCGCAGTCGACTGTGCCAGCACTCACACTCACACAACACGCACACAATACAGAACACAAGAGCGGGTAAAACAAATATCGTATTATTTACTTGCTGCGTGAACTGTTTCATGGAATGCCTCAGTATATCTGTCTCTTCTCTTTACAACTATTGTTTTACTACGAGTACCTACAATATGAGATCGCATCTCGTTGGGTGTGATCTACGAATAAAAATATCACTGTTTGTGATACAATAGTAAACAGTATAACGGAGAACTTTTAAACGTTTGGAGTAACTAGTATCTCTTTCTGTACCTATTTATTGCGTGTATTTTTGATATAGCAAATAATCTTTTTATCTATCTATCTACCTATACAAACGCGTAACTTGTAACAAATAGAGGTTGACTGCCTCGTTGGTCTAGCGGTATCACGTCGGATTACCATGCCGGTTACTACTAATATAGAGGCTTACTACCAATATATAGGCCATGAGTTTGATTCCCACTGGAGGCCGCCGTACATTTGTACAAATGGCCTCAGTCTGAGTGTATTTCCATGTTTGTGATGTCCTACCTGGTTAGCATTGGACAGGGTATCCTAGTTTGGGACTAGACAAGTTGAGGTTGTGCTGTGTGGAAGTTATTATTTTATTTTTATGTATTGTTTTGTAGACATGCACGCAAAAAATTTTGCGTCGACATTTACGGTGAAGATTCAGTCTGCCTAGAGATTGAGATGGGTTCTTGGAAAGTGGCTTTTATACCCAGTCAGCGAGGCACTAGTGGAACACAAATTGGTATGCTTCGCTAGAAGTGCAGGAGGAGAGGTGGGAAATACTACACAATATACTTAACCTACCTATAAATAACCTAGAGGATAGATTCTGATATCAATTTTATGCAGTTTTTTTTACTTTGTTTTAATATTTGTTTGTTTAAGCTTTTTGTAGTTTATGTCGTTTATTTTGTGCACATATAGAGACCCGTTTTTCTACTGCTTCCCCTATATCCTAAGGTTTGCTGGAAAAATTCTCTTACAGAGATAAGCTCGCCTTTGTACATGCTATTTCTTACGAAATCTCCTGTTAAATGTCTTGTGTACAATAAAGTATAATTAATAGGTAGAAGAATAACTGTCCTTTCAGCAGTTACATTGAATTTAAGATAAGAGTGAAATCTTCTACGGGGTGACTTAGAATACGTTCGATTTTGACATTTGAAATGTCTTTTGGTTCGTTCCAGTGTAGGCTCCGATTTCACGAAAAAGTGCGATCCCCTTATATCTTGGAGAGTTGTGAAGCTATGATATTCAGAAAAGACTCAAAAGATGCATACCTACTCATGAGAGCTGTAAGGTGAAAAAAGAAAAGCAAAAACGAAAAACGTTATTACCGAAATAGTGAAAACAAATAATTTTTTCCGAATTTTTGATTTTGGTGCTCGATATATTGGAGACGAAGAATGACATAAAAAAATTGAGAAAAACTGCTCTGAAAAATTTTGTCAGCTACAATTTGAGCTTAAAACAAAGACGATCGGGTTAAGGGTTTGCCCTGTAGCCTAACCTTTTTGAAAAAAGTCAAAAAGTCGGAACGGCATTTTTCACATAACAATTTATGACTCGATTAGTTTCCATTGTGCTCTATAGTCGTGTGAGGCACGAAATCTGTGAACTTTTTTAAGGGGTTATCCTAACCATATTTTAGAAACATATGGTGCTATTTTTGAAGAAAGAAATGGCGCGTTAATTTTTTTCTTGTTACCCAAAACTACTTCACGTTATCTGATCCTCACTTTATTCTCTCACAGAGATAAACAACTCAAAAAAAAGCTGTGGTTCGAGCGTCTTATGGTCAGCACACATTTCTTCAAAATATTGCTGACAATTTCAAAATCACATTGTTGTAATATGGAGGTTAGTAGTCTAGTTTTATTACTCTGTAATATAAAAAAGCTAACAAATTTTGTTTTTTATACCATATTTTCAGAACGGAGAGTTATTTTGTCTTCAAGCTAAGCTAATGAAATCATAACCTCCTCCTTTTTCTGAAGTTGGTTGATGTACCAAACACCCTATATATTTTTTCGAACTAAAATATTTTTACATGCCAAAACACAACGTAACGCAACATATTTACGTTTTTTTTTAAACGTATGCTTTGATTTAGAAAAAAAATTAATTAATCTAATCAAAATTCAGAGAATTACATATATTTCATCCAAAATATTTTTTCGTAAAAGTTGACTAAGAAGATTTCATCCGAATAAAAGTACTTTTTTGTATATCTTTAATTGAGATTTTACTCCCAAAAGTGTCGGTCCAAGGTCCGAAAGGTCCATTCCATTGTTCCATTGTTAATCAATAAAGTAAAGGTTCACTAGCCATCTATGATAAACACTGTCGTCTGTACACTTGACAGCACACCAACCTTTATATTTTAGTTGCAAAGTCGCCCGTAACATAACTGAGTTGAGTGCATGCATGTAAAGGTTGATGTGCTATCGACTGTACCTGCTACGTAAACTTCAAAGCCCTCAACGCTACAGCAAGTATTATTCGTATGCGTCTGCTGAGCATACATATTTGCTGTCCAAATGGAAGTTGCTTGCAAGACTAATGGGCGTTATTTAGATTACTGTCACGTCTGATTTGTGCAACATGTTGTGTGCCAACACCGGGACGTCTCTATGCTGCAGTATTATACGAACGTTGCTTCTACATCTTCACTTGTGTGTATAGTTTGTGTAGCATTGTTCCTAATCAAATAGTTACTTTGAAGTACTTGTAAGCACGGAAAAGGCTTACGCTGTGATACGCGTGGAGAAAATGTTACAAAAAAAATTTTCCACTTTTGTGACTCACTGTGTACTAGAAACTTTATTTTCAGTCTAAAGTGGACACTGCAATTTGTTAATGCTCTCAAAAAGGTGGAATTACACGGATGCCTGCAAAGAACACGCTGAAATAATAACATTTTTCATAGCGTAAGTACTATCGTCAAAGGAAATATTATGAAAGATATGGAAAATATAAGAATAAGGAAAAGATAATGATAATAAAATGTTAATTTTAGTTTGTTTTCTATATACCAGTTAAAAATTTAATCTTTAAAGTTTCAATGTGGAGTTTCTTTGTTAGCTTCTTCTCCACATAATCCATTAATTGTGAAACTAACAACTTTGACGTTCATTAAGTAAACATTCTGTTTTTACAATGAATAAAAATATTTGAATTGAATTGAATTGAATTGAATTAAGTTCATGTGTAACCTATTATTAAATTAATATTTGTATACGGTTTCCTGTAAGTAATTGTGCTGTTAAAATTTGAAAGGTTCTTCACAATACAGGCTAAGCCTAGTGCAAGGACCCCCGGGTAATTGGTGTAGTTTTATGTTTTCAAAAAGTTAAAAATATTGAAATTTTTTTGAAATTCAAAATGCACACATAAACAGAACAAGCAGTAAAGGACGCAGTATTAGTTTCTGTTGGTGATTGTACATTGACTGAGGGTTGTAACCGCTCAAAGTACGGAAGAAGCCACTAATCCATTTGGTCTTTTACCAGAAACATGCGATGGAAAATGCACCATAAAATACGCAGGAAAAACATGGCAATGAAAAAAACCAACGGACTAAAAAGAATATGTAAAAGCTGCAAAGGCTTGAAAATAATTATAAAAGAGAGCTTTTTGCTCCTTTTTGTTGAGAAAATGAAATAAAATGGTAGCGTTGCGCGCAGGTAAATAAGTCAGTTCTAAGCAAAGTAAAGTAAAAGTAAAGCAGAAATTAGTTATTACCAAATGAATTATGAATTATTATGAATTATTAGCAAGCAGCAACATACGGATAGTTTTTCGTTTTTTCTTTTAGTTTTTGAGTGCCTTTCTGTAAAGTGCGTAAACGGTCGCCCGGGGAAGCGGCAGTTTGTTTATTAAATATTAAGAGGCGTTTCACAAAATCGCGCACCGCAAGTTTAGGTAAATTCACCCATTGCACTGCCGTGAGTCATGACCTCGAGCGCCGGGGCACAATGCCGCGCGTCGGGTGTATAGTTCGACTATGAAGAAAGTTTTTTGATACTTTTCTCCGACGTGATTTATTTCGGATGGATAAAAACAGGACGTACTCAATCATCTTACGTATGTATACATATAAACAGGTGGTAAAAATTTAAACTAAATTAAACACTTTACCTGCTAGTAAATATTTTATTTCTGTACTACCTAAATAGAACAAGTTTTCTTTCCTTTCAAAAATACAGGAATGTTTTCTTTGAGTACTTTTTTCTGTCTACAATATATTAATAGTACTCTCCCTTCAGGAGGCATTACAAAATACCACCCTGTATATGTATAGGTACTTAGTCTCATAGAATTTAAAATGTAATAACTTTTATAGGCACTTTATCTGCGTAATTAACATTTTGTAAATAAAAATATTTGTTCTTATATGACATTACTGAATAAATGTGGGCTTTTTACAGTTTTTAATCTCTATTATAGTTTTGTACTTTTTCATCGACCCTTATCACAACACCACTACTTATAGTTAGAATTTATTTTACTTCCAATTATGGCACTTGAAGATTCCGTATCCACCACAAACAACTCAGTGGACTCATTTGCATTGTTCTATAAAATAAAATAAAATATTATATTAACTAACCAGCTTCTTTAATTTAAATAAAAAAGTGGACGAGTAAGCAAAATAAAAAAAATTGCTTACATCAATCAAATTCGAGTTTTGGGATTTCTCTCCCGATGTCACGGTCAGTACTCCATCAGTTTTTTTCTGGTTTGGAATCATTAGCAACATGTTCTCTCCTGTAAATAAAGTAAAACTTTAAGAAATTATAATGGCCGTGGTCACTAAAAGCAAGAGGGTAGATGGTCCCTCTACTTTTATTTGAAGGGGTTTTCGAAAATCTTACCATACATAATATTTCCTCTCCCTTGGGAAATGGATTCGTAATATCAATTTCGGATCAATTGTTAGTTGGTCCTTTCTTTATCCTGCAATGATATATAGTAAAAATAAAACTTCACAACCATTAAAATCGGAAAAGACCGTACTAGAAGATACTCTACTAAACTAACTACATAACTTATTAAAGTAGATCAGGGCCGATAGGTACGTACTTTGCTTGTCTTGCAATCAAAAGATTCAGAGTAAAGACTCAGTATTTTTACGCTTTCTTTTATCTAACAAAAAACGGTACGTATTATGTTTTCGTCCCATTGCTGAAAACATCGTGAAGGATAATTACAATGATTCATGTATACAATAATAATGTATAACAAATTCGAAAAGTACTTACTTGAAAAGTATCAAAAGAGTCAGTCGCGGTTGCACGCGCTTCACTAAATTCGTAGAATCATTGAATTTAAAATTCAATGGTAGAATACGCAACCGGCATCGGCGAGAAAAGTGACGTAGGTCCTACTCGAAGGGCGCTTCGCGCGACACTGATCGATGCGCACGATTGCAGCAGAATATATAGGGAAGTAAAAAATATATTTTTCATTGCAATTTACTAAAAATGTGTATTTTTTTATTACACTCCTGTTAAGGATAAGTTCTAGTACCTTATGGTACAAATTTAAATCGATAATAATGTTTAGAAATGGTAAAATATCGAGGTAAAAATGGGAGAAATTCGCACTACTTCATGATTTTTTTTAGCCAAGTGTGAATAAAATATTTGAAATGTGATTTATTAAATACAATAAGATTTATATGTCCCAGTCCTGCGTATTTTTTATTAGTGATTTTTACAAATTCTAATAGTACAATGACGTGTCCGAAGATACCTCGGCGCGTATTTTTGACAAAACATGCTGTGGTATTTTATCAATTAAACAAAATAAACGATATAATTTCATAAACTAAGTTGACAAATACCTGTATTAAGGGTTGTGCTTCTTGATACAATACTTCATAAATGAATATTTAGTATTAAAATACGAAAATTAGTCGCCCAAAACCTCCTAATTTGAGCAAATGATGTGAAAGCCCTCTTAATGACTAAACATTACTTTAGCCTTTGCATCTGCGCAGTAAGATGATATACACAGCGTTAAGGAGTGAATGTGCCATCACTCACACTAGATGGGTGAAGGAACCACTCGGATGCGGACTAAACATTCATAATTAAACATCAATTGAGTAGATTAGATTACATTAGAACACTTTATTGTACACACCAGAAAACAAAATACATTAAAAGGCTTACATGTCTAAGTTTTGCCGTATACAATTGGTGGTCTTATCGCTAAAAGCGGATGGACTGATAGAACTGAAAGATGAAGAGTGTAGGTAGGTGTACGTGAAATATATGGGAAAAAATGTACATAAACTGACTGGCTTACAACTAATATTCATACATATTTAATAAAATACTTAAACTAACCATAGAATACAAATATATACTTGACTTAGGGTATTTCATTATGATATACATCAACAGAATTATTACACTAAGAAGCCCATCACCATGAGAATACTCGTAATTTTATTGTGTTTATAATGGAGTAAGCCAATTTGTCCAAATTAATCAGCTTTGCAGAAAGCTGTATTGTCATGCTTAGTATTTGTATTTTTTGTCCTCTCCAAATCACCTTACAACAAAAATTTAACTTATGAGGAACTAAATGCTGTGACACTAATATGATAATACCAAAAATAGTCACAGTTAGCTTAGCCTAACTTCCGCCGCCTAAATAATTTTGCCCTTTGTCCAGAGAGAGTGCGAATATTTGTGAATTGGTATCAAGAGTGAAACAAAAAAATAAATCTTACTTAAAAAAATACGTAAAACTGGAATGGATCCGCGGAGGTACACGATAATGGGTAGGTATGCGTTTACTCTCTCTCTTAAAAATACGTAAAACTGGAATGGATCCGCGGAGGTACACGATAATGGGTAGGTATGCGTTTACTCTCTCTCTTAAAAATACGTAAAACTGGAATGGATCCGCGGAGGTACACGATAATGGGTAGGTATGCGTTTACTCTCTCTCTTAAAAATACGTAAAACTGGAATGGATCCGCGGAGGTACACGATAATGGGTAGGTATGCGTTTACTCTCTCTCTTAAAAATACGTAAAACTGGAATGGATCCGCGAAGGTACACGATAATGGGTAGGTATGCGTTTACTCTCTCTCTTAAAAATACGTAAAACTGGAATGGATCCGCGGAGGTACACGATAATGGGTAGGTATGCGTTTACTCTCTCTCTTTCTGAGCGGAAATGCGCCGCCTGAAACCAGAAGATGGTGTATGAACTCGGGTCAACTGGACCTAAAAGAGCAAAAAATAATGCCTTCCTAAGCACATACACGAGAGCGACTCGCAGAAGTAAATGAAAAGAAACAAGACAACAAATTGCAACTTAACAAGCCTTCACTGTTGTTTATGTACTGAGCGAAAATATGAAGACTGAGTATTACACAAATTCACACTATAAATTCCAAGTTTGCGCGGAGCCGAGTCGGGTAATGAAAAGTTAGATCGCTGGGCGGCCGCGCCCTGCCGGGATGCCGCTTTTGCCTGAGATTAGATACGTCTAGGTCGGTAGAGGTATTTATTTTTGAGGTGAAGTACTTGGACGTGAAATGAAAGATGGGTTGCTTGCCATACATGATAAAACAACGTCTAGGTACATTACAACACACAGAGCCCCCACTCTCGAAGGCTTGGGTAATATTTATACATCGAACGTGAGAGACTGCTATTATTAATATGTCTTAAGTCAAAAAACATAATTGTACCATCATAGTATCAAAAATTTTACATCATAGTTCCGGGTATCTCATACCCACCTCATAGCTGGTGTAACAATTCCTCACCTCACTCACGCCGGGTTAAGAGGTTTATATTTACTAACTAAATTTTATTGCATTTTAGCTGTCTAATTTGGCATGCCAAATTAAATTGCGCTGAGTTAAATCACACATTTTTATCTTGATCTACATTTTCTTTCTTCAAGTAGCTGTTTTCGTCACAATTTCTAGAAACATGTTCATGAAATTTTAACAATTTTCGTGTGTTGCTAGAAAACATAAACAAAAATTGTTTATATTTTCTAGCACAGAGCACGAAAGCAAATCTGTGAAGGAGCAGATTTATTATCACGTTCACACTAGCTTGAGTTTAAACTAGCATGAAAATAAAGCAAATATAAACCAGGCTTTTGATCCAATTTCTCCTAAATGCGGTTTAAAGTTTCCTTTTGAGAAGCAGCGCGCTGCATATTTGACGCTCTCTGATTACCCTGCTAGCACAAAATGGAAAACTGGCTCTTGTTCCTGCATAGTGCACCTAGTAACCCTCCTATCACTACTAATGCCTTAAGTGGGCGCCATATGGACCACTCTGTTTTGCAACCACTAAGGTCCTAAAAGGAAACCTTATGGACCCTTTTGCTAGTTGGAAAGTGTCAAACTTTGCATAGCAAAAAAAGCAACGTGGTGAAATTACCTAGTTCACCATCGACCTCGACGTACAAAAGCAAAAACATCAGCCTAGATTGTTGACTTATCGAGCTCTCACTGATATAGACCGCTACGGTGTACCAGCCTTAGCCTCCGATAATATAGTCATCAGAGGTGAATCAGTGGAAAGGGAAGCGAAAAATCTTGGATGGATGGTCAATTTCGTTTTGAAAATCATATCAGAAACGTAGTCAGTAATTGTTTCTATCGCCTTAAGATTCTTTATAATATACGCGATTACCTGAGCACTGATTTGCTTGTTACGCCGAGTGAATCACTGATATTATCCAGATTAAACTACTGTGACATCGTCTATGGTGGTTGTATACTTGGTCAGACAAAGAGGTTGATCCAATATGTGCAAAACGCATGTGCACGTTTCATTTTCAAAATCCCTCCTAAATCCTACGTTAGTCCATACTTGGACGCAGCAAAGCTTCTGAATATGTAGGCTCGTCGGCATTTAAACCTTGCCAAACTACTCTTTGGTGTAATACGTACAAAAACCCCATCTTATTTGTTTACAAAGCTTAAATGGGCCACCAGACAACGCTATCTGCACAAGGAAAGAATCCTAACACCGG
The DNA here is from genome assembly GCA_963969515.1 of Yponomeuta evonymella. Taxonomy (NCBI): domain Eukaryota; kingdom Metazoa; phylum Arthropoda; class Insecta; order Lepidoptera; family Yponomeutidae; genus Yponomeuta; species Yponomeuta evonymella. The sequence goes on from OZ018354.1 coordinate 12,306,889, forward strand.
CACATCGGATCATGGCTTTCCGTGGCAGTGTTAGGTTTGCGGCGTCCAAGTGTTGGAACGACATTCCTCCTCTCCGTGAAGCGATCAGTGGATGTGCCTTTGGGCACAAGCTCAGTGCATATTTGCTGGAGCTTCAGAGACCGCCCCTCCCTTCCCTTCCAACCTTTCGCCGCATCTACGGATATAAGTCTGTAATCGCATAGTGGGACTGTGCAATACTGTATATTTAATATATGAAAATCTCGTGTCACAGTGTTTGTTATCGAACTCCTCCGAAACGGCTTCGCCAATTTTTATGAAGTTTTTTGTGTATATTTGGTAGGTCTGAGAATGAGTCGTAGGCTAATTAATATGGCAAAGAAACGTTTGCCGGGTCAGTTTCTATATATATTTTGTATCTTCTTAATTATATTTTATCATACATATTTTTATTTATATTTATTAATTTATCTTTAATTATAATTTGATCTGGCTTTATACGTAATACTTGCTTTGTTTGTATATGTCGATCTTTTTGTTTTTAAGTATCTATTCCATTCTGTATAGACAATAATTAAGTTTAAGTAATAGTAAAAAATGCAAAGAACCTATTGCAATAAATTGCCGTTTTATTGCAATAGGTTCTTTGAATTGACATAGAATCTTCATGGTTTGAGGTTTTCGAATGAAACTTTTTTCAAATGGTTTCTATGATGTTCTTTTTTTAAAAAATGTGAAACATTTAAATATCGACTTTCAATTGTTTTTGTTATTCAATTTAGACAAGAAAGATGGATACTGCGAAAATTCGAGTGATTTTTGAATACGAGTTCCGACGCGGAACTAACGCGGCAGAAACAGCCCGCAATATCAATGCTGCGTTTGAAGAGGGGTCTACTAATGAACGCACCGTGCGATTTTGGTTTAAACGCTTTCGTGATGGAAATTTCGACTTAAAGAACGAGCCACGAGGAAGACCGCCCACACAGGTGAATAACGATGAATTAAGAGAGGTAGTGGAAGCCGACCCTAGTCAAACTACCCAGGAATTAGCGGCATGGTTTAACGTTACCTTACCCACAATATTGACTCACTTGCGTCAAATCAATAAAATAAAAAAATACAAAAAATGTGTGCCTCATGATTTGACTGATCTGCAGAAAGAAACGCGTGTTGAAACTTGTGTTGCCTTGTTGATATTCAATATTCGATATTCAAATGTTTCACATTTTTTAAAAAAGGAACATCATAGAAACCATTTGAAAAAAGTTTCATTCGAAAACCTCAAACCATGAAGATTCTATGTCAATTCAAAGAACCTATTGCAATAAAACGGCAATTTCATACTTTAACCCCTAACATTATATTTCTATATCGTATTTTTTACCACACCTTAGAAAATTCTTTTCGTCTAATATACCTCAATCGCTCAAGACAAAATTATACAACCAGTGTGTATTACCAATCATGACTTATGGCACTGAAACGTGGTCTCTTACTATGGGCCTCATAATAAGGCTCAAGGTCACGCAACGAGCTATGGAAAGGGCTATGCTCGGAATTTCTCTACGAGATCGAATCAGAAATGATGAGATCTGTAGACGAACGAAAGTCGTCGACATAGCCCAGCGGATTAGTAAGTTGAAGTGGCAGTAGGTGGGGCACATAGCACGCAGAACTGATGGCGGATGGGGCCGAAAAGTTCTCGAATGGAGACCACATATGGGCAAGCTCATCCAAGTGGCAGGAAGGCGCTGGATGCAGGCCGCTTCCAACCGGTCTTTTTGGAAATCCATGGAGGAGGCAGTAGACTTCTTGTGGCTGAATGATGACGATGATGATGTACCACACCGCGGTCTGTGATGCTCGCGGGGTATTTCCTGGCACTGACTGAAAATCAGCGCAGAAGGCTTGCCCATCAGCATACTGCTGAGTCAGCTGCTATTTATAATAGCAGTGATACGCCGTGACCTTTGTGTTCCTTCTTTTTTTGTATGATTTTTATGTAAGTATTTTTGGTTTCGTTTTGTTAATGTGGCGTGTATGTTGTTTTTATAATAAATGTTTTTTTCTACTATGTTCTTTTTATTCTTCTATTTATTGGCAACGGTAAAGTTAAAATTAGATACTTAAATTTCTACGAAAAAACATCGAAGCGAAAACACTGCCACGAAACGGTGGAAATTATAGGAATAGAATAAAATATGAATAATTCATGGGTTACATTTTAGAAACATTTTCCTTTGAGTGCCGTTCCGGATCGTTTGAATTGACAATCATGTTCGTGGGAGTTGGGTAATCGTTGGCTTTGGATGTGGAAAAAAAACTTCATTCTCAATTGGTTTATTTGGCGTTGTGCATAATACAGAATAAAGCGGTGGAAAATGGTAGAAGCGGTAGTAGCCAGTGGGTAGAACATTGGACTCGGAAGCGGGAGACCCAGGTTCGATTCCCAGTGCGGGCATGTACCTATGACTTTATTTTCTAAGTTATGTACATTTGTGAAGTTATAGTAGCAATACCACTCGCTAACCGTGAAGGAAAACACCCTGAAGAAACCTGGGTGTCGAGCTATTCACATACCTTACCGCTTGAAATCGCGGAGGGCACGCGTGGTGATTAAGCCCACTACTCTCTCTGAGGGAAGGCCTGTGCCCTACAGTGGGACGTATATAGGCTGCTTATGAATATACAGATAGTATAAAAAGTTCTTGTCGATTTAATTTTAAAAGCTTTGTTGCTATTGTACCAAATATCGGATTAGAAAACCAGTAGGTCCAGCGACATCAGCATCCCGAGACTCCTGTCCTAAAAATTTTATAGCGTTATTCTGTAGCACTGGATGGGAAAATTAATAAGTTCTTATTCGGTGCGGTAGACTAGGTTGGATTTTCTTTGTTTTATTTTTAGTTTTTAAGATTACCTTATGTTTGGGCCATTAGAGCAAAGTGAATAAAAGTAAAATAAATAAATAAATGGTGAAACGCAACTTCTTCAGGTAGTCTGAAATTTCAGTAATGAACAGCTTATACCAATGTGATACCTTGTATAGCAATCATTTCTGGAGCTTTTACGCGTGTGTGTTCTTCCTATACGGTCGAAAGGTCCCACAGTAGTTAAGAAACCAATTCTAAAATCGCAACACAAATATATTATAATAATACTACAAATATATTCTACAGTGAATTTTGGTACACGCAACCTAATATTTTTTTCGTGATTACATCGGTCTAGAACATCGGACTTGGAAACGAATCGAAGTCGAATCGAATCGAAGAAACGAAGACCCAGGTTCGATCCCCAGTGCGGGCATGTACCTATGACTTGGTTTTCTAAGTTATGTACATTTTTGAAGTTATAGTAGCAATACCACTCGCTAACTGTATAGGAAAACATCGTGAGGAAACCTGATTATCTGACCTATTCACATACATCAGCGCTTGCAATCGCCAATTCGCGGTGGGCACGTGTGGTGATTAAGCCCATACTCTCTCCCTGAGAGAAGGCCTGAGCCCTTCAGTGGGACGAATATAGGCTGCTTATGTATGATTACATACAGAGTTGGCATCCGTAAATTATATCACACCTTATAGTCCAGTAACCTTGTCGCCTGAAAGTAGGGGGGTACTTTGCATCAAATCCGGTAGTTCTGATTTTTGCAGACTTGTTTATGATGTTGGCCCAATGAATAATCCAAGTTTGTGATCTCGAGCGCCGAACGCAACTTTGTCAAAAATTGAAAAAACCGCGAATATTTCGGGTATTTTTCAGATTTTGGCGATTATAACCCTAAAAGTAGTTTTTGATAGTATCTTTTTAATTCGTTTTCAAAGTAAACTAAATTTGCTACAATAGGAAATTAGATAGATAGATAGAAAACACTTTATAATTGTCACTGTAGATCCAGCTTTTCAAAAATTCATAAGTTTTACGAACTTGAATGAATTTTTACCCTGATTCTTCGTAATCCCTGTTGTACTATCGAAATCCTGTACGTTTTAAGATGGGATGCTAAAAAATAAAATGAGAAGTGTGAACTTTTGTGAGAAGTGAGTTTTTTGTTAGAATTGAAGCTTCTCCAAGGGCTCTAAAACAATTTAAATCGTGTGACGTAATTTATAGATGGCCTCTTGAACGTTGTTTGTGTTTGGCGAGTAAAATGCCCCCTTAAGTCAACATCCTGTGTAGTACTTAGGCGAATGGGCAAGGAATGTGACAGAATATGATAAATTTGCACACGAAACACGTTCAGCCTTTATCCGAGCAAACGGCCGCTAGGTCCTAATTGCAGTAATTATGAAACTCTTCGCCGCTTGATGGAAGTAATTTTTCTGCGGCGACTACCAATTAGTGCGTAGAGCGCCCATTTGTAACCCGAGCTGGAATATTCACGGACGTATCAATTTGTACTACGAGATCTTGCTCGCCGTTGAGGTCAACTTCCTATCTATGCTCATTAAGGGCTGACCCCGTGCTAACTAGCGCCACCAATGGAAAAAGATATTTTTTCTTTAGTCTACATAAGATAAGATAAGAAAAGATAAGAATATTCTTTATTGTACCAGGAAAAACACAAACATGAAATGTTTACAAAAATGCAGTACAATTGGCGGCCTTATTGCTTACAGCAATTTCTTCCAGGCAACCGACGATGGAGAGTTGTTGAAGGAAAAGTAAGACGGGTAGTAGGTGCAAATATGAATATTCATTTACATACTTATACATAATAATAATATACTTACTTTTACCTTTACATACTATAGGTATAACAATTATAAACATACATAAAGTTACATAAGTTACAATAAAGTTCTACCAGAGGACAAAAGAAAAGACATACCTACATTCAAGAAAACAAAAATAATTGAACTATTACATAACACAATCACTTTTCCTGGTCCTAAGCTAGGATGCCCTGTGCATATTGTTTTACCGATTTTTTATTTCAAGTTTTGTTGCAATTTTAGTGTTCTCTTTTTTGAAATCCGTAAACTTTATGTTTTAGTTTATGAGAACAAGGGACGGGCTGAAAATCAGCACTGTGATGACGCATGCACTAACAACACTAGGCTGAGCCCTATCCTTCTTGTCACATAACTATTTCTATTTTAGGTATTATTATGTATATATTTTTTTCAAATCTAGAAGTGTGATAATAAACGTATTTCAATTTCAAATACACCCAGACTGAGGCCATGTGAACAAATGTACGGCGGCTCCCAGTGGGAACCATACTCACGACCTCCGGCATGGTAATAAGATGATCTTCCTTTGTAATATACTAGTAAAATAACAAAATTCATATTTACATATTTACAATAAATATTATCTATATATAAAAGATTGTCTCTAGACTGCTGCCGTAATCTTCCTTTGTAATACGTTTTGGCAAAAAGTGAACATCATCTCTATATCAGTGATGGCTACGTTTAGAACCGATGGCCTAGATGCTAGGCTAAGTTCACCCTAAGTTCTAGGCCCTAGAACTTAGGGTGATTAGCTAGGACCACATCGATTTAAGGAAAAATACATGTTAGTTTAGAGAATGTTTATGAAGGCATCTTAGTTTCGGGAGCATATTACATTTCATGTTTGTGTTTTTCCTGGTACAATAAAGAATATTCTTATCTTATCTTATCTTAAAATTAATAATACAAATGCCTACTCCTTTAAATAACCATTTAGCAATAACATCTATGTTATTTATGGATAAGTTTAAGGGAAGCATATCCACATAATATTATTGTAAGATTTAATTTTCAGACAATCTACTAGTTTTTTAGTAAATCCATTTTTCGGGTTCAGTGGACAACAAGCAACCCTTATATTCTCGCCATGTCCTCCAGTCTCCTTGCGGCTCAACTCAGAAACTCTTACTACTAGAAAGCTGAAAATCATAGATATACATATTAAGGGGCTCTATGCAGCAACAGTAGCGCCATCAAAGAAAAAAAAACATATCTCTTTTACAAATCAATTTCGGTTATTTCTCGGCCTAAAACGGTAAAAATGGCCGCCTTTGGCATAAATGCTATCTAGTCCGAGGTCCGTGATCGTAGCTCTCAGTCGTGGGTCCTAAAAATCAATATAAACATGATGGAGAGATTGGTCTAACACTTTTTACATAAACAATCTGTAAAGAAATATATGATTCTTCTTCGTTAGTGGCGCTAGTATTAAGGGACGCTGCATGGAGTCCCTTAATTTCAGTGGCGCGCCTTTCTTCGTCTTTGTTCTCTTTCATTCGTATCCACACCGACAGTGACGGCCGCGGCTCGTGTCCGCTACTCAGAAGTTTTAAGAGTTAATGGATTAGGAAACTGATTCCTATCAACTCTGTACGCAAAAGGTTATGTATTATATTCCCTATAGATTAGTTAACTATTCAACAGATCGAAAATTTGTTCGTTTTCAAGGAACACCCAATGTAATAACAACCAATTTATTGATCAGGAACCTCCAGGCACCGTGTTTAAATAGTTTAAGACTACGAGCGAATTTGTGTAGCGGTATAGACTATAATATATTTAGTTTATAGTGGAGCTGGCTGGGTTCCATAGCCACTTAACTTACGTTTACAAGTCTAATCGAATTTATATTTTCTTACCTCGAAGCAAAGGTCAATTCTGACAAAGATGATAGAAACTGAAGAGGCAATTAGCGAGTTCGCGTGGCATTAAAGAAAAGGATTTAATCTACCAGTTAGTCATTTATGGGTCATAGGGTCACCAACATTCAAGCATTTGCAAATATAAACTTTGTTAGTAGGATTTCGTTACAAACCAGTATCTATGCCTATTACCTATTTGTGACTAATGAAAATATTCACGGGACAAAAGTTTGTTTTCGCTAAAATATATGCTGTATGATAATTTAAAACACTATAGCTATAGTGTTCGCCCGTATATATATTTATGGAAATAAATATAATGTTATGTATTTAGCAAAAATGTGTTTATTTAATTTAGATCGGTTTACTTACACGGTTTACACTCTACTAGCAGTGCCTGCGACTTCGTTCGCGTTGGTGTAGAATATGAAGTGCCCTTACCCCTTAATCAAGGTCATGGTCTTCATTTTCGCGGTTACAAACACATAAACAACATAAAAATTTACATACAGGCACATACATTGCTTCTGGCCCCACACTAGGATACCCTGTGTTGTGGGAACCAGAAACAGCGACATCACAAACGTGTAAACATCCAAGACCTGGGCTTTTTTTTGTATCCCCAGCCGGGATTCGAACCCGGGACCTCAAGCAAGGTAGGCAGATGCACTACCGCTGCGCCACAGAGGTCGTCATTCAATTCAGTATTCTATTATTCTACCTGACCTCGCCGTCGCCCTTCGGCGCAGCTTGTCGCTCGCTCAAACTCATTCCAGGTGAAATAGATTCCTCAATGTAATACAGTGATTTATCATTGAATCTATTTGCGGAATAAGGCGAAACGCAGCAAAAGACGTCCATCAGCTCACTGGACTGAAGATCTAAGTTGCTAGTTGCGGTGGCTGGAAGCGGATGGCCGAGAAAAGAAAGATATGGTGTGCTTTGGTGAGGCTTATGCCCAACACGAATATTTGCGCTAGAATGATAGATTTAATTGGACTGAACCCCCAAAGCATATTAATTAAAACTTCGTAAGAAATATCATTTGTACGCAAAATTATATATAGTTTTGACGCGATGTTGCGCCCGGCGCGATATCGTCACAAGATAGTGTTATTCGCTAACAGTCGAAAATCAAGAATTTGACAGGATTTGGAGCGAATTTTTGAGAGTTTTGTACTCAAGACCATGAGTCGATAAAAACCTTTGTGATCGCAAGCACGCACTAAGTGTTGTTTGTTTCCTGTAAAGGGCAGACCATTTCAACCTAAACTTTGTTTTAAGTGACAGAAATAAAAAGTTGACATAGCCAACATAAAAATACTAATAAAAAAACTACGTTCCGAAACGTAAAGATTTCAACCCCATTTGTCATGTGCAAAAAAAACTATGAAATTATTATGATTCATCATCATCATCATTCAGCCACAAGAAGTCCACTGCTGGACATAGGCCTCCTCCATGGATTTCCAAAAAGACCGGTTGGAAGCGGCCTGCATCCAGCGTCTTCCTGCCACTTGAATGACGTCATCTGTCCATCTTGTGGCTGGTCGTCCCACGCTGCGCTTGCCGATATGTGGTCTCCATTATTATGGAAATGTTAATTATTATGATTATTATTGAATAATTCTTTGTCTTCCTCTCACACAATATGGACAGATTTATTGTAAAAGCCAGAATCAAATAGTTGTACAGTACCTTTCTTTAATTGATAGTGATATAAACAATGACCTCTTGGTTTTACATACTTGTAATGCTCATTTGCATGGAAGAAAGTTGGGACGTTCTCTACAATATGATGTGGCCACTGTGTTGAAATTTAAAATTAATATTACATAATTCCGCCATCGATTTGTTAATCAATGAGAATACAATTTGTCCGAAAAAGAGTACAATTGTATAGAAACTTTCGACATTTTAGAGTTTTTCCTTCAATAACGCATTTCTTAATATTTTTTTACAGAAACAGCAAAGGATGTTTTAAGCAAGGATCATCCAAGAAAAAAAAGATTTTTGCTATTTAAAGTTCTTTTATGCTATTGTAAATAATCACTACATATCGTTATCTTAAATAAGTTATTAAGTTTAATCACAAAAATAAACTAATTTTATGTAATACAAACTGCTTCTTTTTGCCATAAAAAATTTTAATCTCCAACCCCGCTTTTTTAAGCAGTTTCGGGCTCAGGTTCCCGGTCCTGTACCGTACGCATGTTCCGGACGCATTGTCAAAGAAGGCACTGACAAAAAAGTCATAACTAAAAAAGTTTTGTATCGGAATAGTCGAAGGACTTAAATAAATTAGATCAGAAGTTAAATGTAAAATCGGAACAAACTGATAGCTTCAAAATGGGAATGGCCACACGAAACTAATTACAGATGGCGCGGCGCCACTGAGATTTGCCCCGACCTCAGAACACAAAAAGAAGGCCCCGACAATGTTTGTTTTGTTTTATACGTGATGCTTATTGTCGGATTTTTTCTTGGAATGCTTCATGCGTCATGAAATGCTTTTCACTAAAAAAGGGAAAGCTATAGTTTATATCAAAACTGAAAAAGCAAAGTTTTGTATACCCGCGAAAGGAATACAGAATGTAATACAAAGGTAACCTGAAACATATTTTTTTAAACATTTCTTGCGGAAATAATCGCATACCTTTGATTAAATACCTCTTTGCTGGCTGACTTATTGATTATAAAGTGTAAAATACTAAATTTACTTCAGAAATTTATATGGTAAATCCACAGGATGTACCATATAAACTTACTCACACAATCAGAACTCTCTTAATCTTATTCCAGTTTGGAGACGAAGCAGCTTTATGAGCATAAAATGATGCTGCGGGACTACTACTTGAAGGTTCCTATGACCAACAACTAAATTGTTCTATCAGAAGTACCTTTTGATATCTATTCAGATCTGCCCAGTTCAATGCTATGGGCTGACTCTGGGTAATTAAGTGCTGCTACTTACCTATTTTGAGATACGGGCTTAGGCCCAAAGAAATGCGTGTTACAATGTATGATTATGATTTTATTAAATAAAACTGATGTTTACAAGTACCCAGGAACATTTTTTTTACTTTACTTACAAGTGCAGCAATAATAGCTGGCTTTACATTTGCTAAATGGGTTGAATCATTGATATCAAGGCTTGCATTTCTCGTTTTTAGTTAGTTTTAGGTTTAACAGTCTAGAACTAGGTAAGTACCTAAACACTGCCTCCGTTTTTGACGAGTGTGAAAGATGCAGACCTGAAAAAAAAAAAACAAATATGATGAAACGTAACTTTTAACTATGATTCTGAATGTATTTCATTAGTATTATTTGTATTTACCTGCATAGAAATATTTTTTTTGGTATTTGTTTAGTAGCTTATATGTTACACGGGAATCTAAACTATAAATCCTTGTGAGTTTTACTTCACTGTAGACCTATTATATTAATATTAGGGGTTAAAGTATGAAATTGCCGTTTTATTGCAATAGGTTCTTTGAATTGACATAGAATCTTCATGGTTTGAGGTTTTCGAATGAAACTTTTTTCAAATGGTTTCTATGATGTTCTTTTTTTAAAAAATGTGAAACATTTGAATATCGACTTTCAATTGTTTTTGTTATTCAATTTAGACAAGAAAGAATGATACTGCGAAAATTCGAGTGATTATGAGGCACCCATTTTACGTATTTTTTTATTTTATTGATTTGACGCAAGTGAGTCAATATTGTGGGTAAGGTAACATTAAGCCATGCCGCTAATTCCTGGGTAGTTTGACTAGGGTCGGCTTCCACTATCTCTCTTCATCATCATCATCAACCCATTATGTCCCCACCGAGGGGCACGGGTCTCTTCCCTGAGGAAGGTATAGGTCAGAGGCCTTAGGGCGGCTTGACAACTTCTGACAGTAGACGAGCCACTAGTCTACAAGCCTCCACCAATCCGGACTTGGCCCCCGTGGTGGAGTATGGCCTATCTCTCTTAATTCATCGTTATTCACCTGTGTGGGCGGTCTTCCTCGTGGCTCGTTCTTTAAGTCGAAATTTCCATCACGAAAGCGTTTAAACCAAAATCGCACGGTGCGTTCATTAGTAGACCCCTCTCCAAACGCAGCATTGATATTGCGGGCTGTTTCTGCCGCGTTAGTTCCGCGTCGGAACTCGTATTAAAAAATCACTCGAATTTTCGCAGTATCCATCTTTCTTGTCTAAATTGAATAACAAAAACAATTGAAAGTCGATATTCAAATGTTTCACATTTTTTAAAAAAAGAACATCATAGAAACTATTTGAAAAAAGTTTCATTCGAAAACCTCAAACTATGAAGATTCTATGTCAATTCAAAGAACCTATTGCAATAAAACGGCAATTTCATACTTTAACCCCTATTAAAAACTATTCTTATTCCGTTCAGTGGTTTTTGCGTGATGCGCGTAATCTCTAAAAAAATCTGTGTAATGTTTAAAAACAACACGCGCAGGAGACACGCCTTAATAGGATCACATTATTTGCCCATCTGTTTGTCGGTCAAGTCACTTTTTTCTCAGAAACGGCCAATATGTTTCCAATTTAAGACAATTTTTATTCCACTATAATTAATAGTAGATGACCTTACCCGGATCCTTAGTATGAGACTCTGGTGTATCAGCACAATCATTGAGCTAATAGGACAAATATTATTAGACTTCGATGCAATTAGATTCTCATTTAAATGTACAAAAGGCGTTATGATATTGAAGCTTTATTTTATATTGTTAAGAATATTTTGAGTTCAGTTTAGCGATTGGATGTATTTTTAAAGGAGTTTATAATTTTTACAGTGCGACGTACCATTATCTACTTATTATAGTAGACACATTATTAATTATGTGATTTATATTATTTTTAATGTGCTTCGAATTGATCCTAAATATAAAACCGTTCCACCAGTTTTTGCGTGATGCGTGAACAAACAGACAAAAATGTGGGATTTGGAGTGGGGCACCCTCTGTTACAGTAAAGAAGACAATTGTGACAGCGAGGTCTTAGGAAACTTAATATCCTTCACTCTACCCAACTTATCTCATTGTCGGCAAAACATAGATAGGTAACTGAAATGTACATCTAGTTTTCGAAACTACGAGTACATTAATTTATTTTAATTTACAAATAATTTATTTCAAGGTAGACAAGGTTCATAATGTTCCGAAACTGGTGGTTCAGCTAAATATGATCTGTACCTGTTCTTTATTGGAACTGGATAGTACCTGTGTAACTGCACAGTTATCATCGGTAACAAACACCACTGTTGAAATTAATAGTGTAGACTGAAGCCTAATTGTGGTCACGTCAATTAATAGTTTACGCTTGCTAGGTGGGCACTAGCCTGCACACATCTTCAATAGTACATCGCGTTGGTTGATCGACAGATCCCTTCAAGAGAAGCTCGATCACTCGAGAATTTATACACATCATGTTGTTCATTACTTGATTATGGTAAACCGCCCGTTGATAAATTTATTTGTTCGTATATTGTTCCCTTTCTAGTGTAGTAGATAAGAGAGAGATGTATTATGTACTGTCAATGAGAAAAGTGCTGAATCGCGCTGCGAGGAGCCGAGTGTCAGAACTCATCCGACCAATAGCGTTCGATGAAACATCTGGACAATGAATATTCATGTTTCCCAGCCCGTAATCGGGTTTCCAGACCGTTTGAGACGTGGCCACTCTGGAACAATCCAGCTATGTTGTTGTTTTCAAACAACTCCCGCCTGTTTTTGGAGTAAATATGATTTTAGGGAGTCCTATTCGTTGCTATTGTTGGATAATAATTAGGTGGGTGGTGAAATTTATAGCGTCCCGAGTAATGTGGGTCGTTTTCAAACTCATGAAAAAGATAAATGGCTTTGTTAGGTATTTAAAATAAAGTTTAATGAAACAAGAGTAGGTATATTCTCAGGTAGGTTGGTGTTCTCTATTTTATTTATTTAGAACAGCAAACCGGTTACAAACACATTTACCAAATTTTACATATTATGGGTGGAATGGCATGGGTGGAATTTTTAGCCTCAAAATAGGTTTTTAAAATTGTCCTCAGCACGGGTTAGTGCAACAAAAAGAATATAAATTTTACATACATTACATCAGATGCAGCCTATAACCCTAAACTGGTGTACGTAGCATGCATTTAGCCTATTTGTAATTTTTAACCCTAACTAATTTAGAATTATAAAGACGTAAAATTTCTAGTACTAAGGACGTTAGTTAATATTTCAGAACATCCTTCGTAGAAGTCTCTTTTAGTTCACTCACCTCCTTAATAGGTATTATTATTATGGAAAGAAGTATCCAGTATACCTACCTGAGATTAATTTAAAATAGTTTTCTTCCTTAATCCGTGGGAGGAAGGAAAAAGCTTAAAAACTTTATGGAACTTTTTTGTACACAAAACTACTAGAGCTCTAGCCGAACTATTTGGAAAAAAATTAAATAAGATTAGGTAAGTACCTACACGTCATTCACTATAACTTGTCCCTTGCCACCGTCATGTTTGCACGCTATGACAGGGGCACAGAGTACATTATTAAACTGGACAGGGGACTTCTTATGGTGAACGCACTGAACGCAGTGGGTGGCACTGGTTCGTTTTTAGACAAGAGAAAAATGTAGATGGCGTAGTTAGGTTTTTGACAGAGCTATCGATGAAATTGGAATTTAGTACTCAATTTCATCGATATTATATTCTCCAAATTTAATATTCTCTCGTTTAAAAACTACAGTTTTCCCATGTTTAAAGTAAAGTAAAGCAAAAATATATTTATTTAAAATTACACAGTTATAAAAAGAAAACTTTAAGATACGTGAATATAAAATAAATTTACTTACTTGGAATCTAAAATTCAACGACGATTAAAAAATGATGCATTGCTTACTCACCTAATGCTACTTATTTCATTTCTTTGGAAATAGTTCGCCTAGAAACAGCGCTCTCAAAATTTTTTTGCTCCGGCTACAAAAAGCCTTTTTTTGTCATCGAGTTTTTAAGCATTTTCTTTTATATCAGTAGGGCCTCAACAAGGCTAAGTGATGGCTAGGGACATGTCTGGGGAGGCGAGGCCATTAAGTTAAAACACCCTCTTTGCCGTCCACATTCTAGCTAATGTAATTTTGCCAGAACTTATTTCCGCTGTACGAAATAAAAATGTGTTTAGCGTTATCCTGTCATTACTAAAATTAAATCGCTTAGCGATAAAAAAAACGTTCTTAAAAACCAAATTATTGAAAAAAAAAGTGACAAATTGTAAACATAATTTTTTTTTAATGAAATTAAATGAAGTTAGGTTTGGTTAGGTTAACCAAATGAAATTAAATGAACAAAATACTCATTCATTTTTTTGACTCGTTTCTATCTTTTCATAGAAACAAGCTAAAAAATTAAATATTTTGCTGGTTTTGAATGAGTATGGTTGACAGTATTCACAAAAAAAATCCAGTCCTCCTTCTGGCACAGTCGGGTAAAAAGGTAATTGATTCAGGGCCAGTTTCTAAATTGAGAATTTCGCTAGTTAAATAGTTAACTGTACTGCCGTCTCTTCGAATTTCCCAGAAAAGAGCGTGACAGAACGTTACTTGCGTATCTCAATTCAGAAACCGGCCCTAAGTGAAAATATTTACTTAGAGCTGTGTTCAATTATCGCTCTTGAGATGCAGTTCGAAAGAAACCAGCAACATGGCGCACTCAACAGATACATCAGAGGTAAGAGCGTTTTACACGTAGGTATGTACTTTAGTATAGGCAAGGCTCAATAATGTCCATCACCTGCCTTCCAACTTAAACTTACCTACCTAATGGCAAAATAGTGAGGAGGAGTAAATATTTTAGTGCGGTTTCTCGAAGTATTACAAAACATTACGCATCTCAAAAATATTACTGTGTATACTTAGTTTTTAAATTTATTTGTTTATTACATACTCAAAACAAAGCTACGGACTTAAATTATAAAGATCAAAGTAGGTACATAGAAACGCTCAAATCAAGCCATAACACCAAAACTGCCTCGTTGACTACCTCGTTGGACTAGCCGTTAGGGCGCTTAACTACCAAGACAGAGGTCATGGGTTCGATTCCCACTGGGGGCCACCATACATTTGTACAAATGGCCTCAGTCTGGGTGTATTTCCATGTTAGTCATGTCCTTTCCTGATTACCATAGTACAGGGTAGCCTAGTTTAGGACCAGGTCAAGTGTTTTGTGCAAAGTTATTTATTTATTTAAATTGCATTGAACATGATAAATTACGTTACAATTACATTTTGAATAAAATGAAGTACAAATACAATTGAAATTACGCTAGCCATGCAGACTCCCCATATACGGCTAGACGCACCTATAGGCGAGATGACACACGAGCTCGTTTCGTAGGTTTCATGATGGATTAGTCCATTACGTGTGTAGGGGTAAATGAACTGACAAACGCGATTAGTCTGGGTACATACAGCCACCAGTGCTGAGCGTTGCCCCGTAATCTGTCTTGAACGAAGGTAGCCTTTATCTCTCAGCCTATCTCACGCTAGTGTTATTCCATGGACCCACTTCATTTTATCGAAGATGAGAACAGAATTCGGCTGCCCCAAAAATGAACACAGCAATGGAGATTTTTTTTCAAAACCGTCATATTTGGTACTACTAGTTACTGGAACCAACTAGTAACCAATAGTGGAAATATTCCAAAAATAAACACAGCAAAGGACATTTTTTCAAAACCGTGATATTGGAACTATTGGTTACTGGAACCAACCAGTAACCAATAGTGGAAATAATATATTAGTTTTGGAAAAAAAACGCCCCTTACTGTTTTTTTATTTTTGGGACAGCTGAATTGTAGTTTCGCCATGTCCGTCTTCTGTCCGTCCGCCCGTCCGTCCGTGCGTCTGTCTGTCTGTCTGTCTGTCTGTCTGTCTGTAGGTTTGTCTCTCTGTCTGTTTAGCACAGAGATGACAAGTACTAGAAAGCTGAAATTTGGTATAGATATACACATTAATCACGCCGACAAAACGGTAGGATAAAATGTTAAGAATTTTTTTTGGCTTAGGTACCTCCCCCTCACCTAAATTAGGGATGCAATTTTTTCTCTCGCCTATACCATAGTGTGGGGTATCGTGGATTGGTTGTTTAAAAACATTATTAGTATAGAGAAATAATTTTCCGATTTAGGGATCCGTTTGCGAAATATTAAGCTTTAAAGCCCAATTTTTTGTTAGCGCAGGGCGTCCTCCCCGTCTCCCAGCTAAACGGTTGATTATAGAAACGTGAAAAAATTCAGGGTAGTACCACATCATCATCATCATCATCAGCCACTCGACGCCCACTGCACAGGCCTCCTTCATGGTTTTCCTACCATGAAGGGTTTGGCCATAATCGCCACGCTTGGCAGGCCGGTTGGCGATCGCAGTACCACATATTAATGAAATATTAATCAAAAGGGAAACTATCACGGCTAAGTGAATTAAAAAGTTAACGAATAATAGACAATTAACTTATAAAAGGAAAACTTCGTACCAATTCCATCGAAAATTACTTTTATGCAGTTGTTAGTTCTGTAAGGTAGGTAAAAAACCCTTCTGTCTACGGAACCTTACACTGCGCGTGGCCCGACACACAATTGGCCGGTTTTTACAGATCGTCTTGCAAAAAGTGTCAGTACAATCGCTCAATCATGTTGAAAGACTCACGACCGAGAACCTAGGGACTTGGGACTAGATACCATTTATGTCAAAAAATACCGTTAATCCTAGGTTTTTACATAAGGTTAACGGCCATGGGTCCCAAAAATCGCTATTAACATGATCGAGAGATTGTACTGTGACATTTATTGCAAAAACTATCTGTGAAAACCGGCCAAGTGCGAGTCGAACTCACGCACGAAGGGTTCCGTACCACTATCTATACATCATTTGAATATTTCAAGCGTTTCTACCGGTTGCCGTTATTAATATCGAGCAAAAAACGGGAAAAAATCACGTTTGTTATATGGGAGCCCTGCTTAAATATTTATTAACTGTCTAGCTATCACGGTTCATGAGATACAGCCTAGTGACAGACAGACGGACAGTGGAGTCTTAGTAATAGGGTCCCTTACCATTTGGCTACGGAACCCTAAAAATGATGCGATTTGTTTTTATTGGTGGGCTAGTGTGACTGTATGGAGCCCCCTTCCGAGCTCGAAAATTACGCAACCAAGACGCCGCCACATAAAGATTTTACTGAGAAGGTGATATAAACAGGCAGCGTCACGTTTCTAGTCAACTGATCACAGCGCTAAGAGAGCTAGGGATATTAGAAAACCTGACTGGCATGCGAGCACCGGCTCCGTATAAAAATGCTTTACGATTCGCCGGCACCCGACGCGGGGTTCGATAAAATTCATCTAAGTGACCGGGACAAGTGTGGACATAAAAGGAGCGCGCCATCTGCGGCCACCGTCCCTCATCGACATGCAAGGCCGTGTAAACTCGCCGAGATGGACGCCGGCTGCCGCCCTTCCGAAGCGACGCGGAACTTTCAACACCCTACGAACTGTAGGCTCAATAAATCCAGACTGATTCTACATTATGCAGTGCAGCCAGTGGGGCCATTTGAAGGCCTTTCTAAAAGTGAAAGTATATTTACAAATATATATAAAGTTTTTATGTATATTGGTAAGGTATGTGTTCCCAATAAAAAATCGACCTTTCGTTAGCCGCCAGCTTGAATTGAAGGAAACAATTTTTTTTAATGATGCCTCAACGTTTAAACTCTATGACAAAAGTTTTTGAAAGGTGGCAGAAATGTACCTGTATTCTATATTCTAATACCTATTTTGTATGAAAGTTATGCTAAAAAAGCGCGACTTTCACGAAAAAAACTAAAAAGTAAAAAGTATTTAATTAGATAGAGTACTTAGTATATGTATGATTCAGTTGTCTGTTCGAATTTTCATTGAGCATTCCCGTTTGTGTTCTATTAGAAACATAGTGTAAAAACTTCAAACAAACGCTGATCATTAATTTAAAATGATACGTGGAAAATTTGTCAATGACACTCACGTAAGCTCTCAATAATATATATGGTACTACAAGTAACTAACTAGCATATGCCTTCCCAAATATAGAGAACTTGAGAAAAGATTAAAGTGTAGAGTTAAAGATTCTTAGGTTGGTATGGAAAACCCCAGAGTGCCGGCTGGCGGATGTGATGGTGCCTAATATTGGATGGACACACCGTCAACGTTGGCTGGTCGACAACAACTGTAAATACCTACCTCGTTACATTGGGGCAGCTACATAACATCGACGCTAATAGGTTAGGGAGCTGGCCACACGCGGCAAGTATGTAGCTGTATCGATAGTTTATTTGATCGAAAATACACGTCTTAGTATATGTTACTAAAAAGAGTGCAAAATTGTAGTGCTGGGAGAACTATATTGTTCGCTAATGAGTGGATTACTAAAGTTTTTTAAAGATATTTAAAGTTGATATTTTTCGTATATATTTTAAAATACATCACACACACACACGCACACACACACACACACATGTACATAAACTCACGCCTGTATTCCGGAGTTGTAGACAGAGACCAGGGTTTGCCTCTTTTGCAACATTAATTATAGTCGTTGCATGCACGCACGTCGGTTTCTGATAAAAAGTGATGCTTTTGACAATGCAACCATAAAAAATGGAACAGTATTGTATAATGTTCAGCGTTTGTTGATAATCGGCCCTTAATGACACGAGATCCGCATTGGCTTGGATAGGGGCTCCGGAATATAGGTAGAGGTATAGCTGAAAGGTTTTTTGAATAATCCCTCCATCAATTAGAGAGAACCCCGTGATCAATAAGAAAAAGTGGACCTCTTTTCCCCGTAGCGTGTTTTGTTTGAGTGTAAAACAATTGATATCGCGGCCAGCGGTAATGAAATGCAAACGGATCGTTGCTTCCTCACTGGGTTCCATTAATCTTTGGTGGCTTCACTTTTTCCGTGGCTCAGCGGCGGATTTGTCATGATTTTGGCTTTTCCTTGTTTTGTGTAGCGTACGTAGACATGTCTTTATATGCCTAATGGAATGATAACATTTGTCTGGCGTGAAACAAAACCTTCTTTGTTCGCGGCTTATTTTCTGGAGAAATGTAAACGGAAAATATTCTCGGAGCCTTAGCCCTTGCTTTCATCAATGTACAAAATCGAGGGAAAGTAAATAAGCTTTGTTGTATAGATTTTATGTTACGGTCATCCTAAAAAAACATTGCGTTTCTATCTATGGTCAAATTCACGTTGTAGATTGATCAAAGGTTGAGGGTTGAGGGTCTGAAAGTTAAATGGATAGCAATTTTATTTAGTTGAGGGGGTGGAGAGGCTACAAATTGAATAATTATCCTTTGCATTGTTCTCTTGGTGTGTCGATAATCGGGCAGTTGACCCGCTCCCTTTGTTACTACCACTTCTGCTAAATAGGCCAGAGGCTGTCACAGCAGTTCTCAGAAAGCTGAGAATCGTGTGACGACGATTCTGTTTCACATCTAGCATTCTAGGTACGCATAATATTTAACACAAATTTCATGGAACCCGGAAAAAGACAAAGCTGCATAAATGTAGTATGATGGTGTAAGTCAAGGGTTTTGTTGCGCTAAAATGTCACAATTTGACAATTAATGTAGGTACTGGAAAGTCGCGACCTTTGTCGTTAAATTGCGTGACTTCATAATATGTACCTAGTCATACATTTTAACAGCGTATTTTGCTGACATAAGGAAATTATATTTGATACTTTACCTTGCAGCTCTTTGGTTTTTGTAATTTTGCAGGAAAGACTTTGTTAATCTAATTTCTGTCTACTACAATAAAGTTTTTTCATTCTATTGTATTCTGTTGGTAAGCCTGCACTATCTAAGTATTTTATGTGTCTGAGAAGTAGTTTCTTAAGTTTTTTTTGCTTGATATTTATATACATATTTCGTTTCAAACAGCTTTGAGTAAAAAAATGCTATCAAAGACAAGAAATTTATGCTAGGATTTGATACTTCTTTAATTTATGAGATGAATTTAACGACTTTGAACAAGCAAACAACTTGATAGACATTATTATTTCTTGCATTTTAAAAATTTCTACCAATGGTATGTTTACATAATAATAATAACTTCCACACAACACAATCACTTCATATGGTCCCAAACTAGGATACTCTGTGCGATGGTAACCGGGCAAGGACGTCATAAACATGAAAACATATTGAATGAAATTAATAAAGTCTAAGTAAACACACACCTATATTCTGGATATTCTGTAATAACTGCGTTGATCAAAGAAACATCGTTGAATGTCTCGCACGCAAGCTCGATGACTTCCAGCTCCCCGCACAAGCCGGTTTCCGAAAAGGCTTTAGTACCACTTACATACGCTGCGGCAGATTATACAGAAGACCAAGGAGTATAATCTATCTAAAAAGCCTTCGATTCGATCGAGATATGGGCGGTACTTGAATCTCTCCAGCGGTGCCAAATCGACTATCACTACATTGAAATACTGAAGTGTTTGTATAAAAACGCCACAATGTAAGTCCGACTGCAGGATCAGAATACAAATCCCATTCATTTACAGCGGGAAGTGAGACAGGGAGATTTAATATCTCCGAAACGGTTTACAGCTGTATTCAAACTTTTGTACTGGGAAGGATCTGGCATCAACATAAATGGCAAGAACATCACTCACCTTGGATTCGCCGATATCATAGTGATTATGGCTGAGACCCTGGAAGATATGAGTTTAATTCTCAATGACCTGAACAGAGCTTCTAACAGAGTGGGTCTTAAAATGGACATGGACAAGACCAAGATAATGTCGAACTCCCATGTCAACAACCCACTCCTATCCACGTTGGCGACTCTGATCTCGAAGTTGTCGACTACTATGTATACCTGGGACCAACAGTTCAGTTAGGTAAGTCGAACTTCGAGAAAGAGGTCACTCGTCGAATCCAACTCGGATGGGCAGCGTACGGGAAACTAATGACCATTTTCGCGTCCAAAATATCTCAGTGTCTCAAAACAGAGGTGTATAACCAATGTGTGTTGCCAGTGATGACTTATGGATGTGAGACGCTGACTATGAACCTCATAAGAAGGCTCAAGGTCGCCCAACGAGCAATGGAGAGAGCTACGTTAGGAGTTTCACTGCGTGATCGAGTCAGGAATGAGGTGATCCGCAGACGAGCCCGAGTTACTGATATAGCTCGAAGAATTGCTCAGTTGAAGTGGCAGTGGGCGGCGCACGTAGCTCGGACCTGGCGACCGCGGACCGGACGACGCAGCGTGGGAAAATCTCGTGTCACAGTGTTTGTTATGGAACTCCTCTGAAACAGCTTCACCGACTTTTATGATTTTTTTTGTGTACATTTCGTGGGTCGGAGAATAAGTGGTAGGCTAATTAATATGGCAAAACAACTTTTGTCGGGTCAGCTTGTAATCATATAACAAATGTGTGTTTTTTTTTAATTTGATTTTTTCGTGGCTAACGCTAGTGTATCTCATGTAGCTCCTTAACAGATTCAAACAAAAAGTTTAGACACCTACCTATCTAGGTACCTTTCACTAGGCAGTTACTTACTTAGTGGGGATAAAGTTTGGTTACCCTAGTCCGAAGAAGACCCTTGAGTAAAACTGAACGGTCGACAACCGCTGAATATTAAATCAGGAAAACGATTTTGCTTTACCTGCCAAATTGTCAACTCAAAGAAAGCGTAAGAGGTTTGTCGGGATCGTGGCAAATGGCAAACTTTGGTCTCTGCCTGCTCCTCCGGGATACACGCGCGAATTTATGTAATGTTATGTATCGTCAACTCAACATATTATTGAACACTGCACGCATTTAAATAAGACTAAGCTAGTCTCTCTTTACCTCGTACGCTAGCAGTCATCATCATCATCATCATCATTCAGCCACAAGAAGTCCACTGCTGGACATAGGCCTCCTCCATGGATTTCCAAAAAGACCGGTTGGAAGCGGCCTGCATCCAGCTCCTTCCTGCCACTTGGGTGAGGTCATCTGTCCATCTATTCTTATGGCTGGTCGTCCTACGCTGCGCTTGCCAATATGTGGTCTCCATTCGAAAACTTTTCGGCCCCATCGGCCATCAGTTCTGCCTTCTATGTGCCCCGCCCACTGCCACTTCAAATTACTACTCCGCTGGGCTATGTCGACGACTTTCGTTCGTCTAAGGATCTCATCATTTCTGATTCGACCTCGTAGAGAAATTCCAAGCATAGCCCTTTCCATAGCTCGTTGCGTGACCTTGAGCCTTCTTATGAGGCCCATAGTGAGAGACCAAGTTTCAGTGCCATAAGTCATCACTGGTAACACACACTGGTTGTATAATTTTGTCTTGAGCGATTGACGCTAGCAGTCTGTTAATATAATTTTATTTAATGTTAACAGCTTAATCTTGTTATTTAGTATGCACTTTGGATGACTGACGGCTGTTAACATGTTAACAGTCCAGTGCCACCAATGTGGCGTCACGGTGAAGTTTTTTTGGTACGTCCGTGCTCCCGTACTGGAGTCACGCCTCCCATAAGACTATGGCATTGGACTTATGACTATGGATTTATCATTTACGGGACTAATAAATAACGGAAATTATAATCTCGGGAAACCACGGGATTGTCTTCTTGTTATGCAAATAATATAATTTTTTTCAATGCAGTATTAGCTTTACTGAATCATAATAAACCCACCTCTAAATAGGTTTTCGGAATGAACCCCCCCACAAAAATTATGTAATAATTTATTTATGTTAAACTGTTCTATAGCTTCCAAACCATATCGAGCAAAAAACGGCAAAAAAACACGTTTGTTGTATGGGAGCCCCCTTAAATATTTATATTATTTTGTTTTTAGTATTTGTTGTTATAGTGGCAACAGAAATACATCATCTGTGAAAATTTCAACTGTCTAACTATACGGTTCATGAGATACAGCCTGGTGACAGACGGACGGACAGCGGAGTCTTAGTAATAGGGTCCTTTGCCTTTTGGGTACGGAACCCTAAAAATGTTTCTGCAAAAGTGAATCATTGTCCAGCTTCGATAAAACACCATCTTCGAGAATTATTTGAATAATGCTTTCTTATAAAAGTGCCATTGGTATCACGAGCAAATACAACATGCACAATGATTACGTGTTGATCACCGCAAAAGGTAATTAAAAAAAATATTCAAATTTAATATTAAATCCCTCATTCTGTACCACAAATCCGTGAACCCTTATTGGGTTCACGAAAATTGTTACTCACAATTCCTTGCTCCCTATGCGGTGTCACGTGAAAAACTGTAAATATTCCTAGAAAAAATTTTAAAAATCGGAAAACGTTAATATTGTGTACTCTTGAAACATCTCAATTTGTGGAAATCGTAGAAAGTAGGATGGACTTACGGGAGATTACCTACATTTGACTGTAAATTAATAACAGTTGATAATAATAATAGATTGTGAAGAAATATAAGATTCATGAAGCGAAAGAGCTTTGTCAGGATAGTCGCAAGTAGCATACCCTCGTCTCTGCCTACCCTTCCGGAAGAGAGGTGTGAGTTTATGTAATGTAATCGGTTGTTAGTGTACGAGAAATAGGGGATCAGTCTGTAGGGAGAAAATCTTATAAATAGCTAAGTAGATGAAAAATCAATACCTCCTCACATGTTGTAGTTTCCATCGAAGTTTAAGCTTAAGCCCTGTTGTTGCTAGTTCAGATGCCTGTAATAATTGATTGCATCGTAGAGGGGGCTGCTAAAAGATATTACAAGATTAATACACACGAGTTGCATAAGATGTTTTTCAACACAATCGCGAGGAAAAAAACAAACTTGTGTTGTTGGTAACATGAAGTAGACATTTTTGATAATTGACCACACAGCAGCAACTTTACCAAATATTTACGGAAAATGACGCGTAGAAGAAGAAGTGCCGAGGCGTGGCTGCCTATGTCCAGCTGGACAGACAGTTTTGTTTTTTTCAAAACAGTTTTGTTTTGTTGTTTTGTCACTCAGGTTCAATAAAGGCATAGGAAAAACCGGCTGTTCAGCCGGAGCAACAACAATATAAAAAATAAAATAAATTATAAATTAATGTTTCTAAATACGATAGTTCAGTTAATCTGTGTTTATAAATATACGATTTGTGGAAATAAAATGTTTATTTGTCATGTTAACTCTAAAATCATTTAATATTCGTAAAAATCTTCAATGTTTTTAGACATAAAATTTTGATGAAATTTAAATAAAGTTTCTATTACAGCACTTGTACGACTACGGTAATGGTTTTACAGTACAAGAGTCATTTTACGAGCAACAGCGTTGAAAGGAATAATCTTATGTTATCAATCTGTTTCCATGCGAAAATATTTCGTTGCTAGGTAAAGCTAAATAAAAATAATGTTTTGCGCATTGTAAACGGATTGCTTTGTGAAATGTTTCATGAAAAACACGTGCAGGAAACACTTTACGGCTTAAGTCTGCATTCAATGTGTTATTGAAATAACACACGAGTGCTGAAAGTAGACATATCTCAAGTAAAAGTTTAAAATTCTCAATTTCATCATTTTATTAAATAAAGATAAAAACAAAAAAAAAAACTACAGATTTCGTGTCTCACACGACTATTGAGCACATTGGAAATGAAACGAGTTATGTGAAAAATGTCCTTCTGAACTTTTGACTTTTTTCAATAAGGTCAGGTTACAGGGCAAACCCTTAACCCGATCGTCTTTGTTTTAGGCTCAAATTGTAGCTGACTAAATTGTCCAGAGGAGTTCTTTTTTTAAAATTTTTGATATCAAATATCGAGCGATTTATTATAGACTATTAACGATGTTAATAAGAAAATAACTGGCTTGCCTCTCTTCCAAGTTTGCGCAGTTGCACCGCAGAGATCCGCATGCGATTAAACTAGATATGTTCAATATTCGGAAAATAAGATGCTAATTCCGTGCCACATGCATGTACCCGACGTCCCGCGCACACGGGCTGCGGTCGCGACGTTCTCGTTTCATTTAACTTATCTTGGTTTGATATCTCTTGGCTCTAGCAAATCGCCATCGTAAAAGATAACTACCCTACAGAGAACGGGATATGGCAATAAACAGTGGCAAGCTGCTTCGCGGAATCACGTAACTAATTAGCGAAACGTTTATGCAACACGTGGGCCTGAAAAAGGTTTTAATTAATTTCGAATTTACCCAGGTGTGCTGTTAAGTTACCGCTGACAAAAAAGTTGAAAAATAAATGTTTCTCCAACGTGACAGGGTTTTAGACAGGGTCCGTTATAGACAAGTCTATGGTAGTGGCAGCCGTTTGGTACCTGGTGATTCTTAGAGTTACTGTGGCCGCGGGATACTTAGAGTTAACGGAGTAGGGCTATAGTAGGGCTCCCTCGAACTGGGGGCCGAGGTATCTTTGTCCAAGGTATGGAGGGGAATTTGTACTTATCACTTTGCTGGGCAGGCGGCTGGTGATCTCAGCGTTAGTCACCCCGTATTGGCGACGCTGCTGCCCGTCGCCAATAGTCTGTTGTTTGCCTGGCTGTTCGGATGGTTATACCTATCGCCTAATTATGCCCACCAAATCCTGCTGGAATCCAGACGTCCTTGCGATAGCAATTTGTATGGAATTTTCCAGTTAGACGATTGGAATCGTTCAGGATTTGATGCGCATAATATATAAGCCAACTTCGAGAAAGAGGTCACAGCGTTCGGGAAACTAAAAAGTGTCAGTGTTTTAAAACAAGGATGTAAAACCAAAATGTGTTGCCAGTGATGACTTATCGATGGTCGGTCTGGTCGCTGACTATGAGCCTCATAAGAGGGCTCAAGGTTGCCCAGCGAGTAATAGAGAGATATGTTAGGAATTTCACTGCGTGGTCGAATCGGTAATGAGGAGATCCGCAGAAGAACCCGAGTTACTATATCTATAGCTCGAAGAATTGTTCAGTTGAAGTGGCAGTGGAAAGGGCTCATAGCTCGGAGAACTGATGGCCGTTGGGGCGGAAAAGTTCTGACCTGGCGACCGCGGACCGGGCAACGCAGCGTGGGCAGGCCCCAAACCAGATGGTCTGACGACCTGGTTACGGTGGCAGAGAGTCGCTGGATGCGGGGGGCACAAGACCGGGAAGTTTGGAAAACTATGAGGGAGGCCTATGTTCTGCAGTGGGCGTCAAATGGCTGATGATGATGATGATGAATCGGGGCAGTTTGGTTGGCATACGTTCGACCGCTATCATTTGCTCGTCAGGTTGAACCATGTGCTGGTGAGGTTGATATTTGGGCTCTCTAAGTGCGATTTCATGTGACTTGCGAGTCCCTTACATCCCTGTATGTCTATAACATATTAAAATTTATAACAAAGTCCCTACAGGTAGTTGTTGCACAAAACTAAGTTGTGCGGAACCACTTGCATTGGAGTAGTTAGGTACCCACCCTATTTAGTTCTTAGTTTTGATGGAGAGAGCTTCCATTAGTGGCGATCGACAAGTCCGTACTTAATAGGATGTTTGATTGAAATAGCGCAAAACCTGAAAACGGTTTCGACTTCAGTTTTACATGTTGTCCATTATCAACATTTAGGTACTTCAGTATCGATAATAGAAACTATGCAATAAAAAATATCATCTCATTGGAAAGGCCATGTTCAAAGATTATTAATCGTGATCTCTACAAATAATTAAAAAAAAACCGGCCAAGTGCGAGTTGGACTCGCACACAAAGGGTTCCGTACTACCATAGGTAGATAGAGAACACTTTATTGCACAACCAGGTGAAAGAATTTACACATAGTAATTCTGTTGGCATTAATATCGCGCAAAAAAACGGTAAAAAATCACGTTTGTTGTATGGGAGCCCCCCTTAAAAATTTATTTAATTTTAGTTTTATTATTTAAATTATTTATTTTTAAAGTGAATAAAGTAAAGAAAATATACAACTAAATATTTTGCAATCATTTCAAATGTTTTCTACATTTCCTTTTATGTAGAGAAAAAAACGGTAAAAAGCACGTTTGATGTATGGGAGCCCCACTTAAATATTTATTTTACTCTGTTTTTAGTATTTGTTGTTATAGCCTCAATAGAAATACATCATCTGTGAAATTTTCAACTGGCGAGCTATCACGGTTCATGAGATACAGGCTGGTGACAGACAGACTGACAGACGGACAGTGGAGTCTTAGTAATAGGAGCCCTTACCCTTTGGGTACTCTCGATAGAAACTGGGTGCTAACTGTGACGTCATAAGTTGCTAGTGACGACTTATAATGTATGCATAATTTATCAATATTACATACTTGTAGAGTTATCTAGTAAAATAATGTTTATATACATTCAGTTATTTAGATAGTCATGACGCTTTAAATACAACCTGAGTTTGATTGCTTTTGTTGCGCATAATTTTGTCTGCAATTGGTACTTTTAATGAAACTCGAGTGAATTTTGTTCACAAAATCAGCGATATTTTGGTGTAAACTTATTACCAGTTCTGACGGCCCGTAGCCAATCTTTCTGACAATTTACAAGAGAGAAATATAATAAATGTTATGGACCATTTTTAGTAAAACAATTTATAAAGTCAGAAGTTTATTAAGAACTTTATTACGACCTTATTTAATAACAGTTTTTCATTAGCGTGGAATTCAATTAGGCGTCGCTATAATCCGTCTACCTTTATTGAAGTTTCTACAGCCCTAGCTTGAATATCCTCCTAGGTTTTGAAGTCAAAGTTCTGAAATAGACGCTTCCGTCAAGAACTGAATGATACAGGTCACGATTACTTTTCATCTAATTCGTCTAAGTAGAGAGAATTAAGAGAAAAACATGATCATGAATAAAATCAGTAATTAAATAAAAAAGAAAGACAGGAAGAAGGGTGGTCTATGTGTCGAGCATTGGACATATCGAGCCTAATAATACTTGGCCGTTTTTTGAGTTTCGTACCCGATGGGTAAGGGACCCTATTACTAGGACTCCACTGTCCGTCTATCTGTGACCAGGTTGTATCTCATGAACCGTGACAGCTAGACAGTTAAAATTTTCACAGATTATGTATTTCTGTTGCCGCTCTAATAATAAATACTAAAAACAGAATATAATAAACATTTAAGTGGGGCTCTCATGCCTCAAACGTGATTTTTTTGTCGTTTTTTGCTCTATGTTAAAAACATCAAAAGGTAGAAGACACTTGAAACGTTCACAAAATATTTAGTTGTATATTCACTTTAAAAATAAATAATTAAATTAAAATGAAATAAATATGTGAGGGGGGCTCCCATATAAAAAATGGGACATTTATGCCGTTCTTTTGCTCGATATTAATAACGGCAACAGGTAGACGCTTGAAATATTTAAATTTTGTATAGATTATAGTACGAAAACCTTCGTGCCCGAGTCCAACTTGCACTTGGCCGGTTTTTTTTTCTTTTTTTTTCAGCAGTTCAGGATCATTAGCGGGAATCCATTTCACATTTGGCTCTTCCATTCACAACTGGAATAGACCTATTATGCAATTCCTAATAAAGACGTATTCTGGTAATCGAATCGAGTTAGTCTTGAAATGCCCAGAAATGTCTAGTCTTTGAGATGCCTAAGAACCAGATAAGTTACTAAGTACGCTCTCACAAGAGAACTAAGTGCCAACAAAATAATATTAGCCAGAGAAAAGGACAATACCGAGGACGGTACATAGTGGTAATGAAGTTAGGGTAGGTACCTTCGCACCTAGTCTGTTAAGTAAACACTCCAGGGACAGAGGCATATGTACATAGAGATTGATCGATAGAAGGGCTTTGGGGGATAGTTTGGGACAATAATGAAACCCTATACTTGACCTCTACTCGTGTTATACTCGTGTTACCTCTGTCGATAATACTCGTGTCTTCATGATATGACCTTATGTTGTGACCTCGTTCCCTCTATTTCATGTCAGTTAGATTACTTTGGTTTGGTTCGGTAGACCTCGGCTTACTTGAAGTACTTTACGGACAAAGCGTCTAGAAATAGGTTGTAAATTTTCATTCTTAAGAATTCATATATTTTAAGAGTACATATATTTTGATCCATATTCCTCTACTTCTAAAGGTTAAGACGAGAGCGGGAGAGAAAGGTTGATAAGCTTAGTGATAAAACCCCAGTCTATAATTTTATTAAAAAACAGAGAAGAAATTGTGTGTCCATAAAGGGTTCTCTTTCTAATATTACATTTTTTTTATTAATTGCTCCTTCCTAAATGTAGCTTAAGCAGTATTTCACTCAAGTTCTTCATAAAAATTAAATTTTATCATTCGGCTTAAGTGCAGTAGGGGAACCAAGGTTTACCTACTAATACAATTTATTTGGGTAACAAAGATGTCTGAAATTACAGCCGATTCAGGGCATGAATTCTAGTTTTTAGAATAAGAATTTAATCTCTGTTTATTAGGGATCCACTTTTAAAATACTAAGTTCGGAGTATATTTGTATTTTTTTTCTCGAAAACGAACAAGATTTTGCTTGCAATAAACTTTACTTTTAGGTTTTAATAACATGTTTAAGCTATGCTTAACTTATAGCATTCAATATAGAATAGAATAGAATAGAATAGAATAGAATATTTATTGGGCAAAAACATTAGTACAGAGCTTTTACAACAGAATGTTACAAATGGTTTACACAAGATTAACGATTAGCTTCTGACGCTGTGCTAGGTTAAAAACCTGTGTTACAGCAATCAGTGCCAATTCCCCACCGAAGTGACAATTTATTTAAATTGACCTTGAAATTGTACATAATATTCAGTTCTATTTGACAATAATAGTTTTAATGAATTTACTAAACTTTTAAATATATATATATATATATATATATCCTAGGATTAAGTTATTTCAATTAAACAAAACAAAATAAAGTAGTATGAAACTAGTTATGTATGTGTAGTGTGTTTGGTGAGTGAGTTCCTCTTTTTGTGTAGTGTATGTGAGTGTATGTAAGTGTTGTGAATGAGTGTGTGTGAGAGGATGTGTTTAATACATATAATTTTTTAGTAATAGAATAGTTATGTTATTTTAATTTAAGAGTTACTTTAGTATAGCGAGTAGGCTATATGTCGCAGTTTCTCCGCTACATTGAATAAAACATTTTGACTTTGACTACGACTATTTTGAGCAATCTTAGAGACAAAACGATACTGGTGTAAGGCACCGTACACAAAACTGCGAACCGGCGCGATGCGAATTAAATATATTTGACATGTTTCTGTCTAAATCTAAATCACGTGAGCGGTCTATGCGGTCTATCGTAACGGGAGTTTCTTAACGAACAATTCATTTATATAAAGAAATAAAAACTCTTTACTGATATTTGCAGAAGTGCATATATATAGAGGACGTCCCAAGGCTACAGGGTATTTTTTCATGTATAGCGGGTTTGATTCACAATTCAAGAATGTAATTATTTAAAAATCTATGAATGCAGTTTAAATTGTTTTTTAAATTAAAATAATATCTTATTTCAGTAAAATGTTCCATCTACAATATTCAAGGTACTTTCCCTCTATGTGGCATAGCCGCGAGACGCCCTGTATAGCAAACAAAAAAACAAAAAATATAAAATATTTATGTATGAACGGTGAAAAATTGTTTGTTGTATTGAAATTATATGCAGTAAGGCCTACATTATTTTGTTTATTAATCTGTGCACCACTTGGAGTTAAGGTAGGATTAGTATGATTAATTAATTAGAGTTTAAGTTCGATTTGTTCATGACATAAAGACAAAAGCGTTCAAAAATTATTACCCGTAGGTGTACAGACGGTGCCTAGGTGATGCCTGTCCCGTCGGACAATGCCCGTACCTTTTTAAATATGGCTGTAGTAAACAAATGAACCATAAAATCTTATAAACTTAGTACAATATTAAACAAAAAAGGTAAATAAATAATCTGTAAGGATCAATAACACTAATAAGAATATACTATAACATTGACAAATTTCAGACCATCAAAATCGAATGGGTTCACGTGTATGTTTGCGTGTATGTATGTGTGTGTGTGTTTGTTTGTTAGCGTGGGTGTGAAAGTGTAGTGTATATTTATTGTCTTTTCCATTTAAAGACAGCGCAGTAAAGAAGAATATTGACATTAAACTACTTACATAATAGTTAATATCCCACACGATTATTAGCTACACTCAGTTCACGTCGGTTTCTCTCTCAACGTATTCGTGGCTTAATTAGCACCAACATAATGCTGAGGTATAATGGTATTCCATACTCATGTGTGGGCGTTAAGCACTGGGTAGCCTCGGGCCGCGATATTTATTCAGTAAGGATCAGCCCTCTGTCCGAGATGAACGATCGAACTTATTATTACGAAAGAGCCTTTTGAAAAAATTATTCGGGAAAACCTTAAGGCAAAAGAAAAAAAGAACATTGTTTATTCTTTACTTACGCAGAACCAGTTTGATTCGGCATCGTTACAGCTCCCCAAACTTTTGTAATCTAGTTTTTCTTTCGTTCGATATTCTTTCGG
The DNA here is from genome assembly GCA_963969515.1 of Yponomeuta evonymella. Taxonomy (NCBI): domain Eukaryota; kingdom Metazoa; phylum Arthropoda; class Insecta; order Lepidoptera; family Yponomeutidae; genus Yponomeuta; species Yponomeuta evonymella. The sequence continues at coordinate 12,338,028 of OZ018354.1, forward strand.
ATTTCATTAGACTTAAGTAAAGCCTGGGGCGTTCAAATAAATCTTTTGTACTTAGATACTCAATTAAAGAACAATTTTACTCGGTCATTATTTTCCAATATCCAATTTCCATTGAAATTGTAAACGCAGTTGAACCAAAACCAACATTACCAATATGAAATCAAGCGAATTGTTTGCGGCTGTTAAATATGCAAATATATGCGACAGATTATATGCTAAATGCGATATACCACGTTACGACACTGATGTACGGGCAGAGTAGTCTCTGTTGCATCATTCTATGTAAAATGATGGATCAACTAACCGCTATCATAATGCTTAAGTTATCACTGGGCCTTACATGTAGTATAATTTCGTGGCGGTGACCTCGCGGCGGTGGCGCAGCGGTAGTGCATCTGCATACCATGCGAGAGGTCCCGGGTTCGAATCCCGGCTGGGGACAAAAAAAAACCACGGGTCTTGAATTCGACACAGGGTATCCTAGTGTGGGGCCAGGAGCAATGTATATGCCTGTATGTAAATATTTATGTTTATGTTTAATTTACCAGGAGATGGGCAGCAGCGTCTTCCTGAGATTCCAACCACATACTGCGATCGCCAACCCGCCTGCCAAGCGTGGCGATTATGGCAAAACCCCTCATGGTTATGAAAACCTTGACGTCCTGCAGTGGGCGTCAAATGGCTGATGATGATGATGTTTAATTTGATAAATGCTTCAGGGGATCCTAGTCGCTAAGAAATTTCCTAGAAAATATTGCAAAATTACTGGCTGTTCTTAGGACTGCGGAAAAATACAGATTTTATTGGTTTAACGTTTCAATCTGCAAGCGCAGCGTAGGACGACCAGCCACAAGATGGACAGATGACCTCATCCAAGTGGCAGGGAGACGCTGGATGCAGGCCGCTTCCAACTGGTCTTTTTGGAAATCCATGGAGGAGGCCTGTGTCCAGCAGTGGACTTCTTGTGGCTGAATGATGATGATGATGATGAACGTTTCAATCGATCGGCTCGTACGCGTTTAAAGCTGGACATGACTCCCCCAAGGCGGGCCACTACACTTTTAACACTATTACCGTTTAACTAAATATTAGGGGTTAAAGTATGAAATTGCCGTTTTATTGCAATAGGTTCTTTGAATTGACATAGAATCTTCATGGTTTGAGGTTTTCGAATGAAACTTTTTTCAAATGGTTTCTATGATGTTCTTTTTTTAGAAAATGTGAAACATTTGAATATCGACTTTCAATTGTAATTTCAATTAGTCTTTTAAATTTCATGTACGCCAACACTCGAAATAAACAAGAAAACCTCTCATACGAAGAGCGATAGGCTTCTTTGGCGATACTCTAGCCGACGACGCGTCATGTCACTAATCCGTCAACAACCAAAATAATAGTGTAATATTACCAACAGCCACACGTCCCGGCAATATTTATTCCCTCGCTTTCTTCGGTCGAAATAATGTGCCGCATTAGCCGCAGTTACAGTGATTAAATGACTTGGTAGTGTTAGAGGAAGTAATAATGTTCTACACACTGAAAGCGTGTGTATAGAGACGTAAGTTAGAAGATTAGTGTGCATGGAGGAAACCACTCAATGCTCGTATACACACTGAGATATCCCAAGAAATTACGAAATGGATACTTAATTAGAGTGATCCCGAGAAGCTGGCGGGATGGCACAATGGAGTTGAGTTATATTATTCATCTTATATGAATGCCGGGTCATTCCTACGTCAATAGCAACGTACGTATATCTCCGTTTTCCTTCTACGAAATACGTCTGGTATTTTTGGCGGGAAGCAAAATTTAGCTTTTAGAGCATGGCAAGCATTTTGCGTCTGCGGGTGCTTTGTACTACTACAATTATACCAACCTGCTTCGATAACCAACTGAGAAATCCAAACGCAATGAATTGTGTATGGTTGTAATAATAACAATAGTAACTTATTAGTAATAACAGTTTTAATAATAATAATAGTAATTTATTTAAGGCATAGGGATCTGTATATAAAATTGTTACTAAAATAAATAGAAAATGTATACATAAATTAAATTATGGAAAATAAAAAATTATGACCAGGTTGCACAAAATTACTAAAAATAAGATTACAAAGTAGTTGAGGTTTACCCTCAGCTTCACAGGGATCCAGTGTTTATGTATTATACAGCAAGAGTGACATAAACGGCTTGCAGGATTTAATTTTTGGTCTCAGATAGCCTTTTCAGAAAGAGACGATTCGTGGACTCTGAGATAAGGTAAGATGAGACGTAGCCTATATCTTATATAATAAAGATAAAATTACTAAAATTAAACTCTCTCTCAAAGTCCTCTAATAACTAACTTTACTTAAGTTACCAACATAGTATATACCTGACAACTTCATCTAAATTCTAAATCTCATACGTCACCAAGGGCGGCGCACCCCTAAAAGTATCAACGTTACCAAGTTGATACTTTTAGGGGTGCGCCCTACTCTAACAAAAATTAGCGCTTATTTCGCTAATCGGATCCCTAATCGAAAAACGGTTTTCCTACGCTCGCAATATTTTTAAACGGCCAATCCAACCATACCCCACTAAGGTGGTTTAGGGGGGTACACAAAAAAATTGTTTTAACATTTTATCCTACCGTTTTGCCGGCGTGTTTAATATGTAAATCTATGCCAAATTTCAACTTTCTAGTACTTGTAGTCCCTGTGCTAATCCGCGGACAGACAGACAGATAGATTGACAGACGGATGGACATGGCGAAATTAGAAGGGTTCCTTGTTTATTTATTTATATTTATTCTCAATAAAACAAGAAAAAACACAATTTCATTAGATTGCCAAACTGCTAATGCAGACCCTGTACTAAAACAGACTGAAAGACGGATGGGGATAGCGAAATTAGGAGGGTTCCTTGTTTATTTATTTATATTTATTCTCAATAAAACAAGAAAAAACACAATTTCATTAGATTGCCAAACTGCTAATGCAGACCCTGTACTAAAACAGACTGAAAGACGGATGGAGATAGTGAAATTAGGAGGGTTTCTTGTTTATTTATTTATATTTATTCTCAATAAAACAAGAAAAAACACAATTTCATTAGATTGCCAAACTGCTAATGCAGACCCTGTATTAAAACAGACTGAAAGACGGATGGGGATAGCGAAATTAGGAGGGTTCCTTGTTTATTTATTTATATTTATTCTCAATAAAACAAGAAAAAACACAATTTCATAAGATTGCCAAACTGCTAATGCAGACCCTGTACTAAAACAGACTGAAAGACGGATGGAGATAGCGAAATTAGAAGGGTTCTTTGTTTATTTATTTATATCTATTCTCAATAAAACAAGAAAAACCACAAACGGCAGATTGTTAATTGTTGACTTAAACTTGGCCTTTACATCTACAAAATGAGATGATTTATACAGCGTCGAGTAGCACCATCCCTCAAACTAGATGGGTGAAGAGACCACTCGGACACTGCAATGCTTGGGATATTGTTTTACATGGAGTAGGCTGGCCCAGCAACTATACCATCCTGACAGCTTAGTTGGCCTAGCCCACAGGAAACACAAGTCATTATGTTCGGAGCCAACCAAGTCGCGGGCTTTCTCACTATCTTTTCCTTCACAGTTAGCGTTAGCGTTAGCCCAGTGGGTAAAACAATGGACTCGGAAACGAGAGACCCATGAATTAGTTTATTTTTAAAGTTACGTAAATCTGCGAATTTGTTGACTACGGAACCCTAAAAAGCATAGACTCGGTTAGTGCAACCCTGACTCCAACTTAGATACCGTTGTTGGTTGGCGCAGTTTTTTCGCCCCCCTATCATTGTATCTTAGAGAGGTACTTATCGCGGAAAACGTGCCGTGCGTGTATTGTCCCCCGGGTAATATATGTCATACACCCCGTGACTCGAGCCGCGGGGGACGTTATTCTTGCACCGTCCCTCTTCGGCTGCGAAAACCGATATAGAAAAACTAATACTTTGAACTATATTTGACGCAACATCAAACATTATTTTCGTGGGCGGAATAATAAGAGAGCGGCGGCAGGCTCCGTTCCGCTGTGGACGCTCTGGTTTGACTTTTATATTGAAAATTGTTTGTTCATTTCGGTAGTAGAATAATATAACTTAAGTAATGGAAATTGTGTTTGATATTGTGTTCGACATGCTCAATGTTTCATCATCATCATCAGCCATTTGACGCCCACTGTTGGACATAGGCCTCCTTCGTGGTTTTCATAACCATGAGGGGTTTCGCCAGTGTTTGCTCAATGTTTGCCTTGGATCAATTCCACAGATATCTTGAGACCAATTTAAATGGCTTGATGTCAAACGCAAATCGATCGTTAATTTAAAACTTATTTCTTAATCGTAGTTCAAATATAAACGTAGTTTCGTTTTTTAATTCATAAATGACATCCCTAAATAAAGAAACGAAAAATTAATTAGAGTCTTAAAAGCTTTGTTTAATCTATTCTCTATCCGATCAAACCTTGACTTGAGTTCTTTGGACATATTGGCAAAGTTTTACTTCGATCGATGTCGTTTGAAAATGGAGAACTTGCACTAAAAATGTTTTAGTAGAATAGGAGAGAACACGTTAAAAGATAAATAAACGAGTTATTTTTTTTCTCTACGACTAATACTTTTTGTAATATAACCAGTCGAAAAGTCAATATAGTCACGTGGTACTAAAACGCACCACACAAATCGACCTTAGACTATGACGTCACTACCTAACGTAAAGCCTTAAATGTATGAAGCGTTTATCAATATTTGAGTTATCTCGTAAAATAATGTTTTTATGCATTTACACCCTTATAAGAAAATGTTTAGAATTCAATGACAAAACGAAATCTAACAAGTATGTTATTAGAGTAACCTTTTTTTTCGCATATTTTGTGACCCAGAAAAAATATTGTTATTGGTTTGTTTTTAAATTTTTCCTATGTTTTATATGATTTCTATGGTATAAAAGCAATTTCACTCCAATCTAAGTCAGACGCAAGTTCCCCATTAAAACCGAACTACGTTTGTATGGAATTTTTGCGCTCTTGAGAACATAAATTACGTGGTTCAATATAGATAGCAAGGAGTAAGTGTAACGGGATTAGCGTCACTTCCGCAACTAACGCTTAATATAAGTCTCTTGGAAGTCCCACGAGCTGCGGTGGAGATTACGGGAGCAGAGTTGGGAGATTACCCCGCACTATACTTTAGTTACCTAACACCCTTTGTTGGAACGTTCGACGGCTAAAAACACTTACGTGTTTTGGCACGACATAAATTTTACATAGCTACTGTATCGCCATCTTGTTTGTCGTATGTGACAAGATTTTGAGAAGCATCTTTGTAGACGGTTTTCGGTGAAGCATATTTTATTAAAAAGTGCGGATGTTAAGCGTCTTCTTTTTTTCAACTTTTCCTAAAATTGTCTTGTTGGCTTTAATGTGATATTATAGTATTCTGGCCTGAGTTTTGTCTCTTGGCTGAAGTGAAGAAGTTGATAGCTTTAGTTTTGCTTTTTATGCTGTAATTTATTTATGTTGGACTTTTAAAATATTACCTATTAATCTCTTGACGATGCCCATGAAGAAGTTGATAATACAGTTACATAATTGTTTACAGAGAAGGGGTTTTGTTCTTTCTGAAATCTTTGAATACAAATTATGTACCAGTTTTATTCCCATTTTCTCAGTAAGTTCTGAGGTAGTGTTAAATATTGTAATATAATTCTTAAAAAAAATAAGGGTTTTTTTAGGGTACATAAATTAGAGACAAAATATATTTTTTCTCGCCTACACCATATAATGGGGTATAATTTTAGAAAAGACCAATTTAGGGATCCGTTTGCAAAACATTGAGCTTTAAAGGGTATTTTTCGGTAAGGATTTAGATATATACCCTGGGTAGAAAAGAAAACATTGGTTAAGATCGAAAAATTGTCAAAATCGCTAACAAGATATATTATAGTACTTACGAAACTGCTAAACATTTCTGTTGACAGATTCCTATAATAATAGGTCGACTCGTCATTAATATTTTTTTCCAATTACATAAAAAAACGTAGAAATTGTACATATGGGTATATACAACATTATTATAATCTATAAAACAATCTATTTATGGATCGTTTATAGATAAGAGGATAGGTGCGTATCTAAGTCCGACAAACATCATGGACAAAATAAAATAAAATAATAACCCGATATTTTCGCTGTACTTAAAAATCCTAACTGCACAAAGCAATATTTTTGTAAGACGCCGCAATCTCTTTTTATCGCACCTCCCGCGATGAAGTGAGAACCCGAGCACTAGGATCGCGTGAAACTTGAGAAGATTGTATAAATTCTAATGATTTGAAAAAGTTTTCGCGTGTAATGAGCCTTTTCGTGCGACTCCCCTCGGAGCTGCGGAGAACGACGTGCAAACTTCACTTTATACTTTGCATCGGCGAGATTCTTATACGAGCGTCATAAATATTGAGCGTGCAATTTCACTAAAAAAGTTGGCAGCTCATCACGGAATCATGAGCCGATTACTTGGGCACTTTCAGGTACTTAATTTTATGCCTGTTAGATTTCTTTCTAACTGGCGCACTGCTTACGGCTGTATCCGTTTATATTTAAAAACATCTCTACTCTCCAAGCGTTTTGTATCGCAATAACTCCCTGTAACGAGTAGCCATCAAATCAGCGCGAACTTGGGAGGTTCTGTATCGTGTTACGCGACCGTTAATTAAACCTCTACTGCATACTAACTATACAGACTTGACCTGAATTAAAATGAGTATCTAGACTCTGTGCTCTACACTACAGCTACATTGTACTAGAGCCGCTTATACAATACTACTGTCATAATATTTTAGCTTCTAATGTTTTTTAAACATTGTGAGAAAACCAGAGTGTCTGAGGTGTTTACATAACTCAGCGCTTAAACCTGATAATACCTACACGGTAGGCACGCGTGGTGGTTAAGCCCATACTCTCTGTCTTTTAGAGAAGACCTGTGCCCGACAGTAGGACGTTCCCTAAATAAATTTAAAATCAAAATCAAATCTTTAAGAATGCGATGTATTTTATACAGTTTGTGTCCCTAACAAATAAAATAAAAAAAAAAAATCTACGCGAGGGAAAAAAATAAAGCATCTCAGATGTTCTACAGGGCCGGCACGATTCTATATAACATTTCATTAGCGGTCAGCAGAGGCGGCTGCTTACACAGACTATAAATTTCCATTTTTGCGGAAGGACAAGTGAAAAGAAAAGATAAATAGGGGAGGAGCTTTAGGTTACGAGCGCATAAACTATTCGTGGCGTGGCCCACCCGTGAGCGGGCAAGATTTTCCTCGGGAAGAGAAAAATAATCGTGCGTGAACTCACATACTTCATGCGAGGAAGGTCGATATGCCGGATTCACGAAACTTACCTACTCCACGTTATTTTGCGGTTTGATGCCCATTTCATTAGTATCCAAAAGTCGGGTTTTGCTCGTTTATCACATATTTTATGCTCGCTAATCAAAAATTTTCAGAGTCTAAGGTTTATTTGAGTTGAATCGCGAAAAATGTAGTAAAAGTAATCAAGACTTAGAGGCCGAGAAACGGTTTTGGGTCGTCAGTATGAATAGAGGCATAAAATACAGTTTACTTTTTTTTCTATTTAGGTACGATCGTACTGAGGTTGCTTTTATGTCAGAAAAAATATGCTTCTCGTATCAAGGAGCAGCTTGGATTCTACGAGTTTATGTTTATCTTCAAAGACAGCAACATAAAGTCCGCGTCCGGTCTGTTTAAATGGAATCTTAAATTGGGTTTTATGATATAACGTAATAGTCATTTTGCTGAACCGCTCAAGCTACCCGTCGCCCGTTCCATCTTAGAGGATCACTCTAAATAGTTAGATAATAACGTCTTCAATTGTGACTCTACAATTTCTTTGCCTAAGACGGCCATTGTTCTTGTGCGGTGAATAGAAAATGCCTTTTGTTTTGTCTTGGATGAAGCTATGCTCATAAAGGCATGTCCTTGAGTAAATGAAGAGGCTTTGAAGCGACCTCGTAATTTCAATATCGCTTGGTATTTAACATTAACTAGATTATTGGAATTACGTCCCAAGTTTAGAACCGATTTCACATATCTAATGAAACCACAGTGTGCACATATTCGACGTATTTATCATTGGCACGTCTCCACCTATTAGGAGCAAACTAAGTAGCAAATCTTAGTGCAGGGAATATTCCACAATATATTGTAAAACTTTCTAAGCAATTAATTCTCAGGCTAGTTGGCTGAGCAATATCACGGCAATTCTTGGCTCGGTTCTTATTAAGATTCAAGTGCCTTCTGGGGATGGCAATGGAGTTTCATTGTAACTCAAAAAAGCTCGCATTAGATTTAACTTGCAAAACGATAAAAAATATTCATAGAACAACGGCCGGCGCCGGTATTGAAACCGCTTACCAAGTGTTACCTGAGACAGCAAAACTGGAAGAAAGCGCTTTTTCAGCGAATTAAGTAACATTTTTACACCTATGGTTGCCAAGGCAACTGCGATAAAGGACGAGAAAATGAGTATTTAATTTAGCAGAGGCAGAGTGGTCAAGTGTGGACCCTTCTCAATGCCTCTCTGCTAATGGGCCTCGCTGACATTTTAGAAAAGGGTCACTAATTTATCTAAGCAGTCTACTCTGTACTCCTGCTTAATTATAGTTTAACTTTGTTTGTCGCTCCAAGTAGTAGCAGCTGCTATTGTAGTTCCTACGTGAGTGTTACAATTGATGCTTTCGCTAACGATTTAAAGTTAGCATACCAGCTTAAGTTCGAGAGATGTAAATTAGGTTTGACGCGAGCAGAAAGGAGTTGGTTTAAAACAAAGCCTTTCACACATCTCAGCTCCGCTCTCTTACGAGTCTCCGTAGTCTTCTTGTCGCTCTTTTGTTTAGGTTGTAGAGGGGTATGTTGATTGTTTATTCGGATGTTTTCTATTCCTTTGAAACAAATATTCGTACATCCGAAAACACGAGTTTCGAGAGAAATCAACAATGGTTAAACCAAGCGTAAAATGAGCAAATTTGTATTTTAAAACTTGTTAAAGAGTAAAGTAAAGTAACGTAATCGATATCGCAAAGTTGCTCTCTTCGCAATAAGACACTTAATAACTTATGAGGGAGAATTTTGTTTAAGGTGCTAAGAGAGGCTAAACTACGGCACCAGTCTCTTCAATACCAAAGGTTTGCTGGAAGAGAATGCTTCTTGCATTAAGCACGCCCTTGTACACTTACAATGTCATTAGTGCAATAAAGAATTAAAATAAAATAATAATAATGAAAGAAAAAAATCATATTTTCTTAACGATCGATATTTTTTAAAGGTAGAAGTACAAGTAATCTGGCCGTTGTTTAGTTACAAAAGACTTTGTTTCATACATATCGATAAACGACATCGAAATTACCAGACCATTTAAAAACATTATAAAATTCTATCGGACAGCACCCATGCTGTGGAGTGCAATCATAGCCCGATTTGCCATCTACTCTCAGTCGGCTTGCACACCAGAAAACATACCGTAGAGCAATTGTAATAGGAACTATTGCATGTGCATTATCAATTTTGTTGATATAGAGCTGAAACTATTGTGCGGGCTCCGTCATAAATCCAACGCACGGTGCACCTGCCTAATTTGATTTAGACCTTCCCCGTGCGATGGCTCGGTAACGGGCATTGTTGCGGGCAGCATCAGTTATTACTATGACTATTAACTGGATCCTCATGTTGCGCGCAAATGAATCTGTATTTTAAGAGCAGTAACTGTATCAGCGATAACGGCCTTTTATTGCCAGACTCTCAACTGTACACTATAAACAATATACACCAACAACATAAACTCACGCCACTATCACGGAGGGGTAGGCAGAGACCAAGGTTTGCCACTAGCCACGGTCCTGACACACGTCTTTCGCTTCTTCAATATTCATTAGCCCTTGCACGCACGCATGTCACTTTAGGGTACTTTAAAAAGAAGGTACATAATTATCTCTGTGGGTCCTTCGTTGGCCCTTTCATAGTTTTGTGAAATTAGATCTCATTTAATTATATTAACAAGTCCTTCTGAAACTCATAAAAAAGATAGAAGATGTGATGACAAGTTGGTCTTCAATATAATTTTAGATTTATTCGATATTATTATATTTTCAGAAAAAAATCTTGCCGGTCACACCACGGATTGGCGATTTCAGGCGTTGAAGTATAGGAACATCTAAAGAATTCAGCTTTCCTTCAGATGTTCACTGAGGACAGGTCGATTTAAGGCAGATAGCGATAGAGGGTCTATAATGATGGCCAAAGACAGAAAAAAAAACTTTTGTGAGGCTTACGTCCAGCAGTGGACGAATGTGGACTATTAGATTGAATAGCAAAACAACATTAATAATTTCTTGCACCACCTGTGGTTGACTGGTAGAAAATGCTTATAGCATTAAGTCCGCCACATTGCCATTGTATTTTTTACTTATGTGTAATAAACTTATTAATAATAATTATATTTTTTTCAGTGATCTTAAACTTTCGAACAGGAACCTCTATACAAGTGAAAAACGTTTCCATGCCAGGCTACATAGTAAAAAAGGTCTAAAACTTCCTTTGAAAAATGATACACAAGGCTTTAGTTTTCAATCAAAATTCGTAACATGGCCGGGTTTTCGGCAACGCTGTCCACAAAGTCGGAATGTACGATGCTATAAAGAAGTAGATGGATAGAATATTCTGTATTGTACACCAGGGGCCTGTTTCATAAGACCAAAATTCTTATTTTATTATGACAATTCGATGTCCATTTCGTCGCCAAGTGTTTTTTTATGTAGTCTATATAGGTCCCACTACAGGGCACAGTCCTTCTCTGGGCTAAATCACCACGCGCACCCATGACTGCGGAATGGAAATTTCAAGCGTTGAGATATGTAAACACCTCAGACACTGATGTTTCCTCACAATGTTTTCCTTCACCGTTAGCGAGTGGTATTGCTACTATAACTTCACAAATCCAAGATAAGCCGTCTTGTTAATCTGTGGGTCGATTGACTTTGCAATGTTCATCGAATTGTCACAGTAAACCATGAATTATAGTTCTATAAAATAGGCCCCAGGAGTTTAAAACTTTAAATTTAAAACTTAAAAAATAATCCAGGAATTTGTAGCATTATTACAAATCTAGTCTAATCTATTACCAAAAATGATTTCTTCCAGACAATCATTACGTGTCATCATGGGTGTTTAATTTTCATTGACTAAATCGTAATCTGGTTAGGAGTTACGTAATCTGTGGCTAGCGAAATATCTTAATATTTAAAAATAAATACTGCAAGTAAATACCCAACTTTGTTCAGTTCAATATAAATCGGCCGCCGTACATTTGTACGACACATGGCTTCAGTCTGGGTGAACTTCCATGTTTGTGATGTCCTTGCCTGGATACCATAGCACGGGATTTCCTAGTTTGGGACCAGGGCCTCGATTCTGTTAGTGCATTGTAGTATAATGACAGCTACACTGTCGGGTCACGTGACGTGTTTTTTCGTACCATTGACGCCTAGAAGGTTTTATGGGTGTGCCCGCGTAGACTTAAAGCAGCCATGAAATGAAAACCGCCATGTTCATGCAGTTGTCATGTTACTACAATGCATTAACAGAATCTAGGCCCAGGACAAGTGGTTGTGTTGTGTGGAAGTTATTATTATATCAATCGAACATAACCTGTAGGCGTTTTAGGACAAATCAGCTTTGTTCCAGTACAGGTACGATAATAGTAATAACTTCCACAATGACTTGTCCTCGTCCCAAACAAGGATACCCTGAGCTATGGTAACCAGGCAAGGACATCACAAACATGGATATACACCCAGACTGAAGCCATTTGTACAAATGCACAGCGACCCGCCGTGGGAATCGAACCCACGACCTCCGGCATGGTAATCAGACGTGATACCGATGGACCAACGAGGCAGTTGGTCGGTATGCTACGAAACGAACGAAGTCTAAAGTAAAGCCACCGTAAGCTAACACGTAGGTAATTAACATCGTCAGGTTCACTGAGCGTGAGTTGTCACTACCGTCACTTGATCCAAATTTTGTTTGTAAATCAACGTGATTAATCTTTGAGTTAGGATGATTACGTTGAAACTGAATTAAAATCGTTAAATAAACACCGTTTCTGACATTCTATGATTTTAGCTAAAGAAAGAAACAAAGAAAGAAAGAAATTTATTTGGGCAGCTTTCTTGGTAAGTATTGTTCGATTGGTTGTTCTTGTTCCTTTGCTTTGTATTTTTGTATCTGTAGTGATGACTAGGTAATCTTCCTTTAACCTGTAAAATTGCTGGTTTCATCTAAAGTTGGTTATCAGTTGCCACTTAAACATTCAATGTCAGCGTCTGTGCTTATTCTGTTTAAGTAAACTGTAGAAAACGCTGCTGGTTGTACAATTATATAGTGTTTATGTTATTCCTAAGTTACATTAATGTGTTTGTAAAACTGTTTGTTTTCTCTAATAAATAAAAATAAACATTGTTTTCCGAGTTACGGACATCTGTGAATTTACGATAGCAATACCCCTCGCTAACTGTGAAGGAAAACATCGTGAGGAAACCCAAGTCTCTGGGGTATTTACATACTACGTAGCAAGCTACGTACAATGACCCAACTGTGATGCTAAGTGCGAAAATAACTATGCTATACCAGGTAAATACCATTGTGTAGTGAAATTACCACGCAGGCATTGTAGTACCTTGGATGTGTATACCTACTAAACCCTGAAGGTAAAATTTACCATAAATCTTCTAAAACTTCGTAGGTAATTAAAAAAAACAAATCGTCTAAAAAAACCGGCCAAGTGAGAGTCGGACTCACGCAAAGGGTTTTGTACCATTATCTATACAACATTAGACAAAGATCGAATTTGAGAACAGCGCCAATCTATAAAAACCAACAAGAAACCTTTAACATTGACATTTAACGACACGACATCGGCGATATGAAGGTTACATAGATGGCCCCTAGATGGCGAGCTCTGTCTTTAGACAACGTTTGTTGTATGGGAACCCCCCTTAAATATTTATTTTATTCTGTTTTTAGTATTTGTTGTTATAGCGGCGACAGAAATACATCATCTGTGAAAATTTGAACTGCCTTGCTATCACGGTTCATGAGGTAAGCCTGGTTACAGACAGACGAGCAGACAGACAGACGACAGTGAAGTCTTAGTAATATTGAAATTGAAATTGAAAAAAGTTTATTCTGATACCACAACACACATAAAATCTTACAAATAATAAAACACGAAAACAGTAAAAAAGCTTAAAGTAAAAAGTAACAATAAATAATCTTATTCTAAACAATCACACCGTAAAAACGAAGTGATATGGTGGAGACGCTGTGTGCTATGGTACAAGAAAAGGTTCTTGACTCAGCATATGTCACAGGTTCCCGGTTGTCATATTCTCGTTGTCACCCTACGGGTAAAAATTATAAACAAATTATTGGACCTAGAACCGTAGATTTTACAGGTTTCCTACTTTAAGTTACTCGGGTGTGAATTAAGAAAGTTATCGGTGATGTCCTATGTAGAAAACCAGGGCTTAAGCGTTTCATTGAGTTGACTTGTCCATTACTTAAACGACCGTATTTACATTAGGCTTTTAAAAAATTATCTTAAAGGTTTTCCTCTGGCAGGCTACACCTGCCTTTTAGAAAAACGTGCTGACGTGAAAATGAAATGGGCTCACTTAGGCCTAGCAATTAAACAGCTTATGAACGTCACATTGCAAGGCAAATAGCAATCAGGGTTTTTGTGTTTAGTAGTTTGTTTTTTTTTAAATTTTTTGTGTTACTATTTCTTGACATCGTACACCCAGTGACAGTTGCATCGTCAATACCTTTTATTGGGTACCTATCTTACTTATCCGAATTGGTTCTGCCATTTACGCTCTGTGAGGCCATAAAAATACATACATACGAGCATAAAGATACCCCTCAACCTTTGCTTTGTAGTCAGGAAAAAGGACCATGACATCAATTGTCATTAGCTCTCACAGTAAAAGTTGTTTGACAAACAAAACAAAATAAAAAACCGCACTAAAAAGAAGAGTTCGCTTTCTCGTAGATTTCATCAACAGATCTTGACCAAATTTATACGGCACCCTTCCTTACAAAGAATAATCAATGAAATCAGACACGCTGAACATACATAAAAAAACATAGACGGATTGAGGAGGCATTTTTTGAAGTCGGTCAAAAACAACAATGAAATAGATTGTTATTGGCTCTCATATTAAAAGGTGTTTGAAAAACAATAGAGTGTTGCAATATCTTTACAGCCCGGCCGTATTTCACCGCGATCATGATGAAAGGATTTAATGCACTGTAACCACGAACAATCGCCCTCCAGAGACGCTGGCTCCAAGCTCCCCGTCGTAATTTGACACGGGGAGCCATGAAGCATTTCTTGCTGTGTTCTATGCTTACTGCACCTGGAGTAAGAAGGGAAGGGAGGAGTGAATACATTCGCCTTAGACAAGCTACAATATAAATACTAATCCTACTCTTTTGATTTGCTGAAAATTATATTCTTTTTCTTGCATTTTTTGTTATTTGCAAGTGATGTAAATTGCTTCTGCCAGATGTCGCTGTAACGGACCTGCCTGTGTAGCATACTCTTAACATATAATTAAGACTGAAAGGTGGGGAATATTTAAGAAATAACGAGTTAGTTAAATAAATTGAACTTATATCCAAAGAATAACAAGCGGTCGGAGCCGGCACCGAAAATCTTTTTCTACCCGCTCGTAGATGCGGGTATTCGCGCAGAACTTACTTTTTTTCCCGGACAGAGCGGCGCCAATAAAAGATCACGCCACCCGACTAAAACCAATAAGGATGATACTTATTTATGAACCCGTACTATTGTTTCACGTGTCAGGTCGACTGGTTAAATCTGAGTGAAATCGTATAAAAAGGCCGAGGGCCAAACGCGCGGGGCGATTCCAGACTAGAGAATTGAACAGTAAATACATCCGTTACGCTCGTAGGGAAATTCGCCATTTTCAGCGAATTTATTAGCATTAGGGAGTTTCGTTTGCATTTAAATTCGAAAATAGGAGAGTGGCTTTGGATTTGTTACCTAACATCATCTGTGGGCATCGCGTCCCAGACTATCAGCTCTGGTGTGAAGTTTCAGGTTTAGAGTTACTCTCGAAGCTAGGGAGTTGATTTGAAAGTAAAAGTGTTAAGGTTAGAAACGGTTTTCGGTTCCTGAATCTTTCGTACATTTAGCTAGAAGTTTTCCGCGTAAAATAGGGTTTTCAGCCTTAGTAATTAGGGTAGCTTCCGCGAAATAAAATGTGAACTAATCCTTTTTCTCCACAGTACTACGTTTATGGGAAATAAATTTGTACAAAAGTAAACTCTCGGTGGCAAAGGTATGCTAAGGATAGTCCGTGTGTCCAGCCTTTGTCAAATAACCAAGGCTCGGTGAGGCCACACGAGGTTATTCGTATCATGCTTGCGTCATAGCTTTCAGAGTTTTGTTCAAATTTAATTCTACTTATTACTTTAACTTAATTCCACTAGCTAGTGGTAATTGAGTTTCAGTACACAAACGTGTGAATTTAGAGCGAATTCACTTGGGAGCCTTAAGAAGTTTAAATTAATGGACTAAGGAACCCAAAATCTAGCTCTGCTTACTATGCTACGGCTGAATCTGAGTCTGCTTGGGTCGAAAGGTTTAAAGAATCCCTTCACCGGAGGCGTTCCCAATTTAATTTAGTAAAAAAATAAAATAATAATATTAATTTTGAATTGAGATAATTAGATATTAATTATCTTGTATGGAGATTGGGTTAAAACGCTTCTTGTGAATGCGGTGTTAGATCTTCTTCCGTTAGCATTCGTGGTGTAGCAATTTTCCCCCTGCTTACCCTGAGTGACAGACGATTCTAGCCCTCTGGCACTTTGCACCCATAACATATTTATGTATTATATTTCGTATATTCTTACCTTGCGGGTGGTTACCGAACCCATAAAACCACCCGCGCATACACATCCTAGGCTACACACTCTGGCCGGCCAGAAAGTCTGAAAGCTAACTGTGTCAAGTTACCGAGTGATTTGAAACAGTCTGGGTTTCCGGAGTTAGGGAGGATAGAAGTAGGAAATAGCTGTGACTAGGGAGACACCATAGGTACTCACACATATACACGATTAAATGTAAATGGGGTTTGTTTTGCTGAAACAATTGATGGGTGGTTAAATTAGCTTACGGGGTTGGGAAGAATTAGGCAGGCTCCCCCTTTTCTTTCAGGGTATCCAGTTGTATGATGAGCGTAAGTATTTCCCCGATTCCCCACCTTAGCAATACGGTCATTAAGTAGGACAATAAATAGCGATTTATTTCCGTACCAAAAATAAGTAATCAAATAGCTTTATTTTCCAATATTGACAGCAATATTATTTTGTAACGTCCTGTGCAAAGGTCTAACATTAAATTCCGTTAAAACAAATAAGCTCTGACAAAATTCTATAAACTAATTAAATAAAAGCTAAAGCAGACAACCAAATTTTAATTAATCAGAAGTGCCAAATGTGTTAGATGTTTATTGCTCCATTCTTATTATGAACAGTGAAATTTGTTGTATATAAATGAAATATATTCAGTAAGCTAGCTTTTATTCTCAAAATACTAAAAGTGTCTCTTAACTATCTATTACCTTACTATTCTAGCCTTTTACTCCAACTATTAAAAGTGACTCCTAATTATCTAGTACTTTACTATTTTCGTTTACGGAACTTTTCAAACATAAATCAATGAAACGTTTAGCTACTTGCTCTAATTTCTTCCGCTGCTTAGGTTGCTACGGCATCTTATTAATGAAAACGTAGTGGTTCGAGTCCTGTTGGACGTTAGAAACTATGATATCATGTTGACGTTGACTTGTAAACGAAGATCTAATAAGTAAGGCTGTAAGTTCGTGCCTTGTTTACGTACATTAAAATTATCTACTGAACTTTGATTTCTCGCCTATCGAACCTTTGATTTGGAAGGTCTGAAAATGACATCAAATTATTATTAATATAAAACCTAGATGTAATAAAACCTAATCTTCATCGACATTATCTTTTAAAACCTTGATTAACAACCTACGTATTACTGATTATCTTTTTACGCATCTACCTTCAATATTTTGCGCCGCATCTCGCTTACGTGAATCTATCCTTATAGCGTTGAGGTTGAGTGCCGTTTTATATTGAGAGTTTAACAATCTATCGAGCAATGGAAATAAGTATGCTATAGGGCGAAGGATCCGATAAATAAAATAGTCTTTATTGACATTATGACAAAAACCGTTATGGAATGTTGTGGTTGTTAGTTTTTAAGGCGTAAACCTTTTAATTTGAATAATATTTAAACTTGCTTATCTCTTTACTTCAATAATATTTTGTGCTCTGCCTTGTTTGATCTAATGGTATTTGCGATACTTGTTGCTTGGAGCTCTGATAGACTTCGTCTGTTCAGTCCATTGTTGTGACGTCTTGAATAGACTTTTTCCAACATACACGTCCGGGTTACATACTTTTAGTAGAGTTATCTCCTAGGTATTTGATACTGTCCCGTTGAGTTTTGTGTATAATGGCTGGACCATACCAAAGTTATCTACCTACTCAGAGTTTCAAGGAATAATTTTCTTTCATTGAATCAAACAATCTAGAATTGGTTAATTTTAAACATTTGTGCTATTGCTGCTATTAATGCTTGCAATCTTTAGTGAGGCTGACCACTTCTACACAATGAGCGTTATTCGCTAGTTGCTAAAACTTCGTTTGACCAGTCATCCATTATATCCAGGCTTTCCGGATTGAATTTTCTCCGATGTACCATGCCTTTGATATCACAACCCTATACTATTCTACGATCTGATGACTGGTCATACGCTGAAAGCACCTTTTATAAATCTTCCTACGGTCAGTTTTCACTGAATTGTCTGCATTTGGCAAACGCAATTGAAATGTTATGTATATCCATGAATCTAGTTATAGATAAAACTATGTACAGTGGGACAATGATGAGCATACGGTGTGAAAGACCCAGCCTTTGGTTGGAGAACTGAGTTTCTTTTAGTCCGGATCCCGTCTCTGAGTCAAGTACTTTTAACTAGATTTGTGTTAGTTAACTTTCACTTTATCTATTATATTATAAATACCTTAAATTTAAACTTCATCCTGCACTAACTGCGCTTCATGCTTATAATTTTTATTTGCCTTTGCTTCAATCAAATTACTAGCGGACATTAGAGACGAAAATCTGTTGAACATTATAATAGTATTATTAACAATAATATTGTTATAATGACCTACTTCTTTTATCTGTTCTTACACAGTGTTCCATACCGGTTTAACCTGTTTCATATTCTACTTTAAATAGCAAAGTTATTCAACACTTAAACATTAAAAATTCTAATTTTCATTCTTGTTAGGGCTTTACTTAACCTTTCCAATATAGGGCGGAATAAACTCAACCTCTCTACTTAACCTTGATATCAAACCGAGTTAACTCGACCTTTAATTTCAATTTAAAGAAAATTAACTAGATCTTTATTTGTTAATTATATACTTTTGCGCTCGAACATTTGCTTTCAATCTCAGATACCTTAAAAGGGCTAGGGTTACGTATACGATCACAACGCAGGGTTCTACCAAATAAAACTAGACGATCACAGTTGGCCATTAGAGTGTTTTGCATCATAGTATCTACATTTTATCGTCTCATCGGGGTTTAATTAAATTAATTTACGGGGGTGGGGTGTCTCAATATGGTGTTGCCGTGACCATGATATTTTATTACGAGTTTGAGTAGTTTGTTTATGTTTATGATGCAGAATATTCTTATTTCATTTAATAATTGTTGGCTTTATGCCACAATTTGTTGTTCGTGAAATGGAAAAGGTAGAAACATTGGGATTGGCAGTGAATGAGCGAGTTCAAATCGAAAAACAAAATTAGATTAATTACTTAGGATTAAAAAAAAAAACATGAATAACAACCAACAAACATTGATTTAAACTAAAACTTTTATAAATATGTAGTACGTAGGAAAACGTAGTAAAAAGAGCGAAAACAAGTAATACATAAAACAATTCAAAATTTATTTATTAGGTCCTTACTTGGTATGTACAATAATGTAAATTCCACTTGAGACAAGTTTTCTAAATTTAGTTCCGCGTTAAACAAAATATCTAATAGGATGAGATTAGTTTTAAAAGTTATCAATCATTTTATCTAAATAAATTAACAGGTAAATATTAAGTAAATTATAACAAAAGTATTATGTGTGGGGGGTTGCCCTTATCATGACTTTGTCAATCTCGTTCTATTTCTATTGCCTAAGCTTTGAACTAAGGTTATATCGGATTTAGGTAGCTAATTTAAATCAAATAGTTCAATATAGTATCTACCTAAAGGTTTTATACTCGGGGGGTTGCCGAGCGACTCAAACTTTACCTAAAAGGATACCTATCATTCTGAGTACCTATGTTACCTACTTTATTTACAAGATTTTTCAAAAAGCGTTAAATATACTTCGTTAAGTTTTAATAGTATCGCTTTTGAAGTATTGTCTGACAAACGGGAATAGAACCATTAAATTCAATTCATAATTTTATTACATTAAGTAATCGCGTAACATAATGGTAAAATAAACGTAGGTCGAATTAATAAATTCCTCATTTTTTGGAGTCAATTTAAAATTAAATAAAAATTAGTTTGGATATGAACCGTATGAAGATAACAATTTAACTATCGGAAAGTTATGTAGGTACGACTAAACCTGCACTTCCTTCGCGTAGCAATCAGGTCAATACATCAGACATATTGACGATTGTAGGGTTGTAAAGGGTCTTGGTACATGCACTAGATGGCGCTTTTATACGGCTTTTATATCGTCTATATTTTATAATATGAGCTGAAAAAATAATAGTTATGTAGTACTGTTAAAATTAGTATGAGTTAAATTATCATTTCAAATTTACATAATCTAAAAAAAAAATATATTTAATATGCAATTTAATTTTGAATCAACATTGAGAATAATAATAATGAGCTATGTAGTTTACAGAAAATAATTTAACTAAGCGATTTAAAACACAATACGCTCCAAACTAAGTTGAGATTTAATATTGACGAGATGAAAACGGGGAAATAAGGTTGTATCGTGTATACTACTGGTGGTCACCCATTCATAGACTGCTAGTGGACGTTGTTGCTTGAACACAGTACTCAGTAGGATGCAGTTGGTCGAGAGGTAGCACTACGCACGGATCATAGGAATTGAATGAAAATTGAGTTAACATTTAATTAACTTGTTATTATTAGTAAACGAGAATATTTCATTTTTATTAGTAATCGAGAATATTTCATTTCAACGGGAAGTAAAAAAAAATGTAAAAACTAATTAAAAAAAAAAAAAATTACATTAATTAACCAAAGTTCTTCTTTATGGGGGGGTTGTTAAAAATATTTCCACGATTTTAAATCTACTTAAGGAATATTTTCGGTTTAATACTTTAATAAAACTTGTTCTGCATATTAATTAACATTTGTTATTGAGAGAGATCATTATTATTTTAATTTGTTGATAATTATAATTAATTTTCAGAATATTTTCATGCTGGGGATTGATATCAATTTTTACATTCGGTATAATATTCCATTTCGCGGAAACTAGCTTTTCATTTGGGGGGTTGCAATAAAACTTAATATAAAAATTAACAAAAGTTTTCTCGATGGGGGGTTGCTATTACAGTATTATTAAGAATCTAACATTGCGTAATTAGGTAGTCTTCGTATAGCGGTTGCGTAAATAAATTCATTCATTATAATGATTCATTTAGAGTTCGGATTTCTTCAATTTGCTAAAGTTTCGTTGATTTAAAAGGATTTCCTATATTTTATTCACGACAATTCGTAAGTTTCGTAATAAATATAATAAACTAATTTATTAAATAATAAACTAAAAAAAAAAACATAAACCTTTGTTTTATTTTAATTCTGTATTAAAGTACTTATAGTAAAAAACAAAATTAAAAAATTAATAAATAAACACTTCGTTTTATTTAACCATCCGCGTACAGTAAACGATAAAAGTAGATAATTGAACATTCTCATTAAGCCAAACTTTTGATTTTGATTTATGTAAATTTTATTTTTAATAAAATACGGAAGCATATCAATCTAATCGGGATTTAAAGTTGATTATTTAATTTTCGTCGTTGACTGTACTTCTTAAACCAGGTAATTAAAACGGTTTTGAAAGGTAATAAGGTATTGGTTTTGAGAGGTAACCGCATGTTAAACTATAAGTTAATTAAGGGTATTTTACTTTAATTTTAAATTCTATCACGATCCATTCCAAAACGGTTATTGAGATAAGTACTTCCGACTACTTCCTATAAATAATATTCAGTATTGCCTATAAAATAAATTAAACTCGCTAGGTTACAACAAAATAAAATAAATCCACGGTTATCGCTGTTCGCTAAATCTTTAGATCTTCGTTGTAAAATTGAACAAATAGTAATAAAACTAAGTATGCAGAGGCTATGATTGATTTGAGTCGATGAGAAATGATTGAAGTATGGCGTGCAAAAGAAGAGTGTGAAAGTGGGGAATGATTGGGAGGCCTAAGGTTTGGCGAAGTGTTAAACGTAGATAGCCTGTCGTAGTACGGTCCCATGCCGACATACACGCACCTCAAAAGGGTTCAAATACCGTTTTCCTTTGCTGGATGCAAAGCATCATTTAGTTTAAATAGAATCATTTGGTATTTGGAACCTTCACTCTACACGGGAATTAAACACTGCACATTCTCCAAATATAATGATATTTGAAATGGAAAGATTAGAATTAATGACTGTTTAGTTATTAGATCGGTGGACTTGGAAAGCTTGCTGATTGTTAGTATCGAAATTTCGTAGACGGAAATTACGTTTTGGGGTGCGTCCTCTCTCACACGAAAGCCGTGCCTGACGTTGGGGCAGCCAAAGGATGTAATTTATACCGGATTGACTTTCGGTAACTCTGCCTCACAACCAGGGTCGTTGATTACGGAGTTTTGACTGACAGGCCATTCATGGATGCTGAGATAATTAATTCAGGCTGCGTTATCTAAAATTTCTAACTGAAAAATATCTGAAGTATTTGGTTTAAATACACACACATCATGACAGACATGTGGGACAATATTGCAACAGGTATATTAGAAGAAGATAGGGGCCATTGTGAGAGCTATCACAGATACCATGTCCTTGTTTGTATAAAATTTGTATTCGTCGGTTCTTCTACAAATTTTGGGGGTTGATTGTAACGGACCTGCCTGTGTAGCATACTCTTAACATATAATTAAGACTGAAAGGTGGGGAATATTTAAGAAATAACGAGTTAGTTAAATAAATTGAACTTATATCCAAAGAATAACAAGCGGTCGGAGCCGGCACCGAAAATCTTTTTCTACCCGCTCGTAGATGCGGGTATTCGCGCAGAACTTACTTTTTTTCCCGGACAGAGCGGCGCCAATAAAAGATCACGCCACCCGACTAAAACCAATAAGGATGATACTTATTTATGAACCCGTACTATTGTTTCACGTGTCAGGTCGACTGGTTAAATCTGAGTGAAATCGTATAAAAAGGCCGAGGGCCAAACGCGCGGGGCGATTCCAGACTAGAGAATTGAACAGTAAATACATCCGTTACGCTCGTAGGGAAATTCGCCATTTTCAGCGAATTTATTAGCATTAGGGAGTTTCGTTTGCATTTAAATTCGAAAATAGGAGAGTGGCTTTGGATTTGTTACCTAACATCATCTGTGGGCATCGCGTCCCAGACTATCAGCTCTGGTGTGAAGTTTCAGGTTTAGAGTTACTCTCGAAGCTAGGGAGTTGATTTGAAAGTAAAAGTGTTAAGGTTAGAAACGGTTTTCGGTTCCTGAATCTTTCGTACATTTAGCTAGAAGTTTTCCGCGTAAAATAGGGTTTTCAGCCTTAGTAATTAGGGTAGCTTCCGCGAAATAAAATGTGAACTAATCCTTTTTCTCCACAGTACTACGTTTATGGGAAATAAATTTGTACAAAAGTAAACTCTCGGTGGCAAAGGTATGCTAAGGATAGTCCGTGTGTCCAGCCTTTGTCAAATAACCAAGGCTCGGTGAGGCCACACGAGGTTATTCGTATCATGCTTGCGTCATAGCTTTCAGAGTTTTGTTCAAATTTAATTCTACTTATTACTTTAACTTAATTCCACTAGCTAGTGGTAATTGAGTTTCAGTACACAAACGTGTGAATTTAGAGCGAATTCACTTGGGAGCCTTAAGAAGTTTAAATTAATGGACTAAGGAACCCAAAATCTAGCTCTGCTTACTATGCTACGGCTGAATCTGAGTCTGCTTGGGTCGAAAGGTTTAAAGAATCCCTTCACCGGAGGCGTTCCCAATTTAATTTAGTAAAAAAATAAAATAATAATATTAATTTTGAATTGAGATAATTAGATATTAATTATCTTGTATGGAGATTGGGTTAAAACGCTTCTTGTGAATGCGGTGTTAGATCTTCTTCCGTTAGCATTCGTGGTGTAGCAATTTTCCCCCTGCTTACCCTGAGTGACAGACGATTCTAGCCCTCTGGCACTTTGCACCCATAACATATTTATGTATTATATTTCGTATATTCTTACCTTGCGGGTGGTTACCGAACCCATAAAACCACCCGCGCATACACATCCTAGGCTACACACTCTGGCCGGCCAGAAAGTCTGAAAGCTAACTGTGTCAAGTTACCGAGTGATTTGAAACAGTCTGGGTTTCCGGAGTTAGGGAGGATAGAAGTAGGAAATAGCTGTGACTAGGGAGACACCATAGGTACTCACACATATACACGATTAAATGTAAATGGGGTTTGTTTTGCTGAAACAATTGATGGGTGGTTAAATTAGCTTACGGGGTTGGGAAGAATTAGGCAGGCTCCCCCTTTTCTTTCAGGGTATCCAGTTGTATGATGAGCGTAAGTATTTCCCCGATTCCCCACCTTAGCAATACGGTCATTAAGTAGGACAATAAATAGCGATTTATTTCCGTACCAAAAATAAGTAATCAAATAGCTTTATTTTCCAATATTGACAGCAATATTATTTTGTAACGTCCTGTGCAAAGGTCTAACATTAAATTCCGTTAAAACAAATAAGCTCTGACAAAATTCTATAAACTAATTAAATAAAAGCTAAAGCAGACAACCAAATTTTAATTAATCAGAAGTGCCAAATGTGTTAGATGTTTATTGCTCCATTCTTATTATGAACAGTGAAATTTGTTGTATATAAATGAAATATATTCAGTAAGCTAGCTTTTATTCTCAAAATACTAAAAGTGTCTCTTAACTATCTATTACCTTACTATTCTAGCCTTTTACTCCAACTATTAAAAGTGACTCCTAATTATCTAGTACTTTACTATTTTCGTTTACGGAACTTTTCAAACATAAATCAATGAAACGTTTAGCTACTTGCTCTAATTTCTTCCGCTGCTTAGGTTGCTACGGCATCTTATTAATGAAAACGTAGTGGTTCGAGTCCTGTTGGACGTTAGAAACTATGATATCATGTTGACGTTGACTTGTAAACGAAGATCTAATAAGTAAGGCTGTAAGTTCGTGCCTTGTTTACGTACATTAAAATTATCTACTGAACTTTGATTTCTCGCCTATCGAACCTTTGATTTGGAAGGTCTGAAAATGACATCAAATTATTATTAATATAAAACCTAGATGTAATAAAACCTAATCTTCATCGACATTATCTTTTAAAACCTTGATTAACAACCTACGTATTACTGATTATCTTTTTACGCATCTACCTTCAATATTTTGCGCCGCATCTCGCTTACGTGAATCTATCCTTATAGCGTTGAGGTTGAGTGCCGTTTTATATTGAGAGTTTAACAATCTATCGAGCAATGGAAATAAGTATGCTATAGGGCGAAGGATCCGATAAATAAAATAGTCTTTATTGACATTATGACAAAAACCGTTATGGAATGTTGTGGTTGTTAGTTTTTAAGGCGTAAACCTTTTAATTTGAATAATATTTAAACTTGCTTATCTCTTTACTTCAATAATATTTTGTGCTCTGCCTTGTTTGATCTAATGGTATTTGCGATACTTGTTGCTTGGAGCTCTGATAGACTTCGTCTGTTCAGTCCATTGTTGTGACGTCTTGAATAGACTTTTTCCAACATACACGTCCGGGTTACATACTTTTAGTAGAGTTATCTCCTAGGTATTTGATACTGTCCCGTTGAGTTTTGTGTATAATGGCTGGACCATACCAAAGTTATCTACCTACTCAGAGTTTCAAGGAATAATTTTCTTTCATTGAATCAAACAATCTAGAATTGGTTAATTTTAAACATTTGTGCTATTGCTGCTATTAATGCTTGCAATCTTTAGTGAGGCTGACCACTTCTACACAATGAGCGTTATTCGCTAGTTGCTAAAACTTCGTTTGACCAGTCATCCATTATATCCAGGCTTTCCGGATTGAATTTTCTCCGATGTACCATGCCTTTGATATCACAACCCTATACTATTCTACGATCTGATGACTGGTCATACGCTGAAAGCACCTTTTATAAATCTTCCTACGGTCAGTTTTCACTGAATTGTCTGCATTTGGCAAACGCAATTGAAATGTTATGTATATCCATGAATCTAGTTATAGATAAAACTATGTACAGTGGGACAATGATGAGCATACGGTGTGAAAGACCCAGCCTTTGGTTGGAGAACTGAGTTTCTTTTAGTCCGGATCCCGTCTCTGAGTCAAGTACTTTTAACTAGATTTGTGTTAGTTAACTTTCACTTTATCTATTATATTATAAATACCTTAAATTTAAACTTCATCCTGCACTAACTGCGCTTCATGCTTATAATTTTTATTTGCCTTTGCTTCAATCAAATTACTAGCGGACATTAGAGACGAAAATCTGTTGAACATTATAATAGTATTATTAACAATAATATTGTTATAATGACCTACTTCTTTTATCTGTTCTTACACAGTGTTCCATACCGGTTTAACCTGTTTCATATTCTACTTTAAATAGCAAAGTTATTCAACACTTAAACATTAAAAATTCTAATTTTCATTCTTGTTAGGGCTTTACTTAACCTTTCCAATATAGGGCGGAATAAACTCAACCTCTCTACTTAACCTTGATATCAAACCGAGTTAACTCGACCTTTAATTTCAATTTAAAGAAAATTAACTAGATCTTTATTTGTTAATTATATACTTTTGCGCTCGAACATTTGCTTTCAATCTCAGATACCTTAAAAGGGCTAGGGTTACGTATACGATCACAACGCAGGGTTCTACCAAATAAAACTAGACGATCACAGTTGGCCATTAGAGTGTTTTGCATCATAGTATCTACATTTTATCGTCTCATCGGGGTTTAATTAAATTAATTTACGGGGGTGGGGTGTCTCAATATGGTGTTGCCGTGACCATGATATTTTATTACGAGTTTGAGTAGTTTGTTTATGTTTATGATGCAGAATATTCTTATTTCATTTAATAATTGTTGGCTTTATGCCACAATTTGTTGTTCGTGAAATGGAAAAGGTAGAAACATTGGGATTGGCAGTGAATGAGCGAGTTCAAATCGAAAAACAAAATTAGATTAATTACTTAGGATTAAAAAAAAAAACATGAATAACAACCAACAAACATTGATTTAAACTAAAACTTTTATAAATATGTAGTACGTAGGAAAACGTAGTAAAAAGAGCGAAAACAAGTAATACATAAAACAATTCAAAATTTATTTATTAGGTCCTTACTTGGTATGTACAATAATGTAAATTCCACTTGAGACAAGTTTTCTAAATTTAGTTCCGCGTTAAACAAAATATCTAATAGGATGAGATTAGTTTTAAAAGTTATCAATCATTTTATCTAAATAAATTAACAGGTAAATATTAAGTAAATTATAACAAAAGTATTATGTGTGGGGGGTTGCCCTTATCATGACTTTGTCAATCTCGTTCTATTTCTATTGCCTAAGCTTTGAACTAAGGTTATATCGGATTTAGGTAGCTAATTTAAATCAAATAGTTCAATATAGTATCTACCTAAAGGTTTTATACTCGGGGGGTTGCCGAGCGACTCAAACTTTACCTAAAAGGATACCTATCATTCTGAGTACCTATGTTACCTACTTTATTTACAAGATTTTTCAAAAAGCGTTAAATATACTTCGTTAAGTTTTAATAGTATCGCTTTTGAAGTATTGTCTGACAAACGGGAATAGAACCATTAAATTCAATTCATAATTTTATTACATTAAGTAATCGCGTAACATAATGGTAAAATAAACGTAGGTCGAATTAATAAATTCCTCATTTTTTGGAGTCAATTTAAAATTAAATAAAAATTAGTTTGGATATGAACCGTATGAAGATAACAATTTAACTATCGGAAAGTTATGTAGGTACGACTAAACCTGCACTTCCTTCGCGTAGCAATCAGGTCAATACATCAGACATATTGACGATTGTAGGGTTGTAAAGGGTCTTGGTACATGCACTAGATGGCGCTTTTATACGGCTTTTATATCGTCTATATTTTATAATATGAGCTGAAAAAATAATAGTTATGTAGTACTGTTAAAATTAGTATGAGTTAAATTATCATTTCAAATTTACATAATCTAAAAAAAAAATATATTTAATATGCAATTTAATTTTGAATCAACATTGAGAATAATAATAATGAGCTATGTAGTTTACAGAAAATAATTTAACTAAGCGATTTAAAACACAATACGCTCCAAACTAAGTTGAGATTTAATATTGACGAGATGAAAACGGGGAAATAAGGTTGTATCGTGTATACTACTGGTGGTCACCCATTCATAGACTGCTAGTGGACGTTGTTGCTTGAACACAGTACTCAGTAGGATGCAGTTGGTCGAGAGGTAGCACTACGCACGGATCATAGGAATTGAATGAAAATTGAGTTAACATTTAATTAACTTGTTATTATTAGTAAACGAGAATATTTCATTTTTATTAGTAATCGAGAATATTTCATTTCAACGGGAAGTAAAAAAAAATGTAAAAACTAATTAAAAAAAAAAAAAATTACATTAATTAACCAAAGTTCTTCTTTATGGGGGGGTTGTTAAAAATATTTCCACGATTTTAAATCTACTTAAGGAATATTTTCGGTTTAATACTTTAATAAAACTTGTTCTGCATATTAATTAACATTTGTTATTGAGAGAGATCATTATTATTTTAATTTGTTGATAATTATAATTAATTTTCAGAATATTTTCATGCTGGGGATTGATATCAATTTTTACATTCGGTATAATATTCCATTTCGCGGAAACTAGCTTTTCATTTGGGGGGTTGCAATAAAACTTAATATAAAAATTAACAAAAGTTTTCTCGATGGGGGGTTGCTATTACAGTATTATTAAGAATCTAACATTGCGTAATTAGGTAGTCTTCGTATAGCGGTTGCGTAAATAAATTCATTCATTATAATGATTCATTTAGAGTTCGGATTTCTTCAATTTGCTAAAGTTTCGTTGATTTAAAAGGATTTCCTATATTTTATTCACGACAATTCGTAAGTTTCGTAATAAATATAATAAACTAATTTATTAAATAATAAACTAAAAAAAAAAACATAAACCTTTGTTTTATTTTAATTCTGTATTAAAGTACTTATAGTAAAAAACAAAATTAAAAAATTAATAAATAAACACTTCGTTTTATTTAACCATCCGCGTACAGTAAACGATAAAAGTAGATAATTGAACATTCTCATTAAGCCAAACTTTTGATTTTGATTTATGTAAATTTTATTTTTAATAAAATACGGAAGCATATCAATCTAATCGGGATTTAAAGTTGATTATTTAATTTTCGTCGTTGACTGTACTTCTTAAACCAGGTAATTAAAACGGTTTTGAAAGGTAATAAGGTATTGGTTTTGAGAGGTAACCGCATGTTAAACTATAAGTTAATTAAGGGTATTTTACTTTAATTTTAAATTCTATCACGATCCATTCCAAAACGGTTATTGAGATAAGTACTTCCGACTACTTCCTATAAATAATATTCAGTATTGCCTATAAAATAAATTAAACTCGCTAGGTTACAACAAAATAAAATAAATCCACGGTTATCGCTGTTCGCTAAATCTTTAGATCTTCGTTGTAAAATTGAACAAATAGTAATAAAACTAAGTATGCAGAGGCTATGATTGATTTGAGTCGATGAGAAATGA
The DNA here is from genome assembly GCA_963969515.1 of Yponomeuta evonymella. Lineage (NCBI taxonomy): Eukaryota > Metazoa > Arthropoda > Insecta > Lepidoptera > Yponomeutidae > Yponomeuta > Yponomeuta evonymella. The sequence goes on from OZ018354.1 coordinate 12,367,419, forward strand.
TTGAAGTATGGCGTGCAAAAGAAGAGTGTGAAAGTGGGGAATGATTGGGAGGCCTAAGGTTTGGCGAAGTGTTAAACGTAGATAGCCTGTCGTAGTACGGTCCCATGCCGACATACACGCACCTCAAAAGGGTTCAAATACCGTTTTCCTTTGCTGGATGCAAAGCATCATTTAGTTTAAATAGAATCATTTGGTATTTGGAACCTTCACTCTACACGGGAATTAAACACTGCACATTCTCCAAATATAATGATATTTGAAATGGAAAGATTAGAATTAATGACTGTTTAGTTATTAGATCGGTGGACTTGGAAAGCTTGCTGATTGTTAGTATCGAAATTTCGTAGACGGAAATTACGTTTTGGGGTGCGTCCTCTCTCACACGAAAGCCGTGCCTGACGTTGGGGCAGCCAAAGGATGTAATTTATACCGGATTGACTTTCGGTAACTCTGCCTCACAACCAGGGTCGTTGATTACGGAGTTTTGACTGACAGGCCATTCATGGATGCTGAGATAATTAATTCAGGCTGCGTTATCTAAAATTTCTAACTGAAAAATATCTGAAGTATTTGGTTTAAATACACACACATCATGACAGACATGTGGGACAATATTGCAACAGGTATATTAGAAGAAGATAGGGGCCATTGTGAGAGCTATCACAGATACCATGTCCTTGTTTGTATAAAATTTGTATTCGTCGGTTCTTCTACAAATTTTGGGGGTTGATTGTAACGGACCTGCCTGTGTAGCATACTCTTAACATATAATTAAGACTGAAAGGTGGGGAATATTTAAGAAATAACGAGTTAGTTAAATAAATTGAACTTATATCCAAAGAATAACAAGCGGTCGGAGCCGGCACCGAAAATCTTTTTCTACCCGCTCGTAGATGCGGGTATTCGCGCAGAACTTACTTTTTTTCCCGGACAGAGCGGCGCCAATAAAAGATCACGCCACCCGACTAAAACCAATAAGGATGATACTTATTTATGAACCCGTACTATTGTTTCACGTGTCAGGTCGACTGGTTAAATTTGAGTGAAATCGTATAAAAAGGCCGAGGGCCAAACGCGCGGGGCGATTCCAGACTAGAGAATTGAACAGTAAATACATCCGTTACGCTCGTAGGGAAATTCGCCATTTTCAGCGAATTTATTAGCATTAGGGAGTTTCGTTTGCATTTAAATTCGAAAATAGGAGAGTGGCTTTGGATTTGTTACCTAACATCATCTGTGGGCATCGCGTCCCAGACTATCAGCTCTGGTGTGAAGTTTCAGGTTTAGAGTTACTCTCGAAGCTAGGGAGTTGATTTGAAAGTAAAAGTGTTAAGGTTAGAAACGGTTTTCGGTTCCTGAATCTTTCGTACATTTAGCTAGAAGTTTTCCGCGTAAAATAGGGTTTTCAGCCTTAGTAATTAGGGTAGCTTCCGCGAAATAAAATGTGAACTAATCCTTTTTCTCCACAGTACTACGTTTATGGGAAATAAATTTGTACAAAAGTAAACTCTCGGTGGCAAAGGTATGCTAAGGATAGTCCGTGTGTCCAGCCTTTGTCAAATAACCAAGGCTCGGTGAGGCCACACGAGGTTATTCGTATCATGCTTGCGTCATAGCTTTCAGAGTTTTGTTCAAATTTAATTCTACTTATTACTTTAACTTAATTCCACTAGCTAGTGGTAATTGAGTTTCAGTACACAAACGTGTGAATTTAGAGCGAATTCACTTGGGAGCCTTAAGAAGTTTAAATTAATGGACTAAGGAACCCAAAATCTAGCTCTGCTTACTATGCTACGGCTGAATCTGAGTCTGCTTGGGTCGAAAGGTTTAAAGAATCCCTTCACCGGAGGCGTTCCCAATTTAATTTAGTAAAAAAATAAAATAATAATATTAATTTTGAATTGAGATAATTAGATATTAATTATCTTGTATGGAGATTGGGTTAAAACGCTTCTTGTGAATGCGGTGTTAGATCTTCTTCCGTTAGCATTCGTGGTGTAGCAATTTTCCCCCTGCTTACCCTGAGTGACAGACGATTCTAGCCCTCTGGCACTTTGCACCCATAACATATTTATGTATTATATTTCGTATATTCTTACCTTGCGGGTGGTTACCGAACCCATAAAACCACCCGCGCATACACATCCTAGGCTACACACTCTGGCCGGCCAGAAAGTCTGAAAGCTAACTGTGTCAAGTTACCGAGTGATTTGAAACAGTCTGGGTTTCCGGAGTTAGGGAGGATAGAAGTAGGAAATAGCTGTGACTAGGGAGACACCATAGGTACTCACACATATACACGATTAAATGTAAATGGGGTTTGTTTTGCTGAAACAACTGATGGGTGGTTAAATTAGCTTACGGGGTTGGGAAGAATTAGGCAGGCTCCCCCTTTTCTTTCAGGGTATCCAGTTGTATGATGAGCGTAAGTATTTCCCCGATTCCCCACCTTAGCAATACGGTCATTAAGTAGGACAATAAATAGCGATTTATTTCCGTACCAAAAATAAGTAATCAAATAGCTTTATTTTCCAATATTGACAGCAATATTATTTTGTAACGTCCTGTGCAAAGGTCTAACATTAAATTCCGTTAAAACAAATAAGCTCTGACAAAATTCTATAAACTAATTAAATAAAAGCTAAAGCAGACAACCAAATTTTAATTAATCAGAAGTGCCAAATGTGTTAGATGTTTATTGCTCCATTCTTATTATGAACAGTGAAATTTGTTGTATATACATGAAATATATTCAGTAAGCTAGCTTTTATTCTCAAAATACTAAAAGTGTCTCTTAACTATCTATTACCTTACTATTCTAGCCTTTTACTCCAACTATTAAAAGTGACTCCTAATTATCTAGTACTTTACTATTTTCGTTTACGGAACTTTTCAAACATAAATCAATGAAACGTTTAGCTACTTGCTCTAATTTCTTCCGCTGCTTAGGTTGCTACGGCATCTTATTAATGAAAACGTAGTGGTTCGAGTCCTGTTGGACGTTAGAAACTATGATATCATGTTGACGTTGACTTGTAAACGAAGATCTAATAAGTAAGGCTGTAAGTTCGTGCCTTGTTTACGTACATTAAAATTATCTACTGAACTTTGATTTCTCGCCTATCGAACCTTTGATTTGGAAGGTCTGAAAATGACATCAAATTATTATTAATATAAAACCTAGATGTAATAAAACCTAATCTTCATCGACATTATCTTTTAAAACCTTGATTAACAACCTACGTATTACTGATTATCTTTTTACGCATCTACCTTCAATATTTTGCGCCGCATCTCGCTTACGTGAATCTATCCTTATAGCGTTGAGGTTGAGTGCCGTTTTATATTGAGAGTTTAACAATCTATCGAGCAATGGAAATAAGTATGCTATAGGGCGAAGGATCCGATAAATAAAATAGTCTTTATTGACATTATGACAAAAACCGTTATGGAATGTTGTGGTTGTTAGTTTTTAAGGCGTAAACCTTTTAATTTGAATAATATTTAAACTTGCTTATCTCTTTACTTCAATAATATTTTGTGCTCTGCCTTGTTTGATCTAATGGTATTTGCGATACTTGTTGCTTGGAGCTCTGATAGACTTCGTCTGTTCAGTCCATTGTTGTGACGTCTTGAATAGACTTTTTCCAACATACACGTCCGGGTTACATACTTTTAGTAGAGTTATCTCCTAGGTATTTGATACTGTCCCGTTGAGTTTTGTGTATAATGGCTGGACCATACGAAAGTTATCTACCTACTCAGAGTTTCAAGGAATAATTTTCTTTCATTGAATCAAACAATCTAGAATTGGTTAATTTTAAACATTTGTGCTATTGCTGCTATTAATGCTTGCAATCTTTAGTGAGGCTGACCACTTCTACACAATGAGCGTTATTCGCTAGTTGCTAAAACTTCGTTTGACCAGTCATCCATTATATCCAGGCTTTCCGGATTGAATTTTCTCCGATGTACCATGCCTTTGATATCACAACCCTATACTATTCTACGATCTGATGACTGGTCATACGCTGAAAGCACCTTTTATAAATCTTCCTACGGTCAGTTTTTACTGAATTGTCTGCATTTGGCAAACGCAATTGAAATGTTATGTATATCCATGAATCTAGTTATAGATAAAACTATGTACAGTGGGACAATGATGAGCATACGGTGTGAAAGACCCAGCCTTTGGTTGGAGAACTGAGTTTCTTTTAGTCCGGATCCCGTCTCTGAGTCAAGTACTTTTAACTAGATTTGTGTTAGTTAACTTTCACTTTATCTATTATATTATAAATACCTTAAATTTAAACTTCATCCTGCACTAACTGCGCTTCATGCTTATAATTTTTATTTGCCTTTGCTTCAATCAAATTACTAGCGGACATTAGAGACGAAAATCTGTTGAACATTATAATAGTATTATTAACAATAATATTGTTATAATGACCTACTTCTTTTATCTGTTCTTACACAGTGTTCCATACCGGTTTAACCTGTTTCATATTCTACTTTAAATAGCAAAGTTATTCAACACTTAAACATTAAAAATTCTAATTTTCATTCTTGTTAGGGCTTTACTTAACCTTTCCAATATAGGGCGGAATAAACTCAACCTCTCTACTTAACCTTGATATCAAACCGAGTTAACTCGACCTTTAATTTCAATTTAAAGAAAATTAACTAGATCTTTATTTGTTAATTATATACTTTTGCGCTCGAACATTTGCTTTCAATCTCAGATACCTTAAAAGGGCTAGGGTTACGTATACGATCACAACGCAGGGTTCTACCAAATAAAACTAGACGATCACAGTTGGCCATTAGAGTGTTTTGCATCATAGTATCTACATTTTATCGTCTCATCGGGGTTTAATTAAATTAATTTACGGGGGTGGGGTGTCACATCGCTGCCTGTACGTAATACAGAGAAGTTTGTAAAGAGGTTCGAAATTTTGCCGATGCCTGCACTTGCCCATTAGCTCAGTTGGGAGAGCGCTGGCACGGTTAGTCAGAGGTTGCGGGTTCAAGTCCCGACATGGGTGGAATTTTTAGCCTTTAAATAGGTTACGTAGATGCTACTCTTTTTGATCGGCTGAGAATTCCACACGGGGTGCTATGGAGCGTTCACTGCGGAGTTTTATGGTCACTGAAACTGGAGTTGAAGAAAATTTCACAGATTTCGTGCCTACCGACAACACGACACAACTATCGAGCACATTGGAAATTAATCGAGTCATAAATGTCATGTGAAAAATGCCGTTTTGACTTTTTAACTTTTTTCAAAAAGGTTAGGCTACAGGGCAAACCTTTAACCCGGTCGTCTTTATTTTAGGCTGAAATTGTAGCTGACTAAATTGACCAGAGGTTGAGAAAGATTTCTCAAGTTTTTGATGCCATTCTTCGTTTCCAAAATATCAAGCCTAAAATAAAAAATTCGGAAAAAACATCACTATTTTTCACTATTTCGGCCATAACTTTTTTCGTTTTTGATTTTCACGAATATTTTTTTTACACCTTACAGCTCTTGTACGTGTAGATACGCGTCTTTTGAGCCTTTTTTGAAGGAATATCATATCGTTACAACTATCCAAGAGGACTATAAGAGGATCGCAATTTTTCATGAAATCGAAGCCTACACTGGAGCGGACGAAAAGCCATTTCCGTTGTCATATAGGAGAGAAGCGAAGAGTAGATATATTCACCTAACACACGTTACATATAATGCTACCCCTTTTGAGTGGCTTAAAATTTAACCGAGGAGCTGTGGAGCATTAACTGCTGTGTTCTGTGCTCACTGCAACTGGAGTGAAAAGGGGAGGGAGGAGTAAATAGTAAATGTATTCTCCTTAAGCACATTGCATATAAATGACCCTTTTGATTGTCTGAATATCTTTTCCACACTATTCCCAACTATGTTAAGTAAAACGTGTTTGTGTTGAAAAAAGAAAACAGCACTCTAGTAGTATTTGTTTATCACGAATACTAATATTATACGTTTAACGGATATAATCGCAATAAAACCCGTTAAATATCTAACTAAACACCCGAGTAATCGTAAGATTTTAAACACGAATGTTTTGGCTTCATAAACAAAACTCACAATCGAATAATTTGAAACCGAATTAATTTCGTAAATGCGACTTAGCGAGGATAACCATGGAATAAATTTGATGTTAATTTTGAAACGCTTCGCGAATTCTAAGCAAACTCAATTACTTTGATTCATCTTTGTTAAATTGAAGATTTTGAGGGCTTATCATTATTATTTACCTATAGATTTTTTTACCGTTACGTGTAGGTACCTATACCTACCTACGGTAGGTACCTACGGTACCTTGGATATACAGTTATAGACAAATCTTAATTCCATGCGTGCCCACCACGGATTGGTAATTTCGAGCGCTGGGATATGTGAACACCTTGGTCACTCAGGTTTCCTCACGATGTTTTACTTTACAGTTATCGAACAGACTTTGCTACGACAAATTCATTCTAAAAAAGAAGACAAAGTCATTGATTGGTGTTTGGCAGAGTTTGAACTTAGGCCCTCTTGAACGCGAGGAAACATTCTACAGACCAGGCTATCACCGCTACCGCACAACTAATTATACATAGTTAACAGTGTTCTTATTTAAACAATTTTTTTGTAATTTTATTTTTTATACGATTCTGACACATCACTTTCGCTTCCTCAACATTCATTTGTCGTTGCATGCACGCACGCCGGTTTCAGGTACTTTTTATCTTGCCCTTTGCTAATACGGGTTGTATAATTTGTTTTGGTCGAACTATGTCCGTATGGGTCGTCCCTTACCGGCCCTTCCACCCACATTCGCAAGTGGCAGTCCCTGGTCTCTGCCTACCCTTATGGGATACAGGCCTGAGTTTATGTTATGTTTTTTTTTTTATTTAACAATAGTTCTTGTTAATTAGTTTTGTTATTGAACAATAGTTCAAAACGTGGGACAACAGCAATCATAAGACATTAGTTATATACACCAGGAAAACCACTTGTACTGTAGGCAACTAAACCTTCCAGCGTTCAAAATACTGCTTAAATTAAGTAAATTAACAAACTTATACCTGGTAGGCAAACTTGGATAGGAAAGGTTTCAAAAACAAAAAGGCCCCTTGGAATAACATCATTGAGTAGTTCTACAACTTCAAGTACTTAATTATTAATAACAAAAAGCTTTACTCTCAAATCATAATTCAGTTTCAAATCAATAAAAAAAATAATTCATAGATATTTTCAAGAGTTAAAGTAATGATATTAGAATTGAAATCTTTGTCTTTTCATCAAAACTCAACCTACCAAAATACATCGAAAGTTGACGGTAGAGATGAGACGACGATACAGTCAAGCTTTGAAGTGACCCTACCCTCGACCCGTTTCAAATTCGTCCCAGTCTAATGGCTGCGTTGGCATGTTGTCGTTGCGTAAATATAAATAGAGGAACGTAAATAAAAACATCTACTCACTAATTAAAATGTTAAGTATCTTGAGTTTGTAAAATAAGCTTAAATACAGTTGTATACTATGTAACTTAGATATTTAAGACATTTCGTGTAGGTACTTTTATTATATAATAATGAGCTTTAATCTAATCTACAAACAGAAAATTGCAAGTAAAAAAAAATTGCCCACTAATTAAAAGGCATCTTAGGTTTGACGATTTTCTCATGGTCAGGCACAAAAATTTAAATCAATTGAATCGGACAATATGGCAAAAAAATATCGCTGAACATACAGTCAAAACATTTAAAGAGGTAAAAACAGAAATGTATCGGACTTGCTGGATGCCACAGACGCTGGAGTGCGCATGGCCGAGTTCTGGGGCAATAAAATCTAAGTGGTTTTGTTAATATTAATATAAATATTATATTATCCACTGCGTCGTTAAGGCGCTTAGCTACCAAAACAGAGGTCGTGGGTTCGATTCCCACTCGAGGCCGCCGTACATTTATACAAATGGCCTCAGTCTGGGTGCATTTTCATGTTTGTGATGTCCTTGCCTGGTTACCATAGCGCAGAGAATCCTAGTTTAGGACCAGGTCATGTGATTGTATTTAGTGGAAGTTATTATTATTTTTCACGTTACACAAAGTTTTTTTATTACTCTAATGAAATAGATCGATAGTAAAAACGACGATTTAATTCTGAAATATGTGTGTAAATGATATGTGTATGATAAAAAAATCTCAGATTTCGTGCCTCACACGACTACTCATGTGAAATGTCGTTCTGACTTTTTGACTTTTTTTCAAAAAGGTTAAACTACAGGGCAAACCCTTAACCCGATCGTCTTTTTTTAGGCTCAAATTGTAGCTGACTAAATTGTCCGGCGGCGTTATCAAAATTTTTGATATCATTCTTCGTTTCAAAAATATCGAGCGCCAAAATCAAAAATTCTGAAAAAAATAATTTTTTTTTCACTATTTCGGCCATAACTTTTTCGTTTTTCACTTTTTAGAATAATTCTTTTAGCACCTTATAGCTCTTGTAAATACGTGTCTTTTGAGATTGAATATTACATCTTTACTAGTCTCCGAGTTATAAGGGGATCGCACTTTTTCGTGAAATCGGAGCCTACACTGGAGCGAACAAAAAGACATTTTCAATGTCAAAATCTATATTTGTAGCTGGCCTTAAGTGTACACAAAGGTCTCTCAGAGCAGACTGAGCTTAGTTACCAGGTGTCCTGAAACAGCCTTCTGTGATAGTTTTGCTGTTTTGTTATCCCTAGGACATTCCTGCTGATCCAAACGTCTCATTCACTGACAGTTGGCCATTCGTTACCTGACCTTATCTAGGTATTCCAACCCTTATAAAGGCGTATATTTGTTAAAGTTATATATTAAACGTGTCAAATCGCGACCTAATAATCAAAGTAAATAAAATAATAAATAATCGCGATTAGACCCAAGACTTTCGTACACATTAGTAACTTCATTCCGGAATCAGTGACTTGATTTTTTGTCGGAAGAGTCCGACCAGGTTTCGCTCTGATTCGCAGAGCTTAATCATGGTGAGTAGAGATGGAGCACGTGTCGTCGGTTGCTCGTGTCTGACTGAGGTGTGGGGTGTGGGGGGGGGCTCCGGCACCTGCTGGGGGGACTCCCGAGCATGCCAGCATGTGAAGTATAGCTATATGAGAAGAAAAACATCATGAGGAAAATATGATTGCTAGAGGCCATTTCATTCGCTGAGGTATGTGGTAACATACAAATGGCCAATCCGCTGTGGGTAAACTGAGAGGAGGCTTATATACTGCATTGGGGATGTAGATAATATGCACCTTAACATGCTATTGATATAATACAATTCAACCACTAGGTACAATAAGCACAGTTCTTGATTCTCATTTTATTGTATTTTTCACAAAAAAGTAACCGAAGTTTTGTCCAAGTGGCAAACCCCCGTGGTCTCTGTCTGCCCCTCCGGGGTACAGGCGTCAGTTTATGTAACGTAATATTTTATTTTTCGTATAAATTGGCTGAATGCATAATAATAGTATTTATAAGTTATGTATTGGAAGTAGTGTAACTATTGATACTAAAGAAACGGTTTTTAGTATTTGCGGTATGTCAGGAATACCTTGCTGATAAGCTTATAACTCACAGTAGTCATCATTAAAATAATATCAACACAACGACCATGGTTGCGGTGTCAAGTCCAGCTACTGGTTAGGTTTATTCGGAACGTTTTCACCGCATTTTCACTTAACAACTTTATCTGATCGTGATAAACGGGAGTGTTGTGTTTATGTGTTATCAAATTCTGTTTCCCTCCTTCGCTGCGAGAGTTGCGCCTGTGCCAACACGAAACAAATCAGGATATTATTCAGGGAGCGATAGAGTCGACCTGAAATTTATTGTAATCGTTTTTCACATGGTTATTGTTACCAATAACAGCTTGAGAGGCTGGCCTACTCCTATGCTGATCTATTCCAAGTCCGCTGATTGACGGCTAGGATGTTCATAGATTGCACCAATAGAATTAAAGCTTCATCTGCTTGTACTCGTATCTTATGAAACAGTACACAAAAAATCCAACGTAAACACTTTGAAAACAGATCGTCTTAGCGGGAGGGGTACATTTAAAACGATATTTAAAGTACTCTACACGAAAATAATATTAATCACTACAAGAATAATGAGTTTAACTAAAATAATGCTACTACGCACTGTACAAATATTGTTTACGCCTAAGTGTGAACTGGCACTGGCTATTAGTAGTGAGCACATGGCAGTGAGACGGGGTCGTGGAGGCTTAGGAGCGGATGAAAACTTTGGTTTCTCCCTACGTGGATTCCGCGGGTCAATCCAGTCAGCACTTGTGGTGAACTCCTGGCTGAAAACAGTCAAAATTTAAAGTGTCACTGACAATAATAATTATATCAAATTGGTATAAGTTTGGAATTTAATTGTGAGAGTCGCCTTATTGTTTTTAACTGCAATGGAGAATTTGCACTAAAAATGTTTTAATATAGTAGAAGAGACCATGTTACAAGATAATAAACGTGGGGATAAGTTGGAGGATAAGTGTCATCATCCAACGAGGTAACGTAGCCAGCATACTGGGTACCCCTCCCAGAGGCGGCAATCTTGGCACAGTTTTCTATATTTAGTTATGTTTAATTGTAGGTTAAAAAAAACAGTGAATATTTTTTATTTATGATTGTTAATAAATATTGCTTATGAACATAAACGTGGTAATTTGTTTTCCTTACCACTGATACTTTTCACAATACAACCTGTCGAAAAGTCAATATAGTCACTTGGTACAAACATGTGCCATGCAAATCGGGCTCAAGCTATGACGTGCACATAAACGTAACGCTTTACATGTATGAAGCGTTTATCAATATTTAAGTTATGTCGTAAAATAATGTTTTTATGTACACCCTCATAACAAAACGTTTAGAACTGAATAAAAAAAACGAAATCTAAAAAGATTTTTATTTCGCTTTTTTGTCATCCCGAAAACCCTGAAAAAAATATAATTTTTATGGTTTTATTTTTAAATTTTTTCTAAGTGTTTATATGTCTTCTATGTTATAAAGCCAATATCACTTCAATCTAATTTAGACGCAAGTTTCCCATTATATTCAAGAAACCTGAACTACTTTTGGAATACAAGAGGCCGGGACAATTCAGCGCCCACCTAGGCTGCCGTGATCGTCCCTCGTCATCCCCAGGTGTGTAATCCAGGACGTCCAGTCAAAATCGGCCTCCTGGTCATCATTGTCCGCACATACAGTCCACCCACTTGCCGCTCCCGCCTCACCGAAAATGGTTACACTATTATATGTTACAATTTTTGGCGTACATTTACAACGATATTTAAAGGAAATATTTAAAGTACTCTACACTAAAATAGCCTCTGAGTGTCAGAGGTGTTCACATACCTCAGCGCTTGAAATGGCCAATCTGCGGTGGGTATGCGTGGTGATCAAGCCCATACTCAATCTCTGAGAGAAGGCCTGTACCCTGCAGTGGGACGTATATAGGCCGCTTATGATCCGTTCCCTTGCCAATCTCGTCCAATGTTTCCCAGCCGCTTTCACAATGACGTCGGCCCACCGGGCTGATGGTCCGCCCACCGACCGTCGACCCGTTCTTGGCCACCACTCAGCCACTTGGCCTATGTGTTTATTTATGTTTCATCTGTATAATTATGCAAATGGGTCCTAACTGCTATATAGTCTGCTGTGATACAGGATGTGGCATAGGATGACTAATCTCTAATCTGCTGGGAATTTCCAAAAGCGTAATCGTCTGTACTTAAGAACACATAATGCTTATGGTAGAATGTTATCTCAATCCTAAACGCGAGAAGCATCTCATAGGCTCAACAAATCTCTGCAATCAGCGTCCTTAGCATACCAAACGTTGTAAATCTATTAGATTTCATTTAAAACTGTTACTATGCATCAATCCCGTTCGGGCATTAGATTACACGCCTTCTTTAACACAGTCAACAGCAATTCAAAACTATGACTTTAACTTGAGGATGGTCTTAAGAAAAAAAGGGTTTGATCAACTATATTAACAACTAATTCCCTATATTGTATGAAGTGCAGAGTTTGGAGCATATTAAATGTACATTTATCATACAGCTCAGCTGTACATCAAAAATAAGCATTTCACTAAAGAATGCGACAATGCGTCTCAGCTTCTTTTACTAATACTAGTCGGTTAAACTTCTGTAGTGTGTATTTTATGGGCACTGGTGTTCATAATAATTGATAAGCATAGGGTCGCGCCGCGACACGCTCGTAACTCAGCGAAACACTCATATTTCAACCGAGAAATTTCATTAAGGCGCGGTCGGCATTGGGCGTCGCTTTTTTGCATTTCACTGACGCACTGCCTGTGAAGGCCCGCGGATTGATTTGAAAAGATAGAACCTGTATCAACTTTTTCATATTTGCCTACTCAATTTTACTGACCTTCATTAATAGGGAAAAGTAGCCAAACATACACATATTCATCATCATCAGCCATTTAATGCCCACTGCAAGACCCAGGCCTCTTTCGTGGTTTTCATAACCATGAAGGGTTTTGCCATAATCGCCACGCTTGGCAGGCGGGTTGGCTATCGCAGTATGCGGTTGGAATCTCAGGAAGACTCATTTCACTTAAAGAGTGCTGCTTGAAACATCAATAAGTTTACTACAGACCAATATCTGAACATTGTATCTACTTGCTTAAAACTTTCACATTTATTTATACCCGAATACCATACAAACGCAGTCCTGGCTCGTCATTGAACTCAAAATTCAATGGTCTCGTGTATGTATGTTGACTGCTCCGTTGGTAAAATTCTCGTTTATGTTGACTGCTTCGTTGGTCTAGCTGTATAACGTCTGATTACCATGTCGTGGGTTAGATTTCCAATGGGGGCCGCCGTACGTTTTTACAAACGGCCTCAGTCTGGGTATATTTCCATGTTTGTGATGTTCTTGCCTGGTTAACATAGCACATGGTATCCTAGTTTGGGATCAGGACAAGTTATTGTGTTGTGTGAAAATTATTAAATTATTATTAAAATTTAGTAATACTTATTATTATGGGAGCATCTATTATTTAAAAAAAAGTAAAAGTAGCTTTTTAGTAAAAGTTATTTTTTTATTTAACGAATCTACACGATTTCAGAGGGAGAAGGGGAAATTTTTATGCCCTGTAGGTACAAATACGAAAGGATATTTGTCAAGTTACCCATCAAGAAGGATTATATAATATGCATGTATATGCAATTCCGTGTGGCGCCGGATTAAGAATAACGTCACTCCATCTCCTTCCGTGGATGTCGTAGAAGGCGACTAAGGGAATCAATTACCAGGAGACGGGCAGCAGCGTCTTCCTGAGATTCCAACCGCATACTGCGATTGCCAACCCGCCTGCCAAGCGTGGCGATTATGGCCACACCCCTCATGGTTATTAAAACTGTGAAGGAGGCCTATATCCTGCAGTGGACGTCAAATGGCTGATGATGATGATGATGATGTATTTGTATTTATTAATCAAAAGAACATGTCACAAATTTGTCACAGTAAGGCCCCACAACAGTTTGTGTTTGGTTTGTCTGTGGGAGCAATCTCACTTACAATAAACATAGACATAGCATGTATGTATGGATGAATGTATTATGTTTGTATGTTAATAACGCGGAAGGGTTATTCCATTCAGAAATCAATATTTAGTACAACATTCTGTACTAAATATTGATATTTTCTTGGGTGGTTTGAAAGACGCGGATCTGTAATTAGTAATTAAAAATGGCATCTATTTAGACTATTACTTTTAAAAATATACGTTAATAAAAAATAGTCGAGAAATTTTGTTTCGAGGTGAGAAACCTCGTTTAAAAAAATGCGCGAAAAATTAGTACTGCCTCTCCATCAATGACCCGCGGACCCGCGGCACGCACGCACCGCTCTGGGTGGATACTAATGGTTCTCATACTTAGATTCAAGTTAGGGTCGAGATATTTTTGGAAAGTACTTTTGAAAAAAAAAAAAACAAACTAGCGTATTCGATAGCTACGGTCAGGCACGTTCATTCTACTATGTCTTTCAAACCACCCAAAATTAATGCAGTATTGTATCGATGTTTACGAGTTTCTCTCGTAATAAAAGTGATATACTTGATTAGTTAAGTTAGTTCGCATTTAGTCCACCGCATTGTACGATTTCTTACGAAAGTGCAATAAAAGTATCATTAAATAAATAAATAAATTAGTTGAACCCTCTTCCCATTTCTTCGGTGAAATGTTCACCGGATCTTTCTGAATTACCCTATATCTCATGGAATAAAAAAGATGGCGGACAGCAGCTGTTATTATGTTGAATTTTTAAGCTTAGCAGGTGAGACCAAATTAAAATACCTATATACAAGAAATTGAATGTGGGGTCCCACTAGATGAGGTTGAAAATTTAAGAGACTCCTCTGGGCCTTTTTTAGGTTTTTTTCATATCTATTGAAAGTTAGCACAGGTCCTTGGCCTTAAGTAGTCATTATAACGCCGTAAACCTTCTCGTTGGACTACCAACACGGATGAAGATTGGGGGAGCAAGTTCAGTGACGCGCGAGAATCTCTCAACACCTGTCATAAGTTCTCTACGCCTTACACAAATGTACAAACGTGCGTTTTGCGAAACTTAGCCTTATGCTCATAGGTACATAGATGGTTTTACGCTGTTTGATGTTACGGAGCGTGACATACGCGAATATTAAACTCCGAGTCTTGTTTGTTCTTATAATGATTCATAATATACGTAATTGCTTGCTTAATACGAATTTAGGCGTGGTTACTTTGTTTAGACCAATTTAGGTGTGTAAACAGGAATTTCTTTTGAAGTGTGATAATGTGGGGCAGCATGTCTTGAGTACGTGACAAAAGATTACTTAGCATAAAAGACCGAACATATGAGCTACACATGAAGGTAAACAACGAAGTTTGCAGCATATTTACCGGTGCCAGGGGAAACAAACAATGTGGTGGAATGTGATCGTGTTCAGCGGCAAAATGGCTAATGTGTTTGCGAATAATTAAACAAGCCCGATACCCATGTTTTATGCAAGATATTTGATTTCCATCCGTGCTGCCGGCACAAAAGAAAAATATGACCCGTTACCGCATGTTTTCTTTTCGTTTCATGTGTCATATTGTTCGTTTTTAGTATAAAAATCGTCGATTAATATTATTTTTATTTGTCAGGTTAGTTTAAGTTAAAATTTATTTTATTATCAAAATAAAAGTACGATGGGTAATTTTATTTAAAAGAACCCATTGACTTATGATCGGAAACACTTTTAAATAAAGTCTGGATTTTTTTCTCTATCAGATATTGTTTCAGGCACACAAGTGTCTTGTGGTATATTATTATTTATTTCCCTATTTCGTGCGGATACCGTGAGGTTCGATGTCGACCCTCGTCACTGCGACAGACTTCAATTATTTTTATATTAATTGACAACTTTATTACAAGCCCCTCTTTGGTGCACTTGACGTTTGTCTGTCTATTAATTTTGTAAAGATTAACGAGTTGAATGCCTCGGAGTCTGGCCCCTTTGTTAGCATGTTAATAATTTCAATTTATCATCAGACAGATGAGCTGTACAATGTTTGGACTCCTTCTCAAAACATTCATCTGGGGATTGGAATTTTGTATAAATAGGTATAATATTTTGACAGATATGTTCTTGGTTAAATAAAACGGGCGTATAGAATAACGTGAGCAGAACGGTATCAGATACTCCCAAAAACAAACATGGCCCTGCTATCTTTCTTAATTTTACGTGTAATTGGGATCAAAATAATACTTCTACAAAAACCACTCCTCTCTCATACTCTTTTTCTTTCTCTAAGATAGTGGGACGTATACTGGCTGTTTGTGCCATACAATTATAATAATCACTAAAATTTAAAATAGACTCCCATAAAAATAATAGCAAATAACAAAAACAATTAAAGTTCCAAGTACAGCTCGTTAATGAGTAGCTACTTCTTTGTGCCTCTAGCTATTGAGACTACTGGGGTATGGGGAGTCCAGGGAAGAGCCTTTATAAAGGAGTTAGGGCGTCGCTTGAGGAACCGCGGCATGGACTACCGCTCTGGGGCATACTTGATGCAGAGGATCTCTCTCGCTGTGCAGCGGGGTAACGCTGCCGGCGTTATGGGAACCTTTGGCTCGAGTATGTCTCGGGGCGGTTTGTTTGACAGTTAATTTATTCGTCATCTTGATTTATTACTTTGGACGAAACAATTGTGGATGTATTATTATTTTTTTTTTACTTATAATTATTAATTTATGTTTTTAAAAATTTTATATTTTTTTCTAAACTATAGAAATTAAAGTATATAAGTAATTGCAATGATACTGGCATGTTATTAACAAATTTGAAACCATTTACGTTTTTAGAAATTTTTTTTTTTTTTATTATTTTAGTATGTTATAGGGTGAATATGTTGGTGTTTATTGACTAAATTTGGGTAGAATTTAAAACTAAAATTCAATTTCGGTGGCCAATTAGCCACTAGTTGGAGTACACTCTCTCCCTGAGAGGCCTGTGCCCTACAGTGGGACGTATATGGACTGCATTATGTATGTTATTTTTACCAATGTTAGATTTAAGCCGATTGTACACTGTTATGACTCTTTTATTTGAAATAAATTTTATTATTGTTATTTTAGTGTTTTAAGTACTATATCTTTTACATAAAACATACGTTAGTTTAATTTGGTATTTATAAATGGTTATTACCTACCATAAATTATCTAAGCAGAAAATTATCTTGCAGTGTCGCTGCCGTCCTATGATACACCTTTTTAGGGAACTATACCTCAAAAAAAAAACGGAACCCTTATTAGGATCACTTTTTTGTCCGTCCGTCCGTCCATCCGTCCGTCGGTCTGTCTGTCAAGAAGTGAAATGCGTGGAGGTATCGAGTTGAAATTATATATATTCAAGTCAACAGTCTATTGAAGCTGTGAAAAAATAAAACTTCTAAGTTAATGTATAAGGGAAGACACTCAAGGGAATAAAATAAAAATGTATAGGGTTCTTTCCGTTGACCTGAAACTATGAAATTTGGCAAGTAATATAGTCTTATACTACAAGTAAAGGGAAAAACCTGAAAATCATACATTTGTAATTAAATCATAATAAAAATTGTCTTTGAAGCTCGAAAAAAGCTGCGAGACTCGATTCCTGAACTATTTATAATATGTACGTACAAATTTGTACGGAACGGTACGGTGGGCGAGTCCGATTCGCACTGGTCCGGTTTTCTTGTTATGTTGAATAGTGAACTTTGTGTCTTTATTTGGGACTTGATTAGAGCGAAAACAAAACAAGCTATGTGGTTGTCCCCCTCGCACACGGAAACAAAATCTACTTCTCTTCAAAGACCTTGTAACTGCGCGCCTTTTCTCACATTTCTCGAATGTTTCTCCCGCGTAAGGGCACTAGTGAAACTGTAGACCTGAAAATTCATGAAATTTCTCAACGCGCCGAATGTGGCTAGAGTAGCTAGACGGTGGTTTTTGCCAAGCCGCTGTGCTTACTAAATTGTGCCGTCATAGCGTACCTTTAGCGGTAACTCTTTTACTCAAAACGCGCACTTATGTCACGGTTGTATAAGAATTAACTGAAGGTACTTCAATGTTGTCCGTAACATTATTTTACTATAACTAAAGTTATTTGTAACGTAAATGTGAGAGTTAAATGAAAAGGTGTTCATTTGGTGTGCTGTGTTGTATTTTTTGCAGAGACGTAACCATGACTTCACGCACATATACACAAAGTTTTCACATTGCTGATTTGTTAAATATCGATCGTATATCTTTTGTCTACTATGTGTGTCTCTTACCGTTGTTTCATGTACCTACGTTACCTTTTTCTGCTCCAATAGAAGCCTTAAATAAGAAGCCTTCAGAAGAGCGGATGGTTATAAATATTTTCCGCTGGCCTGTAAATACCTAGTGAACGGAGGTCGTGCTCTCAAAGCAAATTGAGTCGAGGTGCCAATAGTCGGAAGTCCCTCATTTCCTTGCATTTGTTGTCACCCTCGCAGCCAGCAGTAAATTTTACTTCATCGTCCCATCGCACTCTCGTTTCCGGCTATGATGTCCGGCCCTACTATAGTCTATTTGGGACAAAAGTAAATTAAGATTGTCCCAGTTTATTGCATTGGCCTTTCAACAGAACGGGTCGAAGTCCCGCCTAATTGAAATGGCGAGGAAAATTCATTAACGCAACTTTTTACTTTAATCAACATCATCCTGCCCTTTGAGTGAAAATTTAATCTTGATCGGGAAATGCCACTTTTTACGGCGGTAAATTTCCTTTTATGGTTGGGAAGTAGGCCGACAGGTAGGTTGGTTGTCCCGAGATGTCAATAATAGGGGGCCCCCAAACTAGGCTCGCGGGATGCTGATAAGGTTGAAAAGCCTTTATAACAGTCTTAAATAAACTTAATAGCCCAGACGAAGTTTTTCGTTGTGCCCTTTAGAGCCATTAAGCGGGGTAACTGCGTAACGATACGATTTATACCGCGTTTATAGACTTAGAGCCGGCCTATGGATTTCGGCCTGTAATGTATTTAAGTGTCATCTTGAGCCGAACGAGTTCTGTCGAATTTATTGAACACCCCAGAGAACCTTTCTCGCTAATAATAGGTTCGCTTGTTTTATAAGGCACCGCTATTAGCTGATGCAAATCTTTGGGATGTTCCGACATTTTCCCTCCTTTCTTTGGCCTTTTTATATTGGGTGTAGCGTAGGTCTTAGAGAACGAAAGTATCTTCCTTTTCTATTACTTAGATTCTACTGAAACGCGAACGCTTTTCGTTAATCATTTTCCAGAAGTATTTGTGCTTTGATCGAATGAAAAGCTCCTCTGTAGCTATAGGTACGTAATTCATCACATCATTTATCAATTACCCCAAAGCACATCAAATACCTACCTGAGCCAATTTTTCCGACCAATAAACCAGGGTTCTACCTACACGCTTGGGCAATCCATTGAGCGTTATTAATTGTTCAACATTTGTTACTAGGTATTCGGATCACGGCCCTTCAGCATTGTGACGTCACGATGAAATACGGCTCCCTATTTATGTAGCCGTATTGATGCTGAGTCAGTAATATCGTGATCTGACTGGGAAATATTTGAAGTGTATTTTGGACTCCGGCCACTTCAATTTCCAGCCTATAAAATTACTCATATTGTACACGCATGATAGTGCCTTTAAATAAATATATGCCTGGGTAGTACGACGTCGCTAGTCGCGCGTTTTAAACGTCAAAAGTCGCGGCTTTCCAGTACATTTGCTGTCAAATTCTGACATTTTAGTGCCACAAAACGCGTGACTCGTACCATTGTACTACCCACGCTGGTCCCAAACTAGGATTCCCTGTGGTATGTTTACCAAAAAGGACAACACAATGCCATTTGTACAAATGTACGGCAGCCCCCAGTGGTAATCGAACCCACGATCTTAGTAATCAGATGTGATACCGCTAGGCCAAACCAAAATCAAACTTTATGCAAAGGTACGGTTTGTTAATATTCACTGGAACGCTTTTTAATCAGTCAGCAAGCGTCCGTTCAACCGAATTGCCACCGCTGGTTTTTTGTCGAGAGAGTCATATTTAATTACAAGACGCCCTCGGATTCAAGCGTAGGGTGAACAAGTGGTCGCCGCTGTATATTCTTGGGACATAAACGTCCTGCAGTAGACGTCGAGTGGCTGATGATGATGATGATGATGATAAAAGCGTTTATTAACTACATTTTTAAACTTGGTTCTGCGGTGTTAGCAATTTTTTAAAGTTTTTTTGTGTAAAAAGAAACTGCGTATCTATTTGGCCCAAAAATACGACAATATTGTCTATGCAAATCTCTACGCTTCGGCATATTATGGCAAAACCCTTCATGGTCAGGAAATTGTATCATCATTATCATCAGCCATTTGACGCCCACTGCAGGACATAGGCCGCCCTCAAGGTTTTCCAGGCTTCCCGGTCTCGTGCCGCCCGCAGCCAGCGATCACTTGCATAAAAAATCAAAATTAAATACAATTCGGGTTCGTTAAACATAAAAAGCAGAATTAATAAAATACGATCAAAGGAAAATACACACAAAGAAAAAAATATTGTGAATGTTACAAGTTACATAGAGAGCAGAACAAACAAAGCTTCAGAAATATAATAACTCGATTTTAAAATAAAAGCTATAATCACAATTAGATACCAACCATAAACAAAATTACTTTGCCGTACATTTTGTATATGTTTATTTTACGTAATGCATGTGAGTAACATTTTTATATATTTTTTATGTAGCTTAAATACGTTCAACTGCAGGGCGCAGGCCTTCTTTCAGAGAGAGAGAGAGTATGGGTTTAATTACTACGAGTGCGCACCGTGAATTGGGAATTGTAAGCTCTGATGTATGTGAACCTCTTAAATTTAGGTTTTCTCATGATGTTTTCCTTCACAACATGTAATAATAATATTAAAAGTATATTGTACATTACCATAGATAGTACCAAGCCAATTTAATAATACGAGTCGTCAATCTCTTGAAACACCAAGCTTGTAGTGCTTCTGTCTCATTCAATCCGTGGTGTAACTTTGTTTCGAAATATCCATAAAGAGCTGTATTAAAGAAAGAACTAGGTAATTTACACTGAAATCCGGACATATTTCAGATCCACAACAAATCATCGCTCGGAGGCCGCGCCGACATCAATCACCGTCCAAGTACACGAATCTAACTGTCAAAAGTTTGACGCTCTCCAGAAATCGCTTAATAAAGCCGCGAAAAACATGAAATCAACGATTTTTCCAACAAAGTCGCGAGTCGGCGTATTGGTCGCGAGTAATGAGGTTTTTGTACGCCTCCCAGCGACTTGCAGATTACGACGAATTGATGAACCCTTTATGCGAACGGAGGTCTGCAAATGAATCGGATGTTGCTGGGTTGCGTGACTGTGGGTGTTCTTTGAAGTTCCGTTTGTATAAAGCGCTAGAGGGCTTTAAGTGCGGCAGTCATGACGTCATAAATTTACCACTGGAAACACTATTGCGCTCAGTAATCTCTGTTGATGCGAGAACATGCCTCGGTCGGAGCAAATTAACACATTAGTTTGACGTTAACTAGACAGTTAAGACTTTGAAATTGAAATAATATTAATGCTGTGAAGTAATTAAAATTTAAAGCTTCAATAAAGTTTTACGAGTCGTCTTCGTAGCAGTGTAGCGGCTTCGGCGTAGCATCGTTGGCCTGGCTTCGGAAGTCGTAGCCGATCGTAGCACATGTACAAAACCGCCCTTTCCTAATAAACATTCTTGCGGTGTTACCGTCGTCGAATCAGGTGGGTTTCACGACAAAATGAGATTAGTAATACATTTTCTATGAAGGGTAGGTAGGTGTTCTACCCGTGAGGAGGTGGTATGTTTTGAGAATGCCTGTGTGAACGTACATTCCGGACATTACCAACGAAATTGGCATTAGAGAATGTAGATACCGACATGAGGGCAAAATTGAACGCTTTATTTTTCTAATAAAATACATTGTAGGCATCTTTGAAACTGGATACTTTCGACGTACACACAGTACAAAAAATGTGATTTAAAATAAGTTAAAGACATAAAACACCCAGAAAGTTCTCCCCCCGAATCTTAATAGCCTTTACAAGGGACGATTTCCGTATCTAAATACCTGTAAATATCATTTTTCATCGCTCGACAAGTGCGGTTGAATAGACGCTGGAATCCCGGCCCAGTGAATAGGCTTTTGCGCCTTATCCCTTGTTCCGCAAGCTCTCGGAAACGATCAGCGGCGTAACACCTCGCTGATGGCTTCTTTTAGCTTTCTCATATCCTGGTACATTGACGCGCGAAACGGCTATATTAAAACTGGTTGTTCTCCAGCTTTGGTGCGATTTCATTACGGCTGCTGTGTTCCGGAGAATTTCGTGGCGCTTACTCTGGTTGCAACGGAGTGGCCAATGTAGTTCAGTATACAAGTTGTCATTTTAGCGGCTTACAGCATATCGTTTCTGCCGGTGATTGTGAAAAACTTAATTTGAGTGTCTAATATAGTAAAGTGTACTAGTTGAAATTTAAGCGGCTTACTGCAGACTGCCTATAGTGATTATGAACAACTTACTTTGACGCTTTTCAAATGCAAATACAGCTTTATTCATTAATGTGGCCTAATTTCCGAGCGCCTTTACAGTGTTTAATTGAAGTTTAAGTACTCGATGACTACGGATCCCTAAAAAGTTTATCGTTATGTTTAGTTTATCGTTTATCATTGTGTGAAATAGGAGTAGAGACAATAGAGTTTTGTTTATTCCAATTAGCTAACACGATTATAAAGCAATTTGCCGACTGTATTCTCACGTTGAGCATTAAATAATAGCACCATCATTAAATTCAATGATGTCTAGCTCAAATTCGACTCGATTTTGTTCAGTTATAGTTTATTAATTAAATGTCTACGCATTATGATTATATTTCCTTACACTGTCTCTTTGTCCTTATTCCGTGCGTTCAGTTATTTAACTCATGGGTAAGATAATGCGAAAAAAAAATGGCTTCAAATATACTGGGTATGAATATTTCGCAGTAGAAAGCCATTGTCAATATGACCGAATACAATTTGACGTCATGTTACATGAGATAGGTTATTACAATGATAACAATATCAATAGCAATACCAGTCGCTAAAGGTGAAGGAAAAACATCGTGCGGAGACCTGAGGTATTATGTCTGAGGTATTCAAATAGCTCAGCGCTTTTAATGCACTTTTTTGCCAATCCGAAGTGGTTACGTGTGGTAATTTAGCCCAAACTTTTTCTCTGAGAGAAGAAAAATGAAAAGTATATTAGGACATTTTTTTTTCAAAGTTTATTTACATTCAATTACAGTATAAATGTGCCATTTTGTTCGATGACTTTTTGTCATCTTGCAGATAGTGACATGATCCCGTTGCTGTAAAAATTTTGGGACTTCCGATGAAAGAAACGCGAAAAGTAGTTGTGGCAGTCCTCTCTTGATGTTAACCTGACACTGCCTAAAGAATTCTGAAGATACCGAAACAGGTGGAAATGCGAAGGTGCAAAATCAGGGCTATATGGCGGATGCATTAACATCTCCCAGCCAAACTCTCTTAATTTTTGCTAGTGGCTAAAGATGTATGAGGTCTAGCGTTATCATGTTGAAAGACACCCTTTCTATTGATCAATTCCGGCCGCTTTCTCTTAACTTCTTGCTTTAATCTCATCAGTTTTTGGCAGTAGAGATTCAAATCGATGGTTCTGCATGGTCGTAAAAGCTCATAATTAATAATGTCCTTCCAATCCCACCATACACACAGAATCACCTTATTGCGAGTTAACCCGGGTTTTGCCACAGTCTGTGAAGCCTGACCGACCCTTTATTGTCGTACATTATCCATTTTTTATCACCATTTATCGATCTTTTCAAAACGGTTTGGTTTCATTACGTCTCCAAAAAGAATCGCAAATGAGTTAACGATTCATTAGGTTTCTTTCAGTGAACTCGTGTGGAACCCAAATATCGAGCTTTTTTGTGTACCCAGCTTTTCTCAGATGGGTCAAAACTGTTTTGTGCTCAATTCCCAATTCTTTTGTTATGTTGTAACTAAATATGCAGATTTTGCTCCACTTTTTCAAAAATGGCGTCCATTTCTTGCAGAAATAATCGCATTCCTTAGATAAAATACCTCTTTACTGGCTGATTTATTGATTATAAAGTGTAAAATACTAAATTTACTCAGAAACATCAAAAATTGTTGTAAATTTATCCACACTATGTACCATATACACTTACACAATCATACTATTTCTACATGAACTCTCTTAATTTTATTCCAGTTTGGAGATGAAGCAGCTTTATGAGCATCAAATAATATAATAATATAATATAGAGCAATAAATAAAAGTAGTAACTTGAAGCTTCCTATCACTAACAACTAAATTGCCGTATCAGAAGTAGGTACCTATTGATATCTATTCAGATTTGTCGAGTTCAATGCTATGGGCTCGCTGTGGTAATTAAGTGCTGCTGCTTACCTATTTTGAGATACGGGCTTAGGGCTTAATACAGGCCCAAAGATATGCGTGTCACAATGGATGATTATGATTTTATTAAATAAAACAGACGTTTACAAGTACCCAGGATTTTTTTAAAAAATGACACTACACATAATATCTCTGGGGTTTATATAGTTACAAATATTGTGCTTTTCCCATACAAATAGTCAAGAAACGGGACATTCTCCATTTTCAATTTTTTGACAGTTGTTTCTTTTTTTGAAATGTAACCTTTATCATGTTATCAAAACCAGTCAGATAGAAAATGTACAGCCAAAGAGATTTTATTAAAAGTTTATACATACTATACGCGAAAAGACCTTTTCCCCGACCTATTATTAAATAAATAATTTTATTTCATCATAGTATTTTCATGACTAGAGAACAACATTGCGTTGGTTCGAACAATTCGAGCGATTTCAGAGCTAAGTAAGCTCGCAATAAATTGCATGAAAACAAAATACGCTAGTGCGAGGGCAAACAGCGATGAGTTATTGGAGCAGCCTCGCTTGCATGCACAGACAGATTATTATTTCATTTAATTGTTTATTGCTGCATAATTAAATTCCCGACTTAGATAAATATCGTGAATCTATTTTATTCCCGAGTATTTGCTTAGGCACAACCGCTCTGTTACAACGAAGTGTTTTCCTGTATGACTCAGTACTTGAAAATAATAATTTTACCAAAATGTCAGCCGGTGCAAATGCCTCAATGTAAAATGAATGAATGAATCAATAAAATTTATTGCACAGAACAAAGATGTTTAACACTTATACTTACTGAAATACATACTGAAATATAATATATGATATGTCTATCATACTCCGACTCTTCTACATTTCTTTTGAAAAAGTCCGCCTTTGCACATTTTTTTTATCACAAACCTGTTATTTTAGTTTCATTTTGTTAACGGTTTTTATCGTGTAATAAAGTGAAACAAATAAACTTTTTGTGCGCACATCACGCACAAACCAAGGAAGGGAAGGAAGTTTGAATAAAACTTACCATGATTATAGCTCAGATCCCCGTGTAACATATAGACTATATAAAATCATGCATAAGTCTACAGGGGGCGAGAAAATCACTATATAAATACTCATAAATCGGTTAATTGTATCTGACACTAGAAAAACCAATACTCGATGACTTCTGAGCTTTCAGGGCCGAATTTCATAACTCTGCACTTGGCAGTTTACATTGCGTAGCAGATTCGTTTTAATTGTATCAATCGGCCTTGCAATGTACATCAAATTGTAATATAACATAACATAACATAAACTCACGCCTGTATCCCCGAGGGGTAGGCAGAGACCAGGGACTGCCACTTGCTACGATCCTGACAGATCACTTTCGCTTCCTCAACATTCATTAGTCGTTGCATGCACGCACGCCGGTTTCGGGTACTTTTTATCTTGCCCTTTGCTAATACATCCTCTATTTGGTCGAAGTATGTCCGTCTGGGTCGTCCCTTACCCACCCTTCCATTGACATTCGCTCGATATATTTGTTTTGTCAATCTTTCTTCCTTCATCCTCTCATCATCATCAAATTGTCATAGTAAAAATACATTTTAGTTTCATGAAACAGGTCCCAGGTAGTAACCGAGTGAGTCGGTTGCTATGGCAATCTCTCACTGGTGAGCGAGATGATACAGTTTCATTTTAAGTACCTAGTTTGTTAATCATCTTGATAGAATGCGATACAAATAAATTAGTATCCATTTTCAAAATTGCTATAGAACATATTTAATGAGATAAAAATTTGAATAAACTATGAAACTTATTATTTGGAATAAAAGCATCAGAAGTACATTTCTATATAACCAACATAACAACGCTAACATAAAATAATAAAATAATGACGACCTCGTGGCGCAGCGGTAGTGCATCTGCATACCATGCTAGAGGTCCCGGGTTCGAATCCCGGCTGGAGACAAAAAAACCCAGGTCTTAGATGTTTACATGTTTGTGATGTCGTTGTTTCTGGTTCCCACGACGCAAGGTATCCTAGTGTGGTTCCAGAAGCAATGTATGTGCCTGTGTGTAAATATTTACGTTTATTTATGTAATGTTTAATACTGATAGTTGCGTTGCGAAACATAATAAGATTCTGTGACAAGAAAACATTATCTCTTTAGGTAGGTATAATGTAACGCCACAAATAATTAAATAATAGTTTATATTTGCATAAAAGGTGAAAAATGTTTCAATATTATTTTTCATTTGTTAAAATACATTTTTTAATTTTGATTTTTATAGCATCAGAGAAATTTTCATGACCAGCCCATATATTTTGGGCACCGACTCCAAATACAATACCTACATGTATACATACTTCTAATTATTTAAATGATTTCTAACTTTTTAGTGCTGTAGTGTTTCGAAGTCGGTTTTTATTTTTTATTTAAATTTTTTTATATTTTATTAGTATTGTTATGTTAGCCCTGTTAAATTTTTAATTAAGACGTTTGAAAAAAAGTTGAGATCGAATGAGGCGGCACGTTTCAAGGCCTTTGCCTAACCTTTACCACAGAGGAACCTTTACGGAAAAGACACAAAACTGCGTGTGAAAGATGGTTAGCGATCACAAAGATTTTTATCGAATCATCGTCTTGGTCATAAAAAACACAAACCCCTCTTTAAAATGCGCACGAAAACCTGTCAAATTCATGACTAGAGAATAACACGACCTTGCGACGATGGCTCGATATCGGATATTGCATTAAAACTATGAGCGGTGGTAGCCTAGCGGGTAGAACATTGGACTCGAAAGCGGGAGACCCAGGTACGATTCCCAGTGCAAGCATGTACCTATGACTTTTCTTTCAAAGTTATGTACATTTGTGAAGTTATAGTAATACCATTCGCTGACGGTGAAGGAAAACATCGTGAGGAAACCTGGGTGTCTGAGCTATTCACATACCTCAGCGCTTGAAATCGCCAATCCGCGGTGGGCACGCGTGGTGATTAAGCCCATACTCTCTCTCTCTCTGAGAGAAGGCCTGTGCCCTACAGTAGGACGTATATATATAGGCTTCTTATATTAAAACTATGTATGATTGTGCGTACAAATGATATTTTGTACGAAGATAATGTGTTTGGGTACCTCAGTCTAATCTAATCTATCGTTCTAGCCCGAATATTCATGTTGGGCATAAGCCTCCCCAAAGCACGCCCCATCATTCTGTTCTCGGCCATCTCCATACAGACACTACCAGCAACTTGCCCTATATTTGATGGATGCCCTAGAGCTGATGGGCGTACTATGCTGCGTTTATCAATATTTCACTAACAGATTTAAATGACAAATCACTATTACATGGAGTGAGTTTGAGCAAGTGACAAGCTGTGCCGACGGGAGATGGTTTCGTGGGATAGAATAAATGTAATATAAAAAAAATTCATGTCACAGTGTTTGTTATCGAACTCTTCCGAAACGACTTCACCGATTTTTATGATTTTTTTTTGTGTGTATGTCTGAGAATAGGTCGTAGGCCAATGAATATGGCAAAACAACGTTTGCCGGGCCAGCTAGTAAAGAATAAACTTATAGATGAAATTATTAGAAACAAAATGATTTTAAAATACATCTAGAGTGGGAGAACTTTGTAATAGGACTTACGCTCAGCCTGTGCTGAGAGATGCTGGGCGTCCTATTGCGCTGATTTTCAGCGAACGATAAAGTTATACATATTGTTGGCTCAGTGACTTCACGTGGACCTTAATTTTATTGCGTTCATTATAAAAAAAAAACATTTTAAAAGCTTTTTCATAACACAAAATAGCACTGTATTTGAATATAACGAATATAACTAAAGCAAGCAAAAATTGGGCAAGGGTTTTAGATAAATAAAAATATGATGGTATTGCTTATGCATAATCAAATTTATCGTACCAATTTGAGCTTAATAAATAAATAAAATAGTTTTTGCTTACTTGAGAAAAAGACGCAGTCAATACTTTAAACGAATAAATAAAAATATCGGTTAGAATCCCAATTTTTTCTGATGCTACTGTACCTTTATACGTAAGTAAATTCCAAACTTAAAGTGAACTTAAACAGACTTTCAAATCAGCCAACATTAATTTACTTGTCGAAGGCTTAGAATTTACTTTTCCTGTAACTTTTAAAATTGAGTAAAATTAACATCACATGAGTCGCGTTGGAACCCGGCCCTACTTGCTTGGTACTTATTTTTCGGTGAAATAAACTTTGTATACAACAAGCATGACTTAGGATATAAGATATATGAGACAGTTATATATCCGTAAAAAACCTGCTATTGGCTCACATTGGTATTATATTTTATTTATTGCATTATACAACAGATAAATAACATTGCATGTTATAATATCCTGATGAAAGCTTATAATATAGTAACATATCCTTTAACGTGTGATAACAGCATGGTAGAATATGGACGAGAGTCAAAGCACATCAAGCCACATACAACCAAATACGACCACTAAGTGCAAAGTATCGTAGACACCCTACGCCGAACGGTCGCACCAGGACATAATTGTGGCCCGATCCGCTTCTACAAACGGATCCAAGAGCTCTCTTTACTCAAATAAGAAAGTATACAATAAAATAGAGAAAACTAAGAAAACTTTAATCAACAATTAACGATCTTACTTACTTACTAAATTTTTAGCTTAACTATAATTGTGATTTAAAGCGATTGAGGTTCACAAAAATGTCAAGAGCATCGAAATTTTTATTTGATATTTCATTTAATGACCGACACGTGTGTACTAAAGGTTCGTATTGTGCCCTTACGGTTGGGCTATGTATATGGGTCAAAATAAAGAAGATTACATGCAATGCCACCCACACATTTTGCGGCCGCGAAAATAAAGTTATCTCCGCGCACAACCAACAGAGCTGCCCAAAAAATGTACTCAAAAAGCACATGCGGCGGCAAAGATTGAAACAAAAATGTGTGGAATTCATAAAAGCATCCGCCGCGTTCAATTAGGCTTGCGGACCGCGAAACCCTTAAAAGTTTTACGAGAATGAATTCACGAAGCCACAGAAAAGGACGGCAGTGGCTAATTGATTAACTTTATTTAGTTGAAGATGCCTTCGCATGGCGTTTTCGACAGAAATACGCGCACTCATGGAAAGAAACCTTTTCAGCGCATTATGTTAATGAAGTCTATGAACAAACATTCACGGTCCGTTGTGTGTAAAAACGTTTTTATACGTCGCAAATAGTTAAGCACGCGGTGCAAAACACAAAAAGGACCCTAAAAGGTTTTGTCAGGCGGAACAAATTGTGCAGAAAACGATAAAAACGCAATATCACAAATAGCTGAGGATTTCCCTGAAATTAGGGAAACATAGGCTGGGTGGTCCCAATACTCAGTTGTATTTAGCTTAACCTTCACTTTTGTGGTTTTCAGTCATTTTCAAAACACTACGCTACCATAAACAAGTTTTAAAATATTGACAAAAATGCCGTGAAATCAATTACAGCATATTCATGGTATTTTTATGGCTTAAAACATTTATCAAAACAGACGTATCCATCATCCCTCTCTCGAAATTGTCAGTCAGAAGGACACGGAACGCGGTGCCGCGATAGATAGCTTTTATGTTTATTCTAGTTCAAGTGTCGATAGAACTCTTTCTGTGTAAGCACCGGCAAGATAACGCTAGAAAAGGGAATGTTTCTTTTGAGCCTCTCAACTCGACGCGTATATCGCGCGGCACGTTCAATTGGATTGAAACGTCGGATTCGGCGGAGTGCTGTCGGCCAAAGGGTCCCTAATAGCATTTGTAGTGAAGGGTGCCGCGCCGCGTTCCGACGAAAAATTGTTTCTGCCGAAGCAACCCGGAAAACGAAAGCTATTTGCTATTGATTACTTCTATTGATTTCATTCGCCGAAATAGCTCGCGGTCGCATCGGTAATCCAAGACAATCGCGGGACAACCGTTCCGACAATTTTCTCTGGTCAATTAGATTTTTGGCTAAATGAAAATGTTCCGTCGGCGGATGATATTGTAAATTAAGATTTACATAACCGAAAAGTTCTCGTAAATACAATTACAGAAGTTTTATCTGCGAGCGTCGACCGTTGTAATCACATTCGTGGAGAGTTTGCCTGCAGAGGGAAGAAATTGTCTCGCTCTAGTGTAATGAGGTCAGGCGCACTCACGCCTCCGCCGCACCTGCAATTTCTGGATAATCGCCCCCGATGAATTCAATTTTACTAAACTTCCTTCTTCCTTTCTGTTGTCTTTGTCCTTGTATTATTCACAAGGCTAAGTAAAATAACTAGCTTTGTTTCTATCGTAGCATTTTTAGGCAGTTCAAAAAGTGGTAGATCTATCCATTTTGTACGCCGATAAGATTTTTTTTTCCGAAAGAAATTTGTACACACGTTTCATTGTTAGCATGAAAGGAAAGATTTACAGTTGTTGAGGTCGACAGGTCTTAGTTCAATGACTGCTTATTTTTTTATGAATTAAAAGATGTTTCGATAAGAAATAAATCTTATGGTAAATATTGAAATAATCGAGGCAACGATCTGCAGCTTCGATTTTTATTTATTTCCCTAGTGGTCCAGAGTGCAAGTAGTGAAGTCTCTTGCGCAAAGACAAAATGCGTCGCTTCATTGACTACCCAATACTCGTGCAGTATTTTCAGTAGTTGCAATACCTAATTTATTCAGGGCGCGTCGCAAAGAGAACGCCTGGGGGCGTTGGCGTCGCCTTCCTCACACTTTGCGCGCGTCGCAACTGCAACTCACTACAATTGCGATAGAAAGAATACAGTACAATGTTTTCGTTGCAGGGGCTACGTGGCTTAGTGTGCGCTGTGTTTACCTATGAATATCGAGCGAATACTTAAAATAAAGAATAA
The DNA here is from genome assembly GCA_963969515.1 of Yponomeuta evonymella. Lineage (NCBI taxonomy): Eukaryota > Metazoa > Arthropoda > Insecta > Lepidoptera > Yponomeutidae > Yponomeuta > Yponomeuta evonymella. The sequence goes on from OZ018354.1 coordinate 12,398,432, forward strand.
GAGAGTTTATTACAAGTAAAAATGGCTGGCTTTCAAGTCAGGATTCTCTGCGCAATGGGTAGCCAACATAAGCCCCAACGCATGGGCATAGCCCTTCTCTCAGAAAGAGAGAGAGAGAGAGACAGAGAGTACGGGCTTAATTATCATGCGTACCCACGGCAGATTGGCGATTTTGAGCACTACGGTATGTGAACCCCTAAAACACCTCTGAAACTCTGGTTTCGTTACGATGTTTTTTTTCATCGTTAGCAAATAGCTACACAAATTCACGGAGCTTAGAAAACAATGCATTGGCACATGCTGGGATTCAAACCCATGACCTCTCAAATGTGAGGTTAGCATTTTTTGCTGATGTGTGTGTCTAATTTCATAACTGAATATAAACTGACAACTTGACTGACTAAATAGGTACTTGAGAATCTATGAATCAGAAATATTAAGCGGCAGTTTTATATTCAAACGTTTACTTAGTGAAATTCTTAATTAAAAAATTGATGGTTGAATTGACGTAGTCTACGTTAGGTACTTCCTGGAAGTCAATTAACAATAACTTCATAAAAGCGTCCAAAAAACCTGTCCAACTTACATAGGACGGACAGTTCCCGAGTTGACACACTTGCCTCGCTATACCGCGCTACAATCGCCTTGTTCCCGGTTCACTATGTGCACTTACCGAGGCTATACCGACGCAATGCACGCCTCACTTAAGTAATGTAAAGTGTACTCTCAAGACACGAGCACATTACTTACTGTTTCAGCGAAGAAACAAAGTCACCGCTGCGTTACTTTGCGGAGTACTGTGCGTTATTGTGTCTGCTGCAGATAATGAGTACTCTGACCCTGACCGCAATCTAAGAACCTAAGCAACCACAACTTAGTATTTTCATGATAAAACTTTTAGTAAATGTTGTCTGTAAAATGTTGACATACAAGTTTGTCTTTTAAACATACAATAAATAAACTGAGATCTGGAAAAAAACAAGATATAGATATTACTCGAAAGAAAGAGAGATAGAGTGAGAGGATGGACAAAGAGCAACTCAGAGAAGTAAAGTAAAAAGTTTAATGTTTAGGAAGAGAAGGAGAAAAAAATATTAAAATACCCCTGTGTACGCAGGTCAAGGCAAAATAAAACAACCCCATTTTGAGAAGTACATAACGATTGTATTTATTACATAACACGTTTCATAAAACATAAAACGTTAATAACATGTGAAGTATATAAAACGTTAAGGCTGTTTTTACGTGGAGCATGCTGTCTCGCAATTATAGTTTCGAAACAAGAAAAATGACACGGAAGAAAAATGACAATTTGCGCGGGGCAAATTTCAGAAAATAAGTAAGGACGTACAAGATTCGACTTTTGTTCGCAAATGGTGATGACATTTGATGCGTGTTTATTGAAATAATAAACAAATTAAACGTCATGGATTAACTTAAAATAGCGGAGACTTAGGCAAAAACCCTCAGACCACATTTATCAAAAGTTTACTCATATTATTACAATCACCAAAAATATTAAATTGTGCGAGCGAGATAGCATGCTCCCCGTAAGAACAGCCTTCAACATTACCACATAACTTACGAAATTACACTCAAAACAGAATTATATATGTATATTACATTACATAGACTCAAGTCTGTATCCTGGAGAGGTATTCGGGTGATTCCGCGGAAATCGTATAATGGCAAAAATTGGGCGCGCCCGTATAAGCGATAAGACCGCCAATTGTATACCACTACTTAGAAATAATAAACTATTTGTAATATCTTTCACCTGGTTGTGCAATAAAGTGTTCTCTATCTATCTATAAAATGAAATGTTTTTTTCATTTACATGATATTTCTATCATGTGTTTGCATAAGTTTCCGCTATTTAAGTTCATCCATGACGTTCAATTTATTTATTATTTCAATAAACACGCATCAAACGTCATTACTATTTGCGAAAAAAAGTCGAATCTTGTACTTCCTTACTTATTTTCTGAAATTTGCGCGTGTATTGTCCGTATCATTTTTCATTAGTATTTGCGAAAAAAAGTAGAATCTTGTACTTCCTTACTTATTTTCTGAAATTTGCGCGTGTATTTTCCGTATCATTTTTTTGTGTTTTGATAAATAAATATTATCTAGATTATGACAATAAATTATGATAACGACTTTTACTAGTTAACGAGTAATCAGCGACCAATTTATAACAATTTATAACTTTGTACAAATTCTATTGAAAATTTCTTTGATGAGGTTGTTTGTTCTGTTAAGGAGATAAAAAAAACCCTCTTTCTACGGTCTGACATGCACTTGGCTGGTTTTTGCCAAACTATATGATCGCTCCGTCAGATATTTCAGCAACAGTTGCAACTGCACGTTAGACTTTGAAAGGTGAACGGTGGAGAGCTAAATTCTCTTATTCGGCTGCCTCGAAGCAAAACAAAGTAAACAAAGATTTTCTAAAATGTAGATGTCAGTAGTGGGCAAAATGGGTTTTTTGAAAGTACCTCTGTATGATTTCGGTCAAATACATTTATTATCATCAAATATCAAATATCAACAAATACAGTTTTTTTTATGTAGCCTGTACCTATATGGCACAGGCCTTCTCTCAGAGAGAGAGAGTATGGGCTTAATTACCATGCGTACCCACCGCGGATTATATATGTGAAAACCTCAGCCACTGAGGTTTCCTCACGATGTTTTCCTTCACCGTTAGCGAGTGGTATTGCTACTACAACTTCACAAAGGTACGTAACTGAGACAATACGTCATTGGTGCATGGCGGGCTTCGAACCCACGACCTCTCGAATTTGAGACTGGCATAGAATTATTATTCAATGGTTACAATGGGGAACTTGCGTTTAACTTAGATTGGAGTGACTTTGTTTTTATACCATAGAAATCATATAAAAACCTAGGAGAAAATTAAAAATAAAACAATAAAAATATTTTTTTGCGGTTTTCGGGGTCACAAAATTTGCGAAAAATAAAGTTACTCTAATAACACAAAACTTATCAGATTTCGTTTTATTATTGAATTCTGAACGTTTTCTTATAAAGGTGTACATGCATAAAACATCATTTACGAAAAAACTCAAATATCGGTAAACGCTTCATACATTATAAGCTTGGGGTGGAGCCTGCAAAACTGTCCTGATCCGACTTGAACGAGCCCAAAGAGCTATTCTTAAAGTGATGCAGTTCAAGCGCAGAGACTTCCCGACTGCCAGGCTTTACTCCGAGTCGGGTGTACTCACCGTAAGACAGCTTTATATACTTAAAGCTGTTTTGCGAAGACACTCAATTATGCCTCTTGACCCTAAAATGCTTTTAAAACGAACAGGCATGCCAGTATGTGACGGGACCGGCTGCCGCACTGCGTTTGCCAGTCGCCAGTTCCTGGCTCTTAGCTCAGTTATATATAATAAGATTAATAAAGTCTTACCTATTTACAGACTTGTTCATTATGAAGTTAAAAATAAATTAACAAAATGGTTACATGAGCTCGATTACAATTGTACTGAAAAATTGTTGATAACTACTGTATAATCCTAGTTTAAATTCCCAATCTCTTTTCAATTTAATTTTGTACCAAGTATTTTATTTATTTGATTCTGACCTATTCGCTGTTTACGTAACTTTTTAAATATAGCTGTAGACAATACTCAGTTGGAGAACCAACGATCCCTAAGACACAGGTCTATACCTAGTTTAGGGGTCAGAAGTTCGAATCGTATAGCGACGATGTGTACAATTAACTAGTGTAACTACCCTAAGATAAAAAAATGTAAACTGTACTAATAAATAAATTATTATTATTATTATTATTATTATTATAAGCGTTACGTTAGGGAGTGGCGTGATAGTCTATGGTCGATTTGTTTGGTGCGTTTTAGTACCACGTGACTATATTGAATTTTCGACTGGTTATATTATAAAAAGTAGTAGTGGAAAAAAATACCACGTTTATTTATGTGTTAAAGTGTCCTCTCCTATTCTATTATAAAATTTTTAGTGCAAGTTCTCCATTATTACTCACTTTTATTACATTGCGTTCATTAGGTTCATGCGTAATTAGGTCTATGTTATTAGCCGAGAATGTTATGTAATTTTTGCCATGAGATATTAATTTACTTAAAAAAGAAAAGAAGAATTACCTCTTTGATTTACGTTATTTTGTAACAGTTATTTGAAGAAGAAATAATACTTTAGGAAATTAATTTCTCATTAAACTCATTAAATCTTACAAGGTTCTTTGTTTTGTAATGGTGACCGACTCTTACATTGTTTTGACAAAAATGTATCAGCTTAATTTAGTGTAGTAAACCGAAATACAAAAAAAAAGTCTAAGGAGGTGATTTACTTTATTTTTCAACTTAAACTCTAACTAATTTTAATTCACTTTGTTTTTTTTCTTTCAAAATCAAATCAAATCAAAAAATTTTTTTATTCAAAGTAGCACAGAAACTGCGACTTAATGAACGTTATAAGTTAAACTAGTACTACTTTTTGTAGATGCGTCTTAAAAATGAGACTATCTTAAACAAATTAAAAAAAAAACTTCTTCGTTTCGTCATGGGGTAACCGTACTCCTTTAGGCCTATTCGTTTTTAAGCCGCCCCAATACGTAGCGAGTAGTAGCGATGTAAAGACGTCAACTTATCTTCCCCAAACCTCATTACCCGCAACGCACTCGGGTACGAATCGCGTCGTATTCATTGCCAAATCCTACGTTCGTTTATCTCCATCGGGCCTGTCTACCCCACAAAGTGGTACGTGGAAAGGCTCGTATACAAAACAGAGGTGATTGAGACCCGGCAGACGGTGGAGTGACTCGCTCGTCGAATGCAGGAGGCGATGCCGCGCTAAGCCGAGTACACACGTGTGAGAGCAAATAATGAGAGGGTTCCTTGAAATAAGGACAATTTAAGCGCTAATGTAACAAAGTGAACCTGAAGCGTGAAATGAAAGGAGGTGTCGTGTTAAGACTGTTGTTATTCCAGAGCTAGAGACACGTGAAATACTTAATTGGCTTAGTATCTCACGTAATGATTGAAATAGCTGTCGGGGGATTGTGTCAGAAACGACACCAATAAGTAAAATATATCAATGACGGTCTTGGCGTACGTTATAACTGTGCGAACAACAGTGTGGTTGCCAGGGGAGATAGTTAGTCGTACAAGTGGTACAAATTACGGTTTCGAGATACATTGCCACGTTGACCGTCTAAGTAGTCGGCAGTGTAGTATGGAATACCAGAGCGGAATGCCTCACAATACGGGACAAATGAGACTGGTTCAATGGCAGATGTTTTTATTGTCATAGATTACATCAGCAGGTGGGCACGCGTGGTGATTAAGCCCATATGCCTGTGCCCTACAGTGGGACGTATATAGGCTGCGTGTATATGTATATGTGTACATTTGCAGGGTTGTTTATAAATGAATGATAGTTACAATGTAATTTTCCAATCTAGTGTGACAATATCGAATTTATAAACTAAACCATGCATTTTATTAAAGAAATTTAGTTATTAGGTCATAGCACTGAGCTCACCAGCTGAAGGCCTTCATTCTCGAACTGATACTGTGGTGGTAGAACCCGGTACAAGTGGAAGGGAAAGTTGAGGCCGATTCTTGTGGAGATGGTGCGAGGTGGTTGCATACAGGGTTGTGACAACTAAGGCTAATAAAATTAAAAAGAGGGAAATTAATCTTTCTGGTACATATAGAGGTACATAAAACTACTGTACGGGAATCCTCATATCATGCCTCCATGAGATTCGGGTTTTTGCTTAATGTGTGATTTTAGCGCCATTTGGCACAAAAATGTTCTAAGCTCTATCGAGCACGAACAACGAACAACTAGTCCCCCCCCACACAAATACATAAACTCACGCCTGTATCACGGATGGGTGCGCAGTAGGCAGAGACCAGGAGTTACCCCCTTCAAACGTCAAATTCAAAGTCATCAGAATTCTGATGAGTGGGATATCACCCGTGTGAAAGGCCTTAACGTAATATGCGCCAACAACAAACGTCTCACTGCTTAGCTCGAGCGTACTTTCAACATCCTCCGTATATTTTTAACGACTGCTCCCTGAAACTCGGAGTAGCTCTTTCGCGAACGGGTGGCTGTTAAGATAGATAAAAATATAACGTGCTTTCATTGCAGGAATTAACTTTTGACTGGGGTTTGAACGTTCTGAAGGTTCTGCTGCTTCTGGAAACTTAGTATGTAACTATGAACTAATTATGTGTGTGTCTGTGTTGTGTGTGTGTAAGTGTATGTGTGTAATGTGTATGTATGACTTACCGTCAATTTCTGGTACACTAACAACGTGTTAATCACAACACCATGTGAGTATAGTTTAAGCTTACTTTGGCACCCATTCGTACATTTTAACATGTATAAGGACATATTGTAAAAGAAAGAGTAGGTATACTATTATTAAATTTGGTCAAGGTAGGCTGGTAATAAATAATTTTATAGATTTTCAATAGAAAATACTAATACATAATATATGAATTTGATCCAAACACGGTTCGAATTTGTTGTATAACCCGAAATGTGATTCCAGAGTAGAGCTTATCCCAGGGTCTTACTGCGCGTTTCTCACGTACTGCAAGCTGCAAACCGATTCACAGCTGGATCAAATGGGAAAGATCTCACTAATATTTTTTCTATTTCTAACTAACGTCGTAAACTAAAGACTTGACCTACTTTGTTTGTGATTTTCTGAAATAATCTGCTAAGTAGCTGTAAGCAAGTTATAGTGTCATAATATAGTGTCGTCATCGTAGTTTTGTATTGCGATGTGTCGATATAGGTACAGGGTTATTTCTTCGCAATTAGTGAGATACCCCGTTTAGAGTTATTGTTTTACAACCACTTTTGTTCTACGAATTCTTTCACAAACTATAGCCATCATGTTTCAGTTATTAACCTATAATTCGAGTGTTACAAACACCACCAATTAAAAAAATCATATCTTCTTTTACAGATCGTTTCTGCTAAAAGTGTCAATCAAATAAAATCAGTCTCTCGATCATGTTACCTAATAGTGATAAGACCCAAGGCCGTGAACCTACGGCATAACACCGAGGACTAGATAATGCCAAAAACGGCTGCTATTGGCATAAATGCTATATTATAATTCCATGATCGTGACCCTAGGTTCTCCATGATGGGTCCTAAAAATCCCTAGATTGATTTGACACTTGACACTTTTCGCAAAAACGGTCTGAAAAAGAAGATAGGATTTTTTTTAATTAGTGGTGCTGACGAACCGGATGGAGCCCTGCCCTTTTTAAGGCATAGAGAGTATTTTTACCACCATATATTCATGACGATAGCGTTGAAAATACTGTAGCACACTGTATATTTTATGCACTGGCAACCTCAGAAAGAACTAAGGATCGAAAAAAAAAAGATTGACACTGACATAATCAAGGTATCATGGTGGAAACAGCTGTTGCGAAAATAGGTGATTTTGTAGATGAATGGATTTGTATGGCGCAATGATTGAACTGTTGTCAAACAATTTTTCAACGTTACAATACTTTCTGCCACTTTGATTTGAGATTCGCAGTCTCAAGCCAAACTTTGGACATCACGAATACAAAAAAATACCTATATTATTATTATTCTCATATAACTAATATAATTACTATCTTCTTCTTAGCGTATCGATGGCATCATCATTCACCCACAAGAGGTCCACTGCTGGACATAGGCCTCCTCCATGGATTTACAAAAAGACCGGTTGTAAGCGGCCTGCATCCAGCGTCTTCCTGCCACTTGGATGAGGTCATCTGTCCATCTTGTGGCTGGTCGTCCTACGCTGCGCTTGCCGATATGTGGTCTCCATTCGAGAACTTTTCGGCCCGATCGGCCATCAGTTCTGCGTGCTATGTGCCCCGCCTACTGCCACTTCAACTTACTAATCCGCTGGGCTATGGCTATCCATAATGGAGTGCTAGTCCCAACACTTATGTATGCTAGCGAGACTTGGGTATGGCAAAAGAAGCAAGAAAGTAGGATTAATGCAGTAGAAATGAGGTCCTTGAGAAGTATGTCTGGCGTTACTTTGAATGACAGGATACGCAATAGTGTGATTAGAGAACGTTGTGGACTGAAAGAGGATGTAGTGACAAGAATTGAGAAAGGAATGTTGCGTTGGTTTGGACATGTGGAGAGGATGAAGGAAGAAAGATTGACAAAACAAATATATCGAGCGAATGTGGATGGAAGGGCCGGTAAGGGACGACCCAGACGGACATACTTTGACCAAATAGAGGATGTATTAACAAAGGGCAAGATAAAAAGTACCCGAAACCGGCGTGCGTGCATGCAACGACTAATGAGTGTTGAGGAAGCGAAAGTGATCTGTCAGGATCGTAGCAAGTGGCAGTCCCTGGTCTCTGCCTACCCCTCTGGGATACAGGCGTGAGTTTATGTTATGTTATGTTATGTTATGCTATGTCGACGATTTTCGTTCGTCGATGGCATAACACATTTTATTAAAGTCTTTAATTACCAGTTGCGGCCCAGAACTTTCCGACGCTGACTGCGTTATCACTTACAAACATTAGGTCCTAATGAGTGCAGGTTTTACGGCACGCAGGGCAATGAAGGTAACATTGACTTAAAATATCGCTAAAAGTAACATGTTCTGCGACACGTGAGATTTGCCTCTTTAGACACAAAGTGGTTCTTTTCAGACCAAAATTAGGTCTCATTTTAGTCTCCTCATCAATAACTCACGCTTGTACCCCGGCGGTGGAGGCAGCGCCCGAAATTGATGCTTGCTCTTGGATTAATAGCAGGAAAGTAACAAGATACGACGAAATCTATTTTACGTTACGGCAACAGCGTGTTGCAGAGTTTGACATGAGTCATGAGTCTGAACAAGAGAGTTAACGATGAGGTTTTACAGCAGGGCCAGAAGATCATACTCCGGTTATACTTTACAAGGCGGAGCTTGGCGTAAAAAAATTAAACTGTTACTTTGCGCTTTTACGTTAGAAAAAAACATTCTAAATTTTAAATACATACATAAACAGGGAAGAAAAAGTTTATCCACTATAAAATAGAATCTTTCAAATATAGATACTTAAACCCGAAATCCTACCACATTATTAAATACTAGCTATTGCCCGCGACTTCGTTCGCGTGGAAATTTTGATGTGTATTTTTCCGGGATAAAAAATTGCCTATGTGCTAATCCAGACTATAATCTATCTCTGTGCAAAATTTCATCCGGATCCGTTCTGCCCTTTTTGCTTGAAAGAGTAACAAACATCCAAACAAACATAAAAACTGTCGCGTTTATAACATTAGTAAGGATCTATGCAGCGGTGGAAGCGCGGTCGGTAGAATGTTTGCCTCATATTCAAGAGGTCGGGGGTTTGAAACCCGGTATGTCCGCATGTACCAATGATTTTGTTTTCTAAGTAACATACATTTGTGAGTTACAATATCACTCACTAACTCTGGAGGAAAACATTGTAAGGAAACATGCATGCCTGAGCTTAGCGCTAGAAATCGCCTATCCGCGGTCGGCACGCGTGGTGATTTATTAATCAATCAATCAATCAAGCATATATTTTTTGTCGTAAGTTACACGTGCAGGGTCGTTCATGTATACATGAAAGTCTCAATGTAATTTTAACAAAATAATATGGTGTGACAATATCGAAACCTAAATTATAAACTAAATCAAGCAAATTAAATGTGTATTGAGATTAGTTCAACAAGTTTTAGGGTTGTTACATTTTGATAACTTAACTAAATATTACACACATACATTTTGTAGCTAAGGAGTAAACTAAATATTAAATTAAACTAATTAAATATACCGCCCCGGGACACGCCTGATCCAAAAGTTCCCATGACGCTAGCAGCGTTCCCCCGCTGTCATGTTGTTTTTATTTCGTCTACATATTTGTCGCTCGAACAGCCCGTGGTTACTCTTGATGAATGTTGCCACTTCATAAATGTACAGGCATGGAAATGTGAGGATTTTCAGTGTTTCAAAGAAGTTTTTGCAACTCTAAGCCTATTTTCTCTCTCTCTCTCTCTCTCTCTCTCTCTCTAAGGGAATGGCTTTGACCATTCAGTGTAATAACGCATAAAGGCTGCATTATTATTACGAAATTCTGTTATAATGTAGTGAAATTTCCAAGCGAACTAATATGTGCCAAGTTAATATGTGCGCTGTTTGTTTTTCGGTGCATGTATAGTTATTTTATGACCAATTATATTTTATTTTGTAAGTACATATCGATTTGTCGTAGCAGAAATAATCGCCATATTATTATTATTATTATTATTATTATTATTATTATTATTACGACATACAGTAAGAAGAGGTGTTTTTATTCGTATAATCTCAAGAGTATGTAGAGCCTACAAAACGTAGTTCGTACAGAATCATCATCATCATCATCAGCCATTTGACGCCCACTGCAGGACATAGGCCTTCTTCGTGGTTTTTATAACCACGAGAGGTTTTGCCATAATCGGAATAGTTCATACAAAACTGTTTCATTTTCCATTTTGTCTGGCAGATCGTTATTGCTCGGGACATAACTTATAAAACCGGCCCTCACAACTATTTTGTGCATAGGGCTCATCTTATTAGAGCGTGGTGTAGCGTGAAAGGGTTAGGGTCTATTCACATTCATGCATCACACAATATTTGCAGCGAACATGCACTTATGTACTTACTTTTTAGGGTTCCGTAGTCAACAAGGAACCCTTATTGTTGGCCATGTCCGTCCGTAATATTTGATACGCCGACAAAACTGTAGGTTACAAACTAAAAAAAAAATTAAAAAAAATGCCCGCGTTGGCATTTTCTTCGTGTTGCGAGTGTTCGAGGAGCAAGCAATCCCTGTCCAATTCCAGTAAGTCTCGCGTCGCTTCTGGAGCCCAACCCGACGGAAAAGCCTGCCCCACTGTTCTCGCCTACATTAATAACGTCAATACAGGCGTAGCAGGAGAGAGGAGTCACAGTGGCTGTTTACCACCCAAGTATTATGTAGAGTGTGTGCGTTTAGAGGATTTCTTAGCCGGCATGCCGCATGCATTATGAGCTGCTGTAGGGGGTCGTATACATCTAGGCAATGTAACGAAACCATTTTTTTTACTTAGATATGTAAGGCTTTTAATAAATTTATTGACCAAGTTAATTACAGTTCTGTTACAGTTACAGTTAAGTCCCTGACTCTTAAGCTAGGGGACCCTACCATAGGAGTCAGTTTCTTCCTTCAGTACATGTGAGACTTTACCGTACAATAACATACACTTACATTTATCTGTCTCCAGTCAATATGTTTTAAAAATTTTGAGATTGGAATTAAAATGAGATGAGAAGGTTATTTAATGTATTTTTTTTCTTTGGTGTGATCAATAAGGATTTAATCTAATCTAATCTAAAATGGAGTTCTACTTAAAACATTCCGTGTGGCACCGGATTAAGAATAGCGTCACTCCATTTCCTTCCGTGGATGTCGTAGAAGGCGACTAAGGAAATCAATTACCTGGAGACGGGCAGCAGCGTCTTTCTGAGATTCCAACCGCATACTGCGATCGCCAACCCGCCCGTCAAGATCGGCGATTATGGCAAAACCCGTCATGGTTATAAAAACCACGAAAGAGGCCTATGTCCTGTAGTGGCCGTTAAATGGCTGATGATGATGATGATGACTTAAAACGGTAGTTTTTGGCAAAAATAATTTAACGTCCTAGGATTTTGGCCCTAGTTTTTGATGTTTTTGAGCAAAAACGTATCTATTAAAAAATAAGATTTTTTCCATTGGTGGCGCTGATTAGTTTAAATATACGATGATGGTCTATAAATAAAAATATTTTTCCGGATCCCGAGATTTTCGAATAATCTACAGGGTGACTTTGATTCGTGCGCCGTTTTTTAAGGGGACATTTTGACTATGAATTAGTATATGGTGCAAGTTATGAAAAAAATTGTTGTTACCCAAAATTACATCACTTAAGCATATACAAACAATATAAGGACGAAAAGTAATAACAATCCAAAAATAACTATGTTTTCAAAAATAACTAAGCTTCATGGTTGGCGCCGGCCAACTCAATTGATTTTAAATTTATTAGGCATATCGAACGACAGAAAATAAAACATATTCGAAACATATTAGAAAACATTTTTCAACGTTATGGTACTTCCACCACTTCGGATTTGGATTCACAGTTTGAAGCCAAAGGTTGGAAATCCCGAATATTTCAGATACAAATAAAGGTATACCATTACGGTCGGTGGACAAAGATAGCCATTGAGTGGTGGCGAAGAATGGGTAGACGGTCGGTGGGCAAACGTCAAACGAGACCATCAATCCGCTGGGCCGATGACATTGTGAAAGCGACTGGGAAACATTGGACGAGACTGGCAAGGGACCGGATGGGTCGGCGTGAAAGAGAAGAGGCCTATGTCCAACAGTGGGTTCTGTTTATAAAGATAGAGATATACCATGACTGATAAATCATTAATTATACTGTTTTTCACAATGAAAAAGCAATCCTAAGACGGAGTTAAAGGCGGTTTATAACTGGAAATCCTCTTATAAACGGGCTTTATCGCCGTCCTAAGAGTGTTTTAGTGGGATCGACTTTTTGTAAATAAGGCTGTTAGGCATTACATCAGTTTATTACCCACGCTTTGTGGACTCTACCGTTATCGTAGCCTCTAGTGAATTGTTGTCCAATTTAGAAGAATGCTCATACTATGTAACACAGGTTTTAAGCATTTTATCTATTAAACAGCGATACAACAAAACAGAAAAACCGTAAAAATAAGTCGTAGAACAAAATTTGTTCTAAATGTCAAACTTCAATTTATATGTTTCATAATTTGCACATTTTTAGGGTTCCGTACCTCAAAAGGAAAAAACGGAACCCTTATAGGATCACTTTGTTGTCCGTCTGTCCGTCCGTCCGTCCGTCTGTCAAGACCCTTTTTCTCAGGAACGCGTAGAGGTATGAAGCTGAAATTTATATCAATTACTCAAGTCTACTGTCCCTTGAAGCTGTGAAAAAATCAAACTTCTAAGCCAACGCAATCAAAAGATACAGCCGTTTATGCCGCAAATTTTCGATACTTGCAAGGGAATCAAAACCTACAGGGTGCTTCCCGTGAACTCAGAATCTTGAAATTTGGTACGAAGCAACGTCTTATAGCATAGATAAAGGAAAAATTACGAAAACCATAAATTTTTTGTTACATCACATAATATATTTTTTTTAAATAATTTTAAACTTACTACCCATTTCCTCATAAATGCGTAGAGGTATTAAATTGAAATTCATACCAAATACTCAGGTCTATAATACCTTTAAGCTGTAACAAAATCTAACTTCTATGTCAACGCAATCAAAAGAAACAGCAATTTAAGCTGCATATTTTGAAACTCGCAAGTACTCGCAAGGGAATCAAAACCTAAAGGGTACTTCCAGTCGACCTAGAATCTTGAAATTTGGCATGAAGCAACGTTTTATAGCACACATAAAGGAAAAATTCCGAAAACCTTAAATTTTTAGTTACATTACAAAATATATAATTTTTAATAAATATAAACTTATTACTTTTTTCCTCATGAACGCGTAGAGCTATGTACGGAACCCTCGGTGCGCGAGTCCGACTCGCACTTGGCCGGTTTTTAAATATCTAATTATTTAAACTCTCTAAAATTATCTAAACAAGGGCGTATGCACAACATCTCACAACTTACAACATTTACACTGTACATTTGTTCACAGCTCTGTAAAATATGGACCTGCAGAGCCGATATCAAGCTACCATTGCGCCATGACGCTGCCATTGAATTATGTACTGGGAACCGAACGAAAACGGCGGATGTGAGACACATTAATTCGCCTAAATCATCGAGGAACAAAAGCAGAGTGTGGGGCTTGCAAGATCTACGAGTAAGCACTGTGCGAGTCAGTGAGTGAAGTCAGTGTCAAGTGTTATAACCGAATCATGGACTAAAGCTGATCCATTATTCAAATACTTTGAAGATAAGAAAAAGCGTTTTTTCTTTGAAATATATGTATTGCGTTGAGTGTTGGTAAAACAATAAAATAAATACTCAAAATAGTATTTTCCAAGATGAAACATTTTTTGAAATAATACGGCCCGCGATGGGTTGTATCCAAATATACAGACAGGGTTGCCATTCCCAAGTCTTAAGAGTTTATTAGAGTCTTACCTGTAACCTCAGCTATTATCTAACTATCGACAACTTTCCTCAAAATATTTTCTCACAATATTGGCCCCACGCGATACCAACCCTCCGCCGGCTGCCGACACATAAATCTCACGGCAACTTGACCAGTGTTTTTCCTGCATTTTCGCAGGGGACTATATAGGGGATAGTTCTAAATTAACGTAGTCACGAGAGTCCTCAGCGAGGGACGCATCGCTTCCGATTCTCAAAGGACCGTGGATTAACGAGTGTGCCAACATAAAAACTGCCTTTTACGTAGTGCCTATCGAACTTTTCTTCTTACCTATGTAAATATTTGTAAGCTTTATATAATATACTAGCTGACCCGGCAAACGTGGTTTAGCCATATTATTTATAGATTACGACCAATCTCAGACCTACCAAATATAAACAAAAAAATTCAATAACAAACAAAGTGACACGAAGTTTTTATAGATTAAAAGATATCATAGATGTAAGCTTTTGCTTTATTGGAAGTGGCAATGATACAATGAACCAACGACTGTTTTCAGGTAATACTTTATTTCAACGACATGTTCAACACAGTATTTCCTTAATTTCTGGTTTTGGCACTACCCCTCCCCCCCTTCTCTCATCACCCATAGGTTGGCTAGAATAAAATAATAATTAGTATTAAGCCCGCCTGTTGTACAATATGTACATGGTGCAATAAATAATTCTAATAATAATAATAACACCTTTTATAATATTACTTTTTAATAAAATTAATTTATTTCCTGAAATACAAAATCAGAACATTAAGGTGGCGCAGACAGTATTCTTTCTTACCAACTTACTTTCAACGCTATATCCTTCTATCTTGTAAAGTAACATAAAAAATCCAATCATACATTTCATGACCTCACCAAGTAAGTTAGAAAATTCTTTTTTTTATTTTGAAACTACACCGCTATCCCAAAGTCTCGCCCACAGAAAAATGTAGATCGCAGCCGTATTTCGATCTCTAAGCCAACGAGTCTAAGGACTCTTTCGGAATAGTTTTTCAAGCGCCTAAGGAGGTAGATATACTATACGCGATGTGATGTGACATCGTTTGAATATGTAAATACAAAATAGGCACCTGTTTATAATAAAGAGAACGCTGTATTCACGCTTGGCGCTACCCCGGGAGTCGATAGCTTGCTTTGAATAAATAAGGCGATTTTCCTTGGATATCTCAGGCAGGGGAAAACTTGTATTGGGAAGGTACCCGAAGGTCTTTTGTGAAGTAATCTAATATTTATTTACCCATAAAGACGTACATTACAAATCAATATGCCGGGTAAATACACAATGTAATCATGTCTCCCTTGCGTACCATCTCCTACCGGTTGTCGGTATCATTTAATGGACTCTTGGTCCTTGGATACTTCGATACTTGGGTCTTTAAATGTATCTATGATATTTCAATATCAGTCGACACTTCTACCTACACTATGTGAAGTTACCACTCACTGCCTGAGACAGACTTTTTTATTGGAGTTGGCAATTTGAAATGTGTTGAAAACAATTGATATACCAAATTTGCTTTTCCTGGAGCCTGTACCTTCTTCGAATTTTTACGTTAGTTTCTGTACAAGTTTGAAATAAAGACTCGAAAGTTTACTTTTTCTTATAAAGAAAGCGCCGCCTACGGGTTGTTAATAGGATCGGCGAGGCCACCTCGGAGGGCGGCGACGGAGGCAAAACTCGATTCTGAGAACAATTTTCATAGTTGCAAAAGTTTAGTCTTAAATAAATAGAATTACCCTGCTATCTCGCCTTAACTTGGAATAACACCTCGCCTTCGCATACACTAAATAACAGGGGGCAAAAAGAACAACACTGAAAAGGTAAGGTCAAAGTTGTTTCCTACAAAGAGTTTTTTCAAGGAAAATGTCTTTCGTTAAGGCCAACTATCTCGAATCTTCTTTGATCAATTGTTGGGTAAAATAACCCCTTTCTTAAATAAGGCAAGTAACAATTCAAATGTACAATCGTTGTGTAATGGCTGTTGATATTTCCACCATAGGTTGTACTCAAATACTTCCTCCAGCTTACAAAGTCATTAATTCGATCAGATTAATTAAAGGGAATTTCCCAGGTAATTAGGAATATGAAATTATCCCCACAAAGAGTAGGCAAGGAGCGTTCTCTAAAAGGAAGGTAAGGTGGCACTTAACATTTAATTTATTAGAGCAACCTCTTCGCCTCACTCATGATTCAATTTGCGACACAAAGGCTCCGGTGAACTTTACTTCCATGCAGGTATTCGCAAAATGCTCCATTAGACTGTCTCATAGAATGCCTTGGCTATGAAGCGGGATGATTTCCCTGTAACGTGACTCGGACTTCCGGGACAAACAAAAGCAATCATCGACCAAAAAGACAACGACTTCATCACAAAAGAACTCGCCGCGCGCCGCACTAATGAGCCGACTTCAGTCATTAATAATTGAAAAAGAAGGCTTCGGGGAGTGAGCTTTCCAACTTTGAAATTTGTATTCATCACTTTGATCCCAGAAGAGACGACACCGTATAACGTGTTAATAGCTCAAGACACCTTACAGCACGACATAAAACGAGAAAGAAGTCTGAACTCCCAAAAGGGTAGGATGTTACCTCGTAAATTTATTCAAAATCATTTGAAATTTAAATTTATGCTCATCAAAGTTTCTGCTTGGCGTAATGTAATATGCGTAAAGGTGTGAACATACGTGGCAAGGGTATCCCTTAATCTTGAGAACTGAGCTCGTAACTGGCCCTGCAGGGTTATTTCCCTAATTGGTTATTATCTCTTGTTAACATTCCTCGCCATCTCAGAGTTGGCAATGATTATGTGAAATTCCCCTTCATACCTCCGCCATTCATATTTGTCGGTTCAGTATAATTTAAACCCCACTTGAGAATTTCCGCAAAGAATGTTAAGATCCTCTCTTTATTACGAAAGCTCTGCCTTTTCTAAACGTCTTGAATGCTTCAAATCTCAGTTGCACAATTTAATTTCATTTGGATGGGTATTTGGGAACGCTGTTATTTTGACAAGAGCTCTCGCAATAGCTATTTATTCAATATATTCAATATAAAATTAAATAAGTCATGGCAATATCATAATCATAAGCAGCCTGTTACGTCCCACTGTAGGGCACAGGCTTCTCTCAGGAAGAGAGTATGGGCTTAATCACCACGCGTGCCCACCGCGGATTGGTGATTTCAAGCCCTGAGGTATGTGAATATCTCAGACACTCAGGTTTCCTCACGATGTTTTCCTTCACAGTTAGCGAGCCGTATTGCTACTATGACTTCACAAATGTACATAACTTAAAAAGAAAAGTCATAGGTACATGCCCGCACTGGGAATCGAACCTGGGTCTCCCGCTTCCGAGTCCAATGTTCTACCCACTAGGCTACCACCGCTGTGTCAATATTACCAAAAATATTTCATGTAATTAATAATAATCACTCTCAATCACTCATAATCACTCGAATTTTCGCAGTATCCATCTTTCTTGTCTAAATTGAATAACAAAAACAATTGAAAGTCGATATTCAAATGTTTCACATTTTTTAAAAAAAGAACATCATAGAAACCATTTGAAAAAAGTTTCATTCGAAAACCTCAAACCATGAAGATTCTATGTCAATTCAAAGAACCTATTGCAATAAAACGGCAATTTCATACTTTAACCCCTATTACTATTTCTTACAACTATTATTATTATTGATTTATTCTCAGTAAGACAAGAAAAAATACAATTTCATTAGTTTGCCAAACTGCCAATGCAGTTTATCGGTAAGCTTATGGTAAAAATCTTTATATAACTTACGCAATCTACCCAACAAACAGTATCGATAGTACTTTCTTAATCTGAAGCATAAAATAAAGCGCTTAAGCATCCTTTTAAATAATTGTGCTTTTTTGAGACTTTTATTATTTGAAGCTTCCCTCTGGGAAGCTTTTATAAATGGCACGTACTAAACAATTACCTAGCCTAGATCCAGAGTAATTAGAGTGTTTACGTATTTCATATTTCAGTTGTTTTCGTTTAGTGCTACGCGTTGAATAGTTATGACTCCACCGTTTTAAAAAGTTAAACTAAACTAAATTAAACTAAAACGTTTACCTCATTATTTCTGACTTATTGCATTTAATTGTGATGTTATTTGAACACAATAGCGTTCAGAGTAGAGCCTACCGGAATTGTCTTTCAAGAATTGTCGCAGCAATTGTCGTTGAACTCAACAAATATATTACTTTTTTACAGAATTGTAGGATTGTAACGTTTATTAAACGGGGCCACCTCTTGACAATAAACAAACCGGACAGTACTCGGACGCATCACCGCTGTCGAAACTATGCGTAGTCGCTAATAGAAACGGCGCCGTAACGTGTCATCGGAAATATATGGATCTCTTATTTTGTATGAATAAGTATTTGTTTGATATTCATACAAGGATATTTTCTTTAATCAGTACATTTGAAAATTTTTATCGAACATATTTATTTCATACTTGCTTCGATGTTCTTACGGCAAGTTCATATCAGTCAATTAATAAATCGGTCCGATTGATTTATTGACAATCAGCAGATTACTGGCAGCGCCTGGATAAGCATGGTCGAGGTCAGGATGAAGTAGAAAGCCTTGGGGGCGGGGGGAGGACGAGTACGGGTTACGTTCATACGCTAAGCTAATAACATAACATAAACTCACGCCTGTGTCCCAGAGGGGTAGGCAGAGACCAGGGACTGCCACTTGCTACGATCCTGACAGATCACTTTCGCTTCCTCAACATTCATTAGCCGGTTTCGGGTACTTTTTATCTTGCCCTTTGCTAATACATCCCCTATTTGGTCGAAGTATGTTCTTCTGGGTCGTCCCTTACCGGCTCTTCCACCCATATTCGCTCGATATATTTGTTTCGTCAATCTCTCTTCCTTCGTCCTCTCCACACGTCCAAACCACGCAACATTCCTTTCTCAATTCTAGTCACTACATCCTCTTTCAGTCCACAACGTTCTCTAATCACACTATTGCGTCTCTTGTCATTCAATGTAACACCAGACATACTTAAATAAATAAATAATTAATTAATTAATTAATTAATTATAGTTAATAAATTAAAACCCTAACCTGTTGCTAGTCAAACTTAATGGTTTTTGTTGGGTTATACGAGAATGAATGCAATGGTAGGTACTTGAAAACAACAATTAGGCCATTCATCCATATGAAATTTGTGTGGACAGAAATTCGAAATAGATGTAACTTCTAATGATGGATGAAATTTTAATGCTCGCAACGACCTTTTAAACGTCAATTCGAAGTTTCGAGTTCGTTCGGGGCAAAACTTTTGCAATTTTGGTTTTCACCCACAGTGGAGGCCTGGCGGAAATGATTAAATACGTTAATGGCAGAATTAGATGAAAATTAAGACTCGGAAATATGATAATTATGGGACACTAAGTCGTAAAGCTGGCACGTTTTTAATTAATGAACGGAATGAAACCTTCTCAGAGTACAATAAGAGACCGATAAACCGGTATTGAATTAACTTTATCTACTTACTTACTTACTAAAATTTTTAAATGAGAATTTTTTGGACAGACGAAATCGTTTTAATATTGAAGGGAAGAGCTGTTGTATCCTTACTGCGTTTTAATAACGTTGGTCTTTGTTAAAATATTTTTCTAATTAAGAATTTTAGAAGGAAAGAAAGAAAGACATTTATTGGGACAAAAACATCACAAGAAAAAAAGGCATAACAAGTAACATAAACAAGTGCAAAGAACAAACAAGTCATATACAACATAATACAAGGCAAAGTCAGAGCGTCAGAGTGCATCCTGTGGTCGGATTCTTCCGCCAAAAATTCAAGTAAGTGAATCCGTAACTAAGCTAATAATTTAAAGTATGTATATTACTCCTGCAGTTTGTGTCAATCAGATTTCAATATAAAGTTACGCGAGCACGTTTGTGTAATTCTAATCTTAGTTCATAAGGGCAATAGCTATTTACATGATATAGTGTAATGCTTATAAGTTATATACAGGGTGTTGCAGAAAGGTCCAATAAAATTATAGGGAGTTATTCTACTCAACGGTGCAAACAATTTTTTGGGTTCCGTGCCTCAAAAGGTAAAATCTTTGTTGTCCGTTCGTCCGTCCGTCAGTCCGTCTGTCTGTCAAGACCTTTTATCTCGGGAACGCGTGAGATAACGAATTGAAATTAAAACCATATACTCGGATCTACAGTCCCTTGAAGCTGTAAAAAAATCAGACTTCCAAGTTAACGTAAAAAGAAGATACCGCCGTTTATGCCGCAAAAACGTATATTTCGACACTCAAGGGAATCAATATTTATAGGGTACTTTCCGTTGACCTAGAACTATGAAATTTGGCAAATCACATTGTCTTATACTACAAATATAGGAAAAAATTTGAAAACTATACATTTGTAATTAAATCACAAATAGTTTTTGCAAGATCGGGAAAAGCTCGGATGCGAGACTCGATTCCTGAACTATTTATAACATGTAAGTACCTACAAATTTGTACGGAACCGTCGGTGGGCGAGTCCCACTTGCACTTGTCCGGGTTTTTATTACAGGACCAACATTGAAATCGCGAACAAAAAAGCTTTTCCGTACGTCTATCCTAGTTTCAATACTTGCTCTAGCGAATGTCTAAGTTTTATACTCGTATCTGATTTATATTCGCGAGGAAGTGATTGGTCACAAATAAAATTTATTTATATTGACGAGTAGCATAGCTCCCTAAAGATCTACCTGACCTTTCCGTAAAACTCCGTACGGGCAAGATTGTATGACATGGCTCGAGGCAGGCACATTATTGAATAACTGAGTAATATTTTATTGTATTAATAGGTATTACTAAGTAGTGTTCGCTGAGGGCAACCTAAACAAACTTCTCTAATACAAAACAAAGAAACTGAACAGCCCCTAGAGGAATTACCTTTACCCTAAAAGAAAACTTTGCGGAGTCTTATTGCCCTTTTCTCGTCTAAAGTCGAAAGGTAAACAAAGAAGGGACAACGGTTGATAATTTTTATATTAGTTTTAGAATATATTGCTGTATGGAGATTGACTATAAGGATATTGAAAGAAAAAGGGATGCGTGCCTGTAAAAACCCCAATTTAATTCCTGATATTTTGGCAATATTGCAGCTACGATTAGACCTGTGAATTATGCTACTGATTGTTTAGTTGCATATTAAACATTGTACAAATGTCAGGAATTAAACTTAATAAGCAACCGTGATTAGAACGGGTAAATGCATAACACAGTGGTAATTACAGCCCTATCACGATTGCGTTTCAATTCAAATCACGAAAAATCACGATTCAAATCGCTAGCAAATCGCTAGTGTGATATGTTAAAGAAAGGGACTGCACAAATATTTGCCTCTTGCTCATACAATATTACCGTTTTCATTGTGTGGCATATAGTTATTAGCTAACAAAATAAGGAAAATTAAATAAAAAACTTATATCTGAGAACAGTTGTGAGATAACCCTATGCATTCTTGAGGTAACCCTATGTAAACGCCGCAGGGATCAATTTTACTATGGAACAAAAAAATGTTATACAGGTATTGCAAAAAAAAATTTATAAATCGTGAGAAATTTGTACAGCATGAGTGAAGAAAAATATTTATTCATAACTTTGAGGCAAGTAATATATTTTCCACTCATTCACGCTCGCAAATAAAACAGAATTGTTGTAGATCAATTGACCGTCGACTGCAGAAGATGAAAGCACTTCCTGCTAAGTGCGTTTGAAATTTCAATCTCTTTGATCGCGTCCATAGAACAATTGCCTGCGGTGGGCTCACTGCTTTGTGACCACGCCCGGTCGCCAGCTGGTTTGCATAATTCGAGTTCCTGTTGCGTCTTTGTTCAATGTACATTACACCATCTAAAAATACAAACAACAAGAACATTACCGCGACTCGAAACAAACTACTGCCGTTAAAGTTAGTGCAACAACGGGAAACCAGAATCAATTTAATAAAGCAAATTTTGAAGGGGCTCTATGCAATAACACCGGCGCTATCAATTAAAAAATCATATAAGTATTTTTTACAGATTGAAAAGGCGTTTTTGGCGTTAATGCTATCTAGTCCTAAGGCTTTATTATGCGCACCAAATCCTGCCGGAATCCCGATGTTTGCGGTAGCAATTAGTATGGAATTTGACAGTTGCACGATTAGAATCGTTCAGGATTTGATGCGCACAATATAAGAGCTGGGTCTTTTACCTTAGGATCACGGCCATGGATCCCAAAAGTCACTATTAACATCCTAATAGTGACTAATCATGATTGAGAGATTGGTCTGGCTTTTTTTTGCAAAAATGATCTGTAAAAAAAATATGTTTGTTTTTAATGGTGGCGCTAGTGTTGCTGCATGGAGCCTCTTCACAGATAAAAACCAGCAACTGTCCTCATAGTTTGCAGAAGTTGCATTCTTGAATGTAATGAAGTCGGCAACTTACAATAAGTGCGCCAGTGTAGCGTTGAACGGAGTGTACTGATTCAAGCAAAACTTTGAAGGAGATCCGGGGATCAGGCCGCGAACTTTGATTTTACATTGAAATAGTTGTAAGGGGAATTTACCTAACCCTCTACAACCAATACCTATTTATAGATATTTATACTTCCGCTTTGTGGCCTGTAATAATAGGGGTTAAAATATGAAATTTCCGTTTTATAGTAATAGGTACTTTGAATTGATATTAAACTCTGATGGTGTGAGATTTTAGATTTGCACATGCTATCTATGAGGTGTTTCTTTAAAAAATGTGCAATCAATCAATTGTTTCTTTTATTTAGCTTAGACGGAAAAAATTGTCGAGTACTTTTTAAAATGAATTCCGATGCGGAACTAACGCAGCAGGAACGGCTCGCAATATCAATGCTGCATTTGAAGAGCAGACTCCTAATGAACGCTCCGTGCGTTTTTTATTTAAACGCTTTCGTAATGGAAACTTCGACTTGAGGACCGAACCACGTGGAAGACCGTCCAAACAGCGCATTATTTACAATGCTGAATTGAAGGAGATGGTGGAGGCTAATCCGAGTCAAACTACCCAGGAAGCTAAGCGGCTTGGTTTAACGTTACCTTAAATAAAATATTGACTCATTTACTTCAAATTGATAAGATAAAGAATTATTTAAAAAAACCGGCGAAATGCGAGTCAAAATTGCGCATCGAGGGTTCCTTACGAATTTGTAGGTAGGTACTTACATATTATAAATACGTCAGGATTCGAGTCTTCCAGTTTTATTCCGAGGTTTTCCCGGACTTCAAAGACTAACTTTTTTATGATTCAATATAGTTTTCAGATTTTTCACTGTATTTGTAGTATGAGACGATATTATTTCGTAGTTCTAGGTCAACGGAAAGTACCCTATAAATTTTTATTCCCTAGAATGTGAATTCCCAATTCCGCCACATTGTACAATTTCTTTAGACAGATGGACGGACGGACGGGTCTGGATCTCAGGTCTGGTCAAGCAATAACAGCAGATGTTTACTGTGCCGAGTACAATTTGTGAATTTATGTTACACAATATTTTTCCGTGTTTATGAATACACTGTTAATTTCGTGAAGGCAAGGACCTGGCAAGTTTCTGTATATTATGTATTTTTTGAGATGAGAACTTGGCCAATTTTTTAACATGTATGTTTTGGTGGAGATTCACGGCTTTTTGTTAAGAATGTTAGTCTGTCAAGTAGGTAGCAGATCTTCTTACGACTAAGTCCTATGATATTATAATTGTTTGTGACGAGAAATATGATCAACTGTATTTTTCAAAGTAACGGCATTTTTTTTGGTTACATTTTTTTTTTAAATTGGTAAATTCAGGAATACATAAATTTTATAATTCAGGGAGGTCTCATAACAACGTTGTTCTCTGACCATAACGAATTAGGTAATTGCCCTTAACATGCCATCTCATGTTATAACCCTGTATAACGTGGTCACCTTGCATATATTTTCTATGAAGTGCTGATAAGTTTATTAGTTTATAAATAATATGATCAATTGTCGTTGTGAATGTAAAAAATGAAATTTTTAATTTATACAAATTACACTTTTACACTTACGTCAGTACACTTTTTAAAAAAATTGTAACGGCAGACATACAAACTTTAGTTTAGTAATTAGGAGAGACCTCTTGAAAAATTTTTACTCTATCTAAAACGGATTAAGTACTTCCCCTTATACGCTGTTTAAATTTACAACTCTGTATAACCGGGCACCTTGTATATTTTTCATGATTTTTAACTTTTTCCACCGCCTACTCATTAAACACTATCCAAGTACCAAATTTCAAAGCTGTAGCTCAATTGGAAGTAAGTACCCTAGACCGATGATCCATCAATAAGTGAGTGAGTGCCAAAACCTGCAATTTTTTGACCCTTGCATCTTGAAAACTTTGTTCCTTGACATATCAAAAAACTATTTATAGTTAAATAGTCTCGCTATTCAGCGAGGCACTTACCGGCCGACCGCAGCGATTTGGCTACGATTTTCTATTTAAATTATTAATTATTTTCTTTTTCAATTCTCAGTTTATTATTATATATATTGCGATAAAAAATCATGTTGTATATATTTCAGTGAATAAAAAACTCTACAAAAGTAGTGGTAAATCACTAACTCTAATTGAGCATTTTTAGGTAACCTCGGCTGCATCTATATTCCGGCTAACGTCTACTGAATTAGGTCGAGATATTAAAGCACCGCTGAAATTTTCAGCGTAGCGTTGTTGTAACGAATTTCTGGTTAATACCGGCAAAATTGCATGCACAGAATAGCGGTGGCGTATTCGAGACATTTGCGGGGCGCTATGCAAAGAATTCTTTTCACCAAGTGGTCCGGCATTTTATTCTCGATTCTACAAAAATGGTACCTACGAATACACGATCCGCACGACGGCGCGATAACACTACCCGCGTTTGGTCGCTGGAACTAGAAATGATAAAATTATCTGGTGCGAAGATTAAAGGAGACACATCCTTGTGCTCTCTACTGAAATGAAATTGTAATGTCTTCTTCAATTATGTTTCTCTTCTGCTTCTAAAAAATCTTGAAATTTCTCAGTGTTTCATTTTATTCATTTGATAAGTAAGCTAAAGTTTAACGGTCTTATTTATAAAAAGTAGATTTCACTAAAACTCCGATTTCCCTTGAAGCGGGTTTATAACAGGATTTCCTCTCATGAGCCGGCTCTAACTCCGTCTTAAGAGTGTTTTAGTGGAATTGACTTTTTATGAATAACACCGAGTTATGGTGCAAACCTTCTTACACCATTTCTGTTATTTTCTTCTTCTGTCATATAATTTTAAACTCAAAATTTAAAATGACGTCACCCATTTCTACATTTGTTTTGCATTCCTACTTTACCTGTTGACGAAACACCACTACTGATAAAATTACTTGTGAATTGTCTATCTTCCTATTCCGTATTTTGTCGAAGTTTTCCGCCAGTGAAATAAAACTACAGTTATAGAAGTTCTACATTATATTATTTTATCTTTTACAGTAAGACTCCCGCTTTAATGGCGCCCATCGTGGGGTCTCTTAGGTTGTAAATAACACTAGCTTTCGCCCGCGACTTCGTCTTCGTGAACTTAAGATTTAGGTGCAAAAGGTAGTTACTTACTTACTTTATACTTTATTGTACACAAGAAAGAAATATGTTACACATAAAACAAAGCAGTAGTTGGTATTACAAATTATCAAGTGCACGTAACTTCCAAAGCAAAGTCGATATATACGGGACTCGACCCAACGACCTCTAAAATAAAAAGTATCCTATATGTTAATCCAGGTTACAAGCTATATGTGTGCCAAATTTCAGCCAAATCAGTTCAGCCGTTTATGCGTGTCTAAGCATCTAACATACAAACATTCACATTTATAATATCAGAAGGATTAGAAAGATATTAGGAATAATTGTTATTGTGTGCCTACTCCATTTAGAAAACAATGTCCCAAGCACTACAGCGTCCTAGTGGTCTCTTTACTCATCTAGTGTAAGTGGTAAGGCTACTGGACGCTGTATAAATCATCTCGTTACGTAGATGCAAAGGCCAAAGTGCCTTCGAGAGCACATTCAAAACATTCACATTCATTCAGACATTGACGACTACCAATCTAACTCTCTATTGACATGACGCGTATCCCATGCCATAAAGTACGGATACAAGTGTAACACGGCATATATACGAACCTGCCTTTATGGGTCCGGTAAATCACTTTTACTTACTTGACCCGAACGTAACCAATAGCCCCGAACATTAAAGGGGTTTGATTTATAGCCCAACTTAGCACATTGACGGCATCTGTTGCTAAGTACGCATTATGAAGTATACTAGTTTATTATAGGTTGACAAATCCAGGGGCACCGCGCGCCGGAACGCCTTTGATTTGGCTCGTAAAAACTTTTTCTTCTCGCACCTTCTGTTTTATGGCACAGTTTACCTTATTAAGAGATTTTTTTCACAGATTTTTCTGTAGAGAAGTTTAGCCAACGGTTTGCATGGATTTCTGTCTAACAAGAGCTAAGAAAACACAAGGAATGAATAAACGAACATCACGGCGTATAACTAGATCAAATTACTCCTGTTTCATTGAAGGATATGAATTGTATTTACTCTTTTTTTCTAATTACTTTTTTTTTTATGTAGGCTATATACGTCCCTCTGCAGAGCACAGGCCTTCTCTCAGTAAGAGATTACGGGCTTAATTACCACGCGTGCCCACCGGGGCTTGGCAATAAAAGCGCTGAAGTATGTAAACACCTCAGGCGCTCAGGTTTTCTCACGATGTTTTCCTTCACCGGTAGCGAGTGGTATTGCTATTAAAAATTCACAAATGTATGTTACATAGAAAACAAAGTCATTGGTACATGCGCCGGCGATCGACCCCATGACCTCCCGAATGTGAGGCCGGCGTTCTACCGCTCCGCTACAACCGCAATATTCGGAATTTCACCCAGTGACCAAAAGATTCAAATAGGTATATTGCCGGGGGAAGTAGGCCATGATTTACTGTGATTTTAGTTGAATTAAATAACCAAAAAATAATAACATTTTTCTCTTAAATGTCCATCGCAAACTACGCAGATTTTTTATAAAAATATAAGCCAGGCATTATACCCACCTAATATCACAATGTCGCGGTCGAACAAAATGGCGTCATAAAGATACCGAAACCGATGAATCTGTCACGGAATAAAGGATACGCCAACTAATAAAAGCCCCTGCATATTGCCGAGGAGAAGTTCTTAAGGCTGTAGGACGTTGCCAGCATTGTTGCGCTGTTGTTGCTTCGGAACTTGAAATCACAGGAAAGACACTTCGCAAACTAAACAACCGGGAGCGAGGCTTGCGACAGAGCGGGCTCGAGTTGAATTCCTTTAAGTAAACCGCGTAAAAGTTCCTTCACAAAGACGCAAGCATCTCTCATCTCATTAGCACAAGCTTTATTTCGTTTCCTGGAACGTGGAATTTGGTAATTAATTTATGACGATAACGTTGTCAGATTACTCACACTCAAAATCGATAAAAAATACCGGCCAAATCCGGGTCGGACTCGCGCACCGCAGGTTCCTTACATCATCATCATCATCAGCCATTTGACGCCCACTGCAGGACATAGGCTTCCTTCGTGGTTTTCATAACCATGAGGGGTTTTGCCATAATCGCCACCCTTGGCAGGCGGGTTGGCGATCGCAGTATGCGGTTGGAATCTCAGGCAGCCGCTGCTACCCGTCTCCTGGTAATTGATCTCCTTAGTCGCCTTCTACGACATCCACGGAAGGAAGTGGAGTGACGTTATTCTTAATCCCGCGCCACACGGAACACGCACCACCCGCACCACGCACACGGTTCCTTACATTCTATTTTACATTCATTTAGTTCGCGATCTTTAGCAGAGTCACAGAGCCAATTGCCAAGAGCTAGATTGGCTATCCATAATGGAGTGCTAGTCCCAACACTTATGTATGCTAGCGAGACTTGGGTATGGCAAAAGAAGCCAGAAAGTAGGATTAATGCAGTAGAAATGAGGTCCTTGAGAAGTATGTGTGGCGTTACTTTGAATGACAGGTTACGCAATAGTGTGATTAGAGAACGTTGTGGACTGAAAGAGGATGTAGTGACAAGAATTGAGAAAGGAATGTTGCGTTGGTTTAGACATGTGGAGAGGATGAAGGAAGAAAGATTGACAACACAAATATATCGAGCGAATGTGGATGGAAGGGCCGGTAAGGGACGACCCAGACGGACATACTTCGACCAAATAGAGGATGTATTAACAAAGGGCAAGATAAAAAGTACCCGAAACCGGCGTGCGTGCATGCAACGACTAATGAATGTTGAGGAAGCGAAAGTGATCTGTCAGGATCGTAGCTAGTGGCACTCCCTGGTCTCTGCCTACCCCTCTGGGATACAGGCGTGAGTTTATGTTATGTTATGTTACAGAGCCAATTAACTATAAACTGGGTTCCTTTCTATTATTATGTTATTGTATCATTGAGATCGCTTTATGATCACACTTGACACTATTATAGTATAACAGTTTTAACGACACGGAAAAAAATGTTAAATCTTTTTTAAATAAAAAAATAAAAACGGCTTTAAAACACTACAGCACTAAAAACACAGGAATAATTTAAACAAATATGACCTTTAAAGCTCGAAGCAGGTACTGTGAAAATTTAGACTAGCTATTTAATATGGTTCAAGCGATAAATCTCTTTACAAAGGGATTCTAAGGAACCTAAAGGTTAAATAGACGGACAGGCATACAGACATTGTAGGCATATTGAAAGAGTTTTAATATATCTATGACGGCCTGCAGACTTACGGTCGTATTTTTTAAAACCCATTTCTTAAAACTCTCCTTAGAGTCAGTTTAAATGAGGTGAAGACGACGTAGCTCCATATAATTAAAACTGCCTCTGAGGAGTGTTGCAGAGAAATCTCGTTCTTTTTTAAAAATAAATAAATGTTAAAAATAAATTTAGAAAAAAGTTTGCACTTTTTTTTTCAATTTTACTCTAAAATGATCTACGAAATGGACACCAAGTTTACTTGGCTTACACAGTGTTATTTTAAATAAAAACACATTAATCTTTTGATATTAAAATCCTTTTAATATGGCTTCGGGCACGGAACGCTAAAACGACGAGTTTTATTTGATTTCAAAATAACGCCGCAAAATTCTCTTGTCATGTTTCCAGACTGTAAATTAATTATTAAGTCCTGCGCGTGATCCGAATCGGAATGAAAAAAATCACAATGTGCGGAGCGATTTTTTTCACAATTTAATACTGTAATCCGAAAAAAACATTGCGTTATTTCTGTCTGAGGGACACTTCAACATGTCTAGAATAGCAATTTGACAATCTTGGATCGTCACGTAGCGGCTGAGCCATGCCCGGAGGGAAAGACCAATCATTCTGTCCTGAGCAATCGAAATATTCAAAACAAAATATATATATTTTCCTGACATTTTCATAGTGGCTCCCTATCTCTGGTTGCGTATAGTCAGCAGCTCTTCAACTTTTACATTTTTGTTGCAAAGTCGAGCGTAACGTGACTGAATAGAGTGCACGCGCGTGAATGTTAATGTTTTGTTGACTGTTCGAATCGATTACAACATGCATTACCTACATTACATAAACTCACTGTGGGTGTAATATATAAGGGTGTCAAGAAGAGACAAGTGTTACCGATGTTGGTTTAATGAACTCTAACTTAAAATGTAGATTGTAAAAAGCGTATGTAGAGATAGCTTACGCTGCAGGTGAGATATAATTTGGGTCACACGTGTAAGCCAAAAGATGCGCATTAATTGTAAACTTACGTCTGCATCCCGGAGGGGTAGGTTTGCAGTTGCCACTGCCACGATCCTGACAGATCTCTTTCGCTTTATCAACATTCATTAGTCTAGAAGATAGATTAAATAATGATATAAGGAGGAGGTTATCAATTCGACGCGTATGTTTTTTTTGGCTATGTTCTCGCATGACTCCATCAAATCTTAACCGATTTCGACAATTCTTTCGCATGTCCCACGTCCCATTGGTCCCATTTCAATTTGGTGAAGATCTGATAGAGACTTTCAGAGATGGAGAACGAAACTTTTCAATGGACAGCAGTCATGGATAAGGCCTACTGGGGCCCTTGCTTTAATTTCCGTATGTTTCATAAAATAGCGTGAAATTTAAAGTTTTCAAATTCCGTCTCCGAGTCTTTACCAGAACAAAACCAAATTACCTTGGGATAGTCCCTTTTTTGTGAAATTGAGAACTTAAAATTTTAAAGCAACGAATGAAGTAGGCTAAATTATGGTTATAAAGGACTTGTTTATTTTTCTCCCGCTCCACCACTAAAAAATTTCAAAATAATAAAAATAAAAAATAAGAAGTATCTACTAAATTAGAAGTATGTATACATTTAGGTATTGTAGAAGTATAATTTGTAGTCGGTGCCCAAAATATTTATCCAGGTCATGAAACTGGGCACCAACTACAAATTATACTTTTACAATACCTACATGTATACATACTTTTAATTTACTCTTTCAAATTATTTCCTAACTTTTTAGTGCTGTAGTGTTTTAAAGTCGGTTTTTATATTTTATTTAAAATTTTTGATTTTACTCTTTTGCTAAGGGAACCTTTGTAATAAGTATCTCTACCTACTAAGTACAAAAAACAATTTATTCATAAAATAATTATCAGAGAAATTCTAACAAAGCAAGTTGGATTCCTTATTTATAAATTACGTATAAATCGCGTTCCCGGCATATTGGTTCAATTAGCTAAGTATTTTTCGCTGTTAATCAAATTCTATTTGAATTTAGCTTGGTACTCTCTTCAGCTCAGGGTCCAGTGCAAATCAGCCGCAAGCCGCAAAGCAAAACTATCGACTTTGGATATGGCTGCCGCAGCGTTTCACGCAAGGCCGTGCCAAAAGGTGCCTACCCGTACATAGAATGTATGAAAATTTACTGAACGACGCGCTACGACTTTTTCATTCTATTCACTCGAACCCCCACGTGGTTGCGGGTAAATGTACGCAAGTGCGTTCAGTCCTTTAAGGTACCAAGTGACTATACGTATAGAGAGAGATTGCCAAATTCCTGACAAGTAATTATTTTTATGGTGTTTTTCTGTGTTCTCTGGTTACCATATTACAAGATATCTTAGTTCGGGATAGGACAAGTGATTGCGTTGTGTGGAAGTATTAAAATGTGAAAATTGCTTTGCTAAATTCTGCCAAAATCCCACAAGCACCATGCGGTTAGTTAATGCACCACCCTCCCTCCCACTTTTTCAAGCAGAAGCAAGACACAAACATACTGTAGCATACATGACATCCGCACGGCATGAACGCCAGCGCGCACTGAAGGCGCCGACCGGTTTTTTTTTTTTTTTTTTAGCCCTAAAAAGGGCACCCTCCGGAGGACACGGGGGAGGGAGGTGGTGAATGCTCATGCATAACAGCACGGGCCCGGCCGTGCTGCCAATGTGGGACACACAGGAAGTGCGCCTACCCACTAAACACCACCTGGGGGCTGGTTTGGTCCTAAGGACCCCTAAACCGACATCTTGAGCGACCCACCTGCTCCCCGCAGATATTTATACGGGGCGCATAAGACCTTTGGCCACGCAGCCGTACAACGTTGCCTCGCGGCAATGCATACTAGTTGCGATGTTAAAGAATGTTATTTATAAGAGATACTTTAATCAATAAATCGTCAAAATATTACACTTCTTCATCGCTAGTTTTATTTACTCTCCGACTCGCAACAATACCAACAAGTTATTATTATTGGTTATATCTGAAATACAACAAGTATCAACGCAACATACACCAATTTTGGTTTTGTCGTAGATTAAATTGGTTTGCTGTAAGCCCTCAGCAACTCGTGGAATAGAGTTTAATCACGTGGTATTGGATTTGGCGGCTGGCCCGTGGCTTTGAAGCCAGGCCTTTTCTAGAAAGCGATTAATTAAAAGGATATTATTTTTCGTACAGTCGACAAAACATCAATCTTTATATCCGTATACTGTGCCCAGTTTTGTTACACGCTACTTTGCAACTAAAATGTAAAAGTTAATGTGCTCTCGATTGTACATTGAAGATACTTCAAAAGCAGTTAAGCTCAAAGCCTTTTTAGGGTTCTGTTGTAAGACTAGAACTTGGTTTCGTTATGTTCATACTGATGTCTTTCCTTAGAAAACTAAGTACCTGCTATTTTTATTGTTATATGGCAACATTTTTACATTTTACGCTACCTACTTTAATACTCAATTATCGGTAAATCCTACACCAATCTACCAACCTACAAAATATTTAGACTACAATATCGCGAGGGAGCGTACTTGTCCCGTATGTAACAACTAAACTCATTAAAATTTCATAGAACTCATGGCCTCATCTTTGTCAGACAATATTTCCATATAGGGAGCAAGTTTCCCGAGGATGCGTGAAGCGTATTTTAGACCGCACAAGTAGTATTCAGAATGGCATTGCAAACTGTTTAATATATCGAAATATGGCAGCAATTCTAAAGCACAAAGTTGTTAAGTTTTCATTCACAAAATGCTAACTGAAGCAAAGTAATATAAACATTGCCTATGTGTTTTGCTTTACAGTTACCACAACTAGCTACTAATTAATGGCAGTAATTTAAACTTGTATTTGGTCAGCCGACCGTTCTGGAGAAAGTTATACTCTATAAAATGAAATTAGGAAAATTCCCCAAATCATCTTGAACTTATTAGTCGGTGCTCACCCCATCACAGACACAAAAACTAGCCAAACAATGCCTAGAAAACATTGCATTTTCAGCCTTAGCAAACGAGATCCATCATGCGATTTCTCGTAGATTAGTTCGGCCCCGCCTCTGTGGACTCATCTAGTCCTTACTCGCGATTCATTTAGCAGCATTATTAAGTTTGGGTTGTACTCGTGTCTCAATTTCTAACTAACTAAAATTACTATAATTATATTAATATCATAATAGTTAGAAACACACTTCAGAGCGCTTATACACGGGCGGCACCTGTGCCGACTGCAGCCGTCGAATGCGTTCAAATAGTTTGTGCCATAAACTCTGCTGTCACCTTATTAACACCTTATTATGGATCTGTACTGTAAGTGTAATAATATAAAACTCGCTGATTATTTCTAAGAAAAAAAGATCGCAAGTGATACGATAGGCTCGCGGATTACTATCGGCAATTCGTGCGTAAATGATTACCGACGTGACATCGGATTGGGGCGCGAACAAGCAATTTATACGGCGCTATTAAAAGAAACAGATCGCCGCAGTCCTTATTGACAATAAAAACTATACAAAAGCCGGTTGAGCTTCGAACGCTGGAACAAGTGGAATGTTGCTTCGATTGCAATTCGGAGAGTTACTTTACTTTGAGCGTAACGCTCATGCCATTGAAAATATTGTTTACGTTTTTACATTGCGTCGCGAAACAACGACATCTATAATGTGCAGTGACATACAGTGCGTATAATGTGTACAGAAAGATAGGTAGAGAACACTTTATTGCACAACCAGAAAAAAGAATTACAAAATATGATTTGTTTTATCTAAGTAATGTTACACAATTCAAGAACGATTGATTCCACAATATTCCGTGGTATTCCCCAAAAAGAGTAGAGATGAAATAACTTATCGATAGTGTTGGGTCAGTTTGTTGTGGTGTCGATATTGTTTTAACTCTGGTATTATGGTATATTTAATTGCACATAGAAACCGGCTAAGTGCAAGTCAATATCGCGCACCAAGGGATCAGTACGATAAGGGTTCAGACTTTGTTAGCTTCTTCTCCGCATAATCTATTAATTGTAAAACTATCAGCTTTGACGTTCATTTAGTAAACATTCTGTTTTTATAACATTTTTTACTTTGACTTTGACTTGTAGGTAGGTATGTAAATAGTTCGTCCATTGCGGGAATCGAGTTTTGAAGATATTTTTTTTGTTACTACAAATTTACGGTTTTCGGATTATTCCCCTTTACTCATGACTCATGATTCATGACAGTTTCAAACAAGTTTTATAATAATATGATCACGTAGTTCTTCATGCTGTCCCAACTTGCATATTGTGTATATACTTAACTGTAATTTAATTTCAGATTTCCTAAAGATCCTGCAGTAAAAGAGCAGTGGATAGATGTGACTGGGGGAGAAACTTGGATGCCAACGAAAATGAGCACAATTTGCTCATTTGGAGAAACTAAAAAAAAATATTATGTTACAAAAAGATCAGGATGTAAGTATTTTAAATTGGGTGCAATACCACAAGAAAAAGTTGTCCGCATAATTAAATCTTCTTTATGTATCAATGTTTTAATATTTAACACCTACCATCAAGAAAATCTATCTATAGAAACTAAAGTTATTTCAATACATAAAATAATTTCCGTCACTAAATTTAATAAACACCTAAAAAGATGATTTTTGCCACAAAATAAAGCTGTCTAATCGCACTCTGTAAAGGATGCGGAAAGGATCTGGGTTCGGTTTACAAACTATTCATTTTAAACTTCACAGAATATTTTTTTTATGTTCAAGGGAGCAATTTGACTTGTTTATCATTATGATCCGTGAAATTGCAGAGAAAAGCATTTGTAGAATACAAGTTAAAATTCTATTGGAAAGTTCTATTATAAAGTACATTTGATTGTATCCCTTATTGAAACTTCTCCCGACAGGCAAAAACTTAAAATTTTCCATATTTTTATATATTTTTTTATTTTTTCCTGAAACTTGAGGGGTCAGTTCAGTTCAGTTAATCAAATAAAGAATAAATTGATAATTTTATACTGTACAGTAAAACACGAAATGTATTTACAGAGAATGCACAATGCTTTGCAGCTATTAAAGACCGTAAAGAGCAGAAAACCGCAATACATGGTCACATAAAGCGAAGTAATAAATACGATCTCCTCCAACTGATCCTGCAGGAAAAATACGAGGCCGCAATGAACTATTGTATTCCGCGGCCCCCGCCAATGAGACCCGAAATACGTCCATACAAAGTCAAAGCAAAGTTGTTCAAGTAATTTGACGGGCACTATGTAAAGCTCTTGTTTTCATGTTAACATAGTCTAAAGCTAAAATCCCGAACCTCTCAATTTCACCCGTAACGTGCTAATGGTTGGCAACTAAATGTCCCCACTTAGGGACATGTTAACGTGGCACATATTATCGCACCCAAGGGTTAAACCGAAAACGATAAATCATTCGCTACGTTCCTGAAACTTTGTTGTTCTTGTCTGTAATTTATATACCTACGACGGTGGAGTTGAATGTGTCTAGCAGCCAGCATATTTTGTATTTGACAATAACTGGGTTCAGGAACATCAGACGATGAGTTAGGTATCCAACAGTTCCTCGCTGTTTCCTAAATGAAACATCAAACAACATCAAACTTGGCGATTTCACCCTATATCGTCCTGATTCTGGGAAAGTATCGTATCAACTGAGTTGTTGCTCTGTAAGAAACTAAATGGCAAATAATATTACCTGTATAATACTTTCACAGAGTGAAGAAGATAATTATTTTATAAATTAAATTGGTGTAGATACCTTAGGTTCATCCCAAAAGGATCCAAAGATGATTACTTTTCGTGTCTTTAATATTTCACGTCAATTTTACGTTACCGGAACAAAACGTTCTTTATTTTTAACCCAGATTACAAACAGTGTAAAGTTTAGTTCTATTAATAAAACTTAACATATTTTACAGTGTTTTTATTTTGATTCAGTTGTCTTATGTTACTTAGGGTACAATATTTATCATAAATTAATAGTATACACTGTTTATAATTAAAAATAACAAAACCGTGCCCAGATCGCCGCCTCTGGGAAGGATACCCAGTATGCTGGCTACGTTGCCTCGTTGGATAGC
This sequence comes from Yponomeuta evonymella, assembly GCA_963969515.1. Taxonomy (NCBI): domain Eukaryota; kingdom Metazoa; phylum Arthropoda; class Insecta; order Lepidoptera; family Yponomeutidae; genus Yponomeuta; species Yponomeuta evonymella. Next base: position 12,434,652 of record OZ018354.1, read on the forward strand.
GAGAAGTTCGTTTGAAATATTATGTAAGTTAGGCTAGCATAAAACAAGTATTGCCTAAACTTCTTCTTCTTGTGGTGCCATCTCCTATCGGATGTCAACTATCATTATAGCCACTGTGACCCGTGATGTGGCGTCTCGGAACAAATCGATGGTGCCTATTTGAAACCATTCAGCCAAGTTTTGTAGCCAGTGAGTTCTTCTCCATGGAAGGAAATGGAGTGACGCTATTGTTAATCCGGCGCCACATGGAATAGAAGGCTACTAAGGAAATCAATTACCAGGAGACGGGCAGCAGCGTCTTCCTGGGATTCCAACCGCATACTGCGGTCGCCAACCCGCCTGCCAAGCGTGGCGATTATGGCAAAACCCCTCATGGTTATGAAAACCACGAAGGAGGCCTATGTCCTATAGCGGGCGTCAAATGGCTGATGATGATGATGATGAGTTCTTCAACGGCCAGGTCTTATGCGAACTTGTATTTTTCCCTGCCTAAACTAGGTTACTTTAATATTTAAGTGTAATCCAATGGTTCCTAACCATTTAGATCTCGTTACCACTCAAACCTAGTAGTGAAACTGCTTTTACCCCATGTTTATAAACACACACATAAGTAGTCACACCATTTTTCAGTGAGAGAAAGCGCAATTCACGTGGCCAAGGATGCTTGCACGTGGCGCTGATTTGTCATTTTACCAATTTTGTCAGCCCGATCCGCGCAGAATAACCATTTACCCCCCCAGAGGTAATTACCGCCAGGTTCAAAACCTAGGTCCTAATGTAAGCGATTGTTTGCACGGCACACAAACTATTACATTGATAATGTAAATGGGACTTCGAACAGCTGTTAAGAGACAGACTTGATTAAATAAACATGGAAGTTTCTTAGCGCTATTGTAGCTTGTAGCGGCAACCGTGCGGAACAATGAGTAACGCCCGGCGCAATTCGAAGTCGCTACAGTTTAGTGACAGACTAACACTTGAGTCAGCTTCACTTTAACACTGTTGACTGATCACTCTGATCAGTGTAAAAGTAACTGATGAAGTGTATTGGGGGAAAAAAATAAAGAATACAACATACTGTGACTAAGTTTAAGTGGAGGTGGGCATAGCATGTGTTCAGACAACAGGACGGTTTTCGAACAAAAATTTTCGTAAGCACTACATTATTAACTAAATTTCGGAATCACTTCGGGAATCACAAGAGCTCCGTCTCTTCTCACCATGATTAATCACTTGAGATAAGAGCTGAACCTGGTCGGACTCTTCCGAAAAACATTCAAGTACCTAAGTGATTCCAGAATTAAGTTAATAACAGTACGGTTGGTGGTCTTCGGCGGTCACAGAGTGATGGCTGAGGTTGGGTAAATGATCGGTTGACAGACCAACGATCAGTCGATGACGTTTCTAAAGCAATCGGTTGGATAGCAATGGACGAGATTGGTAGAGGAACAAGAGGATTGGCGTGACAGGGAGGTTGACACATCAGCGTCAGCGTCCTGTCGGTATGGATACGAATGAAATAGAAGAAAGACACAGCGCGACACTGAAATTTGGTAAAATAAAAATAGATTTACCAGAATGATTGAAAATATAGAATACCAATGTTTTTGAGTATATAATTATGATAACAAGTGGTTTCCCTAAATCTATTCGATGAAAATAAATAACTTAGATATGACTGCTAATTGCTTGTTTTAAGGTATAACTTTGTAATTTTTAAGGTTCCGTAATCAACAAGGAACTTTACAGTTTCGCCATGCCCGTTCTGTCTGTATTTCTGTCCGCGGCTTAGCACAGAGACGACAAGTACTAGAAAGCTGAAATTTGGCATAGATATACATATTATTCACGCCGACAAAACGGTAGGATAACATCTTAATTTTTTTTAGGTTACCTCCCCTACTTCTAAATTAAAAATGAGATCTTTTTCTCGCCTACACCATAGCGTAGAATATCGTTGGATTGATCGTTTAAAAATATTGTAAGTACCAGGCCACTTAGAAAGCATTGCCAAAAAAAGTTTTCATGTATGAGAGTGTAGCCAGTTATAATCTATTTTGAAAATATGAATATTTTTAAGTAAAAATAGGTACCTACGTTCCAATTTCAAAATTTCCCGCTACATTTTTTGTGACCTACTTTAAATTATCGTGTCTCGTTTTCAAAAATGGATCTGTCCTGCTTAGAGTATAAAATACCACGTATAGCGAGGACATACGCTAGTCAACCTCTGCGTCGCAAGCTGTGCGGTCATGTGGCAGCACCTCATTCATGTCATGCACCTTAGGCCACAATGAGTGCTTGCTGTGAGAACACGATTTCAAGACACGAAAAATGCTTTCATGTGTTCCTAGATATTGTAAGAACTACTCACGAAAAATATAAAAAACCGACAGAATCACTTTTCATCGGTAAATTCCGAAAAGCTCTTGGTAAAACTCTAGTAACACAATAATTTTACTTTTTCATGCCGTGTCAAATCGGCGGCTAATATGGTGATAATTTCATAGACAAAAAATACAGAACTTACAAGCTCACTTACCTACATCATACCAGTGACGACATTAAAATATTGTTTAGGGTTTTTTACATTACAACTCACATTACAACTGCGTACTGATATTTCAAAGTAGTTCCCATAAAAGTTTTCATTTTATGAAAACCATACTGGCAGGGAAACAATAATACCTTGAACAAATTTTTTAAATCCAGCAAGGCGCACCATTTAACTGAAAATCAGTTGAACTGGTTATTGCGTTGCGCGAAACAAATTTTCATTCCATAGGATTGTATTTCTACGGCGCGGCGCCGGGAATATATTCGCGCTATGATTTTTTACGATTTCAAGTATCGCCTGAAGTCGGACAAATCGTACGATAGACTTATTTATTTATTTATTTATTTAAGGAGAAAAAACAGAATTGACGAACTTATAGCATAAAAAATATTAGAGTCAATATAGTACATTTACTTCAAACGAAATTCATGGATGAAGGCCTTTTTAAGGCAACCATGTATCATGGTACTATGAATTCAAGTGCGGTAGACTAGCTTTGGGGGATGAAGAAGGAAGCGGTCGCCCTTTGACGGCTGTTACGGAAGAAAACGTGCTAGCAGTGAAAATTTTAATCCAAAAAAATAGGCGAGTTACGCATTAGAAGATTCAACACATTCTGCAGATTGGATCAAGAAGCCTTCACGAGATACTAAAAGTGCATCTTCCTATGAGGAGAATAGTTTTATGCTGCACAACCTCACCGACGCCCAGAAACAGGCCCGGGTGGAATGGTGTTGTGATACCATACACAAATTTGAAACAGGCTCGTCTCGTCGTGTTTACGACATCATTACAGGTGATGAGTCCTGGATACGATCCAGAAATTAAGCGCCAATAGAGGTTTGGGTGTTTCAAAATGAATCAACGCCTACCAAAGTGATGCGATCTAGAAGCGCGGGGAAGATTTTGATCGCGAGCTTATTCAACTTGACTATAACTACAACTTGATTCAACTTGGCTATTTGGTATTGAATGATATACTACCAAATGCTTGGCGGAAGATTTCTGTTGTGAGCTACAAGGCCTACAAGCGGCCAAACACAGGGCTCCGCGGGCTACTACTGCCCGCGCACACCACGCTCAAAACGAGGGGTTTTAAAACTGGACATGCCGGTTAAACTTCCTCCTTACAGCCCTGATCTAGCACCGTGTGACTTTTATATACCCGAAAAAAAAACCGCCTTCAAAACTCTACAAAGTAAGAAAGTTTTGAGTATTAGTGTTTTAAAGTCGGTTTTTATTGAATTTATTTTGGGGAGCGGGAGAAAAATAAACTAGTCCCTTATAACGATAATTTACCTTACTTAATTCGTCGCTTTAAAATTTGAAGTTCTAAATTTCCATCTCCGAAAGTCTTCACCAGAACATCACCAAATTACCTACATTGGGACCAATTTTATGCTATTTTATGAAACATACAGATATTACTAAAGGATGGGCCCCATTAGGCCTTATTTACGGCTGTCCATTGAATTGTTCCGATCTCCATCTCTGAAAGTCTTCATCAGATCTTCACCAAATTAAACTGGGACCAATGGGACGTTGTATCTATTCAAACCAATTCGGTTACGATTTGACGGAGTTATGTGAGAACACAGCCAAAAAAAAAATAAGAAAAAAACATACGCGTCGAATTGGTAACCTCCTCCTTTTTTGAAGTCGGTTAAAAAATCAGCTCCAAGGGATAGTATATTGTTCGTCGCCGGTAGATCAGCGCCAGCTTTCGAGGAGGCTGTAAACTAGGTGTCTGCGGCGGACTGTTTCGTAAACTGTTTCAGACGCATGAAACTTTGTAAAGAGGCTGGTGGAGAGTACTTTGAAAAAATTTCATAATAAAGTATTTACATATAGAACACTTTATTTTATTTTCGCAAAACTTAGTGTCCCGGGTATATTGTAAAGCCTAACCCAGCAGTGAGCTGAGGTGGGCTGATGTTCATGATGATGATACGAAAACCATTTTTTTTATTTTATTTAGATCTGGAGGCTTACCACAATCTCAAAGTAAGCATGACACAAGCAGGGCAGTTTATTTTCAATGTTCAAAATAAACTGCTACTATAGTGTACCATGACCCGAAGTAAGTAGGCCTGCAATAACCTGCTAAAAAAAAAAGAAGGTTGTCTCTGGCCTGTTTGCCTTAAATGTTTCGTGCGTTCGAAAACCAAATATGATAATTTGCCAGTAAATACCGTTTTTATTACGAAATAAAAATAAAACATTTCAATTGTGAAAAATGTAATCAAAACATTTATAGCAGCACTGCTCACTGTGCAGATAGAAGTTGAAAACAAGTTATGGAAAAATAAAATAAACTGCTGCGGAAAAAAATATTGTTTTAAGTTCTACATTACTTAAAAATTACGCTTTTTAACGTGTCTCGAAAGTTAATTTTGTTTACGACAAAATATGCTTGAAGAAGTTTGAAGAAGTTTTTGAATTGATAAAAAAGGTTTTTGCTAAACTACGATTTTGAAGGAAATTAAGTGGTGTCGCGGTGTCGGTTCAGACTACTTTCAGCAATCCTAAAGAGTTACGGGGTTATAAATTATCAAGAGGCGGGCAGCAGCGTCTTCCTGAGATTCCAACCTCATACTGCGATCGCCGACCCGCCTGCTAAGCGTGGCGATTATGGCAAAACCCCTCATTGTTATGGAAACCATGAGGGAGGCCTATGTCTTCCAGTGGGCGTCAAAAGGCTGATGATGAAAGTGTTTTAATACCTAAAACAAACATTTGCAATGCGACTAAAGTTCGAGCCAATAAGAAGTTTCTATGACTTGATATAGGATCATATACCCAGCAATGGGCAGAGTTGGGCTGACTGAATTATGATGAAATATTACTTATTTTTTATTATGAATAAAATAAGATAAGATAACATATTTGTTTATTTTCTGTCCACAAAATACATAGAGGAATAGAGCTCATCTTCGTCTCCACGGATAAATCTGTGGATTTCGTTGGCACCGGTAACAAAGCTCTCATGTCTTCGCACAGATTTTCCACTAAAACCTTAGAAAGTCGATACCTCCGAACATAATACAATTCGTCGTATGCATTACTTCGAATGCATTACTCTACAGTCGTATAATTTTACGCCACGCTTTTTTCTCCCTATTGCGAAAAACGTATCATCCTCCAAAACCATAGAATTTCTTTATCACTCATTTTAATACGTAAATTAAACAATATTTCGCTTAGCAGGGTTTTAAAAGCTGCTCAAGAGTAACGTATAAATAACTGCTAAGAATGACAGTTCAGCAGCGCTGCGAGCGCGCAAAATTGAGCTTATAGTACGGTAGCAGCGTTGATTAGACGGTGAACGTCTTATAGTTAACAGCGCTGCGATTGTATGGCTCATGGTACCATTAAGCAGGACAGTTTTTTATAAGGCTTAAAAATAACTTCTAATAGTGCTTGTGATAAGCCTCCAGTTTGCGTTTGTGTTTGTGTTTTGTTGGTATAATAAATGTCTTTCTTCTTCGTCTTTTAAATATTAAGCTTTAAAGCGCATTTTTTTTGTAGAAATAAAAAAATTTAGGTCAGAAGCACTTATAATGAACTTAAAAAGAAAACTATCACGTCTAAGTAGGCTTTATAAGCTAACGGCAAGGATGTTTTAGCTGGCTAACGGGTAATAGGCGACCAACTTATAAAACGAAAACTTCGTAGCAATTTCATTCAAAATTACTTTGATGAAGTTGTTAGTTCTAGCAATTAAAAAACTCCTCCTTCTATGAAACTCTATACTGCGCATTACCCAACACACACTTGGCGGGTTTTTCACATGGGATTTCGATTATAATGTGTTTTAGAAACAAGTATTTTTTCAGAAATATGCTTATGGATAGCCTTTTTTTACTACCATGTACTCACGAGAGAAAGTGAGTATATACGCTGAAATCTGGGTGGTTTGGAAGCTGCGGTTATTTAATTAGTAGTTAAAAATGGCATCTATTTAGACTATTAAGTACTTTTCATCATCATCATCATCAGCCTATGCTTGTCCACTGCTGGACATAGGCCTCTCCTATAGCACGCCACTGAGCACGGTCCTCGGCTACTCTCATCCAACTCTTGCCAGCCGCCCTGCGAAGATCATCGCTCCACCGAGTCTGAGGACGTCCCACACCACGTTTACCGATCCGCGGTCTCCACTCGAGAACTTGTCTACCCCATCGGTTATCAGTTCTTCGGATAATATGGCTGGCCCACTGCCACTTCAGCATGCTAATTCGGTGGGCTATGTCGGTGACTTTTGTTCTCTGTCGGATCACCTCGTTTCGAATTCGATCTTTCAGAGAAACCCCGAGCATAGCCCTTTCCATAGCACGCTGAGCGACTTTAAATTTGTGGACCAGCCCCACCGTGAGTGTCCACGTTTCGGCACCATATGTCATGACGGGTAGGACGCACTGATTGAAGACTTTCGTCTTGAGACTCTGTGGGATTGGCGATGTGAAGACTCGACGTAGTTTCCCATACGCTGCCCAGCCCAGCTGTATTCTTCTATTAGCCTCTTTCTCGAAGTTGTTTTTACCACTTTTTAGCGTAAGCTTTTTAAGTACTTTTTAGACGCAAATCAAATAAAAAAAAAATAGTTGGGAAATCTTGTTTCGAAAAATGCGCGAGCAATTAGTACCGCCTCTCCGTCCACGACAATTACCCGCGGACCCGCGGCACCCACACACAGCTCTGGCTGGCTACTAATGGTTCTAATAGATTCGAGTTTGTGTCGAGATATTTTTGGAAAGTGCCTTTTAAAAAAAACGGCATATTAAGGCATGTGCTCATTTTGATATGGCTTTCAAACCACCTAAAATTCATGGTGTATATAGTGTATATAGTATAGTTAAGAATAGGCTGTTATCAGTAAGTTGTCGGCTGTACACAAACCAGCTCGAGCGTGACAAACGAAGATTTCGAAATCAAGCAGTACCCGAGTACTTCAACTCAGGTGGAGTTGAGGGACTCGAGCACTACTTAATAGTGAGCACTGAATTTACGCATACGTTGGTTTTCAGCAGATGTTACGGAGCTACGGTTCCGATTCCAAAAGATCGGAACTTCCGATTGATTTTGCACTTTCGATTCCGGTATCGGTTCCGAAAAATTTGAATCGGAGGTCAAAGTACAGTGGTGGCGGCGGCTGCGGTCAGCGCATACGAGCAAGTTTATTCATACTAGTCGCGCGGAAAACGAACCTCCATGCTTTCTGTCGATTACTTTTCGTCTTGTATTGTTTCTCATTTGTGATCATGTCATCTGTTTTTGTTTTGTAAATTCACGCTTTATTTATACTTGTCCGGGTTTTTGTGGGTTTAGTGCTAGTGTTTTTTTATTTGACGCGCCATATATTTATTTTAATTGAATAATGTAGCCAAAATTAAATGTATTCTTTAACTGAACATAAGAAGCCTGAATAATGTTTATAGCCTTATTTTATTAGACCTGTCCCTAACACATGTCTTCTGCCTTTGCCACCGATTCCCATTCCAATTTTTGTTCCGATTCCAGTTCAGACAAATAATTTTAAAAACTCCGATTCCGGATGCGGTTCCGATAGAACCACCTCCGCCACAGCCTTAGTTTGCATTTGCCATTGTACGGTTGTACTTTTGTGTTGCGTGACAAAAGGTCCCCGTGTATCGGGGCTTAAAATTATCATTTACGTGAACACGTGTTGTTAAGACCATAACAATAATACCGCAAAACATAAATTACAGGCTCTGTGGCAATGTTGCCGGGAACTACGCATATTTGGTCCTGTCATAATGGGCCTACAACTACGTACATAGAACTACGAAAACCGTTAGGCGCGTGTGGGTCGAGGTACTACACTGGGATTCTCGAAATTATGTTACCGAGATTTAGTCATAGTCTTGAAACAATATTGCTGTACGGTTCTTAGAACTTACCAGTTCTTTACGAGAAACGTGTTTTTTTAACGTTTTGTTGATTTTGCTCTATTGTAAAAACGATAATATATACAAGTGTCAAACTCGGTAAGATTATAGTGCAGTTCCTGTCAAGGAGCACAGAAACTACCAGGCCAAGTTCTCGGCCGGCCCGCACTGTGCATATGTACAAAAGAACCTATTCAACCACTCTTCGACCACCCTCTATCTTCGAAGCTTATGTTACTGGGCTAAAGATTTGCAGAGGGATTGCAGTTACCTGAAACAAATATTGCTCGAATACATTTGACTGCCTCTTTGGTCTATTAGGGTAGCGGTATCACGTGATTACCATGCCGGAGGTCGTGGGTTCGATTTCCGCTGGGGGCCGCCGTACATTTTGTATGTTCTCAGTCTGGGTGTATTTCCATGTTTGGTATGTGGTAATTGCCTGGTTACCTTAGCACAGGGTATACTAGTTTGAGACCAAGACAAGTGATTGTGTTGTGTGGATGATATTATTATTATCTAGCTAGTATAGCTGTTAACAAGATCTGAGGGTTCAAATTGCAATTTTCAGTACTCACTGACTCACTGATGAACGATCAAAAGTGTAAGGTACTTTTAATTGACCTAGAACTTGGAAACTTAGAATATAAAAAGGGTTTAATATGTAAGTAACGGAAACAATAAAAAATAATTAAATATATACAGGGTTACCGGGTCGTAATTTAAAACAAAAAGGGGAACTACTTAATCCTTTGTAAATAGTTAAAAAGGTTGTGAAGAGGCCTGTTTTAATTATTAAAGTTACGTGTTTATTTTGAAAATATTGTACTAACAGCGTAAAAAAAAAATTTGCACTTTTTGCCGTCATTACCATAATTGATCATATTTATAACCTAATAATAAATTTATTAGCACTCAAAAGCATTATTTTCATGGTACAACTTTTCACTATGCACAATTTTGCGAAATTCAGTTAATTCGAACGAATCCTTTTGAAACTTAAATTGAACAGTAAATGATTCTTATTATCACACTATAATTACAGTTGAACTATTTGCTATTTATCACAGTATATACAAAAAGACCAGCGCCGGCCGCAAGACTGAATTTTTTTTTTTTTGTAATTTGTTCAGATAAAGTACATTTTTCGAATAGAACCTCTAGAGACGATGCAAACAAGTCGGCTTTGTGCCAGTTCCGGGTTAAAAATTCGCCTGTTCGGAATGGACTCAAGAGCAAAAGTTTTTAATTATTTGTTAATTTGACTAAATTAAACCTTAGTTTTTAAGCCCCACCCTCAAATCAACACTGTAGTAATAACAAAAACTTAGTATTTAAGTTAAAACCGGCCAAGTGCGTGTCAGGATACGCGCAGTGTAGAGTTCCGTAGATTGACATTAGGATTTAATTATACTTAGAGTAACTATCTGCTTTACAGAAATAACAATTTGCACGAAGTTTTTCCTTCATAAGTTGGTCGACTATATCTCGTTAACTTGTAAAGCCTAATTAGCCGTGATAGTTTTCCTTTAACCTTCATTATAGGAGCAACTGCCCTGAATTTTTCCCGTTTCTACAAAAAACGGTTGACGGCCCCCCAGGCACGCTATACCTACTCTAGCAAAAATTTGCGCTTTAAAGCTTAATATATCGCGAACCGGTCCCTAAATAGTAAAAGTTCCCTACACTTACAATATTTTTGAACGACCAATCCATCGATACCCTACACGGTACTACGGTAAACGAGAAAAAAAAAATCATCCTTAATTTAGGTACAGGGTAGGAAAAAAAATTTTTAAAGATTTATTCTACGTTAATTATAGATTTTAATTTCAGCTTTGTAGTACCAATCATCTCTGAGCTAAGCCGCGTATAGACAGACGGACAGACAAACAGACGGACATGGCTAAACTATAACTTGACTACGGAACCCAAGCAACTCTGTTAATTAAGTCCCTGTATTGGAAAGAGCAAATGACATGTGTAGTTTTTTTGTGATTTGGTTCTTCACATAATCTATACCATATACTAATATTTTGATATTCATTAAGTCGCAAGTGCTGATTACTCATCACAAATATTTGAGTTTGACTCAGAATGGAACCCAAAATACATCCACACGTGTTCAAAGTAAATTAGTCAACTTATGTGCCAGGTATTATACGCAATACTTTATTTTCTACTCTCAAACATAAACTCAGGAAAGTTTACCCTGTTTGCGTGTGATATCGAGTTCACAAAATACCTACAAACAAATCGTTGAAAAAAGTTTTATTGGTCAGTACTGCGCGTTGAGCGTTTTCTATTCAGTTGAGGCAGTATGCCTCTCTATTCAAACTTCCCACCGCATTGTAACTCTAGGGCTTTCACCCAAGTTCTGCTGGAACGTTCCACGGCAAAAGTTTCAACTTTTACGTATTATACGAGTAGCTGCGGGTAACAAAGATGAGGGTCCTTCAGCCTCGCCTCTAGTTCACGTTCTGATTTTGTTAACGTTGTTTGTTTTGCTTTAGTTAGACAACGGAAAATGGCAATTTATTTCATATATTCTTCTTGCGAGATTGGTGGTACGTTTTGCCGTATTGGTATCTAATATATAAAAATCTCTTGTCACAGTTTTTGTTATCGAAGTCCTCCGAAACGGCTTCACCGATTTTTATGATGTTTTTTGTGAGTATTTGGTAGGTCTGAGAATAGGTCGCAGGTTATTTAACATGGCAAAACAACGTTTGCCGAGCCAGATAGTAAGATTATATATAATACCCTCGGTATATTGATGTTTATTTACGAGAAATATATAATACAATGATTGGTGTAGGATGGTCTAAAAAGGCTTTCAAAGGTTGAAATATATGTGTTGTCTAACTTATGAATGCGAAAAAAAAATATAATTACTTACTATTTGTTTGAGCTGCTATGGTCTCCGGTGCCGTTAAACTGCCACAGAAAATTATTAAAAAAATACACTTATATTTATTTGAGAGTGGAGGCACTGCTGACAGGTTATCATATTTGCATGTATCTGGCTCCGAAGCCTAAAACGTAATTTAGATAATGTTTTATCCCGGAAGAATGTACGGTTCCCGCGGGATACCGAAAGCCATTTATCAAGCCACGCCAACTTGCGGATTATCCTTACTAATAAAATATACAGCACTGTGCTCTACTTTTTAGGGTTCCGTACTTAAAGGGTAAGGAACCATATTACTAAGAACACTATCCGTCTGCCTGTCCGTCTGTCACGAAGCTGTATCTCATGAACCGTGATAGCTAAGTGGTTGAAAAAATGATGTTTTTCTATTGCCGCTATAACAACAAATACTAAAAACAGAATAAAATTAATATTTAAGGGGGCTCCCACACAAGACACGTGATTTTTTGCAGTTTTTATTTGATATTAATAACGGCAGCAGGACGCTTGAAATATTCAAATGTCGTGTAGATGATGGTACGAAACTATTCGTGCGCGAGTCCGACTCGCACTTTGCCGGTTTTTTAAATGTAGTACAACTTACGTAAATAACGTAGGGAAACGCCTCCACTGTCATGTTTATGCGCCCTTTACACTAGCATATATACCAATAAGATCTAATGTGACTTCTATTGCGGGATTTACTGGATCAGCTCCTACATTACGCGCACCAAACCCTGAACGATTCCAATCGTTTAACTATCAAATTAGTATGGAATTTGACAGTTAGACGATTGTAATAACTCAGGATTTGATGCGCATAATTAGGCCTCAGAACTTTAATTACCGTTATTGAAGCCAATTTTTAATTTGTTTCTATAGTATCGATAATAAAACCACTTGAAATGAACAAAGGTTTTAAAAGCTCAATTTTATTTTTCATACACTATTGTGGCATCTGGCAAACCCAGGTCTCTGTCTACCGCTCCAGGGTACAGGCGTGAGTTTATGTATATAATGTATGGAAATTTAGCAAAAAAAATGGTAAAGGTGTTTGTGGTTATTATGCGAGGCCGATTCGTATTTGGCCAGTTTTGTTCTTTTTTTTAGCGAATCGAAGAAAAATATATACCGAGCGAATACTGTTGGTAAGGGACGTCCTAGGCAGACATACTTTCATCGAATATGGGATCTATTAGTGAAGAGCAAAACAAAAAATACTCGAAACAAATACGTCCATGTAGCGACTAATTAATGTTCATAAAGCGACGGTCAACTACCTCACAAAGTCAAGCCCCCGGTTGTCCCCGGAAAGTCAGGTTGACTACCTTGTTGGTCTAGCGGTATCACGTCTGATTACCGTGCCAGAGGTCGTGGATTAGATTTCCACTGGGGGCCACCTTACATGTGTACACATGGCCTCAGTCTGGGTGGATTTCCATGTTTGTGATGTCTTGCAGAGTGGTATAACACTACAAAGATAGAACTCTTCCGAGCCGCAACATCACGGGCCAAAATAGCCCCAATGATAGCCGACCTCCGATAGGAGATGGCACCAAAAGAAGAAGAAGAAGATGTCTTCGTGTGGTTAGCACAGGGTATCCTAGTTTGGGACCAGGATAAGTGATTGATTGTGTGGAATTATTATTAATCGTGGCACACTCTGGTCTGGCCTATCCCGCCTGGATATAGTTTATGTAAGTTTCTTCTTAGCGTATTGGTCATGAGCCAAGTAAGAGTCGACAATGGCGATACACCAACCGACTGTCCGAACCGTTATGAGCTACATTCAATCCCGCCTTGGTTCGTAATTTATTGGACCTCATCATCATCATCAACCCATTATGTCCCCACCGAGGGGCACGGGTCTCTTCCCTGAGGAAGGTATAGGCCATACTCCACCACGGGGGCCAAGTCCGGATTGGTGGAGGCTTGCAGTCTAGTGGCTCGTCTACTGTCAGAAGTTGTCAAGCCGCCTTAAGGCCTCTGACTTGGCTTAACGACTGCCATCCATCGACGGCAGCCGGCACCAACAGCTTAACGTGCCTTGCGAAGCACGGAACCGCTCGGAATAATGCCACTAGCGTTAGGCATAGACGGCGACCCATCCATGCACTGAACGCGCCCTGTGTTGCTTAACCTTCGTGATCGTTTAAGATCACTCAGGCAGCCGGGGCTACGAGCGACCTACCAAGTTGCAATTTAACATCAATGTCATCAGCCCCTTGACGTCCACTGCAGGACACAGGCCTCCCTCGTGGAGTTCATAACCACGAGGGGTTTTGCCATAATCGCCACGCTTGGCAAGCGGGTTGGCGATCGCAGTTTGCGGTTGGAATCTCAGGAAGACGCTCGGCTGCTGGTAATTTATTTCCTTAGTCGCCTTCTACGACATCCACGGAAGGAAATGGAGTGACGCTGTTCTTAATCCGGCGCCACACGGTCAATTTAACACACCTGACCCTTAAAGATGTCGAGGTGAGTATCTACGATAGTGGGTATCGTGCCCTCAAATCACCTAAATACCTAAATTTCTATAGAACTCTATATATTGACCCCCAAAAATCACGATTTTTAATCCTTACTGCCTAACTCGGCAAATGTTGTTTTGCCATATTAGGCAGCATATTAGACCTATTCTTAGACCTACCAAATATACACAAAAACCTTCATAAAAATCGCTGAAGCCGTTTCGGAGGAGTTCTATAACAAACACTGTGACACGAGATTTTTGTACATTAGATAGACCTACTCACTCATGAAATTTGGCGTACAGAAAGATTTTCGGTTTTTGTCATAATATTTTTATTCTATCAATGTGATAATTTTAGGGACCGGTCGTGTTCAACCAAAAAAACAATCTTGTGTTAAACTCGGTTTACAAAACATCAATTTATCGATTGGAATGTTAAAGTACCTAAGTGGGGTGTGGACTGTATAGGTGGTGATGCAAACTTCCAGTGGTTCTTGATAGCTGTTTATTTCTTCCAGGTTCAGGGTGGTGTAGTAGCTAACTGAAAGCTCATGCTAATGCAGTAAATGTTCCGGCTTATATACTATTCGGGCCAGCCGTTCGACCAATCACAGATGTTTGTGGAATTTTCCACTGGTCTTGCACCATATTTACAAATGTTACATAATATTTGAAGGCCCTCGTTCAGCATACAACTATCTGCGAACCTAACTTAGACTAACACATTTTAGGGGTTCGCTACATTTACACAATATAAAAAGGCCTCGTTCAGCCTACAGCTAACTGCGAACCTAATTCATCCTAACCCGTCTCGGCGTCCACAACATTCCTCCCCCCGGCGCAGCACGCGTAGCCTCCTTCTCTTGGACGACGAGTCGGCTCGCAGGACGTTTGAAGACTCCTGTCTTTGTTCGGACGTCCATCACTCGTACTCCGCCGTCTGGGCCCGGATAAGTGCCTGTTCGCCACTTTCGATGTGCCGGTGCTCTATCCGAGTCGGCTCTGCGCCGGCATATGTTAGTAAATGCCGGCACACGGGCGGTAGTTCGCACCTTAGAGAAACGACCAGGTTCAGGCAGCCAGTTGTCTCTGGTTGTAGGCAGGACCTCTCGTTCGTTGTTCCAGAAGAGCCCCAGTATCTTGTTGGTCAGCTCTTCTCCCCCCAGTTGTACAGGAGTTGTCGCATGTAGATCGGCTGGAACGTCGAGCAGCACTTCCCCACAGTTTGCACTCCATCCTCGCAGTGTGAATCCAGCAGCGGCGTGCACTGCTCGGATCTCCTCGATGCTGCATCTCGCTTCCTCTTCGCCGTCATAGCTCGCCACCAGATCATCCATGTAATGGTTCTGCGTGATGGCCTCCAGCGCGCGCGGATGAGTTTGCGCATGCTGGTGTGCGTTGTGGTTGCGCACGTAGTGAGCTATGAACGGGGAGCTCGCTGCACCGAAGATCAGGCTCTTCATCTTGTAGAGGCGAGGTGGGTCGGTTCTGTTATCTCCTCTCCATAGGAATTGCTGCGCGGGTTGATCTTCAGCCCGGATCTTAATGCGCAAGAACATCTCCTGTACGTCGGCGGTGATAGCAATCCGTTTTTCTCGGAACCGGAACAGGATCCCCTGCAGTGACTGAAGCAGGTCCGGTCCCTCTAGCAGATGATCGTTAAGGCTCACACCGTGACTTTTGGCTGCCGCATCGAACACCAGCCGTGTTTTTCCCGGTTTGTTGGGATTTTGCACGGCGAAGTGAGGCAGGAACCAGCGGACGGCACTTGTTTGCTCGGAGCCGTCGCATGGTGCCGCATAACCTTTCTCCAGCAGGTTCTCTATCTGCTTGGTGTACTCTTGAGCGAAGTCAGGGTCCATCTTTTGTTCGATCTTCCGCAGTCGACGGAAGGCTTGGTTGTAGTTCGGTGGCATGTTCGTGTCGTCATTTCGCCATGGCAATCCGACTTCATAGCCACTGTCGATCTTCCTTATTGTCTGTTCGACAATCAAGGTTGCTCGTTGATCAGCGCTGTTCACCCTTGGTTTGAGGGCAACGCCGAGAGCATCTATACGAAAGTGTGCCTCGAGTAGTTCATGAAGGCTGCGATCGTTTTGCTCGTTCTGCTCGTCTAGATCGGGTTCGGTGCGCCGTTCGGGCGCGTAGACGTGCAGTACGTTCTCGTTCTTGTAGATCACGCTGCTTGGCAAGGTCCCATGAATCACCCAACTGAGTTCTGTCTTTGAGGCAGCCGGTTCATTTGGCCTGCCGACACGTAACTCGCGTGAGACAATGTGCTCCCAGTGGTCTGTCCCCACCAAGATGCCTGGACGTGCTCGTTCGTAGCACACCTCGCTTTGCAGCAGATCTTGAAGATGCTCATGCTTCAGCAGTGTCTCCGGAATGGATTGTTGATGAAGCCTTAAGTTCTTGATCGTGCGCGCTCGTAGCTCGTGTAGCGCGCTATTGTGCTTACCTCTCATTTGCACGGTAACCATCTTGCTCTCCCCTTCTTGCTGGGACATGTTGACGCCTTGTAGGTTCAGTGGGCGTGGTGGCCCATCTGCTCCGATGCTATGCGCCAAGTCCTCGTCGATGAGCGTTATGGTAGCGCCTTCGTCCAGCAGTGCGTATGTGCTCATCTCCCCCCGTGGTCCAACGATGACAACTGGGCACATCTTCAGCAGCACAGATCGTGAGTCGGTAGCGTTAGTGGTTGCTACCGACAGTACTGCTTCAGACGGCATCGGTGCTGCAGGTGGATCTTGATGCAGCATCGGATGATGTGGGCGATGACAGTTGTTCACACCGCAGGGCTTAGCTTTGCAGGACCTTCGCTGATGCTTGCTTTTGATGCATCTGAAGCATATACATTTCTCTCGTACGAAGTCCCAGCGCTGGCCGATGGTGAGTTTCTTGAAGCTCGAACACAGAGGTAGCGTGTGAACTTATTCGCATTTCGGGCATCGGTCGATCTCCTCGCTTGTTTCCACGACGGTGTAGATGGCGCTTGACTTCTTCGGGGCTACGACGGGCCGTTGCTCTTTCTTGGCAGGCGTTGCGGCGCTAGAAGTCGCCGTGTATGCGTGCTTCAGTGCCCGGTCTGCCTCGCGCATGAGGAAGCGAGACAGAACGACGATCTCGGGGTCTGAGGTGACGTCGACATCTTCGGCGTAGTCGCACCATCGAGACCTGGTGTGCGGACTGACTTTGTCAAGCACCTCTCGCGCCAGCATCGGGTTGTAGAGATAACCGCGTCTGTCTATGTTCTTCAAGACGCAGGTTATGTTCTGAACTTTGACCGCGAAGGTGTTCATTTCGCTGGCCAATGTCCCAAATCGAGGCAGTTTCTTGATGTCTGCGAGGGCTTGTTCGACCATGACCTCTGGTCGTCCGTAGCACTGCTCCAGTGTTTTCATGATGGTCTCGGGATCAGACGCTGTGTAGAGAAGCGTCGCTACTGCATTCCGTGCACCTCCCTTCAAGGCAGTTCTTAGTCTAAGTAGATTCTCAATCGACGGGATGTCGTAGAGTTTCGTGGAGTCTCGCATAGCCGCTTGGAAGGGTAGCCATTCGTTCGGTGACCCCGAGAACGTCGGTAGTTCCGTATGGCGAACTCGTGGTCTGGCCATCTTCTCAAGCGCCGTTGCTAGTTGCTCCATCCCACCCCTTGTTCTGGTGGGAGTGGGAGATCTGCTGCGTCTCGGTGGTTCCTCGAAACGCAGAGTTCGCGATTCTTGGCGCTCGTGTGGTTGAGCGCCGCTCTCAGGTTGTGGAGCGTTCAGTGGGTTTGCTCGCAGCCATTCATCCACCTTCTGGCGTTGTTCTGCCGGTGAAGGTGCAGGATGTACAGGGGGTTGGTCCGTTTCATCCTCGATGATTGACATCTCGACTGCGAGCCTCTTCTGTATTAAGTCCGTTTGGATTTGGAGCTGTTGCTGTTGCTGGAGCTGTTGTTGTTGGAGCTGCTGCTCTTTTAAGGCCGCGAGTTGTTCGGCGGCCTCTAGCTCGGCGCGGCGCTTTCGTGTGACAACGCTTGCCGTAGATCTCACTGACGCTGCCGGTGACATAGCGCACGTTCGTTCACGTTCCCTGGCGAGTAGTGACGTAGCACCAACGTTCGTTGAGGTGTCAGTCACGCCGGTAGTGGTTGCGCGGTCTTCAGTCGGGGGCATTGTCAGAGACGGTGATGCCGGCGGTTCAGCTTGCAGCCTTCTCCGGCGTTCTATCTCGACGCGGAGTGCTTCTTGACGCGCTTGTTCAGCCTCCATTTGTTCCCGTTCGATGTCCTCCGCAGGGTCTCCCATGCTCCGAGTGACAACCATTTTGTAAGAATGGTCGTGGGAGTTGCGACGGTACCTAGTTCGAAGCGGGTTCTTCCTTTTTCTTTGAGCCCGGACTTCACGGACTCGATCTTCTTTCTTCTTTGCTCTAAATTACTTATATTAAAAGACAAAAGGGTAGTATCGTTTAATTCAAAATTACAAAAGAATGATATGCAAAGGTTACAGGTCACAGATTTAGTTCTAAGTTTTCCAGGTCGAAGTCCAAGTTTTCCAGGTCAAAGTCCAGGTCTTCCAGGTCCAAGTCCAGGTCTTCCAGGTCCAAGTCCAGGTCTTCCAGGTCCAAGTCCAGGTCTTCCAGGTCCAAGTCCAGGTCTTCCAGGTCCAAGTCCAGGTCGTCCAGGTCCAAGTCCAGGTCGTCCAGGTCCAAGTCCAGGTCTTCCAGGTCCAAGTCCAGGTGGTCCAGGTCCTGGTTCAGTGGTCAGATGCGGCTCCAAGCCCAGGTTCGAGGGCCGATCAGGGGCCGATCAGGTCCACGTTCAGTTCTTCCAGGTGCAGCTCCAGGCCCAGGTTCGAGGGCCGATCGCGAGCTGCTCCAGGTCCAATCTGCTCCAGGTGCAGTCCAAGCCCAGGTTCGAGGGCCGGTTGATGACTGCTCCAGGTGCAGGTTCAGGTCCGCTCCGCTTCAGGTGCAGCGCCAAGCCCAGGTTCGAGGGCCGGTTGATGCCTGCTCCAGGTGCGGGTTCAGGGACCGCTCCGCTTCAGGTGCAGCGCCAAGCCCAGGTTCGAGGGCCGTTTGATGGGTTCGCTACATTTACACAATATAAAAAGGCCTCGTTCAGCCTACAGCTAACTGCGAACCTAATTCATCCTAACCCGTCTCGGCGTCCACAACAGTACCTGTTAGTAATCGATTACAAAGTGAAGTTAATTAGAAGTATTGTATTCTTGACGACATTATTTTATTTTTTTGCCATGTTTACCATAACTAAACATAGATTAAACAGACTTTCAAATGCAGTTAAGATTTAGTTTCTGATGAGTAGAATCTTCTTAGAAAATCCTAAAATATTATTATAAATGTGAAAGTTTGTGAAGATGTTTGGATGTTTGTTACTCAATCACGTAATAACGGCTCAACGATTTAGATGAAATTTGGTATGGAGATATTTTGAGTCCCGGGAAAGAACATAGCATACTTTTCATTCCCATTCCATGCGGACGAAGTCGCGGGCAAAAGCTAGTAGTTTATATAGCATCTTCCATCACTAACTGACTTCAAAAAAAGGAGGAGGTTCTCAATTCAACGCGTATGTTTTTGTTTTTTTTGCTATGTTCTCTTATAACTTCAACAAATAATTTCGACAATTCTTTTTGTGTTTCGATAGGTGTAATATTAATTTAATATTTTTTCTGAAGATCAGTCTGATGAAGACTTTTGGAGAGAGAGAAGGGTAACTCAATAGATAACAGCAAATGAAGTCTTTTAGGAGAAATCTTTTAGTAATTGGTGTATGTTTCATAAAATATGTCATCAAGGTAGTTCCAGGGTCTTCACAAAAAAATCGTGAAATATAATTTGGAGTCGGTGCCGAGCTGCATGACCAGCACTTTTAGGTACCGACTCCAAATGATTATTGTATTCTCGAGTCGGTTACATTTTTATTTTTCCTCATTCTCTAGCTTAAAAATGGGATCGTAGAAGGAAGCAATTTTTAACAAATTATGTATGTTTTTAATGGCATCTCATTTCTTTTTGTAGATAGTCCTACTTTTTTTCCTTGACCATTTTACAAGTTATATTTGAACGTAATAATTATATGCAGGTATATATATATATCTTACTACCTATCCCGCGTCGAACATAGGTACTTTATGTTATGTTATACTTTATTGTACACAAGAAAGAAATATGTTACACATAAAAACAAAGCAATAAGAACGGGTACATAGGCGAGCTTATTTTTAAAGAAATTTCATCCAGCCAACCAGATCAGTTGTGAGAAGATGATTTTAAAGAGGTACGCACGATACACACAGGTACACTGATTCATTCGGTGCATATGTAGCTTTGTAATCCTATATCATAAGCAGCCTATATACGTCCCACTGTAAGTCACAGGCCTTCTCTCAGAGAGAGAGTATGGGCTTAATCACCACGCGTGCCCACTGCGGATTGGCGATTTTAAGCGCTGACGTATGTAAATAGCTCAGACACTCGGGTTTCCTCACGATGTTTTCCTTCACAGTCAGCGAGTGGTATTGCTACTATAACTTCACATATGTACATAACTTAGAAAACGAAGTCATAGGTACATGCCCGCACTGGGAATCGAACCTAGGTCTCCCGCTTCCAAGTCCAATGTTCTACCCACTAGGCTACCCTATATATTTATATGTAATCCTATTGTTTATGTAGTTGGTGTATCCAGAATACTGGACCAAAATTTCAATATATTTTAGTTTTTCCTTAATTTATACACTAAACACTAATTGTGTTCTAAATTTGAAGCTTCTAGTAGATCAATCAGTCGGTCAGTGAGTGAGTGACAAATTTAAGAAACTGACTAGTTATAATTCTTAAAATACTGGTTCAAACTGAATTAACTTTGAAATATACCGTGTTTATACAATGCCTGCTTGGTTACTGTAAAATTCAGGCTTTTAGTTTTATCCACAAGGAAGTTGTAGGGGGTCGAAAATGGCCTGAATTGCTTCGAAAAAAGGATGGCACGGCCGGCCGTGCCGCTTTTTCGCTCGACTTGGCGGGGGCACTGCCGTGCACCCAGATATAATAGACATTCTGACTAGTAGAGAAAAAGTTGAAATATGGGTACGACCATGAGCTTAGACTGCATTTTATGTGACGTGATAAATTTTGAGTTTTTGAGCAAAATAAGCCGAAAATTCACTTATAACTGGCCAGTTTTTATAAGCGAATTGTTATTTTTTTATTGAAACAAAGAATCAATAAAAAGTTGTTAAGGAAATTACGCGAAGTTCCTTTGCCTTTGGCTATCGTTGTCGGTAATATCCATTCAAACGGGAGTAAAAGAAGAGCTCGTTACTGACACAAGAGCTAAGTTGAAATAGTCCGCTGGGGCAAGGGATAATGGTCTGTATTCCAAGAAAGGTAAGGTTACCGCATTCAGCACCGTTGTGCGGGTTAAGTCTGTTAACTTTACTAGTGATTGCTGGATGCGAGCAATAAGCGTATTCGGCCGGAAACTACGGTTCGTTGACCTCCAATCACACGTTTGGCTTTTTAAGCGTTTTACATTACGATTCCCTTTTGGGCTCTGTCATTAAGACTGCTTTTCATTCGGGCATCTGTTTAATGATTGTAAATAATTTGGTAGGTAGCATTATAAAACAAAATTACGGACATTTTGAACATGTTTTAATATAAATAACGTCACATAACAAAATCACTTTCAATAATTGTAATATACTTATTTTTTGATATCGAAAAGCCCGATTTTTTTATGATTAAACGAAGTACGTGAATTTGTATGTTAATTATTATACGATGTGCTTTAGTTGAAGAGATGCTCGAAAGTAATAAAATCTCTACAGCCTTACCCTTATCCATCTAAAAATATCAATGATTGATGATTGTCTAAACTAAATGAAGACGCCCGGGAGTTCGTGGACCTAGCTACGTATATTGTATAAAAAAGCCCCTTCATAAGCAGCCTATATACGTTCCACTGTAGGGCACAGGCATTCGCTTAGAGAGAGAGTATGGGCTTAATCACCACGCGTGCTCACCGCGGATTAGCGATTTCAAGCGCTGAGGTATGTGAATAGCTCAGGTTTCCTCACGATGTTTTCCTTCACCGTTAGCGAATGGTATTGCAACTATAACTTCACAAATGTACATAACTTAGAAAACAAAGTCATAGGTACATGCCCGCACTGGGAATCGAACCTGGGAAAGAAGCCTCTATTATTTTGAAATAAAGTGCTAAATAGTTAATCCTGAGTGAATATCTAAATAAATTCATATTTCAGAATACTAACGGAACTAAGCACGATTATAATTATCATATAACGTCTAGTACAATAAGTTTTCTAAGCGCACGATTTCTATTAGACTTATTGCGGATAGCTAGTGGGAAAAGTAGGCATTTTTAAATCACAGAAGTGCACATATAATTGATACAATTTTGACGTCACTCACACATTCAGTGATAATAATTTTGATATATTTTTTTATTCAAAACAGAACCATATTTAGTTCCCATCTATTTCGTCTTAACAGCAAATTAAATCACAAAGGTGCTGTCGATAGTCTACTTTGGTATCACAGTAGGAAGGAACGTATGGAATAATTCAATAATCCCAGACACGTACTGTATTCGTGTGAAAAGTACAAAAGAGGCACCAGTAGCAGATTGGACAAGTGTTATCGCTTCGCACACATAAATTGAGAACGAGTACGTTGATAGAATTAGAGAGCTAACAAACTAAAACAGTGATCGGACTCTAGTGTAGACCCTTACAACATTTGATTTTGGATTGCGCTAAAATGGTCCTTATTTCTCAAGTATTAGATTTATTTCTCTTCGTTCTTTCGAGATCAAATACAATTTACTGAAATCGGGGTGGAAACTTTATTTCAAAAGTTTCTGTAGATCAAAGTTCGAAATGTTGAGTCAACATTTAGGTGACATCAATTTAATACGCTACTGGACTCATTTTTAAATACTTTCTAAGTTGTTGATAATTGTTACACCGTAAAAAATATAAGTCATTTTGAGGCTTAGTGACATAAAAAACTTCAATTTTAAATTAAACTTTTCATAAACAGATGTTAACGCTGTCAGCCATGATGCTCTAACATTACCTGTACCATAAAGTCACATACTTTGCAAACAAACACATAAGGCTGGAGCGTAACCATATGGGATTCGACATTTTATAAAAATTATGGCGTCATATGGCGAATTTATAGATTCAAATCGATTTGAAAACATAGTAGAAGAGAGCTCAAGATGGCTAAGTACTACAGGAAATAAACACTTCTTTAATAATTTTTTATGTTAGTCAACTAGCGTATACAATGTTCCAAAATAAGTATCAAAATAATATTGAAATGTGTGTAGAATAACAAAAAACCGGCTAAGTGCGAGTCGGACTCGCACACAAAGGGTTCCGTACCATTATCTATACAATATTAGACAAAGATCGAATTTGAGAACAGTGCATCTATAGAAACCAACAAGAAGCGTTTAACCTTAGACACCTAACCTTCTCGTATACCCCATAATACCTAACCATTCGTCAACTCGACGACCATTTTTTGAAGTGGTAAGTTTTAAATAAAACTTTTTTGTTTTTAGTCTCTTTATTGCACTGAGATTTCAGGCATATTTTATATTTCTTAACAAAATAATTTGTTGTTATTTATCACATAGAGTATAATATGATAAATAAAAACAAATTATTTTTAATGTTCTTTTACTTTTATTTCTGTTTAAAATGGCACGCGTTTCTACAGATCAAAACCGATATTCTTATGAAAAATTTGGTTAAAACAGAAATTGAAAAAAAATTGTTGTTATTTTTAAGGGTAAACTTAGATTGTAATGATTAGAAGAAAAAGAAATACGTTTTTACGCCTAATCAGTACAAAATCAATTTTATCTTCAACACAAGTTGCAATGTCATAGGTTTTTTTGTAAAATTTAGAAAAATAATTGTATTTGGCTGCCGGAATTCGTTGTTTCTCGCCAAGCCGTGACGAACACCGAGTTGACAAGAGACACCACGGTTATCCGCACACGCACTAAAAAGATACAACAGTTTTTCTGTCGCGTATTCGTCGAAACGACGAAGGTTAGGGTTAAAATTGACATTTAATGACTGACATTGCCGCTGTGAAGGTTACATAGATGGCCGCTAGATGGCAAGCGCTGTCTTAAGAGAACGTTTGTTGTATGGGAGCCCCTCTTAAATATTTATTATATTCTGTTTTATTATTTTATCACGGTTCATGAGATACAGCCAGGTGACAGACAGACAAACAGACAGACAGACGGACAGACAGAGACAGAGAGACGGACAGTGAAGTCTTAGTAATAGGGTCCTGTTTGGCTCCCTTCTGGTACGGAACTCTAAAAAATTAAACATTATATTAGGTTTTGCAAACAATTTTCGTGCTTCGCATGACAAAACCCTTCAAACAAATCTCTATCAAACTCATTCTATACGAGTCGTTGGTCAGATCTATCCTCGAATACTGCTCGTCCATTTGATCACCATACTATGCTTGTCATATAAAAAAAATCGAATCGATTCAATGCCGTTTCATCAGGCACCCCTCTGTGATGACAGAGCAAACGGAATGTGCTTCCTGAATACACTCAGCGGCTGGAGCACTTAGATTTCCAGAGTCTTGAGTCTAGAAGACGTTCAGCTGACCTTACACTGCTACATAAGCTCATCAATGGGTCCCTTGACAATAATGGGATCTCACTCTTTAGCCTCAGAGCCAGCCACTGCCTACAAAGATTCTTCCGCTTATTTCATGTTCCAACTACAAACAATAACGTTTCTTACAGTGGACCTATCTCTCGTATGTGTCGTTACTACAATGATTTGAGCAATGACTTTGATATCACCCATCAAACATTCCGGGATTTCAAGAAATTGGTATATACACAGGTAGTACAGTTGATTGAATATTTAGTTATCATCCTTGTAACATCACCTCATTTTCGATGTAAGCTTAATTTACACATAAATGTGGTGTACATACGTGCATGTAATTTTATCTTTTTATATAATACGATTCTACTATGTTCTGTATGTATGTTGTCGGTGTGCCTTATTAAATAAAATAAAATAAAATAAACTTATTTTGTTGTTTTATCTTCTTATTTGAACTCAGTAATTGAGATTAACTTTAATTACATCTAATAGAGATTAACAAACAAAAAAACTCAAACCAAAACGAAGCAAAAATGTTACTTAGGCGCTTCAGAACGGCCGGCAGCGGGTCTAAAATCATTAATCAGAGTACACTTTGGCAGTGACCCAACGTCCTTACCTCACTCTCATTTGTATTTACCGACGAGTTCCTGGCCATAAATCATTTGTGTTTGATAAATGATTTAAACCGATACTTTCTGAATCCGAGAGTTCATCCTTAGGAGTTTTAAATTGCGCCAAAACACAATCTTCAAAGTCGTTGAAAAAAGTTATAAATGCAAACAAGTCAGGAGGACTTGGTTCTCCACTTTTCTGTTAGAAATTTAATCCCGAAGGGTTCGTATTGACGCTATCAGAAAGTTTTCAAGCATTGAACGATGTATGACCTATTTCCGGTCGCTTGGAACACTACAAGGCAAAGCAAACGTACTCCGCGCGCGTTTGGTTTATATTACTTTTGAGTTCTCTGTATCATCCATATTATTATATTTCACAGCCTAATACATGTTTCATAACTTGGTTCGACTTTCGCAAAGTTACGCCTGGTATTAGGCGTTATTGATTAATCTGGAAACAACTTGCGGATGTGTGCTCTACTTTACTTCACTTCAGCTAGCTTATCTAAAAGTAATCAACATACTTGCTTGAAATATGCTTCAGTTAATTCTCGTACCGTTAGTACATTAAAATTTATCTCGGCACAAATTCACTATTCTTCTTACCTTGTAGTACCTAAGTAATTAAAGTAAGTAAATTTATTTATTTCCAAAAAGACATTACATTGGTTTTTTTATGTAGCCTGTACACTTCCCACTGCAGGGTACAGACCTTCCCTTCCATTACGGGCTTAATTACCACGTGTGTCCACCGCGGATTGGCAATTTCAAGCACTGAGGTGTGCGGAAACCTCAGACGCTTAGATTTCCTCACGATGTCTTCCTTCACAGTCAGCGTGTGGTAGTGCTACTATAACTTCACAACTATGACTCGGTTTACAAGTTGACAAATATTACAAATAGAGGTATATTCTTACGTTTACCAGCAGTTCCCAATAGTATGCTTTAATGACTCGCGATGCTCATACACGTCAGAAAATAACTGTACTAAATTAGTGTTTAATTCTCATATTTCCGGTGTACATATAATAAGGAATATTCTATTATCTATAGCTAATAAATAATCGCGATGAGACCCGTTTAATATAAAATTTGGTAGTCCCCATACTATGCGGTGCCTGTATCTTGGGATTTTTATTAATGCCCACAACATGAGTTACGGTTATTCATGTGAGTACAGAGATCCTGTCCTACTTCCTACTAATATTATAATGTGAAAGTTGATGTTTGGATGTTTGGGGGTTTGAATGTTTGTTACTCAATCACGCTATAACGGCTGTACGTATTGACATGAACTTGGCGTACGGATAGAAGAAAACCTGAATTGAGACATAGCATACTTGATATCCCGGTAACGCATTCCCGTGGGATAAGTTTAAAATAGACGGCGTTGTGCGAGCGAACGTTGTGTTTTAAAAATAGATGGCGTTGTGCAAGAAACGTATAAACGAATTTTGTGGCGGTATGAAGTTTGCCGGGACAGTTAGTAGTCTACAAGTAGATGTTTTTGATAAGTTTATCAACCGCTGTGCAACATTTTTTCATTATTTAAACTACTCGGCTACCTTAAAATTTAACCTAATCCTCTAATACCATAGCGAAACTGTCGTGGTCTGCGAGCGTGCGGTCAGTGCTTCCCTCGATAGCGCAATGAATGGCCCATCTCCGGTCGGGCCACCGGAAGACACGAGGCTTCGAAGATGGGGCTTTCAACGATGTCTAGTAGGGCGCCTTCTACGAATAAACCCCCCCCACCCCCGCCCCCTATTATCGACGCTAGTATGTTCCGAATTGCTCCACAATTAAGTCAAACATGTCAACAAGAAGCGCGGTTCAAAAAGTGTGTAAAGCACTTTGTTCATTAAGTCGTAGTTTCTGTGTTATTTTGAATAAAAACACTAGTTTTTATTTTTAATTGACAATATGAACTTAGTGAAACCTATATTTTTTTGCATTTAGCCTCGTAGTTGGGCATTGTATGTAGCAAGTGCTGAGATATGTGAACGTCGAAGAAATTTTGGTTTTCTCGCAATGTTTTCCTTCAGAGTTAGTGGTTAGCACGCCTATCTACCATCACAGAGATCATGGGTTCATTTCCCACTGGAGGCCGCCGAACTTGATTTGTAGTACAAATCGACTCAATCTGGGTATATTTCTATGTTTGTACCTCCTTACCCAGTTACATTCAGAGGCTATCCTAGTTTGGGGCCACTGCAAGTGACTGTGTTGCGTGGAAGGAGTTACAGGAGACTTTTGTTCTATAGGCACACTTTGGTTAAATGATAAAACAAACACACTCAATTGTATCGCAAGTTGGCCAACTTAACGTCAAGAGTACGGGGGCAGGATAGAGACCGGTGTAGCGATATCAACTCGCACTATCGAGTAAATGGGCGGCTGATTTTCCAGGAAGAGCAGTTTGAGTGACTACTCTATCAAATAAATAAATAACATTCACACAATGCAATCCGCCAATTGTATATTATTACTTAGATATAAGAAATCATAGAAGGTTTTTTTTTCTGGTTGTGCAATAAAGTATTCTGTATTTATCTATCACATGACCTCGTTATATGATAACCATTAACGAGGGTGATGCACTATGGAAAACCCGGATTGACTGCAAATCAAAGTACCTACATTGGTCTTCGGTGGGAATCGAATCCACGGCCTTAGTTATGGTATAGTGCCCGACAGATATCTTGAACAAAACACCGCGCAGTCTGAATGAGTTTGAAATGGACACTTTAGAGTATTTTTAACTTATTTTTTTGACTTGAATAAGTCATTTGTTCATGTTTTTTGTCGGCCATTATAATCAAGGTTACCGCTACAATAACGAGGTAGTCGCATTACATAGTGATTCTTTTTATCTTTCTTGAGTACCGCTTATAGGATTTGGTCTATATCGGCACCTATCGTGAAAATTGACATCTTAATAAGTATGTCTGCGTGCTGATTTTGCAAATGTTATTGTTACATAACGTCTGGTATCTTTAAAATCTGTGCCATTGCACTACTCTCGCCAAAGAACTCGACGCCTCTTACAGTGCGCCTCTGACAGTGTTTCATTTTATTTCTAAACTCTTAGAAAACATTTGATACCCCATTCTATGCGGGGTACTTTTGAAAAGTTGTAAAAGAAGGCTGCCTCTAAACCGGAAGTGACGGAGCAGCGAGACCGCAGCGGCCGCGGTGCCTACTTCCGCCCGCCGCACAATGCCGGAGATGAAACGTTTATTCCCATCACTATGGCTCCGCTTTAAAACTTCATGATGTCTGTGTGGACCACGGAGATGTACTTCGTATGTAATTTCAAATATTTTTTACAACGTAAGACAAATAAATTACTGCTTTGTCAACAAAGAATATTGCAAACCAAACCAATTTTTTTATAAACTAAAACTATAAAGCAGTGGTAGCGCCCCGGCAATTTTGAGCGCTCAGGTATGTGAAAACCTCAGACACTCAGGTGTCCTCACGATGTTTTCCTTTAAAGTTAGCGAGTGGTATTGCTTCACAAATCTATATAACTTCGAAAACAAAGTTATTGGTAATTGCCGGGATTCGAACCCACGACCTCCCAAATGTGAGGCCGGCGTTTTACCGCTGAGCTATCACCGCTTGTGATACTGTATGTATGAGTGAAATAATTTTTATTTCTAATGAAGCCACGCAATGTATTAGATCGCTAAAAATCTATAAATATTTTCAAAAGCCGACTTACCCCCAGTTTCTCTTACACTAACACGCTGTTTATCTACTGTTAACACCTGTCAATTGACCAAATTGCATACAAAAAATAACCACTGACAGCTGTTAACAGTACATTAACAGCTTATTAGTGTACGAGAAACCGGGGGTTAATCTTTCAGGAAGGGGACGTCTCTCGCTCGATTTTGAAAGCCCAGTTTTAAAATACGTAAAAAAAACGTTAGACCTATTGACAGGCATTTATTTTATTGCTCAGTTTGCTTAAGCCCGCTGAGGATTTGTGAATAAATACTCGGGGGAAGATCTCAAACCTTTCCCCCGGCGAGCGTTTCTCACTTATTTTCGAGGCCCGTCGGCGCTGGCGGGCCGCACCCAGCTCATCATTTGCATCCAAATAGCTCCTATAAATTCGCTACCCGAATTTTCACCATTCTCTCCGTTTCTTGGGAGCAATTAAATACTTTTTTCTTCCACTTCCCGTGCTCGATTTTTCGGTGTGAATAAATTCGTGCCAGATTGCCGCCTAGTTTGACTAAATCATTCCAACTTTGTCCAAAAATTAAGTAAGCGTGCTATGGTGACACGATCATTCTGAAAGGTTTCGGTATCGGAGACTAGGTTTTTTTTATGTGGAATCAAAGTGGGCGCGCATATTGTAGGTATAAAAATCGGTCGCGGCTTTGAATTGTTTATTCTTTTGGCGGTGGAGATGTACTTATACTTGCCGTTTTGTTCATTTGATTTGAAAGGTGACTTCGTTTTATTTATTATCGTTGTTAACAAAAGCGACAAAATTTTCATTCCCCAACGTAAAACTCGTTGACGTTGAAATGTGGAATTAGAAGTTTCAGGTACCTAATTAAAAAGTAGGTTTTTACGAATAATCGTCACGTCATGTTGGTCGAATCTTTACAAAAAAAAAACATAGCATCACAAGTGGACCGCGATCAAGAACGTTAATAAAAGTGTTAGTACAACCTCCTTTAGGGAAGTAGGTGTTAAGTTAAAACAAACTCATGGTAAAGCGGAATCCTTCGAAAGTTGGCGCAGTGTTCTAGACGTGTTGGCTACCAGCTCAGCTATTAGCCCGCTATCTCAGAGGCCATACATCAAAAATACGACAATCCAGTTATTTTCTGGCGACTGCGATGATTTCCCGTTATGGTGTTAGTCAAGTTTGGGTAAACGGAATCAATGGCCTGGAACTGATAAGAGTTTCGTACCCTGTTCAGACACTTTCATGTATACAAGACGCCGTCTAAGTGCCTCTGTTTATTCGTGTTTACATTTTCGGTTTACACGAGGGTTACCTTTAAAATAGCGATTTCTTTCTCACGGTTTTATTTATTTACTTTCTATTTATTCTTTCAAGCCACTATAACATTTGTTACTGTATGTACCTTATAAAGCTATTGAGTAAAAGTAGACTGCACAACTGATGTTGAAAATGGTTGCCAATAATTTTAGTGGAATTCACAAGATGCCCACTAGCTGGACGGACAATCCTAAGCAGATTGCTGGCAGTACCTGGATGAAAATGGCCGAGGTCACAAAAAAAAGAAGAGGTTGCCTTGGCGTGGCTTATTCAGCAGTGGACGAATATAGGCTGATGGATTGGATTGGATTGGCACGTTTCTATCCCGAAATCAAATTCAATCCCCTGAAATTCCAATCACACTAAAACTCCAATTGCAGCGGAATTTTACTGTTCCCCATCGAATTTCTATTAGGACATCGTAACAACATCATTCCACTATCGAATTATCGTCGTAAATACGATGCAGATGTCGTATTAATCTCGTTTCGCATGAGTAAATTAGAGTAAAGATCGCTGGGTGCGCGCGACGCTGGCTGCCTTCCAAATGGTCGGTCGCATCAACGACCACGATCTCGGTACCGATAATTTCTTCCATTTTCTGCGGAAAAGTCGGATCGCAGCAATTCCCGAGCGTAGCTAATTTGAAAAAAAAAAGGACTTACATATGTGGCGAGTTACTAAAACAAATTGACTAAGTGCAAGCCGGATTTGCACACCGAAAGTTTCGAAATCGTAAATATCAAAAACGTGATTATTTTCACGAAGTTTGGGAGCCTTGGCGGGAGTCTGACTTACACTTGGCCGGTTTTTAGGGTTCCGTACCCAAAGGGTAAGGGTAAGGTAGACAGACAGACGGACTCTACTGTCCGTCTGTCTGTCTATCTGTCCGTTTTTCTGTCACCAGGCTGTATCTCATGAACCGTGATAGCTAGACAGTTGAAATTTTCAAAAGTGATGTATTTGGCGTTTTTTCCTCGATAATAATAACGGGAAGAGGTATACGCTTCAAATATTCAAATGTTTTATAAATAATGGTACGGAACGCGTCGCGCGCGATTTTAACTTGTACTTGGCCGTTTTTTTATTTTTGTTGTTATACTTAAGGGAGGACACCACTTTAAAAATAAATCATTAAATTAAAATAATATAAATATTTAAGGGGGCTCCCATACAATATACCTGATATTTGTGCCGTTTTTTGCCCGATATTAATAACGGCAACAGGTAGACGCTTGAAATATTTAAATGTTTTATAAATAATGGTACGGAACGCTTCGTGCGCGAGTCCAACTTGTACTTGGCTGGTTTTTTTCTTTTTAGCTGTCATACTTTAGGGAGGACACTATAAACTTACCAAGTTTGACACTGTACTGTTTTTAGAAGAGGAACCAGAAGAAAGAAGAAAATTTGACTACACAATATTCAAAACATAAAAAAGTGAGATAATAACGTATTTTTTTACGTTTTTTTAATGAGATTTCCCACATTATTGGCTTACTTTTTTATTTTGCTTTATTTGTTGGTGAATCCCCATAGTAAAACAGGTGCAATAATAGTAGTTTATGTGACTGTCACATAATGAGGACTCGCGAATGCTATTAAAAAACTCGCCAAGGCTCGTTTTTTAAAATCTCGCTCGTGTTTTAATACCAAGTTATGTGCAGTCTCATACACTACTTTATCTACACTCATGTCTTAATCTTCAAAGTAAGGAATGAAAGGAAAACACGTTTGACAAGCTTTGTACTATACATAAATCTACGGTTATTAACTAAACTCATATCGAAATGAAACAAAATTTTCAATTATAAATTTATTTTTAGTTGCACTTTTGGTACCACGAAAATGAAATTAGGTTTTTTATAGAGTCAACTTTTGAAATTAAAAAAAAAAACTTAAGTTTTGTTCCGTGATCACAGCAACACTTTAAAAAAAAATAACTGTAACATAAAGTGAAAAATCTGACCTTTAATGTAACTTTATATAACACTTTCTTTTTAATTTTCTTTAAAGTTATGTATTGTTTAAAGCCTGTCAATATGTGTTTACCTTTGAATTCTTAATTTGAAGATTATGATATGAGTGTAGATAAAGTATCCTAATAGGGCCCCGTTGGTTCCCTCCGAATACGGAACCCTCAAAAAGAACTTAGGGCATAGAACATTCATTACACACACCACATATGTAGTAGTGGTTAATCCCGTCAACCTTGTATATATTCCCCAACGCTAAATTATTAAATAACTTGCGTAAGAGAAGTTTCCGCAGCCCACATTCTCAGAACAAGACCCAGACTAGCAATTCGCTAGTTTTTTATTACACTTCGCACTACATGGCACATGTTAATAATGCTACTGTCAAAGTGCACTATAATCTCGACTTGACAAGGGTCGGAAAGGGTTCACAGGCCCACGATACGCCGCGGTAGAAAAAAATGTTTTTTTCTCCTCTCACGAAAAGGCGAAACGTATTCATGATAGCCGACGCATTTTGTAACGATAAATTATAGCTTTCTCATGCCTTCGTCAAACCTCGAAATGCTATTTAGCGCAGAGCGTGACACTCAAGCCTCGAACTGACCCTCTCAGCATAATTTATGTTTTAAGTTAAAAGGAAGACAGAATTTGTGCGCATGTCGCATGCAAAACAACTCGCTAATTAACCTCGGCTTTTGCGGACCGTCTGTTTACTTACAGTAAAAAAATACGACAAAGTTGATACTGTTAAGTAAATTTCTTTACCCAATTGACCGTAAACGGAACAAAGAACCGAAAAAGGCAAAATTGTGGCTGCTGCTCCAGTAGGTAGATAACGTACGTAGAGTGCAGTGCTGCATTCGCTAAAGAATTTTCCAGTAATTTGGATTCAATTCACAGCAGCCAACGGCGGGCAATAAATATACTGCAAGACCAAATGAGGCTTCTGGGCGAAATTGAAATTGGAAATAATCCAACACACTTAATTTATTTTTCAACATATTACGTGACGTCCCACATGTACGCAAAGGCAGTTTTAGATCTACAGCCAACCAAAATATTGTTTTATATAAATATTTATATAAATATTATTAAAACGAAAACTCTATAGTTCAATGCAAACTGAAAGAAGACAACACAACAACACAATACAATAAATGATCCGGGCGGTAGAAAAGATAAGGTCATATTCAGCCAAACCTACTTTTTCCGAAAGAGAAAGTAAAAATAAGGGTCGAAGTTCATCAGAGAAAATACACGACGTTGAATTTGAATAACGTTCGGCCTAAACTTTGGGGCTTGCTAGCTTCGCCCTATAAAAAGTGAGACATTTTCAGGGAATTACGGGTCCTCGGGTGTCTCGAAAAGGTGCGGTTTTATTCATTGAAACTAAAAAAGAAGGCCTGTGCTGCTCTGATATATGTGTAAGGTTGATTTACCGACGTAAGCTCTCAAGACGCAGTAATGGCCGCCAATTGGATTGTAATCATTATCTTAATAAGTACTGTGATCTTTTCAGTATAGTAAATAGTATTTTATCTATCTATAATAGAGACTGAATGTATAGTTGCAAAGAAATCTACGAGCGCATAATAATAATAATTAAATAAAAAATAAAAAGAGACTTCAAAACACTACAGCACTAAAAAGTTACAAATAATTTAAAAGGATACCTTTAAACTAGAAGTATGTAGGTATCGTAGAAGTATAATTTGGAGTCGGTGCCCAAAATACATGTGCTGGTCTTGAAACTGGGTACCAACTACAAATTATACATCATGTAGGTATGTATACATGTAGGTATTGTAGATGTATACATGCTTGTAGTTTAAAGGTATCCGTATCCTTTTAATTTATTTCTAACTTTTTAGAGCTGGAGTGTTTAGAAGTCATTTTTTAT
Organism: Yponomeuta evonymella; assembly: GCA_963969515.1. Lineage (NCBI taxonomy): Eukaryota > Metazoa > Arthropoda > Insecta > Lepidoptera > Yponomeutidae > Yponomeuta > Yponomeuta evonymella. The sequence continues at coordinate 12,468,727 of OZ018354.1, forward strand.
TTAAATTTTTTTATTTTTCAATGTTTTCCCACTCCCCCAGTGGGAGAAAAATAAATAAATCCCTCGTAACCATAATTTATCCTACTTAATTCGTTGGTTTAAAATTATAAGTTCTTAATTTCCATCTCCGAACACCAGAATATCACCAAATTTCCTTGACACTATTTTTACGCTATTTTATGAAACATACGGATATTACTAAAGAATTGGCCCCATTAGGCCTTATTTACTGCAGTCCATTGAAGAGTTCCGTTCGCCATCTCTGGAAGTCTTCCTCAGATCTTCTCCAAATTAAAATGTGACCAATGGGAAGTTATATATATTCGAACAAAAAAAGGAATTGTTGAAATCGGTTAAGATTTGACGGATTTATGCGAGAAAATAGCAAAAAAAATAAAAAAAATATAACCTCCTCTTTTTTTGAAGTTGGTTAAGAAACATATGCGTCCGTGACACAATTACTTGTCCTGGTACTAAACTAGGATACTCTGTGATATGTTAAACAGTCAAGGACATCACCGACATAGTAATAAACCCAGACTGAGGCCATTTGTACATTTCGCACCTTGATTTCCTTAACGTCACTAAACAAAAATCATCAAAATGGAGGTAAGTACCGCCATCTAACCTACAATCTCGGGCCTATGTTTGCTGAAGACACTGGTTTGAATAGTTCACTAAAAACCCCCTAGATGGCATAGTGTCGTTAGGTACTTTCCCGCGGAACGCATGAGTTTTAACTGAAGAATGACACTTTCGCCATTACGCAACGGGATGTCAACGGATAATGTTTATTCAGTTCAAGGAAAAGTGACACTTTATGCTTAGAGTCGTTATTGCTGTTAGACAACCGGTAAGTTGTTTATGTTTATTGATGCCATAACGACATTATATTGTTAGTGTCGTTAAGTCAGTAAAAATAGCCTGTTGTTGTTTACAATAATGAATGACATACTGACACTACACTGAAAATGTCGTTACGACTTACGCAAAGTAGTATCACTTTTGTATAAATATTGACATAATACGCTTACTGACGTTATGTCTCACAGTCAATATAGAATGTTCGTGTCTAATATTGACACTATAATGCATCGTGACATTATGCTTTCGATAATTTTAGTTTTCGCTTTATTAACAAACATACTTTTTGGTATAGTGACATTTGGTATACCCAGTAAAAAACAAGATTATGTATGTTATTACGACACAAGTAGCTGTAAAGACACTAAAACTTGTCATATTCCTTTGATTAAAGTTATTTTTCTATCGAATTTAGTTTTGTATCGTTTAGTCAGTAATTTTGTTTATGCGAAAAAACAAAGAAAACTGCAAACTTTTCTATGACAAGATGCATTTAACGTATTTAAAAATAGGTTTTTAATAAATTTAAGTTGGAGTATGTTTGGTACTTTATTGTAAACGTTACTTTTTATTATTACTAATGAAATTAGTCTTTACAGATAACGATGCCACTACCTTCCGATCGAATTCAAAAGCTAAGAGACATCGCTAAAAGCTGTATTTAAAATGATGACTCAATTATCAAAAAACAAAGCTGTCTTTCTCAAAATAGACCACCTGCTGCTCAATTGGAGTTTAAGTCTTTATTTGAACCATTAAGTGATTTGGAGGTACCTATGATATTATTGGTTCCTATTATACAAATACGTTTTTACATACAAATATTTTTCTTTAAAGGATAGCGTAAACTAAAATTTATATATTGCGACCTGTTATTAAATTAATGAAAGTATTCATTAATTCGCTAAACATGGCTACCAACGCATGTAATCGCACTAGGTATATCTGTCTTCACTAAAAATTATCAAAAATGACGAAGGATCGGACAAAATACAGTTTTTGTATAAAACCTCTTATGCTGACAATGATTTTAAGGAGATCAAATTAGAAAAAACCAAAGTCGGAACACGAAGACAAGAGTCAGCATCAACAGGTACTGCAATATCGGAACTAAAAACGCTGTATACTTCTAGGATACCCTTAGCAGAAAGAAAAAAAAATTATTTCTCTAATTAACAATAACCACATCCCTAAATACTACGCCTCATCTTATTTTGACCAAATTCTTTCTTAATGACGTTAGTTACTTCGAAAAAAATACATTTAATGCAATATTACGATCTATAATTGTAAATTCAAGGATAACTAAATCTACAAAATATTTTATATTAATACTTAAGTTGATTCTGATCTCAAATGTTGTGATTTGATAGTATTTTAGGACATACTTGTGCTCACTGCCTACCAAAGTGTTATTGTCGTGATAAGTTCTACAACCTAAGATTAAAATAACAGGTTTTTAGATTCATTTTAACTTACATTTAGGTAAAATTGTTGCCTTTTGAGTCATTAATATTTTATAAAAACTTTTAAAAGCGCCTCTGTGTCGCGCAGAATAATGACACTATAATTGTTTTTTAATTTTTTTTGTTACTTAAAAAGGGTTATATTTGATTTTTATTTTTTGCGATTAGTTCTATTTGTGTTATTTTTTTAATAAATATGTAACCAATATATTATTATATCTCCTACTTTAATTTAAACCCTTTTCAAAATTATCAAAACTTAAAACGCTTGTACTGAAAATGTGTGTATTTCGTTTAGTGACGTTAAGGAAATTAAGGTGCGATTTGTACAAATGTACGGTAGCCCCTAGTGGTCCGACTTGTCAATCAACCAACGAGGCCGTCAGTACTTGGAGTGATAGTATTGAATCGACAGGACTATATATATATATACACGTGGTATTAAATGTCTTAAATAGTCATGGTAATAAAAATACCTGTTGTCACACGTTCCCTACTTCTAATGGTAACTTATACTTTTTTAAAGTAGCTATGTAACTGTCCTGAGTATGCAAGATAGATAGATAGATAGAATATTCTTTATTGTATGTACACCAGGAATTACATATGAGAATTTAACAATAATATAGTACAGTACACGTTCGTATACGTAATACATTTCTTTATGCTTTATTTTATTCTTATTATTATCTATACAACATTAGACAAAGATGAGAACAGGGCCAACAGAGACATTTTTGTTACATAGATGGTCGCTAGGTGGCGAGCGCTGTCTTTAGACAATGTTTGTTGTATGGGAGCTACACTTAACTATTTATTTTATTCTGTTTTTAATATGTTTTGTTATAGCGGCAACAGAAATACATCATCTGTGAAAATTTCATCTGTCTAGCTATCACGGTTCATGGGATACAGCCTGGTGACAGACAGCCAGCCAGACAGACAGACGGAAAGTGAAGTCTTAGTAATAAGGTCCCTTACCCCTTTGGGTACGGAACCCTAAAAAAGGAATTTATGCAAATTTATCTAAAACAGCGCATTAATAAAGGTTTCCACCTCTTTAGTTTTTTCGTTTAACAATGTGTTGTTTTAAATATCTGTATTTACCGTCAGCAGAAACGAGGGCGCTCTTTGCTGTAACAATTTTATGAAAATGTTTCATTTCGATTTAGCAAAATTACCGTTACGAACTACTATCTTACAAAAACAGTAATTGAATCCACGGGGGAATCAATTTACGATTTAACGATCAAAACTGTATTCAATCGACCACAAAATACTCTCCGTATTGATAAGCGATGTGAATTTCTGCTCTACACATATTATTGTATCGACAAATAGGGCTCATAACAATATGAGGATCAGTATGTTATTTATGCAACATCAAATATCTGTGATAGAAATGCAATGTACTTACCTATTTAAAATCAATCCGGTGAATAATAATCGACTGCCTCGTTGGTCTAGCAATATCACGTCTGATTACCATGTCGTGGGTTCAATTCCCACTGGGGCCGCTGTTCATTTGTACAAATGGCCTCAGTCTGGGTGTATTTCCATGTTTGTCATGTCCTTGTCCGGTTACCATAGCACAGGGTATCCTAGTTTGGGACCGGGACAAGTAGTACAAGTGGTACTGTGTGGAAGTTATTTTGGAAGTTATAATTCTGACTTTGGGCTGAAACGCAATACTGACGGCTACTCAACATGCGTTTAAATGCCCATTCATAAAATATATGGCGTTAGGAAAACTGCGTCAGGTTTTCTCCTCGGCTATTCCCCAGAGCCTAAAGACAAGGTTCTTCCATCAGTGCGTCCTGCCAGTTATGACCTACTGAGCTGAAACGTGGACACTGACGGCAGCACCAGTCCACCGTTTCAAAGTCGCTTAGCGCGCTATGGAACGGGCTACGCTCGGAGTCTCTTTGATGGATTATATCAGAATTCAGGCAATTCGCCGAAGAACTAAAGTGACTGACATAGCCTATAAGATTAGCAGGCTGAAGTAGCAGCGGACTGATGCCGAAGAACCGATAGTCGATGGGGTGCAAAGGTTCTCTAGAAGAGCCGATGAACTGGAAAACGTCCACCAGCTTGTTGGACCGACGATCTGAGGTGGATTGCCGGCAGCGGCTGGATGAATATGGCCGAGGACAGAAGAAAGTGGTGTGCCTTGGGGGAGGCCTATGTCCAGCAGTGGAAGGGTACGAGCTGATTGATTGATGACAATTTACTGAAGCTCGTGGAAAATTACTGGACGTTTTTTTGGGTTCCGTACCCGAAGGTTGCCAAACGGAACCCTATTACTAAGATTTCACTGTCCGTCTGTCTGTCTGTCTGTCCGTCTGTTTGTCTGTTTGTATGTCTGTATGTCTGTCTGTCTATGTGTCTGTCTGTCTGTCTGTCTGTCTGTCCATCCATCCGTCCGTCCGTCCGTCTGCTGTCTGTCTGTCTGTCTGTCTGTCTGTCTGTTACCAGGCTGTATTTCATGAACCGTGACAGTTAGGCAGATACAATTTTCATGGATGATGTATTTCTGTTGCCGTTTTAACAACAAATACTAAAAACAGAATAAAATAAATATTTAAGGGCGGTCCCATACAACAAACGTAATTTTTTGCCGTTTTTTGCTCGATGTTAATAACGGCAACAGGTAGACGCTTGAAATATTCACAGATTATTTAGTTGTATATTCACTTCAATAATAAATAATTAAAATAAAATAAATATTTAAGGGGGGCTCCCACAAAACAAACGTGATTTTTTGCAGTTTTTTTCGGGATCTTTGTGTCTAATGTTGCATAGATAATGGTACGGAACCCTTCGTGCACGAATCCGACACATTTTTTTACATTTCATTCACCGCACCCACACGATGTGGCGAGTAAGTGCCCGCATGTGCGTTCAGTCCAGTGGTTCGTAGGTTCAGTCCTGAAAACTTATTGAAAAATCCATGCACCTTAACTGCAAACCGAATACAAAATTGACGAAGGCAGCTTACTGACATTAACATTATTGTATATTGACATTCAACAAGCAAAATGTAAATTACTTACATTGGAATACATTTCTGATGATTTCCGAATAGGTCTCGTTGTTATTAACTTAACACCGGATAAACTTACTTGGTTTTTTGTTGGAAGAGTCCGACCAGGTTTCGCTCTGATTCGCAGAGCTTCAAGGTCTCTTTGTTCTTTACTTAATGACTCGATGGACTGGCGGTAAGTTGCTTGTCTTTTGACGCGGAAACCAATGCTTCAATTTCACAGGCCTTTCTAGATATAAAAGTCCTGAGCCCAAGTTAAATCCCTGTATGTTACGAATTTTTCGGTAAGTATAGGTATACGATAAGGGACAAACACAGTAATTATGTGCATACATTATCTTCGCCCATGTGGCTTATTTACTGGCTTCATATTTTGTAGCGATCTCTTTCATCGCAAATAAAAAGCTACCCTTGTTTCACGCTCGATTATCTTTACAAGCGCTCACACCTCAGTGAGTCAGCCGCTCTTTCAAAGACGATGTGTAAAATTGTATGCCAACTACATATTTACAGGCCCTTCGTTTTTGTGGAGACGCTGTGGCGCTAATTATCTATGATAGTAGACATGATGGAAAATTATCCTCAAAGAAAATTTATTTTGCCATTTTTATGGCTAGGTACTTAACAGTTTTACCTCCAAGTTTTCAAGTTGATCATATTTCTTTGCTTTATGTAGGTACGTATAGTTAAGTCTGTCTCGTACGCAGAACTTTTATGCGCAGAGTAGAGCAAACTATTATTATGGACCACTTTATTTCCGTTTGAAAAGTTTAAATACTTCTGCGACATGAATATTACGGAGTATTTCACGGATATGCAACTTTTGGACCGAACCCAAAATTACGACTGTCATAATGGAACATTGGCTTAAAATATTCACTCCAAGTTGAGTAAAATGTGAATATCCGGAGCTTAAATCGTCTCCGAGAGAGTTCCGGAAGTGCTGAAATATTGTATGCTTACTTGCATGGGAAATGTTTGGACACATAGGGTAGATATAGTTAGGTTAAACCTATGTTAAGCTTGGAGAAGTTTGTAAATAGGCCAACATGACTTTCCAGATATTGTAACTGAGCTTTTAGGTTTAATAACACATTTTGCAACATCAAAATGTAATTTTTTTACGCGGCAATATTTACGTGTACGCTGAAGTTTTTCCGTAAAGGCTAGGCAACAAGAGCTGTGGTAGCGGAGCGGTAGAACGCCGCCTTCTCATTCGGGAGGTCGTGGGTTCAAATCCTGGCATCTTTGTATTCTAAGTTACGTAACATTTATGAAGTTATAGTAGACATACCACTCACTAACATGAAGGAAAACATCGTGAGGAAACCCTAGCGTCCTTAGCGCTTGCTGCGTACAATGGCCCAGCTATGAGGCTAAGTGCGGAAATCTCATGTCTTACTAGCACTAGGCTAAACAATTCCCACATAAAGTCAAGATCTTCTTGAACGACTGTTTCCTAAATATTTAGGAAATGAATCGAATCTTAAATAAACAGTCGTTCACGGGCAGCAGGAACCAGGCGGTACAAATACCGCGTAAAACGAACAAGTATTCAGAGGACACTTTTCGCGTGAAGTTGTTTTTCTTTCCAAAAACAATCCGACAGTCAAAGCTGCCGTTCCGATGTTGAAAGCAAACACCAAATTGCTCGCTAACTTGAGATTACACGGCAACGTCGAGTCCCCCCGTCGCTCCTATCCACCCTCCTACAAGATCCTACATCCCTCCTTTGACCACCCTTTCGCTCGTGTTACTAAATCCTCAGAAAAAAAAACTAAAAGAAAGTTGACCGAGCTGAGAGGATTCACGCTTGCTCGAGGTTTGTCATCTTGATCGCCGTTCTGGGGAATAGAGCTTCGCAAGCGGATTTCCTACTTTATTTAATCTTTCCAAAGGTGATATCGAGTGTAGCTTTCACTATGGCTGTCGCTGTAACTTTTCTTTTCTTTTCTTCTCATAAAAGTTGAAATAAACTCTCACCTAATAACGTTCACATGATATGTTAACAGATTCAAACATACACAATGGGAATCTATAAATTGAGATGCTGTTTAATCTAAATGTGTTTTTGAGCTTCGCGTTTTGTACCTGACAAAGTTCTCAATTTATGTACGGCACTTTTATCAAGTTTTGTTTATAGGGAAGCGCGGGAATACTCCCATTCAATTAACTGAAAACATTCAGCATTCCGCACGAACAAAACTAGAATGCAGCCGGAGCGCGCAGCGAGGGAATTTTTCAAGTAATTTGGATTCTATTCACAACAAGGGCAAGGAACCATCGAATAAGGAGAGACGCTGCAAATGAAGCGAACTCGAGCTGTATTATGTTGCTGGCATACTTATTCGGACAAACTATCTCGTTGAAATCAGGGCGTCGCTCTTTTAATGTTTTGGAGTGAAAACTTCTTTGTAACGCTGAATCGGATATCATCATCAACATCAGCCATTTGACGCCCACTACAGGACATAGGCCTCCATCATGGTTTTCCAAGCTTCCCGGTCATGTGCCGCCCGCATCCAGCGACTCCCCGCCATCGTAACCATGTTGGCAGACCATCTGGGGCCTTCCCACGTTATCTGGTCCGCAGTCGTCAGGTCCGAACTTTTTCGCCCCATAGCCATCAGTTCTCCGAGCTATGTGCCCCGCCTAATGCTACTTTAACTCGGCATACGCGGAATCGGATATACGCGGTGGCAGTCGTCATCTAAAATTGGAAAATCATAAGGTTTTCACTCGTTCGCCCCGCTCGTAGCCCCGGCTGCCTGAGTGATCTTAAACGATCACGAAGGTTAAGCAACACAGGGCGCGTTCAGTGCATGGATGGGTCGCCGTCTATGCCTAACGCTAGTGGCATTTTTCCCAACGGGTCCGTGCTTCGCAAGGCACGTTAAGCTGTTGGTGCCGGCTGCCGTCGATAGATGGCGGTCGTTAAGCCAAGTCAGAGGCCTTAAGGCGGCTTGACAACTTCTGACAGTAGACGAGGCACTAGTCTACAAGCCTCCACCAATCCGGACTTGGCCCCCGTGGTGGAGTATGGCCTAAACCTTCCTCAGGGAAGAGACCCGTGCCCCTCGGTGGGGACATAATGGGTTGATGATGAAGGTTTTCACTTCCATGGTGTGGTCATAGGGGCACACTTTTTTATACGTACATTACATTATACACTCCTGTATCCCTGATGGGTAGGCAGAGACTTGGGTTTGCCACTTACGAAGATCCTGACATGCCTCTTTCGCTTTATCAACATTCATCAGTCGCTGGTTTTTCACACACACGCTGGTTTTTCGATCTTTTTATCTTGCCCTTCACTAATACATATTTGGTCGAAGTGTCCTCCTGGGACTTCCCTTACTGGCCCTTCCATTCGTGTACGCTCGAAGGTGGGTATAGGTGGATCATTCGCCTTTTTATACGTTTCCTTCACTAATACACATTTGGTCGAAGTGTCCTCCTGGGACTTCCCTTACTGGCCCTTCGATTCGTATACGCTCGAAGGTGGGTATAGGTGGATCATTCGCCTTTTTATACGTTGTCGGTTATGTGACCGAAACCTCGTTTTCTTTTATAAAAAAGATAAGTAAGATGGTAAAAGATAAAAAAACTTTCTTATAAGTGGTCGTAAAATACAAAGTATTTTTTTTTTTCAATTTCCATTTTAAATAGTACAGGTTCCAAAGGGGCGTTCTTTGTTTGTTTCGATGGCCGTTATGATATATGAATAATCCAAAGCTGTTATTATATGGAACCGTCCATTCTATCAAGATTTTGAATGCAAAGTTATCGAATATTCATCAACTAAGCAAACTAAATAACCACAAAAACCCTTCTACTTTAAACTATTGAAGAACGGAAGTAAGAATTTTAAGAACCCCAGAATAAGGATCCTTACTGGGGCCTCGAGTAAGTAACGATATTACGAGTGAGAAGTGTTCAAGTAAAACTGACGCGCTGAATATTTAGCTAGCTTGTAAATTAGACTCTACATCGGTGGCACAGTTGGCTGGAATCAACCGGAAGTTACGTCTTTTGGCTACGAATTTCTTCGTTGGCAGGTGACTTTTTGCATAAGTTGCTATAGTAGACATCAGGCCAGCTTTTACACCTAAGCACTGTATTATTTAGGCGGTTTCATACTTTTAAATTAATGTTTTTATTGGGTGATAAAGAGAAAATAAACAAACTGTTTAAAAAAAATATATCTTTTTAGATGCTAAAAATTCCACCCATGCCGGGACGGGCACGGATGCCAGAGGTCGCGATTTTACTCTAAATAAAGAGTTTTTACTCTAAATAGGTTTTTAAAAATTGTCCTCAACACGGGTTAGTGCAACAAATAGAATATAAGCTGTTTACGTTATGTTACGTGCTACTTTACAACAAATATAAGATGCATCTAAGGCAAAATAGTTATTTCTTACACAAGAGTGCAAAGTGCTTTTTAACCGCGTGCTCAATTTTGATGACAGAGCAAGCGAAGGATTCAAAAATTAGAATCCTGTGCGTTAGCGAGGGAATCAAAAGAGCACGAGGTGAAAAATCTTTGCACTCGAGTGCAACACATAACTTTTCATCCCACCTCAGTGGTGGGAAATTACTAAATGTAAATAAAAACACAAAGAAGGTTCCGAGTCTGAGTTCTTAACAAATTAAAAAAAGTTGTTTGATAAATTCGGTACCTACCGTGGAGGTAGAAGTAAATAGATTTAATGATGGTTTGAATTTACAAACTTAGTGCCCACGATGTTCTAAATTCAATTTATTTTATCCTCTAGCAAATAAGAACGGCTTTTGCATTCAGATGGGGAGATGGGGTGATGAAATAGTTATTTGTTATACAAGAGTGCAAAGTTGCTTTTTAACCGCGTGCTCAATTTTGATGACAGAGCTAGCGAAGGATTCAAAAATTAGAATCCTGTGCGTTAGCGAGGGAATCAAAAGAGCACGAGGTGAAAAATCTTTGCACTCGAGTGCAACACGTAACTTTTCATCCCACCTCAGCGAGAAAATGACCAGAGGGGGGACAGTTAGAACTATATGATATTTCAAGAATATGGTGGCGCCATCTACCTTATTTCCCGAGAACCTAGTAGTTTTTTTATTTGCCTATAGATGTCACTAAGACAATAATTAACAACAACACTTATAAAAAAGATTTGTTAATTTTATTACTTTTATCATAAAATCGTAGGAAATGAGCATAAATACATAAAAATTAAAATCTGACAACTTCTTACAAATTTGGCAGATTTTATGTATTCTGGCAACATTATTTTGTTTTTCTATGCACGTGTTTTTCTGTCCTGTCACATAGACTGAGTCTGATGCCGTTTCAAATTCTTTAACGAACGAAGGTTGTGGTGAAAAGTTTGTTGTGGTGATTTTGTGTTTTAGAAAGAGCGTTGAGTTGAGCTGTAAGACTCCTCCGTTTTTACTGTTGACAATTATTAGACTTCTGTGTTTGTGAATTTGCGATAAAGACGCTATAATATCTACTCTGGAAGTATTTTTGCTGTGGATGCGTATTCTGTTTTTGTGAAGCATAAACATATTAAAAATAAAAAATAATACTTCCACAACTTTCTAGTTTATTTTTCTTTGAAACTGTTTTGATCGTGTTTCTGTTTGTACTTTGTAAACATTATTTTGGGTTACCTACACATAGTTTTATGTAGGTATCTAAACAATAGTATATTATAATATAATGTAGCACCCAAAACATGTAGAAAAGTCTAACAGAAACTTGAACAAAACAGTTTCAAAATACCTGAACAATAACTTTATCTGAGTACAGCTACCTACGTTGTATACGTACTACGCAGCTATAGTACACTTAGTACTTGGGAGAAAATGCAGAGGGCGCTTTTTCACGCTTCAATCGTGTTGGCAACAAAGAGCCGTGAGAGGGCTCTCTATTCCCTATGATTACTATACTCTATGGAAATGACTAAATGCAAAAAAACACAAAGGATGTTCCGAGTCTGAATTTATAACAAATTTAAAAAAAGTAGTATAATAAATGCGGCCCCATGGAAGTAGAAGTAAATAGGTTTAATTATGTTTTGAATTTACAAACTTACTGCACTCGATGTTCTAAATTCAATTTACTTCATCCTCTAGCGGATAAAAACGGCTTTTGCACTCAGATATCGAAGAGTAAAAATACTCTTTCCAATATAGGGGGATGAAAAATATTTTATGGCACATAACAGTATTTTTTCCATATACAATTATTTAAAAATTAAACTACATTTGATAGTGCACTCGATGTTCTAAATTCAATTTACTTCATCCTCTAGCGGATAAAAACGGCTTTTGCACTCAGATATCGAAGAGTAAAAATACTCTTTCCGAGATAGGGGGATGAAATAGTTATGCAAGGCTGCAAAGTTAATTTTTGGCGCGAGTACCTTGTATTGAAACCTGAGCAAGAGAAGGATTCTAGGATTGAGCCACGAGCGAAGCGAGTGGTTCAAATATAGAATCCTGAGCGTAGCGAGGGTTTCAAAGGTACGAGACGCTAAATAACTTTGCTGCGAGCGCAACACACAACTTTTCACCTCACTAAAGCGAGGAAAATGTTAGGTGCAAGAAAAACAGTTTTAATAAATATTAAATTACCGCTCATATTTTATGATTTCTTTCGATTTTATCAAAAAACAAACCAAAATAATGGAAGTAAAGTGAATTCAATAAAGAGAAGAAAATTTTAAAGTTTTTTTTTTAAATCAAATTTTCTTGCCGGCCAGTGCGATTCTTTAAATGAGGCTGGCGCATGACATGAAATAAGTATTTGCATTTCAATCATCAATGGACTGGCTGCAGAGAATATAAACTATTACGAAACCAATGAGGTTCTATATATATGTAATTCATTGTACGAAACCTTTATTGAATAAAAATATTCGAATTTTAAAAACACTTTCCACGCTAGCGGATAAAGTGCGATTTTCCACGCAGATTTCGAATGATAAACAGAGCTTTTACGAGCTAGTGAGGTGAAAAATATTTTATGGCACATAACAGTATTTTTTCCATATACAATTATTTAAAAATTAAACTACATTTGAGTTAATCAGCTATTGTCTGTACCTACTGGGTGCCTAGGGCAGCACCTAATGACAGCGACGTACCTATATCACATCCAACAAAACGTCTTTATTTGCGACCGTCTTCAGCGAACGTTGAAGATAGTTCCCTTTTGAAACAACTGAAGGGTGACATCTCAGAAAGTCAATGATTTATTAGTACAAAAATCCCACCACCCATTTTGAAGCTACGAAATTGTGGCAGAAGTGTACGTTAGAGACTGGTCGGGGGGCGGTGTGAAGAGTCGTATCATGTAAAGGTAATTCGTAAAACAAAGGCGAAACAATAAAAAGCACGTTGGTACAATTGTTACAAAGAGGCCCGGGGAAATGCAAAGCGTCGCCACAAAATACTCACAACAGAGGTACCTACAGCACCCATAACATAAATGTTGTTATATAGTTAGCGTATAAGCTATATAAAGTTTTGAAGTATTTTGTATGTATTGCAATTAGTACTTACGTCCAATAAGTTAATCATAAATAAAACTATACACATTAATTCCAATTTGCTAGTTCCGCTTGATAGACGCTTACCGTATCGCGGTAATGTAAGATGCCAATATTTGGGATTGTTTTTAGGGTTCCGTACCCGAAGGGTGCCAAACGCGACCCTATTACTAAGACTTCACTGTCTGTTTGTCTGTCACCAGGCTGTATCTCATAAACCGTGATAGCTAGGCAGTTGAAATTTTCACAGATGATGTATTTCTGTTGTCGCTATAACAACAAATACTAAAAACAGAATAAAATAAATACTTAAGGGGGGAGCCCATACAACAAACGTAGTTTTTTCCGTTTTTTGCTCGATATTAATAACGGCTACAGGTAGACGCTTGAAATATTCACGGAATATTTAGTTCTATATTCGATTTAAAAATAATTAAGTATATTAAAATAAAATCAATATTTAAGGGGGGCTTATGGAAGTATGGCTTTGTTGTGTGGACAACAAACGTGATTTTTGGCCATTTTTTCTCGAACTTTGTGTCTAATGCTGTATAGATAATAGTACGGAACTCTTCGTGCGCAAGTCCGAATTGCACTTGGCCGGTTTTTGTCATATATTTGGCAACAATGATGCATCAGGTACGTTGTAGAAAAGTCCGCCCAAAATGCACTGTCCGCTTACCCGTACTCCTAAATTGTGCATATAATGTAAACCGTATCTGTTTGCACCATAACAGCCCAACCGCTCCGGTCACACGGAGTGCCGCCACCAATCTGACGGCCAGCCGGACAGTTGCTATACCTACGCACTAGGTCGATGCTAGTTTGCGGTTACCCACCATCAATGTAGGTACCGACACTAGCGAGTGATGGCAATCGAATTATCACTCTGGATTTTGATGTAAATAGGTTTACTTATAAGTAAAGTATAAATGGACCAGCAAACTAAAATACGAAATCCGCATTGATTCGCGCTTGAAGTCCCAAGATTGTTTTAATATACCTTATATACGTCTCACTGGAGGGCACAGCTTTCTCTCGAATAAAGAGTAGAATTAAAAAATTGCGCAAAAAAAAGTGAGAAGAGTTGGTGGAAGTGGGCCACATTTCGGTTGCGGTTACGGCAAGCCGCCACCCGGTTAGCCGTATTTGCTAACAGTTCCTAAGATTATCGGCTATCGTGTACGTCTATCTTACAATTTCTAAATGAGGAGGGAATAGAGGGGCTTACAAAGTCTTAAGGGAATTTTTTGCTCCGGATCCCAGGCATTTTTATTTTGCCCACTTCGATCACTGGTCATCCGTGAGCTTTATGTATTGGGTGGTACGACGTGGTGGGTTAGCGTCGAAGCTCAGGCCATCTTTCTGTCTGGTTTATCGCGTGTGAGAGCGCCGCGAACGCGTGTAAGCAATCTGCATGCAAATCACGCGGGCGGTCCCTGGCTACCGCAGCGCCAGTGCACGGTGACACTTCACCTCACACTGTGCCAACAACTGAGGAAAAAAAAAAAGATAGTACGCAAATTCGACCTAGCAAAAAGGCTATGCTGTTCGAAATGTCTCGCTTGACGCTTGACTGAATTTGGTATAATCCACGAGCCGAATGGAATACAACCTCGTTGAGAAGTGATTCGAAATTCGAATTTCGGTTGTCAATAATGCGCAGCCAATAATCCATGGAGCACGACACATATAACTCAGCGCCTAAAATCGCCAATCCGGGGTGGGCACGTTACCCTCTCTCTCTGTGCACTGCAATGAACATTATACAGACTACTTAATAAGTACTTTTATCTTGCCCTTTGCTAATACATTCCCTACTCATATACAAGTACTTCTTATACGTCCTAAATACTTATCTCGTTATGTATCATCTATCAACGCAAAAGACAAACAAGTACGTTAACACACATATACTCGTACTTACTTTACATTACATTAACTCACACCTGTATTCCGGAGGCGTAGGCAGAGACCAGTGTTTGCCTCTTGCCACGATCCTGACAGACACCTTTTGCTTCGTCAACATTTACAACTCACGACGAGTTTATGTAATGCAATGTAAATACGAGTAAGTTTGTTTGTTAATGTACTTGTTTATCTTTTGCGTTGATGGATGTATGTATCATCTATATAAGTATTTAGGACGTCGGATTTTTATTAAGGTTTAAATAGTTAGGTATCCTAAGAACGAATACCCTTTGCAGGAATAAGTTGCAAAAGAAAAGCATTTTATTGTTTTACGCGAGTCAATTCTGCAAAGGGCAACTAAATTGGGCGAAAACCGCGGGAGTGCGCCTCGACGTAATTACGGCAATCAAATGCGAAATATTGTATTCATGCGAAAGGACGGGCGCCGAGAGAATATCCGATGAACATGAAAAGGAATATAAGGCCTTTTTATTTGTCAAAGGAACATTTCTTTGTAGAAAAACCGGGATAATCGTTAATGCTCTGCCCCGAGCCAAATCCCTCGTATAGATTGCGGTATCATCATAAATAACTGCGTAACTGTTTTTATGGAGGGGAAAATTACTCTTTTCACTCATTGCCTTTTATATATAAAAAAGTGTATGTATGATATTATATTTATTTTCTGTACAAAAAATGCGGAAGAAGGTGGCTTGCATCTTTTTTGTGTGCCAAAGTATCATCCTTCGACAGAATCACAGATTGTCAGTACCTACTACAGAAATAACGAAATATCTCTTTGACCAGTGATTGATTTTGACCTAGATGCCGCTTAAATGTTTCTTTTTGTTTGTTTAGATGCCAAAACTGAATGCAAATACCTATGCTAGTTGATAAATCATACAATACAATGGGCACCTACGAAAATTACGCATATTGTCATGGTGGAATATAGGGTGGATAGGAATTACTTCTTATCCACCCTATATTCCGCCATGACAATATTTTCATTAATCAAAAGGCAACAATTAGATACACACCAGATCTCTATATTATATTAGCATGACTTATTAGCTGACCAGAGATAAACAGAATAAAAATTAAAACTAGTTAAACTACATAGAATTAGTGTCGCATGAGGCATACAATATGACAGCACCACATAAGCTATGACCCGAAGAGCACAGTCTTAATAACTGAAAAAACAAAGGAATAAACTAAACTCAACTGCCTATCACGAGGTATTTGCCGCATGAGGCTCACAAATTACTTCATGACTTTGACTTTAATGTTTATCTGGTAATCACAAATGAAATTATGATTTAAATCTAACTTATGTATCGCGTACAGAAGCGATACCCCATAAGGTATATGAGATGATAACGCTGCTCGGACTATAGGTTGAGCTTCATGGAGATGGGTATCCATGTAATGTACCTATCACTGCGCTAGCTTGTACCAATAATCACCTTTTGATATTCGTGGGTGAGAAAACGTAATACTGGGCAAATGACCTCCAGCTCGAAAATCCCCAGCTTCCAGTAGCCGTGTATTAAATTTACCATAAGATATGGCACCAGGTAAAGGGCGTGCCTTATAGGCTGTAAACAGTTAGATGAGACTAAGCGCACTGGTAGATCATGTTTGGTATTAGCAAAATCGAATAGGCATACAGTTTACTTCTTACTATTTAGGACTTACCCCGTGGCGATATTTTTTTATTTGGCATAGAGCGAAATTACTAGTTTCTAGGAATATAAAATGAATGTATTTCCTTCGATGTCAAGAGTTTTTTCTTCGTACCGTTAATTTTAGTTTCCGTTTTCGGTGGCTCCTACCTCGCGAAACTACCACCTTTTAAAAACTGCTGAGGGATCTCCCTCTGTTATCAACAGAGCGTAACTAATCATTACAATATTTTAATATATATTAGATATAAAAGTCAATAGGAGCAATACCAATCGCTAGCGGTGAAGGAAAACATCGTGAGGAAACCTGCTATTCACATACCTCAGCGCTTGAAATCGTCAATCCGCGGTGGGCACGCGTGCTGATTAAGGCCATACTCTCTCTCTGAGAGAAGGCCGGTGCCCTACAGTGGGACGTATATAGGCTGCTTATGATATGATGATAAAAGTCAATGATACAGTAAATTTGTCTGCAATACAATAACTTTTAAATTAAATCGCGATTCGTTAAAACGATCATGGTCTTGAAAAAAAATTTTTTTTTTGCCTTTTTGCTTTAACTAGGCTCTAGGCAATTACGGTCAAGATAATCTGTCAAACGCGTGACGGTCAGTGGATAGACCAACAGCCTGATGGTCGGACGATCTGGGCTGGACGGCAGGGGGCCCGTGGATGCGAATGGCGCGAGAGACCGCGAAGGTTCGCGCGATGGGGAAAAGCCCTATACGCAGCAGTGGATAGAAGTGGGCTGACGATAATGAAGATGAATCTGTCAAATGTTACTGAAATTATTGGTTTATACATAGTGCAGTAGTATATGAATAGCGTCTACGGTAAACCGAAATATCTCGAATTATAGTCCCTTCGGAAGGAATGAGAAAATTTTATATTGCTAAGATTCGTTACGATGCAGACAAGGCTAGTTTTCTATACACAGGTATGTACGTCTGAGCATCAAGAGCAATTTAAACGAGCCATTAGTACACAGTTAAACTCTATATTGTAGCGATTTTGTGGTCGCGAAAATTACTCCTTTTGTGTTAACTACGACGCAACTGCAACATTAATGCGCAAAGTTTTATTCTTGTATCGGGTACTGCTGTTTACTTTTCCACTGAGTAAATAAATTTTCTGCGGTTTCATTAACGTTACACAAAGAGGCAAATTTAACGCAAAGTTTCAAAGTTAATTAACGATGGTTATATGAATTTCAGTAGGTAGGTAAGCCTCTAATTGAGAGAGAATATTGCAAGCACCAAAATTACGGGCAAGTTTGATGGCTCTAAGTTCATCATCATCATCAGCCATTTGACGCCCACTGCAGGACAGAGGCCTCCCTTATGATTTTCATAACCACGAGGGGTTTTGCCATAATCACCATGCTTGGCAGGAGGGTTGGCGATCGCAGTCTGTGGTTGGATTCTCAGAAAGACGCTGCTGCCCGTCTCCCGGTAATTTATTTACTTAGTCGCCTTCTGCGACATCCGCGGAAGGAGATGGAGTGACGTTATTCTTAATCCGGCGCCACACGGACTCTAAGTTCAACGTTACGAATATTTGGCTTGCTTTAATTTGTCTTAAAATAATGTCCAACCTCAGCAAAAGAACTCTGTGAGCTGCCAAGATTTGACTGGGGAACCCTGGTAAAACTCTTTTAATTATCTAGCTCTTAAACAGAGCCCACAACTGGGCATAGGCTACTTCTAGTTAAATTCGTTTTCACTTCTATTTTATTCAACTTTACTTCTTCACTAATTTCCCAGATTTGCATCTTTAGATTCCTACTTATTCGACCATTACCTATTTTTCAACTGACTGCGGAGCCAAACCAATGTCAGGCTATCCCTTTCTAACATATATGTCTGTCTCACTCACACACTTTGAGAAGGTTCGACATCTTTTCGTACCTCTCGGAGGTTTCTAGAATATAATGATCCAGTACGTATTAATATAACTCTACTTGACTAATCCAGAAACTTTGGCAAGAGCCCAGAAATATGTCGGAGCCACTAGAAAACTATAGAACGTTCCAGAATATCTTCTAGAAAAACCTAGAATGACATAGAAGGTACTAGGAAAAGGTTCTAGAAGACTATCCAATATACCAGAACGTATTTCTGTCTCTGTCTAACATATAGCTTTGTCTCTCTCTAGAACACAGATTATTCTGGAATGTTCCCTTGTCTCCACGCACAAAAATATCTATTATCACAGCTACTACGTTATCTATCTTCACCTAGCATTTAAACCATTTGACTACTCTGTCAGCGTCCGTAACACCAATTTTAAGCTACAATGATCTGCCCCTATATTACGCACACGAAATCCTGAGCGATTGCAATCGTCTAACTGTCAAATGAGTATGGAATTTGACATTAAGACGATTGGAATCGCTCAGGATTTGGTGCGCGTAATTAGGTCCCTGGTCACAACCGGTATAATACGAAACGAATTTGAAAGCAAATTTATACTGCATTGACAAATTTCTTGCGTGCTTAGTATGGACCACGATAGGAATCCACGTCGAAACGGGTCTTATAAAATAATTTTGGAATGCCTTTTCACTCTGAATAAGACGGGAAGATAATGCACGCCGCTGTATTGAGCCGGCATATAAAGATCACAATACACATGGCGCAAGGACAAACGCAATTGCAATCTGCAGCACAGCATGACATCGGCCTCACACGGGGTACGCCTGACCCGCTTAGACTGTGTTCACAGGTGGGCAATTACAAAGGATGACGCCTAATGAAGCTTGCTGCTTATCCAGGACGACGAGGGGGCACCTATTGCAGCTAATGAGATGAAAAATCACGATCGGGCGGCTGCGTCGGGTCACCTCGTTTCACACCTATTATGCCTCAAACGTGTAAAAATAACTGCCGCCTCGTTTGTGCTGAATTCAATTACGCTTTAGTTTTAGGGAACTGTGGCGGCACTGATGTGATGAGAGAAGTTGGAAGCGTTGAAAAATGACAACGAATTTCAGTCTCAGTTTGAGCGATGAGTTTGTTTAATTACTGTCCTGTAAGACGCCAAGAGGATTTAAACTAAAGCCACTAAATAGAAAACAAATTATATTTTCTTTATAGTTCATTGTTACAAAAAGCAAACCTCGTTATCATAAACCTAGATAACGGAACACTATTAATTATCAAACTACTACAACCTAGAACCTTGGACTTTAAAGCATTTTGGACAAACACTGCCGATCTGAACGGAAAACAAAGTCCTAGGTTTTACCTTAGGACTGTAGATTCCAGACTGTAGATTCCAATAATAGCTATCGCCATTGAGATTAAAAACGTATTATAAACGTATTTTTGGCTGCCTTATTTTCAGGCACTGAATTTGCAAGCATGTGCGCGCATCCACTAAATATTTAAATAAAATTACACGGGCTAAAGATATGTTTTCAGGGTTCCGTACCTCAAAAGGAAAAAACAGAACCCTTATAGGATCACTTTGTTGTTCGTCCGTCCGTCCGTCCGTGTGTCTGTCAAGTCCCTTTATCTCAGGAAGGGGTGAAGGTATCAAGTTGAAATGAACACCATATACTCAACTCAAGTCTACAGTCCCTTGAAACAGTGAAAAAATCAAACTTCTGAGTTAATGTAAAAAAAAAGATATGCCTTTTATGCCGCAAAAACGGTATCTTTCGACAACCAAGAGAATCAAAATGTATAGGGTACTTTCCGCTGTTCTAGAACTATAAAATTTGGTAAATAACATCGTCTTATACTTCAAAAACAAGAAAAATCTGAAAACTATACAATTAAACCACAAAAAAAATTGTCTCGGGAAAATCTCGGAAAAAACTGCGAGACTCCCTCGGAACCCTCGGTGGGTAAGTCCAACTCGCACTTGTCCGGTTTTTTTTTCATTGGCGCTAGTTAACACCAGGTAGCTCTTTAAACTTAATCTATTACGTACGACACAGAAGCTTTTGATCTGATATATTTCCATCGTCTTTATCAGCCCTCCTCTACTGGATATAAGCCGTTTCGTCCGTCACTGTATGGGTCATCTTTCGCGGTTTCTTGCTATCCGCATCAGCTTGGGCAACATACGACTAACAATGTATGTTGTATTTTTTTTTGTTGTACATATAGTACTTAATAATTATTGTACACTTTCCCCCCTTGTTTAGTTCGTATCACCACATCAAGGGTTGGCTAGAAGAGATTTCTGCTGAAATAAGCTCGCCATGTACATTTTTTAATTTTTCTGTAAATGTGTTTTATTCCTGTGTTTTTATGTGTGAAATAAAGTATAAAGCATATTATTTTTTCATTATACATATTATATTAAGCATTTTATTTTCTATTGCAAAGAGCAGGTTTTACCGGTATGTTATTTTAAAACAGTGTGTTCAAGGGGTTTTAAAATAGCATGTGGGTTATCTTCGTGCGATAATATAGTCCATTTAACGTTTGGAGAGCGGTGCACGAAGTTCATTAGTGTCCCAGGATAACCGCTTCTGCAGTGTAAACTTCAAGTTTACGGGAGCTCGTAAACTATCAGCAAATTTGTCTCCCTCCGGGCTCATATTACGGGCGCGGGCGCAAACAAATATGCGACTTTGTTGCTAAATGTCTGCTTGAACACGCGCGCCGTGTCTACCTAAAATTCAATATTACTCATTAATAAAACTCTGTTCGAGAGGATAATATAGCTAGAGAATCAGTATTTAATAATAATAACTTCCACACAACACAATCACTTGTCCTGATCTTACACCAGGATACCCTGTGCTATGGTAACCAGGCGAGAACATCACAATCTTGGAAATACACTCAGAATGAGGCCATTTGCACAAATGTACAGCAGACCCCAGTAGAAATCGAACCCACGACCTCCGGCATGGTAATCAGACGCGATACCGCTAGACCAACGAGGCAGCCTTGACTGTGTGTGTTTTGTGACTATATAACCTCCTCAGTCCTGACCTTGAAAATAACAATGGTCTTCAATTGTTATTTTCAAGGTCAGGTCTAAAGGAGGAGGACTGAACAATTTTTGTACTTATTCGAAACTACATAATTCACCATGATATTCTCAAGAGATCCACCGTTAACAATTTCAATGTAAAATTCTGTATTCTGACATTTTCCAGCGACATGTCGGCTTTATAACTCACTCAATTACAAAAGGTTTGACTATAGCGCTACTACTCACTCTTGTCTCTTCCTCACTCAATATTGACATTTCCGAGTGGCAAGCCAGAGGAAAATAGGCAAATAAAGGACGATACACACCAGCACGGTGGGTACTGATATAAATACTACTGCAGTAAATGACGTACGTTTGGACCCCCGCCGCCACCGCTCGTTGGTGTGTATTATTCTTAAGAGCGCGGCTCTGCTTATAAACCGCAAGTGTGTTCAGTCCCTTATAAAATAAAAGGTGTAAATATTTTTTTTTTACAAAAGTGGCACGTGACACAATGTAATAATAAATGGTCTGTGTAATAATAAAATATACAGACAAAAAGATAAAATAATATTCAAACCGCTTACTGATAAGATATACATTTTATTAATTACATGAGCGTATAATTAGCTAAAATGGTTGATACAAAAATCAAGAGTTTACCGTTGGAACCCGTCATCGTTCAGCCACAGGAAATCTACTGCTGGACATGCACGAAATAGAAATAGAAAATGTTTATTTGTCTTCAATATAGTAAGGCACGATCCACGGCCTCCTCCATGGATTTCCAAAAAGACCGATTGAGGTCCATCTTGTGGCTAGTCGTCCTACGCTGCGCTTGCCGATATGTGGTCTCCATTTGAGTACTGTTCGGCCCCATCGGCCATCAGTTCTGCCTGCCATTATTTCTGTTCACAATAAACGAATGATGAGAAAACTAACGAGCGTATAGCTTTTTGGAGGCCATGATAATAATAAAAATAATGTCCAGACAACATATTATCACCTATCCTTGACCTAAACTAGCACAACCTAGTGTACTAAGGTAACCAGGCGAGGACATTACAAACATGGAAATGAGATGTTTTAAATTTTTTGTTGCACGAACTTTTGCAATAAAAAAATGAAGCTCCGGATTACATTTATTATAGTTAAGTAGGTACGGCTTGATCTTTCGCATTAGACATTATTTGAATAAAATTGGACGAGTTTTAAAGGACGAAAATAAGAGCAATTGAATCGTTTTGGCATTGAATAAGATTACTTATTTCGTGTTCCTCCTTATTTCGATTTCAAGGGTTGTTAGCAATCAATTACGTTAACTCGGCGAGCCATTATTTCTGTTCACAATAAACGAATGATGAGAAAACTAACGAGCGTATAGCTTTTTGGAGGCCATGATAATAATAAAAATAATGTCCAGACAACATATTATCACCTATCCTTGACCTAAACTAGCACAACCTAGTGTACTAAGGTAACCAGGCGAGGACATTACAAACATGGAAAACGCCTCCACTGAGGTTATTTGTAATAAAAGTATGACGGCCTCAAGCAGGAATCGAAGCAACGAGCCCTTGTGTTAGCAAACAAGCGAGTTCGCGCTAGATCGAGGGAGCAGTTGGAGAGTTTTTCATGATCAATTTTCTGAATACCTGTTACAGGGTTACTTTAAATTGCGTATTTCCCGACAGTGGTCGGTAGCCCTGTCAAACAGGTCAGTTAGAGTTTGTGTTTTATAACTTTATTTTATGAGTTTTTCCTGAGATTGTCGTTTTTCAAAATATCACGATTTTGTGAATATCGTGCTTTACGCGTTCGACTAATGTCACAGCCTCCAGTAAACTATTGTCCCTAAGAATTTCCATTTTATTTAAAACCATATGTTATGGTTTTAAGCTCAGCTATCAAACAGCGCGACTACCGAAAGAAAAACTGCCGAAACACACAAAATGAAGATAAAAAAGTCCAAAAATCCTAGGACAAAAGTAGTTGCAAATGACAAACTTTAATTGATGTGCTACAGGAATGATGTGCATTTAAAATAACCCTGTGTGTACATACTATATAATTACAACAAAATAATAATAAAAGAACACGTAATAAAGCATAAAACTGCTATGCGTCTAGCCAAAAAAAGCATAAATAATCAATAACATACAGTGTAAGTTCAAAAAGTGTTTCAGACATCCGTCAAAATGGTCAGCAAACGCCCTTCACTATGGTAGAGACAATATATTCGCAATACTCACAAATCTAAATAAAATATTATGACTAAATCAACTTTTGAAAATCGTCGTTTAGCAAGAAAACAACAAACAACACTACGCCAGTAATTTTGCCTACTTTACAGGAGAGACAAAAAAACTTTTTAAATTCTTTAACAGGTTCTGCGATGTTCCATTGAAAAAATATTTGCGCTGTGTTACATTTTTTTAATAACGGCCACTAATTAGTCTGAATGCTTGAATCTTATAGGTTGATCGATTCACACTTAAAATCTGCAGCCAATGGCATTCGAATGTCAAACTAAACCAGCAAACCAAGACGAAATATATTACGATAACACGCCTTAGTGGTTCAACATTAATTTCATTGTGAAAAACAGTATTTTTTAAAAAGATTTATCAGTAATGGTATAACATATTTGTAAATATTCGTGATCTCCGAACTGTGCATCCAAATTTGAAGTGATAGGAAGTACAATATCGTTAAAAAATGTTTTCCGATGTGCATAAAATACTTAAGAAACAATTGACTTTTCGTTTTGATGTTGTTTATGCTTAAGTGAAGTAATTTTGGGTAGCAAATAAATTTTTTGACACATTTTTTTTTCAAAACTAGCATTACATAAGCAGCCTATATACGTCTCCCTGTAGGGCACAGGTCTACTCTCAGATAGAGAGTATGGGCTTAATCACCACGCGTGCCCACCGCGGATTGGCGATTTCAATCGCTGAGGTATGGGAATAGCTCAGACACTCAGGTTTCCTCACGATCTTTTCCTTCACAGTTAGCGAGTGGTATTGCTAATATTGTGAAGTTTCACAAATTCACAAATGTATATAACTTAGAAAACCAAGTCATAGGTACATGCCCGCACTGGGGTTCGAACCTGGGTCTCTCGCTTCCGAGTCCGATGTTCTACCCACTAGGCTACTACCGCTATGTCCCGCCGCAGAATGTGCCCTTTAAAAAGGTAAACGAATTCAAAGTCGCCCAGTAGTAAGCCATGCCGGTGACAGGAACCGTGCGGTGCTGAAAAATAACGAGTTTGCCCGGCATGGGCTCAGGGAGCAATTTTAGAAACGGTTGAAAGATTCGCTTTACGCGAGTCGTTTTTCACATTATTAAAACAGCTACCGACCAGCCCCGGCTTTGCACGGCTCAAAAATCTAGGTTTGTTCAGAGTTGGGATAGCTTGAAATAACTTACTTATAATTCGGCCTCACTGTAAGGCACATACATGCCTTCTCTCACATATAAGTCCCCACTGTAAGGCACATGGCTTCTCTCAGAGAGAGAGAGACAGGGGGGAGAGAGAGACAGAGTATGGGCTTATTCACCAGGCGTACCTACTGCGGATTGGCTATTTCAAGCCCTGACTAACTTACTTGAGTTAGCTATATCAGCAGTTTTATTTTCATAGGCACGAAGCCTTAATATCTAAAAAGTATTAATATCTATTTAGAGGCTAAAAATTCCACCCATGCCAGGACTTGAACCCGCGACGTCTGGCTAACCGTGCCACCACTCTCCCAACTGAGCGAATGGGTAAGTGCAGGCATCGGCGAAATTTTGAACCTCTTTACAAACTTCTCTGTCTTCGAAATTTTGCCATTGCCTGCACTTGCCCATTGGCTCAGTTGGGAGAGCGCCGCTGGCACGATTAGCCAGAAGTCGCGGGTTCAAGTCCCGGCATGGGTGGATTTTTTAGCCTCTAAATAGGTTTTTAAAATTATCCTCAGCACGGGTTAGTGCAACAAAAAGGATAATAAGTATTAATACGTTTAAGCTACAGAACAGATAAACATTTTCCTTTTTTTTCCTGCATTTGGTTTGTATTTCTAGCTGAGCAGAGTATGAGGGTCAACGCGCTCTCAACTGCACTTGCTGGTTTTGCACGACCTTTCTATCTAGTAAATATACACAAACAGAATAAATATAAAATAAGAAGCTTACAGCTAAAACAATGAATGTTAAATGTAATGTTATTTTATTATAAATTATTTAAGCATTCATTATAGGTATATGGATGTTCTTTTAATGAGTTACAATTACTTCACAACTTGATTATAAGTAAACTGTGGGTAACGTAGTGTTATTTATTAATTTCATTAAATGTTTATTAATTAATTTTGAACGAACCGTTAATTGTGTGAATGAAAATAATTAAGCTATTTATTTGTTTTATTTTAATCCTAAAATGTTTTAATTTTAGTAAGGTTTTAAAATGTAGTTGTTTGTTGTCCCAAATAAATAAAATGAAATAAAATACAGGTCCATCTGTAGGCTAAATTTGCTCATACTTGGTTGTGTGGTAAATATACAAACACCTAAAAGTATCGGTGCGTTGGTAGCCCAGTGGGTAGAAAAATGGACTCGGAAGCGAGAGACCGAGGTTCGATACCCAGTGCGGGCATGTAACTATGACTTTATTTATGTTCAAAGTTACATACATCTGCGAATTTGTAAGAGAAAATCCACACGCTAACGGTGAAGGATCTTGGTTGGCTCCGCACGTTTCGATTTATCTTTAATGTGGGCTAGGCCGACTAAACTGTCAGGATGGTATAGGTGCTGGGCAAGTCTACTCCATCTAAAAAACAATATCCCAGACACTGCAGCGTCCGAGTGCTCCCTTAACCCATCTAGTGTGAGTGAAGGTGCCACTGGACGCTGCAAAAATCATCGCATTAAGTAGATGCAAAGGCCAAAGTTTATTATTATGAGAGGGAAAGACAAATGAAGTTGCACCTACAAATAGTATTTTTATCACCGGTTTCTTATACGCTAACTGATAATTAACATTGACATGCTGACATATGCCTCCAAGCACTATGTGCAGCACATGCTGAGCCTGTATCTCTTTATTTGTCAAATTTTTTTTTATCAAGCATTCGAGTACTTTCTTAATTTTACTTTTGTGATTGTTTGCATCAATAAACGATTACCTTATCTTATCTTGCTATTAATAGCTGACAGGTTTTTTATATGAACTTTTGCCAACTGAAAGCCCATAAAAGTAGGTTAAGAGGGTACCTCAAAGAGCAGTTCCCATACAAAACGTAAATTGGTTTTAATTCACAAACGACACGCCGGATCTCAATGAAACTTTGCCAATATGTTAAGAGGACACAAATCATGAATACAATCTACTCAGTTAACTACGTTACGAGCGACTTTGAAATGAAGATTAGCAGCTCAATCGGATGTCGGCCTAATCTATCTAATGTCTACAGATATACAAAGAAACAATTTATTGAACCTTAAACAGAAAGGTTTATGATTTAATTTATTAAACCAATTTGTGGGCGTCCATTACATAATAATATAGAACTATCAAATGAATGCGCGTTTTCTTTTTAAATGATAGCAGTGACACAAGAGTTCCTTGAAGGTATGAAACATTCTATGCCATTTAAATAAAAATAATATTAGGGGTTAAAGTATGAAATTGCCGTTTTATTGCAATAGGTTCTTTGAATTGACATAGAATCTTTATGGTTTGAGGTTTTCGAATGAAACTTTTTTCAAATGGTTTCTATGATGTTCTTTTTTTAAAAAATGTGGAACATTTGAATATCGACTTTCAATTGTTTTTGTTATTCAATTTAGACAAGAAAGATGGATACTGCGAAAATTCGAGTGATTATGAGGCACCCATTTTTCGTATTTTTTATTTTATTGATTTGACGCAAGTGAGTCAATATTGTGGGTAAGGTAACGTTAAACCATGCCGCTAATTCCTGGGTAGTTTGACTAGGGTCGGCTTCCACTATCTCTCTTAATTCATCGTTATTCACCTGTGTGGGCGGTCTTCCTCGTGGCTCGTTCTTTAAGTCGAAATTTCTATCACGAAAGCGTTTAAACCAAAATCGCACGGTGCGTTCATTAGTAGACCCCTCTCCAAACGCAGCATTGATATTGCGGGCTGTTTCTGCCGCATTAGTTCCGCGTCGGAACTCGTATTCAAAAATCACTCGAATTTTCGCAGTATCCATCTTTATTGTCTAAATTGAATAACAAAAACAATTGAAGGTCGATATTCAAATGTTTCACATTTTTTAAAAAAAGAACATCATAGAAACCATTTGAAAAAAGTTTCATTCGAAAACCTCAAACCATGAAGATTCTATGTCAATTCAAAGAACCTATTGCAATAAAACGGCAATTTCATACTTTAACCCCTATTATCATGTGTCACATTATTATCCTCTACTTAACCTCAGTATCAACTACCTTACAATGCACTTTCCATTGACCCAGAATCATGAAATTTGGCAAGACGCAAGGTAGACGTTTACAGCACACGTAAAGGGAAAAATCTTCAAACGGGAGATTTGTTGTTATATCACATAAAACAATATTTATTTATCCAGGAACGCCATGTTTTTGCGATTACAAACTTACCTTGGCGATTGAAAAGTATGAGGGGCTATTATTTTCTACTGCAAAGTTTGTAATCGTTTGACCCTCAAGGTGCGAGTCCTCGCATTTGTCCGGCTTTTAAACAATTTGTTCTGCTCAGAGGCTTAATTATGCGCACCAAATCCTGACGAAGTTCTGACCTTTGCGATAGCAATTAGTATGAAATTTGACAGTTAGACGATAGGAATCGTTCAGGATTTGGTGCGCGTAATACGGGAGCAGAACTGGGGTCAATGGCGAGCCTCATGTAAAAGAAGCAAATAATCCACAAGAGCCTGTGTTTTATGACTGGGATTCCCCGCGTCAAAAACACAGTTGCATAAAATCGACAGCAGAACCAAACTACTTTAGCTGTAAAGCTACTTCCACCGTGTGTACACAGCACCAAACGTGCTGTGTGTAATACAGCGGCGTCATTGCAATGAGTTTTACACGTGTTTTTACGGTTATTACCCCAATCGCAATCAACATAACGCTCGACGGATCTACCTTATAGGTTCGATAGGGCGGTAGCATTTACATGCGCAAATTGCGCGCGAGGTGAAATGTTCGAGCTATTTTTCGTATTATTTATGTAGAGGTAGTCTGTAAACGAATGTAACCCACACATCGAATATGATCGCTGTAATGATCTCCGTAACGGTTGTAGATTTTTGTGTTTTATTTGTGAGTACATCTCATTCTTTTTGGGGCTAATAATTAGGGGGGAAAATGTATTGGAGAATTTACCTACTACATAATAACGATTTAACTCAGCACTCACACAAAATAGTAAGTAGCCCATCATTGACATAAACACACCGTATGACTAGTGAGTGATTAATTCCTGGTGTACTTACGACAAAGAATACTGTATCTACCATACATATAGAGGTACCACTCACACAACCGTTGTCTACGTAGATTTGGCAAACTGATTTAAGTTGTAAAAATGAGACTGAGACCGGGAAGCTTGGAAAACCATGAGGGAGGCCTATGTCAAACGGCTGATGATGATGATGAATTGAAACCCGAATCTGTTCGTGGAACCAAGAAAGTAAATTTCCTTAAAAAGAACGTAATTAACGCTCGATGATAAAAAGTTTGTTGCAAGTTATTTAAAACACAAATGCTGCAAATAATATTATTATTCGGGACTAAACTTTACACCAGCCAGCCCGCTTCTTGGTTGCCGTGCCGGCGCCAGAAAATTATCAACTGGGCGAATAATTAAAATAGCCGTGAACGGCATAAAATTAAACAAATCTTTTAAGGTGCAAGGACTTTGCTTCCTCGGAAACGTATACAGGAGATACAGGCAAAGTCGCATCGATCGACGAATCTCTTTCTTTAAAATTAACTAGCAGTGCCCGCGACTGCGCTCGCGTTGTAAACGGATTAGGCTATAGTCAGTGAAAGCATTTTCGGTTATCGGATAAGTTTTCAGAGATATATTATACACAAACCTACAAACTTTTCCTGTTTGTAATATTAGTGTAGATGTAAACACAAAGAAGGCCATCAAAAAACAGACTTGACCTAGCATGGCGACCACTGTGAACTACTTCTGCTTGTAATCGTTATTATTGAGAAAAAAACTTATTGGTTCCCTTTTTATTTACAAAGTGACTCAGCTTGAATCAAAAGATTGACTTCCGGGACTAACACATCATGTGTTAGTCACATTGCACAAAGCCAAATGGAAAACATGTCTCAGAATTTGATTGGAGTGATATTGTAAAATATTATTTATATGCTATAGAGGTCATATAAAACCTAACAAAAAAATTAAAAGATAGAAATATTTTTTTAGAGTTTTTAAGGACCAGTTAGTCCTGTGATAAAAAAAACTTATTGGCCTTAGTTTTTTCATCGAAAAGTATCTAGAAATCTAGTAATCTAGAAGACAAAATCATTATTTTACGAGATAACTCAAATATTGATAAATGCCGCGTAGACAGATCTGTCTCTGCTGCTAGTCTAAGGGTTAATATCTCATCAAAATCTCAACGAGATATTATATCTCGTAAAAACATTATTTTCCCAGATAACTCAAATATTAAAAAATGCCGCGTATATGATAAGGCGCCACCTCAGGGCGTTACGGACGACTTGTAGATAGATAGATAGATAAAAAAATATTCATATTTGCACACACACATGTACAGGAACAACACAAAAGATAAGCACAATGTACATACAGCATACAAAGAAAAAAATGTGACTTGTGACGTCACAGTTTAGTTTAGCATCACGAGACTAGAATTATTTTACTTTTAGACGGATAAATAGTTCTAGTCGGCATAAACGTAACTTCAAGTAAAAAGTGGAAAGTCGTGTTGTAGGTGTAACTACTTATGTAAATAAAATGTGTCAGTACTTAATTAAATGTAACACCGCTAAGTGGAGGTACAGAGTTTACTCGCCCGTGTATATGCTACAGCAGACAAGAATAGCGCCGGTGGCGTGCATTCGAAAATAGATTTCGTGATTTTCACAGGAGCACCAAGTTGAAGCGTCTTTTTACGGCGCATAAAACAGAGCATTTTACAAGCGCTACAATGCAAGTGTCGCTATTACGGCGGCGGATAATGTCGAAGTAAGACTGAAACAAAGAAAGTACAAGAAAACCCAGGAAAACGTCATCAGCGCCTTTTTTAATCTCGTGCCTGATAACAGCGCTGAAAGCAGCAAGGAATCACGCCGCAACACCACGGTTATAAATCCCTTGGCCATTGGCGCAACCTACTTACTTTAACGAAAGCCCGCACTGACTCACAAAGGCTATTTATTAAAATAAATCAGCTCTAGCATACCGCGTTTATCTCATTGCTTCGGTCGTGGCTTTAAGCCTTAGAACAATGGCGAACTTAAACAAAGTGTCCCAATTTTATCGCAATAAAGAGCATTGAGTGAAAGAGGTGGGGGCGAGATAAGATCCACTTTTCTCTGAATGTTGTTTTAAGACTGCAGTAATTTAACGTGAAATATTTTAACACTTGCATTGGGGCGAACTTGTGACTCTTTTTGGCCTGAAACAATTATGCTTTAAACTTTTGCCCTTTCTCATTTTTTAACGGGATGTAGGTATATTGGTGACAATTGAACTGCCTCGTTGGTCTAGCGGTAGACTAGATTTGATTCCTGCTGGGGTCCGCTTTAATTTTATTTGTACAAATACTTTTATGAGTCTGATTGTTTTCTCATGTCTGGTTACCATAGCACCGAGTGTCACAGTTTGGCACCAACGCAAGTGATTGTATTGTGTAGATATTGGATGTAATGACCACGCACGCCGTAGAAAATAATTAAATGAATGTTGAGGAATCCAAAGAGATCTGTCAGGATCATGGCTAGTGGCTGGCCCCGGTCTTTTCTTACCCCTCCGGGATACAGGCGTGAGTTTATGTAATGTTAACATAACACAACTTTTGTTTTCTCTGTTGTAGCAAGTCAATATGTAATTGTCAGCCGCAGTGGACTTTTCTGCACAAATTATAGAAACTACGTGACAATCGCCTTATCCTTTCATAAAATAAAGTGTTACATATCCTATCCTGGCTACAGCAGAATAAAATCAGCGGCGATGAAAATGTCCGGCGAGCGCATATCGTATTCTAAAGCCATAACTGGTGGTGGAAAGGTAATATCCATGATTCGATCCGGTTTTATTGAGTTCGAATTCAGCCACGATGACATAGTAAAACCGATATGATGGGTTTTATGCAAAGAAGATTACAATCGCGAGAGCACCCGTAGGTATTAGGATTGGGGTAAACGGTGTGGGTGCCATTTGTTTCGTCGATAGAAATTGAGGGTTATTATTGAATAAGCCAGTATCTTCTAATACGGTAACAGTAACTCAAAAGTAACACAAAAGTTTGAACAAGGTTAACTTTTCATCAGAAGAGTTAATGATGACGTCAGATAACTGCCTCGTTGGTCTAGCGGTGCCTGTTCTGATTACTATGGTCATGGGTTCTATACCCATTGGGGGCCGCCGTACATTTCTACAAATGACCTTAGTCTGGGTTTATTTCAAAGTTTGTGATGACCTTGCCTGGCTACCATAGCACAAGATATCTTAGTTTGGGACGAGGACAAATGATTGTGTTCTGGGAAAGTTATTATTATTGGTTAAAACTACTTTCCCATACGCTGGAATGTCTGTGATTTTTCTGTGCCTATTGCTACTTTGTCATTTGAGCCGAGGATGAACGTTGGACCGTACGCAACAATGCGTGAAAAGCTCGTAGCGAATTTAAATATTTGCTCTAACTCGGTTCATGGAAGAAAGTGGCTGGCCAGCTAGATCTCTTGCCTCTAGATCTCACAATATCGTCGTATATGCAAACAGCTGTTTAATCTCTTTCTTTTGTGAACTGGGTTAAATGTGGCTTGTGCCTCCAGATGTTATTGAATATTTTTCATTTCAGTCAGACAGTTTCACAATTACCCTTCAGTGTGGGTAAAATGTCAAAGGGAATCTGTGTAAGATTTCTTTTAAATTGAATACTTAGTAGTAATATCTAGTAGTAACGGTCCCAAACTAGAGTAACCTGTATTGGAATAACCAGGCAAGGGCATCATAAACATGGAAATATACCCAGGCTATTTGTGTACCAGAACCCACGACCTCTGGCATGGAAATATTTTTTTTACGGCTAGGCCAACGTTGCAGTCATATTTCTTTTGTTGTAACTTGGAAAACAGTCCCCAAACCGTTTCCAAGCCCCTTTGAATGTTGCGCATAACAATTTGCGCTCCATTCCGCTTGACTTTACTCATTCTCATTATCGGAATGAACTAATGAGCACTAATGACTCCGATCCGATTCTGAAATTCGCGCTATTTCGCATCGGAGTGTTCCCCTTTAAGCCGACTACAATAGGGAGTCAGCACGATTGGGTACATTTATTTAATTAATAGTTAAGTCTTGCGAAGGAGATTATTAGAACTTACTTTGTGTTAGATACAGTAAGTGACACTACGAATATACTGAACTATAGAACGGGGATCACGATGTACTTTAGACTAGGTAACAGCTGACCAACCTCCAGGCTCAGCCAGGGGAGCATAAGGTCAAGATAAAAGTTTTATCCCACTATCGGGTAGCGGCATCTCGTGAAATAAAGTAAGATGACGCTAGCCGGTAATGGGATAAAACTTTTGTCGTGACGTTGTGCTCCCCTAGCAGGCGTTATAGTGCTATTGACCTTGCTGCGTTACCAATTCATTTTAGCAACAAAGGTAACGTTAGCATAGCAAAATAAAAACAAAAAAAATGTTGTTCAAGTTCCGTGATATTTAAAAGTTATTTCATCAATATTTATTTAAAATGTCACAGTTTACAACGAGTCAAATATAACAGCCACAAATGTTTTGTCGAAAATTAACACTTTGAATTATACATCCGAGACCAAAAAAATAATAATAATATTTTATAAATAAGGTTTTTTTACGTAGCTTCTATGTCTGTGTCCCACTGCTGGGCCACCTCAGACCACTCGGGCAAATGTTGGTCAAGATCGTCTCATTGAATAAGATTCTTATCACATACTATTTGACTGAAAATACTGCTACCTATTTTCGTGAGAACCTATACAGGGCGTCCCACGACTATGGCACATGGAGAGAAAGTACCTTGAATTACGTAGATGGAACATTTTACTGAAAAAAGGCATTATTTTAATTTAAAAACAATTTATACTGCATTCATAGATTTAAAAAAAATTTAAACATATTAAATGTGATGTAACTACAAATTTACAATTTTCTAAATATAAGGGTTACGTTTTTTGTCTTTTAGAGGTCCAGATCCCTAAAAAATAATGTCTTTTTATTACATCTTTTTGTCTTTTTAAGTAAGTAGATTTTTTTATAGAAATTAAAATTAGTTACGTGCTCACTTCTCTCAATAGCACTATAGTAGGTAGGTAGGTTATCTCTACAGTAGGTACTAGAAGTAATGGTACTCAGAGAAAAACACTCTCTTTTTATTTAATTTGCATGTCATTTACATTTAAATATTCGTTTATACGTTTATATACGTTTTAAATCTGGCAACAATGTTTAGATGCCTTTGGACAAGATAAAACTTGTTCCTTTAATTTAAGAGGTTAGGTAATTAAAATGTGAAAATAAGCACGAATAAAACGGAACCAGAAGAATATCTCCAACAAATCTTACTTTGTCATTATGTGTTCAAATAACGCTTATTTTGTTTTAGGAGCCCCCACCTAAAATTGTCTTACGTGGTCCTAAATAAACACACCCTGAAGTAATGCACTGTGATAATATTCTTGATATCTACCAGCAGCGGCGCTTTAGTTTCATATGCACTATTAACTGGCACCATCAATGGTGCAACTGACACTGACAGTTGACCATCAATGGTGCCAATTATTACTAACTTTATTCAACGGTTTTTTCAGCTGGAAGTACTAGGAGCTCATATAAAAAAGAAACTCTACAAACAGTAGAGAATGAATGTACTTCACGGCATATCCTGCTTCAGCTGAATAAATAAAAATATTGAAGAAAGAGTACTAGGCTCCCATGTAAGCGCTACAATAAAAATATTGAAGAAAGAGTACGAGGCTCCCATGTAAGCGCTACAATAATAATATTGACATCCATTACGTAGTACGAGAGTGAAGGTTGGTAACAAACCATAGATTTTAGGACCTCCTTAACAATCTATAAAATCATAGAACCTTATTCTTAAGCCGAAGTTTTTTCTACAAAAAGATAATTACCTCCTTTATTTACATGTAAGCCTAGTACTTTTTGCGGTATGCAATCCCAGTGCTTCTTTTCTATAATTTACTTGTAGATTACTTATTGGAAGGGAGAGATAGAGAGAGACAGAGAGATGCGGCACTAAACGCGATAACCTCGTATTTTTTTTTCACAGATGTTCCCTACATTTGCATTAATAGGTCTGCAAGAAACAGCTATCTCTCGTGGACCCGTTAACGGGTCAAAATAATGGGACCACGAGAAAACACTGAGCAAAGGGGCTACATGAAAAAAGGTAATATCATTTGCATCATTGATTGTAAAAACGATACAAAGCAGTGTCATGTCCACCACTGACGTTGCTAGTGAATAAATGGTGCAACGATGGTGCATATGAAACCGAAGACCAGCGGCAAAGGGTGGACATATAAGTCGATAAAAACAATAAGAAACACATTCAAAATATGCAGTAAACATAAATTATAGTTCGCTAATTACGACTCTAGGTGGCGCTGACGGTATTCTTCATCGCGGTATTATTATATCCATGATGCCGTGAAGATGCCTTTGCAAATTGTGGAGTTTGATGTTTTTCTCATGAATCCCATTGACAGATCTTGATTGACGATTATGGGACTACTCTGAGGTATCCTCTTTCTAACTCTCCCAGTTCTAAAAGTTGGACAGCGTGATAATGAATTGTTGCTGGACACATATATAACAATATGCTATTAAAGACAAACTGAAGAACTCCTCCTTAATTGAAGTAGGTTTATAAAAAAACAAATAAAAAATAACTAACAACCCGACTGCTGAGCACTACTAAGCAGGCGGGACCAACCTAGGTTCCTCGCAATGAGTTACATTAGGTATTGAATTTCCCTCCTGCTTAGTAGTTAATGATCAGCAGTCGTGTTGTTGGTTATTTTTTTATTTATGTTTTTTTCTTTTTGTATTTTTAATTAATTTTTTTTGTTTTTAAACACGATGAATCGATTAGGATATTATTTGTCAAAATATTTGACCATATATATAAGCCAAACACATACGTGATCTCTACTTAGGTTGTTACGTTAGCTTTGCTTGGTATTTTTTTCTGTTAATCGTGTTTTTTAGATACGATGAAAAAAAAGGGAAGAATTATCGGACTGGAGACATCAGAAATCGAACCGGGGTCTTCTGGTTCCGGAGCTATTACAACCTTGTAGATGATGGCGAAATTTGCTTTCGTATTTTAATGATATTGTAGCTGTTTTTCATTGCCTGAAAACACGGATAAAACAACGTTTTTTAAAAATGTTACCTAGCTAAATCGATTTATCGCCCCCGAAACGCCATGCATACTAAATTGCATGAACATCGTTGGAGCCGTGTCCATGATTCAAGAATTGCTCGTTTAAAGATATTAGATAGATGTACACTCTCCAAAATTGTGTTTTATTTGACTGTACCAGAAAACTTCGATGAAATATAGAATAAACAGGATAAAACATAATTTGCAAGGTCTTTACCTACTTCGTTTTTACCTGCATAAATAGTAGTGTGTATTCAAAAGGAAGTAGCAATGAAAATCCAAAAAAATCTACAGTGCGTGACGTAATTTTAAATTTTGATTTAAAATTATAGGAAAGAATGAGAGAAATATTAAAAGTTGCGTAAAAAGGTTTACGCCGTTACACTGGTTGGCAGGTTTATTTTGAAATTACTCCATAATGAATTTGTATTTACTTGTATTACAGTTTCTGTTAGTTCAGCTCAAATTAGTGTTAGGTTAAACCCTTTTTTTTAGTTTGTGTACCTATAATCGCAGGAAGTTATTAATTAGTTCTTATTGAGCTCGCCTTTGTCCAAATACATTTTTGTGCAATAAAGAGTTTTACAATTCAATTCCATTGAGTACCAAATTGTCATTTTTTATCCTCCAAAATTAATTTGGTACCTATTTCTTTCTCCAAAATTAATTCTATTTAATTTGGTACCTGGGTACCAAATTGTCATTTTTTATCCTCCAAAATTATTTTATATTATTTTATTATATTAAGTTACCAAACATCTCAATTTTCGAAATGTTACTGAACAAAAAAAAAATACCTGAACATTCTATAGTTCCGAATACGGCTTTATATTATTATGTTCTTCTGGCAGTTAGTGTTATATTATGCCCCGGGGTTGTTGTTAATAATCCCTCGTGTGTATGAAGATATTTCGGGCATTTCTTAAGTTACCTGATCGTAGGGTAAATGGAAGGTTTAATCACCAACAATAAACCGTGTCGGGCGTGAGCCCTTGGCAATAATAATTCAATACTCACAAATCGTGGCACAAGCGATAGCAGAATTTAGTTTAGTTTATGTTGTTATCTACGTCTACAGTATTAAAGAACAGAAGTGTGTGTTTACATTGATATACGCATAAATACATAAACTCACGCCTGTTTCCGGAAGAGTAGACAAAGACCAGGGTTTACCACTTTCCACGATCCTGACTAACAATAAAATACTTATAATTTGGTACGAGTATATGTGATGGGGCGATGGTAGCGCAGCGGTATAACGCCGGATTCACATTCGAGTAGTCGTAAGTTCGTATCCTGGCATGTACCAATGTCTTTGTTTTCTAAGTTACGTACATTTGTGCCTTTATGGCAGCCATACCACTCGCTTAATGTAAAGGAAAACATCGTGAGGAAACCTGAGTGTATGAGGTGTCCAAACACCTCAGCACTTGAAATTGCCAATCTTCGGTGGACACGCGTGGTAACTAGGCCCATACTATTTTTCTGAGATAAGATCTGTGCCCTGACGTGGGACGTACGAGTACAAAGGCCACATAAAAAAAGAAGTAATGAAATAATGGTTTATTGTTATAAAACAGGATAACGGCGTGAGTTTGAAACTGTACAGTAAAATCATATCGCAAAATTCCTCACTACGTATGTGTAAAATTTACCCAGTAAACAATGAACGCCTTGTAATGTTTTCCAAATGACATTGAAAGAAAGAAAGAAAGGAAGAAAGAAGACATTTATTTAAATCGTTACAGAAACACAAAGTAAACACTAAGGTACACAAACAAAATACACGAATGTCAACAAAACAAAAATAAAAACAAAATAATCGTGAAGAGAACATGTGAGGCATATAGAGTTGAAAGCAGCCGTTGGATTTCAGTGCTGTGATAAAACCTAACATTTCATTATGATAGGAAACAAATATCCAAAATGTTTAAAAGAAGAGTAGGTTCGGTACCCCGGAGGTAAAAGATACATAATAAAGTTGTGGCATTTGCTTCAAAGTTCGGAATCCGATATGATAAAATATAATGTCACAACATTGCGAAGAAAAACAGGAAACAGCGTAACCACGTTGAACAATATCGACTGAAAGCTCCCTGAAATAAAAAGCTTTGGTACTTCCACCTATAGCTTAATTGTACAAAGTTTAATAAGGTGCTAGAGGAATTATACAAAGTTTAATAAGGTGCTACACTTAGACAAATGATGTCACAAGAAATGTTTTTTTAAGTGCTAAATATTGTATTTTGTGCAATAAAGTGTAACAAACAAACAAAACAGAATTATTGTCAAAATAAATAACCTGACAACAGGTATTAATACAAGCGGTCTGTAAAATAGTTTTGCAGGCATAATGCAAATATTGTTAAGGTTCATTTTAATTACAAGTAAAATAAATTAAAAACATGTTATCTCAATAAACCAATATATTATTATTTTAGTATGTGTGCAAGCCTACATGCACCTTAATATACCAATTCAAATATGTCGTACTGTAATTACACAGGATTCCTTGCGCCAACGTAATCCCTAACGGCCTGATCGGCGACAAAACTACCATCCAATTAAACGATACATATGGTACAAATGTTTGCCTTTTCTTTGTGACACAATTAGTGTGAAGCAAGAAACGCTCATGATATTTATATGGCTGCCTAGTTGGTCGGCGGCAGAAAAAAAGTAATCCTTGAAACAAAGGCCGCTTTGGAACTACTCATTCCTCACATTTCATTTGATATCAATCACGGCTTAAGATAGCTCGGGAAAATTCGGCAGCGCTCGGCGGAGATCGGCGAGTGTAGGTTTCTAGCGCCTCTTGTGTGGCAGTGTGCCTACGACGCTACGACGGATGCTCGCCTACGCTACTACGCCGTAGCGGTCGCGACTAAACGCTACGAATATTTCTCGAAATAAATTCTCATCCTTCACTTGAAATGGATTAAAACCAAAGCTGGAAATGGAAAGTGTAAACTGAATAAGAATTAATGTGCTATGGTTGTGATCAGTTAGGTGACTTTTGAGATTTTTCTAGGCGTTTTATGGTAAGTGTTCTTTTATTATTTACAGTAACACTTAGAAGCCAGTTTATGTTACGCGCGTTAGTAAAATTTTACGGGCCCTGTGATTTTTGTTTAAATTTTATGAGTTCGTTTACCTGTATAAACATTTCTCACTTCACCAGTTATTCAACAGGACGGTAAATACCTTTCAGAACTCTTTTTGTTCAACATAACAATGCCGAACTTATTGAAATAAATAATTTCCTTCCAATCTTAAAAGCTGCATCGATTGGTTATCATTAATGTTCGTAGACTTGACAATCAAGTTTATTCAAATTATTTTATTTAAAGGGATTGACTACTTGATGACTACTTTGTTTTTAAGTTACAAAAATTTGTGATGGTAATACCCTTTTCTTATTCATGACACATGATAATACTTGCTACATGATAAAATCATCCTGTGAATACCCGCATCTTTTTTACTCTTTATTGATCTTTACCCTTAACTTCAGGGATAAGGTCAATTACAGTGACACGTACTAAGCATACATACATACATACATACATACACTCACGCCTGTATCCCAGAGGGGTAGGCAGAGACCAGGGACTGCCACTTGCCACGACCCTGACAGATCACTTTCGCTTTCCTTTGATTCGTTGCATGTACGCAGGCCGGTTTCGGATACTTTTTATCTCGCCCTTTGGTCTCACCTGTTTGGTCGAAGATTAAGCATTTTTAATCAAAAGCGATTAATATAACTTATTCATTGCCTTACAATATGTCATTCCGTCACAACGTTACCTGGAAGAAATTGCTGAAAGCAATAAGGCCACCCATTTTTATTGTATCTTTTATTTATATATTTTTTGTTTCTTGTGTCCAATAAAAAATATTCTTATCTGTAATTATTATTATTTGTGTTAAACACTAGATTTTTTCAGATTCCAGTCAAATAATCTAAAAAAAATAAGCCTGGCTGCCCATAGCACAGGGAATCCTAGTTTGGGAGCCAGTAACCACTTTTTTAACCTTTTTCTAAATAAAGTTTTTTTTCACTTTTTCACTTTAATAAAAGTTTGTTAAATTGTTCATTTTTGAACTTATCTAAAGTAATTAAAAAACCCGGACAAGTGCGATTCGGACTCGCGCACCGAGAATTCCGTACAAATTTGTAGTCTCGCAGTTTTTCCGAGCTTTTCCCGAACATCATAGACTATTTTTTGTGTAATTTAATTACAAATGTATAGTTT
This sequence comes from Yponomeuta evonymella, assembly GCA_963969515.1. NCBI lineage: Eukaryota > Metazoa > Arthropoda > Insecta > Lepidoptera > Yponomeutidae > Yponomeuta > Yponomeuta evonymella. Next base: position 12,509,099 of record OZ018354.1, read on the forward strand.
TCAGATTTTTCCCTGTATTTGTAGTGTGCGACAATATTACTTTCTAGCGTGAGGGGGTTTCGATATAGATGAAGGATTCTCTATGTAATTGATAACATAATATAATGTGAAACTCCAATAACCGTGATTTTATTTCGGAAAACTGTAGATAAGTGGTAGTAAACAAAAAAACTTCGATAAAAAAAATAGAAAAAAAAATAAATTCACAAGTAGATAATTGTCAGATATAATCTGTAGTCATAGAGTGAAGTAGCAATGAAAATCCAAAAGCAACCTAGAACGAATGACGTAATTTTAAATTTTGGGCTTAAGATGATCGACAGAATAAAAGAAAATAACAGAAAGATGTAAGAAGGCTTGCGCCGTTTCAACTTGTCAATTTTCATAGTTCTAGGTAAGCGGAAAGTACCCTTTAAATTTTGATTCCCTTGAGAGTGTCAAAATGAATGTTTTTGCGGCATACATTTTTTGATTGATTTGGATGCGGATTTGATTTTTTTACAGCTTTCAAGGGATTTTAGACTCAAGTATATGGGTATAAGGGATATAAGTAAACTCGACACCGCCACGCGTTCCCGAGATAAAGGGTCTTCGCACACAGACGGATGGACGGACGGAAAACAAAGTGATCCTATAAGGGTTCCGTTTTTCCTTTTGAGGTACGGAACCCTAAAAATTTTATAATTTATAATGTTTTTTATGTTTTTCACACAAATACGGCGGAACGGATTTGGATGAAGTTCGGAACACAGATAGACCATAAGAAGGTAGTAGAATAAATAAAGTACTTTTTCTTCAACTTCCATGTAAACAAATCCGAGAGCACAGCTTGTTTTCAATAAATATAAAAACTTGAACTCCACCCATAGAAAAAGTACAAAGAATTTAATAAGACCGAGCCATGTGAAACTCAAGAGATCCACGCGTCTCTTCATCCACTTGACATGAATGTTGTGATGGAAGCGACTTTAGGGCGCGGGCCACCGTACGGGAAAAAGAATGGATCATAAATAAAACATCTATGTGACATTTGCAGATACAACTCAATGGCACTTAGATCGCTCCGAGGTTTAATCCCTCAAGGGATTTGTCAAAGGGATCCGGCTCTTGTTCTCGCCGCATGGACTCTGCTCGTGCCTATGAAAAGTGGCTCAGAGATAATTATTAAGCAGTAAGGGTCTTTTCTCTTTGCGACGCAAAAAACCGGAGAAGCGCGACTTGAAATCAAATGCCGACGGGTAACGAAAAATATGGCCGGGCGCAGTGGTTTTGGAGAGCGTATCGCTCTTAAGATCTGTACATTGAATTCTGATATTGTACAAAAGTATTGTAAGAAATGTATTCTGACAACTTCAAAAGGGGAAATGACTGCCTTCTCATCGTCAAAACAGAGGTCGTGGGTTCGATTCCCACTGGAGGCCGCCGTGCTCGATTTGTACAAATGGCCTCAGTCTGGGTGTATTAGCTTGTTTGCGATGCCTGCCTTGTCCTTGCCTGGTTACCATAGCACAGGGTATCTAAGTTCGGGACCAGGTCAAGATTGTGTTCTAAGGAAGCTATTATTATTAAGTGATCACTCGGTACACAATCAGTTAGATGGCCCGACGATAGAGCTCGAGTAGCCGGCAAATAGTGTTTGCCTGCGTGTGGCACAGAACTGGGAAAAGTGACGTTGGTACGAAAGTGCCTATGTCCAGTAATAGGTGTAAACGGGTTGATGATGATGATTCTAGCTGTACATCGAAGAATACTGGCGGAGGTTAAATTAAACATCTGCGAACGCAAAGGAGGGTTAGGTTTTTTCGCGCGTATGTACGAGTATGTACGTTTCTCTGTCAGCGTAGAATGGCTGAACCGATTTGAACAAAAACGGTAAAAGGTATTATTAACTAAATTCCGGATTCACTTACTTAAATTCAAGTAATAATGAATTCAATTAATAATGTGTAGTGCTTACGAAAGATTTGTTCGAAAAAAGGTGTTGATAAAAGTAGCGTAAATGGCGGACGCCAAACTTAATATTGTGTAAAAAGTCATCGAACAACTTTAAATAAAAAAAACATACTTAAAAGCAAAAATACAAGTACAAAAAAGTCATAAAGAATTATTTTAAACCACAGAAGGCGGGTCCAAATCAAATTATCTACAAAAAATTTAACCAGCAGTCATGCCTGCTGAAGTTGACAAAAAAAAATCCGACTGTAGAACACAACAATAATTTGGAGTCGGTGCTCAAAATGTATGCGCTGGTCATACAGCTCGGCAACAACTCCAAACTATTATTTAGTTCCGAAATTTGTTTTTTTTATTTTAAAAAAATGTGAAGACGTTTTTACGATAACTTGATGACATATTTTATGAAACATAGGTACACCAATTAATAAGGGATTACTCCCATCAGCCTTAATTTTCTGCTCCCCATCTCCTAAATTCAAAGTAAAATGGGACGAATCGGACGGTATACCTGTTGAAAGATAAAAAAAATTCAATTTGTTAAGATTTTACGTAGTTATGAGAGAACATAGCAAAAAAAAAATAAGCGTCAAATTGAGAACCTCTTTTTTGGAAGTTGGTCAAAAATATAGCGAATTAATTTAATAATAATAAAAACCTGTTGGTATCAATAATTTAACTTGACTTTCAATAAGTAGTACATTTAAAACCTTTTACTTTACTTCAAAAAAATGGTACGGAATTTAAATATTTCAGTTTCACATTAAAACGAGCATTCCTTCCTCGTGTCGAATGAACAAAGCGATACACATGCCTCACACAAACACATTGGAATCCTGAAATTTTCAATAAGCAGCGAGTACAGGGATACCTTTTTGATGTAGCCTACATACATCTCATAGCATCTGCAGAGCATAGTTCTTCTCTCAGAGAGAGAGAGAGAGTGTGGGCTTAATTATTATTATTATTATTATTATTATTATTTGTAATAATAATAATAATAATTAAGCCCACTCTCTCTCTCTCTCTGAGAGAAGAACTAATAGTTTGGTAATTACCGCAGTAATTTGAAGCGCTAAGACATGTAAACACCTCCGACGGTCAGGTTTCTCACTATGTTTTCCATAACAGTCAGCGAGAGGTATTGCTACTATATTTAAATAGGGACAAGGATAAATATCTATATTTAAAAAAATAAACCGTCTGTCTGCCGAAGTCACGGTAGCGTATGATTCCCGTCGGAGTAAACAATCCAGCCGTCGGCCATTTCGAACACAAAAACAGACCCAATTCAATATGTGTTTTATCATTTTAACTATGCAACGTATTCTTGTTCATCAAATTGTGAATATTCATTCAGTGTTGGGGTTCCGTTCATCGGAGAAAACTCGTTCCGTACGACATCCGTTTGCCTGTCTATTACAGCTAGGTGACTGGTCAGGTAAATAAACAATTAACTGTCATAAAACAAAATCATTCATCATGGTCCCAAACACTTTGTGCCATGGTAATCAGGCAAAAACATCGTAACAGATATACAGATATTTTAGATTTCAATTCTGCTTTATGAAGTCACTGCACTGATTATCCAGTACAATTTCGCCAATTTCACATGTTAGACAAGACGATTCATCATCATCATCATCAGCCATTTGACGCCCACTGCAGGACATAGGCCTCCTTTGTAGTTTTCATAACCATGAGGGGTTTTGCCATAATCGCCACGCTTGGCAGGCGGGTTGGCGATCGCAGTGTGCGGTTGGAATCTCAAGAAGACGCTGCTGCCCGTCTCCTGGTAATTAATTTCCTTAGTCGCCTTCTACGACATCCACGGAAGGAAATGGAGTGACGCTATTCTTAATCCGGCGCCACACGGACAAGACAAGACGATTAGCAAATCACAATTGAATGACGCTCGGTCTAAATTTTGAAGCAATCAGTTCTGTTCTTATTTTAGGCTTAGGTGAGAATTTTGAAGCAATCAACTTCGAAATTGAGATCGAGCCTGTTCTGATTTGAAGTTCGGTTGTAGATTTAACTTCTTATGTAATATTTTTTAAACGTCATTTATTTATTCCATAATCAGTGGCAAAGGTACCTATTCCGATACAAATCGTGTTATAGTTATGAAAGCTAACGTTCGTCAAAATGACGATCATGCAATAAGTATTTCTCTCTCTTTCTTTTATTTTTTTACGTACGCGCTTGCGATTTCGCGCCAATCAGTGCCAGCCGGGGTGGTCTCGTTCAACCGGTAAGTAGGTAATTTCATTATTAAGATATTTTGTGCATGCTCGTCAATTTAACAAATGGTTAGCTTTTGTGTAAGTATTAGGTGTCTTTGTGTTGAGTTCAGTTTTGTTTTTTTTTTATGTACTGCGTTATTTTTGTTGCTTTATTGTAGTTGTTAACTTATAAATCGTAAAGAATGGCGACGAGATCAATCCTCACGGATGAGGTTATCGTTCAAATCTCAGAGCACGAGGATGACGTCGACACAAATGAGGTTGTTTCTGATAGTGAGAATGAAGCCGTCTTGTTGACTCAGCTGGTCATGCTGGTGACTGCCCGTTCAAGTCAGGTATGGGCCTCAAACGTGCTGTGACCCGAGACACAGTTCGTTTAGACGAGACTCATGGCCAGCACGTCCGGTTTTTGTCACTGGGCTTAAATTTTCTCTCCTTTTCTAGTCTCTAACCCTACATAAGATTGGTTTTTTTTTCCCGTTACCCACATTTTGGCTGATATTGTGTTTTCTGGTGACTGTTGTATTTTGTTTTGTGATTTTATGTTTTTGAGTATTGTGATTTTATGTTTTTGAGTATTGTGTCGTCAAATAAATATATCTTTCTTTCTTTCTTTTATTTGTATTGTTGCAGCCAGACGGGTACAGTCCGGCGAAATTTATGAAATGTAATAGACCTTAAGGGCCCGTACACAAAACTGCGACGCGACGTCGCATCATAAAATCTGCGATCTCACGCGACGCATCGCAAGAACTTGCGAATTGATTCGTATCGCGACGCATCGCAAGAGAATACAGGAAAAAGAAACAAAGAACCCAAAATCGTCTTTGTTTTTTTTTCCTGTATTTTCTTAGCAATAACAGAAGTGAGCACTTCTTTTTGTGATCCATGTCAAGACAAAAAAAAAATACCGTTAACCGTTACAAATACGCTTAATATGGTTGACTGTTGTCGAAGGAATGGTCACCCGAATCATGGATCATTGAATCGCAGCAATTCGCGTCTCAGTTTTCTGCGGTGCGAATACGCGTCGCGCCGATTCGCAGTTTTGTGTACGGAGCCTTATTGTGACGTTCAACACTCTATTCAGAAGGTACAACTATTGTTCTCTGTCTGTCAATCAAGGATACGGTTCCACTTTGACGTGACTTGGCCATGCCTCCATTGTTTATTGTCTCAATCATGAAACCCTGGCCCAAGAATATACTAAAGCAAAAGTGCAAGAGCCCATTGTCAAGTCACTGTATTGAACACATGTTCTGATTCCATTGCGGCTTCATGTTCACACTCACAAACTCATTAAGTCTTTCAGGCATCAATATAATAAAACCATCTGTCAAAATCTTGTGATGTTTGTAGTTTGGCATTGGTTTTGTAAAGTGTGCACTTATGCTTTAAGAGAGTTGTGCCCATTTTCTGAAGAGAAAACCTTGTTTTTAGTGACTTTCTAAAGCGCCACAAATAAAAATATATACATCTTCTTTCATAATCAGCTTAAAAATACCATAGTTCAATACAAATAGTTCTCTAATTTCATAGTACCACTAAAGCCCGCTTGCGCCAACATTATCTGATGGTACTATCTATATGTTTATCCAGAGGTAAGCTTTATCCAGTGAATAAGTGCAAAAACATGTTGCACCATGACATTTTCGAAGCGTGTCCATATATTATGTAAATTATAAGGCTGAAAACCGTTTCAGATATTCGTTTGTTTATCCCTAGATGTATTAATCTATTTTCTCACTTATTCAGTGACGTGACATGGTGCAAGTATTGATCACAATGGGGAACTTGCGTCAGACTTAGATTGAAGTGGCAAGTGGCATTGCTTTTATACCATAGAAGACACAGAAAGACTTAAGAAAATTTTAAAAATAAACCATAAAATTTTTTTTGGCGTTTTCGGGGTCCCAAAAAACGCGAGAAATCGAGTTACTCTAATATTAAAAAAACACTTTAGATTTCGTTTTTTTTCATTGAATTGTAAACGTTTACTTATACGGGTGTACACGCATAAAAACATAATTTTATAAGGCGTTAAGTTCAAGTTGTGACGTCATAGTTTGAGCCCGCTTTGTATGGCGCGTTTTTGTACCATGTGACTAGAATGACTTTTCGACAGGTCACAGTATGAAAAGTATTAGGCACAGAGAAAAAAAATTACCACGTTTATTTATCTTCAAACATGGCCTCTCCGAATATATTAAGACATGTTTTTTTGCAATTTCGTCATTGCTTTACATAGCGCAAGCAGCCCAAATATTGAGTATCTTATCTCTGAATATTACTGGTGTGCAATAAATATCTTCTCTCTGTCTATCCATCTATTGAGGCCTTCTCTTCGAGATAGAGAAGATATAAGGTTTAATCACCACGCGTGCTTACCGTAAATTTAATGCTTCAAGCGCTGAGTTATATATTAATCCTAACATGTGCCAACAACTTCAACCATTTATTCTATAGGTACATAAATTTTATTCGCAATTTTGATGTTATCCATCCTGAATATTGCTTGTATTGATAAATAGATAGATTTCCTACGATAATTAATCAGAAGATAAGATAATTTAGACTAGATCAACCCGGTATACCTACAGTCTGTTAAGACTAAGAGACCAGCGTGCGGAAAACATCCCGGAAGGCACGTATTCTCTGCACTATTACAAAAATTTCTTCCAAAGAACCTGACACAATATTTGAGGAGTCGTTGACTTAGACGACATGACTGTTCAAAGCGGTGGTAGCCTAGTAGGTAGAACGGGAAACCCAGGTTCGATTCCCAGTGCGGGCATGTACCTATGACTTTGTTTTCTAAGTTATGTACATTTGTAAAGTTATAGTAGCAATACCACTCGCTAACCGTGAAGGAAAACATCGTGAGGTAACCTGAGTGTCTGAGCTATTCATATACTTCAGCGCTTGAAATCGCCAATCCGCGGTGGGCACGCGTGGTGATTAAGCCCAAACTATCTCCCTGAGAGAGGGCCTGTGCCCTACAGTGAGACGTATATAGGCTGCTTATGTATGTAATGTATTCGAAACGGCAAAATCTCGAACTAGTGTAGCGCTGGCTTAATGCTAGTGCTATACGAACGCTGAGAGTTACGCTTCCATTGTAATATTTTTCATAGTATTTTACTACAATTTTTTGCAGAAAAAATATGTTTGTACAACTGCATACTTAATTTTTAATAGCATAAATAACACATAACATAAACTCACGCCTGTATCCCGGAGGGGTAGGCAATACAATACAATACAATACAATACAATACAATACAATACAATGTCTTTATTTGTCAAATATGGGTGTTTACATGCAGATGATTACAATTATATTTTACGTTCGCCATATTTTGCCTCGCGGCGTACAAATATCGGTGTTCTTAAATCTAGATTCGTGCGTTAATATTTAATGTCAAACAATGGAAAAAATATTACAATGTCATTCATAATTTAAAATTGTCCTAAATAATACAATTTCATCGATATTAACAGGTATTTAGTCGATAAATTAATCTTGCCATATTAATGCAAAAAGTTATTTCGAGAAAAAATCTTCTATCTTATAATAGCATTTATCGCATAACAGTTTATACAAACTCCGTTTGAATTCAGTTAAATTTAGTAATTTTAGACATGTTGGGATACGATTAAAAATTTTTGGCGCCATGCAAAAAATACTTTTTGTCATTAGTGTAGTTTTGGCAGCATGTAATCTTAGCCTAGTTGGGTCGCGCTGACTATGGTGGCTACTGTCTGCCACGCGTTCAAATAGTTCCGGATGAGATTTTACAAAAACTGCTGATTCATAGATGTAGAGAGCTGGTAACGTCAAAAGTCTATACTTAATAAAATTATGGTCGACAGGATACATTACTTTTAATTCCAAAAATGGCCCTAATGCATTTCTTTTGACATTTAAAGATTACATCCTTGTCAGTAGAGTTGCCCCAAAAAATTATACCATAGCGCATTAGGGACACAGCCAGCCCATGATATGCCATCAGTAATACCTCTGGGTTCACAATTTTATGCAATTTAAAAAGACCATATGCACATCTCGACAATCTTAGACTAAGTTGATGTATGTGTGGCTTCCAAGTTAAAGATTTATTTATATGAATTCCCAAAAATTTCGTTGTTAGGACTTCTTCTATCGATGCTCCCTGATAACTAATACGTGGAGGAATCCTATATATTTGCTGACTAAAATGCATAATTTTAGTTTTTTCCATATTAATTCTAAGACTATTTTGTTTTAACCAATTAATTATTATTTTAAGTGTATTGTTCATGTCAAGTTCATAATGAGCTGGTTCCTTACATTCTACTACTACTGTACTATCGTCTGCGAATAATGTCATAGGCTTATATACATTTTTGGGCATGTCATTTATATATATTATAAACAATAATGGTCCTAATATACTTCCTTGTGGAACTCCTTATGTAATGGTTCTTTTTTTAGATAAATATTTAATGTCAGTTTTAGTTTTCAGGTTTAATTTTGATATCTCCGTGTACTGTTGTCGGTTTTCTAAATATGATTTCATCAATTTTAATAGGTTCCCTCTTACTCCATAAGCATGCATTTTATTCAAAAGATTTTTGTGATCTACAAAGTCGAAGGCAAAGATCAGGGTTTGCCACTTGCCACGATCTTTAAGACCTCTTTCGCCTCATCAACATTCATTAGTGTTTGCATGCACGCACGCCGGTTACGGCTTTTCTTAATAGCATACAACTTTAATGCATGGTAATTTCACAGCGAAAAATATGAAAAATGGGGAATTTGCGTTTAACGTAGATTGGAGTGACTTTGCTATTATACCATAGAAATCATATAAGAAACTAGAAAAAAAAAATAGAACAACAAAAATATTTTTTTCGGGGTTTTCGGGGTTACAAAATTTGCGAAAAATAATGTTGCTCTTATAACATAAAACTTATTAGATTTCGTTTTGTCATTGAATTCTGAACGTTTTCTTATAAGGGTTTACGTGCATAAAAACATTATTTTACGGGATAACTAAAATATTGATAAACGCTTCATACATTATGCATTATTATACATTATAGCGTAACGTTAGGGAGTGATGTCACAGTCTAAGGTCGATTTGTATGGCGCGTTTTAGTACCACGTGACGATATTGACTTTTTGGCTGCTTATATTATAAAAAGTATTAGTCGCAGAGAAAAAAAATACTACGTTTATTTATATTTTAACGTGTCCTCTCCTATTCTATTAAAATATTTTTTAATGCAAGTTCCCCATTGTTTTGTTTTTATGTACCTTTCGTGACAGACTTCACTCTCATACCCTACAAATTGTATACAACACAAATTCTATTCTTGGACAGCGCCCATCTACAACTAAACTTCCGTTTTCTGCTATTTGCTGTGTGAAACAGGAAAACTTCGTACGCAGTAGAAATATTTATATTAAAATTTGCTAATTGCCGTATATAGTTGGCTGGGTGGGTAACTAAAGCAGCGTGAGAACTGGCCATTGCGAGGGCAGTACATACGGATGTTGTGATCAATTTTATGAGCCATGGTTTAAATACAGTACCGATGCTATTAAAATTAATGCTCTTAAATTATTGGACGTCAAGTGGGCGACAAATGGCTGATGACGATGATGATGAAGAAATACAATTTTATAATCGTGAGTGGTTAAAATAAAAAAAAAACCGTATTAAAAATTTAAAAATTTTCGTTACTACATTCAACCTTAACATACTTAGTTTTATTAAATATGTCTGAAAATTAGAAAGGAGAACATTTTGGGGAAAAGACAAAGTTTTGGACTTTTTTTATTTCTCCCTCCTAGCTTACATACGCCGCATCCTAATGAAAAATTACTAAGTAACAAATTACAGAGCGTGAAGTGTTGCATCGAACGAGTACCAAAACTTAATAATTCCGTCAAGTAATACAGTAGAAACAACAACCATGGTCAAAAACGGCACAGGCACGCAAACTTAATATACCATGATTTTAAGTCTATTTCGTGAACTTAAACTCTGTATTATATGATAAATGATATCATTTTTATATAGCTCTTACCTTTTTCGGCAAGTTTAGTAACTTGCTAGACTAACTTGTTAGTCAATTTTCTCCAAATGTTACGCTACGAAACTTACGAAACTTTATACTTCCGTTCATTGTCCTCAAATTAACAAACATATTGTAATAAAAAGCAGTTCACAAGAACATGAGATTATCATTTAGTTCATTTGGAGTCGATGCCTATAATTATCGTTCTAAGGTGAATTAGTTATCTAATTATTAATTATTTCTAATTATTTTTCACTGCAGCAAGTCACAAAGTATTTCTTTTTAGATGTTATTACACTATTAAGGAATTCGAAAACACATCATTTTGGACCAGAAGGTTTCGCCTAGATATATCATCTAGGCGAAACATATTGGAGCACGATATAGAAATGGGAGCAACCGTGTGACACATATTGTCGACTTATACTCAATTTATTGGAATAATTGCAGTATTAAATTTTAATTTAAATTTTAATTAAATACCATTTCAATCATGCATTATACATAGGTATAAGTAGTCATACTGCGAATACAATAAGCAATAATTCTGAGTGAGAGCAGCGATTAGGTTTTTAAGCATTACTTAAACTTTTTTTGTAAAGTACATGAAATAAGTAGCCTAATGACTAGATAAAGGTGTACTAATTATGTCGCTACAATTATATTTGTTGACCTTTGAAGTACATAATTTGACCTCATCCAAGTTGCAGGAAGGCGCTGGATGCAGGCCGCTTCCAACCGGTCTTTTTGGAAATCCATGGAGGAGGCCTATGTCCAGCAGTGGACCTCTTGTGGCTGAATGATGGTGATGAAGTAATTTGTAATATAGAGTAATTAACTTCAACTACTTGTGTTTGCTTATTTTCTCCTTCCTGCTTCACACTTTTAGTGATTATTTGACAATACTAATGGTAGTTATAACTATCTAATTCTATATTCATAGTATTGAGGCGTTCTAAATTGCAACGAGTGTATATACGCAAAATTTTATTTTAACCGTTTGCAAGCATAACACGGATTAAAACTACTATATCGCTAGGATGCACTCTGTAGAAGTTATAAGGGAGAAACCAAAAAATGTGTCAACATTTCGAGGTTTAGTAGCTGCCAAAAATTGTCCCGAGATATGTATGAGATTAAATAATAAAAACTACTATACCACCTTTTGCAACGTAAAATCATTCTAATGACTGGCCTATAAAATACATAATGTTAATCTATATACTTTCTCGAGCGTCTTTGGCAGTATTACACAATTTTAATATCACCGACAGCAGGTAGTCGCTGTAATAATTAAACGTCAATTCGCGGGAAATCCGCGGGAATCGAGCACATCCATCATACTGTAACACATAACACTTTTCATCGATCAAAATCAGCTCCATGTACCTACAACCTACGAGCATCGGTGATATATTGCATTAGGGTTCCTCCACAAGTAAAGTGTTAGTTCGTTTTTGGACTTTGGTTCCTGGAATATTTTAATGACTCGCGATGCTCGTACATAGCTATGTTTTAAACGGGTCTTATCGCGATTTCGCCTGCTGCAAAAACTAAGTCCATGGCCATACAGATGGGACGTTGGGCGAGGACGCGGAACAGATGCGACGCGTTGTATAGAGTTCGCGCCTTCGCCCCATCTCTTCTGTGTGGGCTACGTCCCGTCATCCCTTAAGTACATTTTGTATGAAAGTAAATTGGAAAGACGACGAGTCTTTTCCGCGCCATCACCCCAAGTTCTTTCTGTATGTCTGAGGCCTTAAAGTGACTTGAGGATAGACCACATACCCTTACGAGTTACGACGAACCTAACCTAGCGAGTACAGTCAATTACCCTAATAACTGACTGTCCTCGCCACTTCAGTCTATCTATGAACATTGCAATTGCAACGTTACCGAAACGTCGGAATTAAGGTAATTAAATTTTACCTAATAAATAATCGCGATTAGATTCGTTTAATATATTATCGCCATTAGACCCGTTTAATTTAGACGGCACATAAGGAAGAGTGTTTGTAATATATAAAACTTATTTAATTCACCATCAACATGTATATCTCTGAGAAAAGATTGTTTACAACAATGCCACTTATACAAGTCAATAACTGCTGATAAACTGCTGCGCAGTTTGGCAAATCTGTCAACCTATTTGTTATTTTCTTCTTTAATAAAATCTTTAAATACAATACAATATATGTCTTTGGTTTTTATGATTGCATTGAATTGCTTGTATGAACTTACGACTAGTGGTGTTTGAAAATTAAAAGATGTCAGTCCATCTGTAATGCCAAGTTCATATTGAGAGTAATATTTGATGGTTTTTCTCAATTGCACATTACCATATGTAAAGTTTTCATCAGATATTGGTACCCGTGTAGCTTGGTAATGTGTTAAGTCAATTTCAGCTACTTAAGCACTTAACTATACTTTATTCTCGAACTATCTCTATGGCCACTCATCTGAATAATTATATCGGCAAACTTAAATAAACTGAGGTTTGAAACTATACCAACACAGTATGAGAAACCCTTATTTGCACCTTTGTGAAAGTGATGAAAAATTGCATCAGAGGCGCAACCACAGAGTGTTTAGATCTCTATTTCTACTGATATTTTCAGTATTTTCCATATGTGATAGATTGGTACAAGAGGTTTTATTTTATTGAAAAGTGAACAAGAATTGGTTGCTTTGCATAAAAATGCAGTATTTTTTATGGTGGTATTCAAGCTTTGCAGAATGTTCCATAATTTCCAAATAGGTACACGAAACACGTGCCAATTAGGTATAATAATAAAAACGATGGGCTAGAAGACGACTGAGTGGACGAGGTTCCACTTTTTCTTATTTTACCCTTGTCTAGACATAAGTCAAGGTTTTTACTTCAGAGCTAATACAGTACGGCTAATCAACAATTTCTTTGAATGAGTCCGGAGAAGAGGCCTCCTGTTCCAAGCTGAGCGACTACCGATGGAATTTGACTTAGCCTTTCTCTGATAAAGATTTCATCTCAAAAACAACTGGTATTGAAAATGTCTTTATACTCACAGTAAATAAAATAGTTATTAGGGCAAGTAGTAATTCAGTTGTAACAGAAATTTAACAAAGTATTCTTTATAATATTCTACTGAGCATTAGCAGCTTATTACTCTGTTACAAAACTGTGGTTTTGGCGCCCGTCTGATTCCAGTTTCCATTTGCCCATTTTCAGTTTCATATGAAATGTTAGACTAATACTCACCATGAATTTCACGAACTGATTACCTAACAAACTAATTTCACCCACTCATTTTGGTAGAAACGCTCTAAGATTATTAAACTACTTAGATTTTATCAAGGTTTTCCATTCACAACATCTCCAGGGAAGTCTCTTAAAGGCACAAGTGTTCAACAGAATGATATTATTACGGCAATGGTTGTTTTATTGACACTATTGGCAGTCTACTAACCAATCGCATTCTAACGATATAACACGTGCAACTTAACTTGACCCCGCATGCGATTCGATCTTCTTAGCGAGAGAAGCCTATTTACGCGCTTATACTATTGGAATGTTATTGTACTGCTGAGTTAGTTACTTATTTAGGGGTCTAATTGCGATTGCTTGTCAAGTGAAGTTAAATTAGTTGGTTAATTGCTTCCAGCGATTTGTAACCACGGATTCATGTTCAATTTTTAGGGTTTCGTACTCAAAGGGCTTACCCTATTACTACGACTCCGTCAGTCCGTCCGTCCGTCCGTCCGTTTGTCACCAGGCTGTATCTCACGAACAGTTGCAATTTTCACAGATGATGTATTTCTGTTGTCGCTATGACAACAAATACTAAAAACAGAATAAAATAAATATTTAAGGGAAGCTCTCATACAACAAACGTGATTTTTTTGCCATTTTTTGTTCGATATTAATAACGGCAACAGGTAGATGCTTGAAATATTCCAAAGTTGTATAGATAATGGTACGGAACCCTTCGTGCGCGAGTCCGACTCGCACTTGGCCGGTTTTCTTTTATCACTTATATTTGTTTTACTTTAAGATTTTAATCAAACTAATCTGTATCAAACTATTGTTGAGTTTATTCGTTGTAGGTATTCTTCATATGTAATAATAATAATAACTTCCACGCAATACGATCACTTGTCCTGGTCCCAAACCAGAATACCCTGTGCTATGGTAACCAGGCAAGGACATCACTAACGTGGAAGTACTCCCAGACTGAGACCATTTGTGTTCAAATGTCTCTAAGGCTGTATGACTTTTGTTTACTTTTCAGTTGAGCAAAGTTTAAATGGGCGTTAAAAATCTGCCTCACTGCTCAATATGTAGACGGGTACATTTCAATCGACGAGCGTTTTTAATCTCTCTGAGTGACCTGGAGCTTATGGAAAACTATTAATTCTAGTATAGCTGTGAATAAAAAATATCATCGGAATACAGCCGAAAAATGTAAAACTCGCTAGGTAGGAAGGTATTTAATGTCGTTTCATTAAATTAAACATAAACATTTACATACAGGCACATACATTGCTTCTGGCCCCACACTAGGATACCCTGTGTCGTGGGAACCAGAAACAACGACATCACAAGCATGTAAACATCCAAGACCTGGGTTTTTTTTTTGTCCCCAGCCGGGATTCGAACCCGGACCTCTCGCATGGTATGCAGATGCACTACCGCTGCGCCACGAGGTCGTCAATTGAGCGGGATACTGCAATTTGCTAGATAATTCCGACCATGACCAGAATAATAGTGATAATATCTGGACACTTTTATTATTAAATATTAAATACCAATGAGCTAAAAGGATTAGACACCAGCGGAAATGAAAGCGTGTGACAGGTTGCTAAGACGAAGTTGCGGGAAAACGCTCCTCAGTGCAATCATAAATATTTGCGATTCGCAACGGATGAAAAAGTCAATAAAACGGTTGACAGTACTCACGGCTCCAACGGCTTAACTGCAGTCCGGAGTAAACATTTCGCTTTGAAAAGCGCCACCTCAACTACCGAAGCTGCTTAAAATGCGATTAAGCTACGCCAGTCTCCACTGCTGCCTAGTTTTTGAGGATCCGCAACTGCTGGCAACACAAAAGTTTCAGAACTAACAATCTGTTTTACAGTCTCTGATTAGGTTATTAATGACATTAGTCCCTGCAAATATTTTTGCAAAAAGTTAATTTCGTTCTTTTTTATCGGCAACTGTGAACTGGTGCAACTGTGTACTGGTGATGATGATGTAGATGATGAAGAGAAAGCAGAAAAAATACGGTTACTTTTTTTAGAGTAGACTAAACCAGATAGAAGATATTTGCATCCTTAACTAAGACCTTAACCGATTTCACGTAATAAACAAGAGGTAAGATTAGCTTGCACCATCGTTGATGGACGATATAATCCCTTCAGCCACGTTCGTAACCAAATTTTCGTAACCAGTTACGAATGTGGACTTTTTATCGCTGTTTCGTAACCAGCTACAAGCCAGTTACGAATGTGGATTTTTTTTCCATTTTCGTAGCTGAAACCTCTTAGCCATGTATGGTCTCCTGGTACTTCCACATCCATCCGGCTCATTGAGGCTTTATATCAAACGCTTGTTGGTCGTGGTACACCTCGTCAGTTCACCTAGGTGATCCACGAACATTTTTTTCTGTTGGTGGTCCACCTTTCCTTTCATAAAAAAATAATCATAAAAACGTATTGTTCGTGGTTCACCTGTGAAAAATCTAAAAGTTATAACAACGCATCTCTTTTCTAGGAGATAGTCGCTTCTTACCCACGGTCCACCTCCTGAGACCACCTGGGTGAACCATGGGATTTTTTTTACAACGGACTACCTCTGTCCACCTGGGTGTTCCTTGGGAAATATTTTTTTTCCATCGTACACCTCGATATCGAAACTCTTCGAAATTATTGATCTCGGCAAGACCTTCATTTCGTATGACAGCTGTCAAACTTAAAAACGTTATATCTCTGAAACTGTTGATCCAAGACTACAGCTGTCAGTAGCAAATTGTAGAGCTCGTCGAGACCTATATTTCGGATGACAGCTGTCAAACTTAAAAACGTTATATCTCGGAAACTGTTGATCCTACACTATAGCTGTAAGTAGGAAGTGATAGATCTCTTCAAGACCTTCGTTTCGGATGACAGCTGTCAAACTTAAAAACGTTATATCTCGGAAACTGTTGATCCTACACTATAGCTGTAAGTAGGAAGTGATAGATCTCTTCAAGACCTTCATTTCGGATGACAGCTGTCAAACTTAAAAACGTTATATCTCGGAAACTGTTGATCCTACACTATTGTTGTCAGCAGGAAATTATAGAGTTCATCGAGGTCTTCATTTCGGATGACAGCTGTCAAACTTAAACACGTTATATCTCGGAAACTATTGGTCCTAAGCTTAAGATTTTAGGAGGTCGTGAAATCCTTGCAGCCCAGAATGTGCCTGCGATCAACAGTTTCCGAGATATAACGTTTTTAAGTTTGACAGCTGTCATCCGAAATGAAGGTCTTGAAGAGATCTATCACTTCCTACTTACAGCTATAGTGTAGGATCAACAGTTTCCGAGATATAACGTTTTTAAGTTTGACAGCTGTCATCCGAAATATAGGTCTCGACGAGCTCTACAATTTGCTACTGACAGCTGTAGTCTAGGATCAACAGTTTCAGAGATATAACGTTTTTAAGTTTGACAGCTGTCATACGAAATGAAGGTCTTGCCGAGATCAATAATTTCGAAGAGTTTCGATATCGAGGTGTACGATGGAAAAAAATATTTCCCAAGGAACACCCAGGTGGACAGAGGTAGTCCGTTGTAAAAAAAAAATCCCATGGTTCACCCAGGTGGTCTCAGGAGGTGGACCGTGGGTAAGAAGCGACTAGGTATCTCCTAGAAAAGAGATGCGTTGTTATAACTTTTAGATTTTTCACAGGTGAACCACGAACAATACGTTTTTATGATTATTTTTTTATGAAAGGAAAGGTGGACCACCAACAGAAAAAAATGTTCGTGGATCACCTAGGTGAACTGACGAGGTGTACCACGACCAACAAGCGTTTGATATAAAGCCTCAATGAGCCGGATGGATGTGGAAGTACCAGGAGACCATACATGGCTAAGAGGTTTCAGCTACGAAAATGGAAAAAAAATCCACATTCGTAACTGGCTTGTAGCTGGTTACGAAACAGCGATAAAAAGTCCACATTCGTAACTGGTTACGAAAATTTGGTTACGAACGTGGCTGAAGGGGATATAATTACTTACTTACATCAAAAAAAGTTTGTGATCAATAGCATAAGCTCCTATAATTCTTTAAATTTAACTTTATCAAGAAAAAATCTATGTTGTATGCTTTCTTTAAATAGGAATACCCTGTTTGAAATTAAAATATAAAACTATTTTTATTATTTATTTAAAAAAAATTGAGCCATTAATCATAATGTAATTGTGATCGAAATTTCATAGAAAGAAAAATACTGTTTAATTAAACTTAAACAACAATTTATTATTAAAAGGTTAAATTCAATATAAAATAACTCCTCCCCTGGCTCGAACACATGCGGAGATCCTCCTGGGCATGCTGAGGATCAAGTTATCCAGCATTTCCTGGGGTAACCTATCCCATTCTTCAATAGCGGCTTCCCTGAGCTCTGGAACTGTCTGGGGACGTGGCTCACGGTTCCATACAGCTCGTTTAAGAGCATCCCACGCGTGCTCTACTGGGTTTAAGTCGGGCGACCCGGCAGGCCAGTCTAAACGTGTGATATCGTATTCTTGAAGAGCAGCATTGACTCGTTGAGCTCGATGTGCGGGCGCATTATCATCGACCAGTACAAATTGGTGCCCATGGTTTACTCGGAATGGTCTGACGATATCATCAATAACAACTGCTTTGTATATGTCAGCTGTCATGTAGCCCCGATACGGGATCAAAGGCGTTCTAGCTCCAATCATAATGCCACCCCAAAAGGACACCGATTTTCCGCCTTGCTGAACTGTTCCAGTGGCAGTTCTTTGTCTTTCACGGTCGCCTGGTCTTCTCCAGACACGGACACGTCGGTTATCTGTATGAGTGCTGATTCGGGATTCGTCAACGAAGAGACAGTTTTGCCAAATGTTTTCTTCCTCACCTTCTTCATTTTGCCGAAGTCTAGCCCACTGCAATCTTCGTTGTTGACGTTGCCGGGAATTGAGCCGAGTTCGCCAAGACCTCCGTGCTCGTAATCCAGCTTGGTGCAAGCAATTGCGAACGGTCTGCGTGCTAACTTCAAGCCCAGAGGCGGCCCTGACTTCTGCTTTTATTTTAGTGGCGTTGATTGTTGGATCACGGGCTGCCAGCAATCTAATATAGCGCTTTTGGGCAGCTGAAACAGTTGGGCGACCGCTGCGGGGTCGGTCAGCTAAATTCCCCGTTCCGTGGTACCTCTGCAACGTAGCCACGACACAGGATTGGGATATAGCAAGTCTTCGTGCTAGTACTCTCGTGGTGTATCCTTCTTCCCTCAAAGTTACTATTCTTGCTCGTAAAACCTCTGATAATCCTCTTGGCATTTTTTCAATCACAACTTTCCGCAAAAAATATCTTGAATCGGTTATAATTGACTAAATCAGATTTCTGAATGAGCGTAAGCTAGGACTGAAAGCCTTTTAATATGAAAAAACAACTGAACGGTGTCATTGTTTTGTGTTCTAATTCTTTATTTTTAAATAAAGAATCTAAAAAGAAGAAAAAATCATAATATAATCTACAGTAACAAAAAAGATTTCAGTTTTTCAAAGTGATCGCAAACTTTTTTTGATGTGTGTATATTTGATTGCACACACAACATCAATGGCCTTTAGCATTTACAAGCATATTTCAAAATATTTTAAATCTCTTCCAGCCAACCCTTGATGTGGTGATAGTAACATTATAAACGAGGGGGAAGCGTACAATAATTATTATCCACATAATTTCCTCTCTATATTAAAAAGTAATTCAATTAAATTCTGCTTTATGGACTCACTGCATTGATTATGCAGTACAATTTCGCAAATTCCTGTAAATTATCCGTGCATACATGACTTCTACTATTTATGACCATCCGAAGAAAGGTTTATGTCGAAATCGGGCTTGAGTTTGGGCCACCGTAAGCTTTCGGCTTCGCATAATATTAAGTACCTAAGCATGTATATAGATACTATTTACACAATGTTGAACAGACAGCAGTTCAATTTATTTGAAACGTTGTTTTTGTTAATTACTGATGAAAGGGAAATAAACAAAAACAGATGAGCGCGGTAAAACGATAGCTGGGGAAAGTTGATGTTTACGCCATTTAGCGGAATAACTGTTCGCTGTTTAGTATTCATAGTGGCTCACTCATTGTGTATTCAAGACGCGACTGAAATGAAATATGGTGCATTTTGTTTCGCTTCAAAGTACGAGGTGACTTTGCGATTATCACTACCCAGCTCTCTGTTTCCACCCTTTTGTTCTTACATGGAGTAGATTCACCACCGCAGGGGCGAAGTGTTTTTTTAATCCCATTTTGACACGGACCGTTGAAGCGATGGTAGTTTAGGGAATATACCAGTTGGTTCATCATCATCATCATCAGCCACCTGACGCCCACTGCAGGACATAGGCCTCCCTCATGATTTTCATAACCATGAGGGGTTTTGCCATAATCGCCACGCTTGGCTGGCGGGTTGGCGATCGTGACCAGTTAGTTCACGTGCCTGATATCCTGCGTTGAGTTGAGGTGAGCAATATCCTAACGGCGAAGGAAAAACATTGTGAGAAGATTTTAATTTATCTGCCCACTGACCATCGTCCCGTTCTCGGCAGCTAATCTGTTATTGCCCTGGTCCACCTGCCGTCCTCCCGCCAGCCCGAGTGTCTTGTTGCCCATATCCATTTTCATTTTGCCAGATGGTCGGACAGTATCTTGGAGTCGGCAGAAAGCTATGGATGCACATGGCAAGGGACCGTGAGAAATGGTCAAAAATTCAAAAGTCGCAGAACTAAACTTTTTGTGAATGACAAACTCTAGGTAATTGTTATGTATCAGGTAGATATTTTAAAAATTATTCAGTTTATTCATACATTGAATTGGAGGTCAAAGTAGACCGTATTCTTCTAATTTCTTATCTGGAACTGTCATGTGTTCAAAATGGCTATTGTTTGATACTGAATTACGGAAAGAATTTGGGTAAGAGAAATGGTGCTCTACTCACAGGCGATGATGAAGCTGGTCTCCAGGTCCCGGGACACAATCCACACAAGATTTCACAGGGTTATTTCAGTATTTAGCACACGCCGGCCGGCGGTTATGGAAAAATTGGATCCAACGAACTTTTCTTCCGTGCACCCCAAACGAAAAGAGTGAAAAGAGTGAGTGAATGAACTGTACGAATCTACGTCGCTCATTCAGAAGCGCGCCAAATTTGAATTGGCGCGGGGAACGCAGAGCATTTAGTCTCGAACCCAAATAAGTAATTTAGATATTGTACAGCTATTGCAACTTGCTT
The DNA here is from genome assembly GCA_963969515.1 of Yponomeuta evonymella. NCBI lineage: Eukaryota > Metazoa > Arthropoda > Insecta > Lepidoptera > Yponomeutidae > Yponomeuta > Yponomeuta evonymella. The sequence continues at coordinate 12,529,875 of OZ018354.1, forward strand.
TATTGGGAGGCAACATCCGACCGTTTATTTGCCATCGAGATTAAAAGCGTTAATTGATTGCTTGAGACTTGTGACGACAAAAACCTGGCCAAGTCAGAGTTAGATTCGCGCACGAAGGATTCCGTAATACCATAGATAGATAGATAGATAGAGAACACTTTACTGCACAACCAGGTGAAAGAATTACACATAGTTTCTTATATCTACGTAAGTAGTGGTATACAATTGGCGGCATATATATAATGCCTGCATATATATAATAAGCTGTTGCCCGCGACTTCTTTTGCGTGGAAAATTTGATCTGTATTTTTCCGAGATATATGTGTACCAAATTTCATCCAGATGCGTTCAGCCGTTCTGACGTGATTAAGTAACAAATAGTCATCCATCCATACTTTCACATTTATAATATTAGTAAAAAAATATTTTGCAAAACAGGGTTTCTGAAACCACATCAATTCCGGCTCGATACTTCAGATTTACAGGTTTGTTTAAATACCGGTTTTAATATCGCCCTTATTGCGCATCATAATAAAAACTGAATTTGAACGGATATTTACTGGTTTACTTTTTCATTTTACAATTGTTCGACGTTTCGGTACTTTTGCAAGTGCCGTGGTCTCGGTGGACTGAGGTGACAGGCGTCTTTTAGAAAGCACTGTTTGTTTACTACCCTCGGCAAAAATTATTAAGTAACGTACCAAAAATATTTTAGCATGTTTTTTTATTTAAATTGGCACTATAATAATTTTATATAAACTGAAAAACACTGATTATTAGTTATTGAAATTAAAATTTTATCTACAAAACAATTCAATCTACAAAAAAAAAATATTCTATATACTTATTAACTATGTCTAGTGCTCGTGTTAACCGTAGAAAATACTAAGTTTATATCAGTTTTTGCATTTTTTTATTTATGGGGCAATTCATAAAATACATATTCTATTAACGTTTCAACTATTATCATTACTCTATAGATCAGATAGATAGAGTGACAGACAAACGTTGTAGGCATATTAATAGGGTCCCGTTGGTAATTTGGAACCCTAAAAACTGCTTACTTAGGTGTTTTTGTTTTTCTGTCCTTGTTCCGTGGTTTTTTCCTCTGTGAATGGACACTTAACCTATATACTGCCAGTGACCCATAAACAACAAGCATTGTCACCGTCGGTGACTCTATGTGTGAAGTTCATTTTTCTAAATGCTGCTACCAAATGCTGGAATAATATCCCGCCGCCATTTATAACTAATCAATCCATGCATTTAAGTTAAAATTAATAGAGTACTTGTTGTCCGTACAGATGAATTCGATTCAAGTACGAGTAAATGTCCTTGCAACTGACATTGCAACATTAGTAATACTTGCCTATAGTTGACTACGCTTGTCTCTATTTATTTTATTTTATGCTCTCCTTTCTCTGGACGAAATCAGTAATTACTTGAAGTCTTATGTACCTCTTCATAATTACATTAAAGCTCTTACATATGATATTTCCGCTAATTATCTGAATGTTGTTTGCATATTTTACATATTTTAATATTTTTTATTTTACGTTTCCATGATTGCTGGCCTTGATTATTTATAGGTTCTGGGAGTATACTAGCGTCACGGGTTACTAAAGGGGAACCTGTGACACATGCTGAGTCAGAACCTTTTCTATAACCTGACACACAGGTCGCCTTAAGGTTCTAATACTCTATGATTACTAGTTAAATTTTCTTATTGTGTAATAAAATAAATATTTAAGGGGTTCTCCTATACAACACACGTGATTTTTTGTCGTTTTTTGCTAGACAACAGGTCGACGCTTGAAATATTGAAATGTTGTATAGATAATGATGGTACGGAACCCTTCGTGCGCGAGTCTGACTCGCACTTGGCCGTCTTTTTTAAGATTTAATGTGAGTCGTGGTATGAACAGATGTTTTCCAATTTCAATTTCAATAAAGGGTTTGGAAGACTGATTAAGACAAAATAGTCAATGATGAAAAATGTAATGCAGAATTGTTTTCACTATTTAAGTGAAAAAATGTAACAGTAAAGCAGACAATATACGTCCCACTGCAGGGCACATGCTTGCTCTCAGAGAGAGAGAGGGAGTAGGGGATTAATTGCCACCACCATGGATTGGTAATTTCAACTCACGATGTACAACACAGCACTCAGGTTTCCTCACGATGTATTAATTTGCCGTTATCAAGTGGTACAAATTCACAAATTTACGTAACTTTAGTGATAGTTAAAACATAGATGTCCAACTAGCGCTAAAAAATGACCCCACGTTCAATGGCGGGCGGGGCTTATCAATTATGTTACCATACGGAGCAAGTTCAGTATTACCCGGCAAAGTATCTACGCACCTGCCATCGTCACACTGCCATCTTGCGACGTACATAGATATTTTGACAGGTTCCATCAGTGGTTTGACGTGTTTTATACAACCAATCATCAGTTACGCTGTCACTACTATCGCCCAATGAACGTTCACGTCGTCACGCATGGCGCACAGAATGAACCAATCACAGAATGATTTACTCTACAGCACATCTTGCGCTAATTTCATTGGTAAAGAGTAATCGACGACAGACCCGTTTTGATTGTGAATTTTGTGGGGAGAAATACTTCTATGGTGTTTTTATTCATAGCGTAACTTATCAAAGTCGTCGTTCGGTGCGGTGTTCGAAACCTCGCTCTCTTGAATATGAAGCAACCATTCTATCGACCAAACTGCACTACCACTAAAGCAAGTAATGGTGAACTTTTTTTACTGCTTGGAAGCAGTTGATCTTCGATTCCCATTGGCGGCCGCCGTACATATCTACAAATGACCTCAGTCTCGGTGTATTTTCATTTTTGTGATGTCCTTCCCTGGTTGCCATAGCCATAGCACAGGGTATTCTAGTTTGGTACTAGGACAATGGTTAAGGACAATGGACAGGTGTTTGTATTGTGTAGAAGTCATTTATTTATTTTTAAATTTTAGTTAACGACTATTTTCCGTGTGATTACACAACAGCGGAAAAATAGGTGTTAATTAGTCTTTTTTTTATAAGCTATTCACGTTACAGGTAGCTACATCTTTCGCTTTATTTGTAATAAAAATCGTGCTCGTGCTCCGGTTATTTAATTTTGAGCCCAAAATTTTACTGAAAGCCATTTCAGAGGATAAGACTCCCAAATCACCGTGCGGAACCCGCCACAGAAATAACATGAAAGATTAATTTCTTGATAACTTTTACTGAAGATAAACTTTTCCGCCTTATATTTAATTATTCCTAAACTTTAGGAGCTGAATGGAGGAGATTTTCGGCAAAGCTAATTGATAGGATAATTCACATCAAAAAGCTCATTTGCAAAATTATAAAGTAAATAAGTATCTTTAGCCTGTTGATAAGTCTTCAATGTAAACAGTATAGGGAGACCGGGGACGAAAGAAACAGCGAGTCAAACGTTACGATATGTAGAATTGTTTATGACCGAAACGACACGTGACCATTGTGCTTGCGAAGCCCATTGCACTTGTGATCAGTCGCCAAGCCCGGGGCGCAATGCAAAAAAATATTTAAAATACCTGTTGACGTTTGTCACTTCGCTGAGGTGCATACAAAAAAAAAACAACTGAAAAGCGTCCACAGTGTGGTAATAGTTGCTAAAGCTGGCTGTATCTGTACGAGCTACACAATACAGATACAGCCAGCTTTAGCAACTTAATCGACATGTGATAAGTCGATTAAGTTGCTAAAGCTAAAAGGTAAAGGAAGAGATTGGCAGTAGAGCCTCGCTTTGCATTGGCGTAACTGGTTAGAGACATGTGTCTACTTTCATAATGTTTTCCGTACTATCACCGTCACATCGAGTTGCATGTCGTGCCGTGAAATGTAAAAAACCGGCCAACGCATTATAGGGTCGTTGGTCGTCAAAATATGAGGCAATAAATGCTTTTTTTATCTTTCTGTTATCTATTTTTAAAATATTCGAACTTAGAAAGAGGTTTACACAAATAAAAACTTTGTCAAAGTTGTATTCAACGGAACTTGAATGAAGTTTCCTTTTCTTAAGTCGCTCGACAATTTCTCGTTAACTTGTTACCTAGCCGTGATAGTTTTCCTTTTAAGTTCATTGTATGTGCTACTGCCCTAAAATTTTCCCAATTTCCACATTCAACCGTTTAGCTGGGAGAGGGTCAAACCTAATTTGGATAGGGGAGTTACCTAAAAAAATAGCGATTTTGTTCTACCGTTTTGTCAGCGTGATTAATATCACGCACCTATTTGACACCTATATGCGAAATTTCAGCTTTCTGGTTCGTATCGTCTCTGAGGTAGGCGACGGACAGGCAGGTAGACAGACAGATAGACAGATGGACGGACAAAACTAAATATGGCGAAACTAAAGGGGTTCCTTGTTGAATACGAAACCCAAAAAACCGCCCAATAAAATCGCCCAGCGAATTTCAGTAGCATCGTATTTCGACGTATTTCATCAAAGTGTTCACCAAGAAATAACCCAGGTTATTTATGAACAGCCTTCACTTATTGCGTTATTGCTTAGCGCCTGGAAGGTTGAACTACCTAGTTTTCCTCGCGGACCAAACTCCTCGCCCATTATCCCATCAGTTATATCGGAGCGATTTTGTACTAACACTCCACGTCAAGAGCGAACTCACCATCGATCAACGTCCTATTAAAGCTACATATTGCCTCACCTATTCGTTATAATGATACGTAGATCGGTCCCTATTCTTGTAGGCATACGCGTGCACATGATTTAATACACGAAGTTGTACTAGATGTGATTTGATTTCCTTTTCCGTTTGATAAAAAAAATAACAGTGACAACTTACGACGTTCAATGTTATATCAACATTGAAAAACCAAAATTGGAATGTTTCTGCGTTACACGGTCAATTATCATATTCATTCCTGTATTACAAGCCAACTTCATTGTTAAATTCTTATTTACAGACCCTCTCTGAGATAAAGTTAAGTACATATATACATAAATATTTACAGTATCGTAATATTTTTTTATATAATGTTTGTGAAAAAACAAATATAATTCTAAAAACCTATTTAGAGGATGAAAATTCTACCAATGCCGGGACTTGAACCCGCGGCGTCTGGCTAACCGTGCCAGCACTAGCAACTAAGCTTTTAAGACTCTAAATAGGTTTTTAAAATTGTTCTCAGCACGGATTAATGCGACAAAAAGAATACAAGCAAATATAATTTTGCCCATAAATTTTCACAAATTTCCTGAGCTGGTAGGTAAATCAATTCGTCTAGTCATCCCTCTCTAAGTCTTCAATTTGTAGAGTCAAGTGATAATAACACGCGGGACGATCATGCAGTATCATTGCCACGGTTGGACAGGAAAGTGACACCATCATTGTACCAGTACTCTTACTGGTACTCGGGTTGGGTGCGAAGGGAAAAGCAGCAGATGCTACTGATTAATATTATTATGACCCGTTGGAGAGATTGTGATAATAAATCACGCAACCGTGAAGGGAAATACAGTAGGGGACAGCAGAAGGTAGTGGAATCAAAACTTTTATTGAATAAATTATTGTTGGGAACCTTTTGTAGTAGATATGTACAAACCTGTAGCGGGAGAGTCTGTACCTACGCTATGACTTTTGAACCACATAACATAAACTCATGCCTGTATCCCGGAGGGGTAGGCGAAGACCTTGTTCTGCCACTAGACACGATGCTGAGAGATCCTTTTCGCTTCATCACGACTCAGGTCTTTGAATTCTGCGAAATGAGTTAATTTATTTTAAATATCTTACCGATTTTTCTAGCTTGGTTGCTAGACGGTTTGGATTTGAAATCGTTAATAGTAATGATTTAAAAGTATTGGTACAACATTTTTGTACGTGACCTCCAATCAAAGCGATACCAAGTATCGTGCCATTAAGAATATTTTCTTTAAAGTCTATCTTAAGCAGCCTATATACGTCCCACTGTAGGGCACAGGCCTTCTCTCAGGGAGAGAGTATGGGCTTAATCACCACGCGTGCACACCGCGGATTGAAGATTTCAAGCGCTGAGGTATGTAAATAGCTCAGAAACTCAGGTTTCCTCACGATGTTTCCCTTCACCGCTAGCGAGTGGTATTGCTAGTATAACTTTACAAATGTACATAATTTAGAAAACAAAATCGAACCTGGGTCTCCCGCTACTAAAGTCTATCGCCCGATAGTATTACAAGTAAAATAATATGTATATCGTCCGATACAGGTAAACAAGTTAAATTATAATACGGTATTTGACACGATCAACAATAAATTATTTCATATGCTCGATTAAAACAAAAATTACAAAATATCTCGAAAAATGTATCTCTTTTAGTCAATTACTAGTTATTACAATTTTTAAATAGATTAAACATAAAAAAATGCTCTGAAATGTGACGTCATAACCAAGTATTTTCATACAAAATTCCGTTTTAAAAGTAACTCATTTGATATTTTGTCAAATACCCAATTGAATTGGGTGGTGCCGAAAGACGTTTACACTATATACCTACTTTTTTATTCTTATTAATTTATATACTGATATGGTAAGTTTATCTATTTTGATATTGTCTGATATTTTTTAAACTAACGGCATACGGTTTTAAATCACAGTCAGAATGCACACTTAAAATTCTATTATTTATTAATTGAATGTCACCCTGTAGCAGGTATGACCAAAATCAGAGCGAGATATGACTCTCTGAGAGTTCCCTCCGGTGGTGGCCAAATATGAGTAGCTAATTGAGTAATTGAGTACCTTCTTGGGTGTAAACCCACTTAAAATTAAGTTGAAACTAAGTTGCATACTAAATCAAGGAACACGTCTAAACCAGGCATAATTAATTACCTGCAGAGTCGAATAAAATATATAAGTATTTAAAAGGTATTGCCTCAAAAATTTATAATTCCTGAAATCACCCAATTATGGTGTCCACTCAAAAAATGCATACATATTTTTTTTGGCTTTTCTTGATTAAATAGACCATTTTAAGTATCTTGTGTGCAGAGAAAAAACATTTTGGTCTACCAATAAAGTTCTATATTGGTTTAAACATTCTATCGGATGTGACGTAACGACCTCATGTTGAATAAGCGTAATTTTCCTTTCAATCTGACATCTGTCAATGTAGAGATGGGCAAATTGAACAAATATATCGTACCGATATTTTTCAAATGCATCGATAAAAAATAATGATATTTCTATATTTTTTACCAATATAATTTGATAACTATTGCAAAAAATACAAACAAACACACAGACATACAGTGAAACTAACAAAACTAACTGACTGACTGTCCTAATATTTACAAGATAGTAAAAGGCACTAAATCATATTTAAAATGTCTTATATATTTTTTTTAGTTTTTTTTTTATTTATTTTATTTCTTTGTCTTTAATGTCGAGGTACTACAACTGAATAGAAGCATTTTTCTATTAGCCATTTATGCAACTTGGGCTAAAGGGCTTGGGCTTCTTTGAAGAACTTTGGTAGGCTGTTATTTTTATCAGCATTCGATACCAGCTTCTTTGACAAAATTATGTTCTATAGCTCCGTTTACTTAATGGAAGTGGCTCAATTTACTGATACAGAAGAAAACGTTTCAGCTTTTGCGTTATTTTAACAACTCGTTATAGCAAGCCAAACTGACCAAACAAAACAGTCCCAAATACTTAGGTATAAAACCTTGGGCGCCGACCGTAGCCACCCAAAGTCGCTGGAGAGGGAGAGGGCAAATATTTGACGAAATATTATAAGCATTATGTAAACGCTTGGTCGGGTTACGAGACAGTGCTTATGAGAAAATTTCGGCAAATACCCGGGTCTCATAATCGGGGAGCCTGAAGCAAGCATGCCTGGCCATAAATCAGGGTACAGCGCAGCGTGTGTGTAGAAGTATGTACCGTCTACACAACGAAATCAAATCACAACACTAGAGTGGAAATTGTTTCATTTAACTCGTATGTCGCTCGAAAATTATTTCTTGCGACGCGACGTCTACATAGGTAATACGAAGATGCGATGCGCGTTTTAACATTCAGAGTTGAGAGTTTCCGCGCCATTTCAGCGCCACAAAACCTCTCCGGACCGTCTGACCACCAAATCTCACCACCAGTGATGAAGTGGGAATTTTTGTCTCAGCTTACCACCCGTGGCCTTCTGGAACAATCTCACCACATGTGGTCAGTTGAGAAGAAAATTTTCGAATCTGACCACTGGACGTCAATTGCAGGACTAGCTTCTTTACTTATAGTTTATCTTAGTTCGTTTTATGTACAAACAAAAATGTTACTTATTTTAAACATTCCAATCTTTCTTTCAAAACTTCCATCGTTGGTAGGTAAATGTAGATAATTTTTTTTTGCCGTTTTGTAACTAGGTGGGTGATATGGGAGTACCGTTGTGTTATTTGGTCATTGGTAGTCAGTTGAGAAACTACTGACCACCAGCGGTGAAATTTGGTGGATCATGGGCCATCATATACCCAATTCATCACCAATGGCGAAATGGGACAATTTTCACCACTGGTAGTAAAATGGGAATAACATTGTGTTATTTGGTAACGAGTAGTTGGTTGAGAAATAGGAGTGCTAACTGATCATCGATGGTCAGAATTGGTGATCAGACGGTCCGGAGGGCACAAAACGTGATACCTAAGCAGCTGTTGTTGAGCGTCTGTTAACTGCTTAAGGCTGATCACGCCATCGCGTCAAGTAGTGTGATGCACAGCCAAATTTCGTTCGTGAAATTCTGGATTTCCATCTCGGCGCGCCATGGCGTGACGTCATAACATCGCACCACAGTTCTCGCGAATGCGCGTACTCACACCCACTTGCGGACATTCCTGCTGTAACGTACATACGTTATTGTTACATAATAATAACGTCTGCCTTCGACCCGAGCAAACACAAAGTAAAAGCTATTTGGAGGAAAAGTCCGAAGAAAAACTTTTAAAGTGACATAATGACTTAAAAACTTGAACACATAATAATAAAAAGAGCCCCGATAATCTTTCGCCCTTAAACAAAGTAAACAAATGGGCCGAACGGCAGCCGGCATAAATTTTCCTCGTCGTCATAAAAAATGCCTTACTACAGCTGCAAAGCACCGTCACTTAATAAAAGTTCTCCCTTGGGAAGAGAAGCAAACGGCTCAATAAGACGAGTCGGCGGTTATCGTCGGCGGGTGAAAAAGTATCATTATAACGGGCGGGGTTGACTTAAATAAAGGCGGAATAGGAGTGGAATTAAATAAATTGACGGAGTTCATCGCCCGCCAGCTGTTTACTGATGTGCGACGTGGCAAATTTCATTGCATAATGAGCCTACTGATTAGTGGTCATTGAGCAGCAAATCACCGGTACTAACTTTACTCCGCAGTCATGACACATCCTCAACAATAGTACATTATGATACAAGTGTGGTATGTTGGTCATTACACTCGAGTCGGTTTTTAAGCCTGAGCCGAAGGCGAAGGCTTAATGGAGACGAGAAGTGTAATGACCAATGCTCACGTGTTTCATACGACGTTTTTCAACACACTTGCGAGGAAAAGTAAATAAAAAAACAACACTAACGAAATGCAACACTGTGAATAAACTTAACAAACAGAAACCCATTTAAAAGATGGCGGCCGTAATTTTATTTTTTCGCGCGCTGAGCGCTGCATGCGCGCGCAAGTCTGAGATAAGGGCACCGGCAAAGTAGCTAATCAGCCACATATTTATAAATTTTGAAATTGGGTATTTATAGGTAAAAATACACCGTCAAAATATAAATACCAACAAGCTAACAAGCAGTTTCATGAAATTCTTTAATTATTTATCACATTTTGAATTTAATTTTATATTTACGCAAATAACTACTTAGCTGTTTTCGAAACATTAATACTTCTTGCTAATATTTAAAAAGATATGTAATGAAAAGGCACTAGTGCGATAATGTAATGTAAAAGGCACGGCATGGGTAATATTCTGCATTATCAGTGTAAATACGCTGTAATAAGACCTACTTTACGAGCAGGTGTGTTGAAAATATTATATTAAGCTCACGCCTATATCCCCAAGAGGGCAGAGACCAGGGTTTGCCACTTGCCACGATCTGGACAAACCACTATCCGCCTGAGAAGTCCCTTGCCGGCCCTTCTTATACCCACATTCAGACTGTTGGCCTACCCACTGCCGTAGTTCTGTTCTGAACATTCATTAGTCATTGCATGAACGCTTGCTATTGTCAAGTACTTTTTATCTTACCCTGCGCAAAATTGTTATCCGTTGTTTCAACTAACGAAATTGATGGTTTGTTGATGCAATCACATTTTGTCGCTAAAGCCTTGTGTGCTAGCCGCAAAGTGCAACATGTGACGGTGAGGTGAGGTTAGGATTTGGGCTCACTAGCAGTAATTGCTCGACCGCCTTGAACCCCGTATTTACACGGCCTGTGGTTACCAGCTTCGTGATTCAAAGCCAAAACTTTTGTTCACTCGACGCTAGCAAATTGGCAGTCAGATTGTTTGAATTCTTAATCATGCTCATCGCACTGGCAGAATTGAGTTCTAAGCACTCCAGCATCTACTAAACAATTCAGCGTTGATAAAGGAATAATAGCCCATTTGGTGAACTATAATTATACGTACATATTTGACAGCAATGGAGACAAGTTAATAAGAGGCGCCACAAGTCATTGTTTGCGATTGAGCTTCTTGGCACGTTTGTAATTATGTTTAATTATGTAATCTTCCCTTTTGGATCTTGAATGAGGGGCCTGCTAATGTCTCATCTATTTCATCGGCGTCTCTACACAGCTTGCTTTGAAATTTCTTCTTAACGCTGTTAAACTAGGACAACTTTTAGCTCAGTAACCCTAGGTCATGAATGCCGTGGTTGAACAATTTCCAGGCTTTATAACTTGCTTGGAAATAGTCCTCAAATTAAAACTTTTTCAAATAGAATTTTCAAAATCACTCACCGTTTATTCTCCTTTTGCTGAGTTTTCATCGCAATATTTTCTTTACAATACTTGTTTTGTGTTGATCTTACCGAAAATAAAATAACTATCAAGGAAAATTTGTATTAAGGTAAAACAAACTGTAAATAAATAGACATTATAACATTTCATGCAAGGTTTCTTATTGGTTCATGAAACCGTAAAATATTGTGTCTGTAGGAAAGAAATAAGGAAACTTGTTTTAAGATTCCAAAATTTACTAAGACGAAGGACAGCCTGATAGAATGGATGTTTTCCTCTCTCTATTTCCTTTCCGGAAGTTCCCCCAATAAACTGTAGAAACCACACACAATTCGTTCCGATTTTCTTGAGGGTTTTGTGATAAAAGACCCATTCAACGTTGAATAGGTAAAGATTTCGGCTACAAAATTGTGCTTGATTACAGGAAACTGGCTTTACATTTTTCTTACATTTATAAAATAGAGCAGTGTTGACATAATAAATTAATTATTTTTTCTCCTTTGGAGACGAAAGTTTGCAGAAATTCCTAGTTTTTTTTTCTAATTCAGCTGACAAATAAATAAAGAACAATGACTTGTCCTGGCCCCAAACTAGGACACCCTGTGCTATGGTAACCAGGCAAGGACATCACAAACATGAAAATACACCCAGACTGAGACCATTTGTACAAATTTGCGGCGGCCCCCGGTAGGAATCAAACTCACGACCTCCGGCATGGTAATCAAACGTAATATCGCTAGACCAACCAGACAGTCAAATCAATTGTACAGTACACATGACGCATTCATCACTAGGCAGGAACCGTATTTTTTTTCTAGGAGCAAAATAAAAGTGTCTAGGCTCCCATGTGTACGAAAACGCGGTGCATGCTGAAAACCTTTCACATTTAAAAAATAAACCACGCTCGCGTTTTAATAAGGGCGCGCAGACGGTCGTTGTGTTGCTTCAATTAATGAGTAAAAGTGCCTTAACTTACAGCAAATTGCGGGTCGCCAGAGCGATGTAATTGGAGATAAAAGGTCTTATTTACGACTATTTCCACACTAACGCTAGCGTCCGCTTACTTCGACCTCTTTTTGCTTAGTCTGCAATTGAAAATGTAACTATTTCTGGAACAGTGTAAGTCTAGGTGTACAGGGTGTACCGAATTGTGTGAAGACGAGCGTCAGCGCAACGTGTCTTTGTTAAGGAATATTTCCTTCATATCAATGGGGCTCACTGAATCCAGTTAAGGTACGGACGTATGTTTCTCCCTACACACAAAACAAAATCTTCATGCATTAGTGGTTAAAACGTAGGTATATTTGAATCGTGTGATTTTAAAACAACACAAGTCACATGTGTTTTTAAAATAACACTTGCCCATTTTTTTTTATTAAATTATCTACACCTACCTATTGATTTACATTAGAAAAAAAAATTGTAGTTTATTCATACAGAAATCTATATAATATGCTAAAATATTGCTGTTGTAGATATTAGTATTTGAATAAATCAGTTTTTTCTATTTCCTGCAAAGTTGTAATGAAAGGACATGTGTCGTTTTAAAATCACACGATTCATTTATTTGCAGTGATGAATATATAAAAAGATCTTAGGCGGAATCTATTTTGAATCATCAGATTAGTGATGGATTAATGTTCATTGGGTCATCTATAGATACGAGTATCGAATGCCTGTGATTTTATCGGATAATGCGCCCAAGTTTTGCTCTGATCCTAGGAACTTTATGTGATGAATATTAATTGATAATAATTTAATGTTGCTTCTCTAAAAGAACTGCGGTGTGGATATGCCATTGTAGATTTCTGAAACAACCATTTAGGTGTTGAAAAACCTGATAAATCGAAATATTTGAGTTAACTTCGCATTTTTAACATCGAGAGAACGTTCAGGTAATGCGTTTTCACTGAGTTATCTCAGATTATTTTGAGTCCCAATATCTCATGACTTAAAATTAAACTTTACATCGGAATGCGGCTATGTGTATAGTTAAAAAAAAAGTCAACAAGGGGCCGAATTAAAACTTGGCATTTTCAGTGGACCAACTTATTTTCCGTTGACGGAGGCGACACTAGTCATAATTTAACGCAAGCAGTAAACTTGGTTACCCTGGTCTCCACTCAATATTTTTTTAATCCGTTGTCCCCGATTCACACAAGGGTTAACATCCCCGCATTTTCGTTTTTTACGAGATTGTAGTATACTTATTGCTATATTAATGTTATATTATTGATTATTAAGAAAAATGTGAATCAGTTTTTCAAAACAGTGGGTAACTAAGTTTCTTCTTCTTGGTATGTACGCTCTTCACAGAGTGGAAGACTGTACGTGCTGTTAGCAAACTGCCTCAGATCGTCGGTCCAGCGAACTGAAGGGCGTCCGACGCTGCGTATGCCACTTTGTGGTCCTCATGAAAATGCTTTATTGTAGGCAGATGTTGCGTATCTCACGATGAACTAACTTAAAACGGTTTTTTTTTTCAGTGAAGCAAGCGAGGCATGTGGGGCGGGGGCGCGCAGTGCGTGCACGCGTCTCTGCCACGGCCTGCGCGCGCGCAGCCCACGCCTGCGCCGACGCTCAGCGGGGCCATCGCTAGCCGCCGCCCGCCCAGGTGAGCTCCACCCTATTTAAAAGCGCAGGCACACACCTACACATACACACAGAACACACGTATACAGATTTAAAATTAAAATATGATGCAAATATCTAGGTATATATGTTTTATATGTAAGTATATACAAAAAGGCAACCGTTACTGACTGACTGATTTATCATTGCACAGCTTAAGCCAAGGCGTCAAGAACGACAAGACAATAGAGACAACCATTATTTCTTATTTCACAATTTTTTTTTAATTATCCCCTATGAGTGTGTAAAATATAAATGACCCGATTTTCTTGGAACATAATACGAATGTAAGCCAATACAATTTGATTAAACGCGTATTCCGCCGTATTACAAACTTCAACCCCTTTGAGGGTGTAATAATATAAGGAGCAAAAAAATTGAGCAATCGCAATGGCACGATTTTGGGAGCGAGATATCTGAGTAGGAGTCGATGCTTTCCACACGAAAGAAGAAGACATCAGGAGTAAAGATTGTGTGATCTCATTTTAGGTACCCACAATTCTTTGTTATTCTAGATTTCCTCTTATGGATTCGAACGCTATTACCACACACTTCCAATGCCAATAAGTCACAAGAACAGTAATTGAAAACAGCAGGAATTGATTCAATGCTTCTCGCACGGCCCGTTTTATGTTGCCTGCTTTGTGAGCTCTCCCAGCATCCTGGTCATGTTAGCACCTGAAGAAAGAAAGTCTAACTTAGTATATAAAGAGGTTGAGAAGGACATTGTACTATAAATATAATTCTTAGAGATTAATCACGTCCGGTAAATACGCAAAATACGTATTGTAGCCCCAGTTTTCAGATATTACAACAGTGTCACGAGTCGTTTGAAAAAACTTACTTAAAACGCGACGAAAGCTCGACGGTAATTTAATTATACTTTAGGCACAATTTGTTTTATAAAACTTAAAAGCATCTGTAACTTATTTAGAACCACTCTTATCAATTAAAATCCGCGCGTACGATGTCGCAGGCAAAAGCTAGTCTACCTATACGTACGTGATTTCTTAACCAATGTACATATTATAGAGTGTATCTTATATGTATAATAAATCACATAAATAAACTCGCGCTCCGTTTTCTCCATTCTCCAGGAGGTTCTATACCTTTAACAATCATTCTGTATCGTCTTTACGCCTTATCGCCTTTATAGCCAAGATAGGCTACATCAGTCACATGAGTCCACACCGCAACTGTAACAGTCGTACTAACCGAACCCGGTCGGAAAGAATTATTATCATCATCATCATCATCGTCATCATCATCGTCATCATCATCATTATCATCATCATCGTCGTCGTCGTCTTCACACACCCTCACGTCACATTCGTGTCATTCCAGGCCCAGCCCGCCGTCGCCGTCGCTCGTGGCTCAGATCGACTCGTCGGTCGCGTGTCTGTGGCTGCTCACGCCGCTGTCGGCCGGCACGGCCGTGGTCGCCGTCCTCGTGGCCGTCAGCACCAATCACTGGCTCCACACTGAGGAGAACGTCTTCAACCCGCTCTTCAACGGGACGGGAACCAGTCATACGGTCGCCAAGCGCACCATCTCGGGCCTCTGGCGCATCTGTCATACTGAGCGTGAGTACGGTTTACATTTACTCGTGTTTGCTGATAAAAGAGTCAAGGGTCGATCTGATCTGGGGCTATGGCGTATTTATCATATTAAGTAAGAGTATGGTTTCCTTGCAACTGCTCATACAAGGGCAAGAGTGAGACCAATTTTTTCGTCGTTAACTTCCATGAAACTGGAGAATCTGTAGGACGTAAGGTCCCTGCAACCCAAAACTATGGTGATCGCAGTCACTAAGAATGACTATGACTGCTGGAATCACTCTTTTTGAACACAAATCAGCAGTCAGCAAAACCATAAGAAGTCAGTCAATGTCATCTGTTCTTTAACGGAACGGGGATCAGTCATATAGTTGACAAATCAACGCTACTCATCATTGAGTATGGATCTGATGATCTAAATATAATGTAACTATCTTTCATCACGTCTGTTGAACAAGACATAACGAAAAATAACATTCAGAGAGGTCACACCTATTAAATCCACTTTATAAAGTAAGTCGCGCAAATACTTTAGAATCGCCAAGACAAATTATATTATTATTCCGACCACGATTTGTTTATTAAAATACCTAAGATATGCAAGACCTCTGCTACGTTGTAAGCAATGCAAACGATTTTGGATTGATAAATGCTTCTGGAGACTTCAACCATCATTTAAAAATACCCGCACTGAAATAAAATCTTAACGAGAAGAAAAAGTCGGTTAAAACGTTGCGCTCTCGTACAATCAATTGTTGTTTGTCGAGACAAAGAGCCCCTAACGGATTTGCTAAGCGCGTTCAACGCAGCTCATACGTTATTTCAAAACAGTTTGCGGGAAAATGTAAATAAACTGGACACTGCATACAGTGAGCGCTATGTAGAATGCCGCACTTTATTTTATACTCGCACCTATGCTTTAAGAGTTCCTGTGAAATAGTTCAGCCTGACTGTAGGTACCGAGGAATAGACTGGCAGCACATCCGTCGCGCCGTTGAGTCTTTACATCATACTGTTACAGGAAATGTATTGTGTCGCTCGAAGTGGCCTACTTTCGTCCCATTATACTGCGTTGGCCAGCTCATCAGTAAAATGACAGCCTGATCCATTTCCTCCATTACGCTGTAAAATACGGATGCAATTTTCCAGTTAACATTTTGTTTAACACAGGGAATAAACTGTTTTACCACTCGCGGAACGGTGATGGATAGGGTGAACGAAAACAGGTTATTTAAACGTCTTTTATGTTATGAGCGACACTTAGCCTCAGTTTCTGAAAGAGTGTTCAAATGTAACAAGAGATTAATCTAAGATTAATTAAAATACCGGCACGTGATTGGCTGAAATTAGCTTGACGTGAGATTAACATGAGATTAACATTTGATCGCTCTTCTAGAAACCGAGCGCAACTTTCATGACAACTCGTTATAAAAAATCTACGATTTATTTTAGCAGCGTAATAGGTTATCTCATTTGACGCCCACTGCAAGACGGGCAGTCTTTCGCAGTCAAATAGATTATCTATTCTTGATCAACTGTTTGCAATTGCAAGTATACAAATACAGCCTTCCAGTCACATTTTTTTTCGGCATCATAAAGGGTATAGCAAAATCTCTACATGTAACGAAAACAAAGGGTTGTCTCGATGAACAACTTTTATTTCAAGGAAAAAAATATCTGCTGTTCCATACATCTAAAGCACTATCTTTCCAACATGTTATAGTCACTCTATGCTAAGATTGGCTGGAAGAGATTTCTCTTAAATCTTTCGAATTCACTGTTTGCAATAAAGAATATACAGAGGTTCCCCCGGCTATGCCACATGGAGGGAAAGCACCTTGAATATTGTAAATAGAACATTTTACTGAAAGAAGACATCATCATCATCATCATTCAGCCACAAGAAGTCCACTGCTGGACATAGGCCTCCTCCATGGATTTCCAAAAAGAACGGTTGGAAGCGGCCTGCATCCAGCGCATTCCTGCCAAGAAGACATCATTTTAATGTAAAAAAATAATTTAAACTGCATTCATAGATTTTTCAATAATTACATGGTTGAACCGGGAATCAAACCCCCTAGACGAGAAAAACCATTACCCTTATCATACCTATCGAAAGGCTTCATCATAGGGATTATTGTGCTAAATAACAGTGTCAGAAATAAATGCAAGACCATGAATTTAACATTTTTTATTAAAAATTAATCAACTTAATTTATCAAATACTCAAAATGACTGACCATTCTGTTAAATACAAAGAAACTTGATTGGACAGAAACTCGATTTGTTGCATACAACCATACTAATTAGGTATCGCTTTATCATTTTAACATGCACTTAAATTATAATAGGGAAATGTACTGATTTATTAGTAAGAGGTACTTTAAAATGATAATGTCAGTTGTATGTCCTTACCTACGACAGTGTCAGCTTTTCATTTTTCTGAACAAAATTTCACATCAAATGTTAAAACTTCTTTAAAATTTCGTTAAACTTTTCCTTCATATGGCATAGCCATGGGACGCCCTGTATACACACATATATATACATTTTAATGCCGTCACATACATAAACTAACGCATGTATCTTAGAGGGGTAGGCAGAGACCAGGGACTGCCACTTGCCACGATCCTGACAGATCACTTTCGCCGCACGCTGGTTTCGGGTACATTTCATCGATCATAAATATTAATATTTGAATTTGATATTTGAAAGTAATAATATAATATTTGACAGTCGAGTCAAATCACCTCAATATAACTTGAGATGCAAATGCAAAAACCAACTTAAACTAAGAACACCACGAACTGAATATGGTAAAAGAAATGTGATGTATGAAGGAGTCCAACTTTATAATAATTTACCGGCCGAAATAAAGGACATAGAAAATATGAATGATTTTAAAAATAAACTTAAACTACATGTCTCAAATTATAATTAAGATTAATCTTACCTTAATGCATGCCATATAAGTTTAATCTAATTTTAAGTTTTATTTTCTCATTAATTAAGCGAACTGTAAGTTCTTTATGAGAAATAAATATCTTTGAACCCAATTTGAATGACGAGTAAAACGTCAGGCTTTATGTACTCATGTATGCATATTGTGCCCGTTCTCTTATTTTAGGAAAGTTCATGCATAACCATGCGGCAGAGCCGTCTCAGCCCGCGTCTCAGCAACTCTAAGTGGTTTAAGTATCTTAGACGTCTAGGAAAACTTCCAAGGGACGTCTAGGAATTTCCTTCATCCCGGTCCTACTTATGTTTTTTGATCCCAGCTTACGTCGGTGACTTAAGGATTTCTTAGAAGACTACACTTAAATTGCTAAAGGTTTTGATGGAAAAATATTTCTTGATTCCTGTACCCGAATTTTACTGTTACTTCCAAAACTTAAATAGCTATAAATTATAGTTAAATATATACCTATTTAAACTATTTTCACTGAATATAAATTGAAATTATACGGTACATAGTGGTTAGTCTCCTTTTGGAATCAGTGAGCATTAAAAACTTATTAATTTAATTCCGGATTCACTTACTTACTTTTTGTCGGACTTAAATAAATAATGTGTGTGTAGCGCTTACGAAAGTTTTATTACTAACTTGATATAAAATAATAGGGGTTAAAGTATGAAATTGCCGTTTTATTGCAATAGGTTCTTTGAATTGACATAGAATCTTCATGGTTTGAGGTTTTCGAATGAAACTTTTTTCAAATGGTTTCTATGATGTTCTTTTTTTAAAAAATGTGAAACATTTGAATATCGACTTTCATTTGTTTTTGTTATTCAATTTAGACAAGAAAGATGGATACTGCGAAAATTCTATGTCAATTCAAAGAACCTATTGCAATAAAACGGCAATTTCATACTTTAACCCCTAATACAATAATTTTACTGCCAGAAAATGCTTGCCCAATCGGCGCGGGCACGAATGTGTGATGTGGTGGGATTCTGAGTGAGAGACTGAATTCACATGTGCATTGATCGTACTTAAGATATCGACATATTTTGTTTACTTAATGTTTCATCCCTCACCCAATCGTTGAATTTTATTTGCTTAATGTTGCATCCTTCACCCAATCGTTGAACGCCGTTGACATATCAAACCATCTTGAAGGTGTTTTTTTCTCATTTTCAGCTGGGAGTTCGGTATATCAGTGCCTGGATATACCGTACTTTCCACTGACGCAACACACGCCGGACTCCAGTGAATCTACTATTGCCATACCTTGTAAGTAACTCTTGAAAATGTCTGGTTTCTGAAGTCCATGGAGGAGGCCTATGTCCAGCAGTAGAATTCTTGTGGCTGAATGATGATGATGATGACCCGTTTACTATCAGTCACAATGTGGAATTATACACCATGAATCTTTGGGTGGTTTGAATGCCATAGCAAAATGAACGTGCCATAACAATAGCTATCGAGTACGTTAGTTTGTTTGTTTTACAAAAAGCACTTTCCAAAAAGCCAGAAGTTTTTTTAGGGTTTTGTACCTCAAAAGGAAAAAACGTAACCCTACAAGGATCACTTTGTTTTCCGTCCGTTTCTCTTTCAAGACCCTTTATATCGGGAACGGGTGGAGGTATCGAGTTGAAATTAAATACTCACTCAAGCGAATCAAAATTTATAGGATACTTTCCGTTGATCTAGAACTATGTTTGGCAAATAATACCGTGCCAGGGCTCTCCCGTAAAATAATATTAATAATATTAAGATTAAAAATAGCGTCACTCCATTTCCTTCCGTGGATGTCGTAGAAGGCGACTAAGGAAATACATTACCAGGAGACGGATAGCAGCATTCTCCTGAGATTCCAACCGCATACTGCGATCACCAACCCGCCTGCCAAGCGTGGCGATTATGGCAAAACCCCTCATGGTTAGGAAAATCATGAGGGAGACCTATGTCCTGCAGTGGGCGTCAAAAGGCTGATGATGATGAGGGCTCTCCCAACTGAGCTAATGGGCAAGTGCAGGCATCGGCAAAATTTAGAGCCTCTTTACAAACTTCTCTGTATTTATAAAATGTCTTTCCATCATTCACTCCTTGCAAAAACAGATCTATTAAAGAAAATATTAAGATAAGATTTATTCACAAAATAGTATGTATAAAGTGTACATAAGAATTAAATTTAACATAGGTAATAGTAAGTAACTACGTAGCCTAAACTAGGAATAATCCTTTATTTTAGGCTGTGTATTTTTTTTTATTTGGTAGTGCTAGTGAACCTCATGGAGCCCCTTAAGGTGCAACCCATGTTAAAAAATATTTCGATTTCATTTCCATCACTGGGTACTTCCAACCGGTCTTTTTGGAAATCCATGGAGGAGGCCTATGTTCAGCAGTGGACTTCTTGTGGTTGAATCATGATGATGACGACTATACCTAGTCGTAATGAACCCATGGTACTCTTGGCCTGTTCTATTATCAATTGCTGTTTACTTAACTAATACCTGAGTGACTGAGTGAAGAGCGCCAAGTCACTGGTTAAGTAAGCAGGTAAATAGTTAAATACTACACACGGATAAATGAAAATAGCTGATTGACAGCGTTGTGAATCATATATAATGTATATCTATGGATAGTTCTGCAAATGTCATGGTACAAGACGTTTTTGTAATAATTCACTGGATAGAGCTTACCCTTGGATAAAAAGATTGATAGAGCTGTCAGATAGCGTTGGCGCAAGCCAGCCTAGAAAACTAGGGGCTTTATACGCTTCTACGCTTGTGTCACATGTTTGTGCTGGGGAAAGGCTTACCCGACTTCAGTCCAGACTTTTCTAGGCCACCTCACCATTCCAGTAAATTTTGATCGATCGCCACTACTAAGTTTATAAAGCGAAATAGTGAAAACCGCGGCAAGCGGAAAACTTAATCCCCCCCCCGGGGTACAGGCGAAAGTTTATGTATGAACGTGCACGTCTTTCTCAATTTCTCAATTTTCAGACGTTGTGACGAGATCAGCCGCGCCGCTGCTGCTAGCAGTGTTCACACAAGCGGTTGGAGCATTGTGTTGCGTTATGGGGCATTGTGTGAAGGGTCGACGTCTCTGCACTTTCATCGCTGGAGTACTCTTCATCATCTCAGGTATGTAAAAGTAGAGATGTTTCCTCTTAAAAAAATCGATGCCGGATTCGAACCAGCACCTCTGTCATACTCTTAATCAAACTAACAGATTTGTTCGGTTATAGCCAACTTAGCAAACCGTCCACTATTTTTCACGACTTCGTAATCGGTAAACTTCGTAATCAGTCAACTCTTGATCGGTCAACTTAGCAACTAGTCATCCTCGCAATCGGTCCTCTTAGCATTCGGTCAAAAATAAATTTTCCGAATTCATTACTCTCGAGTGTAGTTTGCCGGACACACAATGAATAGGGGACCGTTTGAGAAGTGGACCGATTGATACACGGACTTTTTGAGAAGTGGACTTATTAAGAAGTGGATGGTTTAAGAAGCTGGATCCCCTTAAAGAACGAATTTAATAAAATTATGTCAGCCCCGACATTGAGAACATATGTCTTAGAAAAAAAATCATAGAACAAACGTTGGTAAATGAATTGTGCATTTTTTACGTAACCCTGTATACGCAATGGATGTAAAGGAATGCAGGTATGTCTTATCTCAATAAACCGCCCAAGTGCGAGTCGGACTCGCGCACGAAGGAGTTCCATACCATTATCTATACAGCATTAGACACAAAGATAAAAAAACAGCAAAAAAATCACGTTTGTTGTATGGGAGCCCCCCTTAAATAATTTTTTATTTTGTTTTTAGTATTTGTTGTTATAGCGGCAACAGAAATACATAATCTGTGAAAATTTCAACTCTCTAGCTATCACGGTTCTTGAGATACAGCCTGGTGACAGACAGACGGACGGACGGATGGACGGATGGACGGATGGACGGACGGACGGACGGACGGACGGACGGACGGACGGACAGACAGACAGCGAAGTCTTAGTAATATGGTTCCGTTTTTACCCTTTGGGTACGGAATCCTAAAAAGGGCCCTGCTGAACCTTAATTTTAGTAAATAAATAGATATACAATAAATATGTTTTTTTATCTGATTCGACATAAGACACGGAAAAGACTGGTTTTACAAATAGAACATAAGATTAAATATATTCTTATATTAATATAGGTTTGCGCTTCCTATTTTCAGGTCTCATCATGCTGACAGGGATTGTAATGTACATATCGGTGTTCAAGGCACAAGTCGGCCACAAGCTGCGCTACATGACAATATTCGACATGCCGCTGATGTCCTACAGTTATGGCTACTCATTCGGCTTATACATCAGTGGATTTATCGCCGTAGAGTTAGCCGGTACTTCGGCAATATTCCTATTCCTGCAGTGGTACCAAAAGGACTGGATCACGGAATTGACAGAGAAGGCCAAGTCCGATTGCCGTGCATGGGACAGAGAGTATGCCTTCTCAGACTTCAGAGAGCGAGACTCAACGCTATTAGAACGACGCATGACGAAGAGAGACACGTATCCTCCTACCGGCTCGTCGGCCGCCACGCCACACGAGCGGCGACGCTTTGTCTTCGACGGCGACGCAGCCGAGGCGCACTGTTCCATTCACAACAAAAACAGAAAAGTGAACCTCAGTTCAGCCTCGCTGAAAGACTTGTCGTCTTCCACACTCTACGGCTTCCCGGCAGCGCCGCGACCGACAGCGTGTGACAACTACTTCGAGGAGTTCAAGGAGGTGCCTCAGAGCGCGAACACGCTGAGCGGTCTGCGGAGCGCCTCGATATTTCAGTCTCAGGCGTCTGTAGCCAGCGGCCGGTTCTTGGACACGGCCTGCGCGGACCCGCCGCCCTCGCGCGAAGACGAGCTGGTGACCTTCGGGGTGGGCGCTAGAGCAGCCAAGGATAAGGGCAACCCCGCGCGCCACGACCGCGCCGTCGGCACCGACCTATACCGGAGAACCACGCCGGTCTGATACCCGCGCCTCGCGCCCCCATAAAGCATATCGATAAGTGACCTAAGTGACGAAGTACTATGTACGAATCGTACTCTAATACCTGCCGCATGAAGTGGACGGTGACATGAATTTCGAATTTATCATCGTATCTTACAATGTTAAAGTTTTTTTTAATGAAGTTGAATTAATAATAACTATAAATAAATACTGCCAACTTGTGTATTTGCCTAGTTTGATTCAATCAGACAAAAAGAGCGAAATGAGTAATCAAGTCTTAAGAGACTGGGGACCTCAGTCCTTGCAGTTCAAAAGCTCGAGTAGATAATAATGCAGTATACTAGAGCTCGACCGAAATCATAAGATTTGGTATACAGAACTACATACACACTCATATCCCGGAGGGGCAGATATAGAAACCCTCTTTCATTTCATGCATATTCATTAGTCGATGCATACACGGATGCCGGTAAACAAAACTAACACTTCGGAATAAAATAAACTCTTGTAATAATAACATTTAGATAGAGCTACGCAAGGAAAAGTACAATTAAATAAAACTATATCACCAATAATCAATGAAAAACTAAGTACATACGTAACAAAAATAATACTGTACGTTATGGTTCGGCTTGGGTCGAACCACCAGCCGGGAGGACTTCGGCCACCGCTCCGAAAATCGCCAGCATTACCATGCAGACAGCAGTGCTCCCGATGCCGATCCGAGTCTGAGGAGAAAAGCATCAGTTACTCATCACGAGCATTAAAAGTCGAGGAAGTAAGTATCTACTTTAAAATGATAAGGTAAAACATTTTGATTAAAATTGGGCTTACGCCTGACATTTTGCATCAATACACCGTTTCTAGGAAAATATCATAGGGCTCTAATAGGATCACGAGCTGACGATCGATTAAGTTACTTTGCCAACTTATTTCGAACGAGGTAGAGTTTATAAAATTGAAATAATGAGAAAATGGCAACTATTGTGTGTAGAATAAATTTAACTCGTCTACACACTTTTGGTAGAAAAGGTTTATAATGCAATGCAAATACTTTTTATCAGAAAAGTTACTTTATTTTTCGCACGGTTTGAGAGCTGTAAAACCCTGAAAGAAAAATTGTGGTTCATTTTGTGTGATTTTTTCTGTGTCCTTTATAGTATTGAATAAATAATACAATGCCACTACACTCTTATTTTGAGGCATGTTCCTTAATTGGACGGTACTAAATGCTTTGCAACTAGTCTTTGCCACGCAGAGCTCAAAAGTGAAGATAACTTCACTATTGAGCTCTGCGTAGCAAAGACTAGTTGCGAAGCATTTAGTACCATAAGGTCTTACCATATTTTCTATAGAAGTGTGTCCGTTGTGATGGCAAAAGTATGAGGGCGCGTAACGGAAGGGCATTACAAAGCCGAGCGATGTGCCGATTCCCACAATAATAGCATCCACAAACTTGATCTAAAACAAACGGGTCATAGAGCGGTCGCAGCGCGGTCGATAGAACACTTACCTTACATTCAAGAAAGAGTGGGTTCGAACCCTGGCATGTGACAACGGCTTTGTTTTCTTAGTTACGTGTACTTTTAAATTGGCAGTAGCAATATTACAAAAATATTTCGAGGAAACCTGAGTGCTTGAGGTGTCCACCATCCTCAACGCTTGGAATTTCCAATTCACGGCAGGCGCGCGTGGTGAATAAGCCTAAACTCCCTCTAAAGGCTGGTTTACATTTGCTAAATTTCCGTGCTATTTAAGCATTGATTTTTAAGCATGCTAAATAAAAGAGTGCTAAAAAAAGACGCCGATTTACATTTGCTATTCTTTTTTCATCATAAAAGATAGAAAATGCGAAGAAAGCACTCGCATTGCAAGTCGAAAATATGGAATCTCTAATAATTTTGCAAGCTGTTGAAATAATATCACAGTTATTGGCCGAACGCCTGAAAAACAGGATAATTAACAGATTAAAGTTTTTTCATACATACGCATAGGCATACGCATTGTCTCTTAGAATTTTGTTTTTGTAGCTTTCACTGTAGGAATCCCACAGGCACTCATGTTTTTCGTATTCGTTTATAGTTTAATTGTTAAATCGCGTGTCCATTTTATTTGCGACGCCATTTTTGTTGCTTTTTTTTTAAAGCACAGATCATGGATAAAAAATCTGACCATCAGTCAGATTTTTTTGTCTGCTAAAAAGGAAAGCGTATTTACATTTGCTAAATGCATGCTTTTCTAGTATGGTCTAAAAAAGCGTGCTAAAAAAGTATAAAAAAATAGCAAATGTAAACCAGCCATCAGAGAGAAAGCATGTGCCCTACAGTGGTACTGTTTACATGTCATCTTATACACGTTTACATTAATTGAAACACACACACACACACGCACACGCAAAGCACACGCAGACGAACACGAACACGAACACGCACACGCACACGCGCATCTAATTTTTGTACACAAATATTATGGTGGATTAATAATACCCTTTATCGTGGTAGCGCGTTCCCGAGGTTACTAAGTACTTACAAAGACAGTTTTTTTTTCATCAAGACTTATGTTTCTTTCCAAAGAAATACATTTTACAGATACTTACTTTCATCAACATTGGCACAAATATCACGGCTGCAGCTGTATGTGAAATATAACAGCTAACTAGCGGCGAAACAATGAAGACCGCGACTTTGGGTATGACAGTTGAAATATCCAATGTAACTGCCTTTAAAGTCTTGACCAACGCTACGCCACCTCCTGAAAATGATACAATGTATCTCAGTATAAAATCATCATCATCGTCACCATTAGTCCACCTCTGCCCAATGCTGGGTAAAGGCCTTTTCCCCATCACGCCATCCAGGATGGCGGTGTAAAATGTGCCTCATAAATTATTTTAGCTAATAAGGTATTATTGAACTCTTACAGTCCTCTTTATGAACACAAAGTTTAAGGAGAGCGCTTTAATCAAAAAGTTCCTTAAGCCGTAAAGTGTGTTTTAAGTTATATTTACATTAAATCACGCCTGTAACATCTGTAAGTATCGTTTTCGAATTTCACTCAGGTACAGGTTAGGTAGGACAAGCGACAATTATTAACGCGTCGCAACGCATTTTTTCACACAAGTATTGGTGTCGGTGGTGTGTTTGTGTCTTGCTTCTGCTTGAAAAAGTGGGAGGGAGGGCGGTG
This sequence comes from Yponomeuta evonymella, assembly GCA_963969515.1. Classification (NCBI taxonomy): domain Eukaryota; kingdom Metazoa; phylum Arthropoda; class Insecta; order Lepidoptera; family Yponomeutidae; genus Yponomeuta; species Yponomeuta evonymella. The sequence continues at coordinate 12,556,181 of OZ018354.1, forward strand.
CATTAACTAACCGCATGGTGCTTGTGGGATTTTGGCGGAATTTAGCAAAGTAATTTTCACATTGTAATGCAATTAATATTAATAAAATCAGTATGTAGATCTCTTGTCGCCATTTTCCTTTAATAACAAATAAGAGAGAAAAAACATAAGTACGCATACTTACGCATAGTTTCTTGCTCTTACATGTAGGTAGAGCATTGTAGAGCACTGTATAGATTATATAGATGTAGATTACTCTATAGAGTATAATATGATATGAGTGTAATCATTACACTTATAATTCTATGCATACTGATTATATTATACTACATTACAATAGTTCGTTCTTTTTTTAATACGGCTTAAGTCCCTACGTATTGAGTTTTATTTATAGAAAGTAGAGGGGCTCAAGACTGCGGTGGCTACCATGCAAAAAGTATGCCGCAATACTCTGGTAAATTTGGTCAGAAGTACCTGAAACCGGCGTGTGTGCAAGCAACAACGAATGTTGATGAAGCGAAAGAGATCTGTCAGGATCGTAATGGCAGACCCCGGTATCCTGCCCCTCCGGGATACAGGCATGACTTTATGTTATGTTTTATGTTACTTTGGTAAATAGCTTCCCCGTGGCCTATCTCTCTTTCCGTGTATGATGTTTTTTTATAAAATTGTCCTGTTATAACAAATGTTATAACCTCTTTTTGCTTAGGGTAAGTACAGTCGACAGCACAACTCTAAATGATTGTGTTACGGGCGAATTAACAACATATTTTCCTTTATTTGTGGCACGTTATTAGATTATCAGCTGCAGACGGTACTCTTTTTCCAGAAGTGTTTGAAAATCGTAATTGATTTTTTTTTCTTACCGATTAGAAACATATACCCGTACGGTGTATTTTTGTCCACGTATCTCCACCAGAGGACGGCAGAAGAAGGCCTCAGTTCCGGTAGGTCAGACTTTTCTAAAACACAATAATATTCATCCTATTAATTAATACATCTGACAGCTCCCGAAAAAAATATACAACGCTACTTTCTGAACCTTTTAATCGCCTTGTTAATCTATAAAACATTTAAACTGATACAACAGCACATTTCTAGTTTTACTCTTCGTTATTTAAATGAAACGTCTATTCTTGCATAATATAGTCTTTGATTTGTTTTCTGGTGTATATACGATAAAAATACCTCTAACATATCTTATTTTGTGTGAATATTTATATATTGCGATGGTCAATCGTAAACGTCTTGATAAAGGGAAAAAAAAGAAATCGAATTGGATATCAAGTTGCGCCCAAATCGAACAATCTCTTATGTTAAAAACCTATTTAAAATTGGTTTGTCCTAAATTGTCCTCAGAACGAGTTATTGCAACAAAAAGAATATTATCTCTTATCTCTTTCTGAGAGAAATTCTAAAGCCTGGATACTCTGTTGGCTTATAAAACGATGGAACCGACTGCCATTTATGCACGAAGTGAATCCGTTTTTTACAGGTACTAACATTTGTTGTGTCAGCGATAACAACTACATAGGATTAGTCGCGATTCTCCCTATATCTTTACTCACTCTTAGCTGTAATGACATCAAGGAAGATCAGATTTCTGGGTAATATATGCATTGAAAAAATGAACACCATAGCTATGGTGGCGTCACTGGATCTGAAAAACAAGCTGTAACGTTAGTAATCCGCCAAACCCTACAAATCAAAAAATTGTCTTGGGTATCCTAGTTTGGGACCAGGACAAGAGATCGTGCTGTGTGAAATTTATTAATTATTATCTGACTTAGCTGCTTCAATTTTCGAGCCAATAATTGCTTAGTTAATGATGTCGCATTAGATTCATGGAAACGCTGCTGCATTTGTAGGGACAGTACGAGCTGGTTACACAAGGTAGGTATCCATTTCCCTTTTCTCATTTATTTATGAAATAGTTAATACATGTTTCTCAAAAACAAATCATTCGCCAAACTGCGTGGCAGTTTGCGGGCGAAATATAGCGCACTTCTTATTTTTGTCTCTTATTCTTGGACATACAACTAGTTGAGTTTCGTTCAATTCAAACGACCTCTATGATGCAGCGCAAGTCGGGTTAAATCTTAACTTCAATAATTGACTACTCTCCTGCCCGCCCTAAGCCCGCGACTTGGGATCGGAACAGTGCCACAGACAGGGGGAGTCTTACAAACACAAAATATGACATGCAAAAACAAAAATATATATAATTTTATGCTGAAGATGTGAGATATTAGATATTTAGTTCGGTTATATTCTATTATGGATCAGTTATTTTATTTAACAAAACGTTTTTTAAATTTCTTCTTGAATATGTCTTACTTTCACCGTCCTCCTCAGAGAAACAAATATGATGATGATGATGATGATATTTACTATTATGTTCTACCCACTAGAGCGGTGGTAGCCTGGTGGGTAGCAAATTGGACTAGGAAGCGAGAGACCCACGTTCGATCCCAAGTGCGGGTGTTTAATACTTTTGGTACAAGGAACTTTTTTGTTCTTTCTCCATAGTAATTACACATTCTCGGTTCAGTTTATATTTATCATGGTTTCTTTATTTGAAATTCGGTACATTTATCTACATTTACTCTTCAGCTAACAGGAATTTGAACTTTTACTATATATCACATTTCTTGTATAGTTTCGAGTAATTTTTATGACAGTTAATTAATGTTTTTTTATCTACTAACAACTTAATAAAGCGTGTTTGCAATTTTTCAATTTTCTTAAGATAGGTAGGAAACGCTCGGCCTTATGTGCTTTGCTTAGTTCGTAGCTTGTTATACCATGCATGCGTATTATACCATGCACTAGCAGGTGCTAGCAGGTGTATAATACAAGCAAAGTTCTTCTATTGATGACACATTTAAGAGCACAGAACTTACTCAGTACGGACCTTAATTTATTACAAACCGTTTCAATATGGAATTTCCAGCTCATGTTACAGTCTATTGTAAGTCCTAAGTAATTATATTCTTTAACAAACTCTAAGCTATCACAGTTACATGACACGTTCCCATTATGTAGGCACTCATATGTAAGGCTAATATTTCCTTCACCGGTGTTAGGCACTCATATGTAAGGCTAATTTGGCAACTTTGCCACGAAAATGTTAAGGTTGACTGTACCATAATACACAACACTTCAGCTACTGCGCACGCGCCCCTTGGAATGCTCTAAGGCCTGCAGTAGCGTCGGCAAACTCGCGTTAAAGCTCGCGAAACTATAGACTCGTTGCAAGAACTTGATTTGTCGTTAGTGTGGATTGTTGCTCGAGTTTATTTTAATTATAATAAGCGTTACTTTTGCAATATATTGAAGGGTAGAAGAGCTCAGATAATAATTTCCGTTTCTATTTTTTGTAAAAATACTTATAATAATACACAATAGGCTATTTTTAACAATGTAAGAACGATTAAGCGAATCTAAACTAATCCGAAGCAGGATTCGAACCTGCACCTACCTATGGCTCATCCGCCATGGTAGCGGTCACTCTATTTAATTCGCCCTGCTCTAAAGATTTATTTGTTCTTTTATGTTTTGCCTCTTTAAATACTTTTACGTTATGGACTTTTAGCTGCCATTCTCCTTCCGAGAGAAACTTAACTATCACTCTTTTTCGTCTTTTGACAAAAAAAAAAAATATGTAGAAATATAATTAAACAACCATAATTACTTTGAGTTAAACCACGCTGGATTCGCTCCATGAAGAAAAACAACTATGAAATACAAAAACATGAAAAGGGTGGCCAGCTGAAACAATTAAACGGATATTATATTCGGAAATATCTGCAACAAGTGATTATTTGTGTACTTTAGTAATGAACTAACAAACTTTAACCTTTTCGCATGTACTTAGGTTTTAAGTCACAATGTACTTGTCACATCTACTGTTGAGCTTGGCATATCAGCTTCATATTAGAGAGAATTCCTATAGTAAATAAGTAGAGCAGACACAATTTACTTATATTCACGAAACTGAATTTACAAAAGAACCCTTACTTCCTGCCTAACGCCCAGGGGCCTATTCTATAGAACTACAATCACGGTTTACTATGAAAATTTGATATAATTTAATGAGGGCTTTTCAATGACGGCTGTCAGTTGAGTTTCATTAAAAAAAACTAGATAGCGTGCCAAGGAGAACAAATGTCATTATACGTTTTAAACGTGGTACATGGTTATTAATCTGTGATAATCTAAACATCTCTGCTCTCGTCAATGAAACAAGCGAGCAACGTGACAAAAACCACAGAGAAGGTACAGTGATGTCATGTCAGTTTTGACATATCATGTGACGTCAGCACCATCTATCGGTAACTTGCGGTACCTACTGTATTTTTTAATGACGCTTTGAAAAGCCCTCATTGCAAAGTAGATTAACCCACAGATTAAAAAGTAGGAAGACTGGGCTACGCAATGTTCCTCAAATTGTACAATAAAATTATGAATGGAGAACTTGCACTAAAAATGTTTTAATAGAATAGGAGAACGTTAAAAGATAAAAAAACGTGTATTTTTTTTTCTGCGACTAACACTTTTGATAATAAAACCAGTCGAAAAGTCAATATAGTCACGCGGTACTAAAACGCGCCATACATAAAATATCGACCTTAGACTATGACGTCACTCTCTAACGTAACGCCTATAACGTATGAAGCGTTTATCAATATTTCAGTTATCTCATAAAATATTGTTTTTATGCATGTACACCCATATAAGGGAACGTTCAGAATTCAATGAAAAAACCAAATCTAATAAGTTTTATGTTATTAGAGTAATTTTATTTATTGCCTATTTTCTAACCCCGAAAACCCTGAACAAAATATTTTTTGTATTAAATTTTCCAAGGCTTTTTATGCGATAAAAGCAATGTCTCTCCAATCTTAGTAAGATGCAAGTTCTGGGGAACTAGTCTTTATTAGAATCTGACTTTGTTCTACTCTGCCGCGTTTTATAACAGTACAATGCGTTATAAAACGCGGCAGAGTAGAACAAAGTCAGATTCTAATAAAGACTAGTTTGACGATTGACATATTTCAAATTTTCTTGAAATAATATATTTACCATCGTTATGGTAACTGGTAACAAGTAGATGACAGATAACCAATACTAAGATTTTCGTAATGAAATTAAATTAATAATATAAGAAGTTACTCACATATTGGTGATTGTTTACGCGCGGTTGATCACCAGCTGCTTTCTGGATTTTACTCTGCAAGGACGCAGCATCGTCCTCAGTAAGGTCATTAGCCCTGAAAATTACAGGGATGTTCAAGATATACACAGTTAATTTATCATCAACTAGCTATGTCTGCGGCCAGAGAAAATGAGACCTTGTGTGTTTAAAATCTGTGGTGTCACATTTACTCACGTCATTCAAAAGTTTCGCTGCGCTAATGATTGATAAGAAGACCTCGTCAAATAACCGGCCATAAAGTTAATTTCAAGGTTTAACTTCTTATCTTGAGATTTTTCTTGCTCTTGTCTTATCTTGGCCAAGGGGGCCGAAGAGATCGATAGAGGTCAGTAGTGCAATAGTAATGCTAATATAAATCTAATATATAAAAATCTCGTGTCACAGTGTTTGTTATCGAACTCCTCCAAAACGGCTTCATCGATTTTTATGATTTTTTTTTTGGGTATGTTTTCTAGGTCTGAGAATAGGACGTAGGCTAATTTATACGGCAAAACAACATTTCAGCTGGTATTATATATGGTTTTGACTTTATTTTCTTCAGGAAATTGGGCAAATAGAAACGAAAATTTAACATCTAAGTGAGTTGATCATTTCACTTAGGCTGGTTTGCGCCGATGCTGTCTGACAATAGTATATATTTGTTTATCCAGGAATAAGCTCTTACCAGTAAACAAGTCCAAACAGTCTAGCATCATTACTTTTATAGAGCTATCCATAGTTAAATTGTATGACTGACAACTCTGTCAGTTAACTATTAGGGGTTAAAGTATGAAATTGCCGTTTTATTGCAATAGGTTCTTTGAATTGACATAGAATCTTCATGGTTTGAGGTTTTCGAATGAAACTTTTTTCAAATGGTTTCTATGATGTTCTTTTTTTAAAAAATGTGAAACATTTGAATATCGACTTTCAATTGTTTTTGTTATTCAATTTAGACAAGAAAGATGGATACTGCGAAAATTCGAGTGATTATGAGGCACCCATTTTTCGTATTCTTTTATTTTATTGATTTGACGCAAGTGAGTCAATATTGTGGGTAAGGTAACGTTAAACTATGCCGCTAATTCCTGGGTAGTTTGACTAGGGTCGGCTTCCACTATCTCTCTTAATTCATCGTTATTCACCTGTGTGGGCGGTCTTCCTCGTGGCTCGTTCTTTAAGTCGAAATTTCCATCACGAAAGCGTTTAAACCAAAATCGCACGGTGCGTTCATTAGTAGACTCCTCTCCAAACGCAGCATTGATATTGTGGGCTGTTTCTGCCGTGTTAGTTCCGCGTCGGAACTCGTATTCAAAAATCACTCGAATTTTCGCAGTATCCATCTTTCTTGTCTAAATTGAATAACAAAAACAATTGAAAGTCGATATTCAAATGTTTCACAATTTTTAAAAAAAGAACATCATAGAAACCATTTGAAAAAAGTTTAATTCGAAAACCTCAAACCATAAACCTCATTCTATGTCAATTCAAAGAACCTATTGCAATAAAACGGCAATTTCATACTTTAACCCCTATTATTTATTCGTTTATCCCTGTATACGTATTGATGTATTTACTTACTTATTCTGATAGGGATCCATCCAAAGACTTGGCGCAAGTCACCTTCAGTGATTTCATCAAGTCTCATTTTCATAACTTTGGGAAAGTACCCATACTACGTTTTTCAGAACTCCACATAACAATACTACTAGGAAGAATGTCGACTCCATAGAAAAAAGAGGGGTAGGTACTAAATTTACCGTAATGCCATTTAGTGTGAGAGGTATTGACTACGTGACGAAGACTTAAGCCCCCCTCCCGTCCCTGTGCCCAAGCGTGGTATTTTGAAGATCCCCCCCCCCCCAAACGGGTCACTTAGTATGGGTACGTTCCCTTTCCTATAACGTGTATTTCGGATGGGCTTACCTCTTTACGAGTGCGATGTAGTACATTATGTTTGCAAAAAACATAATGATACAAATAGGTACGGAATAAAGTGCGTAGTGGAAGTAGTTGAAGTCAGCTTTGTCCTGGTTACTGCAAGGAAATTTGGATTGTTCCCATTAGTCCCCTCTAGCACTGTCCCCCGGGGTGACAGCTGGGAATCGTCTTCCCGGTTGTCATCTGAGTGACAGTGCTAGAGGGGACTAATGGGAACAATCGCAATCGGTAATTTTAGATTGTTCCCATTAGTCCCCTCTAGCCCTGTCACTCAGGTGACAGCCGGAAAGACAATTCCCAGCTGTCACCCCGGGGGACAGTGCTAGAGGGGACTAATGGGAACAATCGCAATCGGTAATATTAGATTGTTCCCATTAGTCCCCCCAGACCTGTCACTCAGTTGACAACCGGAAAGACAATTCCCAGCTGTCACCCCGGGGGACAGTGCTAGAGGGGACTAATGGGAACAATTGCAATCGGTAATTTTAGATTGTTCCCATTAGTCCCCCCAGCCCTGTTATCTGGGTGACAACCGGGAAGACGATTCCCAGCTGTCACCCCGGGGGACAGTGCTAGAGGGGACTAATGGGAACAATCGCAATCGGTAATTTTAGATTGTTCCTATTAGTCCCCCCAGCCCTGTCACCTGGGTGACAACCGGAAAGACAATTCCCAGCTGTCACCCCAGGGGACAGTGCTAGAGGGGACTAATGGGAATAATCGCAATCGGTAATTTTAGATTGTTCCCATTAGTCCCCCCAGCCCTGTCACCCGGGTGACAACCAGAAAGACGATTCCCAGCTGTCACCCCGGAGGACAGGGCTGGAGGGGACTAATGAGAACAATCCGAAAATTTTATTTAAATAAGTTCAGCAGGTAACAAAAATTGTCGATAAACACAATGTAACTAGCAGTGCCCGCGACTACATTCGCGTGGCTAACGGATTAGCCTATATTACCCAAAACGTCTATTCTAAATGCTCGTAAAACATTTTTTTTTAATTGGATATGTACTTTCGGATAAGAATATCGGTTTCGTTGATTCACTTTAACAAAATTAATATACATACGAGACTGTATTGGAGAGACACCTACCTTGGAAACAACACATGAACCTAAGGGTCACTCGATTTAAAAACAATACCAATAATGTTTACACAACAATGATTCACGATAGTGTTTCCTACCATGTTTTTCTACGTTTTCCATGTTTCATTCAGAAAAATATATTGGTTTATTATTATTATTAATACTATGATCAAGAGAATATAGTGTGGCACATCTGGGAAAACTTAGAAATCTACCGGTAATGTGAAGAAGGCATTGCCGATGGAATTTTTGGGGCAAAATTCCGTAATATGACAGTCTTATCTGTATGTTACACAACGTCTGGATTTTAATCAGAATAAAATAAATCGCTGTTTAATACAAAAAATGTGAAAATAGTTACTTACTCCTCATAGTACATTGCTCTTGCTGCCAGAATAGTCAGGGATCCGTGGAGTGGAGCGAAGCTACCTGATGAGTAAATACGGTTTAGTTATATTAGTTTAGTCATATTTAGTTTATGCGTGGTAGCGTGACACACGTACAAATTAACGTTAGGATTGTAACGGTGTAAACCTTTTTGCAGCATTTTTGTTATTTCCTTCATTCTAAAATTACGTCACCCATTTCTTGATTTGTTTTGGATTTTAATTACTACTTTACCACTTACTTTTTTTGAGCGTATGTAAGATTATAAAATTCGTAGAAGAGAATATTTTAAGTGTTCTTTTAGAACGCATTAAGGGGTAATTAAATGGTGCTCTAAGTAGGTATAGGTTTTAGAGATGCATCATGTAAAGAGACTTTTAAGTCTCTATGATAATAAGGTTCCTAAATAATTAGCAGACGTCTGTCTAAGTAAATGTAGCCGAAAAGATGATGGGGTGTATAGGATAGTGGCATTTACCTATTGTGGAGGATGTTTGAACTGCCATGTTAACGTAGTCGCGTATTCCCTGAAAATAAAACAAGACAGCGAAAGAGGTTTGTCAGGATTGTGGCAAGAGGTAAAACCTGATATCTGCCTACCCCTCCGGAGTACAGGCGTAAGTTTATTTATGTATGAAAAACAGGACATCACAAGAACCCACACGAAATGTTAGAATATTCTCTTTTTAAACAGAAATTTTATAAATCAAAATATAGTACAAAAGGCGGCCTTGTTACTAAAATAAATTTCTTCCAGGAAAACCATAGACAGAGACAAATAAAACATGAGAGACTTGTAGTCGGTACAAGAAAATTTGTAGAGAGTTAAAAAATTATACACTTAGTATGTTTGTCTATTTATTAAAATAAATATTTATATTTTAATATATAGACAATCACACATAACAATAATCAAATTGCATATAGGAATTGGAAAATTTAATAAACCCACGTAATATTGAAGCGTTTGCAACAATGAAAGCCTTCATTATCTATCGTATGGATAGGTAATATGCTTTGACTCTGACCCTAATGTTTTACGTTTCGTCGGCTTAGGTGCAAAACTTACTAGATTTTCGGTGGCCGGAGACAATGTTTCGTAAATAGTGACACATGAGGTAAGTCTATGACCAACTACAGCGTTGATAAATGCTGCTAAGCCAGCTTTGAAGACGAACCTGTAATACGACAATAATATTACATCCCAAGCAAGCAACGTGTGAATGTAACGAATATAAGACGGTTTCAAGAGTAATGAATCACCATTCAAATTTTGGAATTTAAATGGAGACTCAATCATGAATTCAGATTAAATAAAAAAAAAGCAAAAAAAAAACTTATCGCTAAAAGACCTCAAACACTCGCCCCGGTTTTTGGTGCATTAATTGAATCGTGTGATTTTAAAACGACACATGTCCTTTCATTACAACTTTGCAGGAAATAGAAAAAACTGTTTTATTCAAATACTAATATCTACAACAGCAATATTTTAGCATATTATATTGATTTCTGTATGAATAAACTACAATTTTTTTTTCTAATGTAAATCAATAGGTAGGTGTAAATAATTTAATAAAAAAAAAATGGGCAAGTGTTATTTTAAAAACAAATGTGACTTGTGTTGTTTTAAAATCACACGATTCAATTGTCTCGTATTGTTAACAGCTGACAGTCGCTTTTTTGCACTTTAGCCAAATAACAGCTATTAACAGTAGATAACCGCTTGTACGAGGAACCGGGGGTAAAATACTAAGAAATTAATAATATGTCTGGATCGAAATACCAGCTTCCTGAAAACTTTTTTGCTGATCCTTTACTTAGAATAAAAAGGCATATTCGTTTGTCTAATCCCGAGTTGCTTATTATCATCGACATCATTCCTCCAACTAACATAAGGGCCAGTGAGTCCTGCAAGAAAAAAATACATCTACAAAATATCATAATCCTTAGCGGAAATACTTTTCTACACTACAGGGTGAATTTGAATTCTTTTACCGTATTTAAGGCGACATTCTAACCATGATTTGGAAACATATGGTGTGCCGGTTTTGAAAAAAAATATGCGTCAAAAAAAATTTTTGGTTACCTAAAATTACTTCACTTGCTTAATAAACAAACAATATCAAGACAAAAAGTAATAAAAATCCAAAAAATTTATGTATCTTATGGTCGGCGCCGGCCAACTCAATTGTTTTTTTTAATTGTTTACGCATATCGGACGTAAGACTCTCAAGCATTTAACGTATTAGAAATCATTTTGCAACGTTACGGTACTTCCTACCACTTCGAATTTGGATTCACAGTTTGGAGCCAAGGTCTGATATCACGAATATTTAAAAATATATTTTACCATTACTGAAAAAACATTAATGCGTCAAAAAAAATTTTTGGTTACCTAAAATTACTTCACTTGCTTAATAAACAAACAATATCAAGACAAAAAGTAATAAAAATCCAAAAAATGTATGTATTGAGCATCTTATGGTCGGCGCCGGCCAACTCAATTGTTTTTTTTAATTGTTTACGCATATCGGACGTAAGACTCTCAAGCATTTAACGTATTAGAAATCATTTTGCAACGTTACGGTACTTCCTACCACTTCGAATTTGGATTCACAGTTTGGAGCCAAGGTCTGATATCACGAATATTTAAAAATATATTTTACCATTACTGAAAAAACATTAATGATAATTATGGTTTTTCACGATGAAAAGAACATTCCCTCAAAATACGGTGAACGAATTCAAAGTCACCCTGTAGATAGATGACCTAGACACTGGAGTACCTAGGATATGTTAATTAGTTGGACTAGGCTCGCTTAGCACATACACCAACTCTTCAATTTATTCAGCTTTATCGCTAGAAAAAACCATTACGTGCGTTTTATTTACCATTCTCGTGTTGGTGTTCCAAATATATATATTTGAAGGGCTATATGCCCTATATATATGCTATATATATATGGAAAAAATTAGACTTTACAACCAAGAGAGGCTACGTCACGTCACATGCGGGAACATGACCCAGTTAGAAAGAATCATCATCACCATGCCATAATGCACTAAGTTTGACTTCAAATACGAACTCACATCCATCCATCCACAGCACGCACCACTTCACTCCCATACAAGCAATCGCTCGGCATTGAAAAAAGCTTCTGCAGTCTGCACTCAAAACTTGGTCGGAAACCCGCCAGCGGATTTCATAGCAGCGACAGGGTAAACAATAAAGGAGTGTGTAGACTCCGTTATTGTTTACCCAATACTGAACAACAACTACAGGCAATTTATCAGCAGCATCAAATCGGCATTTTTTTTCTTTTTGGGCAATTTCATACCCACTCGGTGGCGAGTGTCAGCGACTAAGACGTTGAATATGGACATTATTGAACTAGGTGCCGCAGACATCACGCTACAAATGACTTGGTGACGTACGACGTGATCGCATCAAGGATACTTGATTGCGTAATTATTCTACCATACCTTTGTTATACCTATGTGTATATTACTTAATATTTCATATTGTACGTACATGTATGTATGTCTGTATGTGTACTTACGTTTATATGTATGTATATGCACGGATATGTACCTATGTACAGGATGCACTCTGACGCTCTGACTTTGCCTTGTATTATGTTGTATTTATGTGACTTGTTTATGTTACTTCTTATGCCTTTTTTCTTGTGATGTGTTATGTGTCCCAATAAATGTCTTTCTTCTTCTATATTACTGTTTATGTAAATTTAAATTCATTGATGTTTGTTATGTTACCTGATGTTTGTTATGATTTTATTTATTAGTTAGCAACAGGCCACACTCCGCTCTAGAGCATGTAGGGCTATCGGCACTGACTAAAAATCAGCGCTGAGGGTTCTCACCCGTGCAGTAGCAAAGACACACCGCGACAAATTTTTAAAAGTGTCTTTACTATTTGAGAAACAGAAACATATTGTTACTGTCCATATTTTGTTTTGTTTTCAAGTTTTAATTAATGTGTGTTTTCTGTTGCCGCAATAAATATTCGTCTTTCTTTCTTTCTTTAAGATTATTTGAAAAAGGATGGTCCAAGTGGAGTTCTTATTCGCTAACTTTTTCTCCACTACAACTCGATACGAAGACAGCAGCTAACATTGTCCTTTGACATTCAGAAACCTAATGTTAATTCTTTACGCTGAAATTTATTATTTCTGATTTCTGAATACTTACACCGAAATAGCACCATGTTACCTCTGTCGTACTTAAGACGGCAAACAGTGGCATGAAGACTACTGGCATCATACCCGTGACCGTATAGTCCATAGGGGTGAGCAGAAAGAAATCTGACATTATCGACCATATTGCCAAAATGGTGCGTTTTTTCTGCAATGTGTAAGAATGATTTGGCTTAATCACTTTAAAGTAGTCCAATTTTTTTTGTGTTATGTAGTTGTATCGCTACTTCGTTGTACGGAGAAAACTTCGTTCGAGATGAAGGGAATCTGAAGAAAATACTGAGTCATTAATACGGCATCACAAACTTGAAGAGAACCTGTCGCTCACAGACATGAAACTAGCTAGACAACGCTCAACTTTCTACTCTCGACACTAATTTGGCCAACTTGCGTTACAGTTGAGTGCGTTTCATAATTTAGCCAAAATAAGCCTATAATTTTTTGCCAATTTTATGCTAAAATCCCAATGCGCTTAGTTTCAATATTGCATTTAATCCTGGCACATTTCGAAACACAAGAACGTCGAGAGGCTTTAGTTATTGAAATAAAGAGAGGCTTGAATCATATACAATGAGTTATTGAAATAACGCTAAACCTGAACACTTTTTCCATATATAAACAAAAAATATATTTTTAATTTTTCATAGAAATTGGCCTGTTGTTATGAAAAAGTATATATTTGAAATATTAAACTTTTGCTAAGAGTGGTTTAAATTTATCGATACGGATAAAACGGTTTTGTGGCATTTCAGTAACACACGTTGTATTCTATATAATCAAATTATGTGGTGCCGCATGATGTCAGTGAAAAAAACTCTTTTTCTTAGGAATAAGGACCACCTTAGGATGCGGGCGGCACACGACCGGGAAGCTTGGAAAACCATGAGGGAACCCTATGTCTTGCAGTGTCTTGCAAATGGCTGATGATGATTATAATCAAACCACCCTTATTATGTGTATTACAACGGCTACTAACAACTTACCGCATCTAAAGATTCATTTGGTACAAAAACGAAAACTATAATAAGTATTATTGCGATAAGAACAGAAAGAATTCCCCGATACTGATAGCGACATATATTAGCCAGCCTCGTTTTCCAACTGAGATGGGCTGGTTCTTCATCGCCATAAATCAACCACCTGAAAATTGTTATTTCATTACCGTTGGTTCCTAAATTGAATATTTCACTAGATAATACTTAAGTATCGCTCTCTCGTTTCAGATTTCTGACCAAAAGTAGATTAGGATCAGGCATTTAGTTTCTAAATAAAAAGCAAACGCCATTTTTATGGGAATTGCCGCCTGAGGAATCCTCTTACAACCAGTCTTAAGCATCCAAAAAGTTAACTATATTAATTAAAAAAATGTGTAAACAGTCATTAAACAGTAGCAAAAAAGAGGAAATACTAAGTTGCAAGTGAACGATCAAGTGATTAAGTGAAATAGGTATAATCCAGTCTATTTTTTCTGTTTAGTAGCCTCGCTCCCCACGCAGGTACCCCAGAGTGGTCGAGTCCTTGTGTATTTGTATGAAAGCAAGCACATTCATACCTAAAGCAATTTCCCTTTGGTCGTTAAGGTAACTGGAGTTTGAAAACCAGTTTCCTAAAAGGATTTTTGTTTGTAACTGGTTTTCTATAAAGATTTTATTTTTTTATTTTTCTACGTAACTGGTTTTCTAAAAGTACTATGTTTATGTTATTTCAGCTACATACGAAACTAATAACCGGATCACAGAGGAAATGTTTATTGGAATTGAGTATTGTATTTGTAAAACCGTAATTATACCATTTATGTGTGGTTTATTGTGGTTTAAAATCCTTTAAGGAAACTGATTTCCAAACTCCGGTTACCTTTTCAATTCATTCACACTCAATTAAATTACCGGCCGAAGGGAGTATGAATGCCTGACCACCAGAAGTTAACTTAAAATTCAGTCGCATACTTAATCACGTAACCCGTATAAACTAGGCGTCGACAAGTGATCGACAACGCGTCTCAACTTTACTCTACATTTTGGACTTTGGTCTGTTCCTACCTCAAAGGCCATAGAATTTCCATCAGTTTGTCAATATAAACAGTATTCGTAATTATCGGATAAGTTCAAGAATGTACACGATATGCTTTCAATCATTGCGAGAGAAATATAAAGCTCGCGTCATAAGCGAGGTCCTGTGAGCACTGATAATTTATTAAAATTAAAGAACTTGCTGCTGGAGTTCTTCAGTGGCGTTTAAACGAAAATAATAATGTAACTATGATGTGATGACGATGATGAAAATATCAGCTATAAACCCATGAAATAAAAAGAAGGGTCTAAGAAATGGTGAGGTGTTTATACGATGAAGTGAAAACTACAAAGTTACAAGGAATATTGTTATAGATAGGTAATTACGTGAGCAGTTGTCCCATGTTATTCAAATTATGTTTGTTTTATGTAGTTAATATTAATTTATGGTCTGAAATTAAATTGTAAAATATGACAAATAGCTTTTTTTGCTATGTATGACACTTTTTTTTTTATAAACTGTAATTTTATAATCTGTGTACATGCATAGGACATTAAAAACCACAGATGAAGGGAAAACAAATAATTCGATACGTAGTCTGATATAACAGGGTTAATCTTAAGTTAGTTATTTAATCAAAGATAGGGCCTGAACTAGTAGGATGCTTGCTTGCAATATTTTCAGCTCAAACAAAAAAAGCTCGAAAGAATGTTCACTGACGCATTTACTTTGTCTGGTAATACCACACTTGAAGGGTCCTCCTTTCAACGCATACAAGCCGTATTTAGGCCCTATTCAGCTATGGTGACTACTACAGCTCTTTAGGTCCTTTTTGCCTAGTTTCATTGAAACCCTTCGCTCGGACCTATGGTTGGTGAGGGTTTAGATGGTGTGCCCTCAGGTGACTTATGTAGCCGATCTTGGTTGATTCAACGTAGCTATGCGTTGAAAGCCAAGCCAAGCTCAGCTTTTATCCTTCCTAAAACGTATGTACTATACTATATTAATATAAATATAATAGTGTGGCCCGGTGTACGCAGAAGACCTGTTTAAGAAGACTTTTATTTTGTTGTGGTGTAAAATAAAAATTTTTTTGCGGAAAAAGATAAAATATATTCAGTTCCATTATTTACTTAGCATTTTACATATCAGAGCGATTTTTTAATACTGGGCCACACGACCGGAGCGTAGAAGCACACGAAAAACCATGTAAGTACAATAGTTGAGATCGATGGCCCAAGACCAGCTAATATCTGAAAAGACAGGAAATACAAAAGTGATCTAACAGCTAGTTGGAAACACCTTATCTTGCTGTTGAATTAAAGGATTTTTTTTATTTTGTGACTGAGACTGCGTCCTGTAGTAACAGTATGTAACATCAGAAAAGACACATATGAAACCATATACGTCTAACTATATAATATACGTCCAAAAAGGGGAGGTTCTCATTTATGTACATCTGAAAAAAATAATACAGAACGGAGTAGACCAACCATTTTCTTGGTGGGAATATTGGCAGCGCTCTGAACGACGAGATTCCCCGGAGTCCCGACAGGCAAACAGAAGCAGAACGAGGCAGCAAAGCCTGTTGCTATTACGTACAGCAGCGGATTCGAGCCGACTTCATTGGCCTGAGGTAACAAGTATTATGCAACTATTTACCTATTTAAGATAACAATAACTTCCACACAACACTATCACTTGTCCTGGTCGCAAACTAGGATACCCTGAGCTATGGTAATCAGCCAAGGACATGTGGCGAGCACATGTCAACTTTGCGCGCGCACTATAAACTCCAACATTCCTGCATCGCGTAAGCAAAATGTTTCACATGACATACCATAAATATAACGTCCGACGAATATCAGTCGGACCGGCCGTCCCCAGGCATACGATCTGCCTGGCGGGAAATTTCCCTCTATAGTGGAAGAGCACGATCACCCGCTCTTCCCTATAGTGGTGACCCCCGACAGAACATTTTCAACCTTCCTTCGCTCTCGCAGCACCCCACATACAATCAGTCTCAAAGCAAGGCCAGCATCCTCTTCCCTCTCACCTCATCAGTTCCACTACAGTCAACGCACCGACTACTGGTACTGATGGTGATCTCCCCCAACCCCTCGACACGGCAGCCACACAGCAACAGTGCACGTTGCCAGTGGTACAGCAGCTTTCACCGGTTCCTGCCACATGCGCGGTCCCCATGGTACTGTCGCCGGTGAAGTGACTGTTAGCCGCCGAACACCCTCAACCGCTAGTCGACTCACTGACTCAGCGCCTCCTGGCACTTGCAAGCTTTAGAGCACAGACTTCGATTCCTATCAGACCTAGCTATGCGTAGCTACGGTCTTGAAGGGAAGTGATGTGGCGAGCACTCTTACTAAGTAAAAGAAATGCATATCACTCGCTGTTACATATTTCAAAATAAGTTGTTACGTATTATAAACCGATGGACCTATAGTCCCTAAGATACAGGTTTTTATGCCTAGTTTAGGGGTCATAAGTTCGACTTTAATTTGTGTCACTGTGTACTACAACTTAATATTATGTTTAAGGCAAACATTGTAAAGAAAGTACAAATAAAGATTATCTTATCTTATCTTATCTTATCTTATGTCAACTCTGCGCGCGCACTATAAACTCCAACATTCCTGCATCGCGCAAATAAAATGTTTCACATGACATACCATAAATATAACGTCCGACGAATATCAGTCGGACCGGCCATCCCCAGGCATACGATCTCCCTGGCGGGAAATTTCCCTTTATAGTGGATGAGCACGATCACCCGCTCTTCTCTTTAGACATCACAAACATGGAAATACACCCTAGACTGGGGCCATTTGTGTGTTGGGTACACAAATGGCCCTAGTCTAGGGTGTATTTGGGACCTTGTTTTTTTCCAAACAAAAGGAGTACACGTTGTTTTCAGGATGCATGTATTTTACGTTGGCCAGCTTAGTTATTATATCACTAGCTCTACCCATAGCTTTGCCTGCTTGAAATTTAGAACATCCAGAAGGTCTATTCTAATACGAAGACGTTTAAAAAAACCGGTCAAGTACGAATCGGACTCGCCCACCGAGTATTCCGTAGAAATTTGTTGGTACTTCCATATCATAAATAGATCAGGAATCGAGTCTCGCGGTTTCTTCCGAGCTCTTCCCGAACTTCAAAGACATTTTTTTATGATTTAATTACAAATGTTTACTTTTCTGATATTTCCCTATTTTTATAGTATAAGAATATAATAGGGGTTAAAGTATGAAATTGCCGTTTTATTGCAATAGGTTCTTTGAATTGACATAGAATCTTTATGGTTTGAGGTTTTCGAATGAAATTTTTTCAAATGGTTTCTATGATGTTCTTTTTTTAAAAAATGTGAAACATTTGAATATCGACTTTCAATTGTTTTTGTTATTCAATTTAGACAAGAAAGATGGATACTGCGAAAATTCGAGTGATTATGAGGCACCCATTTTTTGTACTTTTTTATTTTATTGATTTGACGCAAGTGAGTCAATATTGTGGGTAAGGTAACGTTAAACCATGCCGCTAATTCCTGGGTAGTTTGACTAGGGTCGGCTTCCACTATCTCTCTTAATTCATCGTTATTTACCTGTGTGGGCGGTCTTCCTCGTGGCTCGTTCTTTAAGTCGAAATTTCCATCACGAAAGCGTTTAAACCAAAATCGCACGGTGCGTTCATTAGTAGACCCCTCTCCAAACGCAGCATTGATATTGCGGGCTGTTTCTGCCGCGTTAGTTCCGCGTCGGAACTCGTATTCAAAAATCACTCGAATTTTCGCAGTATCCATCTTTCTTGTCTAAATTGAATAACAAAAACGATTGAAAGTCGATATTCAAATGTTTCACATTTTTTAAAAAAAGAACATCATAGAAACCATTTGAAAAAAGTTTCATTCGAAAACCTCAAACCATGAAGATTCTATGTCAATTCAAAGAACCTATTGCAATAAAACGGCAATTTCATACTTTAACCCCTATTATTACTTCCCAAATTTCATAGAGGTCAACGGAGAGTACCCTATAAAGTTTGATTCCCTTGGGTGTCGAAACATATTTTTTTTTGTTAACTTAAAGTTTGATTTTTTCACAGCTTTAAGGTACTGTAGACCTAAGTATATGGTTTTAATTTCAACACGATACTTTCACGGGTTCCCGAGATACAGGGTCTTGCCAGACGGACGGAGGGACGGGCCGACGCGCGACGGACGGACGGACAACAAAGTGATCCTATAAGGGTTCCGTTTTTTCCTTTTGAGGTACGGAACCCTACAAAGTACCCAGCGTTGTGACTGCGGGAGAATATAGTCTAATCTCCACGTTGGGCACTTTTTTCCCAACTAGCACATTTCAATGGGTTATTGACTAACTCAACAAAAGAGACTGGACACACGTGTGTCCATTTGGTTAATTAAACTCAAAATTAGTATCATTTATTATGTCGTCATGTGGACATGCCAAGATTTTTCCGCATGTCCGCATGGTGAAACTTAATTTAAATCACTTTTATGTTTTTTCCAGCTGGATACACGTTCGCATTTTACTCAAATTTATGACAAAGTAGAGTCACGCAGATTAATGTTTTATGTCACAATCATCAATCCGCCACTAAACGTTCCGCTGCTGGGAACGGGTAATTTTCTATGTTGTAAAAATATTCACCATTTGTGAATTTATAAGGAAGATATTTTTGACACTGTGAGTATTCGAAAGTATTTATTATTTTGCGTTAAATTTAACTTAGATTACATTGAATATTTTTACGCTATTGTTACAAAAGTAGGTATCTTTAAGTAATCAAAAAAGTGAAATTAGCTAAGTATACTTGTCTTCATTATTTATCATATTATTTGATTGTTATATACCTATTTGTTTTATTTCAAAATGCCTTAAACAAAAGCTAGGGTTTTGTCAAGCAAAAAAATGAGGCAGCTTTTTCATGAAATCGCCTCGTGCCTTAATTCAATGAGCGAGGTGATTATTAAGCTGACTGTACCGTTTTTACAGACAGACTGTACCGTTTTTACAGTTGGCGAAAACATAAAAATTCTTTAATTTAAGTTTCACTATCTGGACACGCCTAAAAATCGAAATAGTAAGTGATACTAATTTTGAGTTTCACTAACTGGACACACGTGTGTCCAGTCTTGTGTGTCGAGTTAGTGAATAACCCATTTCAAGGGTTTCATGGTTAGAAAATCATCTTAAAGAATGGTGAGAAAATTTAAAGTCAAGCTTTATAAGTTGAAATCATGGTAGATACTTGCCATCGTCATTGCTATTGGACAAATGACTGACGCTGTTGCCACATTCGAGGCAAAGTTTGTTACTATAACTGTGAATATTATGAGCAAGAGAATAATAAACTCTTCAGGCAGGCCTTCCAACGATTTTAGTGCCGCCCCAAGTTGACCGTTGAGATTAGTTACTTCGGCGCTTGCTGCTTTTGATATTGCAAACCCACCTCCTGTAAAGTACAACCAGAAATATGATTAGGTAAAAGTAATAATATAATAATAACTTCCATGGAATACAATATCCTGTCTTATGGTAACCAGACAAGGAGGTCAAAAACATGAAAATAAAAATGATTCGGTGGGAATCATGGGTTTGATTCCCACTGGGGGAATCCGTCTTGGTAGCTAAGCGCCTTAACGGTTAGACCAACGAGGCATTCGTTCTTAGTAATCCTGTCTAGCCGATTCATTAAAATACTTATGCGTTTCAAGAAACATACCCAAGAGAAACATGAAACTGTAGGGCATTTTAGCATTTATGGGCTCCCATTCCAACACCCCTCTCACCGGCTTTTTCGGCAGTTCATCACGAGCTGTGTACATGAAAAAATCAAACTTTATAGCTAGGTACTAAATTTATAACGACTACTTCTAGATACACTGCATGGGTAAAGTGACCACTCAGACGCTGTGCACTGTTGTAGATCTTGGGCCGTCCCAGAATAAACTATAAAAGAAATAAAAGCATACAGTACTCCACTCTGTAAAACCTCAGATTCACTAAGTTATAACATGACGAATGAATAAATGAAAATATATTATACATACTTTAATGTACTAATGAATCTGTCAGAATCGTGGCAAGTGGCAGTCTCTGGTCTCTGCCTACCCCTCTGGGATACAGGCGTGAGTTAATGTATGTACGTATATACTTTAATGTACATGTTGTCAGATTTCAAATGTCGTCTATATTTACAAACATTAATGCAACTTTGCGAGCTTTTTAAATTGGAAAATTGTACACTCAAATGGTAAAACCCCGAGCCAACAAAAAAGAAGAAGAAGAAAGACATTTATTAAAGACATACATATAACAATGTTTAAAAACAAATAAAACAATTGAACATGAAAAAATAATCCTAAAACAATAAGGGTCCCAGGGTATGTCCATGCAGCGGTAAAATGGCCTCGAGCACAGTAGGTATAGGCTGTGGTTTTCGTTTCGTCCGCGTACTGAACGTTTTTTTTTTTTGCGAAAAAAGAAAAAAAAGTTTTCATAATATTCTGATACCAGTTACGTGGGAATAATATTTTTTCTTTATACGCCACTTAAGTTTCGAAACAGGAAATTGATGATGAATTACGAGAAAATACTTTATATTCTTCCCAGGTAACTTAGTTTTAGATTTCATATAAACCTCTTTTGAATTATTATCGCAGTAAGTACTTCTACTATACTCTTTAGATGATTGACGTTTTATTATAATGTCAATAAATTTTCACGTTGTTAATTGTACGGCTTTTATTTCTCTCATACAGGCTGCTGCCTGTCACCCATCCTGAACATCCCTACTGAGAGCCTCATGAAGAACTCACTGCACTCAAAAAATAACCGCTGTATCGTACAAGGAAGTCCTGTTTGTAACTACGAAACCAAGTTCCGTGTAAGGAAAAATAACGTATTCCTACGTAACTGATATCGTACCAGGGCGAACTATGTCTTGTTCGTAACTTCGAAACCAAGTGTCGTATAAAGAAACATGTATTCATACGTAACTAGTATCATATGAAGATGTTTTTTTCTTCTTTCATAACTGGTTACGAACCTACAGTTTCGTACGCGGAAGAAGTGGTGGTTTTACCCACAGCACTGATTGTCAAACAGAACAAAAAGGTGATACTTAGAAAAGTACATAAGAAGAAAAGATACGTAAAAAAGAAATATATAAACTGAAAAATAATAATCACGGTCCCTGGTGTCAATACGGTATTTGACACGATCAACAATAAATTATTTCATATGCTCGATTAAAACAAATATTACAAAATATCTCGGAAAATGTATCTCTTTTAGTCAATTATTAGTTATTACTATTTTTAAATAGATTAAACATAAAAAGAGTGCTCTGAAATGTGACGTCACAAGCAAGTATTTTCATACGAAATTCCGTTTTAAAAGTAACTCATTTGATATTTTGTCAAATACCCAATTTACTAGCATTCAAACTATACGACTATCACAGCATAAATCTAAGCAGTCCGCGGTGGTAACATATTGTGCGTAAGCACATATTCTCTCTGCCTGAGAGAACATCCTATTTCATTTCATTTGGCTTTGGTCTCGGATATATTCTTTTTGTTGCACTAACCCGTGCTGAGGACACTATCCCGTGCCGAGGACAACTGCTCTGTACGTAATACAAAGAAGTTTGTAAAGAGGCTCGAAATTTCGATGCCTGCACTTGCGCATTAGCTCAGTTGGGAGAGCGCTGGCACGGTTAGCCAGAGGTCGCGGGTTCAAGTCCCGGCATAGGTGGAATTTTTAGCCTCTTAATAGCTTTTTTTTGGTCTCGGTATGAATATATTTTTATACCGTCATACATACAGACATACAAAAACTCACGCCTGTATCCCAGAGGGGTAGGCAGAGACCAGGGACTGCTACTTGCCACGATTATACCATCAAAGTCAAGTAATTGATAATAGGGTTGAAGATGAACGAATGATCTAAGATGAGCGGAGCAAATAACTTAACATTGTTGCTTCCCGTATTTGGACGATTTCCTATCAACGAATTATTTACATGCAGACAAAAGCAAAATGAAATTTATGCAGGCTACTTACGTTATGTAAGTAGAACAATGTTGCGTACTAGAATAATTTTATGCAAGCAGAAGAACAATTTTACTAAAATAGAACAATGTTATGTAAGAAGTAGAACAATTTTATTTACTTTTTGCCCTGCAGTTATCGAAGAACGCATCAGTGGACGGTGCCATCATCATCAATATTGTCACTCCGATCGCAACAACAGAATCCAAAATGCTATGAAAATGATAATTTAATGTCAGAAAGCCAGATAGGTTGCACAAGTTATGTACAATTAATGAACAATTATTTGGTAAAACTTAAAATTACGATTTGATTACTCTATCTGCCAGAGAGTATGGCCCGACTCCAGAGTGTCAAAATATGTATGTATTTGACAGTTCGGAGTCTAGTTAAAACAACGGACAACTCCATACAGTGGAGGATTTACGCAGTAGCGCCCCAGTTTAAATATCGAACAGAATTTCTAAGATATAATGACGAATAAGCATATACCTAATACCTTAAAATATTAAATCTAATGGTATTTCAATACTTACTACTTGTTATCGGTTATACCGAAATAAGATCTGACTACATCACCCCATCCGACAAAAATTTGGGGAGCTCGGCAGAAAAATAACACAACAGCCAGGCTGAATAAAACTATAACGCTCTGAAAATAAATAAAACGTACCTGTATTATTGTATTAAGATAAGAATGTAATAATTTACTTATATCACACGGTGCTCACTCTGATAAATATGAGAGACGGATCAAAAAGAATAAGAAGAAAAAGAGCAATTATTTTTAGAAAATATCAAAATTCTAAATATGTACCATAACTGTCCATTACTTTAAAAAAGAACTATCATTTTTAAAGTAATGGTTTGTGTAAAATAGTGGTCGATTCTAGCAACTTTACTTACGATTTCCCAACAATTCAATGGACCTAATTTTTCCAAATCTGTTTGAACAATTTCTTTGGCTTTTTCTATTGCTGCCTCATTCAGTTGAGCACTTTTGGCGGCTTTGCTCCCAGGTCTGTAAATAACCAAATCGCTAGTTAGACAGTTCAAATGTAGGTAATAGATACTGAGTTTATAACATCTACCAACGTTATCAATCGACTGGCTCAAGCCTTCCATTTAAATAGAAGTACAATACACAGTGTAACAAGAAATAAAAGCCATTTTTAAAACTAGTCCCACAAGGTCAGAATTAGACCCTTAAAATTTTGCTAACAAATTCGTTGTAACCTGTAATATGGAACAGCTGATATATTTTCGCTATTCGCTAGTTGTGTCCAGATACAATACATCATCATAATCGTTGTTAAAATAAAGCTTTTTAGTGTTTACGAGTAGAATGCCCCATTTGCGGATATATGAGGAGATTTTGATACGTTCTATACAGAGCCGACCACATTCAAACACTCATCAAAATGTTTCATAATGTTCCCCACATCATCGACCGCTATCAAAAAATTTGTTGTAATAACATCCATATACATTCGTGACACTGTAAAATATGCAAACAATAAAACTTACCTTAGAAATCCAAAATACACAAAAATCATATATAGGTATACACAAATCTCCATTAATATCATCATTGGGATAGAGAAGGTACTAAAATTGGCAAAAGATAAATATTCTGGCTCAGCTGGATAGGCCCTGTAACAATAGAAACATTTGTTTTTGTATCTAATAACAACTCTATCTTAGCAATTTTATATAGCAAACAGGTGAGCAAATACGCCACTATGTACTATAAAACTCTTACAACATAAATGAAAAATCACTTACATCATATACAGGCCCTTAAAGGCAATGTTTGTTGCCGTGCCCACCAAGGTACCAATACCACCTAAAATCAGTAATTTTTAGTACCTACGTCTGAGTAAGTGTGTAAATGATCATATGGGTAGTGTGTCAATTCTTCACGCGCACTATATAGACTCCGACATTCCTGCATCGCGCAAGCAAAGTTGTACACATGACTACGATAAATATAATATCGGACAAACAACAGTTGGATCGGCTGTCCTCAGGCATACGATCGGCCTGGTGAGAAATATCACTTTATAGTTGAATAGTGGAACAGCACGATCCCCCGCTCCTACCTATAATCTTAAGACTCTTTAGGACAAGTGAGCTTTGTTTCTGTACCGTGCTATTATTACTTACCTACAGTAGCAGAATAGGTTACGGAACAAAAGTAACATGTGGTCAAGTCACTGGCCACAGTATCCCCCATTGCATTTGTTTCGTATATTGACATCATTCCTTGCTGTATAATAAGAAAAAAGAATAAATAAACTTGTACATTTCAATGATCTTACAGCCGAAAATGAATTGCTCCACCTGCTCCGTACCAGATGAATATTCCCTAAGTATCTACTTCGAAATGCGACCAAAGTCAAGAAACAAAAAAATTGGGGCGGATATTTGTTTTAATGAATGAATGAATGTGTTGACAGAAATTTTAGTGAATGTGTCTAATGACTTAGTAGTATGACTTTTTTACACTTAAACGATATTTGTTTAAATCCGGGCAAGTATCATCTAGTGTAGTTTATTGACTTATTTAGTAAAGATTTATTTTTAAAATGCATAATTCCTCAAACACGTCAACATTGCGTTTCACAAAAAGTTTTATTCTACGGACTTCAATATCAGAGGTTACAAAGTGTTATGAAATTCGGGGTTATAGTACCATACTAATGACGCAACCTCTAGTACCTAAATCACTGTCCTACAAATAAAAATGATCCTTAACACATATGGCATTATTTATGGGACAGTGCCACGACTTCACTTTTTAACCGACTTCAAAAAAGGAGAGGTTATCAATTCGACGCGTATTTTTTTTTTGCTATGTTCCTCCATAACTCTGTCAAGTCTTTACCGATTTCGACAATTCTTTTTTTTGTTCGAATAGGTATAACGTCCCATTGGTCCCATTTTAATTTGGTGAAGATCTGATGGAGACATTCAGAGATGGAGAACGGAACTCTTCAATGGACAGCAGTAAATAAGCACTAATGGGGCCCAACCTTTAGTAATATCCGTATGTTTCATAAAATAGCGTAAAAGTAGTCCCAAGTTCATTTGGTGATGTTCTGGTAAAGAACATCAAATTTTAAAGCAACGAATAAGTAGGATAAATTATGATTATAAGGGACTTATTTATTTTTCTCTCGCTCCCCCACTAAAAATTCAAAAATAAAAATTTTTAAATAAAAAATCAAAACCGACTAAGTGGGTTTTTATTTTTTATTTTTACATTTTAAACTTACGTTCTCGAACACCTTCAGTAATGCGAACACAGTGGGAACAACCATTACTGTAGCGGCAGTATTTGTGATCCACATAGAGATGAGCATAGTTACCAAA
The DNA here is from genome assembly GCA_963969515.1 of Yponomeuta evonymella. Taxonomy (NCBI): domain Eukaryota; kingdom Metazoa; phylum Arthropoda; class Insecta; order Lepidoptera; family Yponomeutidae; genus Yponomeuta; species Yponomeuta evonymella. Next base: position 12,582,468 of record OZ018354.1, read on the forward strand.
CAGAGGGCACACAGCAGTCTGATGGGGCAAGTTTCGATTAATATACAACGAGAACAAATGGAAAAGGCGGGGGAGTGGATGAGACTGGCAGGGAATTGGAGAGGTTGGCATCATGGCGAAGTGGCCTACGCTCAACAGGCAGCTTCATGATCTGAATAGTTATAGAATAAGTAGAGAATGAATTTGAAATGGGAATAAAAGTCTGTCAAGTGCGAGTTTCTAGTAAGCCAACAATCTGTTATCTGTTAGCAGCTGGCCAAAGTTTGCAGTGCAGCGCTGTTCGCGGCGTGTCAACCCGAGGTCGTGAGGTTGTCCCGCCATCTCCACTGGGGTGGGCAGTAAGTTGCAATTTATGTGCACCTGTCTTAGCTCATATGGCCTACGTGGCCCGCTCAATTCCCCTTCAGCTTAGCGGTTGCAGCTTCAACATGGACCACTTCGGTGTAACCTCAAGGTTTGCGATGCTAAGTTTTTTTTTTATATCGCAGAGTTTTAAATTTTATAAATTATTCGCCAAACTGCGTAGCAGTTAATCGTTTTGCAGCATTAAGCTGTTGGTCTCATCGTGTAGCTTACATAAAACTGCATACACCTGGTCCATTTCTTAAAATTAAAAAGGATGTGCCTCCTAAAGTCTTCACGAAAACCTTCGAAGAGGTATTCAGGAAGATGGCAGTCCCATAGGCAAGCAAAGGCATAAATGTCATAGATGTACATGTAATATTATGACTGCCTCGATGATCTAGTGGAAACATATTTGATTACTATGCCAAAAGTTGTAGGGTCAATTCCCACTGGGAGCCGATTTGCGTGAATGGCCTCATTCTGGGATGTCTGTAATCTCAATGTTTGTGATGCCCTTATTTTAGTTACCATATTACAAGGTATCCTAGTTTGGATTATGAGAAGTGATTGTCACTTTCCAGGATACCCTGGGATGTGTGGATGTTATATTTACTTTTAGGAATAAAGAAAATAGTAGATTGATTTCAACTTACCTGTAATGAGAACATCCAATTTTATTAATTGCAAGAAGTGCAATGCGAATGTGCAATCCCGATTGCTGTATCGAATAGGCTAGAAACATGCTCCCACAGAACATCAAAATCGTATCCTATAAGCAGAAAATAAAATGTTTACTACAATTAATTAACAAATTTTTTCACTAACATTGAAACCAAAAGTCACAAACCATCTATGGCACGAACAAAATATAATTTCACAATCACAGATAATTGATAAAAACTTACGGAGAAATTTATAAAAATACGATTCCTTAAAACACTTCGTAAACGCAGTGTAAATAGTCTGTGGTAAAGTCTTTCCCTTGTAAAGTCTCTACCACAGTCTATTTATTCATCATTTATGGAGTGTTTTAAGGTATCGTGTTTTCATAAATAAGACCGCTGCTTTTTTTCTTTTTTGCAACAAAACTGTTTCTTAACACAATTTGGAGGTATACAACTTTTCTCGAGAAATCAAGCCCAATTTAAAAAAAAAATAGCAAAGAATAACTTACATTCATGTAACTTTTACACACAGCATCTGTCGTCATTATTCCCGTCAAGGGGAAAACAATAATTGGTAAGAATGCTGTTATAGGCAAAGGAATACACTCGGTCATCCAGTAGACCGCCATTATCGCGAGGAGATACCCGCATATGTGATAAGGCTGCAATAATAGGCTACAAATAATAACGAAGTCTACAGCCTGTTCTGGTGAACAGAGAGACGGTAAGTAATGGAATGGTCTTCCTCCACCCCTTCGAGATAACTTGACCAGTAGAATATTTTAATTATAAATAATAATAACTTCTTATGGATAAACGAATTGCTCATACCAAAAACAACCTCATTATAAATACGTCCACGAAACACCCATAATCAAAACAAAATGCGAACCAAGACACACACACACACACACGCGCACACGCACACGCACACGCACACGCACACGCACACGCACACGCACACGCACACGCACACGCACACGCACACGCACACGCACAGGCACACGCACACGCACACACACATATAGATGATGTTTTATACCATCTACCCTTATTGTATTTGGTTTAGTTTTAAGAAATTAGCTTTAATGTAGCTGAGTAGGTATGCATAAACATGTTACAGATAGGGTTCGGTACTTAACATTCGTGCAACTCACATGAGTTTGGCCATTGTCGTTTTACTCACTTTTATTTCCGGGTAACTCGATAGTAAAAGCGGCAGAAGAACGAATGGAGTCAAAATAATAACGAACCCTCGCCAATAAGTGGAAAGGAGTAATTTTATCTTTGTTTTCACCGTTACATTCGGATCCAGTTCTCTGGAAGATATAAGGCAGTTATGCATGTAAGGCATATATGCCAGTTAAGCTTGATGCATATTTGCAGGGCAAAAGATGCATTAAGGGGTAATTTTTAGCTTCTTTCAAATACTGATAAACCTTTTGTGGTTTTTAAAAAAATAATTAGGATTTTTTACAACAGGAGACAGTATTAAAACAATGCACTAAAATCTATGGTCATTATTATAATGGATACCCTTATATACTTATTCACCTAATCATATCACTCATACCAAGCACGTAAAAGGATCACCAGAATTAAATCAAAACTAAAAATCACTTGGAAATCACCATTATTCGCAGATCAAAAACCCGTAACTGTAGAATGTTGGATACCAATATAGGGAAGAGCGGGTGATCGTGCTCTTCCACTATAAAGGGAAATTTCCCGCCAGGCAGATCGTATGCCTGGGGACGGCCGGTCCAACTGATGTTCGTCGGACGTTATATTTATCGTATGTCATGTGAAACATTTTGCTTGCGCGATGTAGGAATGTTGGAGTTTATAGTGCTCGCCACATCACTCCCCTTCAAGACCGTAGCTACGCATAGCTAGGTCTGATAGGAATCGAAGTCTGTGCTCTAAAGCCTGCAAGTGCCAGGAGTTGCTGAGTCAGTGAGTCGACTAGCGGTTGAGGGTGTTCGGCGGCTAACAGTCACTTCACCGGCGACAGTACCATGGGGAGCGCGCATGTGGTAGGAACCGGTGAAGGCTGCTGAACTGGCAACGTGCGCTTTTGCTGTGTGGCTGCCGTGCCGAGGGGTTGGGGGAGGTCACCATCAGTACCAGTAGTCGGTGCGTTGACTGTAGTGGAATTGATGAGGTGAGAGGGAAGAGGATGCTGGCCTTGCTTTGAGACTGATTGTATGTGGGGTGCTGCGAGAGCGAGGGAAGGTTGACAATGTTCTGTCGGGGGTCACCACTATAGGGAAGAGCGGGTGATCGTGCTCTTCCACTATAGAGGGAAATTTCCCGCCAGGCAGATCGTATGCCTGGGGACGGCCGGTCCAACTGATGTTCGTCGGACGTTATATTTATCGTATGTCATGTGAAACATTTTGCTTGCGCGATGTAGGAATGTTGGAGTTTATAGTGCGCGCGCAGAGTTGACATGTGCTCGCCATACCAATGTTATTTAGTTTCAATTTGTTCAAACATTACAGAAAACACCGATAGTCCAGTCATTACGTCAGAAAAAACGGGTGAGATATTGGGAGGGGTTAGCGGGCGGAGGTCACGGGGGCGAGTACCAAATGCATTTTTCACCTACTTTCTAATCCTAAACTTAGCCATCTCGGTTCACATACATTTCCCAATGTAAATAATGACTGGGCTACGAAGCTTTTTACACTTTTTTGTTCGAGTTTGATTGTTTTTTTATTATTTATTACATACACAAAACAGTGTTACGGACATAAATTATAAACATTAAATGACATAAAAACGCTCAAATCAAACCATAACACCAAGACATGTGCATACAGCATGATACATTACGTTAGAATTACATATTTAATAAAAGGAAGTACAAATACAATTACGAGTTACATTTTGTTTAGGAAAACCCCATTTATCTAATTTATTGATTGATTAAATATCAACAAATAAAATACGACTTTAAATCGTGCCTGTAGACAATAAACATCGAATAAAAGGAAAAATTCCATTGAAAGGGGCATTAGACAGGGAGACGTTATCTCTCCGAAACTGTTCACGAACGGACTGGAAGATGCCTTCAAGCTTCTGGAATGGCAGGGACGCGGCATCAATATCAATGGTGAGTACATCACTCGCCTTCGATTTGCCGACGATATAGTAGTCATGGCAGAATAAAGAATGAAGAATGAATGGAAGACCTCGGCATAATGCTCGAAGACCTTTACGTAATTTACGTATTGTAATCTTGGTGCACTTAGATGAAACTTTCCGTGTGCACTAAGAGCCCTATCGCTTTTAAATCGCTCGCAAATCGCTAGTGTGATAGGGCTTTGTCGGTGTAAACGACACATTTTAGCTCACTCGGTCCGAGCGCACTAAGATCGAAAAGAGGTTGCAAAAACTCCCAAATGTAAGCATAGTACACTAATCTGCAATAAAATTATTGGCACCATGGAGGTCAGTGAGCCTTGAATACCACACACAAATTACAAACTCGGAGATCAATCGTTGAAACTTTTTTTCAGAGCCACAACGGTATAGAGATACATTACGCTTTACCCCTTCTGATTGTTTCCAATAAAATATTTACGATAATTACAACAAGTACCTACCTAGAGAAGTTTGTGCCGGAACCTAAGACGATACCTATAATCTAATTACACATTTGGTAAGTAGGTAAATAGGTAGATAACCAATAACTTACTCAGAAGAAAAGAACATTTTCTACAGACTTTAGGATATGTTTACAATGTATTAACTTCGTCTTCTATACAAAATCTCTAAATAAACTTGAGTAATTGCACGAAATATGTAAATTATTTTCGTACGTATTCAAATAATTAAATTTTTATGACAGTTTACGTCATAGACTCGCAAAAAGAATGTTATTTGTTATTAAAATATTTGTGCCAGAATTAGCATAAGAAAAGAAGTATAGTCTGTATATAAACTATACTGTAGACCACAAAGTAGACTAAAATCTATCACTAGTATAATAGATTACATATCATCAAATGAGACCGACGTTGATGATTCGTATAGAATCAACTGCAATCCGAAGTCTAAGGCTAAGACCATCTTTATGTTAAAATATTTTCAACACTCAGGAGTCAGGCCAAACCATAAACACAGATTATACACTCCATACTTGCCTTTGACTCTATACGACTCACATAACCCCACTATGGTGCAGGCGAGAAAAAAAATTGTAGCCCTAAGTTAGGTGTAGGAGAGGTACCCAAAATAATTTCTTTAAAGATTCTTACTACCGTTTTGTCGACGTGATTAATATGTATAGGTAACTAAGCCAAATTTTAGCTCTCTAGTACTAATCGTCTTTGAGCTAAGCCGCGGACAGTCAGACGGATAGATAGACAGACGGACGGATATGGCGAAGCTGTAAGGGTGCCTTGTTTGCTGCGGAACCCTAAAAACCAACACTATAGTTGAAATGAAAGACTCTCAATATGTCAAGAGGGAAAAATGTCCGTTATGATCCAAAGAAAGAGTTTCGGAAATGGCGTTTTTGTTGATATCAACAGGGGTACAAACTAAAATAAATGTTAGAGTTATGGGTATTTTGCGCTTCCTTTGTCCTTTTAAACCAGCTTTCTGAAGATCACTATCGCACTGTATTAGGTTTATTCTAGAAGCAGTATATCGGTAAGTACATAAAGGTAACTATCTTACTTACTACTTATAACACGGTCACAATATCTGTGCACCTCGCCGGAATGCAATGCTCCTTCGTTTCCCTCTTTATTGTTAGTACATTGGCCGACAAACGTCTTGATGATTTGGTTTATTTGTTTGGCACACCGTACCAGAGCGCCGATATCACGTCATCAAGGCAAGCGCACAGATACTGTGACCGTGTTATAAATGGATAATTACATTTTTTGTATATAGAAGCACGCATGTGCGGTGAGGCGTATTATGAAGTAATGAACATTAATATATTAAGCCATGTTTGTATATACCACCTATACATTCCATTCCGCGAGGGCAGTTGTAAGGTTAAAAACATAACTTTTAAAAAAAACAATTCTTGAACTCAGTTCTTCTAACGTAAAAAGTTGTAAGATCCATATAATACCAAGCCGGTTAATTATTCAGTCCCTACTTTAGGGTCCTTCTTTCTTAAATTATTACGCAATTACCTAACCTAACAACATTGTAGTGACCGTCAAATTGACTTGCAAAATATTGTAGTTTTTCCTTGATTTATACACTAAACTCTAATTTTATTCTAAATTAAAAGCTTCTATGTCTGGTAGAAGTACCTTCGAGTTTTAATGATCGGTCAGTCTATCAGTGAGTGAGTGAGTGACAAAATGAAGAAACTTTGACTAGTTATATTAAACTACTGGTTCAAATTGAATGAAATTTGTGATATACTTTGTTTATACAATGCCCGCTTGATTACTTAAATTCAGGCTTCTAGTTTTAAGTTTTATCCACAACGAAGTTATAGGCGGGTCGAAAATGGCCTGAACTGCTTCGAGAAAAGGATGGTACGGCCGCCTGTGCCGTTTTTTTGCTCGACTTGGCGGGGCAACTCCCGTGCCCCCAGGTATCGACACAGTAAATAACAAGGTAAGGCAACACTATAAAAATGGTGGCATATCACGCAGTTTGGTGAAGTCATCAGAGTTTGGCTCCCAGCAGGAATCGAATCCATGACCTTCATAAGCAGCCTATATACGTCGCACTGTACAGGCACAGGCCTTCTCTCAGAGAGAGAGTATGGGCTTAATCACCACGCATGCCCACCGCAGATTAGCGATTTCAAGCGCTGAGGTATATAAATAGCTCAGACACTTAGGTTTCCTCACCATGTTTTCCTTCACCGTTAGCGAGTGGTATTGCTACTATAACTTCACAAACATAGGTACACGACCGCACTGGAAATCGAACCTGGGTCTCTCGCTTCCGAGTCCAATGTTCTACCCACTAGGCGGTAGGCGAACCACGTCCAATCCACGACCTTAAATCGATGGAATTATTTCACTTACTCGCTTTCTGCCAGTTCATTTTCATTCATTTTGGTAGATGATTGGCTTGGTCAAACAAACGCCAAAGGAACGTTATTTTTGTTTATTCAAATGTATGACGTGCATGACCATCTAGAGTTTCTAGATTATCCAATATAATACGCACACACAATTTTAAGCGCCTGGGCCACCGATTTTCGCTCGTTTACTTTATTTGTAAAATACCTACGAACTTAGATAAACTATGCAGACTAATATGCACAGAGGACAGAATAATGGTACTAAGTGAATGCTATTTGCTTTTACGATACGGCTATGTTGTTCTTATCTGTTGGGCAGCAAACTTTCGGGCAACGAAAAAGTAAAATATAAATTTCTCATCATGAGCCACTCGACGCCCACTGCAGGACATAGGCCTCCTTCGTGGTTTTCATAACCATGAGGGCTTTTGCCATAATCGCCACGCTTGGCAAACGGGTTGGCGATCGCAGTATGCGGTTGGAATCTCAGGAAGACGCTGCTGCCCGTCTCCTGGTAATTGATTTCCTTAGTCGCCTCCTACGACATCCACGGAAGGAAATGGAGTGACGGTATTCTTGATCCGACGCCACACGGAATAAATTTCTATTTCTCTGTAATTTTTGTACCCAAATAACTGATTGGATGACAATTCATGACAAAAATTACTCGTTTAAATTAATAATGTATGTGCCTGTATGTAAATGTTTATGTTTATGTTACCGTAACACAGTTTTGTATAAACAGATTATACATGAACCTTCACGTACATTTCCGTGGCATATTTGCCCATAACGTAATCCAAAACTTAGTAACCCCGTAAGGTTGATATTCTGCGGACCGAATATATTAGTTTATAGGTCTCTCTTACTTGGGTCTTCCCCAATCAGTGGCTTTCTATTAAAAAAAATTCCAGCTGTTCAGTTTTACAATTAGATTTTAAGAATAGATGACAAGACTAGTTTCTTCCTCTTAATAAGCATAAAGTTTCCCTAATTCGCACTTTGGGTGCCTCTATTTCACACTTGAGCCGGCATCATGCCAGGTGGCAATGCCCTGTCCAATGTAGCATCCACACAATGGGTCACCATATTCTCACATCAACATACATAAACTCAAGCCTGTATCCGGAGGGGTAGGCAGAGACCAGGGTTTTGCCACTTGCCACGATCCTAACAAACCTCTTTCGCTTCATTCACATCTATTAGTTGTAGCACGCACGTTGTTTTCGACTACTTTTTATAATGTATTTCGCTAATATAATCACTATTTGGTCGCACCTAATTCCACCCATATTCGCTCGATATGTTTTATGTTCATATACAGCATACAAAAACTCTATTTGGCCAGAACCTACTGTAGCAGATGCGCATTCAAATTCCTTCTCCTACTAATGTTATCTACAGTGTAGCAAAATCTGTTCAGTTATGGCTCCTGCACTGTGTATGCCGATCGTGTGAATGCGCCCTGCCCATTCCTGTTACAGCGGCAGCCGCTAGGCAGCGGACTTTTTCAGGCCTCCCGCCAGCCAGTTCCTCGCTGGGCGCTTCTGAAAACGGACGCACGCACCCCTACGTTCCGACCGGCAACAATACGCGCGTGTCAAATCTGGTGAAAAAAAAACAAAAGTTTTCATCACAATATCTATATTCTAGAGTAGCCAAAAAATGTAAATCGCCTGTGTGCTGAAAGTAATTATAGTATAAAGGGGATTAACATAATGGGACCGAAAGATGCCCGAAGTAATTAAACATTCATGGTGTTGCTCTACGTCGATCCTTGACGCTGGAAGCTGCTGTGCTTAAAGGTTTGTGTTATATTCGTTGCTTAGTTGTTTAAAAATGTATTAGCAAGTAGATAGTGAGTGTATTCTCTCTGTAATTGAAGTAAACTATTTATTTGGCAAACATAATGTTGACGTATCGAATAGTTTCGGCACTGAGTCAGTTGAGAGGTGATTTAATTTGTTTTTGTAAGAAATACTCTTATTTAAAATCAGCCTCACTCATTAATTAGATACATGTATAAATAGACAATAACAGCTAGCCAGTAGTATATTAATTGCCCGTTTCACGATTTGGCATCTATTATTGCTCGCAGATTAACGACAGGCGTGTCCCGGTTTGTTTCTATACTTAACTATTTTTATAGACATACAACAGGATCTTATTTATTTGTTAAGACAATACCTTTCAAAAAAATATTTAGAGGCTAAAAATTCCACCCATACCGGGACTTGAACCCGCGACCTCTGGCTAGCCATGCCAGAGGTCGCGGGTTCAAGTCCCGGCATGGGTGGATTTTTTAGCCTCTAAATAGGTTTTTAATAAATTGTCCTCAGCACGGGTGAGTGCAACAAAAAGAATACAAAGACAATAGGTACCTTGTTATGTAGCAAGATAATAATTTTTGGATGTTGACTTTACTGACACAGAGTGAATAAAATCACCGATGTTTTTTTTTACGTAGGTACATTTAGAGAGAGAATACTATGGTTTATAGAGACTAGATAAGGTTAAATCTCGGTGCCGGATTAGGAATGGCATCACTCCATTTCATTCCGTGGACGTCGTAGAAGGCGATTAGGGAAATAAATTACCAGGAGACGGGCAGCAGCGTCTTCCTGAGATTCCAACCACATACTGCGATCGCCAACCCGCCTGCCAAGCGTGGCGATTATGGCAAAACCCTTCATGGTTAAAAAACCACAAGGGAGGCCTATGTCCTGCAGTAGGCGTCAAATGGCTGACGATGATGATGAAATCTCTTTATAGCACATCATACATAATAAAAATACACGAAATTTCTTAAATATCTAAGTTACGTACTATACAACTGGCATAGTTTCTGATTTCAGTCTATTGGACAATATATAGGATATTTAGCAATACAGACGTATCAGTTGTTTGGCCCTCTCAAATTACCAAAATTTGGCAAAACAAGTCCCGAAATTGTTTCTTGTAGCGATATGGAGTCAACAGATGTCGAGCTCTCCCAAATTACGAAAACTCGGAAAAAGGAGTCCGTAATGTGTTTCTTTCATATTTCTTCTTGTTACTTGTTTGTAACAAGAAGACATACTTCGACCAAATAGGGGATGTATTAGCAAAGGGCAAGATAAAAAGTACCCGAAACCGGCGTGCGTGCATGCAACGACTAATGAATGTTGAGGAAGCGAAAGAGATCTGCCAGAATCGTGGCAAGTAGCAGTCCCTGGTCTTTGCCTACCCCTCTGGGATACAGGCGTGAGTTTATGTATGTATGTACTTGTTTGTTTTTGGTGCAACAGATCATGCTCGTACATGAGGCATTATGTACTTCGTACTGGAGACATACATACGCATGCATACATACACAATACATCTGTCCGCCGCTCCGCCGCAGTCGGGTAAAAAAGTTCTTAGATGTCAATCGCAATCTTATGTCGACTAGGCGGAATTTTGTTTACCTGCCGGGCAGTGTACAATGGTTTATTTTCAGCGGTATGCTGCAAAAATATTAACCTTGTGATACTAAATTTACTTTGTGTCTCCGTTCCTCCGTGGTACATAACACCTCTTAGGCTCTGGCACCCTTATTTACGTTGGCAACAAAATGATGATATTGATCAGCTGTTCCGTCGGCTGTATTTTTAAATTGCTTGGCGCATACTTAAGAAAAATATATTCTTGCATCGTTTTTGTGAAAATAAGAACTGAACGATGGTAGCCTAGTGGGTAGAACATTGCACTCGGAAGCGGGAGACCCAGGTTCGATTCCCAGTGAGGGCATGTAGGTACCCATAACTTTGTTTTCTAAGTTATGTAGGTACATTTGTGAAGTTATAGTAGCAATGTTTTGTTGACGTTTGTGTCTTTTGTTTGTGTACCTTTTGTTTACTTTGTGTTTCTGTGACAATTTAAATAAATATCCTCTTTCTTTCTTTCTTTCCTCTTTCAATATACCACTCGCTAACTGTGAAGGAAAACATCGTGAGGAAACCTGGGTGTCTTACCTCAGCGCTTGAAATCGCCAATCCGCGGTGGGCACGCGTGGTGATTAAGCCCATACTCTCTCTCTCTGAGAGAAGGCCTGTGCCCTACAGTGGGACGTGTATAGGCTGCTTATGAAGAACTGAACAACCATCGCCACGAGCAATTTTATGTTAGCAATACCTTCCTATTAATTCACCACATTCTGACAGATAAAGCGACGAGTGATCAGATAGAAAGTTATCAGCGTAATTTTTATCGAACACCAAAATGGTGCACATACAGTAGAAAAGTTTTGTAGCGATAGGAGACAGTGGCAATTTGGTACTACAGTATTATTATTAAATGTTAGCAGACGCACAGTAGAAAAGTATTGTAGAGATAAGAGACGGCGCTAATTTGGTTAAATGAAGGATTAATATAAAATTTCTGTCCATTCTTTCTATTTCTTGTGGTAATGCCAATGTTCAATATAATATCAAATCAATCAATATTATAATATCAAATCAATCACGAAAAAAGCTGTCAAATATTGAACAGTGAACTGTTAAATGCCCAGACATTAACACCTTACATTTAAAAATTTAATATTTACCTTATATTACACACATATTTTATTTTATTTTCATGTTTTACCCAGGTTTTCTTATTTATTGGTTATAGTCTTACAATCTTAATCAGTTATTAATTGGTAGCTGCGTTAAATCAAAAAGGAATGTTTTGATCTGACTCAGCAACCAACTAATCTCTTATTAAGATTGTACATTTTGTACAACTAATGACCAATAAATAAGCCGAAAACCTTGAAAAAATCTAGGTACCTACTTACTTCAAATACCATTTTCAAATAAAAATCTCCAATTCTAATGAACGAACTGTCCTTAAACCTACTGTACAAGGCACTCAAACAATGCGGGACATTCCCTTGGATGCCCATGGATCATACCACAGTATCTTACTGTGCATTTTTATAGTACTACAAGTGCAGAAGAAATTTGTACATTTTGGCACGGCTCCACCTACGTCTCGGACAATTTCTCGCGTTTGTGTTGATTTATTTGATGAAAGAACAACCGTGTCATCGGTATAATATGTACTTGTTACATGTGGCTAACAACGCTGAGTAATTATAACAACAAATATAACTAACACAAGACATGCATTGTTAGTACGAGTCAAGAGTTATGCTAAAATGACAGAAGAGGCGCTAAATGGACAATTAACGTACTGGAAAGTCGTGACTTTTGACATTAAAACGCGCGACCAGCGAGCGTCGTCGTACCCATGCAGATAGAGATTGAAAGTTACCAGGGCAGCGTGTGACACAAATAAAGGGTCTAATCGAGATTGTTTATTAGGTAAACTAAATTATCTCTAGTCACCGTGGTCAGGAATGCATGCCTAACCACTTGATTTGTCCATATAATTGTTCTGTACATAAAAAGCAGTACTATTTGTTTTCATTTTTTATTTATAAAGAGTAATACATGTTTCTCAAAAACAAATCATTCAATCAATGGGTTCCTCTAATTTATAGACATAATTGATAAGATAAACTCCCAAAATCTCAAGGAAATAAAATTAGATGTCATGCAAGGGACAAGTTTCCAAGTAGCCTCAAAACAACCATTATTAAACCAATTTTCAAAAAAGACGACAAAGAAAACATGAGTTTCTACAGGCCCATTGCTCTTATACCTGTACTCTCCAAAGTAGTAGAAAAGATAATATATGCTAGATTTTACAGCTTCCTGGAGACTAAGACCATTTTAGCTAAGGAACAGCATGGTTTTAGGAAAAATAAAGCGATAAATCTAGCAATATATAGCTTCCTTAACAAGATTCTGCTCAAGAGAGATAAAAGACAATCTATCTCTGCAGTCTTTATGGATTTAACAAAAGCTTTTGACTTTGTTAACCATGAAATATTGCTAAAAAAACTTGAAACGTGCGGAATAAGGGGCAACGCATTGATGTTAACCGAGTCTTACCTAAAAAACAGAACACAGATTACACAAATTAATAGAATATGTCACAAAACAAGAACTGAAATTACACATTCATCAACTCCCCGACAAGTAGAGCATGGAGTACCCCAAGAGAGTGTTAAGGGTCCGTTACTTTTCCTCATTTATATAAATGACCTGCCTAAAATAACGAATCACTCAATGGTTTTATTCGCTGATGACAGCACAATTATATTTGCCGCAAAAAATAACAAAGACTATGAAATTGATATAAATAATACTCTTAATGACATAATTGACTGGCTGAATGCAAATAATCTGACATTAAATACCAAAAAAACAAAACACATGATTTTTATAGTAACAATAATAATAATGATGATGCTGATGATGATAATAATAAATAATAATAATAATAATAATAATAACAATAACAATAACAATAACAATAACAATAACAATAACAATAACAATAACAATAACAATAACAATAACAATAACAATAACAATAACAATAACAATAACAATAACAATAACAATAACAATAACAATAACAATAACAATAACAATAACAATAACAATAACAATAACAATAACAATAACAATAACAATAACAATAACAATAACAATAACAATAACAATAACAATAACAATAACAATAACAATAACAATAACAATAACAATAACAATAACAATAACAATAACAATAACAATAACAATAACAATAACAATAACAATAACAATAACAATAACAATAACAATAACAATAACAATAACAATAACAATAACAATAACAATAACAATAACAATAACAATAACAATAACAATAACAATAACAATAACAATAACAATAACAATAACAATAACAATAACAATAACAATAACAATAACAATAACAATAACAATAACAATAACAATAACAATAACAATAACAATAACAATAACAATAACAATAACAATAACAATAACAATAACAATAACAATAACAATAACAATAACAATAACAATAACAATAACAATAACAATAACAATAACAATAACAATAACAATAACAATAACAATAACAATAACAATAACAATAACAATAACAATAACAATAACAATAACAATAACAATAACAATAACAATAACAATAACAATAACAATAACAATAACAATAACAATAACAATAACAATAACAATAACAATAACAATAACAATAACAATAACAATAACAATAACAATAACAATAACAATAACAATAAAACATTAAATATAAACATATCAGGACATTTCATTGAAAATATAGATGAGACTAAATTTCTAGGTTTAACTATAGACGCGAAATTGACATGGAGTAGCCATATTAAAAATGTATGCAACAAATTGAGTCAGTACGCGTATGCACTTTTCAAATTGTCGAAAGTTGCAAGCAAACAAGCACTAATGACTGCATACCATGGGTACATTACATCCACAATAAGATATGGGGTTATATTTTGGGGTAACGCCACCGACAGAGAAGCCGTCTTCAAATCACAAAAAAGGTGTCTACGGGCAATATGCAACTTACGCCAAACAGATAGTTGCAAAAACTTTTTTGAAACACTGAAAATCCTTACATTTCCATGCCTGTACATTTTTGAAGTGGCAGTATTCATTAAGAGTAACCCCGGGCTTTTCGAGCGACAAATATGTAGACGAAACCAAAACAACATTAGAGCTCTACCGCATAAAACAGGTCTATTTGGTAAAAGTTTCTTCGGGATGGCATAAAAAATGTTTAATAAACTACCAAAAACACTACGGGATGTCGACGATCTACCCTCTTTTAAACGTGATCTGTTTAATTTACTTGCTACGAAAAGCTATTATAAAATAACCGAATTTCTGGATGAGCGTGCATTCTAGGTCCGATAGAATTGACAACTGTGCGACTTATGTTGAATTATAATCCCAATACGCTTTTAGTCTCATTTATAAAATGCATGATTTAAGTAGTTTATAATTTATGTTTCGATATTGTCACACCATATTGGTAAAATTACATTGAAACTGACATGTTTATATGAACAACCCTGCACATGTAATTTATGACAATAAATATATGATTGATTGATTGATTGACACTACGATAGAAAAATTTCAAACTCGCGTGTATAATTAAATTGTGTGGTAGAAAATTCAATGCTTAAGCAAAATGCCAGATAACAATATGAACTTCAAAACTACTCAAAGAAAACACTTATAAAGTACAATTTAAAATAGTTATTCAATAAAAAATAATTTTGATATTAAATGTTAATAAAATTATTTTATAAAAAAATTCTTTAGTTATAAAAATGCTAGTGCGAAATACAGGTACTTAAACTACGTAATGTAAAACTTAGCCTAACGTAACGTTGTGTAACGTGTTTATTCGCCAATACTCACAATGTTAATACGACCCTAAAATATACCTCATCATTAATATTGATGACAGGTGCCTGCCGCTTACACACGCCGAGGATTCCGACGAGTCTTCTCCCGAATAGGACTTTTTAGTCACAAGCGCAAATGCTCAAAAAATGCTGCATAAATCAATAAATGTGAATGCCGTTGATGATGACGATTATGATAGTCTAAGCTTTCAGTAAGTTTCGACACGAGGCGTCTACTCAGTTTTTTCTCGCCGTTAGCGAGTGGTATTGCTACTAAAACTTCACGAATGTACGTAACATAGAAAACAAATTCGAAGCCACGACCTCCCTAATGTGAGGCCGGCGTTCTACCGCTGCGCTACCACCGCATATACAACTGCTTAATCTACTTAGTTAAACATCCACAGCTAAGTACGTACTTACGAACTCGGTTAGAGTGAACTCACGAGTGTGGACAGAGTTAATTAAAGCTAGAAGCTCTTAAGTCAGTAGAGGGTGACCCGATAAGATAAAGTTGTTTGGTAAACATCAGCAGGCGCCAGACGACCCGCTGTCCTTCTTAATACTCTGAGGTTCTACTCATACAGGGTGACTTTGAATCCATTTGAAACTTTTTAAGGGGACATTGCAGCCATGATTTAGAAACACATGGCGCTAGTAAAAAAATTGCGAGTCTAAGAACTTTATTAACTTAACACCGGATAAACTTACTTAGCAGAGCTCTGTGAATAAGAGCGAAACCTGGTCGGACTCTTCCGACAAAAAAAATGGTGTTAAAATAATAATAGTCTAAGAACTTTTGTTTTATTTCACCCAAAATTACATTACTTAAGCATTTTTTCGTGTGGTCTGAGAATAGGTCGTAGGCTAATTAATATGGCAAAACAACGTTTGCCGGGTCAGCTAGTCACGAATATTTGGAAATATGTTATGCCATTACTGTAAAATCTTTCATAATATTGTTTAAAGAACATTCCCTAAAAATATGGCTAACGATTCCAAAATCACGCTAAAGAAATGGTTTTTAGTTTTTCCGTTATATTTCGTTGTAATCTACTTGGGACAATTTTTATTTGTATAGCACTAAAAAGTACTCTGCAGCCAGTTTAGTTTCAAGTACTGTTTGAAACTGCAAAATTAGTAAATCTTTTAGAATGTGTATTTTTTGCGAATACCTATTCCATGGGAAAATAAAACAGGTCTGTAATGTAAACAGTATAACGGAACGGCAGCGTATACCAAACAGATGCTGTTATATTTAGAAACTGTAAGCTGGGCCTTTCAATTTATGTAATGTTTTCATCACCTCAACGCATAATCGGGACTTTTATTATCCCATCGCGACCGTGAATTTGTGGTCGGTTCATAATAGCATTATTATGCTATAACTAGTTTCTCTTGGCGACCAACGGCTTGGCGACTAATCGACTTACCATCGATTTCTAGTACATTAACAATGTTAAAAACTGTTGACGTTGAAGTTGTTTTTTTGTGTGGCAAAGTACCAAATGACAACGTTAAAAGCTAGTTAACAGAATTCGTATGTACAGTCGACAGCTTACATTTTTGTCGCAAAGTCTCCTTTAACACAACTGATTAGAGTGCACGTATATAAAGAAAATGAAAAAATGAAAATGTATTTATTTTCGGTTCAGGATTACAGAAACCATAAGTTTATTAAATCAATTAATTATTACACACAATAGGCTATTTTTAAACTAAGAAAACGCGTACTGCCCTGCATGCATCACAAAAAGAAAAATGCTTCATCATCAACCCATTACGTCCCCACCGAGGGGCACGGGTCTCTTCTCTGAGGAAGGTATAGGCCATACTCCACCACGGGGGCCAAGTCCGGATTGGTGGAGGCTTGTAGACTAGTGGCTCGTCTACTGTCAGAAGTTGTCAAGCCGCCCTAAGGCCTCTGACTTGGCTTAACGACTGCCATCTATCGACGGCAGCCGGCACCAACAGCTTAACGTGCCTTGCGAAGCACGGAACCGCTCGGAAAAATGCCACTAGCGTTAGGCATAGATGGCGACCCATCCATGCACTGAACGCGCCCTGTGTAGCTTAACCTTCGTGATCGTTTAAGATCACTCAGGCAGCCGGGGCTACGAGCGAAATGCTTATATTTTATCAATTAAATGATTATATAAAAAAAAGAGATAAGAACAAAAACAACTTGCCCTAAAAGCTTGATGTGACGTCAACTGTACCTGGGGAGAAATCGATGGGTAGGTAACTAAAAGCTTTTATTATTCTTATGACGAAAGTAGATACCGTAATAACAATCCTGCTTTTAAAACTCTGTAATTTGTCTTCCCATCTGAACCACGCCCTTTACATTGCTTCGTGTCAAAACAGCTCTGTTTCCGGTACCAACATTTCATTCTGAACCGACCGAGCTCCACAGAATAGGGTCGCCGAATAAATTTAACGCGATTACACGTAATGTCCGTCGTCGGCACGGCGACGCTGGGCGTGGTATTAGCATAGCCGTTAAACTGAATGACGTCGCGCTGCCCGCTCCGGAATGGCAGTTATATCGCAAATATTACCAACAGAATAATAAAATGTAACATTTCATGTCCATTATATAGGAGCCATACAATATTTTCACCTATTAACTAATAAGCACTTTTCGCCCAGGCCACGTTAGTCGCACGGGTCCGGACAGATTTCCGCTCGAATAAAGTTTGGAGAAAGTGAGATAGAACGTGGAAAGTCCAATAAAAGAAAAAAAGACAGCAACAAAGAGTAGCTTTTATTTTAAAGTAACACTAAAAGCACCAAAAATGTAAGCGGCAAAGTATGAAAGCCAATAAAACTTCATCAAGGCAGAATACAAACCCATGACTTCTTTCATAGTAATCAAACGTCGTTCTTTTTCTAGGATAGTTTTATCGCCAACATAATGTAGTATCTCTAATGATAATAATGCAGCATATATTATATGTGTCACCCTGTAGGAATATAAAATTTAATTAAAACGGTTAGTGAAATAAGACAATTTCAATTATTTGCTTGAAGTGGCGGGCAGTTAGCTTTGTACGGGCCTCTTAATGAGGCCTTAATTATATTTGAAAGCTGAATAAAAATTACTTTGTGACTTTTGCTCCTTTGTTCCAGCTAAGCAACCATGGAGACGGACAAGATGTCGACGGCCTCATCAGTGGGTACAAGCAGACGGCCCCTGTTGCAGGCACTGGTCATCGAGAGGCGGATCCTTTTTGCCTGTACTGTACTAGTCGGGCTCAGCACACTCGTCTGGATCACAGCCGTATGCACGGAGAAATGGGTGCACATTGAAAGTGGAGTTGGTGAGCCATGGTTCAATTACCTTGTCTTTTCTTTGTCAGTATTTCTTCGACTAAGAATAAGAATAAGAATAAGAATAAACTTTATTTGACAACATTGCAAAGAATTACATACAGTAGGCACACAAGCCAATATCCTTACAAAGAATTACAAACAATATGTGCATAATTAAGTTAGCAAACCATAGGACACATTTGGCGAAAGCAAAGAGGATGGTTGCGTTGACAGAACATCGGTACGTTACGGGCGACTTTGCAACTAAAATGTTAAGGTTATACTTTTATACTTTATACTTTATTGCACACATAAAATTACATGAATAAAACAAAACATTTACAGAATTAAAAAGTGTACATGGCGAGCTTATTTCAGCAGACATCTCTTCCAGCCAACCCTCGATGTGGTGTACAATAATTATTACGTACTATATTTTAACCCAATACAATCATACATATAGCCAATATATATATATATATATTGGCTATAAAATTAAAAAGTTACATAAACCTACTTATAAGATGATAAATAACTAGAATACGTAAATAAATAAATAAACAAATAAATACCTAAGTAAATAAATTAACTAAATAAACCTATTGCAATAGTGAAAAAAGGAAGTGCTCTTTCAGTTTGGCCTTGAAGACAGCAACAGATGGACTCTCCCTGATAGACTTGGGTTAGGGGCTTTATTATATACATCATCAAGCACAGCTGTAGAGGATAGTTGTTTGCGTATCGCACACCAAATTGTTTTTGTTCGGAGCTCGCGCGACCAACCAATACAATATTTTATAAATACTAGTCAAAACAAAATAGGAGCCACTAAGTATGTTTGCCTGGTCAAAGGAATTCAAATTACTCGTCGTCTAGATCTTTCCAGCTGTAGCCCGATGTCTACCAGAAACGACAATCTTCTGGCAACAGTGCTTGTCTCTTGAAAACGATTTCAGGCATTTTGGATAAGTCTGCGAGAAAAACCCAGCAGCAGAACGCCGTGAATGTTCTTCTTGAATCAATGTGATGGCTCGGGTTGCAGTAGTCATGTCCAAATGCTTTCGTACTCTTAGCACTTGAAAAAATAATTACACAAAAAAACACAATTCTTGCTGAAACCCAATGCTAAAATGATTCCAAGCTAGAGCCTAGAGCCAAAATCCCTACAAAACGCCTTAAAGAGTTAAAATTTATAGTTTACTAAAAATTATGGCCAGCGTCTGGTCTCAAACACCACAAGCAAAGAGTTCGGCGTTGGGCATACCCCAAAGTAGATACCTCATTCGGGAACAACTCCTTTTGGAGAAGAAAGAGACATTTTGGGGCGCTTACGTGTAATTTAGATTAGAGTGACAGAAGACATACTATAAATTCGGCTCTTCATATCAACTTTTTAGGGTTTCGTATTCAACGAGGAACTCTTATAGTTTCACCATGTCCTCCGTCCGTCTGTCTGACTGTGCGTCTGACTGTCCGCAGCTTAGCACAGAGACGATAAATACTAGGGATCTGAAATTTGGCATAGATATACATGTTTATTACGTCAACAAAAATTTTTGTTTTCCTACACCTAATTAAGGGTTGCATTTTTTTTTTCGCCTACACCATGGTAGTGTGGGGTATCATTAGATTGGTCGTTTAAAATATTATGGGTATAGTTTTAGGGTTCCGTACCTCAAAAGGAAAAAACGGAAGCCTTATAGGATCACTTTGTTTTCCGTCCGTCCGTCTTTCCGTCTGTCTGTCAGTACCCTTTATCTCGAGAACGCGTAGAGGTGTCGAGTTGAAATTAAAACCGTATACTCAGGTCTACAGTCCCTTGAAACTGTGAAAAAATCAAACTTCTAAATTAACGTGAAAAAATATACGGCCGTTAAACATGTTACACAAAACGTATATTTCAACAATCTCAAGGGAATCAAAATTTATAGGATACTTTTTGTTGACCTGGAATTATAAAATTTGGAAAGTGATATCGACGTATACTACAAATAAAGGGAAAAATATGAAAACTATATATTTGTAATTAAATTCTTTTTTTGTTGCACTAATCCGTGCTGAGGACAATTTGAAAAACCTATTTAGAGGCTAAAAAAGTCCGAGTCCTGGCATGGGTGGAATTTTTAGCCTCTTAATAGGTTTTTTATATATTTGTAATTAAATCATAAAAAAAGTCTTCGAAGTTCGGGAAAAGCTCGTAGAAACTGCGAGACTCGATTCCTGAACTATTTATATTATGTAAGTACCTACACATTTGTACGGAACCCTCGGTGGGCGAGTCTTTGGATTTGGGTTTCCGTTTGCAAAATATTAGGCTTTACAGCGAAAAGTTTTGTCAGATTAGGGCGTCCCGGCTAAACGGTTGATTGTAAAAATGTGAAAAAATTCAGGGTAGTAGCACATATAATAAACTTAAAAGGAAAATTATCACAGCTAAGTAGGCTTTATAATCACAATCATAAGCAGCCTATATACGTCTCACTGTAGGGCACAGGCCTTCTCTCAGAGTGATGCTTTATACGTTAATGAGCAATAGGCGATCAACTTGTAAAAGGAAAACTTTGTACAAGATCCATTGAAAATTACTTCTATGATAAGATAAGATAAAAAAAATTATTGTTAATAAAAAGATACAATTTTTCTTATAGAATAATAATAATTATAGATAAAACACAGATAAAAAGAAAAATCCTGTATAGTAAAATATAAGGATAGTCCGTTGGCACCTATTCTAGAGTTAAATTACACTTTATCATAGGTACCAGAGACCTCCGAAATCTTAAAGGACAATAATTTGGATACAATATTTGCAGTTGATTTATGATAAGGATTCAGATTATATATATATAGAAGCCTAAAATGTAATTAGAATAATTAAAAGGTTGATATCGCCAGATTATCTCAACAGAGTAGAAGACATAAAAACATAATAATATACCATCTTTGAAACGCAATTAAAAACTAAATATAATTTATATAAAAATTCTAGATTCACCACTAATTATCATATTAATTCAACAACATAAAATAGCAAATATAATAAAAAACAAATCAATAAAAATAGTACTAAGTTTGATTATGGAACAGCTTTTTAAAAAAACCTCTGTCTCTTCGTAAGTAAGCTTCTGAAGCCAAGCTTGCACAGAGAATTTGCATGTTTATTTAAACAGTAAATAATTAATTCTTTATTTATTCTGTTATATTGTCGACAACTTAAAACATTATAGTGACGTGAAGTAAGAGCAAGTCTGTGCCTGGGAAATGAAAAAACTATGAAGTAAAGATGGTAAAAGAACCCTCTTCCTACGGAACCCTACACTGCGCGTTGCCAGACACGCACTTGCTCGGTTTTTATATTTTTCCGTAGTAAATATATGAAGCAGTTTAAATATTTGTTTAATATTTTGAACACGAACTCAGCACGGGTTAGTGCAACAAAAAGAATATAATTACGAAGTCATAATAAAAGCTATCTGTATTAATTAGTAGAATATCCCTCAAGCTTCACCGGACCTTTCTAAATACACTGTGTAGCCAACTAATTACCTTGTTGAGCCAATTCTGACATGCTAATCCGATGAGATCTAAACATTTGGCGCTCACGGCATGTTTACCCGCCTAGGGACTCCCTCGGGAATTAAGAATGAGAGGCATTTAATATCGGTCACGTGGACGCCAAATTATATTCCTATAAAGAGGGTTAACTTAGTGCTTTGATCAAAGGCTTTAAAAAAAATGTTTGTATATACTCCTACGTGTATGCGTACTGTTGGACGTGATTAAAAGTCATGCTCGAGTGTGACCTATGAACATGACCTACGTATTGGAGTAGTGTGTACATTTAGTACGCTTTAGGAAACCGGGGTCGTTGTAGCTACGGTCCATTATTGACATCTGCAGAGAACAGAGTATTAATAGACGTGAATTGCATTTACATTCGCGTCTGTGCAGGTTTCTTGCAAGTGTTTTTATTTTGACTCCCTAGCAATTTAAATTATTTATTTAGGCAAGAAAACAAATTGTTTCGTGTTATATTTTAAGCTTTAAGTTACAAATATAGGCCACTTACGGCGTCCTTGCCAAATTCATCGTCTCTATGTTATTATTACTGATTCATGCTGTGTTATAAAGCAAATTAAAGTATTGTGTAGACGCTTTGATGTTGGGTGTATAATTAAAATTCTCCGAGTTCCAATGGATTATTTATAATACGCACGCTTCGTTGTTGTAGGGCCGAGGGCATTGACCGCCGCTGTTTGATGGGACAGTTAAAATAAAAACCGGCCAGTTGTTAGGCCACGCGCAGTAGATTCGTAGGAATAGAGGTTTTATCTGCTTTTCTGAAGTAAAAATTTCATGAAAGTTATTTTCAATGGATTTTGTACAAAGTTTTCCTTTTATGAGTTGGTCGCCTATTACTCGTTAACTTGTAACGCCTACTTAGTCGTGATAGGTTTCCCTTTAATTTCATTAGGTGTGCTACTGCCCTGAATTTTTTCACGTTTCTACAATCAACCGGTTAGCTGGGAGAGTGGTGGGCGGGGCGCGGTGTCCTAATTTGACAAAAAAATGCGGTTTAAAGCTTAATATTTCGCAAACGGAACCATAAATCGAAAAATGGTCTTCCCACAATATTTTAAATGACCAATCCAACGATACCCTACAGGCGAGAAAAAAATGCATTCCTAATTTAGGTGTAAGGGAGACCCTAAAAATACGGTTTCTATGGATTTGTTAGCGTAATAAATATGTATATCTATGCTAAACAGCTCTCACATATGACTGTGTCAACTCATTCCGTGTACTTAGACAGATCTGCAACATGGCATACGAGTGTTTGTTTTTGTACCTCTCCTACATGTGATATTGACAGTCATCATTCACTGTCCAGTGTAATCCTGAACAATTTTTCCGCTGTTTAGAGGGGACCACTCAACTCAACTTAATACCTTGTGAATTGTTTCAGGCATTTACCTGTCGTCAAAAGATTCGAAAGGAATCTACTTTATGTCGAGTGAAGCAGGCATTTGGCAGAACTGCCGCTACATATTCCAAGCGACTGAGAATAATGCCACAATTATTCCTAAAAATATCACTGGACTGACTGGACAATATTATACAAGTAAGTTGTGTTTGGATATATCGAATGAAATAGAAAGACTACGGCATAGGTTACACAGATGGGACGTGGGGCGAGTACGGGGTGGAGGAGAGGCGACGAGTTGTATAGAGTTCCCGGCCTTGCCCCGTCTTATCTGTGTGAGCTACACATTTTATCTGTGTAAGCTATAGTTCGCGAAGTTTACCACCAAATTAAATAGTTCTTTACCGTATAGAACTATTTAATTTGGTGGTAGTGAACTTCCCAATTTGAGAAATCAGCGCTGAGGGATCGTTTCTTCAGCGCAACGCTGAGTCAGCTGCCTTTTGTGGCAACTTAGATACACCACAGGCTACATATATATCATCATACATAAGCAGCCTATATACGTCCCACTGTAGGGCACAGGCCTTCTCTCAGGGTGAGAGTATGGGCTGTCATCACACGTTAAAGGATATGTAACTAAATTATAAGCTTTCATCATGATATTATAACATGCAATGTTACTTATCTGTTGTGTAATGCAATAAATAAAATAAAATAAAATAAAATAAAATAAAATAAAAATCACCACGCGTGCCCACCGCGGATTGGCGATTTCAAGCGCTGAGGTATGTGAATAGCTCAGACACCCAGGTTCCCTCACGATGTTTTCCTTCACCGTTAGCGAGTGGTATTGCTACTATAACTTTACAAATGTACATAACTTAGAAAACAAACACATAGTTACATGCCGGCACTGGGATCGAACCTGGGTCTCCCGTTTCCGAGTCCAATGTTCTACCCACTATGCTACCACCGCGGCTACATCTATGCTCCTGTTTTATTTATTCGTTTTGTCTGTTGCGTAT
Organism: Yponomeuta evonymella; assembly: GCA_963969515.1. Taxonomy (NCBI): domain Eukaryota; kingdom Metazoa; phylum Arthropoda; class Insecta; order Lepidoptera; family Yponomeutidae; genus Yponomeuta; species Yponomeuta evonymella. The sequence continues at coordinate 12,607,093 of OZ018354.1, forward strand.
TTAGTTTTCTTTTTGTTGTTGCGCTCTGCTTATTTTGTTTCTGTGATGTATCTTGTTGGTATAATGTCTTTCTTCTTCCTCTTCTTCAATTATTCGATAAGCACGATGAATAAAATTGAAGCTGGTATTTTAAAAAAATACCGCCTCCAGATTATTTAACACTGCTTATCCTAAAATAAAAAAAAAAATACTAGGTAGAGTAGAAAACGGAAGCTTGTGAAACCTTGTGAGAAACATGATAGTTGAACATTGTTCAAACTCGGCAGACAAAGATGTTTAATTAAACCTTTGTCAACATTTTGTTCTCGGGAACTACCGAAGTCGTAAGTACTGAACTGACCAATGCCCTGTCAGAGGTTACAACAGGTGTTATTAATCAGTACCAAGCAACAGGTATGTAGGTATGGACAGGGTAAATATTACGTTGATATTGTAAAGTGACTGCTACATTTGTACGAGTGACAACTAACAATTTCTAAGTACTTAGTTAATTTAATAACGCCACCTATGCTCTGTATGCAAAGTGTAGCAGACAGCGGACACGTCGTACATCTAGTTCAAAATAGTCTATTGGAAAATAGGCTATTAGTGCTAAGTATCGGCTAATTTTAGCAAAGACCTCCATCTGCTTTGTAACATTCACTGAGGCTATTACCACCCGTCGGTGTTCTTTCAGCCCAGCTATTTTTTCACTTAGCGAACGGCGATTTTATTTAGGATGCAGATAGGTATTTCTGAGAAGCGCACACGTGTTATACTGAAATAGCGATAACTGAGAATCGCAATGCAAACTCTGTGTTAAATTGGCATTAGTTTATTTATAGATGACAGAACCCTGTTAAACGGGATATTTAAAAAAAAAAACGATAATAACCGAAGGCTAATGCAGGTAGCATTTAAGGATATTATAACTGCACTTTTAGAGTGATTGTTTTTATCACTCTAAAAGTGCAGGGATCGTGTTTTAACCCGACTCGGAAAGCAAAGGGGGATATGTTTTTCACGCGTATGTATGTGTGTACGTGGGTAAATGCTGAACGATTCCAATCGTCAACTGTCAAAATAGTATGGAATTTGACAGTTAAACGATTGGAATCGTTCAAGATTTGGTGCGCATAGTTAGGCCTCTGATCTTAGAATAAATAAAATGGTTGACGTCACCTGTCATATTCTTATTAGAAAGTCACTTACTTGCTAAAAAGTTTCAAACAAGGGCTAAATGATTCAATCGAATTTAAATCTCAACAGTTTGGTCCCAACTTACCTGCAATAAATCCAAAAAAAAGTCCCTCTAGCTAAGGTAAAATTATAAACTTACTTATTATTTAGCCCTTGTGAAATTTTAGCAGTCAGTTAATGTTTTCAAATATTTTTTAATTATAAAAAACACCTAATGATAAATACAAGTCTTCCTTATATTTAAAGTGTCTCTTGATTTCTAAATACATCCATAAACACACGCCGATATCCCATAGGGGCAGGCAGAAACCTACTGGCCGAACATGGACATGTCATGGCCACTGAAATGTCATTCTATCGGGCCAGTGTTTTATCCAAACCAGAAAAGTCAAAACAAAATACAACAAACAAAACAAAAATCGCGTCTACGCCTACTATATTAGCAGGTCAGGGTTTGCTACTCGCCACGATTGATCCTGAATCTTAATGAACCTCTTTCGTTCCGTCAACATTTATTGGTCGCTGCCAGTGACTTGTGCTGCATTCACGTTTCATCTTTAGAGGCTTATCCTTACTAATACTATAAACGCGAAAGTTTGTATGTATGTATGGATGTTTTTTACTCTTTCACGCAAAAACGGCTGAACAGATCCGGATGAAATTTTGCACAGAGACAGATTAAAGTCTGGATTAGCACATGACTATGTGCCATTTTAATCCCGGAAAAATATACATCAACATTTCCAAGTCGCGGGCAACAGCTGGTTAAATATATTTTTATCGTTCGCTGTTCCCTGAAACGCTAAATACTTAGTTCACAATTTTTTATACTTATGTCAGCCTTGGGCTAAATATATTATTAATAAGAAAATAAAAAAAAATATTTGATGGAATATGCTTTTCATTATTATAATGAGTATTATTAAAAAATTAACAGTAATAATATAACACATTTGTAAATATGTTATGTAAATTCGTGATTTCCGACCATTGGTTCGAGACAGTGAATCTTATGTATGGTGTGCAATAAGAAGTATTAATCTAATCTAATCTAAATTAAAAGTGATAGGAAGTTATGGTAACGTTGAAAAATGTTTAAGTGAGAAAGAACCATTGAATTGGCCGGTGCCGACAATAAGACGCACGACCCATAGCTTTTTTTATTTAGAGTACTTCTCGTTCTGATATTATTTGTTTATGCTTAAGCAAAGTAATTTCGGGTAACAAAAACATTTTTTCTTGACGCGCAATTTTTTTCTAAGCTAAACAAATCATGGTAAGAATGTCCCCTTAAAAACGTCGAACGAATTCTTGGTCCCCCTGTCACCTGTCATTATTTACTGTATTTGGCGTCATTTCTTACTGTTTTAATTTTTTTTTATTTGTTTATGTTATTAGGTCTATGTACTTTATTTCTTTATTTTATTCGTACACTAATATAATAGTTTGTATACGTGAGTGTTATTTACAGTAAATAACTGGCGTTTTCGGATGGAAATTGCTTGTGGTCTTAATTCACTGTCATAAAGTACCGCGTTCAACACCGAGTACGCGAATAAGCGGTTTGGTCCGATTGCTCTGGGAAATGTTCTCATAATAAAGTGCCTTTCTAGCTTATATTTCCACCCACTAATATTGAGAGATTAACTAAATAGTAGTGGTAATATCGTTGTAGTATTATATTATCCCACTTCACACTAATAACAGTCTCAATCACGGCTGAGTGGGTTTGAAATTCGGCATACTACAATCCGTGTGGTGCCGGATTAAGAATCCTCCCGTAGTTGTCGTAGAAAGCGGCTAAGGAAATATATTACCGGGAGACGGGCAGCAGCGTCTTCCTGTAATTCCAACCGCATACTGCGATCGCCAACCCGACTGCCAAGCGTGGCGATTATGGCAAAACTTCTCATAGTTAGAGGGAGGCATATTATGTCCTGGAGTGGGCGTCAAATGGCTGATGACAATACTACATATCTGGCGGACGCAACGCTTGCATTTTAAACAGGGTGTTTTTTTAGTGAACCTCAATTTTTGGATAAAAAAAATTCACTTTTAGTCAAGTAGGTACTTAACTTTAGCATAAAAAGGGTCAACCTCGTATATGTATACTTACCTTCATTTTGGCATTCTAAAAATTATCTCAAAAGCCTCATAAAATTTCGTGTCTACGTACGAAACTTACTTTACGTAAGATATATATTGAGGTTTGCAAATGGTTACAGCGTTAAAAAAGTACATAAAAAATCGAAGTGTTTACGTCAAAAGCCAGTATATAAATATTACGAAATACTCACTCATTTCTCGTTTATTTCCTCATATTTTCTTAATAAAACCAATAGCACACCTCGTTTAGTATCAATCACCGCAATATATCTACAACTTCATTTTAAAAATGTATTTTTTTTTAAACTTATAACTACTTTTGTATGGAATATTTACGCTACAGTTGGTAAAATTCTTAATTTCGTAAACGGCCATAAGAATTACACAAATTTTTGCGACTATAAAATGGAAACTGTGACTGTGTGTCCAATACATTTGGACAATAAATAGGTTTTCCACAAGCCACGATCCTAACACACCTCTTTCGCATTATGAACTTTCATTAGTCGCTGCATGCACGCACGTCGGTTTTATCTTGATCTGCTAATAATTTTAAGCCCTATGTCCAATGATTGTCGGTCCAATCATTTATTTCACTTTTGACAGCTCGATTTAGTGATTTTCTATGAAGTTACCGATTCCATTTTTTATGATAATCTATTTAAATTATGTTGAAGTTTTAATCGATTGATTGCATTACTATTTTGTTTTGATATTTTTATAGTTTGTCTGTCTGAGCGTGATAAACTAACTTCCCAACGGGTTTATATATTAATTTGTATACATCTTTGTAGTAAGATAAGTTTATATTTTTTATAAAAAATCTACTTGAATAGTCTTTTAATCTACTCGTTATAATATTGTAGCGAAACACCTCGCATCACTATTATGAAAAAATAAAGGTGTCCATGAATTGTTGCATTTTTCGCCTGTGGTTTCCTGTCAAATAAATAAGAAACTTCATGGGTATGCATCTGTCAAAAGTTAAAAAAACGATTGGACCGATATAAGTATTAATAATAATATAACTTCCACACAATACAATCACCTGTCCCAGGTCCCAAACTAAGATACCCTATAAGGTACAATTGCAATGCAGCTTCCTGAGTTTCGTGAACATCAACACATTATTACTTTACCCTGTGCCTACTTTGAACGCCTTCTCTTACCTACCATGCCACATTTATTGTCATGATTTTTCCCAAGAAAAACAAGCAAAAACTGTATTCAAGACACAGTTTTTGTGTCTTGAATACAGTTTTTGCTTGTTTTTCTTTCAGTCTGTGAAGATAGCGATGAAGGTTGATTACTTTCGGAATTCCGTCACCGCTGTTGTCGCGACGAAATTGTTCACGGGTAAATCCCAGGTTATTTTTTCAGACAAGGCTGCAAGGGTTCAAAAGTTATTTAACGATGTTTTCCTTTCAAGGCGTTCCCAGAGCTCGAGATATGAACATTCTGTATAAAATTACTTTCCCCTGGATGTAAACTAACCATTCTTGCATGCAGCGACTAATAAAGTGAAAATTTTGAAATCTTGTAGCACAAGCAAACATATCATAAAAAAATGCTTATGAAAACAAAATTACAACAATACATTCATGCAAACGTAAGTGCTACAGAAGAAACTGGCTATAGCTCAGCAATATGCTAGCCACAAGTGACCAGCGCTGGTTTTCTGTTGCACATGATTCGCTAAGGTTATATCGTAATGAATAATGAATGTTTAAGAAGCTAAAGAGGTTTGTCAGGGATACAGGCGTGAGTTTATTATTATATTCAACTGCGGACCGGACGACGCACTTGGGCAGGCCCTAACAGACGGTCTGATGACCTGGTTACAGTGTCGGGGAGTCGTTGGATGCGGGCGGCGCATGATCGGGAAATTTGGAAAACCATGAGGGAGGCCTATGTCTTGCAGTTGGCACCAAATGGCTGATGATGATGATGATCATGTATATTTTATATGAAAATTATTCTTATAAGGGTGTAAAACGTGGTGTTTTTACGCATACCCTTCTATTTCTTCCCGTTCATGTCAAAACAATTGTGAATTTAAGCCAACATAGATACTTTGATTCACGCTTCCCATACAAATTAGTGCCGGTTAGTCTAGAACCCCACGATGTATCTCCAAATGGTTGGATAAGTTGCTAAAAACATCATAATTATGATTAATGGACCACACCTCAAATACGCTCTAATTGTGTCGAGGCACCCACGTAATCTTTTGGCAGCTAAAATAAAATATAATAACGCGGGACACAGGTAATTTAATGTGAAGTGGACACTCCATATGGTATGGGTGTAGGTAGGCGGATTAAAGTCTCGTCGTCGGAGTGTGTCTTTAGCCGGATGTTCATGTGATAGCGAATAACGGTTAGCAATTGTTTCAGATTGCACAAACTATTTGGCGCCGCCAGTCATGAACGTGACTAACAAAAAAGAATTCGCCGATCCAGCTTTTGATATAGTAACAGCCAGTGAGTATAATATTTCAACTAGGATATAATTATAAAATCCTATTTAGAGGCTAAAAAATCCACACATGCCGGGACTTGAAACCGCGACCTCTGGCTAACCGTGCCAGCGCTCTCCCAACTGAGCTAATGGGCAAGTGCAGGCATCAGTGAAATTTCGAGCCTCTTTACAAACTTCCCTGTATAAGGCAGACGTGACATCTGGCCGAAGCTAGGTTTTTAAAATTGTCTTCAGCAGGGGTTAGTACAACAAAAATAATATAGGATATACGTAATTAACTTAATAGTATATAATTAATGACTAAGTGTAAGTTAACGATAAGAAACGAAGTGGAACAAGTGAAAAAGTTCGCCTATTTGAGGAGCCTGTTTACGAGAGATGGAAAATGTGAAGGTGATAGATAGATAGAATACCTATTATTTATTGTATACAGTTATTACATTAACAGAAATTCAATAAATCGAAGTACAATTGGCGGCCTTATTACTACAAGCAATTTCTTCCAGGAATTAAAGAAATTAGAGACGGTTAGTCGGTGCAATTAAGAAATACGAGTTGAAAATATTATAATTATAAGGTTAATTAGTGATTACAATTAAGTTAATGCGAGTAATGGAGATATCTCAGAAAAAGCTAGATTTATCACCTAAACATGTGATCCCAACATATATGCACGGTAGCAAAACTTATGTATGGCCTACGAATAAAAAAAAAACTTCTTCCTACAAAATTCACACTGTGATTGGTTCATTCTGTGGGCGATGTGCGAGTTGGACATTTTGCGAATGAACTCAAACGCGTGGCAGTTGATTGGGCGATAATAAGTGACAGCGTAACTGATGCTTGGTTTTATACAAAAACGTCAAACCAATGACTTCATTGATGTATAACCCTTCAAAATATCTAGGTACCTCGTAAAATGGCAGTCTGTCAGTGGCAGATGTATAGATATTTGGCCGGGTAGTAAGGAACTCGCTCCTATCCTATGGTAACACAATTGACGTGCCCCGCTCACCATCCCACAATGGAACGTGGGATATTTTTTGCGCTAGTTAGACATCTGTGTTTTTAACTATGACTAGGCATGGCAAATAAATCAATAAAGTAGGATTAAAGCAGTACAAATGAGGTGCTTGAGAAGTAGTATGTATGGTGTTACTTTGAATGATAAGATATTGATTAGTTGTGGGCTGAAATGGGATATAGTAACTAAAGATGAGAAAGGAATAATGCGTCGGCTTAGAAAGGATTGATGAACTTTGAAAAAAGAAATATACCGAGCCAAAATGCGGAAAAACTTACAATTTAACTTTTTTCCATAAAAAGACTACGTGAGGACCATGATCTCGTTCGGCATCATTGGACTCTTCGTGATGATGATGGGGTGCGGATTCTCGGCCTACACGTTTCTCAACCCTCGCTACATGTTCAAGAGACTGGCAGCTGGCATTCACTTCATTAGCAGTTAGTATGAACAGTCACAGTCAGCTAGCTGATAGAATAAGGCACTGCTTTTTGGATTCTAGCAATACGTTGGCATTTAAGAGTGAAGGTCGGCCTGGACATTAGTGATTTTAGTGACACATCATATTTCCTGGAATTTGTTCGGCTCGCTGAAAGTTTCATCCAGTTTGATGATGATCTAGATTCGGGTGTTTTGCGCCGAAGTGACGGAAATTCAAGTCGTAAAACCTTCTCTATTATGACTGATGATTTTTTTTTTCGAGATATTTCATTGTAATTTTCGCAATAATCCATTGGTGAACAAGCCAGCCCAAATATGCTGATTCAAATTATACAGCCTTGTATAAATATTTCTCAGCTTGAGTAGGTTGTTATAATATTTAAAGTACTATACGAATTTAGGACTTCTTATGATTTTCGATTCCACAAACTACAAATCGCATGACGTTGAATATCTATATTGTATTGGTGTTGTATCGATATTAATTTTGACATGCTCCTTTTGCTCTAATATCATATCAACAGCTTACAGTAGTAAAATTTGTATAAAAATTACAGTCACAGTGATTTATACGTATTACCCAGTGGTTGCTTGCCCTTAGAGAGAAATATTTTATGTTTTAGCATCATGCACGTTCGTGGTAGTTCAGGTGATGATGTCGACGGTGGATCATTGGAAGACAAAGAAGGAGATCGTCTATCCTAACGGGGCCAATCATTAGTGAGTAGTTGCTCATTAAGTACGCATGCATCTTATTTATTAATTTACTGTTTTAAGCGTACTGCGCATTCTTCCACTCGAGACTCCTTCACGGGTTGGCGCTTTGGGGTGGAAGTGTAGAGATAAAAAAAAATTGTCTTACAGAAGAGATGCGTCCGCATTTTAAAAGGAATAAGATCAAATAGAGTATCCTGTCGTGATCTTTTCTCCAAATTGAAAATACATACTGTTACGGCCCTTTACATTATAGAATTATGCAAGTTGGTAAGGCGTCATCCAGATAAATTTCCGATCAGTGCGGGTCACAAATGCAGCTGACTTCAAAATCGTAACCGTTTTAACCTTGAAATGCTACCTAACAGAACCAGGTCCTATAGTAAGAGCACTAGACAAATGGCGGTGAAGGTTTATAATAAATTACATGAAAATCTCAAGTCAGCTTCTAATAATCAGTTCCTAAAGGCGTTAAATAAATGTCTTTTATACATGTGTCCCTATAATTTGGAGGAATTTTATGACAATTGTAAATAAATACCTAGGCTTGTGTGTTTTTAAAATGATTTTATATCAGAGAATTATTTAATAAATTATTTTTGCTATGCTGTTATACAGTAAAATTACACAGTACAACATTTTTTATATCATATCATCTTTATGACTGTAATTTATGGCAATAAACTATTCAACTGAACTGAATTATATTGCCTGTAATAACAATGCCACTTACAATTTCCTGTTAAACTCAAGAACTTTCAAAAAAGTATATTATACAATTGACTCCAGCCATTCACATCAGGAGGTAAGTCCTGATTACGCAAATTGTACCTACTATATGTTCTGATATCTCTGTGAGGAGATAAATAAATTACTTACTTACTTACTCTGACTCTCCTCGATATATCTTTACTTAACTTACCTCATACTGGATATGTATGTAACGGGCCTAATTGCGATTATTTATTGGGTAAACTTAATTACCTTAAATGTATAAGAATATACGAGCGTCACGAGTCTTCAAACAATAATACCCCGCACAATTATTTCGAAGATTCATGTCTCATAAATAAGAGTGTCTCCATATTTTCTTCCCCGAGAAGATAATATGATACATTGTGTCGATACATTAATGACATACGAGACATAGTACATCTATTACGCATATGCGCACGTAATCTATAGATGAAAAAGAGATACAGTTATATGATGAGTTGAAATACTGGATGAGGCAGGTAATACGAAGTGTTCATTGAAATGCTTCAGGTATCACCAGTTTTATCACTTCGACCAGACGTGGATCCGATGATAATCGGAATTATGTTTTTGTTTTTCTGACACCTGTCCTTTCTCCACAGTTTCCACGTGAGTTTTTTTCTGGGCTGGTTCGTGGTCCTGGTGAACGTGTTTGCGGCGGCCTCCTTCCTTTGGTACTCACGAAAGAGGAAAGGCGACAAAGCGGCGACAGATGAATTAGCAATGGCTGACGAGCCCACCATCATTGGGCGATGACGTCACAGCGCTGACTTCGTCCCACAGCCGACCGAGGGTTGTGACGCCTAAGTGACAATTTCATCATCCGAACTAAACGCCAGTTGTCGCTGAGCGGAGTTCTGCGGAGTTTGGCATGCTCCATAGACCACAACAAACTGCGTTTAAGTTCGAGGGTGAAATTGGGCCTGAGGCGTTCGGCAAACCTTGGCCCCTTGACGAGTTACCGATCGTCTAGAGAAGCAGCTAAGAAGCTTTGGAAAGACCTGCGCAGTGGAATATTGCACACTTTTGTCTATAATCTGCCTTTGTACGTTCCACTGCTAAAACATGTGTTTCCTTAGTAAAAAGATAGTTTTCGGCCTTATAACGCTTAGCAGGGTTGATGGCAGAGTTTCTAACCTCGTATATACCTCGTATCTAACGCTGGTATTTTTAATTTGAACTCATGTCAGTACCAGCATCAGTGCCTTTGTGAGGGCTTTGTTTGGCGTCTGGAACACCATATCCATGTGAGAATATTATGTGGTGTTATAATCTTTACAACAGAGTATAGAAAAATGGTTTTTCGATCGGTAACTCTCTGATGGCACACTCGTGTTTGTTACTAGTACCCGATAGGGTCACTGTATTTTTTACCTACTCACTCCTGAACACTGCTCAAATGACCAATAGCACTAGCAAATGTTCATTAGTCTTCCATGTTTAGATTCTGAATAGGTTTCTTACTTAAAGGCGGCCCCTTACGAAGCAACTCCCCTACCAACGTAGTTTGGTTTTTATTTACAAACCACATGCCGATCGCAATGAGACACTTTACCAATACGTTAAGAGGACCCAAATCGAGGTTTGATCGTGTTTAGTATTGTATATAAACTTGTCAAGAAGAAATCCGGACTCGGCCCCCGTGGTGGAGTATGGCCTATACCTTCCTCAGGGAAGAGACCCGTGCCCCTCGGTGGGAACATAATGGGTTGATGATGATGAAGAAGAAATTATAGCCTTGTTAATAGTTTCTTATGAGGCTATAATCTTATTCTGCTATTTTTAGGTGTCAGCACGAACAAATCATGTGCTCTCTAAACGTATTGGTAAAGTGTCATTGAGATCCGGCATGTCATTTGTGAATTAAAACCAAACTAAGTCTGTATGAGAATTGCTCCTTGAGGTACCGCCTTAACTACTTGGTGGTCAGCGGGATCAATTACTGTATGGACGAAAATATGAAATTATTCTCGCAATTTAATTTATAAATGTGATTGCTTGGCCTCCTTATGTATGATATACCTAACTACGTATTTAAGGCACGCTCTTCCTGTTACAGTGCCCCATGTATACTCAACTATATTACTATTATACACACGTTACCCAGCTGTTACATGATTTTCCCATTTATCCCCTTGTTAACCATAATGAAGGCCTGAGAAAAGCGAAGTACTTTGGGAAATATTGTGTACTTAGTAGGCAGTAGGTAACTCGTAATTTATTGCCATGTTCGCTATAATATTCTGACTGAATTTATGTAGGTAATAGATTACTACCGAGCATTCTGCAATGCCAATCACCTACGTTCTTAATTCTAAGGCTTTATTATTAATTTTGTTATAAATACAACACGTGAAATTAAGCATAAGCGAGCATTGCCGGCAAGCTGGATTTTTCTATATGTCTTAAATACTACATTAAAAACGCTATGTCAAAAGTTCGCATTGATCCCGCGCTGGTGCCCTGTTTTTTATCTGAGGTCAAACGTCACAATTTTGTGGTTTTTGTGTATATCTCTGAAACGGTGAAAAAACCGGAAAAATCAACGTATAAAAGTTTAAAAAGATCATAACATTATCTACAAAAAAGGTCGACACTGTTTTCCTTACCAAGCACCATTCGAGGAGTTAGTGCATTACTTGTCACTTTCGCTAATACGAGTTAGTGCATTTGCCATCATCACCATCACGATTTCAGACTGTAGGCAAGTCGTTTTCACAATTATGTGTTTACATTTTCGCACCACCTCTGAGGTAGTGTACTCGGCGCTTTTTTGTTCCACAGTCAACAAGGAAGCTTCATAGTTTCGCCATGTCCGTCCGTCTGTGCACGGAATCTCCGGCAGAGATCCGGCTGCTAAACCAAATTGACCCTGGCTACGTTAAACACAAGGACTAAGAGATAATGCGTGATTTGAAGAGCTCTTTCAAGAGCTAGAGAATATCACCTGGGACGTGAGACACCAAGGTGAAGACTTTGTAAGGCTTTCCTCTGGAGCGCTATTTTATCACAAATGAGATGATGATTCAACCTCCGCGGCCTAGCTCAGAGACTAGAAAGTGCTAGAAAAGCAAAAATATACATATTAATCACGACGACCGAACGGTAAAACAAAATCTTAAAAAAAAAATTATGGTACAATCTCCCCTACATCTATATTGGTGATGATTTTTTTTTCGTGTATCCCATAGTGTGGGGTATCGTTGAATTGGTCGTTTAAAAATATTGCAGATGCGGGAAAACCATGTTTTGATTCAGGAATCCGTTGCGAAATATTAAGCTGCTAAGCACAATTTTTTGTTAAAGTATCGTAAAATCGAGAACGTTGCTTCATAGGGAAAAAAGTATTGATACCTTTTTTGTAGAAAATTTTACGATGCGCAAAGTTTTTTCATATATTTTTCCGGTAGCTCTCACCGTTTCAGAGATATACGCGAAAAACGAAAAGTTGGGACCTTTGAACCCGGATAAAAAACAACGCACAAGCGGAATCGATGGGAACTTTTGATGTAGCATCCAGCTTGTCAGGAATTAATGCAAACTCAGCGCTTTTTTTCGCCTATTTTGGCTGGACTAAAATCTTCATTGCAATTTACTGTTTTGGTCTCTAATGTACAAATTAACTGTGGATGGGAACGTAATGTTTTCGCAAAAAGTTCTTTCATACCAACATTTACCAAATTTGCTGTCAAAATAGACCGTGTCTTATGTGGATAATTAAGTTGGCACCGAAATGTTATCTTTGTTATTTTATAGTTAAATTTAGCACCTTTCTAGTCAAGCTTTACAATATGAGGTGCGTTATCGACCACGAATATTTGCCTCCATTATCATTCACTCGGGGTGTATCGTGATTATTTCATTCAGATTCTTGAATCGGATTCGTACATCTAACGTCTGCCTGAACAAGAGTGTAAACTAAAGTCAATAAATTTCATAGACGAACTCGAAATATTTAGCCAATTATTTTGTGAAGGGTCGTGGGTGAATGTTCGTGGTGTGTATTTGGTGTGTATCTACGGTGGACACGCCAACTAATCCCTAACGGCTCTTGTCACGCGTGAGTCGCATGACATTAGCGCTTATATCGAACAAAATTGTCGTGGCAAGGTGGGTACAGATAAACCAAATGAATGTTAAGGAACGTTTGGCCATAGACCAATGAGCTGTTGCACGTATCGTGCAGTTACCGATTTCCTCCAGTGAAAAACAGTCCAATCCTGATCGGCACACTGAATCGTTGGTTCTTCGATCTGTACCCACCAATAAGTATGATCTTTAAAGTACGAGTGATATTTTTTAACTTTTATTCCATTCTGCTGCAGTGTTGTGTGAATTATGATAAATTGTATGGTAATGAAATAAAAAAATGTTTTATGAACCACTGGATATTCACATTAAACATCTCGATCGGTCCTAAAAGTCTTTGCCTTTCATCTTGTGACCGCACGCATTGTTCTGGACTAAAAATATTACTCGAAAGATTTTATTCTCTGAAGAGATTTATTGGTAGTTGACGGAGTTATTAGGTACCTACGATTTTAAAGACAAAAGACAAGGTTTATTTACGTAAAGAAAAAAGTATGTGGTATTTCGATCAGTCAGTTTTCAGTAGCTATTTTGAGACCGCATTGTGGAAAGTCTGGCATATGGCCGAGGGGAGGCGGGCCGGGAGCGGCGCGGGCGCAACGACACATGCCAACGTCAACAATAGTTTGGTGGGCATGCTCAGCTAAAAAAAACATGCGAAACAAATGAAGTAAAACGGCTCGTTTTTGTCGTGTAGTTATCATACCTATCCGTCGTCGTTCGACGTTGTGCGTTAAAATAAATAATTATTTAGCTCACTCAGTCCACAGGAAGACAGCTGGTATAGAAGTTATCCGTCGTTATCCATAGTTATTTGTTATACAAGAGAGCAAAATTGTTTTTTTAACCGCGTGCTCAATTTTGATGACCGAGCAAGCGAGCGATTCTAAAATTGAATCACGAACGCAGCGAGTGAATAAAAAATTAGAATCCTGAGGGAATCAAAAGAGCACGAGGTGAAAAATCGTTTGCACTCGAGTGCAATCTGGAACCTCAGCGAGGAAATGATTAAATGCAAAAAAAACACAAAGGAGGTTCCGAGTCTGAGTTTTTAACAAATTTAAAAAATGTATTACGATAAATTCGGCGAAGGTAGAAGTAAATAGGTTTAATGATGTATTGAATTTACAAACTTAGTGCACACGATGTTCTAAATTCAATTTACTTTATCCTCTAGCGGATAAAAACGGCTTTTTTACTCAAATACTCTTTCCGAGAAGAGGGGAGGAAAATGTTTTAATATAATCAGAGAGACCACGTTAAAAGATAAATAAACGTGGTATTGTTTTCTCTACGACCAATACTTTCATAATATAATTATAACCTGTGAAGAAGTCAATATAGTCACGAGGTACAAAAACGCACCATACAAACCGGGCTCAAACTGTGACGTCACACCTTCGTAACGCCTTCTAATGTTTTAAGCGTTTTTCAATATTTGAGTTATCTCGTAAAATAATGTGCTTATCCATTTGCAGCCTTTTAATAAAATGTTTATAATTCAATGAAGAAACTATTACAGTAACTTTATTTTTCGCATTTTTTATGATCCCGAAAACCCCGAAAAAAAATATTTGTGGTTTTATTTTTAATTTTCTCATAACTTTCTAGTTATATAATTCTTCTGTCAAAAAGCAATGTCACTTCAATCTAAGTTAGACGCACGTTCCCCATTGCTCGCTAATCGACAAAAAAAAAACAAAAGCTTCTATGAAAAATCCTACTGCACCACAGACACAGTATATGTCCAAGTCACCTAGTATATCTTTTTATAATAGCTGCATGAGGTTGTGACTAAGCCCTGCCAATCCATCTGTGTCAATCCATGAGCCGAGCTAACAAGCCACAGCCGTAATAACATAAAACCACCATGAAATAGCGGTCCGGCTCATGGAGGCTTTATGTCGAAATACCTCATTTTCCTAATAAATAATAATACCTTTTTATTTCTCTGATAAAACCGAAACGAAAAAATAAAAGCATCAAGGGAGGTTACTGCGTACTAACTAAGCAGGTCCAAAGTAACAAAAAAGGGTAGGTCGTATACATGCAACGCCCCTGGCGAACGACAAACCAAGGGAAACGCGCTGAAAACGTTCGATACTTGTTTTACGTTCCCGTGGCAACCGGGCATCTGCTGAACGTCGCACGGTGTGGGTTGCGCTTTGTGAAAATAAAATAGTGCCTTCGTCACGTTGCCTCTAAACAGATCATTTAAGGAGTCCTTCGGCGAGCACGCGATATGGCCGAGACTAACGTAAGTAACATTGGCATTGTTGACCTTATTCAGTGCGAATCGAACATTGAAAAAACATATACTTGTGAACTAAGCTTAGGATTTCGGCCATTCGCAAAAAGTTACAAAGGTTCTAACTTGGGGCCGCCAACCCTACTCACTGTCAAGTTTCAAACTTTCTGACCTTTTGCCACCCGAGCCTTTGTAAAGTAAGTCTCTACTGTGTTGGGTTATTCAGCTTTACGTTCCCGTAGTATCAAATTATGCATGCAGTGAATAATCCAGAAACCGAGAGACTAGTTTAGTTCATTTGCACAAGTGTTGCTATAGTCAGGCTAGTGCTGTTGTTATCGATATTTTAAAAATACGGATTTTGTCGATGACCTAATCAAATTAATTTTAAAAGTGCCATGTATGTACCATATTACGGAGAGGCGTTTGGCTAGTGCAGGTGCAGTCTCTGGATTCTACACACTAGAACTTGCGAGGGAGCAGATGAGAAACTTGGATTGGTGAAACTTGCGAGAGAAACGTTTGTATGTTTTCTGAAGTCGAAAGTGGAAGTTACTCATCTATTGTGAGGATTAATTTTATAAGATTCGCCAATTTTTACAACTTAGCAAACCACATAGTTTAGTCGATATTGATTATCGATATCGACTACGTCACTATTTAATTTTGTCTAACCCTGGTAACCCCTTTTCTGTTACTTAGTTATCAAACTAGTCTCTCGGTTTATGGTTTTTAGGTAGCATAATGAAATATCGGCGAAGTGCAAGTTGGACTCGCGCACTGAGCACCATAAAAAAATTACGTGTTTAAAAAACATTGTTGGTCATTCCGCCGCCTACATGACAAGGTTTCTTACAGCCCGATCACCTAGCAATTTGCGAGGGATTTGAAAGCGAGGCGATTGCGCGGCGAGCTCGCGGCGTGCCATCCGCGATTTGGACACTCAGTAGCAAAATGATCTGACGAGGAAACACTGCTGCTGGCAGATACAAGTCAACGACGAATCTAGGAGGATCCATTACCAAGTAATCGACTAAGAAAGAGCCACTGTATCCCATATGACGGGACGATATTGAATTTCAGTTATTAATAGCTCTGTATCCATTGTATCAACGACGTTTGAACCTCTAAACGTGGCAACATCCACTTACATTCGTACTTTGATATGACTGAAGTAGGGCGGGACTGACTGTCGAACGCGATTGTACAGAATACGTGTACGCCGTGCAATCGCGGAAAACTCGATGCACAATCGCCTCGCTTTCAAATCGCCAGTGTGATAATGTTCTTATAGGTCAGAAAAAGAGACAAACGGACGGACAGACAGATAGACGTCGTAGGCATATTTTTAGGGTCCGGTTGGCACCCTTCAGGTATGGAACTTTAAAAAATTTAAATTTGCGTCGTCTAACCCCGTTGGGATTTACATAACAGAAGTGAGCCCTGAAGCAAATTTATCATTTAAATTCTCCTCGGACCTTTCTCACCAATCCTCCAATCTGGTAATGGACTGGTAGGTACTGAAGCTTTTTTTTAAAGACCTAAATGGACCCTTGTAAGTGTCCGCTATTAGTCTGGACATGATCAAGTCGTTATGTTTTGCTTTTTATTATGAAATTTTTATTCAAATTCTGCAAGGCATTGAGTCGTAAATGGGCGCTTTTATTACACTGCCGGCTTCCAGAGCCCCTACTTGGTTCTTTAACAGGCAACAGAAGTTATGAACAAATTCCTAGGGGTGCTTGATGAGTGAAACGAAGACGTGAATGTTGTTGTTACTAGGAGAGTTTAATATTACTTTATAATTTTCCCGTTCTATGTTTATCAAAGCTTTTTGCAAATGAATATAGTTTTGATATTTGATTGATACTTGTATAAATTTCCGTTTTTGGAGAAGAAATTAATACAAATAAAAAAATATATATTTTAAAAAATCGTTTAATATTATTAAGTAATCAATATAGCCAGAACTTTATTGCGAGACTAACCCCCGGTTTCTCGTAGACTAACAAGCTGTTAATCTACTGTTAACAGCTGTCAGTAGTTTTTTTTTGTATGCACTTTGGTCAATTGACAGCTGTTAACAGTAGATTAACAGCGTGTTAGTGTACGAGAAACTGGGGGTAACGGTTTTAATTTATACATATCTTAACTTTCGTTTTGATTTCATATAGGAGCATAAGACTGAAGAAGCCAGTTCTGGTGGCAGTGCAAGTAAATCGAGTGGTAAGTTTTTTTAAAGAATTCCAAATACCTATCTACTAAGACACGGTACACGTAAAGAAGGTAACTGAACAAAGGTTGCCTCTCGTTCACAGACTACGACCTCTATATTTTGTGAGCAGAATATAATGTTTAGTAATTTGTGATTTGAACCTTTTTTAAATATTTTTTAAGTTGTGAAAAATTGTTGTATTCTATTAGATCTACTCTATTAGACCATAATTCTTTTTTTAGACTCGTAAACTACAAAACTTTAATTATAAATTTCACTTTGATGGCTATGATGTTCTTTAGATTACATCTGACACTGAACTGATCATGGAGAAACTGTAGTACAGTCGACATGACATGAACCTTTACACGCGTGCGCCTTACAGGTTTCCGTTACGGGTGACTTTACAACAAAATCGTAAAGTTTGAATTGCGGTCGATTATACTTATGCAGGTTATTTATTGATGATAAGATAGAGGTCAGTTTGATCAGTAAAACGACCACAGCTGACAATCGCCTTTTATCGTTACAAATCGTGTGACGTTACGAACATGATAAATAGCCTTTTCAGCCGTTTCAAATTTAAGATGAAATTAAAAAAAATTTAATGTAATTTCTAGGTACAGCCTTCTTCTAATCGATATGTATTCTTTATATGAATCAAATAAATGTCGCTATTTTGCAAATGTTAGATTAATATATTTGTTTAATGTTAGATTAATATATTTAAAGAGTCTTTGAACATTTCCAAGTCACAAATTTTCATAATTTATTTGTTTTATGACATCTCGCTTAGATGTGAGACTAAGTAAGGGTCGCCGGTCGCTCGCAGAAGCGCGCTAAACCGATTTAAGTAGAAATTTTGACAGTTCTTCCATACATTGTCTGTCAAAATGTCAAAAATTATTATTATTATGTATTCTTTCGCAAGGCAGGCGAAGTTAAGTTTTTTGAGGAGGTAATATAGAAATGAAAGTGAAATATTTCGTATTCTATCGCTTTGATAATCAGACGGAGCGGAGCTTGATGAGGAGGATCAAATTGGCAAGGGCGTGGCTGCAGGGGTCCCATCTATTGACCGGGAAGAGTATCTGCAAGCGCACAGGGACTTGACCTTCGACAAGAGTCAACTACAGATCAAGAACAACATCTTGCATCGACGCTTGGCGGAGTATTATAAGTACGTAATAGATCAATCACCCAATCGGCCTACACTCGTCCACTGCTTCTTCCTACTCTCCTCGGCCATCATCATCCAACCACTGCCTTCAATCTGCCTCAGATCATCGGTCCAGCGATCTGATGGGCGTTCTATGCTGCGTTTGCTAGTTCGTGGTCTCCAGCCGAGAACCATTGCACCCCATCGGCAATCGGTTCTTCGGTGTATTTGACCACTGCCACTTCAGCTTGCTAATTTTATGGGCTACGTCAGTCAGCTTAATGAATCGTGTGATTTTAAAACAACACATTTCCTTTCATTACAACTTTGCAGGAAATAGAAAAAACTGTTTTATTCAAATACTAATATCTACAACAGCAATATTTTAGCATATTATATTGATTTCTGTATGAATAAACTACAATTTTTTTTTCTAATGTAAATCAATAGGTGGGTGTAAAGTATTTAATAAAAAAAAAATGGACCAATGTTATTTTAAAAAAAGATGTGACTTGTGTTGTTTTAAAATCACACGATTCTAATTCTTAATCTTAATAGATAATTGAACCTAAAACCTCAGTAGCCGAGACTCCTCGTTGAATTTATTGTAGGTAAATTTGGTCTCGCCTGCTGAGGTTTGATTCAATGGAATCGTTTAGGCCTTTCTTAAGATTCCTTGCTTCGCTAACTGTGAAGGAAAACATCGTGAGGAAACCTGAGTGTCTGAGCTATTCAGCACTTGAAATCGCCAGTCCGTGGTGGCCTTTGCAGGACTATCCATTGACAAATGGTGTGACTCTGTCAATCAGAAATTTATCTGTTTATCCCTGGATAAGTATTTATCTATTTATTTACTTACCCAGTGGTTCGGCGCAAGGCACCCCTGAGCTTTTTACGAACAATGTGACAGCTCCCATTCACCGTCTTTTTTCATGTCGCCAATGATACTCCCATCGTCAATACATTTTATTTATCTAATTTGGCACTTCATTTGACCAGCCTTTTGACCTACATGCAATCATAAAGAAACATACATAGGTACGCGCAAGAAACAAAACCCTCCTTTGCCTTCGCAGTCGAATAAAAAATTGTGTCGCTATCGTTTTCAAATAGCCTATACTTTCTGGCAATCGCCTAAATAACAAAAACATTTATTGTTCAAAATACAGACTGTGTTTCGTTTAAAAACGTCTTTTAAAAAATTATTTACAGAAAGCGAAAATTGGAACACGTGTTGAAACCTTTAGAAGGCGCCACCGATTTAGAAGAAAAATATCAACAGAAGCTATTTTCATTTGAAGAACTAAAGGAAAAGGAGGAAAGAGAAGTGGCGGACGTAAGATAAACACTTTTACGTAGGTGTTTGAAAAGGAAACCCGATCTTGGAAAGAACTAATGGATGTCGCGATGCTCCGACTGTCAAATCTCTGAATTTTAGATTCCTATTTATAATACGGCCCCTGTACTCTCAACGCTAATTTAGCCAACTTGCGTTACAATTGAGTGCATTTATTTAATAAGTTAGCCAAAACAAGCATTCACTCGCCGATGCGCTCTGAAGTTATAGTAAATTTAATGCCAATTCTTACAGAACGTTCACTAATTATTTCTAATTATTTGAATTTAATTGTGACGCAATTTTAATTTAATTCAAATATTTTTATTACTATATATAAAAAATTATTGCTGTTCGATAGTCTCGCTAAAACTCAAGAACGGCTGGGCCGATTTGGCAAATTTTTCTCTTTTTATATTTGTGGAAGTACAGGGAAGGTTTAAACGGTGAGAAGGAAAAAAAAGATTGATTTAGGTTATACGAAGTTCACGGGGTCATCTAGTTCATTATAAAAACACAATTTTTACTAAATGAACGTCAAATTTGTTAGTTTCACAATCAATAGATTGTGTGGAGAAGAAGCAAAGGCAAACAAAGAAACTCCACATTTATTCATATCAACAAGTTAACTTAATCAATGTTGAACACTCCAGGATGACTTTGAATTCGTTCACCGTATTTTGAGGAATGTTCTTTTCATTGTGAAAAACAGTACTATTAATTAAAAAAAAAATATATCCTCAGCGCGGATTAGTGCAACAAAAAGAATATAATTAAGTACTTTTAATGATTTATCAGTAATTGTATAACATATTTGTAAATATTAGTGATTTCCGACCTGTTCTCCAAATTTTGAATGCAAAATCCACTTCAAAAAAAGTGCTAGAGAGTACCGTAACGTTGAAAAATGTTTTCTAATATGTTAAATGCTTAAAAGTTTAACGTCCAAAATGCGTAAATAATTAAAAAAACAATTAAGGTGGCCGGCGCCGACCATAACACGCTCAAAACATAGTTTTTTTGGATTTTTATTACTTTTAGTCCTGATATTGTTGGTTTATGCTTAAGCAAAGAAGTTTTTGGTAAAAAGAACTTTTTTTTGAGATATTTTTTTTTCTCAAAACTAGCACAATATGTTTGTTAATCACGGTTAGAATGTCCCCTTAAAATACGGTGAATGAATTCAAAGTCATCTTGTAGATACAATCGTCTTCTTTATACCCATTAACGTTAATCTACTGATTAAAACCAGATATCTTAACACAATAATGTCGAGAGTAGAGGGGTATATGGCTAAGTTGAAACAATTCATTGAAAACTAATTATTTCCTCCTAGGTGGTAAATGCTACAATAAATATTATTAATTACAGAGATTTATTGAATAACATTATTTATTATTATTATTATTAAGATTATTTATTGCACATAACACGTTTGCTACAAAGGCGTACTTGATGCGCATTGATGAAGTGGTTCAAATATTTTCCGTAAAAAATTTCATTTAACTTTGATTCCAACTTACTATCAGGTTGTATTTCTTGACTCTGAGTCTGGATATGATTAAAATATTTTTTTATATTTTTATGTTAGGGCGCTTATACACACGGGTTGTGTGTATTTTTCATTTCAAGTGTGTCGACACCAAACGGAACACATAAGTGACTCTGTGCTAGAGTCCCGTACTTGCGCCGTTTGATGCTTTCAGCACTTGATGCTACAGCGCCGGCTCTTATAGAAGTGGCACGCAAGTGTCCGCGCATGTTGCGTCCCAAGCCCGGGTCCTCCCATTTTTCCATGGGATAAACGGCCTCCTGCAATCGTCCCGGACCACACCATTTGGCTCAAGAATGGCCGAGATTTAATTAAATGCTAGGTTAATTCATATCTTTATTGTTTAATTTAATTTAATTTATATATCGAAGACTGCAGTTGGCACTGTCGTTTGCAACGCGCCGCCCATGTATAAGCGCCCTTAGAGTATTTATTTATTTTTTAATACATGGAAAATTTACAGTTGTAAGACTTACCTACTTTTAACGATAAGATCGCCAGTTATATACTATGTAACGTTTATTTTAATAAGGGACCTTATGTTAATAAACAAAAAGTATATAATTTCATCTAGAATTTAATTAAATACCGACCAATCTAGAGCCAAATGGTGTGGTCCAGGACGATGTCAGGAGGCCAGATGGGGAGTTGTTGATCCCATCGAAAAACAGGAGGACCCTGGCTTGAGACGTAACATGCCAACACAACACTTTGGCGCCATCCCACATCTGGGCCACTTTCATAAGAGCCAGCGCTGTAGTATCAAGTGCTGAAGCCAGAAAAGGCATCAAGCGGCGCAAGTACGGCACTCTAGCCCAGAGTCACTTATTTGTGTCGTTTGGTGTCGAGACACTCGGACCGCGGGGGCCCGAGGCGCGGCGGTTCTTTAAGAACTTTCGTCGCGCCTCATCGACATGACCAGAGACCTCAGGCCTGACTTTTACCTCGGGTATGCAGATGCACTACCGCTGCGCCACAAGGTCGTCAAATAACTTAGATATTTAAGATTTTTCATGTACTTTTAAGATGTATCATCATCATCATCATCAACCCATTATGTCCCCACCGAGGGGCACGGGTCTCTTCCCTGAGGAAGGTATAGGCCATACTCCACCACGGGGGCCAAGTCCGGATTGGTTGAGGCTTGTAGACTAGTGGCTCGTCTACTGTCAGAAGTTGTCAAGCCGCCCTAAGGCCTCTGACTTGGCTTAACGACTGCCATCTATCGACGGCAGCCGGCATCAACAGCTTAACGTACCTTGTGAAGCACGGAACCGCTCGGAAAAATGCCACTAGCGTTAGGCATAGACGGCGACCCATCCATGCACTGAACGCGCCCTGTGTTGCTTAACCTTCGTGATCGTTTAAGATCACTCAGGCAGCCGGGGCTACGAGTGCTTCAAAATGTATGGTGTGCAATAAAGAGTATTAATCTAATCAACTTCAAAATAATTACTTCGCTCATATACCACAGATTAACAAAATAAGACACAAATATACATGTACACTAAAGTGCACATTGCTAAAACAATGTTACCACTCAAAGCTAAAAACAGTCACAGCTTCCATAGCTACCGACTCATTATTACTTTAAGACAAAGGACATATTCCCAGAAATGACAACATGACGTGCACCACTGTTAATCTTTTGAAATGAGGGGCTTCCTACGAAAAGCCAAATAATTTATTAAGCCGAACGGTTTAATGGTTGCCATTTGCTTCGAACGAGCGAACACGTCCGCTAATAAACTTTGCGATGTAAGATATGAAATTAACGTCACCATAATTATGTATCCTGTTTATAAAATCTGATGTTACACGCAAGGCATCGACTTTTTCCCATTTCAAAGGGCATGAGCGCCCCCGTTGCAAGAGCGAAGATTGATAGGGCGCTATAGCGTAAATAAATAGGATTTTTTGTAAAAAGATATGTTATTCCACATGATGCAAAATTTTCAACATATAAGTGAGAAATCCGTAAATGTGACCATCTTTGGCAAATATCTTCCTTTGCAACATCTCAAGAATTATCGTCTCAGTATTTATGTGAACGTCAAGAGTCGTACAACTTCAGTGATCAGTTTTTAATTAAAAGTTTGATAACCTCCGCAAGGACCAAAAACCCGAATCTTCGAATCGCTGATTTTGGTACTCTATGAGACAAAATTATTTGCAATCAGCTTCAGAGTAACTTCCTTTAAGGAACTCATCGATAAAATCAGCACGTGCTCGGTTGTCATAGTAACGAACAACAAATGCGACGAGGAGGAGGATTTCTCATCGACTTATATTGGGGCTTAGAATTCTGTCTTCTTCTCCGTAAAGTCACGAGAAAAACTAGTATATCCTTGTACATTTTCTAGACGCTTGGATCCCACTTCCCAATTTAAAGCTAATATACAAAGTTGTGGCTACCGTGTGGCGCCGGATTAAGAATAGCGTCACTCCATTTCCTTCCGTGGATGTCGTAGAAGGCGACTAAGGAAATACATTGCCAGAAGACGGGCAGCAGCGTCTTCCTGAGATTCCAACCGCGTACTGCGATCGCCAACTCGCCTGCCAAGCGTGGCGATTATAGTAAAACCCTTAATGGTAAGGAAAACCATGAGGGAGGCCTATGTCCTACAGTGGGCGTCAAATGGCAGATAATGATGATGATGATAAAGTTACCCTGACAATCAATTCTTTCACTAGGATCAAAGTTTTTACAAAAACGTTTTTTCTGGAGCGAAGGAGTTAATGAAAAACAGGAAATTGAATCAATGAGATAAATTAAATAACTTAGGGTCCAGAAAATAACTTTCTAGCCATTATTTCGTGAGAGCCTCAGTTTCTGAAAGAGTGTTCAAATGTAACAAGAGATTAATCTAAGATTAATTCAAAATACCGGCACGTGATTGGCTGAAATTAGCTTGACGTGAGATTAACATTTGATCGCTCTTCTAGAAACCGAGCGTTTTTTATCTACGTATTTTATGGTTTTTTTTTCATTGTCTGGTTACACAAAGGGTTAATTCTGTATAGCACAGAGTACACTTGACGATTCTTATAATCCTCAGATATCAGCGAAAGTTCAGGCAGTGGAGTTGCAATACCAAGAGCGCTTGGAGGGTGCCCAGAATGCGTTCAATGGACTACAGAATCATGAGAGGAACATTGGAACTGGGCTTATTTACTCGAAGAAGGGAAAACCTATTGCTGACAAGGTAAAACTATATCAGAAGTAGAACTGAATTTATTTCAAAAGAGAACGAGTTTCAAGAAGTAGGTAGTGTATTATGAAAGTGGTTGGTTGACAAACAATATCCTATCAGTTTTGTTTCGATGACGTACTTCCAATTTCGTAGAGTCAGATTCTTTTTTTTCGCTTTTAAAATTAATTAAAGTAGCTCAAATCGAAATACTCGGCTCAGCCTCGCGAAATTATCATTTTCTTTTTTTTTAAAGAACACTCAAGTATAAAACGATGCCCATTATAGACGGTGGCCCGTTTCCTGACCCTGCAACGTCGCAAAGAGGAGCAAGCATGCGCGCTGCGCCTGCGCTACATTCGCGCTCGAAACGCCGTGGCGGAGCTCGAGACGATCGTGCGCAGGCTGGAGACCCTCGGGCCTGGCCTCTTTGTGGCCCAGTACGAGCAGCTCTACATCGACCACCAGAATTTTACTAACAAGATTGAGGGTGAGCCGATGAATTGGTTTTTGTCATCAGTTCAAATCAAAGTGTTCTTATTCAAAGCACAGAAATGGCTACTTAATGAAAGTTACATAGTTACAAGTTAAACTTCAAAATCTAGGTCGTTTAGAGAAAAAATAGATAAAATCTCTTTATAAAATTTTAGTCTTATAAAGAGTCGAATCCACTCAAACATTCTTTAGATTGAGTCTAAGCCGGCTTATAACTGGAATTACTCTCATAAATCGGCTTTATCTTCATCGCTTAACCTGCTAGATTATGACCTTGAAAAGAACCATTAAAAACTATTGTGTGTTAGTGTTTTAGTGGGATTGCCTTTTTGAAAATAACTAGCTAACCCGGCAAACATTGTTTTGCCGTATTAATTAGCCTACGACCAATTCTCAGACCTACCAAATATAGGTACACAAAATATTTCATCAAAAAGATGATGTTTCGGAGGAGTTCGATAACAAACACTGTGACAGGAGATTTTTATATATTACATAAATTTTAAGCATAAATTTTAAATTTGCAATTCACTGGACTGGCTTAAGTTTTACAGAGCCGCTTTCGCCAGCGCGGTTTATAAGCGTCGCGGGCCACGAGCTTCTGTCTTGGATCGTTACATACAGGCTGCGCTGTCCATCCGCGGGGACGGTAAGCGTCACTGTAAAACCAAGACACTCGAAGCTCGTGGCCCGCGACGTTTACCAACCGCGCTGGCGGAAGCGACATTTTAAAACCACACTTAACTCGAGACATCTTTTATTTTAGTTTTTTATTGTCTTTTTTGTACATACTAACTTACGAGCTGAAACATTTCCCTCGTTTTTGGGCTCCGTCGCAGTCGGGTAAAAAATATGGTGCAAGTCCGAGGTCGAAGATATTGGGACTAAGTGGTTAGCCAATGGACGGTTTTGGAACTGGACGATACATAGTTTCATACATTTACACCCTTGGCCGTTGTATGCATACAAAATCGTGCAGTTAAGTACAACCATCATCATTCAGTGGGATACCATCCAATCAAACACCCGAACCGTATTTGTTAGCATCCAAATGGCGCTCCAAGTTTTTTTCTGCTGACATCTGAGATTTCCTGATTTACGTGGTAAGTCAAGCCTAGCCATACTTTCAATTTCAATAAAAATGTGTGTTAAAGATAGGTTATGTAGCCCATAGTGGCATTTCAGTTCGTTTCGTTCATCATTCACGTTCACAAAATCTATATCAATCATACCTATAAATTTTTCATAACCATTATTTCTAAAAAAATAATTGATGGGATAGAACAAGAAATTTATCTTGACACAACAATTTCACACAAAAAGTAATCATAAAAAAAATTAGACGCGGGCCACACAGGTGAGACGTGGGAGGAAGAGGGATTGAAGATGCGGCGTCCTTTCAATTCACTTTCATTTAAAATGTTGAAAACATAAAAAAGGCAATTGCACAGATATTTCTTAACCTAAGAGTACAGAAATACACCCAGAATTAGGCTATTTGTAAATACAAATGTACGGCGACCCCCAGTGGGAATCGAACCCACGACCTCTATCTTTGTAGTAAGCGCCTTAACGGCAAGTCCAACGAGGCAGGTGTTTTCTATGAAGACACGAGCGGCCAACTTTCGCATGGGGGCGAAAAGAATCTGTAATTGCCAGTGTCGTGTCCACTGGGTAAAACGTTCTTGGACGTAGCCTACACAGATAAGATCGGGTGAGGGCACGAACAACATGTTGGGTCTCCGTCCCATAGGTACTCGTCCCACTTCCCATCTCCGTGGCTAGCACCTAATAATTTATGCCTGACAGTTTATAAGTAGCAGCATTGCACGTTTTATTTTCAGTGATAAATTAAGTTGATTTATGGAGGTTTTAAAAATGTTGCAAAATCATTTGAGACTCTTGTTTAAATTAAAGTATGTATGCACGTTTGGTTGCGCCAACTTTTTCCTTCAAGCATCGCGTTGAGGTTTTGCTCATCATGATTTTCATGGGATAATTTACAATACGTAAAAGATTGCTAACTAATTCAAATTCACATTGGAAAAAGCCCTAGTCTCTAGTGAAAATAAACTTAGATTAGCCGTGACAATAGTAGCGCGTTGTTAACAACAGTGTAGTCATTGTTTGGAGCAAACAACTGAATGTGGCGCCGGGCCAAACGGGTATTTAGATCATAATTTATTTTATACGACTCACTGATATGGGTGTCGCTGAAACTCAACAGCACTCTTCTCCAATTTCTCCAAAATAACGACATGATTTTCCCTTTCATCTTTAAGTACTTAAATGCTGGAAGGCATCCAGGGTGTTGCAGGAAAGTCCGGCAAAACTTAAGAGGGTTCTTGAGGTTAAATGCTATTTGGGAAAGGACTAGTTCTTAAGAAGGCATATGGATATGCTTACCTTCTGTAAGTTTTATGCCCGATTTCACCGACATGTATTTCACCGGCCACTCGTCTGCCGCGACACAGATCTGTGCCCAACTTAGTATGGGCCTCCTGTACGTTCCATTCCGCGAGGGTAGTTCAGGGGTTAACCCGTACCTAACCGGTTTTGAGGGTCAAGTGATATGTTTGTTACCAAATTATAAAGATAATATAGTTGGTTTTGTTTTATACAGCTTGAACATAACCATTAGATTCTATAATACATAGATAGTGTTAGGCGATAGGATCACGATAGGCTAGGTATCGATAATTAATGAATTTAAAAACTAAAAGGTGGTACTACATTTTGGGTATAAAAGTCGCCCAAGAATGGCTTTTGAATCGTCTCAACCCAACTCTGAAACTATACTAAAGTACTCCAAGCAGTCCGGAAATTTTGGAGTCTCATGTCAACTCTGGAATAATATTCTGAAGCAACACCGAAGAATTTCTGAAGTATTCGTGAAATAATACCGAGAAAATAATGAAAAAATTTGAAACTCTGGAAACGGCTCTGAAGAATCACGGCCTTGTAAGTTTTCTTTCTGCTGTAAGTTTTCTTTTATGTCTCGCTTCTTGTGTGCAATGAAGAATATTCTTATCTTATCTTATCTTATCTTATCTTACATTGCTCCACTGTCTCCACGTAGTATTTTCTTGTCTCCACTGCGTCACTTCCTATCTCTTATCTCCATCACAAGGTTGTCTGGAAGAAATTGCTATTAGAAATAAGACCGCCCATTGTATCTTTTTCATTGTAATTTTTATTTTTGTGTTACACGAGATACAATCGTGTAAAAAAGAATGAAAATGAAAAAGTTTACTTGTGCCAACAACAAGTATATTAGAACGAATAAAAAAATATATAATATACATATTATTATTTATTCTTATTTTCTTATGGCTTATGCACCACCACAACGCCTGAGTGGTTACTTCATCTATCTAGCGTGTAGGATGCCACTAAACGTTCTACTGTCTAGCTTGGATAAAAAAGTTCTACTTTTAGGGTTCCGTAGTCAACAAGGAACGCCTAAGATTCGCCCTGTCCGTCCGTCCGTCTCTCTGTATGTCTATCTGTCTGTCCGCGGCCTAGCTCAGATACTATTAGTGCTAGAGAGCTGTATTTCTGTATAGACATACATTTTAATCACGCCAACAAAACGGTAGAAGAAAACCTTAATTTTTTTTGTGTGGTACCTCCCCTACATCCAAATTAGGGATGCCCATTTTTTTTCTCGCCTACACCATGATGTGGGTATCGTTAAATTGGTTGTTTAAAAATATTGTAAGTGTGAGAAAACCATTTTTCGATATAGGGATCCGCTTGTGAAATATTAAGCTTTATAGCACTTTATAGATACTGAGATTGAAATTGAAGTTTTGTTTGTAGTTTTTTAGGGGTTCCGTACCCGAAGAGAGCCAAACGGGCCCCTTTTACTAAGACTTCACTGTCCGTCTGTCTGTCTGTCTGCCTGTCTGTCACTTGATAGCTAGGCAGTTGAAATTTTCACAGATGATGTATTTCTGTCGCCGCTATAACAAAAAATACTAAAAACAGAATAAAATTAATATTTAAGGAGGGCTCCTATACAACAAAAGTAATTTTTTTGTTGTTTTTTGCTCGATATTATTAACTGCAATAGGTAGACGCTTGAAATATTCACAGAATATGAAGTTTTGTTTGTAGTTCTTTAGGGGTTCCGAAGAGTGCCAAACGTTTTTCATTGAATTTGCTTCAAAAATAAATAATTCAATTACATTAAAATAAATATTCAAGGGGGGCTTCCATACAAAAAACGAGATTTTTTGTTGTTTTTTCTCAATCTTTGTGTCGAATGTTGTATAGATAATGGTACGGAACCCTTCGTGCGCGAGTCCGACTCACACTTGGCCGGTTTTTAAAGCTTCAAATGTGCCTTAAAATAATTCAATATTTTTTCTACCGTATAAGACCATAGAAAAAATATTAAATAAAGAGCCATTATTAAGATATTCAGACTTAGGTATTTAAAAAGGGGTCTTTAACCTCGAACTTCTTCAATCGTTTTATTTTGTCATCAAAGATTGCTCTAACCTAATGTTGCACGGTGCCCGGATTTTCGCGAACATTAATTGTGTGATCGTCGCATCGTTGACATGATTGGCTGATCGCCAGGAGACACAGTAATGACTGTTCGGCCACAGAAATAGCGGCAAGCGAAGCGATTCTTCGTGACACCAAATTACCGCCGTCAAAGCGTGACAATTTTTTTTTATCTAGACTCTAATTATGGGTTCTACTGCAGGGCACATGCCTTCTCTCAGAGAGAGAGAGAGAGTAGGGGCTCACTACACGTGCCCACTGCGGATTGGCAATTTCAAGCACTGACGTATGTGAACACCTCATACACTCAGGGTATTTCACGATGTTTTCCATCACTAACATTATGATACTTATGTATATACCAGGCTACCCGCCGTCCTTACAGTCCTTATGCAAGACTTATGCAGTGTATAGTGGCAATTCCTTTTTGCGCTAGGTCAAGTGACTGCTCAACTGTTGTAGTGTTAGGGGCATATTTTAAATAGAGTAGGCTTGCTATTTCCTTCCGTGGATGTCGTAGAAGGCGACTAAGGAAATAAATTAGCAGGAGACGGGCAGCAGCATCGTCCTGAGATTCCAACCGCATACTGCGATCGCCAACCCGACTGCCAAGCGTGGCGAGTATGGCAAAACCCTTCATGGTTAGAAAACCATGAGGGAGGCCTGTGTCCTGCAGTGTACGTCACAGGGCTGATGATGATGAGGCTTGCTCAGTATAGCCTTTTGTGGCAACTTAGACACACGACAGGCTAAATCTATGGTCCTGTTTTAGTTATTCGTTTTGTCTGTTGTGTATTTAGTTTTGTTTCTGTGATGTGACTTGTTATCATAATTAATGTCTTTCTTCTTCTTCTTATAGTACTTAAGGAAAAATTCACACAAAGTGAAAGATATATATCGAGCGAATTTGGGTGAAATTTTGTGTTGAAAGTTGAAATTTAAAATATTCAAGAGTAATAATTTTCCACAAATTTAAAATGAGGGACATCTGGCTGAATTTTATTTCTTGGCCAAATCTTACTGAAGCTGAATCATACTGCGTTAAAATGGCCAGGCAAAACGAATTATTTAATTTCAATGAAATTATCATATTTTAGTAAATTTCATTAAAATACCTATGAAATTTACCACGTAATGATCTATCAAAAACAGATTTTTATTATTGTGTCTCCTTGCTTTTGAGCGGAATTTTGGTCGGTAGGTACACTCTGTCTTTTCGTGGGATGCCTGGTATGTCAATGGCTGTCATGTTGAAATTAATGTCGCATACCATAGGTGTAAAAACTTCAAGTTTGAGTAATTACGATAAAATGAATGCAATCAAAACATCATACAAATATAGGTCACATTTTTCACACAAAGTCAATTTCAATAATTTATGCCATAAAAAACTTTTGTTAATTGAAAATGCAAGATTGTGTTTTTTCACGTTTAGTTAATGAGTTTTTTGATAGGTTTTTTTGATAGTTACTATAGTTCAGTAGGTATCTATATGATTTTAATAAAATTATATTAAGATCATCAGTCATTAAACATCATTAAAATGATGTGAATTAGTTGTTGCTCCGTGTGGCACCGGATTACGAATAGCGTCACTCCATTTCCTTCCGTGGATGTCGTAGAAGGCGGCTAAGGAAATAAATTACCAGGAGACGGGCAGCAGCGCCTTCCTGAGATTCCAACCACATACTGCGATCGCCAACCCGCCTGCCAAGCGTGGCGATTGTGGCAAAACCCTTCATGGTTAAAAACCATGAGGGAGGCCTATATCCTGCAGTGGGCGTCTAATGGCTGATGGTGATGATGAATTAGTTGTTTGAAGTGACGCGCAGTAGCATTGTACAGCCCCTTAGGTATGATTCTTTCTACGAAGGTGTATCAAAAAAGTTACATATTAGCTGAAAACTGGTTTCAGATTAACTTAAGCTTGGTGGATCGATGATCAGAGTCTTCTATTATTAACTTTATTCCGGAATCACTTAATTGAATTTTTGTTGGAAGAGTTCAACCAGACCCTCACTGTCGACGCTAACTTATCCAACTTGCGTTGCAGTTGAGTGCATTTATTTATTAATTCCGACAAAATATGCTGTCAGTTTCCGATGCGCTCTGAAGTTTCAATAAGTATTAAGCTATTTCTTACAGCTAAAAAGTTTACTAAGCCGTTGTTTCTGACTAATTGCATTTAATTGTGACGCAATTTGAACACAATGGCGTCGAGATTAGATGGGCAGGTTTGGCTCTTATTGGCTCGTCTCTGTCACGGCTAATAATGTGTAGTCTGTTTTTTAATTCGATGCAAAAAAGAGGCGGTGGTGTTACCATTATAGAATATATCGTTATACTCGGTAGATTACGAGGTGCATTCAATAAGTACCTAGCCTCATCGCCAGAGGGCGCTGTAGTTTCAAAAGAGTTTTACCACAGTGTAGCACATTCTTTTTTAATTCTTTTTTCAAATTTTTATTCCAATCCCTTCATTTGTTTTAATTTGACAACTTATGGAAGCGAACGTATCGATCGTTTTTACAAAAATGGAAAAAGAGCAATATCGTTCGGTGATTCAATTCCTATTTTTGGAAGGGAAAACGCGCCTCGAAATCAAAGAGCGCTTGGATGCTGTGTACGGTGACTCTTCTCCATCGATGGCCACCGTGAAGAATTGGTTCAACGAGTTTGCACGTGGCCGTACGTCGGTTTTTGATGAACCACGTCCAGGTGCACCGAAAACAGCTGCTACGGAGAAAAAAATTAAAAAAATCCATGATCTCGTATTGGCAGATCGCCGATTGAAGGTTCGGGAGCTAGCTGAGACTATAGGCATTTCAAAAGGAACAGTGCATCATATTCTTCACGAGGAACTCGGCATGAGAAAGCTGTCAGCGCGATGGGTGCCGCGTTTACTCACACCGGAAAACAAGTGCAACCGTGAGACCACATCGGAGACGTGTTTGGCGCTGTTTAAGCGGAATTCAGCGGAGTTTTTGCGTCGTTTTGTGACCGTCGATGAAACTTGGATCCACTGGTGCACACTAGAGACCAAGGAGCAATCAAAACAATGGATCCAGACCGGGGAACGTGCTCCAAAGAAGGCGAAAACTGTAAAGTCGGCCGGAAAGTTATGGCCACCGTTTTCTGGGATTCACAAGGTGTGATCTACATCGATTACCTGGAGAAGGGTAAAACAATTACAGGGCTTTACTATGCTGATTTATTGGGCCGATTCGACGCCGAATTAAAGAAAAAACGACCCCATCTGGCGAAGAAAAAAGTGCTGTTTCACCACGACAACGCACCGGTTCACACGTCTGCCGTTGCCATGGCCAAATTGGTCGAATTACGCTACGAATTGCTGCCCCATCCACCGTATTCTCCAGATTTGGCCCCTTGTGACTTCTTTCTGTTTCCTAATCTGAAAAAATCTCTCGCTGGGAATAGATATGGATCAAATGAGGAGGTCATCGCCGCCACGGAGGCCTATTTTGCAGAGTTTGACAAATACTATTTTTCGGACGGGTTAAAAAAGTTGGAGCATCGCTGGGCTAAGTGTATCGAACTAAAAGGAGACTACGCTGAAAAATAAATTGCCACTTTTCAAAAATTTTCGTTTACGTTTTGTAGGCTAAGTATTTATTGAATGACCCTCGTATTTTTTTCATTGTAACAAAGTAGACTCGTGTGACCAAAAACCTCATTGCATCAACGACATTAATATTTAGTTACTCATAAAAGAATAGTATTTAAAATAACACTAACGTAACTCACACCGCTTTTAATTGGAAGTAAAATGGGATTATTTGTTTTTTACGTGTTGGCAACACTTGGATGTGGATACTGGCCAATCTTCGGTTTGAGCTTTGACACATTCATGAAGACTTAATTTACTTTCAAACGTTCCATTTTTTTTGGTTCCGTGAATGTTGTTTCCCGTGTTCCCTTGTGATTTCGATAATTTTGGCTAGTTTTTCGAGTCCATATGAGTAGATGCAACATGTGAAAGAGATCTAATGCATAAATAAAATATCTTAAAAACCTATTTAGAGGCTACAAATTCCACCCATGCCGGGACTTGAACCCGCGACCTTTTGCTAACCGTGCCAGCGCTCTCCCAACTGAGCTAGTGGGCAAGTGCGGGAATCGGTGAAATTTCGAGCCTTTTTACAAACTTCTCTGTATTACGTACAGGCAGCGACATCTGGCCGAAGTAATTTACATCACTTGCAGCCTCAAGCAACCCACTTTTATTGGCATAGGTTTCGTTGGAACCTTAGATTTATGGCCGTCACAGATTTTTATTTTTTCCACATAATATCCAACATGCAACCCGCGTCCACACACGATTGCGGTCGGATTTAGTGTAGAACAAGACATCACGCGCTATATTATTATGTATAGCTGTCGTCTATCACGACAAAGTATCACATATCCTCAAATTCTGAAATCGGAC
Organism: Yponomeuta evonymella; assembly: GCA_963969515.1. Classification (NCBI taxonomy): domain Eukaryota; kingdom Metazoa; phylum Arthropoda; class Insecta; order Lepidoptera; family Yponomeutidae; genus Yponomeuta; species Yponomeuta evonymella. The sequence continues at coordinate 12,641,041 of OZ018354.1, forward strand.
ACCGGGAGTCCCTCGAATTGAGACGGATAGATAATTAGCTTAGAGCATCGGTGCTGCGAGTTAGGTCCCGTCTTGGCCCACTTTACGTATCCTCCTTCCTTTCAGAGCGTGAAGACGAGCTTATCAAGAACCGCGCCAAGTGCACAGAGCACAACCAGATCCTCGCGCACATCCGCGAGAAGATGCATCACACCGATGAGGTCATCGATTTCACGGAGTGCGACCTCGGCGATGCGGAGATGGAGTACCAGCGCGCTAGGGAGGACCTCGGCATGGTCAAGGTAGGCTCTCTGTGACAACAGTTACCTTTTTTATTCCATCACAACCGTTGACACGATCTTGGTACGGAGCTTATTACTTGTACACCGTATAGTAAGTCACTGTAATCGGGGAGTTTGTGGTTTAAGTACACTCAAAAGGCCAGCTTTAAGCTCGACCGAAAACGAGTAGCACTCTGTTACTCTACGTTCATTTTAAGAATGAGTTTTGGTACTATTGCGGTTACCGTACAGTAACGTTGATGGTTTTATTGCCAACTGGTGAAGAAAGTCAGCGTGGTTGCTAACCAGAATGTATGGTTTGGGTAATTTAGCTGACGTATCGTATTTAATTAATCTCGTAAGGCCATAGTAAATTTATCTTTATTTTCAATCCAGAGCTCCCTCTTCTTCTTCTTAGTGTGTCGATGGCAAAACAAAGTTTATTAAAAGTCTTTATTAAACAGTTGCGGCCCAGAACTTTGCGAGCTTTAAATTTTGAGTTCCATAAAAATTTGGTTTTGACGGCAGAATCGTCGCGATAAACTCAGATGGTCATTAGAGGCAGAGCGCAAGAAGGCAGGCCTGCTTACGAGGAAGGATCTGTTACGGGATTTCCAGAATGCTTGTGATGAGGTGAGGGTGCCAGTTACTTCTTCTAGGCTCTTCCTAAATAATATCTATTTTGATGGACGAGAATTGTGGACGTTGCACGTTGCGAAATAGGCCGGTTTTGACCACAACGCTTATACAACGACTAAATTACAGGAAATTTTTTTACTCCTGAATCACAGTACAAGGACAAATCTTCATACGGAAGAAAATTGGTAAAGGAAAAGAGGCAGGGAGGCAGGAAGAGAGGAAAGAAGGAAGGAGCGCACTGCAAAGTTTTTCCTTAATATTTTTTAAAGTATATTTAGAGGCTTAAAAATTCCACCCATGCCGGGACTTGAACCCGCGACCTCTGGCTAACCGTGCCAGCGCTCTCCCAACTGAGCTAATGGGCAAGTGCAGGTATTGGCGAAATTTTGAGCCTCTTTACAAACTTCTCTGTATTACGTAGAGGCAGCGACATCAGGGTCCCGGCATGGGTGAAATTTTCATCCTCTAAATAGGTTTTTAAAATTGTCACGGGTTAGTGCAACAAAAAGAATATAATTTCTTAAAGTGTTTAAATTAGGCTCTAGATTTCGCTGAAGAAAAAGTGTAGGAAAGCAATGTAAGCCTACTCACTTTATGAAATATGAAATGCGTACTTTAAAATACACTCTTAAAAAGCACAAATTTATTTTTCATAACATACATAACATAACATAAACTCACGCCTGTATCCCAGAGGGGTAGGCAGAGACCAGGGACTGCCACTTGCTACGATCCTGACAGATCACTTTCGCTTCCTCAACATTCATTAGTCGTTGCATGCACGCACGCCGGTTTCGGGTACTTTTTATCTTGCCCTTTATTAATACATCCTCTATTTGGTCGAAGTATGTCCGTCTGGGTCGTCCCTTACCGGCCCTTCCATCCACATTCGCTCGATATATTTGTTTTGTCAATCTTTCTTCCTTCATCCTCTCCACATGTCCAAACCAACGCAACATTCCTTTCTCAATTCTAGTCACTACCTACATCCTCTTTCAGTCCACAACGTTCTCTAATCACACTATTGCGTATCCTGTCATTCAAAGTAACGCCAGACATACTTCTCAAGGACCTTATTTCTACTGCATTAATCCTACTTTCTTGATTCTTTTGCCATACCCAAGTCTCGCTAGCATACATAAGTGTTGGGACCAGCACTCCATTATGGATAGCCAATCTAGCTCTTTTGGAGATGTTTTGGCCACTCACAAAGGAGTGCAATGCACCGTTTACACAATTTCCTGCTTTTACTCTTCTTTCTATATCACTTTCACACATGCCATCCCTGGTAAAGAGGCTCCCCAAATAGACAAATTCTTTCACTTGTTCCACCCTTTCACCTCTAATCCTTATCTTGCACTCAGTCATTTCATCAAATTTATTTTTCAGCTGGAGAAACTCAAAGAAAGAAAGAATTACCTGGAAGAACGGATCGCAAATACATCTATTGGACTACGAGTGGGTAGAACTCGGGTGCAATCTCAGAGTTGGGAAGAGGGACTAGAGTGATCGCGGTATTTATTGATTTTGTTCTGATTTATACTGAGTTTTTTTGAGAAAATGCCTCTGCCCTACAGTGGGATTTATGTAGACTGCATTATAAGCAGGTGCTACCGAGACTTAATTAGAAACTTGGTCAAATGTTTTTAAATAAAAATACATTACTTTCATTTGCAAATGAAAATATGCAGAAAAGTATAAATATTGTCTTTTTTGTTTTGTACAAATATACATTTTCATTGGCGGCCAGGCCCTTACTTTTGTACTTTCATTTTGACCTATCCTACGAAGCTCGAATTTTGGACCACCGCTCTCTGTATATCAATAATATGCCAAAGTAACACAAGTATCAAAAATTTCTTATTCCGATCACTGGATCGATCATTTAACAAGAAACACTTCAAGTTTTCGCATTCGCATATTCAGTAGGTAAAAGCCCAAAAATGTCAGCTTTCTTAAAAATCTCGTGAAGAAAAGCCTTCGATCGCTATAATTTTATCGACAAAATCTTGCACTTCATATTGAACTTTGTATGCATATTGAACAGCATGTTTCATTTATTTAATTAGGGTCACCAACAAGGTATACATTAAACCATGTAATAAACACGCACAAAGGCGATAAATAAATGCTACCCTAATTATAGTTGTTCACAGCATGCGAATTATATTTTAAAATACCCACCATGTATATTAAGCATAACAGCAAAACATGTGCCGAATGATGTTTGGGAATACTTTGTTGATGAGTTCGTCTTTTGATGAGACAAAGTTACAGACGTTAGGTGTGTAGGGTTAATCTAATTGTTTCTCTTGGTTAATCATGTTTTACCAATTTATCCACATGTCATAATAACGAAATAAAAAAAAAACTAGTATTTATTAGTGACCTTTTTACATTTCAATGATTTTAATTTGCTTTACTTATATGATAAAAAATAATAATTTGTACCTACTTACCCAACGCGGCTGCCCCAAAAATAAACACAGTAAGGGACATTTTCAAAACTCAGAAGTACCCAGGTTCCAGTAACCAATAGTGAAAATATGTCGGTTTTGAAAAAAAAATCCCTTACTGTGTATATTTTTGAGACAGCCGAATGTGATTCGAAACAAAAGATATTCAATAAAAGTACGACATAGTAAATTGTGAAATTCTTCTAATTTGATCTCTCAACTGGGAGCAAACGTTGTAGTAGCTACAAGTAGTAAAAGCGTTGCTAAACAATTGAATCTTATTAGCTTAATATCGGATAAACTTACTTGGTTTTTTGTCAGAAGAGTCCGACCAGGTTTCGCTCTGATTCGCAGAGCTTAATTACCTACCTTAACTTATAACACCTACTTGAAACCATCAGTAAAAAATTTGCTAGCAAAAAACCTGGAATACAGGATTATTTCCGAAATATGCAATTCCTGAAACATCGGCGGAGTTCATTCAGAACAACTTTATTTTGTTCTTTTAAAAAATATATTTGAAAAATTTATAGAACGCGAATTCGATAAAATTATGTTAACGCTGATATTTCGACAGATATAATCTCTAATTGGAGTGTTGTTTCAGGAATAAGGCCTTTTTGAGATAAACTTGTATAACTCACCAATTGTGGATTTCTAGGTGTATGATTATTCTAAATTAGTTGCCATCAGCAACGCCAAAAAAAATTAAATGACCAAATCAAGGAAAGCGTCGAATTTCCAACCACTTGATATTTAAAATTAAATTTATGTTTGACATTCCTACTGAGTTGTTAATCTACTAAAGCATAATTTGTACCTACTTACAAGATCAGTAATCAGTTATAAACTCAACATTATAATTATATGTAGATTGTACATAAACTAATTTACGATTACAGATATTCTTATGACTAGATCACTGGAGTATACAAATTATGGCTGCAATTGAATGCTAAACATTTTATATCAGTTTTTCTTGTCCGTTCTTCTTAGTTCCTCCTCAGTCCCATTTGGGATATCAGTAGGGATCAGCTGACCGTGTTTCCAGTCAGGAGGGTACCCGTACTGGCGCACATCGTCCCACCACTGCTGCTTGCCGTCGGCCCAGATGATGTAGATGATGTTGGTGCCGACCAAAATTACAAAACACACCCAGAAGGCAACGCGCCATTCAGCTAGAGTTGACTGAAAAAAACGTGTCTTTTATGTTATCCAGTAAAATATAATATGTATATTTTTTAACTAGCCGAGTGTCCTACTGCTGGGCAAAGGCCTCCCCTTTAGCTCTCCACTCCTCTCTGTAATCAGCCATTCCCTGCTACCCCGGCAGAAAAATCGTGAAATAAATATTATTATGAAATAAATATTAGCTACCTACTTATTCTTGGTAAGTACAAGTAGCTTACAATGAAGGAATTGTGTCAGATAAACTTCATCATCATCATTCAGCCACAAGAAGTCCACTGCTGGACATAGGCCTCTTCCATGGATTTACAAAAAGACCGGTTGGAAGCGGCCTGCATCCAGCGCCTTCCTGCCACTTGGATGAAGTCATCTGTCCATCTCGTGGCTGGTCGTCCTACGCTGCGCTTGCCGATATGTGGTCTCCATTCGAGAACTTTTCGGCCCTATCGGCCATCAGTTCTGCGTGCTACGTGCCCCACCCACTGCCACTTCAACTTACTAATCCGCTGGGCTATGTCGACGACTTTCGTTCGTCTACGGATCTCATCATTTCTGATTCGATCTCGTAGAGAAATTCCGAGCATAGCCCTTTCCATAGCTCGTTGCGTGACCTTGAGCCTGACAGACTTATCAGCAGACAAACTTATCCCGTAACGTATTAGGTAACTTATTCGTGTACCTCTTCAGCTCAAAAGAAGCTTTAAATGAAGCTCTCGTTGTATTCCCAAAAAAACAGAAGCTCTTCACTTCGTGAATATAAATAATCTCCACACAATAAAGGTGAGTAAACGCCTATCAAACTCACAATAGCAATGCTCAGATTAATGTATATACGTAGATAAACCGGCCAAGTGCGTGTCGGGCCACGGGCAGTGTAGGGTTCCGCAGAAAGAGGGTTTTTTTACCTGCTATATAGAAGCACAGAGAAGTAACAACTTCATCAAAGTAATTTTCAATGGATTTTGTACGAAGTTTTCCTTTTATAATTTGGTGCACCACGTACGGAATAGTTACTTTTCATTTGGGTTTGCTGGGGAGTATGGTCCTTATACGTACTTGTAAGTGGTAATAGTACAAATTTTTATAAGGTTGTCTGACCGAGAGTATGACACAATTAAAAATAAACAAGGGAGCTTATAGTTATGTTATAGGGAACATAACTATAAGCGTTCTTATTTCAATCTCATCTGTCACGTATAGTTTGTAAAGTGTAAAAATCTTAGATTTACACAGAAACAAACAAGAAAAAAAACTAAAAAAAAGTGCGTGTCGGGCCACGCGCAATGTAGGTTTCCGTAGTAAGAGGGTTTTTTACCTATTTCACAGAACTATCAACTTCATCAAAGTCATTTTCAATGGACTTTGGACGAAATTTTACTTTTATAAGTTGTTTGCCTATTACTCGTTAACTAGTAAAGCCTACTTAGCCGTGATACTTTTCCTTTTAAGTTCACTATATCCACATATAGTACCACTACCACCTTGAATTTTTTCAAGTTTCTACAATCAACCGTTTGGCCAGGAGAAGAGGGGACGCCCTACTCGGACAAAAATTTGCGCTTTAAAGCTTAATATTTCGCAAACGGAACCCTAAATCAAAAATATTCTTCCTACATCTACAATATTTTTCAACGACATATCCAACGATTCCCCACATGATGGGGTAAACGAGAAAAAAAATTATCCCCACTTTTCATGTTAGGGGTGGTACAGTAAAAAAAAATTGCAACTTTTATTCTTCAATTTTGTCGGTGTGATAAGTAGGAATACATATACCAAATTACAGCTTTCTAGTACTAACGGACTTTGCGCTAGGCCGCGGACGGACGGACAGACAGATAGACATGGCGAAACTATAAGGGTTCCTTGTCGGACTACAGAACCCTAAAAAGCATATCAAGTTATGGTATGTAGGCTTAAGGGCAAAGAGAGGATATTTAGCAGAGTCTGGTTTGAAACCAATTTACACAAATATAAATCGAATGGAGACCACATATCGGCAAGGGCAGCGTAGGACGACCAGCCACAAGATGGACAGATGACCTCATCCAAGTGGCAGGAAGACGTTCGATGCAAGCCGCTTACAACCGGTCTTTTTGGAAATCCATGGAGGAGGCCTATGTCCAGCAGTGGACTTCTTGTGGTTGAATGATGATGATGAAATAACATAACCCAAGACTTTGAAAATAGAACGATCAGTAGTAACCGGTACGAGTAATACGAAGTTGTACACTCACGCACATAAATGAATCAAGCAAGCTACAATGGATTCGCGAGCCGGTATACATTTTGCATAGCGTCGCAGTATTAATAGAGACGCATACTCACATTGGGTGTTAAAAGACCAGTTAGGTAGGGAGTAATAATACCCGCCAACGTCGATGTAGTGTTTACAAGAGAGGTTAGCGAGCCCGCGTAATTTGGCGATAGGTCCAGTGCATTCACCTGAAACGTGATTTGTAATAAACATGAGCCTAGACGGATAGTCACAACAACGCTCGTAGAGTAATAACCCCATAATCAAATCGGATGTACCGTCGAAGACACATCAACCTTTACATGAGTGCATTTCACGCGGTACACTGTACGTTACGGGTAATTTTCTTTGTAACAAAATTTCCATGTAAATTGAACATTGTTAAATGTTTCTTGTGAAATAAAGTATAATCAATTAATTGAAAAATTTTAAATTTTTGACATTTATCGGTCATGTCATAGTTATACATTTAACGGGTCTAATGGCGATTAGATCCAATCCTACGAGTATCGAGAGTAATTAATAATACCTACTACCAGTAATGTAAGAGTCAATCTGTTGTGAACTGTAAATAACGGGTTTTCATGTTCAAATATTCTTATCTTATATCAAGGGTGGGAAAATTATACTTTTCAAAATAAAATAGGCACTAAAAAGGGATTTATTACAACAGGTGGGAGTTATTTGAAAGATTTACTGCTATGATGGATGAATATTAGAACCACTTGTTATGAAAGCTTGAGACTGAATTTTCACTATCATCCACATATTAAACAAAAAGCTTTGGAATCTGAAGCTAACTTGAGGTCATCTTCAAACAAAAGGCTTATACGAAGTTAACTCGGGGTCATCTGCTACGTGTGATTGATTAACGATTACTTAACTACTTGTATGTATCATCTGATCACTGAGTTCGCTACGATACAAGTACCAGATTGATTCACGACTGCTTTGGATTAGGTAGAATCTCACTATTGAAATAGATAACACCTAATATCGGCACAATCACTGGTACTGGTTCCAAACTAAGATTTACGGTGCCATGGTAACCAGGCAAAGGACATCACAAACACGGAAATACACCTAGACTGAGGGCATTTGTACAAATCACGAGTAAATCAATCATTCATAGCAGATGACCCCAAGTTCGAATTCTTTTTGTTTAAAATTATTACGACGATGATAGTGCAAATTCAGTCTATTGATCTATTGATAATGAAGAAAAAAAAATTCAGTCTATTGATCTATTGATAATGAAGAAAAAAAAACCTAAAGAAAAATGGTTCCAAACCTTCATGCCACTGTAGAATCCTCCCATCAGAGCCATAGAGAGCACGAAATAAACCATTGCAAGAGTGCCGTTGCAGCCAGCGTAAGAAGCCAGAATAATACATACAGCCGGCCCCGCAGCAGCTGTGGGACAAAATAAGCTTTAACGATTTTTTCCAATGACAAGCGGCTTTATCGCAATTACCAGTAGACCACCTCTCGATTTGTTAGTTCATCCATTTTTATCTAACATTTGTAACTTAGACTGAAGCTGCCAATGCAAAGATGCGTTTTACGCCCATGTGCTGTATTATTTACTTAAAAGAAACGTGCCTCTTGCTATGTTACAGAGCTTAATAAGCTGTTCTTATACGTGGTACACTACGCGGGCGTGAAGTTAGAAACAAATAAGTACTGCGAAATTGTTATTTTAATGTCGCGTGGGGAAAAATTACACTTTACTTTACTGAAACGAATAATGCTGAACGGCTTAGGGAGTTAACACAGAGTTAAATTTATCAAACGTTTACCTACCTACATTAAATATCGTGTTGGGTACACGACGGCATATTGTTGTAGTTACCTATAGTGGTATGTATGATTCTGCCAGTCTTAATGGTGTGCCATCCTTTTTTTATGCATACGTCGCAGACGAAGCCGAAGAGGAAGGAAGACAGCCACATGGCTACGTAAGGCACCGCATTCAGGAACCCGGCCTTTTTTATGTTGAACTTCAGTACGTCGGTCGAGTATTTCGGGAGATCTGTCACCATCGTGTAGTAGCCCCAGTCGTGGCCAACCTGCAGCGATAAGTTGAGTATGTTTTGAACAAAAACGTTTTACCCATATTTTGTAGTAGTGGGTGAGGTCCTCTTTATTATATAAAATATATAAAAATCTCGTGACACAGTGTTTCGAACTCCTCCGAAACAGCTTCACAAATTTTTATTTTTTGTGTATAATTGGTAGGTCTGAGAATGCGTCGTAAGCTTATTAATATGGCAAAACAACGTTTGTCGAGTCAGCTAGTAAAGAACATGAACATCAACAATTTCACAAATGGCTGCTGCAGTTTATGGTGTGGGAACATTGGGTAATTAAGGACGTTTGTGCCCTCGTAATTGAGTAACAAACATCCAAACTCTCGCACCTATAATATAAGTAAAATAACCCTGACTTCATCTGACTTGACTAAAGACTTATCAGGTGTCGAAGTCAGTTGGTAGAATAAAATAAGATAAAATATTCTTTGGTCTTTGGATTCTGTTTCAAGGTCTTCAAGTTTAAATTACAGTATGTTGAAGACAAAGGAAAATGTTGACTTACGGCAGCACAAACCAACGCCCACACTGGCGCCGATCGCAGTAGGGCCTTCCACGGCACAGGATCTTTGGCGCCTTGGTGTTCAGCGGTCGTCACGTTCTTGTTCAAGTAGGCCAACTCTTTCTTTGAAATGAACGGATGCGTGTTCGGTGTGCTGTAGCAAAGCATGCTCTGTAATGTGGAGAGCAGAGTTCAAATCTGTGTGACTTATTTTGTCGTAAGTACTTAGTCTTCCTCTTCTGAACATAAATAGAGAAAAAGTACTTAATTCGTAGAATAAAAAAATAATCTAATTGGCAAACGGGGTTCTATTAGCCAATTAAATCGCTCATGCTGTATGACAAGCTAATTTTCAAATCGCCTTCTTCGCTCACGCCAAAAGGTTACTTTTTAGCTCAGTTTTGCTTACTTACTGGATGCTACGATGTATTGAATATCAACACAAAACTATATATTATAAGTAATGAGACTGTAGGTAGTACGATCGACTTTAGAGTAGAATAAAATATCACATAATAGTTTGCAATTTTTAAGCCACGCAAATGTCTCAGTGCAGCCTACAAATCTGACCAAGTTCCTAAAATATAAACTTACCCAAAGAATAAACCACAGGATTCCAAATCCACCAAAGAAATAGAATACATAAGACCAGTCCTTATTGTCGGCCAATAAGATGCCAGACATAAAAGAGCCGAAGATATTGCCGATCTGTGCTCCTCCGAAGACGAGAGCTCCTTGGAAGGACCTTTCGTGAGGGGGCACCCATCTCGCTAGCATAATCATCAGTGCTGGCATCGTGGGACCCTGGAAAAGATAAACGTAAAAATCTTAGGTGCTCGTATAAAAACAAAAACGTTTGCAATGTTGTAAATGTTACGAAACAGTTTACGAATATATCTAATGTTCCTCTAACCATATTTTCTGGTGTGACTTGCTCTAATTTCGACAGCGTTTGAGAGCCGATTTAGCTAAAAGCAACTTCATGTCAAAGGAACAATTTGCTCTAATGAAATACGCAGGCGTTAGAAACTACATAGTCCACTTTACCTCGCCCATTCCTTGAAGTATTCTAAGTGTAAACAGCCAGTAAGCACCGCCAGCTCTTGTCACGAAAGGCGTAAGGAACGTGAACAGGGCTGTACTCAGGAGGCCCACCCCGAGGGTCCATTTTCCTCCGAACTTCTCAGCTAAATAACCGCCCGGAACTTGCGTCAGAGCATAACCACAGTAGAAGCCGCTCAAAATTAGGCCCTGGGTTTTTTCGTCCCAATCGAATATTGCATACTGAAAAGAGAATACGATACACAATATTACAGTCTGCCGTAATCAAAGATCTAGGTAATCTAAACAGATACAATAAGATTTACAGATAAGTTAAGACCGATTTGCCTCACGTGTCTGCGATCAAAATAATGTCCACTTAAATTCAGCCTAATTCTAATCAGAAATAATTACCCATTATAATACACGCTAAATCTTAATCAAATTTTATCTTATGAAATATAAAGGAGGCAGTTACAGCCCTATCGCACTACCGATTTGCGAGTGATGTGAAAGCGATGCGATTGCGCAGTGAGCTCGCCGCGTTTTGGATACTCAGAAGCGAAATGGATTGACCTGACGAGGAAACAGTACTGCTGGCATGTTACTTCGAAGACGCAGAAAACGAAAGTAGATACAAAGTCAACGACGAATCTGGGAGGATTCATTACCAAGTAAACGACCGGGAGAGAGTGACTACTACTGTACAAAAAGGCGTCGACGACGGAGACGATTGCGGCGATATCGCTGCGAAAGCACAGCGTCGTCGCGGAGTCGCGCGTCGTCGCGGCGTGCTCGCTGCGCCATCACGGCGAGCTCGCTGCGCAATTGCATCGCTTTCCACTCGGTCGCAAATCGCTAGTGTGATAGGGCTCTTAGAGCTTTCAAGGCTGTTGATGCATTAATTAATCAGTAGAGTACATGAAAGTTAAATGTGGTCATTAAATTTTATAGGCGTTAATTAATCAACGGAAGTAGGCAAAGTGCTCGTTGCACCATGGCTCAGGGTTAAAGTCCTATTGTACCCTACCTCCATGGGCTTAGTTACATCACTCACGTAAATTATTCATTTCCAAGGCAAAAAAAATACACTTGACTACCTAAATTACAACAATGACCAAGTTGAGCAGCAAAAAATATGCCCGGAACAACTAATTAATTTGGGAAAAAGCCGCCAAGGTCCTCTGGACTTTTCTTGATTGCTTATGTCATTCATCATTCTGTGTGACAAATATACAGTGTTGTTCATGGCAGTCATGGTACAGGTCATGGTGCCCCCATTAGGGCCGGCGCACATATGACGAAGCGCAGCGCAGAGCATTTTTCACTGTCAAACTATTATCGACGTTATCCTCATGAAATATTATCCAAAATGAATTAACACTACACTTAATTCCTAAGCACATCAAAGCGACTGCATTTAGTGTTGTGTTAATTGATTTTGGATATAATTTCAATGAGGACAATGCCGATAATTGTTTGACAGTGAAAAATGCTCTGCGCTGCATATGCGCTTCGCCATATGTGCGCCGGCCCCTATTGTTCGCTATGTTGAAATCAAGGTTAGCATCAATTTGTTTGCGGGACAAACAAGTACGTATGCTGAAAATAGGGCAAATACTCGTATCCACTGTCCACCAAAGGATTGTCTCGCCTCCGTAAACAGTAAGTACCTAATATACGTTCTTGGTGCATCACCAGAGTTGGTGACCTCCGGTTCCATTATACATTGAGCTTGCAACTAGAAGCACTATTCATGCACAAATGTCAAAGTAGCAGCTTTTTCTCCTTAGATTTTATTGAGCTCGCTATAAGAGCAAGTATCGCTTAAAAACCTAGCAGCTTTAGATGGTGCTGACTCTACTAATAGAATTGTAGAACTGAACCACGTTTTGCATAGCAAACTAAGTATAATAGATTATAATAGACAATAATAGAATAGTTGATGTTTTTGCATGGCCATTTGCAGTCTAGCTAATTTGTTGGCGTGAAGTTTGATTAGGTTGTCGTTTTTGATGAGTATCCATCCTGCCACAGTTTGGTATTAGTTACAATGTAATTTTGGCTTTACAAATGTAACATGATGTCACTGTCGGTGTCGGGCCTAGGGAACCCAGAACCACTTCTGCTTACCATTTATTTTATTGTAACACATCTCGACACAAGATTAAGAGATAATCATACTTTTCCTCATATGAGTGCGATTTACTCTTAATCTTCATACTTTTTTCTCACTCGTGAGTTTTTTCTGGACTGTAATCCAGTATGTAAACCAATTAGGAATATTCGGGTAAATCTCGACTGATTTACAATACAGACAAAGTCTCTAGCCAACAGTAAAGTTGCTAGGAAGTTTGTAAAGGTGTTAAGGGGCTATTCTACTCATGGAAATATCGAAAAAGATACCATACTTTTGCTAGAGCAAATATCAAAAAAGACACCATACTTTTACTAGAGCAAATATCAAAATTTAGTATATTTTATTAGTCTCATAATATTTTTTTTTGTATTGATGAGCAGAATATCATCATCATCATCATCAGCCATTTGACGCCCACTGCAGGACATAGGCCCCTCTTCCGTGGTTTTCACCATGAAGGGTTTTGCCATAATCGCCACGCTTGGCAGGCGGGTTGGCGATCGCAGTATGCGGTTGGAATCTCACGAAGACGCTGCTGCCCTTCTCCTGGTTATTGATTTCCTTAACCGCCTTCTACGACATCCATGGAAGGAAATAGAGTGACGCTATTGTTAATCCGGCGCCACATGAGCCATTTCCGAAACACCGACTATGTGGATGAAAAAAAAAATACAATTTCCACACAACACAATCTCTTGTCCTGGTCCCAACTAGGATACCAGGTGCATCCAGGCCTGAACATCACAAATATGAAAATATACCCAGATTGAGGTCATTTATACATATGTACGGCGGCCCCCAGTGGGAATCGAACCCACGACCTCCGGCATGGTAATGACGTGATACCGCTAGATCAACAAGGCAGTCAATATACAGGATTACACTTACAGGATTCATAAGCACTTCATTAGGAACGCTAGTTCCATTGACCATATGAACGTTTTGGTCGGGACAGGCGTCTGGGTCTTCGTGGTGGTATCCAGCCGGCTTAGTGTGGTTCACCATCTGAGTGATGGCCAGGTTTAGACAGACACGCATCGTGTACGCATTGCAGACGCCTAGGAGACCCATCACTCCGAGAATGTATCTCTGTGGAATGACGCAGCCTGAAAAGGTAATGGCGTTTGCGGTTCAAATTGGTTTCATAGCAGTTTTTCCTATGAAATAAGGCTTTTAATAAGGTGTATTTTTTTAAGATCGTGGCAAGTGTCAGACCCACAAGTGGGATACAAGCGTGACTTTATATTATGTGCGTTTTATTTTATTACCAATTGTTCTTAAGAAAGTAATTAATGCCTTTAGGCGGCAGAGGTACTATTTTGTTGGAAAAACTAAATCCTTTTTGGTAGAACTCAGATTTAGTCTAACCCTAGAACATACAGCAGACATTTATTCAGCAGGGAAATACTAGGGACGCGATGCATGTAAGTGCATGCGTGTAAGCGCATACCATAGATACATTAATGCAACGTGTGCTTTGGTAACGAGCTATGCCACGTAAAGAAAACGGGGTATGCTAAAGTGAATATGATGCACGTTCATCATCATCATCATTATTAGTCTATTTCTGCCTACTGCTGGAAATAGGCCTTTAACCCATCACGACATCTTTTGCGGTCTCTCGCCGTCTACGGGGCCTCTGCCGACCAGGAACCCAATTATGCGTACCAAATCCTGTCGAAATCGTGACGTTTGCGATAGAATTAGTACCGAATTTGACAGTTAGACGATTGGAAACCTAAGGGATTTTGGTGCGCGTAATAATGGGGCTGACCACACGTCCGACCATCGGACGCGTCTTACCGAAATATTATTTTCTTCCTAGGGGAATATCCATCGCGCTGCTGATTTTTTTCTTGTCATGTTCGGGTATTTTACCACCACAAAAGCAATTTAAAAACTTATTTGAATTTTTAGCTCTAGACTACGAATTAGAGACTTAGATTTAGTCAATATCTATCTAGGAAATGCTTTATGTGGGTTTGATTATTTATGGTATGTCGTAAAATAGATTCATGACTCGTGTTCACACTCATATACCTACCTGTCATGATATTTTAAGTTTAATAATCACATTTATGTCCCGCCAAATAAGAGCTAACGTATGTAGGTATTTTATTCATTCATACGTGTAATAAAATTACTTAATATTAATACCTATATGAAAATTCTGCGCGATAGAGGACCCACATGCTAAGCGAGCGAAGTAGCTTGATAAGTTTACGACGTAAATATGCAAAATTCTCCGGCCAATAGCATACTAACCGGTTTCTGAATTGATAGCATAATTTCTTAAGTATCTATCTGTCTCCTTCCTTTTCGAGAAATCTTAAAAGGCAGAACGATACTTCAGAATTTAAGTACTTAGTGATTTTCTCAATTCAAAAGCCGGTTGTAAGAAAGGTAACGCTTTGTTTACCCGACTGCGGTGGAGCCCAAAAGGAGAGTAATGTGTAAGTGTATGTATGTAATTATGTCATATTTTATTTCTCTCATAACTGCATAAAAATAACATAATCTCAATTAGGCTATATGAAATCAGCGTAAATCTGACAAAAAAATTAAACTTTATACGATTCCCAATCTTGCTACTGTCACGCTACTGTTTATTCTTAATAATCATATTAATATAGCGTTACTGCTATTGTTAAAATAAAAAAAAAACACTTAAGAGGCAAAAAAATCTGACAAAAAAATTAAACTTTATACGATTCCCACGAGTAGCACTGTCACGCTACTGTTTATTCTTAATAATCATATTAATATGGCGTTACTGCTATTGTTAAAATAAAAAAATAAAACACTTAAGAGGCAAAAAAATTATAAATCACGGTATAAAAAAAAAATACAGAAAACCTGTATACTGAGCAGCAGACGGGAACCCAATTCCACAGTCATTGTGACTTATTTTACTTAGGTTGGTCCCGCCTGCTTAGTAGCTAATGCTCACCAGTCGAGTTTTTTACAATTTTTTATTTTAGTATTTTTAAGTATACTCAATTTTCCACTCCACTCTGAGTGAAGACCGCGGATCGGTAAACGGATGGTGCGTGTAAGGTAATTGGTAAAACGGTAAGTGGACGAGGACGCCCCCAGACTCGGTGGAGCGATGATCTCCGCAGGGCGGCTGGCAAGAGCTGGATGAGAGTAGCCGAGGGCCGTGCTCAGTGGCGGGCAATAGGAGAGGCCTATGTCCAGCAGTGGACAAGCGTAAGCCGATGATGATGATTCTCAAGTAGAACTCCAAGATTAGTTTGACAGTTTGTCACTGTTCAGCAATTTCATCCAACAAGTATTCAATGGCTCAGTTTTTGTAGCCTGAGTTTTTTTTGTATCGGATAAAGATTACATGGACACAGAAAACCGGTAACTTACATGCAACGACAATGTTAGTCATTACGAATGCTATAAAAGTGCATAATATTTCATTGTTAAGCTTAAGTGACATGTTAAAACGCTACGTACAAAAATAAAATACATTAGGCATTTACATTGTACCTATTTAACACGTTGGAAGCAAATGGTTAACCACAAACAAGAGTACCTACTTTTCAGTACAGTCGACAGCTTGTAAATCTGAACACGTGTGAACTCTCTCAGTCACATTACGGCGACTTTATAACAAAAACTTAAATTTTAACCTGCTGCCGAAGCTATTATAAATAAAAGCTAATTTTCCTCATCAATTCAATATAAGAAAATGCCTAATGCAATGACTTAAAAACGTTTCTCCTGAAACCGAAAAATTGGGTACTTACATGCATTATTTATTTAAATTTTTCAGTCGTGATACTAAACGCGTCCTATTTGTGCGAAAACAACAAAAATTATAAAAAAATATTATTCTTCAAGAATTGTATTGTTATGCTTATTAGAAGGTTTGATTATCGAAACTGAAGGTAAGGTTATCAGGTTTTACGGTATTACAATAACACGGACCGGTGGTAGCCTAGTGGGTAGCTTAGTGCATGTACCTATGACTTTGTTTTCTAAGTTATGTACATTAATTTGTGAAGTTATAGTAGCAATACCACTCGCTAACCGTAAATGAAAACATCGTGAGGAAACCTGACTGTCTGAGATATTCACATACCTCAGCGCTTGAAATTGCCAATCGGCGGTGGGCACGCGTGGTAAGCTCCCTGAGAGAAGGCTTGTGCCCTACAGTGGGACGTATATACACTGCTTATGTACAATAACACGTTGTATATTAAGTAGAAAATCGTATGACGTCATATCTCATTGAAAAATAAATCGAAAACGTATTTTCTTGTTTACTCAGCTGACTAGTGTACCTATGAAGTATTTTTTTCTAGTGTAACTGTGTATAATCCACTAAGGTACGTGTCTCAGAAAAATCAAAGGTTTGTTATCAATCAGATGCCAAAAATATTTTGGCATCTAATTGATAGCAAATTAGATGCAGTTAGATTAATTTATTCAGTCAAACAGGTCAGTTAGGTAGATCGTTTTTCGTAAATGGAAGATGTACTGGCAATGGCCAGAAATAAGATGCCGCCTTTGATTCCCGTACCCAGCTTAATATTTAAGGCTCAGAACTGGGCGAATGTACCAAACCACAAACTCACATGATCGTAATGCTTTAGTCAAACCGGGACACCGAGTTGAGGCTTGGGAAGTCCGCGTCTTCTGCCCCAACAGGTTATGCGCCTGCGCACGAGTCTCAACATCGTCGTCCATGGCCGCTACTTTTTAGCACAACGACCACCGCCGATCTCTGGAACAAAGTATTCAAACTTGCTAGACAATTTCCAAGACGCTACATTTAGACGCCTGTTTACCTGTCACTTTGTGTAGATAATAACACAGATAATAATAATGTTTGTACTCATTTCTAGTTTTTTTAGGTAGCTATGAAACAAATACTGCAAGAAACAGCAGTATAAGTAGGTAAATGTAAAAATGAATGTATGAATGAATAAATGTATGTAAACATTTTTATGAAAATAACAATACAGAAATATTTTACCTGGCCGATTAAGCTGGTTTCGACTTTCGTTCGGTTTCGACACACCGCGGTTATTATTTCCCACTCGATATTTGTTTGCGAAACTTTACGCGGTCACAGTAAATCACTATCGGTATATCTGACACTCGCAAATGAAATGTTCGAGTCTTATCTAATCCAATGAATTTTATTTTGCCCAACAATACTTAGATTGTCTCTACGTGGAGTGAGCGCACGCACAGCAAGCGATCCGAAGGCGCTTTATGTTACTGCATATTCGCCACACTAAGCTGGCGACTAGTGCTATGTAACGGGCACAATATCATACTATACTGAGAGACGTCCTACAGCTAACTCCACGAGGTGGTCGCCCTTGAACATTCATAGAAGTTTTTTTTACCTAATTTTATTCGTCGACCATAACTGGCACGCGGCTCTTTTAGACAGAAAAATGCGACTAAATTGTGGCATTGTCTTTTTAGTTTTAGTTATGGCTAATATAATTTTATGCTGCAAATGTTATGGTGCAGGTTGATAGTGGTTTTTCATACATAATTACAAGTAGTGGCGTAAAATATGTTCCTCTATGTTGGGCAATTACAGTGAATACGAGCTATTAGTTGGTTGGTACTGGTGAGATAATGATGCTGACTCTGTTGGATGGCTATCAAAACTAGTTCGCAGATGTGAGCTTTCTGAACTTGACCTTGTTTTGTAGCAAAGATTACTGACAACTTGGTAACAAAAATTCATCAAATGCAATTTTACGTGTGTGAAGTACACTGTGGCTGCGTCTTTCTCTTTACCAAATACTATTTAAACTGCAATTGAGCAGTGTTTTAAGGAATCGTGTTTTTGTAAATGAGACTGTTTATTAATATTTGTTACAATACTCAATCGTACGTGAAGGGCTAACTGGATTTCGATTTTCTTACTATACAGATAAAAAATAAATAAAACCGGCCAAGTGCGAGTCAGACTCGCGCACGATTGGTTCCTTACCATTCTATACAATATTTAAATATTTCAAGCGTCTACCTGTTGCCGTTGTTAATATCGAGCAAAAAACGAAAAAAAAAATGGGTGTGGAAATCCACCTTAAATATTTATTTAGTATTTTTTGGTATTTTTTTTGTTATAGTGGCAACAGAAATACATCATTTGTGAAAATTTCAACTGTCTAACTATCACGGTTCATGAGATACAGCCTGGTGACAGACGGACGGACGGACGGACAGCGGAGTCTTAGTAATAGAGTCCCTTACCCTTTGGGCACGAACCCTAAAAATACACAAACATAAAATACCTACTATTCCTCACAGCACAGGCAATTGCCTTGCACTCTCACCTATAGGTGTAAAGTTTGTTTTTTCAAGTCCTGAACTATTTTCAGGTTTCATGTAAAAAGTATCAGGACTTTTCCTCCACAGCAGTGGAGGAAATTAAAGTCTTGAATATACTTTTTATATGAATCCCATGTGAACGAAGTCGCGTACATACCTAGTGTCTTCGGCGCCTAAATTTAGTATTCCTAGGTATAAAGGTAGTAACAAATAAAAAATACTATTTAAATCAGCGGTATTGTATTCCATTAATGAACGGTTCGGCATCAACATGAACATTGTTTTATATTCAGCGCGGGCTCTAATCAGTGTCGGATTGTCCTTGAATTACGTATTCGTTAACTTGGTTGACTGACATTAGTGACTTTAAATATTCCGTCCAAGTTGGCGAGACCAAATTATCAACCGGTGTGGATATCGAATAGTTATGAACTATCGACTTGACCTTCCTATCCGTCTCAAATATTGTGTCTGTCGTAGGCATGATGAAACCTGGGATTGAAAGAAGAAGAAGAAAGACATTTTATTATACCAAGAAGATATATCACAGAAACAAAATAAGCAGATAAGTAACATAATAGGCACGGCACAACAACAGAAAGAAAACTAAATACACAACAGACAAAACGAATAAATAAAACAGGACCAAATCTCTGAGGAAGTTGATCAATTTACGCAATGTTTTCATAAGACAACTTGGTAAGATAATTTCCTTCAGGAGTTTTAGTGACTTGACGAAACTCTTGGACTGGTTTAATGAACAGATAAATAACGATCCAGACTAGCGCAGCACTGAAAAGAAATAATTCAATAAAAGTAAAGGAACATACCTAATAATAAAAATCCATTTATAATAAAATACTGGTATTTTTTGTGTACATGTTAGATGTTACATTAAGGGCCAGTTTCTGAATTGAGAATTTCGCTAAGTAAATAGTTAACTGTAGTGCTGTCTCTTCCAATTTCTCAGAAAAGAGCGTGACAGAACGTTACTTAAGTATTTACTTAGTTAATTTCTCAATTCAGAAATCGGCCCTAAATCTCATGATGTGCCCGGCTGTGAAAGAACTGCGGAGACCAGTTCTTTCACAGCCGGGGCGCTTGGAGAATGTTGCGCCGATAAGTGTCCAACACTTAAGGCCGGGTTCTTCGAGCGCACGGATTTGTATAGGACTCGTTGTGCTGCGCGAGCGAAAAGTTGGGGGAAAAGCAGGCTTTTTTGAAATTACAGAAATAAAAATCCTATTAATAGAATTTCGACGACCGTCGTCACTAACACATTCAGTGTTAGTCATGTTGGTATATTTTTTATTATCCAAAACTCAGTACAGCTCAAATAAAACTTGCAGTTAAAAATCGTTTTTAGGAAAGCACGGTTAACTTTTGTAGCAATTACGAACAACATTTAGAGATTTTAAAAAATTCCACAACCCACTTCTGAAATCGAAAAAACTTTTCCCATATAAATTGCTTTGTTACACCTTAAAACAGGAAATTTCAGGAAGAAAAAAACAACACTTAAGTAATAGGTAGTTAGGTGTTGTGAAAAGGCTTTATCTTGCACACTATTGATCAATTTTTTTTTTGTAGGTAACATTTTCATACCACCATTAGGAAAAGTAATTTATGTAATAAAATAAATTTAAATAGTATTGTGCCTATTTGCCCATAATCCATAGATCAATTCCGCCCAGTGTTTCGCTGGAAATAATTTGAGTTTTCTGTGACAACCGTTGTTGGCTTTTTTTTATTTTAGTCGTTTCACCAAAACAATTTAGTTATTTGATATTTAGGGACCTGGCCCATATTAAGTTGTATTTTACCATATTGTATGAATTGGTCATCCTTAGAGATCTGATCTAATCCCAATGTAGGTATATCATTATCCCTGTGTCATGTCAAACGAGGAACAAAAGCCCGCTGTGGATTCATGCGTTCTTTCCTCATGTTTCTTTCCTGACCCATTCACTTACTCGTTCTCGAAGAACCGGTATTTATTGGTGTGAAAGAAAGTATTTTAGCCGCAGAATTATTATGCTGGCTAAGTATAGCATTGTGATGAGAAAACTCACACTTCAATTAATCAAATAGAACCGATACCTGGCTTTGTTCTGTACCAAACACCAACTGCATTACAGGGTGTCCCGCTGCTATGCCACACGGAGGTAAAATTTTAAAGGGTCCTAAAGATCACTATAAACGTGATTGAGACATTGGTCTGACACTTTTTACGTAAACGATCTTAAATAAATAAACACCCGCATTTTTATGATGTCAGTAATACAGATTTACATTTTCTAATTTACATTTTCTTATTTTTGTTTTTAAATTACTACTGGAAATTGTTTTTGAAAAAAAAAGTAATAGTCTCTCTTTGACTTAATGCATTTAAATATCAGTGACTTACGCTTTTTTCAAATGAAATGTAAAATATTCTTCATATAAATTATATTATTACAAGTACCTTATTAAGTAGTTTATTTTTTCCCTCCACATGAGGCGTGGCTGGGACACCCTATATAGATAGACATTTCCCCTTGATGACACGATATCACTGATTAATTGATGTTGTAGATCCCCCGATAAGTCTTTTTTTAACTTTCTCACGAGATACCAAGTCCAAAGTATAATCGATAAGATAAATAGGTACTTGTACAAGCTAAGAGATAAGATACCTGGGCCTAGATTCTGTTAATGCATTGTAGTAACATGACAACTGCATGAACATGGCGGTTTTCATTTCATGGCTGCTTTAAGTCTACGCATCAAACCTTCTAGGCGTCAATGGTACGAAAAAACACGTCACGTGACCCGACAGTGTACCTGTCATTATACTACAATGCACTAACAGAATCGAGGCCCAGGTGTGTCATGCTCTTTCCGAAACCTACGGCCATCAGCCCTGCCCACACAGAAACGACGTGGGGCGAAGGCGCCGAAAAGACGCGATGCATTGCATGGAGTTCGCGCCCTTGCCCCGTCTCTTCTGTGTCTTCGGATTCGTCCCGTCCCCTCAGTAAATTTTTTATTAAAGTGAATTGGAAACACGACGCGTGCGTCTTTCCGTACCCTCACCCAGGTCCGGCACAAGTATTATCGGCATTTTACAAAAAAAAAATCCCAAGGAACCATGCCTGGGGAATCAAGGCCTTCGGAGATGCATTACATAATTACACTACATAAACTCACGCATATACGCCGGAGGGGACGCCAGAGACCAGAGTTTGGCACTTGCCGCGATCCTGACAAATCTCTTTCGCTTCATCAACATTCATTAGTCGTTGCATGGAGACACGCCGGTTACGGGTACTTTTTATGTTGCCCTTCGCTAAAATCGGTCGTATGTCCGTTTTGGAGATAACGAGGTTCCCAGTTTATTATGACAACTCGATGTACATTGCGTGGCTGATTATGCTACCTACTTTTAAATTTGTAAGTCCATCGGCTACGTTATGTACATAGAATTGTCGTACAAAACTATGTACTGTATTTCTATGAAATGGGGTCAATGTCTGACATCAGTATTTTAACTATCTTAACACTAACAAAATGGAGGTTAATCAAAATCAAATTCTTCAAAGAATCCTTATTTTTTTAGGCCTTACATTCCATTCGATTAGGTCATCCAAACAGTCTTCCAATCGCTTTCTCTCTTATTAGACCTAGACAGTTCTATTAATACACGCAAAACCGTAAGCAAGACATAAACGGCTGTGTGTCTGTTGCCATGCAAAACGAGTAACTGTAACCCTTGTCGATCAGTCTGCAGCGCTATTGGGTCATTTGTAAAGGCGCTAGCCTAGCACATTGTTTCTTACGACTGTCGTATGCTTGCTCAAGGCATTGTAATGACGTAATTTTGGTCATTTGCAGAATAATAAAATAGGCAACGAAGTTGTAGTAGGTACTGTTCTAACACTGAAATTCTACAGTGTGTTTCGTTTCAAAATTATAAGAACGCTTATTTATTATTTATTTTAACGTCTTATTTATAAAACGCGATTCCTTAAAACAATCCTCAGAGCCAGTTTAAATAGTCTATGGGTAAAGGGAAAGACATAACCACAGGTTATTTAAACTGCCTCTGAGAAGTGTTTTAAGGAATAAGTGCTTTTTGCACTCTACCAATGTAGCAGCTATCAGTAAATCGTTGTCCCACATAGAAGAATGTACTTTTATGCCGCACCTGGCCAAAAAGCGGGTTTTTCTGCACGCTACGCGTACGGGAAAACCCACTTTGAAGCCAAGTGTCGACATAAAATTGTGTACACAACACGGACTGTACAATAGAAAGCCCTCTATCGCATATTTATGGCCCTGGCCTGCGGCTCGGGCCTTAAACTTCTGCGATATCGGCCATTCTTTATTTTACGGCCCTATGAAAGAAAGAAAGAAAGAAAGAAAGAAAGAAAGAAAGAAAGAAAGAAAGAAAATTTGAAAAAAAATTCTTATATTCTTAAATTTAAAAAATTCATAACTCATGGAATAACTTTATAAATGATAAAAAAATTGTTGAAAATGATAAACTGTAACCGAAATCATGCAGGAATTGCGCATCTTAAGAAAAACCTTCTGAAAGTAGGTATATTATATTTTTACCTCAGAATTTATTTTGCGTTTGAAAGAAAGATTTTGGTTATTCAATTAAAGTAAATTTAATTCATAAATTCTTAAGCGAAATATATTATTTAAGAGTAACTATCACAATAACTCTGAAACAATTATTTTAAACAGATAAATAAGCCAGAAAAATTAGTAAACATATTTAGACTTTTCTTAGCTGATCCGAGTTTGGCGAACAAACTTCACCTCATCCTCAGAAACGGTTCTCCAGTCATTTACACTCTAAGAAAAACACACTATTTACCTACAGGAATCCTGAAACTTATATTACGATCGTAAACTAAACTCTTATCACAACGCAACAACATTGACTTACTATGATAATGGCACTCGTATAGTATTAAATACTGATAAAATCATCAGCAGCATTCAACCGGGACATGATAGGGACACGACGTTATCTATCGCCAGGCAATAGATATCTACGTATAATAGTGTGCTATATAATTTATAAGGCTTTGCACATCAAGTGGTTGGATTTTCAGTTTTGTTGTTCTTTTGTTCTGTCTCCAGGTTGATGTCACTTTTCCGCAGCGGGCCGTGTTTCCAGTCCTGAGGATAGCCGTGCTGTCCGACGTCGTCCCACCATTGCTGTTTGCCGTCCGCCCATAAGATGTAGACCACATTTGTGCCCACCAGCACGGCGAAACACACCCAGAACGCTATTCTCCATTGGCCCAGTGTCGACTGTAGAGAGGAAAAAAACATTATTCATCATCATCAACCCATTATGTCCCCACCGAGGGGCAAGGGTCTCTTCCCTGAGGAAGGTATAGGCCATACTCCACCACGGGGGCCAAGTCCGGATTGGTGGAAAACATTATTAATATTCTTAAATTCTTTGTTGCATTTAATGACATAGTTTTGGACATAGGCGAGCTTAATTCTACTAAGCATTATCTATCAGCTAACCTAAGTAATGAAGAGAGCATTAACAGGTAGTGCAACTTAGAATACTAAGTATACTACTAATTACTTAAGTAGACCTAGATATAATATGAGCAGCCTGTATACGTCCCACTGTGGGGCACAGGCCTTCTCTCAGGGAGAGAGTATGGGCTTAATCACCACGCGTGCCTAAACCTAGACCTAGATATATAAAACAATAATAGAGGGGAAATATTACACAAATACAACATAATAATAAATAAATACACAGAACATACAAATTTACTAAAGATATTGTTATTAAAAAATTAAGACAATTATTGGAGTTTAGGTAGTGACGGTAAACGTTGGGTTTGTCAAAACATGTAGGTACATTAGATTAAATTAGGGCAAACAGGTCAATAAAACAATTCGGTTTGGCTTCGCAAGTCACACCGTACTGGCCGTCTCTTTCTCGGACACTAACCATCTGATAATTCACTGTTAACAGTTGTCAGTTACCTACAATGCATAGTTACCCATTCAGGTATATAGGTAACTAAATTTGTTCTTACACGTTGTTACCTAAAGGTAGAATGGTTTGTAGAACCTACAAGAAGTGACTAATGATTGTTGTACTAGTCATCGTAGGTACTAGATGTACTAGATCTTCATTCTATTTATAAATAAGAAGGTCAGTCGGTATGTCCGCCCTCCTTATATTATTATTAAGGCTTAAGTTTCATTTGCAATGTGTCATATCTACTGAGTGGACTGATTGAGAAAAATACTAGCCAATCACCAAACATCGATCAACGGGCTTATTTTCAAAGGCGAAAACATACTTTATGCTAAGGTTATGAGCTGCGAGCAAAAACTAGTTGATGCGAAAGGATTTTGGGAATTTTATATAGAAGTTGGCTCTCTTTATTTTCACATGGCAGATAAACCGGCGAAGTGCGAGTCGGACTCGCGCACGAAGGGTTCCGCGCCATTACCTATACAATATTTGAATATTTCAAGCGTCTACCTGTTGCCCTTATTAATATCGACCCAAAAACGGCAAAAATTCACGTTTGTTGTATGGGAGCCCCCCTTAAATATTTATTTTATTCTGTTTTTAATATTCTTTGTTATTGCGGCAACAGAAATACATCTGTTGGGTACTGTAATGGGTACTCTACTCAATGATATAGAGTTTCACACAACACGGAGTTACAGAGTTACAGCTCTCATAAAGGCGACATTTTTTCGTTGCATGCGGTTTTAGGAAGTGTCTTTCTTACTGAATGACGTTTCAAGTAAAAAAAAATATCAGTCTACTATGTGCACTCTGTTTAAGTATGTTGGATGAACTTGGATAATCCCAAAGCGACTCTGATTTGTACTGCCGTCCTACTGTGAAGATGGATTTTCGGAAATAATTTGAACTTCCGCGATTATCATCCTCTTCACGCATTTCTTAGATACTTGGCGAATATCCGCTCTATCTTAGTATCCTCCGACATAGGCACATAGCAAAATCGTGAGGTACATGGAACCAGTTGAGAACTATCGGCCCTAACTCTAGGGTCCTCGTTCCATAAATACTCATAGAATATCGTCCACAGTAAGGGTCAGTTCACTGTTTGATTTATTTAAGTTATAAGTTACTTTATTATCACATTTCAAGACTAATGTTATCAATCTCGGGTCAAGTTAGCATTTCTTGAATACAGTGGGTACCGATTTACGGATAAATTCCTTCGTAAACTGTTTACTTGAATGTATACTTTATGTATACAAATACTTAATATAAAATTGCTCGGACTTAAACCGAGACAGCCGTGCTCTATCGCTTTTATGGTCTAATTTGGTTGTTCAAAGAGCTCAGCTTGCTTTGAAATACATATTACCAAAGCTTTTAGCAGATTAAGTAAATCGGATGTTCCCAAATGAAGATTAGGATCTCAAAGGTCTGGTTTTGGCAGAGAGCTCGCTGGAGAGTGCCTGTACACCGTATTTTTGAATTTACTTTTTGTTTAATTTAATTTTAATTTAATTTTTGAATCTGGAAACTTGACACGGTCATTTTATATGAAAAATAATAAATCAGATTTGAGGAGTTCTAACTTTTGCTAATTGGAAGTTAAAGATTATTGAAAAAACAGTTTTTGTTTTTTTTTTAATATAGTTTACGGGAAGTGAACAGGCAGTAATTATTAACGAACTTCTGAAAGCAAGCGCAAGGCACCCAGGTACCTATAAAATACATGGTCTATCATCACGCAAAAACTTTAGGGAACCGACTAATAAATGGACAAAGCTATGAATAGAACTCCGATTTGCTAGTGGATAAGGTGTGTGAAATCCTGGGTGAAATCCAGATGTGCAATAAAAATATATTTCCAACAAAAAACTGTCGTGTACGTAGGAGCGCTACAATCAGTTATAAACACAACGTAAACGCCTGGCAAAGACAAATAAGAGGCGTCCGAAAACCACACACCATGACGTTATAGATGACAACACAAATGCTTTTATGCGAAAGCCTCGAAGACACCGCTCAAGACGCCTCAAGAGATATTTTATAAAGGCTCTATATATGTCCTTCACAAGGGGCCACAGGTTGCACCTGTGGGTTGCACATATAAGTAAGTAAACGCCTGGTAAAAAAGTAAGAGCAATAAAACTTACATCGGGCGTTAGCAATCCAATCAGGTAGGGCGTAATGATCCCTGATATAGTCGAAGTGCCATTAATCATCGCCGTGAGCGAGCCTGCATAATTAGGCGCCAAGTCTAGCGCATTTACCTGAAAATGTAATTAATTTGTGTCGTGAAAGTAGGTATAGTCAGCACATTAACTGTACATTCTACTTGATTATGTTACGGGTGATTTAGGATTAAAAACGTGAAGGTTGTGACCTCTGTTGCCTATACGATACTTATAGGTAACAGAGGTCAAAATCACCATCTCTAAGAAGTGCATCAGAAATGAAACACTAGGTACTAAACAAGAAGGAAATTGGCAATCCTATTTTATTTACAGTTCAATTGGTGTTACGAACATGAAACTTTTGAATTAGTAAGACCAATTCATCTCAAGGTTAGGGTCATAAACGTACTTCACATAAAAAAAATCTGGGCTGACGCGGAATCCGAACCCGAACCTTTCTGTGTTAAGTTATTTTAATTACTAATTGACCTGTTCAAACTGTCATTAAGTTTGGAAAACTAAGTTGATTGAATATTGCTTGGTTTTTAGAAGGGTGCAATAGGAAAAAATTAAGTTTAGAAAAAACGCAAGTTAGTCTTTTACAACCCTTTTTATTTTATGCTAGCTTTTGCCCCCGACTTCGTTTGCGCGGACTTTAGTTGATAAGAGTGATAATTAGGTGGCAGATGAGTTACAGTACTAAATAAGTTACAGATGTCTGTAGCGGATGTGAAATAAACATTACAGAAAAAATTGCGTGTAAAGTATAATTAAATTACAGCCGAGCTTTCGTCGAGTTTTAACTTTTTTTAAACGACTCGCGTATTGTTACATCTGAAAACTGGGGTTTTCGGATGTTATGAATGTTTCAAGATAATCCGACCAATATTTTAATCCCCCTACAAATTTTAGCACCCTTTTTAATCCACTTAGGGATAGAATCGAAAAAACGTAAAATACATGTCTGATTAATCGTGTTGACATATATTTGTACTAAATCAATATTCAATATTTCTGTTCTCATACAAACTTTGACTCCCCTTGTCTTAAACCGAAAAATGCATATCAATTGTATCGTAGTATGATTGCATTAAATTTCAAGAAAATCAAATGTTAAATATTTTACACCCGACTGAACGTTGGCACCCCTTTTCCGTTTTTAGGGGCTGAATGAAAAAAAAACTGAAGAAGATAAGTTTGTCAACTGCATTGAAGTACGATTAGACTAAATTTTAAGAAAATAACAAACCGTAAACAAGCTCTTTTCACCCCAGGGATTGAATTTTGAAAAATCCGGAAACTTGTATTTACTTATTTATTTACAGAAGTACTTATGTGAAGTTTCGAATAAAAAGTCTATGTGATCTTGTTTTCCATACAAACCCCAGGGGGGGGTTATCCCCTTAGGGAATGAATTTTGGAAATTCTTTCGTGGAAGACGCCTACATCACAATAACTATCTGCGTCTTAAATATCAGCGCGATCAGTTCTATGGCTTAAGCTGTGCGTTGATAGATCAGTCAGTTACGGTTGCCTTTTATTATACACAAAATATATCATGTGCATGAAATAAGAAACCTAAAACTGAACGCTTCATAAAAATAATTCATCAAATAATTTGAATCCAACTTCAATAGTAGGTATGTTATAATTCATGGACATGAAAACAAATTAAAGAGTTCTCCAAAATAAACTTAAAGTACCTATGTACTCTTTTGACGAAACTGTAGTATAGGTTCTCTCTCTCCTTATTTTTAGTGATGTTTTGCACCTACAAGAGGCAAGCATAGGTTTTTTTGCTTGCTTACATCGCAACAAAATCCCAAACGACAGCCTCTGTACCGCGTTGAATAAATTGAGGAAGCCGGTATTACCTTCATCCCGCTGTAGAAGCCGCCCATCAGAGCCATGGAGGCTATGAAATATGCAACAGCGGCGAATCGATCGCATCCCGAGTATGAAGCCAATATAATACAGATGGCCGGGCCCGTCGCCGCTGGGGATAGAAAGTGCGGTTAGGTGATCCATATCTAATTGAAACTGAAGTGGAGGTTACATTCGTAGAGCGTTTACATCGCTTCTGCTGCAACTGGACTCAGCAAGTGAGACGCGTGTAGCGTTGAAAAACGCGATTGCTTCAAATAAATATTTTTCAAACTATATTTTGCTTTTCAATTATTCAAACAATAACTCACCGTATTTTATTAATTTTGAAGTTTTACGTACATAAACTCATGGCTCTATGCCGGAGGGCTAGGAAGAGACCGCGGTTTGGTTTTGGCGTCAATGTATAAAATTAATGAATGACAGTGAAAGTGATAATAACAATAACATCCATGTATTACAATCACTTGTCATGGTCCCAAACTGGGATATCCTGTGACTTAGTCCTCATACTGAAGCCATTTGCACACATCAAAGTACGGTGGAACCAGTGTGAATCAAACCCATAACCTTTGGTGCGTTATCGCTAGATCTACGAGGCAGTCAAAGATCTCATAGGTTTCAAATTAACAACACCTAAAGTAACGTTTTGGCATTAATGCATGAGACTGACTCATAAAGCTGTGAGGTTACATTAATTATCTATGTACTTAAGGCTGTTATGGCAGATATCTGTCGTGCTAGAATGTTCTCAGCATTCCCCTTTGGAATAAGCTTATCTTTATTAAAAACTCAGAAAAAAATATTTTCAGTGTCCGTATTTTTTTATAAGGCAAAGCCTCAAACCAAATTTATCAAAAGTATACCCTTTTTTATACAATCGTTGAAAATGTTAGAATGTGCGAGCGAGACAGATGCCACGCGTAACAGCAGCCTTACTTAATGTTATTCGGAGAAGTGAGCGAGTGCTGAATGAGGCATAAGGGGAAACAGCTGCAAGGATTTGCAACTGCTTTTATTATCTACGTCATATGTCTAACTACTACGTCATCAACTTCCGTATTATTAATAAAATATTAATAGAGTATATCATCATCAGCCACTCGACGCCCACTGCAGAACACAGGCCTCTCTCATGGTCTTCATAACCATGAAGGGTCTTGCCATAATCGCCACGCTTAGCAGGCGGGTTGGCGATCGCAGCATGTGGTTGGAATCTCAGGAAGACGCTGCTGCCCATCTCCTGGCAATTTATTTCCTTAGTCGCCTTCTACGACATCCACGGGAGGAAATGGAGTGACGCTATTCCCAATCCAGCGCCACACGGAATAGAGTATAATTATAGTTATTAAATATAAAATCCACGACGAGCTTCATTTTTTCACTTTACCTCACTTCTTTGTACCACGTCGTTAAAGTGGGATTTATATCTAGCATAGATCTAAATAGGAGTAACCTTAGAGTTGTTCGAAATTGAATGTCGTCGTGGGTCGTGGGTTCGATTCCCACTGGGGGCCGCCGTACAGTCCTTGTCTGCTTGCTTGTATCCTAGTTTGGGACTCCAGTGATTGTATTGTGTGGAAATTATTATTATTATTTCTAACCTTGTATTAAGATAATATCTAGAGAAATATCTGATTCATCTACGAGTATAAAGCCTCAATTAGTGTTTGCATAAAATTTCAAAACTAGTAAAACAAGCCTGTTTTTCAATTAAACACGTTTGTTCTACTAATCGTGTATAAACCGCTGAAAAGATTTGGACAGAATCTGTTCTTTTGACACACAAATAGAACATGGTCAAGATTAAAATATATTAAGTATATATATATATTTTTTAATTCCAACGCACAATCCACAATCGCACGCGCGTCTCATAAGAAATAACAACAGATCTGAAGACGGAAAAAAATATCTAAAAATAGTGTGCCGTAAGGAAAATTCTGGTTAAATGAACTGGATATAATTAAAAGCGAAATGTTGTGGAGGAGCATGAACGGATGATATTTTTAGTTCACAGCTAAGATAAGCTAATTTCGAGGTAAAAAAACATAAAAAAAACAACTGGACATAAAACAATGAAGTAGAATAAGTACAAAGAATGTACTTAAGTATACAAATATGACGGAGGACTGACAAAGGCTCGTTTGGAATTATATTCAACTGAAATGCTCTTCTGCATCCATTAGATACGATAAATGGGGTAATTAGTTCAGAGGAAAAATAAAGTTTCCAACTGACGTAATATCTGATGTCACCTACACAACAATACCAATAGAAGTACTTCACTAGTTGAAATACTTACATAATTTTGTAAAAAATTCAGAGAAGCAGGGAAGACATATTATAATTCAATGTTATAGCTAAATAAGATAAAAATGTTATTTGATGTACGCCGGAAAGAAACAAAGCAAATATCTGCTAAAGTATATGGCGGTCATAGAACTCAAGATTTAGATCATGTGATTACGCTTAAACCGCTTGGATTTGGATGTTTCGCATCTGGTCGCCTTCTACAACATCCACGGAAGGAAATGGAGTGACGCTATTCTTAATCCGGCGCCACACGGATGGCGGCCATAATGAAGCGTGATAATAATCGACCAACGAGGCAATCACTCACCAATAGTAGTATGAATGATGCGTCCAATCTTGATGGAGTGCCAACCCCGTTTGACGCAGAAGTCACAAGCCCATCCAAAGATGAAGGAGCTGATCCACATGGCTAGATACGGGATGGCAGTCAGAGTCCCAGTGGCAGCGATGTTGAATTTCAACACGTCAGTCATGTACTTGGGTAGGTCTGTCACCATCGTGTAATAGCCCCAGTCGTGACCCACCTGGAAGTAACACAGGATATTTTGATTTATGAACAGTCTACGAAATCTGACGCCAACCAAAAACTTTTCGAACTTCATTATTACCAATACTATAACCAGCTGGCGAAAAAGTCCCAGTCCTCTCAATTAGTCTATATTTTTACCATTGAAATGAGCTTAAGATGTGCTGTAGAGTAAATCACTCTGTGTTTGATTCATTCTGTGCGTCATGCGTGGCGTGAATGTTGATTGGGAGACAGCGTTATTGACATAATGAAAACGTCAAACTAATGACTTCATTACTAATATTTCTCGCTAGATGGCGGTTTGGCGGAGGCTGGTGCACATATATAATAGGGGTTAAAGTATGAAATTGCCGTTTTATTGCCATAGGTTCTTTGAATTGACATAGAATCTTCATGGTTTGAGGTTTTCGAATGAAACTTTTTTCAAATGGTTTCTATGATGTTCTTTTCTTAAAAAATGTGAAACATTTGAATATCGACTTTCAGTTATTTTTGTTATTCAATTTAGACAAGAAAGATGTATACTGCGAAAATTCGAGTGATTTTTGAATACGAGTTCCGACGCGGAACTAACGCGGCAGAAACAGCCCGCAATATCAATGCTGCGTTTGGAGAGGGGTCTACTAATGAACGCACCGTGCGATTTTGGTTTAAACGCTTTCGTGATGGAAATTTCGACTTAAAGAACGAGCCACGAGGAAGACCGCCCACACAGGTGAATAACGATGAATTAAGAGAGATAGTGGAAGCCGACCCTAGACACACTACCCAGGAATTAGCGGCATGGTTTAACGTTACCTTACCCACAATATTGACTCACGTGAGTCAAATCAATAAAATAAAAATATACGAAAAATGGGTGCCTCATGATTTGACTGATCTGCAGAAAGAAACGCGTGTTGAAACTTGTGTTGCCTTGTTGATATTCAATATTCGATATTCAAATGTTTCACATTTTTTAAAAAAAGAACATCATAGAAACCATTTGAAAAAAGTTTCATTCGAAAACCTCAAACCATGAAGATTCTATGTCAATTCAAAGAACCTATTGCAATAAAACGGCAATTTCATACTTTAACCCCTAATATTTTGCTGGGTAATACTAAACTTGCTCCGATTACTAACAAAATTAACAAGTAACGCCCACCATACCACAATAGAACGTAGGGTCATTTTTAGCGCTAGTTAGACATCATGTTTTTAACTATCAATGGATTTACTAACAATTTTAAAGAGTTACTAGCTTAGCAATCCAAATGTAAATGCTTATTTAAATTTTGTCTCAAAAAGCTAAACTAATAGTGCAAATTACTGCTTCGTCAACGTACTGCAGCAAACAGAAGAGCCCAAACTGGTACAGATCTGACTATAGCCTTCCAAGGAACTGGATCTCTAGCGCTATTGTTCTCAGCGCGTGTCACTGTTTCGTTCAGATACTTGAGCTCACTTGGAGTGATGTACGGGTGAGTGTTGGGTGTGCTGTAGCAGAGAAGGCTCTGAAATGTAAAAAAAGAAGATATATGTTTAATTAATAAATTGCAAAACAATTGACAATTCGTAAATAGACAAAACTGCGAGTTCTTTCTTGAAAATTCACTAACACTTACCCAAAACAAAAACCAAATGATTCCAAAACACCCAAAGAAGTAGAAGACATTAGCCCAGTCCCCATTTCCGGCCATGAGAAAACCAGACATGAATGACCCGAAGATGTTTCCAATTTGTGCGCCGCCGAAGACCAGCGCACCCTGACGAGATCGCTCGTGGGGCGGGACCCAACGAGCGAGTACAATCATGAGGGCTGGCATTGTAGGACCCTGAAAATTCAAATAATATGAATGAAAGATTAGATGTTATCTAATTGATAGGTGCACTAGCGGCGAAGCAAAAACGGATCAAGCCTTGAAAATCTGCGTTTTGAATCTTCTCGATATCATGTTCAGAATAACAAAACGGCTAAAGTGAAAAGTTATCGTTCGCGTTTTCATAATGTGGTTATGTCACAAGAAAGTCTTATAAGATATCTCATAGAGGACAAATGTATGGGCTATATCCAAAAACTAAGAGTGACTTGAGGGTAGACCACCTACCCTCACCACAATAATTGACTTTACTCGCCACTTCAGTCTACTCCTGACTACGGCAGCTGCAACGTTGCCGCTGCCATCGTCACGGGTCGGGAATCAAAGGAAATAAACTAGGTAGAAACTTAATAAATAATCGCGTTTAGACCCGTTGACACACATACTGCGACCGCCAACCTGCCTGCCAAGCATGGCGA
Source organism: Yponomeuta evonymella (assembly GCA_963969515.1). Classification (NCBI taxonomy): domain Eukaryota; kingdom Metazoa; phylum Arthropoda; class Insecta; order Lepidoptera; family Yponomeutidae; genus Yponomeuta; species Yponomeuta evonymella. The sequence goes on from OZ018354.1 coordinate 12,675,123, forward strand.
TTATGGCAAAACCCCTCATGGTTATGAAAACCATGAGGGAGGCCTCTGTCCTGCAATGGGCGTCAAATGGCTGATGATGATGAGACCCCTTTAATATATTACTATGTATGAGCATCGCGAGTCATTGAAATATACTATATCCAAAAAAGCTAGCGGCTTTTAAGTTTTATGAAAAGACAAGAAACACAATGAAAACGGCACTGACAGCAGGGAACTGTTAACTTTCTGAAGAAAGAGCTGAACAGTAACGCTATGATTATCATTATCATTAGCTGAAGTAGTCTTGCATTGCAGGGCTCATATATGTGAGGAAATATTCAACAGAGAGTAGACCTAAACGTACTTCACCCATGCCCTGCAACACTCGCAGTATAAACAGCCACGTAGCCCCACCAGCTTTGACCACCACTGGAGTCAGCAGCGTAAATATGGCCGTGCTCAGTAGCCCGATGCCCAGCGTCCATTTCCCGCCGTATCTCTCGGCCAGGTAACCGCCGGGCACGTGAGTGATGGCGTAGCCGTAGTAGAAGCCGCTGAGGATGAGACCTTGGGTCGACTCGCTCCAGTCGAACATTGCATGCTGGAACAGGCGATTTTTTAAGATAAAACAAGATATAAAAATATCGATGGTCTTGTCGAGGGGAGACTATTCTCTAAAGAACCATTAGTTGTCTTTTTACGTAGCCTCTTTTGTGTCCCACTGCTGGGTAAAGGCCTCCTTGTCTGCTTCCATGTCTCCCGATCCCCAGCCACCTCGCACCATGTCGGAAAAAATGCACGCCATCTTCATATTGTTAATATACCTGTGCTAGATTTCGTTTCATAGGTATATGCAATAAAAACTTTTCCTGATAATTCATATTGTTGTTACTTTAGTTTTCCTGTACAAGATAGGTATAAAAAGGACCTCAATAACAAGTGGTTTACGTAAAAAGTCTAACACATCACACAACGTTAATCTTTTGAAAGGATTACATTTCAGTTATCTGTTTACCATCAGCTTTGTAGAATCATGTTATATTACAATGAACGAGGGCGCCACTTACTATAGATTCCTTCTTCCATTAAAGCAATTAGGTACCCTTCCTCGCTCCGCAAGAATGTGAAACATTTATTATATTGTTTAAGACTTGACTTACAGGCCAAGTTAACTCTGGGCGCAAGGTATAGAAATATGCTATGTATTCCGTCACGATCTATTAGTTCCGGATGAAGCTACGGAGCGTTTCCACTGAATTGTGTGTAGCATTTATTATGACAGTATGTTATCGCGTTTTGAGAGCACTCACGAGCATACACGGATTAAGCAAGTTTGAAGTTATTTGTCTTCATCTATTTGCCTTGGCGGATTTCAGCATTCTTCTGAATATTAGTTCGTATGTCGAACGGAATAAGCAAAACTTTACCTTGATGCGAATCTGATGATTCAACAAGTACTTTTAAAGTACATCTCAGCACTTGAAATCGTCAATGCTCAGTGGGTACGCCTGCGTGGCTTATTGCGTGGTGACTATTTATCTCTCTCTCTCTCTCTCTCTCTCTCCCCGAGAGAAAGAGACAGTTCTCGTAATAAGACGGCTTATGATCTACCAAAGACGTATAATTATGCCAAAAGCCGCTTATGTAAAAATCTCTGTTTTTTTTTAATTAATTTTTTTTATGTAGCATAGTCTCCCCCCCCCCTCGCCAGGCTAAACGGTTAACTGTAGAAACATGGAAAATTCAGGGTAATAGCACCTATGATAAACTTTAAAGGTAAACTATCAGGCTTAAGTAGACTCTACTAGTTAACGTGTAGGCGACTAACTTGTAAAAGGAAAACTTCGTAAAAATTGGCCGGTTATTATTTATTATAATATCTTTAAAATCTTACAATGTGCGAGCGAGAGAGATGCCAGCCTGACGGAAGCACCCTCTTAAGTCTCAGCTTGCGACATCTTACATAATATATTTTTAGACAATAACACATACATGCGGAACCAACCAAGCCGCGGGTTTCCACACGATGTTTTCCTTCACAGTTAGCGTGTAGTACTACTACTACAAACCGACCGACCGACTTAGCCGTCAGGATGGTATAGGTGCTGGGCAAGCCTACTCCGTCTAAAAAACAACGTCCCTTCACCCATCCAGTGTGAGTGAAGGTGCCACTGAACTGAACGCTGTATAAATCATCTCATATGTTACGTAGATGCAAAGGCCAAAAGTATATGTACCGTTATATAATAATATGTAATGTAATTATAAATATTTTCTTGCAATTTTTCACTATACATAGTTATTACTTTTCATTCTAATATATTCACCTACCTATTATATTCTTCTCTTAAAAAGATTTATTCACTTAAAAATTGTATGAGATGAAAAACTAATGTGACTGCGAGTGTGTGTATGTGTGTGTGTGTGTGTGTGTGTGTGTGTGTGTGTGTGTGTGTGTGGGCGCGCGTGTGCGTGTGTGTATTTGTGTGTATGTGTGTGTGTATGTGTGACTGTGTGTGTGTGTGTGTGTGTGTGTGTGTGTGTGTGTGTGCGTGTGTGTGTGCGTATGTGTGTTAGTGTGTTTGTTTGTGACTAGGTACTAGTTTTAATATTTTGTTGCTATCAGTGGAAGCCTGTTAATGACTTTCTGTTCTCATTTTTTTAAGTAGTATTAAGTTATATAATGTCAATGGCTTTCCTAAAACTAAATAAATAAAATAAAAAATAAAATATGAGTATGTGGGTGTGTAAGTGAGTGTATTAAGCACAGTAGAGCACTTGTCACAGATATATATATTTATAGGTATTGATATTCAGACTAACCGGTTTTAAGCTAACCGCAGTCCCGTTACCAAATGTGATGCTGTCATCAGGACAGGCGTTGGGGTCCTCGAAGTGGCTGTCATCGTTCTTCGTATTGTTGACCATTTGGGTCACGGCCAGGTTGAGGCATACTCGCATGGTATACGCGTTGCAGACGGCCAGCAGACCCATTATCCCCAGTACATAGCGCTGGGGGACGATGAATACTACAAAAAATAAATTACTTAAGCTCTCTCTGGTTATCACGGCATGGCAGTATTTTCCTAGCTAGACAGACAGACATCCTAACTTTCCACCACCATGCTGGGGAGGGTGGAGTACAGTCGTCTAGTGACAATAATTTTCTTACGTTGACTTTAATATTGAATTATTAAGCTTTAAATATGGGTTTATTGCAGTGACAGTTTAACACTATCGTTAGTTTATTGCAATTATTTCACGAGTGGCTGAAAATTGGCCACCGTTCGGTGGGTAGGCCCTCAACCCGATGGGTTGAACACATTAAGAAGACGGCAGGAGGGTAATGGACAAGATTAACAGAGTCCGGCTAGGTTGGCGTGACGGTGAAGTGGCTTATGCTCAACTGTGAGCGTATTTCATGGGCTGCTTCAGCTTGAAAGACTATGTGAGTCACCTTAGTTCTTTGGTGGATTGTCTCATTTCTGTTGTGATACATCAAACACTGATTTATTAATTGATTTACAGCCCTCATCATCATCATCATCATCGTCAGCCATTTGACGCCCACTACAGGACATAGGCCTCCCTCATGTTTTTCCTAGCTTCCTTGTGCTTGTGTCTTGTGCTGCCCGCATCCAGCGACTGCCCGCCACCGTAACCAGGTCGTCAGACCATCTGGTGGGGGCCCTTCCCACGCTGCGTCGCCAGGTTCTCGCCCCAACGGCCATCAGTTCTCCGAGCTATGTGCCCCGCCCACTGCCACTTCAATTGAGCAATTCTTCAAGCTATATCAGTAACTCGGGTTCTTCTGTGGATATCCTCATTCCTGGTTCGATCACGCCGTACTGAATTTGGCGGAAAATATTTCAGGGAAAGGGTATTTTTTTAAGATCTAATTCAGGGAACCGCCCTATTGCGTGAGTAGGTAGACCAAACATGCGAATTGTACTCATTTCTGTATAATTGTTTTGGCATTTAAAGTTATTGATGGTAATCATGGCCTATTCTCATGTTGGTAACAAGGAGCAACTGATGTGTTATGTTTAAGATGATTCCAGAAAAGATAGATAGAGAACACTTTATTGCACAACCAGGTGAAAGAATTACAAATATTTTCTTATATCTAAGTAGTGGTATACAATGAAAAATTGATAGTCAGAGGAGGTTTCATTCCTCTGCCTTTTTCTCCACTACGAATTCGACCCGAACGCAGCGACTAATTTTGTACGTTAACATTCGACAAACAAAATGTTAATTCTTTCCGTTCAAATAAATTTTTGAATTCAATTTTATTTACATTGAAGCTTGTTCTCAAGGTGAATTCCTCTTTGACTTCTCAGTAGCAAGTAGCTAATTCACTGGCCAAATTAGACCCAAATATCCTACTAAAAGGAAGCGGTGATAGCCTAGTGGGTAGAACATTGGACTCTGAAGCAAGAGACCCAAGTTCGATTCCCAGTGCATGTACCTTTGACTTTGTTTTCTAAGTTATGTACACTTGTGAAGTTATAGTAGCAATACACACTCGCTTACGGTGAAGGAAAATACCGCGAGGAAACATGAGTGTCAGAGCTATTCACATACCCCAGCGCTTGAAATCGCCAATCTGCGGTGGGCTCGCGTGGTGATTAAGCCCATACTCTCTCCCTGAGAGAAGGCCTGTGCCCTACAGTGGGACGTATATAGGCTGCTTATGTATATTATTTATGTATATTATTACTTAATATTATAAATGTGAAAGTTTGTTAAGATGTTTGTTACTCAATCACGCAATAATAGCTGAACGGATTTAAATGAAATTTGGTATGAAGATAGGCTGATGATGATGATGATGATGATGAAGATAGTTAGAGTCCCGGGAAGGACATAGGATACTTTTCATCCCGGAAATTACTCATTTCATGCGGACGAAGTCGCGGGCAAAAGCTAGTATACAATAATTTTGTATGTTCAAAGTGTGTTGGACGATGTTCCACATTTGTCATGACCTACCTACCCAGAAGATTAGTCTTCTTTTGTGAGTGTCATATTCATGAAATACTACACAAAGAAAGGCCGTTTTAAATGCGCAAAACATTTTTTTTTACGTTTCATAAATAAAATGAAATAACAAATAATTATTTACTCGGAAAACGGACTGTTTTCATTTTGCGTTTTAGCAGAAGTTATAGTTCGTTGTAGTGTTTTAGCAGAAGGTGCGACCTCAAAGGTTCTATAGGTAATAATTAGAGAACAATTTGAAGTCGCGCTTTCTGCTAGATAGATTGACTATCATCATCATCAGCCATTTGACGCCCACTGCAGGACATAGGCCTCCTTCGTGGTTTTCATAACCATGAGGGGTTTTGCCATAATTGCTACGCTTGGCAGGTGGGTTGGCGATCGCAGTATGCTGTTGGAATCTCAGGAAGACGCTGCTGCCCGTCTCCTGGTAATTGATTTCCTTAGTCACCTTCTACGACATCCACGGTAGGAAATGGAGTAACGCTATTCTTAATCCGGCGTCACACGGCGTCTAGGCAAATCAAAATAGTGAGTGACCAGGTCATGACAACTCACATTTGGATACAGTCAGCCGCCATCCCGTCAGCATTGCCGCCGCGGTGTTCTTGGAAATTTGTCAAGTCCACCACACGATCTTGTATCGTCTGTAAAAAAAAAAAAATATATATAAAAAACATAACATAACATAAACAGCCTATATGCATTATGTGGTCTGCTATCATACCCGGGCAGAGTCTGTAAAACAGCAACTATTCTGAGCCTCTGTTCTATTTATCACATATTTATTTTAAAGATTTAATTTTTGTTTTTCGTCCAATCTCGAAACGGGTTTTTTAATGCATCATGACAAGTGTCAATTTTTATTAGATAATCCGCCGCGTTGACCTCAACCTACTACCACTGCCTAACATTACATGCCTCTTCAAAACTAAACAAGTGAAATGATAATTTCAATTCATTACAGTTGGGCTTCAATTCTGTTAGTGAATAGTACTATGACAGATAGGTACACGTAAAGTGTTTTTTTCACTGACGCCACTGACGTTTGATTCGTGTGCGCTCGTAGATTTCAAGCAGCAATGAAATCGCAACGTTCATGTAATGTTCAGTACTAAGTATACTGTAACGTGCTACTAAGTATGCTCACCCGTTAAAACCCGTGTATTTTTTGTAAAACATAGATTTTGTAGTCACTCTAGTAGGAAAACAAAAAAATATATCTGGATACAGCGATGCGTCGACAGCACATCAACGTTTATATTCTTGTACTCTACCCAAATATAAAAATATCTGTGTTTTTTTTTGGACAATAATATGGTCTCTAATTATATCTATGATATGGGCTTCTTTGAAATGAAAATAAATGATCGGACAGTTGTCATTGTACCTATTACAATGCATTAACAGAATCTAGGATGCAGGGTCTCCGATCCACGAGTCTCAAAAACTAGTTTATTAGCTTAACTTAGGTTGACTTGCGCCAAGTCACTGGATAAGTAAATGAATAGATAAATACTTATGCTGGAATAAACGTTTTAATTGAGATAAATTGACAGGGTTGTTAATCATACAAATGTCATGTTGCAAGATGTTTCTGGACTCGTTTACTAGATAGAGCTTACCCGTGGATAAATATAGAGACAGTGCTATCAGATAGCGTTGACGCAAGCCGACCTAAGCCTGAGACACACAGAAAGGACGTAGGGCGAGGGCAAGAAAAATTCACTTTAATAGTAGTACGGGAGAAGGGACGGGACGAAGCCCACACAGAAGAGACGGGGCGAGGGCGTCTATACAAGCAACGTGTCGCGTCTTTTCCGCGCCCTCGCCCCACGTCCCTTCTGTGTGGGCAAGGCGTTACGCAGGTATTTTATGTTTCGGCTTCACAAAGCTGTAGTTTTCTGTAAAATCACAGGCTGCGTTTCATAACAACTTGCATGTGGCCTACAAATACTTGTCCCGAAAGCTGCAATCTGTGGTCGCGAGAGTTACTTAGCGCGAAACGTTTTCTTCAAAGTTCAGCCACAAATCCGAGTAAAGAACTTCACACACGGCAGCTATAACACGATACATCTTATTACATCTTTCCATAGAAATCGTCAGGAGACCACACATGACTTTATATTTTTTATCTTCATATCTTAAGATACAGAGCAATACGAAAATATACATTTATATCTTAGCAGCTGGGAAGTGAGACTTATATGAATGGAATTAAGGGAAAGATACATTACATTACCTGTTGGGGTGAACTTTAATATAATGTAATGTATTTTAGCGGAATTTAGCAAAGTAATTTTCACATTTTAATGCTATTATGGATTTCCGCAAAGTAACGCCTGATTACATACAGTAATGTAAAACTATACATCCCGGGATGTTATGTACATTAATAATAATATAGCGACCGTGTGTGAAGCGCTTTAATGCCAGCTTGCTTGGCCATCGTAATTGCGAGGAAATCAAGTTTCTAGACATAAAGCACTTTCCGCTTAACACTTACGTTGTCTATTGCCTATAATTGCAACTTTACTGTTGTACAGTTCACAAAACATTAACCTTTGCTTTTTTATGCAGCCTATATACGTCCCACTACAGGGCATAGGCCTTCTCTCAGAAAAAGAATATGGGCTTAATTTCTACGTGGATTAAGAATTTCAAGCGCCAAGGTATGAGGAACACATCAGACACACAGGTTTCCTCACTAGATTTTCCTTCACAGTTAGCGAGTGGTATTGCTACTTTGTAGTAGCTACGTTTACTTATGTCACTCTTTTCAGTTACGAAATATATTTTTTTCTGAACCATTATCAGTTAACTTAAAACTGCCTAATAGAACCTTATTAATGGTTATTGTAAATATTTTATAATGAACTTTAATCATTAATCCGCTGTAATACCATGTTTCAATATAATTATGTGACGCGTGGTTTTTAAATAAATACATTTTTACTTTACTTTATTAATATAGGTGATTTACAAGTAAAACTAATCGGCTTTGTTTCTGCGGTGTTCAAAATATATAGGTTGAAGCGCAATTGACTGTGCAGTCAGCAACAGGTCAAACTTTAAGTACATTTGTACATACAGTCAGTCAGTCTTAACTAAGTGAAGTGTACGTCTTTAAAGGTCAATGTGCTGTCAAACAATACAATGTCCACCTGAGATAGAAAATACAACTTAACATGCGATTCTGAAATGTTAAGCAATATTATACAGGGTCACCACAAAAATACGCAACTTGATATATTTTTCGAATGAACAGGGTTTTCATTATTTTACTAAATGCGCATTTTACGCGCTCCACCAATGTCGCAACCTTCTATAGATAATTGTACTACTTAGAAGAATAACCATTCCATTCAAGGCGAAAATAATTATGATTTTTTTTTTTCATTGCTTTCACAGTGACCCTTATGGATCCGCTTGACACATAATTTTGGTTACAGGCATTGTCTACCAAACAGGGCTACTAAATTTTGGCGCGATATCACCTTGCATAAAATCATCGTCAACCTGCGAGAAACCGTAAAACCATGTCAAAAAATAAGAAAGAGAAATTCAACTTCTTTTTAAACTCGTAGGATGAATTTTTGTAAGTGACAAACTTTAATTGACGAATTGACGTGATTCAGGACTTACATATTTTAAGTAACTCTGTATTGTGTAAAAAAATTCCAATATCTATCTGAAAGGGAGAAAGAAGGTTCTATTCATCAACACAAACAACTTTTACGGGAACAACTTCCAAATAGCAAAAAATATGCAGAAGAAGAAGAAGAAAGACATTTGTTATACCAATAAGACACATCACAGAAACAAAATAAACAGATAAGTAACATCATATGCACAACAAAAGAAAGAAAACTAAATACCAAACAGACAAAACAAATAAATAAAACAAGACTATAGCTGTAGCCTGTGGTGTGTCTATGTCACCTGTTTGATGTTTCATTACTTCCGGAGGATATTTCGAATGCAAGCAGTGAGTTCGCGTTTAAAATAACACTAAAAAAATGGCTTATCGAGTATTTTTATACATTTATGACAAATTCCTTACTTATAAAATTGACGACATAGAGTACATAAACATTAAAAATTATCATTAAAACAGTTTAAATAGAATATTTCATATTTTTTCTACAAAACGTTATGATATAATTCTCTTTTTATACCTATACTAACTAAGTATAATTTATTGACATTTTTGTGATATTGACTTGTAATTTTTGAGATTTGTAAATTTGAATTTTATTTTTATATTCCTAGCATACGGAACAGCTAACGCAACATAGTAATAGTTGTTCATATTGACAAGTACAATCCCTCATTTATTCCCCAAGTAACGATAAAAGAGTCAAGATCGTCTGCGCACCATAGAATAGTATACTATTATTTAATAGGATACTGCTCTATGGTTTTAGAACAGACAACCGTCTACCTTCAGATGACTTATTTGAATTTCACGAAGGTAAGTAATTAATATTCTAAACAGTCCCTGACAATGACAACCATAAGTTTATTATTTATCATAGTCCAAAGTAGGTGGCCCTGTCTTACTGTACCTTTTTAGTTGATTATTATGACGACGGTCAGTGCGCTTGGACCAAGTGCGTCGTCATAATCAACTAAAACTGTACGCACACGGTCCGAGCGTACTAAGACCATCAACAACCGGCTTTAGCCATTAGATACACTCTATTTTTCAACCTTTGGTACAAAAAACAATACAAATAGGTATCTGAAAATCCCCACCCGGCAAGAACACACGACCGTTCATGGACTTTTTAACTCCAACTCCATGACTTTGTTGGTTCAGCTGGTGTCACGGCCAAGGCACAATAATATAGCCACCACGCGTATGTAAGTGGGTACGTAGGTAAATATATATGTATATTAGTAGAGTGTGTATGAAATGCGGTATTAGGTGTAAGATAGGTTTTAATAATAATAAAAACTTCCACACAACACAATCACTTATCGTGATCCTAAACTAGGATACCCTGTGCTATGGTAACCTAGAAACAACAAACATGGAAATACACCCAGTCTAGCTATTTGTAGAAATGTACTGCGGCTCCCAGTGGGAATCGAACCCACGACCTTGTATTTCGGAACAAGAACATAGTGTTAGTATTACCCCTACTTAAAATTCAGTGGTGTTATACATTTTTCTTAAGGCACGATACACATCCACTGATATGTAGCTCTTAAAATGCTATTGTGCAAGGTGCAATGCGTTTTTGTACTTATTTTTTGTAATCTGTCAGGATCGTAGCAAGTAGCAGTCCCTGGTCTCGGCCCACACTTCTGGGATATAGGCGTGAATTTATTTAGGTATGTATGTACTTATTCACTGGATAGAGCTTACAAGGATAAACAGATAGATAGTGCTGTCAGATAGCACTTGCGCAAGCGGTCTTCAAGATAGACGATTTCAAGTACTGAGGAAATTGGGTCATTCTAGGATCTTTCAAGTTTTTAGCGTATATCGTACCATCGGCAGACACAAATCGAATTTCTGATCAGGTAGGAATAGTAGTAGGTATCTGCAGGTACAAAAATACTACCTGACTAATATATTAACAATATATGGAAACTTTTGAAAATCTCATCAGTACCTAGCCCAGTCGTTTTAAATAGATAGATTTTTGATTGATTATTTTGTCCTGAATCGCTTAGACCAATTTTTCGGTAGGTTTATGATAGTTAAATAAAGGTTTTCTTTTTTTCAATTCACGACAGGCGCGACTTTTTGTCTCCGTTGCGTTTTACGACAGCGCGATTAAATCGTAAGTTATTGTATAGTGTAAAATGGAGAGAAAGTCTGTCTGTCTGTCACCAGGCTGTATCTCATGAACCGTGATAGGAAGACAGTTTAAATTTTCACAGATGATGTATTTCTGTTGCCGCTATAACAACAAATACTAAAAACAGAATAAAATAAATATTTAAGGGGGACTCCCATACAACAAACGTGCTTTTTTTGTAACTTTATGTGAGTATGTTTATAATTATTGTACCTATAGTATGTAAAGGTTTATATAAGTATATTATTATTAAGTATAAGTATATAAATCCATATTCATATTTGCACGTACTACCCGTCTCACTTTTTCTTCAGGAACTCTCCATCGTCAGTTGCCTGGAAGAAATTGCTATAAGCAATAAGGCCGCCAATTGTACTGTATTTTAGTAAATATATCATGTTTGTTTTTCCTGGTACAATAAAGAATATTCTTATCTTATCTTTTTCAACGGCAACAGGTAGACGCTTAAAATATTTAAATGTTGTATAGATAATGGTACGGAACTCTTCGTGCGCGAGTCCGATTCGCACTTGGGCGGTTTTTTACTCTACTTTACTTACTGCGCTACCGTCGCTAACTCAGAAACTCGTACCAAAAGAAGTATCTACGTTGTTCGTCCACTGCTTGTTTATAACTGTCTGCCATATTTCTGTCCAATCTTGCCCCTACCCGGAGTGTAAATAATTCACCTCACGCCAAGTTAATTACTTAGCGTACCTACTACCTATCATCTAATGTGAAAATTATTATGTCAATATTTCCTTGACTTCTAATGTTAAGTTGCATTTTTATGTTCGACTTCATTCGTGACTCTACGATTTGAATCTAATTTGTCGTGCCTAGCGTTAACACCTACTTAGGTTACTATGTAATTAATAGAATTTGTATTAAATTTATTCAGGTCAATAATCTTAAATGCAGTGTAGTGGTGATATTTACTAAATCATAAACTAGGTTTATTACCTAGTTTAGGCGTCAGGAGTTCGACCTCAATCGTGTCACTGTGTACTAGAACTTTAAGAATTATGTTCGTGCATATAGACATTGAGCGATTTATTCGGTTAGGTTATATTATTTATAATTATTTGTTTTCGATTGTGTTGTGACATTGTATTATATTTCTGTAACTATTTTGACTGACGAAACCTGCGGGTGTATTTTGTATTGTTTATTATTATTATTTCTTTGTTTGTATTGTGTTTAACCTAATATGTTACTGAACAATTGAATCATATGTTAAATAAAGTTACTTCAGTAAACATGACTTTTTATATCAAATATATTATTTACATTTTTCTTATAACTATTTTTTGTTACGTTGTTCTGAAATCATCATCATAAGCAGCCTATATACGCCCCACTGTAGGGCACAGACCTTCTTTCAGAGAGAGAGTAATTCTGAAATACTATATTATAAAAACAGAAAATATTCATTAACCCCAGAAGCCTAACTTTTCTAAAAAATACATAAAGCCTTAATATACGCCTTAGAGGCGTGCATATATTAATAACCATTTCTATGATAAAATATAATTATTGGTCAATACATTTTTTTTTTTAAAGTTGGGTTTCAATAGGTAATAAAACACAAATTAATTAATGAAATCTTTAATCAGAGTATCTTTTTGAAACAAAATAAAATAATCTCCTTATATTGGAACAAAAACTTAACTTATTTTTAATTGACGGTAACATTTTTTTTTCTATTTTTTTTACTAGGTATTACTGAATTATTCTTAAATCAATTATTAAATTTAATCAGACTTTTAGAGACTAGCTTAAAGCTTCGAGCAGTTTACACAAACATCAACTTTGTGTTCGCAATACTGACTTTTTGCACCTATGTAAGAACAAAAGGAGCAATATTTTCGTTTTTTTGGGCTCTGGTTCTTCCGCCAAAACTTCTCTACGAGAATCAGTAGGTTTGACGAGAATTTGGGTTATATTTTCGCATAAAGATCTCTTCAAGTCAAGTCTCTTCTCCATCCAAGGCTTCTGTATTGAGCTGCTTCATAAATTCTCTCCTATTTAGAGGTATGTCGTTGTTTTTTATCATGTTGTGGACGTAAATAACATATTTTATCCGAAAAAATGCCAATAAACACATAAAAAATCCCGCGGGCTCATTACCGCGGGACAGTGACCTGGGGCAGGTGTTTTATTTGTAAATATAGAATTAGTTATTTGTATATTTTTATCAGTTATATATTACATTTACAATTTACAAATAAGGCTGTAACTATTAAATTCTGTATTTTATGCTTTAAAAAAAAAAAATGTCACACTCTTGGTTAAAAGTTACGCAAAGCCTAAACATACGCCTTACAGGCGTACTATACGTCTATAAATAAAAAATGGCGGAACTTACCTTAGCGATACGGGCACCATTCGCAAGCTCCCGTCGGCCGCTGAGTTGGCAAAAGTGCACGAACCCGTAACTTTGCCCGTTACAAAGAGATAGACAATTTCCGAATGCGTGTACGCCTCGGAGGCGTAGATAAGGCTTCTAGGGTGAATTTCCGTAGAGCTCCAGAGTATATTTAATATTTATTTTGGGAAGTTATTATATAATTTGGTGTAAAAAGTTTATATAGAGCCAATTTGTTTTATTTAGTTTTTAGTACCAGGTTCGAGAAATGTATTTAGTGAGTGTATTGTACTTTATTATTATGTATTATATTGTATGTATAGTATTATATTATGTATTATACACTGAAGCAAAATGAGCGATTGGTATGCATGTTCGAGATTGTCTGCCTTACTTTAGAGGTAGAATACCTGCGTTATTATGGCGGTTTGCCCGATTTGTTTTTTTTATAGAAAATAGAAAATGATTTATTGCTTAATAGACATATTTGTACAAAGGGGAGCTTAATACTAATAAGTATTTTATTCTATTTATCTATTTGAAGCGAAAGTGATTTACCAGAACCGTGGCAAGTGGCAGTCCCTGGTCTCTGCCTACCCCTCTGGTATACAGGCTTGAGATTATGTACGTATGTAGTATTTTCTTCTAGCTTACCTTGTAATATGTGGATTGTGGAAGGGGGAGTTCCAAAAAATACATAGACCATAATATAATAATTTTTTTAGTAGCCTATACGTCCCACTGTAGAGCACAGGCCTTCTCTCAGGGAGATAGTATGGGCTTAATCACTACGCGTGCCCACCGCGGATTGATGATTTCAAGCGCTGAGGTATGTGAATAGCTCAGACACTCGGGTTTCCTCCACGACATTTTCCTTCACCGTTAGTGAGTGGTATTGCTACTACAACTTCACAAATGTACGTGACTAAAAAGACAAAGTCTTTAAAGTTAAACTGAAATTAAACTGAAAGGCCGATTCGACCATCTACTATCGCTCTGTAATTTTCTTTTTCATTGAATCCGTCTTCGCTGAGCCGTAGCTCTTATTACAAATGGCATAAGAGCGTGTATAGATTTTCGTTATATTCCGTCAAAAAGCCATTACGTTCGTATACGTAGTTACAGTTTAGTTTACAAAACGATACAGTTTAAACATCGAAGTTATCAAGTTAAATGAGTAGAGTCGACAGCACATCTTTCTTTACATTTTAATTACAAAGTCACCCGTACTATCACTGAGTAGAATGTACGTATGAAAAGGTTGATCTGCTCTCGCCTGTACAGTATAAGAAAGGGACTGGATAACTATTTAGTTGCACATTTAACGAGTCTATTATTTACCTATTATAATATATTATTACCTATTATGTTAGATTATACATTTTATAATATTTACCTGTAATAGCGACTACTCATCTTATAACGCACGCACACACGCACGCCCGCACGCACACACACACGCACGCACGCACGCACGCACGCACGCACGCAAACGCACATACACACATACTACTCCGGTCTGTGTTATAAGATACCACCGATTCCTAGCTTTTTAACCAGGTGATAGTTTGATAAAGTCTACTTACTCACTTAGAAGGTAGAATCACTAGCTCTTAAGATACAGGACTTCTCCTAGTTTAAGAGTTAAAGTTTAACTGCCTTATGTACATTCTTCAACTAATTACTTCTAATATGTTTATGTTTTATCTACCTTTACTTGTGCAAATAAACAATTTTTATTTCATTTTACCTATTTATTAAGTAAATGTTTGTTATTATTGGATAACTATTTGCGTTCCTCTCACAAAGTAGTAACAGCATTATTCTAAAACTGAAAGGCAAAATAGTTATCCAGTCCCTTTCTTTAATTAACAGTGTTATACTCGCATAGAGATTTTGAGTTAGAATAGTTTGCACGTTACCAATCGAAAGCTATCCGAATGCTGAGCTGGGTATTGAAAAATCTGCCCCAAATCTGCAATCTTCCTGCCAATAAACCCATATGAGGTTTAGTATACCTTGAGTATACAGCGGTGGTAGCTTAGTGAGTAGAACATCGGCCTCGGAAGCGAGAGACCCAGGTTCGATTCCCAGTGCGGGCATGTAACTATGACTTTGTTTTCTAATTTATGTACATTCGTGAAGTTATAGCAGCAATACCACTCGCTAACGGTGAAGGAAAACATCGTGAGGAGACCTGAGTGTCTGGGCTATTCACACACCTCAGCGCTTGAAATCGCCAGTCCACGGTGGGCACGCGTGGTGATTAAGCCCATACTTTCTCCCTAAAAGAAGGCCTGTGCTCTACAGTGGAACGTATATAGGCTGCTTATCTATATATGTATATACCTTGAGTATGTGTAATCTCTGAAACCCGTGAAAATTAGATTTCTGATTTTATAGCAACTCATATTTTAAGAGTGTAATTCGTAAAAACACGATTCCTTAAAATATTCGCAGTATCCATCTTTCTTGTCTAAATTGAATAACAAAAACAATTGAAAGTCAATATTCAAATGTTTAACATTTTTTAAAAAAAGAACATCATAGAAACCATTTGAAAAAAGTTTCATTCAAAAACCTCAAACCATGAAGATTCTATGTCAATTCAAAGAACCTATTGCAATAAAACGGCAATTTCATACTTTAACCCCTATTATTAACTGAATTCCGGAATCACTTACTAGTGAACGTTAAACGTTCTTATTTATAAATCACTTAAAAAACGCCGATTAAAATAGTCTGTGGTGGAGATTTTGCAATAAAAAAAAGTAGCCACAGATTAAATAAACAGACTTTTAGATTGGTTTTAGAGGAATTGTGTTTTAATTAATAAGGCCGTTAATGTGTACGTGCTCTGTTTCTTCAGATGCAGTTTAAGTAGTCTGTGATAAAGGGAAAGACGTTACCACGGACTATAAATAAACTGCATTTGAGGAGGTTCTATGGAATCGTGTTTTTAGAAAGTTTCACACATTGATATTTTTCGAAATATCGGGCTTAACATAATGTTATTAAATTCGCCAATGCCGCAGTATCCGGTTAACAATAATATAATTGTTCTGCACAGTGTGTCCGTTCTATAAGGCACAAATGGTTTTAAGTACTATCTATCATACGAGTACATGTCCATTACCAAGCTGAAAAAACTGTTGAATCACATAAAAAATATGAGCAATCGAACAAAAAAAGTCGTGTAACAAAAGTTTTGTAAATGAGAAACTCTTGTTTCCGTCTTTCAGTAATTGCACATTCCTGTATGTCCAGCCTAGATTTTATACAGATATCTGAGTGTATATTGGGCCTGACGCAGACAGGACGGACTTGGGAACAAGGGGCGGAAAAGACGCGACGCGTTGTGTAGAGTTCGCGTCCTCGCCCCGTCTTATTTGTGTGGGCTATGTCCTAACTCCCATCGCTTCAGTAAATTTTGTATAAACGTGAATTGAATGGACGCCGCGTCTTTTCCGCGCCCTCGTTTACGTCCTTCCTATGTGCCCCGCGCCTTATCCCACTAATAATAACATTATAAATGTGGATGTACAGTCGACAGCAACTGTTACATTCTAGTTTCAAAGTCAGGCGTGTAAGGGTTGATATGCTGTCGATTAAACCTATGTTAAGACATTAGGTTGTTTATCAAGCATTGACTTCAGGGGCGAATGAATGAATTAATTAATAAATGAATGTATAAAAAGCCATTTATTGCCAAAGATTACGTGCTCGTGTGATAATTATGTGATAATTAAAACCCTAAAACTAACGACCAATTATAATTTCTGCTAATAACGGCCGTTTATGACAATAGTGATATCTTAGTTAACTTGTTGGCGCTAGTTAGCCAACAGAGGCTAACAGTAGCCCTTTAAGCGGTTGAGCAGATTTGGATGGCATTCAGCTATACCATATCCTGCATATTTTTTTTACAATAATCGCACGTGAACTAAATCTCATATAATGGCCGGCAGATGACATTAAGAAAGATAAATCAGGATGAGTTTGCGATAAATACGGAGCATTACGTTGACTAAAATAAAGTCCGAATTCTGAAAGAGGCTAAAAATTCCACCCAGGACTTGAACCCGCGACCTCTGCCTAACCGTGCCACGGCCAGCCGGTTCAAGTCCCGGCATGGGTGGAATTTTTAGCATCTAAATAGGTATTTAAAATTGTCCTCAGCACGGGTGTCCCCCACCAATAAGATAATTCATAAGTCCATACGAACACAAAGTCATTTGTTCAAGTTATTTGTTCGAATGTGGTCAAGTTACTGCAGTTAGACTCATAGAGGATAGACTGTTATTCGTTGGAGGTTCAGTCGACACAACCTCAAGGTAGGATGCATGTGTAGGCGATTTCGCAAGAAAAATGTAAAGGTCGATCACCCATTTTTAATTTTTACCGGCTCTACAGCCTCTGTAAAACGTTCTCTAAGCAAATTATTCCAAAGGTATATTTAAACGTATTTTAAAATCGAGGTATCTATGATACTTACGTAGCCATTTGGGTTGAATTTTGCATGAAAAAATTTAGTTAAATGTTACCAGCCAGGGCCACATTCTGCGCCTGCATTCTGCATGTTGTGTTCACATCATCTGGTAGAATACAACACTGCTAGTTTTATTACTTTAACGGTTTATTATCCAGTTGTGTGAACCAGAAATAAAAAAAATATACGTAACATAACATAAACAGCCTATTTACGTCCCACTGTCAACAGTATATTTAATCCTGTGTGATCACTTCACCTACCTAGTGTTACACTCTGCTGTAGATAGGTGCGACTATGCCACCAGGGGCCTGTTTCATAGAACTACAATTGATGGTTTACTATGACAGTTTGTCCCTAGCCGGGATTCCAACCCGGGACCTCTCGCATGGTATGCAGATGCACTACCGCTGCGCCACGAGGTCGTCTACTTGACCCACAGATACAAGTAGGAAGACTCGGCTACGCAATGTACATCAAATTGTCATAATAAAACATACGTTATGAAACGCGGTCTAGATTTAACTTCACATTATAAAGACCAATTATACCTTATAAGCGGTGGTAGCCTAGTGGGTAGAACATTGGACTTGGAAGCGGGAGACCCAGGTTCAATTCCCAGTGCGGGCATGTACCTATGACTTTGTTTTCTAAGTTATGTACATTTGTGAAGTTATAGTAGCAATACCACTCGCTAACGGCGAAGGAAAAACATCGTGAGGAAACCTGAGTGTCTGAGCTATTTATATACCTACCTCAGCGCTTGAAATCGCCAATCCGCGGTGGGCACGCGTGGTGATTAAGCCCATACTCTCTCTCTGAGAGAAGGCCTGTGCCCTACAGTGGGACGAATATAGGCTGCTTATATATACCTTAACATCCACAGACAAATATCTGCTTTTTGCAGCCCGTAAATATCCTTAAATGTACTTAAACTCTCCTCTCACGACTGGTACTACAATTTTCAGCAGTAAAGTATTCAAGGTATAGATAATAATATCCCCCCAGTCAGCATTGAAGTCAGACTTATACCGCTCATTTTCGCCTTGAAATAAAAAATAGATCTATTCCAGCGCGAGTGGAAAGGTTAAAAAACCGATTTTGTAAATAAATTATCTATCTGTCTTAGAGACTTCACTCACCACAGAAATTCAAACACGGTATTAAGCAAAAGTTTGAAAACAAAACAATTCTCAGTAAAGTCAAAAACAACCAACAAGATGTCAAAACCGGCCAGCACTCGGCAGGCAGTGATCCGTCATATCGCGGCCAACCGACTGACGTTTATCGACCGTCGCACGCGCAGCCTGCGATGAAGCGCCAAAGATTAATCACGTCACGCGTCACACCAGAAAAGCACTTACAGATCTATTTAACAATTGTTTTGGTACTTAAATAATTATATGTACCTTCTTTTCAAGTTATTTGTTATCTAAGAACGACGATCCTTGCTTCTTGAAATATAATGACTGACAGTCGACGTGATTAATATCAATTGTCATAGATCTTTAAAATAAAATGAGACCAGTAATAAACTTTTCAAACCAAAATTCTTTCTTCTTTCTTTCGTCAGAGACGAGCAACCGACGACGCGAGCTCCGTCTATACTGCGAAACCTGGTTGGACTCTTCCGATAAAAAATCAAGTAAGTGAATCCGGAATTAAGGTATTATAAAGAATTACTTTATTATAATGATGTTACAATGTTACAGCTAATAAATTACTATACTATACTATACTACACAATGTTAATAATATTACTATAATGTGGCTTCACAGATCCACCAGTTTAAGTACGGGAAGATTTTCGTGCCACTTTCGTGTACGGAAGTAATTATGACAAAGTGTAGTTTAGTTTTCTACTCTAGGCTAAAAACCTTTTACAAGGCTGGAATTATTAAGCTTGCTAAGAACCATTACTTTACCTTTTTCTTAAAGAAAACCCAACGTCATTTTCAGCTCTGCTCCGCTTAGAAGCATCTGTCTTTTTAAAGATAAAGATATTTATTTGTGAAACATGAGTGTGCATAGATGGTACAATAATAAATAATTATTCTGCATGTCTTCTCAATAAAGTGCAGCAACATAATCTCTGCGCCAAATTGTGCGTAAGGTGCAGAAAGAAATCACAACTCAAGCGCACTGACCTTCATTGAGTTCACTCTAGCGAGAGCTGGCGACCTTACGCGTGTCTGCAGACGCCTTTACTTTTAATTAAAGAACGGATTTGCATTCGAAAAAACCAACAAGGCTACAAGCGCCAGTGAAGTGGGGAGAATATAATCTGTCTTAATATGTACTGCTAGTAATTATTACCGTTATAATTATTTAGTAATACAGTAATACATCTACATTAAGTTATTCAATAGAAAAAAACATTACATAAAATGTACTTGGGTAAATGTGTGCTGCCATAGCTTAGGCTCACATGTAGCCTGTGTTTATGGCGAATTTCTGATAACACTAAGACGTGAGAAATGTAAACAACAGTAGAATATTAAAGTTACAGTCTTTCATTATGCATGGTTCTTTTGATATGACATTTGTCTCGATTCATCATCATCATCATCAACCCATTATGTCCCCACCGAGGGGCACGGGTCTCTTCCCTGAGGAAGGTATAGGCCATACTCCACCACGGGGGCCAAGTCCGGATTGGTGGAGGCTTGTAGACTAGTGGCTCGTCTACTGTCAGAAGTTGTCAAGCCGCCCTAAGGCCTCTGACTTGGCTTAACGACTGCCATCTATCGACGGCAGCCGGCACCAACAGCTTAACGTGCCTTGCGAAGCACGGAACCGCTCGGAAAAGTGCCACTAGCGTTAGGCATAGACGGCGACCCATCCGTGCACTGAACGCGCCCTGTATTGCTTAACCTTCGTGAATTTGTCTCGATTGACGTCACGTTATTTAAAATACATTATAATTTCCGTAGTTAAACGCAACACTTGTATGGAACATCTCTCATGAATATGATGACAGCAAATAGACAACAGTAAATGGACTTACATCATTGCACTTAGTCATTGGGTAGTATTTTACTGCCCACCAAAATATCCCACTTTTTGCGGACAACATTAATTGCATTTTCTTCATAACTTAAGTTAGCTGGTAGACGTGTTTCTGCAATATATATATATATATATATATATATATATATATATATATATATATATATATATAACTGGGAAACAATTCTATTGCACAAACACGTCTCTCATTAAAAGTGACAGAACTTGTAGAATTAATAAAAACATAGTATTATAGTGTACAGATAATCAGCGTTTACAATTCGTTGCAAAAACGCATGAAACGAGTAAATTCAAATAAAAAAATGTTTTATTCAAAGTAGCATAGAAACTGCGACTTAATGAACATTACAAGTTAAAAACTAGGTGTCCGTTTTATTTTGGAGAAAATGAACAAAAAAAACTCCAAACTTCGTCTTTTCAAAGCCATAGTGTTTACATAATGATTCTAAAATATAGAACTCATGCACAAACTGGCTTTAATTCTAGACATCATTGCAATCTAAATAATCTTGAATGTTATAGTAGTTAGCTTTTTTGGCACAAAGTGTGCTTTACACATTTTAGAACCAAGTTTCTTGCAAGCCTTTGTATCTTCAGGGATCTTATTGTAGAAACGTATACCTACAATACGTCCATAAAGGATGTATTAGCCTTTGCCAGCCTAAATCTTGGTAACGAAAGTTTATGTTTATTTCTAGTTACCAACATTGTATTGGCTACTTACAGTTTTAAAGTTACTGATATTTTTCCTGACGTGCATAATATTTTCATAGATATACTGACCAGCAGAAGAAGATGGTCTCAAAGTCGGTTTCTCGACCCCACAGGAGTAGAATAGGACATAATACTATGGAAGTAACTAGAGTGACCGCATGCAAAGCTCGAAGTTTAAATAAATCTCCTTATGAAATCATTTCTCGACTTTTATTGTACTGTTCTCAGAATAAGCGTCAGTCTTCGCCTTTTCATTGACTGCGCCGACTTTGAAAGGCCCCCACTTCCATGAAGGCGGATAGCCGAACATCTCTACATCGTCCCACCATTGTTGCTCGGCCTTACCCCATACAATGTAGACTAGATTGGAGCCAACGAGAATCGCGAAAATCACCCAGAAGGCAATGCGCCATTGTGCAACGGTTTGCTGAAAAGAAAAGAATAACAGAACTTTACTTGTCTTATAAGTTTGAACAGTTTCCATCTTATTACAACAATGGCTACCATTCGAAATTTCAACACTTTTAACAGATTCTCAGACAACAAACAACGTAATTATTTCATATAATGTCATCTGGCGACATAACATAAGACAAGTTTTCTTTACATAAAAACATTGTATACCACTACTTAGATATAATAAACTACTTGTAATAGCTTTCACCTGGTTGTGCAATAAAGTGTTCTTTATGTATCTTAAATCAACAAAGTTCTATTGACATATTTTTCTTTTACATTATGGTAACTTGGTCTAAAGACATTATGAAATTTATCTTTGTGTAAGTAACATACAATGTATTTAAGTAGGTATCTAGGTAGCCTCGCGAAAGAAAATAAAACTACCACAGACAAAAAACAAAACGGCAAGAAGAACAGCACACGTGAGCTAGAGCAGGGGGGGTGCATGGCGGGCGAAGCGGGGCGCATCCGCGGTGAGGGGGGCGAGGGGGGCGGAGCATTTAAAAAAAAAACATTCCCCCTCTCATCGGAACAGTGGGGCAGGTTAGGTTAGACTTGTGATTTTACTGCGCGGAGCGAGCAAAGCGAGGTCATTGGTTACCAAAAAGTTCACCTAGCAAAATGATATTGGTTACTTATTGGGTTACTTTAAGAGGCGGAAGAAATTCCGTTCAGACAATCGTAAGACTTCTGTATAAACTTACCTTTAAATGATTTGTCCCAAATGGAAATGACACCCTTGCAGAATAACATTTTCGAAGTTACGTATATTGCAAACTTGAGATCGTCAAGAATGTCAGTTTATCTTTTATAATAGATAATAGCTTTGCTATATAATATATTTTTTTTGGTTAATCGTGTTTTATGGAAATTATATTTAGATAGGAATTACCTACATACTGATGAAATATGAACAATATTTTTCGATCTTATCGACATAATATGAACTGGTTATTTATATTAAGTCATATTTTTCAGTTTATGTTAAACAGTTTACGTTAATGGCTCTAGATGCCAAAAAATAAAAAATAAATATTATTGCTACTCGCCAATAGATCTCTGGAAGAGTCATAGTGTTCAGTTTATGTTTGCCAAAGCTTTAGAAAAATAATAAAAATAATAGTCTTACTACTCGCCAATAGATGTCAGGAAGAGTCACAGTTTTCAGTTTATGTTTGCCAAAGCTTTAAAAAAATTATAGTATTACTACTCACCAATAGATGTCAAAAAGAGTCATATTTTTCAGTTAATGTTTAAAAAAACAAAAAAAAACAACACTATTACGACTCGCCAATAGATGTCAGGAAGACTCATATTTTTCAGTTTATGTTTGCCAAAGCTTTAAAAAAATAGTATCACTAGTCGCCTATTCTAGATGTCAGGAAGAGAAATATGTTTTAGTGTATGTTTGAAAAAGGTTTAAAAAAATAAAAAAACAATAGAATAACTACTCGCCAATAGATGTCAGGAAGAGTCACATTTTTCAGTTTATCTTTAAGTTGATTATCGATAAACAGTTTTTATTTGACTTTTACATATTTTATCAATTATAAGATTTATAAGTAAACATAAGTAGACAATTAATTTTCTTGGTCTAACTCATACCAAACACTCATTAGCTTAGTGTTGCTTAACAACGCCATCTACTGAACTCAACTCAACGGCAAGTCTTCTGCTTAGTTGCTCACAATAATAGTTTTCCCTCACAAAAAAATTGTATTACTACTCGCCAATAGATGTCAGGAAGAGTCATATTTTTCAATTTATCTTTAAGTTGTTTATCAATAAAGAGTTTTTGATTTGACTTTTATCTTTGTTCCGAAACATCACCAATAGGACAAAAATATTTGTAGAATGTCGGTATCTTTAGTAATGTAATTACTACTGTATTCTTTTTTGTAAAGCTCGGTAATTTTTTCGCGTTTTTTTAGAAAATACACTTAAATTCGAATTAGATGCGTTGAAAAGGGCTCCTAATAATAGTGTTTCTCACAAAAGAAGGAACTTTAAAAAAAGGAAAAAAAAAAAAAAGTGGAAAAAATAATTGGATCCGAGACAGCCTCGAACGGTTTCGAGACCGCCCGATTTCCCACCCGAGTTATTACAACCTTATAGTTGGTAGCGAAATTTACCTTCATATTGTAATGATATTTTAGCAGTTGTTCATTGCCTATAAGCATGTTTCATCTGTGGCATGGATAAAGCGACGTTCTTCAAAAATGAAACCGAGCTTATCGCCCCCGAAACCCTCTGCATATTAAATGTCACGAAAATCGTTGGCGCCGTTTCCGAGATTCAGATTATATTATTAGATATATATGTGTAAAGACAAGAAGGTATTAGATGATAAATAAAGTATTTTCGAAATGCATAATTCATTATCTGATTTTTTTTTATGTAAATTTATGTTTTAAACGTACCTATTATAAATGATGCGTTTTAAAAACGAATACCTTTCAAATGAATATTTCTATTTGGATGTCATTGTGAAACAACAGTTTGTGAAACGAAACGTTGACAAACGTGGCTTGTGGAATGATACTTTGCTAAAGAATTGGTTGAATTGAAAGTTGAAAGAATTATGGACCCCACAACAAAATAAAAGTCAACAGAAAACACAATATCCGAAATATTATCCACATTTCGGCTGAATATCCGAAATTCAGCCGAAATATGGGTAACAGTAAAAAAAATATAAAAAATACGAAAACAACAATAATAATAAAATATCGAAGTTTTAAGTATTGAGTCCTCAAAATGGGCGCAACCCAGCAATTCGTGGTTTATAAGGGCAAAGATCGTCATGTGCGTGACACAGAGAATAAAAATACTACAACAATTTTGTGTTTCTTGTCTGCGGTATTACAATTCAATTATGACAGGAAACTTACATCAGGCGTTATTAGTCCAACCATAGAGGGCGCAAGAATGCCAGCAAGCGATGCTATGCCGATAGTTATGGCGGCACATGTGCCGGAGTAGTTTGGGGCCAAGTCTATGGAATTGACTTTAGTACTACAGTAAAAGGCGCCCATCGCAGCCATCGACCCAACCAGATATCCCACTGCCTGGGTTCAGTCGCAACCGGAGTAGGACGCTAGAATCATAAACACTCCTGCGACTCCAGATGCTGGAATGTAAAGTTGATATTTTAGCTAAATTCAAAGAGCTTTTTTAGCCTGGCCAGCCAGAATAGGAGAGATAACCTCACCCTTTGGACTGAGCATGCAATAAAGTGTTACGACCTTATTTGTAAAAACACGACTCCTCTAAAGCACTCATAAGATTCAGTTTATTTAATCTGTGGTTACGACTTTTCCTTGTAAAATCTCCACCGCGGACTATTTTCATCGGCGTTTTAAGGAATCGTGTTTTATATTTTAAATAAGATCGTATATGTTTGAAAATGCAAACAGTTTTCTTAAACTTCAGGGAAAATGCTTATCTTTAAAATAAAATAAAATTTTGTAACTTTTCTCTTTGTTTACGCAAAAACGCGACATGCCACGTCTTAGGGCTCTCACACATAAACATGATACGAAGTCGCGTCGTACTACGACGTCCTAATTTGGCTTTAATTTGAGCGAAATTTTTAACCAATATTGAGCTCTGACTTGAATAAGTCACGATTAGTTATGAGTTGACTAGATATTTGCCACTAGTTAAGCCAAATTAACGTACCGTAGCACGACGCGACATCGTATCGTGTTTATGTGTGAGAGCCACTAGTAACATGGGCGGCACAGCTTTGACATTTCTCTACTTCTTTTGAAGCTTACTCCTAATTCCTATTAAACTTTAGTAAGATAAAAAAGGACACAAGATTGTAAGGGCACTTTATACTCGGTCGGCACGTGTGCCGACTGCAGCCGTCGAACGCGTCGACGGCAGTCGCTGACATATCAGCGTCGTATATCCGCGTCAGCGCGTCGCCGGCTGCCGTCGACGCGTTCTACGGCTGCAGTCGGCACACTTGCCCCCCATGTATGAGTGCCCTAGGAGTAGATGAAGCCGATTCGGTACCTGTCATGTTAGCCCAGGGGCCTAATTATGCGAGTCGGAATCTTCGTCGGGGTTTGTAAGAGCAATTTGCCTGGAATTTGACAGTTAGACGAGGAATCATTCAGGCTTTGGTGCGCGTAATATAGGGGCAGGATAGTCTTAATTTATTGTGACCTTTACCCTAAGAACTTACATAGAGTAACGTATATCTTTCTACCCATCTCAACGCTGTGCCAGTTCTTTTTGATAGCTAAGTCACACAAAGCACCGAATACAAAGGACGAAATGTACATCGCTATGAATGGCAGCGCCGTCATTAGACCTGTTTCCTTTATGTTGAACTTTAGGACATCTAAGAAGTATTTTGGGAGCACAGTTATCATAAAAACGTGACCGAATGCGTTACCAACCTGAAATTGAATATTATATAGCAGTGAAAGTGAAACAGAATACACCTATCTATAAATATATAAAGTGCAGTCAGACCTAGCGAAGTACATACCAATGCTTCATGTAACTTTATTCAATCTTTCTTTATTCACGTTCGTATATCTAATATGGTCAAAACTTACGTAAGATATTACAAGAGCCCATAAAGGCACTGATGACAAAACAGCTCTGAACGGCACTGGATCCAACTTCTTTCTTAGAGTTGATGACACAACGGTTTTGTTCAAAATACCTTTTTCCTGTTCAGTTATGAAGGGATGTTCGTTCGGAGTATTATAACATAGTAATGTCTGAAACGAAATAATGTTTTTTACACTGGAAGCACTCCCACGCACGGAATGTTCTAAAAAGACGCGGGGCAAGGTTTAAGCGATGGTGCTGAGTACTCGTATGTACGCAGCGACATCACCAGGGCCGCGTTTCCTAAACTACAACATTACAATACGATTTACATTGCGTAGCCAATCTTCCTACTTGATAATCGGTGGGTTAATAGACTTTGAAATGTACATCGAACTGTCACAGTAAACCATGAATTGTAGTTCTATAAAACTACAGGGCCCAGGCAGGTCCTCACAAACCGACCAGCCTCGGGAGGCATTTGCCGCGCGAAGAGCCTGGCCTGGGTCTCGCAAGGCATGCACGGGCGGATAATTACCTAGGTCTCGAAGGCATGCACGGGCGGATAATTATCCTACGCGACAATGCCGCACACAGTACCTATACCAAAGAAATTTTATTTGCTCAGTTGATAACTTGAGATTTAAGGCAGCATGGCATAATATGTGCATCCAGAGTTCACACGGCAAAGGACTAAGGCGTGCGGTGCGGTGGCTTAGTTTGTTTGTTTGTTTGTTTGGTACACTTTATTGCACAATAAAAAAACGTTAGCAAAAGTAAAACTTAAATAACAGGCTTGTGACATTAAATTTTAATGTGATAAGAATGCGGCAGCGCTCTTGCGAAAGTTTATTTGCGTCCGGTGAGGCATCTCTATCTGTGTGACTTGCTTCGCGCGGACAATACCTAGCAAAGCTGCTCGGTCTATGTCGATGCGCCTAATAATATTGGACAAGGAGCTTTGCTTTAATCTTATCCATCTTTATGGGAACTAGATTTCTTTTACATGCATATGTCCTAAAATCGAAGCAACTTTATCTGTTTATATGGTAATTTTGTTAAAAAAGTTGAGTGTTGGCAAAAGGCCCTCTCTAATATACACGTAATTTCCTGAAGGAACCATACCTAGGAAATTGACGGTTTAGTTTAGTTGAGGTTCAAAGTCGCAATTTTGTGCAGAAATGCAAACGTGTATCGTTTACCGAGCATCTTTTCCCAAGGAACATTATGCAGTGCCATATTGTCATTGTATTTTTTTACTTATTTGCAATAAACGTATTAATAATAATAAACATTTTTAAATTGTCTTTAGAAGACGAGTTAAATTTTTGAAGCTCAATGTATTCGAAACATCGAGATCTCAAACAAGTATAGCACTACTACGCTTACGCTCCCCGATACCATGAAAACGCTGAAACTGAAGCGTCCATTGCATGGTGACGTTTTTGATATTTTAAGAACTTAATATAGGTACGCTATTTGCGTACTTGGGGGAGGCCTATATCCAGCAGTGGACAAGTACGGGCTGATAAATGAAAAGGATAACTTAAAAAAATATATCCGATTTCCCAGCAAAAGTTTATGGATAAAGTAGTTAGGTTTTAGCATGAACGTTCCTTGGGTTTTAGTGTACAGTATACGTAGGTAGCGTATGTATTCAGCAATAGCGTCAGCATTTTAACAACCTGTAAAACTGCCGGCCGCTTTTGATGATCATACAACTCAATCTCACCCAAAACAAACACCAAGCTACGCCAAACATCCCAAAGAGGTAATAAATGGTAGACCAGTGGTATCCGGCGCCCAAGATCAACCCGCTCAAGTAAGGGCCGGCTACGTTACCGATCTGTGCTCCGCCAAACATCAGTGACGAAAATAATGACCTCTCTGTAGGAGGAACCCATCGGGACATCATCACCAATAGGCTGGGGGTCACAGTGCCCTAAAAAAAGATCGTTATTCAAGTAAGTTATATTAGATACGAACCCATCATACAAACACACACACACACACACATACACACACACGCACACGCACGCACATGCTTGAATGATTCTCATTATAATTAATGCCGTGGCTCCACCGATTCGTACGAGCCAGGGTATGCTCAGGGTGCTTAAAGAGGTTAGGAGCAGTCCAAATAAAATCACCCATTTGCCACCAAACTTCTCAGCTAGAAGCCCGGCAGGTAAATGCGCGATAACAAATCCATAGTAGAAGGAGCTGAGGATAAATCCTTGGGTAGACTCGCTCCAGTCGTATAGTTGGTAGTCTCTCTGTAACTGGGGTAAAATACAAAACATGAAAGTTATAGCACTTTTCTGACTGATTGTACCATAAATTTTTTTCCAGTCTGAAAATGCAGTTTTGCAATACTGCTAAATGTGGTCCCCTGATCTCCTTACTTCTCCATCTCAAACAACATTCCCATATATTATGCAAAAAAAAATATTTCTAAAGGCCAAATTTGACCGACCGAAAATATAAAACTGTAAAGTGAAAAAAAAAATTAAGCTCCTAGTAATGGTTCCGCAAGAAATGAAACTGAAACTGTAAGTAACTTATCATACGGCGGCGCCAAACAAACAAATACGAGTAGTTTAAAAAAACTGAAAAATACGGTTTCGTCAGTACTAAAAAGTAAAATACAATTTCTCAATTTTGTAGTATTTAGTGGCTAAAGCGTGGGACGCTCTAAATGAAAGGCTGATGCACAAAATCAGGTAATTCTACGATATAAAAACCGGTCAAGTACGAGTCAGATTTATACAATATTTGAATATTTCAAGGGTCTACCTGTTGGCGTTATTAATATCGAGCAAAAAATGGGAAAAAAATCACGTCTGTTGTATGGGAGCCCCCCTTAAATAATAGGGGTTAAAGTATGAAATTGCTGTTTTATTGCAATAGGTTCTTTGAATTGACATAGAATCTTCATGGTTTGAGGTTTTCGAATGAAACTTTTTTCAAATAGTTTATATGATGTTCTTTTTTTAAAAAATGTGAAACATTTGAATATCGACTTTCAATTGTTTTTGTTATTCAATTTAGACAAGAAAGATAGATACTGCGAAAATTCGAGTGATTTTTGAATACGAGTTCCAACGCGGAACTAACGCGGCAGAAACAGCCCGCAATATCAATGCTGCGTTTGGAGAGCGGTCTTACTAATGAACGCACCGTGCGATTTTGGTTTAAACGCTTTCGTGATGGAAATTTCGACTTAAAGAACGAGCCACGAGGAAGACCGCCCACACAGGTGAATAACGATGAATTAAGAGAGATAGTGGAAGCCGACCCTAGTCAAACTACCCAGGAATTAGCGGCATGGGTTAACGTTACCTTACCCACAATATTGACTCACTTGCGTCAAATCAATAAAATAAAAAAATACAAAATATGGGTGTCTCATGATTTGACTGATCTGCAGAAAGAAACGCGTGTTGAAACTTGTGTTGCCTTGTTGAACCGGTACAGAAATGAAGGAATATTAGATCGAATTGTAACATGTGATGAAAAGTGGATTCTTTATGATAACCGGAAAAGAAAAATGCAAAGGCTGACCCCAGGTCAAATGCCACAACAGTGTCCTAAAGCAAAACTTACCAATAAAAAGGTAATGGTAACTGTTTGGTGGTCTCAGCATGGTGTTATTCACTATGGTTTTCTCCGATCTGGTCAAGCAATAACAGCAGATGTCTATTGTGCCGAACTCCGAACCATGTTGACAAAACTATCAGTAAAACAGCCCCGACTCATGAATCGATCTTCACCATTATTGCTCCACGACAACGCGAGACCTCACACAGCACGAGAAACCATTTTGACCCTTCAGGAACTGCAGTTAGAAACCATTCGTCATCCTCCGTATTCACCAGACCTTGCTCCAACGGACTACCATTTTTTTCGTGATTTGGACAATTATCTACGTGACAAGAAGTTTTCTTCCCAGGAGGCAGTACAAAATGATTTCACACAGTTTGTGCAGTCTAGATCGTCGGAGTTCTATCGCAAAGGCATTAATGACCTTCCCATTAGATGGCAGCAATGTATAGATAATAATGGCAACTATTTTGATTAAATAAATTTCTTAAAAATTAAAAAAATAAACAATTTAGATTTTCAGTACAAATCGGCAATTTCATAGTTTAACCCCTAATATTTATTTTATTCTGATTTTCGGATTTGTTAATGTAGCGGCAACAGAAATACATCATCTAACTATCACGGTTTATGAGATACAGCCTGGTGACAGAAAGACGGACGGACGGAAGGACAGAGGAGTCTTAGTAATAGAGTCCTTTACCCTTTGTGTACGGAACCCTAAGAACGGAAGTGACAAGATTATTTACCCCCATCGTACCAGTGACGACTTTATAATATTGTTCATATTTATATTTTTATGGATTTTCGCTCAGGCGATTACTGAAAAGAGTCATGGATAGAATATATCCAAAACAGCCGAAAATATCACACCGATCGATACCTCTTACGTATCTATTACCTCTTTTTTAAACCACTAGGGCGAATATAGCGATATAAAATAAGTTGAAGCGTTTTATAGAGGTGCGCTTAAATATCGCTGTTGGCAACACTGGTTATTTTATTGTGCGACACAATTTTTTTTCGGGATGACCATTCTATAGTCTTTTTTTACTCCGAATAACAGATTCCGTTTCCATAGTTACGACACTAGTACGATGAATGCATACATAGACGGCGATATATGTTTTAATTACAATGATATGCAACAGATGGCGCTGTCGTTAGACAAGAAGTTTTCCTTTCCTGTGCCAGATTGATACGCAACAGATGGGAAGTCGAATTGCTAAATAGGTACCTATCTAGAACGATTCCGCACAACACACGACATAAAAAATTACATTAGGTATATAATTTCAGTTTCTTTCTTACATGCTGCGTTAGAGTAGCTATTGAGTGGTTGACAGCGGATCCCGTAACATTATTAGGATCCGGGCACGTCCCGCCAGTTATTTGTTACGAGGAACTTGCCACGCGCTCCACCATCTGCGTTATGGTCATGCTGAGTGTCATGCGCATACCCATACTGTTAGCTTGCGCGAAGAGTTCCAGGATTGCCAGCACATATCGTTGTGGTATAAAAGTTGCTTAAAACCAATCAATCAAATATCAAATCAATAAAATAAATATGAATCAATACAACTATAATAATACAATATACAACTTGCAGTACCTAATATATTCTAACTAAGTAAGTATTTACACGCAATTTTGTAAGAAATCACAAAATTGTACTAATTTGTGGAAATCTATTAATTAATGTATTTTATGCTTTATTGCACACTAAACATTGAATTGCATAAGAAATAACATCTAATGTCTTTCTTCTCCTTCTTCTTCTTCTTCAGGTACAAAGGCGAGCTTATCTCTGTAAGAGACGGCTTTTTAAATGTAGTTAATTACCTACCTTAGGTTGCTGTACTCTTAGGTTAATTATTTGCATTTTTATGGACAATAAAGTGTTCTAAAGAAGAAGAAAAAAAAACATTTATTATACAAACAGTGCACACGCCACAATAACAAAACAAAAAAACAATCAAGAAAATATTTCAATAGAAACGTTATAAAAATAAAGGAAAACGAAAGGTCACGGCGTGTCACTGCTGCTATAAATGGCAACTGACTCAGCAGTATGCTGAGGGTCAAGCCTTCAGCGCTGATTTTCAGTCAGTGCCAGGAGTTACCCCGCGAGCGTCACATACCGCGGTGTGGTACAACCGTGAACAATACTATATATAGTAGAATACTATGTAATACAGAATAATAATTATATATAATGGGATACGTATTATGTATCCAGTATGAAACATATACTCAACTTGTTTTTTAAGTGACTGAATAAACTACGATATAGGTACCTACTCAAATAAAATCATACACAAATGAATAAAGGTTTATAGTCAGCTTAAAGTATGTTTAAAAAAAAATATGAATATAATTAATTATCGTTCTCTATCTATCTGCATAATTACTGAGTACAAAATAATAAAATAAAGATGACGGTGGCTTCGGGCCGCGTTTAATAACACTACAATGTATGCTAATAAATAATTAATTTTAATTGGTTCTACTCCTCTCCTTATAAAGTATTTTTACATGTTTTTTTGCACTCCTACCTCAATTTTTGCCTCTCCTGTACCTCCTACAGGTTGACTGGTAGAAAATTCCATTAGCATTAAATCCACCTTTTGTACACTGTCTTTGTGCAATAAAAAATTTATAATAATAATAATAATAATTAGAGCGAAACCTGGTCGGACTCTTCCGACAAAAAATCAAGCAAGCGAATCCGGAATTAAGTTAATAATACGTGATATTATATTACCATGATATTTAATGTGCCGCCCCACTCGACTGGTTTTGTAAAATTCTTGAGAAACTAAACTGATTATTCAAACTTTAGGTTTCTAGAGTGCAAAGGTGTCCGAAGTCCAGGTGTTCTGTTCATGTACTGGTCATCATCATATTCTCAACTCTTCCAGTGTGCTGAAAACTTGTGTTTCAGCTCAAATTACATGTTAGGAGCTAGAATACAAGCTGAAACCCCCCAAAGAATGTCCCTAGAGCTTGATCATGATCATGGCTTCACCAGAAATAACTGAGATTTAATCGCATTGAAATTGAACCATCTGTTCTCCTTTTGAGAGTTATGGTCTCAAAGACGTCAAATTTAAAACTTCCATTTTTTTTCTCCGGGTTTTTTAAATTGATTTGATTACACTATAGACATACCTCGGGTCATAAATCGCCTCCATCCCATTAAAACCATGCTTAGAGACGTAAAAGTCAATTTGTTATGGTTATTGTGTTTGTCCTATCCAGTGCGAATCTAAAAAAGCCAGAAACCCACAGCAACTATAGAAGCGTCGGCTAGCACTGATGAAATTGCGCAATAATAACTTACATTGTAGAAAATGCATGTTAAATATATTTCTTATACTCTCAAGAATAATCTCTGAAGATGGCATAATCCATGATAACATTCAAAATAGACAATTATCAACAGATAAAGATGAAATAAGCCGTTACCTTTGTCTTATGTACTCATACTCGGCGGGAACACTGCACGTACCTACATAGCATTTGATAAGATTTTACATGGATCCTAGTCATTCATATAAATAGGTTGAAGGCTCACTTCTCAATTCATTCACATGAACGACTAGAATTCCCAAGCATCATACGAACGTCCATCATCATTATCCTCATCATCAGCCAACCGCTGCTCTCTACTGGGTATAAGCCTTTTCCCCAAATACCATCCCTCACGGTTCCTTCCACCCATATCTACTCAACGATATCATCAGAACATCGGGCTTCTGGTCGATATGTACGAACTGTATATACGATTAATCTGACCTAAAACTTACCATTGAAGACTTTTTTATAATGAGTATCATATGCAGTGGGATCTATGCATAACGTCAAGAGGTAAATAAAAAATGCGTTTATTGCGACCAACAACAGAGTAAAATTTATGAATTTCGAAGAACAAATTTAATTACAAAACTTAAAGTCGGCTATGGGGGTATTTAGCAAATTGTATTAGTACTTACGTGACTCAATTGTTTTGTACACATTGTTGCATATTATGATTCGAAATCATTAAAATTGAGGTAACTTTTTTTTAAATTCACTCTTAGATTAATGCGTTTTTTCTGAGATCGTTTTCACGCCAGTATCGTATGTATCTATATTATTTTAATTGAAATGATTGGTCATCCAAAACAATGTAAAATAATTTACGTTTGAAGTTGCGCGCAGCTAGCTTTATGTGCCTTTGCGCACCGTTGGTCCCGAGCGCCAACATTACAGTATTAAAGGAAATCAAGCCTAAGGAACTGTCCTACGCTGTGACCTAGCCAGTGGCATTTGAGTTGCTGACGCTGATTTAGAAAGATCCCCTAAACAAGTTTAGCTTCCTAAAAACCACCTTAAACAATATATTACGAAAACAACTGAAATTTGGGCGCTAACGATTTAAAAAGCAATAGCCACCGTAATTATTAGGGGTTAAAGTATGAAATTGCCGTTTTATTGCAATAGGTTCTTTGAATTGACATAGAATCTTCATGGTTTGAGGTTTTCGAATGAAACTTTTTTCAAATGGTTTTATGATGTTCTTTTTTTAAAAAATGTGAAACATTTCAATATCGACTTTCAATTGTTTTTGTTATTCAATTTAGACAAGAAAGATGGATACTGCGAAAATTCGAGTGATTTTTGAATACGAGTTCCGACGCGGAACTAACGTGGCAGAAACAGCCCGCAATATCAATGCTGCGTTTGGAGAGGGGTCTACTAATGAACGCACCGTGCGAT
This sequence comes from Yponomeuta evonymella, assembly GCA_963969515.1. Taxonomy (NCBI): domain Eukaryota; kingdom Metazoa; phylum Arthropoda; class Insecta; order Lepidoptera; family Yponomeutidae; genus Yponomeuta; species Yponomeuta evonymella. Next base: position 12,709,915 of record OZ018354.1, read on the forward strand.
TTTGGTTTAAATGCTTTCGTGATGGAAATTTCGACTTAAAGAACGAGCCACGAGGAAGACCGCCCACACAGGTGAATAACGATGAATTAAGAGAGATAGTGGAAGCCGACCCTAGTCAAACTACCCAGGAATTAGCGGCATGGTTTAACGTTACCTTACCCACAATATTGACTCACTTGCGTCAAATCAATAAAATAAAAAAATACGAAAAATAGGTGCCTCATAATCACTCGAATTTTCGCAGTATCCATCTTTATTGTCTAAATTGAATAACAAACCAATTGAAAGTCGATATTCAAATGTTTCACATTTTTTAAAAAAAGAACATCATAGAAACCATTTGAAAAAAGTTTCATTCGAAAACCTCAAACCATGAAGATTCTATGTCAATTCAAAGAACCTATTGCAATAAAACGGCAATTTCATACTTTAACCCCTATTATTTCTATTTACTCAATCCACAGCTATGGGTGAATGGTCATGTTTGGGGTACACTACTTTCTTCTGGGCGTCCATCTGCCGTCTCCTCAAAGGCCCATGCGTCCAGCCCTCCGGGTAGCCATGTTTGTCCACGTCATCCCACCATTGCTGTTCGCCCGAGCCCCAGATCACGTAGATTAGATTGGTCCCGACTAGTACTATGAATATGGTCCAGAATGCAAGGCGCCATTGCGTAATGGTTTGCTGCGAAAGAAACATTTAACATTAAGTTGATTGGATGGAGCTGTGATAGCGCTTCAGTAGGGAAATACGTTTATGGCAATAATTCTTTCAGTGGATATGCCTAATACTGAACCTACTTGTATCTATTAGTTCGTAAACAGGGTTATTTCTAAAGTGTGCAATTCCTGAAACATGTCATCGTAACTTTTGTTCTACGACTTTTGTAATGGTTTTGTCCTATATCCATTATTTAAAAACTAAACAAAAAAATTACGGTTTTTCCGCTTTGTAGTAACACTATTTGACAGATAATGCTTAATAAATAACATTACTGTGCTAAGTAGAATCTACATTCTGCTATGTGAGTCAAAGATTTACTGGAGGCTGCAACACTAGTAGAGCGCGTAAAAGGGAATTTTAAAAATATAACTGTGAAAAAAAACTCGGAACAAAAGTTGTTGTAAAACACAAACTCTGAAAGCGATGGTAGCCTAGTGCTAGTGGGTAAAACATTAGACTCGGAAGCGGGAGACCCAGGTTCGATTCCCAGTGCGGGCATGTACCTATGACTTTGTTTTCTAAGTTATGTACATTTGTGAAGTTATAGTAGCAATACCACTCGCTAACGGTGAAGGAAAACATCGTGAGGAAACCTGGGTGTCTGAGCTATTCACATACCTCAGCGCTTGAAATCGCTAATCCGTGGTGGGCACGCGTGGTGATTAAGCCCATACTCTCTCTCTGAGAGAAGGCATGTGCCCTACAGTGGGACGCATAGGCTGCTTATGATGAATTGGGGTATTTCAGGAATGGCGCATTTGAGAGATTATTCTGTGTATCGCAAAGAACGATTCAAGGACAAGTAGGTGTTATACTTTACAGATTTTATCAAAAATTAAACTTACGTCAGGCGTCAAGAGCCCGACCAAGTAAGGCGTGATGATCCCAGAGACCGCGGCGAGTCCGTTGACGAATGCGGAGCAAGTCCCGGCGTAGTTAGGCGCGATATCCATGGCGTTAATCTTCACACTGCTGTAGAACCCTCCCATAAAGGCCATGGACGCTATGAAAAGGCCCACGGCAGCGGTGCGGTCGCAGCCGGAGTAGGAAGCCAGAATTATGAAGATCGCCGGAATGGTCGCCGCTGTGGAAACAGTGAGCACTATTTATTCCAGTTAACTAGGCACGTAAAGGACTAATAGGGGATGTATTAGCGCAAGACAAGATAAACGTTCCGGAAACCGGGGCGTCCGTGCATGCAAGGACTGAATGTTGATGAAACGAAAGAGATTTGTCTGGATTGCAGCATCCCTGGTCTCTGCCTACCCCTCTGGGGTCCCCCCTAGGGCTTTACAAAAAAAAACATTGCTTTCACTCCCGCCCGCCGAAGTTCCAGGTGGTGAGACCGCGGATAAGGGGAACAGCAGTAGAAATTCGTAGAAACGTTGAAAACGTTGTACCTTCCTACCTATTGACAGTTTTTATTGTTTACAACATTTTTTTACAACTATTTGTCTAGGATCCTAGGTGACTTCTACTGCTAGTCTTACATGATACGACCAATATACCTACGTTTATCTTGATACTGATTGAGTAAAAAGGGCAATAGACTTCAATTAACGTCAAAGTCGAACGGTACCGTATGTCGTGCCTTAGCGGTAAAAAGAAATGGTTCATTTGTGTATACCAAATACCACCTACTCGAATGGAGTAGGAAAGGAGCCTGCAGTGTTTTTCACACGCAAATAGTGCAATAAGCTAGTCGAGAAAAAATATTTTGTGCTCTTAATTGAGAGATCATATTATATTAAATGATAAAATAGCTTAATAAAGATTTTTCTCTGCAACTAATACTTTCATTAATTTATAACCTGTCGAAAAGTCATTCTAGTCACGTGGTAGAAAAATGTTCCATACAAATCGGTAAAGTATCATGTGGTAAATCGCGTATGGCGCCTTATAATGTTCGAAGTTGTTACCATTATTTGAGTCAAAATAATATTTTTATCTGTCTCTTCGTCTTTAGTAGACAATATAAGAATTTAATGGAAATCCATTACGTACACGCTTGAGTACAGTCCTCGAGAAGTATGTGTGGTGTTATTTTGAATGACGGGATACGCAACAGTTTAGAGAACGTTGATATCTACGTCTTGAAAAACGTTGTGTACTGAAATAGATCCTAGTGGCTAGAATTTAGAAAGGAATGTTAGCTTGGTCATATGGAGACGATGAAGGAAGAAAGATTGACGAAAGAAATATATCGAGCGAATGTGTTTGGACTGGCCGGTAAGGAACGTCCAAGGCGGACTTACTTCTGCCAAATAGGAGATTTTTAGCAAAGAGCAAGATAAAAAGTACCTAAAGCCGGTGCACGTGTATGCAACGACTAATGAATGTTGATGAATCGAAATAGGTTTGTCAGGATCGTGGTAAGTGGCAAACCCTGGTCTCTGCCTACTCCTCCGGGGATACAGACGTGAGTTTATGTAATGTAAGTAACATGTTTATGTATTGTAATGTATTGTTTGAGTAACATGACTTTTGAAACTTTCGTGACCATATAAAACCTTGATAAATAGTTTTGTTGTGGGTTATTTTCAATTTTTTGTAAGTTTTTTTTATGTAATTCATGGCAAATCAATATTCAATAATACAGTTTCATCCTAATGAAATACCCAGTCAACTACCGTATTTACAATGGTACATCTTCGTACGTTTTCCTTGTGTGTCTTCAAGGAAACAGCAACAAACTAAATCATACAACAACATACTGATTGCAACGTGTAACGATAAAGTGACCTCATCCCTAGTTACCACTTTTGTTCGATACTCGCACTCACATAATACTCAATAAGAGCTGCTGCGGGTTAGCCAGTGATGATACCCAACACCTATACGGGTGACCCTACCTTTTGTTTTCCGTTCCATAATAAATCGTTCAAGGAACTAAGGTCAGGAGTTTTGCCGAGAGGTAATCTTTGGAAGTGCACATGGAACGTGACTCAAAAGGCGGAAGTTATACAAGGCAATCTATGCGTCGGGGACTTTCCTTAACGGCAAGAGCACACTGAGTAAGTTGCGGTAAATAGGTATTCTATGAAAGTTTCCAGGTCACACCGTAGTCAGTCAGTAAATCAAACAGGTAAACATGATGAAAGGATATGCGTGTAAATACACACTGAGTAAGTTGCAGTAAATAGGTATTCTATGGAAGTTTCCAGGTCACACCGTCGCAACGGTGTCAGTCAGTAAATCAAACAGATAAACATGATGAAGTCGTATATCCTACTAATTATAGAAGAGTCGTTAATCTAAGCTACTAATATTATAAATGTGAAAGTTTGGATGGATGGATGATCACGCCAGAATAAATGAACGGGCACATAGATTGTAGACTGGAATAGCATAAAGGCTACTTACTTTTTGTCCCGAAAAAGTGCACATCAAAATTTTAACTCGAACAAATTCGCCTTAAAACCTAGAACTCATGCATTGAACTGGCTTTAATTTTAGACATCATTGGCATCTAAATAATCTATAATAGTTGCCATTTAGGCACAAAGTGTGCTTTACGCCTTTTTTGAACCGTGAAGTTGTCATTACGGTAAAAGTTTTTTTTGTATTGACGAGTAGAACGCTAACTTCGACAGTGCTACGTTGTCTCAACAAACAACGCCGTGATAATCGAATTAAAATTGTTCTTCTTCTTTCGTGTCGTCAGCGTCGACTCTTCTTCAGACATCTCGCTCACAAAACTGCGCCACTGCACGTTGTTGAGGCGACACTACAAAGAATCGACAATCCACAAGTGCGACGCATGCTATCTCGACATTGGGTATTTTGTCACATCTTGTACTGCATCCTTGGACAAAGTTCTTTAGAAGAAGAAGTACTTAACGCCACATAGACTAGAAATAGAATATGTCACAGCTACAACGATATAATTTCTAAAGATCCCAGCATAGAAACCGCGTCCAAGGTACATCCTTGGACGAGGCTTTTTTCTTGTTCGAGTGGAGGGGATATCTGCTGGATGTGCGACAAAGCTGCCATCTAAAAATAGAGTGTTCTAAGGCTGACATTCAAGAACATCTTAATGTGAGCGAATTAGTACCCAGACCATGGTCAATCTAATTAGTATTTTAGGCGTGATTGCGTGACTATAGACCGGCTATTCTGAGAATGCCGATGACGTTTAATTTGATATTGGCATCTAGTGATGGAGCTAACCGCTAGATATAAGACGTCAGCGAGCCCCATGTAGCCTTAGAACACTTTGATATTAGATGGCGTTTTTGTCGCACATCCAATCAATATCCCCACCACTCGAACCAGAAAAGGGCCTTGTCCAAGGATGTACCTACGTAAAATGATTTCAAATTTAGACTGTGTTTGCCTATAATAAACCTAATTAACTCACAAACAGTCGTGTAGATCTTCCTTCCTGTTCCGATGCTGTGCCACTTCCTCTTAATACAGAAATCGCAGAAGGAAGCAAATATGAAACTGCAAATGTACATAGCCATGTAAGGCAGCGCCGACATCAAGCCGGTCTCCTTTATATTGAACTTCAAAACGTCGGAGAAATACTTGGGTAGGTCCGTGATCATCGTAAAGTAGCCCCAATCGTGACCAACCTGTGAAATGTTATGAAACCGCTGTTATTGAAGTTAGTTATCTAAAGGGAAGTCAACCTTTACGTTGTAGTAGCAAAGACACCCGGAAGATAACCAAGTAAAGTGCACACATTTTTGTGCAGTACCGAAACTGCTGGGTGCTGATCAGTGGCCCGGTAGTAAGAACTGGAAAGACTCGAAGTGGTAAATGCCATATTGAGAGTTATCATGTACCTTGTCTCAAGTGAAGGTCGATGGGGTAGAACCTTTGATAGACTGATTGAGTCACTGTCACTATGGCAGCCTAATTGTTGGCCCCCGCACGACAACCTTAAGATAAGATAAGATAACTTATGAGGCAGACTTACTGCAGCCAATATAAGCGCCCAAAGAGGGACGGATCTCAGTAAGGCCTTGAATGGCACCGGGTCCAGTTTCTTGTTTAACGCGGACGCAGCTATACTGCTGTTCAGGTAAAGCCGTTCTTCGTCCGAAATGAACGGGTGCTCGTTGGGAGTACTGTAGCAAAGGAGGATCTGGAATGAGTTATTAAATTTATCTGGATTGATCATCTTGAAAAAATAAAATTTCAAGGTTGGATCTGAGAGAGGCTCATGATTTAGATTGTTTTATTGTCCAAAATGATTTAGCATCATGTAGATGAATACCCATAGAATATTTAGTTGCAGTTTGTGCGCATTGAATAGAACATTTTGGCTTTGACTTTTGTTGGTACGTTTCAGGCTTCGAAATTTGAATGTTCACTTCAATGTAAAATGCGCTTTAAGTAAGTACCTACCCGAGTTTCTTAATAATATTGACTGTCAACAAAAATAATACGGTATTTGACACGATCAAGCGCTTAGAAAATCATCTTTCCTCTATTGATTTTTTATTTAAGAAGCAGTATGGATTTCGCCCCAAATCAAATACTCTCTCTGCTTCAATTGATCTGATAACATCAATAAAATTAAATATTGATAAAAGAAATATTGCTTTGGGAATATTCATTGATTTAAAGAAGGCCTTTGACACCGTTAGTCATGAATTGCTATTGTTGAAACTTAAAGACATAGGAATTACCGGTAGCGCTTTTAAAATTTTTGAGTCGTATCTAAGTAATCGATACCAAGTGGTTAAATTACAAGAACATCAAAGTGACCCGCAACTCGTAACATTCGGCGTCCCACAGGGATCAATATTAGGACCGCTCCTATTCTTAATATACATAAACAGCATCAAGGACATTGGCTTGACTGGCGACATAACGTTATATGCAGATGACACTTGCCTATTTTACTTTGGACCAGATATTAACTCTATAATAGAAATAGCTCAACGTGACTTAAATATCCTCCATGAATGGCTCCAAGAAAATCTTCTTACCATTAATACATCAAAAACCAAATATATAATCTTTGCGGCAAAAAATAAACCAATAGCATCACATAATCCATTAATTATCAATAAACAAAAAATTGAAAACTCTACTGAGGAAAAGTATCTAGGCCTAATTTTGGATAGTCGTCTAACATGGAGACCACACCTAGAAAAAATAAGGTCGAAATTATTATCCCTGGCAGGGGCTTTACATGGAATTGCTCGCTGTCTCCCAAAAAGAGTCCGTTACACAATCTATAATTCACTTGTTAAGCCTCACATAGAATACTTGATTGAAGTGTGGGGGTCAGCCGCAAAAACTAATGTGAAACCCTTGCAAACTGCGCAAAATAAAATTATAAAAATTCTTTTTGGCTATAATTACCTTACTAAAACAACAAAAATCTACCAAGAAACTAAATTACTGAGTATAGCTCAAATTTACAAATACAATCTATGCATACTGATACGGAAAATTTTGACCAAGGATATTCACACTCAAATAACCTTCTCCAAAAGGATACAACTACAGACTCGATTAACAAGACAAGCAAATAATATACACATACAGATGCAAAGAACGAATTATGGAAATAGTAGTATAGTGGCTGAAGGAGCCCGCATGTATAACAAATTACCAAAAGATATCAAGGAAGCTAAATCATTGCCTATCTACAAAGGATTACTGAGAAGCCACATTTTGAGGGATACTTCATTGTTGAAGCCTTAAAGCTTTCCACTATTTTTTGTTTTTAGTATGCACTCACACCTGCCTTCAACTTCTTGCTTGCTTTTAACTCTCAACAATGTGAACGCAACCTTATGTTCGTTTTTATTGCAAACTGTTATTATCAAACTAACAAAAAAAAAAAAAAAAAATCCTATGTACCCACTTTCTACTTACTTCCAAGAATTATACGCGAATTGCAACGGCGCGTTTTGCTTTATATAACATTTATTAATATACATAACTATTGTTTCTCAAGTAAGTGAATCAATGTATTCTTATTGAGAAATAAATTTCTTAAATCACAAATCACATCAAAGATAAATTATTTCATATGCTCGATTAAAACAAAAATTACAAAATATCTCGGAAAATGTATCTCTTTTAGTCAATTACTAGTTATTAGGGGTTAAAGTATGAAATTGGCGTTTTATTGCAATAAGTTCTTTGAATTGACATAGAATCTTCATGGTTTGAGGTTTTCGAATGAAACTTTTTTCAAGTGGTTTTTATGATGTTCTTTTTTTAAAAAATGTGAAACATTTGAATATCGACTTTCAATTGTTTTTGTTATTCAATTTAGACAAGAAAGATGGATACTGCGAAAATTCGAGTGATTATGAGGCACCCATTTTTCGTATTTTTTTATTTTACTGATTTGACGCAAGTGAGTCAATATTGTGGGTAAGGTAACGTTAAACCATGCCGCTAATTCCTGGGTAGTTTGACTAGGGTCGGCTTCCACTATCTCTCTTAATTAATCGTTATTCACCTGTGTGGGCGGTCTTCCTCGTGGCTCGTTCTTTAAGTCGAAATTTCCATCACGAAAGCGTTTAAACCAAAATCGCACGGTGCGTTCATTAGTAGACGCCTCTCCAAACGCAGCATTGATATTGCGGGCTGTTTCTGCCGCGTTAGTTCCACGTCGGAACTCGTATTCAAAAATCACTCGAATTTTCGCAGTATCCATCTTTCTTGTCTAAATTTAATAACAAAAACAATTGAAAGTCGATATTCAAATGTTTCACATTTTTTAAAAAAAGAACATCATAGAAACCATTTGAAAAAAGTTTCATTCAAAAACCTCAAACCATGAAGATTCTATGTCAATTCAAAGAACCTATTGCAATAAAACGGCAATTTCATACTTTAACCCCTATTATTACAATTTTTAAATAGATTAAACATAAAAAAGTGCTCTGAAATGTGACGTCATAAGCCATTATTTTCATACAAGATTCCGTTTTAAAAGTAACTTATTTGATATTTGGTCAAATACCCAATTGGTGCGATTTTTGTTACTCACCCAAAACAGAAACCAAATAATGCCGAGCCCTCCAAAGACGTAGAATACTAGCCCCCAGTCGCCTCCGTCCGCCATAATCAGGCCAGATATGTACGGACCGAAGATGTTGCCGACCTGGGCACCGCCGAATATCATGGCTCCAAACCGAGACCGCTCAGAGGGCGGCACCCACCGCGCTAATAGTAGAACAAAAGCTGGCGTCACTGGCCCCTAAAGAAGTGATTAAAAATTATGTTAAATTTATCAAAGTCAATGGATAAGTTTCATTCAAGCACCACCGAGTTGTTCCGCGCCGCAACATCACGAGCCCAAATTGCCATAATGACCGCCGACCTCTAGTAGGATATGGTACTTAAAGAAGAAGAAGAAAGGATAAGTAACAAACCAAAGTAAAATTCTAAGGAAAACTACAGATAGTATTTAAATTACGTAAGTATTACGAACGGGTCTGGTAGATCACGGCCTTATCTGGGGATGATATTACATCACAATGATTGTCCCTAACTTAGCGCTGTCATCATCAGGCCACCACTAAGTACAAATATGGTATTCCAATGATCACGATGGCTTAAAAACTTATCATCATGATGTAACAGCGAAAAACCACCGAAATAGATAAATCAATAAAGGGCAGAAACTGTGTGTCCTTTTAAAGCCACATTTATAAACCTTTGTGGAGAAAAAAAAACAGCTTATATTTGTCTACTGCTGGAAATTATCCATGCCAAGGCTCGCCACTCCTTTCTAGTCAAGGGCTGAGCCGTTGATACTTCACGTCAGTGACTACAGACAGCGACTGCAAGACACTAGTGCACCATAATAAGGTGATTGGTCTCACCTCACCAGCTCCTTCTATGACTCTAATGATGAACAGACCCACAGGTCCGCCCCAGCTGACGGCAAAGGGTGTAACAGCAGTCGCCACAGATGTTACTAGCAGCCCCAGGCCTAATGTCCACTTGCCACCGAACTTCTCAGCGAGGAGTCCGCCAGGCAGGTGGGTGAGGACGTAGCCGTAATAGAAAGCTGAGAGGAGGAAGCCCTGGGTAGTCTCGTCCCAGTCGTAGCGGTCTCTGCCCTGGAAGTTAAGGAGGTTGGTGTTTTAGGATGAAGATTGAAGAAATCAATACAATAGGTAGCTTAGCTGTTGAATCTAATTGTGCTACCTTGTTGGTAACAACCGCTTTTTATTAAAACCAATAACAGCCGGTTATTTAATAAAACTATATAACTTGGTTTTTAGTATAATTTGTAGAAAAATACATTCTTCTTTGAGATGAAACTACAAACTAAAACACTAATTAGTTAAAAGCCAATTCTTTTCAATCTATACTTTGGCACACTGAGCTAAAAATAACGATAATCGGTATTTCCAGGCTAAGAAAGCTGTTAGACGATCCCGTTGACCTGTTTTATGACAGGACGAATTGTTACTTTATTTTAACAAATCGTTATTATAATTTTTCAAAAATCATAACATATCATAAACTCACGCCTGTATCCCAGAGGGGTAGGCAGAGACCAGGGACTGCCACTTGCTAAGATCCTGACAGATCACCTTCGCTTCCTCAACATTCATTAGTCGTTGCATGCACGCACGCCGGTTTCGGGTACTTTTTATCTTGCCCTTTGCTAATACATCCCTTATTTGGTCGAAGTATGTCCGTATGGGTCATCCCTTACCGGCCCTTTCATCCACATTCGCTCGATATATTTGATTTGTCAATCTTTCTTCCTTCATCCTCTCCACATGTCCAAACCAACGCAACATTCCTTTCTCCATTCTAGTCTTTCAGTCCACAACGTTCTCTAATCACACTATTGCGTATCCTGTCATTCAAAGTAACACCAGACATCCTTCTCAAGGACCTCATTTCTACTGCATTAATCCTACTTTCTTCAAAAATCATAATACATAACTTTTTTTTTCTTAAAGAGATTGGAAAATAGCGGTGCTAAAATTTTAATCGGTTCACGTCAGTAGTTTGGGGGCAGTGTTAGACCACCATGTTTTTCCTCAGACTATTACGATTAGCTGAGGTATACACCTAAATGCATTACTCACTATGAAAACTGTGACATTTGCAGTGCCTTCGACAGTAACATTAGATGCGGACGCAGCATCAGGATCAGGGCACGTCAAACCGACGATATGTTCCGAAGAGGCCACTTGGTTGACCATCTGCGTGATGGTCATACTGAGGCAAACACGCATCGTGAACGAGTTTGCCAAAGCGAACAGACCCATAATACCCAGAACATAGCGCTGAGGTATGAAGATGACTGAAAAGAGAAAAATGTGTCTTTACAACACGAGTAAAATGCGGGATATAAAATTATTGTTATATTCTTTTTAGAGGCTTTTTGCCTATTTAGAGACTAGAGTTCAAGTCCCGGCATAGGTGGATTTTTAGCCTCTAAATAGGTTTTTTAAAATTATTGTTGTTAAAAAAATTTAAAGAGATTACGTGTACCTATTTATGTTTACGTGGAAGCATTTTTACCTCCGTTAAGCAAATAAATAAAATATGTCATGAGTTGCAAATTAACTGACAAATAACAAAACTTCCTATCAACTTCGACTAGTAATTTTATTGGTCTTTTCACAATTTTGCAAAATTCTCAGTAATTTTTTTTCCTTTTGAAAAGAAAGATCATAGCATAACGAAATTTAATTTTAGTTCAACAATTTGCGATCTAATTGCATTTTTCATAAAAATGTCGCATAATTTTAGTATTTGCTTCGGTATTTCATATTATTATGCGAGATGGCATTTAGGGGGAAAAGCTTATACCCAGCAGTGGGCATCCGTGGGCTGACGATGATGATGATATTAACAAAAAATGGATTGATACAGAGAAGATTACTATATCCCCTGAAGGATATTACGCAAACTCGTGAAGCTTTCTACATATTTTGAAAAGGAAAGACCCGCGCAGGCCCAAGACTGACCGCCTGTTTCTGGTACATTAACCGCCTGTTAACCATTTAATTAGCGAAATTCCCAATTCAGAAACTGGCCATAAAACTTGTTAGTGAATCAGAAACAGGGAGTGGATCTATCAAATAGTTGTAACCTCGTTCCTTGTTCTTGGGCTTGTTCCGTTATAAAAATTTTATAACGGAATAATTGAAATTGATCGAGGTGCGAGAGCAATATCGATCGCTTTCGGGCACTACTCTTAGGAAGTTTTGGACATTTTCACAACTTATAAGTAGGTGCATACCTAGGTTTTGTAGAAAAAAAACTTTCACAGAACATAATCACTTGCCCTACCTCCAAACAGGATACCTATGGTAACCAGTCAAGGACACCACAAACATGGACTTACTACCAGACTGAAGACTATTTGTACAAATAAAATACGGCCACCTCCAGTGGGATCAAACCCACGAACTCAGTTTTGATATTAAAGATAGGCAACTATATAATATTGAAAGTATCTACTTACTTCTGTTCAAAACATACCGCCATCCTGTGAGAACCATTTCAATGCTATCTTGAATTGCTTATCTTGAACGTATGTGTATATAAACCATTAACAACCGACTTTTGAATTGAATAATTTTAGTAAGGGGTTGTTCATTTATTGGGTCTCACAATTTCTACCACTTTCTGACCCAGTATCTCCCCCCCCCCCTTACAAAAGTAGGACGTGTTCGGATTGCCTCTTCCCCGGATTTAATTAAAATAAATAAATTGGGAGCAATTTAAATAAATGCCCATAAGTAAACACGCTTATGGGACAGTACGTCTTCCCAAATTTTTTGAAATGAACGGAACAGATAGATACAACAGTCGCAAATAAGGATTCTTTTGTTATTATTCTACTAAGTACACAAAAGCTACGACATTATGATGCCAATAAAACGACTGTACTGTTTCTGGGTAACTTCTGTCGCAAAAAAAAACACTCTGCTTGAAATAAGATAAAAACCGGCCAAGTGCGAGTCGGACTCGCGCACGAAGGGTTCCGTACCATTAACTATACAACATTAGACACGAAGATCGATAAAAAACGGCAAAACGTCACGTTTGTTGTAAGATGGCACCGTTAAATATTTATTTCATTTTAATTAAATTATTTATTTTTTAAGCGAATATAGAAATAAATATTTTGTGAATATTTCAAGCGTCCACCTGTTTCCGTTATTAATATCGAGCAAAAAACGGCAAAAAATTACTTATTTTATTCTATTTTTAGTATTTTTTGTCATAGCGGCAACAGAAAAACATCATCTGTGAAAATTTCAACTGCCTAGCTATCACGGTTCATGAGATACAGCCTGGTGACAAACAGACAGACAGACAGACGGACAGTTAAGTCTTAGTAATAGGGTCCCGTTTGGCACCCTTAGGCGCGGAACCCTAAAAGTGATACAGATAAGTTGACTGGTGTCAATATAGCATTGAAATCCTATGAATTTGTCTAAGATAACATAATCTTATGAATCCAGATATGCAGCAGCTTATCGAGTGAAGTTTAAGTCAAAAAGGGTCAGTAAGGCGTTGCATTCACAGGATGTTGTACCAGTCGAGTATCCTTAAACCATAAGTATTTTTTTAGATATGATAAGGTCATAATACTTTTTATTCTTTATTGTACACCAGAATACAATAGTCCAAAGAAACACTAACGCCACTGCAGGAAAAAAGTCATATTATATCTATTTTTAATAATAATAATAATAATAATAATTTTTTTATTGACCAAGTTAATTACAGTTCAGGAAGCACTTACAAAATTACAGTTTATCTTACATAGCTAGTTAAGTCCCTGACTCCTAAACTAGGGGACCCTGTATCTTAGGAGTCAGTTTCTTCCTTCAGTACATGTGGGATTTTACCGTACAATAACTGATACTTACATTATTCTGTCTCTAGTCAATAAGTTTTATAAATTTTGAGATTGGAATTAAAATGAATTAATTTCTCGAAACCATAAAAAAAAGTAAAATTAAACAATAAGGATGCTAAATGTGTATTATGCATGCATGTGTGTGTGTGTGTCTGTGTGTGTGCGTGTGTGTGTGTGTGTGTGTGTGTGTGTGTGTGTGTGTGTGTGTGTGTGTGTGTGTGTTTGTGTGTGTGGTCTAATACTTATTTTAATACGGAAAGGATAGCTTCTGTCTCAGCATAGCTAAGTTTGAGCAGATATTTGTGTAGCTTTATTTTACAGAGATATAGAGGGAGGGGATGTATTTCTAGGATTTTGTTAAGTTTGTTGTAAATTTGCGGGCACAGAACGGCACAAAAACGTCTATAAAAAGCAGTATTGCATTTTTCAGTACGGCATATTTTGTCATTTCTTCTAAGGCTATAATAATATTGGGAGTCGAAGTTAATAGCCAAGTGTTGCTTAAGAACAATTTTTAAGACAAACAATTGCCGTACTGTCAACACCTCGCTCAGGGAATATAGTTCGTTAGTTGGAAATCGGAACGGTTTGAAGTGCATCACTTTAAGAACTGATCTCTGAGCACGCTCTAATTGAATTAGTCTAGTCTTGCAAGTTCCACCCCAAACAGACACACAGTACGATAGAATAGACTGAACCAGGGAATAGTAAACCGATTTAAGCAATCTAGAGTCAGTAACATGGCGTAGGTTTTTAAAAACCCATATAAGTTTCCGAGTCCTGGCCGTCAGAGCCTCAATCTGATTTTTCCAAGAGAGGTGGCAGTCTAGTTCTACTCCAAGATATTTAACCTGATTTGTTCTCTCTACACTTTTACATACACAGGGAGTTTGAAGAGATTGAGGATGACATCTGTGTGCCCTAATAATAAAGTCTTCTGATGGTTGGGTTTTCTTACCAATTGTAAATGCAACGTATTTTGTTTTTTCTGTGTTTAGGGTAAGAAGATTTAGGTCTAGCCAGTGGATGACTTCTCTTAAACCTTGCTCAGCAGTCTCACGAGTCGCATCCCATGTCTTTCCCTCATAAATCAGAGCCGTATCGTCAGCAAAGGTGAAAATTTTACCAGCAGTAGGAGAGTGAAGACATAGCTCATTTATATAAATGAGGAAGAGACTAGGCCCGAGTACACTGCCTTGAGGGGTTCCGTATGTGACGTAGGTGTCGGAACTTACAAACTTGTCAATTTTGACACATTGGCACCTTCTTGTCAAATAGTCCCTAAAAAGTTGTAACGGGATTCCACGAATGCCTATGTTTTCCATTTTTTTAAGCAGGATAGGGATAGAAACAGTGTCAAATGCTTTTGCCAGATCTAGAAAGATGCCCACACATTTTTTCCCTTTGTCTAAATTTCCTGCAATATAATTAACCAGGTCACATGCAGCACCCTCTGTTGATTTTCCGGCTCTAAATCCGTACTGCGAATTCGACAGGAGCTTTTCATTCTCTAGGTAGCTCATTAGGCGTACATTTATTAGTTTTTCAAGGATTTTAGAGAGAGTTGTTAGAACTGATATTGGCCGATAATTGTTAACACTGCTTCTATCCCCTTGCTTATGGATAGGCGTAATTTGCGATTTTTTAAAAGCTGTTGGGAATACTCCTTGGTCCAAACATAGGTTGTAAACATAGGTTAAGTATGGTAGGATAAACGGTGCTGCTTTTTTAAGAAATTCACTTGAGATGCCATCATACCCCGTTGCTACATTGTTTTTTAAGTTTCGTATGATGCTGAGTATTTCAGTTTCTTCAGTGTTTAACAAGACAAAAGATCTAGAATGTGTTTGTGTTTGAATAGATTTCTGCGTTTCATCCCTAACCGGTATTCCATCAGCAAGGTGTTTCCCTATGTTTGCGAAGTAGCTATTCACATCATTTACAGCATTTTCGGGTATCCGGTCGTGTAGAAGCTCCTTAGGTGTGTTTGTTTTTTTTGTTTTTCCTGTTATAAGTTTAATAGTTTTCCAACTTTGCTTAGCATCTTTACATTTATTAAGTTCTGCTCTATAATAATTATTCTTTAGTTTTTTTACGAGATTATTGAAAAAATTTCTGTATCGCTTGTATGAAGTCTGCGCTATATAGTTTTCCGGTGCTTTACTTGCCATTTTGTGGAGTTTATCTCTATGCCGTTGGCATCGCAAGAGACCTGGTGTAATCCATGGCTTGATAACACGCTTTCGACGAGGAATAGTAGCAATTGTTGTATTCTTATCTAATGCGTTTTTAATTGAAGATATTAAATAATTTGTAGCTGAATTTGGATTTTCAATGGTATAAATAAATGATAGATCAGAGTTTGTAAGATCAGCAATAGCTTTGTCGTAATCAATTTTGTGATATGTTGGTGCTGGTTTGTCCAGGGTAATTTTTGAGAGAAAATTAAGCATAACCGGTTGGTGATCAGTAATTAATTCTTGGAACACAAACGACTGAGATAATGAACTAGTTTTAAGAAGAATATGATCCAGGCAACTTAGTTCACGAGTTGGAATTGTGTGGGCCGGTAACAGACCGTGTTCAGCTGCTAGGTTGAGGTAGTTATTACTATTTGGATCTGAATTATGGGGTGATATATTGATATTTATATCACCAATGACACAGATGTGTTTATAAGCACTAAGTTTAGATAAAAGGTTATCCAGCGATGCCAGAAATGTATCAGTACTACGAAAGGAAGGTGAACGATAGATGGCTACAATCACTAATTCGTTGTTTACTTTTATAACTAAACAATTTGCTTCATCAAATGGTGGTTCATCAATTGTGCAGTCCAGTTTGTCGCTCGTGTAGACCACTATACCATCATTTTGATTTTTGCAATGCTTGGTAGATGATAGGTTGTATGCTTCAAGTTGTGGCAAAATTTTATGTGTTTGGAACCAAGTTTCCGTCAGAATTATAATATCACACTCAATATCTAGACTTTTAATGAAGACTTGGAAGGGGTCTAGATTTTTATACACACTACGAATATTCTGTGTAATAATTTTGATAGATTTATCACCGTACTTTAATTTATGTTTCAACTCCGCAGCTTCTATTAGCTCTGATTGAGATATACAGAAATTATCAATCTCGTTTGATAGATTATTTAAATTATCCATAATAAAAGACAGAAAAAGATACTAGAACTGACAACAAGTACTGAAAATTGTGTTTATTAGTTGAAAAACCAGATACGACCAGTAGACTTTTGATATTATATGGCATATATGTGTATGGGTATATTGTTGTGTGTAATTGTATTTTTACTAAGTATGTTGAGGTGTGGATGAGTGATTGTGTTTTTGTATTTGTATCAATGTGGATGTAAGCTTGTGTTGTTTTATAGAGCAACATTAATGATAGGAAAGCAAATAAGAAAGGCATGCACTTAATATTTATAATTACAACTAGTCACTTAGTAGACAGTTTATCAAGGTCCATTTCAGTCTCGATTCTAATTGCAGGTTTCCCTTCTGACTTTCTCAGATAGATTTTGCCGTTTACGAGCCAGCAATAATCGTATTGATAATTCTTAGCAAATTCGCGGCATTTAAAGTGGAGCTTTCGGCCTTGCGCTGTTAGAGATCCGAGATGTAGATAGGTTTCGGAGGATTTTTGGATTGGATCACCGAAGTGCTGAGCTTATTTCCTTTGTGAGTTGTGTTGTAAGTCTTGTAGCCTTTCAAGATTTCGTCTTTTTTCATGATAGTGGTAAACTCCATAATAATCGGTTTATTCTCAGTTTTTGTGTTGATTCTATGGATGTCACGAATATCTGATGTTTTTATGTCAACATTAAGTGAGTTTCCGATTTTTTGTGCCATTCCAATTAGTTCAGACTTTGTTTCTACCTCAGTTTTTGGTATATTTTTTATTTCAATTGATGAACTACGTTGGGCGCGCTCCATTGCTTCGATTTTACTTTCCAGGCTTTGTATGTATGTGTAACTTTGTTTACGCTCATCCTCTAGCTTTGAGATTTTTTCGAGAACGGTATCATACTTGGATGACATGAAGTTTATAGAGTTTGTCAGTAATGCGTTCTGTTCTTTAAGTTCCTTCATAGTTTTTAAAATTTCGACACTTTTAGAGTCTTGAGAAGCAGTCCATTTCTCGAACATAGCTTCAAGGTGCGATTTTAAATCTGTGAAGGCAGGGCTTTCCATCGAGTCGTCCATGCGCTGGCGCTTGCTTTGTCGTAGCGTTACGTTAGTAGGCGCGTCTGAGTCATAGTCCGTCCCGCCACCGGTCAGTGATTGTATAGATTCAACACGTCGTAGGTTTGTGCTTGAGGTTCCGGCGGGGGGTATAGGCACTGCGGGGGGAATTCGTGGTGGTGGACTCCTTCTAAGCGACATCTTAGAGATATTATTTGCACGCAGTTAGTATAAGAGTACCAGGAGACTATGAGGCAGCGGCGCAACGATGCCGACGCGGCGACAAACCAGTTGATTGATTTGGAGACAGTTTATGAGAAATATATCTGTCTCTTTCTTTCCGCGCTGATTAGCCGAGCGTCTCACTCTAGTAGCTTTGTAACAGAAGTAGCGAGCGATTCATGAATAGTATCAATGAACGTAGTTTACTCACGCACCCGAGTTGGTAACTGCGCTGGGCCGATACTAATTTTTTTTCCAAATTTTTTGAAATGAACGGAACAGATAGATACAACAGTCGCAAATAAGGATTCTTTTGTTATTATTCTACTAAGTACACAAAAGCTACGACATTATGATGCCAATAAAACGACTGTACTGTTTCTGGGTAACTTCTGTCGCAAAAAAAAACACTCTGCTTGAAATAAGATAAAAACCGGCCAAGTGCGAGTCGGACTCGCGCACGAAGGGTTCCGTACCATTAACTATACAACATTAGACACGAAGATCGATAAAAAACGGCAAAACGTCACGTTTGTTGTAAGATGGCACCGTTAAATATTTATTTCATTTTAATTAAATTATTTATTTTTTAAGCGAATATAGAAATAAATATTTTGTGAATATTTCAAGCGTCCACCTGTTTCCGTTATTAATATCGAGCAAAAAACGGCAAAAAATTACTTATTTTATTCTATTTTTAGTATTTTTTGTCATAGCGGCAACAGAAAAACATCATCTGTGAAAATTTCAACTGCCTAGCTATCACGGTTCATGAGATACAGCCTGGTGACAAACAGACAGACAGACAGACGGACAGTTAAGTCTTAGTAATAGGGTCCCGTTTGGCACCCTTAGGCGCGGAACCCTAAAAGTGATACAGATAAGTTGACTGGTGTCAATATAGCATTGAAATCCTATGAATTTGTCTAAGATAACATAATCTTATGAATCCAGATATGCAGCAGCTTATCGAGTGAAGTTTAAGTCAAAAAGGGTCAGTAAGGCGTTGCATTCACAGGATGTTGTACCAGTCGAGTATCCTTAAACCATAAGTATTTTTTTAGATATGATAAGGTCATAATACTTTTTATTCTTTATTGTACACCAGAATACAATAGTCCAAAGAAACACTAACGCCACTGCAGGAAAAAAGTCATATTATATCTATTTTTACAGATCTCTTTTGCAGAAAATGTCAGACTAGTCTCTCAATCATGATAATGGTGATTTTTAGGGCCCATGGAGGTGAACATAGGGCTAAAAACCCAGGACAAGGTAGATAGCATCAACTCCAAAGACAACCATTTTTGGCATAAGTGCTATCTAGTCCCATGTCCGTGATCCTAGGTTCAAGGTCGACCTAAAAATCATTAATGACGTGATTGAGAGATTGATTTGACACTTTTTGCACTTTTTTTATTGGTGGCGCTAGTGAACTGGACGGAGCCCTTTAAAACCTTGAGCCCTTTTTAACCGACTGCGGCGGAACCCAAAAGGAGGGCAATGTATGTATGTATGTATGTACGTATGTATGTACGTATGTATGTATGCATGTTTAATTCTATGGTCGGTCATAGCACTTTGGCCAGTATTTAAATAGAAAAATAAGATTTTAATCGATTTGTCTTATTTACGCGAGTGTCTAAGCCGTAATCAGCAGAAATCCAACAAAAACGTTATAAAATTCCCGATCTACTTCACAAGAAGTTCTTCAATTAGTCACTAGTGAACGCTATTTCAAATCTTGCTACTCATCACTAGATGGCGCTGCCATTATTTGAATAAAAAACCACTAAAAAATATTAAAAAACTAAAGAAAAAGTAACCAACAACCCGACTGCTTAGCATTAACTACTTAGCAGGCGGGACCCAAATCCAACGTTGTGACTCATCTAGATTAATCCCGCCTGCTCAGTAGGGTAGTTGGTTATTTTTATTGCAGTTTTTATTAGTTTTAAATTTATTATGGTCCCTTACTTCAATTTGAGACTTTTGAGTTTTTTGCCTCGTTTTAATTGATGACTAATATACATTTCTACAATACCTACAACGAATTTAAAGGTCATATTCATTTAAATCATTTCTGTGGTGTTAGTGCTGTAGTTTATAGAAGTCGGTTTTTAGGGTTCCGTACCCGAAGGGTGCCGAACGGGACCGTATTACTAAGTCCGTCTGTCTGTCACTGTCCGTCACTGTCCGTCTGTCTGTCTGTCTGTCACCAGGCTGTATCTTATGAACCGTGATAGCTAGGTAGTTAAAATTTTCACAGATGATGAATTTCTGTTGCCCCTGTAACAACAAATGCTAAAAAAAGAATAAAATAAATGTTTAAGGCGGGCAAACGTTGTCTAAGGACAGCGCTCGCCATCTAGCGCCGATGTCATGTCGTTCAATGTCAATGTTAAACGCTTCTTGTTGGTTTCTATAGATGGCGCTGTTCTCAAATTCGATCTTTGTCTAATGTTGTATAGATAATGGTATGGAACCCATATTGCGCGAGTCCGACTCGCATTTGGCCGGTTTTTATTTTTTAATAACAAAAATATACTTCACGATTCTTTGTGAATATCACTACGACTCCGCCAAATTGTGTTCAAAAAGGAAATGCACGAGTCGTTATAAAAAACACTCAAATCGCTTCAATTTAAAATTTTAAGAGTTCTCTCGATTTCTTCAGGATCCCACCATCAGATACTGACTTGTTGACTATGAGACCAATTGTGAAGTATATACTTTCAATCCAAGAAAGAAGTTTCCAAAGCGGTTCGCGCGTTTTCGAGTAATCGGGGAGCATAAAAAACAAAAAAAAAGATGCCGACGAATTGAGAGCCTCCTCCGTTTTTTTAAGTCGATTAAAATAAAACGTAAGTATCTGTACATCGACTAGATTTTTTTTACCCCCAATTGTTTTACAAGAAAAAATTCCATGCTAAAAATGCCCTATACACCAAGCCAACTTGATAGTTGGTTCAACTTCGATGGACCATCGACAACACTGTCGTTAGTTAGCGTAAATATTTTATTTATAATTAGCGACTTCTACCATTAACATCTGCCCACATTGAAGTCTCGACTATGATTTTTCTCAAATCAAAGTTGAGTCTTCAATAATAACCAAAACACTTACTAGTGGTCTTATAATACCTTGTTAATAGCTAATTAAAAACATATTTTTTATATTTTTAAGTAGAGATAAAAACAAAATAGTCTCCGGGATTTCGTCTTCCAAGTTCAAAAATAAAATATTTTCACTTTCCCTACTAAATGGACAGTGAAGGATGTTATCAGACTTCAAGGTAGGTTCACGCAATCATTTAACAACCGGCATAAAATAAAAGTCACGTATCTCGTTTTATTACAAAAAATAAATACTTTAATGTCTACCTTAATATTTACAAACGTCAGTTAACAGACTCTAATCTTAATTTACGTATCCGTGCCCTTTTTCTTTTGATCTTCGGAGTCAGCCTCAAGCGTAGGGAGAGGTCCATGTTTCCAGTCAGCTGGGTAGCCATGTTTCTTCACGTCGTCCCACCATAGTTGCTCTCCCTTGGCCCAGATGATGTAGATGATATTGGTTATGACCAGGACACCCAGGCACACCCAGAAGGCGACACGCCATTGTTTCAAGGTTGACTAGAAAGAATACAAGGGAAACATTGAACAAGCTTACCCGTGAACAAACTAGGAAAATAGGTAATGTAAGTTGCATGTAAGTACAAAATGTAACTGTTTTGCGCCAAATAAAGTGATTATTATATTATATTCCATATATTTTTAGCATTCTGTTTTTTTTTCTCAAATAAAAACTATTGTAAAATATATTGGGTCCGCAATTATACTACTACCAAACATGCGACTGCAATACAGTATTGAGTAAATTGTGGGAAAAAATACTGCTCTTATCACTTATGCTCTGATCATGTAGTTGCTCAATGCTTGAATATAACAAGCTTCAAGCTTTGTTTAGCGGCCAATTACGCCCAGATAATGAATTTTACAACAAGGACCTCGTTTGGGTGGCGCCGGATTAAGAGTTCCATGTGGCGCCGGATTAAGAGTAACGTCACTCCATTTCCATCCATGGATGTCGTAGAAGGCGACTAAGGAAATCAATTACCAGGAAACGGGCAGCAGCGTCTTCCTGAGATTCCAACCGCATACTGCGATCGCCGACCCGCCTGCCAAGCGTGGCGATTACGGCAAATCCCCTTATAAAAACCAGGAAGGAGGCCTATGTCCTGCAGTGGGCGTCAAATGGCTGCTGATGATGATGATGATGATGATGACCTCGTTTAGAAACAATACCTATATGTGACCTGCGGACTGTCTAGTTTGATTTTGGACGTAAGAGAAATCGCTACAACTGTTTTAGGAGCCAGGCGACTCTAGTACTTACCGTCTCTGTGCTAAGCCGCGGACGGACAGACAGAGAGACGGACGGACATGGCGAAACTATAAGGGTTCCTTGTCCACTACGGAAACCTAAAAAGAGTCTCTTCTACTGATATTGTATCAGATGCAGCTATGGTCGTGATAACACTCACATCGGGCGTCAAAATACCAATCAGGTACGGCGAGATAATGCCCGAGAGCGCTGCAATTCCGTTCACCATTGCGGTGGTGGTACCAGCATAGTTCGGGGTGATATCCAGAGCATTGATCTTCATTCCACTGTAGTAAGCTCCCATCAGTGTCATGGCGGCAATGAACCAGAAAGTCGCCATGGTGGTGTCACATCCGGAGTAGGAGGCCAAGATGATACAGATCCCAGGACCGGTCGCGGCTGGAATATGTTGAAAGTTCAGCAATGGGCATTGTCCTAAATATTGACAGTAGTTACAGATGCTACAGCATTTTTAGCCTCCTCAGTCCTGACCTTGAAAATAACAATGGTTTTCAATTGTTATTTTCAAGGTCAGGACTGAGGAAGTTAAAGGTTCAGTAAATACAATACTACAATAAAATCGTAAATTGATAATATGTATTCAGTTTTAGCTGAAAAAAAATATCTTGATAAGCAAATGGCAGGGGTTTTTGTGTATCCTGTTTTAATAAAAAATAGTAAATCATGCAATTAGTGAATAAGGGCCGGATTTAAAGCAAGGGCCATAGATGACTCACGAGCAAGTGAAGGATTCTAACAACTGAATCACGACCATATCAAGTGTTAGAATCCTTCACTTGCGGGTGATTCAAGGCTCTCGATATAAATCCGTTTTATTCAAGAGTTGCATACCTACGTACTTTATACCTTGACTACGAGAAAAAGAAAGATTTAAGCGAGAATATACATTTAATGAAGAAAAAAGGAAGATTAAATTAATTAAAATGCACATTAAAATTGGAACAATTACTAAAACTAAGAGTAACTTTATTATTATTATAAGAATGGTCAACTTATCAGCAAAGAACACATTTTTATTATAATGCTAACGCCTTGTTGGAAATGTCAACCAATCAAATCTCGAGGAGTTTTTTGCCCAAGAAGTTTGTATGTCGAGTATTCTTCGCACGAGGAGTTTGATATCGAGTATTTTTTACGCAAGGTGGTTGTATAAACATTGAGATGGAGGTGGAATATATTGGTGTGTTCTAAATTCAAACACCAAAATAGTGATTAAAAGTGTTTTTTTATTCACTATTTTCAGTGAATAGAATAAGCTTTTTAGAGAGGGAATGTTATAATAGTAGATTGTACAACAAGTGCATAAAACGCACCATTTTACTCGAGACGTTTATCCATCCGAGCGAGCTTGCGAGCGAGGATAGATATAAAGTCGAGTGTAAAATGGGTTTTATGGACGAGTTGTACACTCTACTTTTCACTTCGATTGACGACATTATTTATCGTTAATCAAAAAACAATTTTAAGTTGTAACACAAATATTACAATGAAAAAATAATTATGGTTCCCGCCTATTAACTTTTTTTTCTTTTTTTTTTCTGTAGGGACGTGACACCTGACTTAAGGTCGTTACATACTGCTCAGTTATAAAAACATTTTCTTTTTATAACTATGATAAGTTGTTGTTATGGCTTAAATACTATACTGATCTACTAAATTGAAAAATAAACAAATATAAAAAATAATAAATGAGACGAAATACAAATTATAAGTTTATTTCATGAAGTTTTATTGTGTACTTTGGCTGTTGGTATCTTTGCCTTGGTCTTAGAATACGAACGAAACGAAATAAAATAAAGAGGTTGTTGTATGAAGTTAAAGATGTTCGTGTGGCTGTTGCAGCGATTGCCTTGGTCTTCGACGAAGATTTTACTTTATGCTCTAGAGCATAAAAAGCGACTTTATGTCGCCTACGCACGACATAAAGACGAACTTTTAGAGCATGAGAAGTGAAAATAAAATTGCTCTACCGCAAAAAGCTACAAAGGTGATCTTTACGATCATAAATCAAAGATATATTTGAGGACATATCAACTCTACATTACTTTGAATCAAATTTATGAAAAGAATTCAAGAGCAATTTTATTTAAGATCTGGGTTCGTTTAGATTCTTACCAATAGTCGTGTATAATTTCCTAGCAGTGAGGATGCTGTGATATCCGCGCTTGACGCAGAAATCACACAGCAATCCGAAGATGAAGCAAGAGATCCACATAGCAATGTAAGGTATAGCGGAAAGGAGTCCAGCAGTTTTGATGTTGAACTTGAGCACATCTGTCATATACTTTGGCAGATCTGTTACCATGGTGAAGTAACCCCAATCATGACCAATCTGAAAGCAAAACAAACGTTCTGAATTAACACGAGTAAAGTAAATCAGCTTTGCTTTACTTCACTCGTGTTAAGAAAAGCAAACTAATGAAATTGTGGTTTCTCATGTTCTTTTGAGAATAAATATTAATAATAATAACAAATTTTGTAACAATTTGCAAAGACCTATTCAGGTCACTAAACACCTAGTGGTTTTTATTTTAAAAGGTCTTAGTCCGCACAAATGTATTTGGTGGTAACGTGAACATAGTCACAGATCGTTTTGCACGTCGTTACTGTCTTTACAGTCTACGTGTGAGTAATTGACTAATAGTAATTTACTACGCATCACACTACGTCAATTACTTACACATACACTGTAAAGACAGTAAGCGATGTGCAAACGATCTGTGACTATGTGCACGTTACCGCCAAAAAGATCTGTGCGGACTATACACAAGACATAATATTGACGGTAGCTAAAAATTATAATTTGTAAAGGCGACAACTAACGGGTTTCACTTGAGCTTGTTTAAGCATTGTCGTCTTAAATAGAAATTGAGTTAAGTTTTCTTCAACAATCCCAAAGGCTCGCATAAAGCATATGCATAGCATTAGAAAGTAGCTTAGCGAATGTTTGTCTAACATATTTGGCAATCAGTGGAACACTGTTTCAGATTAGCTAGGTAAACCCATTACTAAGATTTTTTTTAAAACTTGTTATAACTGATTTTTTAAGTAAGCGTTACCAATGAAAATAAAAAACAGCCAAGTGCGTGTCGGACCACGCGCATTATAGCGTTCCGTAGGGGTTTTTTTAAGAGTTCTTTACCTACTTGACAGATCTAACAACTTCATCAAAGTAATTTTCAATGGAATTTGTACGAAGTTTTTCTTTTATACGAGTAAGTTCGTCATCTATTACTCGTTAACTTGTGAAGCCTACTTACTGCCCTGAATTTTTTCACGTTTCTATGCCAAATTTCAGCTATCAGTACCTACTTGCCGCGCACAGACTGACATAGAGACAAACAGACGGGCATGTCGAAACCATAGGTACTTGTTGACTACGGAACTCTAAAAATCACGTTCCGAAATGAGAAACTGGGAGATGGATAATGAAGTTTTCACTCCCATGTGCCAACCACCCCTAAGGGCCAACTGTATCTCACTAAACTCCACAAGCTACATGGATCCTTAGTTCATCATAATTGGACACGTATATCATGTATGTTTTTCGTGCTTTTAACGTTGATTTCAACAGTGAAAGATCGTAATGACGAGTAGAACCACAATATTTGGAGAAAGAAGGAGATTTTTACGGAAATGACGAGACTCTTAAAATCTTGTAACGAGATCTGCACTTACACCAGCGATGATCAAGGACCATAGAGGCCAGGAGCGAAGCAACGCCTTCCAAGGTACCGGGTCCATCTGTTTTTGCTTCTGTGTATGTATCAGCGAGTCGACGTTCTCATTGAGGAACTTCTTCTCGGAGTCGGATATGTACGGGTGCGTGTTCGGAGTACTGTAGCACAGGAAACACTGAAAATTATAGAATAAAAAGTAAAGAGACCATAACATACGCAGGAAAAAACAAAATAACTTATTTGCCTTGCACAAAATAATAGGCATAAAATAGCAGTTAGTGCAATCTCCCACAACGGCTTTTGTACGCGCTTCTAAACGCGTTTTGTGACATTTTTGAGAAGCGATGCAAACGCGCAGAATATTATTATGTTTTGCTGCCATTTTTACGCCATTTCATGCGATTTTTATTTGAACCCGCGCGGATATTGCGCGTTCGAATCGCTTTTGCAAGTGGCCGTGGGCGATGGCTCTTCCACGTAACAGCGCGTCAATCTTTACATTTTTGACTTCGGGCCGTTCTTACAGAGTAGTGATTCCTAAGCGTTTCAATGTTGAAAGCAAGTCGAAGTGTAAGTCCTTGACTTACTAGGGAAACTGATTTACTCCCCCGCCATCTATCAACAATACCTAAACACAGCGGTCGCCACGCTTTTTAATTTTAATTAGTGTACGTACATGCAGCGCGAGAAACAATGCACCTATTTATATCCTTCGGGCGTAATTACCCTCAGATTGGGAATTCATGTAATAGATGCATTGTCATCATCATCAATGACCTTTACATCTATTGCAGGTGATTTATGTAGCATTTTTTGAGCATTTACGCCGGTGACTAAAAAGTCCTATTCGAGAGAGGAGGCAGGTCCCTGCTGGGACTGTGCATGCCTTACTCTGCATAAGGCCTATATGAATTTTTAAGTCTCGGACTTGACCTTGGCGCTTTTTATCGCATCACTGGTTGCATTTATGTACGACATATCAGTGTTGATTGCAGCAGTAAGTATAAAACCTGGTTTACCGTATTTATTTCTATTGCTATCAGGTACATTAAAGTGTAGGTCAAAGTAATAACTACATTACGACAGTGCTAATAATAACATAAAATCTGCATATTTCTTTATTTTCCTTCCTTCCTTTTGTGTTTTGACGCAATGACGTCTTAAGTGTTCATCATATTAATCTAGAGGAAAACTCGCCACCATTTACTTGTAATGAAATGGAGGTTATGCTAATGTAAAATGACAAGAATAAAATTACAAAAGTCATCAACCACGAAATAGACAATAGAGTGCAGGAGTTTCCCATTACTACATACATACATACATAAACTCACGCCTGTGTCCCAGAGGGGTACGCAGACCAGGGACTGCCACTTGCCACGATCCTGTCAGATCACTTTCGCTTTCTCAACATTGCCCTTTCCTAATACATACCCTATTTGGTCCAAGTATGTCCGACTGGGACGTCCCTTACCGGCCATTCCACCCACATTCACTCGATATATTTGTTTCGTCAATCTTACTTCCTTCATCCCATCCCATTCCAATCATTCATCATTATCATTACCATTACTAGAGACACTCCCCATTTTATGACAACCCAGCAAAGTTTGAAAGAAAGACACCTAGTTTCTTGAGCATACGAAATTGAAATTAATTTCGGTCAGCAGACAATATCGACCGGCTGTGGACACAAAGGTTTAAGATAAGGGTTTCTTTGTTAGGAGGACGTAAGGGTTTGGTTGGTGAAAATACGTACCCATAAAACGAACCATATGACGCCCAGTGAACCAAAGAAGTAGAATACATTATCCCACGCCCCTTCGTGCATGATGAGGCCAGAGAGGTAGGAACCGCCGATGTTGCCAATCTGGGCCCCGCCGAAGATGGTGGCTCCGATCCTGGCTCGCTCGGCCTTGGGAGCCCACCGGGAAATCATCACCATGAGAGCCGGCATTGTGGGGCCCTGGATGAAACGATTGTGTAAGTATCACTCGATTACTGTAAAGGAATCGTCGTGAGGAAACCTGAGAACCTGACTTACTTCAGTTAACTGATGAGTTAATTAAGCCCACATACTCTCTCTCTCTCTCTTTGTGGCAGAATGTCTGTACCCTCCATTGGGATGTATATAGCTTAACTTGCTTATTATAGGTATTATAAGTATTTTATTAAATATGTATATGAATATTAGTTGTTAGTCAGTTAGTTTTATGTAAATATTCATCCAATATATTTCATGTACACCGACCTACCTACTCCTTTCTTCTTTCAGTTCTACCTATCCTAAGGTTGTAGCTTTTTATCGGTTGAAGAGATCGCTTTAAGCGACAAGACCGCCAATTGTATACGGCAAAACTTAGATATGTAAGCCTTTTAATGTGTTTTGTTTTCTGGTGTGTACAATAAAGAGTTTCTATCTAATCTAGAGTAGAGATGGTGAAGGTAATATTTTTCGAAATTTCAGCGTTGATCCCATACTAAAAGTTGTTTGTATTGGGGACTAGGACACTACCTGTTAACTTAACCTGTTAAAAAGTGTCTTTTTATATATTTTGATTAGATAAAGATAAAAAAAGTATTTATTATCTCATCAGAAAAAAAAACTTAAAAAAAAAGTAAGGCTTAACTAGTGATGACATAAAATAAGGCAAAATGTAGATAGTTAGATATCCTAGTACCCTATCGATATGTGCAAGAGATTGTAAACACTTGAGGGACTTTACCTCAGTAGGAGGGCGATGACATTATGATTGTAAAATAAAACTAAGCTCAATTGTTTTTTCTCCAACAAAATACATGATATAATAAAAACATGTTTCAATACCAAAATTTTAAAATTACATTAGTTTGCATAAAGCTGCGTCAAACATATACAAAGGGAAAAATAATACTATAAAAATTACAACCTTTTAAAATTTAATTCATTCACAAAAAGCTTCAAGGCAAATTGTTTTTTGCTCAATAACATTTTCCTACAACTTATCTTGAGTAAGAACTATGTAGTTTCAATTTGTCTACAATTCATATTAGAAACACGGCAGGTCTTGATTATGGAAAACGAATGAAAATATTATTGAAATTTCAAGATTCCGATGACATCATACTTTTAATATTTACTACAGGATAATCTTACTAGATTATCATAGTTTTATTAACAACCGTATTATGTGAAATCTGGAAAGTCACGAGTTAAAATCATGAACATAATCGCAAACACTATGTACAGTCGATAGCATATCCACATTTACATAGGTGAACTGGTAAGACATTATATTAAAGGCGACTTTGCCCAACAATTTCGCCCAACCATTGACCATGGTAATCTATCTATGTGGCACCTAATTTTCAACGTGCGCTAGACTAAACCGGCAAACACATAAAAAGGCACCACGACATACCCTATAACCACTATCTATCTCAGTGTAACAACCTTTTTAGGGTTCCGTACCCCAAGGGTGCCGAACGGGACCCTATTACCAAGACTTCACTGTCCTGTCTGTTTATCCGTCTGTCTGTCTGTCTGTCTGTCTGTCACCAGGCTATATCTCATGAACAGTTATAGGTAAGCAGTTGAAAATTTCACAGATGATGCATTTATGTTGCCGCTATAACAACAAACACTAAAAACAATAAAATAAATATTGAAGGGGGGTTCCCATACAAAAAACGTTGTCTAAAGATAGCGCTCGCCATCTAGCGGCCATCTATGTAACATATTTTACAGCGCCGATGTCATGTCGTTAAATGTCAATGTTAAACGCTTCTTGTGAGTTTCTATAGACTGCTGTTCTCAAATTCGATCTTTGTGTAATGTTGTATAGATAATTGTACGGAACCCTTCGTGCGCGAGTCCAACTCGCACTTGGCCGGTATTTTTATTTCTTCCTACTTTTATCTTCAAGAAATTTCCCTATTTGCTCACCTCGCCCAAGCCCTCGATGACTCTCAATACAAACAGTGCGCGCGCGCCTCCCCACCGCACTACTGTGGGCGTGATCACTGTGCACACAGCAGTCGACAGCAGGCCGATGCCCAGCACCCATTTGCCGCCAAAACGTTCCGCCAACATGCCTCCGGGGAGGTGCGTGATGACGTAGCCCCAGTAGAAGGAGCTCAGGAGGAGCCCTTGCGTCGCTTCGCTCCATTCGAACAGGACCGTCTGTAAAGTTGACTTCATGAAATACTGTTCAAAGTGCTGTCAGTAGGTATAGGTAGTATGACGACGTGAGTCGCGCGTTTTAAATGTCAAAATTCGCTATTTTCTAGTACATGAATTGTCAAATTCCGAAATTTAAGTGCCACAGAACGCGTGACTTGCGCCGTCATATTACCTATGCAGGTAATGACGTTTTCCCGCAATAAGTTTTTCGTGTTTAAATTCTATAAGATAGTGTTTCCCAAAGATCGCGACCCACCGTTGGGTCACAAGCGTCCTGAAAGAATGATAAAACAGCCCGTCGACATAAAATGGATGCAACGAATTCATTGTTAGTGTCAAAATCGAAGACAATAGTCGAAGGCGTAATAGCAATAAATACATCCTTCTCGTTGTTTGTTTCGAATCTTTTTGAGCAGCAAATAATTTTGCTTATTTTTTAGCATGATCGGCACAGGGTGTGTCTCGTACTATGGTTTTTAGGTTTCCGTACCCGAAGGGTGCCAAACGGGACCCTGATACTAAGACTTCATTGTCCGTCTGTCTGTCTGTCTATCCGTCTGTCTGTCTGTCTGTCACCAGGCTGTATCTCATGAACCGTGATAGCTAGGCAGTTCAAATTTTCACAGATGATGTATTTCTGTTGCCGCTATAACGACAAATACTAAAACCAGAATAAAATATTTAAGGAGGGCATACATTTAACAGGTCAATCGCGACTCTTTATTAAGTAAACTTCAAATCCATACTTAGTAAGCAGGTACGCTTGCTGAACCGACCGACACAACACACATATTTTTCATGGGTCTCTTTGTAAGCGACTAACCAATTCGAAATGACTTTGTTATCTTTGAATGCGCTCTTTATTCTACTATGACAATTATCTATGGGACATTGCACGAGTTTTACGACAAACATAAAATACAACACGTGCATTACTAGATAAACGGTGCGGACGTAATCGTCATGAACAAAGATTCTGACTTTTTGTCACTTCAATTCGATCTACTCCGTTATTTTTACAGTTAAAGTAAGCTACTTACTACCCTTTAGATAATTTTATCCCGCAGTAGTTTAACTCGCATATTTTTCCTGAATATTAATTGAAATATTTAACGGTTTAGCTAATATTATGCGTAGCAGTAGGTAGTCTGTATAACTTTTTCTGAATTCTGCTGAAATGTAGTCGAGATACCTATTCAACGCAAAATAATTATTTTTATGAATATCAAAGCGAACCTTGTTTAATTTTGTACTCGCTTTATGTAGAAAAGTTCTTCATACCCATGTAAAGAAGGTACTTATACTTTTCTGCGCACTGAAATAAAATAAATAAGAAGGTTACTATTAATTACATAAAAATTATCAAAAATAATAAAATTATATGCAAAATGTGTGCGTGTGTGTGTGTGTGTGTGTGTGTGTGTGTGAGAGTGTGTGAGTGTGTGTGAGTGTGTAAGTGGGTGGGAGTGTGTGTGTATGTGTGTGTGTGTGTATGTGTGTCTGCGTGCGTGCGTGCGCGCGTGTGTGCGTGTGTGCGTATTTAGCCCAGTACAAACAAATTGTTCTCTGTGGAAATATAATCTTGAGTAATAAGCTAGTCGAAAAGTTTGCGCCTGCATTCAAAGGAATTGAGAAGGTAAATATCACATACTTTATTCAGTTTATTGTATAGAAAAGTGCCAAGAAATGGAAAGAATTTTCTGAAGAAGGATGTTTTGAATTGAAATTTATATGAAATGTTGATTCACACGGTCTATTTTTATTGTTCCCTCCTGCGTGTGGTAAATACTTCACCCGAATTACATGTAATCCCAAACAATACTTTTTTATCTACAAAACACACTTGAATACTACCTATATCTTTGGACAATATCAATGATCTCAAAGCATTTGAACACTTCATCGTAGCATATTGTTATCGTCAGTAAAGTCGATCTCTTCTTTCAATGCCGTCTTAGACAATAGGTACTTATCACAGCACTTGAACCCTAAACATTTAAAAACAACAAACGGTGGAGTTTAAAAAAAATGGTGATCCAAATAAAAAAAAACTAAAAATGACGACCTGGCTCAGAACAGAGAGGAATGGAAGAAACTTTTGTTGGTCCCAAACTCCTTGAACTAGTAATGGAATTCAAAAAGAAGAATAAACAACTATTTGAACTCAAGTTTCATCATTGTCAAATATGAAAAGGTGATTTTGAGAGAAGAAATGTTGATTCTCTTGAGAGACAATTTCTTTTGAAATATGTCAGCCTTTGTACATCTACACTTACCTATTAAAAGTTTTATGCAACAAAGCGTATCATATATGCATACAAACTGATACAACAGCTCTGAGCTTATATCCATAATCGGTATTGACATGGATGGATATAATCTTATCGATAATAATATCGTATTGAAAAGTCAAACAACTATGTAAATAACGCCATCTAAGGTAATAACGAAACATGGTTTTCGTCATTTTTATCTTTAAAAAGTCTAAAGGTTTCGTTACAAATCCTTTATTTGCTAAGTTGATTCTACTTCGAGAGAATTTCCGTATTTTTTCCTCGATTTTTTACGATACAGGCATTACGATTTCATTAAAGCTATAGGAATCCTCATTGCCGCAGTCATTTTAGGACCTAGATTTAAATCTTCTTAGATTATTACTTGTCCTAAGTCGCTCAGAGCAATTTTTCGGTGGCTTTAATATAGTTAAGGACAAGTTGTGACTATGCCATGTGTATACCTATGCGAGTTGTTTTTCAGCAACACGAATGAATTGCAAGTTTTTTTATTGATATGGATATAACTTGTTGTATAATTGAGAGAGAGGTGTTTTATCTACTTTATGAGTCTCGGGGAATTCGTTAAAAGTTAGGTAACTAAACATTATAAAAAAATAAAACTTTTGCTTTTGGGATCATCTTTACAATTAAAGCAATTTTTTTATGATGTAATAAAATGAAGTTTATGTTCATTTTAAAAATAAATTACAAATTCGATTTTCACGTAGGTATTATCAATCAATCATCCCGTATTCTTACACTACTGGAGTGCGTAAGTATTAATTTATTAATTACCAAAAAAGTGTGAGTATGAATTTAAATGTGAGAATGAAGAAAGAAGTGATATTTTATCACTTACTTCATCGGAAGCCTTAAATAACTAGATGGCCAGGCTCGTCGCATTGGAGAAAACCGCCAAAAATTTGGCACAGAGAAAATTTCGTACACGTGTGAATATCAATCAAAATGTAAGTATGAAGAACGAAATAAAAAATTCGAGACCAGAGAAGGCACTTACTTCTCCGGAAGCCCTGAAGTAGTAGCTGGCCAGCGTTGTCGCATTGGGGACCACAGCTGCGGGGTCTGGGCAGGCTTCAGGGTCGTAATGCTCGTCTCCCTCCACAGCCACCACCCTCCTGACCATCTGCGTGATGGCCAGGTTGAGGCACACGCGCATGGTGTAAGCGTTTGCAATGGCAAAAAGCGCCATGATCGCAAGCACATAGCGCTGCGGTATGAAGAATACTAGAAAGAGTAAATGATTTCATCGTATTTTAAAAGGTGATAGATACACATCTAAAATTATATGCACCTGCTGAAGCTTAAGCTCATTTCTAAAACAGAACCCTTAAAGGATTAGGTACTTTGTTGTCCGTCCGTTAGTCCGTCTGTCTATCAAGAGGCTTTATCTCGGGAACGCGTGGAGTTGAAATTAAAACCATATACAGTCCCTTGAAGCTGTGAAAAAATGAAACTACTGAGTTAACGTAAAATAAAAAAAAGATACCGCCGTTTATGCCGCAAAAAAAAACGTATAATTCGACACTCAAAGGAATCTAAATTCATAGGGTACTTTCCGTTGACCTAGAACTATGAAATTTGGCAAGTAATATTGTGTTATACTATAAATACAGGAAAAAATCTGAAACCTATAGATTTGTAATTAAGTCATCAAAAAATTTGTCCTTAAGTTCGTGAAAAGCTCTGAAAAAATTGCGAGACTCGATTCCTGAACTATTTATAATATGTAACCTACAAATTTCTACGGATCCCACGGTGGGCGAGTTCGACTCACACTTGTCCGGTTTTTTAAATCATTATTTATTCATTTTTGGAATGTGCGAGATACGAATGTCAGACGTAACAACGGCCCTAGACTAAGGAGACATTCTATGATTCAATTAAAAAGAAAATAGAAACATGGCATTTTTAAGTTCTAAAAATTACTCAACTTAATTTATATCAGCACAAATATTTAGTATTTACTAAAATAAAAAAAATAACATAGGTACAGTTCAAAAGTCTGAATTCTTTAACTCAAATAATTTTTGTTTATTACCACTAGATTTAAATTCACAGTTTCGAACGAATATTTACTAAAATGTGATATGTACAATTAAGGCTGTTGTTTATCAGAGTAAACTAAAATATTGCTAAAGATTTCATATTCGCACATTACTACAAGAGCATCAACAGAAATTATTATCTTGAGTAGAGACGACAGTACGTCGACCCTTTACGTACTTGTGCTCTAGGTAGGTTTACGGGCAACTTCGTAACGAAAATGGAAAAATAATATTGTAAAGATTAGAAGCTTGTCAGTTCTACTGTACGGAAACATGACATTCCTATTTTTAGGGTTCCGTAACCGAAGGATATAGTAGCTATGCCAACGGTAACCTAGCGCTATGTCTAC
This sequence comes from Yponomeuta evonymella, assembly GCA_963969515.1. Lineage (NCBI taxonomy): Eukaryota > Metazoa > Arthropoda > Insecta > Lepidoptera > Yponomeutidae > Yponomeuta > Yponomeuta evonymella. The sequence goes on from OZ018354.1 coordinate 12,744,842, forward strand.
GCTGTGTGTCCGTCAGTCTTATCTTTGACCCTTTTAGGACCAAAGGGACATAATTATGTGTCTTACGAAATAAAAGTCTAAAAAAGTCAAAATAACCATGTAATTATTGTTATATAATTACATGGTTATTTTTTTATAGATGGTATCATGTTTCGTACCTATACCGACGATAAGGATACATGAATGTGTTCCAGATATTTCAAAACAAAACCGGAACAATATAATTTTACTTCTAATTATATTTTTAATAGCTAATTTTTTTGCACAAAATGAAATAACTTTATGGTCCCGAAACGGCTAGAGGACTTTATGGCTTTTGGCTACTTGAAATTTTCACAAAATATGTTCTACTCTGACGGATTGCCCGATGTTTCTCGCTTTATTTAAGAGTTATAGTTTATAAATAATGTTTACTTTTACTTTATAACTTAGACATCATAAAAGAAACATGACTTTCTTACGGCTTGTGCTCTATCGTAAAAACTTAATAAACTTAATAACAGGTACATGCAAGTACCAAACTTAAGGACAAGGTAGGCACCTATAGAAGAGCAAGTAATAAAACCCAGCCCCGAACTGAATGAAAGAAACAAAATTTACTTTTACGTAATGTAAAATTTCCAGTGATACAGAACCCTCGACGCGCGAGACCGACTAAGACTTGGCCGATTTCCTAATGAGGCTTTCAAATCTCCGTTGGGAAATCGGCCAAGTCTTAGTCGGTCTCGCGCGTCGAGGGTTCTGTATCACTGGAAATTTTACATTACGTAAAAGTAAATTTTGTTTCAAATCTCCGTTGGGTTCAAGAACCTTCATCACTAATAAAATAAGTAGATATATACTCACATTTGGACAGAGCTAAACGCCATCCCGACAGCATTTTGAGATCCTTAGATCACCTAAAACCAATTAAGCACTTTTGAAAATCGCACCATATTCAACTAAAAGGAAAGAGCTCGCATAAACGTCTGACCAAAAGCGCTTCTGAAGCGTATCTCGTTCAGGAAAAGGCAGGTAATGGGCAGATAGTGAACCATTTGAATGCCTTGCAAGTACGTCGTTTGTACCACTTAATGAGATGCTACCGGAAAAATGAGGCGAGGTCAGTCAGATTTGATTTTGAGCGGCCAGTCACTTAACACAATATCCGTGTAGGTACTGCAATTGCCTTTTTATGCAAGCACTTGAGTAAGTAACAAAAAAAATTGATTAGAAATACTTACCGCCTATTTTTGAATTGACAATTTTAAGTACTTAAATATTTAAGTACCATTTTGTCTCTCAAGATTTTTCAAAAAAAGGACGTGATAAAATAATACTTCAGTGTATACTTAGTGGAAGTCTAAGAAACCAGAAACTGGCGGGTAATACCTAATAGTATTTTTTTTAAACTTCATTTTAAAAAGTCACGATCTAGTAACTTTTACATGATTTATCTAAGGCCGATATTCAGAAACGATTTTGAGCGTGAGCTCAATGTGAGTCCGGGTCTTCTCGCTGTCAAAATGAAAGTCTCAGGGATATTTTGTATTCACAGTTGAGTTTGAGATACCAAAAATTGAGCGCAAGCTAGGCTGAGACTGAGTAGTGGATTTCGGCGACTTAGCTCAGACTCAAGGTGGCAATGACGAAGAAAGTAGCGACACCTGTAGGCAATGTGAGAAATCTAACTAACCTGTGGTGAAGTAACCTTTTTTTTATTCACAATTTGACATTTCACACGTTCATTTTCCTTCAAAAAGTTAAATTGTGTTTTTAGAGTAATGAGAAGTCGAAATAAAGTATAACCGAAGGTAAAAAGTTTCGACATTTATTGCCATCTCATTCACTCCTGTGGATTATAGTATGCCTTTCATGTAGCGTTAACAGATAATATAAACCGGTAACATCAAAAACTGTACCACAGATTACACGCCCGAGTAAGTTTAGCTTGAGCTGTGGCTTAGCTGAGTTTGAGTCGAGATATTGACTGAATACAAAATTCTTGAGCCTTCGTTGAGATTGCTCAACCGATGCTCAGCTTAGTTCACGTTAAGTGTAGCTCAACGCTGTGTTTCTGAATATCGGCCTAAGTAAATCAATGATGTAAACGACTGAAACGTTAGTTTCAGCTGATGACTAGAAACATTGTAGGATTGTTTGCAAAACATTACTTTGATATAATTATGTTTGTCAAACAGTACAAGTGCCGGGAAATATGTTAAATAATTAAAGTAAAAAGTGAACGTGAAAGTGAACTGAATGCGCACGCAGTAGCCGATTTTTGGGACTCTTTAAGGGAATGAGAAGGTGGCGCGGGGCGAGAGAAGATTATTTTGACGCGATCGGTTGATAACCATGCCCTGTGCCTCGGCCCTATACTCAGGTCCGCCCTTTCTTCCCCCTTTGCACACCTTTATGCTCAAGATTTTTGCCCGTATCTGTAACGTAATGAAACGTTGCGTATGCTTCTGCCTGCGGTCGTTCTTTGTAAGTGGTTTTCTACACATACATTTAAAATGTATTGTGTTTCACTGCAATACACACACGAATGACTGACACCTACGTACAAGAAAGCGGTGGTAGCCCAGTGGGTATAACAATAGACTCGGAAGCGGGAGACCAGGTTCGATTCCCAGTGCGGGCACGTACATATGAATTTGTTTATTTTCAAAGTTACGTTCATCTGCGAATTTGTATTAGCAGTACCGCACGCTAATTATGAAGGAATATATCGTGAGGAAACCCGCGGCTTGGTTTGCCCTGCACGTATTTACTTGTCTTTCCTGTGGGCTAGGCCGACTAAGCTGTCAGAATGGTATAGGTGCTGGGCTAGCCTACTCCAACTAAAAAACAATGTCAGACACTGCAGCATCCGAGTGGTCCCTTTACCCATCCAGAGTGAATGAAGATGCCATTGGACGCTGTATAAATCATCTCAAAGGCCAAAGAGAGAGAGATAGCGAGGTTATCATAAGCAGCAACACATTTTGAGATGAAGGCCGACTTGCATTACTTCGTAAATTTCAATGAAATCACCATTTAAATCGACTTTTTTACTCTCATTTACTCAATCAATCACCATTTTAATCTTTGGATTGTTATCCATCGTTGCATGCTTTTAACTGACTGCGGAAGCAAACCGCAATGACAAACTGTCATAATTCCATTCCCACTTCCATAACGCTAAATGGCACAACCCCTCGTGGTTATGAAAACCACGAAGGAGGCCTATGTCCTGCAGTGGGCGTCAAGGGGCAGATGATGATGATGTGCCGAATTAGTACTGAAAATAATGTAACACGACCAGAAAACCAAAAATATTGTGATCTTATCTATATTTATTTTAAAGGTACGTTCCTGTTTGGAAAGCATGTCTTGGCTATAGAAATCAAGAAAACGAAACAATATGTCAACCGTTGAATGTCAATGTTATAAAAATTGACATTTAGGGAACTATCTACTCCGAATTTTAAGTTTGATTTTTAACTGTTTCACTAAAAGTAGATACCTACGAGCAATCGGCGACGCGAACTCTATGTCTACTCATCATGATTAAGTTTTACGAATAAGCGACACCAGGTTGAACTTCAGACAAAAATTCAAATAAGTGATTCTGGAATTAAGTTAATAAAAGTAGATACGTTAAAACTGCATATTTGTGCCTTACGAGAGGCATTAATATGCCGGTTTCACAACCTTCGCTAGTCGTAGAGGTATCACAAGAAGATGATATTATCTTGTTGTTTTAATAATTATTACCTTATTACGTTCAGACCGACTTGCACCGCTTTCTTAAATGCGGCTTAAACGGCATTTAACTAAAATTCTTCATACAAAAGTCGATTTAAATGGCGACTTAAGTGACATTTAAGAAGTGGTGCAAGTCGGCTAAGTACTTAGTACAGTCGACAGCGCCTCACGTTTACATCCGTGCACTCTAAGATACTCAGTTACCGACGAATTTCCAGCTAAAATATAAACATTGATGTGCTGTCGAGCTATTTGGAAATATATATTTTTTATTCAACTCTTGAAATACATTCAGGAGCGACTCTATATTTATAAATCATAAACAAGAACTTCTCATTATATTCAGGTTGTTGGCTCTCAACCTCAGCAATCACGAATATCCATATCCATTATATTGTATTTGTATTGAAGTACACTTCAATGTTTAATTTTATTTGTCACTGAGAAACGTAAACGCACGAAAAAAAAAATAATGCTTGTACATTTGTTTAACACAACTAAAAGAACTTTGTATTATTTACCTTATAAGTGTAAGATGCCAGTGCAGCAGAAGAGGTTAACACACGCGAACCTCTTTTATGCTACTGGCAGGTGGAAACGATTATTTATTTATGGTCGCTTGGTTTTCAGCTGTTATCTGCTTAAAGTTGACGTTATCTAGCCTTACTTCAGGTACCTACCTCCAGGGGACTGTAGGGGATTTGCCGTTTGTTGCGCAATCATTTGCCTATTTAATCCGCGGCTTTCAAAAACAAAACAAGCCTAAGGCCGCCTCGCGAGTTTCTTAAGTGTCGCTTTAGTAGCATTTAACTAAAATCTTCATAAAAAATAATTAGAATAGGAAATGTATTATTAGTAAAAGGCAAGATAAAAAACCAGCCAAGTGTGTTCCAAGCCACGCGTAATATAGGGTTCTATCTATAGGAGGTTTCTCGCAATGGAATTTGTACGAAATTTTTAACTTGTAAAGCTTTCTTAGCCGTGTTAGTTTTCCTTTTAACTTCATTATATGTGCTACAGCCATGATTTTTCTCACGTGTTTACAAGTAGCCGTTTAGGAAGAAGGGTAGGGGCGGGGGGACGCTCAATTGTAATAAAAAAATGCGCTTTAAAACTTGATATTTCGCAAGCGGGTCCCTGAACCAAAAAAACTGGCCAAGTGCAAGGCGGACACGTAACTATTCGTTAAAACACTCCATAAATGCTGTATAAATAGCTAAAGGGAGAGGGAAATACTTAGCTTTACAGCGTTAAATGAGCGTTTTAAGGGAATCGTGTGTGAATAAATATCACCGTAAATGTATGATCATACCGAGTCATCAAAAAACACTACTATTATTTCTACGTGCGCGGTATTGGTGGCAATGTGATTTGACCAATGGACTGTTTCACGGAACTAAAATTCATGGTTTACTATGACAATTCGATATACATTACAAAGTCGATAAATCTACAGTTTAATAATAAGGAAGAATCAGCTGTGCAATATACATCGAACTGTCATAAAGTCATAATATGCTACGATTGTTATTTTATCAAACGCGGCCCAGTTCGCGACTGCTAAAGCACCTATTGGGTAATCATAGCACAAGGGACCCTAGTTTGGGATCTAATACCCGTTAATACTAAAAAATGTGTTTCGACATAAGTAATATAACAACGTCAAGTAAATAGTCAACAAAAAAGTCAAATACGCGTTTAGTTTGGTCATATGGAGAAGATAAACGAAGGCAAATTGACAAAAGAAATATACGGAGCGACTGGGGTTGGAAAGGCTGCTAAGGGACTATCTACCCAGGCGGGCATATGTCGATCATATACGTATAGGGGATGTAGATGTATAAAAAGTACCTACTCGAAACCAATGTGCATGCATGCAGCGACCAATTAATCTTGATGAAGCGAAACGTTTGTCAGGTCAGTTTACGATCGTGGCAAACGGCAAACCTAGTCTCTACCTACCCCGCCAAGACACAAACGTTAGTTTACGTATGTAGACATGTGAAGAATAAATCAACTTGCCAAAGTTAATAAATACCTCAAACGAGGCGGTGAGATGCCTAACCGTTTTATCCCTTCCAGAAAGTTTCATAATAACAAAGCACTACATAGGTAATGTTCAAAGAGTTAATCCCTTTTTCAAGAAGCAAATTGTCCCAATAAATAGTCACGTGTACGATGTAAAATTACTTACAAAGAAATATTATCGCACGCTTTTAAGATGAGATGCACTTGAGATACTGTCGAGCCTCGAGATATTTAGATATTTATCAAACCGTATCTTTATTTTTATGACGTAAATTGTAGAATAGGAAATAGATAGGTAGATTTGTATCATTGTTTGACGTCAACTTTGATGGTCCTACACGAAAACAGCAGCTTGCTTCTCAATTTTAAATCGCACTTTTAAAACATAGGATTTACAACTGCGTTAAAAATTTAATTTAATACAAACAAAAAAAAAACGCCTTCAAAATACACATTAAACGGAAACTAAACTTTGGTCCTTACCAAACGTAATGAGATGATTTATACCGCGTCCAGTGGCACCTTCACTCAGACTAGATGGGTGAAGGGACCACTCGGACGCTGCAGGACATTCTTTTTTTGATGGAGTAAGGATAAAATACCGTTGCAAATGGAAGAGTTCGATGATTTTCTCAACAGATCTTTACCAAAATTATATGAGAACGCCTATTAGTGAGGTACCCCATATCCAACAAAATAAAAAAAAATCTTTTTGTTGCACTAACCCGTGCTGAGGACAATTTTAACCTACCTACATGTAGGCACAGCGATATTATTCCGATGTAAAAACATAACTGCAAAGTGGGTTGTGATATCGTTGTTTCTGGTTCTCACGACACAGGGTACCCTAGTGTGGGGCCAGAAGCAATGTATGTGCCTGTATGTAAATGTTTATGTTATGTTCTAATTCAATTTAATCTAAATGCGAATCTAATCGCGAAAATAGTCCCCCGACAATAATTTTCAATAAAATCGGAGCAAGCTTTCTTTTCCTCCACTGCGTTAAAATACGCCATTTTGAAAGAAAACTGTTGGTGTCACCATCGCCACCCAGGGTTTATTGCAAGTTTCATATAGCCGTTAGAAAACTGATAGAGACCAGATTTTCCACGTTTCTCGATCCATCTCGATCTAGCGGTTTTTCTGCCGATCACCTCAACACATAGTAAATGGGGTTTTAATTCCGTATCGACGCAGGGGCCTTTTTGATTCTTCCTACTTACAAGCAAGAATCACAAATCAAATTCATGGATTTTTTAAATTGATCTGCCCACCATAAATGGCATCTCAAATTGAAGGACTTTGTATGTGCCTCACGAATTATTCATTGAATCTAGTGTATAGAAAGTAGGGATTGAAAAAATAAAAGTTTGGCTCTCAAATTTTATTTCGTAGCACGCACCTTTTGTACGTAATGGTTATGACGGCAAATAAAACACAGCGAAAGTATGATAATAAGGTTTCTTGTTCAATTAATACTAGTTTACAATAAGATTACTTTACCATATCTTATATCATTAATTAATTAGTTGTATGTTCACAATGTACATTATGTGATTGTTTTTATTTTTTTTACTCATTTTAATTTCACTTAGGTACTTATGTAATAAAAAAATCTGACATCGCAGATTCACCGGGGCCGCCGCCGCGCCGGCCTCCAAGGCCACTTCGAGAAATACATGACGTGTAAAAAAAACAATCGCGATACGATAATCGAGATATAATCGAATAATCAAATCGGTTAATGTCATAATCGAATCGAGCGGGTTAAGCAAACGCACTGGCATTTCACACGCAACAATCGATCCAATTGCGACGACTAGCAGGAAACGCAGTATAAAAATTGGTAATTCGTAAAATAAATTTGGAGTAGGTACTTAGTTAAAGGCCGTTACAGACGTTAGCTATAATATATATTATAGCTCAACATACCTCGATATATTACGATATATTTTTAGTAGTCTGCGAAAGACCACAGACGGAGCTACCTATAATAAATATTTCTATGACGTCACCAAAATATGTCGAGATTATATATGTCGATATATTTTGGCAACGACGACAACAGACCGAGTGACGGTGTGTGGTCGCTTGCTACACTATAATATTTATTATAGCTACGTCTGTGACGGCCTTAACACTTCAATAAGAACAGAGTGGCGGTTTACTCTTTGATCACATTAAACTACCTACAATTCGTAGTTTATTATGACAATTTAGACGTAAAGTACGTAGCAGTTGTCCTTGGTAATTCTGTGGGTTAATCGACTATGCAATGCACATTAAATTGTCATAGCAAGCCATGAATTGTAGATCTATGAAATAAGGCCCAGATTTTTTGTACGTCAACCGTATGTTAACTATCAGGTTGGTATTGTGGCATAAACAACAACAACTATCAACATATTGTTAACATACGAGAAACCGGTGGTTAATTAACAAAGAAGACTTGTTCCCCTGTTCCACTGGTCTATCCCTACTGGTAGGGAAGAAAGGTTTTTTTTCCACATTTATCTGCTAGGGGTGATACAATGATATTTAACTTCCACATATTTCTACTAAGATAAAGTACAAGTTGATAGAAAATCATTTACCTATTACGGTCAGCCACAAGATGGACAGATGACCTCAGGAAGACGCTGGATGCAAGCCGCTTCCAAACGGTCCTTTTGGAAATTCATGGAGGAGGCCTATGTCCAGCAATGGACTTCTTGTGGCTGAATGATGATGATGATGTAGGTACTTGATGTACCTAAATCATCATCATCATTCAGCCACAAGAAGTCCATTGCCATCGTCGATATTATATCGGTACTGAAATTAATAAGTAACTTCTTTGAAATCAGCATATAAATAAATTATCTTAACATATTTAAAAAATGTCCATAACCCTGTGACCAATTGCATACGTGCATTTTGAATCACGTGATCAAGGATCATATACAGTTGCTGTCTCTTTTTTGGCGGTTGGATTTTCAGTTATTCCTGATAGACTTCATCCAATTTTTTATAGCCAGTGATTGTATAATAATTTCAATAAAGCGTATAAACTGGTTTTTCTCTTGCTTTTGTTATAATTTTGAAATTCCAGGCTTCTGCGAAATTATTTGTTCTACGCCTTTTTCCAAACACGCTGCTGAAATTGTTTATTTTTCAGCCAATTCCTTTCAAAACATTTTTTAAAAGAGCGTTTCCACATTATCCAACCCGATATCAGGGTCGGACGCCGATCCGATATCGGGGTAAGTAAAATGTATTAAATACGTCGGCTGAGATATACGATATCGAGCCGGACAATATGAAATACAGGTACATATTCCATACATTTTACTTACGCCGATATCGGGTCAGACACCGATATCGGATCGGATAATGTGGAAAAACTCTTTTAAAAAATATTTTAAATTATTCCTGAATATTTCCTGAATTATTTTATCAGTAGAGATAAGTCAACTCAGATGCCAACCCACCTGCCAAGCGTGGCGATTATGGTAAAACCCCTCATGGTTATGAAAACCACGAAGGAGGCCTATGTCTTGCAGTGGGCGTCAAATGGCTGCTGATGATGAAGATGATGAGTGGAAAGGTATTCCCCCCTAGTAGGTAAACGTGGAAAAAAAATCCATTCTACCCTACCAGTAGGGATAGACCAGTAGGGATATGTCGAACAGGGGGACTTATTGAGCTTCTTCAGAAACTTCTCAATATGCTGCAGTGAAACTGTCAAGGGCTTATTGTCACCTTTGGCTTGCCACTCTTCTTACTAAAGCCGGTTACAAATCCAGAGACAGTGATATTGTTAAAGCTAAGAAACAAAATAAAATCATAATAACAGGCAGTATTCCTCTATAAATGCAAACAAATGCTTCTCAGACTTACTTTATATTATGGTAGTATTAATAATACTGTTTTAAAAAAAAAAAACAATCAAAAGTGACATTGTGCTTACGGAAAGCTATTTCAAATTATTTTACAATAATGACTCACCGACCTATTTAAGTTGAGTTACTTTATAAAAATATCTTCTATTAACTTTACGTTTGTATGTACTGACGATTTGTTTATTTTATCTTCATAATTCATAACTGTTCGTGATGAAAGGCAAGGGATTACACTCAGATGCCAAAGCAAACGGTTTGTGCAAAACTTGTGCAAGGTAAGCTTGAAGTATATTATGTAAGTAATTAAAACAAAAAAAGAACCAGTCCAGTCAAAGTTACCGTAGAAAAACCCCCTGATATCCTTCGCAAAAATGTTTATATTAACAACTATCCTGTAAGTAAGTTACTCGTAGTAAAATCAATAAGTCCCTAGAAATGCAGTTGATTTAAATACTTTCTAGCATATTACTGAAACAATATAATTTATAATAAACCTACGCAGACTTCACAATATAAGTAGGTGCCTATGTCCATAATCCATACAAATTGACGAAATAAAAAGTCGTTATCCTGACACTTAGGTTTATAACAGACTGACCTTGCTAGATTACTGTAAACATAATAGATCAAAATATGAAATATTCGTTAAGTATGCTATTTACATTATGTATTTAGTAATATACTAAATTTTATTTTGACACGATTACGAGAAGACGTTAATTTTACGTGCAACCATCGCATTACGAACAAAACCCGTGGTTATCCGTGAATTGGCACTCACTATGGGTAATAATATTTATTGAACGTTTAGATACACTAAGCAACCATGACCGAAAATGTATTAAATAATGAAAATTAAGCATAAAATCAAAAACTCAAAACGGAAAAGCTAGAATGATTTAGAAAAATGCAATTTTTATTTTAAGAGATAAAAAATCTGCAATAGATTCATCCACTGTTTTGTGTCCGTTACGGGCGATTTAAGCAGTACCTAAGAGTTTGACACTTTCTCGAATGACCAAAAAGTACGATTCGAGAGAGGCTATTGCGTATAGGACACACAAAGGGAAAATTCCGGAGTCGGGTCGGTATTACGCATTTTTGGTGCTCTTTGGTGTCGCCCGCCAGTGCACTGTTGAGTTTCAGTAATCGGGCATCAAAGGTACATCAAACTTTAAGTTACCTCTGCGTTTATACCTACCCCCTCATATCAACATTGATTTTTTATCTTCCAACTGATAAGCGTGGTTTCCGCAGCTTGATTTTTAGATCGATAACAATGAAGTAGTATTGTTTAAACAGAGCCTTGCAACGGAAAATTGCGGATTTCGAAAAACGAAAATTGCGGATTTCGAAAAACTATTAGATATTTATCTGATTTGAACTTGGAAGATGTAAGATTACAGACATTGATATCAAAATGGTACTAAATCACCACCTTTGACGGCCCTCTAGACAGTGAAAATTGCCTTGATAGGTAATGTTGAAATATCACTTCAAGTTTGGAGACAGCATTTGGTTGAATTTAGGATTTTTAGAATTAATCTCCACATTGAAAAAAAAGTTATGATTCTTGTAGGTAGGCTTTATATTTTGATTTCTAAATTACAAAAATTCCGCCAAATTCTCGTCTCAAAAAAAGACATGATAATGTAGGAACTCTACGAAGTTCCTTGACTGAAGACGGAATAATATTGTGTATTTTTCATTTACAATTAATAATTGACATGTTTTCATAATAAAATTATACAGAAACTTCTAAAACATGCCAAGTTTGATTTGTACGTGTACTTTGTACGTTGTTGTAAAGTCACATAATTCTTCCGTCTTTAGCCAAAGAACTTCGCTGAGTTCCAACTCATTCCGTTCCTACAGGGTTCCTATATAATGCATTTTATGGCAAGAATTTGGCCCATTTTTTTCTATTATTATGTTTTGGTGAAATACGTTTTACGGCTTCCCAATACCATTACCAGCTAAAGCTGATAAAAAATATAATAAAAATATCTGATCAAATCTGTCGAGACATCCTATACTTATAAGTTCAGTAGAAGATCGGTGACAAAAAACAATTATCTACATACTTCTTGTTTCTGTTCATACTCCAGTTTCTAATCACCTCGTTTTACGATACCAGCTTTTTGTAGTTCCTACCTTTTCGGGTTTATGCTGTGTTTAACTTTATTTTGTGTCTTGTGTGTAATAAACAAATGGCTTTCAATTCAATTCATTCGATAATTGTGAGATTGCACGTTGCCGTAAACATATTAACGTTTTTCTCGTAAATTACAGGCTGAATATAAATACAGTATCCTAAGGAACTTAGTCTATATAATACAGAGTATTTACATTTAAAAATCGATTTGCCCGCATGAAAAGTACCTACCCGTGAAAATTATCACATTTCAACGCAGATTTACACACACTCGATGATAAATAAGGTTCTTTGTAAATAATATTATAGCTATTAAGAATACTCACGCACGTTTCCGAAAACCAGTTTCGGCTTACTTGACGTAAACAAACTTGCGGAGCAAGTTAATAAATCCGTCAGTGACGAGAGATTTTCCGGTGACAGCTTGACGTCAATTCTGCAGATTGTTTTAATGCATCGTCTCGACTGTCGCTATTGAAGGCTTTCCATAATCGATTAACTCACTTTTAGACAATGTGTCTTCATTCGTGATACATTACAGAAGAGTCAGTCAACGCCTTACTAGCAGTCTGAGCAACACTGCCTGCTAGTAAGAAGGCAATAACCCTATCTACTAAATGGCAGTCTCGCATAAGCGTATTTTAAGAACAATTGAAAGCAACCGAGCTGAAAATTAACATAAGAACATATAGAGGCGTCAGGTGATCGGGGCCTTCATTCTGCTAAGCCAGTTTACTTCAATGGACTAGCGTCAATTTTTGGGTGTTTGTCGTGGCTGGTATATCTACTGCCGTTGCCTAACGGTACGGCTAATATAAATCTTAATATTTTGTAGAGCTCTCTGGCTCAAATGTATGACAAGCAAGTCCAACTTCAGATAAATTAAAAAGAGACATGGACAAAGAAGAAGAAAGTATTGCAGTTGAGGTATTGTGTTGTGTGTGAACGTTATTGTTTAACACCGACACTTTCATACTTTAAACTTGTTTATTTATTTCATGATACGTTTCAGCTCAGGCACGGGGGCAACAAAAACCCCGTATCTATTCAAAAAGATATTCTACTCATCAGCACTATGGTGATTTTGACGTCTACCCCGTAGTGAAAGTTGTTCGTATTGGCGAGTGGAACCTCCCATTATCGGAGGGTTATGGGGATTTTGTTATAAAACCCAGTATAAATTATATTTTATAATGTTTTGTATTTATCAAAAACCCCTAGAAAAAAACGTTTTGTTTTCCCGGATTTTCCAGTGCCTAACTATTTATCTTTATCTAAATTTGTCAGGCCCTAAAGAAGTTTATTCGAAATAATACAAGAATTTTTAAATAAATCACCAAATCGGCGCAGCTGTTCTCAAATCAAGCCCTTGCCAGCGAACAGGATTTAATTTTTATTTTGATATGGAGAAATGGACACCTATACTCATATGTTAAATTTGTAACGTGCATTAACTCACAGTTCCCGCACCAAAAAGAATAAAACCAATTCGATTTCATTCATAAAGATTGAAGCACAACTCGCGGGAAGAACTAAGGCCCCGACCGTGAACCTTGAGAGACGTCACGCGATCAGGCCTGAGCGGGGCGACGGCGGTGTCGCGGGGGTCGCGGGCAGGGGGGCGGCGGCGGCGGGGGCGCCCGTGCCGCGCGCCGTCATACCCCGTCCAGCTGCCGCACGCGCACATCCTGCGACGAGCACATGTCCGGAGCGAACGGCAGACACGTGAAATACGCGCACGCGGCGCACTCGTAAGCTGGCGCCGCGTAAAACAACGCGATCAACGAACACAACATACCACCGGCGGACACCAGACACACCCAAACCAGTGCGATCTTACGCCGGCGGTCGTACGAGCCGAACGTGATGAAAGGCAACAAAGCGTAGGAAAGGAGGAAGCCGAATGCGAAACCGAACACGTGCGCGAAGTTGTCGATCCACGGGAGGAGACCTAGCAAGAATAGCGCCACGGCCAGGCCGAGCAGCTTGAAGAGCGCCCGCCGCGGATGCTTGAGGAGCGGCCATGCCCCGATCACTTCCACTATCAGGCACGCCAGCAGGCCGAAGTGTGATCCCGCTGGCCCCACCTGGAAATGATGGTATACATATTTTAACCGAAGGCAGGACGATGCGTAGAATAAAGCTGTCACAGAGGGGGACCAACGACGTTAGGTTAACGATTGGTAGGATTGACATTACTAAAGCCGTCAAAATTACCAGGGGACCGAGAGAGTTGCCGTGACAGAGACTCTCCTCTTCTTCGGCCTACGCTCAGCAGTAGGCTCTATTCATGGGATGTATGCCTATAGTTGTATAGTCATAGATATATATTTTAACCTCATTGGCTCATGTCGGAGGTCGTCGGTTCGATTCCCACTGGAGACCGCCGTACATTTGTACAAATGACCTCAGTATGGATATATTTTCATGTTTGTGATGTCCTTGCCTGGTTACCACAGCACAGGGCAGGGTAGGATTAGAGTAGGGTTTAGGACCAGGACACTGTTGTATGGAAATTATTATTATTTATTTACCTTGGATTTGTGGATAATGACATATTTCAAGATCACATAAATACTTCCAGTATAAACTATCCAAATATCCAAAAAACAAAGGAATCTCTAAGCGCTCGCGCCATCATCATTCCCTGCTGAATCTCACATTCAACCTCCTTAGTAAATAACAAGAGGCGACCAACATTTTGAAGGTAGAACAACCAAAACTGTACATGCCTCTGCTCGATACGGTTCAAATATCGCGGAAGCCATGTTCCCCGCGACGCCGCTTCCTAGATATATCACGGCTATTCGCACAGGACCAGCCATCTTCTCCAGGTCCCGCATGAAAAGCCATTGCAGGGCCAGAGTGGCCGCGAGGTGCAGCAAGCCGGCGTGGACGAAAAGCGACGTCCATGCGCGGTACAGCTGGTCCGGTCTTCGGCGGCGCATGAACGGCAGCATGCCGCATACGTCGTCTAGGCAGGAGACCTGAAGGATAACAGAAAATTTAAATTTTAAGAACAATGTCAAGGAAGAACATAAATTAAATTAAAACTTCTTCAGCTATGTAAAATTGCAAAGCTGTTTTCTGTCACTACGCTGCTAAGCGCATGGAGAAACCTTTGAAAATGTTCACCCTAGCCACGATTAAACAAAATACACCACGAGTGCCTGATAGCCTCCCAGATGAGGCAGCGACGCTTCTGCATCGAAGTATTCCTTAACGAAGTCAAAATTTTCTCGCGTGGTGTCACACACTAGCTATGGACCCCAAAGCAACGAGGACTGTAGCAGGACACGTCTGTGATCATCATCATCATCATCATCAGCCATTTGACGCCCACTGCAGGACATAGGCCTCCTTCGTGGTTTTCATACCCATGAGGGGTTTTGCCATAATCGCCACGCTCGGCAGGTGGGTTGGCGATAGCAGTATGCGGTTGGAATCTCAGGAAGACGCTGCTGCCCGTTTCCTGGTAATTGATTTCCTTAGTCACCTTCTACGATATCCACGGAAGGAAATGGAGTGACGCTATTCTTAATCCGGACATCCGAATAGTTAATAGTTGTGACTAGTTGTGTATTTTACAAACCTGTGAACACAGCGACGCCTCTTCATGAAAGTATCCCTTGACGAAATCACAGTGTTCCCTAGTGGTGATTACACATTGGCCATGGACCCCGATGCAGCAGGGGTGCCCGATGACCTCGCAGGCCATATGCTCGGCGGCGTGGCCCGCCCGCCCCGCCGCCGCCGACCCGTCCAGCACCGACTTGCGGCAGATCGGCCATTTTGTTATGTCGTCGGGCCACTCGTGCGGCGCTATCGAGCGCGGGGCTTCGCAAAATCTGCAGGTATAAGACGACAGGTTAGCAGCGGGTGCATCCTCAACCCACAAAATTCATAAAAACGGGACAGAGAATTTGTTATTATTATGACAGTCAACGAACCGGTACGTCTGTGGATGCAAATGGCAAGCGACCGTGAGAGATGGCATTTGGAGAAAAAGGCCTATACCCAGCAGAGAGCAAAAGTAGACTGATAATGACGAAGGAGTTCGTTAAAGAAATACTTATGACTGTCTCTGGTAGTTCATTGCACGCATTCATTGAACGGTTCAGCAACGTTACTACGCTATAACCCGCGAATGATCAAATAGGATCAAACCTTGTCGACGTGAATTCGTAATTAAAATTTCGGTTGGCAATAATGCACAACTAGATAATTCTAAATAATTCGATTCGTATTGAATTGAAAATTGTATGCAAATGGATATTGGCCGTATCTTACTGCTGTAATTTATTTGGATGCTAATTTCTGGCCGTGCATTATTGCCTCCCGAAGTTATAATTTTGAATTCCCTTTCACAAGGTCCTCTTCCACTTTGATTGCCCGCAGATAACTGAGGTTATAACTACTTACTTTGGATCCAATCCACAGACAGACCCCGATATCCGCCCTCCTGGCCCCGATTCTCCCGATGACCATTTCTTCCATGTCGAAATGGTACTCTGAAAAGGTCGAACGGTTCAATTGGGAATTTTACTGGCACTACTAATTTACCTCTGCAAGAATCGTTTGCAATAGATCGTAGTGACACATACCTTTGGTATTAGTCCTCTAATCTGAATCGGCAAGCACAGAAACAGATAAAAGATCACACATTAGCTTTAGTCACACTTAAACAACAACAAAAATTATACACTTTTAAGGCACAATAAGCAATATTCAGTTTGCACATCAGTTTGTTTGGTAATTGTCTACACCATAAAACCGCGCATGCATGCTAAGAGAACCCTGAAATATCCACGAGCGTCACTTACTACATACGACTTTACAATGGAAATTATTCGTTTGAATTAATTATTTTTATACGGGGTGTAACAAAAGGGGATTCTACGAATAAATTTTACTATAGCAAAATTTCGGAATCGCGAAAAAAATATCAACTGCTCCACGCTAAAGTTTCCACCTGCGCATTAGAATGTGTGATACAGCTGATATCTTTTCGCGACTTCTAAGTTATACCCACAGTAAAACTTGTTCGAATTGACGGGAACTCCGGTGACAATAATAGACCTCCTACATTTATGTTATATGATTTAGTTAAGTGCTGCAGTTGCTGCACTGCCTGGGACATAATTAAGATAGAGAAATCGTTTTGTTCCAAAACCCACATCGGGTTGCAGCGCCATAGGAATTTATCATTTTGTTACCACCTATATAAACACCAATGTTATATGCATCCCGAGTAGGCCGAGACCAGAATTTTCCACTTACCACGACCCTGACACGCGTCTTTCGGTTTATCAACATTGATTAGTCACTGCGTGGGTGCATGGTACATTTTATCTTTCCCTCGCAAATTGTGTAAAGTATGGATTGAAACGCTTCCGAACAGCGAAAGAAACTTCAAATTACCGAACAGTCAGCCTTCGATGACTGCACGCATCCAGAGTCGTCGTTTCGTATGCAGCACGCCGTATCCCTTTCCCTCCTCGCGGAGGCTGCTATCGCCCGCGCTATTCTGGCGTCCCTCCTCATGCACGGCGCGAACTTAGCTCCTAAATGTATCAGGTCTGCCGCCCTGGGGCCTAGCCAGAACGACGCTGGCTCTTCCCACTCCACCTTGAAAAAAGATTGTTTTGTTGAGCTGGGATTTTTGTTTAACCTCCTCAGTCTTACTCCTATATTAGACGCACCAAATCCTTAGCGATTCAAATCGTCTAACTGTCAAATTCCATACTAATTGCTGTCGCAAACGTCAGGATCCCGAAAGGATTTGGTGTGCATAATTAGGCCCCAATAATTGAAAACCATTGTTATTTTCAAGATCACGACTGATTCGCAGTTTCTTTTGCAGTACCTACCTGCGAAGGAACGTTTGAGATTTTATTTTTGCACTATTTCCTTTAAAAGAGGTGAAAATATTGCGACTTTTTTCTCACATGTTCCTTTTTGAGAACTGAAGGAATTACTGTGACTTCTTTGTTGCCTTTGCTCCTTTAGGTGCAATAGTGTCAAACAATATTGCAATAGTTTCTTCGAAAGTAATTGCAACGGTGACATAAACTCAACTCAAAACCTCTTTACAAAATGTTTACTTAAGGCTGCTCTTAGGTAAAGCCTGCTGTGTCGCTAGCCCAATTTAACATTTTTTAATGTTGTAATAATATGAGTAAAGTTTTTATAAATGTGGTCTAAAGGTTTGATGCATAATTAAATTATGGACATTTTAAATATATTTTTGTTTTCTTATGCGTAAGTTTTAATAAAGAAAAATTGTTAACAAATTTATTAATTTTGGAATAAAAAATTTTCAATCAAAAACTATGTACAGGATAATAAAAATATCTCTTGAATATCCGTAATTCTATTATCTATCAAACCCTCAGATTACATTTATGAAAAGTATTTTTACAATAATTAGAGATGTCAAATTTTGTACGCGAGACAGCATGCCTGACGTAAAAGCAGCCTTGATGAACGTCAAAGCTGTTAATTTCGCAATTAATAGATTATGTGGAGAAGAAGCTAACAAAGAAACTTCACATTTTTGTTCCTTTCGAAAGTGGTTTAAACTTCATAACCTAACAGAATTTTCAAGTTAAAGTTACCTTGACACAATCGTCCTCGTTAACATTATTTAAATACCAGACATCTTTGTTTTCCAAATAATCCATAATGTTATAATAGGCACAGAGTATGCTTCGATAAGACAAGATAAGATTATTTTTCTGATATCGAATATTATTCTATTTTCTGGTGTATACAATAAAGAATACTCTTATCTTAGCTTACAAAAAGAAAAATACAGGCAACCTTATATTTTAAAATTTGATGAATAATAAATAGATACGGGCTTGTCGGTGCAAATACGAATATTAATAGACATACATATACGTAGTAATAATAATAAAGTTACATATATCATACTTGAATACTATACATAAATACACCTACCTACATAAATAGTGGCTTATAAGAAGTGTGTGATCTAGACAACAAAAAGGTGATATACCTACATATATGACGAGAAGTGAATGAATACATACAGCAAAATTACTTAATTAGACAGAAGGAATTCTTTTACTCTGGTTTTAAATATAGCGGGAGATGAGGAGCGCATAGGGAGGTCATTCCATAGCCGGGCGACCCTTACAGTAAATGAGCTACTGAAGAACCTTGTCGTATGACTTGGTGTCTTCAGCGTTAGACTCTGGTCGGACCGTAGTGGCTGGTTATTGGAGTCACTGAGGAAGCTAAAGCGCTCTTTGAGATAAAGCTGAGTGGCTGGATTGAACAGCACTGAGAACATAAGCGAAAGGATGCTTAACACATTTTTTAAACCGCATCGGTGGTAACTCTAACATATCTTGAGGAATCTTATTGTAGAACCGTGTACAGTGCCCCATAAAGGATTATTAGCTTTTGCTAGTCAATCATGGAAATGACAATTTATGTTTATTCCTAATACCTAAGTATCAACATTATAATGGCTTATTTATGACATTATGATACTGATATATTTTTAACAGAAAAAAAAAATTCATAATTGTATTGACTTATAAATGGTATAAATACCAGCATAAGTCTTATTATAATAATTTTATAATAATTTTTATAAATAATTTTAAACCATAAGTTTGGTACTGCATTCATCTTCATTGTTTAATACTGTTTTGTGTACCGGTCATGCTTCAATTTTTATTTTCCATCCACAGTTCTCTTTTAACAGACGTCATCTTTTAGAACATGGGAAATTCAAAATTACAAAGAATTTTGCAACTTACATTATTGTTCAGAAGTAGACGTAAAGACAAAAGTTTTTCACGAACAATCGCTTTTATGTGACCGGCTCAACGGCAGTGGCCCAGTTGTGCAACTTTCGGGGACTGAAATTCTTTAAAGAATGTAACTGAGATATGCATAAAGATGTAATTGCTGTTCTCTCAGAAGTATAAGGTAGCCGTATCGTAAAAAGTCCGTAGGCTGTAGACAAAAGGGCTGTGCACAAAGAGTGCCGGCGTGACCTATATACTCTTGTCGCGAGTAGGCTAACGCTCTTACTTTGAGCCCGTTCTGTGAGAATAGCCCTTTGCGGGCCCGGTTTCGCTAATTGTTAATAGGACTAGTCTCCTCTCGGAGGTCTAAAAAGGTCGCGTTTCACTGCCCCGCCAAAGTCTACCTTCCTCAACTGAATATAAGGATCATTATTATAATAGCAGAAAAAAGTTGAATGAATAAATATTAGGTAAGCACTATTGTAACTGTGAATGTGGGTCATTTTATCATATCCATTAATGTCATATAATGTAGAGAAAGTGAGACGTATTACTTAAATTCTAGTTAAACATATTCAGGGTTACTCAGCGTGTATTTAGTCTCGAAAAGCATGTTTTGACTAAAAGCTTTCTGCTATTTAACCTTGTTACCAAAACTTCCAGTTACAACGTGAACAAAAACAGTAAAATTCGCTAGCTTAATGTCAATGTTTGTTTGTTTGTTACACTTCATTGCACAAAATATAAAATTTTGCACTTAAAAAAACATGAATATCTTAGACTATGAGCAAGGGCGGACTTATTTCAAGAGAATTTTTTTCCAGCCAGCCTTGACGTTTAGAGTGTTAAACAAACAGCGGGAAAAGGGCATGACAAGCTCAAACAAAAAATTATTACTACTTAATTGCTACATTAACTCAATGAACTCGCTGCAACTGGTACTTTCTTACATTGTTGGAAGACATTCCGATTTGCCAGTTATTTTTATATACTGGGGATATTTCTAAAATGGGCATATCCTGAAACACCCTTATTAGAGTTTGTGTCTGGCAGCAACTTTTACTATATGACTTTTTATTGATTTTAATTTTTAGAAATATCAGAGTTACAACCGTATGTCAAGATTCTGGTGGGTGATTTTTCTCCATTCAAATTTAGACGTAAGATGTGTACATTTGTACTGTTACGGCAAACGTCATAGTCAAGAAGACACACAACTTTTACGACACAATACTCCTCTACTAAGTACCTCGTTGGTGTTATGCCTATTGGTATTTTCCCCATAGGCTTAATAACCAAGCGCGGTTTGGAAATTTCCAGCGCTGAGGTATGTTAATACCCCAGGAACTCAGGTTTCCTCACGATTTTTTCCTTGATAATTAGCAAGTGGTATTGGTGTAATGTATGTAAATAACTCACTTGCTGCAAGCTCAGGCTCTTGACGAGGACCTGACCCGAGTGTGTGTGCCGGCCAAACCCGACCGGGCCAAAGCCGTAGCAGAGAAGGGAGAGCAGAAGCACCAGGGTCTGCACGGTGCTGACCCACCACGTGAAGTAGGGCCGATAGTCCGTGAGGACGTCCAGTTGCCGGGCCACGTCCTCTTGGTGCGTCACCGACTTGCGCAGAGACCGCCTGGAAGGTGAACAAAGGCTTCGTCAGTGTCGATCGGACTGAGCGGCAGGTTTTTATTAGTAGGCGGCATGATGAAGAAGTAAAACTTTCGTGAGCGCTATATATTACGCTCCATAATACGGTGCAATCTCTTGCTGTCAAGAGTATAGCTATTATGGGTAAACCAGTGGAAAGGGAGGCGATAAACTTCGGGTTGCTGATGGACGCTTCGGGAAACATATCTGCAACGTTTTTATCACTATAGAACTCTTTATAATATACGCGATTACCTTAGAACTGATTTGCATTTCAGGATATCCCTGCCCCGGTCCGTGACGCTTCTAGTAGATATACTTTTAGGTGTAAGCTCATGCTATATTTGCTCGAACAGCAGAGACTGTCCCGTCCTATCTTTCGCCGTTTCTGACTTACAGACTAGTAATCGTAGCAAATATCTAATAGGTACGGGGGCACAGTCTAAAAATCAGCGCTGAGGGCTCACACCCTCAGCAAAATGCTAAGTCAGATGCCCTTTGTGGGAACTTTGACACATCACAGGACTTACTGTTACTTTGCTCTATATAGGTATTGTAACTTATTTATGTAGTACTTTATAACAATTATTTAAATAAGATTTATGTAAGTTTATTATTAAGTTTAAGTATGTACTATTCGTATTTGCACCAAATACCCGTCTCTCTTTCTCCTTCGGAAACCTTTTCGTCACAAGGTTGTCTGGAAGAAATTGCTGTTAGCAATAAGGCCGCCCATTGTACTTTTTCATTGTAACTCATATTTTATGTCTCGCTTCTTGTGTGCAATAAAGAATATTCTTATTCTTTGCTCTGTCATATCTTGTATTTATGTAAAATATTTTTCTTTTCCTCATTTGTAAATTTCGTTCTTCTTTCTTAGATTATTTAGACCAATGGTTCCTAACAACCAATAAGTGGTCCGTGAGAGCATTGTAAGAGTTCCACAGCGCTTTTGAAGAATCTTGTGCACATATCTTGTAAGTATTTCAACCTACGCGTAAGGTTCTTGAATAAACTAAGCTTGAACTTTGTTGTTGCTGCTAACAAACCTAAACATAAACATGTACATACAGGCACATACATTGCTTCTGGCCCCACACTAGGATACCCTTTGTCGTGGGAACCAGAAACAACGACATCACAAACTGGGGTGTTTTTTTTCCCCAGCCGGGATTCGAACCCGGGACCTCTCGCATGGTATGCAGATGCACTACCGCTGCGCCACGAGGTCGTACAACAAAATAAACTAAGTGGTCATTGATCACAAGAGGTTAGGACCCACTGATTTAGAGAACCAGCCGTCAGAGGGGAACTGCCGACGCCGGTTTCGTTTCTACTCACTATGATCAAACTCTGCGTATCAGAGCAAAACCCGGTCGGACTCTTCTGACGAAATTACAATGCCTTATGTAATAAGATTTGAATTGAATCATCCTACATTCGTAGGATACTAAATGAAAGTCAAGGCATACTCCGCTTACAAATAAACAAACAAATAACTTCCACACAACACAATCACTTGTCCTGGTCCCAAACTAGGATACCCTGTGCTATGGTAACCAGGCAAGGACATCACAAACATAGTAATACCCACAGACTGAGGCTATTTGTACAAAAGATTAAATAATCATTTATTTTTAGGGTTCCGTACCCAAAGGGTAAGGGACGCCATTACTAAGACTCCGCCGTCCGTCCGTCCGTCCGACCGTCTGTCCGTCTATCACCGGGCTATATCTCATGAAGCGTGATAGTTAGACAGTTGAAATTTTCACAGATGATGTATTATGTTTGTCTCCATATCCTTCACGCTCTGTAAGATAATGGAAGATATGGCGTATTATAAAGAGAATAGTATGCATAAAGGGATACTACATATAAAGTGCAACTGACCTCCATTATAAGTATTAACTCCAGACTATAATGAAGAGTAGTTTAATTTTACGACGCAAAAGATAAATCAATCATTAACCATAGAAGACAAAAACAATGACAGCTAACTTTTTCGGTTAAGGAAAACCTCGCGATGAATTTACATTTCCGGGAAAGAAAAGAAGGAAGGCTCTTCATTAGAAAACTTCCGTCTGAGAAGAATAAGATGACGAAACTACATTTATTACAGCAACCGTTTATTTTATTTTATTTAATAGGTAAACTGACAGTATTAAATATTTATTTAATTTTAGGAAAGCCATTGACATTATATAACTTCATACTATTTTAAAATACGAGAACAGAAAGTCTTTAACAGGCTTCCACTGATAGCAACAAAATATTAAAACTAGTAATTATAGAAAAAAATTGAGATTTAAGCATTTCAAAAGGAAATATATATAGCTGACATTTATACCTAAGTAATGAGAAGAGAGACTACTCACTCACTCCTAAAAAAGTTATAACCTTGTATCTATGCTGCAACCCAAAAACAGTTTACACAGCATGCTAGGTACTAGGCAACAGAGTTAAACATTGTAATAATTTTAACATCATAATTTCTATAAAGTTTGGATTTGGACTTAAAATTACAATCTTAACAGAAAATACAGTAACAAAATATTTTTGACATGCTTTTTAAACTGTAAGATTTTACCTTATGTCCAAGATGTTCAACGCAGTTTTTTTTTCCAATAGACTGTCATAGTTTCTACACATTCTTGCCAAAGGATTAAAATAAGAAATGTTATTGAAAATAGACAAAACAAAGGTCTTAATGGCACGACGAGGGTTGTAGTTTAAATTGATATTGAGGCGTGAAAGTAAAGAAGGTGAATCGATATGGGAATGAAGTAATTTGTGCAAAGTGTTAACAAAACAGTTACACAAAACATTAGACACACTGACAACTTAATACCTTAAGACACTACAAAACAGAATACTTAACAAAACATTAACAAAACATTAACAAACAATGGTCACGGTGTGTCTCTGCTGCTGCAATTGCTGATTCAGCATACTGCTGAGGGTATTACTCCTCAGCACTGATTTTCAGTCAGCGCTTGTCCCATGAGCGTTCCACGCGAGGCACGGTATATTTATAATAAATAAATAAATAATGTACTTACATTGTGATAGAATTACATAAATATATAAATGAAAAAAATACATTCACTTACCGAGATTAAAATATTATTAACTAAATACATACACAAATAGAATTTAATTAATAATAGTAAATTTATACTAGATATACAAAAGCCACAAGAAAATTACAAGTTATAAGTCAGAATGATGACATGATCACATAGTCACGTCAAAAGCGGCGAGAAGTCCGGAGAGGATGGTATAGTCTCTGCTGTTCAAGCAAATACGCCCTGAGCTGGCACCCAAAGGCATGAAGCTTCACTAGAAGCTTCACGGACTGGGGGAGGAATGTCGTTCCAGCACTTGGACGCTGCAAACCTAAAACTGCCATGAAAAGTCATGCGTAATGCGTCTCGTTCTCTCTTGTATTTCATTTCACATAGTGTGGGTTCTGCTCTGTCCTCCTTATGTTATTGGAAAAACTGCCAATGCCGCGAAAATATTAATAGAATTTTCACGAAAAATAATGACCTACTTCGGCCAGGTGCATTTAGGTCGCCGGCAGTTTTCCATCCCCCGGGAGTAGACGCGATAATCCAACTAAATCCCTCTAATTATTTTCAAATTCTCCGCCACTCTTTTAAAGTAAGATTAATTGATATCGCCAGACACTAGTTGTGGAAAATGAACACGGTTAACGTATTTTTAAATACTACAAAGAAAAATTTGTAACAGATGAAAGGTATTGTTATTTTCTTCCCTCAACATTTTGGCAAAATTGTTTCAGTTTAAATAAGCGCCTAGTTAAGTACACGGTGTTTGCAGCTGACTTTTTGAATCGCAAAAGCCATTAGCGGTTTTCTAAGCCGTAATGCCGTTTATTTCGGCCGGCCCGGCACGCCAGGTGATTTATTCTTGTGCCTAAGGCCTCGTAATGTGGCTGTACTTTAGTATTCCTGCGAGTGAGTCGTTCGCTAAGCCATTCCCTTTAACGACCTGTCACTCGAACGCCCAAACGTGATACATATTTGCACCTCTTCTTAGCCGCTCCTGATTTGAAGAGACGCGTTTCTATCAGTTTTATCATAGTAATTAATTTGATTAACATGTTTTTTGTTCACACAATGTTGTTAATAGGTTTAAGTACCTACCTTCGTGATGATGGAATAGGAGAGAGTCAGCTTGGTATAAAAGAAAAGAGATAATAATTATCTATTTTCCTTTATACCAAGCTGACTCTATTATCCTTGATGGGTCTTATGACGCCCTCGTTACCTTCCTCCTTTCCTTTTCTCATAAATCCGTTAGTTCATAATATTCCATTTCGATAACAAACCTCTGAAGTCAAAATTCTATTTTCAATAGTACTTTTTGCGCTTCCGTGATAATTGAATCGTGTGATTTTAAAACAACACAAGTCACATGTGTTTTTAAAATAACACTTGCCCATTTTTTTTTTATTAAATTATTTACACCTACCTATTGATTTACATTAGAAAAAAACATTGTAGTTTATTCATACAGAAATCAATATAATATGCTAAAATATTGCTGTTGTAGATATTAGTATTTGAATAAAACAGTTTTTTTCTATTTCCTGCAAAGATGTAATGAAAGGACATGTGTCGTTTTAAAATCACACGATTCAATTATGTTTCGTATTTATTTTTTAATTCAAGTTTTGATCCACTTTACTTTCAGATTTTGAACCGTCCACATCTCATGTTATCATTTAAATATCAGTTACCTCCCACTACTGTAATCATCTAATGGTATCTGTTACAAACCTAGTAACGAGTGTATTATAGAACAACAAGATTATAAACTTCCCCATTCTAAAACACGGCCTATTATAGATTCTGTTAACGCATTGCAGTGCAATGACAATTATATTGCAGGAGCGCGTCAATCTCATTTCATTGCTAGGCGACACATCTTCTAGGTGACAATGCAGTAAAAAAAAATATGTGATATAACCCCACTATGAATCTTGTACAAATATCGCACCCTTAATCCAGTACCGTCACTAAACAAAAATCTCTAAATTTCTGGTTTTAATGCCATCTATTGCAAATATTACAAAGTAACGCTGACTGCTAAGCGCTGACTAGTTCACTTAAATTCCTATTTAAAACTGTAGATGGAAAACGAAGCATAATACAGAACTATATACATTTCTACACATTGAAAATCTTTAATAGCTTCTCCTGCACAATTTACATTTTTCGCTTAGTGCCAGTATTGGATTAAGGGTGCGATATGTATTGTACAAAAATCACGAACAGAATCGAGGTCTTGATGGCCATTTGAAGAGTTAATAAATTCCACACAGCACAATCAATTGTCCTGGTCCCTGCTATTTGTAAATAAATGTATGGCGGCCCCCGTGGGAATCGAACCCACGACCTCCGCTATGGTAATCAGACATGGTACCTCTAAACCAACGAGGCAGTCACTGTTCTGAACAGTTTATACTATTGTACTGCCGAGGACTATTAAGCCGTAAGACTGGCGCCCGACGACGTGAGGTTGGATTAATACACTTATACACTTGACGGGTCTAATTGCGATCGGTTATTAGGCAAACTTACTTATTATATTGTTTTTGTTGCACTAACCCGTGCTGAGGACAATTTTAAAAACCTATTTAGAGGCTAAAAAATTCCATCCATGCCGGGACTTGAACCCGCGACCTTTGGTTAACCGTGCCAGCGCTCTCCCAACTGAGCTAATGGGCAAGTGCAGGCATCGGCGAAATTTCGCACTTTACATCTTTACGATCTTTACAAACTTCTCTGTATTACGTACAGGCTGCGACAGATGGCCGAAGTAATTAGCTCAGTTGGGAGAGCGCTGGCACGGTTAGCCAGAGGTCGCGGGTTCAAATCCCGGCATGGGTGGAATTTTTTAGCCTGTAAATAGGTTTTTAAAATTGTCCTCAGCACGGGTCAGTGCAACAAAAACCATATAATAAGTTAAGCACGTTTGCCTAATAACTTATGTCCAAATATCTATAACAATCGCCACTCGATAAAACCCGTTAAATGTATAACTATCGGATGGATATGGTTGAGCTATGGTTTTTCTTATGCTTCCTTTTAAATTTCATTACTTCTCTAGGAAGCGTTGAGCCAACAAATACATTCAAAAGCTGTGATTTTGGCAATGGATAAAAATTCTCAATTTTTATTTTATTTATTGTGATCTGTCAGGATCGTGGCAAGTGGCGGTCCCTAGTGGCAGACTCTGCCTACCTCTCTGGGATATAGGCGTGAGTTCATATTATGTTAATTTGTTTATTTCAAACAAATGGGATAATTACCGACTTCAATTTATAGAAAATTACTATACAGAAAATTAGTATAAAATTACTAATTACTAGTTATCACTAAGACATTTATGGGTACAGGAACCCAAACAAATTAATCACTAAGTAACTTTAATCTAGAGCAACTTTCCAACTACACAAACTATGTGTAACTACATAAGTTACACCAATGAAATCAGATTTCTCTGAAGAAAAGCATTCGCTCCTAATAAAGCAGTTTTGATTGAAGCTCGATTTTCCAGTCTATCGAAGCCGCGGTTATTCTAATTGGATCATTGTAGCACAACAACAGCAATACCCGTAATAACAAAAGCGGAACGCGAAACTTACTTTTTAATTTAACCCGGCTAGCTTTTCATTTTAACTGAAAAATCAATACCGAGGAGTCCGAGGCTATAAAATAAAAACAGCGGGCTAAGCTCGCACAAGTTCCCCGCCCGCCCTTTGTGGCAGCTCTTTAATAATTATGCGATGGGTCGATACGGGGCCGAGTCGTCGACCCGACAATGAATGCTTGAAAACATTTCGCAAATACGACAACAGACGAGCTATCGCTGCCTCGTAGCTGAACCCATACTCTATCGAGCGAACGCAGAGCGCTGGACCGTTGTGGTGGAACATTTTAAATAGTTTAGCAGAACACCGGGACTGTTCCAAATCATGAATAGAAAAATTGCTCCCTGGAGCTAACTGTAGCTGGGCTACGGATATTTGGAACTGCGACCGCAATGAAATATCATTGTTCTCAGAATTAGAAATTTAGATGGTTCGGTGTATTCCCGCGTCATTTTCGCGAAATTAAATTTAGCTGTAATGGAGTTTGAAATAAAATACGCTGAGATGGAAACTCGGTTTGTAGAGATGGAAATCTTTTGCGTTCAGCCAGCATCGGTTTGGTTTCCATTCGTATTATTTCATTTCTCGGGCGGAAAAATTCGCAACTGGAAAACACGGCACGGCACGGTTGTAACAAATGGAGACTAATCTCGTTGAAACTAATGGACTAGTTTAATTCCCGTATATTCAGGGCGTGGTGTAATTTGTCTACCAAACGGTTTCTCGTAGAAGCGATGCCGAATGAAAAATGTTGCCGATAAAGTTCTCAATATAGATCACACACGTAAAGTGTGAGGTGAAATAACATTATCCTGTGCAAAGATTTGGGAGAAAAAATGTTACAAGCTCTTAGAGATCAGTACTTCAGAGGCTGTGAAAATCATAACCATAGTTACCCATAACGAACTCAGAACCGCCACTGGTATAATTGTAGCTTTCAGTTCAGGGTACGGTTAGGTATTCTGTTCAGGGTTCGTTACTAATCTGATTTTAAAGCTTAAATTTTGCTTAAAGTGTTGGAATCGTGAACCCATGAACCCACAATACGTCACTTGCGAGAAAAACGCTTTTTGACGTATTAAATTGTCTTATTTTTTCATGTTATTGTTCAGACGTGTATAATGTTATAGTGATTACAAATATACAACGTCTGAACTAAAACATCGAACAAGTTATGTATTGTGGGTTGGAATGTTTCACAGTAGTTAACACAATTTGATTTCTAGTTTTCAACTTTATCAGCGGAAAGGCACTTTACACATTACAGTTTCCCTCGAAATGGATAAAATATTATGTTCATTTGTGAATCACACAAAACGAAAATCACAAACTGTTCCGATTTTTTTTTTGTAAAGACTAACGTCGACTCTCGTTTCACATTTTAACATTTTTGGTGGCAGCGGGGCGGTGAGGATGATTAAAAGAATAACCATTAACTAAGAATTACTTAGACAAACAATTTTTGTGCGCTAAATTGGTTCTTTAGCCCACTGTGCAGCGGTGGCATTTTCCAGACTGAGTCTGCAGTGGCCGATGCAGTCAGCCAATTACCTGAAGAACCTGCCGACGACGCCCATGCCGAACTGCCGCCGGTTGGAGTTGTCAGCCAGCGGCTCCAGCATGGGCGTGTGGATGCGCGCGCCGCCTGCGCCCCAGGATACGCTTCGCTCTGGTCTCCGGTACTCCACGCCACCGCTGCCCAGCGGAGACCGAGCGCTGGAAGAAGATCATGAGTTACGTTAGATAGATATAGGCGTGGGCCACACAAAAGGGACGCGGGATGAGGGCGCGTTAAAGACGCGACGCGTTGCATAGATTCACAAACCACGTCGCTCTGTGGTTTGTGACTCTATTTCACGCATCGCGTCTTTTCCGCGCCCTCACACCACGTCCTTTCTGTGTGGCCCACGCCGTAGAGTACACTTTGTTATATAACTCTGCAATGCTTGTAAGAGTTAATAACAAAATACCTGTTGAATTCCTAAAACTACGATGGACGATGTTCAAGAGAGATCTGTATAACTGGCTATGCTAAAAGTGGGCATTGTCCTAAATATACGACAATAGTTATAAATAATACTTAATTTTAAAGGTATAAGGTCAGTGAATATAATTTTAATTATATCTAATTCCTGGTGTACATACAATAATGAATATTATATCTATCTATCTCTATAACATAACATAATCGCAAATGAATTTATTTTATATAATTTATAAAAAAAAGGTTTTTTTTATCGATGCATGACAGTCTCAATATCCATAAAAGAAAGGTTGGCCTACTGGCCAGAAAGTAGTTATTTCTCCGGATATGTTTGGTAATCGTAGAATACAGTTAACGCTGGTCAAATGGTCAGAAACTTCGACCGTTTGTAATTTTGACATTTGACTGCTCGTCATTTTATCGGGGGTTGCTTTAATTAGGCGACAAACTTCGATAGGTATTTCAGATTTTGCAATAACCGCCGTAGAAAAACTATCATCATCATCATCGTTCAGCCACAAGAAGTCCACTGCTGGACATAGACCTCCTCTATGGATTTCCAAAAAGACCGGTTGGAAGCGGCCTGCATCCAGCGTCTTCCTGCCACTTGGATGAGGTCATCTGTCCATCTTGTGGCTGGTCGTCCTACGCTGCGCTTGCCGATAAGTGGTTTCCATTCAAGATAATATAGAAAAACTATATGTGACTGATAATATAACTACCCAAATTGATAGGTATTACCTAATAGAACCATTTAATTTAAACTAACAGTAGTTTAGATATCCATGTTAGATGTTTTTGTTTCCTAAATATAGAAGAAGTAAAAACTAAATGCCTCGCCAGATGTAAGAGGAGCCACGGGTTTAATCTGCAATTTCAAAGAGACCCGTGTCACAAAGATTTGGGTAAAGTGATATCTTTGTCCGATCAGTCGTGTATGTGAGCTATCTAACAACCTTCCGTATGATATCGTCATTATTTTACGAAATATACTTAACTGTATACTTCACAAATACATTACGTAACTGACTTTATTGACAGATAGTTTATTATCCTTCAAGTACCACAAAATAATCACATCTGTCATAATGTCATTTAAAGAGTCATTGATTGTGGGTACGCAAATTAAATCCAACAAGCAATAAACTATTTAAAACTACCCTTCGATATGTTTACTACATATCGAAGGGTATTTTTAAAAAGGAAAGGTAAATAAAAAAAAGGGGAGGTTTGCGAAATATTGCCAAACGCGGCGTAAGACGCCCACCAGCTCACTGGACCCACTATGTAAGGCAGGTTGGTGATAGGGGTTGGATGAGGATGGACGAGAATAGAAATATGTGGCGTGCACTGGGCAAGCTTTTGCCCAACATGAGTATTGGCGCTGGAATGATAGATGAGATTGGACTGACCCACCCAAACAAAAACTCTAGCAAGAAATATCTTTTTTTCGCATAATCATACATAGTTTTGCGTCAAAGATTTTCATATTTTCGATTGTTTATGTAGGTAGGTACCAACTACCAAGATTATTGACAATGATGATAGTCCCGACCGATTTCGTTCACGGCGAATACTTCAACTCCTGTTGTTCACGACGGCGACTACTTCAACTCTGTTTTGGTGGCGTTGATGCGCTCGCCTATGGCTCGCATAACCAACCTTTTTTGTAAAGGTTCTATCTGCCACATTGCAGACATGTGAGGTAGAGCACGCACCATCACTCCTGTCCCACGGAGAAGACCTTGTCCGTGTTGACATAAGAACGAAAATGTCTTATCTCAGTGGACTTCAGTGGTGGTGCGGACTCTAGGTACCAACTTGGTACCTACCTCGCGACCAAGATTATTAGTACATACACAAATTAGATTTTTTCTAACAAAGAAGTTTTTTCACATTAGCATTTTAATCTGTACATTAGCATTGATGCTCAGATTAAATTGATGTTATTATGTTATCTATCTTGACTTTTGACTTCTGAAACTTAGAAAAAAAATTATACATGTAATAAGGTCGTACAAAACATAGTCGAAAACCTATGCCTACCAAAACAACGAGGTTTAAAAAATAATGAAATTTATTCTAAATAATACATTTCATAATTAATTTAGTTTATTTCTTTAAATAAATAATTCGGTTCCTTTAGCACGTTTAAATTTGTACAATACTAAAGTCGTCAAAATATAAGAAGCCCGTTTTGACAGCTACAAAAACCATAGAATCTAACCTAGTTTGAGATCAAAAACATTAAAAATCTAAACTATGGGTAACTTTTCGGGCTACAAAATCTGTTTTTTTCTTGCGAGCGTTAAATAATATGCCAGAGTATGTGTCTTTTTATGTATTTGTACGAGTGAATCCAAAGTAAAATACATATTTGTGTAGCTGTCAAAACGGGCTAAATAAGAGCTAATAAGAGATGGTCGTCTATAGATACAACATAACAAAAAATGTATGGACTTCATGCTTCATCAAACACAAAACTTACACTAACTGTAGACAATAAATTGGAAAGAATGATTTTACAATACACCGTATAATTATATTTGAGCATCTATGATCCACCGACAAAGAATGGCGCACTTATTTAGTGTGCGGACCCCTGTATTGAACGATATGATATGATATTTAATAATGAATATAATGTTTGAAATCTGATGTTCACCTTATTCTGGGACAAGCAATTATCCTACTAACAGCAAAACGTGTTGATGTAAAATGTCCTACTTTTAGAAATAAGGCCAACGCAGCTGCTTTAAAAAACACCTGGGCGATCGGACCGAAGTCGTATAAGCACACATAAGTCCGAAAACCTTTCTTGCAAGATTTCCCTTCAGAACCCTGATAAAATTGCCCTATAATCATTAAACAAAACTGGTTTTGAGTCAATCCCATTAATTATTCTCCTGTAATTACAGTCTAGCTAGGGACATAAAAAATATACAGCTACTGGAAATCCGTGCTGAGGTACGCGTTCTAAATGACAAGGTTATTTCTACGTAACTGTCTAGAATAAGTTTTTCAGTTTTCATCCTCCAAAAACGCAAAGCACTACTTAATAAATCATAAACTATATAAGTACATACTAGCATTCTTTTCGAACATGGTTAATCTGAAATTTTGCTCCAAAGTATTGGAGAACATTTATTTGAGGTCTATTTACTGTCGTTACCTAAACAGTTGTTTGACTTTTATCTACGATCTTTATTAAACAATGATAAACAATAAACAATGACTAATTGGCGACACATTTCTATTGAAAAATATTTATTCATTTTGTATATTTTTACTTTTTGGGAGAAGAAAAACTATTTGCTTTTTTTTCTCTAAAAGGCATTATGTTCGTGTATTTTAAATTTTTTCTTGGAAAATCTGCCGATGTGCCTCTGGATACATAATTTAAAAATAATTAGTTCTTTTTTGCTCGCACAAGACACAAAACGGCCACCCAAGACATAGCGGTTAAAGTGAATTAAGAAAAAATATTTTATTTTAAAACTAAAGTGTAAAACATAGTTACTAGCAATGAGGTTTACAACTTAAGGACTACATTAATCCTTTTTGATCAAACATAACCTCATCAATATTATTAGAGAAGGCAGAATTTTCAAAAGAAGGAAACAAAAAAGGAACTACTTTTTGCTCGCACAAGACTAAAACAGACCACCAGGACATAGCCGTTAAAGTGAATTACGAAAAAAAATATTTTGTTTCTTTTTTGAAGCTAAATGCGTTTTATACATTTTTTTAAGATGTGCCAGCCTAGTAAAACATGGTTACTAGCAATAACATTAAAAAGTTAAGGACTAAATTAATCCTTTTATATAATATGTTTTATCTTCTTCCTCAACCTATCAATTGAACAAACATTGTAGCAGTAACAACTAGCAAGTCAGCGTCACACAAGCTGACTGTTTATGATTTGAAACTAATTAATCTGTCAAGTTTCTAGCTCGCTATGAGGAGAGCGCTTGACACAAGGAAGAGGGAAGTTTCTTCCGTGAAACCCGAAATTGGTAAAATTTATACTTACTTATACCAATATTTTAGCTCTGAATTTATTTTGTGTTTATGAGGCAGGCGGAAGTGTGTGAAGGTTAGTTAGTCACAGAATTCGCTAGCCAGAAAGATAGAAGGGGTAAGATGAACGAAAACAGATTTCACGGTAAAATGCGTAGAGAAACGAATATTTAATGCGAGCGTAGCAATAGAACTGACAGGCAAAAACTATCTGTCTTGTCTGACGTTAAACTTTTCATAAGTTGCTTATAGCCTTCTTGGACTCCCACATCACTCCCCCGCGGAGACCGTTACAACGGGCGGTAACAATTGGGAAACCTCACTGTCCTTCCCGAGCGGGTCGTAAGGGGTTTTTGTGGCCTTTTTAGCTCATCTTCCCGGTCTTTGGGTGTGGTAGATGCTTCTGTGAAGGTATAAGCTGGCTTCAGGCGGTCTATGGAGATGGTGTTTGACTTTCCTTTGACATTAACCTTAAAGGTTTTATCGCCTCTCTCCACGACTTCGTATGGCCCGGTGTACGCTGGTTGAAGAGCGCCACGTACTGTATCATCCCGTACAAATACGTGTTTTGTTGTGGCCAAATCCCTAAAAATGAAGCTGTTATCACGCCTGTGTCGAGATGCGGGCGTTGGCTGAAGTTTCCGTGCAAAAGAGCGAATGCGTCCAGTATATTCGGTTAGATCGGTTGGAGTATCGTCGCAGGCATGAAACATTTCACCTGGCAGTCTCAATGGCTCGCCGTAAACTAGTTCTGCGGCCGAGGCATTTGCGTCTTCTTTAATCGCACTTCTAATGCCGAGTAGGACCAGGGGTAGCGATTCTGTCCAGCTGGGGTTAGCGTGACATACGATGGCGGCTTTTAACTGTCTGTGGAAGCGTTCGATCATTCCGTTGCAAGCAGGGTGGTATGCCGTGGTCTTGCGGTGTTGGAAGCCTGCTAGTTTGGAAAGGTGCTCAAACAAAACGCTTTCGAATTGACGACCTCTGTCTGTAACTATTGATAGGGGGCAACCAAAACGTGCGATCCAGCCCGACAGCAATGCTTTCGCGACGGTTTCGGCCGTGATGTCTGGTATGGGAATCGCCTCAGGCCATCGCGTAAATCTGTCGATTGCGGTAAGGCAGTACCGTTTTCCGTCTGACACAGGAAGGGGGCCGATCAGGTCAATGTGAACGTGGCTGAAGCGAGCTTTAGGTAAGCCGAAGGTTCCCGTTGGTGCGGAAACGTGTCGGGTGACCTTTGTGCGTTGGCACGGTAGGCATTTGCGGGCGTATTCTCTGCAGTCTTTTCTCATGCCTGGCCATACGTAACGTTCTGCGACTAGCTTCGCGGTGGCGTTGGCACCAGGGTGACTTAGACTGTGGAGGCTCCCGATAGCTAGCTGGCGCAGCTGCTTGACCACGAACGGTCTAGGAATTCCAGTGCTGACGTCACAGTAAAGACCATTTTGCTTCTCTAAGCGCAGTGCTGATCCTGTCTTCAAAAGCAGTGTGAGTTCAGAGTCTGCTGTCTGTGCTTTTGCTAGCAAGTCCAGATCAAGTGGAGCTGTTATTTCCTCAATCCTGGAGAGAGTGTCTGCGACCACATTATCTTTGCCAGCTATGTGACGGATGTCCGTTGTGAATTGGCTAATGTAGTCAAGGTGCCTGAACTGACGTGGCGAGATGTTTTCTTTGCGGCTCTTGAAAGCGAAGCAGATTGGTTTGTGATCCGTGTATATCGCAAAATCTCTTGCTTCGACCATGTGGCGAAAGTACTTGATTGCCTCGTATATCGCCAACAGTTCCCGGTCATAGGGCGAGTATTTCTGTTGGGAGGGACTGAGTTTCCGCGAGAAAAAGGCAAGCGGTTGCCATTCACCATCTTTTTGCTGCTGGAGTGTTGCGCCCATTGCGGTATCAGAGGCGTCCGTAACCAATGAGAGCTTCGATTGGCAGTCGGGGTGGTACAACAAAGTTGCGTTGCAGAGGCTTTGCTTGCAGTCTTCGAAGGCTTTCAGTGTCTCGCCTGTAAGCTCAACAGGATGCGATCCTTTAACGGAGCCGGTGAGCAGCTTGTTTAAAGGGGCTTGCAGTTGTGCTGCTTCGGGAACAAAACGTCTATAAAAATTCAGCATCCCCAGGAATCTGCGAAGTTCTTTGATGGTCTTCGGGGCAGGAAAGTCTTTTATCGCCTTTACTTTTTCGTCGAGGGGTTTTATGCCACTTGCGTTGATACGATAGCCAAGGAACGTGACTTCCGGTGCACCGAATACGCACTTGGATATGTTAATCAACATGCCATATTCCTTCATTTTCGTGAAGAGCTGGCCCAAGTGTTCCAAGTGTTCGGCTTCGTTTTTTGATGATACCAGGAAGTCGTCCAGGTAGACGTAACAGAAGTCAAGTCCTCGGGTCATTTCATCAACGAAACGTTGGAAAGTTTGGCCTGCGTTTCTTAAGCCGAACGTCATATAAGGAAACTCGTACAATCCGAATGGTGTCGTGATTGCCGTTTTGTCTATGTCCTCGGGGCTGACAGGTATCTGGTTATAAGCTTTGACCAGGTCGATGGTCGAGAAGATCGTACAGCCAGAGATGTTGTGTGTGAAGTCATGGATGTGGCGTATAGGGTACCGGTCTGGTACGGTTCGTGCGTTCAGCATCCTATAATCGCCGCAGGGGCGCCATCCGTTTTCCTTCTTGGGTGCTAAGTGGAGTGGGGACGACCATGGACTTTTTGAAGGCCGGGCAGTTCCATTTTTCAACATGGATTCGAACTCTTGCCGGGCTATCTTGAGTTTGTCTGGTGCGAGTCGTCGTGCTGGGCATGCTATAGGTGGTCCAGGTATTGTTTTTATATAGTGCACTGTATTGTGATGGTGCACTCGTTCAGTACCAGTGGGTCGGGTGATTTCTGGGAACTTCTGCAGCAGAGCGTGGAACTGAGTATCGCCAGTCATGATCTTCACTGAAGAAATCGTGTCTGACGATGTTACGGGTGATGCGATGGCTGATAGGGTGGTCGTGTTGTCGATGAGACGTTGGTTTCGACAGTCGACGCTGATGTTGTAGTGGGACAGGAAGTCCACTCCAATGATGGCTTTGGTTACATCAGCCACGGTGAATCGCCATGAGAACTCTCTGCGTAATCCGAAGTCTAGTTCCAGATGGACGTCGCCGTATGTATCAATGCTAGAACCATTGGCGGCAGACAGTTGGTACGTAGTCTTGGGTCGGCGTTCTTTCAGGGCAGAGCGTGGGAAGACACAGAGATCGCTGCCGGTGTCAACGAGAAACTGGGTCTTCGTTCTGCGATCTGTCACGAACAGGCGACCGGAGGATGGGAGGCAGTCGTTGGTCGCCATTATCGACCGCCTGGGCAGTTTTCCGATTGGAAGTCGCATGGCTTGAGGCATTTATGCGCGTTTTTTCCGAACTTAGCGTGGTACCAACAAGTTGGGAATTTGCGGTAGCTAGACTGAGACCTGCTTCTTGAGCTGCCACGACGGCGGCCTGATTGGTTGCGAGGCGGCCTGGATTCCGATCTCGAGTCCCTGGCTTGGGCCGAAAGTGAGCTGACTTGCTTGGTGAGTTCAGCTATTTGCTTGACCATGAAGTCCAGGGTATTTTCCTGAGGTGGAGCTGAAGTAGAAGCAACTTGGTGGTGGCTACCAGCGTTTACATGAGTCCCGGCGGTTGATACTACTTGGTGGTAATTGGGAACGACATCGTGCACTCTGTCGGCGAGTTCTGCGATAACCTCTAGCGCAGTAGATGGCTGGGCAGCGATTATAGTCTGAGTGCTATTAGGAAGTCGGCTGGACCAGATGGTTTTTATAAAGTCATCGGGAACTCCAGGACCGGCTAAGTTTTGTAGATGCCGTAGGAAATGGGAGGGCTTACGGTCACCTAATTCCTCATGCGTCAGCAGCTGCAGAACCTTCTTCTCCTTGGATTTCGTTAGGCGTTTGATGAGTTCTTGCTTAAACTTCTCGTATTTGTTTATTTCCGGTGGGTTTTCGATTATGTCATCGATGATGTCGACATATGGTGGTTGCAGTTGTGAAGTGGCGTAGTAAAACATGGTTTCGTCTGACTTTATGCCAGCCAATTTAAATTGACCTTCTAACTGTTTGAACCATACCGATGGTTTCTCCGCGTAGAACGGTGGGACTTTTACTCCGACTCGATATACCTCGGTTGGCGTGGGCACGGTTGGAGAGTGAACTTGCGCTTCTGGAATATTCCACGCGTCACGGAAAACTCCGGGCTGAGGGTCGGCGTCGTCATGGTCATCTCTGCTCGTCATCATATATAAAATGTCGTCTACAAAATGTCATAGATACGCAAATAAAATAAGAAGGTAAATAAATATACATGGTCATAGAAAAAGTGACGTCACCAAGTAAACGTAAATCGCGTAATTAGGCATTTTGTGATTTTACATATTTTAGAGCACATCATAGCTTTAGAATCTTATTAATAAATCTCTTTCCTCTAAGATCACTACTGAATTCGCTGTCAACTTGCTGTTTTTTCTTAACAGCATCTTATAACAAGCACTCTAAAGCGTTCTCAGAGGTAAGAGCCCTTAAACAGTCTCATAAGTTTTGTTCTCGGAACTTGTACATGGCTAGAGGGAAATCTACCACTCTGGAATGGAAGAGTCTGTCTCAGTACACCTAGAGAGCTCTAAAATGCCAGTCTAACTTCACTGGTACTGCTGAACTTGCCTCGTCTCGAGTTGAATACGCTTCACTCGGCAAGGCACTTCACTAAGGAGAAAATTAGACTTTCATTTGCCGTGGGTCGTTGGTACGTACTCAGCAGCAGGACAGGGTATCTAGGTTTTGTTTTCGCTGTAAGCCACTACTTGGAATAATTAATGTCTGCGTTCTAGGTTCTAGTTATCACTGGCTCTTAGGGAGTTTAGGACACTGTTGGTAAGATGCTGGCATTAAGGCGATTGGTATTTTAAATTTCAAATTAAAAGATGACACACACCAATGCGGTGGCGGTAGCCGTGACGGTCCATATGAATACTTCTGCAGTAAATGGCTTTAGAACGATTAGAATATTATTTTAAATTCTTGATGGATATCAGAGTGCTGAAATGCTGGAATCGTGGAATGTCGGCACTTAATTTTTGCATTAATGTAGTTATGCAATAACAATAATGGAATTAATGTAATTTGCATCAATTTTTAAGTAAGTCCGGTAATTTAGTAAAGTGCACGTGTGTAAAGGTCATTACCCGACTGCGGCAAAGCCCAAAAAGAGAGTAATGTATTTAGCTCGTATGTAGGTAGGTATGTAAGTAGGTATATCCGATTCTATGTTCCCTCATAACTCCTTAACCAATGGACAGATTTTGACAAATAAAATCTCAATCGATTCTTCGTGTTTGCGCGAGTGTCATGGGTTATATAAATTCAGCATTAAGCCAACAACAAAATTATGAAAAAGACTAAAATTAGGAGTTGAAATAAAAAATAACCGACAACCCAACTGCTGAGCATTAACTAATTACAGACGGGAACCAAATTCAATAATGTAACTCATTGCGAGGAACCTAGGTTGGGCGCGCCCGCCTGCTTAGTAGTTAATGCTCAGCAGTCGGGTTGTTGGATGTCTTTTATTTCAGTCTTTTTTTTATCTATCGACTTTACCTACAATACAACTTATGCTTTATTCCAATGCATCCTTTTATAACTTAATCACTGGTGACTTTACAACAAAAATGCATATGTTGATAAGCCTTCGACTACGGTCTACTTCACGAACTTTTTAAAATGCGATTACTATGTAATTAAAACTAGGACACTGCCTTGACCTACAAGAACCGTCAGCTAAGTACTCCAACACGGTATGCGTGACGCCTAATGGTCAACTACGCTCTACATCCCCATTTACATCAGTTTTGCAGGGGTTTATTTGTCGCGTCAGTAGTGTCACGTCATGCGTGTCCAGTGAAACATGGTCTGTGTCACTTTTGTTGGAACATGCGAAGTGTTGACTGATATAATTTAACACAAAGAGACATATAAAATGTTGAACATACTCACCTGTTTGATATTTAACACTTAATCACTCTAATAGGCATCCCGATATCCAGAGGCCTATGTTTTGCCTTGGTTTTCGATCTAAAAACCGCAAGTGGCTTGTCAAATGCACTACTGTGAAACGAGAATTTGTTCCCTTATTCTTATGTGACCGGTGTTGGATTTTTCCGCAAGTTTAAATGTAGATTTGTTTGCAATCGCTGCATGTGTTCGCAAAAGGAGGAATTAAGAAAATTCACGAAGCGGACAAGGAAGTAACCGTGTGGATCGATGAACTCACTTTCGTACTTAACTGTATACCATCAGCAAAATAATAGCAATGTAGACTTGTTAAATATAGAACTGCGTGTGAGCATCTGAGTGTCTGAGCTATTCACATACCTCAGCGCTTGAAATCGCCAATCCGCGGTGTTCAAGACCCACGGCACATCCCTAGTTATAAGTTTTATTGCTTTGTTGGTACATCACTAGCTTCTATCCTTCCTTTTCTGTCATGGCTGCAAGTATACGTCTAAATCAAGAGCAACGCTTTTAATTTCAAAAGCCTAATAATACCACCCCCCTACATGGTCCAGCATCTTCGCCGAATAATTGCCAGCGAGTTTATCGAGGAAATCTACGTCGTCGACGTGCAATTAACGCATTTGGGGATCGCGCGTCGTCAGAGTGGTCGAGGTTCAAAGTCCAGTGAAAACCATTAAACAAAAGGTGAAGTTTAGGAGTGATTTATTTAGGAACCCAGCACTCAACAGGTAGAATTAGGTCTTTGTGAAACTTAAAATAAAGTCAGTAACATTAAATCTACTATTTATGTGTAATTGTGATTTGTTGAAGCGATTTGGCAACTACCATTTTCGTATCTAGTAAATTGCAGTGAGATAAACTTAGTTATCTCAGTTAGTTAAATATCATTGTCTCATTCGCACATTTGCCGAATAACTTTAACTAACATTTAATCTGTACTAATTTATCGTAATATTTTATCACTCAATCTAGGTGACAACATTCATGTAAGTAGGTAGTTGTGAATTAGTCGTTATGTAGATTCAAATTATTGTGAACTGATTATTGTCCTTGTTAATGATAATTTATTGTATATTAAAATTGTAGACGTGTTAATTTAAAGAATTCAATTGGTGTCATTTCGTTCTACGTAAAGTCTCATTTTAGTAAGTAAATAACTCGATTGTTCTAGTCAAATCGTCCTCTCGTTTAGTCATTTATTTAGGTTCAAATTGTGTATGCAAACTAGTCCTAAGTGCATAAGTAAACGCTATTCTCGTATCAATTCCAGGACGCAGGAATTAAAAGTGCCAAGTCGTTCCCAGTCTCCTAGGATGACCGAAGAAACTAAGGACTTACGAAGGAAACGAGGCAGTCTTAAAGGCCGTGTCACGGCATTCTCGAATTACTTAACTAATTTGGATGTGTCCTCGCTGACGTCTCAGGAGGCCAGGGAGTTACAATTGCGAACCGGTAAAATAGAAAGTTTATATAATGAATATGATGAGGTACAGTTACAAATC
This sequence comes from Yponomeuta evonymella, assembly GCA_963969515.1. Classification (NCBI taxonomy): domain Eukaryota; kingdom Metazoa; phylum Arthropoda; class Insecta; order Lepidoptera; family Yponomeutidae; genus Yponomeuta; species Yponomeuta evonymella. The sequence goes on from OZ018354.1 coordinate 12,786,325, forward strand.
GAGTGTAGTGTTGATGATGATCTGAATGAAGTCGAGCGAAATGAGTTTGAAAGCGTCTACTATCGTGTACTTGCTAAAGCTCAAGATTTGTTGGAAACCTATAGAAAGGATCAAGCTAAGGTTGAAAATGAATCAGGTAGTACTCGTTCAAATCATAAGCTTGTTAAATTGCCCACTATACAATTACCCAAATTTTCGGGTTCATATGAAAGCTGGATGGAATTTCATGACACCTTCTCAAGTTTAATTGATAATAACGATCAGATTGATGAGATAAATAAATTCCACTACTTGAGGGCGTCACTGGAAGGTTCAGCTGCCGTGGTAATTAAATCCATTGAATTTTCAGCTAAGAACTATCATGTTGCCTGGAAACTCCTGTGTGATCGGTTCGATAACAAACGTTTGTTGATTCAAAATCATGTAGCCTCTTTATTCAACATCGAACCTATCTCAAGGGAATCCTCAGTCAATTTAAAGCGCATGATCGATCAAATCAATAAAAACTTACGCTGTCTAGAATCACTGGGAGAACCTATTGATCATTGGGACACCCTATTGATTTATATTATCACGCAAAAATTAGATACCAAAACATTTCGTGAGTGGGAAGAACACAAGGGTACTTTGCCTAAAGATAAGTCAATTAGTTTAGTAGTATTCCTTGAATTTATTCGTAATCGTGCAGATTTAATTGAGACGATTGAATTATCTCACAATAATTCAAGTGGCAGAACTGCGACTAAAATTAAAACCATGGTTTCTTATCACAATAAAAATGAATCTATATCATCACCATCAAAACCATGCCCTAACTGTAAAGATGAACATTCCTTGAATAACTGTCCTAAGTTCCTGGCATTAAGTAGCGAAGCACGGTATAAGTTGTTACCTAGCTATAAAGTATGTTTTAATTGTTTCCGTAGTGGACATTATGCCAATTCGTGCAAGCGCCCCGGTTGTAAGGTATGTAAACGTCGGCATCACACATTAATTCACGTAAACGAGTATGGTGCATCAAAACAGCTGTCTACGTCCATACCTACAGCTACCGCTGACGCAGCTGATCGCGATAACAGCCACTCGATGCCTACGCATTCCAACAGTTCGAGCGTCGTCGCACTCACCGGGCGCACCTCCGCTGCGAGCGATATCTCGGGTCAGACTGAGGTTTTGTTATCGACTGCATTAGTTAAAATACGAAATTCTAATAATCGCGAAGTTGTTGCGCGTGCCATTTTAGATAGCGGTAGTACTTCGTGCCTACTTTCCGAGCGTTTGCATAAACAATTAAACTTACCAGCTAATCGCACCGATAGAATTGTCGTAGGTATAGATAACAAAACATCAAACGCAACAAAGGTATGTCGCTTGCCTATTTCGTCATTATGTGAAAGTTATACAACACATTTGAGTTGTTTTATACTGCCATCGATTACTGATAAAGTTCCGAGTTGTCAGATTGATGTTAGGAATTTAAATATTCCATCTAATATTTGTTTAGCGGACCCTCAGTTTTATTCGCCCTCCGCCGTTGATATGATCATCGGCGCTGATGTTTTTTGGGACATATTAGGTTCGCAAAATATTAAATTAGGTGCAGGAAAACCTATACTATACGAGACTCGGCTTGGTTGGATAGTCTCCGGTCCTGTTAGTCGCGGCCGCGTATCTAGTTTTCCGCACATTCAATGTAACTTAACACAAGTTGATTCTTTAACTTCTCACTATTCTGATGATGACATTCAAGCCCAACTTACGCGGTTTTGGCAACTCGAAGAAGTTAGCCCTCAGTCATCACTCAATTATTTTCCAGAGGAGAAGCTTTGTGAAGAACATTTCGTTAAAAATACGACTCGCCTCTCAGACGGTAGGTTCTGTGTTAGGATCCCATTAAAGCAAACACCGAGCGTGTTAGGTGATTCTTATCAGCGAGCGAAGCATTGTATGCTATCTTTAGAGCGTAAGCTCAAAAACAATGAGTCATTTAGGACAATGTATAATGAATTCATGGCAGAGTATGAGTCACTAGGTCATATGTCGGAGTGCGAACCGAACATGTCGGTCCCTCATAACTTCATACCACATCATGGTGTCTTACGCGAGAGTAGTACGACCACCAAGTTACGGGTCGTGTTTAATGCTAGCAGTCCTACTACCTCGGGCGTATCATTCAACCAAATACAAATGGTTGGGCCTACAGTTCAAGACGATTTACTGTCAATACTTTTACGCTTCAGGCAGCACAAGTATGTGATTTTAGCGGACGTAGAAAAAATGTATAGGTGCATAGAAGTTGATCCCGCAGACAGACCACTACAACAAATCATTTGGCGTGATCAAAATGAACCTAATTCGCCCCTCAAATGTTACGAACTAAACCGGGTGAGTTACGGTACAGCCAGTGCCCCTTTTCTCGCTACACGCTGCCTAAAACAGATAGGTCTAGACTGTAGGGACCCTAAAATAGGTGAAATGATAATCCATGATTTTTATGTAGACGATTTTTTGAGCGGTGGTAATGAAATTAATGAAGTTTTATACATTCGTGACCAAATTACTGCAGAGCTGGCATCTGCATGCATGCCACTTAGAAAATGGAAGTCTAACGAGCCTCAATTACTGCCAATATCGGATCAGTCGTTACCGACCGATGTAAATATTACCGACAATGGTGCAAGTAAGACACTAGGCCTCGGGTGGAACTCTGTATCAGATGAGTTTTATTTTCCCATCAATCCTGCCATAGCCAAAGGAAATACAAAGCGTGATATACTGTCTGTCATTGCCCAGATATTTGACCCATTAGGGCTGCTATCACCTTGTGTCATCCTTATGAAAATTCTATTGCAGCGACTCTGGCTACAGCGACTGTCTTGGGACGACGAGTTGCCACCTGAGATAAACAAGGCCTGGGTCGAGCTAGTCGAAAGCTTACCGGGTCTGAGCGACCTGCGTATACCGCGGCGAGTCATCTGTGATTCAGCTTCTCGACTGGAGTTACATATCTTCACGGACTCGTCTGTGCGTGCGTACGGTTCATGTATTTATGTGCGTAGTGTTGATAGCAAAGGCCAGGCTTCAGTTTATTTATTACTTGCGAAAAGTCGAGTCGCTCCAATTAAGCCCATGACAATACCACGACTCGAGTTGTGTGGTGCTGTAGTCGGTGCTCACTTATATGAAAAGGCAGTTAGTGCATTGCGAGTAAAAATAGAACAAGCTATTTTTTGGACAGACTCCATGATCGTTTTGGGTTGGCTTAAAATGTTGCCATCTAAATTACAACCCTTTGTACGTAATCGTATTGCTGATATCTTAGATAAAACCGGTAGCTGTACTTGGAGACACGTTCCAACTGACGAGAACCCAGCGGATTTAATATCGCGCGGAACTAGTATATCCTCCCTTCAGTCGCTAAATTTGTGGTGGCATGGACCAGATTATTTACAACGTGACTTGTCGCACTGGCCTGCTACTCCAAGTACTGTCGAAAAGCTGCCTGAAACTCGAAATGAAGTTTCATTACATGTTAATACTTCAACTCAGCGCGAATTAATTGATTTTACCAGATTTTCAAATCTTTCTAGGCTCCAACGCACTGTAGCATATGTGCTTAGGTTTGTAACTCGTTTAAGGAAAGGAACTACTCATAAAACTACCTTTTTAGACACTAGCGAGTTAGACGAAGCTATGGTTTTGATTTTGAAACAGTCGCAAATTCAATCGTTTCCTGAATATGATATTTTGACCAAAAATCAGGATTTGCCTAGTAAAAATTCATTAATCAAATTAAATGTTTATTTGGACAGTAATAATTTGATTCGCGTTGGTGGTCGTTTAGATAATTCTGATTTTGCATTTGACAAGAAACATCCTATAATTTTACAGTCCACTCATGTAGTTACTAGATTAATTTTTGAATCTCAACATAAAAAACTGATGCACGCAGGCCCTCAACTTTTATTGGCAACAATTAGAGAGACTTATTGGCCAATAGGAGGCCGTAATTTAGCGAGAAAATGTTTTCGTCAATGCGTGCGATGTACTCGTTTCAAAGGTAAGACTTATAATCCACTGATGGGTAACTTACCGCAGCAGCGACTCCAACCAGGTGGATTTCCCTTTAATAGTGTAGGCGTGGACTACGCAGGCCCAGTAGCCGTCGCTAGTCGTACTGGTCGAGGTCTTCGGCTTATCAAATCGTACATAGCCATTTTCGTATGTTTCACGACAAAGGCGGTCCACCTGGAGTTGGTGGATGATTTAACAAGCAATAACTACCTACTAGCATTGCGCAGATTCATCTCGCGTAGAGGTAAACCCTCTCATATTTTTTCAGATAACGGTACTTCATTTGTAGGTGCATTTAACGAAATCTCAAAATTCTTAAAGGGCAATTGTGATTCACTGGCTTCTAATACAGCGCAGGAAAATATTAACTTTCATTTTATACCTGCCTATAGTCCGAATTTCGGAGGTCTCTGGGAGGCTGGTGTTAAGTCGGTTAAGTATCATTTATATCGAGTGCTAGGAAATAGTAATCTGACGTTCGAGGAGTTAACTACAACGTTAGTGCAAATCGAGGCGATCTTGAATTCTCGGCCACTCTCTCCGTTGTCGTCGGACCCTGCGGACTTGACTCCACTCACCCCCGGCCATTTTCTCATCGGCCGCCCTCTCACTGCCCTACCGGAGCGGACCTACGCGGATTGTCCTGTCAGCAGGCTTACACGCTTTCAACGCATTGAACAGTTACGCCAGCATTTCTGGACACGATGGAGTAAGGAGTATGTTGCTGAACTCCAGCAGAGAGTCAAATGGCGAGCTTGCAAATACTCATTGAAAACTGACACTCTAGTCCTGCTGAAGGAAGATGGTCTTCCACCGTTAAAGTGGAAGCTTGGACGGATTGTGGAGGTCTATCCTGGTGCCAGTGACGGCATATCTCGTGTCGCTGATATAAGAACGACAAAGGGAGTCGTACGGCGCAGCTTCAGCAAGATTGTCCCGTTGCTGCCCGAAGATAGTTTTTGTTGAAGGAGGAGCCTTCGGCACGGCCCGGGGGCATGTTCAAGACCCACGGCACATCCCTAGTTATAAGTTTTATTGCTTTGTTGGTACATCACTAGCTTCTATCCTTCCTTTTCTGTCATGGCTGCAAGTATACGTCTAAATCAAGAGCAACGCTTTTAATTTCAAAAGCCTAATAATACCACCCCCCTACACGCGGTGGGCATGCGTGGTGATTAAGCCCACACTCTCTCCCTGAGAGAAGGCCTGTGCCCTACACTGGGACGTATATAGGTATGTGTGAGCATCTATGAGTAGGTACTTCTAATGGTCAGCAATTTCATAAATCTTTCCTGTTAATTTAAGGACTGACCTCTTGACCCCATCGACGGCGTCCACCTCGTCGTGATGGAGGCCGAGGGACGCGGCCATCGGAGCGAAGAACACGTCGTCGACCTCGGCCTCGGCCGGCGGGACGCTGCCGCGGAACGAGCGCGACCATTGCATCGAGGCCGACTGCCGAGACCGCCGAGTCACCGCCTGTTCGAAGAATGTAAGTAAAGTTGTAAGCAGTGAAAGTAAAAACATAGATGTCTAACTAGAGCTAAAGAATGACCCCACGTTCAATTATGGGAAGGCGAGCGGGGCTTGTCAATTGTGTTACCAATCGGAACAAGTTTAGTATTACCTGGCAAAATATCTATGCACCTGCCACCGTCAGACCGACATCTTGCGAGGCACCTAGATATTTTGACGGATTATCCATCACGAAGTCAATGTTTGACGTTTTTGTAACTCAAAGGCTGACTTGCGCCAACGCTACCTGACAACACTATGTATTAAGACTCTTTATTGCACAAAACACATGTTTGGTACAAAGGCGTCATCATCATCATCATCATTCAGCCACAAGAATTTCACTGCTGAACATAGGCCTCTTCCATGGATTTCCAAAAAGACCGGTTGGAAGCGGCTTGCATCCAGCGTCTTCTTGCCACTTGGATGAGGTCATCTATCCATCTTGTGGCTGGTCGTCCTACGCTGCGCTTGCCGATATGTGGTCTACATTCAAGAACTTTTCGGCCCATCGGCCATCAGTTCTACGTGCTATGTGCCCCGCCCACTGCCAATTCAACTTACTAATCCGCTGGGTTATGGCGACGACAAAGGCGTACTTAATGCTAAGTGGCATTTATTTCTGAAGTGATATTATGTACTGAACGTACCTCAATGTACAGATGTATGTATTCTATTCAGCCTATATATGTCCCACTGTAGGGCACAGGCCTTCTCTCAGAGAGAGAGAATGGGCTTAATCACCACGCGTACCCACCGCGCATATTAGAATAATATAATAGTTGAAGATTTGGTGGGGCTCGTTATGAAATTATAACTGTGTAGTTATTTGACATGGGCAACAATGGAAACATGAAAAGTTCTAACTTTTGGGCCATTTTTCCCTAAATCTGTGAATGCAGTTTGTACGTTGTATTTTTTTTTCAAAATTAATATGTGGCTCACATGAATTCACATAGGAGCATTATTTGGTTTGATAAAAACTACTTTTTTTCTAAACCAAAATATAAATAATGAATTTTATCAAATCTTTATTAAGATAACGCTCTTATCGTTAAGATTCTGGTAATTTCCTGATGTTCGTACAACAAACAATATTCTATCTATCTTTCAGTCTTGTTCGGGTCTACTATTGTACTATTTTCGAGTATTCGCTGTCAAAATGGTTTTGATTTAGAACGCCCAACAAAAAGTTCCATGATGGAATTTATCAACGAAGGTATCTAGTGGGAACAAAGGACCACCAAAAGGTAATCTCGTGTGAGCCGGCTTTCAATTTTAAGATAGAAATGCCAATAATGTTAATACTGAGAGGGCTCTTTGACAGTTGGACCATTCGACGTGAGCTGATCTGACATGACCTTCGAATTAACCTGTAACAGAGGGCAACCGCAGTTCTCAAAGTCGTCTGTGTTTACCTACAGTGAATCAAACCAATTTGTATAAGAATGGAGGAAAAATTGAAGAGCGGGTAAAAATCGTAAAAGAAAAATCTTCACGCGCCCCGCGGGGGTAACCTGAGATAAGATGACGCATTATCGAAATTCAAAATGTGTGGTTTTTTAGAAAAGTGCAGTGAAACGTATGACGATAATTAAATACATAGATAAACTCACGCCTGTATCTCAGAGAGGTAGGCAGAGACCAGAGTTTGCCACTTGTCACGATCCTGACTAACCTCAAAGCGGGCTAAATGGGTTATTTTACTCATGCTAACAACTTTCATTACGAGCTCAACTCCGAAATATGGAAAAATACATTCGCTGTTCCATGCAAAATTATGATGCTCTAGCAAATGTATGAAACAGCTGATATTTTTCAGCTGATCACACAGTAAGAGCTGTCGGTAATTATGAGTAGTTTCATCGGACTTTTCTACAACACCCCATATTAAGGCGTCCGGAAGTTCTCGAAAATTTTCGGAGCCTAATTACGCGCACCAAATACCTACTGTCGGAATCCTGACGTTTGCGATAGCGTTTAGTAGGTATGGAATTTGCCAGTTTGGCGATTGGAATCGCTCAGGATTTGGTGCGTGTAATATAGTAGCTGGGGCCTAATAATTATGCGCACCGAATCCTGAGCGATTCCAATCGTGTAACTCCCAAATTCCATACTAATTTGACACTTAGAGAATTGGATTCGCTCAGGATTTTGTGAGCGTAATATAGGAGCAGAGCTGTAATTTCTGTTGAATATCAAAAAAACCTTTAAACAGCTCAGGAATGTTTGAGAAACGCGCACGTTAACCTACGTAAGTGCAGTTCGTTGTACGGTCTCGGGTTCATATTGCAAGCGCAGAAATATATCGCAGTCGGTATTCTATTGAAAACTCCGAGAAATAGAAAAACCAATTGCATGAAAAGAAAATCGATACGGCGTCCTTGGTATAAGAGCCCAGTTTGAAAAGAAATACTGACAAAAGTGACGCGGCGACGAGGGAACGCTATTGTCACTAAAGGCCGATGTAGACTTTGGCATCCAGAAACGTAACATAGTTATAACACGCTCAATTTAAGAAATGTGGATAACTATTTTCCTCTCGCCCGTGGAAACAGTGGTCCAGTCCCTTTGAGTGGCGTTCCGCAAACTTTCTGAGTTCAACATACACCTATCAGGAAATTTCAAAGCAACACCACAAATGAATACCTAATAAATTCTATCAAGGGCAGAAAATAAACTAGTGCAAGATTGGATTTCCGCTAAAAACGTATTAGGTATTTGGTAAAAGCTTGTAATGTTTCCGAGGCACATCAACAAATAATTGCACTACACTAATGCGCCGCAGCACACACACTACGTAGAGGTACCGTTATCTCATGACTTAGGAAAAAAAGTGAAACAGTTGGTCGAGGCGCCACTACTCATAATTTCATACTTTCACCTGCCGTTCACCTGCTGCATGGGTGGTACGGTAGCTCGAGTCACGTCGAGTCAGAATTTGACAATTCATATGCTGGAAAGTCGCAACTTTTGATATTTAAAACGCGCGACTAGCGACATCGTTCTACCCCTACTGTTGACTATTAAAAGATTTTAAGCCGTTTTCCCCGAATCATCAAGGGTGATCCCCGAATTTCATCTTCCATATTTTTCACGAGATCCTGATACGAGTATACCTATACGTACCATCATCATTCTTATATACCACTAACTAATAAGTCATGGACAGTCGATTTGCGTAAAGTAGGTATTAGGTTACAAATACACTTATATCTCAAATTTTCATTCAAAGAGTATGACTGCCTCGTTGGTCTAGCGGTATCACGTCTGATTACGATGCCGGAGGTCATGGATGTGATTGCCACTAAGGGCCGCCGTACATTTGTATAAATAGCTTCAGTCTGGGTGTATTTCCATGTTTGTGATGTCCCTAGTTATCATAACGCAGGGTACCCTAGTTTCGGACCAGGACAAGTGATTATGCTGCGTGGATGTTATTTATTTACGAACTTTGCAAAATGTACGCAATTGAACCAACTCAGTTTCGACGCGTGACAAATTTATTTATTTATTTATTTAATATTTAGGAAAACTAGTGATTAAAAAAATATAAAATAACAAAGCCGAGATAAAAACAGACAGTCATTAAAATTCAAATGACAGTATTTCGTAGTTGAAATAAATCTATGTGCATACTTGAGAATCGTGAAGCTTGATAACTGAAACTATTTAAGCAGATGCGCAACAATTCAATCCACCGTTGCAGTGTAATCTGACCTTTAATAAATTGTCGGACACTAAAGAATTCTTTCCATTACGGCAAGCTCTCTGCGTCGGAAGCAGATGTATTAGGTCGTCAAAGGCAGCTTCCGGGCGCCGGGATATTGCAGCGCTAGCGCCGCCGCCCGTCTTTGCCCATAATTTATGAACCCATAACCGACGTCCCGATCCCAAAGGGACATCGGCTTCGTAATTTATACCTCGGAAATATGCTTGCTTAATTCGTCCGTTAATATTTTTTGTGACCTTAAAAATTACGAGGGTTCGGATAACTTTAGTGCTTTATAAAACCTTTTGTAAGATCATTATGAGCGTCATAATTCTCGCTGTGCCGGGGCCCAGCTGTGTCCCTACGAAGATTAATTGCAATACTCCACCGTAAATATGGTGTGTTTAACATTTAAATTAGTGAGAAATATTGTATAGAAGTAATTCTTTGTGGAAGCATGATAAATTGAGATTATTATCCCGTGATAGGCTCGGTTTCAGCTCCAAGAGTTTTGTATAATAGCGAAGCGGATTACTCTCTTATTGAAAGTCAGAATTCAGGATCAACAATTCAGTGAATCGACGCAACGCTTAGTCCGGAACGGCTTAGAACAAGCTGAACACAACAAACAAAAGAATTTGCATATGTAACGAGAAACCGAATGGATCTGAAAGAGCTTTGTACTCATTCCTGAGCTTACCAAATGCATGAACGAAAACCAAGGAAATCTTCGCGCTGCACAACAAAGAAAGCAGTTTCTTTTCCTGCTTCTTAGTTTTAGAGATTTGATTTCATGTGTCTCTTAAGTACGTTATCGATTCTTAGAATTCTCTCCTAGGTTACTGAGAATATTTATTGCATTTTCAATAGTACAGTAGGTTTTAATAAAACAGCTTAAGTTAACGCTTCATTCAACAGAATGTACTTGTAGTCCTAAACACTGTTGTTAGAGGCAACGTAACAGTAACTACACACTCAAGCTGTATTTAGCTAAGTTTTAATGGTTAATCTGTTAGGAAAGTAGGTTAGCAGCTACCCACCTGTGTCCAGAGTTAACCGGCTTTTATAAATTGCTACTTGCCTCGGAGACTATACGTAGCTTCGGTAGGTACATATAATCTACGGCTCAAGTCGTCAGAGCAGTTATCGTTTCACAATGTAGGTACATACTACTCGCTTATTCAGTTTGTTACTTAAATTACTCTACGTACGCGTGCGTTTGGACTAGTTTTATTGGAAATGAACTTGAATAGGTAACTATTGCGATTTTTGCTTTGAATGGTCTGTCAGGATCATGGCATACAGGCGTGAGTTTATGTTATATGTTGTTGTGTTATTGCTTTCTGGATCTAAAAAGACAAAATTTTTTAAATGAACTGGATGTCTACGTTCTGATGCTGAGCCTTTCTTTCAGACAGAGAGTACGGGCTTATTGATATCTACCCGTACCTACCGCGGATTTGACACTTGAAGCGCTGAGGTACCTATATAAAACCTCACACACTCCGTTTTGCACACGATGTGTTTCTTAAACGATATTGCTTATTGTTACTATAAATTCACAATTTAGAAAACAAAGGGTCTCTTTTTTACAATCCAGAATCTCACCCAGGAAAATTTGCAGGTACTTGGAACAGATCCACTTACAATGATGAAGTTTGTTTCAAGCATTCGTAATATATAGATCAGTGCATCCAATTATAATGATGACATAAGATCGTGGCAGACCCTAGTCTCTGCCTATCTCTCCGGGATACAGGCGTGTTTATAAGTTTATGTATATTGGTATGTACATAAGATCGGTGCAAGAACTTACAGCGACGGTTGCCGGGTCGGGTCGGTGGCGGGAGCTCCTTCAGCAAGGTCGGCGCGGGCAGGACGCTCGGTTCCAGGATCATTTTACAGTGACAACGTAAAAGAGGCCACGGTCCTTGCCGGCAGCGCGGGCAGTAGTTCCTTCAGCGAGGTTGACGCGGGGAGCGAGTCGGCCCAAGGATCCTTTTACAGTGACGACGTAAGATAAGTTTTTAACACTTACACTGTTGTGGTGAAAGTTGCCAGGATGAGGCGGCACGGGCGGGGGCTCCTCCAACGAGGTCACCGCGGGCAGCACGTCAGGCCCATGATACTTTTACAATGTCAGGATAAGAACATTTCAGTGGCGATGTAAGAGAGGCTGCTGAGTGTAAGTGGTGCCACGGTATCCTTGCCGGGGCGGGGCTTCGCGGGCAGATGATCCTCGAGCAAGGTTGGCGGGGCAGCACGTCGGGCCCATGATACTTTTATACTTACGACGTAAGGTAAGTTCGAACATTTACGGTGACGTCGTAAGAGAGGCTGCTGAGCGTGACTCGCGCCACGCTGTCCTTGCCGGAGCGGGGCGGCGCGGGCAGGGGCTCCACCAACGAGGCCGGCGCGGGCAGCAAGTCGGGCCCATGATAATTTTACACTTACGATGTAAGATAAGTTCGAACACTTACAGTGACGACGTAAGAGAGGCCACTGAGCGTGAGTCGCGCCACGCTGTCCTTGCCGGGGCGGGGCGGTGCGGGCGGGGGCTCCTCTAGTGAGGTCGGCGCGGGCAGCACGTCGGGCCGCTCGCGCACTCGCCCCCGCGCCTCCCTCGGCGCGGCGCCCGACGCCCCGTACATACTGCGAAAAGATCAGCGAATTAGAGAAACCTCTTTTATAATTTCGTGGGTGGCTTTTTATTAGACAAGGAGTTTTCTTGAAAGTTCATCTTCAAAACATGTCAAGAAGTAACAATAGCGTCCCTCTCGATGCTCTCGACGCGGCGCCTGATATTGATACGGGTATATCGGCCAGTTAGGACTATGATTTAATTCTGTGGACTTTTTCATTAGAGAGGGGTTGGCAAGACTAAACTAAAACTACGAGTTTCTCAGTGCAGTGGCCAACGCTCCGCAAGTACATACCTCCCCCTGTGGGGAAACGGGCAAAAGGCACAAACTAGAAAAAAGTTCTTCGTAAGTCAGAGACTGAAATCAGTCAAGTACCTAGTTTGGTATAAAGTTACAACAACACTTCTTTAGCGCAGTGCACCGCAAATATTGTTCAGTAGTGCCTGACTGTATCTCTGTGCTGAAGTCATTGGCCCGTAACTTTTGAGTGGCAAAACAAAACGAGTGCAAGACCAGTTCTGTTTGAGAGATAATGACAAGTTCAAGTAACGTAGCATCTTCCACAGCGCAAATACACTGTTGCACTTTACCACTGGTAAGATTTGTCAGTCAACGTCGTGAAAAACTGATCGAGTCAGCAAGACAAATGACACATAAATACGTCATCGGACTGTCTAGCAAAGGCGAACTGAGAGAGAAACAGAAGAAGAGACGAAGACAGAGAAAGAGAAAAAGAAAGAGACAGAGAGGGGGAGAGGGGGGAGAGAATAATAACAATGACTTCCACACAACACAATCACTTGTCCTGGTCCCAAACTAGGATACGGTAACCAGGCAAGGACATCACAAACATGGAAATTCACCCAGACTGAGGCCGTTTGTACAAATGTACAGCAGCCCCCTGTGGGAATCGAACCCACGACCTCCGACATGGTAATTAGACGTGATACCGCTTGACCAACGAGGCAGTCAACGAGAAAGTGAAGGAGGGAGGAAGAGTCAGTGGGATTTGAGATTTAGCATGTATGAAGTACGGCGTCCATTAAAGCAGAGTCCCGCCGAATCGTTACGTGGGCGATTCAGTTTGGCTCGTTTCTAATGGACACAGTTTCATAATCAATGTATGGCAAACTATTTTTTGTGATTGAAATAAATAAATAACTTCCAGGCAACAAAATCACTTGACCTGGTTCCAAACTAGGATACCCTGTGCTATGGCAACCAGGAAAGGGCATCGCAAACATGGAAATACACCCAGACTGAGGCCATTTGTACAAATGTACGGCGGCCCCCACCCACGACCTCTATCTTGATACTTTTGGTAGTAAGCGCAACGAGGCAGTCATTTGAATTGCCCACGCAAGTGGACACCAGGCTTTAGACAATCTTCGGCAATCTAGTCCGTCCATAACTAATCTAGACGGGTTTCAGCATCGAGTTGATGCCAGTGTGTCATAAAGTGTCCTTTACTGGTAATTCCAGTGACTCCAGACATCACATTTGACTTTGAAAGCAGCAGCTTCGTTGCCATTCATCCATAATCATCCATCATCAGCCATCTGACGCCCACTGCAGGACATAGGCCTCCCTCATGGTTTTCCAAGCTTGCCGGTCTTGTGCCGCCCGCATCCAGCAACTCCCCGCCACCGTAACCAGGTCGTCAGACCATTTGGTGGACCAGAGCACCAAATTGATTACAAACTACTTTGATATTCAAATAATGACCACGTTTTTCATATGACGATTGTCAGTAGTTTGGCTGATTTAGTTTAATTAGTAAATATCATTGTTTTATTATTAGACCTTTACATCTAGCAAAATCAGATTCAATATAAGCTTTCTTTGACAATTTTTGCTTGTCGCTCACGAAAATACCTACTAACGGTAAATATCTCAAAACAAGGCCCAACCACCAACTTTATGAAGCACATACTCGTTTTAAAACATCTATTTGTCCTCAGGACGGGTTAGTGCAACAAAAACTCGTTTGTTACCAAAAATATATATTTCTCTGCTCTATTGCGGTGGGTAAAAATATAAAACTAAAAAAGAAGCCGTTATAAGCAGGCTAACTTAAGTGACCTCATTTAAGCAAATGTCGACCTGAATTCACCCGAAATGGGGCATACGACATACGACTAAGTCTCGATGGAGCCATAGAAAAAGAAACCGAGTACATTATCCATCTCATATTTTTTTCTAGTAACGTCTCCAATAATCTATAGAGGGAAGATTGCCCCACATTACGCGAAGGTAGATGCGACGAATTTAGTTCCGCAAAATTCATCCGGTTGTTCGTGATGTACTTTAACTAAAAGGAGTTAGTTAAAGTACTTTTTGGATTTTATTATGCTGTCACCTTTCTGCTTCAATTACTTGGAACCGTATTACTTCTGGCAAATACACTTGCTCTTAAGCAAGTGATTAGAACTTTCTTAAAGCTTTTGGCCACTGGTGGTAATTACTTAGCTCAAAATCATGCTGCGATTGAATTATCAAAGTTTGGAAACAGTTATTCAGCAAGTTCTGACGGCATGAATCGTTTTTTAGACATGAATTTGAGTTGGAGGACCCATCGCGTTGTTTCAATAGGTATAAGCAGGCTTAGCAATACACCATTGCATTGAAATTAATCAGTCTCACTCAAGACTGTGACAAAGATAATTTTTATTCGATAGGAATCTTTAATTTAATGAATACGAAACAAACTTCACGTAGAAAGAAAGAAAAAATAATGGGCCAAAGCGGGATTCAAATAACCACTAGCATACAATGCCAGACATGGATTCGAATCCCGCTATGTAAAGTTTGGCCTACATAAGGCCTAACAATTGAAATTTGAAAATCAATTGAATAAATGGAACGTACAACACAGATATGCTCTGAGATGTACAATAATAAAAAATATATAATCACAGAAAGAGTTTCTAAATATGAATGACGTCTGAAGCCATTGTATAAGCGATTCAGGGTCATCGACCTGAGCGGGAAGTATCGGTATCGTTCACTGTTCAGAAAAGGTGCGCTAAAGAAGTTTGCAATTCGAAAGGGTGAGCGCACACTCCCCTAATATCACGATATTAGGTGAGTGTGCACATCCGGATTGTAGTCAGGCGGCAAGTCTGGTCTAAGGTCACCGAGAGCGCGCGCCGCGTGCACTGTTCGGAAAAACTGCTTCGAAGTAAGTTTTGAAGGATGATCGCACACTCACCTAATATCGTCGACATCAGGATGGTGGTCGGGAGGTAGGTCCGGCCTAAGGTCGCCGAGCGCGCGCGCCGCGTGCCGCCGCCGCCGCTCGCCCCACAGCCGCCGCTGCTGCCGCTCGTTGTCGCGCTGCACGCCGAAGAAGGTCTGCGTCTCGCGCTTCAGGTAGTCGCGCACAGCGACCGTGTGCACGCGCCTTAACCGGACTCCGTCTAGGGGTGAAACGTCGCTTTTAGCTCACAGCTTATATAAGATGTTGATTTGTAAAGTAACGCCCGTCTTAGGGTACTTTCTACTCATGAATACAAACAACTTTTACCATGGGACCAACTCTAAAATCTTTTTAAAAAAACAGCTGTTCCATACATTTTGTTCAGGAGATATCGAATTTTCGTACGGCACAGCTATTTTTTTCGCGATTTCTAGGTCGACCCGGTAGTAAAAGGTGTTCGTGTACCCTGAATCGGGCGTTACTTTACATATCGACACGTTGTATAATAAAGGGCGTTAAGAAATAGTAGTTTATGTGACTGTCACATAATGAGGGTTATTAAAACACGAGCGAGATTTTAAAAAACGAGCCTTGGCGAGTTTTTTAATAGCATTCGCGAGTGTTTTAATACCAAGTTATATGCAGTCTCATACACTACTTTATCTACACTCATAATGAAATTTTTGAAACAAAATGGCGCAATTTCGACAAAAGTATCTTGACATTCAATCGTCTGCACTCAGTTTTGCGCGCGCAATTTTAGGTATTTTTAGTTGCACTTTTGGTACCACGAAAATGAAATTAGGTTTTTTATAGAGTCAACTTTTGACATTAAAAAAAACTTAAGTTTTGTTCCGTGATCACAGCAACACTTTAAAAAAAATAACTGTAACATAAAGTGAAAAATCTGACCTTTAATGTAACTTTATCTACACTAATGTTGTAACATTCTACTTATGTTTTCAATACTTGACTTATAATTACTACTGTTATAGCGCAGACAACAAAACACTCATTTTAAGCAATTTCACATGATGGTATAATATTCACATCGATATCGTAAAATCTCATTATAACATCAATAAAACGCGACCAACTTGATTGCAGGGCCAATCAGGTTGGTCGTGTTTTATTGAAGCGCGCAGCTGCGCTCTCATTGGTTAAATTTTAATGGCGGCAAAATCACTGTGATTATACACGTACGCGTGAATTTAATTTTTAATTGCATTAGTGAAGATAAAGTAGTGTATGCAACTGCATATAACACGGGTATTAAAACACTCGTTACTATTATGAAACTCGCTGCGCTCGTTTCATAAACTCACACTCGTGTTTTAATACCCTTCATTATATGACAGTTGCATAAACTACACTTATTACACTTTTTTTTTATTTTCTTTAAAGTTATGTATTGTTTAAAGCCTGTCAATATGTGTTTACCTTTGAATTCTTAATTTGAAGATTATGATATGAGTGTAGATAAAAACATTTATTTAACGCCTCATAGTCATGCACAACAATATAGAATAGTTTTCTCAAGGTTTGTCAAGTGGCAAACCTTGGTGTCTGCCTACCCCTCCGGGACGCAGGCTTTCCTGTATGTATGTGATAAATACTTCCGTACAACATATTACTAGTAGAAACAACTACTTAGGCCTGATAGCGTTATCGACATTGCGGCGTTATCGTAAGGGATTTTTACGGGATATTTATAAACATAATTTAGTGAAGACTAACATAAGTGTCAGAGGAATGTTTTAGTGGAATGATATTTTGGAAATTGTATGTTTCATACCAATCGAATTAGGCTAAGCCTGTAAAGATAGGTATAAGTGGAAATAAAATAAAATATATATTTTTTTTTAAATAAGACCGTTTAAATTTTTGTTCAAAATAGCACAAAACTGCGACTTGACGAACGTTGTAGTTAATCATAGGTGTTGATTTCAAGATCCTGATCATTTTAGAGAAATAATGGACGAAAAACATCCTTTCACTTAGTATTCAGAGTCCAAATTCTTATTCTAAAATCTAGAACTCGTGCAATGAACTGATTTTAACATCACAAACGAATAATTTCGGCTATTTTGTAACTGAAGTTATTGGCTATTATGTACTATATGCTATCCATATAAAATTTAGGTAATAAAAACTAGAAGGTTTTATCTGATACTTTGTAAGATGAAAACAAAGCCAGTCATAGTTGTCTTCTAAATACCTTCGGGGTCAGGTTGAGGCGTCGGCTCGGGCGGCGGCGGCGCGTGCTGCGCAGGCGGCGCCGACTGCACGCGCGGCGGCGACGCGGGCGCCAGCGGCGGCGCGGACGCGGCCGACGTCTGGCAGGTCAGCTGCGGCGCCAGCAGACCCGCGCTTGACCGCCTGAGGAAGAGAATCAACAATCAGAGATGACGAAGACAATATAGTCATATAATCATTCGATTAACCATATCTTTCAGCTGGGCCTAGATAATGCATATTGTATTACGATGAGAATGAGATGCATGAATCTACCGATTTAATTTCTGCTTCAAGTCTATGCGAGTACGCGTATCAAATCTTCTAGGCGCCAATGGTAATAAGAACAGAGTGATACTAAAGCGTCGAATCGTGGCTCTGGACGGGCATTTTTAAGGTTCCGTAGTCGATAAGGAATACTTATAGTTTCGCCATGTTCGTCCGTCTGTCTGTCTGTTTTTCCGTCTATCTGACCGCGGCCCAGCACAGAGACGATAAGTACTAGAGACCTGAAATTTGCCATAAATATACAATAATAAACGCCGACAAAACGTTTGGCAAACAATTTTTTTAGGGTACTTACCCTACACCTAAATTAGGAATAAAAAAGTTCTCGCCTACACCATAGTATGGGGTATCGTTAGATTCCGTTTACGAAAGCTTTAAAGCGCAAATTTTTGTAGGGCGTCTCCCCCTGTCCTCCCCACCACTCCTGGCTAAACAGTTCATTGTAGAAACGGGAAAAAATCAGGGCTGTGTAGCACATACAATAAACTTAAAAGAAAAACTATCACGGCTAAGTAGGCTTTACAAGTTAACGACTAATAGGTGACCACCTTATAAAAGGAACACTTCGTATAAGATCTATTGAAAATTACTTTGATGAAGGTGTTCTATAAATAAAACAGATAAAAAAAAACCTCTTGCTGCGGAACCCTACACTGCGCGTGGCCCGACACGCACTTCATCATCAGCCATATGGCGCCCACTGCAGGACATAGGCCTCCCTCATGGTTTTCTTAACCATGAGGCGTTTTGCCGTAATCGCCACGCTTGGCAGGCGGGTTGGCGATCGCAGTATGCGGTTGGAATCTCAGAAAGACGCTGCTGCCCGTCTCCTGGTAATTGATTTCCTAAGTCGCCTTCTACGACATCCATGGAAGGTAATGGAATGACGCTATTCTTAATCCGACGCCACACGCACTTGGCCAGTTTTTATTAACATTCTATTTACCTGCCTATGTATACGTGCACGCCGTAAATAGCTTCAAGTTGACTT
This sequence comes from Yponomeuta evonymella, assembly GCA_963969515.1. NCBI lineage: Eukaryota > Metazoa > Arthropoda > Insecta > Lepidoptera > Yponomeutidae > Yponomeuta > Yponomeuta evonymella. The sequence goes on from OZ018354.1 coordinate 12,804,981, forward strand.
TTAAATCCCTTTCGTACAAGCTATAATCCTCAAGACTAAATTTGGAGTTTCTTTTTTGCCCATTTTTTCTCCAAAATGATCTAGATTTTGAAACGGACACTTGTAATGTTCACGATAGTCACAGTTTCTGTGCTACTTTGAATAAAATATTTTGATTGTTTTATTGATTGATCAACAGCTAAAATACAGACCAAGAAAATTCGTTAATTTGCAAAACGATACACACTTCAGCTATCTTTATTGAGTATTTAGCCCGAATATGTGTAGCTAATCTTGAATCATTTTCACTATAGTTCACAGTTTTCTATTATTATTTTTTGTGTACACCTTTCTATGTGAATTGCTTCAGAACTAGCTATCAACTTCAACAGCTCAAACAAAAGCCCACAAAGTAAGTCTATTTGCAAAACGACACACAGTCCAGCTAAGTTAATTGTGTGTTTAGCACGAATCGGTGTAGCTAATCTAAATCATTTGCACTATTTCTGGGTAATTTACCCGTTACGTCGCTGCTAGGCGCTTCGAACGTTAGTAGGTACACCCGATAAAAGAGCTTCGTTTAGCATTAAGGTTACATAAATTAAGGCATATGGATATGGAAGTTGGGAGTTAGGACGTAGATGAAAATGTAACTAGAGCGTTATTAAATTTCAGCAATTCTAGAGTTTCAGAGATTTACGGATTATCTTCTCGTTATGACCTTGCGCAATTGCCTTCCAGTTGCCATCTACTTTCGTTCTTTCCGTCAATTGTCGTCTGAAACAAATTAGTCGTGGCCAATTTCGCTTTACCCTATCTTATGTTGCCGATGAAATACCCGGTGTGCAGTAAAGAATACTCTAATCTACACTTGTTTCTCGAATACATCTGACAAATAACATGACAAAAACTCTCTTGAAATTGGTACGGACCTATGACTCTTTATGTCAAAAGGCTTTGTGCAACTCTGGTGAACTCGGACTAGGTATAAGGCCTTCAATAACAGCACCAGGTACCATTGAAGGCGTTACTTAGCTTTGACATATTCCGACATAGCGTATATAAAGCCATAGAGAACTTGCCTGACGACAATGTCAGTCTATTACATGATTGGGTCTCGAATGAGGCATCCAAAATGCCTTTAGTCGCATTTTCATAGAAACATGAAACAAAGCTGGGAACTCTCCTCGCCGGCCGAGTTCGTTGGAACGGATTAATTGAATCACTCGCCGGTGAGTCTCTAAAGTTAAGATGTAAAATGAAGTATTGTAAAGTAATGAATGTATATTGTAACGCTAAATTCAAAAGGCATTGCACGTTGAGTTACCAAATTACACAGAGATGACAAATTGTTAAGCACTGCAGGATACTCAGTTGCAATGGGGAATAGTGTAGGTACAGTGTATTTACGAAGCTCAAAGAGAGAGCAGGTGCTTTCTGAACACGTTATAATTTGTGCCTGCCAGCAGCATAATCATAGAGTATAGAATATGGCGAAAGTCTATTCGGTTTCGTCTATTTTACGTGCACACTTGTTCACTCTCGCGGCTCCGTACGTATTGACTTGTCTTTCTTGTGAGCTAGACTGTCAGGATGTTATAGGTGCTGGGCAAGCCTACTTCCATCTAAAAAACAATGTCCCAGACACAGCAGCGTCCGAGTGGTCCCTTCAGCCATCTAGTGTGAGTGAAGATGTCACTGGACGCTGCATAAATCATCTCATTACGTAGATGCAAAGGCTAAAGTTTTGTCCTCTCTACCGCAACATGTATCGACCTTCAAATGACGACAGCGACGTGATAGAAGATACCGTCTGATTAATAAATAACTTAACTTCCACACAACACAATCACTTGACCTGGTCCCAAACTAGGATACCCTGTGCTATGGTAACCAGGCAAGGACATCACAAGCATGGAAATACACCCAGCCTGAAGCCATTTGTACAAATGTACGGCGGCCCCCAGTGGAATTGCCCTCCGGCATGGTAATCAGAGCACATCAACATTTACATGCGTGAACTTTAACTCAGTTACGTTACGGGCGTATAAGGCGTCATCCATCCTCCATACAACCATAAGGCACCAGCAACTAAGACGTTACAGTATGCGATTTTGGTCCGATTTGTAGGTGAAGCGTTTTTACACCACGAGACTAGATTGTAGAGGAAAATCTTTATCACAATTATCAATTTTTTAACATGACCCCTCAAAAGATATTATGAAAATATTGCATGGTGTCCATTATTGATAAAGAAAACTTATATTCACAATGTGTTTGGCGCCGGATTAAGAATAGCGTCACTCCATTTCCTTCCGTGGATGTCGTAGAAGGCGACTAAGGAAATCAATTACCAGGAGACGGGCAGCAGCGTCTTCCTGAGATTCCAACGGTATACTGCGATCGCCAACCCGCCTGCCAAGCGTGGCGATTATGGCAAAACCCTTCATGGTTAGGAAAACCATGAGGGAGGCCTTTGTCCTGCAGTGGACGTGAAATGGCTGATGATGATGATATTCACAATTTAGGAGAGAGTATCACATACATGGAAGAGAGTATGTAACCGGGTAAACTGACCACTCAGACGCCGTAACGCGTGAACCTTCTGAATATTCATTACATACACCTTCCCGTAGCGTTCCGTCGTTAAATCAAGATATAGCGAGGTGCTTAGGCGGCGCTTTTGATAAATTCTCCTTATTATTGCGTCGCCTACCAGATGCGGCTGATGGGATAAAATATATAAGAACTCTTTATAGACTCGCATATCCACGTTATCCTGTTTGTGCCAGCTCAAGGAGAAAGAGTGTTATTTTGTTATTTTATCTCGAACGTGGCCAACATTCGAATGTTATACGCATTTTTAAACAAAATAAATGTACGGAAATAGTATTAGTGCTAAGATGATTTGTGTTCAACGTCCAATGCAGATTTACACTGCATGGCATCACTCACATAAGGGTCATCAAATTAGGTCTTATCAGAATTTCTTAGACTTTCTAGTCACCAGTCAAATTTTTTCCACGTGTTATTCAATGGGACTCTGAGGGTGAACTTCATTAGTTTCATTTAATGATCGTAAACTTTAATGGTCAGTTTCTTAATTGAGAATGTCGCTAAGTGAATGGTAAACTGTAGTGCTGTCTCTTCGAATTTCTCAGAAATGAGCGTGACAGAACGTTACTTAAGCAGAACGTTTTTGCTTAGTGAAATTCTCAATTCAGAAACCGGCCCTATGTGTAGGAGCACTCCTACTTAACTATTGACAGATTTTGACGTTTCCGGAAGTGACGTTAGAACTTGTGTATTGTGTTTGGGTTTTCGCATTGCGCGTAAAACATACAAAAGAATTATGTCTGATTTGGTAGACATAAACATAAGCATTTACAGACAGGCACATACATTGCTTCTGGCCCCACACTAGGATACCCTGTGTCGTGGAAACCAAAAACAACGACATGACAAACATGTAAACATCCAAGACCTGGGGTTTTTTTTCTCAGCCGGGATTCGAACCCGGGACCTCTCGCATTGTATGCAGATGCACTACCGCTGCGCCACGAGGTCGTCGTCACGTTACAGAGTTTGTGGATTACGCTAGAAGACTTAGAGAGAAAGGACCCAGGAAATATTTACGTGATTACAGGGATCCGTTCAGAAAATACTCGAATACCGAATTTCACCCTCGGTATACATATACACCACAAGCTGTGACAGACCGAATATTACCGATGTTGAAACCACACCTCAGAAGGCCTACGAGAAGAGGTTTGCCATTTGGTCTTGAAATATTGGTGATATTACGATTTTTCGTGACTGGTAGTTTTGAAGTAAGTTTTTGAGGTCTCATGTTTATTATCTTCTAATCTTGGCATAAGTAACCCATTCTATTCTTCTGTAGAAGCTAGATGGAGATGCCATGGACATCTGAAAGCAGTCAGTGTGAACGAAAGGTGGCATGATGCATGAAGGCCTAGACCTAGCTACCTAGCGTGCATGCACGGCCAAAGACCGGACCGATCCTCTCCCGTCCTCTCAGTGACTGAAGCAACGGACTCAACGAGATTTTGTTTCTCCGATAATATTGGGTTCGGAAATTAGGTCTTTGATTTCCTAATTATTGTTAACTTCCTAACTAGGTGGTAGTTCTGGTGGTAGGTGGTAGGTGGTAGTCCCTCCTTGTTAGCTCCAGAATCTTAAGCAAACTTTCTAATATTTTATATAATACGAGTATGTAGATAACGTGGTAAGTTACACTCTTACCTATTTGTATTTGTAAATCAACTGCGAACTTTTTTAGGAGTGAGTGAGTAGGCTCTCTTCTCATTACTTAGGTATAAATCTCAGCTTCAAAATTAAGATTTAAGCCTTTTCAAATTCTTAAATCTTATTTTTTTCTATACAGACACCCGTTTTTGCGGTGACTTAATTGTTAGTTCTTCTTAATTATTATTTTTAATATTTTGTGGCTATCAGTGGAAGCCTGTTAATGACTTTCTGTTTTCATATATTTAAATAGTATAAAGTTATATAATGTCAATGGCTTTCCTAAAACTAAATAAATAAATAAATCACGTCATATTGTAATAATTGTTTAATAACCCTAGTAAAATAAATTTTTGTGTAGCCTTTTATTCTTATTTTTGTACTAAGTAACATTAAAAAATACGAAAAATATTAATATCTTCTTCTTCTTTATGTGCCGTCTCCTAAAGGAGATTGGCAACCAATTCGGCTATCTTGCTTTTAGAAGCATAAGTTGAGGTCCATCGTCGGTTACCTGGAAGAAATTGCTATAAGCAATAAGGCCGCCAATTGTACTGTATTTTTGTAAATATTTTATGTTATCTTATCTTGAGGTCTCCCTCGTAGGTACTTGGTGTTGCGCATATGTATCCGAAATACTCTAGTTTCCGTTTCTTGATAGTGTTACTGACCTTAGCTTTCTTATTCTTCAATCAATGCAGTACGGTAGAATTGCGGACCCTATGGATCCAGAAAATTCTAAGTATCTGCCTCGTTTGTCTAGCCGTTAAGGCGCTTAGCTACCAAAACAGAGGTCGTGGATTCTGTTCCCACTGGGGGCCGCCGTACAACCGTACAAATGGCCTCAGTCTGGGTGGATTTTCATGTTTGTGACGTCCTTGCCTGGTTACCATAGCACAGGGTATCCTAGTTTGGGACTAGATCAAGTGATTGTATTGTGTGGAAGTTATTATTATCATTGATTAACAAAAAAAATGCAATATAAGTCAAATTGCTACCCCAATCAATGGAAAAAAAAACCAATTGGCAATCAATTTGTGTATTTAGTTTTCTTTCTGTTGTTGTGCATATTATGTTACTTATCTGCTTATTTTGTTTCTATGATGTATCTTGTTGGTATAATAAATGTTTTTCTTCTTCTTTTTCTTCTTCAATTGCCACTGCACGGACTTCATGTGCTTCAGTGTAGAAAGTTTAATGGCGTATACTCCAATGCACTCGACTGAGTCCACGTTATTCTCAAACAGCAATAAAAACAAGGTTGTAACAAAATCCCTACACTGGAACATCCAAAAACGGGAGGTTCTACACGTCAATACGAACAACTATTAATGTGGGAAAAAAAATTAAATTGCGAATAAAATATCCGCTGTTCCATAATAAAGTTACCACCCGCGGTAATGAAAGGTGAATAGGCGCTTAATCAGCCATATTTCGCATAAGATTACCAATAAACCCACAACCTTTTATTAAAAATTTTACTAAAATTAGACCACCTTCGATAAGTTATAAAAGGATTACCTAGAAAATAACATAGCATCGTCTTTATGTTGGACAGATCCGTAGATGGCACTTTGACTTACATTTTCAAGACATAAAACACTAGCCCTGCCAGCGACTACGTTCACGTGGTTAACGGATTAGCCTATGACCACCCGGAAAATCCAATCTAAGTTCTGGTGAAAGTGCAAACTTACAAAAATATAAACTCAGAAACTTTTCCTCTCTATAATATTTGTAAAGATTTGAACAGAGCTCAATTGAACGAAATACCGAGAAAAGCCTTGCATTGGCAAATGAAATGAAACGAAACGAAACGAAATTAAATGAAATGATATTTATTTGTTTCCCAAACATATTTTGCAGCTATCCTTAAAACTAAGGTGTTAGCACTTGCATACAATTCAACTGAGTTTTTATTAAGTAAGCAGGTCCCCACACTAGGCTGAGCCTGTCCTGTGGGGGCCGTGATTGTATATCAAGCAACAATATAATACAAATTTAGTAACTAACACCATTTAGCGCTTTTTAATGCAGAGCCTTATGTTATGTGCTGCTATGAATGTGACGGTATATGGTATAATGTGGTGTACTTTGATTGTTACTGTGAATGCCCGCTATCGCAGAAATATTACCTTCGAATTAGAAGCAGGGATTCTTTCCGTGTGGCGCCGGATTAATAATAGCGTCACTCCATTTCCTTTCGTGGATGTCGTAGAAGGCGACTAAGGAAATCAATTACCAGGAGACGGGCAGCGGCGTCTTCCTGAGATTCCAACCGCATACTGCGATCGCCAACCCGCCTACCAAGCGTGGCGATTATGGTAAAACCCCTCATGGTTATGAAAACCACGAAGGAGGCCTATGTCCTGCAGTGGGCGTCAAATGGCTGATGATAATGATGATGATGTTTCTAACGGGGTACGCCCCACAAACTTGTACCATTGTAAGGTAACTTCACAATGTGCTTGATTCACAGGACATTCGCACGACAGCGCGCACGGCCGACGAACACGCCAGATCAGTCAGATCGAGCCTCTCTCCGTGGTGCGTCGGTGGCTGCTTCTCATTCGGTAGGTCGTGGGTTCGAATCCCGGCACGTACCATTGACTTTGTTTTCTAAGTTACTTACATTTTTAAAGTTATAATAGCAATACCACTCGTGAGGAAACCTGAGGTCTGAGGTGTTCACACACGTCAGCGCTTGAAATTGCCAATCCGCGGTAGGTACGCGTGGTGATTAAGCTCGTACTCTCTTTCTCTTTGAGAGAGAGCCCTGTAGTGTAACGTATATGGGCTAAATAAAAAAAATTTAAAAAATTGCAATTCCAATATCGCGCACCTAGGGAATGCAGCTGTAGATAAACTTTTTCCTTGCTCATCATCAGCCATTTGACGCTCACTGCAGGACATAAGCCTCCTTCGTGGTTTTCATAACCATGAGGGGTTTTGCCATAATCGCTACGCTTGGCCGGCGGGTTGGCGACTGCAGTATGCGGTTGGAATCTCAAGAAGACGCTGCTGCCCGTCTCCTGGTAATCGATTTCCTAAGTCGCCTTCTACGACATCCACGGAAGGAAATGAATTCTCTACTCGGCTGTTTGTTATTCTCTACAGACAGGGTGCGCCGTCCCATAGAAAACTCATTACGATGGGGCGAAGCTGTGCCCAGTCACTTACGTGCATAATCTATTCACTCAAGTTCTAATGGGGTAACTTTATGGTAGAATGGTTAGAGTTGTATTTGTGCTTAAATATTACAGCTAACGCCTTTACTTGTTTGGTTTAAATTGAATTGATAGAGTTAATTACTTTTAGTGATAAGGCCGCCGTCTATACTCTTGAGTTAAGAAATATATATGTAATTTATATTTTTATGTACAACAAGGTGTTCTCTATCATTATCTATCCAATTTATTTTATTTGACTTACAGAACCGAGGCCAGCTGAAACCAGGAGTGAGTTCCGTAGAAATACGCCGTACTTAAAAACTCACATAGTGTTCGAGAATTCAACTAAATAAATACTTAAGAACCTGTTTTTCGTACACTAACAATCGTTAAATCTATTATAACAGCTGTAAAAAAAACAACTGACAGCTGTTGACAGTAGATTAACAGCTATTTAGTGCACGAGAGCCCGGGTTTAAGTATCGCTTTGCCTCGTTCTTCTATGAGAAATCTGAAGAGACAGACCGATGCTTAATTTACTTGTTAAAAGTCCTAATTCAGAAACGGGCGGTAAGTAAATTACCGCTCATCAAAACTTGTTAATGAGTTCAGCATCCCGTTTAATGGAAGTCAATCCTGGAGGAAGTGAAACCGCACAACTTCCATACAAATATTCAGGCCGCGGTGCGTCCTGTCCCGCCGTAGCAGTCGCTACGAGATCGCCAACTATGTACCTATTTGCGCTTCCGAACTTGGCGCTACGACGGCGTAGTAGTTCGTAGCTGTTTGCTTATTCGTAGCACGCGACCAATAACTCACACTGCTCGTCGGCTGCCTCTGAAAGCTACAGAGCTGGCTACCGCCGGGAGATATTAAAAGAACGCTAAGTAATTAACGCCCGCAAATTGTTACGGCAAAAACTCTACAATGTTCTAAATCACGTGCAGAGTGTTATGGGAAATCGTTGCCCGGTTTGTCAGTTATTTTTCCCTACTTTACAGGAGAGACAAAAAAAAGTTATTTCGTAAACAGTTTCTGCGTTTTCCATAAAAAAATATTTTCGTGATGTTATAATAAATTTTTTTTGATAACGGCCAATGATTAGTGTCTGATTGCTTGAATCTTATAGGTTCATCGATTGGCAATTAAAATCTGCACCCATTGGCATGTACATATCAAAACCACCAAATTTCGACTTCAACGGTGTTGTTGACAAAATGACAAAGTGACATAATGCAAAAATAGTCTTACGCTTTTCTTGTATAAAAAAAATATAACAAGTGGTCATAGTTACTTTCTAACTTATATCGTGTAGGATCTTATCAAGGACATACGGCCTTTTATAAACTTAGTTACGAGTTGTATTTATATTTAATCTGAAGCATTATTTTGAAAGGAATTTTGACCGCGACGCTTAGCCGCTAACCCTTAGTGGATTTTGTAATATAAAAAGGTCGGTGTGCCCTTTGAGAGCGAAAACGGGAGCAACCTCGATTTCTTAACACACGAAAACATAGGTAACCCTATTCATTTCCTGCCCACGTATGCCTAAATTGAATAGTTATATCCCGAAATAACTATTTTCCTTTGCTGGCGAGGCTTTTGATAGAAGGTGACGGTTTCTCGTAGTTTATATTACAAGTGTGTCGCACAATGCTATTTACTAAGGCACACGCCCTCATAGCTCTTTTCATAAAACACCGTGTGTAGGTACGGAACGTCGCACGTCTGTTGAATTATTAACGTTACTTCTTACGAGCTATTTCTTAGTTATTACATTATGTATGACACATTTTCAAAGCGCCTCAACTTGCCTGAGCTCGATCGATTTCTCCAGTCTACGAAATGTGTTGCTTCGCTCTCAAAGAAATTACATGGAGATGTTCTAAGATTTAATGCATACATTTTGTACCAAGAATTTTGTTGATGCCTATCTATCGGAATAGCTTGATAATACATGAGGGAAAGAAAGTTCGTTTCACTGAACCAAAATAATGTGGAACGGCTCAAAAACGGCTCAAACGAAATTTCGTTCAGTTGTTGACCCGATAGACTGTGGTATTTTTAATTATAATATATGGACCATACACAAGGTTAAAAATATTCAAAACAAATAAAATTCTATCTTTCTTCAGCTATTGTGGACGAACTGACAGAAAAAACCGGCCAAGTGCGAGTCGGATTCGCGCACGAAGAGTTCCGTACCATTATCTATACAACTTTAGACAAAGATCGAATTTGAGAACAGCGCCATCTATAGAAACCAAGAAGAAGCGTTTAACATTGACATTTAACGACATGACATCGGCGCTGTGAATGTTACATAGATGGCCGCTAGATGGCGAGCGCTGTCTTTAGACAACGTTTTATGTTGTATGGGAGCCCTTCTTAAATATTTATTTTATTCTGTTTTTAGTATTTGTTGTTATAGCGGCTACAGAAATACATCATCTGTGAAATTTTCGCTGTCACGGTTCATGAGATACAGCCTGGTGACAGACAGATATACAGACGGACAGACAGACAGACGGACAGTGAAATCGTAGTAATTGGGTCCAGTTTGGCACCCTTCAGGTACGGAACCCTAAAAAACGAATCTTTTTGGAAGCAATAAATCAATTCGTTCTTAAAATACCCTGCTAGAAAAGGCGGCCCAAAATCCAAGCTTCCAGGAATACGCGGCACCGTAGCGTGCTCTATCAAAATAATCAAATGAATGATAAGTAGCAATTCGTATCTTTACTATTAGCTTGATTCCCACTTAAACACGGGTTGCCGTCGCGTGGGGCCCGCCAATATCGCGGACGACCACGCCTCTGTACAGAGGAGGTGCGGTAACCAAGATTTCTAGATGTGTCAATACTTTTCGAACTAAAACTGTCACGTTACCGAGGGTTGTGTGAAGGCACAACCCTTGGTAACGGAAGCTAAAGAAATAAAAGGAAAGATTTAGAGATGTAAAAATGTAATCATCAAAACCCCCTAACCTATAATTAAACTAAAAACTTAATAATAATAACAACAAAATATGTACAAAAAGAAACCTTAGGTCCCAAAAGGGTAAGTAGATCGTGGAGGCAGGCCGTGGAGTCAGGCCGTGGAGACGGACAGGCAAGTTGTGCAGGCAGGTCATTGAGACGGGCAGGCAAGTCGTGGAGCCAGGTCGTGGAGACGGACAGGCAAGTTGCGAAGGCAGGCCGTAGAGACGGGCAGGCAAATCGTAGAATCAGGCCGTGGAGACGGACAGGTAAGTCGCGGAGACAGGCCGTGTAGAGGTAGACAGGAACTCAGGTAACTCAGGTAGGTCTCACAAGTAAGACTCAGGTAAGACTCTTCAAGTAGGACTCAGGTAAGACTCTTCAAGTAGGACTCAGGTAACTGTTCAAGTAGGACTCAGGTAACTCTTCAAGTAGGACTCAGGTAACTCTTCAAGTGGGACTCAAGTGAGACTCAAGTAGGGCTCAAGTATGACTCTCAAGTAGGACTCAAGTGAGACTGACTGGAAAGCCTTCTTGGGCGGCTTTTATACCCCAAAAGTAGTTCGATTCTAATATTCAAATTTGATCTGAATCTGCGTCAGAATTCTTCTGGAAGTTTCTGGATCCTGTTCCAAATCCATAATTTCGAATTCTAGATCTTCTTTCTCTTTCTTGCATTAAATTCATAATTTCGATTTGGAATGCGAATAGTCTTCTAGAAGTCTCCATAGGCCAGAAGTTTCCTTATTCAACCTTCTTAGTATGACGATTATTTGACATAATTTAGAAAAATAAAGAACAATATTCAAATAAATAAATATCTGACTAACAGTTGAATCGTTGACAGTAAAGCAAAATACAATATTTACAGTATGAAAAGTGGAAAAATAATTAGAAACACGTATTAGCTTTGAAATAATAGTGAACCAACCTTATGTTTTCGTTCGTGATAACATGAAAGTGTTGTGAAATTGGATTTCAGTGGTTCAACTTGGACAAAACGTAAGTCTTTTTTGCATTGATAGAAAGAGTAGGGTGCTAGGCAATAGAATCGCGCTAGACGCGTAAGCCAAACCCTACAAACTTTCGTAAGCACTGCAGAGGAGCGAAACTTGGTCGGACTCTTCCGAGAAAAATGCAAGTAAGTAAATCCAGAATTAAGTAATAATGTGTCAATACTAACCAAATTTTTGTCCTTGTTATCAAATTATGGTCATCCTGCATGTTCCACGTTGCACAAACACAATGCACGTTATGGAGTTGAGTGTATTTACAGTTTTCCGTTCGCATCTTGTTAATTGACGAATTTGAATAATTACCTGCGACAAGTAATATTTTCAATATATATTTTTAAAGGGTCTGAATCCAAACTCATTTCAACAATTTCATTCTTCATCGTTCATTTATTTTTACGTAAAATTGCAATCGGATCTGCAACAAAGAAGGTGATGAAACGATTTTGTGTCACTTTATTACTTTCTTCGCATACGTTCACATTACACAAATTCAGAGACGTGCGGGTGCAACATAATCAAGCTATCAAATTATTAATTAATACCATAAATTTTTCCCCATAGTACTATTTTGTAGTATCACCACTAATGTTAATTTTGTTTAGTCTTATATAGATTTGTAAATTGTCAAAACCACTATAAAACTATTTTTGTTTTTCTGTCTGGGACTTCCAATATTGTTAAACTTTCCAATTACAAGTATTCCAATTATTTGTAATTTTTTCACCTGGTTGTGCAATAAAGTGTTCTACAACTGGTTCCTCACGTCACAGGCCTAGACTAGTGAGGGGACCTCCCTTTGGAACCTGTAATTCAATATAATTCATAATATAAGTCTTCATAGCATGCACCTTATTTTGATATTAATTTGTTTTGTACATAATTATACAAAGAAAAACATTTCTGTATCATTCTGTTAAACATTTTTGTTTTTCATGTGCTTTTAAACTTTTTTAATGACTTTATCTTAATCTTATATAATCCTTATACAGAGTCTGTATACAGACAAAAGTAGCCAACGAGTTTACGCCTGCTATTTCAGGAAAACTGGTGGTAACTCAATCCGCGCGTCTCCTCTATAACCAGGCCATGCTTTATCGCCAAATCTCTTCCGTGACGAAGGAGTAAGTAGCTTGAAGCTGACGTCAGGTATCGACTGTGTTTACAAACAAAAAGTTTTGACATCCGAGTGGCTGCAAAAACTTATCGTTGCTTTATTTATACTAAACTGAACTTTGTTGGTAGGCTGATAGAAACATCGAAAACTGATATAAAATATCTGTCAATGCGAGAATTAAATTTGGCACTGTACAAATATCTTCCCATTCAATTCTATTAACCAATTAGATTATGACCTTAAAAAGAACAACTAAGAGCCATTGTTATGGTGGCCCGATCGGGTCCTTTAGAATTCTACAGATTAATTGTAGCACCAAATACAATTTTTAGTGTATAGCTCAATTATTAAACTGAAACGTTAGCTATTTGCGCTTTCACACACCGATGCCCTTTAATATCGTTCTCACTGGGAAAGCACATTAATAATTCAGCAACTGTGGCCAATGTTTGAATAGAGCAACCATCATTTCTTGAAAAGTTCAACCGACGACCACAATAGGCCTTGTCTTCCCTATATCAAACAGAACCGTCAGTCAAACAGAGTGGTCCACTTTTGTACAGCACTCACTGTTTCCTACAATAGACATGTTCTGGGACGGCGGGACGTGTGGCGACCCTACAAGAAAAACCCATCCCAAGAGTGGCACATTTTCTTCATCTCGTAATGTAGGAAAAGCTAGAAAAGTATTTCCCGTGTGCACTTTCGCTCGTCCGTACTTATTCGTACCGTATTTGCGTTTGATATGAGTATTTACTGCTGCAAAAGCGGTAGAAATATGTGGACATAAAAGATAAAAATACAAAATACTTCGAGAGCGAAGTCATGTTTATATAGAATCGCGAATTCCACCGTTCGACGACAGCCCGAAACGTTGAAGCGTATTTACTTCATGGGTGAAAGCTAGACAAAAGCTTGCGAAGTTCGACAAAACGACAATAGATTTCCAGAACATTTATCTAACATTCTATGTGAATCCAGTCTTACCATAACGCAGTAAAGTAATGGTATAGGCTCTACAAAAATTGGAATTAAGTAGGGCAACAAAGCCCTACTTTAGCAGCGTGCAAACAAAATAGGTCATGCCAGACAACTAATAAGCGGAGTGACATCATTTAAATTTGATACTGAACTACTTATGCACGAAAATATATGCCGTCATACTTTAACTTTATAGATGTTCAAATGTATATGAACGCTTTGACATCAAATCAAATCAATTTTTTTTTTATTCAAAATAGCACAGAAACTGCGACTCAATGAACTTTACAAGTTAAACTAGGTGTCCATTTCAAAATCTAGATCATTTTGGAGAAAAAATGGACAAAAGAACTCCAAACATAGTATTTTCATGTCCTTAATTAACAAAGTTATGTAAATATTCTAAAACCTGGAACTCATGCATTGAACTGTCATCTAAGTAATGTTTAATGTTATAGTAGCTTTTTTGGCACAAAGTGTGCTTTACACATTTTTGAACCGCGTTTCTGGCAAGCTTATTATATCCTCAGGGATCTTATTGTAGAAACGTCCAGCTTAGTTTCAAAGGTTGGACAATACTAATAGGAGGTTGTTTGGTTTCATAGTGAGGTGAAAAAAATTATGAGAGAAATAAATTAAAATAAAATATAAAAAAGAATTTATTAGTAGACAATGCTAAGAAGTTGTTAAGGAGGCATGTACAGCCAAAGAGATGGTCTTACTAATCTTACAAAATGGGCAGCAAGCCAGCAACTGAAAAAACGACGTACTTTAAATGATTAAGACAGCAAAATGTGCATCTTTTTAGTCGGTTTGGGGCTCTTAGCAGCACCCTTACAGTTTCGTCATGTCCGTCCGTCCGTCCGTCCGTCCATCCGTCGGTCCGTCCGTCCGTCCGTCGGTCCGTCCATCCGTCGGTCCGTCCGTCTGTCCGTCAGTCTGTCCGTCCGTCCATTCATCCGTCAGTCCATCCGTCCGTCCGTCCGTGGATACCCCAAATTTTTTTAGGGTATCCACCCTACACCTAAATTAGGGATGCAATTTTTCTTCTCACCCACACCATAGTGTGGGGTATCGTTGGATAGGTCGTTTAAAAGTATTATGGGTGTAGGAAAATCATTTTTTGATATAGAGTAGGGCATCAAAAAATTATTTTCCTACCTCTCCTGACTAAACGGTTGATGGTAGAAACGTGAAAAAATTCAGGCACATATAATGAACTTAAAGGGAAAACTATCAAGGCTAAGTAGGCTTTACAAGTTAACGAGTAATAGGCATAACTTATAAAAGGAAAAGTTCGTGCAAAATCCCTTGAAAATTACGTTAATGAAGTTGTTAGTTCTGTAAAGCAGACAAAACCCCCTCTTTCTACGGAAGCCTACACTTCACGTCGCCCGATACGCACATGGCCGTTTTTTTCTCTTCATATTTGCCATCGGCTCTGATGGGTGGACCTAGCAGGTAAGGTGCGCAACGGAACATTACAATAGCACGTAATAGCTGTTGTAATGCTCCATTGAGCAAATTATTTAGTAAAATTACTAGAAGAAGGGCAAGATAAAAAGTACCCGAGACCGGCGTGCGTGCACGCAGCTAATGAACTGGATACACGTTAAAGCGAAAGATGTTTGTCAGGATCGTGGCAAGTGGTAAACCCTCTTTCTGCAAAACACTGCTGATTCCTAAATATTGTATTTTTAAGACGAGAAGTGTTTTCAATTGTGTTTTGGTGGAATGATTTATTTCTGTCGACAAAACTGTCACTAATTTTGACTAATTTTAAACTAATAAATCTTTAATAGAGATTTGTACTCTACGCTCCAGTGTTTTTAATTACAAAAACGTCTCTGGAAATAAATTAGAGAACGAAGACTGTTTTATCGGGAAATTGAGCTCAAACACCCTGCTCAGGAAATTGTTCTATAATTAATATTTCATATCGTGCTTAGCGTGGTACCCGTACTTGTTTGTTTGTGTGTCTATATAGGTACCTATTTGTTTAGAAATTAGTGGGGACTCTGCTACCAATGCAGCATATGACAATTCCCTATATTTAAACAAACTGTTGTTGATAGAAATTCTTAAAATACGCCAGTCAATAATGTCTGTCAAGTTGTTTTTCCGTGCTAGGTAATTAGTTCATCTCATTAATTCAAGAAATATCAACTTTTATTGCATTTTTTACTTTGACAGTGTTTAAAAAAATGTGAAAGTAAAAAAATTGTTTATTTCAGCAAAATACAAATTAAGTACTTCAACTCGAGAAGGGAAATCGTCTATATGAGATTAAAGTGCTTAATGCTATATGGAGGAGGCGGGAACCCCTTGAAAAGTTTCACTTTTTCATAATGGAGTTGAAATAAGGTTTTATTTACTTTTGTCTAGATTTACTTTGTAAAATTTTGACAAAATTTTAAGCAAGTGAGTGCTTACGAAAGTTGTCTGTTGAAAAGACTTGTCTTACATTGTGGACAGGGAGGGGAGGGGGTCAAAGTGAATAGTCTTACGTAACCAATGCGGTGGTAGGCTAGTGGGTAGAACATTGGACTCGGAAGCGGGAGACCCAGATTCGATTCCCAGTGCGGGCATGTACCTATGACTTTATTTTCTAAGTTATGTACATTTGGGAAGTTGGGAAGTGAGGAAACCTGAGTGTCTGATCTGGTCACATACCTCAGCGCATGAAATCGCCAATCCACGGTAGGCACGCGTGGTGATTAAGCCCATACTCTCTCCCTGAGAGAAGGCCTGTGCCCTACAGTGGGACGTATGTAGGCTGCTTATGTTATGTACTTAACCATTGAACAGCGCCGAAGTGCGCTATTAGCCCGCTATATCACAATGTTATTATTAATACGGCACTTACGTATGGAGGGCTAAGAAGTTATGACGTCTACTCACGAAGTAGGTCACAGTTGACGGGTCTATCGAGTGGGTATCGTGCAGAATTATGGCTACGGAATAGTTCGTGTCGCTTTCACGTGTCAAACGGGTAATTGGCGCTGCTGCCTCAAATAAAGAAACGACCAAGTGTGAGGAGGACTCAGATTTGTTAAATCCAGAGAAATTACGTTCGAATCTTATTTTTGTTATTTTATTTTCTTTTTTATTTACAAGAATTTCTCGTTGAAAGCAATAACACAGAATAAAACTGTGATACAGGTTAGAACAAGATGTTTTAAGTATGAATAACAATTTATTAAGTAATTAAATTACGTGGATGGAGGGAAAGAAATAAAAGACTTTTATGACGGGACCATTCAGGTACAAGAGTTCCATCATCCATCTCAACATAACATTACTATTGCCAACGACAGGCTATCGCCTGAATTTCATTTTAAATCCGTGGCCCATTTAACTAAGTAAACGGTAATCCTTCAACGGAGAGATATAGGTGCTGGCAAACCGTCTCGTGACACGGGTAGTAAAACGGAGGCCACGAATTTCAATAATTGGGATGCTAGCCATCGTCGAATATTTTTTAGGTACCTAGGACGCATTAAAACCAGTGATAGTTAAAAATGTAGATGTCTAACTAGGCTAAAAACTACCCCACGTTCAATTGTGGGATGGCGGGAGGGGCTTGTAAATTGTGTTACCAATCGTGTTTGGCCGGCAAAATATCTAGGCACCTACCACCATCAGACCGCCGTTTTGTGAGGTAGCTAGATATTTCAACGGGTTATAGATCAATTAACTTAATGGTTTGACGTTTCTGTATAAGCCAATTAGTTACGCTGTTACTTATCTGCTTATTTTGTTTCTGTGATGTATCTTTTTGGTATAATAAATGTCTTTCTTCTTCTTCTTCTACTTCATTTACTATCGCCCAATGAGTGTTCACGTCGTCACGCATCGCGCACAGAATTAACCAATCACAGAGTTATTTACTCTACAGAACATCTTGCGGTCATTTCATTGTCAAAGACTAATCGAGAGGACTGGGCCGTTTTTGAGTGTGAATTTTTTAGGAAAAAATACATCTATGATTTTTTATTCGTAGATTAAAATATCCTGGAGGGGTAGGCGGAGACCAAGCCAATTGCCACGATCTTGACAAACCTCTTTCGCTTACGAACTAAGTTAGGTTTTTAGATGCACTTTAGTCTAGTCAAATTGCTAACGAGGTGTATTAAATGTACTTTATATTATAGTACAGATTTTTAAGTATATGGGTTGCTCTATAATTTTACGTATAGTGGCTATATTTGAGTAGTTTTCAGAATGTAATTGTATGGAAAAGAGTTTATTTACTACAGAAAAATCAACTTAATTTTTTTTATTTTATTTTATCCCACTTTTAACTTAAGTATTTGCATTAAAATGTGAAAATTACTTTGCTAAATTCCGCCAAAATCCCACAAGCACCATGCGGTTAGTTAGTAGTCAATGCAGCGCCCTCCCTCCCACTTTTTCAAGCAGAAACAAGACACAAACACACCAAACAAACAAACAAACATTTGGTGTGTTTGTGTCTTGCTTCTGCTTGAAAAAGTGGGAGGGAGGGCGCTGCATTGACTACTAACTAACCGCATGGTGCTTGTAAGATGTTGACGGAATTTAGCAAAGTAATTTTCACATTTTAATGCTGTTATGGATTTCCGCAAAGTAACGCCTGATTCCATACAATAATTTAAATATTTCTTAAAACGTTGGAAACCAAACCCAAATCCTGCGTATCAGAATCTTGACACAATACCACCGAAAGATATGATAGACTTTGGTGAAATTAAAACCTTTTGAGGCCACTTTCCCGTGTAAACATTTAGGAAGCACGTTTAGGTATTGAAGCTTTATTGAATAGTGCTATAAATAAGTGTTTAGTTGATTTGAGTTAATTGATTAAGTGTAAAGTGTAAGTGTATAATTAAGTTAAGTATAAAGTGAAAAAAAAATGTTGTATATCAATGTACTTTTATTATATGGAGTTCATTCTATTAGAGGCGTAACAATTTTTTGACAGCACGAAGTAACGTTATTTGTGTCAAAGCTTTTTTAATTTTAAAGTGTTTTCTTTATTTTATTTAAAGTCCCATCCCAAATTACTAACCATCAACCACGTGATGACGAAACTTTGGCGCATAAGCTGCCTATATCCGTTTCTTCGCAGAATAGAGAGGAACGACTCCATTTCATTCAAGTTCAATAGAAAATAATTAATTTTGGAATCAAATTTTCTCAATCTAAATCTTAGTACAGGATAAGAAACATATCCCTTGAATGTTCACAATTTCATTATGTATCAAACTACATTTATCAAAAGTATACAACTTTTTTATTTATTGTTATAAACAATTTTTTTTAGTTTATTTCAATCGCCAAAATTATTAAACTGTGCGAGCAAGACAGTATGCTCCACGTAAGAATAGCCTTCAGGGGCTTCATGCAGTAACACAAGAGCCACCAATGGAAAAAGTCATATCTTTTTTACAGACCATTTTCGCAAAAGTGTCAGATCAATCTCTCAATCTTGCTAACAGTGATTTTTCGGACCCACAACCGTGAACCTAGGATCACGGACCTGGGAGTAGATAACATAAATGCTAAAAACGGACGTTTTTGGTAACTAATGAATGTCGGTGAAGCGAAAGAAGTCTATCAGGATGTTGACAAGTGGCAAACCCTGGTCTCTACCTACCCCTCCGGGATACAGGTGTGACTTTATGTAATATGAACATCATAAATAGAATCAGTTCAGTTTTTCTTCTCTCCACTAGCTACACCAGCTCTCTCCATAATGTTTCCTATTTCTTGCCAAACAAAACAGGCCTCAACACTGGCTACGTCAGTCCATCTGCTTTCTTTCTCAGCCACAAGTTCCTTGTACCGAAACGCATTTCATCTCGCCCATCAAGGCCGTGAAGTTCAGTTGATCTTCTGCAAAGGTAACTCCGTGAGTCGGCCATTAGCTGAAGTGTCGGCCGACCCGAATTATGCCGCGGATAAGGCTGCCGGGGCGGTCTAATGACGCCCCCGTCATATTGCGGAAGCGGGAATTAGACGAGCTGCCGTCAGGGCCACGTATCGCCAAATGTTGCAATAGCTTCGAACGCTCGTGGAATAGTCTAGTAAGTATGTCGCAAATAACGCTCCAAAGTGAAGCGTGTAGCGTGAAGGAATATCACATTGGTTTTTACATATTAAGAAAGAAATATATATGTGGATTGAATCTGGGTGGAAGGACCACCAAAGGACGTCCAGGCGGACGAATGTATAAGCGAAGGGCAAGATAAAAAGTATTAGTGTTAGAAGCATCGTGAAGAATGGCAAACTCTTGTGCCTATCTCTTTGTGATGCAGGCGTGAGTATGTGTATATGTTATTATGTATGTCATGTGAATCGTCAGAGCGTAAATTCGCTGCATACACGGCATTTCCGAATTGGCTATTGTGTTATATCTTCACTTCATTTGTCTAGATTTTTAGGATTCGTCATTTGTTAACTGCCCCGTTGGTGTAGCGGTATCACGTGCGATTACCATGCCATTCCCACTGGGGCTGCCGTACATTTGAACAAATGGCCTCAGTCTGGGTGTATTTCCATATTTATGATGTCCTTGTCTGGTTACCATATCACAGTATATCCTAGTTTGGGACCACGACAAGTGATTGTGTTAAGTTATATTTATACCTTGTAATTTTACTAGAAGTTATTTGGTTTCATTTGTTAACCGACTTCAAAAAAGGAGGAGGTTATCAAAATCGTAACCGATTTCGACAATTCTTTTTTTGTTCGAACAGATATAACGTCCCATTGGTGCCATTTTAATTTGGTGAGGATCTGATGGAGACTTTCAGAGATGGAGAACGGAACTCTTCAATGGACAGCAGTAAATAAGCCCTAATGGGGCCCATCCTTTAGTAATATCCGTATGTTTCATAAAATAGCGTAAAAGTAGTCCCAAGTTAATTTAGTGATGTCCTGGCGAAGACTTTCGGAGATGGAAATTTAGAACATCAAATTTTAAAGTAACGAATTAAGTAAGGTAAATTATGGTTATAAGGGACTTATTTATTTTTCTCCCGCTCCCCCACTAAAAATTGAAAAATATTTATAAATATAAAAACCGACTTCGATAAACTACAGCACTAAAAAGTTAGAAATAATTTAAATAATTAGAAGTATTTATACATGTAGGTATTGTAAAAGTATAATTTGTAGTCGGTGCCCAGTTTCAAGACCAGCACATATATTTTGGGCACCGGCTCCAAATTATACTTCTACAATACCTACATGTATAAATACTTCTAATTATTTAAATTACTTCAAACTTTTTAGTGCTGTAGTTTATCGAAGTCGGTTTTTATAATTTTATTAGCTAAGGGCAAGATAAATACGTTACCGAAGAAAGTGCGTGCAGCGGAAGTGTCGATTAAAGGGTTTTTTTTTATATTAACGGGTAGGACATTTAGGTCCTTTACCCGATTGGTTGATGACATTAAGAAGGTGGCAGGAGGACCACGGACACGATTAGCAGGGACCGGCGAGGTTGGCGTAACGGTGAAGATGGCCTATGCCCAACAGTGGGCGACTTTCATGGGCTGTTAGACAAATAAATAGAGATTGTTTTTCGAGTTTTTCTACCGGAGATTGTAAACAGATTTATTTTAAATCTTTTACTTTTTGTTTGAGACAAGAAAATGTTTAAGTTAATCAACCTGAATAATCAATACATACAAATGTTCATTCATCATCATCATCATTCAGCCACAAGAAGTCCACTGCTGGACATAGGCCTCCTCCATGGATTTCCAAAAAGACCGGTTGGAAGCGGCCTGCATCCAGCGTCTTCCTGCCACTTGAATGACGTCATCTGTCCATCTTGTGGCTGATCGTCCCACGCTGCGCTTGCCGATATGTGGTCTCCATTCGAGAACTTTTCGGCCCCATCGGCCATCAGTTCTGCGTGCTATGTGCCCCGCCCACTGCCACTTCAACTTACTAATCCGCTGGGCTATGTCGACGACTTTCGTTCGTCTACGGATCTCATCATTTCTGATTCGATCTCGTAGAGAAATTCCGAGCATAGCCCTTTCCATAGCTCGTTGCGTGACCTTGAGCCTTCTTATGAGGCCCATAGTGAGAGACCACGTTTTAGTGCCATAAGTCATCACTGGTAACACACACTGGTTGTATAATTTTGTCTTGAGCGATTGAGGTATATTAGACGAAAAGACTTCGATCACCGAATAGTAAGAGGCACATTGAATATCAATGTCAAACTTGAGAGGTCTCGTCTCATGAAGTCCACGCTCCGACCTACTCGTGCCCATATCCAGAACCCCGAGAACTTTCAACTCGAATTGTCAAATCGCTTTGAGTGCCTGGAGAGCGCCGCATCGGTGGACGAGATCAATAACAGGTTTGTAGAAACTGTCCGTACAGTGGGCTTGAGGTTCTATAGACCCAACCGTACGAGTAGACCACAAAAGCTCTCAAACTATACTCTCGACCTCATGGCTAAACGTCGCGCGTTGCAACTGCAGTCCTCCGAGGATGCTAAGTCATATAGGCAGCTCAATAGACATATCTCAAAGTCTATGCGGCACGATATTCGGTCCTTTAATACCGAACGTATTAAAGAGACTATAGAGCGGAACAAGGGCTCCAAAGTGTTCGCAAAAGACTTGTCTATTGGGCAAAGCCAGCTGACGAAGCTGAAGAGAGAGGACGGCAGTATAGCGTCGACCAAATCAGAGGTGCTGAGGGAGATTGAGAGTTTCTACGGACAGCTATACACCTCAGTCGCAAAACCTGTTAGCAGTTTGAACAAAGATCCGAGAGCCAAACTGACCCGACATTATACCGAAGACATCCCGGACATCAGCCTGTACGAGATTAGGATGGCCCTGAAACAGCCCAAGAATAACAAGGCACCAGGAGAGGACGGAATCACATCAGAGCTCCTGAAAGCGGGTGGAACACCAGTACTTAAAGTCCTTCAGAAGCTCTTCAATTCCGTCGTGCTCGAAGGAAAAACGCCAGAAGCATGGAACAGAAGCGTGGTGACGCTGTTCTTCAAGAAAGGGGATAACTCTCTATTGAAGAACTACCGACCCATCTCGCTTCTGAGCCATGTTTATAAGCTGTTTTCGAGGGTCCTCACGAATCGTCTCGAACGCAGGTTTGATGACTTCCAGCCTCCCGAACAAGCCGGTTTCCGAAAGGGCTTTAGTACCATAGACCACATCCACACGCTGCGGCAAATTATACAGAAGACTGAGGAGTATAATTTGCCATTCTGCTTAGCGTTTGTGGACTATGAGAAAGCCTTCGATTCGATCGAGACATGGGCAGTGCTCGAGTCTCTCCAGCGTTGCCGTATTGACTATCGGTATATCGAGGTGCTGAAGTGCTTGTACAACAGCGCCACCATGTCGGTCCGAGTACAGGAGCAGAATTCGGAGGCAATTCCATTGAGAAGAGGCGTGAGACAGGGAGACGTTATCTCTCCGAAACTGTTCACGAACGCACTGGAAGATGCCTTCAAGCTTCTGGAATGGCAGGGACGCGGCATCAATATCAATGGCGAGTACATCACGCACCTTCGATTTGCCGACGATATAGTAGTCATGGCAGAAACGATGGAAGACCTCGGCATAATGCTCGACGACCTCAGTCGAGTTTCCCAGCGTGTGGGCCTTAAAATGAACATGGACAAAACGAAGGTCATGTCGAACGCTCGTGTTGTGCCCACCCCAATAACATTGGGGAACACGACTCTCGAAGTTGTAGACGAATACGTCTACTTAGGACAAACAATCCAACTAGGCCGGTCTAACTTCGTGAAAGAGGTCAATAGTCGAATCCAACTCGGCTGGGCAGCTTTCGGGAAACTTAGAAAATGTTCATTGTTTTCATTCAAAAACTTGTGCAAGGCGTAAAATATTCAGCAAAAACACCCCACAATAGGCAATAGTTCCAACCCTGGTAGTATTGAATTCAGTGCATAAATATAAATTCCGAAACATTGGATGCGATAAATCTAGACGAGCGCAGTGAGAATGCAAATTCTGTTACACATCCAATCGACATGATCTGAATCACCCTACGGGGGTTCCCGATGTGCAATAAATACGATGCAATGATAATGCACTCGATAAGATAACAATGAAAAACCTGGGTTGCCTCTTTAGGCAGACTTATATGTCACTCAAATGGCCGTTTAAATGGTAATTTATTTTTCACAACTCGTTTTCACTATTGAAATTATAGTTGGTTATTAGTTATTTTAAAATGTCTACAAGTACTAGTTACGAAGAAAATAATTTTTCGTACTATTTTCTTCACAAGTGTTTTGAAAAACATCGTATGATACACGTGTGTGTTGATGATCACGGTCCTCGGCTCTCTTAAGACTCTCAACTAACGGCTCAGGTCTCAATGGCGCCTCAGCGGTAATCACCAACATTACACACTTGTACTACTATTATCTGTGCTATTATTAATGTACTATTATTTATTTATTATTATTTATTTAGGCAAATCAACACTGTAAGTGGTTACAAACACATTGTTTAAAGAAGTGCTGCTGTTTACATCAATTACAAATTTGCACTACATTTTAATAAATGAACAACTAAAATGATTATGAACATTATTATGAATTTAGGAAAAAAATTACAGAAGTACACATTCGGTATTCAGAAAACGAAAACATGTTAGTTATTAAGAATTTTTGATTAAGCTGTAAAATGATCGCAAAATATGTCTTACCACGTCTAACCGAAGAGTTTTATCAATTATTGTAAATTTACTTTTGTATGACTAAATAAATGTTACTTCTTGAGGCACTAGGAGGCGGCGCACATATTGTCCGACATTGGTGTCGCCAAACAAAAAAAGGTAATCTTTACCTATTTTAAATACATAAGCAGCCTATACTACATTTCCCACTGTAGGGCATAGGCCTTCTCTCAGGGAGAGAGTATGGGCTTAATCACCACGCGTGCGCACCGTGGATTGGCGATTTCAAGCGCTGAGGTATGTGAATAGCTCAGATACTCCGGTTGCCTCGCGATGTTTTTCTTCACCGTTAGCGTTATTTTTAATGTACTGTTTTGATCTGATTTTTATATTGTATATTATTCTATCGTAGTTATAATATAAACTATTACTTACACAAAATGTTAATATTAATTTGAACTGTACATATGGACTAATTGTCTTCAATAAATTAATTGAATTGTTTTGAATCAATCCCCATTAAAAAAAGTGGTACCAACTTGGGTCTCTATATTTAAGTTACATGAATAATAAGACAAAAAATGATAGATAACTCCTATTTAAACTAATTACTTAGGAGAAGCGGTGGTAGCGCAGCGATAGAACGCCGGCCTCACATTCGGGAGGTCGTGGGTTTGAATCCCGGCATGTTCTAATGACTTTGTTTTCTATGTTACGTACATTTGTGAATTTGTCGTAGCAATACCACTCGCTAATTGTGAAGGAAAACATCGCGAGGAAAAGTAAGTATCTGAGATGTTAACATAGGTACCTCACCGCTTGAAATTGCCAATCCGCGATGAGCATTCGTGGTAATTAAGCCCATACTCTCTCTCTTTCTGAGAGTGGGAGTAACATAATTATCAAACATACTATACAAGCCTACCCCGTGCCTAACAACTTTACCATCATTAGCTTAGCTGGCCTATCCACATGAAAGACAGGGCAGAGCTAACTAATCGCCGTTTTCCCCACGATGTTATTCTGCACAGTAAGAGAGTGATCGACATCGCAACTAAATTTTAAATTCCAACGTGAGACTCAGTAACGGTTCCTACTAAACTAGAGCTAAATTACGGTGACATTTAGAACCTTATATAAAATAAATATAAATTTTCGGTCCATCCAAAGTGTCATGCTTAGGTATATTGTACTCAGTCGGTACACTGTGATGACGGACTGGACGTCAGATAGAGTCGTAAAATACTTCCTGACACAGAAATAAAGATAATTTTAGTCACAAACTATTTGGGTAGGTGACAAGGCAGGGCTAGTTGATTTAAATAGGATTACGAGTATTTTTCGAATTACACTATATGAAAATGTCATCGACGATAGTCTTCTACTACTAATAGCGGTTGTACACAACAAAGAATAAGTAATTGCGAAACATCGAATTCGTAGTTGGACGGCAGTTGAGTTGGTTAAATGTCACGGCAATTTAGGCCTAGTTTAATAGCAGTTAAGGAACCGGGGCATGTGAAAAGGAAATTCAGTGGACGTTAGGTCATTATCTACTTAGTGCTTAAATAAATATGAGCAAATGGATACTATTTCTGATGTAGCCACCTTTTCAAGCTCACTCTAATATAGTTAGCTGTAAAATATCACGCTATAAATTGCTACTCTTTGTTTCTCTACTGTAAGCAAATATACTCGTAGTAATGTAAGCAAAAATAGTAACAGTATTTTTTTTATATTAAGACCAAAATACAATGTACTATCGTAATAAAAAAGCCAAGACCTGTTTCTCTAGTATGGAATAGTTAAACCACTTCTCATCGGCAAAAGTTTCAAATACCTACTCAATTTCATGTTTTTCTTCTTCATAAAATGTTTAACTTAGGTGCAGTCAATTTGTATGAAAAAGAAAAATAAATATCAAAATTTTAAACTTTCACTTTAGCGTTATTTTAATAATACGTCGTATACGACGGTTATATACAGAACATATTACAATAGAAAGCCATGAGATTGTATAAAAGGTCTTGGAAAACTTTAAACAATTTAAAATTAGACGTTTAATACTAGGTGTAAATAAATTTTATTTTATGATTTTAGAACGTTCTTGAAGGTTGATTTGATGAGAGCAACTGCTTTACTTTTGAGTGTTGATAATGAGACAGACCCAGCTGGATAACTGCATTTAAATTTCCGTATAAACGTCGCTTTGGATCTGCCCGAATTGGACCTAATTAGTATGCAAATACAGCGCGAATTTATCACTCCAAAGCGCGCTTTCAATCACGTGCCTCACCATCTCATTATGTTGGCTAATTGTTATCATTTGTTTCAAACTAACGTATGCCTAAGTGCACAATTTGGGCAAACTCGTGTTTTGTCCCTTTGTATTTATCAAAGAAATGAAAATGTTTTCCTTGTGGGCCGGACCTTGCATACCAAGATTTTTCATTGAAAACATCCGTCCATAAGTATACTTAAGCCTTTGATGTGGTTTTACGAGATAAGTATTTTAGAATTCCACGGCTAGTATGAGCACATAAAACTGAGGTTGCTCCTCAAATAATTCCGAATAGCCCTATAAACAAGGTATAACTACAATGAAAATTCCTGCCTTTATAGGATTTTCTAGAACGCAAATCAGAGCCCTCCAGTAAATTTTATTACCATCCGTCGTAACTTTCATGTGAAAATTCTGAGTGAAACTCGCGCGCGTTATTTTAGCACATCTCGACTTTTCGACATATTCCGAACTTCAATTTATTCTTCCCTGTATATTGACGGATAGGCACAAAAGGTGAAAATTTTATTAGAAGTACCTAAATGAGCCAAATGCACTTACTTATCAGCAGGCGTAATTCAAATCACGCTAGAAATTATCTGAAGGTAACAGAGCTTGAATTAAGATTGACTGTATAAAACACACTTGAAATTCTTTATCTATTTACCCAGCTAAATCATCACCTTTAAGTTTCGTGTCTAATCAGGCACTTTGTTTTTTTCGTAGTCGGATTTCCTAAAAAATTGCCAAAATTCCTCATTGCATAGTAATGCAATAAAATTCCTTCCATTATAAGAAGAGGAGACATTTTCTTCCACTTTCCATCACAGTAGAAAAAAAATGGGACGCTTAGTTTTTATACAAATCGCGGCGTTTGCGTTGCCTATCTAGATACATGTCTGTGGACCCTTCCTTCTATATCCATGAAATTATATCGCGGTAACCGATATTGCTTCCTCCTCTCACTCGTAAACTCGTTACCACAATCAAACAGCCCCCACTGAACAAGAGCGCTAAGTATTCATAAATCCGGGTGGAATTTAAAAACAAGCGAGTACAAAGCGTCGGGGGAAGTCGAAAGTTGGCGAGCAAATTATAAATTAATTAACTGCGAAAGCCTTTCGGCGAGGGGCCCCTACTCGAACAATTACTTTAAGATTTCGCGACGGGCCCGGGCGCGCTGCCAACGGAGCGGACGCCCATTTGATAATTATGACGGCCTAAGTGTTTGCCGTGACTTTGTTCACTGCAGTCGAGAGCTGACCTTAGGTTCTTGTCATCGGCAACCAACGGAACATAAGACGTTCCACGTTTCATAAAACTATAATTTTGTTTATAGTATATTACGACACTTCGATGTACAGTGCGTAGCCGAGTTGTCCTACTTATCAAGGCCTAGGGGTCTGCCGCCTACACGGACCGGGTATGCGGAGGGGGAGTCCTCTCTCGAATAGGACTTTTTAGTCAGAATGATGATGACTTTAGGATACCCAAATGATTGCAAATTATTGTGCTGTATAGGCGCTAGGTTATTTATTTAATGTTGTAAGAATGATTCGTCAATTACTAAGGAAACTACTAATGAAAATGCAAACAAATCCAGAGACTACTTCACGGTGAAAAATTTTATAAACTGACTGAACTATACGTCAGTATCCATAGTTAAATATATTATACATATTTTTAACTATGGATACTGACGTCAGAGAGAAAAAGCCCACCACAGGCTTCATAGAATAAAGGACTGAATAGATGAAGGTGGATTTCAGTCAGTCGTAAGAATCTCTCTGCCAATCAACAAAGTGAAACGTCTGTTCAACAAACGAACAGTCAGATAATCTTATTTTAGTACCTAGTGTCTCTATGAATACAGAGTGCATGACTCGCAGCTCTAACTGCACAGTTTAATGCATATTATGATTAAACTTTGTTGTGACAACAGGCTATGATACTCGTAGTTAATTAACTATTGCATGAGGCAAATGATATAACTTTTGGAAACTTTTCAGAGCTGCTTTTGGGAACGGAACAAAGCCACTTTTTACTACCTATTCTAATCGTCGTTGTTTTTATTAGATGAAGGTGATTCGTCAGTAAAGTCCGATGTAAAAAAATGCGTAGGTACTTTTGTCTCAAACTTACGTAGGATCGTTTAAAGAACTTCTTTAAAAAAAACGGAATATTTGACTATTTTCAAGAATAACTTTTTTAAGCCGTTTAGGTGAGTTGTCCAAAAAGTAATGGAATTGCCCAATGGGCTATACCATCACTTTTTGGAAAATCACAGGAAACATGCTGAATTATTCTTATTTGTGCACATATATAGACCCGTTTTTCTACTGCTTCTTAGGAGAAGCAGTAGAAAAACGGGTCTATATATAGGTATAGGTACCCGAAGGTTTGCTGGAAGAAATCTCTTACAGAGATAAGCTCGCCTTTGTACATGTAATTTCTTATGTAATGTCCTGTTAAATGTCTTGTGTGCAATAAAGTATAATAATTATTATTATTTGTATAGAATACTAAAGAGAATACCGTTTTATAGTCGCGGGTTGTTTGAAATTTGTTTCAGTTTAGCTACAAAATTGAAAAAAATTACACCCATTTGAACTTCCCACGACACTACCAACTTATGGCCATAACTGTTTTTTTGTGCGTGGTAAGACCATAATTTTATGTTCACAAAACAGGGTTGCCCAAATGTTGCTATCATATCTTTACTGGCAGCTTTCCTGTACCACGAATCAGGCAACGACAGCTGTTGTCGACCAACTGATAACATTATTGCTAACGAAGGACAGATAACATGATAGCTGGCTATCGCAATGTAACTTAGTAACGGTCAGATTGTTTACATTCTTTATCTGGTTTCGTAGGCTTTTCTTTACTTTAATATGTAGTCGAGTTTTCTCGGGTTTTTCGCCTATGGTCAAAGGTGCGATTCGTAAAAATACGTTTTTTGTCAAAGGCTTGTTTGGTCCAACATGTGATTTGCCAAAGTCGCGATTGGTCAAAACGTTTTCGTCAAACGTGCTTTTGGGCAAAGGCGAGCTTTGCCATATATATATATCCGAGTATCAGTAAAGATATGACAATATTAAGAAAATAATTATGCTATTATAAATAACAAAAAAAAATAGGTCAAGGGCTCCTATCGCCGAATACTTTTTAAAATTTTGGACTTTGGCGGAATCACTGTGCAAGTGGGACCTTTGACAAAAAGGGTGTTTCGGCGAATCGCACTTTTGACAAACATAATTTGACAAAAGGCACCTGTGACAAAAAATTATATTTTGACGAATCGCACTTTTGACAAACGTAATTCAACCAAACGCACCTTTGACCACTTTGACCAACAGGGTATTTTGACGAATCGCACCTTTACCCATAGGCGGAAATCGATCGAGAAAATAGGAAAATTGAAGCACGTTCATCTAATGTAATAGCACTATAACATTACCAAAGCGGGCAGGCTATTGCTCGGATACAATTAAAAAAACAGATCACACTCATATTTGTTCGAGAGCTGTCATAGTCGTCTGAAAACTGTGGAAAATATTAATTTTTCCCCACACGCCTCACGAAACTGCGTCCCATAAAAAACTGATTTGAGTCAGTACTCCTATTGACTTTACATCAGCTCTTCATTCGGTAGTGCGATGTGACTTAAATCATCGAGTCCATTAAAATTAATCTAATTATGAAACACGAAAAAGCTTTTGGACAGAAAGGGTGGCGTGGCAGCGTTGCGCCGGGCGGTTTTTTCACCTCCCGTCCTTGGAACTTTAATTAATTAGGGACATTACGCAGCTACTAACGAGATATCGGATAGAAAACCCGGCTAGGTACAAAGACTTACTCTAATTACGACCATTAGCAAAGAGAAAAATATATCCGAAAAAATATATTATAGCAACCGCACGAACAAGAGTGGTCAAATCACTGTTATTGTTTTTATTGACTGTAGGTACTAGGCAGGTGAGTGAAGGGACAGCAAACGAGGCCCATCGGTCGCCTTCGGCCATATGAACCACTCTTTCTATATAAGCCCCATTTTCGGATGTTTGAGGGTCTCGTTACACCCTACAGAATATAACGAATACAGTCCTCAGAACAATGAGTGAAAATAACTACCTGCCACATTGGATTTGAGGTCGGCATCATATTTCACATGCCATTTCTACCCTCCACAACTTTGTGACAGCTTTTTCGTTTCGTCAAATTGTAAAACATCAGCTTTAATTGCGCTGAGGGGGAAAAGTACGAGGATGATTGCTGAAAGAACATCAACCTTTTGTATTGTGTGGATAACGCAGGAACCTACCATACGAAATTAAACGAAAACATTCGAAAACACTTACCATATTTGGTTCGCCAACCCGCCTGCCAAGCGTGGCGATTATGACAAAACCCCTCAGAGTTATGAAAACCATGAGGGAGGCCTATGTGCTGCAGTGGGTATGAAATGGCTGATGATGATGATGATTTGTAAAAAAAATAAACATTTTGTTGAGGAATTGCTCGGTTACTCGGGGCTGCAAGTGACGTAAATTGCTTCAGCCAGATGTCGCTGCCGGTACGCAATACAGAGAAGTTTGTAAAGAGGCTCGAAATTTCATTGATGCCTGCACTTGCCCATTAGCTCAGTTGGGAGAGCGTTGGCACGGTTAACCAGAGGTCGCAGGTTCAAGTCCCGGGATGGGTGTAATTTTTAGCCTCTAAATAGGTTTTTAATATATAAACATATTTATTACTTGGACAACACGGTAGTACAAAATCTTAAAAAAAAATTAAGGGGACTTAAGATGCAATTTTTTTTGTCTCGCCTAAACCATAGAGTGGGATATCGTTGGATAGGTCATTTAAAAGTATTGTGGGTGTAGAAACATCATTTTTCGATTTAGGGTTCCGTTTGCGGATTATTAAGCTTTAAAGTGCAAGTTTTTGTCCGAGTAGGGCTTCCCCCCCTCTCACTCTCCAGTTGATTCTAGAAACATTTAAAAACTCAGGGCAGTAGCACATGTAATGAACTTAAAAGGAAAACTATCACGGCTAATAAGGCTTTATAAGTTAACGAGTAATAGGCGACCAATTTATAAAAGGAAAACTTCGTACAAAATCCATTGAAAATTACTTTAAAGAAGTTTTTAGTTCTGTAAAGCAGATAAAAAACCCCTCTTTCTACGGAACCCTACACTGCGCGTGGCCCGACACGCACCTGGCCGATTTCTTTTTTTCGTATTCGCTTTGCAAAGTTAAAAGGCTGAACTACATTCAAACTTTTGGAAATCACCTTAAGTTGAAGGTCGATGTGAGGTTTCACCAAATAAAACTTTATTTAAAAAACCGGTCAAGTGCGAGTCGGACTCGCGCACGAAGGGTTCCGTACCATTCTCTATACAACATTTGACACAAAGAAGGAGGAAAAACGGCAAAAAATCACGTTTGTTGTATGGGAGCCCCCCTTATTTTACTTTAATTTAATTATTTATTTTTGAAGTTAATATAGAACTAAATATTCTGTGTATATTTCAAGAGACTGAATATTTCAAACATGTTGCCGTTATTAATATCGAGCAAAAACGGCAAAATAATTACGTTTGTTGTATGGGAGTCCCCTTAAATATTTATTTTATTCTATTTTTAGTGTTCTTTGTTATAGCGGCAACAGAAATACATCATCTGTGAAAATTTCAACTGCCTATCTATCACGGTTCATGGGATACAGCCTGGTGACAGACAGGCAGACTGGCAGACGGACAGCGAGGTCTTAGTAATAGGGTTCCGTTTGGCACCCTTCGGGTACGGAACCCTAAAAAAACAAAAAACATGGTAGCAGTTGTATTTGGAAACATTGTAAATACCCGCGGAACATTATTGCCCCAGAATAAAAATCACGTATCACATTTATCATAATACGTACCTATACGATAAACCGCTCGCAGCGTTTTGGGCGACAAAAGCCCATTTCCTGACAAAACAAGATTTAG
The DNA here is from genome assembly GCA_963969515.1 of Yponomeuta evonymella. Taxonomy (NCBI): domain Eukaryota; kingdom Metazoa; phylum Arthropoda; class Insecta; order Lepidoptera; family Yponomeutidae; genus Yponomeuta; species Yponomeuta evonymella. The sequence goes on from OZ018354.1 coordinate 12,837,442, forward strand.
AGAAAAAACTTCCGAACCCGTCGTCGCGGTATAAATGGTCGTGAACATGTCCCAACAAAAGTCGTCTCATTACCTGACTGCCGCGGAGCCCAAAAGCATGGAATGTATTTGGCATGTACAAGTACGTAGGTACTTTCGATTCCATGATCCTTAATTTTCAGATTTTTCAGATTAACGTTAATTGTCAGATTTTGACAAACAGGATCTCATTCAATTTGTCAAAATTGTGCGGTTTACTATATTATATCAACATAATTCCAACAAAAACTACAACATCTACATTTATAGCGCCATCTAAACTTGCCACATTTACAGTCCGAAACAAGGATCCAAATTCAACATTCATTGTAAGAGGAATCCGCCCGCTTAGCTCAGCTAAGATTTTGTTATTTAAGTTCAGTTTTTATGTTTGTTTTTAAGCGACATTGTTGTAAGTAAACGCGTTATGGATGTGTACACTTCATCATCAGCCATTTGATGCCCACTGTAGGACATACGCCTCCGTCATGGTTTTACAATCACGAGGGGTTTTTTCCATAATCGCCACTCTTAGCAGGCGGGTTCGCGATCGCAGTATGCGGTTGGAATCTCAGGAAGACGCTGCTGCCCGTCTCCTGGTAATTAATTTCTTTAGTCGCCTTCTTCGAAATCCACGGAAGGAAATGAAGTGACGCTATTCTTAATCCGGCGCCACACGGCCACTTATTGTGTACACTTATTTATATTTAATAATAATTGGATATATGTAGGTGTTCATTAATATTTCATTTCTTTATTCGATTAGACTTTGTTTTAAAATTCTTTATGTAAGCTATTATTAACTTAAACTCACAATACAAGCCTAGTGTGGGGGCCGTGAACTAGACTAATTTGTAATTTTCTTGCAAGAATAAATACTTATTGAAGCTTCTACGTATTTCGTATTTACCGTGTCGAGAATTTCATTCGATAAATATTACGGTATTTTCGCAATTTCTGTCAACGGTTTGTTTGCGTATGGACTGAAGCCGAATGAATTTAGATATACGTTGTTTTTAATAAATAAACGCATAAATAAAAATTATGAGTCTCTGTGGAAAGACTCTAAAAGTTTGAGCTCACACCAAGAACTACAACCATGTTTTGAAATAAAAAATTCCTTGGCACATCGACTCACAAGATTTTTTTGTTTAGTCCACTATAATTTGCTTCTTACCCCTTCACAATTGGTCCGAGATCGTACATGGGACGAGATTTTCGCGGGACGAGTAACAACCGCGCCCGTGAAGCGCCAGACACCATTTTCAAGTGTACAAAGACGTAGAAGATGCGAGATCGTGCAGATTACTAAATGCCACGTTCGTCTCGAGGAAATGAACCATATCTTGTTGTGACGTACTGCGGAAACTCCACTGTAGCAAAGATATCTAGCAGTACTAGACAGGGAGGCTCTGTTAAAATAAGCGGATGTTTATATGATGAAGTGACTCTAAGATTGGGAGATGCCTTTACGTAAGTAGGCTATGTACGTCACCCTGCATGGCACAGGCCTTCTCTCAGAGAAAGAGAGAAAGACTAATTTAATCACCAAACGAGCCCACCGCAGATTGGAGATTTTAAGCGCTGAGTTAAATGTACACCTCACACTCTCAGATTTCCTCACAAAGTTTTCCTGCACAGTAAGCGAGTGATATTGCTGCTAAATTAATAAGGAAATAAATTACCAGGAGACGGGCAGCATCATCTTGCTGAGATTGCAACCGCATACTGCGGTCGCCAACCCGCCTGCCAAGCGTGGCGATTATGGCAAAACCCTTTTTCTTGTTTGGAAAACCATGAGGGAGGCCTATGTCCTGCAGTGGACGTCAAATGGCTGATGATGATGGTGATTATTGCTGCTAAAAATTCACAAACGTACATATTTATAAAATCAAGTCATTGGTTTATGCCAGTATCGAGGGCCAGCATTCTAACATTGCTCCTATATAGAGACGTTTTCCCATACTGGCAATTTTTATTCCAATCCGTATTGACATCTCGAAATAGTTCTAGAAATAGCTACTGCCATTATCGATGATGTTCACTTTTTGCAAAAATGGGTTATAAAAGAAGATATGATTTTCCATTGGTGGCGCTAGCCCGCTTTTCTCCTCCGGGGAACATCCGTGTCACCACTTTAGCCCTTTCTCTCTCTCTATTAGAGTAGGCCTGAGACCTGCAACGTACTCATCGTTACGCAGCCTAATTATGCAAATTCGGTGGTAGTCGCCTTAAAGCTGTTAAACGTTTTATTGCCGGAAAGCCCGGCAGTGAATGTGAAGTCATGCATGGACGATTCACACGAACCTCCCTTCGGATCAAGAAGGTCGCGCCTATCGATTTTCCAGTCGCCTTTCTTTTAGGAAAACGTGGACAATTTTTAGGCGTGGGATGTCCAAGTTCCGAGCCACCCAAAATTCATGTTGTACAGTGTCATGGGAACAATACAAAAGACACTTTCCAAAAATACAACGACACCAACTCGAATCTATGAGAACCATTGGTAGCCAACCAGAGCGGTACGTGCGTGCTGCTATCCGCGGGTCATTGTTCTGATAGAAGCAGAGGCGGTACTAATTGTTCGCGAATTTGTTTAAGGTGGGACGATTCCCGTACAAATGATTGTTTCCAAATTTGTTAAAAAAATTACATAATTATACACTGGAATTATATCTGTCTGCATTAATCAAGATTTTTATTTGCGCCAATACATATTTCCTTGAATAAAACTGTAGTTTAATAGGTTAAATAAGATCGATAATATTTGTATGGACTAAATAGCTATTAAACCAGTGTTTTTTTCAAGAATTTGTATTTTGGCGCAAATAAAAATCTTAATTAATACGGACAGACATAATTCCAGTGTATAATTATGTTTTTTTTAACATATTTGGAAATAATCATTTGTATGGGAAACGTTCCACTTTAAACAAGATTTATCAACTCGTAACAAGATTGCTCAACACATATTTTTTTATGTTACGTCTGTACTTCAAAAAAATAATCTAAATGGATGGCATATTTAATTACTAATTACATGACCGCGGCTTTCAAACCACCCAGATTTCGGCATGTATATCCTTTTCGCATAAATTCCTATCAATCCATCAATCAGTCCGTACTCGTCCACTGCTGGACCTCTCCCAAGGCTAGCCACCACTTCCTCCTGTCCTCGGCCATCCTCACCCAGCCACTGCCAGTATCTGCCTCAGATCGTCAGTCCTGCGAGCTGGTGTGCTTCGTTTGGCCCTTTAGTATGTCATTTCCGTATCATGTCCAATACAGGGTTTCTCAGTACACTTCCTTTTCTGTTCTGAGGTTTTTTCTAAAATGCGCAGTTCCTGAAATACGCCGATTAGAGTATTTATTTTGTAACTGTAATAAATAATGTGTATGTTCCATCACTCAGGCCTAGTAGAGTCGACCGAACGTCAACCGCTAAATCCATGTAGTCTATTCACTTACTTTACAGGTGACATTGCAACTAAACGGTAAAGATTGATGTGTCGTCGACTGTACGAATAAAGAACTCAAGCTGTATAGGCAATCTCGTATTTCCAATCCTAATGGAGTCCAAAGGACGAAACAAAGCCATTTCTAAGGTACGCACAAATTGAATTACTTTTGGTTAATTGGTCTTTAACGTGGTCTTAGCAAAGGTTGGTGACCTGTGATGACTAATCAGTCAATTTCGATACCCTTTCAGAACAAATAAATCATTCTAGGTACCATGTTTATCATCTACCTACAGCATGGGCTACACTACGGCAGCTCTTATCGTTTGCAACATAAGAGCGAATATCGAACATAGAGGGAGATTTACCAATGTCACTTGTAGTGTAAATACTCCTGACCTGTCTGAAAAATAGAGGGGATAAAATCTCAATTACGTAAAATTTTAAGTCTTTTTCATCAACTCTCTCCTTGTTTAATCTAACAGTACCTACCACAGACCACCTATCTATCGTCACTCACCGAAGTTTCCAGAACCCATCGCGTATTTGTAGTTCAATGACGTCGAAGACTAACCTCGCAGTATAACTGTTACGAGTATGTTGTGATTTAGCACAAAATGTAGTATCGACCTGAATGGTATGTTTGTCTGTGGCAGAACCGAATTGGATTGTTTAATCGATTGTATAGGCATGCCTAGCACAAGCTGTTTGCAGCGTTTGGTCCAAGTATTAAAGCTTGGCACAAACTAGCGCGGTCGTGTAAATTTGCTTCGATCTTTTTGCCGAGCCAAGCAATTTTGTCATTTTTCCGCCGTCTGACATCTTAAAACATTATGAGTATGACGGCCATTTACTAGAGCGTTCGCTAGAAAGATCGTGAAAGAGTTCGTATAGTCTATTCATCCTTACTTGTCCAATTTAGTAAACAAGATTCTACCCGCAAGGTATGACTTTTTAGTCGAAAACTGCCATACATCCATAAATGAAGTAACCTGGGACACCATTTTGGATAACACGCTGCTATGTTTATAAACAAAGTGCACGAATTTGCAAGAAAATATCTAGTTTCGGCATCAAATGTCAATTTTGAGGTTAGAATATTGTTTACTAAATTGGACAAGTAAGGATGAACAGACTGTAGCTATGTTTGGTTCTGTTCGTGTTTGTTCTGTTACAGGTCTATCACCACCAACCATGGGAATAACTTCGAATTTATGAAATGAATGTACAGCTCATATTTGTTCTCGATTTCGAAGTTGTGGCGTAAAAATTGTTGTGTTGACGAATAAAACCAGGGGCTTCAGTCTACCCATCGCGTCAGCCAAGAATGACTATAATTATAATTACTATCAATATCAATTATCAGACAGCCGCAGACGATGTAATTTATTACGTTCAACCCACTAAAATAACAAGGGACCTGTCCAAAAGTCAGCCTCCAGAGTGACAAGCCCTAATTCATTCATGATTATCGTATGTCGACTTTATAACATAAGAAAAGTTTCTGGCATGTTCACGTAAATGTAGGTTGGATTGAAACGAATTAATTAATTCTCTCGCCTTGTACCTATTGCACATGTGATGATTTAATTTTCCTGAAAATTAAGCGAGTAATATATGACTGTTTCAGAACTCGGTTCCGTGTTTGAATTCGAATAGAATAGATATTAGTAAGTAAATGGATTATTTATGGATAATTTATTAATTATACATCGATGAGTAAATCAACACAATACTACTTTGCATTTCATTTTAAATACTAATACAAGTTTTAGTTTTTTTCATTTAAATTTTAAATTTATTAATATTTTAAGCCTTCCTAAGTCACTTTTTTGAAAAATCCGATTATATGAGCATTCATAAAGAGAACAAAGGTAGTCTTAGAAAGTCTAAATAGCAAAAAAACCTAAAAATCAGTCGAGCGACCCCTCAAAAAGGTCGAGCCAGAACGAAGTGGAAAAATAATATTACTTATTTTACTTTTCCGTCGTAATATTGTCAAAACGGTCGCGTGACGATGTAAATTCAACGCTACAAGGGAAATCGTATAAAAACAAATTAGCAATCTTTATAAAACGTGACCGAGCGACGCGCCGTGGCGGCGACCTACGATTGTGGACATACTCTGAAAATGACATACTTTACATTGCTCTATTTTAGCTAAAGAGAATGTCTAAAGAAAAAAAAATATCTACAGCCCCAGCGTGCCCAGCTCGCCTAATTAAGTTACTTTTATTGCTTGCATTTCTTTTTTATTAGTATTAAGGTACAGTCAGGAGTACTAGGAGGAGGAGGAGAACTTTACCGTAATATCGTTTAAAACCTTGCAAGGGTATGTAATTCGGGTCGAGTTACAGGTTCTTACACTGGCTTGCCAATATATATTCGATAATATAATGTATGTCAAATTAAATAGGGACGTCCATAACGTAAACACTAGAAATAGAAATAAGCTTGCTTATTCTAAATTTCGTTTAGCCAAGGTAAATACATAGCCTACTATTGCGGTCGTTTTTACAACAGAATTCCAGAACATGTTCTATCCTTGTCTGAAAATAAATTTAAAACATTAATTAAAAATCGCTATGTAAAAAAGCCTATTCAGAAATCAGAAATCAATAATTTATTTCAACGTAAAGAATTTACAATTTGTTTGCTGACTGTCAATGTACTATGTTACTATGTTAGCCGCTTCATATACTCTTCTATTATAGAATAGATATGAACGATATAAGCCCTTGGTAGTAAACCAATTCCACTGCGATTTCATTGTTATTTAATTATTAATATTATAATTTATTTAGTTTTAAAAAGGTGTACTGACGACGTGATTGCACATTAATAACTATAGCACACATTTTATAGCTGACAAGACCTCAATCTGCAGGTTTGCTAAAGGTCATTCGAATAGTGGCGTGGTGGCTGGATTACCTATCTCCCTCTAAAATGGTTGAGACTGGTGATGGCTGACCCCTGCGTTATGAACGTGAACGGGTCCTGTTCGTGTGTCTGGCCGCAGCATTTTCCTACTTTTGTAAGAAGTGTTATTTTGGCTCTTAATGTTATTGGTGGCTATCACGGAATCATATCATATAGGCTTTGATGTATAAGTTTAAGATGATTTGAGAAAAGATGGTCAGAGTGGAGTTTTTCTTCCGCTGCCTTTTTCTCTACTACAAATACGGCCCGAAGGCAGCGGATAAAATAGTAACATAGTACAATGACATTCAGCAAATAGAATATAAATTCTTTACTTTGAAATAAATTATTAATTTCTGATTTTTGAGTGACCCAGGAGTAGATAATGGAATTGTGCGACTCTCCTCTCTATCACGCCATCTATGTCGATTGTTACAAAAATTTACCTGTACCTAGTTACGGTAATGTTACTTTGAATATTAAAAGGTTTAAAAAATTGTAATTGTATATTTTAATTTATTTATTTATTTATACCTTTATTGCACTTAAAAAAATCGTAGAAAATCTTAAAAAAATCACAATGCGGCCATACCATTACTTAGATAATTATAAGAAATCATTTGTAATTATTTTTTCTGAATGGTTGTGCAATAAAGTGTTCTCTATCTATCTATCTATATACGAGTATTATAGTTTATAAAACACGCTTTGGTCGGTAAAGTCGAAACTAATTTAAGCACCCAATTCCTTCATGTTCAGTTGCTAAGCCAATTAACGTAAGGGGCTTTTTAGTATCGTTCGATTAATTTCGCTCGTTCGTTCAATTAGGAAGACGCCTCATGGAGCGATACCCATACAAACGTAGTTTGGTTTTACTTTACAGACGACATGCCGGATTGCAATGAAACATTGTCATTATGTTTAGAGGATACAAATGAAGGGTTGCTCGTGCCTAGATTTGAGAAGATTAATAATAAAATGGAAACTAGAGACTCATAAGACTTCTCATAGATTCTCACAAGGCTCTAAATAGTTTTTAGTTGATTTATTCGAAATTCTTGACACGATCAAACCTCTATTTGTGTCCTCTAAGCGTATTAAGAAACATCCATTGCAATTCGGCATGTCAAACGTAGTTTAGCAGTTTTTATGTAAAAAATGAAAACCAAACTAAATAACCCATAACACGCTTCACTATTTAATTTAACGTAGGTTATTACGTATAGCGAAGCGAGTAAAATTTGTTGATTTGTAACCGATGCTCGCATACCCTCCCTGCTCATTATATCAGTTCATCACGTTTCTTGGTAGTTATAGCTTGGTTAGATGCGAATATGAAATCTTACGTCATTCCTTTTTCCCTGTATGTAAGCGTATAACATGAGAAGGAGGAATGATTTAGTTGACACACGCGCGGGATGACGCAAGTGTAAACAACATACTAATCGGCTGTTTTACGCAGACATCGCGTTTCAGTTTACTACTAATTTTCTCTCTTATATCTCCGCTATTGAACGCTCTTCTACAGAAAAGAGAACATCACTTTACACCGACGCTTTATAGGCGCCTTGATTTATTTACGCCCGTACATAAAACTCGATAATCTTTAGATCGAACTAAAACGTGGAGATACGTTATTCGATCACCACGTGATTCCACTGTACAAAACCTGAATACAGTCGACACCACGTTTCAGTTGCAAGGTCGCCCGTGACGTAACTGAATAAAGTGCATAGATGTAAAGATTGTTGTACTGTCGACTATGCAATAACTGGTAGTAGAGCATTAAAACTCATGCCAACAAGCACAAAGTAGAAAGAGAGATTGATAGTGATAGAGAACACTTTATTGTACATAATAAAGGAAATCACACAGATATTTCTTTACCCAAAAGTACAGACGGCAGGCTTATCACTAAAAGTCATCTCTTTCAGAGCACCTTTGGATGGACTGAACAATACAACAAGGAAGTAGATGTACAAACATAGAAAATGACGAGCTGTGCCCGCTAGTCATTTTGTTGGATTAGAATATGAAGTGCCCTTACCCCTTAATCAAGGCCATGGTCTATCTCGGTTCTAAATTTCGTCCCTTGAGACCTTTTCGCGGTTGTATTAAATTACTATTCTATTATCCTGCCTCACTACGCCTTCGCATCGGCGCAGCTTGTCGCCCGCTCAAACTCATAACAGCATAGGTAGTACGAAAGTGTGAGGCACGCGTTTTGTGATGCTAAAAAATCAGAATTTGACAACAAATAAACAGGGAAGACGCGCGGTAGTGGCTTGATGAGGTAGGCGAGAAAAGAAATACGTGGCAGCATTGGGCACGCTGAGGCCCAACATGAATACGAGTATTCGCGATGGAATGATAGACTAGATTGGACTGAGCCAACCAAACAAATTAAAACTTCACTTTTTCTTACACAGCTCTTACTTATGCACTCTAGCAATAAATAACACATGTCCCCACAATCATACAAAGTTTTGCGTAATAGACGAAGTCTTTCAATATTTTCGATTGTTTATGTGGGTGACAAGATTATTTTTACATACTTACACAAATTAGATTTTTAACCTATCGGTTTTTTTTTTAACATTAGTAGTGATATTATTATGTTGTTTGACTTATGACTTCGGATACTTTAAAAAAAGTTTAGGTACATGTAATAAGGTCGTACGTTTAAAAACCTTTGCCTACCGAAACAACGATCTTTAAAATATAGAAGTTGATTCTAAATAATAAACTTCATAGTTCATCATCATCATCAGCCTATGCTTGTCCACTGCTGGACATAGGCCTCTCCTATAGTACGCCACTGAGCACGGTCCTCGGCTACTCTCATCCAACTCTTAGTTGACTCTTAACTTCATAGTTGATTTAGTTTAATTCTTAAAATAAATACTTCAGTTCCTTTAACACGTGTAAATTTGTACAATACTAATTTTAAAAGAGAAATTACAGCGATTTCTTTTAAAAGGTTGATTATGTTTTATCTGTGTATGTGTTGAATTATTGGACCGTACATATTTGGGCACATAATATTTTTTAGTCGTTCAATATAGTGACCCTAGCCATACTTTCATTTAAATCCGAAGTTAAATATAGTATCCGATATGAGGTTGGAAGAAATTGCTATTAGCAATAAGGCCGCCAATTGTATCTTTTCTTTTGTCATTGCTGTTTCTGTAACATTTTTTCCGGTATACAATAAAGAATATTCTTATCTTATCTTAAATATAATAGTTAAGCCGACAACTTTCTGCGCATGTGGCTTTAATCATTTTGCGAAGCTGCTTGTCCATCCCGAGGCTAACATACACTCTGCGAACTGCTCCCATCTGGTTATACAAAGAGGAGTCACTAATGTACGATAACATGCTCAAGGAGTTGTTGGAGTGTGTTATGAACATCGAAATGACTGCTTTCCAGTGGTCCCAGGCTGCGCTGCCGATTAGACATGGCGGGTTGGGCATTCGTCGTCTGCAGGACACTGAACTGCCGGCTTTTTTGGCTTCCTCGCGGGGCGTATTGGACCTGGTCACTCGCATTTTACGAGTTAATGGTGACGGGTTCCGCATTCCTTTTGCGGAGGAGGCTTTGAGGCTGTGGCGGGCTTTTTGTCCAAGTAGTGATTTGCCGGAGCAGCCTGATCGGCAGCGAGCTTGGGACGAAGAGATGTGTCGAGTAGCACTGGACAAACTTGTGGAGCAGTGCTCTGATGTTGAACTTGGGCGTTTGCGGGCAGTTTCCCAGCCTGACTCCGGGCTATGGCTCCATGCTTTGCCTTCATCCTTTCTGGGAACTCTTTTAGACGACAATTCCTTGCGTGTGGCGGTGGCGCTACGTTTGAGTTGTGACATCTGTCAACCGCATCGCTTTGTTTGTGGTGCGGAGGTGGATTCGCGGGGCCGACATGGGCTTTATTGCGTTCGGAGCGCGGGCAGATTCTCACGGCATCATTCTATTAATGATATCGTTCGGAGGGCTCTCATTTCGGCGGATATCCCTGCGGTTCTTGAACCGCCAGGGTTGATGCGTAGTGATGGAAAGCGTCCGGACGGTCTCACTTTGATACCGTGGGAGAGGGGTCGGTGTCTGCTTTGGGATGCCACCTGCGTATGCACTTTCGCACCTTCACGCGTGGGTTCTACGGCTGCCGTACCTGGGTCAGCTGCTGAAGCTGCAGCTAGACTCAAGTGTGCAAAATATAGCCAGCTGATGAGCAGCTATCTGTTTGTGCCACTCGCCGTAGAAACCACTGGAGTTTGGGGTGCCCAGGGGAAAGTTTTTTTAAGGAGATAGGGCATCGTCTCAGGAACCGTGGCTTTGACTACCGCTCAGGGGCATTTTTGATGCAGAGGATATCCCTCGCTGTGCAGCGCGGTAACGCTGCCAGTGTCATGGGTACCTTTGGGTCGGGCATGTCTCGGGGCGGTTTATTTAATTGACTGTACTTGTGTGTGTGTGTGTGTGTACTCATACATTGCAAAGTCTATTGATACACAGATTAACAAAACGAATCTGCTACGCAGTGTACCTCGATTTGTCATAATAAGCTACAAATTACAATGTTATGAAACTCGGCCCTGAAAGCTCAGAGGTCATCGAGTATTAGTTTTTCGATAGTGTTGGATACAATTAACCAGTTTATGAAGATATTTACGCCCCTTGTGGTCTTAAGCGTGATGTTATATAGCTTAAATGTTACACGGAAATCTAAGCTATAATCATGGTAAGTTTTATTCATTTCCCTTTAGTAGAAGAACACCCAGCCTGAGGCCTTTTGTGCAAATTAATCACTTGTATCAATCAGTTGAAAATCGTTTGTACTATGAACATTATACAGTCGACCGCAGATCAACCTTTATAAAGTGTAAGTAACCCGTAACATAAGCGAATAGAGTTCACCGGTACAAAGTTCGACGTGCTGTCGACGTTGCCTGGTTTTCCACCTTTTCTACTCGATCTAAGTACCTAGCTAGATGTCGTAAAAATATTACGCCCAGGGAGCAGCAACCGTATATCTGTATTGTTATGGCCCTGATTCCGAGCGTACTAGTTTATTGAACCATTCACAAAGTATACAACTTTGAAATACCGTCTGTCAATATTTTACGATTGTTTTATGTCGTTCTTTAGCGGAAAGCTTAGAATCGCGTGAGAGAAGTTGTTTTAGAATGATGTTGCTAGGGTTGAGAGTTGCAACTTTCTTGCTATTTTTCAGACATAGTAACTTTCACTGAAAGCTATGTTACTCACGGCCAAAATAATTGAAATAAGTTCTATACCTGGAATATACGAGGTTGCCTTAAAAAGGTACAATTTCTCATTAATTAGATATTTGTACTTTGGATTTTTTTCGATTAATGTTTTTTTATGTTTTTTACAGTTTTTTCTGCTACATACATTTGACATGATTCAAACTAGGTATAAGAGTTAAATAGAAAAGATTTTATACTTTATAGGACAATCATTTTCCAGAGGCTACAAAATTGGTAAAGCGCGTAGAGTGCTGATATAAATACCCTGATACCTATATCTAAAAATATAAATCTGATAGGTATATAAAACAACTCTATAAAATTTTATTCAATGGTAAATTTCTCGACCCAGTCGTAGATAATTGGGAAGAAAAAATGTTTTTCATGAGAAATTTATACAAATTATTTTATGTTTCTCCGAATTACAATTTACATAGACATTTTTATGCGAAATTTACACTTAACCTCTTCAGTCCTGACCTTGATGGAATACAATGGTTTTTAATTGTTATTTTCAAGGTCAGGACTGAGGAGGTTAAAAGCGGATTATAATAGGTATCTGAATAACTATTATATTATGTTTTTAAATAAGTCCCCAGAGTGGCACGCCTACGCCTTTAGATAAAACTTAATTGAAGCTAATTCATTGGATATCCATCTCCAGTGGGGCTTTATAAGAGAAAATGCTAACATTTCTTCAAACCTGAGAAGACTAGATATCGTGAAAATCAAGATAGATTGGCGACTCACAGGCTCTACGAGCAAACAATGACAAGCCAAAAGCCTCCACGACTTAGAGAGAAAGCAATTAAACTGTCCCACAATGTTATCTTGCCTTAAACTCGACCCACCGCTAAATGAAAGCCTTAAAAAGATGAGAGAGCGAAGTTCGTCTCTGTCGAAGACACACTTTTCTTTATCTTACGGGGAAGATTTCGTCTTCCTTAATTAAACTCGATAACGAACAGAGAGCTTGGAATGGCGAAGATAGTAAATAATTACGTGAATTAATTCCGCAACAGCAACTGCGTCGGATCCTGAGGAGACGAGGATGAGATTCGGCAATTACCGAGCGTCCCTCATGTAGAGTTCTGGGCAAATAAAACGGGTGTAGCTATTGGCCATTAATTAGGACGGAGTTGACAATAAATATTTATTTAGTTGCTAAGAAAGAGCATCCAATAAGGCTGTGCTGTTGCTATGTACATACATATGGAAATGGGATAAACAGAATCAGTCTGGCTTCACTCTACAAAAATCGGCCAAGTGCTAGTCGGACTCGGGGGGTTGCCAAAAATCGTGGAGAGTGGAGTAAGTGAAGTGGAGTAAGACCGAGTAAGTAAGACACAACAAAGTGGCGGAAAGTTCACTCGCACCACGTCACGGGGCCGAGTCAACATCCATCTAAATCACAAAAGGGAAGTTTGTCATTCCGAGACTTGGGCAAGAGAGCGCGCCGCTGACCTAGAAACATCAACCGATTCTCCGGGAACTTTTTCAATAAGAACTTTTCTACACGACGTGACGAGTTAGTCCACATTACTCGCGGAGTTAACTATTCGTGGCTAATACTGCGATTACTGCTCTTTTATTCAGTCCAAGGCGACCCCGCCCCTCGAAACCCCCTGAATATTACAGTTCGCAAAGATGAAAAACTTTGGTAACTTATTCCAATCCTTATTGTTCCTGGAAAGTTTCACTTTAACCAGAACAGTTGTCTGAAAAGCGTACTGGGGCGGATTTGGATTATTAGTACCTACATTCATACCTTCCTGTTTTCGTCAAGACTTCTAACTACATTAACAAGTTACAAGATAAAATATTTAATTACAATATAAAAGGTAGAAAAAGAAAGAAAACAATAAAACACTTTATATTAACGTAAGTTGCGGTGTGTCCCTGTTGCTGGAAAAGGCAGCTGGCTCAGCATTGTGCTGAGGGTATTCACCCAAAGCGCTGATTTACAGCCAGTGCCTGTCCGTCTCACAAATATAATAGGTTGCGGTGCAGTACATAACAATAATAACATAGTTAAATAAATGAATTAATAGATGATTAAATAAATAAGAAAATGAATAAAATTACATAAAATACAAATAAAGTTAATGACTTACAAGGTTAATGATTATGATGCGATCACATTGTCAGTCACTTGCGGCGAGAAGTTGGGACAGGATGGGAAAGTCTCTGCTGCTCAAGCAAATGCACTTGAGTCTATACTGAAATTGCTAACGAGGTGTATTAAAGTGTTGCTTCGTCAACATTTATTAGTCGTTGCCCGCATGCCGGTTTCGAAAGATCTCATTAGAGCTATCAAGTTTCAGTCGAATTGATTGCTCTTGTAAAGCTTTTTATAATACGACCACCTCGTTGGTCTAGCGGTTAACACGCTTGAATACTAAAACAGAGGTCGTGGATTCGATTCCCACTGGATGCCACCGAACTTAAATTGCAGGTACAATGGTCTCACATAAGCATAAGCAGCCTATATACGTCCCACTGTAGGGCACAGGCCTTATCTCAGAGAGAGAGAGAGAGTATGGGCTTAATCACCACGCGTGCCCACCGCGGATTGGCGATTGCAAGCGCTGAGGTATGTAAATAGCTCAGACACTCAGGTTTCCTCACGATGTTTTCCTTCCACTTTTCGTGCAAATAAACAATTTCATTTAATTTCATTTCATTTCATTTCACAGTTAGCGAGTGGTATTGCTACTATAACTTCACAAATGTACATAACTTAGAAAACAAGTCATAGGTACATGCCCGCACTGGGAATCGAACCTGGGTCTCCCGCTTCCGAGTCCAATGTTCTACCAACTAGGCTACCACCGCTTCAGAAACGCTTCACAAATAACCTCAGTACGGGTGTATTTCAATGTTTGTGATGTCCTTGCATGATACACATCCTAGTTTGGGACCAGGATAAGTGATTGTGTTATATGGAAGTTATTATAATTGTCTGTGGGCGCCACGTAGACACTTGCGGTACGCCTCAATAATCTCAAAGGCACTCGAGCCATTAACGGAGCATCCATGACGTAAGTCGCTCGGAGGAGGCGTCACCAAGTTCGGCTAAGTCCCCCGACTCGGCGCATTACAGCCCCATCGGAGTAACAACTCGCGGCAACTTAGGAGAGTGGCCTCTCGAATAAAATGTTGTGTTTTGTCGAGTTGTTGTTTGGTAATGTACATAATTTCCTTTTTTATGTACAATAGAGTGTTCAACGATAAAAAGTACCCGTAACCGGCGTGCGTGAATGCAACCACTAATGAATGTTGACGAAGCGAAAGAGATCTATCAGGGTCGTGGCAAGTGGCAGACACTGGTCTCTGCCTACCCCTCCGGGATACAGGCGTGAGTGTACGTAATGTAATGTAGAGTATTCTCTATCTATCTATACGTATAATTATAAATCACGCAATGTTCGTCCATGTACAAACCACTAACGACCGAACCGGAAGTCCAAACTACTTTATCAATACTCAGCACCAATATTCCACAACCATATCACACACCCCTATTTTCCTTCACATTAACGTTAACGTATAATTTTCAACTGAAGTCATCTTTAACATATTTTTTTATCTCTCTCTCTCTCTCTCTCTCATGCGCCATCTCAAACCACAAGTTAATCTTAGGAATCGGAATTCAGAATTTTCCCAATTCGGATCTTGTCCACCTGTACCTATTTATGCCCGACTTAAAAAGAGCTTTCAGTAGTTTTAATTAAGATTGCACTAAGCTAAAAACATTATCTACCTTTAGTCCTCAAGGCCCATTCTCCATGCACTTGTTAGAGAAAATACAGAAAGGAATCGCTTGTAAAGTTCCAACGATAAAACTGAAACTTCAACTCGAACCGTATCTTTTCGGGTCATTTCTCTTGTCCTCTGTATTGCCAACAGTCAGCTGTCAGGGTCGACGGGGCAGGCGTTGTTATCATCCCTCGCGTTCCCGACGTCATAACGAAAGAAAGATGGAGGCTGGTATTGATCGGGGATAAGGTGCTCGGTGCTGGGAATTCCCACTTCCACGTCATACATCCCGAATATAAAATAAAGTATTTAAGTTAATTTTTTAAGCTGCACCATTCCTGAAACATCCCGATTGGAGTTTGTACTTTACAAAAACCTGTATTCTGTGCTAAGTTTAGACGACTGAAACAATGTTGATGAAGCGAAAGAGATCTGTCAGGATCGTAGCAAGTGGCAGACCCTGGTCTCTGCCTACCCCTCCGGGATACAGGCGTGAGTTTATGTTATGTTTCAGACGCTCTCCCGCCAATGTCACAGTCTCCAGTAAAACATTGTCCTAGATAGAAATTTGTCCATTCTATTGAAAACATATGGCATTATCTATCAAACAGCACCGCTACAAAGTAGGAAAACCGTAAAAATTGAAATATTTTTTTAGTCTTGTTAGGGTTCCGTACCACAAAAGGAAAAACGGAACTCTTGTAGGATCACTTTCCGTCCGTCCTTCCGTCCGTCCGTCCTACCGTCCGTCCGTCCGTCCGTCTGCCAAGACCCTTTATCTCAGGAACACGTGGATTTGTTGAGTTGAAATTAAAACCACATTTCTACGTAAGTCTACAGTCCCTTGAAGATGTAAAAAATAAAACTTCTAAGTTAAACGTAAAAAAAGTTACGGCTGTTCATGCAGCAAAGAAATGTATACATATTTCGACACTCTCAACGGAATCTTATTTTATGGGGTTGGTACTTTCCGTTGACTTAGAACTATGAAATTTGGCAAGTAATATCCTCTTATACTATAAATCTGAAAACTATATTGTCTTTGAAGTTCGGGAAAAGCTTGGAAAAACTGATTTCTGACCTTGTGGCGCAGCGGTAGTGCATCTGCATACCATGCGGGAGGTCCCGGGTTCGAATCCCGGCTGGGGAGAAAAAAAAACCCCAGGTCTTGGATGTTTACATGTTTGTGATGTCGCTGTTTCTGGTTCCCACGACACAGGGTATCCTAGTGTGGGGCCAGAAGCAATGTATGTGGCTGTATGTAAATGTTTATTTATTATTATTATTCTTATTTATAATGTGTAAGTACCTACAAATTTGTGCGGAACCCTCTGTGAGCGAGTCCAACTTGCACTTGTCCTGTTTATTAATTCTTGTGAATGAAAAACTCTAACTGACATGTTTCAGGAACTGTGTATTTTAGAAATAACCCTGTATATTATACACCGGGCCGGGACGTGAAGTTGCGCGAACTAAAATAATCGTTACAAAACAGGTTTACCTCAAAAAGTATATAATGACATAATATGATTGCAAGTTTGCAAGTGGTTTTTATTGTAGAAACATTAAAAAGACAAAAAGATAGCGGGCTCTTCACAAATATCTGATTTTTAACGAAAAAGTGTAACCGAATCTCTATAAGTATTTACATACGATATTGGGGAGTTCTATTAGTTAATACGAACATTTTGCGATTTCGGACTTTCCCTGCAATAAAAGTTAAAATAAATAAATAAATTACTTCCACACAACACAATCAATTGTCCCGGTCCCAAACTAGGATACCCTGTGCTATGGTAACCAGTCAAGGTTGTACCTGGAACACCCAGACTGAAGCCATTTGTACAAATGTACGGCAGCCCCCAGTCGGAATCGAACCCATGACCTCCGGCATGGTAGTCAGATGTGATATCGCTAGACCAACGAGGCAGTCATCATCATCATCATCATCATCATCATCAGCAATTTGACGCCCACTGCAGGCCTCCCTCATGGTTTTCCAAGATAAGATAAGATAAGAATATTCTTTATTGCACACAAGAAGCGAGACAAAAAATATGAAAGTTACAATGAAAAAGTACAATGGGCGGCCTTATTGCTAACAGCAATTTCTTCCAGACAACCTTGTGACGGAGAGGTTTTCGAAGGAGAAAGAGAGACGGGCGGCAAATACGAATAGTACATACTTAAACTTAATAATAAACTTACATAAATCTTACTTAAATAATTGTTATAAACTATTACATAAATTAGTTACAATACCTACATGTAAAAGGAGGATATAATGAATATAATATACCTACATAGAAAAGAAAAGCAATCATGTACTTATTAAAAACTTAATTTACAGAGAAAGATACAGTTCTTTTACCCTATTTTTGAAGATTGCTGGAGATGGAGAACGCCTTATTGAGACCGGCAGATCATTCCACAGCCGGACGGCCCTTACAGTGAATGAGTTGCTGAAGAACCTTGGCGTAAGACTCGGTGTCTTCAGCGTCAAGCTCTGATCAGTCCGTAGTGCCCGACTGTGGGAGTCACTTAGGAAGATAAAGCGCTCTTTGAGGTAACAGGGTGTGGCAGTATTGAACAGCACTGAGTAAAGAAGTGAAAGGATGTGAACATTCCTACGGAGACGGATGGGGAGCCACTTGAGCTTAGCGCGGTATTCGGAAATGTGGTCATATTTGCGTAAGCCAAATATAAACCTTCCCGGCCTTGTGCCGCCCGCATCCAGCGACTCCCTACCACCGTAACCAGGTTGTCAGACCGTCTGGTGGGGGGCCTACCCTAATTATTTCCATTTTTATGTACAATAAAGTGTTCTCTATCTATCTACCTAGGGAACGTACCCATACTACGTGACCAAGTGTTGCCAGCCGGGTCTTGCAAAAAGTTACCTAAAAGCAGTGTTGCCAGCCGGGTCTTGTCAAAAGTTCCCAAAAAGAAACAAAAAAGTAAGCTTTTGGTGTAAAAAGTAACCTTAGCAATAAAAAGGTACTACAACTTTATAAGTAATAACTTACAGAAAAATGCATTTCGTTTGTTTGTTACACTTTATTGCACAAAATTAAAAAACATGTTTGCACAAATTATGTGCAAAGGTGAACTTATTTTGGTAGAAATTTCTTCCAGCCAACCTAAAAAGTTCTGTAGGTAGTGTTTTCCGATATAAGTTTTATTTTAGACTCGTTCTATAAATTGCTCGCTGACTTTTCTATACACAGGAAAATAAGGACATCATATATTAGGTAAATATGAATTTGTGCGGGAGAGAAAGACGTATTTTTGGGAGTTGCGCTTACTACATGTATGAACGAAACGAAAATAATGTTGAGTAGACAGCATGGCAAAATAAAAGAGCGTTGCGTTTCGTTTTACGTTTGTTTCAAGTAAAAAATAAAAAGAAAGTCTGCAAATTGCAAAAAATCGCCTAACAAATAAACAAACTTTTTTTTGAACGAACGAACAAAAAAGCATTTCTCTGTAAGTTATTACTTATTAAGTTGTAGTACTTTTTTCTTGGTAAGGTAACGTTTTACACCAAAAGCTTACATTTACACCCGGCTGGCAACACTGCTTTTTGGTAACTTTTGGCAAGACCCGGCAGGCAACATTGGGTCACGTAGTATGGGTACGTTCCCCTATCTATTATTATTATTAATACCTTATATATTTGCTGAGTAGGTATTTTAACACTACAGTGCGCTCTTAAGATAAGGTAGCGGTTTAATCTCAGATGTCGCCGTAGTAACAAATGTAAATTGGGCGGAATTAGTGGAAGTTGCAAAAAGTAATTTGTGAAGCATGCAAATGGCTACTCTTGGGAGTAGTGAGCTACGGTCAAGGAGCGTAAACGATTCCAGATGCAAATGAGACGAGTAAAGACGGGGAATGAATTCAAAGTTACATATTTTGAAAACAAAGTGCAATTTACCTCCGAGACGCTCACTTTGAAACACCAAGACCCATCTGGGAATGGGAATGGCTGATGAGGAATTCAATCAGTAAAATGTGGTTGTGGAGCTTGTCAAACTACTTCAAATTAGGCTATCGTGTTATTCGAGAAGCAGGTAGTCAATTCGTTTTGCGATTATTAGAATTAATAAGAGTAGAATTAAGATGACTTGAAGAAGTGAAGCCTTTATCCAACATTGAAATGAAGAAACTTCCAAGATATCAAAAGAATACCTTAACCTAAAATTTCTAGTTTTATTCAATACTTTATTTTAGTTTTATATTTCACTAAAAAAATCCTCAAAAGAATATTGAACTAATTTGTCCATTTCTTCTCCAAAATTATCTACATTTAATCATAACAGTATCTGTGTTACTTTGAATAAAAACATTTTGATTTGAGTTTTAATGCGATAAATCGCAAACTCATGAATTAAAAACGGGCCTAGTGCGTGTCAGGCTACGTACAGTGTAGGGTTCCGTAGAAAATGTTTAGGGTTTTATCTCCTTTACAGAACTAACAACTTCATCAAAGTAATTTTCAATGGATTTTGTACAGTGTTCCTTTTATACGTTGGTCACGTCGGGGGAGATGCCTATTCGGACGAAAATTTGCGTTTTAAAGCTTAAAATTTCACAAACGGAACCCTAAATCGAAAAACGGTCTTCCTACACCTACAATATTTTTTAAACGACCAATCCAACGATATGCCACAGTATTGTGTAGGCGACAAATAAATGCATCCCTAATTTAGGTGTAGGGGGTAGCTTAAAAAAAATTTTTTTGAAGATTTTATTCTACCGTTTTGTCGGCGTGATTGTGTCTATGCCAAATTTCAGCTTTCTAGTACTAATCGTCTCTGAGCTAGGCCGCGGACAGACAGACGGATAGACAGACAGACAGACGGAGAGACATAGCGAAACTATAAGGGTTCCTTGTCGACTACGGAACCCTTAAAAATGATGCAAAACTGTGAATGCCTCGGAAATGACTGTGGTTTGAATGAGTTTGAAAAGAATTTGTTAACAAACAATTTAGCAAAATTGTACAAAGGGCAACAAAGTATTTAAAAAAACTCAATTAAAAAGAACTACCCGACTGCTAAGCATTAACTACCAAGCAGGCGGGACCAACCTAGATGCCTCGCAAGGAGTTACGATGTTGAATTTTGTTCCCGTCTGCTTAGTTGTTTCTTTTTGTTTCATTTTTTTATTTTTGTCTTCTCAGTGATTTTTTATTTCATGTTGGATTTATGTTTATTTTACTAAGCCTATGACACTCGCGCAAACACGACAAATTTATTGAGATCTTCTTTGTCAATATCTGCCCATTGGTTAAAGAGTTAGGAGAGAACATACAATACATACTTACATACGAGCCAACAAACACATCTTCTTTCCTTTTGGGATCCAGCGCAGTTACATATATATTTTTTATAATTCTCAAATCCTTTAACGTAGATAGTAAATACTTCTCTATCTATGATAGAATAAACGAATACGCACTTTGATATAATAATTTTCTATTTATTCTAGTCTTCGTAACAACGGTAGGCAGTCGGACTGGTTGCAATATAGATTTTTTTTATTTAACAATCATAGAATAATGTCTAAAGTCATTGAAGAATGACTCTAGACGATGTTGAACAAGATTCGACCGTAATATGTTAAAGCTAAAATTACTGGCTTATACGAGTATGCTCGGAACGTACTGGTTAAATTTCTAGCAGATTTCGTTTTGCCTGGATTCCTAATTTTTGGTATATTAGTACACCAAATTTTAGCCAAATATATAACTATGTAAGAGTATTGAGAGTTATTAAAAACTGAAAATGTGTTCAGCGTGACAAACATATAAACAGCAGTGAGATTCGTTCAGAGATACAACGACCTTTAAATCGTGTATGTTTTTTATCAGTATCAGGTTACTACTTTAGAATGAAAGAAAAAACGGATTGCTCCTGAGCAAAGCGCTCACATCCCATTTTCTTGACAGCTCCAAATCAAGCTTGTCGTGCCATAAACTATGTTATTCCGAGAGCGATACGTGCTATTGTCTAGCTCCATCCAGGTAAAGTGCACGAGATTGGTATAAATAATGCAGGGCACATTCGCCAAGATAGCGAACTTTGTGGGAGCTCCTCTAAAGTGGTCATATATGCAAGGTCCATTGTGGAAGGTTTAATTAAAACTAGTAAAGTGGACCTGTCCACAGTACGGGGCTTTTGTAGATTGGGCCTTGACACTCATGTCAATAGCGACACTGACATCACAACTCATATCACTGATAGCATATAATATCCCTGAAGACATATTGAGTTTATCAGTGACGAGCTTCAAAAAATGTGCAAAGCACACTTTAGGCTACTATTCTTTAGACGACGAAGACATTATGCACGAGTTTTTAGAATACGGAAGCACGGTGTAGGTAAGCCATCTACAATGTACCCCAGGCACTACAGCCTCTGCCCCTGTCTGACTGGTCATCTCACTTAGCTGTATAGTTAGGAGTTGCCACCAAAGTTGAATAAGTTCAATTTTATTTAGTTTGGACTAACACACAGTGATAAGATAACATAAAAATATTGCAATCATACATGAAACAAGAGACATAAATAAAATTGATATTCTGTGAGTCGACAGGGTAGACAAGAGCAATAGTAAATATACTGCCAAAGTGGAATAAAAACAAGTTCTTTGTTTTTAATTATAACTGCCCACCAAATATATAAGTGAAATTGTTCATAAAAATAAAAAAACAAAAGAATATTAGTGTTTTCGTTCTTCTTAATATATAATATAAAACCAAGTCACGTCATGAATTTTCTTAATATTTTAGTTGGTTCAGAAAAGTTCTCTCATTTTATGTGACCTTTTAAGTCTTCTGAGTGTTGTTATTGCTTTAAGTGAGTGTTCATTTGGTTTACAAGATCATTAAGCCAGATCTGACGGAAATCCAAGTATCCCGAGCTGTCGCTCTGCTTCAAGAGGGTCGAACTATGGGATAATGTAGGAACTAGATATGGAATTTCTACTCAGTACTTATTTCCCTGAGAGTAAATACTCATTAGAAGCCTAGAAAAGTCAAATTCAAATCTTCTGAATAAGTTTACTGAAATTAAAAAGTTTGAAAAAATTCAATGGCGTCACTTTGGTTTTATGTGTACTACGTAGACTCTTGGCCACCATATTAGAAACAGCAAACAAAAACGCTGACGTTCTTTTGTTTTTAATTTTTAGCTCATACTTAGGGGCCAGTTATAATTAAAAACCTAAGCAAAACGTTTTACTCCACTTCGAAATCTTATTCCCTTAATTTGGCTTAGTTAAATACAATTAGTTGAATCATCCAGCGTAAATATAAACGGCATAAATACAAAAATTGCGGATCAACAAAAATGGAATGAATAATGGTGTGAGGGTGCTCGTTTTGTTCGTTACATCGCCGTGCTAAAGTAACCACCGTAGAGTCCGGTTGTGTATACGCTTCCAGTCTTGTATTTCTTTCTAGTCAACGAAAATGTATCATTACCATCTCGATTAGAAATGCAAGGAGGCTGAAAATGGGCGGTGACATGCCTCCAAGCATTATGCGCCGCATATACTGAGCCTACATTCCCTTTGTCAACATTTTTTATAAGCCAAGCAGGTCTTTTTATGCATTGTACGTTTGTTGTTGGCTTTAATAAATTATCTTATCTTACATCTAGAAGTACACAAAATCTGAGTCTACACATCCCAAGTTACTAAGACAGAATTGGACCTACGATCGTGCAAACTACTTCTTTATCACACAGCATGGAACCTTACTTTCCGGGTCACCCAGTACGGATAAAGTCCCAATGCTGCAAAATGTAGAGCAATCAAATCCTTACGATCGCTTTCGCAGCTTTGTTCTGCGGCGGACGTACGAGTGGAAAGGACTTAACTGGTAGGTTTCTGAAGTACCTTCGTGCTGCAAGATAGAGTAGAGTGATTGTGGGCTATTGTGGGCGATTGTCCGGTTCTCGCTCTGGTAGAACGAAGACAAATTCTTTGCTGGGTTTTCACTTTCTTCGGCCTCTACTCTCGACGTGAATCCAAATTGTGCTTCAATTAAGTGTGTTTGTCATAAATAAGAGCTCAGTGAATGTTTTCAGTGATTTACAAAAATCGATTAATCTAAAACACTTATAGTGCAGTTAAAATAGTCTTCACAAGAAGAAGAACTTTGTTTTTGAAATGAAATCTCCGTACAGATACAATGACTTAAAACGCTTATTAGGGCTAAAATAGTTTTGTGACTAAAGAACTCTTCTAACCTGTTTTACTGTATTTTTATTAATAAGACTGTTAAACTTTACTAAGTCTACTAAGTAAGGGGCTCTCATTCTCATCAGTCTGAAGAGAGGGGTGCTGATTCTTAAGAGATGGGTATGAAGGTCTTTGAGTTGTGCTTCAATTAAGTGTGTTTGTCATAAATAAGAGCTCAGTGAATGTTTTCAGTGATTTACAAAAATCGATTAATCTAAAACACTTATAGTGCAGTTAAAATAGTCTTCACAAGAAGAAGAACTTTGTTTTTGAAATGAAATCTCCGTACAGATACAATGACTTAAAACGCTTATTAGGGCTAAAATAGTTTTGTGACTAAAGAACTCTTCTAACCTGTTTTACTGTATTTTTATTAATAAGACTGTTAAACTTTACTAAGTCTACTAAGTAAGGGGCTCTCATTCTCATCAGTCTGAAGAGAGGGGTGCTGATTCTTAAGAGATGGGTATGAAGGTCTTTGAGTTGTACTGATATTAAATAAATACCTGTAATTTATCAGCTAATTTAGTCCTGCCATCTGAGGTTCTGTGGTGCCTAAGTCGAGTGACAGCGGAATAAATGACGGAGAGGTGTCCACATACAAAGCGGGGTTACGCTGACACATGACTTCTAACGGCCCTCAAAGCTCACTTTCCTTTAGCCTTAATTTTCCGAACCAGCCAGATGACAAGTTGGCACCGCTATATCACGGTCAGCATTATGATGGAAATGTTTTCAAAAGAAATTCTGTGATAGGAATACTTGTCCTTTTTTCTTTCTAATCTGTGATAGGAATGTACTCTGGTATATGAGGTCGGCACGGACTACAAAGGAAGTCTGTAAATGATAAATACCGGCGAAGAAGAAGGTGAGACGGTGTATGTCAATGAACGGGCCTGTAACTTACGTCCAAGAAGTACGTGGAAAATGCTGCACGAAAAAGACTTTTCTACTTCAAAATATAATGATGATATGACAAATACCAATGCCACAAAGAGCGTAAGACATCTCCGTCTAAAACAAACGTTGTCATATCATAACCGCGTATTTAAGGGAAATTATAAGGCCATCTTTTCATGAGCGACGCGACGCGGCGTGTACAATGGGCGTAATTTATTTGGCGTCAAGATGCGACGCGACGGGACACAGTCATTTCCGGCGCTGCTCTGCAGCGTAGAATGGGTGCTACAGAGGTCCTATTCCCTAACGAAATGGCAATAGTCGTCTATGGAAAACTTGGCAGCATGGGCTCTGAAGACAATTTCAATAGATGAACTGGCAAACGCAGCGTGGGACTTCAGCTAGCTCGTTGGACTGACGATCTAAGACAGATTGCCGATAGCAGCTGGATTAGGATTGCTGAGGACAGACATAGCATGCCTTGAGGAAAGTATATACGTCCAGTAATGGACAAATGTGGGCTGGTTAGAGGAGGGGTGAAAAATAATATTAGTTGGTTGTTAGCGTTCGTGGAAGAAGCTAGGAATTCGTAGCTTCGAAACATTGGAGAATGTACGGAGTTAGCCGACCTTTTGCGATTAGCAAGAAATGGAGAATAATTTGAAAAAGTGACGGGTAATGGAAGGCCTTGAGTAACCTTCGTAAGTTGCGTTCAGATACATATGGCGTGATCCCGGGGTTCAGACCACTTTTCAGACTTTTCAAACAGGCATTGGCTAAAAATCACCGCTTTGAGCAAATACCCTCAGCACAATGCTGAGCCAGCTGCCTTTTGCAGCAACCGGAACACACCGCAACGTATGTTAGTTAAAAGAGTTTTATTGTTTTAAGATATGGAAATATAGCCAGCTTATGCTTCACTATTTGTTCGTCCCACTGGCTGTGGAAACAATGGGAGTATGGGGGGATGAGGTATGAGTTTTTATTAGGGAAATCGGTCGGCGCCTGAGAAGTCGTTGGTATGACCATCGTTCCGGGGCATACCTGATGCAGAGGATTTCTCTAGCGGTACAGCGGGGGAACGCTGCTAGCGTCATGGGAACTTTTGGATCGGGCGTGTCCCGGGGCGGTATATTTGATTAGTTTAATTTACTATTTAGTTTAACCTTCCTACTTAGCTGTAAAATGTATGTGAAATTAAGTTATTACTAAAAAGTTTAAGATTTTATATGTTTAATGTTTAACGTTGTTAAAGAGTGATTATTTTCTCTTCATGATCTAACCGAACGAATGTGAACGAATGAATGTAAACGTTACTATTAAAGCAAGCGAACTTCGTTGACCTCCATGGTCAGTGGAGGAAACATAAGCAGGTGCCTTCGGTCGCCTTCACTCGAGTGCCTTAGTTGCCATTGCTTCACACACACACACACAGACGGTGCAGTGGATGCGCATCGCGTAACTCTCCCTATCTGAACGTAACTTTAGTGTGTCTACCCATAATCCTTTTAAGTTAATAATTGTTGTTCTGTGGAGCTTCTTATTTGGTGTCGCGAGTCTGCTGCGAGCTAGCTTCGGCAACTTAAATTGCGGCCATTTCCATTTATATGGCCGTCTTAAGCCGAGTTCCGTGTTGCTTTGTCTGAGGTTTTAGTCGAATTGTTTCGTTTATTTATCGCCCCCAGTGTGTGGAAACAATAAACATGCTGTATCAAGTGTGTTGGCTAGTAACGCGGCCCGCTTCAATTTGCTAATTCAATTTGGTCTATGGTGTGGGATTCTGCTTCTTGTCATCGTCAGCTATTTGACGCCCACTTTAGGATATAGGCTACTCTGTGCCGTGCTCGCTGAAGCACCAAAGTGTGATGTGTTCGCGGATGGGATTGGAAGTGTGGTGAAGGTATGAAAGGAATGCTAGAAGATGTTTGATAGGTAGTGCTCAGTTATAATCTTGTACCGCTTTGGTGTAATTACTGTTATGTTGCAATATTTATGTAAATAAATAGGCCTGAAGTGGGCGTCTTGGTTTTCTTCATGGTCTGCTTCTTGTGAAGTT
This sequence comes from Yponomeuta evonymella, assembly GCA_963969515.1. Taxonomy (NCBI): domain Eukaryota; kingdom Metazoa; phylum Arthropoda; class Insecta; order Lepidoptera; family Yponomeutidae; genus Yponomeuta; species Yponomeuta evonymella. The sequence continues at coordinate 12,864,063 of OZ018354.1, forward strand.
CCTGAACATATAACCTAGTTAGTGTTATATGTTCAGGACCACGGAAGTCAGATGGGTCAAAAGCATGTTTTCAAATATTATCTATAAGCTCTGTGACTATGGCAAAACCCCTCATGGTTTTGTAAAGCATGAAGGAGGCCTATGTCCTGCCATGGGCGTTAAATGGCTGATAATGATGATGACTGATAAGCTCTGTACTGTACTGTGTTAGCAATGACAATATGTATGTTAATGTCAGCGAAGTAGAGTAGCGGCGCCTCGCTCTCACTCGCTAAGTAAAGGAAGATGCCACTATTATACTCCGTTAGATTTGTCAAGTAAGACACTAGAATAGCATTTATTAATACATTAAGACTCAATGCGTCATAAGGATTAATTAGGGTAGTGTAAACCCAGATTTTCAGCTTCTAAGAACCTGTGCTCGGTGAATAAGTTAAGAACTGACCATTTTTTTTCTTTTCACTTGAATACTGTGCAGTTTTGTCATTATTTGTAGTATCGTCACTTTGAAATTTCACATAATTTCTAAAGAGTTAAGCCACGCTGAAGATCTGTGCTTCTTAATGATTTTTAAGACAGTTATAGCCATTTTTTTTTTGTTAAGTTAATGTGTAAAATGTTAACTATTATAGTCGCGCCATCTCGCTCTTACTCGTTACATATATGCGAGCTAAATATAAAGATCACGGTAAGCGAAATAACAGATACTCCCTCTTCCCAGCCCCTCTCAAGTCTGTTATTCTCATCAGTAAGATAAGTCACACACATTCGTCTAAATTTAATTTAGTCAATCGCAACTTTAAAACTCTCGGTGCTGTGTCAATAAGCGTTGTGTTAATAGCTTTTCCATAATGAGTATACAGATTTATTAACATTGGAATACTAAGTAAAGTGCAGAAGAGAACACTTCATTGTGCACATAAAAGGAAATACCAAAGGTGCCTGAGTAACTATGTTTGTAAACCACCGAAATCTCGTAGCAATCTGTCCTTATTAAAATTCAGCACGCTCGCTGCTCCCGTCCCAAAAACTGTAGTTGAAAAGTTTTTTGAGACTAATTTAAGTTTATGTCGAATCCTCTTGGGTGAGAACATTCGAGAGAATCAAGTTATTAAAGATCAATAAGTGGACGACTCAAGTTTTCGGTAGGATTTTTTTTATTGCTCTCAGAGGCTCTCGCCGATTCCGGACCTTTTTTGATCTCGTAGTATTCGTTTATACCATTTGTTTGCTGTTCCGGCCGCCCTTCTAACTATTTGTAAACATCACTTAGAAACAGGGCCCAGCCGCAAGTGCGTTTGAAAGACTTTCTCTAAGTACAGTGGTAGGAAGAGTCAGCAATTGAGACATATTTGTTCAGATATTCGATCCCCGTAAAATCTCTGGGGCAGATACTTAACATAAGGTAAAAATAAAGACTATTCTTTAAAGTACCTGCTCCAGAAAACCACACAGAGATAATAGTTACAAACGAGAAAAGGTTGAAAATAAAACCTAATAAAACTTACTAAAGTTTATATTTTTTGTGTATTTTTTTAATTCCTGCAATTTCACTCCTGTCTAATTTTTAATTTTATTATATTCGCGCGTGAAATTATGATTTACCAATCATAAACTACACTTATTTGTAGTATACCAAGATACCTTTTAACGGAACGTCCACCAATTACATCAGATGTTTTTTGCAAATTAAGACAAATTGCAAATTAACTAAATCACAATTTATGCCTTCTCCACCCACTCTTTGCTTCCTTCTGACTTTTTTCAAGCTAACACACAAAATTTTCATTTAATTGTGTTTCCATTTCTTGAAAGTTAGTTAAAGTTTTGCATAGGAAGATCATTTAATTACTAGATGTAGACATCAAACAAACACCGATTTCGTCGTCAAAACTAAACGTAGTTCAGCGATAAACATATTATTTTGAATCTACTTATAAATTATATCTACCTCCTAGGAGGTGCGTGCGTCTGACTCCGATTATTATGACAAACGGTTTACCGTAGTTTAGAAAGTAATGAGCCGAATACATTTAGTTATTGAAATACAAGAATGACAGAGAAATAGGAATTGATTTTTTTTTCTTAGTCCGAAATTTCTTCAACAGATGGCATAACGAAATTATTATCGTGATAACAAGAAGAATTCTTCGGTATAAATTAGTACGTAGAGTTTATCTAAACACGTTTATCTTTTACAAAAAATAGTAAACGAGCTAATTTCGATCGACGAGGTACATTGTAGCCGCCAACTGTACACAGATGGCTGCTCCCTTTAAGTTCGTAACTTAGTCGAGAAGAGTGCAAGCATAAACTAAAACTAAAGGTTGACATGCTGTCCACAGTGGCGACGTAAGGCTTGGACGCGACGTGGGTGACCACCCACGCCCTCACGGTCTGAGGGGCCTCGTACCGCAATTTTTTTCTAACTTTCAACTTGCGCTCGGTCATCCGACTATAATATGCAGTTCTTTTGTATGAAAACTGGCTTATCATGCGTCCCTTCTCTTGTCGGTATGCCCTAATGTGTATGGGTAACACTTATTGTATTACATCCCACGTGTGGTGTCTCTCTAAGCGTCTTGAAGCGTAACACTCCCCGTGTTACCAGAAGGCTAGAGGCAAGTGTGTTTTTATGTTTAACAATTTTATTCTATATCTATATGTAGTGGCAATATGAACTACTTCTTCTTCGACGGTGCGGATCTCTAGCTACACAAAATTTAGGTCTTGCCACGCCACTGGATGTCCACTACCACTGTACTTTCTACATAATTCAGCCATGACCGTAGAAACCAACGCAAATACTTAAGAACTATAGACGAAAAATGAATCGACCCCCCAATGAAAACAGTAGATATAATTTTACAGTCTGTCACTCCACTTGCGACCTTTTACAATGTTTCTTTAAATACCTCTTTGGAACGCCACAAGTTTTTACACGCGGACTTTACGGTCATAATAAAGCTAACATTTGTGTTTTATGGCTGCTGTTACGTTTCGCGTCGCGTGATTTCAACGAAAGGCAAAGGACAGATTGACGCAGCTATTTTAAAACAGGGAAACTAATTTTGGTTTTCAAATTAAATTAAATTTTCAATAATTTAAGCCCAGCTTCGAAATAGTTTTTGAGATACAGTCATTTTAAATTTTTTGTTATGTGCGGGCGCAACTATGCGAACTAAAAATACCTTAAATACTTTCAAGGTTAAAAACTACAGTACTAGTGCAAAAAAGCCCGGCCAAGTGCGGCCGACGGGCACGAGCTTCTTTACACTTGTATTGTAACCTAACCGAATACATTTTTGTGAAATTTAAATCGGACCAAGTGCAACTTATGGCAGTCATAATTTACTGTAAAGGAACATTATTATAAAAACAACGTACCTATATGAGTGACAATATATCGATTTAGAAACGTTGGCCTTCATCACCATAATTATTATGAAGAATGATTATTAGGAGTATCGGCCATCTAGGAGTTAGATTCAGGATAAGTATTTGTTACGAAGTAATTTTTCTAATATTACAACTTTGATATTTATGTAAACAAGAGTGCACACATGTCAAGGGCTAGACGTGCGCCCGGCACTGGTCTAAGACAAGCATTTGTTTCTATTTCATGTCCTTGCGTGCTGCATGCATGCTCGTCGACAGAAAATCAACATTATAATACCTATATTTTCAATTCAGACGTAACGTAAATGAGTAGAATGCACGTTGGTGTACTGTTGAGTGTAAAGGTTGATATACTGATATTCACATTCATATTCTTTTTGCTAAATCACGTAGATACACAGTTATAATTACAGGTGGTATTGTTTTTTGTAGGTAAGTACATGATACCCTGTGAGGGCACTGCAATACAGTTAGTCTTGTGAAACAGCGTTAAATTAAATTAAATTAAATTATTAAGAAAAGAAAAGAAATTTATTGGGCACAGAATTATTATGATGAACGCTCTGATATGTCATGGTAATGTCCTGTAAGACCGCCGCCTGATTAACCCCTAGTTTCTCGTGCACGAAACATCTATCAATCTACTGTTAACACCTGTCGGTTGGCCAAAAAAAAATCAAGTGACAGTGTCACAAAAAAAACCAGCCAAGTGCGAGTCGGACTCGCGCACGAAGGGTTCAGTACAACATTAAGTCAAGTCAAGTCAAAAATATTTATTCACTATAAAAACAAAATGTTTACTTAATGAACGTCAAAGCTGGCAAAGCTGTTAGTTTCACAATTAATAGATTATGCGGACAAGAAGCTAACAAAGAAACTCCACATTTATTCTTTTCAAAACAGGTTTACTTAATTAACAGTCTTTTAAATTACTACACTAGATATAATCGTTCCTGTTAACATTATTTAAATACCAGACATCCTTGTCTTCCAAATAATCCTTAATGTTATAATAGGCTTTTTTGCACAGAGTATGCTTAATACATTTTTTAAACCGCGTCGGTGGTTACTCTAATATATCTTGAGGAATCTTATTAGACACAAAGATCGAGAAAACACGGCAAAAAATCATGTTTGTTGTATGGGAACCCCCTTAAATATTTATTTTATTTTAATTTAACTATTTGGTTATGTATTTAGTTAAGTATTTAATTTAAACCTGTTGCTGTTATTAATATCGAGCAAAAAACGGCAAAAACATTTAGTTTGTTGTATAGGAGCCCCCCTTTAATATTTATTTTATTCTGATTTTAGTATTTTTTGTTAAAGCGGCAACATAAATACATCATCTGTGAAAATTTCAACGGCCTAGCAATCACGCTTCGTGAGATACAGCCTGTGAGAGACAGCCAGACAGACTGACGGACAGTGAAGTCTTAGTAATAGAGACCCGTTGGCACCCTTCGGGTACGGAACCCCAAAAAGAACAACTGACCGTTAACAGTATATTAAAATTAACGATATTAGTGTGCGAGAAACCGGGCATAAATTGCCTTTTACTTCTTAAACACAGTTCTTTTTTTTCGGCGTCCTTCTTAGGTACCTCTCCATCTATAAAAGGTAACCCTAGACGCAAGTCATTCGCGAAGAAGCAGGCGAATATATAATGTAACGCACGTCGCGTAATCATTTACTTCTGATCGTAGCTGTAGATAGATTTATTCTTTATTGTTTTGTTACACAATAAAGTCTACTACTTTACTTGGAATGTATTGAGCTTCAAAGGAATATCGTCTCTAAAAAACATAACACAAACTGACGCCTGTAGTCCGGAGGGGTAGCCAGAGACCAGAGTCTGCCACTTGCCACATTCCTGTCAGGTCTATTTCGCTTCATCAACATTCATTAGTCGTTGCATGCACGCACGTCGGTTTCGGGTACTTTTTATGAAACTTCTACTTTGCAAAATGAATTTTGTACTGTGTTTAAGGGTTCATGTATTAACTGGGATCGTTCTGGAAAATAATTGATAAAGCCTTGATTACAGTTAAGCTAATCTTTTACGTGAGCATATTAAAGAGCACATTTATTACCCTGCAAAAAGGGTTTCTAGGTCGAGATAATGCCTATGCCTCTTTACGATCTCGTTTATTTTCCATCATAGAGCAAACGGAGGGCCTAAAGGCTATATCATAAGAGGGATCCTTTCAGGTCAGGTAAGAGGGAGCTACAAAATAAGAAGAAAACAGATGAACGAGTATGGTCACGTATTGTCGGTACTCTACAATTTGCGATTTTCATTGACAACTTTCAATAAAGGGTGACATGATCACCATGTGACCAAGCCCGTCAATAAAGATTAAAAAAAATATATCTTGCAATAAAAAAAGTTTAAAATTCTTAATTTCATTTTTCATGCATGTAAATTGACGACGTTAAGTTTTCAGATTAAATGAAGAAAAAATATTGGTATGCAGTTTTTTATACCGAAGAAACGATCTTCAGGTTTTGCGTTATTTATTTCAATAACACATTGTATATTAGAAAGAGAAATAAAGAAAGAAAGAGAAATATTTACCTATTCCAGTTTGTAAGCAAATACAAAAAAAAGTCGGGAATTAGGTAATTAAATTTTACCTAATAAATAATCAATCGATTCGACTCCTTTGACTAATACAATAATATGACTATGTTTGAGCATCGCGAGTCATTAAAAAAATACTAGGTACTTTCAGTCTGGAATTTGGGCATGTTGTAGATTGACGAGTCTTTCCGACCTGTAGCTCGAGACAACCCTCCCGATATCATGGAAGTTTTAAGTATAAAGCACAAACTGATTTATTACTACTACGCTGATTAAAATACATACTCAACTACGATTACCAACTACGACTATGAGCTACGATTTTCCAAGAAATTGCTAAGTAAATCTCACAAAGTTATGCAATTAACAGCTCCAATTGCAGTGAAATGCCCGCATTAATAGAACGTATGAGAACGTACAGTCGATAGCACACCACCTTTTTTTAATTCTAAGTCGCCCGTAGCGTAACGAGCAGAGGGCACGGATGTAAAGGTTTACGTGTTGTTGACTGTACTGAAACTTTTGCATTTGTGGTTGCGATTTTTTACCGCAATTCCAATATGGAACCGATGCCGATGTTGCGATTATTTTTCCGGTGCGGGTAGTAAACGGCAAGTGCGTTCATATTGTACGGGTGACGTTTACTGATTTGAAAATTTTATCGTGTTCAAAAATCTATTTAGATAAACCTGGTCGGACTCTTCCGACAGAAATTCGAGTAAGAGATACCGGAATTAAGTTAATAATTCAAACATTTCAACACCCCGATATTCTTGCCATCAGGCCATCCGCTTGGGCGCTATGATGCCACGGACAGACACAGACGTCAAACTAATAACCCCCTTCGTTTACCATAATCTGGGTAAAAAATTGCGATTTTATTATAATGATGATCCTAATATATTTTATTTATAACTTTAGTTTCTGATAAAATGCTAATTATGCCAACTTGTATTATCGGTCCAATCGTTTATTTAACTTTTGACAGATGCACATACATGAAGTTCCTTATTTATTTGACAAGAAACCATAGGCAAGAAATGTAACACTTCATGGGCACCTTAATTTTTTCACAATAGTGATGCGACGTGTTTTGCTGCAATATTATAACGAGTAGATTATGTAGCTATGACCATTCAAGTTGATTTTCTAAAAAATTATAAACCTGTCTTATTACAAGATCTATACTATAAGATATTAGGTTTAAATATTATTAAAAAAAATATATGAAAACTCGTTGGGTAGTTTTTAGTTTATTACGCTCAGATAGACAAACTTTAAAAATATGAAAATGAAATAGCAATGGAATCAATCGATTAAAACTTCAACCTAATTCAAATCGATTATCATACAAAATCGAATCGGTAACTTCGTAGAACATCACTAAATTGAGCTGTCAAAAGTTAAATAAACGGTTGGACCGACTATAGTATGTACAAGGTCTTACATGACATATGATGTGAATGTTGTGTTTTTCAGTAATTGAATTTACACTGTGGCTTGTTTTATTGTGCATTTTATATTTATATTCTTTTTGTTGCACTAACCCGTGCTACGTAATACAGAGAAGTTTGTAAAGAGGCTGTAAATTTCGCCGATGCTTGCACTTGCCCATTAGCTCAGTTGGGAGAGCGCTGGCACGGTTAGCCAAAGGTCGCGGGTTCAAGTCCCGGCATGGGTAGAAATTATGGCCTCTAAATACATTTTATATTTGTAAAGTGTGCGCCATTGAAGAACAGAAGTCCAGGCTCAAGGTTTGCCAGCGAGCTATGGAGCGTAGCATGTTGAGCATCAGAAGGATTGACCATATCCGCAACACTACGTTACGCTCAAAAACACGCATAGCTGATGTGGGTGTCCAGACTGCAAGGTTGAAGTGGAGCTGGGCAGGGCATGTCAGTAGAATGGTTTACTAATGTATTGCCAAAAATCGTTTCCCAAAGTATTACTTCCCAAACTATTTTCCGCAAATTATCACTTGGCAAAAAAACATTTCTCAAAACAACTTAAAGCAAATAAACAGTTAGCAAAAGTTATTATGGCAAGTTATTGTTTACCAAATAAATACTTGATCAAAATTCATTTTACCAAGCATTATTCAGTCAAAAGTATAATTTGACCAAATGAATAAAATGCGAAATGTAAACTAGAACAAAAAATTTTTTGTTTGACTAAAAACTAAGTTTTTTAGTGAAATATTTTTTTTCGCTTTTATATAAAAAAAAAGAACTAACACCCGAAGTTTCAGGATGGAGCGTCGCTGCGCTCCGCTCCATCCTGGAACTTCGAACCTATTTTTTAATCAAACAATTATTTACTAGTGTTATGCCAAAATAAAACGTTAGCATAATAAACGTTTGTCTTAATAAAACTTGACGCAGTAAAATTATGCGAAATGATAATTTGACCAAATGAATAAAATGCGAAATGAAAACTTGCTAAAGTTTCATTTGGGAAATGAAACTGATGGCATAAGTTTATTGGGAAGTAAAATTTGGCGAAAAATACTTTGGCTAAACGGCGGTATCCCCAGTAGAATGCACCCAGATAGGTGGGCGAGACTTGCCACCGAGTGGGTGCCACAAGGTGGTCGTCGCAGGAGAGGCAGGCCAAGAAGACGTTGGCGAGACGACCTCGACCGACACATGCCGGAGTGGCCTGAGGTGGCACAAGACAGAAACATCTGGTCTGAGTTGGGGGAGGACACAAACGAGGCTACGTAAAAAAAAAAAAAAAGTGTGCGCCTGTTGAAAAACCTAATAAATAAAATAACAAGTTATCAATTATACCCAGGCAGTGTACCGAATAAATCCGTTACACGGTCAACAGGATCGAAGCTTCTGCCTTAGTTCGTCGCGTGGCCACATACATTGGACGCACGAAGTGCTCACTACATACAGTTTCAGTGATCCATATCCCTGAAGTAATTACGGTATGGCGAGACAGAAAATAGTTGGGCGCTGTCCTTAGATAAGGCTGATCTTTTATCTTGAGCGGTTGACGCGCCCGTCCTAATTCTGTGACACAAATTGGGGAATACAAATGGTCATCCTTGTTTTGCTTCGTTTTGAGACTATCATCTTGCGTGTAGGGCTGAGACCTACGACCGGCCGACGAGTACGACCTTGACTCACTACAACCGGCTTTCATTACAACAGTGTAGGGTGAACTCTATTCACATTTTAAAATCAAACCACGCGATAACAATGGTATGATAGTTACTCGGTTGTACTCGTATGTACTCTTATCACATAGGACATAGGGTTGAAATCAGGCTAACAGAGCAAATCGTGACGAGAACTGCTGTCGTGTGTACAAAATAATGCGCTGGTTTATAAACATCGCGGTCTGCGGTTTGTTGTAACACCGGAGCGGTACAGGCGCTGCAAGGGACTACTTTAAGTTTAAGAAATTTAATTTTTTTAAAAGGCCCGACGAAATGACTTTTTCCAGAAAGTCCGAACAAGGCTGGTGTACTTTTCTTTATAATGCAGCCTTTATTCGTCCCACTGTAGGGCTTAGGCCTTCTCTCAGAAAGAGAAAGAGAGAGAAAGTATGAGCTTAATCACCACGCAAATAAAAATAAAAAAGTTCTTGAATCATAAGTCCTGGAAAATCCAAATGCTGACAAGCCCTACTAGTGTTATGCTAGTAGGGTTTGAGATTTTCCAGGACTGAAGATTTTCCGACCAGAAATTTTCATTTTTATTTCCGAGAGCTTTGCAAAAGAAATATTAGTGCTTGAAACCGGCGTGCATGCATGCAACGACTAATGAATGTTGATGAAACGCAAAAGATCTCTTAGAATCGTGGCAAGTGGTAGACCCTGGTCTCTGCTTACCTCTTCGGGATACAGGCGTGAGTTTGTGTAAGTATGTAATTATGTTGCTTATTCAACCGGAATTTTTGAAAGCATAACTTATTAATATTTAGTTTAACTTAATCGATTCTAATTAAAAACATCAAATGGGAACATTTCCGCATCGCTGAAACGGTTTAATTCCTTTTGTGAGTTGAAAATTGTTGAACTGCTCTGCTATAGCAGTTAATTTATTTTCCAGTGTTCAAGTGTCCTCTGACGTCTGTTGAAGTGTTCCAAAGACGTCTCTCAATATATCGCACCTTCATTTCCTTAACGTCACTAAACAAAAATCATCAAAATGGAGGTAAGTACCGCCTACCTACCATCTAACCTACAATCTCGGGCCTATGTTTGCTGAAGACACTGGTTTGAATAGTTCACTAAAAAGCCCCTAGATGGCATTGTGTCGTTAGGTACTTTCTCGCGGAAAGCATGAGTTTTAACTGAAGAATGACACCTTCGCTGAAAATGTGTGTATTTCGTTTAGTGACGTTAAGGAAATTAAGGTGCGATATGTAGTTGGGGACTATTGACTCTCCTCTTTTTGTATTAGGGTTCTGTTAGATAGATAGACAGAGATGGAGAACACTTTATTGTATTGTTCTGTTCTCGAAAGGTAACAATGGCAATACTTTTCTGTCTGTCCGACGGTCCGTCTGTCTAGAACATAAAGCCTAAAATAGTAATTCATAAAATAAATATAAAAGAATATCTAGAACCGTCCGTGCATGCAACGCGGCAAGTGGCAGTCCCTGGTCTCTGCCTACCCCTCTGGGATACAGGCGTGAGTTTATGTATGTATGTATAATTAAAAAAATAGTCTCTGAAGTTCGGGAATAGCTCGGAAAAAACTGCGAGACTCGTTTCCTAAACTATTTATGATTTGTAAGCACCTACAAATTATTACGGATCCCTCGGTGGGCGAGTCCGACTCGCGGTTGTCCGATTTTTTTTACTACCGTCACAATAGCTGTGAAAACCGGGATCAAAACAATGCACTGTGAAAATATATCAGCAAAGGTACAATAATAAACTCCGAACGACACATAATGAACGTCAGTAATTTGGCAGTAACGTGTTGAATTTATGATAACGATTAAGCTTTATTAAACGGCATCCGGTAGGCAACAGTGGAGCCTTTGACATAATCAGTGCCTACCTGTTTTGTTGCACGTTGCACGGAATTGCTGTAAAAAAGTGTTAAATTTATTTTCATTACTCGACTTCGGTTAATAAAGTCAGAACACTTTTAGGTTCCTGATAATAATATATTTCCTGCTATTTCCGCTTTGTTCAGTTTGTTTATTATTTTTACGACAAAGAAAGCCACAAATCTAATCTAATTTCATCTTTTGTCACAAAGGAAAACCGAAAGATTTCTCAAATATAAAATAAAGAATGTAATGTACTCCACAAACTTTACTAAAACGAACAATGGGGACAATATGATTCAAACTTTGAAAAGGCGAAAAAAAATATCAGGAAAAAGTATATTCTACTCCTCAAAACAATTATTAGGGGAATAAGATTTCAGAGTGGAATCAAACTTTTTGCTTAGGTATTTAAGTATAACTGGCCACTAAATATTTAAGTGGCATCTTTTACGATAAATAAAAAAAAAAGAACATCAGTCAGCGTTTTTATTAACCAATTCCGTGTGGTGCCGGAATAACAATAGCGGTACTCCATTTCAATCGTGGATGTCGTAGAAGGCGACTAAGGAAATCAATTACCAGGAGACGGGCAGCAGCGTCTTCCTGAGATTTCAACAGCATACTGCGATCGCCAACGTTACCAAACACTTTATGGTTAGGGAAAATCATGAGGGAGGCCTGTGTCCTGCAGTGGGCATAAAAATGGCTGATGATGATGGTGGCCAAGAATCTACGTACAGCTAAAAACAAAGTGTCGCCATTGACTTAAAGAAAATTACAAAAAACTAGTTAATTACTTTTTAATTACAGAAAAGTCACCTTTCTTTAAATTTAAATCTTTAAAGTGGCCTTTCTAGTCTTCTGAGTGTTGTTATTGATTGAGTATTTACTCTCAGGGGGATATCAAGTACCTACTTGTAGATTCCGTCTTTAGTTCCTACATGTGTCATCATAGTTCGACCCTCTTTAAGCAGAATGACAGCTCGGGATACTTGGATTGCAGTCAGATCTGGCATAATGACCTTGTAAATCAAATTAACACGCACTTCAATCAATAACAGTCAAAAGATTTGAAAGGCCACACAAAATGACAGAACTTTTCTGTGCCAAATAAAAAATTAATAAAATCAATGACGTCACTTTGTTTTTAGGAGTATATAGACTCTTGGCTGCAAACAAAAAAGCTGATGTTCTTTTGTTTTTTATTGTTATGAACAATGTAAAAATGACATTGTTCATAAAAATAAAAAACAAAGGAACATCAGCTTTTTTGGCCGCCCATATTTGGTGGGCGGTTATAATTAAAAAAGAAATAACTTTTTTTTATTCCACTTTGAAATCTTATTCCCCTAATAGTTTTGAGCAGTATATGATTTTTTCGATTTTTCTGCTTTGGTTTGGCGTTGTTTTAGAGATAAGGCTTTACACTATATGTGTTATTATCATTATTATTAATTATTCAAACAAATTACGACCACAAACTAAAATTAACAACAGTTTAAAAAAAAAAGAGCGGGTGATGTGAAACTGAGATCCTCATACTAGGTAAGCCTGTATCGCGGGGATATAAGAAGCGCCTTGCAATAATGCACACCTCGTTAGCCGCATTCCTCACAAATGCTTTTCGAATTGGACGACCCAGAAAAGTTGAATCTTAATCCACGATAGGAGGCTTCATAAATATTCAGTGTCGCTGTTTCACCACGGACGTCGATCTTCGGGAACGCTGTGTTTATGTTTACAGGCGCGGGGGTGCGTGTCGGCGGGGGGAGGGGCGCCCAGCTGAGAGCCCCCGCCCCGCGCCTCGCCTGCGCCCCCTGCTGTGGACTGCGGAAAATCGATACCCTCCCGTGTGCCCGCAGAACGAGTCTAGTTAGAAATGACGTCTATTTCGAACGGCAACAGAGATCGCAGATTGCAATACACAGATTCATACAAGGTCGGTTAGTTGATTCCGATGATTGCTTGCAAAGAGAGATAAGTAACTATACAAACTGTTGTAGTAAGAACGTTGGATAGCGATAAATAGAAAAATGTTTTGTTTTGTGGTGTTTAGTCAAGATCGTGATCACCATTGTCTCGGTCTGCCCCGTCGGTATATTATAGGCATGAGTTTAATATAATTTATGTTACGTACAACTCTGCAAAAATAAACTAAGTTCGAAACTATACCTAGTTAAACTATACCTAGGTACTAGGAAAATTCGCTAGTTGCGCAGCGCGGTGGATAAAGCTTAGGCTTACAATACGATGTCGAAGCTGAATAGGCAACTCTACCGAGATCAGCATGTACACTGACAATAGAGATTGGCATATACTTAGCTCGAATTTTCTCTCACGAAGCCTGTCAAGTCGAAAAGTACTTAGAAACTTGGTTGCCAAGTTAGCTTGGCGCAAAAGTGTTCCGCAAACATAAACAATTGACGAGACAAAAAGATTTACTGCAATTTAGAGCAAAGAGCTCGTGAGGACTAGAATGACTAGATGGTTTAGAGGCAATACGGTTGATTACCTCCACCGGGGGTAGATTCGATTCTAAATAGAGGCCGCCGTATAAATATTCGTATAAATGGCCTGTCTAGGTTTCCTTCGATTGTCTTGGTATTTTCTATGGGGTCTGTATAAAACAGGGTTCAACCAGTTTGCTACCGAAATAAGTGACTGTGTATTGCAAATCTTATTATTAAGGTAAATTAATTAATACTTTATAATTATTAAACAAAAGCTCTCAAGCCTAGTTTACGGGCACACAGCAAAATTAAATTCGTCTCATCATTAGCATGGGCGAAATCTTAAACAAAGATTAAGCTAGAAACGGTCCCTCGTACAAACGCAAATATAATTGAATGTGAATAGTGGTAAGAGATAATCGTTTACGAACAAAGCAACAATTATTTGATATTCCAAAAAGTTTAACTTTACTCGGGCGCTACTCGAAATATTATTCCAAAGTTAAACGAAGTAATTTCCACATCATTTCAAAGTTGATTGACACAAAATCTTACATAGATATAATTTCAAAATTTAGATGTCATAATCTTGCCGGTTTACACAGGTGCCAAGTTAGATTTCGATTCAGAATAACCTACCTAAGTTAATACTACCATTTACCTGTGTTATAGTCTGAAAGTAACGCTCTGCTATCTGTTTCATAATTATCATAGTCACTGCCCATTTTTCCGTCCCGTAGTCAACAGAAAACCTTACAGTTTCGCCATGTCCGTCCATCTGCCTGTCTGTCCGTCCGTCGGTCCGTCCGCGTCTTAGCACAGAGACCACAAGAACTACAAAGCTGAAATCTGACAGGCTGATAAAACGGTAGGATAAAATTTTTAAAAAAACTTTTACCCCCTATAAAGCAGGTAAAGAACCCCTCTTTCTACGGAACTCTACACTGCGCTTAGCCAAAGACGCACTTGGCTAGTTTTAGTAAATGATTATTCATTGAATCAGGTTATTAGGGGAATCCATTGGGTTAACTAGCGCCACCTAGGATAAAAAAAATCATATCATCTTTTACAGATCGTACTTATAAAATCGACTTACAAAAGTGTCTGTACAATTTCTCAATCATATTAACAGTGATTTTTAGGACCCACGACAGAGAATCTAGGATCTAGATGGGCCTGGACTAGACCTAGACCTAGGACTAGAAAGCATTAACATTTTTGCAAATACGATCTATAAAAGAAGATACGCTTTTTAGGGGTCCGTTGTCGACAAAGAGACCTTATAGTTTCGCCATGTCCGTCTGTCTATCTGTCTGTCAGTCTGACCGTCTGTCTGTCCGCCGCCTAGCTCAGAGACGACTGAAAGCTGAAATTTGGCATAGACATACATATTAATCACGCCGACAAAACGGTGCGATAAAATCTTAGAAAAAACCTTTTTTGGGGTACTGCCCTGTACACATGAATTAGGGATTTAGAGAGATAGAGTATTTTATCGATTTCTAGGTTCGTTTACAAGCAGGTCTAAGGTGAATTAAATCAAATATACCTAGTAACACCGCCTAGGCGACAAGCACTTTAGTTTATCGTCAGCCAGGGAACATCTGGATGGCACAGTCTGTTACTTTGCTGGAAATAGGTCACCTGAATTTAATTATTGCCACGTCTTTCGTCTGGGCTTCGCGTCTCTCTCAAAGGTAGAGTTAACTTGCAGCATTTTTATAAATTAGACTTTGATACGTGTGAAGCAGACTTAATTACTATGTAATCAGACAGGGGGGCTTAGTATATGTCTAAGCTAATGAAACAAGGTTTGCACATCGCACCTTCGGTAGTACAAGGGCACAACTTACGAAAAATGGTAAAATTAATTAAGTATGAAGAAATGCCTTAAAAACGCTCCTCTATCCGGTGGGATAAAGACTCCCATCATATTCAGTTAAAAAGTCGCTTTTAAAATGAATTTAATGGGAGTCTTTATCCCACCAGATAGAGGAGTGTTTTCAAGGCATTTCTGCGTACTTAACTCATTTTACCATTTTTGGTAAGTTGTGCCCTTGTACTACCGAAGGTGCGACATGAAAAACATTTACAACTACTTAGATGAAAACTTTTGAAATAAAAATTAAAACGGCCAAGCCAACAAAATCGGTTCATAGGTGAACATTTATCAGATTAGAAAATCAATGGTCCCATATTTTTATTCCCTTAGGGAAATATTTTTTTTCCATTTAAAAATATCCTCTTTCAAAAGAGAATTATCGAAATCAAATAACACAGAACAAAGATACGCATAGTAGAATCAGTTAACAGGTAAAAATTCATTTGACGAAAAATTAATCACCTGTATTTTTCTGTCCTTTTATATTTTGAGGAGCGAAATTCTTAAATGGGACCAACTTCGAGGTTCTTAACTCAATTCCAGATTTATTTACTTGAATTTTTGTCGCGAGAGTCCGATCAGGTTTCGCTCTGGTTTCTCTCTTAAAGTTGATGGTTTTAGCTCGAAGACTTCGAGGTTCTCTATTATTTTCATTGGTTAAGAAAGTCACTACAATCTTCAAATACAGGCACTAAATTTTAAAGTAAAACAACGACAGCGCCACACGGATTAGAGATATCACATCGTGCCACAGTGGTAATACGGAGATTATACCTCGACAAATAGCTTTGAGAGAGAATCCCGTCTCCGTTGGCAAGTCGGCAGCGTATTTAGCATCCCTGCCGCCGCCTGATAGACAGGATCAGCAACAAAAGCCTGGCAACACTGACAATTACAACGTAAGGAGAGCAATTCCGACGCGAGCTACACAGTGAACTCTATCGCCACTGATCAAGTATTAAATCTGACTGCTGATCACCGATTGCGGTTGGGATTGCAAACTGCGACGGTTTTTGGTACAGATCGTTGTTTAGTGAAGCGATAGATTTTTCATGATTTCAAGATTGTCCCCATAGTGAATGTTATTCTTAATGGTGATCAGCACCAGCAATAAAGACACAAAGCCCTTAAAACACTCCATAAACGCAGCATAAATAGTCTGTGGCAAAGTTCCTTTCCCTTGTAAAGTCTCTACCACAGACTATTTATACGGAGTTTATAGACTGTTTTAAGGAATTGTGTTTTCATAAATAATACCGTAAGTATGGGAATTCCGTCGCGCTTGGCCCTCGCAGGATGAACTAATCTTAATCTTTATATTTTACGCGTCTCAAAAGAAGTGCGTAAAATAAAGGTAATCTCAAAAATATATCCATATTTTATTGGTAGCAAGTCCTCGGGATCCGAGAGAGACATTTAAAAGAGCGTTCGCCTATAAACTCGAGATTTCGTCCGATATAAATCTTTCAAGTGGAGATGAATTCGCCCGGACTGCGAAATGATACGTAAAATATTCATACCACTGAAAAATGCAAACATCTGTTTTTCCCTCCGCAGGATTCGCAGAAAATTCACGAACGGCTCCCTTTTTTTGTTTGATTCGATTCCTTAATCGAGATCGGCGTTAATATTTAAATCACGACATCCGAGTCTCGTTTGAAAGATTTGACCCATTATCCCGGCCTATATTGGAGAATTATTTCAAGAAAAGGAACTCTTTAAATACCGATTGTGCCTAATTTATTTACATTAGGCACAAGCTGTATTCAACGATGAATTACATAAGTTTTTAACTTTAACAGATTCAAGCGAAAAACTACGTAAGTACTTTTTAATGTAAGTTTCTACTTACAGTAATCGTAAACTTCACTGGTTTTTAAAATAATAACGTCGCTTCTGTCTCTGTCATCTGAAACTTACCTGAAACAAAAACAAAAAATCACTTACATTGAAGAGCACAACTTAAAGCCGAGTGTTCCGCTTGTGTTTTTCTTTTTTTAACCGCATGTCTATTTTACGGTCAGGCTGACCTAGAAGCCGTTTGAAGCATTTTCAAATTAATTTATCTAACAAGTAAGGTATGAAAACAACAAGCGGCCTCCAAATTTTTCTATGTGTGTTTAGGAGTTTAAACACACATAAAACTGTTATGCAAGCCTCAACCCAAAGTAAAACAAAACCCCTAAATATCTTTCGGGAGCAAAAAAAACTGTAAACCACGCTCTGGAAACAAATGTCATCCCATCCAACAGAAATGTCACCATTTCCGATAACAATATGAAGGCATGCACAATATTAAGTAATAACTAGAACCGTAGGGAAGTATCATATAGCCTGAAAGTTGACTAGTGTGCGTTGACCTCCGCGCAAAAAAAAAAGCCACGTCCCGTTGTCTACACCAGCATTCCGCAAAGTGTGTGCCGCGGCACACTGAAGTACCGTGGACATTAGAAGTCAGAAATCAAAAATTTTATTTCAACGTAAAGTCACACTCTGTTTGTTGAATTGAATGTCATTATACCTACAATGTTGGCCACTGCCTTCTAGTCGATTTGAACCGGAGAAAATGGCAGCGGAAAAAAATCCACTCAGACAATCTTTTCTCAAATTATCTTAAAATTAATACATCACTTGCTACCTACATGATAAAAGATTCCATGATTGCCATCAATAATACTTTTGTTACAAAGGTAGTAAAAAACATTTGCCCTTATACTGCGGCCAGACACACGAACAGCACCCGTTCACGAGTATAATGCAGAGGACAGCTATCACCAGTCTCAACCTCAACATTTTAGAAGGAGGTAGGTGACCCATTAGTTGATGTACGAGTAGCTCGAAAAAATGACAAGGTTTTGCCAAAACTTTCGGTTTTAAGCGGAAACGCGATCTTGCATTAAGTTATGAGTCTCTGTCGTTGATAAAAGCGCCTCATATCAGCCCCTTGTATGTGCTTCGAACTTAATACTAAATAATGTGTTCTTAAGTGAAGGCAACGAACTGGCAAACGCGGCGTAAGACGCCCACCAGCCCGCTGGATCTGAGGCAGAATGCTGGCAGTGGCGGCAGTGGCTGGATAAGAATTGCCAGCACTGGACAAGTGCGGGCTGTTTGATTTATTGAACCAATAATTTAATTTAATTTCAATGTAAGCACCTCTGTTTCCTGTTTCCGTTGATGTATCTAGAACAGACAGAGTTTGTGGAACACTGGTCTACACTACTCATTCGTTGTGTGTACCTACAACAAACCAAGCTGATCCAGCGCTGATATATATTTTATTACAAACAACAACTAATGCCATTAAAAACATAACTTGTAGAAAAACCAAGTCTCGCAAGCTCGCAACTCAGTTCTCCTACCGTAAAAAGTTGTGAGATCCACGTAATACCAAGTCGGTTATTTATTCAATAAATAGATTGAAAAAAACAACGTTTTTTTGCAAACGTTATGTTTTTAATGGCATCTCATTAATTTCTTCTATGTCTGCTAGAAGTGCCCTAGGGTTTTGATGATCTTAATTTTGTCAGTGAGTGACAAAATTAAGAAAATTTGACTACTTAGTTATAATTCTTAAACTACAGGTTCAAAATGAATGAAATACATTTCCCGCTTGGTTACTGAAAATTCAGGCTTCTAGTTTTATCCACAACGAAGTTATAGGGGGGTCGAAAATAGCCTAAACTGCTCCGAGATAAGGATGGTACCGCCGTGCCGCTGTTTTGCTCGACTTGGCGGAAGCACTGCCGTACCCCCAGATAAGGTAATAAAACTCATTGTGCTAAATAAAATTCGTAATGTACGGTACAGTCGCGGTCAGAAAATGTTAGCAAACTGTTACGAGTATATCAGAAAACACAAAAACACCGTCAGGTTATCTATTATTATTACTATTATAAACGCGAAAATTTTGGTGTGTCGATGTTTGTGTATCAACGGCTGAAAGGATCTGGATGAAGTTTGGCACAGACATAGATCTAGTTTGGAATAGCACAAAAGCTACTCTTCAGCCCGAAAAAATACCCGTGAAATTTCCACGCAAACGAAGTTGCTGGCAATAGCTAGAGGGAGACGAGACGTAAAGACAGAAAACGTTTTTTTTTAAACCTATCTGACGTAGATACGAGACTTTTTTGAATTAACATTTATGCAAAATATCGTGTTTGCCTATAATTGGATTGCATATTAGATAATAACATACTGGGTGGCGCAAAAGTACTGGCACTAAAGAAAATACCTTTATTTTTTTTATATGACATTTTCTGTCATTCTGTTGTTGAAAATTGTGTAGTGAACAAATGTAAAATACACTGAAAATAAACATGGACCGTTTTACTCCCCAAGAACGTGGAATAATTGTGTCAATGTTCTTACGGAATAATTCATCAGTGATAAGAACACAACGTGAATTTCGTCGACGATTTCCCCACCGTCCGGCACCGATTGGTCGCACAATTCGACGCTTTGCCACACGCCTTGAAGCAACTGGCTCAACATTGGATAGACCTAAGTCTGGAAGACCAAGAACAGGCCGTTCAGCTGAAAATATCGATGCTATGCGCGAAGATGTGGAAGAGTGTCCAGAAACATCAACGAG
The DNA here is from genome assembly GCA_963969515.1 of Yponomeuta evonymella. Classification (NCBI taxonomy): domain Eukaryota; kingdom Metazoa; phylum Arthropoda; class Insecta; order Lepidoptera; family Yponomeutidae; genus Yponomeuta; species Yponomeuta evonymella. The sequence continues at coordinate 12,883,991 of OZ018354.1, forward strand.
GCGACGTGCCACGCAATTGGGCATTTCCAGACGGACCCTGCAGCGTATTTTGGTGAAAGACTTAAAGATGTTCCCGTATAAAACTCAAATGACTCATCAGCTGCTGCGTGCTGACCACCGAGCTCGTCTAGATTACTGCCAGCGCGTCATAAACCTCAACCTTGAAGAGGATGATTTTCCTTCAAAATTGGTTATGAGTGACGAAGCGCATTTCCATCTCTCAGGGCATGTCAATAAGCAGAATACTCGGTTCTGGGGCACTGATAATCCGCGCATTATTCAAGAAACACCTCTACACCCACTAAAAGTTACTGTATGGTGTGGCATCTGTGTTGACAGAGTGATCGGACCCTATTTTTTCGAAGACGCTGGAGGCAATGCGATAACTGTCACTGGAGAACGCTACAGAACCATGTTACGTGAGTTTTTGATACCCAGTTTGGACGAATTGGGGCTGGAGCACATCTGGTTTCAACAAGACGGCGCTACGGCACACACAGCGCGCGACACTATGGACTTAGTGAGGGACGCTTTTCCAGGCCGAGTTATCTCTCGTTTTGGCGATTTGCCTTGGCCTGCAAGATCACCCGATCTGACCAGTCCAGACTTCTTTCTTTGGGGTTTTTTGAAATCTCGGGTGTATGTGAACAAGCCACAGACTCTCGCAGCTCTAAAAGAAAACATTCGTCAAGAAATAACGAACATATCGCAGGAAGTGTTACGGCAAGTTATGCAAAATGTCATAAATAGGGCTCAAATGTGTATCAACTCTGGAGGTCACCATTTAAAAGACATCATCTTTAAATCCTAATGGTACGAAATTTAATGGTACAAATATACATTTAAAAAAGCCTAAATCTAGTTTTCTAATTTAGAAAAAATGTTATAGCCGAACCAAATAGGGTCTTTACTTTTGCGCCACCCAGTATTATCTCAGGCCTGTTGGCGTTCCATAATAAAATCCAATAGATCTGCATTTGTGGATTATTTAGAGGCATCGTGGCTTTATCAATACATCGTAACAATATATCCGAATCATACGAGAAAAAATAATTCAATCTTCCATCCAAAATGTACACAAATTCCCGAAAGTAACTTGTTTCCGCGGCTTAATCTGGGTAACGACTATACATAGGTACATTGTGTGAACTCGGCCTAGATTGTTTTATTTTCTGAAGTCCCTGTGTATACGCCTACAAGCTTACTTATCTTTAACCTTTATCTAGAGCAACGTGTTCCCATTCGTCAAAAAGGACTAAGCAAACACTGTTTGTTTGTGTCGGGATTGGGACAAGAGTTAGATAAAGTCAAGCTCATACTGATTTGCAATTCGTCATTGTAGTTTAAAGCCAGTCTGACATTTTAGCCTTGTTTGACAGATTAACTGGTCCTAGACAGCTGTCAATCTTCTTGTTTCTGGTCGTGTCCTCATGACTGAGGGACGTGACTAACTATGGGAGAGCTTCCGCCACCAACGCTCTCCTTTCGGGTGACTTTATGGTAGTTGAAAACCAAGACATTTTTTTCAGAACCGCGGACAGCGCCTATTTTTGTTGAATTCAATAACTTCAAATTATCGCATTAGTCACAAAGGTACTCTTGCCGCAAAACAAAAAAAATCTGTGCTATTTACCCAATAGATCATCTGGGTGATTTAGGGTATGTTCGCTACATCAGTCACTCTTAATTTTTAGGGTTCCATACCCAAAGGGTAAACACGGGATCCTATTACTAAGACTTCGCTGTTTGTCTGTCCGTCCGTCCGTCCGTCCGTCTGTCTATCACCAGGCTGTATCTCAAGAACCGTGATAGCTAGATTTTCACAGATTATGTATTTCTGTTGCCGCTATAAACTTCTCTCCCTGAGAGAAGACCTGTGCCCTACAGTGGGACCTATATAGGCTGCTTATACTATAACAATAAATACCAAAAACAAAATAAAATTATTATTTAAGGGGGGCTCCCATACAACAAATGTGATTTTGAATGTGACTTTGAAATGTTGATTTTGCTGTTTTTTTTATCTTTGTGTTTAATGTTGTATAGATAATGGTACAGAACCCTTCGTGCGCGAGTCCGACTCGCACCTGGCCGGTTTTAGCTAAACACAGACACACTAAGCACAAGTAGCATGACGACGTGAGTCGCGCTTTTTGTGGTGCTATAATATCAGATTCCTATATAAAAACTAAATAAATAAAATTCAAAAGTAAAAAAAAATTGCTTATAAGAAATTTAAATTTTAGTTGACACTTAAAAATAGTTGGAACCCCAGCATGATTGCTTTTTAGTCTCCGCCGCAATTTCCTGCGGTGCTGGAAAGTCGTGACTTTTGACATTTTAGCTCCCCGAAACGCACAACTCGCACCCTAATACCTGTTTTTATGTACCCTATATAGGTACGTCCCCCGGCGGGACACAGGCCTTCTCTCGGAGAGAGAGATAGAGAGAGAGAGAGAGAGAGAGAGAGAGAGAGAATATGGTCTTAATTACTCAGGTTTCCTCACGATGTTTTCCTTCAATACTACTTATAGCTAGGGAAAATAAATGTCAGTGTCCAAGTGACGTAAAAGCCGACGGCGACCTCGGCGGGCCTAACTCGAGCGTCTCTACTACATCCTTCAACTGGGTGTAATCTCAGCCGGCAGCCCAGTCAACGATACACTATGCAGCTACAAAAGGACCAAACGCAAGTAAATCTGTGTAATTTCTTTTTTTATGTTAAATAAAGAGCATTAAAAATCATATTTTACAATACTTAAAACCTAGTGTAAATTTAACCTAGTCAAAAACATAATTAGGAACGTTTTAGATACTTACGCCTATAATGAACATTAATGCATAAAAATTACACATTATTTATACATATTATTTATGTGCAATAAAGTTTTCTCTATCTATCTATCTATATAATAATATATTTGTAAGCTACACGGAGCTTCATTCGTTTGAGACTCAAATAACAAAAACATAACATTGTGTGCGGGATAATGCACACAATCTTATTTTTCCTGGTACCCATTTATCTTGTAACAAGGGCTCTTCAATGAGATAAAAACATTTTTTTGTAAGTTCTCCATTCAGTAACGCTCTTTCTGAAACCCAAACAGAGTAGATAGTAGGTAGTAAAAAGTAAAATGATTAATAATAAAATTGTTACGAGCATGGTGGTGACGTGGTGACCACAGTGAAATCGTTTGAACCGTGTTGTAGTCAAGCTCGTGTTGTGGACAGGACGTCAACTGGCGACTTTTTTCGCGACAGAATGTCGCGCGTTTACAAAAGCGATGCCGATTGTATCGATGCAAACGCGAGGAGATCGAGAGTGCTGTTGTCCATCGGTCCATCGGTGTTCATCTTGCAACTGTATCGATCGCAGGTATTTTTGTGCCGTTCTGAATCGCATTTGCATCACGACAGAAGCGCGACGGTATCGCGTTTGCATCGCGACTGTATCTATGCGAACGCGCGACAGCATCGCTACAAAAAGTCGCCGTGGGCGAGGGCCCTAAAACAAAGTAGTTTTTTTGGTGTCCAGTCTAGGCGGTGCATTTGGGTCAGGCGCAAGTATTGTACCTACTGTCAGTCCTATCTGCTGCAGACGATTCTGCAGCAACAGATGATTCTATTGTAATAAGACGTGAAACCGACCTTAATTCCTTCGGTACTTATAAGTTTGGTGTCACTTGGGCAAACTATAGGAAAACGACAATACGGAATATAAAATTCTGTGTGTTTCTTCTACGTCAATATAATCTGAATATTTTAGCCGCCTCCACACTGAATATATCATGAAAAGATTTACTAGTCCAGCTTTTTCCCAAAGGCACAAAGAATCCGATTTATACCTAGATATAAAACATAGATAGATACAGGTACAATAATCTCGATCTTCAGCAGGTACGGTCTTAATAGCACCTTCCTTTTTTCCTCTGTGATAGCACACGTCATATAAAGGTGGAACTGTTGTTGACTGTAGAGAATTCTTGAGCAATAAAAAATTTTTGAATCAGATGTCTTGAAGAGCGTCTTGGAAGGCACAAAAAATCCGATTTCTACTTAGGTATAAAACATAGTACAAACTTTCTTACAATAATGAATGTCTTCAGGTACAGTCAACAACACATGTCTTAGTATTAATACGTCTTAATATTATTATGTCCTGTACTTTTTAGTATTAAGGTCACCGTTCCACAGATTCCTTGTGAAATAATTTTCAGATCAAATATCTTAAAGACCGTGTATGGCGACAGCATTCCCCGTCACTCGCACAATCTATCAGTTTAAATTATTGTAAAAGAATGTCTTTGAAACACTCCATAAACGCAGTTTAAATAGTGTGTGGTAGAGTCTTGACTTATAAAGTCTCTACCACAGACTATTTTATACGGCATTTATGTAGTGTTTTTAAGAATCGCGTTGACCGTTACTATACTTTTTATAAGTTTGGAAAACACAGGCATGAAATAAAAAAATACGAGCCTAGAATAAATTACCGTAATATGATGTATTTAGGAATAAAAATGTATGTTACATAACCCAGCGATAACAGCGGCAGATCAACCGTTTGTGGTTTTCGCCCGCCGCTGGTACAATAAGATATTAAAGTTTAACCTTGTGCCTGATGAAACCAAATAAAAAAAAATTAGGGGCATATAAAAAAAATCAATATTAAAATGAATAGTAATAATAATAATAAATAATAATAATAATTACAAAATCTAGATGATTTTGGAGAAAAAATGGACAACAAAAAACTCATTTTCAAATTTGGTAAATAATTATATTATTATTATTCTAAGACCTAGAACTCATGCATTGAGCTGGCGTAAATTACAGACCTCTTTGTCATCTAAATAATCTTTAAGCCCACAAAGTGTGTGTTTTCCATATTTACGAACCGCGTTTCTGACAGTATATCTTCAGGTATCTTGCCATAGAATCTTATACAATGCCCCATAAAGGATGTATTAATTATATATATGTTAATATCTGTCCACTGTACTTGATTTGTATACAATTACTAGCTGACCCGGCAAACGTTGTTTTGCCATATTAATAAGCCTACGACCTATTCTCAGACCTACCAACTATACACAAAAAAATTCATAAAAATCTGTTAAGCCGTTTCGGAGGAGTTCGATAACAAACACTGTGAGACGAGATTTTAATAATATATATTATATTTAATCCCACTGTAGGGCACAGGGCACTTCTCTCCGAGAGAGAGTTTGAACCAAGCGTGCCTACCGCGGATTGGCGAGATTGAATGTCAACGTTTTAGTCAGTCACGTACCTAACGTTAAGGCCATTACGGACGACTTCGTACCAAAAATGTAATGATTGACCTACTGTCCACTGTACCCGATCGTGGGGCCGGCCGCCGGCGTTGAAACCGGTTTTCATGCCGTTCGTCGTGTCGGGTTACGCATTCTTCTGATAAACGATTCGAACCACTAACAAAAAATACATCACCCACATAAACTCACGCATGTGTCCCAGAGGGGTAGGCGGAGACCAAGGGTTGCCACTGTCTTGACAAACCTCTTTCGCCTCATCAACGTTAGCTTCATTAGTCGCTGCATGCAGACACGCCGGTTTCCGGTACTTTTTATCTTGCCCTTCGCTAATACATCCCCCTTTTTAGTCAAAGTTTGTCCGCCTGGTACATGCCTTAACTGTCCTTCCACCTAAATTCGTTCCATATATTTTATCTTTTTTCCTTAACTTGTATTGTTTTAATACAAAATGTTTTATTGAAAAGGAAAACCATTACCTAGTTCTTTTAGTTACCTCACTACACGTAGGTAAGTGATTAATCGGTGCAATATCACGTAACTACTAATTGTAGCAGATTTTTAATTCTGTAGATAATTTTAACAGTTCGTGATGGAGACGCACTTATCTCGATGTTAGATGAACCAAGTTGTGTGAACTTGGTTTGAACGTTCAGTGGTCGATCTCTACCTAGATCAAGAACGAAGGTAGGAAACCATCTCCTTGTTCCTCAATCTTTTAATTCTTGTAATCGAATGTGGCGAACTATTGAAAACATGCAAAAATATATAAGTTTCGTACAATGTCGAGCGAAGTCAAATGTTGCGATAAAATATGTATGTCAAGATAGGAAACGTCTCTATCGCAATTACTTTCGGCAATATCTCAGAGAAGATGGATAGTTGTGTTATACGAGTATCGGGCACCCTTCCTGGGTACATCTCTGGGGCCCAGTGTGATGTAGATTTATTACAAGCGCCTCAATATACCCAATGTACTCCTCATAAGCAAAGTACTTATACATTTCAGTGTAGGTATAAATTCAGCACTTTATTAACATACCAATGCATTACGGACATGCCTGGCTCTTTATATGATTGTTTATCGATGCGATACATTGATACATTACATCGTTGTATGTGTTAATATTCTTGCAGGGACGACGACCTAAATAAAGTTGTCACATGTGAAACGAGAGATGGCGCCACTGAAATTATGAAAAGGCGGCTGGTATCGCCCGTCTCTGTCGGTTGAGCGTTTATTTATATGCGCCGTCTCCTTTCCTAACAAATTGTTATCATAATAAATTTTAAAATTGACATAAATTGATTATGACGAGTCAATTGAGAGTAAACTTCAATGAAATTTAAAATATTAATTATCATAGTATAGTCTAACAAGCAAAAAACTGATAGAGTTCTAGATCGCGCAATCAAAGTTTTCACCCCGGCTGTGTATAAATACAAACCGGATGCGTCCTAATAAGGGGAGTCCGTTTCTACACAGTAAAGTAGTCATGGGGTTAGAGCTATTCTAATTCTACCCCATCTTGAAGTTAGACGCAACGTAAGCCTTGCCGAGCTACCTGTGTTCTTTCTATCGTGCGACGTCAAGTCAAAGCAAAGCGGGGTACTCACCTCCACAAATCGCGACCAAACAATGGTTCAAGCGCATACGAATCCTCTTAGGCCCACGCGCCTACTATACGCGGCCCGGCGTGTCCTCAATGAATCCTTGGGCGTCCCAAGCTGGCGCACCAATCTATACGAAGTCTAAACGCAAAGCAACGAGGAACATCCTCAACACCACTGATGTAGAAACTCTGACTCTCTTTTATGTTAATTTCTTAATCAACACCACTGATGTAGAAACTGACTCTTTTATGTTAATTTCTTAAATAATTAATTGCAATGTAAAAGAAAATATTACATTTATGTAATTATAATATTTATATCTACTATATTTGTAGATACCGGATCCCGCAAATTGGTTGTTTTACATGTAGGTACTTATAAATAGAAGATTAAATATGGAGGTGGCTGCGAAGCTGTGATAGTAGTTTATGTGACTGTCACATAATGAGGGTTATTAAAACACGAGCGAGATTTTAAAAAACGAGCCTTGGCGAGTTTTTTAATAGCATTCGCGAGTGTTTTAATACCAAGTTATGTGCAGTCTCATACACTACATCTACACTCATAATGAAATTTTTGAAACAAAATGGCGCAATTTCGACAAAAGTATCTTGACATTCAATCGTCTGCACTCAGTTTTGCGCGCGCAATTTTAGGTATTTTTAGTTGCACTTTTGGTACCACGAAAATGAAATTAGGTTTTTTATAGAGTCAACTTTTGACATTAAAAAAAAAACTTAAGTTTTGTTCCGTGATCACAGCAACACCTTAAAAAAAATTACTGTAACATAAAGTGAAAAATCCGACCTTTAATGTAACTTTATATTACACTTTTTTTTTTTTTTTCTTTAAAGTTATGTATTGTTTAAAGCCTGTCAATATGTGTTTACCTTTGAATTCTTAATTTGAAGATTATGATATGAGTGTACATAAAATATAATTATTACTTATGTAGAGTCAGTGTACAGTTGACATTTATGGTCAACTTTTTTCCACAAAGTCGTCCTTAACTTAACTAATTAGAGTGCACTTATGTAAAGGTTGGTAGCCCAGTGGGTAAAACAATGGACTCGGAAGCGAGATACTCAGGTTCGATTCCCAGTGCGGGCATGTACCTATGACTTTGTTTATTTTCAAACTTACGTACATCTGCAAATTTGATGTAACAATGCCACACGCCAACTGTGAAGGAAAACATCGTGAGGAAACCCGCGGCTTGACTTGTCTTTCCTGTGGGCTACGTCGACTGAGTTGTCAGGATGGTATGGGTGCTGGGCAAGCCTACTCCATCTAAAAAACAATGTCCCAGACACCCCCATCTAGAGTGAGTGAAGGTGCCACTGGACGCTGTATAAATCATCTCATTACGTAGATTTAAAAGCCAAATTTTTTGTAAAGGTTGGTGTGCTGTTAATTGCACATACTCTATTATAAGCTAGTATTACTAGTATTATATGCAACCTCTTACTCTAACTAGATTATTGTATCGAGCAAACAAAATTTAATGTAGGTTGGCAACAAGTAACAAACGTAGTTAGAGGAAATTTTATCGTAGGTAAAGATATTATGCGTAGGACGTAATATATAATTTGGTAGATGAATGAATTATTATTATACTTATTGCCGTGCTATTGCCAAGACACTATTTACATTTCAGAAATAAATATGTTTAGTACTGATACAGTCATTAAATGTTCGTAGGTAACTAATTAGGAAACAATGTATGACAAAGTTGATGAACAGGTGTTTTCACACTCACTTAAACAAATACGGGTTTCAATACTGGGTAAAATAATTGACTTGGCTTTACATGTAGGTACATCTCACAACTTTTTACGGTGGAGCGAGACTTGGATTTTTGTACATTTATGTTTTTGATGGGATTTCTATTACGCGAGGAGAAATCCGAAATCAAAAATTTATTGAATGTCAACGTACAGTCGATATCAGGTCAACCTGCACATTTTTGTTGCAAAGTCACCCGTAAAGTAAATGAATAGAGTGCAAGCGTGTAAAGGAGAAAAATAATGAGACAGAAAAACAATGAGCTCAGCTTACAAGGAAACAAAACAAATTGCAGAGAGAAACTGACAGCTGAAACCGGAAGCAGACCGGAAGCGGACTGAAAAAATTCTTTAACATCATTTATGCGTTTTGGTAGATACGCATAGGAGGCGATAGGAAGCCGGTAGGCAGGCCCCATTTAAAAAAACGCTGCATACGGCAAGGTAGTATATTAAACACGGACATTCAGAAATAAATTCTATGCCTTGGGGTTATCCCCACATGACAATGTAATAGTTGAACAGTTCTACCATCTGTGTATTTATCGACTAACCGTCTTGTTCTTATTTGTAGTCGATTCCACTAAACACTCTTACGACGGAGTTAAACCCGGTTTATAAAAGGAATTCATCTCATAAACCGAGGATTAAATCCGTGTCAAGAGTCTTTTGGTGGGATCGACTTTATATAAATATGTAAATATGTAGTAGAGCGAACTGTAAATAAATGTGCCTGGCCCTTTTGCTCCACTCAGCCTCTGTGCTCAACAGGAACGAAAATATTATACTTTCATTAGGTACTCAGAAAGTAGGTCTGAGTTGCCTGAGGAACAGGTTGAAAGTAGGTAATACTTTTCAGCCCTAGGGAGAAAGGGGAAACTGACAGCTGCCAAATTATTAAAAAAAACTAGTTCTATTGTCACTTTTCTCTTGAACCATGTTCCAACTTTCTATCCAGCCACTCGCGATGTAAAATTGAAATAACATAAAGTTAAGTTTTAATCAAAGAATATATATTTTTAAATTATTTTATTATAATTTACTTTCAACTATTTCTTTAAAATAACGTTCATTTGGGCAAAGTATTTACATTTTTTTCAATGATGAATATGAAAAATAATGGGTAAATAGTCGGTCGGCCACAGAAAAAAAATAGGCTGGAAAGCGGCAATCCAATCTTCATTTGTTTTTTCGTGTTGCAGTCTATTTATTTATTTTTACTTTCCTTATATTCGTAATGAAAAGCACAGTGTTTACCTCGGGTTAAAGACTTATTGAGTCCCTCGAACGATTTTCAAACCCCGTCTCGGGACTACATAAGTTACTTTCACCACTAGGGTAACAATGCGCTTTTCAGCTGTAAAGTGCTATTCATGACAACATCCATATAACACTATCACTTGTGAGCTGAGTAACAAGTTCGTATATCCGGGAAAATATTTATATAAAGTGTAACATAATCCCCATATAAACCTATACGAAAATGGGTAGTTCTACTCATCAATACGAACAATTTTTACTACGAAAAACATTGAAATCGAAAAAAATATCAGTTGGTTCCTTATGTTTTAGATAGATAGAGAACACTATATTGCACAACCAGGTGAAAGAATTACACATAGTTTCTTATATGTAAGTAGTGGTATACAATGCCAAATGTAAGTTTAATTAATATAGAACTCTGTTTTTTTTTTTATTTTGAAGTTTTTATATGAACATAATAAAAGTTGTTTGCAGTAAACGCCTTTTCTGGTAGATTTGGGGCATTTTATTTTTTTTTATAAAAAAATCTGTTCAAGTTTGGATTAATTTCCATTGTTGAAAGCGACTAGAACTCTTGATACCAAACTAGCATATGGCGAGTATCTAATCTAACAAATTCGAACACCCGAACGGAGGCTTTTTCCTCCTATCCTATCTTCAACATTTGAAGTGCTTTTTCTCCGTTTGTGTAATAGTGATACACGCTGTATAGAACGAACTTGAAAATATTTTTAATTTTACGTAGATGCCTAAATAAAATTTTCTATGATACAGTGTTTTGTTATGATATCGTCTCTGATTTACTTCCTAACTCAAAATGCGCTGCAACTCTCGTGAAATCATAAACTCAAGGCAGTTAGGTAGGTACTCAGTGAACTATATAGTTAAATGTGTAGAGAAAGCATTCAACATTATGCCATTATACGAGGCGAGTGTTTTGTTAGTTACAAACTGCACAAAAACATCTCGTTCCATTTTCAACGCCCATCGCTTTCCGTGTACCTGCAGCCACTTCCCCTTTATTATTTTTGTTCATTGTTCGCTGAATTCGCTGAAAATTCTGCAACTATTTAACGAGATATAGAGTGGGGTCATCGACTGGACACTTCTTTGTGTGGCTCGGGCTAAGCGACGTTAAAGGCTTAACGCCGAGTTAGTAGTTATTCGATGAGGCGTCCGCGATAAAGGTGCCTGGATGACGGACAAAGGTTCGTTCTTTAATTTGATAACCCCAGCACGGGTTGTGTGACGAGAAATATAGAGCTTTTTCATGCTTCGTTGGGCTCTGAAAGAAAATGGTCCGCGAGTGCTTACAGTCGCGCCATTCGTTGTTATCGCATTCTTTGTGTGATGTAACGGAGTGCCGTCCTCGTTTCAGAGTCCGCCCAGCCTCTCGAGATATTATGCTACGTTAAAACGGTCTAACCCTACGCTGAATTTCCTGATTTTACGAATCTTCATCCGCTGTTCGCTTTCGCATTTACAATTATCTATGCGGATCTTTTGCGGATGCGGATGTGGTGCAAGTAGCTTCAAGGAAATACTTTCCTTTCAATCCTTTCGATCGAAATTATTATGCACTACTTTCACAGCGCAGGATAGTTTTGATCAGCGAACATATGATACTATCATTATTTACTTAATTCCGGATATATCGTTGATTGACCAATAAAAAAGAAAAATCGTGGTTTTCTTTTGTCACGCATATTTGTCGCGCATTTATTCTGCTGCTGCCATTGATAAAAATCAAGTTCTAAATTAATTATTTTAATTTTATTCATTCGATTATTCATTTAATTCATGAAAAAAATATATATATCAGTTCAAAAAATTTTATATCCATCCAGGGATGTAAGACTAAAGCAATCCGCATTCGAATCCGCAAACGCGTATATCAAAAACTCTGCATCCGCAACATCCCTGATTTATGTGCAGATAGATGCGTGAGGAAGAGGCGAATTAATTAAGGGCGCCAAACCTCATAAATTAGGCTCGCGAAGTGACAAGAAAAATGTCACCGGAACGTGCAATTAAGGTGGCACGTTTCGGAAACCGGTCGGCGAAATGAAAATAATTACATGTCAAATGAGTTGAATGAAGCCTATTTAAAATGGCGGTCGTGGGGGCGAGTGATGCCCCAAAAGTTGTTTGCATATATTCAATCTTGAAATAAATGTAGTGCCAACCAAAACGAGCCTCTCTTTCTCTCAAGGAGTTAATAAGGAAATATGTTGATCTCATTGGAGAGGCTACTTTAAAAGATAGGGATATCGTGATAAAGATTTTTCTCGACAAAAAAATATTGTTATTATTACCTAGTCATTAACACTTTTCAGAATAACTCCTATTAGTCTTAGCCTATATATTAGTATATTAGTGACTATTTGGTTGATGTAAGCTGGGTTAAGACACTTCGTGAATCACGCACAAATTCGTGCAGATTTAGTGCCTGAAATGTGGCAGTTAGCTTTGTCTCACCTAGGTAGGATGCAGCTGGTGCTACCCAGCACTCTCTACGCAGTATAGAGGCAGTTCGCTTTCTAATATTAGCAATATAGCATAATACGAACTCACGCCTGAATCCCGGAGGGACAGGCAGAGACCAGGGTTTGTCACTTGTCACAATCCGAGCTTACATGTCATAATACAACCAAAGTAATTCGATTCGCGTAGTATGAAAACGCTCCATAAAAATTGCGCGCAAACTGCGACGTAATAAATTGATAGCCTTATGTATGAAGCTTTGACCAATATTTGGGTTAGGTATGTCGTAAAATAATGTTTTTATTTGTACTCTAATTCTAAAACTCCTAGACTTCAATATAAATCTAAATCCAATAAGTTTTTTGATGTTCATCATTTGATTTTGACGTATATTTTGAGTCATTTAAAATGCCGAAAAATATTAATATTATTTATTTATTTCAGATGAAACATCCATACCTAAATAGTAAGTTAATGACTTAGACTACCTATGTTATAGTTGGTAATATGTTTTCGAGAATTTTTATATTTCGTTTCACTCAGCTTGCGTCTACGTGTAAACGAATATATGTTTTTGTTATACTAATAAAGTCAGGGTCGGAGGTTAAGATGGGAGTGCCACAGAGATCTATTTTGAGGCCGTTCCTTTTCCTCGTATATGTAAATAATTTACCGTTCATTGTTCAAAATATGTCAGAGATAGTATTGTTTGCAGATGACACGTCACCTATTTTTAAAATTAAGAGACAAGAAAATGACCTTGTATCCACAAATAATGCTCTCTCTAAGGTACCTACTATATTGGTTTACTTCAAATAACTTATTATTAAATTCAAAAAAAATAAAATGTATAATATTCACACTACCAAATGTCAAAATGGTTGACAGCAATGTATATTGGGGAATGATAAACTAGACCTTGTAGAAGAAAATGTATTTCTGGGTATCACAATTTATGCAAAGCTTCAATGGGGTCCTGATATAGAAAAATTGGCAAATAGGCTCAGTTCTGCAGCATACGCAGTTAAAAGAATCCGGGAACTAACTGATGTCGCAACTGCTAGGCTTGTATTTTAGTTACTTCCATAGTATTACGTCCTACTCAAGTCCTACTACTACGTATAGTACTGTGGGGTCGGGCAGCAGACATTGAGACCATCTTCGTCCTGCAGAAGAGAGCGATCAGATTCATATAAAAGCTAGGCAATTTCGTTAAGAGATTTAAAAGAAAATGCTAAAAGGAATTGTCTTGATTTTTCTGGAATTTTTAAGCTGAATAAAAGATCTAGGACGAGCAAATAACATGATTGCTTTCCGTATTTTTACGATTGATATCAACGGTTTCTTTACATGTAGACAAAAGCTGAATGCCATGAAGTTATGAATTTATTAAACGTCCTTTATGATATAAAACAATGTCACTCCAATCTCACTTTGAGGCATGTTTCCCATTCGTAACGTAGAGCTCTAAATAATGCATGCCTAGTATTCTGAGGCAGCAGGTTAGTACGGAAATTGTAACTATGACAGTGCTCAGGTAGAATGAACAGAAATCAATGAAATTGATACAGTTTCTCATGCTATGCCAGCAAATGTGAAATGGCAATTCAAGCCGGTTAGTTGCTTCCGATTATAGACATACCATGCAGATAGGGAGTGTCGAATAAAATTACCCCCAAAAGCGAGGCAGAACGCACACATTAACGTAACATGTGTGTGCCTAAGCGCATTATAGTAAGTGACGTTTGCAGACACGCACACATTCGCATTAATAGTCCAACACTGACAACTGGCCACGCTAAGCGTGCCAATTTGGCTACCAATAGAGAACTTGCACTAAAAAAATATGTTGTTTTTCTCTGTTACTAGTCACGTGGTACTAAAATCCGCCATACAAATCGACCACAGACTATGACGTCACTCCCTAACGTAACAACGCCTTATAATATGTATAAAACTTTTATCAATAAGTATTTGAGTTATCTCGTAAAATAAAGTTTTTTATGCATGTCAACCCTTATTTGTTGTGTTTTTCCTGGTACAATAAAAAATATGTTTATCTTATGTTGTAAAAAACGTTCAAAATTCAATGACAAAACGAAATCTAATAAATTTTATGTAACTTTATTTTTCGCATATTTTGTGACCCCGACAACCAGAATAAAATATTTTTATTGTTTTATTTTTAATTTTTTTCCATGTTTTTTAAGATTTTTGTGGTATAAAAGCAAAGTCACTCCAATCTAAGTTAGACGAAGATTCCCCATTGATGCCTCACTCAGACTGCGGTTCGACCTTAGAATAAATTATGTTTCCGATGTGGTGCGAATCGGGAGTTTGATCCCCACCACAAGACTTGATACCAATAATAACTGTATTTTACATTTTGTTACATTTTGTACATGCACTAAGTAAATATAAAGAGTTAGGTCAGTGTCGAAACGTCAAACGTCTTCCAATAACCAAAAGTCCAAAATTTGGTATAGTACAAGTTTATTTTTTCGTACAATCTTGAAAGTTATTTGTTTGAAAAATTAAATTAAAAAGCCCAGGTTTTCGTATAAACAAAAAAAAACAAAATATAGGTTAGTAAAAATATTTTCTTGATCTCGTTTAGAAAATATCACGAAAATCGATATTTTTTTTATAATTTTATTGTTTCGATTGTTTTATTATGCTAACAGAAAATGTCGTTGCTCACCTATTTTTGTTATATAATAGATGCGTTATATATATACATTTTTTATACCCTGGGTTATATCCAATAGCCCTCTATCGAACGTAGGTAAATAACTAATGTAGAGCCAAAATGTCAAATCAGGTGACGTCAGCGGAATGCTTGGCATTAAATCGATCAAATACAGCAACATGAGTCCCGCCATTTTTCTCTACGTAGTTAGAACAAGAGACCCTTGCAGAGAAAAAAATGAGCGAGCAAACAAATACTTAGATGCAGAATTGCTTTTTATCGCTTTACAAAAGCATTTCGGAGCATTTTTTTCCGCTCGCCCGACCCCAGCTGGCCAAGCCGAAAGGGGTCCGATCTAACCCGCCCGACGACGACTAAAAGCGGCAATTTTTCCATCGGGCGCGTTTAACAAAACAGTTTAAATAAAACGTCCGTGTCAAGTCAACGCCTCTGATTTATAGTTGCAGCACGCTGCGGCATTGCAAAAAAGTCCACCAGGGCGGCTAAAGGGGCGTCCGGGATCGCTATTCAGACTCGACTCCTATTGAACGTTGCGTATGAGCGACAGAACGCATAAGGCATTATCCTCGGTCGTCATCCAGCCACCACCAGCAATGTGCTTCAGATCTTCAGAACAGCGAGTTGGCGGACGCCCACTCTGCGTTCGTGGTCTCAACTCGTGAACTCTTTTTCCCCATTTGTTATCGGTTCTTCGGAAATGTGACTCGACCAACTATTATACATTTGTTGTTACAGTCCGAACAGATCTTTTTGGCGGTAACGTGAACATAGTCACAGATCGTTTGCACATCGCTTACTGTCTTTACAGTGTATGTGTGAGTAACTGACATAGTGTTATGCGTAGTAAATTACTATTAGTCCATTACTAAACTAGTCAATTACTCATACATACACTGTAAAGACAGTAAGCGATGTGCAAGCGATAAGTCCCGTAT
The DNA here is from genome assembly GCA_963969515.1 of Yponomeuta evonymella. Lineage (NCBI taxonomy): Eukaryota > Metazoa > Arthropoda > Insecta > Lepidoptera > Yponomeutidae > Yponomeuta > Yponomeuta evonymella. The sequence continues at coordinate 12,900,078 of OZ018354.1, forward strand.
TGTAACTGGTAGTACACGTGTGTTAATCTTGACTGACAAGCACATGAAATAGATTGGTTGAAAAATATGGCAATACGGTGGGAAACGTCTAAACAGGCCTATATGATTAGCTCCAAAACCTCACTTTAGTCACAAAAAAATTATACGTAGTCTCAAAGAGTAAGAATTTTGGGCTACGCCCACGTACGTTACTTCTCAGAACCGATATTGTTAGTTCGCGAAATAGGCGAGATCTACTGAAAGTTCGATTACTATGATCAGAATGCCTGAAAGCTAGACCTAAGTACGTGCCTGCTCTCGTGTTGTTAACACAATATGTGGGAGCATTCTTTGCAGTGCACCGCCGGTAAATAGGTTAATGCATGCTCCTATGGCCACGATAAACAAAGCGTCAGCTGCGAATAGCTTGGCAAGGCTCAATCAGCATAATAACTCTTCATTGAACCATTTAAAAGTTTCAAATAGACGAGAAAATTGTAATAAGAAATGCAATAAGGAGAACAAAAGAAATTCCCTATCGGTTAGCAATTCAAATTCAAATAACGTGTACCTAATGTGAAAGTGGGGAAGCTAGTATTTCATATTGTCATATCATACAGTTGACTGGCTTCGTGTACCTAGCTCTGCAATTGAAATTGAGCGATTCATTTTATCTCTATAAACGTGTAACCGCCGGGAGAGAGACGATCGAACGTAACGCAATAAAATTAGCCTTTATCCCGAGCGACAGACGCAGTGAAAGCGACGAGGAGCGAGGGGGTCGCCGGCCTGACCTACTTACAGAACGTTCCCTCACTTACACCACCTCACCCCCCCAGAGTCCGCCACTCTGGCAAACACCCCGCATTGCGCTCCAACGCTGCATTCATATTGAACTTCACATTGACCGTCTCGTCGGAATTGCAATGTAAAGCGCGCAAAAGGAAGCCGCCGCGATGAGCCCGCATCGATAGCGTCTCGCTGAGTGAAGGAATCACAATTAGTGACGACGACCGTAACAGGGTTACCGGTCGTGTGACTGATGCCGTCGAAGAAACGGCATCCTACAAAGCATTCAGCACCTTTCTATTGGGTTTGCAGGGCGTAAGGCACCTATAGCACAGAAGCTTGCTTCAAACATGAATTTCGCCGAAATAAGTGGACAATCAGATAACCAAAACAACCGATTTAGATGCAGGATTCCCAATTCTCTAAAGGGCATATAAGTCTACAAAGGAATAATTCTCAAAATGGCAAATTGCAATATATGTATAAGATGTCATATCTTAGATGTCTTAATAGAAACCACCAGAGACTCACAGATCAATATCTACTAGTCGAGGCACTAGATGTGACAGCTACGGGAGGAGCTATTTATCAACCATTTGCTATAATGTAATAATTTGAGTTGGCTGAAAAAATGTAGCTTTTTGGACCACATAGGTAGGTAGGTACTCAGTTTATTCGAGTATCAGTCAATATTCTATACCGAAACAGATAAGAAATTGACGTATGGCCAGTTTATGAAATGGTAATTTCGCTAAGTAAATAGTTAACTGTAGTGCTGTCTCTTCGGATTTCTCAGAGAAGCGCGTGACGGAACGTTACTCAAGTATTTACTTAGTGAAATTCTCAATTCAGAAACCATACAAAGCATTTCTTTGGAATATACAGAAAAGAAGAAAAAAAGCAGCGTGTTGGGTCACGCGCATTATAGGGACCCGTAGACTTACCTTACTATACACAACTAACAACTTCATCAAAGTAATCTGGTAATAAAAGTAAGAGGAACGTAATCAAAGTATTTCAATGGAATTTGTACGACATTTTCCTTTTATAAGTTGGTCGACTATTACTCAATAACTTGTCAAGCCTACTTAGCCGTGATAGTTTTCCTTTTAACTTCATTATAATATAATCCGCATTAAAAGCTTCTGCAGTTATACGGTTTTGCTAGATGAAAAAAGCTGAAAAAAACTAAGTGTGCCTACATTGACAACTTTTTTTTTAAATTTTATTCTTATTCGGTTTTGCCAGAATACCCTCGATATGTGCTACTGCCCCAAATTTTTTCATGTTTCTACAGTCAACCGTTTAGCCGGGGCAGGTACAGACAAAACCCTATAACAAAAGTTGGCACTTTAAAGCTTAATATTTCGCAACCGAATCTAAAAATGCTTTTCCAACACCCACAATATTTTAGAACGACTAATTCAACAATACCTCACACTATGGAGTAAACGAGAAAAAAAACATCCCTAGTCTAGTAGGTACATCTGTACCTACCACATTTTTTTTAACATTTTTCTACCATTTTGTCGGCTTTCTAGTACTAATCGTCTCCGAGCTTATAAGGGTTCGGATTCGGGTTAAGGGTCCGAAATTATAAGGGTTCCTTGTTGACTACGGATCACTAAATATACTGGATAGATACTGCCAGACGGAATAAGGAGGAGGATGTTTATGAGGTAACTTTTTACAGCATTCGAACTACCAACGAAATGAGGCTGTCGAACTCAAAATAAAGTGAGGTATTTACGTCTCGTGGAGCATCGAAATGGCGACTCATAACTTTTAAATAATAAATTAACTCCACCAATAGAGTCAATGATACTTGGGTCGGGATTACAGTCCATCCACCTTTACATGCGCGCATTCTTGACTTTGCAATTGCAATCGGAATATACAGTATATTCCCGAAAATATCCTTTTTTTTTTGTCACAAGATTCGAGATTGGACATGAAGTACTGGAAGAAACGACAATCCGTAGTTCCTAAATGTGTTATTTTCTAGAGCATGAAAGCAAATCGACGAAGAGTTCGATGACGCCCCCAACATTGGCCCGTCACCCGATGAAACTGCCAAAAGAACATCTTCAGCAAAATTTTATTGGAAAATCAGCAAAATAGGGGTTTCATGCAACAAACGTTTTATGGAGCTACAATTAATAGTTTATTGTAAACTAGCTGTGCCCGCGACTCCGTTCGCGTACATTTCGATTTTTACGAAGCAGCATTTGTATGGGGGCCACGTCTTATCATAACTGGAGCTAGAATTTAAATAGCCTATCCTGTGTCCCAGATGTCTATATGTTTTTATACCAAATTTCATCAAATTCGGATAATTGGTTTAAGAGTTATGGAGGAACATACATACATACATACACACATACAGAAAAAAAATCTAAAAATCGTGAAATTAGTTTCAGTATCATATATTGAGCCTATAAACACAATATCTCTGAAAACAAACTAACTTACTCCATGACCGAGCCTTACAGATTTATTATTAGTATAGATATTCCTTCACATGGCGTAGTCGATTAGTCCAATTAGTTTTCCTATTTATTAGGTACTCTGTGGTTTAATCGGCTACACAATGTACGTCGAATTATCAAAGAAATAAAGATAAGTAATTGTTATTATTATAGTAAACCATACACATTTACATAAGCAGCCTATATGCGTCCCAATATAGGGCACAGGCTTTCTCTCAAGGAGAGAGTATGGGCTTAATTGCCACGCGTACCCACCGAGGATTGGCGATTTCAAGCGCTGAGGTATGTTAATAGCTCAGACACTCAGGTTTCCACACGATGTTTTTCGTTCTTTACAAATACATCCTCCTATTTTGTCGAAGTATATCCGCCTGGGAGGTCCCTTACGGGCCCTTCCACCCACATTCGCTTGATATATTTTTTTCATCCCAAGAAACCTCAATAATTCAACCCAATCAAATCTAATAATCTTTCTTCTTCATGAATTAAAATTGTACTAAAATTATTGTTCTATGAAATGGCGCCCTGGTGTCAATTACATTGATCTGAGCCTGCCAAGCAATCAAGCCTTAGAATAAGCGGTAGTTTTTTGTGATTTGACCAAGGTTTTCTCTCTCCCAACTTTTTCGCAATAATTCGCGGATATCATAAAGTAATATGTCTGACCATTTCTATCTGAATTCTATTTTGTCAATTGATTCGACTCTTTTGACCTTCGGTAGTTGAAGATTAAACTTGATGACATTGACCGTTGGTCTCGTCTTGAAACAAGATTTTTTTCGTTGCCGCTTTATTTAGGTATTACCATCGCAAACAAATAATGCAAATCATTCCATCTTCTTTGCAACGAAGAGAGACGAAACGTCAATCTAACTAAGCACATCTCTACTGACGCTACTGTTGTTCTTCCATTCGTAACCCATTCGTTCACTGGTTTCCGCTCATCTCGAATATTGCAAGGGTTGTCCGGTCAACCCCGCAGTTTGTAAACGGTCTTGCTATTTACATAATCTTCTATATAGTATATGTCAGTCCGACCTTAGCGTACGTAGTAAGATTTGACTAGCAAGTTGAAATGGAAGTGAGTCACACATTTGCTGAAGAAACAATAGCCGTTAGGAACATGGGGTACAAAGGTTCTAGGAGTGGAGACCAAGAACTGGCAAATGCAGCGTAGATCTCTATATCTCAATAGCTGCGGACCAACGACCTGAGGCATCGCTGATCGGAGCTGAAATGAGGATGAACGGGGGTAGAAAGAAGTGGCATGCGGAGTCCATATCCTATGTCCAGCAGTGGGCGAATACGGGCTGACTGATTGATAGCGTACAGTCTGATGTATCATCATCATAATCAGCCATTTGACGCCCACTGCAGGACAAAGGCCTCCTTCGTGGTTTTCATAACCATGAGGGGTTTCGCCATAATCGCCACGCTTGGCAGGCGGATTGGCGATCGCAGTATGCGGTCGGAATCTCAGGAAGACGCTGCTGCCCGTCTCCTGGTAATTGAAGTCGCCTTCTACGACATCCACGGAAGGAAATGGAGTGACGCTATTCTTAATCCGGCGCCACGCGGAATATTCTTAATCGGGCGCCACGCGGAATACAGTCTGATGTATCACTATGTGTAAAATATGTCATCGTCACCGGACCGCGCAAATGAGAAGTGAAGGAAAGAACAAATACCAAAGCGATGGGCGGGCACCGTAAGGAAAACTATAGGAGGGACTTTACAATACAAATGTCACTTTATCGGATCGAAAAGTGAGGTGGTTGTTAAGGCTACGCTGTATGTAGCTACGATCTGCGATCAAGAAGATGAATCATAATATCATGAGATTTTCTGGAGAGAGAAGTTCGGAAGAGCCGCAAGACGCAGGTCTTGGACGAAGTATGGTGCTCGGCACTGGCGAATAAGAGAGCCAGGAGGCACTTAATCCGTACCGACCCAACTCCGGACTCTTCTTTTATGTGTCCTACATCCAGTAGGGCCTACCACTCTCGAATCGGACTTTTTAGTCATTCGAGAAAGTGTCCAACTCTTAGGCACTGCTTAAATCGTCCGTAACGCAAATTCCTGTGATGATGACGATGATGATTTTAAATTACTGCGAGACCGCGATTCTTTCGGCGTCTTGGCATTTTTAATTTTGCAATTTTAATGCAGTTAGTTTTGTGTCTTGAGATCTCATAGTTGAAATTGAAATACGTTAATGATTCTCCTTGGATTCTGTTTCTTACCATTGAGGAGGATGGTGAGGAACCGTGAAATACTGCAATGGTGGAAAAGGCTTACACTCAGCAGTAAGCAGCAGTAGGCTGGTGATGAACGATGATTAACTTAATATCATAAATGAATAGCATAGTTGTGTAGATACGTGAGTTTTTAAAAAATATGAATAACGTGAGAGTAAGCATGTGCCCTTAGTGGGACGTACAAATAGTGTTAAATTTATTAACGCCCTTCCCAAAACCCGAATATGTAATATAATTAAGATTTTTTTTCCAAAGTAACCATGTCTGGTAAATCAACTGCTTGAATATTGAGGTTCAAAGTCGATTCTCTTCTAGAAATGTATGTATGCCGAACATTTATTCCTTAGGGACCTTATCGAAATTATCAAATATTCTCTTAGAAAACGAATTAGAAATTTCAACGCACGATATATTCAAAACATCAGAATCTCGAAACTAGGATACCTATCGCTGGTTTCTACGATTCCGCTCCGAGCCATAAGAACATAAAAATTTATGCGCTCACTGCGTGCTAATATTATTTGTATTTATTAACTTAACAAAGGTTATTGATTTCGCAGTAAAATTTTATGGATAAAGTTGTTAGTTTTGGCTTTCAGTACGCATATCTTTCGTGTCGGGGATTAAATTTCTAACACCTTTTATAAGGTCCACCCTGTACCCTGGTCCCGATGTATGAATGTAAGGTAGGTAGATGACGAGACCACTACGAATTGCCGAGCCCCTCATGGGATCGGTCACAAATCAATTGGTAGGGTATAATGAACATTATTGTGGTCGTTTTATTGACAACACGCTTATTATTACCGAAACAAACCAATAATAATAGATATCAAGCACGACTCAATTTCTTATTTTAATTAGTTACTTTGAAAGGGAGGCCTGTAACTTGGTGAAAATTCCGCATCTCCAGTAATTTTCAGTGGGTATTAATTACCAATTTACGGCACGAAATGTCCAATTTGAAACGACAACGACTCGACAGTGAATACCTTGTGCAGCAGCTTAAATTAATGATTAAGAAAGTTTTGAGATAACAAATTATATCATTACATTCTGACGTGCGTCCATGATTCCGAATTTCCAACTGAAAGTTTCATAAAAAAATGAGCTCTCGATTTTTTACGGACTCGCGAGAGGGTTTCAGATGTGATTGTGAGTCTCTTAAATGGGTAGTTATTTAATAAAGTGACACTAGTAATGGGTGTGACACTATTGGTAGTCTACTAACCAATCGCATTCCAATGGTACCCGTGCAACTTTACTCGGCGCCTCGCACGAGATTAGATCTTCTTCGCGAGAGATACCTATTTAATTTCCGCGGGTTATACTATTGGAAAAGCCCCTGGAGAGGACGGTATTACAACAGAGTTCCTGAAGTCTGGCGGTAAACCTGCAATGAAGGAGCTCCAGAGCATATTTAATGCTGTCCTCTTTGATGGCAGAACTCCGGGGGCGTGGAGTAAGAGTGTTGTCGTGTTGTTCTTCAAAAAGGGTGATAAAACCCTCCTGAAGAACGACCCATTTCACTCTTGAGCCACGTCTACAAGCTGTTCTCAAGAATCATCGCGAACCATCTTACGAGAGGACTTGATGAGTTTCAGCCACCTGAGCAGGGCGGCCATATCATCCGAAGAACTGATAACCGATGGGGTAGACGAGTTCTTGAGTGGAGACCGCGGACCGGTAAACGTAGTGTAGGACGTCCTCAGACTCGGTGGAGTGATGATCTTCGCAGGGCGGCTAGCAAGAGCTGGATGAGAGTAGCCGAGGACCGTGCTCAGTGGCGTGCAATAGGAGAGGCCTATGTCCAGTAGTGGACAGGCATAGGCTGATGATGATAATGATGATGATACTATTGGAATTATATTCTTCTGCTAATTAGTAGACTTCAAAATAGAGGCTAATAACAGCTATTGTCGTGCTAATGATACAGTAGATCGTCGATTATCCGAACGTCGGTCATCCGAACGACCCCTTAACCAAACTGGTGCGCTGAGCTTCTCCCCACTACTTGTGCCGCAGAAGGTTCAGCAATGGATGCATTACTTCGATGGAGATTTAATAAAGGGCACCCAATAATGCAGGATAGTAACATTGTAGACTTCGTGACTGACGCCGCCAGTAATTCATCGTCTAGTCAGTCAGATAACGAAGATGAAAACACACCTGCTGCTTCTGAAGTACTCTGAAGTATAAGCTGAATGCGGCCAGTGCCCAAAAAAGTGCGTGATCTACCTGTTTGTAAGCGGGTAGGCTAGCTTCAGCAGACGAAGATTAAAGGTTGTTTTAATCGTTGATTACATGCATATATCTTATTACACGCTATATTCTTTCGAAAATACGTTTGATTCCTACTTGCCATTGCACTAACCGTGATAGAAATTATTGTAAGTATGGTTTTCGTTAATAAATACAAGTACATATTTATATTGTTCGATTATCCCAATAAACCGGTTTTCCGAACGCCCATGTCCCCCAATTAGTTCGGATAATCAACGTTCTACTGTATTATAATTATAATGAACCAAAATGTATGTGTTAGACTCTAGGCACGGTTATGCTAAAGTTGGTTGCATGCTTAAACCGTTGGCCTCGGCAGCCTATCTGTAAGTGCTATCGTATTTGCCTGCCAACTCTGGGGCAATGCCAAGTATGAAGCGAAGACGGCGGTATAACGCGGCGCGCTGCGATCGCAACAGCCGATAGATAGGTAGGCTAGCCGCTAGACTGCATTTGAGAGGTTCTATATTTAAAATTGCATTATTGTTTGTGACGTGCTCTTGTTTTCTTGACAAAATTCAATTTGTTCTTCTTTTGTATTTCTCTGTTAGAGACCTGCCTTTACCTGAGCGCCTCAAATATTTTTGCATTGATCTAATTAGCTGTTTTTGTTTTTGTTGGCTACACAAAATTTGAGATCAATTTCCTCTAATGTTGTTTTGTCAAAACAATATCTAACAAGGTAAGAAAGTACTTCATAATGTTTGAAGTCTCAAAGCTTTGAAACATATAATTTCTTAAATATAATTTGAAACCTTTAATATAAAAGATATTCAAATACGAAGCAGCAAAAAAGTCGTCGCGTATTATGAAATGTCATGACGTGAAAGGCCGTAATGAGGCCATTAGGGCAGGCAACATGTGCACACGCTTCAATATCGTCACACGCTAAATATTGTCTGAAAAAATAAAATGCAACGTAAGCGTTTAAATCAAATGGATCCCGAAGCACGCGATCTGAGTATCTCTCACTACATTGAAACTGCAGGGAAAGTAATTAAAAAGCCACGTTTAACAAAGGAATGTAATAGTGTTTAGTGATGAGCGAGGACTGTTTGTAATAATATCCACGAACTAGCTCAGTTCAATTTAACCCTTAACCAGCACTTAAGATTAAGATTTAAAAATTAAATACTTATTTTAATTAACTTTTTTGTTTGACGCTCTTTTGCAGTCTTCTTCCGCAAAGATACTTATTGTAAGTTGCACTACCTGTTAATGTTTTCTTTAAAACTTAGGTTAGCTGGTAGATAATGCTAAGTAGCATTAAGCTCTCCTATGTGCAAAACTGTATGTTCAAATGCCATAAAGAATTTCAATAATCATAATTTAATGCAACCAAAATGTTTATTGCTCATGTTCATTAAATTTTTTTTAACACGATACAAGTGTTTTACTGAATATTTCTTGAAGCAATGAGACAGATAAATCTAGGGCCAGCAAATAACTACAGGGTGATTTTGAAATCATTAGCAATTCTTTTTGTGGGAATGTTCTTTTCATTGTGATAAACAGTGTTATTAATGCTTTTTCAGTAATGGTATGATATATTTGTAAATATTCGTGATTTCCGAACTTTGGCTCCAAACTGTGAACCAAACGTTGAAAAATGTTTTCTAATATGTTAAATGCTTGTCTGTCGTCCGATATGCGTAAACAAAGTCGCTCTGAACAGTTACTTTTCTAACGACTTTTATCCAACTGCTTCGACTGCCTCGTTTGTCTAGCGTTAACACACTTGCCTAACAAGACTGCGGTCGTAGGCTCGAAACCCGCTGCAGGCCGCCGTATTTCTTAAACTAGTTTGGGACCAGGACAAGTGATTGGATTGTGCGGAAGTTATTAATATTATCCGGGGGAGAGTATCTGCTGCACAGTGCAGTGTAACCACTATCTCCCCTAGAGCGGGCGTGTATTGACGTTCGCAACAACTGGGTCGGCCGACGTACTCGACCCAAAACCGCGACCCGACCGCTCTCGGCTGGTCGTATTCAATCAGAATACGGCCCCGGAGTTGGTTAGCATAGGCGCGGGCCACACAGCTAGTATTTTCAAAAAACGGATGAAAGAATATTTATCTGTCAATATATTAACTCCTTCATATTTATGGAAGTTGGGACTCATTATGTATTTTTATGTACCTAGGTAAATATTATTCTTTTATGGTTTACGTAGTTTATTCTTTTAATTATTGGTTTAAATTACATACTTACTATATTTTCGGATTGGCATTAACGAAAGAAGCGAGAGACCTAGGTTCCATTCTTAGTATGGGCATGTACCTATGACTTTGTTTTCTAAGCTATGTACATTTGTGAAGTTATAGTAGCAATACTACTCGCTAACTGTAAAGGAAAACATCGTGAGGAAACCTGAGTGTCTGAGCTATTCATATACCTCAGCGCTTGAAATCGCCAATCCGCGGTGGGCACGCATGGTGATTAAGCCCGTACTCTCTCTCAGAGAAGGTCTGTGCCCTACAGTGGGACGTATATAGACTGCTTATAATAATAATAATAATATTAATATGAAATGTTATTTGTTTAAATATGTACCATGTGCGCGAGCACAGGCCCGTTTCATGCCTCCACTCTGACTCGCCAAGGTTTACTAGAAGAAATTTCTCACAGAGATAAGGCTTGCCTATGTAGGTACACATATTTTCTTATATTAACTTTCCTGTATTGTATTTTCGTGTTCAATAAAGTATAATAATCTGATCTAATCTAATTTACCACCAACTTTGGCGCGGGCCACACAGATGGGACGTGGGACGACGACCGACGCGACGGGGCGGAGACGCAGCATCCTTTCAATTCACTTTAGTACAAAATGTACTGACACGGTCGAACAAAGCCTACGTAGACAAGAGGGGCGAGGGCGCGAACTCTATAAAACGCGTAGGGCCGACGACCCGTCCTCGCCCCACATCCCATCTGTGTGGCCCGCGCCAGAGTTGGTTTTATTAGCTTCCAAACAGAAAAACCGCATCCGAATAGCAGACGACTGACAGGCAGACGGACATACTTACTATGCAGGTTAAAAGCCGGCGAAGTGGGAGCTAAAAGATTATCTGGTCTTAACAGGCAACCTCGTGCTAACTAGCGCCACCAGTGGAGAAATAAACATATTATCTTCTCCTATACAGTCATCTTAGTTGTAGTAGCAATACCACTCGCTAACGGTGAAGGAAAACATCGTGAGGAAACCCGGGTGTCTGAGCTATTCACATAAGTCAGCGCTTGAAATCGCCAATTCGCGGTGGGCGCGCGTGGTGATTAAGCCCATACTCTCTCTCTCTCTCTGAGAGAAGGCCTGTGCCCCACAGTGGGACGTATATAGGCTGCTTATGATGATGACACAGTCATCTTAATGGTGACAGATTTTTTTATAACTTACTTTCTAGACACTCGACTCTAGAACCTAGGACTTTAAAGCATTTTTGACAAAAGCGGCCGTTTTCGGCGAGGATACTAGCTTTTAGTCAGTATTTAATAGGCGCAACCAACAGAATATTATGTTAAACAGTAGACACATTATAAAGCTAAAAATCTAGCCTAACACCAGCAACGCCCAATTACAGGTACCTATACAAGTGTACAACAACACCTGCACTTTAAGTAAGTACTTACTTAGCCGAAGATGAAATAGCTATCGGACTACCAATTATGTCTGGGACATCTAAAGCTGATTCTGATGGGATGTAAGCCGTCCACTGAAACGCTGTCACCGTAATGCACCTCATCATCCAATGCATTCATCGATATATTATTATGTACCTAATAGGTTTACGTGAGAGCGGCTGGGGTCAATTGATTGGCAGCCTATTGAAAGGCAGGGCATTAGCCCATACCTATGACAAATTATTAACAACTATTAATTGAAAAACTGAAATAAAAAATGACCAACAACCCGACTGCTGAACATGAACTACAAGGCAGACGGGACCCAAAATCAGCAATGTAACTCCTTGGGCTCCAGCTGGGTCCCGCCTGCTTAGTAGTTAATGCTGTGTGCTCAGCAGTCGGGTTGTTGGTTATTTTTTATTTCAGTTTTTAATTTTTGTCTTTTTAGTGATTTTTTAATGCTGATTTATATATAACCTATGACACCCGCGTAGGTACTGATGTTTTACATCCATCGCACGTGATTGGCCGAAGATCTAAGATCCGAGTATAACAAATTAAATATAACAGCGCCATCTAGTTACTGATGGTTGTACTATAACATTACTTAAAGCGGCTACATTTAATTTATTCTATAAGGATCTGAATAGAATAAATTCAATGTAGCAGCGCCACCTAGTGACTCAATGTGGTACTTTAACGTAGCTTAATAGCGAATTTTATTTTTTGTGACTTTTCTGTTCTATTAATTCCAATTTGATATCGCCTATGACAGTCCAGGGTGAAAATCTGACCATTGGTTAAGGAGTTATGAGGGAACATAGAATCGGACATACATACATACGAGCTAAACACATTACCCTCCTTTTGCGTTCCGCCGCAGTCGGGTAAAAACAGTACTTTGTCCACTGGTAAATTATTTTCTTTCATTTGGCATTGAAGTTCAATCTCTTGTTACAATCTTAGAATGTGGTCTGAGATAATAAAGATTCTGATCTTTAAATATATTTTTGTTATCATTTACTTAGTTTTTGATTAAGAAAATTTTGCTACTATAATTAATAAAACTTACGGTATTATTTATAAAATAAAAACATGATTTTGTAAAACACTCCTTTTACAAAATCGACTTGTAAAAGGAGTGTTTTACAAAATCGGTAAGTCGTTTCAACTAGTCTGCGGTAAAGGGAAAGACGAAAAAACACAGATTATTTAAATTGCCTCTGAAGAGTGTTTTAAAGGAATAGTGTTTTTTTATAAATGAGACTGAAGATTACAAGTTTAAAAGTACATCTTAAATATCCGTGATTTTATTATCTACCGAAGCCTCAGATTATTTTTATCAAAAGTATGCCTACTATTTTTTTACATTAATTAAAAATGCCAGAATATGAATGTAGAATGTAGTCTTAAGTATGTCTGTATGGAGATTTTCGCGTGGGGAAAAGCCCAATGACATTCATGTAGCCACGCAGTAACAAGATACGATTATTGCTAATAAGCTTATTGGTGCATTACCTTCTCAGCGAGGTTTTGTTTACCTTTACGCGGTGTCTAGCTTCCTAACTCTATAACTTGTTAAATCAATACACCTATAATACTACAAAATAAACAAAGCAAGAGCAGCTTATATACCTAATTCTTATATGAAAATACCGCCACACACAGTAACCTCAGTATATTTGTGGACTACATTAAATAACTACACAATCACTTGTCCTGGTCCCAAACTAGACACCCTGTGCTTTTGTAACCAGGCAGGGACATCACAAACATGACATGAATATAATGCAAAATGTCACACTGGTTCGCGAATTCATCTGATTATGCAACGTGCGCGATCCATTCATACGGAACAAGTAGGTAGGTACGTAACTACTAAGCAAAGTCTGATAAAGTTAGCGCCACGCCAACTTTGCCCCATTCCATATTAATAGCATACGAAACTTTCGACCACATTATATACTTACTGGTGTTAGCTCTTATGTCAAGAAGCGAGCTTTTCTTCTATACATAATATTATGTAAATTTTATCTCTGTCTGTCTTATATGTCTGTCTCACTCTATTTCTTGTGCGCGCATCACGCAAAAACCACTGAAGGTGATTAAAACTTACTATGATTATAGTTAGATTCCCGTGTAGCATAAAGGCTATCTAACATACCTAAACCTATTTACTAATTTTAATAAAATACTTGAGCCAGATCGCTCTCGGCCGGTAGAGTACCGAGAAGGCTGGCGGCATTGCCTCGCTGCATGCTTTAACCTTTGGCCAAAGTAGGCACCAGCCCTTGGGTCTCCTGAGGCGTCAACTAGGCTCGACGAGATCTGCTTAAAGATAAGTCGCGCCTCCATGGCCCCAGAGTCTCTACCCCGAAAGGCACAAATATGTGCCCTGACCCAGGGCTGCATATTTGCACCTCTCAATTGGACTCTGCATTTGATGCCGCCGCGCCCGCATGGCAGGCGGTCACTTGGATATGGGACTGTGGAAGGATGCACGCACGTTGCATCCCAGACCAGCGACCGCATTCTTCCATGGAATGAGCGTCATTGCCATCGTCGCCTACTATCCCACTCGGCTCAAGGACCGCAGGCACGCTTGCGCTGGCAAGGGCCCGACGCATTACGTCATTCAGGGCAGCGTGTCTAGATAGAAGTCCAGCGCTGCGGGGGCATGCCAGGCCATGGTGACCTAACTCGTCGACGCCTTCGTCGCAGCGGCAGCGATGTGGCTCGTTGGTCCTGGCCTCCAGCCTCAACTAACTCTCGAACTGAAGGTAGTCCTTTCCAAAAGGGTACCTATGCTCACCGACGGGAGGGCCCTCAACCAGTAGCCCCACTCTGGCTCATAGCTCGCTAAGAGACGAGCACGCTCCACATTGTTCGAATCTATCGCGATCCCTTTCAAAGCTATTGGGATTATATGACTTGTCTAACTTTAAGAGTCGCAATACCGATCATCTTCCCAAATTAAATTGGCGCTCGTCGTTTACTTCAAAACGTTTTGTTATTCCTAAGTTTTTATTTTATAGATTCATCGTTTTAACTTAGAAATTTGAAGATTTGAAAAATAAACATAACAATTTTAACAAAACCAAAGCCAATATAAGTGTAACGTTGTTCTAAATAAAAAAAAAGTATTTAATTTTGATGTAAGTTTTAAGTGCAATGTGCCTATTGTGCGTGCAATGCAATAACGAAACGCAATTGAAACGTCAAATTTGCGATTTAGTTCATTCAATACCCATCATCGCAATCCCGGCAACCCCTATCCTTATTCACTTTCAAATAAGTGCAGTCTGGAGTTCGTCAGCACCTTTCAAACGTCAAATTGAAAGGGATCGCGATAGAATCGAAAGATAGACAATTAGGCTCCCGGTTTATTTGTACAGTCGACAGCACATCAACCGTTAGTTGCAAAGTCGCCTGTAACGTAACTGAGTAAAGTGCTCAGATGTTCAGGTTGATGGGCTATGGACTGTACCCACTTTTTTACTAACAGCAGTTTATTAACAGGTGTTAACAGCTTGCAATCGTACGGGAAACCAAGAGTAAATCTACTAACCAACAATGACTTCCTCAAACTCTTTTAAATTGAAGCTCGGAGATAGAATATTAATTAAGTGATCCCACTTCCAGTGGTTAAGAGCATCTCATCAGAGGCAAAGCGCGCTGCCAAGGACACGTGACGACTTGGGCTCCAGCCAAAGTTTTGGTTAGAAGACTCTACTAGCCAGGGCTCCTCAACCTAAGGGCCGCGGCTCCGCAAGACGTGGTCGAGGTATTAATTTGGACCTTTAATTAATTTGCTCTGGACCCCCCAAAAACCCTTCCCCAAAATGTACCCAAAACCGGCGAGCGTGCAGAGACAAATGAATGTTAATGGAACGTAAGAGGATCGTGGCAAGTGGCAATCCTACGTCTCCACCTAGCCCTCCGGGATATGTTGGAATGGGCGCAGAGAAAAACGTGTGAACAGTGGAAAAATTGTTTTATTAATTTTACAGTACCGACTAGCGGCCGACATTTTTACGAATGAACGATTGAATGATTGAAAGTAAAAAGAATGAATCTGAACGAATGAATGGAAGAGTGGACTGGGATTTTTGATTATTCCAATAGTCCCCCTCAAAAATTCTAGTCTTATATAATGCGATTAGGCAATAATTATCACAATATGTATTTATATTATTAGAAATAAATTATACATTCTGCTCTCAATATTCTGTTTTAATTATTTTAGTACCTTTTAATCATTAGGTATATTACAAACATTATCAAATTCAATCAAGCTTAACTTTGATCTTAATTGTAGTAATTTCCCTGATGGTATCATTTTCGTGAAGATATCAGCTAGTTGATGTTCTATGGAAACATACTCTAGCTTTATTACTTTCTTAGTAATTTGTTCACGTTTGAAATGATATTTTATATCTATGTGCTTAGACCTTTTATGGCTAGTGGGATTGTTTTCAATGCTTATACAGCCATTTTCGTGAAGATATCAGCTAGTTGATGTTCTATGGAAACATACTCTAGCTTTATTACTTTCTTAGTAATTTGTTCACGTTTGAAATGATATTTGATATCTATGTGCTTAGACCTTTTATGGCTAGTGGGATTGTTTTCAATGCTTATACAGCTGTTGTTATCTTCATATAAAGGGATATGCATTGGTAATTGGATTTTAATACTATTTAGCAATGATTTTATCCATTTAGCTTCTCTCACAGCTTCGAAAAGAGCCATATATTCAGCTTCGGTTGAGGAGGCGGCGACTGTGTTTTGTTTGCGAGTATTCCATGACATTACACAGTTATCAAACACTTGGAATACGTATCCCGTTGTGCTTTTACGATCAATTTCGTCGCTTGCCCTGCATGGGAATCTGCATAGCCTTGAACTATTTGATGATAGTCGCACCTTTTGTAGGTCAACTTTAAATTTATAGTGCCTTTTATGTATCTTAAAAGATGTTTTAAGCATTTCCATAGTTTATTATAATTTTATTTTTTTTGCTTTGATATCTGCTCAGAATACTGATTGCTGAGCAAATATCTGGCCGTGCGCAAAGCATTGCGTACATAAGGCATCCTATGACGTTCCTGAAAGAAGCGTCAAAGTGTGTGTCGGAATTAAGAGCCAAGTGATCTAATTTTGATGGGAACGGTGACTTTGTCGGATTGCAATCACTCATGGAAAACTTGCTTAAAACATTGTTCAAGTAGACTGACTGGTCCAAAGTTATTGTAGCTTCTGTTATGTTTACTCTAATGCCCAAGAGCAGTTTTATTTCATTCAAATCAGTCTTTCAAATTAGTATTTCGGTTTGTACATAAAATCAAATCATCGACGTATAATATTAAATATACATTACCATCATTTTTTTTTTTTATCAAGTATATACAAATAAGGATCTACCTCTGAATTTTTAAAACCAAGTTCTTTAAGAGCGTGGTCAAAACGCTTGTACCAGCATCAAGAAGCTTGTTTTAAATCGTACAAGGACTTATTTAACTTGCATACCTACTTGGTTTGGTTCTAAAAAAAAACACCCTCAAGCACCTCCATGTAAATGTCATTCTCGAGAACTCCGTTCAAAAACGCAGTTTGGACGTCCAAGTGATGTACTTGCAAGCTATGCTGATTTACAAACGCTAATATAAATCTAAAAGTAGAAATACGTACAAACGTTTGCAACGTTTCATCAAAGTCTTCAAGGTACTTTTGAGTAAAACCGCGAGCAACTAAACGCACCTTGTAACGAGTTGGTTCTCCTAACTCATTCATTTTTATCGTGAATACCCATTTACAATCAATAATATTTACATTTTGGGGTCTTTTCTTTCCACTAGAACCCATGGTTGATTTTTATTTAGCTTTTAACCATTTGTCACTATCATCCCTGTTTGAAATATCACTATAGTTACTAGGTAACGGCTGAGCAGTCGTGAGTGCTAAGTAACACAAATCTGTATCGCTCATCTGTTTATAATCGACTGAGGGTAGTTTTTTTTTTTTATTCTTTCACTTCGCCTTATTTTGTTTGGCGAATTCTCAGCATCCGATTGGTCATCGGGAAGAATCTTGTGTTTCGTGCCTGCTGACTTATTATCACCGATAGGCTTGTCAACTTTGGCGGGAATTTGTGTGTTTTGGTTTGTCGGCCTTGATTGAACAAATTTTGACTCATCGAATATAATATCACGGCCAATGAAAAATTGGCCATTTTGAACGTTGAATAGTTTATGACCATTGTTGTCGTATCCGACTAGTATTGCTTTAAACGATTTACTGTCAAACCTTGTTCTTCTCGTTTTGTCATGGACATAAGCCGTTGCACCAAATTTTAGGTTTGTTATTATGCCACATTTCGTATGGTGTTTTGTTGCTGGTCAGAGCTTTAGTAGGGAGTCTATTTATTAGGTAGGTAGCTATTAGTATGGCTTACCACCAAAAAGACTTTTCTAATTTCTAACTTTCAACCATGGTTCTAGCCATTTCGGTTAGCGATTCATACGCTCCGACACACCATTTTGTTGCGGCGTATATGGTACCGTTAGGTGGTACGAGATACCCTTGGAAACACAAAACTCGTTAAATTCTGTTGAAAGATATTCTCTACCATTGTCGCAGTACAGATTTGTGACTTTCGTATTGAATAAGTTCTCACTCCTAGCAACAAACTCTTTAAAAATATTTTAGCACTTCCGATTTTGCATTCATTAAGTAGGTCACAGTAGAATGAGTGTAATCATCCATAAAAGTAACAAAGTAGTTTTTGTCATCAAAGATGGTAGGCGTTATCGGACAACAAACGTCCGAGTGAATAATATTATAAAGGGGTCGATTCTGGTGTTTACTATTGTTATCTTTAGTTTTTGCAAACGGGAGACGTGATTGTTTACCAAGAATACAAGGTTCACAAATAGTATCGCTGGGGTTTATATTGTTTATCAAAGACTGGTCACTTTCATCTATTTTTATCCTTTAAATTCCAAACCTTTGTTTGTTTACATGTCCGAGTCGGCTATATCACAAACTATAGGCGTCAGAGGAATTTTGAGTCAAGTGAATATTAAGTTTATTTACTTTAAAATTTAGCCAAAAAAGGTTGTTGCAATTCTCCCCGGTCATGATGCACTTGTCTTTATGATAGACTTGCACACCGTTTGTTGCCAAAAACCACTGTCATACCTGCACGTTGCATCTTACTTACAGAAAGTAAATTATGACGTACCTCGGACGAAAACAATACATCATCAATCGAGCCTTCAATACCTAAATCGGTTGTTACCTTTATGCTGCCTTTACCGTAGGCTTGTATGGACTCGCCGTTTTTCGCAACTCCGATCTTGAGAGGCGTCGATAGTTCCGTGTACGTTGTAAACACGTCAAGTGTATTCATAATATGATCCGTGGCACCCGAATCTAAGAGGAAAGAAATTTCCATATTAGTAGAATTACTAATAGGGTCAGATAACTTATAATCGGGTGACACCATAAAAGCGAAACCGCCCTCGTCATTGTTGCACAACGCGTTGTGCGCCGTCCTCTTGTAGCCGCTACCGCTGCTCCCAGCCCAGTCTTGCTGGATCTTCTTCAGGTAGCGACAGTCATTCTTGAGATGATTTCGGCACCCACAGTGACCGCAGAACATTTTTGAAATATTGTGATTTGAATTTCCGGTATGAAAGTTTTTCTTCGGTTGAGGGTAGTTTTTTTTTTTTTTTTAGAAAAATTTCCTTGTGATTTTGGAAATGAGAAATTCCTCGGACCAGTATGCAAAACCTTGAGCTCTGTTGTAGGTTCACCTTTCAGCTTCACTTTGTGGTCAAGTTGAAGCAAGGAACATTTGGTTGCAGTTTAAGATTCAGCAATTGCTTGCGTAGTGCTAATTGCGTGGCCAGCTGGCCAGGCTTCGTCTCTCGTAGATTTTATCGAGGTTATCGAAAATGGATTTGGCCGTTGCAGCGTCTTTCGCGAAATTTAAAAATGCGTCATCTAAATATTCGATAATTGTACCTTTTGCAGTTTGGTTTTTCTTTAGCCACATTGCGTCTGGATTATCCGGCACTGGTTGTTCAACGACGATGGCCACTTGCAGTTCTTCTAACAAAGACTTGAAGACGTTCGCCGTTAAATTGCTGGATGTTTCGTTTGCCTCGTATCTCCATTGTTCATATCCGTATTTTAGACGGATAGCAGGAACTTAATTATAACTTATTTAAATCGTGCCCTGGGCCCATAACCTGTTGGAATGGGCGCAGAGAAAAACGTGTGAACAGTGGAAAAATTGTTTTATTAATTTTACAGTACCGACTAGCGGCCGACATTTTTACGAATGAACGATTGAATGATTGAAAGTAAAAAGAATGAATCTGAACGAATGAATGGAAGAGTGGACTGGGATTTTTGATTATTCCAATAGGATACACAAGTGAGTTTTTGTATAATGTAGACTAAAATATGGTAACCCATGAAAACGTTTATGAGATAACAAAAGGAGGCCATACAAAACTGCTTGAGAAGCCCTGCTCTTCAAGACTTTATAAATTAATCTCTTTGTAATGACACTCGGTTTTAAGTGTTATCCACTGTAATGGTCTGTGGTAATGGTAAAGTTTGTTGAAAAAGGTTGTAGGAACGAGATATTTTTTTTACTTTCGGCGCCTCGCGCAATGCAACCTCCGGAGAACTGCCTATTTAATTTGCCTGGGTTATACCACTTGAATGACTTTGCAATGAGATTGTTTTTTAGACTACAAAATACGTAGTGTCAAAGATAGCCGTTGCCGTGCTAATGATGACAAGAACTTATTTCAGACCTGAGCATGCGCTCGGCCGTGTGATGCAAATCAGAATTTGCCAGCTGCCGCAATATAATTGGGGTTAAAGTATGAAATTGCCGTTTTATTGCAATAGGTTCTTTGAATTGACA
Source organism: Yponomeuta evonymella (assembly GCA_963969515.1). NCBI lineage: Eukaryota > Metazoa > Arthropoda > Insecta > Lepidoptera > Yponomeutidae > Yponomeuta > Yponomeuta evonymella. The sequence continues at coordinate 12,920,446 of OZ018354.1, forward strand.
TAGAGTCTTCATGGTTTGAGGTTTTCGAATGAATCTTTTTTCAAATGGTTTCTATGATGTTCTTTTTTTAAAAAATGTGAAACATTTGAATATCGACTTTCAATTGTTTTTGTTATTCAATTTAGACAAGAAAGATGGATACTGCGAAAATTCGAGTGATTTTCATACTTTAACCCCTAATACTTAACCCCTAGCATGTGCAATAGCAGGAGGGCTTAGGACGAGTTTGCCGAAAATAGAGTTCTTGGAGATGCGCTTGTTGAAGACTGCGGTACAGCTGATCCCGTCATTCAAGTCTTTGTAGTGCAAGTCCTCCCACTTATTTGATAGGTAGATAGATATATAATTTATTCACATTAGACACACACACACACACACACGTATACAAAGCAAAGCACTACAATAGTATATTTCATTACGAGTGCGGAAAGCCTGTCATTGCAAAGAGTTCCGACAAATGTCTACCCGAGCCGAGGCGTAGCCGAAGGTGAGGGTTGACAGTCGGAACAAGTTGCAATGACGGTTTCGCACGTGTACTGAACAACTATTTTTAATACAGTTGCGAAAAAAAGAAGCAATTTAATAAAAAAAAATTTTTGGAAAATGGCGCCAACCGTAAAAGAGTATAAACAGAGATTTTTTTTCTTCACTGATTCTGGGTAGGCAAAGGGAACTATGCCCATACAGCCAAGTCTTCAGTAGAATTTTTTAATTGATATGAAATGAAAATGAAATTTAATGAGATGAAATGAAGTGAAACCTAACCTAACTCATTGAATCAAATCATTAAATCTGATATTGAAACAAATTAGTAGCTTCTTTTTAAAAATATTTGCATGAATCATAAAAACTTCTGATTTTTTTTTTGTGAAAATTTTGTGGTTGGTTTTTTCTTTTTAATAGACATTATTTTAACAGTTGGGAAAGAGAACGCACGAGTTCGTGAAAGGTAAAGAAAAAGCTCGAGTATGTAAATAGCCCACATCCCGAACGCTACTGTAATACGCCACTTTTTGAGCAACTGTATTAAAAATCAATTTAAAAGTCACAGTAGGAAGAAAGCATATAACAAAACAATAACATACATAAAAAAGCAAAAACACACTGGAAACTAGCCATACACGGTACGGCCGTGTACAAGACTGACCTACGTAGGTATGGCAAAATAAATGTGAATGGGCTCTTTCAATACACCAAAACATTTTGATCTGTAGAATCCTAAAGTTAAACCACTATGCGTTTAGAAGACTCCAGGCCGCGAAGCGAAGTACCTATCTGACAAAGTTCGTCAAAATGTTTCGTCTCGATATTTCTCTTTAATTTGTTTTCTCGGGCAAGCAAGACTGTTCAGTCTCTGTTTGACCCCGGTTTGCCTTTGAAATGCCGTAATCTGATTCGGGCGGCACTCCCACGGACACAACTCATGACAAACATTCTAGTCGGATCGTCAGGGTCGCTGTATATATCAGTTTTTTTTTTTTTTTAATGAAAATACTTTTTTTTCTTATTAGCGCAAGTACGAAAAATTGAGTTTACGAGAAAAAAGTAGCCTTACCGCTGGTTTCAGATTCGAAAATGTGTGATTAAGTGACAGGTACTCACGTAAATCTCAAATAAGTTTTTTTTTTATTAACCTACATAGAACCTACTATACATACCTCTCCGCTCGCGACGGAAATCACTACTACTTTCTGACAAATATATGCCATCAAAAACATAGCTTGTAAAAAAAATCAAGTCTCGCAACTCAGTTCTTCTGCCGTAAAAAGTTGTGAGATCCGTGTAATACCAAGTCGGTTAATTCATTCAGTCCCTACTTAAGGGTCCTTAATCTGCCTTAAGTTATTACGCAATAAGCTAACCTAACAACATCCTACTGTGACCATATCAATATGAAATACCTGTTTTAAATACATAGATTGACTTGGCAATCGCACTAAACAATCTCATTTAATATAATATGTATTACATTGTGAGATACATTGTGTTTTCATGCGATGGCCAAGTCAATCTATTTATTTAAAACATTATGCTGTTATTTATGCAGTTAGTATATCTAGAAAACAGGGCCAAAATTGCAAAATATTTTAGTTTTTCTTTGTTTTATACACTAAACACAAATTTTATTCCAAATTCGAACCTTCTATGGGCCGGTCTCTGTATTGAGAATTTTACTAAGTAAATACTAGGAATGCAATTAGTGTTTAGTGTATAAACACTAAACACTAATTGTATTCGAAATTTGAAGTTTCTATGGGCCGGTTTCTGAATTGAAAATTTTACTAAGTAAATACTTAAGTAACGTTCTGTCACTCTCTTTTCTGACAAATTCAGAGAGACGGCACTACAGTTAACTATTTACTTAGCGAATTACTCAATTCAGACACTGGCCCTATGTCTGCTAGAGTTTTGATGATCGGTCAGTCAGTGAGTGAGTGACAAAATTAATAAACCTGGACTGAAATTTGAAATATACCGTGTTTAAGCAATGCCTACTTGGTTACTGAAAATCCAGGCTTTTAGTTTTATCCACAACGAAGTTATAGGGGGCTCGAAAATGGCCTGAACTCCTTCGAGAAAAGGATGGTACGGCCGTGCCACTTTTTTGCTCGACTTGGCGGGGGCACTGCCGTGCCCCAGATATCGTTTCTCAGTAAAGTTATTTCCAGAACCCGCCTTTCAGGTAGGTAAGGATATTTTTTTACTGAAATTCAGAATAGATCTATTTCAGCGCGAGGGAAAAGGGTAAACATTTTATTAGGTAATTTTAGTAAAATTACAAATCAGAAACTGGGCATAATAACTGTTAAAAATGCATAAATAAATGAACTCTTAAAACTTTTTTTGTTTATATTTGGTAGGTCCGAGAATAGGCCGTAGGCTAACAACGTTTGGCCGGTCAGCTAGTAATATAATATAAGTGTTGTATGAAAATCTAACTCACGTAACTTTAAAGTCACATGATTTTGTTTGCACTTCTTATATTGCACAGTACAAAGATGTAGGTAAACCTAACGCCGCGCAAGAATTTTACAGTACTAAGATGTGGACCGATCGAATTCGAAACGAGGTGATCCGACAGAGAACCAAAGTCACATAGCCCACCGAATTAGCATGCTGATCAGTTCTTCGGATGATATGGCCGGCCCGTGGCAGTGGGCCGGCCATATCATCCGAAGAACTGATAACCGGTGGGGTAGACGAGTTCTTGAGTGGAGACCGCGGATCGGTAAACGTAGTGTAGGACATCCTCAGACTCGGTGGAGCGATGATCTTCGCAGGGCGGCTGGCAAGAGCTGGATGAGAGTAGCCGAGGACCGTCCTCAGTGGCGTGCAATAGGAGAGGCCTATGTCCAGCAGTGGACAAGCATAGGCTGATGATGATGAAGATGTGGACCTAACGCCGTGAGCATTTTCGGCCAGTAAACCGCAGGCCACATTTTTTGACTACTTTGTATGCAAAGCAAAGAAGTCCTAAGCTCAAATTTGAAGAAAACTGATCTCTCCTTTGAAACAAATTTCATTTGTTCGATTATTTTCAAAAACTCGCCAGGCAGAACCGCACAATAAGTTCAAAGGATATGGAAACCAGACGGAGTGGAGGGAATAAGAATATCTGAGATAATGATACCGAGACGGCTTCCAGATGCTGTAAATATTAATCAGTGTCTCGCGAAAGTCAAAACAAAAAACCCGACCGCTAAGGCCTAGATGACTTCATTAAATTGTCAACCTCGGCAGACGAGTCACTTAGTTCGATTTCGATAAGTCAGTTTTATTTTAATCCATTTATATTTGAAATCCACATGAGTACTCAAATCTAGCAAAAATTTAGGGCAGTAGCACACATAATGAAATTAAAAGGAAAATTATCACGGCTAAGTAGGCTTTACAAGTTAACGAGTAATAGGCGACAAACTTCAAATTCCATTGAAAATTACTTCGATGAAGTAGTTAGTTGGTAGGTAGTTAAAAAAAGCCCTCCTGTGGAACCTCACTCTGCGCGAAGGCCGACAAGCACTTTTTAAAAAATCTGAAGAGACAAATCTATTTACTTGGGAGAAATTCTCCATTCCGAAGACCACCGCGCGAAATTACTCAGCACAATAAGACGGGCCGCCACCGAGCTCGTCCGAAACTTTGTTAATTTGCCATGTAAGTAATCAGAGAGTAATAGGGGCGGTATTGGATCAAACGGCGACGAGATCCCCCGGATGCGATGGCCGTGACGAATAGGCCGTAATCACGGACTGAGCACCCCTTGGGCTCTAATGGGAGGGTTTATTTAGAGGGACCACTTTTGTACATTCCTAAGATACATCATAGCAGCTTTAGCACACGCAATTAGACAAGTAAACCACTGCAAGTCATGGGGATGCAATAATGAGGCAATAATGTGCTTTGACCCTGGTCTCTGCCTACCCCTCCGGGATACAGGCCGGAGTTTATGTATTGTATGTAATGTGCTGTAAGTATTATAACTGTTTATGAATCAGAAGAGGTTTGTTGGGATCGTCGATCGTTGCAAACTCTGGTCTCTGCCTACACCTCCGGGATACAAGCGCGCTAGTATGTATATATGAAAGCATTATAGTGGTGTCAACTTAAGTACAAGTAAAGCAACATTTAAGAACAAACTGCGCAAGAAGTTTTAAATTAAAGTTAAGGTCAACGCCATAAATCTTTGAGAGTCTAAAGTTACTTTACTTAATGAATAATCGAATAAAATTCAGATTTACAGAAAATCTTTGTCATCCTGCAAGTAGAGACAGTCAAACTTCAGCAATTACGAGTGAACTTTGAAAAACCGGCCAAATGCGAGTAGGACTGGCGCACCGATGGTTCCGTAACACCAATAATCGGTTGGTCGGGCGTTAATTAGGTGTTCATTTGTTATTGGTGTTAATTTGGCGATCGCAGTAGGTATGCGGTTGGATACTCAGGAAGACGCTGCTGCCCGTCTCCTGGTAATCGATTTCCTTAATCGCCTTCTACGACATCCACGGAAGGAAATGGAGTGACGCTATTCTTAATCCGGCACCACACGGAGCTTTAGTGCGTTAGTATAAGTAGATCTGCTCCTATATTACGTGAACCAAATACTGAACGATTTCAATAGTCTAACTGTCAAATTCCGTACTAATTGCTATCGCAAATTTCAGAAATCCGACAGGATTAGGTGTGCATCCAAAACGTCTAAGATGCCTACGGGTCTACGATTAAGGAGGCGGACTTCTGTCATATTTTGTACTGTCACAGTTTTGATTCCCGATTATCCATCTTGTCTGCAGAGCCTTCGGGGAACAGCCCTCTCACACTCCAGCGCCTTCAATATGAGAGAGTCGTCAGATGACGCGATTGATCGAGCAATAGATTTCGCTGAAATTAATCGAAAGTCCGTCCCATGATTTGAGCACGACCTTGACGCCGTTTTATCCTAAAGGTTAGACAAATGATGATTTGACTGACCGAGTTTGATTTATCGTTGGTGTTGCCTCTGAGTTGCCAAATTAAAAATTTGTGATTAATGTGCTCCCAATGTGGATCACGGACCTGAGGTTTCTTGCCTTGGGGTTCACGGCCATGGGTCCTAAAAATCACTATTGACATGATTGAGAGATTGGTCTGACACTTTGACTAAAGCAACCTGTAAAAAACATATGTTTTTTTTTTCATTGGTGGCGCCAGTGTTACTGCACGGAGCCCCGTTCGTTAACACGAAGAGGCGACTCTCATGCAAAAGTAGTTTGGTTTTACTTTATAAACGATTTGATGGCAACTAAACGTTTCCAATGTGTTAAAACTAACAAATCGAGGTTTGATCGAAAAAAATAAAAAGAAGTAAGAGCCTCACCTCTGCTAAATATTTTTTCCCAACTAGGGACTGCATCGACTAGTATACCTACTCATTAAATTTTCAAATTAAGATTTAATTGAGTACTGACAAATTAAATTAAATGAACAAACGAAAGAAAAAAGCGAAAGTTATCTGTCGGGATCGTGGCCCCTGGTCCCTGATGTCTGACTACCTCTCTGGGATACAGGCGTGAGTTTTGTATGCGTGTATGTACGAAAAAAAATGAATAAATGAATGCGTTGTGGATGATTCATTCATTCTTTTTTATGAATGATGGATGACGTCTTTAGGTAATATTTAAAAATAGCAGATTTCACCGTGGTATGCCCAGTGGCATTAGTGGTAATGCCACTGTAACTTCACAAATGTACGTAACTTAGAAAACAAAGTCATTGGTACGTGCCAGGATTCGAACTCAAGACCTCCCGAATGAGAAGCCGGCTTTCTAACGCTCCGCTACCACCACAACTTTTTTTCGATACAATAAATTAAATTCCCTAAGTAGGTTGGTGCCTACCTACTGAACAAACAGCCATTAATACTGAAGACGCTGAAAGAAAACTTACTTCCAACGAGCACGATAACAACCTACTCCCGGTCGAGACGAATAGTTTGATGTGCTTTTCATGAAAATTGATTCAGCCATTAGGGCCAAGCGTTCGGTAAAAAGCAATTTGCTAATAGCCCCGTACAGATCGACCAGGATTGAAGGTGCTCCAGCAGTCAGGTGAAACCGGCATAAAATACTGAGTGTGAGGGAGGTTTGTAACCCGAATCAGTCCGCGAGTGGTCTTTATTTTCAGAATTAATAGATTATCCACTTGTTTCTTGTACACAATTTTAAAAACCTATTTAGAGGCTAAAAATTCCACCCATGCCGGGACTTGAACCCGCGACCTCTGGCTTCAAGTCCCGGCATGGGTGGAATTTTTAGCCTCTAAATAGGTTTTTAAAATTGTCCTCAGGACGGGTTAGTGCAACAAAAAGAACAAACTATCTGTTAATTAGAGCCATGCAAAAGTAGAAATATCCAGTGTGTTTGTACTAGTGGTTGACAGCTGTCAGTTTAAAACAGCTAAAACAACATAACACAGCTAAAACAACATAACACAGATTAACAGATAACAGGTTAAGAGTAGATTAACAGATTATTAGTGTACGAGAAACAGGGGCTAAAAGGAGAAGATGCTAACAAACTCCACATTTCCAGGGTCGGCGGACTAAAGCACATAAGTCAAATTGTCATAAAATTATTGTTTTTATAACATAACTAATAAAACTTGTAGTTTGCTTAGTTTTTGTAAAAAAAACTTGTACGTTCAATTCATTGTTTCATGACCGCTCTCCGTTAATGCAATAAAGATAGTGTAAATTAAATATTACAGTATTTTATAGAGGTAGCATAGTGGGTAGAACATTGGACTCGGAAGCGAGAGACTCAGGTTTGATTCCCAGTGCGGGCATGTACCTATGACTTTGTTTTCTAAGTTATGTACATTTGTGAAGTTGTAGTAGCAATACCACTCGCTAACGGTGAAGGAAAACATCGTGAGGAAACCTGAGTGTCTAGGCTGTTCACATACCTCAGCGCTTAAAATCGCTAATCCACGGTGGGCACGCGTGGAAGTCCATTCTCTCTCTGAGAGAAGACCTGTGCCCTACAGTAGGACGTATGTAGGCTGCTTATGTATGTTATGTATGTAATTTTATAATAGGTTTCTTCACCGCCTCAAAAATTTGTGTTTTATGTACTTTAATCCGTCGACCCTAGATTTATTCTTCTCAAAAAACAGTTAATTAACAAAGTATTCAACCTAAAGCTATTGCAAATTAATGTGTTGAAAACTAAGCACAAACGTCCTCTAAATACCCGTTAACATTATTCTCCTCTTTCATACCAGGTAAGTACTTAAAATTTATTTTTAACGGCTTCTGAAGTAACTTGGCAATTTCCGTTTTTCACACAAAAACGCCACTTGTGTCCGTACAATATTGTTCGGGAAAATGGAGCTCGACTCCGCGCTACATGGAACCCAAATACCTGGTCAACCTGTAACTTTCACATCGATTTATTTTGCCCGTCAACAAGCGAGGCTGATATGCTATTTGTTATAATTTCGCGCTTTTGTGTAAGTTTTCTTTTACCGCGCAATTTTGTCAATAAATCTAAGCAAGGCTACCTCTTGGCTAGACTATCCACCGGTTTCTGAATTGAGAATTTCATTAAGTAGATACATACACATTGTTCTGTCTCGTTCTTTCTTGAGAAACCTGAAGAAATAGCACTATACAGTAACCAAGTGAAACTGGTTAAAGAAACATTTAGGTAGCTACATTTAGGGGTCAATTACTATGTGATAAGGATATCATTTATAAAATCTCACGGAAACACACTCAAACTCAGACTGACATAATTTTTACAAATAAAGAACGGCGGCATCCGCAGGAATCGACCGACGACCTTCGTTTTGACGGGCAGTTGTGAGGGAGTCACAACTGAAATATCAACTGTTAGGAACAAATCTTTTTAAGCTCATTTAATGCCTCTATGGGGTTACTTCACATACCTCATTTACCGCCTCCGGACTAAGAATTTCACTTTTGTAATTACTCGTAGATTTACTTAAAGTCGATTTACGTAGACGTCTCGCTTTTTTGTGAAGTAAATGTGAAGAGAGAGAATTATTCTTAAGCATTGTTAAGTCTCAGTTCAGAAACCGATTAGTGCCCAAATAGTTGAGTTACATAATCAAAATTATGGGGAATAAAAAGTGGGATGAATTTGGTTCTTCAGCATTGAGTGATCTGGGCTGAAGTAGAGGGAGTTATATTGTACAAATTACGTTTAAGCCACACTGTTTAAACATCTTGTTTTCGATTGTCTCAACCTTTGTCAAAAAGATTCAGCAGATACGAGCGGGGCACTTAATGTTATTTACACACTAATTCAAAATTCTAAAAGAGTTAAGGTCGATTCCAACAAGTTCTCATTGAGTCGAACTATCGAAGTACATATAATCAATTCCAACTAGCCTCTGCGTTTGACCGAGTAGAACTATAGAAGTATAACATCGACTTCGACAAGTCTGTTGAAATCAAAACAGCTGCATGCAATTTTCCCCGAGTAGAATTATAGCTATCGAACTATAGCATCAATCCCGTCAAAATCAAAAGAGTTGCATGCAGTTCTCACCGAGTCGAACTATCGAAGTAGGACGTCAATACCAACAAGCATTCCAAAATCAAAAAAGTAGCCGATCAAAAAACCGATCTCACCAAATAGAACTATGGAATAACCTACTCAGTCCAGTCATTAGGTACGTAGGAAAAAACGGGTTAGAAATGCATGTGTACCGAGAAGGCAAATATTACGTGGGGGGTGTCTAGAAAAGCTTACTTCAAATTGTCGACCCAGATTTCCTATCTGCATTTACCGCCATTTTGAAAAAAGGGTTAAATTCAGGTTTTTTACAAAAACTCGACTCTCCGTTGAGAAACGAAAATCTTTATGTAGGTATACAATGACTGGACTAACTCGTTTGAAACAGAAATTTTTCACGGAAAAATCAATACCGACAGGGACACTCAAGAAGCGGTGCTAAATTACAGGTGAGTGCTTAGACCGTCAGAGCCTGCGGTTTCTTCACCAGCTAAAAAATCCCAACGTAACAAATGGCTGTGCCGAAAATAAGAGTAGGTATTCATCTATCTTCCTTATTCGTTTGTTTTGCGTTAGCGCTATTTTTTCCAGCCAGAATATCGATAAATCACGCACCTTCCTTATACAACGTGTTATTGAACTAACGGAAAACCCCGACACCGTTTTTCCAGTATAGAAAACTACTTGCAATAAACGAAAGTTTAAAATTCTCAATTTTTCATCATCATCATCATCACCCATTTGACGGCCACTGCAGGACATAGGCCTCCCTTATGGTTTTCCAAGCTACGAACGTAACCATAAGGGGTTTTGCCATAATCGCCACGCTTGGCAGGCGGGTTGGCGATCGCAGTATGCGGTTGGAATCTCAGGAAGACGCTGCTGCCCGTCTCCTGGTAATTTAATTCCTTAGACGACATCCACGGAAGGTAATAGAGTGACGCTATTCTTAATCCGGCGCCACACGGACAAATTTTTCATGCAGTGTTGAAACTTTACGCGGTCGCTTTGTATAAGAATATCATAAGAAATACAATTACATAGGATTAACATAACATAAAGTCACGCCTGTATCCCGGAGGATATACTAGGATAGGATACTTAGGATTACTTTGTCTAAAAACCTCCTATAATTATTATTATTATACTAGCCGGCCCGGCGAACTTCGTACCGTCACAGAAGCCGTTTCTACGATTTTTCCACAACGCCATCTATTTTTAAAACAACGTTCGCTCGCATAACGCCATCAATTTTAAACTTAAAATAAATATTATCCCACGGGAACACACTACCGGGATATCAAGTATGCTATGTCTCAATTCAGGTCTTTGTTTATCTGTACGCCAAGTTTCATGTAAATCCGTTCAGCCGTTATTGCGCGATTGAATAAGAAACATCCAAACATCTTCACAAAGTTTCACATTTATAATATTAAGTAGGATTAGTCCACCAAGATCCATATTAGTTTAAATATCATCATATGCTTATTAGAGAAACGCAATAAAATATTGTGTATTGAAATTAAAAAAAAAAGTATGCTTAGTTTAGTTTGGAAGTAGTCTAGCCATTTACTAAACACAATAAAGAGAAACATATTCTTTTAGTCTTGAGACGGACGCTAGTCTTTTTTTGAATAATGCGATAAATTGCAAATCTTTGGATTGTAATTTCATCTAGTTATAGTATCACAAAGATTCGGTAACAATTTACTTGCGTTTCATTCGCGTTGTTACAAAAAGGGTTGCGCCGGTCGCAATTTGAAAGAAAAATGTATTTTCTTTTCAGTTCGTCCTCACCTATTTTTCACACCTAATAAAGCCACCGAAAAAAATGCTCTAGGCTAACTATAATGTTACTATAATAACCGGCTTATACTTAGATTGCTATACTTTTCATTAAAATACAAATTGTAGTCATTACACTCAGTCAGTAATTCCTTTATAGTGTTTTATATCTATCTACCTACAGTATAGAATACGCCATGCCACAGCTACTTACTTACATCTATTTGAAACTAACATGAAACAATCTTTAGGACAAATCCAGTAGAAAAACGCCGACTTACTTGAATTTCTTATCCATCGCGTAACCTATATGGCATCAATATTATCGTTGTCTTCCCGGTTCCTCTTTATTACACGTTCTTATTCCCCGATAACACGTTCACTTCTTTACATTGCACATTATTATTGTCATCAACTTTCACTCATCTTGAAGAAACGATTCACTCTTAGGCGTATGAAAATCCTTTTGAATACCACTGAACGCCGAGTTGAGACTCGAAGTGACGTCACCTCACCGCGATGTCACCGTGACTGTTATCACGATAAAATACACACATACACTATGTAATAATACACAGATATTGCATGATAAGCAATACTGAACGCTCCTTTGACGTAGAACGTAGCATAGAATCAAGGCGATAGAAATTTTTTGTCATGTCTGATAAATTATCGTAAAAATAAATGCAGCATCGTATATGTTCCATGTTTGTATGTTGTGAAATAAAGTAGATTCCTGTTCTTATTCGTAAAATTCGAATCATATAACCCTTATTCGTAAAATTCGAATCATATAGGTAACCTTTAATTTCATGATTACAGCATCTGTTTTCCATCTGTAATAGCAACACCTACCACTCACTGCGAACTGTGAAGGAAAACATCGTGGTGAAAGCTACGTCTAAACTATTTACATATGCACTCAGCAAAACTCATACGCTTTCGTTGACTAATGGGTTAAACTAAACTGGGATTTCTTCCGCAGCCCGAGGAAAATATCAGGGTGATAGCGTCAACGTGAATCCTCGTATTACCTACGTTTATTTGGTTTAATCTTTGTATTTCGATCTCAATTACAAAGAGTATTATATAAATAATTGGTGTCACATAATCTCACAACTTATAGAGGATCGATAGATCCATCCATCGTTCCTATAAATGAACAGATTACTTGGATGGAACTGAGACTAAAAAGTAATTCAAAGACTTATACAGCTCAATTAGAGATTGTAATTTTTATTCACTATATTAATATCGTATTAATATTTCTTTCAGGCCTTTGAAAATTCAATATTCAGCTCGCCATTTTTTGTGTGTGTTTACTGTGTTTACGGTTTTTCTGATAGGTGGTACTTCAAACCTGTGTGTTAAGTAAAACGGACGTTCTACCGTTGTATATTGTTGCGATTTACATAAAATTTTAACCAAACGTGTGGTAAGGAACAAACTCAAATGGGACGTGTTTCGCTGAAACGCTTGTCTGACATCTGGCGCTAACTGAAAACCAGCGCTGAGGGCTCAAACCTTTAGCACACCGCTGAGTTAGCTGCCTTTTGCAGCAGAAGACACACTGCGACCACTTTGTTTTTTATTTATTTTGCAATGAATTTTTATAAATGTCTTTCTATGTATTAATGTCTGTAATTTTATTTTATTGTTATGTTGATTATTGTACCTTTGTGTGTGCGACTGTTGTCGCAAATAAATGTATATCTTCTTCTTCTTGTTTCAGAAACCAGAAGAAGAATATCTGAATCAAAAATAGCCCCCTATACAAAGTTTCTAGGTTGTGGTCCATAAAAAGGGCATCTATCTCAGTGCAGACGTTGCAAACGATGCAATATTTTCAAAGCAAAGCAATGTAAAACTTAAGCTCTCGTGGACGTTGCCAACTGGTAACTATCCAAGTCTTAAAACAATAGGGAGAACAAAATAAAAATACTAAAGTTTCCTTCCAGAAAATGGTTTCGTTGTATCGCCAATCATATGGCCCTACAATGGAAAACCCAATGGCGATGCTAATCTTTTAGTGTGAATGTTTCTGTCTTAAAACGGCTTTGGCTTATCTATTTGAAAATGTTGGATGAATGGAATTTCAATGAAAGGAGTACACAGATAGAGTTTCGGATTAAGACAGGTAATTTTTAATCCAGATTTACGTAAGCTCACGCCTGTGTGCCGGAGAGGTAGGTAATGACCAGGTGACTTGCGTAGGCGCAGCTAGGAAGCGGTGGGGGGCGGGGAGGCTGCCCCCCCTAGGCAATAGCTAGCTTCTACTTGCCAATGGCCACTTGGTACGATCCTGCTTGACAAACTTCTTTTTTCTGTTAATGCATTATAGTGTCCTGGGGCCTGTTTATGTGCACCATATCCTGTCGGAATCCTGACGTTTGCGATAATAATTAGTCTGGGATTTTACAGTTAGACAATCGCTCAGGATTTATTGCGTATAATTAGGGCCTGGAACGTGTCAACTTCTAGTTAAACGTACCTACCTATAATCGGTCCAATCATTTATTTTACTTTTGACAAATTCACATACATGAAGTTCCTTCTTTATTTGACAAGAAACCATAGGCAAGAAATGTAACACTTCATGGGCACCTTTATTTTTTCACGATGCGACGTGTTTTGCTGCAATATTATAACGAGTAGATTATGTAGTTAAGACAATTCAAGTTGATTTTCTAAAAAAATATAAACCTATCTTATTACAAAGATCTATACTATAAGATATTAGGTTTAAATATTATTAAAAAAAATTGAAAACTCGTTGGGTAGTTTTTAGTTCATTACGCTCATATAGACAAACTATAAAAATATGAAAATGAAATAGCAATGCAATCAATCGATTAAAACTTCAACCTAATTCAAATCGATTATCATACAAAATCGAATCGGTAACTTCGTAGAACATCACTAAATTGAGCTGTCAATTTTAAATAAACGGTTGGACCGACTATAGTGATTATTTTCTCGGTGCTTCTAGTCTACGAGGTAGCGCGCACTACATTATCGTCAATGCACAGACAACATTAATCTGTCATTGTACTATAATGCACAGACTAAAAAGACAAACGATAATCACAGACGATAATTCACTAACAGAATGATCCTACGCCATCGAAGTCGCGAGTCACCGGCAAAGCTCACAGCTCAAAGCTCACGTAGGCACTTACGAGCCAGCTCAATTTGTGTAATCTTAAGTTACATTTGTTTTTACTGAAACGAAACGAACAAAACCGACGAAAAAAAAATCCGATATCACAGCAAACTTGGTTTGGTTCATGGTAGGTACCATACAGTAATAAGCAAAGGATTCGAAGGTTATTAACTTTTCGATTCCATTTTAACTCTAGGGACAGCAATCAGCAGATAGGCAGGTTGTCACCCTTTAGGCTTCGATCGGGCGACCGTCATCAATCACACGTTATCAATTCCGCCCACAAAATATTAACCAATTAAAAACGGCCCAGCCTAAGCGGTTGCCGTAAATCGTTAAAATTCTACAGGCTAGGCATCGTCTCGCGAGGTTTTATCGATGACGGGATCCGGTACAAAAAGGGGTTTAACTTTGTGGTTGTAAATTGACTTCGTTCGGTTAAGGACAGATTCTGGTTATGGCAGAGATTGTCAAAGAAATGTATAGGGTGAAACTAATTCCTGTTTGCTTCAGATTGTTCGAAAGCAAACAAGATTGGGTTAGATTAAAGGCTGTTCTATGGGCAGATGATGCATGAGTCTATCATGCAAGATCTGTCCATAGAACAAAATAGGATATTATTTATGGTGTATGTACAACACCAGAAAAAGATTACAATACTTATTTAAAAACACCATACGTTGATCATGATCAAGGTCTACCCATAATCTACTGAACTAACGGAATGATAATTGTAGTTCGTGTAGCACAGACTTACCAATCATGCGAGGGCTGCGGTCGTCTGCGAGCCTGCACGCAGCAGGGCGGCTCCTGAGGCTCGCAGGGCAGCTGCAGCGCGGGCGGCGGTGGTGGCGGCGGCGTGCAAGCCAGACGCCGCGCGGCCGCTGCTCCCACGTAGTCCGCGTAGCGCGCAGGCGGTGGCGACCCGCCCAGCTCCTCGCGGCACTGCGGCCCGCAACACTTGCGCGACGGCGGCCGGCACGCCAGCCCGCAGTACACCGGCTGCGGGCGCACCGGTGCCGGCGGTCGCGGCACGTAGCGCTCCACCGGCACGTGCGCCGCCGGCGGCACGTAGCGCGGCCGGCGCGCGCGCTCCTCGGCGCACCGGCGCACCCGCCGCGGCGACGCCGAAAACCGATCCGGGAGCGGCGCGGGCGGCGGCGGGCTGAGCCGCTCCGGCGGCGGCGCCACGCTGAACGCGCCCGCCGCCGGGAAGCGCTCGCATGGGGAGCGCGCGTACTCCTCCCCCATGGCGCGCGGTCAGCCGGGCCCGCCGCCGCCCGCGCGCCGTCCCAACCGGCCCGGCTCGCTGTCTCACATGCCGCGAAAGCACTGTAGCACTGTCACTGAGCACCGTGCGACCGTGTCTCGAGAGCCTGCGGCGCGGTCCCGATGTCCGCATTCACTCCGCGAACGCCATGGCGCTCCCGATCGATAGCGCGTCGCGGCCGCGGCTCAGGGCGCGCCCGTGCAGGGCGCCCGCTCGCGGCTCATCGCCTGCGTCGGCCCTTGCCTCTCGCAGAGCCTGCGCGATCAGGCTGACGTGCTGGGGCGAGGCAAACCTGAGTCCTCGGCCAAAATGGCCGATAGTTTCGACATGGCCGTATGCGGAGCGCCTGCGCGATTATCACTCGGTGATGTTTGTTTTCACGGGGCAGAATCTGAAAGGATCACGTCGGTAGGGTCGGTCTGGTTGCACTGAACTTAGTGGAGGAAGCACGGATCGGGGCGGCAGCGAGCTACCGGGGTGCGCGAGGGTGACGTGGCGCGCGGTCTCGCCGTGTCGCGGTGTCGGGGCTCCGCGGTCGTCCGAGAGCCGTGTGGAGCGCTGCGCGCGGCTCACGTCGCGGCAACGTCACTCAGCTGCGCGTATCGACGCAGCCTGCAACACGCAGGCGCCGCGCGCCCGCCGCTCACTTCGCCTCCATCCGACCCAAACATTGCGACGACCGACCTCCAAACGCAGCATTAGCACACTTCTTTTCAGATCCTCTGTAAACATTATTATTGAAAAACGGTCGAATACGTAATTGTGCTCCGAACGCGTAGTTACTTTTGTACACTATGCGAGCTTTTCTTGCCTGCCCACATGCCTGAAAAGCTTTTAGCTTTTGACCTAGCTCTACCTTTGTAATATTTAATTAGCTATTTAGTCTCTGCTGCAATCTTTTTGTACATAATAGTTTTCCTTTAGTCATTTTTAGATACCTACTTTGGTCTTGGCTTACTGTAACAAATAGGACTCAGGTAAATTGTTTCTTTGTTTTTTTTGTGTAATATTGTCTAACCTGTTTTTTTGTGCCAAACAAATAAAATTACAAAAAGAATTTTAAAAAATCAAGTAGGTATCTCATCTGCACATAAAAAAAGTTAAAATCATCTTAAACTAAATACTTTGCAGCCCTCGCAAAGTCGCCCCAGTGGCGAAATTAAATCCCATGACGTAGTTTGGATTTCATTTAAAACATTGCAAACTAGGTTCCTAGGTACTACCGGTTATAATTCGTATTAAGTAGGTATTATAATTACATGCAAATCGGGGTAACCAATTTGTATTTTTTTTTATTTTATTTATTTTATAAGCCGTACATCAAAATCAAATTTGTATTTGATGTAAGAAAGAAACCGAAAAAAACACTACATCGAAAAAGTTACTCCTTGGCAATAATTTGACACGAGGTTTGGATACAAAAATGTGAGTCACGCACGCCTGCTATCTCGCTCTATAGAGGGGCACATACAGCCTTCAGCATAGGTACCAAACTTGTTTATTGCGTAGCACATTCAGTCGACAGCATGTCCACTTTTACACTCTGGTTGCAAATTCAAATTAAACTTAATTAAGAAGAATCCAAGCTTTTAAAGTTGTATGAGCTGTCGATTGTACAAAGGATAGAGGACCTGTGAAAACTAAGCACTGTGATCGGGTTGGTTACTGTGGTCAAGCTCGAGCGGGCAGTTAGATTGAACGCAGAAGAGGATTTTGTCAAAATAAGAATGCACCGATGTGCAAGACGATCTATAATGCACTAAAAATAGTTATGTAAAATTTGACAACGTTGAAGTACCTAAATATGTCGCGCGTGTAGGTAAGCGGCGCTGTCAGCTGAAAACTTCAAGGATGTGTGAGGAGCTTACACATTCTGCTACCCCAAAACAAGGGATTAAAGACAAACAATTGCCGCAACTTAAATGCACAGAAAAACACAAAATCGTCCTTCGTGACTAAACGAATGGCACTAACTTTTGTTTGATTATTTTTAGTGTATTATATAGACCATCTTACACATCGGTGCATTCTTATTTTGACAAAACCCTCTTCTGCATTAAAATTAAATGTCAAAGGTTCTCCGTTTCGTTCACACACTGGTGCTGAGGCATCCCTCATTTCAATCGAGCACCGCGATGCGTGTTATGCTGAGCATGTCTTGAATAATACATAACCGGTTTGCATGTCAAGTGCTTCGGCGAAAACTGTCGCCTTCCCTATGAACTGGTAGAGCGCGACTCTATGAGAACCGCACTATGCACGTAGCACAGGAAAATATTGGGAAATCTACGTACTTGTGCGAGGTTTTAGCAAAATAAATAAAATACATGACATGCCTTCCGCTCACACACCATAGACGGCAGTCTTGTGTAAGCGAGCGCCAAATACCTAGTTGTTCAGTGACTTTCTTTTTGAAGTTTGAGTTTGTCAAAATCTGACCATTGGTTAAGGAGCTACGAGGGAACATATAATCGGACGACTACATACGAGTCAAACACTTTACCCTCCTTTTGGGCTCCGCCGCAGTCGGGTAATTAAATTAACAACCATTGAATGAAAAGGTATGTAATAGTTTTAAAGATACTTTGTAGGGCTCTCTTCGAACCGAATTAACTCCTTCATGTCGCTCTATGTACCTATGTAGTATATAATCAATGCATGAATTCCAGAGCACGTTTGGAAATAGAACATTAGGTATGAATGTAGCTGTGAGAACTTTTTGTCAGAAATCAGTACACTACCTAATGTAATCTCTACCTCACCTGAACCGTCGATACCTACTAACATAACACAAAACATAAACTCACGCTTATTCTAACCCAGAGGGGTATGCACGGCTTGCCACGAACCTGACAATCTTACTAAATTTATTTTACTAAGTTTCTAGTTGGCAACTATAGACATATAATTCAAGATAAAATTAGGTTAAAAATTGTAATCTTATCAAACATTAATGTTAAGTTAAAATAAAGCCCTCCAGCCGGGGACCACTTTGAGATAATAACCCTCAACTACCGACACTTCCACAACAAGTTAATAAAAATAAATTACAATAATTGAATACACAATACTCCCCCTTTAATCAGTTCCCGATAGGGGAGAGAATAGGATCCCGTGGGCGCGATAACACTGTTACAAAGATGCCCGTTCACATACTTCCACTTTTCGCTTCACTCGTCGCACTGCCGCTTTTCACTTCACTTTTTCCAACATGAAAATATAATTATCGAATCACACTTACATGCCACAGGCTACTGCAAATGGATCTTTAGTAAGATCCATTTATTTTTTCAAACATGCTTGAAAATTTGAGCATTATTTTGACAACGTTCTTCGAGATAAATCGAAATTGCTGTACTGGTCAAATACATGCGAGCAGCGACCGGCAAAAGTTGTATGAAAATCCATATCAGTCGTATTTTAGCGGCCAAATAAATGACATAGTAAACTCATATCTGTCATGTAATTTAAAAATAGAACGATCTTTTACTCCGAAACATGGCAACCAAAGAGGTAAATTATCAAAGGTTTTATTTAAATTTGGAACTGGCTTGCAAATAGAAAACTGTTTATTGAAAAAAAAAAACAAATTAACGCTACTTTAACGAGGGAAAAAATATTGTTGTTCGTTGTTCGTCATAGATTTTGAAAATTAACTGTATTTTGAAATATGTAAAAATTTCTGCCAAGGACTGCCTACTTAGTTTCAATTTCCGCGCATTATTTGAGAAAAGTAATATACAAGCTATAGGGAAGAGCGGGTGATCGTGCTCTTCCACTATAAAGGGAAATTTCCCGCCAGGCAGATCGTATGCCTGGGGACGGCCGGTCCGACTAGTGTTCGTCGGACGTTATATTTATGGTATGTCATGTGAAACATTTTGCTTGCGCGATGCAGGAATGTTGGAGTTTATAGTGCGCGTGCAGAGTTGACATGTGCTCGCCACAAAGCCTTGACCACAACTAGGCATTGATGGACTTACGTATGTGTCTTTTGCTGGCTGCTGCCGTAATGCTACAGTGAATAGCACGTTTGTTTATTGCGGACCATAAAATACGAGTAATCTGTACGAAGAACAGAAAAGGTAGGAATTACTTAGTACTAAAAAGAGATCACAAATTACTCGCTAGGGTCCTCTTTCATAAAGCCTCATGACATTATTTACTTTATTCGTTGTACATTGCAAAGCCGATTAACCCAGAGATTAATAAGGAGGAAGATTGGCCTGCGGTACATCGAAGTGTCATAATAAACTATGAATTGTAGTTTTATGACACGCGGCCCAGGAACTATAAAAATAATATCTATCTCGATATAATAATAGGTATAATAATACCTATCGCGAAGCTCGGTCGCCTAGGTAGGGACTTATACTTAGCTATTCAAAAATCGAATTTTTATAAATATTATGTAGTTGACTGCCTCGTTGGTCTAGCCGTTAAGGCACTTAGCTACCAAAACAGAGGTCGTGGGTTCGACTACCACTGGGGGCCGCCGTACATTTGTACAAATGGCCTCAGTCCGTGTGTATTTTCATGTTTGTGACGTCCTTGCCTGGTTACCATAGCACAGGGTATCCTAGTTTGGGACCAGGTCAAGTTTGTATTGTGTGGAAGTTATTGTTATTATTATCACATCGTTTGCATTCGCCCATTAGTGGCAAAACCTCTAAAGCCTTTACACTAACCCGGCTAAAAAAAAAGGTCTGCATCACATCGGTATCTTAGAATTGTGTTGTAAGTCCGTCCCTAACAATAATGACCGATCAAAATAAAATAATGAAGGGGCTGGATGGAGCTCGGAAAGGTGAATGTAAAGATGGCAACATAAGTAACGCCTCCATCGTAAATACGCATACGCACCGCAAGCCCAGGTGTTGCTTCACCTCTGTGGTTTTTATTGCACTGGCTATAAGAGCTGTAATTCAAGTGAAATAATGTTTAGTTCTACTTGAGCTGGGTCAGCAGCTCGTGGATTATAATTTTGTATTATCTTTTGTTTCCAGCATTCTTGTGTGTAGCTGATCAAGCTTTCCACTTTACGTTTTCCGTTAGCAATACCACTCTACTAGCAAGCTGTGAGCGTGAAGAAAAACATCGCGAGGAAAGCATAATGTCTGAGTTTCTCATATGCCTCAGCGACGGAAATCGCCAATGATTTGTCAAAAACAACACACTGCAAGTTATAAAAAAATGTAACGTGGTTTCTACATTACGTTACATAAACTCACGGAGGGATAATTAAACAGAGACCAGGGCCTCGATTCTGTTAGTGCATTGTAGTATAATGACAGGTACACTGTCGGGTCACGTGACGTGTTTTTTCGTACCATTGACGCCTAGAAGGTTTGATGGGTGTGCCCGCGTAGACTTAAAGCAGCCATGAAATGAAAACCGCCATGTTCATGCAGTTGTCATGTTACTACAATGCATTAACAGAATCTAGGCCGTGGTTTTTCCACTTGCCACGCTCCTTAAAAAACCACTTTCGCTTCATCAACCATTAGTCTTTGCATGCACGCACGCCGGTTTCGGGTTCTTTTATCATCGCTAATACATCCCCTACTTGGTCAAAGTATTTCATTTCATTTATTCAATGCATTTCATGAACAATCTCGAAAAGATACAAAAGTTACTTAACTAGTTGAACATGAACCCTGGGACGTCCCTTACCGGCACTTCCACCCATATTAGCTCGATATTTCTTACATTATTATGTCTTTCGTTTACTATTACTCGATATCAAGGCTCAAATTCTGAAACCTAGCTGAAATCTGAATGTTCATGTTCGTGAATGAGTTGTGATTTCTCCATTACTGCGAAGTAGAAGGCTAACCAAATAGGTTCATGCAGAACGGCCACTTGCAATATCACCAAAATTAAATAAGTAGGCTACTGTGGACTACCACATTAAGGTACCAAGGTACCAACGTAAGTAGGTAGATACATAGACTGTATCGTCACTAAATACCTAAGTACGAATACGGGGTTCCTATTAAAATTCGGATTTAGTGAAACACGTCAATTAGTAATTTACAACATGAATTGTTCTATGGCAGTTTTTTTTTGTACCTACACCATTTGTTGCCTTTCTGGTATTTTACTTTTATGACGTTGATTTGATTTTGTTTTGTTGAATAGTAAATTACCTAAGTATCTAGGTAGGTACTTAGTCTCATTCATTTGGTCTTGTATGTTCTGTTTATTCTACAATTAAATTCTCTATAAAACTTAGAACATAGGTGTCCATTTCAAAATCTAAATCGATTTGGACAAAAAAAAATGGACAAATAAAAATTCCTTAGTTATTTGAAATTTGGTCCTTGATATTACATGTTTTAAAACTCTGTTAAGTTTTAATTATTTGTTAAATTTATGCATTGAACTGACTTTAATTCCAGACATCTTTGTCACTTCATCACCATCATCATTCAGCCACAAGAAGTCCACTGCTGGACATAGGCCTCCTCCATGGATTTCCAAAAAGACCGGTTGGAAGCGGCCTGCATCCAGCGTCTTCCCGCCACTTGAATGACGTCATCTGTCCATCTTGTGGCTGGTCGTCCCACGCTGCGCTTGCCGATATGTGGTCTCCATTCGAGAACTTTTCGGCCCCATCGGCCATCAGTTCTGCGTGCTATGTGCCCCGCCCACTGCCACTTCAACTTACTAATCCGCTGGGCTATGTCGACGACTTTCGTTCGTCTACGGATCTCATCATTTCTGATTCGATCTCGTAGAGAAATTCCGAGCATAGCCCTTTCCATAGCTCGTTGCGTGACCTTGAGCCTTCTTATGAGGCCCATAGTGAGAGACCACGTTTCAGTGCCATAAGTCATCACTGGTAACACACACTGGTTGTATAATTTTGTCTTGAGCTTTGTCACTTAAATAATATTTAATATCCCTTTTTGCACGAAATGTGCTAAGTGACAACTGGCAAACTATCTTATGCAAGAAACACTTACGCCTATCGCTGCGGATCAAAGCAGAGGCATAAAGTGGACCTTCTGAAAATCTCATTTTGTGTCAGGTAGCGGGTCTAATGCATTTCAAGTTCCGAGCAGAGTTCGTTAGCTTGCTCCGTTCGTTAACTCTATCTAATTGTGCCGAGCATCGCTTGACCCTCCTCCTAGAATTGCCAGGTTAGTTTTTACCGAATTCCCTGAATTTGTAAAAAATCGAGACGGGGATTTTTTCTCAAAATTTTTTTGCTGTAATTTTAAATTTATGTTTATTGGAAGTGATTTAGTCATTGATACTGAAGAAAACTGGTTTCCAGATTTGAGGTTATTTCAATACAGAATTTGTTGTATGGATGGACCACTGAAAGTACCTCCCGTGTCAAATTGGCTATGGCTACTTAGATTAAAAGGCGAGATTTTGGGGTTAGTTGTCATCTCGGCCGCTTCTAAAACAGGGACACGGCCGACTTTACACTTTTCAAAATTGTTATTGGTAATCTCGGTCCTTATCAGTTTTACATAAGGGACGAGTTTCCATCTTCGAAATTTGATGTTGGTCGACTGGGCCCAATAGTGAACTTGGTATAGTAAATTCTTAGTGAAAAATTTAATATACCTACCACTAATAATAAACAGGGTTACCTCTAAAATGCGCAATTCCTGACACGACAGTAAGAGGTTGTGTTTTACATCAACTTTTGTTTCATGAGTTTTTTTATCAGATATATATTTTTGGAATGTCAGGGCTTACATAATTTTATTCAATTCGGAATTTAGGCACTGTACCAATATCGCAGGCTCTGGTAAAACATTGCCCGACATGGAAGATTGTCCATTTAACAATTTTAAAAAGTGGCAAGTCGCCCGCGTCCCGATTTTAGAAGCAGCCGAGACGACAACTAACTCAGATTTTGGACGTCCTGCAAGTTGCGGCGGGACGCATCCCGAAAGGGCTCAAAAACGGGACGCCTCCAGCCAAAATTGGGACATTTGGCCACACTACCCGCCCCGTCCTTACGTGTCGGATCAAATTTTAATTGTGCTCGAACACAAAGTCCACACCCGGCCGTTTTAGGGAGGACGTACCAAGGTTTAAAATAATTACAGCCTTTTGTCTGTACTAAAAGGAGCAATTTAAAAAGCGAAAAACATTATATGTTTAATGGAGCATGCGACTACCAAGAGCGGTTAAAATAATATAGACTAGGTAGGTTACAGCTACGGACAATCATAGAAACTCAATAAAAGGCATAACTTCGATAGCAATCTCCATCTCACTGGCTAATCCGGATAAGGGACTCAATAAAATGTCTATTAAGTCAGGCATTTATTCAATAAGGCTTCATCACGAAACAGTTCACTATAACAGAAGATTGACTCGGTAGTATTGTACCTACCTATAAGTACATACAGAAACCGATATCGATAGGCTAAAGTCCATATTCTACACCCAGTTCGCGTGCATCCATAATAGAGTTGTTATCCGAGCTATGTCTCGGACTTTCTGTCGTCGTGGGTAATGGACTAATGTAAAAGCAGCCTCCTGCTGGTATTTTCATGAAACATTATGAAACATCATGAAACATAAATAAAACAATCCGTTTTTAATGCGCAAAATATAAATAGATAGATAGATAGAGGACACTTTATTGCACAACCTAAAGAAAGAATTACAAATAGTTCAATAATGAACAATATAATACATATATATATATATATATATATATATATATATATATATATATATATATCGCTAATTTTGCTACCCGCACCAACGATAATGTTTTGCGTATGGAAAACGAATTGTTTTGTGCACTTAAGTACCTAACGTTTTTGTAACAAGGGTGCGCCTTTAAATAGCTTCAATGAGACAGATAACTTTTGTGGCTTCATAAACAGAGTTAAACTTGTACGATGAACATTATGTGGCTACGTCTTCTTCTAGCGGGGCTGTATTCGAGTCCTTTGCCTAATTAGGTGTACCTAATAGGACCGGCTACGGCTGCCGAGTGTTACGAACGAACTTAAGACACCTGTCAACTAATTACATTAGCCACCCTCCAAAGAGAGCAACAGACTGACTGACTTATGAGGTAAATGTGCTTTACATTGAATGCATCGTTAAATACAAATTCCAACAGCATATTAACAAATAAGTATTATGTAATAGAAACTGTAATATTTTACTTAAGGGCTTGTGCCGAGAGTGAGAGGGAATGCCGAGGTACTACACGCTCTTAATACCTACTTAAGAGCCCGTACTACCTCGGCATTCCCTGCACTTGCACCTGCAAAGTTCGATAAGGATAAAATAAACGGCACAAGAAAGAAATATAACATTATTTTATTCCTAAAAATAATATAAATTACTAGTATATCATACACACAGGCACAACTTAAAATATGGGCAATTTCCTCTATTCAACGGCAAACTTCGCAATAACGTTCAAAAAATAACAATTTATGACCTGACCGACTTAACTATTTTTAGAACACTGGATTAAACTGGGTTAGTGTGCGAATCGCAAACAGATTTATCTGTACGAATTGTAGCTATACGCTGGCCTCGGATACGGATATGGCGCTGGCTGCACGGGTGCCTTCTCGCAGTCTTCCCACAGCCACCACACGGTTATTAGCACTTCCAGATTTATCAACAACAAAGAAATCAATGGAATCGTCAATTTGCTAATCAAACTCTTCAAACCGCCCTTTGCCACAAGAAGCGGCTTCACGATTCCATTTATCACCAAGTCCTTGAAGCCGCCGAGATCAGTATCGCCAGTGATGGAGCCAGTTAGGAGACTTAGCACCAAACCAATGAGGCCACTAAATTTGCCGGCAAATTTTGTCGCTATGGGCTTCACAAGGTCGGGTATTTTGTCCACGAGAGGCTTAAGTAAGGGTTTCACTAGCGCAGGGGAGTGCTGAGCAACTGTTGGAGGCACGTAGGCATATGGAGAATCACGGTAGCCTGGTAAAGAGGCGTATGACCCGTAGGAGCCGAAGCTCGACGACCCGTAACTCGGAGGTGGCCCGTAGCTAGGTGGCCCGTAGCTAGGTGGTCCGTAGCTAGGTGGTCCGTAGCTGGGCCTGGCTGGGTATCCGTAGCCCGACTGGTGAGAGTAAGGCGGGTAGTCATATTCCCTGGCTGCGGCGCGGGAATCCTTGACTTCGTGCCCGCTATCATCTAGACCGAGAGCGTGCAACAGTTCGTGAACGTTGACACTGGAGTTGTGACCTTCGTGCGGATGTTCAACCGGCACTGTTTCTTGTTTTTCTTCGATGCGTGTCACTGGCTGCTCACTGGTGTGCAGTATGCTCTCCGGACGCGATTCCTGGACTTCGTGTATGTGCTGGAGCGCGGGGTTTTCGACGGGAAGTAGCAAGCGCCCATTGTCTCCAGACACCGCTCTCAGCTCGAACGGAGGAAAGTACACCACGGGCTGGTCCGCATTCACGAATCGGTGTAGGAAGAAAAATAAGCATGTCACTAATACAAAGTGATGTAGAGCCATGATGGCGATTATGTAAATGAGTCCACGAGAAAAGAAAATTCCATTTTATAAACTCGAATTCAAGCGAGCACACACTCAGCATATTCAATAAATTCACTTAATTTCGTTGACGTCGCAATGTTCTACATTCACGAGCGTTAGCTTATGTCGACACCTGAGCTGCACTCTATTGCCATGCACTTAGACACTTTTTCGCCTGCAAATATGTTCAATAGAATCGTTGCAAAGTAGGAATCATCCTCGACGTCCTCAATCAGAGTAAACGTCAGCGCCGCCCCTAAGTTGCTGCCCCATCCATCATGCACGGATCTTTGAATAATACAGGCTATTCTCTGCGAACAATCCTTAATCATTCGTGACTTCTTGTGTTTCCTTTTCTTCTTAAAGTACTTGATCATCCGTGATACCATAGGCCAGAGCAGGAATACTTTGATTCCCACTTTAGCAAAGAGCAGAGCCGTAAGGGGCATTAACATCATTTTCGCTCCTAAGAGTTTGAGGAAAACTAACGCAGCCGTAGCAAGCATAATCTTTGCTGCACTCGCGAGAATACTCGCGAAGGAACCCAGCGTATCCGACTTCGGACACGATATCTGATAACTGGGATCGGAATTATAGTTTTTCCGTATGTCAGGATACAGGTAACTTGATGCTCCCGTAACTAGATCCATGAAAGGGTGCGGGAGCTGTTGCGACGGTGCCATGGTGCTCATAGGATTCCCGACTTCCTGAGCAGGGACCCGCGTGGCTACAAAAAGTAGTACTAACGTCACGAACATGACGGACGGACTGTTACGCTTCGAACCATTCAGTTAGTTTATAATCTCCGCCATGAAATCCTGATTATGAGATAGAATGTGCGAGAAGAAATCATTATTTACTCTTTAATTGTTAACGGTATTATAGTACCTACGCGAAACGTTTGTTTTTAGAGCAAGTTCAAGGCAGCGAAAAGAAAGTGGTAATTTGTGGTAAAAGAAAGATGTCAGGCCAGTAGTCAATGAAATTAAAATTGAAAGTGGAACTAACACAACTATAGTATATTTCATTACAAGTGTGGAAAGGCTGTCATTGCAAAGAGTTCCGACAAATGTCTACCCGAGCCGAGGCGCAGCCGAAGGCGAGGGTTGACAGTCGGAACAAGTTGCAATGACGGTTCCGCACGTGTACTGAACGACTATTTTTAATACAGTTGCGAAAAAATGAAAAACTATATGCTTTTTTCTCTTCTCTCCACGCAATAAATTCGTCGTATGTAGATATGTAGCGACTTTTTGACTTTTCCGGTAAAATGTTCTCCGAAGCATTTTGTGCAATTATACTGAGTTCCGGTGGTGTTAATTAAAAAAAACTAGGGTCGAAATTACTCATTTTGTGCAACAAACAACTAAACTCGCAAAGAAAATTTCTGAAAAATGGCGCCAACCGTAGAATATAAGCAGTTTTTTTTTCTTCACCCATTCTGGTAGGCAAAGGGAACTATGCCCATACAGCCAAGTCTTCAGTAGAAGTTTTTTATTGATATGAAATGAAAATGAAATTTAATGAGATGAAATGAAATGAAACCTATGCAAACTCATTCAATCAAATCATTAAATCTGATATTAAAACAATTTAGTAGATTCTTTTTAGAAATATACGTATTTGCATGAATCATAAAAACTTCTATGATTTTTTTAGTAAAAACTTCAAGGTTGGTTATTCTTTTTATTCTTTATTCTTTTTGACAGTTGGGAAAGAGAACGCACGAGTTCGGGAAAGGTAAAAAAAAGCACGAGTATGTAATAGCCCACATCCCGAACGCTATACGTCCCTGCAATACGCCACTTTTTGAGCAACTGTATTAAACATTATTTTACCGAAAATACCGTCCTTTTACTGCTATATACTTAAACAGCGTTGTTTATTAAGGACTTATTTTGATAAGTTATAATACGTACTTACTTAAACATAAGAAATAACAGACATAGAAAAAGATTATTAGCAAATTCTTACTTATGCTCTGTTTTGCCACAAAGTTAAAAAAAAAATCGTTCAAAAACTGTTGTTCAGCTAGGATAAAAGTCGAAACCTCTTTCAAAGAAAGTCATTTACATTACACTTTGCAAAAAAAAAATAGTATTTTTTTAGCATAGATTTTAAGACTTCTTTCTCAGTATACCTACCTATTAAAATTTATTCAGTTTGCGCGGGGAAACAGAATTATGTAATCAACGCAACCTACAAACTAGATTTAGATTTGTTTAGAAATAAATATGTACGATCCATAGGGCTGCAACGTTCTATGCATTTTATGTCAAACGAAAAAATCTCTAAGAAATAAAACCCTTTCTAATTTAACTTTAATGGTAATGGTCACGAGAAGTGCTCGCAGAAGAGCCTGCGAGATCTTTGACGATAATAGCAGTGATAATAGCAATTGCAATGTGCCTCCATGGTGTTCATCAGGTAAATTTTGTATACTAGCTGCTAGGTAAGATTATCCTATTATCCTATGGTACGATTCTTAGCAAACAGTAAAATTTATTTCGAGTTTGAGCATAAAAAAATTAAGTTCAGCCATTAATACCTAGATGAATGTACCTACTGTTATTGGAAAACCGCATATACAGTTTTCCAATAATTTGGTAACCCAATAATGTATTTACTACCTACATAGCATTGATTAAAATTAAATCTAACAGCAACTTGTCCGAATCATCATCGGCTGCAACGGTCAGCATTCCGCTGGCCTAGTAATTCGCGATTTCGTTGTACAAACTGTCCCTAATTTAGTTTGACCCAAAAGCAGATTGGACGCGACTGGCCAGCTTGCTTGTTTAATGCAATTGGAGCGTAGTGCCACCTGCCGCGGGCTTAAATTATATTAATGACTGCATTAAAATGAGTTGTATCGATACCTACTCTGTCTAGCTAGAGCAAACTGTTCGGGTAGTACTGGGTTAAGTGTCACGTTTTCCACAAAAACTTGATGATATTGTGTACCCAAAAAACATCTACTTACCAACATGCTTATTATTGTGTGAACTAACACAATAGCCTATGTGTCGACCTAGGAACGTTATAGGTACCAACTTACCTTTATTATAAATAACGGCACGACCGATTCAAATATGTGGCGAACTTTTTAGTTTTCTTACCTACAATAAGTAGGTACAGTTGACAGCAGCACACTAAGATATTAGTTGCAAAGTCGCCCGTAACACCAATTAATGCACGCATGTAAAGTGATAAGTAGTTTCGACTTTACTGTACAAACTAAACTTTGGCCTTTGCATCTACGTGATGAGATGATTTATACAGGCAGCGTCCAGTGGCACCACAGCAGCGGCCATGGCTGTACAGCTATACAACTTAAACCACAATTAAACCTAAGCGAAGCCATATCTTTTTTCTCTCAGTTTTTCCTGGGTGTAAAGCTTCTTTTTTTAATATTAGGTAGGTATCGTCAAGAAATGGGTAGATATTTATTGAATTAATGCGACGAATGGATTTCCAAGGACGAGCAAACAACTTGATGGATTTTATTGCTTTTCGTATTTTAACGATTTTTATCAACGGTTTGTTTAGACTCAGGAAAAAGCTGCATGGAATGAAACATAACTGTTACGTTATGTAAGGATCGCTACCACCCTTGTCTATCCAACCTTGTTTATCTAACGTATTCTAGGAAGGCCTGACGAGAGAAAGAAGCCCCGGGAAATTCCGTCAATATGCGAAATGCGATCCTCGCTTCTTTGGCCGAAAAACGTCTGGAAAATTCCTTACAAAAACAAAAGTGTAACAAACTCTACCTACTCCTTGAAAGGGAAAATTAAAAGTTGCAGAGAAAAAACCACAAAAAGAGTCGGAAAGTGGAAAACACTCTTGTTTGTGTTGTTAATTTTGACGGTTGCTTTTGGAGCCTTCTGTAAGTATAATCCACTTTGCCTTGCACATAATATCTATATCCACAAAAATTCAACAGAAACTAAAACCGATCGATACAGTTGACGAACCAATTTCAGTAACCCAACAAATGCTACGAAATACAGGCCCGAAATCTACAAACGAATTGCTGTATCTGAGTAAGTAACGTTAACACTACATAATATTTACTATTTACTTTGATTAGGCAATAAATTGGTCTGCCTTTTCAGTGGGTATTCGTAATGACAAATCGGTGAACGCCCTCGACGAGGAGTGCTGTTACAAGATGAAATTGCTCTCCGCCGCATTGTTAAGATCCGAACAGAGTCTTAGGTAAACAGTCTGCCAATTACGTTTGACCTTTGACACATTCAAAACTATTCCAGGGCAACTTGGCAAAAGTAATGGGGTAGGTAAAAATAAAAAAAAGTGTTTGTTTTTATATATTATTTAGAAAATATAGGCCATTTCAGAAATACACTTTCAGTAATATATTTTTCCTTGCTTTTGTTAATATTATATTAATATTTTAGTATTTATCGGAAGTGACGTCACCATCCCAGGTTGAATAGTAGCAAATCCATACCCACCAGAATAAAAAAAAAGCTGTCAGTTTTGTAAAAGTCAAATCTGTCAACTTCATTCATAGTCTTGTCTTTTTTCAAGCAACACAAGTTCGGCATATTGACATATTCAAAACACAGAAGTGCAAAAATACGAGTAAGCTACTTTAAGGTCAAGTTATAAAATAACTATAATACGTAACTTTACCAAAGCACTCTCTAAAGTTATAGTAGATCATTTGCTTAATAAATACATTTTATTTCACGCATTTTATTGCGTTAATTTCGCGATAATAAATTTTATTGTACATGGTTTTAGCATGGAACTGTCGATTTCTGTGACGTCATAAAGATCAAACAAAGGTCACCATCCTTAGGGTTTTTTTCGTATATGTAACAAAATACGACTCTTAAAAATACATATATTTTTTAAATCTGCTAACAAACCTTATTCCTCGAAATGGTTTTTGAATTAGAGACATCCGATATTTTTTTGGATAACCGAATTGCACCGCGCAAACAAACCAACTGTATTCGAGAAGTAAATATAATTAAGGAGTACCTATCAGAAAGTAGATACCTATCAGTAGAGTTTTCGCTTCTAAATTGGTCCCTCGATTCTGAGGATCGTGACCATATGCAATAGTTCTCCTCTCGTCACGGTCATAGGCGCAATGGGTGATGGATGGATCCCCCTGCTGCCTTCTTTATGGCATCGGACCAGCGCATTGGTGTTCTCCCTCTGCCCCCGTCTGCCCTCCAACTGGCCCAAAATTATCTGCTTTACTATGACGTAGTGACCGCACAATAAGCTGAGGTAGAGTAGTCGGAAAAAACTGTTAAAGCAGACTAAAAATCGGCACACTCAGGGCAGGGCATGTTAGCAGCTTATCAAGAGGACTCGATGGAGGTATACACTTAGTTGGCTGTCCGTCTAGTGTCTTATTATTAAAGGCTCTATCTCTCTTGAACCGTAATAGGTAGCCAGGTAGAATTCACAGAATATGGCGGATTGCCCATTAAATAATAAAGAAAATACAGGGTGTAACTAAACCCTAAAAAACTAAAAGAAAGTTCTACTTACCAAAACAAACAATTTTACTATGGGGAAAACTTCGAAATTGCGAACAAACTTTACCAGCGGCATATAGCACACGATTTTCGTATTGGCGAGTAGTAATTTATGAAAAAGCCTTGCCTAAAAAATCTGCAACTAATTGCTCACTGGTGTGCATTAGTTACAAGCCGAGTCCCAGACCTTTATGTCTTAAACACGTAAATGTGTAATGAAAATGCTGTTATTGTTCTGTAGCATAAGCGATCATTGTGCCTTACTATGTTTGAAGACAAACTATTTCTATTTCTAGAACACAAAATTAAAAAATAAAAACCGGTCAAGTGTGGGTCTCGCTAACGGTCCTTAATATCATCATCATCAACCATTTGTCGCCCAGTGCAGGACATAGGCCTCCCTTATGGTTTTCCAAGCTTCCCGGTCCTGTGCCGAGCGCATCCAGCGACTCCCCGCCACCGTAACCAGGTCGTCAGACCATCTGGTGGGGGGCTAAATACGTGAAACAAAATAATTGTAGGCTGATACGGAACCCTCGGTGCGTGAATCCGACTCGCAGTTGACCGGTTTTTATCTTCCTGCCTTTCTGTCACGTAACTATCCACTCTATCGGGTTAACCCCTCTGTTCTGTGGGTTAACCATTTAAGGAGCTTATACACAGGCGCCGTGTATAAGCGCCCTATTACGAAAGTACTTATAATACATAGGTACATATTTAAACAGTTTGCAGTCGTCCTAGGGTGCTTATACACGGGCGGCACGTGCGCCAACTGCGGCTGACGACGCGCTGACGCGGATACTCGACGCTGACATGTCGGCGACTGCCGTCGGCGCGTCGACGAGTGTCGACGGCTGCAGTTGGTTGGCACGCGTACTGCCCGTGTATAAGGGCCCTTGACGATTGCAGTGTCAAAATATGTACGTATTTGACAGTTTGGAGTGTCTCCTAGAGACTCCATACAGTGGAGAACTTACGTAGTAGCGCCCCTGGGCCGTTTCATAAAACTACAATTCGTAGCAGAGTCTACTTGCCAATCTGTGGGTTAATCGACTGTGCAATGTACATCGAATTGTCATAGCAAACCGTGAATCGTGAAACAGGGCCTGTTCTCCAAAATTATCATTTCTTTTTCTTGAAAACGTGTTGAAACTTTACCCTGTGTATTTACAGAAGAACGCGGCGCCAATACACATTACAACTAGCAGCGAAACCAGCTTTAGGTAAAACCACAATTTTCAATTAAAAGCTATATTGGGAACGTCGTCGCAGCTTTTCAACGAAGAGGCACGTGACATCGTACGTTTATTTCATGAAAACCAACGTAATTTCATACGAAACAGAGAGTATTTACCTGGGTCGCGGTCACGCTAGTATTTACCTAGTTTAATGTGACGCGTGCGGACCATTACGTTTGTTGCAAATCCGTACCATTGCCCTATTCCTAAAAAACAAAAATTTTAAAAATCTTTATACTCGTGCTTCGCCGCTAAAACTATAGGGTGCTGTTAAATCTGTCATCTGGCTCGCACATTAACAGTTTAAAGTATTGTAAAAAAGTATACTTTGATAGGAGAGCGGTGGTAGCCTAGTGGGTAGAACATTGGACTCGGAAGCGGGAGACCCAGGTTCGATTCCCAGTCCCGGCATTTACCTATGACTTTGTTTTCTAAGTTATGTACATTTGTGAAGTTATAGTAGCAATACCACTCGCTAGCGGTGAAGGAAAACATCGTGAGGAAACCTGAGTGTCTGAGCTATTCACATATCTCAGCGCTTGAAATCGCCAATCCGCGGTGGGCACGCGTGGTGATCAAGCCCACACTCTCTCTCTCTCTCTCTCTCTCTGAGAGAAGGCCTGTGCCCTACAGTTAGACGTATATAGGCTGCTTATGATACTTTGATAAATGCTTTACTAAATAATAAAATTACTTATATTTTTATTTACTTAGTTTTTGATAAGAAAAGTTGGTACTAAAAAAATATAGAAGAAGAAATATATTCATTACACCAACAGTAACACACACAACAATAACAATAATACATATTAAAAGTATAGAAAACTACAAAACAGATTATACAATAAAGCAGGTTTTACAAACATTAGACGCGGTTTGTCTGTTGCTGCAAAAGGCAGCTGGCTCAGCCTTTGCCGAGGGCATTAGCCCACAGCGCTGATTTTCAGACAGTGCCTGTTTGTTCTGTGAGCACCTAGAGTGCGGTACAGCGTGTCAAAAATTTATAATAATATAATCATCTATAAATCATTACATAAGTACGTAAATAATAAATAGATGCCTATAATAAAATATGTGCTCAAATCTACAAGACAAGAACAAAAATATAATCTATCCGTATCTATCTATCTATAATAGTCCGTAACTTTATTAATTATTATTTAAAAAAAACAGTCCCATACTACATTAAAATTAATCAAAATTATACAGTTTAAAAAACTGGTAGAATGTAGTAGAGCCAGACAGCCTTTACGGAATACTAGAAGTACAGTCGACAGTGGATCAACCTTCACATTTTAGTCGCCCTTAAAGTAACCGAGTAGAGTAACGCATGTAAAAGTTGATGTGGTGTCGACTGTTCGTAACAGCAGCCTTTACACTACCACAAAACGCCAGACTGCCACATTCTCAAAACAAAAAAACCGGTCAAGTGCGTGTCGGGCCACGCGCAATGTAGGGTTTCGTAGAAAGAGGGTTTTTTTATCTGCTTTACAGAACTAACAACTTCATCGAAGTCATTTTCAATGGATTTTGTACGAAATTTTACTTTTATAAGTTGGCTGCCTATTACTCGTTAACTAGTAAAGCCTACTTAGCCGTGATACTTTTCCTTTTAAGTTCATTATATGTGCTACTACCCTGAATTTTTTCACGTTTCTACAATCAACCGTTTAGCCAGGAGGGGGGGGCACCCTACTCGGACAAAAATTTGCGCTTTAAAGCTTAATATTTCGCAAACGGAACCCTAAATCAAAAAATGGTCTTCCTACCCACAATATTTTTCAACGAACAATACACCCCACATGATGGGGTAGACGAGAAAAAAAATCATCCCCAAGTTTTCTAGTACCACCGGTCTTTGCGATAGGCCGCGGAACCCTAAAAAGTCACCCGCGCACGCATTTAAAGTTTGACATGCTGTCGACTGTCTGTCCGTTGGTAAGTAGGTCACTAGCCCTGTGAGAAAAGTAGAAGACAGGAGTTTAGTAGCAAATTTGTTTGTTCGGAAGCAATTAAAAGTTTCCAATCCCTCCGGTGTTTATTTTCGGACCTCGCAAATGCTCGGTACCTACGTCTATTTTCGCATAAATGTTCATACATAACTAGAAACTGTTAACATCATGATGATAGATTTCTGTATTAGCAAGGGCTCTCCTGCTTTAAGGTCCCGGGTTCGGTATGGACTAATGGAGGTAAACCCTGAGTGTCTGAGGTGCTTAGACACCTTAGACACTCTGGTTACGCTGTGTCCAAGAACGATGTTGGCTGTGTCCCTGTCTGAGAGACGACCTATGCCCTACATAGGTAGTTTAAAGGCGCTAGTCACGCATTTTGTGGCGCTATCATGTCAGAATTTGACAATTGATGTACTGAAAAGTCGCAACTTTTGACTTTAAAACGCGCGACTCCCGTGATTATGCTACATATGCAGCGTATACAGGGTTATTTCTACAATGCGCAATTCCAGAAACATGTCGTTTAGAGTTTGATGCAACGACTTTTGTTGAAACACTTGAAGATATTTTGTTCAATTCGATTTCTATTTATTATCGCGGTTTTTCTGTTTTGAAGTAGCGTCGTGAACATGATTATATTAACTTCGCTCTGTGTGCGATCTACCAATGACACAGCCGTCTACAGACGTGATCTACAGATCACGCGAAAAAAAGGGACTGAAACAAATGTGTCCGTTCTGTAAAACAAATGTGATTTTAAGCATAATCCACCAGATAACGCTGATGGCAGAGGGAGTGCAATAGAGTGTAGCATATAGCTACAGGAATAATTACCCAACTCCAGCAGTGGAAAGAAGTGACAGACAACTCTTCCACAGATCTAAGGCCAGAACTAGAAGGGGTCATCATAGCGGGAGCTAAGGCAACGAAAGGCAGCGGCACGGAAGAATGGGGCGGGCGCGCGGCCCTATGGGGCATTGTTCCACTCTGGCGCGCCTCGCCACCGCCACATACGCTGCTGGCGCTGAGGAAACCTACGCCCGCAGACTGCTGGCCGTTCAGGTAGGAAACTAAGGTTCGGCGACATCTCCACTGCAGGTTCAGTAGAAAAGATGGCAAGTCGCTCTAGTCCGGAACTTTCAGCGAGTGCAGTGTCAAATAAGTATTTGGCAGTGAAGAGGTGTGTTTTCTATCTATCTGCCCCTGCCAAGGAGTGGATAAAATCGAATAAACTATCCATTGGAGAAGTTAGAGAACAGAGCCCCGTGGCAGGCATACTGATTTTTTTCTATACCTTTTACTTGTCCTAGAAATATTGCAATAAAGAATATTCTTCTAGAGATCTGTACCTCAAAAGGAAAAACGGAACCCTGACAGGATCACTTTGTTGTCGGTCCGTCCGTCCGTCTGTCTGTCAAGACCCATTATCTTGGGAACGTATCGAGTTGAAATTAAAGCCACATACTCCCACAGTCCCATGAAGCTGTGAAAAAATCCAACTTCCAAGTTAACGTTAATAGTACATTACGATACTAGTGCGAAAAGTAGGAAATTCGCAACGAGTGGCGATAGATTAAAACACGACCGAAGGGAGTGTTTTATATCGACACGAGTTACGAATTACCTATTCGCACGTGTATCGTACAACGTTTTATAGTACATATGGCCCTTTGAAGTTTCGACATAGGCACGTAAAGTGCTCATTATCGCACTAGTGCGGTAATGTAGCACCATATGTACTATAAAAAAAGTTACAGCCGTCTATGCCGACAAAAAACGTATATTTCGAGACTCTCTAGGGTAACTTTGACCTAGAACTGTGAAATCGGGCAAGTCTGAAAACTATACATTTGTAATGAAATCATCTATCAAAAAATAGTCTTTGAAGTTCGGGAAAAGCTCGAAAAAACTGCGAGACTCAATTCCTGGACTATTAATAGCTTTTTTTAAAAGCAACTATTTATTGTCTTTCGTGACCGAGTGAACTTTAGGAAGTTTTTTTAATCGCGGAGGGCCTGCAAGTCTGTTTTCTCGTTTAACTTTACATTTCAAGCTCAATGTATGTACCCATAAATCTTTTTGCCATTGGCAAAGATAGGGGGAGCTAGGACACAGAATGGGCTGGTGCCCACCCTTGCATACATGCAATTCAGATTGTATGTGGGGAAACCATCGCTGCTCAAGGCCTCCCTTACCCGAGATAAGCCATAGCTTCTTGCGCACATGCCTTACAGAACACTAACCATGACTATGAAGTCATTGCTGTTTCTGTAACATTTTTTTCCAGTATACAATAAAGAATATTCTTATCTTATGATAATCCGAATGTTTCCCTGTAAACAAATAAACAAATGAAATGGCGCGTCCTGTGCACAGCCAGGTGGCTGCTATCATCATCACCATTCAGCCACAAGAAGTCCACTGCTGGACATAGGCCTCCTCCATGGATTTCCAAAAAGTCCAGTTGGAAGCGGCTTTCATCCAGCGTCTTCCTGCCACTTGGATGAGGTCATCGTTCCATCTTGTGGCTGGTCGTCCTACGCTGCGGTTGCCGATATGTGGTCTCCATTCGAGAACTTTTCGGCCCCATCGGCCATCAGTTCTGCGTGCTATAACCCCTGAACTGCCCACGCGGAATGGAACGTATAGGTGGCCCATACTTAAATTGCGTTCGCGCAGTGAAGCGTTCGGCCTCCCTGGATCTGATAGGCGTTCTCTTAGCAGTTAACATACTTATAAGCCCAAATCCTGCCCCTCCTGCCTACTTCTAAAACTTTTCGCAGTGGATCCCGGGGAGAAGTAATAATAGAGTTGATGCATCCACTAAGAGTTCGCAGCATCAGCGTCGAGCACGTGAGACCTGACGCCGCCCGCAGTGCGCCGAGGCATTTCGTTCTCTATGTAAGTAATATTAACCACACATTGCGAAAAAAAATCTGCCGCAACTGCTCAGAGAAAGCGATCAATCGTAAAATCTCTTTACGTTTGTATTGCGTAGGCAGAGACCACTGCAACGATTTTGTTAATATTATTATTATAATAATATTATAACAATATAATAATATTATAACAATATAATAATATTAACAATGTTACGATTTGATAATAATGATGCTATATAACTCAATTGTCCTAGTCCCAAACTAGGATACCCTGTTTGATGGTAGAGGACATAATTGAATCGTGTGATTTTAAAACAACACAAGTCACATGTGTTTTTAAAATAACACTTGCCCGTTTTTTTTTTATTAAATTATTTACACCTACCTATTGATTTACATTAGAAAAAAAATTGTAGTTTATTCATACAGAAATCAATATAATAAGCTAAAATATTGCTGTTGTAGATATTAGTATTTGAATAAATCAGTTTTTTCTATTTCCTGCAAAGTTGTAATGAAAGGACATGTGTCGTTTTAAAATCACACGATTCAATTAAAATATTAATTTCAGGCTATCACTGAAAACGCCACATGGATAAAGAGTCTAACGGGCGAGTATACATTTGAAGGCCCACAGAAGCAATATTTTACGTTACAAGAGACACCACCTGTGAAACGTATTGCTTTCAGAGTCCTATCCAACCACGGGAATACTAGATATACGTGCGTTTATAGGGTCCATGTGTATGAGGATGATCAAAACGAAACGTAAAAGTATATTGTAATAAACGTCTTTTAGCTAGTCATGATTACATGATTGTAACTGCATTACAACATCCATTCATAATTTGAATGAACCTAGTACCTAACTTTAATAGAAGAGGCTGGAACTAGATCCAGACTTTCTAAATATTTGTCAACTCTACTACATGCAATAGTCTACCCAGCAAGTTTTGGAACATCAAACTCTGCTTTATGTCAACCAAATACAAACGTGAAATAAAGAGTAATAGCGCGAAGCATTGCTGGGTTAGCAATGCTTCACAATTAAACCTTAATCATCGACATGCTGATCACTATTGGGTAACTATATGTAAAGACTCGAGGGCCCCAGTCCCTCGGTCCCTTGAATTACAGGTCAAACTCAATCTCCAAGGCAACTCTAATGGTGAATATTGACTTGTAACATTTCGGTTTAATGTATCGACAGCCAGAGTATAGCAGTCAGTATGGAGAGTCAAGCGTCGGTTTTTTCATGAATCCTTTGGGTGTTACGATATATCAATAACTTACTGAAATTAATGAACCACACACAACCTTCCAAGTCTCCAAGCCATTCAGAGCACACTTGAGCAGTGCTCAAAGCGAGCACTCTGCATTTACTTGCACAAAGGTGATACAAGTAAATGCAGAGCGCTTACTTTGAGCACTGCTGTAGGTAGTACTATAGATTGCCTGAAACAATATATTACACCAAAATGTTACTTGTAAATATCCACTTTCAAGACACCCATGGCGCAATAAGGGATATTCCATCACCCTCCAAATAAAATGCGAAAGTGTGTTTTACGAACGTATATTGTCAACCGATGTAGACGTAACGTTTACGCGGCGCTCCAGTCTTGCGCGGAGCCTCCCCACGAGGGGGCCGGGGCGGCGGCGGCGGCGGGCGCAGCGGCTGCAGGGGCGGCAGTGGTACCCCACTCATCTTGAACCTGGAGACAAGAGAACAATTTGCTTAGTTGTTATCGAAAACGGTGTGCGTGCATGCAGCGAGTAATGAATGTTGATGAAGCGAATAGTGTTTTGTCAGGATGGTGGCAAGTAGCAAACTCTGGTCACTGCTTGCCCCTCCGGGATACAGGCATGAATGTGAGAGCGCTTCAAATCTCCAATTCCTTCGTTTACTCCAAATAAGCTTGGTATTCATTAATTTACCAACGACATGCTGAATCGACATGAACTGAAGTTTTACCAATATGTTAAAAGGACACAAATTGAGCTTTTATCATGACAGATCATATTAGCTCTGAGAATTGTGACTAAACTTTTATTACATACCTGACAAATAACTTGAACAAATGATTGACTTTTCATAGACATATTTTGCATACATGGTAGTGAGACCAATTGCAACATAGAAAAGCATTTTAAAAGTAGTGTAGTTGCTGGTAGCTACCTGGGCGGCCCAGTCTTCTTGGGCGGCAGCGGCGCCGAAGGCCGGCGCGGCGGCGGCGGCAGTGGCGGCGGCGGCGGGCGCACCTTCTTCGGCCCACGAGGCCACGGGCTCAGCTGTCTCAGCCCAGTCTTCGTGCGCGGGCGCGGGCACCTCCTGCGGCTTTGCGGCGACCACCGCCTGGAGGGTAGGGAGGTGTAAATCTATGATCTTCCAGTGGGCAGTGGACAAAACTGGTGGACAAAACTGGCGGACAACTGGCCGACGACTGGCAGAGTTAGTGTGATGGGAAAGAGGCCCATGCCCAAAACGGCGGTTTTTTCCTGAGATCTATAGATTTCAAGCTAAATGGCAAAAAGAGGACCTGATGGATTGTTTTATCTACTGTCATAGGTTATATTAACTTTGATATCTTGGCTCTTCCTACACAAAACAATCAGCTTATAGTCTCAAGGTTGATCGCAGACTGAGCCCCAGAAAACAATCAGGATATCAGATTATAGACTCAGGACTGATTGCAGATAGACTAGCAAACCAAGAAAAATGTTACCATCAGGTGAATGTCTCTCTAACTAGGTACTGCATTCGAATCTTCAGTTTCATTGGAATTGCAATTTAATTACTACAAAAACATTTTATAACACTGTGCCAGATACACTCTCCCTTGTAGACTATTTTTTATAATACAATTATAGAGAAATGTTGTAACATTGGCTAGCTTTCTTTGTAAAGAAAAACTGCAAACTCTTTTATTTCATACTAGCTGGCCCGACGAACTTAGTACTGCCACAGAATCTGTTTATACGATTCTTGCACACCTATTTTTAAAACACAACATTCGCTCGCACAACGCCATCTATTTTAACCTTATAAATATCATCCCACGGGAACGCATTACCGGGATATCAAGTATGCTATGTCTCAATTCAGGTAAATTCGTTCAGCCGTTATTGCGTGATTGAGTAACAAACATCCAAACATCTTCACAAACTTTCACATTTATAATATTAGTAGGACTAAGTATCTGCTTATAAATAAAGTTATACCTGTTCCTTAGCCTGTTGCTCTTCCTTCTCGCTCTCATCAGGGTCACGGTAGAAGAACAGGTCAACCACCACATCCCAGCGTTGGTCACGTGCCAGCACTCCACGCAGACGCAGCACCTCACGAGCCAGCAGCCACCACATCAGACCGATAGAGTGGGACGACTGGAAAGGAATGGGGGGGTCCGTTGAAATTGGGTAAATGTAGAAACGGCATGGGCAGAATAGAATTACAATGACAAACACCCACATTTATATGTGGAAGGTCATACAGGATAACAATCCCCATATTTATCCCAAAAGGGGGTTCCACACCACAAATAAGTTTAACTGCAGTGATGTTGCTGGACATTAACTTTTCAAGTTAAACTCAAAGCTATAATTTTTTTTTTAAAGTTCTTCCTATAAATAACTTCAGGTGGTTGTACCTACTAGGCTGAACTACTGCATTTTGACACTGGAACTAGTGTAGGTAGCTGTTATTGTTTACTGATATTTGGTGTTGCCCTCGCATTTTTTCCCAAGATGTAACTTATTTACATGTTAGATTTTCCTTATTTCTTTACATAATTTTGTTTTAAAAGCCCAATAAAATATGTGATGCTGATGGCAGATAATCTAAATGAAAAACTACAGTGGCATGTACAAAACGCAAAAAAATATAATAATTCCCACACAACACACTGGTCCCAAACTAGGATACCCTGTGCCAGCCAGCCAAGGATGGTAATACACCCAGGTATGTGCTGTTCTATACAGACAACACTATGACATCAAAATGTATAGAACAAACTCCTAATCCTATGAGAATCCTGACATTTACGATAGCAATTATATTATTATTAAAATTCTTTATTGTACAGAAAAAATTGTACAATTGACGGGCTTAATACTAAATAGTTTTCTATTCTAGCCAACCAAGCAATTATATTTATTAAAAAAAATAAAACATTCGGAATCCTTCAGGATTGACAGTGCGCGTAATATGGGGGCAGGTTATTTTTCGCAATATAGAAGTTTTCCCCATAGTAAAAGTTGCTTGAATGGGGAACTTGCATCTAACTTAGATTGGAGTGACATTGCTTTTATGCCTTAAAAATCATATAAAAACCTTGGAAAAATAAAACAATCATCATCATCATCATCAGCCATTTGACGCCCTCTGCAGGACATAGGCCTCCCTCATGGTTTTCTAACCATGAAGGCTTTTGCCATAATCGCCACACTTGGCAGGCGGGTTGGCGATCGCAGTATGCGGTTGGAATCTCAGAAAGACGCTGCTGCCCATCCCCCGGTAGTTGATTTCCTTAGTCGCCTTCTACGACATCCACGGAAGAAGATCATCATCAGCCATTTGACACCCACTGCAGGACATAGGCCTCCTTCGTGGTTTTCATACTCGTAACCATGAGGGGTTTTGCCATAATCGCCACGCTTGGCAGGCGGGTTGACGATCGCAGTATGCGGTTGGAATCTCAGGAAGACGCTACTGCCCGTCTCCTGGTAATTAATTTCCTCGGAAGAAAATAGAGTGACACTATTCTTAATCCGGCGCCACACGGAAACAATAAAAATATTTTATTCAGGGTTTTGGGGGTCACAAAATATGCGAAAAATAAAGTTACTCTAATAACATAAAACTTGTTAGATTTCTTTTTCTCATTGAATTCTGAACGCTTTCTTATAATGGTGTATAAATATTGATAAATGCATTATAGGGCGTTACGTTAGGGAGTGACGTCATAGTCCAAGGTCGATTTGAATGGCGCGTTTTAGTACCACGTAAAAAATACCATGTTTATTTATCTTTTACCTTGTCCCTTCCTATTCTATTAAAACATTTTTTAGTGAAAGTCTTCCATTGTCAAGTAGAACCCCCTATTTTCAAATAGATATAGGGATTTTGTTACACCTTGTAGAGGTTTGCTGCTAATTCACTCATGCATAAACACCTTTCGTTAAGCACACACAAACCATGTCTTGAATGTATTAGCATAACAATTGGATGTGTTTGATCCAAATCTCATAGTTTTTGGGTATTATTGTGTTTTAAATAATCAATTTCTTATCAAGATCTAGAATTATCATCAGAGTATACTTAGACACAGGATGTGTTGCAATCTCCTTCGCATGAGGTGCCTAATTAACTTTCCATGTGAATGACACTGCAATGCAATTGTGTAGTACACTACAACATGTTTACAAGACAGTGTCAACAGTCATTGCTGTGCCAATATCACTCTATCGAACTGTGTTTAGTAGTCTAGGCCCTGGTGCCTTACATTATGTACCTAAAAATTGAGTGGGGGAAGTCAAATAATGCAGTGTCAGATATAACTCTATTCCCTCACCTTGGTGTTGCATGGGATAGCGATGTCAACAAAACGAAGGGGGGAGTCTGTGTTGCAGAACGCAATGACAGGAATGTTGACATATGAAGCCTCAGTAATGGGCTGGTGGTCCTGTGCTGGGTCAAGCACAATCAGGAGGCGGGGCTCACGGAAAGCAGCCTGGATCTGTTGAAGAAGAAAATATATGTAAGGAAAAATGTTAATTGGTGGTAGGTGCAAGGGATTGAGTAGAGAACATTCAGAAAAGATTTAATCATATGCATTTAGTTAGAATGCTCAGTGGTTCCTTAGTTGGGTTGTCATCATTAAGTACCTATGTATAAATATTTCTCGGATTGAAAGACTCACTGCCAGTTTCAAAATTGAGAATCTTATGAGGGAAATACTTATCTATGTCATGCTTCTTCGAGAAATACAAAAGTCAGAGCCA
The DNA here is from genome assembly GCA_963969515.1 of Yponomeuta evonymella. Lineage (NCBI taxonomy): Eukaryota > Metazoa > Arthropoda > Insecta > Lepidoptera > Yponomeutidae > Yponomeuta > Yponomeuta evonymella. The sequence continues at coordinate 12,963,782 of OZ018354.1, forward strand.
CTCTTTCTCGTACATGAAAAATCTGTTACTTTTATTATCTACTGTTAACAGCACAAAAGAAACCAAGGGAGAATGACACCCCGGGTGTTTACTTTATGAAAGTCAGAAACTGAATAACTCAGTTTCTGACTTTCATAAAGTAAACACTCAAAACATTTTTGCTATACTTAAAAAAAAATTATGTTGGACTCAAAGGCTAATTATCTTATGTAAATAGTAGGTATAAAATAAACCACAAACTAAGTAGCAAGCTCACTATACCTGATTGGTGAAAGCACCGGGGGTGAAGCGCCCAGCGATGGGAGTAGCCCCAGTGTGGGCGGCGAACTTGAGAACGGCGCGCTGTCCGAAGGGACGCGACGAGATGACGAAGATGTCAGCAGGGTTCTCAATTGCAACCACAGCCCGGGCGGCCAGCATCAGCTTCTCCCAAGTGCGGCGCAGGTTGATGACGTGTGTGCCATCGGAGCGACGCTTGTACACGTATGTCTCCATCTACAAAATCAGTGTTTAGAAAACCATGTTTCGACATTTCGGGCGTTTATGAGACAGCAACGTGTCAGTTGGGAGAATTTGACGTCAATAGTATTCAGACAATAAATGGAACGGATTCTGGTCTCATCACGTAATTTAATGTTGCCTGCAAGGTTGCGGAAATTTGAGGTTACCGCAAGAACTAACCTGGAAGTGGACATTCTCGGAGCCGAGATGCGTGGTTGCGGCCAACATCTTGGTCACATCCTCCTCGTTGAGGGCCAGTACATCTAGGCCTCCCGACATCGTTGCGTTTATTTGAGTTACGACTAAACCTGGAAAGTTGATAAACAAATATGAGTCGGAGCATGCACAACTTGAATAGGTAGTTAGTAAACAGCACTGAAAGATTACATTTTTCAGGGCTTCAGCGATCGAATGTCACAGAAAATAAGTTTTTTTGAATGTTTTATCATGTGATTGCTAAAATATTTAGAGATTTAATAAATTACTTACGCGTATAATGCCACTGGGAGGAACTTAGAAATTGAAAGAATGAATGATTCAAATGATTGAACGACTCAAGACACGTGCCAATGTCAAACTGACAATTCATTTGTTTGCTACAAACTTCACGAGTATTGCTTTTTCTTTTGCTCACATAGTATCGAAAGAGACCAACGATTTATCGGGCATTGACGTGATAGAAACTAATTTGTTTCCATTGAAATATTCTGTATCCTGGTAGAGGAATAATCGATTTTATCATGGTCGACTTGGGTCTTATTCACACGAGCGACACTGACTAACATCAAGCGGTAGAAAATATGTCCTATGATTTCCCTAATCTTACAACCTGTTTCTCGTACAGTAATAATTTGTTAACAGTGCCTGTGGCCAAAGTGAACACAAAAAACAACCACTGAGAGCTGTTAACAGTAGAATAGTTTGTACGTGTACGACAAAACCGGGGGTTAGTATTTCCTAGTATGGGTTGGAATATTTCGTCTCATTTAGCTTTGGTCTGGGTGTAAACCTTTTTTTTAATTTAATTGAGATCAAAAAAATTAATTCATTCTAATAATTTTTTTTTCTTGAATTACCTACTTGAATGATGGCTTCCCGCGTTCTAACCGCGATATCTATCAACGGTTTGTTTAAATGTTGAATGAAAGCTGAATTGAATTAAATATAGTTCATATCCTCGACGCTTTGGCGACTACGAATAATAAAAATAAATAAAAACCGGCCAAGAGCGAGTCGGACTCGCCCACGAAGGGTTCTGTACCATTATCTATACACCATTAGTCAAAAATCGAATTTGAGAACAGTGCCATCTATAGAAACCAACCAGAAGCGTTTAGCATTGACATTTAACGACATGAGATCGGCGCTGTGAAGATTACATAGATGGCCGCTAGATGGCGAGCGCTGTGGTTAGACAACGTTTGTTGTGTGTGAGCCCCTCTTAAATATTTATTTTATTCTGTTTTTAGTATTTGTTATTATAGCTGTAACAGAAATACATCATTCTGTGAAAATTTCAACTGCCTAGCTATTACGGTTCATGAGATACAGCCTGGTGACAGACAGGCGGACAGTAAAGGCTTAGTAATAGGGTCCCGTTTGGCACCATTCGGGTACGGAACCCAAAAAACCATGGAAGTATTTCTTTGCAATGCTGCACAATGCTGAGTCAGATGCCCTTTGTGGCAATTTTGACACACGCTCTGACTTTGCCTTATCCTATGTTGTATTTACGTACCTTGTTTTTCCTTTGTACTGGTTTATGTTACTTGTTATGCCTTTTTTCCTTTCTTTCTTTCCACAAAATTCATACTCAAAAACGGCTCCAGTAATCTTGATTAGTCTTTACCAATGTGCTGCAGAGTAAATCACTCTGTGATTGGTTCATTCTGGGTGCCATGCGTGACGTGAACGTTGATTGGGTGAGTGATTAGTGACATCGTAGCTGATGTTTAGTTTTAATTTTATATAAAAACGTCAGACCAATGACTTCATTGATGTTGACCCGTCAAATATATAAGTACCTCGCAAGATGGCAGTCTGACGCTGGCAGGTGCGTAGATATTTTGCCGAATAATACTGAACTCACTCCTATTTTTAACACAATTGAAAAGGTCCGCCTGCCATCCCACAATTGAACGCGAGGTATTTTTTTAGCCTAGTTAGACATACTTATATGTTTTTAACTATCACAGTTTGACGCTATATGAACTACGCCATGTAAGTAACTAACTTTTGTTTGTACATACCATAAAATAAAATACATTAATTACACAAGTCCATTATATACAAGCCTTAGTACACAAGTCCATTACATCGATAGAAAACGATCGATATCACATCCTGATTATCATAGCGGAGGTCGCGGGTTCTATTCTCACTGTCGGCCACCGTACATTTGTACAGATGGCCTCAGTCTGAGTGAATTTCCATGTTTGTAATATCCTTGCCTAGTTACCATAGCACAGCGTATCCTAGTTTGGAACTACAACAAGTTATTGTGTTGTGTGGAAGTTATTATTATTGCACAACCAGAAAAAAATGATTGTTTTACATTCACGAAATGTTTCTGATTTGCACTAAAGCGTGCGCTGCGATAGCTATGTATAACCTCACTTATCACTTCGCATAGCTAATAGGTACCTCCCTATAATACCATGTTACTGAAATAACGCATAAAATTTGCGAATTTTAAAGTTTTACTTCTTGGAAGGTGTCGTTGGTCTTTGACATTAGGTTTTGTATTGACCTAGTTTTGATTTCTCCAGCGTGTGGCAGGCCTTAATATTTTTGGCCGCTATCACTGTCGTTTGTGTGAACAGACACAGAGAGTCTTGATTATGACCGATTAAATAGTATATTAGGAGCAGAGACCTGTGCTATAAATTATGCCTGAGTAAGCCTAAACCAGAGTAGCAGATTGTAAACTGCCATACCAAAAACGTCACCTGTCAACAAACTGTTGACTATTAAACATGATGGCAAATATGAAGTGGGACTACGTTAAATATTTAGCTAAACCAAAAGATTTGTGGTTAAAAAATTGTTATAAACTACACCAGCAAAAATAAAATGTTTCCAAAATAAGGATTATTTAAGATAGAGGATAAAGATGATTGCGAAGGTGCGATAATCTCCAGGACTTGAAAGCTTGGATGATTCAGTGTTCGAGAAACCTCTCTTTCTCGTATACTAGCAATCTTATAATCTACTGTAGATGACAGTTAGTTGTCAGTTGGCCAAAATGCAAACAAAAAAAAAACAACTGACAGCAGTTAGTAGTATATTATTTAACTATCACTGGCAGTGTAGATTGTCAGTGTACGAGAAACCGGAGGTAAGAAATGTTTGTTATAGATATTAATTAATTTGAGACTAACGAATGTCTAATCGTATTATGGTTCTACAATGAGAGGGACCTAGATACACACGTATAGTTTACGCTTTTTATGTATGAAAATGAGTTTGCTAGCTAAGACGATTTGAATGAAGTGAATGAACGATGTTAATGAATGAAGTTGGAAGACTTACAATTTTTATACTGGCAACTTTAGTTTCTGATCTGATGTGTCTTGCTTTGCGGAGTGAGTGGTTTGGCGTTTGGGCTTTGGTTGGAATTTCATGAATATTTTTCGTGCAGTGTATCAAGAATTCTAATACATATTGTTATTTAATAATACATACATTATGATTACGCTACTGCCCTGACATCAAACGCTTAGAAACTATTCTGTACTTTGTGAGTTATTTTCGTAATCGGTGACATTTCGGTGAAGTGCCTAATTTGATCATGGAGGCTATAGCAAAACACGATTTCACTGCAACTGCAGACGATGAACTCAGTTTTAAGAAGAATCAAGTTTTGAAAGTAAGTTCTGGGATTATGGTTCGAGTTCCCAAGTGATGTTAAAACGTTACATGACATGTTCATACTAAATTTCGGGTAATTTCAGATTCTAAACATGGAGGACGATATGAACTGGTACAGGGCCGAATTAGACGGCAGAGAAGGACTGATTCCTAGCAACTATATTCAAATGAAGAATCATAGGTCAGTACATCCACACCCTGGCTACTTGTTATAAATTTTCCTCAATTTTCCCTTTCCCATTTCACACAATAAAGTAGATAATTGCAAAAGTATGAATTTCACCATCTCAGTACTTTTGTATTAGAAATTCTTAAAGCTGTAGAATGCTATTACAATGTTTTCACTATCTATTGTCTTGGACGTCAAAAGTGTATCAGATGCTATTTTTCTGGTTTAGTATGATTTGATTAGTCAGTTCCAATATTTGTTTACAGCTGGTATTATGGAAGAATTACAAGGGCAGACGCTGAGAAACTTTTAGCAAATAAACCAGAGGGTGGCTTTCTCATTAGGATCAGTGAATCAAGCCCCGGCGACTTCTCCTTATCAGTCAAGTAAGTTCAGTTCACTTGCTGGCACTATTACATTTTTATCACAATATATACAAATACAATAAATTGTAGAAATTAATAGAACAATAAGCAATAGTCATCAAAATATTGAAAGTAGTAACAACTGCAGAAGTATGAAGTATTTGCAAGTACATACTTTGTTTCATGCCATGTTGAGACTACTTGCAGCGTACCAAAATAATTGGGGATGATTTTCCAATCACAATTTCCAATTGCACCCACAATGCCATATTGTTCCATATTAGTAGTGCCTGATGCCATAGTATCCTGTCTTAGTACCCACTGGTGGCACAGTAGATGGAACAGCTGCTTCACAATCATGCAGTTTTCTAGGATTCAAATGCTAGCATATACCATGGACTTTGTTTTCTAAACGTACAATTATTAATTTGTAGTAGCAGTACTGCTAACAGTGAAGGAAAACATGAGGAAACCTGGGTGTGTTCACATACCTGAGCAGTTCAAATGCCATTATGCGATTAAGTGATTGAGTGGGATACTTATAGGCTGCTTTCCTTATAGTAATCCAGTGTTGGCATATTTAGAACAGTGTGTGAAACCCTGTTAAACTGTATTTTTTTTGTTTCAAACTGTTTTCATCATCATCATCATCATGAGCCCTTCGCTGCTCACTGCTGGGTATAGGCCTTTTCCCCCAAATACCATCTCTCATGGTCCCTTGCCATTCACATCCACATACCTTTGTTTTAAATACATGAAATTCTAACTCCACTAATTGGAAAACTAGCGCTTGGAATAATGATATTTTGTGTGCAATAAGCTCTTAAAACCAAGCTACAGAAAGAAAACTGCGATGCCAGTAAACAAACTATTGTAAACTGCTTCACAAAATTTGATAGATATTCATCACAAAAAAGTGTGCACAAAAGCACAGAATGACCTGTGGTTTCTCAAAAACTACAATCTGTTATTCTATTGTTTACAGCTGTCAGTTGTATTTTTAATGGGCTTTGGCTGAATATTAACAGCTTGTTAAATGTATCAGAAACTGGGAATTAGAATTCTGAATTCTTATTAGCGCCTTCATGGTTACAGTAGTTATGGCAACAATTAACACTGACCTCAGGGTATAATGCTCTTAATGAGAAGCTTAAAGTAATCAACACAAAGGTCTGTATTAGTTAAACAGTCTTACAGCTGATATTATTCTTAGTGTGTCAATCATTACATTTTATCATCCTGTTTACATTTTCAAAATAATCACATTAGCTTTTACTACCGTATCACCAATGCTAAATTGCTATTGTCGTCCTTCGCCATCCAAAACCGCGAACGTGACTATTATCAAATTTTACAGGACACACTAAAAACCATTATTTCGAATTTTTATTATGTTCGACGGTATGGTTTCCAAAGTTTTTAGTGTCTCCTGTAAAAATATATAAAAGTCACGTTCGCGGTTTGGGATGCTGAATGACGATATTATGTAAGATGCAAAGCATGTCACCACCAAAATCTATTAGAATTTATTCAAATCTTAGCATATACCTTAGCAGAGGCACGGGCCTACTAGCCATGAACACCGGCTACATGTGAGCCTAGCTATGGCAGCAGACATATACTCAAGTACATTTTATGTTATGTTTTTTCTTTTAAATAAAACAGCCCTTTATTTTGAATTAGAGGATGTTCCTAGGATTAATTACATTTGAAATGCTTTGTCTAATTTTGCACTGCTACTTGGATTCGTTATTAACATTGCTTTGAATTAAAATATTTATTATTATATTTCAATTAACTATGGTAATAATACAATTGAAAAATTGCATGCAGAGTTTTTATTAGTATTTTTAAATTATGTCCCTAACTTCAGTGTGCCTCTTGGCATAGGCCTCCTCCAACGACTTCCACTGGCTTCTGTCGTTAGCAAGCCTTCTCCAATTAGGTCCTGCTGTCATTTTTATATCGTCCTCCCATCTCCTCCACCGTGTTTCCTCGCGTTCGTCCTTGGGTACCAGTTGGTTACCTCTTTGCTCCATTTTTCCTGTTGGCATTGCATTGTTTTTTTCTTTTAGAAAAACTAATATAAAATGTTGTTTGGTCCAGAACAGCATCTTGTTAGTGCAAGTTTTAATTAACTAAACAGTAAACATACCCATACTATGTGACTAATTTTTTTTAATCATTTTGTACCGGTATATGTGCTGTGCCACCTGCGAGTAAAAAGCACTCCACGCTGCGCGCCATAATTTAAATATAGCTCGAAAAACCGCGAGATTTTCCGAGAGGATATTGACTACGTGACGAAGACCTAAGCCTCCCCCCCGTCCCCCGTCCGTGTGACCAAGCGCGGTATTTTGAAGACCGGGAGGGTCTTCAAAATACCGCGCTTGGTCACGGGTCCCTGAACGGGTCACATAGTATGGAAACGTTTCCGTAATGCAAGTCTTACAGCATATGCATAAGGAACAGCCCTCTAATTAATTGATTTTATCGTTATAAACATATAAACTGTACACTAGATATAACATTTACATAGAAGTAATAATCCCAGTGTATTTCTGAACCATTAGTTATCTAAGGCCAGAGTACTTGACAGTTAGCTAAACATTAAGTGTTAGTTTCTTATTACATAGACTCATGGTTAGTTTGATGCTGTATAAGCAATATAGTGGCAACCCACATGATCGCCATTTCGAGTAAAACGCGTTCAAAGTTTTGAACACTGAAATAAACATAAACGTAAACATAAACATTTACATACAGGCACATAAATTGCTTCTGGCCCCACACTAGGATACCCTGTGTGTAAATGAAACAATTATTGTCAAAAGAAAATTCGAAAAGCATATTAGCCTCTAACGCTTGTAATAATCAATAAGATAATATTGGATTAAGAAAAATTACCAATAATGACATATTTTGCATAAAAAAGGAAAATTAATATAGCGAAATACTGTATCCGCTATTTCAATCTAAAAAACGTTTTAAGTAGCAAAACACATTATTGCAAAATAACGAAGAAGTGTTACTAAGTGCATGTATTGTACACTTAGTTACTTGACTCTTTATTGATGAATTTATAATAGGGATGAATTCGATAAACAATGTGTTATGTTCCATAAATAAAAGTCACTTGCACTCTCAAAGTTGTGTTTATCAGTCATAACTTCATCACATCATCACCAGCCATTCGACGCCCACTGCAGGACATAGGCCTCCCTCATGGTTTTACAAACCATGAAGGGTTTTGCCATAATTGCCACGCTTGGCAGGCGGGTCGGCAATCGCAGTAAATGGTTGGAATCTCAGGAAGACGCTGCTGCCCATCTCCTGGTAATGTATTTCCTTAGTCGCCTTCTACGACATCCACGGAAGGAAATGGAGTGACGCTATTCTTAATCCGGCGCCACACGGCGTCGTAACTTACATTCATAACTTACTTAACAATTACTACAAAATGTAATGATGAATAAAATATTCATATAATATTCTTAAATAAAAAAATAATAATTTCAGTCTTATACAAATATACATCAAGTTATCGTTATCAGCGATCCAATAATTAGTACTTTTTAGGCTTCCGTACCAAAGGCACCCTATTACTAACCGTCGACTCCACAATGTCCGTATGTCTATCTGTCACCAGGCTGTATCTCATGAACCGTGATAACTACACAGTTGAAATTTTCACAGATGGTGTATTTCGGTTACCGCTATAACAGCAAATACTAAAAACAGAATAAAATAAATATTTAAGGGGGGCACCCATACAACAAACGTGATTTTTTCGCCGTTTTTTGCTCGATATTAATAACGGCAACGGGTAGACGCTTGAAATATTCGTATGTTGTATAAATAATGGTACGGAACCCTTTGTGCGCGAGTCCGGCTCGAACTTAGCCGGTTTTTTAACCTGTGACCATGAGATATAAAGTATCAAATTGTCTAATTGTCAACTGTCTAACTATCACAGTTCATGAGATACGGCCTGGTGACTGACGGCCGGACAGCGGAGTCTTAGTAATAGGGTGCCTTACCATGTGGGTGCGAAACCCTAAAAATAGGCAAATTGATTTCAAAATTGGGTATTATTTTTCATATCCCACCCTTTATATTTCAGCCACTTTGCACTCCTCTTCCAGTTTTGACTTCATGTAGGGCTCTAAAATGTTTTTTAATAAACCTATTTAGAGGCTAAAAATTCCACCCATGCCGAGACTCGAACCCGCGACCTCTGGTTCACCGTGCCAGCGCTCTCCCAACTGAGCTAATGGGCAAGTGCAAGCATCGATGAAATTTTGAGCGTCTTTACAAACTTCTCTGTATTACGTACGTGTTAAACACTGCGCTATTTACACTAAAATTACTTTGACATTTAAAAATCAGTATCATTTAGCTGTATAAATAGAATTATATTATTTAGCTGTGGTAAAGAATTTTCAGTTTCATTAATAAATTCAATAATGGCTGAAATTGGACTTCAGACCTAGTATCTGGAACTAACACACTGAATCTGGAACTCCGACTCCGTTGTAATATAACATACTCCATTGTAATATAACATAACGGCAGAGGGCTTACAAAAATAAGCCCTCTTCCGTTATGTTGACATTCAGAAGTGGCGTACCTATAAAATATTGGTATTAAGATCGCCAGCCAATTTAAGTGCTAAGTCTTTTTGATAAGAATAACTTGCTACCTAAAAAACGGGCAGCAGCGTCTTCCTGAGATTCCAACCGCATACTGCGATCGCCAACCCGCCTGCCAAGCGTGACGATTATGGCAAAACCCCTCATGGTAATGAAAACCACGAAGGAGGCCTATGCCCTGCAGTGGGCGTCGAATGGTAGATGATGATGATGATGATCCTACAAAACTTTTAGAAATTAACTTTTCTACAGCTTGTAACATTCCCCTATCTTTTTAGAAAGGTTGTTTCTAATATTCAATAGACATCGGATGTTGTGTAATTAGGTTTATTAAAAAAATATCACGTTTTTCACATGTATTGTCGTGATTTCAAAAGCAAAATTTGCACACTAATACTCAAAATGTTTCAAGGCATTTGAATCAAATTAAAAATTAAAATTTTGCTAGTTTGTAGCTATGCGCATTTTGCAATAAAGTTTCAAGTCGTATGACTTATAATCAAACTGCAAGTAATCTACAAACTCAAGTTTTGCCATAATATGTCAAATGAATATTTAGAGAACAAAATCAAGTAAGTAAATACTAAAGATATTTAGTTTTTTTTGTGTAAAAGATATTTACTACAGTAAATATATTAATTCTTTCTGTACAAAATATTTATTCTAATTTTACGCGAAAAATTACCTCAAAATAGTAATCGAGTGGATATCTGCGAAATATGGAAAATTTGGACTCACCCTTAGTAAGTCTTCGTTTTTCATTTTGTTTTTCACGTATTTTTTAGTGAGACAAATTAATCTAAATCGTTTATTAACTATCTAATTTTTTTGGAAAGCGAAGCTCGGTTATTGACATAAACAGAATTGTTTAAAGTAAGTTTCGCAATAATGTAGTCATTATTACTAAAAAGAAAATGGCGCTTTCCTCCGTGCCATTCCGTGTTATGGAACATTTTGTAAAATGTAAACACTATTGTAAAAGGTGTTAAGCCTGATTGCAGATTTGTCTCAAGTGTTTTTTAGAATTTTGTATAGTAAAATCGTTGAAAAATCTTTAACCATTTTTGAAAAACATAGTTTAAACCCTAAGCTAATGTACTACATAAAAATCTAAATTTTTGACACTGTGGGTTGAAACTGTATTCCTTAACAGTGTCAACAAATATCCAATGTTTATAAAAAATATCAAAATATTTTATATTTATTATTTAGAAAAAAGTTATATGTATCGAATATACTCGTATCAATTCCCAAGAACCACCTTAAAGGTTTCTAGATTAAATGCGAGCGATTGTGAACCCCTAATATTTGAAATTTCTTCGAGTTTGGAAAGGATTTTTCAGATTTTCGCACTGCCATTCACTCCAAAAGTCAATGACCTTGATGAGGTAATGTCAACGACCTTTCAGCACTGAACTAACCATTATCCCTTACTATCCTCATCCTTAATACATACAGAGCCGGTTTCTGAATTGAGAATTTCACTAAGTAAATACTTAAGAAACGTTAGGTCATGCTCTTTTCTGAGAAATTCGAAGACAAGTTACAGGTACGGAATCATATCGTATAGGCTTTGATGTATAAGTTTAAAATGATTAGAGAAAAGATGGTCAGAGTGTGGTCAGTCTGTGTCAGAGTGGAGTTTTTTTTCCGGGTGTCTTTTTCTCCACTACAAATACGGCCCGAAGGCAACGGCTAGCATAGTGACATAGTACATTGACATTCAGCAAACAGAATGTAAATTCTTTACGTTGAAATAAATTATTGATTTCTGATTTCAGTTAACTATTTACTTAGCGAAATTCTCAATTCAGAAACTGGCCCACAACGAATAAAATGGCAAACAACAAACAAAACTAAAGTGACCAACACAATTTATTTGTGGTGGGAAGTAGTGTTTGTAAGATACGGAAATATTGTTTAGTGTCGGACTTGATATATGTTTATATATATTTAAGTATAAATGTAGAGGAATTTGGATAAAACTATCCTCATATTAATTCAGGTTAATTATTATGGTCTAGGCCGAATTTCATTAAAAACGGCTCGGCGTGTGTGATTGAATACTTAAGAAACATTCAAAGCTTGACATAAACAATCCAGAAGACAGAAAATTTAGGTCAAGGTAAGTACCAATACCAAATTAATGTGTTTGTTAAGCCGAGTTCTCCGAGCGCACGGATTTGTATGGGACTTATTGCGCTGCGCGTGGGAATAGTTGGGGAAAATGTAGGCATTTTTTAAATTACAGAAATAGAAATTCTATTAACAGAATTTTGACGACCGAACGTCACTAACACATTCGGTGATAGTAATTTTGGTATGTTTTTTGCGATTTTTTTTAATGCTATAAAGTTTAAAAAATCATAAAATGAATGCGTCGTTCATTGTCGATAGGACATTGAAAAGTATAATATATAATTTTTTAGCCATCCTGTTTTAGGGGTAATGTCGGAGAACCCAGCCTTAGCAAATGAGATGCACTTTCCTCCGCTATTATTCTACTCTTTTAAAAGGCTAAGTAGGTATAGATATTTTTTATTTTTGTTAAATTATGTTAGAATGCTTGGTCCACAAATATGTAGTTCTTCAACACAGATATTCAGCTTTTAACAGACTATGGTCTAGCTTTTACCCGCGGATTACGTCTGAGTAAATAATGTTTTTTTCATACAAATTTTACCATCCCCTTTAGGAGTGAAATTTAAAACAAAACCATTCCTGAGCTATTCACATACCTCAGAGCTTGAAATCGCCAATCAACGGGGGGCACGCGTGGTGATTAAGCCCTAACTCTCTCTGTAAGAAGGCCTGTGCCCTACAGTGGGACGCATATAGGCTGCTTATGATGATTCCTTAGTGGACCCCTAGGGTATTCAAGGCATATTATCTCCAAATCTCTAGACTCTAGGTTTAGTCTGTTTGCTGTCTGTCACATTAATATTTTAAGTCCGACACATTGCTATTGTATCTTATACTTATGTGCAACAAACGCATTAATAATAATAACAACAATATTATAAGTATATATAGATGATGGAACGAAAAAGAAACTACTTATTCTTGTAACTGAGCAATTCAATAAATTAATCAATAATACGTTAATTGTTTCAAAGAGTACTCTTTATAAATTTTGTAAAGTAGATTACGTATTTACTTTTTTCTGAATAGATGTTGAAGAAACCGATCACATTATACACATGCACCAATTCAGCCAGCAAACGATTCTGTTCAGAGTTAAATTGGTCAGGAAAAAAAACCTATCGGCTTCTTGGGCGTATGAGTCACGCGCGCTCGTCGCAGACTCGTTTTTATTTTATTCTCAGACTGTCATGATTGAACTTTGGATTAGTCATTCCAATGAATCTCTTTTGCAAGGCCTGATGTGCACTATTAGGTCTCTACACCTACCAAGGTAACCCAATGGTAACCCGTACCCGTACACTACGTATATTTTAGATTGCTTCGTAATGTCATGATTTAAGTTTTTTCCGACATCATTACAAGTAAATGAGTCAAATTGTTTTCATTTGCTGGGGGATACAACAGGATGGGTTAGTGTTATCGGGATTCTTACCACGTTTACAAAAAGAAAAAATCGAGTGGAAACGTTTTTAAATTCTTATACTAAGATTATTAGTTTCTTTTACATTTTAAGTAGTCATTATACCACTGCACATTAATCATGCATGCGTAACAACTAATTCTTTCGACAGCTTGCAAGTTCTTTTCTAAGAAAATTAGGACATGATTTTTATCGCATGACTCATTTCATTCACACATTTCATTCACACTGGTGCCAAGTAATAAGTCTAAACTTTTATTTCTTTATTTTTATGTTAAATTGCCAATCCGAGGTGGGCACCCGCGGTAATTATTTTAATCCTATAAGCGCAAAGAAATGGGAAACTTCCTAAATCGCGTGAAAGTCAAAATAAGTTTGGGAAACCCTGCTATAGTGCATTCACCTATAGTATTACAAGAAATAATAAAAACCGACCAAGTGTGACTTGGACTCCCGGACGGGCCGGACCCTTAGGTCCCGAACGGTGTGATTGAAATAAAATATTTTGTAAGGAACTCTGGGTGTGCGAAACTGACATTTGGTTGGTTTTTATCAGAATCCCACGCAAACGAAGACGGGCTCAGAAGAGCGTGATTAGACAATGAAGCTTTATTTTATAATGAAATTTAATTAGACAATGAAGCTTTATTTTACAATGATTATAATTTTCATCTATTTTAAAGTCGTCAACGGTAATTATTTTGTAGTTGGGTATGTTTTTCTTATAGAGGGTTTATTTTACTGCAGTGTAACATTATTTCCACTCTGCGAAGTAACATTATTTATGCTAATTTTTATTTTATATTTGTGTAGAAGAAGAAGAAAAACATTTATTTAACACCACAAAGACATACATTTAACAATGATTAAAACGAACAAACAATTGAACATGAAAAAAACAAAAATAATCCCAAAACAATAAGGGACCCAGGGTATGTCTATGCAGCGGTAAAATGGCCTCGAGCTCAGTATACGCTGCGGTTTTGCCCACAGCACTGATTTTCATCACAGGCCTTTGGTAAATCACGGAGTTTCAACCGAACGTGAGCAGTACCACCCGCTAACTGTGAAGGAAAACATCGTGATAAAACCTGAAATTGTGAAATTGCCAATCCGCGGTGAGCACGCGTAGTAATTCAGCCCATACTCTTTTTCTGAGAGAAGGCCTGTGACTTGCAGTAGGACGTATGAAAGGCTACATGAAAAAAATTGTTCTTAAAGTGATTTGCATTACTTTTTAAGCCCTTTGAAAAAGTGACCAATGGAGATTTCAATAATAGTAATAACCATTCAACGTCCATGACTCCGCGGCATGTAGATTCTGTGATACTACCGTTAAAAAATAACATTTGCCTCGACTCTTAAGTGCGTCCCGCCACACTTCCAGGTGTCCAGACGGTGTCCAGCACTTCAAAGTCCTCCGCGACGCCTCCAGCAAGTTCTTCCTGTGGGTGGTGAAGTTCAGCTCGCTGAACGAGCTCGTGGACTACCATCGCACCGCCTCCGTCAGCCGCCAGCAGGACGTTAAGCTGCGGGACGTGGTACCCGAAGAGGTGAGATGGTCCACCGTCTTCTCCCACATCAACGATAACCCGGACTTACGCGATAGGTGGGACTGAGCGATAACCGCGAAGGTAGGGTCGTGATAATTTCGCATATAAAAAGGTAGATACATAGATCTTGTTGGAGTCTTGTTAGCTGTGCTACGCGTTGATTCCGTGCGACTAGTCCGAACATTTACATTAAGCTGAATATTAGCGTGTTGCAGTAAGTGTCGGAGTCGATAATCGAGAGTTGTGTGATGCTCAAACAAAAGACGAATCGACGAGATTTGAAAATCACTTAACTCCGGGTTAGTGTAAGTCTAGGTATCACTGTATTTTTTACCTTATCCTCCTAAGCCCTGACTGACTATGCCCAATTTCATAGAACGACCCACAGATTAACAAGCAGGAAGACGGCTACATAATGTGGGTACATCTAATTGTTATAATTAACTATGAATTGTACTTTCGTAGTCAAAGTAACACAATTGAACCTTAATAGTACTTTTGTAACGAGAATAGGCATGATGACAGTAATTGAAAATCACTAAAATTATGTATTTATTTAACAAGACCAGAAACGCATTTATTTTTTTATTAAAGCGAGATTGATAATAATTATTACGATAATTAATATCTACAAAAATCCTATGTCCGCCATATTAAGTTGAATAGCGAATGACGTCACTGAGGAACACGCAAGTAAACATAGAATAGAACCGAATATATTACCTACTTTACAATCTGTGACATAGGTAACAATCTCTTTATGGTCTGTGGTAGTAAACAAACAGTTCTCTGGTTTTATTTATGATTACGATCTTTCTTATTTATTAATTTGTATTTCATTTAAATCTTGAGTGAAATAACGCGCATCATGGAATAAGGGTTTACTAAGGCAGACAAGTGGTAATTTGCCTAAAATGGATGTGTTGATGTCGGGACAATTTTTAGCATGATGACATATTTTGAAAAACTGTCCTATGATGTCCTAAAACGTACATTATTTACAATATATTTCATACTTTTGTAATGGTAAAAAAAGACATTTTAGTTTTTTGAATTAAAATTCCCACCGGAAACTCGTCAATGTCATAGCGTCGGTAGTGACGTCACAGTGCAAAAGTGTGAAATTAATTTAACGTAATTTAATACTCACGTATGATTATTGACTATTGACGTCACAATGATGTAACATTTTGCGTGTAAAGTGCACGTCACAAATGGCCTGTCGAGCGTTGCGGGTTTTTTCGTTTGTTAACGAAACAAAGCTACTTGAAAACTTTAGTCATTGTTTTTAGTTGGTCGTCGAGTAACAGGGGCCCCTAATAAATGCTTGTAAAAATGTCCCATGACCTCATTATGCAATCCTGAGGCCCCTTCTCCACCGCCGACGTCAACGAAAAATGAGAATTTTTCAGAACGAATTAAGAGAAGACGATGAGAATTCTCATTCTCATCGTCTATCATCCACATGGTCAGCAATCACCTTTTGCTAGAAAGCTGTAAGTACCATATTTATCTGGCATTGCATAGCTGTAACGTAGCTGCTTTGAAATGCGGCAGATACTACACAAGTTAATCCCTTGCGTGATTCTGCTGCGCTGCGTGATTAACTCATATTCTATTAATTGCCGAACGCTGCCCCCTTTAAGCGATAGACGTCACCGCGTGTCGTATCTAATTCCGTTAATTCATTTGCTCTGTCCAGTAAATGTTTGCACTGTAAGTAAGCCGCTCCGTCGTGACTTCTGTTCCAGCGGTTTTCCAAACCTCCATGACTAAAGTCTGTTTTTTAAACGTTATAAATTTAACGGGTCTAATCGTGATTGTTTATTAGGTACAATTGCGTTAAACCGGTCAAATTTACGACTATCAAAAGTATGTTTTGGCGACACACACAGACCCCCGGCATACGAGCGGTTCTCGCGCGGCGGCAAACACAATTTTATGAGGAAGCGGGGAACCGCGCTTGTAGTTTGGAGCGTTTAAATTTCATATTCAATGGGGTCTGCAGCGGTTTACGGACGGATTCCGCCGCGTTAGACCCCCCGTGTACCCCGTGGTCTTTACAAGTGGTCGCTCCAAACTACAAGCGCGGTTCCCCGCTTCCTCATAAAATTGTGTTTGCCGCCGCGCGAGAACCGCTCGTATGCAGTTGTCAAACTATCTGTTCTGTCACAAAACAAGGTGTTTGCTTTTTCCTCAAAGCGTGACTCCCTGAAAAGCCTTACGTCATACTGAGGAACAGCCCGTAAATGCCTAGTCTGTTTTTTAATTCGATGGAAAAAGGGCAATGTTACCATTATGAAATAGGTATATCGTTATACACGAAAGATTTTTGTTATACTCGTGTGATCTTATCGCTTTAAAGACATTAATATTTAGTTAACGAAAAGTCTTGAAAAAAAAACACTAAAGTAGCTCACACAATTTTTATTTGGAAGTAAAATGGGATTATTAGTTTTTTACGTATTGGAAACACTTGGATGTTGATAATCTTGGGTTGGAGGTTTGACACATTCATGAAAACGTATTTTTTTTCAAACATTCCGTTTTTTTCTTGGTTACGCGAATGTGGTTTCCCGTGTTGTCTTGTAATTTCGACAAGTTTGGCTAGTTTTTCTAGTCCACACGAGTAGATGCAACGTGTGAAAGGGATTTTTGTAAATGACCGATCTTTTTTCTTTTGTTTTGATAATATTGGAACCTTAGATTTATGGCCATCACAGACGATAGCGTTAATATATGCGATATATTTTCCACACAATATCTAACACGCAAGCCGCGTCCACGCACGACTGCGGTCGGATTTTTAAATTTCATATTCAATGGGGTCTGCAGCGGTTTACGGACGGATTCCGCCGCGTTAGACCCCCCGTGTACCTCGTGGTCTTTATTTGTCCATGTAGAATATTTTATTATTATAAAATTATTATTATATTTTTAGAATAGAATATTAGGCTGGTAAGTAAGGAAAGTTGCTGTATCAAAAGTAAGTTTTTGGGTTCTTCATTTTTCATTTCATAGTTATTTCATAGTGGCCCAGCAGGGGGGTCACCGTAGATAGATTTGTACAAATGGCTTCAGTCTGGTGTTTGTGTTATCCCTGCTTAGCATAGCACCGCGTATCCTAGTTTTGGACCCTTTCGACGTTTTTAACTGCCTGGAGCGTTATGGTCTGCCGTTACGATGCAAACGGTGAAGTGCGGCGTATTTTTTATGTATATTAATTTCACCCTACGAATAAAAAACCCATAGAAGTATTTCTTCGTACAAAATTCACTCTCAAAAACGGCCCGTCCTCTCGATTAGTCTACCAGTGAAATGAGGAAAAGATGTGCTGTAGAGTTAATCACTCTGTGATTGGTTCATTCTGTTTTATGCAAAAACGTCAAACCATGTACTTCATGATGTGACCCGTCGAAATATCGAGGTACCTACCTCGCAAGATGGCGGTCTGACGGTGGCAGGTGCATAACACTAAACTCGCTCCGATTGGTAACACAATCGACAAGCCCCGCCCGCGTTCCCATAAATGAACGTAGGGTATTTTTTTAGCGCTAGTTAAACATCTATGTTTTTAACTATCACTGATTATGATTACACCGTACTATCTGAGCAAATTAATTAAGTATACACGAAATGTGAACAGGGAAGTAGACTTATATGGCTTTATTATGTGTCATCAATAACTATCACATTTTTTGTGTTACGTTTGTGGTCGCCCGTCTGATTTGTCAGCGTCGAATTCTAATGATTCACGGAGCCTATTCGTTCTAGGCTAAAGTGAGTGGGTAGAACTGATCGAAATTTAAGTAGAGTTAACTAGACACATAAATAAAATACGGTCCTGTCATAAACCAGATTTGCTTTGCTGTTGCGTTTGTTTGCTTTGCTTTGCTTCATATTAGTTTCGGAACATTCTATGGACAATTATCAGATTTTTCTCGAAAGGAGGGACATATGAATTATTTCGATGAGAAAGAAATGAGAGTTTAAATAGATTAAAACAAACATGACTTTTGACTCAGTGCACGATAACGATTAGAGGTGAAACGGCGGAACAAGTGAAATAATTTGTCTTTTGGGGAGCCTGTTTACGAGGGATGGAAATTGTGAAAGTGGTATAGAAAGAACGGCAAAAGCGGGACACTTTTGTGAGTAGTCGAAATATCTCCAAAAGGGCTAGATTGGCTTTCCATAATGGAGTGTAGTGTGTATTGTTGTGTGGTGTTTTCACTATAGTTTGGATACTCCCCTTTTCGGATAGAAATGGGCATTTGATTCCACCCTCTATAAAACAGGCCTCAGGCCTTTCCACAGAGAGAAAGACAGTCATCCCCAGCGGGTCGGCGATTTCAAGTACTTTAAATAATTGCATAAACTCACGCCTGTTACCCGGCGGGGAGGCAGAGACCAGGGTTTGCCACTTAACACGATCCTGACAGACTTATTACGCTTCGTCAACACTCATTGGTCTTTGCATGCATGCACGCCGGTCTCGGGTACTTTTTATCTTGCCCTTTGCTAATACATCCTTATTTGGTCGAAATATGTCCGCCTGGGACGTCTCTTACAGATAGTTCCACCCATATTCGCTCGATATATTTCTTTCGTCAATCTTTCTTCTTTCATCCTCTCCATATGTCCAAACCAACGCAACATTCCTTTCTTATTCGAGTCACTGTATCTTTTTTCATTCCAAAAAATTCTCTAATCAAACTATTGCGCATCCTGTAATTCCAAGTACTTGAGGGATGTAAGGGTATACCGCATACATTTACAGTATACGGCTTTTGCTCCGTCCCGCACGATATTTTCTTTTACATTTGCCGAATTACACCGTCCATTACATTAACCATGTAGTAAAATATAGTGCATCGAAATAGGTCGTGCCGATCTATTAGAGGCGGCGTGGATGATGGAATCTAAGGAAACGGTTTCTGTGTAAATAGTTAGACCCGCGTGACCGTGATAACGTAACAAAAATAACTCGGTCAGTGCTGTGTTCTTACAGCGTGTTATGTTATAGCCGTAATAGATATATCGTTATTGCTTATTGCCTACGGCTTATGACTATTTGACTGCCTCGTTTGTCTAGCAGTTAACACGCTTGACTACAATAACAGAGGCCGTGGGTTCGATTCGCGCTGGAGACCGCCGCACTTGATTAGTACATATGGCTTCATTCTGGTTGTGTTTCCATGTGTGTGATATCCTTGCTTGGTTAACAAATAACAGAGTCTTCTAGTTTGGGACCAGGACAAGTAGTTGAGTTGTTAAAATCGAATTACTTTATTTTATTCATTATAGCTTATACACTGTGACTTAATGAGAGTTTGAAATTAAACATAGGTGTCTATATCAAGCAAGATCTAGGTTGTTACTCATAGAGAAAAAATCTCATGAATACGGGAATAGTCAAATGTTTAATTCAATAGCGAGATACACAGCTGTTCTGTTCACTGCGGCATTCTGTAGGAATATTGTTTTTTTGTATGCTTATTATTATCTAAATAAAATGTAAGCGTTCAAATTATTTGCCTGAGCCTATAACTCAGTGTTTTTCAAAGTTGCGCGAAGCATCGTCAAGGGGGTCTCATAATCGGGCGGTCTTAACGCTGAAAGTGACTTGTAACATGACTTGAAGGATGCTATGCATTCGCTTACATACATAACGTCCACACGAAACATTCACTTGACCTGGTCCCAAACTAGAATAATCCTGTCCTGTGTTAACCAGGCAAGGACATCACATACGTGGAAATACACCGAGACTGAGGCTATTCGTAGAAATGTTCGATGCCTCCTAGTGGGAATCGACCCACGACCTCCAACATCATCAGACGTGATACCGCTGGACCAAGGAGGCAGTCAAACATGAATCCAAACGTCTTGTCCTTCCCCGAACATCCTTCCGCCCGCACGTCTAAATTCTTATGACGCGCAACGAAAATGTTTTGGAAAACCTGTCTTTGATAAACCCTTTATTTGTAGAGATTAGAAGGCCGGCGGCCTCCAGTGCGAATCGAACCCACAGTTCATTAGCTAAAGCTGTAATTTGTACAGCCTATCCAGCACATTGACAACACATCAACCTTTACATAACGTGCACTCTAATCAGTCACAGTAAGGACGATTTTGCAACAAGAATGTTATGGTTGACCTACTGCCGGCTGTACTACTGCATATCAGTGTCAGCACTGCAACTGCTTATTACATCGACATAGTAATTGCTTCTTATATCAAGCGGCATTGTTGTACTTTTCTCCAGGACCTACTTTTAATCCTCAGTCATTAGGTCTAGAAGGTGGCAGTTATTGAGATGACAGCCCGTTGGCTTTGGATGTTTTTTTCTAGAACTACACTTATTTTACATTACTATAAGATACGACTCGTCCGAATTATTAATGAGTCGGAAATATCTCGGTCATTGAAAGCATATTTCGGTTTTGGGGTCCAATTCCTGTAAACCACAGAGATGCATTTAAATAAGCTACGTGTTTAATGAAATCCTTAACAGAATTGGCTGACTCAGCTCTTACCTATGTTACACTCAAGATTGTATCATAATCGTTTCCTAGAATTCGGGAAATAATTTAATTTCAATAATTTAATGGTAATTTCTCCGTGCTATATTCTAACGGTCTTATTTATAAAAACTCGATTCCTTAAAACACTTCAAAAACGCCGATTAAAATAGTCTGTGGTGGAGATTTTACAAGGAAAAGATGTAGCCACAGATTAAATAAACAGAGTCTAGTATTGGTTTTAGAGGAATCGTGTTTTTATAAATAAGGCCGTCAGGTTATAATGCTAAACGTTTATCAAAGTAGATTTTGCGAGCCTAGAACTACGAGCCAAACAAAAAAAAATTCTAATAAAGGCGTAAAGCCCATCAAACATAACTTTAGATAACTCAAATAATTATAAATTCTTCATACATTACAAATCGTCACTAGCGACTTATGACCTTACAGTTTGCGCCACACAAACTATCGAAACTTGTCACCAACCCCAATAAGTCCTCCGAAGACGAAGACTCAAAACTGACAGTAACACAATCTTTTTTACATACAGAGTTCAGCCCCAGGCGAGGCGACGCATGTAAGTTCACACCTCACCACCCATCACACTGATAGGACCAGCAATCCAGCTTCGACCGCCACCAAACTTCGTTTTCACTTAATAAGTTAAACTAAAGTGTGGATTCCATCTAATGCAGAAAGCAAGACTAGAAAATAATACGAATTTTATACTAAATCGGGCGCGGTTAACTTGTTTGTTCATCATCCAGCCATTTGACGCACACTGCAGGTCATAGGCCTCCTTCATGGTTTTCATAACCATGAGGGGTTTTGCCATAACCGCCACGCTTGGCAGACGGGTTGGCGATCGCAGTATGCGGTTGAAATTTCGGGATTGTTTGTCTATAGACAGTAGTAAAATTTTGAAGCTAAATGGTAATTAAATTCCATTTTTTTATATATAGCAAAAAATTGGAGTTGTGAAGGAAAATAGTCAGGTTTTGTGAAGCATTCTAAAGTTCGAGCTGAATAAATCGCCTATCTAATAAGCATAAGCAGCCTATATACGTCCCACTGCAAGGCACAGGCCTTCTCTCGGCGAGAGAGTATGGGCTTAATCACCATACGTGCCTACCGTGGATTGGCGATTTCTAGCTCTGAGGTACACCTGCCTGCCTAATAAATAACTCGTTAAACATTCGTATAAGTAGTGTTTCAAAAGTAGCTGCAACTTTAAAAATATTAAGATGAATGAATTCTTCTATATGCGAACTTTCGCAGCTGCTTTCAGGTTATCTTTTGCGTAAAATGGAACCCATATTCACTAAGATTTCTTCTTTTTTCTCACGCGGTACGGAGCTGGGTCTCTGCTAACGTTCTCCTTCCGTTCCACACCAGATACCCCAGACGGAGCGTTCAAGACTATCTCTGTCCCTTTCAGATGCTGGTGCAAGCGCTGTACGACTTCACGCCTCAGGAGGCTGGCGAGCTGGAGTTCAGACGCGGTGACGTCATCACCGTCACCGACCGCTCCGACCAGCATTGGTGGCAGGTGAGATATTACATTTAATTCTTACTACTTACAGATAAGGGTAAATGCTTCTTACCTGTAACAAGCGCTGGAGTACAAACGACCTGGTTTCTCTGACATAAGCAGAGCTTTCGCTGGTGAAGTCGCTGCTATCAGTCCGGCGCTCATTAATAGAAGATAGTGAGAATTTGCGCACTCGACTTTTTAACAATCGGGTTTTTGTATTTTTTTTAAGTTTTCTTATTTCATACTTTACCATCATACTTTCACTTCATGTGGCGCCGGATTAAGAATAGCGTCACTCCATTTCCTCCCGTGGATGTCGTATGAGGCGAATAAGGAAATCAATTACCAGGAGACGGGCAGCAGCGTCTTCCTGAGATTCCAACGGCATACTGCGATCGCCAACCCGCCTGTCAAGCGTGGCGATTATGGCAAAACCCCTCATGGTTATGAAAACCACGAAGGAAGCCTATGTCCTGCAGTGAGCGTCAAATGACTGATGATGATGATGATGATGATACTTTACCAACAGTATGTGTGCTGCCGTCCACCATGTTTTTTCGTGACACTGGCGTCGTCAAGACTTTTTATAAGACATATCATTTATAAAAATCGGTCAAGCCGTTTTGTCTGCATAGCGATCATAAAGAAACATACGTACATACGAATATGATAACCCTCCTTTGCTTTCGCAGTCGGTTACAAAGGAGTGTAATATTTTAGGCTTCTTTATTCCACCATAACTCCTTAAAGTAAATATTTATTCAATTAGCAAAATAAAGAAGAACGCCTGATTTAGAAGTGTAGTGTCGTTTAACTAGCGGAAAGACCGGTAGGTTCCCAACTCTTTAGTCCCTTGACACACATTCATTCATACTAACAATTTATATTTATTTATTTGAGATAAGATAACAATCATTCGGACTTCCAAAATCTATGATGCATCCTCTCGACTTCCCAGGGCGAGATAGCACACCGGCGCGGCCTCTTCCCAGCGTCCTACGTGACGGCCTATCACTCATAGTGGGCCGCCAATCGCCGTTCAGCCGACCCGAGCGCCGCCCCCGTCGCCCCAGGCCCCAGCGGGGACGCGCCGCCCCGACCGAGCGGAGGTAAGCCCCAGCTTACCAAGCCCTACTTAGATAGAACCTCTAAGCCCCGCTCTTAAATTGTAGAAATACCGTGCGAGCAGCCCCGTGCATACCACATACTCTTCCCGACACACTAACCACCGGTTCCTCTTACAATGACAATCTATTCATCTACTGTTCATATATTAGGCGCACCAAATGCTGAACGAATCCAATCGTTTAAGATCGGCCAAATTCTGAAACGGAATTCAGTTTCGTAGTCTCCATTCGGAATTACGAACGCAGTAAATTCATACAATCCTATGGACCTGCCACACTCATACGGCACAAAATTTCTAACGGAAAACTGTCGTATGTATGTGGTAGGACCATAGGTTTCACCGCGTTCGGAATCCCGAATCGAGATTACAAAACTGAATAAAACCGACTGTATGCGGCCGGTCTAACTGTTAAATTCCATACTAATTGCTAACGTAAACGTCAGGATTCCGACAGGATTTGGTGCGCATAAATAGGCCTCTGTTAACAGCTGTCAGCTTGTCAGAGTGCATAAAGTACAACTGATAGCTGTTAAAAGTAGATTGACAGATTGCTAGTGTAAGAGAAACAGGGGGTTAGCGTCGTCATGACGTCGAATCAACTCTTTAATATTGTTAGTGGGACGAGGAATGACGTGGGAAAGCTCGGCAGTGTGAATAGCCGTAAGTCTGCACAGATGCGTTGTTCCGAATATTTCTCCATATTCTCACTATATGCTGGTGTGGGACCGGGGACGGAATGAGGTATCTTGTGCGGGATAGCGCATCTAGTGTAAAGCCCGCCACAGGGCCAGCTAAGCTATAACAGTTTTAACTAAAATGTAATGAGTTTCTTAAAAGAAAGTACGCGAATTTTGATCTTGTTAATAAAAGTGTTAAAATAAACAGTTTTAGAGCTTAGGATGCCCTTAGAATATAGTGTTTGGGCAGAACATTGAAAAAACCCTTATAGGCGTGCTTTTTGACTTGAGAATCGTCTCATCCGCATGAGATTGACCGCGATTGTCGTGCTTGGAGCGGGGCTTTCGGAACTATCTGGCGGGAACGTTTGACGTGTGATTTGTGACCAGTATCATCGGTGCATCAAACTCCCAGTTTGCATGTATCGATTAATACAATAGTCTTATTATTGCGTCGAGCAATCCCGTTGCATAAGTTGATTGTATTGTAACTGCCTTGATTTATGCAATATCATTAAATTAGGGGAGCGGTGTTCGGAAGTACAAAACTTCATTGTCATTTCTGTGTTGTGTCTCATCGCTTCGGTGTAGTCTACTGTGACGAATTTATTTGACTTCTCTCATATCTTATTTACTCTTCTTTGTGACATTTTGCCGGATGAAAGTATAGCTAATTTCTATCCGCAATTTTTACGTGCCAGAATGTTATTTTTTAGTTCGTTGTCGTATGTATTTTTAGTAATAAAAGGTAATGGGATCAACTCAGGTTTTTCTGATACGCCCCTGCAGTTTATAATTTTTTTATGATGTGATTTTTAAAGTATGATCATTATTTATCCCTTTTATTAGTATCTAATGCTCATTTTTAAATATTTACCATTTACAAGTTAAGTAATAGGTTTTAAGTTTGTTTATTAAATACATGTTTCGGCTTGATTGAACGGCTATACAAAAACTGTAATCTGGTACCCATAGCGTAGGATGTAATGTCGTGTAGCCTCCCGCAAATGCCTAGCTCTCCTATAATCGATAATTATTATATTGACGCACAAGTTGTTTTACGGACATTGTATTCTGATATGAAACATGTTACATCAATAAATGACAAGTCGTTTTGCGTGGATGTACTGTGAAGCGAAGCATTTTTAAAATTTTACACAATGCAATAAAATGTTTTTACACGGCTTTCGATGTTTTTAATTCGTGCTAACTATGTCTGGCCTATGTGTCGGTCGGATGGGTAAACGAAGTGTTAGATGTGTAACTTCATTAATGCAAAACAAGGACGCATGGACGGAACTTTGATGACGTAGTGCTAGTGCGACTATACTGGTAATGAATACAGTAACTTTTCATATGAGACAAATAATGTATGTCGTGGCACTCAGTCTGGTGTCTCATTGTACTTAGTTAGTGTATAACATTTAGTCAAGACTTTGAAATTAATAAAAACCTTTGAGTGCTCGTTGACCCAATGTAGATATTTATTTTTGTTATTGTAATGTACCCATAATTACTACATTTATGGAAGCCAATACTGATACAGAAATTAATGTGGTAATCGAACGAAAATTGTCAAGTAACTCTTAACCGTTAGGCATTTAGAACACCACCATAAGATGTATAAGTATAATAAAATAATTTTTATTTGCATTTCTGTTTATTACGGTGAATGTTTTTTCGAAACATGGGCAAACCAGAGACATTGCGATGTCGTTCGTAAACTGTCCCCTAAACCGTGTATTTTCCCTAATTTTATTTGATATGGGATTTCAGCTTGGTGCTTAATTATGATAAGGAAACTGCATTTCATGTTTCACTCTTTCAAATACAGTTGACGTGTAACATCTCAGGCGTGGGGCACATGGGAACGTGGGACGACGACGCGGTTCACTTTCATACAAAATGTACTGAAGTGATGGGTATGTCCGATCGCTTATAAACGCTTATCAATGCGTCGTCGCGTCTCTTTCGCGCCCTCGACCCACGTCCGTCCCGTGTGTCCTAGGCCTTAGCCTTTTCACGGACATGAGTCAAAGGAGAAAGAAGTTTTTTTATAGCAACATAAGGCAGTCAAATTTTCTAATCCGACTCTATTTTTGTGCAATGACAGAATCACAACTGAACTCTGGTTTGCGTATTGTCATATCCTGCTCTATGACGTCACAGTAGGGTTGTATTTAAGTTTGACGCAGCTGGCGTTCCACAGTGGAAACCTCCCATACAAAGTGTTGCGCGTGATTATTTTTCACTTCGAAATAGCTTGAATGTTTTGTAACAACGTAGGATATTGGTAATAGTGGTTTCTTTATCTAGGTCTTTATATTTGAAAGTTTATAGGATTCTTTTTATACTATGACGCTATAATCAAGTGAGCAATTTATTTCTACTCTCTAAAGCTTCCTTCTGTTTTTTAATTACTTTTCTTGATATATCTTCTCATCACATACTGGTATTGACAATTTCACCTGCCATTGAAAAACTGTAGACGCGGTTGGTAGTTTCTTAATTTGCAATCTTTTGTGTTAATATTTGCCGACGATTAATTCATAAAATTTTGATTATTAGAAACAATATTTCGCTGTTTGTAGTTGTGCAACTTTATGTATGCCGTAAAATAAGCGAAAGTTGATTTCCAAGGTTGAAATAGCCTTTTCAATATTCTTATGTCTTTTACAATTTAAACGATCTTTACAGGTAACAAAGTTTTGCTACAGACGTCCAGAGGATAATTCATATCAGTTATTAAAATATTTCAATACAAATTATTTCGTCATGAGGAACCCACGATTTCTTTAAATAAAACAGTTTTTATCAGTTTTGGTAAAAATAAGTCTTTCACAGTTCTGATTCAAACAATTAGCGCATTGCTATTTATGGGAGGTTTCCACTGTGCATCAGTCTCTTGTCGCCAGAGCCCTATGTATCCGCTTCTCGCTGTAGCGTGACTAGTATGTGCATGATGGAAATTTTATAAAATCGGAAGTGCTATAATCTATAATAATCAAAATATTTAAATAATTAAGTTATAATTCTCCAATATTGAGGAAGATGTATAATATTTTTTACTAATAAATTTAATATTGTAAACGCTTGCGTTTTATTGAAATCCCACGAGGAAAAGGCGGTATTTGGTTCAACAGTTTATTTAATTAACGTTATAATTATCTACCTAATAAGATATTATCACATTCAAACTATAAAATTACTTTAAGCATCTGTAACAGTAAATATAAAGTTTATATTTTACACATTTGATTGATTCATATAAATAAAATGTTTTTCTTAAAATTACTGTGGATACACTTTACCTTTCATATCCCAGTGCTTTGTGACAGGATTACGTCATACATTAACATAAATTCCCATAAAACATAACATGGTGGGCACGCGTGGTAATTAAGCCCATACTCTCTCTCTGAGAGAAGGATATGGCCCGCTCAATCCCCCACGTATATAGGATAGTACATAAAAACATAACTTAGTAAAATTTCTTCACAACTTCTACAGACTACTTTGTACAACTCAATTACACTGTAAGATGTCTAATTTCCCAAAACTATTATAAACTCCCTTACGAACAGTAGCTACTGAATATTTGTAATGCTTCTTTCACTGAACTATTCTAATATCACAAAAACATAATGACATAGTTTCAAAAACGTTATTGCATAGTTTTTGTCTAGAGTCATAGTTAGTCGACTTTTTAAATACACAGAGAAATCCAACAGCGCGAAATTCGCGACAGTGTGAAGTGGGTCGTGCACTATGGGAGATACCAATAATTTTGGATTGCAACGAAAACTAAACGGTCGTAGTACGAAATTGCTCATACACATCTCTTCTCATATTGTATATAACACATTTTCGAATTGAAAGTTAAGTAAAAATGAAGATTACAAGATTCATTCAGTGTTAAATGTTAATCAAACACTTTCCACTGTCACGAACTTAAAAAGTTTGCATATTTAAAACAATGTGATTCTACTTACAAGCAATTTTGCGACTATTCTATCCTTTGGTGCCAATTTCATAATATAGGTACTTTATTATTATTAAAAATATATCTTCACTAAATATTGAAAATTCTGCTGCTTTGCCATATTAATTAAATGTTATTCATCAAGTGGAATAAGCTAAAACTCGGATTTAGAAAAGTCGAGTCAGCCGATGGGCCCAGTCAAAGCTCAGTGAAATATGTACTACAGTACAAGATTTACCCATATAACCTATGACCTTCCATACACAGGTCATTGTATATGACTAACCAAGTTGGTACTGACCAAGTGTTGCTAGTATCGGTTACTCTTAACAGTACATAAGTTAATAGTGTACTAGAAACTTGTGACCTGAAACAAATGAGACCTACTACATACATTTGCGTAACTAAGTAGCTTTTATTCATTCCCTCTCATAAACATCATTGAAGTGGGTATTGTTTTGGCGTTGGGTATCGGACGCCAAGACAAAATAAATGTAATATCCAGTGATCGGACTAGGCAGAATATAAATGCCTACAGTTCGCGAGGAGTAACATGGAGCTGTCACGAAGAACCACAAAATAAGTATGTTAAATTATTTTTGTCGAACGTTTAGTTACTAAAGGTTGAGCCAGTAGTGCGCCATCTGGGGGCACGGCATAGTCCTCGCCAAGTCGAGCAAAAAAGCGGCACGGCCGTACCATCCTTTTCTCGAAGCAGTTCAGGCCATTTTCGACCCCCTATAACTTGGTTGTGGATAAAACTAGAAGCCTGAATTTTCAGTAACCAAGCAGGCATTGTATAAACACGGTATATTTCAAATTACATTCAATTTGAACCAGTAGTTTAAGATATAAATCTAGTCTCATTTTGTAGTGGCTTATTTAGCTTATACCGGGTACAATAATAACTTCCACACAACACA
Organism: Yponomeuta evonymella; assembly: GCA_963969515.1. NCBI lineage: Eukaryota > Metazoa > Arthropoda > Insecta > Lepidoptera > Yponomeutidae > Yponomeuta > Yponomeuta evonymella. The sequence continues at coordinate 12,993,226 of OZ018354.1, forward strand.
ATCACTTGTCCAGGGTCCCAAAATCGGATACCCCGTGCTGTGGTCACGAGGCAAGGACATCACAAAAAATATATATAATACACCCAGACTGAGGCCATATTTACAACTCAAGTACGGCGGCCTTCAGCGGGAATCGAACCCACGATCTCTATTTTGGTAGTCAAGCGCGTACACCGTCAGACCAACGAGGCAGTTATTATACAGCATGAGACTCATATAATATGACATGAAGAACAACAAGTTCATACATTTCTTGCTAATTGTAAGATTCTAGGATCCTGGAAACTTACATATTGTACGTTAAGATCACGGTCAATGACTTAAAGTTGCTCTACTTGGTTCGATAATCATAATCAACTTCGGGATTCACCAAAAAAAATTTAACGTACCATTTGGTGGTTTTAACAGCTTCGTGTTGTCTACTGACCAAGTGTAGGCATTTATTTTTGCCCTTTTCCAAACAGTGGTCATATCCCTTTCCGAAGAAAAAGCCATAAAATATTTGGCTTCCCGACACCCTCTTGATATTATAGCACAGCTAATTTATAAAAAGGTGCTGAAATACTTTGCCTCTCGATCTCCCAGAATAAACGGCATTATTTCACGAGCGAAAGGCAACTGACAACAGACCCTTTCTTTAATTAGCAGTGTTGTAACAAGAATTGACTGACTTAGTAAAAACGTCACAATTCAGTTTGACGCTACTTTATAAAGCTGCCACCCAGCCCACACCCGAGGAAAGTATCTTAGTCTTTGCTCAGAACGTTTTGCCTCCAATAGCCAGCATGATGTTCTCGAATGCGATCCAGTTGATCAAGGCCCAGGGGCCGAGCCTCATCCAGAGGGGAAGGAAGCCTTTGTAGAGGGACAGGATGCCTTCGTTCCTGACGGACTGCTGCAGGCAGTCTATCATGCCGCGGTATAGCGTACCTCTGGAAAGAAGAGAGTTCGTGAGTTTATGGAATCACAACCTTAGGGGGCTCCATAGAGTAACAGTAGCGCGCCATTAAGGTGGGACGATTCCCATACAAATGATTAAGTATTTCCAAATATGTTAAAAAATATATATAATTAAACACTGGAATTATGTCTGTCTGCATTAATTAAGATTTTTATTTGCGCCAATATATACAGTTTCTTAAAAAAAACACTGGTTTAATAGCTTAAATGAGTTCGACAATTTAGTCCATACAAACATTATCGATCTTATTTAACCTATTAAACTACAGTTTTATTCAAGGAAATATGTATTGGCGCAAATAAAAATCTTAATTAATGCAGACAAGCATAATTCCAGTGTATAATTACGTAATTTTTTTAACAAATTTGGAAATAATCATTTGTACGGGAATCGTCCCACCTTAAAGGAAAAAATCATATCTGCAGGTTGACTGCTAGAAAATGCCATTAGCATTAAGTCCACCTTTTGTAAACTGTCTTTATTGAATAAAGAATTAATAATATTAATATCTTTACAGGTCGTGTTTGTAAAAAAGTGTCTTTACAATCTCTGAATCATGTAAATGTTGATTTTTAGGATCCAAGACCGAGAACCTAGGATCAAAGACCTGGGACTCGATATCATTAACGCAAAAAAGGCCGTTCCGTAAAAAAAATGAGATTTTTTAACCTTGGTGGCGTTGGGCTATGGACATAGAGTATAGTAATCATTGGGCTATGGAGCCCCTCGAAAAAGGGCACGAACCAGAAGAGAGTTAGTCCATAGGTATATGTAATGCTCGGCAGATAATTTGACCAGAAATCCGCGTAGTCGGGATAATTTTGCTACACACACTTATCTTTATATTATTTGTAAATTTGAGTAAGCTAAAGTAATAATAGGATACACCTAAATATTAGTGATCCATTTTTTTTTTCTCGCTTAGACCATATTGTTGGATTGGTCGTTTAAAAATATTGTGAGTGTAGGAAACTATTTTTCTATTTAGGGTTCCGTTCGCAAAATATTAGGCTTTAAAGCGCTAATTTTTGTCAGAGTAGGACGTCCCCCCTAATCCCGGCTAAACGGTTGATTATAGAAGCGTGAAAAAATTCAGGGGCAGTAGCACATTTAATGAACTTAAAAGTAAAACTATCACGGCTGAGTACGCTTTATAAGTTAACGAGTTATAGGCGACCAACTTACAAAAGGAAAACTTCGCACAAATTTACTTGCAAATTTAATTGGAAATAATCATTTGTACGGGAATCGTTCCACCTTAAGGGAAAAAATCATATCTGCAGGTTGACTGCTAGAAAATGCCATTAGCATTAAGTCCACCTTTTGTAAACTGTCTTTATTGAATAAAGAATTAATAATATTAATATCTTTACAGGTCGTGTTTGCAAAAAAGTGTCTTTACAATCTCTGAATCATGTAAATGTTGATTTTTAGGATCAAAGACCTGGGACTCGATATCATTAACGCAAAAAAGGCCGTTCCGTAAAAAAAAATGTGATTTTTTAACCTTGGTGGCGTTGGGCTATGGAGCCCCTCGAAAAAGGGCACGAACCAGAAGAGAGTTAGTCCATAGGTATATGTAATGCTCGGCAGATAATTTGACCAGAAATCCGCGTAGTCGGGATAATTTTGCTACACACACTTATTAATAATTATTAATACTTTATTGCACACAAGACTTTTAACAGGATATTACATAAGAAATTACAATTAATTATCTTTATATTATTTGTAAATTTGAGTAAGCTAAAGTAATAATAGGATACACCAAGGAAAACTTCGCACAAATTTCATTGAAAATTACTTTGATGACGTTGGTAGTTCCGCAAAGCAAGTAAAAAAAAAACCCTTCTACGGAACCCTACACTGCGCGTGGCCCGACACACACTTGGCCGGTTTAACTTCAAGTAAAACATTTAGATTTTTATACAACGTAATAAAGATGCAGTTTAGTTTTATTATAAGAGGTTCACACACTTCGCTTGAAACTTTAAAATGTTAATCAGTTTTCTTTGAAAGAAAACTAATAAACCGTTAAAGTTTTGTATCAAAGTCGTCATTAGTCGTCACAGCGCATGCGCTGGTTTTTTAACTATTGACTCACAGTCTTATGTATAAAAAAGTCGATTCCGCTAAAACAGGAGTTAAAGTCGGTGGCAGGAGATCCTCTTATTTACCTACATCTTAAGTCATTTAGTGGAATGGACTTTTTACAAATAAGACCGAAACTCTTTTCAAAACTTCTCAACTTTACAAGTCCAAATTTTTCTCTAAGGAAATTTCCTCGGCGCCAACTTCTCTAGAGTTAAATAGTTACAATTCGTCCCCAACCTATTTCCAGACAAGTACCAAAAGTTTCTTTGCTGCCTTACAATTGCAGTTCCCGCGGCCCGCTGCGACTTTGACCTCGTTGCGTGACCTCGACCACCCACGAGCCCCACTTTTACCTCAACTCGACTGTCGTTGGACCAACGATCAGAGTCCCATTTCACAACGCTACAATTCATGGTTTACCATGGGCCCCATTTTACAAAACTGTTCATTCCAATTCATGGTTTCATCGTCATCCATTTGTCGCCCACTGCAGGACATAGGCCTCCCTCATGGCGTTCTAACCATGAAGGGTTTTGCCATAATCGCCACGCTTGGCAGGCGGGTTGGCGATCGCAGTCTGTGGTTGGAATCTCAGGAAGTTCCTATCTGACTATCTATCTGAGGTGGCCGCGCGTGGTAATTAAGGGGCTCCAGGGAGTAACATTAGCCCCACCGAGGAAAAAAAATCATATCTTTTTTACAGACCAAATTTGCAAAGTGTCTGTCTCAATCTCTCAATCATTTAAATTTGTAGAATTCTAAATGACCCGATCGGACCACCCACCATGACAATGGTTCTTAATTGTTCTTTTCAAGGTCACAATCTAAGAGGTTAATTGTGATTTAGTATATGTTATACTTTATTGTACACAAGAAAGAAATATGTTATATGTTACACATAAAAACAAAGCAATGAGAACGGATACATAGGCGAGCTTATTTCTACAGAAATTTCTTCCAGCCAACCATGCACCCATGGCCGTGAACCTGAAAACCTAGGACTAGATACGCCAAAAATGGCCATTGTTGGCATAAATGCTATCTAGACCCAGGTTCGTGATCTAGGTTCCTTGTCGTGGGTCCTAAAAATCACTGTTTACATGATTGTGAGATTGTACAGACACTTTTTGCAATAACGTTCTGTTAAACAAACCGGACAAGTGCGAGTCGGACTCGCCCACCGTGGGTTCCGTACAGATTTGTACGTACTTAAATACTATAAATAGTTCAGGAATAGATTCTCGCTGTTTTTTCCGAGCTTTTCCCGAACTTCAAAGACTATTTTTTATGATTTAATTACAAATGTAAGTTTTTGGATTTTTCCCTGAACTTGTAGTATATAAGGATATTACTTGCCAAATGTCACTCCAGATTCGTAGTCACACCAGTGTGATTACGAGGAATTTTTCCCTCGTAGTCACACTAGTGTGACAAGGTCAGTAATAAGTCATTAAAGTAACACCACACACCACAAGTCACACCACACACCACAAGTGTGGGATTGTTTTAGTTTTCGAGATATTACCGTTTTAAGTTTGACAGCTGTCTTTTTGCAAACGTCATATAATGAACCGACATGACATTAAAATGTTGACTGGAAGAAATTGCTTTTAGCGATAAGAGCACCATTTGTACTCTTAGAATAATTTTACGTGTGTAAGTGTTTCATTCATGATTCGCTTGGTCGTCTGCAACTTTTCGTAGGTACTCGTAGTCACACTGGTGTGCCAAAAAGGTGTGACTACGAGTCCGGAGAGCATATTGATGGCCCACACTTGTGGTGTGACTACAAGTCATTCTTTAATAACTTATTACTGACCATGTCACATTGGTGTGACAAAATGGAGTGACTACGAGTCCGGAGTGCCAAATTTCATAGTTCTAGGTCAACGGAAAGTACCCTATAAATTTTGATTCCCTTGAGTGTCGAATTATACGTTTTTTGCGGCATAAACGGCCGTACCTATATTTTTTTTTACTTAGAAGTTTGATTTCACATCTTCGGGACTAGACGTGAGTATATAGTTTTAATTTCAACTCGTTACCTCCACGCATTCCCGAGAAAAGGGTCTTGACGGACGGACGGACAACAAAGTGATCCTATAAGGATTCCGTTTTTTTCCTTTTGAGGTACGGAACCCTAAAAAGGGATATAAAAACTGCTACATTAATAGTATTCTCACAAGGCCTTACTCCTAACACCTAGACTGCTCTCCCCAACAATTCGTGAAAATTGTTTGCGTACAAAGGTGCACCCACACAGTGACGTATGCAATGCGAGTAAATTCATTCTCTACTACAAACAATAGCACGTATATAACTACATATTTTGTAAGTAATTTAGCAACTCATTGTAGGTAAGTACCTGAGTGGTACCAAACATTAAAAAATCATAACGCTACCTAAATGCCACTTACAGAGCTCATTTACGTAGCCACAGCCGTAACAGAACGACAGGACAGTATCTAACCTATAGAATAATGGGACCACAATAACTATGACGACAAATATTTTGTTAGAAACACGCATAAACTTTTTAGTAAAAAACCTTATGGTAATATTTATAAAAACACGATTCCTCTGAATCGCGCCTCAGAGGCAGTTATAATAATCAGTGGTTACGTATTTCCCTTTACCACAGACTGTAGAAACTTTTTCTGGGAAGCGTTTGAAGCAATCGTGTTTTTATAAATTATTGACAAAAAATAATGTCGATGGTCATCAGGAGGCGGCCATTCTGGATTGAGCTCGCAACGAAATCAGAAATCAATAATTTTTTTCGACGTAAAGAAAAACATTCTGTTTGCTGAATGTCAATGCCCAAGTAACACACCAACGCCGTATAACGGTCTGTATATGGCATTGCTATATGCTTTAAACATTGTAAGTTAGCCCTATGGTGGTTTTACAAACCGCTAAATAGCTACTATAATGCTAATTTGGGCACAAGTTATACGGCTTCTGGTTTTTGAAAGGATCACACAAGGCTGTTTAATGGCATTATTACAGCATGATATTGGCATTATTATGTCAATAAAAATGCCAATAGCATTACAGTAGCATTACAATAGCATGAAAGTGATGTTAAAGGTGACAAGGCTGTTTAATGACATTACTGCAGCACTATGCTAGCATTAGTATAGCAAATTATAACGTCAATAGCAATACAAGCATTACACTGCCATGAAAGTGAAGAAAAGTAAATACTGTATCATTCAAATAACATCCTTAAACACAACGGGACTAATGGTATAATAAAACGAAACAAAATCAAACGATATTAATAATTCTGCTCATTCTTACGATCATGTCGCGATTTGTTATTTTAATGGAAGCTACAGGCAGAAAAGTTTAAGTGTATCCTGGGTAAGTTGTTTTCTTTTCCTATGTATTGCTTGTAATTGGGAAATTAAATTTAATGTCAATATATGTATATATTTAATTAAAAAATCCACGCGCCTCATAATAACAAAGGTTTTTAGAGAAAATATTATAAAATATAAATATTATTAAGGTTAAAAAAAATATATTTTTGTTTAGAAGGATATTTTGCATGGTAAATGTAATAGCCGTTGTTTCGCGGTATTCAATTAAGTTATTTATTCGTTATATGTCTTAAATAATTTGGAATCTTAATATTTTTAGGTTAAGAATATGTTTTCAAAATGGTGTCAGTATAATACAGCTTGGTGAACCATTAGAAGTGCTAATTAGTGCTATCAGTAGTACTAACACTCACATGTGAACAATTACTCAGCTAGAGGCCAGACGGAAGACTTTTGATAAGTCACTGTAGTGCAAGAGGCTGTAAAAAAGTTTAATATGTGTTTAGATAAAGGCTAAAAGATTTATCACGGACTAAATTAGTGTCATTATAAACAAAACCAAGATTAGGGATCCTTGAAGAAAACCATAAAATCCATTTCATGTGATCAGATTTTTGTCGAGCTTGATGCCTTTCAAACTTATTGTTACCTACCTATTTTTTATGGCAATTAGTGCAGAGTAAATTGTAAGTATAAACGCGTTCTGGATTAAACGGCATATCTCGCTAAGTTGTATTAGGAAAATCAAACAAGCATTGATTTTGAAACACATTTGCGCTGGGATTCCCCGTATAAGAGTTTCAGTGTTACCATACATTTTTGCATCTTCATCTACCGATATATTATATTATTTACGTGCTCGCACAGGATATCCCATTATAAATACTACAAATGGCATATTAGATTGTATTTAAATAATAATATTATACCGGATGTTTCTGGAACATTTTTTTTTCAGAAATTCCGATCGGGAAAAAACCCATTAAAGTTAAGGCGGTTATTTTAATAATATAAATTTTATTCAAGGACCAACTCAAAATATCGAAAAAAATATCAATGAATGCTCCATTAATTTTGTTGCAATAGGTAACATTGATTAATATGGAGCATGTAATTTTTTGAGATTTCGGAGTTGATCCCATAATAAAAGTTGTTCGTTTTGTTAATTTACCTCCCTTCTAGATTGATTAGACCTATCTGAAACATTTGGTATAAATACATCTAGAGCTGAATGAAAATCTCCCCGTCAAACAAAAAAGCCTTATAATCATCTATACTTAGGTTTTCTTTATTTTTATTGTTATTTGGTCAAACACTGCCTGGCTACACTTCCCTCACTCACCTGCTCACCAGGTGAGTCAAGGCAGTTCATTCACTCGTCGTGACTGACAGTCAGTGCCAGTGTAAAATAATTACTCTGAGGTGTGAAACTAACAAAATATTATATTTCCTTGCTTGACTTATCCTTGTTTTAAGAGCCCTCTTCGTACCTGCGTTTTTACACATACGGAGAAAAGTGTTTGTGACGACTACATCCATCCAAATAATTGCGGATTTGTTTGCACAATTCTCAAACCATATGCCAGGCATTGCTATGTAATGGTTACTTAATTAACCCTTTCTAGGTTTAAGAGTTTTAACTATAGACACTGTATAATTAATTTAGTACACATGTAATACCTATATTATTTTTACAAAGTGTATTTCTAGGGTGGGATGAATTTCGTTTTCCGACAAATTTATAACATTTTCATTGATAAAACTACTCAGATGCTATAAAAAACAAAATTTGTATGGTTCTTGAAATATACAACGAGAAGAATTTTTAATTTAATAAACAAATCGACTAAGGTCGTCAAAAAGAGTTTTCTGCGTTTGTGTGGAACCGCAACCGTGAAGGCTGCTTTAATTCCGGTCTTGGTAAATTGTGTTTATTTTTATTAACCAGATTTTTCTTCTTTTCAGCAATTTAGGTCAACAGAACACAAACAGTTTAAAATGAGATATAAAATAGTGCAAACTATACAAAGAGGCAAAAAAACACTAGTTATTGTGCCCTCCTTGTGGGAAGACCAAGGAAACTTGTGGTGGCCGCCTAAAAAGTTTCAATATAAATTAATTCCGACATACCCGCTTGCTGATGATGAATTATCTTTAATGGAAGAAAATTCAGATATAGAAGGTCCAGAAAATAACACAAGTATTGAGGTACAACCCCGAGAATCGTTTATGATGCCAACAGAAGAAGAAATAAATTTAAATAAAACCGACCATAGTAAAAGTTACTGATTTAGAATTGAGTAGAAACAACATCTTAAGGACCCTATCTTGTTCTTTGTTCCTACGATAAGTATGTTTATCTGATGCGTTTTCAATTCACCATTATAATCATCATTACTATAAGAAAGTACCTACTGGTCCACAAGACCTGTCTTGTCTCATCAACATCATCATCAGGCAGTATCAGCCCACTGCTGGACAGTGGCCTCACTAAGGGCACGCCACAAACTTCTATCCTCGGCCATCCTCATGCAGTCTCCTGTCTTTGTTGAAAGTAAATTTTATTGATGACCACAATTTCTATCAGATATGATTCTTATTTTTCAAAGTTTATTTCTACTACTTCTTTTTTGTGTGTACAATAGTTTTCTATGTATCTACTATTAGATAATTGATTCATGAATAAAATCTCCTTTCTCTAGGGTACCAATTTGAAAGCGACAAAAAATCACCTGTTCCATTAAAAAAAAAGATCAAACTGAACAAGTGAAAGATTTAAGAAAAAATCTCGATTTCAATATTGGTTTACTTGCTGAATACTTTTGTTTAAATCTTATTTATGTTAATATAAAGCAGCATTTAATTTCTTTAAAGGTAAAATTAAGATGTTAACAAAATTCGTTATCAAAAATTTAAACTTTAAATACAGACTTTTATTTGAAAGTATGTAACAATGGTATGAAATATAAGTAATTATTATGATCCATACACGTAAATTTACAATAGATATCTCTAGGATCTAAAACAATATTATCACCTCTTCGGTCAACATGGATTTTTACTTTGTAAATGTTTAACCGTGACGATTTTATTGGATACACAAAAACATCCTCTTTATTATTTATTTTCAGGCCATTAATATAAATCCAATATTTACCACCATCAATTATTTTTATGTTGACACTTCTGGGTGTTTTCAAAATAGTCCTTGGGTCTTTTGGTAATATTTCCGGAATCAACTCATTCATAATTTTTGCGAGATCTTTTAAGGCTATTTGATTAACATTTCTTTCAATAGCCCAATATCTCACTTTTTCACGAAATGAAGATATTTTTACAAAGTTATCAATATCACTATCATTTTCACTCTCTTCAGAGCTCTCTGGTCTCACATTTTCCGAATCCGGTTTAACATTATAAAAGTGATCGCGATGTAGGCTAGACTCTGTTAAATTAGCATGACACTGGCCATCGTGTTAATTATCTAAGTCTATAGGATTTACTTGATTTTGGTAAGAATCTTCAAAATTTACGGAACCCTCTCTATCAACAATAAAACTCACTTTGCACGAATGGTTATATTGTGAGTCATTCTCGTCATTTGATGTATTCAGTATTCTTGTATATTCCCTTGATATTTTTCGTCTCATTCCTCCGGTTCTTGCTCTTGATTTAAATGTTTTTTTCATCATTTTGTTGCTTGTGCTTATGCAATCACATTTTTTTTACATACCGAGTAATTTAAGTTAAAATGTTTATACAGTACCTAGTACACAAAAGCACAGTTAAATATAAAATATCACTAGCTGTAAAAATTACCGTTATTATTTTCTGAGATAACTTAAAAAATACCTACACAATCCGATGATGGCGGAAAATATGTAGTTTGAAGAACATATTAAAGTGAATGAATATACAGCTTCGCGCATTACAACAAACTTAAAATATTTTATTATGCAACGTTAGGTTTTAAAAAAGCATTCTGTTGATCTTTAAAAATGTTAGCATTATAATAGTCAAAGTGTATACTATTGAATAGTTTCAGGCCTTTAAATAGCACAAAATAATGTAAATATAAGTCTAATGGTACCAAAAACAGCTTATAGCTGTATAGTGAGCTTACTGTGAATCCTAGATTCACATTTGTGCTATTATGCAGCATTTGGCATTACCGTAGCACTTAAAAATGCTTATATAAATCTCAGGACTCCAATAACAGCTATAAGCTGTAAAGCTGATTTAAGGTGCATTATAATGGTTCAAGTGTTTGCTATTAAACAGCCTTAAGCATTAACATGATACCTAAAGATGCTACTGTAAATCGAAATGCATTATAAACATCTAAAACCTGTAGAGCGTCGTTTCGGTGAACTGTTACAAAACTTAAGGCATTATAAAAGCAATTAGCTAAATTTATATACAACCTTTAAAAAGTCATAAGCATTAAAGTATCTTTGACATGCTTAAATACGGCTTCAGAATGTTGTGTAATGCTTTATAAGACCTTATACGGACCTTAAGTTCTACATAAGTTCAGGATTAGTTAGTTAAAGTGCTTCTTGTGTTACTTGGGTGTACTATGTTAGAACGCGTAAGCGCTTCCAATTTGAGTTTAATGTATTTTTTTTTTATTTTATAAATTATTCGCCAAACTGCGTGGCAGTTTGTTGGCGAATTAATCGCACTCTTTTAACATTTTTTTTTAAATAGTATTAGGTAACAATAAACTAAATTTTAAAGTCTTAAAATACAGTCGACAGCGGTATGATTTTCTCATTGTATTGTGTTTGTCTATGTTAAATAAAGTCATGCCAACCATTTTAAAATCCTATCGTTTCTGGTAGTATCCTCTTAAAATCGGAACCTATAAGTTATAAGCGGTGCTGTAGCTTCAAAAATTGCTGTTACTATTATTGAGAGATAGTCTTGATAGTTTTTGCTCCTCAGGCAGATTGCTGCCAGCGGCTGGATGAGGATGGCCGAGGATAGAACGTTGGTACAGTCGACATCAGGTCAACCTTTACATTGTTTTAGCAAAGTCGCCCTTGACATACTGATCATATGTAAAGGTTGATGTGCTCTAGACTGTAGCTGCGCTTCGCGAGCGAAAGGTAGTACAGAAACAAGTGAACGTAATTTATTTACCTGCTGACAAAACGCTACATACTCATATGGAGTTACGTTATTAGGTGACAACACGTTCCTTTACATGCGTGAACTTTACTCAGTTATGTTACGGGCGACTTTGAACGAAAATCTACTTTGCATAAGCAGAAGGTCATACTACGATATTATCATAGTTTGGGACCGAGTCAAGTGATTGTATGGCGTGGAAGTTATTATTTTTATGGCTATCTACGATAGGTTCGATCCGGCATATCGTAGGGTAAATAAGACTTGTCGCTAGGGCTGCCACCATTAAAATATGTCAGGTCCAGAGATTTCTGGAAAAGTAGTATTGACCCCTACCGCACCTCCCCTTTAATTTTTACAGAAAAAAATGCGGAAGAAAATTTTAAACAAAAAACTTCTTTTAAAATTTAATAAAATTGACACAAAAACATAAAAATAATATGATAATCATACCAAATACAACTCGTGTAAAATTAACATTTACATTTTTTATGTGTATTCTAGTACAAGTATATATTTTTATTTACGTGATGTAACTATGTGCCCAGGTAAATAAAAATATTCTCCGAACCGGGAGATTTGAAAAGTTCAAAGCCGCAGCCTCGGGGGTCTAAACCGCTCCTATATTACGCGGACGAAATCCTGAACGATTCCAATCGTCTGTCAAAATAGTATGAAATTTGACAGTTACACGATTGGAATCGCTCGGGATTTGGTGCGCATAAAGAGGCCCCTGGTGAGGTGGCAGCCCTACACGTCGCGTTTCCATTTGACTTTGTACGTAGGTAGTTAGGTATGTATGTAAGTATAAAGGAATTTATTAGTGGGGTCGCGTGAGGTGAGTGATCCACTTGGGGAGGGCTGTTTTATTTAATTTGTATTTACTTAATATCAGAATATAATTACTGAAGTAATGAAGCGAAATGGCAAGTGGTCTCTGCCTAACCCTCCGGGATACAGGCGTGAGCTATGAGTTTATCTATCTATCATCTAAACGAGTAATTGTTGTATAATCTTGGAAACAGCTCCAACGATTTTTATGAAATTTAGTATGCAGGGGGTTTCGGGGGCGATAAATCCATCTAGCTAGGTTTAATTTTTAGAAAACGTCGTTTTATCCGCGTTTTCAGGCAATGAAAAACAGCTACAATATCATTACGAAGGTAAATTCCGCCACCATCTACAAGATTGTGGTAGCTAGGTGGGGATATCGGGCGGGCCCGAAACCTGAAGACTCCGGTTCGAGTCCAGACCAGATGTCTCCTGGCCGATAATTTTTTCCCCTTTTTTTTCATCGTATAATTTCCAAAAAACACAATTAACAAAAAAAAAATACCGGTTATCCAGGCACTGTAGTTTAATTAGCGTTAGTCCGAGAGTAAAAAATAAGTGAAACATTATAAAAGTCGGGAAATGAGAAATTGACAATTGGGGTGAAATTATATGTATGCTTTAGGGCGCTAACACACGGGCGACAGTGCCGAATAATACCGTCGACACTCGTCGACGGCAGGCGTCGGTCGCCCACATGTCAGCGTCGACGGCTGCAGTTGGCACTGATGTAGTTCGCAAGTTGCCGCCCGTCAATTAGCGCCCTAAAGCATACAATATTGCGTGAATTGCGTCTCCACACACGAAAATAAAAACAGTTAAAAGCCAATTTAAAAAAATCCAGTTATGTCTGTAGTAAGTATTGTTTTAGGTTTCTTATTTCTGCACCGATTTCGATAAAAGTTGGCAAGATAGTAAAATTCATATCGTATCTTAATGAGCTGAGAAGGGGCGGCTCGTTCTAGACGGCCCAGGGCGGCTAGTACTGCAAATCCGCCTCTGCTGTGCATAGTATGTAGTCATTGTCATTTCCCTGCCTTTTGGTATGTTACGTTCACCGTGACGTCATTGAAACCCTTCGCCTTTTCGGAGGAAGCCGACAAAGTTAGTATCCAATTTATTCCAATCAACGGCTATTTTCGGGACCTTATTGAAGGGTGGGTCTACTACAGTCAACCGGCGACTTCCTTTTTGGTTGGAATCACCAACTTATGTCGTGGAAATAAGGCCTACTTTGGAGTACTTTGTAGATCGTTTAGTGCACTCGACTAAGTCGCTCGGGGGCCTGCGTGTTGATCGAAACGTTCTTATTGTAATTCATTGAATTCACGTAAGTGAAGTTAATTGTACTACGTAATTAGGTAATAAAGTAGGTGAAGTATTCACGACACTTACCGTTGGTGATTTAAGCGTTGAGAATCATGAACCTTTTATATGGTTAAAAGGAGAGCGAAAAAGGATTGGATTGATTACCTACTCATCCTGCTCAACAGACAAAGTACAAATGAAAGATCATAACCAATTGATCCCAGAATTGAGCCACCACAAATTCTTTAATTGAGCATGTTATACAATGCGGGAGGTAAACGGGAATAACCTAACCCGAATGTAATTTTATATTTTAGACGTTTCACTCCTCTAATTCATATCAGCCGTAATAAGCCCGCCAATTGTACTGCGATTTATTGAATTTCTGTTAATGTAATCTTTGTGTACAATAAAGAATATTCTATCTATCTATCTATCAGGAAAATGAAAGATGCCGAGTGTTCATTAATTAATTAATTCATTTTGTGTTTAAATGATTAATTCCGAGCGAAAATTGCGGAATAACCTTAAGATGGCAAAGAACCCAAAATGAACCTTCTGAAAGGGAATGGGATGCGTGAACCAAATCTTCTCCTTGAGACGGACTTCTGTGCGTTCGTCGACTTGGAGAAGGCTTATGATAGAGGGTGAGGAATGACCTGTGGTCGGTACTGTCCATATATAGGGTGGACAGCATCTTGCTGCGAACTCTGAATTCTCTCTATGAAGACTCCAGTGCTTGCGTCAGAATTAATAGCGCGTATACTGACTGGTTTAGCATCCGCAAGGGTGTGAGACAAGGATGTGTCGCATCCCCGTGGTTGTTCAACTTATTCATGGACAGTTATTCGTGGCCAGACTGATTTTAAACGAAGGTATATCACGTCTGAAACGAATGAACATGAATGTAAGTAAGACAAAAGTGATGGTGATGATGTATTGACTGAGTCAAATTTAACGACTAGAGGTGAAAGGGTGGAACAAGTGAAAGAATTTGTTCATCTGGGGAGCCTGTTGACGAGGGACGGAAAGTGTGAACGTGATATATAAAGAAAAACAAAAGCGGGAAATTGTATAACAGTAATCTTTAAAATAAGTAAAATATCAAATTAAACTAAGTTTTTAAGCTATGGAAGCGCGGTGTCACCTAGTACAGGCATTCTACATGCTTAAAAGGTGGCTCCAGATACTATGTACCGTTAAATTAAGCAGTTCACGAAAATAAAGATTTTGTATTTATATTTTTTTGTATTTGTGTAAACTGTGCCTTGCGTGAGTAGCCAAAACATCTCCAAAAGATCTAAATTGGCTATCCATACTAATGGAGTGCTGGTCCCAACACTTATGTATGGTAGCCAGACTTGGGTATGGCCAGAGAAGCAAGAAAGTGGGATTAGTGCAGTAGATCCTTGAGAAGTATGTCTGGTGTTACTTTGAATGACAGGATGCGCAATAGTTTGATTAGAGAACATTGTGGACTGAAAGGATGTAGTGACTAGAATTGAGAAAGGAATTTTGCGTTGTTTTGGACATGTGGAGAGGATGAAGGAAGAAAGATTGACGAAACAAATATATCGATGGAATGTGGGTGGAAGGGCTGGTGAGTGACGTCCCAGGCGGGCATACTTCGACCAAATAGGGGATTTATTAGCAAAGTACCCGAAACCGGCGCGCGTACATGCAATGTTGATGAAGCGAAACCGATCTGTCAGGATCGTGGCAAGTGGCAGTCCCTGATCTCTGCCTACCCCTCCGGCATCCAGGTATGAGTTTATGTATGTATGTATGTATGTATGATTTCGCCTTAAGTAACACTGTTGGCAGACCCGTAGCCTGATGGTCGGATGATATCGTCAACGCGGATGGCAAGGGACTGTAAGAGTTGGCATTTGGGAGGAAAGGCCTATAGCCTGCACTGGTCACCCCGTCACCCGGTGGGCTGATGATGAAAACAGATTGTAGCATGAAAACGTAGTTACCTCCCATCGGCGCCAACCGGTTGGTTCATGAGCCGGGTCTTCATCACATCAGCCGGCGTCCCCAGCACGGCTGCCACGAATCCAGCAGTGAAGGCGGCAGTTCCGTGGACCACTGCATTGTCCGCCATGTTGAATTCTCGTATCAGGTACTGCTTAGTGAAGTCGTAGGCTGCCAGGTCGCCCATGTTCACTAGGGCCGCGCGCTGTACGTTAGGGACCGCGCCTGAAAGTGAAGTGGCCCGGTTACGTTTTGGAGAAAGCGAAGGGGTATAAAAAATCATGATAGTCGCATAATTGGTGCTCTGTGTGACCCTTGACACTTGGACGGCGTCTTGCCGCGAGCTCTGAGATCTCTCTTTGAAGACTCTAGTTCTTGCGTTAGGATTAATGGAGCGTACTGACTGGTTTAGCATCCGCAAGTGTGTGAGAAAGGGTTGTGTCTCATCCCCGTGGTTGTTCCACTTGTTCATGGACATTTGCCTGACTAACAGTATTATACTGACACAAGCAGACTTATTTATAAAAACACGATTCCTTAAAACACTCCTTAAATGCAGTGTAAATAGTCTGAATTAAAGGGAAAGGCTACCACATACTACTTAAACTGCATCTGAAGAGTATTATCGCCGGATTAAGAATAGCGTCACTCCATTTCCTTCCGTGGATGTCGTAGAAGGCGACTAAGGAAATCAATTACCAGGAGACGGGCAGCAGCGTCTGCCTAAGATTCCAACCGCATACTGCGATCGCCAACCCACCTGCCAAGCGTGTCAATTATGGCAAAACCCCTCATGGTTATGAAAACCACGAAGGAGGCCTATGTCCTCCAGTCAAATGGCTCATGATGACGATGAAGAGTATTTTGGAGGAGTCGTGTTTTTATAAAAACACCATAACTTTATTAGTAAGTATATATTTATTAGGTCTAAAGTAGCTAAGAATCACCTCTCCAAAAGCCCAGGAGACCAGACTCCTTGTACAGCATGCCGTAGACCTGCCGGCAGTTGCTGAACCGAGGCGGCAGGTTCTGCAGGACGCGGCGACCCTCGGCCTGCATCTGCACTTTGACCAGGTCCGTTGGCGACGCGATGAACTGCGCCAGCGAACCGGCCACAAGTCCGCCTGGTGGACTTAGAGAGTGCTGTGTTACGGAGGATGAAGATATTGGAAAATGGTCGGCGACATTGGCGCAAGAGTCTCGAGATTTATATAATAATGATTAATAATAGTAACTTCCACATAGCGCAACCACTTGTCCTGGTCCCAAACTAGGATACCCTGTGCTACGGTAACCAGGGAAGGACATAAAAAAACACGGAAATACACCCAGAATGATGCAATTTGTACAAATGTACGGCGGCTCCCAGTTGAAATCCACTACTTACCTCCGGCACGGTTATCAGACGTGATATACCGGTATACCGACGAGGCAGTCAAGTGGGCAAGTCAAATGGCGGGACACCTGGCGAGGCAGGAAGACGGCAGGTGGACTAGGGTAACGACTCAATCGTTTGTGTTTTATCACCCCGTACAGGGGCCTAATTATGCGCACAAAATCCTGAGCGATTCCAATCGTCTGTCAAACTCCATACTAATTTGACAGTTACAAGATTGGAATCGCTCAGGATTTCGTGCGCGTAATATAGGGGCAGGTAAGAAAAAAGAGAAAAACACGCAGTGGATTTAAGGTACCTAAGCTATATTCAAATAGAAAAAAACTTATCCCTAAAAATAGCGGCGCACCTAATACCACCAAGGTTAATGTTGTGCCTAGCAATCAGGTGAGTGGTTCTATGTTTTACGCCAAAACAAAACTCGAGATTTATTTGACATTCATTTATTGTCTGCCGTCACGCAATAGGTAGGTAGGTACTCCACCACCAATTCGGTTTAAGAAGATAAACTTCGGCCACTTTGCTTTGTGTTGTCTTTTCTGTAGTTTAGGCAAGGTTGTACAAAATTCAAAGATATCGTTGTGTAGGGATAGTTCCAATCATATCGATTTAGCAGTTTATTATGCAAGAGAAGGCATGGGCTTCAAGTCTAATGGATATCGATTGGTTCCGCCTTCACCCGCGCGAGTCCTACAAATTTCATAGATAGGTACACGGACTCGCATCGTAATAGTAGACGAAGGAAAGTTGAGCTAACAATATTATATTTTCTTTGCAATGGTCAAACTACAATTCCCTCAATTGCACATTACGCGGGACAAAAAGGTGTAATTTGTCAATGTACCAAAAACATAGGTAACAATGTCAAAGGCGCTGTCTTGTTACACCATTCCTTAAAATAAATAGGGCCCTGATACTGATGGATTTTTTTTGCATGGCCCTGTTCTGTCTAATGGTGTGGACTTTGTATGAGCAATGCTGATGTGTCCTCACTTGGTAACTTCACCAATATAAGTATTGTCATTAGACGTTCTGTTTAACGGCCGACCCTTATTGGAATAATCAAAAATCCCAGTCCACTCTTCCATTCATTCGTTCAGATTCATTCTTTTTACTTTCAATCATTCAATCGGTCATTCGTAAAAATGTCGGCCGCTAGTCGGTACTGTAAAATTAATAAAACAATTTTTCCACTGTTCACACGTTTTTCTCTGCGCCCATTCCAACAGGTTATGGGCCCAGGGCACGATTTAAATAAGTTATAATTAAGTTCCTGCTATCCGTCTAAAATACGGATATGAACAACGGAGATACGAGGCAAACGAAACATCCAGCAATTTAACGGGAACGTCTTCAAGTCTTTGTTAGAAGAACTGCAAGTGGCCATCGTCGTTGAACAACCAGTGCCGGATAATCCAGACACAATGTGGCTAAAGAAAAACCAAACTGCAAAAGGTACAATTATCGAATATTTAAATTTCGCGAAAGACGCTGCAACGGCCAAATCCATTTTCGATAACCTCGATAAAATCTACGAGAGACGAAGCCTGGCCACGCAATTAGCACTACGCAAGCAATTGCTGAATCTTAAACTGCAACCAAATGTTCCTTGCTTCAACTTGACCACAAAGTGAAGCTGAAAGGTGAACCTACAACAGAGCTCAAGGTTTTGCATACAGGTCCGACGAATTTCTTATTTCCAAAATCACAAGGAAATTTTACTAAGAAAAAAAAAAAAACTACCCTCAACCGAACAAAAACTTTCATACCGGAAATTCAACTCACAAAATTTCAAAAATGTACTGCGATCACTGTGGGTGCCGAAATCATCTCAAGAATGACTGTCGCTACCCCAAGAAGATCCAGCAAGACTGGGCTGGGAGCAGCGGCAGCGGCTACAAGAGGACGGCGCACAACACGTTGTGCAACAATGACGAGGGCGGTTTCGCTTTTATGGTTTCACCCGATTGTAAGTTATCTGACCCTATTAGTAATTCTACTAATATGGAAATTTCTTTCCTCTTAGATTCGGGTGCCACGGATCATATTATAAATACACTTGACGTGTTTACAACGTACACGGAACTATCGACGCCTCTCAAGATCGGAGTTGCAAAAAACGGCGAGTCCATACAAGCCTACGGTAAAGGTAGCATAAAGGTAACAACAGATTTAGGTATTGAAGGCTCGATTGATGATGTATTGTTTTCGTCCGAGGTACGTCATAATTTACTTTCTGTAAGTAAGATGCAACGTGCAGGTATGACAGTGGTTTTTGGCAACAAACGGTGTGCAAGTCCATCATAAAGACAAGTGCATCATGACCGGGGAGAATTGCAACAACCTTTTTGGCTAAATTTTAAAGTAAATAAACTTAATATTCACTTGACTCAGAATTCCTCTGACGCCTATAGTTTGTGATATAGCCGACTCGGACATGTAAACAAACAAAGGTTTGGAATTTTAAAGGATAAAAATAGATGAAAGTGACCAGTCTTTGATAAACAATATAAACCCCAGCGATACTATTTGTGAACCTTGTATTCTTGGTAAACAATCACGTCTCCCGTTTGCAAAAACTAAAGATAACAATAGTAAACACCAGAATCGACCCCTTTATAATATTATTCACTCGGACGTCTGTTGTCCGATAACGCCTACCACCTTTGATGACAAAAACTACTTTGTTACTTTTATGGATGATTACATTCATTCTACTGTGACCTACTTAATGAATGCAAAATCGGAAGTGCTAAAATATTTTTAAAGAGTTTGTTGCTAGGAGTGAGAACTTATTCAATACGAAAGTCACAAATCTGTACTGCGACAATGGTAGAGAATATCTTTCAACAGAATTTAACGAGTTTTGTGTTTCCAAGGGTATCTCGTACCACCTAACGGTACCATATGAGCCGCAACAAAATGGTGTGTCGGAGCGTATGAATCGCTAACCGAAATGGCTAGAACCATGGTTGAAAGTTCGAAATTAGAAAAGTCTTTTTGGTGGTAAGCCATACTAATAGCTACCTACCTAATAAATAGACTCCCTACTAAAGCTCTGACCAGCAACAAAACACCATACGAAATGTGGCATAATAACAAACCTAAAATTTGGTGCAACGGCTTATGTCCATGACAAAACGAGAAGAACAAAGTTTGACAGTAAATCGTTTAAAGCAATACTAGTCGGATACGACAACAATGGTCATAAACTATTCAACGTTCAAAATGGCCAATTTTTCATTGCCCGTGATATTATATTCGATGAGTCAAAATTTGTTCAATCAAGGCCGACAAACCAAAACACACAAATTCCCGCCAAAGTTGACAAGCCTATCGGTGATAATAAGTCAGCAGGCACGAAACACAAGATTCTTCCCGATGACCAATCGGATGCTGAGAATTCGCCAAACAAAATAAGGCGAAGTGAAAGAATAAAAAAAAAAAAAAAAAAACTACACTCAGTCGATTATAAACAGATGAGCGATACAGATTTGTGTTACTTAGCACTCACGACTGCTCAGCCGTTACCTAGTAACTATAGTGATATTTCAAACAGGGATGATAGTGACAATTGGTTAAAAGCTAAATAAAAATCAACCATGGGTTCTAGTGGAAAGAAAAGACCCCAAAATGTAAATATTATTGATTGTAAATGGGTATTCACGATAAAAATTAATGAGTTAGGAGAACCAACTCGTTACAAGGTGCGTTTAGTTGCTCGCGGTTTTACTCAAAAGTACCTTGAAGACTTTGATGAAACGTTGCAAACGTTTGTACGTATTTCTACTTTTTCTATTTATATAAGCGTTTGCAAATCAGCATAGCTTGCAAGTACATCACTTGGACGTCCAAACTACGTTTTTGAACGGAGTTCTCGAGAATGACATTTACATGGAGGTGCTTGAGGGTGTTTTTGCAGAACCAAACCAAGTAGGTATGCAAGTTAAATAAGTCCTTGTACGATTTAAAACAAGCTTCTCGATGCTGGTACAAGCGTTTTGACCACGCTCTTAAAGAACTTGGTTTTAAAAATTCAGAGGTAGCCTTGTTTGTATATACTTGATAAAAAAAAAAAAAATGATGGTAATGTATATTTAATATTATACGTCGATGATTTGATTTTATGTACAAACCGAAATACTAATTTGAAAGACTGATTTGAATGAAATAAAACTACTCTTGGGCATTAGAGTAAACATATCAGAAGCTACAATAACTTTGGACCAGTCAGTCTGCTTGAACAATGTTTTAAGCAAGTTTTCCATGAGTGATTGCAATCCGACAAAGTCACCGTTCCCATCAAAATTAGATCACTTGGCTCTTAATTCCGACACACACTTTGACGCTTCTTTCAGGAACGTCATAGGATGCCTTATGTACGCAATGCTTTGCGCACAGTCAGATATTTGCTCAGCAATCAGTATTCTGAGCAGATATCAAAGCAAAAAAAATAAAAAAATTATAATAAACTATGGAAATGCTTAAAACATCTTTTAAGATACATAAAAGGCACTATAAATTTAAAGTTGACCTACAAAAGGTGCGACTATCATCAAATAGTTCAAGGCTATTCAGATTCCCATGCAGGGTAGGCGACGAAATTGATCGTAAAAGCACAACGGGATACGTATTCCAAGTGTTTGATAACTGTGTAATGTCATGGAATACTCGTAAACAAAACACAGTCGCCGCCTCCTCAACCGAAGCTGAATATATGGCTCTTTTCGAAGCTGTGAGAGAAGCTAAATGGATAAAATCATTGCTAAATAGTATTAAAATCCAATTACCAATGCATATCCCTTTATATTATGAAGATAACAACAGCTGTATAAGCATTGAAAACAATCCCACTAGCCATAAAAGGTCTAAGCACATAGATATAAAATATCATTTCAAACGTGAACAAATTACTAAGAAAGTAATAAAGCTAGAGTATGTTTCCATAGAACATCAACTAGCTGATATCTTCACGAAAATGATACCATCAGGGAAATTACTACAATTAAGATCAAAGTTAAGCTTGATTGAATTTGATAATATTTGTAATATACCTAATGATTAAAAGGTACTAAAATAATTAAAACAGAATATTGAGAGCAGAATGTATAATTTATTTCTAATAATATAAATACATATTGTGATAATTATTGCCTAATCGCATTATATAAGACTAGAATTTTTGAGGGGGACTATTGGAATAATCAAAAATCCCAGTCCACTCTTCCATTCATTCGTTCAGATTCATTCTTTTTACTTTCAATCATTCAATCGGTCATTCGTAAAAATGTCGGCCGCTAGTCGGTACTGTAAAATTAATAAAACAATTTTTCCACTGTTCACACGTTTTTCTCTGCGCCCATTCCAACAACCCTAAGCTGCTATTCTGATTTCAAGATCTTTACTCAAAGCATTAATCTACATCTAGCATCTAAACTATCAAGGACAGAGGGCGGAGGGTTCAATTTCCATCGGAGACCGTCGTGGTTGATTTACAAACGGCCTCAGTCTGGGTGTATTTCCATGTAGGTGACGTTCTTGCCCATGGATACCACAACACATGGTATTCTTGTTTGGGACCAGGGCAAGTGATCGTGTTGTGTGGAAGTTATTACTTATATACGGCTGAAAATATTTGGATGAAGTTCGAGACAAACTTTTCAAAAGTATTTTCTTTAAATGTGGTAAGGGCCAAACTCACCCAACGAGGCCGCCCCGAGCGACATCTTGCCCTTGTCATCCTTCAAGAGATCTCTCAGCTGTTCGTAGAAGATGAGCCGGCAGCCGGAGTAGATGGTGTGGCGCTGGAACATCGGCATGAGCCCGCTCCAGAGCTTCAGGACTCCTTCCTGTTTCGCTATGCCTATCACCGTTTCAATCATGCCGCGACGCTCTATCTGGAATGGATGGGTGAGTATAGATTCCAGTTGACCACTCGCGGCCATGCTGGCCCCAGATTCTGTTAATGCAAAAGTGCGGAATACCATTGTTAAGCCATTGTCTTTGACAGATATTTTTATTCCATCGCCGCTTCGCGTTCTTTGAGTCGTCAATATATAATTTTTTTTTTGATTAATTTTGATTTTGAAACATTTTATTTTTTGCTGGATCAGTGCGATCATACTTTTACCATTCATACATTTGCAAACCCTCAACCCTAACAGCTCGGAATGGAGTGACTTCAACTTCAGGTTGGTTTATGTGGTACAAAATAGGTCTTAAGGCTGCCCCTCAAAGAGCAATTCCCATACAAACGTAGTTTGGTTTTTATTTACAAACGATATACCGGATCGCAGTGAAACGTTACCAATACGTTTAGAGGACACAAATCGAAGTTTGATCGTGCTTAGAATAGGAAATAAAATGTCAAAAAAAATTGCCTTGTGTGTGTGTGTGAGCATAAGCAAATTATGATTTGTATCCTCTAAACATATTGGTAAAGTGTGTTATAAGGCCGCTATATACCTACGTGATGTCAATGAAGACTCGTGGACATAGTGGCGCAATACCACCGGTGCCCTCAATTGGAAAAAACACAGGATATGCATTTTTTTCAAGCGCGGACTTTCGATACTCGCACTCCTAGCATCGGACGCATTCCAAATTTAAATAAGTATTAATAATTTTAAGTATTTCTTATACCTATGTAAAAATCACATTATAGTAAAACTGCACGACTCTTTGACTTTCTTTCATCTCCACGGTAGCCACCCACTATAATTAGTGTCATTGAGATCGTCTGTGAATTAAAACCAAACTATATTTGCGCGGGAACTGCTCCTTGAGGGGCCGCCTTAACATGCATAATGTTCTGCAAACTTTACCCATAAACAACGTATCAGAAATATATAATAAGTAATTATGAATTAGATAGTAACATAGGAACCAAAGTGAAATGACATGAATTTTTTATACAAATATTTTTGAAACTTGTCGGTTCGCGTATTCACGCAATGTAAGTGACCGAGGCAACGCGCAAATATGTTTGTAGTGTTGCCCCGGTCACCGGGATAGTTAGTTAGTTAGACCTGAGATTTCCGCACGTAGCCTCCTAGTTGGGCCATTGTACGTAGCAAGTGCTAAAGTATGTAGATACACGAGGGTTTCTTTACGTTGTTTTCCATCACCGTTAGCGAGTGGTATTGCTACTATACCTTCATAAATGTACGTAACTTAGAAAACAAAGTCATTGGTACATGCCGGGATTTGAACCCACGACCTTCCGAATGAAAAGCCGGCGTTCTACCGCTCCGCTACCACCGCTCTGGTCACCGGGATAAAGTAACGTGAACTGATACAGACCTTATATCCATGCTTAGTGGCCGCCACCTCAGATTGGATCTGCAGCCTTGTTTTCGTCAAGTCGAAGGGGTAAGTCGCTGGAACAAACACGGGGAGAAATCCAATTAGTTTGCAACTTGAGCCTCCGACCCAGTGACGTGTAACTCCGACCGACTTTACTGGATTTTTTTGCGGAGCCGGCTCAAAATCTGAAGCTCTCTTCTGCTATGAATGGCACTTCGCCAATGCGAATAACTTGCAAATGTTTATTGAATTAAAAGAGCTCCTGGTATTTATCGCAATAAAGTTCTTAAAATGAGCGCAAATCTTGGGTTTCCAGGAATAGGCGTCAAAGATATATTCATTATTTGAAGGAGGTACATTACAGACAAAATCCCTTTGACGTGACTGGTAGGTGCTATTACCTACTAATCTCTATAAAGACGTCATTTTGATTAAAGAACAAAATTTGAAAAACACTTAATAATCCATAATGTACTGCGCAATCCATATATAATGCCGCACTAGGGAAATAAGATTTAAAAGTGGAATAAAAAAGTTTTTGTTTTTTAATTATAACGCCCCACCAAATATTAAAGTGACATTGTTCATGAAAATAAAAAACAAAAGAACTTCAGCGTTTTTGTCAGCAGCTCTTAATATGGTGGTCAAGAGTCTATGTACACATAAAACAACCATTGAATTTACTTCATTTTTTTATTACCTACAGATAAATTCTCTCATTTTATGTGGCCTTTCAAATCTTCTTTGAGTGTTGTTATTCGTTGAGTATTTACGCCACTGAAAGGCCACTTTAAAGCTCTGACCTCGAAGTTGTTGACCACTGTGTATACCTGGGACAAACAGTCTTGGTTGGGTAAGTCCAACTTCGAGAAAGAGGTCACTCGTCGAATCCAACTCGGATGGGCAGCGTTCGGGAAACTAAAACACACTTTCGCGTCTAAAATACCTCACTGTCTCAAACACAAAGGTGTGTAACCAATGTGTGTTGCCAGTGATGACTTATAGATGTGAGACCTGCCCCTATATTACGCTCACCAAATCCTGAGCGATTCCAATCGTCTAACTGTCAAATTAGTATGGAATTTGACAGTTAGACGATTGGAATCGCTCAGGATTTGGTGCGCGTAATTAGGCCACTGGTCCCTGACCAAGTCACCCAACGAGCAATGGAGATAGCTAAGTTAGGAGTTTCACTGCGTGATCGAATCAGGAATGAGAAGATCCGCAGTAGAACCCGAGTTACTGACATAGCTCAAAGAATTGCTCAGTTGAAGTGGCAGTGGGCGGGGCACATAGCTCGGTGAACTGATGGCCGTTGGGGCGAAAAAGTTCTGACCTGGCGACCGCGGACCGGACGACACAGCGTGGGAGGGGCCCTCACCAGGTGGTCTGGCGACCTGGTTACGGTGGAGAGGAGTCGCTGGATGCGGGCGGCAGAAGACCGGGAAGCTTGGAAAACCATGAGGGAAGCCTATATCCTGCAGTGGGCGTCAAATGGCTGATGATTATGATGATGAGACTCTTGGCCACCATATCAAAAACTGCTAACAAAAAAGCTGATGTTCTTTTGTTTTTAATTTTCGTAAAGGATGCTACTTTAATATTTAGTTATAATTAATTGAAAACCTAAGAAAAAAGTTTTACTCTACTTTTAAATCTTTTTCCCATAATTGTGGGAATAAGATTTCTCTGCAGAATAATCTGCTCATAAGCAGTACATTTTCGCTTTTGTAATACTCGTATACACGGCACTGACTGAAAAACAGAGCTGATGGTATGGCTCATACCTTGAGTACAATGCCGTATCAGATGCCTTTTGTAGTAGATAACTTTGTACACCACAAAGGCTTCGCCTTTGTCCTTTTCTATCTTGTAGTTCTATTAGTGTATTTCCTTATTTATAATAATGGGTTGCCTTTCCTTTTTTGTGATGTGATATGTAAATAAATAATTATTTTACAAATTAATAATGAAATAAGTCATTTATTACAATTTCTTTCTTTCTTGCTTGTTTGTTACACTTTATTGCACAAAATACAAGCACTTAAAAAACATGAGTGTCTTAGACTATGAGCAGGAGCGGACTTTTTTCAAGAGAAATTTCTTCCAGCCAGCCTGATGTTTCTTAATAATTTCTTAAAGTAAGTATTAAAATAACGAAAAACCTGAAATCCTGTAATCTTCAGTATCACTAATGCACCAAGAAGTAGAAGTGAAAAATTCTTAATATATTTTTTTGTTACTTTTCTTTTCTACTTTTTAGGGTTCCGTACACCGTAAAAAAAACGGAACCCTTATAGGATCACTCGTGCGTCACAGCCATTTTTATCCGAATCTACTGGACCAAATCAGGTGAAATTTGGTAGGATGGTGTAATTCTCTGATCTAAACACAGATGTGCAACTTTTTTTAAAATAAGGGTAATTTTCGGAGGTCAAATTAGGAAATTTAATATTTGCAAACCTCGTGTCAAATGAAATGGCTCATTATGAGGATCTCAAATATACTTTATTCATTATTGTAAAATAAATAGTTTTGACTTTATTCATGAAAGAAGACGAAAATTAACCATTCCCCCTGATCTCCGAAATTATTGAGCCTAAAATGTTGAAAAAAATACAACATATAGTTCATTGCTTGTAGATTACAGGAAAACCTATAAGAATTTTATCAATTGAAAATAAAGTGGTAAACTCAATATAATACTGTCGGGGATTGAGCTTTAATCCCCGTCATTTGGCGACCGTGACAGGACACGAACCTGCAATCTTCGGATGCGAAATCCGTTCATCATCATCAGCCATTTAACGCCCACTGCAGGGCATAGGCCTCCTTCGTGGTTTTCATAACCATGAGGGGTTTTGCCATAATCGCCACGCGTGGCAGGCGGGTTGGCGATCGCAGGATGCGGTTGGAATCTCAGGAAGACGCTGCTGCCCGTCTCCTGGTAATTGATTTCTTTAGTCGCCTTCTACGATATCCACGGAAGGAAATGGAGTAACGCTATTCTTAATCTACTAGTAGTAGTTAACTCACGTCTTGAATAAAAACATTTTACTTTGGAATTGTACGGAGCCCTCTCCATGCGAGTTCAACTCGCACTTGACCGGTTTTTTTACTTGTCCGTGTCAAGGTTCAAGATTAAAATATTGAAATATTGAGAATTTAAAACTTTTTACAGGATATAGACTGGTAGTCAATATTGAAGAAGCACGTTTTATAAGTAGCATTACCTGTTTCAGCGGCCCAGGCTCCGAGCACCGCTACCAAGTATCTACCATATACGGAGTCGGTCGCCTTAGAGGCGGGATGCTCGGCGATTTGGAAAACCGGCATCGTGAGTCAGTCACCTCCGCGGAGGTCCAGCCATACCTGCCAGATAAAAAGAAAATGTTTATTAGATTTAAAAAAAAATCCTTCGTTAGTTTTCAGTTTTGCTTGTTGGCATACTGGCAGGTATTTTGTTCACTTAGGTCGCTAGAATTCTTAAAAAAAAGGCTTAAAAGCCTTGTTATTTTTACCTTAGGTACAGTTTTAGGTTCCTAACCTGAAACAAAGTCTGATTTGGCTCACGGAGAAGGTGCAAAGTATAATTTGTTTCGCGGAGAAGGCCAGTTTCAAGCAATATCCGATAACGCTAATCAGTCATTGATGTTTACCTGATCGACCAAAGCATGATTCTGCGATTTTGCGGGGCGAGCGCGCGTCACGTGCCCGAAATATGTAAATGCGTGTGTCTTATGTAAATAAATAGTTTATTTGTGTATCTAATGTCTAATGCAGCAGACGAGCACTGCACCTTTGAAGTTACAAATTCGCGGCGGATGCGAAGCACAGCCGCACACCAAATCCTGAACGATTCCAATCGTCTGTGAAATTCCATACAACTTGCTCTCGCAAACGTCAGGATATCGACAGGATTTGTGTGCATTATTAGGCCCCAGGTCGTTTTAAGAGGCACGTTATATTAGTATAGCATTCATATACTACCTTTATGGGTCAGCGGCTAGTTAGAATCGTTGAAGCACTTCAGCACTTGCTAAAAAATCAATGTATCAGAAAATTGTTGGTCACGATTAATTAACACCATTTTCATAGTTTATTTGTTTACCCACTTCACAAGTATGAACCACACACAGCTGTTATTCAAAACCACTTCCTCTCATGCTATTTCGACATTTTCTCCATAGTAAAAGTGGAGTAAAGCTCCCATTTTCGGATGTTTGTCGGGATAGATAGATAGATAAAAATATTCTTTATTGTATACACCAGGAATTACATATGAGAACTAAACAATAATAATAGTACAGTACAATTGGCGGCCTTACTACTAAAAGGGATTTGATTACACCCTGTATATTGCACTGCAGAGTTCTGTCGACTGTGAATACTCACGTTTGAACAGGCTCTAGACTCTAGAGTCACACAATAGTCACACACATAGTTTTTCAATAGCTGTTATTTTTTCTGTATTTTGTAGTCTTCTTAGCAATAGTTGTACAATGTCATTCCAATAGTAGGTATAACCCGCGCCAATTCGCCAATAAGCCATCTCTCGCGGAGAAGATCGAATCGCGCCGCGTTAAGTTGCACGGGTTACCATTGGAATGCGATTGGTTGCTAGACTACCGACAGTGTCAATAAAACAACCATAACAGTACTAATATGACTCTGTTGAAGAACTATGTATTTTATAGAATCGCCCCCCAGGGGAACATAAGTATAGGTATAATACCCGAGAGATAACTTGAACAAAAGACGCGTAAACGATGAAACCCATCAACGCGGTGGCGGTGGCGGTCCATACGAACAAACGTAAATGTCGTATGTATGGACCGCCACCGTCACCGCGTTGGTGTGTTTCAAACTTTGAGCGTCCATCGCTAACTTATCCTGACTGCGCGGATTTTTGTTCAAGTTATGCAAAGGATGTTACGTTCTTGAGACTCAAGAAGGTTTACTGTTATCCTTAAGAGCAAAACTAAAAAAGTCCGAAGAACTCGTCACGTACCGAGTCCCCAGCCAATGAGACCCGAAATACTTCCATACGAAATCAACATCATTGGTTCAAGTTATTTGTCGGGCATTGTACAGCCGCTAAGTTAATTAATAGCCTCTCTACTAGGATTGTAGGTCAATAAAGCTGTTTAAGTGCATCTATAAAATTTAATTGCAATGTTGATTTGCATGGCACTACTACCAAGTCCGGAGTTCATTTCTCCTCCTACAAACTACGGTCATTTTATATACGGGGTGGCCATTCCAATTTTCTGGTGAAATATTTACTTCGGAATATAAGGATATGTGGGAAGGGGATACTCGAGTCAATCTTCATCCAGTCTTATTGACAAACCTGCATAGAAAAAGATTTTTTAATTTCTTATTTAAATTCTCAATTCTCAAACAACCGACTTCGAAACACTAAAAAGTTAGAAATAATTAAAATAATTAGAAATAGGTACATATACATGTAGGTATTGTAGAAGTATAATTTGGAGTCGGTGCCCAAAATATATGTGCTGGTCAGAAAACTTATTTAAATTATTTGTCACTTTTTAGTGGTGTAGTGTTTCCAAGTCGGTTTTTATTTTTTATTGATTTTTTTTTATTTTTCAATTTTTAGTAAGGGAGCGGGTGAAAAATAAACATGACCCTTGTAACCATAATTTACGCTACATAATTCGTTGCTTTAAAATTTGACGTTCTCAATTTCCATCTCCGAAAGTTTTCACCAGAACATCACCAAAATACCTTGGGACTACTTTTACGCTATTTTATGAAACATACGGATATTACTAAAGGATGAGCCCCATTAGGCCTTATGTACTGCTGTCCATTGAAGAGTTCTGTTCTCGATCTCTGAAAGTCTCTATCAGTGGCCTAATTACGCGCACCAAATCCTGAGCGATTCCAATCGTCTAACTGTCAAATTCCATACTAATTTGACAGTTAGACGATTGGAATCGCTCAGGATTTGGTGAGCGTAAAATAGGGGCAGATCTTCACCAAATTAAAATGGGACCAATGAAATCAGAAACGTAAAGAATTTACATTCTGTTTGCTGAATGTCAATGTACTATGTTACTATGTTAGCCGCTTTCTTCGGGCCGTATTTGTAGTGGAGAAAAAGGCAGCGGGAAAAAAAACTCCACTCTGACCATCTTTTCTCAAATCATCTTAAACTATATGATATGATTCCGCGATAGCCACCAATAACTTTAAAAGCCAAAATAACACTTCTTACAAAAGTAGGAAAAACATTAATGCTGCGGCCAGACACACGAACAGCACCCGTTCACGAGCATAACGCAATGGGACGTTATATTTATTCAAACAAGAAAAGAATTGTCGAAATTGGTTTGACGGGTTTGATTTGACGCAGTCATGCGAAAACATAGCCAATATATATATATATACCTACGCGTCGAATTGATAACTTCCTCCTTTTTTGAAGTCTGTTAAAAAACAGGAAATGACATCTAACTTTGCAATATAAGCAAAATGCATTCACGTAATGAAAATTTTATCGTTGCCTCTTCTGATTTTTTTAATAAAGACCAAGAGCGTTAGATACAATATTAAATTAGTGGCATGTTTAATTCAGACAGGACTGGCGGTAAATAACTTCCAGTTACCTAGTAAATAAGCTCGCCATGTACACTGTTTTATTTTTCTGTTAATGTTTTGTTTTATTCGTGTGATTTTTTGTGTGCAATAAAGTATAAAGTAAGTAAGTATAAAGTAAATTTACAAAAATGTATCTATGTATGGTTCACTCTATGTAGGTTTCTCAATAAAGCTGGGTGAAGATTGACTCAAGTAGGTATCACTTCTAGCCACTTGTTCACTGCCCCAGAAACTATGACGGAAAGTTTTGTGGAATGTGAACGTGCCGTAAATATTATTAGTGTATAAATGCTAAAATGGGGGGTTCCACTCGAACAACTTTTACTATGGGTTTGAAGTCGCAAATTCAGCTGATGAAAATCTAAAGTTACTACTTGCGGCATTAAAATATATTATGGAACAGCTGATATTTTTTTCGCGATTTCGAAATTCTAAAGTTTCCTCATAGTAAAAGTTGTTATTAATATCGCCTAGAACCCATATAGATGTATAAGGGGGGGGGGGGGGGCTATGTATCTACTCTAATAACACAAACATTGGCAAAGGAACTCCCAGTAAATAGAACACTGGAATAACCACAACATACCGATAGCACGACAAACATTTTGGACTAGCGCCAGTCAGTTCTGTTTTGCTGTGTGACCGTGCTTTGGTTCGACGAATTATCCGGCACAATAACATTATTTTAGATTCAATAACAGAATTGTAACATAAAGTAACGAGTTTTGGAAGCATTCCTATTTCAGCTTGGTTGTTACAGACAAAGCACTGTCTGACAAGGCTTACAAATTAAGTCTCTGAAGAATAAATAACCTTATGCTGAAGTTGGTAAATACAACACCACCACTCTGAAACTAGTTATTCAAAATATAAAATAAGATCTTACAATGCAGCCTATATATATGTCCCACTGAAGGGCAAGAGACGCGTGCCCACCGCGCGCGGATTCAATTTCAGTCGCCGAGGCATGTGAACACCACAGGCACTCAGATTTCATCACGTACGTAACTTAGAAAACGAAGTGTACCTTAAAATCTCGAGAGGCGCCGGAAGATTTTCCAGGCGTTTTTCACAAGGCGTGTCGCGGGCTCGACTGTTGCCGCCAATAGCATTCGACACGAATAAATAATGCTGGGCACTGCACAGCGCATTTTGTATTGAAATACATATTGGTAGCTAATTTGCTGGTGTGCGTCCGAAGCAAAGTCCATAGGCCGAGTCTGAGCGAGAAACTAAAGCTGATTGCAACTAATTATCTTGATCTGTTAACCGTTGGCAACACACTTGTCCATTTTAAGACTCTTGTTTTATTAAATAGTAAACTATGCGCTGTTAGCAGATCTCTCAGTTACTCGTAGGACTAAATAAAGATAGAATCCTAAATTCTTATTGTAAGTACTCAATTTATCAATTTTGTATTTCGCCCCATTTCCTTAAAGTTTAGCTATCTAGTGTCTATGAACAAATAAACTGTCGTCCACCTTTATGTCTTCATAGCAAAGTCTTCTGTACCGTAACTGAGTAGAGTACATACATGTAAATAACATACATAACATTTACATACAGGCACATACATTGCTTCTGGCCCCACACTAGGATACCCTGTGTCGTGGGAACCAGAAACAACGACATCACAAACATGTACACATCCAAGACCTGGGGTTTTTTTTTTTTTTTGTCCCCAGCCGGGATTCGAACCCGGGACCTCTCGCATGGTATGCAGATGCACTACCGCTGCGCTACGAGGTCGTCCTAGTCGACGTGCCGTTGACTGTACTATTTTTACCCTAGAGACCTACTTACATCTGTCTCTTATTAGTCTACAAACTAAGCATTAAGCTCTATAATGCTATAGCATTGGCTTGATTAAAAACATAAAATGACAGGAAATGTTGTAGCCAACATCAGTCGGGAAGTTTACAAAACCTGTGAACGGAAAATGTTTACAAACCGAAAATGTTCTTTGCAATGGGAACTATGTCTTTAAATATTATTGTAGGTAAGTACATTTTACTCGCTAGCAGTGTCTCGTAAATGTTCTATGAGAAATTGAGTCATCGTTTTGATGGACTATGGAATTTGGCCTTTAAAAAAACAAGTATCTTGATATTGTTATCAAGTGTGCGTACTTATTTATTGCTACATCGTTATCAAGCAATAGTAATTGCATACGATAGGAACAAAACTACAAGTACAATAGAGGCTCAAATAAAGAGGTTGGATATAATAAGAGTGGACAAGTGCCAATTTCCGTATCGTTATTGTACTTGTTAAAATGCCAAAAAAGAGTCAGCTGGTTAGCTTCGTAGTTTGTACATTGTTATAGAGAAGATCCGTGTCCGTGTGGCGCCGGATTAAGAACTCCTTTCCTTCCGTGGATGTCGTAGAAGGCGACTAAGGAAATCAATTACCAGGAGACTGGCAGCAGCGTCTTCCTGAGATTCCAACCACATACTGCGGTCGCCAACCCGCCTGCCAAGCGTGGCGATTATAGCAAAACCCTTCATGGTTATGAACAGAGCACAGATTCCTACGTTCTGTGGTTATGAAAACCACGAAGGAGGCCTATGTCCTGCAGCGGCCGTCGAATGGCTGATGATGATGATGATAGAGAAGGTTCAGTCAGAAATATAGAGATTTATCTATATTCTATAAAACGTGTCTAACCTACGGGTTAGACGGGTTTTAGTTAGGGTTAGTCCTAGTTACGTCTAGGTCTTGTAACCAGTATTTTAAAGTTGATCTTAAGATGCCGGTAAATATATCTGTGGTATTACTGACAGATACTGCTGCCCTATGTCAAAGTCTAAGTTTAAGCCGTTGCGACTTGCCTCTTCCGCCTACATCGCAAAGTTTGTGGTTGCCATCTTCGTCGTTGTAGCAGTTGGGGTCTGTCTTATATAACTTAGCCTATTTCATAAAACCACGATTTCTGTTTACTACAATTCGATGTACATAGATTTTCAAGCAGGGAGACTCGGCTACATAATCTACATCGAATTGTCATAACAATCAATGAATTGTAGTTTTATAAAACGCGGCCCTATCACTCCGGCCTACAGGAGCAGTGGGGCCCACTCCATTCCAGTGACGTGAACGCGTCGATCAGGAATTACTCATGTGGGAAATAGAGAAGAAGCTCTATTACCACATAGGCGCGGCCTGGCCGGACGAAAACCAAAGGTTCGAATTTGTACTGTCATTGGAATGGAACGAAATGTGTTTATTCCAACATGGGAGGCGCTTTTCTACGTAGATAGGTACCTATAATTTTTCTCCATTGATGTTAGGTATAACTAATTTCTTTAAGAGTTCTCTACTAGTTCCAGCGTAAAGTAAAGGTCTTCGCCTGCTACGAAAAGAACCCAACAGGCGTGACAACAACCGAATACATTCTACCGTATAAGCGTTTGATAAGTCTTAGATGTTAGATTTAGAATCTTATTACCTATACCTAGTACCTATATTGTGTTGAGAAGAAATGTTATTCTTGAGAACATGATTCTGAAAGAAAATATTTGTTTCCGAAGTAGATTATAATCGAAATCAGAACTTATTTACCTTCCCTTTCAGGTATCTGGTTGCAGGTATTTTAGTTTTCTAAATCTATTATAATTTTTCAAGGTCTATTTATTATATCAAACGAGGCGAATTTAATTGATGTTTGAAAAGATGTTTTGAAAAGAATAAATGTGGAGTTTCTTTGTTAGCTTCTTCTCCTAATAATCTATTAATTTTGAAACTAACAGCTTTGACGTTCATTAAGTAAACATTTTGTTTTTAGAGTGAATAAAATTTTTGACTGAGTTTTTAAGAAAAAAAGTTAAATTCCGGTTCTTTTTTTTAACTATGTCTTCGTGGGTTGTGAAATAAAACCTGACTAGAGCTCGTCAAACAAGATTTCTATTTAGACGTCACGTCATTTAGAAGATTTATTTGTAAGTTTCATTGGGTTGATAAGTACTGACCGAGGAATTAATTGTTATCACGTGGCGACACAACTGCAGCTGTAACTGATATCATTGTGTAGGTAATTATTTCCGTGAAATTTTTGGTTACGTGGTTCAAACTTCGTTAAGAACTTGAAACTTTTAGGTATTTGTGGTAAGCAAATTAACATACATAACGTTTGATTAGGTGCTGTGAATTGAGACTACGACCATATCATAATAGTTATTACGTAACAACAGAATCCCTTAAAATATATTGTAAAACAAAAAAAGACAATAATTATCTACTGAAAAAACATAAGATTGTACTTACTATGATATTGTACATTTTTAACTTTGGGCTACTCTTATGTTCAAGGCAAAAAGGGTCGATTCGTAAGTAAGTCTCTAAAAAGAGTTTTTTTTATCTTCTAGGTATTTAAGCCCTACAATTTTAACAAAAAATATAAGCAGGCAAACACTTGTTAAGGTACTCTGAAAGTGTGAATGCATCCAAACGCGACGTGCCGTGCGTATCTACTTTCACTGTTTCAACATAAAATAAATCACCTATAAGTTAGGTACCCACATAAATGAAGGCGACACCACCAACCGAGCCTCGTTATCACTGCTTCGGCCGCGTATTTTCATCACCTGGTTTGACCTGATAAAGCAGCGCACTATGTAAACACCGAACTGGATGATTACATCGATGACGGGCAAAGAGAAATTTCAAAGGAAAGAGAAGGAGCTATACGGGGCAACAGACGCCTGAGAGGGATGGGGTAAGACGCGTGCCCCAAATCCGCGGGACGTGTCGGCAGCAGCGCCAAGGCTATGGGTGCGCGGAGCGTGCCGTCCGATTCACATCGCTACCGGTTCGTGACTAATTCAGCGATTTCAACAGAACATCTGACGCCAAAAGAAAGAGCCCAATAGTCTAACTACGTCGGTACTACTACACATAACTACACACTGTGACGTCACCCCATTCAGAACCAGCCGCTTACTTGTGAAAGTTTCATTGAGATGGCTACCATCTGTATACATTACTAAGAATTAATGCCTCGCTGTAGTATTTAATTGTTTTTTTATATAATTTATAGTGCCTAAGTAGTTTCTTGAATTTTACCAATTAAAATTAATATTATGGTGCCCTAATTGATGAGGTCGTTAAGTAACAGCTATTACCGACACAATAGATGAAATGCTAATGAGCAGTTCATGAGGCGTTATTTGGGCTGAAGACATAGTAAGTCCCTACGTATTATAATTGTATACTTCTTTTTTGCAGTCTGCTTAAAAACCATGAATGTGAACAAGTGAGACTAAGTTCCTAGAGTACCTACTTAAACGCATCGGAACGTAAACCATTGTATTCTACTTACGTAATCCCAATGGCTCGATATCAATCGGACACAGTCAATCTTGCTAGAGCAAATATCCCTGAAAGATGTTTGTTCCTAGTAGGTACTATAACGTGACCTAGTTTCAGGGAAGCATGAAAGCTTTGTTTAAGGTGCTCCAGGGAGTAACACTAGCGCCATCGAGGCACAAAAATCTAGTATTTATTAGTAAACGGCCGTTTTTGGCATAAATGCTGTCTAGTCTCAGGTTCGTGATCTTAGGTTCTTAGTCGTGGGTCAACATGATTGAGAGACGGTACAGACCCTTTTTTCAAATTCGATCTGTAAAAAAGATATGATTTTCTTCCTCGGTGGCGCTAGTGGAGCCCCTTAAGTTATAGGGGTCATGAAACATGGAACCACTCCAAGAGCTGACATGTTTGCCTCCGTCAAACCCTCGTTTATCAAAGAACATAGAAGATCCGATTGAATTCACTAGATGGCGCGACTAGTAAATTACCTGAACTTCGTCCAATATTACACAAGTCGTAATAAACGCCAATTAATTGCTTACATAAAATCCTTAACTCTTCAGAAATAGAGGCGATAGTCAACTGAGCGGCAATAAAGTTGCGTGTTCTCATTGGAACATGACAGATTAGCGTTGCAAAAATACCTCGGTTCTCGGTATCCGCAATGTGGTGGCGTCGCCCGCATCGCCTCGCCTTCTTGTAATTATCATCGCGCTAACCCGCCGACCTTGGGACAAGAACAAGAAACACTTTTAATTCACGCCAAGCGTTAGTTGCCCGCTCGGGCATACTAATCGGAGATTTGAGCTTAGAACGGAATTCAGGATTTTTGAGGTTCTTTTTAATGTACTTAATGGCTGATAATGTGGTACTAACTTCATGTAATTTTTACATCAGTCTCCAAAAATTGGTACATCAGATATTAAATCGAGATATGTAAGTATAGGGTCGTGGAGTAGGTAATAGTAGGTAATAATAATTTCCACACATCACAATCACTTGTCCCTGGTCCGAAACTAGGGTACCTACCATTTGATATGGTATCCGGGCAAGGACATCACAAACATGGAAATACATCGTGATTGAGGACATAGAACTTAATCTTATTACTTAATCTAAGCGTTTTGCATAAATCAATACGTTGGTCCCTAATGGGAATCGAACCCACGACTTATGGTTTGGTACTCAAGCGTTTTACCGCTAGACCAACGCGGCAGTATAAAACTTTTAACTTAGGCCTTTCTCCCACAGGGTAAATTATCTTTCCAAGGGGTTCGTTTATTGCTTCCTTTGATACAGAGTCCTAGTTCTTTTATTTTATTTTTTCATTTATTTAATAATAGGGGTTAAAGTATGAAATTGCCGTTTTATTGCAATAGGTTCTTTGAATTGACATAGAATCTTCATGGTTTGAGATTTTCGAATGAAACTTTTTTCAAATGGTTTCTATGATGTTCTTTTTTTAAAAAATGTGAAATATTTGAATATCGACTTTCAATTATTTTTGTTATTCAATTTAGACAAGAAAGATGGATACTGCGAAAATTCGAGTGATTTTTGAATACGAGTTCCGACGCGGAACTAACGCGGCAGAAACAGCCCGCAATATCAATGCTGCGTTTGGAGAGGGGTCTACTAATGAACGCACCGTGCGATTTTGGTTTAAACGCTTTCGTGATGGAAATTTTGACTTAAAGAACGAGCCACGAGGAAGACCGCCCACACAGGTGAATAACGATGAATTAAGAGAGATAGTGGAAGCCGACCCTAGTCAAACTACCCAGGAATTAGCGGCATGGTTTAACGTTACCTTACCCACAATATTGACTCACTTGCGTCAAATCAATAAAATTAAAAAATACGAAAAATGGGTGCCTCATAATCACTCGAATTTTCGCAGTATCCATCTTTCTTGTCTAAATTGAATAACAAAAACAATTGAAAGTCGATATTCAAATGTTTCACATTTTCTAAAAAAAGAACATCATAGAAACCATTTGAAAAAAGTTTCATTCGAAAACCTCAAACCATGAAGATTCTATGTCAATTCAAAGAACCTATTGCAATAAAACGGCAATTTCATACTTTACCTAACCCCTAATATTGGGAAGACTAACAGCACATTATAAAGAATACGAAAAACTTTAAACATACAGAAGGCCTATTATAAATCTCCACTTATACATAGATATTTTCGCAATCAAATTTCTTTTTTGTTAGTTTTAGTTTAAGTCCAATAATTACTATCAAAATTGTAAATTAAAAAATATTATGGTTTTCAATATTTTTTTATCAAAACAGATACTTATTCAAAATTCAGGTGTGAAAATATTGTTAAAACATCTTTCAAATACTTTTTTTACAGTACCCGATTCCGGCGTACGTGCATGCAGCCACTAATGAATCTTGATACAGATAAAGCGAAAGAGATACCTGACAGGCGTGAGTTTATATGTCTGTATTATCAATGGAAAACATACGTGATGCTAGGAGAGATAGAAGAGGAAGCCTAAAACCTCACGATCACGACGTATAACGGCGGCGGAGGCATAAAAGTGGCCTAAAAATAGTACGGGCCCTTTACTAAATTAGCAAGCTAATTTAATAACCTAGTAGGAGAAAGGGCCGACTCTACCTTGTCTCTGAATAATTTTGGGCACGCCGTAGTTTCGTAGCTAAAATAATTTGAGTAATGGTTTTAGGTGCAGAAGAAAAGAATGGACGGTTAATAACTCTACTATGTGTCAGAAGCGCAGCAGGCAGGCAGCGAGCGCGTATTTCCAAAGCCGCTGGCGTAAAAAAATAAACCCTCGTTTACAACATTTGTTCGGCCGTCTGTCCGTGGGCAGGTCGCTCCCTTTGCGTTTTTGTGTGCACCGGAGCCGATCCCTTAGGAAAGGGCTTCGCTTTAGGGGCTCGGTTGCATTGTGAAGAGCTCTTCGGCCCGGAATATATTGAAAGCAGGCAAACGAACTGAGTTCGGTATAACCAATACAATAATACTCAACTTTGACTATGCTGGCTGTTATCGTTCCCGCGCTTTCGTTATCGCGCACTGTGTTAGTATAGCACTGATAGTTCAAATAGGCCTGATAAAAGCACTAAACAAAGTTTGTTCATTTTATTTATATACTGACAAACAGGAAAGGAGATTCGACAAATAAATAGCTTTAATTGCTTATAACAAAGCTTAAGCGTTCACAATAATATTGTTGACTGTTTTACAAACTCTACATTTTGTAAAGTTAAAAAAGTCTTATTTTTAAAAACACGATTCCTTATTTTTTTGAAACACTCCTCAAATGCGGTTTGAATATTCTGCGGTAAAGGCATCCCCAGGTTTTCCTTTTGCCACAGACTTTTAAAATTAAACTGCACTTGAGGAGAGTTTTAGAGGACACCGAAATTTTTTTTTAAATTCCATCTAAGATTGATCTTATAATTTTGTTTTAGCAAGTCTGTTTGTCTTGTACGATGTCACCAAATTGTTAATCAGAGAACGTAGTACCTAAAATTTTATTTTACGGCCACGAAACGTATTTGCGATAAGGGGTAGTCAGAGGCACCAACTCTTGGCCGCACGATTGGTGGAACGATTGGAAAAAAAACTGCTCCTGCTGGAAAACTCCGTAGTGTTGCCACACTAAACTTGTCTACTTACTTAGGTACTTGCTAGCTAGTCTCTATATAGAGCTCAAAGTATAAATATGTAGAACTCTTATGAAAGCTAAAGCGAATATTTATGTAGGTACGATCCGCAGTTTGAAAAAATTCAGTATTTTCAAAAATATCGACACTATAATAAATAACACTAGACAAGTGCCACCTCGAGAATATCTAAGGCGAAGGGAATTTAAGCGGACTGAGAATATTGTAAGCTTACTTAAATTTCCTTTGCAGAGGATATTGATTGAAAAAAACTACTTCTGCCAGGAACCTTAGATAGTCTTACCTTACTAAACTTACGAGTATCTACTTAGTCACCTGCTTTATTTATTAATTAATGGGAATGTTGAATTTTAAATTTCGATATAAACTACGCGGTGCGTAGCGTAGGTACTTGGAGAATACAAAGTAAACTGATTAAGCATAGATAGAGCACTTATTTAAAGTAAAAGCAATAAATCCGCAGTTTGTAAAAATCTGCGGGACACGTTTGATGAATGAGAATATCAGCTTTTTAGCTCTAAAAGAGTGCCTTTTGATGGTGACTAGAGATGAGTGATCCTTGAGAAAATTCTTGTCGACGAGAATTCACTGCGAATACCCGGTGAGTAATCACAGCTTC
This sequence comes from Yponomeuta evonymella, assembly GCA_963969515.1. NCBI lineage: Eukaryota > Metazoa > Arthropoda > Insecta > Lepidoptera > Yponomeutidae > Yponomeuta > Yponomeuta evonymella. The sequence goes on from OZ018354.1 coordinate 13,033,779, forward strand.
GTCGTCGACGGGGAGAACATTCGCGGAAATCGATCTCGGCCCATAGCTAATGAATGATGCCAGACTGATAGACATACCTACAGACAAAGGGAATGGTTTGCAGACTGAGCCAATAGGCCAGGATTTCTTCACTACTAAGTATGACGGAAACGGGGTAGTAAGTAGTACCTACCACCAACATATTGGTAAGGCTTCCACTATGAAGAGAGGAATATCTGTGGGTTGCAAAGTCGCTTTGATCGCCGCGCGCAGAACTGGAAGAATTCGTGGTGGAAAGACAGACACCAAGAAGGAGGCATAAATATGACATGTCTAAACTTATATAGGTACTAATACTAGCTGACGCTAGGGCAAACGTTGTTTTTCCATATATACGACCAATTCTCAGACCTACTAAATATACACAAAAAAAATTATAAGTCTGTGGAGATCGATAACAAACACTGTGACACGAGATTTTTATATGTATATTAGGTAAATATTTTTATTTTTTCTTTTAGGAAGATAACAGCCGCATAACAGTTGTACATAAAATGCATTTATATCTCTGCTAGATATTGTTACACTGTAGAGCTTAAGAGATAGATAGAATAGATACTTCCTTTACTTGTAGGTAGGTACTAAAAACGCACAAAACCCATGCACAAGAACTGAAGTAAAACCATCTTTAGGACATTTTTCAGAAAAGGGAAAGAGAGCTATTTGGTTTAGTGAAATATCAAAATTAAATAGCTGGAATGGCAGACAATTGATGTAAATAACTTAATTAATGATCCGGAATGAAATTTTAACGTAATTAAGTGATTAGTTCGAGGCAAACGATTAAGGCGATACCGCAAGTTTGAGGTTTCACCTAAAACATTTTGGAATCATTTCACATCTTGATGTAAACAAATGTGTCAAAATTCAAAGTTATTGCTCTAAAACGTACGTAAGTAAGTAGGTACGTATGGCCTAGGACATAGAGGGTTTCAGGCACCTTAAAAACGGCGACATTCATTACAACCTCAGAACATGAAAAGAAGATTACAACAGTCACCAATAAATAGGATCAGTCTAATAATGCTATTGAAAGTGTTAATTTAACAGCTCAGCACGTGGCGAAACTATGAAAACAACAAAGCCGATTGGTGCGGTGACGTTCCACCCCGGTGATATGTACGTCCTACAACCTAAATGCCTTATGTACACCGCTAGTTACTACTTCATGAATGACTGAGAGCTCGCTCAGTGTGTACTGCAATGCAACGGAAAATATGCGTGTTGACCAAAGTCGTTTCGGTAGAACGGTGCCGAGAATTGCGTCACGTACAAGGAAACTGATAAGGTTGCTGTGAACCACAAGTTTGTACTAATTTGTTGACTGTAACAGAATTTGTGTCGTGTTTCGAAGTTTTCTTTTGTGTTTTAGTGCATTTATGATAACAAAAACGAAATGAAATCTTGTTTTTTTCATCCTGTCGGTCCCTCGGGCCAGGCAAATGTGCGACGCCACGGAATCAAATGCGACCGATTTAACCTTGTGACGACGCGCAAGTATAATTTCCATTGTTTTCACGTGGGATTGTTTCGCAAGAGACCAAATATTTAGTGAGGAAATGCTTTCAGAGGGTTCTGAAAACCTCTTTTCATAGAATTTGATACTTTTTTGTCGAAAATATGCCAGAAAGAAAAGAACAAGTGTCGAATAATAATATTGAACGTCAGTGCGAGGTTCGCTCGGCAAGATGGCGGCGTGTGGGGCGAGGGCGACCAGTTGGCCAGGTGCTGCCGCCGCGTCGAGTTCGGAGCTATAGCTAACTAAATACGCAGTGTTGTACATTTAGAACGTTCACAATGGCCACCACGAAAGACACGTCTACTTTCTTCCTTGAGGGAGATGCGAAACAATTTGACAGTGTTTTGCAGTTATATCCACAAGCGATTAAACTAAAAGCTGAACAGAAAACAAAGAAACCCGAGGAGCTCATAAAATTGGACAACTGGTAAGTGGAAACGTCTTTGAGAGGAGAAAATGCGGCCGTGGCGTGTCAATGAACTTGTATTGTATGTGTGCCCGTGCAAACTGATTTGATAGCTACCTCCCTCGCGGACTGCATCTCTAGTCCGCGAACCGCTCATTAAAATCACTACGTCACGTGGGATCGATGTCAAATTGACACGGTCGTTTTTCCTGAAGCCAGCTAGCCAGTGTGGGGGAAAATATCACCGCGCTTGGGCGATATAAAATGGTGGCTTATTTCTAGGCACCGCGACTTGTTTGATGCGTTATTCCATGTTTTTGCCCTTTTCAGCCCTTAGGTCGCAGTTGCCATGCCTGATTAGAGGACTGCGCATATAATTTGACTTTTTATTACGAGTTACAGTTGTTTTTAATACACAAAGAAACGCATTGTTGAGTGGCTTCACATCCGCTCAAAATGGTGACTTGCTTTTTACGTTAGCACTTTACGAATGGTTTTCTTGCTGTTTTTCACTGTTGTATTGTTTGATGTTGCAATGTACGTAAGTTAACAACAATACAATGCAAGTTTTTAAAGAATAAGGCAAATAATTCTCTTTTAAAAAATAATTAAATGAGTCATCGTGCAAGTACTTGCCCAACATCCTTTCGCTGAAACTTTTCAGCTGTTAAACTTTTGTTTTTGTTATCGTTTACATCCGCGCAATGATTACCTATGTCCGGACTTTTTTGGAGATTTGGTTCTTTTATTTTTTATTCAAGGTCATTTATTAATTTTAATAACCTTTAATTAAATAAACCTTAAATAACCTTTAAGTCTGATTGTAAGGAGCGAATTGCTCACTGACAGAAACGTACACAAATATGTTTGAACTTAAATATTTTTTTATATTTTATAAGTACAAATTTATAGTAAAGAGTGTATGTTTTTATACAAAAAATAAGTAGGTACCTATTTGTTAAAGACTAGTGGATACATACCACGTTTGTGTTTATTTATCCATTAACTCTTTTCAATTACTAATAATTTTTTATTTCCTTTTTTGAATATAAAGTGAAAGTTATTTCACATTAATTTAGATAGGTATCAATAAGTAAATATAACACACTATACATTAGTTATATCACTCTTATTATTCTTCATACTTGCCTTTACTCAATATTAAAAAATCTATATATATATTTATATAAGAACCTACATTAAATGTATGCCTTCATCTAAACATAGGTAGGTAGGTAAACCTAATATTTTAACTCAATTTATCATTAGGTGAGCGCATATTCCAAGGATGTAGGTGTAATTCATGCTAGATGCCTGTTCCATCCAATACCCAGCAGTGGACTTTATTGGGATTTTTTTTTAGGAAAAACTTGGTATTTTAGTCGCGTCCGACGAGTGACAAGACTTGGGTTTCTAAGTTTGTTTTGTCTTGTTCCAGGTACCAAAATGAGCTGCCGTTGAAAATAAAGTCGCGGGGCAAAGACGCACACATGATCCACGAGGAACTCGTCCAGCTCATGAAATGGAAACAAGCCGTAAGTTAACTTTTCGTAAAACATTATGAAATGTTTTTTTTTCTACGGCGCGTTTGTAAATACGCTTCCGGATTTCCTAGCTTACCGACTTTGAAACTTGGAAAAGTTTTAACTTTAGGTACTGATTATGGGACATGTCGACAAGGACAAAGGAAATACCTAAATTCTTAAATTGATTTAGGCCGAAACGCTATATCCTGTATCCACTTAAATTTCACAAGTGGCACTTACTCCACACTATTTGTGTGGTGTAAGCACAAATATAGTATAATATCTCAGATGCGTAGGTAGACTCGCAACGCACTTAAATTGTATTTTGAAAAAAAAATCCGATATTCTCATTTATTTAGGATATGCTGATCAGACATTATCCAGCTTTCAAAATTGACCACAAATTTCCTTCTGTAATGTTACAAAATAACCTTTGCACTTTCTTGCACGGATATTTTAGATTGGAAATATGACGTATAAACACCACCCCTTTAATTTGGAAGCCTCTCAAATGACGGTTGTAAACCATCCACTCAGGCTTTCCGTACACAATAACAATACGCATTATCATTACGGACAAGAGTTTACAAACGTCTCTCCGGAGCTATTCATTTCTATCACGAATGTTTTGTAGACTCTCGAGCGGGGTGAGATGAGACGTTTAGTAAATTAATAAAATCAATAAATAACTTTCCACAACACAATCCTATGGTAACCAGGCAAGAACATCACAAACATGGAAATCCACCCAGACTGAGGCTATTGTACAAACCAAGTACGGCGGCCTCTAGTAGGATCGAACCCACCGCCTATTATATGGTAGTCAAGAGTGTTAACCGCTAGTCCAACGAAGCAGTCAGTCCGAGGAACTTTTTCTGGATAGCGCATCACCTCGATCATAATCTGGATCATGTACTTACTAAAATATACGGCATAGTTAAGCACATAGGGTATTAAAATAATCACGTATTTATTCTCGGTTAGGGTAGACAGGCCTCTCGAGAGGTATGATTACGACTTGGTAACTTTTTGACATTGGTTCTATGTCACCTATGTTTTAGTAGTCAATCGTCTTTGTCAATGGTGCCTTTACTTTATTTTAACAATTTGATTCAAATCACGTGGCACTAAATATCTCTCTCGACGGACAATAACAGAAAATCTGTGTTTTGCTCTTGGGCAAATACAGGCACGTAGTTAGCCCACAAATACTGTGACTCATTAATATTGTCGCTTGTACTTAATTCTTAGTTATGTACACTGGACTCCTTGTAATCTGTATCTCCTTGTATCCTATGTAATCTATACAGCTTTAAGCTTATTCAATATTTTTTTCTTCTTATCTTAGCACATGGTTGTGTGTGTTTTTGATATTGCAACTACACTCTTTCATATATCAAAACGTGCGACAGAACGTTTGGGACAATCGATAATCAACCGGAAACAATTTCTCCTTTCGCAGAGAGGGAAGTTCTATCCACAACTATCGTACCTCATAAAAGTGAACACGCCTAGGGCTGTGATGGCGGAGACGAAGAAGGCGTTCAAGAAGCTACCGAACATAGAGAACGCCATGACGGCACTCAGCAACCTGAAGGGGGTGGGTACGGCCACGGCGTCAGCGCTCCTCGCCGCCGCCAGTCCAGAGACGGCCCCGTTCATGGCTGACGAGTGCGTACAGGCGATACCAGAGATGGAGGGAAGCGATTACACTGCCAAGGAATACCTCAATTTTGTGACCCACATTAAGAGCGTCTGTGATAGGTTAAATACGGTGAGTAGACATTGCGGTAACTTTTTTGTTTGACGCTGGCAGCTGGTTCAGTCGACGGCTGGTAACCTTTCTTAGAGTACACGCACAGCATAATCAGCCTATATGCGTCTCACTGTAGGGCACAGGCCTTCTCTCAAGGAGAGAGTATGGGCTTAATCACCACGCGTGCCCACCGCGGATTGGCGATTTCAAGCGCTGAGGTATGTGAATAGCTCAGACACTCAGGTTTCCTCACGATGTTTTCCTTCACCGTTAGCGTGTGGTATTGCTACTATAACTTTACAATGTACATAACTTAGAAAGCCAAGTCATAGGTATGCCCGCACTTGGGATCGAACTTGGGTCTCTCGCTTCCGAGTCCGATGTTCTACCCACTAGGCTACCAACGCACGCATATAAATGTTGATTTGCTGTCGAGTGCACTTATACACGGAGTATAATTTAAATGTTCTTGGTTCAAAGTAGGTATAATTTATGATATTTTAAGTGTGTTCCTCTATAATTTTACGTTAGTGTCAGCTATAAACAAGTCTTCTTTGAAATTGCTACTTTTAACTTAAAAAATATTTTATTGACTTTAAAATGAATTGTTGGGAACCGAACCCGGATAGACCATATCAGGATCTTGACCTCGGTGGTAATACCTCGGTGGTAGGTATTACCACCGAGCTATCAAAACATGAGATTTCGGTAAAATTAAGCAACACATCTTAAGGCTTAATAGTAAAAGTTAATGTGGCATAAAAATATGATAAACTCCTGCAGAGAATGAGGCTTCATGATATAGACCAGTTAGCCGTCAGCTTCCGACTTGAGGCGGCACTCGAAGAAGACGTAGGTACTTATAAGTACGTACCAATATCCTTGCGAATCCCACGGTTACGGCCTTTGTATGGTAAAAGCCACGCATTGTCCACTTACGTCGGACTGCGAGCGCAAACACATGATAATTTAACACGTTGAGAAAATACCGAGTACCTAGTACTAGGAAAATAGGTTTACTACTAATAAAACATAATTATATAATTTTAACTTCCTATAGTATGCCGCGGGATGGCAGATAGTTGTCCTAAAAACGATTTCCACTAGTTCCGATATATCGTGAGCAATTGACGTATTAGATGCGTAGTAGTGTGCAAAGTAGAAGTTACTTGATCGTTAAATTAATAAATTCCGATTACAGTTGTCGAGATTTAATGGGCCCGTTTGGACAACTGTCATTATGACGCAATTAGGCATGCGAACCCAATAGGTAAATCGGTACCCTGAATATGCGATTACTATGACAAATCGATTTCAAACTATATCACCTGATTTGCTTTTTGATTATTTAAGGTTTTAAAAGTTGTAGAACGTTACACAAAGAAACCTGAGTCTTGTAACAAAAATAAACGAAATTGCTTTATAATTATAATCTTTAGTATTCACTTGCGCTATATGAAGACCCAAAATTATCTGTTGAGCTATCGTCGCCTGTATAAACAATCAATCATCATATCATACATCCTCTCTTTAACATATTGAAAAGGGTGTTAACACCATACCACATAAATCTATGAAATTAAAGTCCAAATCAACATGCTCAAAGTCCAGTAAATAAGAGCCAAAGTAAACGTATTGCAAACAGAATCAGTCCAAAAAAAGCCAGTCACAAGAAAAATACACCGAATACAAAGAAGCCTACAGTTTTGTTCCAATATGGCAACCAACTGCACGAAGTGCGGTTGTAGAGGTGGAACACCACCGTCAAAAGTAAAAAATATATCTTTTTTAATTGATTTTATTTTTATATACAAAAAATTTAATTACATAAATTTTATGTTATTATTTTCTAATCGAATACAGCCGGTGAAAATTTACGATCAAAAAGTTGCAGCACTACAGATTAAAAAATAAAGAACCAAGAACGTAACTGGTGTTCGGACATTTCGTGATAATTCAAAATAACAATTAACTTTGGAAATCACGTAAGAATAAAAGTACTGAAAGATAAGATAAGAATATTCTTTATTGCACACAAGAAGCGAGCCATAAAATATGAAAGTTACAATTAAAAAGTACAATGGGCGGCCTTATTGCTAACAGCAATTTCTTCCAGACAACCTTGTGACGGAAAGGTTTCCGAAGGAGAAAGGGAGACGGGTAGTTGGTGCAAATATGAATAGTACATACTTAAACTTAATAATAAACTTACATAAATCTTACTTAAATAATTGTTATATACTACTACTACTACTACATAAATAAGTTACAATACCTATATGTAAGAGGAGGATATAATGAATATAATATACCTACATAGAAAGAAAAAGCAATCATGTACTTATTAAAAACTTAATTTACAGAGAAAGATACAGTTCTTTTACCCTATTTTGAAGATTGCTGGAGATGGAGAACGCCTTATTGAGACCGGCAGATCATTCCACAGCTGGACGGCCCTTACAGTGAATGAGTTGCTGAAGAACCTTGTCGTATGACTCGGTGTCTTCAGCGTCAAGCTCTGATCAGACCGTAGTGCCCGACTGTGGGAGTCACTTAGGAAGATAAAGCGCTCTTTGAGATAACAGGGTGTGACAGGATTGAAAAGCACTGAGTAAAGAAGTGAAAGGATGTGAGCATTCCTACGGAGACGGATGGGGAGCCACTTGAGCTTAGCGCGGTATTCGGAAATGTGGTCATATTTGCGTAAGCCAAATATAAACCGTATAGCAAAGTTTTGGAGGCGCTCAAGTTTATTAAGTTGCTCTTCAGTTAGATCTAGATAGCTGGCATCGGCATAATCGAGGATAGGGAGCAAAAGAGATTGCGCAAGAGCAATCTTGGTCGCAGTTGGTAGGAAATTCCGTAACCTTCTCAGAGAAGCCGCTGAAGCAAATATTTTCCGACTCACTTCCGCTAGCTGCGGTGCCCAGGACAGGTATAGGATTATGGACAGGATACAGACAGGTATCCTGTCCATAATAACCCCCAAATTCTTCACCTTCTCACTGTATGGTATACATACTCCGTTAAATTCAATTTGGGGAAGCTGCTCCCAATCAACTTTTGACAGCATTCTTGAACTACCGATCACGATAACCTGCGTCTTAGAAGGATTAACTTTTAGGCCATAACATCTGCTCCAATCTAAAATTCGGTGAAGGTCAACATTCAAGTCGATGATAGCCAAAGGCAGACTCTACGGGACACCGCGCGTAAATTTGGAGATCATCTGCGTAAAGGTGGTAGGAAGAAGTTAGCGTTCTAGAAATGCTGTTGATAAAGATAGCGAAGAGAAGAGGGGACAACACGCAACCTGCGGGACACCGGCTGCAGTATCACACCATGCAGACAAGGATTCATCGATACGTATACGTTGCCGGCGCCCAAGAAGTAACTAGGAAACCAGTCAATTACCGTCGGAGGTATGTTGAGAGAGCATAGTATCCCCAATAAGACATCGAAGTCCACCGTTTTGAACTCGTTGCTGAAGTCCAGCAACGTGAGGATGGTGACTTGACCGTTCTCCATGCCTAACCTAATGTCATCAGTTATTTTGACGAGAGCAGTGACCGTACTGTGCCCTGGACGAAAGCCAGATTGTAGGGTATTAAGGAGATTATTTTTATTAAGGAAGATGCTAAGTTGATGATAAGGCGTTCAAGGACTTTTGAAAGGAACGGAAGCATGGAAATTGGGCGATAGTCGTAAAAAGAGGATGGATTCGACTTTTTGGGCAACGGAGTAATTTGTGCTTCCTTCCAAATTGTCGGGAAGACATTAGTTTCGGCTGACTTGTTGAGGATTTTTGTTATCACTGGAACAACAACGTTTGCTATAGCCATAATCATTTTACGACTAATCCCATCAGTACCAACAGCGCTGGATGTTATGGATACCATGCTCTTTTCGACATCACAATCAGAAAATTAACTAAGACAAAAGGATGGGAAATCTGGAGTTGGAAGTGTTGAAAGACTTCTCAGTGTATTGGCTTTGATAGCTTCATCAAAATTGGAAGCTGAGTAAAAATTACGATTGGAATTGTGTATGGAATTGGTTCCCATACAACAATCGTAATTTTTTGCTATTTTTTTGCTTGATATTAATAACGGCAACAGACACTTGAAATATTCACAGAATATTCTATATTTATACGAATGATGAGATCCGTGGACGAACCAAAGTCGTCGACATAGCCCAGCAGATTAGTAAGTTGAAGTGGCAGTGGGCGGGGCACATAGCGAGCAGAACTGATGGCCGATGGGGCCGAAAAGTTCTCGAATGGAGACCACATATCGGCAAGCGCAGCGTAGGACGACCAGCCACAAGATGTACAGATGACCTCATCAAAGTGGCAGGAAGGAACTGGATGCAGGCCGCTTCCAACCCGTCTTTTTGGAAATCCATGGAGGAGGCCTTTGTTCAGCAGTGGACTTCTTGTGACTGAATGATGATGATGATTCTATATTCGCTTCAAAATTTTTTTTCCCGCTCTTTGTGTCTAATGTTGTATAGATAATGGTACGGAATCCTTCGTGCGCGAGTCCGACTCGCACCTGGCCTTTTTTATGTTGTTGATTTTATCATAAGTTACATTCTGTCGTCATAGCTAGCTGCCAAAACGAACCCATTAGATCACGACTGACTGACAATTATTATCGAGAGTTTTAGGGTATTTAAACTTTAATTGACTTATGTTTACCCAATTTCGTTTTGTTTATTACATATCTGGAAAAAAAAATTATTTTATAGGCTGCCATTTACATTACTATGTATTTATCATATTTATATTACTATGTAGAGGAGCTTACAGATTGATATAGTACCTACCTATGTTATACAGTCAAAGTAATTTAAATACAAGGGATGGCAGAGGTTCTACCACTTCCATAGAGGTAGGGGTTTCTGCTGAATAAATATCTCTAGCTTCCATGTTATCTCAGTACTTTCGTTCCTTTCAACGATCTATCTCCCCAACCACTTGACGAAGATTGTGACGTGTGATAAGATTTTTTCAACAGTGATCCCTAGTGACCCCCCGCAGCTCCGCTGTGACACCTAAAATTAATCATTGCGCAGGAAATAGTGACTGAAAATCCTCATGCAAGTTTGAGAGAGATAGCCACCGAACTTTCTGTGTCTCACGCGAGTCGATCCGTACCATTTTAAATAATCACTTGGGTATAAAAAATGTTGCCGCTTGGCTAGTCCCAAAAGACCTGAATGTTGTCCAAAAACTCAATCGTATAAGAGTCGCTGAGGACATGCTAGAACGAGTCACTTCCGACCCAGAATTCATGAAACGCATTGTTACTGGTTACGAGACGTGGATTTACGAGTTTGACATGCAAACTAAATCAACAAGCTCCGGCGTGGCGCTTTCCAACTGAACCGAAACCGAAAAAACCACGCCAAAGTTGACTGTTTTCTTTGACTATCGCGGTGTTGTGCACTCCGATTTCTTGCCGGAAGGTCAAACGGTCAATAAAACTATTATTTGTGCGTTATGTCGCGTTTAAGAGAGCAAATTCCACGAAAAAGGCCAGATTTGTGGAAAGAAATCTTGGATTTTGCACTACGATACCTAATGCGCCTTCGCATCGAGCCTTATTAGCCCACCTTATTCACCGGATATGACTCCAACTGACTTCTTTCTTTTTCCTAAACTCAAATTACCACTTCGTGGGACCCGCTCTCATTCGGTAGAAGACATAAAGGAGAATTCGCGGCGAGAACTGAAGTCAATTCCGGAAAAAGCGTTTAAAAAAATGTTTTGATTGGATTATTCGTTGGCGTAAGTGTATCTTGTACTTTCTTGACAGAGTAGTATATTGTATTATTAACTTCATTCCGGATTCGCTTACTTGCTTTTTCGTCGGAAGTCCGACCAGGTTTCACTCTGATTCGCAAATAAATAATGTGTAGTGCTTACGAAAGTTTTAGTGCAATAATGGAGAACTTGCACTAAAATAAGTTTTTGATCATTAGAGTAACTTAATTTTTTGTTTATTCTGTGATCCCGAAAACCCCGAAAAAATATTTTTAAGTTTGTATATATCTTCTATGGCATAAAAGCAATGTCACTCTAATCTAAGTTAGACGCAAGTTTTTGAGTAAATAAATACTATAACTATTTCTGCGGGTTCATGGGAGGGGAACTGCTTGAATCTTTGTAGCTAGTGGAAAACTTTCTTAGAAGACAAACTTTTGGAGCAACTACAATAAAGTGCATTCACAGACTTTGGAAAAAAAATTGTCACTAAGAAGTGTAATTTTTTTTAAGAAGTCATTTGATCCTGCTGCTGTTAAGGATGAAAAGTATCCATCAAACCAACTGAAGGCCATAATTCGAAAAATAAACAATACGATAAAGATGAAAAATCGCCATCGGACCAACCACAGGACCAACTGAGATTAGATCCTGCTGCTGTTAAGGATGAAAAGTATCCATGGGCCCAACTGAAAGATCATAATTCATTGGGAGTCATCATCAATTAGTAAACGCGCGACCTCCCCAACCACCTATCCGCCAAAAAGACTCGCGTATTCTACAAAAACCCCATCATCAAACCGAAACCGCGCGACCTCCCCACCCACTTATCCGCCAAAAAGACTCGCATATTCTACAAAAATCATTAATCAGAAACCGCGCGACCTCCCCACCCACATATCCGCCAAAAAAACTCCCGTACTCAACAAAAACCCCTCCATCCTCCAGGAAGTGAACGGCTGCGGCAAGAAATGGTCCCCACACATGGTCGAGCTGGCTCTCTGGACGCACAACATCGTGTCGGACCTCCGGCCGGAGTTGCTGGGCAAACCGCCTAAATCGCCCAACGCCGCGCCCACCAACGGCGGATCGCCGCTGCCCAGCGATGAGAGCAACCTCGAGCCGCCCTCAACAAACGGTAATGGTAAATACAAACGCCTTTTTTACTCTACTCGGCAATACGACTTTTACTGTGGGAAAACTTCGAAATCGTGAACAGCTTATCAACGTTCATACTTTGGACCGTACTTAGCAACTAGCAAAGCACTTCTGAACGTTGAATTAAACGACGCTGATTGATTGATTTCCTAACCTAATTGACCAATGGTTTAGCTATATCAAGTATTTTTTGCGCAAGGAAGTTGTAGAGCATTAAGATAGAGGTCGAATATGTTGGTGTTCTAAATTCATCAAACACCGAAATAGTGATTAAAAGTGCTTTTTATTAACGGTTCTCAGTGAATAAACTAAACTTATTAGACGGGGGATGGTATAAAAATCGTTTTTAAAGAAAAATCCCTCCTACCACTTTGGTTTGAAATTGACCGTTTCAAATCAAACGTTGAAAATCAAGAATTAATTTCTTTTTCATTTGATTTTCCTACATAATCACACTTTAAATATACAAAAACAACGCACTACAAATCAAGTCATGTTTACAATGTTTATAATAATAGAAGGAACATTCCTCTATAATATTACTAACGATTTCAAATTCATGCAAGCATGCTGCTTGGAAGCTAATTATTTGTCGCCATTCTTGTTAATTTGTGCCACACTTGTATAATAGATAGATAGAAACCGTTTATTATAAAGACACACACAACGACACAAAACAATAATATCTTAATTAAACATACGATTTTTTCCTCTGTGCTTACAAGAAAAATCAAAATTATAATATGGGAAGTTTTAAGTATACAGTGGGTGTGACGAATCCTCAAAAAACGTAGTCTGGACTCACCATGTGTTACAGATAAGACCCGTAACGCTGCTGTTCCGCCAGACCCTAGGTGGAATCATGAGCATCACGAATAGTGGTGTATTTATTTATCGTTGCCCTGCAGTTACCTTAACGTGGACTGTACGTTGTACACTGCCTAACCCCCTACCATATCGCAGGCAAACTGGCGGCAGACTCAGTGCACGAAGACACGCCGACGTCCTGTACGGAAGACTCGCTGGACAAAGCCGCGTCCCCCGCCACCCCGCTCTCACCCTCCGATAACAGCGACTCTGCACTCAGCACGCCGAGGGCCAAACGGTAAGTTGTTCTTCTTAGCCATGCATCGTAGTGAAAAGATTTGCCGATCTTGAGGAGATCGCTAATTGTTGCCCAGAGAGCGCCAAACGTCAACGGTTGAAGAAAAGTAAGTCTGGACCAGGTCCTATTGGACAAGTATGCAGGCTTGAAGACAGACCACTTGTTGGACAAAGCCGTGTCCCCGGCCGCCCTGGTATCCCCCTCCGATAATAGCTACTGCGCTTAGTAAGCCTAACAGGGCCAAACGGAGACCAACCAGTCATTCTCATAGTGAACGCTAGAGCCGCCCTTTTCAGCGCAAAAACAGACAAGTTATCAACACACATTATTTACAATTTTATTACCCCAACACCTCTAGACGGGCTAATTTTCTCTAAGCTTTCTACTGACAGGGGCAGAATAAGACTAAAAGACAATTAGGAAGCACTAAAGCGGTGTCTAGTAAGGAAATAACGTTTTTCGGGTATCGTCTGTCTCTATAAATGTGGCTTCAGCAAAGCGTCGTAATATCGTACGACTTATCTAAGTGGTACGAGGGAAATCCTTCCAATGCAAAAGGGTTCCCGGACCGCTTCGATCTTCGCTCTTAGAGCCTCCTACTAATGTAGGGAAAGAATTATTTCTGGTACATTTACAATTTGCAAGACAAATTGAAATCGATAACGCATAACAATGCGTTAGCTTACACAATTGGCCAGTGCAAAAGATTACGTGACCAATAGCATGATCGAAATGACTCACAATTCCAACCGCAGGTAAGAATGGTTGGCGATAAATGTTCCGGCTCGAAGGAAATGTCCAACTTGGCTAGCCCGTCTAGAGGTGTTCGGTTAGTAGACTAAAAAATACTAGATTATGTGTCTTCAATACTCTTCACAATTTTTAGGGTTTAAACCCAACTACGTCACTGTTTTAACTACGTTAAAATGATATGCAGAAAAAAGACCGAAACATGACAATTTATTAATACGCCAATACAATGTCAATATACAATGAGAACACAATGATAGTGAAGACACCATGTCTTGTTGATACAATAAAATGTTCTACTTTTTTTCGATACTAGGAGGGAATAACCAGCAGGTCGCTAATGATTAAAACAAACGGATCCAATTACTGAATGTACTGTGTGGATCATGTTAGTAACATGAGGCGACGCAAACTGCCTGGGGACTTTCTAACGGAGGTTCAGTTACCGCTTTATGTGGACATCACTCGGCCCTTTGACAAAAAATACTATGTGGCCCTCGACCGTAGGTACTTTGACGTCTACAAATTGCCAGGAGAAAGTTCAGAACTTTGTTCTTTATTGTTGACAACCTCCCCAAGGACACATTCGGGCAATTCAGACGCATGGTCATTCATATGTACGCGTAGGGGACGTACGCTGACCTTATATGCTAAGTGCCCCCGCACACAATACAAATGGGGGATTCAATAGATTGATATTGGCGATGACTGTCCACTAATCAATCACATTTTAATCGTATAATCCGTGCAACTTAGCTGGGCACCTCGCGATGCTGTCTCCTTCGAGCGACGTGACTATTTAATTCGGTCGGGTTATACTATTTGAATGACATTGCAATGCGATTGTTTAGTAGACTAAAAAATAGTGTCAAATAACAGCCATTGACATATTTAAATCGCTCTACTAAACACCTATACGTTTAGTAGATTATGCCCTGTTTGATTCGCCTGATTCAAAGTGTTGTATTTGCCCTTTTCTTTTTACTAAAACACAAGAGACTTGGCAAGTAGGAAACCCTGATCTCCGGGATACAGGCGTGAGTTGACGTATGTGTGTATATTTAAAATAAGCTAGTCGAAGGAAAACAAGCGCAGTGGCCACTAATCCCTAACAGTAGGTCTCCTTGTTGTTACAGACAAATAGAGGAAGCGAGTTCAGCAGAAGAGAACTCACTAGACGTGGCCGAGGCGACGGCAGAGCCGGTGGCCAAGAAACTACGAGAGGCCACGCACTGACACCCGCGCCCTCCACCAGAACCTAGATTCTGTTAATGCATTGTATTACAGTGACAACTGCATGAACGCGCCGCTTTCATTTCATCGCCGCTTCAAGTCTACGCGCGCACACGTAGCAAGGCGTCAATGGTATGAAAAAAAAACACGTCACTTGACCCGACCGTGTTATCTGTCATTGTATTGTACTAAAATGCACTAACAGAATCGAGGGCCATCGCGCGCCTATAAATAGCTTTCTAGACTAAAACATATTGTACCTAGGTAATTTATTTTTCAATTCCGATTAATTTTAAACTTAGCCTTAAGTTTTAAGTACCGGACGGTTTTGTAAGTTTTATAGGGTATCAATTAATGGATGTATTGATAATTGATGATTCTTTTGTTTCGGAAGCGCCCGACTCCGGGCGCGTGAGTAAAATGAGATTGTACAATATTTCGATGTGAGTGTTCAGAGTAAGCGACGGGCCCTGTTTGATCAGTCAGCGACGCCGGAGCTGGCACTATCAGTCACGTGCAGCTACCTAGCGGGGCCCCCGGAGTTAGGACCATAGGGAAGAAAGAAAAGCTTAGCTGGCTCTATCTGCCTCACGAATAAGATGTTAAGATCATTTGTGCCTTTTTAAATGCATAGTAAATGGCGTCCGTTTCTATCGACCGGAGCCTTTTTGATTTTTTCCTAGTAACTTTTTACATCCATAAATAGCATCTCAGTTGAAAGGATTTTGTATGGTGCCTCTCGAATTGTTGATGATAAAATCCGCTTAAAATTTGTATACGAAGTAGAGATAGAAATAATATATTTTTCATCGGCAGTATGTAGTCAAGGCATTTTTTTTAACATAGGTATATTTTTTAAATATTTACTAAACATACTAAAAAACCGGGGCTTATTTACTAGGAACGATCTTAACATCAAATTCGAGAGACACATGGAGCTTTAAGCATTCTTATCGATCCCACGCTCCTAACTCTGGTAGACCCGCTTGATAGATACACGTCTATCGGTCCACTGGCCAGCCCCGAGTGTCACTGTTTATTCCGTTTGTGTTGTGACGTTCGAACGTTCGTGACATTCCAGTAATTGTAACGTACGCGGCGCGGAGCCGCCTGTACCCGGATCCAGATGCCTTGACTTGGCCGCCAGGCCCACACTCACACCATTGCCTTATGACACAGTCTGCCCGCAGAGTTTATATGCAACAAGATAATACAAAGGTCGTGTTACCCGGGCGCCGGGCACACGGGCCCACGATGTAGTTTTTAATGAACAAATATAAGATATTAATTTTATAATGTCGCATTTTTATTTCTAGTAACATTAGGTTTACTTTTAGATCCCAATAGCCGAGTCACTGTCAAGACTTAAATGTGGGAACAGCCCTTTTTCGAACGCGCGAGGTTATCGCGGCACTGTTAAATAGGGTGTTTCGTGGTCCCATTATTTTGTTCCGTTATTCGTAACGACGGTTTTCGTAACTATTTCTCTTGGTCCTATTAAAGAAGATAATGCTATCTTCAAATATGGTAGTTGATGGTCACAAAAATATTAAGAAATGTTTATAGTTCCTATAACTCATGTTGTAAGCAATCTAAATAATTTTATGCCACACCTGGCCAAAAAGCGGGTTTTTCCGCACGCTACGCGTACGGGAAAACCCACTTGAGGCCAAGTGACGACATAAAATTGTGTACACAACACGGACTGTAAAATAGAAAGCCCTCTATCGCATATTTATGATCCTCGCCTGCGGCTCGGGCCTTAAACTTTTGCGATATCGGCCTTTCTTTATTTTACGGCCCTAGTTGTGTAAATAAGTAATATCAATTTGAAGACGTAAACGTAGAAGAGTAATGTAAGAAATTCAATTTTAAAATGTAAACGCTACGTGACATCGCAGCGTGAAATTTTGTAGTTTTTTAATGCAAATGCGTTTATTACTTCTGCATAATTACAAGTCGCCGTGTGTAAGAGCTCGTATCCTCCAAGTCTGTCAAGATCTATAGGCAAAATCAACATGAGATCTTTGAAGGTATATTTTAAACCTTTTCTACGATGGCCTCTAGATGGCATGACCAAACATGACGTGCGTGCGTGACTAAACTCGAGTCAATGATAACAAGCGACATCTGTGACGAAATTCGGTACTACTACAGTACTGATCACAGAACAAGGAAATAAACAAGTCAATTTCCACCAGAGGGCTGCAGCCGCACATTTGCCCGGTAGTGGGACACAATAAAGGCGCAGCAAAACAAAAAAAGCTTCTGAAACTTCACATTTTCGGGCGTTAGGGTTCTTACCAGTGAAACCACAACATAAAAATACGAAACTCTCACTTTATTCCTAAAACAACGTCAGTACAACATCAGTGCGGGGGCTCCACGTCCTGCTGCAAATGTTGGTACAGAACCGCAGGCCTGTTGCCGGCCGCCATTCGGCCAGCGAAGTCGGGCCGCTTGGGGGGCCTCGGTGCCCCCAGCAGTGTGTCGAGGACGCTGCGGGGGGCCCACACGTCGCCCGCGGTCGAGGACCCGTTGCCAGACCCCACCGGGGAGAGCGGCGAGTCGGTGGTGGCGCGGATGACCGACGCTCGCGACTCTCCTGCAAGGTAAGTTAAGATAAGAACATTCTTTATTGTACCCGGAGGTGGTAGCCTAGTGGGTAGAACATTGGACTCGGAAGCGAGAGACCCAGGTTCGATTCCCAGTGCGGGCATGTACCTATATGACTTTGTTTTATAATTTATGTACATTTGTGAAGTTATAGTAGCAATACCACACGCTAACGGTGAAGGATAAAACATCGTGAGGAAACCTAAGTGTCTGAGCTATTCACATACCTCAGCGCTTGAAATCGCCAATCTGCGGTGGGCACGCGTGGTGATTAAGCCTATACTCTCTCACTGAGAGAAAGCCTGTGCCCTACAGTGGGACGTATTTAGGTTGCATAAGTATTCCAGAACACACGACATAAAAATTGTATACAGTACAATTTGGCTTCCTAATTAGGTAATGGAGTTTGTGAGGACAAAAAATACATTTTAGTCACAAAATCATAGATTCGGCAAGCCGTGTTAAAAGATAAATAATCGTGACAAAGTTTTTTGTCTAGAACTACTAGGTACTTTTTATAATAAAACCCGCCGAAAAGTAAACGCACATTACATTTTGTTTCCATTCGACACGGCATGTCAAAATCTTTATCAATAATCGTGATTAACATTTTTGTCTACATCTAATACTTTTCCTAATATAATCTGTAAAAAAGTAATTCTAGTCATGTGGTACAAAATAGACTAAGAGAGGCGCTTTATAAGTTACTTGCAGTGATGTTCGCAAGTTGCGCAACAAAAAGCTTGCGTGGAGTCTGGGATTAGTTACTGCGTAAAATAATATTTTGTGTCTTATTAGAATACGTTCAGGATTCGATGGTAAAACTAAATGTAATCTAATAATATTATAAGGATAACTTGATATTTCGTATTTTTTTAAAACGGTAAGTCCCCTGAAAAAAAAAGTGTTTATTATAAATACAATTTCCCGCAATTTATTTGGTTTCTACTACCAACTCACTAGTTCTAATTAATTGTATAAATACTGAGAGAACCGGAGAAACTAGCGAAACAGAAAATCTCACTAGTTCGCTGGTCGAACAGTTTAGACTACACAACACAAGAGCATTTACTTGAAATATGTTTCGTATCTTACGTCTAAGTTAGGATGCTAATTAATTTAGTCCGACTGTCGTGAGTTATGGTTGCTGATAAATATGGCACACTATGTGCACCCGGACTGACCTCGATATCCGTGGATGTCATACACCTTTGTCCAAAACAACCGTGAACATTCGAATTGTACTGGAGGCCGGATGCTCATGGGAATGTGCTGATTATGTCACAAGACCTATGTCACACAGATCACGTCAATAATTGGTAACTAGATTGCAGGCACCCTAGACAGCGAGGTGGTGGGCGCGGCATTCCAGTAAGTCGCTTAAGACAGCGCGGTAACCCGCAGAGTTGGAATATTACCCCAGGCCAGTTCCTAATTATATTAACTGAGCGTCCATAAATAAATCAGCCCGTATTCGCTCACTGCTGGCCATAGGCCATCACCCACGTACTCCTAAGTCATTTACGAGTATATCCCCGATGACGCCGATCTGCTCATTTACTTCTCTCCCCCTTTCAATGCGAGATCAGTGAAGACAATACACAAGAGAAATTAAGAAATTTATGCGCACGGTCACTGTGCGCTCGGCACCAAAGCGCGCAATGGCACGCTAAGTAAGTTGTAATGCGCGTGCACTAGCGCCTCTAACTCACTCCAGGTGCCCCTAAGACAGTTTCCGTTTACTAAGAGTACAGCTTTCTGATTGATATATGTGATGACGCCAGTTTCTCATCTTAATTTTGTACACGAATATTATGAAGGTGTTTATACGCACCGTCGCTAGCGTGGTTGTGCGCGCGGCACTCCAATAAAGTGCGCAATAGCGCGCGATGGCCCGCCGAGTTCGAATGCGCGCGCACCAGCGCCTCTAACTCGCCCCAGATTTGCCGCCATTGCTCCTCACGGCGGCCGCTAGACTTGCCCCTGGAATGTAGAGACTTGGGAGTTGGTATCAGAGACTACAGTACTGTTCGAGACTAACTACGGAGGAGTCCCAGCTGATGTAGTTGCGTTGTCTTCAGTTCTGAACCGAATATGTTTGAGCCGAAGTCATGGAGCGTTAAAACATTCAGTAAATACTCACTTGTAACATTTTCGGATTTTAACTGACGCAAGATGGGACCACAGTCCGAAGTGGAATAAATAATTGTTATTTCATTGTTCTGTATCTTTCTAAACGCTGAGCACAGTGCGGGGTGTTTCAGAAAGGTCCGGTGTAAATTAAGGTTTCTTTTAATCATCAGATCGAAACAATATCACCTGTTTCATGCATTCGCTGACGCAAATATAAAAATTTTGTATATTGATATTTCGGAGTTGGTATCAAAATAAAAGTTTTTTTGTATTGATGACTAGGATAACTCCCCAAAAAATTTCTGAAACACAGTAAAGATAACACTTTAAACTACACTAACTACTGACCCCATACATTCCTTTAGCTGAGCTCGCTACTGGCCGTTTTTTCGGTTGTACAATAAAGCTTTTTCTACTCTACTCAACTCTTCTGCTTGATTATTCCGTTCTTATTGCTTTTTCTTATCCAATCAATCAAATCATCAATCATTGTGTCACATCCGCCACCACGTAACATAAAATGTATTACTTACCGGAGATTCTGGAAACTACTATTTAAGGAACAAAATTTCACGCTCATTTATTTTCTGTTGCGTTTTTCTCTGCATACATCACTCTTGTTGACACATAACGTAGCGGATATCTGAACACTAGGCCATGCTAAATAAGTCGTAAAATAAGTCTTTCTTTGAATCCACGTTGATCGTCCCGTTTAAAAATTAAAAAAAATTAACTTCTTTTAAAAGAAATTACATCTACTAAAGTCTATTAAACTTAAAAGTAACAAATGAACTTAACATTACATTCCACCATTTATGCATGATTTCGTAACAGGTAACACCATAAAATAACATCATGTTCTTCCTTTCATACCATCTGGCACGCCAAGGTCCCATGGGAAGAGTTACTGATCTGATATTTAAATAAAATAAATAAATAAATAAATAAATCGTTTATTTACTTTACAAAAGGCTTATAGTGACATAATCGGGCAAGAACTTCCTTTTAAGTATGGAAATACCTGTATCAGGAAGCTCCGCTCCTCCACACTTGGACGCTAGGTATATCTAATGTTGGTCTAAATGCTAATCAACTTATTTTCTAGGTAGGTATTACCGTATCTATGTATGTATAGTGTATTATGATGTGTGTGTGTGTGTGTGTGTGTGTGAGGGTGTGTGTGGGTGTGTGTATGTGTGTGAGGTATAGTGAGTAATATTTTTTTTTTTTCTTAATTTAGGGTGTTAGTTTAGTACACTCAGACTCTCGGAAGAAAAGTTGGCCAAAAAATTCAATCTGAAATACTATGAGTACTATAGTATAAGTACTCATCTATACTATAGTATAGTATAGATATTTGATGATAAGATATTGTCCATTTTGGAGCAAACTATATTGGCCAACCCAACACTGCGTTTATGACACAATGAGGCATTGTTGACAACGTCTGGCTGTTTTCACGAGATACTATTCCCCGATTTTTTAGGGTTCCGTGGTCCGACAAGGAACCCTTATTTTTTTTCTCGTCTACCCATTATGTGGGGCATCGTTGGATTGGTCGTTGACCAAATATTGTGGATGTAGGAAGACCATTTCTTGATTTAGGGTGTCGTTTGCTTTAAAGCGCTTTTCTCCGAGTAAGGCGTCCCCCCTCTCATGGCTAAACGTGAAAGAAATCAGGGTAGTAGCACATATAATGTTCTTAAAAGGAAAAGTATCACGGCTAAGTAGGCTTTACTAGTTAACGAGTTAACCAACTTATAAAAGTAACATTTCGTACAAAATCCACTGAAAATGCCTTCGATGAAGTTGTTAGTTCTGTAAAGCAAATAAAAAACCCTACATTGCGCCCGGCCCGACACGCACATGGCCGGTTTGTTTCCAATTCCATCTGGCGTCAGTCACCCGATTTGTTCATAGGTCAGACCATTATCTGTCATTGATTTCTTTATTAGTCGAGGCATTTGAGCCCTCTCGGGTCTTCTTATGACATACTTAGATTTTCTCCGCGAATGACGTCGTCTCTTTACTTTAACACCATAGCCGGGCTAACATGGCAGGCGCTTTGTCTGTGCATGCCGTCTGCATATCATCTGTGCATGATACATCACTTTTTTCGTTAAGAGTTCTCTTGGGCAAGCGCAGACAAAAGTTGAGTCCACGAGTGCCATGTTAGGAGGTGTGGACACACAGTTGTTAGTTAGACCTGAGATTTCCGCACTTAGCCTCATGGTTGGGCTATTTGTACGTAGCAAAGCTGTGAGATTACTCCAGCCAGCCTATCTCTTTCCAGAAAGCCAGCAGTGCACTAATGTAACTGCAGGCCTGCTTGAAGCGATCCCGGATTCCCAATGATGGCGGTCCGTTACTTTTCCACGCTCTCACAGTGAATGGTCACGTGATTCCTCTTCTTTGAGGCATCCCCGGCGAAGCGGGCTATCGGTTAGTCCCATGGTGTGGAAATGTCTAGTCAGTGAATATAAATAAATAAATAACGCCCACACAACACAATCACTTGACCTGGTCCCAAACTAGGATGCCCTCTGCTATGGTAACCAGGCAAGGAAATCACGAACATGGAAATACACCCAGACTGAGGCCATTTGTACAAATTTACGGCGGCCCCCAGTGGGAATCGAACCCACGACCTTACAGAGTCTTTCACACCATAGCCGGGCTACTCTCTCTCTCTGTGAGAAGGCCTGTGCCCTACAGGGGGACGTATATAGGCTGCATTAATATAGCCGTGTGGCGCCGGATTAAGAATAGCGTCACTCCATTTCCTTCCGTGGATGTCGTAGAAGGCGACTAAGGAAATCAATTACCAGGAGACGGGCAGCAGCGTCTTCCTGAGATTCCAACCGCATACTGCGATCGCCAACCCGCCTGCCAAGCGTGGCGATTATGGCAAAACCCTTCATGGTTAGGGAAAACCACGCGGGAGGCCTATGTCCTGCAGTGGGCATCAAATGGCTGATGATGATGAATATAGCCGGGCTAACATGACAGGCGTTTTTTCTGCACTTGCCGCGAAAGAAGTGGAACTGACCTGATATTAGAGGATGAGGCGGGAAACTCGTGTCGAGACTCCATGCCGAGCAGATTGAGTAGCACGGTGCGGCACAGATCCACCTCCTCTTCAGTCAGGGTCTCTTGCACCACCAGGCGCGTCAACGGCTCCATTACCTGGAAACACGCACAATGTGTTGTGTTCATACCTATAAAACAGTTCCGTGCCTGACAGACCATTCACAACCTTAACCAGTGGGTTTAGATTTGAAAACGTGGAGGGGTTGGACTTGGGTCCAACAGTCCGAACAGTCGGACAATGTGGTCAAGTCCGTAGAAGGCCCGTGAATTCGGATGGCGAGATGGGGAAAGGCCCGTACTTTGACGTGAGCACCAAGCTAAAGGGGGAAAAAAGAATGGTGAAATAAAAAAAAAAAAACCGGACAAGTGCGAGTCGGACTCACCCACCGAGGGTTCCGCACAAATATGTAAGTATTTACATATCATAAATAATTCAGGAATCGAGTCTCGCAGTTTTTCCGAGCTTTTCCCGAACTTCAGACAATTTTTTTATGATTTAATTACAAATGTATGGTTTTCAGATTTTCCCTGTACTTATACAGTATACGACGATATTACTGGCTTTTCATAGGTCAGCGGAAAGTACCCTATAAATTTTGTTTCCTGTGAGTATCGAAATATACGTTTTTTGCGGCATAAACAGCCGTAACTTTTTTACGCTAACTTAGGAGTTTGATTTTTTCACAGCTTCAAGGGACTGTAGACCTGAGTATATAGTTTTAATTTCAACTCGATACCTGCACGCGTTCCCGAGATAAAGGGTCTTGACTGACAGACAGACGGGACGGACGGACGGACGGACAACATAGTGATCCTATTAGGGCTCCGTTTTTCTGGAACCCTATAAAAACATAATCTACGCGAACGAAGTCGCGGACAAGTAAATAAACAACGTAAACGAAATTTATTGAGAATTTATTCAAATTTGAGCGGATTTGGAATTGTTCGTAGTGAACGCAATTTGGTGAGAATCGAACTTTTAAGTACAAAGGAATAAATGTTTTTTGGTAGGCGTTTAAATACAAGATACTTTTACAAGATTACTTAAACAAAGGAACTGAAAAACTGTTCGACTCTTACTGATACAACTTGATAGTACATACCGATCCCAAGTTGAATATGAGCGTGGAAGAAATGGTGAGCGGCCAATAGGTCGTGTGCCTTTGGAGACGCGCGCGCGCCCTCGCGTTCGCTCCCGGGCCCCGCAGTGGGAACAGTCTGTTCTGCTGCATTAGTGCACCGAACTCTTTGATTCTGGAACGAAAATCTTTGGTCAGAAATAGAGGCCCCTTTTACACAGCAACTGAATCATGAAAACAAAGGATAATTTCATTCAGAGATTTGTCGTTTTTTTCAAGGAGTAAAATAACATAAACTCACGCCTGTGTCCCAGAGGGGTACGCATAGACCAGGGACCCTGCCAATTGCCGCGATGGTGACAGAACACTTTCGCTTCATCAACATTCATTAGACGTTACTCAACGAGTAATTCGGTAAACACTTCCTGCGGTATAAATCAAGCGTGGTATTCCGTTGATAGCGGTGGTAGCCCAGTGGGTAGAAGATTGGACTCGGAAGCGAGAGACCCAGGTTTGACTCCCAGTGCGGGCATGTACCTATGACTTTGTTTTCTAAGTTATGTACATGTGTGAAGTTATAGTGGCAATACCACTCGCTAGAAGGAAAACATCGTGAGGAAAACTAAGTGTCTGAGCTATCCGCATACCTCAGCGCTTGAAATCGCCATTCCGCGGTGGGCACGCGTAGTGACTAAGCCCATACTCTCTCCGAGAGAACGCCTGTGCCCTACAGTGGGACGTATATGGGCTGCTTATGATTCAGTTGATTCATCGCTACGCCAGCCAGAGTCTCGCCTCCTTGTCAATGGCTTTACTCCCTCTTGTCAATGCATTGACCCCCCTTTTCAAGCCCTGGCTCCCTTTTACTATTTAGTAAAATGACCGACTATGTAATCGCATCAATCGGCATGTGTTTACTTTTTATTTATTTACTTTGGTGTGTATTCTCCTATCTCTCCTCTCTTCTCCTTCACTTATATTTACTTATTAAATTAAATGTATTATGGTGTTCCTCTATATTTCACACATATTAATTTAAAACTAATAATATATGTAAGTATTTTATGACGATATTTTTTTTTTTACTTTATTAATTGAATTTGTCTTAATTCTTTGACTGCACCACGGCACGCACTCCGGTACAATTATGGGTTACCGTAGGCACTGACTGAAAATCAGCGCTGAGGGATCACTTCCTCAGCACAACGCTGAGTCAGCTGCCTTTTGTGGCAATGTAGATACACCACAGGCTACATCTATGGTCCTGTCTTATTTATTCATTTTGTCTGTTGTGTATTAAGTTTTCTTTCTGTTGTTGTGCATATTATGTTGCTTGTGTGCTTGTTTTGTTTCTGTGATGTATCTTGTTGGTATAATAAATGTCTTTCTTCTTCTTCTTCTTCTTCCTTATCAATGTCCTAGGCCCTTTCTTATTGCCCTCGCCACCAAGTCGCAGTGACCGTCAGTCACTCTAGGTACCTGTAATCAGTGACGCGGTCGTCACATCATTCTGACAGCGCCGGGGAGTCGCCATAGCCCCGATCCTTAACTTGCCGCCTTCTCAATGGCCAGGTTCCCTTTCCAATGCCCTCACGCTCTTGTAACTGTGACGGTCACCCTTAGTAATACAGGTACAGGTACCACGTCATTCTGACAGCGCCTCGATCCACAGCTCGCCACCTTATCAATGCCCGTGGGGGCATGCCCCCTTATCAATGCCCTCACACCCTTTTCACTGTGATGGTCACCTAGTAGGTGCCTGTAATCAGTGACGCGGCCGCCAGGTCCCTCTGACAGCGCCGGCGGGTGGTCATAGGGCGTGAGCCCGCCAAGCACTACGCTCAACCAGAGTCTCGCCTCCTTGTCAATGCCCTTTGTAATACCCACACCCTCTTGTCAATACATTGACCCCCTTTTCAAAACCCTGGCTCCCTTATCAACACCCTAGCCCCCTTATCACCGTGACGATTACCTGTAATCAGTGACGCGGTCGCCACGTCATTCCGACAGTACCACATCGTCATGGGGCCTGCACCCATCCAAAGCCCCGATCCACAGCTAGCCGCCTTCAGAATGCCCTTGTCAATGCCCTCGCCACCTTGTCACTATGAGGGTCACCTTACGTACCTGTAATCGGTGACGCGGCCGCCGGGTCCCTCTGAGAGGGCCGGCGGGTCGTCATAGGGCGTGCGCCCGCCCAGAGCTCCGATCCACAGCTCACCACCCTGTGCCGCTAGCACGTGAGACGCTGATCTGCCGCCGCCTTTCCTACGGACAAAGATGCCACGGTTAATGGACCTTCAGTAATTGAGGTTATGGTAGGAGGTAAAACGAGACTTGTATGTAGTTACATCGAACATTTCCGCACATACGTCCTTTCTCGTACACTAACGATTTGCTAATTTATTGATAAATTCGCTATAACAAGGTGGTACCTCACCTTGGAGCCTCCAGCGTGGCCGACCGTCAGTTAAGCAGGAAGTTGTGAGCACATTGGCAGGTGTGTCCGCCATTTCTGTAACACTATAACAAGTCTATCCCACACGTTGGCACCTCCAGCGTGACCGACCGTCCGTTCAGCAGTAAGTCGCGGCAGGTGTGAACACATTAGCAGGTGTGATTCATCGCAGCGGCGTCCACCATCTCAGTAGCACTATAAGAAGGAGGTACCTCGCCCTTCACCTCCAGCGAGACCGACTGTCCATTCAGCAGGAATTTGCGAGCACATTGGCAGATGTGTCCACCAATTCAGTAACACTATAACAAGTTGGTCCCTCATCTTGGCACCTCCAGCGTGACCGATCGTCCGATCAGCAGAAAGTTGACGAGGCAGGCGGAGAGTCGCGAGACCACATTGGCAGGAATGATTCTCCATAGCGGCGTCCACCATCACAGTAACACTATATCAAGGTGGTACCTGACCTTAGCACATCCAGCGTGACCGACCGTCCATTCAGCAGGAAGTTGTGAACACATTTGGTAGGTGTGTCCACTATTTCAGCAACACTATAACAAGTCGGACCGTCACTGTGGCACCTCCAGCGTGACCGACCGTCCGTTCAGGAGAAAGTTGTGGCAGGTGTGAGCACATTGGCAGGTGTGACGCATCACAGCGGCGTCCACCATTTTAGTAACACTAAGATGGTACCTGGTGGTGGTACATCTCCAGCGTGACCGACCACCCGTTCAGGAGGAAGTTGTGGCATGTGTGTCCACCATTTCAATAACGCTATAACCAGTTGAACCCTCACCTAGGTACCTCCAGCGTGACCGACTGTCCGTTTAGGAGGAAGTTGACGAGGCAAGCGGAGGGACGCGAGGCCACATATCGGGCATGACGCGCCAGAGCGGCGTCCACCATCTTAGTAAAACTATAATAACATAGCACCTCACCATGGTACCTCCAGCGTGTCCGACCGTCCGTTCAAGAGTAAGTTGTGGAGAACATTGGCAGATGTGTCCACCATTTCAGTAACACTATAACAAGGTTGGCTGGAAGAGATTTCTGCTAAAATAAGCTCGCCACGTACTTTTTTATTTTTAGTAAGTATTTAATTTAATTTATGTATGTCTTTTATGTGTGCAATAAAGTAGAGGTGGCACCTCACCTTGGCACCTCCAGCGTGACCGATCGTCCGTTCAGCAGGAAGTTGACTAGGCAGGCGGAGGGACGCGAGGCAACGTCTGCTGGCGTGACGCGCCACAGCGGGCCACTGCACCCGCCCGCGCCCCCCTCCGCGCCTCGCGGCGTCCACCAACGCAGAACCACCTGTTACGAGGGTTCTATCGTTACATACATATTTTATGTTAGTGTTCGCGCGCGAAAATTCAAATCCATCAGTGGCGCCATCCATCTGTGACAAGTAACAACAAAAAATGACCGAATGACATTCAGGAATCACTCATTCAAGAATTACCTTCATTCAACAACTCATTCACTAACTCATTCCATACGCTTGAATTAATGTCAACGTTTACGCATGAAAGAACGTGATCGAGAAAAAAAATTAAATCCAAGACGCAGATACCTGAATTGGGTTAGTTGTCATCTCGCCTACACTAAAAATGGGAAGCGGGCGACTTTCCACTTTTGAAAGTTATTATTGGTCATCTCGGCCCTTATCAGTTTTACATAAGCGACGAGTTTCCACCTTCGAGATTTGCTATTGGTCGACTGGGCCCAATAGAATGAACTTGGTATAAGAGAAACTGTTCCCTTATGTAAAACTAATAAGGACCGAGATAACCAACAACAATTTTTAAAAGTGGAAAGAGGCCCGCGGCCCCGTTTTAGAAGCGGACAAGATGACAACTAACCCCCCCCCCCCCATTTTTTCTGCACAGTTAGGTAACGATATTATCTGGGATCAAATATTAATATTACGACTAATGAATGTTGATAAAGCGAAAGAGGTTTGTTAGGGTCGTGGCCACTGGCTGGCAAACCCTGGTCTCTGCCTACCCCTCCCGGATACATGCATTTTATGTGTGTATGCAAATATTACGTCAAGGATCTCATTTATAAAATGCCACGGAATCGAACTTTTTTAAAATAATTTCGGTTGCTCTGTCATGATAACGTTACTTCTTTTACTAGAATGAACAAACATTGGTTACGGCTTGGCCCGACTTCTTTTTTATTTCGACTTTAAATTAAGGCTGCTCTTACGTGGAGCTTGCTGTCTTGCTAGCACAATTTTACATTTTTATTTATTTTTAATTTTTAAAATGAGTGAGCTTTTCATAAATGTGGTTTGAGGGTTTGATGTATAATTATATTACGGACATTTTAATTGCATTATCATTTTCCTATACGTAGTGTTTAACAAAGAAAGTTGTTCCCAAAAATATTACTTTTCGAACCAAATTATGTCAATCAAAAACTTAGTACCTACAGTGGTACAGTATAAAAAAAATTATGCTTTAAATATTCGCAATTTAATCATCCATCAAAGCCTCGGACCACATTTATCAAAAGTATACTCATTACAATACATAATTAAAAATGTAAAATTGTGCGAGCGAGACAGCATGCTCCATGTAAGAACAGTCTTAATTTAAAGTCTAAATAAAAAAAAAGTCGGGCCAAGCCGTAACCGAAGTTTATTCACTCTAGTAAGAGAAGTAACGTTATCATGACATAGCAATCGAAATTAATTAAAAAAAGTTCGATTTCGGTGGCATTTTATAAATGAGATCCTTCACTTAACCTTGTCAGTCCCGAACATGAATAGTAGATTGTTAACCGAGGGCTGAAAGGCACCCATTCCTGACGAGATGTTTTGGCGCTCGAACGAAGTGAGAGCGCCAATAGTTCGAGGCAGAAATGGGTGCTATCACCCGAGTAAAACACTCTACTTTTCATTACGAATACGAGGAAAGTAAACACAAGCCAGTTAAAATCAAAATTATTTTATTAAAAAACAAAGTCACTTGAAAGCAAAATATAAAACTTAAGGAAATCACGCCGAAACAGACGGATGGTTTAGCTCGCGCGCCAACTTGTGCTAGCCGTACATCACAATTCGCAAGATGGCGCGCGACCGCGAAAGACGGCCATTTTGAATTTGCGTATTTGGTGGTTTTATCTGTGTCTTAAACAATATTTTAATTTATTTCGCAAATCACATCTCGCCTTGAAAGTGACTAATAAATACATAAAGTACATAATATTAATTATAAACATCAAAATGAATTTAAATGTCAACAAAACTAATAAATGATGAATTAATCGTTTTATGGCTGTATAGGTTACTACCATTGCGTTGTTCAATATAAACTACGATTCATTTTTTTTTTTAATACTTTTCTGCTTTAGAGCAGGCATGTACCACTTTCAGCACGGTGCCTGGATGAACAATGACCCCCTTTCAGAGTATGAGTGATGAAAAATAACAAATAACTCAGGCCTGCAAAATTGTGCGAGCGAGACAGCTTGCTCGACGTAAGAACAGCTTTAAATAAACATCCTTACCGATTCCAAAGCTTCTGCGGCCGTCTGCGAAGCGCGCAGCCCGGTATGCGCCTCGGCCGAGTGGATTATTTCCACGTCATAGTTGGCACTGGAGCTCGCGTTTTGTTCTTCCTGCACAAAGGAACTGACTTGGTGTAGAGTGTAGTATAATCTTACAGTGTTGCTGCAGTACAACAGAAGTATACCAGTCGGTCGGTCTGTCGGTCGGTGGTCGTTCGGTCGGTAGTTTGGTCGGTGAGTAAACGAACTGAACCAGGTTAAAATAAACGGACAATGATGTCTCGCGCCCTTAGGCGCCATTCCCGGAACGACGTGACGATAATTCCCGTCACTTCACCAATTCATCATCATCAACCCATTATGTCCCCACCGAAGGGCACGGGTCTCTTCCCTGAGGAAGGTATAAGCCATACTCCACCACGGGGGCCAAGTCCGGATTGGTGGAGGCTTGTAGACTAGTGGCTCGTCTACTGTCAGAAGTTGTCAAGCCGTCCTAATGCCTCTGACTTGGCTTAACGACTGCCATCTGTCGACGGCAGCCGGCACCAACAGCTTAACGTGCCTTGCGAAGCACGGAACCGCTCGGAAAAATGCCACTAGCGTTAGGCATAGACGGCGACCCATCCATGCACTGAACGCGCCGTGTTGCTTAACCTTCGTGATCGTTTAAGATCACTCAGGCAGCCGGGGCTACGAGCGATTCTATGCAATCCAAGTGCGTTTGTTTTTTTTTTTTGTGACATTACTATAAATTAACGATTACGGATTTTTTCCTTCACTTGCACTGTGAGACCTCGCTTCTTGAAGAAAATCAAACCTTCATAGGGATCCCAGTAACGGTGGTGACGGCGAGCCTATAGTGCGGCAACACCAGCCGACCGAGCAGTGTTGCCAGCGCGCTCGCTCGCGACGCTATCACCTCCACCCCCATCAGACCGCCGCCCATCTGTAGATTTTACAATTGATTTAAAAGAAAATACTCCAGTTTTCTCGGGCCTGACAAACCAGGAAAGGCTAACACTAACATGGAAATACGCCCTAAGGCCATTTGTACAAATCAAGTGCGGCGCCCTCCAATGGAAATCGAACCCACGACCTGTTTTCTTAGTCAAGCGTGTTAACCGCTAGACCAACAAGACAGTCATATACTAGAGAAGTTACGTAGTGGCGCCCAAGTCTATTTATATTCAGGGTATCCCAGTTTGGGACCAGGTCAAGTGATTGTGCTGTGTGGAAGTTATTATTATTAATAGGGGTTAAAGTATGAAATTGCCGTTTTATTGCAATAGGTTCTTTGAATTGACATAGAATCTTCATGGTTTGAGGTTTTCGAATGAAACTTTTTTCAAATGGTTTCTATGATGTTCTTTTTTTAAAAAATGTGAAACATTTGAATATCGACTTTCAATTGTTTTTGTTATTCAATTTAGACAAGAAAGATGATAAAGGAGCTTTCTTTTCCTTCCTAATATGGTTTTACTCAATATTACCCAACTTTTCGTATGGGTCTTACGAAATAAAATTATGAAAAGCTTGATGTTTTGGGCGAAGAAATTGTGATTATTATGTTACCTCAGTCAGTGGTTGGTTGCTCACTGGCGATTCCACTTTTTCAGGTGTTACATTGAGTATCACGAGGTGACAGTAATGTACTGGCAAAAGCCTGAAAGACAATAAAATGCATTAGAAAGCAGGCTGTCCAACTTCGTAGTGGTAGCTATAGATATTCAAGATATGTTATAGAAACCAAACAAATCTCTTAAAAAAATAAAACGAGTTTTAATGCAAAACCCGGAATTATCCAACGCACTGTTGGATAATTCAGCAATAAAGCAAAAACAGGGTAAACAGGACCAGCAAATTACTTTAGACTTGACATTTCTAGACTAGACTTAGGCCGACTTGCACCAATTCTTAAATATCACTTAAGTCGCCATTTAAATCGACTTTTGTCTGTAGAATTTTAGTTAAATGCTGCTTAAGCCACACTTAAGAAAGTGGTGCAAGTCGGCCTTTGTCTCATAGTTTTCATTTCATACATAGCACTGCTGTGTGACTACTTCACGCTGCTTTACTCCTTTCTTGAGATCCTAGCTTTCCCTTTATGGCATTTCTTGGCTTTCATGTAGATAGTCTTTTTTAAAGCAAACTATTTTAATAAAATTATCTTTGCTAATTTCAGAGAGAGTAATTGGCTGAAACATTCTTCGAGCAATGAAAAAAACTTTGGCCTTTGCATCTAAGTAATGAGATGATTTATGTAGCGTTCAGTGGCACCTTCACTCCCACTGGATGGGTGAAGAGACCACCCGAACGCTGCAGTGCCTGGGAAATTGTTTTAGATGGAGTAGGCTTGCCCAGCACCTATACCATCCTGACAGCATAGCCGACCAAGCCGACTTGAAGTAATATAACATAACATAAACTCACGCCTGTATCTCATGAGGGAGGCAGAGACCAGGGACTGCCACTTGCCACGATCATGACAGATCTCTTTCACATCATCAACATTCATTAGTCTTTCGTTGCATGCATGCAAGAGTAATACTGACAACACTCACTGTGTAGCATTAGGAGACTCCGGACTGCTGGAGCTCTGAGACATGGTAGCCTTCTTGTTCTGTTGCACCAGAGCGTTAAGTGCAATCTCGGCCAGACTCCGGATTGAATCGTCATCTCGCGCGCTAGTTATGCAGATTATTCGGCCACTGGAAACATAAAAAAAGCTTAATTAAAACGCCTCTGGTTACCTCTACGAAGAGGGGTGGACCGATAGGTACAAAACTCTTTATTATATCAAAGAGGTAACTACTTAGATGCAACTATTAGAAGATAGATTGATCATCATCATTCAGCCACAAGAAGTCCACTGCTGAACATAGGCCTCCTCCATGGATTTCCAAAAAGATCGGTTGGAAGCGGCTTGCATCCAGCGTCTTCCTGCCACTTGGATGAGGTCATCTGTCCATCTTGTGGCTGGTCGTCCTATGCTGCGCTTGCCGATATGTGGTCTCCATTCGAGAACTTTTCGGCCTCATCGGCCATCAGTTCTGCGTGCTATGTGCCCCGCCCACTGCCACTTCAACTTACTAATAAGCTGGGCTACGTCGACGACTTTCGTTCGTCTACGGATCTCATCATTTCTGATTCGATCTCGTACAGAAATTCCGAGCATAGCCCTTTCCATAGCTCGTTGCGTGACCTTGAGCTATGAGGCCCAGTGTTGCCGTATTGACTATCAGTATATCGAGGTGCTGAAGTGCTTGTACAACAACGCCACTATGTCGGCCCGAGTACAGGAGCAGAATTCGGAGGCAATTCCATTGAGACGGGGCGTGAGACAGGGAGACGTTATCTCGTAAACTGTTCACGAACTGACTGGAAGATGCCTTCAAGCTTCTGGAATGGCAGGGACGCGGCATCAATATTTCGATTTGCCGATTCACCTTCGATTTGCCGACGATATAGTAGTCATGGCAAAAACGATGGAAGACCTCAGCATAATGCCCGAAGACCTCAGTCGAGTTTCCCAAAGGGTGGGCCTTAAGATGAACATGGACAAAACGAAGGTCATGTCGAACGCCCGTGTTGTGCCCACCCCAATAACATTGGGGAACTCGACTCTTGAAGTTGTAGACGAATACGTCTACTTAGGACACACAGTCCAACTAGGCCGGTCCAACTTCGTGAAAGAGGTCAATCGTCGAATCCAACTCGGCTGGGCAGCATTCGGGAAACATAGAAAAGTCTTTTCGTCTAATATACCTCAATCGCTCAAGACAAAATTATACAACCAGTGTGTGTTACCAGTAATGACTTATCGCACTGAAACATGGTCTCTCACTATGGGCCTCATAAGAAAGCTCAAGGTCACGCAACGAGCTATGGAAGATAGATTGATTAGTAGAATATTCTTTATTGTACACCAGAAATTAAAATTAATATATTAACTTTTTTAAAGCATAGCATATATTATGTGTTATCGGATCGGACCGCGGATCGGTAAACGTAGTGTGGGACGTCCTCAGACTCGGTGGAGCAATGATCTTCGCAGGGCGGCTGGCAAGAGCTGGATGAGAGTAGCCGAGGACCGTGATAAGTGGCGTGCTATAGGAGAGGCCTATGTCCAGCAGTGGACAAGCATAGGCTGATGATGATGATGATGATGATGATGTGTGTGATCGAAATTACACAAAATCATGAGAGGTTAAAGGCTGTCTAGAAAAAATATTGATAAGAATATGTCAGGATTCTGCCAAGTGGCCAAACTTGGTCTCTACCTAACTCTCAGGCATACTGGTGTGAGTTTTGAAATGTTTATAAACTTCAGTATTTTATCATAGTGGCGGCAAGAGATGGGGAGAGTTTAAATGCAGGAGGGGTGACCTTTGCCGAGCAGAGGGTTACAATAAAAGCAAAGTAACAAAAAAAAAAGTTCTTCCCGCATCTATCTACTGGCTGTCACTTTTAAACGATCCACGGCTGGTTTATAGTTCATCCACACAATTTACTTAAAAAGTAGGTCAGTAAGCTTATCTTGAATATAAGAAACAAATATAAATCATCATCATCATCATCATCATCAGCCATTTTGACGCACACTGCAGGACATAGGCCTCCCTCATGGTTTTCCAAGCTTCCCGGTCTTGTGCCGCCCGCATCCAGCGACTCCCCGCCACCGTAACCAGGTCGCCAGACCATCTGGTGGGGGGCCTTCCCACGCTGCGTCGTCCGGTCCGCGGTCGCCAGGAACTTTTTCGCCCCAACGGCCATCAGTCAACACCAAATATAAATCAGTCAACACCAAATTACCGGTTCTGAAAAGGTCGCTCAGTCGGTGGGCAAGCCAATTGCTCCGGACTGGGTTCCCCGAGGGCCTCTATCGCTGCACAGAGCCCCACCACGTCCCCACCGGCCCCGCGCCGCACAGGACCAACCAGCGACAGGCCATTTAACATCTGGAATAATGATGGCCTGACTAAGTGGCTAAGTTTGGAAATCTTATCAGGTCTAACATCAGGGGCCTCCTTCATAAAGCTACAATTCATATTTTATTAAATACTAGCTGACTCGTCAAACGTTGTCTTGCCATATTAATTAGCCTACGTCCATAGCTGGGCGCCAAATAGTTAACTTTTTTTAGTAACGGATTAGCGATTAACGATGTTAACTTCGTTAAATGTTGAAGCGTTACATTTCGAAAGATTTAACGCAAGTTAACGTTAATCGTTAATCCGTTAAAATTTGCATGTTCTAAGTATATCGTTGCGTTAGTGATCTACTTATATAAACTGTTGGTTTGGGTTCTGGAAGGTTAGTTAGGAACAAAAAAAGACGTGTATACTTGGAGTGTGTAATTTAGTCTGGCATAATGTGGATATTAGCCAACATTACTATGTTGAAGTTCTCGTCTGAAAGCGGGGCTTTTTTTGTACTCTTTAGCAATGGCTAAAGTTTATATTGATAAACTTAACAAAACACTCATGACGCTAAGCGCCGGCACTAATAAACTAATAATGTTTTATCATCATCATCAAGCGAATCATTGAATGAAATTTCTTCGTAGTTTTTTCACTCAATTTCTTGCAACTATCTTACATGTATACATTTCTACCTAGCTTCAAACAGTACAGTCGACAGCACATCAACCTTTAGATAATACATAGTGTTTTGAAGCCGGTTATTATTTTAATTTAAAAAAATTACACAACATAATATTATAGAAACTAACGCCTGTATCCCAGAGGGGTAAGCAGAGACCAGCGACTGCCACTTGCCACGATCCTGACAGATCACTTTCGCTTCCTCAACATTAATTAGTCGTTACATGCACGCACGCCGGTTTCGGGTACATTTTATCTTGCCCTTTGCTAATACATTCCCGATCCGAAGTATGTCCGCCTGGCACGCCCCTTACAAGCCCTTACATTCGCTTGATATATTTGTTTCGTCAATCTTTTTTCATTCATCCTCTCCACATGTCCAAAGCAATGCAACATTCCTTTCTCAATTCTAGTCACTACATACTCTTTCAGTCCACAACGTTCTCTAATCAAACTATTACGTAACCTGTCATTCAAGATAACAACCGACATACATACTTCTCAAGGACCTCATTTCTACTGCATTAATCCTACTTTCTTGCTTGTTTTGCCATACCGACCGTCTCGCTACCATACATAAGTGTAGGGACCAGAACTCCATTATGGAAAGCTAATCTAGCTTTTTTGGAGACGTTTTGGCTACTCATGAGTGCAAGGCACCGTGTACGCAATTTCCCGGTTAAAAAAAAATATTTCACGATTTTTTGTGAATATTACTACGACTCCGCTAAATTGTGTTTTCCGAAAGCAAATGCACGAGGCATTATAAAAAACCGGCCAGGTGCGAGTCGGACTCGCGCACGTAGGGTTCCGTACCGTTATCTATTCAACATTATACACAAAGATCGAAAAAATCACGTTTGTTGTATGGAAGCCCCCCTTAAATATTTATTTTATTTTAATTTAATGATTTATTTTTGAAGCTAATATAGAACCAAATATTCTGTAAATATTTCAAGCAAAAACGTAAAAAAAATTACGTTTGTTGTATGGGAGCCCCCATTAAATATTAATTTATTCGGGTTTTAGTATTTGTTGTTATAGCGGCAACAGTAATACGTCATCTGTGAAAATTTCAACTGCCTAGCTATCACGGTTCATGAGATACAGCCTGACGACAGACAAACAGATAGACGAACAGTGAAGTCTTAGTAATAGGGTCCCGTTTGGCACCCTTCGGGTACGGAACCCTGAAAACACCCAAATCGCTTCAAGTCCGCTTTGAAATTTGAATAGTTCCCTCGATTTCTCCATTATCCCATCATCAGGCCCTGACTAAGTGACTATGGGACCACCCACCCTTTCAAACAAAAAAATAATTTTCCACATCGGTCCACGCGTCTTCAAGTAATCGGGGAACATATTTATATAAAAATAAAATAAAAAAAAAAGATCCCCACAAATGGCGAACCTCCTCCTTTTTTTGAAGTCTGTAAAAAATGTAAACAGTGACCTACCATCGACTGTACTTATCAGAACGTGTTTATTGCGACGCGGCGCGGTGCGTGCGGCATCTTTTTGTTAAATAGTAGGTACTGGATTAACGATTAACGGACTTGGGGAATTTTAACGGAAGTTAACGAGTCCGTCAACATTTTTATATAATAACTTAAAATTAATCCGTTAGTCGATCAGCCATCTTCTATAACTAACGATTAACGGATAAACGAGTTAATGCCCACCTATGACTTACGACCTATTCTCAGATGTATGTACCAAATATACACAAAAAATTCATAAAAACCAGTGAAGCCGTTTTCGGAGGAGTTCGATAACAAACACTGTGACACGAGTTTTTATATAATTATTAGACTAGCTGACTCGGCAAACGTTGTTTTGCCATATTAATTAGCCTACGACATATTCTCAGACCTACCAAATATACACAAAAATTTCATAAAAATCGTTGAAGCCATTTTGGAGGAGTTCGATAACAAACACTGTGACACAAGATTTTTAAATATTATATGATAATGTGATGTACATTGCGTAGCCGAATCTTCCTCTTTGTAAATCTGTGGGTTGATCGAATTTATTTGCAATCTACATTGAATCGTCATAGTAAACCACGAATTGTAGTTTTATGAGCTAGAGTTCAGCTTCCAGAGCTAGATTTGTATTTCTATTCTTTTTTGAAATAAACAGTTAAATTTTTTTTTTTAAGGGCCCTTGGGAGAATAAAAGAGTAAAAATTTCTTTCCCACACAAATATCGGCCAAATCTAGATTATAAAAAAGTAAAAAGGTTACACTATTGAACAGTCATGCCAGATGTGCCATTACTGAAGCATATAACACAATCACTAAAGTGCAGAGTACAAACAATGGGGCTGACAGGGGAAAGCTGATCTCAGATGGCGCCACCGCTGTAATAGTGATACAGCCACAAAAGTTTTTAAAAGTACATTGTTAAGTGGAATGTTGGCTAGCCATTTGTAAAGTTATTTCCAAAATGCAGTGTTTGCCAACGTACCCATTTTACATTGTCTTACATGTGTTAGATTCTGCTGTGTGTTCACCCATGTGTTCAGTATGTGAGCTGCAGAGTCACTGATCACAAATCTTATCTGAAAGTAAAATAATTGCTTAGCTGGATATCTTGCGGGTATACTATTATAGTGCATTCTGTAGACAAAAGCACGAAATTTTTTTTTAAGATTATTTTATTGTAAATATTTGAGTAAACGGCTTGATTGGTTGATTAACACTACCTATCTCCTTGGTAGCTATGCCATTGCCTTACCTACTCTATACCCCCATTTTCAGAGCAAAGGTAGCAGAGCGGTAGAACGCCCACTTCTCATATGGGAGGTTGTGGGTTGGAACCTCATCAGCCACTCAACGCCCACTGCAGGACACAGGCCTCCCTCGTGGTTTCATAACCATAATCGCCACGCTTGGCAGGCGGTTTGGCGATCGCAGTATGCTGTTGGAATCTCAGGAAAACGCTGCTGCCCGTCTCCTGGTAATTGATTTCCTTAGTTGCCTTCTACGACATCCACGGAAGGAAATGGAGTGACGCTATTCTTAATCCGGCGCCACACGGAAGGTTGGAACCTGGCATATACCAATGACTTTGTTTTCTATGTTACATACATTTGTGAAGTTGTAGTAGCAATACCACGGGCTAATGGTAAAGGAAAGCATCGTGAGGAAACCCTAGTGTGTGAGGTATTTACATACCTTAGCGCTTGCTATGTGGAATTTTTAGCATCTAAATAGGTTTTTAAAATATGTTGAAATTTAGTTGTTTTGTACACTTTATACCTACGATTTTATGAATAAACTTTATCTTATCTTATCTTTGTCAACAAATGTCTTACCAGTTTGCTTTCAGGGAATAAGTCCCAAACGATACGGCAGTACTCAACAGCGGCCTCTACACTGCACGTCCAAAGGGATTTACACACTGGCGGGAGAGGAACATAACCTGGTCCCCGGTTCTTGGACACATCGAAATCTATGGGGTTATCCGATGAAATACCAAAGTAGGGAGTATGGTCTAGCACGAATATGGTTTTGTGTGTCGTCGGGAACGGTGCGTTGGTCATAGTTTCGGCTTTATTTAGTTAATTCACTATCTAGATTCTAGAAGTGGAAAAAGATTTTAGACAATTAACTTCATCGCACATTGGTCCTTAGTTTTGGCGCAACTATATATTAAAATTATATTGCAGTTGAATGAGTGCGTAAAATAAATAAAGTTATCGGATTATGTTATAAACAATAAATCAAGTTTGTGAAACTGTGCTATGACAGAAAATTGTTTTACCGACTGGAAAACATT
Source organism: Yponomeuta evonymella (assembly GCA_963969515.1). NCBI lineage: Eukaryota > Metazoa > Arthropoda > Insecta > Lepidoptera > Yponomeutidae > Yponomeuta > Yponomeuta evonymella. The sequence continues at coordinate 13,073,322 of OZ018354.1, forward strand.
TTGCTATATAAAACGTTCGATTAATATTTATAAGAGTATCAGACATCATTGCAACTACGTTGGAAGAAGCGATGGAAAAAAGCATAGACAAAGTAAATGAATCCGTTTTTTTTTTGTACGTTCAGACACAGATAACTTAACGCACATACGTCTCTTCCACGACTCATCGTTAGGCCTAACGCGCACTGCCTTGCGGTGGAGCGTGGTGCGGTTGCAGTGGAATGAACGCAGTCACGGGTCCGCGCACTGCTGCGAAAAAAAACGCACGTTTTGTCATGTCATTCGACTGGAGCAGCTGCAGGGCCCGCACGTGATCCCAATGGACTACCAAACAAGACTAGCTATCTTATCTGCATATATTTGTTATCGCGTAAAAAAAGGATACACAAACAGTAGGTATTGGGTACACAAACAGTTTTCGTGAGATAATACTGATCTACGTTCGTATCATAATTATAATTATTAAAATTCTTTATTGTACATGGTAGGTACATACAAAGTCATTGGTATATGCCAGGTTCCAACCTCCCGTGTGGCGCCGGATTAAGAACAGCGTCACTCCATTTCCTTCCGTGGATGTCGTAGAAGGCGACTAAGGAAATCAATTACCAGGAGACGGGCAGCAGCGTCTTCCTGAGATTCCAAAAGCATACTGCGATCGCCAACCCGCCGCGGTTCAAACCGAAGCAGATCATCTTGCAGGAGCTTGGAGTCACCGGAATTGCTGATTTCTTTAAATATTTTCATATCATCGGCGAATAAGAAAATGTAGGAGTGCCGAAAGCAGGCATTTATGTCATTTAAGAAGATAATGAAGAGGAGCGGCCCCAGAAGAGAACTGTGGGACGCCCGACGGAACCGATTTCCAGCCAGATGACCATTGATGGCGACAGACTGTAATCGATTTTTTATATAGGATGAGAACTATTTAAATAGCATTTTCTACCAGTCAACCCTTGGTCAACATACATGGAACGAATGCGAATCAAAGAGCCGGTAAAGGAAGGCCCCTGGCCACACAGATGGGACGAGGACGCGGAAAAGACGCGTCACTTTTTTTATACAAAATGTCCTGAAGAGACGGGGCGACCCTTCTGTGCGGCAAGGGGCTAAGTCTACAAAATAGAAAGAAAGAAAAAAAAACATTTATTTATATTGCCACAAAAGCACCAGCATAAAAAATAACAATAACAGAATCTATATACCTAATTACAACAAGAATAAAAAACAATAATCTGACAAAAAAATGAGGACATTGTGCCTCCGTGGCAACAAAAAAGGGTAACCTCATCAACAACACATCAACAGCAAACCTGATAGGGGATGTATTAGCGAAGGGCAAGATAAAAGTATCTGACACCGACGTGTCTGCATACAGCGGCTCTTTAATGTGTTTGAAATGTTCAAGAGAGGGTTTAAAGTTGTTAATAAATAGAGGACACTTTATTGTACACAAAAAAAAAATTCAGGTATGTACCCATAGTTTTTTTCCATACTCTGTAAGAGATCACACTAACTGAATTCCACGCGAGCGAAGGCGTGGGCACTGCTAGTATAAAATAAAGTACAAACTTTGTTTAAAAAAAATCCGCCTTAGTTTCTACTACATCTTCGAGCATGTCGCTTTCAATTCCGTTTTTTTTCTGAATTGAACCTCAAGGTAACCCTTGTGGAGAAGGAACAAAACACATGCATCCTTTAGGCATTGAGTAACGAATTCTAAGAAGTGCCTCTACAGTTTCAATTGACAATCTACTGCGCAATTTGTCTTTAATTAATTTACTTAAGAAAAGGCTCTCAACAACTGCTTTCGAAAATGGCAGTGACAACATACCATTTTGTCGCTGCCATTTTCACAATCATACATACATAAACTCACGCCTATATCCCAGAGGGGTGGGCAGAGACCAGAGACTGCCACTTACCACGATCCTGACAAGTCACTTTCGCTTCCTCACATTAATTAGTCGTTGCATGCACGCAGGCCGGTTTCGGGTACTTTTTATCTTGCCCTTTGCTAATCACAATTCAATTTACAATCAGCAAAAAATATATTGTATTTTGTACGAATGAATTCTTTATAGCACAAATGTGGGCAATGGGGTAACCTTCTTTATGTCAAAATATTATCGTTCCATCGTGTGCTTCCTTATATTGGAGATAAAAGATTAACCTCCAAAAAGCCCCGACTCCGAATTTTCCCTCCAAGTGCCCTTTTTAACGGCAGTACGTGGTGCTTCTTTTGATCCTTTGCGATACAAAAATATGTGCGATAGACTCAACGCAAATTTGCAGCGGGAGGCCAACGATGACTTTACCGCATGCATTTATTTCACGGCACTCCATACCATAGACAGAACACATCCATACTTCACATATTAAAAACGCAATGCAACGCAAGGCAGTGCGCGCTAGGCCTTATGCGAAAAGAAAACCTGCGTTCGTTCACTCTTCCTGCGTGCCGGTGGGTTCGTAGCTAAAAAAGAAAAACGTCATTGCGCTGAAGTAGGTACAAGCTCGTGCATCGTTTGTATCTGAACGTAACTTATAGGTGAATCATTATTTTTTTGCACTGGCAACACTGGTTTTGTACCATAGACACGTTACATATTGTTTTAATAATAGTGATGTACATCACTAATAGTAAAAATCGATTTCTGACCTTAAAATCGATTCCAGGTGATTAACTATCCTTCAATGACGTAAATGTCCTGTCCACTCTATTGGGTTAACCATTCCGGTGTCAAAATATGTATGTATTTGACAGTTCGGTGTAGGTTAAATCGGACAACCTCATACAGTGGAGGAATGACGTAGTAGCGCCCTTGTTCCTATATTACGCGCGCCAAAACCTGAACGATTCCAGTCATCTCAACTGTCAAATTCCATACAAATTGCTCTCGAAAACGTCAGGATTCCGACAGGATTTGGTGCGCGCAATTAGGCCCCAGATTCAGATATCTTTTCTTGAGATTTATTTTTAATCTGATTTTATTCAGGAACTTTGGTCTTGTGCCTTTAACATAACAAAAAAAATAATAATGCTAATCAATCACGTAGCTTGAAATAAAATAACAGTCTGACTAAATTGGACCCTGGCTCAGCCAGTACATGCATTAAAAAACTCCTAAATCAATCGGTAATACAAAAATTACTAACAATTGTCTATTAATCTTTGTTTCGGACACACTCCACGAGAAAATGATAACAATCATCTGCCACTACGCATTCCTCGCAATTGGGAGATGTTACTTTTTTCATCAAAAATGCAAATTTATTCAACAGAATGTGTCTGGTAGTCTGGTACGAAGTCGGAGAGCCAAAACAACTTGATATGTCTTAAGAATATTCTTACGTGCAGCATGCTGTCTCGCTCGCACAATTTATATTTTTAATTACTACTTTCATCTGAAGTTTAAATAGTAAATTAAATAATTAAATTATGGACATTTCAAATATATTTTTGTTTTTCTATACGTAGCTTTTAATAAAGAAAAGTTGTTTACAAAATTATCAAAATCTATGTAAGTACATGATAAGGAAAATATGTTTTGACTGTCCGCAATTTTATTATCTATCAAAACCTCAGACCAAATTCATCAAAAGTATACTCATTTTATTACAATCAATAAAAATGTTGAATTGTGTCAGCAAGACAGAATGCTGTAAGAACAGCCTTAAGATTAACTGAAAAACACCAAGGTATATGAGGGGCTCACAGACTATGCTTTTGTGCAAGATACTCTTTTTTCAAATTCAATCAATATACTTTTTTCGGTGCAGTGAATATCGCATTTCTGTGGGTATCAAAGACCTGACAGTGATGTTGAGATACATGATTGTATGAAAAAGACCAGTAGATGTTATTTAGTTTTTTCACATGTTCGTAAAATTTATATAATCAAGGCACTGGTCATTATCAAGCCTTTTTTTATGCAAGCCTTGATCATGAGTACCATTTAAAGTCGAATCTGCCACGTGCTAACTGATCTGACCAAGAAAGCGTAGGTACTTATAATTCAAGTCAACCAATATTTTTCTAATAGATGTAAAGCTTGATTGAACTTGAAAACGTAAAAAAATAATAATCGTTCTTGGTTTAGTAGACTTTCAAAAGAAACGAAGAAATCGTTTCCCTCTCCGATTCGATTAGTGTAGTATAATTTGGTACAACACTAGAGTGAATGTGAAAGAATGAAAAATGGTGCATTCGTCGATCAAACCGGGCCACACATCTAAAAATTAAATTATCAGCCACCATTTTGTTTATTTTCGCGAAAATAGATTCTGCTCTCGGTTATCGACAGTGAATTTTACAATCTAGAATACGCCAACGTGATAAAGTAATTCTGGCAATGATTATACGATCAGGAATGTGCTATTAAAGTAGCTGTCTACTATCCGGCCCTTGTGTTGAAATTTGCAGACATCGGACGCGCCGCTAGTAAACACTCTTTGAAAATTAACACCTCATCTTCAAAGAAAAACAAAGTGCCGAGCGCCCAGGGTGTTGGAGTCGATGACAAGCATTCCTTAAGGTTCCTCCAGCGAATCTTCAGCAAGTCCAAAGGGAGCGATCCCCTGGCGTTGAAGGTGGGTTGAACTGGCCGCAGCGAACGTCAGGATTGTGTAATTGTGTACGTGTTGGTTTCTTTTTTGTTAAAAGTGAATTATGTTTAGGAAATATCGAAGAGAAGCGAGAGAGAATCACCGGTGGCGCGCCCGGCTAACATGAACCACACGCCTGCTGCGGAAAGGCAGCAGCACGACTCCAATGTGAACCAGGTCGAGGAGATGGAGACGCAAGAGGGTCAGTGGGCGCCGTGCGCATTACGCTGCATGCATGCACTCATAACCTATTCATAGCAAGAATCTCATCTCCCTTTGCTTTTACACACACACACACACATCCACATACAAGCCTTTACAATAAAAATTCCAGCTCGGAAATCAAGCTGACTCTTTTAATTGGATCTGCTGATGTGTAAATTCAAATTGCTTGTCTTTGTTCAGAAAGTGCAAGTCGTTGACCAACACTCAAAATGTCTAATTATAGAATGTTGGTGTGTAACATTGTTTTTAATAGGTAATCAAGCTGGAATGTCTTCTGTGTTATTATTAATAAATTGAAAATTTGGTTGAAAATTTATCATGTTAGATGTCTTTCTACCACCTAAATGTGTGAGATTGGTTTCATGTGATAAGTGGAATCTTTCAACAATAAGTTGAAATAAGAAAGACAGTTAAATATTTGGTTAATATTCAATTTGCCAATATTGTAAACATCGATATTGCAATCAGCTGGCTGATAAGTGATAAGTATCTACATACTTGAAAAATCTTTTCAGTGCAAGTGTAATGGGACACTTATGATTAATCTTTGTTTAGAACCTAATCCATTATGAGTAGTTGGTGATGTCATGGATTTCAAACCTTCTGATTGTGTTATTTAAACATAAATGCACTAAAGTGATGCATGTCTTAGCGGGAGGGTTTTCTATATGTACTAAGTACTAATTTGGGTGCTAAAGTTCTGCAGTCTTGTACTGAAATTATTCTATTGACAAGCTATTATTACCTGCAATAAATTGCTACTGATATAACTGTCTTATAAATATTATGAGACATTTAGCTGTTTTACAAGTTCCTGGTTTTCTTCTATTGACTAAAATCATTCACTAAATAAAATCATGAATTTAAATGTGGAATTTCCACTGCTTCTGATGTTTTGGTGATATTTTGTTGGACCCCACCCTACATTTTTACCAGACTGAAGGTATGGTTATGTTTTTTCTTTCTACATTTTTTCTTCTCTGCACCCCAGAGCATAATATGGCCAGATAGTTTGACTCTTTTACTGTGACTGCAGCTTGTTTGTGGAATTGGTTGCCTTTGGACATTTGTCGAGCCTCATCTTTAAACATTTTCAAGACCAAGGTTTTTAATCATTTCCTAAATTTACAAAATGGTAACTTATCCTGATTATTTATGTACTCTTGTTGACTTATCATAAATATAGTATGTATATGTAAGCTCCCCCCACCCCCTGAAATTTAGGTTAAAGTTTATTATATTAACTGTAATCTGTTTATGTTATACCTACTTTTGCAAGCAGTACCCTATATATTTCTAGTTCAGCAACACCAAGGTTAACTGGAAGATAATGCTGTAAGCATTAAGTTCGCCTTTGTACTTTTTAATTTGTTTTAATTTTAATAGTGCAATAAAGAATTTTAGTAACAATAATAATATTACCTTTATGTTAATCTGTTTGTATTTACCTTGTGTTGAATTTAGGCCTCAGAAGGTGGGATCAATTTCACTTAATTTACCTACAAGAAGTCAAATGGGAGGTTGAAAATTCAACAGGGGACATAATTAATTGACTGAATAAATTCACATCATACCTACTAAGGTAAATCCTTAACTGGTTCCCATGTGGTGTTGATTTGGGCGGCCAAATCAATTGTTATTATTAACTTAATTCTGGATTCACTTGCTTGCTTGTTATTGTTATTACAAGTACCGTCGTTGGTATACATGTATAGTCCACACAAATCTTATTGGCGGTAACGTGAACATAGTCACAGATCGTGTGCAAATCGCTTACTGTCTTTACAGTGTATGTATGAGTAATTGACTAGTTTAGTAATTGACTAATAGTAACTTACTACGCATCACACTATGTCAATTACTCACACATACACTGTAAAGATAGTAAGCGATGTGCAAATGATCTCTGACTATGTTCACGTTACTGCCAAAAAGATCTGTGCGGACTATACTACATTTTTGTGGATTGAGTTGCAGAATTATTTCTGTTCAGGCATCCTATCCTATTTCACTCACTCTGCGTCTAGTATCAGCATCTAGTCATTCTGCAGTTTTGCAACAGTGCAACTGCAAAATCCATAAATAGGTACCTATGCTAAAATCAGTCATGTTTGTTTCAATTCATGTTGGAAAGCTTATGTACTGATGAAGAAAGGATTCCACTTACCTTACAAAACAACCTGTTTTTTTTTTGTGGTGCACTATGGTTACCATCTGAAGTAGGCCTAGTATTGGGGATGAGTTTCATGTAAGAACATTAACCTCATCCATTTATTTAAAATACTCAGCCGTATAATGGAAATGCTACCAACTACACATTTTTATTTACTAAGTTTATCTTTTTTTTTTATGCTCTCGCCTCTTTTATTTATTTATTTATATTTATTTATTTATATTTGTATGTAGTATATTATGCATTAATTTATTTATTAACCTCCTCAGTCCTGACCTTGAAAATAACAATTGAAAACCATTGTATTTTCAAGGTCAGGACTGAGGAGGATATACATATATCATCTTATAATTATATTTTTGCCATAGTAAGAATTTAAAACAAAATTGTTTGCATTCTCAGTCTCACCTGTCGTTGTTTTACTGATAAAACTGATGAAAATTGTTATTGGCTCTACATTTAGAAAACATCAACTTATACTTTAAGAAGCTGCTGTTTTACAAAACTAAAAATTAAATAAAAATCCATAACCACAGCAATATTAGACATGGCAAAAGTTCTTGCTAAAGTGTAAGCAAGTTAGTGTAATTATTGAACAATCTTAGTTTACATACTGTTTGTATTTTTATTGTTGTGCACCAAAAAGTTTGTCACATCTTGTCTAATGCTGGCTGGATGTGAATTTTCTTTTTTGTCTATGACAGTCTGCACAAAATAAATGTGCCGAAAATCAATGTCATCTGAGAATAGGTGAATATTTTTCTTGTATCAATTTCAATTTAATTATGTACAGTTTGTTTTAGTTAAAAAGGCTTGCATTTAACTTAAGTTTTCTTAGAAAGTAAACAAGGTGAAATTATCATCGCACACATGGATACTTTGAAGTCATTTAGGTGTTGAGTTAAATAGGTTTAGGGTTATGAGTTCTTTGGTTCTATTATTTTTTTCCAGTGATTCCGTGTATTTTTTACTTGTGTGTAGATACAAAATTCCACCTAATAAAGTAGAAATTGTCAGTCCACCTAACAAAGTAGAGTGAGGCTTAGATATTATTTATTTATTTTATTTATTATTATTAATCTACTTAGCATCTATCTTTACAGGTTTACGTATAATGCGATAGAGACACTTACCAAATACAAACGTAAATTAAACTAAACATTGATTGACATAGATACTATGTGTGTACTATGTACTGTAAATTGTAGTAGGTACCTTATGTGTATTACCATATAAAATCTACTTGAATCAAATTGAAATTACTGCGCCGCCAGGATTACTTTCAGGGTGGTGCATCTGCATTTACACATACTATTAACTAAAGTCTCTTTTTTAAATTGATGCAAAAAAATATTAATTTTACTAGCACACACAATATTACTTGGAAGTAAAATGGGATTATTATTTTTGTATGTAGGTATTGGTAACACTGGGATGTTTATAACCTTGGGTTTGAGGTTTGAGTGTTTGACTCATTATCAAGACGTATTTTTTTTCAAACATTTTCTTTCTTGGTTACACGAATGTTGTGTCCCGTGTTCTCTTGTGATTTAGACAATTAGACAATTTTGACTTGTTATTCGAACTTATTCTTGTTGTATAAACGTGACTTTGACTATTGTTTACCTGGACTTCGTTCTCTGATCACCTGTTTGTCTGATCCTGAACCTGCACGCTTACGTTTACAGAACGTTTTATAATTAATGTCCAAGATGAAAGTGATCGCTCGTAGCCCCGGCTGCCTGAGTGATCTTAAACGATCACGAAGGTTAAGCAACACTGGGCGCGTTCAGTGCATGGATGGGTCGCCGTCTATGCCTAACGCTAGTGGCATTTTTCCGAGCGGTTCCGTGCTTCGCAAGGCACGTTAAGCTGTTGGTGCCGGCTCCCGTCGATAGATGGCAGTCGTTAAGCCAAGTCAGAGGCCTTAGGGCGGCTTGACAACTTCTGACAGTAGACAAGCCACTAGTCTACAAGCCTCCACCAATCCGGACTTGGCCCCCGTGGTGGAGTATGGCCTATACCTTCCTCAGGGAAGAGACCCGTGTCCCTCGGTGGGGACATAATGGGTTGATGATGATGATGATGATGAAAGTGACAACGACGATGGTGAGGACGATATATCCGACATGAGTCGATGCGACATATCCAAAATGCAACCCGCGTCCAGACACGACTGCCGTCGGATTTAGTATACAACGAAACTTCGCGCGATATACCTATTTATAGCCGTCGCCTATCACGGCGTTTAAAAAATAAATGTCCACATAGAGTACGTCAACAGATGTGATGGATTGTGATAGTTTGGGATCCTGGAACATGTCAAAGTGACCGTTTTTTTTTTTGCATCGAACATAAAAATGGACTTTAATATAAAAATAGTTATTTATATTATGTATTAAAGTCAAATTCAAATCGCTTAAGGATAAAACACACCGAACAAAATACTACTCCCGTAAATGATGTATGTATACACCGCGTTGATGTTTTATATCCTTAATTAGTTTTGTAGCTTGTACGTTTGCAAGCATAACGTAATTTATGTCCTTTCTTTAATGACAGGGGGTGCAGATTCCCTGCCGCCCGCCGGCGCCCATGTAGACTGTTAGAAATTAAAACTGACTGATTAGTTACAAATTTCTTTTGAAATATGCTGTCCCCACCTTTTTACTTATCTGTAATTTATGTTTTCCATACATACTGTTAACGATGCACTGTTATAAAAAAAAACTGTGCTTGCTTTAAGACTCTCAATATGATTTACAGTGGAAACCATAGACACAACCACTGACAAAAACTGGGACGAGGAACTGCTAAAGGGGTCCAACGGTGAAGTTGTGATGACAGATGCTGTGAAGAACCAGGAGACTGCTTCCCCTCCTAATATGCCTGTAAGTATTGCGGCGCACTTGGCGCGGACTTTTGAGAAGGGGGTCAGAGAATGTTGGTCTGCAGCAGAGAGAGATTGGAAAGACTGATTCTTGTGTAGATGTATTCTAAGCTCGCGTTTGCCGCCATATAGAAGGAAAGAAGACATTTATTTTATTTGCCACAAAAACACGGAGTAAACAAGTAAACAAACAAATGGCATGAGAAACAACACCAAAAAAAAAACAAAACAATTTTATTGTGAACAGAACATGTGAGGTACAGATTCTATGGAATCCTGGCAGCATACGATAATGTGTGGCATCCAGCCGCCTCCGACTCCAAATGCCTCAGGTGCTTCCGTGACAGCAAAAAGGGGCTCCAACTCAGCATACATTACTAGTGTGTGCGATGGATAGCTTAACACTAGCAAAACTAATTTATACAGGGATATAAGCAGCTCCCTTTAATAAACCCAATGATAAATCAGGATGTGACCTATTGACGTAAAATAACCCTGTATGTTATACAGTGCTAAGAATAGACTTTCTATAAAGGATTCAAAAATATATACTTCAGGACTCGACAAATCACACCGTGACGTCATCCAGAAAATAACATGGGTGCACTATTACCTCAAAAATATATTTAAGACAGCGACTTATGTGCCGCAGTTATGCTCTCAACTTAGCCTGTTTAACAATGGTATATATCCTGTAACAGATGAACTTTTCCGTATATTTATAGAATAATTTTTAGTAACTACTATCTTCGCTCTTTTTCTCTTGACACTGATCACAGAGTCAATGTGGCATTGAAATCAACTTGGTGGTTAGAATACTTATTGCGCGTTGCTTAAATCCGACCTGGCGCGAATTTGGAAATCGGCGTAAATTTTCGTATTGTACTTTTCTTTCCTGAATGTTCATATAAGCACTGGATGCCCGTTAGTTATCAATTTATTATATTGAATAGGAGCAGGCTAGCCTGTAACATCCTCTCAGGTTTTAAACAGGGTATAATGTTACTCCTGTTATTGTTTTAGCTCTAAGAATATCTCCAAGCATACATCAAACCTGCTCTGTCCTTCACTGCAATACACTTTTATCCTTCTGAAGACCTGACGGATTATCTCTAAGAATAGAAAAGGTTCTTAGAGTTCGAAGAAAAAATACCTTTTGTTGTCTCCCACTCTTCATCTTCGCTTCGAGGCACCTACGCGTATTCATTGTAGCGTTTTCTTTAAATAAAATACTTCACAATAAACAGGAAAGTTCAATAGACTGGATAAAGAGGTAATTTTTATTTAAGATAATATTTTTCGGTAGAGGAGAGATCGGTCTATAAACTTGAAAGTGTATAAAAAAATGCATACAAAAAAACCACTGACAGCTGTTAACAGTAGATTAACAGCTTGTTAGTGTACGAGAAACTGGGGGTAAGCGTCGGTGGGCTGTTCGACAGTATTCGACAGTTTGATTATTACAATAAAGCCCAACCTCCTTCAACAGCAGGACGCCGAAATGGAGGACGACGAGGCGCGCTCCGAGGCGACATTCCGCTTCACCGTCACCAACTTCCGCAATCTAAAGGAATCAGTGCTCTCGCCGCCATGCTATGTCCGCAACCTGCCCTGGAAGATTATGGTGATGCCCCGCCAGGCGCCCTCGCCCGACCGCCAGCAGCAGAAGTCGCTCGGCTTCTTCCTGCAGTGTAACGGCGAGAGCGAGTCCTCCAGCTGGTCGTGTTACGCCATGGCAGAGCTGCGCCTCCTCTCACACAAGCCAGACACCGAGACATTCTTTAGGAAGATCCAGCATTTGTTCTACAGGTACGCTCGGGGCCTCTTCCATTTTCGCTAAACTATATACCATGAGATAAGATACATTCATAAGTTGTAGGTAAAAGAAATTTAACTTAGGTAAGGCTAAAAACGTGTAGCTTAAACTGGGAATATACCTGCATATGCGACTTAGTTTTATTATAATGGCATATACAATGAAGGGAAATACGATGTGAAGCAATAGAATTGGTAGAAAATCTAAGTACCTTAAAATTAAACTGAACACAGGTTACATGAAAATACTGCATTCAGGGGGGATCTCGTCATACTGCTTCGTTAGAGAAAATAACGAATGAACGTCCGTTTACGCCATTTGGTTCATACCACATTAGGAGGAATAAAATAAAAACAATAACCTTCACTCCAGTGCAGATGCATCTGGTCTGGACGAATCGTAAAGTTTGCTAAGTCAACTTTCACTTACGCAGCAAGGAGAACGACTGGGGCTTCTCCCATTTCATGGCGTGGAGCGACGTGCTCGATCCGGAGAAGGGCTACGTGAAAGACGACGCTATCACGCTCGAAGTGCACGTCACGGCCGAGGCGCCCCACGGCGTCTCCTGGGACTCAAAGAAGCACACCGGCTATGTTGGTAAGCCGTAACGCATGCAGCAGCTCTGCAACTCCCTGCGGGCTTGCGGTAATTATGCCTCCTGAATATGGAACGACGTGCTCGATCTGGAGAAGGGTTACGTGAAAGTCGACACTATCACGCTCGAAGTGCACGTCACATGGCATGGCCGAGGCTACTGGTACTCTTAAGAAATACACCGGCTATGTTGGTAAGTCCAGATAAGTGTAGCTCACCCTGTACAAAGAATTCATTGGCTTTACAAAACTCTTCTATTTAACAAAATAGAAAAATATTTATTCATTCCAGTAATGTGGTGCAGAATTATCTTATCATCTTATCTTATCACTGTTCCTTTATCTTTGAAAGTTTTGATTACCATGACAGAGGTCATGGGTTCGAATCCCGATGCCCTTCGGCCGTTAAGGAAACTGAAGTTTGGAAACTGGTTTCCTGAAAGTATTTTTTTATCCTCCTACGTAACTGATTTCCTAAAAGGATTTTTTTAACCTCCTACGTAACTGGTTTCTTATAAGGCTTTTTTTATACTTCTATGTAACTGAATAACAACTATAATCTCTTTTGTATCGGTGTCAAGTTATCCATTTGAAAAACGTCATTTATCAGATAATTATGATGCACTTGACATTCACAAGTCCTGTCCAAAAGTTTTCAAGCAATTATACTCAATACACAGTTTTAATGAAACATATAAATCTATTACTCCATTAATTTATTGCTTACTCCCTGATAAGAAACAAAAAACGTATGAAATCGTTTTTCGACTTCTTGAATCGATCTTTAAAGATTGGAGGCTGTCTAAAATTACAATGGACTTCGAAAAGGCTGCTATGAAAGCAATTATTGAAATTAGATCACCATACGCATTTTTATTTTAATTTCAAAACTCCAGAAATTTTTCTTTAGTTCATCTGAAGAGTTCTTTTATATTTTAAGTGACTGATTTTTCTAATGTTATTTTAGGTAATTGAATTGTTTTATGTTGTATGAAAAAAGTTATATTTTATGTTTTAAATGATTAAATTGTTTTCGTTATTTAATTTAATAAATTGTTTTTATTAAATCCAAATATCTGAAATAAACTACAAGAACGGTTTTATTACGAGTCTACTAATACAACACTCGTAAAATTACTACTGTAGTCCAATTAGTTTCGTAGGTGGCTGAAATAATACAAACAAAGTATTTTTAGGAAACCAGTTACGTAGGAGGTTAAAAAAATCCTTTCAGGAAATCAGTTACGTAGGAGGATAAAAAAATACTTTCAGGAAACCAGTTTCCAAACTTCAGTTTCCTTAACGGCCGAAGGGTCCCGATGGGTGCAACCGGCCTTTGATTTTACTACTGATGGATTAATTTCGAGTTTTTTTTTCATATTTGTGATGTCATTGTCCATATGTTAGTGTATCTTAACAGTGATTTATTTCGTGACATTTTGACCTTATTTGTTGTCTTGTCCTTGAACCTTTTTTACACCTAGTTGAAAAATGCCGGTTTGGGGTCAAAAAATGCCGATGTTCTATAGTTTTCCGGTTTGAGGTATACTCGTACTTCTAGAAGTCTTACTTTTCCAGTGAGTCGAAATGAACGCCGACCACGTAGTGCGCTAAATCGATGCATTGTTATAGTTTTACTTTTCTGTACATACATACATAGACAGAATATTCTTTATCGTATGTACACTAGGAATTACATATGAGAATTTAACAATAATATATATAGTACAGTACAATTGAATCATGTGATTTTAAAACAACACAAGTCACATGTGTTTTTAAAATAACACTTGTCCATTTTTTTTTATTAAATTATTTGCACCTGCCTCTTGATTTACATTAGAAAAAAAATTTAGTTTATCCATACAGAAATTAACATAATATGCCAAAATATTGCTATTGTAGATATTAGTATTTGAATAATAGTAGTTTATGCAACTGTCATATAATGAAGGGTATTAAAACACGAGTGTGAGTTTATGAAACGAGCGCAGCGAGTTTCATAATAGTAACGAGTGTTTTAATACCCGTGTTATATGCAGTTGCATACACTACTTTATCTTCACTAATGCAATAAAAAATTAAATTCACGCGTACGTGTATAATCACAGTGATTTTGCCGCCATAAAAATTTAACCAATGAGAGCGCAGCTGCGCGCTTCAATAAAACGCGACCAACCTGATTGGCCCTGCAATCAAGTTGGTCGCGTTTTATTGATGTTATAATGAGATTTTACGATATCGATGTGAATATTATACCATCATGTGAAATTGCTTAAATTGAGTGTTTTGTTGTCTGCGCTATAACAGTAGTAATTATAAGTCAAGTATTGAAAACATAAGTAGAATGTTACAACATTAGTGTAGATAAAACAGTTTTTTCTATTTCCTGACAAGCTGTAATGAAAGGACATGTGTGGTTTTAAAATCACACGATTCAATTGGCGGCCTTATTACAACGTAGTTTACGGAAACGCGGAACATTGGTCCAATTTGGCGGTATGTTCCAGGCTTGAAGAACCAAGGCGCCACGTGCTACATGAACTCGTTGCTGCAGACGCTGTATTTTACTAATCAGTTGCGGAAGGCCGTCTACAAGATGCCTACGGAGTCTGATGATAGCACCAAGTGAGTATAAGACGAGATAAGAGTTCTCCGTCTATCTATCTACGAGTATCTGTCCAGCTCAACGCAGATTACAGAAGAGAAAGAAAGAAAGAAAGAAAAATATTTTATTATTAAAAACTCAAACTACAAAAATTACCAGGGGTCCTTGCACTAGGCTTAGCCTGTATCGCGAGGAACCAACTTAAATTTAACAACATAATTTGTTATGGTAAATAGTAACTATGAAATATTTAATAATAGGCTAAACATAACTTTATGGAAAACCTTATGGGATATAAAACATGTACTAAAATTAACCCAATGTCCTGTCTTCCTTATAGGTACAAGATATTTTCTGTGCATGTGTAATCCAGGCTTAAAAGTAATTTTGTTATCGTGGCTTTTGCTTCTACTTCTGAGTTTGATTTAATGTCGCATAGGGCGAAAATATTATTATAAATGTGGGAACTTAAGAAGGGATTGAATCTGCGGGCAAAAGTGGTTTTTATGGTGGGAGTCGGAATCCTGAAGACGCGTCTACTAGAAAGGGTTGGGGGAGCGTTACCCTTGAGTGATTTTCGCTTGCGTTCCGTTTTGTCATCTAATACTCGAGAACTCTATCAGAACTCTCTCGCCAGGTACAAATCTGCCTCTTAAAGGCCACTTTTCTGCATGCAGGTCTGTCGCCCTAGCGCTTCAACGCGTGTTCTACGAGCTGCAGTTCTTCGACAAGCCAGTCGGCACCAAAAAGCTGACCAAGAGCTTTGGCTGGGAGACCCTAGACTCGTTTATGCAGCACGACGTCCAAGAGTTTTTGAGGGTAAGTTTGCTGGACATAGAATCTTTCTTTGCATCTGTATGTTTTCTGTGAGCTGCAGATAGTCTATGAGAATATTGGCACCAAGCAGCTAAGTGCCATTTTCACTATATTCTGTGTACTAAGTATCGGGAATTTGCCAATAAAACAAAAAATACAAATTATTCATCTAAATTTATTTTATCGCCTTCAAAGTAGGCCCCATCGCTTGCAATACAACATCTCCACCGCTTCACCCAGTCTTCCATACATTTTTCATAGGCTATTTGCGGTATGGCCTTTAGCTCATTCAGCGAATTTTCTTTTATGGCTTCTATCGACTCAAAACGTTTTCCTCGAAGTGGTAATTTTAACTTGGGAAATAAAAAAAAGTCAGACGGAGCCATATCAGGTGAATACGGTGCTTGGTCGAGAACTTTTGTTGAATTTTTCGCTAACTTTCACTATAATGGCTGTGTGTGATGGTGCATTATCATGGTGCAGCATCCATGAGTTGTGTTGCCACAAATCTGGACGTTTTCGGCGGATACTCTCACGCAAACGCTTCATGACGCCTAAATAATATTCTTTATTCACTGTTTCTCCCTCTGGAAGGAATTCGGAGTGAACCATACCACGGTAGTAAAAAAAAAACTGTCAGCATCATCTTGATTTTGGAGCGACTTTGCCGCGGTTTTTTGGGTTTCGGCTCGTTTTCGAGACGCCATTCTGAAGACTGTTGGCTTGTTTGCATGTCGTACTCATAAACCCATGTCTCGTCGCCAGTTATTATACGTTTCATAAAGGTCGGATCCGTAGAAGCTCGGGAAACCATGTCTTCAGCGACATGCTTTCGCTGCGCTTTTTGAACAAAATTGAGCTCTTTTGGAACTAGTCGAGCGGCGACGCGTTTCATGCCTAAAATGTCAATGAGAATGTTGTGGACGGACTTAAAAGATATGTTCACCTCACTAGCCAACTCTCTCAGACTCATACGTCGATTTTCGAGCACTAGCTTCTTGATTCTGTCGATGTTTTCTTTGGTCATAGCGGTTGAAGGTCTACCAGAACGAGGCAAGTCTACTACTACTTCTCGGCCTTCTTTAAAAGCCTTATACCATTCATAACCCCTTGTTTTCGATATACACGATTCGCCGTAGGTATTTCGCAACATTTTTAGTGATTCACCACATGAAATATCATTTGAAACACAAAATTTAAGGCACACTCTTTGTTCAACAATATTTTCCATTGTAAAAATCGCCGAGGACTCAAAACTATGACCAACAAAAAGTGTAGTTTAAAACAAATTAAATGACAGACCCCGCTCAAATTTTGCGCGCTAAATCAGTACACTGCTACCAACATGCAGTAAAAAAATTAAAACGACCTCTTTTACGCGGGTCTTTTTATTGATATATTCCCGATACTTTTTACACAGAGTAGTACATACTAACTGGGTTCAGTCGTATTGGCTATGTGTGAAATGCGCAATGTGAGATCACGAGTCTATTATAACCTAACTCACTGTAGTAGGCACGCAGTTAACGAACATTGGCTGATGACAGTGAGCAGTGACGGTAAATGAATCTATACTTTCATTGGTCTGTATTTTTCCACTCCAAGTGAACTTGGCCGCACATTGTAGGTGTTTCGTTGTATAATCTGGGTTTTAACTAATCGTGTTTTTTTAATAATATCTGTCCTCCTAGTACCCCAACATGCAATCTATGTTAACACTATTGTTGGGTATAGGACCCGCTCTGCTACCAGAGACCAAGGAGACAGGGCCGCCTGCCTCCTGGTTCCAAATTAAACGCTATTAAACACTTAAACACTAGTAAGTAAGTAAGTAAGTAAGTAAGTAAGTAAGTAAGTAAGTAATTTATTTATGACATAATAGTCTTATACTAGACTAAAACTAGGTGGTGACAAATTACATGTTTGGTTTATCATTTAAGTTAATTAGCATCCGCTGCTGTGCTAGGTTCATCACCTGTATTACAGCAGACAGCGCCTACTTCCTCCGTTAACAAAAACTACTACCAAAATTCTTACATACCTAGTTGGTTTTAACAAAAACTGTAAATTACTGTTAAAACAAAAGTATTATAAAAAAAAATAAGAAAAAGGGTAGGTATAGTGTTAGTTGACCTCCCTCAATGTGTGAGTAAATGAATGTGAGTGTGAGTGAGTGAGTGTGTGTAAGTGTGTGAGATCAGAGAGAGGGTGAGTACCGCAGCAAAATAAATACTTATATATTTTTGAAAAATAGTGGAATATGCAAAATGAGATAAGATGAGATTATTACTTACAGATCTCTAGGAGTTTCTCAGTTTCATCGTAAGATAGTGATTTGAGCCACATCGAAACATTTCGTTTACACATTACTTTGGTTAATTTAAAGATTTCGCAGGATTTATTGATTTTATTATAAATAAATGGGCCTAAAAAGGGAAAAAACTTTTGGATAAAGGAGGTTTTATGCTTTATGAGCCGGGGACATACAGAGTAAGCTCTGCGCTTTTCAAGTTTAGATGGATCGAAAGGTAATTTTGAATGTTGCTTTAGAACAATGCTGAGAAGGAAGAGTTGACGAACCGACAGTACCCCACAAAATTCATAGAGAGCCTTAGTAGGAAAGCGGAAAGGTTTGAATGTACACACTTTCAAGACTGCTCTTTGTGCAACCTCAAGCTTTTTAATAGTGGTTTTGGCCGCTCCTCCCCACGACAAAATGCAGTACGAAATTATCGATTGACAAAGACTATAGTAAGTTTGTTTTAATAAGTGAGGTTCAAGAATATGGCGGAGTACTTTAAAAACGTAAATAAGTTTCCGAACTCTGCCACACAGCATCTCAATTTGGTCTTTAAATGAGAGATTTTCGTCAATTATAACGCCCAAGTACTTTATTGCACTAACATGTTCCAAGGAACTACATGAGCAGTTTGCCGTGTCCGACAGGGAGCATGTATGGGCTCTGAGGTTTTCAGCAATTAAATTGGTACCTCTAAGGGAAAAGGTTAAGTATTTGGTTTTAACAGCATTTAGCGTAAGCACATTGTCCCTTAGCCACTTGCATACTTGGTTGAATCCACGTTGGCTATGTTCGAGGGTATCTTTCCATGTTTTGGCTGTAAAAACTAGCGCCGTGTCATCGGCATACGAGATAAATTTTCCGGGGAAGGATTTGTGCAACAAGAGGTCATTAAGGTACACAAGAAAGAGGGTAGGCCCCAAAATACTGCCCTGTGGGACACCATAACAAACAGGCAGTTCAGCACTTACCTGAGTACCTAACTTAACGGACTGTTTTCTGTTTGTAAGATAGTCTACAAATAGGTTAAGAGGAGTACCTCTAATGCCAATGTTTTCTAATTTTTTTATAAGAATGGGGACAGAGATCGAATCAAACGCCTTGGCCAGGTCAAGAAAAATCGAAAGACATTTGTTTCCCTTATCCAGGTTTATGCCTACATGTTCGACTAGTTCATTAACAGCATCATCTGTAGATTTACCGCAGCGGAAACCAAATTGTTGCTCGGATAGAATCTTGTTGTCCTCGAGGTAGGATACTAATCTGTGGTTAATAACTTTTTCTAATATTTTTGATATAGCTGGGAGGATTGAGATAGGCCTATAGTTATTTATTAGATTTCTGTCTCCTCCTTTGTGGATAGGAATTACTTGGGATCTTTTTAAGTCATTCGGAAATATACCTAGCTCTAGGCACTTGTTACATATATAAGTAAGTGGAGTCACAAGTTCGTTCCTATTTTGTTTTATCAATGAGTTTGCTATACCATCCCATCCTACAGAACACTTATTCTTGAGACTAAGTATAATTCCATCCACTTCATCCTCATCAGTACTATCCAGAACAAAGGATTGAAGGGGGGCATAATGTTCATCCGTATCCTTATTCGAGTTAGGTTGTTGTTTAAGTAGGTCCTCCGCTAATAGTTTACCCACATTACTGAAATATGTGTTTACGTTATTAAGTGATTCCTCGGGGGAATTAGATACTGTAAGTAATTCTTTAGGGTAGTTCTTAGCTTTATATGTGTTTGTTATGTTTTTTATTGCATCCCAGATTTTTTTTATTGTTTTTACCAGCATCTTGTATTAGATTTTTTTCATAGTTACGTTTAAGTTTTTTTAAAAGTGAAGTGCAAAAATTTCTATAGCGTGTATAAATATTTTTTATTGTATTATTATTTGGATCAGCTTTTGTTTTTTTGTGTAGCTTGTCTCTATGTTTTATGCAGCGAACGAGTCCGGGTGTGATCCAAGGCTTAATGATTTTTTTACGAGACGATAGCTTAATTAAAGTAGTGTGTTTGTCAATAGCGTCTGTTATTTGATTTATTAGGTATGAAGTCATATCGTTGGGGTCATTTGAGTCATAAATAGGGTCGAAGTTAATGTTCTTGATTTCATCCCGCAACGCTTCGTGGTTAACATTCTTTAATGTTGTAAAATCGTGAGTGCGGGGAAGTTTCTTGCTAAGGCAGAGAGTTGTAGTTTTGTGGTCAGTAGTTGAGCTCTGTATGACTGTAGTTAAAGAGGGGAGTTTGGTTTTTAGAAGGACATGATCGATACAAGAGTCACTAGCATCTCTGGTGACAAAGGTATGAGTAGGTATTAAACCATGATAAGCTGCCAATGTTAAGTAACAGTCTTTAGTGGAACTTTGGGTCTTACGTATATCAATATTTATGTCACCCGTTAGTATAACATTTTTAAAACTGGCGAGACTAGATACTATTTTATCCAAAGATGATAAAAAAGGGTCTATGTTTTGATATGAAGGTGAGCGGTAGACAGCAATGATTGCTGTATCATTGTTACCGAGCTTAATTACAAGTGCATTGCAATCTGTAAAGTCCGGTTCTTCAATCAGGTAAGTAAGATTGTTTTTAATATAGACAACAACTCCGTCATTTTGAATGGGATTTTTGGTTGTAGAAAAAGAACTATAACTGTCCAAAGGGGGGATTGAGGAAACATGAGAAAGCCAACATTCTGTTAGAATCAACAGATCATGTTCCACACCCAATCTGTTGAGAAGCACTTTAAAGTCTGACATGTTACGATTAATACTTCGGATATTTTGTGTGAGAATAGTTACGCTATCTTTTTTTGTGCGAAACAAGGACTCGTATTGATCCACTTCGCATTCAACTGCATGGAATATATTAAAATTGTCCAACTCCTTGGACAAAACGTCTGCATTAGCCATATAAAAAAGGTTGGAAGATAAATGAGCCACTAGTATCATCATGAAATGAGCCGGCGCAATCGTAGATCTTTGTTTGTGTCGAAGTGATAGGTTTGTTATGGTTGTAAAAAAGGAAGGGATCGATAATATACAATAATTGTATGGAATTTAGCAAAGATAGAAGTCTTGGAACATTTAAAAATTTCGAGAGGTAAGTAATGGCTGGAGTACGGTTGGATATGTATTTCAAATAGTTTTTTTGTGGAGAAGTATGTGTGGTTATTTGTGAGATATTTATGTGTTGTGTAATTTGTATTGTGAGTTTTATTAGATTGTATTGTAAAAGTTTGTGTTGTACAGTTGTACCATTTGGCTTAAAATTAAATAGTAAAATTATGAAGTTTCGTTCCTTATTTCTTAGTCATTCCGTTTTCCTTAGAGCTTCCAAGTCATCAGCAGCGTTAATTCTTATTTGTGAGGAGTTCTCCACCTTTCTCAAATATACGACGCCATGAGAAGTCCAGCAGAAAGCATAATTATATTGCTTTTGGAAATTTCTAGCTAGATGGAATAGCTTCTGGGTCTTCATTGTGAGCATTTCGGATATATAAATGGGCTTAGTTTGTTCTTGTAGCCCTAGATGGCTGGTGTTTAGTTTTTCACCCGGTTTCTTAGACTTGTTAAAAGTTTTGACTCCAGAAATGAATTTTTCCTTCAGGATAACAGTCGTAATTTCAGCGACGATCGGGCTAGAGGGATCCTTGTTTTTTGTTCTGTAAATGTCCCTTACATCATGACGCCCGACATCAACATTGATCGATTTCCCAATTGATTGTAGTTGTAAGATAAGATCCTCTTTTGTCTCTCCATCTTTTTTTGGAATATTGCGCAACTCTATGGCTGAGTTTCGGAGCTTTCTTTCGAGCAATTCCACTTTATCTTCCAACTGTAGAAACGCCCTCCTGTCTTCCTCTCGCTCAGATTCCAGTTTTGTAATTTTAGTTACAAACTGATCGTATTTATTTGACATGTGTTCCACGCTAGCTCTGAGTTGGGTGTTTTCTTCGGTAAGGCTATTTATAGTGAGCTGCAGTTCCTTGAAACGCCTCTCCTGCTCAGTGGACAAATTCTTTAACATTACTTCAATCGTGTTTATAATTCCTAAGTCACACTCTTCAAATTTCCTCTTCTTTCTCTCGTTGATATTGTCCATCATAGCACGGAGATCTGGGACAGAGCCATAATGCGTTTTTTGGTGTTCCACATCAGTAAAACACTTACAGAATATCCAATGCTTTGTAGACGTTCCTCGTCGAATAGGCAGCCGGCGCCTCCCGGGATGCCTGCACCGGATCGCTATTGGGAGCCCTAGTCTTCCCCAGACTACCCCAAGAGCGCTCTTCCCCAGAAAACTGCGTCTCAGTGCAGGTTCTTGACACGACGACCTCGCGGTCAAAGGGGAAAACTGTTCGTCTCACTTTCACAAGGGGAATCCTTTCGCCTCACCACAAATCGTCAGGAATGACTCGGGAACCTTCCCTTCTTCCTTACAATTCACTCCACGCGAAGATATAAAGCCGGCAATCCAATTGCCTCACAATTTTAAAACCAAATCACATGTTGCCTGCGGGCCACCACGACAGCAAGCTTTGCACAGAGTAATAATATTAACAGACAGACAAAAGAAATGTCATCTTGTCAAAAGTAGGTCCAACTACACTATCGGTGCGTTCTGTCACGCACTTCTATTCTAAACAACTATGCTAAGAGGCTTAGCCTCTAAGGCTATCGGAGATTCAATATCAGAGAAACAATTAGGGGAGTAAGATTTCAAAGTGGAGTAAACATTTTTGCTTAGGTTTTTAATTATAACTGGCCACATATTAAGAACCATAGACACCACACCATAGACTCTTGGCCACCATATTTGAGAACTGCTAACAAAAACGCTGATGATCTTTTGATTTTTATTTTCATGAACAATGTAATTTTAATATTAGGTGGACAGTTGTAATTAAAAAAAACAAAGAACTTTTTTTTTATTCCACTTTGAAATCTTATTCCTTTCATTGTTTTCAGCAGTTCATATAGTAATTCTCGTCATCCTTACAATGACAGGTTCTTCTGGACAAACTGGAGAGTAAGATGAAGGGTACCTGCGTTGAAGGGACTGTCCCGCGGCTGTTCGAGGGCAAGATGACGTCATACATCAAGTGCAAGAACGTCAACGTCTCCAGCACTCGTGTCGAGACCTTCTACGACATACAACTCAATATCAAGGGAAAAAAGAACAGTAAGTGTTAACTTAATATAGAATGAAGATTTTTGGGCCAGAGCGGCATCTGCACCCTTCTTGCGTACCGTGCCAGCGCTCTTACTACTTGAAGCGTTCAGACCACCGGACTGGTTTTTTATTCCCTTTTTATGGTCCATACCCAAAGGGTAAGGGACCCTATTACTAAGACCTTTGTCCGTCGTTTGGAGATCATCATGTTAGTGCCTAACTTCAAGTTTTAGATATATAAATTAACGATGAAAGAAACTTAGCTCGCGCGATGCAGGATTCCGCCCACTCACCCGCCCTTCCCTTTCAGTCGACGAGTCCTTCAAGGACTACATAAGTACGGAGACTCTCGACGGCGAGAACAAGTACGATGCGGGCGAGCACGGCCTTCAGGAGGCCGAGAAGGGCGTTATCTTCGCCTCTTTCCCGCCCGTGCTGCATCTGCACCTGATGCGATTCCAGTACGATCCCATCACGGATAGCTCCGTCAAGTTCAACGACCGGTGAGTTCGCCAGAAACATGGCAGAGGTCGTGATTGCACAACTAGGTGTAAGCATCGCGGTCACAGTTAACCACGGAAGTCTATTCGCTGGTCATAGCTCGAACAGCCTACAAAGAAAAAAGTTATAACATTGACCAACAAAATTCTAATAGTCCCCAAAAACCCTTAAAACAGATTTTTTAAGATACTTGAGCTCATATACCTGTGCTTACCATCTTCCGAATTTGGCTTGATTAAAATGTAATTTTATCATAGATCTATAAAAAGTGTCCATTACACCTTCGAGGGGCTTGTGGCCAACAAGAGAAGTGTAGCACCAACTTCAATGACACTGTTTTAGTCGTATAGACTCTCTGAAGGTTAGCCGTCAGCTCGTCAGACTCCTTCTGTTCACTTCTTTGGCCAGAACAAGATACACTGGATTCCCTGAGCCACGCCCATTTTTAAATACCCCTACTGCGGAGAAGTACCCTATTTGAACCCAAAAAGCAAAAAAAAAAACGGCAATTTTGCATACTTTAAAATGTTCTCTCATCCGGGCAAAGGTTCGAGTTCTACGAGCACATCAACTTGGACGCCTACCTGCAAGAGAAGCCGGAGGTGCCGGCTGACTACACACTCCACGCGGTTCTCGTACACTCGGGAGACAACCACGGTGGACACTACGTCGTGTTCATCAACCCGAAGGGAGATGGCAAGGTAAACAACAGCAGGTTGTTGGGATCTGATCACCTGATGCATACATGGCGAATTTGGACGGTTGAACTTTGTCTCTGAGAATGAAGTCAGTAGTCCCGACTTATTACTGCCTCCGCTCGGTCCTTGTTCAACAGGGAGACAACCACGGTGGACACTACGTCGTGTTCACCAACCCGAGTCCTTACCAGCAAGTATACCTTTAAAGGGAAAGTTAAATGTTTAAGCCTGACGCGCAGTGGAGGAAAAAAAAAATTCCCACCTCTTTTTTCTAATTAGCAGAAAAAGGTTGCCAGCCTCCTTTCATTGAAAATCGAGTAAAAAAAATCCCACTTCTTTTTTCTACTTATTTAATATGAAACCTTTTTGACATTTGTATTTTTTTCATGTTCGTTGCTATAAACAAAAGAACGCTAGCAGGGCAGGAATGCATTTTCATACAACATTCCTGTCCCGCTACGGAGGGCAGGAATAGTCTCCAATATAACTTTTCCCACCGCACATATAAGGGACAAGACATGACAAACTTTGTAACTCGTTTATGAACGAGCAATGAGACTCTTTCTGAAGTGGGTGTAGTATAAATTGTTTCTCTTCTTCTTCTTCAAGGGGGTGGCAAGGTAAACAACTGCCACATTGTTGGGTTGCTGTCACGTTGTTTGATGTTGCTGGACATGAACTTCTCAAGTTAAATTCAAAGCGATAAAATCTGATAAAGGCACAATGTGATTGCTGATGGCAGATAATAAAAATAAGACAAGAAGATTGGGATCTAATCACCTATGCTAAATACAAGGCGAACTTAGGCTCTGAGAGTGAAGTCGGGAGTCCAGACCGATTACAGCTTCTTCATGTACTCAGGAGACAAACATAGAAGATAATACCTTGTTCATCAACCCCAAGCGAGATGGCCAGCTCTGTACTTGCCAGCTTGAATAGAATAGAATCTTGCCAGAATGAGAATAGTTATGCTAAATGTGTTAAGAATGGGGAACTTGCCTTCATTGAATTCTAAACGTTTTCTTATAAGGGTGTAAATAATTTTACGAAATAATTCAAATATTGATAAACGCTTCATACATTAGGCATTACGTGAAAGTTGTGACGTCATAGTTTGAGCCCGATTCCTATGGTGGGTTTTTGTACCACATGACTATATTGACTTTTCGACAGCTTATAGATAGATATAGAGAACACTTTATTGAACACAAAAAAAGGAAATTGCACAGATTTCTTAACATAATAGTACAGACGGCGGCCTTATCACTAAAAAAGATCTCTTCCAGACAACTTTTATATAATTCAACCTTATATGAAAAGTATTAGTTGTAGAGAAAAAACATACCACGTTCATGTACCTTTTAACATGGCCTCTTCTCTGAATATATTAATAGTTATTTTTTATACAAGAGTGCACAGTTGCTTTTTAACCGCGTGCCCAATTTTGGTGACCGAGCAAGCGAAGGATTAAAAAATTAGAATCCTGTGCGTTAGCGAGGGAATCAAAAGAGCACGAGGTGAAAAATCTTTGTACTCGAGTGCAACGCGTAACTTTTCATCCCACCTCAGCGAGGAAATGACTAAATGCAAAAAAAAAAACACAAAGGGGTAAATTCGGCACCGTGGAGGTAGCAGTAAATAGGTTTAATGATGTTTTGAATTTACAAACTTAGTGCACACGATGTTCTAAATTCAATTTACTTTATTCTCTAGCAGATAAAAATGGCTTTTGCACTCAGATATCGAAGAGCAAAAATACTCTTTCCGGGATGGGGGGATGAAAAAGATTTTTAAGTTCGAGTTCTCTATTCAGTTTGCCTAGCACATGATCGTATGTATGCCAGGGCAAGTATGGTCGTTCTTCTATTGTTTTACGCTCTTAAGTTTTCCTATTAATAAAATAAATAAACCCAATAACCATGCACAAACATTTTAAGGTGGATATAGATTTGTAAACAGTCCGAGCATAGCCGCAATATAATACAATGTACCAAGATTGCCCCGATTGATACATTACACAGAAATGTTTCAAGTTAATCTCCACCTTTAGACGCATGAGAAGTTCAAAAGTAAACCTTACCCTCTTGTCTCCAGTGGTGCAAGTTCGACGACGACGTGGTGTCGCGGTGCACGAAGCAGGAAGCCATCGAGTACAACTACGGCGGCCACGACGAGGATATGGCGCTCACCGTGCGGCATTGCACCAACGCTTACATGTTGGTCTATATCAGGTCGGTGGCACTTCAGTTGGACACTTATCCCCAGGCGGACGTCCGGATTTAGCCGAACATGGTTGGCTTTTAACGGTTACGGTGGGGCTAAACATTCACATCAGTCTTAAGGATTCGCATTTTTATAAATAAATCTTTATTTATAAAAATGCGAATCCCTAAGACAGTCGTCAGAGGAAGTTTAAATAGTCTATGGCCTTTACCATAGATACGTAACCACAGATTATTTAAACTGCGTTTGGAGTGTTTTAGAGGAATCGTGTTTTTATAAGTAAGACCGTTACTAGTTAGACTTGAGAGCCTCCGAGAGCCTTGCAGGTAAATTTGATGTTCGCTTGCATGATGGGTCTTCATGGCAGACCCCTAAGTATGTTTGTCAAGCTCAATATACCGATTCATAGCTGGCGTAATCACAGGCGCACCTATATTAATATCGTTTATAATTATAATTAATCCTTTAAAAATGTGTCTGCTTTAAGGTGTCATAATATGTTTAAGGTGTACATGTCTAGCTTTTCATGGCGTTAAGTCCGGCTTTTTAATTTTTGGCCCTGGCCACCTTATAGCCAGGTTTCTGCTTGGCCATAGGAGGCACCTCTATATTCATAAAGCAACTTTTTGTCAGAACAAGATCATGGGTTGGTGCGAGAGAACAAATTGATATATTTTAACCAAATTAAAAAAAATATCTAGGCCTCCACAACACAGATCAAAATCTAGCCTGGAGACAGACCAACAGGTAACTTACTGTACTTTATTCTATCTGTGCTACCACATAACTGTCCCATCTGTGCCTACCAAACTGGTAATTTTAATTATTTTTTTATCGTATCTTTATCTATCTTATTTTACTGTTGCACTTAGGAATTTCGGAAGTGTGTCAAGTCTCTAGTAAACAATCAAAGTGGACAAGAAATTGAACTCGTCAATGTTACCAGGGATGCGGAGATGAAGACGGTCCTGCAAGAGGTGACGCAGGCCGACATACCGACGGAGCTGAGCGAGCGTCTCGCAGAGGAGAAGCGGATTGAAGCAGTGAGTATCATTCTTAAAAAAATATATATGGAAAGTAAGCTGCCTATATACGTCTCACTGCGTCCCGTTGCGGAAACATTCATCGCCACAAATACAATACATCCCACTGCAGGGCACAGCCCTTTTCTCTCAGACAGAAAGGTGGTATGGGCTTAATCCCACGCGTGCCAGCTGTGGATTGGGGATTTCAAACGCTAAGTTTTGTGAACTAAGACGCTCGGATTTCCTTTACTTTTATGATTTGATTACAAATGTATAGGTTTCAGATTTTTCCCTGTGCTTGTGTAAGACGATATTACTTGCCAAATTTCATAGTTCTAGGTCAACGGGAAGTACCCCTTAGAATTTTGATATCCTTGAGTGTCGAAATATACGTTTTTTGCGGCAAAAACGGCCGTATCTTTTTTATACGTTAACTTAGAAGTTTGATTTTTGCACAGCTTGGGACTGTAGACCTGAGTATTGGTTTTTTCAACTCGGACGGACGGATGGACAACAAAGTGATCTTATAAGGGTTCCGTTTTTTCTGTAGGAAGTACGTCCCCCCCCCCACCCCCCCGCCTCTCTCTCTCCTGGTTAAAAATTGATGTTAGAAACGTACAACAATCTGGGTAGTAGCACACATAATGAACTTAAAAGGAAAACTATCAAGGCTAAGTAGGCTTCACAAGTTAGCAAGTAGTAGGCGACCAACATATAAAAGGAAAACTTCGTACAAAATCCATTGAAAATTACATTGATGAAGTTGTTAGTTCTGTAGACTGCGCGTGGCCCGACACGCACTTGGTCAGTTTTTATTAATTCTTACCCAATGTAGGTCGTATGATTGATACAGCGTGATTTTGAAATAGCCATATTTTGAGGGAATGTTTTTTCATTATGATAAACAGTATATGGCAGTAGTATTAACAGTAATGACAAGCAGAAAAAACAATTACTAGTGATTTCTTATATCTATCTATATAATGGTATACAATTGGCGGTTCTTATCGCTTAGAGCGATCGCAGGCATGATGCACATACTTGCAACGTTTCAAGATTCTAGGCGTAGTTTCGGAGATTACGTGTCACTGACACCGGCTTGCTTATCTAATAATATCTTATCATATTTAAGCTGTTTTTAGATAACGTTACATTTTTCTCTTGTTGTCGCGTGATGTTGCGTTGCTTGTAAATACTGATGTTGATAATCATTTCATAGCTGTAATAACATGTCAGGCTCAAGGTCGCTCAACGGGCAATGAAGAGAGCTATGTTAGGAGTTTCACTGCGTGATCAATTAGGAATGAGGAGATTCGCAGAAGAACTCGAGTTACTAATATAGCTCGAAGAATTACTCAGTTAAAGTTGAAGTTGGCAATGGGCGGGGCACATAGCTCGGAGAACTGATGGCTGGGGCCGAAAAGTTCTGACTTGGCGACCGCGGACCGGACGACGCAGCGTGGGCAGGCCCCCCACCAGATTACGGTTACAGTCGCTGGATGCGGGCGGCATAAGACCGGGAAGCTCGGAAAACCACGAGGGAGGCCTATGTCCTGCGTGGGTGTCAAATGGCTGATGGTGATGATGAATAACATATGAAAGTACACATATTGCAGTGCAAGATTTAGGTTCTAAAGAAGACATTGCTATATATTTTAACAATTGGCGATATAGCAATAAATTTTCGTATACTTCTGGAAACTTTTGTGTTTGTACAAAATTAAATATCGTTTCTTTTACAATTACGTCTGGTAGCTGCAAATACAATGCCATTACAAATCAGTCCTATCTTCCGTATCTAGAATCTCAAATAAAATAGTCAAGTGACCTTTGCCTTATCACTAGCATGATATTTTTCTCTTCATGTTCATCATCAAATGATGGTAATTTACTTCCGTGCAAACAAACCTATTATCATATAAAGCCTACGGGTAACTGCGTGGGTCGCTAATAAGGGAACCAAGTATAAAAACCGATAAAAACAGACTACAAGAAATACACACACTAAGAAGAAGAGTTCGATCACTTTCTCATGGATCCACAGATCATAAGCAAATTTTATAAGGGGCTATCTTGGTGTATTTCTCACCGGCAGAGCACCCAAGAAAATCCGCTCTTATACTTGTATTATTTTTAATTCAGATCCGTCGCAAAGAACGCAACGAGGCCCACCTCTACATGACCGTGAACGTGGTACTAGAGGAAGCTTTCGACGGTCACCAGGGCAACGACCTCTACGACCCAGAGCGCGCTCACTATCGCGTATTCCGCATCAGGAAGCAAGCGACGGTCGCTGAACTGATGGCAATGATGGCGGAGAGCTTCAAGTTTCCGCTGAAGCATCTACGTCCGTGGCCTTTCAGCGCCCGTTCTAATCAGGTGAGCACTATTCTCTTTCTCTAGAAAATTTTGAGAGATAAGAAATAAGTGGACTAGTGCTGGACAAGTGGTGGACAAGTGGACAAACACACTAGTGCCTGAGGCAGCAAGGAAGCGAGCGACGGTGACTGAACAGCTGACAATGATGGCGTAAAGTTTCTAGTTGCCACTGAAGTATCTGGCTCCGTGGCCTTTCAGTGCTCGTTCTAACCAGGTGAGTGGTGAGTTGTAGTACAAAAGAAAAGGAAAAGGTGGCTAGGCAGTAGAAGTGGGCAGCCGATGGGAACCAGAGCAACGACCTCGACGATCCAGAGCGCGCCCACTACCGCTTGTTCCGCGTTAGAGGCTGATGATAGCAATGATAGACGACTGCTTCAAGTTTCCACTGAAGCATCTATATCTGTGGCGTTTCAGCGTGCGTTCTAATCAGGTGAGGAGGTCTAGAAAATTTTTTGAGATAAATAAGTGGACTTTTCATTAGAACTATGTCAAAGACCCCTAAGACTCCGAGCGGACCCATTACCGCGCGTGACGGTGGCAAAACTGCCGACAATGGTGGCGTAGAGTTTCAATCTGTGTCCCTGGTCTTTCAGTGCGCGTTCCAACCAGGTGAGTGGTCTTCAGTGTCAGACCTAGGTAGTATAAGTGGGCATATGATGGGAACCTGGGCAACGACCTCTACGACCCCAAGAGCGCCCGCCTCTTCCGCGTCTTCAAGCAAGCGTCGGTGCCTGAACTGATGGCAAAACTGGTGGAAAGCTTTTCAATTTAAAATTGAAGGTAATTTACAATACAGACTACAAAAAATATTAAATTTTCCGGTGGAAACGGGCGGAAAGTTCACAGCGAATCCCATTCCGGGATATGAGGTGTGAACTAGCAGCAATTAGGTAACGGTAACATTCCGAAGAGTCCTGAATATTTTTCTCCCTTTTTAATAACCAAACCTCCTAACAGACCTGCAGACCTACCTGTTTGGACATCATCAACGAGCAACAGAAGACTGTGGCAGACATCTCAGAAAACACCAACCCCTGGAATCTGTTCCTGGAGATGTTGCCTCCAGACTCTGGCCTCGCCAGCCTGCCCACCTTCGACAAGGAGAATGATGTAGTGCTGTTCTTCAAGTACTACGATCCCAAGAACAAGAGGATCCATTATTGCGGCCACCACTACTTACCCATCGCGAGCAAGTTGGCCGACCTCATACCGATACTGAACAAGCGCGTCGGTGAGTACCTCTTGACTTTTACTGTAATGTAGGGTGTAATGTGAGCGCGAATGCGGTCATGAAAATGGGATGCGAACTCTTGGGGCTGTACTTACGTTCAGTAGGTGAGAAAATTCGGCAGTAGATGCTATAAAGTACACAGAAGTAAAATTTTGTTTTGTTTACATGGGTGGGTGAGGGGTGGCTTTCTTTAATTTTATAGCAACGGCCATGTGGGTTACAACTTTCAGATTTTGAGGTTATGTAACATTTTACACGGATTTAACCTTTGTTATTTATTACATTATTTAAACGCGACGTTTCGGCTTCTATACAGGACCTGCGGAGGTGTAACACACCAGTCCCAGTCCCAAACTAGGATACCCTGTGCTATGCTAACCAGTTCACACACCTCAGCGCTTAAAATTGCAAATACTTGGTGGGCACGCGTGGTGATTAAGCCAATACTCTCTCTCTCTCTGAGAGAAGGCCTGTGCCCTGCAGTGGGACGTATATAGGCTACATAAAAAAAATACTAACCAGACAAAGACATCACAAACATGGAAAAACATTTGCACAATTCTCTGGCATGATAGTCAAACGTGTTACTGCTAAACAAACGAGGTAGTTTATTCATATAATACGTTGTACTATCGTAGGGTTCCCGGTCGACACGCCTCTTGTGCTGTACGAAGAGATCAAGCCCGACTTCGTGGAGAAGATAAACAATTACAACGACCCTCTCGAAAAGGTATTATTTATCAGTTTTGTTAAAGAAGCTCTACTACTAACTAAGATAACACGATTCCTCTGAAACACTCCTCAGAGGCAGTTTAAATAATCTATAGTTGCGTTTTTCCCCATACCACGGACTAAATAAACCGAGGAGTGTTTTAAGAAATTGTGTTTTTGATAAATAAAACCGTTAAATTGTAAACCGACTTATGCGGCCTAGACGAGTTGCTCAGTGGCAAGTTTGCTGAAGCTATTTCTCATCGATTGCAACAATCTTACAAATATACAGGGTGACCCCTAAATTGCGTAATTCCTGATACGCCCCTGATATAGGTTGTGGTTTGCATGAACTCTTGTTCTATGAGTTTTTCTCAGACTTATATTTTAGAATCTCAGGGTTTACATAATTTTATTAAAATCGCGCAAATGATGCGCCATTTAGGTAAGAATGTACGTTACATTGAGCACGTACGATTTTAGACATTTTATATCACGGCCACTACGAGTCAGGAAAGCTGTAAAACCGCATAAAATGGAAAAAAGAACAAAAACTTTTCAAAAGTTGTAGAATTAAACTTGTTGCCAATAAAAGGCAAACTCTTAATTGACATGTTTCAAGGGCGCATTTGTTTGGTAACCCTGTATAGGATATTTCCTAAACATCCATAAATTACTAGTATATTGTTAGGCCACTAATACTATCTCTAGAATTGCCTAAGGAGACAACAGGTATGACGTCTGATTTTATTGACATGTTTCAAATTTCAACAAAAACATTGCGCAGAAAACTGTTCTGTATTGGAGTTTAAAATATTTATATTCAATATAACAAATTTTGTCGCTGTATAGAGGGACTGTTACTTTACTAAAGAAAGGCTAATTCATTACAGCAGAAAATTTACAACATAGTCCACTTTTTATAGTCCTGCTACTGATTTGCCGCTGAAAATATTCCCTACTCACAGTAATATTCACCATAATTATTCAATATTTACCATATTTAGTCAATATTTATTATTTTTTACCACATCGCCGACATTCAGACAACATTTGGTGCACAGTTAAGTATACATGTCTGAAAACATGCTGAACAATGCACCTTAGTCGATTTGATCGACCAACTTTTTGGCTCCGACGGACGCGCGGCGCGAGCGATTCGATGTTACTTCGCTTCACTATATTTCCCCTTTGCATACATTTTTACTCAATATGTTTGCGAATCTGTACAGTACAGATGACGGCAAAGTTGCAAAGTCACCGTAACTCTTTAGAGCGCACCTATGTAAAGGTTGGTGTGCTGTCGTCTGTACATATTCTCGAACTTCCAGGCAACGGCACATGAGTAGTTATAGGCAGCCCTGTTAGCCGGGGCTGCCAGGTGTTGGACGACAATGTCGCTCAATTCTAAGTTTGAAGCAAGTTCCCCACTACCGTGGACGACGCATCAGTTTTTGGTAGTTTTAACCCTCTCAACGGCACATGAGTAGTTTTGACCCGCCGGGCGAGTGGTCCGCTAGCCGGGGCCCCCCGCTCGGGTGGAGTCGTGTGCACCCTGCCAGGTATTGGACGACACTGTCACACCAATTTAAGCCTCAAGCCCGTTCCCCACTCCCGAGAAAGGATCAGTAGTCAGTAGTTCGAAACCCCCGAACGGGATGCCCGCTAGCCGGGGCCCCCTGCTCGGCTTGAGTCGTGTTTACGCTGCCAGGAATTGGGCGACAATGTCACACCAATCTAATTCTGAGATCAGTTCCCAACTACTGAGACGCATCTTTAGTCAGCAGTTTTAACCGTCCGGGCGGGTGGTCCAGGGTGGAGCCGGGGCTCGGGTTGAGTCGTGTGCACGCCGCCAGGTATTGGATGACAGTGTCATACAAATCTTAAGTTTGAGACCAGTTCCCCACAACTGTAACGCATCAGTAGTCAGCAGTTTTAACCCCCCGGGCGGATGGTCCGCTAGCCGGGGCCCCCCGCTCGGGTTGAGTCGTGTGCACGCTGCCAGGTATTGGACGAGCTGATGGACGGCGACATTATCGTGTTCGAGCGCGCGGACCAGCGCCACGAGGAGCACGAGCTGCCCACCTGCCAGGACTACTTCAAGTACATATTCTACAAGGTCGAGGTGCAGTTCGTCGACAAGTCGGTGCCCAACGACCCCGGGTGAGTTTAAAGGGTTAGCAGGTTGAAAGAAACGTTTTGACGGCGAGTGAAAAGGAACGATGAATGATCGAAGGAACGAATGTGTGAGTGAATGAAAAAAAAGAACGTAAGACATATCCTTGGTGAAGTTTTAACAGTTCTATTACGTAACTATCCACTATTGGGTACTGAGTTATCCATTTTCACGTTTCCTTAGTGTCAAAATGTGTATGTATTTGACAGTTTGGAGTAGGCTAAAGCGAACGATTCCATACAGTGGGCAAGTCGGTGCTCAACGACGCCGGGTGTGTTTGGCGGGTTGACAGGAGGAAAGGAACGTTTTGACAGCGAGTGAAAAGGAACGTGAACGATCGAACGAACATAAGGATAGAATGAGTGAGGGAATGAAAAAAAATAGAATGACAGACACATCGTTTGTGATGTGCTAACATTTCTTCTATTACGTAATTGTCCACTGTATTGGGTTATCCATTTTCACGTTTCCTAAGTGTAAAAAATTTGTATGTATTTGACAGTTGAGAGTAGGTTAAATCAGATGATTCCGTACTGAGGAGAAGTTACGAGGTAGCGCCCCAGAAGATTTTTTTTAGTTGGCCGTGTTAGTGTCCCGCTGTTTGGCAAAGGCCTGCCCCGTGAGCTTACACTCCTCCCCGTCTTGAGGCTGCTGTTTCGTCGGGCATACTGCTGCGCTCGCACAATCCAACATTTTTAGTAATTGTAATAAATTAGTATACTTAAAACCCCTCATGGTTATGAAAACCACGAAGGAGGCCTATGTCCTGCAGTGGGCCTCAAATGGCTGATGATGATGATGATGATGAGTACACTTTTGATAAATGTGGTCTGAGGGTTGATAGATAATAAAATTGCGGACATTCAAGACATAATCCTGTACGAGGATAAGATAAGAATTCTTTATTGTACCAGAAAAAAAAACAACAAAATATTTACAAAGATACAGCACAATTGGCAGCCTATACGAAGTTTTTTATTGAGAAAATTTTATTTCAAATACATCAATTTTAGAGAATTCTTCATAAAAAACTATGTATAGGAAAACAAAGTCCGTAATATAATTATGCATAACATTTATCAAGAGTTTACTAATTTTATTATAATAATAAAAAAAAATTAATTGTGTGAGCGAGACAGCATGCTCCACGTAAGAGCAGCTTTAAGCCAATCTTGAGACAAGCTTTTTATCAAATGATGAACCAACATAAGTATTTCGCAAACCTTGTTCTCTGCATACCCCTCCGAGTTTGAGGCTTGTGAGAGTCCATGGATATGTGGTAATAATGAATAAAAAACATCGAAGTATCTTTGGTTGGGATGCTGTAAGGGCGAAACTCTGATAATCTAACATTGTTCCTCAAAGTTTAGTCTAAGCGCTGCGTCAATGTGTTTTTGAATGTTTTAGGTTCACAATGGAGTTGTCCATGCAAATGCGATACGACCAGATGGCGCGCGCGGTCGGACAACGGCTCAACGTCGATCCCTACTCGATACAATTCTTCAAATGTCAAAAGTAAGTTTACATTGCTTATTGTTTTTGTAGTGATTGTGTGTAGGTAGCCGGGCCTTTTGCTCGTCTTTTTAATGCAATATTACACAGAAAAAAACAATTTCCTATACGCAAACCCTTGTTGACCTTCACTTGACCTTTTGACCTAAAATTAAAGATACCGCCACTGCCCTGTCAAGCACTCAAGAGCTCAAGCACTTCTTTGGCGACGCCGTTTCTCTACGAATAAATCTTTTTAACCCTACAGTGGTCGCGTCCCTAAAAGTAACAGAACAGGGCCTAGATTCTGTTAATGCATTGTAGTAACATGACAACTGCATGAAAATGGCGGTTTTCATTTCATGGCTGCTTTAAGTCTACGCGGGCACACCCATCAAACCTTCTAGGCGTCAATGGTACGAAAAAACACGTCACGTGACCCGACAGTGTACCTGTCATTATACTACAATGCACTAACAGAATCGAGGCCCTGGTCGCGCGGATTACATAATAATATGTAGTCCGTTTTAGTTTCAGTTTTTTAAGAATTGAATAAATTTTTATGCCATTTTCTTTACTAATATTTCCAGAAAACTTATCTACTATTAAATATAAACTGACAAGAAACTCAAAATTATCAAAATAACTTTTAAAAATTAACAAAAACATAAACTTCTTAAAAATCATCTTTGAATAATCACTTTGGAGAATATGACATCAAAAAATTAGTAGGTATTACTTATATTTATTCATTATTTTCTAAACATAAATTGCACACATGTCTCGAATGGTCCGGACAAATGTTTTTGCTGCATATATTGCAGCATCTTCGGGTGCTCTTATTAATGTCAATACGTAACAACACAATCAATAAATGTAAAAATATAGGTCGCGCGGATTACGTATGTAGACCGCGCGCTTTCACAACCTCTCCCGAACCAAAAACCCGTCCCCAATGCGCGAGCGGAACTTAGCGGGAACGGGGACTATCGAGCTTAAAGTACATGGAGTTTGAGCTAACAAATTTGAAACGTCTGCGAAATATTCAGTTTTTTACCACCCTGGGTTACATATGTAATCCGCGCGACCACTGCAGGATTAAAGTGCTTTCCCATCAGGAGATTTCACTAAACATAAGAAAATACAAAGAGCTCCCTACCATGCTCACCGTTTTTTTTTGCATCGAATTTATGTTCAGTGCGGTTCTTGAACGATTTTTTAGCAGTTTTGACACTGGCACTTTTTTGAACGATGTAATGATTTTTCTTTTTTAGCATTGTCTTTATTAATTCGATTTTTATTGGTTTTCCAGTTACAAGGACAGTCCCGGCATCCCGCTGAGGCATTCCTACGACGGAATACTAAAGGACCTACTAGTGTACTGTAAACCAAAGTGCTCGAAGAAATTGTTCTATCAGATTTTATCAATTAAAATTAACGAATTGGATAACAAAAAACAGTTCAAGTGCTTATGGGTAAGTTGTAGATTCACCATAACTAACTGAATATAATAAAATCTTAGTAATTTGTGTACAGTTCCTTGTATCATAGGCAATTTAAATATGTATAATGTTTGCCTTTCAGGTCGGACCAAACTATAAGGAAGATAAGGAATTAATTTTATATCCCAATAAGGGTGGCAAAGTTTCAGATATATTAGAAGAGGCGGCGAAAGTCGTCGAAATGACCCCCGACGGAACTGGCAGGTGAGACGTGCA
Source organism: Yponomeuta evonymella (assembly GCA_963969515.1). Taxonomy (NCBI): domain Eukaryota; kingdom Metazoa; phylum Arthropoda; class Insecta; order Lepidoptera; family Yponomeutidae; genus Yponomeuta; species Yponomeuta evonymella. Next base: position 13,110,691 of record OZ018354.1, read on the forward strand.
ATAAATATTCGTCCTTGTTAATGTTGTATCTAGCAATAAATACAGCGATTGTATACCTCTTTTCTCGTTTGTATCGACACAAAGACGATACGAAGGCCTGTGAGCACCGCTTTGCAATATCACGGAACCACATGACAGCCCGTCCATTTTGTCCTATCTGGGTAAAAATGCAAATAAAGATACGTAAAATATGTGGTCTGTTTGCGTTCTAAAAATATGGAAGTCTGGTTGCGTTCGAATCATGTGGGGTCGTCGTTAACACAGTAAAATGTACATAGGCTCTTATCTCTTCATCACACGCGACTAAAATGCAAAATAAAGGATTAAAACGCAAACAAAAACTAAAATCTGTTGTATAAAAGTTTATAGTACAAATTTTCTCAGCTAAAAGTGGTGTGAAAACCGCAAGAGAAGTGCTAAGAATGGTCTTTTAACGCATATTATTTTATATATTCATAAATAAAGTGCGAGTACCAAACAGTATGTATGCCCACCAGTACGCCAGAGCCAGTATCAGATGCTAACCCTTCACGTGCTTCCTATCCCCAGGTTAAGAATAGTAGAGGTGTCGTGCCACAAGGTCCTGCCTGGCCCGGACCTGGATCTGACCCTGGACCAGGTGATCATGCTGCCGCCGCGGCTCTACCGGATAGAGGAGATCCCGAGGGACGAGCTGCATCTGCAGGTGAGAGGAAGCTGGCGAGCCTTGCCTGGATCGCCCAGGGCCGCGTTGCATAAAACTACGATTTATGGTTTATTGTGACTAACGAGTATTCCTGCTTGTTAATCTGTGGGTCAACTCCGTGTGGCGCCGGATTAAGAATAGCGTCACTCCATTTCCTCCCGTGCATGTCGTAGAAGGCGACTAAGGAAACAAATTGCCAGGAGACGGGCAGCAACGTCTTCCTGAGATCCAAGCAAAACCCTTCATGGTTATAAAACCATGAGGGAGGCCTATGTCTTGCAAAGGGTTGATGCTGATGATGATGAATCTGTAGGTTAATCGGCTTCGCAATGTGTATAGAACTGTCATGGTAAACGATGAATTGTAGTTCTAGGAAATAGGGTCTGGCAAGCGAGTTCTGTATTGCTTCCTTTTTGTTTTTGCATGACGGGCCATTATCTCATCCGATGGTCAGTAGAGCTGAAGCCTAAGTTGTCACGTGTTTGGGTAATTCTCATTTTGAAATACGAAAAATCGCAGCCTTGAAGGACATTTTTAACTCCAATAATTTACTATCTTAGGTGTTGTGAAAAAAGCAACAAAAAAGTATTATTGCAGCAACAAACAACACACATTAATTTAAAACTGCCGGCTATGTTTTGTGAGCGATAAGCAAATGGTTTTTCAATAAAATTTCTGATGAGGAATGTCATTTAGATGTCCCGTGGGATTACATTTTGTCAGATTCTCGTTTTTAAATTACTGGTGCCCGCGCGTATGTTCATTTCATATCATAACCGAAATTTAAAAAATATATATTATGTAAATACCTGTTTAATTTGCTCGGATTATACCATTGGAATGACATTGTACTGCTGTTTCGAATAAGACTACGAAATAAAGGTAAATGACAGCTATTGTCGTGCTGACGTTGTTGAACAACTACGTTACTACGTGTCCCAAAAATAAACACAGTAAGGGACAGTTTTTTCAAAACCGAGATATTTCCACTATTGGTTACAGTGTTCTTAAAAAAAACTGGCCAAGTGCAAGTCGGGTTCGCGCACGAAGGTACTGGAACCAACTAGTAACCAATAGGGGTATTTCACAGTTTTGAAAAAAAATGTCCATTACTGTGTTTATTTTTGGGACAGCCGATAGGCCCTGGTCGTGTTGCTAACGCGCCGTTCCGCGTTCCAGGAGGACGAGATGCTGGTGCCGTGCGCGCACTTCCACAAGCAGGTGTATGCGACGTTCGGCATACCGTTTTACGCGCGCGTCAAGCACCAGGAGCCCTTCCAGGCGGTGCGCGATCGCCTGCAGAAGAAGCTCGACATACCGGATAAGGAGTGGGAAAAGGTAATGCGGACACGCACGCACGCATGCACGCACGCACGCCCCAAAGCACTTACGCACGTCCCAAAGCATGCACGCACGCACGCACGCCTTAAAGCACGCACGCACGCACTAAGCAAATACCTAATAAGAAACGAAAGTGCAGCAAAAATACAAAAAAAGCAGCTCAAGGCCATATTATAAACTAACACAACATGAAAGAATCTCAAAGAACAAGTGCCGCTGCTGATACAATACAATCGCTTGCAGAATTCTTACACACACACACATACGCTCACAAATACACACAATTACACACTGCCGGATTAAGTAGCAACGATTGTATTACTTTTAAATTATAAAATCCACACAACACAATCACTTGTCCTGGTCCCAAACTAGAATACCCTAAGATAAGATGACAAGTCAAGTACTTCACAAACATGGAAATAACATGCAGACTGAAGCAATTGGTACAAATGGCCTCAAGCGGAGTGTATTTCAATGTTTGTGATGTCCTTGTCTGGTTACCATGGCATTGGGTATCCAAGTTTGGGACCAGGAGAAGGGATTAATTGTAATAATTATAGCTCCCAGCAGGAATCTTACCCACAGCCTCTGTCTTGGTAGTCAAATGTTTTACCGCTACACCTACAAGACAGTCAATAGATAGGATACTCTGCATTGTATCGATATTGTTTGTATAACATGATGTTTTTTCTTTGTTACAGTACAATTTCGCTATAGTGACAAATGGCAGACCCAATTATATAAGTGAAGGAGCGACAATAAATATATTCGACCTCAGGCCAAGCAGTAATGCAAGTAAGTTTTAATGGATGATGTTATGAAATAGGAAGCTATTAATTATTAGCAGCAATTCAACTTTAGAGGGCGCCACCGAAGTAAAAAGCAATTCACGCTTTCCAATCAATGTCTGCTTTGGAGTGACTGAACATGGATAAAATTCAGGTTTGTTCAGTGTGCTTGACCACCCATTTCTTCGATAATATTTGAACTTTATGAGATCGTCCAAAAGAATTTGTTATTATTTCCTCCTGTCTACAAGATAAGCGACTGTTTCATAAGCAGCCTATATACGTCCCACTGTAGGGCACAGGCCATCTCTCAGGGAGAGAGTATGGGCTTAATCACCACGCGTGCCCACCGTGGATTGGCGATTTCAAGCGCTGAGGTATGTGAATAGCTCAGACACCCAGGTTTCCTCACGATGTTTTCCTTCACAGTTAGCGAGTGGTATTGCTACTATAACTTCACTTAAGAAAGAAAGAAAAGTCGCACTGCGAATCGAACCTGGGTCTCCCGCTTCCGAGTCCAATGTTCTACCCACTAGGCTACCACCGCTATGGGAGGTAGCGCCGGGTATCGTACCTTTTGGGAAGGGAGGACCGGAAGTGCTTAAAATTGCCTTACATAATAGATTACCAATACGCTATTGTTCCCTTGATTGTCCCTTAAATTGTTAATCATCATCATTCAGCCACAAGAAGTCCACTGCTGGACATAGGCCTTCTCCATGGATTTCCAAAAAGACCGGTTGGAAGCGGCCTGCATCCAGCGCCTTCCTGCCACTTGGATGAGGTCATCTGGGGAGTGGTGTTATTAATTCGGTGTGCGTGGTTGCCGCGACGAACGAATCTTGATGTAGCGACAAGTTGTAAAGCTTGGTCTCTGCCTTCCGGAATACAGACTTGAGTTTATATATGTATGTGAAAATATGTAAAATTAATTCCTTTGCTACACTGCCTAGAACTTCTCTATAATGACCATAGACCGGGAGTGTATATGTAATGTACGAAGCGTTTATCAATATTTGTATCTGTCTTGTGAAATAGTTTTGTCTTTGACGACCTCGTAGCGCAACGGTAGTGCATCTGCATACCATGCGAGAGGTCCCGGGTTCGAATCCCGGCTGGGGACAAAAAAAAAACCACAGGTCTTGGATGTTTACATGTTTGTGATGTCGTTGTTTCTGGTTCCCACGACACAGGGTATCCTAGTGTGGGGCCAGAAGCAATGTATGTGCCTGTATGTAAATGTTTATGTTTATGTTTAATAAGGTTTTTATGTACACCCTTATAAGAAAACGTTCAGAATTCAATGAAGAAACTAAATCTAATAAGGTTTTTGTTATTAGAGTGACTTTATTTTTCGAATTTTTAGTGACCCCGAAGACCCCGAAAAATATATTTTTATTGTTTTATTTACAATTTTTTTTATACGATTTCTATGGTATTAAAGCAAAGCCACTCCAATCTAAGTTAGACGCAAGTTCCCCATTCTTCGTGTTAACATAGCAGCAATCTCGCAAAGAGTCGTCATAGAGGTTGAACAGATCTCCCCGTTACAGACGCGACGGGGCGGCCGTGGCTCGGCCTCGAACACATCAACAAAACGCCGAAACGCTCGCGCGTCAACTACCTAGAGAAGGCGATCAAGATCTACAACTGATGACCCAGCCCGCTACAACACAGAATCTAGCGTACGGCGCTACCATTACCGAGCAGCTAAGTTTATCACGCGACACGGCAGTTGGCTAAAAGCTAACCTTATTTGAAGCTTCAATTTAGTAAAATTCTTGCCTAAACGACAACCACGGTCCTGTCTCATAAAGCTACGGTTAGTAATAAACTTACAATTGTCAGTAATTTGCGCTAAACGGCCAAGCATGAGGTTAGATTGGGCGAAAGTTACTGACAAATTGTAAGTTCATTCCTAATGGTGGCCTTATAAAACAGGGCTGAGGTGAGATACCGACTAAGCGTCATTTGAACCAAACAAACTTGGTTTGTTACTAACCGGATTGAAAGACGTTTAACATAAAATGAGCTTCCAATTCAGGTGAGTGGCACGTTAAGTTTGATCGGTAAAATTGTAGTTTGTTTTTACACCATCGAAACTGAAATGGACGCAAATAAATTGGCCTATGATTTCTTGATACCAAAAATTATTGGTAGCAGGGGATTGGAGTCAAAATGGTCACGTTTTTTACTAGCTTCAAACAAGGTAAGTGTTTTATGAGCGTATTTATTTCAAGTAAAAAAACGCGTTGATGGCTTCGGAATCACTCCCTGGACCAGTGGCCGCCATCATGAGTTTTATACAGCTAAAGATTACTCGCGAGATAGTAGACTGAAGTATGTTTTGGAACCCATGGTGAACCCACTGAGCTCTTTGTAATGTTTACTATGACGATTAATGATGTACTGTGAATATTGCCCGAGAATATTGCCAATATGCCCGGGCGTAAATATAAGAACACCAAAAGCGCGCTAGCCTTATTTTTACTAACCAATACACGGGATGATTCCGCTTATTTTGTTTTTTTTTACATTTGTTTCCGGGCATATTAACAATATTTCCGGACACAGTACATCAATAACGACGATTGCCATGTGACGTCTGAGAAATTTACACATTTTCTAAATGGAACGTGTTGCCAATAAAAATGTAAGTAGGAGGCCACTATGTTTATGGGTTCGTTTTGTCCCGCTTTGGGGCGAGCTTGTGGCTGTGACAGACAAGTGACTTAATGAAATGAATATGTCTCACTTACTATGTATTGAAATATGTATGTTTGGTTCACACAAACTTGTGGAAAACTTAGACGTCACATAACTGTCGCGTAGATTCGCCTTCGACTAGACTTCGCTATAAAATGTATGTACAATTTTAATGCAATCGCTCTCTCGAACACCATTTCAAAGTGATACAATACAATCTATATTCTGTGGGTCAATATTTCCTGTAACTATGTATTATTGTAGCAAACTATTGTTTTGTGCGCACTAGTTAAGTCTTTATGAGCGTTGGTTTTGTTTCTACTTATATCCTGTCGACCTCTAACAATTTTCAGTGTATGAAAGTCGTATCGTGGCCTGTAATAATAAAATTAGGAAATCGGATTTTAAATTGCTTTATTTTTAATTTAACTTATTAGCGTATTGTACTTATAGTTGATTAAAATATGAATATACCTTGCTTTGTTATTTGTTCAAACAGACATAGCCTCGATCATAGTTTTAATCAACTAGAGGGATTATTTTTGGTGATTCGGCAAAGTTAGCGTTTTTGATGCTACGTTTAGTTACGAGGGTAAAATTAATGTTTTACCGTATTTTAAAACCAACACCAGTTGCTAGTTTCGTGAACAATTATACAATCACTAGGCATTTAATAAAAAAATCATCCCATGGATTTTATACGATTACGTTTTACACTATGTGAATTCGAGAAACGACTTGTGTGATTTGCTTGTCGTGAATAACGTTATGAAATAATTGAATAATGTGAACGTCTGCTTGATCTGCTTAGTTCCGATCCACGTGAGAATTTTAGTGTTTTAATTGTTGTCGAATTTCCAAAAATGTGTGCACTGGTGGCCCCGTTGATCCGTGTTGGGGCTATCTCCAGCAGACCACCAGCGCGGCCTCCAGTAGCGACTAGTTGTAACTGCACCTCTAGTAACAATCGTACCAACTTACTGTTATTCCTGGCTGAAAGTCCCCTACATCTGAACATTGTGTGATTGTGTATGCATACAATTATGTTAATATTTAATTTCTTTTAACACGACCTGCCAGAGAAATGTTACGTTATTAATAAAATTATTATGTCGAAATTATGTATATATATGATGTAATAAATTTAAGAAAAAAATACAGTAAGTTTTCGTAAAAGATGCCTTAGACGTTTTAAGACATTTCTAGTTGTCGGGAAACGATGGAATCTTATTTTATCTGGGTGTCAGTGGATGTTGACATCCACTGCTGGCGGTCGAGCGCCGGCCGCGGGCATGGTATTTACACACGCGCTATTGCATTAACCAGTTGTCATGCTGCTCGCTCCTATAACCGCGATACGATAGAGTCGATGCATAGTGAAATAGCTTAGAGTAAATTATTTTTTCCAGAAAAGTATTTGTGGCGATGGGGATTATATATAATTAGTTTCATTCATCTATTTAACTAATCTTTCAGTCCCAGTGTAGAATGTGTGCACAGTTTACACAAGCTATTGGAAAATGTTGCTTTCCAATGTTTGTTGTGTTGGATTTGGATGTTTCACTGAATATAATCCTATATTTGTTTAAACTGGTTTGTTTTAAACTTTACGTTTTGATATAGGTAGGCGTTCAGTGGCCACAGATTTAGTCCTAGTTATAGTTCGTTTCCGTGTGGCGCCGGATTAAGAATAGCGTCACTCCATTTCGTAGAAGGCGACTAAGGAAATCAATTACCAGGAGACAGGCAGCAGCGTCTTCCTGAGATTCCAACCGCATACTGCGATCGCCAACCCGCCTGCCAAGCGTGGCGATTATGGCAAAACCCTTAAAAACCACGAAGGAGGCCTATGTCCTGCAGTGGGCGTCAAATGGCTGATGATGATGATGATGATAGTTCGTTCATAATAGCTTTGTTGTGAACAAATATAACTGGTTAAAATGTCTATTATAATACGTTTTTGCAAAAAGTGAACACGAAAGATCTCAATAATGGTGTACCTAATGGCCGACAAATAACTCGAACATTAGATGCTCGAACAAATTAACTTTTTGTGTGGACGTATTTCGTTTCTTAGTGGCGGGGACGCGGGATGTGACTTACAATTATTCAGACTAGTTCCGCGATCCCGCTTGTGCGTTGTTTTTTATCCGGGGTCAAAGGTCGCAACTTTTAGTTTTTTGCGTATATCTCTGTCCACACGCTTGCCGTGTGCCGCAAACCGCAGCAAGCCTCTACAAATACTTGGCAAATTATGGATAAACCAACCTTGTCATGCACACGCTTGCGAGGGCTAGCAAGCGTGGCGGACGTCCAACTCGTATCAGCTATATATTTGGCTTATGCTATTTTTATTACAATAAGAAGCAAACTGAGAAAAGAAAATGATCCAAGGAAACGGAAAATTCGCCAACGAAGATTGAAGATAACAAAAGTTCATAGAAATCGTACTAGGTAAGTGTACGTGAGCGCAGGCCATACTAAACGACTTACAAACGTGTGGATGCATTGCAAACCGTTGCAAGTATTGCCGCAGGCTTCCTTTGACTTGTGCCCAAAATACCGACACAGTTCGGATCGGTGGCAAGTGCTCACAAGCGACGACAAGCCAAGACAAACGTCCTATCCACACGTTTGAATTTGTGACAGCATGTGGTGACTCGGCAGGCGTGTGGACGCGGCATCGATGAGAGCCACCGGAAAATACATGAACCAAGTTTGTGCATCGTAAAATTTTCTACAAAAAAGGTATCAATATTTTTTTCCCTATGAAACATCGTTCTCGATTTATCGTGATATCTACACTAAAAAAAGAAAAAAATAAATGAAATGCATTTATTATCGGTTCAGAATTACAGAAACAATAACTTTATTAAGTTATACACACGGGACTTCCCCGTACTCATTATTTTAAAATAATTAATAAAATTAGATTGTGCGAGCAAGACAGCATGCCCGGCGTAACAACAGCTTTCATCATCATCATCATCATCAGCCATTTGACGCCCACTGTAGGACATAGGCCTCCCTCATGGTTTTCCAAGTTTCCCGGTCTTGTGCCGCCCGCATCCAGCGACTCCCCGCCAGCGTAACAGCCTTAAGTAAAATTTAAAATTATTAAAAAAAAAATCTGTTACGTGTCCATCGCAAACTCATCCCGACTGCGCGGATTTTTGTTCAAGTAATGCGTCGTTATACTTAGGCCCTAGAACCTAGAGCCAAGAACCTATCCAGCAATTTTTGCCAATGACGGCAGTTTATTGACCGTGTTAAACCTGATATTCCTTCACACATTGGTGAACAGAATTTTAGGCAGATATCAAAGTGCACTGGATGCGGAAATGCAGTTTATCAGAATAACAGTGTTCCCGAAATGCGGCGGCGAATCGGCGTGAATGGCGCGTCGTTAACGATAATCCCATTTCTGGCATTGAGCGTCCGTCCGGGCACTAAATATCCACTACAGGGCTGTGCCTCAAACTATAGTATGACTTCCAACTACGTGTCCGTGACGTGTAGTTTAGTAAAGTGTCTGAACATGTAACACGGGAAAAGGCACACTAACATAGGTAGCATGACGGTTTTCGTATCGCCGAAATATCCGAAGGAAAGTCGCTTACATTTAAAACGGGCGACTCGCGTCGTCATACTGCATTATGCTGCGCTCCAGTGCTGTTACTATAGGTGCACCTGCCCTCTGTCTGCTCTATTGGGTCAACCATTTTTCCAAAGTGTTTGGTTTCATTTGTTGCGAAATGATATGCTACGGGAAGTAAGCATATAATTTTGTCAGTTGACTTTTTTGGGGTAAAATCACTAGAACTATTTCAAAAAATTATCAGGAACTGTAGAACTCAGCCGCATGCTATAAAAACTTTCTTTTTTTTTTCGATTTTCTCCGAAGTGATATGCTACGGGAAGATAGCATATCATTTTTTCAATTGTTTTTTTTTTATGTAAAAACGCCAGGACTATTTCTGAAACGTATCAGGAAATATAGCAACTCTCCTGCATGCGCCAAGAACTCAATTATTTTTGATATGCTGTACATTGGTATGCTAAGTTCACATTTAACCATATTGTACAATTGTTTGTTTTCTTTCAATAAATAAAAATAAAATAAACATGCTGATTTTAACGTCTGCAGTATCGGGTCTCTGCTTTCGGGTCCCCCACCCATTAAATTGTCCGCAATAGAATGTTACGGTAGAGCGAGGCCGATTTCTGAGTCCCTCCCTATTTGCGAACGACATTGTATCGATAGATGGTCCTCTGAGCCTGGAATAGGGAGCAATAGACCACAGGTTAATTTTGTTAGAAATTGCGCGCATAACCTCGTACACTAACACGCTGTTAATCTACTGTTAACAGCTGTCAATTGACCAAAGTGCATACAAAAAAAACCACTGACGGCTGTTAACAGTAGATTAACACCTTGTTAGTGTACGAGAAACCGGGGGTAAGCCTAGTCGTTTTTAATTAACGGTTTACGTTACCTTAGTGCCTTCTACCTAGAAGACACCTACCTAGGTGCCGCCCACATGCTCTGAGGTGCCGCCTGTGTTTCTGGAAACTTCTCATTTCGAACTATATTTTTATGCTCAGTCAGGTTATACAGAGTTTATTACGAGTATCATAGCAAGTATTTTAGTATGGGATGTAGTACGCGGCAGAGCCTTGCTCCCGTTTCTGGTTTGTGCTGTGTGCAATCCGGGAATTTGAATGCAAATTGAAAATGCCATTAGATCAGCAAACACCTGTCTCCACACCAGCCTCCAGTGCTCTCTACGATAATTTGGCCATCTTGCGTTACAATTACAATTGAAATAGAAACTGCTTCATGTGGTACATATTTGGTCTTAATATAAATAGTACAGTCCTCAACATGGACCGTCTGAGGGCACTGCAATACAGTACAGGAACGTTTAGAACGTCTTACGTTATTATATTAAAAATTATGTTAGAAGTATCTAATATGAGTAGGTACCTAGTTGCCTAAAACTAACTTAAACCACTGTTTAACCGTGGTCCCGGTGGGTCGACCCATCACTGGGTCAACGGGTAATTTTAATTACCTATGGACCCATGGCATTAGGGATTGTTCCCTAAACTTCTGACTATATCGATAGAAAATGTTAACATACAATTTGGAATTTATGAGATATTGAATTTTTGTCCTGGCTAGTCCTCTCTGGACCACCTAGCTAGTCACACAAAAAGTACGAGGAGCACATAGCTGCTAAGAGGTTTAGTCATGTCATGCTGTATACATCAACTATACCCTCTTTTTTACTAAAATAAATTTATAATTATTCTTTATGACTACGTCATCATCATCATCATCATTCAGCCACAAGAAGTCCACTGCTGGACATAGGCCTTCTCCATGGATTTCCAAAAAGGCCGGTTGGAAGCGGCCTGCATCTAGCGTCTTCCTGCCACTTGGATGAGGTCATCTGTCCATCTTGTGGCTACGGAAGTATGGAAGTTATGACTACGTATTGAAAAAAAATTATTGGTTACACCCAGACAGAAGTTGAATGAAATGAAATACTACGAGGACTACGAAGACTACTACGAGAGATAGCAGGATAAAATATTAGGCAATAAATTCTAAGATTTACTAACAGAACACGTGATTTGGTATAACTTATAACTTATCTCTATTATGTTCTACAGGAACATTATCACATTGTAACATAGGAATTTTCCGGGTGTTGGTCGTCTATGAAAGAAGAGAGCCTCCTTTTTTGAAGTCGGTTAAAATACGGAGTGTAATTACTTTCGGCTTTTATTGTGTCCATCCATCGAGTCCTTATCACTTTTCTAAATTGAATTTTCCTAGTTAGTTTTTATGACGGCCTCTATGCATTGAATAGGTACCTAACTTCTTTGAAATAATGTTGGCTTCAGTATAAAATCAGTGAGTCCGGAGGAGTTTCTATGAGTTATGGAAGTTATACTTAATTTATTAATGTTGTTATCAGTAATATCCCCAGCGTATAGTAAGTACAAGTACCTATATACTTTTTATTTTGAGTGTTCTGAAATGAGAATTTTACGTAAATAATTCAAATTTCGCAAAAAAAAGACAGTCGCGGGTGAACATTCTTCGACCAAATAGCATTTATTAGGGTTTGGCAAGATAAAAAGTACCCAAAACATGTTCGTGTGGGCCGAGGGACCATTTCGGGGATTCGCGAAATAAGTTGATTTAAAACAATTATTGTAGAACTTCTAAGGGCTATATTTTTTTATTAAATGATTTCTTTTACAAAATCCTGGACCATTCTGCAATGGAGAAGTTGCACAAAAATGTTTTAATATAATCGGAGAGGCCATGTTAAATGATAAATAAACGTGGTTACTTAGCGTTCCGTACCCGAATGATGCCAAACGAGGCGGGAAATGGTACGGAACCCGTCGTGCGTGAGTCCGACTCGCACTTGGCCGGTTGTTTTTCTCTATGTGCAAATCATTTTAAAAACCTATTAGAGGCTAAACTTAAATTTAGCCAGAGGTCGTGGGTTCAAGTCCCGGCATGGGTGGAATTTTCAGCCTCTAAATAGGTTTTTAAAATTGTCCTCAGCACAGGTTAGTGCAACAAAAAGAATACAATGAAAATCATTTGTTCAACTTATTTGTCAGGCATTTTACTACACATAAGTAATAAAAAACCTCGCAGGTACTACTTCGACCAAAGCACAAATCGCTGTGAGGCGTTCAAATACAAGGGTTGTTACGATGAAGAAGAATCTGACAAAATGGGAATGCCAGATCAGAGGAATAAGAACAACTTTCCAGACATCGACACATGTGAAAGGACGTGCAACGGTATCCTCATCCTCATCCTCATCAGCCATTTGACGCCCACTGCAGGACACAGGCCTCCTTCGTGGTTTTCGTGACCATGAGGGGTTTTGCCATAATCGCCACGCTTGGCAGGCGGGTTGGCGATCGTAGTATGTGCGGTTGGAATCTCAGGAAGATGCTGCTGCCCGTCTCCTAGTAATTGACTTCCTTAGTTCTACGACATCCACGGAAGGAAATGGAGTGACGCTATTCTTAATCCGGCGCCACACGGAACGGTAGGTATGCTTTGCCTTTATAAGGGGCATTAACGTACACATAGTATAGGTACAGTATTAATTGACAAATAGCAAGTGGCGAACTTTCCGTGAGGCGCCGTGCCGTGTGGATTAAGAATAGCGTCGCTCCATTTCCGTGGATGTCGTAGGAGGCGACTAAGGAAATAAATTACCAGGAGACGGGCAGCAGCGTCTTCCTGAGATTTCAACCGCATACTGCAATCGCCAACCCGCCTGTCAAGCGTGGCGATTATGGCAAACCCCTTCATGGTTAGAAAACCATGAGGGAGGCCTATTTCCTGCAGTGGGCGTCAAATGGCTGATGATGATGATGGTGATGATGAAGTGGCGAACCCTGGTCTCTGCCTACCTCTTTGGGATACCGGCATGATCTTTTATAACGTAGGTAATGTAAATAACAACTAACGGTCCTATTCATAAAACACGATTTCTCTAAAACGTTCCTCAGATGCAGTTTATAATTTACAACAACTTTACTTCTAATACCTACTTAACCCTATTACCGGTTTTGTAAATGGCGGTGTTTTTTAATGGCGCTGTTTGAAAGATGCTTAATGATAATGTGGTAAATAGAATGGACATTTTTCTGTATGCCTAATTAAGTACCTACATAAAATATCTAACATGCCATTGAAAATATCTGTATAACGTCCTATTTTGTGATGATTTTGTGTTTTTCTATGTAGGACCTACCTGCCTAATAAGCAAAAATATGCCATAATTTTCGATGCGTTTTAATTCTAAAGCACTGTCGCAGTGTGCCCAATCCTCAAACGGCCTAGGTATGAGTCTACCAAGCACCAAATTTCAAAATTGCTAATTCTTTTCACCTAATTATCTATATATAAGAAACTATCTGTAATATCTCTCACCTAGTTGTGCAATAAAGTGTTCTCTATCTATCTAATTCTCAAAATGTCAAACTCTATTTTCCTAATTCTCAAAATGGCTTACAGTTAAAATTTACTTTACATCATGCGGTTACGGCAAGTATAAAATGAAGATTTTTCTTTACTAATCATGATTTAGTTAAATTATGTTTTAGACCCGTTTTACCTCCTTTTAAAGTGTTTGTTGATGTAGGTACTGTTAGGAATGTTTATTGTTTTAGGTGCCGTGTTCCCTTTCTTTATTACAAATCCCAAGTACGCTTGTTTCCTACAAAAGAATGGGGGAGTTGGTAATGGATTTTTGACCAGGTAGGTATCAATTCACATTGCTGAATCATGATAAGTAGGTAGGCTCTTCCTACAAAAATTCAAGTAAAAAAAAGTAAGCAAGGTTAAGCCATTAATGTACTGTTTACGATGGTTTTACTTCGAAAAATATGTGGCGACGTTGATACGAATCGTTCCAGTCGTTTAAGCTCTGGTACTTAAATGCGTCCCCTCAAGGCCACCGCACGTGAAAATTGAGTCAGGGATAGGTCGCGCGAAAAGCTTTGATGGTTTCGATTAATAAAGAAAAAGTGACCGAAGACGAAACATAAAATTGTAAAAAAGTGCTGTGAGAATTGCTTATTCAGTTAGAGTAAAAACCGACCAAGCGCGAGTCGGACTTGCGCACGAAGGGTTCCGTACCAGAATCTATACAAAATTTGAATATTTCAAGCGTCTACCTGTTGCCGTTATTAATATCGAGTAGTATTAACAGTAATGGCATACTATTACACAACCAG